>OZ024937.1:83909487-93909487 GCA_964017235.1 Sabellastarte sp. h YS-2021
TTTTGACAGATCCTGAAAAGAGACTGTCTTGGCTTAAATACATTTGGTTTAAGTGAATTACTTTCCAAAAATTGTTGTTTTGAATTTTATTTCACAAAAAAATTCCAATATTTGCCACTGTTGATCCATCAGTGATCCACTTTCTGCCTGAATGGTACACATACTGTTGGTCCACTGGTGGCCCACCGATGTCAAAGGTATTGGATACTTTATGTATTTGCATGGTCACCATTGGTTATGAATGGCAAAATACAGCTAGTGGGCCACCACTGAGCCACTGCTGGACCACTGACTGCATTTTGAAAAAAATTTTAAAGCATTGTAAACCTTTTCATGAGGAACCTCATGTATTGTTTCTGCCATATTATTTAACAATATTCAATGTTAAAAACACATTATTTCAAATATAAATATATTGCGTGGCCCACTCTTGGCCCACCAACTACCAAAGTCAGTTAGCTTTATCATTGGCCTGCCAATGTCATACTCACGGCAAAAAAGCCATTGGGCCAACGGTGGCTGCCAACGTCGGACCAACAGATATACCAATGTCTGGCTAACGTCTGTATAATCTCTGGGTTGTTGGCTAATGAAGGTGATCCACCGGGGGACCAATAGAAAAGCTCATCATTGGCTACTGACAGTGGGCCACTGTCTATCAGCTGGTCATGCCACCACAGAACCACCATACAAAGCACCCAACAGTGGGCCACTAGTGGGCCACCAGTCAACATTGTTGGTTACTGAAGGTGGTCCACTGGTGGACCAATAGAAAAGCTTATCATTGGCTGCCGACAGTGGGCCACTGAAGGACCACCAGTAAACCTTATTGTTGGCTGCCAACAGTGGACCACTGTCTATCAGCTGGTCACGCCACCACAGAACCACCATAAAAGGCACCCAACAGTGGGCCACTAGTGGGCCACCAGTCAACATTGTTGGTTACTGAAGGTGGTCCACCGGTGGACCAATAGAAAAGTTTATCATTGGCTGCCGACAGTGGGCCACTGAAGGACCACTGTCTACCAGCGCTGCAGCAGCTGGTCACGCCAATGGCTAGCCACCAGCTACAGCCAATATCAGACTGACTGCTATGCCACTGGTGGGCCAGTGGTGGCCCTACAGAGTCTTGCTATCTGGGACTTAGTTGGTGGACCAATGGTAGTCCTCTGGTGGAAACACCTCAAGCTCTGCTGAACGGCATTTCTTTTGACAGATCTTGAAAAGAGACTGTCTAGGCTTAAATTCACTTGTTTTAAGTGAATTATTTTCCAAAAGTAGTTCTGAATTTTATTACACAAAACAATTGTAAGATTTGCCTCTGGTGATCCATCAGTGGTCCACCTTCTGCCTGAATGGTACACATACTGTTGGTCCACTGGTGGCCCACAGACGGCAAGTAAATGGATACTTTATGTATGTGTGTATATATCACTGAGACACTGACATTTTTAAATAACAGATGTCACATCTCTGCATTAATATATATTTCTTTTTTCCCACTCTTGTGCCACAAATCTCTTTCAAGGTTTACCACTGACAGCCCACCAACTATATCAGTGGTATATAAGCTATGATCGATGAGCCACTGATGGGAATTTTCTAATTTTCATCATTCATTTTAGATCGAATCAATAAAATCATCTGAGAATTAGAAAAGTTAACAGAAGTGAAAGCTTCCCCTGTAAAGAAACCATAAAACATGTACAGGAAAAATGATATTAAATCAAAGCAATTAACTGGGGTTGAGATGTAGCCACCACTGGACTACCCTAGGTCCACTAGCTGCTGCATGTATGTGTCCGCTAAAATATAAAGTGTCTTAAATTGAAAGGAATAATTACCCTTGAAACATATTCCAATCAGTGGCTGAATTACCCTTGGAATATATTTGTATCAGTAGCTGAATTACCCATGCCAACATTGGCCCAATGAAGATTTGCCAACCAAAACTCAGGCTGCCAAGGTTGGGCCAATGGTGGGCCAATGGTGGCTTTTTATTCAAGATGGCGGCGAGCAATAATAGGGGATTTTAAGTAAAAAAATTATTCATTATGGTATGTCTAAAAATCATATTTCAGTGAGCCCACAACTTTTAACTAACTATTTTACAATTTTAGACTAAATCTAAATCTACTGCTTTGCAGGTGCAATATCTTCGCCGAAGGGGAACTCAGTGCGCTAACTAATCATATATAATTTCAAAGTCATAGTGGGGGACGTGTCCAGGTCTGTATTCCGATGGTTGTGGGTATGAACGTGGGGAAGAAATCTAGTTCGGAAAAGCAGATTTGAAAAGGTGGGTTTTCAGGTGCTTCCTGAAGGATGTGACAGATGGACTGGTTCTTACATGGACAGGAAGTGAATTCCAGAAAGCAGGTGCATGATGGCTGAAAGATTTGGTAAGATACTTATGAGACTTATGTATTTTAGACTCAAAAGAAGGAACTTGAAGGAATTTGTATTTTGGACTGCTACATCTGGTGTTCCTTGGTGAGGTATATGGATTAAGTTTATCCTTGAGGTACACAGGTGGACCATACTTAAGGACCTTATATGTGATCAACCCAATTTTGAAAAGAACCCTGTATTTGACTGGTAGCCAATGTAGTTTTTCCAGATTTGGAGTTTGCATGAGTGTACCTCGAGGATCTAGTGACTACTCGACAGAGGGAGTTCTGAACACCCTGCAACCTCTTGAGCTCAGAGAGAGTGAGTGAGGCAAAGAGGGAATTACAGTAGTCAATTCGACTACTGATGAGAGCATTTGCAAGGAGTATTGCTGTATTAAGGTCAAGGAGATGGCGAATCCTTTATAAATCTCTTATATGGAACCGAGTAGACTTAATGACTTGGGAAATGTGATCTGTGAGGGTCAGGTTGGGGTCGAACACCACTCCAAGGTTTTTGACATTTGAGGCAGGTGCCACTTTATTCCCAAGAATATCAGTGGGAAAAAGTGAATGAAGTTGATTACGACTGTATTTTGAACCAATGTAGTTTTTCCAGATTTGGAGTTTGCATGAGTGTACCTCGAGGATCTAGTGACTACTCGACAGAGGGAGTTCTGAACACCCTGCAACCTCTTGAGCTCAGAGAGAGTGAGTGAGGCAAAGAGGGAATTACAGTAGTCAATTTGGTTTAATTTGAGTTTATTTGCAGCCATGAAATTTTGTATATCATTTAGGCAGTCCGTTAGAGCTGTCATTGACTGAAATTTGATGGTGAAAGAGTAATGTATAACTGAGTGTCATCTGCATAAAAGTGGTGTTTGATACCCCTATGAGATTGAATAATTGAACTGAGTGGATTTGTGTACATGGAAAAGAGGAGTGGCCCCAGGACAGAACCTTGAGGGACACCAAATTTCAACTCCATGGGATGTGACAGTACAGAGCCTACCTTGACTGATTGAGTCCTGTCCAACAAGTAAGACTTGAACCAACTCAGAGCCAGTCCATTGATGCCATAGCATTCATGTAATCTGTGGAACAGGATCGAGTGGTCAATGGTGTCGAAAGCTGCAGAGAGATCAAGGAGGGTAAGGGCTGTTGTACTGCCTTCAGACATATTGAGGAAAAGATCATCCTGTATATTTAGGAGGGTACTTTCCATAGAATGGAACCTTCTATAGGCAGATTGGAAACCAGTCAAAAGACAGGACTCGTCCAGGTGAGACAGGAGCTGTGACGACACCACTCTCTCTAAGATCTTTGAAACAAAGTTTAAATTAGAGACAGGCCTATAGTTTTTAAGGACCTCTCTATCAAGGGTTGATTTTTTAGGAGTGGAGTTACATGGGCCTGTTTGAAAAATTTTAGACATAAAAATAACATTCTCATTATAAATTCACAGTAAGAAAAGTTGTTTCTGAACATTATAATTTTATTATTTGATTATGGATTATATCATCCTAAGATACTGTTCCACCATTGTTTATGTTTGGTCATGTGACTTAACAGGGATTCCCGCAACTAAAATCCACCCACAAGCTGTCAATTATTTGTTTTCTATTAAACAATGGCCACATAACTTCATGCTGCAATCTGATTGGCGTATACTATAGTGGTAGTAAAATTTTACCAGTGGCTTGCCACTGTCAGACCGACATAGCATCCGCCGGCCAAAAAGCCATTGGGCCAACAGTGGCTGCCACCGTTGGACCGACGGATATGCCAATGTTGGGCCAACGTCTGCATGCTATCTGGGTTGTTGGCTGATGAAGGTGATCCACTGGTGGGCCAATAGAAAAGCTTATCATTGGCTGCCAACAGTGGGCCATTGATGGACCACCAGTAAACTTTATTGTTGGCTGCCAACAGTGGACCACTGTCTATCGGCTGGTCATGCCACCACAGAACCACCATAAAAAGTTGATGGCACCCATCAGTGGGCCACTGGTAGGCCACCAGTCAACCTTGTCGGCTTCTGAAGGTGGGCCACTGGTGGACCAATAGAATAGCTTATCATTGGCTGCCGACAGTGGGCCACTGAAGGACCACCAGAAAACCTTATTGTCGGCTACCAACGGTGGACCACTGCCTATCAGCCGGTCATGCCAATGGCTGGCCACCACCTACAGCCAATGTCGGACTGACAGCTATGCCACCAGTGGGCCAGTGGTGGCCCTACAGAGTCTTGCTATCTGGGAAGAAATGATAAGAGTGTTTATCTTCTACATTTCTGAGGCAACCATGAGTTTTATGTCAGCCATTGTGTTTATGACAGACTTATATTATTCATTGAATTCATTTTGCCGTCTTTTAGTCATCTTATGCCTTGTTACAAGCTCTTTAAAACACTAGTTTATTTGGAGAAAATCAGTATTTGTCATCTCGGGCTTACATTCAAAAGCATTTTCTGAGCATTGAATTTTCATAGCCGACTTTCGTCTTCAGATGCAAGAGGTCAGATTCAATACTCAAAGCCTAGTCTTGATTGGTTGGACTCCCACATCGATCCCACAACAAATAGGTATGTTATCAATGTGCAGTAAACTGTTGTTCTTTCAATAGAGGTTATTTGATTCTGGCAGTATGTCAAACAAACGACACTGTTATAGCAAAATGTAATCAATTTCAAAGATATTTTTCACTCAAATCATTGGACATTTATGAGTAATTGTCAGTTTTCCCACTTTAAGCAAAGATTCAGATTCACTTTCTCATAGATTGGATTCATTTATCCTACCCTCTTTAACATACATGAGATATTAGATTGTACAAATGCATAAACCAATAGTTGAAAGTCATTAAGAATAAGGTGCATTTTGAAACATGTCCAATGTTAAAATGGTACCATTCTTATTCATCCAGATATTTGTTAACCTGCTACCTTAGTGTGTAATTAAGCGTCCCTTGACAAGGGGACGCTTATTGGTTTCACCTATGGTTTTCAGTCAGCCACCGCCGCATTATCGTCTCCCTTGAATATCTCCCTTGTTATTAGGCCTATCCAAATGATATTTGGCAGTGTTCTTCTATAGGCGTGGGAAAGTTTTTTGACAGGCATAAATTTGACCTTTGACCTTTATCAAGGTCACATTATCAAAAATTCAAAAAAAAATTTACTTCCTGTTCCCTAGATTTCCTCAGAAAGTACTGGGTATAGGTCAACCAAATTTGGATTGCACATTTCTGACGGAAGAATCTAGGCGCCAGTCAATATTTCGATCAATCGGGCCATAATTGACCGATTGACGGGCGAATGATTATAAGTTCATAAACATTTTGCTAAGATTAAGCCTTGAACTCACTTATTATTGGTCCTAGAGGTTTGGGATGGTATACCAACATATAGGAAATCATGTGCTGTGAATCTTATGGTGTGGTCAGCTTTGACCTTGGGCCCCTAGTTCAAGGTCAAACGAGGATAGGCAAAGTTTAAAGTGCTTATAACTTGCTTATTATTGGTCCTAGAGGTTTGGGATGGTATACCAACATATAGGAAACCATGGGCTGGGAATCTTTTGGTGTGGTCAGATTCGACCTTGGGCCTCTCCATCAAGGTCAAACAAGGACAGTCAAACTGAAAAGTGCTTATAACTCGCTTATTATTGGTCCTAGAGCTTTGGGATGGTAAACCAACATGTAGGAAATCATGGGCTGGGAATCTTCTGGTGTGGTCGGATTTGACCTTGGGCCTCTTCTTCAAGTTCAAACGAGCATAGCCAATCTTAAAAGTGCTTATAACTCACTTATTATTGGTCCTAGAGGTTCGGGATAGTATACCAACATATAGGAAATCATGTGCTGGGAATCTTTTGGTGTGGTCTGATTTGACCTTGGGCCCCTCCTTCAAGGTCAAACGAGGAAAGCCAAACTTACAAGTGCTTATAACTCACTTATTATTGGTCCTAGAGCTTTGGGATGTATACCAACATGTAGGAAATCATGTGCTGGGAATCTTCTGGTGTGGTCGGATTTGACCTTGGGCCTCTCATTCAAGGTCAAACGAGGATAGCCAAAAATAAAAATGCTTATAACTCGCTTATTATTGGTCCTAGAGCTTTGGGATGGTAAACCAACATGTAGGAAATCATGGGCTGGGAATCTTCTGGTGTGGTCGGATTTGACCTTGGGCCTCTTCTTCAAGGTCAAACGAGCATAGCCAATCTTAAAAGTGCTTATAACTTGCTTATTATTGGTCCTAGAGGTTCGGGATAGTATACCAACACATAGAAAATCATGGGCTCGGAATCTTTTGGTGTGGTCAGATTTGACCTTGGGCCCCTCGTTTAAGGTCAAATGAGGATAGCCAAACTTAAAAGTGCTTATAACTCGCTTATTATTGGTCCTAGAGGTTTGGGATGGTATACCAACACACAGGAAATCATATGCTGGGAATCTTCTGTTGTGGTCGTATTTGACCTTGGGTCCCTCCTTCAAGGTCAAATGAGCATAGCCAAACTGAAAAGTGCTTATAATTCACTAATTTTTGGTCCCAGAGGTTTGGGATGGTATAGCAACATAAGGAAATCATGGGCTGAGAATCTTCTGGTGTGGTCGGATTTGACCTTGGGCTTCTTCTTCAAGGTCAAACGAGGATAGCCAAACTTAAAAGTGCTTATAACTTGCTTACTATTGGTCCTAGAGCTTTGGGATGGTAAACCAACATGCAATAAATCATGGGCTGGGAATCTTCTGGTGTGGTCAGATTTGACCATGGGCCTCTCCTTCAAGGTCAAACGAGGATAGCCAAACATGAAAGTGCTTATTACTCGCTTAATATTGGTCCTAGAGGTTTGGGATGGTATACCAACATACAGGAAATAATATGCTGGGAATCTTCTGGTGTGGTCGGATTTGACCTTGGGCCCCTCCTTCAAGGTCAAACGAGGATAGCCAAACTTAAAAGTGCTTATTACTCGCTTATTATTGGTCCTAGAGGTTTGGGATGTTAAACCAACATGTAGGAAATCATGGGCTGGGAATTTTCTGGTGTGGTCGGATTTGACTTTGGGCCTCTCATTCAAGGTCAAACCAGCATAGCCAAACCTAAGCGTCCTTTTTCTACTTTGCAGCTAAAAACACACAGTCAGCTGATACAGAACCGGTTCAGAGGCACTGATTGCTTTTTTCATTTAAGGTCACTCTTGTGACCCTAACATGGTCCTTTCAGAATTTCTCTTCACCAATAACATTTACCTCTTCACATTGGTCCTTTAGCATTTCATATTAAACTTAAAAGCTGTAGGGACGCTTTGTTTTTGTGTACAAAAACTTTTGTCTAGTTATTTATCTTTATCTCCCACCACCATATTATATTTTTAATGTCAAATGCGATTATCCTATTAAAATGCCTTTTATCTCTCATACCATCGGTTTTTGCGTTTCAGATGTGGAAACAACTTGTAGGAAGTCATGGCCAGAGAAGTGTTATATTCAACATTTGACCCCTGCTCCAAGGTCATATGCGGCTATAATACTGAAATACCCTTATATCTCCCTTACTATGCTCCTAGGGCTTCAGAATGTAAAAACGGCTAATGGGAAGTCCTGGCCGGCAAATATTTTGCCTGTGAACAATTTTGGCCTCAATTTGGAAAACCAAATGGCCTCCATAGCCTATTCTTTGAAAATCAATAAAATGCTCGAAATCTTGAAATATTGCAGCCAGCAACATCAAATTTGCACACACAATATATGGCGCTAGGACTGCTTGTTGTTTGTCCAATAGTAACTTAGAGTTGTTTCCAAAACAGAATGTTCAATGTCAAATGGGATTATCTTATTAAAAGACCTTATATCCCCTTCTATATTGCAGTGAGTGTGAAAACAACTTACTGGAAGTCATTACCTGAGACTCTTCCAAATGTTGAATTTGACCTTTTATCCTTTCTTCAATGTCAAGTAGGGTCATCTTACTACTATGGCCTTATATCTCCCTTAGATTGAAATTATTACTGATCCTAAGGCAGGAAATAAATACTGTGGCAGTAGTCTATTTAAACATTCTTTCTTATTCAGTAACTCTAAAACAACATTCTTACAATATGATGATTTCAGAATAACTGCTTTCTTATGTATGACCGATTGTTTCAAAAGTAACCCTGACTTCAAGGTCTGAGATTCAAAAGCTAGAATTGCAGTAAGGTAACGTTTACCCCTCCCCCCCAGTCGTACATGTAAGAACCAGATAAATGTACGATAAATATGCTTACCCAATAGGCTACTAAGATAGGTTTCTTTATTTTCCAGAAGTCTAACTGAATTAACATGGGGTGCCTCCCACTTTTTAAGCGGAAGGAAAAGGACATAGAGAAACAAAGGCTCACTGGTGGAAAAGACACATCTTCAAAGTATGGAGCCAGTGACATAGAAGTGGAAGGTATGTTGACAGTTTTTAGTGAGATAATGTTATAATGTACTGTTGATGTCCTTAGGAGGACAGTGGTTAGTATGTTTGGCATGTCACGCTGTGTCATTTCTGTCACGTCTATGTGGGTTCTATATAACACTAACAACATACTGGGTACATAAACCTCAACTAAGACCTGTATGGTTTTGAAATATACATTTCTGACTTTGTGAAGACCATTTTCTTCAGAATGGTTCAGAGGGCTGTATTTTTGGTGAAATTGCTTAATTACATTTTATGTGATGTGATGTGTACTTGAAGGAACAATTCTATGAATTAGAGTACCTATTTCATCTGAAAAGTGTTATACATGAAAGAACATGAAATTGAAATATAATAGGAAAACATTCCGAATGAGATATACAAAGAGAATATATCTAGAATGAAGATGACAAAATGCAACAAGTATTGCATTGTTAATTTTAATGAGTGATATATTTTTTCTTATGTAACTAACGAAGGATGTTTTGCTGTTATTATCCACTATCTTGTATGATCAATAAGTAAAATAAATTTATAATGTAAACGAAAGAGTGCAAAAAGACTGTCACATACACACACTTTTTTCAAGCCAATCTGCCACTATTTATGGATAAATTTAAATGTAGCAAAATGAGAAGAAGCTCTGTAATAATATCTTTCTAAAGATGTATATAGCACATATGGCTTACCCAGTTTCAAAAGTATTAACCAAAATATGAATCTGTAATGCTGTTTGAGCATAGTAAGTGACACTGGTAAATGCAAAAATATACATATCTCTGTCTGTATGTTCCTGTATTTAAGTCCAATACAGTGTGTGGTGGATTGATAAAATGAAATCTTGTAATATAAAGGGAAATATTAAATATATATATATACACAGTTTAGTAAATGTTTTTCACACAGTTAAAGCATCTGTTACATCCCATTATACATGCATGTATATCCTGGTTACAAAGAAAAAATTGTCTGATTTGCAAGGGACACGTAAGTTACACATGCGATTTTATAACAGAATATCAAGGTCGCAGAGACCCTACAAGGAAAATTGGCATGCAAGTTATTGTCTGCATGCATGCAGTATGGCTATAAATGCATCCATGTCTCAAGGGAAATTAACATGAGGCCTGGACACATGCTTTCTCTTTGCTGGTGTTGTAAATGCTCCCTAAGACTTCAAGTGTCTTGCATGTTTTTTACAGGGTTTGCACGTGCCGTTTGATGCACTCACATGTATATAAACCCACTGTGCTGTTGGAAACTAGTGGTAGTCTGTTCTTGGATATTCAAGAAGTGACACTGTTGTTGGCAGAATACACCTTGTTTGCATGTGCAAATCGCTACTGCCACACTACCAGGCTATGCTCATATTTTTCAACAATATTTGTAGCACAGTTGTGTGTACACATGTATGATGAGATGTAAGAGAAGCATCACATTGATTATGTCCATATTAATCTGTGTGACAGTCTGTTGTTGGAAGGAAGTATATCAAATGGTGGCAAAAAGAGCTGTACTTCAATTCCTCATTCACAATGCATTGAAAACAATAAATGACTCAAAACAAAGATCAATGAAATAAAGCCTTACAACCTTCTCTTAGAGGTTTTACATCCCATTCAACAGCCAAGACATCTACATACTACTCTCAAATGGTAAAGACCCATTGTTACACCTATTCCCGATAACTCTTGATTGAGGACCATTGTGACTATTGTGAATGCGCATATATATATTGCATAGTGAAAATGGGTTTATTTAACACAGACGTCTGGGAGTCTTTCACTGCATGCTTAAGCTTCTCTTACATCCCATCGTACGTGCACGTACGTCCTGGTTACAGAGAAAAATTGCCTGATTTGCAAGGGACACTTAAGGTACACTTGCGAATTTATAACAAAATATCAAGCTTGCACAGGCCCTGCAATGAAAATTGGCATGTACATTATTCTCTGCGTGCATGCAGTATGGCTATAAACTCTGTTGCTGGGAGAATACACCTTGTTATCTCCCGCCGGGCTTTAGCCCGGGAGGGAGATTATGAAATGATGCCTGTGTGTGCATGCGTGCGTGCGTGCGTGCGTGTGTGCGTGCGTTAGTTAGTCACGCAGATTTCTCCAAAACTACTGCAGCTACAGATTTTTTGTAAATTAATTGTCCCAATGAATTTTCATGCCCTTGAAAATTTTTTTGGTTTTATGGACTTAGCCCTAAAGATAAGTGAGTAATATCAATCATAGCTACTTGGAGTAAAGGGCTCATAACTCAAAAACTATTGCAGATACAACTTTTTCTTGAAATATGTTGTTCAGCTACTTTCTCCTTAGCTATAAGATGGTACATAGTTTGGAGTTCTATTGCATGCCCTAAGTGAGTAATAGCTATTTTCTCATTTGTAGCTAAATAACAGAAGAAGTAAATGTCAAATATCTTCAAAAGTATTAAAGTTAGGGAAATCTTTTCAAATATGTTGTTCATCTACTTTTTGGTAAGCTATCACATACTAAAGTTTCAGACTTGTTGCACCTTGGATAGCCGAGTAATAGCTACTTTGAAATTCTGACTGTTGAGTAAAGCCATTGTAACTCCAAAACTATTGCAGTTAGAGTGTTTTCCTTAAATATGTTGTTCAGCTACTTTGTCCTTAGCTATAAGATGGTACATAGTTTGGGGTTCTATTGCATGCCATAACTGAGTAAAAGCTACTTTCTCATTTGTAGCTAAATAACAAAAGGAGTAAATGTCAAATATCTTCAAAAGTATTAAAGTTAGGGAAATCTTTTCAAATATGTTATCCATCTACTTTTTGGTAAGCTATCACATAGTAAAGTTTCAGACCTGTTGCACCTTGGATAGCTGAGTAATAGCTACTTTGAAATTCTGACTGTTGAGTAAAGCCATTGTAACTCCAAAACTATTGCAGTTAGAGGGTTTTCCTAAAATATGTTGTTCAGCTACTTTTTCCTTAGCTGTAAGATGGTACATAGTTTAGAGTTCTATTGCATGCTATAAGTGAGTAATAGCTATTTTCTCATTTGTAGCTAAATAACAGAAGGAGTAAATGTCAAATATCTTTAAAAGTATTAGAGTTAGGGAAATCTTTTCTAATATGTTGTCCATCTACTTTTTGGTAAGCTATCACATAGTAAAGTTTCAGACCTGTTGCACATTGGATAGCCGAGTAATAGCTACTTTGAAATTCTGACTGTTGAGTAAAGCCATTGTAACTCCAAAACTATTGCAGTTAGACTGTTTTCCTTAAATATGTTGTTCAGCTACTTTGTCCTTAGCTATTAGATGGTACATAGTTTGGGGTTCTATTACATGCCATAAGTGAGTAATAGCTACTTTCTCATTTGTAGCTAAATAACAAAAGGAGTTAGGGAAAAGTTAGGGAAATTTTTTCAAATATGTTATCCATCTACTTTTTGGTAAGCTATCACATAGTAAAGTTTCAAATTTCAAAGTTTACAACTTTTGGTGGCCATCTTGAATTTTTGCAGAAAATGAAAAATGGCAAATATCTCTGAAACTGTCAGAGAAAGAGCGAGTTTTGGACACGCAGTGTAGTAGAAGGGTATTCTGTTGAAACATGAAAGTTTTCAATTTCACATGGTCAAGTTTCACACCCATAGCTAATTACTCACCTACACAAAATGAGTAAATGCTAATTATCTCTAAAAGTATTGCAGAGAGCCAATTTTTCTCAAATAACTCATTCACCTACTTTTGGGAGAGCTTTCACTTGAAGATTCAGACCCGTAGCTAATTATTCACCTACTCAAAATGAGTGAATGCTAATTATCTCTAAAGTATTGCAGAAAGCCAATTTTTCTCAGATAACTCATTCACCTACTTCTGGAAGAGCTTTCACATGGTGAAATTTCAGACCCATAGCTTATTACCTACTCAAAATGAGTAAATGCAAATTATCTCTAAAAGTACTGCAGATAGCCAATTTTTCTCAAATAACTCATTCACCTACTTTTGGAAGAGCTTTCACATGGTGAAGTTTTAGACCCATAGCTAATTACTCACCAACTCAAAATGAGTAAATGCGAATTATATCTAAAAGTACTGCAGATAGCCAATTTTTCTCAAATAACTCATTCACCTACTTTTGGGAGAGCTTTCACTTGGTGAAGTTTTAGACCCATAGCTAATTAATCACCTACTCAAAATGAGTAAGTGTGAATTATCACTAAAGGTATTGCAGATAGCCAATTTTTCTCAAATAACTCATTCACCTACTTTTGGGAGAGCTTTCACATGGTGAAGTTTTAGACCCATAGCTAATTACTCACCTACTGAAAATGAGTAGATGCGAATTATATGTAAATGTACTGCAGATAGCCAATTTTTCTCAAATAACTCATTCACCTACTTTTGGGAGAGCTTTCACTTGGTGAAGTTTCAGACCCATAGCTAATTACTCACCTACTCAAAATGAGTAAATGCTAATTATCTCTAAAAGTATTGCACAGAGCCAATTTTTCTCAAATAACTCATTCACCTACATTGGGAAGAGCTTTCACTTGGTGAAGTTTCAGACCCATAGCTAATTACTCACCTACTCAAAATGAGTAAATACAAATTATCTCTAAAAGTACTGCAGATGGCCAATTTTTCACAAATAACTCATTCACCAACTTTTGAAAGAGCTTTCACATGGTGAAGTTTCAGATCCGTAGCTAATTACTCACCTACTCAAAATGAGTAAATGTGAATTATCTCTAAAAGTATTGCAGATAGCCAATTTTTCTCAAATAACTCATTCACCTACTTTTGGGAGAGCTTTCACTTGGTTAAGTTTCAGACCCGTAGCTAATTACTCACCTACTCAAAATGAGTAAATTTGAATTATCTCTAAAAGTATTGCAGATAGCCAATTTTTCTCAAATGACTGATTCACCTACTTTGGGAAGAGCTTTCACTTGGTAAAGTTTTAGACCCATAGCTAATTACTCACCTACTCAAAATGAGTAAATGCGAATTATCTCTAAAAGTACTGCAGATAGCCAATTTTTCTTAAATAACTCATTCACCTACTTTTGGAAGAGCTTTCAGTTGGTGAAATTTCAGACCCATAGCTAATTATTCACCTACTCAAAATGAGTAAATGCGAATTATCTCCAAAAGTACTGCAGATAGCCAATTTTTCTCAAATAACTCATGCACCTACTTTTGGAAGAGCTTCTACATGGTGAAGTTTCAGACCCATAGGTAATTACTCACCTACTCAAAATGAGTAAATGTGAATTATCTCTAAAAGTACTGCAGATAGCCAATTTTTCTCAAATAACTCATTCACCTACTTTTGGGAGAGCTTTCACTTGGTGAAGTTTCAGGCACATAGCTAATTACTCACCTACTCAAAATGAGTAAATGCTAATTATCTCTAAAAGTATTGCAGATAGCCAATTTTTCTCAAATAACTCATTCACCTACTTTGGGAAGAGCTTTCACTTGATGAAGTTTCAGACCCATAGCTAATTACTCACCTACTCAAAATGAGTAAATACGAATTATCTCTAAAAATACTGCAGATAGCCAATTTTTATCTCCCGCTGGGCTTTAGCCCAGGAGGGAGATTATGAAATGATGCCTGTGTGTGCGTGCGTGATTTCTCCAAAACTACTGCAGCTACAGATTTTTTGTAAATTAATTGTCCCAATGAATTTTCACGCGCTTGAAAATTTTTTTTGCTTTTATGGACTTAGGCCTAAAGATAAGTGAGTATTCCACTAACTTTAGTACATCTTATTTATACGGCGGGAGATAAATGCATGCGTCAGAATGCTTGTTTGCAAGTGAAATATCTGCTACCAGGCCACGTCTATACGTACGATGGGATGTAAGGGTGGCTTTATGTGTGGTTATATGTGTCCTTGCGTCTTGCAGATTATATATGGGTATTTATTCAGAGCATTTTTCAGTATAATCTATGGATGTTTGTCCTGCATGTAGATTATGTTTGCTATGTTGAAAGATAAAACAGAGTGACGACATAATGTCAGCTGGCTGACAAGTCAGCTGACATAAAAATTGAAATTTCAATTCCCCCGACTTTTATGAAGGCTTGTTATTTTTAAGCATCCTCCAAGAGACTCTTGTTTGTATTTAGGGTAGGGGGGGGAGTGAGTGGTCCACCAGCTCCAGCATTTTCTATTGCTTATAACTCGGCAACGACTAGGCAGATTCACTTAAAATTTAGTACATATATGCAGAAGCCATGGGAAAATTTCTGAGTATGGCGTCATGACATTTCAACCAATCTGAGAAGTCCCATGAACAAAAACATGTTTTTTTTTCAAAGGGGGGTGTGCTTATCTGAATGATAGCTTCACCTAACTCACAGTGCTTCAACTATTCACATGACATTTGGCAAGTATGTTCATGAAATAAATTGGAAGTGATCCAATACAAAATAGCTGACTTATAAATGACTGACTAAAGGGCACAATTCTTCTTTATGCTAAAAAAAAATGCAGTCAACTGGCAACTTTTCGTTTTCCTGCCATTTTGGCAGCCATCTTGAATTTCTGCATAAAACACAAATATGCATTTATCTTGGAAACGGTGTGAGATAGAGTGATTTCGACAAAATTTTGGGCCCACAAAGTATCTACAGAGTTTACTAGTGACCTTTCCCAAAAATTGTTTTCTTACCATTTTTGGCAGCCATCTTGAATTCCTGCATAAAATGAAAAAAAAAACACATCTAACTTGGAAATAGGGCAAGATAAAGCGATTTTGACGAATTTTTTTTGTACCTGCAGGGTAACTGCAGAGTGGACTGGAGACTTTTCGCACAATTAGTTTTCCCATCATTTTTGGCAGCCATCTTGAATTTCTGCATAAAACGCAAAAATGCATTTATCTCGGAAACAGTATAGATAGAACGATTTTGATGAAATTTTTCACCCTAAGGGTATCTGTAGAGTCTACTGGCGACTTTTGCAAAATTGTTTTCCCGTCATTTTTGGCGGCCAACTTTTTTGTGTAAAGATCCAGAAACACATTTATCTCGGAAACACGGTGAGATAGAAACATTTCGAAGAGCTCCAGGGTTTCTGCAGAGCCTACTGGCGACTTTTCTCAAAAATTGTTTTTCTGCCATTTTTTTGTGGGAAACTTAAATTAAGATCATTAATACTCATTGGTACGCTTTGTTTTTTGCTGGTGTCTGGATGGGTTTGTGTTTAGGTTGGTGGGAGGTGGGAAAAAGTTTGTCCGGGCTGTATCTCAGAAAACGTTAGGTTTAGGATGTTCATACTTTGTAGGGACATTGGTTGGAGGTATAGGTGTGCAATGTCATGGTCTGACTTTTATTTGACCTTTGACCTTGCTACAGTGACCTTGACTTTGAAAATCTTGTCCGTAAAGTTTAGGAAGTTGATGCTTGGCAGGGACATTAGTTAGGAGTTGTAGTTGTGCAACATCATTCTGTGACATTGATTTGACATTTGACCTTGCCGTGGTGACCTTGACCTTTAAAATCTTGTCTGGGCTGTGTCTCAGAAACCATAAGTTGTTACTTGGTAGGGACATTGATTGGGGCTGTAGGTGTGAAACGACATGGTGTCACCTTGATTTGACCTTTGACCTTTCTGTGGTGACCTTGACCTATAAAATCTTGTCCGGGCTATATCTCAGAACCTCTAAGGTGTAGGAAGTTGATATTTGGTATGGACATTGGTTAGGGGTTGTAGGTGTGCATTATCAGGTGTAATTTTGATTTGACCTGTGACCTAGTCGTACTGACCATGAGTTTGAAAATCTTGTCTGGGCTATTTATTAGATTTGGCAAGGTGTAGAAGGTTGCCACTTGGTTAGGAGGTGTAGGTGTACATCATAGTGTGACCTTTAACTTTGGCTCTGCCAAAGTGTGTTCACCTGCAAGATTTGACAACGTGCTACATAGAGTGATTTCAATGAAATTTTTGACCCACAGAATATCTCTGCAGAGTAACCATGCCAATTTTCCAAAAAAAAAATTATTTCGCCAAATATGGCAGCCATTTTGAATTTTTTTAATTTTTCGCAAAAATTGCAAAACACAAAAATGCTTATATCTTGAAAACTGTGCTAGATAGAGGGACTCTGCAGAGTCGCTATGCCAGTTTTTTAAAAAAAAATTGTCTTGCCAAAAATGGCAGTAATTTTCAATGATCAAATTTTTTGCTAAAATTGAAAAACACAAAAGTGCTTATATCTTGAAAACCATGCTAGATATAGCAGACTGTGCTGACTTTGGTTGCCACAACAGTATAAGGCTAGATATTTTAGTTAGAACTTTCAAATTTGGTATGTGGGTATATATGGGCAATGCCACGAACGCTATTGTTTTGTGACCTTGACCTTCAATCTCAAGGTCACTGGTGGCCACTGAAAGGTCAGTTTTTGACCATTTTTGCACATTTTGGCCCAGTTCTCCAATACAGAAAGTTAGATCATCCTATGGCTGGTATATATAATACATATATATGTCCTCTATAAGCATGCAGAAATTTGACCTTGAAGCTCTTCATTGAAGGTCATCTACTGACCGCCAAAGTACCTGACCGAGGGGTATTTTTGGCCTTTTTGGAGATGTTTTCACACTTAACGCTGACTATATTGCATGGAAACTATTGAAAATGGCTTTGGAGGTTGAGTACATGATGGACTTCTACCATCCAGGTTTACTGGTTACAGATCTTCATTTAAGGTCATCCACTCACTGCCAAAGTACCTGACCAAGGGTCATTTTTGGCATATTTGGAGATATTTTCACACTTAATGCTGAATACATTGTATGGAAACTATTGAAAATGGCTTTTCAGGTTGAGTACATGATGGAGTACCAGCATCCAGGCTGACCAGTTACAGATCTTCATTGAAGGTCATCCACTGACCGCCAAAGTACCTGACCGAGGGTCATTTTGGGCCCTCTGTTTGCTTGTTTGTGAACAAGATAACTCAAAAACTGACAGACAGATTTTGATAAAATTTTCAGGATATGTCCAAATTGGTAAAAGGAAGATGTGATTAAATTTTGGGAGCGATCTGGATCACTGTCTGGATCTTCTGGATCCATGAAATTAAATTTTTAAAGACAGATAACTCAAAAAGTTATGGGTGCATTTTGATGAAATTTTCAGGAGATGTCCTTATTGGGATGAGGAACAAGTGATTAGATTTTGGGAGTGATCTGGATCACTGTCTGGATCATCTGGATCCAGACTGCCAGATGTGTTTGTGTACAATATAGCTCAAAAACTTATGAATGGATTTTGATGAAATGTTCAGGATATGTCTGAAAAGGTGAAAAGATGAAATGGTTGAATTTTAGAAGCGATCCGGATCTCTATATGGATCTTCTGGATCCATGAAATGTAATTTTCAAAGACAGATATCTCAAAAAGTTATGGATGGATTGTGATGACATTTTCAGCAAATGGCCTAAATGGTGCGAGGAACAAGTGATTGGATTTGGGGAGTGATCTGGATCACTGTCTGGATCATCTGGATCCAGGTTGCCAGATGTGTTTGTGTACATTGTAGCTAAAAAACTTATTTACGGATTTTGATGAAATTTTCAGGATATGTCTGAAAAGGTAAAAGGATGAAATGGCTGAATTTTGAAAGTGATCCGGATCACTATATGGATCATCTGGATCCATGAAATGTAATAAGACAGATACCTCAAAAAGTTATGAATGAATTGTGATGACATTTTCAGCAAATGACCTAAATGGTGCGAGGAACAAGTGATTAGATTTGGGGAGTGATCTGGATCACTGTCTGGATCATCTGGATCCAGGTTACCAGATGTGTTTGTGTACATTGTAGCTCAAAAGCTTATGGACGGATTTTGATGAAATTTTCAGGATATGTCTGAAAAGGTAAAAGGATGAAATGACTGAATTTTGGAAGTGATCCGGATCACTTTATGGATCTTCTGGATCCATGAAATGTAATAAGATATACCTCAAAAAGTTATGGATGGATTGTGATGACATTTTCAGCAAATGACCTAAATGGTACAAGGGACAAGTGATTATACTTTTGGAGTGATCTGGATCACTGTCTGGATCATCTGGATCGAGCCTGCAACATGATTTTAGGATGAATTTTGATGATATTTTCAGGATATGTTATAAATAGTAAAAGGAAGAAGTGGTAAAAGGAAGAAATGATTAAATTTTGCGAGTGATCTGGACCACTATCTGGATCTTCTGGAGCCATGAAATATAATTTTTAAAGACAAATAGCTCAGAAACTCATGGGTGGATTTTTATGAAATTTTCAGGAAATGTCTTAAATGGGACAAGGAACAAGTGATTAGATTTTTGGGAGTGATCTGGATCATCTGGATCAAGGCTGCCAGATGTGTTTGTGTACAAGATAAATCAAAAACGTATGGATGGATTTTCATGAAATTTCAGGATATGTCTGAAAAGGTAAAAGGATGAAATGATTGAGTTTTGGAAGTGATCCGGATCACTATATGGATCTTCTGGATCCATGAAATGTAATTTTTAAAGACAGATATAAGCGAAACAACTAGTGATTAGCTTTTGGAAGTAATCTGGTACTATGGAGAATCCTGACCTGGTGCTCCAGGAAACAGGCTCAAGCCTGACACATTCACGCCTTAACTATGTCCCGTCCGGGGATACACTGCGTCGAGACGCAATCTCTAGTTGAGCCAACTGTTGCAATCAAATTATTGACTGTCAAATTAGATCTAAAATTTCAATCATCAAAAAATAATTAAGTGTTACTTCTGTAGCTCACTAATGTGATCACAGTTAAGCAAGAACACAGTCAATAATTTGTGAAAAAAAAATACAGGCACTACACACTTTTTATAACCAGCCACTTGAGATGTCATAATACTGGCCAGTCCTTAATAGGTTCCAAGAGACAATACATCATATCATTAAGCGTCCCACAAGGGACGCTTGTTTGTGTATGGGAGACCTTCAGGCTCCGGCGGCTCTGCTGGCTCCACATTTTGTTTTCCTTATAACTCTGTAACCATTAGGCAGATTCTTTTCAAATTTGGCAGGTTTAGGCAGTAGCCTTGGGGAATTTTTTTATATGCTGCAGTGACATTTCAAGAGGTCACATGACCAAAAATGTCTTTTTTTGATGGGGAAGCTTGTCCGGATGATAACTTGAAAGGAATTTTATCAATTCACCTGAAACTTAGCAAATACATTCATTCTATTAAAATCTGGACATCATTAGATTTTGGCATTGAATGGTTACCCAGTGGGCAAACTTACATCATTTAGACATCAAAATGACAACGGACCCGATGTCAATAAACTGTCTTTTCTTGATTTGGTTTGAAAGTTCTAATGACATCATTTTCACGACATCAAAATGACATCATTATCATGACATCAAAAAGACATTTTTTTTCAAGATATCAAAATGACATCCTTTTTGGGAACTCTAAATGACATCATATATTAAATTAAAATTAAAGTTTTATGACATCCAAACCGGAAGTAAATTAAAGTTTCAAATACACCCAAAATTATATACGTCCTTTGGAGAACAGTTTCATTAAAACTTCCCCAATGACATATACAGGAACAATATATCACAATGAAGAAAACAGTATTATATTGTTAATCTTCTTGATTGATATATTTTGATATGTCTGATGAGGGATGTTTTTTACTTTTATTATCTACCATTTTGTACGATTTATGGGTTCAATAGTATGAATATTTGATGAGAGAATGTGAAAAAGGATGTCAGAAAGCATCATGGGCACCAGTGAATATAACAACTGCAATCTTTAACCTGTAATATCTGTCATTTCTGCATGAATTTTTATGTAACAAACATGAGTAGAAGCACTGTAAGAAGACCTTTCTAATGATATATAATACATATTTGTAGGTAACACAGTTTCTGAGATATTGGTGCAAAACTGGAAGTGATTGAGGCCCTCTATACTGGTCAAATACAATGTGCAGTGGATAATAAACTAAATTTTAAATTAATTAAATTTTGTTCAAATAACATAAAACTAAATTTTAAATAAGGAATTGTGTATAATGAAGAATTGGCATCAGTTTCCCAGTGGTACCTACAGAGAGTGATAAACATGAATGTCAATAAAAATATATTGGTACTTTTAGTACACTTCATATACAGCAATTACACAACAAAACATCAGTGCCACTACATCTCAAATTCACTTTATCATACATGTAAGAAAAGCTAACAAACAATCACAGGTCAATCAACCTAATACTTGAATGACTGTAAACAAGAAAATTACCCAAACTGTCTATTATTGCCTGTAATTGCCACCAACAACTAGAAATTTTAATTACCTGGAGATTGGAGTATATATCCGGTCTATTGTTGCAGTATTTCAAGTATTTTACTTTAATAAAACATATTTTAAGCACAAATTGATGGTTATTTGCTTTTAAAAGTGAAATAAATAAATAAAAGTGAAGTTTGTATTTTGTAATACTAATGTCATAAACTTCATTATGTATACAGTCTATGTTTGATCATTCTAGGGTCCCTTAATTGGTAATTTTCTACCCTAAGGCCTTCTTCCTTTTGAACGTTTGCATATGACAAAGTTACATCAAGGGTTACCAGCAGACTGTCATATGGTAATGCTGGTATTAGTGATCTAAGGGGGTGCTCCTGCCATATACTTTTTAATATTTACTTGTTCAAAAAGTGCGGTGGTTTGTAGTATTGCAAATTTGTCTGCCACTGATGTCCTTTTTGTAATTTTTTGGTAGTAGGTAAAATCTGCTCTCAGTGAAATCTTGATTATGGAAGTGATCAAAATTCTTTTCAGTGATTAGTAATTAATCAATTGGGATTGACTGACAATTGGGATTGATGTTACACATAAATATATAACTCAAACAGACTGTAAGTGTTAATAATGACATCAAAATGATGTGTCAAGAAATGTTAAAGTGAAAAAAAACATCTATGAACTTCAAGATGTAACAGTGACATTATTGAGCCAAAGAGAAGAAATATAGGGGAAGTTTGAAGAAGTCACAAAAATTACCAACTTATGGGGTATATTAATCTATCCTCTGATGGCACAATGACATCAAAATGATGTGGAGAGAAAAACATCAGATTTTGCGCAATTAAATGATGTCAAACTGACATCACATGTAATGACCAACAGGTCTGTTTCCATCAAATAATGTCTAGATATCATTATGCTATCAAAATGACATCCGGTCCCAGTTTAGACCAATCATTGATATCGAAATGACATCTTGTGCCTGGTGGGTAAGAAATGGCCGAGTAATTAATGATTAATTAATCATTATGAATTTTCCAAATAAGGAAAACATAAAAATGATTATATCTCGAAAACCCTGCTAGATAGAGCGATTTCGACAAAATTTTTGACCCATAGGGTATCTCTGCAGAGTAGCCATGCCAATTTTCAAAAAAATTTTATCTTGCCAAAAACGGCGGCCATTTTGAATTTTTGAATTTTGCACAAAAATTGGAAAACATAAAAATACTAATATCTCAAAAACTGTGCTACATAGAGTGATTTTGACAAATTTTTTAATCTTCAGGGTATCTCTGCAGAGCAGCTATCCCAAAGAGCTTTCACTCAGTGAAGTTTCAGACCCGTAGCTAATTATTCACCTACTCAAAATGAGTAAATGCGAATTATCTCTTAAAACTATTGCGGATACCCAATTTTTATCAAATAACTTATTCATCTACTTGTGGGAGAGGTTTCACATGGTGAAGTTTCAGATCCATAGCTAATTACTCACCTACTCAAAATGAGTAAATGTGAATTACCCCAGTCTTTAAAGTATTGCAGATAGCCAATTTTTCTCAAATAACTCATTCACCTACTTTTGGGAGAGCTTTCACTACATGAAGTTTCAGACCCGTAGCTAATTACTCACCTACTGAAAATGAGTAAATACGAATTATCTCTTAAAAGTATTGCAGATAGCCAATTTTTCTCAAATAACTCATTCATCTACTTTTGGAAGAGCTTTCACATGGTGAAGTTTCACACCCATAGCTAATTACTCACCTACTCAAAATGAGTAAATGCGAATTACCTCTAAAAGTATTGCAGATAGCCAATTTTTCTCAAATAACTCATTCACCTACTTTTGGGAGAGCTTTCACTCCATGAGGTTTCAGACCCGTAGCTAATTACTCACCTACTAAAAATGAGTAAATGCTAATTATCTCAAAAACTATTGCGGATACCCATTTTTTATCAAATAGCTTATTCATCTGCTTGTGGGAGAGCTTTCACATGGTGAAATTTCAAACCCGTAGCTAATTACTCACCTACTCAAAATGAGTAAATGCTAATTATCTCTTAAGACTATTGCGGATACCCAATTTTTATCAAATAAATCATTCATCTACTTTTGGGAGAGCTTTCACTTGGTGAAGTTTCAGACCCGTAGATAATTACTCACTTACTCAAAATGAGTAAATGCAAATTATCTCTTAATAGTATTGCAGATGGACATTTTTTCTCAAATAACTCATTCACCTACTTTTGGAAGAGCTTTCACATGGTAAAATTTCAGACCCAAAGCTAATTACTTACCTACTCAAAATGAGTAAATGCGAATTATCTCTAAAAGTATTGCAGATAGCCAATTTTTCTCAATAACTCATTGACCTACTTTTGGGAGAGCTTCCACTCCGTGAAGTTTCAGACCCGTAGCTAATTACTCACCTACTGAAAATGAGTAAATGCTAATTATCTCAAAAACTATTGCGGATACCCAATTTTTATCAAATAACTTATTCATCTACTTGTGGGAGAGTTTTCACATGGTGAAGTTTCAGACCCGTAGCTAATTACTCACCTACTGAAAATGTGTAAATGCGAATTACCTCTAAAAGTATTGCAGATAGCCAATTTTTATCAAATAACTCATTCACCTACTTTTGGGAGAGCTTTCACTTGGTGAAGTTTCAGACCCATAGCTAATTATTCACCTACTGAAAATGAGTAAATGTTAATCATCTATAAAAGTATTACAGATACCCAATTTTTATCAAATAACTCATTCATCTACTTTTGGGAGAGCTTTCACTTGGTGAAGTTCCAGACCTGTAGGTCATTACTCACCTACTCGAAAGGAGTAAATGCGAATTATCTCTTAATAGTATTGCAGATAGCCAATTTTTCTCAAATAACTCATTCACCTACTTTTGGAAGAGCTTTCACACACGAAAATGAAAAATTGTGAATATCTCGGAAAAGCTATTTCTTCTCCTTTAATGCTCGGCGGGAGATACACACCGCAGCAGTGGTCTTGTTGTCAAAAATTTTTGTCTCACCAAAACTGGTGGCCATTTTGAATTTTCAAAGTTTTTGCAAAACACAAAAATGCTTATATCTCGAAAACCGTGCTAGATGGAGCGAACTCATCAAAATTTTTGACCTGCTGGGTATCTCTGCAGAGTAGCAATGCCAATTTTCAAAATATTTTTGTCTCGCCAAATATAGCAGACATTTTGAATTTTTAAATTTTTAGCAAAACACAAAAATGCTTATATCTTGAAAACTGTGCTAGATAGAGCAGACTGTGCTGACTTTGGTTGCCACAACAGTTTAAGGCTAGACATGAAGCATTTTCTTAATACTTTAGCACTCAAATTTATATCCTTGTCGGGAGGCTTTGTTTTTTGCTATGCAAAAACATTATCTTTTTCTTTTGCGAGCGATCCTCTAGTTCAGTTTTGAATGTGTACACAAATATTGATCTACACATACATAAAGTTGTCTCCCCTCAAAATTTATTTAAATCAGGCGCTGCCATATTAGGCATGTAACTACCTGGCTTACTTCCCACTGGTGTACAATGTAAAAACTCTAGTAGAATTCAATTCCTGGCCAGATTTAAAGTGGGAATGAGGTGGTTGCTTGCTGCTACCAGATGCGTTTCAGTGCAAATTCTTGACAATTCACCTTGACTATATGCATATTCTGCATTCACCCCTCAAATACCTATGGTGATAAGACCCATACAATTTGTTTTAACAATGTCATACATAACATAAACATCAATACAACAGCACTAGATTAAGATTTATTTGTTGTTTTATGTCGCGTTCAACAGCCACGGTCATATTGCGGTAGTTTACAGGTGGAGGAAACCAGTGCATACTGCACTGTAAACCACTGGGTATTGGCAAGTAACTACCAACTTCCCAACATGAAGCACCCGGCCTGTGATTCGAACCGGCGGCCTCAGAGGTTGGAGGCGAGAACTCTAACTGCTACGAAATGCAATTACATGTGTTTAATGTCCTAAGAATCACAGGAGCTGTCACCACTGTGTGGGTGCTTCTCCTACAAGTGGCAGTGCTGAGGGCCTGTTCCGGTATGACCCTGGCTGTTGAACAGGATGTAAATCTTTAACTTCATATTTAACTGTGTACATATTTATTTATCTGATGATTTCTCATGGTATGTTCTGTGTTCTGGACATGCCTTAAGATTTAAAGACTGGCAAAACAGGAGATCACAACTGAAGTTTTTATTTGCATATTTTCTAAAAGTATGTTTATTTTAAAACAACACTAGAACGAACACATCTGAGTAAAGTCTATTCAGCTAGTGTAATTCATAGAATTTTTCTTCATATTTTTTGCCTCTGATAGCGTTTTTATTGATATGGAAATACCCATATCTTTGCAGATTTGAGCATGTTAAAAGAGAAGCTTATGGAGTGTGAACACCTTGTGAAAGAAAGAGATGATGTCATAAAAACACTGACACAAAGGTAAGGAGCTTTTATGCAAATATGTATGTGCCTATCAAAAAGATATTGATTGATGGATTTTTAGACTTAATATTAAGATTTGCAGTTATCTTTGATTTTAGTGACATTAGCGTGTTATTTCAAAAACATACATGTTCCAGCAAATGTTAAAGATTTCAAGTATGTTTCAAAAACTGTAGGGTGTGCAAGAGTTGTGGATGTGAATATTATTAGTTTTTGTACAATATATGCAGATAGAGAATAGGACCCTTTAGACTGTAAACAAAAGTGGTATTCAAAGCTCAGAAAAGAGTACAATGAAACATTTGGAAATAAATCTACACAATAAACTTCCGGATAATAAATGATAAGCATTATGATTGATTTTAGAATTGTGCAAAGAATCCTTGGTGCTATGGAAGTTTTATTCAAACTGAGGCAAATCTGTGTGGAATGTTCACAGAAAATGAGACAATTACATATTAAATTTGTTTTCATGTAATCAAAAATTAGATTCCATTTGATATAAAAATATGTATAAGAGTAAAACAAAAATTGGTTATTTACTAAACTTAATTGAAACATTTATAAATTTTAGAATGTGTCTTCAAAAGACACTCTTTTTTGGCCAGAAACTTCATTTTGATATTACATTTTACAAGTGATAAGTATAAAATGGAGTTATATTATCAAACTTGCAAAAACTTATTAAAAAAAATTCATTGAACCAGAAATGCTGTCCAAAGTAATAATACTTTAGAGTATTTTGAAAACAAGTGGTCTGTGTGGAGACATCTTTTTCAATAACATCTATATATCTTAAAATATGACACTATGTAACTGCGTCCTGGACTCCTTTTGGATCTTTTTTTCCATACGCTTGCTTATTTTGGCCCTGGTAAGATAAAAGGATACTTAGGATATCCCTTGGATGGTGTCCAACATTTGCATATTGCTCTGATCGAATGTTGGCATTAGTGCCTCATTCCCCTGCTCTGCTGTCGCAAATTTTCTGTTTGCGCTACCAAGCATAATCTCACTGGCCTTACAACTTACTGTTGACAATCTTCAGGCAAAATGTATAATAGTGGTTATTCTAGAGATTCATTGCAAAAAAATGCTTAAAACCTATGCAAGTGAATATTTCTGTCTGCAATACTCGAAATGTTTTTTTTAAATTTGTAACCGTCTTACAACCAATTCCGCCCACTTTTTATGTCAGCTGACTTATGTCGTCACTCTGCGGCGTGGGCGTACGCGCACGCGTCCGCGTACGCGTCCGCGTGAACAACTTCTCCTCCAAAACTACAAGGCCTAGAGACGTGCTGTTTTTTTTAAAAGATACCTTATCTATCGAGGATGAAAAATTGTTCAAGGCATGCAAATCTGTCTGTTCGTCTGTTTGCTAGAGACATTACAAGGGGGGGGGGGTACCCCCACCAAAAGTGTGAAAATTTCAACACTTAATCACAATTTTCTCAGTGACTATTGCAGGGATTTTTCTCATGTCTTGCATATATGTACTAGGCCAGAGGTAGATTCTCTTGTGTGAGTATGAGACCTGGATCTGTCTTACTTTTTTTTTAATAAATTTTTTTAATAATTTTTAATGCATTAAAATTCATGAAATCATGCACAAAATCATTTATAACTTGAAAACTGTTGCATCTAGAGCATTTTGTTAAAATATGTTATTCAGCTACTTTTTTCATAGCTACAATATGGTGAGTAAGTTGGGTGCCTGTCTCAATAGCTAAGTGAGTAATAGCTACTTTTGGGCTTTTCAGTAACTTCCATCATGAGTACAATCACTTGTAACTTAAAAACTATTGCATTTAGAGAATTTCGTATAAATATGTTATTCAGCTACTTTTGGGTCAGCTATAACATAGTAAAATTTTAGACCTGTAGCTCATGGTATAACTGAGTAATAGCTACTTTTAGGTTATCACTGTTGAGTAAATCGCTTATAACTTCAAAACTATTGCATTTAGAGAATTTCGTATAAATATGTTATTCAGCTACTTTTGGGTCAGCTATAACATAGTAAAATTTCAGACCTGTAGCTCCTGGCATAGCTGAGTAATAGCTACTTTTATGTTATCACTGTTGAGTAAATTGCTTATAACTTGGAAACTATTGCATTTAGAGTATTTTGTTTCATATGTTATTCACCTATTTTGGGATCAGCTATAACATAGTGAAGTTTCAGATCTGTGGCTCATTGCATAGCTGAGTAATAGCTACTTTGAAGTTCTCACTATTGAGTAAATCAGTTGTAATTGGAAAACTATTGCATTTAGAGAATTTCGTATAAATATATTATTCAGCTACTTTTGGGTCAGCTATAACATAGTAAAATTTCAGACCTGTAGCTCATGGCATAGCTGAGTAATAGCTATTTTAGGTCATCACTATTGAGTAAATTAGTTGTAACTTGAAAACTATTGCATTTACAGTATTTTGCTTAAATATGTTGTTCACCTACTTTTGGGTCAGCTATAACATAGTAAAATTTCAGACCTATAGCTCATTGCATAGCTGAGTAATAACTACTTTGAGGTTCTCACTATTGAGTAAATCAGTTGTAATTGCAAAACTATTGCATTTAGAGAATTTAGTATAAATATGTTATTCAGCTACTTTTGGGTCAGCTATAACATAGTAAAATTTCAGACCTGTAGCTCATGGCATAGCTGAGTAATAGCTACTTTTAGGTCATCACTATTGAGTAAATCAGTTGTAACTTGAAAACTATTGCATTTACAGTATTTTGCTTAAATATGTTGTTCACCTACTTTTGGGTCAGCTATAACATAGTAAAATTTCAGACCTGTAGCTCATGGCATAGCTGAGTAATAGCTACTTTGAGGTTATCACTATTGAGTAAATCGCTTATAACTTGGAAATTATTGCATTTAGAGTATTTTGTTTCAATATGTTATTCACCTATTTTGGGGTCAGCTATAACATAGTGAAGTTCCAGACCTGTGACTCATTGCATAGCTGAGTAATAGCTACTTTGAAGTTCTCACTGTTGAGTAAATCAGTTGTAATTGGAAAACTATTGCCTTTACAGAAATTTGTGCAAATATGTTATTCAGCTACTTTTGGGTCAGCTATAACATAGTGAAATTACAGACCTGTAGCTCATGGCACAACTGAGCAATAGCTATTCTCAGGCACTGACTGTTGAGTAAATCAGCTATAACTTGAAAAATATTGCATTTGGAGTATTTTGTTAAAATATATTGTTCACCTACTTTTGGGTTAGCTATAACATAGTGAAATTACAGACCTATAGCTCATGGCATAGCGGAGCAATAGCTATTTTCAGGTTCTCACTATTGAGTAAATCAGTTGTAACTTGAAAACTATTGCATTTACAGTATTTTGCTTAAATATGTTGTTCACCTACTTTTAGGTCAGCTATAACAGAGCAAAAATTCAGACATGTAGGTCATTGCATAGCTGAGTAATAGTTACTTTGAGGTTCTCACTCTTGAGTAAATCAGTTGTAACTTGAAAATTATTACATTTAGAGTATTTTGTTAAATATGTTATTCACAGACGTTTTGCGCAGGTTTAACAAAGTGACATGGCAGTCCTCTATGTCATGGCATAGCTGAGCAATAGCTTCTTTCAGGTTCTCACTGTTGAGTAAATCATTGTATCCAACCTGTAGGAAATCATGGGCTGGGAATCTGTTAATATGGTCCGATTTGACCTTGGAACCCTCCTTCAAGGTCAAATGAGGATAGCCAAACATAAAAGTGCTTATAACTCGCTTATTATTGGTCCTAGAGGTTGGAATGAAAACCAACCTATAGAAAATCATGAGCTGGGAATTTTTTGGTGTGGTCGGATTTCACCTTGGACCCCTCCTTCAAGGTCAAATGAGGATAGCCAAACTTAAAAGTGCTTATAACTCACTTATTATTGGTCCTAGAGGTTTCGAATGGAAAACCAACCTATAGAAAATCATGGGCTGGGAATCTTTTGGTGTGGTCGGATTTGACCTTAGACCCCTCCTTCCAGGTCAAACGAAGATAGCCAAACTTAAAGTGCTTATAACTCGCGTATTATTGGTCTTGGAGGTTTGGGATGGTAAACCAACATATAGGAAATCATGGGCTGGGATTCTTTTGGTGTGGTCAGATTTGACCTGGGACCCCTCCTTCAAGGTCAATTGAGGATAGCCAAAATTACAATTGCTTAGAACTCGCTTATTATTGGTCCTGCAAGTTTGGTATGGTAAACAAGCTACAGGAAGTCGTGGGCTGGGAATTTTTTGTGTGGTCGGATTTGACCTTGGACCCCCTCCTTCAAGGTCAAACAAGGATAGCCAAACTTTAAAAGTACCTATGACTCACTTATTATTGGTCCGAGAGGTTTGGGATGGTAAACCATCCTAAATTCTTTGGCTGGGAATCTTTTGGTATGGTCAGATTTGACCTTTGGACCCCTTCATGGTCGAACGAAGATATTGCATTTATAGTATTTCTTTAAATATTTTAACCTACTTTTTACACTTAAACAATTACCTTGTTACTTTATTTCATAATACCATTTGCAGGGCACAACTTTTTTGTCCTTTTCTTCTGTCAGCTTCGGAATATCTTTCGAACATGCTGTTCAGTTACCAATTACTGTATTTCTGTACAGCCCTTTCCCTGATAATTATGCTTTCCTCTCATTATCACCATCACAAATCAAAAACATTCAGTCAGCTGACACAGTGCCCGTTCACGGGCACTCTCCTCTTGTTTTATGATTAATCTTCCTGATAACATGTTCCTGATTGCCCTATGCCAAAAAAAAAAGATTACCCACACAAATCCACCAATAGCCCACAAGGATGATTGGGACTCTGTGTTGTAAGCGATCTTTATGTATTAGGCTGTTAGGAGCATACTGCTGTTATGAAAGCAATCTTATTTGCCCTAAATGAGAAGTTTCCTTACCCCCTTTGCTATAGAATTTAATGTAGCATCCCCCAGTTTTGACGTCAGCTAGATCATACTACATATCACAGCATCAGAACAGGGGTATTCATTAACATGGTAAATAATATCTTATGATCCCCACATTACAGCCCAGCAAGTCTGGGAGTAATAGATTTTTGTGGGTGGTAAAAATGTAATGTTCACGTCAATAACATTTTTTCATCTTCTGAAAATGTCCTTTTAGCACAGTAAATAGATAGACAAGTCTGACCTGTGCTCATATCTGTGTGATTGAATCCCAGTGGAAGCACAGCAGCCTATCCATACTTTTCAACATTTGTTTAGACTTTCCAAAGAGATGTCTGCCAAGGTTGGTGCAGATGAGTCTTCGGTGGAAAACGTCTCCATTAAAACAAGACCCATGAATGTGGCGGAAGAATACCAACTGGCCTGCAGTCAGGAATGGTTGAGTGCAAAGACCTCACTGGATGGGTACTCGGAAGATGGAATCAGGGCAGAATGTGCTGCAGTGGTGTTGCTCTGTGACATCATGAAAGTGAGAATTATCTTTTTATAACAGTTTCAGGATGCATTCATTTTATGTTTGTTTGAATTTTATGTCACACATTGCATTTGTGTTAGTTATATTGAGACGGTCAGTTAGAAGGACTCCAGCTACCAGTGGCTCCACTTGGGATGAGACAGTTTTTTAAGACATGTTGATTGGTATCAGTTTCTATAATATTAATCTTTCTGCCATCTGAACACAGAGGAGTAGACCTGTTTTGGTAAATATTATACATACAGGAAGACATTTGTAAATAAAATTTCAACTTGGATGTTAATCACCACAGATTTAAGAAATTTCAATTCTGTCACATCATATACAATAAGTAAATAATCTTTTGAAGAATAAAATAATTGAATTTGAGGCATCACTTTTAAAAAAGGTAACAATAATAACAATAAACAGTATAAGATTATTAAAAGCAGACATCAAAAAGATTATAAAGCATATATATATCCATATAGTACATTTTTTCAGATATATTATTTAAAACTGAAATTGTAAAAATGTGATAACATAGTAATTCTTAAATCAGGGCTTTCAGTGTCCTGGGAAAATGGGTTGAAAATGTTACCCTTGCATGGAACACACAATCCAAACATCACAGAAAAAGTTTCAAGTCTTCTTAACTCATCCAATCCTGTTAAATTATGAACAATGATTAATTACAATTACATTTGACCTTGGACTCCTCTCAAGGTCAAGTATCCATGCCTTGTCTTGTTAATTGGTCAGAGGTTTGGGATGTCAAAAAGAACTTATGTAAACTTATGGAATGGAAATATTTTGATTTAGTGAGATATTGCTTTTAGATCATAGTTCAAGAGTGCCGATATTTTGTTTATAATTGATGCACCCCTCTTGTAAATTTATCTGTTCAGTTTAAGCACAAATGATCTAGAGGCAATCTTTTACTGCTGCCTTGAGTGCTACCTGTAGATGGCTTGCAAACAGGGTGATACATCTGTCCATAAAACACCCTTTTGTTAACACACAATAGAAAGTGTGTAAATTATTTTTTATAAATGCACACTCTAAAGCTTAAGAATTCACACTGTTAGCTAAAGAATCCACCCATTTTAGACTAAGAATTCCATATTTTAAATTGTTAAACTTAATGGCCCTAATTGCAATGTGATTAGGTAAATGTAGTCCAACAATTTTAATATTTATTTTTGGAGAGAAATAAGTTCTACAAGCTCTCATTTTAGGGATTAAAGTCATAAAAACCACAGAAAATGCGTACAAATGAAACACTTCACTTTGTATATCACCAATTTTAAAACAATGATAGTCATCTCACAAGAAGAAATATTTGAGACTTGACACTGTCTTTAAAACAAACTATCTGTTATATTTAAAAGAAAAATCACTCTTAACATTTATGAGTTATTTTACAATCCCATGTGTGTTTGGTGATGTGCTGTAAGTGATAGTTGTACAAGTATCTTGTTAAAAAATATCCAATGCAAAGGTGAAGCTTTAAAAAACTTAATCAGTGAACAAGCTTCTTAGGGTAAGGTGTCTGATTGAAGCACAATTTTTTTCTTAATCCAACAATCAAAAATAATTTTACCACATTCAATATACTTAGATATTTAGGTCAAATATATGGCTCAAATGAAAAAATACTTGGTCTTTGGCCTTGTGTTTTCTGATTAACAAACCCACAGTTTCTCCTACACAGAAAATAGTAACATAAATTGTATGTAATAGATCTAATTAATTCGTAAGTCATAATTTTTGTTCAAAAGTGGCAAGTTTTGCCTCCCTAATTCTATGATAAGCCATGGATATATGAGAGGTACTCAATAAACAGAATAACATGAAAGTTTTTTAGGACAAAGGTCACATTAAAGATTTTGGAACACATGAAAACGCAGGCAGGACTTTATACACATATAAAACTAATTTTTTCCTCTAGAATTTTCATCTTAGGTATTATTTAATTATATTAGCATACCATATTTAATGAAAACATAACATACAGCTTTTCCTCAATTAATCTGGAACACATCATTTTATTTTGTATTTACAGATAGCAGAAAAGAGGGCTGAAGAACTCTTTATGGCAAAAGAAGAAGCCAAAAAAGAGTTTTTAAATCAATATGGAGATCTCAAGGTAGGTTTTTCTATGTGTGGAATACATTTTATACTGGTAATTCCTTCAAACACTTAAAGCCAATATCCGTCATAAAGCTTCATATATCACATGGAAGTGACTAGGATTTTTACTGGGTATTCCCTGATTTTTCAAAATGTTTCGTGTTTGATTTTGATTTGAGTTATTTGTTGTTTTATGGCGCATTCAACAGCCAGGGTCATATTGTGATGGGTAAACCACATACTGCACTGTAAACCACTGGGCATCGCCAAGTAACTACCAACTTTCCAACATGAAGTGCCCGGCCCAAGATTCGAACCGGCGGCCTCAGAGGTTGGAAGCGAGAACTCTAACCACTACACCACTGAGCCCCCTGTTGTTTCATGTGAAATTTGTTCAGGAGTGGGGGATTGTATAACTCATTAATGATTCTACTAACAAAATGGTATGCCTGGGCATACTTGCTTGTATACAAAAGCTACACCCTTGTATAAACCTAAATTTTCCCATTTGAGCTGCCTTTAATAATGAAGCCAAAAATAATGTTCAAATCACCTAGAGTGTCGATTCAGGAGCAGAAATTCATAGGTAATAATTCTCCAAAGGTACTATGCTAGGTGATTTTGTTCAGAGGTGAAAGACTGACAGCAGGTCTTAGTTTAAATTTAGTGTAGTGTTGGTGGACCAATTCATGCCCGGGTACCTATTCATGCCCACCCCTAAATTTATCCAAAACAATCACAGTTTAAACAATAAATTACAAATGTAAATAATGCATTTGATGATTATCTATGATGTGGTAAACATTATCTATGAAAAATTATAAATCTTCAAGAAAATTGAGGGTGGGCGTGAATTGGTCCACCACCACTATACCTAAAAAGAAAACTTTTAATGGCCAGGTTACACCTGTCCTTATGGTCGTATCCATAAGTATCTAATTTAATAAGTAACTTAATTATATATCTGGGTAGTACATTGAAGAATAAGCTGTCAAATATATTTATCCCTCCCCTCCAGTATGGGTACTGTAGTACAGCTCAAAGTGATTGTCTGAGACTATTCAAATATTGTAAAAAAAGCCACCCCAAATGTAAAAATAGCATCAGAGATGCCCGTACCCCACAGCATAGGGAAATATTTTCAACACCATGAGATACAGAAGTACTGTATCAGTACAAACTTCAGGATACTTTCAGAGCACTGTCAGTTATATAAAGGTCCAAACAATGTTTAAATGGAGAAATAATGTTTAAAAGAAAGATAATGCATATAAATATGAAGTATTAAAACAAGATAATTCAATAACAAGATGACAGCATTAATCAGTAAACTAAAATTCAACACTCTTTATCTACATCTGCATGGCCGAATTATGGTTTAGATGGTTTGAATATTACCATGCATACAGAAGTGGTAATACATTTAATGAATGCTTATGTGTGGTGTTGGAGCAAAATCTGTGGCTCACTTGATGAAATTCTACCTCTTACAATGGGAAGTTATGAAAGTAAAATTCTTAATAAATTCTCATATGACTTTAACAGTGCTTAATCTGCATCAAAAGACAGACCCAAAGGTGCAACAAGATTTTAAAGGTCAAGGTCACTACGACAAAGTCAAAGGTCAAATTAAGGTGACACCATGATAATACACACCTATAGCCCCTAACCAATGTCCCTACCAAGTATAAACTTCCTACACCTTACAGTTTCTGAGATATTGCCCGGACAAGATTTTATAGGTCAAGGTCACTACGGCAAGGTCAAAGGTCAAATCAAGGTCAGATCATGACGTTGCACAACTACACCCCCTAACCAATATCCCTACCAAGTATCAAGTTCCTACACCTTACATTTTCCGAGATATAGCCTGGACAAGATTTTATAGATCAAGGTCACTACGGCAAGGTCAAAGGTCAAATCAAGGTCAGACCATGACGTTGCACACCAACACCCCCTAACCAATATCCCTACCAAGTATCAAGTTCCTACACCTAACAGTTTCTGAGATATAGGCTGGACAAGATTTTATAGATCAAGGTCACTACGGCAAGGTCAAAGGTCAAATCAAGGTCAGATCATGACGTTGCACACCTACACCCCTAACCGGTATCCCTACCAAGTATCAACTTCTTACACCTTACGGTTTCCGAGATATAGCCCAGACAAGATTTTATAGACGTTGCACAACTAAACCCCCTAACCAATGTCCCTACCAAGTATCAACTTCCTACAGCTTATGGTTTCCGAGATATAGCCCGGACAAGATTTTTAAACTCAAGGTCACTATGGCAAGGTCAAAGGTCAAATCAAGGTCAGACCTTGACGTTGCACACCTACACCCCTAACCAATGTCCCTACCAAGTATCTACTTCCTACACTTTACAGTTTCTGAGATACAGCCCGGACAAACTTTTTCCCGCCGCCCGCCCACCGGCCCACTCGCCCATCCGGACACCATGGCTGAAAACAATACCCCGACAGCCCTTAAGGGCTGTGGGGTAAAAATTGGTTGTGTAGAATCGATTCCAAGATTACCTACCAAAATGTTACCCTCACCAAATGTGTCCTACAATAAATACAAAGCAGACAAAACCACAACCAAATGCAACCAAAATTTTATGAGTCCAGTTAGCTGTAGCCTATGACCTAAGCTTAGACAAGTCTGACCTAGGCATTAAATGATATGCAGTTATTATTATATTATAAATTTCATTGGATTTTAGCTTGTAGATGCCAAAACCATTGCAAATTTGAAGGTTCCAGCAGACTTAAACAATGCCCTGATAGATTTCCTCCGAAATACATCTGATGGAGCCTCACTTGAGGCTGTTGAAGAGGTAAGTATGCTTAAACCCATTTTTTGTATGAACTTGTACTGAATGAACATTTTGGAATCATTTTTGGTCACACTTATACAGGTAAATAATAATAGAATATATTTATGCATTGATAACTTGGATAGTTATGCAGTAAATCCTATTTTTCGTGAAGCTTCTTGGTGAAAATGTTAGCAGACTATTGAAAGACTGACACAACAGCTATGTCAGTGTAGATGCTAGTGGCAGAGTTGATTTATTTTAGCTTATTATCTTATCTGCCACAGTGAGCTGGTGAGAGATAAATAAAATGTATCCTTTGAGTGTCTGAGTGCATAGCTCTATGTCTGTAATTATCATGCTGTCTTATTTGGACAATTTCTCCAATACTACATTTCTGACACACAATCAATGCACGATATAGTCCATATACAAAAAAGGAAAAGGTAAAACAAGAAAGCATTGAATAGTGAAATATATACGACAGTCCATCCAGAGTTCATGATACATGAATACTTTTGGCTGATTGTGGCTCAGGTGACTATACTAGTACTGTACAAATAAAAATTTTAGCTAGAAGAAAATAGCACTTATATTTCTTCATTTTTAAGAAATTAACTAGAATTAATTTTAAATAACATCCGTTCTCTAGTTGAGATAAAATACACATTTTAAATTTCGCTAGCCAAGCCCATTATAGTTAATGCAGCGCAATTTAATATCTCGTGAAAGTTTCAACGTATGCAGTAGCTATGATAATAGTTCCTCTGAAATGTATTAATAGTAGTTAATAGCCTGTTTAGTTGAGTGATACAATTGGTTCTAAGTATTTATTTACAGGAAAGAACATTGGGTAACAAAACTTTCAGATGCATTGCAATAAGTTGGGTAACCTACAGAGATATCTAAAGCTATGTATTACTGTCAAGTAATCTGCTGATATCTAAGTAATGCTTTGTGAATGTGCAAAATTACCTCTAATCACAGTTACTTTCAAAGCAGTGGCTACTGCCTCTATAAATTATACCACGTGAGAATCACTACACCTACTGTATTTATCTGTATAAACGCCCCCTTCCTATTAATCACAAAGTTCAGATTTCAGGGTTTACATCCCTCTCAATAGCCACCAGCCTTGCCTTTCTGGGATTCCGAAAAAAAATGCATTTTAGTGCTTCCCCAATCGAATACTGCTTACGAGAAATAAAGAAAATCTGTAAAAGAATGAGATAAAATTTTATAATTTCTTCAGATTTAAGGCTCCCCCACCATTATACATGCTGGCAAGTGAGATGAAGGCTATAAGTGTCCATTATTGCCCATTGCCACTGGACTCAAGAATTGAATTTTTGAATCTGTAATAGTAGCCCCTTTTGAAAAATGCATTGCCCCCGGGGTGTTTATATGAGTAAATACGGTACTATTGTACAAATTTAACTATTTCAAAGGATCAGTTTTGGGTTGCAATATGTTTGATGTTCCAGTTTATAGCAATCTTTAAAAGCACCATTACATATGTTTTAGGGAACAAAAACAGATCTACAAAACAATTTTCAGAAAAAGTCTTCACAAGAGCTTTTAGATCTGTGGTATAAAAGTAAAGAGGAAGCCAGTCTGATTGAATACATCTCCAAGATTGTTAGAATCACGTGGAAAATGGCCATTCAGCGACCACCCATGGAATTTCGTTTTTCAAAGGAATGGCTTGGCGACAAACATCAGGAATTGTACTGGAACAGTGAACCAAATGCTGCAGATGTAAAAGTGGTCCATGTCTACCCCATGCTGTACCACAATAATGCTTTAATGGCTAAGGGAAAAGTGCTGGTGGTTAGCAAGGCTAAGCTTGACCAAAATTGATCAACAGCCTTACTGTGCTTACAATGAGATGATGTTAGATACACATGTTAAAATATGTATCTAATATGATCTTAGTATTCATAAATATGTTAGTATTTCTAAGCTGTTTGAATGATAAACTAATATTCCGCTTTTAATTTCATAAAGATGTGTTGTAGCAAAAAAAAAACATCATTTAAGGCTTTTCTATAGGCTCCTATTTCGTCACAAATACATCACACAGTTTCAAATAGAGTGCATACCAGAGAGTGCATACCTTTGCCAAGGCATGTAATAATTAGGGCAGGGTCGGTAACACCGGTATTACGGTATCGAGACCAATTCACTTCAACACCGAGGTGACACTTTACAACCGGTATTTCGAATGTCAGTGTATAGTATTGTGAGAAAACGTAAAGTATTAGCAACAAACCTCAAATCTGAAGAAATTACAAACTTTTATCCCATATTTTTATGTATTTTAGCATTTTTATAGTGATTTCTGTCAGAACTGCAATGTTTTCTTTCCGCAAATCCAACTTCCGGTTGGTGGGCTTATTCGATTGGATATATGCTAGAACAAAATTTATTCTTTCGGTATCCCGGAATCGGTACGGTTTTACACTGGCGGGATACCGGAATAAAAAATATGCTACCGACCCTGCTCTAGTAATAATAAGCAAAAATGGTAAAATCTGGATTATTTTTTGTACACAGATGAAAATTTAGATCACTCTCAAAATTATAATGGGACCTACATTGGAACAATACCTATCTTTTGATCATATTTTAGGAAGATCCAACTAGTAGTATTTGTGAAATCCTGATGACAAACAAACATTCATAGAAGTAATGAGGTAATAAAAGCAGACCCTTGATGGTCAGTGTAATTGGATAAAGCTATGGGATGCCAATCAATGGGGATTAAGATTTAGTGAGGGTTGGTAAGAATCTAGCAACTGGTTTGCCATAATTTTCCTTTTAATCCCCTTATTACCATTTGGGGATGCTAATTTTGCTAGCAAAATGATGCCCATTTTACTGGAATACTGCAGCTATACATTATCTATTAATATATTTGTATATTTGCCATAAGTCACAATGTGCCTTTATAATTGCTCAGAAAGTTGTTAAAATTGATGAATATATTTTTTGTTTGCAAAATATTGTCCATTTTACTGAAATGCAGCATCCAAAAATATCAGTTAAAATTTTTTTAATATTTGTGATAAGCCACATGTGTCTTTGCTCAAGAGTTATTAAATTAATTAATCCATTTTTCTGTGACGTTTCTGCATGAGTTTCAATTTATGGTACTTTATTTTAAAGTTTTTTCATGTGTTTTCACACCTTTGCTCATGATGGTGATAGTCTGTAAGTTGTTCATTATAGCCACTGAGGAAGTGTTTAATACTTCAATCTAATCTAACGTGAACTCTTATAATGCTTAATCACTATCAGTTGACAATATATTGTGTCAGGGTGGCAATACAATTGCAATAATAACAAGAAGTCAATGGTGTCTTCCAGAACACAAGCGTCTTCCAGAAGGGGCCATTTTCATAAATTCATGAAATATCTGTATCCAGAATGTTGTCTCGATTTTATAAAGTTTCACTCATTATTTTTGGAGTAAAACAAACAAACACATGCAAAACACAGTCTCCTGATGGAGGCAGCTATACAACTTGTATATAGATATGGCCCATCTCTATTTACAAATCATTCTGATGGATCCATGTCATCTAAACTCTCCACAATCTTATATTATCATTAATAAATTGCTGATATGTCATTTCGAGGTAAACTTTCTCCATTAAAATCCAGTATTGGTTCTTATTTGGTTATTTTATATCCATTTTCAACAAAATATTCCTTATCTTGGAGTTATTTTACATTATATTTCTAAGAGATTTGTTTACTTCATCCCCACTAGACTTCCAGTTGGTGTGTGCTAAAACACGATTATCCAAATTAGGGTCATTTTTGAGGGAACACCTAGCTGGTTTACATTGTCATAAGTGCCCATCCCCAACTTTTGCAAATACATGATCCCAAAGCCCATGGTCGCTTTAGAGCAGGGCACCAGTTGTCGTATAAAAAAATTGTTACAAACACGAAAAGACTACAAAAGGTTTTCACCACTTAGTTGCTAGTTAAGCTGACAGGCAGGAATACACAAGCTTGATCAATTTTTAAAAATAATCCAAGTGCAATAAGTGATATCTTGAAAGACATAATCCTTCATTTAAGCTTATGTTTATTTTTTCTTTTGTGAATTTTCAAAGCAAACATAAAGTTTGATCAATGATATTAGAGTATTAATTCAAAATAACCATGACATATTTGAGGTTTTGTAAATTTACATTATATGCTGGTTGTATTTTGCTCCCAAATTCTGTGTACATATTTAGTATATTAGTAGTACTTAATGCACATTATCTACATCGATCCTGTTAATATGTATATGTGATAGATGCAAAACATGACACTTTATAAACTGTGAACACTTTAACATTCCCCAAAAAGTGAAAAAAATAGTTTTTATATTTCTGTATGTTGGATATGTTAGTGTAATTGTGTGAACCATGAAGCAGCTCAATAGTTCATGAGTGTAATTGTGTAAATTATGAAATGGCTCAATAATTCATGTATTGGTTATAAAAGCAATGTGATCCATATATTGAATCATATTATAATAGCCATAATTTTCCCCTTTTTCTTATTGTACAGTTAAATAAGCTGTTATATTTTAACCATTCTACGTAGTACCTTACATATTCACGAGTTACGTAGCTTATGCAGATTATAATTCTTGAAACCTAAGCTGACTTGTAACATATATCTGAAATGAAAAGTTATATATGGTAATATCTTCTTGTATTTTGTGTATCAGTAAGATTTATAACAGTTATGTGTGTACTTTCTGTAGAAATAAAAAAACCTGTATATAATAGCATAATACTATTTCTTCACAGTGTACTTTCCAGTATTTAGTCTTTTCGTCTGCTTCTTATTGCTTGGTGTATTATTTTTTTGCAAAATTTAATCCAGTTTAATCTATTTTAAATGGCAACATTGTAATAACTGGCCAGAAGTGTAGGATAAAGAATACCATACAAGTAGTTTCCATGTTTTTCTCTTTCCTAATACTCCTGTTTAAGTGTCAGGAATTTACGTCCTGACAGCCCTTATTATGCAATCCTGACGTTTCTGACGTTTCTGGACTCTAACGCTTTGTCCACTCCAATTCAAACTTGACGGCGAGATAGATCACCAATATAGCTAAGTTGATTGGTGTAATTATGTCCGTTTGTTTGTCTGCTCATCAACATTTCCATTTCTGGACTCTAACTCAAAAACTCTTTGTCCAATCGAATTCAAACTTGACAGGGCGATAGATCATAGATACAATTATGTAACCTAGATTATAAGTTTTTACATTTCTTAGCACATCTAACACATCCGCCTTAACTGGGTGACCTAACATTTCTTTCCTTGTTTCTAAATGTAATTACAGCAGTCGCTAACCTTACTGTTGCCTGCGCAACCCGCCTTTTGGGACATCTCTGACTCTCTTGTTGGTTATTTGTAATAATCACCCCCAATACAAGACTAAGCACCCCCAAACTTAAATTACTTCATAACCCTCCTTTTGACCATAGAGTTCATAATTTAAATAAACACTTTTCTAATTCTTTCAGTCACTATGTCCTGTTCTCTGGAACTCTTTCCCCTTCCAAATAAGAAATAGCCCCTCTGTGACATCCTTCAGGAAACACCTAAACCCACCTGTTCAACTGCAGTTTCCCAACCTAGTATCCTTCCCTTTTGATCACACCCATAATTTACAGGATCACTGACCCTGACCTCCCTTCGACTCTCCTTATTAATGTATTTTATAACTAGCACACTGAGTTCCCCTTTGTGGGGAAGATATTGCACCTGCAAAACAGTAGATTAGATAAGATTAGATGAGATAAGATCACCTTTTCATGTGAGTTGTCTGAGTGCTTGCAGCCAATCTATTCAGTAGTAATTGCCTCACTCTATCTTTTTGGTGCAACAACCGATCTTGTCAAGTTTTTTCATAACACAATTAATTTTCCTGGAATAAGAGCCGAGTACCCTTATCCCAAGGGACGATTTAGTTGTTTTTGTTCACAGATAACTCCCTTAGGAGTTGTTGCTAGAAGTCATCTTTATTTAATCATAGTAGTTGAGGCATATCTGATTGGTTATACAACCAGTAACCTTAAGTCATGACAAATCACAGTCAATCAAGTGTAAAGTCTGCTGTACAATGGATCACAAAAACAAAACAGAGTTGCAATTAATACTAGTCAATTTTAGTTAACCTGTAAATGCTATTCTTAAATTTTAAAAATGACAACAATTATAAAGACCGGAAGTGCGCAGTGAACGAAAACTCATCTGTGCGCATAGAATCAGCACAGAGTAAAACCTCCAATAACGGCCCGCTGAAAAACAGAAGTGCTGTTTCGATTGCTCGATTGTATGTCGATAGTAAAATTGTCTGCTTTTACGAGAGCGATCATGCATTCAAAACAATGTGGCAGCGTCCTTGTTTGTGTCACCTCGTAAAAATAAATAGATATTTCTTTCAACCAGGTAGGCCAGTCTTTATAATAGTAATAAATACTGAGTGTGAGGGCGTTTGTTACAAGATATACGCCCGGCAAAAATTCCAAATAATGCCAGAGCGCTGTTAATAACAACTAGTAAGATTTTTTTTTGTTTTTAACAGTTTCAGCCTTTATTCAAAAATTCATCTCTTTTGCTTTGCTTTTTTAACAGTTTAAGACTTTATTCACAACTTTACATACAAAATATTGAAAGTAATAACCATTGTGTTCAACATCACTGCTTTGTCCTCAATTGTAACAAATCATAAATAACAATGCCAGAGATTTTATCATTTCATCTGAATAATCATGCTGGTATGTTGATAACATAATTTGTATACACGGCACAGTTCATATTTGTAATCTGCCATAAGTGCCATCATAAAAGCTCAGACTTGTTATATAAATCAATGCATTTTCCAATGAAGTTAAGATTTTTATAACCTGTTCTATTTCTGTGTGTGTGTTAGTTATGTCTTTACTCATATTATGCAAAGATATAAATAAAGGACTAAATGCACCAACTGTTTCGATGCAGTAAAATATGCTCAGATATGAAGACAGCAGACCTCTTTATACTCATGAGCATGGTGAAAAAAATTGAAAATCAGGCCAGAAACAGTTCCTTTTGTTTTAACTTGACTTCTATGCTATATTTGAAAATACCTTCTTGTCCAATAAAAACTGTTTTGCCTTGGCGCTGTGGTAAAACAGTCACCTCCCACCTCTAAGATAAGAGTTTGAAGCCTGACTTTGAGTGAAAAACTGGTGGTTGCTTACTGTTGGTTGGCAGTTTACAGTACAGAACCTTGACCAACTGTATGTAATGGTTCCCTCTGCCCTTCCAGCTATCCATCACAATATAACCGATTAGGTACTAGGCATGACATAAAACACCAAATGAATAAAGACACTGGCTTGTATCGTTCATTTTTAGTGTGTATAGAAATCTAACGTCAAACCGGAGGCAATTATACTATTGGATTGTAATATAAATAAGTTTGCGATATAAATAGGTTGTTTTTGAAGTTCACAGTTTTGTGATGTTGATACAAAAAAAATCACCTAAATATCACCAAAAAATAACCTGATATAACTGATTCATTTTCAGTTACTAGTACTCTGTATTCTGATGAGATGCTTGCCAAGTTACCTTTTCAATTAGGCCCTCTCTTAAGTTCTGTCCTAATGCCATCAATATTGTCTATGGTGGTAACACACTTGCCTCCCACCATTGAGGTCTGCAGTTCAAACCCAGGACCTTTAGTGGGAAAATTGGTGCTTGCTTACCGATGGTTCGCAATTTTCAGTACAGAACCTTGACCAACGGGATGTACTGGTTTCCTCTGCCCACAAAACTACCTGGCGTGATATGACCGATACAATGCGTTGAAAGCAACATAAAACCCCAGATAAATATATAAATCCCTTTCAGTAGTAAGGTCATTCCCATTGTGCATCTGTTGTGTTGCCATAAGCTCGACTCAGACCCGTGAGGTTAGAATCAATTGAACAAATGCCAGACTCCAAGTGTTTGCTATTTTTGATATTATTGTCAGCTGATTCAGTATCTGTACACGGTAGCTATTGTTAATAATCTAAAATTGGTAAAACAATTGCCAATAATTTTTTATTTAGCTTTTTAATTTATTAACACTCATTAATATAACACTCAATGATATATATATATATTTTGCAAATGTTGTGTACAACAATAATTTACAAAAAAAAAAGTATCTTGTGTTCTGTCACATAGTGAGTTACTTTATAATCCACGATTCATCTCAAAACGTAAAAATAACCTTTCTCTAGTGATTTTCAATGTACACTACTATGGTCATTATATTTGATAGATTACTAATGATTTGATCTTAATACTGTGTTTTCAGTATAAGTCATTCTTCAATGGCCCTGTTACTTGTGTCATAATAGTAATCAATTTTATAGCAATTTCAAGTGTTCAGATTGCATTGTGTTGTCAGTATAAGCTATAGGTGAATATACAATGTACTTCAATGACCCTATTACTTGTGTTTTAATACTGATCAATTTTCTAGCAGTTTTATTTGTTCAGATTGTCTGTGTAGGATCTAGCCAAAATAGGTTGTGTTCTCTGATAGAGTCAGGTAATCTTACATCTGGTGCTTACAGTTCTTATCTTTTATGAAGAAAGTGTTATGTTATTTTATGAAGGAAGTGAAATGTGCTGGGCAATTATATTGTTTATTATAGTATCATTGCTAATATTGGATTCTGAAAAAAATCATTCTGTCTGATGAATTATTAACCTTAGTAAACTTACTTTCTTTGTAAAATTTATGTTATACATTTGGCAACAAGTACCTATTTTTGTTAATATAACATTAAGTATATAATGCTATAAATGTGTTATATATCATTGAAAAGGTTCTTTTGCAGAACTGTTGCTCACTGTTGTATTAAAAACTCAAAAATGGTGGAGAAATCTCATGTTAAAATTGTATTTTTTTTCACCACAATGGTGTCAATATATCACGGCTTATTGTATTCTTTCTTTAAATATGGAATTATTTTACTTATTTTTCATACTAAATCCTGGATAGTTAAAGTAAACATTCCTCATTACTCAGACTCATATAATATTGTTACCTTCATTTATGATATATTTATTTATAAACAACTTTATGGAATTCTCCTATAAAATCCTGTTTTAGTGAGATATCAATGAACAAGAAAACTGTACATTTTTAATATAAGAATATTGTAGCAATGTTTTAATAAACATTTTCTGCAGCTGTACTGAAAAAAAGGTCTTATCTTAGTGTTAGTCTTAAATCTCATACTTCTGTCATAGCTTTCACATGCATTTGAATTTTTTATAGCAATAAACTGTAGCAGAACTACCATATCTGGTTTCATGAGTTTAACTTCCTGTTAGTAGGCCTATTCATTCAGGCATGCACTAAAAGACATCATTTTTTTCGGAATCCCAGAATCAAAATAGTTTTGTATTTACCAAAACAGAAAATATGCTTATGACCAATCTCTAGTCTTAAGTAGTGTATTTGGTCATAGTTCTTAGACTGGCTGGAGGTGGTCTTAAATATTTAAGATCAATCTAAGGTATGGGTGTGACATACAGTTTTTTTCCCATTTCAGAATTACAACTGGTTAAAAATATATTTAAAATGTTTACCACACGTTTATAAAGTAGTTTGTTACACGTTTTGAAGAGGTTAGAGGAACTTAAATTCGAAACCTATCCCACTCAGATACACATAAATATTAAAAAAAACAAACTTAAAGTTAGTGTTTTATGTACTGTTCAACAGTCAGGGACATATTGGGACAGCTCCCCAGCATTGCCACTTATGAGAGACAAAGTCACACAGAGGTAGCAGCCTGTGATTCGGTAACTAACTTGCTAACCACTAGGCCACCAAGGCCCTCTAACATTCCACCAACAGTAAATTTACTGTGCTATTGCATAAAGTGTACAAATCAAGTTACATGACACAGAAAATGAGAAAGTGAAAAATTTAGCTCAGCTAAGAACTGCTTGGTGAATGTCTATTTATGCAAATTCTTTACTAAGATAAAGATATTGGATCTAAGACTAAAATAAGACTAACATTATGATGACTATTCTCTATTAGCCATCAATTATATGTTTTTTTGTTGAGTAAGTGGTTCATTAATAATAGAAAATGCCAAAATAAACCAATCAACTTCATAGATTTTCTGATCATCTTAAAAATAAACTCAAAGCTCTCCATGACCTCTACAATTTCAAAGGAAATTTAGACATTTTCAACAAGTCATTCAGAAAAATCTTAGACATACTGGAAAGAAGAAATGTATTGACAAATTACTAGAATTAAATGTATCCATTGATTTTTTTTTTCACAGTAGTAGATAAATGGACATTGCAGCAGTTATCCCTGTATTTTGTGTTTTGTTTGTGATGTAATAGTTTCAGTTATTGTTTAATGTTATTTTTATAGTGTATTGTCTTATATGTAATGTTATAAAATAAATATTACATGAGAATGGCGTTTGGGTTAGTTTTAATTAAATTCCATACATAAAGATTTATTGGTTTTCTTCAGCTGTCATAGATTTGAAAATAATATACTCTACTATTGATTTTCTTTATCTGTTAATATCCACCGCAAAATGTATTTTAATATCAATATTATAAAATACAGACCAGGTAATTCTTTTTATTACTATTCCCGTGCTGCCTCACTCTGAATAGGTTTTTTGATGTATTGAGTTAACAAGCACCACTTTTTTGTAAAAGTTTCACAAACTAGGTAGCCTACATACATATTCCATGCATGTATATCACTATAAAGATTATGGTAGGTAATTTTGTTGTTGTATATTAAAATCCATGCCAAAATGGCAGAGAAATCCACAGCTAATGTAAAAGTTTTTTTATTTACTGTATATGCTATGTTTTACCTTAATGAAGCACATATTGACTTATTTTACATGGTATTAAAACTGAAATAACCCTTGTGATGTATATTTATATACTATGTTACTTGAAAGGACAAACAATAACGCCCTTGTTCTGTGGACTCCGGTGTTATTTTTGCTTGTGACATCACTCCATTAATCCTGTTACATTGTTATTGCTAATATTATCTACTTAAATTCATAATTTTTATTTTCTTTGTTATGTAGCACCCTCACATACTGGGTGGTAGGTGGTGAATCACTTTTGACAAATGTTGTTGATTTTTGGGGGAGAAATAAAATATTACTCTAATTTGCTTTTTATTAAAGTTAACTATCAAACACATTTCCCAACGTGTAACTTGTGACATGGTCAAATATATTAAACCAGTGACTGGTGACAGGTAGTTATCATAACACAGTGTATTCTGCATTAAGCTCAAAGCTGGGGGTTTACATCCCATTCAACAGCTTGTGTCACGTCTATTTTGGTAAAAGAACCTACTTAGGTTACACTCTTCCCTTCTGGCTGTATGAGCTACATAGAAGCCAAAAATATTTAACTTTTCAGGGCTCTTTTATAGCTCAATGCATTTTGTGTTTTGGTAGTATCTATGAGGTTTCATAATTTAGGATTTTTATTTGCACATATGACACAGAACGCAAAAAATACTATGCACAAGTAACTTTTACAAAATGTCTGAAAAACCTCTGTGAGCATTCACATGCTACACTAAAATGTACACACGACTCCAGGTGTTCACCACCATGATATAAGGTCTCTCTTCATAATCACAAGAAACAAGGTTGGGACACAAAATTAAAATATGAGTTATGGCCACTCGCAATGGTGTGAATACGACTTACCATCCTAAAGCTTAGTCTTAATTGTTTCACAGCTGAAAGGATTGGTTATGATTTCAGAGAAGATACATGCTCACTTGTAACGGTGTTTCAACACGTTTAAAGCTTCTATGATGATGTTAATTATGCTCCCAATTATCATGAGTGAAGGGATAAGTCATTTAACTAAGAGGCTTGTGGTTGGGACTATGTTATCTTAGTTGTTGGGAAGCAAATCGCAACAGGACTGCTGTCTAAATAGTTTAACCAACATAAAATGTCAACTTGTGCTTGTTTTATATGGATATACCTTTATTTCTTTTGGCCAAATATGCACTTACACAAGTTACACAAGTTAGTTTTATATTGCAAAACAAAAAAAAACAACAGCCTATTTACTTGTATCACTAACGGTGATCAACCTCCTCTGTAGGGTTACAATCCAGGAATTATACTGTTCAGAAAGTTGATCCTTTCCATCTTCTCATCGTAAACCTGCATCAGGGAGTTTGGGATATTTGTAAACCTATTGATGTAGTTATTGCATGGGAACATAACCCCCCCCCCCCTAACAAAACCCCTTGCGACACAACCCCCCCTTTCTTTAAATGTAGGGCATAAGCCCCCCTTCAAATATGAAGGGGTAGGGCAAAAGCCCCCCCCCCTCCCCATTTTTAGAGGGCTAAGGAAAAGGCCTTGCATTGTAATTGCCCCTCTTTTACATTTCAGATTAACTTACCTTTTAAGTCCTGGTTACAGTGGCTTTTATGTATCATAAAAGGTGTACTCTGTTGGGTTATGTTAAGGCATCTTAATCTGGTCAAATTATATTTCATGGTGCCTACATGTCCTACACTTGTTATTGCCTACCTTCACGATAATTCCAAATGGTTTGATTTTTTGTAAACTTTTTCCAAATTTTATCTGATCATGCATTCGTAAGACCTATTGCAAACCCATCAAATGGGTTTTCAGTCCATCTTTTGGATCATATCTTGTTCCTAAGCCCACCTTTTTGGTTGCAAATATATTGGGAAATTTTCAATTGTAAACCTCTTCCTCACACATTGAAAAGATCTGAAAATTTAAAAAGAGCCAATCAGATTGTCTCCTTGAATGGAATTATTACTATACAATATCATAACAAGACATCCTAAACAAAAATATTGGTGTTTACGATTGAAAAGACAATGATAGGAATGAAGACATGGCTTCATGATGGGATTAAGATGGCTTCCTGATGGAAACTGGATTAAAAAGACAAAATGGCATTATAGTGTATATATACTCTGCAATCCAGGCCTCCTCATTCCTTTTTGGCAAGATTTCAACAGTCCACACCCCGTAAACAGTAAAGAGTCAACGCAGGTACTCTGTTTATGCATACAACATTAAAATATATTTCTAAAACTATCACTAATATATGTACAGGTCATGAAGTGATACATAATTACTAATGCATGTATGTAAATATCAGAGTACTGTATATACAAATCTCATACTGATGAATAAATGTATATTTATTCGCTATCAGTTCATGAGTTCATAGTTCATTGTATGCAATATGAAAATTACTAGTTTCACCATCAGACTATAAGTAAATAATGTACTGACATATAAAACTTACATCAATATAACTCCCTCAAGATCCCAAGGGAGGGCCTCAGAGGCAGCAGAGAAGTAAACCAGCTCAAACAAGCTCAAAGTGAAAATTTTTGCATATAAGGTCAACATAAATTAGGGGTGACGATTAGACCTCACTGAAAAGCAACAAAGGTTTAAATAAAAAGACACACGAAACACGTGAAAAAATAAATATAGTTACCTAAAAAGAAAGAGAAAAGGGGGAAGGTGAAATCATTTTTCCATGTCTCTTTTTACTTTCAAATTCAAACTGAGGCAAAACACTGGGACGTAAACCAAGACAAAAGGAGGGGAAGCAGTGACCTGTTGCTAGTAAATGTTTACTTATTGACATAGCATCCGAGTAATTTTTGGGAAATTCCTGGTAAATTAGACTGGTGGCCTGGCCTAATTTAAGGTACTCGTAATCTTTCAACGTTCAAAGTACGCTTGGGGATCAGGACTGACACATGTGGTGCCTAGACGCCACAGGCAAAAAGGCTGGATGCTTGTGTGGATAAATACCAGACCTTTTTGTGGGACTTAATACTTTGAAAGACTTTTTAACTTTGGTGCATATCATTTATTTTACTTTTCTGAATGTATTTTTAAAGAAAAAAATATTAGAAAAATTCCTCGAAAAAAGACGAAAGCTACTGCTACTCCTCCTGGTATTGACAGAAAGGCAAGATCCAAGAGAAAATGGAGACAGACACTCGGGGACTTCAGGGGTTGAGATATTGGCCATATTGACAAAGGCTACAGAGTCTACACAGCATACACACAGACACAAGGGACAGCTGAAGGTGTTTTTGGTGATGTAGTGCCTGATCAAGTTAAAAGTGCAAGGGATAGGCTGCTGTGGCTTTCATTGGGGAACAAGAGATGAAAATTATAGACATTTTGAAGGACAACAAACGACAGATGGATTACAAGATTTTGTCAAGAAAATACCCTAGACAAGGCTGCATACAAATGTTGGTTCCAAAGCCAAAGGACTATATACAGGAAGCTGACACACAGGAAATCAGGAGATGGTGCACCTAATCTGACCCACAGACAGAACTGACTGAAGCAGAACTTTGGATTCCTGAACACCCACATTTTCAGTTATTTTCCATCAAAGAGTGTTTTGGTCCTGCTAGTTTCCAGACCACCCAAAGCTAGCACATCAGAGTCATCAGAGCAGCCCCCACAGAGGCAATTACAGTAGAGACCATTCCTGTTGCCAGTTCCATCAGGGCCTCATGTGGGTCAACAAATCACCCACTCTCACGCGTTTCCCCCACCACTTCTCAAGTGATTTCAATAGGTCACCCAACATGTGCTACAAACACCATGAGTGAGTTAGAGTATCAGCTCAAAGTCCAAGAACAGTGCAAGATGTTTCATGTGCATCATATCCCAAAAGAACCAAAGTGACCTGAAGACTGTTCCTTTGAGGATTTTCAAGTATAGACAATTTACTTATATATAACCTCAAATACAAGGACATGCAGCAACAGTACCAACAGAATTTACTCCAGCAAGCCATCTACACTACATTTGGACCCACTGCCACATTCACACAACCACTAGTTTCACAACAGCCGATACCACTTCAGCAGCCATGAAGAACACATCAGCCATTTCATCAGCACACAATCCGGCATCCGGCAGTGCAACATGTACACCAGCCCATTCCACAGCAAATACAGCAGCCCATTTAATAGTATATGCAGCAGGCCATTCAACAGCAAAGGCAGCAGTCGGTTCATCAACAGATGCAGCCTCCCTGCCAACCTGTGCACCATATGCAGGGGCCAAGACCAAGCCGCATTTCCTCACCCAATAAAACAACCTCGACCACTTTCCCCTACCTGATGCCTTCAATGTTAAGGGACCTATCCTCAGTAGCCTAAGCAGACACTTTTGGATCACTTATTGATGCCTTGCAAAACACACCAGTAAAAGAGACGTACAGCCACATCGACACCCCTAGCCCCTACTGCAAGAGACCAGCAGAAATGAGCGTATTGAAAACCAGTAGTAAATGACACCATGTACATGTCACCAGCATATCAGCACACACTGAAATTTTTTACGTCTTTTGGGGGACCGCCAAATCGTCCAAAACAATAATCTAGCTGTCTGTTTCAAGATAAAAAATAAAGAAAAAGTAACTTCAACACCGACCAATAAACAAACCAACTTAGATGACAAGTACACACATTATGCCCAAACCTTGTCATTCATCAGTTGGCACCCACTAAAGGGAATAAAGTGTCTTGGTTTAAAAGCCAAAAACTTAAAGCATGTCCAGATGATTTTAGAAATACTTTTCCCCCACCCACCAAAAAGTTAAAGTTAAAATCACACAGGGTAGGGTTCAACTCTGCTTCATCTCACCTTTTATTACATAAGCAATGAAATTTATTTCTGGAGTAAATAGCATTCTTACTACATTAATGTTCAAATATACATAAGCAATTCAATAACTTTTATTAACTTTTATATGCACTTCATCATTTTATAACAGGTATCTGTGGTTAATATTATCACATCAAAATAAAAAAATATAATATATTTTTAAAATATTAAGAAGAATCAGAGATATTAACAAACACATGGAAAACTACAATACAATGGAATAAAGATTACATGCCAAAATTCAAAAGAAATAATGAGCAAGTGACCAACAGGGTAGTTCAGATATACAGTGTCAAAGTCCAAGAACAGTGCAAGATGTTTCATGTGCATCATATCCCAAAAGAACCAAAGTGACCTGAGGACTGTTCCTTTGAGGATTTTCAAGTATAGACAATTTACTGATACATAACCTCAAATACAAGGACATGCAGCAACAGTACCAACAGAATTTACTCCAGCAAGCCATCTACACTACATTTGGACCCACTGCCACATTCACACAACCACTAGTTTCACAACAGCCGATACCACTTCAGCAGCCATGAAGAACACATCAGCCATTTCATCAGCACACAATCCGGCATCCGGCAGTGTAACATGTACACCAGCCCATTCCACAGCAAATACAGCAGCCCATTTAATAGTATATGGAGCAGGCCATTCAACAGCAAAGGCAGCAGTCGGTTCATCAACAGATGCAGCCTCCCTGCCAACCTGTGCACTCTCAACATTAAATCATTTGAACATTAGCACTTAATACTGTTCTCCACACTGTTCAGACTATCAACACTAAGTACTTTGACCTATTACCATTCAGTGTTATTGTCCAGGCTGTGTACAGTTTCAACATTGAATCCTATGAACAATTAGCACTTACCATTCTTGCCAACACTCTCCACAATGTCCTAAATCAATTGTTTCCAGCTGCCGAGGCACAGATCTTTCATCCCTGAATTAAGTAGCCAGCCAAAACACTTTTCTGTGTCTTGGCAGCTTCTGTTGGGATTCTTCCTATTTGTGGCAATTAATTTCCCTGCAGCAGACCCTGGAGGTCAATCTATTCTGGGTGGAATATCCTCTGCCCAATCTCTGACACAGTATTTTGTGCAGGACCAAACAAGCTGTCACGATAAGCATTACCAAACCAGACTCCTGCAGCATGCTGGAATGTAGCACCCAAATTCTGCAGGCTAAAATACCAAAAGCATTTTCCACAACCCTTCTCTGGTACTAATATATGCAACATGTTTGTAGCATGTGTGTAGCATGTTAATAAGCTTTAATTTAGGTACCTAGTCTTTTGTTCCTGGTCAAATAATCTAATCTAATCTAATGTGGACTTTTATAGCGCTTACTCTCCATCACTGATGGACTCTAAGGCACATCTAAACATAAAGCAAGGCAGTTAGCGTTAATCAAGGGACATAGCCAGGTCGTACCAAGGAGACACAGATGTGACGGGGGAGGCTATGGTGGGTAGGCTTTTGCAAACAGGTATGTTTTAAGCTTCTTTCTGAAGGAGGCAACTGATGTTGCACCGCGAACATCTTGAGGGAGGTCATTCCAGATCTTAGGAGCATCAAAGGCAAAACTATGGCCGAAATGTTTGGCTGACTTGAAGACTGATGAATGGAAAGGAGGAACTGTAAGGTATTGACGATCTGGGTGACTATGTCTAGTACTATAGGGACAACTACTAAAAGACAAGAACGGTTCAAAATAAGAAGGAGAACCACTATGCAAAAATTTATACACAAGTGTTGCAGTTTTGAAAATGCAACGGTACCTAACAGGCAACCAGTGGAGTTTCTGTAGAATGGGTATAACATGAGCATACTTTCCATGATTTGTAACAATACGAGCCAGGGTGTTCTGAATACTTTGCAATTTGTACTGATTGAAACCGGATAAACCTCTGAACAGACAGTTACAATAGTCCAGACGACTACTAAACAAGGCATTTGCAGCAAGGACTGCCACTTCAGGAGTGAGATACTTTCTAATTCTACAGAGGTCACACATCTGAAGGAAGCACGCTTTGCAAGTCCTCTTGATATGCTCAGAGAATGAAAAATCTGCATCAAACCACACACCTAGATTTCTTACAGAATCAACCGGATGAAGAAGGCTACCAAGAATGCTAACAGGAAAGTGAGAGGAAATCTTCTGACGTTGAGCCTTGGAACCAAAGACAATAAACTCAGTTTTTTTCAGGGTTGAGCTTCAATTTACTGAGAGACATCATGAAGGCAGGCATTTAGCTTGGCGAGAGCTGAAGAAGCATTCTTGTGGGAGAGATGGATGTATAACTGAGTATCATCCGCATAAAAATGGAATTTAATATGCGGGTGGAGGCGAATAATTTTACTAAGTGGTGTTGTATAGAGTAAAAACAGTAACGGACCCAGAACAGAACCTTGCGGAACTCCATAGATGAGATTGCTTAATTCAGATAGTGTGGAGCCTATCTTAATGGCCTGGCAACGATTTCTTAAGTAGGAAGCAAACCACCTTAGAACTGTTCCACCAAGACCAAACCAGGATTTAAGGTAACCAAGGAGAATATTATAGTCTATAGTCTCAAATGCGGCTGATAAGTCAAGAAGTACTAGAGCTGTGGGTTCACCGCTTGCCAGAGAGAGATGAACCTCGTTTTTTATAGACAATAAAGCAGTTTCCGTGGAATGTCCTGGCTTATATGCTGACTGATGAGGATTGTCCAGTTTGTTGTTATTAATGTGTGACGTTAGCTGCCTAGCAACGACTCGCTCAACCAACTTTGACAGGAAACAAAGACCAGACACTGGGCAATAATTCTTAAGGTCGTCTCTGGGAAGGGAAGCCTTTTTTATGAGGGGAGTGACAACCGCCTTTTTGAAAGAATTTGGGAAAGATCCTTCAATGAGAGAATGATTTACCAACTTGGTAATAGAAGAGAGGAGGATATCAAGACAATCCTTAAGGAGGAATGTTGGTATAGGGTCTAGTGAGCAAGATTTAGTGGGGGATTCACTAATACACTTATAGACCTCATCTTCAGTGACAGGCATAAAGGCATTGAAAGCAGGAGACAACGAATCCTGTGCATCATTGAAAGAGCCAGAAGTAGAGAAGGTGTCCCTGATTTTGCTTATTTTATTGGAGAAAAAAGAAGCAAATATGTCCGCGAGGCTTTTATCTGAGCTATGAGCAGGCAGGACAGTCTCAGAAGTGTGATGCAAGACCTTCCTCAATGACTGCCATAGCTTCTTGGGGTCACGACTATTTGCAGTTATGAGATTTGTATAGTATGAACCCTTGTCTTTATTGGCCAGTCGATTACACCAGGCAATTTGCCTGCGGAGTCTTGATCTATTCAACTCTGACATGTTTTCGCCACCTTTGTTCAAATTGCCGCCTAAGAGATTGAATCATGCGATACGAATCAGACAACCACTCATCAGACTGCTGTTTAGCCTTGCGTGAAATGATAGGAGCATGCTTGTCAAGTACCTGTGTAACACCAGTTATGTACTGATCATAAAGTTCTGCAGCAGTACCTTCAGGGGACCGTACAAATGGTATATTTTTAAGGTCATTTCTGAACTGGTCGATATCAATCCTGTGCGACCGACGATAAGATACCCATTTGTCGATGCTGGTAGATGGGTGGGAGAAATCCAGTTGGCATCTTATGGCAGCATGGTCAGAAATTAAATCTCCAACAATGACATTCCGGACAAAATCTGAGTCGCAGGGAGATATCAGAACATCCAGAGTGTGACCCAGTAAATGAGTCGGGCTACAGACACTTTGAACCAAACCACAACACTGTAGGATGTCGTTAAACCTGGACCTATCGCCACACTCGACATCCAGATGGACATTTATATCGCCACAAATGATGAAACGGGAACCAGTCAAAGCCAGAAAGAGCCAAAAAATCTTCCAGAAACTGAGTAGTACATAAACCAGGAGGACGGTACACACAAGCAGCAACAAAGCTATTGCAGTCAGACTTGAATGAAAGTATGATAGTTTCAAATGACCCGAAGACTGGTGAAGAGACAATACTGGGAGAAAAGGTTTTTCTACACAGAAAACCAACACCACCTCCCGGACCAGTACACCTTGGTTTTTGGATGAAATTGTAATCAGCCGGTGTAAGAGAACTCAGGAGGCCATCAGTATCATGTGGTCTAATATGAGTCTCAACTAGACCCAGGATATCTAGGTCACAGCATTTTATCAGATCATGCAGTAGAGGGCCTTTATTGTGAATGGATCTACAATTGATGAATCCAAAATTGGTGGGGCCAGGGTTTGAAGCAACATCGCCACACAACAAAAGGAGTAGTAGTAGGTTTTTAAATTTCAGTTGTGGAGGAACCTGTTTTGTATCGCTAGTGTAACAATATTTACGGACCACGACAGAAAGTCGAAAAATAGAAGGGATACTCCTGTCAATCTTTTCGCAATTCTGACTCCTGTCGGCATTCAGCCAGTTACACAAGAAACCAACACACAGGAAACATACCACTAGGATGACTTTCACAACTAACATGGCCAAGAACACATCAAAAAAGCCAAGAGTTAGCAAACCATGGAAGCAGAGGAACCCATAATTACAATCACACAAAAGCCAGAGTTAAAACCACCACAACAATGACTTTAAACAATAAAATGATCACTGGGACATAAAAACCATAAAATAATCACTGGGACAGGTCAGGTGATAAGGGGGAATGTGAAATCACAGCAACAGATGGGTTGGAAATACTACCACGATAACAGGGAATGTGGGCGATAATAGGGTATACTGATATTTAAGGAATCTAAGGAAAATATTAAGGAGATTAAGACACCAATTTGTTGAAGGGGACTATGTATATTGTAAAAACAGCAATGGTGAACCTTATAAGACAGTAAGTAGCATAATTCATGCAATTTGAAATCGGATCGTTTGAAAAGACAATACCCGCCACGGCCTCACGCCAAATACATAGTGTGACCGGGTGTATGCATTTTGCATATTAACTATTTAACTGTTATTTAATTGAACCTATATTTTCTCTCCATGAACACTGTATTGAGCAACATTCTAAAAGGTTAAGGGGCTGTTACATTATTATGATCCTATTATAAAACTACACACCGATTCAAAATGTCCATTGATCAATGTCTCCTCTGCAATTAAGGTGCAGTGGGAGCATTTTCTAGCAGGGAAAATGCTTGCTCTGATCTCACTTCCAGATTGGATTTTTTGGGTTGAGATCTCTATGACAGCTTCCCATTTGACTGCGATTGGAGCCTAATCCCTTGGTATTTTTTTTCGATCAACATACGATGACCAAGATTGATCTACAATTACCCCTGAATGTCTGTACGATCCTGAAAAAGATTGGGTATATATGATCCAAAAGAAAGAAAAATTGTTAAATGAAACTTTACCAATTCCCCTTGGGGCCGGTTTCACATGAACTCTAAGACCACTGACTTAGCCTGAGTTTAAGACAAAAACGTCTTAACTCTAAGTCTCAGTCCAGACTAAGTCATTTTTTGAAACCCGCCCCAGTGATCAAATGTACTGAGGTGGCAGTTCACCTGTTTAGGTTCATTTTCACAAGCACACGAGGCTGAAAGTCTACAAAGTCTTACGCAGAGTAGTTCACCTGTTTCTGGTAGAACTAAATGATGCGGCCCTTTCATTCTTGCGCCGAGACTTATTGTTTTTCAAGTCATGAAAACATATTGAAATTTTAAAATCTTATAGATTTCCCATGTACCCTTCCATTAGATCGATTTTTATCTCCATTCTACAACAATAATCAATGATCCTTTAGTAAATAAGTACTGCACAGTACATTTTGACGATTTTGTCTTTATTCATATATGTAACCGCTGCAGTTTCATTTTCGTTTTAGGCCAAACAGTTTTTATCATTTATAAAATAATGTTCAGTGAGGCGAAGTTGTAGTTTGTTCAGTATCAAAATGGATAGTAAGGTCACTCTGTGGCTGGCTATAATATTAGTTATCGTACTGTGTGAGTATTCTGAGTTTTGAGTATCGGTGTGTAATAAAATAGAAATATATATAAATGTATAATGTTTTGTATGAAATCATTCTAGTGTCTCACGGATATCATGCGAAATGTAAGAAGTCCTTGTCATTTATTCCGTAAGTAATAAAAATCTGATTCAACATTTATCTAACCACACAGTGCTCTATTTAATCTTCGTTTTCTTTCCTAATTTGGTGCAAACAGAAAGTGACCAAAATTTTAATCCGAAACTGATTAGGATGGCCTTTTTTAAAATGTACTTCCCTGAATTGTTGTTGTGGTCCTGTTGTAATTATTGAGGTAAATACTTCAAAATCCAAGAAATACACATTTCACAAAAATCCAGTGCTGACTTGAATACAGTCTAACCTCTGAAGAGCAAACCACCCAGGGGAAAATCCAAAAAAAGTGGTTGCTGTTACAGGTGGTTACTCCTTGCATGTTTACTTATGAGGGCCATGAGTCAGAGTAATGTAAATTCTATCCTGATGTGTTCCATGCCAAACATTTATAATTTTAAAAGATTTTTTTTCACATTCACAAGCGACAGTATTATACCTGAGGAAAATATGAAACATTTAACAAGTTATGAGGTACTTAAGTACATTGTGACTGTTAAACATTAAAACTGTCACAACTGTGCTGACTAATATATTTCAAAAGGTGACTTTTTAAGTTTATTTATTTTTTATTTCACGTTTATAAAATGAAATAAAAACATACTTTTAGAAACTTAGAAACTGAATACAAGAGTACCATTTAAACTAGAGGTTTTTAATATCCTCTAATTGTTTAAAATTAACTGTTGATAATTCATGTTTTTGTGATCATATCTATGAAGTGAACTCAGGGGGAGTTGTACACAATTCCATATTTTTGAGTTCCGCCTCCTAGAGGATCTATAAGACTACAGGATTCAAAGGTTATTTGGTACATCTGACTGTGCAAGTACAGTCAAACTCTCAAATTACTGACATTCCCCTGACAGAAAGACAGAGGCTCAAGGATGACCATTTATCAACGTTCTTGAGGTTCTTTAACCTGCCACAGGGGATAGGACCCAATGACAGAGGACCACCATTTTAAGTGGTCTTCTGAGCCACTATGTATCTGCCTGTACCTGGGTTTGTCCCATATCCATTGTATTCTCAGGTGAAAGTGTCACCCACTAGACCACAGTGAAATATTATATAAAAATAATTGTTTTTTTTTTATGAAAAGAGTGAGTATGAATATTGCAACTAAGTGTAAAGAGATGCAAGTAAGATATAAACTTTAAAGTACGCTGGGATTGCTTGAAAGGAAGGAGTGGTTACTCTGGGCTCTCCTTAAACATAACAGGTAGTTGCTGTTTGCAAGCAGCAAGTGGTTAATGTTCACAGGTTCGTATTATTGTAAAATGTAAAAAGGTCATGGGCGGTTTCTAAGATGGTTGCTCTTTGCAGACTGTTGCTCTTACAGAGGTGGTTGCTTCAGCAAGTTCGACTGTATATTTTTGAATTGAAATTATTCATAAAATCTGACCTTTCTAATCTTGCCACTGGAGGGGGGGGGGGTGCAAGAGTATTTTAAACTGGGTGTGTCTGTCTTTTTGTCTCCGTGTGGATAACTCTAACACAAAACATCAGATCTGGGCCATACTACCACACAGGATGGGGTTTACTCATGGCGCAGTCTTCCTCAAAGGAGCTTCAGATCTTGAATAAGAATTGTTCCCGTAATTTTCTCAATTATGTCGTCCTTATTGCACATAAAAAGGTGACAGCACCGACGATTGTATACAAATAAATGTGGAAGGTGTGTAGTGGGGTAATTAATTGTCAATTATAGGGGGACAAATGAGAAGACACAATAATGGTCACGGTGATAGAATCAATTAACATTTCAAACAAATCATCCAAGGATGTATCTGTGGAGGCATTCATTTTGTGTTGTCAACCGCGACCTCCAGGAAGGTTCTCACTTCTAGTGATCACTTTTTTGTTGTTCTATATTTTTTTCACGGGACTATCATGAATTGTGTCATACCATGATGAGTTCCCATCTTATCACTGAAGTTAGGCTGCACTGGGCTAGGTTAGTACTTGGATGGGTGGCCATCTAAGTTCCAGGCAAAGTGTACAATGTATCTGGATCAGAATTTGTATTTGTCACCAGACCTTTATAAAATTCTAGTGTGCTACTTGTGTTTCTGATGGCCTTGTGGTCTTTTTTCAGCACTACCATGTGTTCTGAGGCACTGTTTGGTTATTTGTTTAATTCTGAGTTGCTCCTTACTTTAGATTTCACAAGAAAACAAGTGCACATTTTTAGTAAATATTTTTAAATGTTTAACCTATATTTTTATGTGATGTATTTGCTTAGAAGGCTTTTTTAAAAAGAAAGACTCCAGTCTTTTTTGCGTTACAAACATAACAAGATCAGATGTCAAGTGATGTGAACTCCAAACCTACTTGTCCAGAATGGCATACCAGCCACCAAAGTTACCCCTGCAAGGCATTTGGATTAATATCAATTTTTCACTGCAAAAATACTACTATTATTTATTATAATAATACGAATAAACAAAATTAGAAGTCAGATATTATAAAGCTATGATAAATGCCAGGGAATCATGCCTGTTCCTTACAATCTCGCAGTTGAAGGTATAAATTTTATGCTTTGAATAATTCTGTGTCAGAGTACCACAGTAGTAACATTGACTCTGTAATTGTATCTGTTCTTTGCATGCACTACATTGTAATTTTCTTTTACAACTGCACTATGCAAATGATAGTATGTCAAATAAGAACACTAAGAGAGTGTATACCTCCGCCAAAGGCCCAATGCCTCCAATATTGCTCATGAGTGCAATAACAAACAAGATGCACTCAGAGAGAGCAAAACGCTCGACTCCATGTGACCAGTCTCTCAAGTGATATAAAATATTGTAAGGAAGACAATAAAATAAAACCAAACATGTAAATTAATTTTCATAGAAATATCAAGTAGAAAGCTAAAGTCATTAAAAATACATTGAAATGGGACCTCTGAAAAATCATGAATTTTTTGTATCTAAAATAAGATCCTGATCTTTCTTTTAGTAACTTCTTCCTTCAGTCAGGTCCTACTCACAAATTTTTAAATAAAGATCTGTTCATTAGTTTTAGAGTAATCTAAACACACAAAAAAAAATAAATAAATAAAACAAACATAAACAATTAACACACAAAAACATAAACTGCTGGTGGAGGTAAAAATTCTGCTTAAAGGTCACTTCTTGGTGAAAATCATGCATGGTAATTTTTTGTGATGGACTGTCAAGGAATTGAAAGAAAAAAAAGAAAATAAAACAGAAATAATAATTAATAAAAATGATGAATATACCACCTCCCTCTTTATTATGTTTATGTCAATTTCAAGACATACAATGAGAAGAAATATTTTTACTTAAAGACATCAAGTATCACAAGCTAGGTTTGTGACCTCACAATGGCAGTTACATTGTGACATCACTTAGTAATGACATCATCAGAAAGCAAAATATTGATTTTTACGTATGTGATGAAGAGAAGCAGTTTCACTGTGTATTCCCAATTAAAATAAGAAAAACTCTCTCCTGGCTTTAATTTTCACACAAATTACACCAAATTTGAAAGAATCTGTCTGTACCCCATAAAATACCTTCCCACCAAATTTGAGATTGATTGAAGTTATAGTTTTTGAGTTATAAGGGCAAAATGGTGCACAGACAGAGAAGCAGATTTCACTGTAAAAGCCCAATTAAAAATAAGAAAAACTCTCTCCTGGCTTTAGTTTTCACACAAATTACACCAAATTTGAAAGAATCTGTCTGTACCCCATAAAATACCTGCCCACCAAATTTGAGCTCGATTGGTGTTATAGTTTTTGAGTTATAAGGGCGAAACGGTGCACAGACAGACAGACAGACTGACAGAAACAAACTGATTACAATAACCCTCTCCTATCGTCGAGCGTTAAAAATCCTTTGAAAAATTGCTGGATCAATATCATTGTGATCACGACCAAAATTTAAACATCTTGACCTTGTGTCATTTCGTGAAAATTTCACCACTGCAAAAATACAGCTAATTACATGTACCTCCTTGTTGGGGGTTGAAAAATGACTTTGACTACAATGATAATAGCTCTGACAATAAAAATAAGATAAAAACAAAATAATAAACTGAAGTGCACTATAAGTCACCAAGTAGAGTTCACAATGGTTAATGTGGTGATATGCCTTACACAATATTTATGTGGTGATAGATTGTGTTTCAAAAGCCATGGCTGGGTTTTATCATCAGAGGCTGGATTTTTAAGGAGCAACTCCTCCCTGAAGTACTAAAACCAGGTTCAATTGTACCTGTGCTGCTGCACCAGTACAGCGATGCAATGCACTGGTGCAGGTATACTTTTTAACCAAAAATGGTTAAATGGTAAGTATGGATAAGTGGTTAGTACTTATGTCAGGCTATACTTTATAAGCTAATTTATCTTACTAGGTGCATTTTGGTCTCACTTCACACTCATAAGACCCCCTTGTTTCTTGTAATAAACATAAGATACCTTGTCAAAGCATGGAAGTTATAAATGTTAAATAACGGTTTTAAGAAATAAACAAAGAAAAACAAATATAATGCTCAAGAAAATGTATTACTTGTCGCTTACACAATCATATCGTCATATTCATTTGTGATAGATTTTTTCATATAGGTTATTGCGATTGGAAAGTTTTCCTATTTATTATCCACCGTGCAACGTATTTACCCTAAATACTGATGTTGTTGTTTTTTTGTATACACTGGCGCCCCCGTATCATGGATAACTTGTGAAAATAACTTTCAATTTTTTACTAATATCTCAAAAACTTTGTTACCTGCAAATAAGTATTATATATCATTAGAAAGGTCGTTGCATAGCGCTTGTACTCATGTGGGTTGTATAAAAATCCATGTAGAAATAAAGGATCTATTCCAAATCAAAGATTGATATTTTTATATTCGCTGTTGCCTGTGCTTTTTGACAGCCTTTTCACATTCTCTCTTTAAATATTCATGTCATTTAACCCATAAATCGTACAAAATGGTGGATAATAAAAATAAAACATCCCTGCTGGGCACTCGTGTAATATGGTTATCTTCATTCGTGATGTATTTTTTTTCTGTATACATCACTCTGGAAGTTTCCAGATTATATATCATCTTTTATTTTTGTGAAGGATGGTAGTCAGCCATGAATCTGTTTTGATATGAACAGAGCTGTTGAAAGAGATGTAAAACCTCAAACTTTGAACTAATATTTTCTTTGCTTTTACTTTCAGTGGTCTGCATCATTGTAATCTTAACTATGGGAAACCAGCTTGTTGCCTTGGTGAAATACGTCCGCCACATTCTCTTCCACTGTTTGTGTTGCAAGTATTGCAAGGTCTGTAATCAGTGCCTATGCAGGTCCAAATGTGAACACTCAATACCTCTTTGCAGTTCTGATCCTGACATTGAGGCAGGGGAAGAAGCAAGTCTTTTTGGTACCAGCAATGGAAGGTCTAGGAGGGACATTGAAAATGGGATTCTTGAGGCAAAAGTAGGCGAGATAGAGACAAAGCTAGAGGAAGCCAATGCATTGATAATGCACAAGGACACTGAGATATTGGACCTAAAAAGAAAAGTAGATGATCTAACACACAGGTTAGTGCTTCAGACTCATTTTAAAGCTGCAAATTCCTCCCAACCCCCATCTTTGATGAAGTCTAGCAGTCTGTTTCCTCAATGCAAACCCAGAAAGGTCGTAAGCAGGGGTGATTTTAGAATGGAATAGGCTCCCACTTACTGTCAGATCCCAACAGACCATTATAGGCCTTTAAAGCTGACTCAAGACTTACCTGTTTAGAATTGCATACCAACCATCATGGTATCCTCCCCTGGTGTGTGCTGACTGGGTTACAATTTTCTGTGGTTTTAAGATTTTCCCTTTTTGGATGACAGCACATTAGAATGACCTCAACCAGGATTGTTTTGTGCCAAGTAAATGTTTCTATTATTACCATTATTAGTGGTCATCCCTTTTTTTAATTACATGGCTCTCATTTGTGTGGTAGCTGTTTCAAATCCAGCTTGTGGTGTGGCATTCAATAGGAATCTTTCCCAGTATACCTTTAACATTAAGAGAATGTAGAGCCTGCACTTTGACATTTATCCATATGTAACGAGGGCAGATGTGAGTGCAGTGGTTAGATACTCACCTATCATCTCCAAGGTGGTCGGTTCGAATCTTAGCTGGAGACTGCAAATGATAGTGCATAGTTGCTGGCAGATGACCAGTAGAGTGCAAAGCATAACCTTGACCAACCTTGAATTTAAAACACAGCCAGATCTGTGTCAACATCTCTGGAGTTGTGGGTTTCGAATCTGTCTCATGAAAGCATATAAAACACTTGTAGGCTTGTCGACAATATTATTGCTGTTATTAATTGGACCAAAAACATTTGCTGATATACATGTGTGGATTAAATGGCAATTACCAGAATAAAACAATGCAAATGATTGATACTTGCTATGATATATCATGTCAATATCTTGTCAATAGCTAATGTCTAATCAGGACAGGCCCTTAGTTACTCCCACATGTTGATATAAACATTAAGACCACTGACCACTGTGGATAGAGCCACGTGAGACAGTACACATTATACATGTCACTGTAGGTTGTCGGCAGAGATGTCCTCCAAGGTGTCTGCCAATGAATCAGCTGTAGAAAATGTCAATATCAAGAATCGTCCAATGAATGTGGCAGAGGACTATCAGCTACTGTGCAGCAATGAGTGGCTTGGTGCAAAGACGGCCCTGGATGACATTGTAAATGAACAGAAGGCCCTGGATGACACTGTAGATGAAATCAGGCAGGATGTACCAGAATATATCAAAGTGACCTTACTCAGAGAAATCATCGTGGTATGTAACTTTTAATTCACCTCTATGTGTCATTTTGGTCTTTAAATCAGCTCTTCTAGGGGATCCTGCTTTACATGGCAGTTCTGCCTTGGTGAAATTTCTTCGAGAATGCCATGATTATATAGTTCTATCATCTTGCTTGCTGTATATTTTGGGTAGTACAGATCGGGAACATGATCACTGTGATTATAATCAATATTGTAATTATTTAAATATTTTTTCAGAAAACCTTCAAAAATGAGCATTTCAGTCTTGCGTGGTTGTAAGGCAGCTACGGCTGACCTTTAAATGCTACCACTTATTGTAAAGGTGTTACAATTAAATGTGTGCCCCCTTGTATTAAAAACACTGATAGGACATTTTATTATGAGTTATCGTTATCAGTAGTGGTATGTTGTTAGGCAGATCATACTCTTGCTAAAAGCTCAGGTTTCTTTGTCTTTATGGATACCTCTCGTGTTACTGTTTATGTAATGTACTCTTACATATGCTGGCTTTTACAACAGCATACTGCTGTGTTACAATTCCTGATATATAAAAATGTTTTATAACTCCTGATAGAAACAAGTGTTTCATGCATATCTAATATTCTCATATATGTTTTAAAATATTGTACATTTTTGGGGACTTAATCAAGGCTAGACCTATTTTTTATTTGTAAGACTCACCTTTTAATCATTTTAATAGGACTAATCATAGCTGCCTCCCAAATGATTAATCAGATAGCTCTTAAAATAACTCACAAAAGTAAAACTGCGGTATTAGCTCTGGTTACTTATTATTCAGACCTTCATGTATCAAGTTGTTCAACAGCCAGATGTTTATATTTGTGTGTAGAGTAATCCTGGAAGCACAAATACTGAATCCCAGTTCATTTTTATTTACATGGTATATGGTACATCTAGATATCCTATCTCATTTAAAAACCTGAAGAGATATGAGCATGTACTAGGCACTATCCTCTAACAACACTGAGACATATATGGACTGTCTCTTTAGTAAATTTTTAGTAGTAAGATATACACTCATTTCTAAGCATCCTTTAGTCAGAGTGCATAAGGTCATTTTGAGGTTCTCTGTAATTCAGCAATCTACTGCTTCATGAATTTACCCTAGCACCTACTTATTACTACATGCACATGAAAAACACTAGCAAGGTTTTTCTATTCATTAGGTTAATACATCTGCTTCAGTGAAGCTTGTTTGCTGCTTGATGAGCTGATACGTACAAAAGTCTTCCAAGATAACAAAGCTTTACCCTAATTGGCCATGTTCCAGGCCAACTTATTTGGGATTCTGAAAGCCACCAAATGAGCCTGGAAAAGTCAACCAAACATGGTATTAAAATAATATGTTACCAGAACTCAACATAGGTATGGGTGGTTTTGATGGTGTATGGAAAGTATGGGATGTAGGTGTATGGCAACGGGAAACCTTCCCACCAAGAAATAGTTCCTACCCCAAAAGTTCCCATCAGGAAAGTTCATACCACCCAAAGTTGAGGAGTGGAAAAGTTTATCCACTTTAGCATTTACTTTATAACTGTATTTAAATTCTATATATAAAAGTACTACATTAGCTTTTTCTTAAGTGAAACATATAACATGCAGATACATAAGTACAATTATATTATAAACTGAGTAGCACTCAGATTATATTTTACTCTTCTATCATTTATTAAACAGAAAAAGTTAATGCACATAATTCGTTATTATGCTTCTTTAGGACCATATTTACAACACCATAAAATAATATGACAGGGGAAAGATTTGTTTACAGATAAAAACTGACTACAGGATATTCTGGATCCTGCATGATTATCGTCTGCATTCACATCTTTGTCTGCAGAAATTTTCTTGTGTTCAACCTACAAGCCAAATGTCCCTTGGGATTTTTTTTTAACTTTGCAAATGGCAGAGATCTGGCCACCCTATTCTTTTGGTAGCCAAGGAGTCAAAATTATGCTCTGGGGAGTGAAAAACTTCAAAAATGTTTACTATGCTTGTGTTCAAGCTGTAGGGCACAGTTTCTGTCAGATGTTTTTATATTTAGTGCATGAAATGGTGGGTATGACATAATCTTTTTTGTAGGAACAGACAGCATTTTTAGCACTTGGCATTTTTTTTAAATGTTTGGAAAACCTGCCATGAACTTTTATGTGCTAAACTAAAGTGCATATGCTTGATAGGGATAGAGTGCAGCTCATTTTTAAATGTACACTACTTACATAAACGGTGCGTTTACAGAACAATAAGGACAAGATCGTGAGCTGAACTTCAGATATGTGCTAATAGTTGTAAATGTCAGAGCTCTATCATAAAACTGTCTTTCAATTGATATAAAAACACCTTTTTATCTTCAGGTCACAGATATGAAAATTAAAGAGGAATTTGAAATCATCCAAAGCAAGGTGAATTCGATGCTGCAAATGCTGTGTCAGCCATTGGGTCATAAGAAGCAGGAACATGTAAGTCTTTTAAAATCTTGCTGGAAAGTCAAACTTCAGAACAGACATGCATTTTCAAGTGCCATTCAGTTTCAGGAAATCATCCTGACCTAGTACTATTGCCTCTATGCTCTTAACTTCCTGTCATAATCTATCAATGCATTGAAAGAAACATTGACCTTTAATTAATAAAGCGATAATTACCTCCCCCCAAGGGCGTTATTTTTTTCGCCTGGGTTTGTTTGTGAGTTTGTGCATTTATTTGTGAACAAGATAACTCAAAAACTTATGGATGGATTTTGATGGAAATTTTCAGGATATGTCTGAAAAGGTATAAGGAAAAAATGGTTCAATTTTGGGAGTGATCCGGATCACTATCTGGATCTTCGGGATCCATGAAATCTAATTTTTAAAGACAGATAACTCAAAAAGCTATGGACGGATTTTGATTGGATTTTTTCAGGATATGTCCTAAATGGGACAAGGAACAAGTGATTAGATTTTGGGAGTGATCTAGATCACTGTCTGGATCCATGGAAAATATATTGTGAGTGATCCGGATTGAGCTCCCTTAGCGGAGGTCTGAGCTCTCCGAGTGCTTTTGTTATAATAGTACTTACTTTTATAAACAATGAACCCTAGTGCTATTGTGTAGTTACAATACATATATAAAATACATTAATTATAACCTTATAGAATCTTGGACTTGGACCCATACCAATCAGACCCATTTGCAAAAATGCAAAAATAGATTTGTCCTGGGCCCGTATTCAAAAAGTTTCTTATTCTTAGAATTATACTTATTCTTAGAATTTTTCTTACAATTCTTGTTTTTCTTAGAAAAATTCTAAGACTAAGAATTGTCCTATTCACAAAGATTCTTATTCATAGAATTATACTTATTCTTAGAATTATTCTAAGATTGGTTTTTATTCTTAGAATTTTTCTAAGAATAAGAATTTGTTATTCACAAAACTCTTATTCCTAGAATTTTCTAAGAATTTTGTTTAAATCTAAGACTGGCACCTAGCATGCTTAACTTAAGAAAAATAGCTGTTTTGATGATTATAGTGCAGCAACTGATTGCAAGTCGACATTAAGAACAGAGTGTTACATATTAGTTGTCAATTGTGTGTACTGTGACGAAATGCAGCCTCTTTATATTATTTTTAAAAATTCCAGTTTTCTGTTCATATAGGCCAAGATCTGTAGTCTTAGAATTTTTCTTAGAATTACAATTAGTCTTAGAAAAATTCTAAGAATTGCATACATTTCCTTTTACTTCTATTCTTAGAATTATTCTGAGCTAAGAATTGTTTTGTCAAAAGGATTTTAATCTAAGAATAAGAAAATTCTTAGCAAAGAATTTTTCTTAGACTTAAGTGTAATTCTAAGAAAAATTCTAAGAATCTTTGTGAATACGGGCCCAGGTTATAAAATGGGAAGTATCCTATATGAAAATTTATGTTTAAGTATTTTATTAATTGATTTTTAAGCAACAGTTCACTTTCACAGGTGCACTACCACTACACCACTTGAACCTTATTACAATATGTTTTTATTGATGTGAATGATCATAATTAATAATAATTACACTAAAATTTTCATAAAAGTTTGTCCCCTTGATAGCCTCCAATAAACAGATGTCATTAATGGAATATAGTTTTCTTTCTACTTCAGGTTTTGATTGAGGATTTAACCCCTGTCAAAACAACCACCAATACACTGGGCATTACCAATAACATTGGGGATTTGATGAGGATTCAAGCAGATACCATAGACTATCAGCACGTTGTACAGGTGGGTTTTATTAATTCGGCCACTATAGTTGAGGATTAATATAGCCTGTGAGGGATGAGGATTTCCTTTGGAATGTGCCAGGCTTCTGGAAGGCATCTGGCATCAAATAACCAGTGTCTACAGCATCCTTTACTTAGCACTTTTTGTTTAGTATATTTAAACTCAGAACCATATCTCTTTTACTGCAGGACTGTTTAACCCATTCCAACTGCACAAGTATAGCACAAACCGTCATGTGACTGACATTCCCCCAACTGAAAGACTAAGGGTTGACCATTTATCAATGTGCCTCGGTTTCTTAATATGACACTGCTGATAGGACCCAATGACAGAAGACTGCCAGTTTACGTGATCATCTGAGATATAGTGTACCTGACTGTTCCAGGACTCAAAACCAGATCCTCTGTCTTCATAGGCAAGTGTTTTACCCACTTAGCCACAGTGGCTAATAGAGTGGTATGTTGGTGCCAAGAAAAAGGTATGGTCTTATATTTTCTCACCCTTGGAAATCAGCTATCTTTTTCCTCAGTTTGTCCTAGAAAGGCATTTAGTAGAAGAGGTTTGCAAAGCCTTCCCCCATTGAATGGAATAGATTTACAGTATAGGTTTCTGAAGCCAGTTAAAAACCTACTAGTTTAGACTAGCATATCACACTCCATAGTATATCTCCATGGTGGGCGCAAATTTGGATTTTGACCTGACATGTCCCTGGAATTTCCCTTTTTGACCTCTTAGAGGATGTTCTATCAATTTTGCACTATATAAATGTTTATATTCTATACTATTCTATAATACCAGGCACAGCCAGAGTGATGGTACTTTCCTTGTTAAACCAAAGCTTCACCCATTTATTCAAAAGTGTGTCATATGGTTTGGTTAAAGTGTTGCTATTAAGCACTATAAAAGTCTAATTTGAACTAGAAGTAGGTATGTCTGGTAGGCCCAAAGGAGATACAAGTGGTGCCTAATTAGAGATGAATGAAAGGGAAGTGGACCAGGTAACACAAAAACAATGTCAGTTGGTCTTTACCAGGTGGATGGCTGTGTCTATGAGAATTGACCAGTAGTTGTTATATATTCTTAGTGCTCAGTTGGCCCTTTGCCACTTAGACTTACCTACTGCATATAATGAGACTTATAGCCTATACACAGAACGTATACTCGTGATACAATAATAATAAATAAGGTTGTAAAAGCCAAACATGTGTTACTAAAATCCTCAAATAAATGTAAATCCTGGCATATACCCATTTATATATCCCCATCTTACCTATCTTGAAGTCGGAAACAAAAGTTTGGAAATGGTATATGTCACAGTTAAAATTCCTGGGAGCTCCACGTTTATAGTTGTGACTAGTCCTGATCAAGTAGTTCCTACTCTATTCTTAAGCTTCCCAGCATATTTCGCAACTTCTGTCACATCCACCATAACTTTAAAATTATGAAATCTGTCCTGATAATTCTTGTAGTTGAACCATTTATTAATATTTTGGCTATGAACTTAATTGTGGACAGAGACACTGGAAAACGAGTTTCTTTCCACAACTCAGTTTGCTTGCAAAATGCAGACAGATAAGTTTAGGCATCCACGTGTGGTATGCAGCTTGTGGGATTTTTCTTGCAGAAAAAAAAATCAAAGGGTATAGTTATAGTGACAGTGTTCCCATGCACATAGCCTGCTGGTACGTTATCTGAGTGCGTTGGGAGGCTTGCAATAGTTTTTAGTCAGAGATTGAATTTAACCGCAAGTCACAAGCTAACACGAGCAAAACATGGAGTATATAATCTGTAAATGTCTAAGGTAAATAGTACCAAAATTTGAGTCTCATTAAACTAAACACAATGGTGAAAAACTGTTTGAAATCGGACAACAAATCAAACAAGGAAGATGTGGTCCTCCAAAGATTGGCTTATTGTCTATATAAATTTGTTTTCAATGAACATACAGCAAGTTTGCATGCAAGCTGCACCCGCAACCCAGATGCCATACCCACATACATGGACACCTACACTTACGAGATCCGGAATTAAAACTATCTGGTACTTAAGTTCAAAGTTTGTGTTTTACGTCCTGTTCAACAGCCAGGGTCATGTTGGGACAGGCTTTCAGGTTTTTCCACACTCCAAGGCATATCTTCGAGAAGGTGGTATAACTCATATTCTCTATTAAAAACTGACTCATGATAAAAAAAGTTTTGATATCCATAACAGAAGGAAGGCCCAAATCCCTTTCAGACAATTGGAATTTGTAACATTTTAGAAGAAAAAAAGTTTACAGATTGATGTATAAAGCTGTGTAACAATAAGTTGTGTAGCTGTTTTTGAATTGCACTTTTCTTATGTGTACTAAATCAGGGAACCCATTTAATCTAAAATAGAATGTATCTTTTATGCAATGACTTTTGTAAAATGTTTAAATAGGTTTTTTTGTTAAGATGTAATCAATATGAGTAGGGGATGAATTCTAGAATTGTAAATATACAAACAATGAGAATCATAAAGGAAAGAAGGTAGAAAACTGTTGTGTTTGAGTTTTAAAAAAGATTCAGACAATGGTTTATGTATACGTTTTAAGATGATTTTAAGTTTAAGAATTTACTATATCTTGAAATGTTCAGCTTAAGCATTTACTCATAAAATTAGTTCATGAATTAGTTTTAACATGAGTTTGAGAATTTTTGTAAATACAGGTTCAGGAGTTCCCTACCACCACCGTGAACATTTTTCTTCGTCGCAAATATAATGTTTGTTGACAACATGATTCTTTGTTTATTTTAGAAAAACAAATCATTTGTATATACGTACTTATGACAAAATGTAATTGTATGTGATGTAAACGTATAAAATGTATACACAGAATCATTGTTTCAAACATGGAGGCAAGAAAAATGGCAATAAAATAGTACCTGATATTGTTATATCTTCTCGTCATATTTACACTCTTAATGGGTCTCCACACCTGTTAAAAATGTCCAGTATTATCACTGCTTGTGGTTTTTCAGGCAATATACGAAACCACTGGAGGTCATTTGACAGAGTGTAACCTCTCAGAGTGTCTTCCCTTGTGGAACTTGACCAAATATTCCAGTGATGTGAAGATCTTCATTCAGAAAATGGCCAACATCAGGTGGAAAATGATTGTCCAGCGGCCACCAATGGACTTTGAGTTCACCACTGAGTACAAGGGTGAAAAGTACCAAGATCTTCAGTGGTCCAGCAAGAATGTCCCTGGAGCTGTGGCGTTTGAAGTCTACCCAATTTTATATCACGACAAGTCATTGATGGCTAAAGGCAAAACACTCCTTGTAGACCCACGTGATGTTATAATAACCCGATAGGCAGTATGTAGTACATGTAGTAGTAGGGCTACAAACAGTGGGTCTGTACTGGAATATCTTTTCTTGTGAAAAGTGATATAAACCAATAACAAGGTATCATCTATAAGTTGCTAGCATTGTATCTTTAATCACTGGCTTTTTAGGCATCATGTGAAGTCAAAAACACACTGTTAAATAATTAAAATAATATTAAATTCAATATTTACAATTGCAATTTCTGTTCTTGACTGGAGTATTATATACCAGTGATTATCTTGTATTAAAAACGATAAATCAACCAGTTAATCACAGAAACTTTTAGCCATGTTGCAACATTTCTGTTTCACGTTGTTATTTTGTAAAATGCCTGAAATTTCCAGGCACTTCATGAAATGACTGGAATCTGTTGGCTTGTGATTTTGGTGGACCTTAAACAGTCTTGTATATAAATTATATACTAGGTTGTGTAATTAGTTGACTTTTTTGTTGTTTTTACTCACACTTTTATGTGCCTTAGAAACTGGTGATGGGGACACAAAGCATTCGGTTGTTTTGACAGCTGTTTTTTGTTCCATTTGATGTGTAAATTATATCAAAGTTTAGATTAATATAGATCATTTTTAAACCTAGTGCTAGTAAGATAAGGACCAAGATCAAAGTTGATAAGAGGTGACTGCCTGTAATTAGATACCAAACCTGTGACATCCACTGGGCCACTGAGGACAACAGTGTGATAAGGATAACATGATGTATGAATAAATTGCACCAGCTAAAAGACAAGTACATACAATGACAATACTGACTCTCTGGTTATTAAAGTTTCAATATTGTAAGAGTTAAGCAATATTACTTGAGTGTGTAGTTATGATGGTTCATCACTTAACAAAATAATTTCTAACAGAAGATTACTAAACATTGTTGATAAGCAGGATAAATAAAAAAGGCATTATCTTGCTTGACAATTTCATGCTTGTAAGTTGTACAGCTCACTCTTTTAAGTGTTCCACAATAGAAAAATGCACCAAATGGTTTGTGTCCCATTTAACTGTGTTCATTATATTAAAATTTGGATTGCTATGGAACAAATATATATATATATATGTATATAAATGATAATGTTGTCATCTTCCTGAGTGATATTTTTTGTATATGTATTATAAAAGATGTTTTCATGTTACTACCAGTCATTTTGTGATAAAAAATATTTTTAAACAATTTTAACTTGCATTGATTTAGCATTTCTGCATGGATTTTAATGGAATGAGAACAAGTAGAATCACTGCTAGAAAACTGGGACCTGTTGACTAATTTGTAACCCTAATTATGCATAGTAAGTAAGTGCCTCTGGTTGTGTCACTGTGTGTTTTCCCCCTAGTTGGGGCAAACACAGCTTATGGATAATAGAAAAAAAATGGCCCACTTTGCATGGCCCACTATTTAGGTCAAATGCGACCCGTGGTGGAAAATAAAAGCCAATTCAACCCATTAAAAAACACATCTGTTGGGGAAACCAATAGGCGTATTTCAAAGGCATAATTTGTGCAATGCAGATTCAGAATCAGATTCTTTGGATTAGCTAAATTTGTGAAATACAATGTTCTCTAGACCAGAATCAAAAATGGAAAAAAAAACTAAGATAAACCACTATATCATAAAAATTTCCCAATTCTTTAAATTTTCTGCCACAATTTACTGCCACTATTTTGCAAAGAATTATGAGTAATCCAATTAATCCGAATCCGTGAATCCTCCTCCTGTGGTAGGTCAATGCATTCATAATCCAGATTAGGATTCTAGTCACATCACAAACGAATTAGTTAATCTGAGATTCAATCTAGATTCAATATGGATTGTGTCTGTGAAATACGCCTAGTGCTCCCCTCTGTAACTTGGCACACCTTGGATACAAATTCCTTATTTGTGGTTATAAGGTGTTTAACATTTCTACTGCCTAAGATTTGCATTGACACAAGTGCAAGCTATAATTGTATTTTAAAATGAAAATGTCAAGACAATAAACATTCTGGAAGGCTATTTAATCATTTTCTATAAAGGGCAATAATATAACTTGGCCATGGCTTGGCAAAATTTCCATACTGAAATTCCTAAAGATATTAAATTCATTTCTGTTGTTACTTAAACTTCGTTATATGGTACTCAAAAATGTCTGATTTGCACAGATACCAACCATGTGTTTTTTGAAAATCCCATCTTACAGTTTGTTCCAAGGTGACATTTGTGCTATGATACAACAGAAGCAGTAAAGGCAAAGTCAAAATCAGTTTTGCATGTGGTTATCTCAATTTAAATAAGCAAAAGTTGGATATTTTTATTTATCACTATATTAACATGACAATCAGAAAGTTTTAAAGGGGAAATGAGAATCTAGAAGTATGGCTTGGCACTGTGATTTGGCACACTTCCCAATGTGGCACAGACAGAAAGACAGAAACTTCATTGACATTTTGTTGTCAATGGTAAAACTGATACACTTTCACATACAAAATTAAAAGTGATGACAGATATAAATTAAATATCTTTGGGAATTTCCTTATGCAAATTTTGCCGAGTTGGGGGGGCATTGTTTCTAGTAGAGATTATATAATCACTACTTAAAAACAGTGTAAAAGCTTAAATAATTTGAGTTTTCGTATAAATGTCTATTTATAATATTTTGCTTTTAAATGCTTCCTTTAATCAATAGAAACATCCACAGTATGTGAAAGAAGACTTCTGTTTTGGACAGAAATGATTTTATTTAAGAACAATTCCTATTTTTAAACAGGTGTGACACCAACAGGAGTCTAATTACATATACATAAAGTATATAAGCCAGCTGGTTAACCTGTATCTGGATTGGATAATTGGTGGATTGATTGACTGATAAGTATTAATAATGTACATTCCAAAAGGTAGAATTATTGTTTGCTGAAATAAGCTTATAATCTAAAAGTAAATTCAAATGTCATTAACCAGTTTCCAAACCATACATGTTTGCTTTATATTTATACATGGTGTGTTATTAAACGGTTATTAAATGTTAGATTGTCTATTATATGGGACTATTATATGGGACTTTGTTATATTATGTTTATTAAGGTGTTTTTTTTAATAAAATAGGTTTGGCGTCTACTGGATATTTGTATTGAAAACTTTGTTGCTGGCCAAAAGGTACATGTTTAGCTGTTCAATTCATCACCTAAAGTCACATAAGAACAGGCTTTCTTAATATGAGCTAGAATCAAAGGCATGACTATGGAGGGCGAAGAACCACACGATTAAATAAACAAGGCCATGAGGGGTTTTGGTGTACTAGCGCAGGCAACAAAGCCATGAGTAGTGCACTGAAGCAATCACCATCCCAGTACTAAGGTAGTTCATTCCTGCTTAATGTCAGTGAAGAGACAGGCACTCGATCATGCTATGCCTCAATCCGGAAACAACAAAAAAAGTGCACTCTAGAAATGGGAGCCTTGCTAGAAATCACGCTTTAAAGTATCTTACCATGACTCTGCTTGAGTACATCTCTCATCTATCTGCCAGTGTGTTCGATTGGGTAACATGTCTAGGAACATAGAGGATGTCAGTTCAAACTCAGGTACAGGCAGATACATAGTGGCTCAGATGACCACTTAAAATGGTGATCCTCTATCACTGGTTTCCATACCCAGTGGAGGGTTAAAGAATTTCAAGGACATTGATAAATGGTCATCCTTGAGCCTTGGTCCTTTAGTTAGGGAAATCTCAGTAACTTCAGAGTTCGGCTGTCCCACGACAATTGTATGGGTCAAATAGCACTTTGATTCCTGCACCATGGAAATATTGCACTGAGTTTAAATACACAATACAATCTCCCACTTGGCTTCTCTCCAAAGCTTTTCATTCAAATGGCGTACCTTAAACACATGATATTGTGTTCTGTTCTTAAGTACCTGGTATCCCGTTCACCTCACTGTTACAGTATATCCCAATACATTGTGCTGATGTTTTAAAGTTTAGTTATTTCAGTATACAAATTATTCTACTTAAAACTCAATGACTCAATGTCTCAATGACGCCTCTTCCTAACACTTGTAAAATGGCATATGGGTATATAGTGCATGCCTTCACAGAGCCTAAATTGACAATGCAGACTTCATCCTTTTTCACTGAGATATTCCTGGTAAATTGATGTCAAAGCAAGTGAAACTAGTGCATTTCAGATGAATAATTCATAAAAAGACGAAATATTGGCAGCGGCAAAACAAAATCTAATATAAATATTTTGGCGGAGTAATTGGAAAATGGACTTAAACCAAACTAAAGTTTAAAACTAGCTTAAGCTTCCCGCCAATGAAATGTATATCAAAATAATATCACACCAACTAAGTGATTATATGAAATTTAATAACAATGCAAAATGAATAAACAATATATTAATAATAACGGTACCATTTTGTATAAATTAAATAAGTAAAATCAGTCAAAACTGTCATGTTTAGAAAACCACCACTGCATATAAAATGGGAGCTGCCAAATCAGCCCTCTGCAAATCAGTCCCCTAAAAATCCTCTCTCCACAAATTGGCCCCTTTAAGAAGTCGGTCCTCATTAAATCAGCGACCAGTAGAAAACAAGCAAGAAAACAAGAATGACATGAGATTTTATAAGAGTGGGGATAGGAAGGTGTAAATAACACTCCATGCTGATAATAAAGCAATGCTAGTGGAGTAAATTTCACATGCCATTAGTGTAAGGAACCTTTTCAGTCACAAACTGAATCCCTTATGCAGGTGTTCCACTGGAGGCCGACCCTACGACTATATATTATTATAAAGTCGGCTGCAAAAGTCGGGGGGTCGAGGACAAAAATCCACAAAAAAAGGCGGGAAATTTTTGGGTCAGCTTCAACTCCCCGACAGGACGTGAAACAGACAGGCTTGTCTGGATCTAGAGGCCGACCTGCCGTGGAGTCGGGATGTTTCGTACAGACTGGTCTAACGACTACCAGGGTAAGCCCTAAAGCCCTAACAGACAAACCGTAGCAGGTCCTGACAAGCTGTACTGACAAACAGACAGGCCTGGAGAAACACACAAAACCCCACGACTAGACTTGAAGTCGGTATTGTAACAACAGTTTTTGATGAATTTTGGGGAAAAAAGAGGATCAAGTATAGACCAACAAACAATTCTTAAACTAGGTCTAGTCTGAATATTTGGATCCCATCACATGACTAAAATGTCATAATTTATTTCTTTTGTTATTTTAATGACAGTTTCCACGTTTTTGTTTTAATATACATAAAAAATAAAATCAAAGTATGTCCGCTTCAATTTTTGAACGAAAAAGTCATTTAAAATATAAAATTGTCATTAAAAATGTTATATCCAGTGGAGAGAAGCAGGGAGAGATGTGCTTCTGACAATGTCTCACATGACAATGAAAACCTGCTTGTTGCTGCCTTTTATACTCCAGTTTAGAGCTTCTGGGAAAGACGTTATCTTTGTCATTCCTGACATAATTTTTGGTCATATTTTTACCTCACATCATGCTGGAAATGGACTGCAAATGAGCATTACCTAAGTTACAAAAGACAAGCCAGCTACATATTACAACAGGCCTGCAAGTGATAACGACAAGCCTGGAAGGGTTACAAACAAGCCTGGAAGTGTAACCGACAGGCCGTTAAGTTAACCAACTGGCCTGTTGCTAGGGGGTTGAAATTAGGGTCGGATATAAGAGTCGATAACGGTCGTAGAAATATCAAACATGTTTGAAACTACAACCGACCCTAACCGACCATGTAAACATTGGTCCTGACTCTCCAAAAATGCATCTTTACCAGCCAGTCGGCTCCAGTGGAACACCTGTATTAATTGTAAAATGGTTCCTAGTAAATAATGGGATGATAATTATGTATGATTAGTGGTGGCAACTACTTTTAAAATTGATATTTTTGCTAAGCGTAATTGACACATATCAAAGATGTTTAGATGCTGTAATCAAACCATTTTAACCAATACTTTTTATACCTTTGTATTATTTAATAATTATTTAAAGTGTAATTTACACTAAATGTATGCATAACCTCCGTAGATGGGATTATGATTTTTGTGATCTTTGGTATATTTGTTGAAGATTGGACATCAAAGGAAACAGTTACCTTTAACTGTCAACTTTGGAATTACATGATAAAAATGCTAATAATTCCTGCTATTGATTGCTGTCCACAGGATTAAAACTACTCGAAAGTCTTATTTTACATTGATAAAAAGTCTCATAGTTGTGGATCTCTTATTACCTCCAAGTGTGAGAACAATATTTGTGCTAAGTGATTCTGTTTTATATGAATACTTGGTTTATGTCATTTTGGTTCACTTGATTTTATTGGTAATGGAACACTACGAGGCCAATATTAGACTACTGCACTATGCCAACTGGGCCAAATACAGATACATCATTTGCAGACTGGTAATTTGGTGGTTTTTACAATCATTCTTGTCAGTTTATTTAGATGTTGCCCAAATAAGGCAGTCACGCTTATTTGGCTTCAGGTAAATGAGTCTGAGGTTCAAAAGAAGGTTTAATCAGCTAATGAAGCACTAAGGGCAAGTTTCAGGAGGAAACACCTCGGCACCATTTGGGTATAGTTGCATTCAAGTAATATTATATTATCAATTAGATGTGGCATATTCCGTGTGTCTGTACTTACATCTTCAAATATTGCAGAGTTTCCATAAAATTCTCAGTGAATTCTTAACAGTTTAAAGAGGCATTGTAGAATTATCGCAGGACGTCATAGATTACTGGATTTTTAATCATGTGACCACAGTTTCGCACTTCTGAACGTCTGCAATCCTGAAGATAAATAAGAATACAAATAAATAAAAATAAATAACTGAAGATAAATAAGAATACAAAATGAATAACATATTATTAATAGAAATGAATGAACGATTGTTGGCAGCATAAAGATGGTGTTGAATAAGATGTGATAACATTGAGATGGAGATTATTATATAGATAATGCCAACGAGGCATTTATGTATAGTTAAACCATGTGAATCGAAGCTAGTATATCTATAGAAACAAGATGCACTCAGAGAGAGCAACACACTCGACTCCATGTGACCAGTCTCTCAAGTGATATAAAATATTGTAAGGAAGACAATAAAATAAAACCAAACATGTAAATTAATTTTCATAGAAATATCAAGTAGAAAGCTAAAGTCATTAAAAATACATTGAAATAGGACCTCTGAAAAATCATGAATCATTGTATCTAAAATAAGATCCTGATCTTTCTTTTAGTAACTTCTTCCTTCAGTCAGGTCCTACTCACAAATTTTTAAATAAAGATCTGTTCATTAGTTTTGGAGTAATCTAAACACCCCCCCCCCACCCCCACCCCCCCACCCCCACACACACAAAAAAAATAAATAAATAAAACAAACATGAACAATTAACACACAAAACCATAAACTGCTGGTGGAGGTAAAAATTCTGCTTAAAGGTCAAAATCATGCATGGTAATTTTTTGTGATGGACTGTCAAGGAATTGAAAGAAAAAAGAGAAAATAAAACAGAAATAATAATTAATAAAAATGATGAATATACCACCTCCCTCTTTATTATGTTTATGTCAATTTCAAGACATACAATGAGAAGAAATATTTTTACTTAAAGACATCAAGTATCACAAGCTAGGTTTGTGACCTCACAATGGCAGTTACATTGTGACATCACTTAGTAATGACATCATCAGAAAGCAAAATATTGATTTTTACGTATGTGATGAAGAGAAGCAGTTTCACTATGTATTCCCAATTAAAATAAGAAAAACTCTCTCCTGGGTTTAACTTTCAAACAAATTAGACCAAATTTGGAAGAATCCGTCTGTACCCCATGAAATACCTTCCCGCCAAATTTGAGATTGATTGAAGTTATAGTTTTTGAGTTATAAGGGCAAAATAGTGCACAGACAGAGAAGCAGATTTCACTGTAAAAGCCCAATTAAAAATAAGAAAAACTCTCTCCTGGCTTTAGTTTTCACACAAATTACACCAAATTTGAAAGAATCCGTCTGTACCCCATAAAATACCTGCCCACCAAATTTGAGCTCGATTGGTGTTATAGTTTTTGAGTTATAAGGGCGAAACGGTGCACAGACAGACAGACAGACAGAAACAAACTGATTACAATAACCCTCTCCCATCGTCGAGTGTTAAAAATTCTCTTATATCCCATCGTATATACATATACGTACTGGTTACCGAGAAAAATAGCCTGATTTGTAAGGGACACTAAAGTATGTGATTTTATAACAGAATATGAAGGACTTAGGGACCCCCTGCAATTAAAATTTGCATGCACATTATTTTCTGTGTGTACACAGTATAACTACAAATGTATCAAATGTATCAACGGAAAATTATGAGAGGCTTGGGCACAGTCACCCCAGAAGAACCCCCCCCCCCCCCCCCCCCCCCCCAACACCAAAAAACACACAGGCGATGGAAATAAAATATTTTATTAATAAAAACAAGCTATGTTAGACACATACCTACATTACAAAGCCCTGGGCCACTATAAAGCAAATAGTTTACATACACACACCAACCTGGGGCCCAGGGCCAAATTACAGGAAAGGTGTCATAATGCACTAATATCAACATAAAACTAAATAACCCAATAAAGTGAAGGATTTTGACAACAAAGCTACACAACTGACCTCAACAGGGCCATAATTTGCATGAATAGTAATTAAGCACTAAAAGTTTACAAAGCCCCGAAAGGGGCTGATACAGTTACCCTGGCTGTTGAACGGGACGTAAAACCCCAACTTTGACCTTTGATACAGTTACCAACTAAAATTAAGTTACTCAGAACGCCTAATAGTACAGATACATGAATATATCAATAAATTTCCATCAATAAAACACTGTCAATGCACAACAGCCCAGCAGGGCCTACACACAATTATGGTTGCCCTCAAGCCTTGAGCATACAAATACACTAATGACTTTACACAACTGATACATGTTCCACCAAGTAAACCATACTGTACACAAAACTCCATATAATTGAAGACAAACACCCGACCCGGGTGGAGGCAGTAGATGCTACCTATATGTAAACCCCACAACTTTTATAATATACACCTTCCACATTTCTGTGGCTGAATAACTTTACAAGAAAAACCACCAAAGAGCCAAATTATGTAGGATGTAGGAGACGCTGGAAGGTAGAAGCCGTTTGTGAGAAGTCAGCAGAAATATATCTGTGGACAGCATCTGAAGTCCATGTCCCATGAACTTTTATGGATTGAAGGGGGATATTTTTGTTAAATGCAAAGGACGCCCCCGAACGCCTAAAACAATGAAAAGTGTGGATAGATGGATCCAGGTCCAATTTAGACAAAATTCTGACCAAACATTTTCGCACATTGGCCTGGGATAGAGGGGAAAAATCAGGGGGGAGGGCAAATAATGAATGATTGGGTGAAGCTGGGATAAGGGAAGAATTTACTTGAAAAGCCCGACCAGGGCATAAAGGGCTAGGTGACAGTAGAGGAACCCTAACCAGAATACACTGGCTGAGAGACTGGAGAGTCTTACTCCACTTAACTACAACCATGGCACCCGATTCATGACATATGAAGTCACCCCTACATAAATGTTTTGTTATATAAATTTTTTTTCTGAGTGGAGGGACTAAATTACTGAGCCTAAAATAAGGCCAAAAAGGCCAGAAGAAACATGAACTTGTACACATAGCCAAAAGGCTGTGAATCACTTTCTTGACAGATGGCCACCAGTGTACCAATATCAAACACACCTTTAAGCTTGGGCAAATGACGAATATTGTTTTTATTGACTTAAGCAAGAGAGATAACCTAAAACTGTTAAGGGGGTGTACAGACTAGCCATACCATTGAAACTTGAAACTCAAGGCAGACAAATAATTTAAGATAGATGCATATGACAAGTCATTACACAGTAAAAAATTGCAAAAATAAAAGAACCTGCTGTTCATAGACAGGAGGAAAACTTAAATTCAAAAACATGGCAAATGACATACAAATTTTGAAAATTGCCTGATATGCACGAGCTGACTTGTTGGTATGGGCTGTCTTGAGATGCAAGTTAACAGACAGCATAAGACACATCTTCAACTGGTGAATTACCTATAAATAAAAAATACAAAAATACCTTACAAAAATAAGAAACTGATTGAACACTAGTGAATAAATTAGTGTTCAAATATCTAGATTTAGAACTATATTGTTACTATCAACATGATACCACCATGGGTCAGGGATAAATGCATGCAAAGTAGACCATTGAATGGGAATACCAGTCCATCTTGACAGTAGGTCAGCGACCCTATATTGGATCCCAGCCAGATGAGAAGCCACAAGGTCAATGTCATACAGAGCACACTGCATCCATATATTACTAGCTATAGAAGCCAATTTTTCGTCTTTGGTAAAACCCGAATTGACAATAGCTACTGAAGCTATATTATCAAGCTTGATAAGGAGCTTCCTTCCCTTCCACTGGGAGCCTCAAACTGTAAGGGCTACAAAGACATTGAACAACTCCAAGTGAGTGATATTGGAATCATCCTCGTTAATGCGATCCGGGATCTGGGATTAATAAACATTCAAACCCCAGTGACCACCCAAACCCTGAAGGCAAGCATCCAGTTCAATAGGTTGATGTTCGGATAATGGAATGTTCCTGTAGACCGAACTACCATTATATCGAGGAGCAAAATGAAGAAACCATTGCAAGTTTTGCTTTATGTTATCATTGACAGGAACAGGGTTCGAACCCATGTTCCTAAGAGTCGTAAGTAAGCGATTAGTGAAAATACGAGTAGGTCTAACACTCCTGTGCAAAAACATAAGTGATGCAATCAAGGGCTGAAGGTTATTTTTTGACAGAGATTTCTGGCTTAAGGCCCATGTACATCTGTTCAGAATGTCCGAAATTTTTCCTTTAGGGACATATCCAGATTTTCCAGCCAAAGTAGATCATCCACATAATTTACAATAGTGAATGAGTTACACCTCATAACATAGCGTATGTAATCGGTAAATCGGGTCAGGAACATGGAACTATTCTGATTACCAAAGGGGACCCTATAATTCGCAAAATAGGAGTCTTGCCATAAAAGACACAGAAGATCCAGATCCCCAGGATCCACAAACAGCTGCCTGAAAGCTCTGGACAGATCCACCTTGTAAACATGGCAACCAGGACCTAACTTTGAAAGCTTTTGAGTAATCAAATCAATGTTCGAATAATGGAGTTTAAAAGTAGTATTTATATAGATCCCCCTTGGAAAAAAGTCATTGACACTAATATCCTTAGGGAATGACAAATCCACTAGTACTCTACGTTTATTGGTGTCAGGTTTGGGTCTAGTTATGAAAGGAGAGATATGTGACATTTGACCAAAAGAGGGTCCATGTAAGGGCCAAAAATTGTTCCTTCTGCTTTCTCCTCCTGAAGATAATTGGTCACATGCTCTGGAAATTGAATGGCCGAATTATGGCTAACCAAAGTACTCTTCAATCGACCCTTTGCCTGATTATAATCCAGAAGGAACCAGAATAAATTTTATACACCAGACAGAAAATTCCCAGAAAGTAATCAAAGCTAAAAATAATTATTTAAACAACAGGTCAGCATTGTCTGACTGGATGGCACTATACTTGTAATAAGAACACATTGAAATTGCAAATTTTAACTTATAAAGATTGGGCAGTAAACAGTTGCTGATCCCAATAATCCGGAGCCAAACCTTCCATATAATTGAAATCAATAAGTTCGGAATACTGAATTTTTGGACCTAGACAATTAAAGGATCCTGAAGCTTTAACCCTATTATGGCACTCCACAGGATCAAATTCTTTAGCCACAGCCACATTAGTAGTCGTTTTATCCTTCAAGATAAATTGGAGATCAAGTGCTGTAAAAGGAATAAAGCCAAGCACTTCATCCTGCTGTTCTCTAAAAGGAGTCGTGTCAACACATTGATACCTTTTAATCCCCCAACTCGATATCTCTGACCCTATGGGGCCATAACTTTGCATACCACAACATTTGTTGTTCTGACTTAAAGATCATATGCACACCAGGGTGACTCACTGAGTCACGACTGATATCAAACAACTTACATTCCAGTAACTCATCAGTTTCCAGAGTCCCATCATGAGGTTACTCAGCAACCCCCAGATGCATATTCGCTCTGGGAAGAACATTATTACAAGGAGAAGGACTGGAAATGGCCCCCCACTCAGGGCTACAGCCAACTCACCAGGATTTTTACTTACCAGTTGAAGACTGACCCTGGAAGTGGATATTGAACTATTATTGACATGAAACACAACACTGGAATTACCCTGAGATACTTTTACAATTTTTTCCATAACTATATTTAACACACTTGGCTGTGACACTTTATTTTTATTGTCTGCAACAACCTTTCCCTGGGGGTTTAGAATGACAAGTTACTGTTTCTGGTCATTTTTTGAATTTGTTAACTTGAATTTGTTACAGTCCTTTCTTGGATGTTTAAATTCTTTTCCCATTGTGTTCAGACAATGAGCACACACATGTTTGACATACAAGCCATTGATCTCGTGGTTTACAGGGAAGCCACAAGATCGAGACTGAAAATTCCTACAAGACACGCATGCCCCCTCTTGGCATTGCTATCGCCCGAATTGTGACCACAGAACAAGCATAAGTTTGCCTAATTTTTTTAATTTTTTCCAAATCACGCCAATCCAACACCCCATCCTGCATTCTATACATCAGGACGGCATGGGCACCTTTCTGCTGCATCTTGCATCAGCTCGGTTAAATAAGCATACATATTTTGCTTCTTAACTTGGTCCCTTTCCTCTTCAGCAATTCTGAGGAACCCTAACAACCACTGAGTCATAGTTAATTCTTCATACAAGGGCCGTTCCCTTAATGTGCCCACGAATGACAAATCTTGGGGCCAGGCAACATTAACCTTCTTTTCAGATTTGTTTTTCACACTACAACTTTGACATGACAACTGTTCTTTAAGTTACAGGCAAGATCATGAACAGACAGATTATGACAGTTACCTTGCACAGATGTAACAGCTGCTCGCTCCAGCTCTTGCAACCTGGCATTCACCCTTTCTTGAACATCTGCTGATGACTTTAGTGCAGTCATAGAAGGTATTACACAGTCAGATATCTCTCCCATGTTACCTGGCATCAGCATCACATCTGCAGCACTTGACACACCTGTCCTGGCTGATGGCACACCAGCAACCTGCGAAGCATATGTAGATGAGAAAACAGTCCCTGGCTGAGATAACAGTGTTGTAGGACACCCAATTGCACCCATACCAGTAGTCGAGCAAGTGGAAACAGTACCATAAGGACCAGAAAACGACAACCACGGATTCCTGGGAGGAGGCAAATACCCTGCACACTGTGATGATAGCAGTCCTTGGGTGGAGCCATTGTACTATGCACAGCACTTACAGATGATGGTATTGATGTCCCTACACTCTGTGAGGTAGTTAGGTAGCCGGGATAGGGAACCGTAGAACGTGGGTGTTGCTGAGGAGTGGATATCCTAGACTGGCTATGGTCAATACTATTTTCAACATGAGTAAGTTGTGCTGATATTGATCACAGTTCTTGTAGTACTTACTACATTAATCCCTTCTGATGTTGACGTAACCACACTGGCTCAATACCCATCCCTAGCACCAATGAATCTACTAGAATCTGCTTCCACACGGCCGCCTAGACCACTACTGATTACCCTGGAGTGTCTTTCACTACCAATTCCATGCTCCGGGTCATGAGCAATAGAACTATCAACAGGAAGTGTTACGGACCCATTAGTAGGTTGGGGCCATACGTCAAGAGCACCATTTACCTGTGGGGGGTGAATGCTTCACCTTACATGTAGAATGCTTGTAGTTCTTTCGAGCCAACTGGTCGGAACTACGGGTGGCTAGACAGTCAACACACATTGGCAGCAAGTCCCACAATTTGAACTCAAGTCCATGCAACCAGAATGCAGGCTATTCTTCACATATATGTTCCAGCAAGAGATACATGATCAAAACATATTAAAATCAATAAAACTATAAAAACGCTATGTATAAAACAACAAGAGTTTGCAGACCAGCCTGTGAACTGAATGTAGAAATAAATATAAATTAACCATAAGGCCCACAAACTGTGTACCCCTTGCTTTCTAACATGGAACTAACACAGAGTCCACATATTAACCAGACCTATGCGTAGTGAAACAGCATTGGCATTACACGTGTCTGATTTACTCATAAAGCAGGGTTCCACAGGGGAGACTGAAAAGCCAAGGTCCCCTTAGCCTGAACATGCGTTCTACTTGCAAGTGTTCAAGTGTCTTGTCACTTAAGCAGTGGGTTGCAGAGCTACCTTTAATACATCTACAATATCTGTTTAGGAAACATTCTAGCTTATCTCTTCAGGTTGTAATCAAAATATGTGTAGTATGACACCTCATCGCATAGTAGTTCTGACAAATCTTTGACAAATAACCTTGACTTAACATTGAATGGAATGGAAATGTTACGGTATCAAAAACAGTTTATGTCTCTTATATGTTAAAAGAATGTCTTTTTTGATAAGTTTATGTAAATTTAATGAACATAGTACCTCTTACAATATGCTGTTTAAAAATTAGGCAAAGGAAAACAGATAATCCTCACTCTTTTGTTTAAAATAAATTTATTTTTTTTAACTTCAAATATTTATATATTTACACCACAGGTGTAGATTATAAGTAGATTTTACACAAACTATTCATCATGTGGAGCTTTTAAGGGGTGATAAAATAAAAACCAGGATCTGAGAACTAAAGACTTTGCCCCCTTAAGTTACCTTCATTGCCCCTCCAAACATGAGTGCTGAGAGTGTTCAGTGTGCTGACCATGTACAAGGTTATAGGTGACAGAGTAAGACGACGCAAAGAAAAAAATTAACTTATTACTATGTCAATATACTACATATTTACGCACTGATACACACAATAAGGCAGCCATAAATTTAGATTATGTTTGGAATACTTAAGGTGGCCGTAACTACGGCAAACTTTAGCTATTATCTATTGGCTCCACCATCAGATTTATACACATATATAAGGTGGATTTAAGTTATTTGAACTTAAGAAGTTAGATAAAAACTGAGGCCACCATAGATTAATCTATTAATGCTATGCATAAGTTAGCCATAACTTAATTCAGATTCAGATTCTAAATTTTAGAAAAAGTATATTTCTCTCAGTTACAGATAAATGTTTAGTTTAAGATTTACTACATGTGATCTGTTTGAGTATGAACACTACAAATCAGCTTTTCTGAGGTACTGTTTTGTAAGTTATGAAGGGTGTTTACTGCAAATATGAAAAATTATAATGCAAGATAAATTACCAGAAAGGAGAGTATCTAGTCACACTGTTACCTATTCCACTCTACACTGAAATTTTATGTTGTAACTGTACCAATTGTATGTCGTAATTGTAAAACCTCTTAATTCTATAAGACTGATGATAATGATTTATGTTCTTCAAAATGTGAAGCCCCTACCCATTACTGTGTTATTAGTTTGATGCTAATATGTGTATTTAATCAATCAACATTAAATTGACAACAGAATGTCAGGCTTACAAGCTGTAAATATTCTGCAGTGTTCAGGTCCTAAACTGATAATGGTCAGTAAACACTTGATTCTTCTTCAGCTAAGGTGACATAAAATATTGTGCATTGAATATAGAAAATGGACGGATTTGTACTTCAATTTTTAATTTTCATGATAGTTGGAGCTGCTGTTACTGGGATATTGCTGAATGCTATGCTATTGATTGCCCTCAGCAAGATTAAAACAACCAGAACATCTTACTTTGCACTGGTCAAAAGTCTCATAGTTGGAAATATTTTGTTACCTTCAAATTTCACTGTTATTGTGATGACAAATAAATTTGTATTATATGAATACTTGGTCTATGTCATTTTTTTAGTTCACCTAAAGATTAGTTATGGGGTGAATCCTTCCAGTAATCCATGTGGTTACATCGAGATGTCTTCCAGATAAGACAATTACTCTAGAAACAAAGTACTTTGTGGACACAGAATCAATTAAAACTAAAGATATATTTCGGATACCATTCATCTTGATAGTATTGTTGTGGTGAATATTTACATTTACAAAGCCATTCAGAGACAAGAGAGACTTCATAGTTATTCCAGTCAGCAATCAACACATAACAGCAAAGTTTTGGTCATAAAGATTTTTAATGCAGGATTCTTTTTCATATGGTTTCCAGTGGTGATTGTAGAGATTTGTGAATAGATCTCGTAGTCACACGACAGCATCTGAATTTTATGAAATTGATGAACAGAGAGCAATTAAGATTTTTATGCAATTTATTTTGTTGCTAAATAGTATATGTGACCCACTAAGTTATGCAATAAGGCTTCATGTGGTGAGACGAATGTGGCAAAAATTGTTTTGTTGCTTGTGTAAAAGGCCACTCTCAAAGAGTGAAAGCAAGGCCGATAGCTATCCGTTACTGTGTTGCTAAAAATGAAATTTCTTTGGTCTAATAGCTGTATAAATTAAAGAAACATCGAGACACATTGGCTCTGCATGATAGAAGTAAATATTTACAAGGATAGAGTTTTAAAAATCAGCATTTAATTTGTATTGTTCAATTTATTTCCTATCAATATAAATTTCTATACATGAAAACAAAGCGGTATATTTCTGTATTAATGTAAATATAGTTAACTTCAATGTTCTGAAAATGTTAGGACTTATTTTTAATCATTTATTCACTTGTCAATTGCAGTAAGTAATGTTCTTATCAACAAGGTGCATATAATTTATTTAATGAAAGAGTGAAAAAATGAAATATTTTTGTGGAATAAAGATGTTAGAAATGTCTTGTTCGTTTAATAAACTATATATTTAGAATGTATGCTATTGATGACAGAGGTTTTTAGCATGATAAAATGAAATGTTTTATATTAATAATTTAACATATCTTAGATTCCATTAACCAAAATACATGTTTTCAAAAGTGGCATCTTGTGTGTGACCAAGGATAATCTGTGTGCTGCAGTCTGCAGTTCATATTGTCCCCCTTTTTCAAATATCTCAACAATTTTTTTTTACCATGGGCGATATAGGCTTTCCTCCACAGGTTCAGCAATGATCTTTACTTTTTACTTATAACTTGCATATATTAGATCCATAGGGCTTAGGCCCAGAAATATAGTTCTGTTAATGTACAAAATTGGTGGAAAGCCTTGAAAATAATAGGTCATGGTTTTGTAAGCACATTCAGAATAGGACAGGTTAGAGAAAGACTGCCAGTTTCCCAGGCCCAAAGTTCTCCTCCATAAACCATTGTACTGTTCACACTGATTTACTGGAGTTAGTATGTTACATATATAGGCATTGTATCTGTGTATTATTTAATCTAAGCTTTATATGTATGTATTAACATTTAAAGTAAGGGAGTTTATGATTATGTGTTTTGTGTTACTGATATTTATTGATCTATTTATAGACTGGGGGAATCCCTCTAGGCTAACCCCAGTGATGCTATTAATAGATTTGGGGAAAGCCTATAAACTACCTGCAGGTTATAGAACTTCCTCACTGCCTCTGGTGACAGCTGTTATGTTCTATAAGATTCTAGAATTTCTGTAAGTATATATAAAGACTGTACACCTGACCACACATGAACTTAGTATTTGCTGGCTATAAGGAAGGCTATTTGTGTCTTAGAATTTAAAATCAAGTGGATATAAACTACTTGTGGTGTTGTAAACCTTTACTGGAGTGAACTGGATAGTGTCTGGAAAGATTTGTTGTATTCTGGATATTGTGCATTCACATAACAGAGAGTGGATTTACTGCATTTTGGACATTGTCCATATCTTACAGTGGACAGTACAGTTGTGCAAACTCTCTGAATACTTCTATACAGACATTTTATGAGATTGGATATCAAAAGGATCACAGGATAAACACATTTTGTGTTATCGAACATTCAACAGATCACAGGATACAGATATCTGTATATCAGTGGAAATTGGATGGTTCACAGGACTGATAACAGAACAGATTGCTGGATACAGTGGATAAACTTATTAAGTACAATAATGAAATCTGACCTGACCACTGTACTGTCAGGTTAGATAGGTTTCATTATTGAATCATTGTATGTACCCCTGAGAGCATACCAGTTGATTGGAATCTTTATTTTTAATTGCTAAATAAATTTGTTGAGCTAAACTTTTTGTCTTTTCCTGTTGCAACTTAAAAGCAACCGATAATTGCTATCGTGCTTGCCCTGTGACCATAACATTGTATTATTACCATTTTCATTTGTGACAGGGTATTTACCACAGGCCACTATATTATTCAGATCTCTTTTCTCTGCTATTTTTGTCCATTTTTGTTGTCTATTGCCCTGACGTACTTCCTATAATGGCATATCATATTTTGATCACAGACAAGTAGATGATGTACTAGAGTTGGATGATGCCAGAAATATGGTTAGTAGCAGGCGAAATAGGTGGCAGAAATAGGTGTATAGGTGGCAGCATGTTCAGGTGGTAACTACAAATTCTGCCCTTGGTTTCAGCTTGAGAAGAACCTTTTGTAGAACTCATATAAAGAGCCAGGTCCAGGGTATAGCAAACCCTCAGGCCTAAAAAAATCCATGCCATGAACATTATATTCCAAAGTTTTTGTTGATTGGGAGCCACAGTGATCTATAATACTAGAGTATCAAGAGAGAAGGATCATGGATTTATATTCCAGAAAATGACCTTTTCAGTGATGATATACCCTTGCTGATTTTATCTGAAGGTCAGATGATCTTCAACTTGGTTGAAACTGTTTTTATAGGGATCAGAGTCACATCTATGTACAGTAATATGTATTAATATTCACATTAATCCTGTGTTTAACTGATCCTTTTATTTACTTTCAACTTTATGTAATTGTAAAGCAGTACTTATAATTATAAATCATGTCATTGATGTATCTAATTGTTAAGTGTAGGAGAAATCAAGAGAAGTGTGGATTCATGAATTCACACTTTTGAGTGGTTTCTCTGGCTTACATCGAAAATAGGGCATGTAAAAACCAATGTTTACTTATATGTGGCCTAAATCTCTAATTATAATGAATGTGGTGAGCTGAATACTGAATAAAGTGTTGATTTTGAAAATGTTCAATTGATTTAATTAAATCTTTTATATTCTGCCGGTGTATTTGTCCTTAGCATTCATGGTGTTACACTTGCTACTTTGCAACCATGCTCAGTGAGAGAACATGACAAAGCATATTTATTATTCAAAATAAATATAAAAATATCAGTGATTATAGGTTGAAAGGATTTGGAAAACATACATAACAGAAATGGACTGTGTATAGTGATGTGAAAAGGTAAGGTATTTCACTTTTTGCTATTTTTCATTTTACTGTGTTCTTTGTACATTTTATTAAATTTTAAATTATATGTCAAAGTGTTAATATAAATGTTGACAAACAAATTATTGACTGTACTATTAAATGACAAAGCATAATTCTGTACTAATTTCTCAGAAAATACACCATCATTAAAATTGATTTAGCATCAAATAATGTTTTATTGTATTGTCTCAAATTGTTTTCAGTCTTGCAGGACTGGGTAGCAAAGATATCTGAGAGCTCACGAGTAGAACATGCCAGAGTGTAATGAAAGGTCAGGATCTCAATTTAAGTCTATGTACCGAGTTTGTGGCTTTGTTTTAAAGAAAATGGATTTCATTCACTGCTTCACTTTGGGTGGAGGATTTTCCTGCTGAGGATTTGCAAGATATCTCTAGATACAGCAATATAGAAATGATTTAAAGTAAATGTGGGTCACATGCTGTTTATTAACAAAATGTTTTAGATTGTTGGATAAAGAGAAATTGTGCTACTGTGGTTTATGTGTTTTAAATCCTTAAAATGATGTCCTATAAAACACACTTCTTTAAAAAAAATCAACATTAAAATTGTCAGACTATTTTTATCTGATTACATAATAGTGAGGGCCATTAAATTGAATTAAAAGGTGTAAATTGTTATGCTAATAACAAGTACAATTCATTGGTCAAGAGGTTTATAAATGGGGTGTTTGTGATCAAGATTGGTAGTTGGAAACAGAATTGTTGGAAGACATGATAAAATTTTGATTTCCCTCCCTCCCTCCCAATGTTAAGATTAAACACCAGATTATTGTGTAATTTTTGTCATGCATCAGGGTAATTTTTATTGTGTTTCTTGCATGTATCTATGTATCAATTGTTAACTTGAGGTCATCTTACTTGGCAGTTGACCCTAAACACCATAGTAAGTAAGAAATCCTTGACCTTAACTTAAGGTCACATTTGGAATCAGTTAGCATAGCACTTGGGGTACTGCCCTTAAAGGTCACCTTAGGCTTGTTTTAACATAACTTTTATAATATAGTAATCAACGCTGCTTGGTGGACTGAACTGTAAATTTTGCAGCGTATTTGGGATTAGTAATAATTACTTTTCTGCGTTAACATTACTATGCTGCTTAGTGGACTGGACTCTAAAGATTAGCAGCATTCATTCATGTTATACGCTATACATCTATACTTTAACTTTATGTATTTTATAACGAAATATAAATAGTATTGGTATTAGTCTTAGTATTTTATGCATTCACATATACCTGTTATTGTATTACATATAGCCAGTATCCTCATTTGTGTGTATCATTGTCTTTTGGGGGGACTGAACTTTAAAAGTGTTTTTACTTAATAGTAAAAATTGAATGCTAGTAGTGCTCTTGTTTAAAATAAACTTATAGTGTACATTATTCACGTTTTACTCTCTTTGCAGTGTGTTTCTATTTCACGAACTTTGACATTAAACCTTACAATTCCATAACATTTGCAAAAAATATGTCACCAATTAGCATATGAACCCTCATCAATTTATATATAATAAATGTTTTATTTCTTTGTCAAACTGATGTGTTCTGAAATGTTATACATTTTTTGTGGTGCACAGTGTAAAATTTCAAACTTCAAACTACATTGCACCTGTGAACTTTCAATTAAAATAATATATAAAACATGTTACAGAAAATTTAGAAATGGTGATCATAGTGTATTTTTATCTGAGCGTAATAGTATCAGGAATTGTTCTAACTAGGATAATGTTTAATACTCTGCTATTGATAGCTCTCCACAGGATCCAAATAACCAGGAAATCGTATTTTGTAGTGATAAAAGTCTCTTATTTTGATCTCTCATTACCTTTAAGTTTAATTGTCATAGTGGTGACAGGTGATCTTGTATTGTATGAGTACTGGCTCTTTCTTATTTTGGTTCACTTGATGTTATTGGTAATGGAACACTATGTGGCCATTATAAGACCACTTCTCTATATTAGCTGGGCCAGATGCAGATACATCACATGCTGATTGGTGATGGGATGGATCCTTGCGGTAATCCTTGGGGTTATATCCTGTCTTCTATATAAGGCAACTGTTCTGAAGACAAAGTACTTTGTGGATACAGAATTCATAAAAAAAGATATATTTTGGATACCATTCATACTGCTCTGTATTGTTCTGTGTGCCAGAATGTTAACTTTGTAGAAAGTCAATAAAACTTGAAAGAAAGTCCAACTGAAACACAAAAAGTGGCCTTCTATAAATATAATTCTGTCATTTAAGCATGCAAGATGCAACTTTCATAAATGAAGAAAATGCGTATGAAAGAAAATCTTTTACTATTACACAGATTTAACATACTTGAACATGACATAAACTGAAGTTTTCAGTCTATTCCAAGAATTTCATAATCATTACATATTATGCCTGAATATTATAGGAGTATCCAGGTGGATCAAAATAACAAATAAACTCAAGACATTTCACACAGAAACACCAATCTGTCAAAAACATTACATTTTCCATGTTGCACTGAATTGGAAATGGCACTAACCCAAATGTTACTAAATGTCACAAAGACCAGGAACTTTGACAGTAAGACCCTAGACGGGGAATAATATTTTATTTTATAAAACCAAGAAATTTACCTTTATTTAAAACTGCACAAAAAAACATTATTATTATAGCAAACAGATGTGTAGTTTTGCTGTAAATGAGGTTGTTCAATATTACAGGAATAAACAATCAGACAGTTATGTTATGCTTCTCGATGCCTCAAAGGCATTTGATAGAGTTGAGTATGTCAAACTTGTTAAATTACTTCTCAAAAAGGGTTTATGCAGTGTTGTTGCTAGAGTTCTTGCATCTCTGTATATGAAAAAATCAGTTAACGTCAAATGGGGTTCATCTATTTCTACACAAATAAATGCATGAAATGGTGTAAAACAAGGGGGAATTTGATCTCCTATTTTATATGTGTCATACATTGATGAGTTACTTGCAAGTTTAAAGAATTCAGGATATGGTTGCTATATTGGTGATGTTTTTATGGGTTGTTTCAGCTATGCTGATGATATTGCATTACTTGCCCGAAGTATGACAGCCTTAAGACATATGTTGCAAGTGGCACAAGTGTTTGCAGAAGAGTACTTCATTAATAGTTAATGTTGACAAATACCAATTCTTGCCTTTTGTAAGTGACACTAAGTGTCAGGTTACTGGTATATTTCATAAAAGTACATTTATAAAAGCAGGATTAAAAGCCTACCATCTGGGCAATTTGATTGGTCAAGGAACAGAACCATTCAATGTCATAGATGTGATATCAAATATCATTTAATGGTATAATGAGCAATTTCAAATGATGTACATCAGACATCAAACATAAGACATTTAAAAGTTTTTGCATGCCATTGTATGGATCTGTATTGTGGGATTACTCAGGTAAACATTTTACAAGCTTCATTACCCAGTGGCGTAAATGTATCTGTATATTGTGAGGATTACCATGCATATGGTTCTCTCATGCCAATCATTTGTAACAATTTTCCAGTGGAGGTACAACTTCATAAGAGAGTTTTAAAGTTTGTAAGAAACCTACAAAATAGTGAAAAACATGTATTCAACTCTGTTCTGATTTAATGATGAATGGTAGCGGCTCATCAGTATCCAAGTCACTAAACTACATCGCCTCATCATATAACATAACACAATCTCACATAGGTTTTGATTATACCAATATTGTGAATGGGATGTATAACTCTATTGTTTTTAATGAATGTGACAAGTGGTTAACTATTGAGGCAGCAGTAACACTAGTGCAGTTCTGAAATTGCATAGTGGCTAAAAGGGTAATATGTGACAGTGAAGACATAGAGGAATTTGCATGAATACTGTAAAAGTAAACAAGGCTGAAAAGGGATTTGGGTCTACTAGCACAAGCCGCAAAGCCATCAGAGATACAAGTAGTGCATCAAAGTGGCCACCCAACCCAGTACTAAAGTAGTCCATTGCCACTTACATTCAGTGAAAAAAAAAACAGATACTCATCATGCTACACCACAATAACCAAAGTTCGGAGACAAAAAAGGTGAAACAAGTGATCTCTAGAAGCACAAAGCATTGCTAGAGCGTCATGAAATTGCAAAACAAAACTTTTCGGTTTACCCTTATATCAACATAATCAGGCTTCAAGCTGCTTCTCAGGCGCCTGTGACTTTTCAGACTAATCTTTGATTACAAGTCTAGGTTTAACCATTAATCAACTAAGACGGAGGGGCCACGGTAGCAGAGTGGTAACACTCTCGCCTCCCACCTCTGCGGCCGGGGTTCGATCCCCGTCATGGCCGTAAGTGGGAAAGCTGGTAGTTGCTTGCCGTTGGTCGGCAGTTTACAGTACAGAACCCTAGCGAACTATATGTACTGGTTTCCTCTGCCCTTCAAACTACCCGTCGTGATATGACCTGTACAGTGTTGAAAGCGACGTAAAACCCCAAATAAATAAATAGACTAAGACGGCAATAGTAGTCTGTACTTGGTAAACTTCTTTTTTCATTGATGCATTCATCGTACAAGGCTGTTTGTTAATTATATAAAAAATGTATATTATAGATTTAGTGATTAATTTTTGTAGGCTAAAAATGTTCACTCCACCTGTCAATCAAACATACAGGCTGGAAATGCCAGCCAGAAAAGGCTAAAGGTCAAATCCATGGTCTTAAGTATTTATACCTTCGATTGACATCTACCTCAGAAGGAAATGAAATGAAAGAAAAAACGGCCAAGTGCCTAGTAGTAAACTAGAAATGTAAAGCACATTGAAATGCATCCAACTTCAAAATGACAGAATGACAGGGTCACGTCTGATGATCAATGAGTGACCAATCAAATGAACTATGATTAAGGGTGATAGTTTATTTGATTGATATCTTTGGTTGACATATATTCCTCAGGAGGAAATGAAGACAGAGAAGAAACACCCAAGCACTTAGTAGTAAACTAGGAATTTAAAATTTGGTAAGGTTCTGAATGTTGAAATCAGTTTTTATGAAATGAATCGCACTGAGACTGTCTTGAAAATTTTGAAATGAATTTTCGATGGAGAATTTGATTTTTGCATATTTTATTGGGTTATTTTTCATGTGAGTATCTTCATGGGTTGTAGTAGTTCTGCACAACAAGTTATTGTACTGTTCACACTTATTGATTTACTGGAGTTTGCATCATTGTCATTTTCATGCGTGACAGGGTATATACCACAGGTCATTGTATTATTCACACCTTTTTCCCACTACTTCTGTCCATATTTAATGTCTGTTGCCCCGATGTACTTGCAATTTATTTCTGATGTACTTCCTATTTTTGTCCATTTTTATTGACTATTGTAATGACGTACTTGCTGTCCAACTTATCTAATGTTGGGCAGCAAGTCCAATAAATATGCGTGAGTTGATCAAAGAAATTGGAGTCCACAACATTCTTACATTTTTTATTCCCTATCCAGTCACAACTCAATATAGATTAATGGTCTTGCAAACTGGAAGGTTTTTGGATGTTAGTAGAACTGTTATTACACTTCACGGTGGACTTTAGTAGGTCACCTTTAAGGTGGATTGACAAAAAAAAGAAAACTCTGCTCTAGGATATCCACAGGACGTTAAAGCCTATCTGCTGGAAGAATCTCAATGGTACAATGATGGGTCTTGCACTGAACAACCTAATCCCGAAGAAGATTTTGTCACCATTTATGACAAATGAGAAAAGCTATACCAGCCAGCCGGTAATCATTGACCTATGTTATTATTGACCTTTAGAAGTTTCAATTAACTAAGGTGTGGAAAAGAATATATATTTGGTAATAATTGATATTTGTTTTGAATTCCCCAACTGTATGTCACGTCACTAATAAATTTTAAACGATAGGCAGGGTCACCCAAAGTTGACATCAACCATGCATTCCATCACTTGACAAAGGACCCATCACATTATGATAGTTTCGCGCTAAAAATGTCAAGATATGATGTATGTTGATTATGACTATGACGTCTTGACCTATGACAATGACATTGGTGGCATTAGCCTGTTAAGCATTGCAAAACTCTCCTATTATACTTTTACAGTATTACTTCAAAAATTAGGCCTGGAAGGGAGTCACAAATAATTAGTGGAGCCAAGGACTAAGGCCATATGTCGAGGTGTAGGTTTGGAATCAGTGGAATGCACTGTATCATTCTCACCAGAAAAAAACTGCGACATATAAGTGACATTCTCTCAGAGTGACATCAAATGAAGTTTGGATTCAAAAGATGACTTCAATCACTACTTGACAACTGTGTAAAATGTGCTAGAATTTTTTTGAATGAAATATTGTAGTTTCTCGGAAAAATATGATTAAAACATCTATAACTTTGACCAGTAATTTTAAAAGGGATATACGTTGGCTTTGTAAGTTTATCGGTGCTTATAATGGCATATTATATTTTCACCACAGATAAGTGGATGGCGTACTAGACTTGGATGCTTGTTTATAAGGTCTTTGGGTAGGTGGGGGAACAGAGTTTACCACCTTCCCATAGTGAGGCAGTTCACACACCTGGAGATGATGCAAATACTCATAGCTATGATGGAAGCAAAAGGAAATGTGTTAAATATGATAATATGTCTGCAGTGCAGTTATTATCAAAAGGCAAAACAAGGGATCTATTTCTTGCCACAGGTGCCAAAAATATTTGGTTAGTAGCCGCAAAAACTTGTAGATGGCAGCAGGTGGTAACTACAAATTCTGCCCTTGGTTTCAGATTGAGAAGAACCTTCGGTGGAACTCATATGTAGAGCCAGGTCCAGGGTACAGCAAACCCTCAGGCCTAAAACAAATCTATGTTATGAACTATTGTTAAGAAATGTTGTTGTTGTTTTTGAGGGGTCTCTGTAGTAAAAGTTCTCTAGAATCTGTAGCTATTGACATTATTTTGGCATATATAGAATATCTCATTGAAAATGGAGTTGGTATTGGCAAGTTGTTCAACATTTCGCCCATAAGGGTCAAGTGTGTCATGTATGGTCTCCCAATATGAGTTGTTAAGGAGGGTTGTTTCATAGTACTTACCTGGAACTCATGACCATTTCTTTCTGGCAAAAATGGATTCAGAGTTATCACTGAAAGTCGATTTAAAAAGGTCCTCTCAAAGTTAAATTCAAAATTGGTCCTGTCCAACTGAATCATAGACAAATCGGCCCTGTGCCAAATCGGCCCCCAACATAAAATTAGCTGGTCAACTCGGCCCCCAATAAAATAATTAATGGTCAAATCGCCCCCTAGATATATAGATAAGTGTACACATAATTTATGTATTTTTTCACAGACATTGGGGTTACTTGTGAGTTTTGTGTATCTACAATAGACAGAATATTATCTATTTAAAATATAAAATTAACAATAATAATAATAATAGTTCTCCCATTGTTCTCTTTGCTGCCCACAAGGGGGGAGATGATATAATCATCTGCATGGACGTGTAAGGGAACAATCAGCTTTTAATGTCTAATACTATTTAACCTTTTAGTTAGTAATCCCTATGTTTAACAAATACCAAAGATCACTAAAATTATAATCCCATCAGCAGATGCTGTGCAAACAATGTAATTGCACTGTAATAATTCTAACAAAACCAGTTTTATTGGAAATAGACATAAGTTACAAGGGATTTATTCCAGTATCTTGACATTTGTCAATTGTGTTAATTACACTTAGTCAAACACATAACCAACTGGCACTATTGTGATAACATTGTTATATATATTTATCCACCCATTATATTAATATGAGATTGATTACCATTGATTACCAGTTATAGGCTCTCTGCAGGCCGATTTGCCCAGGACAGATATTTCTAGGGGGCCAATTTGTCCAGGGCCAAATTTTTTAGGGAGCCGATTTGTCCAGCTCCCATGCAACTGACCAGGCTCTTGTATTCATAATCCAGAAAGACTAATTCGGTGAGGATATTGGGACCTCTTTTGCTAAGCTTAAAAATGGCTTTTGAAGCCCATCATATGGTATAATAAATGTATTCATGTATTCCTTCTTGGTTCCCTGTCTGGATTACTTTCTACACCCTTGCTGAATTTTGCTGAAGGTCAGATGATCTTCAGCTATGGCAAGTAGTAAGTAGGTAAGGAACATTTCTAAATTGCCGAAGTTGATGTAAACTTATATATAAATATATCTTCTTGTCAACACCTTAGTTCACTGAAGCTTCGTTAGGTCAATCTTAACATAGGTCAATGATTACCCGACTGGCTGGTATTGCTTTTCTCATTTGTCATAAATGGTGAAACGTTTTCTTGGAAATAGGATGTTCAGTGCAGGACTTCTGATGTCCAAAAAGGGGGAAAATGGAAAGTCCAGTTCCTATAAGGAGGTCATTATCCATATTAACGTGGAATAGGGGAGATTGGCTGTGATGGAGGATAAGCTAATCTGAAAAGATAGTTTTTCAACTGTTTCTTGAATCCAGAAATACTGTCCACAGTTCTAATGGCTTAAGGGAGCTTGTTCCATTCTTTGGGAGCAGATATTGAGAAGCTGCGCAACCCTGAGCATTTATTTGGTTTAGATGAGGAAAGTGAGAGATAATTGCCCTGTGTGAGATCACCTCAATTAGAGATCACAGATATGGAGATCACTTTATAAGTAAGAAGGTTGTATTTCAACAATATACTGTAATAAAAGGAAAATCAGTGTAGTTTGTGCAGGAAGAATGTGACATGAATAAATTTATTTAGTCTGCACAGAGTACGACATAAGGCATTTCGACCTCTTTGTAGTCTTACAGTATATTCCTTTTTTGTGTTATAAAGCAGTGAATTACAGTAATCCAGGAGACTGCTTACCAAGGCATTTGCCATATTCTAAGCTGTTTCATAATTTAAATACCTGTGAACCCTTCGTAGTTCCTAGAGATGGTAGAAGCATAAACAACATAGATTAGCCACGTGTCTTTGAATTGAGTTGTCAGCATCCAGGATGACACAAAGTTTTTTGACCAATTCAGCTAGTTTTATGATATTACCAAGAAAACTTACTAGGAATGATGACTGCATGGAGTCTCTGATTTGATCATCACCAGTCACTATGAATTCCATCTTGTCAGGATTTAATTTAAGTTTGTTATTCCCATCCACGCCCGGACAGCCTCAAGGAAAATTGCCAGTTCAGTGGCACTAGACTCAAAGTTCGTAGAGTCAAGTTCCAAGTAAATTGTGTATCATCTGCATATAAGTGATGGGTAACATTGAATTTAGATATGACTTATCTAAGAGGGGTTGTATATAGGGTAAGATGGAGTGGGCCCAGAAATGAGCCCTGAGAAACACCAGAAGGGAGTTGAAAAGCATCTGAAAGGTGTCCATCTATTTTGATCCGCTGTTTCCTGGAGTTGAGGTATGACTAAACCCACTTACTTACTTACTTACTTACTTACTTACCTACTTTTATTTACTTTCACATTTATTTGCTTAGCCATAACTTTCTCTAAAAATTTTGAGATATAGCTGAGGTTGGATACTGGTTGATAATTCTTTAACGTGTTTCTGACAAGACCAGCTTTTTAGCAAGGGTGTGACATGTGCAGTCTTGAAACAGGATGGGAAACTTCCCTCCTATAGGGAGTAGTTCACAAAATTTGCAATAAGGGGTCAAGAGTACACTAATACAATCAAGGATATCAAAGATATGGGGATTGGATCCAAGTCACATGATTTATTTTGTGTAGACTTAATGATTTTGAGAATTTTATCCAAACAAACTTATTCTTATAGGAACCTGGGACAGGGGGATTGGCATCAGTAGACAATAATTCAGACCTTAGTTTAACAATTTTGTCTGCAATGTACTTGCCAAAATTGTTGGTTAAACTGATTATAGTAGTATGCTATGGGAGTACAATTTTTGGTGATCTATGGAGGATTTTCTTTATGGAATACCTCAAGGCCTTGGGGTTATACTCAGTTTTCCTGATCATGTTGCTGTAGGATTTGGTTTTTGAACATTCCAAGAGGCAGTTGAAGTGGTTCATTGCAGCTCTGTATCTATGTATGTGATTTATTGCAGAGTTGTCCCTTCGCCATTCTCTTTCTGGTTTTCGTTTGCATCTCTTTGCTGTCAAAATCTCACTGTTTATGAACCCTTTATTGACATATTGTGAAGTTTTGCATTTGTGTATAGGTGCATGCTTGTCAAGTACGTTCCTTAATGTATAAAAATATTGGTATGATAATAAACTAGCCGTCTTGTAAAGAGTCTGGATAAGCTCAGAATTTGCAATATCAGATATGAATTCACATTTTTTTACCCTGCAATAATTTCTGAAATGTTTTTGTGAAAAAGACAGCCAGGTAGTCTGATATGCCATCCTTTACATATTGACAAACTGAGGAAGTGAGGAATATACTCGTGCAGAGTTCATCAAGGACATGTCAATGTATGTGTGTAGGTGTTGAAAAATCAAAATCTGACAAACGTGAGTTGGAATTATCAGTCAAGCAATTTTGACTGTCAATATGGATATTAACATCTCCCAGGATGATGTTTTCATGTGGGAACAAAGCAGTTGCTTCCATGAAACTATTAAATTGCTCAATGAATTTACATTTGCTAGTGCTTGGAGGTCAGTAGATGACAGTCCTGTGGATGGGGAAAGGAAACAACTCTGTTAAACTGACTTGGCTTTATTTATTAGTATTGTTACACATTAAAACTTGTTAATAAACAATGTTACTGCTACTAATAGATTATTTCTTTTTTAGTTACTACCATCAATTAGCTTTAACACTTTATTTACATAGTTCCTGATTAAGTTTTCAAGTACATAAGACTATATCACTGTTAAGGAACCACAATGCATTAAGAGTTATTTAAGAACATTTCTTATGCCTGTTAACCTGTTGCATTGTTACATACTGATTACTTCTTGTACATATAACCTGACATTGCAGTTCAAGGTCAAACCCAGTAAGTTTACTTTCATTATAAAACTACACAACCCAAGGTACTGGTCAAAATCTAGATAATTCATCAACTAGCTATGCCAATAGTACCATCTGGTTGGCTATCACAATGTTATACAACTTGACCTTGCAATGACCTTTAAACTGGAGTTATGTTATATAAAGAAGCACAGCCAAATGAAATGTACCAAGCCAAGAGAGTTCATAAGAGTGAAGGGGTTATGTAATATGTTGTTGAAAAGCAGAAGCCACAACAGATGCAGCCTTTGGGGTATCTGACAGATATGACCATATTACATCTGACTTCCAATGACCATGAATTTTTATGTTTTCGAGAGGAACTTTTAATTCTAGGGCCAAAGTGGCACCACTGCGCCTAAAACAATGGAAACCATAGTCTTTAGGGTTCAATTTCATTTGTTTAACCATTACTGTTAAAACATTACGAACTTTAAATGCTGTAACAGGAATTCTTTGGTCATCAATGACCAGAAGAAATAGTGGGTCAGTTTGATGAGACTTAACATATTTTAACATACGTTTGACAGTCAAAACTGGACATATTTCTGGAACTTGAAGCTTTGGAACGTGAATCATCTTATATGCATCATGAGCCTGCATATTTTTTGCACACTTCAGAATAATTTGCATACCACTTGATGTAAAAATAACATCACGTACCAAAGGAAACCTAGAAGAATCAAATTTTTTCACAGTTGTGGGGACAAGAGATGCTAGCCTAAAAAAACCAAAGAACCCCAACAACATAATGGCTTTATAGGTCAGATAATTTGGCATAACCTGTAATTTTTCAACCAATATTTTCAACATTTGAATTGACATTACACCTTTAACCTTTGGTTTCATCACAGAGTTCATTTTTACAGATTTAATCAACAATACTGTTCGTCTAGCTTGCAACGCAGCCTTCGGCCAGGCATATATAGAGAAGTAGTGGCCTAACACAGTTACATAGTTCTGTAGTGAAGCTGCAGACAAGGAGTTCTGGGCCAGGAACTCAAGAAATGTGATGACTGCTAACTCTGTCCAAGGTCGAAGTATACCCATATACACAGTGAAGGCGACAAAGAGCTTGAAGCTGCTGGCATACACAGTACTGGTACGATGACACAAACCCTTCTCAGCTCGTTGCACTGCTTGCTTTGTCAGCCACTGTAGTTGGTTGTTATCTACAAAGCATAGGGGAAAGGCAGTATTGATGCTACACTAAGAGGGGTAAGCCCCTCCTGTACAGTAGGTGTCATTAAATATTAAAGTTTGGAAACATATCCTGTACTTTTGGATCATACCAAATACATTTTTTAATTAATTCCACCTGTGGATTGTTTCCCATTCTATAAACGTGCCACCTTGAAAGAATATCAGCATAATTATTTGATTTTCCAGAAATATGCTTGACTACCAATTTAATATTAAAAATGGCACAGGTGAGCCAAACTGACCGAACACATGCCATTATAAATGGATCCCGTATTCTAAAAGATTGGAAAGAATTAACTACAGCCTCATTGTCACACCAAATAATACATTCAGAATTCAACAATAATTTTGCCCAAGTTCTTATAGCCAACATAACATTAGCCGCCTCAAGATGAACTATAGTACATACTTCCTGGAGTTGGTTATCCACAGGCATGCCATAAACTTTATTTCCAAATTTTGCCCCCATACCTTTTAATGATGCATCCACAAAAATATGATTAGTAAATACATTAATAGGGTGAATTTTTACCATTCCATTGAATTCAACCAAAAACTCACAAAACCATGCAATATCTTTATAAAAAGCCGCATTGAGTTTTACCATACCTGACATTGGGGCATTACGTAACACAGAAAGTATACGATTTGTAAACAATCTAGCTGGTGGAATGCATTTATGAAGGTACAAGAGATTGCCAACTAGCTTTTGAAGCTGGTTTCTTGTTGCTTTACTTTTAAACATCCAATTGTGACACATAGTTTTAATTTTTTCAATTTTTTTATCAGGAATAGTTAATGTACCAGCCTTTGCATCGATTTCGATGCCAAGACAAGTAATTTTGTGACTAGGTGGTTCTACTTTTTTAGCATTAATGGGTAAACCTAACGCTTGAAGAAGATTGGATAAAGTTAGAAAAGCAGCCTGTGCCTTATCTGGATCAGCCACTCCCACTAAATCATCTAAGTAGGCCATGATCCAATTATTCTGAGTCCACATAAGATATGTTATGGCATCTGTGGCCATCTGGCAGCTCGAAGCCGCTTGTTTGAATCCAAAAGGCAACGCAAGGTCAACGTACGTCATACCCTGCCATCTGAGGCCCAAGACATGATAATCACCTGGATCTATACGAAAATTGCGAAAGGCACGTTGTAAATCAATCTTAAACAATAAGGATTTCGAACCCATGACCCTAATTTTTTGGATCACATTATCAATGGTGGGATATTTTAACTTAAATTCAATATTATCAAAAAAATCCATGGGGACACAGCTATTCACACTATTGCCATGAGGCCATGATAAGTCTACTATTACACGAGTACTGCCATCTGGCTTAGGTCTAGCCATTAATGGTGAAAAATGCATTTTTTCAAATGGTTGCATTGCAAGGGGGCCTACCATCGCCCCATACCCAACTTCCGCCTCGAAATATTCATTTACCCCCACTATATCACGCCTGGCAGAGGGATGGTTGGTAACGTTCTCATTAAATTGAAATAATTCGTAATCAATATTTAAAGGGAACCCAAATTCCAAATAATCACATAAAATTTTAAGATCATAATACTTGAGGTACCTCCTCCAGTTACATATATTCAAATTGGAAGGAACTTTGATTCTTGCTTGCTGATAATTGAAACAATTGGTTTTACGAACCATTTCATTTGATTGCCTAACGTATTCAACCATATCTGTAGTATTAATCTCCTGATTACCACTTAAGGTTTTAAGGTGATAACTATTCAAAGGAAGAAATCCAAAAGTTCTAACATATTTGGTACCTTTGCTTAACTGTCTGGTAGCCCAGAGAGAACTAAAATCTTTCATCAGTTTGTCGGATTGATCATGACTATCATTGTATTTAACATTAATGTCACCATAATTTCCTACTAACCTTATGGCATTAGATACAACTTGATTAAAACTACTATCTGTACAATATAAAGCATTGTTAACTGTACTGAGGGAGCCGTGATCATAATTCGCAGATAAATTACTGCCATAGGGAATACTATCACAGCAATCTTGAACAATATTCTGCTTAAGCATATGAACAGAATATAATGTAGAATTTTGCGTTAAATTTGAAACATCTATGGTTTGGTCAACGCCACCCAGAACCTGTGAATTAACAGTACTTTCTAAACTTGCATAACAGTGAAACCACAATTTAATAGAACTAACACTGTTTGCAGTATTTTTAAAAACTTTATTTAGGTAAAATATATCTCCCATATCTGAATTTGTGCAAGTACTTATATCCCAGAGCCCTTGTTGGTTCTCGACCTTGTACACAAGCTGCTCCAGGTCATGTATAGAGAGGTCGGTATTGCTTCCCCTAGAAGCAATACTACCCGCTATGGAGTTAATAGTTGTGTTGACCAAAATGCTTTTCAGTTTATCAGTGCAAGCGGACGGCCTGTCACCATCAACCCAACACACAGAAGTACTGCAGAAATCATGATCTACACTATATGAACTTAGTTCACCAATGTCCTCACCAATAAGCCTACCAATTGATAATTTGATGTTCGATTGGTTTGAGGCCACAGGCCGACCACTGATGGGAGTTATATAGTTGTATTTTGGAATGAAAGTTTTTGCAAAAACATCAAATTTAAAGTTATGAGCTACAGACTTTTTCACTACACAACTTACATCTTTGCTAACTTTATCAGTAAATTCAATGCTATAGGCAGGAATTTCTTCGCTCCCACCAGAATTATGGACACCCATGTTATCAATCACAGGATTTATGTTTGATACAATATATGAGTTTACAAATTCATTTGCTGCCTCGCCTTTGAATAAGTACTTATTTCCTACTGTATCAAAACGGGCCTGAACATAATTGCTAAACCTTCTGTGAGGTTTGAACCTCTTTTTTGTCATTTTTCAATCTTAAACATGCGTGTTTAGGGTGATCGTATTTTCTACCTGTGTTTGCAAAGCAGTTAGTACAAAAGTGCTGGTAAGTGATACCTTTGTCTGTATGTTCCGCCTGCTTCTCATATCTACATGTCCCTTTGTTATATAATTTGCATAACATAGTTTTCTCACTACTTTCAGCAGCCCTACCATTAGGAATCTGGACCACTCTTTGGGTGTTTCGACTTCTAATTTTTTTCAACTTTTTCTGGTTGTAACCAATTAACATTACCTCGTTCCATCTCTTGTAAAATAAACCCATGAGTCCTTCTCACAGTTGGAAAGGAGAGTTCAATAGCATCTTGCATTGCACTTATAAAGTGCTTCAACATATTTTCTTTGACTGAACTGTCTGTTTCTTCTAAAACACATTGAATATAACCTTGGGACCACTGAAAACTATTCAACTCATCGTATGTAGGCTGTTTGTTACCACCTAACACAGTACAGTAATCTTGTGGCCAGTTTACAAACTCTTTAACTTTATGAACACCTGGTCGAAAGCGACCTGACTTTAAAGCATCAACTGCCTTACCTTTTGCTTCTAATCTGGATGTGTGGTCGTACTGATGTAATCTGCGCTGAACCTCAGCTTGAATCTTGTCATCAGAACGCAACTCATCGAAGGTCGGTAGTTTGGGGTCGCTGTCACCCTTCTGAATTCTGAGGGAGCTATGGGCAGACGGCACTGGCGAAAGTTCTCGAAGGCGTGACTTCTGTTCCTGTTGATCAATTCTTCCTTCCATAACTGCCACCGTGTCCAGTAATTTGTCCAACTTCTGTTCCAATGCAACTAGCTTGTTATCTTCACCAGATTTCTGAGAATCTTGAGTTTCAGATGTCTTAAGTTTTCTCTTTCCCATAATGGCAAGGTACGCCGCTACTACCAAGATATTCCAACAGTGTAAAACAAAAAGTGTCCAGGTAATATAAAACAACTAAAATAATAAAATCACCTCACTAAAACACTGTTTTGGAATACTGGCTAGCGTACACTACCAGCCCCCTCAGTACTAGTTAAATGCACAGAACCCATGCTGTCCACAGTATTTAACCTCAATTGCAGACATCAGGTGATTTTTTCCCGCAATATAACTCATGAATATTCATGAGGGAGACCCCAACAGAGTAGTTCAACCTCCCCCACATTGCCAATACATGTGAATCAATACCAACTAACTAGTTTTAAAAACCCCCATAGGAATACCTTCCCCCATCAGGACTGAACCACTGTGCTACACTTCGACGCATCACCCCTACATGTACTATGAGCTGGTTTGACAGTGAGACCAGTTTAGCTATCATTGCTAGTGCTTGGAGGTCAGTAGATGACATGTACTATGAGCTGGTTTGACAGTGAGACCAGTTTAACTATCATTGCTAGTGCTTGGAGGTCAGTAGATGACATGTACTATGAGCTGGTTTGACAGTGAGACCAGTTTAACTATCAATGTAATTCCTGAGAAATACAACATATCCTCCTTCTTTCAAGCTGGTTGGCCTAGGGTTCATGGACATATCTTTGTACTGTCATATGTATTTATGTTCACAGCCACCCTGTGCTTAACTGATCTTTTTACATACTTTGCACTTGGTACAATTGTAAAGCAGTACTCTTTGCTATAAATCATGTCATTGCTGTAGCTGATTCTTAATGCTGAATAAATTACATGTATTGATGCTTCTGAATAACCTTTTGCTGTATACTGGTTTTAATATCTGTAAATATCATTACATTAGATTGTTTCTTAGGAAGAATAAACCAATGCTCCACAAGTTGTTCTTTGCCCAACCCTTTATATAGCTTTAGAACAATTGTGATATTTATGTCACGGCTTCCACATAAATATTTACTGTTACTATGAACAGCATTATATATAATAGTTACTTTGCATTGCCAAAAACGTGGCAATATTGTCTTGGATTATTAGTTGGTTAATGTTTTAAGAGATCAATAAATCCATGTTTGTGTCATGTTTTCTTCTACAAGACACCCTGGATGTATTAGTTTCTTAATTGTTTTTACTTAATAGTCTTTGCAATAAATTGATACTAGCAATGGTCTTTTTAAAATAAATTTATTGTGTACATTATTCACATATTGACTCTCTTTACAATGTGTTTCACAGGCCCCCACCACCCCAAGAGAAACACCAGCATGCGGGTATTAGTTTATTCATATACACAAGAATAAATGAGACTACTAAATATGTAACAGTCCAAAAACATGTATATTACTAGATAACACACACATATGGTATAACACACTTGACCAAGTTGTATTGGCCATTACTTATTAACCACCGACAATTAGTGCCAGTGGGATTACTATAACATGCTACATAGTCAAATTAACACTAAAGGAGAGGTTCTACGAGGGCTAAGATTACCTGATCACCATAAATTTGTTGATTTATGATGGTGAATGACCTTAGTGTTGTTTCAGGACCTTTGGCCAAGGATACAATGAAATAGTGTTAACCACCAGAAGGCCCATATGGGGCCAAGAGTGACTTTTTCATAGAAACTTATAGATTTAACTTTGACATTGAAATAATAAAGTACTCTTAAAGTACCTGCCATAAGGTACTGATATATGAAGGAAGTGTGATTACATTGTTACTATCATGACTGATACACCATGAAACCTGAGAGATTAAGGCAGTTACTGCACATTAATTAATATTTACAAATAAGGATTAGTTTATAACAGTTTATACAATCACAGGATTATAAATGATGCAATATATATATCAGATAAAGAACCCCAAGCCCAAGAAATAGGGTAGGACATCAAGCATTATCAAGCATAGCAGCAAAGGAAGTAGCAATCCTTTCCCCATAGGCCTGATCTTGCTGGATGTAAGTCCACACACAATCCGACGTCCAGGAGCCATGCCTCTTAATCTGCCTTACTGGTATATGAGCATTGTAGGCCAGTGTGGTTCCTGAACGCCGGAAAGTATGGAAAGTGAAGTGGTGAGGTTCAAATCCCATTTTTGTATTGATTTTTGTGAGGAACTTCCTAATTTTTGAATCCGTAAGGATCACCCAACCCTCACCGGATCATACCTGGAACAGGGGCTGATGACCAGAGGGGTGATACAACTTGAAGATGCTCTTCAAGGCCCTGTAAGGACAGATAAGGGTAGAAGCAAGCTTAGGAAGGGTTAAGACCTGAACTTTGTCTCTGGTTTGAAGAGTTATGGACCATTTGAGGTTGATCTTAACAAATTGGTGAGTAAAGGTGACGTCCCCAGCTGTGAGGTGTCTAGATGCATCAAATAAAGGTATTGAATGTGGAGCTATGTTCGAGAGTCTGAGGAACCCAAAATAAGCGACTAGGAACACTGCTTTATACACTGAACCCATGAATATTTGTTTACACAGCGTGGCTACAGACTGAAGGACCTCAATTGACATTATGTTACGCTGAATAGGTTTTAAAGGCCTGTTAATTTTGAGAGACTTCATGTACAGTCTGATTTTTTGATTTTGAAAGATTGCATCATTCAAGCCATACAGGACAAAGTTGGTTTTTATGCCCGACAAGTAATTGGCAATCATATTTACTGATAGCTTATTATCAGCCAAAAACTGCATGAAACACAACAGGTGTTGAAGGTGTACATCAACAATACCAGTCTGCATACAGATACAGAATGCAACAAAAGTTCTGAATTGAGCATTGTAGGATTTTCGTGTTTTCGGTCTGTAAGCCAATTTAATCTGGTCCATGGCCGACTGAGACAAAGCTTGCAATTCAGTAGCACCTGAAAGTATAGTAACAGTTTATCAGCTAGATTGTAAAGTCAACAAACAACATCTGAGGTGACACTTTCAACCATGTGGGACTCTCTACCAAATTATACAATTTATTTTTATCTTCAGGAGAATCTGTCCATCTAGACAACAAGTTAGCGGTTTGATTTTGACTGCCCAATACATGTACATATTTAATATCAATATCCAACAGCGCTGAGTGAAACCATATATTTCTTGCACAAGCCCCAAGGAATTGATCCTGGGTGCGACCTGAGTTCAGTACTTTAACCACAGCATCATTATCACATTTCATCAACAGCTTTTGTTTTGTCCATTGAGGACCAAAAATACGAAGTGCCACAAGTATGTTTAACATCTCTAAGTGGACTATGTTCAAATTACCGTAACCCCTTTCAATTTTGAGATGGTAAACATAATTTCCACACACACCTCCCATACCAGTGAGGCAAGCATCCAATTCCATTTTTTGACTGAAATTTTGTGATCAAAGATGGAAATGCCATTGTAATTGTTTAAAAATTTTGAGAACCAGAGCAAGTCACGTTTGAATTCATCAGTTAGAGTAATAGTTCTCTCGGCATAATTGTCTCTGAGGAGTTGCAACATTCTATTGAGAAACAGTCTTGCAGGGCGAACACACTTGTGAATGTATAGCAATTGTCCCAGTATGGATTGCAATTGTCTTTTGCTACACGTTGTTTTAGTAAGCCACTCCTGGACTGCTATGTGAATTTCTGACAATTTTTCAGCTGGGATTGAAATAGTGGATTTTTCAGTATCTATCAGTACCCCCAAACAGACGACTTTGGTGGAAGGGGTTACCAATTTCTTTTGGCTTATAGTGATTAAGATTCTGAAGGATTTTGTACAAACAGTGATACGACTTTTTTGCGACTTCTGGCGTGCCGAACCCGATAAAATCGTCAATCTAATTGATGACGTCATATCCGTGTTGACGCAAAATATGACGCACAGCGTCGCTGAGCCTCTGAAAAATTTGGCTCCCATGTTTTGTCCCAAAAGGCAAACAAGTGTCCAGATAAGCATCTTGCCAGTGTAATCCCAGCAAGTCATAGTCCAGGGGATCAATTTTGACATGACGAAATGCCCTGGATATGTCTATTTTATATAAGTGGGTACCCTTGCCAATACGACGCACCTCATCAGTAATGTGATCTACACTGGGGAAAGTCAATGAAAAATCAGTACCCAGATAGGAATTTTTGTCTATGCCATCATTAACCGAGTTTTCCGGAGGCCAGGATAAGTCAATAATGACTCTTCTATTGTCAGAGTTCGGTTTGTGACGGGTCATGAAAGGAGAGAAGTGACAGTTTTTGATAGGACATTCCTTGAAGGGGCCTAATATAGCACTGTACTTTTTTTCCTCCTCTAAGTACGCCATAACATCCTTTGGAAATTCGATAGCCGAGTTATGATTTCTGTTATCCGAATGCAAAGGTGAATCCCTGTTGAAGTCAAGAGGGAAGCCATACCGGATTAGAAACAATAGCTGTTTATCCCAATAGTCAGAAAGTGACGCTTCCCATGCGTCAAGATTCAACTGTGATGCTACAGGGGTTCTTCAATGCATGAAACTGGGACAGCCCGAGGTATTAACATGTAGGTGCTGTTTGATGGGACATGCAAAGGTTTGGCCTATTTCTGTACTGCTAGGCAACATGAAATCGGACAAGAGAATGAAGCCAAAGTTGTACTTTGATTGGATTTTCCACTGATTAAAAGAATGGCATGCCTGCAGAGGTTGGATTGGACCTAGAGCAGAACTTTTCTGCAGTACTGTATTTACATATTTGTCACTAGATCTGTTGATGTCATAAAGTGGAACACAATGACTATTTTGACAGACACTATTGTCAGCCCTCCCGCCACCAGGTTCTAAGGTGTTAATTTTGTCCCCAGACCGTGACATTTCTTTTGTGGGGGAAGGGGGTGCAACAATATTGTGACTGGGGTCAGTGGAAGGACCAATTAATTGTCTGTCTAGACCTTGTGCAGTGTTTTCATCACATGGGACAGTTTGACTTTTATGTACTGTGTACTTGTCTGCATATGCATTACAAGGTTTAACATTAAGTGCACTAACAACTGGATAATCATGTTTACAGACAATACTGTTTACATTTGCACTATTTTCCTCACCCGTGGGACCTTTCCTGACACGGCCCCACTGTCGGGATTTCACTGGAACCTTGGGAGGAGCTACCTTGGGCCTGCCTTTTGCTATGAGCGACTTGAGCACACTTTTGTCATAATTTGAGTTATAGAAACACTTTGTAATGTATACAATTCGTTTGCCTGTCTTTTTGTCATTCCCAGGGGTGAGTTCACCATTACATTTTCTGTGATGTATGTGATCAACACCTACACAAACATTTTCATCAGTAAAAACATTGACATTGATGGCTTTGCTGACCTTATGTTCAGTATTGCTGCCCAGGCTCCTATTTTTTATTGATTCTGAGCAGCTGCTTGTGAGTTTTTTGCATTTGCTTTTTTCAATCTACATTCACATTCTGGATGATTCAAAGTTTTCCCTATGCTGAGACAAAATGCACAAATATGCTTTTGGGTCTTACCAAAACTTTCATGATCTTTGTTGAAAGTACATGAGTTTGTTTGATTTTGCTTGCAAAACCAGGGTTTTTTACTGTCAAAGTTAGATTTGCCCCAAGGTTGTTTTAAATTTTGATGTTTTTGGGCATGTGTCCGCCTAATCCTGTCTATTTTTTCTGTGTCACCCCTGTTGAGTATGCCCCTTTCCATGTCACACAGAAGGACGGCATGGGCCGCCTTGGCGTTGGAACAGGAAAAGTCAGTGGCATCCTCCATGAGTTCACCGAGGTATCTGACCATAGACTCCCTAATTTTTTCATCTTTTACTTCTAAAATATTTCTGGAAAAACCCTGGACAAATTGTGCTAGGGACATCTGATCATAAGTCAACCTCTGTCTGCTTGGGCCCCCCAAAATCATCTCATGTGGCCATGAAATTTTGTTCTTTACTACAACTTCAACAGCCCCCCCCCCCTTTTTGACTTAACTGTCTCATTACCTTTGACTTTTGGTATCTCATCAAGCTCAGCTAATTTTTCATCTACTTTTCTCTGAATTCTTTTTGAGGCCCTGAGCTCTGACACCGTTAATACATTGTCCTCTTCCGAGGATGAATCATGATATGACACTTTTTTACAATGTTTTACAGATTTTTTAGAACTACAAGAAGTACTTAGCTTTGCATTGTCTCTGTGGTGGTGGCTGTTTGCCTTGTGTGAGTCCTCCACCTTGCTTTCGACTCTATCCAGCCTCTTTCCCAATTTCTTCAGCTCTGCCAGGATCAGCGACTGAGTGTCATTTGACTGGACTACAGCTGACTGTTCCATGTCTTCCTCTGATGACGCCTCCGATGACGCTGAGCTGTTGTCCTGTAGTGGTTGCTTCCTCTTCGTGACCTTCTTCTTAGATGGTGACAAAAAGTTCATACAGGTCACAGATGCATCTGTAGAATCACCAGTGGATTCATCAGAAGATGACGCCCCAACATGGGAAAACATATCTTGTATTGACGCCTGTTGCACTTCAGAAAGCTGCTTCTTCTTGGAAGGTAACGTTTTACAGTCTTTAGCAGCCTTTTGAGATTTCTGTGGAGGTTGTTTGCCCTGCTTCTGAATCTTCTTGGATGTTGACTTACAGTTTTTCAGAAGTTCAGCACTGTCATTTTGCCCATCAAGGTCCATGGCGACTGGATCAACAGCACCCTTGAGTCCTGAACACTTGTTGCCCGTGGGTGGGCTATGTCGCACCATACATTTTGAACAAGGATTTTTAGATTTCTTTTTAGTCATTGTTTTTTAGATTCTGGAACACAAATATGCACACTTCCTCAGAAGCTATCAATTTGACAATCTCATGGTTGAATTGGCATTGAAAGCCCACACAAGGGGAAATTATATATATAAATAGGTTAGACCATCCCTTTAAAGTGGCCCTGTAAGGCCAAATCAAGCATGAGGTTGTCAAATTGATTCCAAGTAGTCAAACAGCAGCACATCAATGTCTAGACAAATTAAAAGTAGAGTCCATGTAATTCTTGGTTCACGAAGTACCATTCAATCTATACAACACTAAATGACCGTCTGTTTAAAAACAACACTAAAACATGTAAATTTCCAATAAATATAACAAGCATTCAAAAATAAAATTTGTTTTTCCTTGCATGTCTTTCAAATTCTACATTCAAACTGAACAGTTTGCCCTTCTAGGAATTTCATTGGAACCCCAGGCCCTCTGTTATTGGATGACCCTGGTAACCAGGGTAAACTACACTGACCTGACCCGCATGACCCATTTCAGCATCTAACCTTCTATCCACTAGGGCTTAAGGTAGCCCTCAATTATTGTCTCCTGGGGTGGAGGCCTGACAGGCGTGGTGCCCTGACACCACTAATGAATGTCACCAGCTTTGACAATAAACTTAAAATTCTGTAGCATTTAGAAAAAATGATGTCATCATTTAGCATGTGAACCCTCATCCATTTATATGTGATTAATTTTTCATTCAAATATCGAAGTGATATGTGTTGAAACGTTATGTATTTTTGGTGGTGCCTACTGTAAAGTTACAAACTTCCAAGTGACTTGCAGTAATGAACATTCAATTAAAATAAAAAACAGATTATGGCAAATATAGAAATGGTGATCACAGTATATTTATATCTAAATTTGACAGTATTATTAACTAAGAGGGATAGTGCTTAATACTCTGTTATTGTTAGCTCTCCATAGGATCAAAACAACCAGTAAATCTTGATAAAAAGTCTCATAGTTTTGGATTTCTTACTATCTTTAAGTTTTATTATCATAGTGGTGACAGGTGACTTTGTATGATATGAATACTTGCTCTTTATCATTTTGGTTCAATTGATGCTATTGCTACTAGAACATCATGGGGCTGTTATCAAACCATTTCACTACATTAACTGGGACAGGCCCAGATGCATCATATGCCGATTGGAAACGGTATGGATTGTTCCAGTAATCCTTGTGGTCTCACTACATAAAATAGGAGGTTATATATTTTAAATTAAACGAATTGAATTTTATAATATTTTATTGTACCAGATAAAAAAAAGAAAAGTAGATTAATATATTTATAAACCTGTTTGGGTGCTGTTCGGGTCAACATGGGTGTGTCAGCACTGGGGGGGGGGGGGGGGGTTCAAAAATGTAAAAATTTTAGAAACTTCCCAATGCTGCAGTGTGGCAGTTTCTGATTGGCTGACCAATGGTCACTTGTAATAACTGACCATGCCTCTTCCAGTTGCATGCTGACAACCCACAAGGACACATCGGGAAGGGTAGATTTCTGAGACCTGCCCAACACCTTGCACATTGTGCGGCACAACCTCCTGCCATCCCACAATTTTCTTTGACTAAGTCCTTTTAGTATTATCCCTTTCCCTTGTTAAATAGGTGGTTGCAAGTATTTATTTTACATCTAAGATGGGCACAGTTTTTGGGGGATTGCCCCTCCGCCAAGTTCCTTCTTATTGCCTTTGCAAATATTTTACATTTCTGAACTTATTTGTTATCCAGCCAGGATTGGTGAGGCGCCTCGTTTTGGAGGAATATCTAAGAGATCAGCCAAACAAGATATATATTTTTATAGAGTGTGTCAATGTAGTCAGGTGGATAGGTAACAAAAACAGAGGCCACTAGATCATTATACGTGTGTCAATATTAATATGTGATATTGACAAAAAGGTTACAATTTTAATTTGATGGTTTGTCACAGATGGGAAATCAACTAAGCAGGAGACAATTTTTTTGATCACTGATGAAGCATGAACCATCCACCCATGATATAGGAAACTACAGGCGACAAAATATAACAGTTAGTACTCTTTGTTTGGCCAGAATCGACAACAGGGTCACACAGATTCAGACAATAGTATAGTTTATCAGATTGAATATATTTTACCCTACTACACCCTAATATGTTTTAACCTAAACGCGAATCTCCACATTGAATGTTTTGATTTATGATTACATTCAAGACAAAGTAAAATGGACTTTCCCAGGCATTGTTAATTTGACAATTAGAAAGTAGTGAGGAACTTGAAACCAGCAATGAGGCTTTTAAGGCTTTGCTGTACTTGTTAAAGAACAAGACAGCAAAGTAGAATTTCATTTTTATACAGCACACTTGACTTTGACTGAGTGTAACACTATTACAGTGTTGATGGTTAAGAAAACTATTTAAGTCTTTCCAGAAAGTTTGTATCATATTCAATATTATTTTCTCTAGATTTTGCTTAAAATTACTGCTAGGTAAAGTAATATTATCTTCCAGTTTAATGTAAATCAACTTTCACATTAAAAACTGTCAGAAACTGAGAAGAAAGAAAATCACTTAATGCAAGTCTTACATGTCCATCCATCAATGAAATGTAAAAGAATGTCAGCTGACATGTATGGTGGCATTTTGTGCATCTATCACTTGACGACCTGGTTACATTTTTAATCCCTGATGCATTTTACCAAGAAGTAGCAATTCCAATATGTAAACAAGTGCTACTTTTCTGCAAACAATTCATCAAATATGCACTCAAGAAATATGTCATATACATTGTTGGAAATATATTACAATGTATACGAAACTTGCATTAAAATATTTAATAAACAATGAACAAACTAAATCTTTAACCCTGAAGTGATCTGTATTGTCTACCAGTTGATCTCGCAACCAATGTGTTTTGATTAGCAGTTAACAGTAGCACAGATATTTCTGTGTATTTCAAAAATGTGGAAGCATGGAAATTTTCCCGTCTCTAATTTTTGCACACATAAAGTACACTTAAAATGTTATGAGGTTATTTTAACAGCTTATAATGTTTCTATTTTGTTTTGTAGTGTGTGTGAGAGAGAAGGAAGAGACATTTTGGTTTTGCAAAACTTACATTGACTTATTTCATTTCCCTATATTATTTATAACAAGAGCCGACTTTTTCTGGAACCTACTCGCATGTGTTATATATATTCTTGGAAAAAATAATTTTACAGAGCTTCTGTTAATATTTGTTGCATTAAAATTAGTGTTCTCAGCTTTTACAAAACCAACACAACCGTATTTCATCTCCCCCCACATTCATTGAAACAGTAAGGCCACACACAAAAATAATCAATTAACTTTTTCTCAAACTTTTTTTTAGATAAATTTTTCTTATCACAATGGTGGTGTGGTGGTGTTTGAATTTTTAACACTACAGATGTGCGGTGAAGCAAAAATAAACAATAACAGTACTAATGCATATTTAAATTTTGCTCCCTGTGACCTAACCAAGCATGAGCCAATTTTATTAAGGTTCTTAGACTTATCCTAGTCTCAGTTTGAGCCACTTAATCACATCTAAGCCATTTGGCTCAGCTGTATTTTATCTCAAAATGTTTTCACAGATTGATTATCAGTGAGGTTAAGCTTTTCAAACAAGTAGTTTTCTTTGTATCATCTGACTCAGTCAGTCAATTCTGTGTGAGTTCGACCCCTGCAAGTGGCTATGCTGAGGACCTGTCCCAATATGACCCTGACTGTTGAAGGGACGTAAAACCCCAACTTTGTTTAATCTGACTGGGTATTAAACTTTGGTTCAGATTATATTGTAGTAATTACTGATTGTTGGAAATCACCTCCATCTGTGAAATCTCCTCCTTGACCCTTTAAGTCATGTGACTTGGAGATGCAGATGGAAATTTAATAACAGAATGTAAACAGAACCTGACCTGACATCAAACAGTAAACACTGAACTATGTTGAACTACAACAAGTAGCAAAAAATACTTCATTATTATACAAAATAAAATCTGAGTGATGCTACATAAAAAAATCATGTTAATGATTTGATTGTCTTTTGTGTGTTTGTGGTTAATAATAATGGGCACTGGACAAAGTGTATAAATGTACTTCACCTAAGATTTTGTACTCTAAGGTTGTCAAAATGAAGATTTACAATATTTCTTTGTCGAATCCAAATTATAACAAAACTGAAAGGCATGCACAAAACAAAGTGTTTACACAGAAACCATGTACTTGTGGTTCAATGAACTCAGAAAGTAATGGAGTGAATACAAGATTGTGTTGACCTCACCCATACTAATCGTTTTGCAGAATTGTGTTTTGACAGTTCTGAAGATGAAGGTGATTCTCTGGATTAGTATGATAAAAGACCCTGAGGCAAGCCAGGGTGAACAAAGTATCGGATTTCAGACCATATTAGGCAGGAATTAATCTGATTTTCAAATCTGATCTGAAATTGGAACAGTGTCCTAGACATACCAGCGTGTTTAGCGTTCGCAAGGGTAGACATTGTTTTTACGATGCGGTTTTAAATTTCTTAATTTTAACAATGAAAGTGGTCTGTATCTGTCACATTATATTATTTATGAAAGATCTTGGACAAACAAAGAAACTATAAGTGAATTTTATCTCCAAATATTGTGAAACTGTTTGTTTATCCACAAACGGGTATTATCGCCCACCCAATAATTCCTGTGGTTCATTTCTATTGTTCTCCACAATAACTAAATTAACTGTATTATATATAAAGCCAAATTTTACAATAACCATATAAAAGATAAATTGCATTTACTGTAAATTATAGCTCTGATAGACCATACCATAATCTTTGCTTGAATAAATTTTTATTTCATCTACTCCACAGATTTTACCACATATCTATACCTACCTTCCTTTAGAAAAAAGTCGAAATATATAATAACCAAACTATAGCCCTGATTGACCATCCATACCATAATTTTGTTTGACCAAATTTTTATTTCACCTACTCCATAGATATGCACTAATCTTTTGCTACCTTCATAATCTATTACAACTTTTTTCTTTTGGTTCCATTGTGAAAGACAGGTTTGTACATAGGGAAGGTAAGTGCACCTTTTGTAATATTTTTTATTTTTGGCCTCTGTTAGTCTGGCAATGCACTTCTCGTTCAACTAATCCACAATGTAGATTTGTCATCATTTCATATTTTTGTTTTAGTTATACATTTTTTGCCATACATATATTTGCTAAAATATTCTCCAAAATGCACCTCTTGCATTTTGCTGTTTACCTCATATTGACCGGCATCAGAGTCTGTGACTCATCTGAACCCACCATGCACTCCTGTGATCATTGAGTCGGGAATTCACCCATGTGCTGATAGCATCAATTACACCTATCTGGCTTTCCAGGGTCACTGTCGAAGGGTAACGCATAGCTTCTGGAATGTCAGTCCCTGGACATCATTGCTCCTAGCTCTTTCGGGTGATATCAGTCTCAATCCGGGCCCTGCTTCTAGATCTCTTAATGGTTATCTTCTCAACATTAGATCTATCAGAAATAAATAAGTTTCCTTTCTGGAGTTTGTCAAAGATAACAATGCTGATCCCATAGCTGTTACTGAGACATGGCTTAGGCCAGAGGATACTGAAGGTTTTATTTCTAGTATCACCCCTCCTGGTTATAAGTTTACTCATGTACCTCGAAATGTCAAGAAAGGGGGCGGAGTTGGCTTCTTCATCAAGGAGGACCTGAGTTTAGAGCAAGTTTCAAAAAACAATTGTCAGGCTTTTGAAAGTACCTCCATCCAGATTAGCACTGAGGGTGCTGAAGATGTTATATTTCATGTGCTCTACAGACCCCCAAATCTTTCAAAGCCGCAATTCCTAGATGAATTTGGCATGTTCCTTGAAGGTGCTGCTTTGTCAGGCTGTGAAAACATTCTCCTTGGTGATCTTAATTTTCATCTGGATCAACACGACACCTGGACACTGAAATTTTATGACCTCCTTGAGCAATTTAGTTTTACACAACTTGTCAATACACTCACACATATTCAGGGTCACATTTTGGATGCTCTATGTGTGAGGGATTCTTTCTCCTGGGCCATTAGTTCCAAAGTTATTGGAGGACTATCAGACCACCAGGCAATCATGTTTAGCCTTATTTTCCCCGTCAGAGAGTCCTGTAAGTTTCAACATATTTCCATCCGTAAAATTCACAAGATAAATGTTCTAGACTTCAGAGCAGATATCCTGAAATCTGACCTTATTAGATGCCCGTATAAAACTGCCAGTCTTCTTAGTCATCAATACTTTAATACCTTGAGAAGCCTGCTTGACAAACACGCCCCAATGAAGAAGAAAAATATTCCGAGACATGCCGAGACTGGTTTCATGAACTTTGACATCCTCAAGGCAAAACGACTCAAGAGGAAATATGAAAGGGCAGTATCGTAGTCGATACCGGGCTGCGATCAATCACTATAACTTCCTGCTTGAGAAGTCAAAATGTAACCATTATTCCAACCTGTTACTATATATTTGAGGTCACCTTATATGAAAGTGGAAGGCTTTTAAGTAACACACAATTACCACTTTAGGGTGACCCTAAATTAACTAATCCGATACATTTGGTTCCCAGCATGCACTGCTATTATTGTACCAACTTTGATTTAAGGTTGTTTAGTGATTATGCCACAATATTAGTTGTGGAGCTATGAGCCCACAAGAAACCACCCACCCATGAGGCAGAAGCCCCACTGAGAAGTGAAAGACAGGGATTACCTGAGGATCTAGTAAAATAGGGAGGGAGGGAGTTTAAATTGTTCATGTTTACACTTCAGCTTCCCAACATAAACTGAGGAAAAGTACTGGGGTTGGTAGACGGTAATTTCAATATCCAATTGTTTCAAACCCTTGTTGTTACCATAGTGATGACCTTTATTTGTCAACATGTGTTTACCTGTATTGTCATTAGACTGGTATCCCACACTGACCGGTTGGCGCAGGACTGACTTGGGCAGTGCCTTGACACTGCCCCCGACAGTCCCCAACCAAGTGAAAACAAGCAGTGAGGGTACATCAAGTTTATTACATAACAATGATACATTAAAATGATACATTAAAATAATATACATATTGATATCTACTATTATTTACACTTCGTTCACAGAATACATATAGTAATATAGTTATAATGATCTATAATAATGTATAATACTTCATGATACTTCAGGTTAATGTAGAAAAATTACTATACATGTTACATTTGACAATATGATGATGTAAACGTTACAACTAAGATACTAAAATCTGAATGATCACTGTATAACACATTTCAGTGGGCGACCACTTAAGTCGACCCTGACCTTACTGTAGACATATACTTATAGTTACTATTTATTTGAGGTCACCTTATATGAAAATGGAAGGCTTTTAAGTAACACACAATTATCACTTTAAGGTGACCCTAAATTAACTAATCCGATGCATTTGGTTCCCAGCATGCACTGCTATTATTGTACCAACTTTGATTTAAGGTTGTTTAGTGATTATGCCACAATATTAGTTGTGGAGCTATGAGCCCACAAGAAACCACCCAAACCCCAAACAGTAGGGGACATTTATACATATGAAACATAGCTACATGCTAGTTATGATATTTTGGAAGGCCTGAGCTACACCCAAGCCCACATGTGCTTTCTCCTGTATGTAGGACCACACACAATCCGACGTCCAGGTGCCATGGTCCTTGATGTCTGACAGAGGGACCTGCGCCTGGTGGGCCAGGGATTGCACCTGAACGCCGGAAAGAGTGAAAGGTGTAAAAACCTTTTGGATAACCCATTAGCTGTATGATACGAGCCAGTGTTTTGCGTACTCTAGAGTCAGTCATGGGTTGGCAATGGTTGGCATTTTGGGTTTGAAATAGTGGCTCAGTACTAGAAGGGTTATATAACTGAGTAAGAGCCCGTAATGCTAGGTAGGGACAGAGAACTTTATCTGACAATCTGGGCAGAGTAATAATTCAGACTTGATCCCTAGATTGAGGGGTTTTTGACCATTTAAGTAGTAATTTTACGAATTTTTTCTGGAAGAAAATGTCACCCCCAGTAAAGTGTCTAGATGTGTCAAATTCAGCAATTGAATGTGGGGCTAGATTTGACATTCTGAAGAAACCAAAGAAGGCTGTTAAGAAGATTGCCTTCATAGTGATGGGATCAGCAAACCTTGGGCAATACAGAATGATTTCTTTGAGAGTATTCAGATCTATGATGTGTCTTCTAGTTACCGACAGGGGGCTATTTATTTTGAGGGATTTAACAAAATACTTGACTTTTGGGTGTTCCAAAGCACTGAATGGTATGTCATATACTATTGCCATGGCTTTTAGGGCTGAGACATGGTTTATTACCATATTGGTTGACACTTTGTTATACACTAGAAACTCTAGGAAAGGCATTACTGTTGATAATGACATGTTACTATGTGACAACTTCATACATATACAAAAACCTATAAACAATCTAAATAACATGGTATAACATTGCTTGGTTTTAGGCCTGAAGGCTTGACATGCCCTTGCATTTGCTTTCCTTTGTAGTTCTCTCGTTGCTTCTGACCCTGAAACACAAAGTATAGTATCTGTAGATACTTATATGGTATAGTCCACGTCTGTGAACGTAACGTCAGTGGGTAGCCACACTGCATTTGGTACTAGACTGTGTAAGAGGTGTATGTTTGCCTAAGAGTTGTTCCAACGTGACAATAAATCTGCCACACAATTATTCTTTCCCAATACGTGGGTGTACTGAAGCTGAACGTCAGCTAAGGCCGCCAAGTACCATGCGTTCCTTGCACAAGCCCCCAAAAATGGGTCCCTAGCTTTGCCTGACAATACCTTTACCACTGCGTCATTGTCGCATTTTATCAGTATGTGGGCACCTTTCCACGCATGCGCGATACACCCTAAGAGCGACTAAGATGTTGACCATTTCAAGGTGGCCTATATCGAGGTTTCTGAACCCTTTGGGTATTGCAAGGTGAAAGACCATGTCACCACAACGACCTCCCAGCCCAGTGAGGCAGGCGTCAAGTTCTATGATGTGATCATGTTTTTTGTGTGTGTACAAAGATATGCCATTATAGTTGGGAAGAAACTTTTTGAACCAATGTAGGTCCCTACTGAAGTCTTCTGTCAAGGCCATACGTGAGGGATCCAGAGCGTGACGTAACAGGTCCAGCATCCTGTTCAGGAATGTACAAGCTGGCTGGACGCACTTATGGACATACAAAAGAGTACCTAATAGGGACTGGAGTTCATGTTTGGTACAATGATTTTTATGATCCCAGTTGTGAATTATTCCTTTGACCTCATCTAATTTATCTGGCAGTATTGCTACGGTGCCAGCCACAGTATCAACTTCTATACCTAGGCAAATAGCCTTGGTGGTGGGACGAACCAGTTTTTTCTGACTAATAGTCAATCCTAATTTGGACATGATGTCAAGTAAGGTATGGAATGACGCATCCGCGACGCTGGGCGTTCCGTACCCTAGAAAATCGTCTATGTAGTTGATGATGTCATAGTTCATTTGACGCATGATGTGACGCACTGCGTCGCTGGTTCTCTGAAAAAATTGCGAGCCGTGACGCGTCCCGAATGGGAGGCACGTGTCGACGTACGTGCCGCGCCACGTGAGACCTAACAAGTCGTAATCATAGGGGTCGACTTTCAGATGATGAAATGCTCTACCGACATCCACTTTGTATATATGTGCCCCCTTTTCCAGTTTAACCAGGCATTGCGTCAAGTCGTCGAGCGTCGGGAACGTCAGTTTGAACTCAGAACCCATGTATCCGTTCTTTTCAACCCCGTCATTCACAGAAAAGCACTTTGGCCAACTTAGGTCAATAATCACCCGCCTGTTGGATGAATTGGGTTTGAACCTGGTCATGAAAGGGGAAAAGTGGGCAATTTTGATTGGATGTTCTGAGAAGGGGCCCACTATGGCTCCAAACTGTCTTTCTTCAGTGAGATATGTATCAATATCTTTTGGATATTCAACTGCAGATTTATGGTTATTACTGTCACTTTTGAGAGTACACTGTCTATTAAAACCTAAGGGAAAACCGAATTGAAGGAATTCTAGCAATTGCTTGTCCCAATAATCCACTAGGTAATGTTTCCACTGATTCACATTTAGTTGAGATGGTACTGGTATCCTAGCACCTAAGAAATTGGGTTTGTTGCCAAGTTTGACTTTTTTATGTAACTCAATGGGACATTGAATGTTCATAGGACTGATGTCCACGTTTCCAGGTAATATTGGCTCAGTGAGTGGAATTAAGCCAAAATTATGGCTGGACTGTTGTTTGCAGAGAGTATAGGTGGGCCCTTCCCCCATTTCCCTGTCTGGTTTGTATGTGTCAACATATATGATTGAACTCATGAACTTGTCATCTTTGTATGCATTGACGTCATACAACAATCTATCTTCCTCAACATTACTTGGTGTGATTATACTATCACAATGTGGTTTTGTGTCAATATCGGGATTACCTACTTCCATTGCCACTTTATTGGCAATGTTGACTTTGTCATTAACATTGAAAGTAGTGTGTTGGTGCACTTGCACTTTTCTGTTTTCTAAACAGTCCGCCCCCGCAGCCGACCTACAAGTCAGTTCTGCTTGCGTGCAGACAACTTCCCTCCCCCGCATTTAGCTCAGAAGCGGATTGGTTGGCTGTTTCTGACAATTGAACAAAGGGAGTTGTATGCATTGTGGGTTGTTCGTCCGTTTCTTTGTGTCTAGACATAGATGGGGATTGATTGCCTGCGTCTGTATCGCTTTTACCAAGCCTACTGTTTCGCACTCTGATGGTTTGGTTGCCTGTTTTTACTTTGCTACGACCCGCCCCCGCATTGTTTTTAAAAACGGCTAGTGAGTGTTGTAATGGACAGACTAGCAAGCTTTTGATGTGACCTGGGTTCACATCTTTCCTATAAAAGATCTTGGTGTAATACTGTTTACATGTACCCATGCTCTGGGAATCAACCTTGGTATTTACAGAATTACTGATATAAGCAATTGTGTTAACATCACCCACTTCACCTGGGGTACATTTGTTTACTATGTTGACTACACTCTTGTCAGTCACATTATTACTATTTTGAACACTATTATTGACAGTACTACCATAGCTGCCCTCCCCAACTCTCTTAGGGGGACAGCCAGTTACACATTTTTTGTACGTTTAACTGTTTTCCCTGCGATAAACAAAAGGCACAAATGTGCTTATGGAATCTGCCTGTTTCATGGTCTTTTGTGAATTGGCAAGTTCCAGTTTGAAACTGCTTACAAAACCACGGCCTTTTTTCAAAGGTTTTTGTCCCACTTTTTTGCCAATTTCCCACGTGCTTTTGTGCATGGGCCCTTCTTATTCTTTCGATTCTATTTGTGTCTTGCCATGATACTACCCCCCTTTCAATTTCACATAACAGTACTGCATGTGCAGCTTTTGCCCCTTGCCATGCAAAATCAGTGGCATCTTCCATAAGGTCCGCCATGTATGTGACCATTTTTTCCCTAGTTACTTCATCTTTTTCATCTACTATGTTTCTGCAAAATCCCTGGACCCACTGGGCCATTGTAAGTTGGTCGTATGTTAACCTGGTACGATTTACACCCCCCAAGATTGCCTCGTGAGGCCATGCCACTTTTTTCTTTACATACACGTCTACGGGGCCCCCCCTTTTTGATTTAATTTTGTCAATTTCTGTACCTTCTACCCCTTTTCCATCTTCTAATTCCCTTAATCTAACGTCTATTTGTCTCTGAATTGATTTTTTCTTTCTGATATTGGATAAACTGGGCAAGACCTGGCCCTCGTCTTCAGAAAACTCACTGTCTGACGACGTCATATTACTACTGTGGTTATTCAAGACAGTTCTACTTAACTTTTGATGTTTTTCCTTCATTGCTGGTCTTTGATCCGTCATTGAATCCACCTTCCTTTCTACCAAGTCTAGTCGGTCGTTCACCCGTTGCAATTGCTTCAGGATCTGGGTTTAGATGTCAGCTTTCTGGCTGGTTTGGTCTGTGGACTTACGACACCCACCCCACTGCCACCAGAACTAACGTTAGAGTCCAACTCTTTCACAGCCTTTTTTCCATTCACACCACCATTCCATTCTTCTACGTCAGTATCAGTCTCTGTTTCCACTGGCACTGGTCTTCCCGTGGGTGGGAGATGTTTCTCACCACATTTTTTACACAATTTTTTCTGTGGCATTTTATATGGTTTATATTGTTTGTATTGTTATAGAATCGTCACTGAAAAAACACAATTCACCTCAGTGCTCTGGACAGACAGGATCAAGCTTGGTAATTGATCATCAAATAACACTTAATCGACCAAAATTGGCAATTGCCAAGGAAAGATATAGGTTAGACCGTCCCTCAATCGCCGGGAACCAAGCATGAAATTGTATGTCGAGAGCCTTCTGAGGAGATAGCAGCCACACAACACATAAGTGTATTAAAATCTTCTAAAATCACATATAAAATTTCTATCACAGTTCAAGTTTAAATTGTTCATGTTTACACTTCAGCTTCCCAACATAAACTGAGGAAAAGTACTGGGGTTGGTAGGCGATAATTTCAATATCCAATTGTTTCAAACCCTTGTTGTTACCATAGTGATGACCTTTATTTTCAACATGTGTTTACCTGTATTGTCATTAGACTGGTATCCCACACTGACCGGTTGGCGCAGGACTGACTTGGGCAGTGCCTTGACACTGCCCCCGAACAGGTCCTCTGTTGCTGTTCTACCAGACTGTACAAATAAAACCAACCTTGCAAACACTTTCTGTAAGTATTTCTTTGATAAAATCCTTAAAATAAGATCCACACTCCAGTCATCAACACCATCTTCAGTCACTAGACCCAGCTCCACTAAAAATACACTGTCCTCTTTCACACCTGTGTCCGAGGAAAGCCTACTCAAAATTCTAAAGTCCTCACCATCCAAATCTTGTGGCCTGGACCCAATCCCAATATCACTGGTCAAGGAGTGTGCTGATATTCTCATCACTCCCATCACTAAAATTGTAAATTATACAATCAAAGAAGGTAGTTTTCCCAACTGTTTTAAGATAGAACATGTCACCCCCCTCCATACGAAGCCCAGCCTTGATAGAAATAGCCTCAAAAACTATAGGCCAGTGTCAAACCTTAGTTTTATATCAAAGCTTATTGAGAAAGTTGTGGCAAAGCAGCTAAATGAATTCATTTCACACGAGGGTCTCTTAAATGTCAACCAGTCTGATTATAAGAGTTCCCTCTCCACTGAAACCACATTGTTGAAGATTCAAAATGATATAGCTTTCTCAGTGGACTCAGGAAAGGCAGTGGCCCTAACATTATTAGACCTGTCAGCAGCATTTGACACGATTGATCATTCCCTTTTATATGACTGCTTGCATGACTGGTTTGGTCTAGATGGTACTGTCTTGTTGTGGATCAAATCGTACCTTTCAAACCGAAAACAAAAAATTAAAATAGGTGATAGTTTCCCTGAGGCGCTACTTCTCCCTTTCGGAGTCCCCCAAGGCTCCGTATTGGGTCCTCTCCTATTTACCCTTTACACTAGTCCCCTCAGTCAAGTTATTTCTAAATTCAATGTTACTCATCACCTATATGCTGATGACACCCAGATCAACTTAGCAGTTGACTCCAGGAACTTTGATTCTAGCATGGAAGAGCTGACCGAGTGTCTCAAGTCAGTACAGGAGTGGATGGTTGGTGTTAAGCTAAAACTAAACCCAGAAAAAACCTAATTTATCATCATAGGTCAAAAAGCCATCAGAGAGTCGCTTGCACCAAATTTCCCTGTCCCACTCCTCCAAAACAATATCTCTCCATCGGAGTACATGGAAGTAAAGAATCTGGGTGTTATCTTTGACTCAGACAACTCCTTTGACAATCATGTTGCCAAGGTCTGCCAAGCATGTTACTATCATCTTCGTGATTTGCGACGAATTCGCAAATTCCTTAGTGATGAAACTGCAATACTTCTGGCAAATGCTATGGTCAGTAGTCATCTGGACTACTGTAACTCTTTACTTTATGGGGGTAAGCAAGTCCAACATAGCTAAACTACAGAGAGTCCAGAATGCTCTTTGCCGCATCAACTTCAGACTTGACAAAATGAGTCACGTTACACCCTTTTTGAAAAAAACTCCACTGGCTTCCAATTCAACATCGTATGCTTTTAAAGTATAATCTCCTGGTATTCAAGGCTATCAATCTTTCACAGCCCCCATATCTCTCAGCTTTAATAAGATCGAGCAGTCTCACTCGCGGCAACAGGCTATCTGTCTCCTCAACCCACACTAAGAAGCACATAGGCAGGCGAGGCTTTGCAGTAGCTGCACCAGCTGAATGGAACAAGCTGCCACAAACTGTCAGATCTGAGCAAACAATAGATCGTTTCAGAAGCCAGCTAAAGTCACACTTGTTTAGGCTGGCATACCCCCCACCTTAGTTATACCCTGGCGGGCGCTTTTTAAATGTCGACCCATGCCTGTCCCTGGACTCTCCCTTCTTGGACTTAAGCGCATTAGAGGATTTGTATCAATTTTGTGCTATATAAAATCCTACTATTATTATTATTATTTATACCACAGTCCAACTTCGTGAAAATTCAAAATTTTCTAGTGAACCTTGTAACAGTAAATCCCGCACTGTTACAAGTACTGACAGTAATGAACTGCTGGGTGTTGATCAACGGGATGTTACTGGGGCTATGGCTGGGAACAGTAATATACAAAATGATAAGTACTGTTTAGAATTACATACTACTTTAAAGGGCAAATATGGATGTCCAAGAGTGCCAAAATAATGATAAATGTATATCACAAAACACCCCATCATTTGGCTTTATTACCATTTATGGGTTAAAAGGCAATGTATATGACAGAAATGAAAATATTGTGTATCAAAACATTATTAACTTTCCAAACTTCAAAATCAGTCAGTTATTTGGCCGACTATTAGGATTGGCAGTTACCATTACTGGCCAAATATGGGTTTCCCATTGATTTTAATAGAAACAACACTCTTTGTCATGCAATGTCAATCATAAAAGTGTCATTGAATATATATCCTAGTCGTGCATTGCATTACTTAGCAAAGGAATATTGAGCATGGTGCCATGTTAGGCCCCTTCACTGAGCCACTATTTGATAATCTTCATGTTAGTCCATTCATGACTCTGGATAAGTCTCATTCTGACCATAGGAGAGTCATTGGCCTACACTCTCGGGTGACTTTGGAAAAATATCTAGAAAAATATCTAGACATTGAATATGTTGAGATCAGTTGAGCATTTAGGTATGTACCTATAGACCCAGGTGATCTTGATCTTTCAGGCCTACATCGGCAGGGCTATTATCTGGACTATTTTTTGTGGTTTATGAACTAAAAGGGTAACCAAATCTGGAATTATATTGATAATTTTTATGTGTCTCTCTACCCTCAAATAACAAAAACTTATGTCAAGAATTACAGCAGGAATTACATTTTCAACACAATCAGTAGTAAGAAATTAGTACCACCTCCTCCCAAGGTCACTTGTTTGGGCATACTTGTTGACACTGAAAAATTATTTTCTTTAGGTATCCCTCATGAAAATTCGTCATCAGTCAAAGAACTATGTAGGAAGTGGTCAGATAAAAGAGTCTGTACAATGAGTGAGCTCCAATCACTGTTACGCTCACTATTGCATGTTGCCAAGTGCATTAAATATGCCAGTTTTGTCAATGTAATGCTTCTCTTATAATGTGAAAATACCGGTAGTAAAAATATTTTTATGACACAAGAGTTTAAGAAATATCTCAATTGCTTCAACACCTTTCTGTTTGTTTATAATGGTGTGTCATTTTTTCAGCATATGCCTAGTAAAATTGTACATCTTGACGCTTGTCCCTCTGGTTTAGGGGCCATATTTGATTCACAAGTATATCCGTTACCATCGAATTACCAAAATGCTAATATTGCTTATCATGAGATTATTTGGTGGTTGTGAAAGTTTGGCACAGCCAATGCTCTGGTCTGAAGGTTCCAATCAAATGTGATAACCAGGCCGTGGTCGCTGTCTTTACTAGTGGCAGGTCATGCGACCCTGTTAAGGCTAAATATGCCAGCAATATTTTCATGTGGGTCAGAACATTCAACATTGACCTCCAAGTGGTTCATGTACTAGGCAAGCTAAACAAAGTGGCTGATCTTTTGCGAGATGGTTCTTATCTATGATCAAGTAATAAACTTCATCAGTTAGTTTATCCTATCGTCTGGATGTCTACTTCTGATAATTTGTTATATACTGATGATACAGTATGATTTCTTACTCTCGACAATACATATACATGTCTTACTTTGTCTTTTTCTTTTAAATTTCTGACACCTAGCCATTTGAATTACACCTTACCAGGCGTGCAACATCCAGGGTTTCAAATGTGTTTTTTTTTCTGACTCTCCCAAGAAGGCCTATTCTAGTCTCTTCAGAATGTTTGTGGCCTTTGTGGCTTTCATGCACAGGGACCTTCTCCAGGTGACTGTGTTGAACCTCTTCTATTTTGTAGAATGTCTAAATTATAATGGGGTGAAACAGGCTTAAATAGCTAACTATCTATCTGCCATTAAAACATAGGATATTACTTGCTTTGCTGAGCACATACATAGGCCAGGTTTTTAAAGCCCCGTACCTCCTCAGTACCTATTAATTTTTACATATTTCTAACCTGGTACCTCATGCTGTTTCACAATTATCTCACTTAAACATCTAGCTAGGGGGATGACATCTTTAAAACTGGGAAACTAATCATTATTGTCCAAAACTATGCAGTCTTACTATCAGGTTAAACTTATCATGGTTCCAGCTATAACTAAATCACCATTCTGTCTAGTGAGTGTCATTTGCAACCTTCTTAGCCTAACACCAAAAAGGTCCTAATCTCCCTTTTTTCAGGTCAAGAATGCTCAAACTTGGGCCACCCTCACCGACAGCAGGGTTAGGAGACATTTTTCTTTGATACTTGGTAGGGATACTTATGTCTGAGATATTAAATAAGACATTAGGTTATAGTTTAAACCTTTTGCTAATTGCATACATATTATGCTTTTAAAGTGTATGTGATGCCACAACTGGCAGTTACTGAAGCAATCAAAAGTGATCAAAAGTTACAAACCTCTCATTGCACCATTCACTTTTAAACCAGTTTTTCTTGTTATGTAAGATACAAAATTGTTTGGATGACCTTTGATCTGGGGCTTCTCTGGGTCCCCTGAATGATGGATATGTTATAGAGTTCAGTTTTTTTGTGTGGATCATAAAGATATTTGTGATTGCATTTTTAATTGATACCTTTTGAGTTATAAAGAGAAAGAGTTACTGGTTGGATGGCATACTTTGTAAAACATACACTTAATTCAAGGGAATAATTAACACTTGCTAATCACTTGACAAGTGACTTTTGGTGTGTACTTTCCTTATATGGTACACCTGTGATTATGTGCTAGCACAAACAGCTTATTGTTTGACAATTAATTATGCCTGCTTGTTGTGGTGTGCCAGATGGCCCTTGCCCTTACAACTACAAGGTAAGAGTGGTTTTCTTCAGATATGCTGAGCTGGATTTGTGTGCATACTGTGAGCAGATCAGGAGGGAAATAAATGGAGACTGGATTAGTGAGGATCTAATAAAAGAATGTAATGTAATTGTGAAACAGAAAGTTCAAGGAAATGGTGTTAAGTCTCAGGATGCAGGGACATCTTTGGAACCTGTCACTGAGGATACCACTGTCAAATCACATTTAAGTGGAACTCTTCAGGATACTCATGTGTTGATTGAACCAGTTCTTTCTTATATGGTTTATGCACTTCAGAGTGGTACTGTAGAGAATGTGAAATTAGCCACGGTTCGATATTTTGCTACAGAACAAATATCTGAGGCAAAAGATTCTCTGTGGGCTCATTGCAATAATGATATAATTGGAAAAAAGCAAAGAATAAATGACACAAATAGCAGATCAGTAAGTGAAGCCCATATCTCAGATATCATAACTGCTTGGGGGAAGCTGGAAAACAAGGACTCTCTACCTATAGTAGTAATTAATGCACTTAGTTTTGGGAATGATTCCAAGATCCCACTCAGAAGAGTTCAACAACATAACACTTCTGGATCAATTAAATAAAATTGAGCGGTGCTTGTCAAACTTTCAAACTAGACTTGACCAGGTGGTTGCACAAAACATTATGTTCAATGAAAGACTTAACAATGTTAGCAGCTATTCAAGTAAGGTGAAGTCCTCAGTTATTACATCTCTGCAGAAGAATGTGGTTCCGGTGACTGATGGAAAAACTACAGTTGCTGGACATGTTAGCCAACCAATTATCACAAAGTCAGACAGTTGAATGGGTAGGAGTTTGGTTAGCCTTATTGATAATGATGATACCAATGACACAGTCGGTGCATCCAATTATTCTGATGAAGATGGATTCCAGCAACCTCCACATGTGATACGGAAACAGAGAAAGGAGTTTAAAAAAGCAGTGAAGAGGCAGGTTATATCTAGATGTCCTAACGGCCAATCAGTAGTAAAGGGTGCTCCTGAGCCTAGTAGGGATTTATTCATCTACTGGGTTGATACTGCTACAGCACTAGAGGACCTGAAACAGGACATTGTTGACCATTGCTTTTCTCTTAGATCTCTGGAGATGATGTACAAACCAGATGCACAGTGGAAGTCTTTCAAACTAACTGTTCCGCGATCTCAATTTGATCATCTCTTTGACAGCAATGTATGGCCAGAAGGAATATGTGTCAGACGTTTTTTTTCAATTGGAGAGAGTTAAGTATCTGATAAGTATTATTATTAACTGCATAACTATGGCTAACTGTTTAACAGTAGCTACATATAACTGTAAAGGACTAGGATCTGGTAAAAAAGAATATATAAGTGAACTGTGTGCCACACATGACTTTGTATTATTACAAGAACATTGGCTGCATGAAAGGGACAACTACTTTGAAAGAGAACTCTCTGGTATAAGGCCACACACAATATTAGGAATGGACACATTAGTGGTTCAGTAGGGCAGAGCTTTTGGCGGTGCTCAATTTTATGGAAAGATAATTTGGTTTTATCTGTTACACCTGTTAGAGCTTCTTCTAAACAATTATGTGTTGTTAAAATTGATTGCAGTGACTATAGTGTTTTATTTTGTAATATTTACATGCTATAGATGTTGTACTAGTACTATTGAAGAATTTCAAGATACACTGAATACATTATCTGCCATTTGTACAGAAAATGAGTGTGAGTATATAATAATTGGCAGTGATTTCAACACTGACATAAGTAGAAATACTGCTTTTACATCAAACCTCAATAAGTTTATGAAGGAAAGTCTTGCATTTGCATTAGTAAGTCCAGTTGCTAATGTTACATATACCTATGAAAGCACAATAAGTAATACAAAATCCCTTATTGATCACTTTCTTGTCAGTGATAATTTAATGAGACATGTAACACAATATAGGGCTGTTCATAAAGGTGATAATCTGTCTGACCATTCATATGTAATGATTATTATTAATGTACCAAATCTCACAATGAGAACTGTCACTCCTGATTGTAAACCACAGGATGGTATAGCATGGAACAAGGCAAGTGCTATGAACATTTGTAAATACAAGTGTTGTTTTGATTCTAGATTTAAACATATTTATATTCCTTGGGAGGTTATTACTTGTAATGAGATAATGTGTAAAAAACACAAGATTGATGAATTAAACCAATTTTACATGGAGATAATTGATGCTTATTTACAGGCAGTTCAGTGTTCTTTGTCATCATTAAAACAAAGAGTAAACTGTAGGAAATCAGTGCCTAGTTGGTCCAATTATGTTGCAGAAAAATGTAATAAGTCAATTTTTGGCACAATGTATGGAAAGAAAACAATTCCCCTTCTGGTGGCTTAATTTCTGAAATAAGATGAACAACATGTAAAGACTATCACAAAGCTGTCAAATTTGTCAAAAACAACAAAATGGAAGTAATAGCTGAAATACTATTTCAATCATTATTAGAAGGAAGATCTAGCAATTTTTGGAATTTAGTTAGGCGATTGAAAAATAAAAGTACTAAAATAGCAAATATTGTTGATGGATGTATGAGTGAAGACTCTATTTGTGAACTATTTGCAAATAAATATGAGGTACTATATAACTCAATTTCATTTAAAGAAAATGATATATCTAAAGTGAAAAGTGTTGTTGATAGTTCTGTTGTCAAAGTGGCAAATGTTATTCTACTCATATTATAAATGTGTCTGATATATGTGATGCCACTAAATGTCTAAAGAAAGGTATAAGTGATGGGTTTCATTTAAGCATGTCAGACTACATAATAAATAAAACTAACACTGCAAATATATATATCTGTCCTTAGTTATGACTGCATTATATATACATGGTTCCAGAGGAAATGTGTATTGGTACCATTGTCCCAATACCAAAGAATAAGAGAAAATCAATAAGTGACTCAAATAATTACATAAGTATCACAGTGAGCAGTATTTTTGGTAAAATGGTCAATATTATTGTTTTGAAATCTAACATGTGTATATTTAAATCATCTGATTTACAATTTGTATTTAAAGAGCAACACTCAACTTTATAATGTAACTTTGTGTATTGTGAATTAGTTCAATATTATATCAACAGAAAAAGTACTGTACATACCCTGGTGATATGCATCACAAGACTTTGAAAAAGGCAAATTTGTCAAATTGTTTCAGTTATTATTAAAAAGATGACTGTGTCCCTTAGCTGCATGGTTTTAATAAATTTGTATACACAACAAAAACTAAGAGTAAGATGGGGTTCTAGTGTTACTTTTATTGCCAAAAATGGTGTCAAGCAAGGAGGTGTCTTCTAACTGAGATTATTTGCAGTTTATATGGATGCACTTGTGTTTCAATTACAGGAAGCAGGTAATGGATGTCACACTGGTGACAAATATTTTGGAGCTTTAGTATATGCTGATGATGTAATTAGGACCTACAATTACTTCTTTAAGACTAATGCTTAATACTGTGAATAACTTTGGCAAGGAATTTGATGTCAAATTTAATCTTAATAAAAGTCAATACATTGTATTTGGTAACAGCAAGAGCATACCTATGTCAATAAAATTGAGTGAGACACATTTATCACCTGTTGAATCTGCCAACTACCTTGGTGTTATCATTGGCAAAAACTGCTCAGAGGCTCAATCAATGCTCAGTCAAAGTAAAATATTGTTTGTTTCATTTGATTTATTTGATTTATTGGTTGTTTTACGTCACATTCAACAGCCAGGGTCATATTGCGACGGGTAGTTTACAGGTGGAGGAAACCAGTGCATACTGCACTGTAAACCACCGGGCATCGGCAAGTAACTACCAACTTTCCAACATGAAGCGCCCGGTCCGAGATTCGAACCGGTGGCCTCAGAGGTTGGAGGCGAGAACTCTAACTGCTACACTACAGAGCCCCCCTATAGTTTGTTTAAATCTATCTTTTTGTATGGATTTATATGGCTGTGTATTGTGGGATTTTACATCCAATCAAGTGTTAAAATTCTTCATATGTTGGAGAAAATGCATAAGAAAGTTACTTGATGTTAGTTCTATGACTCACACTGAACATCTCCCCTTAATTGTTGAAGATTTACCAATTGAGGCTCAATTAGCACACAGATTAGTTAAATTTATTAATAGTATTATATGAAGTGAGAACCCAATGGTTAAAATGTGAGGTCATTTACTATGTACTGGTAGTAAATCTTTGGTATGCAGGAACAGGAATCTAGTAAAAAAGTGCTTATTTTCAAAGTATATACAAACTGTTGTTTGAGAAATTTATGTAACATGAGTGATAAAGATTTATTTCATGTTTCTACAATAAAGGATTTTATTCACATTCGGCAAACTGATGCTGGTTTTCAAAAAGCTGAGGTGGATTTTTTGTTAACATATTTTTGTGTAAAAGTTGAACAAAATAGCACAAATAACATTGAATTGTAAATATGTTCAAAATATTCCCTCTTCTACAATCTTGATTAATGCCCTAGGTATTTGTTTTTCTAACATTTTTCTATTGTATTATTAAATTTTATATACTATGTATATGATTAATAAAAAACAATAATAATAATAATAACAAAATTAATATTTACCAGTGGGGCTTTTACTTCTTCAACTCAGTTGACCCATAATGACCTGAGGCAATGCATAATATCATGACTGATGCTTCTATATTTGTATTATAAGACCAGATAAAACTAAGGACAAAATTGTGAGGTTTTTGTTTGGCTTCCATTTCAAATTTTTCTGTTGCTGTAAACAAGAATATATTTAATACTTATTTAATATTTTGTCAGACTTGTAAATACTAGTTGGTTATTGTTTAACAATTACCTGTTTGTGTCTTATTTTGTTGCAGAAAATGTTTTCGATTATTTTATTCATAAAAATTGAAAGAGTGTTTTTTTTATTTAATGATCTTTGAAATACATCAATCCTGTTGGGCTATCGTTTACAACTAAATTTATTTACACACAATAATCATTTTCTAACTGTAGCATTTTACTGTGTGTTGCAATGTTATTTATTTTCAGATGAAACATTTTAATTCCATAACATTGGGAAAAAAGTGAAACCATCATTTAGAATGTGGAACGCCCATTTATTGATGTGTAATTAATCTGTCTTTCAAATGTCAAAGTGAGATATAATAAAATGCTATGCAATATGGGAAATGTATAGTTTGTAATTTCAAATTGCAAACCAGCTTGCACCGATGAATGTTTTGTTGGTTTTAAGTTACATTTATATATATAATCATTTCCAGTAGACTAAGCAATGATAATCTTTGTGTTTTGTTCTCTAATAGGATCTGTTCTAACTGGGCTAACAGGGATAGTGCTTAATACTCTGCTACTTATAGCTCTCCACAGGATTAAAACAACCAGAAAATCGTACTTTACACTGGTAAAAAGTCTTATAGTGGCAGATCTGTTATTGCCTTTCAGTTTTGTTGTGACAATTATGACAATGGAATTAGTATTATATGAATACTTGCTCTTTGTCATTTTGCTTCATTTGATGTTATTGGTAATGGAACACTATGTGGCTATTATGAGACCACTTTACTACATCAGCTGGACAAGATGCAGATTCATCATATGCCGATTGGTGATGGGATGGACTGTTCCAGTAATCCTTGTGGTTATATCCAGATCTCTTCCAGATAAGTCACTAACTCTAAGAGCACAGTACGTGGTGGGCACAGAATTAATAAAAACTAAAGATATCTTCCGGATACCATTCATCTTGATTTGCTTCATTAGTATTGTTGTGGTGAACATATACATGTACAAAGCTGTTCGCAGGCAAGAGAGACTTCATAGTTATTCCAGTCAGCAATCAACACATAACAGCAAAGCTTTAGTATTAACGATTTTCAATGCAGGATCCTTTTTCATATGTTGGTTTCCAGTGGTGATTGTAGAGATTTGGTTTCAAGTGAATTCATCTGGTAGCCACAATTTATTATATGAAGTTTATGAAATTCCTGAATATAGAGACATTAAGTATTTTATGCAATTTATTTTGTTGCTAAATAGTATATGTGACCCACTAATTTATGCAATAAGGCTTTGTGTGGTAAGACGAATGTGGCAAAAATTGTTTTGTTGTTTGTGTAAAAAGCCACTCTCACAAAGAGTGAAAGCAAGGCAGATAGCTATTCGTTACTGTGTTGCTAAAAATGAAATTTATTTGGTCTAGTAGCTGTGAAAATTGGAAAAAAATCGAGATACATTGGCTCTGCGTAATAGAAGTAAATACTTACAAGGATACAGTTTAAATGAAGCAGTTTTTAATTTGTATTATTCAATTTATTTCCTACCAATATAAATTTCTATACTTGAAAATGACATGAAAACAAAGCTATATATTTCCATATTAATCTAAATATGGTTAATTTCAATGTTAGTATTCGTTTTTAATCATTTCTTAACTTGTCGATTGCAGTAAATTATGTTTTTATCAACAAGATGTATGTAATTTAGTTTTAAATATTTTTGTAGAACAAAGATGTTTAAAATTTACTGTTTATTTAATAAGCTATATATTCTGAATGTAGATTATTGATGACAGTGGTTTGTAGCATGATGAAATGAAACATTTTATGTTAATAATTTGATATATGTTAGATCCTATTAACCAAAATATATGTTAAAAATATGTTTACAAAAGTGGCATAGCATGTTTTACTCTTAATTGTCTGTATTATCACTTATTAATTTCCCCCATAGGGACTGAAATATTAAATATACAGGTGAGATATTTTGATGTACCAGGTACAATATTAGACCTAAAAATAAAATACTAACATTTATTGAAATAGTACTGAAGCTGGATTCATTTTTGTAAAAGAAGTCAAAATAATTTATAACCTATCACAGCATATACTTTAAATCAATTATTATGTGTTGGTGCTAAGATTTACACCAAATTTGATCATGAACGTTTCATGATTAGCCCTGGTACAAGCTCAGCGTATGCTGTACTTGTCTTGCATATTAGAAATGAAAGAACCATATGTGGCTTCATGAGTCCCTTTGAGGTTTGATGATCCGACGTTTGAATTTTGCAGTCATTTTATGCAGCTTCCATTCTTTGGATTATACCAGAGTTGTGTGAGAATTGATACCACTGCTAAATATACATTCATATAACCTAAACAGAAACAAAACGTTTATGGCTGAATTTCAGTACATCTGGGACTCTTTCCTTAGTGATAAAAATAGAATGTACGTCTCAAAGAAATTTACCAAAATGCAAAACTGGAATTAAAATCAAACAACTTCTGCAAGTCAACAAGTATATTCAAGCGGACATCATATTTTGCATATCTTTAACATGAAACAACCTGGAAAAATTTTACAATGGTACAGTACAAACAAATTATATTTTAAAGATTATTCTAACCATACAGTAGAGATTTCTAGTAATGAGATATTTGCTGATATTGTTTTAGTAAAGATTTAAATAAAAAATAGTTGATATTGTTTTATTTCGGTTTCAACTAAATATCACTTATCACTAGCACACAAAAGGTCCAAAAAATATTCCTAATAGTAACTTGACATTACCAAATGGGTTAACAAGTTTTAGTTGTTTGTACAAGTAGTTGGAAACATTATTAAAATTGCTTAAATTACTTTCACAATACATGGCACAACTTACAGTTAAGCAAATTATGTTGTGTATTCATTTAAAAATCAAAACCAGTTGGGAATCAAGAGTAATACTCGCCCTGCTTTGAATTCTTTTTAGAAGCTTTTGTTCAAAACCTGCCCAAGATTATTACTTCAAATTGGTCCAAATCACTAAAAGTCAGTCTTTCTACAACCAATGTTGCCCGATTCTGGTTGGTGCAGCTATTTTCAATTGTTTAATGATAAGCCAGGAAGCGGGATATGCAGGTGCTACCTATTGCCTCACTGGGAGATACTTCCATTACAGAGTTCAACAACTCGACAAAAGCAGCCAATTTCAACAGTAGGAGGCTGCACCGTGGTGTAAATTTTTATCTTGAAGGATCTTTGCTAAAAATAACTTTTTAATTCCCTTTTTTGGTCCATGTTTCATGCAAACTCATATAAAACTATGATACTCGATTTTCAAGACATTCACAATTGACCATTTGCACAAATCTATCTACAGATGATTAATTTGTTTGGGAACTTTTTATTTGTTTGCTGCCCCAAAGGAAATGAAATAGCTGGAAACAGCATCACAATTTGGACAATGCTATTATTGAAAAATGGTTAAGGTCGTTTTTGTAACAGTGAATTTATTGAGTTGATAGAATACTCTTACAGTGTATGAAAATTTATGTCAACTGACATTACTTGTCTTTTGAGTGGAAGGACTAATGAACTAAATGGATAGCATATTGCAGTATTTAAAGTTTAATCAATCAACTATATAATTGACACATAACAGAATGTTTTTCGTTAAAAACCTGATGGTTTGGTCTGTCAGGATGGGCAGTCCCTTTGGCTCATGCTTTAAGTTGTTAGTTCTTATTTTCGGATTGATATTGGCAAGTAACATTATGTAGGCAGGAAGGTTTTATAAATATGCATGTGACCATTTGGGGTCATTTCTTGGAAGTGAATTATTTGTGGGACTTTATTGGTTTGGCCTACTGTGACCTCTGAACTTTGTGGCCAGAGAGGCTACATGAAATTCAGAGCCAGAACTGTATGAGTACAATGGGATTTATTGCCTCTTGAAAGTATATGTGATAACTTGAACAAACAAAACTTGAATTTATTATTTTATTTTATATGGTTTTGGTGACTTTATTATACCTTGCTCTCATTTATACAGTTTAGCGACTGTGCTATAACACTGGCTATTGGTAATGAAATGAACTTAATTATGATTACTATTTATGCACTTGTCTTGTTATTCCCTTGTGTTTGCTTGGAATTCTGGCAGGTTATCATGGGTGGTGTCAAGGCATCATAAATGCTAGTCCCCCTCCCCAGTGGAAGTGTACAGGCATCTTAAGGGTGATTCCCATTATCACAAATTCGGGGGAGGGGGGCAGATAACTTGGTGTTAACTGTTATCCCCTTAATATGAACATTTCCTTCGAGGGTTTCCTGGCATTGCTAGGGGGATCCGTATTGTCTGAGCAAATACTTGGTGATCTAGCCCTCATTGGCTGGTTCATAATTTGGGGTTAGGGTTCTGAATCTAGGAATCACTTTTGAAAATGCATTGCAGTGAGACAGTCATAGAAATTTGGAATTAATTTAGGATGGAGAATTTGATTTAAGGATTTTTAATTGGATTATTTTACTTGTGAATATCTTACATGGACGGTCATTATAAGTTTTTATATGATTTACAAACTGTATTTGAATATGAGATCTACTTGATGAAATATTGCATTTCTAAATTGATTTGCTATGGCATTGACAGTATCATTGGCACAGTTGAATAACTGAAAACCTCAGGATTTGTTTGGTTAAGCACAAAGTAAGATCTACTTTAATTACGTTATTGTTCTTCAAAGTTATATTAGCAAATTTAAATTGTGATTGTCAGTTTCAGTTTTTTTTCAGATTCTTTCTTCTGCTCATGTATTACAGAAAAAGAAACAGTTATAAATATAAAGTAAAGGTCATTGTTGGACCTGCCAAGGAAAACCTTTCTCGCCCATGGTGACAAAAGTGCAAAGCTATTTTAATGAGCTACATTGGTGACAAATTTCAGGGTTAAGTAAGGTGTCAAGGATACATAGTGGTGTCAGTCTTGACTCTCAGTCGGATAATAAAGTATCTTCCAATAAGACTGCAGCAAACTCAAGATGGACTCGCCCATTAAGTGGATCTTTGACCCCTGGTTATTCCAACCAGAGAGACTCAGATAATCATAGGGACTCCTGAAATGGCTGTTGGTGTACAGATCATGATCCTGGTGACCTGAGGTCAATGCCCGCCTGTAACTGGTGGAGCACCTAGTGATTGAAGCATTGGTGACCAGTCAAGAAAAACAGGACTCAATTTAGGGTAAAAGTGCGAAAGGACAAAAATGTTATAAAATGTTAAAAGCAGGACTGTAGTTAGGGAATTTAGTGATTCATCAGAAGATGAAACCAACATACACAGTTAGTCTGAATTAAGAGTGCTGAAGAAAGTACAAAGGCAGATTACTTAGAGATTGGTAAGTTTAGACTAACTTCAAAGGGAAGGTAGGGAGTAAATTGGAAAATACATTCACAAAGGGGATACGCTTGAAGTGGTAATCTAACATCATGTTTCGTGGCCATATGAACACATTTTGGGAGACCCCAGCAGACAATGAACTACACATGACCAGCTGTCACTCACCCAGTTTACACAAGGGGTTGTAAAAATCGTCTTGATGAGCCAAGCCAAAAATTCAGGGAACAGATGTTATATTATCGTGGGGACTTTATGGAGGATGCCACTGATTTCTCCTGATCAAACACCAAAACAGCCCAAAAGGTTTTAAGCAGTTTTAGAGGACGGCATGCTCCTTGTTCAAGGATCATAAGATCTTGGGTAGCCTTCACAAGAATCTTTGGCCAAACTCATGTAATGAGCCAGATGCAGACCTAAAACAAATCTATGTTATGAACTATTATTTAGAAATATCGTTGCTTTTTGTCTCTATAGTAAACATACTCGAGAATCTAAAACTATAATTATGGCATGTATGGAATATTTCATTGAAAATGAAGTTGGTGTTTCCAAGGTATCCAACAACATCTCGTTGATCAGGGTCAAATTTGTCATGTATGGCCTCGAATAGGAGTTGTTAAGAGTGCTCTGTCATAGTACTTACCTAGAACTCATGACCATTTCTTTCACATAAAAACCAAGATGGGTTCAAAGTTATCACTGAAAGTAAATTGCAAAAGGTCCTTTCAAAAGTTAAGCCTAAAATTGGGCTTGCCCACCTTGCCACTTTGCATTTCACAGTTTCCAACGATTGGGAGACGCATTGGTCTATATAATACTAGAGTATTGAGAGACAAGACCTGAACTTATATTCCAAAAATGACTAACTCAGTGATGAAATGGTGACTTCCTTTGCTAAGCTTAAAATGGCTTTTGAGGCCCATTATATGGTATTATAAATGTATTCCTGTATTCCTTCTTGGCTCCCTGCCTGGGTTACTTTCTACGCCCTTGCTGGTTTTGTCTGAAGGCCAGATGACCTTCAGCTATGGTAAAGTTGGTTGGCCTAGGGTTCGTGGTCACATCTGTCTACTGTAATATGTATTGATATTCACATCAATCCTGTCTTAAAGTGATCTTTTCACATACTTTGCACTTGATACGATTGTAGAGCAGGACTGATAGTTATAAATCCTGTCATTGCTGTAGCTGATTGCTAATGCTAGTTGAATTACATTTATATCGATGATTCGGTATAACCTTTTGTTGCATATTGTTATTAATATCTGTAAATATAATTATATCAGATTGTTTGTTATTGTGAATAAACCAATTCTTCACAAGTTGTTCTTTGTCTAACCCTTTATATAACTTAAGACAAAATTGTGTTATTTATGTCATGGCTTCTATATAAAAATTTACTGTTACTGTGAACAGTGTTATATATAATCTTTATTTTACATTGACAAAAATTGGAAATATTGTCTTGGAATATCAGTTGGTTAAAGGGCCAATGCAACCAAAACACAAATTTCATCTATTAATCCATTCATACATTATAAATGATATAAACCAAAACAAAAAACCCACAGAAGTGTGTAATGTTTATAATCTTCACTTGAAGCTTGGAAAACAAGAGTCTGCCTCATTTGAACATTTGACCCCAGATTTGTTTATGCTGCGTCATGGTATGAACCCATCTATGCACACACACTGCTGTATATATACTGTACAAAATGTGTTATCTTAAATCTCAGTTTTGTTACTGTTTATACATTGTTTGTAGTATATTTCGGTATTTTTATTTCCAACTTCATAAAACAAGCAATAATAAAAAAGCACCAGTATCTGAAAATAATATTTAAACTGGTGGATTAGATTTAGTTTTTATAAGCAGTTGAGTTCTTTTCTTTGGCATTTTTTAAATATGTAAATTGTTTATAAGCAATTATTCCTGTTATTATTTCAGATGTAATGTCAAAAAGATTTGGCTTTTACTATGAAACATTCAGAAATTCTTATTTAAACAAACAGTAGCTATGTTCTTGGATAAAAATGATTTTTTAAAGAAAAATAAGATCATTATTCGAAGATAAGGAAAATCAACTGAAAAGTTTCACAGCCACATAGAAAATGGGGATGTTGTAGGGGATGATGTAGAAAAAGAAAATGAAAGCAAAGAAATTCACAAACCAGCACTAGATAAGAATATCAAGTATATGCTACATTGGATATATTTTTACTTTTTTAGTGATGTCATAAAAGCAGAATTGAAGAATTAAGTAATCCAACATTGAAATAAGTGCTGTACCAAGTTAACTGTTTTTCTCCAGATTAATTAAATGGGAAATTCTTATTAAAAGTTTTAAGATTATTTTACATCATTAGTTTAATCTATTACAGAATATATGTGAGTTTTTTCACATATCGGTACATCTTTGAAACCTTTCAAGACAAATATCAAATGTGTGAGAAAGATATTTTAAGGCATTTTAGATATACAGTTACATTTCAATAGAAATTGTTATCTTGAAACCGGAATTATTTACTTCAACTTTACAGGAATCCATGTGACAGAGTTCTACTATCAAAAGAAATTTCAAATTAAATGGGCTAAACATATATTCATTTTTTGCGACTCTGTTGTTGGGGCTTTTCTGGATGTAATTTAGTAATAGTTTTCATGTCTTATAGAACTGATAGAACTATGATATTTTTTAAGTAAAAAGCAACTATTTAAACACAGGTTGCCTTTATAATGATATGTATATTGATATAAACAGTTTGTACAACTAATAATAAAATGATGTAAAGCCTATTTGTATGATGATCTATTTTGTGAACATTGTATACACTGCAACAGTAACTTGATGGGTTTTTTTTGTTAAATCTCTTTTATAATCACTAAAATTATTTCTAATTTTATTTTTAATGCATCTGCATTACATAACTCTCTAATAATGAAGTATCTTCACATGATAAACCTTTAGATAAACCAAATACAAAATAAATTTAATCCACTGTTTTGTGTATAAACACTACCAATACACAAGCAGAACATACACACTAGAGAAAATGTGTTCATACGATGATGTAGTGTATTTCTGCTGTGACCTGACATACTTTCACAGCCTACTTGTTGAAAAGGCAGAATGGGGGATAAACTTGTGTATATGTTGTATTGAATGTGGATATTGTATTGACTGTGGCACAAACTATTGAATGTGTACATTCAATGGGCAAATCATTGAATGTATACATTCAATGGCTGAACTGTGGAATGTGTACATTCAATGGCTAAAATCATTGAATGTGTACCCAAGCCATTGAATGTATAAATAATTAAATATGAAAAGCTGATACTGATTGAAAAGACTTAGTTTATAACCTATATTGGATATTTTAGCATAATAATAAGTGATTAAAGTAATAGGAATAAAAGTGTTACATTTCAGGAAGTGACATAAAGAAGGATCAATCTAGAACATTAAAATGAATAAACATATATGTAATGACATAAATTGTAAAAATTTTATGCAATAAAAGTCATATATTTCATTGGATTATTAACGCTCGACGATAGGAGAGGGTTATTGTAATCAGTTTGTTTCTGTCTGTCTGTCTGTCTGTCTGTCTGTGCACCGTTTCGCCCTTATAACTCAAAAACTATAACACCAATCAAGCTCAAATTTGGGGGGCAGGTATTTCATGGGGTACAGATGCATTCTTCCAAATTTGGTGTAATTTGTTTGAAAATTAAAGCCAGGAGAGAGTTTTTCTTATTTTTAATTGGGCTTTTACAGTGAAATCTGCTTCTCCAATCAATCAATAATCCACACACAATCAGCTTTGCTTCCCCCAATGCTTTATTAATGTGTGTATGTGTGTGTTGCTATGCTTGGTCACACATGTGAAAAATCAATATCATGACAGGATTTCTTCCTCATGAATTTTTGTGCAAAAAGAATTCCTCTGTAGCTGTGAGTGTAATGTGAAGAACTTGTAATCCTATGTTTGGGGTTCAATACCATTCACTATTTTTTTTCAGCTTTTCTTTTTTAAGTATTTCTTTTTTTAGGCTTTTTAAAGAATTTCTTAAAGGTTTTGCTAGAAAGAAAAGAGAAAATTAAACACATTTAAATTTTTGGTGTCCAAAAAACACTTAACCAAGATCAGATGTCTACTCTTCATCACATACGTAAAAAATTAATATTTTGTTTCTGATGATGTCATTACTTAATGATGTCACAATGCAATTGTCATTGTGAGGTCACAAACCCTAGCTTGTGATATTTGCTGTCTTTAAGTAATAATATTTCTTCTCATTAAATTTATGTCTTGAAATTGACATAAAGATAATTGAGAGGGAGGTGGTGTATTCGCCATGTTTATTTATTTCTGTTTTTTTGTTTGTTTGTTTGTTTGTTTGTTTCAATTTCTTGACAGTCCATCACAAAAAATTTACCCTGAGTGATTTTCACCAAGAAGTGGCTTTTAACCAATATTTTTACCTCTACCAGGAGTTTATGTTTTTGTGTGCTTTTCTGTCTATTTGTCTGTCTGTTTTTGGTGTTCAGATTACTCCAGAACTAATGAACAGATCTTTATAAAAATTTTGTGGGTAGGACCTGGTCAAAGGAAGAAGTTACTAATTTTTGGGAAAGACCTAGATCATATTTTGGATACAAAAAATCATGAATTTTTATAGGTCCCATTTCAATGTATTTTAATGATTTTAGCTTTCTACTTGATATTTCTTCAAAAGTAATGAATAAATTTTGATGTTAAATTTTAAGTAGGAAGGGGCTAGCCATGGGAAGGAGTGATTACATTTTAGGAAAATCTAGTTAATATTCTGGATACCAATGAGCCTGGACGTGTGTTATACTTTATAACACTTGTGAGACTGGTCACATTGAGTCGAGCGTTTTGCTCTCTCTGAGTGCATCTTGTCTTATTTTTAATTGGGCTTTTACAGTGAAATCTGCTTCTCTGTCTGTGCACTGTTTTGCCCTTATAACTCAAAAACTATAACATCAATCAATGTCAAATTTATTGGGCAGGTATTTTATGGGGAACAGACAGATTCTTCCAAATTTGGTGTAATTTGTTTGAAAATTAAAGCCAGGAGAGAGTTTTTCTTATTTTTAATTGGGAATACACAGTGAAACTGCTTCTCTTCATCACATAGGTAAAAAAAATCAATATTTTGCTTTCTGATGATGTCATTACTCCGTGATGTCACAATGCAACTGTCATTGTGAGGTCACAAACCTAGCTTGTGATACTTGCTGTCTGTTTTTATTTCAATTCCTTGACAGTCCATCACAAAAAATTACCATGTGTGATCTTCACCAAGTGACCTTTAAGCAATATTTTTACCTCCACCAGCAGTTTAATGTTTTTGTGTGCTTATTGTTTATTTTTTTATATTATTTTGTGTGTGTGGGGGGGGGGGGGATGTAGTTACTAAAAGAAAGATCAGGATCTTAATTTGGATACAAAAAATTCATGATTTTTCAGAGGTCCCATTTCAATGTATTTTAAATGACTAGCTTTCTACTTGATATTTCTATGAAGATTAATTTACATGTTTGGTTTTATTTTATTGTCTTCCTTACAATACTTTATATCACTTGATGAACTGGTCACATGGAGTCGAGCGTTTTGCTCTCTCTGAGTGCATCTTGTTTATGATGCATCAAGCCTTTCTGATCAAAGTCATTACAAAAACTATATAATAAGCTTTACTTTAATCCACAAATATTGAAATATTTGGCCTCCCAGTGAAAGGATGAAAGAAAAATAGTTCAAGCCTGAGTAGTTACTTTTTGGTCTTTCACTGTATGATACTAATATGTGATAGCAAGTAATTCATCTAATTAAGTGTGAAATTTGGGTATTTAATTGTAATTAGCCCCATAGTTGCACCCTTGTATTGTTGTAGGGGTTCAGTGGGACAATATAATTAGAAAACAGATTAAGATAAACATTATTAGAAAACAAAACAGTTTTTAACGCTCGACGATAGGAGAGGGTTATTGTAATCAGTTTGTTTCTGTCTGTCCATCTGTCTGTCTGTCTGTCTGTGCACCGTTTCGCTCTTATAACTCAAAAACTATAACACCAATCAAGCTCACATTTGGTGGGCAGGTATTTTATGGGGTACAGACGGATTCTTCCAAATTTGGTGTAATTTGTGTGAAAATTAAAGCCAGGAGAGAGTTTTTTTTTAATTTTTAATTGGGCTTTTACAGTGAAAATTCTGCTTCTCTGTCTGTGCACCGTTTTGCCCTTATAACTCAAAAACTATAACATCAATCAATCTCAAATTTAGTGGGCAGGTATTTTATGGGGAACAGACGGATTCTTCCAAATTTGGTGTAATTTGTTTGAAAATTAAAGCCAGGAGAGTGTTTTTCTTATTTTTAATTGGGAATACACAGTGAAACTGCTTCTCTTCATCACATAGGTAAAAAAATCAATATTTTGCTTTCTGATGATGTCATTACTCCATGATGTCACAATGCAACTGTCATTGTGAGGTCAAAAACCTAGCTTGTGATACTTGCTGTCTTTAAGTAAAAATATTTCTTCTCATTTTAATAAACATAATAAAGAGGGAGGTGGTATATTCATCATTTTTATTAATTATTAACGCTCGACGATAGGAGAGGGTTATTGTGATCAGTTTGTTTCTGTCTGTCCGTCTGTCTGTCTGTCTGTGCACCGTTTCGCCCTCAAAAATCAAAAACTATAACACCAATCGAGCTCAAATTTGGTGGGCGTGTATTTTATGGGGTACAGACAAATTCTTCCAAATTTGGTGTAATTTGTATGAAAATTAAAGCCAGGAGAGAGTTTTTCGTATTTTTAATTGGGCTTTTACAGTGAAATCTGCTTCTTTGTCTGTGCACCGTTTTACCAACAGTTTTTAACGCTCGACGATAGGAGAGGGTTATTGTAATCAGTTTGTTTCTGTCTGTCCATCTGTCTGTCTGTCTGTCTGTGCACCGTTTCGCTCTTATAACTCAAAAACTATAACATCAATCAATTTCAAATTTGGTGGGAAGGTATTTCATGGGGTACAGATGAATTCTTCCAAATTTGGTGTAATTTGTTTGAAAATTAAAGCCAGGAGAGAGTTTTTCTCATTTTTAATTGGGAATACACAGTGAAATTGCTTCTCTTCATCACATACGTAAAAAATCAATACTTTCCTTTCTGATGATGTCATTACTCATTGATGTCACAATGCAATTGTCATTGTGATGTCACAAACATAGCTTGTGATACTTGCTGTATTTTATGTCTTGAAATTGACATAAACATAATAAAGAGGGAGATGGTATATTCATCATTTTTATTAATTACTATTTCTGTTTTATTTTCTCTTTTTTTCTTTCAATTCCTTGACAGTCCATTACAAAAAATTACCATGCGTGATTTTCATCAAGAAGTGAACTTTAAGCAATATTTTTACCTCCACCAGCAGTTTAAGTTTTTGTGTGCTGATTGTTTAATTGTCTATTTGTCTGGGTTTTTTTTTTTGGGGGGGGAGGTTGTCTGGGGGTGGGTGGGTGGGTGTGTGTGTGTTTAGATTACTCCAGAACTAATGAACAGATCTTTATTTAAAAATTTGTGGGTAGGACCTGACTGAAGGAAGAAGTTACTAAAAGAAAGATCTGGATCTTATTTTGGATACAAAAAAAATCATGATTTTTCAGAGGTCCCATTTCAATGTATTTTTAATGACTTTAGCTTTCTACTTGATATTTCTATGAAGATTACTTTACATGTTTGGTTTTATTTGTCTTCCTTACAATACTTTATATCACTTGAGAGACTGGTCACATGGAGTCGAGCGTTTTGCTCTCTCTGAGTGCATCTTGTTGTTATAATGCAATAATAAGTTCTATTTCACACAATATCAGTTACTTATTTCAATTTCTGAAGTTCATATACACATTCAATGACTATGGTTGTGGAATGTACACATTCCACAGTTAAACTATTGAATGTACACATTCAATGGCTGCTTGCTATTGAATGTGTAGATTCAATGGCCAAGCTGTTGAATGTACACATTCAATAACTAACCCATTGAATCTACACATTCAATGGTTATCTACATTCAATACAACATATACATTTAACTGTGCAGACTGTGGGATGTTGTTTTTCTGTTCTTTGGGTTATATGTACACTCACTGAAATATACCCAGTGTTTAATCAGAATGTAAAATTCATTGCATTGGCCCTTTAATGTTTTAAGAGTTAAAGAAATCATTTTGTGTCATGTTTTCTTCTACAAATCACCGTGGATAAATTAGTTTATTATCACAGAAAATCTTGTTTTATTCCGTTTGCAGTGGCAACAATATTTAATTAAAGTCGAACTTGTGATAATCAATCACCCTGGGCAAATTCCAAAAGCAATTGGTATTTACAAAGTAAGAGTTGGGAATGTGTAGCTTTATAATTTCTTTCTTAACAAGGCCAAAAGGTGTTTTGGTCCCCTAGCAAGAGCGCAAAGCCATCAAAGACACGAGTAGTGCACCAGAACTTACAAAATCTGTGGCACAACGAAATTCCAACTGAGGCACACATGAATTCCAAAGTGATAATCAATCACCCTGGGAAAAAGCAATTGGTTTCACAGGTGATTCTTCTCCACAGGTGCAGCTATGGAGGTCATAGGACATAGTAATCTAATCTTATGTGGATTTTTGTATCACTTAATCTCCATCAAATGATAGACTCCAAGGCTCTGCTGAACATAAATAGAGTAAATATTCGTAAGTCCATGGGCTGTATTCTTCAACAATTCTTAAATTAAGTGACCATAGTCCTAAGTAAGGAAAGGGTTTTAACTCCAGTTTATCTTGGACTTTGTATTCACAAAGCAAGAGTTGGGAATGTGTAGCTTTATAATTTCTTTCTTAACAAGGCCAAAAGGTGTTTTGGTCCCCTAGCAAGAGCGCAAAGCCATCAGAGACACGAGTAGTGCACTAGAACTTACGAAAGTTTGTGGATACAACGAAATTCCAACTGAGACACACATGAATTTAAAAGTAATTTTGTACAAGTACAAATGTGCAGGTAATCTATTTTAAAAGAAAGAAAATAATGAAAATCATCAGTCAAATTAGTATGAACATTGCATGTTAGTGTCTCTGAGATAGATTATGATTTGCAAACATATTTGCATTTTTGGAAGGAAGAGGTAGTTGCTCTTCACAGGTTAAAAGCTTTCTAGGGACATGGAAAAGGTGGTGGGTGGTTGCTACCAGGTGGTTGCTGTTCACAGGTTCAAATTAATGTAAAATGTCCTGAACAGTTTCAAAAGTGGTTGCTCTTTAAAGGTGGTTGCTTGAATAGGTTTCACTACAGCTTTACCTTAAATAGTTTACTTATTCTAATATTGGGCCCATATGTAATGACACTCGTGTAAAGGTTATAGCTCTATAAGCTATAACAAACTGGTTTAACAAATCCAATAGCTCTCGTGATAGGGGTAAAATAATTACATATTGGAGGAAATTAAGCAAAAAAGATCAATTGAAAAGTGACACTAGTTTTGTGCCAATCAAATTACCATTTAAAACAAATTATTATTACAACTATCATTTTACCAATTAATCATACTTTGAACAAAATTTGTTTTAAAGCAATTACATCCAACTTGAATAAAGTTGCCCACATCATAAGGTTATAAGTGCTAATCCACAAAAGACGCTATTGCTACACAAACTGATAGAAATATGTAATCATATTCAACTATAATTCAATCACTTTCTGTTTAACATTAACATGCCTTTGCAATAAATAATATATGTATTATCATAGTTTAATTTTGATTCAAAATTCAACAATTTAAAGTCCACAGTGCATGAAAAAAAAGTTTCTTTAAACTTTTGTATGTGTATGCCACTGAGTAAGATAATCCCAACAATGAAAACTAGACATCAATCAGAGCATCCCCCACTGAGATACAGCCTCTCAATGTGCCATATAGAATAACATCCCTGAAATCATGTGTGGAGGAGTTGTAACGAAACACAAGGAACACAAGTGCAGATTTTGTTATAAATGTATTGGGAAGAATTGGATGTAACTGAATATGTAGCTGATTTAATTGCATTTGGAAATGACTTTTTTAAGCTTAACTTTAACTGAGTAAGGATCATTTTGTTTGAAAAGTTTTTATAATTTAATATGATAATTAGCATTTATTCTTTAATATGAAAGCTCTCAATCAGACTCCATCTAAAACTGTCAATGATAGAGTGTTTGACAGTGAGGATTCTGTAGAGATAACATTTTAAATATTAACCACAAATAATGTAATTCTAAGAGCAGGTTGGGTTACAGTCATAAATTTATTAATGTGTATCAATCACTGTAAGTAAAGTGTTGCTTTTTTTCTTTTGGCTTGGGTTGTAAAACTTTCAATGAAATTTTTGAGTTTAGTCTTTAACTTGGCTATTTCTTGCATACAGTGCAACGAATGTACATTAAAATGTTTTATAATCAACAAAATACACTTCTCTTATCTATGACAAACAAGAATTTCATACTTTAAAAGTATCAACATTCAGGTACAAAGAACATTGCAGTCTGACCCATACAGCTATTAAAAGTAGATATCATGAAAGACACACTGTTGTCAATAAAATGTCAGAATGTGGTTCCGATCTCCAGTGTATTAAACTCTACATCCTGGTACTGAACCAGTGTGCTTAAACATTTGGTCATTTTAGCCTTCTTACTTTCAATATTGGCAGCAGTGTAGCCCAATATAAAAGAGCCTAATACAGTGTGTTTTACAGTGTGTTTTGACCAGCTGGTTTTATAAATTGTCACTGTCAGTTCTAAATGGTCAACTAGATCAAGTAATGAATATTGATCTGTTCATAAGAACTAATACAATGTAATATTGACTATTGAACCTTCGGGCTAACTCTTTATGTTCTGATAATATGGAGTTTGGATAATCAAGGGTGCCCTAAAATTTTATCACATTTTGAGAAAATGTGGACAAGAACTGGGTGAAAAACTTGCTTATCAGTTTATTTAAAAACTGACACAGTATCAGAAGCTGCATTGTTACACTAAAAGCTACACACTTATTCACTATTTTGAACACAAGTTACAGTCAAATTGTAAAAAGACCATTCTATGTGTGTGACCACACAATATTTCAAGTTCATTTGATAGAAGAATCTTTGCACTAAGTGTATGAAAAATTTTTTTTTACTGAAGCTGACCCTTTTCAAGCAAGCCAGTTTATAAAACATTAATTTCACTTCATTTTACACTATTTTGTATTGTACACACAGAGATCAGGGTGGGAAATCACCTAGTGTGACGTAGCACAGTTTCAGAGAAGGATCTGTTTTGTTTTTCCAACTGTCAGATTTAGCTGGCTTTTAATGTGCTTTCTAGTGGAAGTTTTAAGATGGGACTTGGCAGGTGTGTTACACACATAATCTGTACAATAATGCAAAAAACATTTCATGCACTGTGGTCTTTAAGGCTCTTACCTATGTACCACAAACCATATCAGTCCCCCTCCTTCCCAGAATCACACACTCTGCGGAGCATTGAATTTATTAAATACACATAACAAGTATAAAAGTGTAAAGATATTATATAAGTATAAACCAAAGATATATGAGACTACTAAATTAATTACATCTATAGTTGTGATATAGAGTTAATTAATGTCAATATAAAGAATACCATGAGATTACTAAGTTATAATATACACATGAAGTTATTTAGTTACTGTACACTTTCCATGAATTATTTATTTAAATTTTACACATTTACTTATCTAAATTCAAACCCAAATATAACATGAAGTGACCCTGTAGAGTTGACCTTGACTCAAAAGGTCAAGTTTACCCCAGTGAATGACCGCAAGGTCACCAAGACTCCAGGTTCTAAGAGTTGGGAGGAAAGTTATAATACACACAAGTAAATGATTGTGTGGGTGAAAACTTTGAAGGGTGGATCCTTGAGGAGCCTAATTTGGCATGCAAGGAATTTTATTATGGTTAATTTAGAAACATCTTTGTATTTTATGAGAGGAAAATATTTTTTGTGAAATTTTACTGAAAGTCCTTAGAGGGGTGAATTTATTATGAAAAAGAAGCCCCAAACCCCAAGTAGGTGGTATAGTGTAGTTAACGTTGAAAAGCTTGGGGCACTTGGTCAGAGGCGCTATGATCCATTGTGATATATTTACAAATGCAAACAAAATGGAAAAAAGCTAGTGTGTAAATGACTTTAAAGACCTGGCCCATGTATGTACTATCAATTGGAGGGTATTAATATCAATTACTTTCATCAATGAGGCTTTAAAGGGTCTGTGAAGAACCATAGCTTTTTGGAAGTACTTTATTCTTTGATCATAAAAAGCATGCTTGCGAAGGCCCATAAGGACCAATTTAGTTTTGACAGCCGACAAATGGTTGGCCATAGCTGAGACAGAGTAGTTATTTGTAGATAGAGACTGGATGTAAGCAATGGATATCACAGGTGATCTGGTAGTTGAATGTGCATGAAAACAGTAAAAGCAATAAATAAGCGAAACCTTCTATTGTAGTATCTTTGTGTGGAAGATCTGAAGGCCATGTAGATCTTCTGAAGGCCCTTATGGATAAGGTTGGAAATGGCTGGGCTGAACCCTACAGAAGATGATTATATTAACATAATTACCTATTCACTTAGATGGACCAGTCAATTTTGGCATAATCTATGCGAACAAATTCCCATTTGTATATGGGTAAGAGTTCAGCTAATTTAATCTGTGGGTGGGCTGCAGTGGTCCATTTTGATAAGAGATCAGCAACTACATTATGCCTGCTTGCAATGTGCTTGACCTGTAGGTCAATGTTATTTCTAGCTGCTTCATATTGTATAATACGGGCTATGGCAGCTAAGGTTAAGTCCCTGGTTCTACCAGTGTTCAGAACATAAACTACTGCCTCATTACACAGGCAATAGCAAACTTCTTATTGGCCCAAAACTGGGGCCAGACTCTGAGAACCACTAAATGTTCAAAATCTCTAGATGGGCTATATTCATGTCAAGATAGCCCAAGGGCAAGGTAAGAGTATAGATTCTAGAGCCCCATCTTGCACCCGGCCCTCTGAGGATGGCGTCCAGTTCAATTAAACAATTAATTGGCCTTGGGTCAAAGAAAACAACAACATTAAAAATAGGCATGAATTTAAGAACCAGTTAATGTCCCTCCTGGCCTCACTGGTGAGAGTAGTTTGGCATTTGTCTTCCATGACCTCAAAAATTCTAATAGTCAATTCAAAAAGAGGCTAAACATACAAACACACTTGGTAACATAAAGGAGGCTACCTAACAGTAACTACAGTTGATGCTTGTCTCAGTGAGTTTTCTGACGTCATGTGTCACAGGTGTCTCACACATTTTCTTGTGGGAAATTGCAAGGGTAGAGTGAATTGTGTCCACCATGATGCCTAAGTAATTCATAGACGTAGTGGGTGCCACCAACTTTTTCATAGAAATTTAAAACCTAGGTCCTTAAGAAGCCATAGCAAAGTGTCAAAAGAGGCATCAATCTTATCCGGAATGTCAATTCTAAGGATATCATCAATATAATTCATGATGTCATCATTTATCTGACACATAATATGTAATTAATAACTTGTATAACTTGCAGCCCCTACCTAAACTCCTAATCTGATTATTGATATCTGATTGATAAGGTGTCTAGGTAGATATCCCCAGGAATTCCTGCATTTATAGAGTTGCCATGTGGGAAAAAGCCATGCCATGTGCGATAATGACTCTCCTGTAATGACTATCAGGCTTATCTCTGCTGATAAAGGGAGATGTATGTAACCCTGCAAGTGGGGTTCCTCATAAGGCCCCAAAATAGCCTTGTATGCTATCCCTTCCTGTAAATAGGCATTTATGTCATCAGGCTAGGCTTTGGCCGATGAATGATTGTCTGAATGATTTACAAGGGGCCCTCCTATCAAAGTCCATAGGGAACCCAAAAGGTATCAACAGAGGGAGTTGTTTATCCCAATAACCCTGTAGCAGCTTGTCCCACACCTTAGGTTTTAGAATCTAATTGAATAAATAAATAAATAGGGACTGCAGGTAGTAATGTGCCCTCGAATGTTTTTATGTAACTGCAATGGGTCAAGTGACGTTTGTTTAGGGTAGACCACCTGTGCAAGTTTCAGGTCACCTAAAAGTATGAGGCCAAATTTAAACTTGGAAGAAAAGAGGGGGCAAGATTGCTGAATGCTATTCAATCTAAATAATAGCCATAAATATTCTAACAAATTGGTTGATGTCAATTGGGGCCAGTGAGTGCAATTTGAACATCCAACACAACTCAATAATATGCCTTCTTTTGGAAGTGCTGTCAGATTCAAATTTTGTTGTGCACCACTCTGACACACTGAACTTCATATGTTTTTGACTGTGGCCATCATTCTTGAAATGAATCCTTAGGTGTCTGCAGGTTGGTGTTTGAAGAATGTCCCTTGTAACTGGTGGATATTTAGTGGTGGTATTGGTTGGGTATTCCCTTAAATTTTGGAGCCTGAAACCAGTGATTGGTTTTTCTAGAAAAAATTGGTCCGCTGTCTGGACTGTTTGAAAATTTGTTCCAGTTCCTATGTATGATTCCCTTTATATGTGGGTTTATGGGGTTATAATTGGTAACCATGGCTGGGGTTTTCACTGGTGTTTTTCTATGACATCCAGATAATAATCTTGTTTATATTTGGAAAATTTAAACTTGATATGGGCCTCCCACTGCTGTAAAGTCTGACTTGTGGGTAGAAACTCTTTGTAACTTTTCTTGGCCTTCAAGCGTAAATCATATTTTGTAGAATCATGACAATCATTTTGGATTTCAGGATCCTTATCTGAGCCTGCTCCCTCCTGTGAACTAGGGGCATCATTCTTATCAGCTTGGCTTTTGAGTTGTTGTGCAAGGGTGACTTGAGCTCTTTTATGGTTAGCTTTGAATTGATATGGTTCAAGCACAGTTTTGTCCTCATGGGGCGTGTAAGAAATAAATTTATCATAGGCATTATATTGTAATGCCTCCTTTGTTTCAACATGCAAGTTTGGCCAAGAATCAGTTATATTTTCAATGCAACCAAGAATAGTCGGTTCAAGATCCTGCAATTGCTCAGAAACTATGCCGTCATGTTCTTGAAAAATGTAAAACCTGTCGGTACACTTTAGGTCATTTTTGGGAGCACTTACCTTGACTTCAAGTGAAGCCTCCTTACATGTATAACTCTGTACACCTCCCCCATGTTTAATAATCTGACTACTTCGAGTGGTAAGATCATGGGTTTTGCTACTTTTGTGTCACTTTTTATTGTCTTTTTATTGTCTACATGTATACCTTACTTGGGGGAAGTGCCACTGGTAGCAATAGTAGGCATGGCTGAGCAGTCCCTAACTCTGGGACCTTTTACCATATGGATATAAGAATAGTTCTTATACATGTATACATCCAGTTTCCAGTTGGTACTTACCCCATTAAATGCATGGGAAGTAGAGACAATTTTGGTATTGTACCTTTTGGTAGGAGTTTGTCTTGTATCTTATTTTGGACTCCCTGCCCCATATGACCTTTGATTACTGGCACTGCATTATAGCAGTGTCTCACTCGTTTTTTCGCATCTTGACCTTTATGTACATTTCTACAATTTTTCTGGAGATGGGGAAAGCGTTTCCCCACTCCAAAGCAGTAGTTGCATATGTGTTTGTAACTGTGACAATTTGTAACAGGGTCACTGGTGTGGGAACATTTACCCATTTGAAAAACTTTACATGGAGTACCTTGGGCATTACTTTGCATTTTCTTGCCCTAGGATGATGGATTTCTAACTATCTTCTGAGCTCTCCTTATCCGATCAATTTTCTTGGTCATATGCCAGTCGACTTTGCCCTCTTCCATACCACACAGCATTAGTGCATAGGCGCCTCTAACAGACGTCCACCTTTAGAATCCCCCATTATCTCAGTCATGTAATCTAACATGCAATTCTTGGTTTTCACATTTTTTTCTTCCCTAATGTGGGTGTTCCCGATTAAGGGTTTTTGGGAGTCGGTTTCAAAAAGTTCCTTAGTTGCAGGCGTTCTGTAAGGGTCGGTTGTTGTCGGTTGTGGCCGTGAGAAATATCAAACATGTTTGATATTTCTCATGATCCAAACCGATTCTTTTTTCCCGCCGTAAACAAAATGTCCAGTCCCAGGCTTCCTCAGGCCTCCTCAGACCCAAATTTACACAGTCCTGTGTGTGAAAAGGAATCGATTTCATTAGTCCCTGGAAGCCTCAGACAGTCTGAGGTGTCCTGGGACCCAAAAATCTAGGTCTAGGACTAAGCCCCGACTAAGAGAAACTGACCCAAACCAATCCAAGCCGACCGCCTCAAGACATCTGGGACCACACAAATTTAGTCTGCGACAGTCTGAGGACGCCCCAGGAGGCCTGGGACTAATTACCGATTAAGAGCTGACTATTTTCCGCACGTCTGAAATTAAAAGGAGGCAATGAGGGGGTCTGAGACTATATAAGCGACTGCGCACATGTTCTTGTTGTTACTGACTGGTTGGCTACTGAGAGACATGTGTCACTGTTTTTAGGAGTTGTTTTAAATATAATATAATATACTTGAGCTTAGGGCAAATTTTACAGTTAGGCAACACATTTTACTTTTTTTACCATTAACTGGAGTTATGAGAAAAGAGAAAGGAGGAAAGAGAGGAAAGAAGAAGATGAGTGAGAGGCAAAAGGAGGGGGAGACGGAAGGTGAACAGAGGAGGGTACAGAGGAGGGTACACAAGAGACTGAGGAAGCTTGCGAAGAAGAATAGATGTGTGAGGAGGATTCAGAGAGTCACTCCGCAGCCAAGAGAGCCAGGGTCTGTGCAGGGTCTGTGCCAAGAAACTACAATTGTGGAGTTTGTGAAGGAGCATTCAGAGCTCTACGACAAGGAGCATGCACGTTTTCACGACAGACAGAAGAGGGGGGCTCTCTGGGCAGAAATCTCTGCAGAACTGAAGCTCCAGCCCTTTGATGTCAGAAGTTGGTTTGAATCCCAGAGAGCGCATTATGGCAAGCTACAATTTGGCCAAGCCCCAAGGGAGATGACCAAGAGACAGTGATGGGTCTACCAGCAGATGGGTTTCCTTGAGACCCACATCAGATGAAATAGGGCCAGCAGAAGCTCAGGGTTCGAGGCCAGTGATTAGTGGTGAAGTCCCTGCCTGGGGTATTTATTTCAGGTAACCACAAAGGCATACACATAAACTGGACAATAAAAAAGTGTATGGTGTAAATGTTTACCCACTACACAAAGGAAAGGTGTGCAATAAAATATGGGAAATGTATATACAAACATAATTTTTCATGCTGATTCAGTTTTCAAGACATTAAAAATAATGTGGAGTGGTTTTCGCCTTGTTATATAGTAACACATGCGCATGGGAGATAATGGGTGAAGCAATTCTTTTGTTAACAGGGATTTTATGCTTTACTTGTGCAGGTATTGTACAATCTATATTTTGCAGAGGTGAAACAGAAGCTCCAATATCTGACTCCTTTTTTGCATATACTCTATTTTAATATCTTCTACAAGTCCTATATGCCGTCAATAGGACAGCAAACAGACAATAATTTATATAACTGTATTATTATAAATATTGTTTGATAAAGGGGAGAATAATTGCTATAAAATTCCAATTTAGATTTATATGTTGCTCTTCTGGATATATAAATATCAATACAAAATTAACATAGTCAGATTATAGTTTTTGTTTGATACTCTGCCGTATATTTTTATTGTTAAATATAGCAGAGTAAGGATATCGTGTAAAAGTACCATGTAGCTGTACAGTGGTTTGAGAAGACTTCGGTTTTCATAAACACACACTTATTTTGATAATCATTGATACAAAATGGTTGATAATAAAAGTAAAACATCTTCTTTTAGACATGAAAATGTATCTTTCCAGTGATTGTTCTTTCACAATCTATTGATTTATATACCAGCATGTCATTCAGGAAGTCTTCCTATTTTATTGTCCACCACCAATTTCATTATCCACATACAGAATGCGTAATATTTGATTCTTTCCCAATCAGTTGCCTGCAATGGACAAGAAAAGGAGGTTTTCATCACAGCCTCACAAACACTTCTTCAACATAACCATACAACCAGATCTCTTGGAAGAGCAGAATCGAACTCCATTAATGGCATTCGAGGGCTCCAACAATTTCTTGATGATAAAGTGGGTGTTATAGTTACCTCAACCAATAAGGTTATGTTTATGGACGTGTTTATTTATCTGTTTGTATGTCTGTCTGTTTTTGCAATAAATTCCAAAAAATGAATGTATCTTTATACAATGTTTTGTGCTGGTAGGGTCTGACCAAAGAAGAAAAAAAATAATTTTAAAAAAGTCCCATTTTCAATAATTTGGGTTCTGTAACTGAGGTTAGTTCAAGATAATATTTTATAAAAAAATGCAATATTTAGGTGAAATTAAAATATGGGAATATTTTCCCCCTTGTCACATGTCTGCTCTCTAGAAAATGTTTTCTAATTCTGAGTTAAACTGTTGTAATCCTTTGTCCTACTGCAGTACCTCGAAGCCATACAGTGGTAATCAACAGGTTTACTGTTGCTTTGTACTCTGAGTCAATACTGTGGCAATTCTGAGTAATATGTGGCAATACTGTGTTATACTGCGGGAATCCCGAGCGATACTGCAGTACTCCTGTTTAATTATGCTAATTACAGAAAAAAACACTTCTTTCTGGGCAATATTGTGATTTATGGTAATCCTAAATCATACAGTAGCAATCCTCGAACCCACTTTGGTAATGCTGTGTTATACTATAAAAATCCTTGGTCAAACTGTATTAAATCTGGGGCATACTGGGGCAATTCTGTGCACCAATCACTCTGTATTAACTAATTATTTACAACCTATTTGCAGAGGTCGTGAAAACATCATTCTGAGTGCTCCTGTCGGGAAAGAATTTGTCACTGAAAAAAATGTGTATGAATACAAAAGATGTCCGACAAATATCGCTACGCTGGCGAATGAATGACAAACTAAGATTTATGAAGAAGGTAAATATACTTGGTGGCTTGGTGTTTAATGTGATCTTATTATAGATACTCAGGCTTCCAAGTAACTGGACTACAGGAGTAAGCCACAACGCCCAGTCACTTAATTGGAACTCATTGCTCTTAAGTAATACATCCATTATGGCTGCAGAGGATTGTTTACTTACTAAAGCCATGTATTAACCTTTCCAGATGACAGATATAATTCAATTTTATTTCCATTATTGAAGTATCGGAAAAATTTCAAAAATTTGAGTGAAGAAATAGAGTGACAAAATTTCTGTCAAGACTATGTAAAACACTGCTATTTTTTGTTCTAGTCAGTACACAAGTACTTTTTTATTTTATCCACCACACCAAGTATTTGATCTAAATATCAGAAAATTCAGGCTGGGTAATACTGAATTATTCCCCTTCGCCCCTTGGATAATAATGAGCATACAACTAAGTAGAACCTGTGATAAGATACTTTTCTAGTGAGGTACATAACATAATTGTAGCTTACATTAATATTGAAATACTTTTGCTGCAAAAATGGCGGTGATATCTCAACTTGAGAATAAAAGTTATTATAATTAGTGGTGCTTGTAACTATGGATATGTTTTGCAGATAATTTTGTTTTGCACTTTTTGATAAATATAGACTTAATTCTACATATTATTGAAGTGGATAATAAAAGTATAACATACCTCATTAAACATATACAAAAATATATCATGAAGATGAGCCGCAAATACTAGTGCTACACAAATACTAGTGCTACACAAACCTATAATACTGTCACCTTCATTTGTGATATATCTTGTACATATCATTCAGGGAGTATTCCTATTATACATGCATACATTATGTAAAACTATAAAAAAAAAACAATTTTTTAAAATTTATTTGCTAATGTTTTTTCTGTCTTTCAGCTAATTCCAGTGTCAAAGAGTAACTTTGACAAAAACCCTTTATGTGTCAATCCTGCTCAATCCGAGGCCACTCGGGCAGACAACCTGAAAATGATGTTTCATCAAATGTAAGCTGGAGAGACATACATGTCTATACAGAGTGTGTTCCTGTTGATATGTGTACCAAGGAATTAAGCTTCCGATGAAAGTGTCTGAAGGAAAGAAGGGTGTGTGAACAAAGAAGTACATGTTACAAGGAAACATTGTTTTAACGAAAGGAATGAGCACAGAAATTTTACATTTCAGTAAATTGTTGTAAATTGTCCTGGGCCCAAAATTTACTAAATGGTAATTTTCTTAAAATATTCTTTTAATATTGTAATATTGGAATTCCCCAAGTAAAATTCTAAGAATAATACAATTTTACAGAATAACAATTCTTCAAAACTGCTACAAATGAGTGTTTTCCAAAACAGCATTTCCCCACAAATAGTACCTCTTGCTTGTCAACAAAGAAAAGGCAGACACTAAGGTGCGACAAACAAAAAACAAGTCCAGAGAATTCCTAGTCTAGAGAGAAAAAAGAGGGTCCACATCACAGAGACAATCAGAAACTACAATAAAGCTAAGGGTGGGTAGGTTATTTGTGAAGAGATAAGCTTTTAGCATCTGTTGACAATATAGAAGAGATGTGGCAGAGTGGATGTCATCTGGAAACTCACTCTGGGGATTATAGGTAAAACTAAGCAAAATTACTTTGTTTACTTATAAGCAGATGGAATAAATAAACTGTGGCACCTCAAGAACGTCAGCCGCCATCAGGATATGCCTAGTACTGCAAAAGGTTTCAGCATTACGTCTAGATGGGAGTTTTAGGTCACTTTCTGATCTGGATCCAACACTCAAGTACCATGTTGGTCTTGTTGAGGCCATAACAAAGAACAAAAATCAGATGTGATGCTGGAAATTTTACAGCATTTAAGGAGGATGACAACAACAGCTGTAAAATAGGTTTCAGTAGTACATTTAGATATCAAAATTTTTATGTCAAACGTGGTCTGGCTGAAATACTCAAGTATCCTTGGCATCTTGTTTGTGACATATCTAAGTCATACTTTCACATGTAATGCTGGCATTTAGAATTTAGAGAATAAGGAAGATGGCTATAAATACTGTTGAATAGGATTAAACATTACATCTAAGGGGAATGTCATGTGACCTCCTGGTCTGGGGCCTACACTCATTTACCATATGGGTTTTGTTTAGACCATCACTAAGTTAAAAGGTCAGATCTAACTATAAATTAAACAGGGTATCAGGAAGGTGTCACCAATAGCTATGGAATAGGTTGCAGCCTTACACCAAGTTGGGAAGTCATATCACCCCATGGTCTGGGTTCAAAACTTAAGTACATTGTGCATATTGTTTATGCTATAGCTGAGTCAAAAATTCATCTATAATGCCGTAATTTGAACAGGCTATATGAAGGCTTACAATGGAGTAGGTTTAACACATACATCCTGATGGGAAAGTCATGCCGACCTCTGTTTTGGGTCTAATACACAAGAACTGTGTTTTTCATACCATAAGTAAATCAAAAGTTTAGATGTAATTATAATAAACACTGTGGTAGTATATTTTGTGCCTTCGAAAAAAAATTTGTATTTATATTATGACTTATAGTCCAGCAGCCAAAGCCACAATTTTGGCTGAACCTAAAATGTCAGTTAAAGCTTTTTTCTCTGCTGATTATTTAAAGTTAGGACCCCCATAATGACATCCAGATGGGTGGCACTTTGCCACCCTTGGGCACGTTTCATAAAAATGGAAAACCCAATATGGCCGCCATGATACATTATCCAATTCTTAAAAGTGGCATATCTCCTCCAATATTTGACATAGAGACTTGTTTTTTGGTGTCAAAGTATATGTTTTTGACACCAAGAAATTCATTAAAACACTTATTTAGCTGTATCTCATTATAAAATGGACCTTAACCTTAAATTGCAAAGTTTATAATATAAGAAAATCAATTTTTTTAAATCTACATGACAACTGACTTATAGTTGGCAAGTGATTGATAAACATGCACAATGTATTTGTTTTTCACTTCTAAAATCTCAAACATGAGCAATTGGCATCTGAACTACCAATCTACGGGAGAGTATCCAACCTCCATGTCTGTGATATTCTTGGAACAACAATAGTGAATTCCAGATTTGTTTTTTGTCATTTACCAACAAATCAATGAACTGCTTCAGTCCTAAGTCTATATCCTGCTGACTAATTGCGAATTCATCTTTTGGCTAGAGAGAAATTTCTTTGAGACAAACCTGGAATAGCAGTCAATATGGTACCGGGCCTCTGCTGCATATAGGTCACTAACTGCTCCTTCAATTCAAACCTGAATTTCATCACTCCATTCATCATTCCTCTCAGAACAAATACCCAACATATACTCCTTGTATGACCTTGAATCCTTTTGAAGATACTTGTGATCGGCATTTGTATACAGGTCGCCATGTAGGAGTTTTGGAATCTTTTTTGACATCACACTCCTCTCCACAATACAGACAATGGATTCAGAAGATAAAAGAAGTATGTGAGTGCCTAAGTTTCTTTTGTGTTGGTTCATTTAATTCTGTATGCTGAAACTTGGCAACAGATTTAGGTGAAAGGTAACATGACACACAGTTTTTATGGAACCATATTTCAAGGTCAGCATTTCACTGATTTGGTGTTCAAGGAGTGTGTGGAGGTCATCTTCATAGAATTTACTGGCATTAATTAATGAAATGATTCTTGATTGATACCAGGTTACATTTTTAATCACTGATTCATCTAAAGCTTCCCTTACATCCCATCATACGTGTATACACCATTTCAACAAAGGGTTGTATTGACAAATTAGAATCTATCCAATCATTTTTTCATTATTATCATTGTTACAAGCATTATTTGATAAAAGATGTCAAGATATGCAAAAAATGAAAGATTAGTTCTACTTTGAATTTTAATATTTTATAATACTTGGATTTAACTAAATTAGCTCTGTGGTCATTTTAATTTTAGGCACAATTAATATTGTTTCACCCCTTTCACTATGTTTTCCTTGGGTAAATAAACTTAATTTTGAACAAAGCTTGAACATTACAAATATGCTTTGGCTGCCCCAAAGTTTAACCATGGATGTAGAATTGTTTGGATAGTAACAATGGAAAAAGGGATCTGTTAATTACAGAAAGCTTTTTCCAGAAAATTTGATTGATTGCAAGTCATTGACTGTGTTGTGGATGATCTACAGCTATGGACAATTTTTCATGTTTCAAAAATTTTTGTTCTTGTTTTGAACAAATAACATTATTTGTTGTTTTTTTCTAGTTTTTTCTAGTTTTTTTCTAGTATTTTTTCTAGTTTTTTTCTAGTCTTTGTTCTTTTTGTTGGAGTGTTCATATTTCATCAGATGATCTACAGCTATGGACAGTTTTTCATGTTTCAAAAATTTTTGTTCTTGTTTTGAACAAATAACATTATTTGTTTTTATTCTAGTTTTTTCTAGTTTGTTTCTAGTTTTTTCTAGTTTTTTTTCTAGTTTTTGTTCTTTTTGTTGGAGTGTTCATATTTCATCAGCTTTGCATTTTTACTTTTCTTTATCTTTACCAGGGTGGCATAGTATCCTTGTGCTTAATCCCCAAACTAGTGGATTCTAAGGCACACAATCTAAAATATGATCACAGTTGTAACCAGGGAGACCATTGGTGTTCAGTTGTCAACAACTAGGGAGGGAAATAATTATATTTTCAATAGCCATATCATCTGGGGATAATTAGAAAATAAGTTGTGAACACAAGATGATGTTGTCATTGTGAGAAAGTAAATGGTGTGCACCACTTCATCAGGTGATCATCACATACCAAAAGACTGGAAGATGTATTTTTGAATGTTGTAAAGGGGTTCCATATTGTGTGAATTTCAGGCAGATTTATAAAAACACATTTAGTTTAGTGGATACATTGATAATGTGTTTTTATAAATCTGCCTGAAATTCACACAATATGGAACCCCTTTACAACATTCAAAACAAGAATGTATAAATATTATATGAATTTGGTATCATGAAAGAACAGGACTGCTACACGATGAAAGATTTCATAATATTTACTATATTCACTTTTTATGTCAATACAATCATGAATAACATCATCCAGAATGGATTACCAGTTGTGAAAATATAAAAATGAGATTAACATCAGAACAAATTAAATTAACCGGGCTTGTCACAATGAAAACCATTTTTCTACCATTTTTCTACAAATTTCCACAGATAATAAAAATTATGGAAAATATAAAAATAGTGTCAAAACACTGTCTGACCGCAAGCAAACATTTTTCTATCTGGCCACATCAGTAAATTCCGCCTGTTTAAATAAATCCAAAGTCTGTCCATCCATACATCTGTCTAGACCTCCTAACCATCAAATCTCCGCATTTTAGATGCAGGCTGCCCACCGGAACTTGCTTAAAATGCCCATTGGGTATAGCTTAGAGTTGTAAATATTATGTGCAAAATTAGGGTAATTGGTTTAAAATAAAAGAAATTTGCATTTATTGCTGGTCAAATAAATCCAAATTTTACCAAATCCTTCTTTTCGGGAAAGAAGCTTTCTTATATCTTTCAAAGAAAATTAGTGATTTCATCTTTCTGATGTGAAGCTATTCATAGTTCCCTTTCAAGATACATATATATTTTAACGTGAGCGAAGGGGTTTCTGTTACTGGGTAAATTTATCTATCTGTTTTTGCAATTACTCCAAAACTGATGGCTGCATCCTTATGACATTGCTCATGTAGTTAGAGCCTCACCAAATGAAATAAGTAATTAAAATTTCCGACAGATCCTGAACAAACTGTTGATACTGAAGAATTCTGATATTTCAACTGTTCAAGTTTCAATTATTTGGGGTTTGTGGTAGAGAGGGTTTTTTTTCAAAAAATAAGGGATAAATGTTTTTGGACATATTTTTACTCAAATAGATAACCATACTTTATTTGATTATGTAGGTATGTAAACACTGATAACTTAACAGCTTTTAAAAACACTTGAGCAGTGGGTTGCAGAGTTACCTTTAATACACCCACAATATCTCTTTAGGAAATATTCTAGCTGATCACTTGAGGTTATAATCAAACGGTGTGTACTATGCCACCTAATAATGTAGAAACTCTGATAAACCTTTGTAACTAGCATTGCTTTAAAATTGCAAAAAACATGGAAATATTTCTGCATTAAAACAGTTTATGTTCTGTTTATGTTGGACAAAAATGTTTCTTTTGATAAATTTAGGTAAATTAAATAAAAAAGTGCCCCTTATAACATGTTCTTTGGAAATTGGGCAAAGGAATACAGATAATCCTTATTATTTTGTTTAATTTAGAGTTAATTTTTTAAAATTTAAATATTTAGTGCCACAAGAGCAACTTATAAATAGACTTCACACAAACTAGTTTATAATTTTGGGTTTTTAAGGGTTGATAAAACAATAACCAGGATCTGAGAACTAAAGACTTGGCCCCCTTATGTCACCTTCATTGCCCTTCCGAAGGTGAGTGATGAAAGTGTTCAATGTCCTGACCTTGTGCGAGGTTATGGCTGACAGAGGAAGACGACCTGGGCCAAATTAATTGATTACTATGTTAGTATCTTACATACATATTTACTTACTGATACACACAAGTAGGCCACCTGAACTTTAGATTATGTTTGGCATAGTCAAGGTGGCCATAACTACAACCAACTAGATTTGAGTGTTATATAATGATTCTGCCATAAGATTTACACATATATAAGGTGGGTTTAAGTAATTTGGAATTAAGAATTTAGATAAAAACTGAGGCCACCATAGATTGATTTAATATTGCTACACATAAGGTGACCATAACTTCATTTAGAATAAACTTTAGGATCACAATATTTCTCTCAGTTTACATGTAATTGCTGAGTTAAAGTAAGATTTACTATATGAGATCTATGTGAGTGTGCGATACCCCAAACCCATATATATATATACGTTGAAACGAAATGCCTGTACTACAGCTTAGAAGATATTATGGTCTAGCATTTGGGTCTGTTTATTTGTTTGTGCACATGACTAAAAGACTATACATGGGGTTTGGTTCATATGATTCTCCTCAAAGATGGTCTCAACTGGAATGTGAATCAAGAATTATATTTCTAGTTTTTGAGCACTACAAGGGTCTGTGCATTTTCAGGGACCGTTTGTTAGCTATAAAGGGTGATAACTGCAAGTATGTACCAATTTAATGATAAATTATCAGAAAGTAGAGTACCTAATCACACTGTGATTTATTCCACTGTAGACTGAAATTTTATGTAGTAATTGTACCAATTGTATGATGTTATTGTGAAAGCTCTTAATTCTATAACAGTGATGATGATTTATGTGCTTCAGAATGTGAAGCCCGTACCCATTATAGTGTAATTAGTTTGATCTCAATATGTATGTTTAATCAATCAATTGTTAGATTAACCAACAGAATGCCAGACTTACAGACTGTAAATATTCTACAGTGTTCAGTTCCAAAACTGATAATGCCCAGTGAAGACTGGATTCTGCTTCAGCAAAAGTGACAAAATAGTGTGCATTGAATATAGAAAATGGGGGGATTAGTAGTTCAAATTTTACTTCTGATGATACTTGGTGCTGCTGTTACTGGGATACTGCTGAATGCTCTGCTGTTGGTTGTACTCCACAAGATTAAAACAACCAGAACATCTTACTTTGCACTGGTCAAAAGTCTCATAGTTGCAGATATGTTGTTACCTTTAAATATCACTGTAATAGTGATAACAAATGAACTTGTATTATATGAATACTTGCTCTATGTCATTTTGGTCCACTTGATCCTATTGGTAATGGAACACTATATGGCCATTATAAGACCACTTCACTATGTCAGCTGGGCCAGATGCAGATATATTATATGCAGATTACTTATGGGATGGACCCTTCCAGTAATCCTTGTGGTTATATCCAGAAGTCTTCCAGATAAGACAATAAATCTAAAGACAAACTACTTTGTGGACACAGAATTAATAAAAACTAAAGATATATTTCGGATACCATTCATCTTGATTTGCTTTATTAGTATTGTTGTGGTGAACATGTACATTTACAAAGCTGTTCGCAGGCAAGAGAGACTTCATAGTTATTCCAGTCAGCAATCAACACATAACAGTAAAGTTTTGGTCATCACAATTTTCAATGCAGGATCCTTTTTTATATGTTGGTTTCCGGTAGTGATTGTAGAGGTTTGGTTTCAAATGAATAGATATGGTAGTCACACGACATCATCTGAATTTTATGAGATTTATGAACATAGAGATATTAAGTTTATGATGCAATTTATCTTGCTGCTAAATAGTATATGTGACCCACTGATTTATGCAATAAGGCTTCGTGTGGTTAGACGAATGTGGCAAAAACTGTTTTGTTGTTTGTGTAAAAAGCCACTCTCACAAAGAGTGAAAGCAAGGCAGATAGCTATTCATTACTGTGTTGCTAAGGATGAAAAATTACATGGTGGAGTTACTGTGAAAATTGGAGAAAATAGAGATACAGTGACTGTGCATGATAGAAGTAAAGAGTTCAAATAATACAGTTATTCAGTTGCGTTGTTTAATTTATTTCCTACCAATATAAATTGTTGATTTACAAACTGTATATTGAATGTGTGATCTGCTTGAGAAGTATTGAATTTCTCAATTGACTTGCTGTGGCATTGACAGCATCATCGGTGGAATTTAACAAGATACAACCTTAGACTTTGTTTGGTTAAGCACAAAGGGAAGGTCTACTCCAATTACTTTACAGTCCTTCACGGTTGTATTTGCCAAATTAAATCTGTGATTGTCAGCTTCAGTTTCTCATATCCTTCTGCTCATGTATTACAGAAAAAGTTACATAGCTATAAATAAAAAGTAAAGCTAATTGTTGGACCTGTCCAGCCCATGATGGAAGAAATATAAGATATTTTAACAAAGGACAGTGTAGATAAATTCCAGGGCCAAGTAAGGTGTCAAGGATTTATAGTAGTGTCAGTCAGGACTGTCAGTTGGGTAGTAAAGTATCTTCAAATAAGACTGCAGCATGTAGGTAATCCTCGATCACACAGAAGATGGACTTACCCATTAAGTGGCCCTTTAGCCACAGGTCATTCTAGCCAGAGTGACTCAGATGCTGGTATGGGCTCTACTTGTGAGATGGCTGGGGATGTATAGCCCATGATCCTCGTGAGCTGACGCCAATGTACGTCTGTACCTGGTGGAGCACCCAGTGACTGAAGCACTGGTGACCACCAAGGAAAAGCAGGACTACAATTTAAGCAAAAGTTCTACAGGTCAAAAATGTTATGAAAATTGTTAAAATTCATACCTTACTCTTATTTATACATTTGAGTATGAAAAAAATTACAATGGCAGATTGTTCAGAAATTGGAAAGTTTAGGCTAAAATCACAATGTGGAGCATAGTTGATCTGATAGTCTATGAGCATATTTTGGGAGACCCTATCAGTCAACGAACTACATATGACCAGCTGTCAATCATCCAGTACATACAACGGTTTGTACACATTGTCTTGATGAGCCAGACCAAAAATTCAGGGAACATATTTTATATTTTCTGGGGAATTCATTCAGGATGCTACTGATTTCTCCTGATCAAATACCAAAGTATCCCATGTAGGTTTGCTCTGCGAGATGGAATGGGAGCTGTTACATGGGCTGATATAGCTCATGTAGATCATATCCAAAGAGTTTATGCCTGGAAACATGGTTCTGTTACTAGACAAAAAGGCCCTGAAAATAAGTAGCCATGGTTTCGTAAGCAGTTTTAGAGTGTGTCATGCTCCTTGTTCAAGGATTATGTGGTCTTGGGTAGCTTACACAAGCACATTTGTACTTACTGTTTTAATCAAGGCCATCGCCAACACATGCAGAGAGAGACTACCAATTTGCCAGGCCCAAAGTCCTGCTCAACAGTAGAGAAGTTGGGCAGCAAATACTGCAGGGCAATAGACAATGAAAATAGACAAAAATAGTGCAGGCAAAATATGTGAATGGCCTGTGATAAACAATGCAAACTCCAGCAATGCAATGGCTTGTGGTGGACATCAACCCACGCCTGTTGATTGCATTGACAGTTTGGATGGTGACACATGCGAGTTAATAAATGGTGTGACCCAGCATTCATATTAACAACTCTGTACAACCAGTATCATGTCCAATGGCAAAATCAACAAATGGGATGAAGGGCAATAGGTCAAGTTTAGAATTGGCATTGCTATATGATGTTAATGGATTTGATTATCACATATGTGTTGATGCTGGGCACAGTTTTTCAGTCTAGTAGGCGAGCATAGTGTCAAATGTCGCATTAATTGACAAGTGTTCATGTGTAGATTTCCCGTCTCTGGGGGGCTGTAACGATGAATCTGCTATGAAAACCCCATTCTTACTTTTGCTGGTGAACTGTTAAAAGCACCTGCTTTCCTCGCTGCAATTAATGCACTACACCTTGTCAGAGGTTATGTGTCTAGTTCACAACACTGTAAACCAGTGATAACAACATTCTCATGAGAGTGAAAAGAGATCTGGTGACTTACTCTAGTCTATAAGCAGGTTTTAAGAAAGGTATCATTTTATTCACATTTTAACCTTGAGTTTACATGATTTACACATTATTTGTTAGATATCTTATGTAAATACATTTCCTATATAAGACCTTTTATGTCCTAGTAGTGTACAATTTTAACACTTTAACTGACATTAGTTTAACCTATGTGTTGTAAAATAAAAGGCTCAACTCCCATCCCTGGTGTTTGAATACTTTGTGTCACAATGTAACTCTGGCCTGGCTGACTTTTTTGTGGCTATAATATGCCCAGTATTGATCAATGATGCCAACTTAGACTCATAATCATGGACAGTCTTTTAGACTATGGATGAACAAAGCCCATTTGACTTTGGTTATTTGTTTGTGTACTATTAAACCACACAGAAAAACCTAAATACATTCAATGTCCAATAAATATGCATAAGCTGATCAAAGAAACTTGGGTCTACAACTTTTTGATTCTCCATCCAGTCAAAACTTAATGTAGATTAATGGTCTTGGAAATTGTAAGGCTTTTTGGGATGACCAGTTATTGGAACCATAATTAGGCTTTCCACTGGGCTTTTGCAGGTCACCTTTAAAGTGGGTTGACAAAAATCAAAACTCAGCCCTACCAAAGGATGTTGAAGTCCATCTGCTGGAAGAATCTCAGTGTAGATCAATTATGGGTCCTACACTGAACATCCTGTTCCCCAAGCCGATTTTTCACCATTTATGACAAATTAGAAAAGCAATACCAGCCAGGTGGGTAATCATTGACCTCTCCTGACGTAAAGGGGCTTCGCTTAACTAAGGCGTGGACAAGAATTCACATTTGGTTACAGACTTTTCATAACACTTCCCAACTGTAGATAACATCATTAATAAATTGAGAGCGATAGGCACTGGTGCCCACCTTTTCAAAGTTGACGTCAGCCATGCCTTCCATTACTTGAAGATGGACACAGCAGACTATTGGCAAAAATATGACTTATTTTGGTACATGTAACTATGATGTCAAGAACTATGACAATGGCATTGGTGGCATCAACATGTTGAGCACTGCCAAACTCACATTATACGTATTATCTCCACCAAGGAGGTTTGTTTGTTTGTGTGTTTGTGCGTGTGTGAACAAGAAAACTCAAAAACTTACGGACAGATTTTAACGAAATTTTCAGGATATGTTTGAAAAGGTAAAAGGAAGAAATTATTAGATTTTGGGAGTGATCCGGATCACTATCTGGATCTTTTGGATCCATGAAATGTAATTTCAGATAACTCAAAACGTTATGGATGGATTTTGATTTGGGACAAGGAACAAGTGATTAGATGTTGGGAGTGATCTGGATCACTGTGTGGATCATCTGGATCCGTGCTTGGCGGAGGTCTGTGCTCTCAGAGTGCTCTTGTTACATTATACTTTCACAGTATTAATTCAAAAATTCAATAATTACTGGAGCCACTGAGTCCATATGTCTAGGTATAGATACTGACTCAGTGGAATGCACATTATCAGTCTCAGTCCAGAAAAACTGCAATATATATATGTGACATCCTCTCATCCTCTTCAATCTCTATTTGGCAACTTACTGTACATACACAAATGTGTAAAACCTGCCAGGATTTTTTTGAATCACATGCTGGACTTTCTCAGGAAAAAAATGTCACAAAGGGACCAGGGATTTTTACGTAGGGACCAGGGATTTTTATGTAGGGACCAGGGATTTTTACATAGGGACCAGGGATTTTTACGTAGGGACCAGGGATTTTTACGTAGGGACCAGGGATTTTTACGTTTCTCAACCAATGGCGCATCATATTTTGTTCACAGACAAGTGGATGATGTACTAGAGTTGGATGCTGGTTTACCAGGTCTTTGGGTAGGTGGGGGAACATAGTTTACCACCTTCCCATAGTGGGACATTAGACTTAGCTAGAGATGATCAACATACTCATAGCTATCAGGCTTTTTGCAAAAGAATACTGGAAGCAAAAAAACCATAATATGATAATACGGCTGCAGTGCATGTATTATCAAAAGGCAAAACCAGCGATCCATTTCTGGCGCAGGTGCCAGAAATATATGGTTAGTAGCCACAGAAATGTCTAGGTGGCAGCATCCTCAGGTGTTAACTACAAATTCTGGCCTTGGTTTCAGGTTGAGAAAACCCTTTGCGGAACTCATGTAAAGAGCCAGGTCCAGGGTACAGAAAACCCCCAGGCCTAAAACAAATCGATATTATGAACTACTATTTAGAAATATTGTTGTTCTTTTTGGCTCCGTAGCACAAGTACTCTAGAATCTGTATAAAATCTGGCATATATGGAATATTTCGTTGAAAATGGAGTTGGTGTTTGCAGGGTGATTACATTTGATATAATTGTAAAGTAGTACTTATAAATCATGTCATTGCTGTAGCTGATTGTTAATGCTGATTAAATAACATTTAGTGATGATTCTGTATAACTTTTTGTCATATATTGATATTAATATCTGTAAATACAATTACATTCGATTGTTTGTTAGGATGATTAAACCAATGCCCCACAAAAAAACAACACAAAGACAAAAAATGTGACATTTATGTTATGGCTTACATATAAAACTTTACTGTTACTGTGAACAGTATTATGTATAATCATTATTTTACATAAACAAAACTTGGAAATATTGTCTTGGAATATTAGTTAGTTAATGTTTTAAGAGATCAATAAATCCATGCCTGTGCCATGTTTTCTTCCACAAAACACTCTGCATGAAAAAAATTCATAAAACTTTAAAAGGTGGTTTTAATTAATAGTCTTTAACATAAATTGATACTAGTAATGCTGTTTTTAAAAAATAACATTCCTTTTTTTACTCTCTTTACAATGTGTTTCAATGTCACCAAGCAAACCAAAAATAAAAATGCAACCAACTAAATGACGTCACCATTTAACATGTGGACCCCTATCCATTTATGCATAATTATTTTTTTATTTCAATGTCAAAGTGATGTGTGTTGAAATGTTCTGCATTTTTTGGTGTACACAGTAAATTTCAAACTGACTTACACCAATGAACATTTAACTAAATTAATATATAAAACATGGCAAATATGGAAATGGTGATCACAGTATATTTTTATCTGAATATGCTAGTATTAGGGACTGTTCTAGCAGGGATAGTGCTCAATACTCTTCTATTGATAGCTCTCCACAGGATCAACACAACCAGAAAATCTTACTTTGCACTGATAAAAAGTCTCATACTTTCGGATCTCTTATTACCTTTAAGTTTCATTATCATAGTGGTAACAGGTGACTTTGCATTATATGAATACTTGCTCTATGCCATTTTGGTTCACTTGATGTTATTGGTAATGGAACATTATGTGGCCATTATAAGACCACTTCACTATGTCAGATGGACCAGACGCAGATACATCATATGCCGATTGGTGATGGGATGGATTGTTCCAATTGTCCTTGTGGTTATATCCAGATGTCTTCCAGATAAGCCAATTACTCTAAGAACAAGGTACTTTGTGGAGACAGAATTAATAAAAACGAAAGATATATTTCGGATACCATTCATCTTAGGTTGCTTTATAGGTATTGTAGTGGTGAATATATACATGTACAAAGCAGTTCGTGAGCAACAGAGACTTCATAGTTTTCTCAACCAGCACTCAGAACATAACAACAAAGTTTTAGTTGTAACAATTTTGAATGTGGGAACTTTCTTCCTGTGTTGGTTTCCAGTAGTAGTTGCAGAGATTTGGTTCCACGCGGATGGATTTGTTAGTTACAAGACGTTTTATGACTATAGAGATTTAAAGCTTTTTATTCAATTTGTTCCATTGTTAAATAGTATATGTGACCCACTAATTTATGCAATAAGGCTTCGTGTGGTTAGAAAAATGTGGCAAAAATTGTTTTGTTGTTTGTGTAAAAAGTCTCTGTCTCAGCGAGTGAAGGCAAGACAGATATCTGTTCACTATTGTGTGTCTAAAAATGAAATTTACTTGAAATAATAGCTATCAAGATTGAATTAAATATTGTTCAAGCATTTTTGTTTATTCACAGTTCAGGAATGTATATTTGGAGGCTGGAAAATATTAATATCTTTTGTTGTTGAATTTAATCCAGTGTAGATATTTTCTTGCAATAAAAGAAACAATCTGAAAGAAAACTTATAAGTATATTTTAAAACAAACGGTTAAAGTGTAGTAATAAATAAAGCATTGGATATGTTTATATTTTTATTTTATTTGTCACTTGCAGAAAATAATCTGTTGTTTTTTCACCTGGAACTTTCAGAAACAGTTGGAGATTTACGTGATTTTCAACAGCCAGTGTAACTGCAGTTGTATAAATATTGTCTTTTTGTATGAATCTGCCTCTTGACATGTCTTGAAGCCGGGCTGTTTTTCTGTATGATCAAATGTAAAACTCTTAGGAAGAGCTGTACAGGCAAAACAGACAAGTCTTACCTGATCATTATAAGCTGTAGTGATAGTCTCATAATACTGGATCAGTGTCCAGACTCACATTGACAGGACTGATTAATTTATGCAGTCCAGATTACCATACCGAATGCAAGCACTACTAGATAAACTCCTATTTGCTACAGTTTCTCATCATTTCTCTTTGCAAAGATAACAGCTCTACATCAAAGTTACTTCCTACAGAAGCTTATAATCATTTTCACTCTAATTTTTTCAAAGAAAGACACAGCATGAACATGTGAACCCAGGACCAGCACCTGCCCCACAACCAGCACAGGCACCACATACAACCAGACTAACCAGAAAGCTACCAAACCCCTTTTGCAAAGAGTATGTCTATGGAAAGATAAAGGATGTTACAATAACCTCTTGGCTGGTTGATTTAAAGTAGTGTTTCAGGCTACCGTAACTTTTAAGGGAGCCCCTGTAGTTTTTTACCTCATTCAGGAGTGGATAGAACATAGTCAATACTGTTAGCTCCAGAGATGGGAAACATATGGCCATAAAGAAGAATACCATATCTGGAAGTAAACTTTATAATTACAAGGGCTTCTTTTCCCTGGTTCCACTACCCAGGTTGATGCTGAATACAGATTATTTTGGGTAAATGGTTGGTGCAGTGCATATTCATCATATGCATTAATTTGAAGAAAATTCAGTACTGAAGAGAGAAAAGCAAACTATAGGATCTTCAGAGGACAGGACTGCAGTAGAGAATGCTTTTGGAATGCTAGTTAGCAGATTCAGGGTCCTACTCAGCACAATGGAGTAAAACCAAAGGCTGTTAGAGAAATAGCTTGACATGTGTTGTGTTACACAACATACGAGGACACATAAAGGAGCCCAGGCACCTAACCAACAGGATGACCTGGCAGCCATAAATGAACAGTTAGGTGTGGCAGATGACAACTGCAAGATTCTCTCAAGGGTGCCAAATCAACAAAGAGACCCATGTAAGGATTATTTCAACCACGAAGGTGCATTGGCTGGGCAGGATGAGAGGATTTGAAGATGTGACATGGGAAGAACCTACCCAATTGAAATAAGTAGGTGGTATCTATCAGTCCTTTTTGGGACGACCCTATTCTTTCAAGAACTTAAACTTTAAGGTTGTGTTCAACCAATTTCTAACATGTATCCAATAATTTTGCAACACATTTCCCACAAATTTGTACCAACATTCAAACAAATTGCAAAACGGTCCAAAGTAACAGTACTCCTCACCAAAGAAGTTCTTGCATTAACACCCTAACCTAACAGAAACAATTTCCAAAGAAAAAATTCCAAATGCCCATCTCTAGGTTGCAAGCTTTTTCATTTTTACACCAACCTCCAAAAAAATTTCAAAAATAAAATGAAAAAATATAAAATGATAAAAATTAAGAAAACTAGAAATAAAAGAATAAAAAATTCATTCACTCACCCACATTTTTTTTTGCCTGTATGTATAAAGGTTATATTTGTGAGTAGGGTGTAATGTTTTTTGTTTGGGTTTTTGTAAACAACTAGTTGAATAATATTTGGATTTTCCTGAGATGGACCTTTAATATAGCAGTGTTCCTGAGAAGGATCTTCAATACAGCAGTGGTCCTGAAAAGGACTTTTAGGTACTTTCAGTAAAAGTTCATGGCTGCTGCTATGGGGGTTATGGTGGTTGCTGTGGTGTCTCTTCTTCCTGAGTGATGGAAGGAGAGGTAGTGCTCTGCTGCTTTTGGTCAGCTGGTGTGTATGGTTGTGGTGTAAAAACCTGCATGACTGACTGGATGTTCCCAAGAAAAGGTTTGACAGGCCTGAGGTGTTGTTTGCTGCGTCATCTCCCATGGCCGAGGAAACAGAGGGTGGGTTAAAGTTCTTGGTTGGGCTGATCATGAAATGCAACTGTCTTGATGTCCCTGGCACTTGCTCGTCGACTACGACACATAAAATCTGCTATGACTCTGACACACCCATTGGCTGTTGTGCTACTTGTGAACCTGGGCTTGTGGTACTGGTTGGACAATGTGGGTTGGTTGTGATGGTTGAAGTATCTGTTTTTCAGGGATTATCAGTATGTACTCCCAGGGAGTAGTCTCTTAGTCTCTGTGGCACATATGTTGAACTAGCACTAGAAACGGTCTTTAAAAATGATTTTAATTATAGCTGGCGGGCACTCTCCTCTGGCATGCTCTGGATCCCAATAAGCATTTTAATAGTCTCATTCTTCCGAATTCTCCACATCTGTGGCTAGGTAGTAACAGAATGTGTTCTGGTGCTGTCCTGCCTTGACCCCAAAAAGAGGACAACATTGTCTTCATCTGCTAAAACTGAAACACCTGTCTATCAACTGTCACTCCACTGGTACTGGCAGTACTGGTATTGTATGACTTGTGTGTCTCAGAATGAAGACAGATCACCAGGCTGGCTGTGTCTGCAGAGCCTCCAGACATGTCATATGTAGAGCCTGCACTGGCACCGGGTCCTCTCTATGGTGACTTGAACCCTGAGGACTTGCTGATGCCATTTCTTCTGATGTCTGCGGGTGAGTTCTTTGGGGACCTATTCACACTTGGACTGTGTCAGCTTCCAAATCTAGTGTTTGGGACTCACACCATGTCTTGTAGACCTGTACAGAGAGTTTGCATCTGTTGGTGAAGCTTTCCCATAAGGCGTGTGTGCTGTCATACAGTTCCTCATGGTCCCTCAGGAAATCGACTATTGCCTCCTCATCAGAATCAGTCAATGCCCTTCTTCTTTCTGGATTGACGGGACAACGGAGAGAAAGCTAAAGTGTGACTGGTTTCTCCCCAGCTTCAATTTCCACTCACTCTTACTTCTCTCTGTCCTCAGTCTCTCTGGTAGTTCTCCCCCCTCTGTGACCTCTCCCTTTCCTACTGCTCCTTGCCCCCCCCCCCCTCCTTTGTTGCCTCTCCATTTCCTTACTCTCTTTTCCTCCCTTGTGTAGCCTCTCCGCTTCCTGGATTCAGTAATGAAGCATAATTAAAAATTGCAAGACTTAGATATGCCTGTGGCAATAAATAGTATGTTTACCAGCTATGTTATCACAGAAAATCCTGTTTTTTTCTGTTTGGAGTGACACCAACAATTAATTACAGTTGAACTTGTGAAGAACAATAACCCTGGGGAAATTTAAAAAGCGATTGCTCTTCACAGGTGGTTAACCTTCACAAGTTCAGCTATGGAGGTCATAGGACACAGTAATCTTATCTAATGTGGACTTTTATAGCGCTTAATCCCCATCAAATGATAGACTCTAAGGCGCGGCTGAACATAAACAAGGTGAATATTCTTAGGTCCAGGGGCCATATTCTTCAACAAAAACTAGACAAAGTGACCTTAGACACTTAAGGTTTTCTTGGACTTTGTATTCACAAAGCAAAAGTCAGGAATGTTCAATTTCATAATATCTTACTTGAAATCTAAGGAATGCTTAAAATCTAAGTTAAGTTTTTTTTTGTAGAATACAGCCCCAGTAGCCAGGTCATATCAGAGAAGACACATAGGTGACAAGGCTATGGCGTACAGGCTTTTGCAAACAGGTAAATCATGAGTCTTTTTCCTGAAGGAGACAATAGATGTTGTGCCGCCTACATTGTCAGGAAGTTTTCTAAAATCTTAGGAGCATCAAAGGCAAAACTATGGCCGAAGGTTTTAACTGCCTTGTAGAGTGAGGAGTGAAAAGGAGGAACTATGAGCTATCGATCATATATATAGGTTTATAAGGTTAGATATGTAAGTTGTATGAATAGGTTAAAAAGTTTTATACTCTACATATACATATTAAATTTATTAGCATCAGTAAGAACTGTTATAATTATATGTACATCTTAGCATAAACATTTTAAGAGATTTATTAGTTGAAAGCATCTGATTAATGATCTCTTTGTTTTGCTTGACATAACCATCTCCCTTAAAGATGAATCAATAATTCAATTTGATTGCAATAAATTACTTGATGATGACAGATTACATGGATTAAAGAGTGAGTTGTCTTTTGAGATCTAGTTGCTATTACAGTAAGATGAAACAATAACAGGGCGTCAATCGACTTTCCAGCAAGAGTGACACAGCCTGAGCGCCAGTAAACTTTTAGACAAACATAACATGTACTCCACTTCAATAATACTCTATGTCAATGATATAGCCTTTTTTATCAGTACCTGATATAGTTTCCCAAATAGTGCTTTTTTACAAAAATTACACAAATGAATTCAAAAGTTACATATGCAATTAATCTCTTTTAAAAGAATGATAATAATGATAATTATCAGTCTAATTGGTATGGATATTGCATCTAAGTTTCTGCAAAGACCTAATGCTAATAAGTAAAATAGATTATTACGTTAATACATATTTGCATTTTTTTGGAAGGAAGGGGTAGTTGCTTTCTAGGGACATGAACCTGCTTTCTTCACAGGTTCAAATTAATGTAAAATGTCTTGAAAGGTTTCAAAAATGGTTGCTCTTTAAAAGGGGTTGCTTGAGTAGGTTTGTCTACAGCTTTACCTTAAACAGCTTACTTGTTCTAATATTGGGCCCATATGTAATGACACTCGTGTTAAGGTTAGAGTTTGTCATAATCTATCATAAGCTAGTTTAATACATTGAATATCTACCATGATATGGGTAAAGTAATTACATATTTGAGGAAATTAAACAAAAACGATCAATCAAAATGTGATACTAGTTTAGTACCAAACAAATTACTTTACCATTTGAAACAAAATAGTATTTCAAACCATCACTTTTCCTATTAATCATACATTTGACAAAATTTGTTTAAAAGCAATTAAATCCAACTTACCCACATCAGTAGGTAATAAGTGCCATTTCAAGACTCCATTGCTACACAAACTGAAGGGGCCATGGTGGCAGAGTGGTAACACTCTCGTTTCCCACCTATGATGCCGGAGTTCGGTTCCCAGCAAGGCCTCAAGTGGGAAAGCTGGTAGTTGCTTGCCGCTGGCCGGCAGTTTACAGTACAGAACCCTGACGAACTGTATGTACTAGATTCCTCTGCCCTTCCAACTACCCGTCGTGGTATGACCTGTACAGTGTTAAAAGCGACATAAAACCCCAAGTAAATAAATAAAAGCTACACAAACTGATATATGTCCATCATAGTGTTGATATAATTCAGTCACTTATCACTTTCAGTCACTTTTTTATCAACTATCTACTTTCACAATAAATGTGTATTATTATGGTTTAATTTTGATTCAATATTGTGCTTAGAAATGGAATCACAAAGTGGAGTTTATGTTGGAAGAAGCATGACAGAGGAACATCATCTTTTTTTGAAGAATGGCATTCAGTCAGTGTGGCATCCATTAGCAAACATGATATTGTAAACTAAAATTCAGATAGTCTTTTCATCAATTTAAGGTTCTATACCACGAACCATCCACACTTTTAAGCATATAACTTCTACAAATAAAATGTTATAAATAAAGCCATCCACTAGAGTGTATTTTTTAGCAAAACAACTGAAAAATATATTGCACACAAACAATGATATGCCATTTCTATGCATCCACCATCAATTGCAGATTTCTAACAATACAAGTGGTAAGAAGAATGAAATAAATATAACCAGCATTTGGGTGTGCTTGGTTTCACTCATTTCCATTTTGTAGAGCTTCACGCATTTTGATGTGTGAGCAATGTCAAAATCAGTATATAGGTGATTTACATATAAGGCATAATATTTAATTAATAATTATAATATGCTAAAACTTATTGTTATTATTATCACAGGAAAGTTGAACCAGATAAATTATCATACTGCTGACAATTTGAAACAGGTATATTACAAGTGAATATGCTGATCTTCTACAGGTTTACCATAGATTTATGTACAGAGTATTGTTTTAGCTTAGAATGTCTATCTGATACAAATATGTGGGCTAAACCTCCCCTATCATACTTGTTTTACATGTCAAAAATAACAAAATATCTCATTGATTCGTTTTAGTGTGAACATATCTGTGAACTTTGCTAGTATAATAGTTTTACCAGCAACACAAGGCCACATGAAATATTGATTAATTTTCATACACAACACCTTATGTTACTTTGTTCCATTTTTAAAATGGGTGTATTATATTAGCTTTTGCAGTAAAAGATGACAACAATACACTGATTTATCACCCTAAAGAGGTTTTCCAAGTAACTTGTGAGATTAATCTTGGCTCTGTGAGAGAGCAATGCTACTGGCAAAGGTTCTAAAAATACTTCATATTTGTGATGGACAACAAAGAAAACCATGATTTCTCTTCTCATTGGATGGGATATTATCAAACAAATTACAGAACTATATATAACAACAAATATTTCTTTCCAAGTGTAATTTTGTTTTGTACTTTAGCCTCTCAGAATATATCATAAGATAGTCCCTTTTTGCAAAATTGAGCCTTCTGTAAACGATCATTGTTTGCTGTGTTAAGTAGCATCATTGTAGCACATTAGTATTATGCCAACGGCAACAGTCCCCTGAACTCAGATATCTTTACCCATCAGTTTTATATGCTAAAGTAATGTTTCAAAAGTAAAATTGTATTAGGATTAGCCCTCTGTGTACCACACGTAAAATAGCAATGTCCCAGCATTTACTACTCAGTCATGAACTGGATTATATAAGTCTTGACCGTTGTTGCTATCAAGTGAGCAAAGGGTGACAATGATTTTGCTCATGAAAAGCAACAGAACCACAAGCAGTAAGAACAGCTTTCTATCACACTTATGGCGACTGTCAGGTAGCAATTTTAAGAAGATCAAATTTCCCATAAATGCACATGTACATGTTTTAATGATAAACTTGCAGTATAGCATACTGCAAAACCATTGGGCACTTATATCAGAATGTTTTCAAAATAGAATGATACTGATATACCAACCACTTGGCAGAGGTTATGCTCTTGGGAGTGTTTGATTGTCAGTCTCTACTCACAATAACTCAAAAATTAATGAACAGACCTTTGTGGGTCTGTTGGTGATACAGTCTTACCTAAGGGATAATATTTTCTGAAAGATCCAGATCTTGTTCTGGAAAAAAATAAAAATAGATTTTTTAGTAATTTCTAGTAAATAATGAAATCCCTTCAGGTATTTCAGCTGGTGAGACACATGTCTGTAATTTGATCATTTGTGTTTCTGTTCTGTTATCGGTTTTTGTGTCTCATAGGATATTTTAAGTAAACGTATCTGAAATTAACTTGGTCAGCTATTTCACCAGTCATTAAAAATATTAAAAAAGAAATATGCTCTAGTGTACACAATTTTAGAAGTATTCCAGCTGAAACTCGACAGTGTAAGCCAAAGTAAGAATATTGCCTCTTGTTCAACTGTGAGGTTCCCTTTGGGGAAGGTCTTAAGCACTTCCACTTGTTGGAATCAATCTTTCAGTAGTGGTGTTCTGGCATCACACTTGTCAGTCCTCCACCCCAGCAAGTTTATTGTCGGAGCAGTGTGACAGGCGTTTCAGGCATGTCTTGCATAACTAATCCCTTATGGACCTTTGAACTGGGCCACCTTGATGATGACCTGTGTATTTAATTGAATTGTGTGGGGTCCACACGTAGCAAAAGGGCTATCACTTTCAAACTTAAAGTTGTTGTGAACGGACATATTGAATCTAATTTAACTGTTTGTGATGGGTTATAAACTGTTTATTATCAAACATAACTCTCTTTTATGCATGTTTTAGTTGATTTTACATCTAAAGATGTTTTAGTTTATATCTATTTATATTATTGCTGTGGTGATTGTGACTGTTTGACGCGGAACTGCTCCATTTGCAAAGCTCCAGATCTACAAGTCTACCTGACAACCTCAAAGGTTACAAAGGGACTGTCTACCCTAGTTTTATCATCTTTGTGCAATTTTGAAGATCAGGCTTAGGATTACCAGAGTGGAAAGGCTACCCATCATGGGGTTCTTTTGTGTATTTGAAGGTATTGAACAAAGACTAAAAATAAAAGCAAAAATTATTGTGGGCGATGTAAGTCCAAACACGAGCCACCCACAGGCAAAAAATGTCAAATGCAAGGAAAAAGTGAGAAACAAACGGTTTTGTCACAGGAGAGTTTTCCATCAATTGTGGACACTAGTAGTAATGAAAGTGATGTTCAGGATGTACTGTGACGCCTACTTATTGTCAACTATGGACTCAGAAGACGAGACAAACGCGGCCGCCAGTGAGAAATCTGATGACATACAGACTATGATTCTGCGACAATTACAGAAAGTCAATTCACGACTGGATCAGGTTAAGCACAGAATGCAGCAAGAAGAGGAACACAAGAAGAAAACCAACGCCATGTTTAAGTTAAGTACTCCAGATTCCAAGCATTCTGTAAAACTGTCAAAAGTTGGTAGCTAGTAATTTGTCAAGTGAATCATCGTCATCAGATGATGAATTGCCATGTTTGTCTGTGTTGAGATCCACGAAAGATGTACAGAAAAAAATAGATCAGAGGTTCGCTGATTTGGAAAACAACTCACGAGAAGGTAACGATATAGCCAAAATCAAATCAAAATGGGGTGGGGAAGTTGATGTCATAGTTTCTAAAAGGGTGGCATGGTAAATTATGACCAGTTAGCACCGGTGCAATTTGTACAACATTTCACTCACAATATCATTGGCAAGAAAAATCAGGATACCAGAGAGCAAATGCTCTGGTATCTTAACAAATTGATGGATGATGCTTCAATTTCTTGTGGAGTAGTGCAAAAGCCTCACACGGAGTGCTCCTCTGTGAAATGGAGACGGGCACGGTGTGTTAGAGCGATACCCATCGCATTGATAGAATATGAAGGGCTCATGCCCAGAAGCAGTATGAAACAGAATTGGGGCCGTTCGTTTGAAGATTAAAAGAAGCACTGGTATTGTAAATTATATCAACAAGGTCTATGTACCTTCAATAAGGACCACGAATTTTGGGAAGAATCCAAAAGCACTCCTTCTGTCTCGCACAAGGCCATACACTAAAGCACCCAGAGAAAGACTGTAATTTTACGAAATGGATGCAAGCAAAAAACGAGCAGCCAGCTGCTCAAGGCCTAATAAAAAGCCTGAGCAGCAGTAGTGACAAATGTGAAGTAGTTGCCTTTGTTACATCTTTGCATGAACCGGGTTTTAGCGCTCATGTTAGTTCAAGTGGTTTTTATTGTAACACAGTTAAAAGTAGTTCAGATATTGTTCAGCATAGTGTTCCACAAAAAGTTCACACGAGATATTATTACAATTCTGGTTTAGACCAGAAAGTAGTACAAGGACTGATGGTCAGAGGTCTCTATAAACAAAAAGTAAAATGATTTGTGAATAGTGGTAGTGTGGTTAAATCTCGCACCTTTTCAAAGACTAGAGACAATACATATGGTCCTGTGAATGTGTGGGTCAGCAACACTGATTCAGTGAGAGACAATAAACCTGTTGAGTCTGACCATGATCATGTCAGTGTAATGGGGGATTTTACCCCACCACAGAGAGATGGTAGTACAAGTAACTATGGTGTTCACACAGTCGTGTGTTACAACCATTAATGTATCAATAACCAATAATGTATCAACTAACCAATAATGTAGCCAAAAATGACCAGTAATGTATCATCAACCAATAATGTATCAAAGTTAACCATTAATGTATCAATTCTCTAACCAATAATGTAAAAATCACTTGCTCCAATAACGTATCAATGAGTTAGCAGCAATAATGTATCAACCATTAATGCATTAGGAATTATTTCATATGCTAATTTTTTCAATAAAACACAATTAAGAATGTTAACATTAAAAAGTAATGAAACTTGCCAACCAGCAGCTGGGACATAGGTTTAACCTCAAACCATAAATAAAACTGTAGTTCTATAGATCCAGGTTAGTGTGGAAAGCAAAGATTTGTCTTTGGTTACCTTCAAAAATGGGCCATATGTGACAATGTAAAATTGTGTCCTTGTTATACTACTGTTAACCCTGCATGCTAAATGGGCTGTTTGATATAAAAGTAAATAACCCATAGGTCACTGTACTTCAGGGCATACATAATCTGTTTCAAAGTAATGATGACTGCAATCAGGCCTGTAAATATGTGTGAAAGTGTATTACACAGTACCCCTGGTTCCCAGCAATATTACTGGTATTAACAAATTTGGTAGCAAACCATTGTTATTATGTCAACAGCACAGTATCCAGGATATATTAACCTAAAGTTTATTAAATAGTTTTTTGACTGTGTTCCGTGGAACATTACTGTATCATTTAATAAACTATTCTAATTCTAATTGGACTTTTATTGTGCTTAATCTACCCATACAATAGGACTCTAAGGCACAACAAACCAAAAAAGCAGTCAACAAAATTCCAGTATCCTGAAACACAAGAAGGGTCAAGCACCATAGTGAACGCCAGGGGATGATCCAGGCTAAGGTGGGTATGTTTTGGTGTACAGGTAGGTTTTAAGCTGCTTTCTGAAAGAGGCCACGGAGGGAGAGGCACGAATCCCATCTGGAAGAGCATTCCACACAGTGGGAGCATCAATCTAATGTAATCTAATCTGATCTACTGCTTTGCAACCGCAATATCTTCCCCACAAAGGGGAACTCAGTGTGCTAATTAAACAAAATCATTATCATAGGGGAGAGTCGAGGGGCGATTCAGGTCGGTAGTCCAGGATTGTGGGTGTGACCGGGACCAAAGAATAACTTAGTTGGGAAGCTAGAGCTAAAGAGGTGAGTTTTGACGTGCTTCCTAAAAGAGGCATCAGGGGGACTATTTCTTACATAGAAAGGGAAAGAGTTCCAAAGGGCAGGGGCATGGTGACTGAAGGAATTAGAAAAGTGTTTTATTGATTTGTAAACTCTGCGATCAAAAGTGGAGGTTTAAAGGAACTTGAATTTGGACTTTGCCTTGTATTACTGGAAGAGGTGTAGGGGTGGATTAATTCTCTTAGGTAAACTGGTTGACCCTGGTTGAGAATTTTATATGTAATAAGACCAATTTTAAATTGTACCAAAGCATTTGCTAACAGCACTGATTTATTCAGGTCTAGAAGGGGAGGAATTCTGTAGAGATCTCTCGCATGTACTCTAGTGGACTTACCTGTGGCACATGGTTTGAGAAATTGAAATTAGAGTCGAACACCACTCAGAGGTTCCTGACACTTTGTGCTGGTGAGACCTGATTTCCCAGAATATTAATAGGGAAGTGGGGGAGGAGTTGTTTATGATTTTTGGGAGCCTGTGAGAATGAACTCGGTTTTGTCTGGGTTAAGTTTTAATTTATTTGCAAACATGAAATTTTGAATGTTGTTTGGGCAGTTCTTTAGTTTTTGCATAGAGTGAGAGAAATTTTTGGTGAAAGTATTATGTATAACTGGGTGTCATCGGCGTAAAAGTGGTAGTTGATGCTACTGTGGGAATGAATGATTTTGAACCGATTGGGTTAGTATAGAGAGAGAACAGAATTGGTCCAAGGACAGAGCCATGGGTATTCCATACTGGAGTGCAGCGGGATGGGAGAGTGTACTACCTACCTTGACCAAGTGTGTCCTTCCCGACAGGTATGATTTGAACCAGCCAAGTTCTAGCTCACTGATTCCATAATAAACATTGAGTCTGTACAGAAGAATGGTGTGATCAATGGTCTCAAAAGCAGCAAATAGATCCAGAAGAGTAAGGGCAGTGACAGACCCTTTGGTCATGTTAAGAAGAATATCGTTTTGAATATTAAGGAGGGTGCTTTCAGTGGAGTGGGGTTTTCAAAAGCAAAACTATTACCAACCTATTTGACAGATTTATGAACAGAAGGGTAGAACTTTGGAATGACAAGGAAATTGCCACCACTTGATTGCACCTGGTATTATAAGAACGGCTGTAGGAAGAAAATTATGGGGCAAAATACCTAGGAAAACCTGTGTGAAGAAACTTAAAAACAAGTGTGGCTGTCTTAAACACTGTGCACTGTTCAACAGGAAGTCAATGCAATATCTTAAGCACAGAAGTTATATTAGTGTTTTCTGGCTGCACTGTTTTGGATACACTGTAATTTGTATAGATTGAACTTGGAAAGGGTTCTGAAAAGTGAGTTGTAATGATCCAACCAAATACTAACCAGAGTATTAGCCACAAGCACAGAAACATCATGAGTAAGAAACCGGCTGACATGTCTGAAATCACGGAGTTAAACAAAACAACTTTTGCAGACATTCTGAACATGCTTGGACAAGAAAAAATCTGGATCAAACCTCACACCCAAATTTTTGACTGAGTCAACATGTCACTGTGGACTGCCTAAGGTATCAATTGGAAAACATGCTTTCAACTTGTCCCTGTCTCTTCAAACCAAAGATGTTAAACTCGGTCTTTCAATTTGAGGATTCAGGATACAATTTGAGCTTATTAGTTGACATCCACTCTTTAATATAATTTAGGCACCTGTTCAACTTTTCAAAGGCAGCAGATGCATTTTTCTTGGATAAATGTACATAAAGCTGGCTGTCATTTGCATAGAAATAAAACTTTATTCCTTTATGTTTTCTGATCATCAAGCTGGGGGAGGTGGTGTACAATCCAGTAAACATTAGAAACATTTTAAAATGTTTAAACATTTACAAAACATTTTAAAACCTATTCAAACCCTCTATTAACGTTTTCTAAACACTTTCAAACAAATGTTTACAAAATGTGTTATGAACATTCTATTTACAAATGTTCTTACTGAAAATGTTTATTTAATGAAATAGCTTAAGATGCTTGGTTTGACTAGAAACATTTTTTAAACATTTATAAAATAGCCAAAGAAATAAATGTTATGCTAGAAATGTTTTTCAAACATTCATCATGATGTGTTTTATAAACAGTACACATAAAATGTGTAACATTCTGTTTTTCAAACATTCATCATGAAGTGTTTTATAAACAGTACACATAAAATGTTTAACATTCTGTCAAAAACATTTTTAACCCATATTTTCAGAATGCTTCCTTCACCTTCAAACATTTCTAAACAAAATGGTGGGGAGAAATAATAGGGGATTTTTGAGAACTTGTCAAAAATTTCCCCACATGTAATCCTCAAAAGTAAGAATTGAATGGAGGCACAATTTTTAATCCACTATCTAATCTAATCTAATGTGGAATTTTATAGCGCTTAATCTCCATCACTGATGGACTCTAAGGCGCGTCTAAACATAAAGCAAGGCAGTTATCGTTAATCAAGGGACATAGCACTATCTTACAATTTATACATAAAATAATATTTTCATTAGTGAGCAACCTTAAAAAGATGAATTTGACCTCTGACCCCATTATTTTTCAGACATTAATATGTTCATTTGTAATGTTTTTCTAACATTTATCATTAACATTTATTAAACGGTATACATAAAATGTATTAAAGGCATTCTATTATAAATGGTTTTGGTTCCCATCATTTTTAGCCTTTACCAAATGTTTCTTATCAAATGTTTGCAAAACCCAAACATGTTGACTGGGAATGAGAACAACAAAGGGCCCAGGACAGAACCTTAGGGGATGCCAAATAGGAGTTCACAAACACCTGACAAACTAGAAACAATTTTTATTGACTGATAACGGTCTGTGAGGTAGGAAGTGTATCATTTCAAAACTGAGCCACCAGCTCCAAACCAGATACGGAGGCAACTGAGAAGAGTGGAATGATATATGGTGTCAAAGTCAGTAGACAAGTCAAGCAATACTAAGGCAGTGGGTTCACCTCTTGAAAATGATAAGTGAATGTAAGTGAAGTTGAGTAACCAGCTTTATATGCTGACTAGTACAGGTTGTCTAAGTTATGAACATGAATATGTTCTCACAGCTGCTTAGCAACCATATGCTCTACCAGTTTTGATATAAAACTGAGGCCAGATACAGGGCTATAATTTTTCAGGTCACCTGATTTATTTATTTATTTGGGGTTTTACGTCGCTTTCAACACTGTACAGGTCATATCACGATGGGTAGTTGGAAGGGCAGAGGAAACCAGTACATACAGTTCGTTAGGGTTCTGTACAGTAAACTGGCGACCAACGGCAAGCTTTCCCACTTGAGGCCGTGCCGAGGATCGAACCCCAGCCTCAGAGGTGGGAGGCAAGAGTGTTACCACTCTGCCACCGTGGCCCCCTTCAGGTCACCTGAAGGAAGATTTGGCTTTTAATAAGAGGAGTAACGCAGCAGATTTGGAAGCATCAGGGACCCATCCCTCCATGAGTGAGTAGTTAACTAACTTTGTCAGTGATGGTAGCAGTATGTCAATGCATTCCTTGATAGGGAATATCGGCCAAGGATGCAACAGGCATGATTTTGTTGGTGAGGTTTTAATTATTTTATCAACAGCATCTTTAGAAACTTGCCTAAAGACAGTAATTTTTGGAGAATCTGAGTGAGGGTGAACCTCGTATTCAGGGCCAGAGGGAGTGAAAGTACTTCTAATTTTCTCATATATTGTTCAAATAAAGGAGGCAGACTGGTCAGCCAATGACTTTTCAGACACGTGTGATGGAAATGTCGCATCAGAAACCCTATTCAGGGTTTTATACAGCTCGCACCATAGTTTTTGAGAGTCATGACTACTGTCTGAAATCAGCTTGTTGTAATAGCCTGCCTTGTCCTTCTTTACAAGTGCATTGTATTGAGCAATCTGATGATGAAACCGACTTCTGTTCAAAGGATTTTTAGCCCTATGCCAGGTTTTCACAAATTGGCGCCTTAGGGACTTTGCACATCAATAATCATCTGACATCCAATCTGCAGAATCTTTATTTGTCAGTCTAGATATGCGAGGTTCATGCCTCTCAAGAACATTACCCAAATCATGTATATATTGTTCATAAAGTACAGCATCAGCTGGAGACTTGACAAAGGAAGTATTTTTGAGATCTGATCGGAATTCAGACATGTTGATACGGTGGTACCTTCTATATTGAACTTTATTTGGAGTGTGAGCCACTAGATGAGGGAAGTCAATTGTGCATTTGACCAATGCATGATCAGATACAAAATCGCAAATTTTGAAATCAACAATAGTATCCTGATCACTGGGGGATAGAATGAGGTCCTATATATGACCACACAGATGAGTAGGATTAGAGACTAACTATTTCAAATCACACGATTCAAGAAAGGTAATGAATTTATAACCATCGCAAACTGGAACATCAACATGAATGTTGAAATCACCACAGATATTATATGAAGAAATAATAGATGACAGGTAACCAACAAATGACATGAATTCTTCCAGAAAGTTACAGGTACATGATCCTGGAGGGAGGTAGATGCAGGCAAGCAACAATGAATGGTCATGAAGCCCGATTGACACCACCATGTTCTCAAATGACTGATAAAAAGGAGATTCTATTTTATGGGGTCTGTATGAGGATCTAATGAAAAAAACCAACACCAACACCAATACCTGAGGGACGAGTCTTGTAAGAAAAACATTATAGGTTGTAAAAAGCTGTCTGAATCAAAGGGATGAATATGAGTTTCCGTGAGGCATGAAAGTCAAGGTCATTTGAAGCAACCATTTGGACCCTTATTCCTTACAGATCTGGCATTCAAAACACCGAGCGTGAGTGAACCAGGGTTGAGGAACACATCTCCTCCCAGTAGCAGTAACAACATAAGCCCTCTTCTATTAACCATGGCTAAGCTCAACTGTGGGGGCCTCAAGATACATATCCCTACACCTCAACAAAGGGATCTCAACACAGTCACAATTCTTCGTCCTGTGGGCAACTCACAGGCACCCTAACACCCCACACTACAGCCTCACCTTAAGCTAAGTGACAACACCACCAGACTCTAATAATAGGAGTAATGGCTATATACTGATTGGAAATATACTAAAAGAAAACTTGATAATACCCAGTACCTGATGTAGGGAAAACATTTATCAAATATTTAATGAGAATAGCAACGATAATTCCTACCAGGTTGGTATAACAGTGTACTGGGGTTATATATAGATGTAAAAAGGGCAAATTAAACTACATAAAAAGCAATAGCAATATATAAGATAATAATTCCTTTAAAATGTGTTACATATACATAAAACAACCGTTGTTATAGTGAGATTTCCAAAAAAACGTCTCTGTGGTGCATACTAAAATCTGTCTATGGACCTCATACTAGTATTATGCAAATTTTTTTCTTAGTGAGTATAATAATCACTACACAACTGACTTTAAAGAAAGGTCCGAGGTTGAAGGATATTTATCCCCTTGAACAACCAAGAGTCAAAGAGGGCCACAGCACTTTCTCTTTGTGGGAGTCGAATCCCCCAAACAGAGGTGGCAACATGTGATGAGATGCAAAGTTGCTAACCATTTGGCCACTGCAGACCTACTTGACCTAAAGAAACTACAGCTCTGCCCCAATACCATACAACACTGCAACTTTCCACTGATGATGAGGCCTAATACATTAATGGTTGATACATTATTATTGCTTCCTTGTTGATATGTTATTGGAGCAAGTGATTTTTACATTTTTTTTTTTTTTTTTGGTTCAAGAATTGATACATTAATGGTTCATTTTGATACATTATTGGTTGATGATACATTATTGGTCAATTTTTGCTACATTATTGGTTATCTGATGCATTATTGGTCATTGATTTGTTAATGGCTGTAACAGTCGTGAAAGTTGGTCGAGAAGGTAAAAATCGAATAAATGCTGATTGGGTTGACACTTCAACAATGAGGTGTGAAACCGACAATGCGTGCCACAAGCTTGTTAATAACCCCTGTGTTGATGGTGTCACAAATCTCAAGCAAGTTGATTCTGCTAAAGTGATCAAACAAAGTGAAGACAATGGGGTCAAATTGGAAGGGAATGCTGTAGAACAAAATAGTCATGCTAATTATATCACCGCGGGTTGTTCAACTAACAAAGCCAATGATTATTGTTTGTTGTTTTATATTGACAACATTGATCATGACATCTTGATGTTAAATATGTGTGGAAATAAGAATGGTTGGAAAAAACACAGTGCGTTTTTAGAAACTGCTTGTTCTGATTTTAGAAACTGGAAAACCCAGAATGACTTCACGTTTGGTTTTGTCCCACTTGGTAACCAAGTGGTTTCTAATGGATCAGGTCATATTACTGAGGGCATAGAGGATCCCAGCAACATTTTGTTGTCAAGCAATATGGATTGCCTAATATCCTAGGTGCTAGGATCCCTTTGAAAACTTAGCAGAAAGTTGATGCAATCTTAAAAAAATATTGGGACAAACAGTTGTTGCAACTATTGATTTTCCTTAGATTTCAATTGACAATGTACATTGCATTCAGAGGAGAAAAACCATTCATCAGCACCAGAGTATACATATGACGTCAGTGTGTACTTGTGAGAAGAAAAGCATCATACCGCAGTAATTGGTCCGTTCACACTGAGTCCAATCCCTAACACTCATACGCCACCCTTTATGACAAGAGAAAAGCCAAATGCTCAAACTAGAAGAGTCGTTATTGACATATCCTGGCCTAAAGGTGCATCCGTTAATGTTGGGGTTCGTACTTAGGTACAGAAATTGCACTGACACTCCCATGTCTGCCCTATGGGAGCAGACATGGAAGCCAGAATTTCCAGCGCATCAGTCACACCATAGGTTACCTTATGTCATGGTTTTGTCATGGATTTTGCATCATCATTTTCATTGATGAATTTGTGGGCATGAGTATGCCTGATGTCGCAGAGAAGATGTTTCAATTCTTGCATCAACTCTTGGAATGACTGGGATTAACTATCAGTGAAAGCAAAGTTATACCTCTGGCTACAAGGGCAGTCTGTCTAGGCATAGAAATTGATATGATTGAAGGTTTGGTTTCCATACCTGATGAGAAGCTGAGGAAGGCTATTGAAACTGTTCATGACTGGTTAAGCAAAGACAAATGTACTAAGAGACAGTGTCTCCGTCCCGTACATGCGTTCCTCAATCGTATGTTACAATTGCTCCAATTGACAAGAGTACAGTTGTCCTTATGCAGAGCTTCAAGCGAGATCTGAGATGGTTTGATAGGTTTCTGATACATTTCAACAGCACATCAATGTACCGTCATAGACCAGTTGATGCTACCATTGTGTTGGATGCTTCTTGCTTAACTAGCATGGGAGGTATCTTGAAAAACTATGTCTACTATCTCCCCATGGAGCATGGTTACATGCAATGGAACATTGCACAATTAGAAATGGTGAATGTATTGGTCGCACTGCGTGCGTTCACAGCACATTGAACTAATACAAAGGTTTTGATAAAGTGTGATAATGCAGCAGTCATGAGCGTCCTAACAAATTCCAAAACAAAAGATTCATTCTTGGCTGCATGCGCTTGGAATGTTTGGCAGGTTGCTGCTCTTAACGATATTGGCCTCGTGTATACTCATCTGTTAGGTTAACACAACCCGTTAGCAGATTTACTTTCCAGATGGACAGGTAGTCTCACTGATATCCAACATTTGCATACACAAGTTTAAAACCCATTGTGGCTGGACATTTGTCATAACATATTACATATCGACTATGAAATATAATGTTTAATGATACTAATAGATCTTTCACTTTGTGTTGTAGGCAATCAGAAACTGCTAGATTTGCCTCTGGAGCCAAGAAGCATTTGAGGCTTGCCTTCAGACCAAAAACATCATCTTGCTACACAATGCTATTCAGAATTTTTGTTGCGTTTTGTGTACTCTTGAAGTTGTCTTTGACTCACATTTCAGTGGAAAATATTTTGTCTTACCCAGGATATTTAGCTAGAAATGGTGTAACAGCTCAGATGACGGAAAATCATAGAATAGAATAGAATAGAATCATTTATATAAAATTATATCAATTATATATCATTTAAAATTGATGCAACATCCGCTAATGCACTTAAGGCTGTGCCGGCTGCCAAAGCCCTTTTCACGATGTTAGGTCTAAATCACGCTGTGTTGTTTCACCCGAATGTTAAATACTTTGTAAAATCTATAAAACTTACTAGGCCTCTGAAAGTTCCAAACAGAAATGTCATGCATGTTGACACTTTAACCAAATTGATTGATTTATGTGACACTATATATATGGGTAAAATTTTAAAGCTGTTTTTCTTATATGGTTTTTTGTGTTTTTGCGCTTATCAAAAATTGTTCCCCAAGCTTTGAACATGTTTGATCCTACTCAACTCCTCACGGCTGGAGATGTGATTCTCACTTCACAATTCATGAAAATAGTCTTGAAGTGGCCGCAGCGGCACAGTGGTAAGACACTGCCAGTTCACAGTACAGAACATTGATGACTTAGTGTATGTACTGGTTTCCTCTGCCCTTCCAACTACCCCTCACAATATAAACGATTACGTACTAGGTATGATACAAAACACTAAATAAATAGGTAAATAAATGTGTAAATAAATGGTTAAATAAATAAATAGATAAATCAATAAATGGGTAAATAAATAAATAATGGATATTCTCAAGTTAAAAAGATGCCCCCAAGTTTGCATATTAACAAATATAAATAAGTGTTTTTTTCCAAAAAGTACCAAATTACACATTGCCCTGGGGAAGCCATAAGGAAATACCCAGAATGGGATTATATATATTTTATTATTATTATACAACAATCATACATATAGCATCTAAAATCCTTTTAGTGACTAGTTGATAAGTGATAACATGTAAGATAACATTATGATAATGCTTTATAGCATAATGTAGTAATATAATTTGCTGCATAATAACCAGGGACAGCCCTGGACAAACTACCCATGGGTCAAACGGGTGAAATTTTGAAATTGATAAGGGGTCGAAGACCCGGAAGCCACAAGAAAAATCCATAGGGATAAAGAAGCCCATGGGTGAGTATTATTAAAGTCTGAGTATCTACACCAATGAAATAGCTAGTACTTTTAGGGAATTTAGAATTTGAAAAACTACTAAGCAAAAGAAATATGTCCCCAGCCAAAGGGGGTAAATGATAAGCTGTGCGGCCAAAAGATATGAAATTCTCAGAAGAAAAGCCCCAGCCCAATCCTGGGATTACATATTATAAAAAAGGTCGAAAGAAAAATTGAGAGGTTTGAATAAATGTTTTAAGATATGGGTGAAAGTATACATGACCTACAGGACACAAATACGAAGTAGGAAGGTAAAATAAATAGAGATATGTGACAGTTAGGTCGGACAATAGGTCTAAAAGGATAATGGCAGGTCAAATCTAACCAAACAGAAATAGGTATAGTTGGATCAGTAAAGCAAGTAAAATGCAATGTGAATGGAATATATCATAAGAATATTCAGTGGCACAGGTCAAAGTGAAACCTCAAAGGTCAATTGAAGATGAAAGAAGAACTATAAAGCCTGGCAAAGGTCAAAGTGAAACCACAAAGGTCAATTCAAGATGAAAGAGGAACTGTAAAGCCAGGGAGAAGTTGGTAAATTTCAATGTGAGAGTTGTTTGACTGGAAATGGGGGAGGATTTACAGGTAAAAGAATATAAGATCTAAAATTTGAGGTTTTGGTCCCACAGCTCATCAGTAAGATAAAGTAAGGAATAAAGGTAGATACAAAGCAGCATAATAAAGACAATAAAACGCAACATAAATATATTAAGATATATGTGTATGTGTGTATGCAAGTACCAACCACTGTTACATCCCATCTAGCTCATAATGACTACACCTTACAGAGCTGAGCAATACAGCCCACCCTATTCAAAAAATAACCAAAAACCCTACGGAATGCCTTTAAGTTAGTGATAATGGTACAGTTAACAGTACAGTTCTATGACAGTTCCATACATATAAATGAGAGCACAACATCAAGCCAACTGGTGAAGACTGTGAATCCACTAATAAAAACGTCTCCTTAGAAGAATACAAGGAGGGCACAACATGAGAGTAACTCCTTCACTGGCTTAGGCAATAGTCCTTGCAACAGTCCTCCTGGTCGACATAACACCAAAACATCGCCAACATCACCAAGCAAATATAATTCCAACACACCACATGTAGCAACCATTTCATCATACATTCCACCACATGGCGCATATCAACTGCAATAGGAAAAAAAACAAAGCAACAACTGGACAGAAAACCCCAAAGGGTGGGATACAGGGTTGGGTGAGAAATTCATAGATGTGACCCCTTCTGTGTCTGCAGGGCAAATGGCAGAGTGAAAAGTGTAAATTTTTGTCATTAATAGAAGGGCCAATCAAAAATCACCACACAAGTGGCCAGGATGTATACTAAAGATTTGATTTTATAATTTAAGGTCATCCCCAAGCAATGATCTAACTGGCACCCAAATGCCAGCCCGAACATTGCCCTGGGGAAGCCATAAGGAAATACCCAGAATGGGATTATATATATTTTATTATTATTATACAACAATCATACATATAGCATCTAAAATCCTTTTAGTGACTAGTTGATAAGTGATAACATGTAAGATAACATTATGATAATGCTTTATAACATAATGTAGTAATATACTTTGCTGCATAATAACCAGGGACAGCCCTGGACAAACTACCCATGGGTCAAACAGGGGTGAAATTTTGAAATTGATAAGGGGTCGAAGACCCGGAAGCCACAAGAAAAATCCATAGGGATAAAGAAGCCCATGGATGAGTATTATTAAAGTTTGAGTTTCTACACCAATGAAATAGCTAGTACTTTTAGGGAATTTAGAATTTGAAAAACTACTAAGCAAAAGAAATATGTCCCCAGCCAAAGGGGGTAAATGATAAGCCGTGCGGCCAAAAGATATGAAATTCTCAGAAGAAAAGCCCCAAACAGCCAAAGACACTATACATGTAGGTGTTGCCTAAAGGTAGCAGCAACAGGTGAAATATGTTGGGGAAGTGTAGATACATAATGCCAGACGCAGTCGGAAGTCCAGGTACCATGCAACATGATATGCTGTAAGGATACACCATGCTGGAAAGCCCAAGTAGTACCGGATTTACGAAATAAATAGAAGGTCAGAGGAAAAGGTAGCTGAAGTATTTGGGAAAGTAACTTTAAATGTTTTCTGGCCACAGAATCCGTTAAGGGGACCAAGCCATTGGCCTTGGGTATTCTAAAAAGGGGGTCATTTGAATCCCCAGGTAATTGTTGTAACATTAAGGCCATGGCCCTGTAAGGACACAGGGGAGATGTACCTAATGCAGGAATACAAATGGTAGTTGTATCAGTTCTATTTTGAAGGGTCTTAGACCATTTTATGAGGACAGTAATAGTATCTGGAGATACTAAAGATAAGATCACCTCTACATAATTGTCTTGTAATATCAAAGGTAGGCATTGTATGGGGGAGTATATTTGATATCCGTAAAAAGGAAAAAAAACAGAAGGAATATAAGACCCTGGTCTACTAAAAACTCCATAAAAATAAGCAAAGTAACAGTAGTGACCTGATTAAGAAGCAGCCCGGCCACCACCAGGAATGCCAGGAAGTCCCTAAACATACGTGCATACGCTTTCTGTGTTGCCAGTCTGAACGCACTCAGCAATCGACTGGAAGCCCTGGTGGCAAGCCGAGCTGCAAAGGAATCTTCATCTGAAAATACAACAATAACCAGTGCTAAATATCATGATTAAGCTGGACATTTTTGCAGTTTTTGACTCCTATTTTCTGTAACCCACCAACGAGACAGCAAATCTGCAACTGCATTGTCTTTACCTGGAATATGTGAGATTGAAAACTGAATATTAAACAATGAGGTTAACATCCAGATGTTTCTAGCAATAGTGGCCAACAGGGAGTCCCTGGCTTTGCCAACCTGGAGTACCTGCACCACAGCCAGGTTATCACATTTTATTTCAATGCGCATGTTCTGCCAAGCTTGACACCAAATTTTTAAAGCTAGCATGATGTTAAGCATTTCAAGCTGGGTAATATTATAATTTAAGTGACCACTAGGCAAAGGTAGAGCATACACCATATTGTGAACAGCTCCTAGGCCTGTTAAAGATGCATCTAAAGCAATTATGGCTTGAACGGGTTTATTGTCATAAAATGTAATTCCATTATACGAACACAAGAAGGTGTTAAACCAGTTTAAGTCCTTACCAAAATCTGCTGTTAAGGAAATGTGCTTGTTTTCATGATTTTCTCTGAGTACCTGCAACATACGGTTAAGAAAGTACCTGGCAGGACGAACACACTTTGTTATATATAGCAGGGAACCAAGGAGGGACTGAAGCTGGTGTTTGGTACAAGTAACCTTATCTTTCCAAGATTGACACAGGTCAATAATTTCACACAATTTTTTGTCAGGAATTGATATAGTTCGGTTAATCGAATCAACAAGGATGCCTAAGCACACAACAGCTGTGGAAGGGGCAACTAACTTGCTGGTGCTAATTTCCAGGCCTAACTCCTGCAATAATTGCAGCAGAAATTGATAAGAAGTGTGGATATTTGAGGGCAAACCAATATAGATTAGATCATCTATATAATTTAGGAGGTTCGGATAACCGAATTTTTTCATAATGTACCGTATGGCATCGGAACATTTCTGGAAGAAAAAAGAACCATGTCGAAATCCGAATGCCAAAGATCCATCAATATAGTAAGATCCATGCTTCAAACCCAGTAAATCTATGTCTCCAGGGTCAATCCTGATATGTCGAAACGCCCTGCTAATATCGACTTTATATATAAGAGCCCCAGGACCCAAATGCTTTAGTTTGTCGACTATGTGATCAACAGATGGATAAGAAAGGTGATAATAAGAACCTAAATACTTATTTTTTGAGACACCATGATTAACAGAAAGACCAAGAGGCCAGCTGAGATCAACAATAGTTCTCCGGTTATCCGAACCTGGCTTACCCCTGGTCATGAGTGGGGATATATGCATTTTTATGGGTTTCTCATTAAAAGGTCCATACATAGCATTATATGAAACCTCATTATCAAGATATATACTCATATCTTTAGAAAACTGTTGAGCTGAAGTATGATTATCTTCAGAAGAAGATAATACACAAGATCTATCAAAATCTATGGGAAAGCCATATTCGATTAAGTCGGGTAACTGTTTATCCCAATAATCTATCAAATGTGTTCTCCACACTGCAGGGTTAAGTTGACCTTTAAGTGGAACTCTAGAACCCAGAAAATTGGGTTTATTAGATTCCCTAACTTTCCTATGAAGATCAAAGATATCAGCAACAAAAGTGTTGTGAGTATCTGGCCCTTGATAAGTCAATTGATCAGTAATTGGAAAAACCCCAAAATCGGATTCGTTTTGTGCGACACACTGAACAAAATTCTTACATTGAAACCTTTGAGACCAAATGGCCATGGGAATCGCCGTATTTGCAAAGCAGGACTCAAACCTGGCATCATCAGTGTGAGAGTGAGGAGTGCAAAGCAGGTCTGCAAGGTTGTCCATGTTTTCACGAGAAAGGTGACCTTTGTTGGGTGGATACGTTTTATAATCAGAACCCACCGTACCATTTCTGACAGAGGAATTGGGCACTGATTTTTGAATAACATTTTTACTACCTGCCGTATTGGCAACCATAGTATCCACAAGCCCTGTACTAGTCGTCCCACTACTTAGAACATGATCAGATACTGTTTTGTTTACCAGGTGTACAGATTCATCGTCACCAAGTACTTTAATACTGTGTTCATGCAAGTCTTGCAGTATTTGAAACTTGTTTGTCAAGGCCACACTGGCCACAGGTAATTTAGAAGTAAAGCCTAAAGGCTTATTCACACTGAGCCGCACCACCGACTTGGTTGGGTTGGCTTTTGTATATTTTCGACCCAGGCAAGCATGCGTATTTTTGACAATTGGTGCAGTTACTGCATAGGTGGAAGGTTCAAACCCTTTATTAAAACTACTAACATTAGCAAATGTCTTACTTTTGGAAGAAGCCACGACCTGTACATACGACCTACTGTCTGTCTTTGAAACAAAAGCTTTTCCCTGGTGAAACCAGTGGGACCAGGAAGCCTTAGGGGCATTTAACTCCTGACAAAGTTTCTGTCTATCGTCCTGGCCATTGAGTATTTGACGAGAATTATGGACATGAGCACAAAAATGGCTCATGCCCTGGCTTCCTCGTTTTTTGAAGTGACTTTCTTCTTGTTCCTACAGTCGATTTCAGTATGTGGGAAGGTCTTGTTGCCTACGGTAAAACAATGGGCACATATGTGTTTGTATACAATACCCCTAGTTTCATGTGTGTTAGCATGTGAGCATGACCCTTGGTTAAAAAACTGACAAGGCATGGACCTACCAACTTTTGCATGAGTTTTCTTACCTAACTGAAAATTAGCAGAAGTATGGAGACTTGGTACTATGTGTTTTTGTGCATTTGCTCTGCGTATACGGTCAATACGATCAACTTGGTCATAACCAGTAACTTCCCCCTGTTCCATACGACACAATAAAACTGCATGGCTGGCCTTGGCCACACTCCAGGAGAAATCATTTGCATCATCCATCAAATCAATCAAATAGTTCAACATATGATCTCTCAAATTTAGATTAGTTTCTTCTCTCATGGTGCGGCAAAAGCCAGCCATCCATTGTGGCATTGTAAGCTGGTCATATGAAATACGTTCCTTAGAAGAACCTGACAGTATAAACTCATGGGGCCACTTAACCCGCGTTCAAACAAACACATCAACTTGACCGCCTCTTTGAGACTTAACCTTGGTACAAGTACCTGTTTGTGCAATATCTGCTAACTCCCTAAGGCGGTGATCTACTTGTTGCTGTATCTGCTGGTCATATTTGATGGACTGCAGAGTGGATATGGACTTATCAGATCCGACCTGGACAACCGGCTGCGTCTGGACATGTGTGACCTTAGCTTTAGGTTTATGTACCCGACCACTGGTCTCAGGTGTTACTGAAAGGAAAGGAAGTCACAGAACCAGAACTACTGGCCAACTGTACCTTTTCCCTACACTGTTTCAACTTTTTATTTTTAATTTTTGATTCATCAACCGACTTTTTACAACTTTTCCTTTCCAACGTATCAAGCCTAGAGCTAATTTTTTCTAACTGAGAAAGTATGGTTTGATTCACAATTTCTTGAGTACTATCAGTATTTTTCTCATCCGGAATTTGATTTTCACTAGCGAATTTTTTGTAGGACCTACTTTCAGAACCTGAAGCTTCTGCTTCACTGTCGGATGATTGAACTAGGTCCGAAAATTCGAAATCACTACCGGATGATAAATCTGAATGCACTTGCCGTTGAGCTGGGGTAGGTTGACTAGCCCCCAGCATCTGAGACATGAAGTCCTGGTCGTCACATAACTGCAACTGAACTGGCAGCACTGTTTCCCTCTTCCCAGATCGCAAGTTATACTTCTGAGCCATGTAACAGTAGTGGCAGTAACAATACACTCATACACAAATGTAAATAAAAAATAAAAAACTAAAAACCTAAAATCTGTATAGACACGTGGCTGCCTGTAAACTATGCAGCTGTGCATGAGAAATTCATAGATGTGACCCCTTCTGTGTCTGCAGGGCAAATGGCAGAGTGAAGAGTGTAAATTTTTGTCATTAATAGAAGGGCCAATCAAAAATCGCCACACAAGTGGCCAGAATATATACTAAAGATTTGATTTTATAATTTAAGGTCATCCCCAAGCAATGATCTAACTGGCACCCAAATGCCAGCCCGAAAAGAACTAAAGTCTGAGAGAGTAAGTTAGTTGTCAAAGTAAGGGAATTTATGCACCCGTCTTACAGATTACAAACATACAGGCCTTTTCATTTTGGTGAAATTTATGGCAATGACAATTTGTCTGAGAAAGACATCTTTGCAAGCGAGTATTAATTGCAAAGAAAGGAACTCATATGAAGTGGCAGCATGTCAGTTACTCCTACGACCACACAGACAAGAATTTGCATGTCAGTTTACACTCACAGGTCATGCTGTCTGTATGATGATAATACCTATAGAAGATTTGCGTGTGTCTTCCAAGTTAACTAATTTTTACATTTGACCAGCAGGTAGGAACATTTACAGCTTCTCTCACATCCCATTGACGTGTGTATATACACATAAGTGTGCTACGAATATTGTCGAAAAATATAAACGTCACCTGATAGTGGGATAGCAGATATTTGTACCTTGAGTTATCCCAACAAAAGTGTCATTGTCTGAATATCCAAGAACAGACTGCAACTAGCTACAGGCCGCACAGTGGGTTTTCTTCATGCAAGGTACACGTGAGTGTGTCATACAGCACAAGTTAAGCCTCTCTTACATCCCATCGTATGTGCACGTACGTCCTGGTTACAGAGAAAAATCACCTGACTTGCAAGGGACACTTAAGCTACAATTTTATAACAGAATTTCAAGGTCGTACAGACCCTGCAATGAAAATTTAGATGCACATTTTCTCTGCGTGTACACGGTATTTTTTTTATATTCCAGTAGTGACACTATTGTTGAAAGAATTTACATTGTTTACAACTGAATACTTCTGCTACCTCACTACCAGGTCATGCTCGCATTTTTCAACAATATTTGCAGCACACTTACGTGTCTATACACCTACGATGGGATGTAAGAGAGGTTTAAATGGGAAACACCTGCAACACTAGCAAGGAAAAGGCACGTGCACAATCCTCTCGTAAATTTCCCTTGAGATATGGATGCATTTGTAGCCATACTGCATGCACCCAGAAAATAATATGCATGTAAGTTTTCATTGCGGGGTCTCCGCACATGTGGCTTAAGTGTCCCTTGCAAATTTAGCCAATTTTTCACTGTATTCAGGACGTACGTGCATGTACAATGGAGAATATAAGAGAGGCTTACAATGTGATGTAAAGGAAGCTTGAATTTCCCCTTAATGTTATGCTGACACAGTTAATACGGCATAAATTGAAATTTTCATTAGACATCATGGTGAAATTTCAAAATTCAATGATATAGGAATAAAAGACATATTCGAGTGCTTTATGATGGTTTTAAACTATTGAGCGGCTGAATATTAAAGCCACGAAGCCCGAAGGGCTGAATGCTTTAACACAGCCGATCGATAGTTTGAAACCGTCATAAAGCACGAGAATTTGTCTTTTATTCCTATTCTAAAATGGTTACACAAATATTTTAGTAAAAATAAGGGGTAAATCTTATGCAAAAATCTAAATAAATCCAAAGCCATGTTGGCTGTTCCACCAATGTAACATGCATGGTGATGGATGTGCAAACAGCCTTTTGATTAAAATATTGTTAGGAAATCCCCCACCGTGATCTCATAAATATTAATGAATAGTCTATCTTTAAATAAAATATTGATAAAAATCCTCACTGAATTATGTGACTTTATATTTGCTGCAAATAATTTACGGTTTTTTTATCGAGACTTCTTGTTTACATTTGTATGTGAAGGCACCATGTACCCAGAATTCAACAGTGTTGTTTTATTTACTGTTCTATATTTGCAATTTTAGCTTTGCACAAAAGACGTGTCCATGTTCACTGCACAGCCTACCATTTTAGAATTAAAATTAATTCTCATGAATTTTGTAAAATAAATAGAGAATTGGTGAAATTTTGTTCAAGTTAAATTTTCTACTTGTATATTATTATACACCCTCATATTTTACTGTATAGAAACAATTTAGTTTATTACAATTCATGTATATTAAATTAACTGTTATAATATTTCACTAAATCAAATACATTAACTGAATAAATTATTGCAAAATTTTCTTTTTGTAAATCCACCCTTATTGTCACCCCCTCCAACACAATAGACCATATATGTTGGGGAATACTTTACAGGTAAAATTCCATCTCATAGCATTGTGAAACGCCATTGTGAAAGTAATTAATAGTTTCTTGATACTTGTTCTTTATCATTAATTAATAATTGAAATGTTTCTGTTACAGTTGCAGTAATACTTGATGTTGGTAAAAACATATGCCCCAAAATGGTTCACAAAGCCCTCGAGCCTTAATACAGGCATATTTACTTAATATTAGTAAATGTCATGTTTCTTTTTTATATTTTTACAGGAGTAATATTCATATGCAAGCGTGAACAAAAATTGTTGATATACATTTTCTAAGGGCATTGAAAAGTCTTGTATGAACTGCATACTTTGAGTAAAATTGCCTTTTCTTGGCTGACAATATTAATTTTGTAAAGTAAAATACAAAAGTCAATATCTTGGACCTTCCGCAATCCCATACTAAATTATTGCTTTATATTAATTATGGATATATCTGCCAAATAAACCATATTTACAATTCCTACTTTCACTTTCACTATCCGAAGTAATAGTATTATTAAATATAGCATTTAAACGATAAAGGGGAGATCAGGTATTGTAGTCATATTGACGTTTTGTCAAGTACTAAGCCATTATAGCATTACTTAATTCATGTGTACTTTGTATATGACTTTCGTTGGTTATAAGCATAAACATTGGTTATGTCCTGTTGAGACAGATCTGGATAAAAAGGTAAGTTTTACACCAATTTCAGTTGAAAAACGCATAAACAATGTACAAGAAAGTCAGAGAATATGTGCATATTTTTTCTATCTATTTTCAATAATTGTGTCACAATGAATCACAGGCTGTCACCTCTGTATGGGTTCGACTTCCATAAGTGGCAATGCTCAGGGCCTGTCCCAATACGACCCTGGCAGTAGGGATGCACAACACCAGGTGTGACTTTATTTCTATTATAAAGACCGGTATCTTTTATTAATCCATAAATATAAATAAATATGTTTTTTCTACATACCTATTTGTCGTACTATATTTTGTATGTATCGTTTGGTTCTCTATTATCGGCGATCGTCCATTTATTGCCTCGGATAAATTTACTCAAAGATATGCGCACTGCATTGTTTTGTGTAGTCTGCGCACTTCCGGTCTCTTTATTCTAATTAAAACAGAGCCCTCATCGACCTGCATTTTCATACATATCCGATTTACCCATGAGAATGTCAGTTACAGAGTAATGGTGTTATGAAACTAATTAATAACATGGTACCTTCAAACCTGAAATGTTAAAGCTCAATCCAATGCAAGGTCAATTCACTTGTAATGGGAAATTATGATGAATTATGTTGAAGAAAATGAACAAGTCTAAGTTTACCTCAAAACCCAATCCTGGCAAATTCTTTCCAGAATAATGAGTCAGATAGCTGAAATTGAAAATTAAATCAGTAAAAGCTGTTCTCTGCTTTACAGAAGATTATTACAGTCAGGTTACAAATTGTTTGCCGATGCCACTTTGTCTAACACTACCTTCCCCTTATGTGACATATGCTCTCAGTAAATGCATGGCTGTTGTCAATTACATCCAACTGTCGATTAATATTCTTGTAACCTGTTATAGTTCACACTTTTCCTTACTGGAATCAAAAGTTGCTACCAAACAAGCATGTGTAGTTTCAGTTGTGGTCTGGTCAGCTTTATGTTTTGGTAAAATGCATTGTATGGTGAGTCACGTTCAGGTAGGACGCCCTAATTGGTATTCAACTAGTCAATTTTTTTGCAAGCTGGACCACTTTTGCAATGAAATCAACTTTTTGTGAAAACCTCCCATAAGCTTTCATGAGCGGTACAGAAATATATAAACGCTGCAGGGGTAAAGGTCATGGAGGGATAGATATTCAAGACCACTAATTTTTCAAAATGTACTCCCCTACATGAGATTCCCTTTTCAAAGCTATATGGGTAAGGTTGTCAAACACAAAGCCAAAATGTCAGATACAACATTGAGGAAAACGTGTGTGCCAATCAAACACGTCAAGAAGTTATATTTAAACAGATTTTAGGGCCAACCAGTGACAGAGCAAGATATTGCTCGATAAAAGTGGGACAAGCCTCATAAACTAAACATGACCATGTGAATAAACTTCCATCCTTCATAAATGTAAAAATTAGAATAACAAAAGCTTTTTTTATATTTATCTCACACAGTGGATTCGACTCTATATGGGAGAGGAGTGGAAGAACAAGGCTATAAACACAGAAGGCTCTACACAAAAGGTCTTGAAATAGAATTTGACACAACCACATGGCATCAAAGAAAATGGGAAAAGATGAAAAAGTGACAGATGAGACACTTAGATGGCAGCAGAAAATGAAAGAATTAGAAAAGGAATTCTTACGGTAGGTTAGATTATACTGACCCAATGGTTAATAAAGTTGCCCTTTAATAACTTAGTGGTCATGTTTGTGATTTTTGGTCTTAATTCAGGCTATGCCAACACTTAGCCTGCTCTGAGGACCAACTGTGTTGTACCCTTATCTGTTGAAATTGATTATCAATGAATATAATGAACAACTGTCAGAAATGGGATCAACAGATGTAAAACATATAAACCTTATCATTAAACCTTATAGCTGACTTAGGTAGATGTAGATAATATTCAATATTTAATTTAAAAGTTATAAGATGTGAATGCAATATCTGGTAAAAACTTTTACAGAGAATGTGAACTGTAGTAATATACTTACCTAAAGCTATAAAATACAAAACATAAAAAACATACAGCCATTCAGAAAAATAAAAGAAGTTAAGGTTTATATACATTTAAGAGAAGCTGGTTTATGTTGGAGTTCTATGTCAATACCTTTTGCAGCTAAGGTTATATTGGAACAACCCCTCCAGTAAATGCCAAATATTGACATAAGATGGTCAAGCATATAGAGCCATGACTGTGGAGTGACCACATCAAAAAGACAACAACTGAGTGTTTCTGCTCTATCAATATGTAGACCTGCTAACGATGAATGGAAAGAACTAATTTTATTTTTTCTCATGTGATGCAATAGTATAATAATATTATTTCAAACAGTTATTTAGATGGTTACAAATTGTTACTTAATTGTTACGTTTTCCTTCAAAACTATTACCTCATTGCACAGTATAATTCCGCAGTTTTCTCATATTTCAAGAGTGTGTCAATAAAAATAGCCAGTACCAACCATCATACAAGACCGGCTCATTAGGAGGTATTTTAGAATATTGTTTATAATCAATATGTTTCATAAATGCTGAAATTATCATTTTGGAGCAGAAAGCAATGCAATCATAATTGAAAAGTCAGTGATGCTTGTTAGTTTGTGATTTACTATAGTAAAGATGAGATGCTGAAACACACACGGAATGAACAAAAGATGCATGCTGAAGAACTTAGTCAACGTCTGCATGCAGCAATGTACGAAAATAAACAGCTACAAATGGAACTTCATGACACCACAATGAAGTTAGAAAAGTAAGTTATACAGGTGATGAAAGCTGTAGGAAAATGAAGTACTCTCCTGTCTGTCACAGAGACTACTGTAATAAAACAAGCTACTTTTTAATCCGCGATGACAGACCATTGCAAATATTGTATTTTAGTATGCAGTAGCAACCCCATTTTGGTTAATGTTTACCCTCTAGATTACCTGTATTTACAGCCTCAGATATGTAGTAGACTGAGATAACATAACAAAAAAAGTAAAAGTTAACTTAGACAATTTAATGTGAACAAAGAAAGGTTGGAGAGTGTATGCGTTTGCCAAAGCCAACATCATTAACATTACTTGTGCTTCTTTAATTTTATCAAGATCTGTACATAACTTTTGAGAGATTTTGCACACAATTAAACATAGAATTGCATACTGCTGAAAGCAGGTTTGTAACTGATATCAATTATTGTTCCACACTAATATATGTGGGCTGTATGCAGCATATAAATATTCTTACTGTATATATCTTAGCAAAATACTGTCTATCAAACTTGGACTTCATAAAAAGTGTTTTTCCTTGTTCTTGATTATATTATATTTTATATATTATATAAAACTTGTAGATTTGCACTTTGTTACTGTTATTTTTTTTCTCTCATTATAATTTACCGATATCACCATTTTGATCGAGATAAAACTTCAGAGTTTGTAGTAAAGAAAAGTTGCTGAAACAGAAAATGAGCACAAGTTTGTTGAAGAACTTAGTGAACAACCCTTTTCTTCAAACAGAGAAAAATCATTACATGAAACTCTAATTTCTAATTTGACATTTATAGTGCTTAATCTCTATCAAACCACACACTCTAAGGTGCATCAACCAAGATAATTGTCTGGACGACAAAACAGGTTACTAAGTTGTATACATAAGTTCATAAGTTGTACAACCAATACATGTCGAATATATGAGATACTTAGTATAATGGTTGACTTAATATAAATATTTTTTGCAGGTCAGAGCTTCCATTGAAATACTTTTCTAATGATATCTATAAAATATTTGTAGGTTAAACAAATTTTGAAAATTATATATCCCGCTCTGTATATCCCTTACACAGGTTATTTATTGCATATGGTGGATTATAAAAGTGTTATGAAGTGTATCAAATAATAGCACAAGTTAGCCTTGGAATTTAACCATTGATTTTGTACAGGACCAGCCACATGCTGAAACAAGAAAAAGTAAAAATTGCGGATCTTTAAGCCGAGTTGTCATTACAACGGAATCATTTTCTACAATTACATGAACATAAAGCAATGCTGCAACATTGTCATCTTTCCTTGTATTACATGATACAAAAGTTACATAACAATTTAAGTATTTATTTTAGGTGTCGTTTTATTCAATATTTTGTAATAAGTAAAAGAAAATTAACAGTACCTCCAGTTAGTAGTCTCCAAGTGACTTCAGAATGCAATGCAAATGTTTACTTTGACACATTTATCTGATCACGTAACAGTTCAACAAAAAAGGAGAAACTTAATTATCTTGTGATTTTGCTAGATAATACATGTCAAGATTTCATATATAATAGTGTTCACTATACACCTCTGCCCATTATTTTATATATTAGTAGGATTTATACAGCACCAAATTGATACAAATCCTCTGATGCGCTTAAGTCCAAGAAGGGAGAGTCCAGGGACAGGCATTGGTCAACATCTGAAAAGCAACTGCCAGGGTATAACTAAGGTTGGGGGTATGACAGCCTGAACAAGTGAGTCCTTAGCTGGCTTCTGAAATTATCTATTGTGTGCCGAGATCTGACAGTCTGTGGGAGCTTGTTCCATTCAGCTGGTGCAATTACTGCAAAACCACGCCTGCCTATGTGCTTCTTAGGGCGGGTTGAGGAGACAGATAGCCTGTTGCCGTGAGTGAGACTGCTCGATCTTATTAAAGTTGAAAGATACAGGGGCTGTAAAAGATTTATAGCCTTGAATACAATAAGATTATACTTAAAAAGGATGTAATGTTGAATTGGAAGCCAGTGGAGTTTTTTTGAAAAAGGGTGTAACATGACTCATTTTGTCAAGTCTGAAGATGATGCGGCAAAGAGTATTCTGGACTCTCTGTAGTTTAGCTATGTTGGACTTGCTTACCCCATAAAGTAAAGAGTTACAGTAGTCCAGACGACTACTGGCCATAGCATTTGCCAGAAGTATTGCTGTCTCGACACTAAGGAATTTGCAAATTCGTCGCAAATCACAAAGATGATAGTAACGTGCTCGGCAAACCTTGGCAACATGATTGTCAAAGGAGTTGTCTGAGTTGAAGATAACACCTAGATTCTTTACTTTCACCGACGGAGAGATATTGTTTTGGAGGAGTGGGACAGGGAAATTTGGTGCAAGGGACTCTTAGATGGCTTTTTGACTTATAATGATAAATTCGGGTTTTTTTCTTTACTTTCACCGATGGAGAGATATTGTTTTGGAGGAGTGGGACAGGGAAATTTCTTTTTTTTTTCTGGGTTTAATTTTAGTTTAATTAGTGTCATCAGCATATAGGTGATGAGTGACATTGAATTTGGAAATAACATGACTGAAGGGACTAGTGTAAAGAGTGAAAAGGAGAGAACCCAGTACGGATCTTGGGGGACTCCGAAAGGGAGAATTACCGCCTCAGAGAAACTAGCACCTATTTTAATTTTTTTGTTTACAGTTTGAAAGGTATGATTTGATCCACAACAAAAAATACCATGTAGACTAAACCAGTCATGCAAGCAGTCATATAAGAGAGAATGATCAATCGTATCAAATGCCACAGAGAGGTCTAATAATGTTAGAGCCACTGCCTTTCCTGAGTCCACTGAGAGAGCTATATCATTTTGAATCTTCAACAATGCAGTTTCAGTGGTTGACATATAAACAGATTGGTTGACATTTAAGAGCCCCTCGTGTGAAATAAATTCATTTAGCTGCTTTGCCACAACTTTCTCGACAAGTTTTGATATAAAACTAAGGTCTGACACTGGCCTGTAGCTTTTGAGGATATTTCTATCAAGGCTAGGCTTCTGTTGAAGAGGGGTGACATATGCCATCTTAAAACAGTTGGGGAAACTACCTTCTTTGAATAATTTACAATTTTAGTGATGGGGCCATGGGGGTGATAAGAATATCAGCACACTCCTTAACCAGTGGATGTTGGAATTGGGTCAAGGTCACAAGATTTGGATGGTGAGGACTTTAGAATTTGGGTAGATCTTCCTGGGACACAGGTGTGAAAGAGGACAGAGTATTTCTAGTGGAGTTAGGTCTAGTGACTGAAGATGTTGTCGATGACTGCAGTGTAGATCTTATTTTAAGGATTTTGTCATAGAAAAACTTACAGAAAGTGTTTGCAAGGTCGGTTTTATTTATTTTGTGTTATTTTATTTGTTTTATTTTGCATCATGTGGGATACACATACTCCGAAGGGTTTTCTAGCAATATTTTAACATATAAAGGCTGCTTCAATATCAAATAGAATCTACCAATACACTTCTATTTTGCGTCCCTAAACGTCATCTGAAATATATGAGCTCTGTTGGGTTCCCAACAAAACTTTATGTTTTATAAATAGAAATGCTAATTGCAGATCGAGTATTTTTATGTGGATAGTATGGCAGGTCCAAATAAATCCAAATACTTTAGATAGTAAAAAGATGTTGTGGGTACAAGTTGTTGGTCCCGACCTGCCGTGGTCACCAGTGCTCCAATACAAATATCTTGATGTGACTTACCTATTAAAAAGGACAGAAGACCCAACCTTGACCTTTACTTTTCAACAATAAATATAAACAGAGACTATACATCCATTGCCACCAAAAACGACTGCTTTAATTTGTATATAGTTTAGTTTTAGGATAATTAATAAAGATATGTTCCAGCTGTTTGGAACTGAGGCACACTCCCCAATGAAGCACTCATCGATGCAAAAATTCATTGTCTTTGCAAAACAGTAATGCATATAAGGATGAATAAAACATTGCAGTTACTATACATTATGTTGTATTTTATTTTAGTAAAATATACATTTTCTCTTGTGAAAGTGTTTTCCTTATATATTTGTTAATAAATAAGGACAAGATAAATGCCATGTTATTTGCTTTTTCATAAACACCAGAGTACAAGAGACTATGTACCATCATCAAAGTGTAGTTAAGGAACATCAGTCCCAAATTATATCTCACACAAAAGAAATCAAAGCCATGAAACAGGAAAAAGTCCAGTTGAAGCAACAAGTTCAAGATCTGGGGAATGAGTAAGTATGCAAGGGACATCTTCCATACTATTATAAAGTAATTATTTGTCACTTACTAGTTCAGTCAAAGCCAATGTCAAGTTGGCGTGAGCAAGATTTGCATGAGGGCTGATACTGCATTTAAAGTGGGTTGACCCACTTTGCAAGAGCATTAACAAATAATTACAGAAGTAATAGTAGGTGGATACATGTAAGTAATGAAGGGTATGATGGTGTTTCTAGACATAACCATATTATCATACGTTAGATGGGTTAAAATTGTTTACATACCAAAACATAAAACAGCAGATTATCAGCCTTCATGGAAAATGCTAATATATCTCAACTCCCTGCAACAGATATCATATCTAATGGTTTCCAAACAGTATTTTTGTTAGAGTAAAGAGTTTGATATGCGTAATAATCCATTCACACTATAGGCAGTACAACCCACAGTTATAGTTGTTAGGCGAAATCCCCCTGTCCTTCAACTACCGTCCAAGGTTCATATGAAACCATTTGACACAGTAGCGAAACCTCCAGAACCTTGTGCATCCTGCAGAAGTGTTAAACTGTTTAAAATTTCCGCCTCTGATTTTGGAATCATGGGCAGGCTCAGACGAAAGTGAGCATACTCGGATAAATTTCATCGGATGGTAGTTGAAGGACAGGGGCGTGTCACCAAATGGCTATAATCGAGAATTATACCACCTGTAGTGTAGTGAATCTTGGACGATATGAGTCGTCCTTTGAGGTGGTTCTGCCACCCCGGAAAACCTTTAACTGCAGGATGTACCCCCTGTAGTGTGAATGGAACATAACTGACACATAGAAAGTAATAGATCTTTCCAGTAAACATTAGAAACGTTTTTAAATGATTTAAACATTTTTAAAACCTATTTAAACCCTATCTTATGGTTTTCTAAACGTTTCCAACTAAACGTTTATGCTGTAATGTTTACAAAAACATTTTATAAACAATCAGGTTTTGCTGAAAATGTTTTTCAAACATTCATCAGGAAATGTTTGATAAGCAGTAAACATAAAATATTTAAACAACATTATTTGTTAAATGTTTTAAAAACATTCTATCAAAAACGATTTTTAAACCCATATTTTTAAACCTTCACCTTCAAACATGTCCAAACAAAGATGGCAGTCAGCAATAATATGGGATTTCAGAGGACTTTGTCAAACATTGAATGAATAGATTGAATGAAAAGTAAGAATTGAATGGGGGCACAATTTCTAAGCCTCTATCTTATAATTTTAGACATAAAAATGATATTTTCAATTGTGAGCAACCATATTAAGATATTGAATTTGACTTCTGACCCCATTATTATTCACACATTATTATGTTCGTTTATAACGTTTTTTATAACATTTATCATTAAATGTTTAACAAACAGTATACATAAAACGGTTTTAAAAACATTCTATTACAAATGGTTTTCGTACCCATCATTTTTTAACCTTTGCCAAATGTTTCCTATCAAACGTTTGAAAAACCCAAAAATGTTTACAGGGTTAGCATACTGACTGTCCCAGGCTTCAACTAATACTTTGTCACAATGAACAGCAAATATTTGTTTTACAGAAACTTGGAACTCAATACAGTAGGACTGTTAGGCCTGGTCTGATACATTACATTTCAAGAAAACAAGGATATACACTTGTAATTATTGTTTTTTGCAGGTCATTCATGATGATTGTGTTCTTTAAATTTTGTTAGATGACATCACAAGAGCTATTACAGCTGACTTTTCATACTTTGATCGTGGAAGGGTTTTAGGGATTTGTCTTGATCTTCCAATATCATTGCAATCTATTTATCTACAATACATCATTAAATCATCATTACTTTGCGTTGTGATTTACTTTTCCTGAATCCTCATTAAAGTAATATGCCTTTTATACTGTTTCAGTCTACAGCAACAAATGTTCTCAACAGCTAAATATCAAAGTGACCTCAAAAGTCAAAAAATGAAGTCTAAGGAAAACTACAAAGAAATGAAAACTAAGTAAGCTTGGTTATATTATATATAACATACAATCTTTGTTGTAATTAATTTTTAAGCTTCATTTACATAAAATTTAAGTAAGCAGGGCTTTAGAATATGTTTGAATGGTTGAGGTTATCGGTAACAGGTTTACATTGGTGAGATAGTTATTAACAAGTGTTAAAATATTAAATGGTTACAAACAGATACAAAAATGTCATTTTTACTTTAGTAAATAAATTTTTTATTTCAGTAATGTTCATGATGTTTCTTTGAGGCAAATTAATTCAAAGAATACCAGCACACATTCGATATAGTTAAATAATTTTGATATAACACTTCCAAACACAAGTTTTTGACCATCTTCAAGGAGCATGATTCTCAGTCACGCCCTATTAAAATCCACACACAGATAGCTGATACTGCTGTAGTGTAAGGTTACGTATAGAAAAATTTAAACCCAAATTTGGTCACTTCAGTGCAAGAAAGACTGATGGGATGCTGGACAATAATTCTATATTCTTTTACAAGCCTGACCGAAACGTACAAACATCGTGATTTGTATTGAGGCATGACTTGCTTTAAGGCACCTCTTGTCATGATGTTGTCTGTACACTAACAGATATATTAATGCAGCTCAGAAACTAAACAGCATTATTGATGGACAGAGGAAAGAGTGTCAGCAATTATCTACAAATTATCAGGAAGCTCTCGACAGGTACTGTGAAAAGACATCTTGATTGTTATTAGGAACGTCACGACTCCAAATATTTCATGTCGAATAATCGGTAAGTACTATTCGCGTCGACACCGAATAACCGTCGAATTAAACTAACATCCAAACGTCTTAGGGTTTATATTATAAAAACAATAAATATGTGAAATAAAATGAAAATACATGTATGTGTAAACAATCTGTAAAGTTGAATTAATTTGCCATTTTCCTGCAACTTTTGCTTTGTCTATTTCAGAGAGGAAGTGGGCAATATAGGAGGTATATGGTACTTCCGGTTTTACGTGAATGCATAAACAATGCAGAAAACGTAGTTGTTTTGGGATTTTAGCTTATTTTATGTGACAATATGGACATCTTTCATAGATTCAGACCTTCTGCCATCTTTTACACTACATTGAGCTATTATTCCGACTTTAAAATATGAACCGGCAAATGGCACTATTCTAACCGTTGTCGGTTAGTCGTGACGCCCCTAATTGTTATCATTGTATAATTCATGTATATGGAGGAATGAAGGTGTGCTGGTGGTTAAAATATTAAGGATTTGGTGTACAAAACCTCATTTTTTTGATAAAATTTAATGTTAATCTATGTGCAATGTGTATGCATTTTAGTTTCTTATTCCAATAGCCAACAATTCTGTGGAAAGTAGATATCGGAGCCTTCAAAGGTCAAGGTGAATGGTAGAAAAATGAAACATGTTGCATGTCAGTTCCACACTTTCTAGATGATTTGATTTAGTTGTCCATGCTTTTTTCATATGCTTCAGTTTATTCCATTGTGATTGATCTGTGAGTTTAACTATAGCTATCATTTCAGCTGTCATTAAGTCATTGATCTATTAATTACCTTCTTTTATCTATATAAGATTTTATCTATATGTAATTATATTTGGCTGTTTAAGGCAATCACTCTTTTATCAGTTACAGGAAGCCATTTGATACGTCAGTGGAATATTATTATGTTAACCTTTTTCGAATTTTTATATCTGGATAATGATTTTTTTCTCGTCAGTTAACAGGTTTGTCATCAAATCACATGCTGTCACCTCTGTGTGGATTTGAATCCCACAACTGACAATACTAAGGACCTGTCCCAATATAACCCTGGCTAATGAACAGGATGTGAAATACCAGCTTTTACTTTAACACAATTTTACTTTGTTTAACTTAAATCATATCTGTTCAATAAGGCATTCCCAGCTTAGCATATACTTTATCCAGCGTCGCCGTGGTATTGGACTTGGAAATGGCTATGGATAGATGATTTTTCGGAAAAGCATTTTGATGTTGCGCCTTAGAGTCTGTCTGGCAGAAATTAAGCGCCATAAAAATAAAGAATAGAATATAATTGAAATGGCTTCCACTCGATAATGTGCATTTGTCAGATTCTTAGCCAAAGGTTATGACTTCTGAATTTATGAATATGTATTAGTCCAGTAGATAAACCCCCCAAATTAGCTGAAGCGTGAAAATCAGTATGAACAATGTTTTTTGCTGAAATCAATTCTTAATGGGGGAGTAGATCATCAGATTTAGCAAAATTCAAGATGGCCACCATATCGATGCTACTGTATCAAACATGGCCATTAAATTGTTATTTCTTAATCAATTTTCATGTGTAATATATCAGTTTTAGAGTGTTATGCTCTATCACATTGTCAGAACATATGTTAGGTTCCCCAAAATTTAATATAGCCATAGTAATAGACCTTCCATAATTGCGATCATACAGTCACTTTTTGATGTGAAATGATTTGAATGAAGACTTACTTTATTTGTAATACAAATAATATGATTTAAGTATTTTAATATATGCTAATAAATATGTTCATATTAAATCTATGCATTCCCTATTTTCTGTCTAAGTAAAATTAGTCAGTAATAGACTGCATCTACAATTTATTGTCACTTCACAAAATTACAATTATATAGTTATTACTGTGGCCATTTTAAATTTTGAGGAAATTGATTAGGAAAGAACGATTTAATGGCCATTTTTACTACAACAATATTGATATGTGGCCATTTTGAATTTTGCTAAATAAAAAAAATTCTTGAACAATGCCAGAGCGGCACCCATTAGATTACTCATATACACCCCCTAAAGAAATGATATCAGCAAAAAAAAAACTTGTTCATGCTAAATTTCACGCTTTTTCAAATTTCTACTGGACTATATAGCACAGTGATTGTGTTAAGAATGCTAATTAATTAATTTAATCCCTGCACCAAACAATAAGCAATATCTTGTAGAATTTAATCAAAAATAATGTTTATTCAAAAAAGGGAATTTATTATTATTTTTAAGATTGATTAATATCCTGTTTTAGGATAAGAGAGCTTGAGACGTGGGTAATGGAAATAACACAGTTGCATGCACAAATAGACCAATTAAGTAAGGATGTTTCATCACAAAGTGATCAGCTTCATACCAAGGAAAAAGAAATAAGAATACTACAAGAAGAAAACGCAAGATTGTCTGAGAGGTAATGCATTTATTGCACATATTTTACAACCCATCTAAAACAACATTAAAACACTTGCAAGTATATTTCCTGAAAAGAAATAAAGCTTATGCTTAGCCACATTTGAAATAACCAACTATGAAAGAATTACTATTAAGCCAGTTGTGATAGAGTCACGCTTATTGGTGTAACCAAATAAATAAATTAAGTTGATCAAAATAAATACAGCAGATAATACAAGGCTTAAAAACTAAAGCCTTTTTCCCTCTTAGGTTGTGCCAGTGAATGATTTGTAGTTATTATACTACAGTGTTAAACCAATGACCATTAACAAGTTACACCAAAATGATATTGCAAACTAAATTTTCTGAGATCAGAGACATATGTGTTACAAGCATACAACTATTATTACCTCTGCACCTTACAGTCAATGGTCTTCTGTAATGGTCTTGTCATATTAAATCATGGTGAGTCTGCAGCACATTTGATCACCACAGTTTACTGGCCACATCCTCACTGAAAAGGAACCTAAATAATTTTAGTGTATGCAGAACTTGTTATCTCCTTTGATCAGCAAATTTGCTCTTACACTTTTACACATGTTGTCTATTCTCAAGTCTATCAACTGGTTCTGTTTACTGGTGTGATTCTGGACAGCTGTAATTTTGTACAGGTTTGCTGATTCTCGATTGCCTTAATACAGCCAATCATACGTTCCAAACATGCTTATTCATAGAAATATATATATTTTAAGTCAAATATTCACACAACACAGTTTTGTTAAATGTTTTCACGTAAATGCCCAACACTTTGAAAGGACCTTCCTGAAAATTAGTGCAACTTTTGTTCTGTTAAAAAAACACTTTGTTATAAAGTGTTATACGCATAAGTGTTATGGACATAAGCAAATAAACACATAAAAGTTTGTGTAAGTAAAGTAAATTATTATTATTACTCACTGTTCTTTATATATCCCATTTTATGAACTCTTCTTCCTTATTCTTTCCCAATTATGTAATAACACAATGTACAAAATATATGACCAAAATGAATGATCAAACAAAACCTAAGCATTTTCAGAAAACAAATGAATAACTACAGGCTTTATTAATTAATATTTCAGTTTGTCTAAAGAATGCAGTACTAAAGGCAACAAAGAAAACATTTCAATGATCAACAGACCAATGATGCTTAAGTCAGAGTATGAGAACATCTGCCCCAATGAGTGGCTTGCTGCAAAGACTGAACTGGATAAACTGGGACAGATGGATGAAAAAGATCAGAAGATTCTTCTCTGTGACATACTTATGGTAACCCTTTAACTTATGAGACATTTTCCTCTGTTATTGTAAAAAAATCTCTGTAAAAAAGCACCTTTCCCCATTTAGAAATGTTTCATTATCATAAGAATCTACAAGAAGTGGCATTTCCATTCCCATGTGAAAGCTATGTTAAAATGTATGAATAGTCAACAGACCAATGATACTTAAGTCAGCGCGTCAGAATATATTCTCAAGTGAATGGTTTGATGCATGTACTGATCTGGATGAACGGAAATATATGGAGGTAAACAAAGAGAAGGATTCTTTAACCTGTATCACAGTTCCCAATGTGTTAGTAACATTTTGAACCCTGGTGACCACTTCATTAAAAATATTACATGAACATCAGAAGACATTTCAAATCTTAAGGTGACAAACCATGGCACTTTTACATTTGATTGCCATGGACATAAATATCAGTTTATATTGAAAAAGTATCAAGGTACAAGGCCTAACTGATGCAGTATTTTTTTTAGTCACGCGAGTGTCTGTTTTCATCATTTGTTACCTGTGAAGCCACATTAGCCTGTTTTTTGATGATTAAGCTCCCACAGGTGACAATGCTTTGGATTTGTCTCAATATGACCCTGGGTTTTGAACAGGATGTAAACCCCTAACTTCGATATTTAAATTGGTCAACTTTTATCAATTTCAACTCAACACCATATTAACTGCAAGGTAAATATGTTAGAATGGTTAAATGGAGAATCCATTCAAGTACACATAACCATCATATTATAAGGCTAATTTATTGGACCTGTACTGTGCATAGGTGTCTGTTTTCCATTCTTCTGTCATTGTGTTGTTGTATTTAGAAAGCTCAGGAATATGCTAAGAAGCACTATCATGGCATGATGACAAGTTTGAAGCAGTATCTGACTCAACCACTAACATGCAGAGTTGTATCAGTAGCAGAGCAAATTGAGTGTGAAAATACAGATGAGTATGTAAGTTACCATTACTAGACTTGCAAGATTTGCACTAGATGCAGTTTATGGCCTTTACAGGGGCCTTACACGCTGGGATAGTTTGTATACAGCAGTGCCCCCTTACAAATGTGTATTTTCTATTAATATTTCGGAACCTATGTAATCTGTTAATATACTACACATATCATTTGAAAAGTATTTTACCGCCCTTCTGCTGGTTTTACTGTATCAAAATCCATGCAGAAATGGCAGAGAAATCTCATGTCAAACATTCAAGTGTTTAGGTTCACTGCCCCCTAAATAAAACACAGCCTTTTTTATATTGTTGTTTAAATATAGATATATTTTACTCGTAAATCATACACAATGGTGGATAATAAAAGTAAAACATTCCTCATTAGACATATACAGCAAAAGTATATCACTTATGAAGATTTGTGATACATTTTTGTCTTTTGAAAAGTTTTCCTATTTTAGTAACAGCTGTATGTAGGGATGACTAATGATGAAGTTACATCAGTTATGATCATACACAAGTTCTTCAAAAGATTTTCCTAAATAATTACTATCTGTGATTAAACCATAATAATTCTATCATTCCACTGTTTCACCAATATCACATCTGAGTCAAAAATAAAGTTTGGGTTTTAAGATCCATTCCACAGCCCTCACTGCTGAGACACTTGTTAATATATACAATATCTGCTGTATAATATAAAGAAAAAATAAAATTGGCAGCTAGCTTGCCCACATATCATGTCACTTATTATAGGTTTAAAAGGCTGATTCATTCACTAATATAAACAGAAAAGTAAATTTTCACTTGTTTACGCGTTCCTTTTGATACCCACATATTATTATTTTTGTGTATATCAATCATGTCTAGTGAGGAATTATGTAAGTGTAATTGTCTTTTCTATTACAAGTCATGTATGATTAATATAATCTATGTATTTTCTTGTATGTTTGGGCAGAAAACATGGCTGGCATGAAAAGACCCTTTAGAAATTTAACACATGTTTACCTTATGTTTATGTTCCTAGTGCATTCTGAAAGCTCCAACAAGCTTTTAGCCATTCTAAAATTTACTTTAGATATCTGTTCTTGATTCATGAATTGTTTAAAACAGCCTCAACTTAATAATACGTTTGGGTTCCTCATAAAGTGTAATAATATTTGCTGTTTATTTTAATCAGAATACATTTCCACAACACCAGTGAACCAAACATATACTTTACAATATACTTAGCACAACACTTAGACATTATTGGCAATGCTGTATGTTTCTATGTTTTCTGTTTTATGTGCTCTCGAAGATATAAATCTTAATGTTAATCATTTGTGTGTTTGTAGCAAAGCCCTAAATCCCTTGATGACTCAGATAACCATTCACACACAAGTGAGGTGTCAACACCAAGTTCCAGTCTCCCGGTAGAATTGCAAAATGCAGTGGCAGATTATATGAGAATCAGTGCAAAGACTACTAACGTATCAAACATTGTACAGGTATATTTTTGCTTGGTCCTGTACTCTTCCTCTAGAAAGTATGTCTATTAAAGAATGAGCAGTGCAGGATAATTTTAACAACAGCATTGGCTAAAGATTACAGACTAAAGAAAAATCTTAACCCCCAAAATATATGTAATGCTTTGTGGCTGTTTAATGTTTTTGTAATTAATGGCACTGATATTTCCATTCTAAATCAATCTTAAGCAAAACAGATGTAACAACTCTTTCTGTTCTGGTTCTGTTAGCTGACATAGAATAATGAAGAACTTTATTCCTTGTAGGCAAACAACTCTTCTGCCATAATATATATTGTTGATATGTAATCTGTGTAGTGTAATGAAGACATGCTCAAAATGTAATACTTCTCTCTTCAGCATCTAAGCAAACAGTTAGCCACAAAAGAAGAGAACAAGATTCAGATTGCTGATGTTTTGAGGAAGGAAAGTTTACAAGAATATATGTCTGTTTGTTCATCTTTGGCTTGGAAAATGGTCACACAGAGACCACAGATGGAATTTATAATGGCAGGTAAGCAGCATAATTAAAATTATAAATAACTGCTCCTGCTCACGTTGTCTGTATAAACATGATATGTGATATTATTAATAATAGTTCTTTGGTAATACTTACTACTTTATGCCTTAATATAATGACCCGTGTAAAAGATGCCTTACTTCACCTCAATTGGGAAATTGGACCCCCTCTAAAAGTCTAAAAATCATGCTTTCAAATCTTTAAGAAAGGAGTCCATGATGTTTAGATTGTTTAAAATAATCATGTCTCATTTGTGAGTCCTATTATCTTTAACCAATTTTTGAGAGTCACCCTTCAAAACTTTCAACATATTTTATGGAGTCTGCACCGCAGTTTTTGTATTAATTTTCTGTTTCTATCATGACAAAATAAAAAAGAAAACTATGGATAGATTTGTAGTAATTTTTCAGCCGCCTTTATCTGCCAAAATGAACCTGTCAGAATTACATTACTGATATCATAAATTGCACTAGTCATTGTTAGAAAGGTTGATTTTAGGTGCAAGCAGAACATTTTTAGGCCTCATGCCAATATTTTAGAAGACTTGAGTTGAGGTGAAGTATAAGTAGATGATTTAAATATTTAAAGCTTAAAATAAAACAAAATATATACTACACTTAAGTTCTTTATTACAGGGACAGGTGATCCATTTGATGAGAAGATACAAGAAGCAAGTTATGGAAGTGATGATCCCTTCAATAAAAATGCACCAGTTGCATATTATGTGACACCAGCTCTTTATCACGCCAAGAATTTAATGGTGAAGGGCAGGGTGTGGATTGAAATAGCGAAGTAACTATTAAGTAGGTTAATAGGTTAAGTACTCATCATGTCATAGTATACGGGGCAAAAACTCAAAATGAAGATTGCAATTCCACAATTAAACATTGAAAATATTATTAGTACACAATTTTAACTGATCTTTGTTTCACTCTCTTTTCTATGTTAACAACTGTATTGGATTCCCATTTCCCCAATACTTATCATAGCCACACCTTTTTTGTAGTACAAGTATTATATACAATCAAACCTGCACATGTGACCACCCTCAATTAGTGACCACTTCTCAATTGTGACCACTTTTATTCATCCCAGGAAAGTTTAGAGAAAAAAGTTCCCTATGTAGTGACCACTCCTTATTTGAGATCAAAGTCCACAAAAATCATTCTCTGGATACATAAAACCTCTATTGGGATTAATGGGCAACAAGGTCATCAATAATCAATGAATGAGACACATAGGGTGGATTGTTCCTATTGTGTATTTTCACACACATTTTCAAATAAAGGCTTGTACTTTTAAACAAAAAAAAAATAAAATATTTGTATCTTTTCTTTCACAATTAAGACAATGGACTTAAAGACAGTAAGAGCTATTTAATAATATTCTCTGATTTGCTTCGTTGTGATTTTTCTCTTGTAAGTTTTTAACCATGTCAAAAATATTTTGAGTTGCATTACTAAATAAATAGGGAAGGAAATTCATTGAAAGTGGAAGCACTCACAGAACAGTTTTATATATTGGTTTCATTTTAAGAATTACCCCCACAATGGACCATTTTTAGCATTGGCGGTCTTTTGCTGAGCATGAGTCACTAAGGGATCTATTTTCCAATTTGGATGCTATCTGAATCTTTTAAGGCTTATTAAGTAAACTAGTCGCACATGGTGATCTTCTGGTGGACCAGTCAAAGTTTGATAAAAGCTCCCAAGAACAGTAGGTCACATTGGTTTCAGTAGCCATTGTGATAACACTAACACATTTGATACATGATTTTGAAATTTGTTTTAAGGTTTACATTACCATATATCTGTTGATGTTTTAGCTGATCATACCCAGTTCTAAGAAATCACTTAGAAATACACATATACACCTTTCACACTATTTGATCATTTTTCATCTACTTCAAATTTGACATGCATCTGCTCTATTTTATTCTGTTCTGTACCCTTACTGGTTTTCAGACCTCTGTAGTTTCAAAGTTCACTTTTCTTTCTAGTTCCACTACACAATATGAGTCTGACATTCACCCAAGTCTCAACAGTGTTAACCAAGCCTACTTAGCAATACAATGGCATATTCCTAGGGTATTACACTCCTTAAACATTTTAGCCCATGGTTGTCGCTGTTGTTGATCCTCTCAGCGCATGACAACATCCAGGCCTAACACTTGCCTATTAACTGGAAGTCTGAGTAATATAGGATCCATTAGAAACAAATCTGTTACTTTTGCGGACTTCATAAACAGCAACCAGTCAGATGTCATTGCAGACACCAACAGCTTTATTGCAAGTATCACTCCTCCAGGTACAAATGTACCCATATCCTGCACTCTGAGGAGGGAGGTGGTGGGGAAGGGTTCTTCATTCATGATGATATTCATTTCAAGGTCCTACATCAACCATTTGTATAGACCTTTGAGAGCATATCTGTTCAGCTGTCCATGGGTAATGCCAAGAACATTATTTTTCACACCCTGTACAGACCACCCAATGTATCCAAAGTCAATTTCATTGAGTATCAGCTCTTTCGTTGAGGATGCTGTTTTATCATGTTGCTAAAATCTAACATTGGGTGACTTTAATCTGCACCAACAGGATACTTGGTTTCAGAAATTCAATAACTCCCTCTGTCAAAAAATTCTACCAAAATCATTGACTCCTCAACCCATATTCACGGCTTTATCTGTTTTATATGTAAGGAACACCTTCTCACAGGCGGTTAGGCAGGTCTGAAAGTTATAGGGGGGGCTGTCCCCATGTTGCCATCACCTTCTTTATCAATATACCTATCAAGGCACCCTGCAAATTTAGGCAACTTAACACACAGAAACTTTTCAAGATAAATATTACTGATTTCATAGAGGACATCCCCAGTTCTGATCTAATCAAACATCCTTACAAGCCAGTCAGTTTACTTAGTCACCAGCATTTTAATACCTTGTGCAACATTATAATGTTATTAATATCACCTTAATGTTGCATCTTCGGTAGTTATAATGTATTAAAGTCAAAAGTTTATGGAGTTTACTGGAGTACTTATAATGTGTACTTTTTGTCTAATATTAAATGTGTTAGTTCTTGTAGCCGTCTGATTGTGTGTTTTTGTCTTGGCACTTCAAGTAATGTATTATGTCTTGTAATCTGACTTCTTGTATTGTAATGTGGTATATATATCCAATAAACACATTAAAAAAAAACCTTGTGCAACATTCTTGATAAATCAAAAGGGAAAGAAGCACGATTGCACGTACCCATTTTAAGGCTTTATGAATGCAGACATCCTGTCAGTAAAGCATCTCAAGCAGAAGTATGAGCGAGTATGCCACAGGGACAATTCTACAATCAAATGGAGTAGATATGGAGCTGCTGTTAATTGCTACTCTATTTTATAGTCATTGCTGAAAACAATGGTAATCCCAAGGCTCTGTGGCACACTTTTAAAAGATTCCTACATAAATCCTGAACCATCATTTTGCCATCACATCATTCCTACTAATTTAATCAATATCATTGGACATTTTTTCAGTGATAAAATTATGAAAATCAGAGCTGCACTAAAGTCATCGGTTCAAGTCTCTGTCAGTATTTGAGCCAGTATCTGAGGATGACATCCTGATTCTAAAATGTCCTCCAACCATCATGTGATCTGGATCCAATACCAAATTCACGAGTTAAAGAGTGTGCGGACATCCCAATCACTCCAATTACCAATATCATAAATTACTCAAAAAATATCATACATTACTCAAGTTTCTCAAATTGCTTCCATTTCATGTCAACCCCCCTCCCCCCTCCCAAGAAGCCTTGTCTAGATAGGAATCTTCTAAAAAATACGGACCAGTGTCCAACTTCAGTTTCATATTCAAATTGATTGAAAAAGAAGTTAAATAGTTACATTAACAAGGAGGGGTTCTCCAATGATAACTATTCTACTTACAGGAAATTGTATTCTACAGAAATTAAAATCCAAAATGACGTTGCTGCTTCATTGGACTCAGGTAAGGCTGTTGCTCTCACATTGCTGGCGTTGATGATACTTCGTTGATGTGGATCAAATCCTATTGCACAAACTGCAGGCAGAAAGTTAAACTGGTTAATAGCTTTCCAGGTGCCTTAATACTCCCCTATGGTGTTCTCCAAGGTTCTGTCCTGAGTCGGCTCCTTTGTACCCTTTACACTACACACCCCCACACCCACCCTCAATGACATTATTTCCAGTTTCAATATCACCCACTATCTGTACGCTGATGCCACCCAAATACTTTGATTTTAGTATTGCTGAGCTCACAGAGTGTTTACTTGCATTCAAAAGTGGACGGTTAGAGTGAAACTAAAACTCAACCCAGAGAAAATAGAATACATCATCATTGATGATGGACATGCCAGAGAGGCCCTCATGCAAAAATTTCCCACCCAATTTCTTGGAAATTCTATCTCCCTTACCGATGAAGTTAAGACCTTAGGAGTTACTTTTGACTCTGGAAACACTGCTAGTCACATCACCAAGGTTTGTCATGCCTACTATCATCTCAAGCACCTCAGATCCATCCAGAAATTCCTCACTGTTGAGACTGCAGCCATGCTGGCAAACTCAATGATTATCAGTCGAATTGACTACTGCAATTCCCTACTCTATGGTGTGAATAAATACGATGTGGCTTAACAAAATACCCTTCGTAAAATTGTCTTTAGACTTGATAAAACAAGCCATGTTACTCTCTATCTTCAAAAACTACGCTGACTCCTATATACGTATTATCCTTAACCAAGACCAGTAGCCTTACTTACGGAAATCAGCTTTCTCTTTCCTCATTTTGTCGTCATTGGTACGCCAGGTTTTGTGATGGCTTCTCCCAATGAATGGAACTCCCACAACTGGTCCAATCACAATACACAATAACAGGGTTCCAAAGCCAATTAAAACTTGTTTAGACCAGCACACCCTCGACCACAGTACATCATCCTTGGGCCAGTATTCACGAAAGGTCTTAGACTTTATGGCGGCCATATTTAAGTCTTCTTTACTACTAACCAGTCTTAAAGTTGAGCCCTTGGCAAAGCCTAACACCAGTCTTAAATTCTTTGTGAATACCACTAAGCCTAAGACAAGAGTCTTAGCAGGTTTTGGGCAGAAACTTGAGACAAAAGTCTCAACCTTAAGCCTAAGCCCTGGCTAAGACCTTTCGCCTGGTGGGCGCTAAATTAGATTTAAACATGTCCCTGGAATTTCCCTATTTGACCTCAAACAAGAGGATGTTACATCAATGTATCAATATATAAATGTTCCTATTCTAGTCTATAAGGATAACACATTCTAATACTAAACACCAGAAGATATCCTCACAGCATTTACTAACAATGCTATTCTCACATTATTGTGTAGACTTCACTAAGCCAAAAAAAGTGTACACGTTAGCCAGGCAGTTTTACTAAGCTTAGCAACCAGACTGTTTACACTGTCCAATTTCCATAAACAGTAGAGCTCTGTTTGTGTCTTTAAAAAGCTTAATGATCTGTCTGATTTATATATGTTACACTGTATATGTGTAATCAGGGAATACACATATTCCCTGAAAATTTTAGGGAAATTGCGTATTCCCTGACTGCTTTAGAGAATATGTGTATGCCCTGAAATTTTCAGGAAATATGCGTATTCCCTGATTACACATATTCACTGTAACATATTCACATTAAACTGTCGATAACATGAGAGGTGCTCATAGAAAATAATATTTATTTCCATTAGTTTAAGACCAACTTCTCTTTTTATCATCCCCCACTGTTACAGCTAAGAGAGCTCCATTGATTTCACCTGATCTGAAGTCTGAAATATTATTTGTATCCCTATGTTCCTGCATCATATTATTGGTTAGCTTTTCCTGATTCAGTTTTGCTTTACTTATTAATTGTATTTTTTTCACCTGAAATTATACGGGGTGTACAACACCCATCCTGGAACTGTGAAAGAAAAGACTACAGAAGCCTAAGGGTCATATGGGTGAAGTAAAAATAATTTCATAAGTCGTAATTACGACATACTATCTCGTAATTACAAGATACTTTCTTGAAATTTTGACATTGTGTATGTCATAATTACAAGACAGTATCTTGTCACTACAACATATTGCAGGAGGTTGTTATTTTACATATATGTCAATACTGTCAAAATCTCAAGCTGATACGGAGTAATTGGACAAAAACGATTTATGAGAAAATAAAAATCAGAAAGCTTAAATTATCCAGAATCCCCTATTATCTCCCAATCTGTTGGATTTACACCCTTAAAATGTTTGGGGAGGTAATAGGAAAAAAATATGCAGTGAGTCTGAAAAACCCGCTCAGTATTACCCCTGCACCCACCTAAAGATTGTGAGTCAAAATCACATATCATGCTTTTAGACTTATACCTCATTTGGAAGGTAGTAGAAAAACTTATCCAAGGATACAGGGGATAGGATCTTGTAATTACGAGATGGCATATGTTGCAATGATGAGATAGTGTGTATTGAAGAGAAAAGAGATAAATAGATGAAGATTTATTGTAATATTAAGTATTGATCCGGTTTAAATCTGAGGTGTTGTCCTTGATTGATTACCTGGGTAATCATACCAGCATATAGTTGGTGGTTTCAATCGTTTCCATTTGTAGAGAATTAGACAGTTTGATGTATGAGCAATGCCAAAATCAGTAAATATGTGATCTGATCTCATGTAAATTTTTATAGTGCCTAATAATCATCAATTGACAGACTATAGGGTGCAACTGAACATAAACAAGGTGGATGATCACAAGTCCTATGACATAGATAGGTCATACCAAAGAAGACGTAAGGGTGACAGGAAGGCTATGGCAGATGGGCTTTTGCAAATAAGTAAGGTTTGAGGGGTTTTTTGCCTGAGGGAGATAATAGATGTTGCACTGTGTACATTATCAGGAAGATCATTCCAAATCTTAGGCCGAATTGTTTGACTGACTTGTAGAGTGAGGAATGGAAAGAAGGAGCAATCAGGGTGACTAAGCCTGGTACCATAGGAGCATTCGTTCAGAGATAAGGATGGTCCAAAATAACTAGGAGAACTACTGTGTATAACTTAATACATCAATATCTTCTAAACACTCTGCACCTGGTGCTGATTGAAACAAAACAAACCTCTAAACAGAGAGTTACAATAGTCCAGAAAACTACTAATGAAGGCATTTGCATCCACATATAGGACGTCATATTTAATTAATAATTATTATATGTTAAAACGTGTTGTTAATATTACATTTCATGCAAATAGATTAACATAGTACAGACAACTTGAAATTGGTATATTACCACTGAATATGCTCATTTTCTAAAAGTGTAACACAGATGTCAATGGATAATTTTTGTTTTATGTTAGAGTGTATATCTGCTATAAATGTGTAGGCTAACCCTACCTTTCATAAATATTTCATCTTGTCAGCCAAACTTCACTGCTAAAGATATTCTACCAACAATACAAGGAACACGGTATATAATTTATTTTTTATTATCAAAACCCTGTGTTACTTTACACCATTTTTAAAACTGGGGTATCATATTAGCCGTTGCAGTCAAAAGATGACAGCACATTGATTTAACAGCCTAAAGATGTTTTGAAGTGACTTAAGATTGATCTTGGCTCTTATGGACAACAATGTCATTCACAAAGGTTCTAAAATTATTTCATATTTGTGATGGATAATAAAAGACTACCATAATTTCTCTTCTGATGAGATAGGATACTATCGAACAAATTATAGAACTGTATCAAAACCAAGATTTATTTCCAAGTGAAATGTGTTTTTTTTTTGTGTTTTTTTTTTTTTTTTTTTTTTGGGGGGGGGGGGGGGTGGTAATTTATTCTCTTAAACAAACAAATCATGCGTCCCCTTTGTGAAATTGATCGTTCTGTAGGAGATCATTAGAGAGTTTAAGATACAAGTACAAGTCGCGACGTGTACTGCAAAGAGAACGTATGACGTCATCTTTGGCGTTTTTATCAAACTCCGTACGTCAAGCTACAAGTTCACAACGTGAAAAACTAGTTCTACAAGTAAAAACAAAACGTGAGGGTTTATCTCAACTTTATACTATTAAATCTTCATTTTCTATAATCAACTGTTAAGCAATAATATATTCAAGTATCTTACATTATATTTATGTTGCTAAAATGTAGTTTTAGACATAAAATACACTTGATAACACTGTTTTTAAAAAGCCTGTAGCTTTTGCCATATGCAACAGATTAGGGACGGACTATTCCTTATCATGCTATATTGTATTTACCTTTGTGGTAAGTTTAAGAAAAAACAAAACTTGAAATTAAATAGTTTATGTATACATTGGCCATTTATGTATTTAATCTTTATTATTTTATTTTACAAGCACAGCAACTGTTGAGAAAGTTTACATATTACATTAATTGAATCATAATACATGATGAAGTAAAAAACAGTCCATCCCTCTACCATACATTCCTTGCAGTGAAATTCACTCCATTTCCAAGCATAAATAACCAAATGGGGAGGGGAGCATGACATCACGTAGTACTTGTATCTTAAACCAAAAATGACATACGGGAACGTCTACGTATACTTATAGATTTTGCAGTACACGTAATTTCCAAAACGTGTATCTTAAACTCTCTATTGTCTGCTGTCTTGAGAAGCATCATTATAGCACAGCAATAATGTGCCAATGGTAACATTACCCCTGAACACAGATATCTTTTGCAAACCCTTTTAAATATTAAAGTTTGGATTTTACATCATTTTCAAAAGTAATGTTGTATAAGGATTAACAGTGTATGTTGATGGAGGTGACCCAACAAATACTACTCAAAGTCATGAAGTGGATTATATAACCCCTAACCACTGCTACTATCAGGTTAAGAAAGGATAAAAATCATGTTACACATGAGAAAAGCATAAAAAGCAAGAGCACCACAAGCAGTAAAATGAACTTTCTACCACTCTTATTGGCCATTGCCAGGCAGGTATTTTAAGGGCTACGGTGGCACAAAGGAAACACACTTTCCTCCCACTACTGAGGTCAGTGGTTCAAACCCCAGAACCTGTTTGGGAAAGTTGGTTGGCAGTTTACAGTACAGAACCTTGACCAACTGTATGTACTGGTTTTCCAAACTGCAAGTTTGCACTCAATGAATGCATTCTAATAAATAATGAAATCCTTCTGATTGTATTATTTCTTGTGAAACAAATGTTTAATTGTCAGTCTGTGTGTCTCATGAGATACTTCGAGTCAACCTGTTTGAAATTAACTAAATGATTGCATCAACTGCTATTCCATCAGTCATTAAACATGTCAAAGGAATTACGCTCCAGACTACACAATATAAGCAATATATGCTACATTCCAGCTGGAACTTAGCAGTGTGAGGCAAAGTGAGAGTTTTAAGTCTTGTTCAACCATCAGGGTGATATTGGGACAGGTCTTCCACATTCCCACTTGTTAGAATCGAACTTACAAACAATATCCCACCAAGGACCTTGTAGCAGAGCTGAGGAAATTATTGTTTAGAGTAAAGTGATACTTCTTTATTCAATTTTAATTCTCACAATGATGTTTTCTTTTTTAACAGTCCACAGCACCCACTCCAGAATTTACCACCAATATGAATAAATAGGCTTTTAAGCACAAGCATTAGTGAGGCTTATGTTCCTAGAGATCACTTATTTTTGGTTATTTTTTCTGTTTTTTTAGTCCACTAATTTTTCATGATTTGTGGCGTGGCCTGATGAGTACCCGTCTCATCAATGAAGTTAAGCAGCAATGGGCTCTGTAAGTACTTGGATGAGTGACCATCTGAGTTCTAGGCCTGCTATGGGATGTATCTAACCAGGAATTTGTTTTCTCACCAGATTTCCATAAATTCTAGTACACTAGTCATGTTTCAGATGTGCATCAAAACCCTTTTTTGGCCTTATACATAGCACATAGGTAGGACACTGTACACAAGAAATTAGCTATTATATATTTACATCTTGTGACATTATATGGCTAGACTGATACACATAACAATATTTTTCTAAGTAAGCTATTGACCATCTCAGAGATTCACATATGAAATTTTAGCTTGTATTAATGACTACAACAATTTATTCCTATTATATAATAGAGATCAAAGTAAACTGCCACAACCTTATTCACTGAGACATCCACATTCATCTGAGCATATCAATATTATATCACTTATTTTAATTATAATACAGAGTTCAAGACACCTGCCCTGTGTTTAATAATGTCATTTTAATGCATACCTGTTTTATAATTTGGTACTCTGATTTAGAAGTTCTGGACTTGGGTATTTGCTTGAATAATACAATTTATTATGTAAACATTCCATATTAATCTAGAGTAGCCTGTGTCCAAAAAATTATCATGAAGTATGAAGTTACAATATTTTAGCTCACTTCGAATCAAACACTATATTTTGAAACCATTCATAACTTCAGAACAAGGCTATAAAATGTATTATATTTTTTAAAAAATCAGTAAAACCTTTTTAAATATTACAGCATAAACAAAATGAAGATGTGTTGTGGAAACTGATAGCAAAGAAAAGATGTAAAAAAACATTTAATTTCTTTTTAAATTTTTAAGTCAATGATAGATAAACAATTAACTAGACTTCAGATCATACCTTTATTTGAAATTTCACCAACCAGATCTGTTTTATACAATTTGTGTATATAAAAGAGTAGATTTTGTCTTGCACAGAATATTCTGAAACCATAAGATCTCTCCAAAGATAAACAGTTTGGTAAAAAAATTGACATAAAATTTTATGAAAACTTTAGGCCTTAGCAAAACAGACAGAAATTATTGGTCATTAAATCTCATGATATTAGTAACATAGAAGTTAACATATTGGTGCTCACAAAAGAGTTTCAGTTAATTTTTTTTTTTCATTTATTAAAAGAAGTTCCAAAAATCACTTTCTCTGGACAAAGATATTTGTCAGAGATACATTCAGAGAAATCTTTTTTTAAATATGAAGGAACCTTTGGTAGATCTTGCTAAAACACAAAAGTAAAACAAACATCTGTACAAAGCTTGGAGGAAATAAAATATACTGAAAGAATATGTTAGAATTAATAATAAACAAAATAACTGACAAAAACTACTTGAATATATTTCTTGGACTTTTAAAATGGTTTTAAATACATTCCAAATTTAGTTAGCAGATTACCTGAATAAATAAACTCTGTTTTAAAGAACATTCCTCAAGTTTTATATATTTCCAATTAAATATAGTTATTGAAGGTGTAATACAGAAAGCATTAAATATAAATCGACTGTTCCACTTTTGTGTGTTGGCCTTGAGACCAATCCAAATTCCCTATTTCTCCCTTTTTTAAGAAATTCACTGGAATTATTTTTCACTAATGAAGACTTTCTACTTGAGATATTAACACAGACCTAAACTTTCACTTGGAATTAATTTTTACTATCCCAATAGCTAAATTTAATAACTGGTGAAAATCTTCAACTTAAATAGTAGTTAAATGCATAGTCTTACTGGTTAAATGACTTATATTTTCAGTGCAGAAAGTGAAGAATATAAAGAAAGCAGTGCCGTATCTCCTTTACCTCTCACAACCTATCTTTACAGGTGTAAACCAGGAGGTGTAATTTTATCTTTAGTATGCTATGGCATATTTTGTACTGCTACAACTTGTCTGCTATAAAAATAAAGGTGAAAAATAGTAATACTGGGGCCGCATTCTACAAAAAATGCTTAGATAAGGTGACCTTAAATCTAAATAAGGGAAATAAATAAGGGAAGGTTTTTCACTTAAGTTTTCCTTGCACTTTGTATTCACGAAATAAAGTTAGAAATGTTCTGTTTCATCATTTCTCATTTAAAATCTAAGAAATACATGAAATCTAAGTTAGAAATAATCTAAGTATTGTTGTAGAAGATGGCCCCAGGTCCTCGAATTACTACCCAGGAGTGACAAACCCCTACCTATGTGCAAACTTGGGCAGCACATTTGTATAATATTATCATCTTCATTCGTTATATATTGTACATGTCTCTCGGGGAACTTTCCTATATAAAGCTTATAAGTTTTATAGATCATATAATTAGTCCTGGAAATGGTACTAAAATGAGCCTTTACAGAATATCTGAACATTGGTAATATGTCTAAATGAGTTGATCAAAGGCTTTTGAAAATAATTTGACAGATTATAAGACTTGAATAACACATTACTATATACTACGGGTTATAAATGACTAACATAGATTAATATATTAACAGAAATTCATATCTAGTCAATCAGTGGAAAATGCTAAAATTAATGCAAATTCTAACATGCCATGGCTGCATCTGCGATTTTGATTGGCTAATCAAGGAAATATTTCTTAAAAGAATACTGGATAAAACAGTTCAGTTTTACTGTAAAATTTGGAATTATTAATCAGGTTAAATAGTTTGTCGTGTTAGAACAGGAATAATACTATGGTTTGTTGGGGATTATTCCTATAATAAAAATGCCCACTGATAGAGTATGCATTACTCAGGGTAGATAAATTGCTTGCAGTGGTTGATCAAGAATCTGGTAGGAAAAAGCAACCACTTACTTTCACACTTCAAGTCAGGCCAAGAATTGAACACAAGACTTGAGAGATGGGGAGCAAGTGTTTTAGCCACTATGCCACGATACACCCTTCTACTTATACACTATTGACATATTACTGTAAAAATGTCTCAAAATCTATGGGGTTTGGATATATACATAAAAAAGTTAAATCCCCTGTCTTTTAAAATTAACATAGAAGTCAGTATAGATTGCTATTCCAGGTGAGAAATATAGAGAAATCCCTGTGCCGAAATCCTTTATTTACCTCTGGCCTTGTTTGTGTACATTTAGCTGTTACTTTGTTTGCAAAATAAATAGAAAAGTTATGGACAGATTTGCTGATATTTTCAGGACATATTCACAATGGCATCAGTAACAGATAATTAAAAATGGATGGTGATCCAAGTCACTCTCTGGATCCAGAAATTGTTAACAGAGTTTTCACCAAACACTCATAGTACAATAATGTGATTTTGTAGGGCATTATAGGTTTTTACAGGCACGCCATGAATCATTACTGGGCTGTTATGCCCAAGGGTAGTAATGATTCATGAAGTGCCTGTAAAAACCTATAATGCCCATGCAAAATCACATTATTACTATTATTATTAGATCTGCATTTATCATTATTATTCATCTAAAATCGCATAAATGGTATATTATTACATTTTTCTTGCAAAATTGTTTTGTAAATGTAAACACACTTAAAACCATTCATCCTTGAGAGTCACATTCACTCATGTTGATATGCTTATTAACATGTAGGGCTAAATAAGCAAGCCAACGTTTTTCTACACAAAATTATTTCTCACTACGGTAATTTGTTTATTTTCATCTTATATCATCTGACTGATGGTTCTTACTATATTATAGCGAAAGTCTGTTTGTTTGTTTTTTTAGTAAATACTTTTTTCCCAAATTGTTGTTTATAAAGATATTTTAAAATAACGTTAATGTACTTATACATTCTACATACAATTGTAAGCATACCTTGAAGCTGCTTACTCTCCTTTTTGTTTGATCAAAATCAATCAAATAATAAGGGAGATATGGCACTTTGAAAAACTTTCAAGTGGGAGCAAACCATTTGTAAACAAACTAGCAAGTAACGTACTGTGAAAAAAGCATGCATTAATATTATTAATCCCAAAATAGCGGACAGATAATGAAAGAACCTGTGCAAATATAGTGTTGTATGAACCTTTTAAAATATTAATGAGCTAGGGAATGCCTGCCTATCTAATAATAATAAGTAATATTGGAGGTGTTGGGTCTGCCGTTTTAACCCCCAAAGCTGTTTGAAACGGCAGGGTCCGCCGTTTTAAATGGCAGACCCCGCCATTTACATTTACTATGGTTTAAATAAGGATTCTAAATGGCTGAGCCATTTAAAATGGCGGACTCCAGCCCCCAGCCATTTTAACTTTTTTCCTAGCTATAACTGTTAGCTATTGGATTATTGTTTGTCTTCTGTGGGATATATGTTTAACGTTTCATGAAATGATTTAAATTTCTACCATTATTTGTCATTTAAGCTTATAAATAAAAAATGAAATATTAAATAGCAATATAATTATATCAATATATAGTAATTATGAAAGTATTCAAATAGCTTTAACACTTCCAACTCAATTGTTTCAGTCAAAGCTAATTTTGTCATACCCTAACAATAAGAACAAATCCAATTAAGTGATCACTTAAATAATGGTTAACAAATCAACAGAATAGGGATGATCTCCACACTGTTATGAAAAGACTGGTCTGTGGAAAGTCATTCTTTTCATGTAGGATTTATTTTCTGGTGTATTGTCTAATATGTAGGCTGGATTGAATAGATTGAATTTGTGGAAGCCTTGCCCTTTTATGGTGATTAGTTCACAGGGAAAGCTAATCGATTCATAAGTTTAAACCCTCTTTGATGTACAAATCACAGGACCATTCACAAAAGGATGAATTTCAAACAGCAATATACTTCAAACACCTGAGCAGTGAGTTTTGTTTTAAAGACAACCTTAATCAAATGCAAATGTGTATAAACAAGACAGCAGTGAAAGGATGGCTATAAATTGCAATTACATCAATCAGTAGAATGCTTGTTCTCTTGAAATATGGCTGGGTGACACACAAAAGTCAGTGGGTACATATGTCATAAGTGCATACTATCATATGTAATATGTGTTCCTATTATCTAGTTGGCTGAGCCATTTAAAACGGCGGCCTGCTGTTTCAAACAGCAGACGGCCATTTTAAACAGCGGGTGAGGTCAAAATGGCATGTAACAGGTCATATGCTAAATGGTATAAATCGAATCGAAGAAAACAATTAACATAATATCATTTAATTGCTTTTTCCTTTAAATTTGAATTTGAACATAATGTGTCATGCGCATGCACACCTCGCTTAGGCTACCTGTGTAATGTGATGGTCTCAACTCAGTTGAATTGAGTATTTAAGTATGCTTGTTAAATGCTGTAGCTAAATTTAGACTTATAACAATCCTTATTCTAGCCCCCTGGCTATCTCAGAATTTTTATCTCATTAAAATTAATGTTGCCACGACCTCCTCTCAATTAAATTTCAAGTTTTTAATTATGCATGTTGAAAGCAATAGCAATCTAGTTATCTGATTAAAAGTTAAAGTTGTGGGTTTTACATCTATATCAACAGCTGAAATAATATCATAACCCTCTCTCAACGTATCACACATGTTATCATAAGCAGAACTCGACCCCATGTCTACTTAAGTGAGAAGTCAAGCTCCATCACAGCTTAGTCACATGACAAATGAACTCTTCCTTTCACCATCAATGCATCTCCATGCCACAAGGACGGGTGCACAAAGTAATCCACCCTAGACCTGGGATTGTTTGGATCGGAACTGCTGAAGCACACATCTTGTCGGTTGGCTCCTTGCCAGGCTTCACCGAGTCCATTTTCTATGAATTTCATTGAAGGCCTCTGTATTGCCATCTTCCAAGCAAGCCTTGAGCAGGCTTGGATGTAAGTTTGAATACCTTCTTCTTGTATGATATCTTCAACAGAGGCAAATCCCTTGCCCAGGCAGTCACTGGTTATCTGCAAAAATTAAAATTTACAAAATGTTAATGTCAGATTCAATTTTAGGTTAAGGATATACCTCTTACTAGACTCTTATAAATAAGTCTATGCAGTAAAGATATTGCAGGCACACTTAGGCTTCTGTAAGGGTGGTGCTATACTTTGAAAAAACGTATGATACTTCAAACTGTCTTTTTTTCTATTATTAATATCACATACAAAGCGTCTTTCAGACAGTTTTGCCTTTATTTCCTGTCATGCGATGTACTTGACACAAATAAGGGGATATAATAAGATTGGCATATACAAAAAAATGTATATTATGAAGGAAGATGATGATATGGGTGTGCAGTGTCTATATTATACTGTTCATCTTCATCAGTGATTCATGATTTTTGTATAAGTTCAATGAGGTGTGTTTTACTTTTTTATCCACCATTTTGCTTCAAGAATGAATAAGTTCAGATTCACCAAAGTAATACAAACTATTACTTGTGAAACATATACATAGGAACAGTTGACTTGAGATTTCTCTGTCATTCCGGATTCATAGATTTTAGTGCAACAAAAGCAAACAGAAGCTTTATGAGAACATCTTTATAGTAATATACATAACATGCTCACATTATTAATGAAACATTTATGACAAATCAGTACTTGTTTATGCATTTCAAATTGAAATTGCGATTGTGTGTAGCTACTACCCAGTTTGTATATCATAAATGTGCTTTGCAGAATATCATTTACCATTGACACTTCTTGTTAATAATAAGAAAAATAAGGCAATCTGGGTGTACCTTCACAATATAAGACACTTCTGTCTCATCTGCTTTATTTCTCAAAACATCCCCAGCCATATTGGTCAGTTCAACTGGAAGTTCCGTCTTTTTTGTTGAACTCTCTCCTGAAGTGTCAAAGGGAGAGTTGAATAGCTGGAACAGTCGGCTGTTGAATTCATCAAACCTTGTACATGCTTCTTTTTCTGTGATCTGTGTGTTTTTAAAGAATTACAATATTAAAACGGAAAAATATCTTTAAAAATTTTATAAAATTTGAAAATATAAAATTAATCTTTTATGGGGCTGTTCAACCTTCGTGATCCAATTGTAAACCTAGTTCCAGATTAATGATGAATAAAATCGTGAAATCGTTTAAGGTAGGTATAAGAAACATTCCGAATGATACGTTCCCAGTATTTTCCCCATAGCTTTCCCATTGACATTGCCACTGATTCAAGAAGTCTTCCGATAGGTTTGCAATAATTTCCTGATCCATCCAATTTTTCTGATAAAGATCGACTTAAGATGAAAACGATAGGTTTAAGATCACTGTAAGAGGGAAAAGATTGCCTTGCAACTGTTAAGATATGTTTGCAAGCAGTAAGATAGGTTTAAGATGATAAAAATCTGATAAGAATTAGGGACAGTTTGTGATTTTGAACCATTGGTATTGTAGCACACTGTTCCTGATGTACTTACAAATGCATCCAGTCAGACGGCACAATCGGTTTACAATGGCTTTAAAATCGTGCGGACTGAAAAGATCTACCTCCTGAATTGCAAATTTACAGGGTCATAAACCTATCCTAAAATATTATCATTTCACCTCGACTATTCTAATGATCAGTACTTTGTTTACTTAGTGCACTGAGTTCCCCACTGTGGGAAAGATATTGTACCTGCAAAACAGTAGATTAGATTATCACAAAGGTGAAACAACCTTCTTAACAACACTTGAAACTACTTGAAAGGGTTTTCAGTATTAGAAAATGAATAACAAGAGGGTCAAAGATGCCCGAAAAGGCAGGTTGTGCAGGCAGCAATAAGGTTAGCGACTGCTGCAATTAAATTTAGAAACAAGGAAAGAAATGTTACGTCACCCAGTTAAGGTGAATGTGTTAGACGTGCTAAGAAACGTAAAACTCATAATCTAGGTTACATAATTGTATCTATGCTATAAACGGACAAATGAAAGGACGGAATTACACCAATTTCGAAAGCAACTTAGCTATGATGGTGATGTATCTCCCTGTCAAGTTTGAATTCGATTGGACAAAGCGTTTTCGAGTTAGAGTCCGGAAATGAAAATATGGATGGACACACAAATGGACAAAAAACGGACAAACGAACGGACAGAATTATACCAATTTTGAAAGGAACCTAGCTATGATGGTGATCTATCTCCCTGTCAAGTTTGAATTCGATTGGACAAACTGTTTTCGAGTTAGAGTCCAGAAACGAAAAATGTGGATGCACAGACAAACAGACAAAAAACGGACAAACGAACAGACAGAATTACACCATTTTCGATAGGAACCTAGCTATGATGGTGATTTATGTCCCTGTCAAGCTTGAATTCTATTGGACAAACCGTTTTCGAGTTAGAGTCCATAAACGAAAATGTGGACGGACAGATGGATGGACAGACAAATAGACAAAAAACAAACAGACAGAATTACACCAATTTCGAAAGGAACCTATCTATGATGGTGATCTATCTCCCTGTCAAGTTTGAATTCGATTGAACAAACTGTTTTTGAGTTAGAGTCCGGAAACAAAAAGTGTGGACAGACAGACGGACGTCGGACACATCAATCTAATAGACGGGTTGGTTACATGCAACCCGCCTAAAAATGACACTATATTAGCATGAAATGGGATTGTCATTTGTTCATTTGTTCACCTCTAACAGGATTTATATTTTTTCTATGTGTTTGTTTGTCTGTTTGTATTAGTCTCTTATCAGTAACTTATGAATGGACCTTTCTGAAAAAAATGTTGTGCCAGCATTGCCTGATGTAATGTAAAAGTTATAAAATATTAGGAATATCCGGGTCCTATTCTGGACAACTGGTTAGATCTATACTCCATCAGGGCTTTCTTGTTTCATTTGGAATCATGTGTTACTTCCTGAAGATATCTTCCGATTGAGATAAATGTTAATATATATTTCTTCAAAATAAAGAACATCTTTTGTACTGGTTCACATTGTATATTTTGAGATGCTGCATATGAGTACAGCGTTTCAGTGCTGGGGAGGATGCTAATCCATCCAAGTCCTTTTTCTAGGTGTTAATTGGTAGTTTTGCAATATTGGGAGGCATTGGGTGAACTTCTTTATTGGATTCATGAATATTCATAAGGTCATAGTCCTAATTGATCATGTGATGTCTGGTATTGTCTTTAAATGTTGCTAAACCTCTTGTTTCTGGGAATTTGAACTGGGAAGGGGCCAACACTGCACATTTACTGGAAAAACTCTTCTATATTCACTGTGTGGTATAAGAATCTAATTCTTGACCAAGACACAAGTGACGTAGAAAGCTGAAACAGACAGACGTACCCAAAGACAATTTACAGATTTCTCTTGGTGCGGGAATTGATAGAATATGCTTGGATACTTTAGAAAATTAGAACAAGATTTTAAATTCTGTAAAATGTTTGAGTTTTACTTCTATCTGTTATCTTTGTTAGATATTTTTTTTCAAGGAAAAAATGTCAAATATTTTTTTTATTTTGTGTTAACTGTTTTGTCCTTAGTAGCTTCTTTGAACAACTGCCCAAGCCATTCTTAGTCCGTGAAAATTGTGTTGTTGTATAATGTTTTTGCACATTTTCTAGTGTTCATAATGATACAACAACATTATAATTACCAAACAAAACATTCTTTAATTTGGTGATACACTTACCAGGAATACCCTACACAGAAATATTGTTTTTGCCTTGTCATCCATGGCGGTCATATGATTGTCCAAAACATCTTTGGCCGCCAGCCATTCATTGGAGCAAATGTTCTCGTACTCGCTGGCGATGTTCATCGGCCGGTTCTTGATGTTTATATTTTCCAGGCACTTTTCATCAGCTGCTACCTTTTTGCCCATTTCTGCAGACAGCCTAATTTAAAAACACACAATCAATTGGCTGTTAAATGTCTATCAATTGCATAAAAAGCCATCACTGTTTGCTGAATATTCCAGTTGATTAGATGGAGGGAAGAGGTAAAGAAAGAGAGTAGACCAATTGTAATAAAATTTTGGGAATGTTTAGCCGTATGTTAGCATGTAACTTTAAAATTAGGTTTTAAAAATAATTTCTTGATAAAACATTTTAAATATACCATTTTTACCCTTTTTGATCTGTGAGCTGTGTATTTTACTTCATATCACTTTATGTACTATTCAGTTTTTCCCAGTATATAACAGGTGCTTGCTGCTGCCTAATGTATTGCTCACTGTCCCCTATATCAGGGTCATCTGTCGGATCCAACAAAAGGCCTTAAAAGTTGACAAATTAGAAAATGGGGGGTCATTTCCTGTGTTTACAGGTTGCCTGCTCGATAGTCTGGTTCCCAAATTACTTTTTTGTAGAAAGGACCGGTGTGGATAATTAATGTTAGTACTAGCATTTAGCAATAGTATATGGAAAAAGAGGTGACATGGTTATTCTAATACATTAGTGCATCAAGATTCTGGTGTGGAAACCATTGAGAAATAAGAATCAGTTTTTCTAATCAAAGTTAGTGCTAAAGTTCAAAGTCCCAATCTCCTTGGTTACAGAACTGTTTTTTTTAATTATTTAGCTTGATTTCTCTTTCATCAAACTGTACAATAAAAGTATTTTGTGTCTTTGAAATAGTGACTGAAAGCAATTCAAAGGCAGGAGAGGAGATTGGAGCCCAGTACCCGATAAGGCCAAGACATTTTTCTTCAAGATTTAACTAACCTAATAAGAGATCACATAAGAATGAGGGTGCTAAGTAATAAGTCAATGTATACAGATATGACCAAAAGGAAAGATGCGTGCTTCACATAATAAAGGCGATTTTAAAAGGATATTGTGTATAAACTATCTTCAAAACTAATTCATGAGATTAAATTGTAAAAAACAAAATCAAAACAAGTGTCACTTACCTTTCTGACAGTTCCTTAACTGCAGAATCCTTGGCTCGTATAATATCTTCTAGTTCTTTATATCTCTTCTGTAAATACGCTATTTCTTGAGCCCTTTTGGTGATTTCCATTTCAGCATATTGAGATGGTCCATTTGTCCTAATCCCCTTTTGAGCTAACTGCTTCTTCTGCTTTTCTACAATACCCTTCAATTTATTCATTTCAAGAGAGAGATTTTCATTTTCTTGCAAGCCCAAAGCTACCGCAGCATCAGAAGCCTCAAAATGATTCCTCCAGACCTGACATTGTGAGCAATTTGCTTCTGAGGCCTTTAGTTGTCTTGCACAAGCTTCCGCAGCTCCATTCTTCTCATCCTCCGTCCTTTTCAAATCATTTTTCAATTGATTAATCATCATTCCCATTGTATCAATCTGCCCTTGATAACCTTTACACTTTTCTTCATAATCGTCTTTCAAGGCTGTCTCTTTTTCATTCCACTTGGTTTCTAATTGAATCTTCTCTTCTAAAGCATCTCTCAGTTCTTGAACCTCACTTTGGGACTGGCTTTTAAGATGTTGGATTGTTTCAATGGCCCTTCCTTTCAATGCACAGGCTTCTGTTTCAGCATTCTTCTCCAGCTCTGTCTGCTTCAAATCATCTGTCAGTTTCTTTACCAACAACTTCAATTCATCAATTTGCCCTTCATAAGTTCTGCACGATTCTTCATGTTGGGCTTGGTCGGCCTTAGATTTTTTATTCCACTCCGTCTGTAATTTAATCTTTTCATTTTCCAAAGCATCTTTTAGGCCTTCAATCTCAGTCTGGTGTTGGCTTTTGAGGCGTTGGATTTCTGTGTACCATGAAGACTTTTCTGCTCGAAGTTTTTCAAGTTCTTGTCTTAAAAATTCATTTTCGTCTTCTGAGCTGCCATAATCATACACAAGATTATTATATCTTTCATGAGCTTCTTTCAACCAATAACTTAATGTTTCTATTTCACCTGCTAATTGGTCTATGATCTGACAGTTAAATATATCAGCAGACTGTCTACCCCCTCCTCCCATTGTTATATTTGTGTTTTCACTTTTGTTTGCTCCCTTTATCGCTCATTGTATACAATTTGAGAACCTGTTCCTTCATTCATTTTGGATCGTATTTAATCACCAATGACATATTCATTGTATGTTTGATTCCAGACAGAGTATGTAGAAATAATCACAATCAATTACAATACTTGACACAATACTTTTAGCAACGTCTAGAATATTTATTTTGTTTCTGCGCAGTATCAAACCGAAAGTGAAAGCTATAGACCCTAAAAAATTTCAAGTCATTAGTATTTTATCAGGCAACGTATAAAACGTGAATGACACGTCTGTGCTGATGGACCTATCATGTGTTTATGAAAAAGCACAGAAAATTAAGGTATAAACAAACAATATGCCAGAACAAAATACATAATTTCTAAGCAATACTTTGACTGGAAATTGGTGGCAAATTTGTAGGCAGAATCCAAATTTTGCCCTTGTTTCAATTTTGAGAACTTATTTGCATTGCCACAAGTTATGTTAGTGACACATGAATTAACACGCTGATTTAATAATGATAATACAATTTAACTTCTCATTAACTTGATTGGCTACAGTCTAAGTTCATTCTGCCAATTTGAGGCTTAGTTCAAAATTGCAAAGCCAGGCAATGTACATACTTGATTCTTCTATTTCAATGTTGATAGATGTATCACACGAGTTTATCAGTAATTATGATAAAGAGTTTTAACACTATTATCATATTTGAACAGGTGGTAGTAAAAGGACAATTTACATAAAATCATGGCATTAAGTATTTTCCGATACCTTCTGATCTCAGATTTGTAAGGAATGAGCTTCAGTTTTGTGTCCATCTACATCTGAGCAGCCCCAGGCAGTCAGCCAATTTAACAATGCTAGAGCTAAAGTTTGTAGAATCAAACTCCACGTACATTTTTATGTGTAGTCAGCATACAAATAATAGCTGACACTAAATTGGGATGTAATTTAATGACAAAGGAATTTAACATTTTTCCATTTGGGAATATTTCTCTCTGGTAAGAGAGTATGCCCAAGTCACCAATGTTAGACGACATTCGTGTTAGCTGCCATTATCTTGTCCATTTTTGGGGCGATTTCCTTAAAATGTTAAAAAATATACAATGATTTAAATATACCAATACATATTTATAACATAAACAGATAATGCTACCTATTTTGTATCATTGTCTAACATTAATGCCGCCTAACATTATAGTGATAGGGGTGTAATTCCTGAGAATTCTATAACATACTTTAGCAGTGTGGTTATACAGGGAAACTCCATTCCTTTGTTTTAAGGAAAATCTTTGGTAAGGTGGAATAAAGGAGGCTTTGTGAAACAGGATTTAAGGGAAGCATTGCCAACTTCCTTTACTTTAAGGAAGGAAAACATAAAGGAGGCTTCGAAAAACCGGCCCCAGGGTTGTACCTAAATTACCTTATTGAGACAATGTCCTCATTGTAACACTGTTAAAGATCAGTAAATCTATATTTTACTATATTTTAATAAATTTTGTAAAATGCAGATTGGTTGTGATTATATTTTGCAAATTAATACAGTAGGTCACATGATAATTTTTTACCCAAAGTAAGGGAGCCCTTTATGTTCAAGGAAACTCCATAAATATGTTTCTCACTTCAAAAGTTTGAACATCAATTTTCAAGAATTAAGCAACCAAATTGTATGAAATAAACAGCAAAACATTGTTTGTGGATGTAGGTTTGACATTAATGTTTCAAGTTCTATATATTTAGGTGGATTCACCTTAAAATGTTCATTAAAGATAATAAACATTCCTTGAAGGACACTTCCTTAAAATCTAAGGTAGGCCCTTAGCTTCCTTGAAATTCAAGGGACGTTTTAAGGTCTCCTTTAAGGAAGGAGGCTTTGTGAAACTGAGATTTTTTAAAGGAGGGAGAAAATCAAGGAAATCCTAGAATTTAAGGTGACCTTTAGCTTAAGGAGGCTTCGTGAAACCGGCCCAGGACATACAATAGATAATCATACACATGTTAATATTACTAGTTTTAGCCACTGAGACACATGAATTCATAAGGAGCTGATTTATATACTTCAAGGGGTGCAGATGGTTTATGAAATGATAACTAAGATTGCTTTTATATTTCCTGTAGGAGACTGGCCGTTGGATTTGTGTTTATCATGGCTTTCAGAACATTATAGAGGCCATATACTGGAATCGAAGAAATGAATGAATACAAGCTATTTAAGATTTTCTCTGAAAACTATCTGTCAGTGATAAGCAACTACCAACTTTTTTCAATTCTGGTTGGGGCTACACTTGAAAAGCAAGTGACATAGATGGGAAGCAAATGTGTCACAAATCAACCATGCCTCAGTGCCTCCTTTGTGGAGTAGCGAAAAAGCTGTATCCAACTTAAGAGGATTTAAACATTAGCCTCAATTTTGAGTGTAGGTTTAAATTTGTGACCATGTTTCTAAGCATCTAATTTTCGGCACATTTAAAATAATATATCATACTCTCTCAGAGACATTTTTGACTAAAGCGCATTCTGACTTTGGTTCTGGAAAATCACTGCAAATCTGATTTTCCGTGTCTATGCTGGGAACAAGCATACTTTCTGTAAATTGGAGTTGCAATAGACGGGGAACCTGCCAGCCTTCTAAATAAATGGATTTATATTGTACTAGGAATTAGTGAAGCTAATGTTATTGTGTGCGGTACTTTAAACTACATGAACTGTTTTTAGACTGGGAACTATCCATATTTTTTCTAAATAAATTTATTCTAGACTGTCAAATATCATCCTTTTGAATAAAGGGATTTCCATGAGACTGAGACTAGCCAGCCTTTTTAATAAGGGATTGGTATTAGACTGGAACCAGTCAGATTTCTTAATAAATGAAATAAGTATTAGACTGGTCACCAGCCAGTTGGTAAATAAACCCATTTTCTTGGACTGAGAAAACTATGCAATTTTCTACATAAGGGATGAGTATTAGAGTGGAAATTAGCCAACTTCTAATTGCAGAGGATTATTACTTGATTGGAAGGTATCCATCTTTCTATACAAAAGAAGTGACATTGACATGGAACAAACATTTAAACAAAAAAGGAAAATTTTAAGACTTCAGGATCTTCCCATTTAAAAGCACTAAGTTACTTTAATAGAAATAGATCCTTCTATTATGTTACCTAATTGTTACTTGAACAAGAGAGTCGGATAATAGAAATTGTACTGTACCTCTAAAATTATACTTGTAAATTTGGGAATTCTTTAAGATAATAGGCCTATATACAATTAATTTGGTTGAATTTTAAACTTAGCTTTACTTCTTCATACATAAAACTATGTGAAAATGAAGTACATTCCACTTTCTAAAAATCCTTGATAATAGGAAATACTGAAGCTGACCCTAGTGGAGCCTAACCAACTAAAGGGTCAGGAGCCCAGGATGCACAATTGAAATGCAGGAAAATGAGAGGTCAATTTGACCTTCATGAAGGGCCTCCTGGCTTGTCTGGCTCCACCTCCCAACACACATTGGGTTCTGGTTGTTTCCTGCAATCTAGGACATAAAATTCTTAAGACAAGCCAAAGCGGCAAAACAGACAAGTCATAGCTAATCATGATAAGCTGTAGTGACAGACCAAGAAGACTGAAGCAATGTCCAGACTGATTAATTGTTGCAGTCTGGATTGCCAATCCAGTTTCCATACACAGGAAGATGTGCTTCTTACAATGTCTCACATGAAAATCCGACCCTCTTCTGTGTTCCTGGCTTTTATACTCCAAATTCGGACCTCTGGGAAAGTCCCCTTCACAATTTCATCCCTGGAGCAATTTCTCTTCACATTTTAACCAAATAAATCCCAAATTTTGAGAAAAACCCAATTCTACTCATAAGGGTAGCACATACAATAAAGATCAAGTGATATGTTGCTGTCCTTGAATAATAATCAGGTGATCCTGTTTTGATTGGTCGACACATCATCCATCTTTCTTACAGAAATTGCTATGTTGGAATAGGCTTAAATGTGATTATTATTTTATTATTATTATTATATGACGAAAAATAAACACTTTACAGGTTTCTTAATATTTATATTTACTGCTGTTTTGATCCCCAAGCCGTTTTAAACAGCGGGGTCTGCCATTTACATCCACTAGGTTTAAATAAGGGGGTTGTAAATGGCTGAGCCATTTAACATGGTGGACTCCAGGTGCCAGCCATTTTAACCTTATCAGCCCAACTTAAGATAACAAAATTCAAGAATGTTTTTTGTGCTGAATATAATATAAACTATTTACAAGAAAATTATTTTTCATGAAAAAGGTGACATTAACATAGATAACCTTAACAGACCCTTGTATAGAAGTACTTTGTACTTCTTTTTTATTTTATATAAATATGTTTAACTTATCTCACCTCAACAAAAAAGTGTTTAATCATCTAAAATGAATTGTGTTTCCTGAGTCTTTATAGGCACTAAGATGATCCTTTGATGTCGATTTCATTGCCTTTCATTGGAATGATTTCTTAATTGGATTTGTGCCTATTGTTTCAACATTCTATTGATGTTGACTTGTTTCATTTGGGTGGGTGAAGTACACAATAGGGAATACCCCAAATCATAAAGTGAAACAAATCAACATAAAAGTAATCTCTAAATGTAATGGGGCTTAATTCTATCAAAACCATAAGGGGGAAGTTTATGGGTAAGCCTGATTATATATTTTAACTTTAACAAAGAATTATAAAGTTACCTCTTTAAATTACACTAATTAACTGGAAAATGTAAGTAAATCAACAACTTTATTTGATGAATTTAGTCAAACAACACACTGATGCACAAAATTGATAAAATACAATTGCATATAAAATTGATGTTTTCTAATAGGTTATATGGGTAAATGTCCATTTAAGAACTTAACGTTAAACATTTAAAAAATATGATTAAATTGATTATTTTGTTTACAAACATGTAAGCATGTAAAGTATCACCCCCAAAAGACTTTAACAGAGTCTTACAACAATGCCTAATTAGTCCTGTTGCCTAGAAACTCAACCAGAGGTGAAAAAAATCAAGTTCAAAGGAATGCTATAACAAAAGGCAAATCTAAGACTAATCCAGTTACCAAGCCACAGACATAGTCAAACAAATTAACTTAAAAGGGATGTTGAAACAATAGATATATCATGGTCTAATCCAGTTGCCTAATCACTAGCCACAAGTGAAACAAATCAAGTTGAAAGCAGTGGTTGAACAATAGACATGCACCTTATGACTTAATGACCTTCCCATTGTCAGATTAACTGACACAGAGTCTTGGAATAATAAAGGAATTGAGACTAATCCTATCAATGCATAATCAGGTAAAGAAAAATAAGTAAAAAAATAAGTAAACAATATCATTTAAATTTTTTAAAAAAAATTGTGTGCAAATTATAAGTTATGCTAATACATGTTATCAAATCTTCAGATAAGAATGCACAACAAATCTTAAATAATATTTCAAAAATATATACTGTATAATTGAAATTTCAGTATTTAAATAAACTGGCATGGTTATATTCAATTTCTTGATTAAAACCCTCCAACAGACATACTTAAACACCAGAGTATGTATACTTCAAACACTAGAGCAGGCATACGTCAAACACCCTTGTAATTTTTAACTTGCTCAAAAATGCTTATGAATAAACTAATGTCAATGATTTTGTTTGTGAACAGAAATATATGTATTCTGAAAATAATATTTCATTTCTGTACTAAACGTGAAACATAAAACATAACAAACTAATGTCTGATGTTGACTTTCTATCATCTAGTTGGCTGAGCCGTTTAAAATGGCAGCCTGCCATTTAAAACGGCGGCCCACCATTTAAAATGGTAGACTGCCATTTAAAAACGGTGGATGGGGTCAAAATGGCATGTAATATTTACACCATACTTGTCAACCTTGTCTGCGTGTTAAGCTCACGATTCTGATTATTTACACTGTTTTTTCTCCTTATGAATGTATAATTGTCATATTTTTACCTCACATCATACTGGAACTGGACGGCAAATGAGCAAAATAAGATGTAAAGATACAAGGACAAGGTATAAAGTGACTTTTATAAGACGTAAAGTGATTCCTACAAGATGGTTTCCTTGTAGACGGAGCCATGGTCAGGATGAAGAGTTTTGGTGGATTGGTGAAATGTCAAACATGTTTTCAATTGATGCGCAAGAAACAGCATTTTCGTGTTCATGAAAGGTGGGACTATATAAAATGATTACATGCAAAGTATTCATTTAGAAGGAATAGATATAAAGGTGTTGACAAAATGAAAATTAATACGTATGACAACAAAATGGAACAGGAACAAAACTAGTCAGTGCTCAGTGTTTGATCATGCAAAATCATACCTTCAGGTCAGGATTCTGTCAGGCGAAATAATATGTACCCCAGCTACCTGGTGTGATATGACCTATACATCCTTGGGCCATCCTTGAAAGGCAGCTATAATACCCGCCTCTTATCTCTCAGGTCTCAAGTTACATTCCCACTTGGAATGGAAATTCAAAACTTGGTAACTGCTCACCAGTGACCAATGTTTTTCAGTGTAAAAAAAGCTAACTGGAACGCACTGCTTTCCACTGTCTTCTCAACTTCCAATCGTGATATGACCTAGAAAATTTGTTGAAACCAATGTCAAATCAAAATGAATTAACATATATATGTTTGAAATGTTATTTAATATCACCTACTGGCCTTTTGTTCAGATATTCATAACATTTTGTTTTAAAACCAATTTTAGAGGGCTTCTGTCAGCATTTTAAGAACAAGAGCACTAAGACAGCGCAGACATCCACCAAGCCACAAGACATCATTTTAAAAAATCCTGGATGTAGAATTGGTTGAAGATCATTCTAAAAATAAAACTGTCATACCAAGACCCACACACTATGGAAATATGATGTAAATCTGTAAAGTATGTTTGATGTAATCTTACTAGTATACAAACATACATATTCCAATGATCACATAACCTCCTTGTTGAGGTGGTAAAAATTGGTGACCACAAATAAAGGTAAATTCAATGGTTGTACAGAAAGCATATTGCATTTGAAAATAATTGATTCTGTGTAGGAGAAATCACGAGAAAGTGTGGATTTGTGAATCAGAAAATACGAGGCCGAAGGCCGAGTAATTTTCTGTATCACGAATTCACACTTTCGAGTGGTTTCTCTGGCTTAAACCACAAAAAAGGCCATGTGAAAACCAATGTTACATATACGTGGCCTAAATCTCTAATTATATTGAATGTGGTGACCTGAACATTGAAAAAAAGTGTTGATTCTGAAAATGTTCAATTTATTTAATTGAATCTTTTGTATTCTGCGGGTGCATTTGTCCTTAGCATTTATAGTGTCAAACTTGCAGCTTTGCAACCATGTTCAGTGAGAATATATGAAAAAGCCTGTTCCTGTTTATTATTCAAAATAAAATAAAAATATCAGTGATTATAGGTTGAAAGGATTTTGAAAAACATACATAACAGAAATGGACTGTGCACAGTGATGTGAAAAGGTAAGGTATTTCACTTTTTGCTATTTTTCATTGCATTTTACCGTGTTTTTTGTACATTTTATTAAATTTTAAATTATATGTCAAAATGTTAATATAAATGTTAACATACAAATTATTGACTGCACTATCAAATGACAAAACATAATTCTGTACTAATTTCTCAGAAAATACACCATCATTAAATATTTTCCCCAAAATTGATTTAGCATCACATAATGTTTATTGTATTGTGTAAAATTGTTTTCAGTTTTGCTGGACTGGATAGCAAAGCTATCTGAGAACTCGGGGGTACAACAAACCAGAGAGTAATGAAAGGTCAGGATCTTAATTTAAATCTATGTACCGAGTCTGCGGTTATTGGTTTAAAGAAAATGGATTCCATTCACTGCTTCACTTTGGAAGGAGGATTTTCTCGCTGAGGATTTGCAGCATATCTCAATTCAGATACAGCAATGTGAAATGATTTAAATGTGCGTAAATGAATGTGCGTCACATGCTGTTTATTCACAAAATGTTTTGGATTGTTGGATAAAGAAAAATTGTGCTTCAGTCATACAGGATACCATAAGAAGCTTGTTCAGCAATGAAGCTTTGTGATGATGCTCCATCTTACATTTGGATATTGTTCTCACAGGATAGTTGTACAACTTAATCACTTGCAGTACAAATACACTCAGAGATTGTAAAATTACTCATAATGTTAAAAGCAATTTTTGTTCTGAATATTAAGATTATTTAAAGTCAGTGTCAAGTTTCAAACTTTTTTTGTAACATGAATATAATTTTCATATATTTTGTACAACTGTGGTTTAAATGTGTTAAATCCTTGATGTCTTGTAAAACACACTTCTTAAAAAATTCAACATTATAATTGTCAGACTATGTTCACCTGATTACATTACAATCAGGGCCATTTAATTAAACAATTTAAAAAGTGTGAATTTTTTTTCTAAAAATGTGTTGATTCTTAAACTAAAAAGTGTGAATTATCAACCTTAAAAGTGTGGATTCTGAAGCTAAAAAGTGTGAATTCTGAAGTAAAAAGTGTGGATTCTGAAGTGAAAAAGTGTGGATTCGTGAAAAAGAATTCACACTTTTTCTATTGTCTGTTACCAAAAGTGTGGTTTAATGATTCTAAAAGTCTAGTTTTATGGCTACTTGTTGGACTGGCTATTTGACATTTACTCATACTATAACCAAACAGGATGCATGGCACAAAAAGGATGTTATGAAAGCTACTTGTAGATTGGTCATGCATTAGATCATTAACATAAAGTATCATCACTACTTAAAAGGCTCTTGCTTGCAGAGGTAAAAAAGCCTGACTATTATGTGAAAAGTAGAGTTTGTATATGATGCTTTGTATATGTTCAAGCCATATAACTCCAAAGTTAACAGGTGGTTCCATATTCAAAATTTCTCACGACAGATGTCTTGTTTTTTAAAGTTTGGGTGGATCAATGTCAAGTATGTCAAAATTTAAAAAAACAAGCATTTTGACACATGCATTTATCTCCCGCCGTATAAATTAGATGTACTAAAGATAGTGGAATATAAATTTTCTTGTGAGATGGAGGCACATGTAGAAGTGACAACAAGTTTAATGTTTGATTGCAATACTTTTAAAGACAAAAGGCATTTACTCATTTTAGTAGCTATTACTCTATTACCCCAAAGAGCTACAGTTCTGCAACTTTATAATGCAGTAGATCAACCCAAAGTAGGTGAAGGACATATTTAGAAGAAATTGCCTATCTGTAACACTTTTAGAGATAAAAGACATTTACTCATTTTAGTGGCTATTACTCTGCCATCCAAAGAGCTACAGTTCTGCAACTTCACTATGTGGTAGATCACCCAAACGTAGGTGAAGGACTTACTTAGAAGAAGTTGTCTATGTCCAATACTTTTAAAGATAAAAGACATTTACTCATTTAAGTATCTGTTACTCAGCTATGCAAAGAGCTACAGTTGTGCAACTTCATTATGTGGTGGATCACACAATAGTAGGTGAATGACTTATTTAGAAGAAATTGCCTATCTGTAATACTTTTAGAGATAAAAGACATTTACTCATTTTAGTAGCTATTATTCAACTATCCAAAGAGCTACAGTTCTGCAACTTCACTATGTGGTAGATCACCCAAAAGTAGGTAAATGACTTATTTAGAAGAAATTGCCTACCTGTAATACTTTTAGAGATAAAAGACATTTACTCATTTTAGTAGCTAGTACTCAACTATCCAAAGAGCTACAGTTCTGCAACTTCACTATGTGGTAGATCACCCAAAAAGTAGGTGAATGACATATTTAGAAGAAATTGCCTATGTGTAATACTTTTAGAGATAAAAGACATTTACTCATTTTAGTAGCTATGACTGAGCTATGCAAAGAGCTATAGATCTGAAACTTCACTATTAGGTAGATCACCCAAAAGTAGGTGAATGACTTATTTAGAAGAAATTGCCTATCGGTAATACTTTAAGAGATAAAAGACATTTACTCATTTTAGTAGCTATGACTGAGCTATGCAAAGAGTTATAGATCTGAAACTTCACTGTATGGTACATCACCCAGAAGTGGGTGAATGACTTATTTAGAAGAAATTGCCTACCTATAATACTTTTAGAGATAAAAGACATTTACTCATTTTAGTAGCTATTACTCAACTATCCAAAGAGCTACAGTTCTGCAACTTCACTATGTGGTAGATCAGCCAAAAGTAGGTGAATGACTTATTTAGAAGAAATTGCCTATGTGTAATACTTTTAGATATAAAAGACATTTACTCATTTTAGTAGCTATTACTCAGCTATCCAAAGAGCTACAGTTCCGCAACTTAACTATGTGGTAGATCACCCGAAAGTAGGCGAATGACTTATTTAGAAGAAATTGCGTGTATGCAATACTTTTACAGATAAAAGGCATTTACTCATTTTAGTAGCTATGAGTGTGTTATGCAAAAAGCTATAGATCTGCAACTTCATTATGTGGCAGATCACCCAAAAGTAGGTAAATGGCTTATTAGAAGAAATTGCCTACCTATAATACTTTTAGAGATAAAAGACATTTACTCATTGTAGTAGCTATTATTCGACTATCCAAAGAGCTACAGTTCTGCAACTGCACTATGTGGTAGATCACCCAAAAGTAGGTAAATGACTTATTTAGAAGAAATTGCCTACCTGTAATACTTTTGGAGATAAAAGACATTTACTCATTTTAGTAGCTATTACTCAACTATCCAAAGAGATACAGTTCTGCAACTTCACTATGTGGTAGATCACCCAAAAAGTAGGTGAATGACATATTTAGAAGAAATTGCCTATGTGTAATACTTTTAGAGATAAAAGACATTTACTCATTTTAGTAGCTATGACTGAGCTATGCAAAGAGCTATAGATCTGAAACTTCACTATTAGGTAGATCACCCAAAAGTAGGTGAATGACTTATTTAGAAGAAATTGCCTATCGGTAATACTTTAAGAGATAAAAGACATTTACTCATTTTAGTAGCTATGACTGAGCTATGCAAAGAGTTATAGATCTGAAACTTCACTGTATGGTACATCACCCAGAAGTGGGTGAATGACTTATTTAGAAGAAATTGCCTACCTATAATACTTTTAGAGATAAAAGACATTTACTCATTTTAGTAGCTATTACTCAACTATCCAAAGAGCTACAGTTCTGCAACTTCACTATGTGGTAGATCAGCCAAAAGTAGGTGAATGACTTATTTAGAAGAAATTGCCTATGTGTAATACTTTTAGATATAAAAGACATTTACTCATTTTAGTAGCTATTACTCAGCTATCCAAAGAGCTACAGTTCCGCAACTTAACTATGTGGTAGATCACCCGAAAGTAGGCGAATGACTTATTTAGAAGAAATTGCGTGTATGCAATACTTTTACAGATAAAAGGCATTTACTCATTTTAGTAGCTATGAGTGTGTTATGCAAAAAGCTATAGATCTGCAACTTCATTATGTGGCAGATCACCCAAAAGTAGGTAAATGGCTTATTAGAAGAAATTGCCTACCTATAATACTTTTAGAGATAAAAGACATTTACTCATTGTAGTAGCTATTATTCAACTATCCAAAGAGCTACAGTTCTGCAACTGCACTATGTGGTAGATCACCCAAAAGTAGGTAAATGACTTATTTAGAAGAAATTGCCTACCTGTAATACTTTTGGAGATAAAAGACATTTACTCATTTTAGTAGCTATTACTCAACTATCCAAAGAGATACAGTTCTGCAACTTCACTATGTGGTAGATCACCCAAAAGTAGGTGAATGACTTATTTAGAAGAAATTGCGTATGTGTAATACTTTTACAGATAAAAGACATTTACTCATTTTAGTAGCTATGACTGAGCTATGCAAAGAACTATAGATCTGAAACTTCACTATTAGGTAGATCACCCAAAAGTAGGTGAATGACTTATTTAGAAGAAATTGCCTATCGGTAATACTTTAAGAGATAAAAGACATTTACTCATTTTAGTAGCTATGACTGAGCTATGCAAAGGGTTATAGATCTGAAACTTCACTGTATGGTACATCACCCAGAAGTGGGTGAATGACTTATTTAGAAGAAATTGCCTACCTGTAATACTTTTAGAGATAAAAGACATTTACTCATTTTAGTAGCTATTACTCAACTATCCAAAGAGCTACAGTTCTGCAACTTCACTATGTGGTAGATCACCCAAAAAGTAGGTGAATGACGTATTTAGAAGAAATTGCCTATGTGTAATACTTTTAGAGATAAAAGACATTTACTCATTTTAGTAGCTATTACTCAGCTATCCAAAAAGCTACAGTTCTGCAACTTAACTATGTGGTAGATCACACGAAAGTAGGCGAATGACTTATTTAGAAGAAATTGCGTGTATGCAATACTTTTACAGATAAAAGGCATTTCCTCATTTTAGTAGCTATGACTGAGCTATGCAAAGAGTTATAGATCTGAAACTTCACTGTATGGTACATCACCCAGAAGTGGGTGAATGACTTATTTAAAGAAATTGCCTACCTGTAATACTTTTAGAGATAAAAGTCATTTACTCATTTTAGTAGCTATTACTCAACTATCCAAAGAGATACAGTTCTGCAGCTTCACTATGTGGTAGATCAGCCAAAAGTAGGTGAATGACTTATTTAGAAGAAATTGCCTATGTGTAATACTTTTAGAGATAAAAGACATTTACTCATTTTAGTAGCTATTACTCAGCTATCCAAAAAGCTACAGTTCTGCAACTTAACTATGTGGTAGATCACCCGAAAGTAGGCGAATGACTTATTTAGAAGACATTGCGTGTATGCAATACTTTTACAGATAAAAAGCATTTACTCATTTTAGTAGCTATGAGTGTGTTATGCTAAAAGCTATATATCTGCAACTTCATTATGTGGCATATCACCCAAAAGTAGGTAAATGACTTATTTAGAAGAAATTGCCTACCTATAATACTTTTAGAGATAAAAGACATTTACTCATTGTAGTAGCTATTACTCAGCTATCTACTCACTTAGCTATTGATCTAGATCTGCAAAAGCAACAAAAATATAAAGGACACAGGAAAGTAAGCTTGTCAAAAACTAGATGAATAACAAATGAAAAGATTTGCCTAACTTTAATACTTGTGAAGGTATTTGAATTTCAAAGTAGCTATTACTCAGCTATCCAATGTGCAACAGGTCTGTAACTTTACTATCTCATAGCTTATCAAAAACTAGATGAATAACATATTTAAAAATATTTCCCTAACTTGAATACTTTTGAAGATATTTGAAATTTACTTATGTTGTTATTTTGCTACAAATAAGGAAATAGATATTACCCACTTATGGCATGCAATAGAACCCCAAACTATATGCCATCTTATAGTTAAGGAAAAACTGAGCTGAAAAACCTATTTTACGAAAATACTCCAACTGCAATAGTTTTGGAGTTACAATGGATTTACTCAACAGTCACAATTTCAAAGTAGCTATTACTCAGCTATGCAATGTGCAACAGGTCTGAAACTTTACTATGTGATAGATTACCAAAACCTAGATGAATAACATGTTGAAAAATTTAACTGTAATACTTTTGAAGATATTTAACATTTACTTATGTTGTTATTTTGCTACAAATAAGAAAATAGCTATTACTCACTTATGGCATGCAATAGAACCCCAAACTATGTACCAATTTAGAGTTAAGGACAAAGTAGCTGAATAACATATTTTAGGAAAATACTGTACCTGCAATAGTTTTGGAGTTACAATGGATTTACTCAACAGTCACAATTTCAAAGTAGCTATTACTCAGCTATCCAATGTGCAACAGGTCTGAAACTTTACTATGTGATACCTTATCAAAAACTAGATGAATAACATATTTGAAAAGAATTCCCTAATTTTAATACTTTTGAAGATATTTGACATTTACATACGTCATTATTTTGCTTCAAATAAGGAAATAGCTATTACTCACTTATGGCATGCAATAGAACCCCAAACTATATGCAATCTTATAGTGAAGGACAAAGTAGCTGAACAACATATTTTAGGAAAATACTGTACCTGCAATAGTTTTGGAGTTACAATGGATTTACTCAACAGTCACAATTTCAAAGTAGCTATTACTCAGCTATCCAATGTGCAACAGGTTTGAAACTTTACTATATGATAGCTTATCAAAAAGTAAATGAATAACATATTTGAAAAGAATTCCCTAACTTTAATACCTTTGAAGATATTTAACATTTACTTATGTCATTATTTTGCTACAAATAAGAAAATAGCGATTACTCACTTATGGCATGCAATAGAACCCCAAACTATATACCATCTTATAGTTAGGGACAAAGTAGCTGAACAACATATTTTACGAAAATACTCCAACTGCAATAGTTTTGGAGTTACAATGGATTTACTCAGTCACAATTTCAAAGTAGCTATTACTCAGCTATCCAATGTGCAACAGATCTGAAACTTTACTATGTGATAGCCTATCAAAAAGTAGACGAATAACATATTTGAAAAGAATTCCGTAACTTTAATACTTTTGAAGATATTTGACATGTACTTATGCCATTATTTTGCTACAAATAAGAAAATAGCTATTACTCACTTATGGCATGCAATGGGACCCCAAACTATGTACCATCTTATAGCTAAGGACAAAGTAGCTGAACAACAAATTTGAAGAAAAAGCTGTAATTGCAATAGTTTTTGAGTTATGAGCCCTCTACTCAAAGTAGCTAAGATTTCTATTACTCACTTATCTTTAGGCCTAAGTCCATAAAACTAACAAAATTTTCAAGTGCGTGAAAATTCATTGGGAGAATTAATTTACAAAAAATCTGTAGCTGTAGTAGTTTTGGAGAAAACGCATGCACACACACATTCAAACACACACGCACGCACGCACACACAGGCATCATTTCATAATCTCCCTCCCGGGCTAAAGCCCGGCGGGAGATAAAAAACGGCAGCATGATGTAAATGTACGGTATGACTCATTCTTCAAATGAGACTAAGAACTCATGAATCCCTGTCAAACATGGAGTCTACAGGAGTTTGTATCCCGACCTATACAATTTCAATATGATTAGATGTAAACTGGATGTATTAGCCATAGGACATGATGGGCTCGGATTCCAACCCTCCTCCCTGTTGGGGAGATGGAAAGCATGTGGCCACCCTATTTCTGCTGATGTTTCTTGCTATGGGTCCAAGACACTACAGATTCAATGCAAATGAATGTAACACCAATACGAATAGCCATACTGGTGACAGAATATATTATTTAAAATGATTTTTGTTAACTAGCATACTGAGTTCCCCTGATGGGGAGGATATTGCACCTGTAAAGCAGTAGATTAGATTTAATTAGAATATGAGAGGAATGCATGCCTACCTTCCCGATTTGACTTATTGACTGATGTTTAATATTCTCCCAATTCTGGCTGGAATTGCTATTTTTTGCTGCCTCACATTATATGATTCTTAATATTTGGGTCCTAACTTGCTCAATATGTACCCTCGAATGGGGTTTTTCCCCATTTGGAATTTGCTTAGCACAAGGTTTGGGATAAATTTCTGAACCAAATAAGAACAAAAAATGTGTCGACATTTAAAGTTAATGAACAATATGTAAATCATGGATCGAATAGAAACACTTTAGTAACCACACTCGTATGAACTGTCATCGATAGAAGAAAACGTGCTCTACAAAGTAGCGTTCAAATACATTTGATAGCAAAGCCCAAGTGTGTTTGTTGAGTTTTCATTCAAAAGATGATATAATTGATTTGAATAATATTTCAATTGCTTTCTGTACAGAGACAATTAGAGAAAATACACAGAGGAAAGCAAGCCATCTACATAGTGGCTCCATTTGTTTTCCATAGAAACCATACACACTGAAGCTTCTCTAAATCTTAACCCATTATTTGAGCAAAAACAAAAAAGAAAAACAACTCCAATTTTCACAAGATCATTAAAACAGTGAAGATTTTGCATATTATTCTATAAGGTACAGAACTATTTGGGAATGTAGAAGAAGTATGATTACAGTGGGAAAATAATTAACTATGCAGCCATTTAGGGAATGATTAAATACTTCAGTTATAACTTTTTATCCTTAGGTTATTAAACCCTTACATACAGGTAAGTACAAGGCACACTGACGAAATAGTAATTATATGTAGCTGCTTTGCATTCTACTGTGATAAACAATTACTATATACAAAACTGTTCTGTAGTTCAAAATAAACTAGAGGATCGCTCGCAAAAAAAAAAGATAGCAAAAACAAAGCGTCCCGAAAAGGATAAAGGTGAGTGCTAAAGTATTAAGAAAATGCTTCTTTTCTAGGCTTATACTGTTGTGGCAACCAAAGTCAGCGCAGTCTGCTCTATCTAGCACGGTTTTCAAGATATAAGCATTTTTGTGTTTTGCAAAAAATAAAAAAATTAAAAATGTCCGCTATATTTGGCGAGACAAAAATATTTTGAAAATTGGCATGGCTACTCTGCAGAGATACCCAGCAGGTGCAAAATTTTGTTGAGTTCGCTCCATATAGCACGGTTTTCGAGATATAAGCATTTTTGTGTTTTGCAAAAACTTTGAAAATTCAAAATGGCCACCATTTTTGGGGAGACAAAAATTTTTGTCAAGACCACTGCCGCGGTGTGTATCTCCCGCCGAGCATTAAAGCAGAAGAAATATCTTTTCCGAGATATTCACAATTTTTCATTTTCGTGTGTGAAAGCTCTTCCAAAAGTAGGTGAATGAGTTATTTGAGAAAAATTGGCTATCTGCAATACTATTAAGAGATAATTCACATTTACTCATTTTGAGTAGGTGAATAATTATCTATGGGTCTGAAACTTCACCAAGTGAAAGCTCTCCCAAAAGTAGGTGAATGAGTTATTTGAGAAAAATTGGCTATCTGCAATACTTTTAGAGATAATTCGCATTTACTCATTTTGAGTAGGTGAGTAATTAGCTATGGGTCTGAAACTTCACCATGTGAAAGCTCTCCCACTAGTAGATGAATGAGTATTTGATAAAAAATTGGGTATCCGCAATACTTTTACAGATAATTAGAATTTACTCATTTTGAGTAGGTGAATAATTAGCTATGGGTCTGAAACTTTACCGAGTGAAAGCTCTCCCAAAAGTAGGTGAATGAGTTATTTGAGAAAAATTGGCTATCTGCAATACTTTTAGAGATAATTCGCATTTACTCATTTTGAGTAGGTGAGTAATTAGCTATGGGTCTGAAACTTCACCAAGTGAAAGCTCTCCCAAAAGTAGGTGAATGATTAATTTGAGAAAAATTGGCTATCTGCAATACTTTTAGAGATAATTCGCATTTACTCATTTTGAGTAGGTGAGTAATTAGCTATGGGTCTGATATTCACAGAGTGAAAGCTCTCCCACAAGTAGGTGAATGAGTTATTTGAGAAAAATTGGCTATCTGCAATCCTTTTATAGATAATTTGCATTTACTCATTTTGAGTAGGTGAGTAATTAGCTATGGGTCTGAAACTTCACCAAGTGAAAGCTCTCCCAAAAGTAGGTGAATGAGTTATTTGAGAAAAATTGGGTATCTCTCCTCTCCGCAATAGTTTTTGAGATAATTAGCATTTACTCATTTTGAGTAGGTGAGTAATTAGCTACGGGTCTGAAACTTCACCAAGTGAAAGCTCTTCCAAAAGTAGGTGAATGAGTTATTTGAGAAAAATTGGCCATCTGCAATACTTTTAGAGGTAATTCGCATTTACTCTTTTTGAGTAGGTGAGCAATTAGCTCTGGGTCTGAAACTTCACCAAGTGAAAGCTCTTTGGGATAGCTGCTCTGCAGAGATACCCTGAAGATAAAAAATTTCGTCGAAATCGCTCTATGTAGCACGGTTTTCGAAATATTAGCATTTTTATGTTTTGCAATTTTTGCGCAAAAATTCGAAAATTCAAAATGGCCGTCATTTTTGGCAAGACAAAATTTTTTTGAAAATTGGCATGGCTACTCTGCAGAGATACCCTGTAGGTAAAAAATTTTGTCGAAATCGCTCTATCTAGCACGGTTTTCGAGATATAAGCATTTTTGTGTTTTGCAATTTTGCGAAAAATTTGAAAATTCAAAATGGCCGCCCATCACCCTGGAAGCCAAATAAACCAGCAAATTGGGTTTAATATTTATTTACTAGAATCAGATTTTATCAGTAACATGTATATAAGTCTATATCTAAAACTTTATTGACAAGATATGTATAAAATATTTCATAATTTATTGAATCAGTTTGCTCCTACTGCAAGCTTCAGGTATTTTGCCAAACATTCTCTGACATATGTCCCTGCAGATGCAAGGAAATAGATAGTAATTTTGTACAATTCAGAAGAATTTTGAAACAAGTAACTTCATAACCCCAATTACGAAAAGGTTAATACCAAATGTGCCAAATAATGAATTCCGCGACCATGGCGGGGGCGGAGGCAATATACCGAAGCAAAAACCCTCCAATTGAAACGAGAGCTTATATAAGTACTAGGTCATAAGACCTGGGAAACCCATGATGAGACCTGCCAGATACAATTTAGAAATTTTATAAAATTATAAAAATTATAAAATTATGCAGTTAGTAATGTCAATTCACATATAACAGTTCATCATAAGTTCATCATATATAAAGGCCATATCAACAATTCTATATATTACAGTCCATATTAGCAATTTAGTAGAAAAACAATCCATATAAACAGTTCATCACATGCAACAGTCCATATCATCAGTTCGTGAATGTAACAGTCCATAAGCACATAATATATGTAATAATAAATTGACCCAGCAACTACAGAGGCCGACAACGTCCTCAGTAAACTAACTGATCATGCCCGGGGGCAGGCACTACAGAATTTAGACATCTTGGCAAAGCAGTAGTTCCGCCAACACCCAGTTGCTGGAAGCACATGACATCCAGGAATTATATACAACATTCAGTCTGCAGTCGAAATCCAGAGACGATGATCCAGTGCACAACAACTTATACCACTCTGAAAATACAAAAAAGGCAAACACAAAGTATCTGGCCAATACAAATATTGCATGGGGGGTAAAAGTTAATATTTAAGGGGGGGTAATTAAAATAGATGTTACCCCTTTGCTGTCTGCATTTGAAATGGCAGAATGACTATAATATTTTACAGGGCAGCATGCCTCGACCAATGAAATCATGCCACATGAAAGCATATGGCTTGTGATACTAAACTTCGAAAGGAGTTAAGGTGGCATCCCAGTGATGAGCCCGGTGGCACCCAAATGCCACCAAGCACATCACCCTGGAAGCCAAAGAAACCAGCAAATTGGGTTTAATATTTATTTACTAGAATCAGATTTTATCAATAACATGTATATAAATCTATATCTGTATCTAAAACTTTATTGACAAGATATGTATAAAATATTTCATAATTTATTGAATCAGTTTGCTCCTACTGCAAGCTTCAGGTATTTTGCCAAACATTCTCTGACATATGTCCCTGCAGATGCAAGGAAATAGATAGTAATTTTGTACAATTCAGAAGAATTTTGAAACAAGTAACTTCATAACCCCAATTACGAAAAGGTTAATCCCAAATGTGCCAAATAATGAATTCCGCGACCATGGCGGGGGCGGAGGCAATATACCGAAGCAAAAACCCTCCAATTGAAATGAGGGCTTATATAAGTACTAGGTCATAAGACCTGGGAAACCCATGATGAGACCTGCCAGATACAATTTAGAAATTTTATTCCCCAATATCTGTAAATCCCAATTAATGCCAAAGAAATGTACCCAACAGGGGTATGAAAACTGGCAGGCAAGGGTGGAATTTGTTGAATTTGACCAATAAGGGAAAGGTCATATCTGAAGGTCAAATTAAGATATGCAATGCGTAGGCACACTCTGAAGATAATATGTTTTAATGTAGATTGCAAATCACAGTAGGAGTGTTGAAAATGAGCACCAAACACCAAGTATCAAAGTAGTAGGTGATGGCGAAAAGTAGAAGAAACTGGTGAGGGAGTTGTTGAAATAGATTTTATGTATCTTTGGTAACAATCTGATTTCCAGGTGCCATGTTGTTTTATAAACTGTGTATTAACTCCATGTTCAAAAGCCCAGGTGGTTCCACCTCTTCTAAAAGCATGAAATGTTAACCCAGAAACCTTCAAAAACGTAGTCAATTTTTTTTAGATGTTTTCTTGCCATGGAATCAGTGAGGGGTACATTACCCCTAGATGTAGGCACCAGGAAAAGAGGATCATTACATGTGGCCGGTACTAGATCTATCATCGTCTTGAGAGCCGACACAGGACAAAGAGGTGAATTTCCCAATACTGGGATAGAAATGGAAGTGACTTGGCTACGATCTTGTCGTGTCTTGGACCATTTTATTAACACAACAGCATGTTCACTTGAAAAAATAATGTCACCTCTACATAACTGTCTTGTGGGGTCAAACGAATGCAATGAATGTGGAAGTATGTTAGACAATCTGAGTACTGAGTAAAAGGCTAACAGATACAAAGGTTTGTATATTAATTGCATTTCAAATGATAAACATGCCTGAAGTATTTGTTCAAGCATCTGTAGTGTTACTACTGATCTATTCCTAGGCACAGGTTGAGCATTCAATCTTAAAGCCTTGAGATACAAGGCTAAACGTTCATCCTTAAATGGAGTTGTGGAGAGGCCATGAACTATGTACATGGCTCTAATACCAGCCAAATGATTGGATATATTTGATGCTGACATATGACTATTACATAAAAACTCCATGTAAGATAGGATAGTAATTGTATTCACCTGATCTGTAGCAATGTCATAGATGATGAGAAAAAGCCAGGAATACCTTAAACAATCGTAAGTAATTGTTTAAAGTTGCTGGTCGAAACCCTGTTATCAACCTGGCAGATGCATGATGTGCAAGGGGAGCCATGCTTGATGGAGCAACTACAATATAAAATTTAGATATGATAATTTATCTCAGTCAAATCAATATGAGATAAAACCCAGATGGGGTTGTTAACAAGACATTGTAACTTTTGTTCTCTATTATGAACTGTGTCCCATCTAGAGAGGAGATCAGCTATTCTATTCTTTTCTCCCATAATATGATTCACTGATAATTGCACGTTATAGATGGCACTGAGCATCCAGATATTTCTGGCACATGCTGCTAAAACCATGTCTTTAGTCCTGCCACTATTTAAAACTTGAATGACTGCCATATTGTCACAAAATATGCTAATATGGCAGTCTTTCCAAACATGACCCCATATTTTAAGTGCCACCATAACATTCAAAATCTCCAGGTGTACTATATTATAATTTCTAAAGTTTGGAGGCAAGGACAAAGCATACACCATACCAGCGAAGGTGCCACCCAGACCTGTTAGGGATGCATCTAGGAAAACTTGTTGTGCAGGAGGTTTATTATCATAAAAGGTTACTCCATTGTAAGATTGAAGAAACACCAGAAACCAGTTTAAGTCCTTATAAAAGTCGTCATGAAGTTTAAACATTTTCTTACTGTTATTATCACGTAGAAACTGAAGCATTCGATTTAGGAAAAATCGAGCAGGTTTTACACACTTGCTAATATAAAGCAGGGAACCAAGTAAGGACTGAAGTTGGTTTTTGGTACAGGTAACCTTTGACTTCCATTCATTGCAAATATGATTTATATGCTTTAACTTCTCAGCAGGTATAGATATTGTTCTATCTACTGTATTAATCAAAATTCCTAAGCATATTGCTGAAGTAGAAGGGGCTACCAACTTTTTCTGTGAAATGTCTAGACCTAGTTGTCGTAGAATGCATAATAAATCATTGAAAGCTTTATCAATTTTGGATGGAAGTCCAATATATATTAAGTCGTCTATATAATTTATCAAATTGGGGTGACCTTGAGTTTTCATGATATATCTTATGGCATCAGAACATCTTTGAAAGAAAACTGAACCATGTCTATATCCAAATGGGGTCGATCCATCAACGTAATACTGACCATACTTGAATCCTAACAGGTCAAGATCCCCTGGGTCTACTCTTAAATGTCGAAATGCTCGACTAATATCAACTTTAAAGAGCTTTGAAGAAGGACCTAGGTATTTGATAGAGTGAACTATGTCATCTATAGACGGATAATGTAACTCAAAGTATGTGTCCAAATATATATCCTTGGAGACCCCAGCATTTATAGAAAAGTCATGTGGCCAACTTAAGTCCATGATAGTTCTTCTACTATTAGAATCTGCTTTCTCTCTTGTCATTAGGGGAGAGACATGAAGGGCAAAAGGTTTTTGTTCAAAAGGACCATATATTGCAGAAAATTGCAATTCTTCATCAATATATCTAGACACTTCCTGAGGATGTTGTAACGCAGAAGTATGATTGATTTCAGTAGACTGTAAAATTCGAGACCTATCAAAATCTAATGGGAATCCATATTCTAAGAGGTCTGGTAATTGTTTGTCCCAATATTGGGACAGGTATTTTCTCCAATTTTTGATATTTAACTGAGTTTGAAGGGGAATTCTGCACTTTAAGTAGTTTGGAGTTGAACTACTACGGACCAGATGGTGTAACTTGATAATATCTGGTATGCTCTCATAATATGTAGGGTCACCAGTATATATTCGCAACGGAGACAAAGGTAAAAAGCCATACTTATGACCATTTTGTGAAATACAGCCGACATAATTGGGCTGATTGTATTTGTTCTGTAAAATATGTAATGGTATATTCTTTGAGCCATTGGTTAAGTCAATACTAGTATGTGGTAGTACTTGGTCAGAAAGTATTTCCTCTTGATCTACAACATGCATGAACTGCTTATTTGATACTGTCTGAACAGAATCTTGGTCATGTAACGACTCTGAGACGACGGAAATGATGATGACAGTGGCAGATGTTTTGCACTCTCCATAGTATCCTGTTCATTTGCTTGATTGACCATAAACTCAGGATCACAGGGATTTTTGTTTTCCAAAAGTGTGAACCTATTCTCAAGAAAAGGTATAGTATCAACTTGTCTGTCAGGTCTACTTTTGTGTTTTTGACGTTTATCAGCAGATACTTTTAACTTTTGACTTTGCATACTTCCCGAACTGCCAACCATATTCTCATGATGTGCAATCAATTTGGCAGAAACTTGTTCTTTAGCCAAAGATAGCTCCACGGATGTTGGGTATTTATGTGAAGTTGTAACAGAAGTATGATTTGCTAAATTTTTTGTTAAGGCCTGAGCATATGTTTTACCCGGTACAACATTTTTATATCCTTGGGCCCCATGAAGCCAATTTTTCCATTGGGGTTTGGAGGCTTTATATTCCAAATTAACACGAGTATGGTCCACATTTCAGGAGAAGACAACTCGGTCAGAAAATTGGGTACACATATGCAGTTTGTGTGCACCCAAAGCTACTCGTTTTTTGATTGCGTACTTTTGCTTTTGCTTCTACATTGATTGAGGGGATGTGGGAAGCTCTTACCTTTGGAAGCAAAACAAGCTGAGCAAACATGTCTGTATAGAACATTTTTGGTCACGTGTGTTTTATTGTGGACACATTTTCCTTGGTTGAAGTATGTACAAACCATACTCCTGGTAGTTTTCTCGTCTACCGAGTGGTTCGATAAATTTTGAGGTGAAACATGCTTTTGTGCGTTTGCTCTGCGTACCCTATCGATTTTTTCAGTTTCTGAAAAATTTGTAATTTCACCTTGCTCCATTCTACACAGCAGTACAGCATGGCTAGCCTTTGCTGCACCCCAAGAAAAATCACTGGCATCTTCCAGTAATGAGATAACATAATCCAACATATGGTCCCTCATAAGTAAATTTTGTTCATCTTTCATAGTGCGGCAAAAGCCAGCCATCCACTGTACTGCTGTGAGATCATTGTAAGAGACACGTTCTTTTAAGGTGCCAGTCAAGACATACTCGTGTGGCCACTTTACACGATTTTTTACCATAACTTCGACACCGCCCCTCTGTGATTTGATTTTGTTTTCAGTACCTGTTTCAGACATGGCAGCAATCTGCTTTAGTCTCTGCTCAACCTGTGCCTGTATGTAGGAATTCTGTTTAACAGATTCAAGTGTCGGGATTTTTTCATTTACAGCATTTGTGTCGACTGTTGTATGACCATGTGTCAGTGCGACAGGGGTTTGAACTGATTGTGCTTGTTTTTGACCACGTGACTTCTTAATTTTACTTTTGTCCGCAGTCTTTTTGACAGATCTTTGTTCGATGTTGTCTAATCTCTTGCTTATGGAGGAGAGTTGAAGCAATATTTGTTGGTTAATAACCTCCTGGGTATCGGCAGTCGTACTTGCACTATTCCCTACATTTTGATTTTTGTCACCTATGAATTTATCATACGAGCGAGAAGAAAGATCTTCCTCTTCAGAATGCATTTTATCAAAAACCTCACTATCAGTGTCTGAATCGTGGCTATAGGAATTGTCATCACAAGAAGAAGTTTGTTTTTCTAGCATCTTTTGAAGTACTTGACTGTCGTCGTGAACTTGGTACTGAATAGGAAGGTGAGTATTACCTGTCGCTTTCGACGAACGCAAGTTATATTGCTTCAATCTCTCCGCCATAAGCAATAGTACATGAAATCCACAACACAGTGTATGTCACAATTGTGCATCAATAGTCACAACTAACTACAATGTTTTCATTTATCATACAGTAAAAAAGGAACTACAATGATCAGTGAAATGAAAATTTCAGCTGTGTGTGTAAAGATAGCCTACTGTTTATAAAGTGAAACTAGCACACAAACTACCACAACACTCCCAGCAGGCAAATTACGTTGGAATTACATTGAAACAACGTCATATACTGATGTTGTTTCAACATTGTAAATTCATGCAGATGTGTTAGTTGTATCAACGTAATGTCATGACATTGGTACAATGTCAGAATATTATAGCTTTTCAACGTAACAGTCCCACGTTGTAGCAACGTCATATTCTAACATTGGGACACCGTAACAGTTGTACGTTGTAGCAACATCATATAGTGTTACATTGTTAAAATGTCCTATTTCAATGTTGTTATAATATAAAAGATGTTGCTATAACTACCACTTTCATATGCCTTTATGACAAACACTACTTAAGTTTATGAAATGCCTTTGATGCATTTCCAACATCTTTTATCTGGCCAAGAAAAAAATGAAGTAATATATTAAAGTAAGATTCCTACTGAAGAGAACTGATGTCAAACACTTGTCAAAAATATACCTTATGGGTAATATGATGAAATGAAACACTAAGTTAAAGTAAAGACATGTTTATTGGACAGATTCCACTAATTACATTCAATACAAGGAGCTATTTCTCTATATCACTGGAAAAATGATTATCTTTGATTCTGGTTGATAAAGTAGCTGAATAAATTATTTCAGTGGTAAACAATAGCATCATCGATGCCCATACCCCACAGCCCGGGGCAATTTTCGACACTGTGAGATACAGAAGAAGTGAAACAGCACAAAGATCCAGAGATTTTCAGAGCAAACAGTATCAGTTATGTAAAGGTCCAAATAATGTTTAAGTAGAGAAAGCAATATTTAAGAGACAGAAAAAGTATGTCAAGATAATTACTTGGTAAAGTAAAAATGTTGAAGATAAAAATAGAAACTGAAGCATATAGCTGTCAATGGAAATGGCACAATTAAGTAAAGGTACATGTAATAATCAGTTGTAGTAATCCATATATTGTCATGAGAAATATGTCTCAAATATCGCAGAGTCAAGAAGGTCACACCATGATGTTGCATACCTACATCCCTGTCTCTATAAAGTGTCAAATGTCTATACCTTACATTTTCCAAGATTTAGCCCTGACAAGAATTTAAAGTTCAAGGTCACTACAGCAAGGTGAAAGATCGAATAAAGGACACACAAAGGTGTTGCACACATACACCTATAACCAATGTCCCAAGTATCAACTTCCTACACCTTATGATTTCAGAGATATAGCCTGGACAAAATTTTCAAGGTCACTACACTAACAAGAAAGATCACATCAAGGTCACATGACGTTGCACACCTACACTCCCTAACCAATGTCCCTACCATGTATCAACTTCCTACCCCTTATGGCTTGAGATATAGCCTGGACAAGATTTTTAACTCAAGGTCATTATGACAAGGTATAAGGTCAAATCAAGATCACATCATGATGTTGTACCCTACACTCTCCAATTAATGTCCCTATGAAGTGACAACATCTTGCACCTCCCAGTTTCTGAGATACAGCCCAGACAAGCTTTCTCTTGCTGCCCACCCATACATCTGGACAACATGGGTGAAAACAACACTTGTACAGCATTTAAACACTGTGGGATAAAAACATTTTTCACAGACTGTTGATTATAAACACTGGTTTTAATACAGTTTAACAAGTACCACAAATGTCCTCCTGACGTTTGAGTTTAACAAGTACCACAAATGTCCTCCTGACGTTTGAGTGACCAATAAAGCAAAACTTAGTGTGATCCACAACCATGTATATACACGTAATGCATAATATTCTCATGATCTCCACATATTGCAGTGATATGAAATGAATTTTTTGGTTCACTCGCCAAGTTGGGTACATAGATCTGCAGTCAAAGTGGCCCATGATGTTGGGCATATTTGTGAAAAGCTGGCACAGCACTTTCCACTTCGCTCTCATTGCAGTCAACACTTCTCTGGACACTAGCTGTAAATAATAAAAAAATAAAATGCATTTTTAAATCATTATGCAGTTCGATACACCCCATTACTAAAGCCTTGACAATTTTTGTGATTATTACTTTTTAAACTATGGCTTAAGCCAAATCGAACAAATGACATGCACTGGACCATGTTTGATAGTGGAGCTTTTTTAATATTTTACTATGTAGGTTTATATACATTAACAAAGCACAGTCTTGATCAGTCTTTGAAATGACTAGAAACCAAGCGTGACGACAGACAGCAGACACCAGAAAAAGCAAATATAATATGTCCACCCCCAGTGGGATGGACATTATTCTACTGCCATATTTACAGGGAATGGGTACTTTTAGTAGATTCTAAATATTGGAACACTGTTATTCTTACCAGATTGACCTTTTCTTTATCCGGGAAAGTGTTTAAGTGTCTTAATTAAGACCAACAATGGAGTAAAATAATTGACTGGGGGTTGATTATCGGTCAGCAAAATGGATAAATAATCAACCCTGAGAGTTGGAGACGAGTCCCAACACTACTAGCAAGTATCAAACTTCTACACCTTACGGATTCTGAGACATAGCCTGGACAAGATTTTAAAGGTCAAGGCCACTACAGCAAGGTCAAAGGTTAACTCAATGTCACACCATGATGTTACACTCTACAATCCTCCAACCAATGTCCCTACCAAGTGATAACTTCCTACACCTTATGGTTCACGAGTAGGGTCGTCATCGTGTAGAGGTTTGCTGTCTCGATACCGTGAACAAAACAGTGAGCGATATCGCGGTATTTATCACTTAAGTTTATAAGCAATACCCTCTTTTGGGGTTGCAGTTTAGTCGCATTAGACTAATCCACGTTAAATAAACTCACCCTCTTGGATCTAGCCAATCAGAGCCTTCCTTCTGTCGTTAGCCAATCACAAGCCTCTTACTATTTCCTTGTGCTGGCTGAGTCAGCTTCTCTCTCAGTTATAATTTGAAGTCTGAAAGATCAACACGTATTTTAGTTTTAGTATATTTTAGTGTTTTATGGGGCTATTCTCATTTGTGTTCACAACCTTGTTTTGTTACTTCTTGTTTATTATGTAAAAATACATGGTTGTTATTGTCAGTCCCGTTAGAAAGTTTCACGAGATCTTGGTGTTTGTGATATTTATATGCAAATCTCGTATGGAAAGTCTCGCGAGATATTATTATATATGCTTAACAAACGTAGTGACTAATAAATGGTAGTGTCCAAATCTCATATCTTTGAATACGTGTAATAATGCGACTGAATATCTACATTTCAACTTCATATTTTTAATTCAAAACATTATAAACCCTGTAAATTCTCCGAAATAACAAAGATTTTTACGTTATTAAGGGTAAAATCCAAGGATCTTCATTTTAGAATAAACTGGGAGCCATTTCCAGTTATGAGTTCTGGCTCATGTACACCCACCTATATACTTATCACTAATGTAGTAACTAAACCCCGGAAATCGGCTTATGAATACAAAGCTCGATATCGTGTGTGTACATCAGCGATATTATGATATCACGGTACACGATGACGTCCCTATTCACAAGATATAGCCTGGACAAATGTTTAAACTCAAGGTCACTACGGCAAGGTCAAAGGTCACATCAACGTCACACTATGATGTTGCACACCTACACCCCCTAACCCATGTCCCTACAAAGTATCAATATCTTACACACATCACAGTTTCTGCATAACAATATGTGCTTATCAGTAATTAATTGTTAAGAATGTCTTACCTAATAGGAACTTAGTTTTCATGTAATCAAACTTCATCCTTTTTCTCTGGATCTGTTTTTTTCATTGCCTTTGACTTGTTCTTATTTGGTCAAAAGACGTGTCCTCCATTAATCCCCTAAGTGGGAACAACTCCTTCCACGTCCCTGCCTTGCTCTTTTCAGACTGCTCTGGACCACATCACTTATTCCTGGAATAAAATTATCAATGAACAGAAACTTGACAACCACGGTAGGGCTTTTCACTTGAAAAAAAAACCCAGATTTTTGACATGCCATCAAAAACTAAGTTTAAATGGCTAAAACTGTCAAAAAACTGACAAGCCATATTGCAAGTTTTTTACATTGAAAGTCCTTTACCGCTTGATGTGGTTTATTTATCTATTTGGGTTTTGACATCACTTTCAACACTGTATAGGTCATATCTAGACGGGTAATTTTGTGGGCAGAGGAAACCAGTACATACAGTTGATCAAGGTTCTGTACTGTAAATTGGCAACCAACGGGAAGCAACTACCAGCTTTTGCACTTACAGTCTGTCCAGAATTCGAACTCCGATCTTAGAGGGGGGAGGCAAGAGTGTTACCACTCTGCACCATGGCCACCCCTTGGTGTTGTAATTTGGCAAATACCTCTACTTTGTATTGATTTTAAATAGGCAAAAAATTTGTTCACTTCCGGAAATATACCAAACCATATGAGGTAGACAAATAAGGAATTCTATAACCGACCTATACACATATGCAAAATACATATATGAGTTGTATTTTTTTTTCAATCCAGATATTCCCAGTTATGTCAAGTTATGGTGGGGAGCAGTATATAGATGTAGTGAGTCTGTATTTAAAACATGTCATAATTATTAAACTGTAATCTTTTGGTGTGGTCAGATTTGACCTTGTACCCCTATTTCAAGGTTAAGTGAGGGTAGCCAAACCTAAAAGTGCTTATAACTTGCCTATTATTGGTCATACAGGTTTGCAAAGTGAAACCAACCTATTGGAAATCATGGGCTAGGAATCTTTTGATGTGCTCAGATTTGACCTTGGGCCCCTCCTTCAAGGTCAAATGAGGATAGTCAAACTTAAAAGCACTGATAACTTGCTTATTATTGGCCCTAGAGTTTTGCAATATGAAACCAACTTACATGGGGTCATTGGCTGGGAATCTTCTGATGTTTTGAGATTTGACCTTGGGCCCATCCTTCAAGGTCAAACGATAGTTCACTGGCTTTGGTGAGTTGTCTTTTCGGTGGATACAAATTTGCATCAGAACCGATGCATAGGTCTAGTTCATGCTGGTTTTGATATTTTTCTGATAATAATTACTAATTAGGGACGTGTTTGTGGCACCAGGATCACAGTATTGAGTACGGCTGTGATGGGTACAAAAAGAAACGGCATCAAGTACTCGCCCTCTGAAAACCGGCCCGAATTTGAGTAACCGCGAGATTTAGTACCCACCATCAGAAGTCTTCTGTAAATAAATAGTCGGTTCCGGAAACAAAACTTTAAGAAAAATGTCTTTTATTTCACCATATATTATAAAATATGGAGTAAATTGTATGTTTTCAAGCGAAAACAACAACTTTAATTGATATTATGTGACGGAAATGCTGAAATGCAGCATATTTTACACAAATGTTTCATTACGTGGGCGATAATACAATACCTCGCGAGTAACCGAGTACTTAAAATGGACTCGATCGAGTACAAGGCAAGACCACCTCCTACACCAGTCACAGCCCTAGTATTGAGAGCATTTTACTGAAATACCCAAACCAAACATCTTGATTTTCAGAACATAAGATAGGGGACAATTTAAAATATAAGATTGACAGAATGCTAAAATAAAAACTATGCTACCAACCAAACCCAAATAATAAAACACTTGCGTCCATTAACTTTACCTTTCATGCCGCTGTCAAAATGTGTACACTGAAATGTTATTTTGCCTCTTTTGCCCTTCATATTAAATCCACCCATGAGTTCATTATTCGTAAGCCTGCAATGAAAAAAAAAATTTTACTGCAAACAAGTCATGTTTTCTAATATTACTAATAGTGGTTAGGGACGTCACGACTCCAAATATTTCATGTCGACTAATGGGCAAGTACTATTAGTGCTGACACCGAATAACCGTCGAATTAAAATAACATCCAAAAATCTTATGTTTAAAAAGCACTAAAAACGATGAATATGTGAAATAAAATGAAAATATATGTATATAACCTGTAAAAATGAATAAATTTGCTGTTTTCCGGCGACTTTTGCTTCGTTTATTTCAGACAGGAAGTGGGCGATATAAGAGGTAAAGGGTACTCCTGATTTTACATGAATGCATAAACAGTAGTGCTGTCGTGACACTCGCTACTTCCGATACTATCGTTTGCTAGGTCTATTATGAGCGATATTCGGATGCGTTTTTTCAAATCCGATTGCAAGGATATTAGCATATTTATATAATAAAGATAGAATATCTTTTAAAAGTGAAGGGTTATTCAGCATTTTAAAATATATTTTCGGCCTTTCAACAACACAGTCCGTACAAATCTAGTCACATGACCTATCAGGAAAGTAATAAAACCATTGCTCGAATGTAGTTTCGGAATTGCATCTTTATTTTTTTTCAAACTTGGTAAGTCAGTTTAATTGACGTAAAGCTTTCAAATAATCTTTTAAAACACTGTAGTTCTATTTATTTGAGGGATACATAATATTACAATGCTATAATGCAGCACTTTATAAAGTCGGATTTAGATAATTGTTTTAATATACTGACGGTTTTCAAAGTGGTCCTATGTTTGACAATGCATAAACAACCGAAATAAAAGGACAAATATGACCCTAAAATGATGAATTCGGGTGAGAAACAATATATTATTTTACATTTTAATTAAATAGTTTCGTTTTGAGGTGAGTTTATGAAGTCGACATATGTCGGAACTCGGTCGGCCAACGTGGGCGATATTCGATGTTAATTTGCACCACCGAGTGACAGCACTAATAAACAGTACAGAAAACGTGGCTGTTTTCGGATTTTAACATATTTTATGTGACAATATGGATATATTTTATGGATTCAGACCTTCTGCCATCTTTTTACTACATTAAGCGATTATTCTTACTTTAAAATATGAAACCAGTATTTTTCACTATACTAGCCGTTGTCGATTATTTGGTTAGTCGTGACGCCCCTGCTAGTGGTGAGTCGGTAGTGGCAGTATACCAGTATCAAGACAATTCTGAAATACTGCGACCACTTTCACAACTGGAATCTGGGATGTAAGCATATATAGAAAAATAGACATACACATAATGACCAATAATAAACTGATAAAAGATGTACTAATAAATAAAAAACAGTGGTATGTTGACACGTAAAAAAATTTTTTTTCAGGATTACATGTATAATGATGTATTACACTTCATGATTAATGAAAAATATTATATTTTTGGTAAATTGCCTTGTGACAAGGATAGCAAGAGGCAGTCAGGGAAAAGGAGTGGGGAGGGGTAATTTGTATGTACCATTAAGAAAAATTCAGAGAATAAATTTCCTAATTTCCTGCCATAGTGTCCTAGTTTCAGCAAGAATTCTGTTGTGAAATATGCAGCACATGTGTTTGTTTACACATGAAATTCAGTACATGAGATATGGCCACAGAAACATGTTTACTTGTATATATATCCCATGAAAGCACAGTTAATTTTTTTATGTCAGTGAAATACATTTATAACTTGTGCTCTACATCACAGTCATTACTGCACAAAAGATGCCCATAAATTTGACTTTGGCTGTCATGTTACAATGGGGAGCAGTACACTTACATCTGGAGAAAAAAAAACAACTGCTAATCATAGGCAATGCCAGTGTAAACATAAATAATACATATGCCATCAAAGTCTATATATGCAACAGATAAATAAAATGACAACTAATACAGCAGATGGAAAATATATTACCTGATATTTGTTGATTCTAACTTTAAAATTTCCCTCCAAACAATTCCTTTATTTCCAACATGGCTGATGCATGCCTTCCTGTTTCCTCTGTCTAGTTATGATGTCATCTAAACGTCAATATGACGTCTTTCAAAAACGTCAAACTGACGTCTTATAAATAACGTTGTAAAGACATTGTAAATACATTGTAAGACGTCATGATGTGTATTCAACATATTCTCAACGTCAGAACTACGTCGCATGCCGGCTGGGCTGTGTGTCAGAATCGTGGATTAATATCATCTGTTTAAGTGCTAGAGGTATTTATAAGCCACAGTAAACCAGGAAGTAAAATAAACAGGAATCTATTACACACAAGTCAGTATTTTACGTTGATAGTAAATATTTTGCCAGCCAGGTTTCCAAATATATATCAGCAAAGTATCTATGAAACCTATTTATTAAAAACGAGATATATAGCGTGCTGTTTATAAACTGAAACTAGTACACAAACTATCAAAACACCGTGTGTCAGAATTGTGAATCAATATCAAGTAGTAGAGCTATTCATTAAACCACGGTAAACAAGGAAGTAAATTAAACAGGTATCAGTTACATACAAGTTTATATTTCACGCTGCCAGTAAATATTTTGCTGGACAGATTTCCAAATATATATCAGCAAACTATCTACGAAACCTATTTATTAAAAACATAGTAAAGAAAGAACTAGAGCAGCAAAATTAAAATGCAAATTCAATATGTATGTGACACACACGGAATTATGAACATATGTACGACAACACACCGGCCAAGATGTATGTGTGAATATTGTATACTGTTTATAAAAGACTAAAAAGTATAAAATAGTGTGTACAATATGAATCACACATAAACTCGGAGATAATTAAAATAGATGTTACCCCTTTGCTGTCTGCATTTGAAATGGCAGAATGACTATAATATTTTACAGGGCAGCATGCCTCGACCAATGAAATCATGCCACATGAAAGCATATGGCTTGTGATACTAAACTTCGAAAGGAGTTAAGGTGGCATCCCAGTGATGAGCCCGGTGGCACCCAAATGCCACCAAGCAATTTTTTGCGAAAAATTTTTTGTTTGAAAATTGGCATGGCTACTCTGCAGAGATACCCTGTGGATCAAAAATTTCGTCGAAATCGCTCTATCTAGCAGGGTTTTCGAGATATAAGCATTTTTATGTTTTGCAATTTTTGCGAAAAATTCGAAAATTCAAAATGGCCGCCATTTTTGGCGAGACAAAATTTTTTGGAAAATATTGGCATGGCTACTCTGCAGAGATACCCTGTGGGTCAAAAATTTCGACGAAATCACTCTATCTTGCAGGGTTTTCGAGATATAAGTATTTTTATGTTTTGCAATTTTTGCGAAAAATTCGAAAATTCAAAATGGCCGCCATTTTTGGCGAGACACAATTTTTTTCAAAATTGGTATAACTACTCTGCAGAGATACCCTGTGGGTCAAAAATTTCGTCGAAATCGCTCTATCTAGCACGGTTTTCGAGATATAAGCATTTTTGTGTTTTGCAATTTTTGCGAAAATTTCGAAAATTCAAAATGGCCGCCATTTTTGGCGAGACAAAAATTTTTTGAAAATTGGGAAAACTACTCCCCAGAGATATCCTGCGGGTCAAGAATTTTGTCGAAATTACTTTATCTAGCACGGTTTTTGAGATATAAGCATTTTTGTGTTTTGCAATTTTTGCGAAAGTTTCGAAAATTCAAAATGGCCGCCATTTTGGGCGAGACAAAAATTTTTTGAAAATTGGGAAAACTACTCCGCAGAAATACCCTGTGGGTCAATAATTTCGTCGAAATCTCTCTATCTAGCACGGCTTTCGAGATATAAGCATTTTTGTCTTTTCCTTATTTGGAAAATTTGTAATGATTAATTAATCATTAATTACTCGGCCATTTCTTGACCAATCAATGCCAAAATCTAATGATTTCCAGATTTTAATAGAATGAATGTATTTGCCAAGTTTCAGGTGAATTGATAAAATTCCTTTCAAGTTATCATCCGGACAAGCTTCCCCATCAAAAAAAGACATTTTTGGTCATGTGACCTCTCTGATTGGTTGAAATGTCACTGCAGCATATTCAAAAAAAATTCCCCAAGGCTACTGCCTAAACCTGCCAAATTTGAAAAGAATCCGCCTAACGGTTACAGAGTTATAAGGAAAACAAAATGCGGAGCCGGCGGAGCCTGAAGGTCTCCCATACACAAACAAGCGTCCCGCAAAGCATTTACAAATGAAAACACACTGTTGAACCTTTAAGGCCCTATTTTGCATGAACTACCAAAAATCAAATCAGTCAGAATTTAAGTATAAACTAGTATATAAATAAATCTCTGTAATTCTTTATTTACAGAAAATTACAATTTACATGGTAATTTAAAATTTATGCTATTATCATATTTAAGTACTTTGGAGCCTATTTTCACTGCTTCACAAAAACTGCAATATTCAGTAAATGGAAAATACTTATATCATGGTCAGAATTTGTATCACCAGTGATTAATGATCAGAGTAGCAGTCAGCAGAGACAAGTTGTAACAACAATTTTTTTAGTAATAGTCAACAATTACTTGCAAAAACAAACCCACAAATTTGTATTATAATACAAGATTTTTCCCTGCTGATGCAAAAATGTGGTGTTTGCTTATTGCCAAAATACTGTTAACAAACAAAAAACAACTATCACTTATAGCAAATCGTCGATTGTTGCTAAGAAAATACTGCTTCATAGTTAAATACAACCATTTAAGGAATGGTGAAAGCATATTGAAAACATAAAGATACATAAACATAATAGCACAGAACACCAAAGGTTAATATTGCACATACTAATGAACTATGGTATAATATATTACATTCAAATTAATTCCACATTCCAGCTCCCCACTAACTTGCCACTTCAACTTAAATCCCTGATTCAGGCTTATTTATGTCTTATTCCTAGGTCACACCTTTATCTGTGGTCGGTTCTGTAACATATTTGCTTTCCAGTTCATAACCTCATCCTTATGGCTCTGAAACAAGACTTTGTGTCTAGACAATACAAGTTGTAAAACAAGCTACTCAGTTTATCTAACCCATCCTATCACATTGTTCAAATATTTTTAGGAAGTTAGTCCCAAATGATAATCGCTTTCCAAGTAACATCGTTTAACCCCAAATTGCATCATAGCCAAATTTGAATCTAACAGACACTCCTCAAAAGAAGAGATGGACCAACCAAAGGTAGACAAGCCCATTCAGTTGCAGCTTGTGACCCCAGCAAAGGAAGGTGTGACCTGGGTTTGATTCCATTGATTTCCTTTTATTGAAATATGCTTTGACACAATGAAAGCTATAGATGTTCTTCACAAACAAAATTCAAATCAATACATAATTTTGAGTGTCTTAAGGGTTGAAAATATATGATTTATTCCTGTAATCATTTTGACTACCAGAGGCTAAACTTGCATTCAGTTGAGGTGTGTACAAAGTATCTATCTGTATATTTTAATAAGATTTTCACATATACAAAATAATGCTGTTGTGATCTGTAATGAACATCTTACTTCATCTATTTGTATATAATTACCAACTTAAACATTATTTCCACCATATAATACACAGAAATATTTTATATGACTTTATATATTGCTTTTACATGCAAAATAAATGATATAATGAATAGATACAGAAATTACAGACATCCGAACAAATGCAGTTACATGTAGTTAACATTAATTCATGGTAAAAAATCTGTAACTTCTTAATTTGTCCCCTTATACTCAATGACATTCCACATTTCATTTACTTTTAAAACTTTCACATTTTATGTTTATACACCCCTAATCACTATCATGACCATGTTTAAATGGGTCTCGATTCAAAACACCTGTTAGTCCCTTGGCTCATTTTAAAAAGAACTTTACATTTTATTTGATAAATACATCACTTTAAGCGATAATGTGAGGTATTCACCACAATGCGAATCACATTTCTAGCATGCAGCAGATTTTTCTGGAAGTTTCGAAACCCTATCACATCCTCTCAAGAGTTTTCTTAAACTCTGCGTATGAGAGGTGGGAAGGAGGCTGGAATGGCTGAGGGAAATGGGGATGGATCATTTGTAAACATGACCAAGATACAAGTCTCCTTTCAGAGTCAAAAAGATACGGTCCTGAATCAAAAACTTAAAAATGAATTGTTGCAGCCGCAGAGAACTTTGTGAACAGGCAATTAGGCACAATTGGCCAATAATGAATAAATTACATTAATAGTTGAACTATTCCAAAAATATAATTAGACTTAGTCTCAAAGATAATGTAAAGCTTCAACAAACTTGGTATAACTCATAAAGTCAAAAAGAGCATTGCCCGTTTGTTCTTCTCCTATAAGTTTGGACTTATGTCAAACATAAATGTCTTGAGCAAAACACCTTAGCCTTTTAAGGCAAAAAATGGACTTCAGTTTTCAAGTCAAAAGTGTTTGTAAAGCCAATACACTAGCAACACTAGAATATTACTTTCAACAGACAGGTTTAACATAACAGTTGTCACTTGTGTTCCATACTGTTGGCTACAAAAACACTCTTAAAATAATTTTATTTATGAATTAAAAAATCATTAGCAAAGAATATTTAATGAGGGATTCCCATGAAAGGTTTAGCAATCTGTTGTTTTTGCTTAGTATGAAATATGATAAATTGTTGAAAAAAAAGAGTAATGAACCTTGTGAAAACTATCAAGAAATAAAATAGTAACAGCCCCTTGAAAGCACAGCATATGCCTCAAATAAGCACTGGCCTTATTTACATATAACCACAGTATAACAGCCAGTGAGGATTTCTCTCAGTATATAACCACAGTATAACCAGCAACAACTTCCTTCATTTGCATAAAACCACATTATAGCAACCTATGAGAATGATTATCTTATTTTCATAAAGCCACACCCATACCACCACTGGGGAATTTGCAGAGTGTGGATTTTAAACTGGTATATTACATACATGTCCGTGCAGCTTATCATATCTGTCTGATTTGGAATTTTTGGGTCAGATGAAAAACACTTGGAAAAGAGATATATGAATGCAATTTTATTTTCATCAGAATTTTTCCTCTCCAGAGCATAAAAAATTGCTATTGCAAGATGGAGATTGGGTGTCTGAAATTATACTTGGACACATGTGAAGACCCAAACATTAACGACAAGGTCAGAAAAATATCTGTAGCAAATACCATTTCTTCAGCTGCACACATGTAGGAGACTTAGGGTGAAAGTGCAGTTTTATAAAAACTGTGTTAATCACTATATGATGAATGGAATTTTCAGCCACTACTTCAAGTTGTATACATTTTACAGATTACTTCTGCACTAAGTTTGATTTCAATGTGGTGACAACAGCAATGTTTTGTAAGCAAAGTAAACAGCCATTTCTCTAGGATTTTACAATGCTAAAAATCTTTCAATTATTATATGATTCCTGTCAAAAACTTAGGCATAATCTTTACAATATAACAATACAAAACAAGTAACAAATCAAATTTTTAACATGATTATTAAAGACAAACAACAGTACGGCACATATGTGGCTTTTTAAAAAATGGAGAATAAACATTAGAAACATGGTAACTATTTTTATACAGAAATCTTTGACACAGGTATGTGATCACTTGTACCCTGCCAGTTTCAAACTGGTAAATATAATAGGAAAACTTTATGACTGACATATACAAAAAATATCACAAATAAAAATTAACAGAAACTCTGTAAATATACCTTCTTAATAATGTTCATAAAGGATTTGTATCTTACATAATTAATGATATATATATATATAAAAAGACAAAGATTTTATTATGTATTTACTATTTAGTATGTTTTTATATCAGACCTAGTTTCTTTACATCAATAATATTGTGACACTTACTTAGAAAGCTGGAAGAAACCAGTACATACAGTTGGCCAAAGTTCAGACTATAAACAACGGGCCAAGGGGAAGCAACCACCAGTTTTTCTACTTGAGGTCAGGCTGCAATTTGAGCTATGATCTCAGAGGTTGGATGCAAGTATGGTCCAAGAGCACCATGAACCACTTTATATCCTTTAGATTTGCCAAGCTCATGTCCAAGAAGAATATCAAGGAAACTCTAATGCCATATTTACTAAGCTTTGTTCCCATACAGTCCACCGATTTTGTCATTACATAAATTTTTCTTAGTTTTGTGATAACAAAATTAACATAATCTACCAAATTAAGTATCCACATATCAAACAATTACTCTCTGTAAACTAAACATAACAATAAAAAAATTCAAAGGTTGATCGCTTCTTTTAGAGGTCACTGAATATACAAGAAGATCAAAATTATGAAAATATATATAAGTACTGGACACAAGAGTTTAAAAGAAGTCATAACATTAGCCACATATATATATCACTCTTGGCATTATAAATGCTCCATGCCAAACCTTGACACAAACTGGACAAAAATTTAATGTGGATTTCTTTGGATTAAAACAGGCACAGACACAAGCTCGAGTTACAGCTTCTATTTTACCAACATTAACTTAATGAATAAGGGTTTTTAAGTGGTGATAATACAATTTTTGCTTGAAATCAGCATCACCAACTTGGCACAATTTACACACGGAAATCTGTGGTAACAGTTCATACACAGCAGTTGTTACTTGTGCTACCTTATATCGTAGTGATAGATACCGGGAAATGCACAATGGTTGCTGATGGCATCCAATTTTGTCTTCCAGTTTGTGCCTAGTGTTACCATCGAAAGTAAATATGGAAATATGAAAACAAAAGTTCGGCAGAAACCGGATTCGTTCGAATTAGTATACACCAAACTGTAGTCACACTGTAAAATCTTCTACATGCGTACATGAACGATTACTTCAACTAAAATGCGGTTTATTTTTTTGATAAAATCTAACATTTTGGATATTATTTCACTTTTGCCGTCTTTACCACTAGTTTGTGCCAAGATTGGATGCCAAGCAGTGGTTTTTAAGCATTTTTTTCATACAACACAATTTTGCTTTGAGTATTCACACATATCTGAATGTAAATGGCGAGTGGCAATGCACTTACATGTGCTTTAGAGGACAAATATATTGCACAATAGTTGGCAGTTTCATTGAATTATTTCTTTTCAATGTTTGCTATGCTATTTTATAGATTTCATATTTGTTACTGTTAAAATCTTTCAAGAACACAATTTATATGTATGATTGATATTTCACACATACATTGGCCCTCTCAGTTATAAGTACAACTTAACACCATTTGGTTCTCAACAAGATATTGATCTACTTTGTTCATGAAAAAAAACTAATACACAACCAACCTTGAATCCTGTAAATGACACTTCAGGATAAGTTACTACAAGTTGTTTATATATTAAGATGTCCCTATTGACCTTCCAGTGAAACAGATAACTGAATTAACAATTGTACTTGTTACTTGCTGCCTCTGGATTGACATCAGGCTAAACACTGATTTAATATTAGTGAAAAAGCCATTAGATAGGGTAAAGTCATGTCTACTTAACAAAGTGCAAATTGGGACTAATTTGGTTTGAGATCATTTTCTATTATGGCAAAAAGACTATAGAACCAACTGAAGGATGACATATATGAAGTCTCGGAAAGTCTTGCTTCAAATTAAAAATAATTTTAAAAAATTTCTTATTTAAAACAACCTTGGAAAGATGAAAATGAGACAAACTCCAACATACATAGCAGTTTTAAACATATTGTAGGGTTGTTTTGAATATTTTAAGTTCTCTCTCATAATTATATGTGCTGATGCGTTGATACCAATATTAAAGTGTCAAATTATTGCCCAAAGGTGTGGGATACTTGAGTTATTTTATCTCAAATAATAGTCCACCCTTTTTTTAAAATGCATCACCCCAGGGTGTTTATATAGATAATACAAAATTTTCCATGAAACAAGGTGAGCCTTTTCCACATACTGACACTGATTATGTATTTCAAATCAGGGATGCCAATAGACCTTTTCAACAAACAAAGGCAGTTTTCAGTCATGTGATCCTTCTGAGGTAAGCAGAGATTTACTGTGTGTGGATTTCTGCATTGACTCTAGTGTATGCTGTGTGTTGTTCTTTTTATGAGGGGTTATTTTTGCAAAATGCAACAAATATTTCTGCAAGAATATATTTAACTTTACATATGTTTGAATGTTACATGTGTTAACTATGGGTTTTTAATGTCAAATTTTTAATTAATGCAAACATAGATGCATTTTTTCACAAAGTGTCCCAAAGAACAAAGACATGTAAAATTAAGTTTTTTCCTTGTCTTACTATAGCTCACTATTCCCAGAAATTCTAACCAGTGGCATCAATATTAACAGAAATTTCAAAAAAGCTAGAGTTACTTTAATTTGAAAGAAACTTTATTCAATTAATTTATTCCTTCATAGAGTTTCAGCTTCACAAGTTTATTCTTAGTGTACTGATCTCAAATATTATGGTGATAAATGTATATTTCAGATAATACATTTTACTCCTGATAAAAATGTGAAAGAGTAGTGAAGACTGATTTTTAAAGCTTATATTTTAAAGTTTGATATCTCATGATGAAATGAGATAAACTGGTTGAATGTGTTTAACTCCCATCATCCAGATTCTCAGTATACCAAGCCATTCAGAGCTCTGGGAAAGCTCAGAAGCATTTAGAAATCTTAAAGATGCCAATTATAATTTGTAAACAATAAATCAGATAAAGATAGGTATTACATGTTTGTGCTTGAATCTCAAATTTTAAGATCACCTTCAAACTTTAACTAAAAATTGCGTCTATCAGGGGTGTTTCCAAAAATTCAAGAATTTATTTTGTTTTATGAATTTGATCCGGTCTTTGCAAAACTGTATTCCTTTCTTCCTACCTATTTGAAAAATGTCATGAAGATCTGCTTATTATTTTTGAGTAATATTAACCAGAAAGCAAACAATCATTTGAAATACATTGACAATTTAACCTTTGAAAATTCAGGGTTTTTTGGTTTCCAGAATTGGATCTGGATCTTTCACAAAGTTTTATCTCTTTGGTCAGACCCCAGGTTCATAAAAAAATTCTTAAAGATCTATTCATTTTGTTTGCAGTAATCACAAACAGAGATACAAACAGACAAATAAACACATCCAAAAATATATCCCCCTTATGGAGGTAGCATTGATAACACATATAAATATAAGGCAATGTTTCTGAATATTTAAAAATGTGAATTTAAAATATTCTTCATTGATCATACACAAAAATTATGCAGATAAGGAGGATTCTTGTTATATATTTTCTATATTATTGCATTCATTTTGAATGTCCACAAAGTAAGGTACACCATGATAAACTTTGTTTTTAGTCATGGTCTACATTTTCTTCTGGGAAATATGTCAAAATAATTTCAACTTTATTGCGTTCCTGCCCCATTGAAACACCTGGTACTATGTGAAAGCAGGACAATATTGTACACTGGCTTTAAATGACAATCAAATCTTTTTAATGCTAACATTGAACACAAGATAATTTACACTGTTAAATATCACAGAATTTAAGTGATATTTATGCCTGAAAAATGTGTACTGAGAAAAAAAAGCATGTTTGTGCACACACTGCAGTAAAACAGTATCTGCAGGAGTGTGTGTGTGTTTACCTCAGATCAGTCACGTGAAGAGATGTTGAAAAGGTCTATTCTATCCATGTCATTATTTTGTTTGAAAGCTAATATTAAGAAAATGCCATTTTCCAATTACAGACACCGAGCTTAGTTATCCTTAGATTAACTAAAAAAGATGGCTATCAGTATATAAAACATGTGTTCATTGTAGTGCTGGTATTGTTTATCGATGTTGAAATATTTATCGATTCATGCTAAGTATACTGATATTGATAACGTAGGGTACAATATCAATATCGGACAATAGTATTTACTAGATGCAATTAAGCTGTTTACCATTCAAATAAAATACAAAATTTGTGAAATATATTGGTTTTCCTATCATTTTTGTCAACTTTCACTTACTGCTAAAGCAGAAACGCCATATTTGTTTACGTTTCGGGAAACTACCAAAAATTGCGAACAAGTTTGGAAGGTCTCTCTCGGAAAATATCCATGACCCGATATTTCAATATCGATTGATACAGAAGGAAAAAATATGGTTTGATATCGATATATATATTATTATTCGATACCAACACTAGTTCATTGTCAAATTATTTCCAACAGATCATCATCATTTTTAGCAGTTAGGTGTAATCATCTTCAGACTCTTGTTTGAAAACAATTATGCTGTGGCTTAAAAACCATTAAAAATTTAAAAATGCCAAACAACAACAGAGTCTGGGTTACATGCAGATACACCTGCATCAGCAATCTTGTGTACTCTGTCAGTAACTGATAGCTTTTGATTGGATACCACGCTTGCAAACCACTTAGCCAATGAGGTCCTAATAAAATATCTTTTTATGGGAAAAAATTTCTCAGCTCAAAATTTGACAGAAGATTGCAGCAGCAAAAAGATAAGATGTAACATCCTTACGATAGGTCATAGAAGCCTAAAGGTTAGTCAAAGTTATATATGACCAAATAAAATGGTGGTGACATTTTTGGGATAAAAAAGCTCACTTTCAAAGACTTATAGACACTCTGTCACCTACAATCAAAGTATCTACGAACACCATAATTCTATTCTTAATCTCTACAACCAAAAACAACAGGTCATATGACCAGTACAATCACACTAACATTTATGGGTAGGTCTGCAAGCAAACTCGCGATATTTCCAAAGTGGATTGGCCATAGGATTACAGATCGTATATCATTTAACATAATCTGATAGGGAGACTTTTGCAGGCACAACTGCTTCATAGTTAATAATCTAACAAACTTTTTCAAATTGATGAATTTATCATGAATAATAGTGGTCATATAAATGTCAGGCTAACTAACTTCCTTTAAGCATTGAGGTTTTTTTTGTTTTATGTTGTTTGTCTTTGGAAATTAACAAAATAGTTATCACTTAACTTTTTATTTCAGCAAAGTTTGGACACAAAACCCTGTATGTGTTTATATTAGTAAATATTTCCTAAAATTTTTTTCAACAAATGATAATTAGTATTGTTCAGACACTCAATGCTTTTGATAAAACTGTTTGCTGTGTTCTGAAACATAATAGTGTGTATTTTTCAAAGTAAGTTACAATGATGTCGGTATTGAAAACATACCGGTATTACCCTTAAAAGTTGAAGTATTTAACATTTTATAATTATATTTTAGGGTATTTTTGACATCCAAATGGAGTTTCATAACCTATCAGAAGACATTAAAGATTTGGTGGAACATAGTTTCAGAATCACAACTTTTTGAACTTCCACGGTCCTGAAAATACTTTGATCTTTGCACAAATTTAACACACTGTGTGAAACCATATAAGTTTTCGTTATTTGAGGTGTATGTGTCACCACATAATACCTATATCCAGAATTTTCATTTTAGGAATTTCACTTTTAAATCAAAGTTATAACAATTTTTCAAACACTTCCTGTGTTTAACAATGCATAGACAAACAAAATAAAAGACACATCTGATGCTGTAAATGATGCTTACAGGCGAGGAAACACAATTACTGCAGATTTTAATTGAATAGTTTCAGTTGGAAGACAGATTTAAAATAAAGTTGACAACTGTAAGTTCTTGGTCCATCAACATTGGAGATATTCAATTCATGTTTACTGTGGTGACTGACAGTGCTAGTGATAATACAGTTTCTGCATGACAACATGGCCTAAAATTAGCACAAACTCCAACTGTTATGCCAATTTAGGAAGAGTTCTGTATACTTAAACCAAGCAGTGGATCTCACTTTATATGAACCACAGGCATTAAGCCTTGGCCACACTGTAAATCTTTCCCTTTACCATCAGCTGATCTCCATGGTATAGCATTGGGTAAACTTGGCAGCTTGCAGCATCTGGAGATTCACTGCTACCCCAATACCTGTACAATAAGGATACATACATTTAATCCCATTCATAACCTGTCTCTACATCTGAGACTTATCAAGCTGTTATTTTAACACATACCATAAAACTGGATTTGACCCACATAGCAGGGAATACAGACCGGGGCCATAGGTTTTTATATTCCCTGGTGCCACTTGCTATGTATAATTAGCTTTATAACTTGATTAAGAAGCTTTAATTTTTTGTTGACATTTTAATAATGATGTACACTACAATTATGTCATATATATCATTAGAAAGTTTGTCTTGGTTATAGAAATGGCAGAACAATCTCAAGTTTACTAATAGAGAGTTTATATTCTCTGGTGCCAGTAACATCACAGATGTACTTACTATTCACCTGATATGGTTAATGACATAAGTAAAACATCCCTCATTGATAAATACAAATATATAGATTACTTATGAAGATGAACAATGTAATACTTGTGCTAAGTGCTTATATAATATTATCAATCTTTGTTCATCATATATTTTCTTCATAAGCGATGATCAGTTCATGATTGGGTCTAACTTTGGTGAATTTTTTACTTTTAAATTATTTTAAATAATAATGGGTTGTTATAGGTAGAATAATAGTTGTGTTATCTCGTTATCATTGATACCAAATATTGTTCCCCTAGAAATTATGCAAATATTAAAAATATTACTCTAACTGCTGAAAACTCTGGGTCAGTTTATGGGTCTACTTTGAAAACAAAAGTTACACTAGACAATTTCATTTAGGACCTATTTGACCTCTGACTCAGAAGGGTCCATACTTACTTAAATATGTGCAGAAAATCAGCAATGGTTTAGGCAAATCAGCAAAATGAGTCCATAGTAAGAACGTAGTGGGGATTTACAAAAAGCCAGACCAAGGACGCATCTGTGGCCAGATGCATGATGTATCCACCGACAAAGGCTAACTAACATAGTTTAGAAGATAAACAGCATTTTTCATTAATAAGCAAGCTGAAAGCACTCTTAAGTTTGGCTACCCTTATTTGATCCTGTAGCAGGGGCCCATGGTGAAGTCTGACCACATCAAAAGATTATCAGCCCATGATTTCCTACAAGTCGTTTTCACATTGCAAACCTCTAGGACCAATAATAAGCAGGAGGGGCCCAAGGTCAAATCTGACCGCATGAAAAGATTCGCAGCCAATGACTTCCTATAAGTTGTTTTCATATTAATGAGTTATTTGAGAAATACTGGCTATCTGCAATACTTCTAGAGATAATTCGCATTTGCTCATTTTGAGTAGGTGAATAATTAGCTAAGGTCTGAAACTTCACCAAGTGAAAGCTCTCTCAAAAGTAGGTGAATGAGTTATTTGAGCAAAATTGGCTATCTACAATACTTTTAGAGATAATTCGAATTTACTCATTTTCAATAGGTGAGTAATTACCTACGGGTCTGGAACTTCACCATGTGAAAGCTCTCCCAAAAGTAGATGAATGAGTTATTTGATAAAAATTGGATATCTGCAATACTTTTAGAGATAATTAGCATTTAGTCATTTTAAGTAGGTGAATAATTAGCTACAGGTCTGAAACTTCACCAAGTGAAAGCTCTCCCAAAAGTAGGTGAAGGAGTTATTTGACAAAAATTGGCTATCTGCAATACTTTTAGAGATAATTTGCATATACTCATTTTGAGTAAGTGAGTAATTAGCTACAGGTCTGAAACTTCACCAAGTGAAAGCTCTCCCAAAAGTAGGTGAAGGAGTTATTTGACAAAAATTGGATATCTGCAATACTTTTAGAGATAATTTGAATTTACTCATTTTGAGTAGGTGAGTAATTAGCTACGGGTGTGAAACTTCAACAAGTGAAAGCTCTCCCAAAAGTAGGTGAATGAGTTATTTGAGAAAAATTGGCTATCTGCAATACTTTTAGAGATAATTTGCATTTACTCATTTTGAGTAAGTGAGTAATTAGCTACAGGTCTGAAACTTCACCAAGTGAAAGCTCTCCAAAAAGTAGGTGAATGAGTTATTTGAGAAAAATTGGCTATCTGCAATACTTTTAGAGATAATTCGCATTTACTCATTTTGAGTAGGTGAGTAATTACCTACAGGTGTGGAACTTCAGCAATGTGAAAGCTCTCCAAAAAGTAGGTGAATGAGTTATTTAAGAAAAATTTGCTATCTGCAATACTTTTAGAGAAAATGCAAAATTACTCATTTTAGTAGGCAAGTAATTTAGCCACAGGCATAATTTAGACATAAAGCCTACCGATAGAATACTGTGGTGCACCCTCTGATATACCTTGCAAACTTGAGAAGGCTAGCTATAATATTTTTTTCGTTAGAGCGGTAATGGTGAAATCTCTCTACACACTGCGGCTATCCAGTGGATACAATGATTTACTCAACAGTGAGAACCTGAAAGTAGATATTGGTAAGCTATGCCATGACATAGAGGTCTGCAATTTCACTCTGTTATAGCTGACCAAAAATTATGTGAATAAGATATTTAAACAAAATTCTGTAAATGTAATAGTTTTCACATTATAACTGATTTACTCAACAGTGATAACCTCAAAGTAACTATTACTCAGCTATGCAATGAGCCACATGTCTGAATTTTTTGTATGTTATAGCTGACCCAAAATTAGGTGAACAACATATTCAAGCAAAATACTGTAAATGCAATAGTTTTCAAGTTACAACTGATTTACTCAATGGTGAGAACCTGAAAATAGCTATTGCTCAGCTATGCCATGAGCTATAAGTCTGTAATTTCACGATGTTATAGCTGACCCAAAAGTAGGTGAACAACATATTTTAACAAAATACTTCAAATGCAATATTTTTCAAGTTACAACTGATTTACTCAATGGTGAGAACCTGAAAATAGCTATTGCTCAGCTATGCCATGAGCTACAGGTCTGTAATTTCACTATGTTATAGCTGACCCAAAAGTAGCTGAATAACATATTTACACAAATTTCTGTAAATGCAATAGTTTTCCAATTACAACTGAACTACTCAACAGTGTGAACTTCAAAGTAGCTATTACTCAGCTATGCAATGAGACACAGGTCTAGAACTTCACTATGTTATAGCTGACTCCGAAATAGGTGAATAACATATTGAAACAAAATACTCTAAATGCAATACTTTTGAAGTTATAAGTAATTTACTCAACAGTGATAACCTAAAAGTAGCTATTACTCAGCCATGCCATCAGCTACAGGTCTGAAATTTTACTATGTTATAGCTAACCCAAAAGTAGCTGAATAACATATTTATACAAAATTCTGTAAATGCAATAGTTTTCAAGTTACAAGTGATTTTACTCATGATGGAAGTTACTGAAAAGCCCAAAAGTAGCTATTACCCACTTAGCTATTGAGACAGACACCCAAGTTACTCACCATGTTGTAGCTATGAAAAAAGTATCTGAATAACATATTTTAAGAAAATGCTCTAAATGCAACACTTTTCAAGTTATAAGTGATTTAGTGCATGATTTCATGAATTTTAATGCATTTTTGACATTTTGTCTACCACAGGCCTAATTTAGACATAAAGCCTACCAAATAGATAGGGTGGCGAGTCCTCTAGCATACCAAGCCACCTGCCAAATATGAAAGAAATGTGGACTGTACATCGCTAACAAGCAATATTCCACATTTTAGACATTTTTGTCCACCACAGGCCTAATTTAGAAATGTGGAATGTAGGTCGCTAACAAGAAATCTCTGTGGACTCGGACGCGGACGAGGGCTCGGACGCAGACAACGATGATGAATCCATAGTATCCCCGCTTCGCGTCGGGGATACAATTATTACCTGATTTTTGATGGTTTTGTATTAATGTTACATCGAGCTGTAAATATTAATAAACAAAGTGACCATTTGACACACCTTTCATGTACGTCATTGCCTTTCCACTTATTACCATGCTTGAATTTCATTGCCGGCCGCTGAATAGCCATTTTCCACGCCAGTCGTATCAAGGAAGAGATATAGTTCTTCATGCTTTCTTTGTCACATACTGTTGCCCAGACATGCTGGTATTCCCCAGAACTTTCAAACTGGCCCTGTAACTTGGTGTAAACCCTCTACAAGTAGACAGGAGTCATGATTATTGCAATTGAATCCATTTTTTGTGCATGCACATGACTCAAAAACTATGAAATTGGATCAGAGTCAAATTTGACATGGACTTGGAACTATTCCTAGCACTGTTCTCCTGAAAGATCATCTTGCTTAACAAAACAGAATTTTCTTGAGGGATTTTTCGACAATATCTATTCCATAATTCAATAGCTGTTAATCGCTTTGGAGAATTATTTACACATAAAGTTTGATCTACCCCTGGTTCTCCCCCGTTAAAAGATGATCTAGATCCACACTGGGACTCTATTTTTTAGGGATATCTCTCCATTATTCACTAATATATCTGGTTCCGGATCCCCGTGCAAGGATTTCTGCTTCCTCAGACACTACCTTTTATATTTCAGCAGTTATTCAAGAAACAGTATAAATACACTTATCTTCTGTGGCTGTGAGTTTACAATCAGAGAGAAATATAGTTGTAAGAACAATATCAACTTGACATAAACCTGAAATGTTTAACAGACAGCTGCGTAAATATGAATATTGATGTATGTAAAGACTTGTTCTTATAGAGATTGAACAAAATATAATGCCTAATTCAGGCACTGTGTCAGCTGACATTACCTTTTGCTTGAATGAATTACAGATGCATTTTGTGTATCACTATGGCAAAATATTCACAAGGCAATAAATATGCCACAGTGTTCGCTCTCATCAAAAATAAATGCGAGACAGACTGTCTCCCTTCACTTGAAAATGCGAGACAACTGTGAACAAATGTGAGACATGCCTTGTGTCAAGATATTTTGAAATATTTAGTTCCAATTTGGGACTGCATAAAATCTTCTTTATTTAAATAATAAGAAATAGATGCTAAACTAAAACTTCAAATAAATAAACTATTTAATGCTGTTTTTATTTGTCTTTTATTTATTTTTTTAAATTTCACTTCTAAAGCACATCTTAATGGCTGGGTGCTACTGGTTTTTTTTTTTAATTTTTTTTTTCATTATCATTAATTTACTGTTATCTGGATTCATCAAATAAATAAATAAATTGCATTTCTCCTCTTTTCTTTGAAGAAATATATATTTTGTTTCTTCTGATAACAGACGAATTTCTTTGGTCAGTAGTTGTTCCAACTGTTTCGCCTGTGACACAATATGCAGAAGACTAGTTTAAAATTAGACAAAAAGCACGGAAATCTCGTGAGAATGCCCGAATTCTCGCGTGAATTACTGTTAGTGGGGTGTATCAAATAAAATAAACTCACTTTCATGTCTTTCTCGCCTATTGCTATGAGGAAATATGTACATCGTCGCTTCCGATAATAGACGAATTTCTTTGGTCAGTAGTTGTTTCGACTGTTTCGCCTGTGAGACTATAAGCAGAAGACGAGTTTAAAAATTGACAAAAAGCACGGAAATCTCGCGAGAATACCCGAATTCTCATGTGAATCACTGTTAGCTGGATATATAAAATAAAATAAACTGCTTTTCATGCTTTTCACAGCCATTTCTATGGGGAAATATGTACGTCATCGCTTCCGATAATAGATGAATTTTCTTCAGTCCGTTTTGAGTGTTTCGCCTGGTAGCGACAGCACAGACGCGTTGGTGACTTGGTTTTGCGACAACTCGCCCCAGAGTGTGTACAAACTCACGACATCGTGCTCGAGAGCGAACACTGATACCATCTTAGTTCAAACTGCCTTCTGTTGTGAATACCTTTCATTAATACTCAATATATCCAGCAGAGATTAAAAATTTGAAAATAAGTGTGAAAACTGTTGAGTGACCCCTTTGACCAAAGTCAAAATAACAGTCACATACACTTCTAAGATAATGGCACTTAAAATGAAGTAAAAACTTACTTTCTCAAGTTTTTCTAAATTCACCATGTCTGCCTCTTTCCTCAGGAAATCTCCAGCTGCATTTGAAAGCTGTTTTGGCAGATCAAACTTTTGTTCTACCTAGAAAGTACATTTATGTCCTCCCATTGTTGATTAAATCTAGTTACACCGACCTAACTGTTGTAATGTGATCTTAATTAGATTAATGAGCATAACTGTACAGACATGTCTTGGTAGAACACATTTAACTAGAGATTGTGTCTCCACGCAGTGTATCCCCGGAGGGGACATAGTTAAGGCGTGAATATGTCGGTGTTGAGCCTGTTTCCTGGAGCACCAGGTCAGGATTCTCCATAGTACCAGATTACTCCCAAAAGCTAATCACTAGTTCTTTCACTTATATCTGTCTTTAAAAATTACATTTCATGGATCCAGAAGATCCATATAGTGATCCGGATCACTTCCAAAATTCAATCATTTCATCCTTTTACCTTTTCAGACATATCCTGAAAATTTCATCAAAATCCGTCCATAAGTTTTTGATTTATCTTGTACACAAACACCTCTGGCAGCCTGGATCCAGATGATCCAGATCACTCCCAAAATCTAATCCTGGTCCCATTTAGGACATTTCCTGGAAATTTCATCAAAATCCACCCATGACTTTTTGAGCTATTTGTCTTTAAAAATTATATTTCATGGATCCAGAAGATCCAGATAGTGGTCCAGATCACTCGCAAAATTGAACCATTTCTTCCTTTTACCACTTCTTTTACCATTTGTAACATATCCTAAAAGTATATTCAAAATTCATCCTAAAATTATGTTGCAGCCTGGATCCAGATGATCCAGACAGTGATCCAGATCACTCCAAAAATGTAATCACTTGTTCCTTGTACCATTTAGGTCATTTGCTGAAAATGTAATCATAATCCATCCATAATGTTTTGAGGTATCTGTCTTTAAAAATTACATTTCATGGATCCAGAAGATCCATATAGTGATCCGGATCACTTCCAAAATTGAACCATTTCATTCTTTTACCTTTTCAGACATATCCTGAAAACTTCATCAAAATCCATCCATAAGTTTTTGAGCTATATTGCACACAAACACATCTGGCAGCCTGGATCCAGATGATCCAGACAGTGATCCAGATTACTCCCAAAATCTAATCACTTGTTCCTCGTCCCATTAAGGATGTTTTCTGAAACTTTCATCAAAATGCACCCATAAGTTTTTGAGTTATGTGTCTTTAAAAATTAAATTTCATGGATCCAGAAGATCCAGACAGTGATCCGGATCACTCCCAAAATTTAATCATATCTTCCTTTTACCATTTTGGACATATCCTGAAAATTTTGTCAAAATCCATCTGTCAGTTTTTGTGTTATCTTGTTCACAAAGAAACAAACAAATAGAGGGCCAAAAATGACCCTCGGTCAGGCACTTTGGCGGTCAGTGGATGACCTTAAATGAAGATCTGTAACCGGTAAACGTGGATGCTGTTACTCCATCATGTACTCAACCTCCAAAGCCATTTTCAATAGTTTCCATGCAATGTAGTCAGCATTAAGTGTAAAAATATCTCCAAATTTGCCAAAAATGACCCTTGGTCAGGTACTTTGGCGGTCAGTAGATGACCTTAAATGAAGATCTGTAACCAGTAAGCCTGGATGGTAGAAGTCCATCATGTACTCAACCTCCAAAGCCATTTTCAATAGTTTCCATGCAATATAGTCAGCATTAAGTGTGAAAATATCTCCAAAAAGGCCAAAAATGACCCTCGGTCAGGTACTTTGGCGGTCAGTGGATGACCTTCAATGAAGAGCTTCCAGGTCAAATTTCTGCATGCTTACAGAGGACATATATATGTATTACATATACAAGCCATAGGATGATCTGACATTCTGTATATGAGAACTGGGCCAAAAAGTGAAAATATGGCCAAAATCTGACCTTTAAGAGGCCACCAGTGACCTTGAGATTAAAGGTCAAGGTCACAAAACAATAGCGTTCGTGGCATTGCCCATATATACCCACATACCAAATTTGAAGTTCTAACTAAAATATTTTTTAAGTTATCGCGTCCAAAAGGAAATCTCTGCGGCGGCGGCGTGACCATACTGAATCCTAAGTATCCCCAACTTTCGTCCGGGGATACAATAAGAATGCTGGTCCATCTGAATACATTATATTATGAGCCACCACATTCTCTCATCCAGAAACTCCAGTATGTTCAGAGATATGCTGAACACTTCTGCTGAGCAATTGCCAAAAATAATACCTCTTCCACTGTCTTGGCCAACCCAACTTATGTGGTTTGAATGTGATTTTATTGGCTGTGTGACAGATTATTTCAGTCATTAGGCTGTGACTGTAATCAGTGCATTCAGATTGCATTTCAGAAAAATATTCAACCTTTGTGAGTCAGCATCTTTGTACAGAGTACTCTTCACTAATCTTTTGGATGTTATGACCGACATTTTTGGCACTACGTTTGTCTACACTTTTATAAAATTGGAGCCAAGAGATTATTTAGATTATTAGACCTCTCAGACCTAACATCAATTATCTCTGTTTACCAAGAGTAATCAGAACTTGGTGTGTCAAGTAAATTTATGGAATCATGGCCCTTAATGGCAAGTCATAAGGCTTTAGAGTCATGGAAATCATGTTTTATTGGTTTATCTGCCCGTGTTTGACAAGATAATTCATAGCCTCCAAGTTCTTAATTGGCTAGGTTTTATGATTGATCCCAACAGTGGAACAGGGGTATAAGAAAATATTACCATATAAAACATGTGTTTACATCTATCCATTGGCTGTAAATTAATCAAAACATTGGCACAAAGTTTGTCAGGACCACAGTGGTGCACACTCACCTCCCACCCTCAGATCAGAGTATGGGCCCAGCCCGACCTCAAGTGGGAAAGCTGATAGTTGCTCTCCACTGGTCAGCAATTCACAATATAGAACCCTGATCAACTGTTTGTACTGGTTTCCTCTACTCACCTAATTTCTTGTGACAATATAACCGATACAATGGTTCAAGGCATGACACATTAAGCACTAAATAAATGTATCCTTCAAGATTCTTGTCTAACATATTTGTATTCAATGCACTGTTAGTGGGATGCCCATACAGTCATTGCAGAACAAGTAGATAATGTGGTTACATCTTTTACTTTTCAATAACAGGAAAAACAATTTTCTCTTGACATGTACCACAAATTGACTTCTTCAGCCATCATCTAAGAAGTTCATCAAAAAAAAAAAAAATCAATTTTGTGCTCTAGAATACTGATTTCTACATTGATCATCTAATAATCCTACAGCCTTGTACAACTAACTACTGAGGCAGTGGGCAACAAATGGATTAAGTTGAGCTAAGATCAGCTTACTTTTTACAGAAAAATGGGTTAGCTTATGTTTGGGGTATATCACATTCACAAAGTTAAGCCAAGTTTTGAATTAGTAGCAGCAAACTCAACTATATTTAATCCAAAAGTTAATCCAAAAATCAGCTTAGCTTTTTCTGTGAATACTAATCTTAATCCTAATCGATTTTACGATTAACTTGAGCTTTTTTTGCTGATCATTGCTAATTTCTTTTCTAAATACAGCCAATGGCATCGTGTGTTCACCTCACCTCAACAGTTAAAGAAATATCTGACACATCCAAACCGGTTCCCTTGGCCTCTATCAAAGTTGATGGAAAGAACAATATTTGCTTCAGTTGTTTTTGCAGCATACTGAACAGGTTTTCTGATTCTACCTCAGACGCCTAATGATAAAAATAATACAGATTGTATGGTTAGATGAATGTATTTGACCTAAATATTCATTTTATTGCAAAAAATACACTTACCATTTCCTGACCATAGCTATAGTTTGGTGCCATCCAACTCACTGGCCAACAAAAATAATCCTGATCAGGAAATGTAAGTATTTATCTAATGAAAATTAAAATTACAACAAAATTTTTCAAATTTTTGATTTTGGCTTATAGATATGTCGTGGCTTTGAGTTTGCAGTGATTAACCACTATAAAAGATCAATTAGAATTAGAAATAAATACCAGAAAATAAAGACTGAGTAACTTTATTTGCTGATGCTTTTTACCATGGATACATTTTGACTATTTTCCACAAATAAGTGCTGACTTTTTTAATATATTCTAATGACTATTTACCCCATATCACAAATATAAAATCAATCAATTATGTATTTTACATTAATTGGAGCCTTGTAATATATATATTTTAAATGATATCACTGAAGAAGACAAAACACACAGTTCTTACTAACTATGGATTCAAACGCTCAAAGTGCTATTCATCCATACCAACTGCACAAGTACAGTCCAAGCTCTGTAGTGACTGACATTCCCCTAACTGAAAGACAAAGTCTCACCATATCACCATCATCACCATCATCATCATCCCTAGTGTTCTTTAGCCTGCCACTAGGGACAGGATCCAATAACAGAGAACCACCAATTTACATGGTCATACTAGCCACTATGTTTCTGCCTATGCCTGGGATCAAACCTAGCTCCAAGAAGAGTATGACTGTGTTACCCACTAGGGCACAATGGCACATATAGTCAAACTAGTCTTACCACTATGACTGAATTTAGGATGTTCAGCTTCTGCCAGTCTAAGACATCCCTAAGTTCATCTAAGTCAGACTTCGTATCATACCACTGGTTACTCATCAGGAGTTGATATTCCTCCGACACATTCATCGGTCGATTTTTCATGGAAACGTTCTCAAGGTCAGACTCATTGGAGGATACCTTAGCTTCCATTTCTTTGGATAGCCTGTGTGGGAAAGTACAGCACACAATTGTAAAATCCTAAGATAATGACATTTGTTCTTGCTAGTTATTCTCAGCACAATATCTCCTTTTAGCACTATTTGACCCATTTGAACTGCAAATTCTAAGCTGTTGCTTTCCAGGACCAGTATTCCCCTCATACAGAGGGAACAGACAGTGCAAAACTAATAAAAATGGATAAGATCCTTCAAAAACAATACAAAATCACCATAAATCTTCTAGATTATTACAGAGTTAAGTTGTTTGTAAAAGCATTAATCAACCCAGATGAAAACTAGGAGTAATTTTTTTGGGGGGGCACGTTTAAACACTGTTCAAGACAACAAATACTTTTAGTTTCAATACAAAATACTTCATAATATATTAAATACCAGAGAATATTTTAATAAAATTAAGGTCTCAAAATGTGATTAATGTATTCTCTGCCAAAAAGCAACAGACAGTGTCAGACATCTATTTGTCCAATGTCAGAGAGTTCAGGCATTATGGGACAACCTACAAAGATGGATACTAAATAAACTTGACATTTCTATTGAAGTAACTGAGTGTATGAAAATACTAGGATATACAATTTTTGAACATAATTTTTGGCCACTAAAGTTCATTCTGTTATAAGGACAACACTACATATATATCGTTGTTCAGTGAAAGAGACTGACTTAAATTTTTATTTCCTCCTAAAAGAGATAAAACAGAAATTTGAAGAACAAAAACAACTGTCAAGAATTAACTTAACAACAGAAAAATAGGACAGTATTTGGTCAATATGGCAAAATCTGCTCATAAATTTTTAAAGTCATGCATTATAATGCATAGTTATAAGTATGCTTTAAACTTTGCATTATTTATGCCTTCATAGTTAAGCCTGAAAAATTGTTTTGATTTTCAATTTTTCCAGTTTGATTATCTTTAATTACATTTATATGTTTTTCTCAAAATAATAACACTATTCCAAATTAAAGGTCACAGCATGTGTCCTTTTTATAACTAGTGCCTATGAAACCAACTTTGATATGTTATCCTTTCTGTCTTGGCACAGTTTTTCTCCTGTGCTGTTTAACTCTTATTTTGTATATTTACTTACAATGTCAACAACAAACTAGACCTACGCATCTGACAACCGATGCAAATTTGTATCCATCAAAAAGACAACTCACTAGAGCCAGTGGACCATCGTTTGACCTTGAATGAGGGGGCCAAGGCTAAATCTATCCACATCAGAAGATTCCCAGCCCATGATTTTCTATAAGTTAGTTTCACATTGAAAAATCTCTAGGACTAATAATAAGCAAGTTATTAGCACTTTTAAGTTTGGCTGTCCTCGTTTGACCTTAAAGGCTCAAGGTCAAATCTGACCACGTCAGAAGATTCCCAGCCCATGATTTCCCATAAATTGGTTACAGGTTGCAAACCTCTAGAATCAATAATAAGCAAGTTATTAGCACTTTTAAGTTTGGCTGTCCTCGTTTGACCTTAAAGGAGGGGCTCAAGGTCAAATCTGACCACATCAGAAGATTCCCAGCCCATGATTTCCTATAAGCTGGTTTCACATTGCAAACCTCTAGGACCATTAATAACAGAGATACAGACACTTTTAAAGTCCATTACATGGGGTTCTTGGTACTCCGTCGATGACCTTGAATTAAATGCTTCAAGGTCCAATGTCTGCAAGGGTGTAGAGGACATGTATATCTTCTATACATATCACCTATGAAGAGATTCAACCTTCTGCTTATGAGAACCAGCCAGTAGAAAAAGGTACATATATTTTCAAAGAAATGCCTGTGACAGCCATCTTGTTTTTCAGAATGAGGCTAATTTCCTTCTCAGAGAAGCTTACCTCCTATGAAGATATCCTGCAAATTTGGTGAATGAACGTCGAATATCTCTCTACACACGGCAGCAGCGGCATAGCGAACACTAAACCAAAGTATCCACCAGATGCCTCAGTTGGATATAATAAAAGTATAAAAAATTAGTAAGAAAGCAAAAGTCAAGTTACATTCTGGGTCAATAATCCAGGGTTGTGCTTGTGGATGACAGGAAATTGCTCAGTGAGGAAATTTGAGTTGAAGAAATGGGTTTAAAAGATGTTTTGTAATGGATGTTACTCAGACTCTCATGTGAGAGTTCCTAGAAGTATGTGTTTCTGACAACTTAATAATATAACATGGTACTTATATTATTGTACTTATATAGCCCTCGTAATATATTGTCTCTAAGAAAGACATTCATAGTTGAAGAAAGAACTTGAAGGAAATTTTGGACTGTTTCTAGTGATTCTCGCATAGAAAATATCTCATGGATGACCATTTTCTTCAGCTTTTCACTGGGGATTGGACCCAATTGCATAGCACTGTCATTTAAATGCTTATTCACTATGTAATTGCCTGTACCTATGATGGAACCAATGTCCTCTGTGTTCCTAGGCGTGTGTGCTGACCCATAGGCCACAATGTCACATATAATAGCAAAGCTACATGTATGAGGTATACAAAAAATTATGAATCAAGATGACAATATTATAGTACATAACACAAGTTTTGTATTGTTTCTCTTCACAAGTGATTTTTGTACAAGTCTAGTGAGCACCACTAATCTCAAGACATTCCAGATTGTGCTTATATCAATTCTAGGGGGGCCACGGTGGTGCAGTGGGAACACACTTGCCTCCCACCTCTGAAGTCGGTGGTTCAAACCCCAGACCTGATGTGGGACAGTTGGTAGTTGCTTACCAATGGTCAACACTTTACAGTATAGAACCTAGGCAAAATGTATCTACTGGTTTCCTCTGCCCATAACACTACCTGTCGTGATATGACCTATACAATTTCGAAAGCGATGTGAAACCCCAAATACATATATATATATGTATATATATATATATATATTCGCAAATTCCTTGGAGTTGAGACAGCAATACTTCTGGCAAATGCTATGGTCAGTAGTCGTCTAGACTACTGTAACTCTTTACTCTATGGGGTAAGCAAGTCCAGCATAGCCAAACTACAGAGAGTCCAGAATGCTCTTTGCCGCATCATCTTCAGACTTGACAAAATGAGTCATGTTACACCCTTTTTGAAAAAACTCCACTGGCTCCCAATTCAACATCGCATCCTGTTTAAGTACAACCTTTTGGTATTCAAGGCTATTAATCTTTCACAGCCCCGTATCTTTCAGCTTTAATAAGATCGAGCAGTCTCACTCGTGGCAACAGGCTATCTATCTCCTCAACTCGCCCTAATAAGCACATAGGAAGGCGTGGTTTTGCAGTAGCTGCACCAGCCGAATGGAACAAGTTGCCACAAACTGTCAGATCTCAGCAAACAATAGATGGTTACAGAAGCCAGCTAAAGACCTACTTGTTTAGGCTGGCATACCCCCCACCTTAGTTATACCCTGGCAGGCGCTTTTTAGATGTTGACCCATGCCTGTCCCTGGACTCTCCCTTCTTGGACTCAAGCGCATTAGAGGATTTGTATCAATTTTGCGCTATATAAATCCTACTATTATTATTATTATATATCAATCTAATCTAATATGAGAAACTAAACTGACCAAAAGGATCGAACTAAACACCAAACTAGAAAACACTTGTAAAGCAGTGACATCCACTGGAGTTTGTTTCTGAAAATTTGGTACGCTTTCCTTAACTTTACAGACTTCTTCCTTGACCAACATAAAATGTTTCATGATGATCCACTCATAATGTAGGTTTAATGTAGATAGCTAAAGTTGGTGAAAATAATTTAAAATGATCCTTTGAAAATTCAGGATTTCTTTCTGTATCCAATTATGATCCAGATGTTACCAAAAATTTGAACACTTTTTTCATTGATCGGGTCCTACACATGTTCACAATTTGAGAAAGATCACAAACAAATGAACAGCCATACAAAAGCATGTAACAAGAAGAGGGGTACTTATACTTAGCAAAAACGTATTAATACCACAGCAAAACACAAAATAGTGCTCTGTACAGAATACAAAATACTTAAAACTTCATTTTCAAATTTAATCTAGTTACCTGTTGGACACATCTCCTAACTTTTCCTTGCATTCGGCCAACTGCTGACTTAGATTTTTATTTTGTTCTTCAGTTTCTTTTATCTGGATCTTCAAATTTATGAATTCTGTAAATGCTTTTTGTTTCTCCTCCTGACATTGTTTCAATTCTCTTTCCTTGTCTGCAAGCCTGTTTGTCATTTCTTCTTGAACCTTAGATGCCTCACCAACCAGAAATTTCAGCTGTTCATTCTGTTGCATTAAATTCTTTATTGTCTCATCTGCTTTCTGTTGATGTTGTTTTGATTCCCTTTTCCTGTTTCATATTATGAAAAAATAGTTAAGCAGACTGTTGTTTATTACTAATTAGTCATCTTGGTGGCCATATTTTAAAAATAGGCTGTGGTTACAACAGGAGAGTTTTATTCATCAAAATGTGTTTAACAATTTTGTACTGAGGCAGTTATATTCACATATAGTCCTTGTAACAAGCTTGTAATGAAGAACCACCACTTTGCTTCAATAGTAAGAAAATAAGTCTACATTTTCGAAAATGATTTTTTTCCCCAGCATTTGAGTTCAACAAAGCATGGTTGATAATAAACTGGATTTTGCCCCTTCAAATCAGCAAGACGGCACTGACATTAAATGACATAGAAGTATAATTAGGTTAAAATATATTTACTTTACTTACACATCTTTAAGCTCCTTTTCCAATCTTTGTATTCTATTTTTACTGGCATCTGAGGCATTACTGTAGCCTTGAGGCACTTGATATTGTTCCGATATTACTGGCGTCTCACTTGTGGCCTGGATTTCCTCATTTTGTATGATGCTTTCACCCTCTCCATCTACATCTAGGTAACAAATCGATGGACATTTACATCTGCAGCCTAAACATTCACAGTTACATCCGCTACACCCACACATTTTTCTCTGGCCTTTAACGCTGGATATATTATGACTCACCTGGAAAGAATATTGTTATGCTTTTAACACCACAGTTTTAAATACATAACTCGTGATTTGTAATCTGATTTGTGACTTGGAAGGCTGCTGTAAGCTAGTTCTGTAAAAAAAGTTGGGAAACCTGATGAAAAATATGCATTTGAACTGAATTAAAGAGCTAAAAATTTATCAAATCTGACCACAGCTGAAGACTCCAAGCTCATGATTTCTTATAGGTCAGTTTCACATACCAAAACTGTAGGACCAATGATCAGTGAGTTATAAGCATTTTTAAGTTTGCTTAACCTTGTTTGACCTAGAAGAAGGGGCTCAAGGTCAAATCTGACCACATAAGAAGACTCCCAACCAATGATTTCCTACAGGTTGGTTTCACATCCTAAAACTCTAGGACCAATAATAAGGACATACAGCACCTTTAATAACATCAAATATCTTTCTTCTGGTGCTAGTATCCACCAGATCAAAGAATACACTAAAGTTTTACAGCATTCCAGCAAATCCTTTTCTAGATATACTGTAAAATGAATGAAAATTACCTTTATAACCCCTGTCTGATGTGGGGGGTGGGGGGTTGGGGCTTGGGGGTAAATTCAACAAGCTCTTTAAACACCCAGGATGTGGTTTCCTATTACCTCCCAATATATTCCGAGGCTTTAAACCCAACAATAAAGGAGATACTTGACATATTAACAATTTCTCCCGCCTGTACATAGTGTAGCAAAGGCACCTGATTTGGTTGATTTTAAGGTAGCCTTAACAAGAGGTTGAATTTTTAAACCTATACACCTAAGTGTCATATTTCAATATGATACTGAACCTTTTTCAGCTCCTTAAGTAATCTCTGAAAAGTGACATAAGATGTGGCCGAAAGGCTTAATTTTTAGCATATTTTTAGCAACTGATAATCAATCACCTGTCAATCAGTCAATTATGGCCCGATTGATCTTAATGTTGACTGGCGCCTAGATTCTGATTTGAGGAATATACTTACTAAATTTGGTTGGCCCACAGTCAGCAGTGGCGGTGGCAGCTGTCTAAAAACTGGGGTTGAAAAAAGTAAGTGTCCCCTTTTCAAGGAAGGCACAATAATAGTTATGATTACTATAATAATTAGAGACAGTTTTACAGAATACCTTTCACACAATATTAAGGCTGTGACGAGTGGTTAAAATCCACCCCGGTACCCAAACTACGCAAATTCGTCTCGCAGTTCGGTATTCGCGTGTTTTAGTATGCACGTTTTTTCCTCTCCATAACCAAAACGGTGGTTTTTGGAAACGATGTCTTCACATTAAAATAGTGGTGAAGGGCAATCAAAACTTATTATATTGTTATAAAATGAGCAGTATTATATAAAATTTCCCAGTATACAAAGAATTCTGCCATTTTGCAGTGTTGTCATTCTTTGTCGTCCTGAAAAACGTGATAAAGTGGGCGACAATATAATATCTTATAGTAGTTAATGGCAATCGGACCAGAAAGCAGTCGAGATCTTCCAAAATCGACCCCACTCATGAATACCGACCACCCGGTCGCAGCCTTACACAATATGTTCGAAAGTGCTGTCAGTATACTTTTGGATAAGAATGTTTAAATGATATTTTAAACTGAGCAACAATTTGAGGAGTTCTTATTTCTTCTGGTAGTTGGTTACATAGCCTTTGAGCCACAACAAAAAAATATCTGTCACTAAATTTTAAAACGAGAGCACACCAGCATCATCCAGTAAATATAAACAGTGAATTATTCAAATGTCACTCAACTCTTATGTTTTCACTTTTATTTTCTCAATCAAAATCAGGGACAGGAGTTAAAGCATGACTTTTTCTTTCATTTCCATGAGGGTCAAACAAACATTTGCAACAATTTGACTTGTTAACTTGGCTCACCAGGAAAACAATATCCATATGTGAACTAATTTTGATAATTTTATTCACTAATGCATTTACATGCTTGACGCTGTGATTTGCGATGCCAGATTGCCACCACCCAACTCTGTTTTTAGGACCAAACAAGATCAGATGAAATGTAAAATTACAAATCTAAGCCACTTTGTTTACTATATATTGCTTACCATATATATGTATTGATATTTTCATGTTATGATAGAACATTAGCTAATTCCCATAATTAGTGTGAAATTGTTTTCAAGCAGAGGGGGTTTATATAACTATATGTCAATAGCTGCTAGGCTGTCTGTGTTCTGTGACGTTTATACCTGTGACACAATTCTATTTTGTTCCTGTTGGGAAGATGAGAGAAATAATGAAGGGATTAACTCCTTTCTTACTATCCCCCACATTAAGAAACTGGTGGCAGCAGTGGTTTCAAAAGTCATGGATGGGTTTTGATAAAATTTTGAAATACTGTTCATAATGGCAAAAGGAACAGATGGTTAGATTTTGATAGTCATCTGGATCAACGTATTGACCCAGGAATATCCATCATTACACTCAAATAGTATTGGAGCTGTTGGGCACCGGTGGGCATATACATTCCCCAAAGTGCTCTTGTTTGATTACGTGATTCAATAAAAAAGGAAAATTGTGACACAAAATTTATACTGCCAACCCCCCCCCCCCCCCCCCCCCCCCCCCCCCCCCCCCCCCCAAATATCTCATTTGATAACATACAATTAGCAGATCAATGACTAGACCGAGTTTCTGTCCCGTCGCCAATTGATGGTAGATCCAGTGAGGAACTGTACTGACATATATGACCTTAGTTTTCGAAAAAGATCATTAAAGTCCCAACTTTGACCTTTGATTTACAAAAGAGTTAGATCTGTAATAAAAAGCATTTTGATGACGTGTCCTACTTTTTATTTGCAGATTATTTTAACACTACTCGAGGTTCTTATATTGAGGTGTTAATAAGTACATATATTAAGAATACTTTAAATAAGATTACATGTATACATGTCCACATACCTAATAGAAATATTTATCCAGCTGCATAAGACACAAACAAACATGTCAGGCTTATGTCTCGTGACAGCAGTGTTTCCTGCTATATTTACAGCCTATTACTTTCGGTTTCGTTTTTTGTTTGGTATCCTTCAAATTACCACTAATGTTCCCATATGTATTCATGTCTCGTCCGGTTGTAGAACGATGATTGAAATTTGACTATATATCTGTGTATGTGTTTGTTTTTGAATTGTACAGTCTAAATTCTAATTACTTGAACAAAGTGGAAACAGATGTCATATTATACACCATGTTTAAACTACGGCCATCTTGCTTCACAAATTAGGTTACGTTTTATGAACAAATAGATTCGTATGCCGCATATACTTCCTAATATATTGATCGACAAAAATGCTGTCTTCAGATGTAACCTCCACAAGAATTTTTATTTGAGTTTGTGTGCTTATCAAGATTATTATTGTTTGCTTGCTAAACACAAGCTTGGATAACGTTACTTTCATGATGTACTGTATTTTATTTCTTGTACTATAAGTATTTATATTTTTTATTGTATTATGCAATTCGTGGTCCATACCCAAACACAAAGTCAGGTCCATGAGTGATGAGTTAAAGACGGGCCAAATGTACTATTCAAAGGAATGCATTTGAGCTAAATACCAATAAATAAAGAACTGGTTATAATAGTTTTATATCAGCTGACTTGTGAGACAGTTGATATTATGGCATCACTCAGTGGTGTACATGTTTACTTCATTTCCAAAAGTGCAAAATCCAGAAACATATGCTGTTTTAAAAGATAACTCGCCTATCAAGGATAAACATTTGAAGATCTGTTTGTTCATCTGTTCCCCAGAGCTGTTAGGAGCGAGGTACCCCCATCCAAAGTGTGAAAACTGCAATGCTTTTAACACAATCTTCTCGTACTAGAACACAAGTATATTCTCTCGTGTGAGCGTCAGGGCTGGATCTTTTTCACTAGTTTTTCAATGAATTTTTTAAATAATTTTTAATGCATTGAAATTGATGAAATCATGCACTAAATCACTACTTTTATTGTGTCATGGTTCAGTAAAGTGCATGTTTCTTAAAAAATAACAGGAATATAGCATTATCATGAAGTAGATTGTCCAGATACTTTCTATTTAGTTAAGAGTTGGTAATTGTTTGGAATGGCTATCACAATAACTAAATGAGTAACAGCCACTTTCTCATTTTCAGCAGATAGCTTAATGAATCAATGGCTGATATCTTCAAAAATATTGTAGCTGCGCAATTTCTTTCAAAGGTGTTATTCATTTACTATAACACATGCTAAGTGTCAAAGTTGTTGCTCAGCATATGACTCAAAAATAGCTACTTTCCCACTTTGCAGCAGTTACCATAATGGGTAAATGTCCTCAAAAGTATTGCACATACACAATCTCTCTCAAAGGTGTTGCTCATTATATTTTGCGAATTTACATTATAAAGTGTCAGATTGGTAGTAGTACTAGGTGGGTCAATCAATAGTTGCTCAATGCATGAATGAGTAATAGCTGCTTACTCACATCTTAGCACTTTTAATAATGAAAAAAAATGTTTTATCTCCTTTATTTATCCTAGAAGTTTGGGATTTGAAGACCAACTGTGAGCAATCATGGCCTGCATATTTTGGTGGGATCAGATTGACATTCCTTCGGGGTTAAATTGGGTTGTTGATACTTTAAATGCCCATGCCTTATTTGTTATTGGTCATAGACGTCTTGGATGCAAAGATAACTTTTATGAAATTATGTGCACCGAATCATTTGTATGATACATCATCAAATCTCAGAGAGGTCATAAAACAAGCATAACAAAATTTAACATGGACAAGTATGGCCTTCGTGATTAATTTATTAACCTTTGGCAGTTCATTGCGAGAAATGCGTTTTGTGACAGATTGGTCATTTGAATGTAATATATTTGTTTATTTATTTAGTCACTTGTTTCCTTTCTTCAGTTTTAAAATTTGGGGTATAGAATCAGTAAATAGATTTTATGTGGACAAGTATGTAACGGGTAACACACTCACCTCCCACCTCTGAAATTGTTGGTTTGAACCTCGCACCCAACCCCCTTTGGGAAAGTTGATAGTTGTTTACCAATAACCAGCAGTTTACAGTGCACAATCTTGACCGACTAATATGTTCCGGTTTCCTCTGCCCTTAACACTATCAGTTGTAATATAACCTATACAATGTGTTGAAAGGAAAATTAAACCCAAATAAATTGAATATATGGGCCAGTTTTATCTCATAATTTTGGAGTAATGTCGAGATCTGGAGTTTAGGGGATCTAGGATTCAGATTACACAGAAAGGAAGTTACTTATCTAAAGGGGCCATTCCACTTGAGCCGACCCTACAACCGACGCTACGACTCTAGGGTTGGTTGCAAAAGTCATAGGGTCGTGGGAAAAGGGGCGCAAAAATGCAGAATCAGTATAAAATTCCCCGACAGAACGGTATAGTTACAGACAGGCCGTGATGACCTAACCAACAAGACGTAGGGTGGGGGACCTATTTTACATGACCGGTCATAGAACTACTACAACAAGCCTTAAACCCATAACCAACAAGCCGCAAAACAAACACACAAGTCGTAAAGACAAACAGACGCTTCAATGATGATAGGGACACATCAGGAGGAACTCTGACAAGATTAGTGTACTTTGGTTTTTTATTGAGCTGAATATGTTGTTATTTTTCATCATTTCAAGACACAGAAGACAGCAGAACCCATCACCTGCCCAACCAGAACCACCACCACAGCCAGAACCATGCAGAAGGAGAAGGAAGTCACAGAATCCATGGGTTATGCCCTGGCTACTGCAGAGGGAGGAAAGGGGATGCTACAGAACAATCTTGAATGAGCTAATCACAACTGACATACCAGGCTACAGGAATTTTACCAGGATGGAACCAGGCTTCTTTGATTTAATAGAGGAAAGAATGAACCCCCACCTCAGGAAGTCAGAAACAAACTTCAGGAAGCCATTACCAGTGGAACTGAAACTAGCTGTTACACTGAGACATTTATCCACAGGACAAAGCTACACTAATGGAGGGTTGGAAGAACCACCATCGTCAAATTTGTTCCCAAGGTCTGCAAAGCCATCTCACATGAATTCCAGAAAGAATACCTGATTTGTCCAACAGTGCCTGAAGACTGGAAGTCAATAGAAGAGAAATTCAGAAATAGATGGAATGTCCCCCATGCAGTTGGTACATTAGATGGCAAACACATAGCTATCAGGAAGCCATGGAAGTCAGGCAGTGAATATTTCAACTACAAGGGCTACTTCTCCCTGATACTGTTAGTCTTGGTGGACGCTGAATACAAATTTCTGTCAACATGGGGGCCAGTGGTTCTTCATCTCATGCTCAGATCTTCAACCATATCAAGCTGAAAAGAAGAATTGAGAATGGCACCTTGGGACTTCCACCACCCGAACCACTTTGACCAGGAAGGCTAGATCTACACTACTTCGTGTTAGGGGATGACGCTTTTGCCCTCATGCCATGGTCGGTCAAGCCATAGAGTAGAAGACAACTGACCAGAGAGGAGAGAATAGCCAACTACATTTTCAAGGGGGCACGGGGTGGTGGAAAATGCCTTTGGCATTTTGACAAGCAGGATCAGGGTACTGTTAACGACCATGGAGCAGAGGCCAAAGGTGGTCAGAGACATTGTGTTAACATGTGTGGTCTTACACAACATGTTGAGAAGTCATCGGGGGAGCCGAGAGACCACTAACTCCAGCAGATGACATACCACCACAGAATGACCAGGGGGAGAAGGGATAAGATGAAAATGTCAGAAATCCATCAAGGGAGGCAAAACGTCAAAGAAATCTACTGAAAGACTATTTTAACAACCTTGGGGCACTGACTGGGCAGGAGGACCAAATTTAAGAAGACTGAGGGAGAAGAAGGTGTCACCATTAAACAATCAGTCCCTTTAAGGACTACACAAAAAAATCCAAGAACTTTTGCTGAAAAGGTGTTGTCAAATTTAAGATTCAAACCCAAGTCCTCTGTGCATAACAAATGCATAACAAAGAATTCCCCACACAAAAACATTTCCTAGATTAAATAAGAAAGAAAATACGTATTAAAAAGAAAAGTACCCAAAAAATATTGAAAAATAAAAGCAACAAAAACATTAGAAAATCAAAAAAAAGTTTTAAAAAAAGAAAAAAAAAATAACTTACAAAATAGTAGAAAAAATACAGTTTCCAAATATATTTTAGCCCCCAAATACCTAAAAGAAAAAAAATTTTGAGGAAATATTTTATCCCAAGAATTACAAAAGAAATGCAGTGAAATTTACAAGACAAAATTATACAGGCTTGCAGTCCAAGTTTAATAATTTTTTATTCAGTTTGTCAGTCTGTTAGTCACTCCATTGCCACTCATATATTTGAATATTTTGTTGGGCCTCATGTATGTTTGTCCATAAGTACTTCCACACATAGAAAATATGTTACTTTATGGATGTTACATTTTTTAGCAAGTTGGGTTTTGGGTGGGAGGGATGTGGGTTTGAGTCTGGATCTTTGTTTTGGGGGTGGGTGAAGTGTATTTTACAAATTGAGTTTTGTTGGGGGTGGGGTTGGTTTTACTTTGAATTTTAGGGGCTGACTATACAGACTAGACTGGCTGGGAGGCCTTGACTGTTCATGATGGGTGGCAGATGGCACTGGTGACGGTGCTGGTTGTAATTGAGAGGGTGAAATGGTTGTGGTGTGTCGATCTGCTGATACTGTAGAACACTTTGGATGGCGCCATAGAGGCTGGATAATCCTGAAGTGTTATGTTGACTGTCTTTCTGTTGTCCTGATGCAATGGAAGGCAGGTTAGCTGGCTTTGCCAGACTCATAGTGAACATCAGCTGTTTGGAAGTCCCAGGCTCTTGGTCATCCACAACTAAGAAAGATGCTTGTTGTGCTGACACTGATGCTGGCCATGGTGGTTGCTGTACTTTGGCAATCACTGTAGCAGGCTGCGTTGTGGCTATCTGAGAAGGCTGCACAACTGGTATGGAGACTGGTTGAGTATCCGGTATGGTATGTATTCTCGTTGCTTCTGGAACTTGAAATGTGGTGACCTGTTGACCTGTAATGACCTGTCTCTTGCGTTCACTGTCTCATTCTTGAAGGTAAGAAAGTCTCTCTCTTCAGAATGACTGTATTGGACCTGTAGTGGGGTCTTGACGAGAAAAGTTGACATCATGGACCTCATCTGTTGGAACTGGTCTAACATTGGATCCTGAGGAGTTGACATGGCAACCATAGCTGGTTGACGTGAAGGGCTGGTGCTAGTCGGATGATGAGTAACATCTGACACAATGCTGATTTCCATTTCAGATTCAGTCTCTCTTGAAGTATCGGGAACTGAAGCTGTGGCTGCTGAAGGTCGCAGTGGTGATTTGAATCCAGAAGACTTGGACACTCCCTTCCTTCTGATGTGACCTCGTAGAAAGCTGAAACTGTCCTTCAACGAGGTCTGTCTCTTGGTGTTCTTGGCTACAGCTTGGCCTGACTTGGTCTGTGTGAGCTTGCCATAACTGGTGCATTGAGTGTTGAACCACTTCTTCACAGTACTGACAGGTAAATTCCTGGAAGCTGCAACAGTTTCCCAAAGTTTTTCTTTCCTCTGCTTGTCTTTGAACTTATCATGTGTCTTGTCAAGTAGCTCCTCATGCTGTTTCATGAAATCCACGATGGCTTCCTCATCTGAATCGCTCAGAAAGATCAATTTCATCTGTCCTTTCTTCTATCTGGATTGCGTGCATCTGGATCTGTATCAGTCCTTGGTCTCTTTTCTCCTCTATCCTGTGTCTCCTCTGTTTCTTTTGTCACCTCTATCGTCTCTGTTTCCAGTCTTTCTCTCTCCTCCATCTCTCTCCTCTCCCTCTCCTCTCTCTCCCTTCTTCTTCTCTCTATATCCTCAGCTGTATCTCCTAACTCAAACTGTGGTTGAGTATCACTAGGTACTTCAATCTTTCTCCTTCTGCCCCTTGGCATGCTGATTATATGTACAGCTTGTTAAAAAACAAAACTTAAAACTCAAAAGTGAAACCTCATGGAACAGATTTCACTCCCAACCAGTCCAACCTAGCTCAAACTTAAACTAATTTGCAAAAAAAATGAAAACTTAAAACTGAAAAGCCGCACACCTGTTTTCTCTTGACAAGCCCAAATTAAACAAAGTGCGTCTGCCAACCTGCCTTTTTATAGCCACAGATTTTGAAACCGACAGGCCGTAAAGGGATAAAATATTGTGGGCCTGTCGGTTACAGTTCCCGGCTTGTCTGTTAGTGTAACAGGCGTATCGGTTATTGTTTGCAGCTTGTTTGTTTCACTTCCCAGCCTGTCGGTTGTACATTTTCCCGACTCTGGGACCCAGACGTGAAAACTTCTCGACTGGCCTGGAAAAGTTACAGGCCTGTCGGGAACAGTGACAGACAGGCCGGTTAAAGTTACTGACTGTACGGTATGATTTCATGGCCAGTATGTTAGTCATCAAGTACAGTTGGGATCACCATATTTGGGACAAGCCAGATACTTGATGCCGACAGGCCTGTTTCATTAACCAACAAGCCGGGAAGTGTAACCGACAGGCCGTTAAGTTAACTGACAGGCCTATTGCTAGGTGGATGAATTTAGGGTCAGATACAAGGGTCAGGAACAGTCGTAGAAATATGAAACATGTTTGATATTTCACCGACTCTCCCCAACAGGCCAGGAAACTATAACGGACCATGTAAACAATGGTCCCGACCCTGAAAAAAATAACTAGTTACCAGCCGGTCGGCTTCAGTGGAATGCCGCCATAAGGTAATGAGTCTATTCGAAGACAATACTACTGAACATATTCTCTCCATTTATAGTTACACATTTAATGTACTGGTGATAAGTTTTAGAAAACAAAATATGGTTATTATGCTTTAACTGCTAATTGCAGATACCCCATACAGGCCTGACCTGTATCACAATTTACCTTTCTTTGAATATGACATAAGTTTATAAAAGCAAGCTCACTGTTAGCTCTAGTAACCATAATTAAGCATCGAACTCTCAATGAGTGATAACATTCGTAGAATGTCATACTTTAAGATTTTAACTTATGCATTATTAGCAGAAAGTCATCCATCAGAAAAATTGTAAAACCAGGCTAAATAATAATTACTAGATACATTTCTCAAATTTGGAAGTAACAAAAAGTAAAACCAGGCTAAATAATAATTACATGATACATTTCTCAAAATTGGAAGTAACAAAAATGTAAACAAAATATTTGCCAATAAAAAGATATTTAGTTATCACTCTTAACCCTCAGAAGAATCCAATGGTGTAGCTGATACTGTGATGCCTGCAACTAATACAACCAACGTACCCAGGGTTGGTGGATTGTCTTTACAAAATAACCATAAAAGATATACATTCAGGGGAGCACTAGTCCTTTCAAGTAACCATAATCCATGCAATGAGAGAATATCACAGACCAATGCAATACACAAGCACTCCATAGATGTATGATCCTCACATTTTTTTATGAATACATTAAAATACTTGATATTTTTAGAATATGGCCAATGTCTAATCATATAAAGCCTGGGCTGGATTTTTATACACTGAAGAAGCTAAAACGTTTCACCAGATATTTGAAATAAACTTTATTTATATACCACGTGTTTGTTATTTTATTGTGTGAATCTTCTTGAAATTTGTATCATTGCCTCAGCTGTAAGGAAGAATTATGAAGTTGAAATGAAAATTCCCACATTGGGATAATATATATTTTATTTACATACAAATATCTAGATTTATGTACAATTGTAAACGATTAATGACGAGTGATAATTATTTAACATAAGTAAACCATTAATGACTAGTAATAATTGATTTTGAAAAAGTAAGGCCACCTTAGAGTTGAATGTGACAAACTCGTAAATAATAACTTAAGTCACCCAGTTGACCAGAAAGGGTAAAACGTAAACTGACATAAGTTGTGTTTACATTAAGTATGGATTCAAGTTTAAGGTGGCCTTAACTTGAGGAAAATAAATGATCAGAATGTATCTGAACCTCTGTAATGCAGATGTAAATACAAGGAGGTTATTAGGATACTAAATGCAAATGTTAAAATTGATTAGAAATTTTACAAGAAAGATCCCCAAACCCCAACTAGGAGGTAGAAGGAAGGTGAAGTTGGGGTTGGAAAGTAAGGGCCACCTGGTCTGTGGCATCATGGTCAGTAGTGATATATTTCCAAACGCATTCCGACGTCCAGGTGCCATGACTTTGGATATGCTGCAAGGCAACGTTTGAAGGCATAGGTGGCACCTGAACGTCGTAAGGTGTGAAATGTTATGTTAGAATTATGCAAATTCAACTTTTTAAGAATGAGGGCAAAATGACTCCTCACCTGACTGTCTGTGAGGGGTTGCCATTGAGAATTTGACTTGTATTGAAACAAAGGGGAATTACTAGCCCAAGGGGTTATGGACATACCATTTCTACTAGCATGAACAGGGCAAACGGGATTTGCACCTAAATCAGGGATTATAAGATCTTGACTGCATTTTTAGCCTGCATAGTTTTAGACCATTTTATTATTAGGAGAAGGCCTGGGGGTGCAAAGATTACATCGCCTCTTGCTAACTGATGATAAGGGGAGAAAGCATTTCTTGTGTGGGGAACTAAATTGGAAAGCCTTACAAATGAGAAAAAGGCCAATGTGTAAATGGCTTTGAAAATTTGGCCCATGTAGGTGAAATCACAGGCTCTGACGATAAGGTGCAATGTGACAATATCCATGAGGTTCTTTAAAGAAGCCTTGAACGGCCTATGTAATGTGACTGACTTTTGGAAATAATTGATTCTCTGATCTTGGAAGCAGGAAGTGGAAAGGCCAAAAATTGACATTTTTGCTTTAATAGCAGACAAGTGGTTGGCCATTGCATTAGAAGAAATGTGATTGGAGTCTAAAAACTGGAGATAGGCAATTATTGTGAGGGAAGACACCTTAGAAACCTGAATATTCATGAATATTCATGAATATAAGGAATGCAATACCATTGTATTGACTCTCTGTTGAGGGCCTAAATGCCATGCGTGTCTTCTGTAGTCCTATTTGTAGTTGAGACGACATAGTTGGATGGAGGAATAAATACAAAATATAAAATTATATAGCCCACTCTATGAAGAGATAATTTTCTGATATTGGGACCCAGATATGATTGGGAAGCAGTTGGGCAAGTGTTTGTTGAGCATGCGGAGTAGTCTGCCATCTAGACAGCAGATCAGCTAGGACATTGACTTTGCCCGGAATATGGGTAAATTTAAGTGAAATATTCATTAAGGCTGCCTGAAATTGAATATTCCTAGCAATGGCAGCTAAGGTTAGATCCCTAGTCCTACCTGATGTGAGTACTTGAACTACCGCCAGATTGTCACAGGCTATTTCCATCTTCATGTTGGACCATTGGGATTGCCACACTCTGACAGCTGCCAAAATATTCAGCATCTCAAGATGTGCTATCTGAAAGTTCAATGTACCCCAAGGGAATAACAAGGGCATAAATCTGAGAACCCCATCTAGTCCCAATACCTTGGAGACTGGCATCTAGTTCAATTTCAATGTTTATTGGTTTTTGATCAAAAAAGGCAACACCATTGAACTTGGGTAGAAACTGGAGAAACCAGTTGATGTCCCGTAAAGTGTCATCCGTAAGCTCAACTTAACGCCTGTCTTCCATAGAACGGAACACATCAAGAAGCCTGTTAAGGAAGAACCTAGACACACGAACGCATTTGCTCATGTATAATAGGCTTCCAAGAAGAGATTGCAGTTCACGTTTTGTACAATGTGTTTTTTGACGCCATGCATTGCACAGAGCTAAAATTTGTTTCTCAGAAGGTATTGAAAGTGTAAATTCTTTGATGTCCACTAATATGCCAAGGCAATTAAGTCTTGTAGACGGGCTCTCTAACTTTTTGAGAGAAATGTCAAAGCCAAGAGCGCGCAAGAGTTGACGCAGGGCGTTAAATGATGCTTCAATTTTGCTAGAAACATCGATCCCAAGAATATCATCTATATAATTTATGACGTCAAAGTGACGCCGATGCAATATATGACGCACTGCATCGCTTATGCGCTGAAAAATTGCGCTGCCATTTCTGTACCCGAAAAGCAGGCAGGTAGTGATGGTTGTGACACAAACCTAAAAGATCGTAATCCATAGGGTCAAGTTTATTGTGCCTAAAGGCATGACTGATGTTGACCTTGTATATCATACATCCCCTACCTAAGGCTTTAATTTAATCAGTGACTGTGTCAATTGTAGGGAGTTTCAACATAAAAGGGGTACCCAGATACTTATCTTTAGTTTCACCCGAATTGACTGAAGTACGATGAGGAAAACTAAGGTTAATGATGACCCTTCGATGAGTCGAATTTGGCTTTTCTCTGGTCATCATTGGGGGATATGTAGATTGTCTATTGGAGGTTGATCAAAAAGACCTAAGACAGCATTATGTGTTATCTCTTCCTCCAGATAAGCTTGTATGTCCTTTGGATATAACTTGGCTGAAGAATGATTTTCCTGATGGCTGACCAAAATACCTTTCCTATCATAGTCTAGGGGGAAGCCAAACCTTATGAGTAAAGCGAGTTGGTTATCCCAGTAATCTTTCAATTGGTGATCTTTCAATTGGTGATCCCAAATGTCTGGATTTAATTGGGATGGGATATCAATCTACTTATTCATAAAGTTATAATCTCCAGAATTTTTTATGACTGCATGAAGAGCAACAAGATCCTCGTTGGAAGATGTAGGTTGTACATGAGAGGGTAAGGCCAGGTCCCCTATTGGTATAAAGCCAAACGTAAATTTTTTTTGAGAATCCCACAACTTAAGGGTGGGACAATGGGGAATTAACTGCTTGTAACTGGCAGTCTTGTCTTTGATTCGGACTGGTAGGTCATACTTAGTGGTTTCCTCTACCAAAGTACAATTGTTAGAGACGAGAGCCTGACTAGTAGCAGAGGCGTCATTTTTTATGCTTTAGTTGTGACCTTATTTGTGCAAGTGGGATGGTTGAGCTTAGCATCCCTAGGGGGGCATATTATGTCCGATGCAAACAGGAGTTGACGATATGTGACGGTTGAGCTATGTCGTCTACGCCTTGCAAGATTTGAAATCTATTTTTAGTCTCTATGCCCATGTTTGAATCACTTACCTTTATATTTTTGTGCCTTTATGATAAGCCTTTGTTTTTACAACATGAGAATGAACAAGTAAAGGTTCTGTCTTTGTACACACCTTGTAAGCATTGGGTTTGCTAACCGGAACAAAAGTAGTGTTTTTCAGGGGGGTAGAGTCTTTACTACTGTTAACCCTTTTATTATTGATTGCACATTTCAATACCTCTGCACTTGAGAGTTTCTTAAACTTGTAAAAATCAAGTCTCCAATTAGAGCTTGCCACATGTGGAAAGTCAGAGGTGTGGGTGTGGGCTACACATGTATTTTTAACAGAACTTGTAACATGACCATTGTTAGGTTGACACTGAGGTCTAGTGTTAGGCACTGCAAAATTGCAGTGCCTTACTAGTTTTTGGCTGCTTTTCCTTCTTATTACGGCAATTCTTAAGTGCATGAGGAAAGTGTTTACCTATGGTGACACAATGAGCACAAATATGGGTGTACAGCTGGCCATTAGTTGTGTGGTCACCTTTTTGTATTTTCCAGTCTGAAAGACTTTGCAAATCATACCTTGAATGTCCATGTGACCACGTGAAGGGTGTGTGGTTGAAGGATTGATCACAATTTTTTGAGCATAAACTCTTCTTAACCTATCTAACTTATCGGACATTAACCAATTGACCTTACCTTCTTCCATACGACATAGTATCAAGGCATGAGCACCTTTGGCAGAAGGCCAGCCAAAGTCCTGGGCATCCTCCATTAAGTCTGTTACATAACCCAACATTATTTAACAACACATATTCTGTCACTTCGGAACTACATGAGATAGTCCAGAACTAAATTAACATCCCAGGTGTTCTTATATTTGGAGAAACAAGATCTGTTATTGAAAACTCCTTTCATAACCCGATTCACCAGTGGATGAGAGCCAAAGGTACTTTTTTGGAAAGTACAAGACACTCGATAGGGCACTTTGGGCTGTATTTAATCCAATGTAGCTATACCTGTTATCGTAACACTTTCACAAGAAGATGAGGCCATCAGTAACAGATGCAAAATAAGGTGATATTGCAATATTCCTTTCATTTGTAAATTTGATATTTGCCAGTGGTAGCATGGTGCCAAGAAGTGAGAATCAAATCCTGAGCCCTTGGAATTAGTTCCTTGTTTGTAATGCTTGGCCCTGAGACAACACATGTTAACAGATCAAATTTTTTGTCAGCTATTTTTGGCTGGATGCATGATTAACTTCTGGGTTGGGTTGGCCAGTTTGGTAAAATAATTAAGCCAGTTGTATTATCACTAGCATTTTCTTGCAGAACAAGATTTATAATGGAAAATGAGGGAAAAGCATAAAGATTCCAGGTGGCCCATGCAGGTAGAGAGAATGCATGAACAGCAAAACATTGTGGATCACTCTTAAAATAAATATAAGGCTTAAATTGATAATTTAGTCTGGAAGCAAATAAGTCAATTTCAGGTGTATAAACCAGTTCTGCAAGTATGTATTTGAAGATGTCAGTGTTTATTTTCCATTTACTGTTATTATTTATGTTCTTAGATAGGAAATCAGCAGATGTACTGTACTTCCCAGGAAAGTGGGCAACAGTCAACCAGTTATTTCTTTCCAGAGAACACATCCAGCTATCTCTTTTTACTGTATTATGAGACCTACATTTACCAAAACTATTTATGTATGACACTGCACATGTGTCGCCAGTTAAAACACAAAAGTGGGTGTTGCAATAATCATTGCACGCTGATTTAAGTCTGAAGTATATGGCCCTCAGCTCTAAATTGTTGATGTGGTTTTGAATTTCATCTTGTGACCAAGGACCATTAGCACTTTTTATCAACAGAAGTGATAAAACCCCAATCTTCAGCTGAAGCAACAGTTTCCAGTGTTATCAGTGTGGAGCAATGATTTATTGGGTCTTTGGAATAAACACCATGATCTATCCACCAATGTAAATCATCCTGTGCTTCCTTTGATAATTGCATTGAGGCATTATAATTGCCTTTGTTTATTTTCAAAGCTTTATTTTGTCCAATTGTAAATTTTTCAGGTAGAGTTTCCCATAACTTACCCCAGGCAATACACTTACAAGTAAACCAGTAACTTTACACAGTTTGTATTGTGTGAGATGAAATATCCAGGAGATTGTGACATGCCAGTGCTACTATGGTAATTTTATATTTTATCCTCTGGAAGAGTTACAGTCATGTTTTTAGAATCTAATACAAATCCTAGGAAACATATCTTTTACGCTGGTTGCAAGACTGACTTTGCTGGATGTACAACAAACCCTAGCCTTTCTAAGCTTGCAACAGTAGCAATGATATTTTCCTTACATTGGCCATAACATTGTCCAAACAACAAAGTGTTACCAATAAAAACTACACTACTGGCATTTCTTACACAAGGAAGCAACACTGGTTTCAGAAGTTTTGTAAACCTTGGAGTACAGCAAGCTAATCTATTTGGAAAAATTGTACATTTGTAGCATATTCCATCAAATTGAAATTTTAAATATTTCTGAAAACACACATGAACAGGACATGAGTCCACTGATGAAAAGTAACAATTCTTTGACGTCATGCTGATGCCACTTTGTAGGTTTTCCATTTTTAAATGATGATAAGGGATATATTTATTTAATACTTTTAGATTTAAAATTGTAACTTAGTCACCATTTTTTTGGCCTTAAGAATATATTGAAAAACTAGTCACCTTTTTCTTTTTCACATTTATCCAAGACCCTACAATTAAGTAATTTTGTTATTTCTGTCTGGATATGCACTGTCTCTTGCTCTGTAAAAGAAGGTCTTTTGGGTAGAACCTGTGTTGCTGAAGAATTTCTGTTAATGGAATTTTAAACCCTGTCACTGTATTTAATATAACAGTGTCGCTTGTAAGCTTTTCCCAAGCAAAATAAAACTATGAAATCCTACCAGCCTCAACTGTTGCTTTATTAAGAGTGTTCTGCAATATGGTATTTTCCAAAAATACATTGAAGTTATGAAAAAAGTGCTACCTGTTGAGTTGGAGGTACATTTCTGGATGAATTTCTTATGTGGATAAAGCTGAGGTCACTTTCCCTTGAACTGCTGTTGTTTTTGATTGCCCCTGTCCTTGGGGTTTCTGTAGTTTTTTGGAGTATTTTGTTAAGTTCCATATTTTTCCTCTTAAGCTCTTCCATAGTCTTCAGGACTTCATCCCCAAATAGGTGCTTTGTAAAAGGTATGTCAGGGGAGACAAGGCCTTCATAGGTTGTGCTTAAATCAGGGAGAACGGAATTCCCCCATCTATAACCAAGCTGTAATTGGACATGTCCAAGCAATGCTAGTGCATCAATTATTGTGGTAAGTAGTGCCTCATTATCAGCCTTATAAGATGGATCCATTAGCTTGTCAGCTGTTGTGGTCAATGCACTAGAAGTTGTAACACTAGCCATTTGAATGTATTGAAATTTTTTGGTCACAAGTAACAGTGCGAGTGTGAATCATGTCCTTCATGTCTTTGTTTAGCTGTGGAACATCCAAGGATTCCAAGGCCTAGAGTATTTCTCATGTTTTTATTTCAACTTGTCTAAATACAGTGAAGCCCTGAACCTTTTATTTACAATGGAGGCTAATTTGGGCTTCACATCTGGGCCTGAATTTTCCCCTTCCTCCAGATCTTTCACTAATTCATCCAGCACAGATGATTCAGTAGTTCTAGGGTTGGTCCCCACCTTTGGCTTATTAATCCCACAAATATCTGTCAGAGTCACTGAAACTGAGCTGCTGTCATCATTATCATTGTCATCATCATGATTCCACTTATGTGCCTTTCTCATACTCTTCCCGGGAGGGCCCCCCTGACCATTTATCATACAGGAGGTTGTGATCATCATTCACAGTGCTGGACAGACTGTATCCCTCCACTGGAGGGTCCCCCAATCTTTGAGAGATTAGGAGTTGCATGTTAGATTGCATTTCTTTCATGTTTCGAGCCAATAATGACACCTTACATGCAAGACTGGGTGATTGGTCTTGAGGGTCCTGGTGACCCATTATCATAATCATTATCAGGTTTGTTGGTTTCCATGATAGCTTTTGTAATATCCAGGTTACACATTATCAAAAGAGTGACTAGTAGTATCCCACTTTAAGTCGGTATTATAGGAGTTTAATGATTTTAACAATAAGTGATGATAATTTTAATCCAAGTTTTTAAAATAGCTTAAAGAATGTCCAAGAAAATTTTTGTACACTGTATTGAAAAGTGAAGCAGTTAATTCCAACAGATTATTGTACAACTGTAGCCCAACACCAGAGTAGCTGAAAAAGCCTTGAAAGTAGGATACACAAGTTAAGCCTGCTTAGTCGAATGCTATCTCATGTAGTTCCGAAGTGACATATTACTGTCAGGCAGAATTTAAGTTTGAATTTGGATATGTGTAAACACTTGTTTATATATAAACCGAAATGTCTAAGTCAGGCACTGCGTCAGCTGACATTTCAATATTTAAGCTTGAAGCATTTTATCACAAATTACTGATGCATTTTATGTATCAAAAGCAATACAAATGTCATGACAGTATAAAAAATACCATCTTATTTGTAAAACTGGCTCAGATCAGCTTAATGTCAGTCTTTCTAAATAACCAATATATCAACCACAGATTGAAAATTGTAAAATGAGTATCAAAACTCTTGGGTCACCTCTTTACCCAATCTGAAATAAAATTCTCATACACTTCCAAGATAATGACAATTACCTGCTCAATTTTTTTCTAAATCCACAGTGTCTGCCTGATATCTCAGCAAATCTCCAGCTGCATTTGAGAGCTGTTTTGGCAGGTCAAACATTTCTGCACCCTGGAAAGTATATTTATATCCTCCAATTGTTGATTATATCAATTTAAATAATAATAATAATAACATGCATGTTTTATGTGACTTCCAACAAACACTGAAAAAAGTCACTTCATCAAAAAGGAATACAGGTCTATGTTAAGCACCATGTTGTATGGACTAATGCATACTACCATCAAGAAACTTCAGTAGGTGCAGAGATCTGTTGAATCCTATGTGGCTGTGGTGTGATTTTATTGGCTTTACAGCTGATTCTTTCACTCATTAAGGTTGAGAATATTCAACCTTGGCATGTTACCATCTCTATAATGTGTACTATTCTTTTGGATATTACAAATGTTGAGGCACTACTACCTATTGTGTCCACCCTTCTATAGAAATGGAGCTCATTGATTTTTTTATCACAAAAGAAGATTACTCATTCGACTCCACCCATAAATTTTTCTACTTGCCAAGGATAATAGAAACTTGGTGTTTCATATTGCCTTTTTGAATTTTGGCTCTTTATGACAGGTCATAAGGTTTATTTTAGTCAAGACAAATTACATGTTTTATTGGTTTTCCTCCAATTTTTTGACAATATCAGTCACAGTCATGAGTGTAAAATAAGCTAGATTTTATTTCTGATCGCAAGAGTGGAACAGGACTATAACAAATATGATTGTGTAAAACATGTCCATCTATCAGTCTATTCCTTTCCATTAAATTTGAGGATTTTCTATAAGATTCTTGTCCAAAACTTAAAAAATGCACTGGTAGGCGGGACACCAATACAGTGATTGAAGAACATGTATACAATGTGATTATATTTCCTTATTCTACAAAACCTACAAAGCAGCTAATTTTCTTTTGACATGTTTTACAAATTGACCTAGGTCACACTTGTAATGTTTCACAAATTGAACTAGGCCACACTTGTCATGTTTCACAAATTGACTCAGATGACACTAGTCATGTTTCACAAATTGAACTAGGTCACACTTGTCATATTCACAAATTGACCTAGGTTACACTTGTCATGTTTTACAAATTGACCTAGGTCACACTTGTCTGTGTCAGGGTGACGAGCTATGACCAATTGAGCTTGTCTACCTGTAGTTGTGTATCTTTATAATATGGTCCTCATTATGCCTTGTAGGAAACATTCAGTCAGATTTGTATTCAAACACCACATGGAATGTAATCATGTTTTCAGAACCACTTTTTTAAATATTTAAAACACCTGCCATGTCCTATCATGAGCTGTATTAAACTTGACATACTAGGGGAGTGAAGAATATGCCAGGTCAGTTCATTCTTCAACATGCACTAGGCAGAAAGATTTCTATACAATTTTATTATCAATTTTTTATCCTAGAATTCTGATTTCTCAGCTCAGTATTGTATGTGAAACCACAACCCTGTACAAAGGTAATTCACAAATTAGCCTAACTTCCTGTGAATACTAATATTAATCCTAATCCAGTTTTGGATTAACTTAAACTAATTTTTGTTGATGTTCTCCTAATCTTGTATGAACACATGTTATATTAATTTACCTGAACAGTTAAAGAAATATCTGATACATCCAAACCAGTTGCCTTCACCTCTATCAGTGTTGATGGATAGAACAAGATTGCTTCAGCTGTTTCTGTAGCATCTTGAAGAGGCTTTCTGATTCCACTTCAGATGCCTAGTGATAAAAATTATATGGTTCAATGAATAACAATCTCTACCAGAATACTATGCTGTGGACATATTAATTTGTCTGTTTGTTTACTTGTTAATCCGTGTCATGACAGTTACCAAAATAATGAAAATGGGTTTCTGAAAGTTTAGTCAGAGTGTCTGCATCATATGCTGGAAACAAAAAATCCGGAATTTCCAAATATCTCAATTTTTTATGTATTTTCAATGACATCAACTTTTTAATTTTAGTTGATGTTACTCCAATAAGCGGATCTTCATGAATTTTTTAAACAGGTAAGGCTTGTCTATTAGAAAAGTGACTATATTGGTCATACTGTGGATAAAAGAAAACCAAAATTTTCGGGCATCCACCCTGGTGGAGATGTGCTCTCCATTAGTGTTTTGTAGTTATGTTTATTATCAATAATGCAATGTATTTGACCTAGATACTTTTCAGAGCTTATGTCATTAGTTGTTGCATTTTAATCCACACAGAAATTACTCATGAGTAATCAGTCAATAACCATAGGCAGTCGGAGGACACATAACTCTGTCATGGCACATAATAAGTATATGTTAAAATCGGGATTTTTTTTGTATCCAGATAGTGATTTTTAATGAAGAGTAGTATTTGTATTATTATTATAATACCTACTTCGAGAGGTAACAAATTGCATTCTCATATTGCCTGGTGTCTTGTGATGTATATTTTTAAACAATATTAATTAAGAAGAGAAAATAAACAGCCCCAACCCCTATAGATTCGGACTGCATAATATTCTATTATCATGAGCCATATTTGACCTAAATGCCAGGACATACAGATCAGGTAATACCTTTATTTCACTACTCTGGTACCCCTCTCCATGGAAAATATGTGTTACAAATGCATGAACAAATCTTTGGTAAACATTTCATTTATAATTTAGGATACAAATATGTTATGTATATCACTAGAAATAGCCTTGCTTAAAGCTCAAATTCGCATAGTATATTTTTCAAATATGCACACAGATATTAGGTATTCATAAAGCGATATAAACTTATCAGAGAAACAGCCTTGTAAACTTTGCAGAGACAGCTCAGCTTTGCAATCCCTCATTACCATGACTACCAAATGATTGACAGGCTATCTTCGGAGGGAAGTATTCCCCAAAACTCCAGTTGACTGAAACCATATGTGTGTTTGATGACATGCACAGCAAAACACCTGAGTACTCTATAGTGTATACTGAGGGGCCACGGTGGCAGAGTGGTAACACTCTCGCCTTCCACCTCTGCGGCCGGGGTTCGATCCCCGTCATGGCCGTAAGTGGGAAAGCTGGTAGTTGCTTGCCGTTGGTCGGCAGTTTACAGTACAGAACCCTAGCGAACTATATGTACTGGTTTCCTCTGCCCTTCCAACTACCCGTCGTGATATGACCTGTACAGTGTTGAAAGCGACGTAAAACCCCAAATAAATAAATAAATATAGTGTATACTGATGGGGTTAACCCACTTTAAGTGCCAATCCCAGATAAAAGGTTTTTCAGTGATGATCTGTTGACTCATAGAATTCAGAATTCTATGTATTTTCAAAAGCAAATAGTACTTCATTATTAGAGATAATTTTCTTTCTGTAAACTGCTTAGTTTACTTTCAAAATTTATTTCATTGTGATAAATTATTTAACCTCCTGCCTTATGTACCAAGACAATGTGTTAATCAAACAATACACAGAAGAGATCAATTAAACACACACACACACTTAATGTTATTTCAAACACACACACTAAATCTAAGGGAAATCTTTACATAAGACCAATTTACATTGACATTAATTGTCTGAAACAGGATATAAAAAAATTTCTTTAGAAACAACAAAATGTGTCACAATATGAAATTTACAACTAAATTTAGAGTTACGCCTCTCTTACCTAACCATTTTGAGAGAGTAAATGGTGGAGAAAAGCTAAAGTGGAGAAAAAAAAGCTTTAAAAATGTTTAATGGTCACTGTAACTAAACACACGTTTCACAGTTATGTTTTGCAATCTTTTGTTAAGCAGTAACTTATTTTACTTATTACTGAAATAAAATGGTGAACAATAAAAGTAAAAACAACCCATTTTGTGCATATTTTCATTTTTTTCACTCAAGAGCACAAAATACACATTTTGATATGTCATTGACCATTTTCCTCATTTATGCAGGTGTATCTTACAAGAATTATACACAAAGTACCTAGCACTATAATGTGATTCAAAATATATAGGATGAAAAAACTTTCATACATGATAAAACAAGGCCAAAAGCTTTTCAGTTTACATGCGCGAGCTGCAAGCCATCAGAGACACCAGTAATACAGATTGTATGAGTGTCAGATTCATCCCAAACCTGGCATAGAACTCAGATTGATCACCCATCCCAGTTCTAGCCTAACCTATTGTTACTTAACTTCAGTGATGAAACAGGGACTGATCACACTGCGCAACAATTCATGAAAGTCCAAAGACAACAATGTCGACAGGGGTTTTGGTCTACTAGCCAAAGCCACCAGAGACAGCAGTAGTGCACTGAAGCGGTCACCCATCCCAGTACTAACGTAGCCCATTGCTGCTTAACTTCAGTGGGGAGACAGATACTCATCACACTATGCCACAATCCATGAAAGTCCAGAAGGGAAAAAAAGAGAAAAAGTGATCAAGAGAGGGGTTAGAACCCCTGGAATCCCCGTCTGGATCCACTAGTGTGAATGCCATGGGTGAAAACAATACCCGCACAGCCTTTGAAGTCTGTGGTGTGGAAAGAGAATATATATCTACTATCGAACATGATTGAGTATACTAACAAAAACCTCTCGAATCGTAAAAGGCTATTTTATATAAAGGGGTACCAGTGACTATTAAACCTTTAATTTTAGAATGTCTCCATCATTCTGGATGGATTTAAATGCAATAAAAGACAAGCAGAAGTACTTTAAAACAACTTTTTAATGATGTACATAACAACATTCCCAACAACTGGCATTAATAATTACTAAATAATAAGCTCTCTAAAGGCTGCCTCAGGTCCTTCTTAGAAAGTTTACTATTTATCAGACATAAAAAGTTATCAATATACTATTTACACATAAGATTAGTTATTTCATGCAGTTGGTGGTGATCAATATATTCCTCTTTCTCTAAACATTGATCTGAATATTTTATTTCTAGTGACATTAAAAATACAAAGTATGCCGAAGTATGTTCCCCGTAAACATTTTTTGGTTTTGCAAATGTTTGATAGGAAACGTTTGGCAAAGGTTAAAAATTATGGGTATGAAAACCATTTATAGTAGAATGTTTTAAAAACATTTTATTGATACCGTTTATTAAACGTTTAATGATTAATGTTAGAAAAATGTTACAAATAGACATATCAATGTCTGAATAATAATGGGGTCAGAGGTCAAATTCAGTATCTTTGTAAGGTTGCTCACTAATGAAAATATTAATTTTATGTGTAAAATTGTAAGATAGTTGCTTAAAAATCGTGCCCCCCCATTCAATTCTTACTTTTAGGGATTGCATGTGGGGCAATTTTTGACAAAGTCCTCTAAAATCCCCTATTATTGCTCACCACCATCTTTGTTTGGACATGTTTGAAGATGAAGGTTTAATAAGCATTCAGAAAATATGGGTTTAAAAACGTTTTTGAGAGAATGTTTTTAAAAAATTTGACAAATATGTTTTTTAAACATTTTATGAGTACTGTTTATAAACAACTTCATGATGAATGTAAAAAACGTTTCCAGCCAAACCTAGCTTCTTGAGTTATTTTATAAACCTTTAATAAACGTTTTCAGTAAAAATGTTTGTATAGAATGTTGGAAACGTTTAGAAAACCATAAGATCGAGTTTAAATAGGTTTTATAAACGTTTTGTAAACGTTTAAACCATTTTAAAACGTTTCAAATGCTTACTGGGTTACAACAAGTAGAAAATAGAAAATAATCATCGCAATGAACTCTGCATTGAAGTAAAAACAAACAACAAAATAAAAAGTCAAAGTGTAATTGAACAAAGACTCCTGTGCCTAAAACAAACAACAACATGTACTGCAAAACGTCGTACACTATGTTCAACATTAGATTTTATCCATATATAAAATGACACTGTGTATGTAAAATATAAATCCTGTCCTGTATGTCCCTCCAAACAATTACAGCTTATGGTAAAAAATAGGTCTTACCTCTATGACTGAATTTAGGGTGTGCAGCTTCTGCCACTCGGAGGCATCACCACATTCATCCAAGTCAGACTTGGTCTCATACCACTGGTTACTCATCAGGAGTCGGTATTCCTCAGACACCTTCATTCTGGGATTTTTCATGGAAATGTTCTCAAGGTCGGACTCATTTCTGGACACTTTGGCTTCTATTTCTTTGGAGAGCCTGTGTCGAAATGTTTAAAACAAAACTGTAAAAGCCAGTCAAAATTATGTTTATCATTTTTGATAGTCACTCCTCAACACAATAAACCCCTTACTACTGGATTCAGAGCACGATTTGATCCACTTCAAATTGACAATCTGCCACTTTGCAGGTGCAATATCTACCCTTGCATAAGGGGAATAGAGTGAGCTAAAGTAACAAATGGATAACTAAGCAATATTCCAGTTAAATTCTTGGCCAGTAATCCGGGTTTGTGTGTGAACGAGGGGATGATGTTAAGTGGGGAAAATTGAGTAAGAGTGGTGGGTATAAAAATGTTTTGTAATGGGTGTTACTGATGGACCGGTTCTTATATGAAAAGAATTCCAAAAAGTGGATGCAAAAAGACTAAAAGACTTAATAACACAAGATTACACATGGTAATTATATAGGGCTTATATCATAGTGTTTCAAAGAAAGTCATTCATGGTCAAAGAAGGGAATTGTAGGAATTTAAATTATGGATTTCTTTGGTGTTTGTGTCATAACCCCTTACTACTGGATTCAGAGCACGATTTGATCCACTTCAAATTGACAATCTGCCACTTTGCAGGTGCAATATCTACCCTTGCATAAGGGGAATAGAGTGAGCTAAAGTAACAAATGGATAACTAAGCAATATTCCAGTTAAATTCTTGGCCAGTAATCCGGGTTTGTGTGTGAACGAGGGGATGATGTTAAGTGGGGAAAATTGAGTAAGAGTGGTGGGTATAAAAATGTTTTGTAATGGGTGTTACTGATGGACCGGTTCTTATATGAAAAGAATTCCAAAAAGTGGATGCAAAAAGACTAAAAGACTTAATAACACAAGATTACACATGGTAATTATATAGGGCTTATATCATAGTGTTTCAAAGAAAGTCATTCATGGTCAAAGAAGGGAATTGTAGGAATTTAAATTATGGATTTCTTTGGTGTTTGTGTCATAACCCAAACTGCAGCAGAAAGACATGAAATTAGGGATCACTGTTCATCAACATTCCTAAAGTTCTTTAGCCTGCCAAAGGTCAAAGTTGGGGTTTTACATCCCGTTCAATAGCCAGATCCTGCCAAATGGGCATGCATCCAATAACATAAGACTGCCATTTTAAGTGCCAATCTAATCCTCTCTGTAGTTGTCTGTACCTGTAATTGCACCAAGGTTCCGTCTGTTCCTAGACAAATGTGTTACCTAGGACACCATGGAACATACAATAGGGAACTTTCCGTAGTGTAAATATCTGATCTAATATGAGGATGTAGACAACTGGAAGAAAGAATAAAACAAGAAAAACCTAACTAGAAAACACTTGCAGAATTCCAACCTCTACCATGTCACATTTCAAGGAATTTAGGACTTTTTTATTGTGATCAAACTTTAATCACTCCTCATTTGGCTAGGTCCTACCCACATGAACTTTTTTAGAAAAATCTGTTCATTAGTTCTGGACTTATCACGAATACAGACAAACTATCAGACAGACACTATGGAACATACCCAAAAAGTCTATAACTACACGGCAGAGGCTCTCACTTCCTCATCAGGGTATTGTTACAAACAGCCACACACAAGATTATGTTGACACAGAAAATTATAGTTCATTTCAATTTTTTTCTGATGAAGGTACCTGTTTGTCACATCTGCTAACTTTTCTTTGGCTTGGGCCAACTGCTGAGCCAGTTTTTCATTTTGATCTTCTAGTCGTTCTTTCTGCATCATCAAATTCTTTATGTCCTCGCAGGCTTGTTGTTTCTCCTCCTGGGATTTCTTCAATTCTGTTTCTTTATCTGCATACCTGTTTGTCATTTCTTCTTGAACCTTAGATGCCTGACCAAACAGAAGTTTCATTTTGTTGAATCAATTCTTTATCTTCTCATCCGCTTGCTGTTGACGTTGTTTTGTTTCCCTTTTACTAATATATTGTGAAGAAAAATGAAATTGTGAAAATAAAAATACTAAAGAGCTAAACACGCCATTGATAACAAACTGGTCATCTTGGTTTGCATATTCTAAGCAGAGGTTACACCTAAAACCGGTTAGTTTTATCCAATCCAGTGTCTAAATAACACTTTTCTATGTAGGCAAATTAGATTCTTTGTAGAGAAGGTACAATAAAATGTGCAAAATGGAGGTATTTTTCTTTTATAATCCATTAGTTTGTTTCAAAACTAGGCTTCATGATTCAACATAATTCTAAATTTTCCTTTTAAAATGCAAGCAAAGTAATTTTGAATAATATGAACAATAAGGAGCACCAGTAAAATATCAAAACCTGGGAGTTGTTTTTCTTTTAATATTCACCAGTTTCCTTCAATATTAGGATTTATTATTCAACATAATTCCATGTTTTTCTTTAAAGGCAAACAAATTAACTGTGAAGAATATTAAAAACTTCAATTTTATTTTGTCTTGTCTGCGCGACTTTTCATGCAAAACAAACAAATTCAAGCACTGTAAATGCCTTTCAGATGTGGGTGGTGGTGAGGGGTGTTTGCGTTGCATATTTGTTGGTTACTTAGTTAATGAAAATATGCATTTACACGATATATAACACTAATTTATGCTCTAATTATTCATAATAAAGGATGACGAAAATGAGAAAAAAAAGAAAATTATTCCCTGATCTTTCTTCCCCAGTCTTTCAATCAAATACAGCATGGTTAATCAACTGTTTTTGCACATTTATATCAGCTGTCACCGACATTAAATGCCATGAAGATATGAGTAGGTTAAACTAGAATTACTTTAGAAAGCACGGTTACTTACATGTCTTCAAGCCACTTTTCCAACATTTTTACTCTTTCCTTACTACCCTCAAGGGCATTATTGTTGCCTTGAGGTTTCTGATATTTATGCGACATGACCGGGTTGCTTGTGGCAGGGATCTCATTTCCCATAATGCTTTGGCTCTCTCCCATTTCATCCAGATAACAAATCTCTGGACATTTAAACCTGTGGCTGAAGCATTCACAGGTACATCCGCTACACCCACACATTTTCCTCTGGATTTTACTGCTGGATATTTATTATATGTCACCTGGAAATGATATAGTTATGCTTTTAACACCCCAGTTTCATATACACAACATAAGAGCTGGCTAATTTGTAACTCGGGAGGTTACTGTAAATAGCCATGTAAAAATAGCTGGCCAAAAATGTTCCTTTGTCAAGAGTGAAAATATTAAATCATAGAACCAAAAACATTCCCCCTTAGGACCTACCCCTGACTATTACAATAACTATTTTGTCATAATACAAAACTCAGAAACCTTTTGTGCATTTATTGGCATTTTCATATGTTACTTAAAGGGTTACTTTACACTCTATCCTCTGATGCGATAGTTCCGTTACTCTTTCGAAATACAGTTTGAATAGTAATTATTATAATAATAATATTTAGAGACTGTTTTAGAGCATCTTTCCCACATTTTTAAAAGTGCTTTGCGGACTGAAATATCCCCGAAATATTCATTTGAACAAGAATTCTTAATGATATTTTGAAAGAGCAAAAGTTTGAAGATTTTTTATGTCTTGTGGCACTTGGTTACACAGGTTTTGAGCTGCAACAGAGAAAAAAACATCTGTCACCAAATTTAAATAGAAATAGCACAATAGTAAAGGACATCACATATATATAGTGTATATAACTAGTCAATTATTACACTGTAAGTCTGCAAGATTTTTTTAAAGTGAGATTTTCTTTCAGTTCCAGCTGTTTTAAGTAAACGTTTTGTAACAATCTGGCCTGGTACTTCTGCATAACTGGAACACAAAATCTTTATGAGTACTCATTTTGTTCAATTTGGCATAAACAAGTCCACATGCTTGCATATTTGTCTGGCAATTTGGATAATTTTTTTCACTATTTTATTCACTTGCCTTCGGCTGCAATTTGTTATACACGATTGCCAACATTGACGTTATTTTGCTCCAAGACCAGGTTTAATACATAGATGCAGTTAAATCTTCTTATTATAATAGAATACTAACTAATTTTCATATTTAGTGTCATTTTTTTCAAGGAAAGGGATTATATCAATAGGTATCATGTTGTCTGAGTTGTCTGTAGCTATGTTTACTAATTGTAATTCTATTTTTGTATGTAGCGGGAAGAAATAGAGGAGGAGATTCAATTAAATGGTAAAACTACAGGTGTCGTTACACATATTTTAACACTTTGAATGGTTATTCATACTGAGCTTTCCTATTTAATGAATTGCAATTTTATATTAATGTAAACATACACTTTGTCCTATCATCACCGATAAACTGCAAATGTATAGACACCATATAGGTATATGGTATCTGTACATTTGCAATTTACAAAAAGTAATACTTAGTGTCAAATGCACATTGCTATTTATAAAAAATAAAGATCCATTCTGGAAAAAAAAACATACAGTCAGCAGACATGTAGTATAAAGCATTTAATGATATGTTCCACATTTTATTTTTCAGGTTATTCCAACACTGCTCGTGGTTCCCTTTTTGGTGTTGATAAAATAAATATGAGGTCTAATTTGAATTAAATAGCATGTATAATATATCCACATACCGTAGAATGTAGAAATATTTATCCAGCTTTATAACATATGACACTCACAAAAACAAACATGTCAGGTTTTTCCTTTGACAGCGGTATAATTTATATTTATAGCCTATTACTTTCGGTTTCGTTAATGCTTAGGTGTACATCTAAGTACTTAATTTGTTCATCTCTGGTATGTTTATACAATAAAGAAGAAAGTCACTATATTTGTATGGTTGTGCTTGTAAAAACTTTAAAAGTTAAAAACTATTTTCATTGGAAAAACAATGTATTAATTTTTTAGTAACTACCTTACGTAATTATATTTGTAATACTTAAATCTGTTTTCTGTAACAATACTGTATTTCTCTCTATATAGTTAAAATATTCTCCTTTTGAATATACCATTACTTTTAAAATTATACCTCCATGTCCAGAGAGCCTAATATGCCCAGGTATGGACTGGCTGCAATAAATATGTTTACCAAGGTATATTATTTTGAGTAAATATTTTGATTTTCATAGATTTATTTGACTTTTTTGGATTAAGGGAAATTGGTAGGCAATAAGTGTAAAATAACCTAATGTTAAATAAAGTTTTTCAGCCTTTTATATTTTATTTTTAGTTTAGAGAGGATCACGTATTCTACTGATACTTGTTATTTTGTTATTAAAAATTGGAACTCTCTTCCTTTTCTAGACTTTTATAGTTATTAATGTCTGCAAAAGTTATTTCCTAGACGCAGCTAGATCAATACCATGGGCACTAGGTCATTTTTAAGCCTGTATGACCACCTCTCTCTACTGCAGGTGCAATAGCAATTACCGCCTGCTTTCAAGTTGCAACAGGAAAAGACAAAAGTAAAACCCCCCAAAATTATTTAACAATTAAAATAATAATTGTAGTCACCTGAGATACTCTTAATAGTTCACACAATACAATAATGAAACTAATCTGACCGGACCACATTTCTATCTGCATTATTAACAGTTAAGATTTTTTACTGTCTCCAGCAATTAGTCCTGTGATCTGTTTGGCGTCCACTAACACAAAATATCTATATCCAAAGTGTCTGCACAACCCGTGCTGTCAAAATGTGAACATTATCCAAAATACAGGAAATCTAGTCACTGGTTGATCCACACACTATATCTAGTTCACTCCATTAAGAGCTCACCACAAATTGTTTGTATCCAGTTGACACACAAATAAATTTGTCTACAGTACAGCAGTTTGAAAGACGTCTGTCCATGTAACACACCAAACTAAAAACTGAACTGTCTGGTCAGGCCTTCTTCACATTAAATATGCTACTCGCACTCTAGAATATTCTAGAGAGAATTTACACAATCGGCTACAATGAGCTTCTTGAAATAAAGGTAAGCACATCAACACATAATTTTGGTTTGGTTCAACGAAGCTCAAAATGGACAGTGAGTCAGGATCTAGTTTGGGTTTAACAGTAACCCTAAAGACATAAATGGAGCCCAAACTGTCACTCATACCAGTTAATCTGCCATCCTCATTATGTGAGAGTCACTGTAGCAAACCAGCTTTGTGTTATGTTCTGCCAAGCCTTGTTTAAAGTACCAAAGACATCAATTACACATATTGTCATTGATTTATCTAGGCCAGACTTGTAAACAAAGTAATAGATCTAATAGAAAAGTAATAGATTTCAATTGAGACCGATGTAATAGTAATAGTAATAGATTGAAATTTTAAAAATGTAATAGTAATAGTAATAGATTGAAATTTCATCTATTATATCTATTACTCTCTATTACTTTTCTATTACAACTCAACTTTTGTTATTTTTTGCCTCTGTTTAGGATGGGAAAAGAAAAATTCATCAGATGATTGCTTGATTTTGTACAATTTAAATGCCATAAATAAGCTTTGATATGACTACAGGGATGGAAATTTTTATTCCTTAATTTAACAAAAATGAGACACATCTGTTAAAGGCTATCCATAATACTCCATATATTTTATAGATAATCAACACTTCCAGACATGGATTCCACAGAATAATTGTAACTTTATATCTTGTTGCAGTGTAAACATCCCATTATTTTTTTTATTGAGCTGAAATAAAAAGAGATAAACATTTGAGGAGATTGCCTTATTGGTTCTAAATATGGTGCTCTAACAGCAATTGTGACATATGAAAGCCAATTGTACACACAACAAAGGTTTAAAACAAATAACTTGAAACAATCAAGCCACCGTTAACTGTTTTCCTTTGATTAAATATTCTAAAGCATCAGTTTCTTTGAAGTGGGTATAAATAAAGATTTAATGGGGGACCATTAAACTGAATTGGGTTTTGAAGGGATTAACTTAATGCTGCTAAATAGACTGCTCTAATAGCAATTGTGACACATGAAAGCCAAGTATACAAGTCTGTTTTGGGTATAAATAAGGGCAAAAGAGTGGCATGTGTCAGTTGTTTCAAAGATTTATATATGAATACCAGTTGAGTTATTATTTAAAGCAAACATGTCACTTTGGAATCATTTTGAAGTAGACTCTGCCAACAAGGAAACTAGCTCTTTGAAAGCTGTTTGTAAACATTGTCCATCAAGCATTTCATACAATAGCAAGAGTTCTTCAAACCTGAGTACTCATCTCAAAGTGAGTAAATATTTTTATTGTTTGATCAACTTAATAAATAAATTTCTGAAAAGATAGTTACTGGTAATTTAGAATAACATGATTTTGCATCAGTATTTTTAAAATCTTTCTATAATGCATTGATTAAAGCTCAAATTTTAGATAATACTGAGTTTTTAACAAGCAACTTGTTATAGACAGAAGATTAATTATCTGTGTACATATTAATACATATACATATACTTTCTTTTTATGTTCTGAAGTTTGATTTTTCTGTTTTTTCTACTTCTTTTTCCCTTTACACTGTTTTTATTATTTTAATATATGTGCCAACAGCACAAAATATATGAAATATATGCATTCTATTAAAATTAGAAATTTGCTGAAAAACATAGCTTAAGATAATATTTTTGTAATTAAATTCCATTTAAGCTAGAGATTTGCTAAAAGTAAAATTAAAAGATAGGGACAATATGTTGAGGTGTTAAATTTGTTATTGATATGTCTTATATAATGTTTAAAATACATATGTTTATATATATTTTCAGCGCAAACACAGGGGCATCTTCATCAGCCTCCAAAAGCCTGCCAAAGCTACTGTGCCATCATGATCTGCCATGGACCAGCCATCAATGACAAGCTTTGTGAAGACTCACACAAAGTTTGCTTCAAGTGATCCTCAACAGAGGAAGATAACTGATGCATTAGTGATGTTTGTGGCCTCAGACCTTCTTCTCATTTCCATTGTTGAGAGCTCACACTTTAGGTATCTGCTAGAATGTCTGAATAGTAGTTATGCAATTCCAAGTAGCTAAGGCTGGGCAAGTGACAAAGGTTATTGTCAAGGCTTCAAGGATTGTGGCCCAAGTACACAAGTCAACCCATGCCTCTGAAGTTCTGGAGTGTGAGAAGAGACTGCAGACAGCAACAGTGACAAGATGGAATTCCCAGCTCAAGATGATCCGGTCTGTTCTGGCTGTCCCATAAGAGAAAATGGAGGAACTTGATGTGCCAACTCTGTCAGCTTATGAAAGACAGACTCACTATCAACACTGGAAGGGCCACGGGTGCATACCTTCAGAACTAAGTTCTGATTCAGACTTTGTAATCAAAATAAAGTAGAGTGCTATGGTAAACAGAGCAATACTCTGAAGAAGTTTGCTGTCGTATGCATTATGGCATCACAAATCTTACAACTACATTACACCAAAGATAAACAGAGCAATACTCAGCAAGTTTGCTGTACAAACTATTTAAAATGACAATATAAATGTGTTAACTGCATTACATTAAGGATAAACAGAGTAATACTCTGAAAACATATGCCATACAAACTGTTGAATATGGCAATATAAATGTTACAAATGCATTACGGTTAAAATATGAAACAGCAATACTCTGCAAAGGTTTACTGTTAGCAGCTAATGCTACAGTAATACAAATGTCACAACTGCATTACAGGTAATGATAAAACAGAGCAATACTCTGCAAAAGTTTGTTGTACAAAGTATTGAATGCAACAATATAAATGTCACAACCAAAAGATACCCACAAGTGCACAGATTTCTGGAGACAATACACATCTGCACTGGGTAACAACAAATCAGAAATTGACTGGGTTATCAACACGCCTCATCTCATGTAATATGTAGTGACTGTTTGGGATAAATAGACCACATGAACACATTTCCAAGAAAAGAACTTCATTTTAGGCTCTAGAAGAATAGGGGGGTTCTACAAATCTAAACCTAGATCACTCTAATGGAGTACAAGAAACAACAGTACTAATCATGCCTATTCGGCACAGACCTACAATGTCCTGTTTAAGGGACAATTTGGCAGAGTGCCATTATATGTAAGACATAAGATTTTAGCTTTTCCTAAAACAGAAAAGAGTGGAGGCAGAACAAACATCATCTGGCAGTTCATTCTAAACTGTGGAAGCATCAAAGACAAAACTGCCAAAGGCTATATCTCATACCATATTTAGCACTGTTAAAAAGTTAAAAGAGGACCACAATAGCTAGGGTGACTACTGTGGAAAAATTTATAGACCAATGTGACAGTTTTGAAGATGCAGCATAATTCAGCTAGAATGGAATCTTCTAAGAATAACAGATATCTTTGCATATATATTACAGTTGAGGTACTGTACCAAACTATGTAAGGTGGGGACCATTACATGCAGAAATCACATTATCGCTCACATTGAAAAATTGTTTTAAGTATATTTCTAACTTGTGCTTGTGCATTTTTAGTCAAAGTTAATCCCTGTTATGGCCAGTAAATCTAGTACGAATATGGATTTTGTAGTACAAGCACATGGAGGGCCAGGTGTGTATCGGAGTGGTGTTTTTTAAGATATTTGCGAGTCAAGTTACTATTGAACAACAACCATTAAACTTCCCATACATAGAGAAGAACTGTCATAGCCTTGTATTAATACATCCTTAATGTGCCAACAGACCACAAATTATTGCTTGTTATTCAGTAATTCACATTTGTGATTTACTGTTTATAAAAAGTGAAAGAATTGCGAATTTGTTTTATATCTTTTGCACCAGTATGTGATTTCTATTGTTTATGTCAGATAAACAGAACATTATTAAGTTGTCTTGTACATATAGTTTGAGAACATAATCACTTTCTTACTAAGAATAGTCTGAATTTATAATTTAACACAGCCATAATAAATCTGTTAAAACAAAAATCAACTTTAACCAATCAGAGTTACTGATAGAACAAAAGCACAACTTTATATGCTGGTTGGCTGTGTACTAAATTAAGCTGCTTATTTCATTTTCATGCTCCTTATAAGCCACCCTGAAACAAAATGAGTTTAGTTTTCATAGAAACAAACTGTTCATCTGTTGCAATTGTTCAATTTTATTTTAATTTAAAGATATTGCTATTTACACAAAACAAGCACTGATAGTACCTCGGTTCCACTGTGGCGAGGTTACAAACCAATTGCCCCAATTCTGCAGTTGGGAGCATACAATCAGTCAGCCATAAGATCAGTCTTTAAAGGAGATAGGAAAAGAAAATTTATTAAACTAAAAATATGCCCTTACAACTTGTTTTTGTGTACTGAAACATATTTATAAAGCTCTTTCCTGAAGAGAGCAAACAATGCAGCACATAATTGGCATTTTATTTCAGTTGCAGAATATTGTGAATGTTTCTGTGTGAAATCCCTCCTCAGTTGAAGGTCACTCTACTGGAGGCCACACAGTGATCCTGTTATTTCAGTACACAGGTCTAGCTTACACAAATCACCTTTCTTGTATTTTAACAAACAATAAAGCTAATGTGCAAGTTTTATGTTTAAAAGGTTTAACAATAACTAAAAAAAATGAACTTATTTTACCTATGGATTGAAAATATATTTTCATGATCTATGGTAAAAGTATGATTATCTTTTGGCTTAAGTCCACAAAACCAACAAAATTTTCAAATTATTGACAAAATTTCTCTAGCTGTAGTAGTTTTGGAGAAACCTGCATCGCACACACGCAGAAGCACGCATGCACCCATGCACACGCGTGATGCATTTTATTAATCTCCCTCCACACTAAAGCCTCCCCATACAGTTTATACCTGAAGCCATCAGAGGTTAATAAGTAGGGTTTAATTGAATGATATAGAGTAAGAAATCTAAAATTCGCCAGGAATCTAAAATTCGCCACCTCTAAAACTTTAGTTAATTTTATGAAGAAAATTATGTTTTTGTCTAAAAATTGGTATTTTTCAGTTCAAAAAGCCTTAATTTACTATACCGTTAACAAATCTCACCACAATTCATTTATTTTATTAGTATTTTCACATGTGGCGAATTTCAGATATGTGGCGAATTTTAGATTTCTTACTCTATAATGTAAACTATCACAGCACTTAGTCTTTTTTTCTTTAAACTTTAAATGATTTTAACTTCCTGTTTCTAGTCTAATTTTTATAATCTGTTCACCACTGGGTTGAATTTTTTGAGCTGAATTCAACCATAATAGGGCTGTTTTTATGATCTTTCAGCACAGATATATTTATTTATTTATTTGGGGTTTTACGTCGCTTTCAACACTGTACAGGTCATATCACGACGGGTAATTGGAAGGGGAGAGGAAACCAGTATATACAGTTGGTCAGGTTTCTGTACTGTAAACTACCGACCAACGGCAAGCAACTACCAGTTTTCCCACTTCAGGCCGTGCTGGGAATCGAACCCCGGCCTCAGAGGTGGGAGGTGAGAGTGTTACCACTCTGCCACCGTGGCCCCTTTCAACACAGATATAAAACAAACTCTCACTCGTGTTAATTTGTTGAAATTGAAGAGGCAGAATTTTTTTTATAATTTTACTACCATATGTGGTATTTTTGATGCAAAAACATTTCAACAACATGCGATTTCATTTGGAAAATTTATATTTCAAATTGACTGGTTCAATAGAAATACCTTTATTTATTGCTACCAGTAACAAAAATATATAGTCGTAAATCTGTCATTTTTGGTGGCCCAGCTACTTCTTAAATAATTACAACTTCCACATTTCAATAAGAATCTTTTTTGTTCATGAATTTTATTGAAAGCATCAGGATCTTATACCAAGTGGATATCAGTTGTACAAGGGTGATCCTGACTTGGCCCCGACTTTTGCCGATAACTGTTTAAAATGGGTAAAGTCATACGATTAGTTGCAAAAGTGGAACAGGGGTAAAAGATTGTTTTGCTGGGGTTTTTTTTTTGTTTTTTTTTTTGGTTTTTTTTTTTTTTTTTTTTTTGTATTTATACTCAGCGCTATATAAGCCATCCGACTGTACAAGTACAGCTCAACTCTCGAATTTACTGACATTCCCTTACTGAAAGACAGAGGCTCAAGGATGACCATTTATCAACGTCCTTGAGGTTCTTTAAACTGCCACTGGAGATAAAACCCAATGACAGAGGACCACCATTTTAAGTGGTCATCCAAGCCACTGTGTATCAGCCTGTAACTGGCATTGAACCCACGTCCTCTGTGTTCCTAGGTGAGTGTGTTACCTACTAGGCCACAGTGGTAGATGTTGTGTCTTTCTTTTTCAGTGATGATTTAAGGGTTAAATCTTATTGATTCTTCCTCCTTTGGCTGTATTTTGAGAGATAACCTAAATGAAACCCAAGCCCTACTGGTTGCTTGTTATATTTTGTCCTGTGTGTGTGATAGTGACTTGCACTAGAAAATCTTTTATTACTGACCATGTGCTGTATTTCATCCAAAAAGGTGGGATTGATAACATTTTTATATTGAATTATTACTGAAAATATGTAACCATTAAATATGTAACTAGAAAGGTAGTTTACAGATCTTCCGCCCATTTTTATTACATTAAAATCCATGCAAAAATGGTGGAGAAATGTCAAGTTAAAAAATAAATGTTTTATATTATTTCTGTAAATACAGGAATATTTTACATCTTATTTATATAAATTGTAGGATACTCATTAGAGATATACTCAGTTTACTCATATAATATTGTCTTTTTAATTTAGGGAAGATTTTTTACTATTGTATTCACAGCAGTGTGACTGTTTTCTCACGTATATTCATTAGGTAGCACTTGCCATGTATATGTTAGGATAGTTACTTTAGCATCACATCTTACAGATGAATGGTTGACTCTAAATAACCTAACATTTCACCTTCAACTAGACTTCAACTAATGTCTCCCAATGAGGTTCTGTTTGTATTGTAATTCTTTGTTCTTACACATCCGGTATGGATGTTTTAGAAATGATATCTTGACATTCTTCTACTGACAGACAAAGAAATTCAAATAAAAACATAGTTACACAAAAAAAATAATCTAAAGCCTTTGGATAAACTAAAGTAAAATTTGATACTTGACAACAATATTAACTAAATGATAATAGCCTATGTTTCCTAAGACAGGGCTTGCTGATGAAGTTGGCAACACAATGGCCTCTGAATGTGATGGGTTCACATCTTGAGCCTTTCTTTTAACAAGAAACTTGGCCATGGCTTCCTGTTACCAGCTGTTATGTATTGCCTTGAAACACCCTAAGGGCTACCTATTACTATATAACCTACATAATATCTTGCACACTACAAAAATAAACAAAATTAAATTTTAAATTTAAGATTCACTCCCTAAGTTGTAGAAACACCCTGCCTTTAGCCATCAAGGAACTGGCATGATATAGAGCAGGATGTACATAAAACACAACTCTGGATCTACTGTCATTGGGATCTGAACTGCTCCAGAAAACTTCCTGCACTTGTTCTCCAGCCCACCGTTCACCTATTCCAGACTGTTTGAAGTTCATTGGTGGCCTCTGGAGTCCCATTTTCCAGGCCAATCTGCCACAGTTCCGGATATAGGTCACAAGAGCCTCACTGTGAAGTATGTCTTCAAACTCTGTATGTTGACTGTTTATGGTTTCCTGGATTCTCTAAAACACATACAGAGATTGCAGTAATGAATATTTGGGGAGTGGACAACTTTGCATCAGGTTTAAAGTTAATCCACGTGTTTATTTATACCTACAAAAAAATGCTTCACAAAATAACAGTAGGTTCTTTGCAAAGGTGTTTGTTCAGTGGTTATAGATTGATTGACTGGTTGGTTGGTTGGTTGATTGATTGATTGATTGATTGATTGATTGATTGATTGATTGATTGATTGAGCATCACATCAGCTGAAAGTAACAAGAAACTGCGACAATCTTGAGTGAATTTAGCTGAATACTTAACAATGACAATGACATTTTCATACCTTGGCAATATTGTAGCAGGTAAACATGTGTTACTTGACAATGCGAAGGTCAATACCATTTCAAAATTGCCTTTACTCTCTAATTGCAAGGGAGTAAACCACTGCAAGGTTTTTAAGTCTAGATTGATATTCAAAAACAAATCTCAAGCTCAATTTTAACTTAAACTATTCTCCCTGATATTTACAGTTTAAACCATAAATCTGAGTTTAAAGTCGGACTAAAATACAAATCTACTCCCAAGTAAGTATACACTTAAACTCAGACTCAAACTCATTACTAAGCCTTCCATTCAGGGATTAGAGCATAAAAGCAGATTTAATGGAGTCCAAGGAGTATATATCTTCATATCTGTCACTTCTGGTTAATGCCCTGGTCACACTGTGGCGATGTTTAGTGGCAAATATGCGCGATCATGCAATTCGTCCTTGTTGGTAGCATATTCTTGGTCCATCTTCACTGTTCTCCAACATTCTCCATGGATCGTCATCTGGCTACGACAGTTTCAAACTGTTCAAAACTATCGCCACGCTTCGTCCATTTCTTTGCAATTCTTCACAGATGGTGGTGGATTCGTCGACTTCGTAGCACCCTCGTACCCCAATTCGCCACTTCGTAGCAGGCTTCTTCATTGTTCTTCACTGTTCTTTGAAGATTGTCGGCTGAAAGACGAAGAACAAACAACGATATTCGCAGCAGGGAAGCCATGCATCGTCGCCCCTGAAGAATATGCTACGAGGCCCCGGAGATATTCGTCGCTCCTCTCAGCCAATGAGAAGCGAATGTCGCAGTAGTTCGTCGGTGATTGGCGAACTGACTGCGCATGCGAAGAACTGGCTACCAATCAGCTACGACCTTCGTAGGTTGCGGCGAACTGGCTGGAGACTATAAAAGCAGGGCACCGCGAACAATTGTCATCACTTGCGAATTTTTCTTCAATGCGTACACATCGACGAACTTTGAATAAATTTTTGGATATATTTCATACAAGAAATATGGTGAAGAGACCTGGACTTGGAAAGAGGAAGAGGGTCACTCTGCCTCCTGTTGAAGCATCTGAGGAGCCTGAACAGCCAGAACAGCCGGATGAACTGCCTGCCACTCAAGCTTCATCATCAGACCCAGGGGATACAGCCACTCTGGCCACCCAGCCGGAAGACACAGATGACTTGGAAGAGGCAACCCAAGACAGCCAGTCCCAGGGGAGGTTCAAGAAGAAGAGGCTGGTGAGGATGACAGATGGGCAAGAGGATGAGATGGCTGAGTGGCTCAAGAACCATCCGGAAATGTACAACAAGGCCAAGAAGGAGTACAGGGACACAGACAGGAAGGAGGCTGCTTGGGCCACCCAGGCCAGGGCCATGGGCCTGGAAGGTGAGTTAGACTAACCATTATGATTTAACCTTTTCATAGTTTCAGGTAATAATTTAAATTGTGATGGAGGTACTACGTGTACAGTAATGTGTAAATGGACTTATGTTGAATGTTTACTTATTCTGTTAATTTATGTTATTTTGGACTCTGTCATCGTGTGATGTATTAGGCTTCACCCATTTGCAGATGACACCACAGATGTGAAGCAGTTTAAAACTTAATGTAACCCATTGTTACTTTGATAACCTACCTAATGTGTCCGTGTCTCCTCTTCCTTTTTCAGCCATCGACCTGAAGATCTGGTTCAAAGGGATGAGGACAAGGTATGGCAAGCTTACCTGCAAGAAGTCTGGTGACGGGGCAAAGGAACACACAGACAGGGACACCTGGATCCTGAGGTCTTTCAGCTTCCTGGATGACCACATCTCCAGAGTCCCCTCCAGGCAGTCCTGCAATGTAAGTACATTCTCACAGTCTGACTCACCTGGATATCCTGATGTTTTTGCTGCGTTGTGTATTCTTGACTTGTAAACAGTGACTACCTATGGATACAAGTTTGTAGCTGTAACACTAATGTTTGGCAAAAATCTGTAAAGTTTTCTGTAGTGACACAGGAGTTCATACTTGTTACTTCACAGTACCTACCTAAACTGTTTGTTGAACATGTATACTATATGCTTACCATGTGTCTTTGTTCTACTGTACTTTCAGTTGAAACCAGCTTCCACCACAACTGCCTCTGCCGCAGCCACCTCAGCCTCTGCTACCTGCTCATCTGCTACCACCACTGCCTCTGTCATCACCTCATCGGCCTCTGCTGCTTCTGCAACTGCCACCATGCCTTCACACCTATCCACTGACTTGGATCCTGCAGATGAGCCCGTGGAGTCAGGATCACTGGGTGAACCAAGAGTGTGCAGCACTCCTCCTCCAGGTATCACCCTCTCTGGGACTAGTGGCAGGAGAGCCACAAGGAGGAGTGCCAGCACTGAGTCAGAGCTCCTGGACAAGATGTGCGAGCAGAGCGACAACAGTGCCCAGATCTCTGACAGGCTGGACAGACTCTTAACATCTATGGAGGCACACACCAATGACAGGACTGCTTGGGCTGGCTGGATGTCAAGTGCCATGTTGAAGATCCACGAGGATCTCTGGCCCACATATCAGATGCGCAGTATGGACCTCCTCAACCAGACCATCAAGGAGTCCAAGCTGCTTTCGGAGAGGGACATCCAGAGGCAGGAGCTTGATAGGCAGAAGCAGCTGGATGATAGGCAGAAGCAGCTGGACGACAGGCAGAAGCAGCTGGACAGTATGCAGCAGCAGATGAAGGTGCAGCAACAGCAGCTGCAGCAGCAACTTCTTTTCCATCAGCCGCAGCCACAGCAACAGTACACCATCACACAAATGCCTCCACCACCCGCACCTGGGCCCGCAGCTCTAGCCTCCTCTACCCCTTTGCCTCAAGGGTCAGACACCCAGAGCCAGACAACTGTTATTTTCCAGACCCCATCGGGGGCCAGTACCTCTGGACAGTCAGTGGGTTCATCATCCAGCACTTCATCCACCAAGTTTGTTATCACAGACACCGAGGGAAGGACAATAGGACTGTCAGACCTGAATTTGTCAGATTTTAATGCGTCATTTGCAGGTATTCCTAGTGTGCCTTCAACACCCATGACACCTATGGCATTACTTAATCAGGATGATTCTCAAGGTTCTTAGGTTTAGAAATAACTTTGTCCTTTGTCTATAGACACTTAAGAAGTAGTTTAGGTGAGATGTAAGAAGTAATTATCAAACAGGTGTAAAGTAATTTATTTGTGTATTTTTGCTATGTCTGGCTCAAGTATTACTATGATTATTACTATTATAAACCAGGTTTCACTTTGACAGCTGTTCTTGTGGGTAGTTTGTTAACCTTAGCTGTTACTAATAGTATATGTAACCAGTTTCACTTTGAAAGCTGTTCTTGTGGGTAGTTTGTTAACCTTAGCTGTTACTAATACATGTAGTATATGTAACCAGTTTTACTTTGACAGCTGTTCTTGTCAGTTGTATGTTAACCTTAGCTGTGAGCTAATGGTATATGTAACCAGTTTCACTTTGACAGCTGTTCTTGTCAGTTGTATGTTAACCTTAGCTGTGAGCTATAATGTGTCTGCATTTCTTTATTAAAAAGTACACTTACTATGTTATTGTGATTTGTCCTTTTTGACCTTGTTGGAATAATAAATTGTTTATGTGATTGCTTGTTTTTCTCATGTTTCAAAAACATTGGCATAATACTTGGAAGGTGTCACATCTTAACATGAAGGATCCAAAAAAGTGGCCCAGTGGTTACCAGGACCTGTTATGACCCAATGTGAGTGGTTCACTGTGGAAGTTTCACTGTTTCGAATGAAATGCAGAAACGGAAGATAAACAAATCTTAACAGGTGGCCAATGTTAAAATTTGTTTATCTTCCATTTCTGGATTTCATTATGCTCTGATTCCAAAGCAATCGGCGTTTGGTTGCAGAGTTTCCACCTTGCAGCTGGTTAGATTTCTTAACTTTCCTTCAGTTATGGCCTTGATTGATTTTTGACCTTTGTGACCTTCTGGCCCCTGTGGTGGCAAAGTTGTGAACTGGTTTGTGTGACCTGTTACATGTTTGACCTGATTTGGTTTCAGACTTGACCTCTTTGACCCTACTATACACATAATACATATATGAAGTGCAATAGGACAATAACTTTATTGCAATACAAGAACATTGCAACTTTATTTCAACAAGTATATAACGTCCAATACAAAATATAACACAGATAATGATGCAGCACGGAATCATAACAATAATTAGCACAATACAGTCACTACTAAGAAATGTCCTTGGCATATGTGAAAGTCTCAAATCATGTCTCTTTGCCACGCCGTGGCCCCTACTGGAGCATTATAATAATGCTTCAAATACAGTCTCTGTCTCTTGGCAACCTGTGTGTGCCTGTTGCCACCAGTCACATCCTCAATGTCCTGCAAACAAGCACCTTGCCTCCACTGTCCTGGGATAACTCTGTGGTTGTCATCCTCCTCATCACCCAGTCCCTGGTGGATACCTGGATACCTCAGTCTCATGATGTTGTGCAACGTGCAACAGGCCAGTACAATAGAGGTAACAGTCTCTGGATTCTGACACATGGTGGTGAGGAGACAACCAAATCTGTTGGCCATGATGCCAAACGCATTTTCCACCACTCTTCTGGCACGAGACAGTCTGTAGTTATAGATCCTCTCCTCATCAGGAAGTCCTCTGGCACTAAACGGCTTCATCAACCAGGTCCTCAGAGAGAAGGCATCATCCCCAATGAGAAAATATGGCATATCACGGTCATCACCAGGCAATGGCTCTGCATCAGGTACATCCAAGGTGCCATCAATAATGCCTGAGCGCAAATCGCAGTCATTGAAGATCTGTGCATCAGAACTGGATCCATTGGTGCCAACATCCACCCAAAGGAACTTGTACTTGGCATCCACCAGAGCCAGAAGTATTATGGAATGGAAGCCCTTGTAGTTGAAATAGAGTGAGCCACCATTCTTAGGACACCTGATTGCCACATGCTTGCCATCTATAGCCCCCAGGGTGTGATGGAAATTCCATCTGGAAGAAAATTCTGCAGCAACCTGCTTCCATGCATCACTGGTACGGGGACACTGCATGACTTCCTCACCATATTCTGCCACGATGGCCTCACAAGTCTGTCTTACTATGACTGAGATGGTGTTGTGTGCTACCCTGAAGCCAAACATCAGACTCCTGTACTTCTCTCCAGTGGCCAAGAAACGAAGTGTGATTGCAAGTCTGCATCCAGGGTTGATAGACTTCCTGAACCATGTGTCATATTTCTCAATTCTGGGCCCCACCCTCTGCAAGACCTCTCTGAACATGGCCGGGTCCATCCGGACAAAATTTCTGAAAGACACCACATCCTCAGCCTCCAGCTCCCTCATCAAACGATCATAGTGTCCATAGTCCAACCTCCTGGAGAGCCAAGGCTTCACCCAATACCTCCTGGGCCTTGGTCGACGCCTTCTCTGTCTATCACAATCACAATCTGATTCTGTACATTTAAACGATGAGCCTCATACAGTTGCTGCAATAATCTGAGTCTCTGTAGATCCATAGCCTTTGATGTACACTGTCCGACGTCTGATGATAAATGAAGTGAATCCAGATGATCCAGGCTGTTTATATAGGAACTGGCATTATACACGAATTGGTCGTCACTTCTTCTCAGCACGTTCTTCCTCCTCATCGGGGGCTCGTCACAGCTCGCTCAACCCTCCACCATGGTCGTGGCTCGGTGCAAGAACATCTCACGGAAATCGCTACACTTCGCATTAATTCGTACATACTTCTACAAAGTTCGTTTGATCTTCGTTGACGTTCTTCACAGAAACAAGATGTTCTTGACTGGGTGATGAGAACATCGTACCAAGATCTTCCACAGGATGAAGATGATGGTAGCCCATGGTAGCCGGATCGAAGTAATTCGTGGATTTTTCCAATTCCAACCACGTGACCACACTTTCCCGCCCTTTCTGTGGCGAACTACCACGATTTCTAATTCGCAGCAAATCTTCATATTCGCCAGTTAATTCGTAGTGGCCTCGCCACAGTGTGACCTGGGCATAAACAAGGCCGAAAGTGATCCCTAGAAGCGTGAGCCACTAGAGTTCGCGCTTAAAAAAGCAATAGCAATTAATTGAGGAAGTTACATTAAATACATGGCAACTGACTTGAACATAATACCTCTTATCTCAGAATGTGAGCTATTGATGCAATAAAAAGTTTCTGCTAAACTTTTGCACATTATGAGAATGTTTGCTAGATAATTAAATCAGCACATTTTTCTTGTTTAATGCAAACCAATTTTGCAAAAACTGTCATAAACGTACTTCACAGGATTCATTCCTTCCACCAAGGGTCTTATGTTTGTGGGTGCGTTCATTTGTTTGTTTGTTACTCTGTGTTTGTGGTTACTCCAAAACTAATGAACGCATCTTTATGAAACTTTTATGTGGGTAAGGCCTGGCCATAAGCAAAAGTGATTTAATTTTGGTAAGAGATCACACTCTGGAAACCAAAAAAAAAATATCCTGAATTCTCAACAGTCCCAATTTTATTGCATTTGTGATTTTGGATGAGATTTCAAACTGGGAATGCATTTAGAATTCAGGGCCACTTTTTTAAAAATGTTAGAAATACCACTCATGTGCCTTCACGAGCCTTACTAAAAACATATGGTGGACAGGCCTTACCAAAATACATATAGTGGAGTGGTGAACATGGGGCCGGGATGGATATTCAGGCTGGCTCATTCTTCACCACATACTACCCACATACTAGGGTCTCCTTTCAGAGTTATATGGATGAGGTCATAAAGAGGATAGCAAATACATACAGATACAACCTTGATTTATTGATTTATTTAATTGGGTTTTGACGTTGCTTTCAACACTGCATAGGTCATATCACAACTGGTAGTTTTATGGGCAGAGGAAACCAGTCGAAACAGTTGGTCAAGGTTCTTGGTTATAAATTACTGACCGTTGGTAAGCAACTACCAACTTTCCCACATAAAGTCCCGAGTTTGAACCTCAGAGATAGGAGGCGAGTGTGTTACCACTGCCCCACCATGGTCCCTAGATACAAGCTTACACAAAGGTTTGACTGGGACATTACCCAAAGGCTGACTCATATAGACTTCCATATGTTTAACTTACACTTATTAAGATATTAATATTCTCCCCGGCAGATCTCCTCCTGAGAAAGTCACCAGTGTGGTTGAGTACCTCCACCGGCAGGTCACAATCTTTCTTTCCATGGTCCCATTTTAGTCCTTGGGCCCCGGAGTCATAGACCAGCACTCTGTCAGATAGCGGTAAATGCAGAAGATCCGATAATCTTCCCAAAAACTCCTTGTAGGTTTCAGTAGCTGCTGTTTCTGAAATCTGTAAATATATCTCGTTTTATGTTACATCTTCTTTTCAGTAATAGGACCAAAACTTACCAATCCAATATAAAATATATTTAATACAACAAGAAAATTAGCCAAGTGCCATATATTTTTAATTAAATTTTGATCATAAGAGAAGAAAACAATATGAAACCCCTGTCCAAATGATGCGGTATTATGTATTTAAAACACAAGAGCATTCATAGAGCACATAGCTCCACCAAGGCACATAAAATACGAAATGTGAAAATCCAGGTAATTTTTTTCTACCCAGACGGTGAGTCAGATCACTCTTAATATTTAATGATATGTAGATCAGTCTTCTGATTTTTTTTTTCATTAAGATCAAATCAGTAGTATTTACTTAATCTTTCTAATGAGCAAACAAACAAAATCCTTCCTCTGATTTTCTAAGGAAGATCAAATAAGTAGTATTTACTGCTGATAAACAAAAAACAGACAAACGGGCAAACAAACATACAGTCATGAGAAAGGAAGGAAAAATGAATCACTAGTATTATATTTGTTATCCACCATTTTGTTTAAATAAAAGAGGAATTTTTACTGATTTGCAGAGACAAAACGAATATGTCAAGAATGAAGAAAACAATATAATGCAAGTTCACAGTGTTAGTATTATTAACGCTCGACGATAGGAGAGGGTTATTGTGATCAGTTTGTTTTTGTCTGTCTGTCTGTCTGTCTGTCAGTCTGTCTGTGCACCGTTTCACCCTTATAACTCAAAAACTATAACACCAATCGAGCTCAAATTTGGTGGCCAGGTATTTCATGGGGTACAGATGGATTCTTCCAAATTTGGTGTAATTTGTTTGAAAATTAAAGTTAGGAGAGAGTTTTTCTTATTTTTAATTGGGATTCTACAGTGAAATCTGCTTCTCTAATCAATCAATAATCCACACAGAATCAGCTTTGCTTCCCCCAATGCTTTTTTAATGTGTGTATGTGTGTGTTGTTATGCTTGGTCACACATGTGAAAAATCAATATCATGACATCATGACAGGATTTCTTCCTCATGAATTTTTGTGCAAAAAGAATTCCTCTGTGGCTATATAGAGTGTAAAGTGAAGAACTTGTAATCCCATGTTTGGGGTTCAATACCACTCACTATTTTTTTTTTTTTTTTTAATAGTTTTTCTTTTTTAAGTATTTTTTTAGGCTTTTTAAAGAATCTCTTAAAGGTTTTGCTAGAAAGAAATAGAAAATTAAAACACAACATTTAAATTTTTGCTGTCCAAAAAAAAACTTAACCAAGATGAGATGTCTACTCTTTATCACATATGTAAAAAATCAATATTTTGTTTCTGATGATGTCATTACTTCATGATGTCACAATGCAATTGTCATTGTGAGGTCACAAACCCTAGCTTGTGATACTTGCTGTCTTTAAGTAATAATATTTCTTCTCATTAAATTTATGTCTTGAAATTGACATAAAGAAAATTAAGAGGGAGGTGGTGTATTCATCATGTTTATTTATTTCTGTTTGTTTTTTTGTTTTTTTGCTTCAATTTCTTGACAGTCCATCACAAAAAATTTACCCTGGGTGATTTTCACCAAGAACAGGATTTTAACCAATATTTTTACCTCTACCAGGAGTTTATGTTTTTGTGTGCTTTTTTGCCAATTTGTCTTTTTTTTTTGGTGTTTAGATTACTCCAGAACTAATGAACAGATCTTTATAAAAATTTTTGTGGGTAGGACCTGGTCAAAGGAAGAAGCTATTAATTTTTGTTAAAGATGTGGATCATATTTTGGATACCAAAAACCATGAATTTTCATAGATCCCATTTCAATGTATTTTAATGATTTTAGCTTTCTATTTTATATTTCTTCAAAAGTAATGAATAAATTTTGATGTTAAATTTTAAGTAGGAAGGGGCTAGCCATGGGAAGGAGTGATTACATTTTAGGAAAGATCTAGTTAATATTCTGGATACCAATAAGCCTGAATGTGTGTTATACTTTATAACACTTGTGAGACTGGTCACATTGAGTCGAGCGTTTTGCTCTCTCTGAGTGCATCTTGTGTTATTCATGTTTTGCCTTAAAATCTGTCTCTTGTTGGAGATTAGGCACTATAAAAGTTATATTAGAATGTTTTAATGAACAATACATTTTTGTATATTTTAATGAGGGATGTTTTACTTTTATTATCAACTTTTCAACCTCCAACAAAGAGATATGTTTTAGAGAGATTACATTTTCTGGTAATCTGGGTCACCATCTGGATCCAGAAATTTTTAAGAGGATTTTTCCATTGCACTCATAAGCCATATTGAAGTTATTGGCCCTTGGAGCAGGTCTGTGATGTCTGGGTGCTTTTTTACTTATTCAACGTTTTACAAGCTGATTTCACCAAAGACACACAAAGTGTGCTGTCTGATACAAAAACAACATATCCCGGTCTGTATTTTCCCCTATTTCAAGAAGATATGGCCTTGAGGGGATAATCATAGGTAAAACCAGAAAGCACTCATAAAGCACATAACTCCGCTATGGCAGTTGAGTGATCCAATGCCGTATCATGGCACAATTTGACCACAAAGTCTTATTTGGGGGTTATTTTGCAACAACGTGGATATCCGTTATGAAACTCTGTATTTACACTAGCTAATTTACACAAAAATATGGCGATAATATGATTTATACTTGAAATCAGTGCCTCAGCTTGGCACATCTGGCATAAGAAAACTCCCAAATACAAATCAGTTTTTGTCTGTCATCACTTTGATTACCTTACATGGTATTATTGGAAATATAAGACTGTTCTTAATAACCTAGTTTTAATGTGTCTTTTATCTTTCAGTTTATGCAAAGATAACGTTGTGTCATGTTACAATGCCAAGTAGTATGCTCAAGACTCATTTTTTTATCTTTGCAGTCTGGAGGAGAACCCACATGTTTATGCGTGCAGCAATTAAAAGGAACCAGATGGAATCCACACAGAGACAATGTAGTTCATTTACATATCCAATGATTGGACCCTAGAAGGGGTTATATGGATGTGGGATTTGACTCAGGGCAGAAAAACAGGGCCATGCTTCCACAGTGCAATAACTCAGCCATGTCAGAGTATTTGTGTTTTAGTTGTAGCCAAGAGGCGGTTAAAGTAAGGCAAATATAGCAGATGATTAACAAATTTATCAAAAATGTCATACATCTGAAACATAATACGGCACATTTTGTTAAAAAGCAAAATATTGATTGTATAAATATGGATGTACATTGGGGTTCAACAAGGTAATTTTACGAAAGCAAGCAAGAGTTAAATAGGTGCATGAGTACTAATTTTCTGAAACTTTACACTCAGTTTTTCAACATAGAGAGCTCATTTTTAGGCAGGTTGTGTGTAACCAACCTGCCCGTTAGACTGATGTGTCCATCATCGATCTGTCCGTTTGTCTGTTTGTCTATCTGTTAACATTTTTGTTTCTGAACTATAACTCAAAAATGCTATGTCCAATCGCATTCAAACTTAACAGGGAGATAGATCACCATCATAGCTAAGTTGCTTTTGAAATTGGTATAAGTCTGTCCGTTCATAGTTTCAGTCCTACATTTAGTATAGCATAGATACAATAATGTAATTGTAACACATTTACCTTAACTGGGTGACCTAACATTTCTTTCCTCGTTTCTAAATTTAATTACAGCAGTCTTGAAAGTCTTGAATTTAAAACTGATATAAAAGTGTGAAACTCTAATTAAGTATATTCTTTCTAGGGTTAGCTTGGTTTCCTAATGTACCTCTGGAGATAAACATGATAGACACACTATTTTATAGAGGTGAATAAGTCAACCACTGTTCAATATTCCCAATACTGTGTAACTAAACATTAAATCAATGTTGAGATAAAATAAATTTCTTCACCCCAGGACATAAGATTATCTGAACAATGCCAGTGTAATAGTTCTTACATACTTTATATGAAGATTTAAATGATACACTTTAAAATCTGCTAAAACAAATATCAAGCTTCTGAAAATTCCCATCAATTAACTCACAGTAAGTACTTCCCGAAGTAACTTGATCTTTTCTGCTTCTTCTGCATCTGTGTATTCATCCAGTTCTGTCTTGGCAGTCAGCCATTGACCGGAAACTAGCTCCTCATATTCGGCAGAGATGTTCATTGGTCGATCCTTGATGGAAATGTTTTCCAAGTGGCTCTCATTGGTGGAAATCTTCTGACTCATCTCTGCAGATAACCTGATCAGAGAATAGACAAAATAGCATTTTATGTCTATTTTATACTATATTTACACCTTTCCAGTCTATATCCTATAAAGCAATTCATGCACAGTTCATTCTATTTCAAAATATTGTTATTACATAATATTTTTACTCGGGACTGAACAGTTCATTGTAATTTACAATATTGATACTACATAAAATATTTACTCGAGACTTAACACTTCATTGTATTTCATAATATTGTTTCTGCTTAATATTTTTACTCGGGACTGAACAGTTAATTCTATTTCATAAGATTGTTTCCACTTAATATTTATACTCTGGACTCTCTCTCTCCTTTACTTTAAAACTATAAGTGCTAATTGCCCTTCCCTGAGTGCACAAGTACAGTCATAGCTATAGTGACATTTTAAGTATGTCAGCCGAGTCACCTTATACCTGCCATAGTGACAGAAACGGACATTAGATCGAGGGATAAAAATATACAAAAAATGCTTGGATAATTTAGCTAATATGATGCCACTAGAACAATAACATCTTCGCATTATCAGTTCAGAGATCAGGGAAAAAGACCATATTATCATGTGACCAAACAGTCAAACTTATAGTTGGCACAATTAACTTTTCTATTGAGTAAAATATCAGTGGGTAACGTTTATTACTGCACCAAATCTCAACAAAAGGAATAATGTGACACTTTCTCAGACATTAAGTGCCTGTTTCCAAACTGGGGTACATGACGGCTTACTGTCACTGGAGCATGAACCGGTGTAACGCCATATTTTACACCCTTTCTTTGATCTTTTAGGGGGTGCATTATATGGCAATCATATTTTACACCCCTAACAATGGGGGATTAAGGGGTGTAAAATATAGCTGCCATATTTTACACCACCACCAAAAGTTACACCCCCTACCAGTCCATACAGAGCACATCAATGGGGCATTAGGATCAAACCCTTTCTTGGTTAGATTGCAATTGAGTTTGGAAATTGTGTATTGTCTAACCGCTGCTTAGAACTTGATTTGTTTTACTTTTGGGGTGTGACAGATACTGGATTAGATTATGATATGTCTATTGTCTATTGACTCTTAAGTTGATTTGTTTGGCTATGTATATTTGACTTGGTAAATGGATTAGTCTTAGATTTGCCTTTTGTTTTAGCATTCTTTTGAACTTGTGGTTAAGTGACTAGCCAAGCTAACAGGATTAATGGGTATTGTTGAAAAACCCTTTTAAGCTGTTTTGGGGAGATACAACTCCTCCATGATAAGGTTACATAAATTCCTTTCATTTACACAAGCTTGTATGGTTTATATTATATTTAGAGTTAAAGACATTCTTGAAGAATTTTATTATACTATTATTATTACATAGAAAATTGTAAAATACCATTGTTAATAAAATACAGTGACATACAGTAACATTCAATGTGCTCAGATATCATAAAATACATTTCAATATTCATGGGAATTAATCATATATTACAACAGTTCAATCAATTTATGTACATATGTCATTTTTGCTTGTTCATGTCCCATCTGATAATCCTGGTAACATAACTAAGGAAAACCCACAGCTAAAATGAAATTTTCAACACATTAAATACTACTACTAACACAGAAGAAGAAGCCGTATCCAAATAGGATGACAAGTAAGAAATCCTATCTAATTTCTAGCTTCTAGATGAGAAGCCACAGCTAAGTTGGTCAATGAACCCATTTAGTTCATTATGTGATATAAATCTAACCAAAAGAGACAATGCATAGATTATCTAATTAACTAATCACTCACTAGTCATGGAACAATAACTTATGTCTTACCTAGCAATGTTAGTCTCTTTGAAGTCAATAAATGAAAACACTAACAGTACACAAAACAAGAACCCCAGGTGAGAAGCCACAGTTAGCTTAAAGCCTTGCAGGTCTATTGGCAAGATTCTAATCAAAGGGCTGTGGTGATTTGAGACAACAATAGGGATAATTTCAATTAGGGACTAGCCTAGTGAATACAAATCAACAACAATGGTTTGGCCTCTCATATCAAAGGAAAATATAGAAATGATTTTGTCCCACTGTATTAACACTATATTTTATTTCATATGGTTTATTAATCTTAGACATTAGTGAATTAACTGAAAAGTCACTGGATAATAATTAGCTATTATTTTAGATGGGCCATCAAATATTTTAAAAATATTTATCAATTTGTAAGCAAAGGAATTATTGTCTTTGAGTTTTAATGCTTAATTTGTGGATGTTTATAGCTGTTGAACTTCACTTATTTCATAAATATATCAACTGTAAAAAATCCACAAAGGGGTGTAAAATATGGCAAAGGGGGTGTAGAATATGGCAAGGGGTGTAAAATATGGCAAGTGAACTTGCCATATATTACACCCCCATGCATTTTATGTGGGGTGTAAAATCTGGCGCTACACCGGGTACCAAAAGCAAGGATCATATTGGCATTTGCCACCATTATTTTTTAGATTAAAACCCACAGCCATCCTGGTAAGAGCTGAGTGATTATCTGCCAACGTTGATAATAAATATGTCACTTTATGAAGACATAATGGCTCCCTCATAAACCTTTTTATATCTGAGCCCAAGGCTTTCATTCAAAAATGACATTCACATATACTGCAAAAACAATTTACCAATATATTTTCTGATGATGCATACAAATATCGATTGATTTAGTGTGTTAACATCAAACCTATTACCTTTGTATCAGTTACATTGTGTGAGTAGTTAGAAGGGCAGAGGAAACTAGTACATGCATTTGGTCAAGGTTCTGTACTGTAAATCGCCAACCAACAGCAAGCAACTACCAACTTTCCCACTGAGTTCAGGCTAGGATTTGAGTTCAAATCTCAGAGATAGCAGGCAGGTATCTGACCACTGCACCACCATGGCCCCTATGGCCCTTTATGAATACTGAACAATGATTCTGTTCCTGTACCTAAGAACTGATAGAGAGAATAAGCAATGAATAAATATGCATCAATTAGATTTACCTTTCAGTTAGTTCTTGAATAGTTCTGTCTTTTTCTGTCAGTAGTTTTTCTTGTATTCTTAATTGTTCTTCCTTTCTATTAATTTCAGACATATCATATTCATGTTCACGTTTTGTTGCTGTTAATTTTGCAGTCAGTTCATCTGCCTCTTCAGTTTTCTTGTTGTTATTCATTTTCAGTTGTTCTACCTCCACTTTAAGGTTTGCAATATATTTGTCCCTATCCATCAAATATTCATCAGACTCCTTTTGTTTATCATTAAGTACTACCTGGTGTGCTAGGTGCATGTCATTTATCTCTGTTTCAGAACATTCATTTTGATGCTGTAGGGAAGTGATTTTTTCATTAGCTTCATGAAGTTTCTGGCGCAATTGAAAATTTTCATTTTTCAACCTGAGGACATCCTCTAATTCCGGTCTAACTAGTTCATCAGATATTTCACTTGCGTCATCAGCATCCACTATTACACACAGCTGATTTCCCTCTTGCTTTAGTTTTTGATCTAGATTATCACATTTCCCCTGCAGATCTCTACATTCTTTGGTCAAATTCTTCAGCTGAGTCTTCAAAAGCACAACTGTTTTCAGTTGAGGTTTAACATATTGATCTCCGTTTGATGGTTCAACACCACAATCCAGCAGTTTACTCATCTGTGTCCAGTCTTCATCTGATTTCTTCAACTCCACACCTAGTTCCATAATGCACTGTCTCAAAAGACCCATAGTCCTTATTGCAAATTCCAAACTTTCCTTAGTCTGGTTGTACTTCACCTCATAATGTACATCAATCATGGCATTCTCAGCTACCTCTATGTCATTTTTAATGCTTCTGACATCTTCAGCGTGCAATAAAAGATCAAAATATTGCCCCCACAGTTCATTTCTTTTCTCAGATAATACCTGTTCTTTGTTTAGTAGTTCATTTACCTTTTCACAAGAATATTCATGTCCATGAACAGTGTCTCGTCCTTCAAAACAACACCCACATTCACCTTCACCAGCAAATAATTCAGAGTACACTTGGTACACCTTTTCAAGGTAAGATTTTGAATGAAACTCTTGCCTAATCATTTGTAAGCCTTTCTCTGTTTCTCCATTATAAAACTGAAGTTGTTCTTCTGTCCTGTTTTCACATCTCATTACTTGAGATGTTTCACATTGCATGGCTTTTAATTCCTGAAGATTTCTTATCAAGGTATTTTCCATAGTTTAGAATATCTTTGTGAATTAAAATATTTGCATTCATTTACTGAGATTATTCAGGTAACGTATTTATGATATGACAAAACATAGGAAAAATATGTCATCATTAGCTCACATTTGACATTTCTTGTTTGATATTCATTATTATGTAAATATATATATTTTCAAACTTTTCTGTCTTCAAATATCTAGTTTAAACTCATTGGGGCAATTCTTCGATATGCATTAAACAAAGATATCCTTTTATTTATAAATACGGCAAATACAGAACCAAAATTTATTCCATGATTTTTAAATATTAGACATCCTGTGTAAGAACTTTCTTCGGGCATAAGTATATAAGTATATATGTTACGTCCTTTTAAATTTCAGTTTCAGTTTGGTATATCCAGCTCTTAACGACATTATTTTATCGTGTACTTACAGTATCCACTTTGTTGATATGGAAATATTCAGAAAAGAAGGTTAACAGTAGTCTTAATAAAGATTAGTATGTTTGGTGACTTCCGTTCTTACTTATTAATACTTATAACTACATAATAAATATCACAATATATTCAACATATTGTAAAAATCATTCTCAATGATAACTTATTGATCGACTGAACATATAACAACCTTGTTGACTTTAGTAATACTCTGCTGGTTTTAAAAACGAAAGTGAAACAATGGCTTCCGTTAGGTCAGTTTTCAATTGTAGCTATGAAAGTAATAGAAATAAAATTATGTTATCTGCTTTAGATATAGTATACCATTTCAACTTTACTATTTTGGGGTAGAAATTTGTAAATTCCCCTAAAATAGTTACAATATAACGGATAGTTTGATGTAAAATTTTTACAATTTTTATTATATACACATATAAAGTCAAATATGAGGATCTTATTCCAATATTACGTGAATATGAATGAGAAATACATTATTTTCCTTTATTTCAGATATCTGTTGTGTAAGGTTATGTACAAAGATATTATAAATATAATTTTACCTATATTAACAATATTTAACACCATTTAAGAATCGTTTAATGTATACCAAATATAAACCCGGCATATGTGTCAACACCTTATATATTTTATTGTAAGCATTTTGTCTTGCCATTCAATTCATGACACTATAAAGCGCCTGTCACCAGACCTTATGTTAAGGATATATCCAAAACTGAGGAAAATCAATAATGAAAAGATGTTTAAAACAAACGGAAATGGTATGTATGGAAGCCCATTAGTAACATGAATTGTGAGAAAAAAAATATAAGTTTGTTTCCCGTTTCTATTTTTTGGCTATCTCGTAATTATGACATCACAAGTTTGTTTCCCGTTTCTAAATTTTTGCTATCTAGTTATTTTGAGATAGCATATTTGTTTCCCGTTTCTAAATTTTTGCTATCTCATTATTTTGAGATAGCATATTTGTTTTCCATTTCTATTTTTTTGCTATCTCGTTATTATGAGATAGCATATTTCTTTCCCGTTTCTAAATTTTTGTTATCTCATTATTTTGAGATAGCATATTTGTTTCCCGTTTCTAAATTTTTGTTATCTCGTTACTTTGAGATAGCAAATTTGTTTCCCGTTTCTAAATTTTTGCTATCTCGTTATTATGAGATCACAAGTTTGTTTCCCGTTTCTAAATTTTTGCTATCTCATTATTATGAGATCACAGGTTTGTTTCCCGTTTCTAAATTTTTGTTATCTCGTTATTTTGAGATAGGAATTTTGTTGAGGGGCATTCTCAACGCTGAAATGAGTGCACGCCATGGGAATGGTATGTACGTAGTGGGGGACGCTCACCGACACATGTCCTCAGAGGGGGTGAGGGAGGAGAGGAGGATCTCAGCCATGTACGCAGTGGGGGATTGTAGAGGAGAGGGGGACCAAACCTGTTACTATCTTTTCTGAATGATTAGTTTGTGTTCCATAATGTTATACTCGTATCATGTGATAAATAAAACCTAACATTTCAGTGATCTATTTTTTCTCTTCAAATAATGATTTCTCTTTGAGGCATCTCCCATTATGGACATAATGTGGTGGGGGACGTCCCCCACTACGTACATACCATCCCCCATCACACGCACTCACTTCAGTGCTGAGAATGCCCCTCAATAAAATTGCTATCTCAAAATAATGAGATAGCGAAAATTTAGAAACAGGAAACAAATATACTATCACAAAATAACGAGATAGCAAAAAAATAGAAACGGAAAACAAATATGTTATCTCAAAATAATGAGATACTATCTCAAAATAACGAGATAGTAAAAAAATAGAAACGGGAAACAAACTAGTGATCTCATAATAATGAGATAGCAAAAATTTAGAAACGGGAAACAAATATACTATCTCATAATAACGAGATAGCAAACAAATAGAAACGGGAAACAAACTTGTGATCTCATAATAATGAGATACTATCTCAAAATAACGAGATAGTAAAAAAATAGAAACAGGAAACAAACTTGTGATCTCATAATAATGAGATAGCAAAAATTTAGAAACGTGAAACAAATATACTATCTCATAATAACAAGATAGCAAAAAAATAAAAACGGGAAACAAACTTGTGATCTCATAATAATGAGACACTATCTCAAAATAACGAGATAGTAAAAAAATAGAAACGGGAAACAAACTAGTGATCTCATAATAATGAGATAGCAAAAATTTAGAAATGGGAAACAAATATGCTATCTCAAAATAACGAGATACTATCTCAAAATAACGAGATAGTAAAAAAATAGAAACGGGAAACAAACTTCTAAATTTTTTCTCAGAATTTATGTTACTAATGGGCTTCCATAGGTATGCTTAACGATAGAAAGGAAATAAACAAGGCTATGCAAGGTGTATACAGGTGCAGCACCTAAGGATGCATCGTTTGAATATTTGGCATTTACCAATCACAAACATATACTATAAGTGAACTTAGCTCTCTGGTCCTCAATTAAAAGCATCAAATATTTCCAGGGAATAAAGATGGGGGGGGGGGGGCATTTACTTATCTTTGCTACATTTACAATGAATAACTTTTTAGTCCCATTTAGTCTTTCATAAGGAGGAATGTAAGCCTACCTTTTGATATGAAAGGGATCTGAAACAAAAACATGACACTCGTGAAATGTGAGTTAAATAAATGAGGCAAATGTGTAACAAAATTTAAGAATGTACCATGCATTGGACCAGAGTTTGTGCAAGGCTCTTCCTTAGTGCACTATGAATCTGTGAGAGCACTTCCACCCAGCAGGAACTTCAGGTGAGAGTCTTAAATCTAAAAAGGTTATAATATGCATTCATTCAATGTCTCCGAAAATCCCAAAGTCAAGACTTGTGAGCAAGTTTGATGGTGGACATAAAACTTTCAGATTAAATTCTTCATTAAGTGACAGAGAAACATGACACCATAGTGACCCTGACGGTTGGACAGAAATGTAAAACCATAATGTTGACCATTAAGGCGCAAGAGCATGACTAAGCTTCATTTGTTCAGTGCTGTCTCATTGTCATCTCCCAGAAAAGGTGGACTGGCTGCCTTGACAATACAATATGGGGGGGGGGGGGCAGTAATTCGTGGTAATTGCCGACTTTTACACAGCATAAAATACTGTACACATAGCCAAATAAGTTAATTATATTTGACACCTGTCAAATGCGTAACTCCTAGGAAATAGAAAATGAATTCCATTTTCTAATGGTATGTCCAGCTAATAATGACTGTAGGGCACATTTATTCAGCAGGATTACAGTGTCACATGAGTTTAACACAATGATCATGGAAGAAAAGTTTATATTTATTAACAAGATGTGTCAAAAAAATCCAGCCAAATATATATGTTTTTCCAAGGAAAGTAGAAAGAGTATTTTATATAGTTGATAATGTTTAAATTTGTTCCAACTGTAATCATAAAAAAGATAAATGTTATGAGTTTGCATATGTCAATGTATTTTAGCATTATGACAATGTATGGGTCTTCATACCTACAGTCGGTATAGGTGATTTATAAGCCCATGTAGGGCTGGGTACAACTCAATCTGTTATCATGGACTCTGTATTTATCTTGTATGTACATGTCACTATAATCAATAAAATATCAGTTTACCACCATATCCATCTATAGACTCCATTCACACTTTTCCAGTGATTTGTTTTTCACATCTCATCTGTCTCCCCTATAGTCACGCCATTTTATACAGTACTAGTATAAACGCCGCAGTCACAGCCCAAGTACTACCATGATGAAGTTAAGGTGCAGTCACATTGAGGCGATTATGTAAGATACACAGTAATTACAAAGAAGTTTGGGATAGAGCCTTGATTTACAGACACTGTTTACACACACAACAGTTTACATAGTTCCATTAAAAATTAGTGGGGTTAAAACTAGTGACATAAAATTGGACAAAAAGACCCCACATAGAATAAAATAGCTTAATAAAAAGCAAATGTAAAGTAATAAAAATAATTGTATTGTATTGCAGTTGGGGAATACCTAAGATGCTACAATGACTGAATGTATTCATATTCTTGAGATGAAGCACTATAAAGGCTTTATATAAGTTAGGACTTGTGTATGAAGTGATAAGTGGAGGAAGGTGAAATATCAACCAGTAAACCCAAAGGTCAGCGTTGAAGGTCAGATGAAGATCAAACTGAAGTTGTAAGTTTTGATTGAGATTTGATTTTTGATTAAGATTGAACACAAGAAAACACACATTGGGAAATTTTATTTACATGTTAGTATGGTCAAGTAGATAAATATTTAAAATTTTCGAAAATTTTAAAACACCAAGCCCAGCTAGAAAGAAGGAGGGATGAAAGCTGAGAAGGTGGAAGGGACCAGAGAAGGGGCCACCAATGTATTCTGAAGGTAGGACAGCAGAGCTTCTCCAAAGGCCGTGGGACATTATATTTTGAAGGGGCACACTATGGTCAAAAGCAAAGGTGGCCCCTGACCTTCTTAAAGTATGGAAACCATGAGAAACTGGGGAGATATTTCTGTGGATGAGAATGTGTCTGAGGGCATCTCTGACATGTGTATCAATGATAGGTTTATGGGGTGGTCTAATGGAAGCAAATAGGGGGTCCTGAGGAGAAAGGTTCTTGGATCTGAGGAGGGCTGTAAGAGTCTCCAGCGGACATAAATACTTATTTTTGATAGTGGGGAGCTGTATAATGTGATGGGACTTGCGATCCTGCATAGTCTTAGTCTATTTCAGAACTAGATGGGCCCCTGGGGGGGGCAAAAATAACATCCTGCCTAAGAAAGTGATGTTGTTTACAGAAATTTTTGGAACTGTGGGGGGCTATATTAGACATCCTAAGAAAGCCATAGAAGCCAACTAGGAATATAGCTCTGTAGAGGTGGGGATCATCTGTGGAATCACATGAGATGGAAATGTTGTATAGTGTAGGAATGTCAAATATGCTCCTGAGAGTGGGAGCAAAATGGGAGGTGAGACTAATGCTTCTAAGAAGCCTGTTGATGGCAGGATGAGAAAAATATTGAGAAGGGAGGTTGTATAATACTGCCATTGATTTACTGGGGGAAACATAGGAAGAGATAACCTTGTAGGAGGTCAAGTTTTGATGAAGGTACTCAATGAACACCATAATATTGTGGAGGGTAGTGATGGGAGACAAGTCCATAATGTGAAGAAAAGCAAAATAAGCTCGAACATGAGTCCTGTGTGCAGAAGTAGTTGAAAGTCTGTAGGCATATTTCATTCTCTGACAAGCCGAAGATATGAGAGGTGTGGAAGCTCTGGAAGCACCTACAATTATAGAGATAAGTTCAGATTAAAGAACTGAAGGGGAATGGTGTCCCAGACACAATTTCCCTTGATGTATTGCAATACCTGAGGTTGGCAGGTACTTCTGAATATAACCTAGATAAAGTATCGGCTATTATGTTATTAGATCCCTGTATGTGTGTAATCTGAAGGTCTATGTCAAAAGCAGCCACCAGAAGCCAAATGTTCCTTAAACAAGCTGAGAGGAAGTCATCTCGTGACTTCCCCGATTGGACTACCTAGACAACAGCCATGTTATCACAGTGAATGAGAATGGCCTGATGGGCCCAAAACTTGGCCCAACATCTCAAAGCCAGTAAGATATTGAACATGTCTAGTTTTCGTGCCCACATGTGGGTGAGGTCAGTTCTGGGGAAGTTGGTGTTACCTTAAAAGTTTGTGTTACTGGCAAATTGAAATTTTTGTACTGATCTTCGATTGTACATGTGGCTTTTTCTGATTGGTCACTCTCTGGTCAGTGATTGCAAACCCCTCTTCACTCTGCCATTTTGAAGTTGGAGGCACATGGGATCACATCTACAAAAAATAAATTTGTGATGTTGAAGCTTTGCACATGACAACTTTAAATGGTTTTAGTATTTTATTATTTTAGTTTACACATTTTATTGTTTCAAATGGCAGAGATTGAAAAGAAACACTATAACCTGCGTTCCGGTATTGATACGGCTAAGCTTCCGGCTCACGTACATATGTCAACTGATTCACAATTTCTGCATAAAGTGCTTCAAAATGATCAGGATTCAGATTCCAGTGAATCTTCTGATTCGGATTTGAATTGCAGTGCTGTCATTGAGAACTCCGACAATGAACAAGTAGATAAACAAAATAATCAAAGTACTCCGAGTACTTCTCACAGTACTTCTGATACACATACTTCACTGTCGGATGTTGCCGTTCAGCAGGCGATTAATGTCCACATCTTGTCACAACTTTCATCTATTAGTGACAGATTGCAGCTTCTGGAAAAAAATAATGTTAAGAAACATTCGGATCCGAAAAAAATGAAGGGAGTTTCCAAAAAGAAAGCCGGTTCGCAGGTTACCTCGGTCACAGTGCCACCAACACAGTTTCAAATGCCGGATTTACAAAAAATCAGACAAGATGTGTACATTCAAAGTCAAGTGGACCAGAGACTCAGAGATCTTGCTAACAATGAGAACTCAGGTACAAAAATTAAGTCCTTAAGGGGGGGGGGGGTCCCATTGAGGTTGTGGTCCCAGGCCGTGTCAAGTGGCCACAACAATTTGTTCTATCTGGATCTAAGAAAGAACGGATACAATATGATAACCTTTCTGTTGTACAATGGGTGGCTGGTTTTTGCCAGATCCTAAGAGAAGAAAAAGATCCTCAAGTTACTGAACACATGCTAGATTACCTTATAGCACTAATGGAGGATGCTAACGACTTCTCTTGGGATGCGGCAAGGGCCAGCCACGCAGTCCTGCTTTGTAGGATGGAGCAAGGGGAGGTCAAAGGTTATGGCGAGACTGATAAGTTAGATAGAATTTGCAGAGCTAATGCTCAAAGACATGTGACCACCTCACCAAATGAGGCTCAAAATTCTCAAAAGAAGTTCAAAAGTACTAAGGTTCTCACTTGCTCACACTTCAATCAGGGCACTTGTGTCCATCAAAGGTCACCTGATACCAAGGGCATCATGTATAGGCACATTTGTAACTACTGTTTTCAACAAAACGGTAAAACATACCCACATTCTGAACAGAATTGTAGAAGTAAAAATACCAGGAAGACAGTGTCAAAAAACGAATAACTTGGGGGGGACAAAATGCTGTTTCCACCCAAAAAATTCGGTCTAGAGTTGTATATAATGACAAATGTCCCGAGCTGAAATTAATGCTAGTAAAAGGACAGCATTCAAATGGTTTGCATACAGCAAAGCTTTTCAAACAACTGTCAAAAATAAATCGTATGCTCAGGCACTGGTGAATGCAATACCTGTTAGGGATCAGTATATGAAAAAGTCAAAAAATTTTGGTGGAGAAGTCATACACAGAAATCCGTCACTTGCAGCTAAGGCCAGCAGCAGGGATGATAAACATTTCAATCCCATTGAAACAAGTTTGGCTATTACAAGTACTGTTTCACGCTACTGCTCTGATCTTCCTTCTAACAAAATATTGCAAACAAGTGTGGCAAAAACTGAGTGTAAAAGAAATATTGGTGTCACTGTGGCCGGGGCTCGCCCTTGTGGGGCTTCAGTGTTATTAAAAAATAGATTTCAGCCCTTGCAAATGATAACTATGTTGAGCCTCAATTAGAGGAAGTTTTGCAAGGTCTGAATAATGAAAAGCACAGCGTTTCAAATGCTGTAAATGCAGAAAGTATACAGTCGAATGTTAAGCCCTTGTTGGCTTCCCAAGAAAACAAATTATTGGTGGGAAAAAAAACAAAACTGGGTTTTTGACATAGGGAATATCTGAAGGCTGTAATACAAAAAATCACTTAGAGAGTACAAATGTCTGCCAGGCTACACTTGCAGGGGAATTTAGCATGCACAGGCCTATTGGTGAACAGATACCATCCAGAAACTCTGAACCACAATATATAGACCCTATCTTCGAGTCTTGTGTTACTACTGAAAATGAAGTTACATCTCTCACACATGGGAAGCCGGATATTGACAAGACAATTGCAAATACCTTTCGCTTCATACCTAAAGCCCCTTTACAAGTATATGCTGGGGAGGTGGTTCACTGGGAAAATATTCCGAATACCTTAGAAGTCTATCAACTAATTAAGGCCACAAAAACTCCAAATTACATGAAATGTCGCATTCCTGTACAATCGGGCCTCAATATTAAGGCCTGGAGGGCCCACTTGTCTAATTATTGGGACCAGCAACTATGTGACTTATTAGAATTCGGATTCCCTCTCGATTTTGATAGGAACTGTACTCTGAATTCCACAGAAGTAAATCACACTTCAGCTATTCAGAATTCACAGCATATCAGCCAATTCATTCAGGAAGAGATTGATCACAATGCTATGTTAGGTCCTTTTGATTCTAAGCCCATACATATGCATGTTTCACCCCTCTTAGTTAGGGACAAGCAAAATTCTAATAGTAAAAGAACTATCATGGACCTTAGTTGGCCCAAGGGTGCCTCTGTTAACGATGGAGTGAAGAAAGATGTATACTTAGGTACAGAATATGACCTTCGCTACCCGTCTGTTGACACCATAACTAATTCATTGAAAAATTTAGGCACTTCTGCTCAAATGTATAAAATCGATATCAGCAGGGCTTTTCGCCATATAAAGGTCGATCCTGCAGATATAGATCTTCTTGGTATACAGTTCCACGATAAGTATTTCCTTGATCGATCGGTGGCTTTTGGATTTAGGCATGGTTCTTTTTCTCTTCTTCTTTTTCAGAGGTGTACAGACGCCATTCACCACATTATGACTCAAAATGGCTTCCCTAATTTGTTTAATTATATTGACGATCTAATATATACTGGATTGCCCTCTGAAATACACTCTTCATTCAAATTTTTGAAGGAATTATTGTTAGAACTAGGCCTTGAAATCAGCTTGAAAAAGCTAGTACCTCCATCCACTTCTGTAACATGTCTAAGCATCTTGGTCGATTCTATCACCAAAACTGTTTCCATCCCTACAGACAAGTTACAAGAAATTACACGGTTATGCGCGTGTTGGACTACAAAAACATATTGCAGCAAACAAGATTTACAGTCTCTTCTCTTATCTTTGCTTTATGTTACCAGATGCGTCAAACACTCCAGGTATTTTTTGAATAGAATGTTGCAAATGCTTAGAAATAATTTTCAAAGTCGCAAAATTCTAATTACCCAAGATTTCAGAAACGATTTAGCCTGGTTTAACCAATTCTTAATACAGTACAATGGGGTTACGTATTATGATACAAATTATTTCCACACAGAGGTACATTTGGATGCCTGCTTGTCAGGCCTGGGAGCTAGTTTCGAATCCATGGTGTATGCTTTACCCATACCCAAAAACTATAACAATTATAACATAGTTCACTTGGAACTCCTTAACATAGTTGTGGCCCTTAAAGTATGGGCCGTACACTGGTCAAATAAGCGAATTAAAATACACTGTGACACAATATGGCAGTAGTTGAGGTACTCCAGAAAGGTAGGGCCAGAGATGCTACTCTCGCTCTGATGGACAGGAATGTATGGTTAATCTGTGCACTTTTCAATATACAGATACTTGTTTGCCATATCCCAGGCAAAGACAACACATTGGCAGACTTACTGTCCAGATGGCAGTTCTCAGCTGCAAATTATACACAATTGTTGGAGATTTTACCCCAACCAATCTGGGTTCAAACCCATATAGACCTGACTCTCTTGAATCATGACATCTAAAACCATGTTTCTTTTGTATGTTCCAGATTCATTAGGCATGGCAGCCCAGCTAGCCACCTCTGCTGCTGGTAGATTGTTATCAGGCTTTCATCCCTCCACTTTGAGTCAATACCGCAGAATGTGGAGAGATTTCTTAGCATTTCAGGTGGCAGCTGGGCTGCTGCCTACTCAGGTAACTGCTCAAATGTTACTCTCTTTTATGGAGTTCCTACATTGCAATGCCTTAAGCTCGGGTCAAATTTCTAACTATCTTACAGCCCTCAGGGCATTATATATTGTATATGGCTTGGAAACCAGTGCATTCAAAGATGAGCGTTTGCCATTGTTCATAAAATCACTTAGGCTACAGGCCCCTTTCAGTCCCAAGTTGGTCCTTTCATTGGACATTGAATTATTGCAGAGAATTGTGTCCAAATGTGACAATTTTTCCTTTCCTGTGGTCTTTAAACCACTTTACTTGGTCGCATTTTTCTCATTTATGAGACTGTCTAATTTGCTGCCACATTCTGTAAGTTCTTTCGATTATACTAGGCAGTTGGCAAAGGGGGATGTCATTTTTGGCCACCAGGGAGCAGTGTTAGTAGTCACTTGGTCTAAGACCATGCAAAATAGAAAAGATTTTACCACAATTCCCTTACCAGATCTCCAAGGGGGTTCTCTCTGTCCTGTCACTGCACTTAAAAGACTTTTGCAAGTTTCCCCTGGGGGTTCCAATTCTCCTGTCTTTATGATCCCAAGACAGAAACAGTGGGTACCACTAACTGACTCGGTGGGCCGTAAGCATCTAAAGGACATCTGCAAGGCCCTGGGCCTTCATAAGGCCCTAACTTTTCACGACTTTAGGAGGGCTGGGGCCTCCTGGGCCTTCCATCATGGGGTCCCACTCGAAAATATCATGAAGCATGGGACTTGGAAGTCAGATTCAGTATGGACCTATCTTTCCTCCTCGGTATCTGCTACTAATCCTGTATCCCTTGCCTTTCAAAGTGAACTACTTCCCTAGTACTACTGGAGTTTGGGTGCTTCTTTATTGCTAGATCTTGTATACACACTGAATGAAAGATTACTCATATAAATGTTAATATCAAACTTCTTAAAGATCTTATATATTATCTCAGTGTGTTAACAGTTATTGGAATATACTGACTATTTGCTGGCCAACTTACCTCCCTTACTTACGGGTCATTGGTTTGACTTTGACCTGAATTGACCTTGCAGGTACTTCATCTTTGACCTTTCGGGTTAAATTCATTTCTGGCTTGGCACGGCTTATTATTGGGTTGACAGGTGGATTGGACAGAGTGAATTATTCTAATTCATGAACTCTAAAAATCAGTTATACATTGCTGCCCAATCTGTCTGCCTTTCCTTTCCACTGTCTTGCTTGGCTTGACCTTGCTTTGACCTGTGGGTCTTTCTTACTTGGACCTGACCTTTCATACTTAGTCTAGTTTGGCAGGTTGCTTGGCCAGCCTAGGTCATACATGAATATTAATATAAACTGTAAATTTTAGTATGTGCTTCTAAATACATCAAGTAGTTTTACAAAGTTAAAGAATAAATTTTTAATCCCATGTCCTCTTTCTTTCAACTTGCTGGGAACTGTTCGTGCCCACATGTGGGTGTGGGTGAGGTCAGTTCTGGGGAAGTTGGTGTTACCTTAAAAGTTTGTGTTACTGGCAAATTGAAATTTTTTGTACTGATCTTCGATTGTACATGTGGCTTTTTCTGATTGGTCACTCTCTGGTCAGTGATTGCAAACCCCTCTTCACTCTGCCATTTTGAAGTTGGAGGCACATGGGATCACATCTACAAAAAATAAATTTTTGACCCTCCCTGCATGTTAACCCCCCCCCCCCCCCCCCCCTCCTTTTTTGGTGCTTTACTAGTTACATAACATCATATAATACTATTACCATGTTTTGTTGTGAACAGATTACTGTGTGAGCTATTTTTCAGATCACCATGAGTAATAATGGTGGGATGTGCTTCAATTTTTCATTACATCAGGAGCTATTGTAATACAGGATTACTTCTTGATGTTCCTTTACAATGGACACAATATTTTTGTTATGTTTTCAAGCCTGCAAGTGTAGCCCAAGTTTATTGCTTCGGCTGTTGATTAGTGCCTTTTGCCTGTGCTATTGTGCCTATTGAGGAGTGCTGCTTCTTCCTGTGCTTCCTGCTTCAAGATTACAATGAACTTTATGTTGCTATTTTATGTATTGTATTATTTTATTCATTGTATCATGCTATATTACATTCATTGTATCATGCTATACAAAACACATATTAACATTAGTTGAGATTGGTGAGCTTGCAGTCATAGTTGAGGTCTTGAGTTGATATGTTGTTAAGCAGAGGCTGCATTGGGCAGTCACTAGGGTGTATATATTTATTAGTGAGGGAACCTCAACGCTCACCCTCCAACACATAGCATAGCAGTGTCTTCTTTTACTGTCTTTTATTACATTATTTTATCTGTAACACTGCAATACACATTGTGCACTTCCAGTTTCTCTTTTATGATCTGGCATTATTTTAACTATTATTTATCACTGGAATGCACATTTTGTGCACTTCCAGTTGGACCTCTTGGCCTGGCATTTAGATTCACTGTCATACTAACCATGTGTCACAGTCTTTTTAATCAAGATTTATGGCCAGGCTATAACTGCCACATGGTGCTTCTTTATTGCTAGATCTTGTATACACACTGAATGAAAGATTACTCACATAAATGTTAATATCAAAACTTCTTAAAGATCTTATACATTATCTCAGTGTGTTAACAGTTTATTGGAATACACTGACTATTTGTTGGCCAACTTACCTCCCTTACTTACAGGTCGTCAATTTGACTTTGACCTTGCAGGTACTTCATCTTTGACCTTTCGGGTTAAATTCATTTCTGGCCTGGCACGGCTTATTATTGGGTTGGCAGGTAGATTGGACAGAGCGAATTATTTTAATTCATGAACTCTAAAAATCAGTTATACATTGCTGCCCAATCTGTCTGCCTTTCCTTTCCACTGTCTTGCTTGGCTTGACCTTGCTTTGACCTGTGGGTCTTTCTTACTTGGACCTGACCTTTCATACTTAGTCTAGTTTGGCAGGTTGCTTGGCCAGCCCAGGTCATACATGAATATTAATATAAACTGTAAATTTTAGTATGTGCTTCTAAATACATCAAGTAGTTTTACAAAGTTAAAGAATACATTTTTTATCCCATGTCCTCTTTCTTTCAACTTGCTGGGAACTGGAACAATCCCTAATTTGAAGCCCAGGATTGAGTATACAGGTGTAGCATACACTCTGTCATTCCCGTAAGCTCCCAGACCTGTTAAACTAGCATCAATGAAGACCTGGTTATCTGAGGATGGTAAGCCCTTGTTGAAGTAAGTGCAGCCATTAAAAATAGGTATGAACTTTGTAAACCAACAGAGGTCTTGAAAAAATTCAGATGTAAGTTGAATCCTTCTACGGTTGTGATTAGATCTAAAGAGTGAGAGCATCCTATTTATGAAGATCGTAGCTGGCTTAATGCACTTGTGAATATAAAGAAGTTTCCCTAAAAGAGACTGAAATTTATTCCTACTAAGGTACATTTTGCCAAGGATTGCATGGCATTCTTGCCAAATGGTCTTAATTTTGGTGTCTTCAATGCTAAAGGTATGGTGGAAGAGATCAATAGTGATGCCAAGACATGTAAGAGAGGTAGAAGGTGGGCATAGCTTATCAGGGTTCATTGGAAGACCTAGTTCTGTGAGAAGATGCACCAGGCACTGAAAGGCGTTGAGTGCCTTGTCTGTATGCGTCACCAGTATATAATCATCAATGTAGGGAAACATTTTGTAGCCTTGTTGGGCCATGACGTAAGCAATTGCGTCGGACATTATTAGAAGCGACCCGCTCCCATGAACCCACCAGAACGCCACCGCTGCGTCGAGATATTGACGCCCTTGCCATTGAATTCCAAAGTTCAAGGCGTCACCTGGGTCTACCCTAAGGTTCCTGAGTGCTTGAGAGACGTTGACCTTAGCTAGAGTGACGCCCTCCCCTACCCTAAGAATTTCTTCTACTATGTTGTCTATGGATGGAAACTTGAGCCTAAAGGTGACGCAGTCGAAACACAACCTGTCTACTTGGTCATTTAAAGAAGCCCCTTGGGGATGTGATAAATTTAAAATAACTCTTTGTTAATGTCTTTTGGCCTAGTTAAGAGGGGAGAAGAATGGATGCCATGGGCCGGATCTATATCAAAAGGCTCTAAAATGGCTCCAGCCGAAATTTCTTGTCAAGATATTCCTGCACTGCCTGTTTGTGAGAAATAGCTGAAATATGGTTTTTAACCTCAGAAGTTATAGTGATTCTTGATAGAAAGAGGAAAACCAAATTTTAAACAGTGTATCAATCTGGTATCGGGGTAACCCTGTAAGTGACGCTCCCAAGTGTCAATCCTAAAATCTGAGGGTATGGGGACTCTGACTAACCGGCAGTTGGGTAAACCTGTATTCCTTATTATATGGGCCACATCTATGTAATCCTGAACACATTTTATATCAGGGTAAGGCCTATCTGGACCAATAAATGATTCCTTGTCAGGAAAGTTGACATCAGGTAGCTTATTATCAGGAAGGTCATACAGTCTGGGTCAGGGTTAGTATGAGTATTAGTATTGTTAGTATCATGTACAAGGTCTACCAGAGCTGTATCACTATGATTACCTATTCTGTCAGCATCATCTTGAACCAAGATTCATTTATGTATAATGTCCTGCACATATTCAGTATAATTAACATTGTAATTCTCCCAACAATATACGTCTTCATAGGCCACCTTGTGCTGCAAATTACCACTGGGAGCTAAATTATCAGACTTTACTGTATGACCAAAATTAACCATAATATTTACATGTACTCTGATGACATTTAGAGGCAATTCAGGACATGTGTGGCACCTAAGAATGCTGGCTTCCGCATGATTGGTCCTATATACAAAATAAAAGCCATTGTTTGCTGAATTAGAGTGGTTAATTAAAAATATGATAGCGGTAATTCCCTGGAGACCCAAACCAGTCCAATTAACTGTACAACACTTGTACAGAACAATAAGAAATGTTTAGATGGAGATCAGCCTTCTTAGTGCCTGTTTCCATACATGTGACCTTTGCAAATTCATCAAAGTTAAAAATACATGAATGACACAAATATGGTGCTCTGGTAAGATCCATGTTAGTAAAATTATGAGGTACAAACCCAACACCACAAATACAAGGATAGATATCAGCACTCTCCCCTCCTGCAATTGGTCAATCTGCATAATGTCCAAGATTGACACTTTGTTCTGAAAACATATGATTAACCGCAACATAATGTTGAAAATCGTTACTGCAATGATCAACACTATTATGAAATTGACTATTTCTTAAATGATTAAACCCATATTTGTTAGAGTTCAATGTTACTGTTGACAATTCATTCAATTTACCCAAATAAAGATCACAGTTTTTGAGTTCATGAGATGGCTGCTGCCCAGGTAGTACTATTTGTTGCTAATTACTGTTCATCTTAACCTGCCCCTTAACTTTAAAGTTGTATTTCGACTCAGGATGTGGTAAGCTCCTGTTCTGCTTCATACAAAAGTGACTGTAGGATCCATGATGGTTCTCATGGGAACATGAACCCTCATTATAGTATCTACAGATCTTCCTATTTGTTTGAGGAGTGGGTTGACGGTTTGATAATGCGATCTGTGATACCCCCAATCAGTTGAATGACCATTGGTTGGTGTCCTCCCATCCCAGCCTGCCTTCTTCAATTGCATACATGGAAACGGCCCACGCATCACGTACAGTGGGCCAAGGTAAGGATGCTGCATCCTTGGTATCCAAGATCATTTGTAATAATGCATGTTTGACAGTGGAAGGGTTTTGTATGTTAAAGATGTTGGAAAGCTGGCCAGAAACCCATTGTGGTAAGCTAAGGTCATCATAAGATAATCTGTACCCCTTGAAATCCCTAATTGGGCCATCTGAGATGGGCTGGAGCTGTAACAATATCTACTGTAATCTACCTGACTTCTTTGTAGTACTCTTACCTTGAGTAAGGTCCGAATGTAATTGGGTGTCGTATGTGGCGAGGACCTTGTTGACAGCCTCTGACACAGATGGAATTCTTCTTAGCACCTCTATGTTTGGAGCTATGGCATCGAACGTCAGATGGTAATGGATGAGCGATTGTATTAAGGGGTCTCTCCCTCTGTGCCCGATCTATTGGTGGTACTGCTTGATAACCTGCCCTTTGTGGAGAAGAGTGCAGTGGCCGCTGAGGTACCCGATAATCAGCACTGTCAGTGGAGCCTAAGTTTGGCTGTGGGAGACCTTGGCCTAAGGTTGCAGTAATAGAGTGACGCTCATGGTTCTGAAACCTGATGTTAAAAGTTGGTGGGTTGAGAATATTTTCCTCCATTTTGTCCATTCTAGCTGTTAAGGATTTGTTAGATTCCGATAAGCCCCTCAGTAAGTCTAACATTTCCTGGTTGGATGAGGTGACGGTATGGGTCTGGGTAGAAAGCCCTGGGGCGTTAAAAGATGACGCTATGCCGTTACTTACAGTGTCATTGTTCAATTGCTGTAAAAAGAACCCTCCTGCTGTGCAGATCTGGTCTGTTTCCTCAAAGAAGTTGAAACACGAGCTCTAGCCGAAAACTCTCCTTCTTAAAGTAGTTTTGGGCGTCTTTTTCTTGTCATTCGTCATTATAATCACAGTAATTAATTCAGTGTATAAACTTTAAAAATAACCTAAAACCCTAAAACGTTAAAACACTAAAATCACTTTGTAACATCTGAAATTCATTCGTGTATTCTAAAATTTTTGTATGATGGCACAATGGCTGCCAGTTTAAAAGTGAATCTTCCAGAGGGATGGAAGGGTGAGAATAAGTAGTCTTGATTGTGATTGGTTAGAGCCTAATGACCCGTGAAACTAGGTTTAGGCCAAGCCAAGTTATAAGATTGAGGTAGCCACCAACTGCCAAAGCAGGCCCCTAACAGGCCTTGCTATTCAAAGTAACATACGACACTTTAAGCTTACTGAGAGTGCCCAATATAGTGATTATGCCAAACATTAGAACCAGTAACAACATTTCATGTTATTACCTCTGCCAAGGAGGTTATGTTTTCGCCTGGGTTTGTCTGTCCGTCTGTTTGTTTGTTTGTGAACAAGATAACTCAAAAACTTATGGACGGATTTTGATGAAATTTTCAGGAAATGTTCTAAATGGGACAAGGGGAACAAGTGATTAGATTTCGGGAGTGATCTGGATCACTGTCTGGATCATCTGGATCCAGGCTTTTTTAAACAAAGTTATAACCAGATAATTTTAGGGTGGATTTTGACGATAGTCCAGGAATTGAGCCCCCTTGGCAGAGGTCTGCGCTCTCTGAGTGCTCTTGTTACTTTTGTCAACATGGTTTTGCTAGTGTATGTTTGCAAAGTAAGTGAAGGTAAGAATAGAATTTGATTAAATTTTCAAGAAATGTCAACAAATGTACAAGAAATTGATGACTCAATTTCGGATTACAGCCAGGATCCATGAAATTTTTAAACGTTTTTTTATCATAACACACGCAATGTTGAAGGTGTTGGGTAGAGTTATGTGCTACCCAAATTCTCTTGTGAATGAAATGGTAAATGTGGTGAAAGGTACAAAATTACATCTTTGTCAATTTATTTGGGGTTTAACGTCGCTTTCAACACTGTATAGGTCATGTCACAACAGTACGTAGTTTTGTGGGCAGAGGAAACCAGCACATACAGTTACTCAAGGTTCTGTACTGTAAACTGCCAACCACCGGTCATCGGTCAACCCATAGGGGTTCTAACTTTGAACCGCCAACCTCAGAAATGGGAGGCAAATGTAAAGGTAAATAACTTGTCTATAGTAGAGACAGATAAGTGTGTTTAAGAATTTAACAGTTATTTCTGTCTGTTATTTCGTCTGTTGGTCTAAATATAAGTATTTTATTGACAAGGGGCTCCAGATGGATGGGACTTCCACATGCAATTTCAAATTCAAATATTATTTTTTATCCTAATTTGAAACATATGTGGGCCGTTTTTATTGTAATTTGAGTCCGGAAACTAAGGTTTGGTTTGGTTACTTAGCCCTTTAAAGAAGACATTCAGAGAGGATTTTTTCCATTTTGGTAGAGATTTGAATGGATTATGAATGGGCGTTATCTCTGTATGCTTCATAACATTCATTAACTGGAATGGTTTCACCTGAGAATATAGTTGATATGTGGTCTGTTATTATGAGGGCGCCACGGTACCACAGTTGTAACACACTGGCCTCCCACCTCTGAGATCGGAGTTCGAATCCCGGTCTGATCTCATGTGGGATAGCTGGTATTTGCTTGCTGTTGGTTAGATGTTTACAGTACAGAACCTTGACCAACTGAATGCAGTGGTTTTATATTACCCATCACAATATAGCTGATGCATTGGTACTAGGCATGATGTAAAAAACTAAATAAAAAATAAATTGTTACTATTAATAGGGTTAGCATGTTTATGTTTTTAAAAAGATTATTATACAAATTGTTTTAAGGGTTACCCCTCTAGTTTTTCTTCAAAAAAAAGGCAATTATTTTGGGGGGCACTTAAATGTATGTAAAAAGCGTTTCTCCATAACTTGATGGTGTGGTCAGACTTCTAATATTTAATGTCTGCAAAAGTAATCATTTATATATATTTCATTCTACTATTGCCTGAGTACTGCTCTGATCGATATAATATGCTTACCACCGCCAAGAAAGTATTACTTTCATGACCATTTGTCTGTTTGTTAGAAGTTTGTAAAAAAACATCAAAGATAGACCCACTACATTTAGAGAAAGATCTGGAGAAATGTTTGGATATTTTTGCATGCATTGGTGGCGATTTGCACTCTCCGAGTGCTCGTATTATATTGTGTCATAGCAAGGCATTAATAATTATAAATTTAAGTACAATACTAGACCCAGTGACGTAAATAAAATGCTTTTTGGCGTCCTTACATTTGACAGTCTAAAGTCCAGTGGTATAACTCACTCGATCAATAGCCTTTACTACTATGGTCCTTGAATTTGATATTCCATCCAGGAGCACGTTAGCTGTGCCTCCACACTCATTTCACCCTTGCCTCAAAAGTGGTTTTGACTTAGCACATCATCAGCCAGTTCACCATTTAAGTGAAGAGCATCATCTGGAAGTCCCGTGAATGCATTTTTTAATTCCAGTTTTTACAGTTGTGCTATAGATTTTGCTTACAAAAGGAATAAGTACACAAAAAGTATATTAATTAGGTAAGATAAAAAACGTATCTTGAGAGTTTGCAATGCAAGAGTGTCACTGTGTTTATAATTTTATTGCAAATGTATTAATATTCTCATATGTTACAGAATATTGCTCTGTTTCAGCTTAGCTGCATTACTATATCTGTGTATACTATATAGTATCCAATTCGAAGCTTAGCCCTGAGTGGTGAAAACCTCTGGCCAATGGTGGGCTTTCCTAATTTGACTTTAATAGCACTTAATCTCCATTAAAAGACATGCTCTAAGGTGCATCAACCAAGAGACAAACATAATTCATTGTCCAAAGACTTATAGGGGGAGGGGGCAGAAACACAGAGACAATCAGAAAATTATGAATGGATTTGGTGAAGAGATAAGCCTTCAGTGTTTTCTGAATGATAAAAAAGAGGTGGCTGAGCAGATATATTCAAGCAATTCATTCCATACCTTGAGACCATCAGAGGTAAAACTGAGACCAACTTACTTTTTAAATTGATGTACAGATGGAACAAACTGTGGCACCCCAAGAGGAAGTTACAGACCACTGTCGCTGTTTTGAACACTTCACAGTGTTCAACTGGCAACCAGAGCAAACTCCTAAGTACTGGAACTATGTGTGAATATTTGGTTGTTTTGGTGACAATCCTACCTAGGATATTTTGGACACTTTTCCGAACAATAAAGCAGAAAGTCTCCTAAACAAGGAATGTCAATAGTCAAGCCGGCTACACACAAGAGCATTTGCAGCCATCACAGCTGCTTCTGTGTAAAATACTGTCTGAGCCTTCCAAGACTCCTCAGTTAGACAAAAAAGACCTTACTGACACTCTGAACATGCTTAGAAAAGATGTTTGAGTCAATCCACACTCAGATTTTTACCTCTTCATCAGGACACAGTTGATTACCCAGCATATTAACTGGCAAACAACTCTTTAAGACCCCAGTTACACATCCAAGGATGGCCCACTGGATCGCACCAGGTTTCCTAATATGGAAAATGTTAAGTGATTTACGGATCATCTTTTCCATCCATCAGGTCATCCATAACATCCCTAATGTCCTTGTGAGATCAGTAGTGGCATACTGTGATCTGTAGTGACATGCCAAGGATCAGATAAGACCCCTAGGACCTTACGGAAAAATAAAAACTGTTTGATTTTTCCGTAAAGTCCATATGGACCTTAGTATCCGTACCTCTTCCATATCTCATCCATAGCTCATCCATGAGTGTCCTTATTGTCCCTAAGCCCATCCAGGATGTCCTTGTGGCATCCCTTTCATCCTTGACGCTTCCGCAGCAATAAATATCTGTAAAAACATTGCTGGATCTAACCGAATCTGCTACGGATCTGCTACAGACTGACACGGAAAGGGTTTGCGGATTAAAAAACAGTCATAAGACCAATCCTTTGCGCAGTCTTTTCATTCGCAATCCTGTCCGAGTCGGTCCATAGCAGATCCTTGGCAGTTCTGTAAATCATTTACATGACCCACCCTCATCTCTCATGCATCCCTGTCAGTTACCATATATGGGTTATCCTTGGATGTGTAACTGGCCTCTTGTAAGCTGCATCTTTGACCCAAAATGATAAACTCAGTTTTTCAGAATTAAGTTTCAACTTAGTTGTGGATAGCCCTTTTTGACATCTTCTAAGCACCTGTTCAATCTTTCAAGTGGATTAGTCGTATTCTTATGAGTGAGATGCATGAAGAGCTGTGTGTCATCAGCGTGAAAGTGAAACTAAATATGAGGATGTTCCCAATGGGATTACTGCGAGGAGTAGTATATGATGAAATAATATCGTAGCCAAGACTGAACCCTGAACACTGATAACTATCACTGGAGTTAGACTTGAACCATCTTAACACAATGCCACCAAAGTCAAACCATGATTGTAAACAACCCAACAGTGTAAAATGGTGAATTATGTCAAATGCCATAGACTGGTCAAGGAATACTAAAGCAAAATCTTTCTCTTTTGACAAAAAAATGTGGACCTTGTTTTTGTAGACAACAGCGCTGTGTCAGTTGAGTTACCAACCTTACAAGCAGATTGGTTCTTAATATCCACTCCATCTGAACTTACGTGATCAGTCAACTAAGAGGCAACAACACACTCCAGAAGTTTAGATATAAAAACCAGTCAGACACAGGACAGTACTATTCGTGTCATCATACAATAAAGAATTTTTCTTTATTATGATTGTGAAAATTTATCTTTTCAAGACTATCTGAAATAAAGCCCTCAGACGAGCAATTTATTAACTTTGTTATTGATGAAAGAAGAATATCTAAGCACTTTTTCACAAGATAAGATAGGCCAGGGATCCTGCAAGCAGGATTCTTGTGGGAGATTTAGTGATAATCTATTTCATTCTCAGAGACATGCTCAAAAGCATAATATTCAGGAGGCTTAGGTGGGGCGGAAATGTCAAAAGAATCAGCATATAACAATGTGTCATGAATCATAGTGATTTTGTCGGAAAAAATGACATAAAATATTTAGCCAGTGATTCATCAGTGTTTGTTGAGAAACGTTCTCCCTGGAATCCTGTGAAGTGTCTTGCATAGTACCTTCCATATTTTTGAGCACCTTTTTCATTTTCACTGCTGAGCTCTCTGTAGTGCTTGACTTTTTCCAAGTTCACAAGTGTATTACACTGTGTGATTTATGACACTATGCAACCTAGGCTTATGACACAATTTTAAATGTGCAGGAGTAAAAGAGTGAAGGAGACTTTGCATGGCACGGCCTGTTAAGGGGCCTGCTGTGGCAGTTTACCTCGACCTTAAATAGCTATGGGTATGCTGTGCATCGTATCTAGGGTAAATATAATGGCATTATTGACAAACCCAACCGAATACCAAGTTCTGCATGATTAATCCCACACTTGGGGTTGCTTTCAAGTAGCATTCAAAGGCTACACATGAAGTTTGAAGATTATATAACGTTGATTTTACAGACATTTACAAGATTTTATGTGTATATTTATAAAGTGGGAATCACACAAGAAAATTGAATTACAATGTGCTAACGTTGATTTATAAATTATTTTCAAGATTTTATGTGCATATTAACAAAGTGGGAATCACACAATGAAATTGGAAATTACGTTAACATTGATATACAAACTATTTACAAGATTCATGTGCATATTTACAAGGTGTTGTGCATTATTTTACAGGTATTTACAAGTTGTGTGCATATTACAAAGTGCTGTACATTATGACTCTAGACTATCTGTGACTGTTCAAGTTTACATATCTACAACTTTGTATTCACAGAAGGAATTCACTACTAGTGAACGCGACAACTAAATGCTGCTTATCCATCTACAATTTACCACAGTTTTAGTATTTTAGTGTCTTACAATGTCAACCAAACCCAAGAAAAGTACAGCTACAAGCAGGAAAAGAGTAACTGCATCAGCTCGCGCCAAGGTGTCTACAAAGAAAATTCGCAAGGCCGACCTGATGCACGATGGCTCATTCATTCAACAAACGCACCCAGTAAGGGCTGTTTCCACCTCTTCACCCACTGACTTGCAACCTCAGGTCCTAATCCATGAGAGTGAATCTGTACTTACAATTTTAAGCCAAATTCAAGCGTGGAACCAGCAGCTGGCTGACAGACTGGAGAAACTGGAAAAGCGTCATGCATACACATTCGTTTCCGTGCCCACCATCCCCCTGTGGGTCCGGGGATGTAGAATAGGCCCAACGTATCCTCCTGCGTGTCGTAAGAGGCGACTAATTGGGGGCAGCCTGTTTGCCGTGGGTTGCGATCCGTGTCAGTGGAAGAGAGGGTCCTGGCTGTTGAGCCAATACTTTGTTGCGGCATTGAGGAGGCAATACACAGCTTTGGCCTCAATTTCACTTAGTCGGAAGGTTAAGATGGCCTGGCTTAATCAATCGGCTGGTAGTGCCAAGCCCTAGTGCTCCAAATTAGTGATGGCTTGTTTATTCTAATGGTTTATACTGTTGTTTGATTGTATTTTGCTGGTGTTTGGTTTGTGCTTTTGTTTGGAGTATCTAGAAGGCGGCTGCTTAACAGGTCAATCAAGGTTCACGTCTGTGTTCTTTGAGTATACTGCTGATGTATCTCTGATATCAGTGTGCAGGGCTCAGCTCCACACTATTATGATATCCCCTTGTTGGGCTCGAAGGGTGGGTGGAGAACATTGGCAATGAATAAATACTATAACATTATGGCTACACAAAATACCCAAATGACTGATAGGAAAAGGATTAGAACTTCGCCTGATTTCATGACTTCGAACTTGGATTCTGTTCAGATTTGTACATGGCCGCGATTTCTGTTAGTAAAAGGTACAGACAATGAGAGACCTCTGTCAAAACTGTCACCATTTGCTGTAAACAAGGCCATTGTTGCTGTTCTTGGGTCTGATCCCTGTAATATGAAGAAATTAAGAAATGGAGACATCTTGGTTGAATTAGACAAGGAAAACCAAAGCAGCAAACTATTGAAAACGACCAAACTGAACCTGACTATGGACCACGTTATCCCTATCACTGTATCACCACACTACAACCTGAACACAAAGAAAGGGGTCATTAGATGCCCAGATATAAAAGACTGTTCTGATGAGGAGATATTAGATGGACTAAAAGATGAAGGTGTCATAAAGCTGGACAGGATATTAGTATTTAGAGATGGACAAAGGAAACCAACAGGGACATTTATATTGACATTCCAAAGTCAGACCTTGCCAAAATACATCAGGGTGGGTTACTACAGGGTGGCTGTGTCACAGTTCATACCAAATCCCATCAGATGCTATAAGTGTCAAAAGTTTGGTCACACTAAATTCAATTGCAGAAAGAATGAAGTTTGCACAAAATGTGGGCAAGAAGATCATACAGACTATCAAGAATGTAGGAATGAAGCAAAATGCGTAAATTGCCAAGGAAAGCATGCATCAAATGACAAAGAATGTCCAAAATGGAAAGAAGAAAAGGAAATTCAGAGAATAAAGGCAGAAAGAGGGATTTCATATACAGAAGCCAAGAAACAAATGGATATATTTAATTCTGTGAAATCAACCTATGCCCAAGCAGCTGCAGCAACCAAACCCGTGGTGAAAACAGCAACCATAGCAACACAAACAGAAATGACATGGCCAGAAGGTACCAAACAACCCAAAAAGTGTGCGGTTGAGAAACAGACAACTAAAGTAAATAAAACCAGTGCATCGAGTCAGACAAATGCATCTCAAAATGACCCCATTAAATTGAAAATAAGCCAGAGCAAGGTATATTTGACCAAACAGCATAAGGGATCTGATGACCCAGTTAAACAATACAATAAATATGATGTTTTGAGTGACAGTGACAGTGAAATGAGTTGCGAAGAATCCCCAATCACAAATTCACAAGGGCGGAGTGGCAATAAAAATGTAAATAATGGAACCAAACAAAAATAAAAGTATACTACAGTGGAACTGTCGTGGCTTTAGGCCAAACTTTGAAGAAATTAAAAATTTAATTTCAAATTTTAGACCCTACATTTTAGCATTGCAGGAAACTCATTTTAAAGAAACAGATAATGTAAATATTAGAGGCTTTGATCACTATTTTAAAACTTGTATGTCTGAAGTAGATGGGAGAGCCACTGGTGGCTGCTCTATTTTTGTTAAGAAAGGTATACCCCATGAGGAACTTGAGTTGGATACAGAACTGCAGGCAGTTGCTGTAAAAGTATCTCTACATAAAACTATAACTGTATGTAATGTATATATTCCACCACGTTTTAATGTTGCACAAACTGATCTTGAAAATCTAGTCAACCAGTTACCTGCACCTTTTCTATTTATTGGTGATTTTAATGCACATAGTGATTTATGGGGTTGTTCCTCGTCTAATAGTTTAGGCTATAAGGTGGAACATCTACTTGAATCCTCTGACATTTGTTTACTTAATGATAAGTCACCTACCTACTTTCATCCTGCATCAGGTTCATTCACCTCAATAGATTTGTCTTTATGTTCTGCATCTGTTTTTCTTGATTTTACATGGCAGGTCCATTCAGATCAGTGTGGTAGTGACCATTTTCCTATTTTAATTGATATAGTTAAGAGTATGCCTAAGGACAATGTTCCTCGTTGGAATCTTAAAAAGGCTGATTGGCCAAAATTCAAACTTCAGTGTTCTCTGGATATTAATAGGCATAATTTTACTGACATAACAGAAAAGTTTCCTGCATTTTTAGATAAGTTAAATGACATAGCAACAAAATGTGTGCCAAAGTCAACTGGACAGTCCACTGGTAGCTACAAACCATGGTTCAACAGTGAATGCAAAAAAGCAGTTAAAGCTCGTCAAAATGCAATGGATAAATGCCGTATAAATCCTACATCAGATAACATAAATGAATATAAAAACTGTCGAGCTAATGCTCGTAAAATAATTAAAGAAAATAAAAGGAAATCATGGCATGAATATGTATCAAAACTAAATGTAAAGACACCAGCAAAGAAGGTATGGGAAATGATAAGGAAAATAAGTGGCAAACAAAGTAACACCACAATACACCATCTGGAAAATAATGATGGGACAAAAATAACAGAAAGAGTTGATATAGCAAATAGGTTGGCCGAAGAAATCCGCAAGAATTCTAGCAGCAACAATTACCGTACAGAGTTTCAAAAATATAAAGAGAAAACTGAAAAAGAACACTTGGATTTTGACACAGACAACTTTGAAAACTACAATGTACCATTTACCATTAGAGAACTATGTGATGCTATGAATAAGTCTCATGACACAGCCACTGGTCCAGATGAGATCCATTATCAGCTGCTAAAACATCTACCAAGAGACTCACTTATGGTGTTACTTGATATATTTAATGATATATGGGCTTCAGGTGAAATTCCTGAATGCTGGAAAGAGGCCACTGTAATACCTATTCCTAAACCAGGCAAAGACCCAAAAAACCCGTCCAATTATCGCCCCATTTCCCTGACGAGCTGTTTATGCAAAACCATGGAAAGAATGATTAATACTAGATTAGTTTGGTTCCTTGAGAAAAATAATGTTTTAACAAAGTATCAAAGTGGTTTTAGAAAAGGTCGAACAGACCAATTAATAAGACTTGAATCTTTTATTAGAGATTCCTTTTTAAAAGGCAACCATGTAGTCTCTGTATTTTTTGATTTAGAAAAAGCCTACGATACAGTATGGAAGTATGGCGTTATAAGAGATCTACATAAAGTAGGCCTAAGGGGGCGAATGCCCATGTTTATTCAGAATTTTTTATCAAACAGAGTTTTTAGAGTTCGTTTAGGATCCGTTTATTCAGATATACATGGGCAAGAGATGGGTGTACCCCAGGGCAGCATCCTCTCTGTTACGTTATTTATTTTAAAGATTAACAGTATTGCTGATGTGATTCCAGCTAGCTTTGAAAAGTCTCTTTTTGTTGATGATTTCTCAATCACTTGTTCTTCTAGAAATATGGCTTCAATAGAAAGGCAACTTCAATTGTGTTTGAATAAAGTAGAGAAATGGGCTGATGAAAATGGTTTTAAATTTTCTAAAACCAAAACTGTTTGCATGCATTTTTGTAATAAAAGAAAACTTCATCCAGACCCAACATTGACAATATATAATTCACAAATCCCTGTTGTTGCTCAAACTAAGTTCCTTGGTATTATATTTGACAGTAAACTGAATTTTAAGGCACACATTGACTATATTCGTCAGAAATGTGAAAAAGCTATGAATCTACTGAAAGTAGTTGCCAAAATGGATTGGGGAGCAGATAGAAGTGTTTTAATGAGACTTTATCATTCATTTGTTCGTTCCAGATTGGAATATGGTTGTGCTGTTTTTAGTTCTGCTCGTAAGTCTTATCTTAAGAAATTGGAACCCATTCAAAACCAGGGCTTAAGAATATGCCTGGGAGCCTTCAGGACTTCTCCAATGCAAAGCTTGTATGTAGAGGCAAATGAACCACCCTTGTATTTAAGGTTTGATAAATTATCTATTCAGTATGCTTTGAAATTGAGAAGTAATCCTGATAATCCAGCTTATGATGCTGTTTTTAACCCCCAGTATTATGATTTGTATGACAAGAAACCATCTGCAATAAGGTCTTTTGGGCATCGTGTAGAGGAAGATTTGTCTGCTGTCTGTCCTCAGCTGGATCTAATTCAGACTGTGTCATTGCCAGATGACCCACCCTGGACTATACAGAAACCTCACATAGACTTATTCCTCACCCATCAAAAGAAACAACTTGGTGATGATTGTATGTTTCAAAGTCTATTTGCTGAGTTAAAAGGCTATTACTCTGACCATAGGGCTATATATACTGATGGATCGAAAACAGAAAATAGGGTTGCTGCAGCTGCTACATCTGATGGCCTCAGTGCCCAGGTCAGACTTCCTGGCAATGCTAGTATATTCACAGCTGAATTACAGGCTCTTAAAATGGCTTTTCATATTGTAAAAAATTGTGATTGGGATCATTTTATCATATTCAGTGACTGTTTATCTAGTCTTCAGGCTCTTGATAGTAACAACTGTGATCATCCTTTTATTCAAGATATTTTAAAACTTTTTAATGATTGTTTGTCAGTGAATAAGAAAGTGGTTTTAGCTTGGGTTCCTAGTCACGTAGGCATAAAGGGCAATGAAAAAGCAGATGAGCTTGCCAAACAGGCCTTGAATTTTAATGTTTTAGACTTGAAAGTCCCCTATACAGACTTGAGAGTGAATGTAAATAGTGTTTTTAAACAAAAGTGGCAAGCTCAATGGAATGAGTGTCCTGATAACAAACTATTCCAAATAAACCCTACAGTAGGAGATTTTTATGTTTGGACGGGTTTATCTCGTAGGGAAGAAATAGTTATAACTCGAGCCCGTATAGGACACACCTATTTCACTCACAGTTATCTGTTGAAAGGTGAAGATATGCCCTGGTGCATTCCATGTCATTGTCCTGATACAGTGAAACATATACTATTAGACTGTATTGACCTACGTGACACCAGAATAAAATATTATAGAGATATAAATACGATGGAAAAGCTATTTAATGAAAATGTTTACAATATTATAAATTATTTAAAAGAATGTGGCCTGTTTAAAAAGTTTTAATTAAATTATTTTGTGTTTTGTCCTTCATGTTAGTTTATTCTGTAATATCTAGTCTTGATTTGTGTTGTACTGTGATATTGATCTATACTTTGTATTTTTACACTATATTTTGTTTGCTGTTTATGTATTGTTGATTGTGATTTTTTACATTGTTTATTCTAGTCATTTTGTATAATCTTGTTTTTTGTTTGATATTTTTGCTACTTTTTAATCATTTGTATATATATGTTTGTGAATATTAGTTAACGTATTTATAGTAGTTTTTATAGTGCAGTATAACACATTAGTGTTGTTGCACTAAAAATTTTAAATATCTATCTATCCGTGCCCACCAATTCGTGGTCTCACCCGTTCTTATCACAGGGGACTGTGCCGACAAATGCTACCAGTGAACACTTCACTTTGCAACATCAGGCAACTGCCCGGCCTAGTCAACAGAGCTCTATACCTCAGAATACGACACCCCCGGGCATGGGTCAACAACAGGACCTAAATCTGAGATCCAACGCTGCAGATCTGCCTTGTGACGCCATCATCCCTGGCCTGGACTCACTGAGAAAGCTGCCAAACGTATCTGAGGCAGTATCAAGTATCCTGGCATTATATGAACAGCAAGCCAAGCATGAGTCACTGCAAGGTAAGAACTCTCGTAGATCAGAAAGATACAATAATTTTGACACAGTATCCAACCCTCCAGAGAGAAGATGGCCCAACGAGGGGTACCATGGCTCAAATGGTAAGAAGCGCTTATTATACGATGACCTCTCCATGCCACAGTGGGTGGCTGGGCAGCTGATGAATATCCTACATATGCAAGATCCTCTGACTTCCAAACAAGCCCTCACTCAGGTAATATGTGCCATGAAGGATGCAGTATCCCTACCCTTCAGAGCAGTGAAACATGCATGGGCATGTTCCATGCATGGGCTTGAAGAAGGTAACCTGTCATGGGCTGACTCCACCCAATGGGCACTCAACAGGCTCAGTGCGTCACAAGTTTCCTTAGTAAATTCTCAGTCAGTATCACAAAAGAGGCTGTGTCGTTATTATAACGAAGGATCCTGCTCACATGATGGTCATCACGGGTTATACAAGCATAACTGTAGTTTTTGTAGCAAGCAAGGGAGAACAAGTAATCACCCTGAAAATAAATGCAACTTTAAGTATAAAAAACAAGAAAAAGTCAACATTTCTAGTAGTTAGTGGTGCACTCAACCAGCTGGACCTGCTAATTGTTTCTTAAATTCAAAACATTTTAGACATAGTTTTGACAGTAATAACGGCTCTAAAATATCTAAATATGAGCAAGCACTATTACATGTTTCACAATGTTATACAAATGATGTAGTTGAGTTAAATAATGTTAAAGAGACTGTAACTAGTTTATCAGGAGATAAATTTATTATGTATACTAATTTGCAAAACAACTTACCTCAGGATGAATCACAGGTTGAGGTTTCTTTTGATAATGTTAGCCAGAATGTCTTTAACCTCACTGGTCGTCATGGCATTGCTTTGCAGAGTAATTCAAAATCTGCCCAAGATGGCGGCCGGTTTAACATCGGTGGTGGTATATATCATGATAGCTGTGTCGTAAGTCACTTTGCTTCCATGACAAAAAAGGAGTGTCCCTGTACCAGTGGTGGCATCACTGTCAGTCAGAGTACACTTAATTGTACAAACAACCTTTATTTGCACATGTACAATGTTCAGTTTACAAATTGGTATCATATTTCAGATAATCACATTGCTTACATTGTACACATTCATTACTCTCCACGCGGAAATAAATTTTTTGGGCTGGTTAGGAATACATTGTCTCAAGAGGTGACTATCTATGATTGTGACGCCATCCCTGACGGTCCACTTGTGATCATACACTCCCAAGATATGGTCATTGATTTTTTAGATACTCAAATTCGTTTAGTATCAGAGCATGAGAAGAGCAATGCAAAATTAGCTGCAATAAACTTTTACCAAGATCAGTATGCTTTTGAAAATTATCATATGTCATACGAACAGTATATGGATAGAGTCATATTAAGCCTAATTGAGAGGCAAGATAAAATGTGTAATGATGCAAATACTGAGTTCAAAGCTACAGAACCCACAGCTGTTAACATACCAATTAATGTTACTAACAACACTAACAAAACTTTTGATGAGGATAATTCAATTCCTCATTATTTTGAGGCTCAGATAGGTCACAAACTTGACAAAAATGTCACTGATGTAAACTTGAAGAACAAAACCAGAGGGTTTTTGAACTTGGAATCCACCAATTTTCAATTCATTGGTCCTGATAGGGACCTCATTGAATATCGAGACGTTGATCATGTCTGTCAATTAGCAAAAATTATCCAGGGTACTGGCTTACCCAACTATAAAATGGCTAGATTTCCTATTAAATCAGGTTTAAATCTTCCTGCATGGGAACATTACTTGAAAGATTATCCAGATCAAAGATTGTTGCAATATTTAAAATTTGGTTTTCCATTATCTCTTACTGACCCTGAGGTGTTGCACAACATCGATGTCAACAACCACTTTTCTGCTCTTCAATATCCCACTGCTGTTCAAGAATATCTAGACAAAGAGAAGTCTTTAAGAGCTATTTTAGGTCCAGTGAATGAGGTGAATTATCCAGGCTTTCACTGCTCACCATTGCTTACCAGATCCAAAGACACTGACAAACGCAGAGTTATACTAAATCTATCATATCATCATGGTTGTTCACTGAATGATAACGTTCACAAGCTCCACTTTGATGGCAAGAAATTCGTACTAAAGTTTTCCTCTGTTGATGATATTGTTCATGAAATTTGCAAATACTCTTCACAGGTACTGATTTCCAAGATAGACATATCAAGAGCATTTCGCAATCTCAGAGTGGACCCTGCTGACGCGATCAAGTTTGGCATTAAATGGAAAGATGCGTTCTTTCTTGACGTCGCAGCAGCTTTCGGCTGGGTCCACGGGTCGTCTTCATTTCAGTTCGTTGCCGACGCAATTACGTACATTATGGAACGTCATGGCTTTAAATCCTTTGCTTACATTGATGATTTTGTCCTAGTCACTCAAAAGAATGTAGCCAGACAAACTTTTCATACTCTCTTCAACATATTCCAAGAACTAGGGTTACCTATGAACGAGGACAAAAGAACGTCACCAACACACAAGCTCACCTGCTTGGGTATCACCATTGATTGACATGACAATACTCTCAGTATAGACCCAGTCAAGCTTGAAGCCATTTATGGGGAGTGCATTAAAGTGTTCTCAAAGAAGTTCATATCAAAAAGGGCCCTTCAGTCCTTATTAGGCAAACTTCTATACTTGCACAAATGTGTAAAACCTGCCTGAATTTTTGTTAACAGAATCTTGACTGTCTTTAGGAAACATCATGATAAATCAAAAATCTTCATTTCTGAAGAATTTAGACAGGACATTCAGTGGTTTATAACATTTTTGCCACATTTCAATGGGGTTACAATTCTCAAGATAGAACCCATTAAGGACTGTAATAGTCTTTACATTGCTGCATCCTTAACAGGCTTAGGAGGTGTATGGGGGCACAGGGTATATTCTACCCCTATTTACCCAATATCTGGTTTCCATCTCAAGATTGTACATTTAGAAATGTTCAACATTCTCTTGCCACTCAGAGTTTGGGGTGACTTCTGGCAACATTCCAGTTTCTTTATTTTGTGACAACTTAGCAGTTGTCCAGGTGGTTGAGACTAGCAAAACTAAGGGCCCATTTTTGGCTGCATGCATTCGCAATATTTGGCTGATCACTGCTACTTTGGACATAAATCTTGAAATTAGTCACGTTAGAGGAGTCGACAATGACATAGCTGATTTATTATCAAGATTATATTCACAGAAATTTGTCAATAGCTCACTCTATGCAGATTTACAAACCAATTACACCTGGCATAAAGTTCCAACATCTTACTTCAATCTAAACTTACACATTTAATTTCAGGTTCCAATCCTTCTTCTTTGCAACTGTTGAATTCAGCCTGGCAGAAGATTGATCAAGCTTACAGACCTTCCACTTCTTCTGATCATAGAACGCACTTCAGGACTTTCATTTCATTTATATACTTTATGGACTTACAAATAGCAGTTAATGTACTTAACTTATTGTTATTTTTGAATTCCCTTTCTCCTAAGGTCATTAAAAATTACCTATCATCCATAGCCACTGTGGCCAGATCTTATAATATGGACTACTCAGCAATCCACAACCCAGCTGTCCTCAGATACATCAGAGGCCTTTCTTTGACTTCCCCCTTTCGACCCACTCCCCGGGGAATTTTTGACATCCCAACTCTATATGCTATCTCAAAACAATGTGAGATCTTATCAGACCCCATCTTATTCAGATCCATTTTTCTATGCTTTTCTAAGGATGTCTAACATAGCACCTCACAGCAGTAGGCAATTTAATCCCCAAAAGCATTTGCTAAGGCAGGATGTTATTTTTGCACCTCCAGGTGCCCATATCATTTTGAAGTGGTGCAAAACAATGCAAGATGCTAAATCTACTCATATTGTTCAAATACCAGAAATAGCCAATGTATGGCTATGTCCAGTCAGGGCACTGAAAACCCTGTTAGCTTCTAGGCACCTGCCACCTACTTCCCCTCTATTTGCCAATGTTTTTACCCACACTCTCAAATCATTGACACACATATCAGGGATGCTCTCAAGACCATCCTTACAAGTTTAAGAATTTCACATACAGGTCATGGGTTCCACTCTTTTAGGAGATCCAGGGCAACCCTGGCTTTTGACCATAGTGTCCCCTTGCAAAACATCATGGCCCATGGCCTCTGGAGAAGTCCAGCAGTATAGACCTACTTGCAAATTTCTACCCAGGCCTCTTCTTTCATTCCCTCCACCTTTGCTTCTGTTATTTCCTCCTCTTTCTGATGGGCTTGGTGCTTTAAAATCTGCCAACTCATATTTTAAAACCTCCCTTTTGGGACTATATACTGTGTATTTTAACTAATCTGTAAAATAAAATTCCTCAAACGCCTTTTACTGACTTTGCACATCTTACCCATAACACTGTGTCCGCATACAAGGTCATCAACTTGACCTTGATCTGACCTTGAGGTTGAATTCATATACTCGGGGAAACTGCGCATGGCACGGCCTGTTAAGGGGCCTGCTGTGGCAGTTTAACTCGACCTTAAATAGCTATGGGTATGCTGTGCATCGTATCTAGGGTAAATATAATGGCATTATTGACAACCCCAATCGAATATCAAGTTCTGCATGATTAATCCCACGCTTGGGGTTGCTTTTCATATTACAAGTAGCATTCAAAGGCTACACATGAAGTTTGAACCCACCAACCCACCACTAACACTGATAGACTGTAGTTTGGTTACTTTCGTACTTAGAGCTTGACCCCTTAGCTTTGATCCAGTTTTGGGAGTTCTCTTTGGATCGATATGGCTCTGAGCGAATTAGATCACTTTCGACCATTGAGCTGACCTTGAACTTGATCCACTCAAGGAAATTTATCGGACTGACACAGCTCTTTGCGATTAGGATTAGGCAGGCCAGATGGACTCTGGGTCCCCCTCTCTATAAGACCAAGTTTTCCCCCTTGAGCTTTGACCCTTCTCGAGGGAGTTTGTTGGGTCTTATAATTTCGACCTTAGAGCTGGACCCCCTGGGACCAATCCAACCAGGGGAGGTCTCCACTGTTTGGATCGACATGGCTCTGAGTGACTTTGGATTAAACATTTTCGACCTACCACAGTTTTTCTGTAGGTAGGATTCATTAGGCAGGGCCAGACTGACTCTGGTGTCCCCCTCTGGAACATGACTGTGCTGACCACTATGACCAACTTGTGACCAGTTACTAATGCTGCTAACATACATTCTATATAAATACTTGCATTATGTATTACATCATTTACTGTTTTCCTGTTTGTACTTATAGTACCTTTGTTTTGACCATTGTGGTATTAATTATTCTGGTGCATTTTATTGGTTGGTGCTTTAAAATCTGCCAACTCATATTTTAAAACCTCCCTTTTGGGACTATACACGCCTTTTACTGACTTTGTACATCTTACCCATAACACTGTGTCCGCATACAAGGTCATAAACTTGACCTTGATCTGACCTTGAGGTTGAATTCATATACTCGGGGAAACTGGCAGTGTAGAAAGGATGCATATGTCTCCGCCAATGCAAGCATACCAAAATCATTTGATATAACCGTATCACTGAGGGGGCTCGGTGGTGTAGTGGTTAGAGTGCTCGCCTTCAACCTCTAAAATTGCCAGTTCGAATCTCAGCTCGGGCACTTCATGTTGGATAGTTGGTACTTAATTGAAGATGCCCGGTGGTTTGGAGTGCAGAATCTTGACCAACTAGTATGCACTTGTTCTTCCACCCATAAACTACCTGTCGCAATATGACCCTTGCTGTTGAACGTGACGTAAAAATAAATAAATCTGAACTGCATCACTGATGAGGCAACACTTATTTTAAATGGTCGTACATTTTGCAAATTCAAGAGACAGTTGGCTATAATTAAGTACTATGTCTCACTAGGATGAGCAGAAGTAGCAAGCCTTTATGATTAGCACCAAATGGACATTTGTTACCATTAAGGGCACAAGAAGCATTTCCTAAATAACCTGGACAGTAGCGACTCCGACTTTGGGACTACCTTGGAAGCAACCAGTTCAGGTGCCTATTGAGTCAAACTCAAGAGCCAAAGCAGAAGTAATATTCACTGAAAATCTGGTATTATATTAGATATGTGTACATTTATTATCCAACATGCGATGTAGTCTCATCTACTGAGCAGGAAATATATGGACAAAGAAATTCTTTTTGTATGTATCGGCCAACCTTATACCCCCATCCCACTGTTGTGAGTTTGCATGTCAGCCAACCTAAGTATGCAATCAGGAGCAAAAACATACGGCTTATATGTTTATTGGTAAAAGTCGGAAGCCAAACCATAGCAGTCATGGCATTGAATCATAAATATTAAACACATGGTTGAAAATCCATTCTGAGTAAGCATTTCTGTCTTGAGAATTAGCAGCCAATTTGTTCGGCTGTGTAAGTTGGATAAAATGTTAGGATGCATCATTATGGTGCTTATACAATCTTCTGCTTCGATTTTATTCATCAATAAAGCATAGAGGAATGTCTTTTAGTCTACCAACAGCTCTTACTATGAGAGTATTGGCAATTTTTCACACGAATTGCAAAAAGGTATGGAGCAAACTGTAAAAATTTTATTGTAATTTAACTTTTTATAAGTTAAATACTTACCTTATCCTCACTAGTGCTTACGTGTTGGCGGGAGCAAACAAGTACGACCAAACGAGAATATTTTTAAAATAAATATTCTTGTCGGTACCAGTATGTATACGCATGACCGCGCATGCGCGTGCACCGGAAGAACCCCGTTAAGCCTCACTTTAATTTTGGGAGTCAATATAATATATTGCAAACCCAAAAATCTTGAAAATGTGGGGTTGGCAGGGCGGGAATCCAAATCTAGTGAGGATAAGGTAAGTATTTAACTTATAAAAAGTTAAATTACAATAAAATTTTTACATTTTATTGCGTAAAATAACCTTACCTTATCCTCACTAGTGCTTGATTACAACCATACTGGTGGTGGGATTTTTAATATTTTTGCCACCAAAAGCAGGTATAACCAAATGAAAAGTCAAAGTACATATCTCAAGAAATCTTGTGAGTACCAGACTATATTATCCAATAAAAGTAACTTAACAAAATAACATTTAATAGTTATATATGTAAGCACTACCTGGCAACCTTCCCAAAGGCGCCTTGGCCCTGCATGTATCTTTATATCCAATGTACTAATTTAAAACACACTTGTGGTGATAAGTACAAGAGTATGATAGGCATACTTAGCAACATAACAACATAACCTATGTAGTTATATTCTGTTATTAAGTAAACTGGAATTGTCAAGAATACGCATTGAAAAATTCCCACCTTGGAATTTTATAACACTAAATACCAATGTGTTCCCCAACCATGGACAGGCGCATTGGTAATAACAGGAGATTGTGCTCCTTTATATGGATAAGACCACCTACTAACCCATTCCTTGGGCCTTTACACCAGATCAGATGCTTACCCAAAAACAGGAACCTGATTTGGTATTTCCAATGGGCCTTCAGGTAGCCCTAAACAGCGTGATCTGGCCATTGGAACTGTACATATACATACAATTACTGTAATGTATCATACAATACACAACTTATGAAGGAACCACATGGTGATACTATCGTTCCAACGATTAATCTGACCTTCATTAGACTTTCAGGTCACAAGTTAAAGTATAAATTGTGGAGTGTGACTTCCAGCCATATAAGGAGCAATTTGAGCCTTGGCCAAAGAAACATTCTAAGTTTCAAGGTCAAATATCTGACCAGCTAGCAAAACTGTCTGCCTGTTGACATGGTAGCTCCTTGAATGCCTCCTGAAAAGTACATACATATACACACATGCACAGTATGGCACATACTTCCCCTATCTAAGATCTGAAAAATATCAAGATAAAATCTTAGAGCTCTAAAAGGGGCAAAAGGTCATATCTTCAGTCAAAGAATGATCCAGACTAGCATAAAAGCAGGAATGAAAACCAGCTTGAACAATATTGTGACCCTCTGAGGTCATCTGTTCTCTGCTAGGAGTATTGATGAAGGAGAAACTGTGAACTCCTTCCAGTTGTGTGTTCAATGATTTGAAAGATCAAACACCCTCACCTCTCTATCTACCCGAGGCTAATGCCATGGATTCAGATGATTCAAGAGTCTTTGTCAAGACTAAGAATAATCAAGCCAAGTCCAAAGAGTGTAAAAAACCATGTATCAGTCTATTGAATTCTTACCTAAGAATTACTTCAATAGTGAACTCAAAAGAAAGACCATGTATCAGTCTATTGAATTCATACCTATGAATTACTTCCATAGTGAACCCAACTGAAAAACCTATGTATCAGTCTATTGAGTTCATAACTATGAATGATTGCAGTAGTGTACCCAAATGATTAGCAATAACATCCCTGTATCATGGCAATGTGGTAGAAACCAGATTTTGCCTGTGAATCAAAGGCTCAAAAATCTGCTATTGAGAAGAGAGGAGGCTATTGGAAGTCCAACTGAATCTCCTTGCATCAGATTCAAAAAGAACTACCTTGCCTCTTTCTTGTTTTTTTTTTTTTTTTTTTTTTTTTTTTTTTTTTTTTTTTTTTGAAATATGGCAGGCTTTCGAGAATCTCTGGTTGATAGCTGTTCACAGAGATTCCTCTATTCTGTATAGCAAAAGTGGTTTTGAGAATAAGACAATTAGGTCGCAAACCAACACATCCCTGGTCACCTTGGGGCTCCTGGTAATATGTAAGAAGTATACTTCCCATTTTTTGTACCACTTCTGAAATGAGAAATACTCAACAGTAGGATACCCAATACATCTACCACCATTGTATTGCATTGCATTAGGGTATTAGACTGGTGAAATAAACACAGATAGTTTGTTCTTTATCTTTGAAACAAAGCTATCTAACCTTGCAGAGTGCCAAAATTGGCAAATAATGCGAAACTATGGGATGAAGGACATTCTGTTTGAATGGCTTATCCCTGTATGAAAAGAGGTTGAAATCCCACCTTGCCAGCCATAAATGTGGCGGGCCCTCAGAAATTGTTGTGGGCTTCCAAAGAACCATTAGATATCAGACCATCAGCCACATATCTAATGAATGGGTCCCTCTTGTTAAGATAAGACAACACTGTGCCATGCCATTATCTGAAGTAAAACCCTTTAGTTTTGTAGGTGAATCTGAAAACATTATCAGAAATGCAGCCTTCAGTACTTCCTGGTTCCTGGTTTCCAATGGAATTTCAAGCAACACTTATGTGAAGAATGTCCATCAGGATTATATGTTCTAGGTTATAGGTTCCTATAAATAACATAGAATTCTGGAAATGGAATTATGCTAATATATATAATGCATATACCCATCCATAGCCTTCTTAATACCCTCTCCTTTAGGGCACTAAGAACTGGTAAGACCTCTGACTTACATCAAAAACAGATATATTTTCAAAAGTATGAACAACATATCTGAATGTGTAAAGATTGTGAAAATTTATAGGTTCTAAAATACTACAAATGACAGTAGAATTCTGGAATGGTTTATAAACTTGTATGTAGATCATCCATAAACTTCTGAAATACCCCACTTCCCTTCTATGGGGACACTTCATCCTTGCCATGGTTGAATTAGTAAGTGCTGTGATGGGATCAGTTCTGACATCAAGGTTATCACCCCATGTACAATGTATCCCTAAACTTCTCAAATACCAGACTTCTTCCTATAGGGACACTTCACCCTTGCCAAGGTTGCATTTGTCACCAAAGAACTGGAAGTGTTTTATTGGGATGAGTTCTAACCCCATAAGCTTATCACCCACTGTAGTTCTGTACACAGGCCACTAATTGCTTCGATTTCTACAAGCAAATATGTGATGTTGGTGACAGCATATAACCAGTGTTCCCGATACTGATGAATGTGGAGCTACACGGACAAATTCGAATGAATCCGTTGCTGTACCGAAGTGTAGGGCTGTGAACTGAAAAGAATGACTTATGACAGGGTGCATTCTTCCACCAGCAAATAAACAATGAAGCATAGCAGTTTGATGTACCTGGGATTCAGGAAGAACGCGTCCAATACATGTACCGCGACTACCTATCCATCTTCGCAAATGAAGTACCGTTACCTTGCGTCCTCAATGGTGAAACCGTGTGCTGTTTTATGCATACACTACCCTCAAAGGTCACCAATGAACTGTCAAACTGTAGGGTTGTACCCATTTTACTGAGATTATAAACGTACAGAAGCCTTTGATGTACACTTAACCATTAAAGTTGTTGTTTCCTGTCAGAATGTATAACCGCTATGAATTGTGGGAATTCTCGACAATTCGATAAGGTACATTCAATATTAAGCGAATTGCAGAATGTGCCCAACTTTGAGATGAGATTCGTTTTTAAAATAGATGTTGCAGTAAAACAACCTCCACATCATTTCTTTAACTTGGTTGTCACTTCCCCTCTGGTGAATTGTGATGCATTCTGTTAATTCTTGTTTGTTATAACACCCAATACCTTGTGACATACTAGAGTATATGTGATATTAAACGAGTTCATGCTGCAAATTCCTTGCCATTTAATGCCTCTTCTTTAATCTCTAAAACTTTCCAATAAATGAGAAGAAAGACATTAGATCTGAATGTAGGTGAGCAGTGATTCAACTTCTAAATGAAAAACTGGTCCACTGGAAGCAAACAAAACCTTGCAGTATTTCTGTATTGCTGGTGTGTTCTCCTTGATCTCAAGTAGTTTCTGTCGAATCTACAGAGTTGTTGCTTGTTTCCTGTTCAAGTGTCCTCATGAAGCTCTCCCAGTCGTGGATAACTTGTCTGAAGTGTGAGAGGACTAAGAATGCCAGTTTTGTAGTGACATTCCAGTTCCTAGCAAGAAACATTAACAGCATGATCGTCTCCTTCTGTTGTTGTAAATAACTGACCAGTGAAATTTAATTTTTACCCATTCTGATCAGTTTGAAGGAAATCTGTCCTGACAAAGTGCATTCTCTGCCGAGTTTATTCTACCAGTGGAAGCCCTGCCATTTGCTTGCAGCTGAAGTTCCTGTAAGTTGTAGTTGTGAAACCATCTGATGAGAATAACATTATTCTTGAACCCTTCTTCTATTACAGGGTTGCCTCTGCCATATTTACCTCACTAGAGGAGACAGAAGAATACTCTTTTGTGAGATGAAGATCTTATTCTGGCCACCTTCCGCCTCAAAGCACCGTGCAGTCCCTGCTAAGTTGCTTCACCAGAGTCAGAACTGCCATTTGTTTGCAAATGAAAGTCTGTAGCTTGTAGGTGTGACCTATCCGATGAGAAGCACTTCTGTTTATAGTGGATTCTTCTGTTATAGGGGTTGCCTCTGCCATATTCACCTCACTAGAGGAGACAGAGGTACTACCCTTTTGTGAGATGAAGTCTGTATGAAGAATTGCAGATTCAGTCATCTTCCATCTGCATTAAATAAACAATGAAGCAGAGATTCTTCTGTGCATAATAAGAGTGTTGATGGACCGTGCATAGCTTCTAGACTTGCTAGTATAAGCTGCAGAAGGTGAATTCTTTTCCCAATGTCGAGGAAAATCTTCTTCTTAAATGGCGAACAGGACCCTACCATGCAGTACCCTGTAAAAGGTCTGCAAGCGCCGCAGATCCAGTCAAAAGCAGACTTCTTGATGAAGATGGCTGGCAAACAACAAAGAAAGAATAAATCTTCCAATTCTTATGAAAGAGTGAATTCTTTACAATAAAACATTCTTCACATCTTCTTCCTCGCCAGCCATGTTGAAATTCTTCGCAAACGAAGATCGTGTCAAACGATGTTTACTCCCTCACGACCAAAATAAAAGTGAGGCTTAACGGGGTTCTTCCGGTGCACGCGCATGCGCGGTCATGCGTATACATACTGGTACCGACAAGAATATTTATTTTAAAAATATTCTCGTTTGGTCGTACTTGTTTGCTCCCGCCAACACGTAAGCACTAGTGAGGATAAGGTAAGGTTATTTTACGCAATAAAAAGATATGTTACATACATCACTGGATAGGTATTTTTAACATGCACTGAATCCATTGGAACATAAAGGAGAATTCACTGGTTTAGAATTTAAAGTGAAGTTTGTTTTTGCAACTCAGTGAACAAGAAAGGGGGAAAACACTATTATTAGCTGTGAAAGTACATTGTAAGCAAATATTGACTTACTTTACTTAGTGTGTTATTTTACCTCAAATATACTTTTACAACTAATAATATTTCTCTCTTGGCAAGGGACACCTGTGCATAAACACAGTCCAATTTTTAACTTGATTTTTGGGGGGAAATTTGTGAATAGATTTCTGTTAATAACACGAACAACATATTATACATTGCTTCTTTTTAGAAATATATCTACAGTAATGTCAGCGAGGAGAAATAAATTCATTTTTTATATTCAGTCTTTGTTGTTTGAACACTGGGTGAATAAAAAATGACACTTCAGTTTTAAAATTCAGTATTTTTAAAATATTTTAATCATGATAGTTCAAAACCCAAACAATATATCACAATCAACATAAACAAACTGTCCAGAAGAATAGAATACAAACAACAAAACTCAAGATAAAAGAAACAATTACATAATAATAATATTAATATGTCAATTTCATATTAATGTTTGTGTAAAACCCAATGTGTAAAACTACACTATTAACATATTTTATATTGTTAAACAATTATAATCTATAAACATAACAATGTTTTTCCTTAAACATGTAAAATATAAATTCATAAAAGCTTATCTCTGATAATACTGTTGTAATAAATTAATGTAATAGTAACATTTACAAAACAAATTGTGAACAAAAACATCGAACAATGATATAGACTTTTGAACGTTTTAGTATAACTTAGCAATGCTAACGATATTTTCATTAGCAAAATGAAATATTCCTAGCCTTGTGTAAGGCTTAAATTTGTGTCATATTTTTCAAACATATTAACAATCACCTGTTTACTTAGAATAATCATTTATCCATGCTATGAATGTTACCTTACTATTCATCAGTATTTACTGACCAATTGTCAACTTTTTCCAATCCATAAAAGGGATTTTCTTAATTACATCAAGGCTCTATTTATCCATTTACTACAATAACTGTCTTTTGGTTATGAATTACCTTTTGTTATAACACCAGATCTGTTTCTACATTCGCCAGTTTTTTCTTATAGTTACCAACGTTCCCTCATCTATAAAACATATGTTTGTCTTTATATGCCACTGTTATTCCATTATTTGAAATTTCCTGTGTCTGTAAACATATCTGTGTCTTTATTTCCCACTGATATTATTACTTTTATTTACTAAAGATTGCCTGTGTGCACACTCTTATTTCTTCCTTTTGCTAACCTTCCTTTGTCTGTAAAACATATATCTATACATATTTACCACTATTTCTTAAATCACAGAAGTTTATTTGTCTATATTTCCACTACTGTTTCTTAAATTTACTGACGTGATTTTGTCTGTAAGTACATGTGTTACTGCTGTTTCTATTGACTAATGTTCCTTTGTCTATAAAACAAATGTTCCTGTCTTTATCACTGTTGTTCCTCCTTATGTTTGTTAATGTTCCGGTGTCTATAAAATATATATTTCTGTCTATATTTACCACTGTTGTTCTTTTTTTCTATTTACAAAGTTCATTTGTCTATAAAACATATGTTTCTCTCTGCATTGACCACTGTCGTTCCTTTTTCTAATTAAAAAAGTTCCTTTGTCTATAAAACATATGTTTCTGTCTATGTTTACCACTGTTGTTTCTACTTGGCGATGTTCCAGCCATGCCACTGTGGTTGTGTTAGATTCAGGGAGGCTGTTTTGGTGTGTCCATAGTGATTATACTCAGAGATGTTATACAACCTTCTGTCATCTATTGCAGGCATGGGGAACCTGTTAGCACGTCTTAGCAGTCGATCTTCCTGTGTGGTCCCAAAGATATAGTTCGGCAGGGCATGTAATCCTCCAGATGGTATAGGGACGACTTGCCCACAAAGCGGACATCCTGTATCCGTTGGGACCATGCCAACTCGATCCATCCCACATTCTCGGCAGGGATTCTCATGAGGCCTCCTCCCATGTTTGCCGCTGTAGGGTGGGCGAGAATTTCCAGGCGTTGGGATCATTCCATTTGGAGCAGTACACCAGTAACTTTCGAGGCACTTCAGGCAAAACACATGACCACATTGTAGGATTTTAGGCTGTCTGAAGCCAGGAATCTTGCAAATGGTGCAGGTTAAATACTCATCTGTGACTTGTTCAGGTTGATTCTTACCTCCATGATATTCAGGCATTACGTAAGCCATGGTTGCTCTACTGATCTTCTTGAATTGAAATACTACACTTGAATATATGAGTCAAAAAGAGTTATTTCCAAAGCTAATCACTTTCTTCACTGTAATATAACTATGGTTCAGATGTTCCAAGTCAATCTTTATAATTACAATAACATTTATTCCATCTGATGATCAACTTACACACACAGATAGTCTTCAAGTTGATTTGACCAGTCTTATAGGTGTATTTATAATACAAATTACACATATGTCTAGAACACATACAAAATCAATGTTACTATGTTAACATTGCCTCTATATCAGAGAGATTTAGCATACAGAAATGATCCTACAGCACTGAATCAAGAGATTAGCTGGTCTTTGAATGAAAATTGGAGATCTATTTCCTCAAACCTCTGGCTAGACTTAAGGCTATCTTAGAAGGCTTAAGGAATAATTATGTTACATTATATAGGAGGTATAACTGAATGTATGGCAATTCTTCCATTGGTAATACAATCAAATATAACAAATGATAATTCCCTTTTCCATTCTTTATGACATTTTAAACATTTTAAGATTATTTGCACAGTGTATTGTGATCTATTTTTAATTATATCATGAAAGAATTATGTACCATTTTCGTGGGATATTTACTGGAACAACTAAAACGTTCTATCTTTTCCATTTCACCATTTTTAACACAAACTATCCTTCAAATTTTGTGGGTACATTGATGCAAAAAAAAAATTTAATTTTTCTCCATTTATTAGCTTTTATTCTTAAAATTTGTGGACCTGTATATATCATAATCTTAGTGACTCTATTATAGTCTTAAATCATTTAAATGCGAGGGAGAATCATGTAATACTGACATGCTGGTAGTTTTACACAGGCCACTAATCTGATTAGCTTGATATTTACACTGTCATTAGGATTTGTGGCATTTGTGGTTATTCAATAGAACAAATTTACTGATTTGTCTAAGATGACATTTATATGACACAGTAAAGATCTATGCAAACTGATAAGTAAACCCTATTCAATATTTGCTTAATGCAAATTAATAAGCATACAATATCAAACCTTTATTGAAATGTTTAAGGTCCGAATTTAGCTTTAAGGCCTCCCAATTCACAGATGGATCATTTTGGGTTTGCCATTTGTCGCAAGGAGTTGGATTCAAAGCTAGGTCAACAGAGGCGTGACTTAAAATGTTATTTCCTAGACTTGAAAACAAATAGGCCATTAAGTCCCATAAATATACAAGTTGCCTTGTTGACATTCGATCTGGTGCTTCTCTTACATCCTTTAGATCTAAATTAAAATCTTATCATTTCTCCAGAGAGAATCTCTAATCTCTTTCACATCCCCAGTAGATGAATTTTGGATTTTTGCCGAATGGATATGTTGTGCCTTAGAGTCTGCTGTCAGAAGAGATTAAGGGCTATAAAAGTTTAATTTGAATTAAAATGACCGGATTTGTTGGATATAACATTTCAGCTCGATAAACCGACTCTCCAAACACACAAATGTCAGGTCAACTGGACAAAAGGTTTTTGATAATGCAAAAATGAAACGCCCCACAGCAAACAGTGTATAATGACAAAAGGTTGATAGTAATTATCAGGCTATTAAAATACACGAAACTATTTTAGCAAGGCCTTACATTTAAAAAACAAGAGGAGAGTGCCCGTGAACGGGCACTGTGTCAGCTGACTGAGTGTTTTTGATTTGTGAAGGTGATTAGAGGACAGAATAATTATCAGGAAAAGGGCTGTACAGAAATACAGTAAATGGTAACTGAACAGCAAGTTCGAAAGAAATTCCAAAGCTGACAGAAGAAAAGGATAAAAAAGTTGTGCCCTGTAAATGGTATTATGAAGGAAAATAACAAGGTAATTGTTTAAGTGTAAAAAATAGGTTAAAACATATTTAAAGAAATACTACAAATGCAATATCCTCATTCGACCTTGAAGAAGGGGTCCAAGGTCAAATCTAACCACACAAATACATTCCCAGCCCATGATTTCCTATGGTTTACCATTCCAAACCTCTAGGACCAATTATAAATGAGTTATAAGCACTTTTAAGCTTGGCTGTCCTCATTTGACCTTGAAGGAGGGGTCCAAAGGTCAAATCTGACCATACCAAAAGATTCCGAGCCAATGATTTCCTATGGGATGGTTTACCATCCCAAATCTCTGTCACCAATAATAAGCGAGTTGTAGGCACTTTCAATTTTCGCTATCCTCATTTGACCTTGAAGGAGGGTTCCAAGGTCAAATCGGACCATATCAACAGATTCACAGCCCATGATTTCCTGTCTGTTTACCATCCCAAACCTCTGGGACCAATAATAAGCGAGTTATAAGCACTTTTAAGTTTGGCTATCCTTGTTTGACCTTGAAGGAGGGGTCATTGATGGTCAAATCTGACCACACCAAAAGATTCCCACCCCATGATTTCCTACAGGTTGGTTTATCATCCCAAACCTCTAGGATCAATAATAAGGGAGATATAAGCACTTTTCATGACTGACAAAAAACACCTGTGGCGGCCATCTTGTTTTTCAAAATGAGGCCAAAAATATTCCCAGACAACATTTTATGGTTATTAATATATACTGCAAACTTAAGAAAGCTAGCTATAATATTTTTTTTCATCAGAGCAGTAATGGTGAAATCTCGCTCTACACACTGCGGCTATCCAGTGGATACAATGATTTACTCAACAGTGAGAACCTGAAAGTAGCTATTGCTCAGCTATGCCATGACATAGAGGTCTGCAATTTCACTATGTTATAGCTGACCAAAAATTCTGTGAATAACATATTTAACAAATTACTCTAAATGTAATAGTTTTCAAGTTACAACTGATTTACTCAACAGTGAGAACCTCAAAGGAACTATTACTCAGCTATGCAATGAGCTACATGTCTGAAATTTTACTATGTTATAGCTAACCCAAAAGTAGGTGAACAACATATTTAAGCAAACTACTGTAAATGCAATAGTTTTCAAGCTACAACTGATTTACTCAATAGTGAGAACCTGAAAATAGCTATTGCTCCGCTATGCCATGAGCTATAGGTCTGTAATTTCACTATGTTATAGCTGACCCAAAAGTAGGTGAACAATATATTTTAACAAAATACTCCAAATGCAATATTTTTCAAGTTATAGCTGATTTACTCAACAGTCAGTACCTGAGAATAGCTATTGCTCAGTTGTGCCATGAGCTATAGGTCTATAATTTCACTATGTTATAGCTGACCCAAAAGTAGCTGAATAACATATTTGCACAAATTTCTGTAAATGCAATAGTTTCCCAATTATAACTGATTTACTCAACAGTGAGAACTTCAAAGTAGCTATTACTCAGCTATGAAATGAGCCACAGGTCTGAAACTTCACTATGTTATAGCTGACCCCAAAATAGGTGAATAACATATTGAAACAAAATACTCTAAATGCAATAGTTTTCAAGTTATAAGTGATTTACTCAACAGTGATAACCTAAAAGTAGCTATTACTCAGCTATGCCATGAGCTACAGGTCTGAAATTTTACCATGTTATAGCTGACCCAAAAGTAGCTGAATAACATATTTATACGAAATTCTCTAAATGCAATAGTTTTCAAGTTATAAGCGATTTACTCAACAGTGATAACCTAAAAGTAGCTATTACTCAGCTATGCCATGAGCTACAGGTCTGAAATTTTACTATGTTATAGCTGGCCCAAAAGTAGCTGAATAACATATTGATACGAAATTCTCTAAATGCAACAGTTTTTAAGTTACAAGTGATTTTACTCATGATGGAAGGTACTGAAAAGCCCAAAAGTAGCTATTACTCACTTAGCTATTGAGACAGACACCCAACTTACTCACCATATTGTAGCTATGAAAAAAGTAGCTGAATAACATATTTTAACAAAATGCTCTAAATGCAACACTTTTCAAGTTATAAGTGATTTACTCAACAGTGATAACCTAAAAGTAGCTATTACTCAGCTATGCCATGAGCTACAGGTTTGAAATTTTACCATGTTATAGCTGACCCAAAAGTAGCTGAATAACATATTTATACGAAATTCTCTAAATGCAATAGTTTTCAAGTTATAAACGATTTACTCAACAGTGATAACCTAAAAGTAGCTATTACTCAGCTATGCCATGAGCTACAGGTCTGAAATTTCACTATGTTATAGCTGGCCCAAAAGTAGCTGAATAACATATTTATACGAAATTCTCTAAATGCAATAGTTTTTAAGTTACAAGTGATTTTACTCATAATGGAAGTTACTGAAAAGCCCAAAAGTAGCTATTACTCACTTAGCTATTGAGACAGACACCCAACTTACTCACCATATTGTAGCTATGAAAAAAGTAGCTGAACAAAATATTTTCACAAAATGCTGTAAATGCAACACTTTTGAAGTTATAAGTGATTTAGTGCATGATTTCATGAATTTTAATGCATTAAAAATTATTAAAAAAATTTATTAAAAAAAAAGTAAGACAGATCCAGGTGTCATACTCACACAAGAGAATCTACCTCTGGCCTAGTACATATATGCAAGATATGAGAGAAATCCCTGCAATAGTCACTGACAAAATTGTGATAAAAAGTTGAAATTTTCACACTTTTGGTGGGGGTACCCCCCTTGTAATGTCTCTAGCAAACAGACGAACAGACAGATTTGCATGCCTTGAACAATTTTTCATCCTCGATAGATAAGGTATCTTTTAAAAAAACAGCATGTCTCTAGGCCTTGAAGTTTTGGAGAAGAAGTTGTTCACGCGGACGCGGACGCCCACGCCGCAGAGTGATGACATAATGTCAGCTGACTGACAAGTCAGCTGACATAAAAAAGAAAGTTACAACCCCATTTTTACCTTGAAAAGGCGGGGGGAGGAGGGAATTCGAAGCACTGTTTTTTAATCCCAAGACATGATCTGCTATAACCTACAAAAATATTTCAAAGCTCTAATCACATGACAAAAGAGGTATTAAGCATTAATGGAAAATCTTAACCATCTGGCTGTTACAGTCAATCTGTGAAAACAGTCATTACACTTAATGAATGAAACTTTCATTCATTTCACATATTGACTGAAATGGCCAGTCATTATGTGTAATGACTAAAGTTTTCAGTCATTTCACGTAATGACTGGCTATCCTCATTTGACCTTGAAGGAGGGGCCAGAGGTTAAATCCGACACCACAAAAAGATTCCCAGCTCATGATTTCCTATTGATTGGTTTACCATCCCAAATCTCTAGGACCAATAATAAGCAACTTATAAGCATTTCTAAGTTTGGTTATCCTCGTTTGACCTTGAAGGAGGGGCCCAAGGTCAAATCCGACCACACCAAAAGATTCCCAGCCCATGATTTCCTATATGTTGGTTTACCATCCCAAACCTTGAGGACCAGTAATAAGCAACTTATAAGCATTTCTAAGTTTGGTTATCTTCGTTTGACCTTGAAGGAGGGGCCCAAGGTCAAATCTGACCACACCAAAAGATTCCCTGCCCATGATTTCTTATTGGTTGGTTTACCATCCCAAACCTCTAGGACCAATAATAAGTAAGTTATAAACACTTTTAACTTTGGCTATCCTCGTTTCACCTTCAAGGAGAGGCCCAAGGTCAAATCCGTCCACACCAGATTTCCGGCCCAGGATTTCCTATATGTTGGTTTACTATCCCAAACCTCTAGGACCGATAAGAAGAGAGTTATAAGCACTTTTAACTTTGGCTATCCTCGTTTGACCTTGGAGGGGCCCAAGGTCAAATCCGTCCACACCAGATTTCCGGCCCATGATTTCCTATATGTTGGTTTACTATCCCAAACCTCTAGGACCGATAATAAGCCAGTCATAAGCACTTTTAACTTTGGCTATCCTCGTCTGACCTTGAAGGAGGGGCCCAAGGTCAAATCTGACAACATCAGAAGGTACGCAGCACATGATTTCCTATAGGTTGGTTTCACATTGCACACCTCTAGGACAAATAATAAGGGAGATATAGGTACTTTTAAAGTCTGCTATGTGGGTTACTTCGGCACTCCTTGGATGACCTTGAATTAAGAGCTTCAAGTTTAACTGTGTTCAAGGTTGTAGAGGACATGTATATCTGTTATACTTATCACCTATGACGAGATACAACCTTATTCCTATGAAAAACAGTCAGTAGAAAAATGTAGATTATTTTCAAAGAAATGCCCGTGGCGGCCAAGTTTTTCAGAATGAGGCTATTTTCAGTCCAAGAGACGCTTACCCCCCAATGAAGATATTCTGCAAATTTGGTGAATCTAGCTAGTGTAGTTTTGCCCTTAGAGCGTTAACGCCGAAAATCTCTCTACGCATGGCGGCGTAGCAAACGTTAAACCAAAGTATCCACCGGATGCGTCTGGTGGATACAAAAAGGGAGTGTTTGGTGATGTAACCTTAATAAAGGTCAAATGTGAAATTCATTCCTGTCAAAAATCTTTCTCACACCTATAGATAACTGCCAACAATCATTCTGAGGAGCCTTATATTAATGGAAGTATTCAACTTAGGAAATACTGCAGCAGTGGTGTAGGCTGTTTGAAAATGGCGCGAAACTTGTAAGTATCCCTGTTTCAAGGGATGCATTATTATTATAAGGTGGATAAAACTGAGAACTCTTATTTCTATCACACTGTGTAAACTGACCAGTTCAAATGTATTTAACAGCTAGACTCATACTGAAACCACCGGTATTAATCATCTGTCATGAACTCCATTATACTACTGTTCCACCTTCAGGAGTTATCAAGTGCAGCTACACCTGATACTGTCGAAATATGGCAAGAAAATGGACAAACCAGGAGGTTCTCAGTAGCCTAGCGGGTTCACAGTTTTGGCATCTAATCACAGGAGGTTACCTCTGTCTGGGTTCTATACCCACAAATGGCTAAGCTGAAAGTTTATCCCAATATGACCATGGCTGTGAAACAAGATGTAAAGCACCAACTTTCAACTTTGAACTAGCAAATCACATGATTTGAGTTGAGTAAAAGATGAGTTGTCTGACCATAATTCAAGATAATTTGAATAACTTAAACAGGTGCCTGATGAAAAAGTATCAAGTTATTATCAACCATAGAAACTGAGGTAAACATTATGAGAGAATTAAGAGATCAGCGGTGACAAAATATTTCTATCTTAATAAAGACCAACTGAAATAACACACAGTGCGTCAGCATTAATGACAGCTTTATTTGCATTTCATGTGGAATATTGCACTATTTACATGTATCTCATTGTGTATACTTTCTTACCATAAAAATATCCAAAATATTGACCAGGTTAAACGTAATATTTGGTTAAATATATGCCTGCTTGATCATTACAATTTTTCATCACTGAAAATCTGCTGAAAATATTTTTTGACAAACATGGGTTAAAATCTTGGAAAATATTAGTATAATATAGCATTTATATTAGAATACAATTATAACACGGGGCTAAACATTTTTTTCATACTGGTGTAACATTTTTAACACGAGTTAAACACAGAGCTCTAGTATCCAAGTACTTGCTAAATATTACAGTAATCAATTATTTGGAGTACAAAATAAAAAAAAGATCATTCGTGCTTTTTAAACCATTCATATATAAAGTGACATAAAATGAACAAACTTTTGTTAATTTTCAAGGAAAACTCACATTTCAAGAAAAACATTATGTTGCACTTATTGCTACGAAGAGTACTCAAGTAAAAAAAATACAACTCCAGGCAGTCCTAGGTAAACAACTACCTTAATATGTTTAATTTTCTTTCCTTAGAACTTCTCTTCATGTGACAGGTAATACACATTGCTGACAACATAATACAAGGTATTTTATGTAGGTCCTCACTGGCCTAGTAAGTAAATTCAGAATCTCACCACAGGTTCTCAGTGTCGACCCGACACCCACTAATGACAAGTGTAGAGACCCTGTTACTATTATAAAAAGACAATCTCTGAATGGGATTTCCACAAGGTAGTATGTTTTCTTTTTAATTTACAGATTATTGTGCATTGAAAAATTATTAAACTTTAGGTGCCAAAATTATAGAGGGGCATTTATAACAGAAACTGTGGCATATCTTATTTCATATGTACTAGCTTAATACCTTAACACAGTGTCAGGGAATCAGCAAAGACCTGCCCAAACTCTGCATGCATGCGTGTTTAACAATATTACAAAATTTGGAGTTTTACGTCCCTTTAAGCAGCCAGGGTCACACTGGGAGAGGTCCACACGATGTGCCATTTGTACGGATTGAACCCACATGGAGGTGACAGGCTGTGATAAGATGCTTAACCACTAGACCACTGAGGTCCTGGCATGTGTGTTTTAGAAGAGTACATAATGAATGAGAAACACTGATGAACACTTCTGAAATCATAACGCCCTATTGTATCATGAAAGGACATTGCACATTTTCTGGGATACAGTGAATCACATTGTGAAGACTGCCATTAGTTCACTGATTTCCCCAAATATCAAAAGTTTACAATGGACACATGTATCTCATGCTTATACATATTGTAAACATTTGTGAAATATCTTTATATTCATTATAAAATCATTTATATCACAACTTTATATGGTTAACGAATATTTACATCCTATATTCATAACCCACACAATTAGCATTCATGACTTGGCTGAAAAGTCATTACAAACATTTACATCCTACATTTATACATATCATAAACATTTAGTTGATATCTGTGAGACTGGGTCTCAGGAAACAACATTGGGACCTTGTCTGGTTCCTGTACTGCTTTTTTTGCGAAAAGGGGCCGGGTAGCAGTCACCATCTTAGACAATTAGCATTATTATCTGTAGTTACACATAGCAATAGTTGAGGATAAATACTATATGTTTTTGTTCAACTGATATGGTACATAGTCTGATATAATGTCAGTTTTATCGTATAATGTTACCACACAAAAATTCTCTAAAGTTTGTGCGAAATAAAAAATGTGCATTAGTTTAAGTGTTATAAATATCCATTTATCACTCGAAAATACATTTCTGCTTTTAAATAAACTGTTCAACCAAATACTTTTTTCATTTTTATTTAAAGTCACGGAGCCATTCTATATTGTAAAAAATAATTTAAACATATACAAAGAAATGTATCAATAACCCATGATGGATTACTAGACCACTTTACAATGAAAAGCTGTAGGACAAAAAGATTATAATTATGAAGGTCGCCAATCACTTTTTTGTTTAAAGTGGATTTCCGTAAAAAGTCAAAAACTTGGTTGGTGATATTTAGAGATCACATCAATCTAGCAGTTATTTTTCATTTTATTTCAGAGGGATTTGTTTACTTCAATTGCCTTGACTTCCAGTTGATAGCTGCTAAAATACAAGTACCCACATTAAGTTTTGTTGTTTTTTTTTGTTTTTTTTTTTTTGTTTTGTTTTGTTTTGTTTTTTTTGTTGTTTTTTTTGGGGGGGGCGGGGTGGTGAGGGGGGCACACCCGGCTGGTTTTCACTTTCCAACTTTTGCAATTATTTAAATAATTCATGAATGTTTAAGAGTGTGACACTGGTATATGGAAACACAAGATGGACACTGGATGTATCAGATATGTATATGAATATGCATTACTTATGGCACATAAACCACAGTTTTTCAAACTACTTTCTGCAATCTGTGATGATAAGATGCTGTTTTTCCAAATCAAACAAGTATCTTACAGAATTTGTTAAAATCCACAGATCAAAGAAAGAGTACAAAAGGTTGAATTAATAACAAATTCCATTAAAACCCTTTCTAAGAGAAAGACTGATATTAAACCCATGAATACTTTGCAGTTTGGAGGCAAAAATGTTAAAAGGAAGGACAGTTATCATTTCATGTTCTTGATCAAAGCACATCAAGTACAAGTAAAAACCCAAAACACACAAGTTCAATCAGTTCAGTTGGTGAGCTATCTACTCGGGTTTCTTGTGGAAAAACCTGGCCATTTTAATGGTATTAACCCTTACCAGTACAGACACAATAACATGAAAATTTTAGTACCAATTTCAATAATCTTGATTATTTTTCATACATGTGGTACCCAAATAAAATGAGATTTACGCAGCAAATAACTGTATAACCAAACACTGTATCATCTGTATGAATTATTTTAAATATTCTAATGGGTTGTATGCAATATATAGCATATGAATGATGTTTTAGGAAATTGATGCCCTCTCTTGATGGAGGGGAAATGGACGGGGGAAGAATCTGGTGGTATCCTAGTATTCCTTTTGGACCATTAATTTCTACCCAAGAGAATCACAATGCAAATTCAGGGACTAAATACGCACGGAATAGTCTCACAGTAAGAAAGACAATACAGAAGGATATAATACAGTGTCATGGAATCTCTTTCATAAGATAATTACAATATATTTCAACAACAATTATAGTATTTTGTTCAATACAAAACGCATAAAAAAAACATTTTGCACTTTAGTCTTGCAATCATGTAAATTACAATCTGTGTTAGAAAATCACTTATTTCTCTCACATAACAAAAAGGTTGCTATGTTTGCAAATGTAATGTTTTTAGACCATGTCATAATGCAATTCTGTCGCTATAGGCTTACTCAAGAAGGGGGGTTTATGGATTACAAGTACACTATTGTATAAAATAGTACACTTAAGACACCCTTGTGTAACAGCTCTGATCAAATTTCCCTTTAACTGGAACAACATATTGATAAGCAAAATAGGGAACATGCTCATTATTAGTATCATTTTAAAACTCTATTGTATATGTGGTACGGTATGACATCCAACTTTATTATGGTTTTGTACTGTTTCAGATCGGGTAACCCATTACACGCTTATTAAATCGAGGGCTGTGTGAAGAAAATACACCTCGGCCCTAATTGAGAAGGGCAACATATTTAGAGACACATTCTCCACACACGGTTTTACAATTATATCTCAAAAGCAAATTTTAACAAGAGGGTCAGAGATGCCCCAAAAGGCAGGTTGCGCAGGAAATACTGACGGACAGACAAATGGACAAACAAACAGACGGAAGTACACTAATTTCAAAAGCAACCTAGCTATGATGAACTATCTCCCTGTCAAGTTTGAATTCGATTGGACAAAGCGTTTTCGAGTTAGAGTCCGGAAATGGAAATGTTGACAGACAAACAGACAAAAAACTTACAAATGAACACACGGAATTACACCAATTTCGAAGGCAACTTAGCTATAATGATGATCTATCTCCCTGTCAACTTTGAATTCAATTGAACAAAGCGTTTTTGAGTTAGAGTCCGGAAACGGAAATGTTGACAAACAGACAAAAAAACGGACAAACGAACAGACAGAATTACACCAATTTCGAAAGGAACCTAGCTTATGATGGTGATCTATCTCCCTGCCAAGTTTGAATTCGATTGGACAAACCGTTTTCGCGTTAGAGTCCGGAAACAGAAATTTTGACGGATTTCGAGTTAGAGTCCGGAAACGGAAATGTTGACAGACAAACGGACAAACGAACGGACGAAATTACACCAATTTCGAAAGGAACCTAGCTATGATGGTGATCTATCTCCCTGTCAAGTTTGAATTCAAGTGGACAAACCGTTTTCGAGTTAAGAGTCCGGAAACAAAAATGTGAACGGACAGACAGACAGACGGACATCAGACACATCAATCTAATAGGCGGGTTGGTTACATGCAACCCGCCTAAAAAACATTGATTAAAGGAAGAAGTTCTAGACTATTTATTTTCCAGATAAAATCTGTGTACATAGTTTATTACTACTTCAAAATATAGTATTATCTGACCCTCTTGGGGGGTTGGATAATAGAAAGGCTAAAATAACAGGTTTATATGGAGTTAGGAGAGTGGATTTGAGGTCGGATAATTGAAAATTTGGATAATAGAGATTCTACTGTACATAAAGGAACAATCGCATTGTCTCTCAGTATGTGAGTGCTGATTGATATGCATTTTCAAATAACCTACACAAATCCCCCAGGGAATGAGAGGTCAATAAGTACAGCATTTCATCGCTTGACTCTCACATCTGTAGCCTTTTCATCCCCAGCATTCACAACCGACCTTTTCGGTAAGACAGTTACATCTAATATTCAGAGTGCTAATCCTTAGGGTATCACAACCAATCACTTGGCTGCTATAATCCACCTACAAGATGGATCGCACAGATCTTCTCTCAAAAGCAGACTAGTTCTAGAAGTCCCCAAATTACTGTCCAAGCATGATCAGAGCCAAGCATAATGGCTGGAGCAGGTTGCAATGGAGATAATTTTAGCTGTACAAACAGAACTGTTCGTTTCAAAACATCAATTTGTTTGTCATTTTTCAAGCCATTTTTTTAACGGGATCAGTCGTGCCAGCAACTGTATTTAAAATCAGATCTTACGACCAGTCTGGACGGTGGAACATCAGTATAAGGAGAGTCACACTCTGTCATTAGCCGCCAGATAAAATGGCCAACACTAGTACCCATGATTGTCATAATACTAAAATCAACAAAATACTAACAAAGTACATAACCGCTATTGTATGACCATGTTATCCAAACTTTGTTCTGATACGAGAACTTTTCTAGCACAGTAGAATAATCCAATGAGGAAGAGTAGAATGAGTAAGAAAAGTCCTTTATGTGGATGACAGAAGGTCATATAATAGAGGTTTCACAATAACATCTGTATAACAACAAGAGCACTCAGAGAGTGCAAATACCTCCGCCAAGCTCCAATATTACTTACGAGTGCACTGATTAAAAAATTCTCTTACAATATTCCTGGATCCAGACTGTAATCCAGATTACCACTAAAATCCAATCATGTTCCTTGTCAGATTGTCAACAGGTCCTGAAACTTTCATCGAAATCCGTCTGTAACTTTTTGAGGTACTCTACAAGGAATCGCACACTGCCAAAACAATAATATATGAGCTTGGAGGGGGTATTAAATAAATGAGGTTCTTTTTGCTATAACAATGATTTTTCAATCATAATTTCCTCGTAACCTTCTGGGGGCGTGTGGTAAAAACCTTGAAACTGAACGTCCATTGTAGCACCATCATCGACTGCAAAAAAAAAAAAAAACAATAGTAAATTGTTTGTTTTACATATAATTTTGTAAAATTATGGATGAATTATTCCTAAATAACATTCATGCTGAAGGTTTACAGGACAAAATCACAACATAATTTATACTGTAATTTTCTATTATCACACAATTATATATGTTACTGTAAATATGTGAAATCATTAATAACCGTACTGAAATTTTCAGTAAATGTACTGATTTGGAAAGTAAATACATGTTTTTCCCTTAAACTTTAAGTAAATACGTGTATTTACTGATTTATGACCTGTAGTGTTTCACAAGTTTGCTGATTTGACTTTCAGTAAATATGTGAAATGAAACTTTGATGTTCACTGGTTATAAATATATAATATTAAAACTATAAACCAAAGTTTACATTATATTGGAACATTTAACTTTATTATGATGATTATTAGAACATATTAAGCATACTTAATTTTTACAGTACATTACATGCAAATATTACGTTATGTTTACCAACTTTAGATATGTACTTTCTGTAGATATTTCATTTAAGCTTATATTATTTATATCCCAGTGCTCGATTGCAAACAAGTATCAAACTTTGAATATGAAAAAGACTTTATAGTTTTAAATAACTATTAATATTGATTAAGACATAACCCAACTATTAAAGATATAAAATCTTCATAACGATTTTAGTGAATATGCATATTTACTGGACTAAAGAACCAGTAAATATGCACATTTACTGAAATTTTCAGGGAATAAGCGCATTTAGAGACCAAATCAGTAAATACGCATATTTACTGATTTGCGTCTTTAATAATTTCACATATTTACAGTAACATATACACACATGTTCATATTTATTTGTTTATTCTCATTTTATGACAAATAGTTCACTCTTCTAAAAATTAAAACACTGCGAAGCCCACCCCTCCTTCCCCATGTAGACTTCATCAAAAGCCTCTTTCTACTAGCAAAGTTCAACTATAAATTAAAATAGTACTCACACCTAATTTTATAGTCCACTACTACATTTTCAATAAGTGTCTGTGAACTAAGGATGGATCGGTATAAAACATGAGATTGCCAATGCAAAACCGTACTGATTCCACGACTTTGCCTTTAAGTACATCCCAAACAAGCACGGACATTTCCTTTCAACAAGATCACAAAAGTCCCCAAATGCACAAAATTTGAGGTAAACTTGTGTAATTTCTTCAAACATGTAATTTCTTTCCAACAAGTGACATTGAGGTTATAAAGTGTCATAAACAAAACATGGCAGTTCCACTCTACGTAATCGCTAGCACTCTATAAAGCCTGCAAATGCTTGAAAATTGGGGATAAAAGCTTACAAATTCTTCAGATTTTGGGCACGTTTCTAATATTTTAAGTCTTCCTTACATTATATGTGTTGACAAGCGAAGTGGTGTGGTTGTAAAATCTCATCATGGTGTTTCAGTAAAATCCTCTCAATACGGAGATAACGGGCCTAGCGACTAGTGCTGCGACGATGTTTGAAGAAGTTTGATAGTTCGTTTGTTTACTGCCCCAAATTCGGAGTTTGGTTTCAAACATCTGAAATTCGGACTTTGTAAAACGTTTAGAAATCTCCAATATCACACCACATTCCAACGGATCCTATTTTCGCCCATCCATAAAACTTGTTTCTTTTGTTAAAAATATGGCGGAATTTATTTTAAATATATATGGATTTTATATTTTTGCTATATTTTCAATAAAGTGACAAGATTTTATGTGAGATTTCTGAATTTTAACTGGTTTTGTAAACGTTGTTTCGAAGATCGAACTAGACCAAAGTTCGCTAGGTTGTACAGGTACCAAACATCGAACCCGACATTCGAAGCGATTTCATAGCACTACTACCGACCCATCCCTAGTGTAGATACTACTGACATTGTTACCCTTACCGTAAAACACAGGGTAGACTGTACCCTTTATTCCGTGCACTGAAATCATTTCCTGTCCGTTGAGGTAGAAGCGTAATTCAATGTGATCAAACGACACGCCCTGAAAAAAAGAAAACAAGAAAATTTCCGTTGTAATGGTTCTTCACAGTATTTAAGTGAAATAGTCTCGATACTGAGATACCAGTGACATCAACTCGTCCTACTAAATAATAGTGCTAGTGAAAACAAAAGAACAAATAACTGGTACTTGTATTTTTCACCTTAGTGGTTTCTTCATATATTTGATTTGAATCATTTAAAAGGCAAATCCTGATTACAAACTGATTTCCTGGAAGAGATACTAGCCACAAAGAGGTCAACGGTGAAGTGATTTATTCACTGGCATATCTATATTATTGGATATTGGGGATGGGTCGCAAACCTACTTTTTGTTTTTGTTTACCCGCCAATGCAAAACTGTTCCAAAAAATTATCCTTTTCAGCAATCCATAAATAGGCCCACTTACAGCCAACTAAACTCGTGAAAACAAAATATGGCAGTTCTTCGCAACAAATGCACAAAAATAAGGGAAAAGAAGCTTGCAATTTTTTCAGATTTAGGGTTTGTTCCCAATAGGTTTTTCTTCAATTATACATCTTGACAATCAAGATGCCAGTTGTCACAGTTTTTCAGTAAAAGTACAATACAGAGATAGTGGGATCAGTGACCCATCCCTATTGGATAGCAATCTGAGACTGTCAGACTCTGACCTCCACTCAAGGACGGATTATACTACCATTGTATGTACATTTTGTCGTGATTTTTATAATATTAGTTATCATCATTACGAGTATGTCGTAGTAGTGGTGACTATGACTTGGCCTGATACCTTGCCGACAATTGAGTGCTACTGTTGACAAATTGACAACAGGTGCGACAACCTGAACCTGTTTCTCATAACAGGGTTATGATATAGCCTACTGATTGAGGAAGTGTGAACGTCGTATAACTCACCAGGATGTCTCCTTCCTCTGGTCGCGTCTGCAGACTCGCTCTCTGTTCATTGTTGTGGTACACGCCACAGTCGTGTCTCAACACCCAGCTCTCAGTGTCACCACCCAGAGGTACCGAGTTCAAACCACACTTACGCGACGCTAAGCCAAGTCCCCAGATACCTGTATAACATAGCAAGACCGTCAAACATAGAATTCGTCTGGAAGAATTCCCTTGCGCAAGGGTGCCAGGTTATCCATTTCTGCAATAACAGACCTAAGTGTGGGTACTCACAGGTAGTATGAACCAAGTGGAAGTGTAGAAGAATGTCTATTTTCCAACTTTCTTGTGGGAGTAACAATTAGGTCAGATAATAGGGGAGTTGGATAATAGAAAGCCCAAAATAATAGGTTAAAATGGAGTTGGGAGAGTGGGCTGATGGTTGGATAATTGAAAATTCTGACAATAGAAGTTCTACTGTACCAGTAGAGCATTGTATTTCTTGCAGGTGATGATTGACTAGGTAAAGATCAAATGCTACTCACAAGTTAAAGGTTTGTTATTACATTTGGATTTTAGTTTACTGTTAAGAGTAAAACTTGACTTCTTCTGGCTGTGGTATATTCTCTAGATAGAGATTATGTGCTATGTTCAAATAAAACTACTGCTTGATTACCTGTAGCCTGAAGTGTCATCTCAAAATGAGACTGGTACTATTGTGCTGGAGCAATGGCTAGAGTGAGATTAAGTGTTCTACACAGTTAGATATTTATTTATTTGTTACTTTATTCCACTTTCAACACTGCACAGGTCATATCACGACAGTTACGTGGGCAGAGGAAACCAGTACATACAGTTGGTCAAGGTTCTGTACTGTAAACGGCCGACCATCAGCAAGCAACTACCAACTTTCCCACATAAGGTCCGGTGTTTGAACCACCGACCTCAGAGGAGGGAGACAAGTTTCTACACAGTTAGATGTTGTATTACCTGTAGACTGTAGTTTGACCTCAAAGTAAGACTTGTTCTGTTGTAGTGGTGTGTTTGCGAGTGCAGCACCAGACCCACAGATACGCTTGCCACTCTTCACCACGACTACATCCTGACCTGAAAAACAAAAATAAGATCAGGGCAAAGGTCCAAAGGTGTTAGTGTTACAATCTCTAAAATATCTACCAACATTCACACAAATACCTGCTAAATATTGCTACGGTCCTTTTTAATTTTTCTTGAAACATGTTTCCGAAAAGATATTATTAATATTTGGTAATTTTGTTGAAATTACAAAAATTGACTTTGAAATAACATTTTCACAACTCCTAATGTTTCCTTGAAAAAAAAACATTTCTCAAACCTCCGACAAAAACCTCAGTGCTGTTTAACAGTCCTATCTCCTAATCTCGTTAGTCATTATCTTACTGAGAAGATGAATATGACAACCATCCAAGCAACCGTTCGGAGGGATGGGTCAGTATCATATGTCTTCTGAGTCTGGGATACTGAAAAAGTTGTACTTTTTATCTACTAGGTCTGTTAACAGGAATTGAAGTTCATAAATACAAAAACATTGCAAATCTACAAAAATTTTGGATATAAGTTTATAATTTCTGCTAAGTAATTATTTGTTTATAATACTTAAATCTGTCTCACAATTACATGTGCTGACATCCGATATGTCAGCTGCAATGTGTAGTCATCGCATTACAGTAGAAAGGAACAAACAGCAAGATACTGGTACCAAACAACTCATCGCTAAATTTTTTTTTTATTTCATAATTTTTATTGATGCCAAATAACCAAAAACTGCCAGAAAGAAAGAACTTTACAGAAAGAACTGATGATCTCCGGCATACAAGATCCCCAGTGTAGAGTAAGAAATCTAAAATTCGCCACATATCTGAAATTCGCCACATGTGAAAATACTAATAAAATAAATGAATTGTGGTGAGATTTGTTGAATGTATAGTAAATTAAGGCTTTTTGAACTGAAAAATACCCATTTTTAGACAAAAAAATCATTTTCTTCATAAAATTAACTAAGGTTTTAGAGGTGGTGAATTTTAGATTCCTGGCGAATTTTAGATTTCTTACTCTACAATATTTGTAATTATGTTACAATAAAAGATAAAGTATATTTAATACCATGCAGTAATTGTTACACATCCTTTTTCTCTTTAATGAAAAACAAAAACAACACAAAAAAAACTCGGGAAAAGTACTGTAGAACCATCAGTCATGTAAGTTTGTATAAATCAAGAACCATAAAATTAAAGTATTGTATAGAGAGTCAAAGATTTTTAGGTTTTTATTTACCAAACATTTAATGGAATTTTATTTATTAAGTAAAAAGAAGTTTCATTTGATGCCACTCCCTTTTAAATTTATGTTCCTTATAATCTAATTTTGCAGCTAAATGTTGTTCATTATATGTTCTTTCTACAAGCTGTATAACATCTTAGATGTAATACTTCTTCAATTTTCTGATTTGGCCTGAAAAATAAAATTATTAAACATTCTGCAGTCTTTGAAGTTTAAATTATTTTCAAAATTATTCATCTGCTTTGTCAAAACTGTTAATTTTTTCTAAACCTTCAATTTAACTTTTGTTCACCAAAACTCATTTTACATTTGCTTCTGTTGTTTCTTTGTTACCATTACAATGTTGCAACAAATAATATTAAGTTTAATGGGACTCATATTTAGTATAACACCTGGAATCACAATAAACAAGCCACGAATACACATTATTATAATTATTCATTTGGCTACATAGCATTACAACAGCTTCCAAATCCACAACACCTGTTGAGTATTAGATAACTAAACAGAAGTGTAATGTTTCATGTGTACAATGTGTAATGTTTCATGTCATTCCACACATGTAAAACTATTCATAGTGTGTCATAATTTTGCTGTAGCATTCTTGGTGTTATTATTTCAAAGCAATATTACAACAATAGCATCAGAGATGCCCGTACCCCACAGCCTGGGGAAATAGTTTTCAACACCACAAGATACAGAAGTAGTGAAACAGAACAAAGTTTGGGATACTTTCAGAGCAGTGTCAGTTATATAAAGGTCTAAATAATGTTTAAGTACATAAAATAATGCCTGAGACAAAGAAGATGTATATACAGATGAAGTATTAAAACAAGACATTCAATAGCAAGATGACAGCATTAATTAGTAAGCTAAAAATTATGATGCACACCTACAACCCCTAAGCAATGTCCCTACCACCTACCAACTTCCTACACTCTACGGTTTAAGAGACATTGCTTGGACAAAATTTTACGGTCAGTTACTATGGTAAGATCAAAGGTCAAATCAAGGACACACCATAACGTTGCACGCCTACACCCCCTAACCAATGTCCCTACCAAATATCAGCTTCCTACACCTTATGGTTTCCGGGACTCTGTGTTTTAGTTCACCCCAACCAAACATGGATGTTTCCTCTTAACAACATTGCAATAAAGTCATCAAATGCACAAAATCTGAGATAAATGTGTTCAATTTCTTCTGATTTCTGATTTATTTCCAATATTTTAAGTTTTCCTTCCATTTTATGTGTTGACAAGCGAGATTGAGGCTGTAAAGTGTCGTAACCAAAACATGGCAGTTCTGTTCAATGTAATTGCTAGTACTGTCACCAAATGCATGAAAAGTAGGGATAAAAGCTTATGATTTCTTCAGATTTTGGATATGTTTCTAACATTTTAACTTCCTTCCATTATATTTCTTGACAAGTGAAGCAGCGTTTGTAAAATGTCACCACAGTATTTCAGTAAAATGCTCTTGATACTGAGACACCGGGCCTACCAACCCATCCCTAATTATAACCACCATTTTTGCAAATGTCTGTGTATCTAAATTTCAGTGTTTGGATACGTGCCTAAATTAAGTTCACTTGGCAGTTAATTACCTTTAGACAAGCTTAGAATTTAGGTCCCATCAGGGACTGACCCTCTGGGCTATGACCCCCCCCCCCCCATGGTACCAAAAGTACACCATAAGCCGTGTATAGTAAGGATGCATCGGTACCAAAAATGTGTACAATGCCAATGCAAAACCGTACCGATTCCAGGACTCCACGTTTTAGTAAACCCCAAACAGATGTCATGACATTGTAATAAAAGTTGCCAAATGCTCAAAAAATGAGATAAAAACTTTTTCTTCATATTATTTGTTTGTCCCAAGTTTTCCTTCAGTTATATGAGCTAACATGCAAGATTGAGATTATAAATTATCTTTACCAAAACATGGCAGTTCTGCTTAACGTAATTGCTGTAAAAGTCTGCTAAGGCATGAAAATTGGGATAATTTCTTCAGATTTCGGGTATGTTTCTCATATTTCAACTCTTCCTTCGATTGCATGTGTTCACAAACGAAGTGGTTGTTGTAAAATCACATCATGGTATTTCAGTAAAATGGTCTCGATACCGAGATACCAGGCTTACCGACCCATCCCTAGTGTCAAATAAGGCTTTTTTCATCCCACTCAACAGTCAGGGTCAAATTCGGACAGACCCAGAGTATTATAACTAGTACTGCGAAATCGGTAAGAATTTTGGGTACGTGCTTACTAAACTAATAAAGTACAGAAACCCACCATAATACTTCTCAATTATGGGAAAATATGATATAAACAAATTTTAGAAATTAGATAAACTTTACCATATTGCCACAAAGTGGTGTCATTGTCAGGGTATTGAGGTCTCACTATGTTATTTGAGGTTTCACGGTGAACAAAACTCACTTAGGCAAACTCAAAACATCTTTTTCTATTTATTTCAGTGATACACAGTTATGTGAAATGTCACTATCATATGAATGAATCAATAAACATTAAACAACACAATAAATCGAAAGGTTTACAGATAAGGTTTCTCTGTTTTGTCTAATAGTTAGTGGTGGGACCGTTTATAGTAGCCAGAACCGGTTACCGGGGCTTTGAAACGAACGAAATCCGGTATTTCGTATGTTTGCTAGTGTGCAGTAAAACTATTCGCACAGTGTACATGAGGCAGAACTTGTAATTGGAAATGGCTTTCACAAGAAATTATTAAGTATGTAAACATGATTTTTGCTAAATATTAAATAAAAATGTGACATATTTCACAAAATTGGTTAATATTTTGTCGTTTTGATGAAGTATTAGCCATTAGGTGACCTAAAATGATGACGTTTTCAATAACCAGTTCCCAAATATTCTTTGCAAATTTTGCTATTTTTGTCAGAAACGAACGAAAACCCACATACAGGTTTATCATTCACAACACTACTAATAGTTAATAATACTGACACACTGTGTCAGTAAAGCAAACTATAACTAGTGTAGGGATTGGTGCTCGATCTTTCAATATCGATCGATCATCCCACAGAACTGCCGATATCGACACATACTACCAGCATTTCAATATCGAAACCACATATAAAAAACAGACAAAAATAAAATAAACAGAGTAATTTTACTGCTTAAATAGATATTTATTATATAAATGCCGTAAAAGCACATTTACAATTGGTTCAAGTCTGGCGCCATCTTTGTTTACATTGTCAGTGAAAACTTCCGGTTTCACGGAAGAGAAACAGAACCTGACAGCTAGTATACAAAAAAGCATGAAAACTCTTATTGGATTGGATTTTTGTTCGTTTATTTTATTTTATATTGTAGAAATATATTTTTGGTGCATAAATCATATGTTTTGAAAATTTTGTGAATTAATATGTGCACGTTTTCAAATAACCTGTATTATCGCTCACGGCTTGCGTTAACGGTCCCGATATTGAAATATCGATCGATCCACCACCCTAAATTTTCATTCAATATCGGTCCTCAACATGGCTCTCGAACCCTATACTAACTATAACCCATTCTTCGAGACTTTTTGGCATGTGCTTAATGATCTAACCCAAGGAATAATATTCACTCCAGGTAAGTCCTTAGTTTTGGAGTGAATCTCTTATTTATTTGGGTCTGGGGTTTGAGGAGGGGTGGGAGGAGAGTGTGTTACCACTAGGGCTGTAATCATTAGCGATTTCTGTAGATCGAGGATTGCCTGTTAGATGCGAGTTGAACTCGAGTAAATGACACAAATATAAATCAAATAGCAATGTCCAAATATTGCCATCAAGGGATCCGCCACTAATGTCTTTTGTACCATTTTATTGCTAGGAAATATATTTTGTTGCCGGTTAAATTTTGCAGATATGTATCAGCACTTTATGGAACAGCCACGTAAATGAGGGAAATAAAAAACCCACCATTGCTCATTGATTTTTACGTCTTTATGGTTAAATAAATTGCAAAAGAGCTTGTTTGTAACAAGATTAGTATAGCATTATTTATTTCTTAAAAACTCGAGTTTAAATTGCGTAAACCGATGTTATCCCCAAATATCACCCATCGAGTTACGACTCGAGTTTCGGTCAACTCGTTACAGCACTAGTTACCACTGCACCTCTGTGCCCCCTAGGAGGGAATCTTCTCTAAGTCACAAACTGGAAGTTGAAAATGAGAAATAATATAGCCTCCATTGAAAACATATAACCTCCATTCAGCCTCCATGATGTAATTGTCCCCATGTGGTAATTATCCCAGCCGGTAACTGGTGTTATACTGATTGGCTTCATGTCTTGACACACGCCTTAACTTGGCACAAAACGGAAGAAAGACTATTTAATTATAGTTGCTATTTATTGCCCACACTCCCACATTTATGCATACCATATAAGGTACATAAAGTATATACATTAATTGGGTTTGCCATTTTCTGTATGCATACTGGTCGGCCAGTGAATTTCATCACCCCAGTGAAGTTCGTCACCTGCTGTAAAAACGCCCAAGGACAGGCAATATTTACACTTAAATAAAATGGAATAGCTTCTTCCAATGGCAAGGTATACATATATGCCGTAACTGGACAGTAAAAACTCTTTAATATTGTCATAAAATGCAGTTGACGGACTTCACCGGGGTGACAAACTTCACTGGCTCAGCAGTACTGTACCAAGTTGGGGGCACTGATTTTACGTCGAAATTATATTATCGCCCATTAAAAAACGCTTCGAGAAGTTTTATTGTTTTGAATTTATGTACAAGTAAATTATTTTATAACCCGCATTTGGGTCAATGCAGATTTTGACGAAAAGAAACATGAGAAAATGAGGTTTTAGTGTCCAAGTTGTGCCAAGTGACGGTTAGACCGAGTTTCTGTCCCGTCGCCAATTGCTGATATGTTGATGGACACAATGGCGAGGGACAGAGCTCACATGTACTAGTTTTCTGTGTAACTCTCGAACTGTGGAAAATTATTTTATTTACTTTAAAAAGTAATTATTATGTCCATGTAGCTGTATCCGGTTTACAGTACATATGCTGTTTAACTAGGCTGATTTTACAAGCAAAAAAATTCTTTTATAGATAATTATGTACTGTTGACGGTTTGTTTACATTTTAAAAACAGGTTGAAATACATGTATGCCAGTTTGATTGGCATTTAAATATTCGAAGTGGCTGGAGTACGGTAAAACACCGCACTCGAGAAGAAATTCTACAGTACGGTAGCATTCATTTGCCGTATTCCAGCAAACTGACTCGAGTGCGGTTAAATATCCCATTACATTACAAACAGAAGTCTAGCAATATTTTACTCTTACCGCACCTTCTAATGATAGTTTTCTAACAATATTTGACAAATAGAATATCAAATGCTAGTTCTTGCACACAGAGACTTAAGCAAATATGAGGTCACGATGGGGTTTCTAGCCATATTTTACAGAGGATCTAGGCAACCAGTCTACTTTTCGTCTGCAAACGTGATTAATTTAATTACGTAACCAATGAAATAATTTGTTACTGAAACCTCACTCGAGACACTCTTACCTCAATTAGTTGATGTTTTCTAGCAATATTTTACAAATAGAATATCAAATCCTAGTACTTGCACACACAGACTTAAGAAAATATTAGGGTAAGATGGGTATTTCCTGCCATATTTTACACATGGGAGATATAGACAACCAGTCTATTTTTTTTCGTCTGCAAACGTGATTATTTCAATTAACCAATGAAAACAATTGTTACTGAAACCGCACTCAAGACAAAGTTCTGGAGTGCGGCAATCCGTACTGTAGCTTATTTTCTAGGGAACGGTTTTACCGTACCGCAGCCACGCCCTTAAATATTAGTGAACGGCACATAAACATAAAAAAAGAATTCAAATAACACTTTATACTTGTTGTAATATGTCCAGAAATATGCCGTTCAAAATTTACACAAAAAACAAGTACATGTGAGCTCTGTCCCTCGCCATTGTGTCCATCAACATATCAATAGCAATTGGCGACGGGACAGAAACTCGGTCTAAGTGACGGTGTGGAGCAGCAGCGAATAAGCCTATTCGTGGTTTCGAGTGCGCATGCTCGAGTCGATTGTTTATGTTACGAAAGGCACATAAACAAGTACCACGCGGTTGAATAAAATAGACTAAAAATTGGGGTTAAAATTCATGAAATTGTCATTTCTTGCTCGATTTTGATAAATAATACATCATTTTAAAGCTTATAACACATAGAAAGCATCTACGATGGCAATACCTCAACATTTTATCACAAACAACACAAAAATAAGTATAAAAGAATAATTACAAAAAATAAAATAACTTAAATATTTTATTATTTCTTCTTTGCATGGACTTTAATACCATAAAAGAAATGGAAGCTCTGTTCAAATATGTTTCCAGTAATATACAGTCTAACCCACTTATCCCGATCTCTGAAATATCGACTTCCTGCTTATCTCGACACTGTATCTAAAGTCCCAGCTCATTTAAACTAAAAAACATAAGGAAATCTGGGGATATTTCGATCTAAAATGATGGTATTTGTTGGTTATTTCGAGGAATTTTCGTTGGGATTTGTTTACATTGAGTCCGTGGATGAGGGGGGATTTTGGAGTTAAATAAACACACAAGCAAATCTGTTCTTTGTTACAATAAAATACAACTTACATAAGGGTGAAAATCAAACAAAATGAACTTCTCCGGTCCCAATATATGACACAGTGTCCATATTTTCAATGAGAAGCCATCCTGTTAGGCTTTGCGCCATTTCTATCAATAGACGTGAATTGGTCTGCACACTAGAGATTATGAGGGATTAAGGTACACAGCTAACAGATTGCTGGCTGATTGCAATTAGTGCAGGAGCTATTCTCTATATAAGCCCACACTTTTGTCACAATGATATCTGTGTTTAATTGATATTATTCACACACATTATTCATTTGATTAATTCAGTGATAATATGGCTACAAAACGTAAATTGAACTTAAAATCAATTGAGGACAAGTACAATGCTTTATGTGCAGTAGAAAAAGGTGTCAAATCAAAATCAGAGATTGCAAAGGAATATGGGGTTCCTTCTAACACTTTGTCAACTTGGTTAAAAAATGCAGAAAAAATAAAGAAAGCTTATGAGAGTGAATGTTTTGGAGCTTCCAGAAAAAAAATGAGATTGGCAAAACATGAAGATGTTGAGAAGGCTCTGTATCAATGGCTGCTTGCAGCTAGAAGTGATAATATCCCCATTTCAGGTGAAATTCTCAAAGAAAAAGCTGAACAATTGGCTGTGAAACTTGGTGAAACAGACTTTAAGTGCAGTAATGGATGGTTGTGCAGATTTATGGATGGTTGTGCAGATTTAAGGAGAGACATTCTGTTGTATACAAGTCTGTGCAAGGAGAAAGTAAGGATGTGAATCAGGATGATGTGAAGGAGTGGCATTCCAGTGTTTTGCCAAGGATCTTGAAGGAGTATCAACCCAAGGATATCTTTAATGCTGATGAGACTGGGCTTTTCTACAAGCTGTTGCCAAACAAGACCTACACATACAAAGGAGATCAATGTAGTGGAGGGAAGAAGTCCAAGGAGCGACTAACAGTGATGGTGTGTGCCAACATGGATGGCACTGAAAAAAGTAAGCTCCTGGTCATTGGCAAGTCCTTGAAGCCTCGCTGTTTTAAAAATGTGAATACCCTGCCCACAGAATACACAGCAAATAAGAAGGCATGGATGACATCAGAGGTCTTTACAGAATGGCTGCACAAAATGGACAAAAAATTTCATGCCCAGAAGAGAAATGTGGCCATGATAGTGGACAATTGTCCAGCTCACCCCCATGTGAAGAACCTGAAGGCCATCAAGTTGTATTTTCTGCCACCCAATACAACCAGTGTGACCCAACCTATGGACCAGGGTGTCATTCAAAATTTGAAAGTCCACTATAGGAAGTTTGTTGTGGCCTCACATCTGAAGGCCATTGATGAAAAGAAGGATGTCCAGCTGACCATACTGGATGCCCTTCACTATATTAAGCAAGCTTGGGATGCTGTGAAGCCCGAAACAGTATCAAACTGCTTCTTCCATGTTATTTACAATGAGAAACTCAATGAAACCACTGAAAATTCTGCCCAAATTGATACTGGGATAAGTGCAGAGGAATTTCAGGATTATGTGGTTGTGGACAGTGTTCTTAGAACTGCAGAGCAAGTGACAGATGACACCATAATTGACAGCATTAAAGACACTGATGCTGAGGAAAATGACAGTGACCATGAAGACGACCAGCCTGAAGTCAAAATCCCAAGTTTCAGCCGTGGTCTATCAATTTGTGATGAGCTGAGACTTTTGATTCAGTCAAGGAAAAACAGTTTTGAAGAGTATGAAAAATTGGCTGACATTGAAAAATTTCTTAGGACTGAAATGAACATTAGTAAATCTCAATCTAAAATTGATAAGTTTTTCATGCCCTCTAGTGATTAGTGGTGTGTGTCCTGTAAAGTGATATTGGTGTTTTAGTATTTCCCGAATTCTGCAGTTCAGACTCTTTTATAGCTAGACCGTAAATAGGTTTGTGTACAAAGTAAAACTTGTTATTGTGTGTGTTTTATTGGATATTATTGATGAAATAAAAGATATTTCAGGTAAATACTCATTTATTCATGATATAATTCACGCACATTCATTTCAAATGCATTTGTAAGGTATTTGGCTGAAAGCCTTCATTATCGCCCACACACTCGATCTTTAGACCAGGTTTTCAGTCTCCCCAGTGCCAGAATTGATATTTCGACTTTTGGATATGTCGAAATAGTTTGTATGGTCCCTTGATTTTCGACATAACGAGGATAGACTGTATTATATATATGTAAGAAAATGAAGTATTTTGGAATATGGGCATTTGTTGAGACCCTCAATCTTGCTGGGATTTGGGTGAAAATTGTTGTATATTGGTTTTATTATTTGACTTATTTTTACCATTTGAAGGGAAATTATTTTAGTTTCTGATATTTTTAAGGGAATCAGTGGAAAATTGGTGAAGAAATTTGAAAAGGTGTTGGCTACACAAGAAATTAGATGTTAAAAAACGAATTTTTGCCAAAGAAAGTATATAAATTAAACATGGATATCTAAATAAATATTGAAGCTACAAATATGGCTTTTTATATAATTTCTATGATGACATTCAAGTTATTTTAAAAGAGGCTTTATTGTAGGTTATACTGCTTTTTATTCTAATAAGTTTGGTTGTATGTTTGCTCATAAGATATTGGAGGAACTGTTAAGTACACCTGAGGTAAGGAAGTATTTGTAAACCCGAATTTGACTTTAAATAATTTTTTCTCAAGATTTTAATGCAATAATGACCACCACAGGTGTTGTTCAAATACCTTTCTAATGAAATTATTATTATTTTTTTGCATGTAAAGTATTTTTAAAAATATTTTTAAAAAGATGAACACCTGTTGAGATCTACAATGGTAATTCCTCCAATTTGGTTAAAATTATTGATGTGGTTGTTTTATTGAAGCTAGCAGCATATAATATTTATACCAATTTAAAGGCAAATTATTGCAGGGTGTATGGATTTTTATTTGAGGAAGTTTTGTGGTTTGTTAGCAAAGAAATAATAAAATTGCTATATAGACAATAGGATGAGAAATGAACAATAATAGAAAAATATAAAGCACAGCTAGTGTAAATATATATATATATATCTTGCGAATAGTGGATTGATTTTAATGCAACAAAATTAAGCCTAAACCTTGTTGAAATATACCTTTGCCATGATGCTGATGTGTATGTCTGGTTAAAATAGTTTCTATTATAAATTATTTATTTAGATGCTGATGCCTTTCCATCTTACAGGAATTTGGTTGAAGATTGATAAATATAAAACAAATATAAAATATGTATATAAAAATATAATATTCACACCATTGCAAAGACAATTTATTACATTTTCTTGTGCTTTTTATTTCGTAAAAATCCATTAAGTATTTCCAGAGATACAGCCCTTTTATTATGAAGATGAGGACAAAAATTCGCCTATTTTCGCCCACCATGTGCATTTGTTTATGTGCTCTGCGACGTTTGTTTACACCGGAAGATCGGAACTACGAATAGGCTTATTGCAAGTGGGCGTTCCTCAGTATATGAACCAAGATAATTGATCCGGACTTTCAGGTGGAACATACGAGTTATTATACCTACCCATTCTCGATGTGTCCAGGCACACTTTTGGGAGATCTTCCAGTCTAACATGACCGGATCTCAGGCTATTTGGATCACAACATCGAAAACAACAAAAACAACCGGCCATCATTTTTTTCGCACTTCTGATGTAGCTAGTATTTTTAGCCGTTTGAAAGAACCCAATATCTCCCTTATGTTTATTTCATGGGTTTTAAACTTTAATATTATAGACCGTACCACGTTGTCAATCAAAACACCGCAAAACGGCAAACAGCATATATATTCAAATTTATTAGCTAAGGGATTTGTTTGTACAATATTATCTAAAGGCTGTTTAAAGACACAATCTAATAATAAAATTACTGCTGTTGTATGTGAAGATCTTGTGATTCACTAAGTAAATAAGTTCTTATTTCTACCATAAAACTAGCATTTTTTCACTTTTTGTGTGCCTTTATTATAAAACATATACCTGTGGTGTCATTTTCTGTCAAAATCGAGCAGTTATGATTTAACCAATTTTCAATATTATGAAGGACAGGTTGATCCTCGGTATTTTTAATATATCTTGTAAAATATAAAACATATTTTGCTAAATACACATAAAAATTATTTAAAATTAACTCTTTTTCATTGATGTGGCATAAAAAATATAGTATTTTGATTTAAGATTAATAATATTTACTTCTCTATTCTGAGCTACCTGTTCCTATTCAAAACCAAGTATTATTTTAAATTATAGTGTCTAACTTTGTATTACCTGTATCTTTACCCCATGATTCCCATTATTGAGACCAGAAAGTTTTGACTATTGAGCATTCAAAAAATAAGTGCTCTATAGTTTGAATTGATGATAGACACATTTGACAATTCGGCGAAGTTTTTTTCTTCATTTTATATAGCACTTTATTTGTTGGCACATAATGGAATAAGATTTTATACTGCATTTCTTTCACCTTATTTTCAACTGGTAGTATATGTGGCAAAATAAATATATTTGCCCATTCAGCATCAGCTAGTTCACCCAATTTCCTGCTATACTAATTAATGTTTTTATAACCTGTTTGCTCTTAACAGATTTCAACACTTTGTGTGCATAGAAGAGCTTTAACTTTTTACTATTTAGCTTGTCTAAAGAAATTTTCTGATTAAGTACACATATACCTGTAAAAGCATCAATGTTTACCGCTTCTGATCCCTGAAGGATTTTCTTATTCCTGACAGTCATGACTACTTTTCTCCAGAGTAAATAATCTCTTGGTGAAACTCCTCTTTTTAACCAAGAACTAAATGGAATTATTGTACCAAAATGATCATATAAATCATTGATGTACCCAATGCTAGCTTGAAAGAGAGAGTTGCTAAAGTACTGTGGGCAATTTTCATTAAATAGATTTGAATGATACCAAAGAAATTTTGATTTTATTTCCTCTAAAGTTGAAGTATTTTGGTGTTGAACCACTTTCCAGTTACTTATAACTTCTTTATAAAACAGTGGCAGCTTTGAATAATTTGGAATGATATATTCACTAAAGTTACTTCTGAAGAAAATAATTTGTATTACCTGTTCCTGATTTATCTATAATATATTTTTCCAAAGTGAGTTTGCATTGTCATGGAAATGTTTTATCCGCAATACTTTTTTTCTGGTGTGTGAATAACTTTTGCTAAAAATAATTGTTTTTGATTTTCCTAATGTCTTAACTAACAATACTTTGCCTATCAGTGAAAAGTTTCTAGATTTCCATAGATTTAACTGAAGTTCCAAATTTTTAATTGGTTTAATTATCCTCTTCTACCTCTGTTTGATTATGTCCCATATATACATCCTAAATTCTGATTGTTTTTTCTGGCCATAGTATGCCAAAGGGTTTAGCCATAGAATATTGGCTTTGGCCTAACCACATGCCCTGATATATAGTATTATTCAATTTAAGTCCACTTATATGTTCAAACAATTTTAACAACATAAAAATCTCCAGACCTGACTATATATCTGTTAATGAACATGTTAAATCATCTACAAACTGCATAAGTTTGATTTCTTCCCCACCCAGATGCATACCTTTAATGTTCTTATTGGATCTTGTTGCTATGGCTAATGCTTCTATACAGATGATAAAGAGGTATGATGATAATGGATCTCCCTGCCTTACACCTCTTCCAACTTGAAAATATTGACCAGTTCCATTAGATATTATACAACTTGATACAATTTTGTAAAATGTTTGGATCCATTCTCATTCAACCAACCCAACCAAGATGATTGCCATGTGCATTTTTCTTTTCTGCACCATGTTGATGGCTGCCACTCATCTCAGGAGTGTCTCCCAAAATTTCACTGGGAGTGGATTCCTTATTCCATCCATGTTGAGGATTGCTAAGAATTACTCTTATAGCTGCTCCTTCCATGTTTTTCCTCCTACTGTAAAACAGAGAGGGTTTATGCTATTGCTTCTTATGTGTGGTGATGTCGCCATGAATCCTGGACCGGTTATGCTTGGCTCAGTGAATGTGAGGTTAATCCGAAATAAGGGCCCTTTCCTCTCTGATACAATTGCATCTCACGCCTTTGATTTCCTCTGTCTCACAGAAACACACATTCGTACCACTGATTCTGATAGTTTCCTTCGTGCACTCACCCCTGATGGGTTCTCATTGATACATAGGCCACGTTCAACAGGTATTGGTGGTGGTGTTGGTTTCTTCATTCGTGAATCATACAAATGTCGCAAAGTGGATACCCCAAATTGCAGTTCCTTTGAAAATATTGTCATATCAATTTCTGTGTCAGGCCGTACTTTGCTCCTAGCTTCTATCTATCGTCCTCCTGGGCCGTGTTCTTCCATTTTTTCAGATGAATTTTAGATGTTAAGGAATGGATGTCTGCTAGCAAACTTAAACTTAATCCAGATAAAACTGAGTTCATACTTTTTGGCTCCAAGAAACAGAGAGAAAGGTTAAATGTATGTTTCCCAATTGACATCTTGGGTAACCCCCTTCACCCCACCAAGTCAGTCAGGAACCTGGGTGTGTGGTTTGACTCTGATTTTTCTTTCTCTAAACACGTCCAGAATGTTTGTAAAAGCTGCTTTATTCAACTGAGGGATTTTAGAAATATTAAGCAGTTCTTGACTCATGATGCAGCTGTGTCGGTTGCCAATGCTTTTGTTAGTAGTCAGTTGGACTACTGTAACTCACTCTTCAGGAGTCTCTCCAAATTCAACCTTCACAGATTACAGTCTATCCAAAATAGTGCAGCCAGAATTGTTACAAATTCGAGTAAATATACTCGGATAACTCCGGTCCTCAGGAAACTCCATTGGCTTCCTGGTCAGTGTCACTCAGAGTTCAAACTGACTACCCTGGTGTACAAGTTTATTCATACTGGCTTCCCGAAATATTTTGCTCCATATCGTTTCACGTACCACAATGCTTACAATACTAGACGCAGTCAGAGTGTTGCCAATTTCCTTAATGTTCCAAAGTTTCAACCTAAAATTCACAAGTCCACTAAGCAGTTTGGTTTCAGTTTCGCCTTTGATGCTCCCACTGTTTGGAATTCACTCCCTGAAGACATACGTGCATCACCCACTATTGCCTCTTTTAGAACCAAACTCAAAACCTATCTCTACGCAAAGGCTTATCCTCCTTAGGTCATTTTCTCTTATGGCTTCTCCGTGGTGCTGACCTGTTTCTGTCCCTGGACTTTGAATTTGTATATTGCTATTGTCTTGTTGCGCCTTAGAGTCCACTATTCAGTGGAGATTAAGTGCTATAAAAGTCAAGTTAGAATTAGAATCCATTTGATTAAGTCTGGGCCAAAGTTTAAGATTTCCAAGCATTTTAACATAAAATTCCATTCAAGTGAATCAAAAGCCTTTTCAAAAATGGTTATAGCATAATAAATTACTGTATGTTTCCAATTCATACTTGACTCTTCTTTTACATATACAAATACATATACAAAGAGTTGGAGCAAGTCTTATTATGAGCACACACTAAGAAAAAATGAAGCACAAATTCACAAATGTTTAACTGGCACCAACCAGCATTGTCCATATATTTTTTTCTCTTTTCTCCGATGTGTTTATGCTTAAGAAAGAAATATCTTAGCTGAGATAGAAAGTTCAATTGAGATTTTTTTACTTCTCATTGGAAAATCTTGTAACATTGTCATATAAACACGTTACTATACTTACAACAAAGATGTAATCCAAACCAAAAAGATAATCATCAGCTAATTTTTAAAACTTTGTTGGAGACTCATTGGGACAAAAATCTCAGGTCTGAGACAAATATCAGGCTTGAGAGAAAATAAAACCTCAGATTTAAGCCCTTTGAAATGAAATCTTTTAGTATAAATAATAGTAGAATATTTGCCACACTGGTCGTGTGTATTCAAATTTCACTCCGTACAACATACATTTCTAAAATAACGAGTATAGTGCCTGAGAGAGTAAAAACCCTCACCCAGGAATTCAGGACCAGATAGCTTCTAAATTTTCCTAAAGCAAATTCTGGAATCCTAATGTGGATCCAGATCATTTCTGAGAAGTGAACCAGGAGAAGACCTGTTCTTGTGTGAAAATAAGACTCCTATGTCATTGATAATTTTGGAGTTATGGAATAGATATTATCAAAAAATATCCTACCCTCCCATACCACCACAAAAGAAAACTGGAGTTTCAGTCTAGATCATCATAGAGAAACTGGACTTTACCACAAATAGATCCAATGTTGTGTGAAATATGACCCTGAGCTAATGCACAGTTCGTTTTAGCATTTGATAAACAAACGGACATAATGACAATAGCATCTCGCCATCTCACTTTGGAGTGAGGGTAATGAGGGTCTGTCTCAATGTGACTGTAGCTGCTAAAATTGATGAAAAATCTAAACTTTGAGCTTGCGATATATGGAATGAGACCACCACAATAAGAGAGTTTACCACTCTGAATTCCTTTCTCACCCGGATTATTTGTAAGTTCCACTCACTGACAAAAACCTACTAAAAACTTTGAAAAACTTAATTTGTAAATTGAAACATTTCAAGCTCATCAGTGCTATTGAATCTCTATGTTTTAAATTGTTTGTGTCAATAAATAATTTTTTCAAAAAAACCATCAAAAGTATGTGTAATTTGTTTTGTTTCCAGAACTTATACTTGAAACTTGGTTTGGTTTATTATTCTTGTATATAAAATATGTGTATATTTTTAGTTTTCAAACGGGGCCATGGTGGCAGAGGGGTAACACTCTCGCCTCCCACCTCTGAGATCGGGGTTCAGTTCCCAGCCTGACCTCAAGTGGGAAAGCTGGTAGTTGCTTGCCGTTAGTCGGCAGTTTATAGTACAGAACCTTGACCAACTGTATGTACTGGTTTCCTCTGCCCTCTGAACTACCCGTCGCAATATGAGCTGTACAGTGTTGAAAGCGACATAAAAGCCCAAACTAGATAAGTAAATAGTTTTCAAACATATGTTTACACTGAATGAAAATTTCAATGTGTTTAAAATAAATTTTTGTGACATATATATCTGTAAGATATTGAAATATATTTTTTGAAAAGCTTCCTCTTGAAATCCATGATGTATCGACTCGATTAAGATTGTACCCCACTGCCCAGCAAAATAGCATTTTACACCAAGATATATTAAAGAGGTGGAAAAAGTACAAAGGTAAGAAGTCAGCACAGAATGTTAGTTATGTAAGCGTGCAGTGAAAATAGCAGTTAAGAAAGGTAAAAAGTATACAAAGAAAAATTATCAACCCAACCAATGCTGGTGACAGTTATCAGCTTCCTACACTTAAAGTTTCCAAGATATAGACCAGATAAGATTTTAAAGATCAGGGCTACTACAGTAAGGTCAAAAGTCAAATTCAGGTCACAGTATGATGTTTCACACCTCCATACACTACCCAATGCCAATACTATGAATGAACTGATATACTTCACCATGAGGTTGCACACCTTAAACTCACACATAATGTCAATTCGAAGTATCAGCTTGCTACACCTTATGGTTTTTGAGATATAGCCACAGCAGATTTAAAAGGTCAGGGTGACTGGAAAGGTCAAAGGTCAAATCCATGTAGCTTATGATATTGGACATCTACAACCAATGTCCGAACTATGTATCAACTTCCTACACTTGTTGGTTTCTAATATATACCCGCAAAAATATTATAAAGGTCAGGGTCGTTGCAGAAAAGTCAGATCAAAGTCTCACTATGAATTACATACTTACACTCCCAACCAATATCAACTACCAAGTATCATCGTCCTAGACCTTATGGTTCTGAGATATAACCCATACAATATTTTAAAGGTTAAGGTTATATCAACTTCACACAATGAGTTTGTACACTTGCATAAGCAAGCAATGTCCTTACCAAGTATAAACTTACTATACCTAATAGTTTAGATACTACCTGGAGAAGATTTTTCCAACCCAATCAATTAACTGCCTAGAAATGTTCCATGGGTGAAAACAATAACCCCACAGCCTTGGGATTACTACAATCAAAATGATGATAGTGTATTGCCAACAGTTCTTCTTATAGTTCACGAAAAACCTATGAAAAGCTTCTATAATTATACCAGATCTTGGCTTTTAAACTGTTCCATAATCTAAAATGCAATGTAAACCTTTCCATATACAATGGACATACACATTACATTCTTTTGGTCATACATACTCCATTAAATTCTATAAGAAATATACAATAGTCGTTGCTATATTAACCTTATCATGACTTGAGGAGGCTGTGATTTGGTGATAAATATGGGTCCTGTTATTTATTAGCTTAGGACCAAACTAAATCTGTGTAAACGTGTTTTAGTGTATTATATAAGTATATTATTTTAAATACATATTCTTTGTATTGCTTTATGTATCCAAGTATCGTAATTGTTACATATATTAAATACAGTTATTGTTACATATATTAAAATATTAAGTAAAGTGGTGCTCTGATAGCAGGAAACAGAGGCAGAATGCTGCACCTCCTGCTAAACATCTCTAGACATCTCTAGCTACAGATCTGCTGCATGTAAGAATCAGGGGTCACTGTTAAGGCCAGTTACACACCTCTAGCTACAGTTGCAACAGTGGAGAATCACAATTAGCGCACGGTTTGACACAGGAAAGATGCAGAAAAGACTGGGGAAATGTTACTGTAAAGATACAGTAATGTTGCAGAAAGCATTGAGCTTCACTGGAAAATGGCACAGGATTAGCAGGAAATGCCTTAGAACAGATATATAATGATAGAACAACCGGCAGTGTTATGATATTTTTATAGGGGGTGACCTTGTTGACCCTGACCAGCTGCAAATTAAACGGTTTGACATATCTGTGAGTGTGGCCATTCAAAGAACAGAATATAGCAGTATGCAAACTTTACTGACAGAAGTCTGATAGTACCTGGCAGAATGAGGGGTTATATAAAGCTCCTATGAACATGGCCAATAACCCCTGTAGTGGTGTTGGGGCATTAGAAGTTAAAATGGACCATTAGTAATACAGTTTCTGAAATATCATATCATCATTTTTGTATTGTTCACTTTTGTATTATTACAACACATTATCACATTGTTCTGTGTGCCATTTTAGACATCTCTGAAAATATCGTCGAAATATGTCCATAACTTATCAAGATATTTTGGACACAAAGAAACAAACAAATAAACAGACAAGCAAACAGACACACGACACCAATTACATAACCTCCTTGGTCAAGGTTCATATGAAATCCATTCATTCACTATCGGTTACTTTCTTACCATGGTATGGTCAAAATCAAAATGCCTCCAATATATTTTAGCTGTGGGACGGCTGTTAGATGTATGATTGATTAATTGTTTGTTGTAGTGTAATATTATAGTTCATGATTGATAATTGAAAAATTGATTATTATCTCCCGCCAGCAGCTGAAGGCAGTGGTCCGGAGATTATAAAACGCCTTCCGTCTGTCCGTCCAGATATATGGCTAGGAAAGCTAGCCTGATTGTAATTTGGGCCTAGTTTCCAAAGCAAAATGGCCACCAAGTCACATGTTTAATGTCAAATGGGGTTTTCTCTTTTAAAAAGGCCTTATATCTCTTTTACCATTGCTCCTAGGGGTTAGGAATGTGAAAACAACTTATAGGATGTCATGGCCTGAGAATCTTTTCCAAGTGTCGAATTTGACCTTTGACCCCTGGTCACATGGGGTCATCATACTAAAACATCCTCATTATTGCTCCTCGGGCTTCAGAATGTAAAAACAGTCCATGAAAGTCCAGGCCAGCAAATGTTTTGCCTATGAAAAATTTTGGCCTCATTTTTGAAAACCAAAATGGCTGCCGTAGCCGATTGTTTGAAAATAATTAAGATGCTGTAAATTGAAATATTGCAGCCAGCTTCATCAAAGTTGCATAAAAGGTACATGTACAAGGCTAGAAAAGCTAGCCTGATAGTAATTTTGGCCTAGTTTCCTAAACAAAATGGCCGCCATATCACATGTTTAATGTCCAATGGGGTTATCCTATCAAAAAGGCCTTATATCTCCTTTACCATTGCTCCTAGGGTTTAGGAATGTGAAAACAACTTACAGGAAGTCATGGCCTGATAATCTTTTTCCAGGTATCTTTCTTTTTGGGGGTCAGACTACCTGCATTTCTGCTTAATACCTGGTGGGAGATAAATGCCGCGGCAGTGGTCTTGTATTTTCAAAGAATTAATATATTTAAGAGGAAGCTTACGTTGACTAATTAAATTTTCGTTTATTTAATGGCATTTCATGATGTTAGCAATTCATGAAACTGAACTGAACTGATTTGATATTTTTGCTTATGCTTTCCCCGTCAGAACCAAGGGATTTTCTTTCATATAGTGCTCTCTTTAGTAACTCACACAACTTGGACAAAACAATATTATATCTTGCTAGATGAAAGTGTATATAATGATGTGGATTTGTATTCATTAAAATAGGTATTTACAAAAACGCAAGTTGTAAATGTTTTACTAACATAAAATTAAAACTAAAAGAACACTCAGAGGGGAGAGCTGAGTGAAGACTTTGCAATTAAAATATTTGTGCATGACATTAAATGAATGCATTGTTTTCTATGATTATTTAACTAAAAATGCTCCAGAATTCAGGGTATTGATCTGATCATGCCCAGGATTGAGTCAATTCTTGTAACAGCTCTGATGCTCTCTGCAAATTTCATAATGCTCCGTGCAGTAGCTTTTGAGTTATACTGTAAACAAACAAAACACCAATTTATAAACAAGGAAACACAACAAGTAATATACTTTGCAAAATATTTTGCAAAGTGCATTTTAGAATCGATTTTAAGAGGCAATAATATAATTTTTACTTCAAATCACCAAACCCAGTACCACAGTTTGTAAACCGAAGTCCTCAGCTAATTTATGACCTTGGCCAGGGACAGATCCAGTTTTTAGGACATAAGCAACATTAGATTATAATAGAAGCCTCTGAAAGAGTAGTAATGATAATTTTGCATGAATCTGGATCCAGTGCAGAATGGTCAACTTTTGAATCTGACTGTTACTTTGGGTTCAACGTTGAACTGCTTTTTCAGACATTAGTACCTCAGGGGATGATTACATCAATGTGGCGCTTTACAACCCAGTAAATATTTTTGAGTTTTGCAAACTTTTGAAAGGAAATGTTTGGTAAAGGTTAAAAATTATGGTTATGAAACCCATTTATAATAGAGTGTTTTCAAAACATTTTACGTAGACCACTTATTAAACATTTAGTAACAAATGTCAGAAAAACGTTACAAATGAACTTTGGCATTGCTTAGCAATATTAACCTTCATTGGGGTCAGAGGTCAAATTCAATATCTTTTCAGATTGCTCACTAATAAAAATATTATTTTTGTGTCTAAAATTGTGGGAAAGTGGCTTAGAACCTGCGCCCCCATTCAATTCTTACATTTTAGGGATTGCATGTGAGGCAATTTTTGTCAAAATCCTCTAAAATAGCCTGTCATGGCTCACTGCCATCTTTGTTTTATATGTTTGAAGGGAAATGTTAATAAGCATTCTGAAAATATGGCTATAAAAACATTTGTGATAGAATGTTTTCAAAACTTTGATACAAAACATTTCAAAAAAGTTTTAAAATAATGGGTGTGAAAACCAGTTGCTATAAAACGTTTGTAAAAAAATTTCAGAGCAAACATTCACAAAACATTGTCAACAAATGTTGTGTAAACATTTCATGTATACTGTTTATCAAACATTTCATGATGAATGTAACAAAAAAACACTGTTTTCAGTCAAACCTAAGTTTCTTGAGTTCTTTTACAAACGTTTAATAAATGTTTTCAGCAAAACGTTTGTATCGAGAATGTTTATAAAACGTTTTAAACATTACAGTGTGAAACTTGACTTGGAACCATTAAGTAACCCAAAAGATAGGGTTTCAATAGCTTTAAAACAAGTTTTAATGTTTACTGGGAAATGCTTCAATTATTACCGCCAGCAATTAGGTTATATTTTAGGTGCATTTATATGTTTGTCTGTCTGTTTGTGTTCACAACTACTCCAAAACTAATCAATGGGTCTTTCTGATAAATTTGTGTGATCATTTGTGTTGGTAGGGTCTCACCAATTGAAGAACTGATTTGAACTGAATCTGCCTCATCGTCTGGATACAAAAGACTGAATTTGCAATAGTCCCTGAGGCCACGGTAGCACAGTGGTGACACACTCACCTCCTACTTCTGAGGTATGTGGTTCAAACCCCAGAGCTTATGTGGAAAACTTGGTAGTTTCTTACCGATGTTCGGCAGATTATAGTACAGAACCTTGACCAGTGTATCTACTGGTTTCCTCTGCCCACAAAACTACCTGTTGTGATATATGACCTGTACAGTGTTGAAAGTGACATCTAAAAATAATGAACAGACGTTTCTAAAAAATTGTATGTCTATTGTGGCCTGACTAAAAGAAGAATTCATTACAATTTGGCACATATCTGGACCATATTCTGCAGATTCTTGGAAATTCTGATCACTTTGTCCTGGCATAACCTTCTCTGTGTTAGAGGCCAGTTGCACATCCAAGGATCCCCTGCGGATATATATCATAAGTCCATATATGGTAACTGACAAGGATCTGCTGTGGATCGAGGGTTATGGGGGGAGGATTGAGGGTTATACAAATACATCCGGATTACACATGGATCCCCAGGACATCTTAAGGATGCCCCGGATAGGTTTACGGATCATGCAGACACCCGCGGATGGGGTTTAAGGATCAAAATGTTGCTCATGGATGTAAGGCACTTTTCTGATAACATTAGATAACATTAAGAAAACATTGCAGGTGTCCCGTTGGGAGGTAGTGACCACTGGTTACCTGGATCCCAATTGCTACAAAAAGGGTAAGGGTCAGGCTGAAAGCCAGATAGAATTTGGATACCAATATGAATAGACAGGACAGAAATCTTTTACAAATTCAACTCTTAATCTTACAAATGGAGAGGCAGTTAGTGATCATTACAGCTATGATAGAGTGACTGAGAAGGACATGGGGTCTGCAAGTAAAACAGCAAGATATTGGGTCTGGCCATGGCTAACCCAGACAGAGCGTGAAGAAGAGGGTCAGTACACCAGACTGATGCCAAGGCTCAAGTTAGATGACCCTATGGAATATCAAAACTTCATCCGGATGCCACCCAATCTCTTTCAGGGGCTCTAGCAGAGACTCACTCCTGAGCTCCAGAGGGAGCGGACCTGGATGAGACAGCCCCTGAGTCCAAGACCCAAATTGGCAGTCACCCTCAGACACCTGGCCAGTGGACACAGCTACCCAACCCTGCAGTATGCTTTCAGGGTGGCAAGGTCGACCATCAGCAAGTTTGTGCCTGAGGTCTGCAATGCTATCATCAGGGCCTATCAAGATGAGATGATGAACCACAAGTCCCAAGGACTGGTTGGAGTTCGAGTCCGTCTTCCCGCTGGAGATGGAACATCCCACATGCCCTGGGTTCCATGGATGGAAAGCACATCCCAATCAGATGTCCAAGACGTGGTGGCAGCCTCTACCACAACTACATGGACTTCCACTATATAGTACTCCTGGCAATGGTGGATGGAGATTACAAATTCCTCTGGGTGGACGTGAGGGGCAGCTGGATCAAGCTCAGATGCTCAAATTTTCAAACACGCCAATTTGAGGCACAAAATAGAGGACAGTAGCATCGGCTTCCCAGAGGGTGAATCCCTGGTGGATGATGGACCAAAGGTGAACTTTTTCATCCTCGGGGACGATGCTTTCCCTCTCAAGCTCTGGATAATGAAGCCCTACTCAAGACGTGGTATGGACTTGGAACAGAGAGTCTTCAACTACAGGATCAGCCAGGGAAGAAGGGTGCTACAGAACACCTTCGGCATCCTCAAGTCTCGCTTTAGGATATTACAGAGGGCGATGCAGCTGGAGCCCCTGGTGGTGGCCAGGGTGGTCATGGCCTGCCTTGTACTGCACAACCTTTTGAGAATCAGATACCCGACAGGTCAACAGGATGACTTTGGGGGAGTGGGCCAGCCTCCAATAGGAAAGGAACCCACTGGAGGTAGCTAAAACTCAAAGGAATATTCTCAGAGACTATTTCCTGATTGAGGGGCAGGTCCCCTGGCAAATGGATAGAATTTAAATTCTGAATCCACAGGTGTTGTCAATTTCATCAAAGTCCGGAGACAAAAGAACATACATACAGGAAAACAAAAGAACATACATACAGGAAAAGCCAAAAGGACATGTGTCCTTTTAGCTATTGGAGAGCAAGAGAGGCAAATTCAGAATCCACAGGTGTTGTCAATTTCATCAAAGTCCGGAGACAAAAAAAAGTGATCTGTAGAGGCGAGTTCTGGCGAGGTTCGTGCTTAAAAAATTAACAATCTATGAATGACACTTGTGCTCAAATATAAGGACTACCTCACGGACTGTGAATAACTTTTAAAGTATATATAATGGATATTTATGGTGAAAAGCTAAAATATTATTTTTGTAATGCTCTCCCTTATGTGTAATACATTATTACTATTGCCTATGTGATGACATATCTATTTTATACTATTGCCAATAAAATGTTTTTTGATATAATTGCTCTGATTTTTAATATTACTAGTAATTACTCATGTGGCGACAAAATGTTGTATTTAGTTACAATCAGTGTGATTACTAAAAGTGACATTATTATAACTTCATCTACTTGGTCATGGAGAACATTGTTTACGAACTTTGATCACAGGTCAATGGGCATTAAATGGTCAAACAATGCATGGATAATGAGACCTATTGTAGAGATGCCAAACATTGCAATCCTTTTCTTCTGCTTGTGTACACAAATGTGTCACCCCACTGTGTGGTGACACAATCGAAGGCTTGAGATACAATGCTTTGAAACAATGGATAGCAAGCAAGCCCATGGTAGAAATAATTAAAGTAAATTTGTTCCCAACAAGACCAAAGAATACACCGTTGAATTAACTCAATACAGGTGTTTCTTCTTTGTTTAATGAAGGGCCCACCCCATTCTGGACCTGGGTTCAAGCACAATTTTTTATTTTTTATTTATTTTTTTTTTTTTTGGTTTTGGGGTGGGGGGACTTGTACTACTATTATATCAATTGATCTGTGTGGGTGGGGAATTTTAAAAATTTGTCGTTTCTGTCATCATCTGGGTTGCAAAATAAGGTAAAGCATAATCTGTTTGTTTGTTACGGGAATAAATTGGTTTTTACAGATTAGGATTTTTAAAGATATTTTGGGGGTATTTGTTTGGTGTGTGATGTGGGGCTTCTTTTATTCTATTTTGTTTTATTTATTTTAACAACTGAATAGCTGCATAGCTTGTGCTGATATGTTTGCTGGTGGCATCTGGTTACTGGTCTCCTGTGGCTGGTTGGTCTAGTGGGTTGGTTGATGTTTCATCAACTGGCTGGAACTGAGGTGTGTTCATGGCACCAAAGCTGACATCTTGGGTGTGTTTGGAATGTTGGTGAAGTACTGAAGTACTTCTACTGGGAGGAAGTGATGCTATGTGAGGGTTGCTGCTGTGATGTTTGTTGGCTGTGTTAGTCTGTCGGCTGCTGCTGTGTACTGTAGACAGTTTGTTGATGATGATGATGATGATGATGGTGCTGTATCGGCTGCTGCTGCTGTTGTGTTGCTTGCTGTGACTGTATGGATTGCTCCATTGGCTGGTGTGGTGCTGACATCACTGGCATGTGGTACTGTGACTGCTGTTGAGCTGGTGCAAGTGGCTGAGTAAATGTCTGTTGAAAGTGCTGCTGTGAATGTTGGACATGCTGCTGCAGTAGAAGTTGCTGTGGCACGTGTGTAAATGTCTGTTGCATCTGTGGCTGGGAGGCCTGCATCTGGATTAGAGACAGAGGATACTGGTGTGAGGTCGAGACCTGGCTATACATGGCAGTGTGGGCCATACTGGTACATTTGCTGCTGCTTGTCTCTATGTTTAAATCTAATCACTAAGCTGAATGTCTTTTTGTTGGAACTCATCATACGAGTCGACCTTTAGAAAGTCACAGAAGCCCAGTCTTGGATTATCAGGCTTGTCATCAGTCATCCTTTTAACCACAATGTCCTTTAATTCTGTAATCCCTCTCTGATATTTTGCAAGAGCTGATTGGAGGTCAGAATCTGCTAAACACACTGACACCACGCGATCTAGGAGTAGGGGTATGTGTATTCAGGTCTGCTGGGTCATCAGTGGATTCTGGACGAGAAGTATCCTGGAACGGTTCTATGTGCACAGTCTCCCGTCTGGATGCTGAGCCCGCTGCTGCACTGACTTGGAATGCAAACCCTTGGGAGCCCTGAATTCCCTTTTTCTGTAAGATGGCACACGATGTGGTCCCTCAGGAAGTCAAAATTGTCTCTGGTCCATTTCTGCCTCTCTGTCAAATGTGGTTCACAACTTCATGTGAGTGACCTTTCTGAAGAGTGTGCGCTGGCTCAAAAATCATCTTTGGCAGGCATCTTTGTCCATGCAGTTCTCCTCACTAAACTTATCCCAAACAGCCTCCCTCTTTGACCTATCTTTGTAGTCCATTTGTTTTAGAGAATTTTATTGTTATGCAAAAAGTCCACTAATTTCTGCTCCTCAGCAGTAAAAAGTACAGCAGATTTCTTGCTTCTTTTCTCAGCCTTCTCTTGTGATACTTGTTGCCCTTCCCTGATCCTTGACTTGCCCTTGCCTTTGCCCTTGCCCTTCTGTGTCCCCGAGCAGCCTGTGTATCCTGTGTGTCAGCAATGTCCTCATCATTGAATCCGAATATTGCTGTGTCTGAAGCGCAATGCCACCCTGCTCTGTATCCAACATCTCAAGAGGATCCTCCACTCCCACCACGAACTCCTCCACCCCAGCTGCCTGCTGACTCTGCTAAGTCTCTGATACACAACTCAACTCATCCACCTCTGGACTCAGGCCTGGGTGGACATCCTTTCTCCCTCCTGACTGCTCCTCCTCTTTGACCTTTTCTTAGGTGGCATTTTACAGAAATATTCACCAAATATTCCTTTCCAAAAAAAAATATTTATTTACTTATATAGCCTTTTGTCCATGAGAAAGCGTCTTTCTGTAAGTTCCCGAGTATCATGACAAAGCACACATCTATCCGTAAACCCCATCCCTATTGTCCGGTATGATATCCGCGAATCTCCGTGCATATCCACAAGAAAATTTTATTTCTGTGACCTTCTTTCAGGAGCATTCTGATTGGTCCTTGCAGTTTGCAGTAATGTCCGTTAACATTCGGGTGCATCCTTATACTCTCCGGGGATATCTGTGGAAATTTTCCGAGCCTTGATTGGTGCAGAAGAGTCAAGGATGTAAGGGATGAGTTACTGATGGGATACAGATGACTTACGGATATCAATTACAGATAAGGACTGCAAAGCATTTACGGAATAATCAAGCGGTTTGATTTTTCCGTAGCGTATTTGTGTACAAATGGCATCGCGGGGGATGCCACAAGGACATTAAGGACGGGTAAATCACTCAACATTAGAGAGTTTGCGAACAACGTTTCATAAACGTTCCTTGCAAAAACACGCAACATAATTAATCAATACGGGAGAAAGCCATAAAGAGGGACAGTTTTGTTTGCGAACAACGTTTGAACTACGATTTTCACAAGCATTTCTTTTAAATTATTTGGGAATTATATGAGTTAATAAAGATAAATACACTCATTTTAATCATCTACAATACTAAATGAACTGGGTAGTGATATATATAACAAACTTTATTGATCCAACAACCAATAAACCCACAAGTTAAATAGCTTATAAAACACGGGTACATAAAACTTTGGAGACTTTAGTACTTTGGTACATAAAAATTTACGACAGGGGATGAAAAAAGGCTGGTCGTTGTACACTTGGGTTTTTCAAAAATTGACAAAGTTGCTAAAAATAATCTACAGTCTCTCAAGAACTCTGTACTGACATGTATAGCACACTTTATTGCTCCAATAATTAATAAATCCACAAGGGAAACAAATTACGTGGCGAAGCCATTTGCCACGTAAAAAACGTAACCTTGTGCAGTTAAAACCTTATAAAATTACATCACACACAGAAATCAATGACGTGTAACGTAACGGATAGTAGATACGGGCATCAAAAACTTTGTTCGCAAACTCCATATTAGGAAACCTAGCACGATCCAGCGGACCATCCATGGATGTGTAACTGGGGTCTTAGATAGGAGATTAAAACTACTATTTTCACTTAGTTTATGAACAACCAACTACATCTGCATGTTCTGACAACATGTTTGGGGATTCATTCCACGTATAAGGCTGTTATTATTCTCACTAAAAGTACATGTACTATATCCATGGCATTGTATCATAAGTCCATTGAGTTTCAAGGATTCCCAAACATTGGCTTCACAATGACAAGTGTTTTTATCTTCTTGGCAGTTGCAAATGGGATTGTTAGGGATTTTCGGGGAAAGCAAATGGATCGATTGTGAATGTGTGGGGTTCATTAGTAATTAGAAATACTGGAGGTGGGGGTGGGAGGTGTTTACATTTTTTTCTCACCTTCACAGCATTTAACCTGCGGGTATTCAGTTCATTTAACTTACTAGATATTGACAGGCAAATGTACTGGGTTGATGGAACAAATAAAAAAATCCTTTGATAAAATAATGAGAAAAGCTCCATCATACAACTGACTGGATTTGGTTGTTGAATACAGGAAATAGTATGAAAAACATTTGTCTAAATAAAGGTGGAAAAACATCCCCCTTTAATGGAGGGGTATCTTATTTACATCTATGTAATGCAATGTTGATATGTGTACAGATTTTTAACTATGAAATTTTTAAAAAAGACATACGAATCCAAGAAAATAGGACATGGGGAAAAAGGGACACAATACATTGTTTTATGTTTTATTAAAAAATCTGAAATATAGTTTTCACAAATAGGTAGGTTAACATCAAACTTTAATAAAATTTTATTTGGATAATATTTATGCACTCTTGAGGTTCCAGCTACAGTGAAAGAAAGGACTATTGGCTGCAAATTTGTTTTTACAGGTAATGAGGTAAAAATAAAGCTTTCACAAATAAAAAGTTTAACATAATAATAATAATGGTAATTCTCAATTATTATAGGTTCATGAATTAAAATATTTAAAATATTGTATCCTTTTTTACCTCTTTCCTTTTCATTACCTCAAGGCCAAGATGAAAGATAGAAATGGGAATATATATTTTATTTTTCTGACTACAATTTATGTACACTTAACATAACAAAACATAAATAATAGAGGCCACCTTAGCTTACTGAAACAAAACCACATTTACATAAGCATTTACGTTCACAACAAAAAGGTGGACATTTTTTTACTTAAAGTGATGTTAAATTTAAAGTAGGATTACCTTACACTCAAATGAGTGAGTTTACTGGATTATTATTTACAGACTAATATAAGGTTCAGTAAACTATTCCGTTTACGCATTTAAGTTAAGGTTACCAAACTGTAAAGTTTACAACTAAAACATTACACCTTTCTATTGAGTTTAAGTTCAGCTTTGCTTAAAGCGAAGAAAAACATGGACGTACGATGGGATATAAGAGAGGCTTTGTAACAGTTATGTGGGTGTTCCACTGGAGCCGACCCATTGATAACTATGTCTTTTTTTTTAGTCAGAACCAATGTTTACATGGTCTGTAACAGTCAGTTGTAGTATTCAGGCTTGTCAAGAAGAGTCGGTGACTATTTCTACGACTGTTTCTGACCCTTGTAACATACCTTAGTCCTCCAACAAGCATGTTGGATAATGTTAAAGCCTTGTCGGTTGCACTTCCTTGGTTAATACAACAGGCCTGCTTGTAGCATGCATTCAGTTTGTCCCAAATATGGTGATCAAGACTATATGTGATGACAAACAGACTGTGCGGGAAAAAACTGTTCAGTCGGTAACTCTAGCTGGCCTGTCTGTAAATGTTCCTGATAAACCTGTAACTTTTCCAGACCAGTCGGGAACTTTCATGGTCTGATTCCTGGAGTCAGCAAATTTTTCATTCAACAGGCCCAGCAGTTAAACAGACAAGCCGTAAACTTTAACCGACAGGCCTGTGACACCAACAGACAAGCCAGGAAATATAACCGACAAGCCCACATCATTTTTGCATCTTATGGCCTGTCTGTTTCATCATCTGTGGCTTTAAAAGGGCGAGTAGGCAAGCACACTTTATTCATTTTGGGTTTTTACTCTGACAAGAGAGGATGTGTGCAGCAGTTACTTTTAGGTTTTTCATTTTTTTTAAAATTAGCTTAAGTTTTGAGACAGGCTAGACTGGCTGGGGTATGAAACTTGTTCTCTGAGGCTTCACTTAGTTTAATTTTTCTGGGTTTTTAACAAGCTGTGATTATACATATAACTTGATTATACATATAACTTGATTATACATATAACTTGATTATACATATAACTTGACAGCATGCCAAGGGGCAGAAGTACCGATTCTCAACCACAGTTTGAGTGAGGAGACACTGCTGAGGATATAGATAGAAGAGGGAGAGACATTAGCAGGAGGAATGGGGACAGAGAGGTTAGAAAGAGAGAGGACAGAAAGATGGATGAGAGTGATGAAAGGACAGAAAAGCAACCAGACACTGATATAGAATCAACTTAATCCAGGAAGAAGAAGGGGCAAAAGCAAGAATTTATTTGTCAACACTGTCAAGAAATGGTTCAAGACTCGATGTACCAGATATGGCAAGCTCACCGACACGAAGTCAGAACAAGCTGCAGTGAAGAGCATTGAAAGACATTTTTAGTTTTCTATGAGGTCAAAAGGGAGTGTCTCAGGCTTCTGCATTTAAGTCATCACTGAGATCATCGGGGGCCACAGCCACAGCTTTAGTTCCAGACACTTCACGAGAGACTGGATCTGAGATGAAATAACCATGGCATCAGATGTTACTCATCAACCATCAACCACAAGCCCTTTACACCGACCAGCAGCTGTGGCCACCACTGTTTCAGCAGATGAGGTTGATGTTTTCCAGTTTCTTGTGTGCACGACAGGATTCTACTCCAAATCCATGACAATAGTTCTGCAACTATCTCTACTCCGAGATTGAACACCTGGAGGAGCAAGACTTTTTGACCTTCAGGAATGAAACAGTGAAACTTCTCAGTGGAATACAGTACAAGGCTGACAACACTAGAGACAGGTCACAACTCAACAGGCTCAAGTTACAACTTTCCAACTTCCAGAAGCCACACAGGCCACCGTAGGATGCGAATACAACAGGAAGACAGTCAGCATAACACTTCTGGATTATCAAGCCTTTTCGGAAGTATTCCACCCATACTGCAGTACCAGCAGATCAACACACCACAACCATTTTCACCCTCTCAACTTCAACCAGCACCGTCACCAGTGCCAACTACCAGTTAGCAAGAACAAGCAAGACCTCCCAGCCAGTCCAGCCAAAAGAGTTAGCCAAAATCAGCAGATTAGCCTACATTAATTCCTTGTCAGGACTGATGATACCAAAAAGGCCCTTCTAAGCCATGAGAAATCTTCCAAAAACAATTACCAGCTCTGTTGTTCTCCAAAAGCAAAAAATAATACACTGATTGAATGATGAATAATTTGACTGATTGGCTTCAGTTTGTCCCAGGTGATTGACATTTCATTTGGAATCAAATTGTTCACAGATAATTGTTTAAACTTTTGGGGTTTAATTGTCAAATAATATTTCTTTCAGAAATAAATGTGAAATAAAAGATTTACCTCAATATGAAATCGCTTCAAAACTATTAAACAAACAAATTGTGTTTGCATGAAAGCAAGGCAAAAGTCCTGATTTGAATTTAAATGTCAATGTGGTGGGAGTTTGAAATTTGACATCAGAGTATTTGGGTTTAAATCTTTATATCTTTTAAACTTTTATCTTTTATCTGTAAAAATGGGATGACTTATGGTTACAAATGAATGTTAATTTTGGTGCAATTGTGTTTGGATTTGGTGGAAAATGGGTTGGAAATTGGTGTAGCATTTTTGCAACCACATTAAAATAAAAGTTCTTGGAATATGTGGGAATATTTAGTCCTTTAGTGCTCTTTCTAGTCTTCTTAAATCCTTTCTTCCTGCCCAGCCAGTGCCCCCAGGTTATTGAAACAATCTTTCAGTAGGTCTTGTTGATTTTAGCCTCCCTCAATGGGTTTCTGAAATTCTCATTAGTTCCATTGGCTTCCTGGTCAGCTTGTGGGGATTGCATGTCATCTGCTGGGGTGGGTGGCCTGGCTGCTCCACCCTGATGTCTTTTCAGCATGTTATGTAGTATCATACATGTTAACACAATGTCCCTCACAACCTCTGGCCTTTGCTTTATGGTGGTCAACAGTACCCTGAACCTTCCCACTAATATTCCAAAAGCATTCTCGACTACTTTCCTGTCCCTGGATAGTTTGTAGTTGGCTATTCTTTTCTCCCTGGTCAGTTGTCTTCTGCTGTAGGGCTTGACAAGCCAAGGCATCAGGGCATCAGTCGTCACCCAACAGAAAGTAGTGTAGATTTGGCCCTCCAGGTCCCAGTGGTTCTGGTGGTGGTAGTCCCAAGTTTCCATTCTCAATTTTTCTTCTCAGCTTGCTACAGTTGAATATCTTTCGCATCAGATGAACAACCACTTGACCCATCATTGACCCACAGTACTCTGCATCGACCATGGCTAACAGTACCAGGGAGAAGTAACCCTTGTAGTTGAAATATTTGCTGCCTGACTTCTTGGGCTTCTTCATAGCAATATGTTTACCATCCAGTGCACCAAGAGCATGTGGGATATTCCATCTGTTTCTAAATTTTTCCTCAATGTTTCTCCACTCTTCAGGATCTGTTGGACAGATCACATATTCCTGCTGAAATGCTTCAAGGATGGCTTTGCACACCTTAGGACAAATTTACAAATGATAGTTTAGCCAAACCTCCACTGTAGTGAAGTGTAGCTTTCTCCCGTGGACAAGTGCCTGAGTGTAACTGCCAGTTTCACACCAACTTCCAGTGGCTTCCTGAAATTTGTGTGTGACTTTCTGGGGTGATTGAAAATTCTTTCTTCCATTAAGTCAAAAACGCAGGTAGCATCTTGATGAAATTGCAGTAACCTGGTATGTCAGTTGTTATTAGCTCGTCCAAGAGTGTTCTGTAGCATCCTCTCTTTAAAGTTTACAGGGCATAACCCATAGATTCTGTGGCTTCCTCCTTTTATGTGGTGGGGGCTGTGGTAGTGGTGGTGCTGGCTGGGCAGGTGCGGGTTCTGTTGACTTCTTTGTCTGAAATAATTGAAAAATACCATATTCAACTCAATAAAAAACAAAGGACCCTCAATTTGTCAAAGAGTTCATCTTAATGTGTAGCTGTCATCTTTGCAGTGATAAATGAGTGGCTTATCTCATGTGATGAGGGTTTTATAGTGTGATATGGATCCCAATTCTGGATACCGACACCCAAAATCAATCAGTCTTATTCTTGTGATGGGTCGTGAACATGGTCACTGCTTGTCTGTTTATCTTTTTATGCTTTGTCTCTTTGGGATGTGGCTTGCTTAGGGGTTTAGGGCTTGTCGTACTAGTTTACCGACTGATTGTGCATAAAACATTCCTGTCCCTAGGGCTTGTCTGTATATTCATTATGTCCTGTCTGCAAGTCTACCATCTTGTCGGGGATTTTTTAACCGACTATGGTTTTTTGTGCCTTTTTTCTATGATCCTATGACCTTCAAAACCAACCCTAGAGTCATATGGTTGGTTGGAGGATGGAACACCACCGTGACTCCATCGTGTTTCAAAACATAGCCTGATCCTATTTTTTTTAGTTTTTGAGTTATTGCATAATAAACAGTGAAATAGAAAGTGGACTCCATTGCAATACCACCAATCACCAATAATACAAAATGTGGCCCTTAAAGTTGTAAAACCTGTCATGGTGCAGGTCTGGTTTGTGGGTGCTTTTTAAGTGCGAGCTCTAGCACTGAAGTTAAGTGGCAATGGGCTATGTTAGTTCTTGGATGGATGACTGCCTCAATGCACTACTCGTGTCTCTGATGGCTTTGTGGCTTACGCTAGTAGACCAAAACTATTTTCAGCTTTATTTTTTGTTTGATTTTCTTCTTTTTTTTTTGGGGGGGGAGATATTTTAAGGATTTTGTTCCTAAACTTTCCTTATACTGAAGATCAGCGGCCTAAAGTACACATTTTTCATTTATTTGACCTGGGAAGAAATACAACATTCTTGGGGAAAATTAGTTTATTCTATGTTATGTTTTACTACATAGTATTTACAGACTGATACGTTACTTTAAGGACACCTTAAGTTATGAATTACAGTTACCAGTATGAGGTTGCCTTAAACCACAATTTAAGACTATGAATATACTAAATAATTTATACTGAAGTTGAAGTTAGGTACATATATTTACAGTTATATAATGAACACTAAAAATAATTACATTATACTGCCATTAATTTACCTGTTTAAGGCTGGTTCCTAATAAGGTCATAGCTACACATATTTATGAAAGTTTTTTTTATATTTACAGAAATGATGTAATTTACTGGTGAAAGGTTAAAAATCAGTATATGACTAACTTACTGAAATTTGTTAAAGTTACTTTTACAATTTGATTTCTAATGAGAATATTTAATAATCATGAGAAACCCAAACCCCAAGTAGGAGTAGGTAGGAGGACGATTGTTGTTTGAAAGTAGGCTACAACTAGATCTGAAGTTTAAGGTCTTGAGTAATGTAACTCCAAACTGCATCTGACTTCCAGGTGCCATGACTCTGTATGTGTTGCATAGGTATATGTGAATTAAAAGCCAGAGTGGCATCTGAACGCCGGAAGGAGTGGATTGTGATATTTTTCTTTTGCCACCATAAAATTTTTGAAATTTTGGATGAAAACTTTCTCAGTCTAGTGGAACCTAGTTGCCGAAACATTTAATCTGAAACAAACGGGAGTTATTATCACCTTGGTATAACCTTAACATTGCTTTCAATGCAGCAACGTCCCACCTCTGAGGCTGGGGTTCGGTTCCCGGCATGGCCTCAAGTGGGAAAGCTGGTAGTTGCTTGCCATTGGTCGCCAGTTTACAGTACAGACCCTTGACCAACTGTATGTACTGGTTTCCTCTGCCCTTCCAACTACCCGTCGTGATATGACCTGTACAGCGTTGAAAGCGACGTAAAACCCCAAATAAATAAATAAATACAGCAATGTGACATAATCTTGATGAGCCTAATGAAAGGATTTTTAACACCTTAACCATGTCTCGAAATTGGAGGGTTTTTGGACCATTTGACAATTAGATGAGCACCTGGAGGTGCAAAAATTACATTTGCAGTAGCATATGGTTTCATATGGTCAAAAGTCACAATCGAATGTGGGACCAAGTTTGAAATTCTCAAAAAGCTGAGTAATGGTGTTAAGAATGCAGCTTTAAATATGGTTCCCATGTACATTCTATCACACTGTCCAACCAGCTGTGAAAGCAATGTCAGTTATGGATTTGATGTGAGGGTTAAGAGGTGAATCCCACATGATAGCTTTGTTATACACACTTATACGCTGGTCATTGAAACGTGTTACATCAAGGCCAAAGTTATCCAGGGAGGTATGAATTGTAGATATGTAATTCAGTAGCCCGGTATGAGAAATTTTATTTCAAAAAGTAAGAAACTCCAGAAAAGTTAAAATAATATCAACTGATAAACTTCAAAGAGAAACTGACGCAAAACAACAAAACGCCACAAAAATTTGGAATTTTTTGTGATAAAATCTAGTGGTGGACTGTGAATAAACATCCCCAAATTTTGTCTTTCTCTTGAGGTAAGAAAATCTATATGACGAGAAGTACCTGAAATTTAACATTTATATTTGCCAGTTTATGTCTAATGCATTTGGAGGTATTTGAACCCATACATGGCTTGGTAATAGATGGAAAAGCCTGGACTTAAAGCCATCTGCAATAAACCGACGAGATAGAATATCAGCTATCTGGTTATCTTTGCCTCTTATATGCACTGTTCTCAGATAAAAATGTCTTTCTCTGCTGTTTCCATGAGAATATTCCAAGCTATAGCAGCTAGTATGCTATCTTTAGCTTTGCCTGAAGTTAAGACACTGACGACCACTTGGTTGTCACAATGTATTCTAATTTTAGTTCCTTGCCATGATAGACCCCAGGTTCTAGTAGTCACTAAAATATAGAGCATTTCAAGGTGTACAATCGTCATGTTTTCGTGACCTAGATGCAATGGAATTGAGTAAATTTTGTTACCCCATCTTGCCTCAAGACCTTGGAGAGAGGTATCTAGTTCTATTTCATGATGTACGTTTTTATGAACAAAGAATGCTAATGACTGTTTCTAAGGAGTTCAAGCAACCTGTTTAAGAAGAACGCACACGAATTAACTCATTTGGTTATATATAATAATTTGCCTAATAATGATTGGAGGTCTCCCCTCGAACAAGACTTTTTTTTACTCCATACCAAACAGATTTTCAAAATTCTTGAACTTTATCCTCAGTAATAGAAACTGTAAAATCTATGGTCATGATTTCTAGACCTAAGCATGTAACTGTGGTACTGGGAGCTGCAATTTTCTTAGCACTTATGTCAAAACCCAACCGAGAGAGTAGTTTGTGAAGAGGTTGGAAGGATTCTTTAGCCTAGCTGCTAATTAAATGCCCAATTATGTCATCTATGTAGTTCATAACCTAGTACCCTAATTTACTCATTATATATATTACTGCATCGCTCATACTCTGAAAGATTCCTGATCCATGTTTGAACCCGAATGGGAGACAAGAAGCGTAGTATATACCATCTAAAAATAAGCCCAGTCAGTTGTAATCTTTGGGATCTAGTTTGACATGGCGAAAAGCCCAACTTACATCTATTAAAATAAAGAACCCTTGCCATTTTCCTTAACTAATTTTTGTGTAATGTTATCTAGAGTGGGAAGGGTAAGTAAAAATGGGGATTGAAGATAGGTATCAAAATCAATGCCTGCATTCACTGACATTCCTTCAGTGTAGCTTAAATCTACAATAACCCTTCTATGGCGGCCCCGGGTTTGTCTTTCATAAAGAAGGATAAAAAGTGCATTTCATTCAGTGGTTCATATTCGTATGGTCCAAATATGGCACCATATTTGCCCTCTTCTTCAAGATATGCTTTGACATCATCAGTATGAAGATTAGTCTTGCTATGATTTTTTAATTCATGTTGAATTGGAGACCCTTCCTTATAATCTAAAGGAAAGCCATATCTTGTCAATAAACATAGTTGTTTGTCCCAATAATCGGTTAAATATTTGTCCCAAACATCAGGATTCAGTTGTGCTGAAACTTGAATTTGTGCTAGCATATATATATATATATATATATATATATATATATATATATATATATATATATATATATTACACTTTATTCATCATTAAGTAGACAGTGTGTAAAAACCCAGCTTAAGTCGACACTAACCTATATCTTTTATTTTTAATGATAATAACTTGAAATTTTAAAAATTTCTTATATTTTAAGTGAGGATTTTAAATATATATCGATGCAATGCTTTTAGTTTGAAATAAAATATATAACTCAAGTGTCTACCTAAAAATGTCTACTTAATGTTTTACCCGATTAAAATCATCATTAAGTAGACTGTCTCCTTAAGTGGTGTAAAAACGGCCACATTAAGTAGACACTTTAATGTGTAGATATATTTAGTGGAAATCAGATAAAATGATCCAAAAATAGTTACCATTGCATTTATTCTAAATCTATGGTTGTATGTATACAAATACATGACATTCTATATGTAGTTTTAGCTTTATTTTTGGCACAAATTCAATGCAACACAAGTGACAATTATTAAGTTTGGTTCAACACAACATTTCTACATGAATATTCCAGTTGAAAATCGAAATCCTTTTGGTCTTTTGAAAAAAGAATTGATATATTTTGTTTTCAGACTTCTATACATGTATCTATACTTCCAAAAATTGGTTTGATTTGGATATTTTTAGGATTCTTGCAACAGTTTTCTCTTTTTAGTTAGATGATCAGTTGAATAATAAATTTCCATGAAAGGTACTACTTGCTAACTATTATGCCAAATGTTTATGTTTATAATGCATGTATGGTGTACACAAAATGTCCTCTTAAGTTGAGTGCATCCATCCTAAGATGTACACTAAATGTCCACTTAAGTTGGGTTTTTACATCCTAAAATATATACAAGATGTCCACTTAAGTTGGTGTTTTACCTCCAAAGATATACAATTAATGTCCACTTAAGTTGGGTTTTTACCTCCTAAGATATACATTAAATGTCCACTTAAGTCAAGTTTTTGCATCCTAAAATATATACAAGATGTCCACTTAAGTTGGCGTTTTACCTCCAAAGATATACAATTAATGTCCACTTAAGTTGGGTTTTTACCTCCTAAGATATACATTAAATGTCCACTTAAGTCAGGTTTTTGCATCCTAAAATATATACAAGATGTCCACTTAAGTTGGCATTTTACCTCCAAAGATATACACTTAATGTCCACTTAAGTTGGGTTTTTACCTCCTAAGATATACATTAAATGTCCACTTAAGTTGGGTTTTTACATCCTAAAATATATACAAGATGTCCACTTAAGTTGGTGTTTTACCTCCAAAGATATACAATTAATGTCCACTTAAGTTGGGTTTTTACCTCCTAAGATATACATTAAATGTCCACTTAAGTCAGGTTTTTGCATCCTAAAATATATACAAGATGTCCACTTAAGTTGGCGTTTTACCTCCAAAGATATACACTTAATGTCCACTTAAGTTGGGTTTTTACCTCCTAAAATATACATTAAATGTCCACTTAAGTTGGGTTTTTACATCCTAAAATATGTACAAGATGTCCACTTAAGTTAGGGTTTTACCACCAAAGATATATACTAAATGTCCACTTAAGTTGGGTTTTTACATCATGTTTTCATGAAATTTGTCCCCCAATATCTTACTGTTAAGATATCTTAAGCAAAGTTTCCAGTTAAACTATCGATGGATAAGCAATCTACTCATAATATTGAGCAATTTGATGGCTGTTGGTGTTCACTATTTTACTTTTAAGATATGTTATGTTTCCATAATTTGCATGTTTTTGAATTTTTTGTAGAAATTCAATATGGCCACCAAAAGTGGCGGGAAATGATTTTGGCAAAAAGTCACCAGTTTACTTTACAGAATCTCGTCAAAATTGCTCTAGCTAGCTCCGTTTCTTTCATGTCTCTGCAGATACCCAGTGGGTCAAAAATTTTGTCAAAACTGCTTTTGCTCTCTCTCCGTTTCTGAGATAAATACATTTTTGCATTATACGCAGAAATTCAAGACAGCCGTCAAAAGTGTCGAGGAAAACGATTTTGGTAAAAACGCTCCCGGAGACTGCATATACCCTGTGGTTCAAAAATTTCATTGAAATCGCACTTTTCTTTCGCTCCGTTTCCAAGATAAATGCATTTTTGCATTTTATGAAGAAATTCAAGATGGCCGCCAAAAGTGGTGGGAAAATGATTTTTGAGGAAGGTCGCCAGTAAAGTCTGCATATACCCAGGGCTAAAAAATATCTTTGAAATCACTCTAGCTCACTCCAGATGGCGGGAATACAATTGTTGCAAAGAGTCCCCAATATACTCTGCAGATACCTTGTGGGTCGAAATCGCTCTACCTTGCTGTTTCTGAGATCAACATGTATTTGGATTTTACACAGAAATTTAAGATGGCCGCCAAAAGTGGTGGGAAAACAATTTGTCGAAAAGTCGGCAGTAGATTCTGCGGATACACTGGATCAAAGTTTTCGTCAAAATCTGTCTTGCTCCATTTCCAAAATAATGCATTTTTGCATTTACGCAGAAATTCAAGATGGATGCCAAAAGTGGCGGAAAAACAATTTTGGCAAAAACTTGCCAGAAGACTCTGCAGATACCCTGAGGGACAAAAGTTTCACCAAAATCAATCTAGCTCTCTCCGTTTGTGAGACAAACATGTTCTTGCATTTTAAGCAGAAATTCAATATGCCACCGAAAGTGGCAGGAAAACGATTTTTGCAAAAACTCGCCAGTAGACTCTACAGATACCCTGGGGGTCAAAAATTTCGTCGAAATTGCTCTAGTTCACTCCGTTTCTGAGATAAATGCATTTTTGTATTTTACGCAGACATTCAAGATGGCCAGCAAAAGTGGCGGGAACAAATTTTTGCAAAATGTCCCCAATAGACTGTGCAGATACCCTGTGGGTAAAAAAATTCATCAAAATCACTCTAGCTCTCTCAGATTCTGAGATAAACGTGTTTTTGCATTTGACGCAGAAATTCAAGTTGGCCGCCAAAAGTGGGAAAACCATTTGTCAAAAAGTGCCAGTTGACTCTGCAGATACCCTGTGGGTCAAACATTTTGTCAAAATCACTCTATCTTGATCTGTTTGCAAGATAAACACGTTTTGGGGTTTTATGTAGAAATTCAAGATGGTCAGCAAAAGTGGCAGTAAAACGATTTTACCACATGCTATAAACAAACAGCCTTCAGATTTCCACAATGAGAACACAGTTATGCTTGTTTAACACATGCTGTGTTGTAATTAGTTCTTATCTCTAACACTGAGTTCCCTGTATGTATTCTGCATATCTCAATGTGCCTGCTCTGTTTTATTTAGCTATTCCATGTATTTACTGAAACTTGTTTTGAATAAAAATGTGTATGGATAGGGGGTGTAGGTGTGCAACGTCATGGTCTGATCTTGATTTGGCCTTCCACCTTGCCATAGTAACTCTGACCTGTAAAATCTTGTCCAGGCTAAATCTCAGAAACTGTAAGGTGTAGGAAGTTGATACTTGGTTGGGGTATTGTTTTCAGCCATGGTGTCTGTATGGGCGGTCAGTCGGGCAGGCGGGTGGACAGGCGGCAGGAAAAAGTTTTTTACCGGGCTGTATCACAAGGTACCATAAGGTGTAGGAAGATGATACTTAGTAGGGACATTGGTTAGGGGTTGTAGGTATACACTCTCATGGTGTAACCTTCACTTGACCTTTGACCTTGCCGTAGTGACCTTGACCGAAAGCATAATCTGTAGGAAGTTGACACTTGGTAGGGGCATTGATTTGGGGTTGTAGGTGTGAAACATCATGGTGTGACCTTGATTTTACCTTTGACCTTGCTGTAGTGACCTTGACCTTTAAAATTTTGTCCAGGCAATATCTCTGAAACCGTAAAGTGTAGGAAGATGATGGTACGGACATTGCTTAGGGGTTGTAGGTGTGCAGTATAATTTTTAGTTTACTGATTAATGCTGTCATCTTGGTATTGAATTGTCTTGTTGCAATACTTTATCTTTATATACATATTCTTTCTCTTAGATGTTATTTTCTCTACTTAAACATCAATTGGACATATAACTGGCACTGCTCTGAAAGTATCCCAATCTTTGTACTGTTTCACTACTTCTATATCTCATGGTGTTGAAAACTATTTCCCGAGGCTGTGGGGTATGGGCATCTCTGATGCTATTTTTAATCTTGTTACCAAGGGTTAGCAAGTTGATACTATGTCATTCCCATAACTTAGTGAGTTGTGGTAATGAGATGCTAAGTTATGGTAATGAGAAACTAAGTCATGGGAATAAGATACTTACTTGTGGGAACAAGACACTAACTTGTGGGAACAAGATACCATGTGGTTACCACAAGATAGTAAATCCTGGTGTTCTCATTCATACCCAACCCTTACTAACTCATTGCCACCAGTTACTTATTTGTTTCCACCACTTCTTAAGTGGTTCCCACTGCTTATTAACTCATACCCACAACTTGTTAAATTGTTCCCACCACTTACTAAGTCATCCCCACCACTTATTAAGTCATTCCCACCACTTACTTATTTGTTCCCATCACTTTTTAAGTCATTCACACAACTATTAACTAGTTCCCACAACTTGCTATATCATTCCCACCACTTACTAAGTTGTTCCAATAACTTAGTAAATCGTTCCCAACACTAAGTAATTTCCACCACTTAATAACTCATTCCCAACAAGTACTTATACTTACTTGTTCTCGCCACTTTTAACTCATTCTGACCACTTGCTAACTCGTTCCCACCACTTACTAAGTTGTTGCCACCACTACCTAAGTTGTTCTCAGCAATTACTAAGTCTTTCCCACTACTTGCTAACACATTTCCACCACTTGCCAAGTCATTCCCACCACATGCTAACTTGTTTCCACCACTTATTAACTCGTTCCCACCACTTATTAACTTATTCCCACCACTTATTAAGTCTTAACAGTAAAAGACTTCTTACCACAAGGTATTATGTTGTTCCCTTAAGGTAAGTTAGGTATTATATGCAAAGAAATTGCCTGTACATTGTACAGAGCCTAGGTAGAGATATAGAACTGTTTCCCTATCATTTTATCTTGTTCCCAGTTAGTAAGTCATTACCATAAGATACTAAGCCATTCCCAACAGTTAGAAAATCGCTACCACAAGATAGTAAGTCATTCCCACAAGCTAGCAAGTCGTTCCCACAAGATAGCAAGTTTTTCCCACAAGATAGCAAGTAATTCCCACAAGTTAGCAAGTTTTTCTAGCAAGATGGCAAGTCGTTCCCACAAGTTAGCAAGTTGTTCCCACAAGACAGCAAGTCATTCCTACAAGTTAGCAAGTCGCTCCCACAAGATAGCAAGTCGTTCCCACAAGTTAACAAGTTGTTCCCACGAGATAACAAGTCATTCCCACAGGTTAGAAAGCCATTCTTACAAATTAGCAAGTCATTCCCATAAGTTAGCAAGTCATTCTCGCAAGATGGCAAGTCAGTCGTTCCCAAAAGTTTTAAAGTGTTCCCACGAGATAGTAAATCATTTCCACAAGATAGCAAGTCATTCCCACAAGTTAGCAAGTCGTTTCTACAAGATAAGACGTTGTTCTCACATTGCAAACCTCTAGGATCAATAATAAGTGAGTTATAAGCACTTTTAAGCTTGATTGTACTCGTTTGACCTTGAAGGGGGGGCCCAAGGTCAAATCTGACCACATCAAAAGATTCCCAGCCCATGTTTTCCTATAGGTTGGTTTATCATCCCAAACCTCTAGGACCAATAATAAGTGAGTTATAAGCACTTTTATGTTTGGCTATGCTCGTTTAACCTTGAAGGAAGGGCCCAAGGTCAAATCCGACCACACCTGAAGATTCCCAGCCAATGATTCCCTATATGTTGGTTTACAATCCCAAACCTCAAGGACCAATAATAAGGGAGTTATAAGCACTTTAAAGTTTCGCTGTCCTCGTTTGACCTTGAATGTAGGGTCTAAGGTCAAATCCGACCACACCAGAAGATTCCCAGCTCATGACTTTCTATATGTTGGTTTACCATCCCAAACCTCTAGGAATCACCAGATGCCTCCAGTGGATAGAATAAGCAGATACCCTGTGGGTCAAAAATTTCGCCAAAATCACTCAGCTCTCTCGGTTTTGGAGACAAACTTTTTGCGTTCATGCAGAAATTCAAGATGGCTGCCAAAGTGGTGGGAAATGAATTTTGGGAAAGGTCACCAGTAGACTCTGACATAAGATATCTTATAAGTAAGATATTGAGGGACTAAATCTATGTAAATAATTGCCCAATTAAGTAACACTGGGAAGTTAAGGACTTTGTTAAAATCCCTGTAAAATGCTTAATATTGATTTGTTGATTGTTGATTTGTTAATATTGAATGTTGATTTTAATAATACAACCACCGAATTATTAATTATTATATGTAGAATACTTGTTTATAGATAATTAAACTGGAAACCTGACATAAGATATCTTAAAAGTAAGATATTGAGGGACTAATTCTATGTAAAAAATCGCCCAATTAAGTAACACTGGGAAATAAGGGACTTTGTTAAAACCCCTGTAAAATGCTTAATATTTGCTTGATTTTAATAAAACAAGCATCAAATTGTTTATTATAATGTTTAAAACACTCTATTATAGATTATTGATCTGGAAACTTAACATAAGATATCTTAAAAGAAAGATATTAAACACCAACATCTATGGAAAAAAATCGCCCATTTAAGTAACACTGGGAAATCAAAAGCCTTGTTAAAATCCCTGTAAAATGCTTAATATTTGCTTGATTTTAATAAGACAACCACCGAATTGTTCATTATAATGTGTAGGATACTCCTTTATAGATAATTAATATGGAACCTAACATAAGATACCTTAAAATAAGATATTGAGGGACTAAATCTATGTAGAAAATCGCCCAATTAAGTAGAACACTAAGTAACTGTGGGAAATCAAGGACTTTGTTAAAATCCCTGTAAAATGATTATTATTTTCTTGATTTTAATAAGACAGCCACCAAATTACCCATTATTATATGTAGAATACTCGTTTATAAATAATTAAACTGGAAACTGGACATAAGATATCTTAAAAGTAAGATATTGAGGGACTAAATCTATTTAAAAAAAATCGCCCAATTAAGTAACACTTGGAAATCAAGGACTTTGTTAAAACCCCTGTAAAATGCTTAATATTTGCTTGATTTTAATAAGACAGAGACCAAATTGTCCATTATTATGTGTAGAATACTCGTTTATAGATAATTAAGTTGGAACCTAACATTAGATATCTTAAAAGTAAGATATTAAGCACCAACATCCGTGGAAAAAATTGTCTAATTAAGTAACACTTGGAAATCAAGGGCTTTGTTATAATCCCTGTAAAATGCTTAATATTTGCTTGATATTAATAAAACAACCACCAAATTGCCCATTATTATATGTAGAATACTCGTTTATAAATAATTAAACTGGAAACTGGACATAAGATATCTTAAAAGTAAGATATTGAGGGACTAAATCTATTTAAAAAAATCGCCCAATTAAATAACACTTGGAAATCAAGGACTTTGTTAAAACCCCTGTAAAATGCTTAATATTTGCTTGATTTTAATAAGACAGAGACCAAATTGTCCATTATTATGTGTAGAATACTCGTTTATAGATAATTAAGTTGGAACCTAACATTAGATATCTTAAAAGTAAGATATTAAGCACCAACATCCGTGGAAAAAATTGTCTAATTAAGTAACACCTGGAAATCAAGGGCTTTGTTATAATCCCTGTAAAATGCTTAATATTTGCTTGATATTAATAAAACAACCACCAAATTGCCCATTATTATATGTAGAATACTCGTTTATAAATAATTAAACTGGAAACTGGACATAAGATATCTTAAAAGTAAGATATTGAGGGACTAAATCTATTTTAAAAAATCGCCCAATTAAGTAACACTTGGAAATCAAGGACTTTGTTAAAACCCCTGTAAAATGCTTAATATTTGCTTGATTTTAATAAGACAGAGACCAAATTGTCCATTATTATGTGTAGAATACTCGTTTATAGATAATTAAGTTGGAACCTAACATTAGATATCTTAAAAGTAAGATATTAAGCACCAACATCCGTGGAAAATATTGTCTAATTAAGTAACACTTGAAATCAAGGGCTTTATTATAATCCCTGTAAAATGCTTAATATTTGCTTGATATTAATAAAACAACCACCAAATTGCCCATTATTATGTGTAGAATACTCGTTTATAGATAATTAAACTGGAAACTTAACATTAGATATCTTAAAAGTAAGATATTAAACACCAACATCCACGGAAAAATCTCGCAATTGAGTAACACTTGGAAATCAAGGGTTTTCTTAAAATTCCTATAAAATACTTAATCATTTGCTTGATTTCAAAAAGACAACCACCACATTGTTCATGATAATGTGTAGAATACTTGTTTATAGATAATTAATATGGAAACTTAACATAAGATATCTTAAAAGTAAGATATTGAACACCAACATCCACAGAAAATTTACCCTATTAAGTAACACTGGGAAATCAAGGGCTTTGTTAAAATTCCTGTTAATGCTTAATGTTTGCTTGATTTTAAAATTGGTTAATTATTGAGCTTTTGACAGGCATTTTAAACAAGTGGACACTATAGATCTAAACCAATATTTGTGTTTGGTGTCAGATAAATTTGGTATAAAATATAAGAAATGCCAAAATGTCAGCTTGTCAGATAGTATGTATATTTTACAAACTTGTTTTCTCTATCTTGTTCTCTATTGCAGATACACTCTAAATGACTAACAAACACCCAACTGAATGTACACTAGCCTTCTTCAGGGCTATCATGTTATGACATTGTATTAGACAAGACAAAGTTTTAATTGTCAATATCTGACATTAATAACTTTAACAATTATGCCTTAATATAACTTCAGGTAACTTGACAATATTTTAGATGGAAAATCATTTTACATGATTTTTAATTAAATTCGCTATTATATAACTTATTTCTCCTAAGCCTTGTGCAAGTCTAATTACCCCACTCCTGGCTGGCACATGCCACAAACAAACAGCCTTCAGATTTCCACATTGAGAACACAGTTATGCTTGTTTAACACATGCTGTGTTGTAATTAGTTCTTATCTCTAACACTGAGTTCCCTGTATGTATTCTGCATATCTCAATGTACCTGCTCTGTTTTATTTAGCTATTCCATGTATTTACTGAAACTTGTTTTCAATAAAAATGTGTACAAATTTTGACAGAAATGTAAATATACAAACTGGGTATTCTGGCTTAAGTGCCAGCCAATGATAAATCATTTATAAAATGCTTGACTAATGATCATTAATTAGGCAATGTTAATAATATCAACATCAAATTGCTCATTATTATGTGTAAAATGTTGTTTGTAGATAATTAAACTGGAACATTAACATAATGTATCTTAAAGTTTTAATAAGACAATCACCAAATTGTCCATTATTATGTGTAGAATGCTTGTCTATAGATAATTAACATTCAAAACTAACATGAGGTACCTTAAAACTAGAATATTGTGGTACTAAATCTACAGAAAAAAATCACACCATTGGATACAACTCGGAAATCCAAAGTTATGTTATAAGCCCTGTAAAATGCTTTACATATAAATACTGATAGATTTTATTAACAGGCATCCATCCACAGGCATTCAATTAAGTTATATTGGAGAATCAAAGACTTTGTTAAAATCCCTGAAAATGCTAAATATTTGCCTAATTTCAGTAAGACAACCACCAAATTGTTCGTTGCTATGTGTAGAATGCTTGTCTATCCATAATTAAACTGTAAACCTAACATAGCATATCTTAAAAGTAAGATATTGAACACCAATATCAAGGGGAAAAATCGTCCCATTGGAAAACACTGGGAAATCAAAGGCTTTTTTAAAATCCCTGTAAATTGCTTGATATTTGCTTGATTTTAGTAAGACAACCACCAAATTGTTCATTATTATGTGTACAATGATCGCCTATAGATAATTAACTTGTAAACCTAACATAACATATCCTAAAAGTAAGATATTGAACACCAACATCCAGGGGAAAAATCGTCCTATTGGAAAACACTGGGAAATTAGAGGCTTTTTTAAAATCCCTGTAAAATGCTTAATATATGCTTGATTTTATTAAGACAACCACCAAATTGTTCATTATTATGTGTACAATGTTCGCCTGTAGATAATAAACCTGTAAACCTAACATAACATATCTTAAAAGTAAGATAATGAATACCATTATCCACGGAAAAAATTGCCCCATTGCAAGACACTGGGAAATCAAAGGCTTTTTTAAAATCCCTGTAAAATGATTAATGTTTGCTTGATTTTAATAAGACAGCAACCAAGTTGTTCATCATTATGTGTATAATTCTCGCCTATCCATCATTATTAATCTGTAAGCCTAACATAAGATATCCTAAAAGTAAGATATTGAACACGCTACATCCACGGAAAAAAATCAGCCCATTGGAAAATATTTGGAAACCTAAGGCTTTGTAAAAATCCCTGTAAAATGTTTGTTATTTGCTTGATTTCATTAAGACTACAGCCAAATTGTTCATTATTATGTGTAGAATGATCAGCTATAGATAATTAACCTGTAAACATAACATAAAAGTTCTTAAAAGTAAGATATTGAATACCAAAATCCACAGAAAAAAATCGCTCCATTGAAAAACACTGGGAAATCAAAGGCTTTTTGAAAATCCCTGTAAAATGATTATTGTTTGCTTGATTTTACTAAGATAACTACCAAATTGTTTATTATTATGTGTACAATGTTCGCCCACAGATAATTAGTCTGGAAACCTATCATAACATATCATAAAAGTAAGATATTGAATACCAATATCCACGGAAAAAATCGCCCGATTAGAAAACACTGGGAAATCAAAGGCTTTGTTCAAATCCCTGTAAAATGTTTAATATTTGCTTGATTTAAATAAGACTACCACCAAATTGTTCATTATTATGGGTACAATGTTTGTGTATTGATAATTAATCTGTAAAGCTAACATAACATAGCTTAAACGTAAGATCTTGAACACCAACATCCACAGAAAAAAATCAAACAATAAAGGAACACTGGAAAAAAGGGTTTTATTGAAGTCACTGTAAAATGCTTAATATCTGCTTGAGTTTAATAAGACAACCACCGAATTGCCTGGTGTTATGAGTAGAATGCTTTTCTATAGATAACTGAACTGTAAACCTAACATATTGTATCTTAAAAGTAAGATATTGAGGGACTAAATCTTCAAAAAAATTGCCAATTGAAAATAACTAAATTTAGACTCTGTTAAAAATATCTGAGATCATCACCAAACTGTTCATTGTAATGTATAGAGTACTTGTGTATTCAATGAAATATAATTAATCTGGAAACCTAACAAAAGATATCATAAAAGCATAAGATATCATAAAAAATTGATAAAATTTCCCCATTGGAAATCACTGGGAAATCAAAGGCTTTGTTAAAATCCCTGTAAAATCCTTTATGTTTTCTTCATTTTAATGATACAACCACAAAAAAATGTGCATTATTGTGTGTAGAATGTCCATCTATAGATAATGTACCTGGAAACTTTGCACAAGATACCTTGACACTTGGTAGGGACATTGGTTAGGGGGTGTAGGTGTGTCATGGTGTGACGTGGATTTGACCTTTGACCTTGCCACAGTGACCTTGAGTTTAAAAATCTTGTCCGCACTTATCTCAGAAACCGTAAGGTGTAGGAAGTTGATACTTGGTAGGGACATTGGCTAGGGCGTGTAGGTGTGCCACGTCATGGTGTGACCTTGATTTGACCTTTGACCTTGCCGTAGTGACCTTGACCTATAAAATCTTGTCTGGGCTATATCTTGGAAACTATAAGGTGTAGGAACCCTTGACCTTGCCATTATAACCTTGAGCTATAAAATCTTGTCTGGGCTATATCTCGGAAACCACAACATGTAGGAAGTTGATACTTGGTAGGGACATTGGTTAGGGTCATTTCACCCATGGTGTCTGGATAGGCCGTCTGTCGGGTGGGCGGTGGGAAAAAGTTTGTCCAGGCTGTATCTCAGAAACCGTAAGGTGTAGAAAGTTGATACTTGGCTATCTTGGATTGATCTTAGGATCTCCACTAGGATCAATAACAAGGAAGATACAGGCACTTTTAAAGTCTGCTATGTGGGGTACTCTGGCATTCCGTGGATGATCTTGAATTAAGAGCTTCAATGTCAAATGTCTTCAAGATTGTATATGACATGTATATCTTTTATACATATCACCTATGAAGAGATTCAACCCTTTACCTATGAGAAACAGCCAGTAGAAAAATGTAGATACTTTTCAAGAAAAATGCCCGTGGCGGCCATCTTGTTTTTTCAGAATGAGACTAATTTCAGACTAATGAGACTAATGAGACTAACACCTTAAAAGTAAGATATTTAGGGACAAAATCTATGTAAAAAAATCACCCCATCAGAAAACACAGGGAAATCCAAGGTTATGTCAAAAGTCCTGTAAAATGCTTAATATCTTAAAATAGCCTTTGATTTCCCAATGAAGTAATACTTACGAAGCCCAGGAAGGGACATAGAACTGTTTAGTTATCATTTTTATCTGGTTACCACAAGTTAGCAAGTCATTAACACAAGACACTAAGTCATTCCCACAACATAGTAATTCTAGGTAATGAGATCCTAAGTTGTGGTAAAGAGATACTAAGTCATGTGAATGAGATACTTATTTCTAGGAACAATATACTAACTTAATGGAAACAAGACACTAAGTGCCTACCAGAACAAAGTAAATTCTTGTTTTCATTCATGCCCACCCCTAACTCATTGCCACCAGTTACTTGTTCCCAGCACTTCTTAAGTCGTTCCCACCACTTGTTAACCTGTTCCCACCACTTCCTAACTCATTCCCACCACTTACTAATTCATTCCCTCCACTTACTAACTCACTTCCACCACTTGTTAAGTCATTTCCATGAGTAATCAAGTTGTTACCACAAAATACAATGTCATTCTCACAAATTAGTAAATCATGGTAATGAGATACTAAGTTGTGGCAATGAGATGCTAGGTCACATAAGATACTAAGTGGTTACCACAAGACATTAAATCCTTTTCTTTTCAGATACAACCATCCCTTACTAACTCATTCTGACCCCTTATTAACTTGTTCAAACCACTTACTAACTTGTTCCCATCACTTACTAAGTCGTTACCACAACTTATTAAGCTGTTACCACCACTTATTATCTTGTTCCCACCACTTACAAAGTTATTTCCACCACTTATTAACTCATTCCAACCACTTACAAAGTCGCTCCCACCACTTACTATGTTATTCCTACCACTCAGTAAGTCATTCCCACCACTCACTCATGATGACTTACTTTCTTGTGGGAGCAACTTACTATCTTTATGGAAATAAGTTACTATCTCATGGTAACAAGATAAAAAAATGATCCGAAAACTAACTAGCCAAGAAAGGGACATAAAACTGTTTTCCTATGATTTTTTATCTCTTTTTAAACAAGCTGTTATCACCAGCTACTATTTCATTCCCATGAGTTAGAAAGTTGGTACGAGAAGATAAAAAGTCATTCCGCAAAAATACTAAGTCATGCTTTGATACTTCTTTGTATTTCATACCATACTTATCTTGAGGTAACAACTTTTTAGCTGGTGGAAATAACTTTACAAGTGGTTGAAACGATTTTTAAGTGGTGGGAATGAAGTGTTGGGAATGAGAAAACGTGGTGGGAATGAGTTAGCAAGTGGTGGGAATGTGTTAATAAGTGGTGCGAATGACTCAGTAAGTAGTGTGAATGACTTAGTAAGTGGTGGGCACAAAAAACACAAGGATTTACTGCCTTGTGGTAACCACTTAGTATCTTGTTCCCACAACTAAGTATCTCATTATCAATATCTCATTACCACAACTAACCAACTTGTGGTAATGACATAGTATCTTGTGGTAATGACTTGCTAACTTTTGAAAATGACTTAACAAGGAGAAAGTTAGTAAGTGGTGGGAACAACCCATTAAGTAGTGGGAATGACTTACTAAGTTGGGGGAATAATGTAGTAAGTGGTTGGAACAACTTTGTAAGTGGTAGTAACAACTTAGTAAGTTGCGGTAATGACTTAGTAAGTGGCTAGACAAGTTAGTAAGTGGTGGGAAAAGAGTTAGTAAGGGGTGGGAACGAGTTAACACATGGTCGGAAAAACCCAGGAAGTAGTGAGAATGACTTACTAAGTGATAGAAATGATATAGTAAGTGGATGAAATGACTTTGTAAATGGTGGAAACGAGATAGAATGTGGTGGGAACAACTTTGTAAGTGATGGGCACAAGATAGTAATGGTGGTAACAACTTAGCAAGTTGTGGTAATGACTTAGTAAGTGTGGGAACAAGTTAGTAAGTAGTGGAAATGAGTTAGTAAGGGGTGGGAACGACTTAGTCAGGGGTGGGTATGACTGAAACAAGAGGAGAGAGCCTGTGAACGGGCACTGTGTCAGCTGAATGAGTGTTTTTGATTTGTGAAGGTGATAATGAGAGGAAAGCATAATTATGAGGGAAAGTGCAGTACAGAAATACAGTAAATTGTAATTGAACAGCATGTTCGAAAGAAATTCCGAAGCTGACAGAAGAAAAGGACAAAAAAGTTGTGCCCTGCAAGTGGTATTATGAAGGAAAGTAACAAGGTAATTGTTTAAGTGTAAAAAGTAGGTTAAAACATAATTAAAGAAATACTGCAAATACAATATCCTCGCTCGATCTTGAAGAAGGGGTCCAATAAAAAACTCTAACAACACCAAAAAATTCACATCCCATGATTTCTTATAGGATGGTTTACCATCCCTAACCTCTAGGACCAACAATAAGCAAGTTATAGACACTTTTAAGTTTGGCTATCCTTGTTTGACCTTGAAGGAGGGGTCGAAGGTCAAATCCGACAACACTAAAAGATTCCCAGCCCATGATTTCCTGTAGGTTGGTTACCATCCCAAACCTCTAGGACCAATAATAAGCGAGTTATACTCAATTTTAAGTTTGGCTATCTTCGTTTGACCTCAAAGGAGTGGTCCAAGGTCAAATCTGACCACACCAATAGATTTCCAGCCAATGATTTCCTATAGGTTGGTTTACCATCCCAAACTTCTAGGACCATTAATAAGCGAGTTATAAGCACTTTTAAGTTTGGCTATCTTCATTTGACCTTGAAGGCAGAGTCCAAGGTCAAATCCGACCACACCAAAAGATTCCCAGCCAATGATTTTCTATAGGTTGGTTTCCATTCCAAATCTCTAGGACCAATAATAAGCGAGTTATAAGCACTTTTAAGTTTGGCTATCCTCATTTGACCTTGAAGGAGGGGGTCTAAGGTCAAATCGGACTACATCAACAGATTCCCAGCCCATGATTTCCCACAGGTTGGTTTACCATCCCAAACCTCTAGGATCAATAATAAGGGAGATATAAGCACTTTTCATGATTGACAAAGAAACGCCTGTGGCGGCCATCTTGTTTTTCAAAATGAGGCCAAAAATATTCCCAGTCAAGATTTTATAATGAGGAACGTATCCTGCGAATTTGAGATCTCCACCTTTTATACCCTTTGCTCTAGGGGGCCAACAAAAGTCATTGTTTAAAGTCGAATAAATGTCCCTGGCGGCCATCTTGTTTTTCAAAATGAGGCCAAAAATATTCCCAGGCAACATTTCATGGTTATTAATATATCCTGCAAACTTAAGAAGGCTAGCTATAATATTTTTTTCGTTAGAGCGGTAATGGTGAAATCTCTCTACACACTGCGGCTATCCAGTGGATACAATGATTTACTCAACAGTGAGAACCTGAAAGTAGCTATTGCTCAGCTAAATGTAATAGTTTTCAAGTTACAACTGATTTACTCAACAGTGACAACCTCAAAGTAGCTATCACTCAGCTATGCAATGAGCTACATGTCTGAATTTTTACTATGTTATAGCTGACCAATAAATAGGTGAACAACATATTTAAGCAAATTACTGTAAATGCAATAGTGTTCAAGTTACAACTGATTTACTCAATAGTGAGAACTTGAAAATAGCTATTGCTCAGCTATGCAATGAGCTATAGGTCTGTAATTTCACTATGTTATAGCTGATCCAAAAGTAGGTGAACAACATATTTTAACAAAATACTCCAAATGCAATATTTATCAAGTTACAGCTAATTTACTCAACAGTCAGTACCTTGATTTACTCAACAGTGAGAACTTCAAAGTAGCTGTTACTCAGCTATGCAATGAGCCACAGGTCTGGAATTTTACTATTGCTCAGTTGTGCCATGAGCTACAGGTCTGTAATTTTACTATGTTATAGCCGACCCAAAAGTAGCTGAATAACATATTTACACAAATTTCACAAATTACACAAAGGTCTGGAATTTCACTATGTTATAGCTAACCCCAAAATACGTGAATAACATAATGAAACAAAATACTCTAAATGCAATAGTTTTCAAGTTATAAGTGATTTACTCAACAGTGATAACCTAAAAGTAGCTATTACTCAGCTATGCCATGAGCTACAGGTTTGAAATTTAACTATGTTATAGCTGACCCAAAAGTAGCTGAATAACATATTATATGAAATTCTCTAAATGCAATAGTTTTCCAATTACAACTGATTTACTCAACAGTGAGAACTTCAAAGTAGCTATTACTCAGCTATGCAAGGAGGCACAGGTCTGGAACTTCACTATGTTATAGCTGACCCCAAAATAGGTGAATAACATATTAAACAAAGTATTCTAAATGCAATAGATTTCAAGTTATAAGTGATTTACTCAACAGTGATAACCTAAAAGTAGCTATAACTCAGCTATGCCATGAGCTACAGGTCTGCAATTTTACTATGTTATAGCTGACCCAAAAGTAGCTGAATAACATATTTACACAAATTTCTGTAAATGCAATAGTTTTCAAATTACAACGGATTTACTCAACAGTGAGAACTTCAAAGTAGCTGTTACTCAGCTATGCAATGAGCCACAGGTCTGGAATTTTACTATGTTGTAGCTGACCCCAAAATAGGTGAATAACATATTTAAACAAAATACTCTAAATGCAATAGTTTTCAAGTTATCAGTGATTTACTCAACAGTGATAACCTAAAAGTAGCTATTACTCAGCTATGGCATGAGCTACAGGTCTGAAATTTTACTATGTTATAGCTGACCCAAAAATAGTTGAATAACATATTATATGAAATTCTCTAAATGCAATAGTTTTCAAGTTATAAGTGATTTTACTCATGATGGAAGTTACTGAAAAGCCCAAAAGTAGCTATTACTCACTTAGCTATTGAGACAGACACCCAAGTTACTCACCATGTTGTAGCTATGAAAAAAGTAGCTGAATAACATATTTTAACAAAATGCTCTAAATGCAATACTTTTCAAGTTATAAGTAATTTAGTGCATGATTTCATGAATTTTAATGCATTAAAAATAATTTTAAAAAATTATTAAAAAAAATTAAGACATATCCAGGTCTCATACTCACACAAGAGAATCTACCTCTGGCCTAGTACATATATGCAAGATATGAGAGAAATCCCTTCAATAGTCACTGAGAAAATTGTGATACAGTGTTGAAATTTTCACACTTTTGGTGGGGGTACCCCCCTTGTAATGTCTCTAGCAAACAGACGAACAGACAGATTTGCATGCCTTGAATAATTTTTCATCCTCGATAGATAAGGTATCTTTTAAAACAAACAGCATGTCTCTAGGCCTTGTAGTTTTGGAGGAGAATTTGTTCACGCGGACGCGGACGCGTACGCCCACGCCGCAGAGTGACGACATAATGTCAGCTGACTGACAAGTCAGCTGACATAAAAAAAGGATTTACTGCCTTGTAGTAACCTCTCAGAATCTTGTTCCCACAAGTTAGTATCTCATTCCAACGACTTAGTATCTCATTCCATGACTTAGCATCTCATTGCCACAACTTAGTATCTCATTCCCATGACTTTCTAACTTGTGAGAATGACATAGCATGTTGTGGTAACGACTTGTTAACTTGTGGGAATGGCTTAACAAGTGATGGGAGAGAGTTAGTAAGTGATGGGAATAAATTAGTTAGTGGAGGGAATGAGTTAACAAGTGGTGGGAATGAGTTAGCAAGTGGTGGGAATGAGTTAATAAGTGGTGCAAATGACTCAGTAAGTGATGTGAATGACTTAGTAAGTGGTGGGGACGGAAAACACAAAGATTTACTACCTTGTGGTAACCACTTAGTATCTTGTTCCCACAACTAAGTACCTCATTCCCACAACACACTATCTCTTTGTGACTAGCATCTCATTACCACGACTAACCAACTTGTGGTAATAGTATCTTGTGGTAACGACTTGCTAAGTTTGGAAATGACTTAACAAGAGGTGGGAGTTAGTTAGTAAGTGGTGGGAATGAGTTAACAAGTGGTGGGACTGATTTAGTAAGTGGTGGGAACGACCCATTAAGTAATGGGAATGACTTAGTAAGTGATGGGAATGACATAGTAAGTGGTTGGAACAACTTTGTAAGTGGTGGTAACAACTTAGTAAGTTGTGGTAATGACTTAGTGTGTTTCTGAAACAAGTTAGTAAGTAGTGGGAAATGAGTTAGTAAGGGACCCAGCAAGTAGTGGGATTGGTAGATTTTTTCTGTGGATGTTAGTGTTCAATATCTTACCTTTTAAGATATCCTATGTTAAGTTTCCAGAAGAGTTATTGGTAGACGAGCATTCTACACATCAAAATGAATAAATTGGTGGCTGTTTTATTAAAATCTATCAGATATTAAGCATTTTATAGGGCTTTAACATAGCCTTGGATTTCTGAGTGTTTTCTAATGGGGCAATTTTTTACGTAGATTTGGTCCCTCAATATGATACTTTTAACACATTATGTTAGGTTTTCAGTTTATCTATGAATTAGTAAACCAGTATTCTACACATTATTACGAACAGTCTTTTTAACAGAGCTTATAATTCATTAGTTATTTTCAATTGTTAGGTTTCCAGTTTAATTATCTCCCAGCTGTGACTGAAGGCGGTGGTCAGGAGATTATAAAACATCTTCTATATGTGCTTGCGTGCGTCCATGCATCATGTTTTTACATAAACCTTAATATCTCATTCATTTATAAAGATATCTTCACCAAATATGCAGGGAATGTTTATGGCTATGAAAACCTGCCTCATTTTGAATTTTGAAAAACAAAATGGCAGCCATGGATAATAAAGATGTGGTCTTATTTTGACCTTGGGCCCCTCTTTCAAGGTCAAACCAAGATAACCAAAGTTAAAAGTGCTTATAACTCGCTTACTATTGGTCCTAGAGGTTAGGGATGGTAAACCAACCTACAGGAAATCATGTGCTGGGAATCGTTTGGTTTGGTCAGATTTGACCTTGGACCCCTCCCTCAAGGTCAAACAAGGATAGCCAAAGTTTAAAGTGTTTATAACTCGCTTATTATTGGTCCTAGAGGTTTGGGATGGTACACCAAACTAGAGGAAATCATGTGCTGGGAATCTTTTGGTGTGGTCAGATTTGACCTTGGACCCCTCCTTCAAGGTCAGATGAGGATAGCCAAACTTAAAAGTGCTTATAACTCGCTTATTATTCGGTCCTAGTGTTTTGGGATGGTAAACCAACCTATAGGGAACCTGGGCTGGGAATAATTTGGTGTGGTCGAATTTGACCTTGGACCCCTCCTTCAAGGTCAAACGAGGATAGCCAAACTTAAAAGTGCTTATAACTCGCTTATTATTGGTCCTAGAGGTTTCGGATGGTAAACTGACCTACAGGAAATCATGGGCTGGGAATCTACTGCTGTGGTTGGATTTGACCTTGGACCCCTGCTTCAAGGTTAAACGAAGATAGCCAAACTTAAAACTGTTTATAACTCGCTTACTATTGGTCTTGGAGGTTTGGGATGGTAAACAGGAAATCATGTGCTGGGAATCTTTTGGTTTGGCCAGATTTGACCTTGGACCCCTTCCTCAATGTCAAACGAGGATAGCCAAAGTTAAAAGTGCTTATAACTCGCTTATTATTGGTCCTAGAGCTTTGGTATGGTAAACCAACCCATAAGAAATCATGGGCTGGTAATCTTTTGGTGTGGTCGGATTTGACCTTGGACCCCTCCCTCAAGGTCAAACGAGGATAGCCAAAGTTAAAAGTGTTTATAACTCGCTTATTATTGGTCCTAGAGGTTTGGGATGGTACACCAAACTACAGGAAATCATGGGCTGGGAATCTATTGCTGTGGTTGGATTTGACCTTGGACCCCTGCTTCAAGGTCAAACGAGGATAGCCAAACTTAAAAGTGCTTATAACTCGCTTATTATTCTCTCCTAGTGTTTTGGGATGGTAAACCAACCTATAGGGAACCTGGGCTGGGAATCATTTGGTGTGGTCGAATTTGACCTTGGACCCCTCCTTCAAAGTCAAACGAGGATAGCCAAACTTAAAAGTGCTTATAACTCGCTTATTATTGGTCCTAGAGGTTTGGATGGTAAACCAACCTATTGGAAAGCATGGGCTAAAGATCTTTTGGTGTGGTCAGATTTGACCTTGGACCCCTCCTTCAAGGTCAAATGAGGATTGCCAAACTTAAAAGTGCTTATACCTCGCTTACTATTGGTGCTAGAGGTTTGGGATTGTAAACCAACCTGTAAGAAATGATGGGCTGGGAATCTTCTGGTGTGGTCAGATTTGACCTTTGACCCCTCCTTCAAGGTCAAACGAAGATACCCAAACTTAAAAGTGCTTATAACTCGCTTATTATTGGTTCTAGAGGTTTGCAATGTCAAATCAACCCATAGGAAATCATGAGCTAGGAATCTTTTGATGTGATCCGATTTGACCTTTGGCCCCTCTTTCAAGGTCAAATGAGGCTAGCCAAAATTAACAGTGTTTATATCTCACTTATTCGTGTTCCTAGAGATTTGCAGTGCCACACCAATCTATAGGAAATCATGGGTTAAGAATCTTTTGATATGGTCAGATTTCACCTTGGGCTTCTCCTTCAAGGTTAAGCGATGTTTGAATGGTCTGGCTGAGTTTTCTTTCTGTTGGATACAATTTGCATCGGTTCTCCGATGCGATACGTCTAGTTAGTACATGCAAAATGTTTGTCTTTAGCTATTTTAACTGAAAATTTGACATAAAATATCTTAAAATTAAAACATAGAGAAGTAAAATGTCTGGATAAATTGATCAATTCAGTTATACCCGAAATCAAAGTATAGATTTTAGACCATGTATAATGCTTCATAACTGGGTGAGTTTAATAAGACAACCACCAAAATTTTTCATTATAATATCCAGAATAGTCACTTATAGATAAGTAAACTGGAACCTAAGTATGAGATGTCTTACAAATAAGATACTGAGCAGCAACATTCACATGTACTTCAGCGTGAATGGGTATTTTTAAAATCTTCTGTGCAAGTTCTTCATGATAAGCTTATCTTAATCAAAATGCAATTAGAGGTCACATTGTACCTTTTTGCCAAAAAAATGAAACAAGACAACTTGTTATGCATGTTAGTTAGTGGTGGGAATCAGACTTGAAAATCCGAATCGATTAATCGGAAAAGTCCAGAGATGATTAATCGAGTCAAATCGATTTTTGGGCCATACAGGGAATTTTACAAAATTCCATCCATAAAAATATGGTCTGGGCTACTATCAGTGACAGATTTACAAATAATAATCTTGCTTTCCAGTAGTAATAACTAAAGTAGAAAATAATAGTTATTTTCTGGAAATAAAATGGATGTAAGTTCTGTCATTTTATTGTCAACAAGTTTCACAACTTGCAGTTAACTTTCATAGATGATAATTAACATGTAAAATTCTAAACAGTAACAAATGTGTTGAAATAACATGAAATATCCTCAGTGTGACAGAATACAGCTAATTAAACTGAATACAATGGTGAAAAAAATTATAAAAATTGGACAAGAAATAATGAAGTTATGGCTATTTAAACATATATTAAACATAAAAACGAAGTACCGCGATCGCACAAATTCCCGATTATCGCTCATTTAAAACCACTTAAGTTAATGCTGACGCTTCTGAAGCTGTACCTCATAGCCAGTTAGTTCGCCTTCATGTTACTTATATCGCTATTTGTTGTAAAACCACACTAGTTGTGTGTTATTCACTCAAAACGTCTTCCATGGTTCCTTTTTTTGTCGCCAACGTTTCCAGTAGGGACTGATGTAGATATTAAAACGTGGACTCGAGTTTGGAAATCGAGTTCTCGGCGAATCGTTCCACCACTAATGTTTGTAATCTTGCAGATATGTATGAGTACACAAATACAATGTACACATATAGCCATTCAGTATCAAAATGTATATATGGCATGAAAAAAGTATATGTCTTCTAATTTTTTTGTTTGTAGAGGGAAGAACTGAAAACAAAGTTTAAATGATGCTTTCAAAAATACTTTACCCCACAGTATAAATATAATCTACATATACACTATTAACTTTTTTAATATTTTAAATTAAATTTGTGTCTACCTAAGTGAGGTTTTTACACACTGTCTACTTAAGAAAAATATACACATCAAAACTTTGGGCTGTTATTGTTGCTTTACTTTATGAAAAATTGAAATACATAATGATCTTATTCAAATTATAGGTACCAAAGAACAGGACAAAACTGCTGTTGCCATATTTAAATCAATTCAAAATAATTTTTCAGAGGTCCAAACATTAAGTAGACACGAAAATGTCTACTTAAGTAAAATGTCTACCTAAGGTGGCGTATTTACACCGAAGTGTCTACCTAATGATGAATCCAGGAGTATATATATATATATATATACATATATATATATATATTTATTTTTTTTTTAACTTTTTAGCCGTTTCAAGCAGCAGCTTGATTTTTTTAATGGTTTTATATTTTTCATTTTTTTTCTAGTACAACCAAATCACCTGAAGGAATGAAACCATATTTGTCTTTTGTTTGCTTATACCATAACTGGAAAGTCTGATTACTTTTGGCGTCCAGTATCAGCTGTCTATGCCTTGGTATGAACCTAAGTTCTAATTTCTGGTCATTTTCAACTAACACAGTTGAATTACTTTCAGTACTTTTATATCCTATTCATATCATATCTTGTGTACGTTTTTGCCTACCTTTGTGGCTGTTTTTACCATTTACCTCTGCTTTGGACTTCTTTACAACTGTCTGCATCCGTACCATTCACATTTCTGGTTTTATCTACAAAATCAACAGAAGTGTCAATTTTTTTCACCATGACCCTTCATATACGACTTGCAAGATTCAATATTTCAAAAAGAATATTGAACCTATTGTGCAATCTAATAGCATCATGATTACTTGGTGTAAACACGTTGCAAGAGTTTGATTTGCATTCATTCTTTACTTTAAACCTACTTGCCACATCTGAACTTTTCGTCAGGGGTGTAGTACTTGTGATATTTGAGCTATTCTTGACACATTTGTCAGAGGTTCGAACCTCTTTGGAATAGTTCTTTGATTTCATTTTTGGGACTGCATTTGCCGATCTTATTAAGCATGGTTATTAACCTTAACTATGCTTGCATATGAAACATCAGAGGCCATTTTAAGATCCGCCCTCCAGTTTACACTTTCACCATTTGTAACAGTAGTATTTACAAAAGTTCTGTACCATAGTCTATTTATACTCTTTTGTTTACTTTGAGGCACTGTAAAGCAGTACCCTTCTCGTTTTTTTGTATTTCGTTTATAATCTTTTAATGCATGTGGAAACTTTTTCCCATTTGAAAAACACAAGCTACATACATGGAGGTACATGTGGCCGTTTGTTTTATGATCTGATTCGTGAGAGCATGGAGGGGGCCATGGTGGCAGAGTGGTAACACTCTCGCCTCCCACCTCTGGGAGTTCGGGGGTTCGGTTCCCGGCACGGCCTCAAGTGGGAAAGCTGGTAGTTGCTTGCCGTTGGTCGGCAGTTTACAGTACAGAACCTTGACCAACTGTATGTACTGATTTCCTCTGCCCTTCCAACTACCCGTCGTGATATGACCTGTACAGTGTTGAAAGGGACGTAAAACCCCAAATAAATAAATTGTGAAAGCATGAGGATTTTTGGAAGAATTTGCAAGGTGTTGGGTGGTCTTTAGCTGAGGTACGTTTTGTACTTTGTATTACGGAACTAGGTTTTTTAACTTTATGGGCATGTGCCTTGGTTTCTGCCCAATTTTCCTGCCCTCTTCCATTTTACACAAAAGTATGGACACCTTCAGCTGTCCCCCCACCCCAAAACCATGGCTATCTTCCATGATTTCAGTAAGATACTCCAACATGTTTTGGTTACTGTCAATGTCAGGCTTATTCTTAATTATCATTGCAAATCCGGATACCCATTGTGAGATTGATAAACTATCATAACTAACTCTGGATTTACTTCTTCCACCTAAAATATAATTTTGGGGTCACGGTACCTCTTTTTTTACAAATACTGTCTCAGTCCCTCTCCTTGGTGACTTGAAATTGCCTTTTTCCCGTGTACTTTTGCAGGTCTTTGATCCTGGCATTTACTTTATCCTGGATCTCTCTGGATGATTGTAGCTTGTCCAATGATGGCAGCACCACATCCGTCTCTGTTTTGTTATTGGACCGCTGCTTCTGGAGCTGGCTGCTGGGGATCTCATAACATCTAATGACTACACTTTCGTCTCCATTTCTGTCATTCTGGAACTTAATGTTTGTAATTATTTCAAGATCATACCATTGGTGTCCATATCTTGCTCTGGTTCACTAGCTTGTACTTCTTTACAGTTCCTGTTAATAAGTCTAGGGTAATGTCCACCACATTTCACACAGAGAATTTCACCATTTTGATACTTATATCATTAATAATCAAATACAGTCAATGTTATACTGAAAATATACATAAACCCACTACGCTGAGACTTTGATTAGGCAGCCTGAGGTTTGTTTGTCACAAAACTCGATCATAAACTGGCTTTAAGCACAAAGAAAATAGGGTAGACTGTCCCCTCAGAGTGTGGCCAACAAGCATAAGGTTGTCTAGGAATCTCAATGTAGTGCAACCGTAGAGTTCTCATAACGTCCATCAAGATATCACACAGTTCACAGCTATATAATGTAACAATTCACTCCAGGCAAGTGTGAATCATCAAGACTCAAAAACTGTTTGTAAAATATGAAAAAAATAAAAGTTTCTTTTCAATCTTAAAATGGCGTTTTGCCACTCCAATATACAAATTTAAAGTGAGGTTTTGCATGAAAAAGTGGGACACTTATATTATAACTAGGTCAAAGGTGACCAATGACATTATGATCTACCACTTCATTGAAAATAGCCACTGATTAAGGTGGCACCCAAGATGTCACCCTCCCATTATCAAGTATGTTTATGTGCAGCTAGAATTGTAGAAAATATCGGTAGATTTCATCTTAATCTTTTTTAACTGACAACACCTTTAAGAAATAATAAATTAAACTAGCATTAATTCTTTAAACTGCCTTTTTGTTTTAATCTTTTTTCAGTTAATGGAACAAACAGTTTTTATGTAAATGAGCAATAAATTAACCTCACAGCCCAGAAATTACCACTGACATATTTCTCCTATCAGCCACTCAGACTCTCTGACCAACTGTATGATGTTAGAATTAATGTTGTAGCCTGCTTTTCAAACGGTGATAGGGCAACATGTACTTGAATTAGGTGCCCCAAATTGCTACGTGACCGATCAATATAAAGCTTACAAGTCATTTCTTTTACATTGGGCATTCTAATTGGCTAGGAATGAGTTCATTATTTACTGAAATATTTTGCCAAATTAAGGTAGGTGCCAAATTACCCACCCAATAAGTCGACCGTGTAAGTGTGACACCTGCATTACTAATTACAGTTTCAAAGAGAACAATTCTTTTTCTCTCTCCCTTAAAGTAGACTATTTCAAAAATATTTTGCTGACAGCTATATGTTACTCTGGTAATTAGCTATTTATTGCTTCCATTCCAGTGAGACATTGATTTGCCTATTCATGTGAAGTGGTTAGTATTACAGACATCTGTTATAAATATCTGAATTTCTCAGCCCCAGCAAACACAGATACAGAGTTAATGATCACATATATGTGTGGTTCCTCGTTTGTAAAAAGTATTTTTAAATGGTCTGACAGATAAAAAAATAATGGATTGGGATCATTTTTCACTTTGCAAAAGCACCATGGAATATCAGTTGATTTTTGTTGTAACAATACCTTAACATGAGGCAGTAAATAAAAACTGAATGTTGTGGATTTATTTAGAGTTGCTTTGTCCAGTGTGTCAGTGTGTGCCTTCAGTCTATACAGAACAGTTTGTGAAAATAGATGGATAGAATTGTGACATTGAATGGTGATGGATAGAAATAATTTTGATTTCATTTTGATTTCATTTCATTAGAATGACCCATCTGTTTTAAACTATTGCAAAGGGAAATATATATACAGAAAACTATATTTAATAGGAGCAAGACAGGTTGTAAGGATTTTGCAGGAAGCTTTAAATTCTCTGGATATATAAAGTACGCATTGGATTAAAAAATTACCTTTATACTATTTACTGCATGGATATTACAGGGAATAATAGACTGGTTTATTTATTTTTTTGTTTTTGTTTATTTCATTTTATTTTGTACTTAAGAAGACATTATTATTAACTGTTTGAAAATATGGAAGATTGTAATTTATTTATTTAATATTTATTGAGAAAAGCTGTTATTGACAAGAGATAAAAAGCTAAAATTTATAACTATCTGAACTTACCATTAGTATCACTTGGAAGAACTATAGGATTACATTCATACATTTGGCATATATATATGCACAACAGGAATAATATATCTTAGTGATAACATAAACTGTTTAAAATGAAGCAATTGCTCAGGTGAGTTATTTTTAATTGTGTGTTTGCAGTAATCGTTAGACAACAAGCCCCCCTGTCTTTCAACTACCCTCTGACATCCAAATTCGAACTTGTGATACAATTGCCAAGGAAGTTTTAAAATCTGTAAAGTTTCTGCTGATGAATTTCTGTTAGCGTGATTCACCGTCTCTTATATATGCCCTACCACCATCCATTTATCCATGTAAGTAAGTGTCTGTCTGTCCATATCAGTGACCTTCCACAGATAAGTTTTTCATACAGTACCTAAAGGTGTCATCTGTGGTTTATATCAAGTTGTGACTTGTTCTTATTTCAGTATAAGGCGTTTATCCTATTGCTACATGAGGCGAGTAAAGCTAAATGGAGGTTGTCTCTCAGTGATAGAAGTTTGTACGACTTTCATGCTTAAGATTAGTGACGGTTACACACTGTGTACGGTCAGTGGCCGTGTGAGTCATACCTTATGGATACGCCAAATCTCAGGAGATATGCGGTGTCCTGGGAGGCGGTTCCATCACCAAGCGAAACTTCTCACCACAGGGTATACTGCCTGTAGTGTGAATGGGGTATTAGGGTTCATAATTCTATTTCTAACTGAACTTTTATTGCACTATATCTCTGTCAAGAAGACAGACTCTGAAATGGCTGTTTCATATCCAGTAGTAGATTGTAAACCTATCTCCTGGCTATGACAATTGTCTATTCAGGATGTCAATGTTTTCATCCAGAACCATTATGCACCATAATATTCAGAATATTCAGTACAAAATCAGGAATAGTAGTTTTGAATCAGGAACATTCAGGAGCATTCGGGAGTTAATTGTGTGTGTCGCTGATTGATTCAAACTATTTACAATTATCGTAAACTACTGCTGATCCTTATAAGATCTTGTACTCAGGAACCCCATCACCAACCTGTGTTTAAACCATCTTAACATTGGTAAAACAATCTTTTCCACATCTTAAATAAACCCTAGTGACTGTATAGGCCTTCATAAGGTTCATAACCAATTTGTGAAGAATATGGAGCCGGTCGAAACATTTATGGGAACCAACTTGATAGATCAGAATACATTTGCAATTTTTTCAGGAACCAGTCCAAAAATGTCTCGACGAAATGGTAATGTCACTCAGAAAGCTATCAGGAACCTAACATATAAGCCACCCATGGATCTTGAATGGTTTTAGCTTTTTTTCTAATTGAGAGGTAGGTGTATGACCCAGTCAGCATATAATGGAAATGGCCTGGCACATATCAAGGACATAAGCGGATGTAAGAGCCACAAAAAACGCCAGGGAAGTGAAACTGGGGTTTAAGGTTGAGCTGCAACTTCATTCGATTAAACCAATTGTGAATTCAATATGAACTTTCTATTGTATTGGGGACTTTTATGGCACTTAATCTCTACATACCAGGCAGACTCTTAGGCGCATCAACCAACAGACATATTCCATTTTATCAGTGCACGGGCATAACTAGGGTTGTTACCACAAAAAAACCCGGCTGAGTCAGAAACTAGGGTGGAAATGCCCAAAGCAAACAAAGGCTTGACTTTTAAACTGATACTCTACTATTTACTGTGGACAGCATCCACCTTAGCCATATTTGGGTGTGTGTCCATTTGAATGGCGACTGCTCTTAATTTCCTTGATGTCCAGCAAAGTGTGTATTATAACTATAAAACCTTTTTCCATTAGTGTACTGGAGGGGTGGGACAGTTGATTTGCATGCATTATTGATCCACTTAATCATCCTTTGAATGGCTATCTGTAATGTCAGGCAAATGTACATTTAAGAGTGCAGCAGAATGTGTATTTTAAAGACATTTAACCTGAAGAAAACAGCTGGTTTGAATTGATGTGTACCGAATGCTAATATAGGTCAATATTAAACCACAATCCACTGCAGTCGACACTTGCTTTAGCCCGTGTTCATACTTACCCGATGAGCCAGCACTTCAGTTGCACACGTACTGCATTGTTTTGTAAATGAAAGAAGGTGTGGCTTTCTCCAAGCCATAACTTAGAAGGCCTGACAAATGAAAGATATGGTTAAAGTATGGAAAAGATCCCGATATATTGTGGACACATAAGAAAAATGTCCAAAGTCCCAATTTCAATGAATTTTCAATGCTTTGGACTTTTGTGTTACTCCTAATGTACAATAAATTTTTAGGATTTTTTAAGTAGGTAGGACCCGGCTAGGAACCGGTAGGTCTTAGCCAGGGCTTAGGCTTAAAGTTGAGACTTTTCTCTCAAGTTTCTGCCCAAAAACTGCTAAGACTTTTGTCTTAGGCTTAGTGGTATTCACAAAGAATTTAAGACCGGTCTTAGACTTAGCCAAGGGCTCAACTGTAAGACTGGTTGGTAGTGGGCTTAAATTTTGTAAAGAGGACTTAAATATGGCTGCCATAAACTTTTCTCCACTTCAGAATTTGAAATGGCTGTAAATAAAGTATAATTATACATACAGAACACCTCACTAAAGCAGTCTTTGGGAAGTGTATATGTGGTAACAATGTTTTCCATTTCAAAACAGCACTTTTCCTTAGATAAAATGCATTAAATGAAGGATATATGTCATCAATAGTATAGTTTGAATAGAAAGGTCACATGACACGGAAAACCACTGTGGTTATTTGATAATCTTGGACTTAGCTAAGTCACCCTTTGTGAATACGGTTTTAAGACAAAACTTAGCTGAGACAAAAGTCTTAACTTTAAGACTGGATTTAAGCCTAAGACCTGGCTAAGTCTAAGACCTTATTCTAGATATAAACAAAAAGTAGATTTTCAAAAATTCCTATTTTCACTGTATATTTGTAGTCAATCAATCCCATTATAAGGGATAAAATTTTTAAAAATCAGTATCTTTGGGTCACATTACAATTTGAGGATACCTTGGCGGAGTTCAGCACTCTGGGAGTGCTTTCCAGTTTTATTAAGTTTCTTGTGAGTCCTATTTTATTAGGGATGTTTGAAGAGCAGTCCCGTTCATCCAGAGTTATCAGACAGCCCCCACCACAATCACATTTTGATAATTGTTATTTTTGGAACTGACTAATAGAATCTTCAGTCTGTGAGTCAGCCAAACATGCAATGGTATGTGAAAGTACTAATTACATAAAAGCGCGGTGAATAAATGCCATTAATATTAATAGAATTGCAAACATAAAAAAACTTCATTGTCCATCTCTGTGTTTCATTATCTTTTTCTGTAGTTACAATAAGTAGCTGACACAAAGAGAGTCTGTCACTTTCGGAATTGTTTCATGTAAAAGGAAAAAAAAACATATTTATCATACATTTTGAATGGGATCAATAAGTCAGTTTTGGCTCGAAAAAAAAAATAAATAAAATAAGCAATATTATCATCATTAAATGTATAAAATGTTTTTTTTTGGTTAGAAGAATACTCAGTGGAGTGCAGGGTACGGATAAAAGAGTTTTCTATACAGAAACTTACAACAATGCAATAGCACACCTAAACATAGACATAAGACAATACAAAAGTACAAGTATACATAAACATTATCAGACACAGTACAACAAATCTATTGCAATACTTATATTTATTTTATTTTATTATAATGACATGTATCATATGCTATATCAAATATAAATTACAACTATAAAATAACTAAAGATACCTAGTCTTCTGTTGGGACTTATATGTCAGTTGGAATAAGTATGATAATTTATAAATAGGAAAGAGAAACAGTAAACAACAATAGTTTACAAGTACAGAACAGTTTAGTATACAGAAAGCATTGTACTTTTAAACAAATCGCAGGCAGTCACCTCTGTGTGGGTTCGACTCCCACAAGTGGCAATGCTGAGGAGCTGTCCCAATATGACCCTGGCTGTTGAATGGGGAGTAAAACCCCGACTTTGATCTTTTTACAGTACAAAACACACTTATCCACAAAAATACTGATATATTCTTCAATACAATAGCTCACTTAAGCATAACTGCGAACCGAGGGGGCCATTGAAAGAAAAATACTGATTTTTCAGCAACATTAAAAACTGTACTGTACTGTACTCTACTGTACTCTTTATTTGAAATTTGCATCAGCTATAATGAATGTGCTTTTCAATAGATCAATGTATACCCATAAACATACATAAGGTTGACTAAGTACTTAACATTTTAAAAGAATAAAATATCCTGGATATATAGAAGGTTTAAGCCAATTATTAAATAGTTAGATATTATTTTATTGCGTTAATACATCCTATCCAATGAACAATAGCTTATCCAGTCGGCGCAGACCGGCCCGCCAAAAGTCAGAAAAAGACGTCCTGTGTCTCCACCGGCAGGTCGGTCCATAGTACTAGTGCACTCGCCAGGTGGCGTGTCGTACTTCCTTCCTATCTAGACAACATGATGTCATACCATCTTTTTCGTTTGGCGTGAACTAGTGCACACACTTTTATTTCTCAGCCAGTTTTTTGTGTGGATTTTGTGTGTTTTACGGAAGGACTCCATCTTTTTTTGATATCAGTGGATTGCTACTATTATATAGACTGTTATTTCTTCTCCGGGACAAAAAAGGGGCAGTTGCAGCCATGCAATGGCCAGTTTTGATGGACACGCCTTTTGTGCACGCTGTCGCGAGAAAGGAAGGAGAAGGAACCCTGCATTGCAGACAAAGACACAGTGGACTGCGAGTTTTGTAATTTACTTACCCCTGAGCAGCGGGCACAAATTTCTACTCCTTCTTACAAGATTATGAAAGAAAAGAGAGAAGCTAAGCATGTTGAACCCCCCCAAACCCCACAGAGGATAGTTCCCTAGTGGACCCTAGTACTGTGTCTGTTATCGGGGTTGTGGGTGCCGCTAGCTCTGAGAAGTCTCCAGTACCACCGGAGAAGAAAACCAAGAAAGACAAAGCCCCTGTTAAAGCTAAAAAGGACCAAGCTTCTACTTCTGCTGCTGTAGATAGATTTTCAGAACTCGACCAGAAATGGTCAGAACGTTTCAACAGGCTGGAAGCCTTATTGTTATCTAAATCTCTGCAACCGACCTTTTTATTGGAGGTTAGAGTTAGCCCCTCTCATTCACCTCCTGTCAACGTGGCTAGAGACACTGAGCCTTTTTTCCAGCCAACTCACAGAGACCCAGCAGATTCTTCACCTAAGCGCACTGGCCCAGACATTAGTTCTGCTCAGCAGCCGTTGGCCGGTAAGCTGCCTTCACAGAGTTCCTCATCTTCTTCTGATGTTATGCGCACTGGTCCAGACAGTACTGCTGCAAAGCAGAAGTTGACTGGCAAGCTAAAGTCGGATCAGATCCGACCGAAATCTTCAACGGGGCGCACTGGTCCAGACACTGCTACTGTTAAGAGCAAGTCGATCGGCAAGCCTCTTGTGGACTCTCACCGACCCTCCAGCCGGCCTATTCAGTCTGCTAGTACTTCACCGGCCGACCCTCCTCTCTCCGACCGACCTTCCACCGACCAACCTCAACAATCTGTTGCTTTCAGATAGACCACCTGTTGAACTATTTGTAGAAGAGGGTGAGTTGTCAGATGAGCAAGATTTTACTGAACAGGATCTACCAACCTCGGAGGAACAGACTTATAGGGAGACGATGAGGGGCACCTCGATCACAAGCCAAGTGGTATGGACTTTACTCCGACCAACAAGCTGATCCGACAAAGGTCACTTATTGGTACACCGGCCACTGTAAATTGAACAGCAGTTTTGGCAGGATATCCCGGAAAGCAGAATATTGCAGGATACTCTCAGGAGATGGGAGAGGACTGCCAGGGAAGCCTCAGTGGTTTGCAACCAATTGGCCAGTTTCAACCGCTGCTTATTCAAAGTACAGAAGGATATGCAAACACAACTCCGGACAATTCGCAGTGACATTAAAGGCAAGAGTTCATCTAAGTCTGTTGAAGCCGCAGAGGAACTCCAGTTCCTTATGGAGTTCAACTCCAGCATTACCCAGGCCACCGCGAAGGCGATGGAACACTTAACGGACTTTGTTTTCATAACCATGGGTAATCTTACTCTAGCCCGTCGAGATGCTTACTTGAACCATGTGAAGAATGGCATCAAACCGTACATTGGCAGCTCTTAGGACAGCCCCCCTTTCAACGTTATTTCCGGATGCAGTCATCAAACGGGCAGAGGAAGAGATCGCACATTATGACAACAAAGGACATTCAGCTTCATCGTCTTCCCGTCACAAGGGTCACTTCCACCCCTATGAGAGGCCAGATAAGAGAGTAAAGGGTCGGTCGGACAACAAGCAAGAGAAGCCTGCATGGAAAAACATTGGCCACCGTCAGTTTAGAAGAAGCAGGGGCAAGAATTCTAACTTCTCCTCACGTCCTGCCAAGAGTCAGCAGACGTTTAAATGACAGTTACTGTTTGAGCATTGCTCAGTCCTGTCTCCTGACCGGGAGTATTTACACAGAACAGACAATAGACACTTTTTGCAAACAGCCTGTAAACTTAAATGTTGTCAATGTTGTACCTTCTGCGCCCGGGCACTCCCAAAAGAGAGAGCTAAGTCCCGGGTTAGCAGACTGTCAATCTCAAAAAGTTCACAAATTAAAGTATGTGAAAGGTGTTTCTTGTGTCACTCAATTGTCTTATGTTCCAAATGCACCAAATGCCCCAAGTGTTGCCTCAAATCTACCTGTAGGGGCCAGACTTCAAAACTTTTGGAAAACTTGGCTGGATCTTGGGGGCCGGTCCGAAAGTAGTTCAGATTTTGAAAGAGGGCTACACCCTCCCCTTTCGGATCCGACCCAATCTCACAAGGTCTCCCACAGTCGTAAGCTGCTATGTCAATCCTCACAGGAACAGCTACCTGTTAGAAGCATTACATCAGCTTATAAACAAAAACGCCGTAGAGCTGGTCCACAACCAAACTTCTCTGGGGTTTTTCAACCGACTATTTCTAGTTCCAAAACCCAACAACCGGTGGAGACCTATTCTAGATCTGAGCAAGCTGAATCTCTTCCTCAAGACGGAGAAATTCAAAATGGAGACACCAGAAACCATCAGAACATCCCTCCCGCAAGGGGAGTGGGTCACTTCCATAGATTTCAAGGACGCCTACTTCCATATACCAATACAGGAACAATCCAGGAAATATATGAGATTTCACGTACAGGGCCGGACATACCAGTTTAAGGCTCTGCCCTTTGGTCTGTCCACAGCCCCCTTGGAGTTCACTGTAGTGGCCAAGGAGGTAAAATTGATGGCCATACAATGGGGTATAAGGATCCACCAGTACCTAGACAACTAGTTGGTGAGGGCCAAGTCCCACCAGGCTTGTCTCTGGCACACTCAAGATCTTGTGGAAATATGCCAAAATCTTGCTTGGTTGGTGAATTTGGAAAAATCGGAACTGGAACCCAAGCAGATCTTCGATTTTGTAGGCTACCAGTTCGACCTCAAGGCTGGCCGGGTACGACCGACACCAGACCGGTGGTGAAACCTTCTGGACAGGATACTAAGAATATTGTCATTACTGACCTGTCCGGTCCGGCAATTCATGTCCCTAATAGGTTTACTAACAGCTACAGAGAAGCAGGTTCACCTAGGCCGATTTCATATGAGACCCATACAGTGGCATCTCAAAAATAACTGGCACGTACCAGAGTCCCTGGACAAAGTCATTCTCATTCCCAAGTATTTGCACCCTCACTTGCGATGGTGGCTGGACGAGGCAAATGTTCTCACAGGACAACCGTTACACCCAGCAAAATATGCTCGGCAAATCTTTACCGACGCATCAAAAGAAGGGTGGGGCGCTCACTTAGACGGGCACACCGACAGAGGGGTCTGGTCACTGCCAGAAAGCAAGCTGCACATAAACCACCTGGAACTGAAGGCGGTTTTTCTAGCATTGAAACAATTTCAGGACAACCGACAACACGACAGTTGTGTCATACATAAATGAGGAAGGGGGCATGAGGTCGGGTACACTATGTGCCCTATTGTGGCGAATCTTAACCTGGTGTACCAGGAACCAGGTGACGCTCAAGGCCCGACACATCCCAGGCCGTCTAAATGTGGTAGCAGACAAGTTATCCAGGATGGGCCAGACCATTCAAACAGAGTGGTCCCTTCTGCAAGAGGTTTTCCAGGCAATTTGCAGGGAATGCCATCAGCCACAAATAGACTTATTTGCTACAAGGTTCAACAACAAGCTGCCTCTATTTGTGTCCCCAGTACCGGACCCCCAGGCCACGGCAGTGGATGCACTCAGTCTGCCATGGGAGGATCTGGATGCATACGCCTTCCCACCAACAGCCATCTTGGGCAAAGTGGTGGAGAAGTTGCAGGACACTCTATGCACAAGAATCATTCTGATTGCCCCAGGGTGGCCCAACATGCCTTGGTTCTCGGACCTGGTGGTCATGTCCAGCCAGATTGCCCTGAGCCTGCCCAATCTGCCTAACCTGTTGACACAGCCCTTCAATCAGATCCCTCACAGAAATCTGACAGACCTAAATCTCCATGCATGGCTCCTAGAGCCTCAGCAATCAAGGAGCAAGGCTTCTCTGAGGCAGTGGCGGCACGAATTGAAGCTCCTCAGAGGGGATCTACCAGATCAGTCTATGAAGCAAAATGGGCCCTTTTTACAAAGTGGTGCATCACTCATAAGGTGGACTTCAGGTCGCCCCCTCTAAAGTCAGTAGCTGACTTTCTTATGTACCTCTTCGAGGACAGGAAGTTACAGCCCAGTACCATAGATGGTTACAGATCTGCCATTGCGGATACGTTGGGGAATTCCTCCACTAATATCAGCAAAGACGAAAATCTCACTCGTCTTTTGGATATTTTTTACAGAGACAGGCCCAAAGGTCGGAGTGGAATCCCCTCATGGAACCTCTCCCTGGTGTTACACCAGTTGACGAAGGCTCCCTTTGATCCCATTATGGAGGCCTCCTTGAAGCATTTGACCTTCAAAACGGTTTTCCTTTTGGCCCTGGGGTCGGGCAAGTGCAGAAGTGAGATTCATGCCTGGCAGAATAGAAATATCAGACACCAATCTGACTGGTCAAAGGTATTCCTGTATCCATCTCCCAGCTTTCTTTCAAAGAATCAGCTGGCCAAAGAGGGCCCAGGCTGTGTGGCCCCAGTGGTGATACCAGCCCTGACCCCAACCCTGGATAACTCACCTGCCACTATCTCCTCATGGATGAAGCAGACTGTGATCCTATGTTATGAGCTCTCAGACCAGGAGGCCAACACCTTGCATCAGGCCAAAGCCCATGATATCAGGGCCTTTGCTGCTTCCAAGGCTTTCCAGTCTGGAATTTCCTTGGAACAGATCTTGTCAGCCTGTCACTGGAAGTCACATAATATCTTCACACAATTTTATCTGAAGGATGTGGCATGGGCTGATTCAGAGCTCTACCACCTGGGACCCGTAGTGGCTGCTCAGCAGATCCACAAGTAACCCAGGAGAGAGGAGATTTTGTAAATATGTAAATAGTGTATATATATATAAAAAACTGTGTTGTGCTTCCTTCGGGAGGTTTATTTCTACTTCTTAGGGACTGAACTCATCCCTCTCTGTAGGTCTGTAAAAAAGGGGGGGGGGGTAAATCGGTCGACCGGCTTCTGGTAACCGACTATAGCCTTAAGGGTTCCGACCTCAAGGTGGACCCAGGCCTGAGGAATTTTGTTAGTTCTGTGATGAGTTCGCCTAAGTCCCTAGTAACTTACCCGCCGACCAAGCGGTAGTTATTCAGCTATTTTCCATTGGATAGGATGTATTAATGCAATAAATAACAGGATGTCTTTTTCTGACGTTTGGCAGGCTGGTCTGCATGCCGACCGGATAAGCTATTGTCCATTGGATAGGGTATTAACTTATAAAAATTTAATTTACTTATTAAATTTGCAATTTTGCTTTATTAGATGTGTAGTTCGGGACATTCTGAACATTTTAAGAAACCGGATTACTGTTTCTGTTGTTAGGTACTTTGTCCATTCTATTTTCTGAACTCTTTCTAAAGTTTTCAGACTATATCCTAAAAGTATATTCCTAATGTAATATTTTGTACCCAGGCCTGAGGAATTTTGTTAGTTCTGTGATGAGTTCACCTAAGTCCCTAGTAACTTACCCGCAGACCAAGCGGTAGTTATTCAGCTATTCTCCATTGGATAGGATGTATTAACGCAATAAAATTGCAAATTTAATAAGTAAATTAAATTTTTATAAGTTAATACCCTATCCAATGGACACACAAGACCCTCCACCGACCCCGCTATCAGCTTACTAGGGGTCTAATAGGTTTAGACAACAAAAAAGATGCTATGACGTCATGTTGTCTAGACAGGAAGGAAGTACGACACGCCACCTGGCAAGTGCACTAGTACTACGGATCGACCTGCCGGTGGAGACACAGGACGTCTTTTTCTGACGTTTGGCGGGCCGGTCTGCGCGCCGACCGAATAAGCTATTGTCCATTGGATAGGGTATTAACTTATAAAAATTTAATTTACTTATTAAATTTGCAATTTTGCTATATTAGATGTGTAGTTCGGGACATTCTGAACATTTTAAGAAACCGGATTACTGTTTCTGTTGTTAGGTACTTTGTCCATTCTATTTTCTGAACTCTTTCTAAAGTTTTCGGACTATATCCTAAAAGTATATTCCTAATGGAATATTTTGTTGACACGACTATTAACTATGCAACAGGTGTTTTTGTGTATTTATCTGTGGATTTTATTTTCTCATAAAACAGATGGCATGTTTAATAGGCGTGCATAATGCCCCTTTCCTAGAGGTTCTGTCCCACTTCTATGTGTGAACTTTGCATACTGCAGTATTCCCTACTTTTTGTGGCTATTGAAATTTAAACTGTTTAAAATTTCTGCCAAAACCATAGGAGGTATTATTGTCACTTTCCATAACTAGCCAAAATTGCAGAGTAACTGTTGTTAAATTACACCTGAGAGTTTTGTTTTTTTTTCTTTTGTTAAAAGTGTCCAACGTATCTTTCACTGATGGGCAGTTGTTCCACTCTCTGATTTTGACCATGTATAGAGGCCTTTCTGTTTCACATTTCCAAAGAAACCCTTTTACTCTTATTTCAACTAAAATGATTATAAAAACTGAAAGACAGAGTCTCAAGTAAAACTATTAATGTCCCTAGGGTTCTTTAGCTTGCAACTGGAGATAAGACCCAATGGCAGAGGGTTTTTAACCTGGGATACAAGCAAGTAGATATAAAAACCCTGGACTTAAGCCAGTGCATAGACTTTTTGAAAATATGTGGCACGGAGCCAGATTTTAATGTCACGTTTCTAAGTATGGGTACACCTCATTATTATCAGAAAAGTGGGACCGGTGAGTTAGGAATGGATTCATATGTTCATTGTGTATTTCCAGAAACATTAGTGGATCAGTGATCATATCAGGGTCATTGAGAAAGGGGCTTTATAAAACTATCCAATATGTCATTTCTGGTATTCGACTCAAACAATTATTAAAGGATGGTGCCAGAATTAAAATACACTTTATCAAAATGTTACGTCACCGGAGCTTTGTAAGGAGAATTTCTGTAAAATTAATTTTACAATCCAGGCTCATTAGATAAAATGGCTAAAATTAATGCCTGGTGGAAATTTCAATTTATACAGTAACTCATATGCCTATCCTACATTTGTGAGTACATGCCGGCAGCGAGTGAAACAGGGTGACGGAGCAATGTGAAAGGGGTTTAAAAGCTCATGAACATGTCATTTCTAGTGTTTCAGTCATTATTTCGAAATAACACAACTGTGAGTGTTCATATCAAAAGATATAAAAGATTCATGTGTCTGTAATTAAACCTACTATCATGTGTGCATTGGTTTGTAGCCCTTCCTGGGCCCAGACTAATTAACATATTTATTTTCAGAATTACTCTTATTCTTGAGGGTTTAAAAACAAGTAAAAAAACTTCAATTTTTAATTTATTAGATTATCTTAACGAGCAGAAGCTATGTAATACCACATTTTAATGGCATATTTCTTGTACAACATGGAACATGTTTAGCCTACATACTGGAACATACAGATCGGGCAGTAATTTTTAGTATTCCCAGAAATATCGGCACTCTGACCTATTTGTAAGGCTAAATGTCCACAGCAACTGGTGCTGGGGTATATAAAAATATATACCCCGGTCTGTATGTCTACTTAGTTCAGACCATATACAGAATGTGCAGGATAATAAAATCAATACAATCCGAGTCTGAAGGACTGGAACTATGTGATCAAATGTTAAAATATGCATCAAAAAGGGTTGTTTAACTTTTTATTATCCATATTTCAGGGATAAGTACACAATAAGCCCATGTTTATTAAAAGAATGCAAACTATTATCTGTGAAATATATCCATAGTTACAGGCACCAGGGAATATAAATACTTGATTTGTCAACTGGAGATTTCTCAGCCATTTAGTCAGAGAATTTAGTGCAACAAAAATGAGAAGAAGCTGTGTAAAAATACCTTTCTAATGATTCCAACATATCTGCAGCTTACATAATTAATGGAATAGGCACTAAAATCGACCCTTACTAAATCATTTGTAAGACTAATTATACATGGTACAGGGAACTGGAACTACACACAAAATACATGTATTACACGATTCGATAAAATAATTTAGGTCATTTGATAAAAAATAACTTGGTCAAACATGGAATGCACCTGGATACTGATACACAGAATAATTAGCTCAAGTGAAACTTAAGAAAGTAATTTCTTTAAGTGCCTTCCCCCAACAACCTGTTGAAAAGCTCTGTGTTGACAAGCATATTCTTTTCGATTCTGTCAGGGGCTCTTTTTGAAAGAGAATGTAATTTATGGTAATTATAAAACAGACAATAGATTTAAAGTTCATTGTCTTCTGTCAATCTATTCCACAGTCTTTGAGCCACAATAGAAAGAGACATGTCACCAAATTCACTCCTTATTTTTACTTCTTCAAGTCAAAAGGTCTTTATTACTAACTTCTGTGGCTTGGTTTTATCTCCTATGTCTGTTTATGCTCTATTTCCTGACGCGGGTATTGGGGGAGGGGGGAGGGGATATGGAGCCTTAGAACAGAGGTTTAATTATGTCTGAACATTGGCAGGATAAGAACAAATGCAATAATAAATCTCATTGTGGTCGCCCATCAGTCCATTTCCAGTTGTAATTCTTATTGTGTCAGAATCAATGACAGAAAATTCACTCTATGGTGGACATTTTAAGGCTTAGTTTCCATCTACAGGGTTGGCAATTGCATTGTATAGTATCATGTTTATGCTCAGCACAATATCCTTTATTTAAGGACTGAATCTGCTAGTGGATCCTTCCAACTGCACAAGTACATCCAAAACTATTAGTGACTGGGATTTCTTTAGCTGAAAGACAGAGTCTTATAGATTACCATTTATCAATGTTTCTGAGGTTTTTAGAATGCCATTGGGGATACAATCCAATGACATAGGATTGCCACTAACATGGTCATCTGAGCCGATAGACGGAGAAAAGCCCTCACCAGAATCGCTCTGTGGAGAAAAGCCCTCAGGAAAAAGCCCTCAAATTTCTCCTGTGGAGAAAACCCCTCAGCCAGTTTTACAGCCTGTGGAGAAAAGCCCTCACCTTTTTGGGGGGCATGTGGAGAAAAGCCCTCAATTTTATAAAAAGTTCTCAAATAAGTTGAGGTTAACATTAATACATGTAAAGTGTTTCAATAACTTATCCTAATGAAATTGGTCTCCTGGAAAATTGGCCTCCTGGAAAAATGGCCTCCCAGAAAATTGGCCTCCTTGAATTTGTGGGGGGTGGAAAATTGGCCTCCCTCTAGTCCTCTAATGATAATGCAAAAAGTGAAATTGTTGAAATCGTTGATAACAAACAATTTATTGCATTGCATTAGCTTACCAAAAAACTGGTTAGTAACACAAATATAGTAAAATGTTAACAGTATATATCATTAATTAAAAAGAATGGTGTAAAAGCAACTTTCCCTGATAGCAATTGACACTTAGGGGGCACACTTCATACAGGTATATATAAAGAATGCAGTTATAAAAGAATTCTTTAATCAATCAATTAGAAATCAAAGAGGAGGGCTACATATCTGTTTTTGGAGACTTCATGAAGCCACATGCATTCCCTAATAGCAATTAACAGTGCACGTGTTCCCGGCCTTTTCGAAACCCTGGCCGTTTCGAAACGGCCAAATTATTTACTTGGCCATTTTGAAACCTTCCTTGGTTTTGAAACGGACTGGCCAGTTCAAAACCTGGTTTCAAAATGGTCAATTCAATAACCTGGCCATTTTGAAACCTCATTTGATTTCTAAATTTTCTGCCATAAAGAAGCCATAATAAATATTAAGTGTTAAATATTTTAAATTATGAAATTGAAATCATTGAAGTAGTCGATAGTAAATCTTTGGATGTATACTTGTATATGTAATTAACATTTAACACATGAATAAATTTAACAGAATGTGCATGATGTATTCACTTCCATTTATAATATTTTTATAACTGTGGAGAAGACTGCAGGATTAAAACTAAACAAATGGGCTTAAGGTGTTATAGTATAAGCTATTGGTCTGTCCTGATCAGGCATACAGGGGGTCAAATGTAATCAACTTGTCACCAGTAGCTGATCAACATAATAAAAGGAATGGCTTCCTATTAACATGGGAAATAAGGTCTGTGTAAATCTAATTAACTAATCATCATTCTAGAGAATAGCTGACCAGTAGCTATAATCAGCATGAAAAGAATGGCTTCCTATTAGATATGAGATATAAAGCTGGGGATGATTAGTTAATTGGATTTACTTGGGCCTTATGTTACTGAGCCCTCCTCAGCCTTATAATAGGAATCCATGCCCTTTATGTTGATTTGTTTGTTAACTGATTACTTTTAATCTTGATTAGACTGTGATCAGTCAGTTTTTGTCATAACAATAAAGAGGGTAAATGTTATGACATAAATTTAGGTCAGTTTTAGTCATTTTAAGTCCTATTCTTTTCATACATGATCTTATATTTATACTTGTTTTGACAAAACTCTTTCACATAGGAAAAACTTTCTGCAATACTCTTTTCAAATGACATATATATGTCCCACAGAAGGTTTCCAAGATCAAAAAGTATTGAGCTGTAAATATATTAAAACTACATTTTATATAAACATCTAATCTGATTCCCCATAGTCTATACTAGCATTGTATTGAATACACTCATATATTGCATATTCATTACATACACAAGCAAAATATAATCAAAAGATTTACTATGAAACCTCCCATATAGTTTTATTTGTATGCACTAATAAATGTTGTTATATGTTCTGTTTGATATATGTTTCACAATAAACCAAATGCAGTTCCAATAAAATATATAATTTTTATTGTATGACAACTGTTACACTTAAAAGCAACAGAACAAACCTGTCCACCAATGTCAAACTGGTGAGGTATCAAAACGGCCAAGAGGAACCTTGCAAAGGTATCAAAACGACCATGGCCGTTTCAACACGGCCAAAGGTTTTGAATGGCAAGTAACACACACACTTCAGACAAAATAACCATATAACTCTGGTACAGTTAGATTGAAGGAATACTAGAAAAATAGTTTCTTTAATCAATAAATAAAAGGAAAAGGGATGGCTACAAATGTCTTGAAGATGACAGGAATTGGAAGTCCCATCATAAAATATCAATTAGCAGCAATGAATAAATAATAAGACAATACAACATTTATAAATAGTATACATTTATATCTTACATACTGTTGTAGCAAACTGAGGGCTTTTTACAAAATTGAATACATTTATATATCTTATATCATGTTTTAGGAAATTGAGGGTTTTTTTATAAAATTAAGGGCTTTTCTCCACATGGCCCCATAGAGGGTGAGAGCTTTTCTCCACAGGCTGCAAAACTGGCTGAGGGGGTTTCTCCACAGAAGAAATTTGAGGGCTTTTCGCCTGAGGGCTTTTCTCCACAGAGCGATTCTGGTGAGGGCTTTTCTCCTGGACCTTCTGAGCCACTTTGTATTTGCTTGTACCTGAGAACAAAATCAGGCCCTTTTTCTTTCTAGGCGAGTGTTTTACCCACTGTTGGCTTAACATTGGGCCAATGTTTGCAAAATCTAGAGATTTTCAGCCTGAACAATGGTTGGTAAGCCACTGTTAGCCCAACAGTGGAAATATCTGCCCACCAGGTTTGGATACGAAATGTCCTAGGCTGGGTACAACTGTTATAACTTTGCACACACCCCAACTTGGCAATAACCAGAATACAGAATATTAAGAAGCCTGTATCATTTCTGCGAGTATGGTTTACAATAGGTAGATGGTTGTAAATAATAAAAAACTGCACAATCCAAGTTGGATTGTCACCCATTTTCCCTGAATAGTTTGCGATTGATTTATGATAGGTTTAGGAGACTTAAGATAGACATAAGATTCCTATAAGATGGAAAAGATTGCTTTGCGACTGTCAAGAGAGGTTTTAGATTGCTGTAAGAGTAAAAAGAGTATAATACAAAGTGTTTATGTCAAAAATCTGATAAATATTGGGAAAGGTTTACGATAATTTCAAACAGTTTCCCCAAGTACTATACTCTTAAACTGGGGTACTGACATTTCATACCCGGACATTTCGTACCGGGACCTTTCATACCAGGACAATTCGTACCCGGACATTTCGTACCCAGACTAGGACATTTCGTACCCAAACTGGGGTACGGACGTTTTGTACCCAGACATTTCATACTGGGGTGTACGGACAAGTTCCCATCAGGACAAGTTCTGATCAGGACAAGTTCCCATCAGCAAAATTTGGGGGTGGGACAAGTTCCCATCAAAAAAATATTTAGCCACTTAGGACGAAGTTCACAGTGGTTCATGGATGGGACCTTCGCATCTGCACCCAAATTGTTTAAGCAGCTCTATGTCATTCGTGCTCCACTGGGTGAAACCACGGTTGCATGTGTGTATGCTTATTTGCCAGGTAAATCCCAGTGCATCTATGAAGAACTTTTCAGTGCTATTGCCAACAAAAGTCAAGAGCTGGAATTTGATCTTGATCCCAAAATTATTAACTTTGAATGAATTGGCTGTAATAAAAGCAGCCAAGGCAATTTTTGGTGAATCTATACAAATTTAAGGATGTTTTTACCACCTTACACAAAATACTTGGAGAGAGATACAAGACCTAGGACTAGCTCAGGATTATAAGGACAATGATGATATCAACTTATTTTGTGGGATGATTGATTTGCTGTCATTTCTCCCTTGTGATCAAGTGCTGGAAGGGATGGAGTAGATACACTAAGTTTGCCCAGAGGAACTTGTAGACTTATTAACATACTTCAATACAAATTATGTGTCAGGTTCCTTTAAAAAACTTTAGGTGCCAGCATCAATTGGAGATGACCAGGTTCTACTGAGGATGAGGAAAGTCCCACCCTTGTTTAGTGTGGACATCTGGAATGTTCCTGATATTACATTGAAAGGTGGCCACCGCACAAATAACAGTTGTGAGGCTTGGAACCATGGTTTTCATCAGATGATAGGACATGACCACCCCTCCATTTGGGTAGCCATTGAATCTCTGACAAAGATCAGGCACATGTAGCTACACAGCTGTTGCAGGCAGCTAGGGGTCAACCTCCAAAGAAATGGGTGAGACATGCTACAGTGGACCTTCAGAACAGACTTCAACAGTTATGCCATGAGTTTAGTGAAGGTCAAAAGACAATTGAAGAATTTTTGAAAGGTGTAGGCCATAAATAGATTCCATTAAAAGAATGTGAAATGAGATGACAACTTCAAGTATTAAGAATTGTAATAATAATGTAAACAAATTTTATCAGTGTAAAACTTGTGTCATTAACTTGTTCAAAAGTGTTTATAGTGATAAAGTGTTTTTATTGTGTAAAGAGCATTATTTGTTGGAAATGTATTATTTGTTTTAGTAATAAAGTGCATATATTGTGTAAAGAGTATTATTTGTTGTTGGAAAGGTATTATTTGGGGGTTTCTTTATTGAAGTGCTTATATTGTGTAAAGAGTATTATATGTTGTTGGAAATGTATTTATATTATTTTATGCATATTATATGATACTGGAGTATCAATTGCAATTGGGTAGATATTCACAACTAACTACTCAGGTACTGTGATTACCAAGATCAGTAGAAACAGTTTCTTTGATTGTAACTGAGTAGAGTCTCAGTACTAACTACTCAGGTCTTATGATTAGTGAGATCAATAGAAACAGTTTGTTTGATTGTAACTGAGTAGAGTCTCAGTACTAACTACTCAGGTCTTATGATTAGTGAGATCAGTAGAAACAGTTTCTTTGATTGTAACTGAGTAGAGTCTCAGCACTAACTACTCAGGTCTTATGATTAGTGAGATCAATAGAAACAGTTTGTTTGATTGTAAACTGAGTAGATACTCACAACTAACTACTCAGGTCCTGTGATTACTAAGATCAATAGAAACTCAGGTCCTGTGATTACTAAGATCAATAGAAACAGTTTCTTTGATTGTAACTTGGAAAAAAACCTCTCTTTGATGGAAAACTTTTACTACTGAAATGAATTTAACAAAAAAACACAATGCAGCACAAAAAAAGGTTTTATTTCCACATATTTTTTTTTGATGGGAACTTGTCCTACCCCCAAAATTTGCTGATGGGAACTTGTCCTGATGGGAACCTAGGTGATGGGAACTTGTCCCGATGGGAACTTGTCCGTACACCTAATAAAACAATGAAATACTTTTTGTCCTATGTCTGATACTTTTTTTCCCGTTACTTTTTGTCTGGGTGCAATACTTTTGTCCAGTTACTTTTTGTCCTACAATCGGGTACATTAAACATGTAATATGGCGGCCATTTTGTTTTTTTTTTAACTAGGCCAAAATTACTATCATGCTAGCCTTTCTAGCCATATATCTTTTGTGCAAATTTGATGAAGCTAGCTGGAATATTTTGAGATTTAGAACAACTTTATGACTTTCAAACAATTGGCTATGACGGCCATTTTGTTTTTCAAGAGACAGGTTTTTATAGCCATAAACAGTCCTTGCGAATTGGTGTAGATATCTTTATAAATGAATGAGATATTAAGGTTTATGCAAAAACGTAAGAAACGGACAGAAGCACGGACGCACACACAAACATATGGAAGGCGTTTTATAATCTCACTGAAGAATACATTTCACAAACTTTATATACGTTTGGTACAACTGAGCCTCCATTGGCATATCTATCTGCAAATCGCAATGCTTATTTTTAAAACCACACAGTCTGTGTGGCAGTTTAAGCTAGCTCCAGCAGAAAGCTTTGTCAGCATTATAACAAATATTTTAACAACTTACTTTACTTACTGCTTTGCAAATGAAACAAAATGACATGGTTTAATAACTATACAGTATTTCTACAGTACATATTAATACTTAACTTTATTTTTACTTAGGGGGTACTTTTTTCCGAAATGCAAAATATACAGGAGGTTTTTTACCAGGAGATTCTGTGGTTTATTTTTCATTTTTCCACGCCCGTGCAAAACTTGAGCTGTGTTTACATTCTACCAGATTTTCATGAATTTTATCCAATGGAAAATTTCACAATTGGACTTTACTTGTAATGGTATATACCTTGTCCATTGTAAACACAAAAGATATGTTAGGTTATGTTAGAATTCAATACAGTTATGTCAACAGAATGTGATATATTTAAACTATCATAATTGCAGAAGCACATAAAGTCAAGTTTAGGGTGTTACATTTCTGTTCAATAGCCACTATTATATTGGGACAGGTCCTCAGCATTGCCACTTGTGGGAGTCGAACCTACACAGAGGTGACTGCCTGTGAATAGATGTCAATCAGAAATAGTATCAGAAATATTAGTCAGTTGCTCAGTTGTACAGAAAGAAAACTGTTCATTTGATCAGTTGACTATAGACAATAATGGGGAAACTATGACAAGGGAATCAGTGTGAAAAGCACGTTTTGGTGTGTTTTATTTAGGTATTAATGCTGGAGCCAATCTGAGATCTCGCCAATTTTAATGTTATCACTAGCCCAACTTAGGATCTTATGTTTGGCTATCAATTTTAAGATTATCTGGCCAATCTTAAGATGGGCTTGGACAGGCTAGCCTATCTTAAGATGGAAAATTATTTATGAGAAATTTTGCGGTAATTATTAAGTTTTGAAGACATAGTTGTGTTAGACCGTTCATAGTGAATAATTTTATTTACATTATTTTACTTAGAAGTGTAATGAATATTATTCACGTATTAATTTGATTAACTCCACATCCACAAGCTTTTCACCAGCTATGGGAACTAGGTAAGATCTAAAGAATTTAATTTATGAAGTTTTAAGATTAAAACTCTACCATTACTAGCTACAATTGTTAGCTGCACCTCTGATATGATAAACAAATTACTTGTATTTCTTAATTTTATCATTATTAAAGACCCACAAAAATAACATATGATACCATAACCTGATATTAATTTTTCCTTAATTTATAACTATACAAAGGTTATTTTACATTTATTCTCCACCCCTTTCTATAAATAATTAGTAAATTAAGTTTATATTTACTTAAAAAAGACAATCCAACAGTTCATAGTAAGGTGCACCCGTAAATATAATAAGTTCAATGCTTTATTTTGATATTTCACTGCCATTTCTAAATGAATTTTAATGTCACAAAAAATTAGCAGAATTTATATAAAAAACCCTTCTGATGTAGTTTACCTAGTTGTACAAATTTACATACAATAAATATAGCTTCAGATATGTCCATACCCAAGAGCCTAAGGAAACAGCTTTGGACACCAAGAGATATTGAACAGTTGAAAAAGTACAAAGATAAGGAGTCTTTTAGAATAGCGTAAAGTTATGTAAAGTCTCTGGAGAAAGAGAAAATGTATGTAAAGAAATTTGTCAAAACGACAGTTTTATAGCAAGATGTGAGCATTTCTTGGTGAAACAAAAGTTATAAAACTGTAAATTTATTGATCGATCGTTTTCATTAATTAAAGTATGTCTCTCAATAAAGACAAGCAACACAGGTCAAATAACATACAGAAATCAGGTTTTAGCAATCCATATAAAAAAGCAAGAGAGATATGTCTCATATGCTTCAACATTTTGGGAGAGGCCATGTCAAATGAAACACCTGAAGGTTCCAGCATGGCTGTGCACAGCTACTCCCCCTCCAACAAATATACATACCAAATAACAACTTCCTACATATAGCCTGGACAAGGTTGGTTAAGGTCCAGGTTACCTCCTTCAATATCTCTGCCAGGTATCAAGTTCCTACACCTGCTGCTTCCCAGATATAGCTGTTACGGTCACGGGCAAGCGCGGTAGCAATTACCGGTTGTCTTTAAGTTGTAACAGAAAAAGCAAAAAGTTAAACTTAACAAATTTATTTAATAGTCAACAATAATGATTACAGTCAACTGGTATGCTCTTAACCAAACACACAAATACAATAATAAGATCTAGCTGACCTGACCACTGAGATTAAGAGTAAAGTTTATCTGCCGTATCCAACAATCTGTTCCGTAATCCGTCCTGTAGTATGTTCTGTGGTCTATCCAATGTCCTGTGGTCTGTCCTGTGATCTGTCCAATGTTCACTCACACACGGATATCTATATCTTGTGACCTGTCTCACACTCAACAACACAAAAGGTTCTTGTCCTGCTATTCTTTATATATCCAGTCACACAGAATGTCTGTGTGGAGATATTTAGAGAGTTAACACAACTGTACTGTCTGCTCCAAGATGTGGACAATGTCCAAAATGCAGTAAATTCACTCTCTGTTATATGAATATACAATATCCAAAATATCCAAAGTACAATAAATCCGTCCAGATGATGTATCCAGTTCACTCCAGTAAAAGTTCACAGTGATATAAGCATATATTATACTCCAAAACACAATAGCTCTCCTTATAGCAAGCGAATACAAAGTTCACTTGTGGTCAGATGTATATTACTTATATACATTCACAGATTCCTCTGGAATTGTACAGAACCAACTCAAAAGAAGATTGAGTCATCTAGGCCAAATGAGGAAGTTCTAGAAACTACTGGCAATTGGGTTTCCCCAAATCTAACATAACCACTGAGGGGGGGATTTCCCCCAGTCTGTGAACAGATCAATAAACACTAAAACACAAAAATCAACAACTCCCCCACTTCAAACGTCAACACACAAAAAGAACCAACAACACAACTACCCCCTACGACAATGTATAAACATAAAGCTTAAATTAAACAATGCACCAATATGGTGCCTAATATATGCAATATACAATGCACCAATATAGTGTCCAATATATGTAACACCTCCCCCCTTAAAGAAAAATTTTGGAAGCCAAGGAGTTACAAAATTTTACAAGAGATTTTTACCAGGTATATATACACAGGTAATAACTTTTTACAAAACATATTTATCTAAATACAAAAGTAAAATTAGTATCATGTATAACCTTTATAAACTTACTAATTACAGGTATATAAATTACAATTTAAATACAGCTTCTGGACAGGGCGTATCCATGCGGACGCCATATGTTACTTTTTCAAAGTCCTGTTTATACACTGAATTCCTATCTTTAACAGTGTTTCTATTAATAGCCATCATAAGCTATGTTATACCTCTTTCGAAGTATGGCTTTACCATAATTATTTCCCACATTTGGTTTGAATGTCTGTTATCACAGTTTTTAATGGTCTTTTGGAGAGTTTCTACTCTCCTTGCTACTGGGTATGACCCTAGATCTCTGGCCTGTAGTTTATTCATTTGGCCAGGTGATGACACTGAAGCCTTGCCTCCGGGATTGAAGATACGATTTTGTAATTTCTTATCATAAAGCATCTTCATTTTTGACTGAGAAGTTTTCAAGTTTTGTTGCGCCAGCTCACAAGCCTTCTTCAACTTATCTCTGAACTTCGAGACATAGTCTAACAGATTTAGGCTCTCGGTGTTCTCAGATAACCAATTTTCCTTCAACAGCTTGAGAGGACCACGGACTGAATGGCCAAAGACCAACTCAAAGGGACTAAAGCCTAAAGACTCTTGAACAGACTCTCTAACTGCAAACAATAATAAGCTGATGCTTTCATCCCAATCTTTTTCATTGTCTAAACAATATGTCCTAATCATATTCTTCAAAGTGGAATGGAACCTTTCAAGTGCACCTTGGGATTCTGGGTGATAAGCACTAGATTTGATCTGTTTGGCACCTAACTGAAATACAACCTGTTGAAATAGTCCTGACATAAAATTTGACCCTTGATCTGACTGGATCTCTTTTGGTAAGCCAACTAGAGTAAAGAAATTAACCAGAGCTTTCGAGATTTTGGGAGCTGTTATGTTGGTCAATGGTATGGGAAATCTGGTTGAGGCGCACATAATGGTCAAAAGATATTGGTTTCTGGATTTAGTTTTTGGTAAGGGACCTACACAGTCAATTATCACTTTGCTAAATGGTTCCTCAAATGCTGGAATGGGTTTGAGAGGAGCTACAGGAATTTTTTGGTTTGGCTTTCCTACCATTTGACAAATGTGACAAGTCTTGCAAAATTCTGCCGCACAGTGCCGAATTTGAGGCCAATAGAAATGTTTGGTTATCTTGTTGTAAGTTTTGTTGATGCCTAAATGGCCACCCATTGGAGATTCATGAGCCAATTTTAATATCTCACTTTGGTACACTTTTGGCACAACAATCTGGTGTACTACTGACCATTCTTCAGATGCAGGGATATTTGGTGGCCTCCACTTTCGCATAAGCACACCATTTCTGACATAATAGCCTACAGGGACCTTATCTAGCTCTACTGGTGGCAAGACCAACTTGAATAAAGGAGCTAATTCAGGATCATCTTCCTGCTCTGAAATCAATTTTGATTTTGAAAGTGATACATCTTGACAGTCAATTGAGTCTTGTTTTTCAGAATCTACCCTGGCCTTGGGATTTGTATCACTAGAATTCTGCACATCATGGTCATAGTTGTTTAAGAATGTATCTGACAAATCAACTAAGACATCTGTAGATTGTTTACAATCTTTTGGTTCTTCTTGGGCCTTTTTGGCCATAGCTCGAGTCACAGCACAGGAGGGAAAAATACCAGGAATAACCTCTTCTAATTTCTCAGTGCTAACCAAAGTGATCGGCTTAGAAGTAACCTTAGGATCAGCAACTACCTTTCCACCTGCAAGATCATTTCCCAACAACAAAGATACCCCTTTAATGGGTAAAGTGGGCCTGGTACCCACAACAACAGAACCAGTAACTAAGTCTGATACTAACTTGACCTTATGCAAGGGAACGTTCACACAGCCTCCTTCAATACCTTGAGCAATGACACTCTCACCAGTAGATGTGCTTACACTCAATGGCAATACACCTTCTAAAAGTAAGGACTGAGTAGCTCCAGTGTCTCTTAATATCTTAATGGGGATCTGACTGGAACTACTTTCCAAGGATACAAAACCCTCAGACACAAAAGGTATGAACTCTTCCCTAGTAATCTCAGACTTGTCTAAACCAATACTAGACTCTGCTCTATTGGGATTTGAACGCCAGTTAGACTTGCTAGACACAAAGGCGTTGGGCGTTGCCTCCTTTTCTCTTCTCTTCTTTAAGAACCAACAGTCAGACATAACATGCCCAGGTTTCTTACAATAATGGCACACAGGAGCAAATGATCTGGGCTTCCTATCCTTACTCATAGTCTGATTTGAAGTTTGACCCTTATCTGAACTCTTTTCTGGAGCTACATTTTCAGATTTCTTTCCTATTTCTGGATAAGACTTTTTAGCAGGACCAAAGGACTTATTCTTGTTGAAAGTGGACTTGTGAGTTAGCGCATAGTCATCAGCATAAGCTGCTGCTTTTGCCAAATTTTCAACTTTCTGTTCATCTAGATAGGTTTTAATGTCCTCACGAACACACCTTTTGAACTCTTCAATCAAAATAACTTGCCTAAGTTTTTCAAAGTCTGTACCTACTTCCCTAGAATTGCACCATCTGTCAAAGTACACTTCTTTCTCATGGGCAAATTCAACATGAGTTTGACTTTCTTGTTTACGATAATTTCTGAATTTTTGACGATATGCTTCTGGTACCAACTCATATGCTTTCAAAATAGCATTTTTGACAGAGTTATAGTCCACACATTCAGAAATTGGCAAAGCCGTGCATGCCTCCTGGGCCTTTCCCCTCAAAACACTTTGCAGCAATAAAGGCCACTGGTCTATAGGCCATTTCAAATTTTGAGCTACTCTTTCAAAGTGTTGAAAGTACTTATCGACCTCCGACTCATTAAAAGGTGGTACCAGTCGCACATTTTTCCCCAGATCAAATTTAGTAGCAATGGACTCTTCATGGGCAATTCGACGAGCATTGAGTTCTAAAGCTCTCATTTCTCTTTCATGTTTAAGTGCACGCTCTTCCTTTTGAGCTTCAAGCTCTTCTTTTCGCTGTTGAGCCTCAAGCTCTTCTTTTCGTTGTTGAGCTTCAAGCTCTTCTTTTCGTTGTTGAGCTTCAAGCTCTTCTTTTCGTTGTTGAGCTTCAAGCTCTTCTTTTTGCTGTTGAGCTTGAGTTTCAAGCTCTTTAAGTCTTAACTCTCTTTCAATTTCTAATCGCCTGATCTCATATTGCCCAGAAGGTTCCATTGGTAGAGGCTTATACACTTCTAAACAACTATCAGGTAAAACATCTTCATCAACCAACTGTTCAACAATAAGCCTTTTAAGTTCATGTTTACGTGTTGACCTTTTCACCTGTAACTGTAATTCTTGTGCTATTTGCATTAACATATCTTTCTTACAAGTTTCTAGAACTTCCATAGATGGTGACTGTACAAACTCTTTAGCACTAGCCATTTTGGGCACTGTTGACTGTAACCAATTACTAAATCAAATGGATTTTCAAAATGTTAATTGAACTGTTGATCAAATGGTTGTAATCAAATGGTTGGATCCCGGACGAGCCCCCAATTTTCCTGTTACGGTCACGGGCAAGCGCGGTAGCAATTATCGGTTGTCTTTAAGTTGTAACAGAAAAAGCAAAAAGTTAAACTTAACAAATTTATTTAATAGTCAACAATAATGATTACAGTCAACTGGTATGCTCTTAACCAAACACACAAATACAATAATAAGATCTAGCTGACCTGACCACTGAGATTAAGAGTAAAGTTTATCTGCCGTATCCAACAATCTGTTCCGTAATCCGTCCTGTAGTATGTTCTGTGGTCTATCCAATGTCCTGTGGTCTGTCCTGTGATCTGTCCAATGTTCACTCACACACGGATATCTATATCTTGTGACCTGTCTCACACTCAACAACACAAAAGGTTCTTGTCCTGCTATTCTTGTCTGCTCCAAGATGTGGACAATGTCCAAAATGCAGTAAATTCACTCTCTGTTATATGAATATACAATATCCAAAATATCCAAAGTACAATAAATCCATCCAGATGATGTATCCAGTTCACTCCAGTAAAAGTTCACAGTGATATAAGCATATATTATACTCCAAAACACAATAGCTCTCCTTATAGCAAGCGAATACAAAGTTCACTTGTGGTCAGATGTATATTCCTTATATACATTCACAGATTCCTCTGGAATTGTACAGAACCAACTCAAAAGAAGATTGAGTCATCTAGGCCAAATGAGGAAGTTCTAGAAACTACTGGCAATTGGGTTTCCCCAAATCTAACATAACCACTGAGGGGGGGATTTTCCCCAGTCTGTGAACAGATCAATAAACACTAAAACACAAAAATCAACAACTCCCCCACTTCAAACGTCAACACACAAAAAGAACCAACAACACAACTACCCCCTACGACAATGTATAAACATAAAGCTTAAATTAAACAATGCACCAATATGGTGCCTAATATATGCAATATACAATGCACCAATATAGTGTCCAATATATGTAACAATAGCCCAGACAAAATGTTAAAAGGTTAAAGTCATTATGGCAAGGTTACAGGTCAAATTAAGGTCACATTATGACGTTGCCTGGCTACACTCCCTTACCATTATCCATAACAAGTATGAACTTCACATACCTTGCAGTTTCTGAGATACAGCCCAGAAAAGGTTTTTCTCGCCACCAACACTATGCCACACCAGCAGAGTCTGCAAAGGCTCTCAGGTTAAAATAACATTCTCTTACACAAAATGCATCTACATAGTAAGGTTTTCATGTAATAAACTAAAATGGCTATATAGTCTTAATTCGAAAATTTCATGTGGTTGATAATAATATGCTTTAATAGGGGAGCAGAGGGGGTATACTGATGGTCAACAAGCTTGGTGGCAAAATTGCCGAACTATAAAGCAAGTTAGATATTCTAGTAACTCTGTTGGCTTTCAAGTGGTCATCACTCCAAGCGGATCTGCATGAAATTTTACTCTTTTTATAAGGCCTGACCAAAGGGAAAAGTGACTATCTGGACTATTTATCTGGCCACAAAAAAAATGAATTATTGAAAATGCTCCCTCATGGTCGTGTGTACTCAATGAGTGCTCTCTAGGTAACAACAAAATTCTGCCTCAAGCTCCCTTTCCAATTGGAGCCATACTTGATGCAGTTTGCTGTCGTATACTGCTGAGACCCAAAAGTAGAATGATAAAAGGTCATTCAGTCTATTGCGGCTGCCAACTGGAAACAAATGAGATAATTGATTGAATTATAATTATTCACATCCTGTTTTCTTGTTATGACAGCTGGTTCACTAATATCTTTTCACATTACTTTTCCAGGGGTTGTAAGCTGAAAGTACCCTGTAGCTATTCCACAGTGCATCCTTTTCAAAACAGTGCTAACTGCTTGCCGCCATAACTTGTCAAAATAACAACATCAGTTGTATAAATATGCCTTTTTTGTAATTAAATGTAAATTTCTTTTGATCAAGGTATACAATGATTCAGTTTCATCTTATTACTTTCCTTCACTCAGTAAAATGCTGGCTAATGAACTTGTTTTAAAGGCTTGTTCACATTGTTCCGAGCGGTCATATCAACACGTAATTTTGCTTCACGACCTTGTCTTGTTCCGTAAATGAATCTCATGTGTGTGGAGTGCACGTACAAAAATAAGCTGCCATGTAAAGCGATTATTAATAACAAATTTGTTAGTGTTCAAATTATTTTTACAAAATACAGCTGAACTTGAGAAATGACATATTGTCTCTAAAATAAAATAAAATATTTGGTTTTACGGTTTATGGAACAGCAACACAAATTTTATTTGATTATTATGTAATAACATAATACAGTATAATTTCATACATGGACTAAAGATAAACAATACTTAATTAATTACAAATGCTTATTGTACTGGACCCTTTAATGCAGAGTCAGGCCATCTAGCAACCAGAGTATTGGCGGATTTTTGCATCAATCTACATAAATTATTCAAGTCAGATCAACACTTGAATTACCTGCATGGCATGCTTGACATTGAAGTTTTTATAAGCATGACTAATCAAAATAATTGTTCCTTTGGTGTGTATTAAAGGCCTTGAGTTACATACACCTGGTAATTTTCCCATCCCAGAATCTACAATATGCTGAAGGCAATACGGGTTGAATGTAATAAATGCTTCTTCCTGTACACAAGCTAGAGTTATGTTGTAATTCAGAAATAATTTACTATATACATTTCAAAAATGCAAAATGAGGTTATTTCATTGGTACAAGATACAATTATCTTGTGATTAAAAGATAAGATTTATCTGTTATTCTTTTTTTTTTAGTAATTGCAAGATAGGACCATCGCTCAATTAAGAGATAACCTGATGTTGTAATAAAGAGATTTTTTTATTTTTGGTTGAACGTTGCTTTCAAAACACAGTATACGTTATATTATGAAAGTTAGTCAAAGTAGGAAACCAGTACACACTTGTTGGCCAAGATTCTGCACTCTAAACTACCAAACATTGGTAAGCAACTACCAACTTTTCCTCAGAGTGTCCAGAGTTTGAATTGCCAACCTCGGTGTGGGAGGCGAGTGTACTAACCACTACACTGCCAAGCTCCCCTTGTAATTAAGTGAAGGTTCTACAACTGTGTGGTTGCCTGATCTTGTAATACCTGAAAAAAGGTTTTAAAATGAAAAAATATACCCCAGATATGATAAACAAAAAAGATATCATTTGAGTTTCCCTGTTTTTTTAGTCTAGAGACATGTAACATCCTTTGAAGTCCAGTTGTTCACACACCTTTATGAGATGAATATATCCCTATAAAGCAAAACTCTGTAGGTTTATAACTGTATTATAGCCTTGTGTAGGTATACCAAGGCTGATAAAGGCTTGTTCATCCGGGAACTTCCGTTTTATCCACTGGTTATCATTCTCATAACTGACCTGTGTTTTATGTGCCATAAAGGTGTTATTAGGTAATACCACTGCTTCACTGTCACGAATTTTCTTCTGAACTGCCCCGATTATGAACTCATGATTATATTCTTATTGGTCATGTGACTTATCTTTACACTCATGAATATTCAAAATACTAGTGAGTATTTCTTTCCAAAGTGCTAACGACCAATCTTCTTCTGTCATACAGCAGTTACAACCAATCGTTTTTAGGTGATAAAGCTTATCATTATGGTTATGCGCCTTATTTTTTGGCTACCAGACTAAACATGTCAACTCTTCTGTGAAAGTGGTTACTTTGTTCCAAGAGATTATTTGTCAAAGGAGTTTCACAATTACTACACAAGACTTGTTAGGGCTTATTATTACAAGTTATCTCTATGACTCGTAGAAGTCATGGGCAGATTGCAAGGCCATCTTTTTTTTCAGTTATTTGGGATAAATCACATTGAATTCAATTTCAGTTTTAATCCAAGAAAATCTACAGCCGATCAGGCTAATCAGGAACGTATTTGACAACTGCTGTTGCCATGGCAATGATTTTAATATATTTCGGAGGCTTAAACTCCGTGCGTCTTCACAGCCTAAAGATTTTGCTGTCTTAAACTTCTTAATTAAAAAGGTAACACTTTAAAATCCATGTTACTAGAGGAACATTTTTATATGCGTATCAAAGCGCTAGAGTAACTATTGCTTTACAATGGACTTTCATCTAAATTGACAGATGCATTCTTGTTGTTTGTTGTTAAAAAGAAATCCTCACATCGTAAACGAAAACATAAATCTGGAATTTTTCTCCGTTATGAAAGTTCTTACATCTGACAACATCATGGATTTTGTATACTTTCCAGATTTCCCCGAATCTCAATGTTGTTATCTAGTTCATTGTCACTACAGGGTGGGTTCCAGCTTGCAGAGGTTGGCTATTCTCCATTCTTTTCACAATACATTCGTACAGATGTTAAGAACGATAAAAGTGTAAGTTTAGATTTTAACTACTCTTTAAAGATGCAATGAAATATTTTTAGCAAGAACCAATGATTTGCTTTAATGGCCCTTCAATTTGACGATGCTAAGATCAAGTACCACAAATGTTTGATGATATTTTAGATAGAAGATGATAAAATCCTAAAATAAAAAGGTATTTTGCTGTTATCTTTGGTCATTCAACACAGCTGCCAGAAAGAAACATTTTTTTTGGCGATAATTTCCTGTCATTTTTTTACAAATCAAAAATTGGTGTTCACACAGACACAGATAATCGTAAAAATATTGTGCTTTTTAAACAGCATAATACAATTTCTAGCTGAAATCAATGCCTTAAATTGGCACAGAGCCAGTCAATATACAGCTTACAACACGATACTTTTGTATCAATGATCCTGATTTGCTACAGATTAAATATAGTGTTAACTTTATTGTGAGCCAATTTAAGATGTTTGCCAAATTAGTATATTGGGTAGTAAATCTGTTGCCACCACGAGTGTAAATAAAACACTGTCCACATTTATTATTATTATTATTTAGATTAAACCATAAAACCTATATGCCTTACCACGACCACACTTTCTGACTTATCTGTAGTATAACCCGAATATTTTACTGGACCAAGTGTTATTACTTCTGCTAAGGAGGATATGTTTTTTGGCAGTTTGTTTGTTGGTTGGTTGGTTTACTTGGTTGCACAATAGTGTTTACTTGGTTGCAAAACATTAATGATGGATTTGTATAGGTTTTCAAAAAAATTTGACAACGGAACAAGGAACAGAGGATGTCAATTTTGATGGTGATCCAGCTGACTCTCTGGATCCAGGATTTTTTATGCAAAACAGGGGGTAAAAACGGGTTGGTTGGAGGACGTCTGCGCTCTCTGAGTGATTTTCTATTTGAACATGTTTTTTTTTTGTTTTTGTTTTTGTTTTTTTGTTTGTTTTTTTTTTTGTTGTTGTTTTTTTTTTTTTTTTTGGGGGGGGGGGGGCGATTTGTGCTATAGACTCTGTCAATTGATGGTGCTTCAGTTCTATAAAAGTTCATATAAGATAAGATTAGAACATAAAGACCAATCCGTATACACCAAAGACAATTTGATTGGAGCCAATAGTAAAATTGGTATCTAAATTCTATACCTTGGCTATTTATACAGAGGCTGATTCCATACAAGCCAGTCAGAAACGATATTTCGTTTGACAAATTTTCCATTTTTCATCGGATCAGTAGTAAACTGGTATGGTTAGCAGATTTCATTACCTCGCCAAAGAGATACTAAATTTGTAACCGTTTGTTTGTCTGATTTTCTGTTCGTTACTTCGAAATCGAAAGTCAATTTTGAAGTATATTGGTCAGTCTGTTAGTATGATTGTTTGCCTGTATGTATGTTTGTTAGCACGCTCTAGGCCACAATTTTGGAGCTAGAATTTTTATTTTTTTCAATAACATTGTCATTGGTCAGCATAGAGAAGGGCCGAATTTCGACAAAATCAGTAGCATTTTCACACAGCTATGACCATTTTTACTACTTTGAGTAAATAACTTATAACTCTGAAACTATTACATTTAGAGTGTTTCTGTTAAATATGTTGTTGAGGTACTTTATCTGTAGAAATAACATGGTACATAGTTTAGAGCTCTGTTGCATTAGCTAAGCGAGTAATAGCTACTTTTTATTTGTAGCAAAATTGTAAAATTAGAACATGTTAAATTTCTTCAAAAGTATTGCACATAGTTACTTTCTTTGAATATATTATTTATCTATGTTGGGGTAAGTTATGACATAATGAAGTTGCAGACCTGTAGCTCATTCCATAGATGAGCAATAGCCACTTTGATATTCTCACTGTTGAGTAAATCGCTTGTAACTTTAAAACTATTGCATTTAGAGTAATTTGTTTGTCAGTTTGTTCGTATGCAGCATTTAAATAATAATACTGGTTAGATTTTTATGGCAAAAGAATGTGGAGATGGGTCTTGGCCCAACTTAGATCTTATTAAATTTTGAGGGTGATCTGGAGTACTGCCTGGATACATAAAAGATTCAAAGATCCCGATTTTACCATTTATTTATTATTGAGCTATTTTGCTTTAGAAAAAAATGGATAAGATTCTGAAATAAACTATACATGCCTTGCTGGATGTCTGCACTCTCCGAGTGTTCTTGTTATCCAGCCATATCCGATTGGTGAGAATGTCCCTTTAATCACCTTCCACTGATGATCTATTTTATCATATTGGTAAAAATTAGAGGGTTTACATCTTGTTCAACAACAAGTTTTATCACGTTGAAAGCCAGTTCCATTACTATAAATATTTATAAGTAAAACTTATGACTTGCTAGTATTATCAAAACCTAATCAGTGCTTTTATAGGGTGAGTAGAAAAGGACATTTAATGGTAAATAATGGACATAACAACTACATTGTGAGGCTGGGTACTGAATATTGCTATTAAAAGTAAGTTTGTCACGTAAGCATAAGGAATATTTTTAAATAGTTTTACGTGATAGAAAATTGGCCCGCTTTATGCTAGCCACTGGAATGACATATACAAAATTAAGAAATGAGAAATATCTTTATGACATGAATAGTAAAATTATTTTGGTTAGAGTATTGGTCCTAAAAGTGAGAAAGAATGGAATTTAAGAGTTACTAAAATGCACCTTGTTGCATAAATGTAAGGTTTGTTTTTCTATTTATTTATTTATTTACCTGTTTATTTTATATTTTAGCAAAGTACCAAAACAAGTTGTTGGCAAGGAACAGTATAAAACGACCATTAATGACTGTTTATTGTATTTAATAATTTTTGAATGTTTTTTCTTGTCGTGCCTTAGTTCCCACAAGTTTACTGATCAAAGGAAATATAGGAATGCATGACATTTTATCATAAAACCTCAGCCTTTAGAAAGGCTAACATCACATAGGTCTCATGGGTTTTTTTACGGTGAAACAAAGCGGTAACCTACTGTGAATTATTCAGTATTGTAGACAACACAGACAGGCTGTTAATTAGGCATAATTGGACCAGAAATAAGAATAGATGATATTTTGATTTATTTGCAGACAGAAAAAATGGCAAGCATGGATTGGCCACATAAGAATAACGTGATGTAATAATGCAGTTTTTTATTTGTCACACACTATTGGGTTCAGATTATTCATCCAACTAGTTGGCATCAAAGGCCAAAGTAAACCAACAAAATGATTTACATAAAAACAGCTCTCTTTGTATGAATTATTACACATTATTTTACTCATGAAAACTGTTAGTAGTTTACATAATTTCTATATCAGCGATTTTGATTGACCTGGGCCTGTATTCACAAAGTATTAAGTCTAAGAAAGATTCTTTGCTAAGAATTTTCTTATTCTTAGAATAAAATCCTATTCACAAAACAATTCTTAGCTAAGAATAATTCTAAGAATAGAAGTAAAAGGAAATGTGTGCGCAGGTTAGACTGAGTGTAGTTCAAAGAAAAATTCTAAGATCCATTCTGAATACAGGCCCAGAAGTGCCAAGCTGCAAGTACTGGTATTAAGACTCAAGTACACTGGTACTTTGACCCTCACTTTAAAATTGGCTATAGAATCAGGGCAAAGAAGTGCTGGAAATTTCAGATGCATCTCAATTCTTGTGATCAGTCTGGGAATCGTTCTGGAAACCTATCCCGACCACCCTGACCTATTTGGAGTCCCCATTGTTTTTAATCCTGACCTATATAACTCTAACATGATTTCAATACTACTAAACATATCACAGATATGCAAGATTGGCTGATATAGATATTGTGCCCAATATGAATTGGATATTTTGATGTAATTAACTGAATATAAAAGTTCAGGTTCAGCAAGTTTCTTACTCATTTTTTTAGTTACGTTCACAGAATTTGAGCTAGTGGCACAAAACAATACCCTCACAACATTCAATATCGCGGACATAATGATAAAACAACACTATACAGTGGGCAAAGACAATATCACATACTCAAGACCTCAACAAATTAAAACTATGCATGGTCATTGATTGGTTGGTTGGTTGGTTGATTGGCTGATTAATTGATTGATTGATTGATTGATCGTCATGCTTAAGTAATTAACCTAATAAAATGTACAATAAATTTAATACTCCTAGATGTGGCTCTGATTACAGTCAGTACTGTTTGTTGGCTTTAAACTAGACTTATTTGCAATTTTTTATTGCATTGTATATCTTCTATTTGACCCATCCAAACTGCACAAGTACAAACAACCCAAGCTCTCTAATGACTGACATTCCGTTAGCTGAAGACAGAGTCACTAGAATGGCTATTTGTTAACTTCCCTGGGGTTCATAAGCCTGTCATTCGGGAAAGAACCCAATGACAGAAGATCGCAATCTTAATTTGTCATCCAAGCCACTATGTGTCTGCCTGTACCTGAGATTAAACCCATGTCCTCTGTGTTCCCAGTTGAGTGTGTTATCCACAAGGCCACAGTAGCAAATCTGATAAATTGAGATATTTATGTCGGTATTTTTAGATGATAAACTCAATATATCAAGATATCTATCACGATTTATCAAGTTAGTAAGTTGATAAAATCGAGATATCTGATTTTATTTATCCAGATAGTAAGCCGATATGAGAGTCACTGAGTGATAGTATCTTGATTTGTATTTCAATTTAATGACTTATAGTAAGTCGATAAATTGAGATACGTATCTTTTTTTTAAGTCGGCGACCTAAAAGAATTATAATGGTCCCTGCTAAGCTTGCATAATTTATAAAATATTTATATATATTTTTTATATTTTTCAGAAATGAAACAAGTCCGATGAAAACAAAGAAAAATAAAAAGATATGTTCTTGACATTCCCAAAGAAATGTTTTAGTGAGAAACCACTAACACATTGCAACTGTATGAACATGGATTAGTGTGACATTAGACAATCATGGATAATCACGTGGTTAATCTCTGGAGAGTGTTGATGACGTCTGCATGTGTTTTCACAACAGTCCTGGCTGAAGACAGACAACACATGCTAGGTAAGTGCAATTGTAAATAATACAAACTTATTACTTCCGTCATGCGACCATCAAGGATGTCATGTAATTGGTGGGGTGTATTTGTCTGTTTGTAAAATAACTCAAATATTTATGGGCATATTCTGATGAAATATTCATGAAATAAGGACAATGACACAAGGAAAAGATGATTAAATTTTTGTGGTGATCCAGATCACCATCTGGATCCAGGAATTTTTTAAAGGATTTTCTATCATTGCACTTTTTGAGGTATTGGGTTTGGGAGGAGGTTTGCTCTCTCCAGTGCTGTTCTAAAGTGATTAATTTATTTTAATTATTTCTCACATACAAGGTGCACAAATACCCAATAAGCATATAAATGCTGACAGACTCTAGGCACATAATACGGAAAAGAAGAGATCGTTAAACATAGAAACGAGTAAATGCTGATAGACTCTAGGCACATAATACGGAAAAGAAGAGATCGTTAAACACAGAAACGAGTAAATGCTGATAGACTCTAGGCACATAATACGGAAAAGAAGAGATCGTTAAACACAGAAACGAGTAAATGCTGATAGACTCTAGGCACATAATACGGAAAAGAAGAGATCGTTAAACCAGAGACAAAGCAGGGATCATTGCTATGGAGAAGGGCTGTGAAAAACAAGGCCGAAAGGTGTTTCAGTCCCCTAGCATGAGCTCAAAGCCATCAGAGACACAAGTAGTGCACTAGAATTTATGAAAGTCTGGTGACACAAAGAAATTCCAACTCAGACACATCCCACAGCTGGTCTAGAACTCAGACGGTCACCCATCCAAGTACTAACATAGCCCATTGCCGCTTAACTTCAGTGAGCAGAGCAATACTCATCACGCTGCGCCACAATTCACGAAAGTCAGGAGGCAAAAAAAAAGGTGATTCCTAGAAGCGCGAGCTCTACTGAGGCTCACGCTTAGAAACAATACCAAACTAGGTTGGGTAAGCTTTTGCAAAGAAATGGGTTTTCAGCATATTTCTGAACAGGGAGAGAGAAGTGAGTGAATGTACATTGTCAGGCAGATCATTCCCAATCTTCGGAGTATCATATGCAAACCTGAGACCAAAATGCTTGGTAGACTTTTCTGATCATGCAAAGTGTGGGACCTCAAGCAGGACACCATCAACTTAACTTCTATGAGTATTATACACAGTAGTAGTTTTAAGAAGAAAAAATAAAATAATCAGGAAAACCGTTTTGTAGGAGCTCAAAGGAGTTTAAGGCACATTATCCAAAAACATAAGACATAAATCAGAAATCATTTAAATGGGATGAGGGTAATGGGAGCAAGGGGACCATCAATGGTTGTGGTCAAGAACTAAGGAGGGAAAGACTTCTAAAACAGATAGGTTTAAAGTTGCCTTTTGAAACATGAGAGAGTAGGAGCAGTTTGAGTTTCCAGTGGCAAGTCACTCCATAGTTTTGCAGCATCATATGAGAAACTGTTGTCACAGCGAACTGTTGATTTATGAAGTAAGGAAGCGGAATAAAGAAAATCTTAAGGAACATCTTCCCCGGATTGCTGTGCCTTGTTTTAATAGCAGCCTTATACAAAGTCAGATTAGGGGCAAAATATTTTGGCTTTCCAGTGCTTAAGTATGGAGGGATCAATTTTCAACACTAAATCAACATGTTTTCAAAGGTCCGTGCCTACTCGAGGAATGACTTCACTACATTCCTCCTCACTTCTAAGACACAGTCCATTATCTTCAACTTGAAAAATAAAAGTATTTTATCAAAACAAACCCACCACTGTGAAATTTATTGGGTGTAAAAAAATCATAATCAGTCATGTGACAAAATCACGTGGGAAGTACAAAGGCTGTGACAGCTGGAATTAATGATGAAAGATAATGGATCAGTTAATGACATCAAACTTCCCAGACCGGGTGAAAAATTGGTGAATTATGTACAAAGAAAAGTTTTTTGCATAAAACCCTTTTTGAAGTCACTTTTCCCCGTCCTTTTAATGTTCCGCCAATATGACCATGTTTATGCCTTGCATAGCTGTTTGCATGATTTCTAAAATATCATGAATATCTTTTGGAAAAAAATTCACTACGGATAAAATAAAGATAAAAAAATAAGATAAAATTGATTTTGCAGCAACCCATGGTTAGTTTACACTTGTCCAGACAAACTTTTCGGGAACATTATTAAGTCTGTGTATACATACATGTGCCTTACAAGATCCAATGTCCAATTTGCAACATGATTTTTTCCAAATCTTTATGTTTTTTCATCTATTTGTGTTGAGATCTGATTTGTGACACTCGAACTCCGATTTGCGACTATCGTTAATTTTGGGAGGAAAAAATCGGATGAAAAGGAAACTCTCGGTGTATTTTGTAGAAATTTTTATAGATACTGAGAAAATTGTAAATTGGATGTCGGATGTTGTAAGCCACATCCATACATAGAATAATTTGTATAAAAGTGTCTGTGTTTTATGTAATTATAATTTATTACATTACAGCAGAAATGAAGATCCACATAGATCTCACATGATAGCATATAGTGACAGTCTAAAAACATTTTTGAATTTTATTGTTTTAGTGGCATGATATGCTGTAGCCCATCTAAAGATAGGCTACCTACTGAGGATCTTATGTTGTGATATATTTGGGTGACATATCGGACAAGTGAGAATGGGGGCTAAGACAATAATTTGAAAATCTTTTGAAATACCATTAAGGATAAAGCTTGTCACGCCAGTAGACAAAGTGCTAGATGCAGAGACAATGGGAGAATTCTTTAGAAGTTTTTATGCGGTAAAACGGGTTTCCACTGCAAAAACAGCATTTTTTTCCTGAAATAAAATGCATCAAACAAAGGATATATGTCACCAGTATGTGAAATGGTGACATGACACAGAAAACCACTATGGTTATTTCATAAATCACTTTGAACTTGATCTTATTGTTAAGTCACCATTTGTGAAATCTCTCAAACTTGATTAAGAAAAAGTTTCAGATTCAAGTCCCTGACTTAGCGAAAAATTTGTCAAAGAGCCTTTGTGAAACTGGTCCATGACTCAACAAATTTCACAAAAACTCATCTAATACCCCTTTAACACAACAGGGGCCGATTTCACAAAGGGACTTAAGCCCAGATTTAGACTTAAATTTAAGACTTTGGTCTTAAATTTTGTAAACAGAATGGTAAAGTCTGTGGTCTTAGACTTAGCAGATTTCACAAAGCAGCTAAGTCCATAAAATTGCTAAGTCAGTGGACATAACTTTAAGTCTGGTAGATAGTGGGCTTAAATTTTGTAAAGAGGATTTAAATATGGCCGCCATAAAATTTTGTCTACTTCAAAATTTGAAATGACTGTAAGTAAAGTATAATTATATAGAACACCTACTTAAAGTAGTCTTTGGTAAGTTTATATGCGGTAACAAGGTTTTCCATTTCAAAGCAGCATTTATCCTTATACAAAATGCATCGATTGAAGGATATATGTCACCAATAGTATATTTTGAATAGATATAAACAGTCACATGACACAGAAAACCACTGTGGTTATATGATGAGCTTGGACTTAGCTAAGTCACCCTTTGTGAAATCCATTTAAGTCCCAGAAGCTAGCTAAGGCCAAAGTCTTAGTTTTAAGTCTCTGACTGAAGTTTATGTCTCTTTGTGAAATCGGCCCCAGGTGATATAACCCACAGTTAGAGGTGTTAGTCAAAAGATATCCAGAGACTGAAGGTGAATGGAGGTAAATGGAGGTTGTCTTTCGGGTTGACACACATTTATACTACTCTCGTGCTACTGCCATCCTACTGTTATTTACAATTACACCCAATGTCCATTCAGTGCCCGGGTGTGTCATACCTTATGCCTACATCAAATCTTGGAAGATTGGGAGGCAGTTGCGATCGCCGCCAAATAAAACTTCTAACCACGGTGTATACCGGCCGTAGTATCAATGGGGTATAAAGATATGGCTATATCAAAGGCTCAACGTGAAGCCAGCCCGGGAGGTGTCCACCAGGGTTGTTTTGGTAAATTTGATTTTTTATATATATATCTAGAATATGATCCGGATCGTTCCCAAAATGTAATCATTCCTTCTTAAGGCTAGACTCTCTCCACATAGCTTTCATGTGGATCATGAATATCTGCTCATTACTTTTGGCCAAATGTCAACAAGAAAGCCAAACTGTTTTACAAAACCAAATACATTGAAGTGAGATCCTGGCAAAACTCTTGATTGTTTTCTGGAATATGATCTGGATCTTTCCTAAAAATTAAATCACTTCTTCCTTTGTTTAAACACTGTTAACAAAAGTTCGGAAAGATTTGTACATTACTTTTGGAGTTACCATGAAGACAGACAAATGCACCCAACACATAACCTCTTGGTAGGGGTATTGATAGTTTTTAATCATTTTAAGTACTTGAGGTTTATCTTGTTATTATGAGCACAAAGTCTACATAAAAGTCAACAAATCAACATACTTTTTGGGGCGTTCTCAATTGACAAGTCTCAAGATCGGAATGTAAATCCTTACTCAGTCCAAGTCTTTAGCTTCTTTACAATGGTTTGTATAATGTCAGTGCTTTTACAGCACTTAATTTCCATCATCTTCCAAACTCTAAGGCGCTGGGGCCACATAGAGAGGTGAAAAATTAATCAGATTAGCAGAGACATAGCAGCCTAACACAAGAGATGCCAAGGAAAGGGGAAGACTATGGAGGCTAGGCTTTACTGATGAGGCATGTCTACTGCAAGATGATGGAGAAACTGGAGTTCAGATATCACCAGGGAGCTCATTTTACCAAGTCAGCCTCGTACGTAAAGCTGTAGCTGAAGTGCTAAAGTGTTGTTGATTTCAGCACTGACAACATGAACTGTGGAATGTTTAGGCACTTCCTATCATTTTGAATGCTGAGCCTGTGTGTCAATCTTAAACTGAGTCTGAGGGCTTTTTGAAATCGGCTCTGACATTTCGGGGGTTAGCTCTGTGATGTGGTCCTGTTTTATTTTTAAATTATTTTGTTACAACTATGTTAAAATACGTTTCCACTGAGATGATAAAACTTAAAGGGCAGAGGTATCAACCCGAGACAAAAATCATATTAAATTTCACTCTTGGACTATTTATAGGTGTTCTCTACAAGAATACAAAACACCCACTGGTTTCTGAGATATTTGCATGTCATCTGCTAGTGACAGTAAAATTCTATATAAACGCTTATATTTGCAGTAGTAGAACTACTGTAAGAACAGCGCACCTCATTACAATCAAGGTATTAAATGGTGATGCCTCTGATTACATTCAATCCTACTTTCCATAAACCACTATGTTCTGGTGACAAAATGTGTGAACTAAAAGAGCATTGATGGAAATTAAAAGGGCAAGGAATACCAATCGTTCTATGTAAATGCAGCACCCCCCTATTGGAATAGCCTACCTGACGATGTCTGCAACATTGAACTGGATTAAAATGATTTTCTAGAAAAGAATAAAAGCCATTCTGTTTAAGAGTGCCTTATCATTGGAAGTAGTGCAGTGATTGACCAATCAGTGACTAGAATTGTGTTATAAAAGAACCATTATTGGGTTTTTTTGTTGTCACTCTGCAGCATGTACGTACGCGTACGTGTGAGCGACTTCTCCTCCGAAACTACAAGGCCCAGAGACATGCTGTTTTTTAAAAGATAGCTTATCTATCTAAGATAAAAATGGTTCAAGGCATGCAGATCTGTTTGCTAGAGCCATTATAAGTGAGGTACTCCCCACCCTAAGTGAGAAAATTTCAACACTTTATTACAATTTTCTCATTGGCTATTGGAGGGATTTCTTTTATATCTTGCATATATGTTCTAGGCCACAAGTAGATTCCACTTTGTGAGTATCGGACCTGGATCTTTCTTAAATATTTTTTTATAAATTTTTAAATAACTTTTAATGCATTAAAATTCATGAAATCTGGCACTAAATCACTTATAACTTGAAAAGTATTGCATTTAGAGCATTTTGTTAACATATGTTATTGAGCTACTTTTTCCATAGTTACAACATGGTAACTTGGGTGTCTATCTCAATAGCTAACTGAGTAATAGTTACTTTTTGACTTTTCAGTAACTCCCATCATGAGTAAAATCACTTGTAACTTGAAAACTATTGCATTTAGAGAATTTCATACTTTTGGGTACTTTTGGGTCAGCTATAACATGGTAAAATTTCAGACCTGTAGCTCATTGCATAGCTGAGCTTTTGCTATTTGAGGTTATCAGTGTTCAGTAAATCAGTTAGAACTTTAAAACTACTGCATTTAGAGTATCTCTTTAAATTTGTTATTCGCCTATTTTGGGATCAGCTGTAACAAAGCAAATTTGCAGACAAGTAACTTATTTAATAGATGAGCAATAGCTATTTTGAAGTTATCACTGTCGAGTAAATTAGTTATAACTTGAAAACTATTGCATTTACAGAAATTATGTTATTCAGTGACTTTTGGGTCAGCTATAACATAGTAAAATTGCAGAACTGTAGCTCTTTCATAGCTGAGTAATAGCTACTATGATGCCATCACTGTTGAGTAAACTATTGCAGTTAGAGTATCTTGTTTTAATATGTTATTCACCTACTTTTGGATCAGCTATAACATAGTAAAATTGCAGACTTGTAGCTTATTTCATAGCTGAACAATAGCCATCTTGAGCTGCTCACTGTTGAGTAAATCAGTTGTAACTTGAAAACTATTGCATTTACAGTATTTTCTTTTAGTATGATAGTCACCTGGTTTTCTGTTAGCAATAACATAGTGAAATTGCAGACCTGTAGCTCATTGCATAGCTGAGCAATAGCTACTTTCAGGTTTTCACTGTTGAGTAAATCAATTGTAACTTGAAAACTATTGCATTTAGAGAATTTTGTTTTAAAATATGATATTCACCTACTTATGGGTCGCTATCAGATAGTAAAGTTGTAGACCTGTAGCTTATTGTATAGCTGAGTAATAGTTACTTTGCTATTATCACTATTTGAGTCAATCAGTTCTAACTTGAAACTATTGCATTTACAGTTTTGGGTCACATATAACATGGTAAAATTGCAGACCTGTATCTCATGGCATAGCTGAGCTATAGCTACTTTGAGGTTATCACTGTTGAGTAAATAAGTTGTAACTTGAAAACTGTTGAATCTACAAAATTTTGTTTAAATATATTATTCACCTACTTTTAGGTGGTAACATAGTAAAATTGCAGATTTATAGCTCATTACATAGCTGACCAATAGCTATTTTGAGATTCTAACTGTAGAAAAAATCAGTTGTAAAATTGAAAACTATTGATTTAGAGACCTGTAACTCAATGCATACCTGAGCAATAGCTACTTTTAGGTTATCATTGTTGAGTAAATCAATTGTAACTTGAAAGTTATTGCATTTAGAGAATTTTTTTTAAATAAGTTATTAACCTACTTTTTGGTCAGCTATAACATAGTAAAATCGCCGACCTGTAGCTCATTGCATAGCTAAGTAAAAGCTACTTTGAGATTTTCATTGTTGAGTAAATCAGTTATAACTTGAAACTATTGCATTTCCAGTATTTTCTTTAAATAAGTGATTCACCTACTTTTGGGTCAGCGATAACATGGAAAACTTGCAGACCTGTTAGCTACTTTGACGTTATCACTGTTGAGTAAATTTTTTGCAACTTGAAAATGATTGCACTTAGAGAAATTTGTTTGAATATATCTTTCATGTACTTCTTTCATGAACCAGCTATAACATAGTAAAAATTCAGACCTGTAGCTCATGGCATAGCTGAGAAATAGCTACTTTCAGGTTCTCACTATTGAGTAAATCAGTTGTAGCTTAATAACTATTGCATTTACACTATTTTCTGTAAATAGCTCTGTCACAGAAAATAAACCTTGTCTTGGGACAGGAGACCTGCTCAGTCAGGCAGTTCATGTCCCTAATAGGACTTCGAACAGCCACAGAAAAAGAAGTGGTGTCGGGACATTTACACATGAGGCCTATCCAATGGCATTTAAAGAAGCATTGGCATGTCCCAGAGGTTCTGGAAAAGGTCATTCCCTTGCCAAAGTCTCTTCATGTTCATCTGAAGTGGTGGTTGGACCTACTTTTCGGCCGGCTATAACAGCTATAACTCGAAAACTATTGCATTTAGAGTATTTCATTTAAATATGTTATTCACATACTTTTTGGTCAGCTATAACATAGTAAAATTGCACACGTGTAGCTCGTTGCATAGCTGAGCAATAGCTACTTTGAGGTTTTCACTGTTAAGTAAATTAGTTGTATCTTGTAAACTATTGCATTTGGAGAATTTTTTTAAATGTGTTTTTCATCTATTTTTGAATCAGCTACAACATAGTAAAATTGCAGATGTGTAGCTCGTGGCATAGCTGAGCAATAGCTATTTTCAGATTCTCACTGTTAAATAAATCAGGTGTAACCCAAATACTATTGCATTTACAATATTTTGTTGCAATATGTTTTCCACCTACATTTTACTCAAACATGGTACATTACTTCAGAGTGCCATTTGCGGGGTACAGTTGTTGTGTCCTTTTCTTCTTCACTTCTACTCTAAAACTCAAGACACACAGTCAGCTGACACAGAGCCCGTTCATGGGCACTGATTGCTTGTTTTATCTTTGATATGCACAGAATATTTATATTCACAGCAGTAGTGTTATATCTTTGATGTCTATATATTAATAATGTTACACTTGCTATGTATATGTTATACCCCTTTCACACTGCATACAAATCTCAAACGGTAGTTGAAGGACAGGGTCATTTAGCCAAATACATGTAACCGTGAATTACACCTCCTGTGGTGTGAACAACTCAGATGAAATGGGGCGAGCTGGGAGGTGGTTCCACCACCGAGGAACACCTGTAACCTCGGGACATACTGCCTGTAGTGTGAAAGGGGCATTAGGAGATTTACTTTGGCATTTGACTGAGACATTTGTGATTTTGACTGCCTTCTGACCACCCAACTTTGGGCTTTCAGTTAGAATGATATGGATCTGTTCAGTCATATTTACATCGATCACGAGTTTTACAAATGTTGTCACTTATTGTGATGAATATTTCTGTCAGGTAGTAAACAGAAAAGTAGTTCAACCGGTTGTTGGTTGAATTTTTTTTTTTTTTTTTTTGAAAAACTAACTTTCATGTCCAGACTATAAAATGTGATATTGATTTTTCACTGATATGCACTACAAATTTAAGAATAATATTTTTTCTTCATTTTGTAATCATTATTGCTTCATCAAGTTAAAATTTTTTATAGATTATCTATACTTCACTTAACACATTTTGAACACATATTGAACTTAATTTTTGAGTCCTGTATTATCTTTAAGTAAATCATTTTGTTATTGGTAGATAACTAAGTTGCCACGAAAGCCCCAATCACACTCCTCATTACTACTTGTGCTGCCAGACTTCTGTCACTGAAGTTTGTATTCTGTGGTATTCCTTGCTTTCCATGGTAAAACACACAGAATTTGTGTCAAACCGTGCCTGATGTCCTTCCCATTTCCTCCACCCAGAAGGTATTAAATTCATGACCATTTTTCTGTTTGTAAGAAGGATTGTGCAAGTACTACTGGTCAGATATTTGTGAGAAAAATCAGAAGATGGGTCTTGGTCCAACTTAGATCCCATTAAATTTTGAGGGTGAGTTGGATCACCGCCTGGATACAGAAAAAAAGTTTTAAAAATCCGGATTTTCCCCTTTACTTTTTATTGAGCTTTTTAAAGTCATACATGCCTCTTGAGCTCTTGTTTGTAATTTCTGTATCTAGAGGTTTAGTACTGGGTTTCACATTAGACACATGTCCCACTTCTGTTTGTTTTTCTGTCATTATCACTGCCGAAAATAATCCCTGTAGGGTGACAGGGGCTTTAGATTTTACAAAACAATTATAGGTAGTTTCGCAAAATCCAAATAAACCCACCTCCATTAATTTGTAGAAGGATAATTATTTTGTAAAAGTTTTGAAACAAAAGTGGTGTGGATTACAGTCATATTAAATCTTAGTGTTAGTTCAGAATTTAGAATCCCCGCATCTTATGAAATCACACAATATAAAAATAGCCAGCCTCAGCAGGCAAGAACCCCAGCCCGCAGGTACAGGTAAATGGCCAATAACGTTTGTTGTAAAGTATAGAGGAAGATTCACAGGCCATGATTTCTTACAAGTATTTTTCATATTTTGAAATCCTAGAAACAATTATAAGGGAGATATAAGGCCTTTTTGACATGATCACCCTCCTATTTGGCATTAACAATGTGATATGGCGGCCATTTTGTTTCCAAAACAAGGACACAATTACTCTGAGACAAGCTTTCCTGTCCATTTACATTTTGTTCAAATCTGATGAAGCTAGCTGCAATATTTTAGGTTACAGAAAATAATAAAGATTTTAGAACAAACTTTAAGACCCCAAAATTTTAAGTGTTGCCATGGCAACAGTTGCTGCCAGATACCCCTCAAAACCTAATCAGCTCTAGATTCTCTTGGGGTAAACATATCCTGAAAATTTGGTGAAAATCCATGCATGGGTTAAGGCTGTGGAACACCCACAAACTTTAAGACCAGAAAATCTTAAGTGTTGCCATGGCAAGAGTGGTAGCCAGACACCCCCAAAAACCTAATCAGCTCTAGATCCTCTTGGGTTAAACATCACCTGAAAATTTGGTGAAAATCCGTGAAGGGGTTTAGGCTGTGGAACACCCACAATCTTTAAGACCCGAAAATTTTAAAAGCGTTGCCATGGCAACAGTTGTTACTGGATACTCCCCAAAATAACATCCCCTGAAAATTTGGTGAAAATCTGTGCAGAGGTTTAGGCTGTGGAACAGACATGCCCGGACGGCACAGGGGACGACTATAACCCCAGACTTTATGGCTGGGGTTAAAAAGTCACAACCCTAGGGAGTCTTAACTAGCAATAGGGGTCACATATTGTATGTCCTGGTATTTAAATCAATTTTATTTATTTGGGTTTTAATGTCGCTTTCAACACTGTACAGGTCATATCACGACTGGTAGTTTTATGGGCAGAGGAAGCCTTTAAGTACAGTTGGTCAAGGTTGTGTACTGTAAACTGCCGACAATCGGTAAACAACTACCAACATAGGGACCCAGGTTTGAACCGCAGACCTCAGAGGTGGGAGGCAAGTGTGTTACCACTGTGCCACCATGGCCGCTCATATTTAGGTCAAATATATTGTGTCATGGATAAGAAAAATCTCATTAGATGCAATGTTGCCAGGTTGTTTCATCATTCTCCTATTACTGTACGGTAATCACAAAAAAAATTAATTGCCACATACCTTTCAATTCACTGTACTTCATAAATATTCAGATCATAATATTACATAAACTATTACAATTATAGTTATCCCTATACAAATTAGAAAAATTACAACAGTCACAGCACAAAAGTCAAGTTTTGATATTGATCAATAAGTTATTGTATACACAAATATCCAATTACTGTGCATACATGAGAAGTTTAATGCAGTGGTTCTATTTCATATGCAGAAAATCTAGTTTTCATATTATAAAGTTCTCAAAAGCCTTTTATTATTATATTGTCAAATGACACTGAATTAACATGAATTTTATGTGATATCATTGTTGAAAATTACCAATATTGTAAAACCCACTTTCTGACAGCGTGAAATCTAAAAGTAAAATAACTAAAATGAGCCATTTTTCCTTGCTTGTAGGCATACTTGTTGAGAAGAGTTTACAACTCCATCATCGCACGCCAGTGAGTGACGTCATCATGCAGATCAATAACTCGCTGCTAGAACTTCCAGGCCAAAGGTCAGGGCTGACAACGGACACTGTTGCAAGTTTAGACACATATTCCATCATGACCAAAAGTAAGTTTAATTTATTGTTTGCATGAATACACTACTTTTCAATGACCACTCCTAAATGACAATAAACTTCTATGCTGGTTCCACAGCTATATGTAATCATTGTCCAGTTCTTCCTCCCCAGAGGCTCCAAACATTTAAGAATATTTTTTGTACCCACATGAAGACAAGGACAAGCAATTTTTTATATGCTGCAGTAAATATATAGAATAAGAAATATGCAATCAACAGGGACAAATAGTCGTATGCTGTTCAAAGCTTCATATTGTTAAGAAGTTTTAAGTTTTAATGCAATGGGTGAGAATCTTTATTGGCTGAACAATACCAAACGTCAATGTGACGTCATAATACCTTTCAGATGACTCCTTTTGTATAAAACTTATTTTGCACTCCGTCAGTCTGGGACAAACCTTTTTTTTCGCTATAACTCAACAGATGTACAGTACATTAATTGTAATACTTGGCTTAATGTAATTTGGCATATGTATTTCAAACTGGCACCTTATTGATAAATGGATTCAGTCTGCAGCCTATCCAGTTCACTGATTCCTAAAATGAATTACTGTAGACAGGAGTAGACAGTCTTTTGGAAAGGAGAGTACAATAGACAGATGGTTAAAAACTAATTGTCCGTTATACTGTCCTGTCCACAAGACTGTTCACCCCTGTAGATGCACTCTGAGTGATTGTGGCTAAATTTAGTCTCAGTATTGTATGCCTTTATAATAACAATAATGCATAATACATGAGATCACCACACTATAATCAGCATGTAGCTCCCAGTGCTTGATATTTGTGCTGTTGAACCAAATTGGTTGCACATTGACTTTATTATTTAACTCATTCTTGTGCCAATTTAAAACTTGTGCCATATTATCAAGCCTGTAAGCAGTAATTGTCAAAAATAGTTAAGTCACTGTGCACAAAGGCTTAAGTATTTCAATCTATTACTTATCTTTAGAGTTTAGAGTTAACAAGTATTTAAAAGACCTCTTAAATCTTAGTTGCCACTGTTTTAAAATAATAAATTCATAAGAAAGTTTAAAGTTTTGTTGCTAATGTTTTACAACAATAATTATTCATGGGGATGCTTTGTTGCCAATGTCTTACAGAGTCGGAAATGCAAAAGGAAATCAGTGACACAAACACGACCTTCACCCTGAACCTGGCCATCCATTGCCCACAATGCACCATTGTACAGGAACTGATGAGCCGGCCTGACATCCTGTGTCAGGTGATCTGTTTCGACCATCTCATTGGCCAGTGGGATACATGCCATAACTACACTCTCAAGACCAATGCTTACAAGGAATTATTGAGAAAACTGGTGGGATTCACCAAGAAAATTGTCTTCTTCTACGATAGAGGTCGAGGTAGGTTAGATAGGAAAGTTAACAGAGTGACAATAGTTTAAAATTTTGCCACAGGTATTATATAAGATCAAATGTAAAACATACTTCAAAAGGATTGTTATCTCTACCAAGGAGGTATTATTTTCATGACCATTTGTGTGTCTGTCCGTTTGTCTCTTTGTTAGCAGGATTATGCAAATAATCTACTGGTTGGTAGTTTGGTACTTGGTACTCATCCGGGGGTGATTCCTCACTTGCTCCCCCATTGGGAAGAATGGCTGGGCAGAAGAGGAGGAGGGGGCTCTATTGGACATGTTCATTAGCAATCCCTGTTCATCAATGAACCTGAAGCAGTTTTGCCTGTAGCTAGGGACTACGTAGGTCATCCAGGACACATCTTGGTATGTGCGGGTACATTTGGGGAGATCTGGAAGCAAATCCTGGAGCATTACTTGGACGTCTAGGGTAACCACAGTACCAGGCCATGCATTGTCAAAAACAGTTGGAACCACAAGATTTGCCCCCCAAAAAACAACTCTCCTTGACTTCTCCCAGACCATCATTTAAACAGGGTTCTCACATCCTTGAAAATCCTTGAAAAAATTTGCTTCATTTTCAAGGCCTTTAAAGTCCTTGAATTTGGCCAAAATTGAATAAAATCCTTGAACAGTCCTTGAATTTGTTATCGCCCAACTTCTGCATCTGCATCATCTAGTTTTACAGCTTTGGCAGACTCAACAAAGCAAGTATGATCTAAGATGTGTTAACTAGCATTGTTGTAATGAGTTTATAAATGTTAAAATCATGTGACAATAAGGAATTTTGAGGGAGGAACAGATGGCTAGAAGGGGAAGTGAAGGAGACTGTGCCTTAAAATGATTTCGAGACAACTCGCCCCTGCTGACAATTCGCCCCCGTTTTTTCCAGATGATTCGCCCCTTGTTTTTAAGATAATTCGCCCCCATTTTTAAAGATGATTCACCCCTTTTTATGGAAACCTTTGGTGATTTTTTATGAATGTAGTGTCTATTTCCATTCTGTAAACAATATATTAATGTGGAAGAAATTACTTAAACTTTTTATTAGGCATTTTAATATTATGAGCTAGCATTTTAAAATGCACCTTTATTTAAAACATTTAAAGAAATTTAAGAAAAATCCTAAATTTAGCTAATACAATGCATATTGTAATATAGTTAAGCTATCTTTTATTCTATGTACAGCTGAGTTGCATTCTCACTTGCAACTACACAAAGCTGGCCAACATGTGGCAAAAAACACATATTTATTGCATATTATCCAGTAGAAATTATTACCAATTAACTACTATTGTTCAGTGGCAAAATTTTTTTAAGGGGCGAATTGTCTTCAGAAAACAGGGGCAAATTGTTTCAGGGGGCGAATCGTCTTGACACCCCTTAAAATATATCCGTGAGAATTGTTGGGATATTTTTCATTTTTTTTTCAAAACTCAGTGTACTCATATTTACAAAACGTCACTGTGTCATATAATCAATAAACTACAAACATCACAAGTGGTGTTCCTAGAACTAGGATTGAAAGCCATAGTTCTACAGAACAATATACTCTAATGACAAATACCATAAATCTCTAAAATATTGCACCAGGTGTTCAAATGGATTCCTGTGGTCAACTGTACTAATGGACTTTAAGTCTCAAATCAGACACATGTTTGTTTTGTGTTCTCTATTTGAGACAAGATGGTATTACCAGTGTCACAGAATCAAGACCATTTTAAAATACTGGAATGAAATTGTTGATTCTCAGCAAATAAAATAATTGGAAAACATAAAATATCACAAACATACAATAAACCTGAAGAAATTCTAACATTTTATCCCATATTTTTGCACATGTTAAGGTTTCATTGCTGGTTCTTTCTCATTAATTTTACTTCCTGTGACACACAGATTCAACTGGGACAACACTAAAATGCAGTGTTTTTCGGTATCCCAGATTCAAAACGGGTTTTTTCAATGTGGGATAACGAAAAAGGTAAAAAAAATCATATTACTACCCTTTCCCTCCTCAGCACAATATCACATTATTATTACAGGACTCAAAGCGTAATTTGACCAATCCCGACTGCAAAAGTGTATAAAAAAGTCTTTTAACCATCTGAATTCTGCATTTTGTTTGAAAGGGTGGGCATTTACATAAATTTCATGTGTTTTGTTACCAATAACAAAAATATAAATGCTATTGTAGACGACTTCAGTACACACCTGGTGCCACGGTGGCAGAGTGGTAACACTCTCGCCTCCCACCTCTGAGATCGGGGGTTGGGTTCCCGGATCGATCTCAAATGGGAAAGCTGGTAGTTGCTTGCCGTTGGTCGGCAGTTTACAGTACAGAACCTTGACCAACTGCATGTACTGGTTTCCTCTGCCCTCCCAACTACCCGTCGCGATATGACCTGTACAGTGTTGAAAGCTATGTAAAACCCCAAATAAATAAATTCAGTACACACGTTCAGTTGAAGATCCTTACTGAATAACATTTTCTCAAATGAGGTTTTACACCTTTCTATATTGAAGGGGCTTTACAAGCAAAACTGAATACATTCCCAGGCCATATTCTGATGGTATTCATCTGGTGTTAATTGACAAAATAACTCAGAATAGATGCATTTCTATACAGTGACCAAAGCTGATAGAACAAACCCATTAACAGATAATTGCTGGCTTTTGTTGGAACTAGCCTTTTGGTAGATTGTAGCTTTCCTGTATTGTGCGTTTGAGGGGGTGGGGGGTAGATGGAGGGAAGCAATTGACCGACATTAGGAATCTGTTTGTATCTGTCCTCAGTGGTGTTATTTCAACGTGTTTGTTCCATTTGATTACTCTCTAGTGGCATGTAGTATTGTTATTTGTGGCAAAGAGTTGATATAGAAGTGCCATACTCCATGATCTGTAATAATTTGTTGTTATTATTCTGTATTACAGTGATTATTACTGTTTCACCAAACTGATCTAGTACAATCCAATAAGTAGAAAGCACTTGGAGAGCACAAGACAACCTCTAATGTAGCAATAAAGGATGAGGTTTGAGTACTGTATCAGCGAATAAATCACAAACTTCCAGGCGGAATAATGGACGAAGCCCGATACGGATGAGTCCATTATGGCCGGATGTTTGTGATTTATTCGCCAATCCAGTACTCAAACCAAGTCCTTTTTTTCCAAGTTACAACTGATTTACTCAACAGTGAGAATCTAAAAGTAGCTTTTGCTCAGCTATGCAATCAGCTAAAGGGCTGCAATTTTAATATGGTATAGCTCACGCTAAAGTAGGTGCATAAAATATTTAAAGAAATACTGAAAATGCAATAGTTTTCAACTTACAACCAAATTACTCAACAGTGAGAACCACAAAGTAGCTGTTACTCAGTTATGCAAGGAGCTACAGGTCACAGCTGACCCAAAAGTAGGTTAATTACCTTATTTAAACAAAATACTGTAAATGCAATAGTTTTCAAGTTACAACTGATTAACTGAACAGTGAAAACCTAAAATTCCTTTATTGCTATTATAAAGGCCGGTATGATTTTAACACAAAAAGTCAATAGATGTAGTTGTTTAGGAACTATATCTTTGCCAAATTTCAGCCATTTACTTTTACAGTATCATATCCCTCGCACTGTACGCAAGCAATGATGCGCAGTGACGAGTTTTTTTCACTGCGCATTTCCTGTCTTTATAATGACTTATAACTCAGTGAATATGGGTTATGAGTGTGTATCTTTGAAAAATCCTTCAAAAATTCCTTGGATCCAGAAGGTAATTGGATCATCAACAAAATTTTAATCATATACTCCTTGTGTTATTGTTAACATTTCCTAAAAATTTCATTAAAATCTGTCCGTAATGTTTTGAGTTATTTTTACATAGTAACAAAAATGTAAATACATATTTGCAGTAAAAAACATACACTTCTTTGTTAATAATTATGGTTAATAATTTTTTCACTGTTGTGACGTACCTTATCTGTACATGCCACCGATGATGAGAGCCAATTCAAAAAGACTTTTATTTTAAACTTTTTCTGAATTTTTTACATAGAAAATCCTTGATCGAAATCATAGGTATCAACAGTACTTGTATTTGAATATATATGGAATCACCATGGACAGCATCAGCCTTTAGGCACTGATGTCCCAAAAAATAACATTACCTTATCAGGTGAAAAGAAAGTGAGAACACCCCACCTTGACCGTCACCTGTACATCCTTTACTTTTACAGAGCTTTCTGAGCTTCTCCGTCACCAAGACATTAGCAAGTGTGGAAACTAGTCACAGGTTTTTATCTCTCTGTGGATTTGACTCCCACAAGTGTTAAATGTAGTGGAGCTCTCCCAATATGTTCCTGGCTGTTGAATGGGACATAACACACTTACAGGCTGGAAGCTTTTTTTTTTCACTATCTGTCAAATTTGTTTTCTGCTTGTCTACATCCTTATAACTCCAAAAAGACACCCTCATAGTAGTGCACATTAAAGAAGGAACAATAGTCCAAGCAAGAGCTCTGAGAGAGTGTATATGTCTGCTATGGCATGTAATAATAACTAAATGGTAAAATCTGGTTTACATTTTTTTGTATCCAGACAGTGGTCTGGATCACTCTCAAAATGTAATGGGATCTAAGTTGGACCAAGACCCATCTTCTGATCTTTTTCCAGGAAGATCCAACCATGTAGTCTTCATGTAATCCTGCTAAGAAACAAATTGACAAACAACGGTCATGAAAATAATACATCCTTGGGGCAGGAGATATTGTCAATGGTCCTGTGGGTTAGCCAGTTTGTTATCAACTTATGTAATCACAGGCTGTCACCTCTGTGTGAGTTTGACTCCCACAAGTAACAATACTGAGGACCTGTCCCAATATGACCCTTGCTGTTACAGGTGACATAAAGCCCTAACTCTGACCTTTGCCCCTGGGGGAGGTTAGTAGACAAGCCAGTTCAGTTTTAGCTTGTGACTCCAATAAGAGAAGGCATGAATAAGGTGTTGTTTTGATATTACAGAGTCTACACTGCAAGAAGCGTTGGATGTGGTGACTTCAAACACCCGGACCATACTATGGGAGAGTAGCCACACGGAGCAGTCCTTCACTGTCCCTATGTCAGAGTCCAATCTGAGAAATCACAGCCATTTCATCATATCTACTAATGTGACCATAGCGGAAGAGATTCTTAAACAGGTGAGTCAATGGGAGGCTGAGAGTGTGCCTGCATGGTGGGGTGTATGACTGTGTGTGTCTGGGTCTAATCTGGTTGATTTTCTGAGAATATATAGAGAAGAGGAAATATCTCAGAGGTCAGTGGGTGGGTTAAGTGTATGCTTGAATATGTGGGTGTTTGTATCACTCTATAGTCTATACATGTTAGTATGGAGGGTAGGTGAGTGTGTGTATTGATGTCTGTACACTTCTACCATTGAGGTCATTGCATGTAAGTCCATGACACCCTGTAAGGTTGTATAGATGTATTTATTGTTAAAGGCCAAACTGAGAACTGTATTCAATCATTTCATCATCTGTACCAAAGTGTTCACAGTTGCATGCATGGTTGTGTGTGGCTATTTGTATAGCTATTACCATCTCACCAAAAGTTGTGTCTGTTACCAACCAGGTTGCCATTATCAGAGAACGCTAAGGCAGAAGGGGGGGTATCATTTGAACAGGACAGATATTTGGTAAAATGTAATGACCCATTCAATTCAAACATTTCAGGCACTATTTATCTTCAACCTTTTATGTTAAAATGGAAATAATTTTTTGAGTTTCAACAACGCTAAATAAAATTTTAGCACAGTTTCTGTTGTTCCTGCAATTGACTTTTTAGCCTTTCATTTATGTAGACACTAAATGTAGTCACATGTTACATATTGTGATGAATTTTCTGGTTTATGTGAGAAGTAGAAGAAAATATATGGTTTTTGTGTAAGATACCAGTTAACATATATAAACTTTAAAACAGATGCCAAATATTTGAATGTTCACCAAATACTATGGATGGGTCGGTAGGCCCGATATTTTACTGAAATACTGTGATGAGATTTTACAACTGCCATTTTGCTTGTCAGCACATATAATGGCAGGAAAGGTTAAAATATTAGAAACATACCTAAAATCTGAAGAAATTATAAGCTTTTATCCCATATTTTCGTCCATTTGCAGACTTTTATAAGCGATACTAGTACGTTGAGCAGAACTGCCATATTTTGGTTACGACACTTTATAGCCTCAATTTTGCTTGTCAACTCATATAAATAAAGGAAAAATTTAAAAATTGGGCAGAAACCAGAAATATGAAGATATTTATCACATGTTTTGTGCATTTATGAGCTTTTATTGTGATGTTGTTGGGGAAACATCCATGTTTGTTTGGTTTGTACTAAAACGCGGAGTCCCAAATTCGGTAAGGTTTTACGTTTACGACCTCCCGATGTACATATTTTTCATACAGACCCATCCCTACCAAATACCATAAGTAAATATTCAGACAGTGGTTTTCCTATTCATTTTCATCCTTACATTCCGTCCAGCTTCTGTTGCCTCCTTTAGAAGAAACTTAAGTCTTGCTTCTATGTAATAAAGCATATTCACAAAGCCTCTCCATTAATCCTTTTTTCATTTCCCAGAATTTTTTCAATTTAACATCTGTAGAATGGCTTAGAATGTGCTATTTAGTGGAGAATAAGGGCCATAAAAGTGGCTTAGAATTAGAATTACCCAACTTGAATGCAGAAGTGTCCTTGGTAGATGTTTAGAATACATTAAAGCTATGACAACAAGCTGTGGCAATGTTATCTGAATTGTCCCTGATTAACTACAAAAAAAACTCAATTGACAATGAGTCATTTAACAATAGTCATTAAACATATGACGGATATCAGCTTATTAACTCATGAATTTGTAATGCATACAGCTCCAGGCTAAGTCATTTCACGTGATGGTATCTCGTGTAGGGATGGTGGCATCAAAGTGCAATGTACTTCTAGTTAGCATTTGTTTTAATTGACTTTTAATGTACCAGTTATTGGTCTATTTATTTCAAGTTCCCAGAAACCGCGTCAGTCAACTATTTGGTGACAGATGGCAACAGGTTCAGTGGGTACAATTTCTTTACATCTTTTACATTCCCAGTGAATCAGGTTGTTAACAGTTAAAATCCTCCTTGTACTTGTCTTAAGTGTTACAAAGCAGGTCTGTTTGACTGATACATGTATTGACATAAGTATAAGTTAATCAATCTACCCACAAACTTTCACTTTTACGTCACTCTATAAGGGCAGACAACATATTAATTTCTATTTAAAATAAGCGACTAAACTTGGCAGAAAACTGAGAAAATGTAGCCGACATTTCTTGATGTGTATGTGTACACGTGTTGTTATGTTTAACAGTGCTGTTGAATACATAAATAACCAAATTTATGTTACATAAGTGTAACCAGTTAATAAAATGCCTTCAGGACCTTTGCCCTTAGTCTAAAAAAAAAGTGAGTACGTTTTACTAATTGGGTAATAAGTTACACAACGGATATAAGAACTACTGTGAGGCAAATATTGGCGTAAGTACTAAGTAGACATAATTTTTGAGTTCTAGAGAAACTTGGGGTGTAAAATATAAGGATAAAATGAGCACTCAGAAAGTGCATACCTCTGCCAAAGCCCAGCACCTCCAATATTGCTTATGAGAGCAATGTTAAAAAATTCTTTAAAAAATCCTGGATCCAGATGGTGATTCCAATCACCTGCAGAATTAAAGCATAAGGTTCCTTGTATCATTGACAACATTTTGTGAAAATTTAATCCAAATCCATCTATAACTTTTTGAGGTATTTTGCAAACAAGCAAATACCCCATAAAATGTAACCTACATGTCAGAGGTAACTAGTTTGACTTACAGAAAGCAGCCAAAACTGGAACCTAAATTGGATGCACTGAATGCAGCTTTTTCAGTAGAATTAATAACAATTTATAAATAACACCTGAGCTTCCTGTGTGTACTGATATTTCAAAGGCCAAGTCGAAGTGACACAATATAGTGTCATTGTGTTACTTTACACAAGATTGCTCACATAACAATAGCCAGTTAAATACCATTGTCTTCAGGCCATCACACAAAACACATGTTTTACCCAGGCGGGAGACATTACTCAATAATTAAATTCTGAAAGGAGATTAAGTAAATCCTACCAAATCATTATTTCTAATAGTTTGTAACTTTGTATGGCTAGAAGTAAATTCCTTACTTTCACCACTATGACATTCCCCACACCCCACAAGTGGTGTTTGTGGTAATTTTGAGACGCACCCTTCCTTACAGCCTTATCTGTGTATATTTGATTTTTCACTTGATGGCCTCACCCTTATGGCCCCAGAAAGAGACCTGGGTAGTGTATGTTGAAAAATAAGCAATCCCCCCCCCCCCCCCCCCCCCCAGCCCATTTTAATATTTTAATACAGCTTGCAAGAGGATGTAACAGCTATTTCAGATGTTTAAAAAAACGGTCCTGAATGCAAGTTGCTTTCCAGTCCCAGGGAAAGAGATCTGGTATCTAGTGTATGTTGAAGAAAGAGCCATTTACCCACTTTATCTTCATACAGCTTTGCAAGAAGATGGTACAGTTGTTTTGAATAGCCTTCCTGAATGCAGATCGCTTTCTGAGTTGTGTTGAATCTCCTTAAACGTGTCTTAAATTGCAAATGTGTATCACAGTGTCACAAATTCGCAGTCGCCAACTCGCCCACGGCGACTTTATTGGATGAAGGTCGAGTAGAAACGCTTTTATTGTCACCCCGCTGGCAAATTTAAAATGAAGTGAACTCTGCCAGTCCACGTTTTCTAACATATTTCTTGGATCTACGACTCCGCCATTTTATAAACAAAGCACACTCACGGTATTTCTATTCATGTACCTGATTAGTTTAAAATCGAGGCGTGTCGTGACGACAGCCAGTAAAAAGCTAACATACATCTAGTAAGGGATCGATGTCATTTCTTTTCTGGCATTTCATTGGTTAAAATAATAAAATCTCGTTTTGAATGTAAAGAAATGAAAGTCTTTTTATTTTAACTTTCTTCCGTGACTACTGTTTTGAATGCAAATATCAGACATACATGGAATCGCGTTTTGAATGTAAGAACACGGAAGTCCTTTTAGTTTAAAAATCTTCCGTAGCCCAGTGTTTTGAATGCATGGAAGGTGCTTTTTTATTCATTTATTTTTGGTTACTTGTACAATGTACCTGTTGCAAAAAAAATATTTTTAAAAATTGGTGACATAGAAGGGGATGATTTTTTTCATTCATTTAGTATTGGTAATGAATACATTCAGACACAGTGCAAGACACATTACAAAAATATATTAAAAATTGGTGACATAGATAGGGATGTTTTTTTTTCCATTTATTATTGGTAACTTATATTTTACCATGCAATACTTTATAAATTTTTTTTCAACATTGGTGACATAGATATGGATGTTTTTTTGTTTTTTTTCTTTCCTTTTTTTTAAATTATTGGTAACTTATATATTTACCATGCAATAAATTATAAATTATTTTTAAACATTGATGACATAGATGGGATGTTTTTTTTGGTTTTTGTTTCTTTTTCATTTATTATTGGTAACTTACCGGTATATATTTTACCATGCAATACATTATAAATTATTTTTAAACATTGGTGACACAGATGGGGATATTTTTTATTTATTTATTATTGGTAACTAGAGTTACGATTGAAAGTACATATGAAAACTGGGTCCCGAAAACTGTAAAATCTTCTGTACGTGTACCAACAGATGACTCCCACCTAAGTGAGTTTATATTCACACATAGTTTATTATTCAGAAATATGATACCATAATCCAGTCATTTTAGATTATTCTTAATCCTTGATTCTAGTTGATTTTTTGCATCAAAAGTCACTCAAATCATATCTAGTCATCCATGATCCTCTCAACAAGCTAGCCTAAAATATGTAAATGTAAAGGCATTTGAAGTATTTTCGAATAAAGAAGGACCGCTTAATATTTGTAAGGGCCACTTAAGTCTAAAAGTTACTGGTCCTGCTGGCCACCATTATTTTTGCACGAGTCTGAGACCCTGGTATCCCATCAAAACACACTAGATGTGTCCTACCCAAATACATGCAGCACCAAAACACAGCTGTAGGATGTATAAGCATGTTTAGTTGCAGCTCGTGACCCAGGCATGGAAAGGTATGACCTTGGTATTATAACAGCCTCAAATGCATCGATATTGTTCTTTAGTAAAATTTTCATGCTGGATCTAAAACTTTTCCCTCTAAGGTAATCACACTTGAATTAGTCTTGGAGTGTTTACAATTGTGAACGATTTTGGATAGGAATGGATCTAGATTCTCAAAGAACAAAGAGAATGTGAAGATAATCTGTTTGTGTGTAATTATCCTTAAAATTCTGTTTGTTTGCATTTTTCTATTGATTTGACTCACATATCTGTCTCAGCTGCCCTATCTTTTGTCAGAAAAAACATTTAGTGTTATTTGTATATACTTGTGCCCCCCCCCCCCCCCCCCCCCCCCCCCCCCCCCGTACTGTGAACTAGAAGAAAGATAAATATTGGTAAAAAATATAAAAATGTCTCACTTGAGCAGGGAGAAACAATAGTCAAGACAGTAGATTCTAGGACGCATATGGGACTTTATACAAAATGAGAAGTGAAGGTGGAATAGGGTCTCATGTTATAAAATACACTCTAAATGAAACATAAATCAAAAACATAAAATTAAAAACTGAATGGTGTGGGAATCAAACTCAGAAGCACAGAGATCAGAATTCAGTGTGGCAGTCTGTTCCCTCTACCCCTCACACAGAATCCATAGGAATGACACTCTGTTTAATCATATTTTGCCGTTTCTGTCCACAAACATTGACTTTATTGACAGTTTTATATCCTGTCCTTAGTTCCCAGAAACATTTACTGTTTGTTTATTACTGCAGGCAATATTGACAAACCCTTGCTCACATAAATGGAAACTTGTCAATTTTGTACATAATTTTTTTTGTGTATAAAATTATGTAGTTTTTTCTTGTCAATGTTTATTTTATACTTTTTTTTTGCCACTTCATCAAATGGCTCATTTTTGGGACTAATGCTAGATTTACGCTTGTCCAATCTACCCCCAAATGGGTAAATATAAACAAATTTTGCTTATGGATTTTTTTTTACTGCTCAGGCCCAGTTTGCAGTATTCATCTTCCCAAAATTAAAGCCACCTTCACAAGTGAAGTTGGTTCCTTCAAATTAGTTGATCTAACTTATACCGGTACACACAGACCAGGTTATATATATTTTTGTATTGCTTGGTGCCCCTTACCATGGATAATTAGCCTTTTACAAATGCATAAACAGCTGTACATTTTTTTTGTAGTTCATTAATTATGTAGACTACATCATAGAAACTTTAATGTATTTTTAGAGAGCTTCTGCTCATTTGTGTTGTGTTATGCAATCTATGCAGAAATAATAGAGAAATCATGAGTAAAAAGTTTTTATATTCAATAGTGCCTCATCTGATTTTGGAAACTGGATTCTATGTTAATAAATTAATAATTGAAGCAACATAGTAGATAATAACAAGACCACTGCCGCGGTGTGTATCTCCTGCCGGGCATTAAAGGGGACCTAACTTTAACACTTTTGAAGATATTTCACATTTTACCTCTTTCATTATTTTGCTACAAATAACAAAATGGCTATTACTCACTTATGGCATGCAATAGAACCCTAAACTATGTACCATGTTATAGCTAAGGACAAAGTAGCTGAACAACATATTTTAGGAAAATACTCTAACTGCAATAGTTTTGGAGTTACAATGGCTTTACTCAACGGTCAAAATTTCAAAGTAGCTATTACTCAGCTATCCGAGGTGCAACAGGTCTGAAACTTTACTATGTGATAGCTTACCAAAAAGTAGATGGATAACATATTTGAAAAGATTTCCCTAACTTTAATACTTTTGAAGATATTTGACATTTACTTCTTCTGTTATTTAGCTACAAATGAGAAAATAGCTATTACTCACTTATGGCATGCAATAGAGCCCCAAACTATGTACCATGTTATAGCTAAGGACAAAGTAGCTGAACAACATATTTTAGGAAAATCCTCTAACTGCAATAGTTTTGGAGTTACAATGGCTTTACTCAACAGTCAGAATTTCAAAGTAGCTATTACTCAGCTATCCAAGGTGCAACAGGTCTGAAACTTTACTATGTGATAGCTTACCAAAAAGTAGATGTACAACATATTTGAAAAGATTTCCCTAACTTTAATACTTTTGAAGATATTTGACATTTACTTCTTCTGTTATTTAGCTACAAATGAGAAAATAGCTATTACTCACTTATGGCATGCAATAGAACCCCAAACTATGTACCATCTTATAGCTAAGGACAAAGTAGCTGAACAACATATTTCATGAAAAAACTGTAACTGCAATACTTTTTGAGTTATGAGTCCTTTACTCAAAGCAGAAAAAAATCCACGGCAGCCATCTTGTTAACACCCGTGGCAGCCATCTTGTTTTTTACTATGTGATAGCTTACCAAAAAGTAGATGTACAACATATTTGAAAAGATTTCCCTAACTTTAATACTTTTGAAGATATTCGACATTTACTTCTTCTGTTATTTAGCTACAAATGAGAAAATAGCTATTACTCACTTATGGCATGCAATAGAACCCCAAACTATGTACCATGTAATAGCTAAGGACAAGGTAGCTGAACAACATATTTCATGAAAAAACTGTAACTGCAATACTTTTTGAGTTATGAGTCCTTTACTCAAAGCAGAAAAAAAAATCCACGGCAGCCATCTTGTTAACACCCGTGGCAGCCATCTTGTTTTTTACTATGTGATAGCTTACCAAAAAGTAGATGTACAACATATTTGAAAAGATTTCCCTAACTTTAATACTTTTGAAGATATTCGACATTTACTTCTTCTGTTATTTAGCTACAAATGAGAAAATAGCTATTACTCACTTATGGCATGCAATAGAACCCCAAACTATGTACCATCTTATAGCTAAGGACAAAGTAGCTGAACAACATATTTCACGAAAAAACTGTAACTGCAATACTTTTTGAGCTATGAGTCCTTTACTCAAAGTAGAAAAAAAATCCACGGCAGCCATCTTTTTAACACCCGTGGCAGCCATCTTGTTTTTCAGAATCAGGAGAAAAAGATTCCCCGGCAGGTTTTTCCAATGATGAATGTATCCTGCAAATTTGGAAGCTCTAGCTATAATTTTGAGCTATGAGTCCTTTACTCAAAGTAGAAAAAAAATCCACGGCAGCCATCTTGTTAACACCAGTGGCAGCCATCTTGTTTTTCAGAATCAGGAGAAAAAGATTCCCTGGCAAGTTTTTCCAATGATGAATGTATCCTGCACTTTTGGAAGCTCTAGCTATAATAGTTTTAGAGATAGAAAGGCTTTTGTAAAAACGTGACAAACGGACGCACGGACAGAGGGCATTTTATAATCTCCCGTACTGGGCCTATCGGCCGGCAGGAGATAAAAATAAAACATTCTCATTAGACATGTACAAATAAAAATTTACTTTTATTGTTCTCTTCATTCGTGATATGTGCTTTATATATGACATAGAATCTCTGTCTGGTTTCCTTATAATATACAGAATCAAAATAACCAGACAATATATGATGCACCAATGTAGACTGCAGTAGCGTAGGAAGCATATGAAAAGTGGGGGGGGGGGGGCCAAAGTTAAACTCGGCGGTTTTGTTAACTTATGACACCGGTAGAAGTGATACCATTCTCAAGAAGTCAAGGGGAGGTCTAGTGAAAATATAAATATTCTTTGTAATTTTGGGGGTTTTTTTTGGAGTCCTCAAGATATTATTTCAAACTTTTATTATCACTTTTGCGGAACAAAGGTAAAGTGGGCATAAATTGGAAAATAATTTGAACAATTTGTATTTATTCTTAAATTAATCTTCCATGAATATACAACAAACTTTTACACTAACAGAAGTTACTGTATCATTGAGAATATACAAAAAAAAATCAAAGGGTAATTTTGCTTAAAAACACTTGCATGATTAAACACTAAATGATCAAATCTAAACTTACAAGTTAACATTAGCAAAATTGTGGAAGCAGTTGGAGGGTGGGGACATTCAGAAACAACAAAATCGCTGCAAGAAGCCCTTCATTAGGCTATAGGGTCCCTAAACTCATATCCATTCTGGATCCATACTAATCTGCAAATAATCAAACCTAAAACGTATAAAAGTTTTTTATAGTTGTATTGTACATCTAATCATAGGCAGCCAGCCCTGGGGTCATGTATTATAAACTTGCTATGAATTTATGGGAATAAAGTGCTTATAAAATAATCTGGGTTTTTAGTCGAGCATTAATAATGTCAATGGGTTACTGGGTTAAAACAAATTAGGAGGCTTGGACAATGAAATGCAATCAATGTGATTGGGCTACAGAATGACTGGATTTGGCATCCCATGAAAACAACCACCCGGGCACAACATACCCAGAGTCACTGTGTCAATGACCATTTCCCCCTTACAAAAATAGGGGCACTATGGATGTAGAACTGAATAACAAGCAATATGTTTTTTGCCCAAAACTTTAGAAAGAAGTAAGAACAAAGTTGTATATAAATGCATCAATGTTCTGATGACCTATATTTTGATCTTTCAATGTTACTTTTGTTACCCACATGCCAAATTTAAAAGCTCTAAGTTAACTTATTGCATGCCGAAACAAATCTAAGTGGCAATGTCGGTGGCATGATTGGGCTTTATTAATCATATTCTTGTTTTCAGCATTATAAATTTATAATACTCAAAGATCCAATTACAATCATCTAGAAATTGACACTACAAGTAGCCAAGGTATGAACACCTCAGTTTGGTTATAGATAATTCCGTCACCCATCTACATCATGCCTTAAAAAAACTCTTTCATGTAGTTAAAATACCATTAACAATTTTCATTTAATGTAGTCCTTTTTGTAAAAGAAAAAGTAGATAGGAAACTGCTCTGGATACAAACCAAAAGCACTCTAGTTGAAGTGTAGTGCTGTCTGTCAAAACTCAAGTTTTATAAACATTACATGTACCACATTTGGGACACTAACACACTTTCAAGGCCATATGCTCTTATGGCTCAGTTACCTACTACACCCCGCAATGACATCATAAAGTCCCTAGAAACAGTCAAAGGTTGTGACATCACTCGTAAATTTAACAAAATATTTAAAACATACAGTGGATGCCACATCAGTATCTAATTGTACTTTGAATTGCATGGACATGTTTCTTAATTTTACATCCGTTAGGTTATATTTTTCATAAATTTAAGTTATGTTTGATTCGTCTGGTTAAAATAGTTTGAATAGTTTATCTCAAAAGTCAAAATATATTTAACCCTGATAAAGTGTGAATTTCTTGAAAAAAATGTATAAAATATCATGGTTTTACAGTGTCAAAAAGTTGGGGGGGACCAAAAGAAATGATTTTGATTTTTGTAAATGGCCCAACCACTACTGTTTGATGGTGTACTTTAGCACATCTTCAACACAAACGGCTTATTTCTACTGTCCACCACACAATATTTCTGACCTAGTTAAAACAATGACATAACAAGTAGTGAATTTGCTTTGATTCTCTGGCTGCCCTTACAATGGATAATTAACTTTAGAATTTCTAAACAAGTTCCAATTTTTCTTTAAAGCTTTTACACATGATAAAACTCAAAAGTATTCATCACTCATTTAACTTTCCTGTTGTATATGTTTGAACAAAGAGTTCCAGTGATGAAACTATAGGCGTTGGTACATGTACAGGTTATAAATGTTTTTTTTACCAACAAAATATTAAGTCAAGGACCCAAGGCACCTTTTAGAAACTTTGCAATCATTACTTTGGCCACCACTGTACCCTAGGGGGTAACACACTAGTCTAGAAACATAGAGGACATGGGTTCAATGCCAAGTAAAGCCAGATTCATGGTTTCTCAGGTTACCACTTTAAATGTGTTCAACACATCAGCATTTGTTTCAGTTAATTTGGGTTTTGTATTGACTAACAGGATCTTATCCCAAGTGGCAGGATAAAAAACTTCTGGGACATTGATGACATACGTTTTCCAATTTGGGGAATTGCCAGTCACTAGAGAGCTTGGGCCATACGTGTGCAGGTGGATGAGTCAGATAGCACTTTGAGTGCTGTATTAAAGGAAGTATTGTGCCAAGAATAAAGATGAAATATAAAAAAAAATTACATGCCTGAAAATGTAAGAGTCTTGTTGTCAACAGCATCTAACTGTCGATTGGCGTTTTGCATTCTGTTTTGTGTTAAGTTATGGCATGTGCCGATCTGTGATGCCAAGCAGTTATATAGATATTTTTTTATTTGGTATATTTATGCAAATAAGATTTGTGTGTATTCCGTTAAAAGATTTAGGGAAGTCACTAAATCCCTAAATGGACCAGGGAAATCACAACTTCCCTAAAATTTCTAGTGAAGTCACAGAATCTTTAAATTTTAACAAATTGACTGAATTTATTTAAAGGATTCTGTAAAATGATGTTTAACACATAAGCATTTATTTTAGTCAGTTTGAGTTTTGTATCGACTGAGGGGATTTTTAGCTAATTTTTCAGCCATTTAACATTAGTTTGTTTGTGATATAATCACCAATTTTGATCATTTTTCTATTTGAGTATTTCTAACTTTTTTTTTATGAATATAACACATTTGCTTGTCACTTCAAAAATGTTTATAATGCAGAGTCTGATATGGTATCCATGGATACGGAAACACTAGATTGTTAGCTATCGCCAATAAGGCGTCTGCACTCTGTAGTTGTCATTAAATAAACACATGCTTACATGTCACTAACAATAGAAACGTGTAATGTTTCCAAAAATCTATGACCCCAAAATAACAGTTATTTAGAAAGTGTAGGAACTGCTATTAAAAGAAACCAAAATAGCAACTCTTTAATGTTCAAGTGTTTGGCGAGGCGTTCCTGCAATTTGTAACATAGCACTAAATCTATTTGAAAATGTGAAAGACATGACAGATGTTTCTCAAAGAAAAAGTGGATCTTAAATTGTTTTGTAGTTATTTACTCTAATGGTAGGTTCACACTGTTACGAATGCAAATCTTTAAAATGAATCTACAAATAGACTTTAATTCCCACAGGTTTGATTTCACGAGAGGTCAAAAACTTAGCCTAGCCTCAGGCTGGACCAATCTAAACCCTATCATTTGAAAGCTGTGGTTGAGTCAGAATTTAAGTCACCTTTTGAACCTTGTCATGTGTGTATACTTGAAAAAAGGTATAGCAGTCTTGTTAAGTGTTGGGTTGTAAGTTAAAAGTACTTGGACTTGGGTTGTAAGCACTTGGGTTGTAAGTTAAAAGTACAAGCTTTGAAAATTACAGGGAAAAGTGTTATTCCATCTTCATTGTATCAAGTGTTATAAAACAAGCCTTGAGATTCTGGGCTCATACATGAAGACACACCATTAGTAGGCTTAAAGTTAAGCCATTGACTCAGGAAAATCTCAAGCCCTGTCATGAAATCAACCCCAGAATTCTGTTATATGGCAAACAATGTTTTTATTTCTCTGACTGTTAAATATCCTGTTATCATGTACAACGTTATGTTTAATAACTGGTAAAGCAGTCAATAATTACAATCAAGCTTCACTGTAGAAAAATAATCATGTTATCCGTATAACATCCAATTATAGAGATTAATTTTCTTTCCAAGACAATTGCTTTGTGTATCAAACAATAGAACAATTACAATTGATCCGTTTCTGGTGGATTACACTGAAAGCAATACATTATTGACATTCAGTTGTCACAGTTTAATGAGCATAAATAGATCTGAATACATTAATTCAAAAGTATATCTGTTACAATGTACTATTAGAGGAGAAAAATTAGAATGGATTTTGTGTGAATATTCTCTCTTTGTGTGTTAAATCTAAACCATCTGTATTTAGTTCACGCCAGTATGAATTAACCTTAAACTGTGTTCATACTTTCACAATTTTACACCCTAATTATCCCACATGCCTTGGCCTTTTCTGAAACATTTACTTTGTTGCATTGCCTTATGACCTGTATGATTACCCTAAAAGTTGCCCAAAATAGTTTAAACTATTAATGTTATGATGTAATCTCGAACCCTTTACCTCTTTCTTGAATCAAATTATCGTATACATCATGCCCCTTTAATACCTAATGCCCCAGTCAAACCACTGGCAGTATGTCCGGCGGTTAGAGGTTTTACTCGGCGACAGAACCGCCAACAGGGATGCCTCGTACCTTCTGAGATTTGGTTATCCATCATACTACAGGCAGTATAATCCATGCTTATAGATGTTGGTCAAAATGTCCCAGTCCATTAACTATTGTCTGATGTTCATAACTTCATATGCAAAGTTGTGACATAGTAGTGAAATGTCCACTTACCTCCACTCACCTTATGTTGCCAAAAACTAGTGAGTGACAGTCATAAATACACCATGAACTACACGTTCAGTCACCGTAGCAAGAAATTCATCTACACATGCTCACATTCATCTACACATGCTGACATTCATCTACACATGCTGACATTCATCTACACATGCTCACATTCATCTGTACATGCTCACATTCATCTACACAAGCTCACATTCATCTACACATGCTCACATTCATCTACACATGCTCACATTCATCTGTACATGCTCACATTCATCTACACAAGCTCACATTCATCTACACATGCTCACATTCATCTACACATGCTCACATTCATCTGTACATGCTCACATTCATCTACACATGTTCACATTCATATACACATGCTCACATTCATCTGCACATGCTCACATTCATCTGTACATGCTCGTGGTAAGGCCGTCCGAGGCAGAAATTTTAAGGTATTTGGCATTTTGCCACTGTGTCATAAGTACACATATGAACCTCAGACGGTAGTTGAAGGGACAGGGGCGTTTTGTCCAACGCCTGTAACCACCATGCCACCTGTAGTGTGACTGGGGTATAAGGCAAATAGGCAATGTTTTTGTGTATTTTTTTCAAATTTTTTTTGTTTGTGTATTTGCATTTACAGTTACTCCAAAAGTAATGAAGATGTTTGTGAAATTTTTGGTGTGGGTAGGGACAGAGTACAGGAAGAAGTTGTTAAATATTGGGAATGATCGGGACCATACTTGAGATAATAAAAAAGTGCCACATCTTCAACAATGCCATTTTTGATGAGTATCTGTGTGAAATTACAATATGTGAGATACTGGGCTGTCTTGGAAGTCTGTAGGAGAATTTTCTTGTTTAGACTGTGTCTCTATGTGTATGATCCAATTCTTTCTCACTTCTTTTTTCATTCAAACCCTACCTTCGTAAAAAATTCACTAAATGGTGAGTAATTAGTTTTGGAGTAATTGTAAATAATTCAGAGTCCGCTTGGAAAAGGAGATATTATGCATTATAAAAAATGCAGTTAGAATATTGCTGTGTAGTTTTATACTGTGAATTTTTTTCCAATCTGTTACAGGTATTTTGTATTTTGTTCTTTTGGGGAAAAAAATCAACCCATTTCATGTATTTTCAAAGAGAAATCCTTCTGAACCCTTTTAGCTGAACTAATGTTTGAGTTTTTACAATAGATGCAGCTACCTAATTAGTGCTACTAATGAGCAAGTATGTCATGGCCCCCAGTGTTTTCAATGACTTTGGTGTTCCCATGGTAGCAAAATTCTTCAATAAAAAAAATAACAATTTAAAGTACCAAACTGACATTATTACTTTTCAAAGGCAAAAAAATGTGACACTTGTTACTGATGTACATTTCTTTTGTATACAAGTACTAGTAATTAATCCATTCTGGATGATAACAGTTTACAGTTATATAAAAATCCCTTAGACTAATTTCACAAACTCAATTGTCCTCAAACATTTGATCTTGTACAGTAAGCCAAGAAACATCACCAAAGTTCTTCAGTAATCGAGAGGCTTACACAGCTGGCATCAGTTAGCTGTGACCTCGTTAATTATGGGGTCAAATTTATCTAATTTCATCTGCATTCGATTTGGCATCAAATATGAAGAAGGCTGAAGAGTCATTTGTGGTACAGACATGAGCCACAAAGACATCAGTTGGGCAGTACAGTAGTCGCCAATTGATGAAAGTGCGTAGACAAAAAAAATAAAAATAAAAGAAAGTGATCTCTAGAAGTGCGAGCCCTCAAAGAAGCCCACACTTAGAAAGAGAGCATTTATTTTATTTGCATTACTGTGTCATTATATAACATTCCGAATTGACTATTTCTATTTTGAACAACAGAAAAACAACAAACTATGTCAATAGTTTCAGCCAGTACAGAGAAACAACCCAGATAATTGTAATACAGCTGGTTTTATTCACAAGGGATTTGTTTGTCCTGTCTTTTTCAGAAATTTTTATTTCTTTCACTGACAAGATATTTGTATTTCAGATAATATATAAAAAAGGAAATTTCTGGTAATAAGGTGTCAGTTATAAATAAATTAATCCCCAGTCACACTTAGAGGCTGTACCTCCCACGGTTATAGGTGTTGGGCAAAACGCCGCTGTCCTTTAATTTATTTATTTATTTGTTGTTTTTACATCGCGGAGGAAACCAGTGCATACTGCACTGTAAACCACCGGGCATCGGCAAGTAACTACCAACTTTCCAACATGAAGCGCCCGGCCCAAGATTCGAACCGGCAGCCTCAGAGGTTGGAGGTGAGAATTCTAACCGCTACACCACCGAGCCCCCCCCTGTCCTTTAACAACCGTCCAAAGTTTGTATGCAACCTCTGTGTCACCGTGGTGAAACGTCCAATACCTTGCACGTTCTACGGAAGTTTTAAAATGTTGTGTATAGGTTGTGACATTTGTGCGTCTCTGTGTCACAAGCTTGCATACGACCCTCAGACGGTAGTTGAAGGACTGGGGCATTTTGACCAATACATAATACCATGAGACCTACTGCTGGTAATTTGAATGTGTACACTCAATCTCTGAAGATATGAGGCATCCTTAGAGGTGGTTCCACCACCGAGTAAAACCTATAACCACGGGATGTACTGCCTGTAATGTGTGACTGGGTGAAAGTGCTTATAGAAGTTAACGGCCAGTACTGTTGTAAGAACAGACAGATACCAAAATTAAGATATCTCCATTGATTCGCTGTGAAACAGAGAATTGAATTCAAAATACTGCTTGCTACTTTCAAAGTGCTCCATGGATTTTTGGCAGACCACCTCCCTGATTTGATATCAGTGAAAAAAAAACCAGCCAGATTATGTAGACATGATAAAGACACTGCTTTTGCTTGAAGCTTTTGCTCATTGGCTCCAAAGCAGAGGTACAAGCTGCTAAAGACATATTGTGACTCTCTAGATTCCACACTGAAGTGATCTTACTGAAATTAATAAGTCGTCTATTGCGTGCAGCAGGATAAATGGTGATCACAAGATAATATAATAATTGAGCATTACATATGAAGTAGTAATCATGAGATAATATTTAGTGAGCACAACATTATGAGAATTGATCACTCTGACTTAGTTTCTTTCTTTAAGTCACAACTTAGGAAAATTTAAAAATATATAATAAAAATATACTATCCTGCTCTTTATTATTCTGCTCTGTTTTGTTACATAAAAATCCATGCAGAAACGGCCGAAAAATTGCAAGTTAAAGTTTTCATATTCAATGGTGCCCCTGTATATGTGATATCATCTTCACATTTTCTCTAGAAATATGAAGTTATTTTAGTCCTAGATCATACAAAATGGTGGATAATAAAATTAAAATATCCCTAAGTCATTAAACATTTTACAGAAAAATATATCATGATTGAAGATGACAATATTATACGAGTGTATTTCTGCCATTATATACAAAAAATATCTCCCACTCCGTATATCCCCCTATACGGGCCAAATGCGGCTCACGGTGGATACTGAGAAAAGCATACACCACCCCCTTCTTAATTTCGTAATTTTTAAGCACACCATAGCAAGGCTTATTTGAGGCCTTCATGATCCATGTATGAAAATTAAATCCTGAATACATTTTTCACACTCGTATAATATTGTTATCTACATTCATTATATATTTTTTCTGTGTATGTCGTTCTGGAAGTTTTCCTATTATATTGCACTGGATGTACTCCCGTGATGAGGATGGTCTGACACAGTATTACACGTGCACCCATTAGCCACCTCATCGCCTCCCTTTTGCAAGTCAGATAGGTGACTCTGGTCAAGTACTGAAATATTAACAGCCATACCATTAAGAGATTAACCATGGTTTTATGTAAAATATCCTGCTGAAGTAATCCCTTAATGCCTTAAGCAAATACAAAAGTCCATTATACAATGTGAGAAATGTTGGGCATTTTTATGTCACGAGGTGATGTAGGTGTAATTGAGCCTAATACTACTTAACTTGATGAGTTAGTACAAGCCTTAAATTAGCATGTAAATTGTAAATGTAAACTTGAGCCAATCAGAATTACTGGGACAAAGACATGCCTTTACAGACTCTGGGTTAGTTTGACCACAACTTAGGAGATGACTTTGTGCACTGTTTTCCTGTGTAGTCTATTTTTATAAGGAAATAAGGAAAGTCGTCAGTAGCCTAGTGGTTAGCAGGCTTGGCATCTTAAATCACAGACTGTCACCGCTGTGTGTGGGTTCAACTCTGTCTAGTGGCTATGCTAATGGCTTGCCTCAATACAACTGTGGCTGTTGAAAAAGCCATAAAAACTCTAACTTTTTCTATGTTTGTAAATTTGGGGCAAGCACAATAAGTTATGGTTGAATTCTTGTTTATCATTATGGGAGAGTTCCACTGTCACAAATTTGCCTGCCGATTACCCCTGGTATACACTCAGGGGTCACCTCCTGAAAGTTGAAAGATGGGGAGCAGTCGCTCCAGATGATCACGGTGCCCATTTATCATTTTTAGGAATGTTTTAAACCTTTTCAAGTGAGAATGCGTGTCCTCGGTTGTACCAACTTATCTTTCCAGTTATAAGATGTGGATAACTTATCTTTATGCAGCTATAATGTATCTTCAGACTGCTATGGCTTATCTCATTTTATTATCCACCCCCATGCCATATTTGACTTGTTTAGAGAGATTTACTGAGCAGGTTCTATTGTGTGTACAATGGTTCCTCCGCACCATGGATAATTGATCAATAACTTCCAGTTTTTCACTAATACCTTGGAAACTTTGTAACCTACAGATATGTATTGCATATTATTTGAAGTCCCTTTTACAGCCCTTCTGCTCATTTCTGTTGTATAAAAATCCATGCAGAAATGGCCGAGCCATTTCCCCATTCTCTCTTTGAATATGGATTTATTTAACTCATAAGTCATACAAGACGGTGGATTATAAAAGTAAAACATCCCTCATTAGATATATACAGAAAAATATATCAGTCATGAAGATTAACAGTATAATACTTGTGCTACACACTTGTACAATATTGTCATCTTCATTTGGATATATAGACATATGTCACAGGCGAAATTTAAATCCGCCTAGGCGAAATCAAAATTGTAATCTCGCCTAGGCAAAATTAAAATTGTGATCTCACCTAGGCGGATTTAAAATCCGTCTAGACCCAATTAAAATTTTGATTTCGCCTAGGCGGATTTAAAATCTGCCTAGGCAAAATCAAAATGTTTTTATTTTGACTCAATTCAGTAAAACTGAAACTTTGAATAAATCTGTTGTTTCTTAAAACACACAGTCAGTACATGCAAGTAATTTATTAATGTTTGTATATTTTCAAATCACGAATATGAACACTTAATATATATAGATATAAAAACAAACAACTCAGTCCTGAGCACAAATAAAAGGAAAAGAATCCCTGTAGAAAACCTTTGAGGATTATATGTAAAAGCTACTGAATGACTCCTGAGCATAAATAAAAGAGAAAGTACACCTCACAAAAATCTTGGAAGATTAAATGTAAATGCTTCTTACTCACTCCTGAGCATATTTCAAAGACTATCATTTAAAAGTAAGAGGCTACCCTATTACAGGTGGCCTATTATGCAATACATGTGCAGTAGACCAATGTCAATTGCAATTACTGTGCCCAGCTATCAGTGTGGTGGGGCAATATATGGGGGGAGGATTAAAACAAAGGTAACTGTTAATTGTTCTTGAATTAATAATACTAATGAAAGGGGGTATAATAATAAATAAACTTGTTTAAAGCCAGATTGGTGATGTTAGAGTAAGAAATCTAAAATTCGCCACATATCTGAAATTCGCCACATGTGAAAACACTAATAAAATAAATGAATTGTGGTGAGATTTGTTGAATGTATAGTAAATTAAGGCTTTTTGAACTGAAAAATACCAATTTTTGGACAAAAACATCATTTTCTTCATAAAATTAACTAAGGTTTTAGAGGTGGCAAATTTTAGATTCCTGGCAAATTTTAGATTTCTTACTCTAATATGTTTCAATATTTAAAATAACTAAAACTTAAATTATATCATTGACTGTAAACAAATTGATTAAAATTATGACATTGCTAAATCAGTTTCACATTAACCTAGTAAAAAACCTATTTAACTGACCATAGGATATATACTTACCTTGAGACAAATCCAAGTTTTTAAAGTCCACCAGTGTCTCATTAAATGTGTAAAATTCAGTCAGAGTCTATTTCAAATACCCCATTTATAAACCATAATTGTTTAACCCCATTATATTAATTTACATTTCAACTAAATCAAATTTTGAAATCCACCATAAACAATACAAATAAAATTTTAATTTTGCCTAGACCAAATTAAAATTTTGATCTTTCCTAGGCAAGATTAAAATTGGATAAAAATCAGCTTATGCAATTTTAATCTCGCCTAGGCAAAATCAAAATTTTAATTGGGTCTAGACAGATTTTAAATCCGCCTAGTCGAGATCACAATTTTAATTTCACCTAGGCAAGATTACAATTTTGATTTCGCCTAGGCAGATTTAAAATCCACCTGGATTTTAATTTCGCCTGTGACATTATATATTTGGACCTATAGGGGTCAATGTGGTGTGTGCTTGAAAATAAAAATGTGATACTAAGTATTGAAGAGTTGAAATAGAAAGTTATTGCATCATAAAAAGCACAGTAACTAAAAGATTGATTCATTTTACTTCTTGTGGTTACAGTCTATTTATAGCTTCTACGAGTACATATTTTAATGAAAAAAGAGATCCAAGTTGTTTCACATAAAACAAGAACAATTAAGGCTTTTTTTGTGAAGTAATGTGGCAAGTTATGGTGCTAAGCAGTAACAAGGAATTCCAACGTAATACAATCTGTATTGTTTACGTATTATCATAATTATGTTACCTGTCAGAGTGACAACTGATTCTGCAGATCTAGTAACATTTCAGGGTTATTAGTCTTATGGACAGTGACCTTATTTGTATTCAGATTGTACATTTCATGCAAAGAAAGTTAATAATATATCTGTTACAATTACAAAATATGGTACTGAATAATTCACATTATTTATTATGAGAATGAATGCTGTGTATGCTATTTTGGTTACAAAAGCCACCCATTTTCAGAGCAGTGGATGTGTTGCTTAATGAAGCCTCAAATCACTTGAAAGCCTCATTATTTATTGACGTCAAAGATCTGACAAAGGGTCACTGGCACATTTTTCAATCAAGCAGTTGCAATGTATTATTGCAGTAATTTCTAATGGAATGTGTTAACACCATTGCACACTACCAAATAATATAAATGGATAATGGGGCGTTCACACTTGTAAGATCATCTCTGATTGATGGGATACAACAGAGCAACAGCGTAAACTTTTTGTAATTTTTCAGTTTTCACTTTTGCCAAGAAACTAGAAATGCTTCTCTACATTACCATTTCATATATTAGTAAATCATGTGAGCACATCACTACCTCATATCAACAATATGCTAATGTGACAACCCAAAAACTGATGAAACCACTGCTACTGGCTTTGGCTAGTAGGGATTTCCCTTATAGCTCACCTGGTAAAGTGTGGGCCTCATGAGTGAGAGGTTGTGGGTTCTTGTCCTGTGACACTAACTTCCTCATACCAATTAGGTACATTGAAATTTTTTGGTATTTATATGACAGAAAAAAAAACATTTTCCTATCCTAATACTTAGTTGCATATATACAGATATCTGCTGGTTGGTGTTGTACTGAAATGTTATAATGTTGGAACTACTTTCCGTGGTGTAAAGTTTTAATATCAATATTTATATCAAGTTTTAATATCAATATTGAAGCTCAGAACCATTATTGGTTAGTGTTAACAAATTAGTCCAAATAATTAAGCAATGACCAGGCGGTTCTTCCTAAATGAGAAATTCAGTCACATTTTCTGGCATGCTACAGTCTTAATAATTATGAGTTTTTATTGCGTTAATACATCCTATCCAATGGACAATTGCTTTACCGGTCGGCACGACCGGTCCCGCCAAACGCCAGAAAAAGACGTCCTGTGTATAATACCGGCAGGACCGGTCAGGAGAGTGCATTCGCCAGGTGGCACATCGTACTTCCTCTTCCTGTCTAGACAACGTGACGTCATAGCATCTTTTTCATTTGGCGCGTGGAGAGTGAAGACGTGTTTTCTCGACAAGCGAATATTTTGTTCTACACCGAACGCAACCTTTTTATTTTACTTTTAAAGTTATTTAGAAGTATTACCTACAACTATGTCTTCTCCAGGACAAAGACGAGGTTCATGTGGACACGCTATGGCTGGGTTCGACTCCCACTCCAAGTGTGCACGTTGTAGGGACAAAGGGCTAGGCGACGACCCCTGCGTCCAGAAGAAGGAATGTACTATCTGTAGACGGTTTAACCCTGAACAGATTCAGCAATTGTCTACCCCTACTTATAAAGACAGGAAAGACAAGAAGGCGACTGCGTCCTCCTCCACTCCCACTCTCGTGGACCCTGCACACGTTAGTGTGCTGGGTAAAGTGGAGAAGGTCAAGGCTGTTCATTCTACCCCTACTACCAAGAAGACGAAGCGTAGTGAATCACCCAAGCCTTCTGCCAGTAAGAAGAAATCTTCCAGCAGTAAACCATCAGCTGAAGATTTGAAGCAACTGGATGAGAAGTGGGCAGAAAGATTCTCCCGTCTTGAGGCAATGTTGTTGGCCAAGACTTTCACAGTACCGGTTGAACCGGTTGTGAAACCAGCTCCAGATGTAACCACCAGCCAGAAGCCATTTTTTGACCCTGGTGCCACTACCAGCAAGTTGGCTTTAGAGAAATCCGGTCCCGGCCCTGATCAGGTCACCGGTGAGGCTGTAGAGGAGATGGAGACTGCCACCCAGCCCCTTGGGGCTCCCGGTGCAGGAATAGCAACCCAGCCTGTTCAAGCCCCCGGTTCGTTCTCTGAAGTTCAGCCAACCGGTGAGGGAGATGTGAGTGCAGCTTCTGATAGTGAAGCTGACCAACTCAGTGATACCGGTTCCCTGGATGATGAGATCCACCGGGACCGGTCAGCAGACAGGGAGGTCTCCAGAGATGATCCTGACAGTGAACCGACTGAGGAGGCAAACTACAGGGAGACCATGAGGGTGTGAGAAGCTTTATGAAGTGGCACAAGGTTCCCAAGTTCGAAACTGTGTCCTCCACTGCTGATGGTAACCCCTTTGCCAGTGCACGTGTTAGACCAACCGGTAAAGTGTCGGTGAAACTTCCTGTGGACGACTGGTTGTGTCGTAAGATGTCCAGTCTTAACCTCACACTCACAGAGGGCTACCCAACTAGAAATACAGACAATACCAGTCTCCTCAGAGATCAGTTTGTTAAAACCCCCAGATCTTCAAGGTGGTACGGGATGCATGCTGACAAGGACTCTGAGAGCACAACAGTACGCACCTGGTCACCGGATCCTGCAAAACTCAACCATTCATTCAGCAGGGTGGCTAGAAGAAATCTACCTACTGCCCCACCCTCCCGGGCCTTCAGTCAAGAGCTACTCAGGAGGTGGGAGAGAGCAGCCAGAGAACAGACAATAATGTGTAACCAGGCTGCTGGTTTGTCAAGGTGTCTGACTAGAGTTCAAGACTCTATGGCCATTCAACTCAAAACTCTTCATCTCGACAGTAATGGCAAGTCATCAGAGAAGATGAAGCAAGCTGTCAATGAACTAGAGTATCTGACCACGTTTAACCGGTCAATCTCACAAGCAATGGCCAGAACCATGCAGGATCTATCCGAGGGTATTTTTATCAACATGGCCAACTTCACTCTAGCTCGCAGAGATAGCTATCTGGACTACCTACACGCGGGAGTGAAGCAAGACACTGTGAATGCCCTCAGTACGTCTCCAGTACATCTAAACGCACTGTTCCCGGATCAGCTTATCACCAAGGCTGAAGAGGAAATCAGTAGAAATGACGAGAGGCGTTCGTCGGGTACATCACACCGACAACAAAATCGCTTCCGGCCTTACCCTGCAAGTGATAGATCTACGAGTCACCACGACAGGAAACCTACCCTTCCGGCTTGGAAGCAGATTAAAGACAAGCAACAAGCCAGGAAAGGTCGTGGCAAGGCCTCAACGTTTTCCCAGAAGCCTGCCAAGGGGTTCAAGCCACATAAATGACAATCAATGTGTAAATTCTGTGACCGGTCAGAAGAACTCTGTACATGTCACCGGTCAGGGAGGCTTGAACCCAGCACCAGTGGTTTCCAAGAGCAGCAAAGTGACTTTAAATTTCAATGTAGACTCACATGTTGCAAATGCTCATATTGTCACCGGGTTGCCACAAAGGAAAGGCGTAAATCCCACCTTTTGTCAAATATACACAGAAATAAATTATGTGAAAAATGTTTCTTGTGTAGGTCACTTGTGTTCTGTAGATCTTGTCACCAATGCCCAACATGCTGTTATAAATCCTCCTGTAGGGGCGAGGTTAAAACAGTATTGGCAAAAATGGGAGTCCTTGGGTTCAAGTCCAAAAGTGGTAAACATACTGAGGGAGGGTTACACTCTTCCCTTCCGGTACAGACCCTACTTGACAAGGTCACCGACTGTAATAAGCAACTACCACAATCCAACCAAACAGTCCTTCCTTGTGGAGGCACTGTATCAGCTGATAAACAAGAATGCAGTCGAACCGGTGGAAAACCAAAATTCACTGGGTTTTTACAACCGACTATTTTTGGTACCCAAACCCAACAACCGGTGGAGACCCATCCTGGATCTGAGCACCTTGAACACCTTTTTAAACACAGAGTCATTCAAGATGGAGACCCCAGAGACAATAAGAACCTCCCTACAGGCAGGGGAGTGGGTCACATCCATAGACTTCAAAGACGCATACCAATTCACAGTCAGTCCAGGAAGTACATGCGTTTTCATCTCCAGGGTCGGTCTTACCAGTTCAAGGCCCTACCCTTTGGTCTATCCACAGCCCCCATGGAGTTCACAGTGGTGGCCAAAGAGGTCAAACTCATGGCACTTCAGAAGGGTATAAGGATCCACCAGTACCTAGACGACTGGCTGGTGAGAGCCTCTACCCACGACACCTGTCTCCAGCATACTCAAACCCTGGTCATACTGTGCCAGGAACTAGGGTGGCTGGTGAACAGGGAAAAGTCAGAACTGGTTCCCAAACAGGTCTTCAACTTCGTAGGTTACCAGTTCGACCTGAAAGAGGGCAGGGTCAGACCAACAGAAGAGCGTTGGCAAACCTTGACAGACAAGATCAGATCAATACTGTCGGATCCGGTTTGCCCGGTCTGACAATTCATGTCCCTCATAGGTCTACTCACAGCAACAGAAAAGCAAGTCCACTTAGGGCGACTCCACATGAGACCCATTCAGTGGCACTTGAAAAACAACTGGAGGGTTCCAGAGTCACTGGAAAAGGTGATCCCGGTCCCCAAATCCCTCCACCCCCATCTAAGGTGGTGGCTGGAGGAAAGCAATGTGCTTCTAGGTCAACCATTACACCCTCTAAAACATGCTCTACAAATCTTTACAGACGCATCAAAAGAAGGGTGGGGCGCTCACTTGGACGAACACACTGCAAGGGGAGAGTGATCCCTACCAGAGAGCAAGTTACACATAAACCACTTAGAGTTAGAGTCCAGTTAGAGCCCTGCACTACTACTTGGACAGGACTTCAGATCTCAGGCAGAATAAGGAGTTAGTCTTTGTCTCCTTCAAGATAGGGTTTGACAAAGACATCTCCCCTGCCACCATCTCCTCATGGATCAAACAGACCGTCATTCTGTGCTATGAGCTCTCTGACCAGGAGGCCCTCTCCTTACATCAGGTTGAAGCCCATGATATTAGGGCCTTTGCTGCATCTAAGGCCTTCCAGTCAGGAATCTCCTTAGATCAGATCTTGTCAGCCTGCCATTGGAAATCTCACAACACCTTCACCCAATTCTATTTGAAGGATGTTGCCTGGGCAGACTCAGAGCTTTTCCATCTGGGACCTGTAGTGGCTGCCCAACAGGTGCACCACCAGACCCAGAAGTGAGGAGATATTGTATATATGTAAATATGTACATATTGTAAATATGTTAGATGTGTACATAGTGTAAATATATTGAATGTACATATATTTAAAAAAAAAAAAAAAAAAAAAAAAACTGTGACATGCTTCCCTTGGGAAGTATATTTCTTCTGGGACTGAACTCAGCCCCTCTCTCTCTCTATCTTTCCCTTCTCAGACCAACTCTGGAAGGAAAGAAAAAGGGGGGGCAACGTCGGTAGACTCCCGGTTAACCGGTGAGTTGGTAGCCGACCCTGACCTTTCAGGGTTCTCTAACCCTAGGTCAAATGGGCCTGTACAATTTTGTTTTGTTATGAGTTCACATAAGTCCCTAGCTGCTTACCCACCTACCAAGCGGTAGTTATTCAGCAATTGTCCATTGGATAGGATGTATTAACGCAATAAAATTGCAAATTTAATAAGTAAATTAAATTTTTATAAGTTAATACCCTATCCAATGGACAGGCAAGGCCCACCCAACCGGCCCCGCTATCAGCTTACTAGGGGTCTTACTAGGATTAGACACGAAAAAGATGCTATGACATCACGTTGTCTAGACAGGAAGAGGAAGTACGATGCGCCACCTGGCGAATGCACTCTCCTGACCGGTCCTGCCGGTATTATATACAGGACATCTTTTTCTGGCGTTTGGCGGGACCGGTCGCGCCGACCGGTAAAGCAATTGTCCATTGGATAGGGTATTAACTTATAAAAATTTAATTTACTTATTAAATTTGCAAAATCCATTCCATAACTAATATTAACAAGCTCTCTTTGCAGTCGTACTTTTTATAATGCTCTTGAATTTAAATTTTGTTGAAAATATTTTTCAGAGCAAGTCCATCAAAGTGCTGGGACCAGAATACAATTGGTTGATCGATGTACGAAACTACCATCAAGACACAGAGAGGTTACTGAGTACATTCATGGAGCCGGGTGATAATATAGCACTTATCACCAGCGTCCAGACTGTATTCTCAGCAAATGACCTAGTGCTCAAATGTGGAAGCGTGACACCAAGACAATTTATACAGAAACAGGTAACATTAGGATGAAAGATAATAAGTATATGGGCGATATCAAAAAGAAACCTTTTTAGGTGAGCCTTAAGTTGGGCAAAAATATAAATCTGAATTAACTTTTGGGGTTTTTTGTGGCTTTAAATTTTGCCTTTTGTTTAATTTAAGTGTAACTATTTGATCAAATATGGTAGAATCTTAATCTGTACAAATTAATTATTCTTAATGAACAGAAGATATTCCAGATTTTTCACATAATATCCACAATTTTGCATACTTTTTTAGTATTTATTTGGTAAATGGTATCAAATGTAAGTTTGCCTTTTTACACCACCGCCCTTAAGGGATGTCGGGGTATTGTTTTCAACAATGGTGTCCGGATGGTCGTTCAGGCGGGCGGCGGGAAAAAGTTTGTCAGGGCTGTATTTGAGAAACCATAAGGTGTAGGATGTTGAAACGTGGTAGGGACATTAGCTAAGGGGTGTAGGTGTGCAACGTCATGGTCTGACCTTGATTTGACCTTGCCGCAGTGACCTTGACCTTAAAAATCTTGTCCGGGCTATATCTCGGAAACTGTAAGGTGTAGGAAGTTGATACTTGGTAGGGACATTGGCTAGGGGGTGTAGGTGTGCAACGTCATGGCTTGACCTTGATTTGACCTGTGACCTTGCCGTAGTGACCTTGACCTATAATGCCTTGTCTGGGCTATATTTTGGAACCATAAGGTGTAAGAAGTTGATATTTGGTAGGGACATTGGTCAAGGGTTATATGTGTGCAACATCATGGTGTGACCTGGATTTGACCTTTGATCTTGCATATCTGATGCTATTTTATGTCTCTACGAGGTTACCTGATACTATTTATCTCTCTTATATCTCTCTTATATCGTTTTACTTGAATCTTGGTTGTTGCACCTTTGGGTGTCTTTTGGTGTAGATTAAGCACTGTTAAAGTCATATTAGAATTCATTAACCATTTTACTTTTGCAACTTCCCATTGTAACAGATGGTATTGTATCAAGTGAGCCACAGGTTTGGCCCCAATTCCACATAAAGGCATGTATTGCTACATCTGTATGTATGGGTAATATTCAAAACATCCAAACCATAATTCGACCATACAAATGAAAATCAAAATGGGAGAAGTCTTAAAGCTTCATAATTTTTAGTTTACTGAATTGTCTTGTTTGAATAATTAATCTTTACAAGCAATTTCTGTCTCTTAGATGTTATTTTCTCTACTTAAACATCATTTGGACACTGACACTGCTCTGAAAGTATCCCACTCTGTGTACTGTTTCACTACTTCTATATCTCATGGTGTTGAAAACTATTTTCCCAGGCTGTGGGGTACGGGCATCTCTGATGCTATTTTCTTTTTCTTAGATGTTATTTTCTCTACTTAAATATTATTTGGAGCTTTTTATAATTGAGTATCCAGATCTTTTACTGTTTCACCACTTCTATATCTCATGGTGTTGAAAACTTTTTCCCCAGGCTGTGGGGTACGGGCATCTCTGATGCAATTTATATACTTAATCTGACTAGTAATTAAACAAGAGCTTCAGAGCCAGATTGGAAAAATATTTTTAGTAGGTATTTTCAACTTTAAATTTGCTAAATCCACTTATAAAGTAAAATAATCAATGTTTTTGAAGTCAGACATTAATTTCAAAAGTCAGTATAATGCAAAAGTCAGTTGTTCGAAATTCATTTTTTTTGTGTGTGTGGGGGTGGGTGCTTGTGTGTGTTCAAAGTTGATTCACTGAATTTCTGTCAACAAATGTTCAATAATAGTTTAAAAGTCAATTTATTGTGTCTAAAAGTTAACAATTCCAAAAAAAAATCAAAAAAAATCTTGTGCTAATATAGACATGTTTCAGTGAGGTCTAGTAAGGTTCATGCTTTAGAATTTTCTGTTCATTGAACTGTACCTTGTGTTTTACTCAGAGTCTGTAGTTTTTTTTTTCCAGTTGTGGGATAGTGTGAGAACAAGCTCGTTTGTCAGTTATAAAGTACACAAGTTTATTAAATATTTCATGGAAAATGATATTCAAATTAACCCTTTTTACGCCACAGCCTAAAAGAATTGTTTTCACTTATGGCATCCATCTGGGTGGGTGGGTGGTAGGAAAAATCTTGTCTGGGCTGTATCTCAAAGACAGTAAGGTTTAGGAAGCTCATACAGGGCAGGGACTTTCATTAAAGGATGCGGGTGTGCATTTTCATGGTGTGACCTTGATTTGACTTTTGATCTTACTGTAGAGATCTTGACCTTAAAATCGGGGGGGGGGGGGGGGGGGGGCATGGTGGCAGAGTGGTAACACTCTCGCCTCCCACCTCTGAGGCCGGGGTTCGGTTCCCGGCACGGCCTCAAGTGGGAAAGCTGGTAGTTGCTTGCCGTTGGTCGGCAGTTTACAGTACAGAACCTTGACCAACTGTATGTACTGGTTTCCTCTGCCCTTCCAACTACCCGTCGTGATATGACCTGTACAGTATTGAAAGCGATGTTAAACCCCAAATAAATAAATTGACCTTAAAATCTTTTCCAGACTATATCCCAGAACCGTAAGGTATAAAAAGATTATACTTGGCAGGTTTATTAGTTTGGGGATGGTGTGACCTTGGTGGTACCTTTGACCTTGGCTCTGCAAGAATGTTTTTCTATGGCCACATTTGAGACATACTGGTATTTCTCCTATCACAGACATAATCATACAGATTAACCTAGCTGTGCTATCTCCATTGATAGCTACACTTCAATTAAAAATACACCAATTACTCAAATTGAAAGCTCCTTACCTTTACAAATTAGTGCTGTAACCTATGTTATTAAATTGACGGTTTATCTTTACGCATAGAGTAGAATAGAAACATTTATATAGCGCAAAATTGATGTAGCATCCTCTAATGCACTTGAGGACAAAAAGGGAAAGTCCAGGGACGTATATATTACTTTCTTAAGTGTTTTCCTGCACCGTATATAACTTTCACTGTCAGCTGTCACTATTTGCCCAGGCTCGGTAGTACAGGAAGCTCTGATCCTCATATACTGTCTAGATATTGAAAATCGTAACCATTACGGGTCAGTATTAAAATATCGGTACCATTGTGGCATCGTTAATACCTGTACAAAATGTATCAATGTATTCGCAGAACATCACACTTATCCATGTGAAGAAGTGCATTACTTCCTGTGAACCTCCAGACCCGCTCATGTGCGTCAGCGTGGTGACCTCATCCGGCCATGTCACTGACATCACACGCATCTTCTCTACGACCTTTCAGGGCTTCAGTGGCCGAAATTTCAACATCACGACCAAGACAGTGAGTTTGTGAATTTATTTTCCACAACATGCTATGTTTGACTAAAATACCAGGGTTTACATACCTGGGGCCGGTTTCCTTGAATTCAAGGTGTTCTTTATCTTAAGGAGGCTTTGTGAAACTGACCCCAGGGGCCATTAATTCCCTGAACCTCCTTTATTCTAAGGAATCTTTAAAAAGTAAGGATTTATGTTATTCACAGCTCGTACCTTTGTATTGGTATTCAGCAAACTTCCCTGAATAAAGAAACCTAGCTTTTTTTCTCAAATATTAAGGACATCTTAAAACTAAAAAAAACCTAAGCATTCAAGGAAAATTTCAACTTTGACATTCACTAACCCTCCTTTGGTGAGGAATCCATTTATTTTTCCCTTAATTTCTAGGTTATGTATACGTACCTTAAAGTTTTTAACAAAAGGAAGTTTCAGATGTTTTAATTTTTTTTATTTAAATTTGAAGTACCAGATCAAATATTGTGGCTTCACAAAAAAAGGAATAGTATTTATACTTATATGTCATTATGAGTTAGAGGTATAAAGTCCAGTGAAAATGTATTTCATTTATTTTCCGAATGAAAAGAAATTTTGAAGTAGAAAAATTGTATTACGTAGACATTTCGTATAAAAATATAATATCACACAAAATATGACGAAAGAAGACATATCATAGCACTAATCTTATACTGAATAACTAATGTACAAAGAACAAAGAAGGATATACATGTATGTGACATTCCTTCAGTAAGGAAGAAACAAACGAGCCTCAGTGAACAGAATTGTTGAGGAGACCTTGGAACATCCTGTCATTTGTTGTTCCAGCCCACTAGTTTGTTTATTTGGGGCACCAGTACTGATACAAACTGCGTTATCTTTTGCTATAAAGTCATACATAGTGAGTTTCTTCGGATGTTTTCTATGCCAAGCCTATTTATAACTAGTCTTATAGAGTAAGAAATCTAAAATTCGCCACATATCTGAAATTCGCCACATGTGAAAATACTAATAAAATAAATGAATTGTGGTGAGATTTGTCGACTGTATAGTAAATTAAGGCTTTTTGAACTGAAAAATACCGATTTTTGGACAAAAACATCATTTTCTTTATAAAATTAATTAAGGTTTTAGAGGTGGCGAATTTTGATTCCTGGCAAATTTTAGATTTCTTACTCTAACAGTGCATATTTATCTGAAAGCAATCCATTCTAATTTAGCAACAGTAAGAGCACTCAGAGAGTGCAGACTTCCACAACGGCCCGAAACCTACAATATTGTTTATTAGTGCATAGATAAAATATTCTTTAAAAAATCCCTTGATCCAGACGGTGATCCTAATCAACACCAAAACTTTATCATCTCTGTTTTACATTCCAGTGTCAAATTAGTTTTTTTTAAATTTCATCACTATTAGTGCTTCCGCGAGCCGTAAAAAAAGTACCAACTCAAGTTTTATGCATCACCGATGAGTCAACTCGATTTGAACTCGAGTCAATAACAATATTTCAAAACAGCCAAACCTTAAATATATACGCACTAATATGATTCCTTTCATAATGAAATCTATTTTTAACTATATTCCAATAAAATTTGTCATATTTTACCTGCAAAATAAGGATAAACATTCTCACCATGTTGAGAAATAAAACAGACGTTTTGATTGGTTGTTTTACCAGGTAAGATAATTTGAGAGATATCATTGGCTTTACGCCGTAATAGATAAATATGAAGGAAAAAATTAAGTGAACAAGTCAAATTGTGCTTTTGTTGCATCTTTGTACACTGGCAAGTGGTTTATTTATATACGTTTTGTAGTATTTTAAAGGAACTCGAGTTTGCAATAAGACAAACTCGCATTCACGAGTTGAACAAAAACGATATAAAACTCGAGTTGGCGAGTTGTCACGAGAGTACTAATCACAATCCATCTACAACTTTTCAATTTATTTTGCAAATAGACTGATAAATGTTTTTGGGTTTCAATTGAGGCAGTATACAAGACCAGACAGTACAGTTTAGTTTTTGTGTTTTACTATTCTCCAATTGTATGTGTTTCAGTATTCCCCGTTTGTGAAGCGCATCAAATACGACAATGGTACAGAGGTGTACTCTGGTCTAGTTATTGAACTCCTGGATTCCCTGGCAGAAACACTCGACTTCAAGTAGGTGACCATCTTCCAATTACTTTATTCAACCTTAATTTCATGTGTTTGAAAATCATATATTCTATTTTATATGTCAAAATATATGGAGTTTATTTCCCCTGGTCTGTTCCATTACTCTAGAGGTGTGACCGATTCATTCAGTCACTGATTGCTTATTGGTCTTGCAGTTTGAGAACTTGTATTGTTATATACAGTTAAGTAATCTTTCCTTTCATGCGGTGTGTGGATTCAGAAATAAATCAATAATTTGAAACATATTTGATCAAATGACCATAAATTCCTTATTTCTAGCCCTATTTTGACCATTTTTCCACCTTTATTTTCAGTCAAACAAACTGAAATGTTTTATACCAAAAACCTTAACTATTGTGTAAGAAAATGTGATCTTTCATGTTTGTGGTAACTTATCAATCTCTCCAAATTGGTCACCACCATATGCACAAGGAAATACTTTTCCTGTTTTAAAGATCAAAGTGAAGAGGTCAAGAACATTCAAAATCACTCATTCTTCAATCCAAAATGTGTGTTTAATTATTTTAATTTTTTTATTTGTTTATTTATTTGGCTTGTAGCATCCCTTTTAACACCATATAGGTCATATCACAACAGGTAGTTTTATGGGAAAAAGAAACCAATGAATACAGTTGGTCAAGGTTCCATAATGCAAACTGCCAACTAATGCAACTATTGGTATGCAAATACCAACTTTCCCACATAAGGTGCAGGGTTTGAACCACAGACCTCAGAGTGGGGTAGGCCAGTGTGTTACCACTGTGCCACCGTAGCCCCCTGAAATGTGTGTTTAAAGTAAAAGTACTAATATATACAAGTGCCATAAATAAATATACATAACAAATCAGTAACACTGAATAAAAGGATTGATAAAGGCTGTCTAGGTCATACAGATGATATATATATTCAAAATCGGGATACATGCATATCACAGCCACTTCAAATCGCTACTGCTAACTCGCACCCACAAATCGCACCCATTTTTAAAAATGATATTTTATAATAGGATTTTTGTCTAAACTCACAGCATCGCACTAAATATCAGTCTTGACAAGTCAGTCCATTCATTAGCAGTAAATGTGCTTGACAATTGCATAGAATATGTATATGATGTCACGGAAATCTGTGGGGTTTCCAAATAAAAGTATGTGTAGATCTACAAAATATTTTACTTCATGATCAAAATTCACGGAGTGGATGGACTACACAGCTCTTGAATATTTGTGCACACATAGGAAATATTTGACAATTCCATGGCATTTCCAAAGAATATTTAGCTTGAAGATCAAAATTTGCAGACTACTCATTAATATTCATGAGGTCACTGTATTCTGTGGGGTTTCCCAACATACTTTAACTTAATATTTTATTTCAGTGAATCAATGCCCCAATATACAAAAGAGATAAGACAAGAAAGGGGAAATGATGAAATTAAAAAAAACGGGAGTGATTTGCAGGTGCGAGTTAGTGGTAGCGATTTTTTGTAGGTGTGATGTCCATGTAAATCTTCAAAATCTTCAGCGACCACTTGGGTTTGTTTATTCTTTTATTCTTGTAGATAACGATAAATATGCCCAGCACTGCTGCCACATATCACATGTGATGTTCCTTACACATGGAAAACCTACTTATAAAGGCCTGCTCACACTGTTCCGTCTGGTTGTATCGACACGTTTTTAAAATTTGATTCAAGATCTTTTCTTTATCATTATATAAATGGACCTCCGATGTGGGTAGTGCACTTTAAACAAACAAGCCATTCTGTTTAGCCATTCCACCCCTGCAACCCTACGGCATGTACACTTTAGTTTAGCATCCAAGAACTCATGAGAAATTTTTCAAACATTTAAAGAAATTGGCAATGTGCTGAAATTGCTGTCCATGTTGTATTGAAGGCATCCTTCCCAAATACAAATCCTGAATTACTAAACCCGATGGATAAGACTAAAATACTAAACCCGTTGAACCATGAATGAGCCCCAGCTAGTTACATATTTTGGGTTCATTTTATAGCAAATGTGAGGCTAGTATGAAACAGTGTGATCTAGGTATTAACCATATTGCACTGTTTGATTTTGATTGCCATCACAATTCAGCAGTCATCAGAGTTTCTGTTTTAAATTAGTAAATGAGGAGATATTTTAAAATCACCTACAATCAACCATTGCAATCTGCAGACTAATAGGCAGCATCAGTATATCATACAGTGGAAATTAAAACAACCTTCATGGTGTATATTTTACCATCTTATCACTTGGTAAAAGTAAACATATACAATACCATGTATTATTGTATTCGACGGAGGCATCCGGTGGATACTTTGGCTTAGCTTTCGATACGCCACTGCTGCCGCCGCACGTAGAGAGATTTTCGACACTAACGCTGTCAGAGCAAAACTACACCAGCTAGGTTCACCAAATTTGCAGAATATCTTCATTGGGAGGTAAGCTTCTCTGGGACTGAAATTAGTCTCATTCTGAAAACGGGCATTTCTTTGAAAATTATCTACTTTTTCTACTGCTTGGTTCTCATAGGTAGAAGGTTGAATCTCTTCGTAGGTGATATGCATAACAGATAGATATACATGTCTCTACAACCTTGCAGATATTTGACCTTAAAGCTCTTAATTCCAGGTCATCCACAGATGAGAAATCATGGGCTGGAAATCTTTTGATGTTGTCAGATTTGACCTTAAGCCCCTCCTTCAAGGTCAAATGTGGACAGCCAAACTTAAAAGTGCTCATAACTCGCTTGTTATTGATCCTAGAGATTTGCAATGTGAAACCAACTTGTAGGAAATAATTACCTGGAATCTTCTGATGTGGTCAGATTTGACCTTGGACCCCTCCTTCAAGGTCAAACATGGATAGCCAAACTTAAAAATGCTTATAACTCACTTATTATTGGTCCTAGAGCTTTGCAATGTGAAACCAACTTGTAGGAAATCATGGGTTGGGAATCTTATGATGTGGTCATATTTGACCTTGAGCCCTTCCTTTAAGGTCAAATGAGGACAGCCAAACTTAAAAGCGCTTATAACTCGCTTAATATTGATCCTTAAAGTTTGTAATGTGAAACCAACTTATAGGAAATCATGGTCTGGGAACTTTTGATGGGTTCAGATTTGACCTTGGGCTCCTCCTTCAAGATCAAATGAGGATAGCAGAACTTAAAAGTGCTTATAACTCGCTTATTATTGGTCCTGTAGACTTGCACTGTGAAACCAACTTATAGGAATGCATGGGCTGGGAATCTTCAATGTGGTCATATTTGACCTTGAGCCCCTCCATCAAGGTCAAATGAGGAGAGCTAAACTTAAAAGTGCTTATAACTCGCTTATTATTGATCCAAAAGGTTTGCAATATGAAACCCATTTATAAAAAATCATGGGCTGGGAATGTTCTGATATGTTTTTGACCTTGGGCCCCTCCTTCCAGGTCAAATGATGGTTCACTTGTCTTTCCGGTGGATACAAATTTGCATCAGTTTTTCAATACAAAGGTTTAGTTTTGTCTTTTGTCACGATATAATTTAGAAATATGCAATGCATGGGTAATTTTCCGTCTAACTGGCCATGTTTTGTTCCTAGATATGAAGTTACAGAAGTTCCCGATGGGAAATTTGGCATCAAGGAAAACAACACATGGAATGGAATGATTGGAATGGTAGAAAGAAAGGTAAGGGGAGATTTTTTGAAGGATATTAGTTTGAGATTTACTGACTGTTATATAAACTATTCTACATGAAAACCACTGATCTGCAATGTGACCAAACAACCAAAAATACTGGCCAGCTTCACAGGCAAAATTGACCAAATCCACTTGAACTTAAGCATACATTACATTAGTACCCTTTGTGCCAGAATCCAAATTAGGCTAACACTTAAGTTCAACAAAGGGCTTAAACCCAAAAACAAACTTTGGTCTTTAAGTAGGAGAACAAAGTCATATGTTGAGGCAAAAGTGTTTGGAGGAAGAAACCACAAAAATGGATTAAAATCCTTTTGAGTAGCTGACCCCTGAACACAACAAGTATTTGCTTCTTCTAAACATGGAATTCTGCTGTATCATATATCCTTGTCTCTCCCTCATGTCACAGGAAGTAGACATGGCTGCCTCGGGTATCACCATTAACCTGGACCGGGAGAAAGTGGTCGATTTCACCTACGCATTCTGGGAGGAGCCGTCAGCAGTACTGGTCAGACGTACTACTGATGGAACAGCCTACTAGTGAGTACTACTTACAGTTACTACTACTTATGCTTGCACTTTTTTGTGGTAAATAATGCACACAAACATGCATGCTAATAATTATATGTACACAAAAAAAGAATTATAGATACACTTTTAGTATTTACTGAGATACAAGTCAATTATCTTTTGAATAATTGTTTGAACAAAAAGAAAACTGTGTCAGCTAAACTTGAAGCTTTAGTTATGTCTTTTAAATCTTTTACTCAAGTGAAATTATAATTGTTGCAATTTGTGTTTGCTTTTTTCTACACATTTTCTTAATTTCTTGATATATTATGCACTTGAATATCCTATAGAGCATCCTATATACCATTTTAATACGTGGGCTATTTCGAGAAGGCATCTCTGTGAAAGGTGCTCCTTCGTGGTTGAGCTATTTCAAATAAAATAAAAATCTACATTTTATACAACACTTGTAAAGTGATAACCATTTAATGATTAATTCATCTTGTAATGAGTTGAATATTTTCAGATTTTGAATTTCTCCTTAACTTATGGAAATAGTTCAGATTCATAGATACCTCTTTGTGATGCCATTTTGAAATAACCCTGATATTTGAATGGCTGTTTAAATCATCTGTACTTTAGATTGAGAAATGTGACATTGGACTCTATGCATGGAAATCCACCTTAACCTTTACACCTGCTAATTATCCATTACCAGGGGTCATATCCTTTCAAAGGTCTTAGCCTGTTTTAGGCCTGCCTCTGCTATATTTTTATACAATAGGAAGTCTTCCCGAATAACTTCTATGAAAAAATATGTCATGAATGACGATGAGAATATTGTGCAAGCTTGTAGCACTCATGTGTAGATTCATGACTTATGTCTGATGAAAGATGTTTTATTAGTTATAAACAACCAGTTTAAATGAATAAAGTAAGTCCATATTTAAAGAAATATCGCAAAAACATGAATATAAAAACTTGAATTTTCAACATGACATCACTCTGCCATTTCTGCATATATTTCTAATTATTTGACACAGTTTCAGAGATATTGATGCAAAATTAGCATTTGTTGACAGATTTTTAATTGGCTTTTTGTGAATAGTAAGTGGACACCAGGGAACACAATAACAAATATTTCCAAGTCTGTATGATCCTCGTTCAAACCATTACTATTCAGAGTTGATAATGAAAATAGTGAAAAGCCTTAAAATTGGCCAAGCCCTTTTGTGAATACCACCCCTGCAGTCATTGCTATGAATAATTTTAACTTAATTTTTGTTATTTTAGTATATGCTATTACATCACAAACAAGCCTGGAATGAATAATTAAGTAGTGCATCCATATTTCAGACTTTGGCCCCAGCTATTGCCGACTGTCAAGTCGAGAACATTTTTGTGAGTTCCTGTAGGCCAGACATGAAATCTGGGAAGGTCAATGGAAGGACTTCCAACATACTTAATATTTTTGAAAAGTCAATGACTTTGCTTCTTCACTCTCAAGGTTGGGATCTTAATGCCATTGAATCATATCGTAGAGATCAGGAGGCACTTCAGACAGATTGTATCACCAATACAACTGATTGTATTGATGTTACAACCAGTTGTAGTACAATTGTATTGGTTGAGGAAATTATTTTTGCCGTGTATTTGACCCAACAGATAAAGTGGTGTAGCTACCAGCTTAAGCAATCCCCCAACTGTCAGTTTCATTCCCAAAAATATAGGAGTTAGAGATATGAACCTGTAATGTCATATCTGTGATCTGTCTAGTCTTATTGAACTCCCAAGTAAGATCGGGGATAGGTTTGCGAAGCAATCTGGTAGTTCCCAGACTGATCCCAGGGGTCAGGATGCAAGTTTTCCTGCCTTATTTGTCACATTTTGTCACCTTTCTATCCCAATATTCCCCCTGACCTTAATGTCAAGGACTCTATCGTGATAGTCCCTGAATATGGAACCACCACTTAAGCCTTGTGTTGTAAGACACTGCTTAATGACTCGTCTTTTTAGCCTAAAACTAGCTAGAATGTGAATGCAGTGGATGATTATTCATTTTAGGTCACATTTATATGAGTATTTACAAAACTCCTGAAATCAAACAAGACAAAGCACACTCTTTATTTTATTTTGTACTCTTACAATTTTTCTTTATTCTATTATGTGAACTCAAAGTTAGCTTTCACGCCCTAGTTACAAATGCATTCTCTATTAACTAGTAAATTTCATATGTAATTGCATGGCTTTGCTATTGAGCAATTGTATTTTAATGTTTCTTTCTTGTACCCACCTGGGGGGATACATTAGAGCATGCTGTCATAATGTTCACTATGCAGAGAGATCTTGTTTCTTAGTGTACAAAATGAACACCAATGCGATTTCCCAAGACTGCTAACCACCGTCACAGACCTGCATCATTCTAGAGTTACACATCTGTATGTCCTATAACTTAAGAAACTGTTCTTATGTATTCTTCTTTAATCACCGAAAATGGTGGAATTTTTACTTCTACCATCTTTATTCTTTAGCACTTGTCGTTTGATAAATTTTGAAATTGAATATTGATTTAATCTACACTAGAAAACAGGCTGGCAACTTTTGCTATGGATCTGTAATTTAGTCAACCTGGAAAGTTTTTTCAGTAAGCTTTGAACAGTTGTAAACAGGTGTATATGTCTGTACTATGTAGACATTTAGACTTGAGCCTCATCATTCAAAGGTCATCTACAGAGTACCAAAGTAGCCCATGTAGTCAATTTTGGTCAAATTTAACAGTGCCTCAGTGTCATGCTTAGTAGAACTAGAGATTTGGGATGTAAACCAACCCGTATGAAATCATGGAATCAGAATCTTTTGATGTTGTTGGATTAGACCTTTGGCCCTGGGGAAGTTAAACTCTTAAAATAAGTACTTAAAATTTACTTTTTACTGGTCCTAGAGGTTTATTTTGTGAAACCAGCCTAAATTAATTTCATGATCTGGGATTCTTTTGATAATTGATCACATTTGACCATGGAACACCTTTAAATGATGGTTACGCTGAACAATTTTAAAATATGAGCCAAACTTAAAGCATTAAAACAACTTTATTGGCCCTAAAGATTTATGATATCCTACCTGTATGAATTCACATGCTGAAACTTTTGTCAGCTTTGACATGGGATCACTTCTTCAAGATTGAACAAGACTTTTTAGTGTAGCCAAACTTAAAATACTTGTAACTCACTCATTATTAGTGCTAATTGTTTTAGATATAAAAAAACCTTCAGGACAGTCTGGACTGGGAGTTTTTTTTATGTAGTCATATTCGACCTTGAAACATTGAAGGTCAAATGGGGGGCTGTAACTTAAGCTTATTATTGCTCCTAGCATGGGTGTTATGTAATGTGCTTGCTAACTAGAAAACATTGTCTTTCTGGAGGATGCACATGCATAAATTGGTGCACTTGGTCGAGTTATATATCACTTTTCCTCTTCTGTGATTAAAAAAAATATACAAAATATATCAATATTTTGTTAGAAAAATTGAATCATATACAACTTGCATGCTACCTTTTATCCAGGTTGAGCAAATTTCTGTAATTGTATATTCTAATTAAAATCCATTTAAGACCTTCTGATCAACATGTCCTGTGTAAGTATTCTTAAAAAATCTCAATCTCTTTTAACACTGTCTCCAACTGAAAGGCAGTCAAATTAAGTATTCAAGTGAAATCCTTCTTTAAGTAATTATCCCGCTAACAGACAAACAAGCTGTTATGAAAATAATACCTCCTTGGAAGAGGTAATAAAATAAAAACTTTAAAACGATAATATATTTGAGTGTATGTTGTAGATGGAGATTTTTTATGAATACCAGTTACTCTGGTCCCTTGAAGTTTCCACTTAAACCCCAGTTCCACTGTTGTGGTATTACTAACCACACCACACTTGTAAAAGCAGTATTTTGGTTTGTATCTCTTCACTTGACAGAAGTCACTTGTTTTCCCACCTTTCCTGCTCTATTTCAATAGGACTGGCTGTAGATGCCTCCGGAGTTATAAATAATGGCGGCGTCTTACAAGTCATAAAACTGGAACTGGGGTTTTAACAACAATTTTAACTTACATTTAGGTTTTAGTTGAAACATTCTGTTTTCTTCACCTAGATATTGGACAATGTATATTGATTATATTGTAGTAAATTAGTGTTTTTAATTATGCTTCATACATTTTTATCATCATTTTTCTTTAACCCAGCTTGTCTAAGATAACGTAAGTATGTGTGATTACATTGTTGTTTTTAATTTTTTGCACATATTGAATTGTCAATAAAACAAACAAAACACTACATCTTTTTGCTGCACCATGCCCGGTGACAAACCATAGGTTTATGGTTTGAAAAGTAAGTTGATCACAAACTATTTATAACAGATGTGTTTCCACTAGTGGGGGAAAGAAATTACCAAGAAATTAACGACGGCATTTTCTTTAAAATTAAGCCTCTAATGCTTAACTACTAAACAACCCCACACAAAAGATTTATGTTCCAGTTTTGCAATATTACCCACTCAAGCAAGAAACACTGCTATGTTTTCAAATATTAATAGATTCATAATGGGACACCCTTCAGTTAGTTCCAGTTATGGAAGGTGAGCTTGATGCTGTGAATGTAATGGTTTATAGAGGAATTCCTTGTCACACAGATAATATGCAATACTTCAGTAGCTGGTTGGGTTTATTGATTTTTATATGAGGATAATGACCTTAATGTAAATACACACAAAAATTAAATAAGATTTCTAAACATTTGACTTTAAATAATTAAAACCACATTTTGCATTTGAAAGCAAATATGTAGTGTTTTGTATGTGTGTGTAAAATGACGTGACACTGTGCGGTTTTTTGGAGGAGTAGAATAGATTTGAGTTTATATATACTGGTTGTCAGTTATTTTTTCTTGTTTTTGCTCCACATAGTTTAAAAAATAGCTTGCATATTTATGTTCAGTTCTTGTGTCCCTTTATAATTAAAAGAGCACATTTTTGTTCCTTTCTATTGATGAAGATGTTATTCATCAATGCCCACTTCTATGCATTTCAGTGATTTTGAGTTTTCACGGAATGTTTTTGTGCATTTTGGCAACATGTGGTATATCTTCATTGACGGGTAAACTTATCTGTCACTGAATTATAAAAGCCTCATTTTGGCCAAACTTTATATTGCCTTTATTTTGATCTTTGCCAAACTTTAAAGTGGTTGTATCTCCTAACACTATTATGGCCACCCCACTGGGGGGTGGACATATTATTTTTGCTTTTTCTGCCGTCCAGTGTCCGTCATCACACTTGGTTTCCGGTCATTTCAATGAAAAGTATTTATCCTATCTTTACCAAATTTGGTATGGATGTTTATTTGGTTAATAGCTTGCCTGGGATTGCTTTTGGTGAAGATAGCTATATAGCTAATTGAGTAATAGCTACTTTTGTATACTTCTTTTGTTTCCAGGGGCCGGTTTCACAAAGGGTCTCAGACTTAGGCTAAGTCAGGGACTTAAATCTGAGCCTTTTGTCTTTGCCAAGTCCTGGACTTAAATGGATTTCACAAAGGGTGACTTAGCTTGTCATATAACCACGGTGGTTTTCTAGGTCATGTGACCCTTTATTTCTACTCAAAATATTTTAGTGGTAACATATATCCTTTGTTTAGCTCATTTTATCTTTGAAAAAATGCTGTATTTTTAAATGGGAAACCTTATAATCACACAGACATGTCCAAAGAATAATTTAGGGCAGCGTTCTATACTTATTCTTTCTTTTGAAGCATGTCAAATTTTGAAGTGAGAAAAATATATGGCCGCCATATTTAAGCCTTTGTTTACAAAAGTTAAGCCCACTCTTGGGTAGACTTAGCCAAAGCCTAGACTTAGCAGCTTTGTGAAATCCTCCAAGTCTAAGGTCACAGACTTAGCCTCATTTTAAGACAAAAGTCTTCAATTTAAGTCTAAGTCTGGGCTAAGTCCTTTTGTGAAATCGACCCCAGGCATTTTAAGGAAAAAAATTTGACATATGTTTACCAAATTTGGTATGCGCAATAGTTAGGTCAATAGCTTGCTTGAGATTGCATTTAGTGGTAATAGCTATATAACTGACCGAGTAATAGCTACTTAGCTACTTGAAGTAGCTTTTTTATTTTAAGCATTTTAAAGGAAAAGTATTTCACCTATGTTCATAAAATTTGGGATGGAGGATTATTGGATCAGTAGCTTGCTTTGGGATTGCTTTTGGTGATAATACCTTTATAGCTAACCGAGTAATAGCTACTGTGCTATATAGGTATTATGTTATTTTGAGTTGACGTTTTTTCTGGACATTTTAATGAAACAATGTTTTCTATCTTCACAAAAATTTATATGAAGGATAATTAGGTCAATAGTTTGGCCAGGATAGCTTTTAGTCGATGATAGCTTTGTAGCTATCTGAGTAATAGCTGCTTTGCTACTTTGAGCCTACTCTGAATTGCATTTCTGTTTTCACTCTGTTAAAGGAAACATATTTAACTCATCTTTTTCATTTTTGTTGTGAAGGTTTATAGCATCAATTGCTTGCTTGGTATTGTTGTTGATGGTAATAGCTTTAATCTCCTGAGTAATAGCTACATAGCAAAAAACATAAATATGTCTATCTCCTAAACCGTGCGAGATAGAGCGATTTTGTCGAAATTTTCGACCCACAGGGTATATAATCAATGGACTTTTCGCAATTTTCAAAAAAAATTTACTCTCTTCAAAAATGGCGGCCATTTTGAATTTTCGAATTTTTGCCAAAAATGCAAAAACAGAAATTGGCTTCTATCTCCTTAACCTTGTGAGATAGAGCAATTTTGTCGAAATTTTCAACCCACAGGATATCTAACAAATGTACTATTAGCAATTTTCAGTATCTAAGCAATGTACTCTTAAAAAAATTTTCCTCTCCCCAAAATGGCAGCCATTTTGAATTTTCCCCAAAAATTGAAAAACACAAATTTGCTTCTATCTCCTTAACCATGCGAGATAGAGCTATTTCGTCGAAATTTTCGACCCACAGGATACTTAAGCAATGCATTCTTGGCAATTTTCAAAAAATTTTCCTCTCCCCAAAAATGGCGGCCATTTGAATTTTTGCCAAAACTGGAAAAACACAAATTTACTTCTATTTCCTTAACCATGCGAGATAGAGCAATTTCGTCTAAATTTTCGATCCACAGGATATCTAACAAATGTACTATTGGCAATTTTCAGTATCTAAGCAATGTACTCTTAAAAAATTTTCCTCTCCCCAAAAATGGCAGCCATTTTGAATTTTCCCCCAAAATTTAAAAACACAAATTTGCTTCTATCTCCTTAACCATGCGAGATAGAGCTATTTTGTCGAAATATTCGACCCACAGGGTACTTAAGCAATGCATTCTTCGCAGTTTTCAAAAAATTTTCCTCTTCCCAAAAATGGCGGCTATTTTGAATTTTTGCCAAAACTGGAAAAACCCAAATTTATTTCTATTTCCTTAACCGTTGGAGATAGAGCAATTTCGTCAAAATTTTCGACCCACAGGGTGTGTAAGTAATCTACTCTTGGCAAAGAGTAAAACATTTTCCTCTCCCCAAAAATAGCAGTCATTTTGAATTTTTGCCAAAAATGGAAAAACACAAATTTGCTTCTATCTCCTTAACCATGTGAGATAGAGCGATTTTAAAATGGAGCAATAGAGATAGATAAAGATAGAGCAATTTTCGACCCACAGGGTATCTCAGCAAACTGCTCTGTGTAATTTTCCAAAAATTTTCATCCCCTTAAAAATGACGGCCATTTTGAATTTTCGAATTTTTGCCAAAAATGGAAAAACACAAATTTACATGTATCTCCTTAACCATGCAAGATAGAGTGATTTTGTCGAAACTTTCAACCCACAGGGTATCTCCGCAAACTACTCTTTGCAATTTTAAAAAAATTTCCTCTCCCCCAAAAATGGCGGCCATTTTAAATTCTTGAATTTTTGCCAAAAATGCAAAAACACAAATTGGCTTCTATCTCCTTAACCGTGCCAGATAGAGCGATATCGTCAAAATTTTCAACCCTCAATCCCAGCAATCTACTCTTGCCAATTTTGTCCCAAGTTTTACAGCAAAACTCGTGCTTCTTTTTAGGTGGATATTACGCATGCCAATGCGTCCTATTTCTAGTTGTCATATAAATTGTATAATCCTAGTTTTCGTGCATGATGGGGTGCTTACTTAGCACTAAGTTGCTTTGTCCCTTCCATTAGATATAAATATGCATCAGTTCACTGATGTACTAGCTCTAGTTGACACTAGATCTCTTCAGTAAAGGTCTGTTCATACAAATACTAGTAATTAAACTTCAGGATATGAAATTATTGAAGCAATAATAGCAGCAATTTTTACCCCCACAGCCTTAAAAGTCTGTGTGGTATTGTTTCTCACCCATGGCATCCAGCGGGGTTTGTGAGCAGGCATTGGTCAGTTGAAGGTACCAGGAACAATCTTGCCTGTGCTGTAACTCAGAGACTGTGAGGTATTGTACACACTTGGTGGGAACAGTGGTTGAGGGGCGTAGGTGTGCAATGTTATAATGTGACCTTGACTTAACTTTGACCTTGCTGTAGTGCCCTTGACTTGTCTGAGCTCTATCTCAGAAACTTTAAGGTGTACAAAGTTTGGTACTTGGCATGGGCATTGATTAGGAGCTTGTGTGTGTATTGAGCTATGAATTGCTGCAACTGAGTATTATATTTTATATGAACCTAATTGTGCTATCTCTATTGACAGCCATACTTCAGTTAATAACTTGATGACATTTACCGATATGGATCATTGCTGTCATCTTGCTATTAAATTGTCTTGTTTTGATACTTTACATGCATTTTCTCCTTGTTAAGTGTTATTTCTTCTGCACCTTTACATAACTTATGCTGTCTGTTCTGACAGACTCCTTATCTTTGTACTTTTTCACCTTCTCTAGAAATATCTCATGGTATCCAACACTATTTCCCCGGCCTGTAGGGTACGGGCATTTCTGATGCTATGTTTTTCAAGTTACAGCAATTGATCACAAACTAGTTCAGTTCTAATTGGACATACACAGTGAAGCGGTGGGTAACACATTCACTTCTCACATTGTAAGTCATGGGTTTCAAATCTGTCCCTATCATGAAGTGAAAAAGCTGGATGATTTACCGGCTTGTATACACTGCTGTCCTCCATCCCCTCTACTAAACACTATGTTAATATAAACCCTTATACAATACTAAGACCCAAATTTATCAAATTCTTAAGCAAAAAGTAGATATACTATATAACATACAACTGTAAAATCTTCAAACAGGAATACAGAGCCATGTTTTCAAAAGAAAAGTCGTATTGATTACCAAATCTACGGTTTTAGCTATTTTCATCATCAAGCACATTACAAAATACAAGAGCATTTGGAGAGCACAGACCTCTGTCAAGCCCCATGCATACAGACAATATGTACCCTTTTCTCTGTATTTTTGTACTTGTGTGACTGTAGATACAAACACAATGAAATATGTACTATTTACTCTGTATTTCTGTAGCTAGGTGTACCTAATATAATTATAGATACAGACATAATGAAATAAGTACACTTTATAAATTTGTGTAGCTGGGTGTGCCTAATATAATTATACATACAGACATAATGAAATAAGTACACTTTATATATTTGTGTAGCTGGGTGTACCTAATACAATTATATATACAGACATAATGAAATAAGTACACTTTTTATATTTGTGTAGCTGCGTGTACCTAATATAATTATACATACAGACATAATGAAATAAGTACACTTTTTATATTTGTGTAGCTGGGTGTACCTAATATAATTATGCTTACAGACATAATGAAATAAGTACACTTTATATATTTGTATAGCTGGGTGTACAGACCATTACACTGGTATGTTTGGCTGACGATTATCGCTGCCATCGTCTTCATGACGATGATCCTGAGAGGCTTCACTTTCCTCAGCAACCAACTCTTCTACATCGTGGACCCCATGGACAGGATGCTTCACGGACTCTGGTACATCTTTGGGGCCTTCTTCCAACAAGGTCGGATTCACGTTTAATTCATCTTCTCTCAGAAAGACTTTCTCAACCCTGTTTGATTTTATTGCAACACATTTTTAATGAGATAAAGCACTGTCATTATATCTTTGTTTTGATGTATTCACCAACCTCCACTTATTGTGTACATAATGAAAATGCAATATAAAACAAAGACTTGACCTCAGCAATTTCAGTTTATCTAGCTGTCACAAACTATTCATGTATCTTTTTAAACAGAAACTCTTTCAGTTAATTATTTTACATCTTTCTGATAACCAGAACATATTGGTGCTAGAGTTTATGTAGTACATTATCCCCAAAGTGTGACTTCAAAGCAGATACTAAAGGTATATATACATTAGTTTCTGAATTATTCAAAATAGTACAAATCTCGGCTAACAAATTTAGGCTTTTGGGTTTATATATCCGGGTTTAATATTAAGACAATTTGATAAATATTATTTATCGTATAATCCCTTTTTATTCCTGCTTCTGCCAGATTTCTTTAAAATTTGCTGTAACTTCTGTCATGATGCAGTGGTTTTAATATTCCATCTAAAGTTATAATCTCTGTCTTTATGATAAACACTCCAGTCACGACACTTTAGAGTAGAGGATATTAGTGATCATAACAAGCATGTATTATTTCATGAAATTGAGAATTTGGGACAGCCAGAAAAGGAGTAGCCAATGCTAAAACCTTTACTACTATCATCTGAAGCACATGCAAAATAGCCCAAAAATATATACCCAAAGCCAAAAAATATACACCCAAAGCCACAAAATATACACCCAAAACCAAAAAATATACACCAAAAGCCACATAAAATACACCCAATGCCACAAAAATATACACCCAAAGCCAAAAAATATACACCCAAAGCCAAAAAGCTTTAACTGGCTAAGTAATAGTTTGGTCTAACTATTGAAGTAATATAAAAATAGATATAACTTTCTGGATAGAGTGTCCCAAGGTGTAGTTTATGTTTTTGAGACTGCACCACCAAAACATGAAAAGTCAACCCACTTCATGCTGACCATATATTTGTGTACATTTTACTAATAATAAGTCGATGGCACTTGTATCTCAGTATTGAAACTATATAACTGAAATATCATGATCACACCTAATTATAACCGATATCTCTATTATCAGCACATACAGTTCTGGGAAACCCTACTAGAATATTCTAAAAAAAACTAACGATAAATTGTAAGTAATTATAATCTTTTATCTCATATTTTTTTGCATGTTTAATTTTTCAGTAATAATTTCTTTAAGCTGAACTACCATGTTTTCTTTTCATGAACTTGAGCTTATTTGATTGGGGATATGGTAGAACAAAACTTTTTTTTTTGTATCCAGGAATCAGAACGGAGTCGCCACTGAGATACAAATATGAAAAATATGTTTCTGAGCTATCCCTACATTTTATTTCAGCAGTACATATGTAGAGGACTTTACTGAACTACTGACAGTCTTTGCATTTCTATTTCAGGCGGGTTTCACCTCCCTCAGACCCCAGCTGGCAGACTGGTAGCCAGTGCCTGGTGGATTGTGGTCATCATTATGTACGGCATCTACACAGGTTAGCAGCCGCATCAGACGTATTGCAATATATCAATAAAATAACAAGGTTCTTAGGATATAGGTAGTTTCTTTGAAAAACAATTCGAAGAATAAGAAAAATATCTGAGCATAAGAATTTACAGACTTTTGAACAAGTGTTTTGCAATACATATTTTTTTTCTAAAAAAATCCTTTCATCTTGATCAACAACTAAAATACTAATACTACCTGTTTGCTGTTGTATCTACTTTGTCAATCTTACCAATGACTCTGAGAATTTTTATTCGAAGAAAAATTTTCTTATCCTTACAATCGTTTGTAGAAAATAGTTATTTTCTATGAAAGTTCTAAGAATAATCCTAAGAAGGTTAGTGAATATGGGCCCTGGTTTGGAAATTTACACAGTAATATCATGATATCGTTAAATGTAAACAATTGATGTCATTTCAGTTTTACAAAGTATGTGTAAATGCTGATTATTTATTTAGTGTCTGTTTTATTGGAGAATAAACTAAAAGTAAAGAATTTTAAACATATGGATTCCCGTTGTCAAAAAAAAATTCTTAGAACAAGTGTATCTATACCCATGTCATGGTGGGACACCAATTCCCACAGGTGGCACTAATGAAGGCTGGTCCCAATATCACCCAGGCTTTTGAACGGGACGTAAAACCAGAAGTTTGGCTGTTGATGTGAGTTATATCATGAGATAAAAGAGACATTAAACTCCAGCCAGTCAGTGAGGCAGTCAATCTATCTGTATATTTGTAGGGAATCTCATTGCGTTTCTGTCGGTGACCAAGTTGTCACTGCCATTTGATACGCTGAAAGAGATGACGATGCAGAGTGAGTACAAGTACGGAGCAGAGGACGGCATTATACAAGTGATGCTGTTTCAGGTATGTATCTGTTAGCGGTCCAAAAAACATTGCTGCATTAGAAAAAATGATTCAGTGTTTGCCGGAATAATCGTCAGTGAAAGACTAACATTTTGTTCAGATATTGAGAATTTTTAAGTAATTAATTTTTTTCAGTAACCTTACTTCCCTCTAAAAATTCCAATATGTCACTATTTGTTGATTTTATCATGTTTTAAATTACCATCATGGTGTGACCTTTGTTTTACCTGCTGTAGTGACTCTGACCTTAAAAATCTTGTCTGGGCTGGATCTTGGCAGCTGTAAGGTGTAGGAAGTTGATATTTGGTAGGGACATTGGTGAGGGGATGTAGGTGTGCAACATCATGGTGTGACCTTCCTTTGACCTTGCCGTAGTGACCTTGACTTATAAAATCTTGTCTGGGCTATATCTCAGAAACCATACGGTATAGGAAGTTCATACTTGGTAGGGACATTGGTTAGGGAGTGTAGGTGTGTAACATCATGGTGTGACCTTCCTTTGACCTTGTCGTAGTGACCTTGACCTATAAAATCTTGTCCAGGCTATATCTCAGAAAGTGTAAGGTGCAGAAAGTTGATACTTGACAGGGACATTGGTGGGGGATTGTAGGTGTGTAACATCATAGTGTGACCTTGATTTGACCTTTAACCTTGCCGTAGTGACCTTGACCTATAAAATCTTGTCCAGGCTATATCTTGGAAACGGTAAGGTGTAGTAAGTTGATACTTACTATGGACATCAGTTAGGAGGTGTAGGTGTGTCGTCATGGTTTGACCTTGATTTGACCTTTGACCTTGCCGTAGTGACGTTGACCTTTAAAATCTTGTCCAGGCTATATCTTGGAAACAGTAAAGTGTAGTATGTTGATACTTGGTAGGGACATCAGTTAGGAGGTGTAGGTGTGCATCGTCATGGTGTGACCTTGATTTGACCTTGCCGTAGTGACCTGACCTATAAAATCTTGTCTGGGCTATTTCTTGGATTCCACAAGGTGTAGAAGGTTGACACTTGGTCATTGGTTGGGGGTGTATGTAAATGTATGTGTGCATTATGGTGTGACCATTTTGCTCTCCCAAAGTGTGTTCAGCTGTCATATTTGAGACATCTTTCTCTTATGACAAGGATATATGGATTGTTGCAACTGATTATTATTTTCACTTTTACATAATTATGCTATTTCCATTGACCGTTATTCTCCATTTAATAAATTTACAGCTTCATATTTTATACTTTACTGATTAATGCTGTCATCTTGCTAATGAATTGTCTTGTTTTAGTACTTTATCTTTACGTACATTTTTTTTCTCTTAGATGTTACTTTCTCTACTCAAACATTATTTGGACCTTTATACAAGTGACACTGCGCTGAAAGTATTCTGGTCTTTGTACTGTTTCACTACTTCTATATCTCATGGTGTTGAAAACTATTTGAAGGCTGTGGGGGACGGGCATCTCTGATGCTATTTTTGCCAATTGAATTGGAACTCTTAAAGGTTGGCATGACACCACTTGGGCTAGGTTGCTTTTGAAACTGGTGTCAGTCCGTTTGTTTGTAAACAGTTTAGTTTCCAAACTCTAACTTAAAGATGCTTCTGTCAATCGATTTGAAATTTGAACATTGCCTGGGTTAGTGTGCTTTTAAAATTGGTGCTAGTCGGTACATCCATCGTCTGTCAAGAGTTTGGTTTCCAGACTCTAACTCCAAGATGCTTCTGCCGATTGTTTGGATTGGTTACTTTCCAGATTGGTGCTAGTCAGTGCGTCTTTCTTTCTCTCAAATTTTGGTTTCTGGACTCTTACTTGTAGACACTTCTCCCGATCAATCTGAAACTTAACAGGACGGTAGAACTCTATCTGGGCTGAGTTGCTTTCAAAAATGGTACCATGTTGCCAAACCCTATCCCTGATACCAATTCTGGAACCCACCTTTTTAGGGTCTATAACCCTACTTTTCTTTATTTACATACTCTGTCATATTCACAGGAAATGGTTTTCTTTGGTTGTAACTAAATGCCACAATTACAACCAAAATCTTTTAAGACATTTTTGTACCTGGCTATGTCTGTGGAATGATTGATCATCGATTTGGTTTTGGTGTCATGCCTTTGAGTATGCCTTGGCAGAGATTAAGCACCATAAAAGTACATAATAGAATTGAGTTATTACCAGGGTGATGAATACTCCTCTAGAAAGTATTCTGTGATGTAGTTATCAATAAAATAAAGTGAATAATCAATTCTGACTCAATCATCAGGTTTTTATAGGGGGCGATTAATTAAAAACTTTGGGGTGACTCCCAAAACCAGTATCCATTCTCTTGTAAGAAATGGTTACAGTAGAATACAAGCTCTCTCAGAAATGGTTGTCGGTTGTACACTTACATGCCTCTTTATTCATAAAATAAAAAGCACATTTCACCAACATAATCTTCTTTTACCTCTCTAGATTTTATTTTGTAAAATTGGTAGCTTGTAATAACAGTGTAATTGCTATAGTTTATTCTATTCCATTCTATACTGGACCTTTATAGTGTTAAATCTCTACATTAAAACAGATTCTAAGGCACAACAGTCATAAACAGTTTTTGCAAAATTCATCGGGCATAGCAATGTACATTACCACACAGACACTGGCTAAATAGAAACTACTGTAACAGTGGAAAGACATTAGACAACAGATAAGCTTTTAGTTTCTTACTGAAAGAAAGAATGTAAGTACTAAATAGCAACCTCTCAAAAGTGTAACCAAGTGCCCTACATTTTCTATTTTTGCTGTAGACTGCCGAGTCAGGGATCTACCATGACATATGGAGAGGTATGGAGTCCAGTCCAGGGTCTATTGTACAGGACAGTGCGGCCGGATTTACCAAAGCCAAGAATGAGAAGTTTGGTTACATCGGCGACAAAACCTTCTTAGAGGCAAATAGTGTGGAGGACTGTGACCTCACCTTGATCAAAGAGGAGTTTTTCAAGGTCGGATTTGGACTAGCAGTGCAAGAGGGCTGGCCATATAAGAAATATTTTGATACTGCGTGAGTATTTATATAGATAGGTGCTTAATTTGATGTGCTTTTGAACTCCTTGAAGTCATTCAAAGTAAAATCCCATAGAGGTCTATAAGGTGATATACATTGGAAAAGAGTTTACTGGGTCAAGAATGCTAGTGTCGACCAGTGCTTTGGTAGCCTAATAATTGGTTAGTATGGTTAACCGTTTCAGCTCTAATCAGTGATAGTCATTTTTTATTTATCTTACTTTATTGGCTGTTCCATGAAGTGGACATACATACCTGCATAATTCAATCAGAAACGAAATGCATATCCTTGTAATGAATGGTACTAAACACAACTAATAACAATATTTCTACATTGTGTTATTTTATTCATATTTTTTCCTCATTTTCTTCATTTACTTGAGTTCAGCTCGCTTCCAATAGGCGATCCTTAATCTTCACATATCACCACTGATAACAGCACCAGTTAGCCAGTTTGGCATCTAATAACAGTCTGTTACCTCTGTATGGGTTCAACTCCCACAAGTGATAATTCTAAAGACCTGTAAAAATATGACTCTGGATGTTGAACAGGTGAAAAATATAGACGTCCGTACATGATACATAACAATGAATGCAGAAGAGAATGTGAAATATTTAAGAAAAAAACAGTATATTTAATAATATTTAAGCCATTTCTTGCATTGTCAAGCAATGTGAACCATGCATTGTGGATAAATAAATAGATTTATATATACTGGTTCTCATCACTTGATAGCAGTTGTTGCTCTTTTAGTCCTGAGCAAAACAAAATGCAGTATAACGGTATTACGATAACAACACTATATATGGAATAGGCCCCTTGAAATTTAGTTCTGTTGAAAAGGGTGCGCATACAGTGTGTAGCACATTCACCTCCCAGTTCCTGGGTGCGATTTCCAGCCCCAGCTGAAATCGAAAAGTTGTGTTTAAACTCCTTGTATTTTGATGATGTTGTAAATACATTCAGTGAAAGCAACCTGTAAAATTTTTATACTGTACAGTGCTTCATGAAGTAATCTGCATTCCTCAGAAAACACAAACTTTATAAGTGCTTGCTATCTCCCATGCTGTTCTGTGGTAACCTTTAAGTCCTGAAGATAACTTTAATATGTAGACTTTAATTTTTATAGGTTTCTAATCAAGTAGCTAATACTCCAAAACTACCTTTTACTTTATTTTGGATAAAAATGGAGGTTATTCACCAAACTATTAAATAAAGACATTTCTAGTTTTAAATTTTGGCCTACATGTGATCATGCTTAAATTTCACGATATGGCTGACAAGCATCAAAGCCCTGGAAACCAGTTTTGATATTCCTAAACTGTCCAACCAATTTCTTGGGCATGCAAATTTTCATGCCGGGTAAAAAAATCCAACTTTTCTTATTGTTTTGTGTCTATTTTCACAGAATCCTGAAACTTCTAGAAGGAGGGTTTGTTGAACGATGGCGTCGGGAACATTGGCCAACGGATAAGTGCGGGATTAAGGAAAAGTATGTGGAATCTCGCTCTATTACACTGGAGGATCTGAGTGGAAACTTCTGTACTTTGTTACTGGGAATTGTACTCTCTGTACTGGCTTTATCATTTGAAATTACCGTCAGAAAATGCAAGTTATGGGCAGCCAATCAAAATGGCAGGAGCCTCAACCAATCAAATTCCAGCACAGCCAACATGCTCCAATTCCAAGACATGCGCTCTCAGAGAGGAAGTGACGTCACAGATGCTTCTAAGAATATTACCAAAGGAAATGGGAATAATTCCAATGAACTAAACCATCTAAAAACTGACTCAAATGGGCTGTGTATTAAAACAAAGGACATGATGTCGACGATTCTCCGCCGACAAGCAAGTATTCGAGACTGCAATGGAGTAGAAAGGTCTCAAAGTGGCCAGTCTATGGATTTGAAGAACAGAAACAAAGCGAGACTCAATTCTGTCAAAATAGTAGCCGAGAGTCAAAAATATGACACATATCCGCCCAAAAGCCCACTAGAATTGCTTTGATATATAATATATCTCAGGAAAAAAAAAAAGAAAAATATACCATTCATCTCTAAAATATTGCCTAGTTTCGGTTATATAGCTTGTTCAGATAAACACCCTGACTGTAATTTTTGTCATAATTTTATATATTCCACTTAGTCACAGGACTAGTACTTACTCACTTTCTTATTCTTAGAATTATTCTTTGACTTTTCTAAAAAAAAACAACCATTTTCTTTGAAAAATTCTTTTAAAAAAAATTATGTCTAAGAATAAGAAATTTTTAAATTCATGAAAATTTTTTGGTTTCTGTAGGTAAAACATTGAGAAATTGAATGCAATAGCAGTGTTGAAAACTGGTATCATAAACATTTTGACTGTTCATAAACATCAAGGTATTATTTTTAGAAAAACATTTATTTCAAATACTCTTGAAATTTTGAAAAAAATATACTTAAAATTTTGCTTAACCTACGAAAATGCTTCTACTCTAAGACAAAAATGTTAGTCAATATGAGCCAACCATTTCTAGTGCATGAAATTATAAAATAATAAATACAGGGTCATACATGGAAAAAAATAACCTAGACAAGCCAATATATTAATATTTTCATATCATAAACATGCCATACACATGTATACAGTCAAGTTTATTCTTTTGTATGTATAGATATGGTGGATCATATGGATATACATTTCACTTAGGAGTGAGTATGTTGAAAAGAAAAGACCAAGTATGTGCTGTTTAGATGGCGGAGGAAACCAGTTCAGAAGTAGCACTGTAAACCACTGGTCATTCGCATGCACTGAAACAAAATCAGGGATATAAGATTCTGACCCACAAACTGGAGTGAAAATGTTTTGGTACATATGAACCCCATCATTGTCTTGTTCATAAACTAAGTCATGCCCAATTATATCATGGTGTTCCAAACTTTTCATCTTTTTTTACAAGCACTGACAGATTGCCTCAGTATATCGGTGTAGACATTGTTATCGACATGCTCACAAAAGTATGTTTTTCACAAAACAATAAACTCTCGCACAAACTACAAGGAATTCTGGGTAATAACCAAGACCTCCTTATCACAGTTTTTATGTGAATATATATCTCTTGGTCACATATCCTTGTTTATAAAGTTAACATAAAATACACATAATTTAAATACTATATATTCAAGTATATTTGTTTTAAAATATATGCAAGTAAGAATATTAAGTAAAGTTATGCGTAGCTGTAAATGGACCATAGACACTACAGTTTCTGAGACAGATGGTTCCTTTCGGAAAATGGCAGAATTTCACTTGGAGACTGGTATATCATATAGGGGTGCATTATGAAAAGATAGCAGTCATTAGAAATCCAATAATTTCTGCAATTAACACCATCTTACTCATTATAGTTCCCTCAAACACATTTCAGAGAAACCCGAGTGTTTCCTGCCCTTTAACAAGTTCGTCTAAAATTCTACATAGATGCACACTTTTTCTTGTTTTATCCCTTTTCTGATTCCCTTTATTCATGTGACATGTATCCAAATTAATACACTCCTCCATTCTGTGTGGACCACTTAATTGTGGCTGTTCCATCAAATCTACGTTACCCTTTTTAATTCATTTGGTATATGATGGAAGAGCGTGTGATGTATGGGGTATTTTAGACTGTTGTTTAACCAATCAGAATTGCATACACAACCGTGTCACGTTAGAATTACGATTTCAGTGACCAAGTTTAAAAAATGAAAACAAGGAACACTCCGCAATGAAAAGCTAGTAAGAGATCAGTTTTCAATCTATTAGACAAATCTGGGACAACCTTTATAAAACTTAAATAAATATTTTTATTAAAAATATATATTATCACATTTTTACAGTAGCTGTATACAATTAATGTACTAGGATACCTTTATATTATCAATTTTGTCAGTCATGGCTGTTACGGGTTATTAAGGATGAAACATTTAATCTTACTAACCAAATGTAGAGGCAGGGTATTACTTGTTGAGTTGCATAATGTTTCTTAAATGTTAATATATTATTTATTGACAATCTTAAATATTTTTGGTTAGATGCATAGACAGGAGAGTCTGCATAAGTAGAACTAAAGTAACTTGAATTTGTGTGTATACTTATTGGAACCAGCTTTGTGGTACTAACATTGGAAACTGCGATAAATTTTGCAGGTGAAAGTAATCCATTTTAGGATAGCAAATTCTGTAGATGATGGAGGTTCTAGTTGCAGAGATTCTAATGTACCATTGCTCAATTACTGCTTGGTGTCATATCAAGGCGCAAACCTTATCTTGGCACAAAACGGAAGACAGATTCTTTAATGATATAAACTTGCCATCGGTAAAGCTTTTGCACTTCAGCCTACCAAATAAGGAAGTTAAAATGATGACAGAAATAATTTAAATATGCAAATTGTGTCGAGTTGGGGTGCTAATTTCTAGTAGAAATTATATTATCTAAAAGGTTTATTGCTTTTGACTTTATATTAGTAAAATACTTTTACTGACACAAAAACACACATAAAAGAATCAAAAATAAGGTTTTTGTGTCCAAGTTGTGCCAAGTTAAGGCCTGGAACAGTATACAGAACAATTTTTGACTGTGTGAATTGTAAAACAAAGTATAATCTCTTAAATAGCCTTGCTAAAGGCCCAAGTTTTCGTGTAATTTGGAAAAACTTTCAGTTCAAATAATAAGGCTTTAGTCCATATAATGCACTCTTACATATACTGACTTTTATCTCGCCATACTGCTAAGGCAAAGTTGAGCTTACACCTCCTAACCTGTACAAGTGCTTTATGAATGCTAAATATATCTGTACACATTTGAAAAAGGATATGGTACACATTTGAGTCTTGACCAAGGCTAACTTTAAATAAGTTATGTACGGGTTGATATACAGATGAGAATCTGGGCTGTGTGAATGTAACTGTACACTAAATGTCTAATAAACTATGTACCTCTATGTCTTGTGACGGTCTTTTTTCCCCATTTTTGGAGTGTTTTCAATGCTACAGTTCCACATTTCTTAAGAACTTATCGTAATACCTGCCAGAGTTATAGCTTAGAAGGCTTCTACAATTAATACTGTTAAAAGGGGGCAGGGAAACTGACAAATTGAGTGTGATTTGTTCAGAGTACTGACTGTTACAATCCATAAGATGAATAATAGCAACAAAACCCAGTCACTCTCAGGATCAAGGTAGATGAATTGTTACACTTGAAGGATTTCTCTGCTCCATTTTCACAGCAGAGTCAAAATTAGCCACAATAAGATTAGCCACAATAAGATTAGCCACAATAAGATTAGCCACAAAGATTAGCTATAGTGTCTTAAGCAACTTACACTGAAAAAAGGCAGTCAAAACTTCTCCGGACAGGAATGCTCACATTCAAAGTTTTTGAAACATATATAAAGTAGAAAGTACTCCAAGAGCGCAGACCTCCACTAAGTCTGGTGAGTATTTCCATATCATAATTTCACTCCCAATACTAATCTGAACCACAAACCCAAATCACTGAAAGTTGGACTGTTGTAAATTTGAATTCTTTTGTTATCCAGAGTATGATTCAGATCTTTCCAAAATTTAGTCACTTCTTCCTTTGATCAGGCTTGTAAAGGTGCATGGATTAGGTTAAGAGTAATCACAAACACAGACAAATGCACCTGAAAACATAACCTGCTTGGCAGAGGTATAAATGGGACCTGCAGTCCCCAATCTATGATGCTCCCAATCTTTTACAACTGAAAATTTATTCAATTTATAAGATTATGCTCAAAGCTGTATTATTGGGGTGTCCAGTAGCAAACTTTTGAAAGTGGGTCAGAGGTATTAGTGTTTGTGAGTTTTCCTCTGATTTATAAATCACTGGGATGGTAGTTGTGTTTCTCGGAGGATAGAAACTGGAAACTATGAGTGTATAGCTTCACTTTTATTGTCTTAAAAATGCTTGACATTTAAACATAATTTAGTCACATTGGTATTTTCTTTAATCTTGTTGAGAACAGATTTTGAAAGCCTCATTTGAGATAAAACATAACCTTTTATCCATTGGCCAAAACTGTTGGCTTCACAGTAAAAGTCACCTTTAGTCTCCATTGTACCACTTGACTTTGTAATTTTGCGTACGCCTTAATTTGGCACACACAAAATCAATCTCTTAAAATTTTGTAGAAGAGATAACAAAATAAAGATTTGTAGAGCTGTGCGATTATTGCTAGCATTTAATTCAGGCCTCCAATTTAATTAGAAAATTATGTTTTTGCTTCTGAAAAACCACATAGAAGTGGTACTCTCTGTTCATACATATGGTACTCAAAGGAACTCTACTGATTTCCATAAAGGGTATATCATAGGTAGTTAATTTGAAAAGGAAGATTTGTGGATCATCTTCAGAGTGGAATACTGGAGAACTGGGTGCCAAGATAACTTCTGGGTGGTCTCAATGATAGAATCTGGAGGTGGCCCTAGTGGTCCTTGAATCCGTGTTTTCATCAGTTCATTTAATGATTTTGTGCTCAAGTTGTGGTGACTATCCATGGTTCACTTTAGTGTTGATTTCTGTTATGAATAAAGCCCCTGGTGTCTTATCATTTCGAAACTGTCAAGCTTCTGCTAGGAGTCACTCCCAGTCTATTTGGATGACACAGAAATAATCCTAAGTCTGATTCTTTAATCAACTGAACTAAAGGGGAATCCCCAGAGCTCCAGGTGATTACACAAGTTTATATACGTGCAAGGATATTTCCCTATTCTCAAGGAGGACCTGTGTCTAGGTCTTAATGTGAACACATTATTACTCAACTCACTTGACTTTGAGAGTCTTGAGGCTCTCTACTATGTAAATTGGAAATTGTCACACCTCTGCTTGGACTGGATTCTTGTACCTTTGGATCACACACAAAAATAAACCAAAGTTTTGACTCTTTAAGTAACGGAGCCAGATTGGCTATTTTGTGACTCCAGGGGTGTATTCACAAAAGGACTTACCCAAACCTTAGACAGGCTTATGTTGGCTATATTTGTATTCAACAGTTAAGCCTAAAGTTTGGCTCAGACCTTTTGTGAATACAGGCCAATTTCTCAAAAGTGTTTTAGCCCAGTTGTAAGCCCAAAATAAAGACTTTGTTCAAAACTTTTTGGAACATTTTAGCTGAGCCTGTGGGCTCAGACCTCAAAGACTTCACCTATGGTTTCAGTCCTGAGCCACTGACTCAAATGATGACACTAGTACTAGGTAGAATGTTTATATTTTGTAAATAATGGTTTGCATATGACCACCCTTATTCTTTGTCCACTTCAAGATTTGAAATTGATGAAAAGAAATTATCAAATATCATGTAAACTGCCATCTAAAGTAGTCATTGGATGTGTTTATGTAGTTATAAGGTTTTTCATTGCAAAATAGCATTTTCCAGAAAAAAAAGGTTTCAACGGATATTTGTGATCAGTAGGATACTTTGACTAGAAATAAATGGTCATCTGATACAGAAAACAACTGGTTATTTGATAATCATGGTCTCGGCTGAGACACCTGTGAAAACTGTTTGAGATTGAAACTTAGCTGAGTCAAATGGCTCAGATTTGATACCGTGGCTTAGCCTAGCTTAGCCTTTTATAGTATGAAGAAGATAGATTACATTGCCAAAACAAATCGTTCAATGCACTGTTTCTTATTCCATTTATTCTCAAACATAATAAAATATGATTTTATTGTGATAACCTTCTATTATAATTTGCAGTCAAATCAGTTGTCTTTTCCCCATCTTGATAGGAACGCATTTTTAAAATATAATTTTGAGGTAAAACATAACTTTTCAACCATTTTATTCACATAAAATTATTTAAATGCCTGTTCAACAGCCAGGGTCATATTGGGACAGGTCCCCGGTATCACCACTTGTGGGACAACATATTATGTCTACAACTTTTCTCAAAGTAATTCAAAACAAAATAATACCTCGGATGTAACTTGGTTGACAAAAATCACATAATGAAATACAGCATAGACCCATGTTATTCTGTCAGCAAAATTATATTTGAAAACTAACAGAATTGTGTATGTATGTATAAGTTTGTTATTTGTCTTGACAAATGCTGTGAATCCTAAAAAAAAGTTCTAGTGTATTACAAGAAATGTATGAATAAATGCAAAAGTAGAATTTTAGCACTAATTTAAAATATATTTTTGTAAAAAAAATACACCAAGATCTAAACATTAGAAATTAACTTTTTATGTCAGCTAGCTGTGTACGAATGCAGTGTATATATTTTGTTAAAAAGGGTAAATAAATTATATTAAATTGTAGAATATGATTGTACAGCATTTTATTATCCACCACATGCAGTATTTGGTCTAAATAAGGAGACAAAAAGGCAAGGATATCATATACTACAAATAATTTGTGTTACATATTTGTCAAAAATTACCGAGCTTTTATAAATATTTTTAAAACTTTATTACGTAAACATATATTCATATTTGTATACTTTATCAGAGAGGGATGGTATTTTTACAAAACTTTTGCACTTTTTTATATCTGGCTTCCTAGCCAGTGTTTCTTTCTGTCACTAATCCCCCCCCCCCCCCCTCCACTATTGTCTCTGGCTAATTGATACCGGACCTCTGCTTTTCTGTATGATGTGCGTTGGAGTCTGTCTTTAAGATAGAGATTAAGTGCTATAAAAGTACAATTAGAATTGGAATTTGTGTTGCATTAAAACTCATGCAGAAATGGCAGAGAAATCACAAGTTAAAAGTTAAAGTTTTTATAGTTACTGGTGCCCCTATATCCTTTTCTGCATTCTTCCTTTAGATAAGGACTTGTTTTACTTCTCATTATTTATACAAAATAATGGTGGATAATAAAAGTAAAACATCCTTGATTAAAAGTATACGCATATGTCATTCAGGAAGTTTTCCTATTAGTTTTATTGCCTTACAAAAAGTATGACATTCCAAAAAAAGAATTCTCTGTTACATTAATTTTTTATTCTTTCATTATCAAGAAAAGACCATTTTGAGATAAATCATGACCTTTCACCCATTTTGTTAAAGGCAAAATTAAACACAAAGATGTAAATGATGAGTATGCCTTTTATTTTCTTTAAAAATAGATAACATTTCAAAACTAATTCGTAGCCTTTTTTCATATTTAAAATTACTGACCATTCTCTATTTCACAACAATGCTTCACAGTCTAACACCCAAAGCAGTGTATGTTAGCTCATCATTTGTTTGTCTGTATTCAGTAAATTGTAGAGGTAGGTCACCTACAAATCTATGTACAGTCAAAACTCAGTTAAATGGAAATTCCCCTTTAATGAGAATTATAATTCAAAGTTCAAAACTTCATTACCATGCTTTGTGATAGTTAAGATTTGTAACAGTGTTAGGCAAACTAATGCAACACATATTGGTAAAATAAACTGGATGTGAGTTGAGACAAGGCTGAGACGTCTTGTCGTGTCTGTACACCACAATGATGGCCATTTATATCTTCCTGTACCGTCATATGTGGACACTGGTTAATGTTTCTACTGAAACCAATAGTTAGCCTGCAGTGTATAGGTGGCATATATAAGATTTAACCAGTGGGAATTAAAATTCCAAACATTAAGAAAGACTGTGAGGTCTAAGAGTGAATTTCACAATCCTCTGCAAATTGCATTCCATCTTTAAAGATGTATTTAGAAAGACATACGGAAAAACAAGTTCTAGACTTTCTGAATACTTCATATAATTATTTTGTGTTGTTTTATCCTCTCTTTTGTCACATGTAATAGTTCATACCACAACGGGGTTGTCAAAGGGGGGGTGGAGAAAACCAGTGCATACTGGGTGGATATCATCAACATTTCTCAGAAAAAGGTAAGTGCGTGAGATTTAAACCCAGAACCTCAGTAGGTAGAAACCGAGTGTGTTACCACATATTCTGTCTTGGAATAAACAGACCAAATTTTTTTTAAAAAATCGAGGGAAAGAAATTAAAATGTGTGCTACAATGCTTCTTTTATAAATTATTGGGCATTTGGAATCAATGACAAAGTGCCATAAATTAAAACCTGCGATGCAATTTAAACCCAGGACGTCCCCACTGTTAGATGGATGTTTCACCAACTATAATACCAAGAAACCCTATATGCTAAATTCTTTCAGAATGAATGGGCCGAACGTTTTTAAAAATAAAAAACCTCTGAACATTTTCATAGAAAATCGATAGAATTCAGAATATTGCAAATGTCAATATAAACATAAAATTCTGAAGATTCTTTAATCTGTGGATCAGAATCCACTACTATTTATTTTATATTGTTCCCCTTCTGTCAATGCCGCTATTTGCACTAAAATTAGATTCCTACAGCGGACCTAAAAGCATGAGTCTGGTAAATTATATTTGAAATGTACAGTGATATAATTAGAAGTTTTAGTGAAAAGAAAATTTCACTGATTTTTCAAACTTTAAACAGTTCACTGGAATTAATTTTAAGGAGGTAAGTTTCTACTCATTTAAAATATATAAATACAGATTTTAAACTCCACAGAGATTTAGTTTCACTAAAATGCAAGCTCATTATTTGAAATAGCTGCAAATCAATGTCCAGTGAACATTCCCATTACGTGCAATACATCTCTGATTATTGATGGTTATTCCATTCAGTAATTTATCAAGTAGGTCTCAATATGAGTTCTGGGAAAGCAGTTTATTTTGTATCCTTGGTAGTACTAAAATGGTTAATTTAGACTTACGTCCAGCATGTATTACTGTACTGTACTAACAGTAAACATTGTTAATTTTATTTACAAACAGATGCCACATAAAAACACAGAGTCAGTTAAAAAAAACAAAAACATTACAATTATTAACATATACAAGTATATATTTAATCTGTATCTTCCTATAGCACCTTAATCCCTGTTAAAATGAGTCCCAAGGTTTGACAGTCTTTTACAGTAGAGCTCCCACCATATATTCACACACGGCACACCTGCCGATAAACTGTCTGACCTCTCCCGCCTTGATTGTGCTGCCTTGAGTGCGACGGGATTGGACATTCACCAGCCAATAGCTGAAATGAGATGTATAATTAGAAAAATTTTAGAATCATGCATTTGAGCTGGTCTGGAGGCATAAAACTACCGTATTTATTCGTATAAACGCCCCTTGGGCGATGCATTTTTTAAAGGGGGGGGGGGGGGGGGGCGACTATTACCTATAAAAAAATCAACTCTCGAGTCCAGTGACAATGGGTGATAATGGACACTTACAGCCTTGATCTTGCTTGCCAGCATGTTTTATGGCGAGAGAGCTTAAAATATTGGAAACATACCTTAAATTTGAAGAAATTATAAAGTTTATCTCGTATTTTTGCAGATTTCATTGCATTTATGATCATAATTGCCTTGTTTTGTTGTGACTTTCTTTATTTCTCATAAGCGGTATTCGATTGGGGAAGTACTAAAATGCATCATTTTTGGAGTCCCGGAATCGCAAAGGTGCTGGCTGTTGAGAGGGATCTAAAACCCCGAAATATGAACTTTACACAGGTAGACAGGAGAGGGGGGCGACTAATAGGGAGGGGCGTTAATACGGATAAATACGGTATACATAAAAACATTCAGTATGCTATCTGAATTTTTTTGTGTTATCCCAATATTTATTTATACACATGGTATAATTATAACCTTATACAAATAATAATTATTATTGAACCCCAGGGTGACCATATGTCATACCTTAGTAATGAGAGTAGAGTCATGGTGAATTATACAATGTAGAGCTACAGAATCAATGAAAATGTGTCTCTTACATTCTCTAAATATAATTTGTTGATATATTCTCATAATTAAATTCAGAATTTGAGACTATTTTGTGAGCGAATTGCTGTTAAAACCCTGGTGCATGCATACTTTTTATCTAAAATACTACCAAAAAAAAAAAAGTTATCCCTTGTTTCAACCTCAATAATAACCGTCAATTCAGCCAATGAGCATAAAATGTCACTGGTGTAAATACTGTAGAATGTAAAATGTTTGAGCACAATTTATTTCGCAAAATGTCCTGGGTTCTTGCTGAAAGCAAACTTTTTCCAAATGCCTAAATGATCTGACTACTGGTACAGGTGCTGGAAAATGAGAGTTGCTGGTACCAAATGTTACAATTCTTCAATTCTTGTAGTTTGTTACTGTTACATTAAAAAATAACTCCTTGGAACCATTATTATCTGAACAGGCTTGGAGAGTGTTACTTACTTTGGATAATAGAAAGTTCATAAAATAAAAGAGGTGTATTTGTATAAAAATAGGGAAATACTATTTTGGGAATGTGGAATAGCAATCATAAATCAAATACTTGGAAAATAGAAGTTCTGATAAGAGAGGGTCTACTGGATTATTACTCAACTACAGTAGAACCTCTATTATCCGACCTTCTATTATCCAAATTTTCAATTATCCAACCTCCGACCCACTCTCCCAACTCCATTTAAACCTGTTATTTTAGCCCTTCTATTATCCAAACCAACTGTTCTTCCCCAAGAGGGTCGGATAATAGAAGTTATACTTTACTTATCTAGGTGCTATTGTACTGGTATTACACTGAGTTGGTTGAGTGTCTTTTGTTTTCATTACATTTAATAATAAAATGATTGAATATGTTTTAAATCATTGAAAAATGTTTCCAAGGTTATTTGGATAAATTGCACATTTTAATAACATTAAGTTTAAATATTAGTAGACTTTAACAATGACAAGCATTACTTGTTTTACAGTAATTCTACAATAACACCCTCCTACTCCAATCTTACACGAGACTTTCTCACCTGAACTTGTCCGCAAAGTAGTGACACTCCCCGCGTCCGTTACACTCTATGTACGGTGTGCTTTTATATGTCTCCAGACAACTCCCTGGGCTTGAAAGTGGCTGTCCACCCCCCATAGAACCAACTGCATGCTAAAATAGAGTGTGAACACAGCTTAAGTATCTAGAGTAAGGTGTGAACACAGTTTGAGTGAAATACATGGGTACAGTTTCCTAGCGAACTGTTAAAAACAGGGAACTGCTTAGGTATGTACATAGAGGTTTCAACACAGCTTTAGTGGTATACACTGGTTCAGTTTAATGATAAATTCTGAAAAAAAACAACCAAGTGTGAACACAGCTTAAGTGTGTACAGAAAGGTATGAACAAAGGATCAGTGAGATTTATTATTATTTTATTTATTATAGTGACATGTATACATTCCACTTTCACAAAATAGCATGTAATACAACAATTATCAGTATACCCAGCCCTCTGTAGGCTTATAAGTCACTTCAAATACATATTAATTTAATGTGTATGTTTACATTTAGCTGTTCAATGATGCTTCAAGAAAAAACTTTTTTCTTTTATTCCAAATGCTTTCAATGAAATTTGCAAGATACTTGGACATCAGGTTCATCAAAATACACAATTGTTCATCTGGGATTAAATGGTTGAAACTAGGAATTAATTTAAACAAATTGTCACGCTCAGCATTATATACCGGACACGAAAGCAAAAACTGATGTTCATCTTCAATAGAGTTTTGATTACACAGCAAACACAATCTTTCATTTAACTCTTTTCGGATGTATCATCCAGTTTCTATATTTAAAGGTAATATGCCCATGCGAAGCTGGGCAAGTAATGATCTTTGAGACCTGCTAATATTGCTTATGACATAATCTTCTACATTAATGTTCTGTTTAAATTTCACATAGTTCCTTAACTTTGGTTTGTAACCAACTGTATTGGACCACTCTTCATGCATAAGATCAGAAAGTTCAAACTTTATATCTGTCAGGTCAATTTCTTTTCCTTCAATAAGATAATGAGATTTATTAACACTTTCAAGAATGTTATACAAATTGTTAAACCAGCTTGAATTGTTTATTTTAATTAATTGAAATTCTGCAACCTTTTTTGTCAGTCTTTCATTTTTCATTTTAAGAAGTCTGTTCCAAAATCTCAGGATAGAAAGAAAATGCTGGAATTTCACACTAATCCACCCAATGTGAGCTTGAACTGCATGGGTTGGGGCATTTTTATGTACACCTAAAAAGTATCTCATGGCCCTATTTTGGACCATTTGCCCAAACTTATCATTCCCGTAGATACATGGGTACATTTCCTCTTTGTGTAAACACTGTTTACATATGTCCATAGTAAAGCTGAAAAGGAATAGCAGAATCATTATTTACATATTTGTTAGTTGGAGGGCATTTGACATGTGACCAGTTTCTCTTCAGTAACAGTGTGCAATGAACACTGATAATTTCTATTAATCAATTACATGTATTCAACTTACATTTTACCTTGAGAGATTTGTTTTAACATCAAACTTTTCGGTTTGTTTAATTTACCACCTTACTTTAGTGACTTGTCTATTTACGTGCAGTCCTGTGTGAATGTAGTGTGAGATCATTTGTATGTGTCAAAGTTTGAATAACATCTTATAGTGACCTTCACTTGCACATTGTGACCTTCACTTGTCTGACTATTGAACTTTGGGGTGAGTGTGACCACCACATTAAAAGATACCAACATTGTTAAATTTGGCTAAAGTCTGTGTATAATCTATAAATAAAATAGTAGTAAGTTATAAATTGACTTCATTGTGTGAACATGACTCACTAGCGGATCCAGGGGGGGTTTAGGGGGTTCGAACCCCCCCTTGAAAAATAATGTAAAGGGGTTCAACCCAAAGTACAAAATTATTTCTTGACAGTGGTGTTAAATTTACAGGAAATGCACTCTATTTTTACCAAAAATTAATTTTTTTCCAGGGGGGCATGCCCCCCGACCCCCTTAGTTATAATATGTCTGATGTGAACCCCCACCTTACTCAATGTGAACCCCCACCTTACATAAAAGCTGGATCCGCCCCTGTGACTTTACTACATTCAAAGTTACCTTTGCACCATCTTAGCCAATCTTTCTCATGCTCATCCATCAGGTAGAGTAAGAAATCTAAAATTCGCCACATATTTGAAATTCGCCACATGTGGAAATACTAATAAAATAAATGAATTGAGGTGAGATATGTTGAATGTATAGTTAATCGAGGCTATTTGAACTAAAATATACAAGGTTTTAAGACAAAGCATCATTTTCTTCATGGAATTAACTAAGGTTTTAGAGGTGGCGAATTTTAGATTTCTGGCGAATTTTAGATTTCTTACTCTAATTCATTTTAGTCTCTAGATTAACCCCAGAGGTTGTACATCAGTTTGGCGCTGCATAAATATTTCAAAAGTGACAGAAAACAGTAATTTGTTCTCACCATGACGAAGCTGTACCCACTCCAGATCTGTCTGAATCCCTCCGGACATCTGGGAATGTCTGTACCCTGGCTGTGGACTGCTATCACTGGCTCTGGAGCAAAACACACTGTACACCTAGAAAATATACAGACAACATGGGGCTCAATACAAATAATACAGCTCAAGCCTCTGGAATTTCCATTTATGTCAGCATCTATGGAGGCCAGGGTCAAAACAATGACAAATAGATGAAGTGCATAGACAAATTGCAAGATTAAATGTGTCCTCACTATTGATGGCCAACCAAAAAGTAAACCAAACTGCCACACTGTTACCAATTGGTTGAAGGACAGACTACTGTAGAATTTGCATTTCTGTATTGGCTTTTTAAATTGGATGGCAACATATAGCTATTGCTGGAAAATGGTAAATATGTCCAATACCTGCCAGTGTGACCTCATGGGTAATAAATCTCATCCAGGTACAGAAAGGACGTGGGTTTACAGGCAGATACACAGTGGCTCGAATAACCACTTAATATAGCAGTCCTCTCTCATAGTGTCCCCTCCCCAATGGCAGGTTAAAGATCAAACGGCACATCCCAGACACTTTGTCTTTTAATCAATCACAATAGCTTGGGCTTTATTTGTGCAACTGAGATGTGTCAAACAGGAAACAAGTCCAATAGTAATAAATTAAGGAGAGATTTGGCATGTGTATAGATACTACACATATTCAAGTTAAACTAGTCATTTTCTTGAATGAAACAATTACATTTGTCAAATGGAATCCAGTTACCTGGAGATGTAGGGCAGTATGTAGTCGTGTCCACTGACTGGCATCATGGGATGGTCTCTCTCAGTGGTCAGCCAGTAACTTGTTGCCGTCCTGCGGGCGTACGTACACACTCCCTCCATGTTACAGAACATGAATGGCATGGTGTTAAATGTCACCACACATGAACCAGCGGTACCTAGAATGCACACAGACAGCATCAGGATTGTTTGACTAGGATTGTTTGACTAGGGAAATACATGTAATGGGTGATATTTTAACTGGAGAGCACTTGCACAGTACAGACCTCCACCAGAAGGTGTTTCTAAAACTTCAGAATTTTTTTTGTATCCAGGATATAATCCAGGACCCTTATTCACAAAAGGGATCAAGTTCAAGTTGAGCTGAAAATCGGCTCAAGTTTAAAACTGTTTATACTAAATTCTAGCTAATTTTTGGCTCAACTAGATCTTGATCCCTTTTGTGAATATGGGCCCAGACCTTTCTCAACATGTTATCACTTCAGCTTTTGACCAACCCTCATAAAACATTTCATGAAGATCTGATCATTACCGTTTGAGTAATGTCAACAAGAAAGCCAAAGCCGAATCTATTCATATTGTTACCATTCTTACTGAACTGTTTTGAATACATTGCAGCTTATCCTGATTAACTTAGCCCAGATTTAGACTTAGTTAAGAATTTTATCTCCAGCTCAGGCTAAGTCTGTAGTCTTAGACTTAGCAAATTTCACAAAGAAGATTATTCCAAGCTTTGGATAAGTCTTGGACCTCAAGTTCAGTCTATCTGGGACTGGGCATAACTTTTGTAAACAAACAATTAAATAGAGCCAACACAAGTCTTTCTCCACATCAAAATCTGAAATGTCTATATATAAAAAATAACCACACAGAACCTCCTTAATTAGCCTTTGGGATTTTTATGTGGTTTTAAGATTTTTATTGAAACACAGCATGTTTCCAAAGATAAAATTTGGCAAACAAGGAAATTTATGTCACCCAAGTAGAATATTTTGACTTGAATTGGGTCACATGACACGGAAAACCACCTTCACATGCCTGAAAATAAATAATAAATAAATAGAACAGCTTTTTAAAAAAGTTTTTTACCTTTTTGTGTGAGTATAAGTTTTCCCAAATGTAAACAGCATTTTTTACCTTTTCGTGTGAGTATAAGTTTTCCCAAATGTAAACAGCATTTTTCCAAACATAAAATATGTCAAACAAAGGAAATATGTCACCAGTAGAATATTTAGACTTCAAATAAAGGGTCACATGACATGGAAAACCACTGTGGTTATTTGATAATTTGCTTGGACAGAAGGCTCAGATTTAAGTCCCTGCCCTAGCCCAAGTCCAGTCTAAGTCAGTAAGTCTCAGACCCTGTGAAACCGGCCCCAGACAAGTACAAACAAGAGATTTATCCTAAAGTAAATAAGCTTCATGAGTGAGAAACTATCTAGTCCATTTTAAAGTCCCTGAGTTACAGAAAACAATGTTTGCAGAAATTTTGCACATGATTAGAAATGAAGACATCACAGTCAAATCAGAAGCCTAGATTCATGACCACCTCAGTGGAAAAGACAAAATAACAGACTTTCGCCCTTTTCCTGCGCAATTACAAACCAATGTGCACTAATTCAGTCTTTTCAGGATTCAACAAGGCAATTGTTAAACTTTTTAAAAGTGGCATTTTTTAAACAAATGAACAAAACGTTGTGTACCATCAGGATTAAAATAAAAATTGACACCATTATGTTTTCAATGATTTTACTATGGGATGTAGAGTGAAAGCACAGTGCCATTATGACAGAACCCTGATCATCTGACAATGTGGAGCCAGTTTATTCTATAGACTGATAACAATCCAGTAGGAAGTGAACCACTTGAGTATAGGTCCACCAACACCAGACCATGATGAAAGGCCAACGGAAGAGTACAATGGTGAATGGCATCTGAAATAGTTTGGTGATTTTCAGTGAGACCAAGGTATTAATGATGGATTTCTACACCTTTCAACTGAAGTGTGGAAGCCAGGGAACTTTACTGTCATTAAGATACCATATATCTCTCAGTACAGTTGATCAGCTCTAACTATGCCACAGATGTATATACTGAATGTTATCAGACCTTACTTCAAGCACATAAATAATCACATAGACCACTTAAAAACAGCTGTTTTTTGTGGCTGATAATCAAAAAAATGATAAATCGTTTTTCTTTTGAACAATTGGAAAATGTGGCAACAGAGAGATATATAACAATGTGCCTTTATCAACATATAATGTATGTTTCCATATGACTGATTTTTGCATATTTGGTGTATCTAGAACAGTTCCCATCTGATCACTGAAGTTATATAAGCAGTGCTGGGCTTGGTTGGTACTTAGATGGGTGACTGTCTGAGTTCTGGGTCAGGTATGGGCAGATATTTAGTGACTCAGGAAATCACTTAAATCTCAGACCCATCACAATATACCAGAAACAAGGTACTAAGTGAGACATTAAATTAATTAATCAATTATATGAGTGATTAGTGATGTCTGATTTGTGACAGTGATTTTGTTTTCATTGTTATAACCCTGTTTGGGAATGATTTTAAATGATTTATAACTGGAAATTCAAACTTCCCATCCTTGGATAGGTCTTATGATAAGTTACAAAAGTGCGACAGTTGGTATTAAGTATTCCAAAGTGTCAAAATGATATTTTTCCCTTCAAGGAATGACAAATCCCTGAAATCCAAAACTTGCATACATGTGGATCAAAATCATGTAGATTGGAACATGCATTTAGTGTTGTTTAAAAGAAAAATTCAGAAATCATGTTTGCATGTTGTGATTTTGATATTAATTGATCAAGTTGTTGGGAACAATATGGTCACCGACAGATACAGTAAAACATGAAAAATCAGCCGTAGCATGTGAAATTCACCAGTCTGCATTCTAAGTTGGTGCCAGTCCATCTGCTTGAGTGCAGTAATGACAGGGCAGAGTGCGTACATTTTACACACTCTACTGAATTTCACATACAGTAGTGAATTTCATATACTGTAGGGAGCTTCTCACAGAGTTGTGAATTTCACATACTGTAGGGAGCTTCACACAGAGTTGTGAATTTCACATACGATAGGGAGCTTCACACGGAGTTGTGAATTTCACATACTGTAGTTAGCTTCACACAGAGTTGTGAATTCCACACACTGTAGAGAACTTCACACAGAGTAACTATTGTGAATTTCACATACTGTAAGTAGCTTTACACGGAGTTGTAAATTTCACATACTGTAGTTAGCTTCACACAGAGTTGTGAATTTCATACTGTAGGGAGCTTCACATGGAGTTGTGAATTTCACAGACTGTAGTTAGCTTCACACAGAGTTGTGAATTTCACACACTGCAGAGAGTTTCACAAGGAATTGTGAATTTCACATACTGTAGGGAGCTTTACAGAGTTGTGAATTTCACACACTGTAGTTAGCTTCACACACTGTAGACAGCTTCACAAAGGGTTGTGAATTTCACACACTGTAGAGAGTGTGACACAGAGTTGTGAATCTCACATACTGTAGGGAGCTTCACACAGAGTTGTGAATTTCACAAAGAGTGGGGAGTTTTACACTGCTTACTGTAGCAGACATCTATTTGCTAATTGATTGATCTCATAGGTTTCATGCATGTTTATCAACTTCTTCACCATGTGGGCTGAAGTATCGTAATTCAAACATCTGAAGTCTGGAGAGTTTGATAAATACTTCAGTACTTGCAGATGTACATTGCCATAAATATAATTCTATAGAAAACCTGTATGTTAAATACCATTAAATTAAGCTGCAAATTTCAGAAAGTATAACTAAAACAAATAATAAAACCCCTATTATGCTTATGTTAACACCAATACTTAAGTGCCTCCTATTGAATACCATTGCATGTTCCAAGACACAACATTGGTCCCACATACTTCTCCATAGTGGCTCCCAAACTATTTTGGACCATCCTTGTCTTGGTGCAGCTGCTTCTACAGCACTAGTTATACTCATCCCGATCATTAGTACCTGGCAGTTCCTCCTTTCCACTCGTTGTTTTACAAGTCAGTCAAACACTTTGGTGATATCTTTGCCTTTGATGCTCCTGAGATTTGGAATGACCTTCCGAATAATGTAAGCATCTATTTCCTCCTTCAGGTAAAAGCTTAAAATTTAACTGTTTGAAAAAGTCTATCCACCATAGCCAGCCAGTGCCACCCCAGTGGTTTCTCTGGCATGACCTGGCTATATCAATAGGCCTATGACTATTCAGTATGTTTATGTATACTTGCACCTTAGAATCTGGCAGTTGATGGAGATGAAGCCCCCCATCAGTGCCCTTATCAGATTAGATATTACACAAAGTTTTCATTTTTTAAACAACTAAATGATTTTAAAAATTTTAATCTATTGCTTTGAAGGTGTAATTTCTTCCCCATGAGAAGGAACTCAGTGCACAAACGTAAAGAAATATAAGGAAAAATAAAGTACAAAAAGACATAGTCAGTGAATGTTCTAGATCAATTAAAGATTGTGGGTGTAAACGAAGAGGAGATACTGAGTTTGGAAGCTTGAGTTAAAGAGGTGGGTCTTCAGATACTTCCTACAGGATATTACTGAGGGACTGGGTCTTATACGAAAAGGCAGAGAAATCCAAAAGGTTGGTGCATGTTCACTGAAGGACTTCAGGGGCCGATTTCACTAAAGAACAGTAAGAACTTAAACTGGGTCCCTTTAATGGCTAAGTCAGGGACCTAAATCTAAGACTTGGGTCTTAGCTAGGTCTAGGACTTAAAATGGATTTCACAAAGGTGACTTAGCTAAGTCCAAGCTTATCAAATAACCACAGTGGTTTTCTGTGTCATGTGACCATTTATCTATTCAAAATATAATATTGGTGCCATATATCCTCTATTTGATGTATTTTATCTAAGGATAAGGGCTGTTTTGAAATGGAAAACCTTGTTGCTACATATAAACCTCCCAAAGACTACTTTAGTGAGGTGTCTGAGACCACAGACATAACATTCTTTTGACAAAATTTAAGACCAAAGTCTTAAATTTAAGTCTAAATCCGATTTCACTAAAAGACTTAAACTAAGTCCCTTTATTGGCTAAGTCTTGGACTTAAATCTAAGACTTTGGTCTTAGCTAGGTCTGGGACTTAAATGGATTTCACAAAGGGGTGACTTAGCTAAGTCCAAGCTTATCAAATAACCACAGTGGTTTTCTGTGTCATGTGACCTTTTATATCTATTCAAAATATAATATTGGTGCCATATATCCTCTATTTGATGTATTTTATCTAAGGATAAGGGCTGTTTTGAAATGGAAAACCTTGTTGCTACATATAAACCTCCCAAAGACTACTTTAGTGAGGTGTCTGAGACCACAGACATAACATTCTTTTGACAAAATTTAAGACCAAAGTCTTAAATTTAAGTCTAAATCCGATTTCACTAAAGGACTTAAACTAAGTCCCTTTATTGGCTAAGTCTTGGACTTAAATCTAAGACTTTGGTCTTAGCTAGGTCTGGGACTTAAATGGATTTCACAAAGGGGTGACTTAGCTAAGTCCAAGCTTATTAAATAACCACAGCGGTTTTCTGTGTCATGTGACATTTTATATCCTTCATTTGATGCATTTTTTCTAAGGATAAGTACTGTTTTGAAATAGAAAACCTTGTTACATCATATAAACTTCCCAAAGACTACTTCAGTAAGGTGTTCTGTATAATTATACTTTACTTACAGCCATTTCAAATTCTGAAGTGGAGAAAAGTTTATGGCGGCCATATTTAAGTCCTCTTTACAAAATTTAAGCCCACTACCTCCCAGACTTGAAGTTAAGTCCACTGACTTAGCAATTTCATGGACTTAGCTGCTTTGTGAAATCCGCTAAGTCTAAGACCACAGACTTAACATTCTGTTGACAAAATTTAAGACCAAAGTCTTAAATTTAAGTCTAAATCTGGTCCCTTTGTGAAATCGGCCCCAGGACTTGTGGACTTTATATTTGAAAGAGGGGAATTTAAATTAGGAAAACTTCCCGAATGACATTTACAGAAGAAATATATCCTAAATGACAAAGACAATATTATACGAGTGCACAGCACAAGTATTATGTTGCTAATCTTCATGAGTGATATATTTTCTCTGTATATGTCTAATCAGGGATGTTTTACTTTAACTATCCACCAGTTTGTATGAATTATGACTTAAGTAAATCCATACTTAACAAGAGAATTGAAAAAGACTGTCATATATACAGGGGCACCAGTGCGTATAAAACCCCAATCTTTAACTTGTGATTTCCGACCCATTTCTGCATGGATTTTATGTAACAACGATGAGCATTAGTACTGTACAAGGACATTTTTAATCCTATATGTTACATATTTGTAGGTTACATAATTTACGAGAGATCAATAAAAACTTGGCACCATTGTACACAAAAAGTATATATATCCCGCCCTGTGTATCACTCAATATCGGTCATATACTGTGCGTGGTGGATAATAAAGGCATACGACAAGTTTAAATTTTGGCCAACTGCATCTAGTATTTCTAGACGAGATATAGTTATGGCATTTTTCACGGAAGTATATTGGTTGGCAATGTTTTAGAATTTTTTATGTGATCACCGCTATTTTGTCCAGTGTACCCAGCATTTTACTGGGAGCCAGTGGAGTGTTTTCCCTCATTGTGTGGTGATGATTCTGTTTTATCTGCCTTATACACATATATATAAACCTGCCATTAGATTAGATGAAATGAAGCCATTATTAGTAAGAAATGAAACTTACCTAGATCCTGTACATAAGCTCTTCCCTCGTCCTCAGTGTGCAGCAAACTGTAACCTTTCCACAGAGCGACGTGGTTGTCTGGACACACTGGTACCTGTGTAAATAAGTGAGTTAATAGGTACCTGTGTAAATAAGTGAATTAATGGGTACCTGTGTAAATAAGTGAGTTAATAGGTACCTGTGTAAATAAGTGAGTTAATAGGTACCTATGTAAATAAGTGAGTTAATAGGTACCTGTGTCATGACTGAATTAATGGGTACCTGTGTAAATAAGTGAGTTAATAGGTACCTGTGTAAATAAGTGAGTTAATAGGTACCTGTGTCATGAGTGAATTAATGGGTACCTGTGTAAATAAGAGAACTAATGGGTACCTGTGTAAATAAGTGAATTAATAGGTACCTGAGTAAACACGTGACTCAACAGGTACCTGCGTAAATTAATGAATTAACAGCTTCCTGAATGAAAGAATCTACCTGGGAGTGAGCTTAACTTTGTGAACAATTACTTTAATATGGCAACAGTAAATTATTCTCCATTTCAAAATTTTAAATGCTTGAAAAAAAAATTATAAACATATGGAAGACCTCAGGATTAGTCTGAACATTTTCATGTGGTTACAAGGTTTTCCACTGCAAAACGGCACTTTTTTCAAAGATAAACTGTGTCAAACAAAGAAAATATGTCAGCAGCAGAATATTTGGACTTGAAATAAAGTGTCACATGACATATAAAACCACTGTGGTTATTTGGATAAGCTTGGAGTTGGCTAAGGCACACTATGTGAAATCCATTTAAGTCTAAGACTTGGCTAAAACAAAAGGCTTAGATTTAAGTCCCTGACTTAGCCTAAGCCAGGCTTAGTCTAAGACCCTTTAAGAAACTGATCCCTGGTTTCATGCATTAAAAAGAGACTCTATGACCACTTACCCGTTCTGATTGGCTGTGTCTAGCGTACACAAAGATGGAATTTCCTGGAGGCCCAGGAGGCCCCTGGTCTCCTGGTGGTCCATCAGGCCCAAACCCACCAGAAGGCCCTGTCTGGCCCTTAGGCCCTGGTGGCCCATCAATACCCGTTCTTCCTGGAGGCCCTGGGCGACCCACAGGACCGTCAAAGCCTGGTGGCCCTCTGTCACCTTTTGGCCCAAAAGCCCCTGGAGGGCCAGGAAGCCCAGACCCTTTTGGTCCTGGGGGACCTTGTGGTCCAGGATAGCCTTGCCCTGGAAATCAAATAAGTTATTACATTAATGGATAAATTGATAGATTGATTGGGGTTTAATGCACTGATTGAAGGTCGTGGCTGTTTTTAAAAATCACACCTCTACAATTGTAAAAAAAAACAACAATAAATTCTAGTGTTTTAAAGGTTTCAATTACACGTTCCTGAGAAAAAATTAAATACATTCCATGACGGGTGTGGAACTGAAGCACATGGTATTCAAATGTGAAATGCCCAGGAAATTTTATAGATTGTATGTTTGTATGTTATGTTAAAATATACCAAAGTCTCAATAAAACAAAAAGAAATATTATCTCTTTTCCTTTATACAGTAACTGTAGATAATTAGGAGTGTCCAGCAAAATACTAAATGTTAATTTTGTCTAAATCTATGTTTGTTACATGTAACACACCAACAGGAAACTAATACAAAACACATGAGTGAGAAATCTAAATGGAAGATTTGGAGGTAGTTGTTCAACTCATTGATTTAAAGGCCACTAGTTTTGCAAAACAAAATGCATGGCCTCAGGGTGTTTGTAACAGAAATCAGGGAAGATCTCTTGGCATATACGGATAATTTACATCATAGGCTAAGTCTTATTAAGTACAATTGCAGCAAATGCGGCTTTTGAAATCAGTGCGCATATTTATATTGCAGTGAAAATGGGCAGTAATTAATACAATCATCTGACAGTCTCTGTTGGGGGGTTGGGGTGGTGGAGGGGGGTTGAGGGGTGGGGGGGGGCTGAGGGTGACTGTGGTTTTGGGTGTTCACGTATCTTGCTGACTGTATGGTGGTGTAATAACAAGTTGATATATTCAGTAAAATCTATGACTGTTTAAACAAGTCTTGCTTGTACTGTGTGTTGAATGATAAACAAAAACGACAGAATTTTTTCCTCTAGCAGTATATAAATCCTTTGAAATTTTTTTACAGTGTAACCAGAAATGAATTTAGAATTTCTGGATTTTACATATAAAAATTGTTATTTTTACAATATAGCATGACAGAAAGGGGATGAGTTTGTGAACTATTAAAATTAATAAAATACAGAATAAAAAATTGCAAAATGTTATGTATATACTCCTTGCTTTCTTCAGCTGTGTAAATTACACTAAATCTGAGAAATTATGAATCAACTTTTTGCTTCAGTAAAAAAAAATTTCACTTCACTTATTTGGATAGAAATAAAACATACAGATGAACGTATTCTGAAAATGTGGGGAAATTTTTAATGTTAGAAGTATTAAGTAACGATTTTCTTAAAGCTCTAGCTAGAAAATCTGGATTACAATTCTCACCTGGTGGACCATCTTGGCCAGGTGGTCCTGCAGGCCCAAGAGGTCCTGGATATCCAGGGGTTGGTTCACCCTTTGGCCCTGGTGGTCCTACTATGCCTGGAGGGCCGGTTCTCCCTGGCCGGCCAATACCCTCATCCCCCTTGTCACCAGGAGGGCCTTCATCACCTCTTTCACCCCTAGGGAAAAAAATTCATCGGTTCTTGCAGTAGCCATTTTTTAACAGAAACCTTAAAAGATCACAAAAAGAAATTGCTTTCAAAATTTACTTTGTGGGAGCTTGCAGTCATACTTAACTATAATCCTTAAATCTGTACAAAAAAGAAACCTTTGAGAAACAACAACCACAATAACAGTAATATAGTCACTTGGCACAAGCCTAAAATCAGCAAAAATGGGAAATAAACCAAAAAAAAATCACTTGTAAAGCTACTGCCAGGACACTTCCACTTGGCCATAACACAAGTCAATTTTTGTTTAGCCGATTAGAGGTAGTACGTACTGTGAGCGTATGTGTCAATTCTTTTCAGTTTAATCAGATGAAAATGTTAATAGTAAGAAACCTTAAATAACTATTCAAATACATGCTCAAACTTGCTTGTGAATGGAGTAAAAATCAGTCACTACTCGGAAATTATTGCAAGACGCAAACTGCGGCTGGAAGCCACACACACAAGGAAACATTCTTTCTGCAACTACAGTTTTTGCATTTTTTACCATAAGCCAAATGCCACATACATGGATACAAGACTTACCTGCTGTACTGCCCTGGGGCCGTATTCACGAAAGGTCTTAGCCAAGTCTTAGGCTTAACTTTGGTATAAAAATATAGCCAACTTAAGTCTAAGACTTGGCTAAGACCTTTCATGAATACGGCCCCTGGATATATCGAAGGGGCAAGCTTTCATAAGCTTTATTTTCTGTACATAATTACTGTATAACAATGCTCCCACCCTATATATATAACACACACCCTCTCCCCGAACATCACCTCCGATGTTGCAATTTCAGGATTTTGAATAAAGCTGCATTTTAGTACACACCCAGTGGAATAACAGTTAACAGGAAATGAGGAGATTTGAGAAAAAAAAAACATGGCAGCATTGATCAAAAATATCTTAAATTCTACAAAAAAGTGAGATAAAAGTTTTATAATTTTATTCAGATTTAAAGTTTGTTTTTCATATTTAAAGTTCACCCACAATTATGTACTCACAATCAAGATGAGGGTTGTACAGTATGGAATTATCGCCCATTGCACCCAGATACTTCAGTGCTTTATTTATTTCAAATATCCGTCGCCACCGGTGCATTTGTTCAGATAAATCCAGTACTTGGACATCCAGAGACCTGTTTTATTTTCACTTTACCTGCCGGGTTGGCCTGGAGATCCAGGGGGTCCTATTGGTCCCGGTCTGCCTGGGTCTCCTGGATTACCTTTATCCCCGCCATACCCTCTCCCTGGGAAGCCCTTGGCGCCCTTTAGTCCAGCTAACCCTGGAGGCCCTGGACGGCCATAAGGACCGATACTGCCTGGATCTCCCTGGAGAAATCAGTAGGATACAATACAGAATTTTATCAATACAACTGTATCACTTTCACTTGAATTGCTAAAGGATTAAATCTTGGGTCTCTAAAAGACCTTGTTCCCTGTCCTTTTGTGATTCAAATCGTGAAGAGGATACACGGTTGGTCACAAAGATAAACCATCTTCAGACCTTTCCAAAGCTAAGTTCTGTAAACAACTAAAGCATACAAAGTAGATATCAAAATACACTTAAGCAAAGCCTGCGATGACATTTGGTATTTGATTTGTGTCACACATGTATATTGTTGTTTCGATCATTTACATTTGAAAATTTTTGAATTTCTTCATTATCATTTATCTTTGTGACAACCCCTTTTCCATAAAGTTTTAACTTTGTTAGGCCGATTTCAGAAAAGTACATTTACCTTGACTTAAAGTTAAGACTTTTGTCTTAGACTTAGTCTAGGGTCTTTGATATAGCAGAATTAGTAAAGCAGGTGAGAATATTAAGCTTTGATTGAGTCTTATGCTTAAAGTTAAGTCCACCTGGGAGATTTAAATATGACTGCCATGATCAATTTTTCTCCATTTCTCCATTTGAAAATTCTCAAAAAAATATATTGGTAAATACACACAAAATCCCATTAAATTCTCATTTTTTTCCTTATTCTTTAAATTCTTTCCCCCATAATGTTTGTTTTTCTTATGCAACTTAAATAGGTAGGATTTTGTAACAAGGACATAAAGTGAATATGACCAAAGGTGATAATATATTATAAACAAAAATATATCAGATATTTTATAAACATGCCTATATAAGTCTCCTGTTTATGATTAATTAGTGATATATATTTATCTTATTTATTACATACATTTACATTTAAGTATAAAAACCAACCACTTTGCTTTGACTCAGTATCTTAGATGGCTCGGTGAATCAGTGTTTATTATGTTAGGCATGTATAATCACTGGGCTTTCAGCCTTGTAGTTATGGGTTCAAATCTACCACATGGTCTACAACAAAAATAATGTTATAGAATTATAGCAGTTTTCTACAATAGCTTCTTACCTTCTGACCAGGTGGACCTTGCAATCCAGATCCTGGGGGTCCGGGTGGTCCTGGAAATCCTATGTCTCCCTGAAATATGTCATTTTAACAGATTGATGGTATAATATAATGAGTACTTTTACAATGCTTAATCTTCATCAGGTGACAGACTGTTGTGCATTAATGAATGAAGGAAAAAGCCAGAGTCCAGAGACAATTAGCAGACACCTGAGACACCAGGGAGACGGGAAGACCACAGAGGGTAGGCTTTACTGAACACTGGAATGGCTTCACTTTTGGGCCTGAAAGATGACAGGGATACTACAGTTCGTACCTCATCAGGCGCCATATTCACGAAAGGTCTTAGTCAAGTCATAGGCTTAAGTTGGCTATATTTTTATACAAAAGTTAAACCTAAGACTTGGCTAAGACCGTTTGTGAATACGGCCCCAGGAAACTCATTTGACTAATTTGGAGTATCATGAACTAAGCCCTGACCTAAGTGCCTAAGTTTTTGATTTGTGTACTGGTATGGAATCTTCAGTTACTGCAGTGGAACCCTGAATTACTTCCTATCAGAGGCCATATTTTACAACAATACTTGGAGCATTTCTAACTTAGATTTTAAGTATTTTAAGAATTTTAAGTAAGAAATTATGAAGCTGGACGTTCCTAACTATTTCGTGAATATAAAGTCCAAGAAAAACTTAAAGTGTGAAAACAGTCTCTGGTTAAGATCTAAGGACACCTTATCTAAGTATTGTTGTAGAATCCAGCCCCTGGCTTGCTGCATCTGGTGTTGTATGTGCATGATTCTTGAGCAAGGTAGGAGATGAAGTAATTTCAGTGCAGTGTAAAACCAGTGTTAAAATGCTTACATACCAGAATCAGAGTCTTAAAACACAGGGTTGTTCAAGACACATTCCATGTGGGTCCTTAGAGATAGGTTTGCAATTCCTAAAAATTTGTTTTATTTTTGATCAGGATTTCAGCTATTTTGCGTGCACTATAGTTTTTGACATTGGATTTACAGAGATTTATGACCAGTGAGTTAAAGTCGTCAAGGTGAGTGTTAAGACTACTTGTGCAGCTTTCATGTGTGAAGTACTTCCTAATCTGTCTGAGATCACACACCTGATGCAATAAGCCTTCATATACCTTATTAACTTGAGTACCTAATGAAAAGTACTTCAAAAAAGAAGTAAAATCTTACTGGCAAAATTCAAAACCATGGGTCAATATCAGGAAATGACTCAGTCCTAGTCTCAGACTTAAATCTGAGACTTTAGACTCAAATATTCTACACTATACAGTATTTATCCGCATAAATGTCCCTTTCCTATTAAACACCCCCTTCCCTCATCTCCACTTTTGAGATGCCAGTATTCTGAAAAAGATGTCTTTTAGTATAAAACAATCAAATCACTGCTAAAGGGAAATAAAGTTCATCAAAACATGGCAGTTTTGACCTCAAGTGCCTTAAAATGTACAAAAATCAGAAAATAAAAAAGTTTATATTTTCTCAAGATTTAAGGGTTTGTTTGTAACAGTTTTCCCACAATTATATGTGCTGACAGTTGAGATGCCCATTGTAAAGTATGTAATTATCACCCATTGCTCGGGGAAACTCGAGTGGTTTCTTTACTTATAGTAGCTGCCCCCCTTATGAAAAATGTATCACCCCCAGGGATGTTAATATATGGATAAATACGGCACTTTGAGACTCATGGCTGAGTCACGGGCTCAACTTTAGGCTTACCAAAGAGGGGTCTCAACTTTTGCACCCAGTGGGTAAAGCCTTCTTTATGACTCTTAAATAAATGAAAAATATTTGAATAATATGTTATAATAATTAAAAAGCTTTAAATTTTAAGTAAAAGCCTGTAGGGTTTTTTCTCTGCAGTTAAGTTCACATACTAAGTCTAACTTAATACTGGCATACCTTTTCTGGGAAGCAAGGTAATCCTTTGTCTCCTGGGTCTCCTCGTAAACCCTGGATAAAGGAAAAAAAAATACATCTTTATTTCTTTTTTTATTTTTAATATTCAAAAAACAATGTCACACAGACTTCTGCATTGTTATCACAAACATAATCATAAGAAAAAGTCCCATCACTGGATAAATGGGTCATTTTTCACTTTAATATGCGTGTTTCATAACAGATATGTTACAATACGGATAATCTCCATTTCCATTGTAATAAAATGAGAAACAAAAATAACAGCATCTTCTATGCTAGTGATTTTTGCAACGATCTTGTCTGTCCTGTTTGAGGGTTACATTAGTCAGAATTTGACACAAGAAATCTTAACACACTGTCAGTATGATGTTCCTATATAACTTCGGTGTATTAATGATTGATTGTGAATATGCAATAAACTGCATTTAGATATTTGAACAAAACAGTGTATTTTCTGACATAGCAATTAGAAATAACAACCTTTTAAAAAGACTGCCAAAAACTTAAGAAAAATATACTGACCAAAATCAATTTGCTATTACGTGGTTTGTCAGATTCATTTTGAATATTTCACAGCAGAAATTGGATATGTGCCTAAGTTATATAAATCTGCAGAAATAGGTCCATAGCTAAGCGAGTAATACCAGTACAGAAGAATACTTACAGGAAGTCCATTTGGTCCCCTGGGACCCCTGGGACCGTCTAGTCCAGGGCCACCCTGGTGAAAAAAAACACAACAGAATATAGTTTAATGCAGCTAGATGTGTGTAGGTAAATTGATTTCTGCTTCATTTTAGACACTTTCACAACATAAAATGGGTCAAGTCAAGATGAGTTTAGAAGATGGAGCAAATCAGAGCATACAAGTTGCTGCAGGTGTCAAGGCCACCCGTAAGCCAAAACTGTCCCACTGCTGGTCAGATTTGGGACTTAAACCCATGACTTGCAGTGCAGGGAGACTGAGTGTTTACCACTAAACCACCGCTCAGAAAAGCTACTTTACTGACGATATATTTGGATCATGTGACCTGTCTTTCACTTGGGACAAATAATCCGATTTGTCACACTTTTCAGTTGAAGCAGCCTCCAGAGTTATAAATGTGTTAGCTTTTACAAGAACTTGATGAAAGCAGAGAATTGGTTGACTGAGTCGTATGACAAATTTACAATAAAAGAAGACTATTAAGCCTTAGTTTTCTCAATATGCTATACCATCTAGGTCATAAGTTTCCCTGCTGGGGTTATGAACAACAGGCCAATGAGTTTGGTCTGCCTTGTATTTGGGTAGGATGCTTTCCATGTTAGACTAATAAATATAATAATAACTCTGTAGGATTTGAATTTGGATAATTGTTTGGGGCAATTTCACACAGCTCAGAAGATGTTTTTGTATTGAGGAATGCTTTCTTAAAATGTTTGATATAACCATTACATCGTCTCATGAATTGTATTAAATTATACATGCTGAAGGGATGAAACAGGGAGGGGGGGGGTATATCTGAGAATACTAAGTACAGGATTACACTTGTATAGCACTGAATTTGAGAATTTTTAAGAGTACCAGCTCCTGGAACGTATTCACAAAAGGGAATCAAACTAAAAATTAGCTTAACTTTTTTAGGAAAAATGGCTTTGCTAATGTTTGGATTCAATAGGTGTTTATAACGTTAAGCTAATTTTTGTATTAACTGAAGCAGATTAAACTATATTTCATCCAGTGATGAAAAAAAATTATTTATTTTAAATTTGATGAAAGAATTTGACTAAAAAAGTGCATCCAACTTACCTTAGGCCCACTAACGCCTGGTGGCCCCCTGGGTCCTGGATACCCTGGATCCCCAGGATCTCCCTGGAAAGGTCAAGGTTATTATTTAAAACACAGGCCAAGGTCAATTAGCATTTGTTCAAATACACATGAAAATTATTGGGTATTTCTATGATTGTGGAAGCCCATTATGAACATAAAACATAATTCTAGAAAACTATTTCCGTTTCTATATTTTTCTTATTACACTTCCCAGTTTCTCCCCTTTCTAAAATTATTACCTCATCATAAAATTTCCTGTTTATAAAGACTATTTCTCAATCAGTACTTATAGCTGTTTTCCACAACTATTATGATGTCATAACAAATTATTGATTGACAAAAAAAGCACACCTTTTATGCAGACTGATATGAATCATTTTATTATTTTAGATATAAACCTACAAATAAAATCCCGGAGTTACAATGGACTGGTACAATCTTTTTTACTTATACAAGAATTCCAAATAGAAGTGTAAATATGAAGGTCAGGAAGAGATCCTGCAAGGACCTAGAGTTTCTACCTTAAAAAGCAGTCTACTTAACATAGGTTAGAAAGTACAAAAAGTATACTTACAGCGCATCCATCACAACCATCCAAACCAGGCACACCTCTCTCACCTTTCAGACCAGAAAGACCCTGAAAATATAATAAATATAAATATAATTTAATCTGATTTCATTTTATTATTGTCCTAATTGTAGTTTTAGGGGTCTAGACTGTACTGTAGGGGTCTAGCTTATGCTGACTTGCAAGTCCTTAATGAAATGTTTCGTGGCATTGTAAAATAGTATCACATGCAAGGAAGGGGTCTGAAATGGTATTTTTTGAAAATTGCCAAGACTACATTTCTCAGATACCCTGTGGGTCGAAAATTTCGACGAAATCACTCTATCTCGCACGGTTAAGGAGATAGAAGCAAATTTGTGTTTTCCATTTTGGCTAAGTAGCTATTACTCAGTTATATAGCTATTATCACTAAAACCAATCCCAAGCAAGCTATCAACCTAAGTAATGCTCATACTAAATTTGGTAAAGATATGTCCAATATTTTTCCTTAAAATGCACGGAAACAAAAGAAGTACACAAAAGTAGCTAAGTAGCTATTACTCAGTTACCTATAGACCTATCTTCACCAAAAGCAATCCTATGCAAGCTATTAACCCAATAAACACCCATACCAAATTTGGTAAAGATAGGATAAATACTTTTCTTTCAAATGAGCGGAAACCAAGCGTCCAGACGGCGGATGCCGGACGCTGGAAAAAGCAAAAATAATATGTCCACCCCCCAGTGGGGTGGACATAATTATCTATCTATTTGAATCTTTCTGCATTGACTGATGTAGACTTTGTCATATTACTACAGTTTCCTTAAATGGAATACCTATGTTATAACCTACTGTATTTTGAAATGTTAAAAGTAAAAACAGATTACCAAACATCAATGAAGAAAAGTGCTGTACAAGTTATAACTTGTACAAGCATAATTTTTGTACAAGTTATAACTTGTACAAAATTTGAAAAAGATTTTGTACAAGTTATAACTTGTACAACTCAGCCGTACAAGTTATAACTTGTACAAGATTTTGTACAAGTTATAACTTGTACAAAATCCCAACTTGTACAAGACTAAATAACTCGTATATACTTTAACTTGGTATCTTGTATATACGACTTAACTTGTATATATGACTTAGTATTTTAATAAAGGACTTAGTAACTTGTATATACGATTTAGTAACTGGTATGTATTACTTAGTAAGTTGTATGTATGATTTAGTAAGTTGTATATATGAGTTGTTATGTTGTATGTACAAGTTATTATGTTATATATCTGACTTAATGTAAAATAAATTTTGGCAGCCTAGAGCTTCCATAAAATCACACAATAGTAGAGTTTTCCTGTTTTAAAAATATGTTTTCTATTACTATTAATAGGTCGGGCAATTTATGGTTCTGAATAACTTAATAATTACTCAATGTTTTTCTACTGGGTAGCAAAGTATTAAATGTCCATTTGTTTACACTGGAAACAAGGCCATTTCAAATATTCCAAAGGTTTAAAATGTCAAGGACTCAGACATTTGTTTGTTGTACCCCATTGATTCACTCTGACAGAGTTCAGGGAACCCAATACATTTGGGGTTAATGCCAAACACTGGATTACTATTATTATTATTGTAAAAAAATGTACATAGCATTTATCTTGGCCACTTAGGCACTTTTGCAAACTTCAAGTTGTAAAATGTATACAGTACAGATGTAATATGACAGCACATATTAACAACGCTTCCATAACACAACAATAAAGAGATAGAAAACTTAAGTTAGAAAAAGTACAAAATAACATCAGAGATGCCTATACCCCATAGGCCTGTGGATATAGTGTGGGACACCATAAGATATGGAAGAGATGAAAAGTTGAGAAGAGCTTTCAGAACAGAGAATATAAGTTATGTAAAGGTGTATAACAAATAACACTTAAGGAAGAGAAAATGTCTGTTGAGGCAAAGTATTAAAATAACTTAGTGGTAAAGAAATAAAAGTTACAATGGTGTAAAATTTATTAATTGATCTATTTATTAAATGAAGTATAGCCATCTATAAAGACAGCACAGTAAGGTATAAAATATAGTAGTCAGTTAATAGCAGTAATCCACATAGCTTTGAATGTAATGGTACAAAACATTCTGGCACAGCCAATGTCAAAGGTCACACCAATACACTGCACACCTACACCTTCCAACCAATCAACCATGTATATAATTATTTACAAATTACTGTTTCGAGATATTGCCCAGAATAAATGTTAATGATCAATGTCACTATAGCAAGGTCAAAGGTCATATTAAGGTCACACCATGATGCTGCACAACCAGACCAAACCAAGTATCAACTTCCTACAACTTACAGTTTATGAGACATAGTGTCAAAGGTCAAGGTCACAATGGCAAGTTCAAATCAAGTCCCCCCCCCCAGCCTACATATCTACCAAGTATCAGCTTCCTACACCTTAGAGTTTCTGAGATATAAACCCAACAAGATTTCAAAGGCCAAAGTCACAGTAAGGTCAAACCAAGGTCTTACCACAATGTTGCACATGTACATCCCCAACCAATATCCCTACAAATTAAAAAATTTCTGTTTTATATATTAAGACTTTTGACCTGACCTAGACATCTTTCAGTATAACTAGATGGACCAGAGATATGACATAACAAATTTGTATCCCGACCCCACTGATTTATCAAAAATAAAACTAACAGTCAGAAGACGGCAAGCTTGTATCCACTCCATTTTATATTTTTGGGTCAATTTGGGGGCTACAAATTCCCCAACCTACACTATTTTAATATAAGTGGTCATGACAGAAATACAATCATATAAATGATAGCATCTGTCTAGATTTCCTCCCGACCTGTATGATTTGATTTAATTTCATTATTATAGGTCAGACTCAAAATCTAGACCTTGGTGGTTTGGAAACTAAATCACCCACTTTTCCAAAAAATATTAAACATGTTTGAAATCCTTCTCAACCTTCCTAGACTTCGTCATTTTGATTTCCGACCTATGCAAAAATATGGTCCTGACTTCAAAATCAATAAGGGTCAGGGCCAAAGTCGGAAATATAGAGCCACTACCTTAATATTATATCAAAACCTTAAAAACTTTTTGTATTTGAAGTTTGCACAAATTGAGATGGCAATGCCAATGTTAGCCTATAAGGGAGCGTATATTTGTTTTACTACTCACATCTCGCCCTGGCCTGCCATCAAGTCCTGGTGGACCAGGTCTCCCAAGCTGTCCCTTTGGCCCTGAGGCCCCGTCAAAGCCTGGGTCTCCCTTGGGTCCTCGGTTTCCTGGTGGACCATCAAGGCCTTCAGGCCCAGGTGGCCCTTGTGCTCCAGGAGGACCGACTGGGCCCTGAAAATTACAGAAAAATTACAATTACACTTACATGCACTACTATGTCATATATTTGCGTCATATTATATTATATGTAGTAATTATTTATGTAACTTATGATATGGTTATGTTTTTATTGTCATCTAGTAACTGTGTTGTTAAAATCTTATTTTAGACATCAAAAGCCATTATTTAGTAAATACTCTTTTTTAACCCTTTCGCTACTGAAGGAACATTATTCCACTGGACTGTAGCCATATGACGTCATATCACGTCAGAAACTCCATTAAAGTAAAATATTAACTCACTACTTTATACACTTTATTTGCGGTATTTTTCAGCATATTTTGTTAAGAATTGATGAAATGTTGAATGAGTAAACTCCAGGAAATCCCCGAATAAATATAACCACAAGAAAACAATATGCAGCTATATGCGGTAAATACAGCAATATCTACAGAAACCAGTTAAAATAGGTAAAAATGGTGAATTTTTAAAAAAAATATAGCATAAATTACATATATTTTTCTTAAACAATCGTTTCAATACTGATGAACCAAAGAAAACGTATTGCAGTATACTGAAGGGAAAGAAAAAATCAATATTATTACCGTCGACCCTGTGTCGACAGACATGGTACCTTGTAATACACATGGGCGTCGACTGCTAGTTGTCATAGATGGTAGCGAAAGGGTTAAATTAGATATGTAAATATAGCAAAGGAAATATAAAATACTTTCAAGGACCCTAACAGGACTTACAGTCCTCATGACAAATGCAGATTTGCCCTATGACTATATATCCTAATCCCTGCTTCCTCAAATATCTTCTTTGAGTATAATTTAAACTAGATCTCCAGTACCATTGAGTTCTTTTTTTTCTCAAACATATCAGTGGAAGTTAGCCAAAATTTTGGAATGAAACCCTATGGATATTGGAGGTTCAAGTTTTCTATCACGTTATATTATATCATCTGTCACTTTATTTGACAAATATACCAGGAAGTAATGGCTGGGTAATAATATTTTTTTTCAGACCCCCGTTACTCTGAATACATTTTGCCAATTTTGTCAAAAATTTTCAAAATTATTTCTGAAACTATCAAATATAGATGTAATACAAAAAATATATTATTCTATTCTATTCTATTCTATTCTGTTCTAGTCTATTCTATTCTAGACTTTTATGGGTCTTAATCTCTCCATTTAAGCAGACTCAAAGATGCAACTACCATCAGCATTATATCACAAAATTCGTCAATCTATGGGCATAGCAATGGTTGTAACTGCAGAGACACCAGCTAATTGAGAAACTCTGGCGGAAACGCCTTCGATATTAAACATTTTTTTCCTGAAATGGGCAACAGAGGAAGCTTAGCAAACATCATCAGGCAGTCCATTCCAGATATATCTCATTAGAATGTAATGTTTTACAGACTTTCTGCTCACTTTTATTGTATTAAAGGCGATGCAGACATGGTGGAGATAATATTACTTAAAAATTAGATGTTTATATATCCACTGGTGCCCCTTAGTATGTACATTTTGTGGTTGATTTCTTGTAAATAAGTACATGAAAATACACCTTTAAGGTGAATATGGGCTTATACTGCTTATTATTGACACAAAGTGTGGACTACAAACTTAAAACAAGAGCACTCAGAGAGTGCACACCTCCGCTAAGGCATGTATTAAAAAGTAAATGGGAAAATCTGGATTTTTTTTGTATTCAGACAGTGATCCTGATCAGTATCAAAACTCAGTGGGATTTAAGACCCAATTGTTCTCACTTTTTTTTCATGAAGTTCCAACCGGTAGTATGTGCTTAATTCTACTGACTAACAATCAAACAAATAAACGGTCATGAAAATAATACCTCCTTTGCAGTGGTTATAACCATTGTGAAGTACATTCATTTTTTTAACTCTATCACTCGAATAAAACATTTTTGGTCTTTAGTTTTGACTAAACTTAAGAATGAACATCACTCAGGTAATTTTCATGTAAAGCATGTGGAGATACTGAGGCTTATTTTGTTTATAAATGCCTCTTATTCATATAATTTATCCTAGCTCCCAATTTCAACATTGTATACCATTAAAATACAAACTCGCTCACTTTCCCAAAAAAGTTGTAGTTTATTAATGTACTTAGGATTTGTTTACAGTTATCTAGTAAGTAACCTGTTTAAAGGTTACCGGAGTTAACTTAATAGCCGTACAAACAAAAAGCTAGGCTGATTAAATCAAACGACTGAGATAAGGAATATTTCTTTTACACATTTAACCTACATAATTATACACATATAAGACTAATGTTAGTCACATTACACTTTCTGCACTTAATATATCAAGCTGTTTTTTGCTGAAATGCCCCCAAAAAGCTTTAATTGAACTCATGTGATTGAATCACCGATGAAATCCAGGTGTTATTTATATCAATGTCAATTTAAGCAGTTTCAATGCATACTTTATGGGCCATTCCAGAGCCACGGTAGTGTAGTGGTAAGACACTCGCCTCCCTCCTCTGAGGTCAGTGGTTCAAACCCCCAGACCTTACGTGGGAAATTAGTTGGTAGTTGCTTTCTGATGGCCGGCAGTTTGCAGTACAGAACCTTGACCAAATATATGTACTGGTTTCCTCTGCCCACAAAACTACCAGTCATGATATGACCTGAACAGTGTTGAAAGCAACAGAAAACCCCAAATAAATAAATCATGGCCCATTCTAACAGATGCACTTGTTGGGTGGACCAGTTCAGCCTTGGTATCTGGTGTTAATGTATGAGGGACCGGCGCCATGCCATTCCAACCCAAGATGTCACAGGGCATTGAAAGGCCCATTCCAACACCAGATTAAATTAATGTAAAATATAAAAGCTACAAAAATGAAGTTAAAAAAGCAAATTGGTTCATTGGTGTTGAATTATTTGAATTAAAATGTACAATTTCAATGTTAAATAACAAATACCAAATTGGTTCAATATCATTTGACACAAAAACTCTGGAGTAATATTTTTATCTGCCCTTTATATTCATAATATTTACATCTTAAAAATATGTATATTAACATAAACTGGCCTGGAATGTGTTGTATTGATACCAAAATAGCTGACCAAGAATCAGTAATTATCCTGATGTACACATTTTAGAATGAAAACAAGCATTATATGGTTTGTAAAGTGATTAACTGGTGAATAAATCACTATTATTTGTTGAAATGAAAAAAAAAACATTAAGAGATATACATTCCCCCATCACAACCCTTTTTGTATTACCAGTACTAGTTTTTTAATCACAATATATGCAAACACAATAATAAAACAGAACTTCAGACAGAAAAAGAACTTGACTTAAAAAGAGGCTATTTTAAGTGCCATGTCACATTGACGACATGTATAAAATAGACTAATAAGACACGTCAACTTTTAACAACAGTTAAACACAGATATTCGGTAATTTTTAGTTAAAATATGGGCAAAACAGAGATAACTAAAAATTTCACAGACAATTTTATGCCTGAATCAAGATTACAATTTCAATTTATTGGCCTTGACTCCCGGCTTTCACTTTTTCAGGCAAAAGGCCTTAAATCTACTTAGTAATCTGGATGAAAGAAATGCTTAATAAATGGGTATAAACTGTTACAGGGATTGACAGTCTTACAGGCTATCATAGACAACCAGGAAAATGTATTATGTCCCCTAAAGTATCCTGTTCCCAAGGCTGTCACCCCTGGATCGACTTTTTACAGGTTACATGGGTGAAAATAGGGTTCTTTGGTGTATTTTAACTGTGATAGGTAATGTAAACCACAACTGATAATTTGACCATTTAAACATTAGTCTTTTTTATGTATGCTATTTTGTGAATGTGAGATTTTCACATATTTTTCCTCCAAGACCAAAAAGTACACGATTCTCTCTATATCTGGTCAAAAAACTTTTGTTCATAAGAGAGACACTGGCTATTTAAAACATTGGTGTTAAGAAATAATACAGACTTACTTTGATCCCTTGAAATTCAACAGCAATTTATGAGATAGAAATTTTTTTTTTTAATTTGGCCCATATGGGTTTCAGTAGTATGGTGAACTGAAAAAAGAAGCGAAAAAATAGTCGGACAAATAACCTTAAAAAAATAAGTCTGTTATGATATACTCAAAAATTCAAACTTTTTACTGTGGAAAAAATTTTATGTAGATACAAAAGTGATTTCCCATGTAACTTCTGTGGATTCAAGCCATTGCGAGGTTTGCTTAAGATTTGGTTTATTTGTCAATATTTGTGAATACATTAAACTGGTCACCTTCTTAACACCATAAACATAGAAAAAAATATATCATTAACATATTACATTCTGAGTTTTACAAAAAAATGTGTATTTTCTAATACCCTTAAAGTCACATGACAGGCAGTCTTTTTGTCAGCTATAGACGTCGGGGAAAAAAGAAAGATAGAATAGTGAACCTAATGTGAAATCCAGATACACACCTCTAGTTACAGTTTGGATACAGGAGAGAAACTGTTTTCTGTGTATGTGGAATTACGAATAGCAATTCATTTTAACATAAATTTCTGTCTTCTTATCACTATGAACATGACAGTACCAGGCAGATTGTGTGGTCAGCTGCATGTAAAAACCACCCATGGAACATGAGTAACAGAAATGAAGATAGAAAACAGTCTGAGGAAAAACTTGCTCAGTTGGTAGAACATTATATATCAACTTACTAGACCCAGTAGTAATATGACCCCCAAACCAACCCACTAAGAATTTATCTAGGTTTACTTTGTAATCATTTACTCCCTACTGGACACACATTGCGTCATATTACTTTAAGTTAATCTGTGTGATTTGAAAGCAAGCAGAAGTCATTTCTTTGGAATAAAAGAAAAAACAATGAATTACCTGTTGACACTGTAAAGCCACTCAACTTTTCCTATGTTTTTATCTTTTGTATGTTTTCTTTGTACATTTGCCCCTGGGTAAGGATTTTTAATGCGGTTGGGTTATACAGAGATTGACATTTGGTCTGACGGGAGCTTCAATTGAGTGTATTATGCAAATATTGTGTAACAATCGCTATTAATAGGTTTCATTGCAGACGTGGACAAACATACATTAAGCTGATTACTCAGAACTTTGGCACCTCTGATCTGCCATTTAGGTTTTTTTTTTCTTTTATTATTTGGAATCTTCAACACAATAAGTTGAATATGAAAGTGACAGAACTGTATTTGTAATTTACTATCAACTTGTCTTTAAAAATTACTAACCTACATTTAATAAATTACTAAGTGGAAAAGAGAAGTTAGTAACAAGTATCTAGAGGTTACTCACAAGTATCTACCAGTTACTGGCTTGATACACAGTTAGTAATTCTGATTGGTGAAGTTGCAAAACTAGCCACATTATGTATAGGTTAATGGCCAAGTAAGTGTAAAATTTTTGAAAATAATGAAGTGTTTACGAAGTTCCAAAGAGATTGAGTCAACAGTCCATTATTTTCAAATATTGGACACTTATGAGACTATTAACCCATTTAAATTACACCTATTCCTTAATTTGTAATTTTAAAGATGTTTTTTAACATCCTTACTTTTCAGTCCTGTATTTCTGGTGTGTATTTTGGGGATTTTTGATCATTTTAGTTTAAATATAGATGGGTTTCTTTGGAAATGTGTTTAAAAAAGGTCTCTATATATGGTGAAAAGATATTGGACACTATTAACAAAGAAAAACTCTCATGTGTAATTTAAGTATCTGTATACAGTTACGGCAAACAAGAAAGTTAAGTATAGATTAATGGCCAAGTAAGTGTCTAATATTGGAAAATAATGGACTATTTACGAGGTCCCAAAGGTGCACTTTTTGGGGTTTTTATGATCATTTTAGTTGAAATAAATGTAAAAGGGTTTCTTTGGAAATGTGTTAAAAAGACTTCTATATATGGTCAAAATCATAAAGTGGCCAATAGTGAAAGATAATGGACACTTTTAACACAAGAAAAACTCTCAGGTGTAATTTAAATATATGAATTTTTAAAATTAAACATGCATTTGATAATTTATCATATCAGAATAGTAATAAGCCATCACTGGTAGGACTCTATGTGGAATTTTAAGCCACCCATTGATGGATTTGTATTAAATTGAGTTGCCTCTGCAGACATTTATCCTTTAAGAAAAGTGTCCCAATATGAAAATATCTTTCTTACAAGGGAACCTCACAAAAAGTTCCATGATATGAAAGGTTTTAAAGGTTTCCCCCCCCCCAAAAAAAAAATGTACTAATAAAAAGACAAACACACAAACAAAAATGATTAAATACATAGCCCACAACAACTGTTATAAGCAATTCTGTTTCACTGAGGAAGTATGTAAGCCTATTCTCATACAAACTATTGTCTGTTTCTGTTAAAAGAACATAATTGCCTTTTTGCACTTAACAAAAAAGGGGGAAATTTATACCAACAGCAAAAAAATCACAATTCAGGCCTTTTATATGCTAACGTTAAACAACTACCTTTAGAATATTTCCCTCGTATTTGTCTAAGGCCCTTGCTGTAGAAGTAACAGGTCTGGCCAAATGAATAATACAAGGTATTTTTGGCCTCTACTGTGTCCATCTACTGTAGAACTCAAGCTGTAATGTCTATGTATTTTGCTACATTTATAATTAACATGCATAATCCAGATTGAAATACAGTGAAAACACTTACTGTAATAACAGTTCATTAGGAAACTCAAAAAATTTGTCAGATTTTTTTCCCCAAGATCAGTCGTTATAGGGTCAAGGATTCAAAATTGGATAGGATATACTTTGACTCATATATACAACAGGGGCCGTATTCATAAAGAGTTCTTAAGTCTGAGACAAAAAATAGTCTCAGCTTTGAGATTTGGTCTCAGCTGAGACCACATCTGAACTTTGTATTCACAAATAGGTTCTCAGCTGAGACCAAGCTGAGACCAGCCTCAAGTCTTCCCAATGTAAACAAATCATTAACTTGCAAATATATCCAACATTTTATAAAGATCAATAGTTGTGTGTTTTAATTCTTAACAAAAATTATACTGTCTATTAAAATAAAAAATAAATAGAAAATTGTGTCAATTGTTTTTTATTTTGCATGTTAGTCATGATCCACTTCTTTGTTGCTATGCAGTCAGAAAACTCTGTTGAAAAATGTCTCAAAGTAAGGCACTTTTGAAGCCAAAATTCGTGCTATCAGTTGTTACAAAAGTTTAGGCCAAGTAGTATATATGTTGTAAATTATTTCTACTTTACATTAAGCCATAAAAAACTCAGTTAAGATGAAATAAGCTTGAGACTTTGAACAAAATATTTAAGACAACTATGTACCAGTCTTAAGTTTGAGACCAAATCTGAGACTAAATTTGGTCTCAACTGTTTTGTGAATAGCTAACAAGTTTGAGACCAAAAATGGTCTCAGACTTGAGACCAAAACTTAAGACTTGAGACAAAATTTGGTCTCAGCAAGTTTTATGAATACCGGCCCAGGGGTATGACACAAAAACCAAACCAACTGGGGCCAGTTTCACAAAATAAAGTTAAGTCTTTTGTCTTAGACTAAGACTATCGTCTTAGATTTCACAATGCCGCTAAGTTTAAGCTTTGGCTAAGTCTTGTGATTAAAGTGAAGTTTATTTGGGAGTGGGCCTAACTTTTGTAAACAAAGCCTTGAATTTTAAAGAAATATTCATAATTTTAATGGCTAAAAATGAAGTATAAATCATCTACACCTCTCTAAAATACATGTAGTTTGCATTTTGTAAGTGGTTAGAAAGTTTTCCATTGCAAAGTAGCATTTTTTCTAAAGTTAAAATACGGTAAACAATGAATATACGTTAAGAGTAGCTGATTTTTAGTAGAAATAAATGGTCATCTGCACACTTGCCTAGGAATACAGAGTACGTGGGCTCAAACCCAGGTACAGGCAGATACATAGTGGCTCGGATGACCACTTAAAATGACGATCCTCTATCATTTGGTCCTATCTCCAGTGGCAGGCTAAAGAACCTCAAGGACTTTGATAAATAGTCATCCTTAAGCCTCTATCTTTCAGTTAGGGGAATGTCAGTAACTTGAGAGTAGGGCTGTAATTGTCCAGTCAGATAGGTTACATAGCTCTTGGAGTCCTGTAGTACATGGAGATATTATAATACAATATATATATATATGTCACATGACATAGGAAATCACTGTGGTTGTTTGATAAGTCTGTTTATTAAGTCCCCTTTTCTGGGCCTGTATTCACAAAAGGGATCAAGATCAAGTTGAGCCAACAATCACCTCAAATTTACAGCTGTTTATACTAAACCTGAACTGATTTTTGGCTCAACTTGATCTTGATCCCTTTTGTGAATACAGGGCAAGAAACCCAGTGAAACTTATAACATATCCAAGTCAAACATTTTAGATTTAAGTCTTAGATTTGACCATAAGCTCACCTAAGCCTAAGACACTTTGTGAAACTGGTCCCAGGAACTATAAGCCCAAGTTTATCAAAGTTAAAACTTCAACACCACCAAGATGTTACGAGGTTCACAGCTAAAGGCCTGATTACACAGTTCCGTCCGATCTAACAACTCCTTTCTTTTATTTTTGCTTCACAGACTTGCCTTTATGACTCTGAAATGAGGCCTTTGTATCTTGGTTGTCCCCCTTTACAAATGAACCACCCTGTATAGCCATAAATCCGACCCCCCCTCACCCCTCCATTTAGCTTAGCATCATGAGAGCTTGCGGTGAGTTTTTAAACATTAAAAAAATCTGCTATGTGCTGGGAACTTGGTCCATGTTGTAGTGAAAGTATCCTTCCCAAATATGACTCTTGTCTTATGTACACTTTTGAAACCAAACAGATACTAACAAACCACAAAACTCATCCGGCCACAAACGAGCCCAGGGGCTGGTTTCACAAAGCTTCTCAGACTTAGCCTGAACTTAAGTCAGGGACTTAAATCTGAGCCTTTTTGTCTGTACTAAGTAATGGACGTAAATGGATTTCACATGAATGACTTAGCTAAGTCCAAGCTTGTCATACAACCACACTGGCTTTCTATGTCATGTGACCTTTTATATCTAGTCAAAATATGTTATTGGTGACATATATCCATTGTTGAAGTCATTTTATCTTTGAAAAAAATGATATTTCTCAATGGAAAGCCTTGTAAACACATAAATATGACCAAAAACTAATTTAAGGAAGTGTTCTATACATTTTTCTTTACTTTCAAGCATTTCAAATTTTCAAGTGAAAAAAATTATATGGCGGCCATATTAAAGTCTTCGTTTACAAAATTTAAGCCCACTCCCAGGTTGACTTAGCCAAAGCATAAACGGAGCAGCTTTGTGAAACCCGCTAAGTCTAAGATCACAGACTTAGCCTCATTTTATGACAAAAGTCTTAACTTTAAATCTAAGTCTTGACTAAGTCCTTTTGTGAAAGAGACCCCAGATGAGTTGAATTTTTTGGGGGGCTCATATGTAGCTTGTGCGGCTAGCACCAAACTCTGTGAACTGGGTGTAAATTTTACAACTGCAGGTAGTAGTGCAGTGATAGATTCTTTATACCTTACAAAGTGTGATATGATATACAAGAATATCGTAAAGAGGCTTAGGAGAGAGGTGTGTTGCCATATTTTGTATTCTGTGGCAGATTTTATATCCCCTTGCCAGGTGGCGTATTGTCTGTTCTTCACACACAGTGAATTGCTGTTTTATTCATGGTAAAATGGTCAGATTATTTCATTTTATTTAAACTGTGCTAAAGGCACATGCAGGACACAAGGAAAGAAGTATGTATGATACAATGTATACAAAATCTAGCTGCCGTATTTTCTCCACATTTCTTGGGACACAAAATATTGGAATAAAAGTTTCTATCCCTGTGAAACAAGAGGGTTGGTACATAATATGATGGAGACACAAAACATGGTCTCCAGTATGGTCAGGATACTGACTATATTTCAGAAATGAAACAACAGGTTATGAACAATTCTAATCAGTTGCATCTTGAGTACACTAAGCTTTCACTTACCACAGGTCCTACTGTTCCAGGTGGACCTCTGCCTCCTCTAGCACCCTAAAAACATTAAAAAAATAGGAGTCAAAACTTTTTAACTCAAATGGTGGATTCAAATCCTAATATAATAGCAGACTGAAAAATAAATATATATAAATTGCTTGTGGTAATATCAGATAGTGCTGATGTTTGTGTGAAAACACAATAAACCTAAAATCCATAAAAGCAAAATTATAGAATATTATAAAGACCGGAAGTGCGCAGACTACAGAAAACAATGCAGTGCGCATATTTTTGCGTATAATTATCTGAGGCAATAACGGGACGATCGCCGATACTAGAGTCAAACGATACAGACGAAATATAGTGCGACAACTAGGTGTGTTTAGAAACATATTTACAATAATATTTATGGATTAATAAATGAAACCGGTCTTTATAATAGAAATAAAGTCCTCAGTTTTGTGATTTATAACCCCAGATAATTCACAAATTTCCGGCGAATAACGCGCGAGTCCGAATTATATGGGGTTATAAATCACAAAACTGAGGACTTTATTTCTACATTACAGTAGAAACTCTATGAAATCGAGACAGATGAAAACACAAATACCACAGATGACCTTACATTTAACCCTGTCCCCAATTTATGTATATATCATATCAGAAAGTCCAATCCATCAGAATTTCAAATCCTGACATCACAAACTCCAATTGGACGTTCTGATGTCAGAAAGTCCAATTGGAGTTTCTGATGGATTTTACTGTCACAATTTGAAATTCTGACAAAACTGAAATCAGAACGTCCAGTTGGAGTTTGCAATGTCAGGATTTGACATTCTACTGTATCTGCTTTCTGATACGACATATTATATTTATACATCACAAGGACAGGGCTCCAAAAATATAATTATATTTTTAGTAATTATGCTAAGTCATTACACCAGATGATTTAGCTAGCACCATTTATATTCTCATGGCCTCCAGGTGACATAGTGCTCAAAACTTAATTTGTGCTGATCACCAAATAACCTGGGGCCGGTTTCATGAAAAGTCTCAGTTTGAGACCAGTTTTGGGCTGAGTCTTGGTCTCAAACCTGAGACTTTTGTCTCGGCTGAGTTTTTGGCTCAAATTGATTTCACAAAAGGTGACTCAGCTGAGACTGGTCTCAATTAAGTCATAGTCTCAACTTTTAAATTTCATTTAAGATGCTTCCTTGGTTTGTTTTTTATGCTAGTGCATTTATTTCATCATCATTATCGATTTAGATTGCATTAACACTGATAACACATGAAAATAAATTGATATAATATTATTGGTAACAAGCCAATTGTTTGAGACTCTACTGAGACTGAGTTAAGCTTTGAGTCCACTCTTGAGACTAGTCACTTGACAACGGTCAAAAAACATGTCAATTCCATTGACTTTTCTTATTATGAATATTGAATATGTAATTGTAATTAGTAAGCAAAATAAAAATATAATATTTCAAGATTCAACAAATTCATTTTCATGCAAATTATATTACTTTATACACAAGTATTGGATGACAAACTTTGGACTCAAAATTTGAGACACCTCCTTGGTGGGCTCAAAATTGAGCCCATGACTGAGCCAAATCTCAAGTTGAGCCTGTTTGTGAAATGCTTTGAGTCCGAGTCCACAGACTCAGCAAAATGTTTACAAGATTTGAGCCCAAAGTCTCAGATTTGAGCCTGAGACCAGACTTAAGTCCCTTCATGAAACCGGCCCCTGGTGCTCATAACATCATCTATTGAGCTTGTGGGCTTCACTAGTTCATGTGATAGTCACCACTTCTTTTGCTGTGATCACCAGATCACATCATCGGGTGATCACCAGTAATTCATGAGCATCATATCGAAAGAATATAAGTTACACTTGCGAGAGTTTCTTGTGCTCACAAATAACAAATGTTGCTCCCAAGATCTTGTTGTGATCATGACTTGACACATGTTAAAATAAGAATTACAATATCTTAACAGGGGGCTCTGTACAAAATGGTGGCTTTAGAATCAATATAATTTGTGTGGGGTTTCATCAAAACAAGACATATCCTGAGATATTTTTCTGATGAAGGTCTTTTACAACAGAAATAATACTATTAGACATTGTTATTCACAAAACGGTCAATTAGTTCACACTCACTCATTTGGATTTATTGTCACTTAAAAACATTGTATGGGCCACAGTTAACACAATGTTCTTGTTTTAAGGAATTTTTGTACTGTTGCACCTTAGCATCCCCTTAATAAAAGGGAGATTACTTGCTAAAAAAGGTCCAATTAGAATTTATTAAGTTACCACAATAGATATTAGATAAATGACTCAATAACGTTCACCAGGGCCCATTTTTTGAGCTTAGATTATTCTTATTGTATATCATATCCTACTTACAACTTAAATATCTTTATAATTCTGATAATAATTCTCAGGAATCTAGATATTTTTATTTTTACTTTATTTTATGAATTCCCATTGGCAATCTTAATTTAAAATTGTTGTATTTGTAAATTTGTCTGTTTTCAGGCTTGTCATTCCCTGAGATTTTCCAGTTATAGTATGTTGATTAAATATCATGCACTGCTCCTTTCAAACTCCTCAACTTCCTGTCATGATTTCACCAACACAATATTTGAAAGTGAAACATTAAACTCAAATCAATCAATTAAACATTTAATCAATAAGTCAGTTTTTGCTGTTCCAGTTAATAAGTGATAGCAATCTTCTACTCGAAATTCTAACATGACACGGATGTGTCCGTCATTCTGATCGGTCGAGAGCGATTTCTAAACCGTCTAAAATTCTGCATCAACATTACAGCTGTTGTCAACTTTCCCATGCATAATTATTGGCTGAAAAACAATAGTCTATAAGTTTGTTTTCATAATTATATTTAAAATACTATGAGATCGTGTATAAAGTTGTGCATTTTTTAAATTGTTTGTTTGTACCTTGATTCAGAAAAAGTTTACAGTATATTTTTGGAAAAAAAATTACCCCTGTTCACTTGATGGAACAGCCAACATGCGCCCTATTGCGTTCACTTGGATAATTTTGTTAATTTTACAGATGTTTTATGGTATTTTATTTTAAACAGTCATGTTAGAATAGGAACATATCACTCAAAAACCGCCCAAAGGCAGAATTTTATCACGGGTGGCATTGTCAAACGCTTTGTTGACAACGCCACCTGTGCTAAAATTCTCCGTTTGGACGTTTTTTTCATGATATATTCCTATAACGATTGCACCTATTGGCAGGCCACTGACAACTCACCCTGTCTCCCTTCTCCCCATTTCTTCCATCCAAACCAGATTCTCCTTTCTGCCCAGGCAAACCATTTCTACCATCATTTCCTCGGCGCCCAGGTACCCCCCGCTCTCCTCTGGGCCCTGTCGGACCAGGGCGACCCTGGAAAACAGAATATTTGAATTAATACAACTCATAAATATAAAATTTCTTCTAGTTAGAAACATTAGCAGATGTTTGCTGAGAGCCAGTGGTCTATCATTATTAACCTCTGACACAGAGGTATATGTAATTGGCGGAATGTGTTTTTTTTTTGTTTGCAAAATAACTCCAAAAGTTATGGCAATGTCAGGAAACATTGACAATGGTACACAATGGCGCACAGAACAATTTAAATTAAATTTGGGAGATGATCTGGGTCAGCATCTAGATCCAGGAATTTTTAACAGCTTTTTATCACTGCACTCATGGGGCCACAGTGGAAAAGTGGTAACACTCTCGCCTCCCACCTCTGAGGCCGGGGTTCGGTTCCAGGCACGGCCTCAAGTGGGAAAGCTGGTAGTTGGTTGCCGTTGGTCGGCAGTTTTTAGTACAGAACCCTGACAAGCTGTATGTACTGGTTTCCTCTGCCCTTCCAACTACCCGTCATGATATGACCTGTACAGTGTTGAAAGCGACACAAAACCCCAAATAATTAATAAATTAATTAACACTGCACTCATAAGCTATAGTTGGTATGGAGGTCTGGTCTCTCAATTACAGCTACATGTCATGATACAACGAAAATAAGAATTGGGACATGTAATACAGTATGAGATATTCCTTATTGGGAGATATTTTTAATGTTAGAGAAAACTAATCAAAAGTTATATAAATTTTGGATGTCAGGGCTGATCAGGATCCCACTGGAGTCACAAAAATGATACATTACAAAAGACTATTGAATAAGTTTAGGAATTAGAAAGGGGTTTTGTGACAGACCCATTTCACATACTATATGTGAATTGTGCATATCTTAATTCATTCAGTGCTAAAATGCAAAGCTAAATATAAAACTTTAACCTTTACTTTCTTCTAATTTTCTGACATTAAAAATCATAAAACATCATAAAACTCTGTTGCACATGTGTATTACCCTAAACCTGAATTTCATACAAGGCATTTAAGCCATTAATTTTTCTCTCCCAAAATTAATGTTTTCTTATCATTTTGCACTTACTTTCTCTGTATATTCTTCATTTCCCAACAATTACAAGTCAAATCTCTCTGAATCTGTTCAGACATTTGACACTTTACAATAATACAGTTAGAAGAGATGATCATGTCTGATATTCAATAAAAGGTCCATGACCCAATTTAAAAGCCAAATGGCAATGCTATACCGGATATCCCTTTGCCCGTTCCCCATGGCAGGCTCGGGAGCAGGTTCCTGGTGGGGCAGGCCTCAAGTAAGGTGTGGTCCAATAGTAAGGGGGGTCGGGTGTAGTGGTCGTGGTGGTTGGTGGATTCGGTCTGCGGGTGCGAACTGTTGTGGTTGTTGACTCTATGGGGTCAGGACGAGACCAACTACCCCAGTCACTCCAATCTTTACAAGAATTAAAACAACAGATGAACTAAATAAATATTTTATCATAAATAGGGTCATGATACAATCACTCATGTGTCAAGCAAAAAAACTGCAAACTATTTTGAATAATTCTGCAAGGTAATAACATACAAAATTTTATCTATGCCACTGATGGAAGTTGATATAGGTTGATAATATATCAGGAATATGGGCCTGTGATTCCAAGACCTCCTCATGACTCTTTGTTACAAACTTATTATATATATAAAACAGTTCAGCACAGTTACCTGGGTTTCTTCGAGTCCTTCTAGTGGTTGGCAAAGGAGTGGGTGTAGTGGTATCAATTGCTTCGGGTGGATCTGTGTCACCCTTTTAATATAATCACAATTATTAGTAGTATTACTATTACTATTTATTATTGTATGTTGAAAATCTAAAAGAAAACAATTGTAGAGACATGTTTGTTTTTATTAGAGTGTTATGTTACTTTAGGCTGTAGGAAAAGGTATTGCATATTAGTTGGTCATATTGCTTCACTTAAAATCACCAAATACTAGTAATAACTGCCCAGTGTTTTTAAGGACAGCAACACCATAACAATACTTACCCAACCCCATCCTCTTCTTGTAGTTGCTGTAACTGTTGTAGTTGTTTCATCATCATAATCATAATAGTTATAGTCATAGTAATCTTCATACTCATCATCCAGGGGCTGGTCTCCCTGGGGTAAACTCATCAGAAGCTTTATGGCCTTCTTATCTGCATCATCAGTATCATTCCCTATTGCTGAAACATCCTCAGTTTGGTTAAACATCCAAGACAAGACATCTTCTTGGTCATTTTCATCTTGTGAGTCTCCTTCTTCAACCTTTTCCTCCCCTGTTATAGCTGGATTCAGAAGAGAAACCAGAGTGTCATTGACAGCATCTTCAAAAGCTTCTTCTGGCTGCTCAGTCATGTCTGGGATTGCATCTTCTTTTACCACAGTCTGGTTCTTCACCATTTCTAGCTCTTCCTGATCCAGTGCTTCATTAGGAGACTTCTTCTTGCCCTTTTTATCCTTCTTATTCTTCTTGTGCTTCTTATCTTTCTGGCCATGTTTCTTCTTGTTACCTTTGTTTTTCCTTCTTTCATCCTTGTCCTCTTTTTTGGCAGGGATGGTGATAGTGTCTCCAATGCTTATGTCTTGACTGGACACCTCTCCAGTCAACTCTTTTATGCTGACATCATTTTCTTCCACTAAGCCTTCTAAGAGTTCTTTCTTTTTCTTTTTGCCTTCTGCCCCTGGAAGTATCAGATTATTTGGAGTTAGTCTTTATCATAATCTTATTATGTTTAACCTTGTATTTTTATCTTGGCCATAGAACCTTTAGCAAGGGCAATCATAAAAGAAGACAACATAACTGGAGTGCTACTATGGGACAAGATGTTTAAGATAGGGCAATATGCTGATGATACTTTTCTATTCCTTGACGGGTCTGAAAAGTCATTAAGAACAAGCCTAGATAGTTTTAATAGTTTTTACCTATGCTCTGGTTTGAAATTAAATTTTAACAAAACCTCTGCAGTTTGGCTTGGGTCAATGAAAAGGTCAACAGAAATTCTCTGTCCTGAACTCAACATTTCTTGGTCAAATACTTTCAAACTTTTGGGAATTAACTTCCATATAGACCTTGAAAATATGATCGAGTTAAATTACAATCCAAAGCTTATAGCAATTGAAACAGTCCTTCAGAGTTACTCAAAGCGAAGGCTATCACTGATTGGAAAAATCACAGTTATTAAAACACTAGCTGTTCCCAAACTGGTTTATGTAATGAAAGTTCTACCTTCACCAAGTAAAGATATTTTCGATAGACTTACTAGACTCTTTAAAGCTTTTATTTGGAACAAAAATAAACCAAGGATTATACTTTCACACTTGGAGCAGGATATATCAAAAGGGGGACTGAGATTAACAAACATAAGTATTTTGAATAAGGCCCTCAAAATATCATGGATACCAGATATAATAAAAGGAGTTGGAAACCTAGGGAACATGTTTCAAAATATTGTCAATTACAACAAGAATTACATCTGGTTTATGGATACTTGTTCTTTGCAAACTTTTAGTTCAAAAATTAAAAATGTTTTCTGGAAAGATGTATTTAAAGCATGGCAATCTTATAAGACTAGTTTTGAAAAAAGAGATAAACATTAGGACATATCCCTTATGGGACACATACTTTCTGACCAATACTAATATAATTAACAGGAAAGAGGAATTCCAAAGTAAAGGAATCAACATAATAAATGATTTATTGCATGTATCTGGTAGACTGATGGGCCTTGATGACTTTAAATTAGCTTATGACATAAATATCAATTTTGTAGATTTTTACTCACTGACACACTGTCTACCGAGATCTTGGAGGGAAAATTTCATTACAGATTCAATTAAGTTGAAAGAGAGTGAAGTTGTCCAGCCAGTAATAACAGACTTACTGCAAATGTCAAAAGCTTGTAAGGGTACATATTGGAAACTAGTTAAAACAGTTGAGCTCAAACGAAATCACAGACTTAAATGGTCAGAAAGCCTTCAAATCCCTATATCAGAAGAGGATATGTCAGAATACTATTCAATAAATTTCAACGAATTTTGACCACAAACAAATTCCTAAATATTTGTAAAATAAATGAGGACCAATGCTATTTCTGTAGTTTGGAAACAGAAACGCTTGAACACTTATTCTGGCTGTGTCCAGTAATAAATAATTTTTGGAAAGAGGTAACCACTGTCCTAAAACCGTACATTGACTTAGATGGGCTACTTAGCACTACGTCAGTGCTTCTGGGTATCAGATCGAATAGATATTCAAGACTCTTGAATCATTTAATAATTAAACCTGATCAAAAGTTACACATATTCAACTAAATGTTTGGGACAGAAATTGTCAATTTCAGGCATGATTGGAAAGATAAGGAATACTTACAGAATAGAAAAAAACATTGTCATACAATTTGAAAAAAATAGGGAAATAATGGAATGTAAATGGAAACAAATGATACCACTATTAGATTAAATTTAAATATTTAAAATAGCTGGAATTTTTCACTATGCAACACTGGTTTTTTTTGTTTGTTTTTTTTTTTCTAAAGAATAAAACTTGCACTTTCAATATTCTTCTTTTTTTTGTTTTTGTTGTGTTATAAAAATGCAGCTTTCAATTGAAAAGAATTTATTAATTACAGTCTAGTTTGTGTAAAATATTAAAAAAAAGGTAGTTTTTGAGATTTACTTTATTATGCTGTGCTATTTTGTACTTTTGTGAACTTGTAGAATGATCGAATAATCATACTGCGCTATGATTGATATTGTAAGAGTACAATCCTGATGAGGGGTTTGCCACCCTCACCCCTCCAGGAGAGAAGGAGTTTAGTTTGTTTTGTAAAAAAAGGGTGAATAAAAATTTCTTAAAACTGCAAAAAAAAAAAAAAAAATGTTTAACCTTGTACAGTACCAATTGCTTTAACTGTGTTAAATCAATTCATATTGGAGGTGTTATAATATATTGATAAAAGCATAGTCCAACCATTATATTTTTTATTAACTAGTGATGCTATTTTATGGTTTTTTGGGGGGGTTTTTTATTAACATTCATATAATATAGTACAGTTTACAATGGCATGTTTACACAAACTAGTGACATTGAAGCAATTAATAGCACATTATTCATAGCATTAAGCAATATTTATATCATTAAAATATGACTTTTTAAACTGGGTTAGCTATGGAACAGTTTTGTAGTTAATTTACTTAGCACATACAAGTAGTAATTTTTCTGATATTTGTGATATATATTAAAGACAGACACAAAGTACACAAGTATCACGCTCACACACACTTACACAAGAAACATACACAAACAGCAAAACTATTTTATCTTTAATGACTCCTGTTTTTAAGATCATAGAAGTCAGTAATATAAACATCTTTCTAAAACTAAAAATAAAAAATTATTAAATTTCTAACAAAATATAACTGGATACCCTACCTATGACCAGGGCAATTGCCAGGACAGCAATGAAGAGATAGGTCTTCATCACTAACAGTGTACTAACTGGACCATTCACCAGCTCTTAGACTTCTAATTCAGAACCATGGATTAACCTGCAAGCACACAAAGATACATTTTCATCCACAGTAAAATATGGCAGATTTTTTTGTAGAGTAAGAAATCTAAAATTCGCCACATATCTGAAATTCGCCACATGTGAAAATACTAATAAAATAAATGAATTGTGGTGAGATTTGTTGACTGTATAGTAAATTAAGGCTTTTTGAATTGAAAAATACCAATTTTTAGACAAAAACATCATTTTCTTCATAAAATTAACAAAGGTTGTAGAGGTGGTGAATTTTAGATTCCTGGCAAATTTTAGATTCCTGGCGAATTTAGATTTCTTACTCTATCCATAATACGGTCGAGACAAATATTTCATCAATATTTCCTTTGGTAAGGCCCTATCCTAAAAAAACAAATTCAGAAGGATCAGTTTATTAAATTTGGAGTTAAAATGAACACAGACAAACAAACAGACAAAAAGATAAATGAATGCACCCAAAAGCATAATCCCTTGCTGGAGGAAATATTAAATAGAAAGTAATATAAATGTCACAAGAAGTTAAGGTTTTAAATGATACAAATTAATAGACACATCATGATAAGATAATATTATGCTTCTAGATATTATTTCTTAAAAAGGGGTCCAAAGCTGTAGTGGGTAAGACACTTGCCTCCCACCTTTGAGGTCATTGGTTCCAACCCCAAACCCCACTGTATGTAGGAAAGTTGGTACAGCAGTGGCTTACAGATTCTCTCCAGTGTACAATGCCAAATCCAAACCAACTAGTATATGTTTCCTGCCCTTAAAACTACCCATAGTGAAATATAGAAATAACCCCATACCAAACCATGGTATATGCAGAATTTTACCATGGTATGAGGTAATAAACCCCAACGGCAAAGCAGAGGGGGTTATTCCTATTCTAACATGATAAATTATTTTGAGCTGAATAATTATTACAAATTTTATAGTAAAACAGTTATTATTACGACAGCCATAATGAGTGATAATTCAAACCTATCAGGTTATGCTGATTTTACCTATGAAATATTTCCTCTATTAACCAATCAGAATCGAGGACACAGCAATGTCATGTTAGAATAAGCTATACAACATGTTGAAAGTGACGTGAAACCCAAATAAATCAAATCTATATACTTACAGGAGACTCAGTCTTGATACGCAGTGGTGTAGTGTGTAACTCACTCTACTCCCACCTCTCAGGTTCTCAGTTCAAATCCTTGCCCCAACCTTAAGTGGTAAAATTGCTAGTTAGTTACCAGAGTCTGATGGTTTTCAGTGCAGATTCTTGACCAACCAGTAGGGGCCACGGTGGCGCAGTGGTAACACACTTGCCTCCCACTTCTATGGTCAGCGGTTCAAACCCAGAACCCTATGTGGGAAAGAGAAATAGTTTCTCGCCGATGGTTGGCAGTTTACAGTACAGAACAGTATATAACCTTGACCAACTATATGTACTGGTTTCCTCTGCCCACAAAACTACCCATCATGATATGACTTATACAGTGTTGAAAGCAAAATGATAAAACCAAAATAAATGAATAAACTGACCAACAACCAGTATGCACTACTTTCCTGCATCTACCCTATGTCATATGACCTATACAATATGTATAAGGCGATGTTAAATCCAAGTCAGTCAAAAAATCCTTTGACATACCGGTCTGTAAATATTGCCTACTTTAAGTACATCAACAAACCAATACAGCAGCTCTAAAACACTATCAACAACAGTCAAATGCTTCTTTTTCCTTTCAAACTTGGACTCTGTAGGCCTAAGTGTATGATATAACTCAATGTACTCACCACGAAATAGTGATATTCCAGTCACACCTGAAATCCACCCGATCCTGGTTGTTTTTTTTGTTTAGCCTATCTCGCTCTTTCTGTCTGTCCCTTTCTCTTCAAAATAGGCCACCACAGCTGCGTACCATTAGACCTGCGGTATCATATCAGTTTGATGACACAAAAGTATTGGATTACAGTTTACTGGCTGGTGAAAGAAAAGGACAAGCCTCTAACCCCTCAAACCAAATCACCTTGGTAGAAACACTTCAAGTGACACACTGGTCAATATATTCAGCTGTCTCAAATTTTCCGTCTCACTATGTGCATTAAAAAGAGAGAGATATACATACAGTTTACCCACATATATCTTTCTCTCTATCGAATGCTCTCTTCATATCCATAAAGACAGGGTTTTTTAACCTCTCCAAAGAGTGCTATTTACATACTTAAGGGCATTACAACAGCTAACATATTAGAGAAGGGGTTTTCTCAAAACAAAACCATATCAAGCATTCTTCAGACAGACTATGTTTAACCGTGTATCTGTACTTTTAGAATGGTTTGAGTGATTACATCGCACTGTTTGCATACTCTAAAAGAAACCTCTTATGTATATAAATATTTTTCTGAAACAGGATTTCTGCTTAAGAGGATAAAATGTATGATGACGACTGTTAATTGTAATCTCAAAAGTCCAGACATAGATTTCTTTTTAACCCCGATTTCCATATAAAGAATGGAACAAAAAAATGACAAATGACACTCCAACAACCTCATATTTAATTCTACTCAACAGGAGATACTACTCAACTCAACTACTCAAGAGTTTTCCTTAAAAGAGATAAGCTGTATTATGAATGACACTGTATACATACATATATGGGTTTGAAATATTTAAAAACTAAGTATACACCAGATTATGAAAAAAGACATCAGTGAATGAAGTTACCACTTACCCTTCCAGTCTGACACTGGTAGCTATTCTCATAAATCTGTATCTTTCAAGAGTAACAGGTCAGGGGCGGATCCAGCCTTTAAGTAAGGTGGGGGTTCACATCAGACATACCATAACTAAGGGGTCAGGGGGCATGCCCTGCGGTAAAAAAAATAAATTTTTTGTAAAAATATAGTGCATTTCCACCACTCTCAAGAAATAATTTTGTACTTTGGGTTGAACCACTTTACATTATTTTTCAATACGTTCTGTAACTTAAGAAGACTTTTCATATTATTTTTTTATTGGCAAACCTGACAAGACTTTTACATTTTACATACTGTCTATAGAAAATAAAAATAAAGAAGAAAATAATATTGAACCAATTATACTTTAGCATGTACCACTTGGTCAGTTTTAAAACTAGACATGAGTAAATGGACAGATAAACAGAGAAATAGACAGTCATGAAAATAATACCTCCTTGCAGTAGTGAATTAGATCAAGACTTTAGAAAGTAAAATCTTTTTGAAAAGTGTTTACTAACAAGTAAATGAAAAAATTGGGATTTTGATATTTTTGTTTCCAGACTGAGATCCAGATCATTATTATTATTATTATGTTCACAAGTAACTGACATTCCCCTAACTGGAAGACAGAGGCTCAAGGATGACCATTTATCAACGTCCTTGAGATTCTTTAACCTGCCACTGGGGATAGGACCCAATGACAGAGGACCGCCATTTTAAGTGGTCATCCGAGCCACTATGTATCTGCCTGTACCTGGGATTGAACTCACGTCCTCTGAGTTCCTAGACAAGTCTGTTACCTGCTAGGCCACAGTGGCAGTGGCATTGTCAAAATTTATTGTTATTTAAGTTAAACCAAGAGCCATCCTCTGATCTTTTCAGGAAGATCCAACAAGTAGTATTTGCTAACCTAGCTAACAAACGGATAAACGGACAAACAGACAAATGGTCATAAAAACAATACCTCCTAAGCAGAAGTAGTACCTGAAATATCAAGGGGCCACGAAAATAGTTCCAAAATTAACTTGCAAGAGCTCTGCATTCACTGCATTCAAATTTTCTTCTGATAGTTAATAATTCTAACTATCACATCGGTTTAATGACACTTCGCTTGAACTACTTCTGTAAGCAAAAAACTTGATTACAAGATTACACTTTATTTTTCTTTTGAAGGATACTGATTCAACATATTAACAAATGTGAAAGTTAGGTTTTATGTCCCATTCAACAGCCAGAATAGTGTATTAACCTTCTCAGTAGCAAGGTATCTTACTACAGTTTTTGTGGTAACACATATTTTCAAGGTATCTTTCTTATATAGGAAACACTTGTCTTTATGGAAATAATTTCCTGTTTATCATTCATGATAGAGGTAGATTTTCTTATATAGTTTTACATTTCTCAAATCAAACTTGAAATTTTAAGGAGTAAAGAAATAAATTTAACATGGAGAATTCAAGATTCTAATTACACCTTGCTATTTCTGTTGAAAAGTCACACTTCATGTATAATATAATAATAATGTAACTTTATTTCAGACATAATATTACAGTATATTAGTCCATAGAAACATACGTGTACAACATAGAGTGGTAGTAAAGAAGAACAAGATTTGTGTAATTAGTTCATATAAATATGAAAAAAACATGTACTAATAGAGAAAAAAATGATACATTTATCTGTTGATCACATGGCACTGTTGTCCATTACATATATACATATTTGTTCCATATTTTAAGGATAGTAGAGTTTTACAGCACAGCTTGTATAAAAATTAGGTTTTTTAGTTGTGGCTACTTTCTGCAAGTCAAACTTCTAGAAATCCTTATACTTGGCATAAAAAATTACTGGGACTTAGAAATGGCTTCTATTTATAAAGCCATAATAAACTAATGGACAGTACCATGCATACCAAATCTACTGCAGATTATAAAACACTGGATTTGTTTGTATAATTTTCATTACATATAAAACCCACTCCAAAGGGCTATATCCATCACACTGAATTATTACACATATAAAAACACACATTAAACAAATACAGCTCATTAATAATGCGTACTTGGACAAGTCCTTTCTTCATTTGAGTATCTTGTAAAATAGTCCGCACTTCAAGCTAACAGCGGACTGTGTGAACACTACCCACTTAAGATAAATGTATTTTTGTCTTTCGAGTTATTTTTCCATGGTCAATGTCTCTGATATCAAAGCTAGATTTTATCTGAAAATCCTAACCTTATACTCTATCACTAAAAATCTAGGATAATCATCTTCTGTCTGTATGGGAGTAAGCACATGTATCCCCTCCTCCCATCAAAAAATATCACTTACCACAATGTCCTTTAAATTACATTGTTGCCAAATACTGGTTTGTTTTTGGTCAAGACAGAATTTAAGTGTGAGCGTAAGTATTCAATGACCAGTAATATTAACACAGAGTTTATATTATTACTTTGATTAATATCGTTGTCTTCATATTAGGGTCAGGTATTCTAGACATACATATATTTATATTGAGACGTTTCTTAAGAGGTTTTGTGATTATATTTTTTTTCGAGATACATATTTATGTGTGTAATAATTATATAATGCTATTCACTGAAAAACATTTGTGTTAAAGTCTATTATGTAAGGCAAAAACGACACATAAATTGATATATAGACAATCAAAATCATTAATAATACTAAAACTAATAATATGACAATCACAATTTCACCATACAGTGAAAAACACTGTATGTGGGACTCCGATGAATAAAATTTCCATATCCACAACAGTTAGAGTAAGAAATCTAAAATTCGCCAGAAATCTAAAATGCGCCACATCTAAAACCTTTAATTCTATGAAGAAAATGATGTTTTGTCTTAAACTTGGTATATTTCAGTTCAAAATGCCCTGATTTACTATACATTCAACAAATCTCACCTCAATTCATTATTTTTGTAAGTATTTCCACATGTGGCGAATTTCAGATATGTGGCGAATTTTAAATTTCTTACTCTAATACAGGATCTTAGTTTCTTCCCATTGATATTTACCCTGGTGTCTATAACTCCTCATCAAGTAGATGTATTTCTTCCAGTTTGTTGAGGTACGACTTAAAAGGTCACATTAAACATGTGGACAAAAATATTTTTTTTATATTTTTATTCTTTTTCAGTGTTTACAATGACACAATAATGATTACAAAAGGAATAGGCGTCCATGGACTATTACAAAGAATACAGTGTTTATAGATACTGCTTAAGACACATTAACTACAATATATGACAAATTATCCGTATGATAAAATAGTGATTTTGAGTCATTTTAAACATAATTTACAAAGAACCTATTGCAAAATTCAAGTTGGTTTTAAGTCAGCTTTAAAAGATGATTTTTATTAAAAAACTGAATACATTCTGCTGTCTGTAATTTTTGAATAAATCGAGTTATTTTCCAGTTCCTTGAGATCTGGTCTAACAGGTTTAACCTTTACATGTTTGTCAAGTGGTAAACTTCTTAAGAAGAAATACAAAACCATACATAATCTATTACCATAAACATTACTTATTTTTTCATAAGCTAGCATCAGCAGTAATATGCAAGCCATTATGTTTCTTGATATGCGGAAATTCTAGTGACCTTTTTCTAGAGTTTACAGACCAAATAAATGGAGATTAAAAATACATTTTCAGTCATTTTGATATGTCAGGATGATGCTATGCTTACCACTTATTCAGAGTCCAGACAAGTGATCTATACAGGCTCCATCAACTTGTAGACCTCAATACATCAGTTCTTATTGCAAATGCTCTAGTTAGTAGTCACTTGGACTATTGTAATTCCCTTGATTGTACCTCGCTCACAGATTTTGAGTTAAGTCAACACTACAACATGTCTAAAACTCACTCTGAAGGTTTTTCACTCATTGCTGCTGGATTTCCCACATCAATCCCACAAGTAAATAAACTCCATTGGCTTCCAGTTAAATACAGAGAACAGTTCAAAATTGATCTCATCACCTACAAAATTTCACAAGTCACAAGCATTTTTCCAATTCTTCCAGCCATAATGTGCCAATGCTTTAGTTAGCAGTCGATTGGATTACTGCATTTCTAATTTCAATTTCATAGATCAATACAAACACTCCTGCACAGATTGTCACCAACCATAGTGAGTACATGCAGGCTAACTCAATCCAAAATAGTGTCCACTGGTTGCCTGTTAGATACTGCTGTATATTTAAGATGGCTACACTTATTTACAAGTTTCTCAGTAGTGATCATCCTAGCTACTTCCACCCATTTCTGATCCTCTCCCGTCGCAAATACAAAATAAAAACACAAGAGAGAAAGACCAGAGAGAAGGTTCCTGGAGTTCCTTAGTTTAATCCATCCTTGCACAAATCTTATCTAATCTAATCTACTGCTTTGCAGGAAGTCAGCGCACTAAGTAAACAAAAATAATGATCAATAGGATAGTCGAGAGGCGGTCAAGGTCAGTAATCCAGAGTTATGGGTGTAAGTGAAGGGTACATGGAAATATAAGAAGCAATATGGTCATAGTTTTTGCATTTTGATGATCCAAAAATCTGGAATGTATTGCCAGATGATGTTCATTCTGCTTCACCTGTTATTTTCTTGGGGAAGAAACTCAAGTCATTTGTTCTCTAAGGCCTTTCTGCCATAGTTTCTTATATCTCTTTTGATAATAACTATTGCTATATGTCCATGGACTGTTGAATTCTGGAATACTGAGTATGATTATAAGATGGTGCCGTGGGGTCTTCTTAAATACATTGAGATTAAGTGCTATAAAAATCCAGTATTATGACAGAAGAAAAATAGAATAGATCATCTGATACCCACGACTTATTTTCTTTTGATCAGCTGATTATCACACCATCATCTGATGCTCTCCACCTTATCTTGTGAGCAGCAGATGATGTTGTGATCACCACATCATCTGGTGGTCATGGTATAATCAGCCATGCTCATGATATGTTGACATATTTAATAATATATAGGGTACTAAGGGTTACATTTCTTGATAAATGCTCTTTGCATTCTCTCTATTCTGAGCACATTCCGTTTGTCTGGGGATGTACGAGAGCCCAATAAATTCCACTTTTATTACTACATTTTATGCAGGTTTTTATAAATGTTCTTAAGTACTTAGAAATCATAAACTTCTTATAAGAATTATTTTTACCCACATTGAAAACAATCACACCATTGAAAAAAAAAAATTATTATTTTTAGTGTTAGATAAAACTAAATCAGTTGCTTTATACTTTTATTGTGTCTCTTCCATTTTTTTGCTAATTTAAGTGGCATTAACTAAATAATCTTGAAGTGCTTTGAAGAGGTGACCGGCACTTTTATAGCCATATAAATACAATTTTCTAAAAACAAGTTTGCCTTTTTCAAAAAAACAATTTGGCCTTGAATTACACATTATCTGAAAATCTTACCATATTCTCTGCAATTAATTTTTCTTTTTCTATTAACTTTCCTGAACTATTAAATTAAATTTGCTTTTGTTGCTAGATAACTATAGCATCAAGTACACACATAAATTCTTAGTTCCCAAACATCAGTGTCTCAATATGAAATAACCACAAGATGAGAGGTTGAATCCTTTTGATCTAATTCAACATATTCAAACTTTTCATTATGCATAGTCTTTTGCCATCTACTCTTGTTGTTATCCTGCTAAATTGATTCTGCATTGAAGCTACATCAAAGATAAAATTTCCAACTTAGTATGTTTGGATCTAATTTGTGAAATATGTTTGTATGTTTGAATTTTTAAATAAACAAGGCCAAAAGGTGTTTTGGTCCCCTAGCACAAGCGCAAAGCCATCACAGACACGAGTAGTGCACTAGAATTTACGAAAGTCTGGGGACACAAAGAAATTCCAACTGAGACACATCCCACAGCTGGTCCAGAACTCAGACGGTCACCCATCTAAGTACTAACATAGCCCATTGCTGATTAACTTCAGTGAGCAGACAAATACTCACCACGCTGTGCCACAACTGATGTCCGGAGACCAAACAAAAAGTGATCTGTAGTAGCGTGAGCTCTTTCGAGGCTCGCGTTTAAAAATATGCAAGTTTTATCTCTTATTGTGGCCTGGTGGGTAAACAAACTTGTACAGGAATTCTGGGCCCTGTTTCACGAAAGGGCTTAGCCTCAGGGGCTGATTTCATGAAAGGTCTCAGACTTTGTCCAGTCTCAGGCTGAGCCACTGTCTCAAATCTGAAAATTTTGACTCAGCTAAGTTTTTTGTCTCAAACGATTTTCACAGAAGGGGTCTCAGCTGAGACTAACCAGAGTGGTTTTCTGTGTCATGTGACTCATTATTTCTAGTCAAGATATTGCACTGATGACATATATATCCTTCGTTTGATACACTTTATGTCTTGTAAAATGTTATTTTGTAATAGAAAACCTAAAACACCCAAAGATTACTTTAGTGTGGAATTGTATACATAAATACCATGTTTTCATTCATTTCAAACTGGAAAAAGAATTATGGCAGACATATGTGAGCCTTTGTTTACAAAATCTAAGCCAACTTAGCTGCTTTGTGGCATTATCTAAATCTAAGACTACAGACTAAGCCTGAGTTTGGGACAAATGTCTTAACTTTAAGTCTAAGTCTTGGCTAAGTCCTTTTGTAAAACCAACCCCAGAAGTGTCTAAAGCTTATTTTTCTGCTTGAGACAATATGTGAAGTTGTAAGACCAATTAGCACAATCACATTTTATAGTAGGACAAGTTTTATTGCAGGTGATGTTATAAATTGCAATACCTTGAAATGTTTGGTGACAGAGTCAAATATTTTTATGTATCATGTGACATAAAGGGTCACAGAACACGGTGTTATCATGTTGTAACACCTTGAGGTGACAATATAAGGTGAAGTATGCTTAAATATCTAGTTTAAGTGTCTTCGATCAGTGAAGGAATCTGATAGAAGTTTATGTATTTAGCTAACATATCATTCCAAAATATCAGCTGGGCATTAAGTATTTTCAAAAATGTTAACACTATAAGTGCTGCTCAGCCACTGTAAATTTGACACCAAGTGAGCTAGCAGCTAGCAGTCATTAAATGTCTCAATTATGAGTAATATTAAAATTTTAAAAGGTGAAATCTGTGCTTACAACAGGTTCAAACAAATTTAAAACTTGGGATTTTTCCTGAATCTAGTGTCTGGTAATTAATTGGAAACATACATTTCTGCTTTGAACATAAAAATCATTGATTAAATCTTTTCAAATGTGAAAGTTTAACCCTAAGTTAAAGGAATTTATTTAAGTCTGAGGGTAGGGCATTGTATTTTTATGCACACAGTTGAAGGCAGAGTTTTGAATAATTGCTTGTGAAATTGCCCAGTTATTTTGCTAATTTTGGATTTTGACCCGGCTTGACCATCGACTTTCCCTTTTCTGCCTCAAGCGCATTAGAGGATGCTGTATCAATTTTGCGCTATATAAATGTTTCTATTCTATTCTATATTATCAAGAGGTTTGTTTAATATGTTCTATGGTAGAAAGTTTACCACAAAAAAAATGGCAAAATAATAAGATTTTATTCATCAATATTCATCGAGATTGAAATAAAGCTAGTAGTAGCAGGAAATGTTGGGCTTTGTATATATATTATTATTATTGAAGTTCCGATTTTTATAATCCAACTTTTCTGATAATTTTTAATATTTTACTAACTATGTAAGTAACAAATATCATGGTATACACAGAATTTGAAACTTACTCTGACAAAGGTTTGACATGTCTTTTCTTGTATTAAACTCCATGCAGAAATAGCAGTGAAATCTAATATATTATTCAATAATATTAGTGAATACCAAAAGTAATATTAATAAAGTTGGACTTACTTTGCTTATTTTCATATGAAAATAGCTGATAATAAGTATAAAATTAACTGTTGTAATATATTTATATATTTTTTAAATTTTGACTGGAAAAGATACATATATACAATCTGAGTCTTCTGTACTAATAATAATTAAAAAATATTCTTTGGCTGGGTAACTGTCCCCTGTTACATTTCCGTCGCCTCTTACTGTGTATATGTTCTGTTGAATTCCCATTGCCAAGTACTGGGGCTGTATTCTACAATAATACTTAGATCATTTCTAACTTAGATTTCAAGTATTTCTTAAATTTCAAGTATGAAATTATGAAAGTGCACAGTCCTAACTTTGTTTTGTGAATACAATTTGCAAGAAAAAGTTAAGTGAAAACCTTCCCTTACTTAGATCTAAGGTCACCTTATTTAAGTATCATTGTAGATTTCCTCAAATATTTTTAAAACTATGTAACTTACAACTATGTTACAAATATTAAATGAAAGGCACTTTTATGTTGCTTCTGCTTACTTTTATGTTGCATTAAAATACAAGTAGAAATGGCAAAGAAAACACAAATTAAAATTTTTCAAGTAATTAGGTTCATTTTTGCTAGTTAACAAAATGGACAAAACATTTAGTCATCAAAGTTCATGCTTTGGGTAAATATTGACTTATTTTTCTTATTAGGGAAACAAAATGGTAAATAACAAAACTTAAAACAACCCTCACAGCACATGTGTTTTTAAAAATTATGTTAAACAATATTAATCATATTACTTAATGGGAAAATCAGTACATTTCTAGCTTGTCTTTAGGACTCAAACCAGTATAGATTGTTATCTCTGTTGAAAAAAATTTTGAAAATCCACTACTTGAGTCATTTTCCTGTAATATATTTATATATTTTGAATAATTCCATACAATTTTTTTCCCATCCTGTTGCCAAAAAAGCGCCTTCAGACGTCAGCAGTCGTGTGTCTCAACTCACACTCTGACACGTGTTAACACCAAAATATAGATGAGAAGTTCGGAAAACATTGCTGTCACAAATCAAAGGCCGGATATCGGAAGCCCCATACATGTATGTATACACAGGTGTGAAATGTTTATTTTTATCTCTGCTAAGAGACATTAAATTCATGACTGTTTATTTCTCTGTTTGTCTGCTTGTTTATTTGTTAGGAGGATTACACAATTACTACTGGTCGAATATTCATGAAAAAAAATGAGATTGGTGTTGGCCCAACTTAAATCCCATTAAATTTTGAGCGTGATCCGGATCACGGTCTGGAGACAAAAAAAATATGAAAGATCCAGATTTTCTTATTCACATATTATTGAGACATTTTTAAAAAACGCACACATGCCTTGATGGAGATATGCACTCTCCAAGTCCTCTTGTTATAGTTGAAATTTCATTCAGTCTACAACAAGAAATAGATTTGTCAATGCATTATGAATAATTTTCCTTTTGGTCAGAGACCATGAATTTTGGACTTATTGGTGATAATTATCTGGTTTAACCTAGGTATCAGCCACATACAATGTGTTTGTATAATATATTGCTAACAATAAACAATGGCATGAGATAGTCATCTAATCGTAATTTTAAGGTATTTGTGCAGAAAGGTTACCATTGTATCTTATTACTTTTGCCCACTAGTGACCTTCTTAAAAGAGGTGAAACTTCAAGGAAATCTGATAAAATCCTGTCACTAATGAACAAAATTTCAGATAAATATATTTTTAATTTCTTTTTGTCATTCCTGTTACTTACGTTTAAACCAAAAAATTGTTACTCAATATTTCTTCATGTGTTATATACTGTAATAAGGTGCAGGTGTGTTGCAGGAGTTGTGAACATTGAAGCTATACACATATTTCGTATCAATGGACATGTTTTCATCTCAAATCATTTTAATTAAGGTTACTTACTGGACCGAGGCCACAGTTTGGACAATATCTACTGTTATTTTATTTTATCATGACCCAATCTCCACAGGGGCCAGTGAAAAACAAAAAGAAATTAACACATTGCTTAAGTTTTATGGATTGCAAAACTTTCCTTTTTCTAATTTAAGTAACTACAAGATAATAAGTCATATTTATGACTTAATAAGTCATATGTTCGAGTTAATAATTCACTTATACAACCTGGTATCTCATCAATTTATAAATGAAATAGGAAAGGCTTCCTGACAAACCCTGTATTTTAAGTTTGGCTTAAATGATATCTAGTTCAACTTAAAGTGTAATAAATAATAACAGTAATAATTATTATAATAATTATAATAATAATAGGAAGAATGAGAATAATGAAATTATTATTAATACTGATATGTTTAACTTGTTTTTGAAAATGCATTTTAACTTTTTGATACAACCCCTTACCTGATAAGACAACAGTTTTTGCCAGTGAAAGCCTTTTAGTGTCAAAAGATGAGATTAGGAGTTAATATTTCAAACACATGCAGAGGTCATTTGTTCTGAAACTAATACCTGGACATATCGTGAATCTTCTCTGCAAACAGAGCTCAAATTCTGATGAAAAACTGATCAGTTACAACTGAAAATATACAGGTGTTAATGTAGATTTGAATCTGAGATTTTAGAGTCCCTTGAAACATTTACATAAAATATTACAACAGTTCATGTAAGACTATAGTAAATAGTTCAAAGCCACACCACAACAAAAGTTTCCCTTGAAGTTTTTCATGAAAAGAAATGAATAAAGACCTATATAATAAAAGATTTATTTAAAATAAGATTTTGAAATCAATCTATTATCCGAAACACTTGTGACCTGGTGACTTAAAGCTATTGTACCGTAAAATACGCAAAATATACACCACAATATTGTTTTATCTATTGCACAATGATTCACTAGAATCTACTATATTTGGGTGACATTTATAACCTCATGAAATATAAGAATTAACTTTTAATGACCCTCCAATGGAAGAGAAAGACTAGAGTGGAATGGGTTCAAATCTTGAAAATGTGCTCAAGTTGCAAAGGGTAGCCTTTGCTTGCACCACTAAAACAAGCCAGTTGTTATCTCTTATCTAATAAAAGATTCATAGCTCATAATTTTGTTACAAAGATATACTGAGGCTCACATAACACAGAAATATTGTTCCAAAGTCATACAGCCATTTGATTAGCATGGGTAAACTACATAAACTCCAGGCAACCAAGTAGTAGTGGAATGCCTCTATTAATTAAGTAGATTTAACTAGAAATAAATCTGCACTGACTTTCATGTATTTATTTAGTGTTTTGTATTATGTCTAGTACCTTTGTATCGGTTATATTGTGAAAGGTAGTTAGAAGAGCAGTGGAAACCGGTACGTACAGTCAGTGAAAGTACTGTACTGTATTTTATTTATTAACGCTCGACGATAGGAGAGGGTTATTGTGATCAGTTTGTTTCTGTCCGTCTGTCTGTCTGTCTGTCTGTGCACCGTTTCGCCCTTATAACTCAAAAACTATAACGCCAATCAAGCTCAAATTTGGTGGGCAGATATTTCATGGGGTACAGATGGATCCTTGAAAATTTGGTGTAATTTGTGTGAAAATTAAAGCCAGGAGAGAGTTTTTCTAATTTGTAATTGGGCTTTTACAGTGAAATCTGCTTCCCTGTCTGTGCACCGTTTTTCCCTTATAACTCAAAAACTACAACATCAATCAATCTCAAATTTGGTGGGAAGGTATTTCATGGGGCACAGACAGATTCTGCCAAATTTGGTGTAATTTGCTTGAAAATTAAAGCCAGGAGAGAGTTTTTCTTATTTTTAATAGGGAATTCACAGTGAAACTGCTTCTCTTCATCACATACGTCAAAAATCAATATTTTACTTTCTGATGATGTCATCACTCAGTGATGTCACAATGCAACTGTCATTGTGAGGTCACAAACCTAGCTTGTGATACTTGCTAACTTTAAGTAAAAATATTTCTTCTCATTTTATGGCTTGAAATTGACATAAACATAATAAAGAGGGAGGTGATATATTCATTATTTTTATTAATTATTATTTCTGTTTTATTTTCTCTTTTTTCTTTCAATACCTTGACAGTCCATCACAAAAAATTACCATGCATGATTTTCACCAAGAAGTGATCTTTAAGCAATATTTTTACCTCCACCAGCAGTTTATATTTTTGTGTGCTAATTGTTTAACTGTCTCTTTGTTTTTAGTTTTTTTTTGTGTGTTTACATTACTCTAGAACTAATGAACAGATCTTTATTTAAAAATTTGTGGGTAGGACCTGACTGAAGGAAGAAGTTACTAAAAGAAAGATCTGAATCTTATTTTGGATACAAAAAAATCATGATTTTTCAGAGGTCCCATTTCAATGTATTTTTAATGACTTTAACTTTCTACTTGATATTTCTGTGAAGATTAATTTACATGTTTGGTTTTATTTTATTGTCTTCCGTACAATACTTTATATCACCTGAGAGACTGGTCACTAAGAGTCGAGCGTTTTGCTCTCTCTGAGTGCATCTTGTTTATTTCTTTGGGGGTTTACAGGTCATATCACGACAGGTAGTTGGAAGGGCAGAGGAAACCAGTACATACAGTTCGTCAGGGTTCTGTACTGTAAACTGCCGACCAACGGCAAGCAACTACCAGTTTTCCCACTTGAGGTTGTGCCAGGAACCAAACCCCTGCCTCAGAGGTGGGAGGCGAGAGTGTTCCCACTCTGCCACCGTGGCCCCTAGTACTGCACTGTAAATTGCAAACCAATGGCAAGGAACTACCACCTTTCCCACTGGATGTCAGGTTGGGATTTGAACTCGGATCTCAGCTGTGGGTGGCAAGTACATTACCACTACAGGCTGTAGTGGTTTTCAGTCTGTGGCAGATCATGTTTTAAAACAGCCATAAGTTCCTTGACTCAGAGTTGCGGAGACTTTACCTTTATAAAGCCTTTACCTTATTCAGTACACAAGTGAATATATTACACCAGACATCGTACTAATAGACTCGATATGGCCTTCTTGGTTGTGCTAGCTTTTGAACCTTCAATTCATAACTCCAAATAATATTTCATTAACAATTTTTCCTGGGATGTTGTTATATTTCTGGAATGAACTGGCCCTGAAGAACCAAATTGATGCAGTATGAAAACTAATAAAGTGTTAGTTGAAGACACAATAATGACAAGAGTCATATGTAAGTACATCAAGACAGATGCAAGCTAAGGCAGTGCCTAACCCTGGTTGAATCTGCAAGCCTTCATGTTTGGCCATGCTACAAGGGTTCTGTTACATTACTACATGACATTATTTACTTTGCTATGCTATTTCCCATATCTTTAGTTGCTTTTGAATGACTGAATGAAACTTTCTGTTATTAATTGCTAATACACATGAATAAGGCACATATGAACATTTTAGGATGAAAACAGCCTAATAATTAACTTTTTGAGAGGCACATTAGCGAGCAATGTGAGAAGAGAATTTTTAAAATGAAATCAATGGCATGCATCAACACACATCTTATTAACGTAGAGTTTACAAAGTTATATTTTTATATCAGTGGGCCAAGATGGTTAAAAAAATTAATTTATTGTTATGTAAGATATATCTTAAATTGCCTTGCAAAGCAGTGATACAGTTAATTCATATTTTGCAGTTTTTAAATCTGTACTGATTTTTTTCATACATGTGTAGCAGTTATTAATTGTGCAAGAGATTTAAGAATGTTTACTGTAAATATATATAGCAGTTCCCCTCCCTCTATTTCTATCTCACAAGAGGTGACCAAACGTCAACATTTGCTCTGTACAGTCAAGTGGGTTTTCTCCGCAAAAGTACACCTAAGGATATGGAAATTATGTGTATGTCACTTCAGACCAATTTTACAGTCTCCCTAACCAAAAATATAATGAAATTTCAACTTAATTGATCTTAAAGTATATTGTTCAATACATTTAAAACCCAAAACACGATTTTAACCCTTCCTTTCAACATAGGTTTCAGAAGTAAAATCATATGTACAATCAAATTATAGATATCTTATTAGCAGCCAAGGAGTGAGACACCATGATAAGATCTCTGGACTAAGTTTAAACTAAACTCAAGAGGTTTTTTTTTTCTTTGAGGGGGAGAATAAATCATTCTGGTCAGAGAATTATTATACACTAACAGGTGTCGAGACAAGATCTTAGCTTTATGTGAACTGTTCTAGATTGAGGTCCAATCTTCTTAAAGACACTGATCAAAGATATACACACATCAGACATTTTCTTTTTCTTTTATTTTCAGTTGGTGATTAAATCATGCAATCACAAATGTGTCTGTGTTGGGTTTGAAGTGTGGCGGATATATTATACTAATACATACACACAGCCAGACAGTCACACATACAATTTTTATTGATCCATTGTGAGAAATTAAGTGATTGGTTATACATAAAAAAATGGTTTTAATATCATAAAGAAGTCCAGTACTTTAAGAGCTTCAGCACTGTTACAAACTAGGGATTGTTTTGAATTGATTAATGAACTTCCGTGGAATTTATTGTTGACTGGAAATTGCTTACAAGATTTCAAAAGCTGACAGACGAAATTTAAAATAAATATGTAGTGGTGAATGTCTTTGGCATATCTATTTTGGGGGACAAAGTTTCGTGGACAGAAAAAAAAATACAAAAAAATATGAGGCTTTATGTGGTGATATCTTTGATGATCCTGTTTTCTGGATTAATTGGTAAGTACTACACTTGTTGTTATAGTAATAATCATTGACTAAGTGGGAAGAATATTTGCCCCCCACTAGTGGGTCCACAGGTTCAAACCTTGGTTCAGACCTACTATAGCAGGAAATGTGGTGATTTTACTTGCTGGTGCTTTGGGCCAGATTCACATTAAGTTTCAAATTGTGTTTCTTGCCTTAACTTTTGCCATAAATAGATAGCAGATAGATTTATTTATTTATTTGGGACTTTACGTCACTTTCAACACTGTACAGGTCATATATCTGGACAGGTAGTTGGAAGAGCAGAGGAAACCAGTACATACAGTTGGTCAAGGTTCTGTACTGTAAACTGCCGACCAATGGCAAGCAACTACCAGCTTTCCCACTTGAGGTAGAGCCATGAACCGAACCCCCCCAGCAGGCAATATGATGTCAAAAAGAAATCAAAAAGACACTGGGTATGACATCCAAAACTCATGCTTATTTGAAATTCGAAATGACATCATATGTTAAATGTCAAATAGATCTTTAGTAGCCTAGTCTATTTGACATCTCCAAAAGCCATAAAAATGACATCTAATAGCCGATTATAAATTTGATATCAGCGTAAGTGTAGTATTTTGTTAGTGTTAAACCTACATTGGTACCTTGTAGACAATGCAGTTCTAAAATCATAAAGAACTCTTATTAAATTTCATTTTTGAAAACCAGAAACTCTGTTGATGCTAACTGCCACTGTGATTAATTGCCCTGGAGTGGACTTTGAACATAGGAGAGAAAACATTGCCACTTCTCAATAGTTACAGACATATAAACAGGCTTTATAAGAATTACATATATGAGCGTGTGTTCCAAGAATAACCAAGAATAAAACCTGCTTGTAGAAACAGAGTGTTTTACTGGTCAAGATATAACATAAAAGTGGCGACGAGGATAAAAACAAGTTGATTATACTAGAGAACAAATTAACTGTAATTAATTAAGTGTAAAAGAGCCACCAAGAGTATAATACATAATAATAAAAAAAAAAAAAACTGCTGAAAATTGTTTTTTTTTTTTTAACATCATTAAAATGGCTACACATGGGAAATTAGATGAATTCCAGTGTGATAATGGGGATGTTGAAGCATGGAATGAATACTGTGAAAGGCTTGGACATTATTTTGTGGCTAATAAAGTTACTGAGGCTGCTATAAAAAGTCCATATTACTCAGTGTTTGTGGAGCAAGAACTTACAAGCTGATGAGAAATCTAGTCTCACCCCAGAAGCCAGGAGAACTTTCTTATGATGATTTGGTGAAAGTTGTGAAAAATCATCACAATCCTCAGCCATCAGAAATAGTTGAACGTTTCAAGTTCAACAGTCGCAACCAGAGATCAAACGAAACAATATCAGAGTATGTGGCTGAACTGAGGAGGCTGTCAGCCAACTGTAACTTCAACGCTACCCTGGAAGACATGCTACGCGACAGAGTTGTATGTGGTGTAAAAGACACTAGAATCCAGCGAAGGCTACTCTGCGAGAAGACACTCGACTTCAGTAAAACACTGTCACTAGCCCAGAGTATGGAGATTGCAGAGAAGAATGCACAAGATCTCCAAAGAGCCACACCACAGGAGGTGAACAAGGTAAACTTTAAAGGCAATACGACTGGAGGAAGTTCAACCAAGCAAACTCGGGGCAGTGGTCCACCAGAGGGACAGAAGTGCTACCGCTGTGGGTCAAAACACTCACCCAGCACATGTAAATTCAAGCAGGCAGAATGTTACAAATGTAAAAAAAATTGGACACATAGCTAAGGCCTGTCGTTCCAACAGTAGGAAGCCGGGAAAAAGGCCTGAAGCAGCCCATGTTCTCACAGAAGAAGGTGAAATCTGTGATGAAAGGTCAGAAGTGTACTCACTGTACAATATCAATGGAGCAAGTAGTCCTTGTGTGGTCAGGGTGAACATCAACAAGAAAAGTGTTCCAATGGAAGTGGACACAGGGGCACCTGTGACCATTCTGAATGAAAAGACACACACCTATCTGGGGAAGCCAAGCTTAACTTCCTGCAACCAGAAGCTGCGTACTTACACAGGGGAACAAATTCAAGTTCTAGGGAAGGTCCTGGTTGGAGTAAACTACAAAGATCAGGATGCAGAACTGCCAGCACTAGTAGTCAGAGGGGATGGTCCTTGTTTATTAGGCCGAGATTGGCTGAAGCAAATTAAGCTAGACTGGCATGCCATATTTCAAGTGCAGACTGATGCAGCACAGATAAACTCACAGCAAATACTGGAGAAGTACCCGCTGCTATTCAGTGAATCCCTAGGCACCCTCAAAGGCTTTGAAGCAAAGATTTATGTTCCAAGTGATGCCAAACCACAGTATTATAAACCCAGACCAGTTCCTTATTCAATTAAGGATCAACTCGGGAGGGAGCTTGACCGCTTAGTTCAAGAAGGTACTCTGGAACCTGTGGAGTTCTCAGAGTGGGCAGCTCCAATAGTGCCTATTGTGAAGGAGGACAAAAGCCTCAGAATTTGTGGTGACTATAAAGTCACAGTGAACAGGGTCTCTAAGCTTGATAATTATCCTATCCCCAAAACGGAGGATTTGTTGGCAACTCTGGCGGGAGGTGAAAAGTTCACCAAACTGGATATGAGCAAGGCCTATCAACAGTTGTTACTGGATGAAGATTCCAAGAAATACACTACAATAAATACCTATAAGGGACTGTTTCAGTACACAAGATTGCCATATGGAATCTCATCAGCACCTGGGATCTTCCAGAGAGTGATGGAAGACTTGCTGAAGAACATTCTGAATGTATTGGTTCGGATGGATGATATATTGCTCTCAGGAAAGAATGACGAAGAGCATCTGAAAACATTAGAGGTGGTCCTACAGAAACTGGAAATGTCTGGACTGAGGCTAAACAGAAACAAATGTTTCTTTTTGGAACCTGAAGTTACCTATCTGGGGCAACGGATAAACAAACATGGTGTCTCACCAGTGCAAGAGAAGGTCAAGGCAATTTCTGATGCACCAGCCCCCAGAACAGTTTCTGAGCTGAGATCATATTTGGGCATGATAAACTATTATAACCACTATTTACCTCAGCTGTCAATGGTGCTGAATCCCCTATTGAGGCTACTGAAGAAAGGCACAAAATGGAGTTGGGGTAAACCACAAGATGAAGCATTTCAAAAGAGCAAAGGAATGTTGCAATCATCAGCTGTGTTGGTTCATTATGATGCTAGCAAGGAACTGATTCTTTCGTGTGATGCATCGCCATATGGTGTGGGTGCAGTGTTGTCACACCAAATGGCTGACGGGAAGGAAAGACCTATAGCATTCGCATCCCGCACCTTGACACCAGCCGAGAAAAACTATTCCCAACTGGATAAAGAAGCTCTTAGTGTCATTTTTGGGGTAAAGAAATTTCACCAGTATGTCTATGGACGTCATTTTGTACTTTGTACAGATCACAAGCCCTTGGTTAGTTTGCTGAATGAACACAAGCTTGTTCCACATATGTCATCACCTAGGATGCAAAGATGGGCACTAACCTTGTCAGCGTATGAGTACACAATAAGACACAGAGCAGGAAAGGAAAATCAAGCTGCTGATGCACTGAGCAGATTACCAGTCCAAACAAAACGCTTTCAAGTACCACTACCAGGTGAAACTGTTTGTCTCATAGAGACTATGAACAGTAAAATTATTCACGCAGAAACTGTGAAGCAGATGACCAGGAAAGATCCGACTCTTTCCATGGTTCTGAGGTTTGTCCAGATAGGCTGGCCTAATACTTGTCCAACTGATGCAGTGAAGCCGTTCTACAAAAGGAAGGCTGAGCTAAGTGTCCAAGATGGATGTATTCTGTGGGGACAGCGTGTTGTACTACCACCACAGACAAGAAGGTATGCATTACAGATGTTGCACCAGACACATCCTGGCATTTGCAGGGTGAAGTCTTTAGCACGAAGCTACATTTGGTGGCCTAGTATGGACTCAGATGTGGAACAGATGGCACACAACTGTAATGAATGCAGCAGTAATCTGAAGAGTCCTGCCAAATCACCACTACACCCATGGGAATGGCCAAGCCAGCCTTGGTTTCGTATACACCTTGATTATGCGGGACCATTCATGGGGAAGATGTTTTTGATTATAGTTGATGCCCACTCCAAATGGATAGATGTGCATCCTACCAATAGTTCTACATCAGAAATCACCATAGAGAAACTGCGAATAACATTTGCTAACCTAGGATTGCCACATCAAATTGTGACTGACAATGGGTCATGTTTCACCAGCACAGAATTCAAGAACTTCACAACTGCTAATGGCATCAAGCACATATTTACGGCTCCATATCATGCATCTTCAAATGGGCTTGCTGAAAGAGCAGTCCAGTCCTTCAAACAAAGCATGAGAAAGCAAACAGGTGGAACGGTACAAATGAAAGTTTCGCGATTCCTGTTCCAGTACAGAACTACACCTCATAGTACCACAGGAGTATCACCAGCAGAACTTTTACTAAATAGGAAGCTGAGAAATCATCTTGATTTGTTGCGACCAGATCTTGCAACTAAAGTATTACAGAAACAGTCTTGTCAAAAAGATGCTTATGATAGACATGCCAAGTATCGCGAAATCCATGAAAATGACAAAGTGCTTGTGAAGGATTTTACATCTAAGAAACCAGTATGGCTTCCAGGCGTTGTCACTAAGGAGACAGGTCCTGTGTCAGCAGAAGTTCAACTACAAGATGGACAGGGCTGTGTTAGCCGCCACCAAGATCATATTCACCGCAGGCACGAGAAATCTTCAAATACACCTGAATCGGAAAAAGCAGATTCACCAGTTTCACCAACAAATGGAGAAGGTGATATGACTACAAAAGACAAAGATGATATCACCACAGAACGGGCAAAAACACCTACCAGACCAAGGAGAGACCGTAAACGTCCAGCTTATTTGAAAGACTATGTATTAAGTTAGGCCAAATAGAGCACTACACATATTTTGGGCAGAATAATCCCAAGCTCTATTAAAAAGGAAATGGGCAGTCTACCCCATTTTTCTTCAGCTCAAATAATTGTAAATTAAAGCTTTATTGTCTAGAGTTTTTAAACTAGGTGTAGGGGAATGTAGTATTTTGTTAGTGTTAAACCTACATTGGTACCTTGTAGACAATGCAGTTCTAAAATCATAAAGAACTCTTATTAAATTTCCTTTTTGAAAACCAGAAACTCTGTTGATGCTAACTGCCACTGTGATTAATTGCCCTGGAGTGGACTTTGAACATAGGAGAGAAAACATTGCCACTTCTCAATAGTTACAGACATATAAACAGGCTTTATAAGAATTACATATATGAGCGTGTGTTCCAAGAATAACCAAGAATAAAACCTGCTTGTAGAAACAGAGTGTTTTACTGGTCAAGATATAACATAAAAGTGGCGACGAGGATAAAAACAAGTTGATTATACTAGAGAACAAATTAACTGTAATTAATTAAGTGTAAAAGAACCACCAAGAGTATAATACATAATAAAAAAAAAAAAAAAAAAACTGCTGAAAATTGTTGTTTTTTTTTTAACATCATTAAAATGGCTACACATGGGAAATTAGATGAATTCCAGTGTGATAATGGGGATGTTGAAGCATGGAATGAATACTGTGAAAGGCTTGGACATTATTTTGTGGCTAATAAAGTTACTGAGGCTGCTATAAAAAGTCCATATTACTCAGTGTTTGTGGAGCAAGAACTTACAAGCTGATGAGAAATCTAGTCTCACCCCAGAAGCCAGGAGAACTTTCTTATGATGATTTGGTGAAAGTTGTGAAAAATCATCACAATCCTCGGCCATCAGAAATAGTTGAACGTTTCAAGTTCAACAGTCGCAACCAGAGATCAAACGAAACAATATCAGAGTATGTGGCTGAACTGAGGAGGCTGTCAGCCAACTGTAACTTCAACGCTACCCTGGAAGACATGCTACGCGACAGAGTTGTATGTGGTGTAAAAGACACTAGAATCCAGCGAAGGCTACTCTGCGAGAAGACACTCGACTTCAGTAAAACACTGTCACTAGCCCAGAGTATGGAGATTGCAGAGAAGAATGCACAAGATCTCCAAAGAGCCACACCACAGGAGGTGAACAAGGTAAACTTTAAAGGCAATACGACTGGAGGAAGTTCAACCAAGCAAACTCGGGGCAGTGGTCCACCAGAGGGACAGAAGTGCTACCGCTGTGGGTCAAAACACTCACCCAGCACATGTAAATTCAAGCAGGCAGAATGTTACAAATGTAAAAAAATTGGACACATAGCCAAGGCCTGTCGTTCCAACAGTAGGAAGCCGGGAAAAAGGCCTGAAGCAGCCCATGTTCTCACAGAAGAAGGTGAAATCTGTGATGAAAGGTCAGAAGAGTACTCACTGTACAATATCAATGGAGCAAGTAGTCCTTGTGTGGTCAGGGTGAACATCAACAAGAAAAGTGTTCCAATGGAAGTGGACACAGGGGCATCTGTGACCATTCTGAATGAAAAGACACACACCTATCTGGGGAAGCCAAGCTTAACTTCCTGCAACCAGAAGCTGCGTACTTACACGTCAGGGGAACAAATTCAAGTTCTAGGGAAGGTCCTGGTTGGAGTAAACTACAAAGATCAGGATGCAGAACTGCCAGCACTAGTAGTCAGAGGGGATGGTCCTTGTTTATTAGGCCGAGATTGGCTGAAGCAAATTAAGCTAGACTGGCATGCCATATTTCAAGTGCAGACTGATGCAGCACAGATAAACTCACAGCAAATACTGGAGAAGTACCCGCTGCTATTCAGTGAATCCCTAGGCACCCTCAAAGGCTTTGAAGCAAAGATTTATGTTCCAAGTGATGCCAAACCACAGTATTATAAACCCAGACCAGTTCCTTATTCAATTAAGGATCAACTCGGGAGGGAGCTTGACCGCTTAGTTCAAGAAGGTACTCTGGAACCTGTGGAGTTCTCAGAGTGGGCAGCTCCAATAGTGCCTATTGTGAAGGAGGACAAAAGCCTCAGAATTTGTGGTGACTATAAAGTCACAGTGAACAGGGTCTCTAAGCTTGATAATTATCCTATCCCCAAAACGGAGGATTTGTTGGCAACTCTGGCGGGAGGTGAAAAGTTCACCAAACTGGATATGAGCAAGGCCTATCAACAGTTGTTACTGGATGAAGATTCCAAGAAATACACTACAATAAATACCTATAAGGGACTGTTTCAGTACACAAGATTGCCATATGGAATCTCATCAGCACCTGGGATCTTCCAGAGAGTGATGGAAGACTTGCTGAAGAACATTCCGAATGTATTGGTTCGGATGGATGATATATTGCTCTCAGGAAAGAATGACGAAGAGCATCTGAAAACATTAGAGGTGGTCCTACAGAAACTGGAAATGTCTGGACTGAGGCTGAACAGAAACAAATGTTTCTTTTTGGAACCTGAAGTTACCTATCTGGGGCAACGGATAAACAAACATGGTGTCTCACCAGTGCAAGAGAAGGTCAAGGCAATTTCTGATGCACCAGCCCCCAGAACAGTTTCTGAGCTGAGATCATATTTGGGCATGATAAACTATTATAACCACTATTTACCTCAGCTGTCAATGGTGCTGAATCCCCTATTGAGGCTACTGAAGAAAGGCACAAAATGGAGTTGGGGTAAACCACAAGATGAAGCATTTCAAAAGAGCAAAGGAATGTTGCAATCATCAGCTGTGTTGGTTCATTATGATGCTAGCAAGGAACTGATTCTTTCGTGTGATGCATCGCCATATGGTGTGGGTGCAGTGTTGTCACACCAAATGGCTGACGGGAAGGAAAGACCTATAGCATTCGCATCCCGCACCTTGACACCAGCCGAGAAAAACTATTCCCAACTGGATAAAGAAGCTCTTAGTGTCATTTTTGGGGTAAAGAAATTTCACCAGTATGTCTATGGACGTCATTTTGTACTTTGTACAGATCACAAGCCCTTGGTTAGTTTGCTGAATGAACACAAGCTTGTTCCACATATGTCATCACCTAGGATGCAAAGATGGGCACTAACCTTGTCAGCGTATGAGTACACAATAAGACACAGAGCAGGAAAGGAAAATCAAGCTGCTGATGCACTGAGCAGATTACCAGTCCAAACAAAACGCTTTCAAGTACCACTACCAGGTGAAACTGTTTGTCTCATAGAGACTATGAACAGTAAAATTATTCACGCAGAAACTGTGAAGCAGATGACCAGGAAAGATCCGACTCTTTCCATGGTTCTGAGGTTTGTCCAGATAGGCTGGCCTAATACTTGTCCAACTGATGCAGTGAAGCCGTTCTACAAAAGGAAGGCTGAGCTAAGTGTCCAAGATGGATGTATTCTGTGGGGACAGTGTGTTGTACTACCACCACAGACAAGAAGGTATGCATTACAGATGTTGCACCAGACACATCCTGGCATTTGCAGGATGAAGTCTTTAGCACGAAGCTACATTTGGTGGCCTAGTATGGACTCAGATGTGGAACAGATGGCACACAACTGTAATGAATGCAGCAGTAATCTGAAGAGTCCTGCCAAATCACCACTACACCCATGGGAATGGCCAAGCCAGCCTTGGTTTCGTATACACCTTGATTATGCGGGACCATTCATGGGGAAGATGTTTTTGATTATAGTTGATGCCCACTCCAAATGGATAGATGTGCATCCTACCAATAGTTCTACATCAGAAATCACCATAGAGAAACTGCGAATAACATTTGCTAACCTAGGATTGCCACATCAAATTGTGACTGACAATGGGTCATGTTTCACCAGCACAGAATTCAAGAACTTCACAACTGCTAATGGCATCAAGCACATATTTACGGCTCCATATCATGCATCTTCAAATGGGCTTGCTGAAAGAGCAGTCCAGTCCTTCAAACAAAGCATGAGAAAGCAAACAGGTGGAACGGTACAAATGAAAGTTTCGCGATTCCTGTTCCAGTACAGAACTACACCTCATAGTACCACAGGAGTATCACCAGCAGAACTTTTACTAAATAGGAAGCTGAGAAATCATCTTGATTTGTTGCGACCAGATCTTGCAACTAAAGTATTACAGAAACAGTCTTGTCAAAAAGATGCTTATGATAGACATGCCAAGTATCGCGAAATCCATGAAAATGACAAAGTGCTTGTGAAGGATTTTACATCTAAGAAACCAGTATGGCTTCCAGGCGTTGTCACTAAGGAGACAGGTCCTGTGTCAGCAGAAGTTCAACTACAAGATGGACAGGGCTGTGTTAGCCGCCACCAAGATCATATTCACCGCAGGCACGAGAAATCTTCAAATACACCTGAATCGGAAAAAGCAGATTCACCAGTTTCACCAACAAATGGAGAAGGTGATATGACTACAAAAGACAAAGATGATATCACCACAGAACGGGCAAAAACACCTACCAGACCAAGGAGAGACCGTAAACGTCCAGCTTATTTGAAAGACTATATAATAAGTTAGGCCAAATAGAGCACTACACATATTTTGGGCAGAATAATCCCAAGCTCTATTAAAAAGGAAATGGGCAGTCTACCCCATTTTTCTTCAGCTTGAATAATTGTAAATTAAAGCTTTATTGTCTAGAGTTTTTAAACTAGGTGTAGGGGAATGTAGTATTTTGTTAGTGTTAAACCTACATTGGTACCTTGTAGACAATGCAGTTCTAAAATCATAAAGAACTCTTATTAAATTTCCTTTTTGAAAACCAGAAACTCTGTTGATGCTAACTGCCACTGTGATTAATTGCCCTGGAGTGGACTTTGAACATCGGAGAGAAAACATTGCCACTTCTCAATAGTTACAGACATATAAACAGGCTTTATAAGAATTACATATATGAGTGTGTGTTCCAAGAATAACCAAGAATAAAACCTGCTTGTAGAAACAGAGTGTTTTACTGGTCAAGATATAACAGTAAGACATCAATATGATGACCCAATTTGGACTGATTTCATATCTATGTGACATCAGATACTGACATCAATTTGATGTACTGATTTAAAAATCTGATTGACATCATTTTGCAAGTGCTTTTTAGAAATACAGTTAAAAGTATTTTTGGTTTCAAAGTTAATACTGTGTTACATTGTTTAAACTCCCAACATACAACTGCCATTTATGCACACTTACCTGACACAGCTTTAAGTAATTTCCATCTACTATACAGATTATTCCATGGGAGAAAATAATGAATGTCATTTGGGAACAAGTTGGGAAAATTTATACCACTTGTAAAGATACAAATTATGGGTACAAACGTTTGAATATTAGAAGCACTTTTTCTAAACTTTTTTTCTTTATTTGTTCAATCTTTGGCTTGATTGCAAACACTAAAGAATACATTTGTTTACAAGTCAACATATTTATTGAAGGTTTTTGCTGTCACACAGCATTTTAGTTACAGTTTTAAACATAATTGTTTTGTCTATACCAAAAATTAATTATTTCTTTCAAAGCAACATCACACAGACTATAGGACAAGTTGGTTAGTAGGTTCAGCATCTAATCACAGGTTGTCACCTCTGCCTGGGTTTGCCCCTACTCATGCGAAAGAGCTGAGGGCCTGTCCTAATATGACCCTGGCTGTTTTCAGGATGTAAAACCCAACTTTGACTTAACACAGACTAGATAAATTATTCCGACTTAGGCATGATTTAGACATCCATACGATGTATTGGTAATATTCATAAAAAATGAAATCATAATTTTATAGAATACCAATGTCAATCTGATCTCAAATGATGTGATGATACTCTACTTTAAATGTCTTCACAAAGTGACATCACATTAATATCATTAAGATGTCAGAAACAATGCCCGTATATTATTCGAACATCATATTTTCATCATTTGACATGACTACACAGAGTCATGTTGGGATGGTGTCAATTTTATGTCATTGAATAGGATAATACGATCATGTTAGGTCTGGTAATCATTTTGACATCTAGTTGATATTATAGGTATGTCATTGACATAAAGTCATGTCATGTCACATAAACTGGATGTCAGATTTGTGTCAGATGACGTGACCACCTAATATCATGTCCGAGTGATAGTTAGTTGATGTCATATACTAACATGACCAAAACATGATGTCAAGAATTGGACCTGTGCCTGCTGGGCCGGCCTCAGAGGTGTAAGGCGAGAGTGTTACCACTCTAGCTGCCACCGTGGCCCCTAGATAGCAGGTAGAAGGACGATCCAGGAATTATTGTACTTCACCACAGTGGTTATAATCTCACAAGCTTTTGATTGTGTTTCCATGGCATCAACCTTTCTTTCTTTTCTTTGGATTTTTGAAATTTGAATTCATTCTTGGTAGCGGTGAATTAAGTAACTGTGTTTTAAGCACTACAAAAGTTGGTTAGAATATGAAATATGAAAAGTTCTCAGAAGTTTTGTTTTTTACCCCATAGCCTGTAAAGGCTGTGATGTTATTATATTCACCCGTTGAAGAAAATGAAGTTGATACTTGGTGGGGACATCAGTTGAGGAATGTAGGTGTGCCACATCATAGTGTGACCTTCATTTGATCTTTGACCTTATGGTAATGACCCCTAACTTTATATTTTTGTCCCGAATATATCTCTTAAGACCGTAAGGTGTGGAAAGTTGAAACTTGGTAGGGATATTGGTTGGTGAATGTAGGTGTGCAACATCATGGTGTCACCTTATTGATTTGGGGTGTAGGTGTGTAATGTCATGGTGTGACCTTGATTTGACCTTTGACCTTGCCATAGTGACCTTGACCTTTAATATCTTGTCTAGGCTATATCTCAGAAACTGTAAGGTATATAAAGTTGGAGGGTGTAGGTGTGCTATGTCATGTTGTGACCTTTGACCTTGACACTGCCAGAATGTTTTCTGCTTCCACATTTGAGACTCCTTGAGACTCCTTATCATTGTACTTCTTCACCTCTTCTCTGTCTCAGAGTGACCAATGCTATTTCCCATGGATATGGGGCATGGGCATCTCTGATGGTATGTTTACTCCAGAATTCGTTTTAAACAACTCAGCTTCACTGTGATATACTGGAGGGCATAGTAGGCATGGTTACATTGGCTTTGCTTTACTTGTCGTGGAGCTGTGCACAACTCTACTTACAACTAAAAGTTTGCATAAAAGACTTTGCTTTTTAATAAAATTTGAAAATGACTAAATTTGTCTTTATGCAGCTATAAACAATAGATATTGACCCAACGACACAGGGAATATAGTCTGAATGCCATTTTACTCTTGTTTTACAATAAAAGAACATTTTCATTTCTAGACATCTTTACAAACACATTGAAAATGGAGAAATTTTATTTCTTCCTATTCAATTATGTTTGTATGCACATGTGTATAGTATTTGTGTTTTAATTTAATTAGAGTTTTACACCTGGTACCTCATTGGCTCTATTGTAAATGTTAGTTGGTAGGGCAGATGAAACCAGTACATACAGTTGGCCAAGGTTCTGTACTGTAAACTGCTAAACAACGGCAAGCAACTACCAGTTTTCCCGCCTGAGGTTAGACCTGGGATTCAAAGTCTAATCTCAGAGGTGGGAGGCGAGTGTGTTACCGCGGCACTACCACGGCCCCGGTATTTGCGTTTCGAGCAAACTTCAAGTTCACAAGTGAGGTCGTGAAGTGATATTTCAATATCAGTCGATTTATAGTGCCAAGTCTCGGCTTGATATAGATATTAAATCTGCTGCCATGGGAACCATTTAAAATATTCTGAGATTTTGCTCTTCAGACTGACCCACTTGCCAGATTTTTACAAAATTTGGTGAACATGTGTGCCATAAAGGTTTTTATGTAACAGATACAATACAATTCCTTTTAACAAGCAAATAATAAACTTGAAATTTGTTGTCGCACCCTAGCTATCCCTGATATCGATTGTGCAACCTGCTGTTTTGGGTCTGTAACACCAGCCTTTTCCTGTTCTTAAAGGGGGTTGTTTATAACACAAATAAAATATTATTAAAATAAATTTTGATTACAGATGGTATCGATGGCAAGGACAAAAATCCTGACAAACGTTGGAACTACAAGGAAATGCTAGACAAAGGCGCTGTCATTTATGACGAAAACCTAAAGGTCACAGATTTTGAAAATCTTCCTGTCACCGATGATCTTGACACAGACTCAAGTGACCCTGACCCAGATTTAAAGGTCACAGAGGAGGATGTAGACTCGACGGAGAAGCGAGGGAAACAGACCCTGAAGGATCTGTTACTGCCAGATGAAAAGGGAGGATACAATGACATCCAGAAGGATTCTGCTTTCCAGCCAAATCAGCTAATGGTTGGATGCGATGTGAGTATCTTAAACTGATTCACGGCCTGTTTGAAAATTAGCTGAACTTTTATAATCTGTGAGTATTTGTAGATTCAGTTATTACGAATGATGTTGGATATTGGCTGGTGTACCCATTTCAATATCAATGTTCAACCCTGATTTGACCTCAAGTGATGTTACAGTTGTTACCAGATGTTGCCAGGTAATCCTTGGATATACATAGGCTAAAGATTTGATAGAAAATCCATGTATGGCTTTTGGCTATGGGGCACCCACAAATTTACAAGTCCTGAAAATAGGAAAAAAGATGCAATGGCAACAGTCGTTGCTGGATGATGCTCAAAACTTAAACAGCTCCAGTTCTTCTTGTGACAAAGACATTCTGAAATTTTGGTACTTGTGTGTGCAGGGGTTTGAACCATAGAGCACCCCATAAAAAATGTTATGCCTGCCACAGCTGACACTTCCCAGATGGCTAACAGAACAGGCTTGGGTGAAAAATATAATAATAGCAATTTTTTGTCCATTTTTGGCCCAAAAGAGCCATTCAGGAATATTGGAACTTGGTATTCTAATCTTTCACAGAATTTGTCAAAATGCCCCCAAAGTAACATTACATAATAATACTTGCACAAATCCTTGTGTTTTCAGCACCCACCCATCGAAGGCTGCAGAGGCTGTGGATGTCAGAAGATTGGCGAGCTTGGAGACCCAGTGAGTATATATTTTTTACCAGTGTTTGTCAGTTTCTTAACATTACTGATTAAGTGCACTCTGATCAAACTTGCAGTACACTAACAGTAGGTTGGTCTCCCAACTGAGCACACTTTCAACACAAAATCCTTATTTGTGCTTGCTTTTAACGAAGTGTCCCAAAACCATCAGTCATTTGTATTGGGATTCAGATTCCTCACCACCACCTTAATGTCTTCAGTACCTCCCTTATTAGTGACTGATTTATAATCATTACCATTTTTAGCAATTATGTACTTTATGGCTGGGGAAGTTTTGCCACATGATTGCAGAAGTTTTGCCACATGCTTGCATTTGACTTTGACCTTCGTCAAGGTCATATGATCAAAAATAGGTTTTGGGTCAACCTGCTCATCATTACGGCTTGGCAAAAAAAAAAAAAAATTAAAAAAAATTAGATTTTAGGAGTAATTGACCAAAATTGATCAATTTATGAGCTATTGTGGGCAAAATATCTGCTTTTGTGCCAAATTTGATGCGGATTGAGCCAAAAACACTTTTATTTGCTAATTTCACATTTGAGAGTTCATATTAAGATTCAGGTGCTAATTTTTCCTTGGTAGGTATATTGGTTCGAGAGTGTAGATATGCAACATTAATTGTGTGACTTTGGTATGACCTTTCACCTTGGCTCTGCCAGAATATTTTTTACTAGCACATTTGAAGCATATTTCTCCCATTACAAAACTCTTATGGATTGCTGCAACTGATTATTATATGTAATTTTAGGTAATTACTTAAATTGTTTCAGTTAATAAATAGATCAATTAATCAATTTTACAGCTTCATAATTTTAGTTCACAAATCAATACCATCATCTTACTGTTAAATAGACTTGTTTTTCTCTGCCTCAGGTGAATTTGTCACCTCCTCTATACCTCAGTATACTAGTGATATAATTTACCACTCTGATTAAATTCATCAGTTCTGAAATTCCAAAGATAACTTCACAGACGGTGAGATTAGGCTTGGTACCAGAATCTTTATTTTTCCACAGTTCAACAGGTGATGTGTAATATTACCCAAATAATTACAATATCCTTAAATATAAATACAATTTTAAAATTCATGAAAATTTGTAAAATTCCAAAAGCAATAATAACACATAAGATACAACAGCCTCAAAGCAAAGAGGAAGCATTTTTTTTTGTCAACAAGGATGAAAATATTGTCTATGGGAAAGAATTGACATTTAAATATAATTGTCCATGACACTAGTTCTATTTTGAGGCTATTTAAGACATGTGGTAATTTATCAATAACTAATACCCCTTTCACACTAGATGTGGTATAAACTGATGTTGTATGAACTGGGGGGAAATGCCGCCCCCCCCCCCCCCCCTTGTCCGAGAGATTTGTATGTGACCTTGTGACACAGTGGCGATGTGTCCATTACCTTGCGCATCCTACAAAAGTTTCAAAATATTTAACATTTTTGCCTCTGAAGTTTGTACCATGGGCTTGCTCAGACGAATGCGAGCAGATGAATTTCCTGCTATGGTAACTGAAGGTGACATAAGGTGGGTCGAGGTAAATGGACAATTCGACGTTGTGTGACAAGGTTGTATACGAACCTCAGACAGTAGTTGCAGGACAAGGGTGTTTCACCCAGTGCCTATAACCACAGGTTATACCATCTGTAGTGTGAATGACACACAAAATCTCAGAAGATATGTGGCGTACTTGCAGGTGGCTCTGTCACCGAGTAAGACCTCTAACCACAGGATTACAGCCTGTAGTATGAATAGAACATAAGATTCAATTCATGTTAGTCTGACTTATAATTCCCCACATAGCAGAAGCAAGCAAAATTATTTGTAATCCAACGGTTCCCAACTTTTAAGTCTATCTGGGGAAACTTCTTTAAATTTATAGAAGAACCATTGGTTGTCATACTTTGTCAGATGATGGGACACAAAAATAGACAGTACAGGCCCACTTCCAAATGTTGAAATGCATTATAAGGTAAATGTGACAGGGGTTTAAGGATTATGTGTGTTATTACCTCTCCCAGTGAGGTTATGGGATCATTGTATTCTGTATGTTTGTTATGAAACAATTACTGCACAGATTTACATCAAATTTTGGTGGGTCTTGCTCAAAACCCAATAAACATTTTCGGGTTTTGCAAACGTTTGATAGGAAACGTTTGACAAAGGTTAAAAAATTATGGGTACAAAAACCATTTATAATAGAACGTTTTAAAACATTTTATGTATACCGTTTATTAAATGTTTAATGATAAATGTTAGAAAAATGTTACAAATGAACTTAAAAATGTCTGAATAATAATGGGGTCGGAGGTCAAATTCAAAATCTTTTTAAGGTTGGTCCCTAATGAAATATTATTTTTATGTCTAAAATTGTAAGATAGTGGCTTAAAAATTGTGCCTCCATTCAATTTTTACATTTAGGGATTGCATGTGGGGTACTTTTTGGCAAAGTCTTGTAATATCCCCAATTATTGCTCACCACCATCTTTGTTTGGACATGTTTGAAGGTGAAGGTTTAATAAGCATTTTGAAAATATGGGTTCAAAAAATGTTTTGATGGAATGCTTTTAAAACATTTGATCAACAATGTTTTTATACATTTTATGTTTACTGTTTTTCAACCAATTCATGGTGAATGAATTATAAAATGCTTTTTAAACACAACAACATAAATGTTTACTTGAAAATGTTTAGAAAACTACAAGATAGGGTTTAAATATGTTTTAAAAACATTTTGTAAACGTTTAAACTATGGATGCGACGGTACCAGATTTTTTAGTTCGGGATTCCGCCAATGCAAAACCATCTCGATTCTGAGATACCGTAAAAGTTTCAGCATTTCCCCAAATCAATAGACCCACAAACAGGAAGTGATTTTCCGTTATCCAGAACATGGCAGTTTTTCTCAAAGAAATCGTATTTAAGATACATTAAAATCTAGTAAAAATGAGGGAACAGTTTATAATTTTGTCAGATTCAGGTTTGGTATTTTATATTTTACATTTCCCAATAAGTATATTAGCTGACATTCGAAATTTTGATTGTGAAAAGTGGTCATAGTATTTCAATATTATTGTCTCGATACCAGTATATCGCCACTACCGATTCAGCCCTAGTTTAAACCATTTTTAAACATTTCTAATGTTCACTGGGAAACTTACCTGTTTGCAAAAGCCTATCCATCCTAGCCTCCCTGTCACCTATGTCTCTTCTTTGGTATACCCTTGCTTTGTTATTGGATTACGATAATTCACTTTGTTTTTGTTCAGTTGGGCCTCAGAGCCTGTCAATTAATGGAGATTAAGCACTATAAAAGTCCACATTAGATTAGATTGCTATAACATAGCAGTGCACTCATTTCAGGGTGAGATTGGACGAATTGGGCCTCCAGGTGCAGAGGGACTCCCAGGTCGTGATGGAGAAGCAGGTCAACCAGGGGTCAAAGGCCAGAAGGGCGAGGATAATACAAAAAATGGTTTTGTGGGTCTGCCTGGCGATCGTGTGAGTATTGAAATATTGTTCTCTACTAAGAATTTGTCAGGACATTTATACCAGACCATCAGACATATGGCATTATTAGTCATTATATTGAAGTACATGTATGTGTATGTATCTCTGAATAATGGATTTAATTCACCAGAGCATGGTACAGGGTCAGACAGACTTTATGCCCAGACTATATTTCTACGTGCATCTCGATCAGCAGGAGTTCACATCTTATAAATTTATCTACATGCAGCATTGTAAGATTTTAAAATATTACATTATCTGCTCTGACAGATGACATTACAAGCCTGATATATGTCATTGTAACTTTAGACATCAAATTATGCATCAGTTTTGAAATATGTCGTTATAGTTCATGACATATGGCATTTCAAGTTATGATATGTATGGCATGTGACATGTTGCCAGTCAATCACCATTTCTCAACCTAGCTAATTATCATATTAATATAGTATCGTTTGGTTTATGTGTCTATTTTAAGTAGCCTTGCATCTCCCAAAACTTTGGAATATTACTTACTAATGTTTGAAACATGTACAGTCAAATTTCTACTAATACCCAAATGTATTGAAATTCGAAACCAACATCATAATCATTTTTCATTTGAACAGTAAATGTCTAACTTGTCATGGTTCTTTTTTCTACATTTTTCTGTCTTATTTCTTCCAGGGGTATGATGGGGAGCCTGGATATCCAGGATCCAGTGGGCCAGCGGTAAGTGAACCTCTGGGGCTGATTTCATGAAAGGTCTCAGACTTAGCCCAGTCTCAGGCTGAGCCACTGGCTCAAATCTGAGCCTTTTGGCTCAGCTAAGTCTTTGTCTCAAATGGTTTTCACAGACGCGGTCTCAGTTGAGACCAAGTGGCTCAGCCTGAGGCTGGGCTAAGTCTGAGACCTTTTATGAAATCCGCCACTGTTATACAAACATGTAACTTGTTGTTGTAAAAGCTGTATTCTGTGCAGTATTCAAAGTCTTCTACTGCCAAGGGTTCATGTAACATTACAACAAATAATAGAATCTGTAACATCAGTAGCACGAGTAATATATTGTTCATCCTCTTGACTGATATATTTGTTTTTGTACATATGTCTAATGAGTTATATTTTTCACCATTTTGAAAGAAAACTGAGTATACTTACTAATAGAATACAAAAAATAGCTTGTTTGTGTATTAATGTCCACCTGATCCCAGTTTAATGGCTTTTCTGGATGAATTTCTTACTCTTTGTGAGTTCCTATCCTCAATCAGTAACACATTTCTAATCCATGGTAATTTCAATATTCATGTAGATGTATCCTCAAACGACAGTGCCAAATTTACAAATCTTATTGAATCTTGCAATATCACTCAGTATGTCCAGACATCTACCCACCTTTATGGTTATATTCTTGAAATCATCCTCACTCCAAGTGACCTCGATTGTTTTTCACATGACAAGGTCGGTGAGTTCATCTCCGATCATGCTTTGACCTGATGTAAACTTGACCTCTCTAGTCAAGCTGTAACTGGGTCAAATACTGCATCCTTCAGGCAATACCACAAAATTAGTATTTCCAGCTTCTGGCATGCTCCCAGAAATTCATTATTTGTAAAATTTCCTGGAAAAACAACGTCTTATATGAACAGCATTTGAATGACCTCAGTGACCTAATGAATACACCTCTTCTCAACAGTACTTTTGCCATTGAATCTGTTGGAAGGCTGTCTGATTCATGTCAGAAGAGCAAGGGCACTCGGGCATCAGTACGAGTGTGGGCATCAGTACAAGTGTATTTGGTGCTCAAATGAGACCACCTTGAATAGGTAAAGACTATGCAGGCAGATTGCAAGGTGTAATTGATGAATAAGGATAAAGCTTTTATGTACTACAAAAATCTAATCTCTGAACATGCGGAGGGGCCAGTTTCACAAAGAGTCTTAGACTTAGCCAAGTTTTTGGCTAAGTTAGGGACTCAAGTCTAAGACTTTAGACTTACCAAGGTCTGGGATATAAGTGGATTTGACAAAGAGTGACTTAGCTAAGTCCAAGCTTATCAAATAACCACAGTGGTTTCTGTGTTATGCGACCTTTTATATCTATTCAAAATATACTAATGATGACATATATCCTTCATTTGATGTATTTTGTCTAAGGATAAGTGCTGTTTTGAAATGGAAAACCTTGTTACCACATATAAACTTCCCAAAGACTACTTCAGTGAGGTGTTCTGTATAAGTATACTTTATTTACAGCCATTTCAAATTTTGAAGTGGAGAAAGGTTTATGGCAGCCATATTTAAGTCCTCTTTACAAAATTTAAGCCCACTACCTTCCAGAGTTAAAGTTAATTCCACTGACTTACCAATTTCATGGACTTAGCTGCTCTATGAAATCAGCTAAATCTAATACCATGGACTTACCATTCTTTTGACAAAATTTAAGACCAAAGTCTCAAATTTAAGTCAAAGTCTATGCCTAAGTCCCTTTGTGAAATTGGCCCCAGGTCTCAAAAAGGTTATGGTAGTTAGTATGCAAAGCACTTTAAAGGATCTCTGAAAAGGTCCTTCCTTCTCATGAATCTGAGAAATCACTGGCTGACCACTTTATCTCTTATTCTGTGATAAAATTTCCAAGATTTGTGAAACATTTTCACATTCTTTTGAGACTCCTTAGTTAGCTCCCCCAGAGCCTCCTGCTTTATTGGGTTTTTAAGCGTGTGTCTGAGGAAGAAATACAGAAAATTATCACTAAATCTCCAATAAAACCTTGCATGTCGGACCCATGGCTCACATTCTTGTAAAAGAATGTTTAGATATTCTTCTTCTTTCAATAACAGAATTGTTAAACTGCTCCTCTGAAGGCTTTGTTCCAGAAGATTTCACGAAGGCAAAATGAAGTCAGAAAATTTGGTGCAAATTAGAGTTGACTAATAGGCAGCCATTAGTCAACAGATTTTTGCAGACTTTATTTTCATATCTGGCACGTCATGTCTGCGAAAGTGAAAGTCAGGGTAATATCAGAAATGTCGTCAGTGATATGGTAATCAAGTCTGATTACACTATTCCTGTACCTGGTATACCCCTTCCTATGGAGAAGCCACCTGGTTCCAGGCACTTCTGCCAACCAGACCACAGTGTTAAATACATGCAGTTTAGTGTTATCCACTGGCTGGGCAATAACTCACCTTAACAAGATATTACTCATATACAAAGGAGGAAAGTGATATATTTGGGCATCATATACAGTATTCCCTAGTGGCATTCATTAATACATATATATATATGTATATGTAATTAATTGCTCTCATGTATTACTTGGTGCCAGTTTTACACCTTGTTTTAGATTTCAAAAAGGTAGTTGTTACCCCACTAATCAAAAAGGCTTTTTTGCCACATGATAATATGAAGAATTTACTGTCCTGTATCTGGCTTCTGCTTTATATCTAAACTAGTTGGATGAGATGTTAACTCTCAGATGATTTATCACAAAAATTTAAATGGACTCCATAATAAGAAACAATCTGTCTTCAAAGTTAGTCACTCAACTGAAACAGCAATGCACTCCATAAAAATGATATCCACTTTTCTTTATCAAAAGGGGAAGCTTTGACACTGGTTCTTGAGGATCAGTCAGCCATGTTGTCTCCATTGACTATTCTACACTTCTGTGTTGCTTACAGACATGGTTTGGCCTTAGTGTCACCATATTAAGATGGTTCCTATCCTATCTCATTGACCATTTCCAGTGTAACAAAACTGGTTCAAATCTTTCAGAACTCGGGAGACTTTTGTATGATGTCTCTCAAGGTTCAGTCCTACTACCCATACTGTTCTCCTCATATACTTCACCTCTCAGTAAGGTCATTGGTAGACACACATTTATAAAGTTTCATTTGTATGCTGAAGACACAGCTCTCCATACACCTCACTCATAAAAATATGACTCAGTCATTTCAAAGACTTTACACCTACCCCGATGATGTAAAAAATGGTTACCAGCAAATAAGTTGAAACTCATTCCTGATAAACCTGAGTTTAGTATTTTTGGTTCAAAGTTACATCATGAATAACTCAAGTCCTTTGTTTGCCAGTCAATACCCTCAGTAATCCATTGCATCCTGCAAAAGTGGTGAAAAATCTGGGAGTATTACTTCTCTTTTTCTAGGTATTAAGAGTGTCTGTAAGGCCTGTTTTGTACAATTGAGGGAACTTAGGAGACTCAGACAACATCTTATATAGTAAGCGGCTGTGAAAGCTGCAAATATTCTTGTGAGGAGTCAGCTGTCAGTTGTAATTCCTTGTTCAGGAGTCGTTCAGGATTTAATGTTAGGAAGCTTCAAAGTTTACAGAACAGATTAGCTAGGATTGTCATCAACATAACCAGATATTCGCATATAACTTCAGTACTTAAGAGTTTGCATTGGTTGCCTGTTCAACAACAGTCGGTTTTTAAAACAGCTACAGTATTCCATAAGTTCTTTCAGAGTAGTTATCCTAATTATTTCATAGCTTTTTGAATCCCAGGAAAAGTGTTTTGAAGTTCTTGAGGTGCCACAGTTTATTCCATCTGTTCATTTAAGTCAACCAAGCATTTTGGCTTGAGTTTTTGCCTCTGAAGCTCCCATGGTATGGAGTGAGTTGCTGGATGACACCAAGTTGAAAGCGCTATCTTTTCACCAAAGCTACCCACCCTAAATTTTATCTAGTCTTGAAGACAGTAAACTGGAAACCTATTTACCAACCAAAATACACTGATCTGGTTACGTTTTGTTTTCTTGTAATCAAAACTGGTATCGCCACAGTCATTATTTTAACTTAAGTTTACTAAAATATTCAACTACAATAAATATTTCACAGTATTTTATAATATTCTATCAATATATCACCCATTTTGTCCTAAAAAGTCTTCAAAAAACCCATCGTTGCTCTTATTTATATGCGAGTTATGGCTTATGTACGCATATGAAAACTTATTTCTTTGTGTTTAATAAATCAAACGTACCCAGTTTTTTGCCGAATTTCCCCTTTCGGAAACTGGTTCTAAAATTTGCATTCAACCACAACACAAGTTTAATCATATTTTCTGATTGCCTCTGTGATGTGGACCCCCCTTCTGCCTCTCTGGACTGTGAATTCTTTGGACTCGCTTCTTGGTTGTTGCATTTTTAAGTCTGTCTTTTTTTATGGAGATTAAGTGCTGTAAAAGTCATGTTAGAATTAGAATTAGGAATTAGAAACCAGTGAATATAAAAACTTTTAATTATCAACTTTAGACTGCTCCACCATTTTCTGCATAGATTTTAATACAACAAATACAAGCAGAAGCTCTGTAAAATAACTTTTCTAATGATGTATATAACAAATTCGTTACTGACATAGTTATTGAAATATTAACAAAATACCTGTAGTTGATACCTGTTGACAATTTTATAATGCTAATGCCAAAGGATTAATCCCTGATTGGTCCTGGGAACCTTAGTCCTTGAGAGTCTGTGAAAAAAATCTGAAAAATAGCTGGAAAAATGGAATATTGATCCTGGTGTGGGATCAAGCACAGATTGTCCTCAGGAAAACTTGGGAAGCCTCAGATGCCCTCAGACAAGTCACGATCGTTCCCCCACTATGAGGCAATTAAGCCACGTTTGCGATTGCTTTCAACCCCGATCCTGTCGGAGATATACCAACTGGATCTCAGACTGGTCTGAGGCTTCCTCAGGCCTCCTAGGAATAATAACAGATTTCCTAATGCCCCTGTTCCACCAAAGGACTAAGTCCCGATCCTGTCCACGACCCTTAATCGTGGACAGTCGGTGAAAAAAAAGGTAAAATGGGCGGGAATGCTGAATCGGTACTAAAGCCTGGGATTAAGTTCAGATCTACCTCAGGAAGCCCCAGGAGGCCCCACATAGTCCCTGACTGTTCTCGACTAAGAACCGATTCAGCCATTTTTCTGGTCGGTTTGAAGCATGATCTTGTAGACATACCGACTGGGTCCCAGGATGCCTCTGGCCTCCTGGGACTAAGCCCCGACTAACCCGCGATTAAGTCCCGGCTTCATCAGGCGTCCTGAGGCCTCCTTAGTATTCCTCAGACCACGATGGCCGATTCTTGTTTTGCAAAATAACTGGATTTTCTGGGTATATATATATATAAATTCCGGGATGTAATTATCATTACTTTTCTAGGAACACAGCAGGATGCCGCCTTTCAATGGAGGACAGCTTCAGCAACAATTTAGGGCTTTTTTAGTTTTTATTCAGTTACATATACTGATGTATTTGCTATTTCTACGTCGACCACAACAACCACCACCAGCAGCATCTCCACCACCACCAGCCAGACAGAGACCTAGAAGAAGGCACAACATGTGGGTCAGGCCATGGCTACTACAGAGAGAGGAGAGGGGGGCCTACCACGACATTATGGCTGAACTGTATGCCACAGACATTCCAGGATTCACCAATTTCATGAGGATGACCCCAGAATTCTTTGAAATGATAAAGACCTGAGAGTGGAACCAGGCCACCAACTACAGAGCTCCAATCAGTGTTGGGGAAAAGTTAGCCCCCACCATCAGATATCTGGCCACTGGAGAGTCATACACATCATTATCCTGTCAGTTTAGGGTTGGCAGATCCACCATTTCCAAGTTTCTACCAGAGGTCTACAGGGCCATCCAGGATGAGTTCACCAGCGAGTATCTCAGATGTCCTACTACTCCAGATGAGTGGAAAGAACTGGAAACAGAATTCAGGATCAGGTGGAATGTTCCACATGCCCTGGGAGCCCTTGATGGCAAGCATGTAGCCCTGAAGAAACCCAAGAACTCTGGAGCCCTGTACCACAACTATAAGGGATTCTTTTCAATAGTAATGTTGGCCTTGGTTGATGGACAGTACAAGTTTAGATGGGTGGATGTGGGTACAGCTGGATCTTGCTCAGATGCCCAGATATTTAATACCTGTCACCTGAAGAGGAAGATTGATGATGGCAGGATAGGCTTCCCTGACCCAGCTCCTATAACCCAGGGTGGTCGAGATGTCCCCCTACTTTATCCTGGCAAATGATGCGTTTGCCCTGAAGACCTGGCTGATGAAACCCTATGGCAGAAGGATGTTAACCAGAGAGGAAAGGATTGCCAACTACAGAATATCAAGGGGCAGGAGAGTTGTTGAGAACACGTTTGGCATCCTAGTCTCAAGATTTAGAGTCATGATGACCACTATTGAACTACCCCCAGAAACAGTCAGGGATGTGGTCATGACCTGTGTGGTTCTGCACAACATACTGAGAAGCCAGTATCAAGGTCAACATCGTGGTCAACAGAATGGTGGTGGTGATGATGATGACGATGTACCTGGTGATGGTCGGTTGATTGGTGGTGCTGCTGATTGTGGTCGCAACATAAACCCTGCCAGAGAAGCCAAAAGACTGAGGGATTACCTCAAGGACTACTTCAATAATGAGGGAGCAGTGGCAAGATGGCAGAATATAACTCCTACTGCAGTAACCAGTCCTTTTCAGGACTAATAACCAGTCCTTTTCCATGGGTCTCATGTGGCTCAGTTGGTAGGGTGTTGGACTTATAATCCAAGGGTCGTGGGTTCGATGCCAACTGTTTCATGTGGGATAACATCCTTGGGCAAGACGTTAACCTGGTCTGTGCCTCTCTCCATCCAGGGGAAATATGGGTACCCAGCTTTAAGGGATACTGGCTTCTGTCCCTTGCATGGCAGCAATAGGTAAGGTTACCAAGGCTAGCTATCCTTGCTGGGGTAATACTGTGTAAAGCGCTTTGAGCTAATAATAGAAAAAAGCGCTATATAACAGTACAAGTTTAGATGGGTGGATGTGATGTATTATTATTATTATTTTCAGGACCACCAAATATTCCAAAAACAATTAATAAGCTGTGCTTGTTTCAAATAACACAACCATTACTAAACATAAGTCACCCAACCAACAAACAGACAAACCCAATGCCCAACATAATTCCCTCAAATAACAGACAAACGCAATGCCAAACATAAGTCACCCAACCAACAAACAAACAGACAAACCTAATGCCCAACATAGTTCCCACAAATAACAGACAAACAGACAAACCCAATGCCAAACATAAGTCACCCAACCAAGAAACAGACAAACCCAATTCCAAACATAACTTGCTAAATGGAATAAATATTGCATATACTTTGAAAGCTACACCCTAATTTCACTTACATTTGGTTTTTATTCTGGAAAAATAACTGAAACTGAAATTTTTTCCTTCATTGCAATTCCCAAAATTAAATTTTTTAATTCCACTTCAAGAAAATTTAGAAAATATAACCACCCAAACGGTTCTGTTTACAGTATGGTTTATTGGTCTATTGGTTCTGGGGGGAATATGTTTGCAAATTCGTTTTTGAGTTCGTTGGTTGGGGGTTATGTTTGCTATTGTGTTTGTCTGTTGTTGGTTGGGGGGTTATGTTTGGTATTGGGTTTGCCTGTTTGTTGGTTGTGGGGTTATGTTTGCTATTGTGTTTGTCTGTTTGTTGGTTGGGGTGGTTATGTTTGCTATTGGGTTTGTCTGTTTGTTGGTTGGTGGCTATATGATAACATAATATCTTTAACTCTAGGGATGGTGTAAGTGTTGGACTTTTTTATTACAGATTTAAAGAAATCTCATGGATTTTAAACTTCAAATGAGCAGATTATTGGCCATATTGGGAGTTTATTTATCTATTTTTTTTCTGTGTGGCCTTCTGTTGTTCTGTTATTATGTGTATTACCATGGGTTATGTTTCATGTTTGGTGTGGTGTGAGTGTTGGGCTTTTTTTGTTTTGTGATAAGTATTTGTACTGAACTGTTATGTTTTGGGAGGGGAATTTGAAGAACTTGCAGCTTAACAATTGTTTTGGAAGATTTGGGCGGCCCTGAAAAGGGCCTATGGGGGGGGAGGGTACAAGACCCACCCGGACTAGCTGGCTACTGAGGAGGCTGCTGCTGTTGAGGTGGTGCTGTGGTGGTGATGGTGTAGAGCTGCTGCTGTTGCTGCTGAGGCTGCTCAATGATCTGTGTTGTTAGATCTGGTATCTGGCTTAGTATTCCACTTAAGTTGTGTCTGCTGCCCCCGTCCTGTACTGTGAGCACTGATGGTGGGTTTCCAAAGCCAATGGGGCTTTGTGTGTAGTAGACGTAACTGCTGGAACTGCTGCCTGGGTGGAACTAGTCGCCTGTTGAGTGGTTGTTGGCAGTATCCCGACCCTCTGTGACTCTTTGGTAATAGTGCCTGATCTCTTGGGTAGAACTTGACGTCTATGAGTGTTCTTTACTGCTTCAATGTCTCTAAAAATCCTGCCCTTGAGGTCCTCAAACTCCTCTTGGGTCATCTTTTCAGCCTCTGATGCCACGTAGTCAAAGAAGGGCTGCCTGTTTGACTTCTGCTGCAGGAAACCTGAGATCAGTGTCCTCATCTGGTCAGAGTCCTCGAGTATCTTGGAATCTGTAGAAACTGGTGTAGATGTAAGAATTGGTTGACTTCTACTCTCCCTCAAAACACTGGACTCAAGATGTTCTGTATCAGCAGTAGATCCACGAGATTCTTCATGTCTGCTGGTGTTGGGACAGGCCTCGAACCCAGAACTTCTGTTGGCCCCCTTGCGTCTGATGTGGGTCTTAAGGAAACCCATCTGCTGGTAGACCCAGGACTGTCTCTTGGTCATCTCCCTTGGGGCTTGGCCAGACTGTAGCTTGGAGAGCTTGCCATAACGAGTTCTCTGTGATTCAAACCACCTTCTGACATCAAAGGACTGGAGCTTAAGTTCTGCAGAGATTTCTGCCCAGAGAGCCTCCTTCCTATTTCTGTCGTGGAAACGTCCATGCTCCTTGTCATACAGCTCTGGGTGCTCCTTCACAAACTCAACAATGGCATTTTCTTGGCTGTCAGTGAATGTAGCACAAACCCTGGCTCTCTTGGCTGCTGAGTGGCACTCTGAATCTTCCTCACACCTCTCATCTTCTTCGCAAGCTTCATCAGTAACTTCTAAACCTTCCTCTCTACCCTCTCTTCTCTCTCTTCTGTACCCTCCTCTGTCCTCTCTTCTGTCCTTTCCTCCAACACTCCACCTTTCTTCTCCCTCTCCTCTTACCTCTCCTTCATATTCTTCTTTCCTCTCTTTCCTCCTTTCTCTTTCCTCATAACTCCAGTGAATATCACAAAAAAAGTAAAAAAAACTGAAATGTGTCTCCTAACTGTTATATTTGCCCTAACGATAGTAAAATGTGAAATATAAAAAAACTGAAAACCCCTAGCAGTAAGTGACACACGTCTCTCAGTAGCCAACCAGTCTAAACACAGAAAGTGTGTGCGCGGTCGCTTATATAGTCCCAGACCCCCTCATTGCCTCTTTTTGGTTTCAAGCGCGCGTAAAAGAGTCGGTACTTAATCGGTACTTAGTCCCAGGCCTCCTGGGGCGTCCTCAGACCATCGCAGACTAAATTTGTGCGGTCCCAGGTGTCCTGAGGAGACCGGCTTGGATTGGTTTGGATTGGCTTCTCTTAGTCGGGGCTTAGTCCCAGACCCAGATTTCTTAGTCCCAGGACACCTGAGACGGTCTGAGGCTTCCCGGGACTAATGAAACCGATTCACACGCATGAAACCTCAAAGATCTGTTATGAGTCGGGGACTGACAAACAGGCTTCCTGGGACTAAGCTAGGGACACCTGGGACTAAGGGTCGCAGGAAGCCTCAGGCAACATAGGACTGTGTAAATTTGGGTCTGAGGAGGCCTGAGGAAGCCTGGGACTGGACATTTTGTTGACGGCGGGAAATAAGAATCGGTTTGGGTCGTGAGAAATATCAAACATGTTTGATATTTCTCACGGCCACAACAGACAACTACCGATCCATACAGAATGCCTCGGACTAAGCAAATTTTTGAAACCGACTACAAAAAACCCTTAATCGGGAAGCTTAGTCGTGTGGTAGAACACCCACATAAGTCTGCAATGGGCAATTTTTGTTGAGGTCTACAACAGATCCAGACAGACTGTCCAGGACTCTGAATGGGATCCCCAAAAACCCTTAATCAGGATCCTTAGTCTCGTGGTGAAACAGGGGCACAATTATGCATTTTAAATGGCACCAAGCAATATAAAATGTCCTGGTCTGGATGTCGGCCTATTGAATATGGTGAATGATAAATATGTGTTGTGTACAAGATGACACATTTACCCTAATATACAAGTTGCAGTTTGTACGAGATATGCTGTGCAAGTTGTAACGTGTACAGAATTTCACAAGTAACATAAAAACCCAGGGCCAAATTCATGTAAGGTCTCAGATTCAGCCCAGTTTCAGATTGAACCTCTGGCTTAAAATCTATGTTTTTTGTCTCAGGATAGTTTTGAGTTCAGATCTGTTTTATAAATCTATAACTGAGACTGTTCTGAGCCAAATGCCTGTTGTATTAAAAACAAGATGAGGATTTCACAATGAGTCAGGATTTAAGCTCTCCCTCATGAAATTTGTCATATGACTCAGCTAAATTTCAAGTTAAGTCTCTGTGGGATAAAAATAGACTCATTTTGTCCATGTTTTTACTTTTAGTAAAAATTAGTAAAGGCCGCTTGGGGACACGTTGTTATTTTCAGTGATTCACTGTTATTTCCAGTAATAAAATAGGGAGTTTTTATATGTTGCAGTTTTGTACAAGCTGTTTGTACAGTTGCTACTAAATCAGCCCTTCGGGCTTTGTGACTTTAATACAGCCGATCGATAGTGTAAAACCATCATAAAGCACTCGAATATGTCTTTTATTCCTATAATATATTCCTTCAGAAGTGGAAATAGTTAAAGTTAGCTCAATATGACCTAGGACAGGACATACAACTGTAACTTTAAATTTTACAAAATCCACAGTTGGGAGACATGTTATCAGTAAAACCTGTAGTGGTGAGACATTTATTAAGGGGAAATATCAAATGTTAACATGAAAAACTATGTTCATGGTTTCATAAACAGGTGTTATGCAACACCACATACTTGAAATATAAAAAAATATCCTAAAAAATTAGTTTCTTCTCTTTCTATGGCATTTGTAGATGTCACATAGTTCAGATTATTAATATTATGATATAATTCATTATAAATCAGTGGATTATAAATGAAAGCATAATAACCCTTATTCAGTTACTTTTCATGTTCCATGCAATTTTTGAATGCCTTCAAAAATCTAAGTGCTGTATTCCCCACTCAAAAGTCCTGAATTGTCAGAACAAATGTTATTCAGGAGAAATCAAGTGATTTGTGTAAGTGGATTAACTTCGGGTCAGTGTCAAGTTTCCAAATCGAGCAAGACACAGGAGTCCTTCTGTGTTTTTCATGGCAGTAAGTTTAATAGTAAGAGTCAGAGGTGTATGTGTATATAAAACATGAGATAAAAGAATAACAAGGGCACTCAGAGAGTGCATCCCTCCTCCAACACACATAATAAGAAGTGTATGGGAAAATCTGGATTTTTTTGGCATCAAATTGGTGATCCGCATGACTGTCAAAATTGAATGAAATCTAACTTGGACAAAGACCTATTTTGAATGAAATCTAACTTGGACAAAGACCTATTTTGAATGAAATCTAACTTGGACAAAGACCTATTTTGAATGAAATCTAACTTGGACAAAGACCTATTTTGAATGAAATCTAACTTGGACAAAAACCTATCTTCTGATTATTTTCAGGAACATCCAACCAGTAGTATTTGTGTAATCATGCTAACAAAGGCAAACAAGTTGACAAACAGACAAACAGGCATGAAAAGAATACCTTCTTGGTAATAAAAAGAAATGGCTGACAAAAAAAGAGACAGTTATGTGATTTATTCGTAATCCCACATTGACATTTCGCAAGTGATTGACCTCTAACACAATAGCAAGACAGAAATATACATGTAACTAGAAGAACAAAACAATTTTCACCAGGGAGAGTTTTAAAATAATTGGGTATCTGTAATCACTTGTTCCTATAACCAGACCTTATCAACATAAAACACTTCATGAAGATCTGCTCATTATTACTTTTGGAGTAAAATCTCAACCAAAAGGTTATAGTCATTGTAGTAGCCATATAGTACATTAAATGTGAGGATTTTTCCCCAAATTTAATCACTTCTTCCTTAGGTCAGGTTTTATTGACATGCATTCGTTATTTTGGGATTAAAGTCGAACACATACAGAGAGAAAAACCGATGAACAAATGTAAAAACATGATCTTGATCCTTTGGTGGAGGTAGTGATTTAGAGGTAGAGATTAATTTACATTTATTTATTTATTTAGTATTTTATATCATGATTAGTACCTCATCAGTTATATTGGTTTAGTTGGAAGGGCGGAGGAAACCAGTACACACAGTTGGTCAAGGTGCTGTACTGTAAACTGCCGAACAAACGTCAAGCAGCTACCAGCTTTCCCACATGAGATCAGGCTGGGATTTGAACTCTGATCTCAGAGGTGGTCATTTGTTCTACATAAAACAACCAAATTTTTTATGCTTAAATATTTTGCTTTAAATAAAATATTTAACCACCAAGAGACCTTTAATAATTTATAAAAATAAATGTAGGTTATATCTAATACAAAATATACATTCAAAACAACATAAAAAAGCCAATAATTTGTTCAAACACACTTGATTCTCTAGTATGGATACTTGAATACAAAGCTGTGTTAAATTAAGTGTAACTGGATAAGTCTTGATGAGACACTGAACAATGCTCCATTGTGGGAAATATGTTTGCACTACAATACTATAGAAGCAGTAGGCAATTACAGTTTGAGACAGTGAAAGTGAGTTTGTGAAATCAAATATTTGGAGATTCGACTGTATTTAATGCTGAACAAACACAGAATTAATATTCTGCACATTCATAGCAAACATACCTTCAGTTATACCTAAAATTTACCTTTTTCAACTAGAAAAGCTTTCAGAGAGTGCAGACCTCCCCCAGAGGCCTTATACTTCTGATATGGCTTATTGGTGCAATGATAAAAATGTGCAAATTAAAGGCAGTGATTTCAAGCAGAAATAATTATTGTGAAAGCCTTGCTTTTGCCCCCAAGGGCTAGAGGGCATATATGCACATTTTAATCCCACCTGGCATTGATTGGTACCTGATGATAATTGGTAGTGAGGCAGTAGTTTTTACCCCACAGCCCTTAAGGGCTGTCGGGGTATTGTTTTCACCCATGGTGGGCGGGCGGGCGTCCGGGCGGGCGGGTGGGCGGGTGGCGGGAAATAGTTTGTCCGGGCTGTATCTCAGAAACCGTAAGGTGTAGGAAGTTGATACTTGGTAGGGACATTGGTTAGGGGGTGTAGGTGTGCAACGTCATGGTCTGACCTTGATTTGACCTTTGACCTTGCCGTAGTGACCTTGAGTTTGAAAATCTTGTCCGGGCTATATCTCGGAAACCGTAAGGTGTAGGAAGTTGATACGTGGTAGGGACATTGGTTAGGGGGTGTAGTTGTGCAACGTCATGGTCTGACCTTGATTTGACCTTTGACCTTGGCGTAGTGACCTGGACCTATAAAATCTTGTCCGGGCTATATCTCGGAAACCGTAAGGTGTAGGAAGTTGATACTTGGTAGGGACATTGGTTAGGGGGTGTAGGTGTGCAACATCATGGTCTGACCTTGATTTGACCTTTGACCTTGCTGTAATGACCTTGACCTATAAAATCTTGTCCAGGCTATATCTCGGAAACTGTAATGTGTAGGAAGTTGATATTTGGCAGGGACATTGGTTAGGGGGTGTAACTGTGCAACGTCATGGTGTGACCTTGATTTGACCTTGCCGTAGTGACCTTGACCTATAAAATCTTGTCCGGGCTATATCTCAGAAACCGTAAGGTGTAGGAAGTTGATACTTGGTAGGGATATTGGTTAGGGGGTGTAGGTCTGCAACATCATGGTCTGACCTTGATTTGACCTTTGACCTCGCCGTAGTGACCTTGACCTATAAAATCTTGTCCGGGCTATATCTCGGAAACCGTAAGGTGCAGGAAGTTGGTACTTGGTAGGGACATTGGTTAGAATGTGTAGGTGTGCAACGTCATGGTCTGACCAGGATTTGACCTTTGACCTTGCCGTAGTGACCTTGAGTTAAAAAATCTTGTCCGGGCTATATCTTGGAAACCGTAAGGTGTAGGAAGTTGATACTTGGTAGGGACATTGGTTAGGGGATGTAGTTGTGCAACGTCATGATCTGACCTTGATTTGACCTTTGACCTTGGCGTAGTGACCTTGACCTATAAAATCTTGTCCGGGCTATATCTTGGAAACCGTAAGGTTGAGGAAGTTGATACGTGCTAGGGACATTGGTTAGGGGCTATAGGTGTGTATTATCATGGTGTCACCTTAATTTGACCTTTGACCTTGTCGTAGTGACCTTGACCTATAAAATCTTGTTGCACCTTTGGGTTTCTCTTTTGATGCAGATTAAGCACTATTAAAGTCATATTAGAATTTATTAATTATAAATTAATTTATTTTAATTATAAATTAATTTATTTTTATTTTATAAATTAGTTTATTTTACTTTCATAACTTCCCATTGTAAGAGATCGAATTTCATCAAGTGAGCCACAGATTTTGCTCCAACATCACACATAAGCATTCATTAAATGTATTACCACTTCTGTATGCATGGTAATATTCAAACCATCTAAACCATAATTCGGGCCTTGCAGATGTAGATAAAGAGGGTTGAATTTTAGTTTGCTGATTAATGCTGTCATCTTGTTATTGAATTATCTTGTTTTAATACTTCATCTTTATATGCATGATCTTTCTTTTAAACATTATTTCTCCATTTAAACATTGTTTGGACCTTTATATAACTGACAGTGCTCTGAAAGTATCCTGAAGTTAGTACTTCTGTATCTCATGGTGTTGAAAATATTTCCCTAGACTGTGGGGTACGGGCATCTCTGATGCTATTTTTGTGTATTGTGCACAGGCAGACCTCGAGACCCTATTATAATGTACAAGTCCCTCACCCCTCCCTTGTGGAAGCCAGGGGTAGTGAAAAGAAGTGTTGCAAAAGGTGAATTCATCAGCAGTTTTATGTAAAGTTTATTAATGAGATACACTTTGGGCAGTGCATAATTATCACTGTCAAAGAGGTATTAAATTCAAGACCGTCTTGGTCCAATATAGATCCCATTAAATTTTGACAGTGATCCGGGTCACTGCCTGAATACATATATCAAAGATGCAGTTTTTCTCATTTAATTCTGACTGAGCCTTTTTGAAAACTCGTACAGGCGCAAGTAAACACTTGATGTTCCAGATGTCACCCTTTATGGCAGTAGTTAGTGTACACGCCTTAAATATTATTTGTTTACATGCAGGGGATTGTTGGAATCAAAGGTCGTGTGGGGCTCCGTGGTGACAACGGTCTCAAGGGTCAACATGGCACCAAAGGAGAGAAAGGCATAGCTGGGCTGCCAGGCCTTCCAGGGTTTGATGGGGAACCAGGGCTACCTGGTGACAATGGGTTAAATGGGGCAGATGGAACACCGGTAAGTGGGTATCTGTTGTAAAATCTACACTCATCAATTGGTGGCGTGCACCAATCAAATAGTGTTTATTTTGGGACAATAAACTCATACTTTTGACACAGTTATTGAAGTAAAACCCTTTTATAATATACAGCCTATACACATGGGTGTATATGTGAGTGTATCTGTATGGTAATGCTGGCATTGTAGGCTATTTCTGCAATCAAGGATCTTCCAGTAAAAACTAGTTGAATTTGAGTTAAGCTTGAATAAATGAAGAAATTAAATATAATACAGTACAACCTCTATTATCCGACCTTCTATTACCCAAATTTTTAATTATCCGACCTCAAACCCACTCTCCCAACTCCATTTAAACCTGTTATTTTAGCTCTTGTATTATCCGACCCTTCTGTTATCTGAACCAACTGTTCCTCCCCAAGAGAGTCGGATAATAGAGGTTCTACTGTATATATGAAGTAAGTCCTAATGTCCAAGTATTATCATAAGTTGTATCCAGTTGCATTCTGTTGCAATCTATTAATATATTCTGTGCTGGTTATATTGTACGGGTATGTATGTGTACTTCATTTAAGTGCTATGTAGAATAAGGTAAATTTAGAACCATGAATAATACTGTGTTTTTCAACTTCAAGTAATAATTGTTCAATAAGTTCCTAATTTAAAAGCGATATTTTGTAACGTGGTAAGTATATCTAATATCATTTATTTTTAATAGCGTAAGACTTAGTTAATATATCTTCATATATGGTGCATGGGTTGTAACCCGAGTTACTCATCCAAGCACTTGTGTACATTTCCTTATTTGGATGATTACTCTCTTACCACATGATGGATTTCGTTAATATTGTAACTAGCTTAAAAGCAACCCTCTGTGCATTGTTTATGTTCCTCTTTTCCCCCCAACTGTTTCAACACATTTACTTTGTGTATGAATATTAAATAAATCGTGTCTGAACTTTTTTTTCTGTTACCCTATGCCTCATTCACACTACAGGCGGTCATCCCGTGGTTAGACCACTGTGGCCTAGCGGGTAACACACTTTTCTAGGAACTCAGAGGATGTGGGTTCAAACCTAGATACAGGCAGATACATAGTGGCTCAGATGACCACTTAAAATGGCGGTCCTTTGTCATTGGGTCCTATCCCCAGTGGCAGGCTAAAGAACCTCAAGGACTTTGATAAATGGTCATCCTTGAGCCTCTATCTTCCAGTTAGGGGAATGTCAGTTACTTGTGCGTTGGGGCTGTACCTGTACAGTCGGATTGGATAAATAGTGCTTTGAGTCCTGTAGTATATGGAGATATTACGCTGAGTATAAATACACAATACAATACAATAGACATTTTTCTCGGCAGGGGAACCGCCTCCCAGGTCGCTCCGTTTCATCTGAGTTGTTCACACTACAGACAGACAGCCACTGATTGGACATGACCGAATCACAACCTTATGTGCACCATGGAGCACACCTTCGGTTACCCTAGTAAGAAATTCATAAGCGGATACGCAAAATCGTCTGCGCAAGCTCATGGTACTGAAATCAGAGGCGGAAATTTGAAACTTTTCAAAACTTGTGTAGGATGCGCAAGGTAATGGACGGTTCACCACTGACTTGCAAGGCCGCACACAGATGTCCAACGGTCCAAGGACAGTAACGTTTCACTAAACGTAGGTTACCGTGGGTCATACCACCTGTACTGTGTAAGGGAGTTTATATAGATTCATTGGAGATTGGAGATGATTTTATTGCCACTCAATATACAAGACGCATGTTTTTTCTCTGTTTTAAGGGTGACGCTGGTTTGATAGGAGAAAGAGGCTTCCCCGGGAGAGATGGAAGAGACGGCCCTCCAGTGAGTATAGTCATCATCCCGCCTTCTTATACCTCAGTATTAAATCTGTGTATTTGATTGGCTGAACATAGATCACATATACTCTCCTGCATATAAATGGTGCTACAGTATGTGACCTAATTATTTGTTTTCACCGAAGTTCGACTGATCACCGCCGCCGCCGGATTATGGTCTCCCTTGAATAACTTCTTAGCCTTTCAAATTTTTCTTTCCTTCTTATCTTTCTTTAAAAGGATAGGGGTGGGAAAAATTTTTGAGATACTTTGCGGAGACCTTAAGCTTTACTTAAGGTAACCTTAAGCATAAGTCCAAAACACCTCGTCATCGTGTTTCGGAAAAAACCACACACACCTGTGCTATAAAATTCATCAGGTACATTCTAGACCAAATTTCCAAGGTCGGAAAGAATTTTCTGATCAATCGGACCATAGATGCCTGAATGGGAGGCGTTTTATTTTCGTAAATTTTTTTAAAATGGGTACTTGGTCTGTATCTCAAAAACGGTCAGGATTTCGGCGTTTTGTTGGAATAACTTATTCAGCTACTTTTTGATAATCTTTCACATGCCGAAGTTTTAGCCCTGTATCTGCAATTTTAAGGTCACCTTAATGTCAAAAAACGGGGGTTTAGCCCTCCAGTTCACTTAGTTTTTCACTTTTTTCAACCAAACTTGGCACATATATTAAGATTTGCCAAAGGAATATCCTGACTTTAATTGACCTTAAACTCAAAATGTTAATGGACATATGGCCTGCTTCAACTCATCAAATTGGAATAAAATCCTCTGGCTCCTTTCTTTTTCCATTTTTTCATATCGAAATTATCACTGGTATTAAACTAGATAAAAATAATACTTATGGTCACCTTAAAATCTCAGTATGAATTGAGTTGTAGCCACCTTAAAGTGAAATAAGGGGGTTTTCAGCCTCCAAGTATCTTATTGTTCGACTGACCTCAGTTAAACTTTGCACACTTATAAAGGATGGCAAACCAAAGGGTTATCCTGACTTTAAGGTGACCTTAAACTGTTAATATAATTTTGGCCCCCCTAAAGTCATATCATTTGAATAAAGCCATCTGGCTCCTTTCTTTTTCCATATCTAACATATGTTGATATTGAAAGGACATTCTCATATTATGGTCACCTTAAAGTCGCAATATGAATGAAGTTATGGTCATCTTAAAGTGAAAAAGGAAGTTTCAGCCTCCAGCTATCTTATTGTTCAACTGACATGAGCTAAACTTTATGCACTTATAAAGGATGAGAAAAGGGACATTCTTATTTTATGGTCACCTTAAATTCCCCATATGAATGAAGTTATGGCCATCTTGCAGCGAAATTATGGAGTTTTTAATCTCCAGCTATTGTATTGTTCAGCTGACCTCACTTTAATTGTGCGCACTCATTAAAGATGAAAATAGGGACAAGTAACATACACAATGCAATAAAGTTCACAGTTTCTATTGCTTATGATGCATATGTTGACATCTTTTATGGGTAACTTCTTTTTCATCAGGGCCGCTTCGTTTTTGTCAGCAAAAACATTCTTCTAGTTAATATATTATTTGACCTTTTGTTATCCAAATATTCAATTTTATGAACTTATTTCCACTCTCACAAATTTGTATTCGAGAATCCCCCTTGTTTTATTTTTAAACTCTCATGTAGTTCCAAAGAGATAGATTTTTGTGAGATAGAAATGGAAATTAAACAAGACAAGGTGAATTTTGAGATTCGACCAATTTGTATATTGAATCCAGGATGGAGAAATTAGATGCCCATTCTAGATTAGACAAGAAAATAGCCTGCACCCCTTACTGAAACTGTTTGAGTCCTCTCGCGGACTGTAAACTTTAATGCCTTTTCTGTTTTATGAATTGTCTAATATCCGGACTAATAAAATCTCACTCCCCATACCTGTTTGTATAATAGAGTATGGACTGCAATATTTCTCAGGCTGTTTCACACAAGGGGTTAGAGAAAGATCAGTGAAGGATTAGATTAAGTTAATCCTAAAATAGAGTTAGGATTAAGGTTAGTATTCACAGGTAATTTTTGGATTACCTTTTGGACTAACTTATATTCGCTCATTGAAGTTGATTAAATTTTGGGTTAAATATAATTAAATCAGTTGCACTCAATCCAAAAATTAGCTTAATTTTGGTGAATACCCATTTAATCCAAAGATTAGTTATTAAGCTATTTTTCTACAAAAAGTTAAGCGAATTTTTAGATTGACTTAATCAGCTTTGTGAATGTGGTCCCCAATGTCACGTCTGTGAATTGAATTGCTTAAAATCTTCTCTTATGACCAGTCAAAGGTAAATGCAGATGGGCTTCACAACAGCTCCGTATAAATGTTTTAAAGTCTCTACAACCCAACCACTTGTGACTACTGCATGGATTGGAGCTGATTAGCTTTTCAACTATACTTGGCAACAAGTGTTGTCATGGCAAAACTTTTTTTCTGTTTCTTGGACTTACCAGTATAAATATTTTTATTAATTTTCAAGTATCTCAGAGTCCAGTGTCTCAATTCTTATTTGTCATTTCCTGCCATTTTGGCCATTTGTCAGGCATGGTGGTAACTAAACTACTAAAATGGTTAAGAGTAATTGGAAAGGTTCATTGTGTTTTGTTGTTATGCTGAAACCTTGCGATTACTCCTTCTCCTCTTTTCCAGGGTACTGATGGAGGTGCAGGTCCCCCAGGCCTCCGTGGATATCCAGGGACCAAAGGAGAACCAGTAAGTATTTGTCTGTCTAAACCCCTTCAGTACACATTGTGCTGTATGGCTCTTAAGCCTCTTTCACATTTGTCAGACGTTTGGCAACAGGTCTTTGTACTATCTGTACTTTATTACATCTACTGTTACTGTGTCTGATTTGATTTTTATGTCAGCTGACTTGTCAGTCAGCTGACATTATGTCGTCACTCTGCGGCGTGGGCGTACGCGTCCGCGTGAACAACTTCTCCTCCAAAACTACAAGGCCTAGAGACGTGCTGTTTTTTTTAAAAGATACCTTATCTATCGAGGATGAAAAATTGTTCAAGGCATGCAAATCTGTCTGTTCGTCTGTTTGCTAGAGACATTACAAGGGGGGTACCCCCACCAAAAGTGTGAAAATTTCAACACTTAATCACAATTTTCTCAGTGACTATTGCAGGGATTTCTCTCATATCTTGCATATATGTACTAGGCCAGAGGTAGATTCTCTTGTGTGAGTATGAGACATGGATCTGTCTTACTTTTTTTTTAATAAATTTTTTTAATAATTTTTAATGCATTAAAATTCATGAAATCATGCACAAAATCATTTATAACTTGAAAACTGTTGCATCTAGAGCATTTTGTTAAAATATGTTATTCAGCTACTTTTTTCATAGCTACAATATGGTGAGTAAGTTGGGTGCCTGTCTCAATAGCTAAGTGAGTAATAGCTACTTTTGGGCTTTTCAGTAACTTCCATCATGAGTAGAATCACTTGTAACTTAAAAACTATTGCATTTAGAGAATTTCGTATAAATATGTTATTCAGCTACGTTTGGGTCAGCTATAACATAGTAAAATTTCAGACCTGTAGCTCATGGCATAGCTGAGTAATAGCTACTTTTAGGTTATCACTGTTGAGTAAATCGCTTATAACTTTGAAACTATTGCATTTAGAGTATTTTGTTTCATATGTTATTCACCTATTTTGGGATCAGCTATAACATAGTGAAGTTTCAGATCTGTGGCTCATTGCATAGCTGAGTAATAGCTACTTTGAAGTTCTCACTATTGAGTAAATCAGTTGTAATTGGAAACTATTGCATTTAGAGAATTTCGTATAAATATGTTATTCAGCTACTTTTGGGTCAGCTATAACATAGTAAAATTTCAGACCTGTAGCTCATGGCATAGCTGAGTAATAGCTACTTTTAGGTCATCACTATTGAGTAAATCAGTTGTAACTTGAAAACTATTGCATTTACAGTATTTTGCTTAAATATGTTGTTCACCTACTTTTGGGTCAGCTATAACATAGTAAAATTTCAGACCTGTAGCTCATTGCATAGCTGAGTAATAACTACTTTGAGGTTCTCACTATTGAGTAAATCAGTTGTAATTGCAAAACTATTGCATTTAGAGAATTTAGTATAAATATGTTAATCAGCTACTTTTGGGTCAGCTATAACATAGTAAAATTTCAGACCTGTAGCTCATGGCATAGCTGAGTAATAGCTACTTTTAGGTCATCACTATTGAGTAAATCAGTTGTAACTTGAAAACTATTGCATTTACAGTATTTTGCTTAAATATGTTATTCACCTACTTTTGGGTCAGCTATAACATAGTAAAATTTTAGACCTGTAGCTCATGGCATAGCTGAGTAATAGCTACTTTTAGGTTATCACTGTTGAGTAAATCGCTTATAACTTGGAAATTATTGCATTTAGAGTATTTTGTTTCTATATGTTATTCACCTATTTTGGGGTCAGCTATAACATAGTGAAGTTCCAGACCTGTGACTCATTGCATAGCTGAGTAATAGCTATTTTGAAGTTCTCAATGTTGAGTAAATCACTTGTAATTTGAAAACTATTGCATTTAGAGAATTTCGTATAAATATGTTATTCAGCTACTTTTGGGTCAGCTATAACATAGTAAAATTTCAGACCTGTAGCTCATGGCATAGCTGAGTAATAGCTACTTTTAGGTTATCACTGTTGAGGAAATCACTTATAACTTGAAAACTATTGCATTTAGAGTATTTTGTTGCAATATGTTATTCACCTATTTTGGGGTCAGCTATAACATAGTGAAGTTCCAGACCTGTGGCTCATTGCATAGCTGAGTAATAGCTACTTTGAAGTTCTCACTCTTGAGTAAATCAGTTGTAATTGGAAAACTATTGCCTTTACAGAAATTTGTGCAAATATGTTATTCAGCTACTTTTGGGTCAGCTATAACATAGTGAAATTACAGACCTGTAGCTCATGGCACAACTGAGCAATAGCTATTCTCAGGCACTGACTGTTGAGTAAATCAGCTATAACTTGAAAAATATTGCATTTGGAGTATTTTGTAAAATATATTGTTCACCTACTGTTGGGTTAGCTATAACATAGTGAAATTACAGACCTATAGCTCATGGCATAGCGGAGCAATAGCTATTTTCAGGTTCTCACTATTGAGTAAATCAGTTGTAACTTGAAAACTATTGCATTTACAGTATTTTGCTTAAATATGTTGTTCACCTACTTTTAGGTCAGCTATAACAGAGCAAAAATTCAGACATGTAGCTCATTGCATAGCTGAGTAATAGTTACTTTGAGGCTCTCACTCTTGAGTAAATCAGTTGTAACTTGAAAATTATTACATTTAGAGTATTTTGTTAAATATGTTATTCACAGACGTTTTGGTCAGCTATAACATAGTGAAATTGCAGACCTCTATGTCATGGCATAGCTGAGCTTCTTTCAGGTTCTCACTGTTGAGTAAATCATTGTATCCAACCTGTAGGAAATCATGGGCTGGGAATCTGTTAATATGGTCCGATTTGACCTTGGAACCCTCCTTCAAGGTCAAATGAGGATAGCCAAACATAAAAGTGCTTATAACTCGCTTATTATTGGTCCTAGAGGTTGGAATGAAAACCAACCTATAGAAAATCATGAGCTGGGAATTTTTTGGTGTGGTCGGATTTCACCTTGGACCCCTCCTTCAAGGTCAAATGAGGATAGCCAAACTTAAAAGTGCTTATAACTCACTTATTATTGGTCCTAGAGGTTTCGAATGGAAAACCAACCTATAGAAAATCATGGGCTGGGAATCTTTTGGTGTGGTCGGATTTGACCTTGGACCCCCTCCTTCAAGGTCAAACAAGGATAGCCAAACTTAAAAAGTGCCTATGACTCACTTATTATTGGTCCGAGAGGTTTGGGATGGTAAACCATCCTAAATTCTTTGGCTGGGAATCTTTTGGTATTGTCCTTCCAGGTCAAACGAAGATAGCCAAACTTAAAGTGCTTATAACTCGCGTATTATTGGTCTTGGAGGTTTGGGATGGTAAACCAACATATAGGAAATCATGGGCTGGGATTCTTGTGGTGTGGTCAGATTTGACCTGGGACCCCTCCTTCAAGGTCAATTGAGGATAGCCAAACTTACAATTGCTTAGAACTCGCTTATTATTGGTCCTACAAGTTTGGGATGGTAAACAAGCTACAGGAAATCATGGGCTGGGAATTTTTTAGTGTGGTCGGATTTGACCTTGGACCCCCTCCTTCAAGGTCAAACAAGGATAGCCAAACTTAAAAAGTGCCTATGACTCACTTATTATTGGTCCGAGAGGTTTGGGATGGTAAACCATCCTAAATTCTTTGGCTGGGAATCTTTTGGTATGGTCAGATTTGACCTTTGGACCCCTTCTTCATGGTCGAACGAGGATATTGCATTTATAGTATTTCTTTAAATATTTTTAACCTACTTTTTACACTTAAACACTTACCTTGTTACTTTATTTCATAATACCATTTGCAGGGCACAACTTTTTTGTCCTTTTCTTCTGTCAGCTTCGGAATATCTTTCGAACATGCTGTTCAGTTACCATTTACTGTATTTCTGTACAGCCCTTTCCCTGATAATTATGCTTTCCTCTCATTATCACCATCACAAATCAAAAACATTCAGTCAGCTGACACAGTGCCCGTTCACGGGCACTCTCCTCTTGTTTTTATAAAAATGTCAATTTGAATCTCTTGAAATGGTGAAAACTGTGGGTGACAGTTTTAGATGTTATTTGGTCATGTAAAAGGGGACATTTGAACTACATTTGTGATAAATTCTCTGGGCTGGTATTCTGGGATCAAGTTCAACTTGAGTGAAAAATCAGCTTAAGTTTACAGCTGTTTGTACTATCTTATAAATACGGCTCCAGTGTTACAGAATCAGAAGAGTATGAACACATTTTGGCGATAATATTTTTTGAGACAAACATGGTTTTAATGTCAGTCATTCTCTATAATTGTACATTAATCAAAACAAAAATCTTAAATATTTTTGGGGGGTGTGCTCCTACTGTGAGGATGTTTTTAGAAGTTAGACAATGATGTACTAGATAAGTACACTGAAATGTTTGAAATTTGGGCTTTACAAAATATTTAGAATTTACCAACATAGCAAACAGATGCTAGTTTCACCAAACTTTAAAACATACTTTCAAGGGATGACAAATTTTTGGCTATATATTTTTAACATTGTTACAAAACTTTGTGGTACATATCTATACTTTTATTTACTTTTGAAAGCATTAGTTAGGTGTTTGAACTGGATTGATGTTCACTAATCTGTAGAACTTTCATAGCATGAAAAAAATGGTACATACTAAACATTGCTGCATATTGATCATTCATATCATTTTGTGACAAAAGGATATTGTCCACCATTGTTTAATATTTTGTGTGATGTATGTATTTTTAACAAACTAATCTTTTTTCTCTTTTTTCCAGGGCTCACCAGGAAGAAGAGGACCTCCGGGTTCGCCAGGATACCCTGGTGCAAAGGTATGCTTTTCTGGTGTAGGATGGGAACATGCCTTCATTCTATTTCCATTCCAAAGTCTGTTTTGGGATTTATGCAGGTGTTCCACTAGAGCCGACCCTACGACTCCAAAAGTCGGGGGTCAGGGACAAAAATCCACAAAAAAGGGTGGGAAATTACTGGGTCAGTTGCACCTCCCCGACAGGACGTGAAACTTCCAGGCTTGTCTGGATCTAGATCCAGGACAAGCCCTAAACCCCTAACAGACAAGCCATAGCAAGTCCCGACTAGCCGTACTGACAAACAGACAGGACTGGAGAAACATACAGAACCCCATGACCAGACGTGCAGTCCATATTGCTAGTGCAGTTTTTGATGAATTTTTGGGAAAAAAGAGGATCAAGTGTCGACCAATAAACAAATCTTAAACTAGGTCACTAGTAAATATTTGGATCCCATCACGTGACCTAAACGTCGAACTTTACTTTTTTGTTATTTTAGTTATAGTTTTAAGGTTTTTGCTCTCATATTATATAAGAAATGAGATAAAGGTATGTCTGCTTCAATTTATGAACAAAAAAGTCATTTAAAATATAAAATTTTTATTAAAAATGTTCTATCCTGTGGAAAAAAGCAGGGAGAGATGTGCTTCTAACAATCTCTCACGTGCCAATGAAATCCTCTTGCTTGTTGCTGCCTTTTATACTCCAATTCGATTCTGGGAGAGACCCTATTCTTGTGAAGGTAATAAACTTGCTGTAGTTCTGGTCATGTGATGGGATCCAAATATTTACTTGTGACATTGTTTGTGATTTGTTGATTGGTCGACACTTGATCCTCTTTTTGCCCAAAAATTGCTTTTGGGTTTTTACAGTGAGAAGCAATATCTTGTGATGGGAGCAAAATAGTTTAACTTTTTAAAAAAAATTGCTCTGGTGAAATAGGCTGAGAATTTGATTATTATGTGACAAAATAAAACACTCTTTCAGGTTTCTTAATTAATTACCGGATATACGTGGACCTTTTCTAAGTGTGAACTTCAAAATTATGGTCATTTGCACTGCTTTCTGTCATTCCTGACATAATTTTTGGTGACATTTTCAACTCACATTATACTGTTAATGGACTGCAAATGAGCAGTACTTATAAATTGCAAAAGACAAGCCGGGACAGGCCTGCAAGTGATAAGGACAAGCCTGGAAGTGATACAGACAAGACATGAAGTGACTAGCACAAGCCTGTGACCAGGGGGTGCAGAGCCTAGGTTGGGAACAAGAGTCATGTTTGATTTTTTGCCGACTCTCCCCGACAGGCCTGGAAACTACAACCGACCCTAACCGACTATGTAAACATTGCTCCCGAACCTCAAAAATTCCTTAGTTACCGACAGGTCAGCCCCAGTGGAACACCTGCATTAAGCTTGTCATATCACTGCAGAGATTGCTTTCAAACACAATAACTCAAAAAGTATTTGATCTGTAGCTTTCAAGTTGGATAATGTAGACATATAAATGGGAATATATCAGCTTTTGCCCATTTCTTTCACATTTTGATCAAATAACCATATATTATAGCTTATTATAGATCATGGTTTGGTTTATGTGTATCATTCATAGCTAAAATCTCGAGAAACCTTTAGAATTTTACATTCATTTTCTTTGTTCAGTGTCAATAAGAGAAATTAAAAATTTTGTAAACATTTTAGCGTGTAGTTCTTGAAATGTATAATGCAAGTCATTCTAATGTGCAGTGAAGCTTGAGAAAGACATGAAATGAATATTAATATCTGGTACCTATTAAACTTCTGTTAAACCTATAAACTTCTGTTAATTATGATCTTTGACCCTGCAGGGCCTTCTAGTGCTGGTATTGTTTATCGATATTGAAATATTTATCGATCCATGCTAAATATACTGATATCGATAACGTAGGGTACAATATCAATATCGGAACATACTACTAAATAGACGCAATTAAGCTGTTTTCCATGTAAATAAATCATAAAATTTGAGAAATATATTGATCTTCCTATCATTTTTTGTCAAATTTCACTTACCGCTAAACCGGAAACGCCACATTTGTTTACGTTTCGGGAAACTTCTAAAACTCGTGAAAGCCTTTAGAAGTTCTTTCTCGGACAACACCCATGACCCGATATTTCAATATCGATCGATACAGAAGTAAAAATATGGTTTGATATCGATATACATATTATTATTCGATACCAACACTAGGGCCTTCATACTAAAAAGACCTTATATCTCCTTCATTATTTGTTCTAGAGGTTTAGAATGTCAAAGGCTATAGGAAATCATGGGCTGTAAATCCTTTTGCTGGGTGAAATTTGACCTTTGTCCTTGTTTTAAGGTCACTGTCTTCTTTCCTTTTAATATTGGTTTGGAATGTGTCACATCAACACTGTTTTTCAGACTTGTAATTTTGTGGACTAATCCCTGAATAAAATTTTACCAATTTTCCGGGAAATGTTTATCCCAAGAAGAACTGGAACCGATTAGGCTTTTTGCAATATCTAGAAGCAACTGTTGTCATGGCAAAACTTTTTTCTGCTGCATTTAAAATGTGGACCTCATGACTATACATCAGACTTTATATTCACAGAAGGTACGTGGGGAGGGGGGGGGGGGGGGGGGTCTAACAGCGGGGTCATCCTCTTCAAATTAAAGAGATGGTATGGATTGAGGTGAAGAATCCAGAATTGTTTATATGATATTGTGACAAAATCTACATAAATAACTATTCATTCATGCAGACAATATTCTTCAGATCAGGGTTATGTTTTCACACAAGATTGGGTATCGCCATGGCTTTGTCCTGTATAGTTTGTATCTGAAACCAACACTGGCTGAAATCGGTGAAAGTTGGGGATTTCATTTTGCCAAATTCTAGTAAATTTACTGTACAACCAATTATGGTCAACCCCAAAAGTTGACACACTGATTTGACAGAACCTCTCATGAACTACTATAATTTGCTTCAGTTACTGGCCAAGTACCTCCCATTGCCAAGGTGTACTTTCACATTAATAATAATAAATACATGTATAATAAAATACTATATAATTTTCAGGGTGACAAGGGCTACCCTGGACCACAATCTTCTGGAAAAGGAGAAAGGGTAAGTATAGAGCAGCTATGATATCGCTCATATCTCTTTGGTGCAGTATTTTTTTTTGTATTTTTGTCATCGACAGAAGCTTTTCATCTGGCAACAAATAACTAGTAATTTATATTGGGAGATGTAAATAATACTTTCATAGAACTTAATCTATGTTCAGGAGACAATCCAAAAGATTTAGATTTATTTTAATTGTGGTCAATTCATTTATAAAAAAGTGATTATGATATTTAATATAATGAACAAAGTTATAGAATGTTCAACAATATTTGAAGGCTTTTGGGGTTTTAAATTTAAGTATATTTATATTTTCTGGAAACCCCAATAATATATGGCAGATGTGCAGTAAACTGAGAGTGTGAAGGGAAATGATTAGAATGTACCCAATATCACCATATACATTAGGTTTCTGTGTTTGAGAATGAGATAGCCAATGGACATCTTGTAGTCTTGCACAAGACCTTTGATTCATTAGCTGTGTGTGTATTTCTTTCATACTGTTTTAGTTATACACAACTAGTTTCAGTTTTTTACAGGCTATGCTTCTGCATATCAGATGTAAGGATTTGTGTCTTTTGTTAAATATCTCAAATGTTGAGATGCTACTGGTTTTTTAGTTCAGTTGAAAATAGGATATAGATAGGAACACCCCACCCCCATACTTCACACCCGGACTGCTCCAGGAAATTATATGTTACACCTAATATCTTTGAGCAAAGATGGATGGACCTCAAACTGCCAAGATTCATCCGGTTTACTGGATCATTTGCATAGGCCTCCAGAATGTCCCCAATTGCTAAAGATCCCCAGATTTTCCTCATACGGGGACAATACAATACTCAGCCTAAGGCTGGTAGTTTGGCTTCTGTTCAGCCCTTATCAGTTCCACAAAGATGGAGCATCATGGATCGAGGCAACCATCTAGAAGAATATAATACCAGCAACCATCAATGCAAAAACTATATGTATGTATGTTAAACTGAAGGCTGTTGACTAATTCAGAAGGCCGTCTCATTTAAATCCCTTTGTGATGTCATTTTGTAGGAGCATTTACTTAGATTTAGTATCAAACACAGATGACAGGAGCTTTCTGTCACAAGTGATATGGTTAAGTTACAGGAATGATGCTTCCTTTCAAAACAATAACAATTGTAATCATGATTACCCTCAGCTACTTGATAGAATTAAGCTAAAATTTCAGTTAAATTAACCACAAATTGGACTTACTGAAATCTTAGTTTTGTTTGAAGTGCTGTTAAAGAGGCAACAATCAGATTGTTGTTCTGTAGAGTTGTTGGCACTTGATACATATAGCTTGTGTTTCCTAAAAAAATGTTTATTGTCGCTGACTTCTGTTAATTTAGATAGAAAGTTTGTTGAATTCTTTCAAAATGTAGGTGACATACGCCGAGTATTGAAATGGCCATTTTAAGTTGTCATTTAAGCACCTATGTGTATCTGCCAATACTTGGGATCATACCCAGATACTCTGTGTTCTCATGTGAGTGTGTTACCCACTAGGACACAGTGACAGAGTAGGAGTAACCTGATGCTCAGTGATTATCTGTTATTTGTATTGTTTTTCAGGGAGAACCAGGTTATCCAGGAAGACGAGGGAGAGATGGGCCCGGGCCATATGGATTACCAGGACCCAAGGTAAGGACCCAGTGATTACATAAGCCAAGTTCACATTTGTAAATTTGAACGTCCAGACAAAAATATGGTGTATAACGGTAATGAAGGGAATCTGGATACAGTGGGCAAATTACATTTTTACCCCACATCCTTTAAAGGCTGTGCAGGTGTTGTTTTCACCCATAGCGTCGGCTGGACAGGTGACACAAACAGGTGGTTGGTGGGAACAATAATCTTGTCTAGACTTTATCTCAGAAACCATAAGATGTAGGAAGTTGATACATGGTATTGGCATTGCTTTGGCTATGTACATGTGCGACATCATAATATGAACTTGGTTTGACTTTGTCATACTGACCTTGAGTTTAAATATCTTGTCCGGGCTATATCTTGCAAAATGTAAGATGTAAAGTTGATACTTGGTAGGGATATTGGTTGGGAGGTGCAGGTGTGCAATGTCATGACCTTGATTTGACATTTGACCTCACCTTAGTGACTTGACCTTTAAAATCTTGTCCAGGCTATATCTCAAAACTGTAAGGTGTAGAAAGTTGACACATGGTATGGACATTGGTTGGGTGGTGTGAGTGTGCAATGCGATGGTGTTAACTTGATTTGACTTTTGACCTCACCGTGGTGACCTTGATGTTAAAAATGTTGTACCGGCTACATCGTAATAACCAAAAAGTGTAGAAAGTTGATAATTGGTAGGAATATTGGTTAGGAGGTTTAGAGTATACAATGTCATGGTGTGACCTTTATTTGGTTTTTGACCTTGCCGTAGGGACCTTAATTTCGGAAACTGAAAGGTATAGAAAAAGGTATATTCAGTGAATACAGACCCAGGTCACAATAACAGCATTGTAAAAGCATTGTATAAATTTTCAGAAGTTCTGTATCTTTTTTCCTCATAGTTGTGTTTCTTTTTGCTTCAGTTGTATTTTGAGTAGATTCATTTGTCTGTCTGTGCTATAACTCCAAACATCTTGATCGGATCTTTCTGAATTTTTTTATGTGAGTAGGACCCGACTGATGGTAAAAGGCGATTAAAGTTTGGGAAATATATGGGGCATATTTTGAGGACAAAAAAAATCCCAAATTAGCAAAGGTCCTATTTTCAATGTATTTTCAATGACTTTGGCCTTCTGGTTGAAATTACTTCAAAAATAAAGGGTGACGGATCTTTTATGTGTGTACATCCTAGCCTGAGGAAAGAGACATTACATTTTATGTGGGTCCAGCCTAGCCTAAGGAAAGAGACGTTACATTTTATGTGGGTACACCCTAGCCTAAGGAAAAAAGACATTAGATTTTGCGAAACAGCTGGATCATATTTTGGATACAAAAACATTTCAAATTTTCGGAAATCTGCCCTATTGGAGGTCCATGAGTTTTTTCTAGTTTTTACCCCACAGTCCTTAAGGGCTGTCAGGGTATTGTTTTCATCCATGGTGTCTGGATGGGCAGGCGGGCAGTTGGGGCGGGAAGAGGGAAAAAGTTTGTCCAGGCTGTATCTCAGAAACCGTAAGGTATAGGAAGTTGATACTTGGTAGGGACATTGGTTACAGGGTGTAGGTGTGCACCGTCATGGTGTGACCTTGATTTGACCTTTGACGTTGCCGCAGTGACCTTGAACTATAAAATCTTGTCCGGGCTATATCTTGGAAACTGTAAGGTGTAGGAAGATGATACTTGGTAGGGACATTGGTTAGGGGGTGTAGGCGTGCAATGTCATGGCGTGACCTTGATTTGACCTTTGACCTTGCCGTAGTGCCCTGGACCTATAAAATCTTTTCCGGGCTATATCTTGGAAACTGTAAGATGTAGGAAGTTGATACTTGGTAGGGACATGGGTAGGGGGTTATATGTGTGTAGTGCATGGTGTGACTTTGATTTGACCTTTGATCTTGCCGTAGTGACCTTGACCTATAAAATCTTGTCTGGGCTATACCTTTGAAACCGTAAGGTTTAGGAAATTCATACGTAGTGGGGACATTGCTTAGGAGTTGTAGGTGTGCAACGTTATGGTGTGACCTTGCTGTAGTGACCTTGACCTATAAAATCTTGTCCCGGCTATATCTCAGAAACCGTAAGGTGTAGGAAGTTGATACCTGGTAGGGACATTGGTTAGGGGGTCTAGGTGTGCAATGTCATGGTGTGATCTTGATTTGACCTTTGACCTTGCCGTAGTGACCTTGACCTATAAAAACTTGTCCGGGCTATATCTCGGAAACTGTAAGGTGTAGGAAGTTGACACTTGGTAGGGACATGGGTAGGGGGTTATATGTGTGTAGTGCATGGTGTGACCTTGATTTGACCTTTGATCTTGCTGTAGTAACCTTAGGATTTAAAATTTTGTCCAGGCAATATCTCTGGAACCGTAAATTGTAGGAAGTTGATAGTTGGTAGGGACATTGCTTAGGGATTGTAGGTGTGCATCATAATTTTTAGTTTACTGATTAATGCTGTCATCTTGCTATTGAATTATCTTGTTTTAATACTTTATCTTTGCATACATTTTCTTTCACTTAGATTGTATTTTCTCTACGTAAACATCATTTGGACCTTTTTGCAACTGACACTGCTCTGAAAGTATCCAGATCTTTGTACTGTTTCACTACTTCTATATCTCATGGTGTTGAAAACTATTTTCGCCGGCTGTGGGGTACGGGCATCTCTGATGCTATTTTTTTGGTAGATCTATATTTTCTAAATGTCTAAATGAACAAGTTAATCTGTTCTATAAATCACAGTTCCGATTACATTATAGAACACAAAACAGGCAGATCAATAAAGTTTTGGTCTTGAGAACCAGAATTTTTTGTTCTAGAGCTTCAATGAACAACATGTTCACATCATCTACCAATTTCTGTGGACAATAAGTAAAGTATGTCCATATTTACCAAAAAAAGTAATTTAACTGCAACTTACCAAAAAAAAATCTGTTAAAATTATCAATGATAGTGCTTGTTTCCTCTAAATGTGTGACCTCCTTCGAATTGCTACAAATGCCTTGATTAGTAGTTGTCTGGACTATTGTAACTCTCTGTTCAGAGGTTTGTCAGGTTTCAAGCTACATAAGCTGCAGTGTATTCAGAATACCCTAACACATATTGTCACAAATCATAGAAAGTATGCACATGTAACACCCATCTCTAAATGACTCCAATGGCCCCCTGTGCAGTACGGTTGCATTGGTCTGAAAGTGTCTCCATAGTGGCTCCCTGAGCTAGTCAAGCGTCCCGCAAGGGACGCTTGTTTGTGTATGGGAGAGCATCTGGCTCCGGCGGCTCCGCCGGCTCCGCCGGCTCCGGCGGCTCCGCCGGCTCCGCATTTTGTTTTCCTTATAACTCTGTAACCGTTAGGCGGATTCTTTTCAAATTTGGCAGGTTTAGGCAGTAGCCTTGGGGAATTTTTTTGAATATGCTGCAGTGACATTTCAACCAGTCAGAGAGGTCACATGACCAAAAATGTCTTTTTTCGATGGGGAAGCTTGTCCGGATGATAACTTGAAAGGAATTTTATCAATTCACCTGAAACTTGGCAAATACATTCATTCTATTAAAATCTGGAAATCATTAGATTTTGGCATTGATTGGTCAAGAAATGGCCGAGTAATTAATGATTAATTAATCATTACGAATTTTCCAAATAAGGAAAACACAAAAATGCTTATATCTCGAAAACTGTGCTAGATAGAGCGATTTCGACAAAATTTTTGACCCGCAGGGTATCTCTGCGGAGTAGTTTTCCCAATTTTCAAAAAATTTTTGTCTCGCCCAAAATGGCGGCTATTTTGAATTTTCGAAATTTTCGCAAAAATTGCAAAACACAAAAATGCTTATATCTCAAAAACCATGCTAGATAGAGCAATTTCAACAAAATTTTTGACCCACAGGGTATCTCTGCGGAGTACTTTTCCCAATTTTCAAAAAATTTTTGTCTCGCCAAAAATGGCGGCCATTTTGAATTTTCGAAATTTTTGCAAAAATTGCAAAACACAAAAATGCTTATATCTCGAAAACCGTGCCAGATAGAGCGATTTCGACGAAATTTTTGATCCGCAGGGTATCTCTGCAGAGTAGTTATCCCAATTTTGAAAAAATTTTTGTCTCGCCAAAAATGGCGGCCATTTTGAATTTTCGAATTTTTCGCAAAAATTGCAAAACATAAAAATGCTTATATCTCGAAAACCGTGCTAGATAGAGCGATTTCGACGAAATTTTTGACCCACAGGGTATATCTGCAGAGTAGCCATGCCAATTTTCAAAAAAATTTTGTCTCGCCAAAAATGGCGGCCATTTTGAATTTTCGAATTTTTCGCAAAAATTGCAAAACATAAAAATGCTTATATCTCAAAAACCCTGCTAGATAGAGCGATTTCGACAAAATTTTTGGCCCGCAGGGTATCTCTGCAGGGTAGCCATGCCAATTTTCAAACAAAAAATTTCTCGCAAAAAAATGGCGGCCATTTTGAATTTTCGAATTTTTTGCAAAATTGCAAAACACAAAAATGCTTATATCTCGAAAACCGTGCTAGATAGAGCGATTTCGACGAAATTTTTGACCCACAGGGTATCTCTGCAGAGTAGCCATGCCAATTTTCAAAAAAATTTTATCTTGCCAAAAATGGCGGCCATTTTGAATTTTTGCGCAAAAATTGCAAAACACAAAAATGCTAATATTTCGAAAACCGTGCTACATAGAGCGATTTCGACGAAATTTTTTATCTTCAGGGTATCTCTGCAGAGCAGCTATCCCAAAGAGCTTTCACTTGGTGAAGTTTCAGACCCATAGCTAATTGCTCACCTACTCAAAAAGAGTAAATGCGAATTACCTCTAAAAGTATTGCAGATGGCCAATTTTTCTCAAATAACTCATTCACCTACTTTTGGAAGAGCTTTCACATGGTGAAGTTTCAGACCCATAGCCAATTACTCACCTACTCAAAATGAGTAAATGCGAATTATCTCTAAAAGTATTGCAGATAGCCAATTTTTCTCAAATAACTCATTCACCTACTTTTGGGAGAGCTTTCACATGGTGAAGTTTCAGACCCATAGCTAATTATTTACCTACTCAGAATGAGTAAATGCTAATTATCTGTAAAATAATTGCTCACCTACTCAAAAAGAGTAAATGCGAATTACCTCTAAAAGTATTGCAGATGGCCAATTTTTCTCAAATAACTCATTCACCTACTTTTGGAAGAGCTTTCACATGGTGAAGTTTCAGACCCATAGCCAATTACTCACCTACTCAAAATGAGTATATGCGAATTATCTCTAAAAGTATTGCAGCTAGCCAATTTTTCTCAAATAACTCATTCACCTACTTTTGGGAGAGCTTTCACTTGGTGAAGTTTCAGACCCATAGCTAATTACTCACCTACTCAAAATGAGTAAATGCTAATTATCTGTAAAAGTATTGCGGATACCCAATTTTTATCAAATAACTCATTCATCTACTTGTGGGAGAGCTTTCACATCGTGAAGTTTCAGACCCATAGCTAATTACTCACCTACTCAAAATGAGTAAATGCGAATTATCTCTAAAAGTATTGCAGATAGCGAATTTTTCTCAAATAACTCATTCACCTACTTTTGGGAGAGCTTTCACTTGGTGAAGTTTCAGACCCATAGCTAATTACTCACCTACTCAAAATGAGTAAATGCGAATTATCTCTAAAAGTATTGCAGATAGCCAATTTTTCTCAAATAACTCATTCACCTACTTTTGGGAGAGCTTTCACTTGGTGAAGTTTCAGACCCATAGCTAATTACTCACCTACTCAAAATGAGTAAATGCGAATTATCTCTAAAAGTATTGCAGATAGCCAATTTTTGTCAAATTAATCATTCACCTACTTTTGGGAGAGCTTTCACTTGGTGAAGTTTCAGACCCATAGCTAATTACTCACCTACTCAAAATGAGTAAATGCGAATTATCTCTAAAAGTATTGCAGATAGCCAATTTTTCTCAAATAACTCATTCACCTACTTTTGGGAGAGCTTTCACTCTGTGAAGTTTCAGACCCATAGCTAATTACTCACCTACTCAAAATGAGTAAATGCGAATTATCTCTAAAAGTATTGCAGATAGCCAATTTTTCTCAAATAACTCATTCACCTACTTTTGGGAGAGCTTTCACTTGGTGAAGTTTCAGACCCATAGCTAATTACTCACCTACTCAAAATGAGTAAATGCGAATTATCTCTAAAAGTATTGCAGATAGCCAATTTTTCTCAAATTAATCATTCACCTACTTTTGGGAGAGCTTTCACTTAGTGAAGTTTCAGACCCATAGCTAATTACTCACCTACTCAAAATGAGTAAATGCGAATTATCTCTAAAAGTATTGCAGATAGCCAATTTTTCTCAAATTAATCTTTCACCTACTTTTGGGAGAGCTTTCACTTGGTGAAGTTTCAGCCCCATAGCTAATTACTCGTCTACTCAAAATGAGTAAATGCGAATTATCTCTAAAAGTATTGCAGATAGCCAATTTTTCTCAAATAACTCATTCACCTACTTTTGGGAGAGCTTTCACTTGGTGAAGTTTCAGACCCATAGCTAATTACTCACCTACTCAAAATGAGTATATGCGAATTATCTCTAAAAGTATTGCAGATAGCCAATTTTTCTCAAATTAATCTTTCACCTACTTTTGGGAGAGCTTTCACTTGGTGAAGTTTCAGACCCATAGCTAATTACTCGTCTACTCAAAATGAGTAAATGCTAATTATCTGTAAAAGTATTGCAGATAGCCAATTTTTCTCAAATAACTCATTCACCTACTTTTGGGAGAGCTTTCACTTGGTGAAGTTTCAGACCCATAGCTAATTACTCACCTACTCAAAATGAGTAAATGCGAATTATCTCTAAAAGTATTGCAGATAGCCAATTTTTCTCAAATAACTCATTCACCTACTTTTGGCAGAGCTTTCACTTGGTGAAGTTTCAGACCCATAGCTAATTATTCACCTACTCAAAATGAGTAAATGTGAATTATCTCTAAAAGTATTGCAGATAGCCAATTTTTCTCAAATAACTCATTCACCTACTTTTGGGAGAGCTTTCACTTGGTGAAGTTTCAGACCCATAGCTAATTACTCACCTACTCAAAATGAGTAAATGCGAATTATCTCTAAAAGTATTGCAGATAGCCAATTTTTCTCAAATAACTCATTCACCTACTTTTGGGAGAGCTTTCACTTGGTGAAGTTTCAGACCCATAGCTAATTACTCACCTACTCAAAATGAGTAAATGCGAATTATCTCTAAAAGTATTGCAGATAGCCAATTTTTCTCAAATAACTCATTCACCTACTTTTGGGAGAGCTTTCACTTGGTGAAGTTTCAGACCCATAGCTAATTACTCACCTACTCAAAATGAGTAAATGCGAATTATCTCTAAAAGTATTGCAGATGGCCAATTTTTCTCAAATTAATCATTCACCTACTTTTGGGAGAGCTTTCACTTGGTGAAGTTTCAGACCCATAGCTAATTACTCACCTACTCAAAATGAGTAAATGCGAATTATCTCTAAAAGTATTGCGGATACCGAATTTTTATCAAATAACTCATTCATCTACTTGTGGGAGAGCTTTCACATGCTGAAGTTTCAGACCCATAGCTAATCACTCACCTACTCAAAATGAGTAAATGCGAATTATCTCTAAAAGTATTGCAGATAGCCAATTTTTCTCAAATTAATCTTTCACCTACTTTTGGGAGAGCTTTCACTTGGTGAAGTTTCAGACCCATAGCTAATTACTCGTCTACTCAAAATGAGTAAATGCGAATTATCTCTAAAAGTATTGCAGATAGCCAATTTTTCTCAAATAACTCATTCACCTACTTTTGGGAGAGCTTTCACTTGGTGAAGTTTCAGACCCATAGCTAATTACTCACCTACTCAAAATGAGTATATGCGAATTATCTCTAAAAGTATTGCAGATAGCCAATTTTTCTCAAATTAATCTTTCACCTACTTTTGGGAGAGCTTTCACTTGGTGAAGTTTCAGACCCATAGCTAATTACTCGTCTACTCAAAATGAGTAAATGCTAATTATCTGTAAAAGTATTGCAGATAGCCAATTTTTCTCAAATAACTCATTCACCTACTTTTGGGAGAGCTTTCACTTGGTGAAGTTTCAGACCCATAGCTAATTACTCACCTACTCAAAATGAGTAAATGCGAATTATCTCTAAAAGTATTGCAGATAGCCAATTTTTCTCAAATAACTCATTCACCTACTTTTGGCAGAGCTTTCACTTGGTGAAGTTTCAGACCCATAGCTAATTATTCACCTACTCAAAATGAGTAAATGTGAATTATCTCTAAAAGTATTGCAGATAGCCAATTTTTCTCAAATAACTCATTCACCTACTTTTGGGAGAGCTTTCACTTTAACAGCAAAACTATTCAATTTAAAGGAGTTTTGTCAAATATGTTGAATTATCTCTAAAAGTATTGCAGATAGCCAATTTTTCTCAAATAACTCATTCACCTACTTTTGGCAGAGCTTTCACTTGGTGAAGTTTCAGACCCATAGCTATTTATTCACCTACTCAAAATGAGTAAATGCTAATTATCTGTAAAAGTATTGCGGATACCCAATTTTTATCAAATACTCATTCATCTACTTGTGGGAGAGCTTTTACATGGTGAAGTTTCAGACCCATAGCTAATTACTCACCTACTCAAAATGAGTAAATGCGAATTATCTCTAAAAGTATTGCAGATAGCCAATTTTTCTCAAATAACTCATTCACCTACTTTTGGGAGAGCTTTCACTTGGTGAAGTTTCAGACCCATAGATAATTATTCACCTACTCAAAATGAGTAAATGTGAATTATCTCTTAATAGTATTGCAGATAGCCAATTTTTCTCAAATAACTCATTCACCTACTTTTGGAAGACCTTTCACACACGAAAATGAAAAATTGTGAATATCTCGGAAAAGCTATTTCTTCTGCTTTAATGCTCGGCGGGAGATACACACCACGGCAGTGGTCTTGACAAAAATTTTTGTCTCCCCAAAAATGGTGGCCATTTTGAATTTTCAAAGTTTTTGCAAAACACAAAAATGCTTATATCTCGAAAACCGTGCTATATGGAGCGAACTCAACAAAATTTTGGACCTGCTGGGTATCTCTGCAGAGTAGCCATGCCAATTTTCAAAATATTTTTGTCTCGCCAAATATAGCGGACATTTTGAATTTTTTAATTTTTTGCAAAACACAAAAATGCTTATATCTTGAAAACCGTGCTAGATAGAGCAGACTGCGCTGACTTTGGTTGCCACAACAGGATAAGGCTAGAAACGAAGCATTTTCTTAATACTTTAGCACTCACCTTTATATCCTTTTCGGGACGCTTTGTTTTTGCTATGCAAAAACATTATCTTTTTTTTTTGCGAGCGATCCTCTAGTTTAGAATATCTTTGTCTCTGAGCAGATGCTCCCACAGCACTAGGCATGGTCAGACTGCTTGTCAGTACTTGGCTATTCCTCTTGCCACTCTTCACTTTACAAGTCAGCCAAACACTTTGGTACTAGCTGTGCCTTTGATTCTCCAAAAAATTTGGAATGACCTGCTGCACCATATGCACTATTCAATATTTATTACCTCAAAATGCTCAAAACTTACCTGTTTTATAAAAGTGTATCAGCCTTAGTGACCTGCCACCTCTGTGTTTTCTCTAGCATGACCTGGCTTTGTAAATGCTTATCTTTTATTGCGCTACAATAGCTTACCATGTGGAACTGAGTTCTTTCTCGGGAGGCCGCAGGCATCCGGCCAACGTCCAAGAAAAGTAGACATTTAGTATTGACCGGATCCCCGTGCTGAGAAAGTACCATAACAGTGTAATCTCGCGTTTAACCCTTCTTCTCTCGTTGGCCGCATGATTAGCAAGCGTTTGAAAATAAGCTTACATTTTCACTGGTTTCTCAGGAAATATGTGTTGTTGGACGATAATATTCAGCCATTTGTTTATTTTTATTGTATAGATCATTCTGGCATAGTTTGAAAAGTGCAGGATAAGTATTCTTTGAATATTTATCGTTTGTGAGTTTTCCGCCTTTCGACTCTGATTTTATTGCAGTAAAAATGTCTTGGTTTGAAGACAGAATTCAGGATCTCAATACAGATTTTGCCAAGTTCTGTATTCCTCCCAAGCCCTATGGGGCCCTATGGGCAAGGTTCCCCTACAAGTTCTCAAGGAACTTGAACACCAAGCTAGGCAGAATCTCTCTACCATCAATTTCACAGCTACTTTCACTAAGACTGCCTCTTCTTGTAACACTATTATGGAGAAGTGTCAACACAGTATCAAGGCTACCTTTAAGAGGGTTAAAAGCCAGATTCAGAAGGGTGCCAATCCTGAATGAGCTGTCAGGCGTGGCTATGAAAATGCCTGTGACTATTTTGAGATAATAAATAAGAGAATCCTTATTCAGCAGAGAGCCTTAGCCTGCCTCAGCAAATCTGTAGCCCATATACTCCAGAGGGAGCTGTATACCATGGGCAACACTGGCCTGCTAAGACGCGAGATGACCCTCCTTTAACCACATCTTCAACGTGAAGAACTGAAGAACTCACCTTTTTGGCCTACTCCTCTGTTCAGGTCACAGTTACTCAAGGATGGAGAAGACTTCCTCCTTTAAAAAAGCACCCCTAAAGACTCACAGGGTATTGGACCCTGTCAAAACAAGCCCTTTCGTGGTCCCCACCACAACAAGAAAAGAGGCTCCTACAGGAAACGCCCCTATGGGGGCAATTCCCCCCAAAGCAATAATCAATTGTTTTCCTCAGGTAGGGGGAAATCGAACAACAGAGTCTTCAGAGGTCATTTTTGACCCCACTCATGGGGACGAGGGCGTGGAAACCCCCCCCCCCCCCCAATGACTCCTTACAAGCCTCCCTCAGTCCACCAGTAGGAGGTCGCCTCCATTCTTTCAGAAGAGACTGGCTAACAAACAAATGTTCAGACAACGTGTTAAACATTGTCACGAATGGTTATGTTCTTCCATTCATCTCAAAACCAATTTTAGTCAGAGCTCCCCTGATTCGATCAGGTTACAAGGCCCTTCAAAAAGACCAAGCTCTGGCCTCTTGTATCCAGTCGCTTCTGTCAAAGAACGCAATAGAAACTGTGGAAAATGTAAAATCTCTCGGGTTTTACAGTCACCTGTTTCTTGTACCCAAGCCTCACCAAAGGTGGAGGCCAGTAATAGATCTAAGCAGGCTCAACACCTTCCTACTTGTAGAAAGCTTCAAAATGGAAACACCAGAGTCCATCAGGGCCTCTCTGATTCCAGGGGAATGGGTGTCATCGATAGACCTATCAGACGCCTACCTTCACATCCCCATCCACCCAAACTCAAGGAAGTACCTAAGGTTTTGCCACAAGTCACAGGTGTTCCAGTTCACCTCTCTGCCCTTCGGGCTAGCCACAGTCCACCAGGTCTTTACAATGATTGTAAAAGAAGTGAAGCTGATGGCCCTGACAAGGGGAATCAGACTTCACCAGTACCTGGACAACTGGCTTATCAGGGCCCAGTCTCAGGAAGAAGCACAAGTGAACACTCTAACTGTGGTAGATCTGACTCAGTCCTTAGGGTGGATAATAAATCAGGAGAAATCTGACCTAAAACCTACTCAAGTGTTTTCGTTTGTGGGCTACGAATACCATCTAGATTCAGCCCTTGTAAAACCCACTCAAGATAGATGGCTTAAACTTCAGGATTTGACCCTACGACTCAAGTCAAAACATGAGGCCCTTTCAGTTTCACCTCAAAGAGCACTGCAGATTTCCTCAGTCATTGGACAGCCTCCTTCCTTGGATAGAAACCATTTCAGCACACCTAGAGTAGTGGCAGAATCCCACAAACGTGATGAAAGGTGCAGACCTTCATCCCAAAGACCACAGTAGCCAACTCTTTACAGATGCCTCAAACGAAGGCTGGGGCACTCGCTTATAGCAAACTTCTACAAAGGGTCTGTGGTCAGACAGGGAAAAAAGGCTACACATAAATGTTCTAGAGCTGAAGGCAGTTTCTCTGGCTCTTCAAAGGTTCAAAGACCAGTGTCAAAACCAAACAGTGTTGGTTGCTATGGACAACTCAACAGTAGTAGCCTACATAAACAAACAAGGAGGTACTCACTCAGCGGAGATGTGCACTCTCTTGTGGAAGATCATGACCTGGTGCCATCATTACCAGATAACTTTAAAAGTCAGACACACTTCAGGGTGTCTGAATGTGATGGCCGAATTTCTGTCCAGGTCGAACCAAGTCCAGTCAACAGAATGATCACTGCATCCGTGTTCAAACAGATCTGTCACAAGTGGTTCACTCCTCATGTAGATCTACTTGCCACTCGTCTGAACCACAAAGTTTCACTGTACGTATCTCCAGTCCCAGACCAAAATGCTTGTGACATAGATGCTCTGAACATAAACTGGTTGGGTCTCACTGCTTATGCTTACCCTCCCACGGCTCTCCTTCACAGGGTGATCCAAAAATCAGGCAATCCAGTTGTCTGGTCATTGTAATAGCCCCAGGCTGGCCAGGGATGCCCTGGTTTTGGGACCTAGTGCAGCTCTAAACAGAGATCCCACTCCAACTACCAGTGTCAAGAACTCTTCTCAAACACTCCCACAACTATGTGTTTCACAGCAATCCACAACATCTCAACCTCCAGCCTGGTGTCTAGGAGTGGACAGCTCCAAGAACAAGGCTTCTCTGTGGAGGTTGCAGAGAGAATTGCTGCCCCTCACAGATCATCAACAAGGACCATCTACAAGTCAAAGTGGGCCCTATTTGAAAAATGGTGCAGAGAAAATTTGGCGGATTTCACCACTCCCTCTGTAAAGCAAGTCTCAGACTTCTTTATGTACCTGTACCAAGATCTAAACAGGCGCCCTTTGACCATTGATGGTTATAGGACAGCCATTGTTGACACATTGGGCCCAACAGGGCTCCATATCTCCCAAAGTTCAGACCTTAATAGGTTACTCTCCAGTTTTCACAGGGATTGTCCCAAAAGTTCCAGGAATCTTCCTAAGTGGAACCTTTCTGTTGTACTCCATGAGCTCACATAAGCACCCTTTGAGCCTATGAAAGACACCTTAAACATCTTACCCTCAAAACTGTTTTCTTGCTAGCTTTGGCCTCCAGCAAGTGCAGCGGCGAATTTCATGCCTGGGTTGCAAACAAAGTATCTAATCTAGGCCAATGGGAAAAGGTTGCTTTGTTCCCCTCTTCAGATTTCATAGCCAAAAACCAACTAGCAAGAAAAGGTTCTCAAAGTGTGTCTCTGGTGACTATTCCTGCTCTAACTACCATTGTAGATAGACAATTCAAAGAAGACAGGACCCTGTGTCCGGTACCGGCCCAGAGGTACTATTTGGATCAAAACAAAAGACTTAAGAGGGTCTTGATCCCTGCTTTTTATCTCCTTTAAGAAAGGACATACCTCAGACATCAGACCCGCTACACTCTCTTCTTGGCTAAAACAAACTATCCTACCTTCTTACAAACAAGCATATCAACAAGCTTTGGACCTGGTCCAAGTGAAAGCGCATGACATTAGGACCTTCGCGGCCTCTAAGGTCTTTTACGGTGAGGTATCGGTGGACCAAATCATGCAAGTGTGTCACTGGAAAGCTCACCACACATTTACAAATTTTACCTAAAACACCTTACTTGGTCAGACAACGACAACATGTATCTGGGACCAATAGTAGCGGCACAACAAGTCCTAGACCCTTCCCCTCAGACTGCTCATCCTCGGAAATAAAAAGAAGGGGGAGGGGCACATCCGCATCATCTCATATTTAGGGTGGCAAGTTTATGAGATTCAAGCTTAGGGCTGGTATTCATTACAGTGATGCCTTTTGGGGCTATCCTCGCATAAGTGAGCATGGCTGCACTTAACCCTTCAATCAAAACAACCTGACAGTATCCGTACTGTCATTCATTAATCTTCTGGTTTTTGGCTTCTTACAGGTCCGATTTTCAGAACTGGGGTTCTGTACGTGGGACTCTGACTGGTTTTTCAAATATTCATTTTATTTATTTATTAATTCAAATCCAAGAAAAATTCACTACTATTCCAGTCTCAGCTGAAATCCCTCCACCGGACGGTTGGATTCAGCATTCAGTTCCACATGGTAAGCTATTGTAGCGCAATAAAATTAAAAAATTTAATTACTTAAATGTAGCTTTTATAAGCTACAAGCTTTCCATGTGGAACTGAAGAGAGTCCCACCCTGCCTCCCCACTGTATTCCAGCGGAGGGGGTATGGGCTAAATTTACAATGAGAGAAGAAGGGTTAGATGCGAGATTACACTGTTATGGTACACTCTCAGCACAGGTATCCGGTCAATATTAAAAGTCTATTTTTCTTGGACATTGGCCGGATGCCTGCGGCCTCCCGAGAAAGTATTCAGTTCCACATGTTAAGCTTGTAGCTTATAAAAGCTATATTTAAGTAATTAAAATTTTCAATATAGTGCCTTAGAGTCTGTCAAATAATGGGGATTAAGTGTGTATCCATAGCATATTTATAGGATACACAGTTTTAAAACTAGTTTTAAGAAATTGACACCTGTTTACACAAAATTAGAAAAACATATCCACAGAAAAGGACTTGCTGGATAATAAAATAAAATAGGAAAACTTCCTGAATGAAATGTACAAAAAATATATCATGAATGATAATATAATATGAGTGTGTACTTTCCTTGTATTTCTGTCTTCTTATATGTCCACTTAAATAATTTCACATTGATCTTTCAGGGAGAACCGGGTATTCAAGGTACAGATGGCCGTCCAGGTAGATCCGGGCCACCTGGAAACAAAGGAGATGACGGTAACCCTGGCTTAGGATGGCCTGGTTCTAAGGGGGATCCTGGTCGAGACAACTATGTTGTTGGGCGCAAAGGGTTTCCAGGGCCCCCAGGAGTAAACGTGGGGAGTGATCCAGGGCCAAAAGGGCCACGTGGACCCCCTGGCAATCTAGCCATTGGACTTCGGGGAAGACCAGGATCCAGGGGACCACAGGGACCAAAAGGAGAAAAGGCAGATCCAGGGGACCCCGGACCACCCGGATCATGGGGGCTGAAAGGAAGAACTGGGAGACCAGGAAGAGGAGGTAAATAGAAAGATGGTAGGATGGCAATAGAGAGTATTTAAATGCAAATGAAAATACTTTTTTATTTTTTTTCCTGTATCTCCACTCTAAAGCGCCCATGGGCTATGTGACCAAATATCTATAAAAGTTTCGGATGGGCATTTACGATTTACGACAATCAAAGCCAGCCGGTTTTTTCCCCCAAGCAAAGACCTGAAGTTTGTTTTAGTTAAACACATGGAGAAAAAAGTAATATTTTCTGTTGAGCCACTGAGCTTGCAATTCACATAGTTTTTTCTTTTTTTCATCAGAGACGTTCACAACGGAAACATATTGCCTGATGATGGACTGAAACTTTTCTGACATCTTGGTTTTCTCAAAGATCATTTCATTATTTCTTTGTGGATATAACATTTAAACAATAAGATTATTAGCCCTTAAATTACAAAGTTCAAAGATAGTATTTCACATCCAATTCAGCAGCCAGGGTCATATTGGTACAGGTCCTCAGCATATGTTACTTTCGGGAGTCAAACCCACACAGAGGTGACAGCCTGCCTTTAGATGCTAGCCTGTTAGGCCACTGAGGACCTACTTGAATTAGGGAAAGATTAATTCAGTTAACTTCAACAGGATATAATAACAATATGAAAGGATTGAAGTAAACCAAGTGTAACAGAAGTACTTACCGATCACTCCAGTTTGTGATGCTATGTAGCTTTAATTACAATGGACAGTTACACAATGGAAAAAAATTATTTCTGTTCATAAAAGGAAAAAATTAAAGTTCAGGTAGATTCTATTCATTTATCAGAGTTTCGGAACATAAAATATTGAGGAGAGGAATTTTCCAGGTCAATCATTTCTTTTTCTTTTTAAATTCTTCATCAATCATCAATACTTTTTTCTCATTTTACAGAATAATCTTTTTTTTTCTTCTCAAATTTTTGTTGTTGTAAAACCTCTCCCCCACCCACCACTTATTGTCTCTGGCTGTTTATTATAGAATTAACATAATTTTCAGGTCGGGGTAGTTATGGCCCCCCTGGAGATCCAGGTCCCCCTGGATATGGCCCGTTTGGTCCGGATGGATATTCAGGGATTAAAGGAGACAAGGGTGGGATTGGGCTGCCTGGAGGGCCAGGGGGTATAGGATTTCCAGGTCCGATTGGTGACCCAGGGCTACCAGGATCACCAGGAGATCGTGGTCTTCCAGGTTACCAAGGAGACCAAGGAGGGCCCGGTGTTGGGGGACGTCCTGGAATTCCAGGGTACTCTGTGTTTCTGTACAGTAGACACAGTCAGAGAGACACGGTAGGTTGTTTTGAAATCTAATTTAACCTAGTTGAGACTTTTATAGTGCTTAATCTCTGTACAGAAGAGTAATTAACATATACCAATATTTCATTTAGGCAGGTTTAACTTGCTCCGTATACGAGGAACTGGGGATATTTTCTGTCATTTTCTGAATAAATCTATTTTGAAATTTATAACTCTAACATAAAAACTCCATTTCACTGATATTTTATATTCTTCTACTTGTTTCAGTAAAGTCTGAGTAGTTTTGGGGACAGACATTCATTGACACCACAACTGTGTAGATTTATGTTTATTTGACTGATTTAAGTGCTTTAAAATCGGGAGACTTCTGTAGTTAAGTGTGATGCAATTCATTTTATTTTATTGTTGATCTCTCTAGCCACCAGAATGTCCATACAACCACCCACCCCTGTGGACTGGATACAGTCTGCTACACACAGAGGATGAGGGAAGATCATACGTACAGGACCTTGGTAAGTACCTGCAACAAAATATCGGAATAGACGGGAACTTGATTTGTGTTTAGTACCCAAATACCCGAATGGACAGGAAGTTGGTAATCACTCGGAGTCAGTTTCACAAAAGGACTGAACTAAGACTTAAAGTTAAGATTTTTGTCTTAAAATGAGGCTAAGTCTGTGGTCTTAGACTTAGAGGGTCTCATAAAGCTGCTAACTCTGGGCTTTGGCTATCTTTATTATGGCCGCCATATATTTTTCTCACTTCAAAATTTGAAATGCACAAAAACAAAGACTAAATATATAGAACACCTCCTTAAATTAGTCTTTAGACACAATTATTTTATTACAAGGCTTTCCATTGAAAACAGCATTTTTTTTCAAAGATAAAATGAGTTAATCAAAGGATATGTGTCACTACTGAAATACTTTGACTAGATATAAAGAGTCACATGACATAGAAAACCACTGTGGTAATATAATAAGTTTGGACTAATCTAATCTAATCTAATGTGGACTTTTATAGCGCTTAATCTCCATCACAGATGGACTCTAAGGTGCAACAGAACATAAAGCAAAGGCAATTAACATTAATCCGGGGATATAGCAAGGTCGTACCAAGGAGACACAGGGTGACAAGGGAGGCTATGGCGGATAGGCTTTTGCATACAGATAAGTCTTAAGCTTCTTTCTGAAGGAGGCAACTGATGTTGCACTGCGCACATCATGAGGGAGTTCATTCCAGATTCTAGGAGCATCAAAGGCAAAGCTGTGATCAAAATGTTTGACAGACTTAAAGACTGATGGGCGGAAAGGAGGAACAGTAAGATATTGACAATCTGGGTGACTACGCCTGGTACTATAGGAACTACTACTGGGAGACAAGTAAGGTTGAAAGTAGGAAGGGGAGCCACTATGTAGAAATTTATATACTAGAGTTGCAGTTTTGAACATACATCTATACTTCACGGGCAGCCAGTGGAGTTGTTTCAGAATGGGCGTAACATGAGCATACCTTCAATGGTTTGTAACAATACGAGCAAGGGTATTCTGAATACTTTGCAATTTGTGAAGATTGAAACATGACAAACTCCTAAAAAGAGAGTTACAGTAGTCCAGGCGACTACTAACCAAGGCATTTCCAGCTAGGACTGCCACTTCCGTAGTGAGATACTGTCTTATTCTACGAAGGTCACGCATCTGGAGAAAACACGCTTTGCAAGTCCTCTTGACATCTTCAGAGAATGAAAATTCTGCATCGAACCACACACCTAGATTTCTAACAGAATCAACCGGATGAATAAGGCTGCCAAAGATACTAACAGGAAAGTAGGAGGAAGGCTTCTGACACTGAGACTTAGAGCCAAAGACAATGAACTCCGTTTTCTCTGGGTTAAGCTTCAGTTTACTGAGAGACATCTATCGTTGCACATCAAGAAGGTAGGCATTAAGCCTGGCGAGAGCCGCCGAGGCATTTTTATGAGAGAGATGGATGTAAAGCTGTGTGTCATCCGCGTAGAAGTGAAATTTGATATGTGGATGAAGGTGGATGATTTTACTAAGTGGTGTAGTATAAAGTGAGAACAGCAATGGACCGAGAACTGAACCTTGGGGAACGCCGTAGATGAGCTTGCTTAATTCAGATAGAGTAGAGCCTATCTTAACGACCTGGCAACGATCACCCAAGTAGGAAGCAAACCACTTAAGTACATTTCCACCAAGACCGAACCAGGATTTAAGGTAACTGAGAAGAATGCTGTGATCTATGGTATCGAACGCGGCTGATAAATCCAGAAGGACTAGAGCTGTAGGTTCGCCACGTGCCAGAGAGAGATGTACCTCGTTCTTTATAGACAATAGAGCTGTTTCAGTAGAATGTCCTGGCTTATAGGCTGACTGATGTGGATTATCCAGTTTGTTAATATTGATGTGTGACGTAAGTTGCTTAGCAACAACTCGCTCAACCAACTTTGAGAGGAAACAAAGACCAGACACTGGGCGGTAATTCTTAAGGTCATTTTTGGGCAGAGATGCCTTTTTAATGAGGGGGGTGACAACAGCCCTTTTGAAAGCACCTGGAAAAGAGCCATCACTAAGAGAGTAATTAACCAACATGGTGATAGATGGAAGGAGTATATCAAGACATTCCCTGAGGAGGAATGTTGGTATGGGATCCAGTAGGCAAGATTTAGTAGGAGACTCATTGATGCACTTTCTGACCTCGTCTTCAGTCACAGGCTTAAAGGTATTGAAGGCGGGGGGCACATAATCAGGTGTATCATTGAATGAACCAGAATTGGAGAATGTGTCCCTGATTTTACTTATTTTATTTGTAAAGAAAGAAGCAAATGTGTCTGCAAGGTTTTTTCCGAGCTATGAGCTGGCAGAACAGTCTCAAAGGTGCGATGCAATACCTTCCTTAATGACTGCCATAGCTTCTTAGGGTCTTCACTATTTGCAGTTATAAGATTGGCATAATAGGAACCCTTGTCTTTCTTGGCAAGTCGATTGCACCATGCAATTTGCTTGCGGAGCCTCGACCTGTTCGACAATGTCTTATGTTTTCTCCACATCCGCTCAAATTGCCGCCTTAGGGAGCGAGCCATACGATATGACTCAGACAACCACTCATCTGACTGCCGTTTTGCCATGCGTGAGATGATAGGAGCGTGCTTGTCAAGTACCTGGGTAACGTCAGCCCGGTACTGATCATACAATTCTGTCACGGTTCCTGCAGGAGGGAGTACAAATGGAATATTTCTAAGGTCTTTGCGGAACTAGTTGATATCAATCCTATGATACCTTCGATAAGAGACCATTTTTCCAATGCAGATTGCTGGGTGGGAGAAATCAAGTTGGCATCGTATTGCAGCATGGTCAGAGATAAAGTCCCCAACATTGACATTACGGACAAAATCTGAGTCACCAGGAGATATCAAAACGTCCAAAGTGTGACCCAGTATGTGAGTCGGACTATTGACACATTGAATGAAACTGCTGCGCTTGAAGGATGTCATAGAACCTTGACCTGTCACCACACTCAACATCCAGATGAACATTTATGTCACCACAAATGATAAAATTAGAACCGATTGAAGACAGAAAGCCAGAAAGAGCTGGAAAATCTTCCAGAAATTGAGTAGTGCTAAGTCACCCTTTGTGAAATCCATTTAAATCCAGGACTTAGCAAAGATTTAAGTCCCTGACTTAGCCTAAATCCAGACTAAGCCTGAGACCCTTTGTGAAACCCGCACCAGGCACCAAATATCTGAATGGACAGGAACCTGGCAAGGGTCTGGTGCAAAGTACCTGCTGCAAATCATGTACTACAGATATTAATCACAATAAAATACAGTTTAATGAGTTTGTCCCTCTACATACCTTCACAGGTACCGCGGGTTCCTGTATCCGTAAGTTCAGCCCCATGCCGTTCATGTTCTGTGATAAAAACGGTGTGTGTAGCCATTCCCGCCGTACCTCTACCACCTACTACCTGAGTACAGAGAAGGAAGCACCCATGATGCCTGTAGACGGATATGAGGACATAATGCCATACATTTCAAGGTAAACTACTATTATGTCAGCCTAAATATATATATGAGGGACCAGATTACAAAAGAACTAAAAGAATCTTTCAACTGATTTTCACAAAATCACTGTGACAAAATGGGAAACTTATGCTGAACCTTAATATATCAGTTCTCGTGGCAAATGTACAGGTTAGTTGTTGATTGACTATTGTAATTCCCTTTTTGCTTGACTCACAGATTTTGAGTTTAGAAAACTGCAATGTGTCCAAAACTCAACCTGCAGGGTTGTCACTCGATTCCCAAGGTTTTCTCACAACTAAAAAGAATGCTATTGGCTCCCAGTAAAATCCAGGGTACAGTTCAAAATAGGGCTGATCACCCAGTAAACATTACAAATGTTTATAAACCTAACTATCAATGGTTTAGATAAGGTTTAAAATGATTGGTCCCTAAACGTTTGCCTATAAATGTTTATAAACGTTTAAGCATAAACGTTTATTAACGTTTATATATAAACATTTATATATAAACATTTATATATAAACGTTTATACACGTGTTTAAAATCTGGAGAAATATTTCTGGAAGTATATCTTGCTGTATCACTGTTGTTTGAAGTCATCATTATATTCTAAGTAGAGATATAAAAGTATATAATATAATCAAATTATATACTTTTATATATCTACTTAGAATGTAATGATGGCTTCAAACAACAGTGATACAGCAAGATATAGTAACAGAAATATTTCTCCAGTTTCTCTCAAAATGGCTGTGCTGATGTCATCATCCCAACTGAAAGTGAGGTTAAGGTATTTTTAACCCTTTGTAAAGGTTTAAAAACGTTTATAAACGTTTATAAACCAAACTAATGTTGCTGAAACGTTTATAAACCCTTAATATTGAATAATTGTCAATATTTAAATTTATATTTGGTTTAAAAAACGTTTATAGGTTTACTAAACGTTTATAAACGTTTGTAATGTTTACTGGGTCATATACAAAATTATAAAATGTGGCCAACCAGTATACTTCATTGAAAAACTCCATCCATACACTTCATCTAGATATACTAGACACAGTTGTCTACTTTTTTAAGTTTGTGTGGTCTTCTGTTTTAACTGGGCCCTCTCAAGTGAAAATAGAGGTGAGATTCTGAAGATGCCACAAAAAATCATAAAGGTAGTTCAGTATTTTATTGTTGTTTTCTATAGATGCGTTGTCTGTTTCTCACGGAAACCCGTGCTGGCTGTACATAGCCAGTCCACCTTGGAACCTCTCTGTCCTGTGGGCTTTGTAGAACTCTGGTCTGGATACAGTTTTGTCATGGTATGTACCGCAGTTTCTGATTGGCCAGTTAGTGCATGTATGGAGTAATCACATTCATTTGGTTGATTTGGTGTTTGCTTTATTGAGCTAAGTTTTAAGCTCACTTCACAGTTATCTGTATCCATTTAACCCGCATTCATACCAGTCTGTATTTCACTTACACCTTGTATGTCACTTAAGCCTTGTTCACACTTGCCTGTATGTAATTAGGTCAAGATTTGTCTTACTCAAGCCTTGTTCACATGTGCCTGTATGCAAATCAGTTCACCGTCAGATTTCTCTTTTACTTGAGCAAAGTTTACACTTGTCTGTATTTCACTTATCCTGTCACTAAAATCATGTTCACACTTTATTGGTTTTACTTAAGCCCTGTTCATACCATTCCATATTTTAAACCTAAACTCTGGTCACACTCGTCCACCTTTCAGTTAAGCCCTGTTCACATTAGTCTGTATATCCCTTAATTCCCATTCACATTTACAATTGTTTACTTAATCCCCATTCACACCTGTCTGTATTTCAGCATGCTGTAGGAGAGATGGGAGGAGGACAGCCACTTTCCAGTCCAGGAAGCTGCATGGAAACATTCCGTGCAACGCCTTACATCGAGTGTAATGGCAACGGAGAATGTCACTATTTCAGAGACAAGTTCAGCTACTGGATGGTCAATGTAGACAACAAGGAAATGCCAGGACGTGTTGTAAAGCCCTTTGAAACCTTCGACCATCTGGGCAAATGTAAAGTGTGTGTATATGTGAAGGGCATACCTGGGTTTTAACAATTTAAGACTGTGAACTGTACAGAAAAGTCTATTGTAATTTAAGGTTTTTGTAAGAGAAAAAACTAACCTTATTCTCACGAGTGCTTTTAACTAGGTGGTCACTGATTGGAATTGACAGGAATAATATTTAAAATACTTCAAAGTTTTAGTTAAGAAAAATAACACATGTACTTCAATAACAAAATTGTTTTTTCAAATTCTTCTTGTTCAATTGGCGAAGGTCACATGACTGCTCATTTTAATGGCATTGTCATATGTTTGTAGTGTATAAAACATCTCGGAACTATATTGTGATAATTTTGGTTTCTTTGCACTTGTGAATAAAACTACTATTGCAAGAAGGCTCGATATAATTGTTAAATCAATTGTTGCCTAATTGTGAATAAAATATGTTAACTAAATACTTGCTAAAGATAACATGAATCTATTCGATGCAATAAACTGGGTTGTACATATTGTTGTACAGGAGCTCAAAATACATACATCACTTTGGGGGGTGAGACATTCAGTCAATTAATCATAAATGACAGTGTAGCATTGCAGTGGGTCATTGATGGAATGATTATCTTATCCTTTGTACATATTTCACAAAATAGTGATGTTGTTTTAACATAATTTATGCAGTTTTTTCATTAAATTGTAAGTTATAACTTTGCCGTAACCACCATATTTACTTTAATAATTGGGGTTTTTTTTTTGGTAGAACAAATAATCTTGCATTTTTCAATTGAAAAAATGTGTGACAATGTTTATTTAAAATTAAAACGTCCACAATACATGTACCAACCAAACACACTCAGTTAAAATTCGCGTAATATTTTAAGTAAAAATGGTAATATTCATAGATATGGAGCAAATAAGTGACAATTAGAGGGTCAGTAACATTATATTACACAAATATATTAAACTGTATTATCAATGAATACTGACGTCTATATAAACTGCATAAAAACGTTTTTCTTCAATTATCGCCCACTCAGTAACCCATAGACTGTGAATTTCGGTTTCCTTCATCTATCCGAACCCATCATTTATCTGACCGGATTGTATGTCTCCCATTGGGTTCGGATAATTGAGGTTCTATTATATATATACTTTACCCCAGAAAAGTGTTTGATTACCCACATATGTACAGTCAAACAGGTGAATAATCAACTTAAAGCCTCCGTAAACTACTCGGTATAAGTGAGCAAATGTGTTCTATTAACATCAATCCCCATCAATCCCTGGCAACGATTAACAGTCCTTGTATTTTCACATACTAATTAGAAAAGATAGCAGAAATGCATGTCCAGTGAAGATTAGCATTAAATTTTTTCAGTTCACACTGGTTTCTTTGTATGTTATAATACTTTATTATTACAAGGCTTTTCAAATTTGAGAGATAAACACTTGTGACCTTTGTAACTTTTAAATTATTCCTTTGTTTGATAAAATCCAGTGCCACCCTACAGTGCTGGAACAATATTTGCAAACTTGGGGTATTATCGCTTGCTGACTCATTGCCGAGCAATGATCGGTAAAATTTAATTACAACCTATAGTTGCTAAACTCATTTCTTTCAATTCTTTCTCGCCTCTTTTTTACCATATTAACAACCATATTTAGAGAAAATTTTGTACATTTACCAATTAAAATCACAAAACTAGCTGTAAATGCAAAATATAGAGTAAACAGAGAACACATTGGGGTTTTTCACACTGTAGTCAAGGCGATCATATATCCATCATTCACAAGCGAGGATACACAAAGCACGTCCTGGAGTGAGGTAGACGTTTGTAAAATACTTTTAGGTTATATTATGGTTATATTTGTGATACTTTCCACCCATTTTCCTTGTTTTTATTTCATATTTGATTTTTTTTGTGTGTGGGTTCACACTTCTAACTTCATGATCGGCAGTGATCAATCTTTGTTCACATTATTTCGATTTGAACATTGACAGGTAAAGTCACCGCGATCTCCCAGCACTAGCGGAATGTTTAAAGTGTGTCAAAATATGCAAAAGTGGGGTCTAAATCTTGAAAGGTCTATCATTTTTTTAATGCTCGACGATAGGAGAGGGTTATTGTGATCAGTTTGTTTCTGTCTGTCTGTCCGTCTGTCTGTCTGTGCACCGTTCCGCCCTTATAACTCAAAAACTATAACACCAATCAAGCTCAAATTTGGTGGGCAGATATTTCACGGGGTACAGACAGATTCTTCCAAATTTGGTGTAATTTGTGTGAAAATTAAAGTTAGGGGAGAGTTTTTCTTATTTTTAATTGGGAATACACAGTGAAACTGCTGCTCTTCATCACATACGTAAAAAATCAATATTTTGGTTTCTGATGATGTCATTACTCAGTGATGTCAAAATACAATTGTCATTGTGAGGTCACAAACCTAGCTTGTGATACTTGCTGTCTTTAAGTAAAAATATTTCTTTTCATTTTATGTCTTGAAATTCACATAAAGATAATAAAGAGAGATGTGGTATAGTAATCATTTTTATTAAACTATTATTTCTGTTTTATTTACTCTTTTTTCTTTCAATTCCTTGACAGCTAGTCGATCACAAAAATTTACCATGCATGATTTTCACCAAGAAGTGACCTTTAAGCAATATTTTTGCCTCCACCAGCAGCTTATGTTTTTGTGTGCTAATTGTTTGCCTTGTCTGTCTTTTTTGTTGTTTTTTTTTTGTTGTTTTTTTTCTTTGTTTTTTTTTTTTGTGTGTTTAGATTACTCCAAACCAATGAACAGATCTTTATTAAAAATTTGTGGGTAGGACCTGACTGAAGGAAGAAATTACTAAAAGATCTGGATCTTATTATGGATACAAAAAAATCAAGAATTTTCAGAGGTCCCCTTTTCAATGTATTTTAAATGACTTTAGCGTTCTACTTGATATTTCTATGAAGATTAATTTACATGTTTGGTTTTATTTTATTGTCTTCCTTACAATACTTTATCTCACTTAAGAGACTGGTCACATGGAGTCGAGCGTTTTGCTCTCTCTGAGTGCATCTTGTTGTATTTGTGATGAATACTGTACAATAAGATACATTCAAGGGTGATTTATTTCACAAAATTCACAAGGTTTTGCAAAACCATACACTTTAATTTATTCATTTTATTCTCTAAAAGTGATTAAATACTAGCATATACCTGAAGAGAGACAAATGTGAGATTTTGTAACCATCTCACCTAGAACCAGGACTTGAAGTTATTAGTACTAGCATGGCTCTGTTGTTGATTCCCTGGTGCTAATAATTACTCAGTAAATGGTGTATATTGTGCTTCCATTAAATATCACAATAAAAAATGGAAGATTTTGTTTGTATCATTGAAAATGTTTCCAGTGTTTATGCATGAAACTGCAAAATTTATTTGCAATTAAGGTTGATTTTAGAAGATCTTTTATGTCCACTCGACAGTTGTTAACTACAATATATTATATTGTCACTCACAAACTCATGATTTTGAGTATAACAAAATTGACAACACAAATTTGCAAATTTAATAAGTAAAGTAAACGCCGCCTCCTCCAGGAGCCGTGCATCGAGATTAAGATTTGTCAGATTTCTGTGAGGGATCTGATTGAATGGTTGTGTCAACAGGTTGGGCAGATTGGGCAGGATCAGTGGGATTTGGCTGGGCATAGCCACTGGATCCCAAAACCAAGGCATATTGGGCCACCCCGGAACAATCAGAATGATTCTCTTGCATGGGGAGTCCTACAACATCACCGCTTTGCCCAATATGGCTGATAGTGGGAAGGTGTATGCTTCCTGATCCTACCATGACAGACTGACACAAACAAAGGCAACTTGTTGTTGAACCTCGTGGCAAATAGGTCTATTTGAGGCCAGTGCCACCTGTTGCATATTGCTTGGAAGACCTCCTGAAGGAGAGACCACTCTGTTTGGGTGGTCTGGTCTAGCCTGGATAGCTTGTCTGCGACCACACTCAGCCGGCCTGGAATGTGTCGGGCTTTTAGAGTTACTTGATTTCTGGTGCACCAGGTCAAGATTCTCCATAGTAAAGCACAAAGTGGGCCCGACCTCATGCCTCCTTCCTTTATGTATGACACCACTGTGGTGTTGTCTGTCTCTACAAGTACTATCTTGTGTATGCAGAGGTCTTGGAACTCTTGTAAGGCTAGAAAGACTGCCTTGAGTTCTAGGTAATTGATATGCAACTTGCTTTCCGGAAGGGACCAGGTGCCTCTTGCAGTGCATTCGTTAAGTGAGCGCCCCACCCTGCTTTTGATGTATCTGTAAAAAATTTGCAGATCATGTTTTATTTGGGTGTAATGGTTGGTCTGTAAGGACATTGTCCTCTTGCAACCACCATTGTAAATGTGGGTGCAATCACCTTGGTATTGGAATCACCTTTTCTAGTGACTATGGTACCCTCCAGTTGTTTTTGAGATGCCACTGTATGGGTCTCCTATGAAGTCGGCCTAGGTGAACTTGCTTTCCCTGTGACTGTTAGTAAACCTATCAGACATGAACTGTTGGACCGGACAAACCGGTAGTGACAGTATTTCTAGTATTTTGTCCTGAAGGTTCTGCCAACGGTCCGGTATAGGTCGGACCCGACCGGCCATGAGGTCGAACTGGTTACAGTTTCCAAGATATAGCCCAGACAAGATTTTATAGGTCAAGGTCACTACAGCAAGGACAAGATTTTTTTATACGTGGGAGTTTAAGGTCACCTTAAAATAAGGCACACCTTCAAAACTAGTTACAACCACATGCCAAATTTGAATTGAATCTATCACGCCATTTTTGAGATACTGTCCGGAAACAAAAAAACTTAAACTCAAGTATGTTACTAGTGGGAGATTAAGGTCACCAAACTATACAGCACACCCTCGGGACCAGTAACATCCACATGCCAAATATGAATTAAATCTGACAAGCCATTTTTGAGATACTGTTCGGAATACAAAGTGTGACAACAGACGACACTACAAAATGAGATGACGAAGCAATCCCTAAATGCCACGCAGCATAAATGCTGTAACACAAAAAACTGTAAAAACACGATCATGTTCATCTGTTTCCTGGAAATGTCAGCTGACACATTGCCCAGTGGGCACGTTATTGCTTTTTACCCCACAGCTTTTAAGAGCTGTGTGGGTTTTTCACCCAGTGTCTGTAAGGGCAGTCAGGTGTTCAGGCAGCCTGAAGAAAGCTTGTCCAGGCTGTATCTTCTGAAACGTGAGGTGTAAGACATTGATACTTGGAAGGGACATTAGATGTGCAATGTTATGGTGTGACTTTGATTTGATCTTTGACCTTGCCATAGTTCCCTTCAGTTTGAGATTCTTGGCCAGGCTGTATCTCAGAAACCATAAGCTATAGGAAGATGATACCTTGTCGGGACATTGGTTAGGGAGTCTAGGTGTGCAGCGTCGTGGTTTGACCTTGATTTGACCTTACCGCGAACGACCTTAACCTTTAAAATCCGGGCTATATCTTTGAAACCATACAGTATAGGAAGCTGATAATTGATATTAACATTGATTAGGAGGTGTAAGTGTGCAGCATCATGGTGTGACCTTGATTTGACCGTTGATCTTGCTGTAGATGTTGGAAGTTGATACTTGGTAGATACAATGGTTAGAGGGTGTAGGTGTGCAGTAACATGTCACACTGTATGCTCTGAAAGTCTCCTGATCTTTGCAGTGTGTCCCTTCACCTATCTCGTGGTTTTAAAAACTATGAGTATTTATGGGGTGTGGGTATCTCTGATGCTATTTTTTTGGGGGGATGGGTGGTAGTGAGGGTGGGGGAGCTGTACACACCTAAGGATTAAATTGTTCCCAGACAATAATGCAATGGTTATTTGTGAATTGTATGGTGTAAACAAAGCTACAATAAAACAACAAGTTTGTAATCGTTTGTCCAGTTTTTATACTTTTTATCAGTTAATTTCAATAAATATATTGTATTTTGCAATGAGTGTACTTGTACAAAAACAAAAGTCTTATTTAGATGTACATGAAATAAATCGAAATACTAACACATCCCGCACATGTATAAACAATTTCATTTTTCACTTAACTTGGATTAAAATGCAATGTCAATTTTTTATAAAATTTTTCCTTAAAACGCATATAATCTGTATTTTGCAGCAGGTATGGGTCGGTAGGACCGGTATCTCGGTATCGAGAGCATTTTCCGCCACTTCGCTTGCCAACACATATAATGGAAGGAAGAGTTAAAATATTAGAAACATACCCCAAATCTGAAGAAATTATAAGCTTTTATCCCATATTTACATCCATTTGCAGACTTTTATAAGCGATACGTTGAGCAGAACTGCCATGTTTTGGTTATGACACTTTATAACCTCAATTTCCCTTGTCAACTCATATAAATGAAGGAAAACTCAAAATATTGGACAGAAACCAGAAATATGAAGATATTATGTGTTTTATCGCATATTTTGTGCATTCATGAGCTTTTATTGCAACGTCGTTGAGGAAACGTCCATGTTTGTTTGGGGTGTACTAAAACACGGAGTCCCGAATTCGGTCCGGTTTTGCATTGGCGACCTCCCAATGTACATATTTTTCATACAGACCCATCCCTATTTTGCAGCACGTGTACAGACATCAAATCCTTTTATAGATTTTTTTTTATGAAATAAATCAAAATATTCAACCATTCTTATGTAAAGAAATGATTTTTGACTAAAGATGGATAAATGCAATTCATAAACACTACAGCTGTGTTGCTGGTGTGTAACCCACATTGATCAAAATCTGAGTTACTTTGCAATATCAATCCTCACAGCGACAAATTCATCATTTTACAATTAACTGCATAAAAATTCATACTGTATTGACATTTATAGATGAAAAAGAAAGACTGAATTTTTTACATAAACTGACACAGGAAACAATGTATTGGTGTAAGTAAGCCTTCATGAACTACTGTTTTCTATTTCATACTCCTAAGCAGCCTGTTGACCCCTCTTTAGGTCCTACATGTTATAGCGCTGTTCCATCTCTGCAATAATGCTATACGATAGGTTTACCACAGTGTAAATTATCAGTTTGGGAGGTGGATCTCTCAATCACAGTAATGTTAAAGCCATTGTAAACCCATCTTGTACAGAAGTTCCGGTATTTCCCCAATGTGTTCCCAACTGGATATGCTCGTAAGCCTAACTGGAACAGTTTATGACAACATTATCCTGTTTAAAAAGATCGCAAGCTGCTCTCGATCCTTGTCAGCTTTTTATCATTTTAAAATCAACTTAAACCTATCTTTTTGCTCTTACAGCAATCTGTAACTCATCTTTTCCATCTTAAGTCAATCTTAAAGGTTCGTAAACCAATTGGATGGATTGGGAAACTATCACTAATCTATCAGGAGCCCATCGGAACACTTCTTGAAGCAATCGCAATGTTCATCGGAAAGCTACGGGGAAAAATTGGGAATTTATTTAAACCTATCTCAAAACCACATCCATGGATCTTGAATATTTAATTTTTCCAACTGGGAAGTAGGTTTACTATCGGATTCCAATGGTAGAACAGCCCTATTACAGTGAGCTAAAAGGCATGGCATACTGCCACAGGTCACTGATTTCACAAATCCATTCAATGATACTGGGAAAGCTATTTGTTATACAGTGTATGTTTTTCTCTCTTTACTAGTCTAGACGTAGAAGAGTGTATGTTGTGAAAGGCATGTATATTGGTGTCAAGATCTTCTGGTATAACTACAAATCTACAATAAATGTTTTCTGTTTTGTGGACAAAATTCTTTGTCTATTTATTACTATACATCTTGTTACAATAGTCTTTTCTCTTACAAACGTGAAATATGAAAATCTCGCACACACGAGCTGTGTTCTATAATCTCCCACTCAGCATGCTAGGTAAGTACAAATAAGTATTCTTTAAGAAAACTTTCCTGAATTATGGTTGGAAGTAGATCATTAACTCACTTTTGTCAAGTATTTGACACTGTTTATTCTTCTCTTTAGAATGCACATGCTGTAGATGCAATATAATAAATATCACTTGTACAAAAGCATGATAGGTTGTAAATGTCCCACCATCATATCCATGAGTTTCCAGTTTCATACACAAACCAGTGATCCGTTAATTGACCTTCAATCAATTTGACACTGTAGTCCTGTTTGTGAAGGCCATTTGAAGTACTGCTGCAATGTACTGAATCCACTTCTGACCAAGCATAGTTAAAACTATCAATCCATACTATTATGAGTCCTGGGTCTCGTGTATGAACACAGTTTCCTGAGAGTGGGATCCCAGACTCTCCAGGATTGTATCCGGATCCATCAGGGAGAGGTTTCGTTTGGGGAAGTTTGTGAGCAGTTCATGTTTTAACTGAGAGTAGCCTGCTTCTACCATATATTCTGTCAGGGCCTGAAACATGCCACAGCTATAGCTAAAATGAAAACTTTACAAATTTGTCTCATAACTTTGAAGTACAAAGTTATTTGCAAAATATATCAGTTAGGAATGCTTGTATTTTGCTAGTACAGACTTTTACATCTTGTTGAATGTTCCTCTTTGTGCAAAAGGGCTTTATATATGTTATGTGGAAGTTGGGAATTTTTGTATAAGTTATAACTTGTACAAAATCTTATAGAAGTTTTAATTTGTACAGCTGAGTTGTGCAAATTATAACTTGTTAAAATCTGTACAAACTATTTGTAGAAGTTATGATCACACACCAGTAGGCCTCATTATGTGATGATTTACACACTGTTGCCTATATGCTGAAAAGAGGTTCTTTAATAAGGCTGCAACAATTAACTGTATTAACTGAACACTAGGTTACTCATGCACTAACCAGCATATTATGGAACTGGTTAACCATTTCCTTATGTATATCACCTTTGTCATATGGGATTTATTGAGACTTATAACATGATCATTAGAATTCTCAATATTTGGTGTCATAGCCTAAAACGTTAGCAATTCAAAGCATTTTATTGCTCTATTACACTGAATGTATAAAATACAACATTTAATTTGCAAATCACCCAACAATTTGCATGAACTTTCTACTTTCTGGGTACCATGAGACCCCCCCCCCCCCCCCCCCCCCCAACTCCCATAATGTTTGCAACATTTACATCCAGGATAAATGCAGATCTAACAATTTTGGCCTTCAAAGATACTATACACCAGACACAGATAACTGGTCAATCTATGGTATGACTTTCACTCTAACAGCTGAAAAGTCTTTTTTAAATGGTAGAATGGGTAAATTGTTTTTCCAAATGGCACCAATTTCGAAAGTAACCTAGCCTAGGTGGTACCTTGCCTCCTTGTTCAGTTTTAAATCTATCGAATGTGGCCTTGAAGACCAAGAGGTTATACTTAAAATAGCTGTTTTATGGGATCCAAATCCCATCAGCAATGTGATTTATTCTAATATGACATGGATGTGTCAGTAAATCTGATTGGTCGAGGGGAAAATATTTTTTTTTTGGATAATAGCTTATAACTCAGCATAATAGTTAACCCAACTAGAGGAATGCTTTTGATAACAAAAGCGAAGCATCCCTGAAAGTTTAAAATGCTTTGTGGTTTTAATAAGCATGCTGTAAAGCTAAGAATGCACAAAGCTGCGCCGTATGCTTTCCCAATACCTCTTAATACATTCTGAAGCTATAAAAGCAACAATAAAGGAGATATAAGGCAAAAACTCAAAAGCAGCTATTTATGACCCCAGTTTGGACCGTAAGGTGGGTCAGGGGGTAAAACTGACCGGCTATTTAGACTCTCTACATGTGCTTTCCCAATACCTCTTAATACATTCTGAAGGTATAAAAGCAACAATAAAGGAGATATAAGGCAAAACTCCAAAGCAACTATTTTATAACCCCAGTTTGACCCATAAGGGGGATCGGGGGATAAAACTGACTGGCTATTTAGATTCTCCACATATGCTTTCCTAATACCTCTTAATACATTCTGAAGCTATAAAAGCAACGATAAAGGAGATATAAGGCAAAAACTCCAAAGCAGCTATTTATGACCCCAGTTTGGCCCATAAGGGGGGGTCGGGGGGTAAAACTGACCAGCTATTTAGACTCTCCACATATGCTTTCCCAATACCTCTTAATACATTCTGAAGCTATAAAAGCAACAATAAAGGAGATATAAGGCAAAAACTCAAAATCAGCTATTTTATGACCCCAGTTTGACCCATAAGGGGGGTCGGGGGATAAAACTGACTGGCTATTTAGATTCTCCACATATGCTTTCCTAATACCTCTTAATACATTCTGAAGCTATAAAAGCAACGATAAAGGAGATATAAGGCAAAAACTCCAAAGCAGCTATTTATGACCCCAGTTTGGCCCATAAGGGGGGGTCGGGGGGTAAAACTGACCAGCTATTTAGACTCTCCACATATGCTTTCCCAATACCTCTTAATACATTCTGAAGGTCTAAAAACAACAATAAAGGAGATATAAGGCAAAAACTCAAAATCAGCTATTTTATGACCCCAGTTTGACCCATAAGGGGGGTCGGGGGATAAAACTGACTGGCTATTTAGACTCTCCACATATGCTTTCCCAATACCTCTTAATACATTCTGAAGCTATAAAAGCAACAATAAAGGAGATATAAGGCAAAAACTCAAAATCAGCTATTTTATGACCCCAGTTTGACCCATAAGGGGGGGCCGTGGGGTAAAACTGACCAGCTATTTAGACTCTCTATATATGGTTTCCTATTACCTCCCAGTACATTTTATGGCTCTAAATGCAATACTTAAGAAGATAATAGGGGGGTTGACCTAAGTTTAAGGCTTTCAGATTGGAAGGTGTCAGAAAATCACTCATAAATGAGACATTTTTCAAGGGATTGCTCCCAAAATCTAATCAGCTCGCGTTTTGGATAGTATGAACAGGTGTGTCAAATTATAAGGCTGAGTAGCAAGTAGTTTTTCCTGAACTGCGATGACAGGGGGGTGTACTTCAAAAAATTTGTTTTTGATCATGTGACCTTCATAAAGGTCAAATTTAAGCATACAGAAAAATTTTCCCACGCTTAAGGTATATAACTGCCAAATATGGTTTGAAACCTTCTAATAACTAGATTGGGCCAACTCGGCGCCAACATATCCCCAGACAGGTCATCACTCACGCCACAGGTTTTGATCGGGAATTTTTAAAAACATAATTACCCATTATTATATGAACTTCAGCACATCAATCTACTCTGTTTATATCTTCCCAAGGAAGATGGTGTATCCCCAGACGCCGAATACATAACTCAAATTATATTTTCAATCTTCCTGCAATGATAACTCTAAACCTATTTTCAAAGTATTTAAATGATTGACGATTGAATGGCCATTCTAAAATAATAATCCCAAAAGAGCATATCTGTTTCTATATTTGTTGACAAATAAAATATTATTTTTAACTCAACTCATCATACTTTTCAATCTTCCTTCAAAGTATTTAAATGATTGATGATTTAATGTCCATTCTAAAATTCATAATCCCAAAAGCGCATATCTGTTTCTATATTTGTTCACAAATAAAATATTATTTAAAAAAAAATTATTTATATTATTATTTTATTATATTATTTTTAGAATTTGCAAATTGTTTTCAGTTATTCATTTCCTCTATACCTATATATGTGGTCCATATACATGCAACCTAAATATGTGACACAATCTCAGTTCTGACTCCCCTTTGTGTTATATGTAATGAAGCCCACCACCTCCCACCCCCACCCCTCTCCCCTTCTCCACACCTCTCTCACTATTACACAAGATCTGCAACCCCATTGAGTTCTTTGTTTCTCATCTGATATCATTAAATACCTTTGTTTATTTAGTGTCACTCAATATAGCTGGAGGTCCCAGAGGTGGGTGGGGGGAATCCGGGTGGGGGATGTGGGTTGGGACTTAGTTTAGTTTATTAGTTTATTATAGTGACATGTATTATGTTGACAAGGATTATACAAAAACTATTGAATACCCAGCCCTATATGGGCTTATAAGTCACTTTAAATAGAGAGTTAATAACAAACAGAGCAAACATATTTTGAGGTAAGATACAGTAAATAAAGACAGCAATTCAATACATAAAAATTAACAATATGATTTACTTTTTCTTTCTTGCCACAAATCAAAAATAAAATTAATAACCATATTGACATTCATATGAGTTAATACCCTTGATAATTGATCTATTAATAATTCAGATTTATCTATATTTAAAATTTTGAAATATTTCATACGAATCAGCTCTAAAGCTGGACAAACACAAACAAAATGTATCTCATCTTCTACATCTTTTTTACACAGTTTACATGTTCTCTCAAAGAGATGGAGTGCTACAGCATAAATGGTAAACAAACAATCTATATAAAAGGGGTACTCAAATACAAAAAGAATTGAGAATTTTAAGTATGTGATTATCAACTGAAATTAGTTCATAACTGTAGGAGCTGTGTCAAAATTAACTGAGGCAAGTTGAATAAAACTGTGCTAGTTGAGGGTTAAAAATCCCCTAGTTTTACTACATACGGATATAATTTCATTAATATTGGGACTTAAAGCTCACTTAAAGTGTCCATTTTGTCTACTTGAATATGTTTAACCGGCGTTTAACCAGTTTCATTTTAAAAAGTTAAAAACTCAGCAAGCAGAGGTATAACACACAAAAATAAGTTCTTAAAAGACTAAGAGAGCCATAACATTATTAATATTCAAAATTTAAATATACAGGCATTTCCTTTTAAAAATTCAAAGATTTCAGCTCTATAACCCACATAGTTTGACAGTTACTGGGCTTTAAAGTGGCATAATGCCCATAAATTGGGTTTCTGTGGGCATTTTACAATTGTTAAAGAGACCTTAGCAATTAAACTACAGATCTGAAACTTTTGGGGGACATACATAACAAACAAAAATTATATATAATACAGTTTAAGACTTGTCACACTAAGCATTTCCAAATAACAGGGCAAAATACGGAAAAAATGTCCAAAAAGGCACTTGGGCGAGTGTCTATGGCCCTCATACACAGGTTAAATGTCTACTTGAAGCCTTGATTTTTGGCACATGTAAAAAGAACATAATAATGTATTCCCAGATGAGATTTCAGCTCTATCAGTCACATAGTTTAACAGTCACAGGCCTTAAAATTGGCAAAAAGTCCAAATACTGGGTCTTTATGGGGCCTTCTAGAGACCTAAATGTGGCCTTCAAATTAAAGCTTCAGACTTAAAATTTGTCACATACTAAGATTACACATAGAATATGCATCTAATACAGTTTGAAACTTCTTAGACTTACAATTTCCAAGTTACAGGGCAAAATATGTGAAAAATGTCTAAAAATGGTCACTCGGGTGAGGATTTATGGTCCTCATACACAGGTTAAATGTCTTCTTAAAGCCTTAATTTTTGGCACATATATAAATAACATACTAATATCTTCCCAGATAGGATTTGAGCTCTATCAGTCACATAGTTTGACAGTCACAGGGCTTAAAAGTAGCAAAAAGTCCAAATATTGGGTCTTTGGGAGCCTTTTAGAGACCTCAATTTGACCTTCAAAATTAAAACTTCAGACTTAAAATCTGTTACATACTAAGATTACACACAGAATATATATCTAATACAGTTTGAAACTTCTCGGACTTACCATTTCCAAGTTACAGGGAAAAAGATGTGAAAAATGTCTTATAAGGGTCACTCTGGTGGGTGTTTATGGTGCTGATACACAGGTTAACTGTCTATTAAAGGCCTAAATGTTGGGGCACATATAAGAAAACACATAGATATATTCCCAGATGATATTTAACTTAGATGAGAGACATAGTGTGAAAGCTACAGTGCTTGAAAGTGGCAAAAAGTGCATAAATTGGGTCTCTGTGGGCACTTTTGAGACCTTAAGTCGACCCCTTTGGGTAAACCTACAGCCCTAAAATTTTCTACAGACAAGGATTACATATAAAAGTTATACCTAGCGCAGTTTGAGACTCATCAGAATTACCACTTCCAAATTATAAGGCAAAATATGTGAAAAGTATAGCAAAAAATCCCTAAGTGGGGGTATTTATGGGCCTCAAACACAATTTTCTCCTCAACTTAAAGTCGTGATTTTCGGCACATGTACTAAGAACATATTAATGAGTTGTCGGGTAAAATTTCAGCCAACTGAGCATCATAGTTTGTGACCTACAGGGCTCTAAGTGGCCAAAAGTCCAATTTCTGACCTTAAGGTGGCCATAAGTTCTTTTTTACTGGGTGTTTAAGGTCACCTTAAAATAGGGATCTTCCTTTGGGCACCCTTAACATGTGTACCAAGTTTGAAAAAAAAATATTAATTTGTTTTTGAGTTATCGCGTCCACAAGGAAATTTCTACGGCGGCGGCGCGACGGACCTGAATCCAATATATCCCCGACTTTCGTCTGGGGATATATAATATAATAATAAGGGAGATATTCAAGGGAGACCATAATGCGGCGGCAGTGGCGGCGGCAGTGGCGGCGGCAGCGGCGGCGAGAAAACTGAGGCGAAAACAAATAAGCGCCCTTTCAGGGACGCTTAATTATGAAAGTGTCATTTAAAAGCACAGTTAAATATAATTTAACCCTTAACGTAGAATAGTTATTATCCATCAACGGTTGATATACTCAGTCATCAGGACATGAGATTTATTCCAGGCCTGACTTGAAGTTGGTATTTGCTTGTCAGTTACAGAGGTCTTTCAGTGCAGAATGGTGACCAACTAGTATGCCCTGCTTTGCTCCACCCCCTCTTAAACTATGTGTCCTGATATTGTTATAAAATCAGAAATAATATATGAAACTCCCAACATACACAAAGGATTATGATGTAAGACAGTGTAGTCATTAACGACTATTAACTATTCAGTGGACCAAAAGGTACTTAAAGATCTTCACAAATCCACCAAAATCCCAAATACCAACCAGTCACACCCTAAATTTTAACAAAGAATTTGGACATTATACAGGATTGTTCTTTAAAAAAGCTGGACACATTACTTACCCTGATTTGAGAAGATCGTGGGATGTGTAGTTGCTGCCTTTGTCCACCTGGAAACCGCAGGAGTATCGTCATTTTTTCATCTGCAACATTGAAAATAGACCTTTTTATTCAAATATCTTGTGAATAAACAACTGGTTATAAAGCCTTACGCTAAGCTTTATCTATGACATAATTTATCTCATATTGATGGATGTTTTATATAGTATTTTAAATAAAATTGCTCACAGCAGCCACTATATTTGCCTTACTGTTACTTTCACTCTTAAACCCAGTTTACGTTATTTGCCCTGAATCACACCTCTAAATTACATGATGAACAAGCACTGTATGAGAACGTTTCTTACGGGTGCGATGGTACCAGATTTTCTAGTGCGAGATTCCACCAATGCAAAACGGTCCTGATTTTGAGATGCTGAAAAAGTTTAAGTTTCAGCATTTCCCCAATCGTATAGACCTTCAAACGCGAAGCGATTTTGCGTAATCCAAAATATGGCAGTTTTTCTCAAAGAAATCGCTATAAATGCATTAAAATTTAGTGAAATCAAGTGAAGTAGTTTATAATTTCTTCAGACTCGGAGTCGGCATTTAATATTTCACGTTTCCCAATAATTATATAAGCTGACATGCAAGATTCCAGTTTTAAAAGTGGTCGCGGTATTTCAGTAAAATTGTCTTGATACCAATATACCGCCACTACCGACTCACCCCTAACAGAAAACCAAGGCCATGGATAGTGGCTGAAAAACAATGTATTTTCAATTCAGATCTGGATCAGTGGTGCTTGACCCCTTTCAGTCACTGGATACCAATATTGGCTATGTTGTGCCTTTGTAAAGGGGAGATTAAGTGCTATAAAATTCCAATTAGAATTATCTGCAATCAAGACTTCAGAATGTGGAAAAAACACCTAGATATTTTACTGTTTGAAGGAAAATAAGGTTGTTGAATAACGGCTGATTAAACAATTTGTCATTCCATCGCAATCTGACAGCACCAAACATCACAACAGTACCACTACGTACCGCTCTCATTGCCCAAGTACTGTTTCCACCTCTCCTTCTTTGGGCTGTCTTTTTGTTCACTGGAGAATAAGGAATCACTGGATGTTTTGGAAGACACATCTGAAATGTAGGAAATGTTAAACACACAGTATCCGGCAAATCCTTTTTGGATGTCGGACACTTAGGACCAGTAACTCTGCGTGGTTGGATGTGCTCAAATTGGGCAGCTCCAACATTTTTGTCATGTCTGTGCTAATTTAGCACATATGCCATATTAGTTCCACCAGCACGTAGACTTGGGAGTCAGCTTGCTGGGATTGTCACAAACTGTAATAGATATACACAGGTATCACCTATTTTCAAAAGACTCCATTGGTTGCTAGCTCATCTTCAAAATGGCTACTTTGGTTTACGAGTTTCTAGACAGTGATCATCCCAGCTTTTATGCTTGTGGTAGATATGGCACAAGACATTGTTGATTTGATAAAAGTTTATCGGAGGATCCTCAATTCTACCCATCTGTAAATACACAAAAGACCACTTCATCGACTTATCAACTATCTTTATAATTGCCGACGATTATCTCTGAGTTGATAATTAATAAGAGTGTAATGGGAAAACAGGCTTGGCTGACTGTCAAAAGGTTATGGGATACAGTCACATAAAATAACTGGAAGAATACAACTTTACCCGATTGTCTATTTCAACATATAGAAATCAAATATTAACTTAATAAAAATTTAATTACACCCCCCTCACTCCATAGTGTATTTTACCTCTGATCTTCTGTGATTGGCCCATTTCATAATCACTCTGGCAACAGTAGTTTTGTCACTTACTTTATTCTTTGCATTTTACTGCTAGTATTGTGATTTTAACTAGTAAATATATTAAATTAAATATACGATTTAATGCAGTGCTTTAAAGTGAAAAACAGGATTTAAATAGGTTCTTAGCATATCACAATTAAAAAATTCTGCTCCCCCCAATACATTTGTTGAAAACGACATTCAGTTCCAATAATCAAATTGGCGTCACTGTTAACAATTTAGTCTCACTTTTCCCTGTATCCTTACTCCTCTTAGTTCCACATACAATCGCCTACCTTCCTGAGTGCCATTCTGTACTATGGCCCCATTTTTTGCTGCCTGTGATGTTACACCGGTTTTTGCACCGGTTTGACCCCTGCTGGCTGTTTCACCTGTATCATTTTGACTGCTGCCTTTAGTTGAGGTTTCTGGTTTGGAATGGCTGCCATCTGGGTCATCTGAATCTACAATAGAAAGGTCATGGTTGGGGGAACTTAGTTGTCTAAATCTATATTAAAAAGATAATAGTTGGAGTAATATTGATCATCTAAAGATTCAGTAAAAAAGTCGTGGCTGGGGTCATCTGGGTCATCTAAATCTTCCATGAAAATGTCGGGAGTTGGAGTCATCTGGGTTGTCTGAATTTACAATACAGCTGTCAAGACTGGTGAAAACGATTACTTGAAAATTTAAATCAAAAATATTATAAAATCTTTGCACATATCAGCTCTGTTAACACTTGGACTTAGGGGATTCCCCTTTACTTCAGCTGGTTAAGGAATACCCCCCCAGATATTTGAAGACTTACCACTTCAGTAAAGCTTACCCTCCATAGCCTTACCATCTCCCTTGTCGGATTTCTGTACCTCTGGATTCTGATTTTTCCCTTCTTGCTTTATGACCCTAGTGTCTCAGTGTCTGTCATATGATGGAGATGAAGCATTATACAAGTTCTTATTTACAATTCACTGATTGGCAAACTAAACAGTAACCTGTGTCTCAGCTCTCATCTGGACAGCATCCATGACTCCTAGCATTTATTGCTAGACACAACCTCCTACTTGATTCCGTCTAGCATTCAGAAAACAAAATACCAGGGGTGGGTCGATAGCAGATTTTCCATTCCGGTATCCCGCCAGTGTGAAATCATACCGATTCCCAGATACCAAAAACATTTTGCTATAGTTCATCCCCAATCGAATAGGCCCACTGACAGGAGGTAAAATTCGTGAAAACAAAACATTGACAGTTCTTCCAAAAGAAATCGCCATAGAAGTACTAAAATATACAAAAATATGAGATAAAAGTTTATAATTTCTTCACATTTGGGGTTTGTTTCTAATACTTTACCGTTTTTTCACAAAATTATGTACTGACATTCGAAATGCCGGATGTAAAATGTATTCACAGTATTCAACTGGATTGGTCTCGATATCGAGATACCGGTGTTAACAACCCTGCCCCAACAAAATACCAACCTGAAAAAGTTTCTAAGTCTGAGCCATCTTCATCCGTTTGGCAAGTATCCGAGTCTGTCTCAAATACCAGGTCTGCCGCTTTCTTTTTGGATTTGGTGTCGGTCATGGAAGCCTGGATGGCAGCCATCAACTGAGTGTCTTCACTGTCGTCTATGATGCTGTTCTGAAAGCGTGAAAATAACGACACCTTCAGTAAAAACTGAGAGAAACTACTGAAAATGTGAAAATAATGAAAAATCTTCAAAAATTGTAAAATTATCACAATCTACACTAGACTATACATTAGACTGCTTAAAAGCTATGGTTTTCAAAACTATGGATTCCAAAAATATGAAATTAGTTTACAAGTTCTAAAAATATAGAAATAATGAAAATGGATTGGTAGTTCAAACCATCTGACATAATGAGATACATTTTCAATGGTTTTATTTTATATATATGTCTGTGTTTTTCTACACAACATTAACACAAACTCTGGGTACTTGTACAAAATCCAGATCTAGTGGTGCAGGGCTTACCGTTTTCTGTTTCTTACTGGGTGGACTCGTGCTGGTGGACCCGTCTGGTGAAGGATGTTCAGTCAAAAACTCCCCCACTGAAAAAAAACACATCACTTACAGTGAGAAATGTGATTTAATTTGAAAGCTGAAAGTCAAATACCAGATATTTGGTACAGCAACAAATATTTGGTAAATTCTAATTGCCAATGAAGTTCATACTTTCAAGATGCCTTTGTTTAGTTGTTTTATTAAAATGCAAACCTTGAATTTACAAAAAAAAAAAAAAACTGCTGTGAGAAATGACAGTTGCTACCAGGGTAGGGTCAGTAATACCAGTGTCTCAGTATAGAGACTATTTTACATAAATACTGTGACAATACTTGAACCCAACACCTAGAATCTCATCACATGTAACTGGGAAAAAATGTAAAATATTTGAAACAAATCCTATCTTTGTAGAATTTATAAAGTTTTATCTCATAATTTTGAAGATTTTAACACTTTAATAGTGACTTGCTAGAGAAAACTGCCATGTTTTGCTTCTTGAGTTTCATTTAAGTGAGCCTATGTGACTGGGGACATGCTAGAATGCAATTTGTTTTTTCTGGTGTCCTGGAATTGGAAGGGTTATGCACTGGCCGGATACCGAACTCTGCTCTAGTTGCCATGGTAACTATGTGAAATTCACAACTCAGGGACAACCTTGAAAATAAAGAAATAATCATCAAAATTTGTGCATCAGATCACAAAATAAGTGAAGACTTTGTCACATGTCAACAAAATTGAATGTTTCTTCACTGGTGATTTACTGACCACTAAAGCAATTGTCCATTGGGGAAGAAGTATTAAGGCAATAAAAATTATTGTTTTCTCCATATGGAATAGAGAAATATGCATGTATGGATAGACGATAACAGTATGTCATGGTGTATGGAGTCAAAATACAATGTATTGTAACACAAATACATTAATCTAAACATGTTCTTGTACAAGAGCCAATACCTGCTTTTCACTGTATTTTAAATACTTTTAAATTCTAATTCTAATTTGACTTTTATAGCGCTTAATCTCCACAGAGTAGTGGACTCTAAGGCGCAACAAGACAATAGCAATAGGCAAATTCAAAGTCCAGGGACAAAAAACAGGTCGGCACCACGGAGAAGCCATAAGAAAAGTGAGCCAAGGAGGATAAGCCTTTGCGTAGAGATAGGTTTTGAGCTTCTTTCTAAAAGAGGCCATAGTGGGTGATGCAAAGATGTCGTCAGGGAGTGAATTCCAAACAGTGGGGGCATCAAAGGCAAAACTGAAGCCAAACTGCTTAGTGGACTTGTGAATTGTGGGTTGAAATTTTGGTACATTGAGGAAATTGGCAACACTCTGACTGCGTCTAGTATTGTAAGTAGTGCGGTATGTGGATAGATGTAGAGCAAAATATTTAGGGAAACCAGTATGAATAAACTTGTACACCAGGGTAGCCAGTTTGAACTCTGAGTGAAACTGAATAGGGAGCCAATGGAGTTTCCTGAGTACGGGTGTTATATGAGTGTATCTACATGAATTTGTGACAATTCTAGCAGCACAATTTTGGATTGACTGTAATCTCTGGAGACTGGCTTTAGAGAGACTCCTGAAAAGTGAGTTACAATAGTCCAACCGACTACTAACAAAGGCATTGGCAACCGACACAGCAGCATCCTGAGTCAAGAACTGCCTGATATTTCTAAAATCCCTCAGTTGACAAAAGCAGCCATTGCAAACTTTCTGTACGTGTTTTGAGAAGGAAAAATCAGAGTCGAACCACACACCCAGGTTCCTGACAGACTCGGTGGGGTGAAGGGGGTTGCCCAGGATATCGATTGGGAAACATGCACTTAACCTTTCTCTCTGCTTCTTGGAGCCAATAAGTATGAACTCAGTTTTATCAGGATTGAGTTTAAGTTTGCTAGACGACATCCATTCTTTTACATCTTGAAGGCATCTATTCAACTTATCAAAGGCAGCAGAGGCATTTCTGTGTGAGAGATGGACATAGAGTTGTGATTCGTCCGCATAAAAATGGAAGTTTACACCTTTGTGTCTACCAATCAGTGTACTAAGGGGAGATGTGTACAGAGAAAATAGGAGAGGACCCAAAACAGAACCTTGAGGCACACCAAACAGGAGTTTTTTTAAGTTAGACAATGTGGAACCAATCTTTACACACTGATAGCGTTCAGTCAAATATGAAGAGAACCATTTCAAAGCTGAACCGCCAACACCGAACCAATCAAGAAGACAGCCAAGGAGAGTGGAATGATCAATAGTATCAAAGGCAGCCGAAAGATCTAGAAGTACCAAGGCAGTGGCTTCACCCCGAGATAGTGACAAATGAATATCATTTTTGATGGAAAGCAGTGCCGTCTCAGTTGAGTGACCTGACTTATATGCAGACTGGTATGAGTTATCCAAGTCATGTTGATGAATGTGAGTAACCAGTTGTTTAGCAACTACACGCTCCACCAGTTTAGAAATGAAGCTAAGTCCAGATACTGGGCGGTAGTTTTTCAAGTCCTCAACAGGAAGAGAGGCCTTCTTGATAAGTGGAGTGACTACGGCTTTTTTGAAGCCATCTGGAACCAGTCCCTCACCGAGTGAACAATTGACCAACTTGGTTATTGATGGTAGAAGGATGTCCATGCATTCCTTAATAAGAAATGTGGGCAATGGGTCCAACAAGCATGATTTAGTGGGTGATTTACTGATTATCTTTTCAATTTCATCTTGAGTGACTTTAGTAAAGTCTGTTAGTTTTGGAGGGTCAAAGGGGGGATGTACAGTGTTACAAGACTCAGATGAAGAAAAACTCTCACGAATTTTCAAAATTTTATTTGAGAAAAAAGTAGCAAAGCGATCAGCCAATGACTTTGATGATTCACAAGAGGGCAGAGTGGTGCCATGGGATCTATGTAGGACTTTCTGTAACTCCTGCCATAGTTTCTTAGAATCATGGCAATTATCGGAGATTAGTTTCCTGTAATAGACAGTTTTATCCCTGTTTGCAAGACGATTACACCAGGCAATTTGACGTCGAAGACGACTCCTATTGTATTGGCTTTTATCTTTATGCCAAGCTCGTTCAAATTGACGTCTCAGTGACTTAGCAAGGCGATAGGACACAGACAACCAGTCAGCACGCTGTTTCGTCTTTAAACTGGACACGAGCGGAGCATGCCTGTCAAGTACACAACTCAAGTCTTGTACATACTGATCATAGAGCTGTGAGACAGAATTTGCTGGACATTTCACAAAAGGCATTTCCTTAAGGTCAGACCGAAAGTCTGACATATTGATACGATGATACCTCCTATAGGAAATTCTTGTTTGACAGGTAGCAGGAGAGGAAGCAACATCGATAGCACATTTAATAACAGCATGATCTGATATGAATTCGCAGATGTCAACATGCACGCACATATCCTGATCACTGGGGGAAAGAATGAGATCTCTATGACCGTGCAAGTGAGTGGTCTTGTTTACTGACTGTCTCAGATTACATGATTCTAAGAGGGCTTTCAATTTGTCGCTATCAGTACAAGGTACATCTACGTGTATATTGAAATCACCACATATGAAGTACTTGCAATCAACAGAAGACAGAAAACAAACAAAGGACATAAATTCATCTAAAAAAATGGAAGAACACGGTCCAGGAGGGCGGTAGATAGAAGCTAGGAGCAAAGTTCGACCTGGAACTGAAACTGATATGACAATATTTTCAAAGGAACCATAATTTAGTGTATCTACTTTGCGACATTTGTATGATTCACGAAGGAAGAAACCAACGCCACTACCAGTACGTGTTGAACGTGGCCTATGTATCAAAGAGAAACCATCCGGGGTAATTGAACGAAGGAAACTATCAGAATCAGTGGTACGAATATGTGTTTCAGTCAGATAGAGAAAATCAAAGGAGTGAGATGCTATGGTATCAGCAAGGAGAGGGCCCTTATTCCGGATTGACCTTACATTTACTAAGCCAAGCATAGCCGGTCCAGGATTTATGGCAACATCACCGCACATAAGAATCAATAGCATGAGCCCGCTCTGTTTTACAGTAGGGGGAAAAACATGGGAGGTGGAGCTATAGGAGTAATTTTTGGCAATCCTTAACATGGATGGAATGAGTAAACCATTTCCCAAAAAATTATGTGAGACACTCCTGAGATGAGTAGCAACCATCAACATGGTGCAGAAGTGTAGAATGCGCATGGCAAACATCTTGGTTGTGTTGGTCAACTGATAAATGCCCTAGGATCTAAAAATCACCTGTGGGTGGCCTAAAACCTCTATGGCCTTAAGGACTCACACTTGAAAACTTCGTCCCATGGGCGACTCACGGGCACCCTAGCAACCCACACTAAAGCCACCTTAAGAAACTCAACAACCACAACCAACAGAGAATTTTGACACTAAAAATAAAAGAAAGTCTGACAATCTGACAAAAAAGAAACATCAGGTCAATTAAAACATTGTGAAAAGTGATTAGCACAATTAAATATACATACATATATACTAATATTATTAATATTAATGTTGTTTTTGTTCATCTATAATCTCCAATTCCAAGTCACATTTAGATCTATGTTAAGCTCTCACCAAATATCATATAAAAATATATGTTTACTGATGTACGTAATTAGCATGCTGTGTGAATGCTTCAGCAATAAATGCATAATGTACAAGCTATAAACGGCTGCTTGAGAATAGGTAGTATGAATGTCAGGGGTTTAGCAAATACGAAAAAAAGACAAGACGTTTTTGACTGGATAAAGAGTAAAAAAATGGATATTTATTGTCTTCAAGACATACATTCAGATTCTGCTACTGAAGAACAGTTTATGGATGATTGGGGTGGGAAATGCATTTTGAACTCCAACTCCTCCGCCAGTAGAGGTGTTGCAATTCTCTTTTCTGCAGCCCTAGATTTTGAAATTAAATCGATTTACAAACAAAATGATGGTAATCTTACCATTGTGAAGCTTTTGGTTTCAAAACATTTTGAATTTCTATTAGTAACCGTATATGGTCCAAACAGAGATGATCCCAACTTTTACATTAATATGAAACAAAAACTTTTAGAATCAGATATTTCATCAATTGTCATCTGTGGCAATTGGAACTTGCTTCAAAATTATCAACTTGACACCTTTGGATATGTCCATGAAAATAATAAAAGTGCTCAATCCAAGGTGGAATATATAAAAACAATTCTTGACCTCACAGACCCTTGGAGAACAGCCAACCAAGACCTTAAAAAATATACTTGGTTTAGTACAAAGTCACCAAGGCAAATGGCTAGACTGGATTTTTATTTGGTTACCCCTGACATTCAATTAAACATATCTAAAGTTGGGATGTATCATGGATATAGGACTGATCACTCCTTTATATATTTATACCTAGAAAATTTTAATATAACACGTGGAAGGAGCTATTGGAAATTGAATACCTCTCTATTACAAGATATACAGTCTGTTGAAATGGTAACAACAGAGATCCAAAATACAATTTCAGACATAAAGTCTGATCATACTACTACAGTTATGGACAATCAAATGATCTTTGAAATGATCAAGCTAAATGTTAGGGGTAAAACAATATCATATTCTTCGTACAAAGCAAAATGTGAAAAAAAAACAGGAACAAACTATGGAAAATAACATTCTTAAGCTCAGAGATCTACTTGTCTGCACCCAGCAGAGGAATGTTTCTAAGCATATATTGCATCAAATTGAAACAGACCTAAGGACTCTTCAAAATGACCTGGAAGCCCTGCGTCAACGGAAAATTAGGGCAATAGTCATGAGAAGTAAAGTTCAATATTATGAAGAGGGGGAAAAGCCAACAAAATTCTTCTGTAATATAGAAAAGAGAAATGCTTCAAGTAAGTCCGTTTCAAAATTGAATGTCAACGGCCAGCTAATCTATAATCAGAAAGACATATTAAGGGAAATGAGATCATTCTACAATGACCTCTATAGTTCAAAATGCTTAAGTTCAACAGATGCAAACTTTTTCTTAGACAGGAAAAATATTACAAAGTTGTCCGAAAATGACCAAAATAAATGTGAAGGTCTAATAACTGAAGCTGAGGCAAAAGAGGTTTTAAAAAATATGAAAAACGGCAAAGTACTGGGAAGTGATGGCTTCCCTGCTGAATTTTATAAATTTTTTTGGAACGACTTAGGAAAATTCTTAATTGACAGTCTAAATGAAGCATTTACAAAATCAAAATTATCAATAACCCAAAGACTAGGAATTCTGACCTGTCTTTCAAAGGGTGAAAAATCCCAAGAATTTATGAAGAACTTGCGTCCAATCACACTTTTGAATGTGGACTATAAAATATTGTCAGGAATTTTGGCTATGAGAATGAGAAGAGTTTTACCACATATCATAAGCAGTTCTCAAAAGGGATTCCTAAAAGACAGATACATAGGTGAAAATGTTCGTTTGGTGTATGACATCATTAGCATATTAAAAAAGAAAGGAAAAGAAGGACTTATTTTACTAATTGATTTTGAAAAGGCCTTTGACTCCATAGAGTGGGAGTACATGACCAAAATTTTAAGAGCTTATAATTTTGGTAGCAGTTTCATAAAGTGGTTTAAAATTCTCTACACAGACTCCTGTTCATGTGTTATAAATAATGGATACCTTTCAGAGCAGTTTCATTTGGGCAGGGGTTGCAGACAAGGAGATCCTCTGAGTCCATATATATTTATTCTAGCTATAGAACCATTAGCTATGACGGTAAAAAATAATAACAATATCCACGGTATAAAGATAGGGAGTGATCAGTACAAAATTGGGCAATATGCTGATGATACTTTTTTACTTTTAGATGGATCAGAAAATTCTCTCAGGGAAAGTATAACCATTTTTGAGAAATTTTTCCAATGTTCAGGTCTTAAAATGAACATGCAAAAGACCCAAGTAGCTTGGATTGGTTTCCTGAAGAATGCAAATAACAATCTATGTCCAGATTTAAACCTAAACTGGGTAAAACACTTCAAGCTTCTTGGGATCGAATTTACCAATACTATAGAATTAATGATGGATAAAAACTATCACCCCAGGTTAGCTAACATTGAAAAACTTTTAAATTCTTATGCAAAAAGAAAAATTTCACTTGTGGGCAAAATAACAGTTATTAAGTCTTTGGCCATCCCTAAACTTGTATACCCAATGTCGGTCCTCCCAAAACCATCAGAAGAAATACTCAATTTATTGCACAAACTCTTTAGAAAGTTCATTTGGGGTACATCAAAACCGAGAATGACACTGTCACAATTAGAGCAGGATTTTGTTGAAGGGGGACTAAAGTTGACAAATCTGTTCTGCTTAAATGATGCCTTAAAGCTAGCATGGATCAAACGGACTTTTATAAAATGTGGTGATTGGCAAACCATTTTTGAAAAATTGAGTGATATGGACAAAAATCAGATTTGGGAACTAGATTGCTATTCTCTGGAGTATATGACTAAAAGAATGGGCAATTTATTTTGGGAAGAGGTTCTCATAGCCTGGAAAAAGTATAAGCTTAATTTTGAAAAAGAAATAGATGTTCGAACCTACCCCCTTTGGAATACTTTTTACTTGGTACATCCAAACCTAATTTTGAAGAAAAAAGAATTACAAAAACAGGGTATCAAATATATAAATAACTTGCTTGATGAGTCTGGAAATATACTTGGCTACTCAGACTTTGTGCAAAAATTCAATGTTAGAATTAACTTTGTAGATTTTTATTCACTTATTCACTCTCTCCCAAGACCATGGCGTTTAGAAAGTTCAGAATTTAAAAAAAAATTGGATGACCACAACATGCCACAGAAAGTGCTACTAGACCTATTAAAATTTGATAAAGTTTGCAAGAGAACATATTGGACCTTTATGAAACTATATAATACTAAACGTAGAACCACTGAACAGAAATGGAGCAATACTCTCAATGAGAATATATCATATGAAACCTTACAAAAATATTTTGTTGCCAACCTAACTAGTACAATTGACTCGAAATTGAGGAGTTTTCAATTTAAAATACTCCAGAGAATATTAACAACTAATAAATTTTTGAAGATCTGTAAGATCAAGGATAATGATAAATGCAGCTTTTGTGGCATAGAATGTGAAACTATAGAACACTTAATTTGGAGATGTCCAATTGTTAAAAAGTTCTGGGAACAAGTTAGGAAAAATTTTCTCGGTAAGCTAGACCTGGATAGTGTTTTGAATGCAAAGTGTATTATTTTAGGAGTATTAAACAAAAATAAGAAAGATTTAATAAATAATATATTCAGTATATGTAAAAAATATATTTATGTAACGAAATTTCTGTCAAAAAGACTTAATTTACCTGAGGCTATGCACTTGATAAAGGAGGTTATGGAAATTGAATATAATATAGTAATTAAAAAAGATGTGACTGTAACACTATTCAATGAAAAATGGGACCCTGTTAGGGTATGTTTGTGTTAAGAACCAAAGCACAGCCTCTTTCTTGTTTCCCCCCCTCCTGTGTCATACTGTGCTATTCAATGTAAAAACTGTTTGGCCTAAAATGTCTTCTTTTCTGTTTCTCTTGACAATATTAAAAAAAAAATTAATATTTCTTACAATGGTAAATCTGGTTCTATAATTACACTGTTTTGAATAAGTATATGCTGTTAGTATGTATTCCTTTTGTATTGAATATATGTATGTTTCTAATGTGACTGGTGTGGAGAAATAAAAATATATATATACATACAGTTAGCAAAAATAGACAGTAGGCATTGACAGGTTGAAAAACAGTTACCGGTAATTCCCGTCTGAGTGGGCGATAATACCCGAATAGTTATACAATCACAATAAGAGTGTATAGCAAACAAAATCAACTCTACATCAGGTAAATAATAAAATAAATATAAAAACTACACCATAAAAGCACAAAAATACTGTATATTGGCCGCGAGATGTTATTGTTTACAACTATTTTAAAAAGACGCGTTTTCTCCGTGGTGCGTGCGTTTTCCAACCCTTTAAACACATTCTGAAATTGTATTTCAAATGCTATATCACCTTAAATTTATCATGTGCGAATAAAAAAAAATAAGAGAATTACCAAGGTCACAGAAGGTCATTGCATCCAGTCTATTCCACTCCCTCATCTTCTCGCCTAATAAAAATAGTGCAAAAAAATAGGGCTGTCAGTTTAGAACACAACTATGCACATGCATAGAAATAGCAAATGCAAATTAAACCACAGAATTTGCGCATGTTTTTAAAATCTGCGATAGATGATAATCGAAGACTATACAACCCTCAACTCCTCATTTACAAACTGGTGCTTATCACTATGGAAACGCCATGCATTCATAAGAATTATAAACAAGTACTCTTGCTCATTGCCTTCAGTTTTTTGGGGGTTTTTTTTGTTGTTTTTTTTTTTTTTGAGGACCCCTTTTAAAAAAATTCCTTTCCATTGTTATACAAATTTAAAGTTACTCACTCCTCTGAGTTTCTGGCTTCAGAATTTTCAGAATTGTCTACTCTGTAAGATAGTGTTTTTTTTTACATAATACATCGCGCACATTTCAAATGGCCATCAAACAAAGCCATAACATGGCCGTAAGTGCCTCGTTTTTGTCCTGGTGATGACAGAGTACTTCAGGTAAAATAAAGTTTAAATAAAATAAGGTTAAGTAAAAGATATAACTTCGTTGAAAACTTCAAAATTTGTCTCTCTCTAAAAACATGTCTGCACACTCCAAGCGCCAAACGAAAAAGATGCAATGACGTCACGCTGTCTAGACAGGAAGGAAGTACGTGGCCACACCTAGCGAATGCACATTCTGTGACCGGTCCCGCCAGTAGTATATACAGAACGTCTTTTTCTGGCGTTTGGCTGGACCGGTCGTGCCGACCATTAAAGCAATTGTCCATTGGATAGGATTTAATTAATGCAATAAAATGACTTTTTCAAAAGAAAAAAAATATGACCAAATACAACATTTTGCATCAAAACATGAAAGGTTTCACACAAAAACGAATGCTATATGTCCATTTTGTAAACACGCATGACTGCATACTTTACAGGACTTGCTGAATCTACCTCAATGAAGGTTAGTACCAAACCTTGTGAGACACTGTTTCCTCCACTTTTAAATTTAGTAGTTTTGACATACAGGTACATATTAAACCTCTCTGCAAGTTCTATAAGAACTGGTGAGAGTTTTTCAATTTTTCACACAATAGACACCACACAGAAATAACAGACTTCTATGAATCCATCTGTCTAAAACCTTTGCTGTGACCTTCAGTTTTCAGCTGATTAAGGCAATCATAACAATACAGACCAGGGTGTACTAAAACCTCTTCACTCACCAGTTCTGGGGTCAATGATGGAGACGTAAGGCCAGTCTGACACTGGGTAGAACTGAGTGTACTTCTTCCCCTCATCAGTGTCATGGTACACCTGGGTGAGAGAAACAACAATTGGCACATTATTGAGAAATATAATGTTGCACATAACCATTACGATAAACTACAAAGTTAATATAATGATTGTTTACCGTGGCTCCCCTGAATATACTGAGTAAAAATAAGTTTTAGAACTCAATGTTGTACGATGCATGAGATGTACATGACCAGATTATTAAGATTTACACAGCAGTCCATCTTTATAGAAGAATATACAGCGACACCAACATAATGTACAAAAGATCAAGGAATACTTGGTCCATTGTTTCAGCTTTACTTTCCTCAAAGCCTGGTGATTAGTGTGTCCTCAGAGCCAAAGGTACTTAAGGATCCACACAGTCCATTGTGATAAATACATGGGTACCTGCACTTCTGTATTCGGGTTTATCATTGACAGGAAGTTCACTTTGTAAAATCAAAATTTGGCAGCTTCCTCTCAATGAAATCGCACTAAAAGTATCCAAATTTATGAAAAAGAAAAAAGTGTGCAAGTTTCTTCAGATTTGGCATATGTTTCCAATATAATAATTTTAAGTTTTCCTTCATTGCAGGTGGTGACAAGTAAAAATGTCCTCATAGCATTTCAGTAAAATGCTCTTGATACAAAGGTACCAGCAATACTGACCTGTCCCTATCACAAATACATATTTAAATAATAATGACATAATTAGCATAATTTATGCCAACCACATACTTGCCACAGTATAAACTAAGGCTGCAAGTGAGCTGGAAAATGCACCTTGATTCCTCGTTGTGGAAGAACCAACTCGGTTAATCGCTTGATTATTGCCCACGAAATAAATGTTATCATATTTTGACATATTACACTTTATAAAACAATTAAAATGCACACTACAGGAAAAAGTGTTGATATTTCATAGAATTTTGGAAGAAAGAAACATTTATAATGCAAAATACAGGAAAATTTAGCCATTTTTATATTGCGTTAAGACGTCTTTGAAATATGTTACATTAAATTGCCATTTTATAAAAGCATTTTATCACACGTTTAATGTTTGCAAATGCTTGAAAATAAAAACTGAAAACAGAAACACCTTATATCAGAAAAATATATACTAATATTTTAAAGAAAAAAAAAATTTTATAGCTGATTTTACATCTATGTTTAGTTGTTTTCGAAGACCCGGTTCCCTTTTCTTGCTTCGAGTATTAAACTGAATCGTTTTGTTTCCGAGTAACCGAAGAATCGTTGCAGCCCTAGTATATACCTGCATCGCTAGACTTCTATCTCATTATTCCAAACATGTTTTACATATTCATGACCTAATTAACATAATTTATGTGTTCCACTCACTTGCCACAGTATAAACCTCTGTTTGACGAGACTCCTCACTGTCTGGTTACTCCACACGTCTCTGTTCAGCACCTGACAAGGAAACTCCTGTACGTTCTGAATATTGATGAGAACCCAGCGGTTCTGACTGGTGCCCACCTCACGAGCCTACACAGCATCATACAATTCAGTCAGTGATGGCATATTCAACTGCACCATAGCAAAGTTTAAAACAAGGTATTGCAACAATGATATCAAAGCAATGATACTGTAAGTGTACAAATGTCACCATGTTACTGCACAGCCAGTTACTTGTCAGTTTGTATGTGAAACTTGTGGAACCTCCATCAACACATAGAAGGTTTAAATGGGGGATATTCTGGGATGTTAGCGATTACAATACTTGATTTTGCACACTTCGATTGTTTATCTTAGTTTAAACAACCAGAACTACCTTATTTCTTGTCTGATTTTGATAATTTTTTTCACCATTACCGGTATGTTCAGTTCAATGCCCAGAAATTTAAATACAAGGTTACTCTCACTATGATACATTAAGTTAGTATTCTTTTAAATTGGTCTGTTTAATTTACTGATCTCGCAGAAAATTACAATCAATTGCCATGATTGATAACCAAGACCTTTGTTAGTTGTAAATCTGCCAATTGTGGTAAGCATGCCATTGTAAAAATACATGTATAATGTTTTTAGGCAAACAATATATTCACTGAATGTGTAGACACTTCCAACAAAATGGACCAAATTTTATTAAAATCTGAATGTAACTTGTCAAAAATTCATTTTCTTCTAGTTTATTCTCCAGTAAAAGTAACTCCAAATGAACAAATTTAGTGATTCAAAAAGACCCCAGTCCTACACTTTAGAGAAAACTGTGTGGCAAACATGCAGACTGTGACAGTGAACATATGCTTGATACTGTTAAATGAGGAGAATTGATCAAGTAACTAAATATTACAACTAACTAAATATTACAAATTAGCATCAGAGACGAGGATTATTAGGATCAGATTTATGTCATCAGGTTATGGTTACACAATTGGGTAAAAAAAAATCACAGAAAGACATTAGGTCATTTTCAACGAACAATCAAATTTATACAATACAGTAGAATTCTTTTTTTTTTTTTTTTTTTTGTGGTTTACTTACATTTGAACGTATTTTATGTTTGTTACTGATAATAAATATTCTGTAAAAATGTTAGCCTGATGTGTGAACCCCTTTTTATTTTTGACTTGCATTCAACACACACTTCAAGGAAATCAAAAGATACTTAAAAGTCACATTGCAGTGTGGTTACTCTTTTGACCAACCGATGAGAGGTAAGGAATTGACTTCTGTAATGGATCCAAACTCACAACATTTACAGATATTTGGGTGTATGTCTGGAAACAAGTTTACTTTATAAATTCTACATTTGAAAACGAGGAAGTGTGACAGGAAGTTAAGTCTTCACATTGTCTTTGAAAATGGATTAGAGTCTGAAACCTTAATAAACGTTGGGATACCATTAGGAACGGATTCATACTTATAAACTAACTTTGAAAACGGACAAGTGTGACAGTGGTTTAATACTACTCACAGAGGAGAAAGTGCCTTTATGGGTGAGGTCTACTGGAGGCCTGAACAAATCTTCCAGAGTTCTACGCTTACTGCTTACTGACCCAGTCTGTGCCAGCGCCCTCTGATTTTCCTCCTGTTGTTCTGGAGAGAAAAAAAAACACTGGAGACTTTCTATATACTGAGAGTCTGTATAGTCATATTGAATTTCAATTTATATTAGGGCTGGGACGGGAGCTAGAAACACAGCTCCAAGTACCAGCACTCTGACAACTGACCCGAATTAGAGCAATCGCAAGATTTAGTATCTACCATTAGAAGTCTTTTGTAAATAAATGGTAGCGAAACTTTTGAAGATTTGAAGAAAAACATCTTCTATTTGACCAAGTATTATAGAATATAGAGTAAATTATACGTTTTTAAGCCCAAACCACAACTTTAATTGATAGCATAAGGCTTGTGACCACAGCAATCGTGGCCGATTTAAGCGGTTGTGTTACTATCTTTGTTTTTTGCCGGCTGGAATGTTTAAACTTCTAGTGAGAGTGACGGTTTTTTCCGTGAAAACCGCGGGAATTTCAGTGGTCATTTGGCCAGATTATGGTGAACAACTGTTAGGAAAGGTTGTTAGTATTGCATACTTGGTTTGTTGGGAGTGTTTCAACAGTGTAGCAGACTTGCAGGTGTTTCTTGATCTGTAGTAGTGTAACCACTCAGTTTACGTGTGGCTGCTGATTGTTGTAACTGCTGGTGTCCATAGATGTGAGTGATTAAAATCTTAGATAAGCCTGCTGTCTTTTTCTCCTTCCTTTCCCCATCCCCTGGTTTCACTGGAGTTTAGTTAGGAAGGTCACAGGCACGACTTTTCTCCGGTGACAGGTGGAAATGCAAAAATGTAGCATATTTTACACAAATGTTTAATTTCACGGGCAATATGCTGTGAATAATCCAGTACTTAAAATGGACTCCAGTCCAAGCAAAAGCTGCCTTGTCTATCGAGGCTCGAGTAACTGATTACAGCCCTAATTTTTTTATGTGCATCTAACACTGCTTTGAAGACACTGTTATGCTTCCCCAAAGGATTAAGCACATGCCTTAATTTGGCCAAAGCAGGAAGTAAACAATATATTGCAAAACTGACAAATCAGAATCGTTGACACAACACTTATGACTTGACATTCTGAAAGCTGATTCATTTTACCTTGGGCACCCAAATAATCTTGAAACGGTAAAGATAAGCTCTACTTTTCCATCTGTGCAAAATATAGCCTTTTTACTTTTAAGTGTGAGGACTAGCAAGGCTCGTACTTGTAGGAATCACTTTCTTTTTTTTCTTTTTTTTTTTTGTCTCCGGACTTGATAAATTGTGGCATAGTGTGATGAGTATCTGTCTCTTCACTGAAGTTAAGCAGCAATGGGCCACGTTAGTACTGAGATGGGTGACCGCGTCAGTGCACTAATGTTATGTCTGATGGCCTTGCGGCTCACATTAGTAGACTGAAACCTGTTTCAGCTATGTTATCTCCAAAGACTGAAAAATATTGTGATTGCTCAATATTTTATAAACAAATAAAAAAGTAGGTCTTTTCTCCAACTCACACGGAGGAGAAGTACTTACTGGCTTCAGCCTGGAAATCCCTGAATCTGTCAAACACAGAATTGCCCTTTCTTCTTTTATTGGAACGAAAACCTTGGAAAACAGAAAATTAAATCAACTAATAACCCCTACAAGAGAAATACTGGTGTATGGGAAAATATTGCATAGTTATCAGTTCCCTCAGCCTTGTAAAGGTGAATTGTACATCAAAACAGCACATCCAACCAGTCTCTACAATGGCTGTGTCAGTGTGAAAAATCATTCACCAGAGGCTGATGTTTGCATGTAGAGTAAGGAATCTAAAATTCACCAGAAATCTAAATTTGCCACCTCTAATAAACTTACTTAATTCTATGAAAAAAAAAGATATTTTGTCTTAAACTTGGAATTTTTCATTTTTAAAGCCTTAATTTATCTCCCGCCAGCGGCCAAAGGCCATGGTCGAGAGATTATAAAACACCTTCCGTGCGTGCATGCGTCGATCCGCTCGTCTGTCCGTCCATTCGTCACGTTTTTACATAAACCTTAATATCTCATTTATTTATAAAGATATCTTCACCAAATTTTCAGGGAATGTGTATGGATATGAAAACATGTCTGTGCAAAATTTGGCCTCATTTTGAAAAACAAAATGGCCGCCATAGCCAATTGTTTGAAAATTATAAAGATGCTGTAAAACTCGACATATTACAGCTACGTTCATCAAATTTGCACAAAAGATATATGGCAAGGAAAGTCAGTCTGATAGTAATTGTGGCCTAGTTTTAAAAACAAAAAGGGCGCCATATCACGTTTAATGTCAAATTGGATTCTCCTATTTAAAATGCCTTATATCTCCCTTACCATTGGTGCTAGGGGTTTGGAATGTGAAAACAACTTATACTAAGTCATGGCCTGGGCATCTTTTCCAATTGCTGACTTTGACCTTTGACCCTTTCTTCAGTGGGGTCATCTTACTACAAAGGCCTTATATCTCCCTTATTTCTCATATATTACTGATCCTAAGGCAGGAGATAACTGCTGCGGCAGTGGCCTTGTTTACTACAAATTCATTAGATCTCACCTCAATTTGTTTATTTTATTAGTGTTTTCACATGTGGAAAATTTTACATTTCTAACTCTAATGCTTTTCCTGCTCAAGTACTCTTTCAGTTTTTATTTAACCTTTTTTAACAATAAACCAACACGAGACATTAATTTCCTTAAAAAGTAGCACAATAGACTAATTTTATGGCAATTCTCACAAATATTTTCAGAATCGGCATAATCAAGTGGACCACTGACTAGCCTCTTTGTCAATTATTTGTTACCTTGTTACACCCACCCCCCACCCCCACCCCCCTCCATGTGGGGAAGATATTTTGCCTACAAGGCAGTAGATTATGTTAAAACAGGTATTTGGTAGTGTGAAGATTAGCCTACAAAGAGCACTACTTTCTGAATTCTCTTCAATAAATATTCCACAACTCTACTTTTTGACAAGTAACCCAGCACTCCTTTATAGATTTAACCTATAGGAGACAGTAAAAAGTATCTCACTTGTATCTTTACAACTGACTTACCAAATGTTTGTGATTCTTGTACTAGCACTTCATTTTTCTGTGGTATGGGAGCTCTGACAGCATCTCTGCAACACACAAAAACACACGTAATGAATCCTTTCAATTAGTTGACTTTTTTGTATGAGAAGCAGATATAACCTGTAATCTTGAAAACCTGATTTTGTGGAAATATTTAGATTTGCCTTAATAGTGTTTAACCTGGGTTCTTAATTCACATGCAAGGTGTCACTTATGTGTGGGTTCAACTCCCATAGGTGACACTACTGAGGACCTGTCCTAATATGATCCTTGCTGTTGAACGAGACATAAAAGCCTATCTTTGATTTTCACTTTGTCTTAATTTACACCAACCCATCAATCTGAAAATGAGTGTAGTAGAGTACCAGTAGAGTGGGAAAACTATTATTAGTATTTAGATATGTATAACCAATACATTACCAACACCTTATATGTTGGTTAAAACACAATCATATACTTGACTGAGTGGAGGGGGTTGTTATGTGAGTGCTGAAAGTAATGAGGAGCTAATCTTTGTGAAATATTTTATGTGGGTATGACCTGGCTAAAGACAGAAGTCACTACATTCTGGGAAAGGTCCAAATCAAATTCCCAAATACTCCGAACCCACTCCCCCACCTTCCCGCACGTGAGGTCTAAGAAATTCTATGTCAAGATGACTTTTACATTAACCTTTGCAAATGTTTTGTCACTTTTTTATGTATTTCGTTTAATTTCTATAAATTTAAGGCACTTACTCTGAGACAGAGGTTGCAGCCTCACATTGACCCCCTCCGTCCATGTGCATCCCAATAGCCATGTCAAGGTCACCATTGCAAGCTTCCAGAAGGTTCTTAGCCACCTCAGTCGAAGCACCTGTCACAAGAAATTACAATCAGCAAAAGATCTTCAAAAAATTTTACCTCCTCATGCAGGAAATCAAGGAGACAGAACTGGATTTGTCATCCGAGTCTGTCTTTCATCATCTGTAGCAGAGGATATTTGTAGAAACATCCCCAAGATGTGCGCCTCTGGACTGAAGGCTTATCCCATTAATGTACACACAAATGTCCTGGTTCCAACTTCCAAGATCATTATGGTAGGCCTGCTGCAGTCCCATAGATTGCACATACCTGTACAATGCCTGAGTCCAGTGGAACACACAGCCCTTAACTTTGTTCTGGGAATGTGTCACATATTCCAGCCCACATCGCTGCCTAGAAGTCAAGTACTACCTCCTGTGCCTCATTCTGTGGAAGCAGTTCCTTCCCTGACATAAAAGCATAGAGAGCTGGCACTTGCTTCAGAACTTCACCATCCTTCAGGAAGCAATGGACGGACAGCAGTTGTGTAAATACTACTAAATGAGACTTTCATTACCTTAAAAGATGTATCTATATACCACCTCTTTGCTTTGTTCAGAACCTTTAACTGGTCCTAAGTGGCAAATACCAGGTGCCTCCTCCCCTCTACCCTCATAACCTTTCGAAAGAAACCATCTGGTGCATCAGGAGTGATGTCTAGCGATTCTGGGTCTTTGGGCAGTGTCTCCTGTCTATATAGGTTGGTAGTCAGTCCTGATTAGAATGTGTGGCTTCGGGAGAAAATCTTCACTCCTATGTTCTGTTAACAAGGCCTGGATTATGGTTGATGCAGGTTTGAACAAGCCATCTGAGGCTGCCTTTTTAGCTGTACACCATTTCCTTTTTCTGGTGGGTGACAGTGCACCCTAGGGCCTCTGCTAAAGTGTGCACCATTTTGTATGACTGTGGCATTACATCTCATCCCCTTTTCCCGGGTGGTGCACTCCCACAGAACCATATACGATGATTTCCTCCTGGATTTTCTCTGACCATAGGCATATCCATAGCTATCTACCAGCTTGTTCTTCCCTTGTTTGGAACCTCCCTGTATGACATCATAGGAGACTGTGAAGGACCTCTGGTGCTCCTCTTGGTGTGGAGTGACATCCTGGAGTGATGCCTCTTCAATAACATCAGGAATTGGATATGAAGCTTCATTCTCTGGGGGGACAACATCTGCATGCACTCTGTGGACAGTGTAGGGTTGCATTCAGTTGAGGACAAGCCTCAGCCATCTGTTTTTCTTCAGTCATCTCTCCTCCAGTTATCTCTCTTGCCTCTGTTGAGTCTTCTCCCATTGACAACCCAAAGCTGAAGTTCCCTGTCTCTAATATAACAACTGTCCAGAAATTCTGTGATGACATATTTGCTCATTAATAAACAGGAAGTGCACTGGCATTTAATCTTAAACCAGATATTCTATTTTATAAAATATTACAGTTTCTTTATGAATCTTTAAAAATAAAATGTGTCATTACCGTGAATCTTCCAAATCGACCGCATATATTCCTGACCGTGTATACATGGATCAGGTTCCGATTTACATGCAACTTGTGACCAACAACTCATACCCACAACTCATACACAAACATTTTATAAGAAGAAACATTATTTCTGCTTGAATATCAAATACTTGTATATTCAGCTCATAATATAAGAAATACGAGATCAATCAAATATGTGGGGTATTCTAACAATATTTCATATTGAATAAATAGAAATGCTGCTTGAAGAGCGAGTATTTTATGTAAGAACACCTGTTTACTTGAAGATCAAATACTTCAAATTCTTGTACTTCCATGGGGAGTAGCAATATTTTAAAATAAAAATATGCAAATTAGAAAATTTGAGGTCATAGAATTCTGTGGGGGGTTTTCTAGTAGCTTTCTACCAGTGAACGCCTGCCTACCAGTGAACGCCCACCTTATATTTCTTTGTCAGAGGTCAAGGACAAATGCTTCTTCTTATCTACAAAATGGACGTTCACTGGTATTTCCGATTTGTGGTAAAACGGACAATAATATAGATAAATTACGGAAATATAAAGCTTTGAAACAAATGTAACAACATGCACCCCGGTTATCAATTGTAGTGTATATCATTTGACAATCAATGGACAGAAGAATAAAATATAAAGCTGTTAATATAATCAACATAATATAATGTAAATTCAATATATTAACTTCAGCACGGGGGTTTACTGGTAGAAAGCCACTAGAACTATTATAAAAGAAATTATGAGAATTAGAAAACTTGAGGAGACAGAAGTCTTTGGTGTTTCCTAGCAATATTTTAAAATAAAAATAGGCAAAATTAGAAAATATGAGGGGTCGAACCATCTTTGAAAAATATTATTTTGGGTCCGAGTTGTTGGTCATGAGCTGCCATGGTCACAAGATACTCGTATCCCCAGGGGCCACATTCTACAGACCATATTCTACAACAATACTTGGATAAGGCCAGTGACCTTGATCCAAGATGATTTTTCATTTAACTTTTTTTCGCACTTTGTATTCACGAAACAAAAGTCAAGAATGTTCAGTTACACTATTTGAAATCTAAGGTAGAAATGATCTCTAAGTATATGGGTTAGCATGAAGTGGGTCGATTCATGAAGTGGGTCAATTTTTCAAGAAATTCTACCAAAATCAAAGTTTGCTGTATTCCTCTATCATGAAATTTTTGGAAAAATTTTACAGGACATATTTAAATTATAAAAGACCAGATTTGGATGTTTTGATGTCTGTTAAATTTAATGATTTAAATTATTAAAAATAAATTTTATTGCCCTTCTCACATGAGGGAAAATCCTGATTGCAATTACACCATAGCATATTCACAAACCAGATCTATTTATCATGGATTTATTTAGACGTGGTTACCTCGGCTGTACTTTACTTGCATGTAGAGCCGTGACACGACCCCAAATAGAACTAGAGATTTGCATAAAACTTTTTTTCTGTTGAATAAAACTTGATAAAATGACTGAAAATGGTTTAATAAGATTAGAAACAGTTGATATTATGCCAAAGATACAAAAAATACAATATGTGTACAAAATATATGCTATTTTATACAGCTTTTATAATAAGAGACCATTTTCAAATTTTTGGAGAAATCGTCCAAAAACCCTGGAAAATCAGGAAATGTCATTTATTTTTTGTCAAACATGTTTGCATGTTGACCAATAGTTGAAGAAAATGAAACAAAATAGTTGTGGGAACAGTTATGTGTTCACATTTATATATTTGTGTTTTATGCAAATCTCCAGTTCTATGTGGGGTCGTGCCATGGCTCTACACGCAATTTAAGTAGAGCCGAGGTAACCATGTCTAGGATTTATTGACATTTTCTTTCTGGCGAACATTTTTGTGATATTGGAAAAGTATTTTTGACTGAAAAATCGACCCACTTCATGAATGTTTGGTGCAGATATTTTTCAAAGATTTTGTACAAATTTACATTTGAGAGAAAAAGTTATGATCACAATTTTGCATTTTGTTGCTGCTACTGCCTTGCTACCAATTATCGCCGGGTACCAATTATCGCCGCCCGTAAATGAAACGTCTATATTTCAGTAATGGCCACATATTTTGAAAGCTTTTTCTTGTGTATTTGCTTTATTCACTTTGGAAATAGTTTTACATTATTTGTGAAACTTGGGATGTCATTTTTATCAAGTTATGTCTATTTAAATTCTGTCTGGCGATAACTGGTACCCGGCGATAGTTGGTACAAGGCAGTATATCATTTTCTTCTGTATGTCTGCCAAACATAATGTTTCTGGCCAATCTACTTTTTACACAGCACTAAAAAACTTGAAAAATCGGCCCACTTCATGTTAACCCATGTAGTGTTGTAAAGTACACGGGTGGACACAAAGATAAACGGTCTTCAGACTTTGGCTTATCTTAGTGGATTAAATAATTAAATTTCACAAAATAAATAACAAATGTCTTGATAAGCTTTATTTAAGCATATTCTGTTACTTAATTCATGCAATTTTGTTGCTTAGACCACTTTTATTTGAAAAATTCTGAGGACCGTTTATCTTCGTGTCCGTTTATCTCTGTGTCCACCGTACAGCCACAGATACTTGAGCGATAATACAAGAATTCGACGTCTAATGAGGAAACAAGTTATTGTCTGCCCACCTGTTACGGCAATGAATTGACTAAGTGTAGACTTCTTGGTCGCCATTATTTTGGATTTATAAAAACAACCATAATAATTTGTCCTTACATCAATATAAATGTTAAATTCTTTTTTAAATCACGAAAAACAAAAGTAAACAAAATAATATTTAGCCGACAAATAACATCATCAGGTATCTGTGGCCGTAAAAATGTGCAACATAACACAAACATTCCATTCTATATTTTAAAAATTCTTTGAAAGCTCATTAATTCATATTGTGCACAGAACACTCAGAAAAAAAAACAAATTAACCCTGTAAATTATCTATTTAAATTATCTTCCTTATACTTGCAAGGCCTGTTAACAGACAACTCTTTCAGTAGAGATTGGATATATAGTGACAACCTTACAACCTGTGGTTTGGGCCATCTCCCTGCAGGAGAACACTGATACACTGTGTAATGTGATTAGGTATTTCACACACTGAAGGATTATAAGTTCAACCTTAATTTGTCTGCCGCTACACGTAAAGTTTCTTTACTCTCTGTGTCTCTGTCTCTGTCTGACCCTATGCATTCATGCCTTCATGTCCCTGGCACCAACTAATGGTCAGGATCCTCCTCATTTAAAAGTCATCGATGCATGTGTGGGTATTTCATCAAAATATAATAAATTAAAGCAAGCTAACACATGGCCTATGAAAAGGTCTGGGTGTTTTGACATTGTCTTTGTGAGACATCAAACTCAGTTTGCAAGTATTCCGAAGATGTTTACCACCACCGACTTAACACTGGAGAGCCTTATAAGTAAAGTCTATTGGGTAATAGCATCATCAGCTATGAAGAAATAGGATAGATCTCTGTCGCAGAGTTCAGATGAGGAGTGGTGAAAGATACACAATGTTTACTTTTCACTTTATTAAGTAAAGTTTCACAAGAGTAATATATATTTAGTTTCGTAAAACCAATAACAATTTACATAGTAATCACATATATTTCGGGTAAATCATCAACACACAACACACACATATGCACTCATACCAACATACAACACACCAATGCTGCAATATCACAAATATTCAACAACCTGTAAATTATTTATGTTCAAATAATAAATCAAATGCTAATATGTATTTTAAATGCCCATACTGTCAATATTTATCACATTCATGTATTGGATATGCAATGTTTCATATCATAAAAATGTTCTTCAAAATTTCATCAATAAACTAGTGTCCATCATAATCTTCATCAAGTCCATCAGGTTCACATCAATAATCTTCACCAATCATATCAAGTACATCACATCAGCAATATTTCCATCAAACCATATGATATGTCATCAGTAAAGTAACAACAAGTTGATATCATGACCACATTATACATGACACAAGTTGAATATCAGCCAACATCAAGAACACTAACACCAAGAACAGCAGTGCCAACAACAGCAATACTAACAATAGCAATACCAAGAACCAGCTGAAATAACCGAAATTTCACAAAATAACAATACATCAAATAAACATACATAAACACCTATAAAATGTGACTGTGTAAAGATACATAGGGACAGCTTTGGTATATAAAGTGTAATTAGATTACAACACTTATTTAACAACAAATTTAATTACACTGTTCCATGTAATATCTATTAAACCAAAATTAAATCAAGAAATTTGTATGTTTGAATTTATAAAGTATTTTACTACATACCACTGCTGCTGGTTCAGAGTCTTAGAAAACAACAACACATGTAACAACTTGTCTCATCAAAATCTCTTTAGCATCTGAGCAAACATACTACACAAAAAATACACATCCAAAAGAAACACTATTGATTAATATGTCACACATCCACTTGGTTATTGACCAAACACACCAAAAACGCTATTGAATAATATGCCAGAGAAAAGGAGAATACAATAAACACAAAGACACAAGCAGAATAATAGCCTCTGTTTATGAACCTAATCAAAACACTTTCATGGCCAACAATATTAAATTCACAATGACTTCATACAAGATGTCAGAAAACCAAAATACCAAATAAAATCATGATGTACCAGAAAGAAGTTTATGACTGCATGACAATCTCTAGTAGGGTATCATTCTCTATGCATCCATTTAGCCAGCAGTTATTAGAAATCTTTGCATCTGTGACTTATTAGAACCAACTTTGGACCACAGAAATGCATACTCGACATCAACAGGGGTTTTGAGGATGCTAGAATAAAATCTCTTCTACTTATAGCAGTGGGTACCTCCATTGGAGGTCACTTAAACCTGACATACGTTCCATCCAATGCACCCAAAGTATAATGGAAGTTTCATCTGGTGGATAGTATTTGTGTAGCTTATTTCCATAGTTTTTGATTGCGTTGGGTAGTTTAATTGCCTCTCCATCTAAAAGTATAGGAAAGACTCATGTAGCTATCCTGTGACTTGGTGTTTTTAATGGTGATAGCCAGCCTGCATCCCTCTGTGATGGGTCATCTGCAAAAGGTGACCACTGTGGCTATTTGGGGTCCAGTTCTGTCTGGCAGCTCTCTGAACAGGACTCGATCAACTCCCACAAAGTTTTTAAAGGAAGCCAGATCCTCCCTCTCCTGGCTCAGCCATGGGTTATCATACATGCTGAATATTGGTCTTCTGACCAGTCAGAAGTTGATTTGCAACCTTCTTGGTCTCCTCCTATTTTGCTCTTCTCATTATATGGTGGTACATTCAGAAAAAATTTGCAACATGAGGTTAGCTGAATTTATTATAATAAGCAGTCACTGTCCCACAATATCTCTTGCCATGTTTGTATGCTATAATATATAATCCCTGCACTCTTGTTTGAAGATCAAATGATGAAATGAAAGGCCCAAGAAAGTATAAGGGTGGACACAAGTACATCTTGCTGTAGGACATATGCCATTGTGAATTATTTATAGGTTGTGTCAGGTCATATGTGGGTCATATAAAGCTTGTCAAACGTGTCTTATATTCTTGTGAGGTAAAATAGGGGGATATGTGGGGTTGTAAGTTGATATAATGGGAGGGAAGAGTTCACTGGTAATGTGACTTTTGTGGATATTGGTCGATACTTGTATGCGCTATGTATATAGGATGTATGTGACACAATTGTAGAAAGTGATGGTTTTTATGAGTAAGGAGCCAAAAGAGTTGATTGGGCTGTCATAATTGGCAGGCTGTGTGCTTTGTAGTGTGGCTCATCCAATACATGTTTTGGAGAATTAATTCATTTGGGTTGTGTCAGGACATTATACAGAAGTTTGTTTATTGTGACATTGGTTGTTTATTATTTTGTATCTGTCAATTGACCTGAGAGCCTTTATGGCTGCTTGCTGTTAATATGAGCCCACTAAATGCCAAGAAAGGTGTGCCTGCAAGACACCAAGTGTTCTAAGCCAATATAAAAAGAAATTGTACCCAAATGGTTGAGTGTTTGTCATTTTGATCCACCCAACTGAGTTGTCTGAAAAAAAAAGAGCCAAATAGCAATACACATGGTCAAAATGAGGGCATAAGAAGACCAAAAGACAAGTGCAGGTGTGAGATAGTGAGGATAAGAGTTGCTTTTAGTACATAAGGAGACATTTGTATGTTGATCCTCTGTTCATATATGGGTCATATGCAGAAGAATATCTTAGTGGCCCTAAGGAGGTACAAATAGGGTATGGAAAATTGTAAACTTTGCACCATTTTATTCAATGGGGCTGGAGACTGGTGGCGTCAGTGTAGCTACTGTGCTTTCAGTGCCTAATAAGGACAACCAAACTAAAATCAAGGGTGAGGCTTTGATTTCATTGATCACTTGGAAAAGTTGAAAATACTTTTGGTAGCTATTTACACTTGGAAGAATTTTTGAACATCAGAGTCTGGTGTTGAGTGCCTTTAAGCTGTTTGAAGGTTTGTAATTGTGCAGGGACAAGAAATGGTTTAGACATGGGATTACATATCTTTCCATCTACATATCGTGAGAGATTATTTTCATTTATAAGGAAACAAAAAACAGTTTCAGTTATCTTCACCAAAGTTTCACCCGAAGTTCACTGTTATGAATGCTTGTCTGTGATGAAATCAATTCAGTGTGGCTTCGAAAAACAAGATGGCTCCCACAGAGCCTTTTGGAATATGATATTCTTTGATGTTCATTGATAAAATTAAAAACAAATATTTTTGTTTCTTGTTTATTCATTATCGTATTTTAAACATGATACCTGTGCCAATCATAACACGACATTTTAAAATTCATAAACATTAATATCACATATCAACAAAATAAGAAACTGGCTTGGTGATCATTCTACTTGATTTTTTATAAAATCCAATGTAATTTTATCTCAGTATGTACTCAGACATACCAGAAGTATATAGTATCTTGATCTGAAAGTGTGAATTAAAGACAACAAAAACAATACTTTAAAGATTGTACACTGAACATTCATAAATCATTGATAGAAAAACTCATTCATAAGTGCATAAAAACATAAAATTGCAAAAGCTTTTTACATTTCAACATAAAATATTAATAAATGAACAAACCAGATAATCTGTGATCTAATAACAAGTGTCTACAGATACATTCTTTCACAACTTTCAACCATTTGAAAAAACAAAACAAGACAAAGTCTCAACAGAATACACAGAACATAAATACTGTTATGATCTCAAACTAAAGAGTTACAAAGTGTTAGCTGCTGTGTGTTGATTCAATACTTTGTCTTTGTTGGAGAAAAAGTGATAGCAATACAACCATAAATATAGCAATAACAATGTCATTTGCCCAAGTTTATTAAAACAAAACCCCACTATGGCAAATATTTCACACAAGAAAAGTCTTTAAAATACAGAACTATTTCTATTTTTTTTTTTTCCTTGACAGTCACTGAGTTAGTCACAAAATCTGGACAAAATTTTCACTGGTAAGTCTTTTTTAGGTTTAATTGCCTTGGTTATGTCATGAGGGGTAATTTTAGAAATGGATTGTGTGTGGGAACATATACTTTGCATTTGCAAGCAGCCACCAACTTTCTCCCATTGGATCATGGACCCAGATTAGAACCCATTTCCTTACCACCATAACACCAAGAAGTGTACATGTGTTCAAGACAGAAGCATATATATTATTGAACTTTAAATGAAGTATAATGAATTGATGCTATCAGGTGATACTATGACTTAAATGCACTGTCCCACACATAACACACACACACACAAACATACATGTAAATTATATTTGTATATTCACTTGTTCAATGTCTGATGCAAGCCAGTACCTAACCTAGCTCTATGCTGAACAGTTATTTTACACAGTTGTTGGCACACCTTAGATATAATAATACTATAAGGTATTGAAGCTCACTACAATAATATATTGGAGCTACAATATGAATTTGAATAATATGAATATCAAACTGCATTCCTTTTTTTGATATGCAAATATTGCTTCTCGCAATAAAATGTATCATGTGATTCATAATTCACTCAAACTGATGTACTGAGGTAAAGAAAACTTCCAGTAAGTACTTACAATTATTATGGATTTATTGTAGATAAGATTGCATTAGAAGTTTATAAATTTCCTAATATATCTTGTAATAAATTTTGTCATGAATACAGATAATTTAAACATAATCTAGCTTTACTTTAAATAATTTTTAAATTACTGCTTAGTGAGTTACTTGAAATAATACTGAAAAAATACATCTTCAGTTACCATGTTAAATTCAAGGAATGGAAATACTGATATACAACAGATATCCTAAATGGAGATCACACATATATAGCCTGTTTCCATAGACATTGCAGGAGTCTAAGTGTTTAGTGTTTACACTTTACTGAGGTCTCTCCTTGGTCAGAAACAAGGACCCATGCTTATTTCAAAATGGGAATGTCAATCATTTTTTATGTGCTTCAGAATCTGTCAGTGCAAATATTGAGTGACCCAAAAGTCTTGCTTGATTATCTAGTTCAGCAAAAGATGTAAAAAATATATGCTCTTTTAAATGAACAAGATGGTTTGAGTGCTTAAAATTGTTCATCACATGAGGGTCACTATAAACAAGTTTATTAATTACTGACTAAAAGTCAATAGTGTACTGATATTGTACTATTTTGTACAAGTTACAGGAGGTGCCTCCTTTCCTCTACTGCAAAGTCCACTGGTTAAGTGGTTCATCCCAATTTTAGCACCGATCAGGCCTATAAGTTACTCAGTTCAACTATGCCACCATGCCATCCAATATTAAAATATCAAAGATTCTCCTGAATGGTAATATAAGTTATTCATTATATAAACTAGTTCACAGGCTTAATGTTGAGTTCTATTTTAAACACCATGTTAGGACTATAAGCTGTTTAGATCTACCATACCTTCAGCCAATGTTGAAATAACACAAGTTTTTCTGCTGCACAAACTAACCTTAAGTCCCCCCGTGTTTCATTATGAGTTAACCATTAACCTTGGAAGCATAGTAATGAAAACTTCATATCCCTCAGAAGTTCAACCTGATACATTACAGGCTAAAAAGTCATGCCTCAGAACCTGGGCCCCTAGTTCATTGTGGACATCACTGTTAAGCCCACACAGTACACTATGTCAGAGCTGCAGGTTGCTAGGTAACCTAGGTGTCGTTGGTGCCAAATCTTCAAACGAAAGTTCTTGCGTCCACTCGTAGAGTCTATCTGCCTCTTCCTCCCAGTCTTCATCGACCTCACCACCACCGATCACCTGCGGCACCTCTGATATCCGCACCTGACTGGTCATTGTCTCAAACGTGGCTTCTTTCATCAGCATGGGATCTTTGTTCTGCATAAAGAAAAAGAAAAATTTACTAAAATTGTGAGACTTCGTAATGATTCTATTCTATTCTTGACTCTTATAGCACATAATCTCTGCGTATAAGCAGCCTCTAAGGTGCAACAATCATGAGCAGTACTGCAAACTTTGTCAGTCCAAGGGCTTAGCAATGGATGTTACCAAAGACACATCAGCTGAATAAAAAACTATGGTGGAAAGGTCTTGGGGAACTAATATCATTTGAGTTTATAAATTTTCAAGAAATTTATTCAGGGTATATGGAAATAGGGCTATTTGTATGGGCCAACCACTTCACCTAAGGGATCTCCAAATTATCAGCCTGACTCTAATTATTCTCTCAAATGAAGCCACCTTTTAAGGGACTGCACCACTGAGACGAATGGTTTTGGTACCTTCTCCAATAACAAGGCTTTTCTGTTCATGGAAACTCAGGAAGAAAATTGTCCAAATTCCTCTCTGTGAATTATTCCTGATGACTCTCTCAAACACTACTGATTAGCCAGTGAATTTCTTTACCTTGTCAAGTTTGTCACCTGCATTTTACGACGATATTAACACCTTTTCAAACTTAAATTTCACCACTAAATTGTCCATCAACTACTCCTGACACTCTCCCCAACACTGAAAACACTGAAGCATGTTTCCTGAAGGTTAGGAATATGTCCCTGATTGATCAGTGATGGTATGGTGAGGAATTATACAGAAAAATCTATCAGAAACTCCCAATGGGACTTTCTGACATCAAAACTTCCAACTGGAGTTTGTGATGTCAGGATTTGAAATTCTGATGGATTGGACTTTCTGATACAACATATATATTCGTCATCTCTTTTACATTTAAGAAAAAAAAACTCGCCTCTTTTTGCTGGAGTTCGTACATCTTCTTCATCTTCATGGCACGCTGTCTGGCTTGACGTGACCGTCTGCTGGAGTTCTGACTCTGTGACATCACAGAACTCAGCTTGGTCTTAGGTGTGTTCAGTGGGGCTAGCGGGCTGATAAAGTAATAAATAAACCTCCTTTATGTATTTTCAATAAAATGACAATGATAAAAATTAGTGAATTTTGTGGTATATTTAGGCTGTCCATTTAACCTTTTGTACAATTTCAATAAAATTTGTTTCTAGCAAGCAGAATAATTTTAATGAATCTATGGGTTCATTACTTGGTCATGCTTGGCATTATCAATTTTCTGCAAACTGGCCACCTCCTGTTTATCAGTGTAAGAACAGCCAATGAAATGACCACATTTTAAGGTCAAGGATAGGCACCATTTCAAACAAGACAAATTGTGACAATTTTTGCTTGAATACTTCTTAATACTATTTTCTTATGATTGGGCAAATATTAATCAATACAATACAATGTCATGTACAATATTATTTTGTACAAAAACTGAATCATCAGCCCTTACAGTTTAAAATGTTGCTTATCAATGGCAACTCTGAAAATGGTTAAAACTGTAAAAACTGAAAAACAGAAGTATTTAATGATAAACTGTTTTAAAATGTATTTTATAACTATTGCCATGGAAATAAAATTGCAAATTTTAATTAGTAAATTAAATTTTTATTAGTTAATACCTTACCTAACAGACGATAGCTATTGTCCGGCGCCAGCCGGTCCCGCCAAACGCCAGAAAAAGACGTCCTGAGTTTCACCTCCGGCCGGACCGGTACACTCCACTCCACTCGCCAGGTGGCCTAGTTCCTGCTTTATTCGCCAGAGGGACGTGACGTCATAGCATCTTTTTCGTCCCAAATTAGGTTAATTGAAGCTGAAAGCGGGGAAGGCCGGGTGGGAATCTCCCGTCTGTTAGGTAAGGTATTAACTAATAAAAATTTAATTTACTAATTAAAATTTGCAATTTCATTGCGTTAATACATCTTACCTAACAGACGATAGCTAGAATAACTACCCAGTGGAAGGAGGGCAGCTTCTTAAGGACTAGAAGGAACTCTATAAAATAGGCACGTAACCTCTGGCCCGGCTGATAAAGAAGCTAACAACTGCTCCTTAAGTTACCAAGCAGTGCCATTCCCCCCCCCCCCTCTTTTTTCTGCTCTGAGAGGAGGAAGAGAGAAGAGTTCAGTCCTGAAGATTCCAATTAGCCTGTAAGAGTGGAATAATGGTCTCATATGTACACTATTTACAAAATAGGAGCCAAGAAGGTTCATTGGTGGATCTGCTGTGCAGCCACCACTGGACCTAAGTGAAAAAGCTCCGAATCTGCCCACGCCACATCTTTAAGATAAAACTGAGTAAAGGTGTTGTGGGACTTCCAGTGGCATGCAGCTAAGATCTGGTCTAGTGAGATGCCACCTTGAAAGGCTTTAGAAGCCGCGAAGGCTCTAACGTCATGCGCCTTCACCTGGTGAAGGGTTAGAGACTCCTGATCTGAGAGATCATAGCAAAGGATAACCGTCTGCTTGATCCAAGACGAGATCGTAGCAGGAGAAATATCCTTCGTGAAACCCTTTTTGAAGGAGACAAAAAGCAGCTCCTTTCCTTGTCTGACATCTGGAGTTTTGTCCAGATAGTAGCGCAGAGCTCTCACTGGGCAGAGTGACCTGTCCTCCTTCAAGGACTTGTCCAGAGTAGGAGCCAGGGCTGGTATAACCACTGGCGCCACGCACTCTGGACCTTCTTTTGCTAAGTGGTTTTTAGCCAAGAACATCGGAGACGGGTAAAGGGACACTTTTGACCAGTCAGCTTGGTGTCTAATATTTTTGTTCAGCCAAGCGTGTATTTCGCTCCTACGTTTTCCAGAACCTAGAGCGAGGAGGAAAACCGTTTTAAAGGTCAGATGTTTTAATGAGGCCTTTCTGAGAGGCTCAAATGGTGGTTTGGTGAGCTGATGTAGAACGAGAGAGAGATTCCATGAAGGAATTCCTCGTCTACCCTTTGGTCTATCTCTGTGAAAACTGTCCAAAAGACGAGTTAGGTTTTCATCTTTGCTCACATTCAAGGAAGAATTTCCTAATTTGTCCGCAATGGCCGATCTGTAACCATCAATGGTACTGGGTTGGAGATTCTTTTCCTGGAATAGATGCAGGAGAAAATCTGCTATTTGTTTGACAGATGGAGACCGGAAGTCCACCTGACTTGATTCACACCATCTGACAAAAACGGCCCACTTTGCCTCATAGACTGTTCTGGTTGAACTTCTTTGAGGAGCCTCAATTCGTGACGCCACTGGACTAGAGAACCCTTGCTCCTTGATAGCCTCGGCTCTAGGAGCCAGGCGTGTAGGTTTAGATTGGTCAGATTCCTGTGACGCGCCTTGTTGAATGGCTGTGTCACTAGGTTGGGATGACTGGGTAGGCAAAGAGGGATCTGAGACGACAGTTCCACCAGGTCCCAGAACCATGGCATGTTGGGCCAACCCGGAGCTATGAGGATCACTCTCTTGTAAAGATGGTCCGACAGTTTGCTGACCACCTTGCCCAGTAACGATACTGGGGGAAAAACATACATGTCCAGGTTTTCCCACGAGACTGTTAGGGCGTCCACTGCCCAAGCATTGGGGTCCGGCACTGGAGACACATATTGGGCTAGTTTGCAATTGTACTTTGTTGCAAACATGTCCACCTGGGGACGGTGCCAGGTCTGAACTATGAGGTCGAAGACCCCTTGGTGCAGTGACCATTCTGTCTGAATGACTTGGCCTTGACGAGACAATTTGTCTGCAATCACATTCAGACGACCAGGGATGTGTCTGGCCTTTAGGACTACCTGTCTCAGATTGCACCAACACAGGAGTCGCCATAGAAGGGCACAAAGTGAGCCTGACCTCATACCTCCTTCCTTGTTGATGTATGCCACAACTGTCGTGTTGTCCGTGGCAACTAGAACTACTTTGCCTTGTACCAAGTGCTGGAACCTTTTCAAGGCCAGTAAGACCGCTTTTAGTTCCAGGAAGTTTATGTGAAGATGACTTTCTGGAACTGACCAAACGCCTCTTGCTGTGAAGTCTCCTAAGTGAGCACCCCAGCCTTCTTTTGAGGCGTCTGTAAAGATTTGCACGGCATGATTCAAAGGGTGCAAGGGTTGTCCTGTCAAGACATTCGTCTCCCTGGTCCACCATAGAAGGTGTGGGTGAAGTGACCTTGGTACAGGAATCTCCTTTTCCAGGGATTCTGGAACTCTCCAATGTCGTTTTAGGTGCCACTGGATGGGTCTCATGTGGAGTCTCCCCAGGGGAACCTGTTTTTCCGTCGCTGTAAGTAGGCCTATCAGGGACATGAAGTTCCTGACTCGGCAACTTGGTTTGGATAGGATGGATTCCAACTTTTGAAGGATCGACTCCCACCGGTTCTGGGTCGGTAAGACCAGTCCCTGGGAGAGATCGTACTTGTAACCCACGAACTCGAAAGTCTGTTTGGGTTCTAGTTCTGACTTGTGTACATTGATTATCCAACCCAACTCCTGGCAAAGGGCGAGGAGGGATTGAGTGCCCTGGTGGCAGGATTCTTTGGTAGGGGCTCGAATCAACCAGTCGTCTAGGTACTGGTGGATCCTTATACCCCGGGATTGAGCCATTAACTTGACCTCTTTGACCACACAAGTGAACTCCATCGGAGCGGTGGAGAGGCCGAAGGGAAGGGCCTTGAACTGATAGGACTGATTTTGGAAATGGAACCTGAGATATTTCCGGGACTGCATATGAACTGGAATGTGGAAATAGGCGTCGCTGAAGTCCAACGATGTCACCCATTCCCCCTGTTGCAAGGAAATCCGAATTGTTTCTGGGGTTTCCATTTTGAATGTTTTTACGCTCAAAAATTTGTTTAGAGCACTGAGGTCCAAGATTGGTCGCCATTTTTGGTTTGGTTTTGGAACTATGAACAGTCGGTTGAAGAAGGCTAGAGATGTTCGAACCCTCACCATCTCTACTGCCTCCTTCTGCAGCAAGGCCTGCAAAGCCTCCTTCAGGTAGAGGTTCCTGAGGGGGTTTGCATAACCACTGACTATCAACGGATCCCTTACCAAAGGGGGTCTGATTTTGAATGGGAGAATGTAGCCGTCCCTCAAAATGGACACTACTCTCGGATTTGCACCCAGGAGGGACCACTTCTGCCAAAATTTTTGGAGACGTCCCCCTATCAGGTGAGCATTGACAACATTGTGGACATTTGGAGCAATGGGGGCAAAAACGCAATGATCTACAGAAAAAACACTTTTCACAAATTTTATTTCTGCTTTCACTTTTGATGAGGGACTTCCGCCTTTCTTTTGTGGCTGCCCTCTCACATTTAAGACAGAAGGTACAGGACTGGCAACAGGACACAATACAGGTTCTTGACGTACATGAAAGTTCTGTCCCAACACTCTTAGTACACAATCGACCGGCCGGGCCATCGGCTCCGGACTTAGTAAACAGTAATTGTCATTTATATGGATGGTTATCCTTGGCCGGGCGGGTGCCGCGTCCTGGTTGACCACCCCTGCCACGACCCCTAGCTCTTCCTCTGCCTCCAAAGGATTTCCATGCAGGCATATCCTTGCCAGTTGGACCTCCAGATCTGGTCGTGTCCTGAGATTTTGTCCAGTTTGTAGGGTAAGGTTGGAAACGCCCCTGTTGTTGTTGCTTTTTAAAGCCACCAGTGAACCCCCCACGGCCCGGTCCGGGCTGGGAAGTACGCCTGGCGTTTTCAACTTGAGTGATTTCGTCCTCAGCTTTCCTTATGATATCATCAGGAAAGAGTGCGTATCCATTGAGAGGACAGTTGCGAAGAGCTGAGAATGTATCCGGTTTAACTCCGGCTTTCAAATTCTCCAGGTATGAGTCCCTGCGAGTCAATGTCAAGTTGGCCATCTGAACAAAGATAAAATCTGACAAATGTTGCAGAGATTTTCCAATGGCAAAACTGACGTTTTGGTTGAATGAAGCCAAGTAGTGCAATTCATCTAAGGAGGCCTGAGCCTTGGAAGAGGATTTTCCTTTGGATAATTCTGCTTGTAAAGACTTTAAATGCTCTTGTACGGAATCCTGGATCTTTGTTATACACCGATTAAAACCAGCAGCTTGGTTACATACATAGCTTGTTTCCTTAGCTGATTTCTCCCACTTGCGTAAGGTGTCCTGGTTAATGGGACGGCTTGGAGGGTGGGAATTTGCAACAGCAGGCTTACAGATTCTGGGGAAGGCACTATTTAATTTTGCCGCATCGTTGGGCCATGTATTTACAGATTTCCTAGGCCTCAGAGGGTCTGTAGGTTCTGCAGGATGGATGCCATACCATCTATTCTGTGATTTTGGTGGTCTAAGAAATTGATCCACATGGAGTCCTCCGGGTTCACTAGACTTGGAGGGGTAACCCTCGAGCAACACTAAATTCAAAGTTTCTAGTTTACGACATAACCAGTCTTCAGGTGGAAGGTCTACAGAAACTTTTCCCACTGGTTGTGCACGGTGTCCTACCCAGGGGTTATCAGATTTTGAGGAAGGGGAATACTCCAAGTCGGGGATGTGTGTCCACCCCATGAACGCTCTCACTCCTCTTACAGTTTCTCTATAGTTCTGTTCTTCACTCAGTACTTTGTCAGAATCCCCGGCTTCAAAATCCGGTTGTTCTTCCGGGTCTGATACTTCCCCTTCCTCAACAGGTTCCGGAGGCAGGTAACTGGAACTGGAGACCGGAACAGAGTGAGATAATAGGTCACCATAAGACACCGGACCGGGCTGAGAGAACACCGGTTCGGTAGAGTCAATGTATGCTTCTGGTTCCGGGTAAATGTTTTCCAGAGGAGAAGTCATGCCCACACTTGTAGTAGTTGTAGTAAAGCTAGTTCTATCCGGACCGGAGGCCGGACCGGCCTGGCCAGAAGGAACGGCTGAAAGTAGAAAGGGGGCTTGAGATAGAGAGCCTGCGGGAGGTGCATGAGAAACCGGTGCCTTGACCGGTGAGAATGTAGGCTGTTGGGGACGCTGTCCCATAGTTATTAATGCTTCAAGCCTAGCCATGCGCAGAGACCATTTCTCGTCCAAATCCTGTAAGTCTTTCTTAAAGGAAGGCTGAGGTAAGGACAGATCTTGAGAAGTAGATAAAGAAGATGAAGCACCCACCGACTTGTCCTGATCCACTGAAGACAAAACAGTAACAGTACTGGGATCAATAAGGGACTCACGCTCTAGTTTCTTTTCCTTTCTGATTTTATAAGTAGGGGTTGAAAGTTGTAAAACCTGCTCCGGCGTTAGCAACTCACAAAATTCGCAAGGTAGTTTCTTCACGCATGCATCATCCCCCAGACTTTTGTCCCTGCATCGAGCACACCTAGAATGTAGGTCAAATGAAGCCATAATATGGCCACAGGCTCCCTTCCTTTGTCCTGGTGATGCCATGATAGATAAAATATCCGTATATCACACCAAGAAAACACAAAACACTGAAATTAAGGTTATATATCCAATTTGAAAACTTTGTGAAAAAATTCACTACTTCCTAATCGCGCCAAACGAAAAAGATGCTATGACGTCACGTCCCTCTGGCGAATAAAGCAGGAACTAGGCCACCTGGCGAGTGGAGTGGAGTGTACCGGTCCGGCCGGAGGTGAAACTCAGGACGTCTTTTTCTGGCGTTTGGCGGGACCGGCTGGCGCCGGACAATAGCTATCGTCTGTTAGGTAAGATGTATTAACGCAATGAAAACATGTTTTTACAAAAGAAGTCTAATTTTTAAGATAAATCCCTATAATATTGTCGCATCTATTAATTGTTGATTGTCTTCTCATTTCTTGATTTCTCATTCTGATTTCCTGCCATTACATTTCCCTGAAATCCAAGGTATTATTGACTCTGTTATCCATGTGTATATTACCAACTGTACTCACTGCAAAGAGGAGATGATACGCATATGTTCTAACTGGGCCTCCTGGGTGACTGGACGTGCCATCAATACCGGCAACTCCTGCTGCAGTAATGTACTCATCTCCTGGTGGTACAGGAAGTCAACGACATCGTAAAATATTGTCTGACGCGGGATCACTGAAAAAAATAACCAAATGCCTGAGAACAGTGGCCAGAAACTTGCAAGTCACTGTTATAACTAGAAAAAGGTTTTTGCTAACAAAAACGAGCGGCCTTAGACTTAAACATTAACTGAACATTATTAATATTTAAATCATAAGGTAGTAAGAGTCTTCTTTTGATCTACCTCAATATCAATATACATTATATTTAGAAAAATGGAAAAATAAAGGGGCCAGACGGTTTTATTCCAATTCGATGACTTTACGGGGGGCCATAGCACCAATAATATTAACAGTTTAAGGTCACCATAAAGCCATGATAATCCTTTGGTAAATCTTAATATATATGCCAAGTTTGGTTGAAAAAAAAAATGAAAAACTAAGTGAACTGGAGGGTTAAAACCCCCTTTGAAGACATTAAGGTGACCTTAAGATTGCAGATACAAGGCTAAAGCTTCGGCATGTGAAAGATTATCAAAAAGTAGCTGATTATCTTATTCCAACAAAACGCCGAAATCCTGACCGTTTTTGAGATTCGGACAAAGTTGCAAATTTAATAAGTAAATTAAATTTTTATAAGTTAATACCCTATCCAATGGATAATAGCTTATCCGGTCGGCCCGGACCGGCCCGCCAAACGTCAGAAAAAGACGTCCTGTGTCTCCACCGGCTAGGCCGGCCCAGTACTGTGCACTCGCCAGATGGCGTGTCGTACTTCCTTCCTGTCTAGACAGAGTGACGTCATAGCATCTTTTTCGTTGTCTAAACCTATTAGACCCCTAGTAAGCTGATAGCGGGGTCGGTGGGAGGGTCTTGTGTGTCCATTGGATAGGGTATTAACTTATAAAAATTTAATTTACTTATTAAATTTGCAATTTTATTGCGTTAATACATCCTATCCAATGGACAATAGCTGAATAACTACCGCTTGGTCGGCGGGTAAGTTACTAGGAACTAACAATTGAACTCGTGTTAGAGGTAATGACAATTCCTTCTTTAAGCCTAGGTAGACCTTGAAGTCAAAAAACCCTTAAGGCTATGGTCGAATATCATCATCCGGTTAACCGGAATGGAACCGTCAGAGTCGACCTTGCCCCCCCCCCCCCCTTTTTTTTTAACAGACCTGCTCTGAGGTAGGGGAAGAGAGGGATGAGTTCAGTCCCATAGCATTGAATCTCCCGGAGGAAGTACGTGAGATTTTTTTTTTTTGTTGTTCCTTAACTATATGTGTCATATATACAAATATGTACAACTATGTACATATGTACAGATCTCCTCTAGGTACCAGTCTGTTGGTGGATTTGCTGAGCAGCCACCACCGGCCCAAGATGGAAGAGCTCGGAGTCAGCCCAAGCCACATCCTTCAGGTAGAATTGAGTGAAGGTATTATGAGATTTCCAGTGGCAGGCTGATAAGATCTGCTCCAAGGAGACTCCCGACTGGAAGGCCTTAGAAGCAGCAAATGCCCTCACATCATGAGCTTTAACTTGATGTAGGGTGTGGGCATGGTGATCAGAGAGCTCATAGCATAGGATCACAGTTTGCTTGATCCATGAGGAGATAGTAGCAGGTGATATGTCCTTGTCGAAGCCTTTCTTGAAGGAGACAAAAACTAATTCTTTGTCCTGCCTAATGTCTGAAGTCCTGTCCAAATAGTAGCGCAAGGCTCTGATTGGACAAAGAGATCTATTAGACTTGAGGGATCTATCCAGTGTAGGAGCCAGGGCTGGTATGACCACTGGGGCTACACTCTCTGGACCCTCTTTGGCCAGCTGATTCTTGGAAAGAAAGCAGGGAGATGGAAACAGGGACACCTTAGACCAATCGGCTTGGTGTCTGATGTTCTTGTGCTGCCATGCATGGATCTCACTCCTTCTTTTACCAGAACCCAGGGCCAAAAGGAAGACAGTCTTGAAGGTCAAATGTTTCAGAGATGCCTCCCTAAGAGGTTCAAAAGGAGCCTTTGTTAGCTGGTGTAATACCAGGGAGAGGTTCCAGGAGGATACTCCCCTCCGCCCTTTGGGTCTATCTCTGTGGAAACTTTCCAAGAGACGAGTGAGATTATCATTTTTGCTCATATTGACTGTTGTATCACCTAGTTTATCCGAAATGGCAGACCTGTATCCATCAATGGTGCTGGGCTGTAACTTCTTGTCCTCAAAGAGGTACATTAGGAAGTCAGCCACCGACTTTACAGGTGGTGACCTGAAGTCCACCTGATTAGCGTCCCACCACTTTGTAAAAATGGTCCACTTTGCCTCATAGACTGATCTGGTTGACCTTCTTTGAGGAGCCTCAATTCTTGCTGCCACTGCCTCAGAGAAGCCCTGTTCTTTGATTTTTGAGGCTCTAGGAGCCAGGCATGGAGATTTAGATTTGTCAGATTTCTGTGAGGGATCTGATTGAAGGGCTGTGTTAGCAGACTGGGCAGGTTGGGCAGGCTGAGGGGAACCTGACTGGACATGGTCACTAGGTCCCAAAACCAAGGCATGTTGGGCCACCCCGGGGCAATCAGAATGAGTCTCTTGCACGGGGAGTCCAGCAGCTTCTCCACCACTTTGCCCAATATGGCGGTCGGTGGGAAGGCGTATGCATCCAGATCGTCCCATGGCAGAGTAAGTGCATCCACTGCTACAGCCAGGGAGTCCGGTACTGGAGAGACAAACTGAGGCAACTTGTGGTTGAACCTCGTGGCAAATAGGTCTATTTGAGGCCGGTGCCATTGGTTGCATAGTTGTTGAAAGACTTCCGGAAGGAGGGACCATTCTGTTTGGATGGTCTGACCCAGGCTGGATAGCTTGTCTGCTATCACATTTAGATGGCCTGGAATATGATGGGCTTTTAGAGTCACTTGTCGCTGGGAACACCAGGTCAAGATTCTCCACAGTAGGGCACACAGTGGGCCCGACCTCATGGCTCCTTCCTTGTTTATGTAAGCTACCACTGTAGTATTGTCGGTTGCCACTAGAACTATTTTGTCTACACAGAGGTCTTGGAACTCTTTGAGGGCTAGAAACACTGCTTTGAGTTCCAGATAGTTTATGTGCAGCTTGCTCTCCGGAACTGACCAGGACCCTCTTGCAGTGAATTCGTTTAAGTGAGCACCCCACCCTTCTTTTGATGCGTCTGTAAATATTTGCAGAGCATGTCTTACTGGGTGTAATGGTTGCCCTTGAAGCACATTGTCTTCCTCTAGCCACCATTGCAAGTGAGGGTGTAGGGACCTTGGTAGCGGGATAATCTTCTCTAGAGATTCTAGTACCCGCCAATTGTTTTTGAGATGCCACTGTATGGGTCTCATGTGCAGTCGGCCAAGGTGAACCTGTTTTTCTGTGGCTGTTAGAAGACCTATCAGGGACATAAACTGCCGGACCGGACAGGCCGGTAGAGACAAAAGTGTTTGTATCTTGTCCCGAAGGTTTTGCCACCGGTCCGGAGTCGGTCTGACCCGACCGGACCTGAGGTCGAACTGGTAACCTACAAAATCGAAGACCTGTTTGGGTTCCAGTTCTGATTTCTCCAAGTTCACCAGCCAACCTAGGTCCTGACACATTTTGATTAGGATTTGGGTATGCTGGAGACAAGTTTCTAGGGATCTGGCTCTCACCAACCAGTCGTCTAGGTACTGGTGGATTCTTATACCCTTGCGTATGGCCATCAGTTTTACCTCCTTTGCTAACACGGTGAACTCCATGAGAGCTGTGGACAGCCCAAAAGGCAGTGCTTTGAATTGATAAGTCCGGCCCTGGACATGAAATCTTAGGTATTTTCTGGATTGTCCCTGTATCGGTATGTGGAAGTAGGCATCCTTGAAGTCTACGGAGGTGACCCACTCCCCTTGCCGGAGGGATGTTCTGATGGTTTCTGGTGTCTCCATTTTGAATTTCTTCACCTTGAGGAAGAGGTTTAATTTGCTCAGATCCAGTATTGGCCTCCATTTGTTGTTGGGTTTTGGGACTAGAAAGAGTCGATTGAAAAACCCCAGAGATGTCTGATTGTGGACCCGTTCTACTGCGTTTTAGTCCATAAGTTGATGTAATGCCTCCAACAGGTAGCTGTTCCTGTGGGGATTGACATAGCGGCTTATGACAGTCGGAGACCTTGTAAGATTTGGTCGGGTTCGGAAAGGGAGGGTGTAACGTTCCCTCAAGATTTGAACTATTTTCGGACCGGCCCCTAGATCCAGCCAAGTTTGCCAAAAGTTTTGTAGTCTGGCTCCTACAGGTAGATTGGGAGCAGCATGATTTACACTTATTGCAGAGTGGACACAAGACAATGGAATGACACAAGAAACACTTTTCACAGACTTTAATGTGTAATTTCTGCAAATACAATCTACTGGCCCGGGACTTAGTTCTTTCTTTTGCGAATGCCCGGGCACAGTATGAGCATTTGTAACAACATGAGATTTTACATTTGAAAAAACAGGAGTCACTAAAGTCTGAGGAAGGTTCCCGGCCAGCAGTCGTCCCTGCAAGGGTGTCATACAGTGATTGTCATTTGTACGATTGCTGGCCCTTGGCAGGTCGGGAAGAGTAGTTGGAAGAACGTCCTTTCCCTTTTCTAAACTGTTTCTTTCCAATCGTTTTCCAAGCCGGTTTCTCCGATTTGGTGTCTTTTCCACTGTGTCTCTTGTCCGGATGCTCATAAGGGTGGAAACGACCCTTGCTATGTTGCGATCCGGTGTGTCCTTTGGACTCAAATTGAGCAATGTCTTCCTCTGCACGCTTGATGGTTGCATGCGGGAAGAGTGTCGGTATGTGAAGAGGGGCGGCTCTCAAAGCTGTGAGGGTGTCCTGTTTGATACCCGTCCTGAGGTGGCTAAGATATGCGTCCCTACGGACTAGGGTGAGATTCCCCATGGTTATGAACACAAAATCCGACAAGTGCTCCATTGATTTCGCGGCTGCTTGTGTAATACTTGAATTGAAATCCAGGAGGTAGTTCAATTCATCAATGGCCACCGAACTCTTGGAAGATCCTTTACCCTTACATTCAGAAGAAAGTGTCTTGATGTGATCCTTCATGTTTCGTTGGACTCTAAACAAACACCTATTAAAACTCGCCGCCTGGTTACACACTATTGAGGCTTCTCTAGCCGACCTTTCCCACCGGCGCAGCGTTTCCTGGGCTATTCTGCGTGAAGCCGGTGGAGTGGAAGATAGTCCAGTGTAACGGGCAATCCGGCTGTAACTGCTATTAAGCTTTGAAGCGTCAGTACTCCAGGTGTTCACTTTAGTTGGATCAAGCTGGGAGTCGGTGTGCAACCCGTACCATTTGGACTGTGAACGGGGAGGTCTGAGAAACACATCTTTTGCCAAACCACCAGCTTCTGAGCCATGGGAGGGATACCCTTCAGTTAGTGTCAAATTTAATTTTCCCAGTTTCTTGCACAGCCACTCCTCTGTGGGCATTTTAATTGAAACTTTGCCTGGTGTCACAGTCTTAGGCCCTGCAAAGGGGTTGTCATCTGAGGTGGCTGTTGAGTTGTCGACCTCTGGAATATGGGACCAACCCATATAAGAGCGAATGCCCTGCATCGTCTCTCTATAGTTCTGTTCTTCCGAAATAGGTTGGTCCTGGTCTATCACTGTCTGATCCGGGTCCTCAGAGAGTTCACCTTCCTCCGTGTATAGATCCAAAGGAGGTCGGTCCGACTGGACACTGTTGGCATCTGAGGTAAGGCTGGATACACTATCCCTTCTAGCTCTATGCAGAGTGGGAGAGCCGGTGTCGGCCGGACCTGTGGGGAGAGGTCGGTCGGTAGCAGCAGGCCGGTTCTGAACTGAGTCCAGTGGAGTAGGTCGGCTACTAGCAGTTTGACTGGCAGGCTGATGCATACTAGCAGAGGAGCCTTGTCCAGGAAACTTGGAGGTTGATGTCGGTCGGCTGGATTTAGTTTGACTGGCCGGCTGATGCTGGGTAGCAGAGAAGCCCGTACCAGGAAACTTAGATGAAGAAGTCTGCTTGTCGGTTACTGCTTTACTGGTAGGCTGATGCTTTTCAGCAGAGAAGCCATTGCCAGGAAGCGTGGATGAAGTTGAAGGCCGGATAAAAGGCTCAGACACATTTTCAACAGATGATGGAGGTGAATGGGTTGGTGTAGCCTTAACATTGGCAGAAAAGGTAGGTTCAAAGTTCTTCGATAAAATCAAAGCTTCTAAGCGGTTAAAACGTTCCGACCAAGTCTGCAATTTTAGTGTCTGCACTGGTCTGACTGGTAGATTTAGAAGCTTTAGCAGGGGGGGATTTTTCCTTTCTAGTATCCTTTTTTAAGTCCTTCTTTGTCTTTTTCTCTGGTGGAGGGGCGGGAGAGGGAGATTTCACGGCACCTTTATCCACAGCCCCTATAACAGCTACATTAGCGGGGTCCACCAACTCTTCTGATTCTTGAGGGGGGGCAGTAACTAGTTTCTTAGCCTCCCGCTTCTCCTTCTTCAATCTATAAGAAGGTGTAGCTAACTGCTGACGCTGATCTTCAGAAAAGGCATTACAAATGTGACAGTTATCTGATTGTGGTTCTTTAATACACGGGTCAGAGCCCTTACCCTTCTCTCTGCAGCGTGCGCAATACTGATGAGTATCAAAGCTCGCCATAGCGTGCCCACAACTCCCCCTGCGTTGTCCTGGAGAAGACATGATGTTAATATTATCCGTTGGACACAATAAGAAAGCTTCTGAACAAAATGGCTGATGAAAACTTTAAAATATATCTGGCTGAGAAAATTCCTGTGCACTAGTCACGCGCCAAACGAAAAAGATGCTATCACGTCACTCTGTCTAGACAGGAAGGAAGTACGACACGCCATCTGGCGAGTGCACAGTACTGGGCCGGCCTAGCTGGTGGAGACACAGGACGTCTTTTTCTGACGTTTGGCGGGCTGGTCCGCGCCGACCGGATAAGCTATTGTCCATTGGATAGGATGTATTAACGCAATAAAATACCCATTTTTAAAAAAATTTACGAAAATCAAACGCCTCCCATTTAGGCATCTATGCATCTATATCCTTTCTGACCTTCGAATGTAGGTCTAGAATGTACCTGATAAATTTTATAGCACTGGTGTGTGTGGTTTTTTCCGAAACGCGATGACGAGGTGTTTCTGAAAAATGGTTAAAGTTACCTTAAGTAGAGATTAAGGTCTCCTCAAAGTATCCCCAAAATTTTCCCGCGTCTATAGTTTTAAAGAAAGATAAGAAGGAAAGAAAAATTTGAAAGCCCAAGAAGTTATTCAAGGGAGACCATAATCCTGCGGCGGCAGTAATCAGTTGAACTTACGTGAAAACAAATAAGCGGCCCTGACGGGCCGCTTAATTATAAACAGCAAAATACCAAGTTCCTGTAGTTTAAAAAATATAAAATAAAAAAAATAATTAAGGCTGCAAGCAAGCCGGAAAATGCACCTCAATTCCTCATTTTGGAATAACCAACTCGGACAAGGTTTATCGCTTGATTGGAAATAAACTTCAAAAGCATCTTCAAAATATGTTATATTAAAATGCTGTCTTATAAAAGCATTGTTACACGTACATTTGCAAATGCTTAAAAATAAAAATAGCATCAGAGATGCCCGTACCCCACAGCCTGGGGAAATAGTTTTCAACACCATGAGATATAGAAGTAGTGAAACAGTACAAAGATTGGGATACTTTCAGAGCAGTGTCAGTGTCCAAATAATGTTTAAGTAGAGAAAATAACATCCAAGAGAAAGAAACTGCATGTCAAGATTAAGTATTAAAACAGGACAATTCAGTTAACTACAAATTATGAAGCTTTGAGAATTCTCCCATTTTGATATTCATTTGTATGGTCAAATTATGGTTTGAATGTTTTGAATATTACCCATACATACAGATGTGGCAATACATGCTTTTATGTGGAGTTGGGGCAAAACCTGTGGCTCACTTGATTGAATACCATGTGTTACAATGGGAAGTTGCAAAAGTAAAACAGTTAATGAATTCTAATATGACTTCAACAGTGCTTAATCTACATCAAAAGACACCCAAAGGTGTAACAACCAAGCTTCAAGTAAAAAGATATGAGAGATAGAAGAGAGATAAAATATCAGATATCAGATATCCCTGTAGAGAAATAAAACAGCATCAGATATGCAAGATTAAAGGTCACACCATGATGTTGCACACATATAACCCCCGACCAATGTCCCTACCAAATAACAACTTCCTACACCTTATGGTCTCTGAAATATAGCCCAGACAAGACATTATAGGTCAAGGTCACTACGGCAAGGTCAAAGGTCAAATCAAGGTCACACCATGAGGTTTTACATTTACACACCCTAGCCAATGTCCCTACCCAGTATCAACTTCCTACACCTTACGGTTTCCAAGATATACCCCAGACAAGATTTTATAGGTCAAGGTCACTACAGCAAGGTCAAAGGTCAAATCAAGGTCAGACCATGACGTTGCACACCTACACCCCCTAACCAATGTTCCTACCAAGTATCAACTTCCTAGACCTTATGGTTGCCGAGATATAGCCTAGACCAGTTTTTATAGGTCAAGGTGACTACAGCAAGGTCAAATCAAGGTCAGACCATGACGTTGCACACCTATACCCCCTAACCAATGTTCCTACCAAGTGTCAACTTCCTACACCTTACGGTTTCTGTGATATAGCTCGGACAAGGTTTATAAGTCAAGGTCACTACGGCTAGGTCAAAGGTCAAATCAAGGTCGCACTATAATGTTGCACACCTACACCCCCTAACCAATGTCCCTACCAAGTATCAACTTCCTACACCTTATGGTTTCTGAGATACAGGCCGGACAAACTTCTTCCCGCCCCCCCGCCCGCGCCATCCTGACACCATGGGCGAAAACAACACCCCGACAGCCCTTAAGGGCTGTGGGGTAAAAACTGAAAATGGAAACGCCTTATATTAGAAAAATATATAAATATAATTTTGCAAATTTAATAAGTAAATTAAATTTTTATAAGTTAATACCCTATCCAATGGACAATAGCTTATCCGGTCGGCGCAGACCGGCCCGCCAAACGACAGAAAAAGTCATTCTGTATGCATGCATACTGGCCGGCCGGCCCTGGTGTGCACTCGCTAGGTGTCGCCTCTGTGTTGCTTCCTGGCCAGTGCCCGTGACGTCATAGCATCTTTTTTCGGGTCACTTAAAGCCTGATCCGGATCCCCAAGGAATGTAAGCGGGGTCGGTTGGGAGGGTCTTGTGTGTCCATTGGATAGGGTATTAACTTATAAAAATTTAATTTACTTATTAAATTTGCAATTTTATTGCGTTAATACATCCTATCCAATGGACAATAGCTGAATAACTACCGCTTGGTAGGCGGGTAAGTCATTGGGGTCTCGATGGACTCAGATTAAGAACTAACAACTCGACTGCCCAGGTCTACCCTGAGAACAGGGGACTACTAAGGCTAGGGTCGGTCTACAGAAGCCGGTACAACGGCCCAAACCGACCCACCTCTCCCCCCCCCTTGTTTTTTCTTCAGGCCCTTCTGAAGGAGGGAAGAAGAGGGATGAGTCCAGACCCAAGAAATAAACCTCCCGAAGGAAGCAAAGCACATTTTTTTTTTTTTTTTTTTTTTTGTGTTCAAAAACTCTTAATTATCTGTACACTATATACATATGTACACATCTCCCCGTGTTCGGGCTATTTGTGGACCTGCTGAGCAGCCACTACCGGCCCTAGGTGGAAGAGCTCTGTGTCGGCCCAAGCCACATCCTTCAGGTAGAATTGTGTGAAGGTGTTATGTGACTTCCAGTGGCAGGCTGACAAAATTTGTTCCAAGGATACTCCCGACTGGAAAGCCTTGGAAGCAGCAAAGGCCCTAACATCATGGGCTTTAACCTGATGTAGCTGGTGGGACTCCTGATCAGAGAGCTCATAACACAGGATCACTGTTTGCTTGATCCATGAGGAGATGGTGGCAGGAGAGATATCTCTGTCAAAACCTTTCTTGAAGGAGACAAAAACTAACTCTTTGTTCTGCCTGAGGTCTGAGGTCCTGTCCAAATAGTAGCGTAAAGCTCTGACCGGACAGAGGGACCTGTCAGACTTGAGGGATCTATCCAGAGTAGGGGCCAGGGCTGGTATAACCACTGGGGCCACACTCTCCGGACCCTCTTTCGCCAGCTGGTTCTTGGAAAGAAAGCTGGGTGATGGATATAGAGACACCTTGGACCAATCCGACTGGTGTCTGATGTTTCTATTTTGCCAGGCATGAATCTCACTCCTTCGTTTTCCCGAACCCAAGGCCAAGAGGAAAACTGTTTTGAAAGTCAGATGCTTCAAAGATGCCTCTTTAATGGGTTCGAAGGGGGGTTTTGTTAGCTGGTGTAACACCAGTGAAAGGTTCCACGAAGGAATTCCCCGCCTTCCCTTGGGCCTGTCTCTATGGAAACTATCCAGGAGACGAGTGAGATTTTGGTCTTTACCCATGTCTAAGGGTGAGTTTCCTAGCTTGTCCGCAATAGCAGACCGGTATCCATCAATTGTACTGGGCTGTAACTTCCTGTCCTGAAACAGGTATAATAGGAAGTCGGCCACTGACTTTACAGGGGGTGCCCTGAAGTCCACCTGATGAGCGTCGCACCATTTTGTAAAAATGGTCCACTTTGCTTCATAAACTGATCGGGTGGATCCCCTCTGAGGAGCCTCAATCCTTTCTGCCACTGCTTTAGAAAACCCTTGTTTTTTGATAGCTGCGGCTCTAGGAGCCAAGCATGGAGGTTCAGATTCGTCAGATTTCTGTGAGGGATCTGATTGAATGGTTGTGTTAGCAGGTTGGGCAGGAAGGGTAGGCTCAATGGGATTTGACTGGACATGGCTACCAGGTCCCAGAACCAGGGCATGTTCGGCCACCCCGGGGCAATTAGAATCATTCTTTTGCATGGGGTGTTCTGCAACTTCTCCACCACTTTGCCCAGAATGGCTGTTGGTGGGAAGGCATACGCGTCCAGATCCTCCCAAGGCAGACTGAGGGCATCTATGGCCATGGCCAGGGGATCTGGAACCGGTGACACAAACAGGGATAACTTCCTGTTGAATCTCGTGGCAAATAAGTCCACTTGAGGCTGGTGCCACTTTTTGCATATCATATGAAAGACCTCCGGTAGGAGGGACCACTCTGTTTGAATGGTCTGGCCCAGTCTGGATAGCTTGTCTGCTACCACATTTAGACGGCCTGGGATGTGTCGGGCTTTGAGGGTGACTTGATTGCTGGAACACCAGGTCAAGATCCTCCAAAGAAGCGCGCAAAGCGGGCCCGACTTCATCCCTCCCTCCTTGTTTATGTAGGCTACCACAGTGGTATTGTCTGTTGCGACAAGAACTATCTTGTCTATGCAAAGGGCTCTGAACTCTTTTAAAGCCAATAGGACTGCTTTGAGTTCGAGATAATTGATATGCAATTTGCTTTCTGGTAGGGACCAGGTTCCTCTTGCAATATGCTCGTTTAAGTGAGCGCCCCATCCTTCTTTTGATGCGTCTGTAAAAATTTGCAGAGCATGTTTTATGGGGTGTAATGGCTGACCTGTGAGGACATTGTCTTCCTGTAGCCACCATCGTAAATGTGGGTGCAAGGACCTGGGCACGGGAATGCTCTTTTCTAGCGATTCCGGGACCCTCCAGTTTCTTTTGAGGTGCCATTGTATTGGTCGCATATGTAACCGACCGAGGTGAACCTGCTTTTCTGTGGCAGTGAGTAGGCCTATCAGAGACATGAACTGCCGGACCGGGCAGGCCGGTATGGACAGCAGCTCCAATATCTTGCTCTGAAGACTCTGCCACCGGTCCGGTGTGGGTCTGACCCGACCGGCCATGAGGTCGAACTGGTAACCTACGAAGTTGAAAACCTGTTTGGGCTCCAGTTCCGACTTTTCCAGATTCACCACCCAACCTAAATCTTGGCACAGTTTTACTAGAATCTGAGTATGTTGGAGACATAACCGATATGAAGGGGCTCTCACCAACCAGTCGTCTAGGTACTGGTGGATTCTTATACCCTTTTGTGTGGCCATCAGCTTCACCTCCTTGACTACTACAGTGAACTCCATGGGCGCTGTGGACAGACCGAAAGGTAATGCCTTGAATTGGTATGTCTGACCCTGGACATGAAATCTCAGGTATTTCTTGGATTGTTCCTGTACCGGGATATGGAAGTAGGCATCCTTGAAGTCGATGGAGGTGACCCATTCTCCCTGTTGGAGGGAGGTTCTGATGGTTTCCGGAGTTTCCATTTTGAACTTTTCTGTTTTCAGAAAGAGGTTTAGCTTGCTCAGATCTAATATAGGTCTCCACTTGTTGTTGGGCTTTGGTACTAGAAACAGCCTGTTGAAAAACCCCAGTGAGGCCGGATTTTGAACTAGTTCTATAGCGTTTTTGTCGAGCAGTTGCTGCAATGCCTCCAACACGTAGCTGTTCCTGTGGGGATCTGCATAACTGCTTACGACAGTGGGAGACCTTGCTAGTTTTGGTCGGTGCCGAAAGGGGAGGGTATAACCCTCTTTGAGGATTTGAACCACTTTCGGACCGACACCCAGATCCAGCCAAATTTGCCAGTAGTGTTGGAGCCTGGCCCCTACAAGATGATTTTGGGCAGCAGGTCCGTATACCAGGACGAGACTGCGGAAGGGTCAGCTTTGTGGTCGGATGACAGCCCGTACCACTTGGACTGTGACTTTGCAGGTCTCAAGAACTGGTCCATCAGCAAGCCACCGGCTTCAGAACTTCGGGAGGGGTAACCCTCAACCAGAGTAACGTTCAGTTTGCTTATCTTCTTGCACAGCCAATCCTCCGTCGGCATATTCACTGACACTTTCCCTGGAGTAGAGGACTTCGGCCCAGAAAAGGGGTTATCATCGGATCCTGTTGCAGTACTGTCCAGTTCAGGAATATTTGACCAGCCCATATAGGAACGTATGCCACTCATGGTTTCTCTATAAGTTTGTTCCTCACTGATAGCTTGGTCGGGCTCATGGGTCGTGCAATCTTGATCCTCTGATAACTCTCCCTCTTCTGCGTATAAATCCACAGGTGGTCGGTCGGTGAAGTCAGAATCTGAAGCTGAGCTGCCACTAGAGGAGCTGTTTCGACGACGTCGATGTAGAGTTGGAGAGCCGGAGTCGGTGGCCAAAGATCTAGGCCGGTCAGACCGGGCCTTAGAATCTGAAGAAGGTCTGATGGATGAAGGGTCGGTACCAGTGTGAGTAACCGGACGCTGCCGGTCGGTTGAAGGCTGGCTGGCTGATTGATGCCTGGAGGCAGAGGAATCCTTGCCAGTGCGCCTAGGTGAAATCTGTCGTACAGGTTGTTGGTCGGTTACAAGCTGGCTGGATGACAGATGCTGTGAAGCAGAGATGTCTTTTCCAGTGCGCTCAGATGAAGACTTATCCGAACCGGGCTGGCTGGCTGACTGATGTACTAGGACAGAGGAGTCTGTGCCAGTGCGCCCTGAAGACAATGGTTGAAAAAATGGTTCGGAATCTTTGGAGATAGCAGCAGGAGGAGAGTGAGCAGGGGGAACTATGACTGATGCAGAGAAGGCGGGTTGATCAGCCGGCTGAAGAGACTTGGCCAAGAGAAGTGCCTCCAATCGATTAAAACGGTCGCTCCATTTCTTGTCAAGTTCAAGGTACTTTGAATCTTCGACCGATTTGGTAGATTTCTTGGCTTTAACTGTAGAAGAAGAAGCAGTGGAGGGCTTGTCTTTCTTGGGCTTCTTTTCAGGAATAGCTGGTGCAGAAGAGCTGGAAGTCCCTACAGGTCCAATCACAGACACGGATGAAGGTTCAACTAAAGAACTGTCCTTACTGGGTGTAGCGTCCATTTTCCTTGCCTCTCTTTTTTTTTCTTGAGACGGTAAGAGGGCGTAGAAAGTTGTAGTAATTGTTCTGGGGTCAAAATGGCACAAAAGCTACACTCACTATCAGGTGATTTGACACAGGGATCCTCTCCCTTCTTCTTGTCTCTACAGCGGGCGCAATAGGCATGTCCATCAAAGGACGCCATCTGATGACCGCAGCCCCCTCTCTTTTGCCCAGGTGACGACATTATAGTCTATACACTCTCCACAAGTTATAAAACTAAAATAAGTTGAGAAAAAATGAAAAACCTAGCTGTAATCCACAAATATAAAGAGCAGAAAATTTTCGTGTGCAAACACCACGCGCCAAACGAAAAAAGATGCTATGACGTCACAGACACTGGCCAGGAAGCAACACAGAGGCGACACCTAGCGAGTGCACACCAGGGCCGGCCGGCCAGTATGCATGCATACAGAATGACTTTTTCTGTCGTTTGGCGGGCCGGTCTGCGCCGACCGGATAAGCTATTGTCCATTGGATAGGATGTATTAACGCAATAAAAATATATTTTAAAGAAAAATAAAATTTTGTTGTAATTTTTTCATCTATTTTTAGCAATTTTCAAATACCCGCTTCAGTTTTCTTGACTAGAGTATTAAACTGAATTGTTTCATTTCTGAGTAATGGAAGAATCGTTCCAGCCCTAATAATAATTTTTTTTTTTTTAAAATAAGGCAAGGGTATCAATAATTTAATCAGTCTTTTTGGCCAGACATTATCTTTAATTAGATATCACATTTATTAATAAAAAAAATTACAATATATATAATGAGAGCACTCGGGGATCATATACATCTGCCAAGGGATGTATGATTGTTTTTTAAAACTGCTCAATAACAAATGAATGGGAAAATCTGGATCTTTGATCTTTTGTGTATCCAGATCACATTAAAAATTTAATGGGATCTTATTTGGACCACTGGATCCATCTTCTAATTTTTTTCGTCAAGATCCAACCAGTAGAATTTAAAAACAAAGAAGTGGTCATGAATTTAAATACCTCCTTAGAAACTAAAATTCATGATAACTTCTCTGACTGATGTCCAATAAATCTTAATTTAAAAAAGGTCATTATGAAAAATACACAGCCTCCGAACAATCAACAGATAAAGGACAGGGGTACAAGGCCTGTCAAATAGCTTTCCATTTCATCAAACAATTATTTTGGTTTCACTTTCCGTAGAATCTAAAAGCACATGAATTAAGCGCTATAAAGGACTGATGACACTCACCTTCTAGTGTGAGCTTTCTCCAGCTGTTGTCTCTGCCCCCCATGTAGGCTGGGATTTCATCCAAGTGACTCAAGTACTACAAACAAGGAACGTAAGCTTGACAATATTTACTGACTGCAAATACAGGGATATGTCAGTAGTTCAGGTAAAACAAATAGAAAGAACATTTTACCATAATACCAAAATGATATGAAGCAAGCCCCATCTAAAACAATGACAGAACTTAAATTCAACAGAATATTTATTTCTTCTATATGAGAGTATATATCCTTTAAAAGATTTTTAAATTTTAAAATTATTTGATTACATTTTCTTTTGATGAAGTCCACCTACTATTTTATATGGTGCAGTCAAATTTTATTTCTGAATCCAAATGGTTTTATATTTGCAGAATTCCGACATGGAAAAGTAGTCCCACTCCTAATTGATATGGAGTTAAAGTGGAAAAATGAGCTCTCAGATGATGACAAATTTAACAGTGGTATCAAATTATATTATAATATCGTAAGTCCATGGACAGAAAGAGGCAGCACCAGAAAGTGTTTGCACAAACACAGGAGAAAGTTCTAAGGAAGATAGGCTTCATGAAACAGGCGAGACTCAAGCTCTCGGCTAAAGTATGCCACTAATAAGAGACTTTAATTCAATTCAAAGTCAACAGAAAACACAACTGTGATAATAAGCGGCATTTCTTCAACATGGCTGGAAACAGGAAATCCCAAGTATGCACAACAATTAAATCATGAAAAAGTAGTGCCCCCACCTGCATGTAGTCCTTGAGAGTAGTGATATCAGACTCGCTGGTGACCTTGAACTTCTCCTGTTGTAACATATCCTGTATCATCTGCTCATAAAACTTCCTGTTTCCCATCAGATTACATGCATCTTGCGCTGCCTGAAATGACAGCCAGTGTTAACATTTTTATAACCTGGAATGAGTAGAAGTTTGTTATTCTCAAGTACAAAAATTTGGATATTGATTCTAGGTTTAAAAATCAGCTACAAGATGCTCTTATGGAACAGCTTTCTATTCCTGAAATATTACACTTTCACATAATTCTTCTATTCATGTTCATTTTTTTGACAATTACAATTGTTTAAGTTTATATTTGTAATGTTTAACTTTTTTTGAATAAAACATTTTAATTATCTTAAACTTTTAGTCACATTTTCACAGTTGCAATAAAAATGAATGGCAAAGTAATAGAAGTTATAGACTGAATACTGATAAATTGTAAATAGAGTAATAGTAATAGATTGCTTGTAATAGACCCAATCTCTGAAGACCACAATAATTATGTCTGTGAGTTCATATGTCAAAAAAACAAGATACAACACGGCCAAAAAGTCTTTTGTTCTACATGCACCAGCTACAAAGCCATCAGAGACATGAGAAATGCACTTGAATTTATAAAGGGCTGGCGACAAAAACAAATTCTGAGTCAGATACATCCCATACCTGGCCCAGAACTCAGATGATCACCCATCCAAGTACTAACTTAGTCCATTGCTGCTTTACTACAGTGATGAGATAGATACTCGTCATGCTATGCCACAATTCATTAAAGTCCATGACAAGAAAACAAGGTAATCTCTAGAAGCAGGAGCCTTGCTAGAGATTGCGCTTAAAAAATCATCACGAGAACTGCTTAACCTTCTTTTACCTCAGAAGCAGGCTGAATCATCTTTTTGCCGCTAACATATTTAATCTTGGCCCCTTCTCCCACGCTGCTGTAGATCTTGAAGAAAATCATGGGCGGAAACTCAGGGCCTCCAAAGCGGAAGCGCACGCGGATGCTGACACTCTTGTCATTGAGAAGGCTGGCTTCCTTGGGACAGACCTTACGCAGGATCTCGTGTGAAAGAGAGTGTTCCTGGCCAAAGAATATTTAAAAATTTAATTGAATTTATTTAAAATTATTTGCCAACAATTGTTAAGCCACAGTTTCTACTGACTAACAATCTCATTTTTAGACTCACTCTAATTCATTAAATATTCTGATAAAACATCCACTTTCAGACAGGGCTGTAAGAGAGAACTAACTAAGTGCTCATTAATGATTAGTGTAATAGATTATTTGGAGTACACATATAAGAAAAGAGTTTTTTTTTTCACTCAAATAATGGTAATTTATAGAACATTTGCATCAAAAGTGCCACAAAATGGGCAAATTTCTATTAATTTACAGCAAAAAATGGCAGATTTTGTTGCATTTATTGTTGAAAAGGGTACTCATTGGAGAGTAGACTAATGGTGTGACAGTACTTGAGTAAAATAATTACTACTTGGGGCAGCCTTACTTTCAAACAAAATTCTCAGATCAAGAAAAGTCTAAAGAATAAGAAATAAGAATTTGTAAACTCCTTCAACTTTTAAAATTTTAACAATGAATTCATACCGTCATTAGAGTGCAAACACTTGTTCTTATTTTTGTTATCACTGGTTGAGTAGTTTACAAGTTTGGTGGTTTATCAATTGATCGTCACCTCTATGGCCCGCATTCACTGAGAGCCCACTGTGCTTTGAACTTATCTGTTAAAAAGACCTCTGAAAAGTTGAAAACCGTGTCATATATTCACAGGTCACAAGGCAGGCAGGTGGGGTGATAGAGAAAAACAGGGTTTACTACTTAATCATGAGACTGCACTAAACAAATCTGGCACCGGCAAGTAAGTCATAATGTACCACCTTCTACAGCTGCCCCCTCTCTAACTGTTCAGATAACAGAGGTTACTACTCACTGCTGCACACACTGCGTGCTTGAGAAGTCGGAACATCTGTCGATCTCTGAACGACATCCATGTCCTTTCAATGATGCGTACAGCAATGATTCTTTTCACTCTGAAAACAGACACTGTGTTGCAGAACAGAATACCACAGGATACCACAGACAGTGAACCGTTTGATTAGTATTTTAAGCTGTGATGTATCAATGAAAATATAAATATACATGAAGTTGCCTGGTTTCTCAAGTATGACCAGTAATGATCAGTGGTTAAATGAGGATGATGATAAGTATGGTAGCGATCAGTGTTTGAATGAGGATAATGTGGTAGATTAATGATAGTGTTTGAATGAAGATGATGGTAAGTATGGTATTGATTAGTGGTTAAATAAGGATGATGTAAGTATGGCAGTGACTGGTGTTTCAATAAGGATGATGTAAGTATGGTAGTGATCACTGTTTGAATGATGATGTAAGTATGGTAGTGATTAGTGTTTGAATGATGATGTAAGTATGGTAGTGATTAGTGTTTGAATGAGGATGATGTAAGTATGGTAGTGATTAGTGTTTGAATGAGGATGATGTAAGTATGAATGAGGATGATGTAAGTATGGTAGTGATTAGGGTTTCAATAAGGATGATGCAAGTATGGTAGTGATCAGTGTTTGAATGAGGATGATGTAAGTATGGTAGTGATCAGTGTTTGAATGAGGATAAAGGGAAGTATGGTAGTGATCAATGTTTAAATGAGGATGATAGTAAGTATGGCAGTGATTAGTTTTTGAATGAGAAAGATGTAAATAATAAACCCTTGTATCTGAGAAACAAGTTCTGATTGGGATGAACTCTAGTTGCGTTATCGCAAGGAAATGTCCATAAACATCTATTATTTTGTATCAACATTGCCATAAAATATTCAATGGAGAAAAACTGAGTGAACTTGTAAACATACAATGTTTTCCCTGAGAAGCCCTAAAGTGGGTTCTCTCCCATATCGATATTGATCTTATTTCGAAATGGTTTGTTTCAAGACCCACAGCCTCCAAAATGTGGAAATCAAATTCATAAAGTTTCCTCACTTTGGCAAACATTGAGGGTTGGACTATCACATTAAGACACTATATGTACTTCACTGTGGGCCTATGTTGAAGCTTATGACTGGAGCAAAGAGATAACACTGCTAAAAGTTGAAAAGTTCAATTTGTAACCGTACATCTACAAAGAGCTAAATGTAGTTTACAAATATAATAAATAATGCTTTGCATGTAATTGAGGGGTTTTGCAAAACACTTTTACAATGATATAATGTAAAGTTACTAAATTATGACTTTTAAGGAAATTCATTTATGCTTTTTTGGGGAAAAAAACAGTTAAAAAAAATAACATTTAACAGAAGATATTTCCCTTGTAGGTAAAAATATCTGTTTTTATTTAAATATGTGGTCACTGATAAAAATATTTCAAATAACAAAATAATAACAATATGTTTTGAAAAAATTCACCAAATTGGCAATCTTTCCCTATTTTAACCCAATCTAAATTGGCTGTATCCCAATACTGTTAATGGATTTAAAATTCCAAAACTTGGTGTCACAAACATTTCAGCGCAAACAGGCCTTCTATTAAACGGTTTTTAAACCCATTATTGCAAAGTAACTCTGGTAACAACAAATAAAAGTAAGCACATTCCCATATTCCTACATTTTTTTTAGAAGGGACCTTGAAGGAAATGATTTCATTATGTACTGAATAGTGAATACACATTAGGCCACTTACTCCGTGTCTGTGAGTGTTCGCAGGGCAGCTGAGCGGGTAGGCGTGCCTTGTGGAGGGATAGTACCACTAGGCGGATGATAATTTGCATTCTCAGTAGAATCGTAGTGAGGCTAAACAACAACAGTGAATAATACATGCATTTGTCATGCTGAAACAGTGAAAAGAGACACTCTTACATGTTTTCTAATATATTTAAAATTTTATATATTTAATAAGACATTAACCTTTCATTACCATGTCTTAAGGGTGTAAATGGTAACTTCCCTGCTGAACAGTTATGACAAGCAATCAGTGACCGAATGAATCGATCACATCTCTAGAGATGGCACATACCTTCCTGACTGATATAAAAACCGGAAGCCAGATTTACAAAGCAGTATCAATCTAAAACAAATATCATATGAAAGTTTATTAAAAATGGCTCAGCTGATCTGGCTTAAAGAGGTATTCACAAAGTTAAGGTGATTCTTTGAATAAAGTTGAGAAGATTCAACCATTAAGTCAATTTGATGGGTAGAAAAAATTAAGCCAAAAGTTTTGCAAAAACTTAGCCCAACTTTTTTGTGAATACATACTTAATCCTGATCCTGTTCAGCTCCACTTGGGTGAATTAAGTATTTGCTTAACTTGAGCGTGATAACTTTCGTGAATATGGCCCAAGGTTTATCTGGTTAAAAGTTATTTTAAATATGATAAAAAAAAAACAGTTTTAAAGTTTTTAAAAGCAGTTGTCATATTCAGCACTAAATATAGTTTCAATGTCAGAAAATCTCTGTTCATTTTCTTCTCAATATTCTTGGATGTCTTCTCCATCCTGATGTTAATTATTAAAAACCTAGGTGTGGTTCGATGCTGACTTTTCTTTCTCAGAACATGTTAAAAAGACTTTTAAAGCCTGCTTCCTCCAGATGTGTGACCTTCGCAGAATTAGACAGTGCATTGCTCAAGAAGTGGCTGTCCTTGCTGCAAATGCCTTAGTATTCGTTTGGACTATTGTAACTCTCTCTTCAGAGGTTTGTCATCTTTCAAGCAGCACAAGCTGCAGAGTATTCAGAAAATTCTTGCACACAGTTCACTTTAATAAGATCGAGCAGTCTCACTCGCGGCAACAGGCTATCTATCTCCTCAACCCGCCCTAAGAAGCACATAGGCAGGCGTGGCTTTGCAGTAGCTGCACCAGCTGAATGGAACAAGCTGCCACAGACTGTCAGATCTCAGCAAACAATAGATGGTTTCAGAAGCCAGCTAAAGACCTGCTTGTTTAGGCTGGCATACCCCCCACCTTAGTTAAACCCTAGCGGGTGCTTTTTAGATGTCGACCCATGCCTGTCCCTGGACTCTCCCTTCTTGGACTCAAGCGCATTAGAGGATTTGTATCAATTTTGCGCTATATAAATCCTACTATTATTATTATTATTACATTGTCACAAATTACAGAAAGTATGCTAATAATACATCCTTAAGCGACTCCACTGGCTCCCTGTCAACTACTGCTGTATGTTCAGAACCACAACATTGGTTTATAAATTCTTACACAGTGGTTCTCCTGGCTATTTTGGAACATCCTGGTCACTTAGCAGTTGCTCCTGCAGTACTGGGGAAGTCACCCTGATCATCAATATCCGACAGTTCTGCCTTTCCACTCCTCACTCTACATGTCAAACGCTTGGGCCACAGTTTTGCTTTTGATACTTTCACAATCTGGAATGGTCTTCCTAATGATGTATACAGTGCAACATCTATTACCTCCTTGAGGAAAAAAGCTTAAAGCTTACCTGCTTGCAAATGTTTTTTCACCATAGCCACCATGTCACCCCTGTGTCTTGTCTTCTTGGTATGACCTGGCTATGTTATTGGACTTATGGTTATTCACATTGATTTTGTTCGGTTGCACCTTAGAGTCTGTCAATTGATGGAGATTAAGTGCTATAAAAGTTCACATTAGATTAGATTGGATTAGGAGCTTTCCAAATTGAAATAAGAACAAACCTTCAGAACAGTGCAGAGTCAACAAGTATTAAATGTTATCTGTCAGCTGGTACAGCAATTTTCAAGAGCAAATTATGCTTATATTAATGTATATTAATGCTAGAAAATCAATCAAGTTAAAAAGTTGTATTTTGCAGAGTTGAGAATGGAATTGCAAAATCCTGTATTATCATTCACTTTAAACAAAGACCGAGCATGCGAAACAATCTGATTGGATGAAAATGGTTGTGCAGTCCAATGACAGACTTCATTTTCCATTTCATTTGCATTTATTGATTTTTTATCTTTCATTGTCTGATTCATATTATGTCAAATTTAATGATTGTATGAACTATTAAGTCTATATTATTTTCATATTCTCAGCTTTTAAATTGTAAGGCTGACAATGTGCAATCCAGAAATTTTTCAGGGTTAATTCCTGGCCCTGTGAATGAGGCAAAGATTTTTTTTCAAGTTTGTACAGTGAAGAGTGTTTTAAAAAGCATGTACTTTAATATATACCTGACTGACATCTTATTACTGGGAATATCTTCTTAATAAGTATTGCCATGGTAGTGAAAGGTTATTGTAGTCTCATCTTTAACAACAGAGTACATGTACTAAATATTTTACAAGTAAAACTCAAGTAAATCCAACAAACTAACAATTAGACAACTGGAAAATCATGCAACAAAGTAATACATGTACATGCAATATCAAAAGTGAAAGTACAACTTAAAAGATATAAAGTTTTCACAGTAACATAAAATGGATCTGTGCAAGCATATGAAGAAACCCCAGTCAATATAATAAAGGCACATTTTTCATTCATAAAAAAAAATCTTTTAACATCATGATATGCTGAGATCTAAAGTTAGGTCTGGTATTTACAAAAAAAAAAAAAAAAAAAAAAAAAGAATTGGTCAAAGACCAGTGAAAGAATTAGCTAAAGAATATAGCAGTTTTCTCCCACTGTCGGGAATGCTCTTCTTGATGAGATTTGTGCAGCCCTCTCTAATGCCTCTTTGAGAGAGAAGCTTATATCCTACCTCTACCTGGTGTTCTGTACGTTTCTTTTTCTGCCCTTGGATACTGATCATTGGTTTGCTATTTTTTGCTGTTGTGCCTTACAGTCCCCTTAATAAAGGAGAGATTAAGTGCTATAAAAGTCCAATTAGAATTCAGAATTAGCATTTTGTACAAAACTTGAAATTATTTTTAGGCTCATTTTCACTGATTCCTTTCATGAACACAACTCCTGGGTTTGCTCAAACAAAATTTGTATTTACACTGGTTTTGCCAACCAGTATCGTTTCAAAGGAAAAACAAAATGGAAATCTCCAAGTGACAAGTAGCTGTTACCCACATGCCACAAGCACACAAGATCTGTTTCACATCTCAAACTAAAATCATAAGATGATATTGATACAAATGTTGTGAGCCATCTACACATTTAAAAATGGCGTCCATGTATGTGGGTGCAGCTTGCAGCAAAAAAATGTAAACAGTATAGTTACAGAGTGTGCATTATGGCTCACTGGGGGAATCATTTGGACATTTAAACTATTAATTTTCAGATGACGGGACCAATTCTGAAGTGCATATTATAGAACTGATATATATGAGAGCACTTTATACTCGATGTTCCTGAGAGTCAGACCTTAGAGATTTATTGGGCTACATTATAACGCTTTGCCATCTTGGCTAGCTAACATGATAAGTCAATATTGATCAATATGGTAGGCCACATAAAAGTTTCATGCTGATATTTTCACTCAACACCATAATTATTTGATGTGCACAATATGGAAACCAGATTTCAAAGTAAAGCTTATTGGTTTAGTCTAAGGATAAAACCAATGTTAATGAGAAATCCAAATGATACCAACCTCCTGGTTTGGTCTCGTGTCTGGAATAGGCACCTGCCGATGTCGTTCTGCAGAAAACCCTCGGATATTGACCTGATTTTCTAAACCATCCTGTTCTTGTTGAACTGCTGGGTTTGGTAAGGTGATACTAATGCAAATACAGAATTGCAAAGACATTAGTGTCGTAAAAATATGAAAATTCTGTGGTTTATACACCAACCTTACACATGATTATATGTCAAATTTAATATAAATAATTATTATGTTGTGTTGACATAGTAATCTTTAGGGGTCTATCTGTTTCTAACCTACGCAAGCTACAATGCATTCAAAACATTCTAGCCAGAATTGTTTGTAGAGCCACTTGTCTTTCTCATACCACTCCACTAAGAAAAGCCCTTCATTGGCTACCCATAAGGCACCGTTGCATCTTCAAGACTGCCTTGCTGGTGTACAAATACCTACATACTAACTGTCCAAAATATTTCAGTCCATTCCTCAAAGTTAGACAATGTGCCTATAATACTTGGTTGAGTCAATCTGATGGTATAATTCTACATGTTCCTCAATACCAACCATCTATTTACAAATCCACAAAGCAGTTTGGTCTAAGCTTTGCATATGATGCTCCCAAAATATGGAATGAACTCCCGGATGGTGTACAATCTGCCACTTCTATTGCTTCCTTCAGAAAAAAACTTAAGGCATACCTATTCTGCCAAGCTTATCCTCCTTAGTATTTTCCACCCCATATGGCATTCTCCGTGATGTCGACCATTGCTATGGATAAGGACAATGATTTTTTGTGACTATGCTTATGATGTTGCGCCTTAGAGTCTGTCACTTTGGCAGAGATTAAGCGCTATAAAAGTTGAATTGGAATTGGAATTTAATCTTTCAGCCCAAGACATTTCTTATTATTTGGGTTCCTCATGTGGTCTCATTGTACTTTAGTTGACTGTGACTGATATATATTTAATAAGACTTTTTAAAAAAAATCTGCAGTTTAAAATATATTTTGAATAATGTGAAGGATCTTTTTTAACAAATCAAGGATTATTTCAACCAACTGGGTTGGCTTTGACCATAAGCAACATAAATATTAGGCCTGCCACGAATTTATTTAATTTTAACTGAGAGGATGTGAAGAGGAGTTGGCCAGTGAGATGGTCCAAGGCAGGCAGCAATAACAGCGGTGGTCCATGGCAAGCAGTAATATTGGCAATGGAGGAGGAATAGGAGTGACAGCAATGAGGAAGGGGGGTTGGTCAACATTAAATGTCCAAGGCAAGCAACAACAACCACGGTGCCTTTTTATTTACAAAATATTCCTAATAAGAGGGATACAGGGGTACAACTTCACGTGTAAATTTTGTACTAGCAGAGCTCTAACTGGGCTAACATCTTTTCTAAATAGAAGGTGTTCCCATTGTGGAATTCTACCTGCAACATGAAACTCATTAATATCACTGAGGAAATATGAGGCCATATATAGATTTCTGTTGGGACTTTTCTAGAAATATTGTAAAACATGAAAGACAGTCCAATGCAACTTGCCTTGGTCAATGGTACCACTGTTGGCCAGTTTCACTTCCTTATTAGTGCAGCTGCCCCCCCTCCCACCACAACGAATGGCCACCCCCCACCAGGATGGTAAACAAGGTTAAACACAGCTACCAAAACATAAGAGTTCCCCAAATATGAATATAGATCAAATTTCCACAATTGCCACAGGTTAGTAAAACAAATATTTAATACCATTAAATAACCAACCCCAAGAAACCCTTTACAAACCCTGAATATCTCGCATAATTCCCATAAACAACTCCTGATATTGATCATAAACCAGCCGTTGCATTATTGCCCCAGCTTAGCCTCCCTTTTAAATTTCTTAATAAGCCTTGTCATAGTTCCAGAAACCGCAATGCATTGTGGGATTGAGGTGGATAAACAAAACTCTTGGCAAGAACCAGGAAGTGTTTTTGCTATAAAATAAATCGCTTAATTGCCACATATATTTTGTAAGTTAATGTAGGTTTTAAGCATTCCTCTTATTGAAATAGTCATTTAATATTATATCTTATTGATCTTTTTATAATATTTTTGTATTTTACTTGTGTTTTGAAAGAAATATCCTATTATCGCCCACTCTGTTTTTAATTGTAGTACATATACTGTGAGATCCTAAAAATATTTTCACCAAAATTTTTTGAACACCTGCACAATTGACTACTATTTTGGATGAGAAAAGAATAAACAAATAATTAAAAAAATAAATAAGGATATTCCAGCAAAATAAGTAGATAAAAATTATGTAAAATCATAAAATGTAAAGTCTTTGGACATAAAAATAATGCATTTTTTGGGGGGCATCAAATATGCCAGAAATTTGACTTAAAAATGTGTAATAGTAGGGTTTATGTCTCCTATTTATTAATAAATAAACTTAAAAATATCATTTATATAATTGAGTTATCATAACAGCTATGTATATACACAGAATTTTGTCATGGTTCTTGGCTAAGCAAATTGACTTATTGTTATTATAATTTTTAAAATAATTAAAAAAACTTAAATAATTTTAAAATTATATTTATATTTTATTTTTTTTAAACAAAAATTTTAAAATAATTTTTAAAATTATATCTTGAAGGAAAGGTCAAGCCATAACATTGCACACCCCAATTAATAAAACTAGAAAGTATCGGCTTTCTAAACATTACAATTTCCAAGATATAATTTAGATAATAATGTTTTAAGGGTCAAGGACACACTGTTCAGGTCAAAGGTCAAATGAAAGTCACATCACAAAGTTGCACACCTACACCCCGTCCAACCGATGTCGGTTATTTTTCCACTTCCTGACCACCCTCTCACCTGCTAAGCTGGATGCCATGGGTGAAAGCAATACCCACACATCCTTTAAAGGGTGTGGGGGGTAAATAGAGCTGGAAAAATTTTTTTAAAAAAACAACAAAAAAACATGACTTTAATTTTTCCACGTGAGAAGGTTGGTCCTAGGACCAATAAGAAAAGGCTTACAAATTGCACTGACAATGGGATACAAACATAGGTAATAAGAACACTCAAAGTGTGTGCATATACATCCACCAAGATCAAATGCCTCTAATATTGCTTATGATTGCAATACTAAAATATTTTTTAGAAATTTATTGTCACCCTTAATATTAATGAATGTGTACAGTTCAAAATTTTTGCAAAGCTTAAACAAAGTAGAGATTATTTATTTATTTATTTGGGGTTTAACTTCGCTTTCAATAATGTACATTTAATTGGTCAGGGTTCTGTACTGTGAATTGCTGACCATCTGTAAGCAACTACCAACTTTCCCACATAAGGTCTGGGTTTGAACCACTGACCTCAGAGTTGGGACAAGAGTGTATTACCACCATCCCACCATGGCCCCAAGTAGAGATTAACTGCCATGTAAAGTCTATGAATTAAGTTGGAAATCTGCTCATGTGGTGTGATGAGTTCCTGCCTCATCACTGAAGTTAAGCAGCACTGGACTTGGTTAGTACTTGTACAGGTGAGTTCTTGGACAGGTAATAATGAATATAATAAAATATATAATATGATAATAATATAATAAATTTATATGTAATTGTATTCTACATAAAAAATTTTTCTTTGATTTTAATTCATATTTTAAAGCCAAAAAAATTATGAAACCAATGGACATATAAAATCAGTCACTGTGGAGTTTTCATGTCATACCAATTGACATTGGGTGAAAATAGGAGATAAAAGGTTCAAACTGCTGCAAATAATCCACATAAATTTCATATACAGCAAAAAGAACTAATGTACAAAATATATTCCTCTGTTTCCATTCATAATTCTCATAATATTTGTAGGTTAATATACAGTAGTCACATAAATTGATTTTCACTACTTCCTGGTTCCTCTGTCGCATACGTAGATTGTTTATCCACTATATCAGCTGACGGAAGTTTCCTTGCAGACATGCGCACTCGGAACTACAACAAGCGGCTTATTACAATAACACAGAGGCATGCAGTCTCTTCCATTGAGCTTTAGTAATTAATCTCCTTTAAATATGGTCTCAAAACAAAATTATAACAATAATAATTTTGATACTAAATTCGGTATGGGGTATGTGAGTTGTCTTTTCCTAATATGGGGCGACTTATTATAATTGGTACTTGGGGCGAAGCATTTTGATACCGACTCATCCCAAGTGTTTGTTGGTATGTTTGTAGCCATTGTGGGAAGATTAAAAACATGGAATAAAAGACAATTAAAACTTATTCTAGATTATTTTTAATCTTCCCACAATGGCTACAAACATACCAACAGGTTATGGGCCCAGACTCCACTTTGATGGAGATCAGGATAAATATGAACTGTGGGAAATGAAATTTTTGGGACACATGAGACTTCAGAAAATGTATGGAATATTTCATGGAGCTGATGAACCAAGTCAAGCAAATAAGGCACTAGCATTTGCACAGCTAATTCAGTACTTGGATGACAGAAGCCTGAGTCTGATTATGCGTGATGCTCCAAATGATGGTCCGAAAGCATTGAAGATTTTGAATGAACATTACATGGGAAAAGGTAAACCTCGTATTATTTACCTGTACACTCAGCTCACATCACTACAGATGGGTGAAGACGAAAATGTAACTGACTACTTAATTAGAGCAGAAACTATCTGCAATTCTCTGAAAACTGCTGGAGAAAACATTAGTGACAGCTTGCTGATGGCAATTACCATGAAGGGGCTACCTGACAGGTTCAACACCTTCTGTACAGTTATGACTCAGAAAGATGAAGATTGTAGTTTCTTGGACTATAAAATAGCACTGAAGTCGTTCGAAGAGAATGAAAGGTATCGCCACAGGACTGCGTGTGAAAAAGATACCATTATGCAACTAAATCCAAGAACAAGCAACCCAAGAAGAAATATAACATGCTACACCTGTGGAGAACCCAATCATAAGTCCTACCAGTGTCACGTCAACAAGGGACAAAACAACGGCAACCAGAGCAACCGTAAGTGGTGTAATAACTGTAAAAGCTCAACACATACAACTGGTGAGTGTCGCAAAAACAAGAAGAAACCAAGCAGTGATACTGTGAAGACCGTCCAAGAGGATGCTGATGATCACTCATTCGTGTTTAAAGCAGACTATGTACAAAATACTGACACTGTTTTGACTGATGTTTGTAACTCTATTTTGGTTGATTGTGGTGCTACTGCACATATTATTACTAGTAAAGAAAGTTTTCTTTCAATGCAAGATTTGAGTACTGAAAAACACGTCATTGAACTAGCAGATGGTAGTAGATCAGATAATGTAGTCCTTGGTAAGGGTAATGCATCAATTTCAGTGCATGACAGCAATGGTGTTAAACATGATATTGTACTTGAAAATGCTTTGTATATACCATCCTACAAGCAAAACATTTTATCTGTACAAGCTGCTGTTAGAAGGGGTGCAAATGTCAATTTTGGTCCAAACGATGCTCAACTAATTGCCCCAGATGGCACTGCTTTTGATATCAATCAATCAGGTCGGTTGTACTATTTGAACTCTGTGAAAGGTTCCGAAAAAGTATCCCGTAGTAGCAAAAATTGGCACCAAACTATGGGTCATTGCAATGTACAAGACATCCTAGCATTAGAAAACGTCGTTGACGGTATGAAAGTCTCAGATAAGTCAGAATTTAACTGTGACACTTGTACTTTGGGGAAGATGCCTCAATACCGAAATCGAAATCCTGACAGAAAAGCCAGTAAGTTATTTGAGTTGGTCCACTGTGATCTAGCAGGCCCAATTGAGCCTACTGCCCGTGAAGGTTTCAAGTATTGTCTGATGTTTGTGGATGATTACTCGGGTGTATATATGGTGTATTTCCTGAAAGCCAAATCTGACACATGTGAAGCTACTAAGAAGTTTTTGGCAGATATTGCCCCTTTTGGGCAAATCAAAACCTTAAGATCGGATAATGGAACGGAATTCACATGTAGCGGATTTGAGTCGTTGTTGGTTCAAAACAAGGTTAGGCACGAGTTTAGTGCCCCGTACAGCCCCCACCAAAATGGTACTGTTGAACGAGGGTGGAGGACAGTGTTCGACATGGCAAGATGCATGTTAATTGAAGCAAATTTGCCAAAGTTTCTTTGGACTTATGCAGTATATACATCAGTGTATATCAGAAACCGCTGTCTCAATCGGAGACTGGGGATAACCCCATTTGAAGCAGTTACTGGGAAGAAACCAAACCTCAGTAAGATGCAAATTTTTGGTACGAGTTGTTTTGCATACATACAAAATCAGTCAAAGCTAGAACCACGTTGTGAAAAGGGGGTGTTTATTGGTTATGATAAGTCAAGTCCCGCATATCTTGTGTATTTCAAGAGTAAAAATCAAGTCAAGAGAGTAAGATGTGTGAAATTCTGTGACAATGTAGTTCAGAAAACTGAAGCTTGTGCCATTGAACCAGTTCAAAATGTAGAACAAAACATTATTAAACCTTACATACCTGAGAATACTCTTGTTGAACAAGCTCAAGGTAACGACCAAAACAGTGTAGACCCAAACCTATCCATTGATGATGCGAATAGCACTTGTAGAAAGTCAGTCAGAAAGCTTGCTAAACCAGTCTATTTAAAAGACTATGTCACAATGGTTGATGCCCCCACTGATCAAAACATTGACTTTCTATATCAAATGGGTGATTTTGAAACTCCCAAAACTTTTGAAGAAGCAATTCAGAGTGAAAACTCTATGAAATGGCATCAGGCAATGAAAGATGAAATTAGTGCACTTGATGAAAATGAAACTTTTGAGTACACCAAACTACCTGCCGGAGCAAATTTGATTGGTGGAAAATGGGTCTATACTGTCAAAAGAGATTCAGATGGTGAGGAAAGATACAAGGCTAGATATGTTGCAAAAGGGTATTCCCAGATCCCAAATATTGATTACAAAGACACATTCTGTCCAACTGCCCGTATTACGTCCATTCGCATGTTGTTACAGATAGCCATGCAACAAAACCTAAAGGTTCATCAAATGGATGTCAAAACTGCATTTCTGAATGGGCCAATAGATTGTGAACTTTATGTTGAACAACCAAAGGGATTTGAAAAGATGGGAACAAAGGGTGAAAAGCTTGTTTGCAAGCTTAACAAATCTTTGTATGGCCTGAAACAAAGTGGGAGAATATGGAACTTACTGTTGCATGACTATCTCATTGAACAAGGTTTCAAGCAATCTTTGACTGACATGTGTGTGTACACAAAGCAAACTCATGAGTGCTATGTTATTTTACTCGTGTGGGTAGACGATATCATAATAGCAGCAAATAGTGAAGATGTATTGCAAAATGAAAAGCAAACACTGAGCAAACGGTTCAAAATGAAAGACCTTGGTCAATTATCTCTGTTCTTGAACATTCAGTTTGACTTTGAAGGTGATTGTGTTACAATGCATCAAAGTAAATATATAGAACAGATGCTTGATAAGTTTAGGATGAATGACTGTAAGCCAAAGGCTGCTCCTTGTGAAATGAATGTGAACAAGTTAAGATCAAGTGACTCAAAGCCACTAGAAGATTCATGTCTGTATAGCCAAATTGTAGGAAGCCTAATATATCTGATGACATGTACAAGGCCGGATATATGTTATAGCGTCAGTATGCTATCTCAGTTTCTAGAACATCCAACAAAAGCACATCTGGAATGGGCAAAGCATGTCCTTAGGTATCTCAAGGGAACAAAATCTCAAAGTCTAAATTTCAGAAAATCAACAGGCGTGAAACTACAAGGCTTTAGTGATTCTGATTGGGGAAATCTAGAAGATAGAAAAAGTGTTAGTGGTTACTGTTTTATTATGAACACAAATAGTGACATGGTTTGCTGGAAGAGCAGAAAACAAACATGTGTTGCCCTATCCACTTGTGAGGCTGAGTATGTGGCCTTAGTTTCATGCGTTCAAGAAGCAAAGTTTCTGAGGTGTCTCTATGAAGAATTTTCAGGGGACAAGGTTAACACTGTTGACATTTTTGTTGATAATCAGAGCGCTATAGCCCTAGCCAAAAATCCTGTGCTTCACCAAAGGACAAAACACATAGACATTAAATATCACTTTATCCGTGTAGAAGTTCAAAAGGGCTATATATTACTGAAGTATATTCCATCTGAACAAAATCTTGCAGATATGTTTACAAAACCAATCACACGCAAGAGATTAGACAACTTATTCGTTTTAAGGGGGCGTGTTGAGTTAAACGGAAACGTCGTACTTATTCTCGCAATATTTGCAGACTATTAGGTAGATGGTAAATCAAGTACTAAAACTAACGGCACCTTATAAAGAGGGTAAAAACGTGTTCCATCACTTGTGTTGTGTGTGATAGGATGTGAACCTTTGTGTGAAATAAAAACATGGAATAAAAGACAATTAAAACTTATTCTAGATTATTTTTAATCTTCCCACAATGGCTACAAACATACCAACAGTGTTAATGCCAGTACTTTAAGTGAAAACATTTTAATAAACTATTTATATTCTCTAGTTACCTTATGGATGCTTTACTTGTGCCACTTTTCGCACTACCTCTGCTTTTTGTGTCAGTTCGGCTTTGAACGGACCCACTTCTACTTTGAGTGGTTGACCCATCATTTGATCCGGACTTTGGCATAATTTAGGTTTAAAAGGTGCAGTAATAGTGATAATAATCAATTAATAAATTTAAAATCCATTTTTAACACTTTTCTAGGCAAAACTACATTAGGTGTTCACCACCAGCATTTCCTCACTACGTTTCCAATACAAACAATACAAACTTCCGGTATGGAGTTTCTATTCTTTCTCATTTTCGAATATAATATTCCGAAAATGTAAAATCTTTCTTCTAATTTTAATTTTCCTTAGCCTGTTTATATATAGTAATAAATATTATTTTATATTTTAGTCAGCTATAATTTATTTGAGTGAAGAAAGTTTTAAAAAGTTAATGCATAAATTACTATACGAAAATGATAAGGAATGTACTTACATAGAAATTCCTGACACTTCTTTTTGGTCTGTTTCTGTTTGTGTGTTTTCATCTTAAAAATACACTGGTTATACACGTTAAATCTTCAAGAACAGAGATAGTTTTCTAAGATAGATCAATTTTCAATTAACCAAGGATCATATATAACGTTTGAAGGGTAAAACTGGTCATAGTTGGAGTCTAAAATGAGCGATAATTCCAGATTTCTGGGCATTTGTAGTGGTTGCTCAATCTATACTAGTAGTGGCATTCTACCAGTAAACGCCCGTGCTTTAGATAATATTTAAACTTTGTATTGTACTGTATTAGTTGGTTTAGTTTATATTCACTTTGAACAAAAATAATCAAATGACTTACGGTATAATAAAGGCATTGTTTATGTTCAATATTTCTTTGAAAGTGTTAAATTATATTTTGACAATATAATTAACAGCAAGAGATTGTTCGTCGGATTCCACCTGATGTTGAGGCTGTATATTATTCGTCAGGTCGTACCCGTTTTTTAGTGTCAAATACCTCGAGAATTCACGGCAGTAGCATCAACTCATTAATATTCATGAAAAGATATGAGGTCAAAGATTTCCCGGGGTTTTCTAACAATATTTTGTAAAATGGAAGCTTCAGTGAAGATGAAATACCTCACACTCGAGATTTCACGGCAGTATCATCAACTCGTTAATATTCATGAGAAAATATGAGGTCACAGATTTCCCGGGGTTTTCTAACAATATTTTGTAAAATAGAAGCTTCAATGAAGATATGACAATAAATCTGTGACAATAAAATATGGGTCCATGACACAAGCCTATTAATTTGCATTCATGGATCTGTTGTTTTACGGTATTTATTGTTTTATCTCGCGTAAATAAAACAGCATTTATCCTTCATGAGCTAGAATCCAGTCCATTCCACTTTCCGGTCTAAATGGTTTTAAAATGAGACTTGTGCATGTTTTTGTGCCAATATATAAACAGAAGTTATATATTCTTAAAATAGAATTGTTTTTGGGTATACACACGATTTTGTGGGACAAGAAAAGTGCGGTGAAATGTTTCAAATGTTACAGTGAAAAAAGCCTGCACAATTTTGTTAATAGACTGGAAATAGGTACAACAATCATAATTTTTTTTTTTTTATTTCTTTATTTTTGTTTCCATATGTACATTCTAAACTATTCCAGAGAACATGTTTAACAGAAAAACAAAGATTTTAAAACAAAGTTTTAAATATCTTGATGAATTTTTGGACAAGGAAATTAATTCTGTGGAAATCTAGTACATTAGGGTTGAAATTATATTTTTTCTTCAAAGCTTCAATTGGAAGGATTTGACCATGTTCATTCACAATGTCCCCAATAAGGAAGATTCCTTTTCTAAACCAACTAGAGAAATACATTTCTTCTTTCGAAATTTGGGGATTATACCACAGACAAGAGTTTAAAATATCTAAATTGTTGGAAACTTGTTGGCTTCTGCAAAGTATTTGCCAATCTTTAATCACATCAATCCAAAAGGTATTGGTCATCTTTTGAAGTAAAGAATCACACCAGTTATTTTCAAAGAATAAATTACCAGTGTTACCATAAGTTTCATTGAACAATGTTAACCATTGACAATCTTCACCAAAGATTCTTCTTACCCAACTCATTTTCAAAGATTTAATAAAGCATTTTAAGTTTACCATCTTTAAACCACCAACAGTGAGATCTGAACATACAGTAGCTCTTTTAATTATATCCCCAGACGAAAGTCGGGGATATATTGGATTCAGGTCCGTCGCGCCGCCGCCGCCATAGAAATTTCCTTGTGGACGCGATAACGCCGATAACTCAAAAACAAATTAATATTTTTTTTTCAAACTTGGTACACATGTTAAGGGTGCCCAAAGGAAGATCCCTATTTTAAGGTGACCTTAAACTCCCAGTAAAAAAAGAACTTATGGCCACCTTAAGGTCAGAAATTGGACTTTTGGCCACTTAGAGCCCTGTAGGTCACAAACTATGATGCTCAGCTGGCTGAAATTTTACCTGACAACACATTAATATGTTCTTAGTACATGTGCCGAAAATCACGACTTTAAGTTGAGGAGAAAATTGTATTTGAGGCCCATAAATACCCCCACTTAGGGATTTTTTGCTATACTTTTCACATATTTTGCCCTATAATTTGGAAGTGGCAATTCTGATGAGTCTCAAACTGCGCTAGGTATAACTTTGATATGTAATCCTTGTCTGTAGAAAATTTTAGGGCTGTAGGTTTACCCAAAGGGGTCGACTTAAGGTCTCAAAAGTGCCCACAGAGACCCAATTTATGCACTTTTTGCCACTTTCAAGCACTGTAGCTTTCAAACTATGTCTCTCATCTAAGTTAAATATCATCTGGGAATATATCTATGTGTTTTCTTTTATGTGCCCCAACATTTAGGCCTTTAATAGACAGTTAAACTGTGTATCAGGACCATAAACACCCACCCGAGTGACCCTTATAAGACATTTTTCACATCTTTTTCCCTGTAACTTGGAAATGGTAAGTCTGAGAAGTTTCAAACTGTATTAGATATATATTCTGTGTGTAATCTTAGTATGTAACAGATTTTAAGTCTGAAGCTTTAATTTTGAAGGTCAAATTGAGGTCTCTAAAAGGCTCCCAAAGACCCAATATTTGGACTTTTTGCTACTTTTAAGCCCTGTGACTGTCAAACTATGTGACTGATAGAGCTCAAATCCTATCTGGGAAGATATTAGTATGTTATTTTTATATGTGCCAAAAATTAAGGCTTCAAGTAGACATTTAACCTGTGTATGAGGACCTTAAACACCCACCTGAGTGACCCTTTTAAGACATTTTTCACATATTTTGCTCTGTAACTTGGAAATGGTAAGTCTGAGAAGTTTCAAACTTTATTAGATACATATTCTATGTGTAATCTTAGTATGTAGCAAATTTTAAGTCTGAAGCTTTAATTTCAAAGCCACATCGAGATCTCTAAAAGGCCCACAGAGACCCAATATTTGGACTTTTTACCACCTTTAAGCCCTGTGACTGTTAAACTATGTGATTGATGGAGCTGAAATCCCATCTGGGAATGCATTATAGTGTTACGATCGAATGTAAATATGGAAACCGGGTCCCGAAAACCAAAATTCGGCGGAAACCGGATTCGTTCGAATTAGTATACACCAAGCTGTAGTCAAGCTGTAAAACTTTCTGTGCGTGTATAAAACAGACGTTTTGGATATTATTTCAGTGTATATTGGCAAAATATTACAGAAGTTAATATTTTTAAAAGTTTCTGTGCAATATTTCATACGTTTTGATGTGAAATACGTGACATTTCGGGAACCGGTTCTTGGAATTTGTCACCGGATTTCGTTTACTCTTTTATAAATCAAATAGAAACCAACTATCCGGTTTGCCGTCTTTATCACTAATGCATTATTATGTCCTTTTTACATATGCCGAAAATCAAGGTTTTTAGTAGACATTTAACCTGTGTATGAGCGCCATACACACTCGCCCAAGTGCCTTTTTTGACATTTTTTCCGTATTTTGCCCTGTTATTTGGAAATGCTTAGTGTGACAAGTCTTAAACTGTATTATATATAATTTTTGTTTGTTATGTATGTCCCCCAAAAAGTTTCAGATCTGTAGTTTAATTGCTAAGGTCTCTTTAACAATTGTAAAATGCCCACAGAAACCCAATTTATGGACATTATGCCACTTTAAAGCCCAGTAACTGTCAAACTATGTGGCTTATAGAGCTGAAATCTTTGAATTTTTAAAAGGAAATGCCTGTCTATTTAAATTTTGAATATTAATAATGTTATGGCTATCTTAGTCTTTTAAGAACTTATTTTTGTGTGTTATACCTCTGCTTGCTGAGTTTTTAACTTTTTAAAATGAAACTGGTTAAACATTTTTTTTTTTTTTTTTATAATTTTTATTGTTGCATACCGCCAGTTTCATGTACAGAACAAAGTGATTCATGTATATGCATACATTAAAAAAATCATGCAATAACAATCTATTTAGCAGTCCAAAATTCAGTATTAACTTCTATTAGTAAAAATCCTCCAGACACATATAAGAACAAATTCAGTTAGATATAGATACCTTTTTTCAATTACCTACAAATGATAGAAATTTAATTTAATGTGTCACAAAGAAAAACTGGTTCCCACTTTTTCCATATTTTAAAAAACTTTTCTTCTTTATTATTTAAAAGGGCCACATACTTTTCTTCTTCATATACTTGTTGTAACCTATGTTTTAATACATAAAAACTAAAGAAGTTGTTTGTACTACAAGAGTCAAATATATATTTCTTTGTTACTAATAACAGTATGTTTATTGGCACCTTATTTTGATCAAAGTTCATATAACCAAATAATATACTGAAATTGCTGAAATTTATGTGTAGGTGGATTTTATTGTAAACATATTCAGCTATTTCAGCCCAAAGTTCCTTTACATTGAGACACTCAACAAACATATGCATTAATGTCTCAGTTTGAGGACAGAAATTACATGTATCACTGTCTGTAATATTAAGCTTCATTGTGTAACTTTTCGTACCTAAAACTCTGTATATTAACTTCAGTTGAAACCATTTCAGATTATTGTCACTAACAGTGTTGAAACAATGGGTGAAAATTGTTTTCCATGCTTGATTATCAATATCAATTTCTAATTGTTTGTTCCATTTATTGTATCCCCGACGCGAAGCGGGGATACTATGGATTCGTCGTCGTCCACGTCCGCGCCCTCGTCCGCGTCCGCAGAGATTTCTTGTTAGCGACCTACAGTCCACATTTCTTTCCGGATTTCTTTCATATTTGGCAGGTGGCTTGATATGGTAGAGGACTCGCCACCCTATCTTTTTGGTAGGCTTTATGTCTAAATTAGGCCTGTGGTAGACAAAAATGTCTAAAATGTGGAATATTGCTTGTTAGCGACCTACAGTCCACATTTCTTTCCAGATTTCTTTCATATTTGGCAGGTGGCTTGGTATGCTAGAGGACTCGCCACCCTATCTTTTTGGTAGGCTTTATGTCTAAATTAGGCCTCTGGTAGACAAAAATGTCTAAAATGCATTAAAATTCATGAAATCATGCACTAAATCACTTGTAACTTGAAAAGTGTTGCATTTAGAGCATTTTGTTAAAATATGTTATTCAGATACTTTTTTCATAGCTACAACATGGTGAGTAACTTGGGTGTCTGTCTCAATAGCTAAGTGAGTAATAGCTACTTTTGGGCTTTTCAGTAACTTCCATCGTGAGTAAAATCACTTGTAACTTGAAACTATTGCATTTAGAGTATTTTGTTTCAATATGTTATTCAGCTATTTTTGGGTCAGCTATAACATAGTAAAATTTCAGACCTGTAGCTCATGGCATAGCTGAGTAATAGCTACTTTTAGGTTATCACTGTTGAGTAAATTGCTTATAACTTCAAAAGTATTACATTTAGAGTATTTTGTTTCAATATGTTATTCACCTATTTCGGAGTCAGCTATAACATAGTGAAGTTCCAGACCTGTGGCTCATTGCATAGCTGAGTAATAGCTACTTTGAAGTTCACACTGTTGAGTAAATCAGTTGTAATTGGAAAACTATTGCATTTACAGAAATTTGTGTAAATATGTTATTCAGCTACTTTTGGGTCAGCTATAACATAGTAAAATTTCAGACCTGTAGCTCATGGCATAGCTGAGTAATAGCTACTTTTAGGTTATCACTGTTGAGTAAATTGCTTATAACTTCAAAAGTATTACATTTAGAGTATTTTGTTTCAATATGTTATTCACCTATTTCGGAGTCAGCTATAACATAGTGAAGTTCCAGACCTGTGGCTCATTGCATAGCTGAGTAATAGCTACTTTGAAGTTCACACTGTTGAGTAAATCAGTTGTAATTGGAAAACTATTGCATTTACAGAAATTTGTGTAAATATGTTATTCAGCTACTTTTGGGTCAGCTATAACATAGTGAAATTACAGACCTGTAGCTCATGGCACAACTGAGCAATAGCTATTTTCAGGTACTGACTGTTGAGTAAATGACTTGTAACTTGAAAAATATTGCATTTGGAGTATTTTGTTAAAATATGTTGTTCACCTACTTTTGGGTCAGCTATAACGTCGTGAAATTACAGACTTATAGCTCATGGCATAGCTGAGCAATAGCTATTTTCAGGTTCTCACTATTGAGTAAATCAGTTGTAACTTGAAAACTATTGCATTTACAGTATTTTGCTTAAATATGTTGTTCACCTAATTTTGGGTCAGCTATAACATAGAAAAAATTCAGACATGTAGCTCATTGCATAGCTGAGTAATAGCTACTTTGAGGTTATCACTGTTGAGTAAATCAGTTATAACGTGAAAACTATTACATTTACAGTATTTTGTTTAAATATGTTATTCACATAATTTTTGGTCAGCTATAACAGAGTGAAATTGCAGACCTCTATGTCATGGCATAGCTTACCAATATCTACTTTCAGGTTCTCACTGTTGAGTAAATCATTGTATCCACTGGATAGCCGCAGTGTGTAGAGAGATTTCACCATTACCGCTCTAACGAAAAAAAATATTATAGCTAGCCTTCTCAAGTTTGCAAGGTATATTAGAGGGTGCACCACAGTATTCTATTGGTAGGCTTTATGTCTAAATTAGGCCTGTGGCTAAATTACTTGCCTACTAAAAATGAGTAATTCTGCATTTTCTCTAAAAGTATTGCAGATAGCAAATTTTTCTTAAATAACTCATTCACCTACTTTTGGGAGAGCTTTCACATGCTGAAGTTCCAGACCTGTAGGTAATTACTCACCTACTCAAAATGAGTAAATGCGAATTATCTCTAAAAGTATTGCAGATAGCCAATTTTTCTCAAATAACTCATTCACCTACTTTTGGGAGAGCTTTCACTTGGTGAAGTTTCAGACCCGTAGGTAATTACTCACCTACTGAAAATGAGTAAATGCAAATTATCTCTAAAAGTATTCCAGATAGCCAATTTTTGTCAAATAACTCCTTCACCTACTTTTGGGAGACCTTTCACTTGGTGAAGTTTCAGACCTGTAGCTAATTATTCACCTACTCAAAATGAGTAAATGCTAATTATCTGTAAAAGTATTGCAGATATCCAATTTTTATCAAATAACTCATTCATCTACTTTTGGGAGAGCTTTCACATGGTGAAGTTTCAGACCCATAGCTAATTATTCACCTACTCAAAATGAGTAAATGCAAATTATCTCTAAAAGTATTCCAGATAGCCAATTTTTGTCAAATAACTCCTTCACCTACTTTGGGGAGACCTTTCACTTGGTGAAGTTTCAGACCTGTAGCTAATTATTCACCTACTCAAAATGAGTAAATGCGAATTATTTCTAAAAGTATTGCAGATAGCCAATTTTTCTCAAATAACTCATTCACCTACTTTTGGGAGAGCTTTCACTTGGTGAAGTTTCAGACCCGTAGGTAATTACTCACCTACTGAAAATGAGTAAATGCAAATTATCTCTAAAAGTATTCCAGATAGCCAATTTTTGTCAAATAACTCCTTCACCTACTTTTGGGAGACCTTTCACTTGGTGAAGTTTCAGACCTGTAGCTAATTATTCACCTACTCAAAATGAGTAAATACTAATTATCTCTAAAAGTATTGCAGATATCCAATTTTTATCAAATAACTCATTCATCTACCTTTGGGACAGCTTTCACATGGTGAAGTTCCAGACCCGTAGGTAATTACTCACCTACTGAAAATGAGTAAATTCGAATTATCTCTAAAAGTATTGTAGGTAGCCAATTTTTCTCAAATAACTCATTCGCCTACTTTTGAGAGAGCTTTCACTTGGTGAAGTTTCAGACCCATAGCTAATTATTCACCTACTCAAAATGAGTAAATGCGAATTATCTCTAGAAGTATTGCAGATAGCCAGTATTTCTCAAATAACTCATTAATATAAAAACAACTTATAGGAAGTCATGGGCTGCAAATCTTTTCATGTGGTCGGATTTGACCTTGGGCCCCTCCTGCTTATTATTGGTCCTAGAGGTTTGCAATGTGAAAACGACTTATAGGAAATCATGGGCTGCGAATCTTTTGATCAGGTCAGACTTCACCTTGGGCCCCTGCTACAGGGTAAAATAGGGGTAACCAAACTTAAAAGTGCTTTCAGCTTGCTTATTAACGAAAAAATGCTGTTTATCTTCTAAACTATGTTAGTTGGCCTTTTTCGGTGGATACATCCAGCATCTGGCCACAGATGCGTCCTTGGTCTAGTTTTTCATGGAATGATCATTTACAAATGTTCCAGTGAGATTCTTATAGAAGCCTTTTACGCCTTTTAGGTTGGCACAAAGCATTTTTGTGTGAAATGGAACAAAGGGTCGATCTACTTTGCATAAATTGCCTATTTCCTTTTTCAGGAAAAGTTTTACAGTCTGTCTGACTCTCAGATAGTGTAAAGGGTTAATATTTTGGAAGGAATGAAATTGTTTTATTTCGTTCATTTCCATTGGAAAGCCTTGGTCATTAATTACATCTAAGACAAAATTAATGCCTTTATTTGACCAGGTTTGTAAATACATGTTGTCTGATATCTTTGGGTTGTACCACAGTGGACTTGTCAGCAGGTCTGCAGTATTTTGCAATTCCTGGTTATTGAACAAGGTGGACCATGCATCAAATACATTAATCCAAAACTTATTTTTTGTTCTATTCTTTAGAGATGTTTGGTATTGAGACCCATAAAGTATGAATTTACTTGCATTTGTATTAAGAGTCTCATTAAATAAAGTAATCCACTGAGCTTCGTATTTACCAAACAACAATCGCCTTATCCAAGAAACTTTTATTGATGCTAGAAAGGGTTTTATTTTGATCATACTTAAACCTCCGATCGACTTATCCATGATAAGGACTTTTCTGTTTATTTTATCAGGTTTTCCAGACCATATAAACTGAATAATATGTGATTCAGTTCTTTTATGTCATTGCTGTCAGGATCTGGTAATGCTGTAAAAATATGAATGAGTTTTGCTAAAAGAAAGGTTTCGACAATTGTTATTTTGCCTAATGGAGTTAAATACCTCTTGTTCCATTTACTAATTGTGTCTCTTAGCTCTATTATTTTTTCGTTTATATTCACTTTTGTGCATTGTTCTAATTGAGTGTTAAATATAATTCCTAACAATTTAAAATCTGAAGTGGTGTTCAAGCTGAAGTCACTAATTTTAACTCTTTCTTTACATCTTTTTTTCTTTCCTATCCAGACAATTTGAGTCTTATCTTTGTTAACCTCCAATCCAGACATCGACCCATATATTTCTAATGTGTTAAAGGCTGCTTGTAGGGACTGAGTTGTTCCATTTAATATTAAGGTTGTATCATCAGCAAACTGTGTCAGTTTAATCTTGATGTTTCCTATGGTAATACCTTTTATATCTTCATTATGTTTCAATAATAAGGTTAATATTTGACCTGCTATTATAAAAAGAATGGCTGATATTGGGTCACCTTGTCTACATCCCCTCTTTATATCAAAAAAATCTGACAGAAAACCACTCTGAATTACTGTTGCCTTTATATTATTATTAAATAATTTGACCCATTGTATAAATGTTTCTGAAAAACCTAAATATTCTAATGTTTTATATATGAAAGACCATGAGATAGAGTCAAAGGCTTTTTCAAAATCAATGAGAACTAACATTCCTGGAATTTGTTTTTCTTCTGTATGCTTCATAATATCATAAACGAGTCTGGTACAATCCCCAATATACCTTCCTGGTACAAATCCACATTGACTGCTATCTATTATGTCATTCAAAAAAGGTTTAATTCTGTTAAAAACTGGTTAAACATATTCAAGTAGACAAAATGGACACTTTAAGTGAGCTTTAAGTCCCAATATTAATGAAATTATATCCTTATGTAGTAAAACTAGGGGATTTTTAACTCTCAACTAGCCCAGTTTTATTCAAATTGCCTCAGTTAATTTTGACACAGCTCCTACAGTTATGAACTCATTTCAGTTGATAATCACATACTTAAAATTCTCAATTCTTTTTGTATTTGAGTACCCCTTTTATATAGATTGTTTGTTTACCATTTATGCTGTAGCAGTCCATCTCTTTGTAGTCCCAACCCACATCCCCCACCCGGATTCCCCCCACCCACCTCTGGGACCTCCAGCTATATTGAGGACACTAAATAAACAAAGGTATTTAATGATATCAGATGAGAAACAAAGAACTCAATGGGGTTGCAGATCTTGTGTAATAGTGAGAGAGGTGTGGAGAAGGGGAGAGGGGTGGGGGTGGGAGGTGGTGGGCTTCATTACATATAACACAAAGGGGAGTCAGAACTGAGATTGTATCACATATATATATATAATTTAGGTTGCATATATATGGACCACATATATAGGTATAGAGGAAATGAATAACTGAAAACAATTTGCAAATTCTAAAAATAATATAATAAAATAATAATATAAATAATTTTTTTTAAAATAATATTTTAGTTGTGAACAAATATAGAAACAGATATGCGCTTTTGGGATTATGAATTTTAGAATGGACATTGAATCATCAATCATTTAAATACTTTGAAGGAAGATTGAAAAGTATGATGAGTTGAGTTAAAAATAATATTTTATTTGTCAACAAATATAGAAACAGATATGCTCTTTTGGGATTATTATTTTAGAATGGACATTCAATCATCAATCATTTAAATACTTTGAAAATAGGTTTAGAGTTATCATTGCAGGAAGATTGAAAATATAATTTGAGTTATGTATTCGGCGTCTGGGGATACACCATCTTCCTTGGGAAGATATAAACAGAGTAGATTGATGTGCTGAAGTTCATATAATAATGGGTAATTATGTTTTACAAAATTCTCGATCAAAACCTGTGGCGTGAGTGATGACCTGTCTGGGGATATGTTGGCGCCGAGTTGGCCCAATCTAGTTTTATCTGGTTTATTATTCCAGAGAAATTTTAAAAATTGAGTATTTAGTTTTGAAACAAATTTTTCAGGGATTGGCAAAATTAGAAAGACATGTATAAATTTGGAAAGTATCAAGCTTTTTAATACAGTTATTTTCCCTAGAGGTGTTAATTTCCTCCTTTGCCATACTTTCAGACTTGTATTAGCATTTTCTAAAACATTGACCAAATTTATATCAGGCATAAGATTTAAATTTACATTAAAGGTTATACCAAGAAGTACAAATTCTACTTTGCCCCAGTCTAGATTTACAGAAACATTAAGTTTATCTTTGGAGTATTTCTTCTTCCCAATCCATATAACTTTTGTCTTTTCTTTGTTCATTTTAAGACCAGAAAAATTTCCATATATTTCAAGTGTGTTAAGTGCTGCCTGTAGTGAGTGTTGTGAGCCATCCAAGATCAAAGTTGTGTCGTCTGCAAACTGAGTAAGCTTAAACTCTTTAGAATTTATTTTAAACCCTATTATTTCGGGATTCATTAGAAACAAAAGCGCCATAATTTCTGCACCGAAAAGAAATAGGTATGGTGACAAAGGGTCACCTTGTCTACAACCTCGGCCTACACAATCATATAATAATTCACAAAAAAATGGCAAAAGAAAAGGTATTTAGCACATATAAAGTCATACAGAATGTTTTTTCTTTATATTTTGTGCGAACGGATAAATAAACGAATCCCTAATTAACGGGTCAGACCCGACGGTTAATCACTTCGTAGTAAATAATATATAATAATAATAAATAAGTGTTTCAAAGAAACTGCAACTACGGCATTGTAGATCGAGTATTATGTCCACCCCCCTGGGGGGTGGATATATTATTTATGCTTTTTCCGCCGTCCGATGTCCGGCGTCCTATGTCCGGCGTCACGCATGGTTTCCGCTCATTTAAAGGAAAAGTATTAGAGCTATTGTCACCAAATTTGGTATGCAGGCTTATTGGGTCAGTAGCTTGCTTGGGATTGCTTTTGGCTGTTGTACCTCTTTTGCTTACTGAGTAATACTTAAGTACAGCTATTTTCAGTACCCATTGGTTTCCGTCCATTTAAGCCAAAATAATTAAAGATATTTTACTACAATTTTGAATACAAGATTGTTATGTCCATAGCTCGCTTGGTATTGCATTTGGGACTGATAGCTTTGTCAGTACATGAGTAATAGCCATTTAGGTACTTCATTGTGTATTTTCAGTACTACTTTTGAGTAATTTGCTAATATCTCAGAAACCGTAAGAGATAGAGGGTTTTCAACAGAATTTTTGACCCACAGGGTATCTAAGGAATGCAATCTATGCAATTTTCCAAAAATTTTCCCCTCAGGCGGCCATTTTGAATTTTCGAATTTTTGCCAAAAATGGCAAAACACTAATTTGCTTCTATCTCCTTAACCGTGTGAGATAGAGCGATTTCGGCAAAATTTTCGACCCGCAGGGTATCTCAGAATTCTACTCTTGCCAATTTTGACACAAATTTGCTTCTATCTCCTTAACCGTGTGAGATAGAGCGATTTCGTCGAAATTTTCAACCCACAGGGTATCTAAGGAGTGTACTCTTTGCAATTTTCAAAAAATTTTCCCCTCCCCAAAAATGGCGGCCATTTTGAATTTTCGAATTTTTGCCAAAAATGGCAAAACACAATTTTATAGCGAAATACCCTTACCATTTCCTAACAGTAGCTATTTGTTGGAGCCATCCAACCCAATGGCCAACGCAGAGATGCGATTTTTAAGGTTATATAACAACCTTAATAAAGCCATTGGGTTACAGTAGTCCGTCCTCCCGCCAATTAGGTCACATGACCACATTGTTTACTTCATTATTTTTGTTGGCCATCATCAGTAAGGACGTCTTTGGGAATTAGAAGAAGTTTTGTCAAGGTTTTATTTATTTTTTGAGATTTTTAGTCAATCTCACTTCTTATTTTACATGTATATCATACAGAACTTATACCTTTGTTAAATCTTCGAAGGTATGCATTATAATATGTAAATAAAGGACTTTTGGATGGCGACTTCGAGGTTTCATCTTCTTCAACCTCGAGGAAATAAATCAACAATTATAATATTTTTATATAGCTTGCCAGTCATTCAGTTCAGTTTGCTGGACGTTGGAAGCTATAATTTTGCAGCATACATGTTTAGAAAGAATGTACTCTTCAATAACAGAAGCGATATGGAAGACGCCATCTTGGATGAGAAGGACAATTTGAGTGGCCCTTATTGCTGTTCACGTCGGGTTCTAATTGTCAGAAGAAGGAATCTCCCTTGGGGGCAGCCATTTACGTTGCCATGGACACGGCATCGTGGAGGAGTTTTGAATGCAGGAAAGACTATTTCTTCGGAAAACACTTCCGTTGAGGTCCAGTCAAAACATCCATGCACAATCGAGTATTCTATACCTCTCAGAAGGTCAGAATTCTGGTTGTCAGATGTCCGGGAGTGTCACTCATTAACTACAAGGAGAGGCTTTTGATTAAATGGTTTTGCACAAGAATTTAGTACAATCGGGTTTCTATACCTTTCAAAAGGTTTAGAATTCAGGTTGACAGGTGATGGGGATTGTGATTCATCCCAAGAATTCTATTATTAAGTGGCTAGATGTTGATACAACAGTCACAGCCAGTGTGAATGCTCCCTTGTTTGGTCACATTTACCTACATCTTGGAATTCCCACATTCCTTAGGTGTACAGCCAGAATTGAATGTGGTCCTTATTTTCGGTTTCAATGAGTTTTTGAAGCCTCTGTTGTTAAGAGCACTCATGCAGGAAGAAGTTTTTGCTTGGACTTCCTTACATAATCATTTTCCTGGACAGCTCCTTAGTTGTAGGAGGTCTGCAGGAAGATCACTTCAGACACTGTGGGAACAAGTTCCCTTATAGAAGACTATAGCAGAAACCAAGTGTAGATTGTTCCTTAAGGTCTAATTTAAAGGTTCTTAGGGATCACCATGACATGTTACAGTCTTCAATAATGCCTTGGACTGGGTTCAAATCTTCTTGTTGGAGTTTCACCATGTCTAAGAACAAGTGACTCAACAGGAGGGAGGTAACTTTGAATGCATTTCTTGCTCCTTATGAAGTTTCCTGCTGGACATATTGTTAGATGTTCAGAGGAACTTCATACAATGTTTTTCATTTCTATAAGAATGATTATAGTTATGGAAATAACATGCTCCTAGAAAGGGAACAACAGTCATCACAATAGTTTTTGGTCCCTGTACATTACGCCTAAAAACAGTTACAAGTGCCTTCTTCTCCTTAGCTAGTTACAAGGGGGGGCATTCTTGATTATTCAGACCCATGGAAGCAGGGATAGTAGGTTGCTTCCAGGAATTTTTAGGCATTCTTCTTTGCCCAGTGTAGCTTGCATACAAGTCTTGGAAATAGGCTACTATTCAGTCAAACCTTTCAGAAGTGAGGTTTGGAAAAGAAAAAAAAAAAAAAAAAAAAAAAAAACCGGGAGAAACAGTGTTTTTGATAGAAAGCTGTTTATGAAATGATCGACAAAAGGGCGATAACACCAGTCACATCGCTGGAAAGTTTCAGTTTCAGTCTATTTCTTGGGAATAGTAAGGAAGAAATGTCTTTCAATGACACTTAAGGTCAGGTAAACAAGCTTTGCATGTATCTTACTTAATATGAATTGTGGCAGTATATTCGGCATTCGTTTTAAGAAGGCGACTGTATGACGTCACTAGAATTTGTGGGTGTAGTACATAATTCACCGATTTACCCAGCTAACAAGGTATCTTCGCATCATTGGAGGCTACAGATTCTACCAGTTCACTGCCTTACCCTGCAATATTACTACAGTTCCTCTTCAGATCACCAAGGTAGCAAAAGAGGTGAAGCTGATGGCTTTTGCAGAAGGCATCAGTATTCGCCAGTATATAGACGGTTGGCTAATGAAAACAAGCTCAAACAGCAATGCCAGGGATACACCCATTGGGTGGTGCATCTTATCGAAAGCCTGGGTTGGATCACAAATTTCTAAAAATCAGATTTATTTCCAACTCCGCTAATCGAATTTATGGTTACAATTTGACCTCAGGGTAGGTCTAGTCTTCCCAACTCAAAGGAAATCTATTGTCTTCTTGGAAAGACACTTACCATGTTGAAAGCTTCTCACCTATCTCCAGGGAAGCTCATGTCACTTTGAAAGCATGGCTTCAATGGGGAATACTATACCATTGAGTTATCTGAGCATGAAGTTGCTCCAATGGTATCTGGAAACATTGCTGATATCTTCAGTCTCTGGATGTTCCATTTCTTGGGTCTTTGGTTCAGGGAATTTCGTCAGTGGTGGACCAATAGTTTAATTTTGAAGGAGGATACACCACTCCTTCAGGAGCGCAGTTTCTCTCCGTTCACAGAAGCTTCCCTAATGGGTTGGGGTGCTCTCTCGAGTCATCCACAGCCATTGGTCTGTGGCATCAGGAAGAGTCAAGACTCCTCATAACATAACATTATACAGCTGGAAGCAATGTTGTTAGCTTTAAATGATTCAGAAATCAGTTTTGAGTTGAAATCAGTTGATTTTCACAGACAATTCTTTAGTGGTTGCCTATATGAACAGGCAGGGAGGCATCCACTCAGGGAATTTGTACCTTAATCTGTAGAGTTATGGGTTAGTCCAATGCCAGAATGATTCAGATTCAGGGAAATTCATTCCAGGGAATCTACATGTTCTGGCAGATTCCTTGTCTAGGAAGATAAAAGCAAAAAAGACCAAAGCGGTTATGAATCGCCAGGTTTTTCAATCAAATTAGACATTGCTGCCATCAATCAGTGGTTGATGTGTTTCCAACAAGATGACTCACAAGTTTCCTAGGTAGGTCTGCTGTCAGGCTTGGGAAAAAGGTGCTTGAACACCTCTTGTGATAGTATGGACAGACGTGTATTTGACCAGGGTCTTGGTCCTCATGTCTCATGTCCCAGACAGTCGGGCTTGGGGAACGATGCATGGAATGTCTTTGGGGAGGGTCTGGTCAGTTATGTCCAGTGGCCCTCATGTGATTCAACAGATGACCACCTTCAGGTATAGAATCATCATATTGTACCAGGGTGGCCAGGGATGTCTTGGTTTTGGGTCTGGTGGATCTGTCCACAAAACCCCTTCTAAATGGGTGAATCTGTTGACTCAACCATTAAGCAACAGATTTCACAACAATCTAGCTTACTTGAATCTTCATGTGTGCCATCTGGAGTCCAGCATGAATATTATGGAAGATTCCCAGAGGAAGTGGTGAAACAATGAAGGAGCACTCCTCAAGGAGAATCAATTGTTGTATTTTGGGAAGTGGTGTGTAGAGAGTCATGTATATATCTCAGACCCCACTATTCCACATTAGCAAATTTCCTGAAATAGTAGTTTAAGGAAACTTCCTAATGCCATACAATATAGAACAGCAATTGCAGATGCCTAATACTATCCACTATTGGGTGTTATACAGGAGCAATTGCTGATGGTTTGGGGCCTAAAGGGTCAAGAAGTATATAAAAGTTGAGATAAATAATGGATCAGTAACTTTTAGTAAGAGACAAACCAATAGTTTGTCTTATCAAGCAACCTTTGAGCCTGTGAGGAAGGCTTTCTTGAAGTTATTACCTTTCAAGATTATCTTTGGTTTTGACTTCAGGTAAAGTAGTGAACCCTTCCCTTAGTTATAGGGAGATTTGGTCACGGTAACTTTGGCCCATTAACGGTTTTTGGCCACGAACCAGTTTGGCTTCAGATGGGCCTATTGCGATTACTGTAATTAAGTCAGTGATTTTTGTCTCTGTGGATTACAGAATCATGGTAAAGTAGTGACATTAATGCTTGGACATTTTCTTCCTTTAGTTAAGGAGAATGAGTCACAAGTTACTCTGGTCCCTTCAATTGCCAGAATCAGTTGGCTTTGGATGGGCCTACTGCAATTAAGCCTGTGTCATGCCAGCTTTTAGCTCCTGGGACAACAGTTTTTTGCTCAATATGGGTCTGTTTGTCCTGTTAAGGGTTTAGTGATCAAAAGGTTTGGAATAGAACAAATCTTTTGTTTTTCTGACATTAAGAAGTTTCTGAAAAGGTCTTCTCTTTTGGCACCTATTTCATCTTGAGTCAGTCAACATTGAGTCACAGAAGCTATTGATGTATGTTTTGATTGCATCTCTAGTTTTTATAGGTGATTTCCTTACATGAGTTTCTTGTTTCATGTTATTGGAAATTCCATTGTATGTATACCAATTTCTGTCTGGAAAACCTCTGCTGTCATAGGGTCAGATTTGAAATTGGGTCCTACAGTTGCAGTTACAGTTTTGTTACTTTATAAGTATGTGTTTCATACTTATATTTGTACATTTGCAGTTGTTGCTGTTATGTCTGCAATGCTGGTGTATTGTAGTAGGTATCAATGTTGCCTAAATCTTACTTGAGAAGGATTAGGCATTATGCTGATGACACTTTCAGGTTGGTTTGACCTTGTCTTGGGGTCGGATGTTACAATGTAGATGGGCTATCTATTTATGACATCCTTTTACAACACCAATATTGTCAGCAGTTTGTGAGAACTACAACTACATACTTTCAGTTTTTGGGAGTTGTATGTTGTGATTGTTGGAAGTTTATATGTGGCTAATGCATGTAAATTCCATTGTGAAGTTCTCATGTTGTTCAGTGGTAGGTTGGGTAGTGGTTTTTCTTAAAAGAATTCCCTCCATCCTACAAGGCTGAATTCAGCTACTGTTAGGAAATGGTAAGGGTATTTCGCTATAAAATTGGAAAATTTAATAGTAATTTAAATTTTTATTAGAAATACTTACCATTTCCTAACACTCATATTTCCCTCCCGCCTCCCCGCAAGTCATTCTTTTACGTGCAACAAAAATAATGAAGTAAACAATGTGGTCATGTGACCTAATTGGCGGGAGGACGGACTACTGTAACCCAATGGCTTTATTAAGGTTGTTATATAACCTTAAAAATCGCATCTCTGCGTTGGCCATTGGGTTGGATGGCTCCAACAAATAGCTACTGTTAGGAAATGGTAAGTATTTCTAATAAAAATTTAAATTACTATTAAATTTTCCAAATTTGCTTCTATCTCCTTAACCGTGCGAGATAGAGCGATTTCGTCGAAATTTTTGACCCACAAGGTATCTAAGGAATGCAATCTTTGCAATTTTCCAAAAATTTTCCCCTCCCCAAAATTGGCGGCCATTTTGAATTTTCGAATTTTTTTGAATTTGCTTCTATCTCCTTAACCGTGGGAGATAGAGCGATTTCGTCGAAATTTTCGACCCACAGGGTATCTGAGCATTGTACTCTTGGTAATTTTTAAAAAATTTTCCCCTCCCCAAAAATGGCGGCCATTTTGAATTTTCGAATTTTTGCCAAAAATGGCAAAACACTAATTTGCTTCTATCTCCTTAACCGTGTGAGATAGAGCGATTTCGTCAAAATTTTCGACCCGCAGGGTATCTGAGAATTCTACTCTTGCCAATTTTTAAAAAGTTTTCCCCTCCCCAAAAATGGCGGCCATTTTGAATTTTAGAATTTTTGCCAAAAAATGGCAAAACACAAATTTGCTTCTATCTCCTTAACCGTGCAAGATAGAGCGATTTCGTTGAAATTTTCGACCCACAGGGTATCTAAGCAATGTAATATTTGCAATTTTCCAAAAATTTTCCCCTCCCCAAAAATGGCGGCCATTTTGAATTTTCGAATTTTTGCCAAAAATGGCAAAACACTAATTTGCTTCTATCTCCTTAACCGTGCGAGATAGAGCGATTTCAGCAAAATTTTCGACCCACAGGGTATCTGAGAATTGTACTCTTGCCAATTTTTAAAAAGTTTTCCCCTCCCCAAAAATGGCGGCCATTTTGAATTTTCGAATTTTTTTGAATTTGCTTCTATCTCCTTAACCGTGGGAGATAGAGCGATTTCGTCGAAATTTTCGACCCACAGGGTATCTGAGCATTGTACTCTTGGTAATTTTTAAAAAATTTTCCCCTCCCCAAAAATGGCGGCCATTTTGAATTTTCGAATTTTTGCCAAAAATGGCAAAACACTAATTTGCTTCTATCTCCTTAACCGTGTGAGATAGAGCGATTTCGTCAAAATTTTCGACCCGCAGGGTATCTGAGAATTCTACTCTTGCCAATTTTTAAAAAGTTTTCCCCTCCCCAAAAATGGCGGCCATTTTGAATTTTAGAATTTTTGCCAAAAAATGGCAAAACACAAATTTGCTTCTATCTCCTTAACCGTGCAAGATAGAGCGATTTCGTTGAAATTTTCGACCCACAGGGTATCTAAGCAATGTAATATTTGCAATTTTCCAAAAATTTTCCCCTCCCCAAAAATGGCGGCCATTTTGAATTTTCGAATTTTTGCCAAAAATGGCAAAACACTAATTTGCTTCTATCTCCTTAACCGTGCGAGATAGAGCGATTTCAGCAAAATTTTCGACCCACAGGGTATCTGAGAATTGTACTCTTGCCAATTTTTAAAAAGTTTTCCCCTCCCCAAAAATGGCGGCCATTTTGAATTTTAGAATTTTTGCCAAAAATGGCAAAACACAAATTTCCTTCTATCTCCTTAATTGTGTGAGATAGAGCGATTTCGTCGAAATTTTCGACCCACAGGGTATCTAATGAGTGTACTCTTTGCAATTTTCCAAAAATTTTCCCCTCCCCAAAAATGGCGGCCATTTTGAATTTTCGAATTTTTGCCAACAATGGCAAAACACAAATTTGCTTCTATCTCCTTAACCGTGCGAGATAGAGCGATTTCGTCGAAATTTTCGACCCACAGGGTATCTAAGGAATGTAATCTTTACAATTTTCAAAAAATTTTCCCCTCCCCAAAAATGGCGGCCATTTTGAATTTTCCAATTTTTGCCAAAAATGGCAAAACACAAATTTGCTTCTATCTCCTTAACCGTGCGAGATAGAGCGATTTCGTCGAAATTTTCGACCCACAGGGTATCAAAGGAATGTACTCTTTGCAATTTTCCCAAAATTTTCCCCTCCCCAAAAATGGCGGCCATTTTGAATTTTCGAATTTTTGCAAAAAATGGCAAAACACTAATTTGCTTCTATCTCCTTAACCGTGCGAGATAGAGCGATTTCAGCAAAATTTTCGACCCACAGGGTATCTGAGAATTCTACTCTTGGCAATTTTTAAAAAGTTTTCCCCTCCCCAAAAATGACGGCCATTTTGAATTTTAGAATTTTTGCCAAAAATGGCAAAACACAAATTTCCTTCTATCTCCTTAACTGTGTGAGATAGAGCGATTTCGTCGAAATTTTCAACCCACAGGGTATCTAAGGAGTGTACTCTTTGCAATTTTCAAAAAATTTTCCCCTCCCCCAAAATGGCGGCCATTTTGAATTTTAGAATTTTTGCCAAAAATGGCAAAACATAAATTTGCTTCTATCTCCTTAACCATGCGAGATAGAGCGATTTCGTCAAAATTTTCAACCCACAGGGTATCTAAGTAGTGTACTCTTTGCAATTTTCAAAAAAAATTCCCCTCCCCAAAAATGGCGGCCATTTTGAATTTTCGAATTTTTGCAAAAAATGGCAAAAGACAAATTTCCTTCTATCTCCTTAACTGTGTGAGATAGAGCGATTTCGTCAAAATTTTCAACCCACAGGGTATCTAATGAGTGTACTCTTTGCAATTTTCAAAAAATTTTCCCCTCCCCAAAAATGGCGGCCATTTTGAATTTTCGAATTTTTGCCAAAAATGGCAAAACACAAATTTGCTTCTATCTCCTTAACCGTGCGAGATAGAGCGATTTCGTCGAAATTTTCGACCCACAGGGTATCTAAAGAATGTAATCTTTACGATTTTCAAAAAATTTTCCCCTCCCCAAAAATGGCGGCCATTTTAAATTTTCGAATTTTTGCCAAAAATGGCAAAACACAAATTTGCTTCTATCTCCTTAACCATGCGAGATAGAGCAATTTCGTCAAAATTTTCGACCCACAGGTATTTGAGCATTGTATTCTTGGCAATTTTGAAAAAAATTTCCCCCTCCCCTAAAATGGCGGCCATTTTGAATTTTCAAATTTTTGCCAACAATGGCAAAACACAAATTTGCTTCTATCTCCTTAACCATGCGAGATAGAGCCATTTCGTCGAAATTTTCGACCCACAGGGTATCTAAGGAATGTAATCTTTGCAATTTTCATAAAATTTTCCCCTCCCCACATATGGCGGCCATTTTGAATTTTCGAATTTTTGGCCAAAATGGAAAAACACAAACTGGCCTTAACCGTGCAAAATAGAGTTATTTCGTTGAAATTTTCGACCCATAGGGTATCTAAGAAATGTACTCTTGGCAATTTTCAAAAAAATTTCCTTTTCCCAAAAATGGCGGCCATTTTGAATTTTCAAACTTTTGCCAAAAATAGAAAAAAAAACAGGAATTTGCTTCTATCTTCTTAACCGTGCAAGATAGAGTGATTTCGTCAAAATTTTCAACCCAACCAATGCAAAAAGGCATGAAGCTGAAATAATTTACATCTACACTAATAAATATTTAAGCATCATTGATATATTTTACAAATGAAACAGGGTCTTGTAAGACTTGTAAGGTTCATGGGTGGACATTACACATGATAATGTGTGTTCTTCTATGCTATCCTGTTTCTATTCGCATCTACTATCAACAGGGCGTCCTATTTCTAGTTTTGTCTTCATTTACGTCATCGTATATGGAGTCATAAGGCTTCTGTTACGGCATTATAATATCAAGTAAAGAAGTTTACAAGTCTTTACAAACACACAAAACAAATAACAGGCACAATCATATGAAATGCTGAAAATAAGTATTTCTGGTACTTAAGTGCTGTTGTTAGTGATAATCCATTTTTTTGGGTATAAATAGAGGCCCATCTCAGGGGGTAGTCAGTGTGTTCATCACAAACATTGCAGAATACAAGGACTGAGAAGATGGACTGCCATTTTACACTTAAGTTTAAGGAAAGTTTGGATGGCCAGGGTTTGTTTTTATTCAACATGAATTCTGACCACAATCATGAAGTTAATGAGTCAGAATTTAAATTCGCACCAAAACAGAATACTATTGGGAAAGAATTTCTTCAAGGTATAATGAAGGGGTCTTATTGGGAAAGGAATGTGTTGAGTGTTTGCCTGAGAACTTGAGCTTTATTGGACGCAGCCAAAAATATTGTGAGAATAATTGACAGACAAAAATATTTACTGTTCAGTTTTTGTGTACATTCTAATTAGTTAATTTGCAGGTGCTCTAGATTGTATCTTTGAAAAATATTGCTCATCAAATGTAATTTATATAGATTAATATACCATCCAAATGGCATGGAGTCATGTGACAACAGCAAAAATACAATTAATATTCTTATCTAAGTTAAAGCATCCATTTATCACGTATATATCACATTGTAAAATCATTTTTCCGTGACATTTTTAGTAAAACACCTATTTCCAAGAATAGAAATATTAATGCATGAAAATAAAACAGATGACCATACTTACCTGTATGTTTAAACTATGTTATACAATTACTTACCTGTATGTATCTGCTATTACGTATCTGTATGTATCTACACCTACATAAGAAGTTGTTTTGAACATTTTTAGGAGAACAGTCTACTTTGTATTTGGAAACCATAGCAGGTGCTCCACACTTCAACATAGTTTGTAGATAAATGTTATTGTAAACTGATTAAATATACCACAATAAACTAATTTTATTCTGATATCAATGCCGTAACAGAAGCCTTATGACTCCATTCACTACAACGTAAACGAAGACAAAATACTCTATCTACGATGCCGTAGTTGAAGTTTCTCTGTAATTGTCTATTTCAGCCAAGCATAACATCAATTGACAGAATAGTACAGACATTACAAACAGTAGCACTTAAAGTAAAAATAATTACAGATTTATAAAATACTTATAGATAATCTACATATATATATATCTATTATCTGCCATTTTTACTGCCAAGTGGAAATACCAGTGAATTTTTCTTTACCGGTACAAGATCGGCCATAGTTGATAATTACAGAGAGGTTATGAAGGAAATTTGAAATTAAATAAACAGTTAAATCCACATAAATAGTCTGTAAGTGTATTTCAGTAAAAATAACCATAACCACCGAGGTTATAGCATATCGGTTAAATGTCAGGAAGCATTAAAATCACAAGAAGAGTTGTCATTCATGTTTGGAAGTCCCACTATTTGTCGGGAAGTCTTTCTATTTGTTGCAAAGTTTATGCTTTTTACCCCAAACTTTATTTTTACAAGGGCAGTATGTGCAGGTAATGTTTTCACTCATGGGTGTGTAAGTGTATTTCTGCAATAATAATTAGGGGTGCAACGAATCAAAATATTACGAACCAAATCGATCCGCGAATCAATCATTGCAAACCAAATCGATTCACGAATCAATTTGACATAATTTAACTTGCCTGTGCTGTGGTCATTTGCAAACATAAGCACAAATGAGCAGTGTTCATGTTTGCTATTACTTGTTAACAATTGTCTTTGAAGTCACTTGTAAGAGTGCATTATGGAAAATTATACCTTAAAAAGTGAAAATATTAAAAACTGGATAATAAAATCTTGTTGTGCAATAGATATTTATTTCTATATATATTTAACAGAACTATGAAAAAAGTGGCAAGTTTACATCCACTGGTGAGTTTACATCACTTACTATAAACATGTTTTCTATTGATAAATACCGAATTTTTGTTAAACGAAGTATGATTGGACAGTGCCGTTTCTGCTCGACCAATCAAATTAAGGCATTTAGAAGCAAGGAAACTTGGAGGAATTGGGTTATATGTGTCCTTTTATTTGATTTTTAAACAAAATTCATCTAATTTTCCCAATATTTACAGCGAAAACGCGGGCGATAATGCAATATATATGCGTTACCGCGACTCGGGATGAGATTCGCGAACTTTCGTTTGCCACCAAGTGGTTCGCGGATCTCTGTTTCACCGAAAATGACCGAATATACCGAACCACCAAACTATCGTTGCAGTACTAATAATAATCAAGGTGGGTGGGCCTTGACCTTTCAAATCTTGTCTGGGCTGTATCTCGGAAACTGTAAGGTACAGAAGACGTGAAAAATTACAAAGATCAGACGTTGATTCTTTGATGGATCATTGGTTGGGGAGTGTAGGTATACAAAATCCTGGTGTGACCTTTAACAGTGGCTCTGTCAATGTGTTTTCACGTGCCATATTTGAGACGTATTTCTCTTATCACATAGATGTATAGCTTGCTGCAACTAATTATTATATGTACCTTTACTTGATTGTGCTTATCCATTGACAGCTTTACTTCAATTAATAAATGTTACAGCTTCATAAGTTTTAGTTTACTGATTAATGCTATTGTCATCTTGCTATTAAATTGTCTTGTTTTAATACTTTATCTTTACATACATTTTCTCTCTCTTAAATGTTATTTTCTCTAGTAGTTAAACATTATATGGATCTTACATCCTTACCTGGCACTGTTTGCACTGAAAATCTTCTGATCTTTGTACTTTTTCACGTCCTCTGTATCTCATGGTGTCAAAAACTATTTCCCTGGGCTGTCTCCTATGTTATTTTCCTTATAATTCACATCCAAAGTGGTTTATATCCAACACTAGCTCTACATTTTGTACCCACTTCTGAATATATCTTTTTTTTTTCTATTTGCAGAACATCTCTGTAAAACTTCAGCAAGGACAAAATGAGGTTTAAAACAACACTCCAGAAAGAACCAAAGCATATCCTTTCTGAAATTATGCAAGAAATATTGTTTGTAAGATTTGGTACTTGTATGCATATATTTTCTAAACTTCTATTTAAGGTGTGAAGAACTTTGATGGGTAACATTCATGTTGAGATGAAGTCTAGTGTTAATTACTCAGTACTGGTCCACAGGTTGTCCTTCATTTCATGGGCATACATAGAGTTCTTTCGTGACAACATTCCTGTCAAAGTTGATGTAGCCAATGTCTGTCTGTCTGTCCATCAACAGTTTGGTTTCCAGACTCTTACTCGAACATGCTTCCACTGATCAATTCAAAACTTAACAGGTTAGTATGGCACTACCTAGGCTAGGCTGCTTTCAAAATTGGTGCCATTTGGAAAAACAAGATGGCCGTCATCTTGAAATTCTGTTTCCGGACTCTATCTCGAAGACGTTTTAGCCGATCGATTTGAAATCAAGGTTGTAGGACACCGCCTGGGCTAGGTTCCTTGTGAAAGTGATGTCAGTCCATGCATCTGGTTGTGTGCATGTCCGTCCGTTTCGTCATGTGTGCATCTGTCAACATTTCTGTTTCCTGACTCTAATTTGAAGACACTTCCACTGATCAAACTTGACACAGTTGAAGGACAGTGCACAGTCAGCACTCTTTTGAAATTTCCAGTACAGCTATCATGTTACATACATCTGGCGCCCTGTCCCTAATACCGATTGCACAACCTGCCTGTTGGAGTCTATGACTCCCAGTTTTCTTGTCTTATATTTATTTTGCCTTTCAAATTATTTAATGATAAATTTGCAAAAAAGATCATGAATAACAACACTGTCCAAACTTAAACTTTTACTGCAAGTTTAAACTACTTGTAGTGCATACTATATGATAAATAGATCTCCGTTTAATACCAAGTTCTGTGTTAGAGCAATAGTCATTAAATAATTAAAATTTATTTTGTTCACAGCTACTGTATATAAAATATATGAATCATCGATTTTTCCTAAGTTTTTAATTTGATTAATCGGATTTCAGTAGATTTTCAGTCATATTTTGTTGTTCATATTTGTCAAAAATAGGATCCAAATGTTAAGTATATTTACAAATAATCCAGCAGGTGTTAATATAAGAAAAATGTGTAATATTTAAAATAAAAAAAAATAAAAATGAAGGCGATCTGCATCAGATGAAGCAAGCATTCAGTTCATACCGGACGATATTATGACGTTTATGGTAAATACCGGGTAAAATCTTTAGCACAAAGACTAGCTATATAAAGCAACATGTGGTAAATACCGGGTAAAATCTATATAAAGCAACATATGGTTGTGTACCTTAACCACAGTGTACATACAGAGCTTGTAAGTTGTACAGGATGGACCACACCAGACGAAGTGTTTTCTAGCGGGGATGACCACCACATCTACAAGTGGAACTTGATCAACAATGAGACGACCAGTGTGATGAAACTGCCTGACGATGTCTACCCTACCGACATGCACTGGTTCCCAAAAGCAGCCGGTGGCGGCAAGAAGGGAGGATCCGATGTGTTTGTACTCTGCTCTACTGATGGTAAGAAGTAGTCTAGACAAGAGAGTCCCATTCATAAGTATACCTGGGAGTCATATTAAATACTATTTCTGAGACAAGTGAGATTCTGAAGTTTGGATTGAATTAATGCTGATTTTTTTTTTTTTTCATTTGCAGGTGTCTAGAATAAACTTGTATTTGTTCAGTATTGTACAGTTAGTTGACCATTTCACTCTCAATGGGGCACATGGTGCTGAACCAGGATTGATGTCATTACTAGTAGAATGGTACCAATGATCATACATAACAATACCAAATGCATATAGAGTTAGTTAGATCTACAAGAACTTTAAATACAAATTTTTAAATGTGTTCTACCAAGACATATCTGTACAGCTATGCTCATTAATCTGTTAGTTGTGTCGTCAGTGCTAAACCAGCATTCCTCTTTTCATTCAGCTCTTGTACAATTAGTATATTAAATTGCGAAGAATATTCAAGAACTGATTAATGAAAATGTTAATATTTTAGGCTTTTTGGTGCCAGATATTTCATAAAAACAATAAAAAACCTACCAATTTGGTGAAATATCTCACTTTTTGACTTTATATGGGGAAAAAAGAAGTTGATCAGCTATAAAATATGTTGCAAAGTCTTTCCTAATAATGTAAATTGTGTATATGTGTGTATTTTACCCTATCATTGATGAGCAAACAACATCCCAGAATTCAGTATTTTAACTAGGCAGAAAAGGCTTTTCGATCTGCAGGGGTGCGCTGCAAAGCCACCATTAGGGCACTGACATCACAGCTTGGAAGTAATCAGAAACACGAGAAATGCACACTGGAAGGGCAGATTCCTCGCTGGAAGTGCAGATTCCATGACAGTCCAGTGGCAAAAAAAAAAATGTAATCTCTAGAAGTGCGAGCCTTGGAGAGCTTTCGCTTAATAAAGTTCCAACCACTGTTTATTTTTACATACAAGAAATGTCGACTCATATTAATTATGGATGAGTTGGTAGGCCTGGTGTCTCGGTATCGAGAGCATTTTCCTGAAATACTGTGATGGGATTTTAAAACTGCCACTTTGAATGCCAACGCACATAATGGAAGGAATAGTTAAAATATTAGAAAACTGCCCAAAATCTGAAGAAATTATAAGCTTTAATTCCATATTTTCATGCATTTGCAGACTTTTATACTGAGTAGCGATTACGTTGAGCAGAACTGCCATGTTTTGGTTACGTCAATTTATAACCTCAATCTTGCTTGACAACGCATATAATTGAATTAAAACTTAAAGTATTGGACACAAATCAGATATCTGATATATGACATGCTTTTATTCCATATTTTGTGCATTAGGGGACTATTATTGTGATCTCGTTGACAGGGAATATCCATGTTTAATTGGGGCGTACTAAAATGGGAAGTCCCGGAATGGGTACGGTTTGGCATTTACGGGGGCTACAAATGTACACATTTTTGGTACCGACCCATCCCTAGTATTAATTAACAAACATTGTGAAGCATAATATAAAGGACTTGCACCTCTGGTTGAAAGACAATGAAGAGGAGGGTTTTTATTCATGATTTAACAAATCGTTTGTGTTGACAGGGAAATTCATGCTGATTAGCCGCACAGGTCGCACAGAGAAGAGTGTGGATGCTCACAGAGGTGCAGTACTGGCCGCCAGATGGAGTCACACGGGTACTGACCTGCTCACAGGTACGTAGGTACCACAAAAAGTCTAGTGCTGGGAATGGCCCACAAATCACATAGTCGATTAATTGTCCACTTTGCCAACCGATGATGGAAAAGCCACTCTCAACATTATGTCCCATTAATATTTCTAAATATTAAAAACAATGAAACAACTTCTTTGGCCTTGGGTGTGAAAAAGGTGTTTTTAAATATGCATTAATGGGACCTGTAACTTATCTGGAGGTCACATGACCCAGATATAGTTGTTAATTCTCAGTTGCTGTTGACCACCTTTTCTCAGATACTGTGTTAATTGGTGTCCCTTTTTAAGGAGATTCTAAACTAAAATAATGCAATAAGTTTTTTAGTGTTCACATCAAATTATTCACTCAATTGTTCCTCCACTTTGTTCAATACAATATGTCTTTACAAGTGTCATTAACTTTCAGCCTGCTTTTCATGCCGTAGTGAAAACTGTGTAATTTTCTGTTGACAGCTGGAGAGGACGGGGTGGTGAAGATCTGGTCCAGAAGTGGCATGTTGAGGTCCACACTCAGCCAGAACAGTGAGTGGTTTGATGGGTCATTCTGTGTGATTGTCCAACTTACACTGGCTTCAGTAATACTTACCCTGAGGCAAAGAGCATAGTTGCCTGTTGTTAGAAGTTGGGAGCAGTGATGTGAACAGATTGAATTTTAATTTCCGGTTAACATCACTTTCAGCACATTGTGTAATAGGTCACACCAAGGTGGGTAATAGTTGTGGATTACATTGAGAAGCCACATCTTTACAGTTTCCTATTTCTAGTATGGGTTTATGTTGGTCAGTAGATCGTGTAGGTAATGTCACAACAGGTAGCTTGCAATGATTGGGAGAAAATCAATAAAGATAAAGCCACCAAACTTGTCATGACAAAAACACTCATTAACTCTGAACACACTGTGACAATGTCCTACTTTTCTCATAATCTTCTTTGTAACTGGTTCAGTGAATGTCTTTTTAGTGCAGGTTTTCAGTGAATTTTTCTGTTTTTCACAGGTTTGCCTGTGTACTCTATTGGCTGGGGTCCTGACTCAGACCAGGTCATCTACACCAATGGGAAGACACTCATCATTAAACCTATACAGCCAAATGCCAAACCCAACACTGTGAGTAGTATCTACACTATGGAATAGGGATGGGTCGGTAGGCCTTGTGTCTTGGTATCGAGAGCATTTTACTGAAATACTGTGATGAGATTTTACAACCGCCCCTTCGCTTGTGAACATATAATGGGATGAAGAGTTCGAATATTAGAAACATGACCAAAATCTGAAGAAGTTATAAGCTTTTATCCCCAAGTTTTGTGAAGTTGTAGATATTTTACAGTACAAAACATCCATGTTTGGTTGGGGTGTACTAAAATAAGGAGTCCTGGTATCAGTAAAGTTTTGCATTTGCAGCATCAACTAAACTACTAAACATCCAACAAAATTGATGCATCAGGTGAAATAAATTACTTACTAAGACTGTGTAGTTGGATTATATTTACAATGTAAATTGTCTGATAAATGTTGTCAACAAACCTTCACATTGACTTATAGTTTGATCATGGGGTCATACAACAAGTTCAAGTAAAAAGTCTGATTTTCTGTTGAAGTTTGATGGTTATTGGTTACCTTATATTATTGATAATCCTCTGTGGTGAGTAATCTTTCAACAAAGACTATTTTCCTCTGGTGGCTAGTCAGCCTGTTTGTACAGAGGTCAAGGACAACAAGGATTAGACTACTGTAAAATGATTTGGAACTTTATAATCATGGAAGTTGAATGTGATGTAAAACCCCAGCTTTAACCTTTGACCTTTAGGATCAGTTGTTTAAGCTATCTGTTGTCCACTGTGTTTACTGGCTTGTGATTTGGAAGTTTTTACTCTTGGATCTTTACATGTCACACAAAGTATTTTATTTTTTATCATGTTATTAAGTTAAATTTCTGTTCTCTTCCCTAAATGCTCTGTGAATTACTTTTTTTCAGTGGAAGGCACATGATGGAGTGATTCTGAAGGTTGATTGGAATCCTGTCAACAACCTCATCCTGTCTGGAGGTGAGGACTGCAAGTACAAGGTAAATATCTGCAATGTAGGACTGCAAGTACAAGGTAAATACCAAGAAAGTAGAATTGCAGGGTATAAAGTAAATACTTGGAAGGAAGGACTAAAGTACAAGGGAAATGCATGAAAGTACAAAGTAATTATGTGGAGTGTAAGATTGGAAGTAATAGATAAACACCTGCAATGTAGAACTGCAAGTACAATGTAATATTTAATATATAGGACTGTAAGTACAAGGTAAATACCTGGAATGTAGGACTGCAAGTACAAGGTAAATACCTGGAATGTTGGATTAGAGGTACGAAGTAAATACTTGGAACGTAGCAGTTCAAAGTCAAGGTCAATTCTTCTATAATGAGATGGCATAGGATTCATACCATATCATTCCAAGATAGCTTGCAGATTCAAAAATTGTTTATTTCCACTAAGGAAGTTTCAAAAGGTATTATTTCACCAGCTTTATGTTTATTTACCCTTTAAATACAATTTTAAGGGTAAGTGTTCAAATCTAATGCCATCCAAACCCAAAACCAGCCATAGGATTGTGTTATTTTTCTTTCACTAATGGAATACAGGTACTCATGTTTTGTTTTTGTTTTTTTTTATAAAAAAAAGCCCTATCAAACAGTTGTGTACTGTTGTGTACCTACATTTATAATTATGTAGCCAGACAAAAGTTGGGATATACTGGTTTCACATCCATCATGCCACCACTGCCCGTCGCTGTACGTTTTGATTTCTGTGTGCAATAACTCAAAAACGCTTTCATAGATTTCGTTCAAACTTGGCACACACATGTATTTGGGTCAGGACAGGAACCCTATTTTAAGGTGACCTTAAATTTCCAATAGTAGAGAGGTTGCAAACAATGTTTTTGAAGCCCGTATCTGTTTTCCACTACGTTAAGCGTCGGTGATTTCTGTGTTTCACAATGCCAAAAATACCAGCCTTTACGTATTTTACGTTAAAATGAGCTTTGCCATGTTGATCTCCGCTGTGATCTTGTTTTAATTTATGTTGCGTTTTTGTTGTACCTTCTCAATAAAACATTCACAACCTCCGTTTTAAAGAACTTATGGTCACCTTAATGGACAGAAATTTACTTTTTGGTCATTTATAGCCCGCTATGTCAAAAGCTATCTGTCTCATCTGGCTAAAATATTACCTGAGAACACATTAATAAATTCTTCCTGAGGCCAGTAACCACCTCACCCAGTGGATTTTTGGGAGTTCTAAAAGATATGTCTCACAATGAGTGGAACTTCTGTTTGCAAAAGCAATCGGGGTTTCAGATACTGTGGCATAAATCTCAGTGTGCATGTGTGTTTATGTGTGTGTGCCTGGGTGTGTTTTTTTCTGTATATAAGAATGAAATCAAAAAAATTCTTAGGATAAAAATGAAGCTGCTAATATATAAGATATAATCACAGTATTTTATGATTTCATCTCGCCACTAATATAATAAAGGCATACAAGCCCTATACTACGAAAGTTTTTTGCCATTATTTTAGAAAGTACCGAAAACCATGTAAATACTTTGAAAAAAGGATTAACGTTACCATTGCAGGAAGATTGACCAGAAAATAAAAAGAAGAAAAATGGTTTATAATGATTGTGAATCACACAAAATGGGTGCTACAAAAACACCCAAAGAATGCCTGTGGCCTGAGATATGGACTGTTTTGGGATATGTTGTTCATTACATTTACATAGACAAATTTTCTATTCGTTTATTATTGTGCACAAGTTGTAGCACCTGCAGTCAAAATATTATTCATATGGTAGCACTTATTTAAGATGTTTTCTCTTAACTTACTTGTTTAGAGACAATTACGTATTTGTCCCAACCCTGGTGTCGAGTCGGTGATCTAGTTATTTACATGTTTTGTATTTTACCCATCTATTCATATCACACTGTGACAGGTGTGGGACTGTTATGGCCGGCTCATGTACTCCAGCTCTCCACACGACTATCCAATCACGTCGGTGTCGTGGAGTCCTGACGGGGAAATCTTTGGAGTGGGGTCCTTCAACACACTCCGACTCTGTGATAAAACTGGCGTGAGTATTTTCAACATATCATCAGTTATAATGATCAGTTAAAACTTGCTGCACTAAATATATAACTGTACCACCTACATCAGTGATTTGTCAACTTTGTGGTAAAACATAGTGGTGTATTGCCAAAATAAATAAGTATAAAGTACAGGTTTGTAGGCTTTTATACATTTTTAAAGTGGCCATTTGAGCTGAATGAAAATTTTATAAATTTCCAGTCTTTAATGGAATTCACCAGAATGAAATTTGCACCAGAATCAATTTCTAAATGAATTTAATACAGGTTGTAAATTGTACTGATAGGTAATTTGCACTTATTCAAGTTCATTAACTAGTAATTTAATGTAAAGTTCTCTCTTTATACAGAAAGTCAATTTAAACTAATATCAAGCTAACTTGGTCTTCTTCTCATTGTTTTATAATTTTGTTTCTGAAGTACAGTATAGACTAAGATTCACTAGTTTCTGGTGATGTCGACTGATGGTTGATTGTTTTAGGTTTAACATCACTAAGAGTTTGACTTTAACAAAAAAATGGGGGAGATATCTACATTGTATTAATCCTCTTGAATGTGGATATTCTTGTTTTAGTATTTACCAACAATAGGTAGCAGCAATAAAACAATAAAACATTGATGCAATAAAAGTCCCCAAATGCACAAAATATGATATAAATGTGTACAATTTCTTCAGATTTCTAGCCACCAATATTTTAAGTTTTCCTTTTATTAAATGTGTTGACAATCGAGATTGAGGTTTTAAAATTGAGGTTTCCAAAACATGGCATTTCTGCTCAACATAATCACTATAAAATTCTGCAAATGCAAGTCAATTTTAACTAGTCGATTACTCAGAGCGTATTGTGTCATCGCCTGCAAAATGAAACATTTGTTTAAAATGTGCTACATTTTTGTATTTTCACCACATAATATTAAATAATTAATTTTTAGACTTAAAAATGAAAAATTTACTACATTTTCTCTGACACCTAGTTAGATGGAAGACCTCTCTTAAAAATTTTCATTGCCATTTGTTTACAGAAAACTTCTAATGGTAGATACTAAATCTAGCGATTACTTCAATTCGGGTCGGTTGTCAGAGTGTAGGTACTGGGAGCTGGTTTTCGGCATCCGTCCCAGCCCTACTCTCGATACCTAGACAGTGGGCCTACCGACCCATCCCTAGTAAGAAGTTAAGAACCAGTCCTGAACAATATCTTTGTGGAAACATCTTGAGACCCACCTCTTTAGCTCAACCTTCCAAACTTATTATCTTCCCCTTGTTGACATCCACAACTCTGGATTACTGATCCAGAACGTCCCTTACTTTTGGTCATTATTTTTGATAGTTTAGTGCACCGAGTTTCACCCTGTGGGAAAGATATTGCACCTGCAAAGCAGTAGATTAGATAGTAAAACAGTAATAAATCGATTATGTGAATACCTCAGTAGACTGAGTTGGATTTCTTAATTATTCTAGAGCTCACCTCTAAATTCACAGAAGAATAAGGCAAATCTCATGGCAGCAGACAAATATAGTAGAAACTCTATTATCTCAAACCCATTCTCCCAACTTCATTTAAACCCGTTATTTTTAGGCTTTATCTGACCTTTCTATTATCCAGCCTAATTGTTACTCCCCCAAGAGGGTCAGATAATAGAGATTCTACTATACTTTTATGTGTATTTGTACCTCTGTATTTTTAAGTGGTCATACTCGCTGGAAAAGCCGCACACAGGAAGTATCTTCAGTATCGCCTGGTCCAGTGACAGCACACAAGTAGCAGGTGCTTGCGGAAATGGACAAGTCATCTTTGCTCATGTCATAGAGAGGTAAGCACCAGTTGTTGGGTGGGAAGTACAATTCAAAGTTTGACCTTCACAGGTATGCATAGTTATACCTCCATATCAAATTTGAACTTTTTGAAACATCCGATAAATCCTTTGTGGGGATATTGCCAAAAATGTGACCCTTTTGATTTTCACTTATTGCTTTATTTAATTAACCCATATGTATTTTACAAGCCTTTTATCTTTACCATTTTTTACCATAATTAATTTTTTTACTGTGGGATGCTAGTTTTTGGCTCAACGAAAACCCTTTTCTAGTACAAGTAGAATTGGAATCGAGTAGTATTAGGTGGATGATTCAATGGGTGAACATGATACTTTTAAATTATGACTCTGGTGAGTAGTAACTTTTGTACTGGTGTATCTTGTTTCCATTACTTTTTAAAGTCACTTTTATATGTGATATTGACCAGAACATTTACATTTTGCTGTGAAAGCTGGAAATCAAGCATTTTATGCCATTGTTCTCTGTTGATATTAACTACCAATAGTTATGTTGTTTTGGTAATTTTGTTTCAAAATAATGCATTTCTCTCCTGTGTTTACAGCCCAATTTCTAAATGCCCAGTCATTCAACACTACCTTTAAGTAAAGCAATATCCAATGTTTTTCATTTATGTATACAATGGACATTGACTGAAATGATGGATTTGTTCAATTCATTCAATTTGTTCATGTTTGCACCCGGTGTGATAGATAATAGAATAGAATGTCCCAAGTTGAGAATCATCCAAAATTTCATCCAAAAACTTGGAAAAACCTTGAGATATAAATGCAGTACGTTAAATATCCACAAAAATTAGCCTGAACTTTTGATCTATATTAACATGTCAGTGAGTGAGTCCTTTCCTAAATACAACAGACTTACAGACAAACACTAATGACAGCTAGATGTTGTTTCAAAAATGGAGTTCAGAGACATGTTATTTAGTGTTATCAAGGCAATTTCAGTAGTCCACTTTTGGATTGAAAACTACTTTGTATTTAAAAAAAACTAGTGCTTGGGGTAACTGTATGTTACCATTTTATATGGGTGATACTACACCAAAACAATAACACAAACAAAATGATGATCCATTTTATGTAAACTTTAATCTAAATTTTGGTTCAGCTTAACTTTTTTTTTTTTTTGTCAATACTAGTGCTGTCGCGACATTCGCTACTTCCGATACTATCGTTTGCTAGGTCTCTTATGAGCGATAATCGGAACTGTTTTTTCAAATCCGATTGCAAAGGTATTAGCATATTTATATAATAATGACAGAATATCTGTTAAAAGTGAAGGATTATCCAGCATTTTGAAATATATTTTCGGCGTTTTGACAACCTAGTTCATACAAATGGAGTCACATGACCTATCAGGAAAGCAATAAACCATTGCTCGAATGTAATTTCGGAATTGCATCTTTATTTTTTTTCACACTTGGTAAGTCAATTTAATTGACGTAAAGCTTTCAAATATTGTGCAAAACCACTGTAGTTCTAATTTATTTGGGGCGTATATGTTATAATATGGCCATTATACAGCATTTTATAGAATCGGAATTAGATAATCATTTTAATATACTGACGGTTTTCAGAGTGTTCCTGCATTTAACGATGCATAAACAACCAAAATAAAAGGAAAAATATGGCACTAAAATGGTGTAATCAGGTGAGAAAAACAATATTATTTTACATTTCAAATAAATAGTTTCGTTTCGAGGTGAGTTTATGAAGTTGACATATGTCGGTACTCGGTCGGCCAACGTGGGCGATATTCGATGTTTATTTGCACTGGCGAGTGACAGCACTAGTCAATACGGCCGCAGATCTGGCTGTTACTTGAGATTTTAATACACAAACACATATTGTGAGATTATTTCATTTACTGCTTTATTTTTCCAGGCGTCTGGAATGGAAGAATTATGAGGTGGTGGTTTCCGGCCGTAAAACCATCCATGTGAGAAACGTGATGAATGAAGCCAAAGAAAAGCTGGAATTCAGAGACAGAATCATCAAAGTCTCCATTGGTTACAGACATCTAGTGGTGGCAACGTCCTCACAGTGTTATATCTACAAGTGAGTGTACTTATAATGTCAATCCCTTTAAGCTGTTTTGAAGGTCGAAATTAATTTGGTCTCACATGCCTTTTAGTTTCTGTCTTTCCTGAGCTGCAACCTTGTCTCAGCTTAATTGTAAACCTGAAGATGTACCAAAAGCCCTGAATAAAGCAATTGTTCTTGGAAATGAATCCATACCTTTCAGATATAATTCAATATCATCAGCTATTTACCCCACAGCCCTTAACTCTTTCGGCGTGATTGGCGACTTCCGTCGACATATATTAAAAGCGCGACGTTAACATAAATTTTAAACAGGTCGTCGCGGAATGGCTTTACGTTTGGTAGTGTCTTTTATGACAGGTTTAGAGGGTGAGTAGCGAATGATAAAACAGGATTTTTTTCATTGGCCAAGTCCTTGATCAATGAAATATCAGTAGGAATCAATATATTTTCTTTGCTTCTCATTGGCCGACAGCTATCCAGTAGAATGTGAGTAGTTATTGATTGACGGGCTCTCTGCTGGAGATATGCAGTGATGGACGTAAGTATGTATAGGTTCATTTGCGAATCTTGGAGCACTAAATTCCTTGCCTCTTTTGCAGAATAATGTCTTTTAGGCATTTTAAATCACTATGTGACGCCAAACGATATATTTACAGCTTATTTACACAAAGAAATGACGTATTCCTCACGTCATTATTACGGTAAATAATTTCATACGTCACGGTGAATATTGTCGACTTTCGCGCTTCATAGAAGAGTCGACGAAAGGCGACTGCTGCGTTTTATACGCATTTTACTACGTGAAACTCGCGGCGAAAGAGTTAAGGGTTGTCGAGGTATTGTTTTCACCCATGGTGTCTGGATGGGCGGGCAGGTGGCGGGAAAAAGTTTGTCCGGGCTGTATCTCAGAAACCGTAAGGTGTAGGAAGTTGATACTTGGTAGGGACATTGGTTAGGATGTGTAGGTGTGCAACGTCATGGTGTGACCTTGATTTGACCTTTGACCTTGCTGTAGTGACCTTGAGTTTGAAAATCTTGTCTGGACTATATCTCGGAAACCGTAAGGTGTAGGAAGTTGATACTTTGTAGGCACATTGGTTAGGGGGTGTAGGTGTGCAACATCATGGTCTGACCTTGATCTGACCTTTGACCTTGCCGTAGTAACCTTAACCTATAAAATTTTGTCCGGGCTATATCTCGGAAACCGTAAGGTGTGGGAAGTTGATACTTGGTAGGGGCATTGGTTAGGCGGTGTACGTGTGCAACGTCGTGGTCTGACCTTGATTTGACCTTGCTGTAGTGACCTTGACCTATAAAATCTTGTCCGGGCTATTTCTCGGAAACTGTAAGGTGTAGGAAGTTGATACTTGGTAGGGACATTGGTTAGGAGGTGTAGGTGTGCAACGTCATGGTCTGACCAGGATTTGACCTTTGACCTTGCCATAGTGACTTTGACCTATAAAATCTTGTCCGGGCTATATCTCGGAAACCTTAAGGTGTAGGAAGTTGATACTTGGTAGGGACATTGGTTAGGAGGTGTAGGTGTGCAATGTCATGGTCTGACCTTGATCTGACCTTTGACCTTGCCATAGTGACCTTAACCTATAAAACTTTGTCCGGGCTATATCTCGGAAACCGTAAGGTGTGGGAAGTTGATACTTGGTAGGGACATTGGTTAGGCGGTGTATGTGTGCAACGTCGTGGTCTGACCTTGATTTGACCTTGCTGTAGTGACCTTGACCTATAAAATCTTGTCTGGGCTATATCTCGGAAACCGTAAGGTGTAGGAAGTTGATACTTGGTAGGGACATTGGTTAGGAGGTGTAGGTGTGCAACGTCATGGTCTGACCAGGATTTGACCTTTGACCTTGCCATAGTGACTTTGACCTATAAAATCTTGTCTGGGCTATTTCTCAGATACCGTGAGGTGTAGGAAGTTGATACATACTAGGGACATTGATTAGGGAGTGTAGGTGTACAACATCATGGTGTGACCTTGATTTGACCTTTGACCTTGCTCTAGTGACCTTAGCTTATAAAAACTTGTCCGGGCTAAATATCTGAAAACGTAAGGTGTAGGAAGTTGATGCTTGGTAGGGACATTGGTTAGGGGTTGTAGGTGTGCAGCATCATGGTGTGATCTTGATTTGACCTTTGACCTTGTCGTAGTGACCTTGACCTTTAAAATCTTGTTGCACTTTCGGTCCGTCTTTTGATGCAGATTAAGCACTATTAAAGTCATATTAGAATTCATTAAGAATTTTTCTTTTATAACTTCCCTTTGTAACAGATGGAATTTCATCAAGTGAGCCACAGATTTTGCTCCAACACCACACATAAGCATTCATTAAATGTATTACCACTTCTGTATACATGGTAATATTCAAAACATCTAAACCATAATTCAGCCATGCCAGATGTAGATAAAGTACATGCATTATCATTCTGTTAGACATTATTTTCTCTATTTAAACATTGTTTGGACCTTTATATAACTGACAGTGCTCTGAAAGTGTCCCGAACTTTGTACTGATACAGTACTTCTATATCTCATGGTGTTAAAAATGTTTCCCTAGGCTGTGGGGTATGGGCATCTCTGATGCTATTTTTTTAAAATTTGGTTTGAAATCTGCTTAGCCTTTGTGTAAAACTGTCTTTCTATTCATTGCCAAATTGTCCCACATGGGGCAGTCGTATAAAACCCCTCCAATTCAAGTGCTGTAATTTGAAACGTAGTCATTATTTGAATCACCTTGCAATACATTGATGTTAATGTTCACCAGAGTTAAAAATTGTTAATGCTTCAAATAAAAAACGTTCACAACGTCACATGCTTTTTCAAAATCAACAGGAACCTGTAATTTAATTATATCCCCAGACGAAAGTCGGGGATATATTGGATTCAGGTCCGTCGCGCCGCCGCCGCCGCCGCCGCCGCCGCCGCCGTAGAAATTTCCTTGTGGACGCGATAACTCAAAAACAAATTAATATTTTTTTTTCAAACTTGGTACACATGTTAAGGGTGTCCAAAGGAAGATCCCTATTTTAAGGTGACCTTAAACTCCCAATAAAAGAGAACTTATGGCCACCTTAAGGTCAGAAATTGCACTTTTGGCCACTAAGAGCCCTCTAGGTCACAAACTATGATGCTCAGCTGGCTGAAATTTCACCTGAGAACACATTAATATGTTCTTAGTACATGTGCCGAAAATCACGACTTTAAGTTGAGGAGAAAATTGTGTTTGAGGCCCATAAAGACCCCCACTTAGGGATTTTTTGCTATATTTTTCACATATTTTGCCCTATAATTTGGAAGTGGTAACTCTGATGAGTCTCAAACTGCACTAGGTATAACTTTGATATGTAATCCTTGTCTGTAGAAAATTTTAGGGCTGTAGGTTTACCCAAAGGGGTCGACTTAAGGTCTCAAAAGTGCCCACAGAGACCCAATTTATGCACTTTTTGCCACTTTCGAGCACTGTAGTTTTCAAACTATGTCTCTCATCTAAGTTAAATATCATCTGAGAATATATCTATGTGTTTTCTTATATCTGCCCCAAAATTCAGGCCTTTAATAGACATTTAACCTGTGTGTGAGGACCATAAACACCCACCCGAGTGACCCTTATAAGACATTTTTCACATATTTTTCCCTGTAACTTGGAAATGGTAAGTCTGAGAAGTTTCAAACTGTATTAGATATACATTCTATGTGTAACCTTTGAATGTGAAAGATTTTTAGTCTGAAGCTTTGATTTGAAGGTCACATTGAGGTCTCTAAAAGGCCCACAGAGACCCGATATTTTGCCTTTTTGCCACTTTTAAGCCCTGTGACTGTTAAACTATGTTACTGATAGAGCTGAAATCTCACCTGGGAATATATCATTATGTCATTTTTACATGTGCCAGAAATAAAGGCTTTAAGTAGACATTTAACCTGTGTGTGAGGACCATAACACCCACCCGAGTGACCCTTTTTAGACATTTTTCACATATTTTTCCCTGTAACTTGGAAATGGTAAGTCTTGAGAAGTTTCAAACTGTATTAGATATACATTCTATGTGTAACCTTTGATTGTGAAAGATTTTAAATCTGAAGCTTTGATTTAAAGTTCACATTGAGGTCTCTAAAAGGCCCACAGAGACCCAATATTTGGACTTTTTGCCACTTTTAAGCCCTGTGACTGTTAAACTATGTGACTGATAGAGCTGAAATCTCATCTGGGAATATATTATTATGTTCTTTTTACATGTGCTGAACATCAAGGCCTTTAGTAGATATTTAACCTGTGTATGACGACCATAGATACTCACCCGAGTGACCCTTTTTAGACATTTTTTACATATTTTGCCTTGTAACTTGGAATGGTAAGTCTGAGAAGTTTCAAACTATATTAGATATACATTCTATGTATAATCTCTGATTGTGAAAGATTTTAAGTCTGAAGCTTCAATTTGAAGGTCACATTGAGGTCTCTAAAAGGCCCACAGAGACCCAATATTTGGACTTTTTGCCACTTTTCAGCCCTGTGACTGTTAAACTATGTGACTGACAGGGCTGAAATCTCAACTAGGAATACATTATTAAGCGTCTTCTTTTTCCATGTACCGAACATCAAGGCCTGTAGTAGACATTGAACCTGTGTATGACGACCATAGACACTCATCCAAGTGACCTTTTTTGACATTTTCTACTGTATTTTGCCCTGTAATTTGGAAATGCTTAGTGTGACAAGTCTTAAACTGTATTATATCTAATTTTTGTTTGTTATGTATGTCCCCCAAAAAGTTTCAGATCTGTAGTTTAATTGCTAAGGTCTCTTTAACAATTGTAAAATGCCCACAGAAACCCAATTTATGGACATTATGCCACTTTAAAGCCCTGTAACTGTCAAACTATGTGGGTCATAGAGCTGAAATCTTTGAATTTTTAAAAGGAAGTGCCTGTCTCTTTAAATTTTGAATATTAATGATGTTATGGCTATCTTAGTCTTTTAAGAACTTATTTTTGTGTGTTATACCTCTGCTTGCTGAGTTTTTAACTCTTTAAAATGAAACTGGTTAAACATATTCAAGTAGGCAAAATGGACACTGTTATTTTCTGGTGAGCTTTAAGTCCCAATATTAATAAAAGTATATCCTTATGTAGTAAAACTAGGGGATTTTTAACCCTCAACTAGCCCAGTTTTATTCAACTTGCCTCAGTTAATTTTGACACAGCTCCTACAGTTATGAACTCATTTCAGTTGATAATCACATACTTAAAATTCTCAATTCTTTTTGTATTTGATTACCCCTTTGATATATATCAGATTGTTTGTTTACCATTTATGCTGTAGTCCCAACCCACATCCCCCACCCACCTCTGGGACCTCCAGCTATATTGAGTGACACTAAATAAACAAAGGTATTTAGTGATATCAAATGAGAAACAAAGAACTCAATGGGGTTGCAGATCTTGTGTAATAGTGAGAGAGGTGTGGAGAAGGGGAGAGGGGTGGGGTAGGAGGTGGTGGCCTTCATCATATAACACAAAGGGGAGTCAGAACTGAGATTGTGTCACATATTTAGGTTGCATATATATGGACCACATATATAGGAATAGAGGAAATGAATAACTGAAAACAATTTACAAATTCTATAAATAATATAATAAAATAATAATATAAATAATTTTTTTTTAAATAATATTTTATTTGTGAACAAATATAGAAACAGATATGCGCTTTTGGGATTATGAATTTTAGAATGGACATTCAATCATCAATCATTTAAATACTTTGAAATTAGGTTAAGAGTTATCATTGCAGGAAGATTGAAAAGTATGATGTTGAGTTAAAAATAATATTTTATTTGTCAACAAATATAGAAAGAGATATGCTCTCTTGGGATTATTATTTTAGAATGGACATTCAATCATCAATCATTTATTAATAAATACTTTGAAAATAGGTTTAGAGTTATCATTGCAGGAAGATTGAAAATATAATTTGAGTTATGTATTCGGCGTCTGGGGATACACCATCTTCTTGGGAAGATACAAACAGAGTAGATTGATGTGCTGAAGTTCATATAATAATGGGTAATTATGCTTTAAAAAATTCCCGATCAAAACCTGTGGCGTGAGTGATGACCTGTCTGGGGATATGTTGGCGCCGAGTTGGCCCAATCTAGTTTTTAGTTGTTTCAGATTTATGTGCTGTATAGCTCTTTTCCAAGTGCACCAGTCCTATGCCCTCATTTTGTCCATGATTTGATGCCTCAGGGTTCTGATTGTCTCTTGGACTTGGTGTATGTGAATTCATAATTGCAAAACTTACTGCCTTAAAAACTTTAAAAAATGTATCATCAAATGTATCATCAAATATTTTAATCTCTAATACACCCAATCTGATTATTTATTTTGGTATAATTTAATATAATTTTATTGATATGGTTTTTTTTTTTTTTTTTTTGTTGAGACTTTAAAGTCTGCTCTGCAGGAATTTAGGAAACATAAGACTTAATGAAGTTTTTTTAGAAAGACTCTGCCTTTGTCTGTCCGATGACTGACCTTTATAGATATATTAAAGAGTGTAGGGATTGAAATGAAATTCAATATCGATATAAAACTAGAATCTAACGGTGAGCATCGATCAGTCCCATCATTCTGCACTGTTCAATGCACTGCTTACTAACTGCTTATGGCTCATTTTCCAAAAATGTTATATAAATGCACAAATGATGATCAGTCTGTCGTTGAACTGTATTAAGACTTTTGAATTTCATAAAATATCAAAGAATAAAATTGATAATGTTTGAATATTGATGATCAAAGTGTGAAGTTTTTATGAAATATGACGGCATATTTAAAGTACTGTTACATATAAGTAGAATTAGTAGAACAATATGTAATTGACACTTTGTTAACAATAATGAAAACCAGAAAACAATATTGAAAACCAGAAAACAATATTGATCGATGCTGAAATATCACTATATGATAAATTTCCCTAATATTACACAAATTCTTATTTGTCTTCATGAAATAGGCACAAAAATAAAAATGCACATAAATATTCAAATTTTATTCATAGAGTGAAATGATATTTCCTTTAATATTGAATATATAATTGCAAATCCAGAGGACCTCAGAAGACAGACCTGACTTTGGTAGCTGTTATCTGGTCGAGTGATTCATTTCTGCAAAATAATGGATGACATACATCATTTATTATGCAGTATAACCTCTATTATCCGACCCTCTTGGGGGAGGGACAATTGGTTCGGATAATAGAAAGGTCGGATAATAGAAGGGCTAAAATAACAGGTTTAAATGGAGTTGGGAGAGTGGGTTTGAGGTCGGATAATTGAAAATTCAGATAATAGAAGGTCGGTAATAGAGGTTCTACTGTATATTTAAAATTTTGGTAACATTACAAGTGCTACCTTTTAATGCTAAAGACATTCTAAACAGAGGATTACTAGTCCCTGTCAAGTGATACATGTATATCTCTTATAGAGCTGCATATTTACAGAAATATCCTCGCACATCAATGACAGATACTGGGTACTTTCAAAAGACATTGAATACATTTGTGCCAAGTTAATCAAACAAAATTAAAAATTTCTGAAGTTGAAACCATGAAACTCCATACAAAAGCTGTTGAATAGTGAGTACTATATAAATGTAAATATCAACAGTTATAATCATTTGAAGTGTTATACAATATAAAAATCAACGGTTATAATCTTTTGAAATGTTATACAAGGTAAAAAAAATAACAGTTATATCTTTTGGAATGCTATATAAGGTAAAAATCAACAGTTAAGGCACCAATGGAAAAATAAACAAGACATCTGACACAATTTGACAATCTGACAGGATTTGACAATAGAGTTGGAACTCAGATGACATCTTTGCTGTTTGCACTGATGATCCAATCCAACAGCTACTTTGAGGTTCTCACTATTGAGTAAATCAGTTATAACTTAAAAGCTATTGCATTTAGAGAATTTTGTGAAAATATGTTATTCAGCTGCTTTTGGGTCAGCTATACCATAGTAAAATTGCAGACCTGTAGCTCATTGCATAGCTGAGCAAAAGCTGCTTTGAGATTCTCACTGTTGAGTAAAATTAGTCGTAAATTTGAAAACTATTGCATTTACAGTATTTTCTTCTTTAGTTTCTACTCTAAAACTCAAAACACACAGCTGACACAGAGCCCGTTCACGGGCACTGATTGCTTGTTCTTACATCTGAATGTATCTGATTGTATCTGATCATATTGCATTGGCAAAAACAAGTATTTTTAAAATCAGTCAAATATATGCAGATGCCTTATGAGATTGAGTGCTATAAAAGTCCAGTTACAACTTAAAAATGCTATTAACGGTTTCATCCTGAATAAAGCAAATCTAGATGACTAGATTAGCAGTTGATTAATGTTACTGCTCAGCCAGTGAATTTTGTCATCTTGTCATTCAAACCCTCAAGGACCAGCAATGTTTATGTTTAAACAACTGTAATCATTACTTACAATATTAATGTATCACTTAATGGTGAAATTTTAGCAGGAAAACTTTCAAATATTGTCATAAAAAACAAATCAGAAAGGCAGAATTCACCGACTGAGTAGTATGTTAAACTTACACCCCCCATCAGACAGTACATCATGCACTGGTTGAACTCTGGTCCTTTATCTTCCTCTGCCACACAGCAGTCACTACAGGCTGGGTCAGGTGTGGTTTCAATACCTGAAGCACAAAACCACACACAGAGTTATCACAAAGTATCCACTGCCTTGTCTGTCCATAAGGATGTCAGTGTCAACCCTTGTAGTGCTAAAGACGGACACATACAGCTTTTACAGTGAAATTCAAGATGCCTATTCTGTCTTTAGACAGTTATTATTTAAGGTCAGAGGAATTACCGGTATTTTAAAACCCAGTTCACTTCTATCTGTACCGTACATGACTTGTTGCTATTTAGCCGGCTCTTGTCATTCTGTTTAATTTGGTATGATTGTTGTACCTATTTCCAGTTTGTTACAAAAATTGAACAGTATCATTTAGCCATCACTTTTGAAACATTTTAGTGCACTTTTCTTGTTCCACAAAATCGTGTGTGTTACTTCTATTTTAAGAATATACAGTTTCTTTTAATATTTTTGCACAAAAAAAAACACATACATACTTCTGACATTAAAACCATTTAGACCGGAACGTGGAATGGACCGGATTGTGGTTCCAGAACGGTATATTATTTGTTAATACTGCTTAAAAATGACAAAAATATGAGATAATTATCGAAAATATGTATTCCCTTGTTGTTTGTACTAGTTTTGGTTTTAGAATGAAATTTTAGCATAGATTTTAAATTTGAGTTTGGTATTCCGTGTTCCATATCAAAAACCCGAGATGACACACAAGTCTAGGGATTCAAATGCAGTCTCAATATTGATATGAAAACTCCACTCAAACTCTGTGTATTAGCATACTTTCTCATGAAACATCAGAAAACACAAAAATGGTAAGTTTGATTATCAGAAACACACATATACACACAGACAATATAGAGTAAGAAATCTAAAATTCGCCACATATCTGAAATTCGCCACATGTGAAAATACTAATAAAATAAATGAATTGTGGTGAGATTTGTCTACTGTATAGTAAATTAAGGCTTTTTGAACTGACAAATGCCAATTTTTAGACAAAATTATCATTTTCTTCATAAAATTAACTAAGGTTTTAGAGGTGGCGAATTTTAGATTTCTTACTCTACAACTGTGAAAAATCTCATTGTGCCAGATATCTTCACAATAAACTTATTCACTGAAGCCCTGTTGTAATAATATTAACTTTAAGTAAACATGTACTAAAACTTCACTCAAAACTAAAACTGAAAAAAGAATCAACAGTTTAAAACCAAAAGAAAATAGTGTGGAAAAGTATGATAAATCCTGGAGTTCTAGGTTTTCTATTCTGCCATAAAAAGTGTTCAGCCTGTTCACAATGCTAAGGACTTGCATGCTAGTTTAACAATTACTGGCCCCTTTTATCCAGTAGATTTTCTTAACATGTTCACTTCTACATTTTAAATGAAATAGTGTATTAAGTGAGACTGTTATTTCTCGTATATAAATTTCCACCACAAAATCTAAGGACTGATAGATACTGAAAATTACTGGTCCTGTGGTCTGTAATGTACAGCTTCAGACTTTCGGTTAGCGTTGAACACTGCTAGTGATTTTTATGACACCGGGTCAGAATGCTCTGTTGATTCACCAAGTGTTGACAAAACCCGAGATAAAGCAAGTAAAAGCACTTACGGACTGCCTCAGTAATTACAGCAAGCACCACAAGCAGCAGGATGCAGTAGACTAGTCTCATCATACTGGATTGTTTTCCGTTTGCTCACCACTAAGTTGTAAAGTCCAGGCAATGATGAGATTGCTATCTAGTATAACCTCTATTTATACCTCTGTGGATGGACAGGTCAGCCTTCATGAACCCATTCATGAAACTCAGACAAGACCTTAAATTAATTGGCAATTTAAATTGTGAATAGTAATTTGAAAACAGATTGACCCCTTCATAAAGAAGGACAGTCATTACCCTCAGCTACTTTATAGGGGGTAATTGTAATTTGAAAATAAATAAAAGTCCAAACAAAACATTTAAATTGGCCATTTAAACTTTACAGTGGTAAAATTATTGAATAGACTTTATCATTAAGATAACGGTTAAGAGCTCTTAAATACTTTGTGATTGATTTGTTCAATGTATTTAATTGTATGTGGCTTTTCAAACTATTGGTTTTGTCATTGTAAATTATGATTGATTCCTTTGATATGTTTAATGAGCTGTGGCTTTCCAAGGCAATGGTATTGACCCTGTAAATAGTGACAGGATTCCTTAAATTCTTAAAGGAGTCATTAGAATCATTGCAGCAGGTTCTTGTGGTAACTTAAAACAAAGTACAATTTGTTATAACAACATTGTCATGTTATTTTTTATGTTATCACTGAGGTTTTGGCTTGTCAACTTACTCGGTGACTATGTTGTCAATAATTCAGGTGAATAATTTATTTTATTTCGTAAAATACCCTTACCTTATCCGCACTATTGCTATGTGTTGACAAGAGCAAACATCAATGACCAACTGGAATATTTTTAAAAGAAATATTTTATTTAATTTAATTACCCTGTATTGGTATAATCAAACCTGAATTGACCTCCAATTCAGCTGAACATAAAGGTGAGAAAACTGATCAAAATTGGACTAGTAGGAAAGTTATAGTTATTTAAACCAAGACAATTGTATAATAAAGGCATTAGGGCTCAGGTAATCCTGGATGGAGGGTCGTCAAGTGTTGAAACATACACAGTATTACTAGCTAACAATATGGCAGTACATCAGTGTTCTGAGAGATACATGGTGTATACAATATAGAAATTACTGTATACATATTTTTATAGGGGTGTATGAGTGACAGATTTTTAGCAAAAAATTCTGATAAAAATTCAGCTTCTTTACTGAAGAAATAGTTTTCCACCATCCAATATATAAACTAGGCTTTCCTCTGCATTTCTACAGTTACGCCTGTTGGATTTATTCACCAAATGAAAGTTATACATCTTTGTTGTCTTTTCAGCTGCAAGAATTGGAACACTCCTATGATCTTTGACCTTAAAGAGGGGAGTGTGACCTTGATTGTCCAATCTGAAAGGTAAAAACGTTTCCTGTTAAAATATTTACTTTTATTATATTTGTTACAATTTAGTTGTATATTCTGTAGGGTACAAGGTACAATTTGGTCAAGGTCAAACCACATACAGTATAACATATGTAGAAAGTTGAAAGAGTACTGTTATTAACATTATTTGTGCGTGGAATTGGTTCATAATCTGTGATAGTGTGTAATCACCACTTTTTTATTGATTAAACGTCACAAGAAGAATTATTATGATCTCTGTTTCATGTTTTGTTTATGTTTACCACTACATTTACAGGAATTGGTTATTTTTGCTAGATGCTAAATGTCCAGAGTTTTGAAATAACTAAAAATCTGGTCATATTATTATTAAGATATACATTGTATTTCACCCGAGAAAGTGTATTAGGATATATTGACCAAGAAAATAATAAAACAAGGAAATGATCGATTATGGCTCAGTTCTCCATCAGAGAATTGGGTGATTACTGGACCAAGAAAATAAATTGAGGGCTATTCCAAATACTAACTTTTATAAATCATTGCAGGTTAAAAACTGTTATTTTGTGGAAATAAGTAATAACCAACAACTGGATTTGAAAATTCAGGTCTAATTCCAACTGTGCCAGGTGTCACTGAATCAGAGCCAATTTCAGCTATATTATTGAGTCAGTAAGTTATTAAGTAAACAAATCTTTTTTTTTTTCTTTTTGTTTTTGCAGACATTTCCTGTTGGTGGACAGTTCGAGTATTTACATCTACACATATGAGGGACGAATGGTTTGCTCGCCCAAGTTTCCGGGCATGAGAACTGACATACTTAATCCACTCACCGTGTCGCTAAGTGATGACACTGTCGCCATTAGAGACAAGGTGGATGAAAAATGTGAGTTTTTGTTGTATGCCAGCAAAGAGAACTTGAAATGGATTACACAGGTAAAAATGAAAAACAAGGAACAAACATGAGGTCCTCTGTTGCCTGGCGGGTTTGCAAGTTTTGCATCTAATCACAGGGTGTCACCCCTGTGGGGGTTTGACTCCCAGAAGCGGCATTGCTGCGGGCCTGTCTCAATATGACCCTGGCGCCTGGCTGTTCAAAAGGCTGGCTGTTAAACCCTAACTTGGGCTTTTAGACAAAGAAAAATATCCAGATTTGAGACATACAAGAAACAGAAACACACACAAACGAGTAGGGATGAGACAGTATTTCCTGTATTTCAGTATCCAGACTATTTTACTGAAATATCGAAATGAAACATCCAAATTCTGTTGTGTCAGTTGTCGGTGTATAAAATTACTGGAAAACTGAGATATTACATACAATAAACCTGAATTTTTTTTTTCACATTTTATCCAGTATCTTTTGCAAATTTTAAGGTTTTGTGAATTCTTGATTTGCTTTTTTGTTTTGATCAATACTATTTCCTGTTGACACCCAGTTTGATTGGTGAATATAAAATTTTAAGAGATTTTTGATGCATTTTTGAAAGTAGTCAAGTAGTCATTTGAAAGTATCTGTTTGGTGGAAACCAATTATCAGTTTTTTTGTTTTTGGAAAATTAAAAGGAACTCTGGTAAATGTTGTTAATGGACTACTGGTTCGATAAGATGTGATTTATCAAGTTTTGTGAATTCATTATAGTTTGTGAATTTATTATGTTTCAGCAATTCACTTGTTTGAAACAGCCACAGGAAAAGCATTGGGTGACGGGAAGCCATTCCAACACAAGGTTGGTGCAGATTTTGTCTACATTGATTTGCAATAAAAACAGTTTGCAGTTTAGTCTCTGTCAGAACTGTAAATAGTGTTTAAGTACTCAAAAAAGAATAACAAAGAGTGAATGAATCATTTAAACTACAGAATTACAAAAAGCTCACTCCTTTCTTCTTTAATGTCTACAATTTTACAAATATTCCCTTGAAAAGGCCACTTCTTTGGAAAATGACAGTAACCAACCTTTGGTTTATAAATGGCTTATTATTGGTCCTAAATGTGTGGGATGTGTAGCCAAGTTATAGACAGTCATGGTCTGGGGACTTTTTTCTGATCAGATTTCAACTTAGACCCCTCCTTCAAGATTAAACAAGAGTAGTCAAACTTAAAAGTCATTATTTGCTGATTAGTGGGACTAGAACTAGGTTTGGGATATGAAATCATGGAATCTTTTGATGTGGTCATACCTGACCTTGGACCCCATTATTGCTCCTAGCATGGGTGCTTGGTAAACTGTTAACTGGGTTCTGTATCTTTCTGGTGGGTACATCTAGTGTTGTGGTTGAATACAAATTTTTAGTGAAGTTCTACTTGAACAAGTTAAAGACAAAAACAGATGTGGAGGAAAGTTGGCGAGCCGTTACACAGGGCCCTATGAAATTGTTGATGTGGTTCGGGCAGGAGTCTACAGGTTACAGAAAGAAACCAAAGTGTTAAGGAAATCTGTGAATGGGAACAGGCTGAAGCCATATTTCCGGCGAGAAGATACTGTAGAAGAAACCGTAGATGAGGAACAAATCCTGCCCCAAAAGAAGGTGTGTGCTCCGATGGTGCCAGATAAAAATCTTGAAGACATGTTGAGACCTAGATATTGGCTCACAGACCGTGAGATTAATGCTGCACAAACCCTTCTTCAGAATCTTAACCCAAAGTGTGGTGGTTTGCAGGATACATGCTTGTTATCTTACAGCCGATTCAAAAGATTGAATGGGGAGTTTCTCCAGATTTACAATGCCAATAGCAGTCATTGGGTATTACTGTCCACCATAGGATGTGAAGCATCACAGGTCAATATATTTGACAGTCTTTACAGATTTGTGCATCCTGATACAGCAGAAGTGATTGGCCAATTGCTGGATACAAAGGAAACAAAAATTACCATAAAGATGCCAAAAGTCCAATGCCAATCAAATGGCTCTTCATGTGGGCTGTACGCCATCGCTTTTGCAGCATCTATTCTGACAGGAAAGTGCCCAAGTAGTGTAACGTATGAGCAGTCTCACATGCGTGAACACTTAAGGAAATGCTTCGAAAATAGGAAGATGGAAGAGTTTCCAAGTAGCCAAAAGGTATCATTCCTTACAGAGAAAACCTTTACCATTGATTTTAATTGCAAGTGTAGAAAACCAGACTCACGAATAATGAAGACCTGTACTGGATGCAAAGCAAAATGCCACTCTACTTGTTTGTGGCAGGATATGAAGTGTGACACCTGCTTCAACTTCAGTACTGCTTAGTACTGTATGTACTGTACTGCTAATTAAGCGGCCCGTCAGGGACACTTATTTGTTTTCACCGAAGTTCGACTGATCACCGCCGCCGCCGGATTATGGTCTCCCTTGAATAACTTCTTAGCCTTTCAAATTTTTCTTCCCTTCTTATCTTTCCTTAAAACTATAGGGGCGGGAAAAATTTTTGAGATACTTTGCGCAGACCTTAAGCTTTACTTAAGGTAACCTTAAGCATACCTCCAAAACACCTCGTCATCGCGTTTCGGAAAAAACCACACACACCTGTGCTATAAAATTTATCAGGTACATTCTAGACCAAATTTCCAAGGTCGGAAAGGATTTTCTCATCAATCGGACCATAGATGCCTGAATGGGAGGCGTTTTATTTTCGTAAATTTTTAAAAAAATGGGTACTTGGTCTGTATCTCAAAAACGGTCAGGATTTCGGCGTTTTGTTGGAATAACTTATTCAGCTACTTTTTGATAATCTTTCACATGCCCAAGTTTTAGCCCTGTATCTGCAATTTTAAGGTCACCTTAATGTCAAAAAATGTGGTTTTAGCCCTCCAGTTCACTTAGTTTTTCACTTTTTTCAACCAAACTTGGCACATATATTAAGATTTGCCAAAGGAATATCCTGACGTTATGGTGACCTTAAACTCAAAATATTAATGGACATTTGGCCTGCTTAAAGTCATCAAATTGGAATAAAATGCTCTGGCTCCATTCTTTTTCCATTTTTTTATATCAAAATTATCACTGGTATTAAACTAGATAAAAATAATACTTATGGTCACCTTAAACTCTCAGTATGAATGGAGTTGTAGCCACCTTAAAGTGAAATAAGGGGGTTTTCAGCCTCCAAGTATCTTATTGTTCGACTGACCTCAGTTAAACTTTGCACACTTATAAAGGATGGCAAACCAAAGGGTTATCCTGACTTTAAGGTGACCTTACACTGTTAATATAATTTTGGCCCCCCTAAAGTCATAACATTTGAATAAAGCCATCAGCTAAACTTTGTACACTTATAAAGGATGACAAAAGGGACATTCTCATTTTATGGTCACCTTAAAGTCGCAATATGGATGAAGTTATGGTCACCTTGCAGTGAAATTATGGAGTTTTTATTCTCCAGCTATCATATTGTTCAGCAGAGCTCGGTTAAATTTGTACACTTTTAAAGATGACATTAGGGACATTCTTATTTTCTTTCCACCTTGGAGTTCCAATACAAGTACAGTCATGGCCATCTTGACGTGAGAATGAGTATTTTCAGCCCCTAACTGATTTACTGTTCAGTAACATCAGTTTAACTTGACATTGATTATACTAAAGTAAGATTTTATTGCGTTAATACATCCTATCCAATGGACAATTGCTTATCCGGTCGGCGCAGACCGGCCCGCCAAACGCCAGAAAAAGACGTCCTGTGTTTCCACCGGCTGGCCGGTCCCAGTACTGTGCATTCGCTAGGTGGCGCATGGTATTTACTTCCTGTCTAGACAGCATGACGTCGTAGCATCTTTTTCGTTTGGCGCGTGTACTGTACAGACGTAGTTTCTACAATCTCCAGATTTTTTAAAGAAAAGTGTGCATTATGGCAGATTTTCAACCTCATATGTGGATATTTTCAGTGTAGAAGTGTTATCTACTGATCAAGCACGGATATACGTTTAGAAATCTGCTGGAAACGTTCCCTAGTTGACTCAATTAATTTTGATGATAGGGTAGTAATCGACGAGAAATATGAAGGCAGCCATTTTGCTAGTTTCCTCCCATTCAACCATTGTGTTGTTTAGGGGCAGATCGACATTATGGAGGAATTATGGATATACTTCTTACAGGTATTTTTATCCGTGTCTTTTGTTTGAATGAACCTTCTGTAACCTTCCAGCTACAGTTACCATAGAAACGTCTTCTAGTACTACATATGCAAATCCCAGGAATCTTCAGTCTACGTAGTTTTGAACATTGTATATAGAGGGAATTCCCCTATGGAAGGTGCATTCTTCATCAGAGCGCACTGGTACAGACTTCTCTGCTGTAAAGCATCAGTCACACCAGCCTAGCTCAAGTATTTTTTCATCAGCAGCCATAGATGAAGTCTTCAGATTTCTTCAGAGCGCACTGGTCCAGACATCTTTGCTTTAAAGCATTAGTCGACCGGTAAGCTTATATATATGTACATCAGCAGCAAGAGATGAATTCTTCAGATTTCTTCAGAGCGCACTGGTCCAGACATCTTTGCTGTAAAGCATTAGTCGACCGGCAAGCTCATGTTCAGCCGACCTCACCTAGTATTTACATAGAAGGAACTTCATCTTTAATCACTCTCAGTCCCTCCCTTGTGGACCCGGCACTTGTGTCGGTAGTAAGGGAAGTGGATGGCAAGGAAACTGGTTTGAGTGTACAGCCAGCTGAGAAGAAGAATTGACTTCAGTCCGGCCAGGACTTCATCTACAGAGCGCACTGGCCCAGGCTTCTCTGCTTTTAAAGCATCAGCCGACCGGCCAGCACAAAAGAACGCGACCTCTGACGTCATATCCAGTCAGCCAATCGCGTGTCCTTCCGAATCACGAACTGGTCACGTGTTTTCACCGACCTGGTCACGAAGTTAATCACGTGATTCACCGAAGAAGGTCGGAAATGGTCGGAAGATCCGAAGCTGGTCACGTGATTCACCGACCAGGTCACAAAGCTGATCGTCATCTCCAATCAGCCAATCACATTCTCCCTCCGACCAACAAGCTGTCACGTGACACACCGACTAACAATCGGTTCTAAATATAGCTCACAAGGGCTTTCCCAGCAACTGTCAAATCTACAAATAAGACGTGCGTTCAAGTGTACTCCACCTTGTAAGGAAATTTTTTAATAAATGGAGGAAACTGAATTCAACACAAGTTGTAAGCTTCATTCAGCAACTGGTTACAGAGTGTACCTACCGGCTACACAGCCTTGTACAGTTACTTCAACAACTAGCTACAGGGTACCGACCGAGTACTGGCTACACAGCCTTGTACACTTACTTCAACAAATGGTTACAGAGTGTACCGACCGACTACCGGCTAAACAGCCTTGTACAGTTACTTCAGTAGCTGGTTACAGTATGTACCGACCGGCTACCGACTTCACAGCCTTATACAGTAGCCTCAACTGGTTACAGTGTACTGGCTACACAGCCTTGTACACTTGCTTCAACAACTGGCTACAGAGTGTACCGGCTGGTACTGGCTACACAGCCTTGTACACTTGCTTCAATCTATGGGTTACATAGACAGGGTGATGGCTACACAGTCCTTACTGTACAGTGCTTCAACCCAACTGGTTACACAAAAAAAAAGAAAAAAAAGCTAGCTAAATATAGACCAGTAGCTGTCAAAATTCATTGGTGACCCCAACCTGCCAGTTTTTGCCGGTTACAGAGAATTACTGGTTACAGTAAAGTACCGGGTATGGAGTCCGGGTACCGGACAGAGTTGCCTAAGGTTAATTTGGTTACAGAGAATTCTTAAACTGGTCAGTGGTCTTGATATGACAGTGTCCCAAGCTACTGCCAGGCAACCTTCCCTTATCACACCTCTCAACAACCTGTTATCGGTGCTGGACTTGACTGCAGAGATAATAATAAATTTTGTCATCAGGTCCGGCCAGAGGACTGACATCTCACATATGACAATTGCTCTGTAAATGCTGCACCTTGCAGGCTGCTGGCCCGGGGCGAAGAGTTTATCATTTATAGCCACCCTTCCCCCAAGACAATAATATGCAGAAGTGGGATATATAATTTATTATTAACAACAAGTATGATGTAATAATACATAATATAGCATCACATTTCAAAGGCAGTACTTACTGTCTAACTCTCTGCCCCATACATGCAGAGGTGCTGTACAAATTAATACACATAAATTTAGCAACAAGGCCCAACCCCAAGATCTAATGACCCCAATAGGGTCGGGTTAGTGAAAATATTTCGCTATCCCGACCACCAAGAATTTTGTACTTTACCAAATGGGAGTAACCACCAAAGGTGGTAAGCACTAAAGTGCTAAATGTCCATATGCAGGAGGACATGATGAGTATGTATGTACATACTCTAACAAACTTTTACTGTAACCCTGTCACTCCAATACTGTACATTCAGTACACCTAGTCCAAGCCCAATTTTGAAGAAAAAGATAAATCCCAGATTTTATATCAACCCAGGCAAGTTTCGGGTGAGCAAGTACAGTTGCTAACCCGAAGCAGTAATTGCTGTTAAGAACCCAATTTTTTACAATACTGGCTACCCAATTATTGCTGGATGACAGGGAAGCCATGCATAATGATAATAAGTTACTGGCCATTTACACAGCCCAGACTACATGGCTTAACGTAAAATGTATGGATTTATATAATAGTACAGCAAAATGTAAAATATGCAATAAAATATGTAATAAAAGAAACTGCCAAATGCCAAACTAGAGGGAGAGGTGATGCTGGAAGGTACGTGAGACCTGTGAAGAAGCAGAGGGCACAGACTTGACATATTTCCAAACTGCGTTCGATGACCAAGTGCCATGCTTCATGATCTCCTGTAAGGAAACCCCATTGTGGAAAGCCCAAGTCGTAGCAGACCTTCTAAAACTATGAAATGTTAGATGTGGCGAGATATTGAGAAAAGATGATACAGACTTCAAATGTTTCCTAGCTGTTGAATCAGGGAGTGGGGATAGAACTCCTTGCCTGTAAAGTGCAAACAATGGTGAATTTTTGGAAGCAGGAATGGTGGTGAACATGGTTTTTAATGCAGCTACTGGGCATAACTGAGATACACCCAAAACTGGAATGTTTATGGTTGTGGTTTCTTTGCGATCTTGCATTGTTTTGAACCATTTTATTAAGATAGTACACATATTTTTACTAAAAACCAGGTCACCTCTAGCCAAATGTCTTGTAATGTCAAACTGTGCAGAGGAATGTGGTAAGATGTTAGACAACCTCATGAAAGAAAAGAAACAAAACAAGTACAGAGCTTTGAATACTACAGGGTCTGGCAAGGCCTGGCAAGCTTGTACGATATTATGTAGAGTATCTATGGATATAATCTTTGTCAATGTGGGAGTAAATTCTGCATTGATCTTAAGAGATTTTATGTATAAGGACAATCTATCATCTTTGAAAGGTTCTGTATTCAGACCATAGACTATGAACATCGCCCTAATGGCTGACATGTGGTTGGAGATGTTGGCCTGTTTTAAACCACTTTGGTAACAGAACTCCATAAATGAAAGCAAGATAACAGTGTTCACCTGTAAAAGTGTGAGGCTCTCTGTTTCAAGGAAAGCTATGAACTGAGAAAACATTCTGTGGTATTGAGCCCAGGTGGCTGGCCGAAAACCTTGCCTAAGCCTAAGAATGCCTGAAGATGCAAACCTGGAAGTGGTTGGCATAACATCTGTAAATAGAAAGTACAAATTAAATATTATCATTTAATTTTGTGTGATCTAGGTGGGTTTGAACCCATTTATAATGAGGGACTAATTGTGACAGTCGTTGTAACTGTACTGCAGTACTCTGCCATCTAGATAACATATCTGCAACCTGATTTTTAACTCCAGGGATATGATTAACAATGAGATTTATGTTAAACAAAGAAGTCAAAAGCCACACATTCCTGGCACAGGTAGCCAGTATGGGGTCTCTTGCTCTACCTGACCTCAATACTTCCACCACCGCCATATTATCACATTTGACCTCTATGACCTTGTCTGTCCACTCAGAACCCCAAAGTTTGAGGGCAACAACAATATTTAGAATTTCCAAGTGAACTATGGTATAATCTTTATAACCAATGGGAATGGGAAGGGTGTAGACACTATTTGCAAACTGACCGCCAAACCCGGTTAAACAGGCGTCTAAATGTACTGTATGCTGTGGTTTTTGATGGTCATAGAAAGTAACTCCATTGTATTGGAGCAAAAAGACATTAAACCAGTTTAGATCTCGATGAAAGTTGTCATTAAGATGAATTTTGGACAATTTATTGTGATCTCTAAGTAGTTGTAACATCCTGTTAAGGAAATACCTAGCTGGTTTTACACATTTAGTTATATAAAGAAGGGAGCCAAGCAAGGACTGTAATTGATTTTTGGTGGCTTTATTTCTAGATGCAAAACTTTTACAAATATTGCCAATCTCTTGCAATTTTTCATCTGGTATTTTTAATGTTTTGTTAACCGTGTCTATTTCAATTCCTAGGCAAACAGCACGAGTTGTAGGGGCGACAAGCTTGGATTCACTAATTTCCAACCCTAATTCGTGCAATAAAGCAAGAAGAGTATCATAGGACTCCTGTATCTCATCTGGCAAGCCAGTATAGATCATATCATCAATATAGTTGTACAAGTGTGAAAACTGAAATTTTTTGCACATAATGTAGCGTATGGCGTCGGTGCAGCGCTGAAAGATTACGGAACCGTGACGAAATCCGAACGGCAACGTACAATCAATGAATAGCTGTTTATGTTGAAGTCCTAAGAGATCCAGATCCCCTGGATCAATGCGAATATGCCTAAATGCTCTGGATATGTCTACTTTGTATAGTAAGGCTTCAGAACCTAGGGACTTAAGATTATTGACAATTGTGTCGACTGATGGATAGTTTAATTCAAAATACGTGCCTAAATATCTATCTTGAGGAACCCCATCATTGACAGATTGGCCTACTGGAAAACTTAAGTCAACTATAACTCTTCTGTTAATCGAATTTTGTTTCTCTCTAGTTAAAAAGGGGGAGATATGACAATCAAAAGGCAATCTTTGAAAAGGGCCCATCATGGCTCCATAATCGATTTCAGTTTGTATATATTTATCCACATGATCAGGAAACTGCTGTGCAGAAGCATGATTGTTAAATGTGGACTGTAAGCTTTGTGAGTGATCAAAATCTAAGGGGAAGCCATAGTGTAGAAGATCTACAAGCTGTTGATCCCAATAATCACCTAAATATTTATACCATGAGGCAATATTCAACTGACTTGGTACAGGAATTCTAGCTTTCATAAAATTAGGCATTTTTGAATTTTTCACCATTTTGTGTGCTTCTATAATAGACGGAATTTCTGTCCAATGAACCTTTTCACCTTGATACACCATAAGGTCATTCAAAGGTAAGAAACCATAATGAGAACCATTTTGTTGTACACATTTGACATAATCTTTAGAAAATATCTTACTATCTATGATCCTTTGTGGTATTTGTCTCCTCTTATATTGAGGTGGTTTCATAACATCATAAATTCTCATAGTTTGGTTCTCTGAGTTTTGAATGCATGCTAAATCATGACATTCCAACCAAGGTTCATTCCTTGGTTGTACTTTTGTTTTAACAACCGGAAGTGCAGGTACATCCACTCTGCATGATTGGACAGGTGATTTTACAAGCATTTCACCCAATTTTGCCCTGTTTCCATTGTCAGTGCCCATAAACGTTTGAGGAGTTTGCTTGTCCTGGTGAAATTTCTTATTAGTAACTTGTTGAGGTGAGTGTGCACCCAATGTTTGCCCAGTTTTGTTTTTATTGCCTTTGAAAGGTTTAGAAATATGCACAACACCATCAACAATATTTGTTGGCTCTATGCCCAATGTTTGCCCCGTTTTGTTTTTATTGCCTTCCAATAAATCAATAAACTGTGAGCCATCTGACGAATCATCATTTGCATCATCCGATAATGATTGCAAAATAGTGAACTTATTTGCCAGTTGAATAATACCTTCCTTATTGGACTGTTTTCCTCTATGGAAAGTATTGCGTTCGACCCGCGACTGCAGAACAGCACTAGCTGGTCTGGGCCGAGTGCGTTCGAATTGAACGCATTTTGGATGAGCGCATTGTGGTCGTATACTTGCATTGTGTTTATGGACTTTTGCAGAAGTGCTCTGGCTTTGCAATATATCAAAGTTATTCGGTTTGGAAGGGTGAACATTTTTTACAATATCAGCATATGACCTGTTATCAACAAAAGTATTCACAGATTTATTGGTATTAAACCATTTGAACCACTGTTCCGGCTTGACAGAAGTTTCTTTGTGGATTTTTTGAAGATCCAGTGTTTTATTTACAATATATCTGGTTCTATGGGTGAGCACCCGTGTGTGTTGACCCATACTCATTCGTTTTTTGACTGCATTCTATGTTTATTCTTGCAGTCCAGTTCTGAGTGAGGGAAAGTTTTACCAATAGAAGCGAAACAAGAAGCACAGATGTGCTTATATAGAACTCCCCTGGTCTCGTGGGATTTCTTCTAAACACAAGTACCCTGATTGAAATATGTGCAAGGCATGGATTTAGTTGTTTTGCCATATTTCTTCGCATTGGACAAAGTTTGAGGAGAATTGGTAACATGTTTTTGTGCATTTGCTCTTCTAATTCTGTCAATAGCCAAAGTATCAGAATATGATTTTACTTCTCCTTGTTCCATACGACACAGTAACACTGCATGGCTGGCTTTGGCCGAAATCCGAGAGAAGTCATTCGCATCATCCATGAGTGAGATAAGATATTCAAGCATGTGTTCTCTAAGTTCAGTATTTGTTTCCTCTCTCATGGTTCGGCCAAAGCCAGCCACCCACTGTGTAACGGACAACTGGTCGTATGAAACGCGTTCTTTGTTTAATCCGGATAGGACGTATTCGTGTGGCCACTTAATTCTGTTTTTTACAGTGACCTCGACAGAACCACCTCTCTGGGACTTAATTTTTTGGGTCGTACCTGTCTTTGCTAAGTCGGTAAGCTCTTGCAATCTCTGCTCAACTTTCGACTGAATAAGAGCATCTTCCTTGAGTGAGTCAAGAGTAGGGAGATTTTGTTGGAATGCCTCTACGTGCTGCTGAGGTTTAGGTGCAATTTTTTCTCTAGGTTTAGAACTGGATTTGCCCTTGACTTTTGTCTTATCCGCAGTCTTTCTACAAGAGCCATTTTCGATTTTATCCAATCTCTTGCCAATTTTTTGAAGTTGGTCCAAAATTTGGGAGTTAATAACGGATTGGACTTTCAAATCAGAAGTGATGTCAGCAAGACTCGTTTGCTGATCATGATGTGAAGATGATTGCTTACTAGTTTTGTCCGAGCTAGCATGTGTTTGAAGGTCAGAAGTATCGAGCAAGGCATCGCAGTCAAGTTCACTGTCTGAGCTTTCTTGCAAAGAATCCGACATATTTGCACTGTCGTTGAAAGAAGACGACTTGTGACCCAGTAGTTTGTTTAAAAATTGTTCATCATCTACCTGTATTTGTACTGGAAATTGAACCGTTTCTTTTTTATTGGATCTCAAATTGTACATAACGATTAAAATACTAAAATACTAATATTCTATCTGTCATAGCATTCCGTCAGAAGAACAAAATATACAAGGCAACAAGACAAAGATTGAATAAAATACCGTTAGTTGTAAAAGACTAAAATACTAATATATAAACATAAAAGGAAAACCATACAGTAACCCAACACGTGTAGTGTTAATATTGCACATATAACTCTGTAGGAATTCTTGTGTGTTCTCGTTGCTTTTCAATGACAGAATGGCAGAATGTACCTGCAGAAACAGAGAGGTCCCACGCTGGTCAGTCTTGACCAATAGCAATTGGGTATGCAAATTAAATGAAAACACTAAACCCAAAAAGGAAGGGACGCCAAAATGAGCCTGATGCCACCCGAATGGCATCCTGCATAATGTGAAAATAAGACCACAATAAAAACAGAGAGACTGTTAACCTGGATCATTGTCACCAGACCGGACCAGTGTCCGGAGGGACAGAAAATGTTTGTCAGAATACCAAATATCCCAAATGTGGCACACAGTCTGCCTATAGGGTCCAGACTAAGCCCTTTTTGGGAACTTAGGAAGCCTTGGGGGCTGGACCCTAGGTAGTACAACTGTTGAAGGAGGGATACCTACGTCCATATACCTACTATACAAGAACAATCCAGGAAATGCCTGAGATTTCACATCCAAGGTCGGCCATACCAGTTCAAAGCCCTGCCATTCGGGTTGTCCACAGCACCTTTTGAGTTCACCGTGATACCAAAGGAGTTGAAATTGATGGCCATACACAAGGTTTTAAGAAGCCACCAGTACCTAGACGACTGGTTGGTGAGAGCCAGCTCCCACCAGGCTTGTCTCCAACATACACAGGAACTAGTAAATAATGTGTCAGCAAATAGGTTGGCTGGTGAACTTAGAGAAATTAGAGCTGGAGCCCAAACAAGACTTCAATCTTATAGGCTACCAGTTAGACCTCAGATCCGATCGGGTCTGGCTGACTCCAGATCGGTGGCAGAACCTTCAAGAGAAAATGCTGAGACTGCTATCCCTACCGGCTTGCCCGGTCCGGGAATTCATGTCCTTGATAGGTTTGCTAACAGCTACAGGAAAGCAAGTTCATCTAGGCCAACTTCATACGAGATTCATTCAGTGGCATCACAAACACAACTGGAGGGTCCCAGGATCACTGGAAAAGGTGATCCCAATCCCCAGGTCCCAATGAGGGCTGAAAGAAGACAATGTCCTTACAGTCCAACCAGTACACCCAATAAAACATGCTCTGCAAATATTTACAGACGCATCAATAGAAGGGTGGGGTGCTCCCTTAAATGAGCACTTTGCAAGAGCAACCTGGTCCCCTTTGGGAAGCAAGTTGCATATAAACTATCTAGAACTTTAAGCAGTTTTTCTGACTTTAAAGAGTTTCAAGACCTTTGCTCAAACAAGATAGTACTTGTAGCAACCGACAACACCACAGTAGTGTCATACATAAAGGAAGGAGGCATGAGGTCGGGCCCACTTTGTGCCCTACTATGGAGAATCTTGACCTGGTGTACCAGGAAACAAGTGACCCTAAAGCACGACACATTCCAGGCCAGCCTAATGTGGTAGCAGACAAGGTACCCAGGCTAGGCCAGACCATCCAAACAGTGGTTTCTCCTTCCAGAGGTCTTCCACTCTATGCAGTAGGTGGCACCGGCCCAAACTAGACTTATTTGCCGCGAGGTCCAACAACAAGTTGCCTCTGTTTTTGTGTCACCGGTACCGGATCGCTTGACCACAGCAGTGGATGTGCTCAGTCGGCCATGATAGGATCTAAAAGCATACACCTTCCCACCGTCAGCCATATTGGGCAAAGTGGTGGAGAAATTGCAAGCCTCCCCATGTAAGAGAATCATTCTGATTGCTCCGGGGTGGCCCAACATCCATTGGTTTTGGGATCTAGTGGCCATGTCCAGCCAAATCCCGCTGGGCCTGCCCAATCTGCCCAGCCTGTTCACAGCCTGTTCACAGAAATCTGACAAATCTTAATCTCCATGCAGGGCTCCTAGAGCCTCAGCAATCGAGGAGCAGGACTTGTCTGAGGCAGTGGCAGCAAGAATTGAGGCTCCTCAATGGGGGGGTCAATCAGATCAGTCTATGGGGCAAATGGTTCATTTTTACCAAGTGATGTATCATTCATCAGGTGGACTTCGAGCACCCCCTGTAAAGTCAGTTGCTGACTTCCTTAGGTACCTGTTTCAGGACAGGAAGTTGCAGTCCAGTACCATTGATGGTTACAGGTCAGCCATTGCTGATAGTCTGGAAAATTTGCCCATCCATGTCAGTAAGGATGAAAATCTCACTCGTCTCCTGGATAGCTTCCACTGAGACAGACCCAAAGGCTGTAGAGGAATCCCCTCCTGGAACTTCTTCCTGGTTTTTGCACCAGCTGACAAGGTTCATTTTGAACCAATTAAAGGCCTCCTTGAAGCTTTTGACCTTCAAGGCAATTTTCCTCTTGGCCCTAGGTTCGGGCAAGTGTAGAAGTGAGATACATGCTTGGCAAACAACCCAGCACCATTGATGGTTATAGGTCACCCATTGTTGATAAACTGGGAAATTCACCCTTCAACACCAGCAAGGACGAAAATCTCGCTCGTCTCCTGGATAGTTTCCTCGGAGACAGACCCAAAGGCAGGAGTGGCATACCCTCCTGGAACTTCTTACTAGCTGTGCACCAGCTAAGACTCCATTTGATCCAATCAAATAGACCTCCTTGAAGCATTTGACCTTCAAGACGGTATTCCTCTTAGCCCTTGGGTCGGGCAAGTGCAGAAGTGAGATTCATGCTTGGCAAAACTGATATATTGGACACCAATCCGATTGGTCAAGGTGTCCCTGTATCCATCACCCATCTTTCTATCCTAGAATCAGCTGGCCATAGAGGGTCCAGACAGTGTGGCCCCTGGGGTTATAACAGCCCTGGCCCCAACTCTGGATAGATCCCTCAAGTTTGACAGGTCCCTCTGTCCGGTCAGAGCATTGTGCTACTATTTGGACAGGACCTCAGACATCAGGCAGAATAAGGAGGTGGCTTTTTGTCTCCTTTAAGAAAGGTTTCAACAAAGACATCTCACCTGCCACTATCTCCTCTTGGATCAAGCAGACTGTGATCCTATGTTATGAGCTCTCTGACCAGGAGGCCCACACTTGACATCAGGTTAAAGCCCATGATGTCAGGGCCTTTGCTGCTTCTAAGGTCTTCCAGTCGGGAGTCTCCTTTGATCCAATCTTGTCAGCCTGCCACTGAAGTCACAATACCTTCACACAGCTCTATATGAAAGGCGGGGCTTGGGCTGATTCAGAGCTTTACCAATTGGGCTAGGTAGTGGCTGCTCAGCAGATCCACAAGTGGCCCTTAGATTGAGGAGATTTGTATATGCGCATAACAGTTCTTCATGTACATAAGGATTAAGTGTGGCGTGCTTCCTTCGCTAGGTTTATTTGCATTCTGGGACTGAACTCATCCCTCTCTTCCCCTACCTCAGAGCAGGTCTGCAAAAAGGGGGGGGGGGGGCGACGGTGGTATAGCCCCGGGTAACCGGCTGCTGGCAACCGACCATGGCCTTACAGGGTTTCCTGACCTTAAAGTCAACCCAGGCCTGGACCTATAGGTCTCCTGACGAAGTCAGCCTAGGCCGTAGGTTAAAATTTGCTATTACTTGTGAGTTGACATAAGTCCCTAGTAACTTACCCGCCGACCAAGCGGTAGTTATTCAGCAATTGTCCATTGGATAGGATGTATTAACGCAATAAAATTGCAAATTTAATAAGTAAATTAAATTTTTATAAGTTAATACCCTATCCAATGGACACACAAGACCCTCCCACCGACCCCGCTATCAGCTTACTAGGGGTCTAATAGGTTTAGACAACGAAAAAGATGCTACGATGTCATGCTGTCTAGACAGGAAGTAAATACCATGCGCCACCTAGCGAATGCACAGTACTGGGAAACACAGGACGTTTTTTTCTGGCGTTTGGCGGGCCGGTCTGCGCCGACCAGATAAGCAATTGTCCATTGGATAGGGTATTAACTTATAAAAATTTAATTTACTTATTAAATTTGCAATTTTGTATAACATTTCACTTAAAATTCCTGTACTTAAGAGGCTTTGGCCATCTTAACATGATAAATATATACTTCTTGCTCCCTCCTCATTTATTTTAACACTTTTTAAAACCACACCTGGCATATGTATGCTTAAAAATATTTATGCTGTCTGGCAAACCTAATCTCTTAGTGTTTATGAAGTTATGACATCTTCAAAGAAAAAAATGAGCTATTTATGATGCACTGATGTGGTTATTAACATATTGCAACTGATCAGTGTTCACATAATATAAATTCCCAATTTTAGGCAGATTAAAAAAAAACACATTCTTCTGATTCCATTCATTTGGAAATGTGGGGATATAACTTTTCCTTTTTGGAAAAAAAGCTTCAATTGATTCAACTTTTGTTTTGTAGAAGGAGTTGATGATCTAGCTACTTGTTCACATAGACTATATAAATTGGTCAAATGAATACACCTGACTTCTTTCACAATATAAGATGCTTGAAAAAAAAAACACTTTCTCATAAACAGTTTTTCTTGTACAGCATTTTATGTATCTCCAGCTGAGTGGAAATGAATGACTTGTCCTTTTCTTCTTCCTCCCCAACTCTGTTGTGTGATATCTATCAAAAGGCACATTCATGGAAAGTCTTTCTATGCAGAAAGAACCGCCCCAACTCCCCTTTAGTGCACACAAAAAGCAAGTGGAAAAAAGAGTGGCCTCAGTGGGGGAAGTGGGGGGGTTCATGGAGGGAGATGATAGATAGAGATATATATATGTTACAGTCAATCTGTGAAACCAGTCATTACATGTAATGACTGAAAGTTTCAGTCATTTCGCGTAATGACTGAAATGACCAGTCATTACGCGTAATGACTAAAATTTTCAGTCATTTCACGTAATGACTGAAAATAAGGTCCAGTCATTACGTGTAATGGCTGAATTGTGATAAATAGTTTTAAATACTTGCTTTACTACAAATGAAATTGTCTGGCCTCACTTAGTAATTTAAATTGCATTCTCATGTGATTACTAAAGAGGGGTAATGAAATTATCACTTCAGATTTGAACATATTCTGACATGATTACTGATTGATAACATGGATAAATGATCAAATTATCAAACTCTTCTGCAGTTATTTTAACTAAGCCCCACTTCTTTTAATTCATGTCATAAAAATGAACTTCATATACATGTACTCCCTTGTAAAATATGACAGGGGACCCAATGGATAGGTAGCATTCCTAACAAACGGGGACCCGATCTATAGACTCTTACTAAAATCTAAAGTTTTGTGTAACATGTATGTCCAACTGAAGAACATAGAGTAATCAAGTATCTTGATGGTTATTTATAGTTACAATGGTACTCAGGTGTGAGTTAGAGCTCTAAGTTATCCTACTCAGGCTTTAATAACTATTAAAAGAATGGATTAAGTTGCCCCAGTTATTTTAGAACATTAAAGGTCAACTCCATCTTTGATAAACACGCTCTATGTGTGGAGAGGTCAAACAACAGTAACAAGGCCTGAAAGAACAAAACAAGATAAAAAGGCTGCATTGCAATTAGGACAAGAGTGGACAAGATTCACTTCAAAAGCTTCATGGTTTCGTGCTTCTTAACAACCTGCCACAATAGAACTGAGTCTTTAATTAATAACATAAAAGGCAAAATGTATTATAAATTATGATTTATAAATGAGAATTAGTCTTCAAAAAAGACATAAATTTCATTGACAACAAAGAGATAATTTCATTCTATGACAATGAGTTTAGTTTTAAAACTGCAAATATGAATTTAGAATGTAAATAACATTTAAAATGTAATTAGATACATGTAACCATTCAATATTTTAAAAATATTTTTGAAAATGACAATAGAGTCTATTACACAAGTCTGCGTTTAGGTTTGAAAATTCTGGCTATAAATTCAGGAAGCATGTGAGAATTCCAAAGTTATTTATTTGATTAAAATAGTTTAAATGTTCTCTATCACAAAAATTTTCAAAATGCAGGGAACAATGTACAAAGGTTCTGAATAATGCAAAGGGTGTGAAGAAAAACAACTCTAAATCAATTACACATATTGACTGAAATTAATTCAGTCAATCTGTGTAAAAATGAACCATATATTTCAGTCATTACATGAAATGACTGAAAATTTTAGTCATTACACGTAATGACTGGTCATTTCAGTCATTACACGAAATGACTGAAACTTTCAGTCATTACGCGTAATGACTGGTTTCACAGATTGACTGTAACATATATATGTGTGTGTGAAGCAAAAGTGGAACAAAAAAAAGTGGAATATTTATGCTGTTCTTTCAAATGTATATTGTTTTCTTTTCTTTTACTTTCTTCCATTTCACTTAGACTTCTACATTTAATTAATTTTAGCTCAAGTGGGAAATGAATTTTTGAAACTTTAATGCATTCAAATTCCTGAAGTGATGCACTAAATCACTTATAACTTGAAAAGTATTGCGTTCACAGCATTTTGTTAAAATATGTTATTAGGCTACTTTTTCCACAGCTACAAGAAGTCCAGTAACTTGTTTGGTCTTAATTTTGTGCATTATTGAAGTGTGGAATGGATCATGATCTCCTACTCTTATTCCTAAGCCTAGATTTTTAATTTCAATTGCTAAATCATTCATAAATTATTATTTATATTGCAATATATAAACTCATACTTTTCTTTCCCAATAAATCCAGTAACATTTTTCTAGCACTATAGCTTGACTTGTTTGTAACTTGATTTTTCTTGTAAGCAATAACTCTGAAGCAAAATCAGTAACTTTTGAACAAAAAGTCTAACACACTTTGGTTCACTGGATTTTATTAGTGGTTTTGTTAAGTTTTTAGTTGAAGCACAACCAGTAATTTTAAATAATAGTTCTTAAGCATCTTAGTCCACTGCATTCAATTAGTGTTTTATACTTAAGTCTGATACTAATGACATTTTGAACAGAAATGTCTCTGGTCAGTGTACCCTTTCACTTGACACCTCTTCTCTGAAAACATTACCAAAGAATGTAGGACATACAGAATCCGGGAAAAAAAATGCCTCCTGGACAAAATGCCTCACAGAAAAAAATGCCTCCTAGAAAGAATGCCTCCTGGATATTTTGTGACTAGGAAAAAATGGCTCCTGAGAAAAAAAAGTTATTTCAACTTGTAAACATGTTACATATGAAACCTATAACGTATAATATCAAAAACATGTTAATTTCAGATATGTACAATCAAAACCAGAAGGTACAATATCGTGAAGTACAAATTACAAATATCTTCTTGAAAGGGTATCCCTTCAGCTGTACTCTGGAGCAGTTTAAAAGCAGGATTTATGGCTGTGAGGTTTCTTGATGAAATAGTTGTGGCCTTTATGGCTTACAATATGCATTCTTATCAAATTACAACATAGGTTATCCCCTCTGTAAGGAGTTGATCGCAGTTAGATGCACTAGGAGGGGCAGAAATGTAATTACAAGAAAAACACGACACCTGTCATAATGGAAACCAGGGATGAGCAGCCAGCCAAAAGAGTGAGAAGCACCAGCAAAACCTTACAAGAGAAACTTACAAACCTTTGTACAGCTAAGCAAAATGGGTAAAAGACTGTGAATTTTGGACAGGCATTGGCGACTGTAAGACTCAAGTGGAAAAAATGAAGATGCCTCTGAAGTTGTAATGTGAACCTGTAGTGTTATAATACTTGAAAGAACTTTTTTTTCTTAGGAGGTATTTTTCCTGGTCACAAAATATTCAGGAGGCATTCATTCTAGGAGGTATATTTCCTAGGAGGCATATTTTCTAGGAGGCATTTTTTCCAGGAGGCACTTTTTCCGTGTATCGGACATACATTCTTGTGAGAAGTAAATTTCACACCTACAATTTCTCTTCTGCCAAGCTGTGGTTGTTCTTTCATTTGTTAAATATGGTAACATACACAATGCAATAAACTTTACATTTTCTATTCCTTGTGATGCATATCTTCACATCTTTTACGGCTTACTTCACACTTTTTCATCAGGGCCGCTTCGTTTTTGTCAGCAAAAACATTTTTCTAGTTCAGTTGTGATGCAATTTTGTGTCAATTTGTCATCTATGATTGTTTTGTGTGGTATATAAAATTGATCTTAAGTTGTATAAAGTATACTATTACTTTGTTAATACTGCCTAGTGCTATATGTACTGTACTACTAATTCTGTTGTGATGTAATTCTGGGTCATCTATGATGATGTGGTATAAAAATATATTATTAGTTTGTTGATGCAGGTGCGTGTTTTTAGAATTTTTGCTGTGTTCATTGAATTACATACTATATTAATCTATGCTTAATAAAGTTTATCAAGAATTTGATGATTTTTCAATATAAAATTTTTTTCAACAGGCGGGGGGGATGATTTCCTAGGAAATTCCCCCCCCCCCGGGGGGGGGGGAGGATTTTCAGGGGGGGGGGGGGGAGGATTTCCTTTTACTCCGGTACTGAAAGCGGAAATTCAGTGAAAAACTGTTTACGTTTGATTTAGTAAAACACTAAGACATAAGTTTTCAAATGCCTACATGAGCTATAACTTGCATATAAATACTCAACCACAGTGTGCTTTTTGAAGACTCTTAAGGAAAAAATGTTTGATATATTCATAGAATATAATAAAATATTGTGAAATATTTGTTATAGTTGAATGTTTTGGTAAACTTATGTTAAAATAATGAGTATGTTTTGATTAAAAGAAAACAAAACGTAACCAGATCAGTGTCTTTCGGTCGGCAAACAGGTTTCTGGTTTACCGTCTTTTACACTAGGTACATCGGTTCTGTCTGATGTGCTAGGTCTAGTTCCATATTGCAATATTAATGTTATAATATTCAGCAAGATCGTTGTATGTCGGGTTTGACTGAAGGTTTATTATTTGTTGTATATTTGCATATATCTTTATGTGTATTTTTCTGTCTACTCAGATCGAGGTGAGCGAGGTGGCGTTGGATCAGTGCGGGTCTGCCAATGAGCGGCGGATGTGTGTGATCGACAAGAACAGGGACCTGTACCTGACACAAGTGAGGGTGTATGGATCTGACAGGAAGACAGTGAAACTCGGTAAATAGCGCTAGTGAAAGAAAAGCTTAGGATTTAGTATGGAGCTAGGGATTTAGTATGAAGCTAGGGATATAGTATGAAGCTATGGATTGAGTATGAAGCTAGGGATTTAGTATGGAGCTAGGGATTTAGTATGAAGCTAGGGATTGAGTAGGAATGGTACTTCATTAATTTTTCACAGCCAGATCATAAAATAAAAGGGCTATATAATGTAACATAATATAACAGAGGTTCTAATGTACAAAATGTACACAAAAATATCCAAAACAATGAACTTCTCAGCGATATCTCCCTCACTCCACACTGTAGTTTACCTCTTCTCTCCTGTGAGTGAAAACAGAGGGAAGGGTTTTGTTTTGAACCTCTATTCTATGAACAGTTGAACACATTCGGAAACTTTGGTCCCATATTAGACGGTTTCATAAAATAAAAAGGTTGGATGATAGAAGTTCTACTGTAAACAAAAAACAGTTCAATTTACTTCAGTTATTTCAAAGATTTGAAAGGATGTTATATTTTGAAACTGATGCAGTTCTGGGGATAGAGTTCCAAAGTTGATCAGATTGGGTACTATTTGCATAGCAGAAGTCAGTACTGTAGAGATTTCTGTCTATTTCAGCCACCATGATTCAGAGCCTGGCTTGGAATACGGACACTAACATGCTTGCGGCTCTGGCTGACGGTAAACTCGCTGTGTGGTATTATCCCAATGCCGTATACGTGGACAGAGACTTACTGCCTAAAACCATCGCAGAGAGGGACGCCAGGTGAGCTGAGGGAATGCTGCATCTGATCTAATCAGACTGTCAATAGCACTTAATCTCAGTGGTAACAGAGTCTAGGGTTTGTAAATAGAAGTATTTGGCTTTGTGATTGGTTGAGGTCGACGTGGGTGTAAACAAACTTACATTGTGAAGAAATAGATCTTTAACATATTTACTTTTTACCCCTCTTATATAGGTAATATTTCATTAAAAAGCAATAAAGAAAGGCAAGTTGCATGGTAAAGTAATATTAGATTTACAATACTTAGGTTTACTCGAGAAATCGATGAATTTAAACTATATTTTAAAAGTTGTTCAAGTACGCAGATAGAGGTTATAAACTTGTGGGTCAGTATCCCACAGTTCAGCTGCAGAGTAAAGATGGAGATTCACAGGTGTCTATGTTTCAGTGAGACTTAAAAACGTATATCTGCTGGTAATGTATAACTATACATCTACTTGTATTTTACCTGTAAATTTTATCATTAGCCTGTGTAGTACCCTGTTATCATTTCACATGCATACCCACATTTTTATTTATAAGAGGAAAACTTCCTGGCATACACAAAAATCTATCACAAATGAAGATGACAATATTATAGCTCAAGCATTGTATTGTTTGTCATCATGTGTGATGTACTATGTGTTATTTTATATTATATGTCTAATGAGGGATGTTTTACCTTTATTATCCACCATTTTGTTTTAAAAAAAAAATTGAATTCATATTTAAAGAAAAAATGCAAAAGAGACTCCTATATATGTAGAGGAACCAGTGAATGTAAAAACATCAATTCTTGAGATTTCGCCACTGTTTGTACGTGTAAATTAAATAAATGCAACAAAAACAAGCTAAAACTCTGCTAAAAAATACGTTTCTAATGACATGTAACATGTATAATATTTCTGTAGGCTACACAGTTGCAGAAATAATAATGAAAAATTGGCCTTTGTGGACCAATTTTCAATGCAGATAAAGTGGTGGGAGGAATTGGAAGTGTTACATGGTCTGCATGTCCTCATATTTAGGTTCAATACAGCTCATGGTCAATAATAAAATTATGCACCTGTATTTTACCTGTGCATCTAGCTGTGTTTGCCGCCGCCGCCGCAAAGATTTCCTTTTGGACGCGATAACTTAAAAAATATTTTAGTTAGAACTTTCGAATTTGGTATGTGGGTATATATGGGCAATGCCACGAATGCTATTGTTTTGTGACCTTGACCTTCAATCTCAAGGTCACTGGTGGCCTCTTAAAGGTCAGATTTTGGCCATTTTTTCACTTTTTGGCCCAGTTCTCCTATACAGAAAGTCAGATCATCCTATGGCTGGTATATATAATACATGTATATGTCCTCTGTAAGCATGCAGAAATTTGACCTTGAAGCTCTTCATTGAAGGTCATCCACTGACCGCCAAAGTACCTGACCGAGGGTCATTTTTGGCCTGTTTGGAGATATTTTCACACTTAATGCTGACTACATTGCATGGAAACTATTGAAAATGGCTTTGGAGGTTGAGTACATGATGGACTTCTACCATCCAGGCTTACTGGTTACAGATCTTCATTTAAGGTCATCCACTGACCGCCAAAGTACCTGACCGAGGGTCATTTTTGGCAAATTTGGAGATATTTTCACACTTAATGCTGACTACATTGCATGGAAACTATTGAAAATGGCTTTGTAGGTTGAGTACATGATCGAGTACCAGCATCCAGGCTTACCGGTTACAGATCTTCATTTAAGGTCATCCACTGACCGCCAAAGTACCTGACCGAGGGTCATTTTTGGCCCGCTATTTGTTTGTCTGTTTGTGAACAAGATAACTCAAAAACTGACAGATGGATTTTGATAAAATTTTCAGGATATGTCCAAAATGGTAAAAGGAAGATATGATTCAATTTTGGGAGTGATCCGGATCACTGTCTGGATCTTCTGGATCCATGAAATTTAATTTTTAAAGACAGATAACTCAAAAACTTGTGGGTGCATTTTGATGAAATTTTCAGGAAATGTCCGTAATGGGACGAGGAACAAGTGATTAGATTTTGGGAGTGATCTGGATCACTGTCTGGATCATCCGGATCCAGGCTGCCAGATGTGTTTGTGTACAATCTAGCTCAAAAACTTATGGATTTTGATGAAATTTTCAGGATATGTCTGAAAAGGTAAAAGGATGAAATGATTGAATTTTGGAAGTGATCCAGATCACTATATGGATCTTCTGGATCCATGAAATCTAATTTTTAAAGACAGATATAAGTGAAAGAACTAGTGATTAGCTTTTGGGAGTAATCTGGTACTATGGAGAATCCTGACCTGGTGCTCCAGGAAACAGGCTCAAGACCGACATATTCACGCCTTAACTATGTCCCATCTGGGGATACACTGCGTCGAGACGCAATCTCTAGTTTACCTATGCATCTACCTGTATTTCACTAGTGTTACGATCGAAAGTAAATATGGAAACCGGGTCCCGAAAACAAAAAATCAGCGGAAACCGGATTTGTTCGAATTAGTACACACCAAACTGTAGTCACACTGTAAAATCTTCTGCACGCATACATGAACAATTACTTCAACTAAAATGCGGTTTATTTTTTGATAAAATCTGACATTTTGGATATTATTTCACTGTATATTGGTAAAATATTACACAAGTAAATGTTTTTAAGCGTTTTTGTGCAATATTTTATACATTTGAGGTGAAATATGTGACATTTAAGGAACTGGTTCTTGGACTTTTGTCACCGGATTTCGTTTACGTTTATATAAATCGAATAGAAACCAACTATCCGGTTTGCCGTCTTTACCACTAATTTCACCTGTTGATTATCTTGCATATCTACCTGCATTTTTACCTGTGTGCCTTGTAGTGAGTTTGGTAAGAACCCACAACTGCTGAGTTTTCTGGGGAAGCAGGTGACAATACGGCGGGCTGAGGGCTCCGTGGTGATGACTGGAATCTCTCCCTACCCCGCCATGTTACATACCTATGTACAGGCAAACAAGTGGGACGACGCTGTCAGGCTCTGCAGATTTGTCAAGGTATCCACAGAATACAGCAAGTACTAACTCAGATTGTGATGGGTTTAACCCACTTCACCTGGTAGGGTCAAACTTTGTGAAAAACCTAGTACAAAGTAATGAACAGGGGGGTTCCAGTTTGTTACCTTGGAAACATGATTTTTCTTATTTTGATTGGTTCTTGTCAATTTGATGCCTGGTCCCATTTTTCTCTAATTTTCCAGTAAGGGGTTATAATCCAATAGGCAGGAAGTCAACACCAAGAACATGTTGTCTGTTACTAGTTTATTGTCAAATCTAATACTAACTGCATTCATTGCTCGTGTGACAGGAGCTGACTCTGTGGGCGTGTCTGGCGGGAATGTCTGCTTATGCCAAGGAACTCGCCACAGCGGAGATTGCCTACGCAGCTATAGACGAGGTAAGCCGTCCACTTGGTACTGACAAATGATCGCTGTAATCCCTCAGTCATTCTCAAGAAAGCCCGAGTCATTTCCCCAAACTTGTAGATACATATTAAGTAAAGAACAATGGGTTCATGATAATAGTAAATCTACTTGTCAGTCTATTGCTAGAAAATGTGTTGGATTAATAACATGTTTAATTGAGACTTGAGCCAGTCCTCCTGTTCCCTCCACAGATATTTCCTACACAATACTTGTTACATTGCTTCCAGTTTCATCATTCAATGCACTTATTTGGCTTATTGGCCGATTGATATAGACCAAATTGAGAACACTGCAATCAATCTGATATAATGTATTGTTATAGAACACGTTGCTTTTCATATTGACAGTAAATCTCTAGGGCTGAAACAGTTAGCTCAATTTGGTCAATGAGTAGGTGACTGCAATAACATTCAATTTGGGTTAGCTTGTTACCAATATCTGTTATATCTTTGAGGATAAACCACAATCTTCATAAGTCTGACTTTGGAATGGCATTTATAACACAGCCAACTTGCACATGCTACTAATTAGTAACAAACTGCTAAAATTTCAGATACATTTTAAGTGCTAAAAAATAGCCCCGAGTAACCGCACTCTGATAACCGACCCAAATTTGAGTAATCTCGAGATTTAGTATCTACCAGTAGAAGTCTTCTATGGACAAATGCTAACAAAACTTTTGATGAAAAACGTCTTCTATTTACCAAGGCATTTAAGAATATGGAGTAAATTATACACTTTTAAGTTAAAATCACAACTATAATTGATATTATTTGGCAGAAATGTAGCATATTTTACACAAACATTTCATTTCGCAGAAGATAATACAATAAAACTGTGAGTAATCGAGTAGTTAAAATGGACTCAGGTTCTAGCAAAGACTGACTCGTGTATCTGTGTATCTGTATATTAGAAACTCATTTAGATATTCAGATGTATATAGAAAGGCAGAAGTCATAAAAAGTTCAGCTGAATTATAGATTATTATGAATATTTACCATCTGTGATGACACATGGTCTCTCACCATCATTTGATTACAAGTCTGATCATCTGTCCGCATCTGGTTATTCTACAGGCAGACAAGGTTCACTTCATTCAGCACATTAAAGACATTCCCAGTAAAGAAGCACGGAATGCGGAGATGGCGTTATTCTGTGGTCAGCCGCAAGATGCAGAGGGCATTCTACTACAGGCCGGACTGACCTACAGGGCCATAATGCTTAATATACAGCTTTTCAACTGGGACAGGTAAGATCTCTCAATATTCCACCCTCATCTAGAGCCCTGTGTGAGTGTACATCACTTTCTGTTTTACATGAAGATAACCTGACTGATCTTTCTAAATTAACTAATTTCGTGAAGGCATTAATTAAACACTTTTTCATGTTTGAAACAGAAAAACTGGTCCCCATTTGATCAATCCTTGAAAAGAAAAAAAAAAATTTTTTTTCCCTTGACATTCATTTTAGTTGTATACTGGTCCTCTCCATATGTAACTTATGTTTCAGAATGGTAATACTTGATATTGTTTTAATATAATTACCGTTTTGGGTTGGCAATAAGTGGGCACTAATGGTCGTGTATTATCATATTTGTTTTCCACTGATAACCGCACTCTGATGGCTCCAGAGAGTGACCCTCGTATCTGGATAGCACACATTGAAGTGCACTGAATGTCCGTGGCATCACACATGCACTTTGCATATTTTTTACAGCTCATAAAGAATGGAGAGGAGGTTTTTCACACAAATAGTCCCAAACTCAAACATTTTCAGAGTTGTGCTAAGCCGCCGGGGAAGTCCTATCCAAATACAAGTCTGAACTAATGCATTCTACCGAAATATGGACATTTTACTCTCCACTGCTGGTCAACACATAAGGTCTTCAGGGGGTTAATATTATATACATTATCTTTTTGTTTTTTTATGGATCCATGTCCATTTATTGATACGTATCAATAAATAAGAGTATTAAGTGACTAATGTGTATGAATCCACTGACACTACAGTTTTTGAAAGACTAAGTTTTCTTATTAAATAATGTCTTGACAAGAGAATACCTTTTGAGCAATAAAACTCAACTTTTAACTTGATATGAAAACAAACAAGAATATTTGAAAATTCTTGAATTTATTATTGCTAAATATGATGTAAACTAGTGTGATGTGCCTTTTTTTCTTTATTTTCTTAGAAGTACTTAGAATTTTGACTTTTAATTTGTTTTACTCCCAAGTTGCTTGCTATCAATTTCATCCAATAGAGTCTTCAACTTACTCAGTGATATGTGTATGTTATCTTCGTATACTGACGTTTCAGTAAGTCTGTAATACCTCTGTCCTATCATGTCAGCCATTGCCCATACTATCCTGGATGCAAATCCCTTCAGGTCAGGATTTCTCTTATCTATCGGCACATACTCGGCAACTATTGTTTCTTCTGGACAGAAGTTGATGTTGTAAAAAGCGCCGCCATGGACACCAATAACAAGACGTGCCTTGCCAAAAAAACTCTTGGATTTGGCGAGGTTATACCCTCCCAAAAATGACATAAAAGTGTGATTATAACGAGACATTAAGTAAGAAATGACTTCCTGTTTGTTTAGTATCCTCCGACCTCCATTGCGACTGTTGGCTCGAGTCAAAAGAATCACAGACGCATTTTGCATTGGCACCTGAAAATACAAATAAAGATACTGTAACCACTCTCTGACATCCTCAAGTCATCGTCTACATCCATCCTCAAATCCTGCACTGTCCGTGGTTTCAAGGTACATATAAGAAACCAGTTAAATTGTACAAAGTTTAACACAAATACCACATATTTAAAGATTTGCTGAAAACCATTTCAAATGTAATCTACTGCTTTGTAGGTGCAATATCTTCCCCAAAGTGGGGGAAATCGGTGCATAAAAACTAACAAAAAACCGAAAAAATTGGATAGTTGAGGGACTATTTACTAGGTAAAAAATCTAGGGTTGTGGATGTTAGAATGAATACTATGGATGGGTCGGTAGGCCGGTGTCTCAATATCGAGCGCATTTTACTGAAATATGTGACAAGATTTTAACACCGCCATTTCAGTTGCCAACAGATATAATGGAAGGGGGAGTTAAAATATTAGAAAAACATACCCAAAATCTGAAGAAAGTATGAACTTTTATCCCACATTTTTGTGCATTTGCAGACTTTTTATAGCAATTGTGTTGAGCAGAACTGCCATGTTTTGGTTATGACACTTTATAATCTCAATCTCACTTGTCAGCTCATATAATTTAAGGAAAAACTTCAAATATTGGGAAGAAAACAGAAATCTGAAGAAATTATAAGCGTTATAGCTCATATTTTGTAGCCTTGCTGAAGGCTCAAGTTTCTTTGCAGTTAGAGAAAGTTTTTAATTCAGATAATGGAGTTTCAGTTTCTATAATGTACTCATACATGTACTGACTTTTTGTGATTTGTTAGCATCATGGTCAAAAGAGGGGACTTGATGGAATTTACGTTTTGGACAGCGGTGTCTGGTATTTCCAGACAAAGTGTACCAATGGAAAGTTTAACTGGCTAAGGTAGACTGGTTGGCCATGTTTTAGAATTCTGTGTGTGATCAGCCCTATGTTGAACTATACTCTGTATATAACTAGGAGCCAATGGAGTTTTATTAGTCGTCGGATGATGTGGGAAGATATATTCAAAGAGTCACCTTTAAGTGTCGGTTCACACCTAGCAGTTCTCTCATTTTCACCCAAAGCAGTGGATGCATCGGAGGACAGATACAACTGTTCAGCTGATTCCCAAACAGCGTCACACCCTCAGTGTACTGTATAACACGACTGCTGTTAATTCCCAGATGCTCCAGTATCTCTGTGATAATCCTGTCAGCAGGCCTTTGAAGCATCAGTTTGACATTAGAATTCGAGAGCATTGGTGCAAGTTGCGCAAGTTTCGGCATTATACCATCCATGAAATGCTGGAAGGACCATCCATCGGGAACCAGTAAGGGTACCACTATATCTGAAGCTCGTATCCTCATTGGACGATACCTTGCCAGAAGTTTACGAGGATTTCTTCCTTGGTAATAATCCAATAAGGAGTTTCTCCAGCCACAATCCATTTGAAGGTTCACATTACCTCGATATAGTATTGCCATGTCACCTGTCAACCTTTCTAGAGGTATAGCTGCAAATTGATCAAGATTTTCTTTTAAGCGAAGAAATAAATCTCTGTCCTTATGTGATACAAAATGTGGCATGGTTCGATTGAATGTTTTGTATCTAAGAGTGATCCTTGCAATTTGGATGGTAGCATTGGTGGGAGTCCCTTTTGTAACCTGCAAATAAGTGGCGAAATTGGAATCCTTTTGAATGTATAAATTATTGAATAGATTGAAGTTGTACGAAAAGTTAATTTTAGTTTCCAAATTCCTCCAGTAGTACTCTTTAAGGTCCTGTGAGTTTATGATAGGTGTGTTAAGATGACCGAGGGTAGATGATCGGTTGATAAAGGAATGTTTTTCATCTGCAAAGATTCTTAATTGGGTTTCCATGGAAACATGTGTTTGGTGTTTTATAGTTGCTTCCGAGTAGGATCTTTTGTGTCTGTGAAAGTTATAGAACCTGATGATGACAGCTAACGTTAAGATACACATGAAAAGTCGGAATATCCTAAACTTAAAGTATCCATTTATAAAACTTATCAACCATACATACAAATGCTTCCCTCTTTTGTCTGCCATTTTCATTGAATAGTTCAAAATATATTTTAAAGTACTTTAAAATGTATTACTAGTATCTACTGATAAATGCAATCTGCAGAACATATTGTTCATAATCTCTTTGATTAATTCAGATATTTTTTTAAGATATGTTAAAACAATCCATTATTTTTACACAATCTTGAGAGCACATGCTCACAATTGTTACAGCTATACTTTCAAGATATTTTAAAGCAAGGAAGCTTTAACATTTACAAACCACTCTTTTACTGCCATCTTTTTCAATAACACAAATAAACACAATGGCAGTATCACTGATATAAATTGCGGGGTTTTTTTGGTGACATATTCTTTGTTTCTTGCCTGAAATTAATACCATTTTTGTCACACCTGCTTGAGAAAGAAAGCTGTAGAATGTTTACCTTTGTCTATTGGTTGAAAATTTAATTGAATATTGATTCATCATCTCGTTACTTTGTGTTAGATAAGTTCTTATGTAATGCACACATATCTGGTCACCCAGGCCAAGGAGATTATGCTTGAGGGTGTGTTTTTTTGTCTGTTTGTGTTTTCGGTTACTCCAAAACTACTCAACATAACTTTGGGAATTTTTTTATGTGCATAGAGGCTGCCCATAGGAAGGAGTGATAACTTTTGGAGAAAATCCAGATCATATTCTTGATGGTATGATGGTATTTGGATGAAATTACAACATTGGGGATACTGGGCTGCTATGGCGGAGTTCTGCACTCTCTGAGTGCTTTCTTGATGTTGCTTGTATTTGTTTTCAAAAGACCAGCAGCTGGATTCTAAAGGCCAAGGGTTTGATAGTATGACATTTTTTCAAGCCTCTTGAGTGATTTGAGCATAATGATTAGAGACACACCAAATTGATACAGGTGTATGCTTCAGTTATATATTTTGAAGACAATTTGAACGCACTTTCAAACTCGGTTAGTGACTGCTTATTGATTTAGGCAAATCAAAAACATGTACAACTCAAAGTGCAATAACGTGGGAGATTTTTATTGTCGTAAGTGAATTCCTTCATGTAGCTTATGATGTAATCACAATGTCCTCATGTAGATAAAGTCACCCATAACAAGACACCACATACTCAGCTTGGTAATGTGGCACATGCCTCAAATTCAACCTCCAGCCAATCAGGGTTACTGATAGAAGGTGACAATTGGGGAGCTAATGTCAAGTAGAAACTGTATTATTGTCAGAGTATAATGTCCCCATGAAGGTCAATTAGAGAAATATTTTATGTGTAAATGTACATAATTTGCACTTTTATCAATGCACATTTGAATAGAATGTATAGAAATACATCCTAATTACATATAACAAACATAGATAAGGTTTTTTTTTCTCAATTTGTGTGAAGGTAACAAATCTAGATGTAGAATATTTGTATATAATAAGTTTTACCTCTGTGTGGGTTTGACCCCCGCAAGTTGTAATGTAGTGGGCATGCCCCAGGATGACCCTGGCCATTGAACAGGACATAAAACCCTGACCCTTGACCTTTGTATGCATCAGGGTAAACCAGGGAAAGAGCAAGTTCTCAATATCAGTTCAATACTGAGCTGCTTGGATTTCAATACTAATATTAATATTTAAGTTCAATATTGTTGCAAATAACTCACTTAGCAGTGTTTTCCAAGTTACCGCTACTTTATATATTTATTTAATAAATTATTTTCTGTTTTAATAATTTATTTGATTTAGTTATTTAATTTATTCATGTAAAACACTGTGGCAGAGTGGTAACACTCTGGCCTCTCACCTCTGAGATTGGAGTTCGATTCCCATCCGGACCTCAAGTGGGAAAGCTGGTAGTTTTTTGTTTTTTTTTTCATAAACAATATTTTATTAATGCAATTAGGCAAAATAAAAAAAAAAGATTATTATAAAGCCTTCTCGCAGGAAGAAATATGTACAAAAGAATCTAAACAGGATGATAATGATGATAATGATGAGGGTGTGGCCATGTGGCTAGTATGACACTATAGAAACCTGCCTGAGTCCTTTAAAAATAATTGAACAGCCTCAAAAATTGTTTTGTTTTGTTCAAAAGACAAATTAAGATTACCAAATAGAAGCAAGTCGGTTGCTATTGGACCAAAATCGTGTAATTTATTTAACATTAACTGTCTATGTTGATCATAAAGCATACATTCTAAAAGGAAATGCGAATTGTTTTCAACTGAAATACCACAATCACAAATTGAGTTTTCTATAACATGAAGATGTTTGGCAAGATGATCTTTAAGAAAGCTACAGTTCATTCGCATTTTTGAGTGTGTAATATTCCAATACCTATCGCCTAAACCAAATAATTTTTGCCTTAACTTTAACTGTTTAACATTTACTGAACCCTTTCTCTTACGCAATAATGATTTGAAGGAAAGTAATGTGTTGGCCTGCTTAAAAGAAATATCAAGTTGGTAGTTGTTTGCAATTGGTCAGCAGGTGACCTTGACCAACTGTATGTACTGGTTTCCTCTGCCCATAAAACTACCCATCATGATATGACCTATACAATGTGGTGAAAGCGACGCTAAAACCCAGATAAATAAATAAATGTTTGTGTAAAACTATGTGGATGTTTTTGGAGATTTGTTTGGCAGTGTTTTCTGACACTGAGCTTTCCCTCTGTCATTCAAAGAAATGCTGAGTTTTTTTTATAAGTGACCTTTACCCCTCAATAAGATTTTGGGGCAAAGTATAACTTAGTAAATATTACTATGCATACATGATTTTACTGCATGGTAAGACTCATTTTAATATGAGTCGAAGTAAATTTGAATATTTAATTAACTTGTCGGGAGTGCTGCCACATACAATTTCATTCTATTAATAGTGTATTTACTTTCACTGAGTGGTTAACATTGTGTACATATATAAACTGGGTAAAAACAAACATTTGTAAACAAAGTTTAACATCAAGATTTACCAATGTTATTTATAAAAATAACAATATTTTTGATAGTTTTGAGTTCTGCTCCTGCAAATGACATAGTGAGAGGCCTGTCACAATATGACCCTGGCTGTTGAATTGAATGTAAAACTCTACCTTCAGACTTAGATTGCATCAGTTTGACTTTGATAGAGTAACAGTTGGCAAGGTCCTCGGTAGCCTAGTGGGTTAATAAGTTTGGCATCTAATCACAGGCTGGCACCTCTGTGTGGGTTCTCGTCCGAGATGTGACAGAGCTGAGGACCTGTCCCGATATGAACCTGGCTATGGAACAGGACACGAAACCCCAGCTGTGACCTTTGATAGAGTTTGCCTAGTTTCAACGACCTCAGGGCACTATGTCACACCTCTAATTACCAATCACATACATAGAAGTATCACTGAACAGTGACTTGGCAGATGTTCCCTTGAGTACAAAGAGGGGATGAAAAAAAAATAGAACTAATGCATGACTCAGTGAAATACTGAATGCTCTCTGTGAATATGATGAGAAAATGATACTAAAGAAATAACGGGACCGATTTGCTGCTTGATTTCTTTTGTATTGTATCTCTGAGCTTAGTCATGAGAATGATTCTCACATGAGACACAAAATCTGCAAACTCCAGCATTGTTAAGCTTTGGAAAAAAGTATAAAGAGGAGAAAAAGAGACAAATTAGGTTAAATTAGTGACAAATGAATAAATATAATTATAGTGCTGTGCTGGTAAAGAATGTATCACACATTTGGTTAAAAATAAGCAAAATGAACAAAATACAATTTTAGTAAAATTAATTAACGTCTTATGATGAAATATATGTTTCCTTTTAGTAGTTTGGGAACGGCGATTTTTGGTCACATTCTGGTTTTTCATCTGTGCAAATGTTAGTGTTACTCTTATATTAATAGCTTATCTCTGCCTTTTATAAATATTCCTTCAAATCCAGTTTCTTCAAGCAATTTCTAAGGCTGGACCATAGGAGCCACATATACAGTTAACCAGACCCCAGCATTTAAACACTGTTTTCAGAAATTTACAGTTTTGACATTTGGAAAATACCAATTTGAAACAAAAATATGCTGTTTTTAGTCTAGTTTGATTCACGCAATCATTGACTGGTTCACTTGGTTCACTTACTTGCTGAGGGAATCCCAAATGGTTGATTAGGCATTTTGTTGTTGGCAGTTTGGCTGTAAACGTGTCTTTAGCTGGGCTGGATTCTCATCCAAAATACACCATCAGGGGCTTGGTTTAAAATAAATAGCTTTTTTTCCCTCCCCACAAAAAGAGGGGGCGGGGATGACGATATTGTAATCCCCTCCATTTATTTATCCCTTTCTCTGTCGGTTTGTCCATGCACATAACTCAGAAACTGTAGGTAAGGAATCTAAATTTGCCAGAAATCTAAATTTGGCCACCTCTAAAAACCTTACTTAATTCTATGAAAATAGATGTTTTGTTTTAAACTTGGTATGTTCCTGTTCAAAAGCTGTAATTTGCTATACATTCAATGAATGTCACCTCAATTCATTTATTTTATTAGTCTTTCCGCATGTGGCGAATTTCAGATTTGTGGCGAATTTCAGATATGTGGCGAATTTTACATTTCTTACTCTGCATTAGATTGGGTTCATATCTTCACACATGGTTAGGTTTACCCATGACGTGGTCCAGAGTTGATCTGGATTTGGTTACATATTCCAGTTTTTTTAGGGATTTTCCTATATGTCATCTTCATCTTCATTATCTGCCACTGTGGCCTAGCGGGTAACACACTTGTCTAGGAACTCAGAGGATGTGGGTTCAATCCCAGGTACAGGCAGATACATAGTGGCTCGGATGACCACTTAAAATGGCGGTCCTCTGTCATTGGGTCCTATCCCCGGTGGCAGGTTAAAGAACCTCAAGGACGTTGATAAATGGTCATCCTTGAGCCTCTATCTTCCAGTTAGGGGAATGTCAGTTACTTGTGAGTTGGGGCTGTACCTGTACAGTCGGATTGGTGAAATAGCGCTTTGAGTCCTGTAGTATATGGAGATATTGCGCTGAGTATAAATACATAATAATAATAATAATACTGTATAAGTGGTTATTTTCGCGTGGAATTAATTTTCGCTATATTCGCGAGTGACTACAAAACGCGAAAATAACTTCTAGCCAATATTTATATTCAGTAGAACCAGTCTACAGTAGCGTGAGCATAATACTAAAAGTATTTTAATTTGAACATGTTGTTAGTTTGGGCGATAATTGAATATATTTCACCGCGAAAATAAATTCTCGCGAAGCAGGCCTACAGTGTACATTCGCGAACTTAAGTACCCGCGAAAATAACCACTTATACAGTAACTCTAAAACTATTTATCACATTGGAGTCACATTTTCACATGAGATGGGGTCTGCCCCCAGCTTGGGCCTCCTCAAAGATATATTGGGATGCCACGGTCTTTTTTTTGGGGGGGGGGGGGGGGGGGGGGTTTGTTTTTCACCAATGTCTGGTTCCAAATCAGTGGGTGAGGGTTTGTGCTCATTTGCCAATTGCAAGTGGTTCACAAGCTTGCAAGTTAATTATGTGGCTCTTACGCAACATTTAGGTAGGCTAACATTTAATATTTTTGGGTGAAGATTAGTTACAGATTATCTGCCACAGAGGACCTGTGTTCTATCCCAGATAAAGGCAGATACATAAATATAGAGTGGCTCGGATAGCCACTTAAAATAATGGTCTTCTGTCATTGGGTCCTATCCCCAGTGGCAGACTTAAGAACCTCAGGGATGTTGATAAAGAGTCTTTCAGTTAAGTAAATGCCAGGCAGAACAAAGTTTGGCCTGTACTTGTGCGGTCAGAATGGATCAACAGAGCCTGGAACCCTGTAGTTGTGTCAAGTATAAATATACAGTACATATACGTATATATTTATCTTCAATTATTATAAAACTCAAAAATATAAACAGTTTGGGTATTTTTTTCTAGTTTACAGTATGCTCTTATTTCTAGGTTTTTGGCTCAAGGTTAAGAGAGAGAAAAATTTCTGTTTGTCATCCAGGATGGCTAGACAGTGTGAAGCCTCCCCTTGAAATTTCTGCTAATTTACTAGACTCCTCATCAAAAGTACCGTATTTTGTCGCAGTAAAAAGTAAGACAAATTTGTTGGAATCAGAACTTTCATTTTTCCCCAGAATGTTCAGAATTTTAAAGTTAATAATGAAAAATTGGATGTAGAAAGGTGATGGTATAAATGTTTAGGTTGTTGATGAGTGTAAAGTATTATCTGTGGAGGAAAGGTATTGAAAATACACTCTTATGGTAATTTTAAAAGTTGATTGAAATAAGACATACAATATGTCCTTTATTTATAAAAGGTGATGTGTATGACATAAATATCATAAAATAAATATTAAAAAAAAATTCGAATACCTATTAAATGTAAAACACCTAATCAATGAAAGTTGTAGTGATGTGTATTTTTAAAAGACTCTTCTTGTTAGACAGGAATATTAAAAAGTAAATTGTGAGTAAATTGTTGCAGAGTTAAAATAAGTAAAATGACCCCAGATAAATTAAGTTTGTTCCTACGTGTCTTTTGGAAAGACTATGTCACTCAGAAAAATTACAGAATGATTGAGTATGTTTTGGTTCGGTAGCCATAACATCTTGTCTCCTTGGTGACGGAAAGCTAATTGGAACGACCTACAGCAGCCGCTTCAACTTCAGACAAAAATATAATGGCATTATTTGCCAATTAGACTATCTAAAAGCATAAAAAAATTGAGGAAATCCATAATAAGGTTTTATTATGACTATCCATAAAGATACAATTTGGTATATCCTTAAAGTAAAACTCTGGTAGAATTAACGGGCCCACTCTGTGAAGAAACTGAACACAAGCTGGTGAACCAGGTACCCATAGAACTGTGAATATGTTGTTATGCAAGGTATACAAATTGTCCATCAGGCTGAGGTCACACATATAATTTCATTTCTTGTTTAATCCGCCACATATTTAGGACATCTTTGTCTGGATTGGCTTTTGGGTATAGATGGTATAGATGTTTGAGACTATGAGTTTTGAGATTTTTATGAATATCAGCACAAGTGTAAGGACATACCGGTATACAGTGAAAGAGATAGAATTGGGACTCCTTGCTGTTAGAATACTCACTTATACTTCAAGCCTGTCTTATTGGGTTGGAATATGCCTCAGAGTTTATTGTTTATAGGTTTTCTCTTCAGTCTTCACTTGCTTTCAGTAAGTACAAAACTGACCTTTGCTTTTTAACTCCATAGGGAGCAGTTTGTGGTTTAGGACCTGTTACTGTGTCATAAATGTTGTCCACACCGTGTGAACTGAAGGAAACATTATGGGCTGAAAACAAATAGCAAAACGAGCAGTCAGAGAGCACATACCTCCGCCAAGGCACATAATGATAAGTAAATGGGAAAATCCGGATTTTTGGTATTTTTTGCATCGGGATGGTAATCCAGATCAGTCTCAAACTTTAATGGGATCTAGGTTAGACCAAGACCCATCTTCTCATATTACTGTACAGGTATTACAGGGCAGCAGGAAATATCTTGTCCTGCCTGTATCTCAGAAACTGTAAGATGTAGGATCTTGATACTTTGTAGGGATATTGGTTAGGGGGTGTAGGTGTGCAACATCATGGTATGACTTTGATTTTACCATTGCCCTTGCCATAAGGGCCTTAAATTTCAAAATCTTGTCTGGACTATATCTCAGAAACCATAATGATGTTGATGCTTGGTAGGAACATTGGTTTGGGATATTGTTGTGCAATGTCATAATGTGACTTGACCTTTCACCTGATTGTTGTGACCTTGACCCTTAAAATTTTGTCCGAGCTATATCTCAGAAACTGGAAGGTGTAGAAAGTTGATATTTGGTAGACGATACTGTGGGGTTTTAGGTGTGCAATGTCATGGTATGATCTTCCTTTGACCTTGCCGTAGTGACCTTAACTCTTGTGTGGGCCATATCTGGAAAACCGCAAGGTGTAGGGTATTAATACTTGGTAGGAATATTGGTTTCGGGGTGCAGGTGGCCTTTATGTAACCTGTTTTAGTCCCCTTTCACACTACAGGCCGTACGCCCCATGGTTATAAGTTTAACTCAGCGGAGGCAGCTCCCAGGTCACTCCATTTCATCCGAGTTGTTCACACTACAGGTGGACGGCCACTGATTGGATACAGTTTTTTTACTGTCAATTACAGTAGGATGACAGTATTACAAATGTTGGTCACCGAGAAGCAACCTCCATTAACCTCAGCTCACCTTTGGTAGCTGTCACACACATGGTGAAACGACCAATACCTTAACTCACCTTTTGACGCCATATTACACCGAAGGACCACACCTTGGTTACCATAGTAAGAAATTGATATGCGCATGCTTGGAATCATCATGCTAGCAAATTCAGAGGTGAAAATTTCAAACATTTTAAAATATCTGTACGACGTGTAAGGTAATGGACGGTTTGCCACCGACTCGCAAGGTCGCAAACGGACGTCAGGCAGTGATCCAAGGACAGGGACGTTTCACCAAACGCGGGTTACTGCGGGTGATACCACCTGCAGTGTGAAAGGGGTATAAGGAGCCATAAAATAATTTCTGATTCAAATAAGTGCCTCAACTTGACACATAACTCGGAAATCCCACAGAGAAATTATTGAATATGTTTCATTTTTTTTCCATCATATTTGACTTCCTTATATGGTATGCACAAATACACAATTGCCGATGACAACCAAATGGCAATAAATGTTCTATGTACCAGTTTGTGCCAAGTTGAGACAAGTGCCAAGTAGTCCAAGTTTATGTTCAGAATTGTATCACATAGTAGCATCACAGGTGATTGCAAACCACCAGGGAACATTGAGAAAGTAAGTCATCTTGTAAATTGTAATATCTTGGTAATTTACGGTATTGAAAAAAACCAATAAGTTTCAAGGAAGTCACGACACATTCCATCTCTTCCTTATGAACTTATTCCTGACAGAGTGTAGAGTAAAGCCTTTTTTTGCCAAATGAACTGTTCTGTTGCATGTAATGCACCCATCTCTCTCTCTCTCAGATGTAAGATCAAAGTGATTCAGAAGTACAGTGGATTAGCCTCTATCTGTCTATACACACAAACACCTCAGTCAGATCCTACCTGATAATCAAGTCTGAACTCTTGATATACCTTCCAGTCCTCTAGAAAGTATTCATCTATGAGGAAGTAACTTAAACTCTCTTGTAATACTGAATTCTCGTGTAATCACTCCAAGGGGGTCATCTGCTTCTTTAGAGCAATCAGGTACTAGTGTTAAGAAAAGTGTAAATGTCACTCCTGTTTATCACCGCTGCGAATAAGGCTGAAAAAAATGAATAGAAATACATCTTCTCTTCAAATATGAATGGTCAATGTATTGGGTGAATATTCAAATATTTGGTATCTGTTTTGTACATTTACATAACTGAGCTGATTTTACATAAAGAACCATACACTTTTTTCTACCACTCCTATCAATCAGAAAATTTATCACAAGGTCAAGCTTGACCCACATTTTAATAGTGGTGTGAACGGTAAACCAGCATTTCGCTTTGTTTAGGTAGAAATGATGAAATCTACAAAGAATATTTAACATTTAACATTGGTTAGGAGGTGTAGGTGTGCAAGTCATGGTCTGACCTTGATTTGACCTTGCCGTAGTGGCCTTGAGTTTGAAAATCTTGTCCGGGCTATATCTCGGAAACTGCAATGTGTAGGAAGTTGATACTTGGTAGGGATATTGGTTAGGGGGTGTAGGTGTGCAACGTCATGGTCTGACCTTGATTTGACCTTTGACCTTGCTGTAGTGACCTTGACCTATAAAATCTTGTCTGGGTTATATCTCGGAAACTGTAAGGCGTAGGAAGCTCATACTTGGTAGGGACATCAGTTAGGGGGTGTAGGTGTGCAACGTCATGGCGTGACCTTGATTTGACGTTTGACCTTGCCGTAGTGACCTTGACCTATAAAATCTTGTCCGGGGTATATCTGGGAAACCATAAGGTGTAGGAAGTTGATACTGAGTAGGGACATTGGCTAGGGTGTGTAGATGTAAAATGTCATGGTGTGACCTTGATTTGACCTTTGACCTTGCCGTAGTGACCTTGACCTATAATGCCTTGTCTGGGCTATATTTTGGAAACCATAAGGTGTAGGAAGTTGATATTTGGTAGGGACATTGGTCAAGGGTTATATGTGTGCAACCTCATGGTGTGACCTGGATTTGACCTTTGATCTTGCATTTCTGATGCTATTTTATGTCTCTACAAGGATATCTGAAACTATTTATCTCTCTTATATCTCTCTTATATTGTTTTACTTGAATCTTGTTTTTTGCAACTTTGGGTGTCTTTTTGTGTAGATTAAACACTGTTAAAGTCATATTAGAAGTCATTAATTGTTTTACTTTTGCAACTTCCCATTGTAACAGATGGTATTGCATCAAGTGAGCCACAGGTTTTGCCCCAATTCCACATAAAAGCATGTATTGCTACATCTGTATGTATGGGTAGTGCTGGGAGATCGCTTGGATTTTTCCTGTCGAAGTTCGTATCGGACATTTGTAACCAAACTTCGAACATTTCCGATTATGGAGTTGAAGTGTAAAAAAGACAGATAAAATATTAATATTAAATTATATCAAGTAAAATACACACAAATTGCCACAAATATGACCAAAATATAATCTAAAAGCCATTCACAGACGTCTCCCTCACTAACAGACCATGCTTGATGTATCCTCACTTGTGATTGGCTGATTTTGATTACCTTGACAACAGTGGGAAAACCCCAAGGTGTTTCTATTTACGTTATTTTTATTGCATTCACGGCTAGTTTTGTGATTTTAACTGATGGATATTTCAGATTTTTACAAAATATTATTAAGGTTAGTATTTTATTGTGACCAAAAGGCTGCAAAGAAATGGATTTAGCAAATATCGGTTTTACTTAAAGTTTGCCAATCATTGATTGGCAATGAGCCAGCGAGCGATAATACCGAAGTTTGCAAACATCGTCCCAGCACTATGTATGGGTAATATTCAAAACATCAAAACCATAATTCGACCATAAAAATGAAAATCAAAATGGGAGAAGTCTTAAAGCTTCATAATTTTTAGTTTACTGAATTGTCTTGTTTTAATACTTATTCTGTACATGCAATTTCTTTCTCTTAGATGTTATTTTCTCTACTTAAACATTATTTGGACACTGACACTGCTCTGAAAGTATCCCAATCTGTGTACTGTTTCACTACTTCTATATCTCATGGTGTTGAAAACTATTTTCCCGGCTGTGGGGTACGGGCATCTCTGATGCTATTTTTTATTTTCAGAACTGGTCCGACCATAACATTTTAACATCTCAGTGACACATGAATGAGCCATCGGCCTAATTTCTACCTGTAATTGATATTTTAATCTGAAAATGAAAACTATAGAAAGCTGATACCCATGTAGCTTTTCTTAATATAAGCTTTGTATTTTAATATAAAAACTGGAAGAATGTTACATGGGATGTCAGAGTTTGACAGGTAATTAAACTTGTACCCAAGCATTTGTCAAGTGATATTCAGGGTGCCTTGTTTGAAAATGTGAATAGGGTATTGAATTTTGTTAAATGGCTGAAGAAAAAGAATTCAAAGTCATTATATTGTAAAAGATACACGTGTGTGCTTAAATTTGAGTCATACTGCTTTGACTTGTATTCAGTCTAATTCGGTGCATGTGTACATTATTTTTCTGTCAGCTTACAACATAAAGCTGGTTTGAGCCCCAGTAGATTTAAACAAATTAAGTTAAAGAAATCTTAAATTAAATTGTGTATGCACCTACTAAAACAAACAAGGTCAGATGTGATTTCTGTTCTGAAAAGGGAGCATATCTGAAAAATGTGAACGCTCTATAATTGTAGGAATACTGACTCTTTCATTATTTTTATTGCTTTTATGATTCACAGCTTTTAAATGTAATAGATGACATCTGCAAGGGTTGTTAAAATTGTATTCAAACTTAATGTGAATACCAAGGCATGTTCAATACAGTAGCTTCCAAAAATCTTGTGCAAAAAATATTAAAATAAGCAGCAATATATTCTAAAAAGGAAGCTGCAGTTGTTTTCAGGAAATACTAAAATCTGAAAACTTCAGAAGAACTAAAATTCTAAGCGAGTTGATTTTCTCCAGAGTATTTTGGTATAACAATCAACACAATAACAGCGCAAGATCAATAATTGATTCTGGCCCAATTCTTGGTCAGTAAAATGGGTGATTATTGGATTATCATAACTGACCAATGGAAACACACAAAGGATTTGACGTAAAAGTTTACATTCTGTTTGTGATTGATCATTCGTTATTATCATTATTTTCTATCTACTGATGAATGTCCTGTTTAATTATCTCTAACAGACAGCACATTGTCTCTCTCACATAACCCTTTCATTTTTATATGGAGACCTTGTCATAATCAATTACAATCTCTCATCAAACTGTTTTTGTCTTTCATTTTGTTCTGCGTAGAAGAAAACTAGTATTGCCCAAAAATAGCTTCAAGTTGGTAATTTGGTTTGAAGACAAACTCTGTATTTGTGCTTAAACAAGTGCAAGTATATGGTATGTAGCTCCCTCCATTAAAGAGGTTATGTTTATTGTGCCGTGCGTTTGTTTGCAAAATAACTCAAAATGGTATGGACAGATTTTGATAAAACTTTGAGGAAATGTGTCAGCAAAGGCACAGGCAAAAGGTGATTTGATTATGTTGATGATCCAGATGGCCAGATCTATTCAGGAGTCTTGTAAAGGATTTTTATGATTGCTCTTAGCAGTATTAGAGGTGTTGGGCACTGGCAGAGGCATGTACTCTCTGAGTGCTCTTGTATACATATAAACAAGCAGAGTGGATGAGGGATCTGGGATCTAGATATTGCCCCCTCCACCCTCCCTCCCCTACCAACAAAAGAAAAAAACAACTTGGGGTCTCAATGTGGCCAGACTGAAACAATGTGTAAAATTCACTAGCCGGGTAGTCGCTTGCATTAACCATCGACTAATCAATTAACTGTTTCCAAGATTTAGCAATTTTCAAGCAAGTACCAAAAATGTCACATGGCCATGTGTTCCGGATGTAAACAAGCAATATCCCATTGGGAAGATATATGTAAATATAACAAAACAGTTAATTGGTATTGCACTATTGGTGTCGACTTGTGCTTTGATAACCTAAAAATTGATTAAAACGGTTAATTGTTTCAGCTTTACAATGCAGTGGATCTGTATCATCTTTGAGCAGGACTGGGCCAGGTTCATACTACACTTTGCATGAAAATGCAAGACCCCAATGCAATTAATATTGTTCTAGTTGAGAACAATGGGCCATAATGGGTTATTCATTAAATCTTAAGTTAATAAAAGAGTTGGATTAGGAGAAAGGTTAATATATTTCATAGAGAAGTGAAGGTAATGTTTGGATTAACTTTAATCCATCCATCAAAATGGATTACATTTGGGATTAAATATAATTGAATCTGAATCCAATCTAAAGATTTAATCTAAAGATTAGCTGAGCCACTTTTTGTAAACTTTTATCTAATTTTTGGCTCAGCTTGGTCCTCCTTTGTAAATAGTTCTCAAGATATTGTCAAAAAATACCTAAAGAAATTCTACATCCTCAGTCAGGGTCTGGATCCTTAGGCAATTTGAAACATGTGCTGAATGGCAAAGCCAAGATGGAAGCCATATTGTTGTGTTTGATGTGTTGTATTGTTCTAAAATAAAGCACATGTGTTAATTGCATTTGTGTTTCATTAACAACACCACTAATTGCTGTCTCAGGGTACTTGTACTGTGTATGTTGGCTTACCTGGTGAAGTATCAGTGAACTGGATACTTGTAAAACTGTGAAAATAGTGTGTATTTCTATCAATAACATGGATAAAGACCTATTTGTCAATCAGATATGTTCACTGAATATTTATTTTCCCTGGCTTCAACAGATATTTGACTATTTATTTTTGATGAGTTTGTTCACATCGGCAGCCATATTAGCTGGTACTTTGTGTTGGTTGCCAAGTCTGAGTTGGTGTTTTATGTCCTGATCAGGAGCCAGAAATACTGTTTAACACCCAGGTTCATATTGGTCCTCAGCATTCATATGCATTGGTTCTTGTGGGAGTCAAACCCACACAGAAGTGACAACCTGTGATCAGATACCAGACTTGCTAAACACTGGGTCACAGAGGACCTGTCATTTGGTTGGTCAGAACTAAAGCAGAAGTACCTGGATATTGGTCATTTATTGCAACCTGTACAATAGATAACAGACACTAATGATTACCACAGAACAACTCTCGGGCCCAACATCAACATACAAGTTCTGCTGGAGAATGTAATTCCACACTGTGTACAGTAGCCTAGAGAAAGGCTGGGTGGAATTCTATTGAGTCTGATGACACACGGTGACCAATGAAAGGGAGGAGGGGGACGGGAGGAGGGGGGATGGTGTCTTACTGTCTAGACATTTTTTTAAACCTTTTCACCACCCTCCTCACTCTATTCTATCTGCTGTTACTGTTAGTTACAGTAAGAGATATAAAATTCCCCACAATTTGTGGTGTTTGCAACTTTGGGAACGCAAGCCTTAAAATGATATGAAGCAAAATTCTATAAAATTTTCCATGAAATAAGATAAATAAAACAAATTGTTAGAAACATGACAGCTTGTATAAGATGAAATGTCCTATAATTCAAACAAATATGCGAGTGGTTTTTTATTTTTTCCACATACTGTGGTAAATATCACATATTGTATTGAATTTTCATGTGTTACTGTATCTGTTTTCTTGCCCCAGACTTAGTCAACGTGCACTGAATCCTCACACATCTCCATTTGTCTCACCAGAAAGTGATTACAGTACACCGACTGAATCTTGCTTTCATATAAATTTTCATGTCACTCTAAAGGCCTGTAGCATTGACGACAAGGCAAGACGATCTGATCTGATAATTAAGTTGAAACTCAATTGTTCACGCCAATGACAATACAGCACAAAACAGTTTTATTTTTAAAAATTGTCCAGCATTTATCATATTGTATCTCGTCCAGTTTTATCCCCAGTTAAAATGAACACAATTTCCATATTTCGGGTTCGATTTTCGAAATTCTCCCACCATTGTGTTCAGTTAGAAGAGGACATGTATGTGAGCCTTTTGTGTCTGTTTTGGAGCAATTAAGAAAGGGTCCTTGGTGGCCATGTGGCTAGCAGGTTTGGCATTTGGTCATAGCTTGTCACCCCTGTGTGAGTTTTACTCCCATAAGTGGCAAGTACTGAGGACCTGTCCCAATATGACCCAGCCTGACTGTAGAACAAGAGGTAAAACATAAACTTTACACTTTGAATAAGTTTGTGTCTACTAGGCCTAGAGCTAGTCAATTAAAAAAATATCTAAGTGAATAAGTTTGTGTCTACTAGGCCTAGAGCTAGTCAATTTAAAAAATATCTAAGTATAACAGGTTTTACAGTAAGATGTTATCAGACGTCTCACCCTGGATAAACTTTTGATCTTTGCAACATGTAAATGCATTGAGCATCACTTTGCAGTAATTAATGGGTCAATTCCAGCTACACTCCCTGCCACAAGATTTGGTCACTAGGTAATGTAGGAACTAAAATCTAAGTTTTGTATCAAAGTCAAATTAATTTGACTTTGCAAATTGGCCAATATTGAATTATTGTTTTGTGAATTAAAGCATACCGTGTAACATCTTGTGATGTCTCATTTTCAACACAAAAAAAAAGTAAAAATTAATATACATACCAATTTAAAGTAATTCAAATTATTATTTAAATCATTATTATATCCCCAGACGAAAGTCGGGGATATATTGGATTCAGGTCCGTCGCGCCGCCGCCGCCGCCGCCGCCGCCGCCGTAGAAATTTCCTTGTGGACGCGATAACTCAAAAACAAATTAATATTTTTTTTTCAAACTTGGTACACATGTTAAGAGTGCCCAAAGGAAGATCCCTATTTTAAGGTGACCTTAAACTCCCAGTAAAAAAGAACTTATGGCCACCTTAAGGTCAGAAATTGGACTTTTGGCCACTTAGAGCCCTCTAGGTCACAAACTATGATGCTCAGCTGGCTGAAATTTTACCTGACAACACATTAATATGTTCTTAGTACATGTGCCGAAAATCATGACTTTAAGTTGAGGAGAAAATTGTCTTTGAGGCCCATAAATACCCCCACTTAGGGATTTTTTGCTATACTTTTCACATATTTTGCCCTATAATTTGGAAGTGGTAATTCTGATGAGTCTCAAACTGTGCTAGGTATAACTTTGATATGTAATCCTTGTCTGTAGAAAATTTTAGGGCTGTAGGTTTACCCAAAGGGGTCGACTTAAGGTCTCAAAAGTGCCCACAGAGACCCAATTTATGCACTTTTTGCCACTTTCAAGCACTGTAGCTTTCAAACTATGTCTCTCATCTAAGTTAAATATCATCTGGGAATATATCTATGTGTTTTCTTATATGTGCCCCAACATTTAGGCCTTTAATAGACAGTTAACCTGTGTATCAGGACCATAAACACCCACCCGAGTGACCCTTATAAGACATTTTTCACATCTTTTTCCCTGTAACTTGGAAATGGTAAGTCTGAGAAGTTTCAAACTGTATTAGATATATATTCTGTGTGTAATCTTAGTATGTAACAGATTTAAGTCTGAAGCTTTAATTTTGAAGGTCAAATTGAGGTCTCTAAAAGGCTCCCAAAGACCCAATATTTGGACTTTTTGCTACTTTTAAGCCCTGTGACTGTCAAACTATGTGACTGATAGAGCTCAAATCCTATCTGGGAAGATATTAGTATGTTATTTATATATGTGCCAAAAATTAAGGCTTTAAGAAGACATTTAACCTGTGTATGAGGACCATAAATCCCCACCCGAGTGACCATTTTTAGACATTTTTCACATATTTTGCCCTGTAACTTGGAAATGGTAAGTCTAAGAAGTTTCAAACTGTATTAGATGCATATTCTATGTGTAATCTTAGTATGTGACAAATTTTAAGTCTGAAGCTTTAATTTGAAGGCCACATTTAGGTCTCTAGAAGGCCCCATAAAGACCCAGTATTTGGACTTTTTGCCAATTTTAAGGCCTGTGACTGTTAAACTATGTGACTGATAGAGCTGAAATCTCATCTGGGAATACATTATTATGTTCTTTTTACATGTGCCAAAAATCAAGGCTTCAAGTAGACATTTAACCTGTGTATGAGGACCTTAAACACCCACCTGAGTGACCCTTTTAAGACATTTTTCACATATTTTGCTCTGTAACTTGGAAATGGTAAGTCTGAGAAGTTTCAAACTTTATTAGATACATATTCTATGTGTAATCTTAGTATGTAACAAATTTTAAGTCTGAAGCTTTAATTTGAAAGCCACATCGAGATCTCTAAAAGGCCCACAGAGACCCAATATTTGGACTTTTTGCCACCTTTAAGCCCTGTGACTGTTAAACTATGTGATTGATGGAGCTGAAATCCCATCTGGGAATGCATTATTATGTCCTTTTTACATATGGCGAAAATCAAGGTTTTTAGTAGACATTTAACCTGTGTATGAGGGCCATAGACACTCGCCCAAGTGCCTTTTTGGACATTTTTTCCGTATTTTGCCCTGTTATTTGGAAATGCTTAGTGTGACAAGTCTTAAACTGTATTATATATAATTTTTGTTTGTTATGTATGTCCCCCAAAAAGTTTCAGATCTGTAGTTTAATTGCTAAGGTCTCTTTAACAATTGTAAAATGCCCACAGAAACCCAATTTATGGACATTATGCCACCTTAAAGCCCAGTAACTGTCAAACTATGTGGGTTATAGAGCTGAAATCTTTGAATTTTTAAAAGGAAATGCCTGTCTATTTAAATTTTGAATATTAATAATGTTATGGCTATCTTAGTCTTTTAAGAACTTATTTTTGTGTGTTATACCTCTGCTTGCTGAGTTTTTAACTTTTTAAAATGAAACTGGTTAAACGCCGGTTAAACATATTCAAGTAGACAAAATGGACACTTTAAGTGAGCTTTAAGTCCCAATATTAATGAAATTATATCCGTATGTAGTAAAACTAGGGGATTTTTAACCCTCAACTAGCCCAGTTTTATTCAACTTGCCTCAGTTAATTTTGACACAGCTCCTACAGTTATGAACTCATTTCAGTTGATAATCACATACTTAAAATTCTCAATTCTTTTTGTATTTGAGTACCCCTTTTATATAGATTGTTTGTTTACCATTTATGCTGTAGCACTCCATCTCTTTGAGAGAACATGTAAACTGTGTAAAAAAGATGTAGAAGATGAGATACATTTTGTTTGTGTTTGTCCAGCTTTAGAGCTGATTCGTATGAAATATTTCAAAATTTTAAATATAGATAAATCTGAATTATTAATAGATCAATTATCAAGGGTATTAACTCATATGAATGTCAATATGGTTATTAATTTTATTTTTGATTTGTGGCAAGAAAGAAAAAGTAAATTATATTGTTAATTTTTATGTATTGAATTGCTGTCTTTATTTACTGTATCTTACCTCAAAATATGTTTGCTCTGTTTGTTATTAACTCTCTATTTAAAGTGACTTATAAGCCCATATAGGGCTGGGTATTACTTCAATAGTTTTTGTATAATCCTTGTCAACATAATACATGTCACTATAATAAACTAATAAACTAAACTAAGTCCCAACCCACATCCCCCACCCGGATTCCCCCCACCCACCTCTGGGACCTCCAGCTATATTGAGTGACACTAAATAAACAAAGGTATTTAATGATATCAGATGAGAAACAAAGACCTCAATGGGGTTGCAGATCTTGTGTAATAGTGAGAGAGGTGTGGAGAAGGGGAGAGGGGTGGGGGTGGGAGGTGGTGGGCTTCATTACATATAACACAAAGGGGAGTCAGAACTGAGATTGTGTCACATATTTAGGTTGCATATATATGGACCACATATATAGGTATAGAGGAAATGAATAACTGAAAACAATTTGCAAATTCTAAAAATAATATAATAAAATAATAATATAAATAATTTTTTTTTAAATAATATTTTATTTGTGAACAAATATAGAAACAGATATGCGCTTTTGGGATTATGAATTTTAGAATGGACATTGAATCATCAATCATTTAAATACTTTGAAGGAAGATTGAAAAGTATGATGAGTTGAGTTAAAAATAATATTTTATTTGTCAACAAATATAGAAACAGATATGCTCTTTTGGGATTATTATTTTAGAATGGATATTCAATCATCAATCATTTAAATACTTTGAAAATAGGTTTAGAGTTATCATTGCAGGAAGATTGAAAATATAATTTGAGTTATGTATTCGGCGTCTGGGGATACACCATCTTCCTTGGAAGATATAAACAGAGTAGATTGATGTGCTGAAGTTCATATAATAATGGGTAATTATGTTTTTAAAAATTCCCGATCAAAACCTGTGGCGTGAGTGATGACCTATCTGGGGATATGTTGGCGCCGAGTTGGCCCAATCTAGTTGATCAAGTATTTATGTACAACATACGCAAATATATGCAGTATTCATAACCCGAGAGGAAAGTCGGGGAAATACTGGTTTCACCTCCCTTGTGCTACCACCAACGTACATTTTGACTTGTGTACGTGATAACTCAAAAATGCTTTTAACGGATTTCATTCACACTTCCCACACACATGTATTTGTTTCAGGAGAGGAACATTATTGTAAGGTGACCTTAAACTCCCAATAATAAATATGTACACCTTAAGGTCAGAAATTTGATTTGTTGGCACTTAATGCCCTCTAGCTTTAATTTTAAGGTCACTTTTTACCACTTTAACTGTTTTAAGCCCTAGAGGTGTCGTACAATGTGACTGATAGAGCTGAAATCTCATATGGGATTTTATTAATATGTTGTTTTACATGTGCCAAAAATCAAGGCTTGAAGTAGACATTTAACCTGTATATGAGGCAAATGAACAATCTACCCAGAGGATTTTTTTTAAATTAATCAAAAAAAAAAAAAAAGTCGGCACAGTCTAGTTAACACTATTGTTGTAGTACGGTTTTTGGGGATGTAGAACATAAATACATTTAAACATAATTCATTCCTCTTTATAGTTTATTGATATTCTTTCACTTGTATTTATATTTCACTTTACTTATAATCACACAAATATACTTGTTGCATAATTAGATAAGCATATAGTTATTTTATCTTATTCAGTGTTCCCATCCATATTCATAGCATAAAATGCTGATGAGAACATTATGTTATGATAATAACTTGCTAGCTCATATATCCTATTTATGTGAGTCTAGCTATATGAAGACTCCATCTTTGTACATCCTCTGTACCAGACTAACACATAATATTATGTATAAGACTAACTAGCCTAGTTAATCCTGTAGCAGGATATTTTATACTCAGTAGAAGTCATGTGACACACAGTAGTCACATGACCAGGTAATAGAGATTTAGCCAATGAGTAAAGAGTATCTAGAGTCACATGACTGGTCACTGATGTGATGACCAATGAGAAGATACAATTTAGTTGAACAGATGTTAATTTACATAATAATAAAGGGTAGTCACTGCTTGCCTTAGGATAATAATAAGGCAAGGGGAAGATTACAAGACATCTGTTTTATGAGGGATAATGACATAGGGGTATATACATAGGGGTAATTATGAAGGGGGAGCTATTGTTAAGACTGACAGTTGGTGTAAGATATTTACATATGTATTGACATCTAAGTAGATAGACAATCAGAGTGTCTAAACAGTTACATAATGACTTGACATCTAAGCAGCTGGACAAACACAGTGTCACCTATGCTTGTGTAAGGAATAGCTGCTTAGGGACCAGCTAATTATAGTGATGTCCACTAAAAGAGACAGGTGAATTACATGTAGAACAATGGATGACTAGGGATGGATGACTAGTAAGGAAAATTAGGGTAAAGCCTAGCATAATTGTAAGGGAACACCTGAGTAAACAATAGTAGTACAAGCTCAATATGTAGCTATAGTAAAAAATAAATGACTGGTATACAGACATACATGCTTGGACATAAAATAATACATAGCCATTAATATACATAATTCAATGCTTTGTAGCATGTTCACAAAATATAATACAGGTAAACACATTTAAAGGAAAGGCATTTATAGACATAAGAAAGTTAATAAGATATACATTTAGTAAGCTCAAATACAAGTTTTAATGTAAATACATAATTTCTTGAAAAGAGATAATAGTATGCATTTGCAATCTACAACATTTTCCCCCCTTTGGGAAAAAAGGGTTGCCTCCTGGCAACTTAAACATGTGTGACAAATAAAACAATGAGATATATACAGATGGTATGAAAGTACTTAAGCAAAAGCATACAGTGTTTTAGTTCATAAACATTGCAGTAGTTTGTTATTGCAAAAACACATCTATCCTGTGCATGAAAGTTGAGGTTGTTCCTGGTCACTAGCACGACTCAGAACACAATGAAGTCCGTATGAAATGTAACACAAATCAGTTGTTAGCACAATAGTATGCTAACCCTCTGTAGTCTATACATTTAACGTAATTGTCTTTAACCATTTGCTGGACAAGTCCCAACCAACACGCTTTAGTAAGTGTCACCAGTGCATGATATGTGTAGAATAACCCATATTTCATGTAAATTAAGGGTAAGTAGGTGCTGATGCCGGAATGTTATTTATCACTGGATACAGCTTTGCTGTTGCACTATCTTTAATCAGAGTGCCTTGCACATCATCATTTGCAATTACTTTAACTTCAGCCAAATCATAGTATCCTTTGAATTGGTGACAAAGTACAACATTGTACGATTGCTTAAGTATGAGCCTTAACTTTATCCAAGTGGCAATGCTGACAAGTAGTTTGGATGGAAGGGTAACGGTGCATTTGGTGACATTATTAACTACGATGGTCCTATTCCATGAAAGAAAAATTAAACAAGGTAAATGAGATACAGTAAGTTGTGCAATGGGTTCTGTTGCTGCAAAGGTGTAGTGAACAGGGGGCAAATCAATGTTTAAAACATCTAGGTGAACAGTATTACAGTCCGACATAATATCAAGACCCAGTTTGGCTCTTTTGACATAGTTAAACCTGCAGAACTTTGCAATAAGAACGAACAATATTGTGGAGCACAAAGCAATGAGAAGAATGTGTAAACTCATGTTGGATGTCAGGTCTGGCAAAAGTATCTGATCTTCAACAGTGGGAGAAGTAGTAGTACTTGGAGACCAGACAAAACTAGGTAAGCTATGAGAAGTAGGAACTTTCGAAAGCAAATTTGAAGATACTAGTAATGCAAGTTTCTTATTTTTAAACCATAAGCAAATGGTAAGAGAGAGAGAAAGTACAGACACAACAATAGGAATTGCAGGTATCACTGTAGATTGAAAAAAAGAGGTGGGTGGTATGATTGCTTGAGAAGACAATTCACCATTCAATACAGATTCTAGAAGAGAATTGTATATCGTACCATTCTGCTTGGCTTTATTCACAACCTTTTGGAGACTAAACTGTAACTTATTACTTGTGTCAACAAGATCACTGTAGTTGTGTTCATACACATTGAATGAAGGTAGGGACATATGTAAAGGTTCTGAGAAGGTTGAATGCGATAGGATTTCTTGAAGTTCTGATTCCTGGAAGAAACTGTGTAACAAAGCTAGATTCACAGGGTAAGTTTTTGTGATCTGGGTGTCTTTAACACAATTAGAAATTCTAGGGGGATGGATAAAGGAATCAGCAGTTATAGAACAAAAACATGGTACCTCAATAATACAATAGTTGCATCCTTGTTCAACTCGACTGGGTAAATTAGTACATGTGTATGTTACCGAGGAAATGCTTGACAGAAGCAAGGTTGTTTCCGAGACAGGTAAGATGAAAGATGGGATGTGATAGTGTAAGTACTTAAAATTACACAAGGTTTTGACAGAACTTGTCTGTTCAAATAACAGTGCTATACTGCATGTAGGGAAGTCAGAAGAAGTAATGTAATGGGCATTTGGACATTGTTTGACATGTGACCCTTTACAACTATCTACAGTGGCATCATCCATTTCCATAAAGAATTTTGTATCTGTAGATACTGCTAAAAAGGGAGTGACATCTAGGAGTTGAGTTGCCTGGGTAGAGGCATTATGAAGTGGTATGGGGAAAGTGGTAATTCGAAACAGGGAGAATTTGTGAGCCTGAGGGGTGATTGGAATTTTGAGGGTGACAAATATAGAATTTCCATGACGAAGATAAATGAATTCCATGTCATAAAAATCTCTGATATGGTGAAATGCTACGTGAAATGAAGGAAACCTCTGCACAAGTTTTTGGTGTACTTCATCAAGGCATGTCTGTAGTACATGTGGAGGAATAAGAAAGGGTGACAACTGACCATTTTGCAGCTTCTCAATGCCATGAAAGAAGTTGTCTAGTTGGTGCGAGAGAAAATTGAGGGCAGTTGTCTGATTAATAAGAATGTGCATTAGGGTTGAGAAAGTTTTCACAACTTGATTGAGTGAATGTTCCATTTCATTATGAAGTGTTACAAGGGAGTCATGATTAAGATGAACTGTAGTCAGGATGTTGTTGATCTGTTGTGTGTTTGCTGTCATGTAAGAATGCATAGAGTCAGACTCAGAGTGAAATGCTTCAATAAACTTCTTTTCAACAGACACCATATTATTCATATGTCTGCGTAGCACATCAAGATCTTTTTCTGTTGCAGTTCCAAACAGGGAATGGGATAAGTCACCAATGAAAGGTAACAGGGCGGTACGCTTGCCTTTACTCCCTTGTTTGTTCACAGTCTTATTTGTATCTGGTATCAACATTTTGATACTGTTATCCAACACTGTAAGTCTTTGGTGCATGTTATCAGTTAATTGATCAATATGGCCATACATATTACTGATTTCTTTACACATTTCTTGTAGATGCGAAGATGGAGCAACAGTGGGACATCGAATCTGTTCCGCCAACTGGGGTGCTTGCCTCATAGTTGGTATAAGTACCTGGAACGTGTGCCTCCAGTACTGTTGCGCAACACTCATCTTGGCAATTCTTTCAAATTTCACACCATATGTTCTAGAAAGACTATTTACAGGTTCTGCAATGAATGTACAAGGATTCTTGTATTTGCAGGTCACAGAAACAAGTGCTTCAGAACGTGGTTGAACATCAATATCACTCTTCAGAAATGCTAAACAAGTTGTTTGATCCCTAATGTGAGTGATTTGAGATTTTTGGGGGCACTTAACCTTCAAGGACCTAGTTGAAAAAGAAACATCTACCTCATATTTTGTAAGGAAATCTCTACCAAGTATCAAAGTGGGAGACAAATCATTTGTGACTGTAAACAACTGATGAAAAACATAGCCATTGAGGGAAAAAGGCAACTGACAAGATCCTACTGGAGTTAGTTTTCCTCCACCTGCATGGGACAGTATCTGATACGACTGTTGTAAAGGATACTTTGCAGAAGAAAACAGCTTTTCAAACAAAGAATTATCAATACATGACACTGAAGCCCCTGTATCCACTAGAGCCTTTACAACAACATTTGACATGGTGATATCAATTTGACCCCTTACAGTATCCCATTTTTGAACTGTACTATTGTCACCTATTGTTTTACTTTGGACAAAGGTTTCCTTAGTTTCTACATGGGCTATGTTTACATTTCTGTTTTTCCTACTATGCCTACCCTTGTTTTTGCTTTGTTTATTGCCTTCCACAAGGATAGCCGCCGGATGCTATTGGGACTTGGTTCTGCACATGGATTGAAAGTGGTTACTACCATTGCACTTGTGACACTTACGTCCATACGCTGGACAGTTAAAACGTTGGTGGGACTTACCACATCGTGTGCAAGGATCCATTTGTCCCTGGTGAGGCTGATTTCTCTGTTGTCTGTGGTGTCTCTGTTGGTTAGGTCTCTGCAGTTGTCTGTGGTTGTTGAAACGACGCTGCTGTTGTTGTCGCTGAGGCTGATTGCTTAGAGCTGCAATCTTGGCCTCGAAAGTGGCTTGTAGGACATCAATCTTGTCTTCTAGACGTCTGCTTGAGCCGTTGTTGTTCAAAAGCGTTGCTACGGGCACAGTTCTGGCAACGTTTATCATCTCAGAGACAGTCTTTGGGCTCTTCATCTTCATGGCGAACTGAACACTGGGGAGAAGAGACTCCATAATAAATGAGGTTGCCGTTTTTTCACTCATGTCGCAGTCCTTGCATAATCGGTGCATTTCCATGATGAAATCTTCTGTGTCCTCTCCTTCCTGCTGTGTCCTATTCCGTAGACACTGCATTGACGTCCCTTTTTCTTGTGATGAGTATCTGGCTTTTATCACCGCTTTTAATTTTGTACTGTCCGTTAAGACAGCTTGTGGCTGATCCATCAACCATCTAGTTACCTGATCGTCTAGGTACATCGCTAGATTTTTATACATTGTGTCTATGTCCTTATTATTGGCTGCAGCATATGTCTCTAATTTGTAGAAAAACACTTCAGGGTCTTGCCCTGACCTAAAATGTGGCACACCATTAGTAGCCATTGCAGTAGTTGTATCTTGCTGCTTCTTTACACTTCTAGTAATGGCCGAAATCATACACACTTACTATCATAGCTTGCTAAAAAGAAGCTAAAATCCAGCTATCTCCACCACAATGTTGTAGTACGGTTTTTGGGGATGTAGAACATAAATACATTTAAACATAATTCATTCCTCTTTATAGTTTATTGATATTCTTTCACTTGTATTTATATTTCACTTTACTTATAATCACACAAATATACTTGTTGCATAATTAGATAAGCATATAGTTATTTTATCTTATTCAGTGTTCCCATCCATATTCATAGCATAAAATGCTGATGAGAACATTATGTTATGATAATAACTTGCTAGCTCATATATCCTATTTATGTGAGTCTAGCTATATGAAGACTCCATCTTTGTACATCCTCTGTACCAGACTAACACATAATATTATGTATAAGACTAACTAGCCTAGTTAATCCTGTAGCAGGATATTTTATACTCAGTAGAAGTCATGTGACACACAGTAGTCACATGACCAGGTAATAGAGATTTAGCCAATGAGTAAAGAGTATCTAGAGTCACATGACTGGTCACTGATGTGATGACCAATGAGAAGATACAATTTAGTTGAACAGATGTTAATTTACATAATAATAAAGGGTAGTCACTGCTTGCCTTAGGATAATAATAAGGCAAGGGGAAGATTACAAGACATCTGTTTTATGAGGGATAATGACATAGGGGTATATACATAGGGGTAATTATGAAGGGGGAGCTATTGTTAAGACTGACAGTTGGTGTAAGATATTTACATATGTATTGACATCTAAGTAGATAGACAATCAGAGTGTCTAAACAGTTACATAATGACTTGACATCTAAGCAGCTGGACAAACACAGTGTCACCTATGCTTGTGTAAGGAATAGCTGCTTAGGGACCAGCTAATTATAGTGATGTCCACTAAAAGAGACAGGTGAATTACATGTAGAACAATGGATGACTAGGGATGGATGACTAGTAAGGAAAATTAGGGTAAAGCCTAGCATAATTGTAAGGGAACACCTGAGTAAACAATAGTAGTACAAGCTCAATATGTAGCTATAGTAAAAAATAAATGACTGGTATACAGACATACATGCTTGGACATAAAATAATACATAGCCATTAATATACATAATTCAATGCTTTGTAGCATGTTCACAAAATATAATACAGGTAAACACATTTAAAGGAAAGGCATTTATAGACATAAGAAAGTTAATAAGATATACATTTAGTAAGCTCAAATACAAGTTTTAATGTAAATACATAATTTCTTGAAAAGAGATAATAGTATGCATTTGCAATCTACAACATTTTCCCCCCTTTGGGAAAAAAGGGTTGCCTCCTGGCAACTTAAACATGTGTGACAAATAAAACAATGAGATATATACAGATGGTATGAAAGTACTTAAGCAAAAGCATACAGTGTTTTAGTTCATAAACATTGCAGTAGTTTGTTATTGCAAAAACACATCTATCCTGTGCATGAAAGTTGAGGTTGTTCCTGGTCACTAGCACGACTCAGAACACAATGAAGTCCGTATGAAATGTAACACAAATCAGTTGTTAGCACAATAGTATGCTAACCCTCTGTAGTCTATACATTTAACGTAATTGTCTTTAACCATTTGCTGGACAAGTCCCAACCAACACGCTTTAGTAAGTGTCACCAGTGCATGATATGTGTAGAATAACCCATATTTCATGTAAATTAAGGGTAAGTAGGTGCTGATGCCGGAATGTTATTTATCACTGGATACAGCTTTGCTGTTGCACTATCTTTAATCAGAGTGCCTTGCACATCATCATTTGCAATTACTTTAACTTCAGCCAAATCATAGTATCCTTTGAATTGGTGACAAAGTACAACATTGTACGATTGCTTAAGTATGAGCCTTAACTTTATCCAAGTGGCAATGCTGACAAGTAGTTTGGATGGAAGGGTAACGGTGCATTTGGTGACATTATTAACTACGATGGTCCTATTCCATGAAAGAAAAATTAAACAAGGTAAATGAGATACAGTAAGTTGTGCAATGGGTTCTGTTGCTGCAAAGGTGTAGTGAACAGGGGGCAAATCAATGTTTAAAACATCTAGGTGAACAGTATTACAGTCCGACATAATATCAAGACCCAGTTTGGCTCTTTTGGCATAGTTAAACCTGCAGAACTTTGCAATAAGAACGAACAATATTGTGGAGCACAAAGCAATGAGAAGAATGTGTAAACTCATGTTGGATGTCAGGTCTGGCAAAAGTATCTGATCTTCAACAGTGGGAGAAGTAGTAGTACTTGGAGACCAGACAAAACTAGGTAAGCTATGAGAAGTAGGAACTTTCGAAAGCAAATTTGAAGATACTAGTAATGCAAGTTTCTTATTTTTAAACCATAAGCAAATGGTAAGAGAGAGAGAAAGTACAGACACAACAATAGGAATTGCAGGTATCACTGTAGATTGAAAAAAAGAGGTGGGTGGTATGATTGCTTGAGAAGACAATTCACCATTCAATACAGATTCTAGAAGAGAATTGTATATCGTACCATTCTGCTTGGCTTTATTCACAACCTTTTGGAGACTAAACTGTAACTTATTACTTGTGTCAACAAGATCACTGTAGTTGTGTTCATACACATTGAATGAAGGTAGGGACATATGTAAAGGTTCTGAGAAGGTTGAATGCGATAGGATTTCTTGAAGTTCTGATTCCTGGAAGAAACTGTGTAACAAAGCTAGATTCACAGGGTAAGTTTTTGTGATCTGGGTGTCTTTAACACAATTAGAAATTCTAGGGGGATGGATAAAGGAATCAGCAGTTATAGAACAAAAACATGGTACCTCAATAATACAATAGTTGCATCCTTGTTCAACTCGACTGGGTAAATTAGTACATGTGTATGTTACCGAGGAAATGCTTGACAGAAGCAAGGTTGTTTCCGAGACAGGTAAGATGAAAGATGGGATGTGATAGTGTAAGTACTTAAAATTACACAAGGTTTTGACAGAACTTGTCTGTTCAAATAACAGTGCTATACTGCATGTAGGGAAGTCAGAAGAAGTAATGTAATGGGCATTTGGACATTGTTTGACATGTGACCCTTTACAACTATCTACAGTGGCATCATCCATTTCCATAAAGAATTTTGTATCTGTAGATACTGCTAAAAAGGGAGTGACATCTAGGAGTTGAGTTGCCTGGGTAGAGGCATTATGAAGTGGTATGGGGAAAGTGGTAATTCGAAACAGGGAGAATTTGTGAGCCTGAGGGGTGATTGGAATTTTGAGGGTGACAAATATAGAATTTCCATGACGAAGATAAATGAATTCCATGTCATAAAAATCTCTGATATGGTGAAATGCTACGTGAAATGAAGGAAACCTCTGCACAAGTTTTTGGTGTACTTCATCAAGGCATGTCTGTAGTACATGTGGAGGAATAAGAAAGGGTGACAACTGACCATTTTGCAGCTTCTCAATGCCATGAAAGAAGTTGTCTAGTTGGTGCGAGAGAAAATTGAGGGCAGTTGTCTGATTAATAAGAATGTGCATTAGGGTTGAGAAAGTTTTCACAACTTGATTGAGTGAATGTTCCATTTCATTATGAAGTGTTACAAGGGAGTCATGATTAAGATGAACTGTAGTCAGGATGTTGTTGATCTGTTGTGTGTTTGCTGTCATGTAAGAATGCATAGAGTCAGACTCAGAGTGAAATGCTTCAATAAACTTCTTTTCAACAGACACCATATTATTCATATGTCTGCGTAGCACATCAAGATCTTTTTCTGTTGCAGTTCCAAACAGGGAATGGGATAAGTCACCAATGAAAGGTAACAGGGCGGTACGCTTGCCTTTACTCCCTTGTTTGTTCACAGTCTTATTTGTATCTGGTATCAACATTTTGATACTGTTATCCAACACTGTAAGTCTTTGGTGCATGTTATCAGTTAATTGATCAATATGGCCATACATATTACTGATTTCTTTACACATTTCTTGTAGATGCGAAGATGGAGCAACAGTGGGACATCGAATCTGTTCCGCCAACTGGGGTGCTTGCCTCATAGTTGGTATAAGTACCTGGAACGTGTGCCTCCAGTACTGTTGCGCAACACTCATCTTGCCAATTCTTTCAAATTTCACACCATATGTTCTAGAAAGACTATTTACAGGTTCTGCAATGAATGTACAAGGATTCTTGTATTTGCAGGTCACAGAAACAAGTGCTTCAGAACGTGGTTGAACATCAATATCACTCTTCAGAAATGCTAAACAAGTTGTTTGATCCCTAATGTGAGTGATTTGAGATTTTTGGGGGCACTTAACCTTCAAGGACCTAGTTGAAAAAGAAACATCTACCTCATATTTTGTAAGGAAATCTCTACCAAGTATCAAAGTGGGAGACAAATCATTTGTGACTGTAAACAACTGATGAAAAACATAGCCATTGAGGGAAAAAGGCAACTGACAAGATCCTACTGGAGTTAGTTTTCCTCCACCTGCATGGGACAGTATCTGATACGACTGTTGTAAAGGATACTTTGCAGAAGAAAACAGCTTTTCAAACAAAGAATTATCAATACATGACACTGAAGCCCCTGTATCCACTAGAGCCTTTACAACAACATTTGACATGGTGATATCAATTTGACCCCTTACAGTATCCCATTTTTGAACTGTACTATTGTCACCTATTGTTTTACTTTGGACAAAGGTTTCCTTAGTTTCTACATGGGCTATGTTTACATTTCTGTTTTTCCTACTATGCCTACCCTTGTTTTTGCTTTGTTTATTGCCTTCCACAAGGATAGGCGCCGGATGCTATTGGGACTTGGTTCTGCACATGGATTGAAAGTGGTTACTACCATTGCACTTGTGACACTTACGTCCATACGCTGGACAGTTAAAACGTTGGTGGGACTTACCACATCGTGTGCAAGGATCCATTTGTCCCTGGTGAGGCTGATTTCTCTGTTGTCTGTGGTGTCTCTGTTGGTTAGGTCTCTGCAGTTGTCTGTGGTTGTTGAAACGACGCTGCTGTTGTTGTCGCTGAGGCTGATTGCTTAGAGCTGCAATCTTGGCCTCGAAAGTGGCTTGTAGGACATCAATCTTGTCTTCTAGACGTCTGCTTGAGCCGTTGTTGTTCAAAAGCGTTGCTACGGGCACAGTTCTGGCAACGTTTATCATCTCAGAGACAGTCTTTGGGCTCTTCATCTTCATGGCGAATTGAACACTGGGGAGAAGAGACTCCATAATAAATGAGGTTGCCGTTTTTTCACTCATGTCGCAGTCCTTGCATAATCGGTGCATTTCCATGATGAAATCTTCTGTGTCCTCTCCTTCCTGCTGTGTCCTATTCCGTAGACACTGCATTGACGTCCCTTTTTCTTGTGATGAGTATCTGGCTTTTATCACCGCTTTTAATTTTGTACTGTCCGTTAAGACAGCTTGTGGCTGATCCATCAACCATCTAGTTACCTGATCGTCTAGGTACATCGCTAGATTTTTATACATTGTGTCTATGTCCTTATTATTGGCTGCAGCATATGTCTCTAATTTGTAGAAAAACACTTCAGGGTCTTGCCCTGACCTAAAATGTGGCACACCATTAGTAGCCATTGCAGTAGTTGTATCTTGCTGCTTCTTTACACTTCTAGTAATGGCCGAAATCATACACACTTACTATCATAGCTTGCTAAAAAGAAGCTAAAATCCAGCTATCTCCACCACAATGTTGTAGTACGGTTTTTGGGGATGTAGAACATAAATACATTTAAACATAATTCATTCCTCTTTATAGTTTATTGATATTCTTTCACTTGTATTTATATTTCACTTTACTTATAATCACACAAATATACTTGTTGCATAATTAGATAAGCATATAGTTATTTTATCTTATTCAGTGTTCCCATCCATATTCATAGCATAAAATGCTGATGAGAACATTATGTTATGATAATAACTTGCTAGCTCATATATCCTATTTATGTGAGTCTAGCTATATGAAGACTCCATCTTTGTACATCCTCTGTACCAGACTAACACATAATATTATGTATAAGACTAACTAGCCTAGTTAATCCTGTAGCAGGATATTTTATACTCAGTAGAAGTCATGTGACACACAGTAGTCACATGACCAGGTAATAGAGATTTAGCCAATGAGTAAAGAGTATCTAGAGTCACATGACTGGTCACTGATGTGATGACCAATGAGAAGATACAATTTAGTTGAACAGATGTTAATTTACATAATAATAAAGGGTAGTCACTGCTTGCCTTAGGATAATAATAAGGCAAGGGGAAGATTACAAGACATCTGTTTTATGAGGGATAATGACATAGGGGTATATACATAGGGGTAATTATGAAGGGGGAGCTATTGTTAAGACTGACAGTTGGTGTAAGATATTTACATATGTATTGACATCTAAGTAGATAGACAATCAGAGTGTCTAAACAGTTACATAATGACTTGACATCTAAGCAGCTGGACAAACACAGTGTCACCTATGCTTGTGTAAGGAATAGCTGCTTAGGGACCAGCTAATTATAGTGATGTCCACTAAAAGAGACAGGTGAATTACATGTAGAACAATGGATGACTAGGGATGGATGACTAGTAAGGAAAATTAGGGTAAAGCCTAGCATAATTGTAAGGGAACACCTGAGTAAACAATAGTAGTACAAGCTCAATATGTAGCTATAGTAAAAAATAAATGACTGGTATACAGACATACATGCTTGGACATAAAATAATACATAGCCATTAATATACATAATTCAATGCTTTGTAGCATGTTCACAAAATATAATACAGGTAAACACATTTAAAGGAAAGGCATTTATAGACATAAGAAAGTTAATAAGATATACATTTAGTAAGCTCAAATACAAGTTTTAATGTAAATACATAATTTCTTGAAAAGAGATAATAGTATGCATTTGCAATCTACAACATTTTCCCCCCTTTGGGAAAAAAGGGTTGCCTCCTGGCAACTTAAACATGTGTGACAAATAAAACAATGAGATATATACAGATGGTATGAAAGTACTTAAGCAAAAGCATACAGTGTTTTAGTTCATAAACATTGCAGTAGTTTGTTATTGCAAAAACACATCTATCCTGTGCATGAAAGTTGAGGTTGTTCCTGGTCACTAGCACGACTCAGAACACAATGAAGTCCGTATGAAATGTAACACAAATCAGTTGTTAGCACAATAGTATGCTAACCCTCTGTAGTCTATACATTTAACGTAATTGTCTTTAACCATTTGCTGGACAAGTCCCAACCAACACGCTTTAGTAAGTGTCACCAGTGCATGATATGTGTAGAATAACCCATATTTCATGTAAATTAAGGGTAAGTAGGTGCTGATGCCGGAATGTTATTTATCACTGGATACAGCTTTGCTGTTGCACTATCTTTAATCAGAGTGCCTTGCACATCATCATTTGCAATTACTTTAACTTCAGCCAAATCATAGTATCCTTTGAATTGGTGACAAAGTACAACATTGTACGATTGCTTAAGTATGAGCCTTAACTTTATCCAAGTGGCAATGCTGACAAGTAGTTTGGATGGAAGGGTAACGGTGCATTTGGTGACATTATTAACTACGATGGTCCTATTCCATGAAAGAAAAATTAAACAAGGTAAATGAGATACAGTAAGTTGTGCAATGGGTTCTGTTGCTGCAAAGGTGTAGTGAACAGGGGGCAAATCAATGTTTAAAACATCTAGGTGAACAGTATTACAGTCCGACATAATATCAAGACCCAGTTTGGCTCTTTTGGCATAGTTAAACCTGCAGAACTTTGCAATAAGAACGAACAATATTGTGGAGCACAAAGCAATGAGAAGAATGTGTAAACTCATGTTGGATGTCAGGTCTGGCAAAAGTATCTGATCTTCAACAGTGGGAGAAGTAGTAGTACTTGGAGACCAGACAAAACTAGGTAAGCTATGAGAAGTAGGAACTTTCGAAAGCAAATTTGAAGATACTAGTAATGCAAGTTTCTTATTTTTAAACCATAAGCAAATGGTAAGAGAGAGAGAAAGTACAGACACAACAATAGGAATTGCAGGTATCACTGTAGATTGAAAAAAAGAGGTGGGTGGTATGATTGCTTGAGAAGACAATTCACCATTCAATACAGATTCTAGAAGAGAATTGTATATCGTACCATTCTGCTTGGCTTTATTCACAACCTTTTGGAGACTAAACTGTAACTTATTACTTGTGTCAACAAGATCACTGTAGTTGTGTTCATACACATTGAATGAAGGTAGGGACATATGTAAAGGTTCTGAGAAGGTTGAATGCGATAGGATTTCTTGAAGTTCTGATTCCTGGAAGAAACTGTGTAACAAAGCTAGATTCACAGGGTAAGTTTTTGTGATCTGGGTGTCTTTAACACAATTAGAAATTCTAGGGGGATGGATAAAGGAATCAGCAGTTATAGAACAAAAACATGGTACCTCAATAATACAATAGTTGCATCCTTGTTCAACTCGACTGGGTAAATTAGTACATGTGTATGTTACCGAGGAAATGCTTGACAGAAGCAAGGTTGTTTCCGAGACAGGTAAGATGAAAGATGGGATGTGATAGTGTAAGTACTTAAAATTACACAAGGTTTTGACAGAACTTGTCTGTTCAAATAACAGTGCTATACTGCATGTAGGGAAGTCAGAAGAAGTAATGTAATGGGCATTTGGACATTGTTTGACATGTGACCCTTTACAACTATCTACAGTGGCATCATCCATTTCCATAAAGAATTTTGTATCTGTAGATACTGCTAAAAAGGGAGTGACATCTAGGAGTTGAGTTGCCTGGGTAGAGGCATTATGAAGTGGTATGGGGAAAGTGGTAATTCGAAACAGGGAGAATTTGTGAGCCTGAGGGGTGATTGGAATTTTGAGGGTGACAAATATAGAATTTCCATGACGAAGATAAATGAATTCCATGTCATAAAAATCTCTGATATGGTGAAATGCTACGTGAAATGAAGGAAACCTCTGCACAAGTTTTTGGTGTACTTCATCAAGGCATGTCTGTAGTACATGTGGAGGAATAAGAAAGGGTGACAACTGACCATTTTGCAGCTTCTCAATGCCATGAAAGAAGTTGTCTAGTTGGTGCGAGAGAAAATTGAGGGCAGTTGTCTGATTAATAAGAATGTGCATTAGGGTTGAGAAAGTTTTCACAACTTGATTGAGTGAATGTTCCATTTCATTATGAAGTGTTACAAGGGAGTCATGATTAAGATGAACTGTAGTCAGGATGTTGTTGATCTGTTGTGTGTTTGCTGTCATGTAAGAATGCATAGAGTCAGACTCAGAGTGAAATGCTTCAATAAACTTCTTTTCAACAGACACCATATTATTCATATGTCTGCGTAGCACATCAAGATCTTTTTCTGTTGCAGTTCCAAACAGGGAATGGGATAAGTCACCAATGAAAGGTAACAGGGCGGTACGCTTGCCTTTACTCCCTTGTTTGTTCACAGTCTTATTTGTATCTGGTATCAACATTTTGATACTGTTATCCAACACTGTAAGTCTTTGGTGCATGTTATCAGTTAATTGATCAATATGGCCATACATATTACTGATTTCTTTACACATTTCTTGTAGATGCGAAGATGGAGCAACAGTGGGACATCGAATCTGTTCCGCCAACTGGGGTGCTTGCCTCATAGTTGGTATAAGTACCTGGAACGTGTGCCTCCAGTACTGTTGCGCAACACTCATCTTGCCAATTCTTTCAAATTTCACACCATATGTTCTAGAAAGACTATTTACAGGTTCTGCAATGAATGTACAAGGATTCTTGTATTTGCAGGTCACAGAAACAAGTGCTTCAGAACGTGGTTGAACATCAATATCACTCTTCAGAAATGCTAAACAAGTTGTTTGATCCCTAATGTGAGTGATTTGAGATTTTTGGGGGCACTTAACCTTCAAGGACCTAGTTGAAAAAGAAACATCTACCTCATATTTTGTAAGGAAATCTCTACCAAGTATCAAAGTGGGAGACAAATCATTTGTGACTGTAAACAACTGATGAAAAACATAGCCATTGAGGGAAAAAGGCAACTGACAAGATCCTACTGGAGTTAGTTTTCCTCCACCTGCATGGGACAGTATCTGATACGACTGTTGTAAAGGATACTTTGCAGAAGAAAACAGCTTTTCAAACAAAGAATTATCAATACATGACACTGAAGCCCCTGTATCCACTAGAGCCTTTACAACAACATTTGACATGGTGATATCAATTTGACCCCTTACAGTATCCCATTTTTGAACTGTACTATTGTCACCTATTGTTTTACTTTGGACAAAGGTTTCCTTAGTTTCTACATGGGCTATGTTTACATTTCTGTTTTTCCTACTATGCCTACCCTTGTTTTTGCTTTGTTTATTGCCTTCCACAAGGATAGGCGCCGGATGCTATTGGGACTTGGTTCTGCACATGGATTGAAAGTGGTTACTACCATTGCACTTGTGACACTTACGTCCATACGCTGGACAGTTAAAACGTTGGTGGGACTTACCACATCGTGTGCAAGGATCCATTTGTCCCTGGTGAGGCTGATTTCTCTGTTGTCTGTGGTGTCTCTGTTGGTTAGGTCTCTGCAGTTGTCTGTGGTTGTTGAAACGACGCTGCTGTTGTTGTCGCTGAGGCTGATTGCTTAGAGCTGCAATCTTGGCCTCGAAAGTGGCTTGTAGGACATCAATCTTGTCTTCTAGACGTCTGCTTGAGCCGTTGTTGTTCAAAAGCGTTGCTACGGGCACAGTTCTGGCAACGTTTATCATCTCAGAGACAGTCTTTGGGCTCTTCATCTTCATGGCGAACTGAACACTGGGGAGAAGAGACTCCATAATAAATGAGGTTGCCGTTTTTTCACTCATGTCGCAGTCCTTGCATAATCGGTGCATTTCCATGATGAAATCTTCTGTGTCCTCTCCTTCCTGCTGTGTCCTATTCCGTAGACACTGCATTGACGTCCCTTTTTCTTGTGATGAGTATCTGGCTTTTATCACCGCTTTTAATTTTGTACTGTCCGTTAAGACAGCTTGTGGCTGATCCATCAACCATCTAGTTACCTGATCGTCTAGGTACATCGCTAGATTTTTATACATTGTGTCTATGTCCTTATTATTGGCTGCAGCATATGTCTCTAATTTGTAGAAAAACACTTCAGGGTCTTGCCCTGACCTAAAATGTGGCACACCATTAGTAGCCATTGCAGTAGTTGTATCTTGCTGCTTCTTTACACTTCTAGTAATGGCCGAAATCATACACACTTACTATCATAGCTTGCTAAAAAGAAGCTAAAATCCAGCTATCTCCACCACAATGTTGTAGTACGGTTTTTGGGGATGTAGAACATAAATACATTTAAACATAATTCATTCCTCTTTATAGTTTATTGATATTCTTTCACTTGTATTTATATTTCACTTTACTTATAATCACACAAATATACTTGTTGCATAATTAGATAAGCATATAGTTATTTTATCTTATTCAGTGTTCCCATCCATATTCATAGCATAAAATGCTGATGAGAACATTATGTTATGATAATAACTTGCTAGCTCATATATCCTATTTATGTGAGTCTAGCTATATGAAGACTCCATCTTTGTACATCCTCTGTACCAGACTAACACATAATATTATGTATAAGACTAACTAGCCTAGTTAATCCTGTAGCAGGATATTTTATACTCAGTAGAAGTCATGTGACACACAGTAGTCACATGACCAGGTAATAGAGATTTAGCCAATGAGTAAAGAGTATCTAGAGTCACATGACTGGTCACTGATGTGATGACCAATGAGAAGATACAATTTAGTTGAACAGATGTTAATTTACATAATAATAAAGGGTAGTCACTGCTTGCCTTAGGATAATAATAAGGCAAGGGGAAGATTACAAGACATCTGTTTTATGAGGGATAATGACATAGGGGTATATACATAGGGGTAATTATGAAGGGGGAGCTATTGTTAAGACTGACAGTTGGTGTAAGATATTTACATATGTATTGACATCTAAGTAGATAGACAATCAGAGTGTCTAAACAGTTACATAATGACTTGACATCTAAGCAGCTGGACAAACACAGTGTCACCTATGCTTGTGTAAGGAATAGCTGCTTAGGGACCAGCTAATTATAGTGATGTCCACTAAAAGAGACAGGTGAATTACATGTAGAACAATGGATGACTAGGGATGGATGACTAGTAAGGAAAATTAGGGTAAAGCCTAGCATAATTGTAAGGGAACACCTGAGTAAACAATAGTAGTACAAGCTCAATATGTAGCTATAGTAAAAAATAAATGACTGGTATACAGACATACATGCTTGGACATAAAATAATACATAGCCATTAATATACATAATTCAATGCTTTGTAGCATGTTCACAAAATATAATACAGGTAAACACATTTAAAGGAAAGGCATTTATAGACATAAGAAAGTTAATAAGATATACATTTAGTAAGCTCAAATACAAGTTTTAATGTAAATACATAATTTCTTGAAAAGAGATAATAGTATGCATTTGCAATCTACAACACTATCATCAGTTATAAAACAAAACAAACTGACATTAAAACTATAAAATTTCACCAGAAAATATAATAGATAAAACTTCCAGTATATGAATATTGATGATATCATTATTTTGATTTGTTCTTCGAGAACGTTCATTTTGTTCAGGGAGAAATTCAGGCCGTATTTGTTTACCAAGGCCTGTCCACCGTAGTTTTGATTCAGCCAGTGTCTCTGTGGTAACAACCGTTGCTATATGCCCATAGATTGATGAATTCCAGAGTACTGCTTATGATTGTTGAACCTTAGAGTCTGTTTTAACGCAGAGATTAGATACTATAAAAATCTGTGAAAATAATATTAAAAAAAGTATCAATATCAGGGATGTGATGCATAAGCAGTATCCTGGAAATCGGGCAAACTGGGTTATTCAAACACTGAGTAGAAACTAGTAAACCAGGTACTGTTTTAAATTCTGAAAATGTTGTTTATTTCAAATATTAGACTATTGTTTACTGTGGTGCAACAACTAATATTTAACGCAAGTCTTTGTGTTTCAAATGGTACCATGGTGCAGACTAATGGCTGGTGTTTCGAGAGTAATTTATGCTTAGGTTAAATTTAGGATAAAATGCAGAGGCTTTCTTACATTACTAATTCTTAAAGTCACCCTTTTTAGAGCTTCAAGTTTCAGTCAATCAACCTGTCTCCAAATATCTGAAGAAAAGGCAGACAGAAAAACTAGTAAAGCCTCAGAAAAGGTCTTTTTATAGATGGTTAAAAAGCATTTGACTTATTTCTTGTCATTATTATTACCATAAGCGAGAGCAATGGAGCATGTTAAGTTCTTTCCTCTCTTGTCACAAACTGTTATTCAGCTTGAATTTGGCATTTATAAAATGGGGAAATCACCAAGCCACAGCAGTTTTACAAGATTTTTTTTTTCCAGTAAAAATCTTTATAAAATAATAAAAGTGTTTACAGGTTTTCGTTTTTTGCTCTTGTGGCTTCAAAGAAAATAATCTGTTAGCCTTGCTAAGTTTCTTCCAGGGCTTCAACAGTGTGGTGGTTACCAAGTAATACACTCGCTGGACTATCACCTTTATGTTTGGGGTTCAAACCTAGTTCAACCATGTGGGATTCACTGACGGTCCATCCTGGTATAATACAAGAAATAGGACTTCAGCTATTGGAAAGGAACAAAAAGCCAGAACTTTAACCTTTTCTTTGATTTAATTTAACAAATTTCCACCGTTATTTTTTAGCAGAAATCAGTTGGAAACTATGTCATATTATACATAATCAAATATTCAACTTGTGCAGTTGTGAGACCAAGCCACTTTTAAGCTTCAGGAAACCAATCCTATTGAAAACAAGGGTTTGAGTGTACTAGCGCAAGCCGCGAAGCCATCAGAAACAACAGAGTAGTGCACTGAGGCTCTCACTTATCCCAGAACTATAATGTAGCCCATTGCTGCTTAACTTCAGTGATGAGACAGGTAGTCATCACACTTCTCCACAATTCATGAAAGGCAGGAGACAGACTATGACAGATGAAAAGATGAGTTGGGAGATTGAGAGGGTTGGCCTTACAAGTACTAGTTACACATAGCTTAAAGATAAGTTGTAGAACCAAAAGGATTTGATTTTAGCTGCTTTACAAGTGTAGAAACTCGGTTGTGAATACTTGGGAGAACAAAGCTCACTCGTTAAGGTTTTTAAAGGTGTTTAATATTTTTGACAAGTGTGTAAGATCACTGAGATCGTTCTCAATACCTTCAAGACTGAAGCAATTAGTCATATTACCAGTCAGGTTATATGATCGAGAGGCAAATTCACCAAAGTGGGACAGGGGTTTTCTCCCCACTGATAACTGAGACTCACTTTATGTCTTGGTGTATGATTTTTAACGCCTTTACTGTTTAGAAGTTTTTTCCGTCAGTCATATATCATAGTGACAGGATGTTGTCAGGGAATTTTTAAATTAAATTATCCGTTAGAAGTAAGGAAAAGCCTCTGAACCCTGCAAATAGAATACTTGTTTCTTATGTGATACATTAAAGGAAAATGACAAAAATTGGTAAAAAACATAAAATTTATATTTTCAGCCAAATCTCTACTGGTAAAGTAAGAAATTAGCCCAATACTTTTCTAGGTTTAATTGAGAAATACTTGAATAATTTAACCAAAAAGATTAATAAACTTGAATTCTTACCACCAAATCGGATTTCTAATTAAGATCGGTTAACCAATGAGATTCATTGAAACAAAATCAGGAAGTAATAGTAAAGCACACTGATGTGTGTATAACTTTGTCTAGACATCAGGCTATCATAAAAGATGATCAGTGTCAGAAAAAGCCAACATTCAGTCAAGTTTATATTTCTCCTGGTTTCTTTCAGATCTGGGGCCGTATTCCAGAACAATACTTAGATCATTTCTAACTTAGATGTAAAGTTTTTCTTAGATTTCAAGTGAGAAATGATGAAACTGAACATTCCTAACTTTTGTTTCGTGAATACAAAGTCCAAGAAAAACCGTCCCTTACTTAGATCTAAGGTCACCTTATCTAAGTGTTGTTGTAGAATTGAGCCCCTGTTCTTATGTGTGATTTACATAACCTTTGTCCTTAATGACCCTTCATTAAAGACCTCAACAAAACATTTCAGAAAGAGTGGTAATTACCCTTCAGCAAAGTTCAGTGTAATGGTGATTGCTTGCCATTGGTTAGCAGTTTACAGTACAGAACCTTGACCAACTATATATTTACTGGTTCCTCTGCCCTTCCAACTACCCATCCCAGTGTAGCCAATAAGATATTAGGCATGATATACAACACTAAATACATAAATTCACCAGAAATGAAGATCAGGTTTAATTTTAACATGGCTTACAAATGTAAAACGTAAGGCTATAAGTTTAATGTCTGTCTTACAGCATACATTACAATTGACAGGTGAGGAAAGCACATGACTTGCTCACTGAGCTAGTAGTGTAAAATACCACTGAATGAAAACCCTTTACTACTTATATCCAGTGACATTATTGAAGTTTAGAAGTTCAACCATGATTTGGTTTCTACACCTAAGAATCTGCTATTGTAGATATTAAACACTGTAACACTTTGAAGAGATTAGATTCCTAACTTAACAGCCTAGTTTCTGGTTAATTATGAAAAATGGGACTGATTTTAGCAAATGCAGGAAACTTCATAAAATTCTAGTCAGAAAAAGATCAAGTTTTTTTTTCAGACGCAAAAACAGGTATTTTTCATGAATCATCAGTCCCTTTGTGCAGAAGATTTCAGCCTAGTGAAAAAATCCTGGGTATTTGTCAGTATTTGTGGAATCTGGAACCTCTTGGGTTCTTATCAAGAATTATTGGGATGCCTGCTCGTTTCCAATAACCTCTGATCTATTGAGGTTATGTTTATTTACCCAAAAAAGTGGAAGAAAATATGTACATAGATTCCCCCATCTAAATTCCAATGTTTTCAAGTTTACATAGAAGCAGTTTAAAAAAAGGTGGCTAAGAATCAAATTTGTGAGAATATTGGGATGAAAAGGGGAAAGTTTGCGAAGGCAAAATATTGACTATTTTATGCCTTGGTCACACTGAGCTGAATGGTACATATTTAGGTGTTTAAGGTTTCAGAGACTGACAGGGACAGAAAAAGGATCATACTTATAATTACAAGATAATTGAACATAAATTAAATGCAGACTTTTTAATAGTTAATGTACTGCTCGTCTGGGGATACAATTTTCTTTTTGGAAAATATGCATATATTAGGTTGAATTCTCAGAGTAGTGGATGTTAATTGATATACATGTATTTTCATGCTAATTATGGAGAACAGATAAAAGGTCCCAAAGAAAGTACAGAATGTAATGCCTCTGGCACGAGAGATGGGCCTGTCTGGAGGTATGCTGGTGTTGAGTCAACCCAGTCTATTTTAGTTGATTTTTAGTTTATTTAAGTTTTAACATTGAATTTCATAAACTCAGATTGTCTTCTATCTTCCCAAGTTTTAGTCAACAGGTTAGTTGTGGTCAGTTTGTGGGGACACTACCATGTGACATTTCAGATGTTTGTGCCTTTTATTATAAGTTCATTCGTCAGACAGATTACTAATATTGTGTTCTATTAGATATGAGTTGGTATTTATTGTGATGATCTTGTCAGTCCTATTTTCATGTAAAAAGTCTATCTCACGTGGCCATTCAGTTTGTCGGTTTTATAAAAGAAGTCACATGAGTATTGCTGTGACCATGCACAAACAGACCATAAACAAACAAACATGTTTAAATTTTATGCAGAGAAATTAAATATCAGTTGATTTTATTACATATTGTTCATTGAAAAAATGATTTACTAATTTGTTCTTTAAAAATTGATTTAATTTTAAATTTTCTTGATAAAAAATTAACTGCAGTTTTAGGTATTGGTTATATGTCATTTACACAAGTCATGTAATTTTTACATTTTCAGTAACACTTATTCCAAAAAATGAAAAGTTAACTCGTTTGGATCTTTCTTTTACAAATCGGTTCACAATGTCACAACTTTCACAACACTCCCGAGTCGTGTCTGATGTTTACCACACCTGTATCCCAGTTTATTAACCTCTTTAATGAAGTCATACAACACGATTCAGTAATCTATATTTCTCCACAAAAGCTATCTTTAACAGTGACTTTAGTATAAATGTCACTTCATAAAGTTTCATTTGAGCAGAATTTATCTGATTCTCAGCAGGACAAATTTCAGCCAAAAAATATATTTCTGTTAAGTCTTTCTGTGGTACTAATAAACTGTCCCTATTTAAGGTATCCTGACCTTTTACCAGAGGAAATCTTGTGTTTATTGAAAAGAAAATGACCTTTTAACCGATTAGTCTCGGGGAAAATTGCGTGATAAAAATATAGGGACCGCAAATAACAAGAATTCCTATTGGATTCTTAACTGTAAGTAAGAAATTGTTGTGATCTCAGAAAAATGTTATCAACAGACAACATATCAATGTAACTGAACAAAGTTACTTATTTTGTCGTAGAGATGATTAGTACTGGAGTTATTTCATTATATTCCAGCATTCAGAGTTAATGTCTTGAGCTTTATTATTTATTTTCTAAAATGAACGACTCATAAAAAGAGATGCAAGTGTGATCAATTTCAGCAGAAAGGAACTTGTATAATGAAGAAGGTTCATAGAACTTTGTCCCTCATGTTAATTGTGCTAGCCCTTCACAAGACTTAGTGTAAATTTCCATATAGAGTAAGAAATCTAAAATTTGCCAGGAATCTAAAATTCGCCACCTCTAAAACCTTAGTTCATCTCAACACAATTCATTTAGTTTATTAGTATTTTCACATGTGGCGAATTTCAGATATGTGGCGAATTTTAGATTTCTTACTCTAAATCATCTGCAATGTGGAGTTGTGATACTTTGTTTCAATATATATAAATGTTTCAAAGTCAAAGTTGGGGTGTAATGTCCCATTCAACAGCATTAGGATCATATTGAGACAGGTCCTCAGCATTGTCACTTGTGGGAGTCAAACCCACACAGAGGTGACTGCCTGTGATTAGATCCCAAACTTGCTAACCAATACTCTACTGAGGACCTGTATGAGTGTTTCATCTTAATTCTGAGAATTATAATAAACAACACATGTTCTTGAAATAATTATAAAAATGGACCTAATATGGACGTATTGAATATCTGTCATGGATGGGACACAGATAATATTTCATACATGCAAGGGGAACCGACTTAAATCACTTGTATAGAAACCCACCATTTATAACAATTTTGATATCCTGTAAGCAAACATGCACAGTTTAGATAAACAGAAATAAATTATCATTCTTGCATAGTTGTACTTATTGAACACTGGGGTAGAGCGTAATGTGATCTTAAAGTTGTTGAAATCAAAGTAAAATCCCCATCTTTGGACTTTGATCCTTCATAACTATTCTATTCATCTCAAAGTGTACCAGGTTTTTGGAACTCCCTCCCTATTCATATTGAAATAACATCTCTCAGTAATATCCTTTCGGAGGCATCGTAAAGTCCAAAGTGGAGAGATCAAAGAGCATTTATTAGTCAGTCCACAGTCAAATGTGATGCTAAGGTAAACATCTTACCATATAGATGGAAAGACTGCCAGAGAATAAATACACATATCAAAGCCGTAACATTGCTGTGAATGTAAGGGTTTTCAGATGATGTCCCTGACAGGCAGATAATATGCAACACCTCAGCAGTCAGTTCAGTTTGTTTATTCATCCAGACAACACCTATAAATATGCCACGAGTGAAATTTAATGAGATTTTTGTCCCGGGACGAAAATTTTCCCCTTTAAGATGTACTTCTTAAAGTAAATGCAATCTTCCTCATGAAGCATCTTCCACTTATGCATACCCATAGACCCTAGATTACTGGATTATTGACTAGAACCCCCCTTAACATTTTTTCCCTTTTCTTTAAGTTTATCGCACAGAGTTCACGCCGGTGAAGAAGATAAGGTGCCTGTAAAACCATCGATTAGATATTTATATAATTATCAAGCCAGTAGACAGGCTATTTCTGTTGAACCCTATCAGTCACCCAGTGATTATTTTTGGAGAGATATTTTTTTTTTTGGCGAGACACAGAGTGTCCTGGCTTTAAGACAGTACTTTATTACATCATCAGCAGGTACCATAATGCCCTCAAATAAAGCCTGTAATACTGTATAACTGGAAAATTTAACCGCAAGAAAAAATTTGCTCATTTTGATAGAATTGTAGTTGCCCTCTGATAATTTAACGTTAACTTTTAATAATAAACCAACCTTTAGAGAAAACCGTAACTAGATTTTGTTAAAATTTTAAAATGGCGAAAGTTTTCTTCTAGTTAAATTTTTTAAGTTTTAGAGTTAAAATGAGTCAATGGTTGGTCAGAGCTGAAAGTTGGTGCTTTTCATCCTGTTCAACAGTCACAGTCATTTATTGGGGCGGGTCCTCATCCTTGTCACTCGTGGGATTCGAACCCACACAGAGGTGACAGCATGTGGTTAGATGCCAAACTTGCCTACACCACGCTTGTTTAGCAGTTGGAACTGAGTGGTCTGTTCTACAGAACACAATTGAGAGAAAGCCTGTACTCTTTTCTATTACTGAACAGTTTTCATATATTAGGCAGATTTTCATCCCTGTGTGATATAAAATGAGACATTATTCTAAATATTTCATAGGAGAATGAATGACTTGTGTTTGATTTGAAGGAGGGATGGAATGTGAACTTGGTTAAGTAGAACTTACACTAAAAACATTGTTTACATGTTTATGATGGTTGAATGTTTATTTAATTCTTAGCAGTAGTTGTGGTGATTATGGTGAGTTTCTCAGTAGAATCTGTGGGTGTGGTGACTCCTTATTTTAAAAACAAAGATTCAATATGAAGTAAAACTGGGCAAAAATTATTGCCTCCAAAATGTCAAACAAAAAGTGCAAAGAAAAACATGCAGAGTTATAGATTTCTATGCAATGGAAAGAGGATGTTTTGTTCTGATCTTGTCAGAAGTAGTTTTTTCTCCTGGTCTTTCACTTTTTGTTTGGTTGTGTTGGAAACGAGTGAAAAATGTTCCGTATTGTGCACAGCCAGTTCTTGAAAATATTGACTTTTTTATGACTATAGCCAATTCTTCATCATGGAAAAAAAAATCCCTATAAATTTGTAGATGAGCTGTTTAGTGTTTCAAAAAGTTTACAGACTTTAAAATATCTCCTTGACATCATTTGCTTGTTTTGAATTATTGCTATGTTAACGGCTACTTGATGAAGTTTATTTCAAGGTGCCCAAAAGATACAATAGGAAAACTTGCCGGATGACATTTATAAAAGAAAAGAAAAAAAAAACATCACAAATGAAGATGACAAAATTGTGTAGCACGAGTAATACCAGTATATTGTTAATCTTCATGAGTGATATATTTTTACTGTATATGTCTGATGAGGGATGTTTTACTTTTATCATCCATCATTTTGTATGCTTTATGAGTTAAAATAAATTAATATTTAATGAGATTATGTGAAAAAGGCTATCAAAAAGTATGGGTGACAATGAATTGAAAAATTTCAATCTTTAACTTGCAGGGTCTCTTCTGCATGAATTTTTATGCAATAAACACTAGCAGAAGCACTGTAAAAGACCGTTCCAGTGATATATAATTAATATTTGTAGGTTACATAGTTTCAAAGATATTAGTCAAAAACCCGCAATTATGGAAACTTAATAACGATGGTACAGAGACGCCATTGTATACCAAAAAAATATATCCGGCTCCATATATCCCCCTATTCTGGCCAAATACGACTTGCGTGGAAAATTAATTTTTATAAAAAAATTTCCAAACTCTTATACTACTAGTAATAAAAGAGAAAAAAAACCCGACTTTAACCCTGTGGAGTCAAGTTTTAAACGGAAATACTTCCACTTCCCAATGTATTCTAGATAATAGGGTCAGTTATAATTTACGATCAAAGGCTCAATATAAAGGTTGTAAATATAATGTAGGTGTTCCACTGGAGCCGACCCTTCAACTCTATGGTTGGTTGCAAAAGTCAGGGGTCGGGGAAAAAAATCCACAAAAAAGGGCGGGAAATTTTTGGGTCAGTTTCACCTCCCCGACAGGACGTGATACATCCAGGCTTGTCTGTATCTAGAGGCCGACCTGACTTGGGATATTTTTGACAGGCTGGACTGGAAACTACTAGAACAAGCCCTAAACCCTAACAGACAAGCCATATCAAGTCCCGACAAGCCGTACTGATAAACAGTCAGGACTGGAGAAATATACAGAATCACCATGACCAGACTTGCAGTCAGTATTGCCATTACAGTTTTTGATGATTTTCTGGGAAAAAAGAGGATCAAGTGTCGACCAATAAACAAATCTGAAACAAGGTCAAGGCTGAATATTTTGATCACACTTACACCTTTCTTAATTAATTAAAGCATACATGTGCACCTTTACTATCTGTTAACTTCAAAATTATGATCATTTGCACTGTTTTTTGTCATTCAGAACATAATTTTTTGTCATACTTTCACCTCACATCATGCTGGAAATGGAGTGAAAATGAGCAGTACTTAAGTTTCAAAAGACAAGCCAGCTTCATGATAGGGTAAGACTGGCAGTGATAAGATGGGAAGTGACTAGGACAAGTCGGTTACCAGGTGGGTGTGACCATGGTCTGGAACAAGAGTCAGGGAGGGTTGGGGAAATATCAAACATGTTTAATTTTTTGCTGACCCACTCTGACATGCCGGGAAAATAAAACCGACCCTAACCGACTAAGTTAACATTGCTCCCGATCCTCAAAAAATACCTAGTTACTGACAGGTTGGCTCCAGTGGAACATCCCCATAAGGAAGGAACACTTTCCTCAGCCCAGATCTACCACGGGAAAATTGGCAAATGAAATATAAGAACTATGTCTACAGTTAACCTTTATATCTCTAATTACATATGGTTTCAACCCTAAATTATGTAGATTATATTTGAGTCTGATATTGTTTATAAATAACTGCCTTGGCATATACTGTAGTTTTTTCTCTGTTTTTTTCTGCATAAATTTGTAATTTTCACAATTTTAGTCGAACTTATTCTGTATCTGTATCCAGTTAAAAAGATGTAATATTGTTCTTGGAATTACTCTGACTCATAGAATTATTTGAGAAAACAACTGTTTTCTGAGAATTGTTTTTTTTTTTCAGAGTTTTGACCAACTGGTATACACTGCTTTTTCCCAATCTCTTCAGTTACCGTGGTAATGTGACCTATGCAGTGACAGCGGCATTAAAACCTCAATACAATAACTATAGGAAGGTGTCCAATGTATCAATAGAAAACCAAGAACTTTCTTCGTCCAAGTGTATTTTATTGATGTGTTCAAAGCCATCAAAATAAATCAACCTCTATATATCTTCACTGATTAAGTCCAACCGTCTTACCAAGGGAAATTGCTTTTTCATTCCCTGAACTCAGATCAAAGAAAAATTAGCAGAATTATGCGGGTATTGTTTTCACCCATGGTAGATGGGCTGGTGGGTGGGTGGTGGGAAAAAGCTTGTCTGGGCTGTAATGCAGAAACCGTGAGGTGCAAGATGTCGTTACTTGGTAGTAGGGACATTGGTTAGTGCATGTATATCAGAAACCATAAGGTGTAGGAAGTTGATACTTTGTAGGGACATTGGTTGGGGGTTGTAGGTGTGCAACATCATGGCATGAGTTTAACTCATGGTCAATACGACAAGGTCAAAGGACAAATCAGGATCATGTCATGATGTTGCTGTTTTAAAATCTTGTCTGGGCTCTTGAATTCTGTAAGGTGCAGAAGGTTGACATTTGGTAGAGACATTGGTTAGGAGGTGTAGGTATGCATCATGGTGTGACCTTTAGCTTTGGCTCAGCCAAAGTGTGCTCACCTGCCATATTTGAGACATGTTTCTCTTATAACAAAGATTGCTGCAACTGATTATTATATGTACTTTTACATAATTGTGCTATTTCAGTTGACATCTATTCTCCAGTTAATAAATGGGGTACAGCTTCATAATTTTTAGTTTACTGATTTATGCTGTCATCATGCTATTGAATTGTCTTGTTTTAAGACTTCATCTTTACATACATTTTCTTTCTCTTAGACATTATTTTCTCTACTTAAACATTATTTGGACCTTTATATAATTGACACTGATCTGAAAGTATCCTGATCTTTGTACTGTTTCACTACTTCTATATCTCATGGTGTTGAAAACTATTTCCCTAGGCTGTGGGGTATGGGCATCTCTAATGCTATTTTATTTATTTATTATTGTTTATTCTGTGTTATTAGACATCTTAATGTATATAATAATGTAAAAATAATTAATAAGCAGTAAAGGTGCCAAACGACAATAGTACAGGTCAATAAAACATGTAACAGCTTTATCACAGCTATCAAGATCACTAAGTAAAGACAGAATACAATCTAGCATATTTAAATTTATTATCAGTACATAAAAATTACTGCAGAATTTTCATATATCTGGTGTCAGCGAATGGCAATGAGGACATACAGTGTCAAAGTATCTAATAAAGTAATAAGTTATTTTAGAAACAAAAAGGCAAGACTTTAGTAAGTATTACTGCCATATTTCTGAAACAAATAGTACTGAGAACTTTATAAAAAGACAGAGAAGTGAGAGAGATTTAACAATAGGATGCAATTGTTTTTGTAGAGAAAAAGTGACACAACTAAATAGTGTTAATGTTTTGTTGTTTTAATGCTGTGTGAAAAAATAGGTTAATTTTGTAAAACAGATATAAATCAGAGATATTTTAACAGTAGGGTACAGAACTTTACTATTTTTATGTAAAGGAAGGAAATATAGAACAAAAGGAAAAAATTCCCCAAATTTTATCTGGTAAATGCTGGCTACTTTGTGTTTAATAATAAATTGTGATAGTTATTGAAAATGGCGGGTCCCTTATTAAATATTCAGTAAAATATCAATAATTTGCTGCCATTTAAATTTGCTACAGTTTGAAATGTAATTCATGTGTTTCACTACAAAACAGATCTGGAAAATAAATTTGGCAATGCCTGTTTTCTTGTTGCAATAAGTGAAGGTCACAATTCCATTTGTCCCTGCCTCATCGTTAGAGTCGTTACAGTAGTCCATTGTAAGTCGTAGTCTAACCTATGTTCAAGTTATATTAAGTCATATGTCACAGGTAAACTGTAATCATGCAAAATGCCTAAAGATTACGGGCATTTCACTAAATCTCTCCTTCATGTAGTCAATTCATGAAATGCCTAAAATTTGCAGGCATTTCATGTTACGCCTGCTTTCAAGTTCCAGGTAATTTCACGAAATGGCTGAATTGGTTGCCCCAAATACTGCTAGCCTATCACCTGTCACTGCAGGTTATTGATTGGCCTGTGTAGGAAGTGGAGTAGGTAAATTGGGTGCCCCAAATACTGCTAGCCTATCACCTGTCACTGCAGGTTATTGATTGGCCTGTGTAGGAAGTGGAGTAGGTAAATTGGGTGCCCCACTGCTAGCCTATCACCTGTCACTGCAGGTTATTGATTGGCCTGTGTAGGAAGTGGAGTAGGTAAATTGGGTGCCCCACTGCTAGCCTATCACCTCTCACTGCAGGTTATTGATTGGCCTGTGTAGGAAGTGGAGTAGGTAAATTGGGTGCCCCACTGCTAGCCTATCACCTGTCACTGCAGGTTATTGATTGGCCTGTGTAGGAAGTGGAGTAGGTAAATTGGGTGCCCCACTGCTAGCCTATCACCTGTCACTGCAGGTTATTGATTGGCTTGTGTAGGAAGTGGAGTAGGTAGATGATGGCACTGGTATCCGAGTGGGTGTGTTATTTTATTCAGAGGGCTCAGGCTCTTTGGTCACTGGTTGCTCCTCTGTAGGAGTGAATGGTTGCTCTAATGCATAGAATATGTCTCAATCAGTCCACAGATGTTCAAGTAATCTCTTGTTGTAAACTTGTTATTGATCAAACTTTGGCTGTTACCCAAATATTAGCAGCAGAAGGGGGAGACCTAGCATTGGAACCTCTGTTCTTAAGACTTTTGACAATTTAAAGTCCAAAGGACTAGTCCATTTTAACAAACTTCTAAACATTACAGAAGTTGATAATCAGATGAAAATGCGTACTGAAGAGATCGATGTCTGCTTACCTTTCATAGCCTCTTATATTCAGCTGAATTCTTTGGCTGTGACTGTGTAATGGCCAATGGTTTCCTAAAACTCTGCTTTGCGAAACCATTGTTGGTAAAATGTGTACAGTAGCGCACCCGACAATCAGCGAATTAACCTGTAAAATTGTGCTAAATCACAGAAAACTGCTAGAAGACAATCAAAAACCATTCATCAGTATATTATTTGATCTATCTCCATAATATGCAGAGGAGATCATTGAAACTTTATTTTTGCGTCCGGCAATTTAAAATCTACTTACATACATGGGTACATAATGATAACTTAAAGTCAATAAAGTGGAAACTGAGAAAAGCAAACTGTCAAAATACAAGAAACATGTGGGGATTAAAACCTTTACCAGTAACATTTTGTGAGTATCTTAACCTGCAAAACCTAATACCAGTCTTGAGTACAGGATCAATTGGTTGAATGCAATTTTGCTGGCTGCATTAATTAGCAGTCAGTTATTGTAAGGAAGGCATTGTAAAGATTGTGTTTTGGGAAACAAATTTTTGTAAGTTAATTTACTGAATTGATTGTATTGAATAACATTTTTAGGTGTAAAATACATAAAACATGTCTTACATGTTAGATGCAATCATGAAATCTGAATGACAATAAACATTAACGATACATGAGATTTTCTATGAGAAACTCTGCTGTATATTCATCAAAGCCCAGTCAATTAAGATAATAGCTCAAATGACTTCTCTACATCAAGGGATTATTTAAGGGCTTTAATTAAAGAAATGACCCTGACTTCTGCATAATTCTCTTATTAAATCAGACTGAAACTTATAATATATGCCCTACTCATTTGACATATTTCTTCCATACAAGTCTATCTTGTTATATATCACAGAGCTTAACATGCCACCCAAGGTAAAACTCTTCCAACAGATACGGTCTAAACAGATTTATGATTCTGCTTATTTCTGTAAAAATAACTGGATGAAACACCTAAACAGTGTTTACAACAGAGAATTATCATATGTCACAATTTGCCTAAAATATATGAGGCAAATTTTTGGCATTACACAAAATGCCTGGAAATTGTAGTCATTTGGTGAAATGCCAAAGTGAGTCAGGGATTTCACAAAATACTGGTAATCTTTAGGCATTACGCAAAATGCTTGATTACACAGTTTTTCTATAACATATATAAGTAGAAGTTTAGTCATAACGAGAATCAAATCCTGTGGATACTGGAGAGTCCTACTTAGACAGACTTAGACTTCATTTCTGATTGCTCAGAACATTTTGATTATGTAAAATATAAATCTTGTGTAGCAAATATAAGGTCTTCTGTGGAAAAATAATTGTTTTGTTCACAAAACCATGTCCATTTAAATATAAGGCAAATTTTAAGTTATTTTACAGTGATAATTACAAAAAATAAGACTGTTTTAAAATAAGAGGAAATTTTTCACTTTGAGTGAACTTCCTGGAAAATTTCCCCATGTGTCGAGGCAAATTATGTCAAAGATAAAAAGTAATGAACACAATTGAATAAATGTGTGAATTATTTAAATTTAAAAAAAAAACCAAAAAAACAACAACTAAGCAATCGACTGATAAATCAGTCACAATTCGTGGATGAAAACACAACAAAACCGCGGAAAAAAATGCTCATGTTTAGGTACAAATAAAAAGTAGAGTAAAATCCCACACTTGAACTGTAAAACAAACCCAAAAAATTGAGAGAGACAAATGCTTAACCTTATGAAATACTGCATCAAAAATCAGGTGATAAAACAATACTGAAAATAGATAGAATGGTATATAACTCCAGTTAAAATGGAATAGTACAATGTACATTATACTTATCTTTGTATTCTTAACCTGATTTAGGTTAATACTTATTTTACTTGGTGGGAACATTGGTTAGGGGTGTCGGTATGCCAGATAATGGTGTGACATTGACTTGACCTTTGACCTTCCTGTAGTGACCTTGACCTTTGAAATATTGTCTGAGTCATATATCAGTAAGGTGTAGGAAGGTGTTACATAGAAGGTCTACTGGCTAGAGGGTATAGGTGTGAAACATTGTGTTGTGACCTTTGACCTTGGCGCTGCCAGAATGTTTTCTACTGCCATATGTCAGACATATTGTTCCTATCACAAAGCTATATGTATTGGTGGAACTAAGTTTTCCGTGTATTTTTACCTAATTGTGCTGTCTCCATTGAAAGATATACTACAATTAGGCAATATATAAAAATTAATAAATTTTACAGTTTTGTAAGTTTTAGTTTATTAATGCTGCCATGTTCCTGTGAAGTTGTCTTGTTCTGATACTTGTGTATATACATTCATTCATATTTTTTCTTCCTTCAGTGTTATTTTTCCTGCATCTTTACGTAACTAACACTTTCTGTTCTGATGTACTCCTTTATTTTGTACTTGTTCACCTCTTCTATATCTCATGGTCACCTATGTTATTTACCAAGGCTGTGGGGTACAAGTATATCTATTCTTTAGTAAAACAAAAACTTTTGTAGTTGTTTGCTTGAATGAAGACAAAATTTTTCTGGTAATTGGACAATCCTTATTTGGACATCAGTGCCTTATAAGATGTCTATATCAGTTCTGTGCTTTGTAAATACTTTCTTGGTATCGTTATTGGCCTTGAGACTTGGATGAACATAGATAACATCCTGCTGAGCTTGTACTGTGTTTTCAGAGCATTGGAACTGGCAGTAAAACACAAGACACACGTGGACACCGTGCTAGCTTTCAGGGAGAAATATCTCGGCAACTTCGATAAGAAAGAGACCAACAAACGGTTCCTACAGTACAGAGAAGGGGTGAGTGTTCTGAACTCTGTTGTCAGAACTTTTCATTTATCCAGACTCTTCAGGGCTCCTATATATTAAGGCATCTGCGCACCAAATACGCGAGAGAGTAGGGATGGGTCGGTAGGCTCGGTATTGAGATAATTTTACTGAAATCCTGTTATGAGATTTTAAAACAGCCACTTTGCTTGTCAACACATATAATGGAAGAAAGGTTTAAAATATTAGAAAGATAACCAAAATCTGAAGAAATTAAAAGCTTTTGTCCCATATTTTGCTGCATTTGTAGACTATTATAGCGATATACCTTGAGCAGAAATGCCAACTTTTGGTTACGACACTTTATAACCTTATGCTCAGTTCTCAGCACATATAATGGAAGGAAAACTTTAAATTTTGAAAACAAACCAGAAATTTGAAGAAATTACACACTTTTAACCCATATTTTGTGCATTTGAGGACTTTTATTACGATGTTTGGGGGTGTATTAAAACGTGAAGTCCCGAAATCGGTATGGTTTTGCACCGGCGACCTCCTGATCTAAACATTTTCAATACCAAACCATCCTCACGAGAGAGCCAACGTTAATGAGAATAAGGTAAGTTATTTCACTTACAAAAAGTTAAATTACGATAACATTTATACAATAACAGTGCTCTTTAGTGGGATATTGTGATCTCTTCAGCAAAGCTTACCCTCCTTAGCACGCCCTGCTGTCTATGGTATCGGCCAATGTCTCTGGATTCTGTTTTGTCCCTTATCTCATTGAGGCTCTAGCATCGTAGAATCTGTCATAATATTTCATGATGAACATTAAACCCTATAAATGTACTCGTAACACCACGATAAATTTAAAGCTCTGATATGAGCTTTTATTACACAAAACCAAAGCATAAAAACCTTTTCAAAATTGGATCAGAAATAAGGAAGTTGTATTCATTTAACTTAAGGTCTGTGCTGTATGCTTGTGATACCCATCAATCCAATAAAAGTTGACGAATTCTTCAAATTAAAAATAGAATCACGTCACTGCAGTATTCACTGGGTATGAGGCATGTCATACCAGTGATTCATAATTGTCTCGGATCATGTGAAAGTGTATCCTCCTTGGTGCATCATCTCAATGCGTCTTGGACCATAATGTCATCCATATATACCGATCTGTGGAATACTCTCATTCTAAGAATTTTTTTCCCATAGAAACAGAAGTTTTTTGGGAAAAAAATTCAGAATAAAAATGATTGAAAATTGCCATAAATACATATTTCAGTTTTTCTGCAAACAATCCTCTCGTGCAAGTCATCAACTAAAATACTAAATAACAAATACAGTTATTGTGTGCAGTTTGCAACAGAAACTACATTATGTTTTAAAAATGGCCATTTTAAATGGGCCCACAGTAATTACACCACAGGTTCTTAGTAGAGCTAAAACGAGTATTACTCTTCAATTTCACCTCACACCACAGACCGATTGAACCTTCAGTAATCTACATTAAGGAAATGTTCTCTGTATTTTAATGTTATGTGTTATGTTTCTTCTGTATATTCTGTTGTCAATGTTTTGTTTTTACCACCAGGTGGACATCAACTGGACTAAGATCGAGGAGAAGATGGCAATGGAGATACAACAGGAGCGAGAGAGACCGGCCAGAACTGTCCCACCCCCCTCAGCAGGGGCGGGTAGGGGTGGCGGTTCTACCCGACCCAGTCACAGATCTGCACCTAGAGACTAAAAAAGAAAAAAGCAATTTGAGATTTCACTTGCTAAAAGCTGTATTTAAAATGAATACTGACAATAATATACAGTTTCTTTATATTTCTTTAAAAAAAGGTATGTTATCATTCTTACAAACACAAAATAGACTCGAGATATAGACTTAGCGTGAAAAGTTATGTTAAAATGAGTACTTACGTAGGGATATATAGGTCTCTTTTTCCTGGTAAAGAGGTATTTTATCAGTAGACTGGAAATTTGAATTCAACACGAAAAGCTGTACTATAATGGATTACTTACAAGTAATGTATTTATGCAGATAAATACCCCCTCCCATTTAACCCTCACCCCCCACCTCCTCTCTGATTCCTAAAATGATGTCTTTTATCATAACCCCACTTGAACAACTTAACAGGAAAGAAAGAAAATGACAAAACGTGGCAGTTTTAAAATCGCCTTTAAATTTATAAAAATCTAAAAGTTAATAATTTCTCTGTAATGTTTGTTTCTAATATTTTAAGTTCTCCCACCGTATTAAGTGCTGATGATCAAGATACCGGTTGTGAAATATGTAGTTATCAGACATTGCTCCCTGACACTTGAGTAGTGGTTTCTCAATCTCAAATACCCACCCCCTTTTAAAAATGCATCATCCCCAGGGCGTTTATTTAGATAAGTACGGTATATTTGAGGTTCCCTTTTTCTAAAATGTCTTTTTGCAGAAACCTTTGTGGCAAGTAAAATAATGGATTTGAGATTTGAATTCAACACCAAAAGATCTATTAAAACTATCTCTTGTAACTGTATACGGTTTCTTATTCTGGAGTGTATTTTTTTACAGGAACCCTAGACAATAATATAAAAATGGACTGAAAATTTGAATTTGGTGTTTTTCAACTTTACTCGTTCTCATTAAAAAAAGACCTAGATAATTAGCCAGCCTCTCACAATTATAGGATAGTTGTTTTTTATTCTACAAAGTCTCCAAAACTGTTGTAAGAGATTTGAGTTCTTCACTTTGAGCTCTATTGAAATGATTATGGTTACTAGTATAGGGTTTCTTATTTCTACACGGAAATTTTTTTCAACTTGCTGAAAAAGGAGGAGACATAACTATAAAAACAGATGGTCTCATATCATCAACACAGATACTCTATAAAGCATAAAAACTATCATAAATATGGGTCAATATTTGAATTTCTTGCAAAAAGAAATCACATTTTATTATCCTAAAGAAGTCTTTTCCTCCCAACATGTTCACACGTGACAGTTCCCCATATGTTGTTTGTTTTATGTGACTCATCCTAAGTGAGGCTGCTGGAGTACTTATTTGTATACTTGAGTACTTTTTGTACCATTTCTCTACTCTTTAACAGGTACTCTTTGTGTAAGATAAAAATCTATAATTCTCATTAAAAAATTAGAGAAAATTATATGAAGATATTGTGACAATAATTACACAACTGACAATATCTTTTAACAGAACTGTGCTGCTTCCATAAATGTGTGTTCTGCCAATTGTACGGATTTTTTATCCTTTAACAAGCAGTAGTCTGGTATTACTCTTTGTAACCATCGTTATAAGTGTCCTTTATGTTATTAGAAGCATTCCGTCCAGTGTTATAGCTTATATTACTATATACACATAATAATATACTCTACTTGTTTTTGTCAATATATACCAAAAAAAAAATAGAACACAACATTCTGTTGTAAACAGCTAATCTCCTTAAATCAGAATGGCTATATTGTTAGAACAAAAACAGGTATCCCAATGCAACTAGAAGAACATTCTGTTCAAAAACTTATCAATGTGACATTCAAACTGAAACTAGCTACCAATCAAAACTTTGTACAGCAGAGTCAAATGCCTTTTTAATGTCCATAAACACAATTTTACAGGTGTCTGTTGTGGCTATTTCATAAACTGTTGGCAGTTCTAGCCTATGCATTACTTTCATAGGTTTTTGAGTGTTTCTTCATAAATTTAATTTTAACCCAGCAGTATAATTGAGTTTGAGTGAGTAACCTTAGCCAATGTATCTGTGATAACATTCATCAGTGTTCTGTTTTAAGTCCAGTATTTAAACCGGTTGGTAATTTAACACAACTTGATCACAAAGTAGTTATTTCTGCTTACTGTCCATCACAAGCTTAGTGGGTTTTTATTTATAAATAACATTGTGAGAACTGTACTTATGAATTTGAAGTTATGAAACTGAAATTATGAATTCTGTTTTTTCTTGAAGCTAAATGAAAGTCAGTGATCTTGTACTTATATGTGTTATTTGCCCATCATTTAGTAATTACTTGTTCTCATCATTTTATATTTTGTTAATATTGCTGAAAATAAAACTTATTTATGAAATGTTTTGTTTTTATTGGTAATTCATCAAAAAACCAGCACAAAGAATGAAAATTCTGATTAATTATAACCACCTGGCTTTCAGATCTTGTCATAGATTCCAATCCATCACTGCAAAATACTGACAAACCTGTTCCAGCATGACTCTAGCCATTGACAAGCCACATAAAGGCAAACCTTGCCTTTTGATTTTATCAGAACACAAAGCAGCTGACATTGTTGCCATTCAGACCCCTCTAGCTTCTAGCTTGATTCCTTTTCCTGTGCATAACTATCTTGAGACTCTAGCTGGGTAAAGAATTTAATGAATTTATTTGATGGTTCACATCACAACACATTCTATGGGTCATATCATTATGTGTATTTTAAGAAGATTTAAACTACACCTGAGAGATATTCTATTAAGAGTGTCCAATATCTTTCACTATTGGGCAGTTGTGTTCTGCTCTATGATTTTGGCCGTATATCAAAACCTTTTTTACACATTTCCAAGGAAACACCCTCTACATTTATTTCAGTTAAAATGATCACAAAAGCCCCCAAATAGACACCAGAAATATAGGGATGAAAAGTAAGGATGTTAAAAACATACTTAAAATTACAAATTCAGGAATGGGTGTAATTTAAATAGGTTATTAAGGTCAATGGCCTCGTAAGTGTCCAACATTAGAAAATAATTGATTGTTGACTCGGTCCCTTCAGGATTTTGTAAACAATCGATTATTTTCTAATGTTGGACACTTGGCCATCTGTGGCCTAGTGGATTAGCAAGTTTGGCGTCTTATCACAGGCTCTCCCCTCTGTAGGTTCCAGCCTCACAGGTGTCAATGCTGAGGACCTGTTCCAATATGACCCCGGCTGTTGAACAGGACTTCAAACACCAACTTTGACTTTAAATGTGAATCATATTGTGATTTGCAGTTTGAGAAGATGGGAAAAAAATCCATATGACTTAATCAAGATTATGTACCCCTGAACCAACTATAGGAACTAGCAACTTTCACACTTCAGCTTGGAACCAAGAATGTGTTGCCCACTACACCAACATGATTGATGGTCCAGTATTCTACGGAATGATGGAATAAGTAATCAAAGCATTTATACAACACAAATTAATATGTAGCCTCTTAATGCAATCTCCTGGGATTCACAAAAGGTCTTAAATCTTAGACAAAATTTTAGCTAACACCAGTCTTAAGTTTAAGACTTTTGTCTTAGTTGAGATTTTATCTTAAGTTGGGATTCACAAAAAGTGCTTCGCAAAATCTTAGCTGACACAAAATTTATGCATAAAGTCTTGAATATTTTGAATCCAAATTAACAAAGTTTAATTTTAGGAAAACAAAAATATTTTTCGCTGATAAATACACCAAACATCCTCTTCAAAATTATAAAACAGATTTGTTACTTTTTTTCTTTGTAAAATTATGTAAAATAGTAGTCTTTGTGTTTCATTATGAGTCAGCCATTTTTATGACAATATTTTTACCACAAGAAGGTAAAATGTGGAAATTTATAAGTAATTAAATGATGTAAATTTCTATTACAATCCACAGAAATTTCTTTTATAGGAAGTATAGATCCCCATAGTATATTTTTTGCTGGCATAACAAAGGGTAAAATGTAAACACATGCAATGGAATATTTTAAAAGTGACTTAAGTCTGCCCTGCAGTGGTCTTAAAGTTAAGACAAAACTTAAGACAAAAATTTTTTTTGACCTTTTGTCAATCCCATTTTGTCTAAGCATAAATTTTTCTCTCAACTTTATGACAAAGTTTTAACATTTAAGACTTTTATCTTAGACTTAAGACGTTTTGTGAATCCCGCCCCTGGAGTTCAAAAAGGCAGAACCACACCTTGCCAATCAGTTTTTCTTAGGATGGATTGAGCCAATTGCCTATTTCCATGGAAACCCAAGTAACCATTTATAAAGTGGTCATTGTAGAGCCACTAGGTATTGTTATATTACTAAATCAAATCTTAATTTTGCAAGAGTGACAGTGATCATTAAAGTAGAACCTAGGAAATCTGATCTCTGTCTCTTGAGTTGTACACAATCCCAACAACAAGCCAGTTTAGGGATAGTATCCAAGTGCATCTATATGCCTTGTCCTGAAAAAAATGAAACTGTAAAGAAGTAAAAGGACTTTCCTTTGTGTGGAGATTGTTGGAGCAGCTTGCGTATGCAGTTTTGGACTGCATGACCTTTGGAGCAGTTACTACTTCTTGTCGAATCCGACTCCTACCACATGCAAGTTACTGCCGCATTCTTGCATGTATTTAATTTTTGTATCAAAATTTTTGTCTCATCAGATAAGGAAGCTATGGTTACTGAAAGCAAGTTATGTTACCAATGTTACTTTATTTACTGCAAAAATATATATTAATACAAGACCACTGCTGCAGTGTTTATCTCCCGCCGGATATTAAGAAAAAGTGGTGGTAGTTTGACCATGAAACAGTTTGACCTTTTAAAGGAGATATAAGACTTTTTTAGTATATTGTTGCAAATCAGTTTTGAAGCAGAAGTCAAAGATCAAATCTGACATGTACAAAAGATTTGCAGGCCATGACTTCACATTTTCATATTTCCAAGCCCTAGGACTAATAATAATGGACATATAAGGCCCTTTTAGTATGACTACCCCAATTGACCTTGAAGCAAGAGTCAAAGGTCAAATTCAACACTTGCGAAAGATTTACATGCCATGATTTTATATACTTTGTTTCATATTTTCAAGCCCTAGGCTATTGGGCATTTTTAGTGTGATGATCCTACTTGACCTTAAAGCAGGGGTCAAAAGCCACATTCACCACTTGCGAAAAAGTTCACGGGCTAAGTTTTCCTACAAATTGTTTTCACATTCGGAACCCCTAGGATCAATGATAAGGGGGATATTTGCCTTTTTGTAATATGATGACACCTATTTCACCTTAAACATGTGACATGGCAGCCATTTTGTTATCAAAACCAGGCCAAAAATACTCTGGGGCAAACCCTACTAGCCATATACATTTTGTGCAAAACTAATGAAGATAACTGCAATTTTTTTTCAAGTTTTAGAACACGCTAATGATTTTAGAACTATGGGCTATGGTGGATTTTGTTTTTCAGAATGAGGCCAAAATTTTTGATAGACATGTTTTCATAGCCAATTTGGTGAAGTTTTGTAGATTTAAAGGCTTAAGTCAAAACGTGATGTACAGACGGACACACGCACCTACAGAAGGCATTTCATAATCTTCCTATCCCAGCCTTTGGCCGGTGGGAGATGGGCTGTTTTTACATTCTGAAGAATTAAGAGCAATAATGAGGGAGATACAAGGACGTTTTAGTATGATGACTCCCACTTAACCTTGAAGCGGGGATCAAAGGTCTAATTCATCACTTGGAAAAGATTACCAGGCCATGACTCCCTGTAAGTTGTTTTCACATTTCAAACCCCTAGTTGGTTTGGTAAAAGAGACATAAGGCCTTTTTAAATACTATAACCCCATTTGACATTAAAGATGTAATATGGCAGCCATTTTGATTTTGAAACTAGGCAAAGATTACTGTAGTGCTAGCTTTCCTAGCCATATATATTTTGTGCAAATTTGATGAAGCCAGCTGCAATATTTCAACATTTAGAGCATATTAATTATTTTCAAATAATCTGTAATGGTGGCCATTTTGTTTTTCAAAACGAGGCCAAAATTTTGCACAGACATGTTTTCATAGCCATAAACATTTCCTGCAAATTTGGTGAAAATATCTTATAAATAAATGAGATACAGAGGTTTATGTAAAAACTTGATGAACGGACGGACACAGTGGCCTTTGGCAGTGGTTGGAGATAATAATAGGAATACTACACTCCTTTTTATGAGAGAAGACAAATAAACAATCCTAATTCAGTTTGTTATTCACCATTTTGCTTCAATAATAAGTAAAATTAAGTTCATATTTGCCATAAGAATACCAAAAGAATTTACCAAAATATAAACAAGATTAGTCCTGAAATGTGTCCATATCCAAGGGTGTCAGTAAATATAAAACTTTTAATGGGAAATTTCTCTGCAACGTGTGAATAAATTATACTGCAACAAAAAAAGAAGCTCTGTGAAAAATACCTTTCTGGCTATCTGTATAACACATTTGTGGCTAACATAAATATTTACAAAAATTAGTACTTATTTGTGCATTTATTATGCTAATTAGCTACAGTAACTGTCACCAGAGAACACAAAGATACTACCTCATCTGTGTTCCCCCCCCCCCCCCCCCCCCCCCCCCCCGTCCCCCCCACTGGTTTTAAGAAAAAAACAGCCTTCATTGTGTAATAAAACTGCAAACCACATGTACCACAAACCCCATGGATTCTTACATTTACACTGAATTATCTCAGCTTCATGAATGTTGCATAATCTGAAAGAAGTCTCCCCCAACTTTGTATTAGGACCTTGGCTCCGCCCACCTGTAAACCGTCCTGTCGCAAGTCTCTACAGCTTGTTGGTCAAACTTCTCGTCTTGTCCTGTATTGTAACCATCTTATCTGGAAGAACTTCCCGGCCTGTCGTGGTTAGGTACCTGGACACCACCTCACGCCAGGCCATACACACAAACCGACTTTACTTGAAAAGAAACTGCCCCATCATAAACATTACCGACCTGACTTGGACACTTCGCGTCAAGATGGGAAGTCTCCCAGTCTTCAACCATAGAGTAACATCTCAGTAGGACAACCTGGGAACACATCACCACAAGCCTTCAACATAAATCGACAAGGCGGTTACAGACAAGCCAGGAACTGTGTAGGACAAGCCGGCCTCATTTTACCGACCCTCAGCTTGTCGGCTATCAAATCTATGACTATATGAGGCAAGTCAGTTTGTGCAATGTATCATTTGGAATCTGGCATCTCACGGATTACATCTGGCAGTGTTTAAAGATAAGGATTTTGTTTTTAACAAATTAACTAGGATTTAATGTTGAGATACAAGTTGGGCTGACTTGTGATTAGAATTTAGTTTTTTTTTTACAAATGCTGCTTTGAAAAATGGGTCCTAAGAAGGGCAGAAGAGTGAGGAAAATAGAAGTCCCCACAGACACACAGAGTTTGAGTTGGGGATACGGCTGCAGATATACAGTGGAGGATGGAGGAGAGGAAGGCAAGAGAAAGGGAGGAAGAGGCACAGAAACAGAGGGACGAAGTGAGAAAAGACAGATAAAAGTGACACAGAAATGGACACAGAGGCTAGAGGAGAGGCGGGCACATCTCAATCACAATCCAGGCACAAGAAGGGGCACTTGACCAACATCTACCTGACAGACTCAGATGAGGAGGCAATTGTGGACTTTATGAAGGACCACAAGTAGTTGTACAACAAGACTTGTGAACATTTTAAGGACAAAACAAAGAAGGAATGTCTTGGGAGAGGTTCACCAGCAGTGGCAAGCTGTCTGTCAAAGTGTGCAAAACTTGGTTTGATTCCAAAGGACTCGTTACAGCAAGCTCACACAGTCCAAGTCTGGTCAGGCTCCAAAAGAAATGACTGAGATGCAGATCTGGATTCAGGATAAATTTAACTTCTTGCCTCAGCAAGGGACTCAGCAAATCTTTAAGCTTCAACTCCCCAGCCTGAGGAGCCAGTGCATCTGCTGCCTCAGCACACAACAACTCCAGAGGTTCAACCAACACAGACAGTATGGAGATCAGCATGCAATCCGACACCACAATATAGCCTTCAGTTATAAGTCCCAGCATAGTTTCCGGCATTCTTTGGTCGACCAGAAGTCATGGACCAGTTTGCACAGATGAAAACCATGCTGTCATTTCTCGGGCCAAGGCCGGAGACCACTGGAACAGCCTTCTGTAACTGCCTGGCATCTGAAGTAGAGGCCTTAGAAGATAAGAGACTTTCAAACATTCAGAAATGAGGCCGTGAAGCTTCTAAGTTGCATCCAGAGCAGAGCAGATGAAAGGAGCCGTCAGTCCCAGCAACCGCATCAATAGACACATTCTAGGAGCTCAAGTGCAATTTCAAAATTTGTGCCACAGACATTTCTACAGCCATAGCAACCAGCACCAGCTGCAAGGGAAAAACTTTAACCATTCCAGAGACTCAGATGCAGGCATCCTAGGTCATCCAAGCCACTCTGCAGAGCCAAGTGGCAACCTAGAGGGCAGTCGACTTCAGTCCTAGTTGTTGATGACCCTAACGAAGCATTTCAACCCACCGTCAGTTGCCTCTGCCACAGGCGAAGAAAGTCAACACAACATATCAGGACTCTCTAGCTTCTTTGAGAATCTACAGTCAATGATGAGCTACCAGCAGATCGACACACCACAGCCGTTTTCACCACCCGACCCGCAACAAGCCACCTCTTCTCCAACCACCACCGCACAGCAAGAACATCAGCAGTAACCAACCCAGCCTCAGGCTCCTCCCAGACACCAAACAGCAGCAGTAACCAGCCCAGCCTCAGCCTCCTCCCAGACATGAAACAGCAGTAAAATCAGTAAAAATCAGTAAATGAATGAATAAAGGTGTGAGTGAATAAAAATTTAAAGTTAAAAAAAATTAAAAAATTTTAAATCTGGACTTAAATTTTGGATTAAGAACTTAGAAAAACAAAGAATTTGGTAAAAAAAATGGGGCAAAGACAATGAAAATTTGCCCCACCCCTAAATAAAAAATTGGCACAAAAAATAAAAACACTTTGACTTTAAGAAGCTTTGAAATTTGGGTAAAGTATTTTGACCTTTGGATCCAACCTTTTCACTTTTGACCTTTGAGAAACTTTTGAGGTTTCCCAAAGATTTTGATGATATGGAACTTAGAAATATCTTATAAATTTGCTAGAAAAAAAATTTTGAAAAAAAAAGTGGTTTTTCTTTAAAGGTTTATAAATTTTGATTTTTAAAGGGGAAACTTTCACATAACTTGGATTGAATTTTTCAACAGTCTTAGGGGACTTGTGATTTGGTTTGAAATAGTTTTGAAACTTTCTGGAAATGGATTGGATTTTCTTTGGAAAATGGTTGGAAATTTTTGCAACACCAGCTTAAATAAAGTTCTTGGAATAATTGGCCAGTCCTGGAAGGACTGATAGATACCAGCTTTTTATGCCCCCAGGCTATTTGGTTGACACATCTCAGATCCTGTCCCCCTTCCCAGCCAATGCCTCAACATGATTGAAGTAGTCTTTGAGCATGTCTTGCTGATATTTGGCCTCCCTCAAAGGATTCCTGTAGTTGTTATTTGGCACATACACCACCAGTTTATTTAGTAGGGAAGGCTAGATCATTTGCTGGGGTTGGTGCCCTGTCTGCTCTGCCCTAGTGTGTCCTCAGCATGTTGTGCAACACCACACATGTAAAAATAGTGTCTTTGACAACCCTTGGCCTTTGCTCCATGGTGCCCAGTAGTACCCTGAAGCTGCTCACTAATATTTCAAACGCATTCTCCACCACCCTCCTGCCTCTGGAGATCCTGTAGTTTGCTATTCTCTCTTCCCTTGTGAGTTGTCTTCTACTGTTGGGTTTCACCATCCATGGAATCAAGTCAAAGGTGTCATCACCCACCAAGAAATAGTGCCCATCTGGTGGTTCAGGTGGCGGAAGCCCCAAGGTGCCATCCTTGATCTTCTCCCTCAAATTGTTTCTGTTGGAAATCTGTGCTTCTGATGAAGATCCACTTGACCCCACATTGACCCAGAGGAATCTGTACTCTCGATCCCAACTCCAGGAAATAATCAGTCCAGTCGGGGAGAGTTGGGAAAATGCTCCAGTCCTGTCAGTTTGTCAGTATGGCTTGTCAGGGCTTGATACTGCTTGTCTGTTAGGGGTTTATGGCTTGTCTTGTAAGTTTCTTGTCTTGTTGTGGAGAAAATCATCCCAACCCCAAGTCAGGTCAGCATCCTGACCCAGAGAAGCCGGGATGTACTATGCCCTGTGGTGGAGATGAACCGACCCATCATTTTCGCAGTTTTCGGGATTTGCATCCCCAACTAACAACTTTTGCAACCAACCCTAGAGTCATAGAGTCAGTGTTTAGGGTCGGCTTCAGTGGAACACCACTATTACCAGCAGATGGACTAATCTGATAAATTTAAATATTTAAAATGATAACTGGCAAATTATGCTTTCTTCGAAAAGGACGCTTCACTAGTTTTCTTGACACTATCGTCAACACCAACCGTTTTCCTTTAATATCTCCTTTAGTATTTACAGCAAGAAAATAATTTTTTGAATGTGGGAAAAATTTACAAATGAACGTAAATTAACTTATGACCTTATGTCATTCTCTCTGTAACTGGAAAAACCTTTTTGTTTTTATTCGCACTTGCTTATCTGTTTTCTCAGAAAGCCTGCTACATTTGTCTGCCAAATAATAACATGCATATATATATATATATAAAACACATTAATATTTAGCTGCCATTGGATCTATACAACAGTGGCTTGAGGAACGATTCATTCTCCATATAACTTTTTTCTTTTTTCATTTACTCTGCCCATAACTTTCAGGCTAAAAGGAACTAAGCCTTTTATTTCTATTTTTCAAGTTTGAATTTATTCAGAGAATTAGTTATCTGCTGCCGAAACATGATATGCCACTTTTACATTTTTAACCATTTTGCTCTAGAGTTTTGTGTTTTGCTTCTTTTTTAGGGGGTTCAACTAAAAAAAAAAATACAAGTTCTAGGTTAAGTTGTGGTCTGTGGAAAAACTTGAGGAAAAACCAATATGCTGCCATAAATTTATGCTAAGCATTCAGACAGAACCTGTGGTATTTAATTATATTTAGAATTGGTATTTATCCTTGACTAATTTGTTAAACAAGATTTCTAAAAATTGCAAGAACCTGGGAGTGAAATTTATACAAAATAAGTGATGGTTGCCAAAATTTGTCATCCTGCTTTGTTAATACTTTACCAGCTGAAAAAATCAACATCTCTCTAAACATAGTCGTTTTGGAAAAGTCAATGACATGGACGCAGACCCTACTCACACAAAAAGACCCATTGTGAGGAATGTTAAGCTGTTATACTGCAAAATTTAACATAAAATTTGTAGGTGGGACTACAGGGAAAGGATCAGATGTAAACATTTTTATTATCAATCAATATATAGCTTTTTGATGAAAAGGCAATAATCTGATCGTTTCTAAAACCTCACCAGACAGAATATTCCAAATATTGTTGTTTATTTTCAAGCTACATCTACTTGTATTTTCATTGACAATATACATTATGTTGGAACATTTATCCTGAGATTAATTCAAAGTAGGGCTGCCACGAGTAGCAAATTGTGTACTCGAGTACTCTCTCACCATTACTCTACTCTAAAACGAGTACTCTTTTTAGCGATAAATATATCAAAATGTGCCATTTTCCCCTGAAAATTAACAGATATTTACCCAGTTTATGTCACTTTTATCACGAATGGTTTATAAAAGGCCACTATTTGAGTGTAAAAGGGTACTCTTTTGTTCATTTTGTACTCCCAATAATTTAGTAATCTAATCTTTAACGAGTACTCAAGTACTCTTTAACAGCCCTAATTCAAAGGAATTTGATTACAGTGGTACAGAAATCTTCTATAAAAATTTATGATCCTTTTTATATAACTTTTGTATTTTTTTATAAACGAGGCACTGTTTTCATGGCATGGAATGATATTTCAATATCGAATGATAGTGCAAATTCATATTATGTTTTTATATTGATAATGAAATTGCACTTAGAGTAAGAAATCTAAAATTCGCCAGGAATCTAAAATTCGCCATCTCTAAAACCTTTAGTTAATTTTATGAAGAAAATGACGTTTTTGTCTCACAATTGGCATTTTTCAGTTCAAAAAGCCATAATTTACTATACATTCAACAAATCTTACCACAATTCATTTATTTTATTAGTATTTTCACATGTGGCGAATTTCAGATATGTGGCGAATTTTAGAATTCTTACTCTATATTGCTAGACTGGACTGGTGCCACCCCTCAAACTGAGGCAACACACAGAGCAGTACAGTTCAGTGAACCTCTGCTGTGCATTTGATAAATAGCTTGGAATTGTCACAAATATCATGTTAACTGTTAATGTCCCATGACTGAGTGGCCCTTGAAAGAGATCCTTGTTTGGTTATGTGGCTAGTTTTCTCACTGCTGGATCCATTATATCCTTTTTAAGCATGATCTCTAGTGAGGCTCGCGCTTCTAGGAATCACTTTTTTTAAGTCTCTGGACATGTTTCATGAATTGTGGCAGAGTGTGAGGAGTATCTGTTAACTGAAGTTAAGCGGCAATGGGCTACATCAGTACTGGGATGGGTGACCGCTTTGGTGTACTACTCGTGTCTCTGATGGCTTTGCAGCTGGCACTAGTGAATTGAAATCCCCTTCAGCCTTGTGTAATAATAACTTTCAGCATATACAGTATTGACTGTATTTAGTGACGATATGTTTCTTTGGCAGTAAAATACTTTTCCATGTGTATTAACTTGACCTTTGAGTTTTGTTAAGGTCACAAGGTCTTAAAACTAGGTTGACCTCTTGATTTTGACCTCTTTCATTAAGAAACTATATATATTAGCCACATTAATATCTTGACTCCACTAAATTTTTAGATACATGGGGTCATAAGTAACTGACGTTTGAATAAACATATTTACATGAAAAGTCTCTTATTTTTCTTTCTCATAAGTTGTAAACTTATAGGAATACTTCTCACAGAGTAAGTTGTTCAGCTAATTTTTCATGTAGATTATTCTGTGGAAATATCAGCGCTCTATTTGTAGTGTTGGTCTGAATACTGCAAGACATTTGCATGAACTTGACCTTTGACCTAAATTGAAGTCATATGACTAACAGGTTCTAGTGCTTTTCAGTTGTTTTTGCTTATACTGAATGGAAGTAATCATAATGATCAAAACAACCATCCACTATGTAGCCCCACCCTCGCACCTACCCCTTCATCATGGGCAGGTTGCCCAGCTTCCAACCACTTTCTTCTAGTATTTTTATGTCAGCTGACCATTATGGCATCACTCTGCGGCGTCCGCGTACATGTATGCATTGGCGTCCGCGTGAACACCTTCTTCTCCAAAAGTACAAGGCCCAGAGACATGCTGTTTTTTTTTGTTTTTTTAAAGATACCTTATCTATTGAGGATGAGAAATTGTTCAAGGCATGCAGATCTGTTTGTTTGTCTGTTCTCTAGAGCCATTAAAGTGAGGTACCCCCACCCTAAGTGTGAAAATGTCGACACTTTATCACAATTTTCTCATTGACTATTGCAGGGATTTCTCTTTTATCTTGCATATCTATACTAGGCCACAAGTAGATTCAATTTTGTGAGTATCAGGCCTGGATCTTCCTTAATTATTTTTTATGAATTTTTTAAATAATTTTTAATGAATTAAAATTCATAAAGTCATGCACTAAATCATGTATAACTTGAAAAGTTTTCCATTTAGAGCATTTTGGTAAAATATGTTATTCAGCTACTTTTTCTATAGCTACAACATAGCTACAACATTGAGAGTCTAACCCAATAGCTAAGTGAGTAAAAGCTACTTTTTGACTTTTCAGTAATTTGCATAATGAGTAAAATCACTTGTAACTTGAAAACTATTGCATTTAGAGAATTTTGTATAAATATCTTATGCAGCTACTAATTGGGGTCAGCTATAACATAGTAAAATTCCAGACCTGTAGCTCACTGCATAGCTGAGTAATAGCTACTTTGAGGTTATCACTGTTGAATAAATCAGTTAGAACTTGAATACTACTGCATTTAGAGTATTTTCTTTAAATATATGTTATACAGCTACTTTTGGATCAGCTATAACATAGTGAAATTGCAGACCTGAAGCTTATTGCATAGCTGAGCAATAGCCACTTTGAGGTTATCATTGTTGAGTAAATCAGTTATAACTTGAAAACTATTGCATTTAGAGAAAGAATTTTGTTTAAATATGTTATTCAGGTACTGTTGGGTCAGCTATAGCATAGTAAAATTGCAGACATGTAGCTCATGGCATAGCTATTACTCGACTATGCCATGAGCTACATGTCTGCAATTTTACTATGCTATAGCTGACCCAACAGTACCTGAATAACATATTTAAACAAAATTCTTTCTACTTTCAGGTTCTCACTGTTGAGTAAATAAGTTGTAACTTGAAAACTGTCGCAATTTTGTATAAATATGTATTCAGCTACTTTTGGGTTAGGTAAAACAATACATATAGTAAAATTGCAGACCTGTAGTTCATTGCATAGCTGAGTAATAGCTACTTTGAGATTCTCAGGGTTGTCACTCAAAAACTATTGCATTTACAGTGTTTTGTTTCAATGTTTTCCACCTACTTAAACTTAGTTAAACTTAGTACTTTACTTACGAATACCATTTGCTGGGCATAAATTTTGTGTCCTTTTCTTCTTTCACTTCTACTCTGAAAGCCAAAACATACAGTCAGGTGACCCAGGGCCCGTTCACGGGCACTGATTGCTTGTTTTTTGCAGATGATACTTTTGCCAGTAGATGACTTCATATGTCTAATCTTCTGTAAATATGTAAAGAGATATCATATATTTTCCCATTGGGAGTAAACAGAAACATTGATATTAAGCAAGTTCCTCTGTATTTGTGTGTTTGTTGATTTTACATATTTATTTAGGTCTGTTTAAAAAATGTGAGTTATCTTCCTCTAAATAAATATTGTAAGAACAATTTAGCAAAATGTTGTGCTAGATAAGGAGTCATTAATTATCATGGGTCCCTATTTGAAGAACACAAATTTATATTTATTTAGTGATAAAACACACAAAATTCTGAAAATAAACCATTTCATTCAGTCAGTGATCAGTCACTGCAACATGTTAATAACACACAGAACAGATAAACTTGTTTTGGGGCTACTGGCTATTTTAGAATGTACAGTCATCATTAACATCTGGCCATTTAAATAATATTGAGACAGTGATTTTTAGCCAAAAAAAAAACACTTTTATTAAACATTTAAGTGCAGACCCATTGAAAATAAAATATTCAATATAATGTCTTTGCTCAGTATAGTGGACTCTTGCTAATCCATTGAAAATAAAATATTGGTCAAATGAGTTTAATTATTTACAGACTCGATGTCTGGGGCTGTATTCACGAAAGGTCTTAGCCAAGTCTTAGGCTTAACTTTTGTATAAAAATACAGCCAACTTAAGCCTAAGACTTTGCTAAGACCTTTCATGAATACGGCCCCTGATGTCCTTCTATGTTTTCTTTCTGAACCTTTAGCCTCACTTCTGCTTCACAAGAAAACTTTCCTAGTTCATAAGGAAAATAACAGGTTTTTTCTCACAAGCTTCAAATTTTCTGGCAATTTTAGAATTATCCTTTAAATAAATCTAAACTGTCCAAAAGCAAAAAAATATTCCCAGAAGATAAAATATGTGTCACATTATTGTGTTTTCTGAGCTTTTATGAACCTGTTTTCAAATACTTAGAACTATTATGGTGCATATGTGAAACTGTGGTTTCTGGTCTAGCTAGGTTAGCTAATTTCAGCAGTTTATGGACATTTTAAATTTATGACTACTTTACTGCTACACTGGCGCTGTTTTATTGGCAGAGTGATACTTTCTATCATATAAAAACCATGTAGAACCATGCAGACCTCTGTCTCCATTACAATGTTACAACTTTTTTGTTATACTTTTTACAGAAATTTACATTAGTGAATATAACAAATATAGCATTTTCAACATTTTCCTTTTAATATCTTTGCAATTGCTCAAAATGCTTATCAGTCTTACATATAATAGCTCAGTAAAGTGGACTCTTGCTAATCCAAATCTTGTGCTTAACCCAGCTTTTCTGATGCCTCTTAGATTTCTAGTTCATCATATGTACATTCTAATGGGTGATAATAGGTGATTTTATGAAAGTCTTCTTGCTTACCTAACTAGAAACCACAAAAAGGCCATTACTGCCACAGTGGCTTAGTGGGTAACACACTCACCTAGCAACACAGAGGACGGGTTCAATCCCAGGTAAAGGCAGATACATAGTTGGTTGGTCCTCTGTCATTGGGACCTATCTCCAGTGGCAGGTTAAAGAACCTCAAGGACGTTGATAAATGGTCATCATTGAGCCTCTGTCTTTCAGTTAGGGGAATGTCAGTAATTTGAGAATTGTACTGTACTTGTACAGTTGGATGGGTCATATTGCACTTTGAGTCCTGTAGTACATGGAGATATTGCACTGAGTATAAATACAAATACAAAAAAAATATATATATATATATATACAAATTACATATACTTGTTTATTCCATTTGTTTGATGTGCCTCATTTAACTTAAGTTTAATTGCTTAACAAACAGTAACCCTTAAAGTTAAGTCTTTTCTTGTCATTTGTTTTGAGCCCTGGGGGCTGTATTCACAAAAGGGATCAAGATCAAGTTGAGCCAAAATCGGTTCATATTTAGTACAAACAGATGTAAATTTGAGCTGACTGTTGGCTCAACTTGAGCGTGATCCCTCAATACCAGCCCAGGTTACAGTCGGGACAATTTTACTGCTTTCAATGAGTCTATATTCTATAAAAATTAAGAGAAACACAAATTAACAACCCTGTTTACAAATTTAGTTTTAATCTTGGTCCACAATTGCATTCTTCTTTGTGGCAAAACCGTGTAATGTTTTTCTCAAAAAATGCCTGCATTCCTGTCTTGTAATCAGTGCAACATTCAGTTTAGATCTAATATTAGAACCATTACTCTGTGGAAACGTGAAAGCCCCATAAGGCTGTTCATGACAAGAAGGTACTCCTGTTGCATTAATAATGCATGAGTTGACACTTTGTTGACACTTTGTCATCTCACTCATACATGACACTTGGGACATCAAAAAGAACTTGGGTGTGGATTCACGAAACGTCTCGAGTCTCAAATGTGAATTGTTTTTTCACATTTTTTTCTCCCAAGATGTTAGATGTTTCATCTACTGGCTTTCACTAAAGGTCAATTTTGGCTTTTATTAAAGTTTTGTTTAAAATATAAGACTACTGTTCCTCAGTACTTGTTACAACAGTTATCCTAAGCATCTTATAAGATTTTGATTGACAAGTAAAATCTTGGCTGACTAATATGGTCCGAAAAATATATTTTTTTGTTTTCTGAATCTTGTTGCAACTTGAGCAGAGGTGTAGCCAAAAACAAAATATGATCAAATGTGAAAGATATTAAGACTTGTTTATTGATTCTGGTCCTGGAGTTATTGGGTACAACCTGACTCACTATATCTTGTTAGTCACTAAATATGATTGAACACTGAAGCCAAATAGCATATTTGTCAGGTAGATGTTCATTTTAGAGAGGTGTCAATTTCAAACAAGAAAAATTGTATGACAAAATTGGATTAAAGGTATTTTAGCATCAACCATTTAATTACATGAGTTGCAAATGTAACTATAGTGATTCATAAGCATAGTCCAACCTATATTATCCAGACACTCTATTATTTGAATATTTGTTAAACACGAGTTACATATATGCCTTTTCTTATCTGTAAAATATTATCTGAAAAATGCAACTCTCTGAGCATGGTTGGACAATACTCATAATAGAGATTGTGTTATAGTATTATTATAGTGTAGTTCTGAATTATAAAGTCTTCAAAATTAAAATTCCACACCAGATACATGTTAATTTGCTGTATATATGGAATCAGAGACCACCAATCTGACTGATCTTTTTGAAGTGTGTGGTGAATTAGACATATTTGAGGCAAAACATTGATTAGAACATTTAATGACCTAAAATGGAGTGACAAAATTCCATGTAAGTCATAATTACTATCATATTCCTTTTTTCTAACATAGTATAGTTGCTGATCTATATGTAGCTTCAAGTCTATAAAAATGTGAAGAATTTTTGGCAAGTTAGTTGAGGGTAGCCATTTTTACCCGTTAGACTGAGTAAGGTCACTATGCATCCTGTATAGTCGTTGTAATGGTGAAGAATTTAAATGAAACTGTTTAATTATTAATAATTTTTGGACAGTCGTGTCTATATTAAAATAACATAAATGTAAGATCATACTATTTTCCTAAATTACACATAGATGTAGGTGAAAATGATGCGGAGCAATTCATTCAAGTTATGTGTTATTTGGATTGAGAAAACCAGTGGCATCATTTATTAACAAAATGCAGAATTCAAGAAATAGTATTATCTTTCAAAAATAAATTGTGACTGATTACTTTTCCAATGCTTGTTTAACATCTATTGTATTTATAGTGACTAATACACCCAACAGGGCTATGTATATATGATTATATATTATAATATTGTTTTTGTTATTACTGATATTCTACATGTCACTGCATGAATAAAATAGGAAAACTTCCTGAATGACATATACAGAAAAAATATATCCCGAATGAAGATAACTATATCATACGAGCACTCAGCATGAGTATTATATTAGTAATCTTCATTAACTATGTATTTTTTCTGTATTTGTCTAATAAGGGACGTTTTACTTTTGTTATCCACCATTTTGTATGATTTATCAGTTAAATACATGGATTGTAAAGGAGAGAATGCTTAAAAAGCTTTATTATTTACAAGGGCACCAGTGAATACAAAACCTTCAACCTTTCACTTGCAATATCTCAATCATTTCTTAATGATTTTTATGCAACAAAGACAAGCAGAAGTACTGTAGGAAAACCTTTCCAATGATTTATTATCTCCCGCCTGTGGCCGAAGGCCGTGGTCAGCAGATTATAAAACGCCTTCCATACATGCGTGCATCCGTGAGTTTGTCGTCACATTTTTACATAAACCTTAATATCTCATTCATTTCTAAAGATATCTTCACCAAATTTGCAGGGAATGTTTATGGCTATAAAAACCTATCTGTGCAAAATTTTCGCCTCATTTTGAAAAACAAAATGGCCGCCATAGCTAATTGTTTGAAAATCATAAAGGTGCTCTAAATCTTCAAATATTCCAGCTAGTTTCATCAAATTTGCACAAAAGCTGTATGGCTAGAAAAGCTAGCCTGATAGTAACTTTGGCCTAATTCAAAAAACAAAATGGCTGCCATATCGCATGTTTTATGTCAAACAGGATTATCCTATTAAAAAGGCCTTATATCTCCCCTAAAATTGCTCCTAGAGGTTCGGAATGTGAAACAACTTGTAGGAAGCCATGGCCTGGGAATCTTTTCCAGGTGTTGAATTTGACCTTTGACCACTGCTTCAAGGTTAAATCGGGTCATCACACTTAAACAACCTTATTTCTCCCATTTTATTGGTGCTATGGCTTTAGAATGTAAAGATAGACCATGAAAAGTCCTGGCCTGCAAATCTTTTGTCAGAGAAACATTTTGGCCTTATTTTGAAAAACAAAATGGCCACCATAGCGAAATATTTCAAAATCGTTAAGATGCTCTAAAACTTGAAATATCACAGCTAGGTTAATCAAATTTGCACAAAAGATATAAGGCTAGGAAAGCTAGCGTGATAGTAATTTGGCCTAGTTTCGAAAACAAAATGGCCGTCATATCACATGTTTAATGTTAAATGGGATTATCCCATTAAAAGGCCTTATATCTCTCTTATCATTGCTATTAGGGGTTCCAAATGTGAAAACAACTTAAAGAAAGTCATGGCCTGAGACTTGTTCAACTGCTGACTTTTACCTTTGACCCCTTTTTCAATGTCAAGTGGGGTTATCTTACTACAAAGGCCTTATATTTCCTTTAGTAATCTCCATTATTACTGATTCTAAGGCGGGAGATAACTGCTGCGGTAGTGGCCTAAGACTGTTATATATATTTATAGCTTACATAGTTTCCGAGATATTGTTGAAAAACTGAAAGTTATTAACACTTATTATCTCCCGTCGGCCGATAGGCCTGGTACGGGAGATTATAAAATGCCCTGTGTCCGGGCATCCGTGCGTGCATGCGTGCGTCCGTTCGTCACGTTTTTACAAAAACCTTTCTATCTCTTAAAATATTATAGCTAGAGCTTCCACATTTGCAGGATAAATTCATCATTGGATAAACTTGCCTGGGAATCTTTTTCGCCTGATTCGGAAAAACAAGATGGCTGCCACGGGTGTTAAGAAGATGGCTGCCATGGTTTTTTTTTTCAGGTGTTCTGCCATGGGTTTTTTTTGTTGATTTAGATGGCTGCCATAAGTGTGTAGTTGCACTTTTATACAGCCTAAAAATAGCCTGCTTGGTATTTTTCAGACCTAGGTCCATAGCTAAGTGAGTAATAGCAATGGTGGCTACTTTCAGTAAAGTGCTCATAACTCCAAAACGACTGTATTTAGAGCATTTCTGTAAAATATGTTGTTCAGCTACTTTCTCCATGCCTACAAGATGGTACCATTTTTAGGGGTCTGTCTTGATAGCTAAGTGAGTAATAGCTATTTTCTGTTTTTAACAATGACCAAAATGAGTAAGTTGCTTTTATTTTTGTAACTGTTACTTACAATATTGGTCTCAAATATGTTGTTGAACAACTCCTTCATGTACTATATCATGGTGGGGTTTCCAAGGTGTAGCACCATAGCTAGCTGAGTAATAGCTACACTAAGTTTAACATTTGACCATTGAGCAAGACACTTATAATGCAAAAACTATTGAATATAGAGGATTTTTGTCAAATATGTTGTTTATCTACTTTTTGATGTACTGTGTCATGGTGAATTTTCAGAGCTGTAAGTCCATAGCTGACTGAGTAATAGCTACTTTTAAATTTCTTAATTTCAACATTGAATAAATCACTTATACCTCCAAAACTATTGAATTTAGGGAATTATTGTCAAATATGTTAATCGGTTACTTTTTAATGTTCTGTGCCGTGGAAAAGTTTCAGAGCTGTATTTCCATAGCTAACTGAGTAATGGCTACTTTGAATTTCAACAATGAGTAAATCACTTATAACTCCAAAACTATTAAATTTAGAGAATTATTGTCAAATATGTTGTTCACTTACTATTTCATGTACTGTGTCATGGGAAATTTTCACAGCTGTATCTCCATAGCTACCCGAGTAATAGCTACTTTGAGGGTTTCCATTGAGTAAATCACCTTTAACAGCAAAACTGTTGAATTTAGAGGATTTTTTTCAAATATGTTCTTCACCTACTTTTTGATGTACTGTGAAATGGCAAATTTTGAGAGCTGTAGGTCCATAGCTAACCGAATAATAGCTACTTTAATGGTTCGCCATTGAGTAAATCACTTTTAACAGCAAAACTGTTGAATTTAAAGGATTTTTCTCAGATATGTTGTTTAGCTACTTTTTTATGTACTGTGTAATGGCAAATTTTGAGACCTGTAAGTCCATAACTAACTGAGTAATAGCTACTTTGATGGTTCTCCATTGAGTAAATCACTTATAACAGCAAAACTATTAAATTTACAGGATTTTTGTCAAATATGTTGTTCATGTACTTTTTAATGTTCTGTGTCATGACAAAGTTTCAGAGCTGTAGATCCATAGCTAACTGAGTAATAGCTACTTTCGTGGTTTTCCATTGAGTAAATCACTTATCACAGCAAAACTGTTGAATTTAAGGGATTTTTGTCAAATATGTTGTTCACCTACTTTTTGGTGTATTGTGTAATGGCAAATTTTGAGACCTGTAGGTCCATAGCTAACTGAGTAATAGCTACTTTGATTTTTGCGGAAAATGAAAAAGTCTTAATATCTCAAAAACTGTAAGAGATAGAGCGATTTTGAATGAATTTTTGACCCGCAGGGTAGTACATGAGTATACTATGCAAAAGGGAAAAACTTCAATTTTCGCCACTTTTGGCGGCTATCTTGGATTTTTAGCAGAAAAATAAACATTGAAAATATATTCAAAATGGTAACAGATAGAGCGATTTCGAGCGAATTTTTGACCCACAGGGTAGTACAACAGTATTTTGTGCCTAGGGGGAAAATGTCATCTTGGATTTTAGCGGAAAATGAAAAATTGTGAATATCTCGGAAAAGGTATTTCCTCCCCTTTAATGCTCGGAGGGAGATACACACCGCGGCAGTGGTCTTGTTATTCATGGAACGAAGGTGCTGTTGCATACAAAAAAAATATATTCCACTGCGTACATCCCCCCCATGCGGGTCAAATCAGTCTCGCGGTGGATAGTAAACAATACTTATATATAAGTGGCCGGGTAGTCGACCAATTTCACATTAAAACACTGGATTTTGAACAGCATGACACTGGTTTAACTCCAACTCACTGCAACATTTTGGGTCCACTGTAGACCTCTGCTCATCTGACCTCAGTTATTGAAAAGGATGGAAAATCCCCAACGTTGACCTTTGTACCAGATGTAAGTTTAAAGCCGGGTATTAGTTTCTTAATTTATGGTATATCACTTTCCTTCAAAAAGTCCTTAGTCACACTTTGTAGTCAATCAACATTGGTGACAATATAATTAGTTCAAAACTATATATTTTATTAAAAGAATGAGAACTTTGAAAGTGATAAATTCAGCCAACACAGAACTAATTGTTCCTTGGAGTGTTGTTTTAAACCAATAAGGTGTCAAGACTACATGAAATATTTGAGAAAAAAATAACTGATCGACATGAGTGAGCCAGTATTTATGGTGTTATATAAATATTTTGACAAAGGTCCATTAGTGTAAGTAGATTCTTTTCATTTTAATTTCATCCTTGAACAATTTTGAAAAATTCTTTTAACACAGCATGGCCCATTACAGGGAATGTGTAAATATAAGAGAAATAGAACTGATTTGCCTTTAGCAGTGCTTGCAACACAGACTCCACATCATATCAATGGACAGATTCAAGTAAAATGTAAAATGCACATTGAAAAATGAAGTCAGCAACTTCTTTGCCAAGGCCTGTATTCACACAAAGTAAAACAGAAGTCAAAAATCAGCTAGAAGCCCAAAGTCCAGAGAGTCACAGAGCATTCAAAATCATTCATTCTTCAGTCAAATGTGATGCTAAAGTAAACATCCTAACATATTAATGGCAAGTACCATACATATTCTGTTACACAATAAGTTCCAACACTTATAAATATAGAGAACTTCACAGTGACAGATGATGTGCAATAACCGGCAGCAGTTCGGTCTGTTTATCCTTTTATATAACATGTATAAGATTTTTACCCTGTGATGAAAACTTTGCCCTTTAAGATGAGTGTGTACTTGACCTGATTTTCGGCTGATCCTGTTTGTCAATAGCAGCCCTGATAGTTCGTTATAGAAATTAATAAAGATTTTTAAATACATGAGTTGCGCTTTTCTGGTAATCAACAGGTTAAGAACCCGCATCTCATGTAAACAGGGACTCCTACAAACCTAGGAAGGAGCACTCTGCTAGACATGAAGATAAGAGGGACAACAAATCTCAGAGCAGATCTTTTTGTCCCTACCATGAAGGCTCAGCCACCAGTTCCTCTGCAACTAGCTCCACAACTAGGTAGAGGTTCTTTCTCCTCCAGGCCCTTTAGAGGTAGGTTTGGTAGAAGGAAGTGACTGCTTAGTGCCAGGAGGCTGTTTGTCCACATTGTGGCAGGTATGGGAAGCAAATAATGCACATCCAAGGGTGGTGACCATTTTGAAGGAGGGTTATTGTCTCAATTTCAGAGTTCAACCTCCATTGACAAATTATCCTGTAATAAGGAGCAAGTATTTGAACCGGGAGAAACAACAGTTTTTTATAAACGCGGTTTATCAAAAATGATCGACAAAACAGCAATAACTCCAGTTCAAAAGGTCACTTCCCTGGGATTTTACAGTCGTTTGTTTCTTGTCCCCAAACCAGGAAAGAAATGGCGACCAGTCATAGATCTGAGTGTGGTAAACACATATTTGTATGTTCCAACTTTCAAAATGTAAACTGCCGAAAATATTCGAAATTCGCTTCAACAAGGCGAGTGGGTTACCTCACTTACAGGTGCAAATTTTCACATACCAATACACCCACGGTCTCAAATATCTTCACTTTAATGTAGGCGACAGATCCTACCACTGCCTTACCCTTCGGAATCACTACGGCTCCACTCGAGTTCACCATGGTTGCAAGAGAGGTGAAACTGATGGCTCTTGCAGAAGGCATCAGGATTCACCAGTATATAGATGATTGGTTGATGAGAGCAAAAACAAAATAGCATTGTCAAGAGAATACCCACAGGTTGATTCATCTTGTTCAAAGTCTGGGTTGGATCATAAATTTCGAAAAATTGGATTTAATTCCAACTCAAGAAATCAAATTTTGGGGTTACAAATTTGACCTCAGGGTAGGGCTAGTCTTTTCAACTTAAAAGAAAATCGATCATCTTCTTGAAAAAACAGTTTCCATGTTGCAAGCTTCTCACACATCTCCAAGGAAGCTCATGTCACTAATTGGAAGCATGGCTTCAATGGAGAAGACAATACCATTGGGTTACCTACATATGAGGCCACTCCAATGGTATCTAAAGACACACTGGAGGTATGCCCAGTCTCTGGATATCCTAGTACCTGTGTCCCAAGTTCTCAAGGAGCATCTGGTGGACCAATCTTTCAAACTTAAGGAGGGGTTTCCCACTTCATCAGAAGGAGCACAATCTCCTTCTGTTCACAGATGCTTTCCTAAAAGGTTGGGATGCTCACTTAAAGCATCACACAGCCAGTGGTCTGTGGAATCAGGTGGAGTCAAGGCTTCACATTCATTCTAGAGCTAAAAAAAGCAGTGTTTCTAGCTTAAAATCATTTAAAAATCAGTTTCTGAGTCAAAATCTGCTGATTTCCACAAACAACTCTTCAGTGGTTGCATATCTGAACAAGCAGGGAGGCACCCAATCTCAGGAAATGTGTACACAAATCTGGAGAATCATAGCTTGGACAAATGCCAGGGGAATCCAGATTCGGGCGAAACACATTCTAAGGAATCTCAATGTTCTAGCAGATTCTATGTCAAGGAAAGACAAGGTGATTCAGACCGAATGGGCGTTGAATCATCAAGTGTTCAATCAGATTTGCCATTGCTGGCATCAACCAATGGTAGATTTGTTTGCAACAAAGTTGAATCACTTCCAATGTATATGTCTCCTGTCCCCGACAGTCAGGCTTGGGAAACAGATGCATTGAACATCTCTTGGGAGGGTCTGGATGCTTATGTGTTTTGTCCAGTATCTCTCATTCCTCAGGTGATTCAAAAGTTGACCACCTACAGGTGCAGAATCATCATGATTGCACCAGGGTGGCCAGGGATGTCTTGGTTTTGGGATCTGGTGGATCTGTCCACGAAACTCCCTCTAAGACTTCCCTTGTGGGTGAATCTGTTGACTCAACCATTGAGCAACAAACTTCACAACAATGTGGCTTACTTGAATCTTCATGCGTGGCATCTGGAGTCAGTCATGAAAGTTCAAGAGGATTCTCAGAGGAAGTGGCGAAGTAAATTAAGGAGCCTCAGAGGCACTCCTCAAGGAGAATCTATGGTGGTCCATATTTGGGAAGTGGTGTGAAGAGAGTCAGGTGGACATCTCAGATCCCACTATTCCAGATATAGCAAATTTCCTCAACTACTTGTTTAAGGAAACAAATCTCAAGCCATCGACTATTGCTGGATGCAGAACAGCAATTACTGATGGATTGGGTTTGAAGGGTGAGGATGTGTCAAAAAGTCTTGAATTAAATAGATTATTGGCAAGTTTTTTATAGAGACAAACCAGTAGTAGCTAATGGATCTATACCTCCTTGATATTTGGCATGGACCTTTCTGTGGTATCCGGTGACAGATTTGATTGACAGCTCACTGGCCAATGAAATCTTACAGGAAATCTGACGAAAATGAGGCTTGATAAACAGACATTTTGTTTCCTGGAAATGCATGTTGACATACTGAAAACTGCCAAAAATATTTAATTATTTTACGTGCATTATTAAAAAATTACTTGTCCGGGTTTCTAACATATTTTTTCATACCCTTTTTACTTAAAGGCAGGGTGATGCCACATATATGACCACAAATTAATATTTCTATTTTTTTACCACTTTGCTTTTTACTTCCTGGTTTTGAGTATTTGTCTGTGGTCCTGTTTAACACAAAAATAAAAATAAATAATTTTAATGTCAGCATGTCTGTATCATACATAAATGTTTATAATAATATAAACATTTATTATCAAGAGTTTATTTTTAAATTAGATTTTCCCTTTTAAGTTTTGTTTATTTTTATTGAAAATTCACGGTGATTTGCCGCCTTTTTCAAATGTCTATGTTTGTGAGAACATATTCGAATGTATAATACGTGGGTGGAGCTTAGGGAAGCTCGCGGAAAGGTCCATTGGTACTCCAAGCACTTACCAAGCAACCTTTTGAGCCTTTAGGGAAAGCTTCTTTGAAGTTACTGACTTTTAAGAAGTTTTTCTGTTGACTCTGGCTTCAGGCAAAAGAAGAAGTGAGATTCATGCTTGGACATACTGTTCTCTTAGTTATAAGGAGAATTGGTCACTAGTAACTCTTGCCCCATCAACTGCCTTTTTGGCAAAAAAAACATTTGGCTTCAGATGGGCCTACTGCAATTAAGCCTGTGGTCATTCCAGATATCAAACCTCATTTCGATGGCAGTTTGACTCAAGATAGATCTCTTTGTCCTGTGAGGGCTTTGAAATATTACTTGGATAGGACAAAGGATTTAAGGAAGAATAAGAATCTTCTTTAAAGAGCCTTCTTTAAAGAGGTATGTTGTATGTTGTGTTGTTGGAGTTTATATGTTACTAATTTGCATGTAAATTTCACATTTGTTATGTTTGTTCAGTTCTCTAACATAGTTACGTAGTTGTTGTTGGTGTAGGAGAGGTGCAAGTTTTAATAAAAGAATTTGCCTCCATCCTACAAGGCTGGATTCAGCTACTGTTAGGAAATGGTAACGGTATTTCGCTATAAAATTGGAAAATTTAATAGTAATTTAAATTTTTATTAGAAATACTTACAATTTCCTAACACATGGATTTCCCTCCCGCCTCCCCGCGAGTCATTCTTTTACTTGCAACAAAAATAATGAAGTATGTGGTCATGTGACCTAATTGGCGGGAGGACGGACTACTGTTACCCAATGGCTTGGTTAAGGCTGTTAGATAACCTTAAAAATCACATTTCTGCATTGTCCATTGGGTTGGATGGCTCCAACAAATAGCTATTATTAGGAAATGGTAAGTATTTCTAATAAAAATTTAAATTACTATTAAATTTTCCAAATTTATCACTTTTTTATTCTTCCTGGAAATTGAATGATGACTATGATCCTTTTTTCAAAGTATTTAAATGAGTCACTAACTGTCCATCCTATATTAGCAATCCCCAAAAGAGTTTATCTGTTTCTATGATGACAATAAATTAGTGCACAAAATAAGTATTATAAAAAAGATACGTGATCAAATCTTAACAGATTAACTTTTAATTTTTTAAAATTACTCATTACATATAGGTTAATGGCCAAGTAAGTGTCCAACATTAAAAAATAATGGATTGTTTACAAGGTTCCGAAAGGACCGAGTCAGCAATCTATTATTTTTTTAATATTGGACATTTACAAGGCTATTAATCTATTTAAATCACACCCATTCCTTAATTTGTAATTTTAAAGATGTTTTTTTAACCTCCCTGCTTTCATTCCTATACTTCTGGTTGTGTAAAAAAGGCTTCTATATATGTCAAAATCTCAGACGGCAACAACTGCCCAATAGTGAAAGATATTGCACACTTTTAACAAAAGAATATCTCTTGGGTGTAATTTAAATATGTATGCTTTGTGCATATCTAATTAAATTACTGACACAGTATCACTCCTCACTCCCCTTTGTTTAATGAAGTCCCCTCCCCCATCCCCAGTTCTCTCGGTGACATTATGTCGACAGAAATCTATAAATGGTCTAAGATAAGAAACAATTGAACAGTACTGCCTGGTAGGGGCTGTGGATAGGGTTTCTCTTTTGTAGCTGTCTCCTTAGTACAAATAATTCCTGTATATTGTATAAATGGGATAATACAAATCACAAATCACTTATGGTACAGTAAATGCATTTTACAAACTTACCATTAAAAAGGTCAGTTAATGTTCTGAGGTATAAAAAATAAAACATATCAACAAGGAATATCCAAAAGGTTAATTCCAGTGTTATTTTTTTATTTGGGGTTTTAGTCACTTTCAACATTGTACAGGTCATATCATGCTGGGTAGTTTTGTGGGAAGCCAGTACATGCAGTTGGTCAAGGTTCTGTACTGTAAACTGTTGACCATCGGTTAGCAACTACCAACTTTCCCACATACAGTTCAGGTTCTGAACCTCTGACCTCAGCGGTGGGAGGCGAGTGTGTTACCACTGCACCACCGCGGCCACTGCATTTCAGTGTTAATGATATCAAGTCACTGGCAGTTCAGATGAACTTGTAATGAGAAGCTAATATACATTAAAATAACTATGTAATGTATTAAAGTATGTCAAGAAAAAAAAAGCAATTAAGAATACTTGTACAAGCCAAGATTTTAGTAAGATTTGGCACAAATGTCTATGTGTACAATTTGGCTACATAAGTTATAACTTACACAAAATCTGAAGTTGTACACAAGATTTTAATGTACATTTTTCTTAGGCAACAGAAATATTTATAGAAATGTTAAGGTAGAAAACACAGAAAAGAAACAAATGTCACTTTTATACTTTTTATTTAGTTTTTTTTCAGAGAAAATTAATCTACATACAAACAGGAAGACATGAATAAGATGGACACACTGAACTGACCTCACAACATCACTTGAAATCTACAAAATATCGGGAAGGGTTCCAACACAATCGTAATAAACTATAAAATGTCCTTGGTGTTACCAAAGGTTGGTAATTAGAAAAATCTTGATAGACACATAGACAAATGTAGAAACATTTTTACTTAATCAATCCCAACTGGGAATTACTACTACAAAGACATACTTGAAAGTTAATTTTGTTGCAAAGTTATTTACATTTGGGTTTTTATCATAATAACTGACACACAGAAAGGTCTTTTTTGCAAAAATACTTTCATGTAAAAGCCTTTAAATCGGTGGATTTCATTTATAATACATCAGAGATTGAGGTCATTTGTCCATAAACAAGACTTATTTTTCTGTGGACTTTAATACTGTCACAAAACAAATGAGAACTTTGCTACATGTGAAATTCACTACACGATTAAGTCAAAACTTCGGTTTTATTTTGATTTCAAAAAGCTCGAGTGATATCAGGACTGGCCTGTCAGTGCATTTTCACATGTTGTCATTTGAACCTGTCCCCACAGAGGCGAGAGTCAAGTGGCAATATGCAAAAAGTGTTCACCTAGGATCCTGAATTGGCCACACAGGAAATGTGACTTACTTTAGTTGCATTAAGTAAATGCATTTACAATAACGGTAAGGCCTAAGGTCACTTGATTAAACTGGACAAGACTTTGGTAATACTATAAGAAATCTTTTGTTACAATATAACGAGATAACTGATCAAGTCAGATACATCTATAACAATCCTTTCTTTTGAATCTCTTTACAGATAGTATTATATTGTGCTTTCTTATTGTCATTTATTATATATTAAACCCTTTTAGAAGAACTGTTGCATTACTTATTTTTCATTTAAAACTCTTGCACCATTTCTGAGAATTTTCTGCCACAAGCAGAACCTTTGTTTGGGATCATTAGTCAAGTTTGGAAAAATGGAATTCCTTCAGTCAAAAGTATAGCAGAACTTGACACACTGACTGCAGTGACGTATTTGTTTACATTAAGGTACCAAATAGAAGATTATAAAGGTACAAAACATTCAACAAGAAAAAAATAACAATAAAATACCTCAAAAGTGATACATATCAAATACATATTTACATATATATATATTTTTTTAGCATTTACAAAAGAAAGAACACATGAAGTTACTCATTTGATTGGGACAAATCTGCAAAATAACACCTTAATATGTACTGCATTCCAATAATATTGATTAAAGGGTTTGGTGACCTACTTTTCTTAGGAATAACCAATCAAATGATTGTTACAATCAGAAGAAAAATCCAGAAGGAGGGATTCTCTTGGATAGTGAACTAGAAGACTATATAAGACTACATTTTGTAATTTCTGGAGTATAACTTTTGTGTATAATCACTTATTAATTAATCTAGATTATGTTACATATATTAATATATACAGGGATGCAAGTTTAAATATCTAAAGAATTTCACTTCTACGAAAAAGAAATAATCAAATTATAGTCATTTAAAAATGACTCACAGGTTTGAATAAATAAAAGATGTTGTACATTTAAATAATGCATTTAATTTTCAAAAATTAAATAAATTCAGTTTAGCTTCAACACATATAAGTTGGATTGCAAAGTAATAATCACACATAAGAGAAAATACATTTAAAGTAATTAAAAGGTCTAAGGTCACTTCATTAAACTGGACAAGACTTTGGTAATACTACAAAAAAAACCAGGGGCCATATTCACTAAAGGTCTTAGCCAAGTGTCAGGCTTAAGTTGGCTGTATTTTTGTACAAAAGTTAAGCCTAAGACTTGGCTAAGACCTTTCGTGAATACTGCTCCTGTGTCACAATATAAGGACATAACTAATGCAAGTACGACACATCTAAAACATTCTGTCTTTTAAATCTTTGTTACAAATACTTTTATTATATTATGCTGTCAAAAACCCTTTTTGGCAGGACTGTCAGTGTATAGTTTGTGAACTCTTTTAAGTGGAATTTTCTTTAAGTAGAAATAAATAGCAAATCCTCACAGGAATTTTTTCCATATATATATATATATATATATAATCACCGTTTCCTGTTTAAGTACGTAGGACTTTATTCTTGGTTTATTGAGATTTACTCCGCAAATTCATGTTATAGCTTGAATTTTGAATTTATATTTAGGCTTAGTGTACACCTATTTTAAGACATCTAGATGATTTCTCGTTACATTTTTAAAGGGCGACTCAAAGCAAAAAAAAAAAAAAAAATAGCATCAGAGATGCCCGTACCCCACAGCCTAGGGAAATATTTTCAACACCATGAGATAAAGAAGTACTGTACCAGTACAAACTTCAGGATACTTTCAGAGCACTGTCAGTTATATAAAGGTCCAAACAATGTTTAAATGGAGAAATAATGTTTAAAAGAAAGATAATGCATATAAAGATGAAGTACTAAAACAAGATAATTCAATAACAAGATGACAGCATTAATCAGTAAACTAAAATTCAACACTCTTTATCTACATCTGCATGGCCGAATTATGGTTTAGATGGTTTGAATATTACCATGCATACAGAAGTGGTAATACATTTAATGAATGCTTATTGTGGTGTTGGAGCAAAATCTGTGGCTCACTTGATGAAATTCTATCTCTTACAATGGGAAGTTATGAAAGTAAAATTCTTAATAAATTCTAATATGACTTTTGCTTAATCTGCATCAAAAGACAGACCCAAAGGTCCATGAAGATATTAAAGGTCAAGGTCACTACGACAAGGTAAAAGGTCAAATTAAGGTCACACCATGATAATACACACCTATAGCCCCTAACCAATGTCCCTACCAAGTATCAACTTCCTACACCTTACGGTTTCCGAGATATAGCCTGGACAAGATTTTATAGGTCAAGGCCACTACGCAAGGTCAAAGGTCAAATCAAGGTCACACCATGATAATACACACCTATAGCCCCTAACCAATGTCCCTACCAAGTATCAACTTCCTACACCTTACGGTTTCCGAGATATAGCCTGGACAAGATTTTATAGGTCAAGGCCACTACGCAAGGTCAAAGGTCAAATCAAGGTCAGACCATGACGTTGCACACCTACACCCCCTAACCAATGTCCCTACCAAGTATCAACTTCCTATACCTTACGGTTTCTGAGATATAGCCCGGACAAGATTTTATAGGTCAAGGTCACTACGGCAAGGTCAAAGGTCAAATCGAGGTTACACCATGACGTTGCACACCTACACCCCCTAACCAATGTCCCTACCAAATATCAACTTCCCACACCTTACAGTTTCCGAGATATAGCCCGGACAACATTTTATAGGTCAAGGTCACTACAGCAAGGTCAAAGGTCAAATCAAGGTCAGACCATGACATTGCACACCTACACCCCCTAACCAATGTCCCCACCAAGTATCAACTTCCTACACCTTACGGTTTCCGAGATATAACCCGGACAAGATTTTATAGGTCAAGGTCACTACGGCAAGGTCAAATCAAGGTCAGATTATGATGTTGCACAACTACACCCCCTAACCAATGTCCCTACCAAGTATCAACTTCCTACACCTTACAGTTTCCGAGATATAGCCCGGACAAGATTTTCAAACTCAAGGTCACTACGGCAAGGTCAAATCAAGGTCAGACCATGACGTTGCACACCTACACCCCCTAACCAATGTCCCTACCAAGTATCAACTTCCTACACCTTACGGTTTCTGAGATACAGCCCGGACAAACTATTTCCCGCCGCCTGCCCGCCCATTCGGACACCATGGGTGAAAACAATACCCCAACAGCCCTTAAGGGCTGTGGGGTAAAAATGGTTTATTTGACAAGAGATAACTGCTTAATATCATTCATTCATTCATTGCTACAGTAACTGCTGATAAGTTCGGTGCTGGAACAGTACAGCACTTGTATGTATAAAATAGGGGCAGATTTTAGGTATGTTGCTGTAATGAAATCACATTGTAGGCGTTTTTTTTTCAAATTTCAGTTCTACCAAAATAACAAAAAGAAAATACAACTGTATGACTTATTAAATTGAACATGCAGAAACACTAGAAGGGTGTTTCAGATGCAAGAAAAAAATTACTGTATACTACAAGTAAATGGTGTCTACTTACGTGGGGTGAATATTACATAAGTCATTCAACTTTGGACAGATTTGTTGTTACATTCTGTGTAAAGTTTTGCAGTCTCTTTTACAATTGTTTGGGAATTTATTTTGTATTTTTTATCTTAGTTAAAACACCAGAAATAATAACTAAATGAAGTTTACATTTGTTATATATCTGACTTTTTATCTTTGTGCAGGAATAAGATTAAATTGACCAGAAGACAAAAACCACCAGTAATATGACATTAAAATTTAGATTTCTTGCTCCTATATCATACTGAAGGTCAACAAAAAGGCAAAGAACATCCAACACCCCTCCCAACCCTCTTATAACACTGTACTTACACCCACCAAGACTCAATAAATCTGGAGAATGTCTAGACCAGTCTCGTCTTTGATGTCCCTCTTGCTAGTTGAGATACGTCCAAGAATATGAATTCTAGGGCTCATTACCAATGTTTACTCTCCTTCTTGCCAGAGTTATTTATACCCGCTGAAGTAAACCTTTGTCATTTTTCTGCCTCTGAATATTCAACCTCAATAAACCCCTTATCCCTGACCTTTGTATATCTTCTATATTATTATGATTTTGTTTCATCATTAATTCTCTGTGAGAGTGAATATTTCAACAAAGCTACAAGAGCAACTAATGACTTTAGTTGATTTAATAAACTCTTTAATTAGTTATATTTACTTTATCCAGCTGAAGGTTTTTGAGTTTCTCCATACTCACAGGATAAACATTTGCCTAAAATACAAAACATCCTCTGTATCCATGTTATCACAATTTTGAAACTGCATTAATTATGATGCCTTTAAATCACATTGCATTACAGTAACTGAAGTTTTTGTCAAAAGGTCAATCTGTATTTTGTGAAATATATTCCAAGTAGTGCATCTTAATCACCAAGGAGATATGTACGGAGATTTATTAATGGCTAAAGATGCAGTTTTTTGGACCAGAATTGTTTTTCAGACTGCCTGTTATGTTTATATATTGACATCCAATTTTTGTGGAAAACAAAACCTTGAAATACCAGCCTACAATTGTGTTGATCTATGTGGCAATAAACTACTCTACTGTTTTGAGTTTATACCTGAATAATCCACCAAAAATAATGTTGTACTAGATGTATACTTATTACAATTGACTCTAATTAAAACCTCCAATAGCCACAGGATTTTGTTCTGGTTGTGTCAAACTTCTCATCACAAGGGCCCTCCGACAGAAGACATTTCAATAAAAACGCACAGAAAATCACAGATTTGGTTAGAAAATAAAACTATGTTCATGACATCGAATGTATATTCAGACATTTGACATATTTTTAAAATTTTTTAATGTCACAAAACCTTTTTTTCCTTATTTAAAACTTCTTTAACAAGTTTCTACATATGTACACTCTGTCACTGAAAGCTCTAATTTGTGTTTCTGTGTATAAAATTTGTTACCAAAGTTAATTGTAAATCACCCAAGCAATAAATAGACGATTTTTAGTGACCAACTTAAAACTATAATATATTAAATGGATAGAATGATCAGAGTGTATTAGACTTGTTCACAACAACATTTTAAATATTAACCAGTAACTACACTTGTTTTTAATGAGCCTCGTTGCTCTAATTTCATTGACTTACTAGGCCCTCAAATATACAGATATAATTGCCCATGTGACACATGTTCTAGATCCTCTGACTTTTGAACACTGGAGATAACTTGGGCGGCTTTTTAAAAGCTCTTCTATAAATATACACTTATAGCATTTTCTGTTGAACAGTAATAGCAAGAGGAACAGTTTTAATCTTTGGAACAGTTTACAACTGAATACAACGAGTTACTGACAATCACATTCGTCCCACTTCCAACCATATTATCACAAAGTATTCTATCGTGTATCGTTGTTGGTGTAGGCAGGTCTTAGAAACACTTAGCTTTAAAATCTTTCAAGTTTTTGCAACTGAAGGTCTAAATCAATGTTGAGTTTCTATGTCCCTTCTCCCAGCTTGGGTTATTTGGGGACTGGGCTCCCATAAAGTTGTTTAAAACTTAAATCTTTCAGTTACTGACTTAATCCTTAACAGAAATGATTATGTTTTACTTTATAACATTGTATGTGCTTCATCATGTGAACAATTCTAACAGGAAGTGCAACCATTATTGATTTCTATGTGGTCTATTGTCGAATGATTTGTATCACATAAAGCTGTATATTTCACTCATTTTCCTTGTACATATTATATATTTTTCAGTGTGCACGGAGTGCATGGCTTATTATAGGATTTCAGAGATCTCTGCAGAGAACAGATGGATGTAAGCACCATTAATAGACCATACTAAGCAACATACAAAAAGCAGAGCATCAATACGCCATCACCAGTTTAAAAACTAGACATTTCAAGCGAGAGGAGCTATTAGAAAGCAATTTCATGTTGTGGGCAGCAAAGTTAATCCATTGGTGTGAAGGTTTGCCAGGGTACAAGTCTAAACAGTTCAAGTCTGTTACAGTAATGGACGTAAAACTTGCCAGTTTGTGGAAATCAGCACCGAGAGACATGCCCTCCAAATGTAGGAAAATATAATTAAAAAAATCTGTGCCAACTTTTGTATTGAGTGGGCTAATGCAATCCATACTAATCACAAAAATTTCAGACAAATCAAGGAAACGTAAGAGTTTTCTCGCCGGAGAATGTTATATATCTGGCTTCAATATTAAAGCAGAAAAATATTACTAAACGAGGACTTCAAGATAATGAGGTAAATATAATGGATAAGACTATAGACCAGACATATGCTAAATACAGTACTACAAATTCTACTAATGTTACTGCAAATATTTAACTTTATTGGAGGCACAGGAAGAAACAGAATAACACAGAATTGGGAAGAAAGGCAGCAAGAACAGCTAAGAAATGATATGAGACCCTGCGGTTATGAAAAGTTATGGTAGATGGCTTCCATGCCACCTACGGTAGTCAGAAATCTCAGAAATTTCAAAACTTCTGTGCTGGTGGCAATGGAAAGCTGTGAATTGTACAGCATGTTCCCGGACAGAAGTCTGGCAGTATGTGACGGTACGAGGCATCATACAAAACGCCTATAACCACTGGCAATACCGTCGGTCTTGTCAGGAAAATTTCTGGGAAAAACTGGATTTTTTTCTCTCAAATATTTGTGTTCAGTTCTTTTCAAGAATGCTATAATTTTCATTCTAATACTTTTTTCCCGATGACGGTCAAACTTTTACGATGATCCAAACTAAAGCTTGTTTTAGAAGAATATAAATGACGGCTTCTGTTAAAATACCAGTGAAGAGTCTTATTTTTTTGGTCACGAAGATCAAACTTATTGTGTGGATCAAGTTACTAAATTGTTGGTTGGGCAAAAATTGTTCAAACTTTTTCGCAAAACCAAATTGCTAAGTTTTACAATGCTTAACCTCAGTACCATTAGATATAAACATGCACACATACAAAAAAGAAAAACATACATCACTTTTGCTATTTATATAGACATGGGTGCTTAACCGTTGAAAGTACTTTGTCAGGAACATGGACATTAACTGGACCATTTGGCCATTTTTGCAATTTTAGTCAATATTTCTGTAACTTTGTTTTCAATCAAATTCAGTCAATACCAAAGTGATAAAAAATTAAAGAAGGCAACCAATCAATAGTTTTCTAACACAAGCACAGTGTTTAAAATATTCTATGTTTCCGAAAAATGTAAAGCTTTCACTAAAAGTACAAGCACTTGGGAGCATGAGGTTAATTTTTATGCAAAGCAAATCAAACTAGTCTTTGTTTTAATCAAAGCAACAATGGCTAACAATCTGGGCAGATATTAGCTTGTTTTTTGTGTAAGTAAAGCTTGAAGGGGCGACTTTCCACTTGACAAAATATTCTGTTAAATTTTAGTGTATTTGTGTCATCTACAAGAGTCAAGGAACCAGAAGAGTCGTATAAAGTATTACATATGGTATATCTGTGTGACAATGGAATCCTCTATAATCTGTTTCATTGAGAGCAGTGTATCTGCCTTTGATGTGTGTATACGAACATGGCATTTCCTATGCATATATTTACTCGATGTTTACTTCAGCATCCCACATGGGAGAGGGATGTGTGGTTTTCAATGCCCCTTTTCAGCTTTGGGCTTTAATACATTTAGTTGTCACAGAAATATGTAAACATGTAGCCAGTGGAATATCATCCAAGTTTAAACCTTCCAAGTTTTAAGAGTGATTCCTGTCTACTTTTGTGGGCAGAGTTGAAGCAGGAAGAAAGGTCTAAGGCATGCAATGCAGTATAGGAATAAAAGCAACAAGGCGTTCATTCATTCTCCCATTTATTTCAAAAACACAGTCACTATTTTCAGGAAAGAAAATGAAAAAAAACAACATTGCAACTATATCAAAACTGCAGTGAATTAACTTGCTTTTTAGTGAGATTTAACATCTCTAAATCTCTATCATTTTTATAAAAGCAAAGCACAATAAGGAAAAACACAATCAGTAATCAAACATAAATTGTAGGTTAATGATCAACGTTGTCTCCAATCTGTAGCTTTAAACATTGAATGCTATACATCTGAAATATGGCCTCACTACTATTTCATGCCTGTTTGAAATAACTGTCTGATTAAAGAAAACTCCGATTGGGAAAAACCAGGAAATGTCCAGCATATATTCTAGGATTTCAAATTTCTTCAAATAAAACAAAGAAAGCTTTTTAAACATTTTTTCTTTAAAATTCAGTTCCCCCCCCCCCCTTCTACCAATAAGAAGCTGGAGCCAGATTTCAGACAGAATTACTTATTGAATGATTACTAGAGTAGCATAAGCAAAATAATCAGCAACAAGCACAGGACAAACAACCTTCACCTTTCACAAATGACCTCTTTACAAAAGATGGGCACTTTTCTTGGTATCCGTTTTACAATGGCATTGCATTAAACTCGGGGAAAAAAGTAACTCACATTTTATAGTCACAGGAGGTTTACATACTTGTAATAGAACACATTTTTCTTTACATTTCTCTGCACAAACAAACTGAAGCCATATAAAGCTGGATCCTGTTGACTCTAAAGTAACCAGATACACAGCTGAACAAACTAGACCCTCAGTGGACACAATAGTAAAAAACAACCTCTATTATCCAACATCCTATTTTCCGAATGCTTACTAACTCACTTTCTCTGTTTATCTTATTTGAATTTTACCAATCACTTGATGCTAAAATGCCTCAACTACTATCTTGATTGTCTCAATAGAGAGCTTTACCCCCCCCCCCCCCATGTTTGGATGATGGAGATTGCCCGGTTTTTACTTCCACTTAAGAGGGAGTCTGACCTAGTAGATTTCTATTTAAAGGAGATGAAGCAAAGATATATGTATGGCATGAGTCATACTCAAAGTTTTGTGTCCCATTTAACAGTCAGGGTCATATTGGGACAGGTTCTTAGCATGGCCACCTGTGGGAATCAAACCCATAGAAAGGTGACCGCCTGTGATTTTATATGTGCAATGACAGTTTCACCACTGTGAGCAAAACTTTCAGTGCAAGTGTAGTACTATAACACAGCAATGGAGTACAAAATAATGCCGCTACAATTGTTATAAAAAATTTGTCCTCAAATCTGAAATGGAACTTCACAATGCGGAGGACCTGTCCCAATACGACCTTAGCTGTGGAATGGGACGTAAAAACTGCAACTATCACTTTGATATGGAACTTTTACAAGAAACTTTGATAATTTTTTACCAAATTTTGTAATAACTTTAGTTTTTTTCCGTAAGATAAATACTAACCATTTCCTAACAATGCAAATAATACTTCAATCTTGTGAAAACTTACTAAGACATTCCCTTTGTGTAGAAGGTCATTTCACATGATGACCAAGAGAATGACCACTAACTGACCATCACAGGCTTGTAAACAAAAGGAGGGAGCCCCCACTTGTATGCTGCCTTAATGGTCATATGATCTTTAACATGTTCACTTTTGTTAGATGGTAAGTTGGACCTGATCAGCCTAAAGCATTTGTTCGGAAATGTTAACCTAATTTATCTTAGTTAAAAAGATCTGGCTGTTCTTGCACTGAAAACTGCTGTCATTGCAGAGTAGATTTAAAAACACAAGCCCTACACTGTAGCAAGATTTACTGCAGAAGAAATGCAAACAGAAAGCATGCACTATAGACACAAATAGGCTAAATAAAAAAAACACACACACTTAGCCAGCCAATCAACTTGCTGTAGAAATTTGAGCTACAAAGGAAAAGCCCAAGATGCTTAGCAACAACGAAGCACTCTCCATAGCAACATAGGCACAAAAACTAGAAAAGTCTTTTCATAGCACATGTGGCTTGTGACTTAAGTATGCAGATGGCTGCAAGGGGTTTGGGGTATGAAAATTAATTTGCATATATGTAAATTTACAAACCTTGCAAGTTAACGGTCACCCAATACAAGTATACCAAAGATACTTGTTTTTTGGAACCTTTATACTTTTGAGCCAATCAAATGCATTCATAAAGTCTGATCAGTCAGGGGTGTAGCTTATGTATAAGCCAGTATGGCCTGGCATACTATTTTTTATTAGTAGAATCAATATCCCATTACAAATATTGCATAAAACTACAACTTCCTGAAAAGTCCGGGCATACCAAATCATAAATCCTAGCATCTCCCCTGTCAGTCAATAATATTTGGATTCTCTGTAATTTGAAATTGAACACAAATGCAAATGGAAATCTTGGCACCAGTGGGACGGTACATTTAAAAACTTGGAAATTGCAAGCACATTTAGCCAAGCCTTCAAAACACATCTTAGCATTTTAAGAGAGATGATTTGCATACTGAAATTTGCAATTGTAAATTAGGAGAGATACATATTAAGAATATGCAGACAGGGTCGTGCACATTGGTTTCTATTTGCGCGAGACGAAGCATAGATTTGTAAATATATATAAAATATCAGGCAAATTTTGGCTATGTTATTTCAATATCACAACATACTTATGTTAACACATATGTTTTTTTTTATGTATATATACACATGAATACATATGTTTTTGAGTTTCTATAAAAAAATGCACCATTATTTTCAAATAATGTACAGCAGTGACTGAAACACACTCTGCACACTCAGGAACTAAAAGATGCAAGCTTAATAATTATAATAAGAATATCACAGCAAGTTATCACCTCATTCATGATACAACTGTTACCACTGAGCACACAAAGACAGAAACGTTAGTTATCTTCAAATAAAATCCCAAATTGAAAGGACTCCCTCAAGCATGAAAGTTTGCCACGCAAAATATGCATATAAAATGGTAATCTGATCATTTGCTTTGATTTCCTAAGGAAACTTCGAACTATATTCATTAATCCAGATTTCAACATCTTTCGCTTGATCATCAGAAATGGAAAATGGAAAGCCATATAATTATCAAAGGTTTAACATTATCTAAGTGACCCAGGGGTGCTTTTAAAAGACAGATCTAGCCAGGGTAAAAGATGGAATGCCTTTGCAAAAACCTAAAACCTTGCTGCCAACTGATTTTCATTCTTTTTTTGCCAATTCAGATTACTTTATTATAATTCTTCACACTTTCAAGATGCCACAATCTCGTGTATGGATGGTAAAAACTTAAGTCTCAAACTACTCTGGATCAGAAGTCCTTGGACTCCCTTTTCTACTATTTGAAATCAAAAGTAGCTTTGACATCAGAACAAGCACCTATTTTAATTGTACTCAATTTGATTGGCTGACAACTTGACTTTATTGTTATCCTTCCTTTTGTTACAGCAGTTCACTAAATTCTCTTTTAGCAACGACTTGGACTCATTGGAACAAAAATATTATTTTTTTTAAAATATGGTACTGGCATATATGAGAAATAAATGAATCCAATACCAACTTCAAACATACAGTTTTATACAAGTGTAACAAAAGGTCACAGAGTTTTAAAACGAAAATAAAAGCCAAGAAAACTACACATATAAAAGCATTTTCCCCAAGTAATGCAAGAATAGCACTTGACTGTTAGATATAGCAGGTTACCAGTCGGAAAAGTGGGAAAATGATTCAAGTTTAGATTGCCAAATAGATGGGTAGCAGTTTAGATAGGCCAAACAAAAGGACACCAGCTTAGGTTTGCTGGTGGAATGAATAGTTACCCAATTATACTGGCCAGTCAAAAGAATGGATATCAGCTTCAATTGGCCAGTCAAATGACCAATTTCAAAAATTATCAATAACAATCAATTGAATTCAAAGTACAAATCTGGACTAACTCTCTCAGAAGTTTTGGTCGATATTTAAAAAATTATCAATAACAATCAATTGAATTCTAGACTCTCTCAGAAGTTTTGGTCGATATTTTACTTGTCATACCAGTCTGATCATGTATCAAATTTTGCTTTTAATGTCCGCTTCAATACGTAGTAAACATGATATCACAATGGTAAGTTGAGGAAACAGAAGAAACCAGTGCACCCTGCTTAGTCAAGATTCTGCACTGATAACCTTTGGGTATCAAAAAGCAACCGCCAACTTTTCCAAATTCCACTCGAGCTGGGAATCTAAACCCAAATCTTAAAGAGGAAATAGGCACTCTTATAACTTGCTAATGATTTGATAAAGATGTATGCTGTTAGATTCTCCTATTGTTCATATGAATTGCACACTTACCACACTCATTACTATTTCAAAGAAAATATTAAAACAATAAATGTCTGGCATAAAATGTAGTGAGAGCGAGGAATGAAATACATAAATGGTCTGCCATAACAAGAAGTAAATAGAGTCAGCCAATCAAATGGACTTTTACACAGATTTATGTCTCAGCCATCCAATCATACTGGTTGTGACACAAATATATGCAAATCAAATTGCTCATTACACAGATATATATATATCAGCTAGCCAATCCAGTTGCCTGTGTCATACATATGCATCACTCATGATTCCACCATTCATACATAGAGGGACAAATATATAGGATATAAACCGAAGTTATTTGATCTGTTTTGGCAGTTAATGTATTAGCTTATGATTTTTAAGTTATTTCACAATTAGTTATTAATTAAACTATTCAAATTAAATTGAATATCATGTCAACATATTGAATCTTTTTTCAAAAATGGGTGAAGCCATTTTGGAGAGAAGGGTTGCTATAAGCAGGTATAGCTGGTTACTATGACAATGTGAGGAGTGCTCCAATTGTTGCCAAGCATCTTGTTCCCATAGCAACATGGTTGCCATGTGATTTCTTGTAAGTATATATCCATGAATTAAACCTGAAGCACTCAGTTTTTTCTCCTTTTCTACAAGAGCCTAAGAACTGACTATAACATAAAACATGTAAGTACAGGATAGAAAAACAGACATACAGACACAAAAAGGATCCACGCGGATCGTGACCTATTTTCACTTTCAATGCATTAATATTGTATAGCAATTGTAAACGCAAAACAACATACTAAATCCATACTGTGATCTTTAACCATCCATGACAGACGTATTGACCCATTCAACCATCCAACACAGGCATATAAATACAGGACATTATTGGACTTCTCAATAATACATAATTACCTGCACTCTGTAAACTTAATTGTACACGTTTTTCTTCAAAAATACAGAGTAGTTTGACACAAACTTGTAAACAGTTAATGCCCCTTTCACTAAAACTGTTACATAGAATTTTTTATTCTAAAACTGTTACATAGAATTTTTTATTCTAAAACTGTTACATAGAATTTTTTATTCTAAAAAGACATAGAATTTTTTTAAATAGACATAAACATCTCCAAGCCCTTGCTGGCCATTTTTCCACTGGAATTCTTCTGGAATTGCCCGTGTAATTAGAATCAGTTTCCTTGTTGATGGAGATTTGACAGGAGTCTACTGTATCAAGTTATGTCAAACTTTTTAAAATGAACAATATTTTTTTTTTACTTTCACAGAATTTCCACGGTTACATAGAAGGTCTCACAAAAGCAGTCATACAAAAGACCCTCTGTTATCTGAACAGGTCGGTGTGGTTAGAACATGTCTGGATAACAGAATGGAAGTAAAATAAGGGAGAAGCTTTCCAATTAAAAAATTTCCAACTTGAATGACTAGAAAATCTGTCTCTACAACCATTTCGGAAACATTCAGATGTAAGAGATATGACTCAAACTTCACATTCTATTAATGTAGAATCCAGTACTTTTTTCATGCCATGACACAAAAATGTACTCAGCTATTCATCGCAAACTGATATTAACTGCACATTATTAACAGTATTGATTCCGCACAGATTTGTTTAGATACTTCACACACAAGTTTTTATACACACATTTTTCACATTGCACACGTGTGATTTTACAACTGGTCTATTTCACTTCAAAGGACTTCAATAGTTTGGTCAAATAGGAAATCTCTCCCCCCCCTCCATCCCCCCCAGAAAAAAGGTGTAACTTTTGTTATGAAATGGCTAGAATTTGACAGACTTGTCTATTTCTTGCAGAACAGCCCGTTCTGGGTGAAGCTACTGGAAGAGTAAGAAACAAAGGAATCTGTTCTTTCATTTCCTGAAGAGGAAAAAATTCTTTCAAGATCTGAAGAAAAACAAAGAATTGTAAGATGTAGAAAATTTGCCAGGGTGTGAAGTGAAATTAGTTACTTGGGGGAAGGCCATCCTGCAACCCTCAACTAATATCTACAACTATGAAAATTCTGCGAGAGAACTGGTTTTGAATTGTCGGCAAAACCCACAAAACTACTAGTAAATTTTCTAGTAGTTAAATAAAGGGGAGTTAAGGGGGGGATTCACATGTTTAACCCTGAAGGTTCCCCATGAAGAGAAAGGTATTGACGCCAGGCACGATGGTGTAATACAAGCATTTACGTTGTTGGAAAAGGCGGTAGTTATTTTGAAATTTAAGCCGATTTCATTCCAAAAACAATTCAAACAACTGTCCAAACTTTTTCATCAACTAAACACAAATCCACAAACAAATTACATATAAAATCTCATCTATTTTTACCAAGGCAAAAAAGTAGACCTTCTGAACAAAGATTTATGCTTTATAGACCTTCAGGTATAAAAAAAACTTAAGAGTAGAATCTTCACAGATAAATGAGCAAGTATAAACCAAAAGTAACAACAGATAATTACTATTTAATACGCGATCTTATTTTAAGCTGTTACTATTTTTTTTTTTATAAAATGCACAAAATATATTACTGACTTAAACAAGCTACTCACTTCATATGATTTTTTTTCAAAAAAATTACACAATAAATTGTTATCTGGGCAGAGATTTTGTCGGGGAGAGAGGGGTTTATGAAATAAATTGAGAGAATAAACACACACTTAACAATATGCATGAATAGATAAAGATACATACGAGATAAGGATAAATACACGTTATTGTGTCTTACACAAAACGGATTCTAAAATACGTCAATACACAGGCTATACACATGCCTAAAAACTAACACATACCATTGTCCTTTTTGTTTCTTTAACATGGGCCGTATCATGTCCAAACCCCACCACACTGGATTGAATCTACTTGTGGACAAAATGCATACATTTCTGTATCCTTTCAAAATGTTTCTCTGTACACAGTACCCAGTCACATCGGAATTTAAAAGAAATTAATAAAATTCAAAAAAGGGCCTTAACTGGTTACGATGACACACTTTATCTCGCAAGCCTCACTTCCATCTTTAATTTTTTTTGTCCATCTTAAACCAAGAAACAAAAAAACAGTAAACTTAAACACACATAGAAAAAAAAATAAAATAAAAAACTTACACAACATACACAACTTGTGACAAGCATATTCCTAAATGATATTATATATTTCTTGGCAATGTTTACATGTGAGGATTTGATAGAGATATATATAGCACTTGGTACTTCTATAACAAACAAAAAGGTGGGGGGGGGGGGGGTATCCATTGCAATTTTATAACAGTTTAACTAGTATAAACTTATGTTATAATCTCTCTTATCTGATCATCTATAACCCCAATTTTTGACTTCAAGGACTCATTTTTCCACTCATAAATTTGTATTTCATTTTTCTGAACTACTTTAGATTTTACGAACCTTCTATTATTCAGACTTATTCAGTACGTCTGGATAACTGAAATTCTATTGTATTTTAAATACTCTGCACCCCTAAATGCTAAATATTTTTTTGGCAAATGATAATCCAAAGAGTACACACAAGATTTGTTTATTTTTATCCCCGACTGACTCAAAAACTTGTTTTTCCCACCTTGAAATCAATACTGCCTCAGGTAGTTCACAAAGTCAATACTTTCCAAGCATTGTTATTTCACTCTTTTTTCGACCACAATTTTTTTCCTATTTTGTCCATGGTCTGTACCATGTGTTTACAATATCTCACTTTGGTAATTTTTTCTTTTTCAAAGTTTCTATTACTGTTCCAAACAATCACAGTCTTGAATGTAGGAATAATTGAATTCAGACTGTAGTGTAAAGCATGAAATTTTGCCATACTATGCTATATTCCCCACTATGTAGGGCACAACTTTAATATTACAGTCCAAAGTTGCAGGTGATCTTAATCTCTCAGTGTTAAATCAAATGTATTTCTATACTATGAAACATTTGCTTTCATTTTTTTTACAGTTTGAAAGCTGGGTGAACCTGGTTGCCTATTTCACGAGTTGCACAAATCTCTATCTTTCTATAATACAGAGAACCTCCATTATCTGTAACTTTCAATCTGTAATTCTAAATGTTTGATTTTACTCACTTCGCCCTCCTGAACTTATAGTTTTCTGTCCCTCTTATGGTTGAACCTTCGTTCTTCAAACGTTTTGATTTTACCTATTTCATCCTCCCAAGCTTGTACTTTAAGCTTTCTGCCCATCTTATGGTTTATTCTTCTATTATGATAACAAAATCTTGCTCTACAAATGTGTTTGAACTCCAATTTAAACGTGCCCTCCAATCCACATCACCAAAATGAGTTTCTTGTGGCAGTTGATAACAATTTTATGGCATAATATAATTTCTGTACAAAATGTCCACTTTATATCAAGGCCACCCAATCCAACATTGTGTTTCCAATTTTTAGGCAGGACGGGATCAGAAAATAAAACGAATTCTGTTTTGAAGCCCAGAAAAATATGTTATTTTTTTCTCTTTTTTCCTTATTTACAGTAATTGTACACAATTAAGATTATACACTAAAATGCTGGGCATTATTAAAATTGTCTGCCGTATTTATTACCAATTACACATCTACTGGAATTAAGTCCCAAAAGATACTGCCAAAGAGGAACTAATTGTACATTTTAAGCTGTTTACCTTATATGTGAAAAATCTTATACCAGTCATTTTTGTTATAAGCACCCCACCTTTTAAAAAAAGGAATACACAGCCCACGACCATTTATCATAGAAATTACGGTATCTCTGTTCTGAAATCTGAACAGATTTTTGACCTTGTTTTTTTTTTGCCCGTGCCTTGCAGTATATGTGTCGCCATAACTTGACACTCTCCGACTTTAAAAAGCAATATTATACAATCTTACTTTCCTGTTCTCAGAAAAGTACAATATGCTGCTTCATCAATCTGTAATTCCAGTTTGTTTTTCTCCAAGAAACAGTTTTCTTTTTTAAATTTCTTTTTCTTCTCTGTTTTTTCAAGAGTGGGAACTTAATATGGCACACACTTTTACTTTTTCTTGACTTATAGCCGAGGGGTCACTACTGCAGAGGGTTTCTCTATATACATATACAGGACAGAAAAGAGATTAGAGTCTTTTCATCCGTTTATAACAAAATTCACCAGAATATGGGTTTATGTTACTGAAGGAAAACACAAACCACAAAATTAACATTCCAAACGGCATAAAAGACAGAATAATCTGTAAAAGAAGCATTGGAGATGCCTGTACCCCAAAGCCTGGGGAAATAGTTTACAAGTGACACATTACAAAGATCAGGAGACTTTCCAAGCAAACAGTGTGGCATGATGTTGCACACCTACAACCCCCTAACCAATGTCCCTACCAAGTATCAACTTCTTCTACCTTAGGGTTTCTGAGATATAGGCCGGACAATATTTTCAAACTCAAGGTCACTACTAGTACGGTAAAGTCAAATCAAGGTCACACCATGATGTTGGACACCTACACCCCCTAACCAATGTCCCTATCAAGTATCAACTTCCTCCACCTTACGGCTTCTGAGATATAGCCCTGACAAACTTTTTCCCATCTCCCGCCTATCTGGTCGCCATGGGTGAAAACAATACCCGCACAGGCTGTGGGGTAAAAAAAATCTTGAGACAAAATGCACTTTTTTCACTAAAAAACTGGGTCTGTATCGGTTTCCCATCAATCTAATTTTTTTTCCACAGTTTATTTTCCAGCAGTAAAATTTTGAGATTTATTTATTTTGTTCATACTGTCAATACAACTACTTAAACAGAGGACATGAGAAAAATACTTACTCTTCTGAATAATCAATGTACTTTGTTAATAAGTACTTGGGTACTTTGCACAGGGTACTTAGGTACTCTGAAAAATGGCAGTACTCATTACATGTGAAATAACTCTGTGATATGTGAACAATGTCAAGGTTTCAGGCAATTTTCACTCTGCAAAAACAATGCAAGAGAGAGTGGTGGAAGCTTCTATAAAATGTATTAATAACCAGGAAATCATGTCTTTGCTAGGACAGTGTAGTCCTTATCACACACAAGTGACATCACTAAATCACTAATTTCTCACGATATTTCACACTAACATCTCAAGTCTAAAACTGATGTTGTTTCACTGTCGTGGAATGTTTGTGACCCAAAAAATGTTAAGAAGAAAATTTGTAACAATTTTTTCAGAGATTTCACTGAAATTTGGCACATTTTCCCAAAGTTTTAAGTACTTTGCCAGTTTTAAGAACTTCGAGAGCTTAGCACTTGCCTAAAATACAGATATTTTTGAAAATCACTGATGTCACAATTTTTAGATTTTAATCGGGATATAGAGATTTCAACTGTCTCCTGATCTCCCAATTGGCCACGACATCACTAAACTATATTATCACCCAGGGGATAAACACACCTATATACTTGACACAGAATCATGAACACACATTTTCAAAAGAAAATACACCAACATAATAAAAGCAACAGTAAATTCATATTCTCAATTTATTTCTACATTTTTTATGCACTTTGTACATAAAATGAACCACACAGATAACATGGAAAAATTATGCCACTAACAAACACAAGCAAGCTTCAGTTTATAAGCTTTTAGACCCCAGTGGGGTTCAAGTGGAATCTAACCAGTTAAGGCCCACCTTATGTATAGATGTATGTATATAAAGACAAGTTATACATAAGTTTACATACGTAAGAGATATATTGATTAGATATCCAGTGTACACACACACACACGCCACATACAAGTTTCAGGGAACTGATTATACAGACATATTATGTACACAAAAACACATACATTAATTATATATAATGATCAATTATAAATCAAATATAAAATGTTTAAAATCAGGGTGTATGTGTGTGTTGTTTTTTGTCTTCCTACGATTATGCCCCCCAAAAAAGAAAAGTTTTTAAAAACATCTCAATAATATTTACAACAAGCAAAAAAATAAAGTGGCTTACTAATATGATGACAATTCAGAATTAGTGTTGTTCACTGTTAAGTGAAGATGCACTATATATTAACAAGAACAGTTTTTTAAAAACTATTTCACTCTAGCTTTTTAAATATTCTCACGAGTACGGCTTTTAAAGCCACAAAACTTGCAGGAATAAATGCTAGAATGTTAGTTTGTTGGGACTTGGAAATATACTTAATTGTATAAACACACTGTAAAAACCTAGATCCCTTCAGAGCTATTTAATTACATTTATGACACGACATTACGCTATTGTAGTGTGTGAATGTGACAGTGATACAAAATTCCTTTTTTATTTATTAAGAATTGTTAAACTTTAATCAAACTGGTGGACCTGTATCATCACATTTTTCATAGTAGCTGTACACACTTAAAGTAGTTTGCAATCTTAACTTTGTCACCTACAAGAAAACAAATACAAAAAAAAGAAAAGAAAACCAAGTGTTACAGTTTATCTTATTGTTATATTTATTTATTTGGGGTTTTACGTCACTTTCAACACTGTACAAGTCATATCACGACGGGTAGTTGGAAGGGCAGAGGAAACCAGGACATACAGTTGGTCAAGGTTCTGTACTGTAAACTGCCGACCAACGGCAAGCAACTACCAGCTTTCCCACTTGAGGTTGGGCCGGGAACTGAACCCGGCCTCAGAGTGTTACCAACATGGCCCCTATGTTATGGTTATAAAGGTCCCTTTTTGTAAAATGCATGCCTCTTGGGGAATTATTACAGAAACTATGGTATCTTTTGGCGTCTCTAGATTCGACCTAAGCAATTGTTTAAATCTTAAAAACCTCACAGTAAATCATTTTCGAAAATACTAACTTAAAAATAGGTCTAAAAATGTAAGCATAGCTTATCGATTGCGTCTGCTCTAAAAACACACACTTGACAATAACATTTATCATTATACAAGATGACACTTCATGTATCTGTTTAGAACTCTTGTCATAGGCAAAAAAAGAAAAAAAAAACAGGTGTTTTTTAAAAGTTAGTGTTATAAAACTAGTTCAAAAGGGGGACTTCCATGCCACCCCCCCCCCCCCCAAAAAAAAAACAAAAAAAAAACACCCTCGTTCTAGTGATAAACAACTTGGAATAAAAACATGTCTATTTGATCGCAATATATATATGTATGGAAACCAGAAAGAGACTTGAAGAGTTTCTCTATTTTTATAAAGAGTAAAACACTACATAAGACTTCTTGCAACAGTGAAAAGAGATTTGGTTCTTAATATGACTACAAAATTCCATTTTCTGACACTGACCATAAAACAGGCAGCTTTCCCGCCTAAATTTGACTCTTTCTTCTGGTTTCTACATACTTTACTTGTATTCTTCACAAGAATATATTCCCCCAGATCCTGTCTTATAGTACCATACAGTATCTGCATATAACCTAGGTTTCATTAAATGCTTTTTGCAACCTTTCCCCGCTTCACATCAGGTCCGAGACTCGAACTTAGAACCTCAGAGGTGGGAGGTGAGTCTGTAAGCCACTACACAAACCCATCATCAGAATGACTTTATTTCTAAAACAAACAGCACTGCAAAGGTCAGCATTTGTCTTTAAACATCCTTTATGTTCAACAGATGTAGTTTATATTCCTATATAACCCTGGGGGCCATGCAAGAAGTTGTCAGTATTTCCTATACCTTTTAACGAATTGGATTTGAACCTGAGCCCACATAGGTGATAAAAAAGTGATCAATTACCAAAAAGTAATATCCGGTCGGCTAGTAGGCGTCCTACAGTCTTAATACAAATTCATAAAACAAAAAGTACACCATGAATCATCAAGTTCTGTCTCTCCTACAAGCCACTTTTGAGACATTGCCAAAAAAGGTCATTTTCTTTTTTTGTTAACATTTCACCAATATCTGGCTCAAAAAGAGGCGTACTAAAAACCAAATACCACATGAGTCATGCTTGCGTCCCCTTCATAGAATTTCTGTTTCCTTTTTTATGCCCAATGTGATTTTTTAAATGACTGGATGGTGGGTTTTGATGTTCATACTGAGTCAAGCCAAAAATATATTAAAAAAGTAGAAGAGTTCTGCCCAGATAGGTTTTATTTCTTCTACTCAAAAGGTGGATTCTACATTCTCTAAAGCACAATATTGCCCGACAACAAAACATTCTGGTTGGTCGATCACATTTTCAAACAAAATGAATTGAATTCTAATATTTATCAGAAACAGATTGAGTGTGATTTTTTTCTTGTAACAGACACATTGTTTTCATCTGCACTAGTGTCATTCTTGTTTCCTACTGGCTTCCATGTATAAATGATGTTGTTTTTTTTTGTTTTTTTTCAGACAGCTTGCGTTTTCTACCTTGGTTTTTCAACTTTTCTCATTCAGCGGGGCTTTTCTAAACAAGGTAAACCTTAAAAATTTTGCTTCATGCTTTGTTTTATATACATTATATGTATTGTATGTTTAATAGATACTTATATTCTAACACAAGCATACTTTAGAAATGCTTTAATGTATTTTTTCCCTGCAACTTTGCTCATACAGTAAAAATTTTTTTGGAATGAAAAAAATGCTTCATTTTCAAACAATCTAAAACCTCATTTAAAAAGAAATGAAACTTTGCCTATCTCAAAGAAAATGGGAAATCAGAATCTACTGTAAGTTCTGATGCCTTTCTGGTATATTTACACAAATACTCACAAACATCGCTTAATGCAAAAACATCCCAAACACAAAATAAAATCCTACTTCTTTACAATGTATTAAACCTAGCGCCTACATTTATAATGTATGCATCAAGGAACAATCCCAGTCTATTCTAAACAGATACAACTCTCTGGAACATACCATAGTTTCTGCAATATTAGCCCCTCTATCTAATATTCGCCTCTAGCACTTTTATATGAAACCTGTGTGACCTGTGGTCAGCAGTTTAAAGGTCACAGTTTTCAAAGGTCTAGTGGAAAGTTGGTAGCAATAATTACAGAAATATCGGTAGATATAAATTATTTTGTATATTTATTTACAAAAAATTTTAATAAAGGTAGGTTCAGGGTTGGGAATTACATAACAAAAATCACGCTCTTAACCAGCTTACAGTGACAATTAAAGTTTTAACTGTCAAAAAAAAACTTGCTCATTTCCCATTTTATGATATAATACCCTCAAAAGCTAATACTGTTAAGTATTTGGATTCAAAGGTGTCATCGGCATGAGATTTGATTACAACTGGGATCAAACTTAAGGACCTTGCACATGATCGCGATGTGTTGGTGTTTTTACACTATATTTCACACACAATACAAAGTTTTTCACTGTAATTAAAGGCATAATTAGTTTACACAGCAGGTTAATTACACACCATCAGGAAAGTATGATCACTTTGACACGTAAACAGTCACGCTATACTTGCACATCTCTCCTCCCCCTCGTGTATCAACAATAGCAGTGTTGAATTGAATTATGTGTTTTAGCCATAACTCACCGCACATATGTGAATGAACTTTAAGACCTATCAGCAACTACTGTTTACAAAATAACCAAATTCATTGTCAGGTAATTTATGGAACAATATGGCTCCTGTAATCCCTTATTTTATATAAAATAGAGAAAAAAAAGAAGAAAATCATTAAACTGTATATGTCACACTCCTGGGTGACTTAAAACAGTGATTGTTAACCTAATTTACAGTTAAAACATATTGACTATTTAACACGACAGTTTTGTATCAGAATATTTAACTAATTAAAGAAGAGTTTAAAATCTTTAAACTTGAGTCAATTCACGTATCACTTATTAATGAAATTATAGCAATAACTGAAACCAAAACTATTTGCCAGATTATTAAAAAAGCTAATAAAAACTGCTTCAAAAATAACATCTAAAGCTAGAATGAACGTTTTGTTTCTTTTCAAAGCCATTTGTGTAGCAAATCAGCATTAAAACATACAGGCAAGTTTTATCAACAAGTTGAATTATCACGATACCTTCTCTTCATATAACAGACTCTGCTGATATGTTGCATATTTAAAAACATAAAAATCAGATCACTAGACTTGGGTGCATGTTTTCTTATGTTTTAAATGGCTAAGTATCAAAGGCATTTAAAAATTTTTTACCGTAAAGCAATTAAATTCTGCCACCACTTAAATTTCTATTTTTGAAAGCTGCTTTTATTTTGGGAAATTCCATAAGAATTTTCATATTAAAAATTACCAGTTTGCCTTTTTTTCTCAAGAAATTGAGGGAAAATTCATTACTTTCATAAAATTTCATTCAGTTTGACATTCTAACACTTTACGTTTTCACAGAAGATTACAGAGTAATAGATGTAGGAAAAATTTAATGAAAGAGTCAAAATTCTTTCAAATGGCTAAAATTAATGGGAAGTAAATCATTTCACTTGGTTTATCCGCTGGCCTCCGAGGACATTTGTTTCGATATCAGTAGAGATCAGAATTTAACAGTTTTATGGCAAAAACGAAAGCAATATTACATGCTGATTAAAAAAATTGGTATATTTACTGTGTTAACTACTTCCTTTACTGGTGTAGAACATTGAAAGCAGGTAAAAAAATGTCAGCTACTGTTAATGACACAGTCATAATCCCCCTTAACATGGAACTCTTGATGGCTAGAAATCCCATTAAAATTGGAAGCTGCTGACCAGGTCTTCTGTATGACTCGACAACAACCCAATCTAGTAGTGAAGTTGGAACAGATTTGAATACAATTCGATACGATTGTTATTTTTTGAAGATTTCTCAGACGTTAATCCGATTGGCAGGCATCATCACCATATACCACTAATAAATCCTTCACTTAAAATGCCAACAACTTCCTTATTTATTGTTCAATCTAGAATCTCTTGTCGCCATTTTGATCATCAGAAGAAAGCTCATACTCGAGCATTTGCACCCGATCAAGACAGCATTTTCTACTGATTTCTTCCTGGTCAGTTCAGTACAATTAATTTTCTAGTTACCTTGAAATCCCACTGAACAGACTCACTGTGTACAACTAGCAGAGACTATTTGAAGCTTAAAAGTTTTTATAGTTATTTGACTTAGTCATATCATTCAATCTTGACCTTCCGGCTTACATTATGGCTTAAAACTCAAGTCTATATAATTAAAATACATTAAAATTTAAATCCTCTCTTTCCCCTTTAAGCTGTAATTACTTTGAAATTTTTTTTAAAATGAGACTTATTTACGATACAAAACCTAAAATCATGAAAACAAATTGACTTTTCTAAAACATACAATTCAAAAAAAAAAAAATTTTAATGGTTAAAATGGGACCATGCTTGGCTGTTACAAATATTCAATTATGAAACCACAGCTACAATATTACACACAATATTATGCAAAAAGGATATATATGGATTAATATTGTACAATATATTTACACACAATAATACAGATGACAAGACAATCTTATGTATACACTTGGTAGTGTTTAAAAAACTACGCTTATGAAAAATGTATCACATTATATTCTTTTGCGCGTTAAAACCATGAATATAATTCACGTTTTCACGCCAGACGAAAAAAAAAGCAAAAAAAAAAAAAAGCCATGTTTCCTTTAGAAAACCCACTTGCCATCTTGAAAAAATCCACCAATTCATACACAGAAATGATTACACAAAATGTTAAAAAAAAAAAGATTTACCTATTAACAAGTTTTTTTTTAATTGTTGTTATGGATTATACATCTATATGTATTCATATGATAATTCTACATATCCTAGGAATATGTACCACACTACTAGAGTAACTAGAATACACAGATACAAGGCTGTGTACACATGACAAAGTGTTATACACATCAAAAATATGCTACAAAAAATGAACACAAACTTTTTATCACCTCTGTATAGCGCTAATGAGAAACACGGACAAGTTACTGGTCTTTGCTGCTGGGTGGGCAGGGGTTTGAATTCTCAGTGGTCAGCACTTTATAGGGGAAATTTCTTTGCTAGCTTCATTTATTTACTTTTGCCAGGAGAGAATCAACGCCGAAGAAATGTGAACCACAAACACACTGCAAATATCTTGGTTGGTTTAATTTTTTTCCCTGGAGGAACTCGGTGCTGAAGATTTGAAAACCGACATCCTTTTACTATGCGAACACACAAACTATTATCTAATAAGATGGAAGTACAAACTGGTTAAATCCTTGAATTTATTCAGGAAGCCATTTACAATCATCATCACTTATTAAAGTAAAACCTTCTATGAACTTGTTTTAACATTTGGAAGGAAGTGATAAGATTAGGTCACAAGTACACTTGTCCGTTTCTAGCTTAAGTTACAATTACAGGTGTTATCTCCAAGTCTACAGAAAATCCTACCATTTTTAGGCAATGTTGTCCATTCACATAATTTGCAATCGCTAAATAAGAATTTTTATTTCATGTCTTCACGAAATCCCAAAAAGTTTAAATGTAAAGGCGATTGGGCCGAGGCAAGATGGAAAGTTTTTAATTTGAATAGGGTCCATAATTACCCTACACCTGAATGAGTGGTCTTTCTATGAGACAAAGAATCAAGTCATTACTCATTGAGAAATAACCACAAGTTAACAACTTTGTGAGGATTTCTATGTAAATATGCAGCAAACCACCAATTTACTGAAGCTAGAGAGTAGCCCGTCTTGTTCACTCTCCACTCCAAATAAGCTATGCTCAACCCATGAGGAGGTACTTAAATCTTCACAACAAGATTGACATTATATTTTGTATCGGGAACAAAAACCCCACTGGAAAGGATGCGATTATTTCTTTGAAACTGGAGGGATTAAATGTTTGATACTGTTGAAATCAAATGCAAAAAGTTGGAACGATGGAAACATAGACATGGTATACACTAGGGGTGGGAGGAGTACAAATAATTACCGTCGATTCCTTGACACCGAGCCCTTGCATTGTTTAGTATGTATCTAGGAAACAACATCCAATACGAAGGCTTATGTAGCTGAAACAAATTATAAAGATAAAAGGTTTCAATCAGTGGAATTAGCTGATATCATATAAAATAGCGAGTATCACGTCAAAAGTGGTGCATTGTGGGATTTAATGTAAGTAAGGCATCTTATTTACGTTTTAAAACACAAAAACATAACCAGTTCAAATATGGTATTTTATATATGCGAGCACACGACCCTTTAAATTGGGATCGACTGTTAATAAACTTTGCCTCGTTTTGATAGCGTCAATTATTGTGTCACACCCCTAGTATTTACGAATCATAAAAAAAGAATACATGGAAACAGAGCCTTAATCAAAAAATATAACCAAACCCAAAACTTGACCTCCCCAAAATGTGTATACATACAGATATACACAATGTGTACAACAAACAAGTCAAGAATTATATTTTAAAAACTAAAAACAAACCTTTTTTTTTGTTACTCCTAAGACAAATCCACACACATGCACACACACACAGAGAAAAAAAGATTTAAAAAAACAACACAAAATATAGACTTCCCGGGGATAAATGTGTTAACAGAAATATATATATATATAAAACATATAGCAATCGTATTTTTGTTTTGAAAAGTGGTAATTTATACACTAATAACTTGTTATACAAAAGAAATGGAGACCAGAATGTACAGATATAACCATCTCTAAGACAGAAAAAAACAGACATGCAAGTAAACTAAGTACCTTAGAAGGTACACAAGCAGGTACAAATCACTAAACTTACAAGGTTATCAATACATTATACATGTTTTTTTCACCCCGGCCTCTTTGAGGGGAGAGGGTTCTACAAAATCGTTTTTGTTTTCTCAGTTCTTATACATTATCAGTTTAGAACCAATGAGTCACTCACACGATACAAAGTCTTTTCTTATATTTCTCACTCGCGTAAAATTTCATCTCAAAGAAGTCGTAGATTTCCATCTTCACATTTTGTTTCAACTTTTATTCTCTTGGGCAAAACAATTAACGATAACAATTAGGATCATAACTGTAATCAACAACTGATTGTATATATCAGTCAGACATCTGTTTTAAAAATTTACATGTTTGATCAATTTAGAACAAAACTGGCAAAGAAATCACCTCTATGTTAAGAACATTGTAAAAGAGACAAAAAACAAAAGTGAAACTTATCACTGAAAACTACATTTGTCACCAGGGTGAGTTTATATTTCAACAAATACAACAAACTGACTACAATCCTACATCACTCGGGTACATAAAAATGGGAGTGGGTACCTTCAGTGGTACACACGTCACCGGGATACTAGGTACTCAACTGAAACAGAGGTACAAGTACTATGCACAGGTACCAAAGTACTTTCACTGGTATACCAAAGAATACTTTTAAAGGTACAAGTACCTTGGATGGTGCACCTTTGTACTTTCAAAGGTGCACATGTACTTTCGGGGGGTGGAAATGTACTTTTAAGGGTGCTACTGTACTTTTAACAGTGTAAGTACTTTAAGTACTCTTCTTACACCCTACTAATTGGACAATTCCTTCTGTGAATTTGTTTTTTGGTAAAGATCTTTCGAGAAATGTACTGGATTTCAAAATACTGGTTACATCAGTAAGTTATTATCCTTTGTTTGAATTTTACCTCTACAATACCACACAAACTAAACAGTAACAAACATCACTTTTCTGTAACAGAAAATCTATCAGTGTTTATGTTTGAAACAATTACTATTCTTGACACGTAAAGTTATTATTTCATTCTTGAACTGGTAACAAAACAAACGTAACAAACCATTGGTCATATATTACATATATATTAAATGACTTTACCTTAACTATATACACCAATACCACAAACTTTATCTATTTCTCTATTTTCATACATAAACTAATTCTTCAACTTTTTTTTTGTTTTTGCTATTTACTAAATATATTTTTAACTGTTTTGTGTTTATAGCTGGAAAAAGTCATTGATAATTTTCCTACGTGGGATGTTTTTTGCCGATAATTTCAACAAAACATTATATTCGTTTTCATCCAAATACAATCACCCAGAATATTTATCACTGCTAACCAATGGAAAATAATACCAACCAGAAATCATACGGAGCTACAAAATATTGATATATATTCGCATGTATGTACACTAAGTAACCACAAAAACAAAGGACAAAAAAAAACAAAAACATTTCCCATATTGAGATATATAGATATATATATGGTCTCTCCCATCAACAGCTCTAGTAACACTAGTACTATCAAACCCCAAGTTTGGGGTTGAAAAAAAAAAATAAATAAAAAAAATGGTGGTTACAAACCTTTAGGGACTAACCAACACTAATGGGAAACAGCAATCTATATTTAGCCAGCTGATGCCTAATAATTCTCTACATACAAGGATCACTGGGAAATTACCGTAAAACCGTTAAATTATGCCACATCATTTATATTTCTGCCCAGACATTGCTTCCAAAAATTGCACCTAATATGTGTTTTGTTTTTTTAATATGTCTGACTAGATTATTTGCTTATTGATTATATTACATTATTCTTATTTTTTTTTTTAAATTAATCCCTATTGCTCTGTTGCCTTTACACTTCAATTGTCATTTGATTTTTTTTTGGACAGAAAAAAACCCTTGTTAGTAATAACTTATTGTCAAGGAGAATAGAACTTTCTGCGAAAAATCTGAATATTTAAATATAACAAGTCAACTCCCTTGATTTATACAACTACAAATACACAACATATACAGACTTTGGGCAAAATACATATTTGTGGCAAAAATGACACAGTTTTACTGTAACTACGCATTTTCTTTGTGTTGCTAGGATACACAGCCCACAAAGGGAATCCCCCGTGAATTGGCTTTAGCCGTTGTTTGGGGAAATCAAAACAATGTCCACTTGCATTCGAAATACCAACAGTTGAAAAAGAGACACCTGTTTTCATCTGTCCTACACAAAAAATATATATCACTACGGTAAATCTCTGAAATATTGCCCCTAAATGACATTTTTTGCACATTGTGGAATAATAAAAAATAGTCCCATAAAAAGGAACAGTATGTGGTATTATTTTTGTAGATAAACACCCCATAATATTATTTTCAAATACTAACAAAGTTTTGTAAATATTGTCCCTTCAAAGTCTCTCTTTGGTGAAATGAAAATTCAATTAAAGTAAATGATATATATCTTTTTTTTTTGTACTGTAACATAGGTTGTGATTGGTTAGATTGTTTTTCCAACCACTGTGATTGGCTCATTTGAAATTGAGACACTATTACACAGGCTGTGATTGGATCATTTAAATATCAAGCATTCTACAGTACAATGCACAAAGGCAATTAGCACTAACACCTTGGCTCATCTCCCCCCCCCCACGTCCCCTCTCCTTTGGTCAATTACCATAAATTCTTTAATTTTGCCCCTTCATGTTTTCCTTATCACAGAACTTAAATTGAGTCTTTTTAAACCAAAACATATCTGGATATTCCTAATGATGCTGGGGGCTTCAATTAAAGAAAATATGACATTTTATTTTTTTCAAAACACAAAGAAACAAAAAGAATACAAAAAAAAAAAACAAACAAACAAAGCCACATGGTTTCCTAAGACACTGAGATCAAAAGCAGCTACTTTGTGTTTCAATTTCCTAGAAAAGAAAACAAAGACAAACCTAAGCCATTGGATGGCTTAAAAACTTGTCCTTCAACAAGGTGTACTTTATACACATAAATGCATCTCTCGTGTGGTTGACCAAAGGGGGAAGGAAATGGGGCTGAGATGTTGTTTGCGACACTTTTATAGTAATTAAGCACACGCTGGTACAAAATACACGACTCTCCTTCAAATGATTAACATAACACAAGCGTTCACAGGAGATGGTAATAAGCACTAAAATAGGTTTGTATCACTGGTTTCACTTTCATTTTGTGTACTTTGTTCAGTACTGACTAACGAACGTAAAAAGAAAAGGGAAAAAATATATATAAACAAAGGCTCAATAGAAAAAAAAGAGAAAAATACTATGGAATATTATCAATAAGAATAATGAGCACCTTGAAGTAATGTACTTTGAGATCACATGACCCCACCTTTTCAGCAGGTCACATGACCTCATGCTTTACCTAAGACTTATAATATATAAACGTATGCAAAATATACGTCAAAATATCTCTATCACCGTGATTTGTGTAATGACTTCAAGACTTTATAAGCACTGATTAGTAAGCTAAAAACAAAAAAACAAAAAAATTATCCCTGGTATAATTTTCACTTTTAAATTATCACAATATCCTAATGTATCCATGGTAACAAATTAAATCCATTATCTTTCAAATGATTTTGAATGTGTGTTGAAATTTCCCCCCAAGTAACTGACGTTACTATATATTCAATATTCCATTATGGGATAAATATTCATCACACAAAAACTCATCCTCTTGTTTACAAATTTAAATCCTTCCATTGAAGAACTGTCTTTTTACAAAACTTTTGCCTTTCTGGTGATGAACCAAAAAAGTCTGCACTTGTATAATCCAAGTGTGGTATGCAGAAAAAAAACAACTGGCGTGGTGAAGTACTTTGATAAGTTTTTCTGTTGCTTCTGTGTTAATTCAAGAATCCACGACAGAATGTTCATGCAGTAATGTGTAATTAAGTGACAAGATGGCGTGTGTCAAATCCGTGTTGCTTTCAAAAATATTCTAAATTTGGTGGGTTTTTTTCCGTTCTGTGTGATTTCATGTGAAATTCTCACGAGAAAATATACTGCATGTCTCCGTCTTCAACTGTTTTATCTGAAATTGAAATGAACAGAAAAAAATAACAATAGGAACCCCTTCTTAAAAGAGAAGTAAAATTTATACATTGCTCATATATGGATACTTCAATATTAATCAACAGAGATTTCTGAATTAAAGTAGCAATGCTAAAACTGAACTTTAACCCCATTTCTAGCAGCCCTCTAAGTCAAATATTTTAAACATTTTTGCAAAAGATGCAACGATGGAGACCAATTGTTTCTGGTAATTAGACTATCCCCTTTTTGAAGTTTGGATGTCTATATTAATTTGGCATGCTATAACTACTTCTTTACTATTATTATTACTAAATCGCCAATATTCAAACTTCAGAAGATTTGTGAAATTTCTCTCAAACTTTTATTGCTTTTCAATCAATCAATCAATCAGTTGTCCAGGTGCTTAATCTCCGTATCAACGGATTCTAAGGCACACCATCCAATCCGTAAGGCATAAATCATGAGACATTAGACATGTTCTGAGTCGTTGCCAGGGAGGCGGTCCGGTGTTCGGTAGTAAGAAGCTATGGTGGGAATGATTTCTGAAATAGGTAGGTTTTGAGTCGGCTTTTATGTAGCTGCCTTGTATTAAATTCATGGTCAGATTAACATAATTTTTATTTTAACTGTCTTTGGTAAGTGAGAGACAAGTAGCCGCAAAAATAATGCAAATTACCATGTAGAATATGAAACAATATTTCAATATCTATTGAAACCAACATAGAGTTTGAACTTGCATTTCAATCCATACAGAAATAAAATTGTCAAATAATTATTTCTTTTGTAACTGTTTCTTGAATGCTCATCACTATTTTTACTATCTCCAAAAGAAAACCTGCACCACGCTACCAGGGTACATTCAGGAAAATGGGTACCGTACATTTCTAAAAATAACGCCCAGGTTCAAATAAACGCCTGGTACCAAGCACGCTGTTTACAATTTATAACACTGTTTCTGTATTTGAAAAAAAAAACGCCTGGCTCAATTTAACACCTGGTCTTATGTCATTTGAAAACTAGACTAAGGACGCATCTGTGGCCAGATGCTGGATGTATCCACCGACAAAGGCCAACTAACATAGTTTAGAAGATAAACAGCATTTTTCGTTAATAAGCAAGCTGAAAGCACTTTTAAGTTTGGTTACCCTTATTTGACCCTGTAGCAGGGGCCCAAGGTGAAGTCTGACCTGATCAAAAGATTTGCAGCCCATGATTTCCTATAAGTCGTTTTCACATTGCAAACCTCTAGGACCAATAATAAGCAGGAGGGGCCCAAGGTCAAATCTGACCACATTGAAAGATTTGCAGCCCATGACTTCCTATAAGTTGTTTTTATATTAATGAGTTATTTGAGAAATACTGGCTATCTGCAATACTTCTGGAGATAATTCGCATTTACTCATTTTGAGTAGGTGAATAATTAGCTACGGGTCTGAAACTTCACCAAGTGAAAGCTCTCTCAAAAGTAGGCGAATGAGTTATTTGAGAAAAATTGGCTACCCACAATACTTTTAGAGATAATTCGAATTTACTCATTTTCAGTAGGTGAGTAATTACCTACGGGTCTGGAACTTCACCATGTGAAAGCTGTCCCAAAAGTAGATGAATGAGTTATTTGATAAAAATTGGATATCTGCAATACTTTTAGAGATAATTAGTATTTACTCATTTTGAGTAGGTGAATAATTAGCTACAGGTCTGAAACTTCACCAAGTGAAAGGTCTCCCAAAAGTAGGTGAAGGAGTTATTTGACAAAAATTGGCTATCTGGAATACTTTTAGAGATAATTTGCATTTACTCATTTTCAGTAGGCGAGTAATTACCTACGGGTCTGAAACTTCACCAAGTGAAAGCTCTCCCAAAAGTAGGTGAATGAGTTATTTGAGAAAAATTGGCTATCTGCAATACTTTTAGAGATAATTCGCATTTACTCATTTTGAGTAGGTGAATAATTAGCTACAGGTCTGAAACTTCACCAAGTGAAAGGTCTCCCCAAAGTAGGTGAAGGGGTTATTTGACAAAAATTGGCTATCTGGAATACTTTTAGAGATAATTCGCATTTACTCATTTTGAGTAGGTGAATAATTAGCTACAGGTCTGAAACTTCACCAAGTGAAAGGTCTCCCCAAAGTAGGTGAAGGAGTTATTTGACAAAAATTGGCTATCTGGAATACTTTTAGAGATAATTTGCATTTACTCATTTTCAGTAGGTGATTAATTAGCTATGGGTCTGAAACTTCACCATGTGAAAGCTCTCCCAAAAGTAGATGAATGAGTTATTTGATAAAAATTGGATATCTGCAATACTTTTAGAGATAATTAGTATTTACTCATTTTGAGTAGGTGAATAATTAGCTACAGGTCTGAAACTTCACCAAGTGAAAGGTCTCCCAAAAGTAGGTGAAGGAGTTATTTGACAAAAATTGGCTATCTGGAATACTTTTAGAGATAATTTGCATTTACTCATTTTCAGTAGGTGAGTAATTACCTACGGGTCTGAAACTTCACCAAGTGAAAGCTCTCCCAAAAGTAGGTGAATGAGTTATTTGAGAAAAATTGGCTATCTGCAATACTTTTAGAGATAATTCGCATTTACTCATTTTGAGTAGGTGAGTAATTACCTACAGGTCTGGAACTTCAGCATGTGAAAGCTGTCCCAAAAGTAGGTGAATGAGTTATTTAAGAAAAATTTGCTATCTGCAATACTTTTAGAGAAAATGCAGAATTACTCATTTTTAGTAGGCAAGTAATTTAGCCACAGGCCTAATTTAGACATAAAGCCTACCAATAGAATACTGTGGTGCACCCTCTGATATACCTTGCAAACTTGAGAAGGCTAGCTATAATATTTTTTTCGTTAGAGCGGTAATGGTGAAATCTCTCTACACACTGCGGCTATCCAGTGGATACAATGATTTACTCAACAGTGAGAACCTGAAAGTAGATATTGGTAAGCTATGCCATGACATAGAGGTCTGCAATTTCACTCTGTTATAGCTGACCAAAAATTATGTGAATAACATATTTAAACAAAATACTGTAAATGTAATAGTTTTCACGTTATAACTGATTTACTCAACAGTGATAACCTCAAAGTAGCTATTACTCAGCTATGCAATGAGCTACATGTCTGAATTTTTTCTATGTTATAGCTGACCCAAAATTAGGTGAACAACATATTTAAGCAAAATACTGTAAATGCAATAGTTTTTAAGTTACAACTGATTTACTCAATAGTGAGAACCTGAAAATAGCTATTGCTCAGCTATGCCATGAGCTATAAGTCTGTAATTTCACGACGTTATAGCTGACCCAAAAGTAGGTGAACAACATATTTTAACAAAATACTCCAAATGCAATATTTTTCAAGTTACAAGTCATTTACTCAACAGTCAGTACCTGAAAATAGCTATTGCTCAGTTGTGCCATGAGCTACAGGTCTGTAATTTCACTATGTTATAGCTGACCCAAAAGTAGCTGAATAACATATTTACACAAATTTCTGTAAATGCAATAGTTTTCCAATTACAACTGATTTACTCAACAGTGTGAACTTCAAAGTAGCTATTACTCAGCTATGCAATGAGCCACAGGTCTGGAACTTCACTATGTTATAGCTGACTCCGAAATAGGTGAATAACATATTGAAACAAAATACTCTAAATGTAATACTTTTGAAGTTATAAGCAATTTACTCAACAGTGATAACCTAAAAGTAGCTATTACTCAGCTATGCCATGAGCTACAGGTCTGAAATTTTACTATGTTATAGCTGACCCAAAAATAGCTGAATAACATATTGAAACAAAATACTGTAAATGCAATAGTTTTCAAGTTACAAGTGATTTTACTCACGATGGAAGTTACTGAAAAGCCCAAAAGTAGCTATTACTCACTTAGCTATTGAGACAGACACCCAAGTTACTCACCATGTTGTAGCTATGAAAAAAGTATCTGAATAACATATTTTAACAAAATGCTCTAAATGCAACACTTTTCAAGTTACAAGTGATTTAGTGCATGATTTCATGAATTTTAATGCATTTTAGACATTTTTGTCTACCAGAGGCCTAATTTAGACATAAAGCCTACCAAAAAGATAGGGTGGCGAGTCCTCTAGCATACCAAGCCACCTGCCAAATATGAAAGAAATCTGGAAAGAAATGTGGACTGTAGGTCGCTAACAAGCAATATTCCACATTTTAGACATTTTTGTCTACCACAGGCCTAATTTAGACATAAAGCCTACCAAAAAGATAGGGTGGCGAGTCCTCTACCATATCAAGCCACCTGCCAAATATGAAAGAAATCCGGAAAGGAATGTGGACTGTAGGTCGCTAACAAGAAATCTCTGCGGACGACGATGAATCCATAGTATCCCCGCTTCGCGTTGGGGATACAATAACGCCCGGGCCATATTTTGGAAAAATACGGTATATGAAGTGGTGGAAGTGCCATACCTGGAAGTAAGTGAATCACATTGCTTGTAGGAGAGAAAGACGACATCACCCTAGTATCTGGGAAGATTGGGGTGGCCGGTAACTGTGAAATACACACAACACTTATAGAGGTGATTGTAAAAACACACCCTGAGACTCGGAATACAAAACAAAGGAAAAACATTACACAGACCGGATGGTATAACCTGAAAATATTTATACAGGATCTAGAAAACAAATGACAAGTCATTAAACACATAATTTCCAGCTTATTTTCTTAGGGTTTACATTCAGCAATGCGATTCTTGGTTTCCTTCTAAAATAAAAAGAAAATGTACAGACCATGATCTCTGTAATAAATGGACATTTAGAACAAAGGTCAAAGGTTAAACTAGGGGTTTTAGGTCGTGTTCAACAGCCAGGGTCATATTCAATTCTATTTAAATCCAATATTTATATATAATCATTTCCTATGACCATTGTTCACATTTTTATGAAATTGTATTCAACTGAAATGATGAGGTCTTCAGTGGCATAGTGAGTTCGTATGTACGGCATCTAATCAGACTGTCACCTGTGTGGGTTCAGCTCACACAAATCACAATAGTGAGGACCTGTCCAATGATCATGGCTGTTGAACAGGACGTGAAACTCTATCTAACTATGACCTTTAAAAACTAGACAAACGGCTTTTGTACACAAAAACAGAGTGTCGCTGTAGTTTTCAATTTTATACGAAATGCTAAAGGACTTATATGAATAGGTAAATAAGGAGGGGCCAAAGGTCAAACCTGTCCACATGAAAAGACTCCCAGCCCATCATTACATTAGGTTGTTTTTACATTGCAAACCTCTAGGACCAATAATGAGCAAGTTATAAGCACTTTTTAATCAGGCTATTCTCATTTGGCCGTAAAGAAGAGGCCCAAGGTTAAAACCTGACCATATCAGAAGACTCCCATCCCATGGTTTCCTATAGGTCAGTTTCACATCCCATAATTCTAGAACCAATAATAAGCGAACTGTAAGCACTTTCCAAGTATTGCTATCCTCATCTGACCTTGAAAAAGGGATATAAGGTCAAATCTGACCACATCAGAAGACTCCCAGCCCATGATTTCCCATAGGTTGATATCACATCCCAAAACTCTAGGACCAATAATAAGCAAGTTATAAGCACTATTTTAGTACGTTTTTTACCAATCGATAATCAATCGCCCATCAATCAGTCAATTATGGCCTGATTGATCTCAAATTGACTGGCGCCTAGATTTTGATGTGAGCAATATGCTTACCAAATTTGGTTGATCCAGTCTGTACTTTCTGAGACAATCTGGTGAAATGGAAGTACAAGAAAAAAAATTGTTGGCATAGAATCTGAATACTAAACTGGTCCACCACTAGACCATCGTGGCTGCCTCTGCTTTACATATAAAACAGTAATACAATTTGAAAATTTTAATTACTTAAATGTAGCTTTAAAAAGCTACAAGCTTGCCATGTGGGACTCAATGCTGTTCTCGGATGGCCACAAGGCATCATGGCCAACGTCTAAGAAAAATAGACATTTATAGTTGGCCGTAGCCTCAAGTTGTCGTCACGTGATAACTTCTGACCAATCTAGATGGTATCCGTAGCCCATGAACGAAAACACCTGAGTAGGTTTCAGTTCTGATTTTTCCTGATTTATTATCCAACCCAAGGACTGGGTTAGCTCTACAACTGCCTGAGTGTTCACTTGGGCTTCCTCCTGAGACTCGGACCTGATCAGCCAGTCGTCCAGGTATTGGTGAAGTCTGAGTCCTCTGGAGAGGGCCATTAGCTTCACTTCCTTTACAATCATTGTAAAGACCTGGGGGGCTGTGGCTAGTCTGAATGGAAGGGAGGTGAACAGGAACACCCGAGACTTGTAGCAAAACCTTAGGTATTTCCTTGAGTTTGGATGGATGGGGATGTGCAGTAAGCGTCCGACAGATCTATCGATGATACCCATTCCCCTGGAATCAGGGAGGTCCTGATGGACTCTGGAGTTTCCATTTTGAACTTTTCTACATGTAGAAAAGTGTTGAGCCTGCTTAAGTCTATGACTGGCCTCCACCTTTGGTGAGGTTTGGGTACTAGGAACAGGCGACTGTAAAACCTGAGAGATTTTACATTTTCCACCCTTTCGATTGTGTTCTTTGACAGAAGAGACTGGATACAAGTGGCCAGTGCTTGGTCTTTTTGACGAGCCTTGTACTCTGACAGAATCAGAGGGAATCTGAACAAATTTGGTTTTGAAAGGAATGGCAGAACGTAGCCATTGGTGATAATGTTTAACACGTTTGGAGAACATTTGTTTGTTTGCCAGTCTCTTCTGAAAGAACGGAGGCGACCTTCTACTGGTGGACTGAGGGAGGCTTTTAAGGAGTCATTGGGGAGAGGGATTTCCATGCCCCCGCCCCCTGTGGTGGGGTTGAAAATGACCCATGGAGCCTCTGAAGGTCGGTTTCCCCCTTCCTGAGGAAAACGATTGGTTACTGCTTTGTGAGGAGTTGCCCCCATAGGGGCGTTTCCTGTAGGAGCCTCTTTTCTTGTTGTGGGGACCACGAAAGGGCTTATAGGGTCCAAAACCCTGAGAGTCTTTAGAGGTGCCATTTTTGAGGAGGAAGTCTTCACCTTCCTTCACAAGTTGAGACTGAAACAAGGAGGGGTCCCAAAAGGACGAGTTCCTGAGTTCTTGGCGTCTCGTTTCCCCTAATTGTGGTTGTAAGAGGGTCATTTCGGCTTCGCGCCTAAGCAAACCAGTGTTACCCATAGAGTATAGTTCCCTCTGGAGTATATGGGCTAGGGATTTGCTGAGGCATGTAAGAGCCCTGTGTTGGATAAGAACCGTCTTATTGCAAAAATCTAAATACTCACAGGCTTGTTCATAGCCACGCTTTGCTGCTTTCTCAGGATTGGCACCTTTCTGGATCTGAGTCTTAACCTTCTTGATAGTAGATTTAATGCTATGTTGGCACTTCTCAAGAGAAGCATTGCAAGAAGATGAAGTTTTGGCAAAGGCAGCAGTGAAGTTGAGCGTGGAGATATTTTGCCTAGCTTGGTGTTCCAATTCTTTAAGAATTGGTAGGGGAACCTTGCCCATAGGAGCCCCAGGGGGTTTCGGAGTAATACAGATTTTTGGTAAAATCCGTATTCAACTCCTGATATTTGTCCTGATAACAGGGCTGTCCCACCCTGTACCACTTTGTAGTGGAAGGAGGTTTGATATATTTACCCTCGGGTAAATTAGCGGCCTTAAAGTCATGTTCAAAGGCGTCTTTGATAACTGAGCTAAGTGGAAGTATAGAGGAAGGACGTCTAGGTCTGAGTGCTTGATGGCCTTTCTCATCGTCCAGACCCATGACTGAAGTTGAGGACCTAGGCATAGACTCCCTGGGGTCAGGGAGGGAAAGAATGCGCCTAAAAGTGTCAACCTCTTCAGGGTACTGTGAGGGAATGTCAGACAGAGCTACTTCCCTATAATAAGGCGGGTCTGGGTCATGTTGAGGTTGGTCTTGATCAGAAACAGCCCCTGAGGGCTGAGCCCCAGAGGGCTTAGAAGACCTGTGTCTGGCTACAGAGGACTGATCCTCCTCTGAGGAAGATGACACATATCTGGACCTGGTTTTATGTTAACTCTTATCAGAGTGTTTTTTAGGTTTGGCAGATGGGATCCGAGATTCATCGGATTCTTCATTGGATTGATCCGAGGCACACCTGGGTTAACCTCATGCCTACTGCGAGAATGACAGTGTTTTTTCCGAGACCTTCTTAGAAGGTTCCTCGGATGCACTAACATTCTGATCCGATGCATTATAAGATCAGGTCCGAGACGTGGAGGAATTGCTGGACCATAGTCCACATCCATATCCTCAGTCTGAATGGTAGTTCTATGTCTCGGAGGGAGTAGGTCCAGATTAACAGCAGTATGAGAAGATGTACCAGGTTTGGAAGCAGAAACCAAGGTCTGATCCACCTCTGTTTGTTTTTTAGAAGTCAACTCCTCTCGGAGTGACTGAAAAGCTTCCAACATAGATGCCTGGAAAGAACCCATTTGCTGCTGTAAATTGATGTTTAGTGATTGTCTGCAGGACTCTCAAGGTCAGCATTTGAACCAGTGAAAGAATACCCGTCGCCCTTACCCAAAAGATCAAGTTCATCATCTTTTGCATTAGAAGCGTCCGCCTTTTGTTTCTTTATATAGCGTTTCCTGTGTTGAATTTTGTTCACTTGGTCATCTGTGAAAGATGCACAGATATCACAGGGCGCTTCAAAGGTGACACAGGGGTCATCACCCTTGCCAGATTCCCTACAGGTAGGGTAATAGTTGTGTAAATCAAAAGAAAAACAAAAATGACGGCATTTTAGAGCTCTCGGTTTGTCTTTATTTGTTTGGTGGGTGGACATTTTAAACGCTATAAAAGATGTAGATGTAAAAAGCCTGAACCGAGGAAAACTCAAAACATGCGAAAATAAGAAATATACTTATCCTGTCAAAACAGAAATTTTACAGAATAATCCATGTTATATAATAAAAGAAATAACCAAAAATAAACCTCCAACAATACGTAAAAGCTGAGATATAAATGAAAATGTCTGTATAATTTACAGAAAGCTACCAGTTCAACGTGGCCAACGAGAAAGTAGGGCGATTGGTCAGAAGTTATCACGTGACGACAACTTGAGGCTACGGCCAACTATAAATGTCTATTTTTCTTAGACGTTGGCCATGATGCCTTGTGGCCATCCGAGAACAGCATTGAGTCCCACATGGTAAGCTATTGTAGCGTAATAAAAGTATGTCTTTTAAATACCATTTAACTTGTAATTTAAGATTCTTGGACAGATTAAATTAAGTCAATAGTTTCTACTTTACCTTCTCAATTTGCTTAATGACACACACTTGGCGCAATTACAGCTAAATAATTTTGAAAGTTCTTTCATAAACCTTGACAGACCCATGAACCACAAAGTCACTACAAACTTTAAGGAAACTTTATGGCACTTAACTATAGAGGTTGTGATGGCCATCTTGTTGTGAGGATGTGTCTGTGTAATACTATGTAATAGACATACAGATATATATATATATATATATACCTTTTGTAAGAGTGAATTCCTTTTGACATGTTGGCCCTCAGGAAGTGCTAAATTCTGCACCAAGAATGTGATTCACATAATTGACAATTTTAATTTAATTAAAAGAAAATTTCATAAAATAAATCGATGCCATCTTCAACATTTCAACATGGTGGCTATCTTGTTTTTCCTACTTGGGTCCAAAGTGGACACTGAACAAGCTATTAACATATTACACCTATGTATAACATTTTTAAAATAATAAAAATGCGATAGATTTTCCTGAAACAGGTAGTAACTCTTTATTATATGGTATACGTGGATAATTTCACATTAAAAAAAAAAAAAAAAAAATTCACTCAGTACAGTTTGAAATTACAGTAGTACCTCGATTATCCAACCTTCTATTATCCGAATCTCCGGATTAATCGAACCGAAACCTTGTCTCCCCAAATATAAAGCACTATCTACCGTGAGCGATAATACAGGATTTTACACATTCTCGGAAACTAATAATTCTCATGCTTTATAAAACAAAACCATCCACAAAAAGCCTAACTTCTTTGATCTTTATCACCATTGTTACAATAGGGGAGGGATTAATTCACTTACACGACCCCGCTACACAACTTCTTTGATAATGCGTCAATCAACGAAAACGTGTTCTATTGGGTATTGTAATTTATAATCTCCCAGAGTAGGTCCATTCACAGACTGACAACGTGTATCAAAAGAAAAGACGAAGACAAAAGGACAATGCATTACCAACCAAACACACCCATCACTGAAGGCGTGTTCGCTTTGGGTTTTACAACAAATAATCTCTCGGGAGTTTTTCAATAGACAAATGCGTGAAGAAGTTTACCTAAAATTAAAAGACGTACACAATGCATATACCAACCGAACACATCCAGTTAAAATTCGCGTAATATTTTAAATAAAATGATAATATTCATAGATATGGCACAAATAAGTGACAATTAGAGGGTCAGTTACATTATATTACACAAATATATTAAACTATATCATCAATGAAAACCAACGTCTATATTAAGTGCATAAAAATGTTTTTCTTCAATTATCGCCCACTTGGTAACCCATAGACAGTGAATTTCGGTTTCCTTCATCTATCCGAACCCCTTTATTATCCGGCTGGATTGTACGTCTCCCACTAGGTTCGGATAATCGAGGTTCTACTGTATATCAATATTGATGACTAGCTAAAGCTATAATCGGATTTTGATATCAATACTGTATCTGTGTGTTCAATACTCCACACAGATCAAATCCCTGGCAGACAGGCATAAGAGCAATGAATCATATTATAAAGGCCGCCCTCAAAAGCCAATGTATATTCCAGGCAGGGAAAAAAGGACCAGCCTTTGTAAGTAATTGACAGGCCAATGAATAAGATTCTGCACAGATAGATCTATGATTCAATTCACCTCACAATAAAACCTAATCAGTTTCTGTCATTTTTTTTTCTTTTTTCTTTTCTTTCTCCTCCGGAAACTTATGTATGTATTATGACCATAGATTGGATCTCTAACCTTTCGAGTAATAAAAGATTCTATTTCCTAGATTTTTGACATCTTCTCTTCAAGGATTTTTTTTGTTGTTTCATAACAATATGCAGATTAATAAGAGACTTCCAAATCAGGATGAAACCCAAAGGCAGCCGCTAATATTACATATATTTGGTCATGTGATATATGTATAACTAGGATAGATCCAAATGGATTCATTCTATAGAATAGAAGCTCCTCAAAATGCAAGACTCAATTAAAATACTGTACATTATTGGAAATTTTAATCAACATATATCTTTGCATTATCATCAATGTGAGCTGATTACGCTTAACATATTATACAGTTTAAACCAAGAAAAATATTTCTACAGCATTTCCAGCCAATGAGGCTAGTTGCAACAGAAATATCCTTTTTGTGTTTCTGAGAAAAAAAAATTTAGCATAAAGCTGAATTTAAAATTGCTTTAAACTAAAAGTATATCTATTTTTTAATTGTAATGATGTGGGTTAAACTTCCTAAACAATTCCTGTAACTCAAGTCATTGCTTCCTGTCTTCCGACGAATGTACAAAAATATGGAATAGAATTGTGCTATTTCTTTAGATATCTGGTTTGTTTCCAATATTCTAAGCTTTCCTTCCACTTTGTATGCATTAACAAGAGAGATTGAGGTCATAACGTTTTGTCACCTATTACCACAAAATTGCAATAAATGAACAAAATCTGGGATTTCGAACACACTGATATGGTAAAGATTTACCGTGGGCGTGCATGCCATGATTTCCACAGGATATATGCATTTGGGAGATATTTTGAAGCTTATGTACTTCATTTATTACAATGAATATAAAGAAAAAAGTCATAGATTTCCTTAAATTTAAATATTTTTTATTGTTTTGGTCAAGTACTTATGGACTAGAAATCCTAACATCAGGATGTTTTCAACAAGCAGATTTCGTCATTACCATCAAACCACTCCTATAAAGGCTGCAATCGCACAAAAATATGGGATAAAAGTGAAAATTTCTTCAGATTGGGATTTGTTTCTAATATTTTAAGTTTTCCTTCAATTGTATGTCCTGACAAGTGAAACTGCGGTTGTAAAATCTAGTCAAGGCATTTCAGTAAAATGTTGTCCATACAAGACACTGGGCCTACTGACTCGTCCCTATAAAATATGGTCAGAATCTGCACACGGTTTTGCTTTGAGCAAGTAGAAAATGACTTCCAGAGAATACTGTGGCAGCCATGTTGTTTTTTCAAAACAAGGAAAATCACTTCTTCAGCTGAATCCTCATAGATATTTTTTTTTAATGGTTTTATCAATTAAGACCTCATGATAGTTTTTGTTTGTAAGGATCGACTCCTTATATCACAAAATATTTACTTATACTCGCATACATTCACAGATTCAGTTTTGCATAGCATACAACATGTACACAGTACACACAAGATAAAAACTTTATTCAACACATCTCCCTCTACAAAATAACAATAACCAACACCCAACTAACTCTCTTAAACATTGCTGAAACACTTAAAATATTCCTTATTTATTCTTATCTATCCTCCTTTATCTACCTGGCTACCTGAGAAGGTGACCCCAGATTGTTGTTGCTATAGCTACACTTCCTTGATTTCGCTGAAGGAGCACTTGTAGATGACATCAAAGATCTCTTCTGCAACTTTGGTCTCTGGGGCCCTAGATTTCCAGGTACTGAATCCAAGCTGAACCCTGGATTCCCAGGTACTGATTGTAAGCTGGACCCTACATTTCCATGCACTATTTGTCTTAAGTTGGAGCCTACATTATCTGGTACTAATATACTTGGGCTCTGCAACCAATGTATGTCTGACTGGAGTGGACTTTTTGGCGGACTTAAACATGATCCATAAACCTCATGTATATTTGCAGCGGATCCTGGATTCACAGACCTCCTAATACTGGAGCTTTGCAGCAAACTTATGCCAGACCCTACGGGACTTTCAGGTGGACTTAGGCAAGATCCTACATTTGCTGGCACACTTTGTCTCAAGTTGGACCCCGGATTATTAAACATCTTTATAACTGGACTTCCTGGTGAACTCATACAAGATCCTAGTGCCCCAGGCATTCTTACCCCAGTAATCCTATGTGAATTTGTACTGGATCCAAGATCCCCAGGAACTTTTTGTCTCAAACTGGACACTGGATTCCCAGGCACTTCTAAATATGGACTTTGAGGCGGGCTGAGACCTAGCAATAATCCTTCACCTCCTTCTATCTGTGGGCTACTGAACACTGAACATGTTCTTTCTGCATAAGGGCTGCTCCCCTCACAATCTACAGGACTCGGCACCGACCACTGATTTGGGGAAAATAATGGGCTGCCCATAAAACATGTTCTCTGGTTTCTAGCTAAAACAGGACTATTTATGACATTCAAGTGTTTTTCACTAGTTATTGTCTGGTTTTTGTCTGCAAACTCGGGCTTCTCAGGGACTTGCGGACTTTTGTGGTTGCTTAAACTTGTACTCTGTCGCAACAAGGGGCTTCCAAATGTCGCCTCACCTCTAGGTACTGTTGGACTGGTTAAAACCACCTCAATATTTGGAGCTATGTTAGTTGGACCACCCTGACCTAAGTAGATATCATCCCTCAGTAATGGTGGCTTCTCCAGTATGGGACTTTTCACTAAACCTGTACTTCTTGCATTTTGAGGTACAGGAGACCAGAGTACCCTGGTACCTCCTTTGTAACTGCTCATACAAGAACCCGGTATACTACCAGTTACAGGACTACTTTGGGATGTTGGATGAATTGAAAGACTTTTATCTTGTACAGTGCAACTCAAATCTGTTGCCAAAGGGATAGAAGCCACATGTGATGAATTGCCTAGCAACACTGGTACCGCAGGATATTGCTGAGATTCAATAGCTAGAAAAAAAAGAGAAAATGCCAAAAGGAGGCCTCAATAAAGCATTTTCATGTGTGTTTGCTAGGGATGCGACTGGGTAATTGATGCCCAATAGACGAGCCAAATATCATAGCAATTTTAAGAGTGGCGTGCTCTTGTATCAACTGCCACCTGACTATGTTTTCCCACAGAAAAACATTATTAACACACCTTACTTAATTTCTTTAAATCACAAAAGGCACCATTTTGTACACGATAATCACTATATTTCATGAGGTGGCATCAGCTAATTAAAACTTTTTAAAGCTAATTAAGGCTTTAATCTTTATATATATTTTTGCTGCATACTAAACTTTGCGAGGGCTCAATGTCAAGTCAAAATTTCATCCGCGAGAAATAGACCCCAGTTAGTTCCACTCATGACACCACAAAAATGAATCAACAACTACTCATACAGGAAAATATGAATTGACAGGATTAGTGAAATGAACCCAGCAGAGAAGTAACTATCATTATGTACAGTTGTGTTCGTATTCTATGAGTGGTGTCACTTGCCGCTGCAAATTAACATCAAATATTGCCCACATTGGCTGACCGAGTACCAATATATGTTGACCTCATAAACTGACCTCAAAACGAAGCTATTCAATTAAAATGTAAAATAATATTGTTATTTCTTTTACCTGAAAACACCATTGTAGTGTCATATTTGTCTTTTTATGTGGGTTGTTTATGCATTGTCAAATGCAGGAACACTCTAAAAACTGTCAGTATATTAAAATAATTATTTAATTCTGACTTTATAAAGTGCTATAAAATGGCTATATTGCAACATATACGCCTAAAATAAATAGAACAACATTGTTTTTACACATTATTTGAAAGATTTACATCAATTAAATTGACTCACTAAGTGCCAAAAAATATAAAAATGCAATTCCGAAGCTACATCGAGTTGTGGTTTAATGCTTTCCTGATAGGTCACGTGACTAGATTTGTATGGACTGGGTTGTCAAAAGTCCGAAAATATATTTTAAAATGCTGAATAATCCTTCACTTTTAAAAGATATTCTATCATTATTATATAAATATGCTTATATCTTTGTAATCGGATTTGAAAAAAAAAAAAAATAGACCTAGCAAATGATAGCATTGGAAGTATCAAGTGTCGTGACAGCACTATAGTTAATACAAATTCAATTGTTATTTCAACACGTAAAATTCGTCAAGTGTGGGGGCAATAATCTCCAGTTTGGCCAAGTATGTAACCAATCTTTGGCAAACTCCAAAAATCATTTCAGAGGCAAGTGACTGGGGCATATGCCTCGAGTACTTTTTGACTAATGAGTAGATGCACAGTACTTCAAGGACAGTTTTAGGGGGCTCGGTGGTGTAGCCAACCTCTGAGGCCGCCGGTTCGAATCTGGGGCCGGGCGCTTCATGTTGGAAAGTTGGTAGTTAGTTGCCGATGCCGGGTGGTTTACAGTACAGTATGCACTGGTTTCCTCCACCTGTAAACTACCCATCACAATATGACCCTGGCTGTTGAACGGAACGTAAAACAACAAATAAATCAAGGACAGTTTACTGTGCATTTCCCTAAAAATATGTGTGACCTTTCTAAGGGCATCCCGCAATTTGAATTAATCTCTATTTCAAACAAAAATACTAGTCAATAAAATCATCAAAAAGTGGTCACATGTAAAGCCTGTTGGGGAAGTGATGTCAGCTTATTCACATTGTCACATTTTTGTATTTGGAGGACACAGTAAAAGACGAAAGACGTAAATACTCACGCGTGACTGGTCCATAAGGCTGGTGGACTTGCATAGCAGGGACAGCCGGCTGGTAGGCAGTGGCCGCTGACGGCTGGAACATGGGCACCCCATTGACACTCTTGTTATCCACAGCTTGTCTCTTCATTAACGGGACCATGCCAGAGGGAAGGTTTCCCTGGAAATCAATCATAAAAACATTGCCTCATAGTTCTTTTGTATGGTGCTTATTCTTGGTGGCAATGAGTGACCTAACTCACGTCAACCAAGCCACAGGGATAAGTAGTGTACAAATGGAAATTTCCACTGGCCTCTCATTTTACCAAACGGGCTCTGTTGGTGAAAACTAATTGCTATTTTCTATATAAATCTCTGATGATTAGAAATTTCTTACAAATTTTGGAAAAATCAATGGTGCAATTTGATTCCGGCTAAAATTTCCATTTCTACAGCATTCAAAACAAAGGCCACCTACACATCAAGCACCCCTTCAGCATCGCTAACCCTATTCTCTCTTATGGGGAGTAGTTTTTTCCCCTTTTTGTCACACGTTATGTATAATCACTGGCACAATGTAGACACTGCATATCTTCAACACTACTGTTTGTGCCAGCAATTACAGTGGTCAGTTCTGTTTTACATTTTTGGGGACTTTTTTTTTAAAACAAAATAGCAATGCAAGCTTGTTTTATACAGAAAAAACATAAAAGTTCATGCACACTTAGACCACAACTGAAAATTTGGAGGCAAACGCGAATTTAGAATAATAGAAAAGTTTCCATTTGGAAGGAAATTTCGAGCACGAGAGTCACAAATTTTACATGAACTCCCCAGGTTAAAAATATTTTTTCACTTTTACAGAAAAATAAAATATTTAACTACATTCGCTAAATTTACAACAAAATGTATATCTTTTTTATCTAAGAATTATCTATAACCAACTTTCCTTGAAGTAATATTAATAATTTAAAACACTACTTTACTTCCTTTTAACTATTATTCTTTAGTACAAAAAGTTACTTATTTTGAATTTTTTTAAGTCCACAGTAAGACACACAATCACATGACCGACTTGCCACCATAAAAAGTTTCTGATGAAACCCAAATCGCCTTCAAATAAACAGTTGCCCTTAGTGACCAAAATTGATGGGAGCTGAATCTACATCCATCCCAAGAAAGATCATGCCTCCATTTCATGTTATAAGTCTAACCAAGCAAAAGGCCCTGCCAAAATTTAGTACATAAAGAGTGTATAATAATCTTGAAGCAAAGAAATAACAAAAAACAGGGTGATACAGGCCAAACTAGCCACAAACTATAGCCACAAAAGCAACAAGGTTACACAGAGAGTTTGGGAAAGTCAAAGGGCTTGCTAATGTCAACAAACTACAAGCAAATCAATTATATTCTTCACACTCGCACCCTCGTATGCTTTTGTTCTTCAAAAAAAGCAAAGGGTTTTAGTTGAAAAGTTAATGTTTCTGTACAATGTGTTCAAAAATATTATACCTCCAAGACCTCTATTTACAGTATCCTCTGGAGCTGTTAATAGCACAAAGCTTGGATAACTGAGTGGAAAAGGCAACACACATGACAAAGATGACCTTTAGCTGGCCATCATTTTTGTTTTGGGAACAATAGAGGGAAGGAGAGTGATTCAAAGAAATAGAAAGAGAAAGACTATGGACTACATGGCTGGTCCAAATCTGGCTGAAAATGAATAACACACTAGACTTCTAGGGACACTGATAAAACTAAAAACACACCACTGCCATTTTGTTAAAATAACACATCTACTGACACAAACAAGACCCCTCAGTATCTCAAACTATGCTACCTAGAGTAGTAGTAACCCACAATCATTTACTCATATCCTCTACAATGAACCAATGAGAACTGGATTGATTTATTTAAAAACATGTGATGAATAAACAGATTGGCAAGAGGAAAATGTACACTATGGGCCAGTATGGGGGAATACTGTAAAACCAGGTGACAAAAATAGGAATAGTGTTCAACTGAGTTTAGTGTGGTTGCTGTATTATATCTTTGCATCAAGCTTTTGTAGGTTTAAAATACAGTGAAAGTGTCCATGCAAGCATTTCTAAAACAACTAAAAATTTGTGGAGGGATTTCAAGTCACTGATACAAGGTTTTAGAAACGACCACCAAATATTATTAAGTTGCAAAGATTAACAAATATATGTATAATATAATGTAAGTGCTAAAGATAAATCAATACCGAAAAAATAAAAGCGAGACATTGTAAAAAGGCAGCAGATGTAAATAGGCATAGGGTCATGTGACAGTGCGTTTACCATGGTAATACTAAGGCAGATACACATAAAGCAATACTATTTCTGAAATCAGCAACATACAAACATCAGTGCGCTGATAACTTTCTTGTCACCACAGCTTCAATGTACAAGCTATAATCTTAAAATTCCTCCTTAGTATACCAGTGATTCTCCACCCACCCACCCCTCCCCCCAATTACTCTAAAGCTCATTTTATTCTGAAACTGGCACCTGGATGGCTATGCTATTACCATTTGGTTTCAATTACGGGTCATCAGCATTGCAATTACTATCTGATTTTCCAAAATGATTAATTAACCCAAAATTTCATTCAGTAACAAAAAAAAAAGATTCCCCAACTTAGCTTTTGTGTACCAGCCTAAGTATTCACTTTCTAAAATGTTGAAAAAATATAAGCAAAAAACACTATGTTGCTACATGCAAAGCATTAAGGGAAGACTTGTACCAGTAGGAGGTCTTCGTTTGGGTCTCTTGTGCGTTTCTTTCCCACCCCGGGAGACAGCACCTCAACCAATGGCGTCTATTAGTACACAGCCCCACAGTATTTTTGAGTGTGTCAAGGAATTTGATTGGCCAACAGAGGAGCAATACAGCAGGGAGGGCGACACAAATACGGCAAGCAGCAAGCCATCATGTGGGAATGTTTTAAAAAACAAAGAAAAAATGTGTTGTTGTTTTTCAATTTTTGAAAGAAAAACAAAGATTCATCATATACATGCATACAAAGGACAGACACAGTAAACAGTAAAGACATTATATTCTGCTACTGTACCATAACCTAGCTGGTATGAAATTGATACAAGACTTTTTACAGGGCTGTACCGTGGAACTAGCATATTCCAAGGTAGATTGAATAAGAATCAGGTGTCCTAATTCATGCAGCCAACTGATCAAGCATAAGTCCCGCACATAAAATTTCTTGCTGTAACAGAACACATTAACCTAACTTTGACCTTTGTAGGTAAAATTTATTCTTTTGAAGCATGTTTTCTTTTGAGCCAGTTATGATTTCCTGGCTATATCTTCTGGATAACATAAGGCCAATTTTTTTAAATCTCTTTTGGTTAAAGCCAAAATCAAAGTTTTCATTCCAACTATTTATAGTAGTACTAGTTAGCATGGTCTTTAAGGTTATTCCGCCACCATTGCCTGGAATAAACATACCAGCTAGCTTGTTCACACTTAAACCATGCCTATGTATAGATATTTCCTCTCTGTGTGTATATATGTATACATATGATATTTCATTACTGAAAATAATGAGGATTACAAAAATAAACAAACAAATCATAGATATGTTAGAAAAATGTAAATATAAAAGAAGCACACCAAATAAAAGTCTAGAGGAAAAGACTGAAAATATTAGACTGTGACTCAATAATGGATCTCTGACACAGAAGTATTTTCAAGGCACAGTTTTTACATCGTTATAGAGATAAATTCTATGCTCACCAGTCAGCAAGGAAATGATACACATGATCAAGAAAAGGTATTAATTCGGGACCTCCCCTATTCTGGCGTTACTAAGAGCAAATTTTCTGAACCAGGATTAATTTTTAAAAAATCAATATGAAAGGCATATGTAGTAGTTTATTGTGATGGTTAAAAGTCAGTGTGATACAATTCACAGGATCAAATATACACTGATTCAGTAAAACATTGGTGAATCTTGTTGTTTCTAAACATATGCCATTCCGTAGCACTTTTCCGGAAGTTATTTTCTGTAAATATGACATTACACATGTGTTCAAAACAATGATAAATATAAATTGATGAAAAATTAATGGAAGTTTGATACAAATATATAAGGTTAGTATGTCATTTGATAAGGTTTGATTATCAATAGTTAACTTAAAATATTGTCCCTGTTAGGTATCTTTGGGTACACTCACCAATGATATCTAAGAATTTATCACATTGTCCATGTACTAAATAGGGTGTACCTAGTAGAGTAAGAACATGTAGTGTCAAAGTTTATGGGTTACTCTACTGAAGAAACAGTAAAAAGAATCTTAGTGAGACAGATTTGATGTATGTACAGAACACTACATGAAATAGGGGTGGGACGAGTACAAAAAATTCGAGTCGATTACTCGCAGATAAACTTGACTCAACATCGAGCCCTCGCGACATTTAGTATCCACCATAACAGGAAACAACATCCAACATGGTGGCTCCCGTAAACGAAAAAAATATAAAGATAAAAGCTTTGAATCGCTTGAATGAGCTATTGTCAGCACATAATATCAATAATTTTATATTACAAATGGTGGATTATGCGATTTAATGAAAGTAAGGTATGTTATTTATGTTTTATTAACTAAAAAACGTAACCGGTTCTATAGGTTGTTATGTATACACCAGCACTCGACCCTCAGAATTGAGGTCGAATTTTCGTGAAATTTGCCTCGCTCGGCGAGTGTCGACTGCTCGGTCGCATCCCTAATATGAAATTTGCCACAGTATGAAAAATTCCCCAACAGGAATTGTCCTATTTGTCTGATTTTTGTGAAATTCTTCATGTATTTGTTATCTGACTACATTGGACTCCTGACCTTCCCTGATGCCAAAAAGTTTTCATTATTTTGCCCCCTTTTTAAATCGGCGCCCCCAAGTGACAAATTTCACACCTCATTCTCCATTATTAACTCATAAATTTACAAAGCTAAAGAAAGGAAGGCTGTGGTTGCACACAGTAAGTTAAATTAGTGTAGCAACTCTATTTACTTTTATACAGATACATCAGAAAACTGAAAATAGAGCGTTGGTGACAAGGACAAAAACTTGTACACCAGTCTAGAATGGACAAAGGTCTACAGCAGCTGTTATTAGAGTAAGTGAGACACAAGGTTAAAACACACACGGGGTGTTAAGTTTTGTATTTATATATACACAAGATAGCAAAGACACCCAGCAGAACTATAAATGAAAAAATAAATAACGTTGGTTTATATCTGTTGAATATTCCAATATATGGTACGAGTTTTACAGTTTACATCACTTAGCTGGTTTCCTGCGGGGAAAAACCAATATTTTCTTCCGCTGATCATATATAAATCATAAAATTCATCATGAAACACAAAATTTGGCACAGATTTCAATAATCTACATGACTGAGAGGTAAGCTTCATTCTAGCAACAATTGGTATTTTAGTCTGAAAATTTGCAAGTGCAGAAAGCTGATGATACAAAGTTTACATTTTCACACAAAGGCACTTTGGGTGCATGAATTTGGGGGGCAATCAAACTGACCAAATGATGTTGTCAAATGATCTTGTGCTTCTGCTGAAGAGGTCAGGTATTTGACTTTCAACCAGCTTCCACATCCACTCAAACACCACCCAGGGTTAAATGTTAGAATATCTAATGTTAGAAATTACCAACTATGGACTACTGACAAAGGAAGACTTCTTTTCTGACAAAGGATGAATATTTCACAAATGCATAGCAGTATAGGAACAAGTGCTTGAAGTCTGGGGCAGAGTTTTTGAAATTCCCCACTTGGAGAAACTAAGGGCTAAATTCAAGGTAATTCTGTGATGTGTTTCAAAAAGATTTCAAAAATGTTACAAATTTAAGCAGAACCGATGTATCAACAGACTTTCTATTTTCTGAGAATCTGGTTTTATCAGAGTAATATACCTATTGATAAGGATGTCCCAGAAATGATATATACCTATCCCTGATTTGACAAATGTAAGCAAAAACATAATCTCAAGCTCCTGTTAAAGATGATGAACAGAAATTGTGATAAACTGTGCACATTTTTAATATGTCAAGATTACAATTGCGCAAATAAGTATTAAAATATTAAAAAAAAATGTAAAAACTTAAATATTAAAATAATCACATTGATATATTTTTAAAAGTACACTACTTGCTTATTCATCATATTTTGAAGAAAACACAGACAATACATTGGTGCACTCCAGCCACCAGACTTAGGGGGTGGACAGAGGCATATATATATATATAGTTTATTCCTGGGTTTTTTACTTTCAATTCAATTAGTTAAGGCTGACATCAGCAGTCTCTCAGTGATTCTCACACGTCAGGAACTAGGTTCAAACCCACAAGCACTGCAGTGAGAGACAAGTGGCCAAATGCCAATCTAGGGGGGTGGAGGGAAGTAAGATTATGGCACTGTAAACCAATCACTCAATCACAAAACAACAACAAAATGAAGTTTGAAAAATGAAAGATGCTTGTGGCACCATAATGTTACGTTTCCATTTTTCAGTCGCTGTGAAATACAAATAATAATTCTGGACTGATTAAACATCCTTAGTTTCCCTTGGAATTTAAATTTGGTGATTTAAACCACAGCTGTGATTTTTTTCTTTGCAAAGTTACAGCCATTAATGTTATCGGTTCTAGAACTTCAGCAATTTCGCTTCTTGTTAAATACTTTAAGCGATAGACTTCCCACTGGTGTCTCCTTTGTTTAGTTCATTCTCAAGGGACTTCATGACACCCAGATTAAAGTCCGGGAGACAGTGTAAATATCCTTGGGCAAATCATGGGACTATGAACATATTTTGGTAATTAACAGGATAAATCATGATGGAATTCTATATTAAATGGCTGAATTGTACTTTAGCCCCTCAGAAGGTAGCATGTATTTCCTAGGGCAGGGTCGGTAGCAGATTTTTCATTTCGGTATCCCGCCAGTGTAAATCCGTACCGATTCCGGGATACCGAAAGAAGAAATTGTGTTCTAGCATATCCCCAATCGAATAGGCCCACCAACCGGAAGTAAGTTTCGCGAAAAGAAAACATTGCAGTTCTGAAAGAAATCACTATAAAAGTGCTGAAATATATAAAAATAAGGGATAAAAGTTTGTAATTTCTTCAGATTTGAGGTTTGTTTCTAATACTTTACGTTTTCTCACAATATTATATGCTGACTTTCGAAATACCGGCTGTAAAGTGTCACAACTGTGTTGAAGTGAATTGGTCTCGATGCCCTAATTTCAACTGCATTTTTAAAAATTTTTTGAGCAATATCCCATCCTTCCCCTTACATTCATGTCAGAGTTTCAGAGCCAACCAACAATCAATTCTGTGTACTATTTAAAAACAAATACAAAAAGAATTTCTAATCAAGCGGAGAAATGCATTGAGCTTTTCCTGGCTGATACAAGACATGATGAATATGGAGATTAAATGAAGCCGTTTATTCTTGACAATTGTTACTCCACAGTTCATTAGGTTTGTTCTAGTCCAGTTCCATTAACCTGTAAATTTACTACTCACGTGGAAAAGTGAATCACAAATACTACATTCTATTATTTGTGGTAACACAGTTAAGTTCATAGCACACCTGTGTTGTAAAATACTTGTATACACAGCCAAATTCAAGGTCTCATGGCCTGTTTAACAGCCAGCACTGCTACTCATGGGAGTCAAACCCAAACAGAAGTGACAGCCTTTGACAAGATGCCATACTTGCTAACCTACTAGTCCAGTGGTTTGCAAGTTTTAGCATTTAATCACAGGACCAGTCACCTGTGTGAGGGTCCAATTCTCACAAGTGGTAATGTTGAAGGCCTGTCCCAATATTGTCTCTAGGTGTTGAAAGGGATGTAAAACCCAAACTGTCTTAACCCACCAGGTGTCTGAGGACCCATTATAGATACTATCAGTGAAACCTCCATCATCCAACACTGTGGAGAGAGACTGTGGTCAGGTAATAAAATAGTTGTAAAGAGACGATGTAGTTTAGTTTAAAACAAGAGAGAAATACAAATCTGTGAGATGAGTGGAAATGTGGTCATAAAAGTAGAATAACTCGGATAGTTCATTTATTTATTTATTTATTTGGGGTTTTACGTCGCTTTCAACACTGTACAGGTCATATCACGACGGGTAGTAGGAAGGGCAGAGGAAACCAGTACATACAGTTCGTTAGGGTTCTGTGCTGTAAACTGCCGACCAACGGCAAGCAACTACCAGCTTTCCCACTTGAGACCGTGCGGGGATCGAACCCCGGCCTCAGAGGTGGGAGGCGAGAGTGTTACCACTCTGCCACCATAACCCCCTCTCGGATAGTTCAAGGTCGAAAAATAAAGAAGCTTCACTATAGTACACTGTTTTAGATATAAGCAAAACCAACATCATGATTTTCCTTTTTCGCAAATATCGTTGAATATTTCTTTTAAAAGTTTAGGGAATTACAATGGTACAAAACTGCAAAAATTATATCAAGAAATTAGCCTACATGGGATCATGGCCTGTTTAAGCCTTTCTAATGAAATAACCAGGGTTCACAATATTTCCATAATACATATACAGACTTTTATGAATGTCTTTCAACAAATCTCAAGAATTAATGTCACCATTATAGGGCATAAATGTAGTGTGAAAATGCGGCTTAGTCTGGAGTAGACGTTGACTGAACCCTGTGCATTACAAATCTGGGACAGGGAAAAATGTAATCATATTCCACAGTAAACGTACAAAGATATCAGGCCTCAAGACACCACAGAGAACACTTAGAAAGTGAAATTTACCTCTGTAGTTGCCAGTGTGTGAAGTTTTCCACATCATATGTAAATCTGCCAATAGTGGTATGAAATTTACTATTGTTTAGTTGCTGCAGTGTATGGAATTCCCACAATACTGTGTGTGAAATTTGCAGCAGTAATAGAATAGAATAGAATAGAAACATTTATATAGCGCAAAATTGATGCAACATCCTCTAATGCGCTTGAAATCAAAAAGGGAAAGTCGAGGGACGTTCGAGGTCATGATCCAAGGTTAGCGCCCGCCAGGGAGATGTACTATGGTGGAGGATATGCTAATCTAAACAAGTAGGTCTTTAGCTGGCTACGGAAACCTGTTATTGTTTGTTGTGATCGTACTGATTGTGGGAGTCTGTTCCATTCTATGGGGGAAGCCACTACAAAACCTCTCCTACCGATGGCCTTTTTGTGAGAGGCTGAGGAAAGAGAAAGACGATTTCCACGTGTTAGACAACTGGTTTTGATCAAGGATGATAGGTATATGGGTTGAGAGAAATTTATAGCCTTGAAAGTAATTAGATTGTACTTAAACAATATACGGTAAGTGATAGGAAGCCAGTGTAGTTTTTGAAGAAAAGGAGTGACATGGCTAGTTCTATCAAGTCTAAAAACAATTCTACAAAGGGCATTTTGTATCTTTTGGAGTTTAGCAACATTGTACTTACTGATGCCATAAAGTAGGGAATTGCAGTAGTCAAGTCGACTACTGATCATTGAGTTTGCAAGCAAGGCTGCAGTTTCCACACTGAGGAATTTACGAATACGTCTTAGGTCCTTAAGGTGGTAGTAGCAGGCTCGACACATATTAGTTATGTGGTTGGAAAAGGTGTTTCCAGAGTCAAAAATTACACCCAGGTTCTTGACTGTATCAGTAGGGGAAATAGAATTTCCGAGAAGTTGAGTAGGGAATTTATTAATGAGGGACTCTCTGGCTTGTCTATCACCTATTATAATAAATTCAGTTTTCTCGGGATTGAGTTTCAATTTCACGCCAGCCATCCAGTTTTGGATACATGTGAGACACTCTGTAAGCTCAGCGAAACTGGAATCAAAATTCCTATTGTCCAATGCTAGATATATTAGTAATGTCCACAGTATGCCACAGAAAAGTCCCTAATTTTACCGAATGTACTAAAGCTTTAGGTTTGCAATCTTTTAAAGCAGAACAAATTTTTAGGGTTGTTTCAAAATGAAACAATTCTGTTGTATCCATTTGCATTTTTAATTAAAGTTGTCTCTATTAATTATTGATTAATATTGGACTGTTAGATTTTCTTTCATGTAAGAATCTTTTGAGTATCCTTGTATATTATTAGTCCAATTGTCCAAAATCAAGTTTGTCAGGTGGTGTACTGTGTCGGCCAAGCCAGACCCAATACAATTGAAGTGGCTTACCAGGATTTTATGGAGATTCAACTTTTAATGCATAACCAAATATAGCCGACTAATCTATCAGAAGACTGCTACTGGAGGTCAGTAAAATTAGTAGCAACTCGGGATTGTAAAGGTAACTTGTTAAGAGTACTTGTTATACACTATAGCAATAATCTATTTTGAGTACAAAATTAGGAAAAGGATACTCTTACTCTGGTTTAATTATTAGCAGTTTTGGAAATATTTCACTCACCCCAAATGAGCTTTTCCCTACATGTTTGTTTTTTTTTTTTTTTCAGGTAAGACTTGATCAATACATAATTCTATATTTCTTCTTGCATATCATTATATGTGAATTTTTCTCCAGGTACCAGACTTGATCAATACATTATTATATTCTTCTGACATATGATTATATGAGAATCTCTGACACTCTTTTTTTAACATAAAAGAAAAGTTAAGAGGATTTGATTGATTGTTAAATCTGACTCCTGTGCATTGATACAAATAATTTGTTGTCTTGTAATGCTAGGTAATAATATTACTGAAAATACCAGAGTAAGTGTGTACCGGGGGTAATGATGATCTATTCATTGGCCCACTTTTTAAGTTTTTACACAGAGTTTATGTTAATTTGAAATTATTTGGGGATACTTTTAGGGATGGGTCAGTACCAAAAATGTAAAATCTCATCATTGTATTTCAGTAAAATGGTCTCGATACCAGGCCTACCAACCCATCCCTAAGTTTGAATATCCCTACTGGCAGCTATTGGTTTCACTTAGCTAGAGCACAGCAATATCAGCATCTGTCACAGGTTCCACATGTCATGTTGGCCGTTTTTATTCAAAGACAGTTTAATTGCCAATTTATAAGGGTCAATAGAACTGCATAGGTGATATCATAATGGATGGCGAGCACTTCATAGTAAGGATGGAGGAAGGCCTTCTCTCTGAAGGACAGGTGAGAGGTTAGAACCTATAACCTTCAAGGTGAGAGGTGTACTATGACAAAAATCAGGGTTTTTTTTAGCGCCACGTGAAGTGAAAATCAATAAAGTTTACAAAATACTGTATTTTTTTTATTTATTTGGGGTTTTATGTCGCTTTCAACACTGTACAGGTCATATCACGACAGGTAGTTGGAAGGGCAGAGGAAACCAGTACATACAGTTGGTCAAGGTTCTGTACTGTAAACTGCTGACCAACGGCAAGCAACTACCAGCTTTCCCACTTGAGGCCGTGCCGGGAACCGAACCCCGGCCTCAGAGGTGGGAGACGAGAGTGTTACACTCTGCCACCGTGGCCCCCTTACAAAATACTGTAAGAACGGTTTCTCTTTTTTTGTGTGTGTGTTTTAGTAATTATATATATTATATAATATCAGTAAACTGCACCTCTATGGTAAGACTTAGCATAATATATTTACATTGCTCCTTAAAATCATAAAAGTATGTTCCATTTTCAGTCCTAATACTGTTTTGTTTTTGTAGAGAAAAGTAAATTGAAACTGATAACAAAGTCAAACATTTCATGCATTTTATCTTCCGCCTGAAAAGCCAGACTTCTATTGTGGACTTTCTGTATATAATCTATACATGCAGGTTCAGACATAAAATTTTTTCCCTTGAAAAATAATAAAACAGACTCGTTATTTAAACTTCCCCCTTTTTCAGCAAAAGCTTTTCACTGAATACAAAATACATGTTGACAAAGGCTGAACAACTTGACACAAATTTACCAACATGCGTAATATATTCTACACAATGGTAACCAGCTTGGGTTGACTTTAAAAAATACTTTTTTGTGTGTGTGAAGTATTACATTCCCTATTTTCCTTGATAAAAGCACCCTATTTTTAGGTTTACTGTTTTAAAGATTCTAATCTATTCTGTAATTTTATAGTGCTTAATCTCCACCAAGGCAGACTCTTGAGGAGTGACACCAGAACTGAATCAACAATCACTCCACAGCGGTGGGTCTTTCCTCACAAAATAACATAAATTATTATCTCTTTTTGGCATATACGCAAAGGGATGAAGCACACAGAATTCAACAGCGTTGTTTTATTTACCGTTCTATATTTGCGATTCCAGCATTGCGCAAAAGACGTGTCCAAGGTCACTGCGCAGCGTACCATTTTAGAATACACAATATAGTAAAACATGTTAGGTTTTTGTGCTCCTCCCAAAACCAAGGGTTAATTGTTCAGTCCAAAAAAAGAGTCTAACTCTTTTGCACCACAAAGAACGATCTTTTAATTGTGAGTGGGTCAGGTACATAAAAGGAAATTATAAAGTGTTCAAACTGACAAGCTAAAAGATAGATATTTTAATGGAACAATACATGATTATAATGTATATTTATTTATTTGGGTTTTATCGTCGCCTTCAACACATTGTGCAGGTCATATCACAACGGGTAGTTTTAGGGGAAAAGGAAACCAGTACATACAGTGGGTCAAGGTTCTGTACTTGAAAAATGCTGACCATTGGTAAGAAACCACCAACTTTCCCAGATATGGTCTGGGGTTTGAACCGCCGACTTCAGAGGTGGGAGGCCAGTGTGTTACCACTGTGCCACTGCGTGGCGCCTGATTATAGTGTAAAAGTTTGAATGGTAAACTGGTATTCTACTTTTTGTTTCATTTTTCCATCAAAAAAATAAAATCGGCAAAGAATATCTAAGAACCGGTTATTGAAAACATTATTATTTTATGTCTTGCATTGGCTGATAATTCATATATCAATAAAAATTTGGTTCTGCTAAATCTCTTAATATTGGGTAAAATGGAGTTTATTCAATAAGAAATACCTTGAGAAATACATTTCCAGTTTTAAATAATTAATATCTTCTTTACTTCCAGTATTCAAGCACTATTTAACCCATCCTGACCATACAAAAACAGCCCTAGCTCTCTAATGTCTGACATTCCCCTAACTGAAAGACAGAATCTCAGGGATAATGTCACGAAATCATATGAAAAATAATTGTGAGTTTGTCAAATGTCACTTTAACTTTATATCAAATTAAGTCTATTGTTGTTGTATATACTGAAAGATTCTTATTCAATTTCTTATCTTTATGCAGATTCTATGTCCGAGCTTTATAACAGAAACTCAAGTCTCGCTCTTTACTTACATTATTATGTGAAACTGAAAGAAAACGCAATTTTGGCAAAGTTTTTTTTGTTTTTTTTGTTAAAATGACACTGAAAACATCAGATAAGCTGTACTGATTGAAATGCCTGTTTTTAATTAAGTATATTTCTCGCAATTGTCTATTTCCTTTAATTTGTCCTACTTTTGAAGTCAACACTTTGTTTTACGAAAACAACCCATGCTGGCCTAATTGCTCTGGAAGTTGGAACTGTCTGTATGTAAAAAAAACTTACAGTGAAACTATAACATTTGCCACAGTATTTAAAATTCGCCCGTTTTCTTGTCCTGAAGGGAAATAATAAACACATTCAAATTTAAAATGTAATTAAATTTAGGGCTGCGAACAAGTACTCGAGCCTTGGTAGACGAGTCGATCTTGGCTAGTACTCGAGTCCATTTTAAGTACTTGGTTACTCGCAAGGTATTGTATTATCGCCCACGTAATGAAACGTTTGTGTAAAATATGCTGCATTTCAGCATTTCCGTCACATAACATCAATTAAAGTTGTTGTTTTCGCTTGAAAACCTATAATTTACTCCATAATCTATAATATCTGGTTAAATAGGAGACGTTTTTCTTCAAAGGTTTCGTTTCTGGAATCGACTATTTGTTTTGCAGAAGACTTCTAATGGTGGGAACTAAATCTCGCGGTTACTCGAATTCGGGTCGGTTGTCATAGGGCGAGTACTCGATGCCGTTTTTTTGTACCCGTCACAGCCCTAATTAAATTTAAGAGGAATTCAGTAAGGTAGGTGTGATAGGTTACCCGCTTACCTGAAAACAGTCCAAATTCTTTGAGAAACCGAGTACAAAATCACAGATTGGGTAACCGAAAAAAAATATGAAATATAGCGTCAATCAATAAAATACTTGAGTAAACCTTAGCATTCCGTCAGAGTTCTCTACCTGGTATTAGGTTTTCACATAATTTTCCTTATTTATACAGACCTTAATTTTCATGATGTTTTGCTTAGCTTCTCTGAAACTTTAACTGAAACACATTTACCCAAATTCAGATCGGTTCTTTGCAGATGAAAAGCCGGTGTCGTTTTTTTTTCTAACAAGTCATAATGTAAAGAAGTTAGTATCTAGTAGTCACTATCTACAAGAATTAATAGTGCTGGTATTGCTTATCGATATTGAAATATTTATCAATTCATGCTGAATATAACGATATCGGTAATGTAAGGTACAATATCAATATCGAAACATACTACTTAATAGACCCACTTTGGTGTTGTCTTCCATTAAAATAAAGAACAAAATTCAAAGATTTTATGCCTTTTCAAGACATTTTTTGTAAGTTTTACTTACCGCGAAAACGGAACTGCCATATTTGTTTATGTTTCATGATATTACTAAAACTCCCCAAAGAGTTTGGAAGGTCTCACCCAAGAAAGCATCTCATGTACCGATATTTCAATATCGATCGATACAGAAGGTAAATATACGGTTTGATATCGATATAGATGTTTTTATTTGATACCAACACTAACAATTAACAAATCAAACTGGCTGAAATAAAGTTTGTTAATTTCAAAATATCTCAAAAAGATGTTATTTATCTGAATTAAATTATGGCTCATTTACAATCATGGTTGATTTTGACAATAGTCTTAACAAACATCATACCGGATTTAACTCTGTTTTAAAGCCCTAGGAACCAACTTTGTTTATAACGGTTTGACCACAAATAAATCACAAACATGAACACTTTAAGCCAGCCAATGCAGAGATTAAACCTGTAAACATCAGTATAACCTAGTGAGTGGAATCGCCTCAATTTTCGCGGTCGATTATTTTGTCCAATTTTCCGACAGATGATCAACCCTTAATCGACTTTTTTACTCCACTGTAAGAAAATATATCATGAAACACTTTCCGGGATGAAGTATTTGTCCATCCGGTAAGAATAACGGTGTTTCCGACATTTAGAACCTACCAAAAGCACTCACTTCCGGTAAATATGGCGGTAGACATAAACAAACCCAAATTCATGACAAATCTCATTATTTATCAAAGGAAAGTTAAGGAAATAGCTTAAAATATAAAAAACACGTGGATATTGAGACACATAAGGAAGGGTAAGATTTAATCGATTTCTAGAAGTTGTGAGTGACCGAAAGCGATTGTACCATAACGCCGACGATTAATCGAACGTTGGTCTAATCGTCCCATCGCTAGTATAATCTGATTACATTAACCTCTGGTATATGTCTGACAATAACCTAACCCCAGACACCCAAATTTAAACTAAATACGGTAGCACGGTTCACTGTACAAATCTTGATCGGTACAAAAGGTCTGCAACATGAGAAGTCGTACTATTGTGTGACATGTTGCATGCAAAAACACTGCACTCAAAACAGGCTATGGGTTTGGATTCTAAGTTAAATCAACCAGTCTCTTGTCATGTGACACCCTTTTTATTTCCATAAAACACTGAACCCTGACATTGTGAAGAACATTTACTTTTTGTATATTGTTTATCTGTAGAGATCTCTTTTTTTTCTTCATTTTTTGTCACAAGTTACAATAATAACAATTTGGCTTTTTTAGTAATATAGTCGCGACAGTAAACAATATACCACTTGAGCTCTATAATCAGAGCAAGATGAAAAAGTGAGATTATATTTTAGAAAGTAAATGCTCGTAAGAAAGAAGAAGAAAACAGGTGAGAATTTCAAATTTCAGAGATTGGCTATGTCTGCAGGAAACTGACTAGCTGGATAATGGGATGTCAGGTAATGCAGGATCTTCTGATAAATCAGCAGAAACACGCACTTATTTATGCACTAACGTAGATGTCTACACACGAGTCCCAATATAAAAAAATAAGAAATTATACCCTGTGATGTATTCAAAGTACTATTTTAATTCCAAACAAAGAAAATTTAGGAAATATTTCATTAAGTTGATTGTCTGATAATTTTTTTTTGTTTTGATAAAATCTCAGCCATTTAATGATGTAAAAATATGGACACCTTCAAGAACTTAAGTCCTTCACAATATCGAGCATATTTGGTTTAGCTGGTTTCTACAAGAACCAAACATGGCAGAATACCAGTATAGCCTTTGATAAAACAATGTACCTGGAAGGCCACTCATAACTTTATTGGTTCGGTGATGTGAACATGTACTTAGAAAGTACTTAGATACAACGCCATAGATGACTCATAATGATGTCATCACTGACCTTAGACTCCAATCTTTATTTAGGATATCCCCTCCCTGAGTTAGGTCTTTGGCAAATAAGCTTTTCTTACAAAGTCGTCCTCATTCTTAGATAAAGTGTCTATATTAATTCATGGATGGTAGAAGTCACTCATTAAACACAGTTCCCACTTCTCCGGGTGAAGAAATAAGTTTTTACACTAAAATGGGTTGACCAAAGTTTTCAATGCCTTTACAGCCCCATTTGCCAGTGATATATGATTGGTATTTACAGAAAAAAACAACAACTAATTTTTACTTGCTATTTGACCAATTAAATGCTATCATACTTTATGCCAATAACATATTGGTATGGTCTTAGAGAAAGGTTAATAGCTGTTGCTATCAACTAGATATCAGTTCAGAAAGGTTGGAACAAAGACAGAAACTCTGTCCAGCAATTCAGTGATTGTACCCTGAGTACACAAATTTTTTACTTTTTATGAAGCGAATGGACAATGGAAATGGGAGATTATTCTAGTTGACTAATATCAAAGAATTTATCACTACTTCTACACAAAGAAACAGACATCTAAATGTATAGAGGAAGTTCAGACCAATACACAAATCAGTTAAGACTTGGTGAGAGCTGTACGACAAAGCTACACGGAGAACAGAAAGAAGCCTCACCAGAAAAGTGTGACAGGGGACATAACATATTATCAATTTATCTGACAAAAGGAAAAAAAATCTGAATTGTATTCCAAGTCTCTGAAGTGACTTGCAACATGTACAATCGAGTGTGATTTATTACCAATAAACTCTAGATTCAATCGTTTATCAATAACCCAGTGCAGCTTATCTCTCTAATAATACATCATTTGTCATGTTTCTTAAACCACGTGGAGTTTGGAGAGTAAATCTCAGATACCATCAAACTAATGGAAAATAATACCTCCTTCTTTCTGCATTATATATACACTGTGTCACCTGCCCTGTTTCTCAAATATACGGAGTTTTTTTTAGATTACAAATTTTATGTTTGTATACTGTGACAATTACAACCCGGGATGTCCCTTTTCCTCCAATGAAAAACTGCTTCACAGGCAGGAAAACAAAATATTTTAGTTTCATTATATATACCATGTCCTGTTTCTAACATATAAGGGAGTGTTTTTAGAATAACCATTTGTTATTTGCATATTATGACAATATTAACCAGGGATGAGCGGATAACACAATGTCATTTTCTTTATTGTTTTTCTGCTAATGAAAACTGTTCAATTGGCTGGATCACAAAACATTTTAGTTTTACTATTTTCCCCATTGAACAGGCCCACTTAAGCGGGATGTGGAATCACTGAACATAAAAAAACTCAAAGTTACAAAAAGTAGCATCGGTGATGCTCATACCCCATAACTCATAACTTATCAACTTCTTACACCTTACAGTTTGAGTTTCTGAGATATAGCCTTTGTGATTTAGATTTCCAAACTCAATGTCAATACAGCAAGATCAAAGGTCAAATCAAGGTTCCTACACATTACGGTTTCCATGATATAGCCGGGACAAGATTTTAAAGGTCAAGCTCACTACAGCACGGAAACAGGTCAAATCAAGATAAAAACTTTAGAAACGCGATTTTTTTTTTGTCCCTGTCCTCTAAAAGCTTTTTCAGTACTCCCAGTAGGAAATCAATAATATGAACATGTTCAGAGGAATGAAAAGGAATTTTAAAATAAAAACACAAAAGTACCATGCTTTACTGAATATTTGGATAATCAGAAGCAAATTTAGGTCACACTCTCCTTGATGTATAAACTACCCCACAAGCCCAGTGTATAGAGCTGTATACCTACTCTTACATAATTAATCTGTATTCTGTGTGGTTTAGAGGACTACATCAATAATACTGGGATTAATTGGTGCTGAGCTTTAATCAAGAAGAACATTCCGAGGAAGATCTGCCTTATAGCAGAGGATCTGGTGGCACCGCAACACATAAAATACTGAGCTCTATATTCTCCAAATTTGGCGTGACTTTATTTGGCAAACCGGGACCAGGATCAGCAAAAGAACAGCAAAAATCTACTTATATTAGATTGTTTCTTATGGTTATAGAGAAGGCTCTCTTTAGTAGGGGTGGGACGAGTACAAATAATTCGGGTCGATTACTCGCAGATAAAAACTCGACTCGACATCGAGCCCTCGTGACATTTAGTATCCACCATAACAGGAAACGACATCCAATATGGCGGCTCCCGTAAACGAAAAAAATATAAAGATAAAAGCTTTGAATCGCTTGAATTAGCTATTGTCAGCACATAATATCATTAATTTTATGTTACAAATGGTGGATTATGCGATTTAATGAAAGTAAGGTATGTTATTTATGTTTTATTAACTAAAAAACGTAACCGGTTCTATAGGTTGTTATATATACACGAGTAATCGACCCTAAGGATTGGGGTCGAATTTTCATGAAATTCGCCTCGCTCGGCGAGTGTCGACTGCTCGGTCACACCCCTACTCTTTAGTGTCCGTAAATTCAATGTTGTGCACCTATTTACCAGCTCCCCGATCTAGATTTCCCTGTAGTTTTACACTAAATTCCTTCTCTCAGTGTATGAACCTTTTATTATCCGACAATATTCTTACTCTGCCTGAATGGATGGATGTTAGAAGTTATACCATATGGTTTTATCATGGGTCGTCATTAGAAGGTCCACCACATATTATAATTGTGTCCACTAGATTGTCTATAATTCAGATGCTGACAAAGTGCAAGATACTAGGGTGATCTGTTTGTTTAGAGAAGTGTGAATCTGATAAATGAACTCTGTCAACCCTTGTCAACCCACTTTTCATCAGCTCTTAAATAAATGATTTTAAGTGTAAGTAAACAGTTATCTAAATCCACAATCTCAGTGCAGATTGTTTTTCAAGTTATATCACTGCAAAAATATCACAATAGGAAGTGAAAATGAGAGTCCGAGAAACACATGTTTAACACTTATAAGTAAATGTCAGAAATCATGCGATACTCTCAAGGTCATCTGACAAAGGGTATGACAAGCTGTGAGGCACGTTTATAGCAAACTGAACTGCTAAGTTCAGGGGGACACTTGAGACACGATTACAAGAAGATTATTTCATTTTGTGTCAAATGATTTCATTGTATAAAGGTACTTAACTGGTAAGGACTATTATATTAATTATTAATTTGACCAAACTCCGTCCTATGTTTGGTGATGTCAATAGTTATTGTTTAATCAGCTTGGATCCCATCACAAAATGAGGACTCATCTCCAGGGCCTTACTATGACTGATTTCTGGTATTTCTTGTGCTGTCACGGGTACAGGGAAAAGTTAGCCATGAATGTACATTAGACATAAATTAGAATGGGAAATGTCTTTGAGACAGTTTACAATATTTATTTCATCACAGAGTTTGTCTAATTTTGAGGTCAAATGAAGTGACTGGTTATTTACAGTTTAACTGTTGACTCCCTATTAATGTTTTACTCACAGTTTTCAAGAAATGTGATTGTCCCCAAAACAAAATAAACTTTCTGTTCACATATATGTTAAACAATAATTCTTCATAGCATCATAAGCAGTTTCCTGTTTTAACTTGGCAAAAAAGTGTAAAAAGGATTTGGAACTATTTTACCATACATTCGGTAATAAAATAGTGCATTGGTTTCTGCTTGTAAACCCAAAAGCCAAGTACAAAACCAGACTTACTTTTAACTCCTTAAAATTTTGAGATATTTAAGGCCATTTAACCACAATTTTTCATTTATTTATTTAAAAAAAAAAAAATTATCATCCAATTAACAGTAGGGATGGGTCGGTACTATTCACACAAGTAAGTGTCGATCAGACCGTTACATACTCTGAGTCACCTTAAAGTTCTGTCATGGTGAAAACCTTAGCATATAATGAGGTTATAATTTATATGATTTTATCAAAAACAGAAGCGAGTTCATAAAAACCTGAAACATTCATATAACAGATCTGACAAACCAAACTCATGCAAAACATAGTAAAACAAACCAGTGCTTTTCAACATACTCAGAAAAAAAAATTAATTAAACTCCTTCACAACTTGAACCAACAACAAGAAAGAACATTCTGAATAAACACTCCTTGAGAATGCACAAACCGTTGTGCTGAAGAACAAAAAAATCTGTATTTTCATTTCAAATCCGGATCCAACTTTATGGAGGGCCACAGTATGGATGGAACTAAATGTGTTGCAAAATATAACCGTGATCCGATGAATAATTTTGGGGGTTTTGGATGTTGCCAACAAATCACAAATTTTGGATTTACAATTCAGATCCACATGAATGCTGTCTGTTAGGAGGACTGAGCCGGGGATTGACCCTACTAGGTGTAAATATATGGCCCAGATCCAATGTATAGTTTTCGAGATATGTGCACAGACAAACAGACCTGATTATCATTCTGTCAGAGGGAATGTAATGAGCAAGATGCACAAATCACAGAGGTCTGTTAAAGGTTAGATAATTGGTTCACTTGGTCATCAACAGATTCAATACTCTTCTCCAGTTTAACATTAGCTATTGCCAAAATCGATTTACCTGTCAAGTGACATAAAAGGTTCAATTTCATGTCACATCCGATGTGATTTTGTAATGGGATTGTATTTCCATCTGGAAAATGTTCCAACTTTCTCAGCTCAGAAGAACCAGTCTAGGAGTAATGCGTAAAGTCCTAAATAGCTAGTACTTGAACACTACTAAGAGATCACTTGAGTACTAAAAAGACAGTACTTATATCCCTCCAAAAAACCAAAAATGAAACTCTTCGAAAACCTCAAACAGTATGAAATAACAACTGCAGGCAACAAGATGCATTACTGTTTGCCACGAAATCCAAAATATATATATGAAAAAAAAAAACAGGAAGTAGCAGTAAGAACAGGCAACAGTTTTGCCTACCAGGGAGACTGCGTTGCCAAGGAGTTGATGTTGGTTGTTAAGGTGTTGCTTCACCACCGCAACCAGATGAGGAGGTGGGTGGAAGTAACGACAGGCATCGCGGCCACACTGGCCGCCCTTAGTAACGTAATCCATACACACAGTGACCTGGTTGTCGAGTGTATCCGTGGCGACAGCATCGGGCGGATGAGCGTAGCGACATTCGGCCGCCGCCCGGGTGCAGAGACCACGCTGAAACTCACGACACACCTACAACATAGGGGAGGAACTCTCAGACTGTAAGTGAAATAATATGAGAGTATTTTGTCTATATACTTGTGGATGTTTCACTGTTTCTCTAACATGCCTGCATTCTCCTCCATATTGGTACACTCAAGCCCATTTACACTACATGAGAGATTGATTACTTCAGAAATAATCATGTGACTGAATACCACTGTGACATTACTCCAATAAGATTGTAAAAAATACATCTGTTCAACAAAGGGGTTTTATCAAGTAAACAACACCAAATTTTACACTCAAGTACTTGCTTAAAGGTATGTAATCAGATCATGATTATATATTTAGGAAAGAAATCGCTACAACAATTTTATCTTATACCTGTGATTTTGAAAGATAGCAAATATCAAATAGAGCAAGTACTGGAACGCAAGCCAAGTACTGAAGTATAAGTACTCAATCCCAGCATTTTGTACTCATTCCTACCCTCTAATTGACCAGAGTCGATGGCTACTTATCTTCTGCTACCGCTTATTAGTGCTGGTATTGTTTATCGATATTGAAATATTTATCGATTCACGCTAAATTTGCCGATATCAATAATGTAGAGTGCCATATCAATATCGAAATATACTAGTACTTAACAGGTACAAATATGGGGTTTTTCATTCAAATAAAGGAAAATATTTGAAGAATACATTGGTTCTCATATTATTTTTGTAAACTTTCACTTACTGCTAAAGCGGAAACGCCATATTTGTTTATGTTTCGGGAAATACTAAACCTCGCGAAAGAGTTTGGAAGGTGTCCCAAAGGAAAGCATCTCATGCCCCGATATTTCAATATCGATCGATACAGAAGGCAAAAATATGGTTTGATATTGATATGCATATTATTATTCGATACCAACACTACCGCTTATGTGGCTGTTTATCTTTTTCTGTGTGCCAATCTTATCAATACTGGTCCACATCTCTTGTAACACATGAGTAGATACCCTCCATGCAAATGTACAGACATATCCCCGCACTTCTGCCATTTATTCTTCTGTCCGGTAACATGTTAAAAGTGACCTTCTTCAAAGTCGGTAAAATTTTTAAAGAAAAACAAAAACTAATTTGTTTCCCTATTTACAATAATAATTCTTACAAAAAATATGTGTTAATATACGGCACTTGCATAAATTAATTTTCTTAATTTCCTTAATTTTTGTAGCAGAAATGGTTGAAATTTGGTTTGTTTTCAGTTACTTTGGAAAGGTCCCGGATTTGCCGGACAGAAGAATATAAGCCAAGCAATAATAATCATCAAGTATTCAAACATCAGTTTTGTCTTCATCTCATCCCTATTGTTAGCAACAGTCACTGACTATTTGTATTATGATGAAACTTTTTCACTCAGATATATGTATGATGCTGTTGTATCCCACCTGCCTCCTATACACACCCACCAATTCCTTCAGTGCAGTTCTACAAACATGTGCTAAAGCTACTAATATAGTATATATATTACTGACAGTCAACAGATAATTCTATTTGCAGTCTTTGTTAATGGTATTGACTAATTTATATACACGGGTGTTTTTTTTTTGTTGTATTTCTACAGCTCATCTTTGCAATGGATGACACTTTTTTAATGATGTCACATGACACCTACCATTATTAGTTCTGGCACTGCAACAGAACCTCTCTTTTTTCGGACCATGCTGCGACAGCAAGAGTGTGGCCAGTTAATAATAATACAGTTGGTGTTTTACATCCGGTTCAATGACCAAAGTTCAACATGAGGGTGCTATGTCTCGTTCAACAGCCAGGGTGACATACTGGGATAGGCCTACAGCATTGCCACTTGTTTGAGTCAAACCCACACACTGATTATACTTGGCAACAACTAAGCCACGGTGGCCCCTCCTTGCCATGACAAGGGTCTTATTGGGACATGTTGATAACCCTGTTATCTGCATGGGCTGAACCCACACAGAGGCGACAGTCTGTGACTACTGCTAACCACTAGGCCACTGATGATCCACAGGTCATATAACAGAAGAGGTGTAAAATGAAAGAGGTGGTGCACAACACTGGCAGAGTGCAAATTAGGGAGAGTGGAGACGAGTTCACACAATCGAATATTTGGATGAAACTGGATCATTGAGGTTCTAATGCATTTACAGACCTTGGTTAAGGGTTGAGGCTGGAAAGGGGAAGGAGGAGAACACATTAAGACATTGTGAAACCTTTACCACCATCACTGAACAGGTAACAAGATGTCACACAGAATAATGAACATTCAAGATTGAACAAAGTGGGATACCTTGTCCACGTACAATTAGGTCCAAACTCATCCCTGATGTGAATTTTTTCCAGATTACTGATGACAAGATGTTACTTTTTCACCAGATGTTAATTTTACACCATATGTTAGTTTTAATACATTAATTTCAACGAGACATTAATTTCACATCAGAAGTGAATTTTATACCAGACGTTTATGATCTCCTTTTATGATGCACTAAGCATTTGAAACTAGGATTTATATTAAAACAAGTCATTCACTTAAAACCAAGACTATACGTTTAAAATATGTGTGGTACATGAACAGAAGAAAAAGAACACAAACATACATGCTCAGAAGCACAGCCAAAAAATAAACATAAACATCACATAAATATGTAATAATTAGGGGTGTGACGAGTACAAATAATTCGGGTCGATTGCTCGCAGATAAAAACTCGACTCAACATCGAGCCCTCGCGACATTTAGTATCCACCATAACAGGAAACGACATCCAATATGGCAGCTCCCGTAAACAAAAAAAATATAAAGATAAAAGCTTTGAATCGCTGGAATTAGCTTTTGTCAGCACATAATATCAATAATATTATGTTACAAATGGTGGATTATGCGATTTAATGAAAGTAAGGTATGTTATTTATGTTTTATTAACTATAAAACTTTACCGGTTCTATAGGTTGTTATGTATACACGAGCAATCGACCCTAAGAATTGGGGTCGGAGTTTCATGAAATTCGCCTCACTCGGCGAGTGTTGACTGCTCTGTCGCACCCCTAGTAATAATCTAGTAATCTTTCTCAAGCACACAATGTGAGTTCTGCCTGTGAAATCCATGTTGTTAAACATACAAGTGCAAAGAAAACAATCAAGCATCCCAACTCTGTTTAATTTTAAATAATATATTTAGTCTCCGTATTTGCAGGAAAGGAAGAGTTTAACACTAAAGTGTCATGGTAGGGGTCTGACAGCGTGCATGTTGCACACTTTCATGTCCATTTCACTGTTGGAATTCAAATATTTAACCACTGTAACACTGAAGTTATATCTATGAAACAAAGAATGGACGACACAACTATATGCGTCAGTTCTGGTAATTCTATTAACTCTGGAGGGATAATTCACATGTCTAGAGGTTAGTTTTACCCCTCATGTGTTATGTCTTCTTTCTCTGTCTAGCCTTTCCAATGACATTCTGCTGAACACCCACTTATATCACCCATTACACCCACAGTGGACCTAAATGGCCTATTCATTTTCATTTAGGCCAGACATCCTGAACATCATCCCATCCCGAAAACATTGGCTTGAAAAATAGAAATTCTGCAGTCAGTCTATCTAAAGGGGTCACCACATGGTTTTATATATGTATATTTTGAGATACAGGAAGGCAAAGCAATAGCATGGCATGGAAATTCCCTCAATGAATGGTTTTACAGTGGCAGCTTAATAATACCAAAATTATATAACCGACCCATCCCTGTATAGCAGGTGCAAGAAATTGTATTTTGTGAAGGTGGTTAGAGTGGGTGACAAGCCTGCAATAAATACAGTGCGACATAAAAAAATTATTTTAATTGTCCTGTCACTAATATATTCTTACATTATATTAGATAAACTAACACAAAAGGTTTTAACAAACTCTGCCGGTAGTGATTTCATACCTTTAGGTAAGTGGGGCATGTTACAACATACCGATAATTATGGAAACAAATTAGTACCTAAAACCAAAAGGCTGTCTCGGATGGTTGAGGTTGTATGCTAAGTTTTGAAGAAACACAAATAATGATGTGGTTCTACAGATTCTTTGGTGAAGTGGTTGGATGTTTAACATATCTGTGATAAAACGAGGTCAAGATATTGAGAGCTGAAACCCCCATCACAAATTCTTTATTATGAATTATTTGATAAATCAATGGAAACTATTTCCACAAATATGCACTGTGATATTCAGTGTATGTTGGTTAAGTTAAAAATTATATAATAAAATACATAAAAATGCCGAAAAACCAATAGTTGGATTGTATTATCCAGCTTTTACGCACAGTTTTGCAGAAAAGTAAATAACCAGGTGGTTTCACACATTTCTTAGCAGAGCAGTAAGGCAATAGCGAGATCTGTGATAAACAGTAGACCAGATACTGAGAAATAAATCACTCCATTGTAAACTATTTAACCGGTTACAAGTGATAATCCAATTAAAAAGCAAAACACTTCCAAAGGGGTTTCCTGAATTAACACTGTAGTATCTATTGTGTCTTGTTAAAAATATAAGACTAGTAAATAAATGAGCTTGCCCCTAAAACCTAGGTGCTTGTTTTGATTATAATGGCCCTAATCATAGTGTTGAAGAAGTGCAAATGGTGGTTGGGTCTTCACACATTTTTGGATGAATTGGTTGGACAGCTGATGTATCTGCAATAACCAGATTGCTGTACATTGAGAACTGAATATGCCTTTCACGGACTACCAAAACAATGCAAAACATTAGCCCAGCAGTTCTATATGAAGCAGTTACATTTCTTGGATGGAGGAGGCTGGAGTGGTAGGACGGTTGACCTACCTGCAATGAATAGAGGGCAGCGTACTGAGAGCTCGGAGGGATGACGTCATTTACAGAGGTGGGCGCCATTGCGGAAAAACTAGCCTCGTTCCCGTTGGTGCCGTTAGTCGCCTGAAAAAACACGGACACCAGGCAATGCAGGGTTAGTGTTACCATGCCAACAACAAAAACAGAGGCTGCAACTGACTTGTCCTATTCAAACAGTTCTTTTTCAGTAAATACAATATTTACATAAAAAACCAACAAACAACACTGATACTTGGCCACACAATTTTGCAACACCAGGTCATGTATTTCAGAGTTTAAGCAAGACACTGTTATTGATTTGGCACTGAAATCCACCAGTGAGAAAACCCCATTCAATTTCTCTGACTTGTGGGACATTTTTTACCTATGTGTGATTTTTGTGCGTACTTTTTAATTTATCCCTCTGATTGATCTTAATGCAAAAGCGATATAAATCTTTGATCTTAATTTTAATTGGTAGACAATGGATTGAACATACCGTGGCACATGCACATATCTTACTCTCTAAGTCAAACCCTCTCGAGCTGTAACAGGCCCTCGGACAAAAGTAGCAACTGGCAACGTATCAAACCAGTTTCAGAGTTTAAATATGGCAAGGCATTAATTTTGCAACACATGAATCCCACATTATCTAGCAATGCATATTGTCTAACCTTCATGAAAAAGAATATTCCATTTTATAACATCATCTCTGATTTTTCCCAATTTGAATTTTCCTTCACTTTTATATTAAATTGCTTCTTGCATTTTAAGATTTTTGAATTATCGAAACAAGATCTGGCCCTCGTAATGCAGTATCTACTTCATCTCTGCTCAACTGGCATTTCCAAATAACGGGTAATATTTCACTGGAGAAAAAAACAAAGGACCCGACACTTGGTTCTATTAAACAGAATTCTTCTCACAAAGCCTCGAGTATAAACAGAAATTGCTTTCAAGAGGGTTTTGTCGGTTTCATCTTTTACTATGGAATGTATGGAGTATACATATGTCTATACACACCAATAATCTACACACAGGAACCACTGACCATGTGCATTTATCTTCTGCGATATATAACCACGATCTGAATTTCTAGGGTATGGATATCTTCACATACCAATATAATGGCATTTTACCGATACTTTTTGGGTTTTGGTCAAAAGCTCGGGTTTAACGACCTGTTGACCAGCCAGGGTCACATTGGACAGGTCCTCAACATTGTCACTTGTGGCAGTTGAATCCACATGGAGGAGACAGCCTGTGTGAGCTACCAAACTTGATAATCCACTAGGTCACTGAGGACCTCCATAGTAATAATTGCTTAAAATCGAAGCATTGGCCAAAGCAGGGATGCAGAGGCTGCATGTTATCATCTCAAACCGAGTGGGAGAATAAAAACTGAATCCATGCAACTAGTTGCCATACCAACCGCACAGAAAACTATAATTAGACACATAAAATATGCCATAGTGGTCAGTGAGTGACATTAGAATTCAGCGAAAACAAGCAAAAAAAAATCACAGAAATTATGCAAGAGTTTAAACAAATGGTGTAAAATGGTCCCCAATTCATACTGTGTTGACAATTGCCCACAGTTCAATCCAACCAGGACATCCCTCTCAGTTGCAAAAATAACTGGACAATGTGACACAAATTTAAAATTTACTGAGAAGACCTAAGTAAATGCATGAAGCGACCAAACGTAACTTTGAACCCAGTACCAGCAGCTGGAAGATTAAGAGGTGTCGCCCCATTTTGATGCCATTACTGTACATTAGTGCTGGGAGATCGCTACTATTTTACCTGTCGATATTTGTATCAGGAAAATGTGGACAAAGATGGATCATCGCCGATCATAGAATCAAAAGTGTAAATCAGACAAAAAAAAAATCAAATATTAAACAAAACAAAGGAATGGACATAAGTCTCCTTAAATGTAACCAAAATATTACCTAAAAGGTTTTCCACAAACGTCTCCCTCACTCCATATCATGCTTTCTGTATCCTCACTTGCGATTGGCTAATTTTATGATCAACAGTGGGAAATCCCCAAAGGTATTTTCGTTTACCTTATAATTGTACAAAATTATTACAAAATATGATTTTATTATATCAAAAAGGCTACAAAGAAATGAGTTTAGCATATATCGGTTGTAATTAAATTTTACCGATCATTGTTTGGCAATGTTCCAGTGAGCGATAACACCGATATTTGCGAAAGTTGTCACAGCACTACTGTACATGACCATAAAATGTTGTAGGGAATGAAACACTACTCTTATATTTACTCTGCATGTTGAGTGAGACTCTGATATTGTTTTGTGCTGCAAAATGTCTTATGTGACAGCTAGTGACTCGATTATTTACCAGGGGCCACGGTGGCAGAGTGGTAACACTCTCGCCTCCCACCTCTGAGGCCGGGGTTCGATCCCCGCACGGTCTCAAGTGGGAAAGCTGGTAGTTGCTTGCCGTTGGTCGGCAGTTTACAGTACAGAACCCTAACGAACTGTATGTACTGGTTTCCTCTGCCCTTCCAACTACCCGTCGTGATATAACCTGTACAGTGTTGAAAGCGACGTAAAACCCCAAATAAATAAATAAATCGATTATTTACCAAAAATAGTCGTGTTACCATATGATTTATAAAACTAGTCCTCAATTTAATACAAGCTGGCTGAAAACAGATTAAGTTTGATGAAATATCTCTGGATAAATCTTCTTATATATGACAACGGTCATAGTTGGTACTTTATGTTCCGTTCAACAGCCTGGGCCATATTGGATTGTCGCTTGTGGGATCGAACCCATACAGATCTAATACATAAATATTGCAGAAAAAATACAGATAGCTAAAAAGAAACATTCTTTACATTTGTTCTAGCAAGTTACTAGGACTGATTTTGAAATTGGCATTTTTTTACATTGAAATTCGGGAAGTCAAATTAATTGATACAACTAAGTGATCCCTTCCCTAATGATTACATCCAACACCCACATTTTTTTTTTCTCATTTAAACTATAAATTGCACACACACTGGTGTAAAGAGAGGGAAGTGGTTTCATTTGATGGTCTGTTTAAAAGGTTTTAAAAGGCCTGGTGATAACCGTTAACGGTCATCCTTGTAGAGACTACTGCAAGTACCCGAATATATACAGTAAACTTCTATACTCCTGCCTGTGTTTAAATTACCACCTTTGGTTTTTGTCACCCGATAACACCCATGCTGAGGAGAGTATTTTTGTGTTTTTTTTGATAAATATTTAATCATTTCTTAATTCAATTAAATTAACAAATGATACCAGCCGTTTTTACAACAAAAAATCTCTATGTCCACTCAATTTTCATGCAAGGTGGATGAGAGGCAAACTTTCAAAAATTCATCAATCTTTAAATGAGCACAACTCAATATTTCTTTAAGAATATTTTTCTTAAGACACATGAAAATAATTAATTGTAAATTTTGATAATAGTGTTACTGGTTTTTAAAATTGGCGCATAATAATTAATCATCTTCCTTGCACCAAGCCACTACCCAAGTATACTGTAATCATGTAGTGAATTGCTCATATCGTACAGTAGCCATATAATTTAAAACAGGAAATGTCTTTGCAAGATAGTTTTGTAATAATTCCATTTTCACTCAATGTAAGTAAAAATATGGGATATTTCACTGGAATTTACTTATTTTTTACCATTAGTATGACTAAAATAATACAGTTTTTAAAAACCTGTTTATTAAACATCGCTCATGAATTTCATTATTTCTGCCTCGACAAAATATTTCACCATTTATTATTATTATTATTATGTATTTATACTCAGCGCAATATCTCCATATACTACAGGACTCAAAGCGCTATTTAACCAATCCGACTGTACAGGTACAGCCCCAACTCACAAGTAACTGACATTCCCCTAACTGGAAGATAGAGGCTCAAGGATGACCATTTATCAACGTCCTTGAGGTTCTTTAACCTGCCACTGGGGATAGGACCCAATGACATAGGACCGCCATTTTAAATTGTCATCCGAGCAACTATGTATCTGCCTGTACCTGGGATTGAACCCACGTCCTCTGAGTTCTTAGACAAGTGTGTTACCCGCTAGGCCACAGTGGCAGATACATCACAAGCACTTGCAAAGGTGACTGTGAGGTAACTGTCTTGTGATATCATAATAGATATGACTTCAGTGGTGTGTGACAGCGAACTCAGACTTATTGACTGCTGCCATACACATATCAATTATTGCGAGGTACAGTAATGATGTTACGAGGGTTGCAGTTTAGTCGGAGAGGCTCAGCATATACACAAACAGTCAGTACTCGTCTGGTCTGTGTTAACTATGTCATACAGAGTACAGAAACGCTTCAAAAATTTGAATATCTGCATTAAGGCTGTGATAGGTTACCCGGTTACCTCAAAATGGTCCGAAATCTTTAAGAAACTGAGTACACACTGGCGAAGCGGGTAACCGAAAAAATATTAAATATAGCGTAAATCAATGAAATACAAACCTTAGTATTCTATCAGATTTCTTTTACTAACATTAGTTTTTCACATAATATTTCCTTTTTATACCAATATTTAACATAATTATTTTTCGTAACGGTTTGTTTACATCATCCGCCATGTTTGCTTCTCTGCTACTTTCACTGGGTGACAACTAAAACACGGTTCCCGAATTCGGATCGGTTCTTTCGAGGCGAATACCCGGTGTCATTTTTCTAACGAAGTCACAGCAAAGTATACGTCAATAGTGTTGTATTAAATCACACTTTTGAATGCATGTGCAAGTTACAAGTCGAGATTTTGTACATGTTACAAATTTTTTCAAGTAATATGTACAAATTGTACAAATGGCTTGTACAAAATGCTATGTGACCAAAACCTCAACCTGTGCAAGACATAATTCTACACACCACTTGTTTATTGGTTTTATGCAACAATACAATAACCACGCAAGCTTGATGCAAGAATATACATCACAAACTATAAATCAGTGTATAAAAATGGCAATATTGTGTTATTTCCATTAACTTATATATTAAATTTATTACATATAAACATGTACAGCTTACTTGCCATATTGCACTACAATGTGTGAAATTAACCATGTGATGTCAAACTCGCCAAAATTAATGTGGTCTGTCAGTAGTAGTCAATACAAGTCCCGCTCGACATTATTCTTCAATTTTACTGATAAAAGCCACAAAATGTGTCATTTTTCTGTAGAAACTGACTTTTTTGCAGGAATATTTTCAAAAATTGCCAGTGATCAAGTGGACAAGTGTACTGTCTCCCAATCTTGTAATCCAAATTATAGCCCATTACTTATGAATGAAAGTCAAAGTTTAATTTCAAGGTGGCGAATACACAGCAATGATTTTCATCAGTTTTATATATCAGTACAGGGGCCACGGTGGCAGAGTGGTAACACTCTCGCCTCCCACCTCTGAGGGCGGGGTTCGGTTCCCGGCACAGCCTCAAGTGGGAAAGCTGGTAGTTGCTTGCTGTTGGTTGGCAGTTTGTAAACAGTACAGAACCCTGACGAACTGTATGTACTGGTTTCCTCTGCCCTTCCAACTACCCGTCGTGATATGACCTATACAGTGTTGAAAGGGACGTAAAACCCCAAATCAATAAATAAAATAAATATATGTATATCAGTACAAAATAAGCACATCCTAACAGCATCAAAGTCCCAACTGTTTCAAAGCTGGAAAAAAAACTTGTCAATCATGATACATAATACTGCATAGAGTGTAGGCTTGTTATTATACTAATTTTTATTATTATTACCATAGCAACAGCAAGCCAATAAAACAGCCTCAGATTTATGGCAAACAAAAGCAGTTACCATGGCAACATAAAGCAGACCGGTGCCCAGGTGATTATTGGCCAACTCGAGCTTCGAAAAAAGGAAATAAAAAGAACAGCTTTACTCAACTTCTAATGCAGAGACTTCAAAGCAAGAACAAAAGATTCATAAGTAATCGTTTTCTCATTATCCAAATCATGCACTTTTGACACTTAAATACCATTGAGAGTAAATTTATCTCCATTATGCAAGTCTCCATCACTACCCACCCATTTACCATCACTCACCCTTTTTTGCCTGTGATACCCTTGCTAGATAGTAGATACCATTGACTATCTAGCATTTTCTACATCCTATATTTTGACCTATAAATATTAAACAATCAAGCTTAACTTCCATTACGGAGTACATTAACATGTTCTCTAAAAGCTAATCAGCTTTTTATTTGTCAGTCTGTCTCACAACATACTTCAAACTGTGATTATGTTTTTTTGCTATAAGAATAAAATATTTTCCTTCTTACATGCTCCCACAAGAAGACATTGTAATGTAACTCAAGTTGGCCATCTATTCACCTTGTTATTATAACAAGAGCACCTGTTTAAGCAGACATTACCTCGAGTCTGTCACTTCTCTGCATTTTTGGCTGGGCGGCGGCACTTGCCGGTTGCGTGGCAACCAGGGATGTGGGGACGGTTGGCGTGGCAGCAGCTGAGCCGGTGTCAACCGTCGGGAAAGCGCCTGAATGTATGGCAAGCCAACGGAAAGAAGAAAAACACAAAACAGAAGACATGGTGGTGTCAAATAAAGAAGCAAGCTGTTTTAAAATGAGGCACGCAAAACAAGAGGGCCTGGCAGCAGGATATGATAGTGTGGGACATCGTACAATTGTTTGTAGAACTCAAAACCATTAATACCCCTGTTCCACTGTTATAGGTTTGCTTTCCGACCAACACAAATAAAGTAGTCCTGAGTATAATCTAACGGGCCTTCTGACTTACTTTACGTCTGGATCATAGTGATTGTAGACACTCATCCCGTTTTTTATATGGTAAAAAATATTTCCGTCCCGAGTGTCAGTTTTCCCATCCATTTTTAACGAGACTAGTCACAGCAGCTTCCTGAGTTATAAAATCTTAAATTCTCTCAAAAGTGAAACCAGTGTTTAAAGTAAACAACTACGATTCTGTTTCTTCTCAGAAGTGGTGGGTTGAGAGTGACAAGAGTGCCACTACTAACCATTCTAAATCTATTATTCAACAAAAATCTAACCGGATTGAAACCTTCATCCCAGAAAGTGTTTTATGGTAAAATGACCAACACGGCTTATAAATCGTAAATTGTCTCAAAAGTAAAACAAGCATACAGAGTAAACAAGTATGATTTAGTTTCTTCTTAGAAATGGTGGGGTGAGAGTGACAAAGTGCCACCAATGACAATTTTAAATTTATTATTGAACACAACAAATCGTACTGGACAAACACTCCACCCCAGAAAGTGCTTTACGGAAAAACAATCAACAATTTAGCAAATGAAAATTTACAGATCAGGAAAATAATTGATTGAGGCTTGATAATGAGTCAGCAAAGTGGATGATTATTTGACTTACACATTAGAAGGGAATTTTAGTATCTCTTCCTCATAGAAAGAGTAAGATAGCAGAAATTAGTTGGTAAAAACTATAGCAATCCCTCATGGTAACTAACCGTCACAAAATGATAATAACATCCTCAAATATTAAACACACTCCATAATCACACCAGGAGAAAATGAAAAATTTGAAGGCCAACAATCTTAAGCTATTAATAAAATGCAGAAATTTTAACAGAAACTAGGTTTGAATTTTAATTAAATCTTAAACAAGACCACTGCCACGGTGTGTATCTCCCACCGAGTAATAAAGGGGAAGAAATACCGTTTCTGAGATATTCACATTTTTCATTTTCTGCTAAAATCCAAGATGGCTGCCAAAAGCGGCCAAACTTGAAATTTTTTTCTCCTAGGCACAGGATACTCTTGTACTACTCTGCATGTCAAAAATTTGCCTGAAATCGCTCTATCTCTTACTATTTCCAAGATATTTTCAATGTTTTATTTTCAACTAAAATCCAAGATGGCTGCCAAAAGTGGTGAAAATTTAAATTTTTCTCCTAGGCACAAGATACTCCTGTACTTCCCTGCGGGTGAAAAATTTGGTTGAAATAGCTCTATCTCTTACCTGAAAAATTGAAATTTTTCGCCTTTGCATAGCATACTCTTATACTTCCCTCTATCTCTTACCGTTTCCGAGATATTCACAATTTTTCACTTTCCGCTTAAATCCAAGATGGCCATCAAAAGTGGCAAAAATTGAAATTTTTTTCCTATAAATAGGACACTCTTGTACTACCCCGTGGGTCAAAAATTCGCTTGAAATCGCTCTATCTCTTACGGTTTTTGAGATATTCACAATTTTTCATTTTCCGCTAAAATCCAAGAAGACTGCCAAAAGTGGTGAAAATTGAAATTTTTCTCCTAGGCACAGGATACTCCTGTACTTCCCTGCGGATGAAAAATTCGCTTGAAATTGCTTTATCTCTTACGGTTTTCGAGATATTCACACTTTTTCATTTTCCGCTAAAATCCAAGATGGCCGCCAAAAGTGGTGAAAATTAAAACTTTTCCCCTAGGCTCTCTTGTACTACCCTGCAGGTCAAAAATTTGCTTGAAATCGTTCTATCTCTTACGGTTTTCGAAATATTCACAATTTTCATTTTCCGGTCAAATCCAAGATGGCCTCCAAAAGTGGCAAAAATTAAAAAATTTTTCCTTTCAATAGGATACTCTTGTACTACCCTGTGGATCAAAAATGCTCGAAATCACTCTGTTACGGTTTTCAAGATATTCACACTTTTTCATTTTCCGCTAAAATCAAAGATGGCTGCCAAAAGTGGCCAAAATTGAATTTTTTCCTCTAGGCACAGGATACTCCTGTACTACCCTGCGGGTCAAAAATTACCTCGAAATCACTCTATCTCTGTTTGTGAGATATTTGTGAATTTTCATAGTAGCAATAAAGTAGCCATTACTCACTTGTACACTGAGCAACAGTTGTGAAACTTAAATATGTTACAGTTCACAAAAAAGTAGATGAACAACATATTTGAAAGAAATTGCATAGCTGCAATACTTTTGAAGATATAAGCCATTTACTCATTATGGTTACCATTAAAAATTGACAAAGTAGCTATTACTCACTTGGCTATGGAGATACACTTCCAAACTACTGACCATGCTGTAGCTGTGGAGAAAGTAGCTGAACAACATATGGGGAAAAAAATACTCTAAATGCAATAGTTTGAGAGTTATAAGTCATATAATTATATTAGGTAAAAGTGCTATTACTCACTCAAAAGTAGGCCAAAGTTCACCAAACCCAAAAAATATTGATGAGCGTAAAAATTCATTAGTACAAGTAATTTACCAAAAATGTGTAACTGTAGTAGTTTAAGAGAAAACTGCACGACACACCCACGCATGCATGCACCCATGCACACACATGGTGCAAATTATTATCTCCCGCCCGGCGCGACTTAACTGGTAGGAATATTACCAATATTTGGTGAAACTGACCATTTCGGATGATATGCCTTACAATAAGTATAATCATAGTAAAAACAAGGCAAAATGTGGAACATTAGGAGTACAAAATGTTCAGCTGATTATCAAATAAATGTACTGATGTTCAAAAACTTTTTGACAGAAATGCTTCCATCAGAGAATAAGGGTCCTTATGAAAGGCCAAAAGATAAGAAGCTATAAGCTGCAATGCACAGGTTGTGACCAAAGGACCAAATACCCAACAGGGGAGTAATTGTTTACTTGATCAAAAACTACTTAAAGGTGAGAATTACACAATTTACAAGTGATTACTTGGCATCTGTTGATGTAAAACAAACGTGAACTTGCTACAAATATGATGATGTCATCGCAATATGACCCTGGCTGTTGAACGCAACATAAAACAGAACATAAATCTAAATCTGAAATATTCTGACACTTTTGCAACAAATATAATTCTGCAATACTTACAATACGTACACAATTCAAATGCCAAAAGAAACCTGATGATTCAAACATGTTTGTCTTTGGTTACGCTGCTGTTAATCAACTTGTGAATGTTTAACTTGGGTTTAACATCACTTTCAACACATTGTGTAGGTCATGTAAGGAGGGGTAGGTCAGAGGATGGAGGAATGACGTGCATACTGGTTGGTCGACATTCGGCACTGACAACTACTGACTCTACTAATCAGGTCCTGTCGGGTACTGAATCCAGGACTTCAGTGGTGTAAGACCAGTGTGAAATAAATTGCATATTCGACAAAGTATTTTAGTTTTCAACAGGTTAAATCATATCTACAACAGCTCACGGGAAAGCATGTCGAGGCATAACGTTTTTTTACGGCCCGAAGCTATATAAAAGAATACAACACTGATTAATGTTGTTTAATCGTTTACTGCTGCTCAATGCTTAAAATAGATTAATACACAGTTATATATCAATTATTTTGTCAAAGCTCTACAACTAAGGCTTAAAACAGTTGGCTTATGCTATCTAGCTCAATTAAACAAGCAAGAAAATAAAACTGTTAAAATTTTGCCTAATTTGTTAGGATAAGATTGACTATTGAACATAACTCCAATGGAAGCAGCGCCATGAATTGCATACAACGAGGCACAAATTAGAATCAAGGATTTCCCATGAGCTCATATTACCGCTAGAAAGCTGCAACTTGCTTAAATAAGCACACTTGTCAAGCAAACTTAATATCTTGCAAATCACTGTACTATCCGTCATGTTTCCACAAATTTGAATAAGATAATAAAAACAAAACAAGTATCATTTAACTGATATGATATTGCAATTACCCTGTCCACAAAATGAGAAACACCAAAGACTGGATTTCAAAATACTCTACTGTAATTGGTAGTACTGTAGCAGCCTGGTTAGGCACCTGAAACCACCATGCTTAAGTATGTTGATAACTTATACAGTACTGACTTATAATGCACCTTGAACCTTGTACAGGTGTCAGACAGGTCCCTCGTGGCCTAGTGGTTAACAAGTTTGGCATCTAATGACAGACAGTCACCTCTGTGTAGTGGCGGGAACGATAAACCGGTTTTTCGTTTGTTTCTGGAAAAAATAATGAAATTCGCAAAGAAGATTTGGGAACCGGTAATTGAAAACGTCACCATTTTAGACCACTTATGGCTGATACTTCTTCAAAACGACAAAAAATATACATATTTTGAAAAATATGTCACATTTTTACATTTTATTGAGCAAAAATCATGTTTACATACTTATTAATATCTCGCGAAAGCCATTTCCAGTTTTGAGTTCTGCCTCATGTACGCTCTGTGGATAATTTTACTGCACATTATAAGGCATACGAAATACTGGATTTCGTTCATTTCAAAGCCCCGGTAACAGGTTTTGATTTCTGCAAACGGTCCCACCACTACCTCTGTGTGGGTTCGACTCCCACAAGTGACAATGCTGAAGACCTGTCATAATATACCCTGGCTGCTGAACAGGACATAAAAACCCCAACTTTCTATGGGTATCAGGGTAATGAATGTACATTATTAAATTCACCTTGGTTATGGGATGGATATTTCAAAACTTACTTTACTGGAACTTTATTGTACCATCCCCTATCTTGTACGGTTAGGGAGGTTATATAACATTCAGAATCAGTGCCATATTAGAACAGGTTCTCAGCATTGCCACTGATGATCAGACCTGCACTGGTGACAGCCTGTGATTATAGGACAAACTTGCTAACCATTAGGCCACTGAGGACCTCTCCTATGTTCTAATCAGATCAACAATTTGTACAATGTACTTAATAGATTAGTCTGTGTTCACCCAATGTGCATGGTATTGTGGTAAATGATTAATATTTTACCACTTACCTTGTGCATGTCATGGTGGTATGTCATTACTTACCATTGCTATTATGGTATTTTATGGATATTTGTCCATTTACACAGTGGGCTCAGTGGTAATTTATACATATTCCATCTCTTCAGTGGTATTTATTACATGAGGGGTAGTTCTTTGTCTACATTTTACCATTCTCTTCGGTTTAGTCTTGCATTCATCTGGATATGGTGGTACTTGATGTAGAATTCACCATTCACTTTGTATGGGTATGGTGGATATGATGCAAATGGTGGCTGGCTAAGCTTGGTATGGGGTTAATTTATTTACAATTCACCATTCACCCGGTATGGGTATAGTGGTTTAGTCTTGTGCTAGTTCATACGTGTTTGTGCATATGGTGGTACTTATCTGGGTATGAGGGTACTTGATGTACAATTCACCACTCACCTGGTATGGGTATGGTGGTTTAGTCTTGTGCTAGTTCATACGTGTTTGTGCATATGGTGGTACTTATCTGGGTATGAGGGTACTTGATGTACAATTCACCACTCACCTGGTATGGGTATGGTGGTTTAGTCTTGTGCTAGTTCATACGTGTTTGTGCATATGGTGGTACTTATCTGGGTATGAGGGTACTTGATGTACAATTCACCACTCACCTGGTATGGGTATGGTGGTGGGGTTGAAGTAAGGACTCGGTGCAGCGGCTGTCAGTCCCTGTGAAAGTGCTGCAGCCTGGTTCTGTTGCACCAACAGTGGATGCTGTTAATACAAAAAACAATTTTATTCAATTTTATGTCAAAAGCCCTTCGTGGCCAAAGTGGTAGGCAAGTTTGGTATCTATTTACAACCTGTCAATTCTGTGTGAGGACACTTTAAAATCACAATCTCACTTGTCCACATATATATTTGAAGAAACAACCCCTAAATCTGTAATATTTTGTGCATTCTGAGACTTTTACAGCGACTTTGTTGAGCAAATCTGCCATGTTTTGGTGTTATGAGTTTCACCTTGTTGGAAGGCCTATTCAATTGAAGGTGTACTAAAACACTTTTTTTTTTGAATCTTGGAATCAAAACAGTTTTGCATTAGCAGCACTCTTATCATTCTCCCACTAGTCAGAAGGTCAGAAGTACTGAAATCCTGATATTGACACAATTTTCCAGAAATACCACCAAAAACATTACAAACAAGAGCACTCGGAGAGCACAGACCTCCGCCAAGGGCGTGATCACTCCCAAAATCTAATCACTTGTTCCTTGTCCCATTTAGGACATATCCTGAAGATTTCATCCAAATCCATCAATAACTTTTTGAGTTATCTGTCTTTAAAAATTACATTTCATGGATCCAGAAGATCCAGATAGTGATCCGGATCACTCCCAAAATTAAAGCTTTTCTTCCTTTTACCTTTTCAGACATATCCTGAAAATTTCATCAAAATCCGTCCATAAGTTTTTGAGTCTTGTTCACAAACAAACTCACATCTCACAAACCCACAAACAAACCCAGGCGAAAACCTAACCTTGACGGAGGTAACAACTTCTTCATGGATGTACACCGAATAGTATGAAAATGTAAAACATTAAAAAATAAACAATGAAAGAAATGATGATAACTATTTCGCAGATCTTACAGTTTCCATCTTGATTCTGATCAGTACATTTTGCTTTTTTTGACTACTGTTATCCTCAAACACAATTTTGTTAATCTCTAAAAATGGAATTCTTTTTCTTCAGAAGGATATCAATAAGAGAAATATGCCGCTAATCCATCAGTAGAATTGTGCTATGTTTTTTATATATGAGAATAAAATATTATACATGTAAATGATTGTTAGAATTCAAAGTTCAAGTACCTACAGTGTGTCTGTTGGCGACTTGAGGATAGCACTGTAGTTGGATAATAGACGAGTCATATATTACACGTTCTTTTAAAGATAAACAATGATTTTCATTTTGTCCAAAGATCTTTGTTTTAGATTTATGTGTCTGGACAAATTACCTCTGTCACATACATTTTCAAAAAGCAATTCTGTCTCCAATTTCAAAAAAATTAAAAGGTTTTTAAAAGTAAGTCTAGCCTGCTTGTTCAACACAATAAATGGTTCAAAAAGACTTCAGAAAAAATGGGGCAATTCTGAGAATTAACCATAAAAAGTAAACATCATGGCTTTTTCCCCCCACAAAATGCTCTTTTTGCTGGTTCATTAAAAAGATCTCACTTGGAATATTAATTGAATTTTAGAAACAGGAGGGAAAACCAATTTTGCCTATGAAAATATAGGACTTACATATATTTTGAAGAAAAACCAATATATTTTCTTCCAATTTCTTTGAAACTATAACAATACTTTTTTAATCCAGGGTTATTGTGAGAGGAACAATGGAAGACTTGATTTATTGTGACATATCACATTGAAATGAAAGAAATCAGAGAAAATCATTGTATAAAATGATATATGTATATATTTTCCTGTCCCTTTCCTGTTGTATTGGCTTCATTTCATATTTCGTTCAAAATTGACAATCTCCCGCTGATCATGTCTGACATACTTAATTATATAAATACAACACAGACTCTATTTTGTGGACACAACTGAGGGTGAAAACTTGTTTGGTTAATTAATAATAAAGGCTGAAATGGTCTGTCTCATTTTGTGGTTGGCTTAGTCCAAATATTTATTGGGTAACGGCTTACTCACTCTGAATTCTAAGCAAGATATCTTAAGCAAATTTTGTCACAGTAAAACCCTGGCCTGAATCAAACTTATTTTAAGATTTTACATGCGCTGTTAAAAATCACACTTTTAGCAAATAATAAGGTAAACAGTAAAATACAGTGTTAAGTCAGGGACAAGTTTGCGAAAATGTTTAAAGTATTTGTTTCGACTTTAGTTGTGTAGATCAAAAAATATTTTATTTCTTTTAGTACAAATCTGTTTTGTCTCAGTTCTTGTAGAATTTAATCATTTATAAAAACAGCCAGTCTCAGCTGGCACGAACTCCAACCCACGGTACAGCTAAATGGGCAACAAGATTGAAATTTAGGGAAATCCAAGGAACAACTTTAAATGTAAGGTAAACAGAACCCACCAAACGCTGATAAATGTAAACACTTTCCATGAAGTTAAAGAAAGGGGAAACATAGATTTTATTGATTCTTGGGATGAACAATAGAGTACCGACAAACTTTCAAGACTAAAAATATTAAAAGCATTGCCATGGCAACCAGATACTCTTTGAAACCTAACTAGCTCTAGATTCTCTTGGGTTATTTAACATATCCTGAAAATTTGGTGAATATCCATGCATAGGTTTAGGCTGTGGGACTCCCACAAAACTGAAAAATCTTGAAAGAGTTGCCATGGTAGCTGCCTACACCAGATACTCCCCAAAACCTAATCAACTCTAGATCCTATTTGGCTCAGCATAACCTGAAAATGTGGTGAAAATCCATGCATGGGTTTAAGCTGTAAAACACCCATAAACTTTATACTCAGCCAATACCATTGGAAACGATGCATAACTTGCAAGTTTGGTTAATATATCGGTTCCTTTGGGTTTAAACTTTCCAGAACACCCTGGTTTGTACATAAATTTGTTTTATCAGTTAACATAAGAATTTTTCATTTTGAATATATGGGTAGATAAGAGACATTACTATTTGTGATGGCTGTAGTTGACAGTGGGGTAATTCAAATTATCTGAGAGCCTTTCGTCCAGGCTAGTATGCCAGCCCTTGTCTCATCCTGCTGTATAAAATGTATGGGGACCCAATCCCACCTCAACGATCTTGTATTTTGTGGGAAGGAGCTGCAGCTGAGAAGAGATATACTGAATGACATAAGAGGTCTGCAGATTTAATGCTACACTTTATGACAGTGCAAGGGGTTATTCTTTCATCTTCTTGTCCAATTAGAATAAGTATATCAAGCTCTGGTATAGACAGAGGTCTATGTCTGTGGTAACAGAAGACTGCAGATGGATTAGGGGATGCTTTATATGATCACCATCCCAATTTGAATATTCATTTGATGTATATTTAGGATTTAATGGTTAAGCTTGCAACATAGAGAAAAAGTAAAGAATCTTGCTTGCACAAAGTGGACTTACTGATTATTAGGATTTCACGGTATTTCCAAAGTCAAATTTAGTGGTTTACATCCCGTTCAATAGCCAGCACCATATTGAGACAGGCCCAAAGCATTGCCACTTGTGGGGGTCGAACCCACACAGAAGTGATGGCCTGTGATCTGGGACTTTGCATTTTAGTACACCCTGACCAAACATACGACGTTTTCCTGTCACCAAAATCATAATAAATGTCCCAAAATACATAAAATATGTGATAAAAGTGTGTAATATCTTCATATTTCTGGCTTCTGACTAACATATTTTCAGTTTTCCTTCCATTATATATGTTGTCAAGTGAGATCTAGGTGTCATAAATAGTGTCATAAATAAAACCTGTCAGTTCTGCTCAATGTATCGCTATAAAGGTCTGTAAATAGTAGTGGTGTGAACGATAAACCGGTATGCGGTTTTTCGTTCGTTTTTGGTAAAAATAACGAAATTCGCAAAGAATATTTGGGAACCGGTTATTGAAAATGTCATCATTTTAGGCCATCTGATGGCTAATACTTCATCAAAACAACAAAAATATATATACGTCACATTTTTACTTTATAGTGAGCAAAAATCATATTTACATACATAATATCTCGCGAAAGCTATTTCCAGTTTCAAGTTCTGCCTCATGTACGCCATGCGAATAATTTTACTGCAAACTTAAACAAGCATATGAAATACCAGATTTTGTTTGTTTCAAAGCCCTGGTAACTGGTTTTGATATCTGTAAACGGTCCCACCACTAGTAAATAGATACAAATATGTGGATAAATTTGAAAATTTAATTACTTAAATGTAGCTTTTATAAGCTACAAGCTTACCATGTGGAACTGAATGCTTTTTCACGTCTAACCCTTCTTCTCTCGTAAATTTAGCCCATACCCCCTCAGCTGGAATACAGCGGGGAGGCAGGGTGGGACTTTCTTCAGTTCCACATGGTAAGCTTGTAGCTTATAAAAGCTACATTTAAGTAATTAAAATTTTAGCTTACCATGTGGAACTGAATGCTGAATCCAACCGTCCGGTGGAGGGATTACAGCTGAGACTGGAAGAACAGTGAACTTTTCTTGGATTTGAATAAATAAATAATTGAATATTGAAATAACCAGTCTGAGTCCCGCTTCCTGAGCCCCAATTCTGAAAATCGGACCTGTGAAAAGCCAAAAACCAAAGATTAATGAGTGACAGTACTCAATACTGTCTGGATGTTTTGATAGAAGGATGAAGTGCAGGTCTTTCAAGTGAAAAATTTGCAAATGTGTTGTGAGCTTTCCAGTGACACGCTTGCATGATTTGGTCCACCGACATCCCACCATAAAAGGTCTTAGAGGCCGCAAAGGCCCTAATGTCATGTGCTTTGACTTAGAACAGGTCGAAAACTTGTTGATCTGCTTGTTTGTAACAAAGTAGGATAGTTTGTTTTAGCCAAGAAGAGAGTGTAGCGGGTCTGATGTTTGTGGTGTGTCCTTTCTTAAAGGAGATGAAAAGAAGGGATCGAGACCCTCTTAGGTTTTTGGTTCGATCCAAATAGTACCTCAGGGCCCGTACCAGACACAAGGTCCTGTCTTCTTTGAATTGTCCATCTACAATGGTAATTAGAGCAGGAATAGTCACCGGAGACACAGTTTGGGAACCTTCTCTTGCTAGTTGGTTTTTGGCTATAAAGTCAGAAGAAGGGAACAAAGGCAACCTTTTCCCACTGGCCTAGATTAGATACTTTGTAACCCAGGCATGAATTTCGCTGTGGCACTTGCCGGAGGCCAAAGCTAGCAAGAAAGCAGTTTTGAGGGTAAGATGTTTGAGGTCAGTGGCTTTCATAGGTTCAAAGGGTGCTTTTTGTGAGCTCATTGAGTACAACAGAAACGTTCCACTTTGGAACTTTTGGGATGATCCCTGTGAAAAGTGGAGAGTGACCTGTTAAGGTCTGAACTTTGGGAGATATGGAGCCCTGCTGGACCCAAAGTGTCAACAATGGCCGTCCTATAACCACCAATGGTCGATGGGCGCCTGTTTAGGTCTTGGGACAGGTACATGAAGGAATCTGAGACTTGCTGCACAGAGTGAGAGGAGAAATCCACTGAATTTTCTCTGCACCATTTCTCAAATAGGGCCCACTTTAATTTGTATATGGTCCTTGTTGATGATCTCTGAGGGGCAGCAATTCTCTCTGCCACCTCCACAGAGACGTCCCTCCGGGACCATTTTCTCATTGAGGCAAGCAACCCTGCGACATCAAACATCTTGCAGTCGAAACAAGTTTTGACTTGAGTCGTAGGATCAAATTCTGAAGTTTGAGCCATCTATCTTGAGCAAGTTTTACAAGGGCTGAAGCTAGATGGTATTCGTAGCCCACGAATGAAAACACTTGAGTAGGTTTTAGTTCGGACTTCTCCTGATTGATTATCCCCTAAGGACTGAGTCAGGTCTACCACTGTCCGAGTGTTCACTTGTGCTTCTTCTTGAGACTGGGCCCTGATCAGCCAGTCGCCCAGGTACTGGTGAAGTCTGATTCCCCTTGTCAGGGCCATCAGCTTCACTTCTTTTACAATCAATGTAAAGACCTGTGGAGCCGTGGCTAGGCCGAACGGAAGGGAGGAGAACTGGAACATCTGTCACTTGTGGCAAAACCTTAGGTACTTCCTTGAGTTTGGGTGGATGGGGATGTGAAGGTAGGCGTCTGATAAGTCTATCAATGACACCCATTCCCCTGGAATCAGAGATGCCTGATGGACTCTGGCGTTTCCATTTTGAACCCTTCTACAAGTAGAAACCCGAGAGATTTTACATTTTCCACCCTTTCTATTGCGTTCTTTGACAGAAGAGACTGGATATAAGAGATCAGAGCTTGTTCTTTTAGAATGGCCTTATAACCGGATCGAATCAGGGGGGGGGATCAGTCTAACTTTTGGTTTTGAGATGAATAGAAGAACGTAACCATTGGTGATAATGTTTAACACGTTGTCTGAACATTTGCTTGCTAGCTAGTCTCTTCTGAAAGAACAGAGATGACCTCCTACTGGTGGACTGAGGGAGGCTTTCCCCCTACCTGAGGAAAACGATTGATTACTGCTTTGGGAGGAATTGGCCCCATGTGGGCGTTTCCTGTAGTAGCCTCTTTTCTTATTGTGGTGGGGACAACGAAAGGGCTTGTTTTGATAGGGTCCAAAACCCTGTGAATCTTTGGAGGTGCCTTTTTTAAGGAGGAAGTCCTCTCCATCCTTGACTGTGACTTGAACAGAGGAGAAGGCCAGAAAGGCGAATTCCTCAGTTCTTGACGTCTAGAGTCCCCTTAAGACTTGCTCCAAGTCTTTGTATTTCTTATTCCACCAAATCTGACATACATGGAATCATTATGAACCCATCATGATGGGTGGGGAAGTTACTTAGGGATGACAGCCCACATTCTGGCCAAAAAGTCATTCAGTCCTCATATAATACCTAAGATAAAAGGACTTGATGAAAGTCTAAAAGTCCCCTAGATGTGGTTGAAGGAGGGTCTTCTCGGTCTCGCGTCTTAGCAGGCCAGTGTTGCCCATGGTATAGAGCTCTCGGGAGTATATGGGCTACAGATTTGCTGAGGCAGGCCAAGGCTCTCTGTGGAATAAGAATTCTCTTATTTATAATCTCAAAATTGTCACAGGCGTGTTGATAGCCACGCCCGGCAGCTTTTTCAGGATTGGCACCCTTCTGAATCTGGCTTTTAACCCTTTTAAAGGTTGCCTTTAGACTGTGCTGACACTTCTCCACAGTAGTGTTACAAACAGAAGCAGTCTTTGCAAAAGTAGCTGTAAAGTTGATGGTAGAGAGATTCTGCCTAGCTTGGTATTCAAGTTCCTTAAGAACTTGTAGGGGAACCTTGCGCATAGGAGTCCCAGAGGGTTTAGGAGAAATACAGATCTTGGCAAAATCTGTATTGAGCTCCTGAAGTTTGTCTTCAAAACAAGGTTGTCCCACTGTGTAATATTTTGCTGTTGAAGCAGGGGGTATGATACATTTACCCTCACGTAAATTTGAGGCCAAGAAATCCTGTTCAAATTATTCAAAGGTATCATTGAGACAAGGATTTAAAGGGAGCACAACTGAAGGGCCTCTTGGTCTTAGCTCCTGTTGGCCTTTCTTGTCGTGCAGGCCCAGCATAGTGGTAGAAGACTTAGGCATAGTTTCCCAGGGGTCAGGGAGATCAAGTATGTGCCTAAAAGTTTCCACTTCCTCTGCATATTGTGAAGGGAGGTCAGACATATCTACCTCCCTGTAAAAAACTGGGTCTGTGTTATCCTGTTGTTGGTCGTGCTCATCAGGAGCCTGTTCTCAGGGCTTAGCCGACTTTTTGACAGGGACAGAGGACTGATCTTCCTCTGAAGAAGACGACTGAGAATAGTACTTTGCCCTAACCTTGTGTTTCTCCTTGTCCAAGTGTTTCTTAGCTCTGGAAGAACACACCCTTTTAAGTTGTTCCGAGTGGTCGGATTGTTGATCCGAGTGGTCGGATTGAAGATCCGAGTGCTTGGAGCCATGGTCGGACTGAACACTTTGAGTAAATCTTGGTGGGAGAGAAGGACCACAGAAGTCTGTGTCCATAGGTTGAGCATCCGAGTGGTCGGATCTGAAGCCCAAGTGGTCGGGTCTGGTTGTTTACTTGGTCCAGCTTTTGAAATTGAATCGGAGGTCTTATCTACCTTCGCCTCGGAGGCTTTTTTCACAGATTGCATTTCCTCTCTAAGACATTTCATAGCCTCCAGCATGGACGCTTGAAAGACCCCCATTTTCTGTTGGAGTTGGATGTTGAATTGATTACCAGGGATTTTTCTAGTTTACTTTCTATCTTATTTTGCAAGGCAGTACCAGGGGTTGGTGGGACAGTTTGGGGTGTTCTTAAAGACAAAGACTCAAAACGTAAGGGTTGGGGGCTTGGAGGGGATGAAAATAAATTTTCAGCAGCACCCTCAAGGTCTGCTTGAGATCCAGAAAACGCCTCCACGTCATTCCCCAATAAGTCCAGATCATCATGTTTAGAATTATTGCAGGGATCCGATACTTTTTGTTTCCTTACATATGTACGTCTATGCTTGATTTTTATTTGTTGTTCAGTAAAATTAGCACAAATATTGTATGGTGTTTCATTTGTAACACAAGGGCCATCCCCTTTGCCAGCTTCTCTGCACGTAGGACAGTAGTTATGGGCATTGAATAAAAAACAAAAATGCCTGCATTTTGATGATCTGGGCTTTGCACTCGTTTGGTGGGAAGACATTTTTACAGCAATAAATCTGAGTCAAAATGCAGAAAACTCACAACAAAGAAATATAAAATAAAAAAAAAATACTTATCCTGCACCCTTCAAACTTTGTCAGAATAATCTGATATAAAATAAAATAAATGGCAGAAAAGTATCATCCAACAATATATATATCCTGAGAAAACAGTAAAATAAAGTAAGCTTATTTAAACGCTTGCTAGTCATGCGGCCAACGAGAGAAGGGTTAGACGCGAGATTCACTGTTATGGTACACTCTCAGCACGGGGATCCGGTCAATACTAAAGGTCTATTTTTCTTGGACGTTGGCCGGATGCCTGCGGCGTCCCGAAAAAGCATTCAGTTCCACATGGTAAGCTATTGTAGCGCAATAAAAGCTAATAATTTCTTCAGATTTTGGGTATATTTCTAATGTTTTTAACTCTTCCTTCCATTATATGTGTTGGCAAGCAAAGTGATGGTTTTTGAATCTTGTCACAGTATTTCACTAAAATGATCTTGATACCTTGACATATTTTGATGTTAATAACTACATGAAAAAAGATATATCCTCAAATTTGTATATTTTTCATTGTTGTGACTAAGTGTTAAACCAGTAGAAAGCCTAAAATAATGACGTTTTCAATAACTGAACTGGTTAAATATTCTTTGCTGATTTCATCATTTCTACCAAAAAGAAAGAAAAACCAGAATAACGGATTATCGTTCACAAACACTAATAGATACATATCAAAGAGTACAGTAAAACCTCTATTTTCCAAACATAAGATAATACGTAGGGGTGTGACCGAGCAGTCAACACTCGCCGAGCGAGGCAAATTTCACGAAAATTTGATCCCAATTTTAAGGGTCGACTACTTGTGTGCAAAAAACAACCTATTGAAGCGGTTTCGTTTTTTAGGAAATAAAAAATAAATAACATACCTTACTGGCATTAAATCGTATAATTCTCCATTCTTAACATAATATTAAGTATAAGCTTTTATCTTTATATGTTCGTCGTTTATGGGAGCCGCCATATTGGATGTTGTTTCCTGTAATGTTGGATACTAAACTTTGCGAGGGCTCGATGTCGAGCGAGCAATCGACCTGAATTATTTGTACTCATCACACCCCCTAATAATAAGGAGAGTAAGAATGGAGGCGGATGGCTGGAGGTTCATACAACAAAAGATGTATTTCTCTATAAAGCAACAAGCATCAGGTAGAGTGCAAGCAAGCTCATAAAATACAACATATCTAGATAACAGAAAGTCACAATCTCTAATCTTTTGTTCAGTGAGAGTTTTTCAGTTTTTATTCATTGAAATATTGTACCATTTAGGGTAATGGGTAACACTAAACCTGCCCATGTTTTCTGCCCTTTTTGGTGCCATTATTTTTCTGGCTTGATTTGTCAGTCTCAGACTTATTTGCCACAATCTTCCCTAGTTGTACGTTCGATTATATGTTTGGAAAAGACTTAAACACACTTTTAAAACTGGTTTGATAAAAACTGGTTACTGATTAATTTTCAACATCAAAAACAGTGGAGTGAGTTTTGGGCAAGGTTAGAAACTGTGTCTAGCCAGTTGATTAGGGTTTACTTCCTTTACGTGATGTCATTTTCTCAGTCTGTCCCCAGACATAAATATGGATGAGCTCAAATTTGTTCCAAGAAAGCAAGCAGTTTATACACTGAAGTCACTTTTCATCTGCCAGACCCCATTACCAAAACCAGGGTGGGTTGTAATGGCTTAGAAATTTAAACCAATTACTGAGAATGTCTTCCAAAACCAACACAGACCATATTTAACCAAATCATCATCAGGGCATTCACTGAAGTAAATTTCAAAACTAATGCTGGCTTCCTTGATATTCATTCTGGCAAATACTTAAATATCCCAACAAAACAAAAAACGACATGCTGATGTATAAATTTTTAGGGATGTAACCAAGTAATCGATGCTCAGTGAACGAGGCAAATTTCATGAGAAGGCGATCCCAATTTGAACAGTCCAGTGTCTGCGAATGCCATCTAACTGGTTACATTTTTGTGTAGTAAAACGTAAACAAGACACTTTACTTACATTAAATCACAAAATGCAATATCTTTGACATGACTATTACTATTTTATACTTGGGACATCCGCTACTTCCAACAATACAAGGATTTTATCTGTAGATTTTTTTCATTTACAGGAGCCGCAATATTGGATGTTGTTTCCTATCAAGGTGCACACTAAAATATCACAATTAGGCTCGATGTCAAGGGTTATTACTTTCATTGTAATTTTCAGTGAAAACGTTCACTGAATACTTGATACAGACATTCCTTTAAACAGAGAATTCTACTTATCAATGTTGGACTGTACACGGATTGTTCATGCCTATACAATGGTTTATACATTAAAATACTAGGGCAGGGTCAGTAGCATATCTTCCATTTCTGTATTCACCACAGCAAAACCGTTCCGAGTCCAGGACACTGAAAAAAATTGCATTTTAGCATAACCCCAATCAAATAGGCTCACTTACCAGAAGTGAAGTTCGTGTAAACAATGCATGACAGTCTTTCTCAAAGAAATTGTTATAAAAGTCTTATTATAGTTTACCAAAAAAAAAAATGAGATCAAAATTTATAAATTCTACAAAGTTCGAGTTTGCTTATAATATTTTACGTTTGCCCAGTTATACAATCTAAATCCTGGTTGTTTTAGTCTTGTCATGGTATTTAAGTCATTTGATCTTGATACCAAGATACCGGTAATTCCACCCTGCCCTATAAAATACAAAAGTTTATATTCTAATTAAACAAAGATGAAGAAACAGTGATTCCCTGCAAATTAGTGGTGTGAACAGTAAAGCAGCATACAGCATTTCGTTTCATTTAGGTAGAAATGTCAAAATCCACAAAAACTAGAGGATCGCTCGCAAAAAAAAAAGATAATGTTTTTGCATAGCAAAAACAAAGCGTCCCGAAAAGGATATAAAGGTGAGTGCTAAAGTATTAAGAAAATGCTTCATTTCTAGCCTTATACTGTTGTGGCAACCAAAGTCAGCGCAGTCTGCTCTATCTAGCACGGTTTTCAAGATATAAGCATTTTTGTGTTTTGCAAAAAATAAAAAAATTAAAAATGTCCGCTATATTTGGCAAGACAAAAATATTTTGAAAATTGGCATGGCTACTCTGCAGAGATACCCAGCAGGTCCAAAATTTTGTTGACTTCGCTCCATATAGCACGGTTTTCGAGATATAAGCATTTTTGTGTTTTGCAAAAACTTTGAAAATTCAAAATGGCCACCATTTTTGGGGAGACAAAAATTTTTGTCAAGACCACTGCCGCGGTGTGTATCTCCCGCCGAGCATTAAAGCAGAAGAAATAGCTTTTCCGAGATATTCAAAATTTTTCATTTTCGTGTGTGAAAGGTCTTCCAAAAGTTAAGGTGAATGAGTTATTTGAGAAAAATTGGCTATCTGCAATACTATTAAGAGATAATTCACATTTACTCATTTTGAGTAGGTGAATAATTATCTATGGGTCTGAAACTTCACCAAGTGAAAGCTCTCCCAAAAGTAGGTGAATGAGTTATTTGAGAAAAATTGGCTATCTGCAATACTTTTAGAGATAATTCGCATTTACTCATTTTGAGTAGGTGAGTAATTAGCTATGGGTCTGAAACTTCACCATGTGAAAGCTCTCCCACAAGTAGATGAATGAGTATTTGATAAAAATTGGGTATCCGCAATACTTTTACAGATAATTAGCATTTACTAATTTTGAGTAGGTGAATAAATAGCTATGGGTCTGAAACTTCACCAAGTGAAAGCTCTCCCAAAAGTAGGTGAATGATTTGAGAAAAATTGGCTATCTGCAATACTTTTAGAGATAATTCGCATTTACTCATTTTGAGTAGGTGAGTAATTAGCTATGGGTCTGAAACTTCACCATGTGAAAGCTCTCCCACAAGTAGATGAATGAGTATTTGAGAAAAATTGGGTATCCGCAATACTTTTACAGATAATTAGCATTTACTCATTTTGAGTAGGTGAATAAATAGCTATGGGTCTGAAACTTCACAGAGTGAAAGCTCTCCCAAAAGTAGGTGAATGAGTTATTTGAGAAAAATTGGCTATCTGCAATACTTTTAGAGATAATTCACATTTACTCATTTTGAGTAGGCGAATAATTAGCTATGGGTCTGAAACTTCACCAAGTGAAAGCTCTGCCAAAAGTAGGTGAATGAGTTACTTGAGAAAAATTGGCTATCTGCAATACTTTTAGAGATAATTCACATTTACTCATTTTCAGTAGGTGAGTAATTAGCTATGGGTCTGAAACTTCACCAAGTGAAAGCTCTCCCAAAAGTAGGTGAATGAGTTATTTGAGAAAAATTGGCTATCTGCAATACTTTTAGAGATAATTCACATTTACTCATTTTGAGTAGGCGAGTAATTAGCTATGGGTCTGAAACTTCACCAAGTGAAAGGTCTCCCAAAAGTAGGTGAATGAGTTATTTGAGAAAAATTGGCTATCTGCAATACTTTTAGAGATAATTCGCATTTACTCATTTTGAGTAGGTGAGTAATTAGCTATGGGTCTGAAACTTCACCAAGTGAAAGCTCTCCCAAAAGTAGGTGAATGATTAATTTGACAAAAATTGGCTATCTGCAATACTTTTAGAGATAATTCGCATTTACTCATTTTGAGTAGGTGAGTAATTAGCTATGGGTCTGAAACTTCACAGAGTGAAAGCTCTCCCAAAAGTAGGTGAATGAGTTATTTGAGAAAAATTGGCTATCTGCAATACTTTTAGAGATAATTCGCATTTACTCATTTTGAGTAGGTGAGTAATTAGCTATGGGTCTGAAACTTCACCAAGTGAAAGCTCTGCCAAAAGTAGGTGAATGAGTTATTTGAGAAAAATTGGCTATCTGCAATACTTTTAGAGATAATTCACATTTACTCATTTTGAGTAGGTGAGTAATTAGCTATGGGTGTGAAACTTCACCAAGTGAAAGCTCTGCCAAAAGTAGGTGAATGAGTTATTTGAGAAAAATTGGCTATCTGCAATACTTTTAGAGATAATTCGCATTTACTCATTTTGAGTAGGTGAGTAATTAGCTATGGGTCTGAAACTTCACATAGTGAAAGCCAAAAGTAGGTGGATGAGTTATTTGAGAAACATTGGCTATCTGCAATACTTTTAGAGATAATTCGCATTTACTCATTTTGAGTAGGTGAGTAATTAGCTATGGGTCTGAAACTTCACCAAGTGAAAGCTCTTCCAAAAGTAGGTGAATGAGTTGAGAAAAATTGGCTATCTGCAATACTTTTAGAGATAATTCGCATTTACTCATTTTGAGTAGGTGAGTAATTAGCTATGGGTCTGAAACTTCACCAAGTGAAAGCTCTCCCAAAAGTAGGTGAATGATTTATTTGAGAAAAATTGGCTATCTGGAATACTTTTAGAGATAATTCGCATTTACTCATTTTGAGTAAGTAATTAGCTATGGGTCTGAAACTTCACCATGTGAAAGCTCTCCCACAAGTAGATGAATGAGTTATTTGATAAAAATTGGGTATCCGCAATACTTTTACAGATAATTAGCATTTACTCATTTTGAGTAGGTAAATAATTAGCTATGGGTCTGAAACTTCACCATGTGAAAGCTCTCCCAAAAGTAGGTGAATGAGTTATTTGAGAAAAATTGGCTATCTGCAATACTTTTAGAGATAATTCGCATTTACTCATTTTGAGTAGGTGAGTAATTGGCTATGGGTCTGAAACTTCACCATGTGAAAGCTCTTCCAAAAGTAGGTGAATGAGTTATTTGAGAAAAATTGGCTATCTGCAATACTTTTAAGAGATAATTCGCATTTACTCATTTTGAGTAGGTGAGTAATCATCTACAGGTCTGAAACTTCACCATGTGAAAGCTCTCCCAAAAGTACATGAATGAGTTATTTGATAAAAATTGGGTATCCGCAATAGTTTTTGAGATAATTAGCATTTACTCATTTTGAGTAGGTGAGTAATTAGCTACGGGTCTGAAACTTCACCAAGTGAAAGCTCTTCCAAAAGTAGGTGAATGAGTTATTTGAGAAAAATTGGCCATCTGCAATACTTTTAGAGGTAATTCGCATTTACTCTTTTTGAGTAGGTGAGCAATTAGCTATGGCTCTGAAACTTCACCAAGTGAAAGCTCTTTGGGATAGCTGCTCTGCAGAGATACCCTGAAGATAAAAAATTTCGTCGAAATCGCTCTATGTAGCACGGTTTTCGAAATATTAGCATTTTTGTGTTTTGCAATTTTTGCGCAAAAATTCGAAAATTCAAAATGGCCGCCATTTTTGGCAAGAAAATTTTTTTTTGAAAATTGCAATGGCTACTCTGCAGAGATACCCTGTGGGTCAAAAATTTCATCGAAATTGCTCTATCTAGCACGGTTTTCGAGATATAAGCATTTTTGTGTTTTGCAATTTTGCGAAAAATTCGAAAATTCAAAATGGCCGCCATTTTTTGCGAGAAATTTTTTACTTGAAAATTGGCATGGCTACTCTGCAGAGATACCCTGCGGGTCAAAAATTTCGTCGAAATCGCTCTATCTAGCAGGGTTTTCGAGATATAAGCATTTTTATGTTTTGCAATTTTTGCGAAAAATTCGAAAATTCAAAATGGCCGCCATTTTTGGCAAGAGAAAATTTTTTTTGAGAATTGGCATGGCTACTCCGCAGATATACCTTGTGGGTCAAAAACTTCGTCGAAATCGCTCTATCTAGCAGGGTTTTCGAGATATAAGCATTTTTATGTTTTGCAATTTTTGCGAAAAATTCGAAAATTCAAAATGGCCGCCATTTTGGGCGAGACAAAATTTTTTTGAAAATTGGGAAAACTACTCCGCAGAGATACCCGGCGTGTCAAAAATTTCGTCGAAATCGCTCTATCTAGCACGGTTTTCGAGATATAAGCATTTTTGTGTTTTCCTTATTTGGAAAATTCGTAATGATTAATTAATCATTAATTACTCGGCCATTTCTTGACCAATCAATGCCAAAATCTAATGATTTCCAGATTTTAATAGAATGAATGTATTTGCCAAGTTTCAGGTGAATTGATAAAATTCCTTTCAAGTTATCATCCGGACAAGCTTCCCCATCGAAAAAAGACATTTTTGGTCATGTGACCTCTCTGATTGGTTGAAATGTCACTGCAGCATATTCAAAAAAAATCCCCAAGGCTACTGCCTAAACCTGTCAAATTTGAAAAGAATCCGCCTAACGGTTACAGAGTTATAAGGAAAACAAAATGCGGAGCCGGCGGAGCCTGAAGCTCTCCCATACACAAACAAGCGTCCCTTGCGGGACGCTTAATTATTTCAGTACCGGCTATTAAAAATGTCATTATATTAAGTTTCTAAGGGTTAATATTTTGTCAAGACAATCAAAATCATAAAATTTGAGGAAACGTCTTATATTTTTACTTTATATTCCTGATAAATGAAGTTTATAAATTTTAAAATATCTCGCGAATACATATTTCCTCTTGACAATATCTAGCTCAGGTACGTTCGTGTTAAATGTTCACCATATCAGTGTAAACGTTCGAAATCCCGGAAACCAGTTTTTATTTTCAGAACTGGTCTGATAACTACTTAAAAAACGTGGGTATTTTTCAAAAGAATTATTTTACTAAAAGAATCGGTGACAAGTTGTAACATTCAAAGAAAGTATATATTTTAACACTAGTGAGAAAATATCAAAGAAAGCAAAACAAAGCATGCTTTAGTAATTCTCTCCGTTAGCTCCGTGTTAATGGGGGAAATAAAAAATAAAAAGTTAGTTGTTTCTGTTAACAATCATGAATAATTTATACAGCGGTTAAAACCGCAAAAACATAAAAGGCTCAATATACTCACAGGTGGGCTTAGTTTTACAGTTATATAATGTCAGAATTTTGAATACAGTGGCATATGGCATCCCTGTATCCACTGTATCCATATTCCTAGCATTGTTGATGATGATTGGCATTTCTCTTTTGCATTTGGTTTGGTAAAATGTTGACACGAGTGTACATGAACCATAATTTGAAAAGTTAATCAACTCAGTTTTCATCTCTCAGTTTTTACCATACAGCTCACTATCAATTTTGCTCACAATAATAACTAGACAAAGGACTAGTGAAGGGATGATTAGACCAACGTTCGATTAATCGTCGGCGTTATGGTATACTCGCGTTCGGTAAATGACAACTTCTAGAAATCGATTAAATCTTACCCTTCCTTATGTCTGTCTCAATATCCACGTGTTTTTTATATTTTAAGCAATTTCCTTAACTTTCCTTTGATAAATAATGAGATTTGTCACGAATTTGGGTTTGTTTATGTCTACCGCCATATTTACCGGAAGTGAGTGCCTTTGGTAGGTTCTAAATGTCAGAAACACTATTATTCTTACCGGATTAACAAATACTTCATCCCGGAAAGTGTTTCATGATATATTTTCTTAAAGTGGAGTAACAAAGTCGATTATGGGTCGATCATTGGTCGGAAAATTGGACGAATAATCGACCACGAAAATTGAGGCGATTCCACTACCAAGGACTACCAAGGACGCATCTGTGGCCAGATGCAAGATGTATCCACCAGCTACCCTCATTTGACCTTGAAGGAGGTCAAATCTGACCACATCAGAAGATTCGCAGCCCATGACTTCCTATAGGTTGGTTTCACATTGCAAACCTCTAGAGGCAATAATAAGAGAGTTATAAGCACTTTTAAGTTGGGCTATCCTCGTTTGACCTTGAAGGAGGGGCCCAAGGTCAAATCTGACCACATCAAAAGATTCCCAGCCCATGATTTCCTATAAGTTGTTTTCATATTGCAAACCTGTAGGACCAATAATAAGCGAGTTATAAGCACTTGTAAGTTTGACTATCCTCGTTTGACCTTGAAGGAGAGGCCCAAGGTCAAATCTGACCACATCAGAAGATTTTCAGCCCATGATTTCCCATAAGTTGGTTTCACATTGCAAACCTCTAGGACCAATAATAAGGGAGATATAAGCACTTTTCATGACTGAAAACAAACGCCTGTGGCGGCCATCTTGTTTTTCAAAATGAGGCCAAAAGTATTTTCAGTCAAGGTTTTGTAATGTTGAACATATCCTGCGAATTTGAGATCTCTACCTATAATTCCCTTTGTTTCAAAGGGCCAACAAAACTCCTTGCTGAAAGTCGAAAAATGTCTGTGGCGGCCATCTTGTTTTTCAAAATGAGGCCAAAAATATTCCCAGGCAAGATTTTATGGTTATGAATATAACCTGAAAATTTGAGAAGTCTACCTATAATACCCTGGCCTCTAGAGGGGTAACAAGAAAATCTCTACACAATGCGGTGGCGTACTCGTGCGTAATCCATAGTATCCGGTGGATACAATAATGGTTTTTAGGACACAGATATTTGTTCCCCAATATGAGATCACTGTGAACCAACACACAAATTTTCAAGACTAAATCCCAATTGAATCTGACAAAATTTCTATTTGACAGAATGAAGTACATTCCATCCATTCATTTTGATCTTCTTTTTATCCCCAAGTGACACATAATATGAATGTACAGGCCCGTTTTAAATTACTGTCATAGAATGCTTTAAATACAAATTTCATATTATTATTCATTTATTTTCTGAATTTAGAAAAATTGTAATTTTAATTGAGTTAATTACATAAATATTTTCTATAGTTTAAAGAATTTGGTTTCAGTTCTGGCTAAAAGTTCCTTTTGACTATACAAAAATGCAGAATTTCTCATATTAATTTAAATTCAAATGGTATTTCATTTAAGGTTATATTTACACAAATTAAGTTGTATTTTGGCAACATACCCAGAATTTTAATTACACACTGCCAAAAAAAAACCCCAAAAAACAATACAAATACACAAAGCACTTGTAGAGCACAGACCTCCGCCAAGTTTTCCCCATATTGCAATTTCCCAAAAATACTGCATTTTATTGTAGCCTTCATCATTGGTTAGTGTGATCAGGATGAAAATCACTGAAAATGAGACTGTTGAATGTTCAGAATTTTTCTCCAGGTTTTCAAGGTGTTACAACTGGGACAAACTGGTGAGAAGTATACGAGTATGTGTAAACTTGCCATTAGTGGAGAGTACTGGCTTTGCGGCATGACTTGTTGCGTGGTGGACTGCGCCAAATGATTCTTGGTGGTTGTAGAACCGCTATCACCATACACCTACATATATATACAAACAGCTACGTGTACACACAGACATCTACACAGACATACAGCCATACAGCCAGCATGCAGAGTGAGAAGCACTGCAATTGGGGAAGAATAGGATCACATTATTCGATAATTCAACAGAAATCTTACACTACTCCAACATACAAAAATACTCATATTAGTTTAGTCATGATTCAATGACTTAACGAACTGCCATTGTCTTTTTGGGTTGACATTTACATCAAATTTTGAAAATTTATACATACTACATAAAGGCAATCACCCAGTATGTTACTAAATAAACAAAATAGACAGGCGTTCTAACTAGGGCAGGGTCGGTAACACCGGTATCGAGACCAATTCACTTCAACACCGTGGCAGTACTTTACAGCCGGTATTTTGATATCAATACATAATATTGTGAGAAAACGTAAAGTATTAGAAACAAACCTCAAATCCGAAGAAATTACAAACTTTTATCCCATATTTTTATATCTTTTAGCACTTTTATAGTGATTTCTTTTAGAACAATAATGTTTTCTTTTCGCGAATCTTACATCCAGTTGGTGGGCCTATTCGATTGGGGATATGCTAGAACGCAATTTCTTCTATCGGTATCCTGGAATCAGTACGGTTTTAACACTGGTGAGATACCGAAACAGATAATCTGCTGCCGAGCCTGCCCTAGTTCTAACAGTATAACTAGCCAGGACACTGAGTGAGCAGAGGCCAGTAAAGGGTACACAATGACTATAGGCTCATGCTGGAGATGTCATCAAAATATAAAATAGCATTGGAGATGCCTGTACCCTGCATCCAGTGGAAGTACACATTGAGACATAGAAGTAGTGAAACAGTACAAAGATCGGGAGACTTTAAGAGCAGTGTCACGTTACATAAAGGTCCAAATAATGTTTAAGCAGACAAAACGTCTAAGAGAAAGAAAATATATGTAAAGAATTAAAACAAGATAATTCAATAGCAAGATGACAGCATTAATCAGTAGACTAAAAATTAAGAAGTTGTAAAATTTATTAACTGAATCATACCTGTCAATGGAAATAGCACAATTAAGTCTAAGCTTCGCAAGAGAAAAAGAAATTGTTTTTCTACAGTAAAAACAAAGCGTCCCAAAGAAACATCAATGATTTTGCTAAAATGACTATTTTGTTCTGTTTAATATGTTTTTCCATTTATGCAAAAATCCAACCAGCTGCACAAAATGGCAGCAAAAAGGCTGTCTAGAAAAAGTGCCGGATGACTCTGCATATAACCTGGGGGTCAAAAATTTCTTTGTAATTGCTCAATCTCACACAGTTTCCGAGATAAATGGAATTTTGAGTTTTTATTCAGAAACTCAAGATGGCTGCCAAAAATGGCATGAAAAAAATTGTTTTTGAAAAAGTTGCAGATAACTGCTCATATATTGGGGGCCGAAAATTTAATCAAAATTTCACATCATTTCCAAAATAAATGGGTTTTATGAGTTTTAGGCAGAAAATCAAGATGGCTGCCAAAAATGGCGGGAAAACGATTTTTGGCAAAAAGTGGCAAGGTCAAAAGTTAAATAATGGTCACATCATGACATTTCACACCTACACCCCCAACCAATGCCCCTACTAAGTATCAACTTCCTACACCTTCTGGTTTCTGCCTGAACAAGATTTTCAAAGTTAAGGTCACTATGGCAAGGTCAAAGGTCAAATCAAGGTCACACCATGATGTTGCTCACCTACACCCCCAACCAATATCCCTACCAAGTATCAACTTCTTACACCTTATGGTTTCTGAGAAACAGCCCGAATGAACTTTTTCCACTGCCTGCCTGCACATCCGGATACCATGGGTAAAAACAAGACACGCACTGTGTTAGCCCTTAATGCCTGTGAAGCAAAAAGTGGCTTCACAAATACCACCACATCACTTTTATATTTACACATTGCAACATGATCACAATTAAAATAAAAAAATAAAATAAAATATTAAAATAGCCAGCCTTGGCAGGCAAGAACCCCAGCCCGCAGGCACAGCTAAATTGCCAACAATATTGAGATTTGGGAAAATCTTAAGAACAACTTCTGTTGTAAGAAGTACAGAGAACCCACGAGATGTTCTACAAAAGATTCACAGGCCATGATTTCTTTCAAGTAGTTTTCATATTTTGTAGCCCTAGAAGCAATTATAAGGGAGATATAACGCCTTTTTGATATGATGACCCTCCTATTTGGCATTAAAGATGAGATATGGCGGTCATTTTGTTTCCAAAAAAAAATATACAATTACTCTCAGGTTTCCTATCCATTTAAATTTTGTGCAAATCTGATGAAGCTTGATGTAATAGTATAGGTTACAGAAAATATCGAAGATATGAGAAGAAACTTTAAGACCCCAAAATTTTAAAGTGTTGCCATGGCAACAGTTGCTGTCAGATAACACCCCAAACCTAATCAGCTGTAGATCCTTTTGGGGTAAACATATCCTAAAAAATTGGTGAAAATCCGTGCAGGGGTTTATGCTATGGAACACCCACAAACTTTAAGACCCGAAAATCTTAAAAGTGTTGCCATAGCAACAGTTGTTCCCAGATACCCACCAAAACCTAATCAGCTCTCGATCTTCTTGTTGTAAGCCTTTATGGGCTGGGGTCAAAAATGTTTAATTAATATGAAATACTTATACCCCGAGTACTGAGCTGGGTATAAGACATTAACTTTAACTTTTTTGGAAGTTTTGATGGCAATGACATCCTTTTACATGCCATTCTGACAAGAGAACAAATATGAACCTTTTTGACCAGATATCTAGAAAACATTGACTAATATTTTGGACAATTTTTCCAAAAATCAAAGTTTCTATGTACTCAATACTTGCGGAAAATGCAGTATCTATTGGACACTCAGGATATTCAGATTCAGAGATTGAAATCATGATGTTTGAATTTAAAATGCCTTACGACACTACAATTTCATATCTTGATGACATCACTTACTATTGCATGAAGGACATGCATAATACACACATGCAGACCCCAGTTTGGGCACAGAAATATAAAATTCTCAATAACAGCTGCGTATCACATCTAAATTATTTTTCAAACAGTAAATACAACAACCAGTTTCAGGGTCTTGAAAACGAAACTATTTCTGGTATTACGTTTGCTTGGGCAAAAAAAGTAAACATCCGTACATGTGACATAACTATATTTGCAACAGAGAACGTGAAATAGTTTAAAGCTAAAAGACATCATACATGACCATTATGAAAGGATTTTATTAACAAGATTGCGCCTATTCGACGCCAACATATCCCCAGACAGTCCATCTCTCACACACAAGCATTCACTGGGTATTTTTTGCAGCACCCATTTCGTGTGATTCACAATTATTATAAACTATTTGTCTTTTTTTTTTTTTTTGGTCAAACCATTTTTTTTTATTTTTGGGGGGTCAGTTTTAAAAAAAAGTCCTCTGAGTGGATGGTTCATGGGTCTCATATACATGTAAATCTACTTAAAGCCTTGGTTTTTGGCACATGAAAAAAACCCAACAAATTAATATATTCCCAGATGAAATTTCAGTTGTATCAGGCGCATATTATGACATAATAAGGGCTTAAAAGTGGTAAAAATCAATAAATTGGGGGTCTGTGGCATTTAAGAGACCTGAAGGTGACCTTAAAATTAAAGTTACAGACTTAGAATTTTTGACAAGACAAAGATTTCATGTAGAAGTTATATGTACTACAGTTAGAGATTTGTCAGACTTAACATTTTCAGGTTACAGGACCAAATATGATGAAAATGTCGTAAAAGAGTCACTTGGGTGGGTGTTTATGGTCCTCATACACAGGTTAAATGTCTATTAAAGCCTTGATTTAGAGACTTTAAGGTGACCTTAAATTAAAGTTACAGACTTAAAATTTTCACAGACTTAGACTACATGTAGTAGTTATATCTGCTATAGTTACAGACTTGTCAGACCAACGACTTTTGAGTTATTGGGGAAAATATGGGAAAAATGTCAAAAAAACCCGTCTAAGTATGGTCTTTATGGGCCTCAAAAACAATTTTAACCTTAACATAAAGTCTTGATTTTTGGTATATGTAAGGAGAATATAGTAATGTGTTCCCAGGTAAAATTGGAGCCAGATAAGGCACATAGTCTGTGACCTAGCCGGGTAGTCGCTTGCATTAACCGTCGACTAACTGATTAATTGTTTCTGACGTTTAGCATGTATGAAAAATACCAAAAACGTGTGTTCCGGATGTAAACAAACAAAATGGCAGATCGCGAGATGTTGAAAAGCAAAGAATTCACCAGATTATTGGATAAATTGGCCAATAATGTAATGTTTTAAGGTCTTAACTCGAGATATTCATAGTTCCAACGATCGAGTAAAATCCGCTATGTGGTGATGTACACAAGAAAACAATTAACCGATTTCATAATATTGGCGTCGACTAGTGCTTTGATAACCTACTAATCGATTAGTACGAATAATCGTTTCAGCTCTATAAATTTGTCATGATTTTCCTTTGAGAATTCTAAATACTCTCAGTAATTAAAAGACTCTAATTCTTTAAATGTAAGTACAAGAAAATCAGTGAATTTGGGCACACATATCAACTGTAATTCTAAAAAAGAATACCCATGCCCTATTTTGGGGACAAATACGGCAGACACAAAACACAAAGCCAGCACAGCCCCACCAGGTCATGTTCACATGATTCAACCTTCACTCAGTTTCAAAATGGCTGCATTCAAAGAGTGTATTGTGTTGATATATAAAGAACACATCGCAACTCTCAATAGGACCCTGCCTTAATGTTGTTATATAATATGTGTCAAAATAGAAACACCCACACACATATAAGGGCATCAAGGCACAATTGTTGTCTTAACCCACAATTTTTAAGGGGGACAGAATATGCACAATATACCATAAACATGCCACAGGGCTCACATTCCATTTAAAAGTCCAAAAATTAAGAAATCAAAGCCCGTTTAAAATCCCTCATTCCTCCATCAAATATGATACTGAAGTCAATATTTTAACATATATACACCAAGTGCCACATAATTTTAATGCACATGATACAGAATAGTAACACTACCATGCATGCTGTAATTTCCGTGATAGTTCCCCTTGGGTGAAGCATTTTTTTTTTTTTTGCAGCGGGGAATGTTTATAATACCAAACATAACAGTTTATCTTATTTTTCATATTTTTTGACTAAATTCATGTAGGTGGCACTATTATACATTGTCAGTGTTGTTGCTACCTCCACCAGGGAGGTATCATAACCGTTTATTCATCTGTTTGTTAGTATAATTATGTAAATACTACTGATTGGAACAATAAAAAAAACCACAATAAGGGTCTTGGACTCTTGGTCCATTTTAGAGAACGTTATATTTTGAGTGATCTGGATCACTGTTTGGATACAACAAAATACTCTATATTTTCCCTGTTTGCTTATTATTATGTCCCTGGGCAGATGTCTGCACTCCCTGAGTGCTCTTGTTTTTATTATTTTGTTTGTTAAAGATGATTTCACACATACAATACGCTATACCTCATGCTCCAGTTGTGTTCGGTGATTTCTGGTCAGTTGATTTAGATTTTCAGGATTCAAATACATTTACTTAGACCATAGTTCAGGATTCAAATACATTTACTTAGACCATAGTTCTGTTAAATGGGTTAACAATATTGTGGCTATGTTCGGCTCAAACACTAGGTATTTCTGAACACATTTTCCAAACAGACAACAACTCATACACTTCACATCTATTTGTAACATTTTGAGTGTTATTCAACTTCACAAAGAGAGAAAGATATAGAATCTACTATTTCCCTCCAACAAGAAGACATGAGAAAAACCAAGCCATATTTCATCTCTACTTTGTATCCTTTGAAGACCTCCACAACTTTGGAATAGAACTGAATTATGCGGCAGGAAAAAACCCTCACACAACTGGTCTATGGCTGCTTTACAAATACGCCAGGCAGCTGTTGCCATAATTTTCAAGGAGCAGCTCACTGGTTAATAATACCTGCGTGTAATTTCAAATATTGTTCTATTTCACAACCACCTTTACTTTGTTTACCAATATTCATAATTTCATATACTGGAAGGTTTGATGGGTGATCTTTATAAAAAGAACTCAAGCCTAATGTCAACAAACATTTTCAGAACTAAATATGTCTCAGAGTAAAACTTGGAAAGGGTGCCTCCCGAGCAACGTACTGGTCCAACACATTTAACTCATCGATGTTCATTTCAGGCTCGATGCATTTCATGTTGTGGTAGTATCTATATTGGTTTAATAAGTCGCGGTTGGTATTTCGATAGGACATGTTTGACACAGCACAGCATTTAACGTGAATAAGCAGAACTGGAGATGTCTGGCCCTAGAAGCAGTGGTCTTGTGTTTTTCTTTATCAAACTTAAAGTTTGACGTGAGCTGGACTTTGGGCAACATATTAGCATGTCTTTCTAGCTTCACTAAACAAGATTGTGAAATGAAAAAAAGGGACAGTCAGGTGGTATATACAGACAGCTTTATTATTAGAGATATTGTATACACTTTGGATACAGGGTATAACAAGACAAAAGGCAGCGCAAGCCCAGTTAGTTTAATAACTACATTGTCCCCTTGGTAGAGTAAATACTCATAAAAAGCTGATAGGCTTCTTGTCTGTTTACACAGTCTGCTGATATTACAATAACTGGTATTTTTATGTCCCATTTAGGCGTTTACAGCGACTACAGTAAACTATGTCTAATTATCACACGATTTAAATTTACACCTGGGTCAAAGACCCCCTTGGTATAGCCAGAATCATATCAAACTTGGGTGGTTACTAGTGGTGTGAACAGTAAACTGGCATACCGCGTTTTGTTTAGGTATAAATGATGATATCTACAAAGACTATTTAAGTACCAAACGTCATATTAGGATTTCTACAGGTTAATACTTCATCAAAACAACAGAGAACATATAAATTTCAGGAAATAGCTTACATTTTTTAAACTTTATATTCATTGTAAATGAAGCCTAAAAATTTTACTTTTGTACTGTGATAGTTAGGGGTGCGACCGAGCAGTCGACACTCACCGAGCGAGGCGAATTTCACGAAAATTCGACCCCAATTCTTAGGGTCGATTACTCGTGTATATATAACAACCTATAGAACCAGTTACGTTTTTTAGTTAATTAAACATAAATAGCATACCTTACTTTCATTAAATCGCATAATCCACCATTTGTAACATAAAATTAATGATATTATGTGCTGACAATAGCTAATTCAAGCGTTTCAAAGCTTTTATCTTTATATTTTTTTCGTTTACGGGAGCCGCCATATTGGATGTCGTTTCCTGTTATGGTGGATACTAAATGTCGCGAGGGCTCGATGTCGAGTCGAGTTTTTATCTGCGAGTAATCGACCCGAATTATTTGTACTCGTCCCACCCCTAGTGATAGTGTGGTTTTTTTTTTACAGAAATTAACAATATTTTAATAGTTCTCAGAGTACCTGGGTTGCTATTTTTGAAGTCAGACCTGTCAACATACTAACCCATGAGATGTTCTAAAAAGATTCACAGGCCATGATTTCTTACAAGTAGTTTTCATATTTTGAAGCCCAAGACACAATTAAAGGGAGATATAAGGCCTTCTTAATATAATGATCCTCCTATTTGGCATTAAAGATGTGATATGGTGGCCATTTTGTTTCCAAAACAAGGACACAATTACTTTCAGGCAAGCTTTCCTATCCATTTGCATTTTGTGCAAATCTGATGAAGCTAGCTGCAATATTTTAGGTTCCAGAAAATATTAAAAATTTTAAAACAAACTTTAAGACCTGAAAATTTTAAAGTAATGCCATGGCAACAGATATTACTGGATACCCCCCAAAACCTAATCAGCTCTAGATCCACTGGGGTAAACATATCATGAAAATCTGGTGAAAATCCGTGCAGGGGTTTAGGCTGTGGAACACCCACAAAGTTTAAGATCCGAAAATCTTAAAAGTGTTGCAACAGCAACAGTTATTACCGGATACCCCCCAAAACCTAATGAGCTCTAGACCCTCTTGGGGTAAACATCCCCTGAAAATTTGGTGAAAATCCGTGCAGGGATTTGGGCTGTGGAACACCCACCAGCTTTATGCCCACCGCCGGCTATGCCCGGACGGCGCAGGGGACGACTATAACCCCAGCCTTTATGGGCTGGGTTAAAATTTGAAAACAGAACCACATTATATTAGAAAAATATATGAATATATTCATATATTTAAAGAAAAATCAAATTTTGTAGAGTTTTTACGTCTATTTTTAGTTGTTTTGGAAGACCCGGTTCAGTTTTCTTGACTCGTGTATTAAACTGAATCGTTTCATTTCCGAGTAACTGAATAATCGTTGCAGCCCTAGCTATATTATCCAGAAAAATTTACAAAAACATTCATTCCTACAACTACAACTAACTATATTTTTCTGTGTTTCATATTTCACGCGTTACTATTATAAATACAAGTTATTATTATTTTTTTTTCCTGTCATTAGTTCATGCTGTTATTTTTGTTCTAATTATTAGTCTTTTTGTGTGTGTCATTCTCAACATAGCTCAAGGTTATGTCATTAAAGTCATAGTCACGGTTCATTAGATCTCCCAGCTGTGTGACCTACACACAATTATTGGAGGGACAAATATTCATTGCCTCAAAAGGTAGTTTGTTTTACAACTTCAGATTACACATTCCAAACAGACTGTACAAACATCTGTAAACAGCTGGACCTCCAGCAGAAAATGACATTTCCAAAATCAGTCAAAATCAAGGCACCACGTGAGATTTATTGCATGTTTGTTATAATCTGAGCTGAGCTGGTTTAGTAAATGTTTATTAGTGGTTGGACCAGTTCTGAAATTAAAACCGGTTCTGAAATCGAACGAAATCTGGAATTTCAAATGCAGCACTGATATGGGGTAAATTTACAATGAGCGTACATGAGCCACAACTTGAACTGTTAATATGTATTTGCGAGATAAACTTAATTTTTCAATGGATATAAAGTGAAAATGTAAGATATTTCCTGAAATTTATACATATGTTTTATATTGTTTTGACGAAATATTAACCAATAGAAAGCCTAATATAATGACGTTTTTAATAACTGGTGCTTAAATATTCTTTGCGGATTTTGACATTTATACCTGAATGAAATGAAATACGGTATGCTGGTTAATGTATATCCACTCCAATTTACGTAGAGATGTACATGATTGAGTGAATCACATGATTGAACCTTGTATTGTAAAATAGTACACAAATACTCGTGAAAGGGCTGACCAAGTTAAGTAATGGACTATTACAAACACTAGAACACAAGATCAGGAAATTAATTTTGCAAATATTTATATGAAGCTGCTTTTAAATGGATAAAAATCAACCAAGTTTGAGTTCAATTTTTGTTGAAACCACAAAAAATTAGTGTTGTTTTTCGTTCGTTTCTGGCAAAAATAAAGAAATTCGCAAAGAATATTCGGGGTGGCGATATTTTCTAGAATATATTCCCCCCCACCCATCTGTACCAACAGTGGAAAAGTATAACTTTCATTAAATCTTTGTTTATTTTAACATTACCTAAAAGAAGAAACTCTTCACAGAGAAAGAAGGAAATGTACACCAAAATTATTGTAATCAAAACATAATAAAGCTTTCGGATGCCTTAGAATCGAGTTTTCCATTGTCTTGTCAAATTAAAGTCAATTATTTATGATTCCTGGAAATTCAGACACAATATAATTTCCAAATGATTATATCTCAGGTTATACACTATAAAATACTTTTATTTGTAAAATGATTATTATCATTTACTACTTTCAACAACAATAACAAAAGAACCCCACTAAACCACAGTGTTATTGGTCAGAGATGTTCCTTTGGTGTTGGTGGAGGGCAATATTTTCAGGTGGGGGGTATTATTTTCCAGCACTTCTTTATGAGTAATCTGCTTAAAATGATTGCAAAGTATTGCCCACTTATATGCTTATTTTATTTTTTGTTATTTCTTACTTAACTACTGCTTTACAGCAGTGATGTGTAAGCATAATGAGGCCTGGCAAAGTCTTTTGTGTTATTGTTTAACCATTATAATAATTATATTTTTTGATGGAAAAGATATGGAACAAAACAAAGCCTGTAACAAAAAAGTTACTTAGTCTATGTTCTGATATTAATGTTGTTCATTCCTGTATGATGTATAAAATTATAATAATAAATGATTTAATGTATGTAAAAACTAGATTGGGCCAACTCGGCGCCAACATATCCCCAGACAGGTCATCACTCACGCCACAGGTTTTGATCGGGAATTTTTTATTTAATCCATTTGTTGTATGCCATAAATATTGGGAAAAGTTATATGAACTTCAGCACATCAATCTACTAAGTTTCCCAAGGAAGATAGTGTATCCCCAGACGTCGAATACATAACTCAACAGATCATATTTTCAATCTTCCTGCAATGATAACTCTGAACCTATTTTCAAAGTATTTAAATGATTGATGATTGAATGTCCATTCTAAATTAATAATCTCAAAAGAACATATCTGTTTCTATATTTGTTGACAAATAAAATATTATTTTTAACTCAACTCATCATACTTTTCAATCTTCCTGCAAAGGGTAACTCTGAACCTATTTTCAAAGTATTTAAATGATTGATGATTGAATGTCCATTCTAAATTCATAATTCCAAAAGCGTATCTCTGTTTCTATATTTGTTCACAAATAAAATATTATTTAAAAATCATATATTATTTATATTATTATATTATTTTTAGAATTTGCATTGTTTTTCAGTTATTCATTTCCTCAATTCCTATATATGTGGTCCATATATATGCAACCTAAATATGTGACACAATCTCAGTTCTGACTCCCTTTGTCTTAGATAATTAGATAATGAAGCAAACACCACCTCCCACCCCCAACCCACCTCTCTCCCCTTCTCCACACCTCTCTCACTATTACAGAAGATCTGTATACCTTTGTTTATTTAGTGTCACTCAATAGCTGGAGGTCCCAGAGGTGGGTGGGGGATGGGGGGGTGGGACTACAAAAAGATGGAGTGCTGCAGCACAAATGGTAAACAAACACTTATAATATAAAAGGCAGTGTTCGCTCTCGTCAAAAATGAATGCGAGACAGACTGTCTCCCTTCACTTGAAAAGGCGAGACAACTGTGAAAAAATGTGAGACATGTTTTGCGTCAAGATATTTTGAAATATTTAGTTCCAATTTGGGACTGCATAAAATTTTCTTTATTTAAATAATAAGAAATAGATGCTAAACTAAAACTTTAAATACATAAAATATTTAATGCTGTTTTTATTTGTCTTTTTTAAATTTATATTTCACTTTTAAACCACATCTTAATGGCTTAATGGCTGGGTACTACTGGTTTTTTAAAAAAATTTTTTTTTTTTATTATTATTTTACTATTATCTGGATTCATCAAATAAATAAATAAATTGCGTTTCTTCTCTTTTCTTTGAAGAAATATATATTTTGTCTCTTCCGACAATAGACGAATTTCTTTGGTCAGTAGTTGTTTCGACTGTTTCGCCTGTGACACAATATGCAGAAGACGAGTTAAAAATTAGACATAAAGCATGGAAATCTCGTGAGAATACCCGAATTCTCGCGTGAATTACTGTTAGCTGGATGTATCAAATAAAATAAACTCACTTTCATCTCTTTCTCACCTATTTCTATGGGGCAATATGTATGTCGTCGCTTCCGATAATAGACAAATTTCTTTGGTCAGTAGTTGTTTCGACTGTTTCGCCTGTGACACTATAAGCAGAAGACGAGTTTAAAAATCAACAAAAAGCACGAAAATCTCGCGAGAATACCCGAAGTCTCACGTGAATTACTGTTAGCTGGATATATAAAATAAAATAAACAGATTTTCATACTTTTTTCACCCATTTCTATGAGGAAATATGTAGGTTGTCGCTTCCGATAATAGACGAATTTCTTCAGTCAGTTTTGAGCGTTTCGCCTGGTAGCGACAACACAGACGCGTTTGTGAGTTGGTTTTGCGACAACTCGCCCCAGAGTGTGTACAAACTCGCGAAATCGCGCTCGAGAGCGAACGCTGAAAGGGGTAATCAAATACAAAAAGCTCAGTTAATCTTATCACTAAAATAAAATAAAATATATAAATAAGGAATGTCCAACAGGAAGATTATATACCTCCAGAATTAAATATAAATTATCAAACGACAAGAACAGATTTATAATAATAATTCAGAATTGAGAATTTTAAGTATGTGATTATCAATTGAAATGAGTTCGTAACTGTAGGAGCTGTGTCAAAATTAAGGCAAGTTGAATAAAACTGGGCTAGTTGAGGGTTAAAAATCCCCTATTTTTACTACATAAGGCTATAATTTCATTAATATTTGGGACTTAAAGCTCACCAGAAAATAACAGTGTCCATTTTGCCTACTTGAATATGTTTAACCAGTTTCATATTAAAAAGTTAAAAACTCAGCAAGCAGAGAGATAACACACAAAAATAAGTTCTTAAAAGCCTAAGATAGCCATAACATTATTAATATTCAAAATTTAAATAGACAGGCACTTCCTTTGAAAAATTCAAAGATTTCAGCTCTATGAGCCACATAGTTTGACAGTTACAGGGCTTTAAAGTGGCATAATATCCATAAATTGGGTCTCTGTGGGCATTTTACAATTGTTAAAGAGACCTTAGCAATTAAACTACAGAACTGAAACTTTTTGGGGGACATACACAACAAACAAAAATTATATATAATACAGTTTAAGACTTGTCACACTAAGCATTTCCAAATAACAGGGCAAAATACAGAAAAAAATGTCAAAAAAGGTCACTTGGGCAAGTGTCTATGGCCCTCATACACAGGTTAAATGTCTACTAAAAGCCTTGATTTTCGGCACATGTGAAAAGGACATAATAATGCATTCCCAGATGGGATTTCAGCTCAATCAATCACATAGTTTAACAGTCACAGGGCTTAAAGGTGGCAAAAAGTCCAAATATTGAGTCTCTGTGGCCTTTTAGAGATCTCGATGTGGTTTTCAAATTAAAGCATCAGACTTAAAATCTGCTACATACTAAGACTACACATAGAATATGTATCTAATAATAAAGTTTGAAACTTCTCAGACTCACCATTTCCAAGTTACAGAGCAAAATATGTGAAAAATGTCTTAAAACGGTCACTCGGGTGGGTGTTAATGGTCCTCATACACAGTTTAAATGTCTACTTGAAGCCTTGATTTTTGGCACATGTAAAAAGAACATAATAATGTATTCCCAGATGAGATTTCAGCTCTATCAGTCACATAGTTTAACAGTCATGGGCCTTAAAACTGGCAAAAAGTCCAAATAGTGGGTCTCTATGGGGCCTTTTAGAGACCTCAATGTGGCCTTCAAATTAAAGCTTCAGACTTAAAATTTGTCACATACTAAGATTACACATAGAATATGTATCTAATACAGTTTGAAACTTCTCAGACTTACCATTTCCAAGTTACAGGGCAAAATATGTGAAAAATGTCTAAAAAGGGTTACTCGGGTGGGGATTTATGGTCCTCAAACACAGGTTAAATGTCTACTTAAAGCCTTGATTTTCAGCACATGTAAAAAGGACATAATAATGCATTCCCAGATGGGATTTCAGCTCCATCAATAACATAGTTTAACAGTCACAGGGCTTAAAGGTGGCAAAAAGTCCATATATTGGGTCTTTGGGAGCCCGTCAGAGACCTCAATTTGACCTTCAAATTAAAGCTTCAGACTTAAAATCTGCTACATACTAACATTACACATAGAATATATATCTAATACAGTTTGAAACTTCTCAGACTTACCATTTCCAAGTTACAGAGCAAAATATGTGAAAAATGTCTTAAAAGGGTCACTCGGGTGGGTGTTTATGGTCCTCATACATGGGTTAAATGTCTATTAAAGGCCTAAATTTTGGAGTACATACAAGAAAAACATATTGATATATTCTCAGATGATATTTCACTTAGATGAGAGACATAGTTTGAAAGCTACAGTGCTTGAAGATGGCAAAAAGTCCATAAATTGGGTCTCTGTGGGCAATTTTGAGATCTTAAGTCGGCCTAACAGGTAAACCTACAGCCTTTAAATTTTTCACAGACAAGGATTACATATAAGAGTTACATCTAGTGCAGTTTGAGACTCATCAGAATTACCACTTCCAAATTATAGGGCAAAATAAGTTAAAAATATAGGAAAAAAGTCCTAAGTGGGGTCTTTATGGGCCTCAAAGACAATTTTCTCCTCCACTTAAAGTCTTGATTTTCGGCACATGTACTAAGAATATATTAATGTGTTCTCAGGTAAAATTTGAGGCAGATAAGCCTCATAGTTTGTGACCTAGAGGGCTCTAAGTGGCCAAAAGTGCAATTTCTGACCTTAAGGTGGGCATAAGTTCTTTATTATTGGGAGTTTAAGGTCACCTTAAAATAGGGATCTTCCTTTGGGCATCCTTAACATGTGTACCAAGTTTGAAAAAAAAATATTAATCCGTTTTTGAGTTATCGCGTCCACAAGGAAATTTCTACGGCGGCGGCGGCGCGACGGACCTGAATCCAATATATCCCCGACTTTCGTCTGGGGATATAATAAATTGACATAATATATTTAAACCCGATACTGAATTTAAAATATATAAACCAGAACAAATAAATGCTTGAAAAAAGTATGGGGTGGGAGATATTATTAGGTGAGGGTATTATTTACTTTCAATAACCAAAGATAACTCTAAACCACAGTATTATTTATCAAAAATTATTGTCCTTGGGTGGGGGGGTAAATTTTCAGGTGGGGGGGTATTATTTTCTAACCCCCAGGGAGGGGAGGTGGGGTGTGTGTGTGAAATTTCTAGAAAATATACCCCTGGTTGCAAGCATTACTCCAAGAAGCAGTTTCTTCTTAAAACTGTCCACTACATATCCTTGTGGGAAACAAACACAGGATGTACAATGACACTAAGGAATTAAGTCAACATGTCAACATGCTTCCATTGTCTGCCCTTTTCTAGAATATCTCTACTGGGGAGAAATAGACATGAACTAAATATGAGACATCATTTAATCTCCTCTCCAAGGTATTCTGTCATACATTTGCCACAGAATGTAAAACTTGCAGGTGAGGAATTCCCATGATTTATCTTTTGGGGAGGGTTCTATAAAAATTGCTACTCAAATTCATGATTTTTGTGGCTATTTTAATTTATACTATTTTGATTGTTTTCTTACAGAATTTTCACGATTTGCATTTCTTGTCAAGTAGCTAGTGTCACACTCCTTACAGTCATGTTATCTTAACAAACAGTTTGAGACAGAACCAGCACTCATACAGTAAGCTATAGGAAATTTGCCACAGTATACAAAATTCATTACTTTAACTCATCAAATTTTGTGCTAATTTCACATCAGGGGAGATTGGAGGCCCGATATTATCCACAAAAATCACAAAGTGTAAAAAATTTAACGCAAGGCAAGGAAATATAGGGGATTTTCTGCCGGTGAATTTTATACAATGTGGCAAAATTCACATGTCTAACTTTATCCAATTGCCTGGAGCAAATATTGATGTTATCTCTCCATTTTTTGGTTTCTTATTCTATTCTGGGAAAAACACTTGTCTAAAGGACAAAAGGACATTAAAAGCAAAACATTTTATATTACACACATATGTAACAGCTTTTGGGATGGGTTTTCATAAATCAGAGCGATATTTCAGGCTTTCAAATGAACAAAATTGGGTACATTACATGCTTGTCACTGATATAATAAAACATGTTCCCAAGTATATTTTACTATTAAGTTCAAACTGGTAGTGGTGTGAACGGTAAACCGGTATACCGCATTTCGTTTTGTTTAGGTAGAAATGACGAAATCCGCAAAGAATATTTAAGTACCGATTATTGAAAACGTCATCATATTAGGCTTTCTACTGGTTAATATTTCGTCAAAACAATAAAGAGCATATACATTTGAGGAAAAAGTTACATTTTCGCTTTATATTCATGGTAAATGAAGTTTACAAACTTCAAAAAATCTCGCGAATCCATATTTCCTATTGAGAATGCAGCTCATGTATACTCCCGTAAAACTTTTTATTATATATCTGTACACTTTCGAAATCCCGGATTTTGTTCGGTTTCAAAGCCCCGAAAACCGGTTTTTATTTTCACAACCGGTCCGACCACTACAAACTGGTAATGTCTGTGTGAGATTAATTATATTATAATATATGTGGGATCATTAACATAATATACACAATCATCACCTCAAACATATAAAATTAATGTGCAAGAATACTGAATTTAATTCGTTATGATGTTTTTGATGTCTGAAGTCAAGTTTTGTACATTTTTGACAGTGTGAAAAATATTTTTTTGGGGTCTTAAAGGTCTTGTTTTTCTCAAGTAACAAAAACTATACTATTTGAATATTGGGGTGGGGGCTATTCCCTCAATCTTGTATGTGACCAAGATAGTTATTTTTTTCTCCCCAAAAATAAAATATAACCTTGGACATGATAACTATGTTCAGGAAGTCAAAGCTATTTTATAAGGGAATATGACAGTAAATACAACAGTTAAGATGGACGATGGTCCTTTCTTGTGTTGTCAGGTTTTTTAACGGTGGGGGAGTGAGAAACATACTTGAAGCGCCTGCTCTATTTTCCCTCCTGCTAAAATAGGGCTCAAGGAGCTTTTTAATATTCTCTAGTTTCTGTGTGATTGCGAGACACTAGCCAACAGTCATGGCTGTAGACATTCCAACATTTTATAACCTCTATCTATCTGGCTTGTCAACAGCCTCGACACATATAATGGAAGAAATGTTATTTTTGACCTGTAAGGAGGAGACTCTGGACTTACCAGAGGGTAGACGGGTATGACGCCTGAAACCATGGCCTGTGCTTGCAGCTGTCTCAGGATCAGGTTATTTCTGCCGTTCTGTAGCAGCTGTTCTCGCAGATGCTGTGGCGGGTGCAGGTACTTGCATGGCGGCTCCTTCCTCTGGCATTTGCCCTGCAAGTTACAAAACATATCCAACTGTAACAATGTTCATCTGATGTCTTCTGACACACCCCTGTTAGTATTTGGCAATAACAACTTAAGTTTAAAACTAAATTATTATATTTATTATATATACTGGTAATTGATTTATTGCTCCACAAATCTTTAAAGCATTTTGTGAATGGTTAATGCCACCAACAAAACATCTTTCATTCATTGCATCATGTTCCATTTGTAAATATAATAGAACTTCCATTACCTGAGCCTCTATTATCTGAATTTTCAATTATCCGACCTCAAACCCTGTAACTCAACTCCATTTAAACCTTTTATTTTAGGCTTTCTATATCTGACCTTTCTATTCTTCAACCTAATTGTTGTACTCCCCAAGACGGTTGTATAATAGAGGTTCTACTGTATTTCATTCAGCAAGAAAACTTAATATAATTTCTCCTTTATGATTGTTGTCCAATTGCAACTAAATAAAGTTTTGTAAAAATTTAATATATTTTGTTTGCAAATTAGGGATGGGTCGGTATGGAAAATATATACATCGGGAGGTCGCCAAAGCAAAACCGTACTGATTCTGGGACTCCGTGTTCTAGTACATCCCAAACAAACAGGACGTTTCCTCTTCAAGAAATCGCAATAAAAGTGGCCAAATGCACAAAATATGAGATGCAAGCTTATAATTTCTTCAGATTTCTTGTTTGTTCCCAATATTTTAAGTTTTCCTTCAGTTATATAAGCTGACGAGAGATTGAGGCAAAAATAGTCTTAACCAAAACATGGCAATGTAATTGCTATAAAGACTGACAGTGTTTGAAAATTGGGTATAAAAGCTTATAATTTCTTCAGATTTTGGGTATGTTTCTAATATTTTAACTCTTCCTTCCATTATATGCGCTGATAAGTGAAGTGACGGTTGTAAAATCTCATCACGGTATTTCAGTAAATTGCTCTCGATATCGAGATACCGGACCTACCGACCCATCCCTAATGAGAATATGTGATCATTTTTATAAGTATATATAGGCAAGGTGTGTCATACCACTTATAACTAAAGGAATGTATCGAAAGACAATATATCATCAGTGGTTCATCTTTGCTTTGAATCACCATCCATGGTCAGTGACACACTTATCCCTAAAATCCCTTCCACAGGTATAACCCCTTGTTATTAAGCATTGCATAAAATGCCCGTCCTTTGTTGACTACCGTCTGACATCTGTATGCAAAGTTGACACAGTGGCCCGTTGTCCTATTCCTTCAGCATTTTACGAAAGTTTTAAAAGGTTTATAATTTCCGCCCATGAAGGCCACCACGTCAGTTACCATCAATCACCTTCCCTTGTCACTTGCCAGCCCTACCACCATCACTAAATCTCTTTCTGTCACTCCCGGTCAGTGAATTTCAGCGAGTTGAGGTTAATGCAGCTTTCCTCTCAGTAACCAATGTTTATACTACTGTCGTCCAGTTACTGATGGTTACATATTGTGTCCCATCAGTGGTCATACACATCATACCTTATGGACGCAACAAATCTCGAAAGAAATTAAATGTCCTGAGATGTGGTTCCGCCGCCAAGTAAAAGTTCTAGCCACATAGTATACCACCTGTAGTGTGAAAGGGGTATTACTGAAGTAAAATGTTTACTTTTGAAATAAGATTCAAAATAAGCTACTTGTAAAGTCAGTAGTATTGCTGTAAACCTTTCAATGCAGTGAGGAAGTTAAAAGAAACTATGGGCCAAACACAATTCAACCAGAAACAACTGCCATGGCCTTGTATTGAAACAACTTTGGTAATATTTCCTGGATTGTATTATGCTTTTGGTAAAAGTCTACAATACCATAGAAACATCTGAGAGTGTGGTTTATGGCACGTTTGTATATAAGACTGGGTTTACTCAATGGCAATCAGCGATGCCTAATGGCCAACACAACTGTCTTATTATGATTTTTATTATTTTATTCAGTGACACAAGCATATATAAAACATTCTAAGCTTTCCTATTTTTCATTTACAGGAGCCTCCATATCTGATGCTGTTTTCTTTGAAGGTATATACACTATTTAAGGTTTGTGAAATAAATGTTTCAAAGATTCTTTGTAGTGACCTGCTAGGAATGATATTGATATTAGCACACTTAACTAATACTGAAATTCAGAAAGATGGTGAAATTGTTTCCATTGTGATTCAAGTCGGCAGTTGATGATGTGGAAACCAAGATTAAGGTGAGCAAGGTTTGTATACCAATGATTCATCAGTGTCAAATCTCAAAAGTAAGCTTTACAAACAGCAGGAGATTTGACAGGATGTAACCATGTTACCACTGGCAGTCACACTACACATAGTTCAATAATAAATATGCTGTGTTTTTATTTGTGACAAAGATCTATCTAGATACAAGAGCAAACGAACATGTGAAATTAAATTTGAAATATTTATGAAAAGTCTTAAGCTTTTAAATCAAATTTTATCTTAATGTATCATCCTGTGCCTTCTGTCTCCCAAATCTAATCTAATCTAATGTGGACTTTTATAGTGGTTAATCTCTATCAATTGACAAACTCTCGGCTGAACATCATAAATAATGCGAATAATTTTAAGTCCAATGATATGGTCAGGTCATACCAAAGAAGACCAAGGGTTTATAGGGAGGCTATGGTGGGTAGGGTTTTGCAAATGGATAAGTTTTGAGCTTCTTCATGAAGGAATAGTGTTACGATCGAAAGTAAATATGGAAACCGGTCCCGAAAACAAAAATTCGGCGAAAACCGGATTCGTTAGAATAAGTTTACAGCAAACTGTGGTCAAATTGTAAAATTGTCTGTGCTTGTACATGAGCAGTTACTTCAACTAAAATGCAGTTTATTTTATGATAAAATCAGATGTTTTGGATATTATTTCATTGTATATTGGCAAAATATTACACAAGTAAATATTTCTAAGTGTTTCTGTGCAATATTTCATAAGCTTGATGTGAAATATGTGACATTTCGGGAACCGGTTCTTGGACTTTTGTCACCAGATTTCGTTTACGTTTATATAAATCGAACAGAAACCAAGTATCCAGTTTGCCATCTTTACCACTATGAAGGAGTCAATAAATGTTGCACTGCATACATTGTCAGAAGATCATTCCAAATTTTGGGAGCATCAAAAGCAAAACTATGGCCAAAACTGTTTGACTGACTTGTAGCATGAGGAGTGGAAAGGAGGAACTGTAATATCGGTTGCGTATACTTATCAAAACACCACTATTTGACCTGTATTCCTGTGGTTTCCTAGGTTTTTCCCATATGCCAATCCTTATCAATTTTGTCCTTAGGTATTCTTTAATGTTTCTTTACCATTTTCGGTTTGGTCATGAATTAAATACTAAGAGTATTAACTTCCGATAGTCAAGAAGCACTGCCAAACATCACAAGATCACTTTGTGAGCTGTTACTATGCCAATCCTTACCATTGCAGATTGTTCAGAGACACAGTCTACACTTTTAGGAAATATTCTCTAGTGCATGGGAGGGTGTTCTGAGTAGTTGACTGACAAAGAGTAATTTGGACTCCAGCTATGCAAGATTTCTCTGATTTTGTTCCGGATCTGAAAAAAAAGGTAGGTGCTCAAATAACCCAGGACAGTGGAACAGCACCTTTCAGCTTCCATATCTTTCAGAAAGACTCTAAATAAAACAATGACCTTCACTGTTTTCATGGTTTTGTTTTCTCATATCTCATAATTTTTCACTCCAACCCTCCACCTCCACACAGGTCAGACGAACCAGTTCACTGTCTCCCGATGTGTGTATGTAGCCATTTGTTATACTAACTACAGTAAACATAATCATGATAGCCAAAGCAAAGGACCAATAGTAAACTTGCATAATAATAATGGCTTCATATTCTATTTACTTTAATTGAATATCAATATCTGCAAACAAACTTGTCTGGACTAAAACTTTCTATAACATCTGTCCATAATTTGGTTGTTATACAATAAGGTGTTAAAATATCAACCACCTTTTCAAATACATGGAACAAAAGTTACATGGTCATCCACTAAGTTTGATGACCACTTGGTCGGTGAGGCTTCTGGTTCTATAATGTCAACCCTGTGAAGACGAATATTGACAATCATTCCCAATTTTTCCAACAGATGTTGTATAAACCAAAAGCTGAGAACTACTACTAATTGCTTCACCCTTACAAAAACTTAATGCCGTGTTTGACTTTATAAAATAATTAGGACAACCAGAAGTAGTAAATCAGTACATTTTGCACCATAACTTTACCCTTCACTAAATACTTTTATTAGCAATAAATGTTTAGGAAATTGGGCTATAATGTTTTCCTGAACATTAATACACAATGGCCTACTCTGTAATATTTTAAAAGAACACCTTCAGTTGATAAATACCAATGTTTGAATGGAAAATAATACTCTTTTCAATTTAATACACTAAGTACTCTATTACTTTACTTTTAAGTACTCTTTAACAATCCTAAAATTAATTAAAGCCCCGGCCATGTTTTCATTCAAATACGGCTTCTCTAAAACTGGAAACTTGAGATCAATCTCCAACTCAGACCTTAAAATTTGACAGATGTCTGCATTTCTCAACTTCAAAGTCCAGACTGAAGTACACCAGGGAAGCATTATGGGTGGAGTTCTATGACAAGAAGCACTAAAACTTTCCTCTGCTGCAGGCAACTGAGGGGATACTGTTGCTAAATACAATAATCATGGCAGCTTATTATAAGACACTGTTTGTGTTGAGCCTTGTACATACTAAATGTAGTTGATTGTGAAGTTAGAGTTTAATAACAATATTGAAATTTATATTTGGGTGTGATTTATGATGTGGGATTTCTGGGTAAAATGGTGGCTACCATAGCTTTTGACAGATTTTCATGACAAAACCAGTCAAATCAATATGAATCAGAACACTTCATTACAGATGTATAACATATGTGTCAGTTTTGGATTGGAAAAAACATAATGTCTATTTATCATAGTGAACTACATCTTGCTGGATCAGTTTGTGAGCAATATGTTCCAATCTGTTGATCGGGACAATTCAAATGGCAAATCAGGAATACCACATTGTTTCTCCTTAAGAGACTTGACAACAAAGCCTGAAATATCTTTAAAGTTTATACTTTTTGATTTCTACTTTATTTTCAGTATGTACAAAATACGAAGAAACATTCAGCCATACTGACTGCAGGAAAATCAACTGAAACCTCCTCAAATTCTTTTTGATGTTTTTACCCACATTCAAGACTCAAAAATCACACATTGAATTCAATTAATTCATTCCTGCAGCTGTCCACCTGTTGTACCCAATAACTTGGTGTCTATTACCTGTCACATCTTGACAATTTTTTTTAATTTCTTTTCCCCCCAGAATATCAAACTCTGTCATGACAGAGTTGGTGTCTGCATGTACTCACTTATTCCCACCCCCCACCCCCCCTTCTCAATTCACTGTAAACCTAAATGTACTTATTCACTGTTATTATAGAGAGTTTAGAGCACACATGTAAACCCATTGTCATAGTAACCTGCCAAGGTTTTAATATCAATGATCATTATTGTATGTTAATTGTTAAAGTATGTGTCTAAATTTATTTATTTATTTGGGGTTTTACGTCGCTTTCAACACTGTACAGGTCACATCACGATGGGTAGTTGGGAGGGCAGAGGAAACCAGTACATACAGTTGGTCAAGGTTCTGTACTGTAAACTGCCGACCAAGGGCAAGCAACTACCAGTTTTCCCACTTGAGGCCTGGCCAGGAACCAAACCCTGATCTCAGAGGTGGGAGGCGAGAGTGTTACCACTCTGCCACCATGGCCCCATTACAAGTGTCTAAAGCACTATCCGTTAACTCATTAGAAATTCTAAACAATCGTTCTTCAGCCACATTTGTCACATTAAAACATTGGCTGGAACTATCTTTTGTTAAATTTCTGATATTGACCCATAAAACATAATATTAGCTGCAAGTAAAAACACAAAGAAAACAGTCAAATCATAGGTTAAAAGATATAAAACATGGTGTGAAGTAACACAGAAGTTTATGAAATGAGTTAAAGTGTCACATTACTTGGTTATATTTGTGCAGATTTTAATTTTACTTGTTTAAGTATAATGCTTGATCTGTTTTGTCTGACCTCTTATGAAATGTTGGCATCAGTTTTCACTTGTATAAAAGTGGAGTACTAACACTTTACTAAAATATGGGAAAGTTTATCCAAATATATTTGGATAGTATGTTTTATTATATTTCTGACATTTTAAGTAAGCATTATTCAGATGGCTGAACTAGACAGAAGCTTGCTACTCCATACAAATACCAAACATAGAATACAAAATTAAGGGCCTATATTCAGAAAAGGAATCAAGCTCGATTTGAGTAAAAAATCAGCTCAAATTTACAGCCGTTTATATGAAACTTGAGGCGATTTTTGCCCCACCTTGAGCTTGATCCCTTTTGTGAATCCGACCCCAGCTTAGCAATTTCATAGCACTAGAGTCTATTCAATCTGAAAACTTGAGCAGCACTAAAAATACATTACATAATCACACACTGTCTAATATGTGCTAGTCAACAGTGTAGTTATACACTAGAGCACACCACCGACTTTCCTCTTTTAGTTTGGGAATTTGATGGAACAGTGGCAGACATTCAATAACTTACTTCATTTTCCACAGAAGTAACATAAAGATTTTAATCAAGGTCATGTCCTAATCCTCAATATAACCAGCTTTACCCGGCTATCTAATGGATGAAAAGACCCATTTGAGGTGATTTGTACTGCATCCTTATGGTCTGGTAATGCTGTGTTACCATGGTGACAGACTTACTGTTATGGGGTCTTTAGTAATACACGTATTACCTGGTGAATAAATCACTTTGAAATCACTACCTGCATTTAGCAAGATATTTAAAACCTTTGCTAAATGTACCGTGAGTTCTTAGTGCTTTTGTCCATACTATTTCACTGAAAAACTATGATGAAACTTCACCACCGCCATCTTGATTGTCAGAGGGGAGACAAACATTAAATCTGATATTATAAATTTTTATCTTAATTTTTGTAGTAACCTCCAGGAATGGAAATACAATTTTTGTTTTTATGAAGTTCATTTCCTGGTAAGTCTCTTTGATTGGGGATGTACTAAACCACATCTTTTTATGCATCCCAAAATCAAAACAGTTTACCAAACTACCAAAGTGAAAAATATGTGTGTCACGCCCCTAGTTAAATGAAACAATCCTATCCTTAGCAAGTAGGGATGGGACGGCAGTGTATTTTTCCACCTCAGTATCCGACCATTGTAAGATTCTGGATGGCAATTTGAAGCACTAATGATGAAATCTCTGTACCCAGTGTGAGGGCGGATCAGTGATGTACTGGTTACAGTGCTCGCCTACAACCTCTGAGGTTGCTGGTAGTGCTGGGATGTAACTCGATGGGCGATAATTGGGGGGTCACATCGATTTGCACAAGTGAAACTTGAGTTTTTGAAAACGTCAATATTTTCACCATCTAAGGCTGACACTTCACCAAAACAATAGATACCGTATTTATTGTAATAAACGCCCCGGGGCGATGCATTTTTCCAAAGGGGGGGCGACTATTACAGATAAATAAAATCATATCTCGAGTCCAGTGGCAATGGGCGATAATGAACACTTGCTGCCTTGATCTCGCTTGCTGGCATGTATAATGGCGAGACAGCTTAAAATATTTAAAACAAACCTTAAATCTGAAGAAATTATGTAGTTTTATCTCCTATTATTGCAGATTTCAATGCGTCTGTGACCAAAACTGCCATGTTTTGTTTTTATTTTCTTTATTTCTCGTAAGCGATATTCGCTTGGGAAGTACTAAAATGCACCATTTTTCGGAATCCTGGAATCGCAAAAATGTTGGCTGTTGAGAGGCCCGAAACCCCGAAATATGAACTTTGCAAAGGTAGAGAAGAGGGGGGGGGGGGCGTTTATTACAAAAAATACGGTATATCCAATTTTTTAAAAATATATTGCATTTTACTTTATTTTGGCTTAAATGAATGAAGATTTAACTTAAATTATATCGCGAAAGCCATTTCCAGGTCAAAGTTTTGGCTAATGTACGGTTATATAAAATATTTTCCATATTAATGGCTAACAAACGAAATACTGTGTCCCGAAAATTACTCGACTTTAACTCGAGTTCAACTCGCTTCTAACAAGTGATGCTCGATCTGCCATTTAAGCTGGCGATCCCACCACTAGCTGCTCTTTGGAATCTTGGCCCGGGTGCTTCATGTTGGAAAATTGGTAGTTACTTGCCGATACAGACTCTTGACCAACTAGTATGCACTAGTGCTGGGATGAGCTGACCGTAACTCGAGTTGTAACTCAGTGGGCGATACTTGGGGATAACATCGATTTATGCAATGTAAACTCGAGTTTTCACAAAATAAATAATGATATATTTACCTTGTCTCAAAGGGAGACTTTTGGAACTGATCAAACCATCGAAACTTAAAAACTGAATAATTAATGGTCGTTTTTTATTGCTTTTTATTAACCTTATCTGTGTGGCTGTTCCATGAAGTGCACATACATATCTGTACACTTTAAATGGCAAAAAAAAAAAAAACTTTTTTGCAATAAAAAGGTACTTAACACAACTAGTGATAATATTTCATATTTTTAAATGTAAAATCCATTTTTATGAATAAAAATGTATATACTTACCATATGAAAACACTTGGGTAAGCTTTGCTTGGCATTCGGTGACCGCCACGTACACCATACATAGAATTTAAAATATGAGGGGAGACCCTCTTTAAACCTATATACTTGCTACCCTTTGACCTCTGGTGACCTAGTTCACTCTGCCATGCACATTAATGCGAAAATAGTTCATTCTTTTTGTGAATAAACCTAGATGCTGGAAAAAGGCCTAAAAGCGGGGCAGGCGGGAGGGTGATTTGCTGTTTTCATATGGTAAGTATATACATTTTTATTCATAAAAATGGATTTTACATTTAAAAATATGAAATTTTATTTCATAAAAATGTAAATATACTATACCATATGAAAACACTTGGGTTGAATGCCCACATGGAAGGATGGTGGGAAAAAAGACAGACTAAGGAGGAAACCACCCATGGTTAAAGTGCACTAAAAAAGGAAAATTCCTGGTGCATAACCGAAAACCCCTGTGATGAAGGTGCAACTTGACTAAGTGTGAAGTAGTTAACTACTTATTACCTTCAGCACTGCTGTCTATACCCAAGAGGTCAGCTCTAAGAGGATAAGCACCAAAGTGTCAACACCCAGAAGATGTGCCAAAAGTACACTACCAAGCACAGTTCCCAAAAAGGAAGTCCCCAAAAAAGGAATACCCCCCCCCCCTTTTCTGAGGCTAAGAAGCCTCAGAAAGGATCAAGAAAAAGGAAGATCAAGTAGAAAGGGAGACTACACGTTGTGCAGCCACAATATCTCCCAATCTATAGGTATCCTCAAGATTCTTGAGAGCCACATTCCTAAAGTAGAAGGATGTAAAAGTGGAATGGCTCTTCCACGTGCAAGATCTCATGATATCAAGGAGTGGGATTCCACCCTTAAAGGACCAGGACGCAGCCTGTGCCCTTACATCATGAGCCTTGACACCATGAAGAGATGCATTCTCAGTGGAACAGTTCTTAAGGGTGAACTGGATTAAGTCTTTAATCCAATAAGAAATCGTCTGGGCAGCGATATCACCCTGTTTTGACTTCAAGAGTGAAACAAAGAGAAGAGATCTACACTGCCTGAGGTCAGAAGTCCTAGACAAATAATGTCTAAGGGCTCTGACAGGACATAGAGACCTATCTTCTGTATCCTGTTGACCAAGGCACTTAGTCAAAGCAGGAATTTCAATTTCCGAAAAAATTGAAGCACCCTCTGAAGCTAACTGGTTCTTAGCCAGAAAAGCAGGATCTGTTTTAAGGATGACCTTTGACCATCCTTTAGAGTGAGAACAACCCTTAAAAGTAAAGGCATGAATCTCACTCCTTCTCCTTCCAGATGCAAGGGCAATAAGAAAAACCGTCTTCCAAGTGAGGAACTTTGGCTCAGCAAGAGACAAAGGTTCAAAAGGAGCCTTGGTAAGAGCCTGCAAAACCAAGGTCAAGTCCCAGGAAGGAATGTGATGAGTAGCCTTAGGCCTGGACTTGTAAAAGCTCTGAATGAGTCTTTTGAGCTCCTTATTAGAACCCAACTCCAAGTCTGCATCAAGCTTCATGGAGAGAGCTGACCTATATCCCTCTATAGTCTGAGGAAGTAATTTCTTTTCAGAGAAAAGAAATAAGAAGAACTCAGCTATGATGGGGACAGTAGGGTGCATGGCAGAGAAGCCATGTTCCTCACACCAAGTGCAGAACCCGTTCCACTTCGCTTCATACACTGATTTAGAAGACTTTCTAATAGGACTCAAAATCCTACTAGTCACTTCCTGAGAAAACCCTTTTTTCTCTAGGGAGACTTCAGCCAAAAGGCATGAAGGTTTAGACTCCTTAGATTTTGATGAAACACCTCGAGATGAGGTTGCTTTAAGAGATTTTCTTTTAGAGGAAGAGCGATTGGCTTTCTTATTGACAATGCCAATAGATCCTGAAGCCACTCCTTGGTTTCCCAGAGAGGAGCAACAAGAAGCATCCTGCAGCTCTGAGAGTTGATTAACTTCTTGACCACAAGTGGACAAAGAGCTGTAGGAGGGAAGGAGTAGAGATGAAGTCCGGACCAATTCATCTCCAGGGCATCTACTGCCAGAGCCTTGGGATCTGGCACTGGAGAGACATACTGGGGAAGCTTGTGATTGAATCTTGTTGCAAAGAGATCTATTTGAGGTTGAAAGTCTATTTGTGACAGCCACCTGAAGATCTTGGGATTGAGAGACCACTCTGTATGAAGGGTCTGTTGAGACCTGGAGAGTTGGTCTGCTACAAGATTCATGACCCCTGGAACGTGTCTTGCTGTAAGAACAACCTTGTTCTTGCGACAGAAGGCAAACAGGTGCCAAGTCAGGGCAAACATGTCCCAGGAGCGAGTGCCCCCTAGTTTGTTTATGTAAGCACAGACAGTTGTGTTGTCTGAGGCTACCTGAATAATCCTTTGATGAAGGGATAACTGAGGGACAAAGGTCTTGAGAGCCAGGAGCACAGCCTTGAGCTCCAGAACATTGATATGCAGTTTGGACTGCTGAGTCGACCAATAACCTTGAGCAATCATGTGAGCACAATGAGCTCCCCAACCCTGAGCTGAGGCATCCGTGTAAATGGATGTGACATACTTGGGTGGGTGCAGTGGAGCTTGCGCCATGACATTGTTCCTCAGTAACCACCACCTTAGATGAACCTTCACTGAAGGGTCCAAGGTGAATGGAGAATCCAGGGCACCTTTTAGGTGGCAATTGTAATTTCTCCTGAGATGAAATTGAAGGTGTCGCATATAAAGGCGACCCTGAGGTACTAACTTCTCTGTGGAAGCTAGTAGACCCAAAAGGTGCATAGCCTGGCGTGGAGTAGTATAGGGGTTGAAAAGCAGAGGATGAATAGCCTCCTGAATGGACAGGAACCTGGCCTCTGTTGGATAACAAACCCCCTTGGACAGGTCGAAAACCTGGCCCAGGAAGGTGAAAACTTGCTTTGGAAGCAAATCTGACTTCTCCCTGTTTACAATCCACCCCAGTTTGTGAGTCAACTCCAACAAAGTTAGAGTTGCAGAATGAGCCTCTTGACAACTGTTGGCTTTGATAAGCCAATCGTTTAGGTACATGTGAACTGAGATGCCCAACCTCAAGGCCATCCTTTTCACTTCCTTGACTAAGGTAGTGAATTCCCTGGGAGCTGTGGTTAGGCCAAAAGGCATAGCCACAAACTGGTACACTTTGCCCAAGACTTGAAACCTGAGCAGTTTGTGAACCGTAGGAGCCATGGGAACGTGGAAGTATGCATCCTTGAGGTCCAGAGAAGTTGTCCACTGGCCAACTTGAAGGGAGTTTCTGATGGCTGAGTAGTTTCCATCCTGAAAGTGGGGAAGTCCAGATAAAGATTTAAATGACTCAAATCTATTACTGGCCTCCATCCTCCAGTCTTCTTTGCCACAAGGAAAAGTCTGCTGTAGAAAGCCAGGGATGAAGAATCCCTGACCTCCTGGATTGCTCCTTTGAGCAGCATATCCACAACAGCTTGGCAAAGAACTAGATTCTTCTCTAGGGAAGAATAGTGGCTGTTTATCAAAGGGACCCTGGATAACGGAATTCGAACTGAACCTATTGGAAGCTGAAGTCCAAATTCCAGGGTCTTGATAACAGAAGGATGGGCCCCTAAGAACTTCCAATTGAGATGGAAATAACCCAGTCGACCTCCCACTGGCAAAGTGGTGGGGTCTGGAGGTATGAGTGGGACCTTGGAGAGTTCCAAGGTCACTCTTACCTCCTGTAGGACATCATTGTTGAGATTGAGGTTGGGGCTTTTTGCCCCTACCCCTGGAAGACTTTCCACCACGTGGTTTCTTGGAACCTCGAAAGGAACCAGAACCAGAAGTAGGACCCTTCTGAAATTTCCTATCTTGAGAATCCCTATCTTGGGATTGTTGTCTTTTGAAAGACTTGCCCCTGGATGCAGAAGCAGAAAGTTGTTTGGACACTCCCTTAGTCAGGACAGTCTGGAACTGTTCCTGCTTATACTCTTTAGTGTGAGAAGAAAGAGCCTTCAAGGCAAATTCACCAAAGAGGGAGGGACCATAGATAGGATGAGACCTAAGTTCCCTAACAATATGATCTGGCACATGTTTAGGGACTGTGCAAAGGAAGGAATCCCTCCTTGCCAAGGTCACAGTAGAGATAGAATGGGTGATGGAAGCCAACAAATCAATTAAGTGAAACTTCACCTGATTGATCAGCAAAGAATTGACGTCCAAGGCCTGCTGAATGTCCAGAGAAAGATTAGACTCAGTTTGGTCAACCAACTTCACTAAGTTGGTATGATTGACCGCTAAAGCCTCTCGATAGAAGTCTAGGGAATTCAGAATCATTAAATCTGACCTAAGACTCTTCTCAAGGGCATGAGCTGTACTTCTGGACAAGTAAATCTCCTTTTTGGGAGATGGCAAACCTGACCCCTGATCCGGATCTTTCAAAAGATCAGTCCAGACATCAGAAGCCATGGGTCTGTACCTGGCAAAGCTAAGTTTTGAGGGTTTGTTAGGGAAAATTCCCAACTTCCTCAACTTAGTTTGGGAAGCTCCCAAATTAGAAGAGCGTGAATGCAAATCAGATAGATATGCATCAGCCATCTTAAAGGAACTCCTCAGTCTAGAACTGATGGGGAGACTCATGGGTGAGGATTTTGATTGGTCGGGGTAGAGGTCCGAGCAATCCTCGGGATCGTGATTCTGAACAGAAGGCCTGGAAATCTTATCTGATAAGACTTCAAAGACAGAGTCTAAAGCCTCCCTGTAGTCCCTATTGACCGACTGGACGTAAGGGATGTTTGGCATTGAATCTACGACCTGCAGCTCAGCCTCAAGATTAACCTGAGACTGAGTCTGAAGTGAGTCCTGAGAATCATTAAAAGTCGCACCCGAAGGTTGCGACAGATCCTGACTAGCCATTGGCTGTTGAGTAACAGCAGGGTTGGCAATACCCTGGAACCTATCTAACATGGAAGACATGAGAGATGAGAAAAAGTTGAAAAAATCAGCCTGAGGCTGATAAGGGGGCCTGTGAAAAGATTGGTCATAAACTGGGTAGCCTGCCGGCACCGGGACAGCCTGAATGGGCTGAGCTGAGGGAAAATTACCCACAGAACCCGGTTGCTGGGAAATCGGTCTACCCAATGAATTCGAAGAATTCACAGACCAAGATGACATTACACAGGATTGAGGGGGTAAAGGCACACCAGTCACTGGACGTGAATCCACCGGTGGGGATTGAGTAACCCCCAAAAGCCAACTAGTGCATGCTTCTAAAGAAGTCATACTAGGCAGTAAGCCCGAAGGCAAGGTGGAAAAACACGAGCCAGAAGAAGCTGAAGTACCGGTAGTAAGGGGAGGATCCATAAGGAACCGAGTATGGTAGGTAGTTGTGAAAAAACAAAAATATTTGAATTTTGTGACACTTGAGATAAAGTATTGCTCTGAAAACAAAGTACATAATATAAACATGTATAATAAAGCAAATGAATAAGTAAATATGCTGTACTCACTGAAAGAATGACTATTCTTCAGAAAGTTCACGATTAACCTCCATTTTGAATGTGACGTCACAGTCACGTGATCTGGTGAAGTTTTCGTACAACAGCTAAGTAAATGTGAAAATTGCGGTAATTCGAAGAATTTCGAAGAATGAATGAAGGAATACCCTGAATAGGTGAAAATAAACATTTAGAACTAAAAATCTAATGCCAACCACCAAGGAAATGAATATTTCCGAAGGGAAACCCACATCCGTACCACGTGACCACATGAGCTAAGTTACGAAAAAGACAAGTAATATTGCAAAAAACAAGCAATAAATACACCAGAAATCGATAAAATCGAATAAATATGAAGGAAAAGTGATTAAAAACAGCATAAACGTACTTACAGAGCACCACAACACCTAGCAGGTCTTAAAAAATTGGGCAGCAAAAATGCCGAGTTGAGAGTTCAACCGCCACAAAAAGAATGAACTATTTTCGCATTAATGTGCATGGCAGAGTGAACTAGGTCACCAGGGGTCAAAGGGTAGCAAGTATATAGGTTTAAAGAGGGTCTCCCCTCATATTTTAAATTCTATGTATGGTGTACGTGGCGGTCACCGAATGCCAAGCAAAGCTTACCCAAGTGTTTTCATATGGTATAGTATATTTACATTTTTATGAAATAAAATTTAGATTTTTCTTATTTTTTTTTTTTTAGTTTTGTACATTAACTTGAGTCCAACTCGAGATCAACTCATTTCTAACAAATGATCCTCGATCTGCAAAAATCGCTGATGATCCCAGCACTAGTATGTACTGGTTCCTCCACCTGTAAATTACCCATCAGAATACAACCCTGGCTGTTGAATGCGATTCAAAACCAAAAATAAATAAATGTACGCAGCATGATGAAGTCATCAGTTTACGATCATTCACATTTTGTTACAAATATTCCCAATATCTATCTTTGACTAAAATATGACCCACCATACACTAGGAACTTGAGGAAATGCAGATAAAGTGCACAACTGTCATACTTTAGGTACTTTTACCTGACTAATTGTTGGTGTGGCGAATTTTTTTTTTTTTTTTTGATGTAAGCAGGGATTAAAACCTCACTTGACAACTCGAGCATACCAGCAGTAAGTGGGGTTAACAGGCTCAGGCAACAAATGCCTTTTGTTTTGCAATCTGTGTTAATTTAATTTTTAAAGCCCATCGCACACATGTGTGGTAATATATATATAAAAATATGAGAAATAAAGTGAGTACACTGCTTTCACAAATGAACGATGCTAACATTACCCGCAAAATTATTTAGAAAATACAAAATTATCTAGAAAATCTTTTTATCTCGCATATTACCACATTTGTTATAATTTGTGTTTCATTTCACAAGACCAAAAAGACACATAGATCAAATTTTTCAATTGTGTGTAAGCCTGTGGGTTTTCTTACAAAACAACAGGAGTTGTAATGTATTTCTTGCAGGAGTCATTAAAGCCAACTAATAATCCGGATGATAACAAAACAATATACTGTGATCAGAGGTTTTCACTTTAAAGTTGCAACATTTGATCAAATTACAATATACATATCAAAATAAAGTGAACAGTTTCATAAAGTGTAAACAGTAAGGGGAAAAATTGCTCACAGTTAAAAAATTGTGCTGTATCGCGTATGTGTACATGATCCTTAAAAAGCTGGTGCAGAGAATTCCCTATGCTTGGTGATTCACACTAATTTAATTTCTAAATGGCATAAACCAGAAATGGATAGCATCTATTAACTACTGCTTAGGTCAATAGACACCCCCCCTATTCTCTCCACATTGCAGTTGTTGCTCAGTTTAACACCATTGTTACTGTTATTGATTTTTCGGTATAATTCTTTGGCTTAACAATTGTTTTTAAAATTTCAGAGACAACCAGCCAATTTTTTTGACAATTATTTTTGGACTGGTTGGCATTTCTGACCAAAGTGGCAGCCCCTTATTTCTTTTGTTGTCTTCCATTTAATCCCAGCATACCATTGTGCATCATGTCCTACATTATTGACACTTACCTAGTCTGCATTTATTTATTCTATAAATAGGCGGGAATGAAGCATAAAGCGAGATAATCTTTTCATCATCTGTTCAACACTCCAGCTTTCAGTACACAGGATGCAATTGTGTGTTAAAATGTCATACAGACAGACCGGTGTTTGGTGTGACTCAAAACTAATTTGAAGGATCGCAGCTGAATAATTTATAAACTGAATTTCTGCACTTTTTGAGTATAGTCTTCAATATTTCTCTTTGTTTTACATCTGATAAATAATTTAGAGGGTGTTTGAATTTAATGCCAGCCTGTCGACTAGTGCTGGGACGAGTTCACTGAAACTCGAGTTGTAACTCAATGGGGGATAATTAGGGGTAACATCGATCTGCGCAAGTGAAACTCGAGTTTTTGAAAACGTCACCATCTAAGGCTGACACTTCACCAACACAACAGAAATATCCAACATTTTCAAAATATATTGCATTTTTACTTTATTCTGGCTTAAATCAATGAAGATTTAACTTAAATTATATCGCGAAAGCCATTTCCAGGTCAAAGTTTTGGCTAATGTACGGTTATGTAAAATATTTTCCACATTAATGGCTAACAAACGAAATACTTTAACCAGAAAGTTCAACTCGCTTCTAACAGGTGATGCTCGATCTGCCATTTTAGCTGGCGATCCCACCACTACCGTCGACCCGTGACCACCACCAACAACTGAGACGGTCCGTGAACTCTCCAGAGTTTAACATGTAAATCTGTGAAGTCTTTTAAGTAAGGAATTAGCTGCACAAACGTTCAAAAAGTAAATTACATATAAAATTTTTGGAAACAAGTAGTATTTAATAAAAACTTTAATTAAATGAACAGAATTTTTTCTATTATCAACCATTGCAAACAAAATCAATGAGATATACAAGGTGATTGGTCAACCTCAAAACTGCTAGCCAGTGGCAATGACATTAACTTTTGCCCTACAGCTTGTAAACTGAAAGAAATCCTAACAGAAATTCAATTATTGTATTAGATTTCAATAAATCAGTATTATTAGCTAGGCATTTTTTCTTTTGGGTAAGCAAGTTTTTCCAAGTTGCTCAAGTTTTGTTCTCCAAGATATTACACTTCTAGAAACAGTCAACCAACTAATCATTGGATAATGCAAGTATCTACCTGGTGATCACTGACCAATACGATGCTTACCATTTCAGCCTCACAGAGAAGTAGGACTGTTAACAGTTACAGGGAAAATGAGATGTTTTAAAGAAAAATACTTCCGAAACTGCTAATATCAATCAAAAAAACAAAACTATTTTTTTGTTTTTTTGTTTTATCACTTTACGTACTTCAAATATTTCTTAACTCTTTTACTTTATGAGCTCTTCATTACTCTGTAACAACCTAATCTCTTTATTATTTACCAATCTTATTTGTGTTATGACAACGCCCTCTGTATTATCCCAGAGCATCTCATAACTAGCAAGAGCTGGTGTGACAGAGATGTTCCCTAGTACAAAGTACCCTCCTCCCCACCCTCTTTTGCAGACATGTTTCTAGGGCTGCTAAAAGAGTACTCGTTCAAAGTAGAGTAACACAATGTTTTGTTTTTACACAAATTAATTACTTCTGTAATTCAAATATCTCTACAATATACTCGTGAACAATAATCAGTTTCTGATAATTTTTAAAGGAACAGTTCCCTGACTGTAGAACAGGACATGAAACTCCAACTTTTACTTTTATGAACTGTTACACATAATTAGTTTCAAGAGAGGCATAGTATAAAAACTGGGATGGGTTGGTATCAAAAATGTGTACACTGGGAGGTCGCCAATGCAAAACTGTACCAATTTCTAGACTTCACACTTTAGTACACCCCAAACAAACATGGATGTTTCCTCTCATGACATCACAATAAAAGTCCTCAAATGCACAAAATATGGGTTAATACTAGTGCAGAATTTCTTCAGATTTCTGGTTTGTTTCAAATATTTTAAGTTTTCCTTCAATTACTGGTATATGTGTTGACAAGCGAGATTAAGGTTGTTAAGTATCATTACCAAAACATGGCAGTTCTGCTCAACATGATCAACATAAAATTCTACAAAATGCACAAAAATATGGGATAAAAGCTTATAATTTCTTCATATTTGGGGTTTGTTCCAAATATTTTAAGTTTTCCTTCCATTACAAATGCTGACTAGCAAAGTAGTGGCTGTAAAATCTCATCATGGTATTCAGTAAAATGCTCTCAATACTGGTAGAGTATTTGTTTATTTGGGGTTTTACGTCGCTTTCAACACTGTACAGGTCATATCACGACGGGTAGTTGGAAGGGCAGAGGAAACCAGTACATATAGTTCGCTAGGGTTGTGTACTGTAAACTGCCGACCAACGGCAAGCAACTACCAGCTTTCCCACTTACGGCCATGACGGGGATCGAACCCCGGCCGCAGAGGTGGGAGGCGAGAGTGTTACCACTCTGCCACCGTGGCCCCCTACTGGTAGAGTAAGAAATCTAAAATTCGCCAGGAATCTAAAATTCGCCACCTCTAAAACTTTAGTTAATTTTATGAAGAAAATGATGTTTTTGTCTACAAATTGGTATTTTTCAGTTCAAAAAGCCTTAGTTTACTATACCGTTAACAAATCTCACCACAATTCATTTATTTTATTAGTATTTTCACATGTGGCGAATTTCAGATATGTGGCGAATTTTAGATTTCTTACTCTATATACCAGGCCTACCTAATTGAAATAAACAAGGTTACTCAAGCAGTAACCTTTTCATATGTTTCCATCCTATTTTTTAATTATTATTCCGGGCAGTAAGGGTACATTTTTGAGGGGGCGAAGATTATACATCACACCGGCCTTAAATCCCAATAATGAATATCTATGACAAAGGACACGTGTAATGAGCCACGGTAAATCACTGCTGTTCACCATTGGTTTTTTTTCTTCCTGTAGAAAGTGACTATTTAGCTAGACAAGCGCCCGTTTGGAAGTCAACATGGCCTCTCATTTCATGTCTCCATCCCCCCCCCCCCCCCCCCCTACACTGAAACCCTGGGGCCTGTAAATCTTGCCAGCGTTAATTTGAAGACTGGCTATCTTTTTTGATACTAAAGGAGTAAAAATGGAGGGACCCAAAAAGATTACAAACTGGAAAGAGAATTCTCAGTCATCAGCAATCTCCAAGTTATGTCACAGAAATAACAGGGGAATAAAATGACATTGGCTGAACTTGAGAAGTACTTTGGAGAAAGTCTGTGCTTTATTGTCAGGGATTATTGGCAAGTTAATTTGAGCTGAAAAAAAAAATCTCCAAAAATAAAAGATAAAATGTTGTTATTTCTCCAGATTGTTTGTAATTATTATGTTATTATCCCACCATTTTATGGGCCGACAACCACATTCAAAATACCTGGTACTAGCTTTTGTATTTAATTTTTAAAGTATGGTTTGTTCATTAAACCTGCAAAATGGCCAATGCCACCCGCTTTCTGTAACAGATATTTTATCAAATTTGTCGTCATTACTAAAGGAACCCAGAAATATTTAAAATAGTTTAATAATTTGGTTTTTCCTCTTTTCTCTAATGAAAGCTGTTTTAAAAAATTCTAATAACAGTAAATTACAACAAAAAGAATGGGATTGAATATACGGACCCTGGACCAAATTTTGGACAGATACGGTACACATTTATGGGAGAGGAATTTCCCATTAAGTAAAAGAGTCTTATCTTAGAAAAAATACAAGCCTGCTAAGGTATGGTTTGAGTGGAATAGTTTGATGGTTTACAGTTACTGAGATAGCAAGCAGTTGATTACAATGCTTCTGGATGAACTTTGCTATCAAACATATTTCATCAGTGTCTCAACTTTGGCTAATTGGCGGATCTCAATTCTGGTTTGTTTTTTTTGTACTTAATAAGGCTTGAAAGCAATAGTAATATGCTTGAATATTTGGTTGTGGTATTTGTTGAACACAGAATATTCAGTGCCTCTTTAAAATTCCAACAGATTCTATAACAACACCATACATTTTGTTATACTACTTTTAGCACTCAGAAAATCCATCACAAGACATAAAACGACAAAATTTCAACATCTTTAACATGACAGTTAAGTTTAATTTTACCTACAAGTAGTGTTACAAGCAAAAGTAAATATGGAAACTGGGTCCCGAAAACAAAAGTTCGGCAAAAAACGGATTCATTCGAATTAGTATACACTAGGTATGGGTCGGTATGAAAAATATGTGTACATCGGGAGGTCGCCAATGCAAAACCGTACCGAATTCGGCGCTCTGCGTTTTAGTACACCCCGAACAAACATGGACATTTTCTCAACCACGTTGCAATAAAAGCTCATAAATGCACAAAATATGCGACACAAACGTGTAATATCTACATGTTTCTTGTTTCTGTCCAATATTTTAAGTTTTCTTTCATCTGTATGAGTTGACCAGCAAAATTGAGGTTATAACGTGTCGTAACCAAAACATGGCAGTTCCACTCAACGTATTGCTTATAAAAGTCTACAAATGGACGAAAATGTGGGATAAAAACTTATAATTTCTTCAGATTTGGGGTAGGTTTCTAATATTTTAACCCTTCCTTCCATTATATGTGTTGGCAAGCGAAGTGGCCGTTTTAAAATCTCGTCACGCCATTTCACTAAAATGCTCTCGATACCGAGATACTGGGCCTATCTACCCATCCCTAGTATACACCAAACTGTGGTGAAACTGTAAAATCCTCTGTGCATGTACATGAATAATTACTTCAACTAAAATATTTTTGGATTTATTTATTTTTAGATAAAATCTAGCATTTTGGATATTCTTTCACTGTATATTGGCAAAATATTACACAAGTAAATATTTTTAAGCGTTTTTGTGCAATATTTTATACATTTGATATGAAATATGTCACATTTCGGAACCGGTTCTTTTACTTTGTCACCGGATTTTTCAATAGAAACCAACTATCCGGTTTGCCGTCTTTACCACTACCTACAACTTGCTACAAGTAATATTTGATTCTAAAAAAGACAGGAAAGATGGCACCCAATTTATCTAAAAATAATGTATTTTTAAAATATACCTTTAATTTTAATATAACTTGACTACTGACAACTTGGATGTATCAATTTTAAATGCAACGAAGATCTGTTTAGTGTTGGGACTCGCCTCCAACTTTCAGGGTCGATTATTCGTCCATTTTTCCGACCAATGATCCACCCCCAATTGATTATTTTACTCTATTGTTGGTCATTAATTAAGAAACACTTTCCAGGATAAAGTATAGATCAACTCGTAAGAATACCGGTGTTCCGACATTTAGAATCTACCAAAAGTACCCACTTCCTGTAAATATGGTGGTAGATATAAACAATGTTGAATTTCATGACAAATTTGTCAATTTATTAAGCAATAATGCTTAAAATATTTTAAAAAATACGTGGATATTGAGGCACAGTAGGAAAGGTAAGATTTAAGATGAAAATTCAATTATTAGAAAATGACAGTGACCGACCGTCTTTGTACACTGTCACCGATGAATGATCGACCATTCGTCTAATCTTCCCAACACTAGATCTGTTATTGTCAAGTGATATTTGGATAGTACTATTGGTGAACCAGCAACAGATATCAATAACAGGTACTTGTCCATAAGACTTATTCCACAAGCTGCTTATAAGAACATTCAATAGCTAATACTGCACATTCCATCCACTTTTAAATTACTACAAGAATATTTTTGTGAAGTAAAGCATATTAGTGGGAAAAGATGGCTAAAAATATTTTCTCCATTTTGAATGACAAATTCTGTCCCTCTAACATTAGATGCCATTTTAAGTACGCAGTATTCTTATTGGTTGCAAATTAACTGGCAATTTACTGCTTTCATACTCTTATTTCATAATTTACATAAAATGATTGGTCAGGCTGAATACCTTTTTTTTTTAGAACTGACTACCTCATTGATAATATCACCAACATCTGTGATTTGACAGCATTGATTTTAAAAGCTAAAATTCATACTTTTTAATATTAAATGAAAGTTTCACTTCATTCAGCTTGTTTGATACAACCTGTGCATGTGTGTGTTTGTGTGTCAGTACACCTTTGAACTGTCAGTAAATTCAAACCCTCCTGAAAAGACGAGATAGAATGATTTGTCCGCTTTCAAAAGCTGTGGAGAGTTTTCCTTGCAATTCAAATATTCAGCAGAGAAGTCAGTTCTGTACACTCAGGACTGACTAACCTATTGCATGTTAAAATATATTGATATTTTTTTTGGTATAGTGACAATGTTTGAACAATTTTTTTGTAACTATTTTCTTTTGTTTAGCTGAACTTTGAAAATATGTACACCTGTTTATTGAAACACTGCTTAAAACCTTAGTATACACACACGCACATATATATGTATATTTAGTGTTTTGTTGGTTACCTAGTTATCTGAAATTTGTCCAACTTTGTTGAGATACCATTATTATCATGTGCAAAATATGGAACCGGGCATTCGAAAAAGTCTTAAAATATCCTTAAAAATGATAGAATACTTTGACAAACCTTAGAACATGAGTCATATGTGTCCACTTAATATATTTTTACATAACTTTCCTAATTTTCACCGATAACAGAAACTTTATTCTCGATAAATTTGTTTATAATATTACCATATTTCCTTCATGGGTACTATTGGGCTACTACTAAAACACATTTATCTGGCTTCAGGTTGGCTTTTGCCAAAGAACACCTATGGCTTACATGACACGCGAGTGAAATCCAACTAAGGTGGTAAATAACCGGCCCACTCCCAGGACACAAGATTCACTTGCTTTGTAAGTAAAATGCACCTGCAAACATCTACTTCCCCACAAACTGGTCATAGCCATAAATGTTACAAATAATCATGCGGCCCGTACGTGTTACTTTAATTTTAAAAGTACTTTAATAGCGCTCAATCACAGTCTATTGACAAGAGTCTAAGACACTTTGTGCCAGAAATCAGAGATCATTAAATTGTTAAATCAGTAACACTGCAGGGATCTGAAGGAAACTAGACCAGAACCTGTAAGCGGGATGTAGAAGTAGCGTTAACAGTGACTTTTAGCAATTAACCGAGTCCGAGTCAGTTCTACCAAAATGTCAGGAATCGAGGCACGTTTTCTGGCTAGCTTTCAGCCTAAGTTTTACATTATTTACAACAATGAATATATATTTTGCTAAACAAAATTTAAGAGTTTTGGTACAGCCTGCACCTAAATTGCTATAAAACATCCCATCAAATGAATAGAGTCCGACAGGTTAAACTGTCTGTACAGATCTGTAGAGTCGGCACAAACCACTTCCAGATGTGAACAGTTCAACCAACTACCTTCAAAACATCCAGAAATATACTGTATTCCTTATGTTACTAGGAACAAAAATACAATCTATGATGTTTTACCCCAGTACACTTCTCAGGATAAATACACAGTTAGCTAATTATAGATTTGAAAACTATTCTTCCTTGCCAATCAAGTCCTTAGGCCTAATACCCCTTTCACACTACAGGAGGTATCACCTGCAGTCAGACTTGCGTGTGGTGAAACGTCCCTATCCTTGGATCACCGAATGACATCCATTTGCAAACTTATGACTCAATGGCGAACCATCCACTACCTTTTGTGTCCTACCGAAATTATATTTTTTTAAATACCGGTAATAAAATTCTACTGTATTACTACTCAGTTAATTAAAATAATATTGGATAGGATGTTCAGACTTCAACCCAATTTAGATCATAAAACAATGGGTAGTTGGACACGTATAGGAAAGCACAGTGTGTGTACCAAATGCTCAAGACATAAAAAAAATTTAGGGTCGAGTCAGTCGTATATTTTCTATTTCAGTTATCTGTTCAATGCAAACCCTTTTATGCTATACTTAGTTGTGTCCCAGTATATCCCTATCAAACAGACCCACTGACAGCAAGTTCATGAAAACAAAACATGGCATCTATAAAATATGAGAAAAATGTTCAAATTTCTTAAGATTTAGGGTTTGCTTCCGATACATACATTACATAAAACAAAGTATTTTCTGTTTTCCCACAATTATATGTGCTGACAATTGAGGTGTTCCTTGTAAAGTGTGGTCACAGTATTTCAGTGAAATCGATCATCCCATAGAATTGCTGATATCCACACATACTACCAGCATTTCAATCCCAAAATAACACATACCAAACAAAAATCAAACAAATGGGGAAATTTTACTGCTTTTAAAAACAAATATTGGTTGTGTATTGTAAACGGCTTTTGTTAATGATTCCAATATTGATCAATATAGCACCTCTAATTTTCATTTGATATTGATCCTCCACATGGTACTCGATCCCTACACCGGACAATATAAACTCTATCAAACATCTATACACTTCATCTGATGAAGTCCATCAGGTTGAATATGGATTACAATGCATACTTTGCAGCGGGGAAAAAAATTGATTCTAGGTTTATTATTAGTCAAAACAGCTAGTGATTGATGAACCTCAGACAGTTTCAGGGATTCCTTGCAATAACTACAGGCTAACCAGAGTACCCAACATTCCAGTCTAGACAGAAGTATCAATACCTTCCACAGAGTAACTACACAAAAATGTGCCCAAAGAACTTCCTACTTAATGCTGCTATAAATCGAGACAGACAGCAGTTTATTTTTTGATGGTGCAGTCATTGAAAATAAAACAATCCTATGATGAAGTCACCAAAACAAACAAAATGAATGTGTACAAAACTAACAAAAGTATTGTAGAAAAGGCAAGAATTTCTTCATATGTTTGGATAATTATTCCCATAACATAACATGCCAATAGCTGACAAGGCAGGTTTTAATATTTCGTTTCTGCATCACAATTTCCCAATATCGTGACATTAATATGTCTCATCCCTCCTGTAGGCCCGGTATCTCGGTGTCAAGAGCATTTTACAGAAATACTGTGACCACATGGAAAACTTAAAATATATGAAACATAGTATAAATTTGAAGTAGTTGCACTTTTATCCCAAATTTTTCTATATTTGGGGATTTTTATTGTGATTTCACTGAAAGGAAACTGCCATGTTTTAATTTCATGAGTTTCACTTTCTGTCAGTGGTTTAACTGATTTGTATGTGTACTAAAACGAAGCACAAAATATGCTACTGACCCATCCTTATTGCCAGAATATACTAAGGCTGCATAATGTCTTTGTTAGAAAATAGCCAGCAGGCAAGAACCCCAGCCCGCAGGTACAGGTAAATGGCCAATGACATTGACATTTGGGAAAATCTTAGGAACAACATCTGTTGTAAGAAGTATAGAGGACCCACAAGATGTTCCACAAAAGATTCACAAGCCATGATTTCTTACAAGTAGTTTTCATATTTTGAAGCCCTAGAAACAATTATAAGGGAGATATAACGCCTTTTTGACATGATCACCCTCCTATTTGGCATTAATGATGTGATATGGCGGCAATTTTGTTTCCAAAACAAGGACAACAATTACTCTGACACAAGCTGCAATATTTTAGGTTACAGAAAATAGAAAAGATTTTAGAACAAACTTTAAAACCCCAAAAAGTGTTGTCATGGCAACAGTTGCTGCCAGATACCCCCAAAAATCTAATTAGCTCTCGATTCTCTTGGGGTAAACATATCCTGAAAATTTGGTGAAAATCCATGCAGGGGTTTAGGCTGTGGAACATCCACAAATTTTAAGACCTGAAAATCTTAAAAGTGTTGCCATGGCAACAGTTGTTATCAGATACCCCCAAAACCTAATCAGCTCTAGATCCTCTTGGGATAAACATCCCCTGAAAATTTGGTAAAACTCTGTGCAGGGATGTAGGCTGTGGAACACCCACAAGCTTTATGCCTGCCACCGCCACCCGGACGGCGCAGGGGACGACTATAACCCCAGCCTTTGTGGGGAGAAGCAAACATGGAGGATGATGTAAACAAAATGCTATGAAAAATAAAATCAAATTTCTGTATAAATAGGTAGATAAATCTGACAGAATACTAAGGTTTACCAAAGTATTCAACATTTTACAGTATAATTAATATTTTTTCAGTTACCCATTTGCTACTTTGTAAAGGGTTTTTCAAAGAATTTGGACCGTTTTTGGGTAACCGGATAGCCTATCATATACTGTGTGAACAGAGTATATTCTACACCCTTAAAGAACGTAAGAGTATATTCTCCCCTCATAAAAGGAATTTCAAGGAGAAAGGAGAAATACGCCCATGGGCGATTAAGGCAGAATTTTGCGGAAGTGGGGGTTTGGGCATTTAAATAAAGAAAAACAAAATCCATAGTTTCAGTGTTTCTGTGACATAATATGCATTGTCTGGAGTTTTAATGGCCATGTCACACTTTATTGCATTGAATAATTTTACGGTTTTCCATTGGCTAAACATGTGATCAGTTACATACGGTAAGAGGAAGTGCAATCAGTATTCTTGCTAAGCAGAGATCTGAGGCAAAGGATGTATTAATTTATGTATTTTCAACCTGTGATTTTTATAAAATAGCATTGTTTACAATTGATTTTTGGGTGTCTGAACAAATTTTCTTTTTCTTTTTTGTAAGCTGGGGAGGGGCGTTTACTCGAATATGGGTGCAATGATGGGCGATCCCTATACTTTCACCTGAGCAGGATTTTCAAGTGTCATTGTAAAAAGGGTCCCTGAGATCCTGATACTTCCACTTAAATGTAGGGCAGCCATAGGCAGCACTCCTTCATTATCAATCTACTCTTCATCACTTACTCTTTTCGTGATAAAACGTGCCATTCTTCTCAGAAAATTTATACAAGTTGGCCCATTTTATATCAATTTTTAAAACAAATATATTGAAAACTGCCAATGAACCAGCTGTCAGATGTCGTACATACACTAAGGGTTCAAACACAGTGATAACAAGGCCACTGCCATAGCGGTTATCTCCTGCCTTAGAATCAGTAACAATAGAGAACTAAAGGAGATATAAGGTCTTTGTAGTAAGATAACCCCACTTGACACTGAAGAAGGGGTCAAAGGTAAAAGTCAACAATTCGAAAAGAGTCTCGGGCCTTGACTTCCTTTAAGTTGTTTTCACATTTAGTACCCCTAGTAGCAATGATATGGGAGATATATAAGGCCTTTTTAATAGGATAATCTCATTGAACATGTGATATGACGGCCATTTAGTTTTCGAAACTAGGGCCAAATTACTATCAGGCTAACTTTCCTAGCCATATATATTTTGCGCACATTTGATGAACCTAGCTGCAATATTTCAAGTTTTAGAGCATCTTAATGATTTTTAAACAATTGGCTATGGTGGCCATTTTGTTTTTCAAAATAAGGCCAAATTTTTTCTCAGGTAAAACATTTGAAGGCCAGGACTTTTGATGGCCTGTCTTTATATTCTGAAGCCATAGCAATAATAAGGGGAGACATAAGGACATTTTAGTGTGACGACCAAATTTAACCTTGAAGCAGGGGTCAAAAGTCAAATTCAACACCTGGAAAAGATTCCTTGGCCATGACTTCCTACAAGTTGTTTTCACATTCTGAACCTCTAGGAGCAATATTTGGGGGAGATATAAGGCCTTTTTAATAGGATAACCCTGTTTGACATTAAACGTGATATGGCGGCCATTTTGTTTTTTGAACTAGGCCAAAATTAAATTTGATGAAGCTAGCTGGAATATTTCAAGATTTAGAGAACCTTTATGATTTTCAAACAATTAGCTATGACGGCCATTTTGTTTTTCAAAATGAGGCTGAAATTTTGCAGACAGGTTTTCATAGCCATAAACATTCCCTGCAAATTTGGTGAAGATATCTTAATGAATGACATATTAAGGTTTATGCAAAAACGTGACGAACGGACGCACGCATGTACGGAAGGCGTTTTATAATCTCCTGACCACGGCCAAAGGTGGGAGATAATAAGAACCAAATAATAGAGGTTATTCATTTGCCATGACCACATTCTACACTGATGGGATAGAAAATGACAGATATGCAGAAAATGTTACAGATGGGGCAAGTTTCAACAGTTGCAGGTAAAACTGTGGGAATATTTGAAGGATATTTTTCTGAGTAGAATCTACATCAAACTGATTTACTGTCTGCTTTCCATTTTATTATGGCCAAACCTTCAACACATCAGGTGCTCTTTACACACAAAAGCTTCCAGTCTAAAATCCCACCTAAGCACTATAGATATGGAGTCTGGATTATCTGAACTTTTGTTAAAGTTCGTAAGTTATTGGTGGAATGATTAATTTTAGAACAAAATCATCCTTAATTGAGACATAGTTTGTTCACAAATTTCCGATACAAACAAACAAGTAAAAGCATGACGATCTTTCAATCCTACTAAAAGGTAATGGAAACGAAAATATATGTGAAAAACATTTAAAACCCATGTCCATAATCTATCAAAATCATTAAATTTGCTAATTTCCTGCAACTTCTGATGTATTTTTTCATACGAAAAGTGGGCAATCTATTGGGTATATGGTACTTCTGGTTTTTTTATGTGAATGCATAAACAATACTGAAAACATGGCTATTGTTGGAACATATTTTATGTGACAATTAGGGGTGTTTCAGTAGTACCGGTGTCGTCGGTACGGTAAAAAAAATTATTGCAAACCACCATAAAGTTCAGCTACCGGTTTTCTGCTTACACTTCAATTTAAAGTAACTTTACAAACCTTACATACAAAATAAATGTCAAAATCCACTTTACTTGCTTTTTGCTGTACGTATAATGAGCGATAATTCGGAGCTACCAGGTTATGCTGAAGTATACATCTGTGTCATGTTAGAATTCCCTGTTTTATAGTATGGAAAACTATTTGGTTCTCGTGTTTTGTTAAATAAGAGATGGTTAACCGGTGTAACCGACCGGGAAGTAGAAGACGTGAAAATGGAAGGAAAAAATTGCTACCGGAACACCCCTAGTTACAATACGTATTTGATATATTGAGATCTTTTTGCATCTTTTACTACACTGAGCGATTATTTGTACTTTAAAATATGATACTGATAAACAGCACTATTCTAACTGCCGTGACTTCCCTACTCCTAACCATCCCAGTTGGGAGTGCAATTTGATGATCATTTAGCCATCTATATAAATTTACATTCTTCAATCACAACAGTCAAGATGTTCTAAGACTTATCCTTTCGGTGTTACAACTCATCTTTTAGTATTAATACAAACGGAATTTACTTAAAAACACATAATTTGTTTCGATTTGTCTTTACATGACATGTTCAAAATCCGCTATGGTTTACAATAGGTCACTGAAGTGGAACTGAGGTTTAAGTTGAACTATTTCTATTGTTCAACCTATATATGACAAAAGATATCTCTGTCTTTGGTTTATTGTTCACGAGACATGTATCATCATCTCTGTATTTCTTGCTACTAATTTGCATAAATTTTCAAAATAAAAAATAATAAAAAAACAGCAGAAAGTTGACATTGATTTTCCTCATGACAATTGGTACATACAAGTAGAGCTGACGGAGCCACTCCTTAATATACTGAGTTTGCATTTATTGCCTTTTTTTACTTTGTCAGTAAGCAATACATATTACTAATTTTTTACCAGTCGCTTCACCCCCCCCCCCCCCCTCCCCATTTCACTTTTTCACAATAATACCCAGGACGTTATTAAATATACGGATTACTACAGAATTCAAATTTTTTGTTAGATTTCAGTTAATTGTTTTCTGTTGCTGGATTATAAGTTTTATATATACCGGTGCCGCGCTCTGCAACGCCCATGGCAATGAGACCAAATATTTGAAAAAGTTGGGGATGGGCGTTTACGACAATGAAAATCAGCTGGGCGTTTCGGAAAAAAACCCTACGAATTTGGGGAAATCGCATTTTAGCACACACCGACTGGAAGTAAAATATACGGTTAGTAAACAAATCTTGATGCAATAAAAGTTGACATATCTGCTAAACTAAGGAAAATTTTTGTTGAAAATGGATATAAATCAATTACATTACACCAATTATTGGGTTTATATGGAGAAAGTTTACCTCGAAACGACAAATTAGTAATTTATGAGCGATAACGTAAGATTGTGGATGGGCGCTTTCAAAAGCATGAGCGTTACAGAGCGCGGCTACGGTAGTATATTAAATCCTGCTTCCATTAAAAGTACAACACAATACAGTTACCAAACAGTTTTGCCAATCCTTGTACAATCTGTTGATGTATGTAAACAGAAAACACAAAAATATAAATTTCACTTTTCATTTAGTAGTTTTTCCCAACAACTTTATGACTAGTAGTTCAAAAAAAAAAACTAACTAATGAAGGAAATACTTCATTTTACCAAAAGTATACAAGGCAAAAAAGCAAAATACCAGATACTATTTTAGTTAAGGGATCATATATCGTTATTTCAATATCAATCGATATATCTTTCTGAATTTCAATATTGACACTAAAAGCGTTAATATTTCCAGCACCTGCCAGGAAGAATTTTTCAAAATAGAGTTTTATTGGTTGAATGTAGTCTGATCACTAGGGTTGGGACGGGTGCTGAAAAACGGCACCGAGTACTCGCCCTCTGACAACCGGCCCATATTCGAGTAACCGCGAGATTTAGTATCTACCATTAGAAGTCTTCTGTAAACAAACAGTCGGTTCCGAAAATGAAACTTTTGAAGGAAAACGTCTTCTATATGGCCAGATATTATAGAATATGGAGTAAATTATACGTTTTGAAGCGAAAATAACTTTAACTGATATTATGTGACGGAAATGCTGAAATGTAGCCTATTTTACACAAGCGATTCATTACAATAATACAATACCTCGCAAGTAACCGAGTATTTAAAATGGACTCGAGTACTAGCAAAGATCGACTCGTCTATCGAGGCTCGAGTACCCGTTCGCAGCCCTACTGATCACCAATATTCTAACACGTAATCAACATAAAGAGTCAATCTATTCAATTTTGTGAAGGACATTAAAAAATAAGGCACAGAAGAATCCCAGACATAATCAACAATCTTCAAGTCACAAACTAATATGCATAATATAAACAGCCAATCTATTCATTAATTTTTTTTTCATTTTTCATTTATTATTGGTATTAATGCATCAAGAATACAAGTTTAAGCTTCTAGTATCAAATGTCACTATGCAGCCATGAGTCATCCCAAACTACGCCTTCTGTATAGGCAGTAACCAGCAAGAAATTTGCTACAGCCCGTGAAATTTGCCACCGATAAAAAATCCCCATACCATATTTCTTTAAATTATTAGAAACTCTATCAAATTAATTTTGTGAGTTCCATCACATTTTAGGTCACTCATATTAATGGATTTAACATGAATTTAACTTCTCCCTGAAAAATGTCTGTTCCTTATGGGGAATTTTACAGACTGTCACACATTCTACAACGTCTCATTCCCTGTGACAAAAACATATTTTTTTGATTTGAAACGCTTCTTGTTCTATTTCTATCAAAAGCATATGGTTACTGATGCCATACTTTACACAATATGGTTGTGTATCTGCATCTTTTTTTCACCTTTTCACACTAGTTGTGGTGGCATAAGAATGCCATTTTCTGAGTGCCAGTCTCCTAGTAGGACAGATCACTCTTTTTCTTTCTTTCTGTGCAAGCTTTAGCGAGGGTCACTCTTCTAGATCACTTTTTTCTGTTTTCATCTTTTTTTTTCAGGGAGGGAGACGGTCACCGGACTTTTATGAAACTGTGCTTCCAGTGAGGAGTCTGCCACTCCAGTGTACACTTTTGGTGTTTCTGATTATTTCCAATCTCTGATGTCCATGCCCTACTGATGGCTTTGCGGCCCGTGCCTGTAGATCAACAAACTTTTCGGCATTGTTTTTTGGGCCACCAAACTTTCATGAATTGTGGCACAGCATGACGAATACCCGTCTCATCAATGAAGTTGACTGTTGAGCAGCAACAGGGCAAGTTGGCATTTGGATGGGTAACCATCTGAGTTCTAGGCCAGGTATGGGATGTATCTGACTCAAAACTTGTTTTTTTTTGCTGAACTTTGATAAATTTTAATGCACTACTCGTGTTTCTGATGGGTTTGCAGCTTTAGCAAATGCAGATCGGACTGGAAGGCTCTTTGGAATTGTTTCTATTTTTTTTTTTAATTGATGACCATAATAGGGCAATTTGTCGAGTGAGTAAACATAAAAAATCACTGGCTGTTTGTACTTATTAATTATTAATTAAAATAATCAATCCTCATCTATCATCGGTTAGCAAAGTGGGCGATTGAGCAACCATGAAAATTATGGGAGATTCCATTAGAATATATATTACCAAAGTTAAGATATAGCAACATAGCAATGATGGGCTATTACTTACTCACATAAAAGAAATTCAAGATAGTGCTATAACCTTGCCATAAAAATGTGGAACTAAATTTGTTTTAAATTTACAAATGATCTTTGATAGAAAATCAGACTATTTTGGATATCTCCAGATCAGACCAGAAGTAAATGTCAAGGTTTGTTGACAAGATTACTTGAAAGTAAAATTTTGTACATTAAGGCTGAAACGATCAGTAAAATTTGGTAGATGGTTAGTCGCTTTTATTAACTGTCAACTAACTGATTAACTGTTTCTGAGGTTTATCATGTTTGAGAAAATAACGAAAACGTCACATGGACAGGTGTTCCGGATGTAAACAAACAAAATGGTGGGTCACGAGACGCTAGAAAGCCAAAACTTCCCCAGATTGTTAGATAATTAGCTAATAATATTTGGATATTTTAAATTAAAATACAGATGAAATGCTTTAATGTGGTACCTTTTAATGTCTTGAAATATTCATAGTTTTAATGATCATGTAAAATCCCATAAGGGGTGATATACATAAGAAAACAGTTAACGGCTTTAACAATACTGGCGTCGACTAGCGCTTTTATAACCTAATAATCGATTAGTACGATTAGTTGTTTCAGCTTTACAAAATTGTAAAACTAATTGGTCAATGAATGTGCATGGTACATGATTTATTTCATTTCATGTATCATGTTGTTGGATACTGATTTAGCTTTCAAGTGATTTGATGAATTGAGGTGCTTGTATATACAATCGGAAGGCCTCTCTAGGCCACTGTAGCACCATCTTGTCTAACCACTAATGTATCAGTCTGCAGGTTTTTTACAAGTAAACTCAAGTAACACGTCTGCCCATCAATATTTGTACTGAGACAGGGCCTTACAGCATTATTTATTTGCCAGTATTCTTCCCACAAACACCATTATAATCAGAATCACTGGAGGAAATCTTTTCTTAAATTGTTTTTGTGGTTCATCTTCTTTCATAATTATTCTTTCAATCCACCCACGTTTATTTAGTTAATGTAAAAAGTCTTTTTTTTATGAAAATTTCACTGGCATGAATGATGGACAGATTTTGGCAATGTTAGCTCAAAGTTTTTATGCAACCATAACTTGTCCTAGTAAGGCACGCAAAATTTCAGAACCTCAACAAAATAACAACAGTTTGCAGAATTATTACATGGGACGTGAGTTTCATGCACTGGGCTAGACAAGTCAGGTTCCAGAAAGGAAATTTTCAAAATTTTTCTAACCTTAGACCACAGTTTTTTTATATACAGCAAATTGTGCTTGTGTCTGAAACGTCCATGTTGTTTAATTTGTTTCGCTACAGTTAACAGGGTAATGAGTGAGGTAGTCATGTTTTATCTGTAAAAAGTTAGCGAACTTTTTGGTGAGCCACTCACTTTAGAACTACTTGCTTGAAGATGCATCCACACAGATAGGTAGATATCATCAGCATATAAGTCCAAGTAAAATGAATAAGTCTTCCTTGTTACTGGTCAAATTTTGTAAAATGTTTTCTCTTTTTTCTCAGAAGAGGGTTCATATTAGAGGATATTTAATTAGTTTAGTACATACAGGCCCTCAGTTATATAAGGAAATGTTAAAATATACAAGACACTGCATTAATATAGACTATATTCACTATTCAGGTATATTTACTTAAACCATGCCATCCATGTAAACCTTGAGCTGTTGTAATATATATTCCAGTGTATCTTTTATTACAGTTATTTTTCAATCCCACTTTAGTCTCAAGAGTCCTTTTATAAATATTCAAAGTTTTAAGTGATTTTAATGCTTCTGAATTTAGCAAATATAGCCTACCTTTTACACTACTTTCAGGGTTAATGGCTCTGGTGTTTCTTTTCACGTAATTACTATTTTCAACATCCCCTAAACATTAATAAGCAAAATCTAGAAACTTTATTTATTGATGTAAGAGGCATAGGGTAGGACTGTTTCCATGGTTTCCTTATTTTTTTAAGAATCATATAACAATTATCATTAGTGTACTATTATTAGAGCAAAATCTGAACAACCCTTTTATTAATACATGATGCATGGAGTGATTTCTAATGTAGAAAGAGTTTTACCATTTTTGTCAAAGTTTTCATGTGGTAGATTCTATCAGATACGAATAGCATCATTTCCAAGGCCAGACTGGTTATCATATTATTTTACTATGTCTATACTGAAACAACAGTTTATTGTACATGATGTCAATGCTTTCATTTCACCCTTTTCTTTCATTTATGTGGCAGCGTCTTACAAATTCTAACAGACACTGAGTTTATTTTATAAAACATTATTGCCATGGGGAAATAGGTTCAAAAAGTTTCAAAAGTTGTTTGAAAAATGATTCAGGGTTCCAGTTTCCATGTATTCCAAATTTCAAACTAGAAGATCCCCCAGTTAAGCTAATACAAATACTTTGGGTGATATAGTTTCAGACAAAAGGTGAATAATGTTTGCACAGATACCAAAGTCACAGCATCACGACAATGCCAGAATTAAGGCTGAAGCGATCAGCAAAATTTGCTAGCTAAGTAGCCGCTTACATTCACCGTCGACTAACCGACTGTTTCCAAGGTTTAGCATGTATGACAAATACCCGAAAATGTCATATAGACATGTGTTCTGGATGTAAACAAACAATATATCGGATCGCAAGATGCTAGAAAAGCAAAAACCTCATCACATTGTTGGGTAATTACAAACTAAAATAATATTTAGATATTTTACAAAAATAAGATACAGATAAATGCTTTAATTTTGTTATCTTTTAAGGTTTTAACTCAAAATATTCATAGTCTTTATGATCGCATTAATTCCCATAAGGGGTGAAATACATAATAAAACAGTTAACAGGTTTAGCAATACTGGAATTGACTTGTGATTTGATAACCTAATTATTGATTAGTATGATTAATTGTTTTAACTTTATTATGATTAATTTCAAAATTTAGAACCCCTAAGCAAAAATTTCTTTGAAAAACTGAGTGTGTTTGAGTTAGTAAACGTTATGACGCAAGTTTTCAAAATGTGTATAGGATATGTAACTCGTATATAAATATGAACTACGATATGCTTTTTCAACACTTTTTTTTTGGACAAAATGGCATACATTTATTGATGAATATAATAAAATACTATGAAATAGTTTTTCAATTTTGTTGTTGAATATTTTGGTAAATTTACATTAAAATTATGTACCAACTGTTTCAGCTTTACCAATTTTAGAACCATTTCAACCTATCTTTACAACCCTTGATTCAACCCAAAATCAATCACAAATGGTTTTCCCCCCAAAAAACCACTCACCTTAATGGAGTCGAAGCAACATGTCACACGACCGTTTTGCACCTCAACGTGTGGTGGAGGGTGTGCAAACTTGCACTCATTCTCCGTGCGGCTACACTTCTGCCGTGTGTACTCCCGGCACACCTCAAGGGTGAGCCAGCGTGAGTCCTTGAAGTTTGGGTTGAACATGTTGAAGTTTGGGATCACCTGACCAGAAGCCGGGTAGCTAGCAGCAGTAGTCGTCATCTCGGGCATCTGGGCAAAGTGTGGCGTAGATGTGAGCTCGTCCAGTTTCCTGTAGTTTCCTGGGTTATTGATATATTTTTTTTATTCCACGTTGTATTCCTTTTATAGATACAACGATTTCTTGCAAACTTTCTATAGAAAAGTGTTATTTTGTTCCGTTTATACAAGTGTTATATTCCTCTATTGCTATGACAATTACGTAGCACAAGGGTTCACTGCCTCACTTGCTGGTAATAGTAAACCATTTGTATATCCTGTAAAGTACCTGTGGCTATAACTTGCTTGAATATATATTTCTAACACATTTGTGTGTATTCCCCAGTCCTCAATAAAGCAGCTGTAACAGGCTCTTGCCAGAATTGACTTACTGTCGAGACCCCAGTCTTCAGATTTTCATGTGTGTATATTTCAATATATCTCACATAACAGAGTATTTTCTGTTTCACTGTCCCTCAAGGATATCACTTATTATATATGCTCTGACTTCCTTCTTCCAGGCGTTGCTTACAGACGTGTACTTTCCCTTCTACACAATGCAATGGTTAACAAATAAACATTAATTTATATCTGTTGTTATTGATGTCAAAATCCGTTTCATTATAAAATATGATCTATTCTTTTCCCAGACAATACTTGTGTATATCACTGTATAGTGTGTTTGTCAAATTATGATGAATACAAAAAGTCACTCAATTGAAAGACAATTGGTAATCCAACAATTTTTTTTATATAAAAAAATGCAGAAACAAATACAACAATTTGTTTTGCCTGTATTCTTTTTACTGCATACAACTGCCTTCAACTGTGTTTTTTTCTTTATTTTGGTCAATTTACAAAATATAAGCCAGTAGAAAATATCTAAGCCTGTAAAATATTATGCGGAAACTCTAAGCTGGCGTGTAAAAATCTGTGACTTCGAGCCCACCATTTGCAGAGATACAGGGTTATCTCTCAACACAAAATGTTAGCCTTGTGCAAACAAAATGGAGACAGTTCACAATGCAGTATAACTATATACATAGGCGTCTGTATGATTTATTTTCCTTCCTTATTTCAATAATTCTCAACGCTTTCAAAATGGTTGACTTTTCTATCTTCCTTGTTGCTCGAGTAGCTAGTTATTTCTGTGTAGAGTGGTTTTTCATGTTTTTTTTATTTTGTTGGGCCTTTCTTTCAAATCATGCGTCTTCCAGCACTCTGTTCTTTCATATCTCTTTTATTTATACCTACAAAACAAAAAAAAAGAAAATAAAGATAAAGTACCAACGCAACGATTTTTAAAAGATGAATTTTTTTTTTCAGCACTAGTATATGTGTGTGTTTGATATCATTTTTATTCAACTGTCTTAGTATTGATTTAACATATATAAACCCCTTACTCGCAAAAACTACAATATGAATCATGCTTACAAATTACACTTGAACATAATAATGGCGTATGTAAAAAAGCAGACAATGTGACCACCAGATTGTGCTCTAAAGACACTATCAACAAGTCACAGACACAAATTTATACAGTCAGTCTGCCAAAAAAATGTCTGTTGTACTTAAATAAACATAGACTATCCAGTATTTATCCTGCACTTTTCAAAATGAAACTACTACTTAAGCGTGGCAGCACTTAAATATAAATTCAAACATTACAAGCCCCACAATTAAAAGATCAGGCCTAAAAACTGTCACCAGAATGTGGAATAAATCTTGGACTGGGTATACACACACATACACACATATCGATGAGAAAAAAAAAGTGAAACAAAAAATTATAACGCTGGGACCAATATCTATAAAGTGAGAATCCGCCAATCACAGACAGGCATTGTGTGTGTGTATCTGTATGGCTACATATGTGTGTATACTTGTCTGTATGTGTGTACATATGTAATAAAACTCCAATACTTATGAAACACTCAACACTTGCACACTTCAGAATGGATGGGAGAATGTATTACATACAGAGCATACAGTCTGGGTCTCCTATCAACTAGAAAGTGTCCTGTTGTGACTTCACTTCTATAAATATCAATAGTACCTAGTATTTACAGTCAGAAATGGTAAATTCTGAAACACTGTAAAATTCGCCACAAAGGAATCCTACTCCCAACTGTTTCCTTGACACTGTAGGACATTACTGTCAAATTGTGATTTTATTACAATTTTAGACCATTGATTTAATCAGATGCATAATGTCATGATTTTTGTCATAATTTTTTGTTCTGACCAGTTGCACAATTTACGTTGTATTTTCTTTCTTGTTATGCAGTTTTAAGGACTTGGTTGTGTTACCAGTCAGTGAACTCTATTTCAAGGTAGCCTGCTGGGTAATCCTATTCACTGGTGATTGGAAGTCTGAGACAGACAGTAGCTCTCACATGGTGCCTGATGTATATCCAAATAGAAAATGTAAAAGCAAAAATCTCAGAAGTCCAAGATAAACAGTAAATAAACATTATTAAAAAATTACTTTTATATACCAGTGCCACACTGTAAAATGCTCATGCCTTAGTTACTGGTTTTTGTCTATGCACATGATAGCACCACTAACAGTTATACTCTTATATTTTGTCTCATACCAGTGCATACATTACATAAAACTACCAAACACTATAAGTCAACAAATTTGAAAACCCTGGTGTAGTATTCACAAAAAGTCTTAGCCAAATCTCATGCTTAAGTTGGCTAAGATCTGGCTAAGACTTTTCCTGAATACTGCCCCTAAACAACAAAACCAACTGAAGAGACGTTTTAAAATATGCACTTAATCAATTCTGTCCTAAATGAAAGACACATTACTTGTACATTACGTATTTAATCTCAAGATAACAACCCATTACACTTGGAAACTAGATTGGGCCAACTCGGCGCCAACATATCCCCAGACAGGTCATCCCTCACGCCACAGGTTTTGATCGGGAATTTTTTAAAACATAATTACCCATTATTATATGAACTTCAGCACATCAATCTACTCTGTTTATATCTTCCCAAGGAAGATGGTGTATCCCCAGACGCCGAATACATAACTCAAATTATATTTTCAATCTTCCTGCAATGATAACTCTAAACCTATTTTCAAAGTATTTAAATGATTGATGATTGAATGTCCATTCTAAAATAATAATCCCAAAAGAGCATATCTGTTTCTATATTTGTTGACAAATAAAATATTATTTTAACTCAACTCATCATACTTTTCAATCTTCCTTCAAAGTATTTAAATGATTGATGATTCAATGTCCATTCTAAAATTCATAATCCCAAAAGCGCATACCTGTTTCTATATTTGTTCACAAATAAAATATTATTTAAAAACAAATTATTTATATTATTATTTTATTATATTATTTTTACAATTTGCAAATTGTTTTCAGTTATTCATTTCCTCTATACCTATATATGTGGTCCATATATATGCAACCTAAATATGTGACACAATCTCAGTTCTGACTCCCCTTTGTGTTATATGTAATGAAGCCCACTACCTCCCACCCCCACCCCTCTCCCCTTCTCCACACCTCTCTCACTATTACACAAGATCTGCAACCCCATTGAGTTCTTTGTTTCTCATCTGATATCATTAAATACCTTTGTTTATTTAGTGTCACTCAATATAGCTGGAGGTCCCAGAGGTGGGGATAAATGGTAAACAAACAATCTATATAAAAGGGGTACTCAAATACAAAAAGAATTGAGAATTTTAAGTATGTGATTATCAACTGAAATGAGTTCATAACTGTAGGAGCTGTGTCAAAATTAACTGAGGCAAGTTGAATAAAACTGGGCTAGTTGAGGGTTAAAAATCCCCTAGTTTTACTACATAAGGATATAATTTCATTAATATTGGGACTTAAAGCTCACTTAAAGTGTCCATTTTGTCTACTTGAATATGTTTAACCAGTTTCATTTTAAAAAGTTAAAAACTCAGCAAGCAGAGGTATAACACACAAAAATAAGTTCTTAAAAGACTAAGATAGCCATAACATTATTAATAATCAAAATTTAAATAGACAGGCATTTCCTTTGAAAAATTCAAAGATTTCAGCTCTATAACCCACATAGTTTGACAGTTACTGGGCTTTAAAGTGGCATAATGTCCATAAATTGGGTTTCTGTGGGCATTTTACAATTGTTAAAGAGACCTTAGCAATTAAACTACAGATCTGAAACTTTTTGGGGGACATACATAACAAACAAAACTTATATATAATACAGTTTAAGACTTGTCACACTAAGCATTTCCAAATAACAGGGCAAAATACGGAAAAAATGTCAAAAAAGGCACTTGGGCGAGTGTCTATGGCCCTCATACACAGGTTAAATGTCTACTAAAAACCTTGATTTTCGGCACATGTAAAAAGGACATAATAATGTATTCCCAGATGGGATTTCAGCTCCATCAATCACATAGTTTAACAGTCACAGGGCTTAAAGGTGGTAAAAAGTCCAAATATTGGGTCTCTGTGGGCCTTTTAGAGATCTCGATGTGGCTTTCAAATTAAAGCTTCAGACTTAAAATTTGTTACATACTAAGATTACACATAGAATATGTATCTAATAAAGTTTGAAACTTCTGAGACTTACCATTTCCAAGTTACAGAGCAAAATATGTGAAAAATGTCTTAAAAGGGTCACTCAGGTGGGTGTTTAAGGTCCTCATACACAGGTTAAATGTCTACTTGAAGCCTTGATTTTTGGCACATGTAAAAAGAACATAATAATGTATTCCCAGATGAGATTTCAGCTCTATCAGTCACATAGTTTAACAGTCACAGGCCTTAAAATTGGCAAAAAGTCCAACTACTGGGTCTTTATGGGGCCTTCTAGAGACCTAAATGTGGCCTTCAAATTAAAGCTTCAGACTTAAAATTTGTCACATACTAAGATTACACATAGAATATGCATCTAATACAGTTTGAAACTTCTTAGACTTACCATTTCCAAGTTACAGGGAAAAATATGTGAAAAATGTCTAAAAATGGTCACTCGGGTGGGGATTTATGGTCCTCATACACAGGTTAAATGTCTTCTTAAAGCCTTAATTTTTGGCACATATAAAAATAACATACTAATATCTTCCCAGATAGGATTTGAGCTCTATCAGTCACATAGTTTAACAGTCACAGGGCTTAAAAGTAGCAAAAAGTCCAAATATTGGGTCTTTGGGAGCCTTTTAGAGACCTCAATTTGACCTTCAAAATTAAAGCTTCAGACTTAAAATCTGTTACATACTAAGATTACACACAGAATATATATCTAATACAGTTTGAAACTTCTCAGACTTACCATTTCCAAGATACAGGGAAAAAGATGTGAAAAATGTCTTATAAGGGTCACTCGGGTGGGTGTTTATGGTCCTGATACACAGGTTAACTGTCTATTAAAGGCCTAAATGTTGGGGCACATATAACAAAACACATAGATATATTCCCAGATGATATTTAACTTAGATGAGAGACATAGTTTGAAAGCTACAGTGCTTGAAAGTGGCAAAAAGTGCATAAATTGGGTCTCTGTGGGCACTTTTGAGACCTTAAGTCGACCCCTTTGGGTAAACCTACAGCCCTAAAATTTTCTACAGACAAGGATTACATATCAAAGTTATACCTAGCGCAGTTTGAGACTCATCAGAATTACTACTTCCAAATTATAGGGCAAAATATGTGAAAAGTATAGCAAAAAATCCCTAAGTGGGGGTATTTATGAGCCTCAAACACAATTTTCTCCTCAACTTAAAGTCGTGATTTTCGGCACATGTACTAAGAACATATTAATGTGTTGTCAGGTAAAATTTTAGCCAGCTGAGCATCATAGTTTGTGACCTACAGGGCTCTAAGTGGCCAAAAGTCCAATTTCTGACCTTAAGGTGGCCATAAGTTCTTTTTTACTGGGAGTTTAAGGTCACCTTAAAATAGGGATCTTCCTTTGGGCACCCTTAACATGTGTACCAAGTTTGAAAAAAAAATATTACTTTGTTTTTGAGTTATCGCGTCCACAAGGAAATTTCTACGGCGGCGGCGGCGGCGGCGCGACGGACCTGAATCCAATATATCCCCGACTTTCGTCTGGGGATATAATAATATCATTTTAACAGGGTTTTTTGCAGGGATTCAAAAATTGCTATCAGATCCAGCGTAGCTTCAGTGCTGTGAAAATTCAAAGAAAGTACAGACATATTGGTGAATTTAGCCTGGTAGTACTCGGTCAATCTGTTACTGCTATACATGTGACTTGTGTTGACCTTAATATAATCCTCTCAGACATAAATGTCAATATGAAATCCAGGCCACTTCAACACAAAAACTACAACACCATAAGTCAACATTTCCATAAAGTCGACCATAGCAATGCTCAAAGTGCAACATTCACCAAGAAACTTTCCACTCAAAAATGTTACAGGTCCACGGCCAAAGTTGCAAGTCCATAAAATCAATGAAGGTTTAATTAATATGGAGTTTTACATGTCACCAAATGGCAAGCGGTAAAGAATAAATTGTTAAATGTTATATTCTGTAATGGCAAGAATGTCTGTCATGGTGGCCTTTGTCCCAGAGAATCACTTCTTTGAAGAAATCTGCAGATTGCATTCATCCTTCATTGCAATACATTGTTTTCTGCCTTATCTCTCTCCTTTTCTTTTTTTTGTTTTTTTTTTTTGTTTGATGTATCTTTCTCTCTAAGTATTTGTCTATGGACGATTAGCTAGAAGTCAATCAAATTGTGGCTTAATTCTAGGGGTGTGATGAGTAAAAATAATTCCGGTCGATTGCTCGCAGATAAAAACTCGACTCGACATCGAGCCCTCGCGAAGTTTAGTATCCACCTCAAGAGGAAACAACATCCAATATGGCGGCTCTCGTAAACAAAAAAAATATAAAGATAAAAGCTTTGAATCGCTTGAATTAGTTATTGTCAGCATATAATATCAATGATACTATGTTAAAAATGGTGGATTGTGCGATTTAATGTAAGTAAGGCGTGTTATTTATGTTTTATTAATTAAAAAACGTAACCGGTTCTATAGGTTGTTATATATACACGAACATTCGACCCTGAGAATTGGGATCGAATTTTGATGAAATTTGCCTCGCTCGTCGAGTGTTGACTGCTCGGTCGCACCCCTACTTAATTCACTTGTTTGTGTGTACACAAAATAAAGATGGTCGAAGTAAAAATTAGGGCAGGGTACCGTGATGACACTTTACAAACAGCATTTCGAATGTCAGGATACAATATTGTGAGAAAACATTAAATATTAGAAACAAACCCCAAATTTGAAGAAATTTATAAACTTTTATCTCATATTGTCGTGTATTTCAGAACTTTTACAGCAATTTCTTTTGGAAGAACTGTCAATGTTTTGTTTTCACGGATTTTACTTCCTGTCAGTGGGCCTATTCAATTGGAGATATACTAGAACAAATTTTTTTTGGTATCCAGATTGGGAAAGGTTTCACACTGGCGGGATACCGAAATGGAAAAGACTGCTACCGACCCTGCCCTAGTAAAAATCTTGTCAATTTCGGCGATTAAAATATATATATAAACAGTTTTCCTAAGTTACACATCACACAGACCTATAACTTTAGGAAAATGCTGGTCCAGGAGAATAGTATACCAGTCTCAACATATATTAATTTTGTACACTGTTGACGCTGATTCTGTCATTTTGTTTATTTTTATATGCCGGTGTACTTAGTGATGCAAACAGTAACTGGTTTTCTGATGTTTGTGGCAGAAAAAAGTCAGGCAAGCAACCGACAGGGGCGGTCATGTGATGCATTCGCTCGGTGGCATGACATACTTCCTTCCTGTCACGACGTGACATCTTTTTCACCACCTAGCAAAGGCATCATACAAGCGGTCCTGCCAGTGCATACACAATACCTCTTTTTCTGATGTTTGGTGGGACAGGTCGGCACCAAATGGTATTAGCTAACTGTCCATTAGGTGGCTGATTGCGATGGTATGGACAGCCACCTCTATCTCGCTTGTCAACAAATATAAGGGAAGGAAAATTTCAAATATTGAAAACTAATCATAAATCTTAAGAAATCACATACTTTTATCATGTATTTTGGTGCATTTTGGGATTTTTCTGTGATTTCATTGAGAGGAAATGTCCATGTTTTGCTTTCATCAGCTTCACTTCCTGAGACTGTTTCAATGTGAGTATACTAAAATAGAGTCGCAGAAACGGAAATGTTTTACATTGGCGATCTCCCGAATTACACAATTTTTAAAATTGTAAAAATTTTGTTTAACTTTTTGTAAATTAAATACTTACTCTATCCTCATTAGTGTTTTATGTTGGCAAGAGCAAGCATCAATGAACAACCAGATTATATTAAAATAGTATTCTTATCTGTAGATCCACACAAATCACATACTTTTATCCCGTATTTTTGTGCATTTTGGGATTTTTTTGTGATTTCATTGAGAGGAAACGTCCATGTTTTGCTTTCATCAGCTTCACTTCCTGAGACTGTTTCCATGTGAGTATACTAAAACAGAGTCGCAGAAACGGAAATGTTTTACATTGGCGATCTCCCGAATTACACAATTTTTAAAATTGTAAAAATTTTGTTTCACTTTTTGTAAATTAAATACTTACTCTATCCTCATTAGTGTTTTATGTTGGCAAGAGCAAGCATCAATGAACAACCAGATTATATTAAAATAGTATTCTTATCTGTAGATCCACACATATTAAAATGAAATATCAAATAGCTTAATTCAAACAGGGAACTCCCCACTGATGATTATAATAACATGAATGCATTATAATATCTATGTAATACATATATGATTGATGATAAGAAGTTAGAAAGATAAACAGCCGCTGTAAGTGGAAATTAAAGCAACTCGAGAGCTTTTCACCAGTACTGATTGAATGATTTTGATTATGAAGTAATTACAAAGTCCATGTTTCCATGCATATGATTTGTGACGGACAATCCACAATTACAATATACAATTTTTTTTTCATTCCTGTTGTAATAAAACAGTCGGGTATTTCGATAGTTCTCAATGCATTTTGTGAGTGGTAACTGAGATCTGTTTTACTTGAGGAAGGAAAACATCCAGACTACAGATGATTTTTTTATGCTTTACTTAATTTTTGCTGAATTTTTTTTCCTTTTTGGCAATTTATTACTGCTAGAATCAGGGCCTTTTAGGAGTACTTGGAAGAACGGAGTTATAAGCACTCTACAGTGAAAACACAGTATTCTACTCTGATATAATTTCAATATTTTTGTCAACATTTGTGTTCAGATGTTAAATGTTTGATTGACTAAAACAGAATAAAATGAGCCATATTTCAACACTTTATTACTAAACAATACTTGAAAGAGTGCCGAGCATTGCCTCAACAACAAGAGTGGGTAGACTAAGTCTCACAACTCATTTCTTTTGCGATTATGAAATTAGAAAGTTCGATAGACAGCCTATTTGTGCAATGGGCGGTAAGAGCAATCATTTTAAACTAGAAAAAGGTTTTGGCTAACAGAAACGAGCGGCCCGGATGGAGATGTGGGGCTATTAAAGCTGGTATCAGACTGTAAGCAGAATGTAAACTTTAATGTGTTTTGTATCTGATAGTAAAGCAGATTATTGAAGAACTGCTGCAGTTGGAGCATTAGACATTAGAAATAACGAGTCAAGTAGAAGATCATGATCCATGCGGTTCAATAGTTCAATAATGCACAAAAGCAAGACCAAATTAAGATTCAATAATGCTAATTACACCAGATGTGTGTGCTTTTTTCTGAAACGCGATGACGGGTTATTTTTGAAAAATGCTTAAGGTTACCTTAAGTAAAGCTTAAGATCTGAGCAAAGTATCCAAAAAAAATTTCCCGCCCCTATATTTTTAAAGAAAGATAAGAAGGAAATAAAAATTTGAAAGCCCAAGAAGTTATTCAAGGGAGACCATCATCCTGCAGCGGCGGTAATCATTCGAACTTACGAGAAAACAAATAAGTGTCCCTAACGGGCCGCTTAATTAATTACAGTGGTAAATTGTCATTTATTAGAATTGTTGTTGGTTATAATTTTTACTAGTGAAAGAGATAAAATAATATGCTATTCCATTAAATATTTATCCTTTTTATATAATAACCTCCAGTAGTATTTTACTCTTTTATTGATAATTTGATGTTAAAAGTGGGGATAGGTCGTTATCAAAAATGTGTAGACTGGGAGGGGTGCCAATACAAAACTGTTCCAATTCTGGGACTCCGCGATTTAGTATACCCCAATCAAACACGGACGTTGGCAAATTGCAATAAAACTCTCTAAATACACAAAAATTTGGGATAAAACTGTGCAATTTCTTAGAATTTGTGATTTGTTTCCAATATTTTAAGTTTTCCTTCAATTATATACCCGGTATATTGACAAGCGAGATAGCGGTTATAAAGTGTGGTAACCCAAACATCGCAGTTCTGCTCAATCTATTTGCTGTAAAAATCTGCAAATGCGCAAAATTATGGGATAAAAGTGTGCAATTTCTTCATATATACGGTTCTTCCCAATATTTAAGTTTTCTTTCCATTATATGTCTTCATATGCAAAGTCAGAGTTGTAAAATTTCGTCTAGGTATTTTACTAAAATGCTCTCGATATCTAGACACCGGTCCTACCAACCCATCCCCAATTAAAAACAAGCAAGTTTAAGGTTATCGTAATCAAATTATGGCAGTTTTGTTCAACGTAATCACTATAAAAGTCTGCGAAACGCACGAAAATATGGGATAAAAGCTTGTAATATCTTAACGTTGGTGGTTTTTTCCCAATATTTTAAGTTTCCCTTATATTATATGTGTTGGCAACTAATATGGCAGTTGTAAAATCTCGTCACTGTATTTCAATAAATGCTCTTGATACTGAGATACCAGGCGTACTGACACTTGCCTACTTTACAGCCTGAATTTTTATTTCAGTGACAAGTAATGCTGGGACGACGTTCGCAAACTTAGGTATTATCGCTCACTGTCACATTGTCGATCAATGATCGGTAAAATTGAAGTACAAACGATAGTTGCTAAACTTATTTCTTTGTAGGCATTTTGTCATAATAAAATCGTATTTTGCCATAATATTGTACATTCACCAGTTAAAATTACAAAATTAGCCGTAAATGCAAAATATATAAAGTAAATGGAAACACCTTTGGGAATTTCCCACTGTTGTCAAGGTGATCATATAATTAGCCAATCGCAAGTGAGGATACAATTAAAACATGATATGGAGTGAGAAAGACATTTGTGAAAAGCTTTTAGGTCATATTTTGGTCATATTTGTGGTGACTTATGGCCATTTCCTTATTTTATTTCATATTTTTTTTTTTGGTCTGGTTTGCCCTTTTGATTCCATGATCGGCAATGATCGATCTTTGTTCACATTTTTCGGGATACGAACATCGACAGGTAAAATAGGAGTGATCTCCCTGCACTAGTGACAAGTGATAAGGTTGTAAATGGAAAATAGGTCAATCTGGTTGTTGGTTGGTTTGTGATAAAAACCAAGAACTTGTTTTAAACTTTTCAAAACCAGGTGTCGTTAGCTTATGTAAATTAAGGAAAACTTAAAATATTGGAAACAAACCAAAAATCTGAAGAAATTCTGCACTTTTATCTCATTTTTGTGTATTTATGGACTTTTATTGCGATGTTGTGAAGAGGAACATCAATGTTTGGAGGAAATATGTATTCGCGAGATATTTTGAAATTTATAAACTTCATTTACTATGAATATAAATTATAAGTGAAAAATTTTAGATGTTTCCTCAAATTTACATGCTTTTTATTGTTTTGACGAAGTAGTAACCAGTAGAAACCCTCATTTAATGATGTTTTCGATAACTGGTACTTAATTATTCTTTGTGGATTTCATCATTTCTACCTCAACGAAATGAAATGTGGTATATAGTACTATATAGGTTTATCGTTCGCACCACTAATGCATGGTCTGGAATGAGCGATAATACAGTACTTTTCACATTCTCGGAAAATATTAATTCTAGTGCTTTAAAAAACATACCATCCACAGAAATGCCTGACTTTTTGATCTTTACCATTTGTGTTTAACTTGGGGGGGCGGATAAATTCATTTCAAGACCCCACTACACAACTTCTTTGATAATGCCCCAATCACAGAATACGTGTTGGATTGCCAACCGAACATACCCAATCAAATAAGCAGATCAGTCACAATTAGAGGGTTAGTTATATTACAATACATAAATATATTAAACTGCTTCATCAATGACCACCCCACGTCCATAAAAAAACACTTAAGCAAGCAAGGTTCTACTGTATATATCATACAGTTTAGCTCGAAAATTAAAAAGAAGCATTAACATTAACCTAAATCCCATAAATACTAAACTGTGGGTAATATCAATGAAACTATATGCTCTATTTACAGTTTTTGAATACACCTTTAAAACTGGTTCAATTCTCACTTTATAGATTACTAAATCTGTAAATGTCAACATGTAAACAAATACTCAGATCTTGCAGGTTTACACACAGGCTAGACTCATTACAGTGATACTATGAAAAATATTTCTTTCTGATTTATAAATTCTGATCAAAAACATCAAATCAAGCATGATAAATACCCAAAAGGCAAACTACCTCTTAATGCCATGTATAAACAAACGAACGTTTCACGTGAATTTTACAATGAAAGGTATACTGTCTTCCATTTAAAAGACACTGTTTTAAGGCTGGTAAATTGGTAATGCATGTCATGATATTTTTTACATACTGCAGTTTGATAAAACAAATGGCTTTAAATAAGTAATCTATTTATATGAAATGGTGACCTTTTAATAATCAGGTCAATTTTTTTTTATCAAAACACTGGCAAATAGGGATATTACACATGTCTTTTCAAAAGGTTAACTGACCACAATATTAAACAAACTGTAAACACCACAGTGTTTATCACGATATCAACTAAAACAAGGCCTGCAGGTTATGGGGCATCCTCCACAAGCTTTAAAACTGGGTGGCGGCCATCTTAAAAACAAGATAGCGGACACACTTTTTTTTTCAAAAGTTGTCCCTAAAATAAATACAGGAAACCTGAACTTGATATCTGTAATGGTTTTGCTGTAATAATGTGCTATAAAGTTGACCAAGTGCTCAGCAGCAAATTTTCAAAATTTGTTACAACAGTTAAATTTTTTTCAACATGACAAAAAAAATGTTCTTTTGGGGGTAAAACACTTGGGGAAAACACAATGGGAACATTTCTGAAACATCTGGAGCAAACCTTCTGGTATTTAGCCTGGCATCGGTGAAGTCACATTTTACAAAATCGCCACTGGCGGCCATGTCTTTTAGCAATTTTGTTCAAAATCAATACGGTTCCTCTAACCGATGTCAATGACTTCAAAGTTTGAAGACGATCAGTGAAAGCAGTGTGGACTATAGAGCACACACAAGTTTTTGTAACATGGCAAAAAAAAAAAATCTATGTGGGATAAAATATGTCAGAAAAACACAGTTGGAACATTTTTTAGACATTTGAAGCAAGCCTTGTGGTACTAACTTCATATCGGTAAAGTTATGCTTCATAAATTGCCTCTGGTGGCCATCTTTTTAAATCAACATTGCCCAAAATCGAAAGGCTTCTTCCCATGAGTAATATCAATGACTAAACAAAGTTTGAAGATAGTCAAAGCAACCTGTGTTGACAAGTAAAATGGTGGCTGTAAAATCTCATCATGGTACTTCACTAAAATGCCTTCAATACTGAGACACTGGGCCTACAGACCCATCCCTGGTATGTACTTTTGCTGGAAGTGTGCTAAGACATATATACTTTAATACTAATAGTATTTTTATAGCTCCTAATCTCCACCAAAAGAAAGACTCTAGGCACACCAAACAGAAACAAGCAGAAAACTGTAATCACAAACCTGAGACATAGCAAGGGTCAGCACCACAGCGAGAAAACCTGGGAAAAAAGCAAAAGTTAGGGTGGATATGCTTGTGCAAAGAGATTTGAGCTTCCTTCTCAATGAGTAGAGAGAAGTAGCCGAAATTGTACATCATCAGGCAAATCATTCCAAATCTTTGCAGCATCAAACGCAAAGCTGAAGCCAAAATGCTTAAAAGACTTGTATGTTGAAGTGGCAAAGTGGGCGACCTGAAGGAACACACCATGTGTGTGTTACAGACACTTTGTCTGAGTTTAAGGAAAGGTGCAAAATATTTTGGATAACCACTATGTAGGAACTTGTGCACCAGTAAGGCAGTCTTGAATATGGAGCAGTGTTCAATAGGCAACCAATGGAGTCTTCCTAACAGGAGTGATGTGCCAGTATTTAGTGGTGTTGGTAACAATTCTAGCCAGACTATTTTGAACATATTTTAATACTTTCTCCTGCACAAAATACATGTAGCTGGCGGTACAGGGGACACAAAAACAGGAAAAATAGTATCAGAGATGCCCGTACCCCACAGCCTGGGGAAATAATCCTCAACACCAGATATAGAAGTAGTGAAAGAGTACAAAGATTGGGATACTTTCAGAGCAGTGTCGGTTTTATAAAGGTCCAACTAATGTTTAAGTAGAGAAAACAATGTTTAAGAGAAAGAAAATATATGTAAAGATGAAGTATTAAAACAAGACAATTCAATAGCAAGATGACAACATTAATCAGTAAGCTAAAATTTATGACGCTGTACAATTTATTAACTGGAGAATAGATGACAATGGAAAAAGTAGACCTACGCATTGGAGAACCGATGCAAATTTGTATCCACCGGAAAGACAACTCACCAAAGCCAGTGAACCATCGTTTGACCTTGAAGGAGGGGCCAAAGGTCAAATCTAACATCAGAAGATTCCTAGCCCAAGATTTTGTATGAGTTGGTTTCGCATTGTAAACCTCTAGGATCAATAATAAGCGAGTTATAAGCACTTTTAAGTTTGGCTATCCTCGTTTGACCTTGAAGGAGGGGCCCAAGGTCAAATCTAACCACACCAAAAGATTCCCAGCCCATGATTTCCTATAGGTTGGTTTACCATCCCAAACCCCTATGACCAATAATAAGTGAGTTATAAGCACTTTTAACTTTGGCTATCCTGGTTTGACCTTGAAGGAGGGGCCCAAAGTCAAATCCGACCAACACGAGAAGATTCCCAGCCCATGATTTCCTATATGTTGCTTTACCATCCCAAACCTCTATGACCAATAATAAGCAAGTTATAAGCACTTTTAAGTTTGGCTATCCTCGTTTGACCTTGAAGGAGGGGTCCAAGGTCAAATCTGACAACATCAGAAGATTCGCAACACATGATTTCCTATAGGTTTGTTTCACATTGCAAACCTCTAGGACCAATAATAAGGGAGATATAGGCACTTTTAAAGTCCGCTATGTGGGTTACTATGGCAGTCTGTAGATGACCTTGAATTAAAAGCTTCACGGTCAAATGTCTGCAAGGTTGTAGAGGACATGTATATCTGTTATACATATCACCTATGAAGAGATTCAACCTTCTACCTATGAGAAACAGCCAGTAGAAAAATGTAATTAACTTTCAAAGAAATGCTCGAGGCGGCCATCTTGTTTTTCAGAATGAGGCCGGATGGCTCCAGTGGATACAATGAATAGTAATATTGAATACCGAGAATTAAAGCTTCCAAAACACTATTCTAAACATCAATCGTATTTCTTTCACATCTGTGTATTCTAAGTTGGAGAATACACTCAAAATGTGGACAATTTTACCATTTAAATAAATGAATGTCCACTTTCTCTGGGTTTCTATTTAATGTACCATATGACTCACTCCAGGGACCATTATTTAATGAATTTATAAATCTGTCCAGACTACATAAAATCACTGTTATTCACATTTACCTAGTAATGTATTCAAAGTATAAACTGAATTTTAAACACAATCCCTTCAAGATCTTCAAGGTCAAAACATGGTCACACCTGCTCAATTTTTGTTCATCATGTTTTAACACCCTACCTCCCAGCCATTACATCATTGTCTTCCCCACCTCTCAAACAGGGATTCAGTTATTCTGCACTTTGAACAAACACTAAAGCAGATTAATCTTGTGCACTTAGTCCAGTCGAGCAAGAAAATATCCATATTATACAACCAGTTCTGATCCATTTTATACTGTTGGGGACATCTTGATTGCATCAATTTCCAGTATTACCCGGTATTTATATCAGGCAAACAGAAGAATTTTTACGGTTTTGCTTCTGCGAAAAGAAAAAGATAAATTTACTATATTGACTCTTTGGCTGTGAATAAGAATGATGATATAATTAAGAATCTAAAGTGACACTAAACAAACTCATTTATTTGGGTGTGTAAGGAAATACAAACTATGTAACATATTTTTCACAAATGATCGATAGATTTGTCCCTTTTATTTGCTATACACAATGCACAAGTCAACTGTAATGCTGGAGAAAAATAGCACTGTGACAGGGTGACACACACTCGGCATTTCTGTAAACCATTATAAGGTTGACGAACTGATGATGTATATAAATTAATTGGTTTCGAGAATTTCCTTATACAAATTTTGCCAAGCTGAGGTGCTGAATTCATGTAGAAATTATATTATCGCTCCCTAAAAAGCCTTCCAATTTGAAACATTTATTGTTTTGTTGTTAAAATACACATATAGCTTGCGCTTGCCTAAAAGTTTTAAAAGAACATACCAGGATCGCTTGTTGTTACATCCATAAAATCCTTAATTTCAGTGTTTCTTCCATGTAATATGTATTTTCTGGAGTTTTAATGGCTATTTCACCATTTTTCACCCACAGTGCTAGTGGTGTGGCGATTAGATGTATTGTCGACTAATCGTCGGTGACAGTGTAGAATCGCGGTCGGTCACTGACGTTTTCTAATAATCGATTATTCAGCTTAAATCTTTCCTTTCTTAATTTTTCTCAATATCCACATATTTTTTATATATTTTACATATTTTTACTTAATAAATTGACATTTTTGCCATGGATTTTGAGTTTGTTTATATCTACATGTCGGAACACCGTTATTCTTACCGGATTGACCTATACTTTATCCTGGAAAGTGTTTCTTAATTAATAACCAACAATGGAGTAAAATAATCGATTATGGGTCGATCATCGCTCAGAAAAATGGACGAATAATCGACCATGCAAATTGGAGGTGATTCCCAGCACTACACAGTGCTCAAGTTAGGGCTGCCACAGAGTAGTAGAGTACTCGTCAAAGAGTAGAGTACTGGATTATTTAGAGTACAAAATCAGGAAAAGAGTACTCGTCTGCATTAAAATTTTGAATTTTCCACTATATTTTTGTCAGAAATGATGTGCAATATATCAAATTATACAGTGAAATGGTACATTTTCTTGATTTCATTGTAAAAAAAGAGTACTCGTTCAAGAGTAGAGTAATGGTTAAAGAGTACTCGAGTAGTAAAATTACTACTCGTGGCAGCCCTAGCTCAAGTCACAGAAAATAAACTGCGATAATGCCACACTATTGCAAGTAGTGAACATAAAGGCCTTGAAAATTGACTGGTAAATAAGAAAAGACTGAATCCTTTATTTAGAGGGTATTTTTGTGATTGAATCATCCATAAAAAGAAAAGTAGTTTGTTTCTATTATTAAGCATCACTTATGTTTTCTTCAATGTTTTCTGTTTGTTGTTTCCTGCATACTGTCCTCCCACAAAATGTGCAGATACATTTTCTTCAACTGCACAGCTCTCCCTTCACATGATGGAACAGCCCATATGGTGGTGCCCATCATATACAGTAAATACCCCAAATTTAAAGGCATAAGAACACCAAACGGGTCTTTATAAATAGCAATAGATACCTTGTGGTCATGCATTGTTGTGCTATAAAGGCACTGCCGTTCAGTACTAATTCGTAAAATCACTGCCCACATTCTTATATTGAATATCTAGTAGCTGCTTTTCAGCCTCATCTCCAGATACGAACTCTCAGATTGTGTCCATGGAAACATACAATAAGCTACAGACAGGTTGATTAATGTTTGGTGGGGAGAAATCAGGGGAAATATCAGAAGATGAACAGCTTGTATAAAATGTCATGGCATTTCTAGGAGTCATACAAAGCCATTTGCCAGAACTTATCTCACAAGAACCAGCGGCAAATAAAAACACATCAAATATGCACCCAGCAATATCGCAGTATCATCATTTTTGACCTATCATAAGATTTAGCAATATGGCAAATATAATATTTGATCATGAGGTTGGAGAAACCTCAAATAATACTTAGTCAGTCTGTAGAGTGATGCAATCATTTTGGTTTTCTGAAAACCCCTGTACAAAATGCTGACAATGTCAATTTCTGGGAAATATTTTAAAATATTCAAATCAGTATATGAGAACTGTCAACAGCATATATCGGTATATAATAGGTTGCAAAAAACGGGTTCATCTGGTTCTTTGTCTTAATAAAAAAAAACAATTTTGATTTGTTAATTTTTTGATCAATTTTTACAGTCAGTATGAATTAAAACTTTGAAAGCTATATTTTGATGTTGCATTAATAAAATACTTCTGTTAACATGAAGTGGAGTGAATGAAAATAAAGAACTGCTGATCAAAATTGCTTCAACATATACAAAAAAAAAAAATAGAAAGGTCATTTCCTGCTATTCAAATCTTAAATCTGTTGTAGATTAGATGTCTCATAAATTCATTGCTTTAAACTACATATTTGATAAAACGTACTGCTTGAAGAAGTCATGATGTAATCGTGAATTTTGTTGGTCTTCATAAACGCACAAGAGAAGAGATATTTTTATGTAGCCAAGTAGCAAACGTATCAATTACAAGACAGCTCTTGATACTGACAAGAAATTCACCCATTAACAAAGCCATTAAGATTATTATCTGCAAACAAGTTCAATCCTTAAATTTCTGAGCGTCAGTTATTATTAAACGATAAAGAAATATATTTCCACTTGTAACCCTATGACTAATCCACTTATAACTTACATAACAATATACTGTGTTATAAAGAAGCCCACAGGCTTTTCTTCTAATGCTCTAAGAAGTGTTAGCAGACGTCTTGGTCGATTAATAAGAAATGGATCACAATGTGTAATATTTGATTTCTGTCTATATTTTTTATCGACCTAAGCCAGTTTTATTATACACAAAGATTTGAACAAGTACTTACAGAAAATATTATGTAAATTTATGCTGATTCTCATTCAAAATCCAAAAATGTGTTGGTTTCACAACACTTGGTAGCTCTCTCAAAAGCAGACATTTTTTTCTCTCATTTTCCAGGGGTCTAATGCTGGGTTCACACTAAACTGGACCAAATGGCTGTAGCTCTGGCAAAAGACTGATTATTATTATTTTTCATTTTTAAGGCGTCTCCTGCTGGGTTCACACTTCCCGGGTAAGTACCATATGGCTAACAAGTTTAGATTAAATTTTAATGCTTAACTATCGTTTGTGGTTGTGCTCAAGAAAACCTTGTGGGATTCAGTGAGGGCCTGGCCCAAGCATATGATGACCCAAGGCATTAAAAATGACAGAAAACCCAAAACTCTGACAACCCAAACACCAACTCTGGCACATAAAACATCAGGTAGTAAAGTAATATGAATTTGTTAAGATGAATTTGCTTATCTTTTTATACTTTTAATTAGGGCTGCGAACGAGTACTCGAGCCGCGGTGTACGAGGCGGTCTTGGCTTGTACTCGAGTTCATTTTAGAAACTCGGTTACTCGCGAGGTATTGTATTATCACCCACGTAATCAAACGCTTGTGTAAAATATGCTACATTTCAGCATTTCCGTCACATAATATCAATTAAAGTTGTTATTTTTGCATGAAAAGATACAATTTACTCCATATTCTATAATATATGGTCAAATAGAAGACGTTTTTCTTCAAAAGTTTCATTTCCGGAACTGACTATTTGTTTACAGAAGACTTCTAATGGTAGGTACTAAATCTCGCGGTTACTCGAATTCGGGCCGGTTGCCAGAGGGCGAGTACTCGATGCCGTTTTTCAGCACCCTTCACAGCCCTACTTTTAATTGTCACATTTGCAAACCAGGGATCAAACATACAGTGTATGAACTACTTAATGAAAGCCAGATGGCCAGCAGGGCCATTAACTTTTCATGGACCGTATGAAATTTAAATAACCCAATAAAATTCAAATCTCTTTATTTTCTGTAATAATTACCATTTTTTAACCACTCAACAACTCGTCGAGTGGTTTAGAAATTTAGATTGGAAATAAAATAAATATAGGAAAATAGTTTTGCCAAAATTTTAAAAAAAAGTCAAAGCAATTAATACCAAATGAAATTACAAATTATGTATGGTTCATATAAAAAATCAAATCAAATCTATCTTTTAAAAAAAGAGAGTTCTTCAAATTAGAATCACATAGTTCTTGCAGGGTACTGTACAGTACTTGGTACACACAGTCAGTACTGATCAAAAATTAAACATTGCTATATTGCTCAACTCCTACAAAAATGACGAAGAAATCTTTAAAACAAAATCACACATGTCTTGACTTTGCTTTCAAAGGCTACATATTGATAAAAAAATCTTATTTCCAAATCTATAAAAAGAAGACATCAAACGTACTAGCGTGTTTGCATTCGAAACGTTACCATCGGAAAGCAGAAATTCAGCTAATTAAAACATTTCGAGTATTTCGACTGGTTGTCGTACAATATTTTTCTTCACGTTTAATCAGGAACCAGAGAGTGTTTGCATTTTTCAAAACGTTACCATCGGAAAGCCAAACCTCAGCGAAGTTCTTTCGATTTAAAAACATTTCGAGTATTTCGACTGGTTGTAGTACAATTTTTTTCTTTGCGTTTAATCAGGAACCAGAACATTAAATGGCCAGCCGGGCTACGCATTTGCGAAAAAAGATGGCCCGGAGCAGAAGTTGGTAGTTTCTGGCCACTGGGCCCGCGCAGTTTCGAACACTGCAAACACATACAGTTCAACACAGTAGAATGTATTTCTAATGGAATTCAAATGTTTTACAGCTCTAACAGATTTGGTAAAGCCCATATTTTCATAAAGCCTATCGACAATGCCAAATTCCAAGTTGTTTCCCAATTCTTTCTTAAATCGTCCAAGAATATCCACTTCCTATAAATATTAAGGCTAGAACGAATAATGTAACATGGTCACCAGGTAGGTGCTTGAATTATTGGAACAAATAGACATTCAACAGCAGTCAAAAGTGTGGGAACTCCCTACACAACTTTGAAAAGTGCAGGACATTTTTTACTTCTAAGGCGTGTAATATACATATAAATATATTAATGATATAAGAGGACAGAAATAGTCTCAGCTCTTGTTTTTATGTTCACTGTTTTTATAACGCTCACAAAAAGTTGTTTTCGAATAGATTGCATGCTGCCTTTTGCAAATACTCAAGGTGAAAAAAGACAAACAGTGGACTTGTTTAAAGAACACAGAATACCCAATGATTAACATGTGACACAAAAAATCTTAATGGCACTTGGAGGGGCTATTTTTTGTCATCAATCATAAAATCAACGCCTGTTAGAAATATATTACATATGTTTATATAGTGCATATACCTATCATCCAATACCTTTGCATATTTGCATTTTTATGCACAAATCAAACAGTTCTATTTTTATTGAATAAATGTTCCCGGATCAGCAAATACCGCTAAGTCATTAATATGTCTCAATGGAGAAATAACATCTTCTTTATTATAACTGCGTAAAGACACCAGGGGGAAAAAGACGAGCATAATAATACCCCATTCTACCGCTAGAGGTCGTAGTGTTCTTGGCTACGTGATCAGATCAATGACCAAAAACACTTCTCACAGTTGCTAATTTTTCTACATTTTTCTAAAAAACATTGTTGAATCAATAGTTTTACGAATACAAAGCAGGAAAGCATGCACTTATAATTTATTGGGTTTTTTTTTCTACTCAGAAATCGCCAAATATTAAAATAAGCTACTAAGTTTCAAGTACAACAGCAAAGTTTTTATCTTATCTGGGAACCTTTGACTGCCTAAATTCTGGATTTAAATAGTTTCTGAGTCTTGATTATCAAAAACAGAAAATGACATTTCTTGATGTCTTGAAGTTGGTATGTTAGGAATTGCACACTAAATTTGGAATAATAACTTGCAAATCCCAATCAATGATTGCCAAAATCACCAAAACTTCAAGCTTTACCGAGATATCACAATTTGACACATAAAAAAAATCACAAATTTATGTCATTTGCAAAGTTCCCAGAAACAGTTGCATTATTCTGCTATATTCTTAACTGTAATAGTTATGGAAGCTCTTTGCACAGTGAAATTGTAATATACATAAATGGTTCAGATATTACTGGTATATTGTATCCACAAATGGTGCTGTTAAACTTGATTATTTCATCCACCAGAAGGTTAGGGTGTTCATTACAACCCTTTGTGTTTCCGCTAACGCCAAACAAAACACACAAGATTCTTTTTGAAATTTTGATGTCAGTAAGGCCCGACCGAAGGACATAGTGTTCAAATTTTGGGAAAGCTCCTGAGGAGGTCATATTCTGAACACAGAAATCCCTCAATTTTTCAAAGGTCCAATTTTTAAGAGTCAAATTTTCAAGGAGGATATGTACTAGAAGACAACTTTTTCTATATCCTGGAATTGGAATGGTTATGCACTTGCCGAATACTGAAATAGAAAATACGATATCGACTACTACCTACATTCACGAAATTCATGTCCTCTCCTTTTTCTCATCAATATTTTGCTCTTCAGATTCGGCATTTTAAAAAATTTTACAGACCATTTGATAGCAAGGTGTTTTTTTCTGTTCCCAGACTTTCATGAGAATTGGCACAGCAGGATGAGTACCTGTTTTAAGCAGCAGTGGGCTAGATTAGTACTTGGATGGGGTGGGGGGTGGGGGGGGGGCTGCTGAGTTCTGGGCTAGATATCGGAGGTATCTTGACTCGGAATTTGTTTTTGTCACCAGACTTGTGTACGTTTTATTGGACTTCTCTTGTCTCTGATGTTACGGCAGCATACACATAGAGACGACAATACATTTTGGTCTTGTTTAACCATGACTTCTTCTTACCACTTTAAGGTTTAATTTCATTTGGACCTGCAGTTAATGTGTCTAGCCTTGCAACAGCACATGTTCCAGATAAATTTTTCTCAGACCTCTTAGACAGGGAGGGTCGACTAAAAAGTTGGAAAAATAAATGGTAAAACTATTACCTAATTTATGATCTTATAACATTAGCCAGTTATTTAAACTAAATTTCTTATTTTCTATTGAGAGGCTGTTTAATATACCTGATCTAAAGCCGTAATGATATTGTTTCCTGCTATATATTTGATATCCCCCAACATAAACAGCCAAATTGAAATTTTGAATGGTCAAACCCTTTTATACTCTACTCTTGGAAATTGGCAAGAAATTAAGGCAAACAATATGGAGTAACAAAACGAACTGAACAACTTTCACATTGATTCACTTTCAAAAGCTTTCAAATTAGTTCTAAAAATCACACGATTATCCGCTGATACCAGTTTGAAATAACTGTACAAACGGACTTACTTTCAAATGGTTATCCTACTTATGAATCACAAGAAGAAAACCAACTTACTTTCTTTTTGTAAGCTATATTCCCATATTGTATAATCGCTTTATATTCACACTACTTAGTACTTATAAACACAGGGAAACACTGAACTGATAAACTTCAATAGCCAAAACAATTCCAGCATAATATACCAAAACCATTATGTCCCTTACATGTATAGGTGCAGCTTTCTGTTCCAAACACAAGATGTAATGTATTGTTTGTTTCAAACTACAGACACCCACATTTGTAAATCTTCTGTCAAGTATATTTTAACAATCTGTAGCTACATGTGTACATAGAAACATCCTGTAAGCTTGTATTGATGAAAAAAAAGTGACATCACCCAGTCAGAGACTCCACTGTTTGGTGTGTGTGTGTGTGTGTGTGTGTGCTGCGGGAGTAAGACTCGAAATTTGTGACAGTATATGAAATTTGCGATTTGGGACAAGCATTCTGCGATTTGGGACCAGCATTCTGCCCCTCCTCCCCTCCTTAAAATTGAGTTGAATGATACAAAACGTCATAAAAATTCTTCATGCCATAATCACCATTATGCCCAGGTCACACAACGGAGAGGGCTCTACGATCATCTCGGTGAATATAGAAGAATACAGGTCACTTCAAAAATACCACAATTCGCTAGAGCTGAAATGATTAGGAAAATTTGGTAGCCGGGTAGTCACTTGCATTAACCGTTGGCTAACCGATTGTTTCTGACATTTAGCATGTATGAGAAATACCGAAAACGTGTGTTCCGGATGTAAACAAACAAAATGGCAGATCGCGAGATGCTGAAAAGCAAAGAATTCACCAGATTATTCGGTAAATTGGCCAATAATGTAATATTTTGATATTTTAAAAATAAAATGCATATAAAATGCTTTAATTTGATACATTTAAAGGTCTTAACTCGAGATACTCATAGTTCCAACGATCGCGTATAATCCACTATGTGGTGATATACACAAGAAAACAATTAACCGATTTCATAATATTGGCGTCGACTAGTGCTGTGATAACCTTCTAATCGATTAGTACAAATAATCATTTCTGCACTAGAACTCACAAAAAAAAAAAAGGCGGGGAAAGTGTGATTATACTTTTACGATGTTCTATGATACCCTTCGACTGTCCTGAGATTAAACAGCAACAGAGAAAGAATATACTGAGAATACCCTACGAACTGGTGAAAATATCTGGCTATTTTTCTACAGTTACCCATAAATTAACTACAGATAGATGAGAATGAATAATGCAATCTGTGAAGACTCTTCTACCACAAAAAAGGAGAAAGAGATGACAACAAGGAAGAATATCCAGCAAAACAAGAAGGTAATACGACTCGTTGGCAAATACCCTGGGGGGGGGGGGGAGCTACAACACAGAAGAATATGCTATCTATAATAGCGAATTATCATAGCAAACTTGAAAATCGTTAACAACTATTAAAAAGCGGCAAACACAGGTGACAACAACCTTATGTTCAAAACTGTCACGAGTATTCGCTGCTTCTTAGTGATTTTAAAGTTTGTGAAGTGGCGAATAATTAAGAGGACCGAAAGACAAAAAAAGACTAACGAGAAATCCACCCAGAACAATGAACAATATCATAGCTATGTGCCGATATTCGCCATTAAAATTCAACACTATGTGATCTCGGCCTTTTAGGATTACTTCAAAATACACTTTTAAGCAATGGAGTAGACTTTCCTTGGTTGCTATACCAGTCACTTAAGCAAATGTTAAATAAAACAGAACAATTGGTCATTTTCTGCATCTTTCGATAGATGGATAAATTCAGGGTATTTAATAGATATAAGAACTACTTTTTAAGTACTCTATAACAGATGAGTACTCAGGGTAAATAGAGACCATGAGATTCAAATTTACCAGACCTAATCTGTTATCAGAGATAAAACAAACAGTCTGAAATAATCTCTCAAAGATCTTGAAGCATGTAAGCTGATAAGAAATTACCATAATTCAATGCAAAATAAATGGTTTTCTTTTTTCACAAACTTGGCGAATTTCACATACCAGCTTAAGTTTGATATCTTTCACTTTACCCAACCATGTGGTCTCAGCCTAAAACCAATCCATCTTACTTTCTCAGAGCCAAAAAAGAAAAAAAAACATTCAACAAAACACTTGCCAACCCAAAGTACTTGACAAATGACACACACACCAAACACTGCAAAGACCCCGCTTATACCAAACATCATTTGTCTCCTGAAATCATCAAAATCCATTCACTTCTTTTGTTTTGTTTTTATAAATTCTATCCTGTACTGAGATTTAGAGTGGTATAAAATATAAACCTCAGGAACTTCTGTGGTCAAATTACTTATTTCTTTGTGTATATAAACTTTTCTTTTGTCCTTTTCAGGTAGTAATCTTAGAATCCAATTTGGCAAAAATGAAAACCCCTTCAGAATTACATGAACCAAAAATTTACTACACATATAACCAGTTTGGTGAAAAGGTTTGACTCCTAATTACTCACTTCCACTTATATATATTTCACCAATACAATATCTGAAATGTAATTTCCAAACATACATATATATAAATTATTGGTTCAATATCATTTTACAGACACTGGGAGTGTACATCCACTGCTACACATTCCCCCCAATATTCACCTTCAGAGGAAATGTTTACAGAAGCATTTTTAGTACTTCCACTGGTTAAAGGATTTCACACAGAATCTACTGCAAACATGATATAAAATACTATTACATAATCCACAGTTCCACTTTGTGTAACACTGTAATGATTCTATATATATATACATGTATATAACAATAACATCTGTGAAACCTCCAAGGGCATCTGTTAATGTATTTTCCTTTTTTTAGTAAAAACCAGGCTTACCCAAGGGTTTTACACAAGCGCACAAGTGAAAAGCTAGAAGCATACTGACAATGGCAAACAGTACTTCGCGCAGAGATTCAGTCAGACAAATAGCGGTTGCCAGACAGCATGAAAGGCAGGGGTGAGCCCACAGATACAGACAAAAAAAAATAAAACAGAAATCTGCCCCTTAACCCATGGCCCCCTCCCCCAACTCACACACACTCACAATAGGCTCTCATATTTATCAGGCCTTTGTAAATTCACAAAACAACTAAAATGACTGGTTTTTTTTTGTTTTGGCAATTTAAGGTGGTTTTAAAAGAGGGAACAAGCGTTTAAATAGGATACTGTAAGTGGCATGTTAAACTGTATTTATTAATTCCATCTCTACTTTTTAACAGGGGAGCTTGGATGGTAAACATTTTAAGCTTCTCTTACATCCCGTCGTACATGTATCATACACATGTACGTGTGCTGCACATATTGTTGAAAAATACGAGCGTGGCCTGGTAGTGGGGTAGCAGAGATTTGCACATGCAAACAAGGTGAATTCTCTCAACTAGAGTAAGTAAGTACAAAGCCCCAAACTGATGTTGGCATCCTCTTTGGCGTCAATGTCCAAAAAGGGATAGTGTATACTTGAAAAAAAAACAGTGTCAATACTTGAATATCCAAGAACAGACCTATGACTAGTTTCAGGTCGCAAAGTGGGTTGATATCCATGCAAAGTACACATGAGTGTATGATACAACACGTGCAAACAATGTAAGTAAATGGGGATCACCTACAGCACTAGCAAGGAAAACAAACGTGCCCTAGCCTCTTGTACATTCTCTTTGAGGCATGGATGCGTTTGTAGCCATATGGGTGCATACAGAGAATAATGTGCATGCCAATTTTCATTGCGGGGTCTCTGCGACCTTGACATTCTGTTATAAAATTGCAAGTGTCCCTTGTAAATTAGCCAATTATTCTTAGTAGCCAGGACGTATGGTGCAAGTACGATGGGATGTGCGAGAGGCTTAAATGTCCAAGGTGAGGTTCTTTACATCCTTTTAAACCGTTTAAGTTGTTAGAAGTACAGGCACTTGAAGAAAATGAAAACTTAATATCCTGGCAAAATTTTACACCTGGGTTAATTTCTTGGGTAGTAACTGATCATCAGTAAAACTTATTTTAACTGGATTAATAAAGTTTTGGTGGAAATGTCTACTCATACAATATATCTCTTTTAAGTAATGGAATGATATAAGATAAATTTTTTCTTATACCTGAAATATGCAACAAAGAAAGAATATAAATATTTAATATGAAACACAATATTTAAAATGAAACACAAACATATAGACCTGAAACAGGTTCAAATAATAATCTAACGGATTCATTGTATGCAGTTATTACTTCAAAAACATCAAAGTTACAAGGGAAACAGATGACAATTTCATTATGCACACATGCTGTCATATTCATCATCAGAAAGGTCCTTCAAAGGCAAAGAGTGGAATTACATATATAATAATTATATATATACCCTCTCTCCCCTCAGAGATATGAAGAATGTGTTCATTAAGGAAACATTGCATTACCACTTTCAGTACCACACACTGATAAGGGATAGGATATGTATCCTGTTCTGTACTGCATGTGACTGTGTTTATAGCGCTGGCCTGACTTTTAGTGACAGATCAGGGCACCTCTCTTAAGTCTTAACTAACAGAAAAAAATACCATGTACTTAAAACTCATGAGCCTGAACCTCTCCTGACATGAATCATGGCTAGCTAATGTAGCATATGATACAACAATCTTTACTAGCAGATCATAATTAAATACTCTACCTTATGTAAGTTCACGTCTCCACGCATACAATGTGCGATATGTGTATGCTGCTATTTTTGCACTTTCATGTGTCCAAAATATGTGCATATTTTCTACAACAAACAACCTACGAAATTCCTTCAATTATGATTAAATACTGACCAAATATTAGTGGTCGGACCGCTTCTAAAAAGAAAAACCGGTTTTCAGGGGTTTGAAACCGAACGAAATCCGGGATTTCGAAAGTTTACAGATATCATAAAAAGTTTTACGCACGCATACATGAGCTATATTATCAATAGGAAATATGCATTCGCGAGATAATATCTAGAGGTTTGTAAACTTCATTTACCATGAATATAATGCGAAAATGTCAGTTATTTCCTCAAATATATATGTTCTTTATTGTTTTGATGAAATATTAACCAGTAGAAAGTCTAATTTAATGACGTTTTCAATAACCGGTACTTAAATATTCTTTGCGGATTTCGTAATTTCTACCTAAACGAAACAAAATGCGGTATACCGGTTTACCGTTCATACCACTACCAAATATGGATAAAGTGGGATGTTAAAAGGTATTTTTATTGCACCTGGGGGAAGAAAAGATCATATCATGTTTTCAAATCACATCATATACATGAAGTCAAAGTGAAAGCTGGTATTTTTATATCCTTATATAAGTACAGGTACTATTGGCTGGATTTGAACCCAAAACTATAGAGGTGAGGGGCCAGTGATTCAATTCCAAGCTTATGAAGCACTCTCCCACTAGGGCCTCTATGTATGCACTCTCCCACTAGGGCCTCTATGTATGCAGTTATTACTTCAAAAACATCAAAGTTACAAGGGAAACAGATGACAATTTCATTATGCACACATGCTGTCATATTCATCATCAGAAAGGTCCTTCAAAGGCAAAGAGTGGAATTACATATATAATAATTATATATATATACCCTCTCTCCCCTCAGAGATATGAAGAATGTGTTCATTAAGGAAACATTGCATTACCACTTTCAGTACCACACACTGATAAGGGATAGGATATGTATCCTGTTCTGTACTGCATGTGACTGTGTTTATAGCGCTGGCCTGACTTTTAGTGACAGATCAGGGCACCTCTCTTAAGTCTTAACTAACAGAAAAAAATACCATGTACTTAAAACTCATGAGCCTGAACCTCTCCTGACATGAATCATGGCTAGCTAATGTAGCATATGATACAACAATCTTTACTAGCAGATCATAATTAAATACTCTACCTTATGTAAGTTCACGTCTCCACGCATACAAAGTGCGATATGTGTATGCTGCTATTTTTGCACTTTCATGTGTCCAAAATATGTGCATATTTTCTACAACAAACAACCTATGAAATTCCTTCAATTATGATTAAATACTGACCAAATATTAGTGGTCGGACCGCTTCTAAAAAGAAAAACTGGTTTTCAGGGGTTTGAAACCGAACGAAATCCGGGATTTCGAAAGTTTACAGATATGATAAAAAGTTTTACGCACGCATACATGAGCTATATAGATAGGAAATATGCATTCGCGAGATAATATTTAGAGGTTTGTAAACTTCATTTACCATGAATATAATGCGAAAATGTCAGTTATTTCCTCAAATATATATGTTCTTTATTGTTTTGATGAAATATTAACCAGTAGAAAGTCTAATTTAATGACGTTTTCAATAACCGGTACTTAAATATTCTTTGCGGATTTCGTAATTTCTACCTAAACGAAACAAAATGCGGTATACCGGTTTATCGTTCATACCACTACCAAATATGGATAAAGTGGGATGTTAAAAGGTATTTTTATTGCACCTGGGGGAAGAAAAGATCATATCATGTTTTCAAATCACATCATCATATACATGAAGTCAAAGTGAAAGCTGGTATTTTATATCCTTATATAAGTACAGGTACTATTGGCTGGATTTGAACCCAAAACTATAGAGGTGAGGGGCCAGTGATTCAATTCCAAGCTTATGAAGCACTCTCCCACTAGGGCCTCTATGTATGCACTCTCCCACTAGGGCCTCTATGTATGCAGTTATTACTTCAAAAACATCAAAGTTACAAGGGAAACAGATGACAATTTCATTATGCACACATGCTGTCATATTCATCATCAGAAAGGTCCTTCAAAGGCAAAGAGTGGAATTACATATATAACTAGAAATAGGACGCATCTGTGGCCAGATGCTGGATGTATCCACCGACAAAGGCCAACTAACATAGTTTAGAAGATAAAAAGCATTTTTCGTTAATAAGCAAGCTGAAAGCACTTTTAAGTTTGGCTACCCTTATTTGACCCTGTAGCAGGGGCCCAAGGTGAAGTCTGACCACATCAAAAGATTCGCAGTCCATGATTTCCTATAAGTCGTTTTCACATTGCAAACCTCTAGGACCAATAATAAGCAGGAGGGGCCCAAGGTGAAATCTGACCACATGAAAAGATTTGCAGCCCATGACTTCCTCTAAGTTGTTTTCATATTAATGAGTTATTTGTGAAATACTGGCTATCTGCAATACTTGTAGAGATAATTCGCATTTACTCATTTTGAGTAGATGAATAATTAGCTACGGGTCTGAAACTTCACCAAGTGAAAGCTCTCTCAAAAGTAGGCGAATGAGTTATTTGAGAAAAATTGGCTATCTACAATACTTTTAGAGATAATTCAAATTTACTCATTTTCAGTAGGCGAGTAATTACCTACGGGTCTGGAACTTCACCATGTGAAAGCTCTCCCAAAAGTAGATGAATGAGTTATTTGATAAAAAATTGGATATCTGCAATACTTTTATAGATAATTAGCATTTACTCATTTTGGGTAGGTGAATAATTAGCTACAGGTCTGAAACTTCACCAAGTGAAAGGTCTCCCAAAAGTAGGTGAAGGAGTTATTTGACAAAAATTGGCTATCTGGAATACTTTTAGAGATAATTTGCATTAACTCATTTTCAGTAGGTGAGTAATTACCTACAGGTCTGAAACTTCACCAAGTGAAAGCTCTCCCAAAAGTAGGTGAAGGAGTTATTTGACAAAAATTGGCTATCTGCAATACTTTTAGAGATAATTTGCATTTACTCATTTTCAGTAGGTGAGTAATTACCTACAGGTCTGAAACTTCACCAAGTGAAAGCTCTCCCAAAAGTAGGTGAAGGAGTTATTTGACAAAAATTCGCTATCTGCAATACTTTTAGAGATAATTTGCATTTACTCATTTTGAGTAGGTGAGTAATTACCTACGGGTCTGAAACTTCAGCATGTGAAAGCTCTCCCAAAAGTAGGTGAAGGAGTTATTTGACAAAAATTGGCTATCTGCAATACTTTTAGAGATAATTCGCATTTACTCATTTTCAGTAGGTGAGTAATTACCTACAGGTCTGGAACTTCAGCATGTGAAAGCTCTCCCAAAAGTAGGTGAATGAGTTATTTAAGAAAAATTTGCTATCTGCAATACTTTTAGAGAAAATGCAGAATTACTCATTTTTAGTAGGTAAGTAATTTAGCCACAGGCCTAATTTAGACATAAAGCCTACCAATAGAGTACTGTGGTGCACCCTGTAATATACTTTGCAAACTTGAGAAGGCTAGCTATAATATTTTTTTTTGTTAGAGCGGTAATGGTGAAATCTCTCTACACACTACGGCTATCCAGTGGATACAATGATTTACTCAACAGTGAGAACCTGAAAGTAGATATTGGTAAGCTATGCCATGACACAGAGGTCTGCAATTTCACTCTGATATAGCTGACCAAAAATTATGTGAATAACATATTTAAACAAAATACTGTAAATGTAATAGTTTTCACGTTATAACTGATTTACTCAACAGTGATAACGTCAAAGTAGCTATTACTCAGCTATGCAATGAGCTACATGTCTGAATTTTTTCTATGTTATAGCTGACCCAAAATTAGGTGAACAACATATTTAAGCAAAATACTGTAAATGCAATAGTTTTCAAGTTACAACTGATTTACTCAATAGTGACAACCTGAAAATAGCTATTGCTCAGCTATGCCATGAGCTATAAGTCTGTAATTTCACGACGTTATAGCTGACCCAAAAGTAGGCGAACAACATATTTTAACAAAATACTCCAAATGCACTATTTTTCAAGTTACAAGTCATTTACTCAACAGTCAGTACCTGAAAATAGCTATTGCTCAGTTGTGCCATGAGCTACAGGTCTGTAATTTCACTATGTTATAGCTGACCCAAAAGTAGCTGAATAACATATTTACACAAATTTCTGTAAATGCAATACTTTTCCAATTACAACTGATTTACTCAACAGTGTGAACTTCAAAGTAGCTATTACTCAGCTATGCAATGAGCCACAGGTCTGGAACTTCACTATGTTATAGCTGACTCCGAAATAGGTGAATAACATATTGAAACAAAATACTCTAAATGTAATACTTTTGAAGTTATAAGTAATTTACTCAACAGTGATAACCTAAAAGTAGCTATTACTCAGCTATGCCATGAGCTACATGTCTGAAATTTTACTATGTTATAGCTGACATAAAAGTAGCTGAATAACATATTTATACAAAATTCTGTAAATGCAATAGTTTTCAAGTTACAATTGATTTTACTCATGATGGAAGTTACTGAAAAGCCCAAAAGTAGCTATTACTCACTTAGCGATTGAGACAGACACCCAAGTTACTCACCATGTTGTAGCTATGAAAAAAGTATCTGAATAACATATTTTAACAAAATGCTCTAAATGCAACACTTTTCAAGTTATAAGTGATTTAGTGCATGATTTCATGACTTTTAATGCATTTTAGACATTTTTGTCTACCACAGGCCTAATTTAGACATAAAGCCTACCAAAAAGATAGGGTGGCGAGTCCTCTAGCATACCAAGCCACCTGCCAAATATGAAAGAAATCTGGAAAGAAATGTGGACTGTAGGTCGCTAACAAGCAATATTCCACATTTTAGACATTTTTGTCTACCACAGGCCTAATTTAGACATAAAGCCTACCAAAAAGATAGGGTGGCGAGTCCTCTACCATATCAAGTCACCTGCCAAATATGAAAGAAATCCGGAAAGAAATGTGGACTGTAGGTCGCTAACAAGAAATCTCTGCGGACGCGGACGAGGGCGCGGACGCGGACGCGGACGACGACGATGATGAATCCATAGTATCCCCGCTTCGCGTCGGGGATACAATAATTATATATATATACCCTCTCTCCCCTCAGAGATATGAAGAATGTGTTCATTAAGGAAACATTGCATTACCACTTTCAGTACCACACACTGATAAGGGATAGGATATGTATCCTGTTCTGTACTGCATGTGACTGTGTTTATAGCGCTGGCCTGACTTTTAGTGACAGATCAGGGCACCTCTCTTAAGTCTTAACTAACAGAAAAAAATACCATGTACTTAAAACTCATGAGCCTGAGCCTCTCCTGACATGAATCATGGCTAGCTAATGTAGCATATGATACAACAATCTTTACTAGCAGATCATAATTAAATACTCTACCTTATGTAAGTTCACGTCTCCACGCATACAAAGTGCGATATGTGTATGCTGCTATTTTTGCACTTTCATGTGTCCAAAATATGTGCATATTTTCTACAACAAACAACCTATGAAATTCCTTCAATTATGATTAAATACTGACCAAATATTAGTGGTCGGACCGCTTCTAAAAAGAAAAACCGGTTTTCAGGGGTTTGAAACCGAACGAAATCCGGGATTTCGAAAGTTTACAGATATGATAAAAAGTTTTACGCACGCATACATGAGCTATATAGATAGGAAATATGCATTCGCGAGATAATATTTAGAGGTTTGTAAACTTCATTTACCATGAATATAATGCGAAAATGTCAGTTATTTCCTCAAATATATATGTTCTTTATTGTTTTGATGAAATATTAACCAGTAGAAAGTCTAATTTAATGACGTTTTCAATAACCGGTACTTAAATATTCTTTGCGGATTTCGTAATTTCTACCTAAACGAAACAAAATGCGGTATACCGGTTTATCGTTCATACCACTACCAAATATGGATAAAGTGGGATGTTAAAAGGTATTTTTATTGCACCTGGGGGAAGAAAAGATCATATCATGTTTTCAAATCACATCATCATATACATGAAGTCAAAGTGAAAGCTGGTATTTTATATCCTTATATAAGTACAGGCCCTTAGCATATTACTATTGGCTGGATTTGAACCCAAAACTATAGAGGTGGGGGGCCAGTGATTCAATCCCAAGCTTATGAAGCACTCTCCCACTAGGGCCTCTATGCTGTTCATGAAAATACAGTGAAACACTTGGTAACACTTCAGAAGGTGAAAATAAATCATCCGACCTCAAACCACACAGACCCTGTACATAGAAACATACATTTGCATTGGTGAGAAGTACTGATCTCTCAAGAGCCCTCCTATCCTCCTATATAACATCAGCCAGCATAATTCCCATGTTTTCACCTAGAGCTATTGATTTATACTCCCCTCCTCTATGTCTGCCTTCAAAAGTAAGCTTAACTTAAACAACACTTATCTGTATGATCACTAACCCATTGTGCACACCATTACGCCCACTTTGACAAGAACAGAAACCAAACTGTGTGGTAAATAGCAACAAAATCCCCCCTCCCTATCCATAGGGAGGTAATGGGGTTTAGATTCAAAATTCAAATAAAAAAGCCAGACAGTCTCTGCATTGACAGGGTTGTTTATGACATTAAGCGGGAATGACATCATTCTCAACCTAAAACTGGAGTGACACACACAAATTCAAAGCACAGACAAAAGGCCACAGAAACAGCCAACCAATCCCAGTGCTTCCTCCAACCTCCCCAGACACTGCGTCATACATGGGGTCATCTCAAAACTTGAGAGAAAACAGGATATGAAAACTGAAAAACAACAATACCTGAAGGATTTCAGTGATTTCCTAGAATAATAGTATATATCTAATTTCTGGTGATACAGAAGACTAATCTTAATTAGAATGTCCAGCATCCTCTGGGCCTGGTTCTATTTATAGAGTTCACTTAAATGAACACCCACTTAATAAAAATAAAAATAAACATTTGCATATAGAGCAAAATTCATGAGCATCTTCTAATGCAATGGAATCCACATGAGAGATGAGAGTCCTAAAAACTTGAGCAAAGTTATCATCCAGTAACTACCCATGTCTGGAGAATGATTATGGTGATGGGTATGCTAATCTAAACAGGTAGGCTTGAGTTGCCTTCTAGAGCTTGAAATGGTCCGTCGGGATCTGACTTTAAATTGGAGGCTGTTCCCATTCCACTGGTGCTGCCGTGGCAAAACCACTACTGCCTGGCTGTCTATGGCCTTTCTGGGAAGGATTGAGTGAACCGGTAGTCTATTTCCACAATATATACTAAGGCTGCGATAGGTTACCCGGTTACCCGAAAACGGTTCGAAGTCTGTAAGAAGAAACAGAGTACAAATTGGCGAAGTGGGTAACTGAAAAATATTAAATATGCTGTAAAACAATGAAAAACTTGGGTAAACTTCAATATTCTGTCAGATTTCTCTCTAACTACTGACAGTTTTTCACTTAATTTTCCTTATTTATACAGATATTTAACATTATTTTTCATAACGTGTTGTTTACATCGTCCACCATGTTTGCTTCTCTGCTACTTCCACTGGGTGACAACTAGTGCTGGGACGAGTTGACTGAAACTCGAGTCGTAACTCGATGGGCGATAATTAGGGGCGACATCGATCCGCGTAAGTGAAACTCGAGTTTTTGAAAAAGTTAATATTTAAAGCTGACACTTCACCAACACAATGGAAATATCCAATATTTTCAAAAATATATTGCATTTTTACTTAACTCTGGCATAAATCAATGGTGATTTCACAGAAATTACATCGCGAAAACCATTTCCAGGTAAAAGTTTTTCGTGTACGGTTATGTAAAATATTTTCCACATACTAATCGCTAACAAACGAAATAATTTATCCCGAAAATTACTCGAGTTTAACTCGAGTTCAACTCACTTCCAACAGTTGATGCTCGATCTGCCAGTTTAGCTTGCGATCCCACCACTAGTGACAACTAAAAGACGGTTACCCGAATTCGGATCGGTTCTTGTGAAATGAATACCTGGTGTCGTTTTTTCCAATGAAGTCACAGCCTTAATATATAGTTTATATACTGTATTTTCTGCTGTTGGTTCCTCAAATGGTTTCATATAATTGTGGATTACACTCACTCAGTCACATATCCACATATACAAAGTCTACTCGACAAATATACATTAAAACACAAACACTTCCAGTATCTGATCTTATAGTGTCTGAATATTCATTTTCATGAGAATAATTCCCCTTTCCTGATTTACATTTCTTACTTTTTTTTCTTTTTTACAATAAAACACCCCTTCTACCCTTTCTACAAAATCTTACTCTCCAAATTTAGCATGTTCCAATAAGAGGCGTTTATGCTTCTCACTAATATGGTTGAATTTAACTACAAGCATACATGAATCATAATTTATAATTGGAATTTGAAACGCCTTTCATGAGATTATAAGTGATTGCACTTCATTTTTGACTTAGGATAAAGTAAAAGTGCAAGATATTTCAACAAATTTATAGTTTTTTTTTAAATTGTTTTAATGAATTAGCAGCCATTAAAAAGCCTAAAGCAACAGCATTTTCAATAACCAGTTCCCAATTATTATTCCAATTTATTCCAATTATATTGGATTTTGTCATTTCGACCACATGTAAATGAAAGATCAAATGCCAGATTACTAGAGATATCATTACTAATGGTAGAAAATGTATTCAGGAACAAGTTCTCCAAATGCAAAACATTTCTTGCACATTTCTACTTCAAGAAAAGCGAGATATAAGTGTTTCCTTACCAGTATAACATTCAAACTACCACTAATATTGCAACAATTAAACTTCAATGTTTTACAGATCAAAAAGCTATCAGAAACAACTACACAGCACAATAAAAATAATATAAAATGTATTTTAGAATGCAAGTTTTCATAACAACATGTGCTTGCCACCAAAATGTGGATGTCAAGGTTTATTAACAACATTGAATGAAGTAGAACTTTGTGTAAACTGATGAATCATGGGACACATATAGCAAGTGATTCATTTCATTTCATCCACCCTTCTGTTAGATATATGTAGGTTTCATGTGATTTTAAACCTTAAATTGAAATTTGCTAATTGTTATACAAGTCTTAGGTTGGTGTAATTGTTCTAATCAAACAAACAGTTCTAAGACTGCAACCTCCAGCCACATTCTTTAGCTTTTGTTGCTGAATGCTTTTGACACTATCCCCAGTAACTTTTTTTCACTTTCATTTTCTCTGCCAGTTCCCCTTGTCCTGTCACCAGACAGTGTAACATTTGGTCACCTCAATGTGAGAAAGAACCCCTTTAATCAGTGTCACAGCAAAAGGACTTGCACTAAACATTCACAATATACCAATACTATTTCCTGGAAAAAAAACATTTGCTCAAAAATGTTGTGCAGAAATTGGCCTTACCAAGAAATCTACAATATCTTTTTCTTGCTTGTGGTGTAAAGATCTCATGTGACCACTAATGTTATATCCCAGGTCACAGTTGTCTGATAGCAGACTCCAATCCAAAAATTTAAAACCCAACTCCCAATCAAATCGGTTCAGTTAATCTTTGTTATAACAAGATTTTACATCTTTTCACAGATCAATTTTCACTAGCACTTTGATCTATCATACAGAAATTCACAAAAGAATACACTTTCACTGTCTCAGTTTATTATATAAAATAGCTGAAATTTATGTCATCAAATTTCCACAAACACGTAAACCAACTTTGTTTACATCATACTGTGTTTTAAGGTATCTACAACGAATCATCCTGAATCAACATCTCACTGATTGTAGTGTTTCACAAGTTTGGCTCATGCTTCTGTGGGTACAGAATTGAACCCACCTCTTGTCTATTGTCTACATGTGTAATCACAAAAGGCTTCCAAATATCTCAAAGCCTTCATGTTTGGTATTTGGGAACAAAACAGTAAGCATGTGTATACCGAATATCTATGGCAGTAATAACCTTTTTTGCACTGATGTGTAACTGTTATGCTAACCTCAGTGAACAAAACAGAATTTACTATGACAGAAACTAAGTTTAGTAACCTTACTACTTACATTGGAACCATGTAATTTGAACATGTTCCTTGGATTGTCATGGCAGGAATTCAGAAAATTTAAGCTTTGAAGTTTGACATTGAGGGACACGAATAATTGGGTCTGACTGCCTACTGTGATCTGACTCGAAGTACTGCGGAATTTCCTGAAGTGGCTAATATCACACCTTTTACAGTACAAGACTACAAAGCTGCAGGAAGAGTGAATGAGTAAAAGGGTAGCAAGTCACTTAGACATGTGACTCACTGATAGGCAAAAAAAAAACTTAATGAGATGAAAAAAGAACCTGTGTATTCAGCAAGTACCCCAAGTCGCCACAGAGAGCTGTTGTCACAGGAATTAACCAGCCCGAGGCTGCTGATTGGTGAGACATCATCACAGAAATATTTATTTGATTTAGGTAAGGCATTACCATCATTATATGCTGATATTTTAACACTGACTACTAAGTATAGAGCTTCTCAATTTCAATGTGTATATCAATGTATCAACCTCAATATTACTTCTAACAACTCACAAAGACACAAGGAAATATTTTCAAAATATTGTAAAATAGTAACTTCTTTGTAATAGGGATGAGAACAGCTACTCAAGTCTCGAGAGTCGAGACAGTTAATGGGTTTGATAGAGTGCACACCTCTGCCTTGAGTACCCATATCCAATCATTTTGACGTACAAATGGAGTCACATGACTTAGCAGACATGAAAGCATTGCTCGAATGTAGTTTTGGAATTTCAACTTTCATTTCTACACTAAATTGTTTTAAAAATGAAAAAAGTGTGTGAATTGTATTTTTATTTATTTGAGCACTATGTATCATAATATAGATCTCATGCAGCATTTTTCGCCATTCAGAAATAACCATTTATTTCAATGTACTGACAATTTTCAAAGGGGGATCCTATTTTTTGTGATGTATCAATAACCGATATAAAAGTCAAATTCAATAAAGTAAATGGCATTTATATGCAAAGAAACACTAAATTATTAATTTTCATTGAATACCTTATTTGACATAATTTTCTTTTAAAGAATGTACTTGACATGAGTTGAATGTAAAAGGATAGTTACTTACTGAGCCATTATCGTGCAACCATCACTTTTACAGAAGTTAAGCAGTGACGGGCTACGTTAATACTGGGATGGGTTTCCGTTAAGAGCTGAAACGATTAGCAAACTAACTGATTAAACTGTTTCCGCAGTTTAGCATGTTTGAGAAATACCTAAAACGTCACATGTATAAGTGTTCTTGATGTAAACAAACAAAATGGCGGTTCGTGAGACGCCAGAAAAAGCAAAAAATTCACCGGATTGTTAGGTAAATTTGCCAATAATGTAATATTTTGAGATTTGAAAAATAAAATACAGATAAAATGCTTTAATTTGATACCTTTTAAGGTCTTAACTCGAACTATTCATAGTTTTAACAATCGCGTAAAATCCTGTGTGGTGACTTATATAAGAAAACAGTTAACCGATTTCACAATATTGGCATCAACTAGTGCTTTGATAATCGTTTCAGCTCTATTTACCGCTTAAGTGCACTACTTGTGTCTCTGATGGCCTTGTGCTCGCACTAGTAGACCAAAACCCCTTTCGACCGTGTTCTTGACAACATTCCATGAATACATACAATGTGTTTCCACAAGATGCATAAATATAACAGCCTTCTACTTTTTACAAAAAAAAATCTGCAATCTCCAAAATATTTTTGTACAGATGGTACTATTCAGTAGTAGTGCCGGCAGATCGGCTTGATTTTACCTGTCGATGTTCGAATCGGAATTTTGTGAACAAAGATCGATCACTGTCGATCATGGAATCAAAAGTGTGAACGAGACACAAAAAAATCAAATAGTTCATAAAAAACAGGCCAAGGCCTACTGCCGACCCGCATGTTGTGGAGATATTCACAATTTTTTATTTTCACAGAAATCCAAGATGGCCGCCAAAAGTTGTAAAAATTGAAATTTTTTGTGTTGAAACATAATACCCTTTTTTTACCCTATGGGCAAAATTGCTCTATCTCTTACGGTTTCTGAGATATTAACATTTTTCATTTTCCGGTAAAATCCAACATGGCCGCCAAAATTGGAAAAAGATTGAATTTTTTTGTGTTGCAACAAAATACTCACTGAAAAATTCGATCGAAATTGCTCTATCTCTAACAGTTTCCGAGATATTAAGATTTTTTATTTCCGCAGAAATCCAAGATGGCCGCCAAAAGTTGTAAATTTTTTGTGTTGCAGCATAATACCCTTCTTGTTCCCCGTGGGTCAAAAATTCAATCGAAATCGCTCTATCTGTTACAGTTTCTGAGATATTAACATTTTTCATTTTCCGTTAAAATCCAAGATAGCTGCCAAAATTTGAAAAAAATTGAAATTTTTTTGTTGCATAAGATACTATTTTACTACCTCAAGTAGTGGTGGAACGATTCGCCGAGAACTCGATTTCCAAACTCGAGTCCGCGTTTTAGCATCTAAATCGAACCCTGTTTATTATCATCTATGAAACTTAACTGCAAGTTGTGAAACTTCTTGACAATAAAATGACAGAACTTACATCCATTTTATTCCAGAAAATAACTATTATTATAATATATATTATTATAACTATTATAGTAAATGAATTAAAGATAACATAGAACCCCAGTACAACATATATATCATTAAAATATCAGGAAAGATTGATGGATTTCAAAGAAAATTACTGACAGTTATTTCTACTGAAAACCAAGATCAGTATTTGTAAATCCGTCATTGACAGTAGCCCAGACCGTATTTTTTTGGAAGGAATTTTGTAAAATTCCCTGTATAACCCAAAAATCGATTCGACTCGATTAATCATCTCTGGACTTTTCCGATTAATCGATTCGAATTTTCAAGTCCGATTCCCACCACTAACCTCAAGGGTCCAAAATTCACTCGAAATCGCTCTATCTCTTACGGTTTCTGAGATATTTGCGATTTTTTATTTTCCGTAGAAATCCAAGATGACCGCCAAAAGTTGTAAAAATTGAAATTTTTTTTTGTTGAAACATAATACCCTTTTTGTACCCTGTGGGTCAAAAATTTGATTGAAATTGTTCTATCTCTTACAGTTTCTGAGATATTAACATTTTTCGTTTTCCCGTTAAAATCCAAGATGGCCACCAAAATTTGAAAAAAAAATTGAATTTTTTTGTGTTGCAACAAAATACTCTTTTACAACCCTGTGCTTCAAAAATTCACTCGAAATTGCTCTATCTCCTACGGTTTCCGAGATATTCACAATTTTTCATTTTCCGCTAAAATTCAAGATGGCCGCCAAGAGAGCACTCGGATCAACATGCAATGAGGAAAAAATGATAGTCCTCTTCCTATAGAAGTTCCATACCAAATTTGAAAGAAATCTGTCAAGTAGTTTCTGAGGAGAAGAGGCTGGAAAAATTGTTCACGCAGACAATGGCGAAGACGATGCCAGGCCATGCCAACAGCTTATGGCCGTTGGCCAGTAAGCTAATTAAGAAAATGTATATAAACTAGAAGAATATTGTTGCTGACAAAAACGAAGCGACCCTGATGAAAGAGAAGTCCCCCATAAAAGATGTCAACATATGCATCATAAGCAATACAAACTGTGAACTTTATTGCATTGTGTATGTTACTTGTCCCTATTTTCATCTTTAATAAGTGTGCACAATTAAAGTGAGGTCAGCTGAACAATACAATAGCTGGAAATTAAAAACTCCATAATTTCACTGCAAGGTGGCCATAACTTCATTCATATTGGGACTTTAACGTGACCATAAAATAAGAATTTCCCTTTTCTTATTCTTTATAAGTGCATAAAGTTTAGCTCAGGTCAGTTGAACAATAAGATAGCTGGAGGCTGAAACTTCCTTTTTCACTGTAAGGTCACCATAACTTCATTGATATTGCGACTTTAAGGTGACCATAATATGAGAATGTCCCTTCAATATCAACATATGTTAGATATGGAAAAAGAAAGGAGCCACACGGCTATATTCAAATGTTATGACTTTAGGGGGAGCAAAATTATATCAACAGTTTAAGGTCATCTTAAATCAGGATAACCCTTTGGTTTTCCATCCTTTATAGGTGTGCAAAGTTTAACTGAGGTCAGTCGAACAATAAGATACTTGAAGGCTGAAAACCCCCTTATTTCACTTTAAGGTGGCTACAACTCCATTCATATTGTGAGTTTAAGGTGACCATACATATTATTTTTATCTAGTTTAATATCAGTGATAATTCCAATATAAAAAATGGAAAAAGAAAGGAGCCAGAGGATTTTATTCCAATTTGATGACTTTAAGCAGGCCATATGTCCATTAACATTTTGAGTTTAATGTCACCATAAGGTCAGGATATTCCTTTGGCAAATCTTAATATATGTGCCAAGTTTGGTTGAAAAAAGTGAAAAACTAAGTGAACTGGAGGGCTAAAACCCCCTTTTTTGACATTAAGGTGACCTTAAGAGTGCAGATACAGGGCTAAAACTTTGGCATGTGAAATATTATCAAAAAGTAGCTGAATAAGTTATTCCAACAAAACGCCCAAATCCTGACCGTTTTTGAGATACAGACCAAGTACCCATTTTTAAAAATTTTACGAAAATTAAACGCCTCCCATTCAGACATCTATGGTCCGATTGATGAGAAAATCCTTTCCGACCTTGGAAATTTGGTCTAGAATGTACCTGATAAATTTTATAGCACAGGTGTGTGTGGTTTTTTCCGAAACGCGATGACGGGGTGTTTTGGAGTTAAGCTTAGGGTTACCTTAAGTTAAGCTTAAGGTCCGCGCAAAGTATCCCAAAAATTTTTCCCGCCCCTATAGTTTTAAAGAAAGATAAGAAGGAAACAAAAATTTGAAAGGCTAAGAAGTTATTCAAGGGAGACCATAATCCGGTGGCGGCGGCGATCAGTCGAACTTCGGTGAAAACAAATAAGCGTCCCTGACGGGCCGCTTAATTAGCACAAATATAACCAAAATATAAACCTAAAAGCCTTTTACAAACGTCTGTCTCATTCATGCCATGCTTTATCTATCCTTGCCTGTGATCGCCTTGACTTCTTGGAAAAATCCCAAGGTGTTTTCTGTTTACTATAAATTTTTGCATTTGACTGGTGAACATTCAAAATTTTTACAAAAGATTATTGCAGTTAGTATTTTATTATGACAAAAAGGCAACTAAGAAACTAGATTGGGCCAACTCGGCGCCAACATATCCCCAGACAGGTCATCACTCACGCCACAGGATTTGATCGGGAATTTTTTAAAACATAATTACCCATTATTATATGAACTTCAGCACATCAATCTACTCTGTTTATATTTTCCCAAGGAAGATGGTGTATCCCCAGACGCCGAATACATAACTCAAATTATATTTTAAATCTTCCTGCAATGATAACTCTAAACCTATTTTCAAAGTATTTAAATGATTGATGATTGAATGTCCATTCTAAAATAATAATCCCAAAAGAGCATATCTGTTTCTATATTTGTTGACAAATAAAATATTATTTTTAACTCAACTCATCATACTTTTCAATCTTCCTTCAAAGTATTTAAATGATTGATGATTCAATGTCCATTCTAAAATTCATAATCCCAAAAGCGCATATCTGTTTCTATATTTGTTCACAAATAAAATATTATTTAAAAAAAATTATTTATATTATTATTTTATTATATTATTTTTAAAATTTGCAAATTGTTTTCAGTTATTCATTTCCTCTATACCTATATATGTGGTCCATATATATGCAACCTAAATATGTGACACAATCTCAGTTCTGACTCCCCTTTGTGTTATATGTAATGAAGCCCACCACCTCCCACCCCCACCCCTCTCCCCTTCTCCACACCTCTCTCACTATTACACAAGATCTGCAACAACATTGAGTTCTATGTTTCTCATCTGATATCATTAAATACCTTTGTTTATTTAGTGTCACTCAATATAGCTGGAGGTCCCAGAGGTGGGTGGGGGGAATCCGGGTGGGGGATGTGGGTTGGGACTACAAAGAGATGGAGTGCTACAGCATAAATGGTAAACAAACAAATACTCAAATACAAAAAGAATTGAGAATTTTAAGTATGTGATTATCAACTGAAATGAGTTCATAACTGTAGGAGCTGTGCCAAAATTAACTGAGGCAAGTTGAATAAAACTGGGCTAGTTGAGGGTTAAAAATCCCCTAGTTTTACTACATAAGGATATAATTTCATTAATATTGGGACTTAAAGCTCACTTAAAGTGTCCATTTTGTCTACTTGAATATGTTTAACCAGTTTCATTTTAAAAAGTTAAAAACTCAGCAAGCAGAGGTATAACACACAAAAATAAGTTCTTAAAAGACTAAGATAGCGATAACATTATTAATATTCAAAATTTAAATAGACAGGCATTTCCTTTTAAAAATTCAAAGATTTCAGCTCTATAACCCACATAGTTTGACAGTTACTGGGCTTTAAAGTGGCATAATGTCCATAAATTGGGTTTCTGTGGGCATTTTACAATTGTTAAAGAGACCTTAGCAATTAAACTACAGATCTGAAACTTTTTGGGGGACATACATAACAAACAAAAATTATATATAATACAGTTTAAGACTTGTCACACTAAGCATTTCCAAATAACAGGGCAAAATACGGAAAAAATGTCAAAAAAGGCACTTGGGCGAGTGTGTATGGCGCTCATACACAGGTTAAATGTCTACTAAAAACCTTGATTTTCGGCATATGTAAAAAGGACATAATAATGCATTCCCAGATGGGATTTCAGCTCCATCAATCACATAGTTTAACAGTCACAGGGCTTAAAGGTGGTAAAAAGTCCAAATATTGGGTCTCTGTGGGCCTTTTAGAGATCTCGATGTGGCTTTCAAATTAAAGCTTCAGACTTAAAATTTGTTATATACTAAGATTACACATAGAATATGTATCTAATAAAGTTTGAAACTTCTCAGACTTACCATTTCCAAGTTACAGAGCAAAATATGTGAAAAATGTCTTAAAAGGGTCACTCAGGTGGGTGTTTAAGGTCCTCATACACAGGTTAAATGTCTACTTGAAGCCTTGATTTTTGGCACATGTAAAAAGAACATAATAATGTATTCCCAGATGAGATTTCAGCTCTATCAGTCACATAGTTTAACAGTCACAGGCCTTAAAATTGGCAAAAAGTCCAAATACTGGGTCTTTATGGGGCCTTCTAGAGACCTAAATGTGGCCTTCAAATTAAAGCTTCAGACTTAAAATTTGTCACATACTAAGATTACACATAGAATATGCATCTAATACAGTTTGAAACTTCTTAGACTTACCATTTCCAAGTTACAGGGAAAAATATGTGAAAAATGTCTAAAAATGGTCACTCGGGTGGGGATTTATGGTCCTCATACACAGGTTAAATGTCTTCTTAAAGCCTTAATTTTTGGCACATATAAAAATAACATACTAATATCTTCTTAGATAGGATTTGAGCTCTATCAGTCACATAGTTTGACAGTCACAGGGCTTAAAAGTAGCAAAAAGTCCAAATATTGGGTCTTTGGGAGCCTTTTAGAGACCTCAATTTGACCTTCAAAATTAAAGCTTCAGACTTAAAATCTGTTACATACTAAGATTACACACAGAATATATATCTAATACAGTTTGAAACTTCTTAGACTTACCATTTCCAAGTTACAGGGAAAAAGATGTGAAAAATGTCTTACAAGGGTCACTCGGGTGGGTGTTTATGGTCCTGATACACAGGTTAACTGTCTATTAAAGGCCTAAATGTTGGGGCACATATAAGAAAACACATAGATATATTCCCAGATGATATTTAACTTAGATGAGAGACATAGTTTGAAAGCTACAGTGCTTGAAAGTGGCAAAAAGTGCATAAATTGGGTCTCTGTGGGCACTTTTGAGACCTTAAGTCGACCCCTTTGGGTAAACCTACAGCCCTAAAATTTTCTACAGACAAGGATTACATATCAAAGTTATACCTAGCGCAGTTTGAGACTCATCAGAATTATCACTTCCAAATTATAGGGCAAAATATGTGAAAAGTATAGCAAAAAATCCCTAAGTGGGGGTATTTATGGGCCTCAAACACAATTTTCTCCTCAACTTAAAGTCATGATTTTCGGCACATGTACTAAGAACATATTAATGTGTTGTCAGGTAAAATTTCAGCCAGCTGAGCATCATAGTTTGTGACCTACAGGGCTCTAAGTGGCCAAAAGTCCAATTTCTGACCTTAAGGTGGCCATAAGTTCTTTTTTACAGGGAGTTTAAGGTCACCTTAAAATAGGGATCTTCCTTTGGGCACCCTTAACATGTGTACCAAGTTTGAAAAAAAAATATTAATTTGTTTTTGAGTTAACGCGTCCACAAGAAAATTTCTACGGCGGCAGCGGCGCGACGGACCTGGATCCGATATATCCCCGACTTTCGTCTGGGGATATAATGAGTTTACGAAACATCGGTTGTACTTTTACTGATCATTGACCACCAATGAGCCAGTCAGCGATAATACCGAAGTTTACAAACTTTGTCCCAGCACTACTATTTTGTGGGAGAGACATCATGATGAAGTATCATCATGGCACCACAGTTTTCTGGCTGATATCACATCACAGTTACAAACATTGTTGTTATTTACTAACACACAATATTTATGACCACAAAATGCATTAATTTTGAGCCATTTTCGCAGGACGGACACACGCAAGCACGTATGGAAGGTGTTTTATAATCTCCCGACCGAGGCCTTTGGCCACTGGTGGGAGATAATAAACCAGTTGCAATAATACAAACATTTATGAACACATGGACTTCAGCAAGATGGAATACACTTTACGAAAATTTTAAATCTCTACATTGCATAAAAATTTGTGTAAAGTGTGTTTGTAAAACCACAACCACATTAAGGAGTTAGAGATAATTAATTTCTGTTATCAGACACAATCTCACTTTCTGTAATTCTGCAGATACTCAAAATAAACGATCTCTGAAAGATCTTAGAAATGCTCATCCTGATGACAGCCACCAATTAATAAATTCTTATGAATTGCCTACAACTCCATCAGTGTCTGGGAACTGAATATAAAAGACAAATGTTGAACTCCTTACTTAGAGTCTCTGAAACATAAGCCTACATAAATATATCTTATTTCCGGAGCAAGCAATATATCAGCTATTTATGCTTCTAAATTCAAAAAAAAAAAGTCGTTTCTAGGACAGTCTGAAGCTTTAAATTACCCTTTAATCACTGTGACCTCGAGTTTGGAGCTCAGTGATTCTTTCTTCCTCTGTTAGTGGGTGATGAGACACCATTCATTACTCACTCTTACATCTTTCAGCAGATTAACATTCCAAGCAACTTGCTTCTTACAGGTACATTTATTCTCTGCATATAATCTGACTCATGGTTCGGTTTATATTCACTGACAACACTGTATTATTTGTTGAAACTAATTACCATATCTTTATTGGGAAGTAGCATTAGTAGAGAACCGAGCATAAATTAATATGATTATTTAAACTGTAAAATATATATCAATGGTGATAAATATCATGTTCAAGTTGTTTATCGGAAACAGGCATTAACTCAAAAGTTCAAAAGAATAGTGATTAGTTCATAGATTCAAATTACAAATTCCTGACTGAGAGTACCACACTATATGGAATAGCAGAGACACTGTAATCATACTCTGAGCTGTGAATAGCCAAAAACCTTAAATATAAATTTCAATAGAAATAAGAAAGGCTACAGGGAGTGTCTTTAAGTAAATTCTATTAAATGTGAATACTACTGAATAGTGTTGTCCTATTTAGTCAATGACATACTTGAAAAAGAAACATCCTTTGGAGTCTGGATTATGTAACCCCTCAAGAAGAAGAAATGATTCAGATGTAAATTTCTTGAAAATTCAATCCCAATTTTAAGTGTCGAGTGCTTGGACATGTATAACAACTTACTGAACTAGTTAAGTTTTTAGGGAATCAAACATAAACTAGACCGATGCAAATTGTATCCACCGTAAAGACAATGCACCAAAACCTCTAGGACCAATAATAAGCGAGTTATAAGCACTTTTAAGATTGGCTGTCCTCATTTGACCTTCCAGGTCAAATCCGACCACACCAGAAGATTCCCAGAACATGATTTCCTATATGTTGGTTTACTATCCCAAACCTCTAGGACTAATAATAAGCGAGTTATAAGCACTTTTTAGTTTGGCTGTCCTCACACTTGACCTTGAAGGAGGGGCCCAAGGTCAAATCCGACCACACCAGAAGATTCCCAGCCCATGATTTTCTATATGCTGGTTTACCATCCCAAACCTCTAGGACCAATAATAAGCGAGTTATAAGCACTTTTAAGTTTGGCTGTCCTCATTTGACCTTGAAGAAGGGGCCCAAGATCAAATCCGACCATGACAGAACATTCCCCGCCCATGATTTCCTATATGTTGGTTTACCATCCCAAACCTCTAGGACCAATAATAAGCGAGTTATAAGCAATTTTAAGTTTGGTTGTCCTCGTTGGACCTTGAATGAGGGGCCCAAGGTCAAATCCGACCACACCAGAAGAATCCCAGCCCATGATTTCCTATAAGTTGGTTTACCATCCCAAACCTCTAGGACCAATAATAAGCGAGTTATAAGCACTTTTAGCTTTGGCTGTAATCATTGGACCTTGAAGGAGGGGCCCAAGGTCAAATCTGACCACACCAGAAGATTCCCAGCCCATGATTTTCTATATGCTGGTTTACCATCCCAAACCTCTAGGACCAATAATAAGCGAGTTATAAGCACTTTTAAGTTTGGCTGTCCTCATTTGACCTTGAAGAAGGGGCCCAAGATCAAATCCGACCATGACAGAACATTCCCCGCCCATGATTTCCTATATGTTGGTTTACCATCCCAAACCTCTAGGACCAATAATAAGCGAGTTATAAGCAATTTTAAGTTTGGTTGTCCTCGTTGGACCTTGAATGAGGGGCCCAAGGTCAAATCCGACCACACCAGAAGAATCCCAGCCCATGATTTCCTATAAGTTGGTTTACCATCCCAAACCTCTAGGACCAATAATAAGCGAGTTATAAGCACTTTTAGCTTTGGCTGTAATCATTGGACCTTGAAGGAGGGGCCCAAGGTCAAATCTGACCACACCAGAAGATTCCCAGCCCATGATTTCCTATAGGTTGGTTTACCATCCCAAACCTCTAGGACCAATAATAAGCGAGTTATAGGCACTTTAACCTTTGGCTATCCTCGTTTCACCTTGAAGGAGGGGCCCAAGGTCAAATCCGACCACACCAGAAGATTCCCAGTGCATGATTTCCTATATGTTGGTTTACCATCCCAAACCTCTAGGACCAATAATAAGCGAGTTATAAGCACTTTTAAGTTTGGCTGTCCTCATTTGACCTTGAAGGAGGGGGCCAAGGTCAAATCCGACCACACCAGAAGATTCCCAGCCCATGGTTTCCTATACATTGGTTTACCATCCCAAACATCTAGGACCAATAATAAGCGAGTTATAAGCACTTTTAAGTTTGGCTGTCCTCATTTGACCTTGAAGGAGGATCCCAAGGTCAAATCCGACAACACCAGAAGATTCCCCGCCCATGATTTCCTATATGTTGGTTTACCATCCCAAACCTCTAGGACCAATAATAAGCGAGTTATAAGCACTTTTATGTTTGGCTATCCTCATTTGACCTTGAAGGAGGGGCCCAAGGTCAAATCCGACCACACCAGAAGATTCCCAGTGCATGATTTCCTATATGTTGGTTTACCATCCCAAACCTCTAGGACCAATAATAAGCTAGTTATAAGCACTTTTAAGTTTGGCTGTCCTCATTTGACCTTGAAGGAGGGGCCCAAGGTCAAATCCGACCATGCCAGAAGATTCCCAGCCCATGATTTCCTATAGGTTGGTTTACCATCCCAAACCTCTAGGACCAATAATAAGCGAGTTATAGGCACTTTTACCTTTGGCTATCCTCGTTTGACCTTGAAGGAGGGACCCAAGGTCAAATCCGACCACACCAGAAGATTCCCAGCCCATGATTTCCTATATGCTGGTTTACCATCCCAAACCTCTAGGACCAATAATAAGCGAGTTATAAGCACTTTTAAGTTTGGCTGTCCTCATTTGACCTTGAAGGAGGGGCCCAAGGTCAAATCCGACCATGCCAGAAGATTCCCAGCCCATGATTTCCTATAGGTTGGTTTACCATCCCAAACCTCTAGGACCAATAATAAGCGAGTTATAGGCACTTTTACCTTTGGCTATCCTCGTTTGACCTTGAAGGAGGGGCCCAAGGTCAAATCCGACCACACCAGAAGATTCCCACCCCATGATTTCCTATATGCTGGTTTACCATCCCAAACCTCTAGGACCAATAATAAGCGAGTTATAAGCACTTTTAAGTTTGGCTGTCCTCATTTGACCTTGAATGAGGGGCCCAAGGTCAAATCCGACCATACCACAAGATTCCCAGCCAATGAGTTCCTATATGTTGGTTTACCATCCCAAACCTCTAGGACCAACAATAAGCGAGTTATAAGCACTTTTAAGTTTGGCTGTCCGCGTTTGACCTTGAAGGAGGGGCCCAAGGTCAAATCTGACCACGCCAGAAGATTCCCAGCCCATGATTTCCTATATGTTGGTTTACCATCCCAAACCTCTAGGATTGATAATAAGCGAGTTATAAGCACTTTTAAGTTCTGCTATCCTCGTTTGACCTTGAAGGAGGGGTCCAAGGTCAAATCTGACCACATCAGAAGATTTGCAGCACATGATTTCCTATAGGTTGGCTTTACATTGCAAACCTCTAGGACCAATAATAAGGGAGATAAAGGCACTTTTAAAGTCCGCTATGTGGGTTACTTCGGCGTGGATGACCTTGAATTAGGAGCTTCAAGGTCAAATGTGTGCAACGTTGTAGAGGACATGTATATGTGTCATACATATCACCTATGAAGAGATTCAACCTTCTACCTATGAGGAACAGCCAGTAGAAAAATGTAGATTATTTTCAAAGAAATGCCCGTGGCGGCCATCTTGTTTTTCAGAATGAGGCTATTTTCCTTCCCAGAGAAGCTTACCCCCCAATGAAGATATCCTGCAAATTTGGTGAACCTAGCTGCTGTTGTTTTCCTCTTAGAGCGTTAACGCCGAAAATCTCTCTACGCGCGGCGGCGGCGTAGCGGACGCTAAACCAAAGTATCCACCGGATGCTTCCGGTGGATACAATAACATGCCTTACTCACATTAAATCACATAATCCACCATTTTTAACATAATATTAAGTATATTATGTACTGACATCAGCTAATTCAAGCTATGGGTCAATTAGAGCTTTGAGTCCTGTAGTATATGGAGATATTGCGTTGAGTATAAAAACCCAATACAATACAATTTAAAGCCTTTATCTTTGTATTATTCCGTTTACAGGAGCCGCCGTATTGCAAGTTGTTTCCTCTCAAGGTGGACACTAAACTTCAGGAGGGCTCAATCTCAAGTCGAATTTTATTAAAGAGCAATCGACCCGAATTATTTGTACTTGTCACACCCCTACTGCTGTTACAGCTAAATAGGTAACAATATTGAGATTTGAAAAAATTGAAGCAATAACTTCAAATGTAAGAAGTATACAGAACATGCAGATGTAAAAACTTCCATGTTGTTGAACAACTGTGAAAAAGATATAAATTTTATTCATTCATGATGTCAGGAATTGTTTGAACAAAAGGAAGGTATCCGTCAAATTACATGGAAGCTGATTATTAATTCTAATAGCACTTTTAAAGCGCTTAATCTCTGTCAAAAGACAGATTCTAAGGCGCATCGCACAAAAACATTGTTCAATATTAAAAAACCAGAGACATTGCAGGAGTCAGCACCGCGGAGAAAGCAGAAGGAAATTGGAAATTTAGGGTGGGTATGCTTTTCCAAGAGGCAATGTACTATAGGGATAGGTCAGTATGTCCGGTGTCTCGGCATTGAGAGTATTTTACTGAAATACTGTGATAAGATTTTAAAACTACCACTTCAGTTGCAAACACATATATAATGGAATGAAAAGTTAAAATTTAAAAATATACCCCATATCTGAAGAAATTATGATCATATATGAGCTTTTATCCAATAATTTTGTGCATTTACAGACTTTTATAGCGATATGGTTAAGCAGAACTGCCATATTTGTGTTACGAAACTGAACAGTCTCAATCTCGCTTGTCAGCACACAGTTGATGGAAAACTTAAAATATTGGATATTCTGACACGCCCTGCAAGATTATGACTTCCCCTTAATACCCCCCCCCCCCCCCCCCACTTCCCACTTAATTCAGTGTCTTGAAAGCACATCTTGGTGAGAATGTTTATCATTTGTGTGTGCTAAAGAATAAGTTATTTATTATTACATTAATATTTTTAATAATGAATACTATGACCAATATAGACATTAAATATCTTGTAAAATAGTAATAAAAGCAATAAATACAATATTTGGTTTGGTGAATGGACTTCTTATTAGTGGTGGGACCTTTTACAGAAATCAAAACCGGTTACTGGGGCTTTGAAATGAAGAAATCCGTTATTTCGTATGTTTGTTACTGGCATTAATTATTTCTCGCGGGGCGACTTGACCAGAACTTGCAATTGGAAATGGCTTTTGCGTGATATTAAAAAGTACGTAAACACGACTTTTGCTCAATATAAAGTAAAGATGTTATTTTATTTCATAAAACATATATATTTCTGGTTGTTTTGATGAAGTATCAGCCATTATGAAGCCTAAAATGATGATGTTTTCAATAACCGGTTCCCAAATATTCCTTGTGGATTTCATTATTTTTACCAAAAGCGAACAAAAACCAGCTTACTGGTTTATCGTTCACACCATTAGTTCTTATAAAGTTTACTTTGAGTCACCTTTAGCTAGTTATTATTAAGTCTCAGTTAAATGAATTAGTTGTGAAATTTTATCCACAAATGGGCTAATTAATCAAAGAAACTGTTTGTGCATTGGAAAATCTCTATGGGAGACTGGGAGTTCTTCCCACAAAGTTTAAGGCAGAAAAATCTTTAAAACTGTTGCAATGGCAACAGATGTGGTCAGATAATTCCAAAAACCTTATCAGCTCCATATTCTCTTGGGCTAATCATATTCTGAAAATCTGGTGAAAATCCATCCATGTATTTAGGCTGTAGAGTTTGAACATCCGCAAATTCTATGACTGCCGCTGCCACCACCTAGATGGCACTAGGGGACTTTTATTAGCTGGGGTTAAAGTCACCTGCAAGTTTGGTCAATTTTAACACTATTAACAATGCCATTTGCAATAATTTTATCCATATGACTTAATAATAAGATATAAATTAAGTGTATTTTGTGATTAATGGAATACCATAATTCAGCACAAACCTGAACTACTGACGATAGAACTTTTAAGTTTTTCAATGTCAGAATGAGAAATAACTGATAAAATAAAAAAGCAGCAATCTTAAATATGAATATTGCTTGTCCTTGAGTATTTTATGGCAGGTGACAAACTTTACTGGCTGAGCAGTGGAGCTGTATCGGGCCGTTTGGACACCAGTGCCGGGTCGAAACGGCTCACTGAGCCGTTTCAACACCACGTCTCATTTAAGTGGTGTTGAAACGGCGCAGCCATTTCAACACCACAGTTATTTTGTCTCAACTTCAGCAATTATTCTTTGCAATGTTTACCTCAAGGAGTTTTTTCATTACATTGATTGCATTTTATATCAGTGACAAAGGAGTTCATTGATCTGTGCTCAGGTGACTGATCTGTGCCCAGAACTATGTGAATATCTAGATTGCATTTAACATCAAAGGCTTACTGCTTGATTGATTTGTGCTCAGGTGAGTGATGTATGTTCAAGAAAATCTGTGAATGTCTTAATTGCACTTAACATCAAAAGCACAGGGCTTCATTGATCTGTGCTCAGGTGATTGATCTGTGCCCAGAACTATGTGAATATCTAGATTGCATTTAACATCAAAGGCTTACTGCCTGATTGATTTGTGCTCAGGTGAGTGATCTTGATGTTATAATTAGATTGGTGTTGAAACGGCCGTGCCATTTTATCACCAAGAAAAGGTGTTGAAACGGCGCACATATTCAGTGCGCCAGGTCGAAACGGCGCATGGCGCTGAAACGGCCCGTAACAGAGCCACTCAAGAACCCACTCAAAACTGGAGATTTGCACAAAACTAGTTTTTGTTGAATAAAACTTGATAAAAAAAGTAAAGGTGATTTTATATAACTAAAACAAGTGAACACACAGAGACTGGTGTGCAAGCTACTAGTACCACACATCTACTGTACAGTACGGAGTACAATTTACTTAATTACAATTATTTAAAATTTATTTAGGGCTGACGGACACAATTTCAGTTGTACAATTTTGGCAATCCACAAGATCCACGATGACAATCAATGCATTAAAATTAAATATTCAATGTGTGAATTATTTGAAAATAGTCCACACTTTATAAGAGAAATTTTTACGAAATTTTTCACTCAATCTGACAAATATTACCGCATGGTCTGGACACCATGTTATGTTGTCCGACGATGACATAATACACCGATCAAAGGTTTTCACATTAATAAAGCACGACATTCAAATACTCTGATGTCAAGATTTTTGTTATATATGACTGAACCAATCTGTACCAATTTCAATTTTTGATATTTCTTATGTGTCAGATAAATTATAAAATAAAACTTACAAGACACTGTTTTTCCAGAAATCCAAGAAGATAATTAGATACACAATACGCCGACAAAGCATCAAACTGTTACGGTCGTTATAAACTTCATGAAGCATAACAGAACAAAGTATTATTTTTATTTTATTATTGTTTTTCATAAAATCAGTGATCATCCAGTTATGTTTATGATATAATAAATCTTTTATCAGTATTGACTTTAAATCAAGACATTTTGTTTGCATTATTCTGTAAGAGAAATGGCTTGCTGCCTGTTATCATGCAATCATATATTACAGGCATACATTTTGATCGTGCTAGTTAAGTCACTGCATCTGGTATTTTTGTGTTAACATGTAAAACATTCCGACAAAATTGAGTAAACTGGTTCAGTTTACATTGAATTCATATTTTAATACTTATTCATACATACTGCCCAAACATCTCCCTACAGTCTTACTAATTTGATCTCAAGTGAAAAACTGATGCAGGCGCACACTTATTTTGCTAACTTGTATAAAAAGTATCATAGTCAGAGCTTTAGAGTGATAAAGATCATCACTGATTAAAATATATTTCCCATGATTAACTGAAAAATATGCCTATAGGCTGTATTTATTTATTTGGGGTTTTACATCGCTTTCAACACTGTACAGGTCATATCACGACGGGTAGTTGGAAGGGCAGAGGAAACCAGTACATACAGTTCGTTAGGGTTCTGTACTGTTAACTGCCAACCAACGGCAAGCAACTACCAGCTTTCCCACTTGAGGCCATGCCGGGGATCGAACCCCGGCCTCAGAGGTGGGAGGCGAGAATGTTACCACACCTATAGGCTGTAACATCAAAAGGTGATTTGCGGTTTGTAAGATAGGATTTGATACACATCAACGCAGTGTAATATACACCAAACAAATCCCTAAGGCAGCCAGCCAAATAGAATGTGGTGGCCAATAGTATCAAATGCTCCCGAGAGGTCCAGCAATGTGAGAGCAACAGCCTTACCTGAGTTAATTGAAGCAGAAATGTCATTTTGGATTTTAAGGAGTGTTGTTTCTGTAGAATGCGATCTCCTGTAAACAGACTGATTAACATTGGAGAACCCCTCCCTGTTAATGACTATTTAACTGTTTAGCCACTGCTTTTTCAATTAGTTTGGATATGAAACATAAATTGGACACCTATCTGCAATTTTGTAGAAAATTTCTGTCTAGACTAGGTTTGATATTGGTAATTGGAATTATTATAATGTCCACACAATCTTTAACTAGTGAAGTTGGTGTTGGATCCAGATTACATGATTTGATAGGAGAAGATTTAAGAATTGGAGGATGTAATCTTCAGATACTGGCTCAAAAAAGGACAGGGCACTGTGGTTACCTCATGGTCTAGTAACAGACTGGTTCTTATGACTGCAGTGCAACTCTGATTTTCATAATTTTGTTGCTGACAAGATGTCCAAAGTTACTGCTCAAATCGGTGGGAGTAAAGTGATCAAGTAAAATTATGATTGGGGATTTATGTAAGATTCTTTTAAAGTGTTAAACAGAGCCTTATGATTACCATTGTTTTTTAACAATGACTGTAGAATAGTGATATCTACTCCAATTGATTGCAAAATTTCCCATACTGGCTCATACTTCCACTTAAGACTCTTTACTGACATGATGTCTGTATTTATAAAGCCTTTGTCAGGGTGCAATGGTTCTTTTTTCCTTTTGATTGGAGTTTGCTTATCCAGAATGTTGCGCAAGGTATTAAAATACTGGTGACTAGGTAAACTGGCTGTTGGGTGAGGATGTTTGATTATATCAGAATTCAGGATGTCCTCTCTGAAATCAGTAATATTTATCTGTGAATTTCTGTGTATTAACTTCGCTGAATTTGCAGGGTGCCTTGATAGGTATATTGAAGGAGAAGATGGTGGTGAGATTGTCAGACAGCCCCCTATAACCTTCGGAAAAACTGCCTGTGAGAAGATGTAAAACATTTACGAAATGGCCATGGATATGAGTTGGGGAAGTCAATGATTTGTGTAAAATGTTATTGTTTGAAAAATTGTTTGGAGTTTATTGGAGATTTGTAGGACATTGGTGTAACACTAGCTTTTTTCCATGATCTGGTTATACAGTGAATATTGTATTTAATACACTGAGTGGTGTCCTTCCAAAAATGTCAACAAAATAAGTGTATACGTATAACTGATATGATTTTCCCCAGGGCTGACACAACACTTTGAGCCTATTAAAATTCTTAAACCTTGACACATGAACATATAACTCATTAATAACGTACATGATATATACTCATAAACATACACCATTTAAGTATAGAGACATTTTGTGTAATATAGGCAGGTTAAGCAGTAGTACAATTTCAGCTTGTATTATATCCAACTTACATATACCTAGATGAATCATATTCAACAGATTCTTACCAATATGCAAGGATAAAAGTTCTACTGCACAAAAAAGTGACAATAATATCTGTCTGATAAAGACTTAACAGATGAACAATGCATAATATATCTTTACAGCTTACAGAGATTGTCTCGATAAAATTCCAAGTACAAATGCTTTTTATAATACAAATTCCAATTAATTTTATATTTTGACAAAAGTTTTATATCATAGAAATTTCATTGAAATAGTCAGCTTTAACATGTAAATTTCAATTATTTTTTCCATGTTGACAAAAGTTTTACATATAAAAATTTCAGTGAATTATTCAACTTTGACAATTGCTTAGTGACTTATTGGTTATTTTTACTGTCATGTTGTTCCTCAGTGTTATCTAACCTGTCATGTTTTTATAAACAATATAACATGGCATTACTACATCCGCCCAGATTCTTGCCTTTTCTAGTTTGCAAGAAGTTGCAAACTATAATAGCATTAATTACCACATTTTTTATTTTTAAGATACATTTTACTATTTGTGCATGCATGCCAGTATTACATAGACATTAATAATTTTTGTTTATTATAAATATTGCTTTTAAACAAAGAAGTATATACAAATTTAGTGTTGAATTTCAGAATTTAGAGATACAAAATCAGTACCTTGAGTGATCCTAACTGTCAATGCATGAATTCTAGCCTAGTACTATGAAGACATGCATAATCTACATTGTAAGTCTTATATGATACACAATTGTGGCAATAGCCTATAGACTTCACACAGACTGACACAGAGTGAGTGCACTTGTATTACAATGATAATTTTATTACAATGTGACATCAACAGCTACAAGAACTATGTTTATAGCCAATGATATGCAGTGATATTTGCTGATAATTGCAATTTCAGGATTGCCTCTTACAGTCATTAAAAAATAAAATTAATTACAAAATTATTTGAAACATTGTTCCTGGCAGAGAGTTACAAAAATAACAATTTTTACACTTTCGATAATACTAATTAAATATTTATTATTTGTCACAGATATTAACATGGTTGTCTGTACCGCACAGAACTTGTTATTCTTGCATGGTAATATATTTAAACAAATTAAATATTTGTGAAGTGACGTTTTCTGTGTCTTATTATTTTATCTAGTAAAACTTATTAAGCATTATGCTAAAAATATACATTGCAATTAGAAATAAACTCTCAAGTAAAATAACAATGCTTTTTCTTGCTGCCTCTATTTCAAAATTTTCATCTTTTGAATGTAGTTTGAAAAGAAAACACAAACAAGCTAAATGTGTACATGTTGCAATGTGTACATTTTTTTGTCTCTCAAAATTTTATTTACCTTTTTTCACAATATCATGATACCATTACCCTGGGAGGGTGAGTGTAGCCAACCCCCCATCAGGGTTACCCACTCATACACAGTGTGAGTGCCAGTACACGTTTTCACAAAACTTTGGACTGTTTAGGACTATTTAGATCTGCTTAAATATTAATCAACCATGCATTAACACATTAGATTACTATCAAGTACCAAACAGTGCTGTTAGAATGGAGTCATTTTTAATAAATTTGTTAAAATACATTTCCGTTCTCGCTAACAAGAGTTGTTTGTTATATATTTTGGTCAAATATTTTTTATACTCAAAAAATTTTAAATTTTAAATGCCTGTTCAATTTTGCACATTTTAAGATGTAGAATTTACAAGCCATTATAATAGTATTTATTGACATGTTAGACATAGTAGCTCCCAACATCCAAACATTATATTTGCTGGGTAGTCAATACCATAATTTGCCTTTTTGGATATCCAAGATTTTACACTGGTCCAAAGATCAATGCTTTTTTGACATGAAACAAATAAGTGAACAAGAGTTTCTTCATATTCATTACATAGACAGCAGTTAAGTATTTCTGAGAATCCAATTCTACACAGATATGCATTAATAGCAGTTAGACGATGGATTAATTTATACTGAAACCAAATGAGATCATTGTCTTGTATAGAAAAAAAGCAATTTCTGAAAATATTTTTCTGACATGCTAAATTGAACGATATATTCAAATCTTCTTTCCATTTTTTGAAATAATTATCTCGAGTATTACACCCTTTTATCAATACATTATAGAAGTCCCTAGTTCCTTTTTTGACTTTGACAGTAATATTACTTAAATTGGAAGAGCTGGTCACTGATAGGCCTGAGGTTTCAGGATACAGGTTTGTATATATTTCTTTTAGCATAAATACAGTCGATGATACCTCAAAACCCACCTCTTCAGCTCTAGCTTCTCCCTATGATAATGATTTTGTTTAATTAGCACACTGAGTTCCCTTTGAGCTAAATTGGTCAAGATCAATAATGTTTCACTCCATGCAAGAAGAACATCCTTCCAAAAGTTACTATTGGTATTTTGTGCGGTCTTTAAGGACAACTCTGATCCCCAGAAGACTATTTTGTCAATGGGCCAATGATGTGTATGGCTAATTGTGACCTGGGAGCATCGGGCTTATATACATTTGTCAAATCCATGAAATTTTGAACGCTTTAATAAAACAGTTTATATTTATCATCCTCAAAACTCCATCCAAGTAACTCATTTTGGCTTTCCATCCAAGTAACTCATTTTGGCTTTCCTTCCCAAATAAATTGATAAAATATGCTAATTATCTCTTGCACAGTGCAGGAGTCAGGATTTGGTAAAGAAACAAAAATATGATTTAATTTTGGAGCATAATGGTTTTCAAAAGTGTTATATTTTACCAAGAGGGGTTAAATATGGTTTTCCCCAATTTCTCAGATCACTTTTTATTTTGTTTTTCATTTGAGCATAATTGGTGTACACCATACTGCCCAAATCAACTGAGAAAGTTAATCCTAGCAAGTCGAATTCAATGTTGCCCCAAGTTAAATTTTTTATCTATAAGTTTATCTCTTGAGAACCCTTTTTAGCAATCAAAATAAGCTTGGTTTTGTCAGTATTAATTTTAAGCCCCGAATAAGATCCATATATTTCTAGTCTGTTAAGAGCTGCCAACAGAGACACAGATGTACCATGTAGAATTAGGGTGGTGTCATCAGCGAATAGAGTAATTTTGAAGTTGGCTCTTCCAATTTTTATTCCGCCAATGCATTTGTTGTTTTCCACCTAAAGAATATGTATTTGTGCACTAATGATAAATAAATAAGCTGCAATGGGATCACCTTTTCTGCATCCCTTTTCAATGTTAATAAATTCAGATAAAAAGTCACCTTGCAAAACAGCAGCTTTTATATTTTGATTAAATGTCCGTATATACCCATCTTAACATACTACCACCAAACCCCAAAAATTATATAGAATATAGAAATCTCCATGAGACGGAATCAAATGCTTTTTCAAAGTTCATGAGCAATAGAAGGCCAGGAATATTCTGCTCCTCAGTGAAATACATAATATTATAGATCAGCCTGGTACTATGTCCCACATAACGTCCTGATACAAAACCGGATTGACTTGGAGATATAATTTTGTCAAGAATCTTCTCATTTTTATTAGCAATTACACTGGAGCCTATCTTATTCGTGACTGATAACAAAGAAATTAATCACCAATTCTTTAGAAAATGCCTAGGTTTGTTACCTTTTGGAGGCAACTGATGATACATTGCCGCAATTATATTGATATTTCACCTATTTCATATGCATGACTTAAGGATTTTAATATAAAGTACTTTAACTTACCTCAAAATAACTTAAAGAAATCAGAAGGAATACCATCTGTGCAGGGCATTTCCCATTTTCCATAGCTCTCAGTGCATTACTCAGCTCGTTTATATTTAAAGGTCTTCTGAAAGGATATCTTCTTGTTTTGTTAACATGTCACAATTACTTTTGTGAATCCTTTTATTGTCTTTTCCAGATAATTTCGTCATTCTAATGAGCAAAAAAAGTTTGAAGGTTTTTTGGCTTCTCTAAGCCACTGGACTCTTGACCTAATATAGCTGCCTTTTGTTTTTTTCACTCTTAATTCTTGACGTTTATTTTTTTGTCCTCTAACAAATTTATATTGTGAATGCTTCCAACATTAAATTTCAATATTTTTCAATATTTTTTTTTTAAATTTGAACCTCCCTATTGCATTGCTTCTTTTTTTTAATAGATGAATATACTTAATGCTTTCGCCTCTAATCTTCAGGAGTAAAATTTCAGGAAACTGGCTGTCAGAGACTTTTAAATGTTTTTCATTCTCCAACATTGTTGACAAGTTATAGACTGGTACAGAATATTCCTGCTTTACAGATTTGATTATCGAGTTAACCATTTCGATATAATTTGTATCTTGTAAGAGTGAACAGTTTAAGTTCCATGTTCTCTTTCCTCTTTCGAAGAAAGACAGATTAACTTTCATCTCTACAACTGAGTGATTGGAACAACAACCAGGTATTATGTTACAGCTGTTTATAATATTTAAGATGCTGTTGATGAAATAATGTAATCTAATCGTGCTTGTACAGGATTTTTCCTGCGCCATGTATACCTCCTAGTTTTCTGGTGGAAGTAACGGAATATATCCATTAAATTGTGGTCTTTTATGATACTGACTAATAATGATTGTGATTTTGGATTATTTATTGCTTTATAGTTATTAAATCTCCACAGACAAAGACAATCACATGATCCTCCTGATAGTTGGCAATTAAATCTGATACTTTATCAAAAAAATAAGAGTATCTTTATCAGGAGTATATACATTTATAAGTTTCAAGGTGCAATCACTAAATGATATATTTGCTCCAATAAGGTTTCTGTTGTCATCAGCAAAGGTTGAGACAATTTTGTATTCAAAGGTTCCTGTAAATAGAATTGCAACACCTCTAGAGTTTGATTTTTTACCATTTAGGAGACAGTCTCCTTTTTAGATTTGTTTTATTGATGGAATGTCAGATTCAAGCCAGTGGGTATCCTGTAAACAAAAAAATCCCTGTACCTAGTTTTTCCAGATAGGTCAAGACATCATGTCTTTTCTACATACCCTGTAAGCCCTGGCACCTTAATACTATTAGTCATTATTTCAACCTTCTGTTATCTCTGTTAGCTGCAATCCTAAAACATATTTACTTTGGTCTTTTTTGATGCTGGGAAATTGAATCTTGGCAATGCATTGGCAACTACATATACACGCATGATATAACTAATGAGAGCACACAATGTATAAACAAAACACAGAGAAAAAGGAAATAACATGACTATATACACATGGGACAAAAACGAGGAAAATAAGAAAAAACAAACAGGATGGGCATTACAGGTAAAATTGGTAATGATGCTTATGCTAAAAATGAGTAGGACAACTGTTTTTGGTGTTTTTTTATAAAAAGACATACAGCAACTTTAATCAGTGGTACTACAAGTACATCATGCTTTAGCTATATTTTTGATAACAACTTATATCCAGTAAGCTAGCAGTCGTTATATTACTCTGGATTTACAAATTACATTTAAATAAATCACATATTTCTCTTGTGTCCACAAAAACACCACACTGACACTATATCCAATAAGTTCTTACTCAATAGGTTATGAATTGCACTTATTTTTGGAATAATGCTAATAAAAAGTGATGTCACATTTGAGATAAATATTGCAAATAATGAAACACCACATTGACACTATGTCTACTAAATGTAAGTTTTTACTCAATAGATTATAAATTGTTCTTATTTTTTACAGAAATGTTACTTAAGATTGATGTCACGTTTGAAGTTAGTATTTCGATTCATGCTACAATTATGCAAGTAAGAATAAAGGCATTCACTAAGGTTGAATTTTTTACGATTGTAAAACAAAACTTTAGCTTGCGTTAAAAATGAGTAGCATAACTACGGACAACTGTTTTTGGTGGTTCTTTTATAATAAAGACATAGATACAATTTGTTACATTCCTTTAATCAGTGGTATTAAAAGTACATCATGATTTAGTCATATTTCTTACGTATTGTCCTTACAACTTATGTCCAGCAAGCTAAACAGTCATAATGTGGCTTGTGTCCATGAAAACATCACACTGACACTATATTCAATAAGCTCTGCCAATAAAAAGTGATGTCACAATTGAGATTAGTTTTTCATCACATATTAAAAACACCACATTGAACAATACATCTACTTAATTTTTACTCAATAGATTATAAATTATGCTTATTTTTTCAGTAATTTGATGTCACATTTAAGATTAGTATTTTCATCCATAGCACAGCTGGTGGAAAAATTGAATGATACTAGCCAAAGTTGCTCACAGAATTTGTATTGTATTAATCATCAATTATCAGTGGTGTAACTTTTGGAGTTTTTATATCCATAATATAATCTAATTTTAATAACTGTAATCTATATAAAATGACTGTGGATGTTTTAATAACATCGCCACATATAGAAGTAGCATGAGCATAAGTACTAAATATTCATATCATATTCCAGATTAATATGACCATTTGAAGACCCCATCTATAATATAATCTATTTATAATAACTGTATCAGGTCTTACATAAAATGATTGTACATTTGTACTTTGTCAATACTGAAGGAGAAAGGAATAGAGAACAAACTATTAGTGATCACACACTAGTTTGGGAGGGGCCACGGTGGCAGAGTGGTAACACTCTCGCCTCTCACCTCTGAGGCCGGGGTTCGATCCCCGTCACAGCCTCAAGTGGGAAAGCTGGTAGTTGCTTGCCGTTGGTCGGCAGTTTACAGTACAGAACCCTAATGAACTCAATGTACTGGTTTCCTCTGCCCTTCCAACTACCCGTCGTGATATGACCTGTACAGTGTTGAAAGCGACGTAAAACCCCGAAATAAATAAATAAATAAACACTAGTTTGGTGGAACACACTTGGGACCAAAAAAGATTCAGTTGATCACTGAAGCTGCAGCTGCAATATTGACAAAGTAAAGCTAGGCATATTGAAACAGTTGTCGTTTTAAAGAATCAAATCAAAGTAATAAATCATTCATAGCTTATGGTAGTTAAATGGGATTTTTATAATGGTATAAAATCAGATAATAATTTTACTCCAGCTAGTTTTTTACTTAAAAGAAATGATTGAGAATTTGGGCTCACTATTTCTATCCAAAGTGTCCTTGTAAGCTTCAGATTTACTTGATATATTCATCACTAGATAGTCTTTTGATTTAGGATCACTATCCAAGATCACAGAAGCTGTTACTGGAGAAATCATCATTCCTTTTAAAGCTCTCCCATTAGTAGTAGTACTGGACGTTCTGTCAAGTACTTTGAAGAAACTACTTGTTCTATGTTGTTTTGCTTCAACCATTGATGCAGGTGAACGTTCCTGCAGAAGCAGAGAGTCATCATATTTTGCTCCTTTCTTGATATTATAGCATCCAAGTCTAAATGATCATTGTTTAAGACTGTGTAATATAGATCAATTATTCTTTCTCACTGTTTGGTAGGACTGTCAACTGAGTCAGTGTTCATTCCTGTTCTGTATATTGGTGTCACCAAGTACACATTTTATGTTGAACACACCTGTCAATCACGTGTGTATGCTTCCTTTCATATTAAATGCTTGATTTCAAAAGTTAAAACTGCAGATTTTACATTTTCCACCTTGTTTAAAATTTATTCACAATATTAATCATATTCTACAGACTTTTAACTGCCTAATGGTTATATATCCATTCGTAATGTCCACTGTATTCCTCTGAAATAATTAAATTATTTCATACCAAGAACAATGTGCTCCTACCTACTAAGCACACCAAGAACAATGTGCTTCTACCTACTAAGCACTTCCCTTTTCTCCTCCAAGCTAAATGTGTACACGTAAATGTGCAACTTACCCACATTGATGCCCAAGCTTAATTATTTTTCAACTTTGACCACAGATGAGTGGGCCTAGCTAAACAAGCACACACTATTGAGAAACAGTAAACACTTTTTAATGTTTGGTCCTGCCAGTAATAAGTTTCCGTGACAGACCTAGGATTGAGTAAACCAAGGAGTACTGATAAGATAAGTATATAAACCCCATTTCCTCACTGAGGTATTGTGTTCTCAGAGTGATAAAATGTTCAAACTGAAAAGCTTAGGTTCTTGGTTTTTTTGAGAGTGCTTTTCTTCCAGTATCTAAATATATTTGTCTTGCACATAGAAATGACTATAGCAAATCGATTTTATAAATATGTATGTATTCATTACATAGTAATTACTTTGATGATCCACCAATATGCTACCTTTTTACTACAGATGAAGTATTATATATTAGAAAGGATAGTTTTCACAAGGGTAGTTTTCAGAGTAGAATTATAAATTAAAAACTGATATCCAGTTTGATTATTATTTTTTTTTTAGATTTTTATTTTGATACAGATCATATTGCCAATACAAAGGTTAGTGTGTACACTCTGACAGGGAAATGGCACAGTATTACAATTAGGCTTATAAAAATTTAAAAATAAAGTATTTAGCAAATATCTGACTGTATCTCAATTTTTTATTACAATTATAACAACATCATACTTATTTACCTGAGACCAATCTGTATTTACTATTCTATTTATAATACCTCATACAACAATATGATGGGTTACAAAGAAGTGGAATAGTATCAGTTGTCATCATAAATAAGTATTTTTTGCATTTGGTACCAATATTTCTCAAATCTAACATTTTCCATTTTCAGATCTGCAACTAATTTCTGCTCGCTGTATATCCTCTTTTGTAACATGAGAAAATCCTTCATTTTCACTTCTAGTCCTTTGCTGGAATTCGAAAATATGGAACTTTTTGTAACCATGATCAATGTGTTTAATGCCACTGAATTTGAATTTCGATAAGAACATCCTAATAAAACATCTTCGGGATTAAATTTAATATGAAGGGAGGCTTTTTCCTGTATAAGATTTTCTAGTTGATTCCAAAGATGTATTGAATTAGGGCATTGAAGAAATAGATGGATTATAGTTTCTTGGTTATTCTTACATGGTAGACAGTTTGATGAATCAGATATTTGCATCTTATATAATGATTTTTGAGTTCCCAAGATTCTATGGAGAATTCAGTATTGATACCACTTGCAATAAGGATCATGAATGGTTTTGAAACAGATTCTAAATTTTTGTTGCCAGGCAGTTGTATCAAGAATTATGCCAATATCTTGATGCCATTTTCTTTGAAAATCTTTTTCAATATTGGCTTTGTTAAGTTTATTATAAATGCCTTTTGTCCCAGTTGTATTAAAATGAAGATCACATAAAGTTTGTAAAATACATGGTTGGGGATAAGTAAACATGTTGTCATTTTTATACTTCTTTACAAAATTATTTACCAAAGTTTTCATACGATGATATTCAAGAAAGTTTACATTTAAAAAGTTAAACTTTTTCTGTATATCCTTTTGCTCCAAAACAGTCCCTCTGTTATCAACAATATCTCCCACTGTAACAATTCCCTTGTTAAACCATGGAAAATAAACTTTATGCTCTGAAATTAGTGGATTATACCACAGAGGTGAAAATATCTCCATTTTCATCTATAGTTTGAATTTCTACAAATTTAACCCATGATAGGAAAACTTCTTTCAATCAATCAATCAGTTGTCCAAGTGCTTAATCTCCCTATCTACAGATTCTAAGGCACACCATCCATTTCGTAAGGCATAAATCATTGAGTCATCCGACATGTTCCAAGTCGTACCCAGGGAGTCGTTCTGGTGTTTGGTAGTTAGAAATTATGGTGGAAATGATTTCTGAAATAGGTAGGTTTTTAGTCGACTTTTGAAACACGAGAGATTTGGAGCACTGCGGATATCATGTTGAAGATCATTCCATAACTTAGGGGCATCACATGAGAAACTATTGTTGAAGTGGACCTTATGAATGGCAGCACCATAATGAGGAACCTGGAGGAACAAATTTTTATGAATGGCAGCACAATAATGAGGAACCTGGAGGAACAAATTTTTTGGGTTGGAACATCTTGTATTCATGGCAGACTTCCACAAGGGGAGATATGGTGCAAAATACTTAGGCTGACCAGTGGTGAGGTACTTATAAACCAAAACTAGGGTTTTGAAGATGATACGTTGTCTGATGGGTAGCCAATGAAGTGTCCTCAGAGTGGATGTGATGTGAGTGTACTTTGAAGCACCAGTGACAAACCGTGCAAGAGCATTTTGAACATACTGAAGCCTTGTAGTATTACTAGATGACAAACTGCGAAATAGAGAATTGCAATAATCCAAACGACTACTGATCAGAGCATTTGCAATCACCACTGATGTATCAACAGAAAGAAACCTCCTGATACGATGAAGGTCCCTGAGGCTAATAAAACAGGATTTGACTACGGAATTTACGTGATTGGTGAAACAAAACTTTGCATCAAACAGAACACCCAAATTGCGTACAACATCTGTGGGAGAGAGACGATAACCCAGGATATTGACAGGAAATGAGTCACTGAGCCATTTCTATCTGTCTTTGGCACCAAAGACTATGAATTTTGTTTTATCAGGATTTAGCTTGAGTTTGTTTTCAGACATCCAGACCTGAATATCATTCAAACACGATTTAAGGGTCAAAAGACTTGGGACTATCATCAGGGGATAAATGAATGAACAGCTGAGTATCGTCAGCATAGAAGTGGTATTTGACTCCAGTATATTTTCTGATGCCTTGACCAAGATATGTTGTATAGAGGGAAAATAGAAGAGGACCTAAGACAGAACCTTGGGGGATGCCAAACTTCAATTCAGACTAATTCAAAAGTCTGGAACCAATCTTGACTGACTGAAAACAATCCTGGAGGTAGGATCTAAACCATTTTAGTGCAGATCCAGCAAAGCCAAACCTAGCTGACAAACAGGGTAGGAGTGTGTCATGATCGATAGTATCGAAAGCCACGGACAGGTCGAGTAGCACCAGTGCTGTAGGTATGCCCTTGGACAGAGATAAGTGAATCTCATTTTTGATGCACAACAAGGCAGTTTCTGTTGAGTGCCCCACCTTATAGGCTGACTGAAAAGTGTTACCAAGATCATGAGAATCCATGCGAGATCTAATTTGGGCAGCCACAATTCACTCAACCAGTTTTGACGAGAAACTAAGACCAGACACCATTCATTAGCTCTTCAAGTCCTCTTTTGAAAGGGTGGACATTTTGAGGAGAGGTGTGACAATAGCCTGTTTAAAAGGATTTGGGAAAATGCCATTTTTGAGGGACAAGTTTTCTTTCCAGAAAATGTTTGAGGTTTTTTTGTGTTAGTAGCTTTGCCCATCCAGAACCTAATTTAGAAAACTTTGATATGGGTGATATAGTTGTTTCAAACAGAGTATGGTAATCAGCCTTTTGACTTTTTAATAATCTATAAACCCATGTTAATTTGGGGGAATCAATAAATTTTTCCATGTTAACCATTTTAAGTCCAGCATCCTGATAATCTTGTGTAATATACATATGCTTTATCTTATCAGGTTTATTATTCCAAATAAAACCAAAGAACATTGAATTTATTGTTTTTAAGAAATCTCTTAAAAGTATTGTAAGAAGATGTATAAATTGAGATAGAATAAATGTTTTTATGACTGTAATTTTTCCTAATGGGGGTTAACATTCTTTTCTTCCAATTGTTAATGAGCTTCTTATATTTTTCTAAGGCTAATTTATAGCTTATAGATGTCATTTCATTAAGGTTAACTGAAAATGTGATACCCGTAAATCAAAGGTAGTTGACTCCCACTCCAAATTGAAAGATGTATTGATTTTTTCTCTGCAATATTTTTTCCTACCTATCCATACAAGTTTAGTTTTTGTTGTATTCATTTTTAATCCTGAAATTGATCCAAAAATTTTTATTGTGTTCAAAGCAGAGTCTAAGGACTCTTTAGAACCATTTAAAATAAGAGTGGTATTGTCAGCAAACTGACAGAGTTTGATTTCTCTACCAATTACAATTTCTTTTAATTTGTTGTTTTGGTTAACCATATATGTCATAATTTGTGCACCTAATAAAAATAAATATGCCGCAATGGGATCGCCTTGCTTGCATCCTCTTTCAATGTTGAGAAATTCCGACTTACAACCAGCCTGGTCTACAGAGGCTTGTATACCCTTGTTTAATAGTTTAATCCACTTAATATATCCCTCTGTAAACCCTAAATAATCTAGTACATTATAAAGAAACTTCCAGGAAATAGAATCAAAGGCCTTTTCAAAGTCTACCAGCATCAACAACCCTTCAATTTCACTTTTTTCCGTTTGGTTTATGACGTCATAAATAAGTCTAGTAGCTTCACCAATATATCGACTGTGAATGAATCCACACTGAGATCTTGATATCAGGGAATCTAAAACGCCTTTAAGTCGATTTGCAAGAACAGTAGATAATAACTTGTATAAAACACACAAAAGAGAAATGGGTCTCCAATTTTTTAGAAATTGTCTTGGCTTATCCCCCTTAGGAATACAATTGATTATAGATTGGCGCAATGTAACTGATAAACTACCTTTTTGGTAAAACAGGTTGAAAGCTCTAAAAATTATAAATTTTAATTTGCACTAAAATACTTTAAAAAACTCTGATGGAAAGCCATCTATACCTGGTGTTTTATTATTTTTCATAGTTTTTAGAGCTTGTGCCAACTCAGATAAAGTTATTTCACCTACCAATTTTTGGGCTTGAATTATTTGATTATTATCCTTTGAGATTACAGCTATTAAAACACAAAATATATGTGTAATTTGTGATAACTTCACAGCCAAATGTATTGTAGTTACATAGTAATTAACTTTTTTTTTTTTTTTTTTTTTTTGCCAGCATAATTCATTTTTATTCACCCTTTTTGCACAAGTTTTTGCCTTACCCTGGGGGGGTGAGGGTGGACAACCCCCCATCAGGAGCTTACAAAAATCAGCCATACACAGATGGCGGGTACATTGGCATACAGAGTTAACTTGATAAATAAAGGGTATTGTACTTCACACATTCCTCTATGACCTTCCAAGCTGGATTTTATTAATATATGAAAAAAGAGAGTAGAAAAAAAAAAAGAGAAATAGTTTATTTACACCCCCCCCCCCCCCCCAAAAAAAAAACAAACAAAAAAAAACCCTGTCTTTTTGCCCTCCCATCCCCCCATCCTGTTGTGGTGCTCTCTGTGCCTGTGGGTTTTTGCCAAGTTACCGAGGCTCAATTCTAGTTTTCTCTTACTTCTAATTTGCCATTTGAAAATTTGAAGGGTATTATATTTCCATTTTATCTTTATGTGGACAGATTATCTTTAAAAAATTCCTGAAAAAAATTAAGAAGAGGATTCCATTTATTATTTATCAGATTACTTTCCTTTTTATATTGTAATAATATATTTTGCTCTATATGAAATACTTCTCTCACTTTGGACAACGCTCCAACCTGGCAAAGTATTCTGTTGTTGCATTTAGTGACATATATATAGTTTTTAATTATGTTTATAATGTGGTTTACCAGGATGTTATTTTGACCATATTTTGTCCCCAGAAGCACGGACTTATTATCTATGCAGTTTAATATAAGGTTCCAAGAGCTTTACAATGGATGCCCAAAATTTTTTAATTTTTGAACAGTCACAGAACAAATGTTCTAAGGTTTCCACTTCAGTTTTACAAAAGTAACATTTATCTTCCCCTATTTTACAGATATTCAAGAATTTATTTGTTGTTAGGGAACGTTGTAAAATTTTGTACTGAAAACTTCTCATTTTATTTTCATTTGTGCATAAGAAGTTCAGAGTAAAATATTCACTCATTTCCTTTTCTGTGATTTGTGTTCGAAAGTATTCCGACCATTTTTTCAGGAAGTTTCTCTTTGGTTTTATTGTATCCATAATTTTCCAATATGTCTCTTTACACACTTTTTTCATATTCAGAATTTCCTCGAGGCATGTTTGGGTGACCTGACCAATGATCTTATTTTTCTGCTGAAGAATTTCCGTTTTCCATGGCCTGGGGATTGAGTGCATAAGGGAGTAAAAATCTACAAAGTTAATTTTCAGATTATATTTCTCCTGGAAGTTCTCGTAACCCATAAGTTCACCCATGTCAGTTAGAAGGTCATTGATATATACCAAACCCTTTTTTTCTAACTCAGTTTTTTTCATGATTATATTATTGTTTTGTAAGAAATACGAGTTCCAAATTGGAAACGTTTTCACATCTATTTCATCTATTGAGATCTCTTTATACGTTATCCAGGCCAAAAACACTTCCTTCCAAAATAAATTTTTAACCTGGCTTTTCATATTGTGTAAAGACAGTAAGTCCTGCATCCAAATATTTTTCCTATTGATCACTATTGAACTTTCTAACAAGTCCTGCCAAAGGCCTTCCTCTTTCACAACCTTTGGAATCCAAGTGATTTTTAGGGCCTTGTTTAACACATTCAAATTTGTTAATCTCAGTCCCCCTTCTGCAATATCTTTTTCTAACTGGGAAATAATAATTTTTGGCCTTTTTTCCTCCCAGATAAAATTTTTAAAGCATCTCTCCATTTCCGGAAAAAAATCAGTATTAGGTGATGGGAGGACCTTCATCAGGTAGACTAATTTCGGTATTATGATTGTCTTTAGAACAGTCACTTTACCGAGGATAGACATGTTTCTTTTTTTATAACTATTCAGTGTATTTTTTATAATTTGAACTTTTGACTCATAGTTATTTTTTATCATTTGTTTAAGATCTGTATTGAACTCAATACCTAAAAGTGTGAAACTATTTGACCAAGTCATTTTTATCTCTGGGCACAGAACAATGTCCGAGTTGACCATTTGACCTATCCATACTGCCACCGTTTTATCAAAATTGAGCTTAAGACCGGAGCACAAATAAAAACATTTAAAAATTACCATACTTTGTCTTACTGATTCCTCAGATCCATCTAGTAACAGAAAAGTGTCATCTGCGTACTGACCAATTTTATAAATTGTATTAGCAATTTTAATTCCTTTAATCAATTTGTTTTCTTTTATTTCCTTAGCGAGTGGTTCAATGGCTAAAATAAAAATATATGGACTGAGTGGATCCCCCTGTCTACATCCTCGTCTTAGTTAAAAAAAATCAGAAAAGAAACCGTTATTAATCACACATCTATTTGATTTATTATACAAGGTCTTAAACCAACCGATGAAACCATCACCAAAATTGTAATGTTTTAAAACTTCTGTTATATAACTCCACTCTAAAGAGTCAAAAGCTTTTTCAAAATCTAATAGGAGGATCAGGCCTTTTTTCTTTAAGTGGGAAAGTTCTGAGATCATATCAAAGACTAGTCTTACATTTTCTCCTATGTACCTACCCTGTAAGAACCCTTTCTGGGTTTCTGAGATAATTTTAGGCAATATCTTCTTTAATCGGTCAGCCAAAACTCCTGACAAAATTTTATAGTCTATATTTAGCAGCGATATAGGTCTTCTATGTTTCAGAAATTCTCGGGGTTTGTTACCTTTTGGGAGACAGATTATAATACCTTGCTTTTGAGTTATTGACAGCTCCCCTTTAGTAAAGGCCTCATTAAAACTATTTATTAAGAAAGAACTGATATCATTCCAAAAAAATTTATAGAACTCCACAGGGAATCCATCAGTCCCTGGTGTTTTGTTGTTTTTCATATTCTTTAATACTATCTTAGCTTCACTTTCTGTAATTTCACCCTCACATGAAATCTTATCTTCAGGGTCTAATTTCTTGATGTTTTTATTTGTAAAAAATTTTGCCCGCAAACATGGATTACCTGACACTTTACTGCTATAGATGTTATTGTAAAACCTTTTCTGTTCTGTGAGTATTTCAGATGGATCTGTAATGATTTTTCCATCAAGATTTAGCTTATGTATTACCTTGTTAATATAATTTCTTTTTTCCAAATTACAAAAATATTTGGTAGCCTTTTCTCCTTCTTCGTAATACTGGACTTTGGAGCGCAATATATAAGCCCTTATTAATCTATCACGTAGTATACTCAGATCTGCTTTAGCTATTTGCAAGTTTGTTTCTATTTCCTTAATTAAACCCATGTCATTGGAAAGACATGCATCCATTAGATTATTTTCAAGTTGAGTTATTTTTTTCTCCAGTTTTATTTCATTATCTTTATTATCTTTCGCCTTTTTGGTGCTATATGCTATTGTATGTCCCCTTATATTTAATTTTATTAATTCAAACAACATCTGATTTTGACCAAGATTACTGTCATTCTTATCAACACTATAATCACAAACAGTCGTTTCAATAACTTGTTTGACCAATTGTATATATGCAGTGTCATGTAAAAGTGAAGTATTGAATTTCCAAAATCCTTTACCCCTTTTAGAATTAAATGGATTTATTTCTAAATTTAGCAATGAGTGGTCCGTCCTGTAGCCGTGGGATATACTGTGTTTTTTAACTTGAGAATGGATATCAGGTGTAGTTAGGAAAAAGTCTAACCTAGCCATTTGTCTAGGCTGTTTGCTGCTGAACCAGGTATATTTCCTCAAATTACTGTTATTTATTCTCCAAATATCTTCTAGCTCAAGGGCTGCTTGCATTTCAAGTACTTTATTTTTAGCTTTGGTATTGTTCTCCCTTTGGTAGCCAAATGTAAATAGTAATTAACTTAGTAACTAAGAAAAAGTATTCCTTCAGATAAAATTTACAAATCAAAAAAGGACTATGTCAGAACTAAGAAGGATGTATACATCGTTTTTAATGCGTTTGATTACTAGGCTTATTTCACAAACAAGAATCTGCATAATCTGTGCAATCCAGATTCAGATTTGGATTCTTTGGATTCTTTGGATTCGTGAAATGCAATTTTCCCTAGATCTGAATCCAGAATAAAAAAATAAGATGAACCAACATAAATACAATATATTAACATATATTAATATGCAGTAAAATAATATTATCATATAACAATGTAATAAAAATTTCCCTAATGTTAAAATTTCCTGCCACATTTTGCCGCCATTATTTTACAAAGAATTTTGGGTAATCCAAGGAATCTGAAATTCATAATCCAGATTCATGTCACATCACAAGCGAATCTGTTGATCTGAGGAATCTAGATTCGACGGATTATGGTTGTGACCGGATTGAAAGGAAATTAGTATGTTCAGAGGGGATATTCCGAAAACTTATGACGTAGCTGTGTTTTGAAAATCCCAAGTGTCAAACGAAGTTTCTGTCCTGAAAGCCTTTGTTGTCTCCAATGGATGTTGCACAAGCTGGTATGTTCACTTCCTTTATAGATACACATTGACAAATTACCTGCTGTAATATTATATCCAAAAAAAAGAAGTAAGATGTTCCTACTGTTAGAAGTTCGTTAACTTCCGCATTATCCAGTTATCTGAGTCGCTTCGAGTCATGGACAACTCGGCCCCAACCAACTTGGACCCACTTTGATGTAAATTCGTCTTTATTTGTTCATCACATATTACACCCGTGGACGGTGAATTTCAACATTCATAAGTAGGAACTACACCTGTCCTTTTTTCTGGTCACAATCAGTAGTAGACATGGTTACCTCGGCTCTACTTACTTGCGTGTAGAGCCGTGGCACTACCCCACATAAAACTAGAGATTTGCAAAAATCATTTTCTGTTGAATAAAACTTAATAAAATGACTCAAAATGGTTTGATATATTTATTTAAAAGCAGTTGATATTAAGTCAAGGACACAACAAATACAGTGTGTGTATAACATATATGCTATTTTATACAGCTTTTATAACAAAAGAGCATTTTCAAATTTTTGGAGAAATGATCCAAAAAGTATTGAAAATGAGGAAATATAATTAATTTTTTTGTCAAATATGTTTACATGTTGACTGACTGTTGAGGTCAATGTAACAAAATAGTTGTGGGAACAGTTGTGTTTAGTGGTGGTGGACCAGTTCACGCCCGGGTACCAATTCACGCCCACCCTCAATTTTCTTGAATATTTTTGATTTTTCATAGAGAAGATGTTTACCACATTATAGATAATCATCAAATTGATTGTATACATTTGTAATTTATTGTTTAACTATGATTGTTTTGGATAAATTTAGGGGTGGGCGTGAATTGGTACCCGGGCGTGAACTGATCCACCACCACTATAATTTTTATGGTATTTGTGTTTTATGCAAATCTCTAGTTTTATGTGGGGTCGTGCCACGGCTCTACACGCAAGTAAGTAGAGCCGAGGTAACCACGTCTAAATCAGTAGATAAATGAATTGTATGTGTACAACTACAAAGCCCAACCTGCTTGTTACACGGGTGGTCATGAAGATAAACGGTCATAGAGATAAACGGTCTTCTGAATTGTTCAAATCTAAGTGGTGTAAACAACAAAATCACACAAACTAAATAAGAAAATACAATCAAAGAAAGCTTATCAAGACATCTGGTATTTGGTTTGTGTTGTGCTGCTCTTTAGACTACTTATATTTGAAGAATTCTGAAGACCGTTTATCTCTATGACCGTTTATCTTCGTGACCACCCGTGTACAAGCAAACATTCAATTATATCATATCACACTACCAAAACACTCGCCTGCATCTACCAAATACTAGCACACCAACAACTCTCAACCAAACACAATAACAAAACCGTGACCCCCAACTCCTCTCATTAACAACTTCAAAGCAATGACATTGTGCCGTTAGCAACTTCCATTAACTGACAAAAGACAAAATTATTTCTTCTAGCCGTTTAAATAAAATGCAGTTTAGTGCTAACACTCGTGATTTGTGACCACGCTACCACATTTGTGTCCGACAAGACGATGGCTATATTATGAAAAGTGTTACAAATGGATTTGATAAAACACTTTTGTAAATATTACTCTATGTAAACCTGATTTAAGATTCTGTCATACTATTTTATCCGCAATTAAAAACTGAAAACCATGACACCCACATTTATTTATCAAAATCGCCCATAAATAAAGATGTTATGTCAATTTTAATTTCTACACGAATGGGGCTGAGTTTCCACAAATAGGTCTGAGGTGGGGGAGGCCAAGTTGACGGAGGTCCAAGTTGACTAGTTTCCATCACTTCACACACGCAAATGGTCACTGAGACAAACGGTCTTCGGAAAAAAACGGTTAAAGGGTTTAAACAACAATACAACAGAAAACAAATGTCATGGGAAGCATTGTGGCTCTGTACCAATAAACGCCTGTCTACCAGTGATCGCCCACCTTATATATCTTTGATAGAGGTCAAGGACAAATGCTTCCATAAGTCTACCAAATGGCGTTCACTGGTTTTTACCCCACAGGCCTTAAGGGCTGTTGGGGTATTGTTTTCACCCATGGTGTCCAGATGGGCGGGCGGATGGCGGGAAAAACTTTGTCTGGTCTGTATCTCAGAAACCGTAAGGTGTAGGAAGTTAATACTTGGTAGGGACATTGGTTAGGAGGTGTAGGTGTGCAACATCATGGACTGACCTTGATTTGACCTTGCTGTAGTGACCTTGACTTATAAAATCTTGTTCGGCCTATATCTCGGAAACCGTAAGGTGTAGGAAGTTGATACTTGGTAGGGACATTGGTTAGGACGTGTAGGTGTGCAGTGTCATGGTCTGACCGTGATTTGACCTTTGACCTTGCTGTAGTGACCTTGACTTATAAAATCTTGTCCGGCCTATATCTCGGAAACCGTAGGGTGTAGGAAGTTGATACTTGTTAGGGACATTGGTTAGGGGGTGTAGGTGTGCAATGTCATGGTGTGACCTTGATCTGACCTTGCCGTAGTGACCTTGACCTATAAAATCTTGTCCGGGCTACATCTCGGAAACCGTAAGGTATAGGAAGTTGATATTTGGCAGGGACATAGGTTAGGGGGTGTAGGTCTGCAGTATCATGTGACCTTGATTTGACCTTTGACCTTGCTGTAGTGACCTTGACCTTTAAAATTTATTGCACCTTTGGGTCTGTCTTTTGATGCAGATTAAGCATTATAAAAGCTTCATCCAATTTATTTTCATTCATTTCATTTACAGACAAATACTGTATTCATTTTTTATTGTACACAAATTCTAGCAGCCACAATCAATGCAAAGTCATATAGTAACACTTATTTGAGATGTTTTCTCTGGACTTATTTTTTAGAGACAAACATGACATCAAATTGAATATTTATCCTCGTACTCAATTCTGATTGTAAATATAAGATGAAAATGTGTATTTGACTGTATTTGCCCGAATACAGACCTGTATTAAATACAAATACAACAAGACCACTGCCACGGTGTGTATCTCCCGGCGAGCATTAAAGGGGAGGAAATACCTTTTCCGAGATATTCACAATTTTTCATTTTCCGCTAAAATCCAAGATGACATTTTTCCCCTAGGCACAGAATACTGTTGTACTACCCCGTGGGTCAAAAATTCGCTCGAAATCGCTCTGTCTGTTACCATTTGGAAGATATTTTCAATGTTTATTTTCTGCTAAAAATCCAAGATAGCCACCAAAAGTGGCGAAAATTGAATTTTTTTCCCCTTTTGCATAGTATACTCATGTACTACCCTGCGGGTCAAAAATTCACTCAAAATCGCTCTATCTCTTACAGTTTTCTAGATATTAAGACTTTTTCATTTTCCGCAAAAATTTCATCCAAAATTTTGTTTGTTCTCAAAATTTGCCATTACAAATCTGTACTGTTTCCAATGATATGGTGAAGGCAGCTTTTTGGCCTAATTTCAAATCAAGTATTGAAGCAGAGACAATTCTGGAGGGACGCCCTTATGGTGGTGTTGGTATTATCTGTAAAAAAGTGTCAGGGTTAACATATATTCCGCTAAAAACTGAAAATGATAGAATTTTATCCCTTCAAATTAGAAGTCGTGAAAGAATTCTGGTCACAATAATAGGTGTGTATATGCCCCATTTTAATGGATCTGCATCCCAGACTGCTGAGTATTATGAGACATTGGAGGATATTCAGTGCATTGTTGACTGTAATGATCCTTCACCTGTTATATTCCTGGTGGATATGAATGCGTCCTTACCACAAAGCCTGAAATTGCCCAGAAATTGGCATAAAAAGTTACCATTTAACAGCAACAGTTTTCTGCTATATGACTTTCTCTGCCAAAATGATTTTGTTTCTTGCAACTTTAGACATGCACAGCAAATCAATTATACCTACAACAGAAACAATACATTCTCATACATAGACCATGTGTTTTGCTCAAGGTATTTTCACCAGAGTGTCACAGATTGCTCTATATTACATGACACTGCAGATATAGTCAGTGATCATCTCCCAATGCATCTCCTGATAAGACTTCAAGTTGAATCAAAATCCAAGGTACCTGAAGATAAGCTGGTGAGATTTAATCAAGTTTATCCTCGCCTTGACTGGTTAAATGAAAATCAGAGTAGATCGTTTGCTCAACATGTTACAGAACTTGTAGCCACTTTACCTAATGTGGATCTGAAAAGTATAATAACTATACAAGATGCAAAACTAGAAGTCAACAGGTTGTGTGATGCTGTCCAGGAAGTCCTCCATAAAGCAGCCGGTAAAGTAACTGATGAAATTAGTGCACCACAAAGTATGGGGAAAAGGTCATGGTGGTGGAACTCTGACTGCACCTACACAAGAGATAAACAAAGATTTTGGCACAAAGTTTGGGCTTCGACTGGGCGTCCAAGATCAGGCCATGTGTACCACTGTTACAAACATGCAAAGAAAACATATCGTAATGCTTGCCGGCATGCTGTGAACTCAAGGAACCAAAAACATTACAGACAACTCGACTATTATCTTGTTTCACGGAACATGAAAAAGTTCTGGAACTTAGTGCGTCACAATAAAACATCATCACAGTCTAGTACTTCAGACATCAATCTTAATACCCTATGCGATTTCTATACTAAAAGATTTTCTCAGAACACTAAAAATACCACAAAGTTAATAAAAGAGGCTGAAACAGTTGTAACTAATAGTTATATGACAATCAAAGACAAGGTAAATAAACACTTTGTTTTGTCTGAGGCTGACTTAAAGAACTATTTGTCTAAACTCCGCACTGGATGTGCAGCAGGTAGTGATGGTATCTGTGCCGAGCATTTAAAGTTAGCCTCAGAGACAAAGGTCATTTCAGCTGTCTGCAATATCTTGACCCTGTGTATCCAATTTGGAATTGTTGCTGACTCATTTACTCAAGGATTGCTCATACCATTGCTGAAAAAGACAAACATTGATCCCACTAATCCAAAAAATTACAGACCCATTGTTATCTCTACAACTTTCTCAAAACTGTTAGAAATACACATCTTGCAGGAATCAGGTGAACATAAATTTCATGATCTTCAATTTGGATTCATTGGCAACAGAGGAACCTCAATGGCAGCTGCTCTTACTCATGATGTGCTTGACTATTGTACAGCCAATAAGTCACCAGTCTATTTATGTGCTCTAGATGCTGAATCTGCATTTGATGGCATCCCTCATGCAGTTATGTTCCAAAAGGCCTTGAAAGTTGTGCCTCCACTTCTCTGGAGAATCCTTGTTTACTGGTACAGTCGGCTAACAGTGATTATCAAATGGGGAAATGCTATAAGTAATCCAATATCAGTCTCCATAGGGACCCGACAAGGAGGGCTATCCTCTCCCTTTATATTCAACATCTTCTATCAAGACCTTGTTAAAACGTTATCCTCAAAGCCCTGTGGAATAAATATTGATGGAGTAAGTTACAATGTATGTTGTTATGCAGATGATCTTTTACTGAGTAGTCTTAGCATACCAGGTTTGCAAACTCTAATTGATGAAGCTACAGACTATATAACAATGCATGGGCTAAAATTTAATCCTTCAAAAACCAAGTGTATAACTTTTGGAAAGAGCAAGTTCGAGGGAAGACAGTGGTTCCTCAATGGTGAAATGCTTGTGGAAGAGCAAGAAATAATTCACTTGGGCATAGTGCTTGCAAATGACCACAACAGTCATGCTAAATCACGTACTCAGGCAATGCGCAAGGCCTTCTGTGCTCTGCAAGGATCAGGATTGTGTCAACATGGATCTAATCCTGCCACTATCTCTCACATTTTCAAAGCTGCAGTCCAGCCAGTGTTAACATATGGCATGGAATGTGTTTTCCAATCAAAATCTGCACTGCACCTTGCCCAGTCTGCTCAAACAAAATTATTGAAAGCATCGCTGGGTTTAAAAACTTCCTGCAAGAGCTCACCCTTGCTACAAGCTTTAGACATGAAAACACTTCAGACATCAGTGTGTATCCAGGAACTTTCTCTTTTTAGATCATTGCTTTTATCAAACTTCCGTTCTAATAAATTTTACTCATTTCTGCTCTCAAAAATAGTAAACGGGGAAGTTTTAAGCTCAAAAAACATTTTACATAGAGTGCTGTTAACTACTCACAAATATTATATAACTTTCAATGAATACATATGTGATACTACCTATTTTAAAAAATGCAAGAGACAGATACTGCAAGAAATTCATAATACTGAAAACAAGGGACTAAAGGACACTGTGTTGTTTTTATTACAATCTGACTGTGATAGATCAAGAATACTGTTGAATAACTTCTTATCTCCATTCTGATTTTATCTTATGTTAATCTGTTTAATCTTATATATTTGTCTTACATATAATGCTAGAATTTTTGTCTGTATTGCATTGTATTTACATTTTATCTCTCTCCATTTGGAGGCAATAAAATATCTATCTATCTATCTATTACAATACATCAAAAAGTAGGTGAACAACATATTTGACAAAAATCCTTTAAATTCAACAGTTTTGCTGTGATAAGCGATTTACTCAATGGAAAACCATGAAAGTAGCTATTACTCAGTTAGCTATGGACCTACAGCTGTGAAACTTTGCCATGACACAGAACATTAAAAAGTACATGAACAACATATTTGACAAAAAACCTGTAAATTTAATAGTTTTGCTGTTATAAGTGATTTACTCAATGGAGAACCATCAAAGTAGCTATTACTCGGTTAGCTATGGAGCTACAGCTCTCAAAATTTGCCATTTCACTGTACATCAAAAAGTAGGTGAAGAACATATTTGAAAAAAATCCTCTAAATTCAACAGTTTTGTTGTTAAAGGTGATTTACTCAATGGAAACCCTCAAAGTAGCTATTACTCAGGTAGCTATGGAGATACAGTTGTGAAAATTTCCCATGACACAGTACATCAAATAGTAAGTGAACAACATATTTGACAAAAATTCTCCAAATTTAATAGTTTTGGAGTTATAAGTGATTTACTCATTGTTGAAATTCAAAGTAGCCATTACTCAGTTAGCTATGGAAATACAGCTCTGAAACTTTTCCACGACACAGAACATTAAAAAGTAACTGATTAAGATATTTGACAATAATTCCCTAAATTCAATAGTTTTGGCGGTATAAGTGATTTATTCAATGTTGAAATTAAGAAATTTAAAAGTAGCTATTACTCAGTTAGCTATGGACTTACAGCTGTGAAAATTCACCACGACACAGTACATCAAAAAGTAGATAACATATTTGACAAAAATCCTCTATATTCAATAGTTTTTGAGTTATAAGTGACTTGCTGAATGGTCAAATGTTAAACTTAGTGCAGCTATTACTCAGCTAGCTATGGTGCTACACGTTGGAAACCTCACCATGATATAGTACATGAAGGAGTTGTTCAACAACATATTTGAGACCAATATTGTAAGTAACAGTTACAAAGATAAAAACAACTTACTCATTTTGGTCATTGTTAAATACAGAAAATAGCTATTACTCACTTAGCTATCAAGATAGACCCCTAAAAATGCAGCCATCTTTTAGGCATGGAGAAAGTAGCTGAACAACATATTTTACAGAAATGCTCTAAATGCAGTCGTTTTGGAGTTATGAACACTTTACTGAAAGTAGCCACCATTGCTATTACTCACTTAGCTATGGACCTAGGTCTGAAAAATACCAAGCAGGCTATTTTTAGGCTGTATAAAAGTGCAACTACACACTTATGGCAGCCATCTAAATCAACGAAAAAAAAAACCCATGGCAGAACACCTGAAAAAAAATCATGGCAGCCCTCTTGTTAACTCCCATGGCGGCCATCTTGTTTTTCCGAATCAGCCGAAAAAGATTCCCAGGCAAGTTTTTCCAATGATGAATTTATCCTGCAAATTTGGAAGCTCTAGCTATAATATTTTAAGAGATAGAAAGGCTTTTGTAAACAACGTGACGAACGGACGCACAGACGCATGCACGAACACAGGGCATTTTATAATCTCCCGTACCGGGCCTATCGGCCGGCGGGAGATAATTATGGGGTAGTTAAAATGGCAAATACAAAGTCAAGTAAAAATACACTTTTTTTTTTGCTGTATTTAAGTACAAATACAGATGCAAGTATATATTTGTCCCAACCCTGATATCCATACAAATCACTTTTTATGTCAGCTGACTTGTCAGTCAGCTGACATTATGTCATCACTCTGCGGCGTGGGCGTACTCGTCTGCATACGCGTCCGCGTGAACAACTTCTTCTCCAAAACTACAAGGCCTAGAGACATGCTGTTTTTTATTAAAAGATACCTTATCTATCGAGGATGAAAAATTGTTCAAGGCATGCAAATCTGTCTGTTCATCTGTTTGCTAGAGACATTACAAGGGGGGTACCCCCACCAAAAGTGTGAAAATTTCAACTTTTTATCACAATTTTCTCAGTGACTATTGCAGGGATTTCTCTCATATCTTGCATATATGTACTAGGCCAGAGGTAGATTCTCTTGTGTGAGTATGAGACCTGGATCTGTCTTACTTTTTTTTTAATAAATTTTTTTAATAATTTTTAATGCATTAAAATTCATGAAATCATGCACTAAATCACTTATAACTTCAAAAGTGTTGCATTTACAGCATTTTGTGAAAATATGTTGTTCAGCTAGTTTTTTCATAGCTACAATATGGTGAGTAAGTTGGGTGTCTGTCTCAATAGCTAAGTGAGTAATAGCTACTTTTGGGCTTTTCAGTAACTTCCATTATGAGTAAAATCACTTGTAACTTAAAAACTATTGCATTTAGAGAATTTCGTATAAATATGTTATTCAGCTACTTTTGGGTCAGCTATAACATAGTGAAATTTCAGACCTGTAGCTCATGGCATAGCTGAGTAATAGCTACCTTTAGGTTATCACTGTTGAGTAAATCGCTTATAACTTGAAAACTATTGCATTTAGAGAATTTCGTATAAATATGTTATTCAGTTACTTTTGGGTCAGCTATAACATAGTAAAATTTCAGACCTGTAGCTCATGGCATAGCTGAGTAATAGCTACTTTTAGGTTATCACTGTTGAGTAAATCACTTATAACTTGAAAAGTGTTGCATTTAGAGCATTTTGTTAAAATATGTTATTCAGCTACTTTTTTCATAGCTACAATATGGTGAGTTAGTTGGGTGTCTGTCTCAATAGCTAAGTGAGTAATAGCTACTTTTGGGCTTTTCAGTAACTTCCATCATGAGTAAAATCACTTGTCACCTAAAAACTATTGCATTTAGAGAATTTCGTATAAATATGTTATTCAGCTACTTTTGGGCCAGCTATAACATAGTAAAATTTCAGACCTGTAGCTCATGGCATAGCTGAGTAATAGCTACTTTTAGGTTATCACTGTTGAGTAAATCACTTATAACTTGAAAACTATTGCATTTAGAGTATTTTGTTTCAATATGTTATTCACCTATTTTGGGGTCAGCTATAACATAGTGAAGTTTCAGACCTGTGGCTCATTTCATAGCTGAGTAATAGCTACTTTGAAGTTCTCACTGTTGAGTAAATCAGTTATAATTGGAAAACTATTGCATTTACAGAAATTTGTGCAAATATGTTATTCAGCTACTTTTGGGTCAGCTATAACATAGTGAAATTATAGACCTATAGCTCATGGCACAACTGAGCAATAGCTATTCTCAGGTACTGACTGTTGAGTAAATCAGCTATAACTTGAAAAATATTGCATTTGGAGTATTTTGTTAAAATATATTGTTCACCTACTTTTGGGTCAGCTATAGCATAGTGAAATTACAGACCTATAGCTCATGGCATAGCGGAGCAATAGCTATTTTCAGGTTCTCACTATTGAGTAAATCAGTTGTAGCTTGAAAACTATTGCATTTACAGTAGTTTGCTTAAATATGTTGTTCACCTACTTTTGGGTTAGCTATAACATAGTAAAATTTCAGACATGTAGCTCATTGCATAGCTGAGTAATAGTTCCTTTGAGGTTCTCACTGTTGAGTAAATCAGTTGTAACTTGAAAACTATTACATTTAGAGTAATTTGTTAAATATGTTATTCACAGAATTTTTGGTCAGCTATAACATAGTGAAATTGCAGACCTCTATGTCATGGCATAGCTGAGCAATAGCTACTTTCAGGTTCTCACTGTTGAGTAAATCATTGTATCCACTGGATAGCTGCAGTGTGTAGAGAGAGATTTCACCATTACTGCTCTGATGAAAAAAAATATTATAGCTAGCTTTCTTAAGTTTGCAGTATATATTAATAACCATAAAATGTTGTCTGGGAATATTTTTGGCCTCATTTTGAGAAACAAGATGGCCGCCACAGGTGTTTTTTGTCAGTCATGAATAGGGGTGTGACAGGGTGCCTGGTCACCGAAAGACGGTGACAATCTATGAAACTACCGGGTATATTTTAACGTTCGTGGAAACCAAAAATCTATACTTCCTTTACAGAAAAGGTACAAATTGTGTTGAATAAAATAAATATAACAATAAAAAGTGTTTTACTTACCCTAGAACTCCATTATCTATCATATTTTATCACAACTTGAGCTTCAGTACACCTTAAGTACCTGGACTTCCTGTTTGGGGATTTACCGTAATCAACTTTACTGTATCTCCATAGCAACCATAGTTCATTTCCTGTCTGCAGGTAAGTACTCTCTTTTTTGCTAGTATCCAGTTTAACTGTATTTTGTGTTGCTTTTTTTGACAAAAGGATCATTTTTGCCTTAAAAAACGAAGCAAACTGCAAGGAAATGGTCTAATATTAAGCTTTTGGATGTTCACGATCTCCGGTTACGGTCCGGTTATTTCCCGCGGATTAACCGGAGTCAAAATATTGTCCCCGTCTCACCCCTAGTCATGAAAAGTGCTTATATCTCCCTTATTATTGATCCTAGAGGTTTGGGATGATAAACCAACCTGTAGGAAATCATGGGGTGGGAATCTTTTGGTGTGGTCAGATTTGACCTTCAATGACCCCTCCTTCAAGGTCAAACAAGGATAGCCAAACTTAAAAGTGCTTATAACTCGCTTATTATTGGTCCCAGAGGTTTGGGATGGTAAACAGACAGGAAATCATGGGCTGTGAATCTGTTGATATGGTCCGATTTGACCTTGGAACCCTCCTTCAAGGTCAAATGAGTATGGCGAAAATTGAAAGTGCCTACAACTCGCTTATTATTGGTGACAGAGATTTGGGATGGTAAACCATCCCATAGGAAATCATTGGCTCGGAATCTTTTGGTATGGTCAGATTTGACCTTTGGACCCCTCCTTCAAGGTCAAATGAGGACAGCCAAGCTTAAAAGTGCTTATAACTCATTTATAATTGGTCCTAGAGGTTTGGAATGGTAAACCATAGGAAATCATGGGCTGGGAATGTATTTGTGTGGTTAGATTTGACCTTGGACCCCTTCTTCAAGGTCGAACGAGGATATTGCATTTGTAGTATTTCTTTAAATATGTTTTAACCTATTTTTTACACTTAAACAATTACCTTGTTATTTTCCTTCATAATACCATTTACAGGGCACAACTTTTTTATCCTTTTCTTCTGTCAGCTTCGGAATTTCTTTCGAACTTGCTGTTCGGTTACCATTTACTGTATTTCTGTACAGCCCTTTTCCTGATAATTATTCTGTCCTCTAATCACCTTCACAAATCAAAAACACTCAGTCAGCTGACACAGTGCCCGTTCACGGGCACTCTCCTCTTGTTTAATACAGGTCAATCCTTGGTCTAAACTGTATATACTGTAGAATATTGATATACAGTGTATATATCAGCGATATTCCTGACATTTCTCAACAGTTGCGTTTGATTATTTTTGCTGATGGCACTAATATATTTTGTACAGGGAACACTACATCTTAACTAGCCTCTCTACAATTCAGTAAGTTGGATTCTTGGTTGGCCATAAATAGGCTGTCTGTAAACATTTGTTAAAAGAAGTTTCTTGATCTTAGGTTGGAAACATGTAATCACAACATGTAATTTATACATCAACAGATTCAAAATAGATCATGACCTGTCTACTGCATATTGAAATACCATGTTATGCACCCTTTCAAAAATGGATGCTTAGTGGTTCAGACAGCCTATGCTGCGGCCACAGTATTTTCTAAGTTGAATATCTCCTTTAATATAAGACTTATTGAAATGGTTTTTGCCAGTTATAATCAGTAGGTGGATGAAAATTGGTTTGACAGGTACAAATTTGACCTTTGACCTTTATGAAGGTTGCATAATCAAAAACCATTTTTTCTTGTACTTTCGTTTCAGCAGGTGATATCACAAAAAACTAGAGATACACAAAATTTGGCAAGTGCTTTCTTCAAAACATCAAAATCTAGACGCCAGTCAAATTTCAGATCAATTGGGCCATTATTGACTGATTGAAAGCCGATTGGTTATCGAATATTAACAGATCATGCTGAAATTGACCCTGTTGCACACATATTGTATTAGGGATCTTACGCAGGTTCAGTATGTTATTGAAGCATGTTAAGGATACCTTAAAATCAGCCAAATCAGCCTCAGGTTTCTTTGGTATGCAGTATACAGGTAGAGGTGATTTGTAAAATGGCAAGTATCGCTTTTATTTTTGTATCCACCGGAGGCATCCGGTGGATACTTTGGTTTAGCATTTGTTACGTCACCATGCGTAGAGAGATTTTCGGCGTTAACGCTCTCAGAGGAAAAGTACATCAACTAGGTTCACCAAATTTGCAGGATATCTTCATTGGGGGGCAAGCTTTTCTGGGTAGCCTCATTCTGAAAAACAAGATTGACGCCGCGGGCATTTCTTTGAAAATTTTCTACATTTTTCTACTGGCTGTTTCTCATAGGTAGAAGGTTGAATGTCTTCATAGGTGATATGTATAACACATATATATGTCCTCTACAACCTTGCAGACATTTGACCTTGAAGCTCTTAATTCAAGGTCATCCACAGAGTGCCAAAGTAACCCACATAGCGGACTTTAAAAGTGCTTATATCTCCCTTATTATTGCTCCTAGAGGTTTGCAGTGTGAAACCAACCTTTAGGAAATCATGTGCTGCGAATCTTTTGATGCGGTCAGATTTGACTTGGACCCCTCCTTCAAGGTCAAACGAGGATAGCCAAACTTAAAAGTGCTTATAACTCGCTTATTATTGGTCCTAGAGGTTTGGGATGGTAAACCTATCTATAAGAAATCATGGACTGGGAATCTTCTGGTGTGGTGGGATTTGACCTTGGGCCCCTCCTTCAAGGTCAAATGAGGATAGCCAAACTTAAAAGTCCTTATAGCTTGCTTATTATTGGTCCTAGAGGTTTGGAATGTGAAACCACCGTATAGGAAATCATGGGCTGGGAATCTTCTGATATGGTCAGATTTGACCTTGAGCCCCTCCTTCAAGGTCAAATGAGGACAGCCAAACTTAAAAGGGCTTATAACTCATTTATTATTGATCCTATAGGTTTGCAATGTGAAACCAACTTGCAGGATATTGTGGGCTGGGAATCTTCTGATGTCAGATTTGACCTTTGGCCCCTCCTTTAAGGTCAAACGATGGTTCACTGGCTTTGGTGAGTTGTCTTTCCAGTGGATACAGATTGGCATCGGTTCTCCGATGCGTAGGTCTAGTTGTATTTAGAGCTTTAAAATGTATTGGGAGGAAACCATGGCCTGGTATTCCACAAATCAATTAAAATTCTCCCCACTGAGCGCACCCTCAAGGTCAAACTGGAGTCATAAAGTTGTATTTCTTGTATATTGAAGTCTATCTTATTGTCTGAAATCTTATAAAATTTTAATTGAGTTATTCTTTATGACTATTCAAACCTAGTGATACATTGTATGGCTTTTTGCCCTGTTCTTACCTCCAATGTCAGTTTTATAAACCTTTTGATTTTCAGTTATTGCTTTATTTGGTTATGACTGCATGCAGTATTCTATAGCTGGTGTTAAATGTTTTAGATGTGGATACTTAATTTGATACTACATATGTTTATTTTATTATTTATTTTAGTTTTAACGTCACTTTCAACACTGTATTACTGTAGGTCATATTACGACGGGTAGTTTTATGGGCAGGGGAAACCTGGGGTGTGAACCGTAGACCTCAGAGGTGGGACGCGAGTGTTACCACTGCATCAATATAATCCCTGATACTACATATATACAAAATGTGTGATAATGAAATCTGGGAACATGTGAAATCATGAATTATGAAGTCTTTAATGATTTTGTTTTATTATGTACAGCACCATACATACAGTCTGTGACATATGAAGCGGGCTTGTTGGAGTATGAAGATTTCCCAAGAACTGAAGAACCTGTTTATATTCTAGGCACAAAGTACAGTGCTCTCTATGGTATGTTGCATGCTTAAAAGGTTTTTGTCAAATCTTATCTTAACCTATCACAAGAAATTCTTGCTTGATAATGAATTGGTCAAAATATTTTGGGCAAACATTTCAGGTAGGAATTTAAATATCTGATAGAAAATAAATGAATTTAAATAACATAAAATTGCAACAGGTACAGGTATATTGTCACCCAAAATGTTAGTATTTTCATCATTTTCACTTAGAGCCTGAAAATACAGTTTCCTATGTTTTCACTTCCACCTAAAACATAAGCTATCACTCAATCTATGCTTTGATCCAGGAACTACATATCGAAACACACTCCTTGAGTGAGAACTAGCTAGGTGAACATCACCCCCTTCATGTAGTGTAACTATAAGCAGCGGTCCCTTCCTTTGATCTCAGTTGGACCTACTCTATGAATAGCACTCATTTATAATAATCCACTATAGCCAATTTAGGGAAATGACACTTGTGAGGACCTTCCAGATTGTTTCATTTCAGGAAAGACTACCTGGAAATATTATTTAATAATTTCTCATGTAAGTCTTCTTAAAAACTATTTCATATATTACAAGATTTCAATGCACTTTAGTTATGCATGTTTTATTTCTGAATTGTTATCTCTCTCAACCATGTACCAGTAGCACAGTGGATGGACTTTCCCCAATCCCACAACTTCACAGATCTCGCTTTAGGACAAAAAACAGAAAGCTTTTGCACAGGTAACACCACCTCCCATGGGAAAAGGATAATTGCATTTTACATTAAAAATTAATGGAAAGATATGAAAACACTACAGCCACTTATGGGAGAAGATCTGGCACCAATTTCCACTGACCAGGATTATTCTTCTACTATACATTAGAACCTCTATTATATAGCCCCCTATTATCTGAATTTTCAATTATCCGACCTCAAACCCACTCTCCCAGCTCCATTTATAACCAGGGAACAGTAGAAGCAGACACACAAGCAGGTAAATATAACAGGGCAATGTGGCTGCCACAATCAATATTCATAAACAATTACTGGCCACAACCAACTGGCTAAATTGTGGTTTAATTATATCCCCAGACGAAAGTCGGGGATATATTGGATTCAGGTCCGTCGCGCCGCCGCCGTAGAAATTTCCTTGTGGACGTGATAACTCAAAAACAAATTAATTTTTTTTTTCAAACTTGGTACACATGTTAAGGGTGCCCAAAGGAAGATCCCTATTTTAAGGTGACCTTAAACTCCCAGTAAAAAAGAACTTATGGCCACCTTAAGGTCAGAAATTGGAATTTGGCCACTTAGAGCCCTGTAGGTCACAAACTATGATGCTCAGCTGGCTGAAATTTTACCTGACAACACATTAATATGTTCTTAGTACATGTGCCGAAAATCACGACTTTAAGTTGAGGAGAAAATTGTGTTTGAGGCCCATAAATACCCCCACTTAGGGATTTTTTGCTATACTTTTCACATATTTTGCCCTATAATTTGGAAGTGGTAATTCTGATGAGTCTCAAACTGCGCTAGGTATAACTGTGATATGTAATCCTTGTCTGTAGAAAATTTCAGGGCTGTAGGTTTACCCAAAGGGGTCGACTTAAGGTCTCAAAAGTGCCCACAGAGACCCAATTTATGCACTTTTTGCCACTTTCAAGCACTGTAGCTTTCAAACTATGTCTCTCATCTAACTTAAATATCATCTGGGAATATATCTATGTGTTTTCTTATATGTGCCCCAACATTTAGGCCTTTAATAGACAGTTAACCTGTGTATCAGGACCATAAACACCCACCCGAGTGACCCTTATAAGACATTTTTCACATCTTTTTCCCTGTAACTTGGAAATGGTAAGTCTGAGAAGTTTCAAACTGTATTAGATATATATTCTGTGTGTAATCTTAGTATGTAACAGATTTTAAGTCTGAAGCTTTAATTTTGAAGGTCAAATTGAGGTCTCTAAAAGGCTCCCAAAGACCCAATATTTGGACTTTTTGCTACTTTTAAGCCCTGTGACTGTCAAACTATGTGACTGATAGAGCTCAAATCCTATTTGGTAAGATATTAGTATGTTATTTATATACGTGCCAAAAATTAAGGCTTTAAGAAGACATTTAACCTGTGTATGAGGACCATAAATCCCCACCCGAGTGACCATTTTTAGACATTTTTCACATATTTTGCCCTGTAACTTGGAAATGGTAAGTCTAAGAAGTTTCAAACTGTGTTAGATGCATATTCTATGTGTAATCTTAGTATGTGACAAATTTTAAGTCTGAAGCTTTAATTTGAAGGCCACATTTAGGTCTCTAGAAGGCCCCATAAAGACCCAGTATTTGGACTTTTTGCCAATTTTAAGGCCTGTGACTGTTAAACTATGTGACTGATAGAGCTGAAATCTCATCTGGGAATACATTATTATGTTCTTTTTACATGTGCCAAAAATCAAGGCTTCAAGTAGACATTTAACCTGTGTATGAGGACCTTAAACACCCACCTGAGTGACCCTTTTAAGACATTTTTCACATATTTTGCTCTGCAACTTGGAAATGGTAAGTCTGAGAAGTTTCAAACTTTATTAGATACATATTCTATCTGTAATCTTAGTATGTAACAAATTTTAAGTGTGAAGCTTTAATTTGAAAGCCACATCGAGATCTCTAAAAGGCCCACAGAGACCCAATATTTGGACTTTTTGCCACCTTTAAGCCCTGTGACTGTTAAACTATGTGATTGATGGAGCTGAAATCCCATCTGGGAATGCATTATTATGTCCTTTTTACATATGCCGAAAATCAAGGTTTTTAGTAGACATTTAACCTGTGTATGAGGGCCATAGACACTCGCCCAAGTGCCTTTTTGGACATTTTTTCCGTATTTTGCCCTGTTATTTGGAAATGCTTAGTGTGACAAGTCTTAAACTGTATTATATATAATTTTTGTTTGTTATGTATGTCCCCCAAAAAGTTTCAGATCTGTAGTTTAATTGCTAAGGTCTCTTTAACAATTGTAAAATGCCCACAGAAACCCAATTTATGGACATTATGCCACTTTAAAGCCCAGTAACTGTCAAACTATGTGTGTTATAGAGCTGAAATCTTTGAATTTTTAAAAGGAAATGCCTGTCTATTTAAATTTTGAATATTAATAATGTTATGGCTATCTTAGTCTTTTAAGAACTTATTTTTGTGTGTTATACCTCTGCTTGCTGAGTTTTTAACTTTTTAAAATGAAACTGGTTAAACGCCGGTTAAACATATTCAAGTAGACAAAATGGACACTTTAAGTGAGCTTTAAGTCCCAATATTTATGAAATTATATCCGTATGTAGTAAAACTAGGGGATTTTTAACCCTCAACTAGCCCAGTTTTATTCAACTTGCCTCAGTTAATTTTGACACAGCTCCTACAGTTATGAACTCATTTCAGTTGATAATCACATACTTAAAATTCTCAATTCTTTTTGTATTTGAGTACCCCTTTTATATAGATTGTTTGTTTACCATTTATGCTGTAGCACTCCATCTCTTTGAGAGAACATGTAAACTGTGTAAAAAAGATGTAGAAGATGAGATACATTTTGTTTGTGTTTGTCCAGCTTTAGAGCTGATTTGTATGAAATATTTCAAAATTTTAAATATAGATAAATCTGAATTATTAATAGATCAATTATCAAGGGTATTAACTCATATGAATGTCAATATGGTTATTAATTTTATTTTTGATTGTGGCAAGAAAGAAAAAGTAAATTATATTGTTAATTTTTATGTATTGAATTGCTGTCTTTATTTACTGTATCTTACCTCAAAATATGTTTGCTCTGTTTGTTATTAACTCTCTATTTAAAGTGACTTATAAGCCCATATAGGGCTGGGTATTACTTCAATAGTTTTTGTATAATCCTTGTCAACATAATACATGTCACTATAATAAACTAAACTAAGTCCCAACCCACATCCCCCACCCGGATTCCCCCCACCCACCTCTGGGACCTCCAGCTATATTGAGTGACACTAAATAAACAAAGGTATATAATGACATCAGATGAGAAACAAAGAACTCAATGGGGTTGCAGATCTTGTGTAATAGTGAGAGAGGTGTGGAGAAGGGGAGAGGGGTGGGGGTGGGAGGTGGTGGGCTTCATTACATATAACACAAAGGGGAGTCAGAACTGAGATTGTGTCACATATTTAGGTTGCATATATATGGACCACATATATAGGTATAGAGGAAATGAATAACTGAAAACAATTTGCAAATTCTAAAAATAATATAATAAAATAATAATATAAATAATTTTTTTTTAAATAATATTTTATTTGTGAACAAATATAGAAACAGATATGCGCTTTTGGGATTATGAATTTTAGAATGGACATTGAATCATCAATCATTTAAATACTTTGAAGGAAGATTGAAAAGTATGATGAGTTGAGTTAAAAATAATATTTTATTTGTCAACAAATATAGAAACAGATATGCTCTTTTGGGATTATTATTTTAGAATGGACATTCAATCATCAATCATTTAAATACTTTGAAAATAGGTTTAGAGTTATCATTGCAGGAAGATTGAAAATATAATTTGAGTTATGTATTCGGCGTCTGGGGATACACCATCTTCCTTGGGAAGATATAAACAGAGTAGATTGATGTGCTGAAGTTCATATAATAATGGGTAATTATGTTTTTAAAAATTCCCGATCAAAACCTGTGGCGTGAGTGATGATCTGTCTGGGGATATGTTGGCGCCGAGTTGGCCCAATCTAGTTTTTTTGAAAGACTCTGTCAACATGAGGAGATTAATGATTCTGCCTGAACTACCATTCTTGGCAGAATATATCTACTCAGCAGTATATTATATCCTTGTTTAATATTTTTCAATAGATCGGTATTGACCAGGTGAGGTTCAAACTCAAACAAAACCTGTACATAAAAAAATAATAATAATAAAATAATAAATGACTGTGCAGAAAAAATTTGCCATTGTGGAAAAATGTTAAATCTGATCCAAGGATCAGTTTGGTAACACTGGTATCTTTGCTCTTTCTAAAAGATACATCAGGTGAAGGGCTATACTTAAATGCTAGCCTAGAAAGATCAATTATACTTTCAAAATACAGTGGTAACTAGAACAGTATAAGGCCATCTTAAACTAGTTACCAAAGTGAGCTTTAAGCTGTGACTTTCAGACACATCTGTTTATTTTTCTGGTATCACTGTATTTAGTGTATTATGACCATTTCATTGGAAATATGATAACGTTGTATAACAACCTGCAACTTGATTGTAAATACATGTAATTAAAATATCATAATGATATTATTATTTTATTGCGTTAATACATCCTATCCAATGGACAATTGCTTTGCCGGTCGGTGCGACCGGTCCCGCCAAATGACAAAAAAAAGTCATCCTGTATAAACTACCAGCAGGACCGGTCACGGAGTGTACATTCGCTAGGTGTCGCCTCGTGCATACTTCCTGTCTAGACAGGATGACGTGATCGCGTCTTTTTCGCTTGGCGTGTGGAGTGTACAGACATGTTTTGCAGAGAGTGTTTCAACGCGAAGTATTTTTAAGACAACTTCAAACTTTCATTTTATTTTCAACTATAAAGAACTTTTATTGCTTCTGGAGTAGTTATGGCGTCTCCTGGACAAAAGAAGGGTTTGTGTGGCCACATTATGGCACTTTATGATGCCCACTCTAAATGTGCACGGTGCCGTGAGAAGGGCATTGGCCAAGACCCTTGTGTAGAGAAGAAGCCTTGCCAGATCTGTGATAACTTTTCTGAAGATCAGAAGAAACATCTGGCCACCCCTACCTACAGGACACGAAAAGAACTCCAGAAGAAGATAAGCTCTCCCTCCCAGGCTGTTAATCCTGCTGACGTCACTGTTTTGGGGAAGGTAGAGAGCAGGGGTGAGAATAGTGATCGAGGCGAAACTCCCAGTAAGAAAGCCAAGAAGTCCTCTCACAAGTCCCCCACCAAGAAGAAAGCCGGCAAAACTTCTGTAGACTTTCAAGCTGACCTGAAATCTATGGACGACAAGTGGTCAGAACGTTTTGCCCAGCTAGAGGCGTTTTTCCTGGCCAAGAGTTTTCAAGTACCGGTGGAACCGGTCAAGAAATCAGACGTGGTGGTGACTGACAGGCCTTTTATCCCACCAGTTCAACAGGCTACCGGTGTTACCAGTGGGAAGCAGTCTACCGGTGCAGAGATGGAAGTTGAGAGAGCCACCCAACCAGTTCAGGTTTCCGGTGCTGTGCTAACCATCCGACCTGTTGAGGCTCCCGGTGCTGCACCTGTGACATACGCCACCGGTCAGGAAGTTGATCTACCTGCAGTAGTCTACAGACCCGAGGTTCAGCCCCCAGGTCCTGCTGCTCAACCATCTACTACAGCCAAGCAGAGTTCTACATCTCACCCTGGTGCTGTAGCCCCTGTTGAGGAACCGGCAGCAGAGTCAGAACAGTTCAGTGACCGGGCTTCAAGCTTAGCTGATGAAGGGGAGGTCTCTGACTGTGAATCCACCGGTCCAGATCGTGAAGAATTGTTAGATATGGACCAAGAACTCACTGCTGAACAGATTTACAGGGAAACTCTGCGAGGTGTCAGGTCATTTATGGCTTGGAATGACATTCCGGAGTTTGACTCCTCATTAAGTTCACAGGATGACAACCCGTTTACCGGCTCCAAGAGTTCTTATACCGGGAAAGTGTCAGTTAAAGTCCCTGTGGACGAATGGTTATGCAAAAAGATGGAGAAACTCAACATAACTGTGCAGGAGGGCTACCCATCTTGTACATCTGAGACTGCAGGTTTAGCTAGGGACCAGTTCATCAAGTCTCCAAAGACATTGAAATGGTACGGGATGCACTGTGAGAAGAAGGACTTTTCTCGCTCCAAAGTTCATACTTGGACAAATGAACCAGCTAGGATGAACAGCACCTTCCCAAGAATAGCCAACAGGTCCCTACCCTCAGCTCCTGCCTCCAGACCCGTATCACAAGAAAATCTACGAAAATGGGAACGAGCCTCACGTGACCAGTCCTACATGTATAATCAGGCTGCAGCTTTTAGCCGGTGTCTCACTAAAGTTCAGGACAACATGGCTTCACAGCTCAAGATTATTGAAAGTGTTACGTGCAAAGGGATATCAGCCACCAAGGTTAGTCAAGCTGCTGATGAGTTGGACTTTCTAGTGACTTTCGACCGCAGCATTACACAGGCTATGGTTCGCACCATGCAAGATTTATCATAGGGAGCGTTTGTAAATGTGGCAAACTTGACACTTACACGACGAGATAGTTACCTGGAGTACATTAAAGCTGGAATAAAACAGGACACTTTAACGTCTCTCAGAACTGCCCATTTCACCTCAGTGCACTGTTTCCGGACCACAATATTGCCAAGGCTGAGGAAGAAATACATCATCATGAAGATAAGCGTACTTCTGGCCCTTCACAAAGAAATCCTCAGCGTTTTCACCCTTATTCTCAGCCTCCAAGGCAACAGCAGGAACCGGACCGGAAACAGGGTCTCCCAGCTTGGAAACAGCTTGGCAACAGAAGACGTGGTCAGAAATCTCACAAGGGCAGGGCTACTGTTTCGTTTTCCCAGCGACCGGCCAAGGCACAGAAGCAGTATAAGTGACAATTACTGTGTTCAGTTTGTGGCCGGGGAAGTATCTCCTGTCTGTGTTACCGGCAAAGTAAATTGTTCTGTAACCGGTGTAGAAGGGATTGTGTGCAAATCCCGAGCATCAAAGATCAATAAAATCTGGAAAGGTGTTTCCTGTGTAAATCCATTGAGTTCTGTACAAAATGTCACAAATGTCCCACCTGTTGTACCAAATCTGCCTGTAGGGGCCAGATTACACCAGTTTTGGAAAAAATGGGCAGCCCTAGGCGTCAGCCCCAAAGTACTAGCAGTCCTCGGAGAAGGTTACATTCTTCCCTTCCGGTTCCGGCCCAACCTAAAAAGAAAACCCACAGTAACAAGCTGCTATGTAAAACCCCACAGGAACAGCTACCTGTTGGAGGCATTGCATCAGCTGTTAGACAAAAATGCTGTAGAGTTGGTTCAGAATCCACAGTCCCTGGGTTTGTACAACCGGTTATTTCTGGTACCCAAACCCAACAACCGGTGGCAACCTATCTTAGACCTGAGCATACTGAACAATTATCTGAAAACACAATCATTCAAAATGGAGACCCCAGAGACTATAAGGACCTCCCTCCAGGTAGGGGAGTGGGTGACCTCCATAGATTTCAAAGACGCATACTTCCATATACCAATAAACAGCCAGTCCAGGAAGTACATGCGTTTTCAGGTCCAGAACAAGAGTTATCAATTCAAAGCACTGCCCTTTGGTCTGTCCACAGCCCCCATGGAGTTTACAGTGGTGGCCAAAGAGGTCAAATTTCTGGCAATGAAACGGGGTATAAGAATCCACCAGTACCTAGACGAGTGGTTGGTCAGAGCCAGATCCCACCAAACTTGTCTGCGACACACACAAACTTTGGTAGCTCTCTGTCTAGAATTGGGTTGGCTAGTGAACAAGGAAAAATCAGAGCTGGAACCCACACAGGTCTTCAACTTTGTAGGTTACCAGTTCGATCTGAAAAGCGACAGGGTTTGCCCAAACCCAGAACGTTGGCAAACCTTACAGATAAAGATACGGGACATTATGTCAAGTCCAGTGTGTCCGGTCTGGCAATTAATGTCCTTGATCGGTTTACTGACTGCCACAGAGAAACAAGTACATCTGGGCCGTTTACATATGAGGCCCATACAGTGGCATCTCAAAAACAATTGGAGAGTACCAGAGACACTGGAAAAGACCATCCCCATTCCCAAATCACTCCACCCACATCTAAGATGGTGGCTGGAGGAAAGCAATGTTATCACAGGTCAACCATTACACCCACTACAACATGCGCTGCAGATCTTTACAGACGCATCAAAAGAAGGGTGGGGCGCTCACTTAAACGGGCACATGGCAAGGGGAAATTGGTCACTTCCAGAAAGCAAACTGCACATAAACTATCTAGAGTTAAAAGCAGTTCCCCTGGCATTAAAAAAATTTCAAGCCCTTTATAACAACACTACAGTCCTCATAGCTACAGACAACACTACAGTGGTTACTTACATAAACGAGGAAGGGGGAATGAAGTCGGGCTCCTTGTGTGCCCTACTATGGAGAATTCTGACCTGGTGTACCAGAAAACAGGTTACTCTCAAAGCTCGACACATCCCCGGCCGTCTGAATGTGATAGCCGATAAACTATCCAGACTGGGCCAGACCATTCAAACAGAATGGTCCCTCAGTCCAGAAATCTTCCAAGCAATATGTCACCGGTGGTACCAACCCACTGTGGACCTGTTTGCCACCAGGTTCAACAACAAGCTACCACAGTTTGTCTCACCGGTTCCAGACCCCCATGCATGGGCAGTGGATGCTCTCAGCCTGTCATGGGAAGGACTGGATCCATACGCCTTCCCACCAGCAGCCATCTTGGGCAAAGTTACAGGACTACCCTTGCAACAGAATCATACTGATTGCACAGGGATGGCCCAACATGCCCTGGTTCTGGGATCTAGTGGAAATGTCCAGCCAGATTCCCCTGTGTCTGCCCAACATACCCAATCTAGTGTCTCAGCCATTCAACCAGGTCCTACACAGGAACCTGTCAAATCTGAATCTACATGCCTGGCTCCTAGAGCCACAGCAATCAAGAGGATCTACCAGATCTGTCTATGAGGCAAAGTGTACCATTTTTACAAAGTGTTGCCTCAGTAATCAGGTGGACTTCAGGGCCCCACCTCTAAAAGCCATAGCTGATTTTCTTCTGTACTTGTTCCAGGACAGGAAGTTACAACCAGGCACTATTGACGGCTATAGATCAGTCATTGCTGACAAATTAGGCAACGTGCCCATAAATGTCAGCAAGGATGAGAACCTCACTCGTCTTCTGGATAGTTTCCACAGAGACAGGCCCAAGGGCAGGAGGGGCATTCCCTCTTGGAACCTCTCCCTGGTGTTACACCAGCTGACCAAGGCCCCCTTAAAGAGGCCTCCTTGAAGCATTTGACTGTTTTCCTATTGGCCCTGGGTTCAGGTAAACGTAGGAGTGAGATTCATGCTTGGCTGACTGGTCTTTATACCCTTCGCCCAGTTTTCTGTCCAAGAATCAGTTGGCTAAGGAAGGACCAGATAGTGTGGCCCCGGTTGTGATTCCAGCCCTGGCTCCCACTCTGGACAAGTCACTCAAGGGTGACAGGTCATTGTGTCCAGTTAGAGCCCTGTGTTACTACTTGGACAGGACCTCGGACCTCAGGCATAATAAGGAGTTAGTGTTTGTCTCCTTCAAGAAAGGTTTTGACAAGGACATCTCCCCTGCCACCGTCTCCTCATGGATCAAGCAGACTGTGATCCTATGCTGTGAGCTCTCTGACCAGCAGGCCCTCACCCTACATCAGGATAAAGCCAATCTGGAATCTCCTTAGACCAAATTTTTATCAGCCTGCCACTGGAAATCACATAACACTTTCACTCAATTCTATCTGAAGGATGTGGCTTGGGCGGACTCAGAGCTTTTCCACCTAGGGCCAGTAGTGGCTGCTCAGCAGATCCACCAGCAGGCCCAATAATGAGGGGACACTTAGTTTAAATATGTACATAGTGTATATACTGATACTTAGATAAGTAAAAAACACAAACTGTGACATGCTTCTTTTGGGAGGTTTATTTCTTGGGACTGAACTCACACCCCTCTTCCCTTACCTCAGAGCAGGTATGACAAAAAAAAGTGGTAGTGTCTGTATACTCTCGGTTTACCGGATTCTAGTATCAGACCTCGACCTCATGGGCTCTATAAGTAACCCAGGTCTGAAATTTATTGTTGTTTATGAGTTCATTTAAGTCCTAGTAGCTTACCCGCCTGCCAAGCGGTAGTTATTCAGCAATTGTCCATTGGATAGGATGTATTAACACAATAAAATTGCAAATTTAATAAGTAAATTAAATTTTTATAAGTTAATACCCTATCCAATGGACAGGCAAGGCCCTCCCAACCAGTCCCGCTATCAGCTTACTAGGGGTCTAATAGGTTTAGCCAACGAAAAAGACACGATGACGTCATCCTGTCTAGACAGGAAGTATGCACGAGGCGACACCTGGCGAATGTACACTCCGTGACCAGTCCTGCCGGTAGTTTATACAGGATGACTTTTTCTGTCATTAGGTGGGACCGGTCGCATCGACCGGTAAAGCAATTGTCCATTGGATAGGGTATTAACTTATAAAACTTTAATTTTTTTGCAAATTTTTGTTTTTTCAGATTTTTCAGGTTATTTTTGGTAATTTGTTTGATAGAAAGTTGCTTGTAGTATTGTCTGTAACTTTTACTTTAGACTGATTGTTTTTACTTTAATAATTAAAAAAACTAGAGCTGCTAATATAGAGAGCTGCTAATATAGAGTTAGTATAATAATTCAATGGAACTAGTTCTATAATTTTGTAAAACTAATGTAATAATTTCATGGAACTAGTTGAATAAATCTGTAAATATGATTTCAGAATTTCACAGTGCAAGAAAAGTAACATCATAATTACCCCCGCCAAGGAGGTTATGTTTTTGCCTGGGTTTGTTTGTGAGTTTGTTTGTGAACAAGATAACTCAAAAACTTACAGACAGATTTCGATGAAATTTTCAGGGTATGTCTGAAAAGGTAAAAGGAAGAAATGATTCAATTTTGGGAGTGATCCGGATCACTATCTGGATCTTCTGGATCCATGAAATGTAATTTTTAAAGATAGATAACTCAAAAAAGTTATGGACGGATTTTGATGAAATTTTCAGGGTATGTGCTCCAATGGCGGAGGTCGGCGCTCTCCGAGTGCTCTTGTATTGTTATACTTTTGTAAGATTAATGTTATAATTCTGTAGAACTGATGCAATAATTTAAAAAAATTACCACTATAATTTTATAGAACTAGTTTAATAGTTTAGTAAAACCGGTGTTATAATTTCACAGAACTAGAAGATATTAAGAAGGATGTAACATCAAGACTGTGGTTCACCTATCGGTGGGGCTTTGCTCCGATCGGTGGGGATGGCCCCACCTCAGACCAGGGTTGGGGCTGCATGTTACGCTGTGGACAGATGATACTAGGCCAAGCACTGGTGACTTACCACCTGGGTAGAGGTAAGCTGTGTCTTTATTGGTGTTGTATTACTGCTTGTCTTGGTAATATCTATATTTTTATTGTTGTAACTTTAATCATACCAACATTAGAAATCCCTCGCAGAATGCAGACCTCCCCCTCCACCTGTTTTCAGAAAGTTAGGATTTCTTTTGTATCCAGCATATGACCTGCATCTTTCCCAAAATGTAATCAAATTTTCCCATGGCCTTTTCTCTTTTGGAGAAATATCAACCAGAAACTAAGGTCATTGAAAGTACCTTGAAGATGGGACCTTTGAAAATTTTGTTTTCTGTATCCAGAAAATGATGTGGATCTTTCCCAAAATTTTATAACTTCATCATTTGTGGAGACTATACTAACATAAAACAGATTTCAGAAAACCCTGTTTATTACTTTTGGAGGTATTGGAAACAGACAAACTCACTGACTAATGTCATGACCTCTTAGCAGAGATTATGAGAGCACAATTGAGGATTACCGTATTTTTTCAAAATATGGCCCGGGCGTTAATTATTTTTAAATGGCATCAGACCAGGCATTAAATTGAACCAGGCGTTCTTTTGAAATACAAAAAAACAGTGTTATAAATTATAAACATTGTACTTGGTACCAGGCGTTTATTTGAATGAGGCATTTATTTGATCCTGGGCGTTATTTTGGAAATTTACGGTACTACTATTACTACTACAAACCTGTTGCCACAGGTGTCAATATCAATAGGTTGCCATATCAATATGCCTGTTTTTCATGCTTCCAGACTGGAGGTGGTACGAAGGCAAGAATGACAGGAACTACTACAACATCCTCAAGATGTTTGTGGACAAGAAGAGTAGCTGCTACTCCATCCACCAGATAGGTCAGTTTTGGTTAATCATCTTGTGCTATTTAAGACAGTGTTGGTCTCATCCCCAATGTCTTGGTCATTGCTAATTTGTGAAACTTTAGGTGTCCAAAGCCTATCTCAGGTTGAGTGAAGTTGAAGTAAAGGTAATGTTTAGTAAAGTTGAGTCAGTAAATTTGAAGTTCAGTAAAGTTGAAGTGGTAAAATTGAAGTTTAGTAAAGTTGAATATCCAGGGACCCTTACAACAACTTACGTCACACATCAATATCAACAAACTGGATAATCCACATCAGTCAGCCTATAAGCCAGGACATTCTACTGAAACAGCTCTATTGTCTATAAAGAACGAGGTACATCTCTCTCTGGCACGTGGCGAACCTACAGCTCTAGTCCTTCTGGATTTATCAGCCGCGTTCGATACCATAGATCACAGCATTCTTCTCAGTTACCTTAAATCCTGGTTTGGTCTTGGTGGAAATGTACTTAAGTGGTTTGCTTCCTACTTGGGTGATCGTTGCCAGTTCGTCAAGATAGGCTCTACTCTATCTGAATTAAGCAAGCTCATCTACGGCGTCCCCCAAGGTTCAGTTCTCGGTCCATTGCTGTTTTCACTTTATACTACACCACTTACTAAAATCATCCACCTTCATCCACATATCAAATTTCACTTCTACGCGGATGACACACAGCTTTACATCCATCTCTCTCATAAAAATGCCTCGGCGGCTCTCGCCAGGCTTAATGCCTGCCTTCTTGATGTGCAACGATGGATGTCTCTCAGTAAACTGAAGCTTAACCCAGAGAAAACGGAGTTCATTGTCTTTGGCTCTAAGTCTCAGCGTCAGAAGCTTTCCTCCTACTTTCCTGTTAGTATCTTTGGCAGCCTTATTCATCCGGTTGATTCTGTTAGAAATCTAGGTGTGTGGTTCGATGCAGAATTTTCATTCTCTGAACATGTCAAGAGGACTTGCAAAGCGTGTTTTCTCCAGATGCGTGACCTTCGTAGAATAAGACAGTATCTCACTACGGAAGTGGCAGTCCTAGCTGCAAATGCCTTGGTTAGTAGCCGCCTGGACTACTGTAACTCTCTTTTTAGGAGTTTGTCATGTTTCAATCTTCACAAATTGCAAAGTATTCAGAATACCCTTGCTCGTATTGTTACAAACCATAGAAGGTATGCTCATGTTACGCCCATTCTGAAACAACTCCACTGGCTGCCCGTGAAGTATAGATGTATGTTCAAAACTGCAACTCTAGTATATAAATTTCTACATAGTGGCTCCCCTTCCTACTTTCAACCTTACTTGTCTCCCAGTAGTAGTTCCTATAGAACCAGGCGTAGTCACCCAGATTGTCAATATCTTACTGTTCCTCCTTTCCGCCCATCAGTCTTTAAGTCTGTCAAACATTTTGATCACAGCTTTGCCTTTGATGCTCCTAGAATCTGGAATGAACTCCCTCATGATGTGCGCAGTGCAACATCAGTTGCCTCCTTCAGAAAAAAGCTTAAGACTTATCTGTATGCAAAAGCCTATCCGCCATAGCCTCCCTTGTCACCCTGTGTCTCCTTGGTACGACCTTGCTATATCCCCGGATTAATGTTAATTGCCCTTGCCTTATGTTCTGTTGCGCCTTAGAGTCCATCTGAGATGGAGATTAAGCGCTATAAAAGTCCACATTAGATTAGATTAGATTAGACCCTGAAATACAGCTACTTGATTGCAAGTTTCAGATAAGGGGGTAAATGTTTAGTTGAACTTGTACTATTTTTCTCTAGGTTGGCACTTTTTTGTTTATTTCACTTTATATTTGTGGTCCTATTTCATGGAATAATGCAAGAAGTTAACTATTTTAGTATACCGTAATTAGAATGTTTTTCTTTGCCTGGATAACGATATGGGAAGTATACTACCAACCCAACTCTGTGTGTACTAGGATTGGGTCAGTATTGCTGGTATCTCAGTATCAAGAGCATTTATACCCCACACCCTTTAAGGGCTGTGCAGGTATTGTTTTCACTTTTGAAAAAATATGTATTTTTTATGTGTAAATATGTATTGAAGTATGTTTTTAAATTTTTTTTTCCAAATTAAGGGTAAGTGTGTTTTTACCCCAAAGCCCTTAAGGGCTGTTGTGGTATTGTTTTCATCCATGGTGTTCGGATGGGTGGGTGGGTGGGCGGTGGGAAAAAGTTTGTCCAGCCTGTATCTCAGAAACCATAAGGAAGTTGATACTTTGTAGGGACATTGGTTAGGGGGTGTAGGTGTGCAACATCATGGTTTGACCTTGACTTGACCTTTGATCTTACCGTAGTGACCTTGACCTATAAAATCTTGTCCGGGCTATTTCTCAGAAACCGTTAGGTGTAGGAAGTTGATACTTGGTAGAGACATTAGTTAGGGGGTGCAGGTTTACAACGTCATGGTGTGACCTTGATTTGACCTTTCACCTTGCCACAGTGACCTTGACCTATAAAATCTTTTCCGGGCTATATCTCGGAATCAGTAAGGTGTAGGAAGTTGATACATGGTAGGGATGTTGGTTAGGGGTTGTAGGTGTGCAATGTCATGGTGTGACCTTGATTTGACCTTTGACCTTGCCATAGTGACCTTAACCGTTAAAATATTTTCCGGGCTATATCTTCGAAACCGTAAGGTGTAGAAACTTGATACTTGGTAGGGACATTGGTTAGGGGTTGTAGGTGTGCAACATCATGGTGTGGCCTTGATTTGACCTTTGACCTTGCCATAGTGACCTTGACCTATAATGCCTTGTCCGGGCTATATTTTGGAAACCATAAGGTGTAGGAAGTTGATATTTGGTAGGGACATTGGTCGGGGGTTATATGTGTGCAACATCATGGTGTGACCTGGATTTGACCTTTTATCTTGCATATCTGATGCTATTTTTTCTCTCTACAGGGATATGTGATACTATTTTATCTCTCTTATATCTCTCATATTTTTTTACTTGAATCTTGGTTGTTGCACCTTTGGATGTCTTTTCATGTAGATTAAGCACTGTTAAAGTCATATTAGAATTCATTAAGGGTTTTACTTTTGCAACTTCCCATTGTAACAGATGGTATTGCATCAAGTGAGTTACAGGTTTTGCCCCAACTCCACATGAAAGTATGTATTGCCACATCTGTATGTATGGGTAATATTCAAAACATTTAAACCATAATTCGACCATACATAATTGTGATATTTTCATTGACAGCTATTCTCCAGTTAAGAAATTTTACAGTTTCATAACTTTTAGTTCACTCAATTGTCTTGTTTTAATACATAATCTTTACATGCAGTGCTCTGAAAGTATCCCAATCTGTGTACTCTTTCACTACTTCTATATCTCATGGTGTTGAAAAATATTTTCCCAGGCTGTGGGGTACGGGCATCTCTGATGCTATTTAAGCGTCCCGCGAGGGACGCTTGTTTGCATATGGGAGGAATTCTCGCGGAAGGGTCCGCCGGCTCCGCTGTATCCGCTGTATCCACCAGCTCCGCAAGTTTTCCTACCTATAGCGTCTTTACTAGTGGATGAAATTTCTTCAAACTTGGCACATATATTTAGTAGCCCTGGGAAAATTTTCTGAATTTGGTGCCATGACATTTCAACCAATCAGAGAAGTCACATGACCAAAAACATGATTTTGCTTGTCTGGATGATAACTTAAGAAGCGTTTAAAATGTTCGCCTGAAATTTGATATATGGATGCAAAGTATAAAGATGTGGAAATGATTAGATTATGGTAGACTTCCATTAAAAAATGGCTAATTAATTAAGCATTAAAATTTTTATTAACGAGGAAAATACAAATCCCTTAATAACTTCTAAACCGTGCGAGATAGAGCGATTTTGACGAAATTTTTGACCCACAGGGTATGTCTGCTAAGTACTATGCTCAATTCAAAAAAAAATTCCTCTCTCCAAAAATGGCGGCCATTTTGAATTTTGTAATTTTTGACAATAATGGCAAAAATTTAAAGGTCTGCACTCTGATTTGTGGGAACACAATGCACTCATGTAGTGTTCATCACAAATAATTATTTTGGCAAAATTTTTGGCCCACAGGGTATCTAAGCAAGATACTCTGCACATTTTTCAAAAGAATTTTTCCTCTATCCAAAAATGGCAGCCATTTTGAATTTTCGAATTTTTGACAAAAATGGTAAAACTTAAAATTGCTTGTATCTCCTATACCGTGCGAGATAGAGCGATTTCGGCGAAACTTTTGGCCCACGGGGTATATATATGTAAGATACTCTACTCAATTCTCAAAAAGTCTTCTCTTTCCAAAAATGGCGGCCATTTTGAATTTTCGAATTTTGACAAAAATGGTAAAACTTAAAATTGCTTGTATCTCCTAAACCATTTTAAATTTTCCAATTTTTTTTCGATATAATTTTAGATTGACAGGGTATCTAGGCAAGATCTTCTTTCTATTATAAGCAGCCAACACCATCTTTCTTTTGGGACGCTTTGTTTTTGCATGGAAAAACAATCGCTTTGCTTCGCTAGCGATCCTCTAGTTCTTTTTTCATTTTCAGCAAACATGGGAGCGTCAGAAGGGAAGCTTATAGGACAGTGGTTTGGACCTAACACTATAGCACAAGTGTTAAAGTGAGTCATTGGCTTGTTGTACAACGCTGTATCAGTAGAACCAGTGTAAGAGGAATTGATGTTGGGGTCTTTTCCTGAGAAATCATAAGTTCAAGTGCTTGTAAAAAATTAAGCTTTTAACTCAAAGAGGCAAATGGGCTTTCATTTGGCAAGAAACAACCTGAATCCAGGTAACTGTTGTAGTGATAACCAACTGGTAGTAACAGTATTGTAAATGTGGCAATTGATCTTATCAAATTTTTGGAACGTTAAATGTCACACATTGGTCAAGGTTTACCAGAGTAGTTTATGTACATAACCTAAAGTAACAGAGCATCATATTTGAAATAATTTGATCATATTTGATGAATCATTCTGTTAGTTATTTGGATGCTAACAATCAAATACCGTAGCCGCTCTCTGTCGTGCCCATGGGCAATGTGACCAAATATTTGAAAAAGTTGGGGATTGGTGTTTGCAACAACAAAAACCAACTGGACGTTTCGAAAAAAATAACCCGAATTTGGGGAGATCATGTTTTATCACATACTGACGGGAAATAAAATATGCGGTTGATAAACAAATCTTGGCGCACCAAAAGGTGACATAATTACTAAAATAAGGAAAATTTTGTTGAAAATGGATATAAATTTATCAAATTTGACCAATTATTGGGTTTTTATGGAGAAAGTTTACATCAAAACGACATATTAGCAATTTAACGTAAGATTGTGGAGGGGTGCTTACAAAAGCATAAGCGATACAGAGTGCGGCCCCAGGTAATTAGAATGTTTCAGTACTAAAATTTAATACATTTGGGTATAAATATCACTTTCAAGACATTGCTTGGGTATATCACAATGCCCACTACACTACCAAGCCCAGTTTCAACACTAATATGTTTCGGAGAAATAGTTGCTGCTACAGTGATTGGATTTTCAGGAAGCTGTCCGTGTACGATGTGTGGACAAACCTCAAGATTCACGTGGCACTAGATAACACAGTGATTGTGGAGGATATCAGTGAGTGTATACTGTACTTATAAACCATGCCTGGGGTGAGTACAAGTACTAGTATTTGGTACTTGTACTTAATTGCAAATTTTATAGAACTTGTATTTGTTATATGTACTTGAGAGCTGAAAATTAAAAGTACTTGTACTGGGGAAAAATAATTAAGTACTAAATTTAATCAACTTTCCCAGTACATTTATAGTACCTTTGTAGTTTTCTTAAGTGGATTAGAAAATGCGACTGTTTATGTTATATTTCTGAAAAGTAGGGATTTTTTGTATACAGAATATCAGAATCATTGTTTTATATATTGTTTTTGAATGATAAAATTTGTGTTTCATACGAAACAACTCCAAGAGATAAGAAAGACTTCCATTTTGGAAGTCTGAATAGTTTACATACATGTAGTTATACATGGTTATTTCAGTTGTAAATACAGACCTCAATTAGTGTTGTTGTTAGTGGTGGGCATGGAGTTTTGGCCGCTCTAAAAAAGTCAAAACCCATGCACAGAATTTTGCCAAATTATTTTACAATGTCCATATAATATTCACCAAAACTAATTTACATTCTTCATATTTTTTTTTTCACCAGAATCACTGTGTAAGATCCCCTGCTCTAAGTGTGACCAACTTGAGGCTGAATCTGACAAAAACAACGAGAGTACAAACAGTCCCCGGCAGACATGCAGCGCCTGTCACAAACATCAGCAGCTCTCAGCCAATCAGAAATTGGATTACTCTAGTCAAAGTGGCCGGCCGACTATATTTGATCGGGTGCAACAGCACAACCTCTCTGCAGCACCCGTAGGTCATGTGACTTTGAACAGTTCGAATACAGAGTCATGTGACCCGTTGTGTAGTTGCTGTGGAGGCAGTATCCATGATAACTGTGAGAAGAACTGTGATAGGGTGAAATGTGATGGCAGTATTTGGTGCGGTGGGTCGGTAAAAGATCACTGGCGGCCACTACTGTTGATAATACCACTAAGACTTGGACTGACAGATATTAATCCTGTCTATAATGGGGCACTGAAGGTAATAACTAGGCCGTATCTCAAAAAAAAAACTAGTACTATTTATTTTATGTACAATTCTATTTCTAATTAAACTTTTATGGCACTTAATCTCCCCCTATGCGAAGGCGACTCTATGGTGCAACAGCGCCAAGATGATGAACCAATTTCAGTATCCAGGGACAGAAAAGAGGTCAAGCACTGCAGAGAACTCGAGTCGACGATAACGACTTAGGTATACTGTAAGGCTGTGACTTTGTTAGAAAAACAACACCGGATATTCGCCTCGAAAGAACAGATCCGAATTTGGGTAACTGTGTTTTAGTTGTCACGCAGTGGAAGTAGCATAGAAGCAAACATGGTGGATCATTTAAACAAAACATTATGAAAAATAATGTTAAATATCTGTATAAATAAGGAAAGTTATGTGAAAAACTAATATCAGTTAAAGAAATCTAACAGAATACTAAGATTTATCTGAGTATTTCATTGATTTAGGCTGTATTTAATATTTTTTTCGGTTACCCACTTCACCAGTTTGTACCCAGTTTCTTAAGGAATTCGGACCGTTTTCGGGTAACCAGATAACCTATCACAGCCTTAGTATACTGGGATACTAAAGGCAATACCTAAGTTACATCCACAGGAACTGGTAGTATTAATCCTTTGTAGTGTGTATAATAGAGCACTAAAAGTAATACCTGATATAGTATTGTGGTTGAATACGAATTTTTAGAACTGGTTACCAAATGTGAAAATTCAGCGAGAAATGCTTTTGATTTAGTAAACGCAAGGCATAAGTTTTTAAATGCGCACATGAGCTATAACTCACGTATACATAATGAACTGTGATGTGCTTTTTGAAGACTTTGAGGACAAAACGTCTAATATATTGATACAATATTTTAAAATACTGTAAAATATTTATTGTTGAATGTTTGGGTAACAATGAATATGTGAGGAAACCGGTTTTGATTAGAAGAAAACATAACATAATCTGATCAGTGTTATTCAGTCGGCAAATAGGTTTCTGTCTTCAACACTAACCTGATCACATTCAGAAGAACTGATGATATTAAGCATGTGTAAAACAGGAGACTGTAGGCATTATACCTAGGTCACATTGATAGGAACTGATGATGTTAACTGTGTGTATAAACAGACACTGAATGATATTCCTGAGTATTGTTTATAAGTTGGCTTTTGGCAGAGTAGTAGTTTTTGCTCTCGAGTAACTTTTCACCATTACTCTCTTCTTTGGGGAGAAGTCAAAGGTATAACATGCAGAATTAGTGTAAAGCAGTGTGAAAAGTATACTGTCTCACAGTTCTATAAAACAGAGATAAGGCACTGTAATTGTGGATTTGATTGGATTATCATCTTGGTCTGACATTTGTGGCAAAATGAATATCCACTTATCATCCCAAGTCAGACACAGTTTTGTAGGGTATTGCTGAGTTTAGCAGGATATGAGTTACATTTACTAGTGTTAGCTCCAGTCCTAACCCTGTCTTCTGCCATTTTGTATTTACAGAAATGTTTCACACTGAAGCAGTCAGTGGGGATCATTGGAGGAAAGCCGAACCAGGCACATTGGTTCATTGGTGTGGTGGGTAGGTAGCTTGTATGTAGAGTGGTTTGAGGTAAAGTCACCATTAATAACGATATCATGATATCATGGAAATACAAAACCTCCATTTTAAGGCAAATATTCTTACAAAAATGAGTGTGACTGTGTAAGTACCGTTATTCAGAAAAACCTGAAATAACATGAAAAGAAAAGTACAGAATCAATGTAAATTTTCACAAGTGAGGATCACTGACAACATAAACAGCTGCATGTTAATTATTTGTGTGCAATTTAGGCTGCCTATTATATGTAAAGATTTGGGTATTATTTGCCAGTTCTATGTGAAGACTTTTGCAATATTTGCCTATTTTATGTAAAGATTTGTTCATTATTGCACCATAGATGGCCACCAGAAGATCACTGAGATTTGTTATATTTTAACTTAAGTATGTTGCACTAGTTATGTCCACCCCCCTGGGGGGTGGATATATTATTTTTGCTTTTTCCGCCGTCTGATGTCCGATGTCTGGCGTCCGATGTCCGGCGTCACGCATGGTTTCCGCTCATTTAAAGGAAAAGTTTTAGAGCTATTGTCACCAAATTTGGTATGCAGGCTTATTGGGTCAGTAGCTTGCTTGGGATTGCTTTTGGCTGTTTTACCTCTTTTGCTTACTGAGTAATACTTAAGTACAGCTATTTTCAGTACCCATTGGTTTCCGTGCATTTAAGCCAAAATAATTAAAGATATTTTACTACAATTTTGAATACAAGATTGTTATGTCCATAGCTCGCTTGGTATTGCATTTGGGACTGATAGCTTTGTCAGTACATGAGTAATAGCCATTTAAGGTACTTCATTGTGTATTTTCAGTACTACTTTTGAGTAATTTGCTAATATCTCAGAAACTCGTAAGAGATAAAGCGATTTCGACAGAATTTTTGACCCACAGGGTAGTAGAAAAGTATTCTATACAAAATTTTAAAAAATTTCAATTTTCGCCACTTTTGGCGGCCATCTTAATTTTTTGCGAAAAATGAAAGAATCTTAATATCTCGGAAACCGTAAGAGATAGAGCGATTTTGACACAATTTTTGACTCACAGGGTAGTAGAAGAGTATTCTGTACAAAATTGAAAATTTTCAATTTTCGCCACTTTTGGCGGCCATCTTGAATTTTTGCGAAAAACGAAAAAATCTTAATATCTCAAAAACCGTAAGAGATAGAGCGATTTGGACAGAATTTTTGACTCACAGGGTAGTAGAAAAGTATTCTGTACAAAATTAAAAAGTTTCAATTTTCGCCACTTTTGGCGGCCATCTTGAATTTTTGCGAAAAACGAAAAAATCTTAATATCTCAGAAACCGTAAGAGATAGAGCGATTTGGACAGAATTTTTGACCCATAGGGTAGTAGGAAAGTATTCTATACAAAATTAAAAAGTTTCAATTTTCGCCACTTTTGTCGGCCATCTTGAATTTTTGCGAAAAGCGAAAAAATCTTAATATTTCAGAAACCGTAAGAGATAGAGCGATTTGGACAGAATTTTTGACCCGTAGGGTAGTAGGAAAGTATTCTATACAAAATTGAAAAATTTCAATTTTCGCCACTTTTGGCGGCCATCTTGAATTTTTGCGGAAAAACACAAAATGTTAATATCTCTGAAACCGTAAGAGATAGAGCGATTTCGACAGAATTTTTGACCCGTAGGGTTGTAGCAGAGTATTCTATGTGAAATTGAAAAAATTCAATTTTCGCCACTTTTGGCAGCCATCTTGAATTTTTGCGAAAAACAAAAAATATTAATATCTCAGAAACCGTAAGAGATAGAGCGATTTTGACAGAATTTTTGACCCATAGGGTAGTAGCAAAATATTCTATATAAAATTGAAAAATTTCAATTTTCGCCACTTTTGGCGGCCATCTTGAATTTTTGCGGAAAAACAAAAAATGTTAATATCTCGGAAACCGTAAGAGATAGAGCCATTTCCACAGAAATTTTGACTCGCATGGTAGTGGTAGAGTATTCTATGTGCAACTGAAAAATTTCAATTTTCGCCACTTTTGCGGCCATCTTGAATTTTTGCGGAAAAACAAAAAATGTTAATATCTCGGAAACCGTAAGAGATAGAGCGATTTCGACAGAAATTTTGACCCACAGGGTATGGAGAGAGTATTCTATGTGAAATTGAAAAATTTCAATTTCGCCACTTTTGGTGGCCATCTTGGATTTTTGCGGAAAACTGAAAATGTTAATATCTTGGAAACCGCAAGAGATAGAGTGATTTTTACAGAATTTTTTTACCCGTAGGGTGATAGCAAAGTATCCTATACAAAATTGAAAAATTTCAATTTTTTCGCCACTTTTGGGCGCAATATCTCCATATACTACAGGACACAAAGCGCTATTAAAACCAATGCAAGATAGAGTGATTTCGTCAAAATTTTCGACCCAACCAATGCAAAAAGGCATGAAGCTGAAATAATTTACATCTACACTAATAAATATTTAAGCATCATTGATATATTTTACAAATGAAACAGGGTCTTGTCAGACTGCTGTACAATTTTGGCAAAAGGTTCATGGGGTGGACATTACACATGATAATGTGTGTTCTTCTATGCTATCCTGTTTCTATTCGCATCTACTATCAACAGGGCGTCCTATTTCTAGTTTTTATCAGAAGAAAGTCATGTTAGTTTGCATGTGACAAAGTCAGATGAAGAGTGTGTCTTGAATTTATATTGATTTACCAAGCGAAACTAAAGGAAAAAAAATCAATAAACAGATTCTCAGTAACACAAGGTGCCAAGCTTTAGGAAGTAAAGTAAGTTGCTATGGTCCATGGGGCAAGTGCAGTACAAATTACCAGTTGCTTTCGAGTTGTAACAGGAAAAGATAAAAGTTTACTCAACAGATTTATTTAGCAATCAAAAAATAATTACAGTCAACTGAGATACCCTTAATAGTTCATAAAATAATGAAATAATGAAACCAGTCTGACCTGAACACAGTCCTATTCACCTAACAGTTACACAAGTTGGTGCAGTGTATCCAGTTATCTGTCCTGGGATTGTATATTGTATTGTATTGTGTATTTATACTCGGCGCAATATCTCCATATACTACAGGACACAAAGCGCTATTAAACCCATCCGACTGCACAGGTACAGCCCCAACTCACAAGTAACTGACATTCCCCTAACTGGAAGATAGAGGCTCAAGGATGATCATTTATCAATGTCCATGAGGTTCTTTAACCTGCCACTGGGGATAGGACCCAATGACAGAGGACCACCATTTTAAGTGGTCATCCGAGCCACTATGTATCTACCTGTACCTGGGTTTGAATCCACGTCCTCTGAGTTCCTAGACAAGTGTGCTACCCGCTAGCCCACAGTGGCAGATTGACTGGGATCCTTTCAACGCCCACTAACGAAATATCTGTATATCCAGAATTCAGCAAATCCTTGTCTGTGCTAGATCCACACACTATATCTAGTTCACTCCAGTAAGAGTTCACCACAAAATGTATATAACAGGCAGTTTGCGTCCACTTCACACAAATAAGTCAAAGATCTCTGTCCATATAGTACACAAAATCAAAAACTCAACTGTGGCTAGGCCTTTCACCTTATGTATATATACTGCTTTGGCTTCTGGAATATTCTGGAGTGAAATGTAAATAACTCAATACATTTCCAGGAAAAAGAAAATACATAGAAAGTAGTAGAAGCCAAATGTAGAAATAGATTACTCCAGTTTAGCACTAGAAAGGTCAGTATTAACTAGACATCTTCTGCAGTCACACACAACACTGTCCTTGTTAAAAGACACACTGGCAGAGTGCCATTATATGTAAGAAAATTATGTCTCAGGGCAGCAACTTAGGAAGTGTGAGAGGTTAGTACACTACCGTCATGTCTTGTTGTGGGTTGAGTATGAAAAGATAAGGTGGGGCACTTGTTCATCATTTGAATTTGCATTGGAATACTTACTCTATTTATTATTTTCTGAATGCACAGTGGCTGATTTGAAAATATGAGAGATGCTTAAACAAACAGAAAGCCAAAATACAGTAGAACCTCTATTATCCAACTCTTTTGGGGGAGTAACAATTAGATCGGATAAAAGAAAGGTTGGATAATAGAAAGCCTAAAATAACAGGTTTAAATGGAGATTGGTGATCGGAATAATTGAAAATTCAGGTAATGAGGGGCAGATAATAGAAGTACTGGTGTATGTGATCATAGTGTGATGACACACATGTGACAAGCACTCTACTGCAAATTGTATTTACGAGTACTTTAAGTTGATGAAAGCTCCATGAAGATTGAGTGTGGAATACTTGATTGTAGCAGGATCATAAAAAATTCACAGGACGCAAGAAGCAATGTGCTTGTCATTTCTGGAAATTGTCTATAAAACTTTTGGTCACAAGCAAAACCTGGCTTGTGGCAAAAATGTTAGAATTAGGATTTGTTTAGGTATGATAATTTTACTATTAATTATATATTTACCATTTTTATGAAACATACAATATACAGTTTCAAGACAAGATCATTCTGACCAGATACATTTGGAGCTGTAGGTTAAGACTCAACCTCTTCCTGTTAGATTTTACAGAGATTGATTGACTTTTATTTGTGGCTAGTATCTTGGGTTTTGAGCATGCTAATGTTGAGATGAGCCGTAGTCAGTGTATTCTTGGCAATGCATTCATTGTGTATTTACACAAACAATGAGTCTGATTTACTCGTTTGTGTTGATGTACTTATTGTATTCACTGCATGTTAAAGGAGACGAGCTGATCTACTTGGATCCACACACACGTCAGCCTGTGGAGGAAGTGGGAAAAGACGAGAGTTACCACTGCCCCTACTCGTGTAGGATGAGACTGCGTCACCTCGACCCTTCCATTGCGCTGGTATGTAAATTCCATAGCACTGCTGTGTAAATTTGATAGCACTGATATGTAAACTCCATAGCACTGTTATGTAAACTCCATAGCACTGTTATGTAAACTGCATAGCACTGTTATGTAAACTGCATAGCACAGGTATATAGACTCTATAGCACAGATATGTAAACTCCATGGCACTGGGATGTAAACTCCATAGCACTGGAATTTAAACTCCATATCACTGATGTGTTAACTCAGTAGCACCAGTGTGCTAACTTTATAGCACTGGTATGTCGGTATGTAAACTCCATAACATTGATGTGTAAATTTTATAAAACTTTTATGTAAACTCCACAGTGATGTTATGAAAACTTTCTAACACTGGTGTGTCACCTCCAGTCTCAGTTCCATCTTCAGCTGAATTGTTATTAATTTGCACCTCATATGTTTCAGGGTTTTTTCTGTGCCAGTGAGGCTGACTTCAACGACTTTTACCGTGAGGTGCAGGCGTCCATCTGTGAGGAGAAGACGCGTATATTTGAGATGCACTTAAAGCGGCCGCGTCACTGGCCTCATTATGATGTGAATTCCTCCAGCCCTGACATTGGGGCATGTTCTACAGGTAATAAGTTAGTGTGACATTAGTACCTCTCATGGTTTACATTATGGCCACTTTAAGTTTAAGTAATCATTGAAGTTATATTGCTTTTAACTTGATTTCTTATTGTAGTAATAATCTGTTAATGGGTAGACTTTATGGAGAATCATAGTTTGAATGGCAAATTAGTAGCAGGAAGGCAAAGCCTGAGTGGTTATAAAGTGATAACTTAACCATAATTTTGCAACCAGAGTCCAACCAGAGGTGGATTGTAATACTCTATTACGATAAATGTCAAATTATGTTTCAATTTACTCTTAAAAGACACGTTTCATGTTGGTAGTAATTAGGTGGACTTAATATAGATTTTTAATCTGACAATTTTCACCAATTGACCAATCAAAATTGTGGACACAGGCATTTCTTATCAGAATGTCTGATCAACGAATGCATCTATATTTCACCTATTTTATAGTTGATAATTTTCATCCAAAAATTTTTTCAAAAAGGCTGCAAAGAAGCAACTTAAAATCTTAGAAAGCAAAAAATCATGCAATGCTCAAGACAAGTTTAATTAAAACAATCCGTTTTATTTACTTTTTGTTATCTTTTGTGTATATTTCAGATTTTCATGTGATTGATAGACAGTATGACACAGATGAGGAGTTTGAGTTGTTGTGATCATGTGATCCCCAAATCTAGGTCAATAGCTTAGAACAAATAGATCAAGCTTGGTCAAAGTTGGGAGTTGATATTCTTAGACATGAACAGCCAAAGTTTAGCGTTTAAACTTTTCTGTGTTCTACAAAAAGTCTCCATCTGTGTTAATTACCTAATATTTTTTTTGGTTAATTTGCTTTAATTACATTTAAACAGTTTTGCAATGGCAGATAAGCTGAGAAATTATTTAATATATTTAAAAAAAATATATACATCAACACATTCTAACACATATAAAAACATACATACTGTGTATTTTATGATAACATGGTTTTTTCCATTTATTTTGTTCATTGTAATTTTTTTTTGATTTGTTATTTTGAGACTGTTTACAGAAATTAAATCTGTAGCTGAGGCTTTTGAAAGGAACAAAATGTGTCATTTCTTTCTTCAGAATTTTACTTATTTTTTTTTCCATAACTAAACAATAACTAGAATGCTACTTCATCACATGCATTCCTTAAAATAGGAAAGTTTTTGAGAACAAGATAAACAAAGTCATAAAAGAATATTTCAGTGATTGATTTTCAAGATAATAGGGTTTTTATTGTTGGCAAGAAATTGTGAAAAGTATATCAAAAGTAAGTTATATGCATGTAACAAGTATATAACAGGTCAATTGAATTTACCACAATCTTTTTCTTGTAGGTGTTTTGGGTGGCAATTCAGTGCATCTTTATTACAAAATTTTTGGTTGAACTTGTTTTATGTAATTCAGTGGGAAACTATATTCAGTGAATCAGGCATCAACACAAGAATGGTAACAGTCTCGCCTCCCACCTCTGAGGCCAGGGTTCGATCCCCGTCATGGCCTCAAGTGGGAATCCGGGTAGTTGCTTGCCGTTGGTCGGCAGTTTACAGTACAGAACGCTAGCGAACTGTATGTACTGGTTTCCTCCGCCCTTCTAACTACCCGTCATGATATGACCTGTACAGTGTTGAAAGCGACGTAAAACCCCAAATAAATAAAATTAACACAAGGAAACTTTTCCATTTTTTTTCCAAAAATATGATACTTTTGTTTGAGCCTAGCCATAAGGAAATTGATTATATATCTTGTAGTATACACTTCCCAGAAGTGTGCGAGTGCAGTAATATCTATCTTTTGATTTTTCTAAGAAAGTGGTTTCTTCAAATTAAAAACAAGTGGCAGATGGGTAAATGGATGGATGGAATATGTAATAAGGCTACTTGATCCATGTGATCACCTGATGGTTTATCAAGTGTCAGCATATATCTCTTTGTTAATTACCTCTGCCAAGTAGATTATGTGTCTGCCCAGTGTTTGTTCGCGATTACTTTAAAAACTACCGAAAACAGCTTTATGATGTTGTGGGTAGATCCAGACCAATAGAAGAAGTGATTAAACTTTTGAGAAATAGCCAGATCACATTCAGGATACAAAAAGTCCCAAACAGACTAGTATTCAGTGATATCCTTGGTGACTCTATCTGATAGTAGGTTACATTGTTTATCGATATTGTTGATATTTATTGTTTTGGGACAGGGTTGGCGATATCAATGTCTAAAGACGTATATCACTCTTGCCGTTTTAAGTTAAGTAAAACTGTAAACTTACACTGCAAATATTTGAAATAAAACCTAACTCTGAAGAAAATCTATACTGTATGCAACTGTATTGGCAAAGGTCTATATTCTAGGAGTGCTTCCCAGCTTGTGTCTGTTTCCATCAATGGAAATACAACATTACCAATCTCAGATGAGAAAGATACACTCTTGGTATGTGTTGAGTTACCTCAGAAAGTTCTATAGAGTTTTGTATGTTCATTTGTGAATATACCAGCTTCTGTTTCTCCAGTGACTGAGTTATGTTAGTACTTCAGTATTATGTTATTATGAAGAAAAAGACTTCTTTCGTTTTTGCTTTTACATGTTATGCTTTAAAGGCAAATATCAGCATGATTGCGGCCGTTGAATGGGATGTAAAACCCTAACTTTGAACGTTGATGGTGAATTCCTCTCTGGTTCTGTCTCGATAGACATCATCATTCCCGAATTTTTTTAGGAAGTTTACAGAGGAAAAAATATTACAGTAGATGCAAGGGCGAGAGGGGTGGGGTGGGTGTGGGGAGGATTATACAAACATTTAATCTCCTTTATAAAACAGTTGAACCTCTATTATGCACTCTTGTATTGTCTGAATGATTTTGTCTCATGTTAGCGCTCTAAAAGTTGTACTTCTTTCTTTTAAAAAGACCAGTTTCATTTGAGAGGGTTATGACTTGGTAAAAGGCACCTTGACTCTGGGTGCCTGTGTTTTAATGTGAACCATCTAGAAGTATCAGTAAAACAAAGAGGTTTTGTAAGTCATTGGGGAAGTTATCCAATTACATATGTATATATGCATAGACGTAGAGTGTTTTTATATCTTTTCAGTTACCATTAAACTAGTATTGATGGACCAGGGCGTTAGAATAGTAGCATGATTATTTTGATATTAATTTAAAGGTTAACTGTGGAAAAACAATACAAAGAAAAAACAAACAAAAAGTGTATTCTTTAACTGCTGGCATGGACCCTTGAAATAAAGCTAAAGTAAAAGGGGGGTTGTAACAGGGTCAAAGGTATCCAGTATAATAATTGCTATAAAATAAAATGTATTATTGAAAAATAGTGTTATTATGTTTCAAAAATTCAAGGATTGCAAAGTGAAATTTGGATCGTGGTTCCATTGTTCAATGGCTTAACCAAATGTGTAAGCACTATATAGTAAGTTGTCTTAAAAGTTTGCATTGTGAAACTGGCCTATATATACAGATTCATGGGTAGGTAATCTTTAGGTGACACACTGACCATGGATCTATCATTCAAGGCCTGTGATGTGTGACTTGTCTCATTTGGGCTGTACGGCTTTAGTACAAATGCTGTATAGGGAATTCATAGGCTGCTACTTTGAGTGCTACCTAGGTTGCTTGCTGGCTGGTTTCTTATGAATACAATTATGCAGTGGCTCACTGATGCACTTGTTCATTCTGATAACACAGTAACAAGGCATGAAAAACTTGTTTGTAATATTACAACACCTCTTTGGCCATTTCGCCCCCCCTCCCAACCTGGTAATACTGAATCACATATATATTACATCTGCCATGTATTTGGTTTTGGGTTTCTCGCCACTGCCGTCACGTGCAGATCTTCTTGTAATATTTCCTTTTATATAAACAGTATGGAAATGACTTTTGACTTTTATATTCTATGTTTGTGGGAAATCTATTCTTTCATATGCATTAACTGGAGCTGAACTTTTCTGTAGGTCACATGACCTTACCTTTACTTGAAATCACTTTTGTCCAGAACTTTTGATATACCTGATATGCCTGATATACCAAGTTTGGGATGTATGTTTACCACATTATTATCTTGACTGAAATGGATTGTCAGTCAGTCCAGTCAATCTAATAAAGGACTTATATATCACTTAATCTCCATCATGTGATAGACTCTGAGATGCATCTACACATAAACATATTAATATAGCCAAGTCAACTAGGGAAGACATAGGGAAGCGGGGTGGCTAAGGCAGATAGGCTTTTGTAAATTGGTAAGTTTTAACCTTATTCTGAAGGAGGCAGTAGAGCTTGTATTGTATATGTTGTCAGATTGGCCACTCCATATCTTAGGAACATTGAAGGCCAAACTATGAAATACTCGACAACTTGTGAAAAGAATGGAAGGCTGAATTGCTAAGGACTACTGGTCAGGGTTTACCACAGCCGGTGCTGTAGGAGCAACTGTTCAGAGACAAGTAATAAGCTCAGTGAGCCACTTTGAAGAAATTTATTGACCAATGTAGTGGTTTTGAACATAAAATGATACTTAAAAAGGAAAAAGAGGAGTCTCTTTAGATGCTGCACAAGAAAACCTATGATTTCTGAGAATGTGTGCAAGAGTGTTCTGTATACACTGGAGGTTATGTAGGTTGAAACTTAAGCAGTGACTTAGAGCAGGACTGATGACTACTATCCCAAGGCATATGCTTCAAAGGTAACATGCAATCCAAATGATGAGGACCAAACATTTGCAGGGAACAGGCTATACAAGTCTTATGAACATGTTCGGAGAATAAGTCTGCACTGAAACATACCCAGGTTTCCAACAGTATCATCTGGGTGAAGAAGGTTTCCTATATTCTTAGGGTAGTGAGTTGACACTTTTTGATGTTGAGCCTTCGAAGCAAAAACAATGAATTCAGTTTTGTAGGGCTTTAATTTCATTTTACTGAGAGATATATTGAGATGACCGGACATTTTCTAGCCAGACATTCAGTTTAGCCAAAGCAGAAAAAGTGTTCTTATGGAATAAATTGAAAAAAATAGAGTGTAATCAGCATAAAAATGAAATTTAATAGGATGAGAGCCAGTGATGTATCAAGTAGGAACAGTGACAGACTCCACCAATCTCTGGAGACAATCAGCTTACCAAAGTCAGACAGTGTCAAACCTATCTTAATGGCCTGACTATGATCACTCAATTAGGAATGATACCACGTGAGGGCGGCAGTGCTATTGAGATGAAACCCGGATCTGAGATATCCAAAGAAGGTTTTATGATGTACGGTCTCAAAGGCAGCTAACAAATCAAGAGACACTAGAACCCTAGGTTTGTTCTGTGCTACAGAAAAGATGTACTTCATTTTTTATTGACAGTAAAAAGATTTCAATTGAATAATCTTGCTTGTAAGCAGACTGATGAGGATTGTCAAGCTTTATTGCTATTGACATTATCCATCTATTATAATTGGTGCAAAAAACCTGTGCAATTGCACATTTAAAAGGTACTTCAGGGGGTGTAGTTCCCACATATCTCCAGCCACTGATGAGAAAGTTCATTGTTTAAGCTTTCAAAATATAATGCACATATAATACACTTGCTTATATGCACTAGGTCACTAGTAGGTTCCTTTGTGTGAGTATCAGGCCTGGATCTTTTAAAATTATTTTTAAAATAATTTTTAATGCATTAAAATTCATGAAACCATACAGTAAATCACCAATAACTTGAAAAGTATTGCATTTAGAGCATTTTGTTAAATATGTTATTCAGCTACTTTTTCCATAGCTACAACATGGTGAGTAACTTGGGTGTCCATTGCAATAGCTAAGTGAGTAATAGCTACTTTCTGATTTTTCAGTACCTTTCATAAAGAGTAAAATCACTTGTAACTCAAAAACTATTGCATTTAGAGAATTTTGTATAAATATGTTATTCAGCTACTTTTGGGTCAGCTATAACATAGTAAAATTTCAGACCCGTAGCTCATTGCATAGCTGAGTAATAGCTAATTTGAGGTCACTGTTTAGTAAATTGCTTGTATCTTCAAAACTATTGGATTTAGAGTATTTTGTTTTATTTTGTTGTTCACCTACTTTTGGGTCAGCTATAACATAGTAAAATTGCAGACCTGTATGTCATGGCATAGCTGAGTAATAGTTACTTTCAGGTTCTCACTGCTGAGTAAATCAGTTGTAACTTGAAAACTATTGCATTTAGAGTATTTTCTTTTAATATGTTGTTCACCTACTTTTGGGTCAGCTATAACATAGTAAAGTTGCAGACCTGTAGCTCATTGCATAGCTGAGCAATAGCTACTTTGAGGTTTTCTCTGTTGAGTAAATCAGTTGTTACTTGAAAACTATTGCATTTAGAGAATTTTGTTTAAATATGTTATCTACTTTTGAATTAGCTATAGCATTGTGAAATTGCAAATGTGTAGCTCATGGCATAGCCGTGTAATAGCAATTTTAAGGTTCTCATTGTTGGGTAAATTAGTTCGAACTTGAAAAATATTGCATTTAAAGTATTTTCTATAAATATGTTGTTCACCTACTTTTGGGTCAGCTATAACAGTGAATTTGCAGACCTGTATATCATGGCATAGCTGAGCAATAGCTACTTTCAGGTTCTCGCTGTTGAGTAAATCAGTTGTAACTTGAAAACTATTGCATTTATAGTATTTTGTTTAAATATGTTATTCAGCTACTTTTGGGTCAGCTATAACATAGTAAAATTTCAGACCTGTAGCTCATTGCATAGCTGAGTAATAGCTAATTTGAGGTTGTCACTGTTTAGTAAATTGCTTGTATCTTCAAAACTATTGGATTTAGAGTATTTTGTTTTATTTTGTTGTTCACCTACTTTTGGGTCAGCTATAACATAGTAAAATTGCAGACCTGTATGTCATGGCATAGCTGAGTAATAGTTACTTTCAGGTTCTCACTGCTGAGTAAATCAGTTGTAACTTGAAAACTATTGCATTTAGAGTATTTTCTTTTAATATGTTGTTCACCTACTTTTGGGTCAGCTATAACATAGTAAAGTTGCAGACCTGTAGCTCATTGCATAGCTGAGCAATAGCTACTTTGAGGTTTTCTCTGTTGAGTAAATCAGTTGTTACTTGAAAACTATTGCATTTAGAGAATTTTGTTTAAATATGTTATCTACTTTTGAATTAGCTATAGCATTGTGAAATTGCAAATGTGTAGCTCATGGCATAGCCGTGTAATAGCAATTTTAAGGTTCTCATTGTTGGGTAAATTAGTTCGAACTTGAAAAATATTGCATTTAAAGTATTTTCTATAAATATGTTGTTCACCTACTTTTGGGTCAGCTATAACAGTGAATTTGCAGACCTGTATATCATGGCATAGCTGAGCAATAGCTACTTTCAGGTTCTCGCTGTTGAGTAAATCAGTTGTAACTTGAAAACTATTGCATTTATAGTATTTTGTTTAAATATGTTGTTCACCTACTTTTGGGTCAGCTATTATATAGTGAAATTGCAGACCTGTATGTCATGGCATCGCTGAGTAAAAGCTATTCTCAGGTTCTCACTATTGAGTAAATCAGTTGTAACTTGAAAACTATTGTATTTAGAGTATTTTCCCTAAATATGTCGTTCACCTCATTTTGGGTCAGCTATAACATAGTAAAGTTGCAGACCTGTAGCTCATTGCATAGCTGTGCAATAGCTACTTTGAAGTTTTCTCTGTTGAGTAAATCAGTTGTAACTTGAAAACTATTGCATTTAGAGAATTTTGTTTAAATTTGTTATTCAACTACTTTTGAATTAGCTATAACATTGTGAAATTTCAAATGTGTAGCTCATGGCATAGCTGTGTAATAGCTATTCTGAGATTCTTATTGTTGAGTAAATATGTTGTAACTTGAAAAATATTGCGTTTAAAGTATTTTCTATAAAAAAATATATTGTTCACCTACTTTTGGGTCAGCTATAACTTAGTAAATTTGCAGACCTGTATGTCATGGCATATCTGAGCAAGAGCTATTCTCAGGTTCTCACTGTTGAGTAAATCAGTTGTAACTTGAAAACTATTACATTTAGACTATTTTATTTTTATTATTATTATTATTATTAATATGTATTTATACTCAGCGCAATATCTCCATATACTACAGGACTCAAAGCGCTATTTAACCAATCTGACTGTACAGGTACAGCCCCAACTCGAAATCTTTTGCAATTGCAGTATTTTCTTTAAATATTGTTTTACACCTAAACAGTTACCTTGTTACTTGCCTTCTGAATACCATTTCCAGGGCACAACTTTTGTGTCCTTTTCTTCTGTCACTTCTACTCTGAATCTCAAAACAGTCATCTGACACAGAGCCCGTTCACGGGCACTGATTGCTTGTTTAGTTTTAACTGTGAGTGTGGCATTTGTAAGTGCAATATCACTCTACTCTGGTTACTGCCAAATTTAGGCCTGATCTACAAACTCGGCCTAGATGTGGGATCTGTATATACTCCTATGCCTAGGATGGCATTTCTCCACGTTGGAATGGTGTCTCTGAAGTACAACACTCTCAACCTCTTAACAGATTAGAAAGTGTGAGCAAGGGTTGATGTGGAATACTGGAGATAAACATACAACAGGAATTATACAAGTTATCTAATTTCTGTGCATTTCTGGTCTTAATTCACACTCATACGGCCAACCCCGTCTTTTTTGCATTATCCATTGTTTGCCAGTGGTCCACTCAATCCCCTTAGAGAGGAAACAGAGCCTGTTATCCAGGTCTTAAATGACTGATTGACGAGACTAGACAAAATACCATTCTCAGTGGTGCACTATTATGATATTGATGTTTTTCCAGCTCAACCCTCACAGAATATGGTATGACAAAGTTTCATTTTATTCATTAAACATGTGTTTATGTTTATCAAGAGGATTATCAATCCCAGCAAGATTTTAAAGTTCAAGGTCACCATGTCAAAATTAAAAGTCAAATCAAGGGCACGCCATGATATTCCACACATATAACCAATGTCAATACCACTTGTCAAATTCATACACCTGAGAGTTTCCCTGATATAACTTGGATAAGATTTTAAAGGTCAAGGTCACTATTGTAAGGTCAAAGGTCAAATCAAGGTAACACCATGACAATACATTCCCACACCCCCACCATTCTTGAATTTCCATATTTCACAGTTTCTGAGACACAGCCCAGACATGTTTTTCCTATCAGTCACCCACCCAGATGCCATGGGTGAAAAGAGTAACCGCATAGCCTTAAAAGACAGCCTTAAAAGTGGCAGCTGCAGTTATAAGATACACTGGTTCAACATACTAGTCAAAACAAATACCTTGTCTTCAGTCTGAGGCTAAAGACTCGGCAAAGGATTACTGGTCAAGCGTGTAACCAGAAAATATAAGTACTATGTTCCTGAAGTGTACAAGGTGAGTAGTTGTAATAATTCTCCCTTCTCCCTGCATTTTGGTGTAACAAAAGAGAGATCAAACTTGGTTTAACACTAGCATTACATGCATAATGTGGACTTAAGTAAGGACGTGAACTGTTCCAGTGCTACTGGTTGGTGAATGACAAGGGTGACTACCCCTGTTACAATATCTATTTCCTCATTAAAAATTGCAAAGTTAGTCAGAATATACCTCTGATAAAGACAAAGGATCTTTGTTAATATTTAAAGCATGAGCACATGTGTACACACATATATAAATTATGAAGAATGGATCACAAACAATGTGGTGGTAAGATGCCTGAATATGTTTTCAAAATATCTATTTATGTCTGTCAAAACTGATCTAAACCTTCCTGGACAGATCCACGGAAAGCTCTCACTCTGGTCAAAAGAACTCCCAAGAGGGTTTTTCCCTCTCAATATTGAAAAACAAAGAAAAAGATGAGACAAGCTTTCAAGAATGAGGAGCCCTGCCCCATGAATTTCAAATCACAGGTTAGAAGTCTCTTTTGGGGAAAATTGGGGTTTTGCCCTTTCAAAAACTTACGTTGAGGAAGAGAGCGGCCGAAGAGATTACTCTGCTATTTACCTGTCAAGAGTATTCTTTTGAACACCTTCAAAAATGGGAGAACTTTCACAATAGTAATTTACCTTGGTACAGAATAATTAAGGCTCCTCTCCCTCTATGTGGTACAGGATTATCCTTCCCATTTGAGGAAAAATACTCAAGATTTCAAAATGAATTCTCCATGATCTGTGGCCCTATTAGGACCAGCTATTCATGGGGCAGCTTCATTCTCATCTGGGACACGGAAGCTTTCTGCTCGTTCCAATTTTTTGTATTGTAATTATATTGTATATAATGTATTCTGAAGTACTCTGCCAACTTCTGCACGTGTAACCCAAGTGCTTTATAGTAGTAGAAAAATCTACTTCCGGCATTAATCTCATTGCTTAGTCAGTGAAAAACTATTCTTTTAAGGGACAATTCCTTCCCTTTAGTAGTGGTGCTATAAAAGATTTTGACCATTTATTTTGTGTGACGCTTACTTTGAAACATTTATCGAAAAATTTAACATATCATGCATAATTGAAGGTTTAAGATTTCACTCCGTAAAATGTCATATCGCACAAACTGATAGAGTGACTTAAAATAATCACTTACTTCTTTGGGGACCTTTAAGCTATTAGTATCACACATTTGCAAATGATATTATTTCACTGTGCGGACCCAGACTATGTACCACCAGATTATTGCTCGTAGTTCAGAATGTATGTAAAAGTATTTCAGGTTCCATCTCTTTGTTTCTTACAATATATTAAGAGTGACTCATCAGTATCTTGTGCAGTGGCCCGAAATGTTGAGTCACATCTTCTTAGTGAATGTTTTACATGTCAGTACCTAAATTACAATCCTTACATTGCACACCATGAGGAAATGGCAAATGGTCTTGTTTCAGTTTGTGGACCCAGATTCTCCAGCTTCTATCAGAGTTCCTCTGGGTTGGTACTTTGTAGGTCAAGTGCCTGTGCTTGCTGATGCTGTTGTTTACTTTTCTTGTAAATTCTATCAAGCTGTTTCAATAGCACTAAGTTTTAGGCATATTTTGGTTGTGCTCACTCTCTTGAACCTATGCAAAAATTATTGTATTTAATGAATTAATTTATATTTTCATTTAGCAATATTTGTTATATTTTGTCACTTCTAAAATATATCTGTCCCTCAAACAAATTAGTATGTCACTGTGACATTCACTGGTAGTGTAGTCATGTTTGATAATCTTTCAGGGGCTCGTAAATCAAAGCTTTTGTTCTGCTGACAAATTTCTTAACTCTTTAGTTAGCTCAGCTTTAGCAAACTCCTGTGTTTAGCGAAACCTTAGTTTACTGCTGGTTAAAGTTTTTTTAAAACCCCTCTCAAATTTAAAAATAACTAGAAATAGGACGCATTGGTATGCGTAATGTCCACCCAAAAGGAAGCATGAGTTTTGTTCTAAAACTTGGACAAAATTGGCAACAGTAGATTGCTGAGATACCCTGTGGGTGGAAAATTTCGACAAAATCGCTTTATCTCGCACGATTAAGGAGATAGAAGGAAATTTGTGTTTTTGCATTTTTGGCAAAAATTTGAAAATTCAAAATGACCGCCATTTTTGGGGAGAGAAATTTTTTTTGAAATTTGCCAAAAGTACATTTCTTAGATACCCTGTGGGTGGAAAATTTTGACGAAATCGCTTTATCTCGCATGGTTAAGGAGATAAAAGGAAATTTGTGCTTTTGCATTTTTGGCAAAAATTTGAAAATTCAAAATGGCCGTCATTTTTGGGGAGAGAAATTTTTTTTGAAAATTGCCAAAAGTAGATTGCTTAGATACCTTGTGGGTTGAAAATTTCGACAAAATCGCTATATCTTGCACGGTTAAGGAGATAGAAGCAAATTTGTGGTTTTCCATTTTTGGCAAAAATTCCAAATGGCCGCCATTTTTGGGGAGAGCAAAATTGTTTGAAGATTGCCAAGTCATTTCTTAGATACCCTGTGGGTCGAAAATTTTGACGAAATCATTCTATCTCGTACGGTGAAGGAAATAGAAGCAAATTTGTGTTTTTCCATTTTTGGCAAAAATTTGAAAATTCAAAATGGCTGGCATTTTTGGGGAGAGTAAAATTTTTTGAAAATTGCCAAGAGTACATTGCTTAGTTACCCTATGGGTGGAAAATTTAGATGAAATTGCTCTATCTCGCACAGTTAAGAAGATAGAAGGAAATTTGTGTTTTTCCATTTTTAGCAAAAATTTGAAAATTCAAAATGGCCGCTATTTTTGGGGAGAGGAAAAGTTTTTGAAAATTGCCATTAGTACATTTCTTGGGTACCATGTGGGTGGAAAATTTAGATGAAATTGCTCTATCTCGCACAGTTAAGAAGATAGACATATTTATGTTTTTTGCTATGTAGCTATTACTCAGGAGGTTAAAGCTATTACCACCAACAAAATTACCAAGCAAGCAATTGACGCTATAAACGTTCACACCAAATTTTCAAAAGATGATTTTATTACGCTACAATAGCTTACCATGTGGGACTTAATGCTGTTCTCGGGTTGCCACACCCGGGCCAACGTCTTAGAAAAACAGACAGTTCTTGTTAGCACCGGATATACTGGTAGTTGTCGTCATGTGATAACTTCTGACCAATCGTCCTACTTTCTCGTTGGCCACGATTGACTGGTAGCAGTTTGTAAATATACAGTTTTATTTATTTCTCAGACTTTACGTATTATTAGAGGTTCTTTTTTGGATATTTCTTTTATTATATAACATAGATCATTCTGTAAAATTCTTATTTTCACAGGATAAGTATATTTCTTGCTTTCGCATGTTTTGAGTTTTCCTCGGTACAGGCAATTTACATTGTACGTCTTTTATTGCGTTTAAAATGTCTCTCCACCAAACGAATAAAGACAAACCGAGAGCTCAGAAATGCCGCCACTTTTGTTTTAGTTTCGACCTACACAACTATTGCCCTACCTGTAGGGAGGCTGGCAAGGGTGATGACCCCTGTGTCGAAACTCCTTGTCATATCTGTGCATCTTTCACAGATGAACAGATGAAGAAAATTCAAAACAGGAAATGTTACCTTAAAAAACAAAAGGCGGAAACTAGTTCCAAAGATAATGAACTCGATCTCTTGGGCGAAGGCGACTGGGATTCCTTCACTGGCTCAAATGCAGACCTCGAGAGTGCTGCTGACAATCTTTTTACCTCACCCCCCCCCCGTCCTCAGCCACTTGCCTTCAGTTCTTTATCTCTCAAAACACCAGGCAAGTCTGTCCCACCCACCCCAGGTACAGCTTTACAACAAAAAATTCAAACAAATATTGAAAAATCCCTGGGAGATTCCTTAAATATCCATTTACAGCAACAAATGGGTTCCTTTCAGGCATCCATGTTGGAAGCTTTTCAGTCGCTTCGAGAGGAGTTGACTACCAAAAAGCAAACAGAGGTGGATCAGACCTCGTTTCTTGCTTCCAAACCTGGTACATCCAGTCATAATGCTGTAAATCTGGACCTACCCCCTCCGAGATCTAGTACTAATATTCAAACTGAGGCTATGGATGTGGACTACGGTCCAGCACTCCCTCCTCGTCTAGTACTTAACCAGCAAGATACCTCGGATCAGTACGTTGCTCCCTCTGAACTACCACTGAAAGAGGTCTCGTACTCTCACAAAAAGCAAAGCCACTCTCGTAGTAGGCAGGAAGTTGATCCGGGATCTGCCTCGGACCAACTAAATGAGGAATCCGATGAACCTCGGATCCCTTCTACCAGACCTAAAAAGCACTCTGATAAAAGTAAACACAAGTCAAGGTCCAGATATGTGTCATCTTCTTCAGGGGAGGATCAGTCCCCTGCAGCCAGACACAGGTCTTCTAAGCCCTCTAGGGCTCAGCCCTCAGGGGCTGTTTCTGATCAAGACCTTCCACAACATGATCCAGACCCCCGTTATTATAGGGAAGTAGCTCTGTCTGACATGCCCTCACAATACGCTGAAGAAGTCAATACTTTTAGGCGTATTCTTTCACTCCCTGACCCCAGGGAGTCTATGCCTAGGTCTTGAACTTCAGTGATGGGTCTGGATGATGAAAAAGGGCGTCAAGAGCTCAGACCTAGAGGTCCTTCCTCTATTCTGCCCCTCAGCTCAGTTATCAAGGACGCCTTTGATAAATTTCAACATGACTTTAAGGCTGCTAATTTACCTGAGGGCAAATATGTCAAGCCTCCTCCTTCCACTTCTAAGTGGTACAGGGTGGGACAGCCCTGTTTTCAGGATAAAATTCAGGAGTTGAATACAGACTTCGCCAAGATCTGTATTACTCCTAAACCCTCTGGGGCCCCTATAGCAAAGGTCCCCCTTCCAGTTCTCAAGGAGTTGGAGCATCAGGCTAGACAAAATATCTCAACCCTCAATTTCACCACTGCCTTTGCCAAAACTTCTTCTTCTTGCAATGCTTCCTTGGAGAAGTGTCAACATAGCATCAAGTCAACTGTCAAGAAGATCAAGTCTCAGATTCAGAAAGGTGCCAATCCTGAGAAAGCAGCAAAGCGCGGATATGAGGAAGTCGCTGAGTACATGGATTTCTGGAATAAGACAGTTCTTATTCAACACAGGGCCCTCACCTGTCTCAGCAAATCTCTAGCCCATATTCTCCAGAGGGAGTTATATTCTCTGGCTAATACCGGCTTGCTTAGGTGCGAAGCCGAGATGACTCTCTTACAGCCACAGTTGGGGGAAACGAGACGTCAAGAACTTAGGAACTCGTCCTTTTGGGACCCGTCCTTGTTCGAGTCTCAACTTGTGAAGGAAGGTGAAGACTTCCTTCTCAAAAAAGGCACCTCAAAAGACTCTCAGGGTTTCGCACCCTACCAGAATAAGCCCTTTCGTGGTCCCCACAAGAAAAGAGGCTCCTACAGGAAACGCCCCTATGGGGGCAACTCCTCTCAAAGCAGTAAATTGTTTTCCTCAGGAAGGGGAAAACCGAACTTCAGAGGCTCCAGGGGTCGTTTTTGACCCCACAAAAGGGGAAGGGGGCGTGGAAACCCCCTTCCCAATGACTCCTCCAAAGCCTCACTCAGTCCACCAGTAGGAGATCGCCTCCATTCTTTCAGGAGAGACTGGCTAACAAACAAATGTTCTCCAAACGTTTTAAACATTATCACCAATGGCTACGTACTGCCATTCCTTTCCAAGCCAAATTTGGTCAGATTTCCTCTGATTCTGTCAGAGTACAAGGCCCAGCAAAAAGACCAAGCCTTGGCCACTTGTATCCAGTCTCTCCTGTCAAAGAACGCAATCAAAAGGGTGGAAAATGTAAAATCTATCGGGTTTTACATTCGCCTGTTCCTAGTACCCAAGCCTCACCAAAGGTGGAGGCCAGTCATAGACATAAGCAGGCTCAACACTTTTCTACACGTAGAAAAGTTCAAAATGGAAACTCTAGAGTCCATCAGGACCTCCCTGATTCCTGGGGAGTGGGTATCGTCGATAGATCTGTCGGACACTTACCTGCACATCCCCATCCACCCAAACTCAAGGAAATACCTAAGGTTTTGCTACAAGTCACAGGTGTTCCAGTTCACCTCCTCCCATTCGGACTAGCCACAGCCCCCAGGTCTTTACAATGATTGTAAAGGAAGTGAAACTAATGGCCCTCTCAAGAGGACGCAGAATTCACCAATACCTGGACGACTGGCTGATCAGGTCCCAGTCTCAGGAGGAAGCCCAAGTGAACACTCAGGCGGTGGTAGACCTAACCCAGTTCTTGGGGTGGATAATAAATCAGGAAAAATCAGAACTGAAACCTACTCAGGTGTTTTCGTTCGTGGGCTACGAGTACCATCTAGATTCAGCCCTTGTAAAACCCACTCAAACGAGATGGCTCAAACTCCAGGATTTGATGCTACAACTCAAGTCAAAACGTGTTTTGACTGCAAGATGTTTGATGTCGCTAATTGGGTTGCTAGCCTCAACAGAGAAAATGGTCCCGGAGGGACGCCTTCAGATGAGGCCCTTTCAGTTTCATCTCAAGGAGCACTGGAGATATCCTCAGTCGCTGGACAACCTCCTTCCTTGGACAGAAGCCATTGTAGCCCACCTAGATTGGTGGCAAAATCCCTCAAATGTGATGAAAGGTGCAGACCTTTATCCCAAAGACCACAGTATCCAACTCTTTACCGACGCCTCAAACGAAGGTTGGGGCGCTCACTTAGACCAAAATTCTGCAAAGGGTCTGTGGTCAGATCGGGAAAAAAGGCTACACATAAATGTCTTAGAATTGAAGGCGGTCTCCCTGGCCCTTCGAGACTTCAAGGACCAGTGCCAGAACCAAACAGTGTTAGTTGCGATGGACAACTCAACAGTGGTAGCCTACATCAACAAACAAGGAGGAACTCACTCAGCAGAAATGTGTGCTCTCCTGTGGAAGATCATGACCTGGTGCCATCACTACCACATAACATTGAAAGCCAGGCACATTCCAGGGTGCCTGAATGTGATGGCCGACCTACTGTCCAGGTCCAACCAAGTGCAGTCAACAGAATGGTCTCTGCATCCGCAGGTGTTCAAACAGATCTGCCAGAAGTGGTTCACACCTCATGTAGACTTATTTGCTACTCACCTGAACCACAAACTTCCACTGTACGTATCTCCTGTCCCAGACCCAAAGGCTTGGGACATAGATGCTCTAAACATAAACTGGACCAACCTCACGGCCTATGCTTACCCTCCTATGGCTCTCCTAGGGGCCACGGTGGCAGAGTGGTTACACTCTCGCCTCCCACCTCTGAGGCCGGGGTTCGATCCCCGTCAAGGCCTTATGTGGGAAAGCTGGTAGTTGCTTGCCGTTGGTCGGCAGTTTACAGTACAGAACCCTAGCGAACTCTATGTACTGGTTTCCTCTGCCCTTCCAACTACCCGTCGTGATATGACCTGTACAGTGTTGAAAGCGACGTAAAACCCCAAATAAATAAATACCTATGGCTCTCCTTCACAAGGTGATCCAAAAGATCAAGCAATGTCATTGCCTGATCATCGTAATAGCCCCAGGCTGGCCAGGGATGCCCTGGTTTTGGGACCTAGTGCAGCTCTCAACAGAGATCCCACTACAACTCCCAGTGTCAACGACCCTACTCAAACAGTCCCACAAGTATGTGTTCCACAACAACCCACAACAGCTGAACCTCCACGCCTGGTGTCTAGGAGCGGACAACTCCAAGAACAAGGCTTCTCTGTGGAGGTGGCAGAGAGAATTGCTGCTCCTCAGCGGTCATCAACAAGGACCATCTATAAGTCAAAGTGGGCCCTATTTGAAAAATGGTGCAGAGAAAATTCGGTGGATTTCTTCTCTCCATCTGTGAAACAAATTTTAATTTTTTTCATGTACCTGTACCAAGACCTAAACAGGCGCCCCTCGACCATTGATGGTTACAGGACTGCAATCGTTGACACTTTGGGCCCAACGGCCCACCATATTGCTCAGACCTTCATAGGTTACTCTCCAGTTTTCACAGGGATCGTCCAAAAAGTTCCAGAAATTTACCTAAGTGGAACCTCTCTGTTGTCCTCAACGAGCTCACCAAAGCACCCTTTGAGCCCATGAAAGACACAGACCTCAAACACCTTACTCTCAAAACTGCTTTCTTGCTAGCTTTGGCCTCTGGCAAACGCTGCAGCGAAATCCATGCCTGGGTCGCAAACAAAGTATCTAATCTAGGCCAATGGGAAAAGGTTGCCTTGTTCCCTTCTTCTGATTTCATAGCCAAAAAACCAACTAGCAAGAGAAGGTTCTCAAAGTGTGTCTCCAGTGACCATTCCTGCTTTGACTACTATTGTAGATAGACAATTTAAAGAAGACAGAACCCTGTGTCCGACACAAACCTCAGACATCAGACCCGCTACACTCTCTTCCTGGTTGAAACAAACCATCCTCCTTTGTTACAAACAAGCAGATCAACAAGCCTTGGACTTGGTCCAAGTTAAAGCGCATGACATCTGGCCTTCGTGGCCTCTAAGGCCTTTTACGGTGGGGTATTGGTGGACCAAATCATGCAAGCCTATCACTGGAAAGCTCACAACACATTTACAAATTTTTACCTAAAAGACCTTACTTGGTCAGACACCGACAACAATATGTATCTGGGACCTGTAGTGGCGGCACAACAAGTCCTACATCCTTCCCCTCAGACCAGTTGTCCTCGGAAAGAAAAAAGGGGGGGGCGCATCCGCTACAACCAAGTCTTCAGGAATCTCTCCCAGGATCTAGGTATTCCTTTACCTTCAAGATGTTACGGGTAAGGTCATTTTGTTTTTTAGTTATCAAGTAATTTGTATTAAAGACTTATTAAGTTGTCATTAATCTCATATTCAGGTGGCAAAAATGTCCAACCATTGGGCTGGTCAGTCACTCGTGAAGGGCCCTCAGGGACCCTTAGACCTCGAAGTGAGCACTGCTGCACTTCCGTCCTACAATCAAACATCTAGACAGTTTTTAGCACTGTCCCTCATTCTACTTAGGTTTTTGGCTCGTTACAGGCCCAGTCTTCAGAATCGGGGCTAAATGGGACTCAGACTGGTATTTCTAACACTATTCTATATATATTAATTCAAATCTTAGAAAAAATGACATATCTTCCAGTCTCAGCTGTAATCCTGCCACCGGGCGGTTGAATTCAGCATTAAGTCCCACATGGTAAGCTATTGTAGCGTAATAAAATTGAAAATTTTAATTACTTAAATGTAGCTTTTATAAGCTACAAGCTTACCATGTGGGACTTAGAAGAGTCCCACCCTGCCTCCCCGCTGTTTACAGCTGAGGGGTAGGTTTTAGAAAATTCCAACGAGAAAGTAGGACGATTGGTCAGAAGTTATCACGTGACGACAACTACCAGTATATCCGGTGCTAACAAGAACTGTCTTTTTTTTCTAAGATGTTGGCCCGGGTGTGGCAACCCGAGAACAGCATTAAGTCCCACATGGTAAGCTTGTAGCTTATAAAAGCTACATTTAAGTAATTAAAATTTTCAGGTTAAATATGTTTTCTTTAAAAGAGTGAAAACAGAAATGCAATTCAGAGAAGGCTAAAAGTAGCAAAGCATCTATTACTCAGATAGCTACAAAGCTATCATCGACGAAAAGCTATCCTGGCCAAACTATTGACCCAATTATCCTTCACATAAATTTTTGTGAAGATAGAAAACATTGTTTTATTAAATTGTCCAGAAAAAGTCAACTCAAAATAGCATAATAGCTATATAGCACAGTAGCTATTACTCAGTTAGCTATTAAGGTATTATCATCAAAAGTAATCTGAAGTAAGCTACTGATCCAATAATCCTCCATCCCAAATTTTGTGAACATAGGTGAAATACTTTTCCTTCAAAATGCTTAAAATAAAAAAGCTACTCAAAGTAGCTGAGTAGTTATTACTCAGTTGGTTATACAGCTATTATCACTAAAAGCAATCCCAAGCAAGCTATTGACCTAACTATTACTCATACCAAATTTGGTAAAGATACATCAAATATTTTTCCTTAAAATGCCCGGAAACAAAAGTAGTACACAAAAGTAGTTAAGTAGCTATTACTCAGTTAGCTATAGCTACAAAGCTATCATCGACCAAAAGCTATCCTGGCTAAACTGTTGACACAATTATCCTTCATATAAATTTTTGTAAAGATAGAAAACATTGTTTCATTAAAATGTCTAGAAAAAAGTCAACTCAAAATTGCATAATAGCTATATAGCACAGTAGCTATTACTCAGTTAGCTATAAAGGTATTAACACCAAAAGCAATTCCATGCAAGCTACTGATCCAATAATCCTCCATCCCAAATGTTGTGAACATAGGTGAAATACTTTTCCTTTAAAATGCTTAAAATAAAAAAGCTACTAAAAGTAGCTAAGTAGCTAATACTCAGTCAGTTATATAGCTATTATCACTAAAAGCAATCCCAAGCAAGCTATCAACCTAACTATTGCTCATACCAAATTTGGTAAAGATATGTCAAATATTTTTCCTTAAAATGCCCGGAAACAAAAGAAATATACAAAAGTAGCTAAGTCGCTATTACTCAGTTAGCTATGGAGCTATCTTTACTAAAAGCAATCCCATGCAAGCTATTAACCCAATAAACACCCATACCAAATTTGGTAAAGGTACGATAAATACTTTTCCTGAACATAGGTGAAATACTTTTCCTTCAAAATGCTTAAAATAAAAAAGCTACTAAAAGTAATTAAGTACCTATTACTGAGTGAGTTATACAGCTATTATCACTAAAAGTGATCGCAAGCAAGCTATTGACCTAACTATTGCTCATACCAAATTTGGCAAAGATATGTCAAATATTTTTCTTTAAAATGCCCGGAAACAATAGAAGTACACAAAAGTAAGTAAGTAGCTATTACTCAGTTATCTATAAAGCTATCTTCACCAAAAGCAATCCCATGCAAGCTATTAACCCAATAAATACCCATACCAAATTTGGTAAACATAGGATAAATATTTTTCCTTGAAATGACCGGAAACCAAGCGTGACGGACGGCGGACGCTGGACGCCGGAAAAAGCAAAAATAATATGTCCACCCCCAGTGGGGTGGACATAATTCAGACCCCTGAAATCTTGACATTTGGTGCTTTACATGTGTTTCTATTATGGGTGCCAACTCTGAAACCTAGAGTCAATTAGCATAAATAGATTTTACGAAGCATGATGAAAATGCTGTAGCGTCTTTTAAATGTAAAATATATAGCTTATAATGATCTTTTACACCTGATTTGTAATGATTCTGATATTGATAACCAGCTACACAGAAGACAGCTAGCTTTTCTTGCAAATTATGTCTTAAGAGTTTAAAAAGTGTTGTAAAACTGTGTGCATCTTTATCCATAAGTGCAAGGACTTCTGATGTCTCTTGTAGCATAAATTACATTTGTTCAAAGTATAAACTGAATAAATATCATTTATGGGACTTTGAAACAAATTTGTATTAAGCATGACAGTCATTCTAATAGTTCAACTGCAGGAATAATTAGAGAACATTTCAACAAGTGTGACTGATAAAAGTTAAAAGAGAACATTTCAACCAGTGTAACTGATAGAAGAAATATTTCATTTATAATTGACTATCTTTTCTATTAACATTTTCTGTCGCTCTTTCCCTGTTTAATGTATTTATGTAATTGTCTTTTATCACTTTTTTATGCAAAAATGATGAATAAAGGCCTCTTATTATTATTATTATTATTACTGACCATGTTCATTCTTTACCACATCCAAATCCAAAGAAATAATCACTTTTACTTCATCAATATCTTTAATAATATCCGGCAGATCAACTGGCTTGGTTTTGAGGTCTTCACCAAATATAATGAAACCATTGTTTTTTTGTCACACATGTGACAAATTGCAATGAAATCTGTAAAAAAAAATTTTATTGCGTAAAATACCCTTACCTTATCCTCACTAGTGCTTATGTGTTAGCGGGAGCGTACATGGACGACCAGACGAGAATATTGTTTTAAAAACGAATATCCTTGTCGGTACCAGTATGTATGCGCATGACCGCGCATGCGCCTACACCGGAATAACCCCTATTAGCCTCACTTTTAATTTGGTCGTCAGGGAGTGTACATCGTAAACAAAGATTGTTTTGCGGTTTTCAACTATGGCAGGTCAAATAAAAAGTAAAGGACAGAAGTTAGCGGCTGGTTGTCGCCATACTTCTTTTGAATGGGATCACCATCGTTTCTGTCTCTCTTGTAGAGAGAAGAACAAAGGTGATGACGTCTGTGTTACTTCTAAAGAGGAGGATTGCTTTGTGTGCCTCCAATTCACGGCTGATCAGAAGAAAAAACTCAAAGCAAGGAAAGCTTATGAGAAGAAAAAATCCACTAAAGAAACGATCTCTAAAGAGGTCGAAGATTCCCTTCTAGGGTCTGAGGATATTCAGCCCTCTCAAGCTACCACCAGTAAAGAAAAATCTTCGAATTTACCTTCCACTGCTTCTTCCTCAACTGTGTCAAATGATCCCTTATAGCTTATACTAGCACGTCTAGAAGCTATGCAGGGTCGCATTCAGGTTTTAGAAACTAAAACCACAGAGACAGCTACACAAGAGGTGTTTGGAAGAAAGTGAAGAAGAAGTGGAGCAGAGAACGCATCACAAACGAGCGCGTTCTCTCTCTCCTCACTCTGAACAAAAACTTCCGTCGAAAGAAGAAGAGATAGACGAAGATCCTTCCTACAGACAGTTCTTAGCATCTATTAGGGGTTTGTTAGAACTTTCAACCCCAGAGGAATACAAGGAGGTCCCATCGAAGATCTTTGGGTCTAAGGACCGAAAGAAGAAATTATCTGTCTTACCTATGTGTTTACCTCCAGTGGAGGAAATTAATGCTAGATGGACAGAATTGGAAAAGAAGGTTGCAGGAAATCCATCTGAAAATGGGGAGAGACTTCACTCAGCACCTTTCAATTCAGATACATTTCTACCTTACACCAGACCCAACATGAAGTTCTACAGGTCTACCACTTCTGAGTTTTCCATCTCTGCGCCTAAATGTCAGGATTCCTTCAAATCTATTTGCTCGAAATCTACCTCTGCCCCATCTTACATTTCTGTTCCAACTCGTCAGTTTACTACTACGGAATCAGTAAAACGCGAGCATGTCCAAGTGTTGGGGTTTGTTAGTCACTTTATTAGGGCTCTTGAAAAATGTGCTTCTAATATGGAGGATATTTTACAGTCTGGTGTGGCCAACATGGAAGACAGTCTCAGTAAGGATATTGAAGAACTGATGTCTTACATTCAGCTACAGTACTCAACTATAGCTTCCATTGAAAGAGCTCTGGAAACTGTTGTGGAAGCTTCAATGACAATGTCCTGCAATATGCAGCTTGCTAGGAGGGATACTATCTTAAAGTACTCAGCTCCTCACTTACACGAGCATGATAGGAACAGATTGAGGAGATCTGGTTTCACATCAACAGATTTGTTTTCTTCCTCAGTACTCAACAATGTGGAGAACAAATACGAATGCAGTCATTCCCCAAAAGACAGAAGATGGATTCAAAGCCCATTTTCAATTCTAGAAAAGGAAGGTCTGACTACAATAGCTCTTCTTTTCCAAACACATCCTCAAAGAATTCTTTTCGTGGCCAACAAGATAACAAGCCACAATTCAAACCCACACAGTCCACCAGAGGAGGTCGTGGGGGGAGAAGAAAATGACTATACTCAAGAAGCATTGCTACCTGGAGGCCGTTTACAGTTATTTTACAAGGTATGGCAAGAAAACGGTTGTCATCCCAGAGTTGTACACATTCTCAAACACGGTTATGAGATCATCTTGAGAGATCCAATCGAATTAGCTCGACATCCCACAATTCACAGTGGTTATGCCAATCAACAAAAACAAAACTTCCTGTTGGAATGTGTACAGCAAATGTTACAGAAAAAAGCAGTGATTCCGGTAAGAATGTCTGCAACTCTGGGATTTCACAGCAGGTTATTTCTAGTACCAAAGCCGGGGAAAAAATGGCGCCCAGTAATAGATCTCAGTGTTCTCAACAATCATTTAACAGTTCCAACATTCAAAATGGAAACCGCGGAGGTGATAAGAAACTCCATTTGCAAAGGGGAGTGGGTAGTTTCTGTAGATCTTACAGACGCGTATTTTCACATCCCTATTCACCAAAGATCTCAAAACCTACTTCGGTTTCATGTAGGTGGGCGTTTGTTCCAGTTCAGAGCACTACCCTTCGGCATTGCGATGGCTCCACTCAAATTCACTCGTGTAGTCAAGGAGGTAAAACTAATGCTTCAAAACAGGGGTATTCGCATCCACCAGTATTTAGACGACTGGCTTTTGCGAGCTCCAACACAGCAGATTTGCATGGAGCAGTCAAAACAACTGGTAGAATTCGTGCAGGAATTAGGTTGGGTGATCAACTTAAAAAAATCAGAGTTGACACCAACTCAAAAATTCGATTTCCTGGGCTACAGGTTCGACTTGGTCAAGGGCGAGGTCTTGCCTACAGAAAAAAAATGGCAAATTTTGAAAAATGCCATAGAAGATCTAGACAACAGTGTCACAACAACTCCCAGGATCCTAATGTCTTTCATAGGGATCCTGGCAGCTCTAGAGAAGACAGTCCCAATGGGCAGGTTGCACATGAGGCCCTTCCAATGGTACTTGAAAACCCATTGGAAGTATCCCCAATCATTGGACAAGATCATCCCATGCTCACAAATTTTGAAAAAACATTTCATATGGTGGAAAGATCCAAAAAATGTTTTGACAGGGTCTCCCCTACATGCAGAGGAGCACAATCTCCTGTTGTTTACAGATGCTTCGGTCAAGGGTTGGGGAGCACATTTGTGAGACCTGACAGTCAGTGGACTGTGGTCGGACAGAGAGACAAATTTGCATATAAACATTCTGGAACTAAAAGCAGTGTTTCTAGCAATAAGGTCTTTTCAATCCCATCTTTTGAACAAGAGGGTCTTGGTGGCCTCAGACAATTCAACAGTGGTGGCCTACCTCAACAAACAGGGGGGGACTCATTCACTAGAAATGTGTCTCATGTTATGGCGTCTCATGGCTTTTTGTCATCCCAGAGCAATTTTGCTGAGGGCTCGACACATACAGGGCTGTCTGAATGTGATAGCAGACAGCCTCTCACGCAGGGACAAGGTCATACAGACAGAATGGTCTCTTCATCCCAAAATTTTTCTAAGAATTTGCCAAATTTGGCACAAACCAATGATAGACTTGTTTGCCACCAAAATGAACAACAAGCTACCCCTATATGTGTCTCCAGTTTCAGATCCAAATGCAATGGCGGTAGATGCATTGAACATCTCTTGGGAGGCAATGGACGGTTATGTTTATTGTCCAATAGCTCTAATTCCCAAGGTAGTCCAAAAGATGAGGTCTTATGCATGTCAAATGATTGTGGTGGCCCCAGGGTGGCCAGGGATGAGTTGGTTTTGGGATCTCATAAACCTTTCCATAAAACCTCCACTGTTTCTTCCACATTGGGAGTGGCTTCTGAAACAACCATTCAGTCAAAAATTCCATCAAAATCTTCCTTATCTCAACCTTTATGTTTGGCATCTGGACTCGAGACCAAATCACCTCAAAAATTCTCAAGCACAGTGGCAGAGAGAATTAAGGCACCTCAGAGATTTTCATCCAGAAGGGTCTATGAATCAAGGTGGTCCATTTTTGAATCATGGGGTAAAGAGAAGCAGGTGGAATTTGAACAACCATCTATTTCCACAATAGCAGATTTTCTGACTCATTTATTCAATGAGAAAAACTTGAAACCCACTACGATTGCAGGTTATAGAACAGCTATAGCAGATCATTTGGGACCAGCAGGCACTGATATCAGTCACAGTTTTGAGCTAAATAGACTGATTGCGAGTTTTCATAGAGATAGACCAGTGAAGGATAGAGGCGTACCTTCTTGGGATTTATCTTTGGTCCTTCTGGCATTAACTAAGCCTCCTTTTGAACCTCTGAAGGATGCTCCTTTGAAATTACTAACCTTCAAAACAGTGTTTCTTATGACCTTGGCATCAGGTAGAAGGAGAGGTGAAGTACATGCTTGGACCTTCAAATCCCTGAAACATAAGACTGGTTGGAAGGAGGTCACAGTGGCTCCTTCATCAGTGTTTCTGTCCAAAAACCAGTTGGCTTCGGATGGACCTAATGTGGTTCAACCAGTTGTCATTCCAGCTCTTAAGCCAATTTTGGACTCATCTTTATCTCAGGACATGACTTTATGCCCAGTCAGATCTTTAAGATACTATGTTGATAAGACAAAGGACCTTAGGGATGGAAAACACCTTTTGTTTGTCTCTTTCAAGAATGGTTTTTCAGGAGATATTCAAAGAGCGACTATATCGTCTTGGATAAAACAAACGGTCATTTTGGCTTATCAGGAATCTGACCTTGAAACTCAAAAATTATCTAAGGTCAAGGCACATGATGTCCGCTCTATGGCGGCTTCATTGGCTTTCAAGGGTGGAGTCTCTCTTGATCAGATTTTAGGTGCATGTTTTTGGAAATCTCATACGACATTCACTAACTTCTATCTGAAGGATGTATCTTGGAAGTCAAAAGAGGGGGCAGAATATTCATTGGGTTCGGTGGTTTCTGCTCAACATATAGTTCATTTATAGTACGTATTCTAAATGAATTTAGCTATATATGAATCAATTGCATAATTATTTTCAACTTGTCTTGTGTTGTGTTATCCAGTTTTTGTGCATATTTTATATATTTACAGGCTATCCAGGGAGGTGTTTGTAAATATTTCCTGTTGGTTCGTTGGAAGTTAGAAGTTGATGTTAGAAGTTAATCATTGTTGCAACCACCTTTTTCAAGCAAGTTGATAACAGCCTTTGATATACAGAAAACTCAAACTGCAGATAGGGCCAAGGATCCAAGGACTATAGGTTAGTCTTGCAAATATAACAGATTTACAAGTGTTATTTTGTCAAGTTAACTTTTTTGTGTAACATAGCCTGATGCTTTATCCTCACAGGGGTGCTTGATAGTGATTCTTTGGCTTATTGTTTGGTTATTCCTACATTTGGTGTCAAAAATATTGAAAATCCCACCACCTGTATGGTTGTAATCAAGCACTAGTGAGGATAAGGTAAGGGTATTTTACGCAATAAAATGTAAAAATTTTATTGTAATTTAACTTTTTATAAGTTAAATACTTACGTTATCCTCACTAGATTCGGATTCCCACCCATCCAACCCCACATTTTCAAGATTTTTGGTTTACAATACAACGTATTGACTCCCAAAATTAAAAGTGAGGCTAATAAGGGTTATTCCGGTGTAGGCGCATGCGCGGTCATGCACATACATACTGGTACCGACAAGGATATTCGTTTTTAAAACAATATTCTCGTCTGGTCGTCCATGTACGCTCCCGCTAACACATAAGCACTAGTGAGGATAAGGTAAGTATTTAACTTATAAAAAGTTAAATTACAATAAAATTTTTACAATTTGTGGGTTATCTCAGATACAACTCTATAATATCAACAGTGCAGCATGAATGAAACCAATATATCCCTGGCTTATGTATGGTAATGTAAAATAGTTTTATTAGCTTTATTAATGCATAACAATGTTGTAATCAGTATGTTACAATGTAATTAGAAATGTGTCTTGGATTAATTTTTAGCAATAACAAGTTTATACATAATAACAGACATAACACTGTGTTTTCTTTTACTTACTTTCAAAAATGGCGATCACACATTTCATCCATAAGTAAAATGTTTCATTTGTAAGATACCAAGTTCTTATTTTAATATAATAATATTTGACAGCCCAAAAATTTATACAGCAGCTTTTCTGAAAAGTACAAAATGGCTGCCAGATAAAGTTGAGATGAGTGTGTACCCCTTTTGAAATTAATCATGGTACTCAACCGTAATGACACAAAACATTTCGCACTTTTGTATGACTTGTAATTACTTTTTGCATTTTTCAACCTGACAGGCCTTAACCACAAGTATGATAATATGAGGGAAAGAGGATATCCATCCATCGAAGATCTTACTAATTCAAACAATACTTCTAATTTAAATCGGAGCCTAGACAGAAAAAATGTTATGTCAGTTAGGTAAGGTTAGTGATGAAAAAATCTTGTTATGATACACAAATTATGTAAACCTACATTATTGATACATTAAGTATAGATGTGTGTATTTATCAGAAGTAAAATATTTTAAGAATGTATGCTCATTTCCAAGGGTAATATATGTAATATATTCTCAAATGTAAATATTATCTATTAATTATGATGCTGATATAATGTTTAAACTGATTATCCATTGTGAAAACTACTTAAACTGTACAAAGCTTATGCAGATATATTGTTTAGTAAATACTAGTTCCCCATGAATTGTTCATATAAACACTTCTTTATTTGGAGCGTTGTAAATTGGTCTGAAGTGAAACTATTCTGTTTCTGCTAAATATCCAGCACACACATTGTACAGCCATCTGTATTGTTCCTGTAAGTGTATAAACAGTGAAAGTTACAATGTCTTTTTATATTTTGAACAGTATGTAGAAATAGCTAGGTATGTCTAAGTAAGATTTTATTATTGCCTTCTCAAAATGAAGTAAGTAATTTACCATCACTGAAGTAAGAATAAATATCTGAATACTTTGGAAACCAGCATACCAATAACCACTGATTGTTACAAATGTTATTTTTACTGCTGTAAAGTTGTGGAATTTCTTATATTAATATCTGAACATAAAAAGTAAAATTTTGATAAACAAAGGTACCAAGAAAAAAGAAATTACCAATAAAAGCTCATGTTTAACATGAATTAGTCTGTGAAAATCAGTCTGTGAAAATCATTTTGTTGGCAAATGTTAAGACATAGTTAAAGTTAAAGTTGCAGATTTTATGTCCCCATCTATACTTTAAGTCATATTCTGACAGGAGCATAGCAAATCCCATATGCTGTCATGAGAACCACCACTTTTCATGACAACCAACGATTATTTAGTGTTATTCAATTACAACAGTTTAAATCCTTACTAATGATAATATGGTGTCTTATGTAATGTAATATATACTGCTGTACTACAGAAGTTAACTGATAGTATATCCTCAGGTATGAGAAACTTTCAAACTGTTGTTTGTTTCAACAAAGCAAACACAATTAATCCTATGCAGTATATACATGAAATTGATTGATAAAACAAGAGATATTCCTGAACACAGTGCACTTTAAAACCATGTATTACATTATATTATAAATAAGTCTAACAGTTATTTTATCACTTTTCTATTCACCTGGCTTGTAATGAATTCAGGTCTATTCATTCTGATCTGTTTCACCATCTGTACAACATCCACTTGCTGCTCTTTGTTGATCATATCAAATAGAATGGAAGCACCAATATACAGCCCTGTCTCATCTGCTCCATTTCTTAAAGATGTACATATAATATGTACAGTTAAATAATAGTGATGGTAATTTGGATCCATACACTGAACACACAAACAGCAGATATATGTAAAAACTAGAGGATCGCTCGCAAAAAAAAAAGATAATGTTTTTGCATAGCAAAAACAAAGCGTCCCGAAAAGGATATAAAGGTGAGTGCTAAAGTATTAAGAAAATGCTTCGTTTCTAGCCTTATACTGTTGTGGCAACCAAAGTCAGCGCAGTCTGCTCTATCTAGCACGGTTTTCAAGATATAAGCATTTTTGTGTTTTGCAAAAAATAAAAAAATTAAAAATGTCCGCTATATTTGGTGAGACAAAAATATTTTGAAAATTGGCATGGCTACTCTGCAGAGATACCCAGCAGGTCCAAAATTTTGTTGAGTTCACTCCATATAGCACGGTTTTCGAGATATAAGCATTTTTGTGTTTTGCAAAAACTTTGATAATTCAAAATGGCCACCATTTTTGGGGAGACAAAAATTTTGTCAAGACCACTGCCGTGGTGTGTATCTCCCGCCGAGCATTAAAGCAGAAGAAATAGCTTTTCCGAGATATTCACAATTTTTCATTTTCGTGTGTGAAAGGTCTTCCAAAAGTAGGTGAATGAGTTATTTGAGAAAAATTGGCTATCTGCAATACTATTAAGAGATAATTCACATTTACTCATTTTGAGTAGGTGAATAATTATCTATGGGTCTGAAACTTCACCAAGTGAAAGCTCTCCCAAAAGTAGGTGAATGAGTTATTTGAGAAAAATTGGCTATCTGCAATACTTTTAGAGATAATTCGCATTTACTCATTTTGAGTAGGTGAGTAATTAGCTGTGGGTCTGAAACTTCACCATGTGAAAGCTCTCCCACAAGTAGATGAATGAGTATTTGATAAAAATTGGGTATCCGCAATACTTTTACAGATAATTAGCATTTACTCATTTTGAGTAGGTGAATAAATAGCTATGGGTCTGAAACTTCACAGAGTGAAAGCTCTCCCAAAAGTAGGTGAATGAGTTATTTGAGAAAAATTGGCTATCTGCAATACTTTTAGAGATAATTCACATTTACTCATTTTGAGTAGGTGAATAATTAGCTATGGGTCTGAAACTTCACCAAGTGAAAGCTCTGCCAAAACTAGGTGAATGAGTTATTTGAGAAAAATTGGCTATCTGCAATACTTTTAGAGATAATTCGCATTTACTCATTTTGAGTAGGTGAGTAATTTGCTATGGGTCTGAAACTTCACCATGTGAAAGCTCTCCCAAAAGTAGGTGAATGAGTTATTTGAGAAAAATTGGCTATCTGCAATACCTTTAGAGATAATTCACATTTACTCATTTTGAGTAGGTGAGTAATTTGCTATGGGTCTGAAACTTCACCAAGTGAAAGCTCTCCCAAAAGTAGGTGAATGAGTTATTTGAGAAAAATTGGCTATCTGCAATACTTTTAGAGATAATTCGCATTTACTCATTTTGAGTAGGTGAGTAATTAGCTATGGGTCTGAAACTTCACCAAGTGAAAGCTCTCCCAAAAGTAGGTGAATGAGTTATTTGAGAAAAATTGGCTATCTGCAATACTTTTAGAGATAATTCGCATTTACTCATTTTGAGTAGGTGAGTAATTAGCTATGGGTCTGAAACTTCACCAAGTGAAAGCTCTCCCAAAAGTAGGTGAATGAGTTATTTGAGAAAAATTGGCTATCTGCAATACTTTTAGAGATAATTCACATTTACTCATTTTCAGTAGGTGAGTAATTAGCTATGGGTCTGAAACTTCACCAAGTGAAAGCTCTGCCAAAAGTAGGTGAATGAGTTATTTGAGAAAAATTGGCTATCTGCAATACTTTTAGAGATAATTCGCATTTACTCATTTTGAGTAGGTGAGTAATTAGCTATGGGTCTGAAACTTCACAGAGTGAAAGCTCTCCCAAAAGTAGGTGAATGAGTTATTTGAGAAAAATTGGCTATCTGCAATACTTTCAGAGATAATTCGCATTTACTCATTTTGAGTAGGTGAGTAATTAGCTATGGGTCTGCAACTTCACCAAGTGAAAGCTCTCCCAAAAGTAGGTGAATGAGTTATTTGAGAAAAATTGGCTATCTGCAATACTTTTAGAGATAATTCACATTTACTCATTTTCAGCAGGTGAGTAATTAGCTATGGGTCTGAAACTTCACCAAGTAAAAGCTCTGCCAAAAGTAGGTGAATGAGTTATTTGAGAAAAATTGGCTATCTGCAATACTTTTAGAGATAATTCGCATTTACTCATTTTGAGTAGGTGAGTAATTAGCTATGGGTCTGAAACTTCACAGAGTGAAAGCTCTCCCAAAAGTAGGTGAATGAGTTATTTGAGAAAAATTGGCTATCTGCAATACTTTTAGAGATAATTCGCATTTACTCATTTTGAGTAGGTGAGTAATTAGCTATGGGTCTGAAACTTCACCAAGTGAAAGCTCTGCCAAAAGTAGGTGAATGATTAATTTGACAAGAATTGGCTATCTGCAATACTTTTAGAGATAATTTGCATTTACTCATTTTGAGTAGGTGAGTAATTAGCTATGGGTCTGAAACTTCACCAAGTGAAAGCTCTCCCAAAAGTAGGTGAATAAGTTATTTGAGAAAAATTGGATATCTACAATACTTTTAGAGATAATTCGCATTTACTCATTTTGAGTAGACGAGTAATTAGCTATGGGTCTGAAACTTCACCAAGTGAAAGCTCTCCCAAAAGTAGGTGAATGAGTTATTTGAGAAAAATTGGCTATCTGCAATACTTTTAGAGATAATTCGCATTTACTCATTTTGAGTAGGTGAGTAATTAGCTATGGGTCTGAAACTTCACCAAGTGAAAGCTCTCCCAAAAGTAGGTGAATGAGTTATTTGAGAAAAATTGGCTATCTGCAATACTTTTAGAGATAATTCACATTTACTCATTTTCAGTAGGTGAGTAATTAGCTATGGGTCTGAAACTTCACCAAGTGAAAGCTCTGCCAAAAGTAGGTGAATGAGTTATTTGAGAAAAATTGGCTATCTGCAATACTTTTAGAGATAATTCGCATTTACTCATTTTGAGTAGGTGAGTAATTAGCTATGGGTCTGCAACTTCACCAAGTGAAAGCTTTCCCAAAAGTAGGTGAATGAGTTATTTGAGAAAAATTGGCTATCTGCAATACTTTTAGAGATAATTCACATTTACTCATTTTCAGTAGGTGAGTAATTAGCTATGGGTCTGAAACTTCACCAAGTGAAAGCTCTGCCAAAAGTAGGTGAATGAGTTATTTGAGAAAAATTGGCTATCTGCAATACTTTTAGAGATAATTCGCATTTACTCATTTTGAGTAGGTGAGTAATTAGCTATGGGTCTGAAACTTCACAGAGTGAAAGCTCTCCCAAAAGTAGGTGAATGAGTTATTTGAGAAAAATTGGCTATCTGCAATACTTTTAGAGATAATTCGCATTTACTCATTTTGAGTAGGTGAGTAATTAGCTATGGGTCTGAAACTTCACCAAGTGAAAGCTCTCCCAAAAGTAGGTGAATGATTAATTTGACAAAAATTGGCTATCTGCAATACTTTTAGAGATAATTTGCATTTACTCATTTTGAGTAGGTGAGTAATTAGCTATGGGTCTGAAACTTCACCAAGTGAAAGCTCTCCCAAAAGTAGGTGAATGAGTTATTTGAGAAAAATTGGGTATCCGCAATACTTTTAGAGATAATTCGCATTTACTCATTTTGAGTAGGTGAGTAATTAGCTATGGGTCTGAAACTTCACCATGTGAAAGCTCTCCCAAAAGTAGGTGAATGAGTTATTTGAGAAAAATTGGCTATCTGCAATACTTTTAGAGATAATTCGCATTTACTCATTTTGAGTAGGTGAGTAATTGGCTATGGGTCTGAAACTTCACCATGTGAAAGCTCTTCCAAAAGTAGGTGAATGAGTTATTTGAGAAAAATTGGCCATCTGCAATACTTTTAGAGGTAATTCGCATTTACTCTTTTTGAGTAGGTGAGCAATTAGCTATGGGTCTGAAACTTCACCAAGTGAAAGCTCTTTGGGATAGCTGCTCTGCAGAGATACCCTGAAGATAAAAAATTTCGTCGAAATCGCTCTATGTAGCACGGTTTTCAAAATATTAGCATTTTTGTGTTTTGCAATTTTTGCGCAAAAATTCGAAAATTCAAAATGGCCGCCATTTTTGGCAAGATAAAATTTTTTTGAAAATTGGCATGGCTACTCTGCAGAGATACCCTGCGGGTCAAAAATTTCGTCGAAATCGCTCTATCTAGCACGGTTTTCGAGATATAAGCATTTTTGTGTTTTGCAATTTTTGCGAAAATTTCGAAAATTCAAAATGGCCGCCATTTTTGGCGAGACAAAATTTTTTTGAAAATTGGCATGGCTACTCTGCAGATATACCCTGTGGGTCAAAAATTTCGTTGAAATCGCTCTATCTAGCAGGGTTTTCGAGATATAAGCATTTTTATGTTTTGCAATTTTTGCGAAAAATTCGAAAATTCAAAATGGCCGCCATTTTTGGCGAGACAAAATTTTTTTCAAAATTGGGATAAGTACTCTGCAGAGATACCCTGTGGGTCAAAAATTTCGTCGAAATCTCTCTATCTAGCACGGTTTTCGAGATATAAGCATTTTTGTGTTTTCCTTATTTGGAAAATTCGTAATGAGTAATTAATCATTAATTACTCGGCCATTTCTTGACCAATCAATGCCAAAATCTAATGATTTCCAGATTTTAATAAAATGAATGCATTTGCCAAGTTTCAGGTGAATTGATAAAATTCCTTTCAAGTTATCATCCGGACAAGCTTCCCCATCGAAAAAAGACATTTTTGGTCATGTGACCTCTCTGATTGGTTGAAATGTCACTGCAGCATATTCAAAAAAATTCCCCAAGGCTACTGCCTAAACCTGCCAAATTTGAAAAGAATCCGCCTAATACACAAACAAGCAGATATATGTAAAACTGATTATTATAAGATTGAAACAAAATATACTTGGTATTCTTTTGGGAAAAACATAGACTGATTTCCTCGAGTAGATATCACAATGTGCCAAAGGGTCAAATTTGGGTTTGACATCTAGTGTAACAACTTAGGGCATATCAACTCAGGCCATCAATTAATGTCATATTTCGCAATGATTTGATTCAAAACAGTCACAAATGTAAGAGGCAAGTGATTAAAATTTCAAATTTGTTGACCACTAGGCTTTTAAAATAAATTGTAATATGTAACGTTTCTCAAAATTTGTGCCCAACAATTTGGTTGGCTATATACAGGACATTTTAAATGATATTCAAACATGGATGAAGAAATGTTTATTGTTATATGAGTGTGCTGTTTTAAAACAGTTACATTAATTTTCTGCTACTGAAGATAAAAATCTGCAAACATTTCATTGATTCGAGTTGAACAGATTTTCTATTTTACTATTAAATAAAATATGAGTAATTTACCCGCAAGTTACTATGACACCTTTTCGTTTAGCTACCTCTGCTGTGGCCTGAACTTGGCGATATATTGTAGGAATCAATGATGAATTCCTTTCTTCAATTTCAAGTGAACACCAAGATTTCAGAACAACCATCTTCACTTGGTGAATATTTGCTTTTTCCTTGAAATGTAATTTATGAATTAATTTAACATACTTTTGCAAATGAAATTTACAAATTTTACAACTACACTTAACAGGGTCCAAGGTGGTGCAGTGGTAGCACCCTCACCTCCCACCTCTGAGGTGGTCGGAGCAAACTTTGAACCTTACATGGGAAAGATGGTAGTTTCTTATCGATGGTTGGCAGTTTACAGTACAGAACTTTAACCAAATGTATTGACTGGTTTCCTGTGTCCACAAGACTACCTGTCATGATATGACCTATACAGTGTTGAAAACGACTGTGAAACCCAAATAAAATAAGCTACACTTGAACATACTCATATGTGGAGTTGTAGCCTCAAACATGCAGCTTAAAAAGTGGCATTTACTTCTTGTTGCCTGGCAGTCAGAATGAAAAATCTTGACTAGCTATGTATTTAGTTTGACTGCATATTCACGGAACTATTAAGCATGTCAATGGTTCATATTCAGAGGGCATCTAAATTAGATCATTCATGCTAAGCCAGAGAAGAATGATTAAACAATATCTACAGACTGAAAATAATTTTACATAACAAGCAATCAGTTCCCATGAATGGGCTGTGTGTCAGCTTACTGTGTGTTTTGAGTTTCAGAGTAGAAGTGACAGAAGAAAAGGACACAAAAGTTATGCACTGGAAATGGTATCCAGAAGGAAAGTTAGAAGGTAACTGTTAAGGTGTAAAAAGTAAATTAAAAACATATTTAAAGAACATACTGCAAATGCAATAGTTTTTGAGTTACAACTGATTTACTCAACAGTGAGAACCTCAAAGTAGCTATTACTCAGCTATGGAAGGAGCTACAGGTCTGCAATTATACTATTTTATAGCTGACCCAAAAGTAGGTTTATAACTTATTTAAACAAAATACTGTAAATGAAATAGTTTTCAAGTTACAACTGATTAAACTAAGCAACAAAAATCTAAAAGTAGCTATTGCTCAGCTATGTCATGAGCTACAGGTCTACAATTTTACTATGTTATAGCTGACCCATAAGTATGTGAACAACATATTTAAACAGATTACTCTAAATGCAATAGTTTTCAAGTTACATCTGATTTACTCAACAGTGAGAAAACCTGAAAGTAGGTATTGCTCAGGTATGCCATGACCTACAGGTCTGCAAATTCACTATGTTAAAGCTGACCCAAAAGTAGGTGAACAACATATTTATAGAAAATACTTAAAATGCTAATTCAAAAGTAGGTGAATAACATATTTAAACAAAATTCTCTAAATGCAATAGTTTTCAAGTTACAACTGATTAACTCAACAGAATAACCTCAAAGTAGCTATTGCTCAGCTATGCCATGACATACAGGTCTGCAATTTCACTATGTTATAGCTGACCCAAAAGTAATTGAACAACATATTTAAATAAAAAACTCTACATACAATACTTTTCAAGTTGCAACTGACTCTCAACAGTGACAACCTGAAAGTAGCTATTACTCAGTTATGCCATGAGCTACAAATCTGCAATATTACAATGTTATAGCTAATTCAAAAGTAGATAAATAACACATTAAAAGAAAATACTCTAACTGCAATAGTTTTTAAGTTACAACTGATTAACCCAAAAGAGAAAACCTCAAAGTAGCTATTGCTTAGCTATGGAATGAGCTACTGGTCTGCAACTTTACTATGTTATAGCTGACCCAAAAGTAGGTGAATAACATATTTATACAAAATATGTAAATATAATAGTTTTCAAGTTATAACTGATTTACTCAAGAGTGAGGAGCTCAAAATAGCTATTGCTCAGCTATGAAATAAGCTACAGGTCTGCAGTTTTACTATGTTATAGCTGATCCAAAAGTAGGTGAATAACATATTAAAACAAAATACTCTAACTGCAATAGTTTTGAAGTTACAACTGATTTACTCAACAGTGATAACATCAAAGTAGCTATTACTCAGCTATGGAAAGATCTACAGGTCTGCAATTTTACTATGTTATAGCTGACCAAAAGTAGCTGAATAACATAGTTACACAAATTTCTGTAAATGCAATAGTTTTCCAATTACAACTGATTTACTCAACAGTGAGAACCTCAAAGTAGCTATTACTCAGCTATGCAATGAGCCACAGGTCTGTAATTTCATTAGACACCCAAGTTACTCACCATGTTGTAGCTATGCAAAAAGTAGCTGAATAACATATTTTAACAAAATGCTCTAAATGCAATACTTTTCAAGTTATAAGTGATTTAGTGCATGATTTCATGAATTTTAATGCATTAAAAATTATTTTAAAAATTCATAAGAAAATAATTAAGAAAGATCCAGGTCTGACACACAAGGGAACCTACTTGTGGCCTAGTACATATATTCAAGATATGAGAGAAATCCCTGCAATAGTCACTGAGAAAATTGTGATCAAGTGTTAAAATTTTCATACTTAGGGTGGGGGGTACCTCACTTATAATGGCTCTAGCAAACAGACGAACAAACAGAACTGCAATAATTTTTCATGCTAGATAGATAAGCTATCTTTTTAAAAAACAGCATGTCTCTGGGCCTTGTAGTTTCGGAGGAGAAGTCACTCACACATACGCGTATGTGTACGTCCACGCCGCAGAGTGATGACATAATAAAAATTACAGCCCACCCAAAATAGATTTTCTGTATTAAGGAAAGTAATTTGTTACCCTGGATGGGAGAATTGCATTGAAACCAATGAAGATGTCCATTTTGCATTCAGCTTGTGCTGAATTATCAAGACTAGCAATAATATTGCACACTGACCTTTACAGATGACACATTTGCATATTCTACATCTCCATCTTGTAAATCATTGGCTTCATGCTGCTCAATAAAGATGTCATACTTCTGTACCTCTACATCATCTGATGTGCAGGTAGCAGACACAGACACATCAGCATAATTTATGGACCAATTTTTGCCACTGAACCACTGCCAAATATAAGTTGATTTTTAAAACTGGCAAGGAACTGACAAGTTGTTTTGAAGGAGCATAAGTTCTATTATTTTAATGAAGTAATTTATTTCAAAAGCTTAGATCACCTCATCATGATATATGAAAATGAAAACAAGCATTCTGACGCATGCAATTATCTCCCACCATATAAATTAGATGTACTAAAGATAGTGTAATATAGCTTTTCTTGTGAGATGGAGGCACATGCAGAAGTAACAATAAGCAAGAGGCTCTTTAATTTTTGACTACAATACTTTCAAAGATAAAGACATTTACTCATTTTAGTAGCTATTACTCTGCCATTCAAAGAGCTACAGTTTTGCAACTTCATAAAATGTATTTACTCATTTTAGTAGCTATTACTCAGCTGTGCAAAAAGCTACAGTTTTGCAACTTCACTATGTGGTAGATCATCTAAAAGTAGGTGAATGACTTATTTAGAAGAAATTGCCTATGTGCAATACTTTTAGAGATAAACAAGATTTTTCATTTTAGTCAAAATTTAAGATGGCAGCCGAAATTTGGAAAAAATGGGGGTCCAAAATTTGCCCGGAATTGCTCTATCTCTTACAGTTTTCGATATATATGACAATTCCCATTTCCGCCAAAATTCAAGATGGTGGCCAAAAATCGGAAAGTAAACATTTTTTTAGCGGTGCTAGAGGAGTAGCACCTAGTACCATTAGGGTCCAAAATTTGCCCGAAATCACTCCATCTCTTACGTTTTTTGAGATGAACAACATCTTCCATTTCTGCCAAAATTCAAGATGGCGGCCAAAAATGGGAAAAGTCTAAATTTTTGAGAGGTGCTAGAGGAGTAGTATCTAGCACCCTTGGGGTCCAAAATTTGCCCGAAATCGCTCTGTCTCTAATGGTTTTCGAGATAAATGACATTTTCCATTTCCACCAAAATTCAAGATGGCGGCCAAAAATTGGAAAAGTTTAAAGTTTTTGAGAGGTGCTAGAGGAGTAGTGTTTTATACCCTTTGGGTCCAAAATTTGCCCAAAATCGGTCTATGTCTTACGATTTTCGAGATAAACAACTTTTTCCATTATCGCCAAAATTTAAAGATGGCAGCCAAAATCGGAAAAATCTAAACTTTACAGAGGTGCTAGAGAAGTAGTAGTACCCTGGGGTACAAAATTTGCCCGAACTCACTCCATCTGTTTCGATTTTTGTCCTAGAGAAGTCCTTAGTACCCTTTGTATAACATATTTTATAGCAAACCTCTAAACTGAATACTCATGAACTTAAACGTGACTTACTTAGTGGCAAAATGTCAAAGTAGCTTTTACTCAGCATTATAGCTACAGCTCTGGCAATTCATCATGACACAGAACATCAAAAAGTAGATGAACAACACATTTGATAAAAAACCTCTAAATTTAATACTTTTGAAGTTACAAGCAATTTACTCATTAGCAGAATAGCAAAGCAACTATTACTCAGTTAGCTGTGGAGCTATAAATTTGTCATGACACAGAACATCAAAAAGTAGCGGAACAACATATTTGATAAAAAAACTATAACTTGAATACTTTTCAAGTTACAAGTGAGTTACTCATTGACAAAATGAGTATAGTTCAGGTGGATATAATAATGTAAAAGTAGTATTAATGATATCTTATGAAACACTCAATGAATAATATATTTGAAAATATTGGCCTAACTGTAAAACTTTTAAAGATATTTGACATTTACTTTTTCTGTGATTTAGCTACAAATAACAAAAGAGCTATTATTCACTTATGGCATGCAATGGAACCACAAACTATGTACCATCTTATAGTTAAGGACAAAGTAGCTCAACCACATATTTCAGGAAAATACTCTAACTGCAATAGTTTTGGACTTCCAATGGATTTACTCAATAGTAAGAATTTCAAAGTAGTTATTACTCAGCTATAAAATGTGTAACAGGTCTGAAACTACATCATAAGATAGCTTATCAAAAACCAGATGAATAATATATTTGAAAAGATTTGCTTAACTTTAATACTATTGAAGATATTTGACATTTAGTTTTGTCATTATTTTGCTACAAATAAGAAAATAGCTATTACTCACTTATGGCATGCAATGGAATCCCGAACTATGTAGCATCTTATAGATAAAGACAAATTAGTTGAACAATATATTTTAGGAAAATACTGCAATAACTGCAATAGTTTTCGAGTTACAAATGTTTTATTAAATAGTAAGAATTTAAAAGTGGCTATTACTCTGCTATTCAATGTGCAACAGGTGTGAAACTTTACTATACTGTAGCTTACCAAAAACCAGATGAATAACATATCTGAAAAGATTTGCCTAACTTTAATACTTTTTAAGATAGTTGACATTTACTGCTCTCATTATTTTACTACAAATAGGAAAATAGCTATTACTCACTTGTGGCATATAATGGAACCCCAAACTATGTACCACCTTATAGCTAAGGACAAAGTAACTGAAGAATACCTATTAGGAAAATACTCTAACTGCAATAGTTTTGGAGTCACAATGGATTCACTCAACGGTAAGAATTTCAAAGTAGCTATTACTCAGCTATCCAATGTGCAACACGTCTGAAACTTTACTATGTGATAGCTTATCAAAAGCTAGAACAATAAAATATTGAAAAAATTTGCTTAACCTTAATACTTTTGAAGATATTTGACATTTACTTCTGTCATTATTTTGCCGCAAATAAGAAAATAGCTATTACTCACTTATGGCATGCAATGAAACCCCAAATTATGTACCATCTTGTAGCTAAGGACAACAGTAGCTGAACAACATATTTGAAGAAAAAGTTCTAACTGCAATAGTTTTTGAGCTATGAGTCTTCTACTCAAAGTAGCTAAAATTGCTATTACTCACTTATCTTTAGGCTTAAGTCCACAAAACCCCCCAAAATGTTCAAGGGTATCAAAATTCATTAGGACAATTAATTGATAAAAATCTGTAGCTTCAGTAGTTTCACACTAAGGCACACACACACACACACACATGATGCATTTTATAACTTAAATATAATAGGACTTTACACCTTGAAGGCACCAGCTGGCATTTGCATTTAAACATTTACAGCTACCGTACATCAGAAATAAAAATTTGCACAAAAGTGCTATTTTCAAACTGTGTTACACTCTAATTACAACTTTACAAATACCTTTTCATCATCAATGTTGCTTTGCATGCAGACTATTGTTGTACTTTTCTCTTGCAATACAACTTTCCAGAAATCACAAGCTGTAGTTTCTAAAGGCCACTGGGTTGCACAAAATTCTTGTGGCCCTTCATATCCCTAAAAAGTTAAATAATTTGTAGTACATTCTTTAAAATAGAGTGTAAAATGAATTAATAGCACCTTTTATTAAATTTATTGTCATAACAGAAATGATGATAAGGGTAGGATTTAAGCATTTAATCATCATGTCTTGTTTTATCAAGAAAAAAAAAGTTTTTTTTTCCTTTCATCCCATAATGATTGCATTGCTAAGGGAAACATTAAATTAATATGATTATTATCAAGTAGCAAAGTAGTAACACTCTCGCCTCCCACCTCTGAGATCGAGGTTCACTTCCCGGCCCGAACTCAAGTGGGAAAGTTGGTAGTTGCTTGCCACTGGTCAGCAGTTTACAGTACAGAACCTTGACCAACTGTATGTACTGCATTCCTCTGCCCTTCCAGCTACCTGAAGGGATATGACCTGTACAGTGTTGAAAGCAACGTAAAACCCCAAATAAATAAATCATGTAGCAAAGAAACAAGTCTGACAAATTACTACCTAATTATTTCCAAAACAACTGTTAACATTTGTGTTTCAATCTATACTGCACATGGGCAAGTGAAGCTACTAGATTTCAGCCAGGAAGAACAGAAAAAACATAATCTTGGGTCTTATTAGTACTTACCCTCACATGAACAGCATTGATGTAAATTTCTGGGAATAAGGACAATTTCACTCTCTGCTGCATTGCTGGATATTTTTAACACAAGTAAAACATTGCTGCAGTTAGCGTAATATTAAAGTATGTACCTATGTGAAAATTATCTTGCATTGATACTCACTTTGATGTATTAATATGGTAAATTGATTGTGTTTATCACTAACTTCAATTTTTGTTTTCATATTATTACAATGGTAAAGATTTGAGGTTAATTAGAAAGTGAATATTTATGTGTGAATACACTACATAGAAGTCACTCATGCACAAGGATCTGTTAAATCTTTAAATTACTGTTGGGGCTGTTGAGATATGAACTTGTAATGGCAGAGATGACAAGCAAGTCTGTAAATGCAGATGTGATTTCTACACTCTGTATGATGAGCAGGTCATTTTGACAAAATGTGAAAACATGTGTCAAACCCATGACCACAGAAGACACTGAATAAATGCTATACTTATTGTCCACAATGCTTTCAGGTGTTAAAATAAAAATGTACACACAAGGGATCACATTGCTGTCTCTGTTCTTGTCCCTGTACTCAATTCTACCCATTTCTGTTTCCTCTTTAGTGAACACTGGCTTTGCATTCTGAAGAAACTGCAGAGTATAACAAGATTAACATTGACCTAAATGTTTTGTAGGTCAGTGGCATTTTATTTCTTATAACATTAGTAAATCTGCAGTGGTTACTCATTGTATTGTCTCCTCTTGAGAGCATTTAATGACATAAATAAGATCTAATAATAAAAGATTTTTAAAGATGTTTTATAAAAGTGTTGTACTAAAATGAAGTTGTAACATTGGGGCATTATTGAATATTTGTATATTTATAATTATTGAGCTTTCATTGTAACGACTATTAAAATCTGATTAATCTCTCTAGAAAGATATCTTCTGGAAAAGGTGATTTATGGTTTGGACAGTAAAGAAACTTCAATTTATATCAAAATCCATCAAGATTTAAAAGTGAAAAAACGCAAAAATAAATTAAAGAGGTGTGTTATCTTAAATATTTTTGTTTTTGTGTTTTTTTGATACAGTGGATGTTAATGATTCAGCGTACATCTGAACTTAGTTACAAAGATTTTGAATCTGTGTCTGAATTTAACGCTTTAGCACATGAGAGTCTTACTACTATACTACCATCCAAAACAATCAGTGACATGTTAACATCACCACATAATGCAAAAGCCAAATACATACAACTTGCCTCAATAAAAGGTGACAGGATTTGAGAAAAAAGAAACTACACAGTACAGGCCCAAGAGCCATTCAGAAAAAGACTATAAACATTACAGAAGTGTTCAGTAGCTTGCAAATGGATGGTGGGAGTCAATAAGGTAAACCCCTTCCATAAGGAATAAATTAAAATTTTGGTAATATTGCTGAAGCATATGCATGTAGCATGCATCAGATTAATTAATGCTAAACCTACCTTTCATGACAAAACAGAAATAATATGTCTAAATTGAACATGTTGTCTGTCTTAATTTTTTATTTTTGGATTTAAAAATTTACATAAGATTAAACAAAAATGTAATGGCAACCTTTAAATGAGACAAAGTCCCATATGGTACCTGGTATTCCTGTTCTGTTCTATCCTTGAATTTACAAGAATTGACAAAGGTGGGCAGGTCACTGACAGTCACAACAGTTGATCCCAATGTTGAAATTTCATTCAGGCACTGGTAGAGGAATTTGTATTGCACCTGATTATAAATAAATACCGAATATAAAAACAAAAGGGAAAAGTAATTTAAAAACTTTATTATGACAGTAATTACCACATACTTTTAACTTCAGGTACATCAGATGAAGATGACAGACATGTAAAACTACACAAATTAAACTTTATGTCTAAAAGCCACTAGAAGAGAAATATGAAATATACCAGACTCTGGACCATCTGTACTCTTTGGTGTCTCAACTTATTTACACATGTTTTAACATCAACTGCACCCTCAGCATCAATCTGATCCAGCAAAATATCCAGGGCTATCAGTGTTCCTGTCCTTCCAATGCCAGCACTGAAAAGGGTTATGTAGTATTAACAAGAGTCTGGGCCCATAGTCACCAATATTCATATGCTTAGGTTAACTATTATACTCAAATGATAAAAATTTAAAAATGAACATTTCTGAATTCTTGAGCTGTTTAGAAGTGATAGGTAAAGTATGAAACAGTGTGCCTTACTGGGAAAATAATGCACACTTTACAGGACCCCGAAATGAAACCCTTTTACTGAAATTGTTTAGAACTCTTGACAGCCAATTAACCTAAATCTCAATGTACTTGATTAACAGAGCTTGTGGTAAACTGGCCATTGTATTTGTGTGTACTGACCAGGTAATGCACACTTTTTGTCACTGACCCCTATGTGTTAACACTGATTTCTATTTTTCAACTACTTTGTTCTGCAAAATGGATAGTGGCAATGAAAGTGATTATAATAGTCTGTTTATCACTCACAATACTTTTAAAGCAAATCTAATCGGTAATTCCAGTGATTTATTGGATGAAGTTGAAAAATTTGTTAACTGCTTTGAGAATAATCAATTAAATGTAACAGAAGAAGAAGCAGCATTCTCAGATATTGATAAACAGGAACTGGTAATGGCTACTCAAGAAGTGGAGGAAGTTACTGCAAAATTACCCCCTCTTGGACCTTTCTCTGATATCAGTGATGATGAGGAGGAGGAAAAAGGAACTGTGACACGATTCCATTTTAAAACAGATAAGGAAACCATTGAAAACTCACAAAAGGTAATAAGATCTTAATATATCAAATAATTGTTTGATTCTCTGAAATATGAACTTGACAAGTGACTGGTATTTCATGTATTTTAGTTCAAGAATTTTGTAACTACCAACCCAGATATCAATGATTAATTGTGCCAAAGAGTTTTTGAGGATAGTATTCTGGATACAGAGCACCCTTATTTTCTATGAATTTTCTATGTATTCTCAATACATACTTGTTTGTGCTTATTATTTTCTGAAAATGTAATCATCAGATTCACTAGCATTTATATTTCTTATGTACATTACACCAGACCAAAGGCAGATACTATATAAGTTGGAGTGTTACTCACAATATAATTTTATGAATTTGTAAATCCTAAGGAATTCACTGGAGCTTTATTTTTGCTTATCAGACAATGCCCACATTAAATTGACATTGTTACAAGACATTAATTTCATTGTATAAAGCTGTTACTTAAATTAGTGCAAATTAATTTCTAGTGAAAGCATTCAATTTGTTTCATATAATTAAATTAGAGTTGTATTTTTTCAGGTTTGCTGCATCCACAGAAGAAAAAAAATACAGTGGGCTGTAAATTTGTTCAAGGAATGGAAGGATGCAAGAAAATAAGGCTGCACCATCTCTAAAATTGAGCCCTATTTTGGTAGAACTATCTGAAATGACAAAGGATGAAATAAATTACACAGTGTCAAGATTCATCATGGAGATTTGTAAAAAGAATGGTGAAAAATATCCTGGCTCTTCCCTGAAGCAAATTGTTTTGCGTCTTCAGTTTTATTTCAATAAATTTAGAGTAATTATGTGGGTGTTCCACCACACGACTAAGGCTCCCGATTAAGGGTTTTGGGGGGTCGGTTTGAAATATTTGCTTAGTCCCAGACCTTCTGTAAGGGTCGGTTGTGGTCGGTTGGGGCCGTGTGAAAAATCAAACATGTTTGATATTTCACACGACTACAACCGATTCATATTTCCCGCCATCAACAAAATGTCCAGTCCCAGGCGTCCTCAGGCCTCCTCAGACCCAATTTTACACAGTCGTGTGTTGTCCCAGGCCGCCTGCGACCCTTAGTCCCAGACCTCCCTAGCTTAGTCCCAGGAGGCCGGTTGTTAGTCCCAGACTCAAATATGATGCGTATGAATTTCATGCGTCTGAAAGTGGGTCGGTTGCATTAGTCCCCGGAAGCCTCAGACCGTCTGTGGTGTCCTGGGACCCAAAAATCAAGGTCTGGGACTAAGAACCGACTAAGGGTAACTGACCCTAACCGATCCAAACCGGCCTCCCCAGGACGCCTGGGACCACACATTTTCAGTCTGCGGCGGCCTGAGGACGCCCCAGGCGGCCTGGGACTAACAACCGATTAAGAACCGACTGTTTTCCGCGCGTCGGAAATTAAAACGAGGCAATGAGGGGGTCTGGGACTATATAAGCGACCGCGCACACATTGTTGTTGTTACTGACTGTTTGGCTACTGAGAGACGTGTGTCACTGATTTGTAGGGGTTTTCAGTTTTTATTTTACATTTTATATACTTGAGCTTAGGGCAAATTTCACAGTTAGGAGACACATTTTACTATTTTTTTATTATTTTGTCGACTGGATTATGAGGAAAGAGAAAGGAGGGAAGAGAGGAAGGAAAAAGATGGATGAGAGGGAGAAGGAAAGTCAAGTAGAGGAGAGGAGTGAGGTTATTACAGAAGAAGGAAGTGAGAGGAGAGAGGAGGAGGAGATCCAGGAAGATCCAGCTATTGGGGAAGCTGTGGCAGAAGAAGAAGAGAGGTGTGAGGAAGATCCGGAGTGCCATTCTTCAGCCAAGAGAGCCAGGGTGTGTGCCACTTTTACAGACAGCCAGGAAGTTTCCATTGTGGAATTTGTAAAGCTGCACCCTGAACTGTATGACAAGGAACATTCACGTTTCCACAACAGGACCAGAAGAGAGGCTCTCTGGGCAGAAATATCTGCAGAACTCAAGCTCCAGCCCTTTGATGTGAGAAGATGGTTCGAGTCCCAGCGAACCCATTATGGGAAGCTGTCTAAGCTCCAATCTGGCCAAGCCCCAAGGGAGATGACCAAGAGACAGTCCTGGGTGTACCAACAGATGGGTTTTCTTAAAACCCACATCAGAAGAAAGTGGGCCAATAGAAGTTCAGGTTTTGAGGCCAGTCCAAATACCAGCAGGCAGGACGAATCACGTGGCTCAACTACTGATACAGAACACCTCGAGTCCAGTGTCCTGAGGGAGAGGAGTCAGTCCATCATTACATCAACGCCCGTTTCAACTACAGACTCCAAGATTCTCGAACACTTTGAGCAGATGAGGACACTTATCTCTGGTTTTCTGCATCAGAAGTCAGACAGGCAGCCCTTCTTTGACTACGTGGCATCAGAGGCTGAAAAGATGACTCAAGAAGAATTCGAAGAATTAAAGGGCAAGATTTTTAGAGACATCGAAACTATTAAGAGTAACCGCAGACGTCAGCCATTGCCCAGAAGATCAGCCACTGTTACCACGGAGTCCCAGAGGGTCGGCCTACTGCCAACAACCACTCCACAGGCGTCTAGTTCCACTCAAGCAGCAGCTAGCAGCAGTTTTGTGTACTATACACCAAGCCCCATTGGCTTCAGCAACCCGACATCTGTCCTACAGGACGAAGGGAGCAGACACAATCTGAGTGGAATCTTAAGCCAGCTACCAGATCTGACATCAACACAGATCGTCGAGCAGCCTCAGCAGCAGCAGCAACAACCGCAGCAGCAGCTCTTTACTATCACCACTTCAGCACCGCCTCAACAGCAGCAGCAGCCTCCTCAGTAGCCATCCAGTCAGGGCGGGTCTTTGACCTGCCAGGCCCTTTTCAGGGCCACCAAATCTTCCAAAAACAATTATTCAGCTACATGTTATTCCAATTCCCCTCCCAAAACAAAAAAAGTTCAGTACAAATACTTATCACAAGAAAAAAAAGTTAAAGTCCAACACCTACACCACCCCAAACATGAAACAAATAACCCATGGTACCACACATATCAAAAAAGGCCACATAAAAAAAAATTTAAAAATAACTCCCAGTATGGCCATTAATTAGCCCATTTTTAGATTAAAATCCATGGGATAGTTTAAAATCTGTAATTGAAAAGTCCAACACTTACACCTTCCCTAGAGTTTAAAGGCATTATCACATACTTACCAACCCACAAACAGACAAACCCAACACCAAACATAACCCCCAAATAACAAACCCAGTACCAAACCTAACACCCAACTACCAAAAATAAACCCAACCCCAGTAACCACCAACCAACAAACACACAAACCCAAAAGTAAATAGGACCCATGCCAACAAACTGACAACTATTTTGCAAACACAATCCCCCATTATTGAAAGAAAAACTAGTTCCATGGTTATATTTTCCCCATTTTTGTGATTATAAGTGAAGATTTAAAATTGAAGATTTCCATGAAAACCTTTGTGCTACAAATAAATTTGCAAGCCATTAACAAGTGAAATTATGATGTGGATTTCTAAATATATAAAAAAATAATTCAATTTCGGATATTATGTGTGACTTTGTGTTTGGCTTTTGTTTAACAGTGGGTTTGTCTGTTTGTTGGGTGAGTAAGTTGTGTTTGTCTGTTTGTCCGTCTGTACAAGTTATGTTTGGCATAGGGTTTGTCTGTTTGTCTGTCTCAACAAGTTATGTTTGGCATGGGGTTTGTCTGTTTGTCCGTCTCAACAAGTTATGTTTGGCATGGGGTTTGTCTGTTTGTCCGTCTCAACAAGTTATGTCTGGCATGGGGTTTGTCCGTCTGTAGCAAACATAGCTGATTAATTGTTTTTGGAATAATTGGTAGTCCTGAAAAGGACTGTTATAGTTAGTCCTGAAAAGGACTGTTTACTGCAGCAGAACTTATATTCTGCCATCTTGCCAGGCGACTGCTCCCTCATTGTTGAAGTACTCCTTCAGGTAATCCCTCTGTCTCTTGGCTTCTCTAGCAGGGTTTCTGTCTTGGCCACCACCAGCAGCACCACCAATCAATCCACACTCATCAGGTACATCATCATCATCGTCCTCCCCCGGCTGCTGACCACCAGGTTGACCTTGATACTGGCTTCTCAGTATGTTGTGTAGAACAACACAGGTCAAGACCACTTCCCTGACTGTTGCTGGGGGTAGTTCAATGGTTGTCCTCATCACCCTGAATCTTGACACAAGGATGCCAAAAGCGTTCTCCACCACTCTTCTGCCCCTTGAAATTCTATAATTGGTAATCCTTTCCTCTCTTAACATCCTTCTGCCATAGGGTTTCATGAGCCAGGTCTTCAGGGCAAAAGCATCATCTGCCAGGATGAAGTAGGGGACATCTCTCCCACCCTGGGTTATAGGAGCTGGGTCAGGGAAGCCTATCCTGCCATCCTCAATCCTCCTCTTCAGCTGAGAGGCATTAAATATCTGGCCATCCGAGCAGGATCCTTCAGTACCCACATCCACCCATCTAAACTTGTACTGTCCATCTACCAGGGCCAACATCACAATGGAAAAGAACCCCTTATAGTTGTGGTAGAGGGCTCCAGTGTTCTTGGGCTTCTTTAGGGCCACATGCTTCCGATCCAGAGCTCCCAGGGCATGTGGAACATTCCATCTGATCCTGAATTCCCTCTCCAGTTCTTTCCACTCATCTGGGGTTGTAGGACATTTCAGGTACTCCCTGGTGAACTCATCCTGGATGGCCCTGCAGACCTCTGGTATAAACTTGGAGATGGTGGATCTTCCAACCCTGAACTGACAGGACAATGATGTGTAGGACTCTCCAGTGGCCAGATATCTGATGGTGAGGGCTAACTTCTCCCCAACAGTGATTGGTGCTCTGTAGTTGGTGGCCTGCCTGGCTAGGTGTGGTTCCAGTCTGGTCTTTATCATTTCAAAAAATTCTGGGGTCATCCTCATGTAGTTGGTGAATCCTGGAATATCTGTGGCATAAAGATCAGCCATAATGTTGTGGTAGGCCCCCCTCTCCTCTCTCTGCAGTAGCCATGGCCTGACCCACATGTTGTGCCTTCTTCTAGGTCTCTGTATGGGTGCTGGTGGTGCTGGTGGTGGTTGCTGTGGTCGACGTAAAAAATGGAAATACATGATTATTTGTAACTGAATAAAAACCAAAAAAGCCCTAAGTTGTTGTTGAATCTGTCTTCCATTAAAAGGTGGCATCCTGCTGTGTTCCCAGAAAAGCAATGATGATTAGATCGCGAATTTTATATATATATATACCCAGAAAATCCAGCAACTTTGGAAAACAATAATCGGGGATCCTGGTCTGGGGAAGACTGAGGAGGCCTGAGGACGCCGGTAGTTAATCGTGGGTTAGTCGGGGCTTAGTCCCAGGAGGCCTGAGGCGTCCTGGGACCCAGTCGGTATGTGTACGACAGGATCGTGGTTGAAACCGACCTGAAAACTGGCTTAGTCGGTTCTTAGTCCCAGACCAGTCGGGGACTGTCTGCGGCCGCCTGAGGCGTCCTGAGGCGTCCTGGGGACGATCTGTTCTTAATCCCAGACTTCAGTACCGACCCAGTATTCCCGCCCATTTTTGTTATTTTCCCACCGACTGTCCACGATTAAGGGTCGCCGACAGGATCGGGGCTTAATCTTTTGGTGGAACAGGGGCATAAACTGGAAGCTTTTAGCAGATCCCGATTTTATGCAACTGAGGAATACATTGGATAACACTATGAAAAACAATGCCAAATCAGGGACAGGACTAACTGTAAAAAAAGCACAAGAAATAACACTTGATAAAAAAGAATTGTTGTGGAAATCTGAATTAGGATCTGATAACCCATGAAAGCTACTGCATACAGTATTTTATCTACTCAGATTAAAATTTGCTTTAAAGGGATGAAGGGACACTGTGAACTATGTTGTGGGGAGCAGTCACAGCTGTCTCTTTGTGTTGACAGTGATGGTGCTGAATATCTTCAGTGTACACAAAATGTGCCTTCAAAAACTTTTAAGGGTGGTTTAGACCATGTTCACATTCAAGGGAAGCGAGTACATGCACATTCATCCAGAAATAAAGAAAGATGTTTAGTGGAACTTTACAAGAAATATTGGCTCCTTTGTCCAAAACCAAGACCCACTCCATTTTATTTACGCCCTCTAACCAAAGCAAAGCAAACTGAATATAGTGAAGTTTGGTATGGCCATCAAGCTGTGGGACAAAACTACTTGGCAGATATTGTTTCAAAGATTTGCCATAATGCTGGTTTGACAGGATATCGAACCAATCACTCACTTCGTATCTCAGCTGCCTCACGTTTTTATCAGAAAGGAGTAGAGGAACAACTGATACAGGAGCAAACAGGCCATTGCTCAAATGCTGTTAGAGGGTACAAACGCACTACTGATGATATGAAATGAAAAATTAGTGACATTATTAGTAGAGATAATGGAGAACCAAGTGTCAGTGTGTAAAAATGTGTAAAGCTTGATAACCCCACATCAGCTTCAGCAGGACCAAAACTGTCACTTTCTCTAAACATTAACATCTAGGTTTTGAGCCCAGAATTAATATCACAGTAGTGTCCTTGTTGGTACTGATAAAAAGAAACTATTTACTTAAAATGATATTTTCTTTTGTAACTGTTACATAAGAATGACAAACATTCTGCACCTTTTGAATGTTCTGTTCTGTATCACACTTTTCTGCTTACTTTAAGTTTATTGTGGATTAATTTTGAATCATTAAAGCATTAAAAGTAATGTGTTTATTTTCATAAAACAGTGTACACTTATTTTGAAGGTACATGTTTAGTGTCATTCTACTCTTTAAAAGGTGAATCATTTTGTAAGGTACACTTTCATGGCCTATATAAGGGACACATGAAACAGTTATGCATCTTGTATGATGCTGTAAAATAATTAGGAATTGATTCCTTTCAAGTTCACTTTTCAGCTTTACATAATTTAATTGTTAAGGTCAGCCAAAAATCAGGTGTCTGTTCTTTAGGATAAAAAGTGTGCATTACCCAAAAATAATGCACACTTTCAACAATAAAATGACACCACAAGTGTGCTTTAGATGATAATTTGCACACAAGTTCTGGCTTTCTTATTGCATGAAGGTATTGCATATGGTAAATTTCTATTGTCAAAACTGTTTATTATTCGGAAATGTGTTTTCTTTTAAATGCATTTTTCATGAGAAATCTGAAGATAATAAGAGAAAATAAACAATCTGGCTCATGGTTTGAATATCTAGATTTGAATGGGACTTAAGGCATGATACTTCAGTGTTGGTAATAATGCTGAAAAGTATAACAATTGAACTAAAAATGTGACAAAATATATAGCCATTCATAATAAAGAGAAAAAATACCATCAGAGATGCCCATACCCCACAGCCTGGGGAAATAGTTTTTAACTCCATGAGATATAGAAGTAGTGAAACAGTGCAAAGATTGGGATACTTTTAGAGCAGTGTCGGTTATGTAAAGGTCAAAATAATGTTAAGTAGAGAAATGAACGTCTAAGAGAAAGAAAATAAATGTAAAGATAAAAGTATTAAACCGAGACAATTCGATAACAAGATGGTAGCATTAATCAGTAAACTAAAAATTATGAAGTTATAAAATTTATTAATAGGATAATAGCTGTCATTAGAAATAGCACAATTATGTAAAGTGCATATAATAATCAGCTGCAGCAATCCATATATCTTTGGCATTAGAGAAACATGTCTCAAATATGGCAGGTGAACACACTTTGGCAGAACCAAAGTAAAAGGTCACAGCATTATGCACTCCTAACCCCCCAACCAATGTTCGTACCAAGTGTCAACCTTCTACTCCTTACTGAATCAAAGAAATAGCAAGGACAAGATTTTATAAATCATGATCACTACAACAAGGTCAAATAAAAATTACACCATGATGTTGCACAACTAGAACCTGACTACGTATCAACTTCCTTTACTTTTTGGTTTCAGAGATATTGCCTGGACAAAATGTTAAAGTTCAAAGTTGCTATGGCAAGAACAAAGGTCAAATTATAGTCACACAATGACGTTACACACCAACACCCCAAACCAATGTCCCTACCAGGTATCAACTTCCTACAACTTACAGTTTCTGAGATACAGCCCGGAAAACTTTTTGCACCATCCTCCTACCGACCCACCCACCTGCACCTCTGGACACCATTGGTAAAAACAATACTCTGACAGCCCTTTATGACTGTGGGTTGAAAATGAAATCTAACCTGCAGTGCACCAGCACTGGAGAGGAATCCTTCAGTCTCTCTTCTTTAAGGAATGTCCTCAGTTTCAACACACTGGTTACACCCAGAGGAGGTTGCTTGTCTGGCCAGGATGTGTAGTGGTACTGTGTTACAATGCGGTGTTCTTTAGCCTGAAATTGTATTGCATCATATATTGCATAAGCAATAAAAGTTCAACACTTAATTAGTTCATCAACCTCAGAATCCCATGTGTTTGTCATTAAGAACATTACTGGTCTAACATGTCAAAAATGTGTCAAAGTTGCAATATCTGCACACAGTAAATCAGATTTGAAGAAGCCTTGAATAATATATACACAGCTTGGTAAAAACTACTGATAAAATTAGGATTAATAAAAATATTTTTGCAGTGTTATATTTTAAATTCTACACCAGTTTAAAGTTGAATGGTATGAGTTAATACAATTTGTAAAGTAGCAGTACAATAATGCAAAATGGAGTAATACTATATTATGTTCATAAAATTATGGAATGTTACTTGAGCATTTAACATTACATTTAACATTTAAAGACTATTCTCAATTATCCAAGATTCACTAACTTGAGTAACTCTCAGCCTTCTGATTACAATATGTGGATCCAGTATTTCCTCCTTTAACATCACAGTGATTTCCCCATATTTTTGTAGTCCATCAGATGGCCAGTATTGTTCACATTTAATCTATATTAATATATATGTCCATGCAAGATGAATTAAATCCAGAAATACAACATGGAAGATGTCTAAATGTTACAGAAAAATTCAAGAGCTATTAAACACTAAGTTATTGGTACAATAGACATATTGTCATCATTATATTAGTCATGTAATTTGTACATTGTATAGGTTTTAAACTTTTAAGTGCAAATTAGGTAAGAACTACCTTTTCTTCTTCTGTCAAGTTGGTCACCATAAAGATACTTTTAATTTCATGTTCCCAGATCATACGCCAGGTGTCAGGAAGGGTTACTTTTGTGGAACCTGTAACATGACAAATATCTTGACTTTACTGTTTGGTTTGATAATTTGGCACCTCAATTAATCTGGTACAAAAATAAAAAAAATAAACAACCAAGTCAATCTGTTGCCAATGAGAATCACTGATATCAAAGTATAACTTGTCAATTGGGTATCAATTTCATGTAGAAATAAAATTGTTGACCCTAAAAAGCACAGTAAAATTAATTAGGTGGGATTTTTATATAATAAGTGTATTAAAATAGTTTATACCTTAGTAAAATACACGTAAAATTACAAAAACAAATCTGAACAAAACTGTGTAAATTACCAATTTATGATGGCAAATAGTACATATTTAAAATATATCTAAACAAACAGTGCCTGAGAACGTATAGAACCTCACCCATAGGTAATGCTGAAAGACAACACAATGAATCTTGGCACAGAAATATCCTTGATAAAGCTGTTAAAAATTAAGAACAAAGCGGTTCATACTGTAACCATCATCTTACCTTTTCATATCTAACCCCTTTTTTCACTCAAAGACCCCGTTACACACCTTCCTTGTCATTTGGATATAGCTTTCACCTTTTTTGTTGCAATAAGTAAAATATGTGTTTGATAAATAAGAAAAAAAAGTTATTTACTCCAGCTGTATCCGAATCTGAATTATCTGTAAGAAGAATTGAGCCATGGATAGATAGAAACTTGTGGGAAAATATGAACAAGACCAGATGTATAGTTTAGAGTTATACAGATGAACACACAGACAGACCCGCTTGCAATACCTTCCAGGAGTCTAGAGTAAATATAATAATGTCAATAGAATAAAAAATCTACAGCTACTACTTGTAATGTAGAGTATAGAGAGCTTTTATTTACCCAAGGCTGCTATGTATGACACCTTCCCATGATAATCCTGCAAATGTACATTGTTTTATTATTTACTTTGCTAAGCGATAGATCAAAATAAAATATAAATATGAAACTAAAGAACCAGTAACTTAAATTGTAAAGTTGTGCATATAAGCTGCATCAATTACAGTTTATGAAAATTACCAGAAAAGTTAATGCTGTATTATACTCAGGTTAATATGTTCATATTCTAAAGTACACTCCATCCTGTTCTCTTTATTTGAGTGTTGTTGATACACATGGTTTTCATTTCTAAACTGTTAAAACTGCTCAAATATTGAAACATGCTCAGAAAGAGAGATGATAACAACACTTGGTGTTTGGGTTTTTACTTTGCAAGAAGAGCATTTTCAGTTTCTGTATTTGTGAAGTTTGTGGGACTTGACACAATAACTATTTGATTGTGTAGCAAGGATAAAAATCATATACTTATTGTACTTTGTGTTTCTGCATTCTAAGAAAAAAAATTCAAAAATGAACACTACCTCAATAAAACTTGCGTTGATATAATCTGTCAAAGGATTTTTATCTTGCACCTTCAGAAGAACTCTGTTATGATTGTCTGAACAAAAAAAAAAGAAAATAATAAACTGATAGGAACTATGATCTATGAAATGAAATATATGCAAGATATAGGGTCCTTAGTTGTATGTAGATATATTGAAATAGATTTTTACATCAGGTTACTGGAACATTTATATTTTGAGACCATAAATTTTGCAATGGTACTATTTATTAAAAATCCTTTCTGCATTTAATATGACAGATTCCACATACAATATTAAAACCAAACAAATGACGTACAAGGCACTATATTTTTGTATCTGTTTTTGGATTTCAGCTCTGGCTTGCTGGCTTCATCAATAGGTGCAGTTGTTTGGGGAATATCCTGAAATACATAAGTCATACTGAATGAATCTAGCTTTTCGATAATAATAGCAATTATTGCAATTATTTTTACTTATTTATTCATGTCTATGCTGAAGTAATGTTATGCTAAAATTTAAGGACTGTCAGTTGTTACTTACTAGCCACCCAAAATAACAATCTAGAATCAGAAAGTATGTTGGAAACTTGAAGAAAGTGATTTCACACTCTAAGATTTGAGAACTATTCAGCATTAATATCTAACAATAAAGCTGTAGCCAGCAAGTTTCCCATTCAGCAGGTTATGATATGTGTCATATAACTGATGTGTATTAACTAGTTCACACTGGTTTAACACATTAATAGTAAAAGTGTAGATGTTCTTACTTCATATTCATCTTTGTAAACATCACTCCCAGACTCCATAAGTTCAACATGTTGTCTCAAATCCTTTATCAGTATGTATGTGCAACCTTTAGGAACTGTAGCTGCTCCAACTATTTAGGAATGATCAAGTTTTGTGAAATATTCATAAAAATAACATTTTTGATAAATTAAAATAATTACGATACTTAGCTAGGTTTAATGTGTAAAAATGATTAACGATAATACTAGTTTTCAAGTAACCATTTAGCTCAAAGTTAGGGTTTTACATCCCATTCAACAGCCAGGGTCATAATGTGATAGGTTCTCATCTTTGTCAATGTGGGAGTAAAACCTGCACAGAGGTGACAGTTTGATTATATACCAAACTTGCTAATCTACTGGGCTATTTGGGAGCATGACTTTAAATACACACAAAAGTTAAAGTAATAATTTTATGCTTTGTTGGACACATAGGGCAATGGGAACAGAACATAAATATGCCCCACATAGTGTTATAAGCTGCATTGGAACCAATGTTGTGATAGCCAAGTGATAATTTGTCATAGTCATAACCATAAAACTAGTGAGTTCATTTTGGATAAATGAGAACCTTGTGTTCAACATGTAGAAGGTTTTCATATTCAATATCAAAACTGTAAAATGATACACAAAATAATTCCATAATATGTTATTCATTGTATTGCTTACTATTAACATATTCATTTCTGTTATATTTAAAATATGCAATTTACCATTAAAGATAAAGTTTCATTATTACAAAACTTAAACTGCTTACCATTAACATATTCAGTTCCATCATCTTGAATACCTATAGATATGTGATCAGCATCTTGAAAAGGTGAAAGTTAGGTATTATGTTCATTTCAATAGTTAAACTTGTGAAAATGCAATGGATATTTGAAAGATTGATTTTTAAAACATTGATCCAGCGTAACTTTCAGTCTAACTTGAGACCACAGAAATCAGAACCATGTAATGCTAGACTAGTTTGTCACTTCACAGGTGAGGCCTTATTGTAGTCACAGTCTAAGCTTAGCTCATTTTTAAAAATATTTAACATCAAGATATAAGTTTTCTTTTTCCATGTATTGTTCACACAATACTATTTAACTTATACTAATTGTTACCAGTTAAAATGTAAATAAAAAAAATCAACTGACTCAAACTATATTTACTTCACAATTATTTCTGAGATATGAATCATATCCATTATTTTCAAAGATAAAAGTGAATTTGTACCTTATCAATCATGATAAATGGGAGAAAAGCCAACTAACTGTGACAAAATAATCATATAACAAACCTAATCCTGATTCTTTGTTAAAATTGCTTGAATTTTGAGATTTGTTTCTCTCAAGAGTAAGTGATGGTTTTGGAGCAATTTTTGGTTTTTCCATAGTTCCATTTTCGATGGCATCACTTGGACCTGGAAAAAACAATAATCTTTATTAACCAATTATCTGCCATTGAAGTTACTAATGTATATCTGAGTTTATAATAGGGAAAATGTTCTTATAAATGTTATCATTAACCATACATTACAGGTATGTTTGCCATCCCAACCTGAATATGCAGCTATGCCTACACCCAGAGTGTCTTCCTTTGCTCTCTTCTGATGCTTTCTCCTGAATAACCAACACAATGAAAGGTAATGTTATTTTGTTTCTGCTTTTAAATTTCTTGGAAAGGAAAGAAAATATTTAAATATAAACTTGAAATCGTTTTAAGCCTTACATTGGTTTTGTTGAAAGAAATATTATAATCTTCACAATATGGTTGCAAAATTATGACAGTGAAACAAAATAGTTTTGTTTCACTGGTTGTTTCATTTAGGGGATGTAAATGAGTAAAACTGGTCCCACAATTACCTGAGGAATATAACTAGAACAACCACAGCAACAATTGTAACCAGTAGAACAGCAACGACAGCACCTGCTATTGCACCAGGGTTACCATCTGTTTCACGATTTTTGGATATCAAGTCTGTCACATAAAAAATTAAATAACAGATGTTTTTCATTTGTCAGAAAATATTTTAGGACTAGATATTTTGATGCTAAAAGTTGTTATTTTCTAACAGTATTTTCACAGACTGGACTATCTTGATTTATTACTTTTTTTAATAAAACACAATTTAATTTTTTGTATCCTTTCTGGGAATGGAGAATGATTCTCAATAGTCTAATTAACTTTATGTAATTTATGTCAGTGAATGTACAGTGAATCTGTAACCTTAATAGTCTGATTTGCTTAGAAAAAATTACGTCACTTAGTAGTACACAGATTTTTTCCTAAAGAAAGTACACAGATTTAGAAGGATAAGGGATGTGTGTTTCCAGAAAAACTAGTTGTAGGTGTGTTTAGTTTGACAGTGAGTCTATTTCCTTACAATGTGAGGTCTATTTCCTTAAAATGTGAGGATAGGTGGAATCTCTTTGCCTTTTGCTTCCAAGAAAAGAACACTTTAAAGCATTATATCAGTTGTAAAAATATGCATAAACAACTCGATGAAGAAACTCTTACATTCAAGACAGGCCTCTCCACTGTAACCTGTTATACAACCTGTAGTACAAACACCTGTGTCTGAAAACTTGTCGCATGGTGGAGTTTTACAGTTCGGTGAGCACGGATCACACTTAGAACCATAAGTGTTATTAGGACATTCTGCAGGTGAAAATAGAAAAGGATTACTAGATTTGACCTTACTCTTTAACTGCGTTGTTGCTAAGAAAGTTAATCCAAATTATCTTATGCCATAATTAGATATAATAGGGATATGTTTTAAAATTTTATCATAAGAGAGGATTAATTAATTAATTTCTAAGTGGTTGGGCAAGGGTAGTGCATGAGTTGCAAAATAAGAGTTTTTAATCTAACTTATCTTTGGTGGATTCAGTACAACACAAAAGCCAAAAAATGTTAAACTTTCTTTCTAATGACATATATTGTTTATGTAAGACACAGAGTTTTGAACAACAAGCAGCCAATATTTTTATGTGAATTGAAAATCAGAATTATCCCCACTAACAGGGACAAGACAATATGATTAAGAAAATAAGTATGTACCATCATTTATATTCCAATCTTTACATTATATATGTTGCTTAGTAAATAATGAAATAGGATGCCCTTAAGATGTCCATAGTGCATAGTTCTGAATGTTTTTCAGACAATTTGAAAATTGTTTCACTCTTTCCTAAAATATATAGTGAAGGGTAACACTATATATAAATGGAATAAATGTAATACCTTTAGTACTCAGAAAACTTGTCACATAAAGAATTCGCACAATGTTCAGAACAGGACAGGCATTTGTAGCCATATGTAGCATTTGGACATTCTGAGGAATGTTGAATAGATTTAGGTAAATATAAAAGAGACTATAAATACATTTTTTTCATTCTGTACAAAATCATATTTAATACATAAAATCTATTCAACTTAAATGCAACCTACTTCTCTAACTGTAACAACTAGAAATAGGACGCCCTGTTGATAGTAGCTGCGACATATGAATAGAAACAGGATAGCATAGAAAAACACACATTATCATGTGTGATGTCCACCCCATGAACCTTTTGCCAAAATTGTACAGTAGTCTTACAAGACCCTGTTTCATTTGTAAAATATATCAATGATGCTTAAATATTTATTAGTGTACATGTAAATTATTTCAGCTTCATGCCTTTTTGCATTGGTTGGGTCGAAAATTTTTACGAAATCACTCTATCTTGCACGGTTAAGAAGATAGAAGCAAATTTCTGTTTTTCTATTTTTGGCAAAAATTTGAAAATTCAAAATGGCCGCCATTTTTGGGGAGGGGAAAATTTTTTGAAAATTGCAAAGAGTACATTTTTAGATAGCCTGTGGGTCGAAAATTTCGACGAAATCGCTCTATCTCGCTTGGTTAAGGAGATAGAAGCAAATTTGTGTTTTGCCATTTTGGAAAAAAGGTTGTAAAATAGAATGGTAGATATTTGAATATAAACAGGTTATTTGTTTCCAATATTTTGATTTTTGTATAAATCAAATCCGGGAAAATTGGCCTCCCAGAAAATTCCGGGGAACAGACAAAAGCCCCTCCTGACAAAGCCCCCCTGACATAACCCCCCTTTTTTAAATGGTAGGACACAAGCCCCCCCTTAAATATAAGGGAGTAGGGCAACCCCCCATTTTCAGAGGGGTAGGGCAAAAGCCACCTTTACACTTAACAGTTTTTGGAAATTTTATTTTTCCATTTAATAATTTAAATCCTAGATTTCCAAAAAATATCTTCGGAGAGACCTGAAAAAGCTAGATGAAAAAAAACTGTTTATAATCATTACATGATGATTAAACAAGTACATCAAAAGCCCCCGTTCTATTTTTTACATCTTCTATTTCCAGACATGTCATTTGGGAGAGTTTAATAAATTAGATGCCAAAAACATTACAATTTTTACACATATGTATATATAAGTAATTCATCATGTGCCACTTTGGTAATTTATAAAAGTAACATTTATTTATTTGCTTTTGATCATTTTGTGTCATCAAAGGGGGAAATCAATGACAGAAAGGTATTCATTGTCTTTACAAAAGTCATTTGAAGATCCAATCTTGAAAACTAATTGCAATCAGGTAAACCCAAGCATTAACTGTGGCTTCGTGTAACAGAACCCTTTCAGTTTCAGAAAAAAAACATCATGGCTTCTTTTAGCATAAACAGATTATTGTTTCTATTATATTTAGGGATTATAAACAACACATGGTGGTGGGGTTCTAAGAGATCAAAGGTATATGTATACTAACAAGAAGATTTGAAAGGGCCAACTGATTTAGGTTGGATTTTAATGAAATCAATCAAAATGTTGACCCTAAAAGTCTATAAAATGTATAATGTTGTTTTTTTGTTGAAATATATACTTTTAAATAAATAAATAAATTTAGATGTAAAGTTTATATTTATTTTATGGGAAGGGGGGCTTTGGTCCAATCAAAGGGGGGGCTTTTGTCCTACATAGGGGGGGCTTTGGTCAGGGGGGCTTTTGCCCTCCCCAGGAAGACCAGGGGGGCTTTTGTCAGGGGGGGCTTATGTCCTACACTCCAGGGGGTATAAAATTGGCCTCCCAATTTTTGTGGACAAGGAAAAATGCCCATGTATTGAAATGAAAAGAAAACAGATATTACAAGGCATAACAAACCTCCAATTCCCAAATAAAAGCCCATTTGGAAAGAAGCCCATCACCCAAAAAGCCCATCAGGAAAAAAAGCTCATCAGGAAAAAAGCCCATCAGCTGAAATGATGGGGTGGAAAAACGCCATCAATCTTTAAAAAAAATTGCTATTCAACACATACTGAATTATTAATGATCAAAATCATACAAAAGAAGACCAAAATAGTTAATGATTTCAAGTGTTTTTAATTGGGACACTAAACTGACTTAAATTTTTAAAGCATTAAAATTTGTGTTAAACAGCAATTTTTTTAAACATTGATGGGCTTTTTTTTACACCCCATGACTTTGGCTGATGGGCTTTGTGGTGATGGGATTCTTTCCTGAAGGGCTTTTTCCGTACATGTGAAAGAATCTCATCAGGAAAAAAACCCACCAAGTTTCGTTTTCTGCAAAACTGCAAGACGGGCGACAAAGGAAAGAGATAAAAGTTGAAATTTTTCAATGTGACATATTATACATTTCTATGAACCTGTGGGTCAAAAATTTTGTCAAAAGTGCTCTATCTCTTGCGGTTTCCCAGATATTAACATTTTCTGTTTTCCGCAAAAATCCAAGATGGCCACCAAAAGTGGCGAAATTGAAATTTTTCAATTTCACATAGAATACTCTCTCCATACCCTGTGGGTAAAAAATTCTGTCGAAATCGCTCTATCTCTTACGGTTTCCGAGATATTAACATTTTTTGTTTTTCTGCAAAAATTCAAGATGGCCGCAAAAGTGGCGAAAATTGAAATTTTTCAATTGCACATAGAATACTCTACCACTACCATGCGAGTCAAAATTTCTGTGGAAATGGCTCTATCTCTTACGGTGTCCGAGATATTAACATTTTTTGTTTGTCCGGAAAAATTCAAGATGGCCGCCAAAAGTGGCGAAAATTGAAAATTTTCAATTTTGTATAGAATACTTTCCTACTACCCTACGGGTCAAAAATTCTGTCCAAATCGCTCTATCTCTTACGGTTTCTGAGATATTAAGATTTTTTCGTTTTTCGCAAAAAATTAAGATGGCCGCCAAAAGTGGCGAAAATTGAAATTTTTTAAAATTTTGTATAGAATACTTTTCTACTACCCTGTGGGTCAAAAATTCTGTCGAAATCGCTCTATCTCTTATGGTTTCTGAGATATTAGCAAATTACTCAAAAGTAGTACTGAAAATACACAATGAAGTACCTAAATGGCTATTACTCATGTACTGACAAAGCTATCAGTCCCAATTGCAATACCAAGCGAGCTATGGACATAACAATCTTGTATTCAAAATTGTAGTAAAATATCTTTAATTATTTTGGCTTAAATGCACGGAAACCAATGGGTACTGAAAATAGCTGTACTTAAGTATTACTCAGTAAGCAAAAGAGGTATAACATCCAAAAGCAATCCCAAGCAAGCTACTGACCCAATAAGCCTGCATACCAAATTTGGTGACAATAGCTCTAATACTTTTCCTTTAAATGAGTGGAAACCATGCGTGATGCCGGACATCGGACGCCGGACATCAGACAATGGACATGGGACAGCAGAAAAAGCAAAAATAATATATCCACCCCCCAGGGGGGTGGACATAATTAGCACCAAGAATGGTTGTATCCGATAGCCATAAACAGCTTTGTACAACATGAGATATAGAAGTAGTGACAAAGTACAGAATTAAGGAGTGCTTCATAACAGGCAGCACAAGTTTGTAAGGGAGAAATAACGCTTAAGAAAAAGAAAATATATGTTAACATAATGAAGGCAAAGAAAGAGGAAATATAGATGTAGCGACAAAGTATCGAAACAAGACAATTTTAAAAGCAAGATGACACCATTAATATGTAAACAAAAAATTGCAACATATGATCCTGTATATTTTGTCTTTACTTGTTTCTGAGGATAATGTTTTAAAAAACATTATTAACTATTCAAACTAGACCTGCAAACCTCTAGGAATACGAATAAGCAAGATATAAACATTAATTTTGGCAATCCTCATTTGACCTTGAAAGAGGGGCCAAAGGTCAAATCCGATCACACCAAAAGATTCCCGGCCCATGATTTCCTAGATTTTGGTTCACCATTCCAAAGATCTAGGACCAATAATAAGGGAGTTATAAGCACTTTTAAGTTTGGCTATCCTCGTTTGACCTTGAAGGAGTGGTCCAAGGTCAAATCCGACCACAGCAATAGATTCCCAGCCCATGATTTCCTATATCTTGGTTTACCATCCCAAACCTCTAGGACCAATAATAAACGAGTTATAAGCACTTTTAAGTTGGGATATCCTCATTTGACCTTGAAGGACGGGTCCAAGGTCAAATCCGACTGCAGCAATAGATTCCCAGCCCATGATTTCCTATAGTTTGGTTTACCATCCCAAACCTCTAGGACCGATAATAAGCGAGTTATAAGCACTTTTAAGTTTGGCTGTGCTCATTTGACCTTGAAGGAGGGGCCAAGGTCAAATCTGACCACACCAAAAGATTCCCAGCCCATGATTTCCTATAGGTTGGTTTACCATCCTAAACCTCTAGGACCAATAATAAGCGTGCTATAAGCACTTTTATGTTTGGCTATCCCCGTTTGACCTTAAAGGAGGGGTCCAAGGTCAAATCCGACCACACCAAAAGATTCCCGGCCCATGATTTCCTATAGGTTGGTTTTACCATCCCAAACCTCTAGGACCAATAATAAGGGAGATATAAGCACTTTTCATGACTGCAAAGAAACACCTGTGGCGGCCATCTTGTTTTTCAAAATATGGCCAAAAATATTCCCAGTCAAGATTTTATAATGAGGAACATATCCTGCGAATTTGAGATCTCTACCTATAATACCCTTTGCTCTAGAGGGCCACCAAAAGTCCTTGTTTAAAGTCGAAAAACACCTGTGGCGGCCATCTTGTTTTTCAAAATGAGGCCAAAAATATTCCCAGGCAAGATTTTATGGCTATGAATATATCCTGCAAATTTGAGAAGGCTAGCTATAATATTTTTTTCATTAGAGCGGTAACGGTGAAATCTCTCTACACACTGCGGCGGCGGCGGCGGCGTAGGCGTAACAAAGTCAAATCCATAGTATCCACCGGATGCTATCCGGTGGATACAATAATCCAGTCTTTGCTTCCTACTTTCCTTGTCAAAAGTGTATGAAAACTCCATTGTCCTCAATAACTAGGCTTGTTATTCTTTCACTTTCTGAGGGTTTGTTCCATCAGGTTTCTTTTTTTACCAGTTAAATGTCTTTTTGGGAGTTTTATGTTGATGATAAACTTTCATATTACTTGTGAGCTAACATGGATATTAGTGGTCTTTTTGTACTGATAAAGTAAGCTTGGCTATTGTGATACCTCTTACAAAACCTTTACTAGATAATGAAGATAGCAAGAAATATTGACCTGTGTCTGGTCTTGGGTTTACATTCAAGCTTGTTCAGCATATGGTTGAACAGTTGAAGGAACATAGCAATGCAGATGTCTTGACCACCCAATTCAATCTGAATATAAGTAGACCACTAAAAAGCGCTCTTATCAATAAAACATGACATTGATTTGCCCTTTTCTAAAGGGATGATACTGGTCTGGTACTTCTTAATTTGTCTGCTGGTTTTAATACAGTTATAGATCATGGTGCCCTCTTTAGGGAAGTTGTAATTCTGGTTGGGAGTGTGTGGAAACAGACTTGTGCAAACTTTTTTGTTCTAAAAGTGCCAGTTTTCGGCCCCATATGGTTTCTTGTGCTCAAAAATGTGAATCCTGTCATTTTTAATTACAATCTTATATATATGATTGGGAGAATTTTCATAAATTATCAGCACTTATACAGGATACTGAAAGCATGAAACCGAAGTCAATAAATTCATATACAATGGCAAACTATTGGCCTGTGGGACTGCTGATCATAAAAAGTATATAAGTTTATTAAAACCTTCATCTGAAGCTTCCTTATGGAAGTCACAAATGCTAAAATAAATTTAGGTGATTTTAATATTGTAATATTAAATCTATTCCCTGATACCCGGGTACACACCCATCTGTACAGTAAATTGTGTCTGAGAACTTATCACATGTTGACTGGAAGCATTCTGAAGAACATGGGCAACACCCAATTCCATATGTACTGCTTAGGGATTCTAAAATAATAACCTAGGTGATTCTTCTACTAGCCCAGGACATCAATAATAAAAAGTGATGGCAAATTATATCCAACATTTAACACCTGATGTAATAATAGTTTTTTTTATGATGGTATTTTGTAGTTTAATTATTAAAACAATGGACTGCATAACAAAGGTCTATAGTGATGTGAAACAGATGATTCAAATGTTTCATGTGGCTAAAATGTGGTGATAAAAAGTATTTTAAACTTTCCATGTCAAACTTCTGCATAAAAATTTAAGATGAAAGGTGGAACTTGAGATTTTACATTCTGAAATAGCAGGGCAATCAATCTTTTGACATAACCATCATAATGTAAAGTGTACCTGTTGAGCAATCTATTCCCTGATACCCTGGTATACATCCATTTGTACAATTGACTGTTTCTGAGAACTTATCACAACTTGATTGGAAGCATTCATCAGAACATGGCTGGCACCCGACTCCGTATGTATTGTTTGGGCATTCTAAAATCATAAACTGATTTTTACTCTACTTCTGGAAGCATATTTTATCCATACATCAGATAAAAATGGTTGCAAATTATATCTTTACACAAGGACATCAATTTCACATATATTATGATGTAGAAAAATTCATATTTGGTTAGTTATTGTGATAAATTTGAACACATAACAGACTGCAAAGCATTCACCATATCAATGTGATATGAGTAGTGCTACACTTGAATAGTTAGATAAATAGATAGATAGTTAAAGCCTAAAGCTGAGAGGACAGAGAAAATAATGACAAATCAACATATGCATGCCAAATACCATATAATGAAAGTACATATGAATGGAGTTACAAATATAACGGTTGTCATAAACTTTCATCATCAAAGAGATTGCATAAATACTTCAGAAGGCTTTTGGGTTTGCATTGATGCTTAACACTTTGTATAAAAAAAAAACAAACAAAATTGGTTACCTTCTGAACAGTCAGTCCCCATGTACCCTGCTATGCACCCATGAGAGCAAGTCATGTTTACTGAAGATGTCACACATCTTGATTCATTGCACTTGTTTGAGCAATTCTTACATCCATAGCCATATGTTTTCTCTGGACAGTCTAGAAAACAATTCCGTTATACCCTTCATTTTATGTTGCACATTTTTGCTGGTAGACATTTAGATTACATGCAACCTTATTAAAATTCACCAATGTTAATAGTAGCATGATTCACACCCACATGACTGTAATTTTATCATATTTTGTAGTGTAACAATATGATTTTTTCATATTTTTAGTGTAAACGATTTTTGATTCTGGTCACATGCTATAGTGCATGCCAATGGAGCTTGAAACAGACAGAAGCAGGTAGGTAACACAGTTTTCAGAAGAGGGTTAATATACCCTATCCACTCCAAGTGGACTGCTTTTGGGTCAAGTATTACCTAGTTCAGATAGCGATACTTGATCTAGTTGATTTAGAGGTGGCATTTTCAAAACGTAAAATCTGCAAGGGCACCACACTTCAAGGCTGAGAGAGCCGTAGACCAAGCTCTTATCATTAATAAAATAAGTTTTCAACTTAATATAACTGGTAAGCATTTTTAATACCATTGAAAGTACTACTGCTTTTGATTCTAAGTTCAATGCGAAGAAACTTGCTTGCAATACAATTGCTAGTTTAAATCTCACAAAATAGTCACTTGAAGGTGATGCTGGAAGCATATTTTATCCATACATCAGATAAAAATGGTTGCAAATTATATCTTTACACAAGGACATCAATTTTACATATATTATGATGTAGAAAAATTCATATTTGGCTAGTTATTGTGATAAATTTGAACACATAACAGACTGCAAAGCATTCACCATATCAATGTGATATGAGTAGTGCTACACTTGAATAGTTAGATAAATAGATAGATAGTTAAAGCCTAAAGCTGAGAGGACAGAGAAAATAATGACAAATCAACATATGCATGCCAAATACCATATAATGAAAGTACATATGAATGAAGTTACAAATATAACGGTTGTCATAAACTTTCATCATCAAACAGATTGCATAAATACTTCAGAAGGCTTTTGGGTTTGCATTGATGCTTAACACTTTGTAACAAAAAAAACAAACAAAATTGGTTACCTTCTGAACAGTCAGTCCCCATGTACCCTGCTATGCACCCATGAGAGCAAGTCATGTTTACTGAAGATGTCACACATCTTGATTCATTGCACTTGTTTGAGCAATTCTTACATCCATAGCCATATGTTTTCTCTGGACAGTCTAGAAAACAATTCCGTTATACCCTTCATTTTATGTTGCACACTTTTGCTGGTAGACATTTAGATTACATGCAACCTTATTAAAATTCACCAATGTTAATAGTAGCATGATTCACACCCACATGACTGTAATTTTATCATATTTTTGTAGTGTAACAATATGATTTTTTCATATTTTTAGTGTAAAAGATTTTTGATTCTGGTCACATGCTATAGTGCATGCCAATGGAGCTTGACACAGACAGAAGCAGGTAGGTAACACATCATTAATAAAATAATTTTTCAACTTAATATAACTGGTAAGCATTTTTGATACCATTGAAAGTACTACTGCTTTTGATTCTAAGTTGACTGCGAAGAAACTTGCTTGCAATACAATTGCTAGTTTAAATCTCACAAAATAGTCACTTGAAGGTGACGCTAATCATGATTTAATCTCAATTTACCAGATTTACAGACAGGTTGTCTGGTATATGCACTCAATATTCAATACTAGGATAGGATAGGGTGGCCTATAATCAGCTAACATAACACAATGGACAGCTGGTATCTATACAATTATAAAGGAGAAAACTTGTCAAAATTCTGAAGGATATATGGTTAGATTATTTAGTAGCTCTATTAGTTGATGCCAATGATTTTTCTTGGCAAGCAGCAAAAGCAAGCCATACCATTTGTCATGTAGGACAGAACAAGGTAAATATCTAGTTGGTCAGAAAATTATCAGGTTTAGACAAGCTAATGCTTAAACACAACTCTAGGTATCAGGCTAATAACATGCAAAAATCTGCTCCATGAGATTAAAGGTGACTATTATATACACAGTTTGAAGCACTTGTTTTACTGAGGATGGCAAAATCAGTGGCTACAGTGCAGCAATATGTAAATACAAATTCTCGTGGGTCGAGACATGGCCAAAAATCCTCATTCTGATTGAAGCATGGGCTATAATAAATCTACTTTTCTTACAAGAAATTAAATACATATAATCCTGTTACAGTGTGGATAGCTACTCACTATGGATAGCTGTTAATGTATTATTCATGATAAATAGTTGTAGATCTTAATCCTCTCACAGTTCAGTCCACCACCAATGGCCTTTGCACAGCTGTGCACATTTTTCAGACCAATCATGAAAGGGAAGCCAAAACGTTTGCTAATTTTCTTGGCTACCATATGTAATTACATGGCAGCCTTCCGGACCTTTTTCATTATCTATGACTTACCAATTCTTCTATTGAAATAAAAAACCTCACATTTGTTAAATCTCTAAAAGTCAACTGGCCCTTAGTCCTCAAGAGTACATCTATCCTGGACACAGTCTCTTGAAAATTTTCTCAACTTCCACCTTAAAAGCCCTTTATGGCTTTGTGCAATGGTTTGTGACATGGTTCCATGTTTTCATGTTATTTTCTCACGAAGAGATGTTATTTTATTTTCTCATTAATAAATGCTACCATGCTGGTCCAATGGTTTGGAAACTAACCAAAGATTTCTGGTACTGAAACAAGTTTTGCCTGCCTCTCCCTTTGGCGAATTATTGATACATGTTTCACAGATTCAGGAGACCAGCAGCCTCCTTGGGATATGAGGATAGGGTTCCTCTTTACGTCATAAAGAAGCAGGGAACTTGGGTGTCAAACTGTGCATAATGTTACATTCATTCAAAGGTCCCTGCTCCCTCTCTGTTACTTCTTGCTTTCAAACAGCACCTACACTATTGGTGGGTGTTTGGGTAGTTGTTTTAACCAACCCGAGACTCAAATGTTTCTCTTCAAAAATTTTATATCCTGCAGTAAGTTATCAAAATACGTATAAGAGAGTTTCCTCTCAAACTGGGTTTGGTTTGCTGCATTTGTCTGTGCCTCATTTGATGAAACATCAACATGTTTGTTGTAATTTGGATGTGATAACTGTGTTATACTTCAAAATATTCACCTTTGACCTTTGGCGTTTATGTCATCTTCATAGTTGGTCCCATTTAGTGAGAACCTTGCCAACTTACCTCAACATATTCCATTTTTGTCACCTCAATATCATATTATGGTAAATGTTTAATGTCTTGTATTGCTGGAATTATGAACTATATAAATGCTTATCATAGTTTTGTATCATACTAATCTTAGAATTATTAATTATAGGAACACTTATCTCACAAAATATTTAGTATACATATCTTAGTATTTATAACTTACCAGTATTTATAACTTAAAGTAATAAATATATGAAATCTACCAAATGTAATTCAGTGAGAAAGTTACTGTTGAAAGGACTCCTTTCTGCGATCCCCTAACAGTTCAAATTTTAACTTGTTACCATACCAAGAGGATCAAAGAGGAGTAAAAAATCCTACCTCAGGGGAATGAATGTAGCTTTATCCTAGCCTCTGATGAGATGATGACACACTAGTCTAACCGAAATGCAGTCATTCAGTAAATGCATGTATAAGATAGTTTAGACAATGGTGTTGTGTATATTGTCTAGTTCAATTGTATTTTGATTCTGATTAATTCAAAATGGTTCAGTTAATAATGGATGATATGGGTAATGACGGATATCGAGAGTAAGAATCATATTTGCAAAATATGCTTATTCATATAATTTTCTTAAAAATGGAAATTGCCAAAGAAAAACTTGTAGGAATATTTTTTTTCATATAAGATAAAACTAATAACGACAACAACTAAATGTTAATGCTATCTGTTTTCTATGCAACTGTTGTATCAATTTGTCATTGTTAGCTTTAGAATTTCAAAACATTACAAAGTTTTACCATGTAGAATTGTTCCAAGAATAATAATGACTCTCATCCAAGAAAATTCTGAGGGCATTAATGTACAAACTAAATTGCTTAAATGAGATAACTCAGTTTAGCTTCTGTCTTTTTGAACCCACTTGCTCACACTGAGATAATGTATGTTATTCAGAATGTTGTTATTTAGTATATCCTGTTGAGAACTATTTTGGTAGAGTTACGAGAAATGATTTTTACCCAGTGAACAGTCATTTCCAGTTTTCCCTGCAATGCACCCATCAGAACAATTCATTATCTCTGAAAACTTGTCACACTTTGAGTTCGTGCAGTTTTCTGAACAGGGTTTGCAACCTATTCCATATGTATTGGCATCACATTCTGTAATATATATATTTTCATATACATAATGCATTGTGTTATGGTTATTTAAACTTCACTAATATATTCTAGTTTACAAAGTTATCCAGTATGTATCTACATTAAATAAAAAACCCCATAAAAGTCAGCTCAAAAAGATGTCCAGTTTATTTACATGAATGCCAATTTTATATAAATATTTGTCAAACAAGTGTGACAAACAGTATTATTTCATTGTTAAATAATTTGTACTGTGCTACTGTTGTTTATTATATTAAACACCATTAATGATTGATGTCTTTTTTACAATATCAGATTGCTAACAACTGATATTCCAATATTTGTGCTATAAAACAAAAAAATATTCTAGTTGATATCATTTACTTTTTAATAATAATAATAATAATATACAAATGTGTATCATTTGAAAGCAGATAGACATGCTACAACATCTGGGAGATATTCAAGCCAGAAGACACATTTAGTATTTTATGTAAGGGTGAAATAAATTCTGAAAATATATTACAAGCCTATGAATTAAGTTTTTTTACACTTCATTTTAGATGTATGTCAAATAATAATTTACAGTTTCACCAAATACATAATTTGAATACCCGTCTGACAATTGTTCTCTGTGTATCCAGCAGTACAGCCACCAAAACAGACTCCTGTCTCTGATGTCCAGTCACACTGAGGGTTCTCACAGTGTCCGCATGGCTTGCATTCCTGTCCATATGTGTTGGCTTGACATACTATTTCACAGAATAAGAATTGAGTAGACTCCTACTAGTGCACATTAATAAAAATTCATGAGTTGTTTTTTGTATGATAAATTCTCAATCTTTAAGAAATGTTACATAATGTTTGTTTTTGCTATTTCAAGCCTGGCGGGCGCTTTTTAGATGCCGACCCATGCCTGTCCCTGCACTCTCCCTTCTTGGACCTAAGCGCATTAGAGGATTTGTATCAATTTTGCGCTATATAAATCCTACTATTATTATTATTATAAAAAATCATAAACATTTGCTCATTACTTTTGGAGAAAGCTAAAGCTAAAGTCATAAAAATTCATTCCAAATACATCAAAGTAACGTCAGTGTTTTCTGTAAAAATAACTGCTTGAAATAGCAAAAATAAACATCAAACTATAGTCAGTGTTATAACTACTTGAACTAAAATTAGTCTCACTTCTGGGAATCTGATAGAAGCAAACGTTTCATAGGAAAAAGATGAAATAATTTTTAAGCAAAATGGAACCTTTAAAAAATCAAAAAAAATTTTCGTATTCAGAATATGATCCAAAAATTTCAAAATTTAATCAGTTATTTCTTTAGTCACACCCTAGGAATAAAAAAATCATAAAAATCTGTTTATTACTATTGGAAAACAGACAGATAAACAGACAAATCCCAAAACATAAACTCCTGGTGGAGGTAACGGATATTATAGGGTTTGCCTGACTGTAAGGTCCAACAAGTATGTTGTTTCCTGTATGTCAGGATATAGATGCCTACTGGAAGTGTTTTTCTTCTGAACCATAAATGAATGCATTTAAAAAAATAAAGTGATGAAAATCATTATATATGTAAAATAACCCCAAAAATGAAAGTATGGGTTTAACTATGATATAACCATACTCAAGCCTTCCACTGGACAATATTTCTTCTGTAGGTGTTTAAGCATATTATGTACTAAACTAGTTGACAATTTTCTAGATATTAAAAAATATTATATTACTGTTGGCATATGTAATAAAAGATTTAGTTGTTTGTAGATGTGTGGAGTTTTAGAATATTTAACTGAAGCAAAACAAATATTATAGATGTTGAAATTAATATTCACAAAACTCGTTTACATTGTTACTTGAACAAAATCTACAAACAGAATACTACAAAGGCATGGGTACTGTTCAATGTTTTGTTTGCAGGAAAGAAAATCCTTATTACTACTTTTTTATAAATGAAAATCGGGCAAATTAATTTCCTGGAATGAAGTTACAGATACTTCAAGCAGTTATTTGTGTGCAGAAGATTCGGATGTTTTCTGTACAATTATTTGTGCTAAACAATTAAACAATGTTGTGAGAATAAAATTAAATACAAACAATTATAAATCGCAAGAAATAAGAAAAATTGTTAACGGTTACCACTAATTTCAACCTCGCATAGAGTTAAAATCCTGAAGTCGTAACTGCTCCTTTCCTCCTTGACAATTATAATATACCTAAAAATAAAGAGAAATTTGAACTTTGTGGTTCACATAATCCATCGAGATAACAAAATGTGCAACTTCAATATCAATTCAAAGATTCTAATCCACTCTTTTGAGCAGGACACCTTAAAAAAACTTTAAAGGTTTACTTACATGAATAGTTGACACTTAGTCAATAACAGTAAAATAGACATGATAACTGATGTATTTCAATGTATCTCATATGAGATCACTTAATTACATGTAAATATTTATCAACATAAACAACAATATGGCGTTCTACCTGAATATAACAATACAAGTCGTACTACATTAGCACATTGTTTCCTACTATATTTGACATTTAAAAGGGATTATTATTATTATAAAATTAGAATAAAGTTATTCCTGAAAAGAATGCAGTTAAAGAAGAACACAATAAGAATTTACAATTCCCTAAGCTGTTTTACAAAATAAAAAAACATAATTTTGTGCTACCATATTGGCCCTTTTGGTAATGCCCCATTACTATCATGAGTTCAAAGATCTAAATTGGGGTTTTATATTCCATTCAACAGCCAGGATCATATTCGGCGGACAGGTCCTCAGCTTTGTCACTTGTGTGGGTTGAACCCACACAGAGGTGACAGTCTGTGCTTAGATGGCAAACCTGCTAACCCACAAGGTCATTGAAGATCTCTCATCATGTGTGACAACTAATGCCCATATTTCAGTGGCAAATGAAAGTAGTGACTGGCTCCACAGCCCTCTGTTTGTAAACAGTTGCTAAGATTTTCATGTGGGAATGAGGTTCGTGTTATGCCAGGAAAATCAATTTCCAGAACAACCCTGAAGGGATATGTTAAGTCGAGGGTGCAACTGAGGTCAGTATTATTGTCATGCATTCTTAAACCACGAATTGACAACCTTTAATGGTGGCTGACCACAATCTAAAGATGACTAAACATACTGCAGAAGTGTCATCCAGTTTGGCTCATAAGACAAAGCCTGCATTGGATAAAGAACGTTTTAAGGTCAAAGTTACTTTTTCAAGTTAAAAATTTTAACCTATCTTCTGGTCACCTTAGAATGAAATATTTTGAAGAATTGTGGGCACTGGCAGCACCTATAGAAATGCATCTATACCAATACATCTACACATTCTATACAAATACATCTATACATTCTAAATTATATGTAGGAAATACTGAATATGATTAGCGACAGCAGCACTGTAAGAATAATAATATATCATGTGAGGTGAAATGTTTAAATTGTCAGTTAAGATCTTTTAAAACTAGTGGCGACTGGTGGCAGTTGCATAAAAGAAAAATCCAATATTTTGTCTCTTAGGTGGATAGCCTGTTATTCATAGCAGAATATTTTTTTATTTGTTGATAATTTCAGTTTACAAAAAGCCAAAAATTAATCTTCAACTGTTGCTGACGTGACAGTTGCAAAGAAATTCAGTCACCTTTTTCCAACTATAATGTAAGGTTGCCAGAAGGTAACTTGTCTCCAAACATAGGCAAAGATTGGTGATAAATGGGAAATATGAAAGGCTGCATTGGGAGGCAACAGGCTTTTATGTGGGTGTTCCACCACACGACTAATGTGGGTGTTCCACCACACGACTAAGGCTCCCGATTAAGGGTTTTTGAGGGTCGGTTTGAAATATTTGCTTAGTCCCAGACCTTCTGTAAGGGTCGGTTGTGGTCGGTTGGGGCCGTGTGAGAAATCAAACATGTTTGATATTTCTCCCGACCCCAACCGATTATTTTTTCCCGCCATAAACAAAATGTCCAGTCCCAGGCTTCCTCAGGCCTCCTCAGATCAAATTTACACAGTCCTATGTTGTCCCAGGCCACCTGCGACCCTTAGTCGCCGACCCTTAGTCCCAGACCCTCTATACCTTAGTCCCAGGCTTCCTGCGACCCTTAGTCCCATTGCAAAGCAAAAATCGGCTATCTCGGTCTGGGGACGCCTGGGGACGCCTCAGGACACCTTGTGGGGTCGGGACTTAATCCTGGGTTAGTCGGGGCTTAGTCCCAGGAGGCCTGAGGCGTCCTGGGACCCAGTCGGTTTGTCTACGACAGGATCGTGGTTCAAACCGACCAGAAAAATGGCTTAGTCTGTTCTTAGTCCCAGACCAGTTAGGGACTGTCTGGGGCCTCCTGGGGCGTCCTGAGGCCGATATGTAGTTAATCCCAGACCTTCATACCGATTCTGTCTTCCACCCCATTGGTCAATTTTTTTTCCATTTTTTCCAAGACTACCCACGATTAAGGGTCGCCGACAGGATCGGGGCTTAATCCTTTGGTGGAACAAGGGCATAAGGCTCCCGATTAAGGGTTTTTGAGGGTCGGTTTGAAATATTTGCTTAGTCCCAGACCTTCTGTAAGGGTCGGTTGTGGTCGGTTGGGGCCGTGTGAGAAATCAAACATGTTTGATATTTCTCCCGACCCCAACCGATTATTTTTTCCCGCCATAAACAAAATGTCCAGTCCCAGGCGTCCTCAGGCCTCCTCAGACCAAATTTACACAGTCCTATGTGGTCCCAGGCCGCCTGCGACCCTTAGTCGCCGACCCTTAGTCCCAGACCCTCTATTCTTGGTCCCAGGCCTCCTGCGACCCTTAGTCCCATTGCAAAACAAAAATCGGCTATCTCGGTCTGGGGACGCCTGGGGACGCCTCAGGACACCTTGTGGGGTCGGGACTTAATCCTGGGTTAGTCGGCTCTTAGTCCCAGGAGGCCTGAGGCGTCCTGGGACCCAGTCGGTTTGTCTACGACAGGATCGTGGTTCAAACCGACCAGAAAAATGGCTTAGTCTGTTCTTAGTCCCAGACCAGTTAGGGACTGTCTGGGGCCTCCTGGGGCGTCCTGAGGCCGATCTGTAGTTAATCCCAGACCTTCATACCGATTCTGTCTTCCACCCCATTGGTCAATTTTTTTTCCATTTTTTCCAAGACTACCCACGATTAAGGGTCGCCGACAGGATCGGGGCTTAATCTTTTGGTGGAACAGGCCCATAATGTTGGCCACTAAACTTTTGAAATGGTGGGCTGTGAAGGTGATTCAGCGGATTGTGTGTCTGAGTTTCCAAAAATATCAAACCAGTTTAAAATTATGGTGATCCTGCAACTCAATTTGGGGACAAACCCTTCCATGTTAACATGGTTGGTGTCTGGTCCCAAGGAATGGGCTGTGCAGCTAGCTGTCACTAAAATTGCCAGTACAACATGGGTTCAATTTAGCATCATGTTCACCTATTACGTTATGATGCCATATTGTTTATACAGGGGTGTAGCTTATGTATAAGCCAGTACACTCAGACATACCATTTTGTTAGTAGAATCATTTATGGGATATACAATACCCCATCCCCTTACAAATATTGAATATAACCACAACTGTCTTAAAATTATTGCATACTAAATCAAAATTCCTAGCTTCCCCTCTAAATAACATGGTGCATATATACATATACATGCACAGTTAAAATGTTAGTAATTAGAAAAGGGGTTTGTCTGTACAAAATATGGGAAATACATTAAATTAGGAGAAGTACAGGTATACATTTATGAAGGCTAGATGTTTAATGACTGAACTCGAAAGGACTTTAGGCTGTAGTGCAGAATGAATTCCCCAAAACTGTGTAAATGTGTCCAAAGATTCAACCTGTGGTAGCAAAGTCTAAAAACCTAAATATTTGAAAAGGGTTGTCAGTATTGTTTGGTAAAGAGTGAAGTCTGAAACACAAATTCCCCAAAATTCAAACCCTAATTGACTGTAGGCTGTACACCTACTTTACATCATGCTGCCGACCAACCACCTGCATCATAGCTGGTGCTTTTGTATAAGAAATCAACTTGCTTTTCTATACTTGTTTATTGCTTTGATAGATAAAACAGACAAGTTTTTTAAATTAAAAAAAAAAGTTATTTGAAAAATTTTGAAAAATAGCAATTTGATTTAAAGTTATGCTGCAATACAAAATGAACACAATATGGGCTGTCATATTTGCGCACACATCTGTGTGGGTTGGACTCCCAAAAGTGACAATGCTGAGGATCTGTCCCAATATGCCTCTGGCTGTTGAACAGAACGTCGAGCTCCAACTGTGACTATGGCCATATTTATATATAGAGTATGTTCTCAAAATGACAATGTGTGTAGCTCTATACAGAAAGAGAATGTAAGTTATGAGGTCAACAGTCTTTTTGGAATGATAAAACGTAAATAGTGGATTAAAACCACTTATTCTTTGCAGATTAGCCTGTTTTGTTTTATCACTCACCGAGCCATCACTGGTGAAGTGCAAGTTAAGTTTAGACTGGCACCCACAGTGTCGTGTTGTTCAGCACATTGTATGCTTTCTTCAGTGTATGTATGGCTTTCGTTGGACCCATAGATTATAAATTGGGAAAGTCTGTACTCTGAAATCAGACATGATGTCATAAATAAAGCATTGATATTTATCATGTATACTTTTTAATCCACTTAAGAAGTTTGTCTACATTGTTTTGCCAGTAAGCACAATGCATACCATCTGCTCAGGAAAAATGAAATTTGATTTGTGAATTATTGATATTTGTCACGTTTACCTTGTGATCCTTTAGAATAATCATAATTATATTAGATTACAACATTTTCTATACACTATACATTTTACCATCAATTACAGAGTCGACAAGATTGTAATGTTTTCTTGAAGATATGTTCTATGCTATTGTTATTTGCAACAGATACCATTTTGTGATTACAATATTAAAATGTACAGAAAAATCCACGATGACAGAGTGAATGGCGGGTTGTTGACAAAGATACTGCAGCATATGTGCCTACAATACAACAATCCTATGACAATACTGGAAATTAAGTTACTATAATTAAGTGAACAAAATGAAAAGGTTTTGCTATTGTAACACTTCAATCCTTCAGGTTAAAAGTCATTGTCGCAGAGCTCTTATAATGAAATAATATCTGTCACAGAAATGCAGGCGGATTCCATTTTCCTTTCCAATGAAGGGGTGTGTGTTATTTACCTGGTGTATTTCTTTAGTGTTCATACTTTATTTGGGTACTTTTTTAAAATGTTTTACTTTTCTCCATATCTTTATTTGTATCTGATAGACATGTCCTCTTTTATTTGTCATAAATATGTTAAAATTATCAAGTAGTAGGAATGCCATCTTCAAAAAAGCAGTGTTTGGGTATCGTCATACGACACTTGAAATAGTGATTTTGTGATTGAAATTTAAAAACTGTGACTCCGAGGATATTTGTGTTTATTTTTCATTGATGCTTTATCCTTTATTTTAAATACACAAAATATTCCATTAAAATAAAAATAATATTCCTAATGGTTACATTCTAGCCTAATTCTTTGGCAAAATGTGCCCAATCTTACTGTTATCTGTGTGTATATTTTGTCAAAATATTTCACATTCCTGTAGTACTTGTATTCTGTCAAAATTTCAGAAATGAGCATTTTAGCCTCAAAAATAATTCACAACACTTATGTAACTAACATAAATGGTATTGTGATATTGTAAAAATGTGATGATATGATGATACAACTGTGTGTAGTGATCTGTCTCTTTACTGGAAAGTAAAAGCAATGACAAAAATACTCACGGTTGCTATCTCTATTAAAGACTGTGACAGAGTTGAGGATGACAGTCTGTCCAAGGTCTACATACCACCATTCAGCTGGTGAATTTCCAGTTGTATGAGTGCAGCAGCCATGGTCCATATTAGGATCTGTACATCCATCAACAGCAGCACTGCTAAGCAATGTGTCACTTAGGTAGTTAGATGACTGCCAAGTGTTCTTTCCAACAATATTAAAGCTCACTGGACCTGCACTTACTGTAAAAATAATACAAAGAATCGTTACAAAATATCATACACTGTCACTGAATGTAAGATGTCATTTTTTCTTAGATTTTATTTACTCTTTCCACACAATGTTCCCTAACCTGGCGATGGCAGCAACCCTTTATCAGGCACTTACACATCACAATATACACAGCATACCACATTAATATGTGGTAGCACATGCTAATGTTACAATTAATATAAAAAGTTTTCATTTGCTTCATCAAGTAACAAAAATTTAAATATACTGTTTTGGCTTTAAAATGAATGCCGTTATACGTAAATTCTTTTTCAACATAAAATTGCAATAAAGTAACAGGAAACTTCTCCAATGACATAAAAAATTGTACACTATTGTACACATATGTAGCATGGATATTAAATTGAGTGGTATGTTCCTTATTGTATGTCTAACAAGATGCACTCATAGAGAGCAAAACGCTCGACTCGATGTGACCAGTCTCACAAGTGTTATAAAGTATAACACACATCCATCATGGTGGCATTTCCAGAAATTCTGGAGGCTTCTTGGTATCCAATATATTAATTGGATCTTTCCTAAACTATAATCACTCCTTCCCATGGCTAGTCCTTTCCTACTTCAAATTTGACATCAAAATTTATTAATTACTTTTGAAGAAATATGAAGTAGAAAGCTAAAATCATTAAAATACATTGAAATGGGACCTATGAAAATTCATGATTTTTTTGTATCCAAAATATGATCCACGTCTTTCCCAAAAATTAGTAATTTCTTCCTTTCACCAGGTCCTACTCACAAATTTTTTATAAAGATCTGTTCATTAGTTCTGGAGTAATCTAAACACCAAAAACAGGCAGACAAATAGACAAAAAAGCACACAACAAACATAAATTCCTGGTAGAGGTAAAAATATTGGTTAAAAGCCACTTCTTGGTCAAAATTACTCAGGGTAAATTTTTGTGATGGACTGTCAAGAAATTGAAACAAACAAACAAAAAAAAACAGAAATAAATAAACATGACAAATACACCACTTCCCTCTCAATTGTATTTATGTCAATTTCAAGACATAAATTTAATGAGAAGAAGTATATCACACGTATCACAAGCTATAGTTTTGTGACCTCACAATGACAATTGCATTGTGACATCATTAAGTAATGACATCATCAGACAGCGAAATATTGATTTTTTTACTTATGCAATAAAGAAAATCAGATTTCTCTGTATATGCCCAATTGATCTATTATTGTCCATCAAGTTGAACACTTTATCTTGGTTAAAGTTTTTTTTTTAACAGTAAAATTTTAGATGCTGTGTTTTTTTCTTTTCTTTTTAAAAGACCTTTAAAAAAATTGCTAAAAAAATCTAAAAAAAAAATTAAAAAAAAAAAAAAAAAATTTAGAATTGACTGGTATTGAACCCCAACCATGAGATTACAAGTTCCACACATTACACTCACAGCCACAGAGGATATCTGATGAGACAAGAATTTATGAGGAGGAAATCCTATCATGATATTGATTTTTGAAGACAAGTAGGTTTCACTGTATATACCCAATTAAAAATTTAAAAACCTGTCTCCTGACTTTAATTTTCAAACAAATTACACCAAATTTGGAAGATTCCGTCTGTACCCCATGAAATATCTACCCACCAAATTTGAGCTCGATTGATGGTATAGTTTTTGAGTTATTAGGGCAAAACGGTGCACAGACAGACAGACAGACAGACAGACAGACAGACTGACAGAAACAAACTGATTACAATAACCCTCTCCTGTCGTCGAGCGTTAATAAGGGATGTGTTTCTTACTAATGATGTACATGAAGCTAGCCCCACATCCCACCATAGGGGTAAAATCATGTACACACCTAATATATATTTTTTAAAATTTAGATCTTTATAAGGACATTTTAAGCCCCTGTTACATCCTAAGGTATGTGCGTTTATGTGCTAGCCAAAGACAAAAAAATGGGTTAAACTTGAAGCTACATGCACGTTACACTCATGTGACACATAGATGGTCTGAAGAAATTAGTGTTTGAATTAATTTCTGAGTGGTTGTAGAAATAACGGACACACATAACAGCCATACCATAAGATTCACTTGTTTTTTTTTAAAGATGCCCAAACAGCTACTTCTGTCACGAACGGGCCATGGCCATACATTTCACAAAAAATCCAAAACCTGTGTGTTTTTTATGCTGTATGTTGGGATTTACGTAAAAGTAGCTTATGCCCCTCTTCCACCAAAAGACAAAGGCTCCCGATGAAGGGTTTTGGAGATCCTGGACAGTCTGTTTGAGTCTGTTTGGATCTGTTGTGGTCTGAATAAATATCAAAAATATTTTATATTTTAAACGACTGAAAAGATCCACTTTCGCCTCGCTACCCACAAATTCCCCAGTCTCAGGCTTCCTGAGGCCTCCTCAGACGTAAAATTTACACAATCCTATGTTGTCTGAGGCGTCCCGTGACTCTTAAGCCCAGGACTCTTAGTCTCAGGAGGCCTGGACTTAGGAAATCTGTTATTAGTCCCAGGAGGATCGAGGAAGCCTCAGACCAGTCTGGGACCCAGTCTGCATATCCCTGACATGATCGGGGTTGAAACTGATCAAAAATGTGGCTTAATCACTTCATAGTTGGGGAATGCTCGTGAGTTGTCTGTGCAGGTCTACGGCTTCCTGAGGGACAATCTGGGTTTGATCCCATACCTGCATCAGGATTCCTTTTTCCGGCCCATTTTTCATGTTTTTTTTCACCGACTCTCACGGATTAAGGGTCCCAAAACAAGTTGGGGCTTAATCATTTAGTGGAACAGGGGCATTAACCTCTAAGTAAGTCTTGTGGCCTGGCTGCATGTCTGTTTTTTCTATGGACACACAGTAGATAATTCACATAATTTCTTGTCCATGACCATGAGGTGCTGTCTGTGTCATACAGATACTTAAAGATGACCTGCAGTTTAATTGCTTTTCATGTGGGGGACATGTTGGTTTAACTTCAAAGGTATCCCATTTTTGGACGTGGTCTGTCTGTATGTCCGTGTATGTTGTGATGTAATGGCTTTATGATAAGAAAGTGCCAGTAGTGTTAACGAAAAAGTGGCACATGTCTACAAATCTGTAATGCTACTTATGCATGGTAAGTGGCACAGGTAAAACAAGAACATATGTCCGTGTTTGTATGTCCCTCTCAGTCTCAACAGGTGCAAGGTATAATGAACGAAAAAGATAGGATGACTTGAATTTTGAGTGACCTTTTGGTTAGAAAAGAACACACCAGTTTTAACACATGCTTTGGATTTATTCCATTAAATACTAGCTAGTAATTTAGTATTGATACAACAATTAAAACATTTTCTACTAAATCTAGTAAACATATTTACAGGTTACAGTCCTGTAGATTTTAAAATACCTGATAGAGTGTCAGTTGTTCTGCCACAACTTGTAGAACTTGTACACAACTTGCTAGCGCACTGAGTTCCCCTTTGTGGGGAAGATATTGCGCCTGCAAAGTAGCAGACTAGATTAGATTACAAGTCCTATTGTTATTTTATAAGTGTCTAAGCAGATTACTCTCAATCTGTTATGACTAAAATGTTCATTTAAAAAGGTTGTTTGCCAAGTATGTAAGCAGTTAAAACAGTAATAAATCTCTCTAACAACTGAATGAGTGCCAAATTAAAAGGCCACGTTCTTTTATTGTTTACAGAGGAACATCTTGTGAAAATGCAAATGCGGCACCTGGAATCTGACATCTGACAATATTTTAAAAAAAGCTTTTGTTTTTTTACAAATTTACTGGGATTTAGTGTTGAGTTCCAGGTTGGACTGACTTAGAATTTGTTTTTTTTTTTACAAACACTGCTTTTACAAAGAAAAATTGGTCCTAAAAAGGGTAAAAGAGTGAGGAGAGTTTGTGTTGGGGGGATACAGTTGCTGACATATGGATAAGGAGGGAGGAGAGGGAGCAAAGACAGAGGGAGGAGAAGGCACAGAAACAGAGGAGAGAGAGGGTGGAAGTCATCTGGGATAAACCAATACACTCAACAGAGGAGGAAGTGACCGAAAAGCATGTAAGGACAGACAGAAGTGACACAGAAAGAAACACAGAGGCTGGAGGAGAGGGGGGCGACATCTCAATCGCATTCTAGGCACAAGAAGGGGCATATGACGAACATTTACTTCACAGACTCAGATGAGGAGCTTATGATGGACTTTGTCAAGGACCATGAGGAGCTTTACAACAAGCCCAACGAACAATTTAAGGACAAGGCCAGGAATGAATGCCTGTGGGAGAAGTTTGCCAACAACCAAAAGCTGTCTGTCAAAGTGTGCAAGTCTTGGTTCAAATCCCAAAGGACTCCCTACGACAAATTCATGCAGTACAAGTCTGGCCAGGAAAAAAACAGAGAGGTAGAACAGGATTCAGGATAAATTTAACTTCTTGAAGACACACATCAGACACAAGGGACTCAAATCTTCAGCCTTGAAGTCCTAGCTCAAGGAGATAGTGCATTCGCTGCCTCAGCACACAATATCTCCAGAGGGTCAACTTCATGGATAGTATGGAGATCAGCATGCAATCAGACACCACAATATACCCTCCAGTTCCAAGCCCCAGCGTAGTTTCCCAGCATTTTTCAGTCGATCAGCATGTCATGGACCAGTTTGCAGATGAAAACCATGATGTCATCATTTCTAAGACCAAGGTAGGAGAACACTAGAATAACCTTCCACAACTACTTTGCATCTGGGGGGAGGCCTTAGAAGATAGAGACTCTCAAACATTCAGAAAAATGAGGCTGTGAAACTTTTAAGTGGCATCCAGAGCAGGACAGCAGAAAGGAACCACCATCCCCATCAACCCCAGCAACTTACACTTTGTAGGAACTTACGCAACTTCAACATTTGTACCACAGACTTTTCAATAGCCTCAGCAACCAGCATCAGCTGCCAGGGAATACCTCTTAACCATCCCAGAGACTCAGATGCCAGCAAACAAAGTTATCCAACCAGCTCAGGAGAGCCAAATGGCAACTAAATGACAGCAGCAACCCAGATGGCAGCTGATTTCCTTCATAGTTTTTGATGACAAACAGGCGGAACCTTCAAGACCGCTTGCTTTTGCACTGACCCCGATGAAGCACTTCACCCCACCGTCAGTTGCCTCTGCCACAGGAGAAGAAAGTCAACAAAACATATCAGGACTCTCTAGATTCTTTGGGAATCTACAGTCAGTGATGTCAGTAGATTGACACATCACAACCATTTTCATGAAGTGACATGCTTCCAACCACCACCGCACAGCAGGAACATAAGCAGCAACCAACCAAGTCTCAGCCTCAAGAGCAGTCAGCTGACTTCAAGCAGCAGTAGCAGACCTACTGCATTTGCCTACAATCGGTCTTACCACTGCTGTAAAATTTATAGGTCCTTCTCAGGACCATCCAAAATCTTCTAAAAACTATTATTCGGTTGAATGTTTAAAAAAAATCCGAAAACAAGAAGCATTACTCCACCCCACACCAAACATATAACCTCCAAGCACAAAGAAATGAGTGAATGAGTGAGTGATTGAAACTATGAAGTTAAAAAAATCAAATAACTTGAAAGATTTTGAAATTTGAAAAAAATTTACAAACTTTTGGAATAATAAATTGAAAAAAATTGGTAAAAATGAAAGTTTGACCAAAGGCTTGAGATGAAACTTTGGCCAAAAAAGGGTCAGAAACACTTTGAGTTATGAGAATCTTTGACATTTTTGAGAAAGATTTGAACTTTCGATCTGACTTTTTCAGTTTTGACCTTTGAGAAAGTTTTAAAAAAGTTTTCAACAGATTTTGATAGTTTATAAGGTTTTGAACTAAGAAATATCTTGCAAATTGGCCAGAAAAAGAAATTTAAAAGTTATCTTTCAAGGTTTACAAATTTTGAGTTTCACTGTGCGGCATTTTTACAGAACTTGTGTTGCAGGGCTGGTGATTTGGTTGGAAATAGTTGAAAAACTTGTTGGCAATGTATTGGATTTTTCAGGGAGGGGGAGAATTTGTTGGAAGCAACACCAGCTCAAATAAAAGTTCTGAAAAGTTCTTGAAAAGGACTGATGATGCGAGCGTCTTCTGTTCCCAGGGTGATATCCCTTCCCAGGTCCTGTCCTGCTGCCCAATCAGTGCACCAAGAAAATTGAAGTAGTCTTATAGAAGGTTTCACTGATGTTTGGAGGGGGTTTATATGGTCTTGACTTGATTCCGACTCTTGATCCCAACTCAAGAAATAAATCAGTCCACTCGGGGTGGGTCGGGAAAATGCTTCAGTTTTGTCTGTCAGTATGGCTCTTCAGGGAGTGATACAGCTTGTCTGTTAGAGGTTTACAGCTTGTCCTGGTAGTTTCCCATCTAGTCATGGAGAAAAACATCCCGACACCAAGTCAGCCTGAGATCTTGATCCAGACAAGCTGGGATGTACTATGTCCTGTTGGGGAAATGGAACCAACCCATATTTTTCGCGCACTTTTTTCTGTATTTTGGTCACTGATCTAAGACTTTTACAACAGGCTCTAGAGTTGGTTATAGGGTTGGCTGTAGTGGAACACTCCCATTAGTTAGGCATCAACATTAACATCCCATTTATTCATCTATTTTGTGTTTTACAGCCCCTTGTATGTTATATTGTGATGGCTAGTTGGAAGGGCATGGGAGACCAGTACATATAGTTGGTCAAGGTTCTGTACTGTAAACTGTTGACCAACAGCAGCTAACTATCAGCTTTCCTATATTAATTCAGGGCAGAATTCAAACTGACTCTGATATCAGAGGTGGGACGGGAGTGTGTAACTACTGCTGAACCTGGGGCTTGTACATATCTAGTGAACCACTGAGAAGGAAGATATATCTTTGTAAAGCCCATCACTAAGACTAATATTTCCTCTATGTGTAGTCAAAGCTGTAATATTCTGTTTGAAAAGAAGCCTGGCCGGCCTGACCCCCTATTTATGTACCATAATTTTCCTAAAAAATTGCTCAACTAGATTCGAGCTATACAAGTTCTGATAATTGAACTGATGCAAAGGTGTCAGAAAACCGATATTTTCCGGGGACTACAACATAAATGTATGTAGACTAGTAGGTGGGAGACTTTAGTTTTGTAAACAAGTCTCAAATATGGCCACCATAAGTTTTTCTCCACTTCAGAATTTCAAGTGGCTGGAAATATGATACAAATACATAAAATACCCCCCAGAGTAGATTTAGTGGATACAAAGTTTTTTATTGGAGATGACGTTTCAAACAAAGGATTTTTATCATCATTTGATAACAATGACTAGAAATAAAAAGCCACTGGCTCAAATCTGAGCCTTTTGGCTCAGCTTAGTCTTTGTCTCAAACGGTTTTCACAGAAGGTTGAGACCAACCTTATCAAATAACCACAGTGGTTTTCTGTGTCATGTGACCTTTTATATCTATTCAAAATATAATATTGGTGCCATATATTCTTCATTTGATGTATTTTATCTAAGGATAAGGGCTGTTTTGAAATGGAAAACCTTGTTGCCACATATAAACTTCTCAAAGACTACTTTAGTGAGGTGTTCTGTGTAATTATACTTTATTTACAGCCATTTCAAATTTTGAAGTGTAGAAAAGTTTATGCCGGCCATATTTAAGTCTTCTTTACAAAATTTAAGCCCACTACCTCCCAGACGTAAAGTTAAGTCCACTGACTTAGCAATTTCATGGACTTAGCTGCTTTGTGAAATCCGCTAAGTCTAAAACCACAGACTTAATATTGTTTTAACAAAATTTAAGACAAAAGTCTCAAATTTAAGTCTAAATCTGGACTTAAGTCCCTTTGTGAAATCGGCTCCAGTATATGAGATTTTAAAAACATACATTTTTTGGGAGTAATTATAGTGTAAAACTGACATGACAAAAATGTGTAAGATACGAATACATATTAGAAATGATGCCTCTAATGTTTCCTGAAATGTAAAATGCAATTATCCTTAAAGTATATGTCTGCATACAAATAATATAAATCTATATTACCTGTACATAATAAACCAAGTATAGTAATCGTAGAACACTAATAATACCGGATTCTGATCGTTTTGAGATTCCATTTTAAAGTTAATCCATGTATCCCAAGTAAATTGCATCCCCTAACATAAGTCCTACAGCATTATCGGATATTGAACACAGTAAAGATATAAAACTCTGTTTATATCCCCTGTATTGTTTACCTATATGTTAAAATGGCCTAATACATTACATGTGCACTGCTAATATATGAATCGGTTATAAACTTCCTTGTATGAGAGTTAAGGTGACGGCTGAATGCTAAGTCTGTTTGCAAATGAAATAACAACAACATAATATTAAGTTTCATGTATATATCTCTTTTCAACAAACTTTGGGACTGATTGAACACTTTCAACTATGCCTGGAAAAAAATCATCTTTCTTATGTTGTGTTACGTATATATGATACCGAAATTTCAAATTCCCCACCAAGTGAAAGATTTTTTTCTTACTGATAGTATTATGTTATTTTTCAACAAAAAAGTCACTGGGTGTCACGAGAAAGACCATTTTTAACACACACATTTATTACCCACCATATGTTGTGTGTTTGACCTGAATATGGGAGACAGATATTTCACTGGTTCTATATAACTGCATATATACTATTGTCATCTTCATTTCCTCTGCCAAGGAGGGATTATTTTCATGACAGTTTGTCTGCTTGTTAGCAGGATTACACAAATACTAATGATCGGACCACATTAAAAAATCTGAAGAGGATGTTGGTCCAACTTTGACCCCTTTAAATTTTGAGAGTGATCTGGGTCCCGTCTGGCCATAAAACATCCGAATTTTCAGATGTACATACTGCCTGCCTTGACGTAGTTCTGCACTCTCTGAGTGCCATTATTTGTGATATGATTTTTAATAATACATGTATATATATATATATATATATATATGCATTATTTTATGATTTCTCACAACATGTACCATAATTATTATGTATAATAATTTACAGAGTGACAAGAAAATCTTGATAGTAACCTCCTGTAATCTACATTGGAAAAATTTGGACACAATGACTAGTAACAGATTCTGTGTGAATCATTGTATAGTACTTGTATAATATTATAATCATTTGCATTTGCTTGGAAAATATGCTTAGTAAAATAAAGTGGTGGACAGTAAAATTGGCTAAAACGTATACAATTAACAGCACTCAAAGGATGCATACTTCTGCCAATATCAAAACTTACAATATTCCTTATAATACCAATAATCCATTGAATAAATTCTAAAACTACATGGTACTCCAAATAACCATCAAAATCTAATAATGTATTACTGGTGCCATTGGTGAGTTATCGTAACAAATACTTTAAAAATCTGTCACGAGTTATTTTGTGAAAAAACAAACAAACATACACCACCAGTTACATAACCTTGATTACGAAAATTTATCACTCATGCAGCTAATGAATATAATACTCATGCTACCCAACATATAAAATTGTCACCTTCATTTATGAGATATTATTTTTTTTGTAAGTTTTTTTTCAGAAAATTTCTCTATTATGTTTCTCTAACATTGTTACACACTGATTTAAACAAAATGACGATATTGTAGGTGTCTAAGCAGATTACTATTAATCTAATTGGACTAAAATGTTCATTTAAAAGGCTGTTTCTCAAGTAAGTAAGCAGTTAAAGCAGTAATAAATCTTTATCAGAACTTAATGAGTTCTAAAACTGCCAAATCGAAAGTGGGATGTATCCACTGACAATGTTTTTCTTAATTTTTGTGAAACATTATGTGAAAATGTAAATGAAGCAACACTGCTGGGAGACATCTGGGTGTCTCGGGGCTCAGTCGTGGTACGACCATAAACATGATTTTTATTGTACGTTCTTGTTAACCATGTGTGCAGATTTCTCACCTTTGTGATTGGTCAGTGGGGTGTGACCTTTGTCAGACCAAGGAAGTTGGTCACTTTGAATTTAGAAGGTGACCTGTGAACAGCAAATATATTTTTTTTCTGCCATTTGCCATTTTAGATTTTTATATTATTGGCAATATGAATGAGGGCAAATACAACTTGAGGTCGAATAGAGGAGAATGTCGGATTCCCATCCAACTCCAGTTAGTATCCGATGCAGATTTCTTGACAGCGTCGGGAGAAGGCCCATCATCGTCACATTCCGGGCAAGTTGGTTTTACTGATTTATCTGACTCCGGATCCGATATTGACATAGATGCTTTGGTTGACCATTCAGATCAAAATTTGTCCCCTACTCCCCATGGTTTGGAAGGAGTTCACAAGGCTGGCAGAGGCCACACCCCACAGTCCATTGGTTCGAATCAAACTGACGTGGATCAAAATCATATTAACACCCAGATTTTGGCTCAGCTTACTGCCCTGGGGGCTAGGTTAGATAATATGGAGAGTTCAATGAAAACCGGTAAAAAGACAGGCGATAGTTAAAAAATTAAGAGGTCAAGGGTCAAACCTAAAGGTGGCGTCGCACAGGCCAATTTGAAGGGGGTGGGACCGACTTCTCCTCCTGTTCACACAGTCACAAATATTCCCCCACCTAGCCGTTTGAGGGAGGAGGCTAGGATACAAGAGGAAGTTCAGAATAGACTCAGGCACCTGGCGGACAATGTCAAACCAGGTATGGGAAGGATTAAGTCCCAAAGGGGTGGGGCTGTGGATGTTTTTGTCAGTCAAAAAGTCAGATGGCCACTTGAGTTTGTGCTATCGGGTCAAAACAAAGATAGAATCACATATAACCAGCTATCTCCGGTCCAATGGATGGCTGGCTTTTGCAGAAGCATCTGGGAAGAGTCAGACACAAAAATTTGAGAACATATGTTGGATTATGTAATAGATTTGTTGGAGGATGCTACTGACTTCTCCTGGGCTTCTGCGAAGGCCAGCCATGCTGTCCTTCTATGCAGAATGGAGCAGGGCGAGATTTCCAGCTGGTTGGAAACTGAAAAAATTGACAGTGTACGTAGGGCTCATGCCCAAAGACATAGTACTGGTCAAGGTAGTGCTCAGAGAGCTCAAGATAAACATTCCTCGGCAAAGACTGCCACTTGTGTTTATTATAATAAAGGTGTATGTTCTCATAAACAAACACATGAAACCAAAGGTGTCTTGTATAAACATGTATGTGCTTTGTGCTGGGCCAAAGATGGCAAAGCTTATCCCCACCCCCAAACAGAATGTCGCAGGAGCACAAAAAACGAGTGAACCTGGACATGCCCCTGGGTTCGAGGTGTGTCCAGGAATCTAGAATTGTAGTAAACTCTCAGTACTCGGACAGGGACCTCCTGTTATTGCATGGTTGGTCTAAGCAAAAAATTAAACAAAAGTTTGAATCAGCCATGGCCTATACTAAATATAGAGACTATAGGACCTATGCACAGGCTCTCTGTACTACTCATATTAAAGGCCATAAAAGGGTTTGTAAACATACCCCACATACCAATGCAGATACTGAACTCTATGCACCTAACAGCTGATTAGTACTGTTTCTAGTAGGGGTATTAAGAATAGGGAAAATATAACAAAAGGTCATGTCATTGGTAGAAAGTGCCAAAAAACGGATACTTTGTCTGTGCATTCATGCCCGGATCCGATTGTGGACAATCATACAGATAACAATGAGGTAAGACAAGTTTATAACATTTCTGTGGTAAACAGGTTCCACACACTGCAGGCAGATGAGGGAGTACAGGTTAGTACTGATACAATAACCAAGGAACAACTGTCAGTACCTCAGGTGGTATGTAGTGGTACCAGGTTACAAGATCAGGTAGCTAAGGTACCAGATGTACCACTGGATTTACAGGTAATGGACACTTCCTATACTTCTGTGTCTAACTCAAGCCAAACTTATCCGGATCCGGATTCTACTCAGTCAGATGTAACCGCAATGGTTCCTGAGCTACTTCCAGAATATCAAAAATGTAAAGCCCAGATAGGTACCAAGTTCGGATGTGTTCCATTGGCTCCGAGTTATGTAAACAAAGGTCAGTCCCAAGTTTGGGAGTCGGTTCCGGACGTCCTTACGGCACACAAATTGATCAGAGATAGTGGTCTTCCCAATTTTTTGGGCTTACGTATACCAGTAGAAACTAATCTAAATGTTTCCAGTTGGAGAAAACATTTGGTGGATTATTTCGACCAGCAGTTACCAGATCTGATCGAATTCGGATTTCCCCTAGATTTTGATAGAACTAGAGACCTTCAGAGTACATTGGTAAATCATGCTTCTGCTAGGTTATATCCGGATCATGTGGACAGATATATACAGGAAGAAGTCGGGTTCAAAGCTATGCTTGGCCCTTTAGATATAAAACCATTTGATATCCATATCTCCCCCTTTATGACCAGGGATAAGTCAGATTCTAATTCCAGAAGGACTATTATGGATCTCAGTTTTCCCAAAGGTTTATCGGTTAATGATGGAGTTCTCAATAATACGACTAAATTCTCAATGCATTACCCATCTGTGGACTCCATTATATGAACACTCAATGAGATTGGACCTTCGGCTCATATTTTTAAAGTGGACATTAGCCGAGCCTTTAGGCATATATCCGTATAGATCCAGGAGACATTGACCTCTTAGACTTACAACATAGGGGTAAGCTATATCTGGATCTGTCCCTACCATTTGGATTTCGCTTGGGTGCTTTTTTCTTTAGTAAGATAAGCGACTCTGTAAGATATATTATGAATATAAATGGTCATAATGCACTCTTCAGCTACATAGATGATCTTATATACTGTGGTTTGCCGTCCACAATACACGCATCTTATCAGTTTTTGCTGGATCTACTTCAAGAACTTGGTCTGGACATTAGCTATAAGAAACTTTGTCCCCCTAGTACCAAGGTTGTATGCTTAGGAATACTATTTGATACTAATTAAAGAACTATTTCTATTCCTGAGGTTAAACTCAAAGAGATATATACAGTTTGTAACACATGGTCGGATAGGAGGATGGTCACTAAAAGTGAGTTAGTCACTCCTCGGCCTCCTATTGTATATAACAAAATGTGTGAAACCAGCTAGGTTTTTCCTCAACCGCATGTTACAGCTCCTAAGAGACAATTCAGATCAGACAAATATTATCTTAACCCCTGAATTTTTTAAAGATTTAAATTGGTTTCAAGTTTTTCTTACTTCTTATAATGGGGTTTCATTTTATCACCAACCACCAGTTAGTAAATCTATTTATCTGGATGCCTCTTTGGAAGGTTTAGGTGGTTCATATGATAATTATGTGTATGCTTTACCAATTCCTAAAGGTTTCAGGGGCTATAACATAACCCACCTAGAGATTCTCAAGCTGGTGGTAGCACTTAAGATTTGGGGCCAGGCATGGGCCAATAAATCTATAGAAATTCATTGTGATAACTTGGCCGTGGTCGAAATCCTATCCTTAGGTAAGGCCAGGGACAGTATTATGGTTACTTGTGCAAGAAATATTTGGCTATTGGCGGCCATATATAACATTAACCTTATAGTTACACACATAAGAGGTAAAGAGAACTGTGTGGCCGATTTATTGTCCAGATGGTTTCAAACCAAGGACAATTGTGGCAAACTAAGACAATTTTTGGACTGCCCTATATGGATGAATGTACATATAGATCTCACTCTTTTGAATTATGATATTTAGCCATGTGTTATGTGTTTCAGATCCTCAGGTAGCGACGGCCCCACTGGCTTCCCAGGCATGCAAGAGACTTTGGACTGGCTTCCGTCCAGCTACTTTGAATTCTTATAAAAAAATGTTTCAGCTGTTCCTTGCCTTCCTGGTGGTGGTGGATCTGTCGGTCCCTGAGGTCACGTCCATGGATATACTAGCATTTATGGAGTATTTGGCTCAGTCTGGTATGTCTCCAGATCATATTACTAACCATTTAACAGCAGTCAGATCCATGTGCATTCTATATGGAGTTAATACTATTCCATTCAGAGACCAAAGAATTCCTCTTTTTATTAAGTCTTTGAAACTTAATCGTCCCTTTGCACCAAAGATTTCAATGTTGATAGATGAAACACTCCTAATGCAAATTATTACTGTTTCTATATACTTACAGTTTCCTCATATTTTCAAAACACTTTACTTGCTGGTATTTTTCTCATTTCTCAGGTTATCAAATATTCTGCCACATACAGCCAGTACTTTTGATAAGACTCGACACTTATGTGTCACAGATGTAATATTTTCGGATTCTAAAGCTGTTATATTGCTCAAGTGGTCCAAGACCTTTCAGGACCGTGTCAAGACCACTACAGTTAACATCCCTTCCTTGGGTACCTCTGCATTGTGTCCTGTCAAAGCTCTACAAGCAATGATTGCTTGTAATCCTTCCAAACAGGACTCTCCTCTGTTTCAGGTTCCACATGGCCACACATATAAGCCGCTTACTGACTCGGCTGCAAGAAAACACCTTAAAAGCGTGTCCACATTGCTGGCCTTGCCCAGATCCCTCACGTTCCACGATTTTCGCAGGGGTGGGGCTTCTTGGGCTTTTACTCATGGGGTACCTGTACAGGAAATCCAGGCCCAAGGAACCTGGTCCTCAGACTGTGTCTGGAGGTATATATCACTTCCTCCAGGTCAGACTTCACAAGTTTCTGATGCATTTAGATCTCACCTCTCCTCCTAGCCTCCTCTCTCCCTACTTCTACTGGGTGTCTGGGGCCCTGGTTATCATACTAAAAGTCTTTTATAACACTTTATACCTTATATATATCAGTAATTTTACTATTTTGCATATCCCCTAGACAAAAAATTTCACCTTAAGGTCATATCACTCTTTGACCTCTTACATAGGTCACTCATGTTTAATACTTTCCCTTTGGTCCCCTATATTGGCAATGATTAATGCTATAGAATTGTATGGATTGGTCATAGTCACCTTGACCTTCAACCCTGCGGGTCAAACCACTTGTGACTTTCACCTCTCACCTCTTTGGGGTATTGTTGTCACCTTTCACCCCTAGTGGTTATCTTATTGAACATTCCCTGTATGTTTCTCAGGTTTAGAACTTGACCTTGGGGTCAACTTCATCACCTCGCCTCTCACCTGGGGGGTAATTGGTTTCACCTTTAAATTCGTTGTGTTAAACTTTTAACTATTTTGCATTATAATATTAACCATATGCTCAATTCCATGTTAATTTGACCTTGGGGTCGGGTTGTTAGTGTTGGGGAAAGTAATATTGAGAATATGATATATATTGTTATAATGTCACCTTCTACTGTTTGTGTTTTATTATGTACTCATTTATTGCTATGTCTTTACAATAATTTTAGTAGAAATCTTATATGTATAATAAATATATATAACCCCATTGCTTCTTTATTGGGGGGACAGGGACTGTGCGACAAAAGGCATGAAACCAAAATTCTCAGGATTCAAACTAATGTGGTTACCCAGTTTGTTCAAAGTCCCTCAGTCAGAGAAACCAACTCTGAAATGTCTGACAGCCAAAAAGGGCCAGAGCCAGACAGGCATAGAGCTACTGCTTTCTGCAATGCTTTTGCAGGACACGCGTTTGTATCCAAAATTCTTGACAATCACTTGTAATCACTTGATCCCTGCTTGTCTTAGCACATTTCAAATTAAAATGTATAACTGTTTCAGTCCAAATATCATCTCTAACTAAAGGGTCCCTTGTTATGTCTGGGTCACCACAGATGAAGAAAACAATAATGCTAACTGAAAGAACCCATGTTGAAACCAATTCTAACAGTTCAATTAAGGTCACAAGGCTCTGTAACATTTCAATTACAAATACTCCCATAGTTTTCGCTGGATTATTGCTTTAGAGAGATTTATAGAATAACTGAACTGTTCTACACATAAGGGACTCATGAGGCCACCCAGAGAGCTCACAATAATGTTGTAATGTACGTTTATTATTTTATAGTGTCACAGCAGAGAGTCTATTAGCCACAAGATATTCTAAATGTAAAATAATTGTCTGTTCGCATGTTAGCATCTCCATGAGTCCAAAATGATGAAAGTCAGGAAGAGACAGAAGGCGGTTTCATAAGAGGGTCTGGTACATGGTGTCAGAGGCTGCTGCATCCTTGTGCAGGTCTGTTTATTCAGTCAAACAGGAAGTCCATTTCCTGGAATATAAAAAGACAAGGCAGTACATATGCACATAATAAGGCAGCTTAAGCTGCCAAAAACTGCAAAGATAGGTAACATATATGAAAATATAAGGCTGGGGGAAGTGTGAGCACCTTCATAAACATATAATGAGGACAATTTATATACATAAACATTAGAAACACCTTTATCACATGTTGTACTTGTACATCAAATGTTATAAATAGCTGAATAAGGCTATGCATTATATACGCAGGTTATAAGAAATAGATCTCTTGTTATAAAGAGTTAAATATGTTGACTACTGGCATGTTGTCAAATCAAATTATGACTTTGCAATCTTTAAACATTGTCTATCTTTTTATATCTATCTTATATATATCTTACAATGCAAAACAGAGGAGCCTGAACTTGTGATTTTTAAACTGAGTTGAGTTGTCTATTCTAGGATATTTGAAGTTGAAGGTTAAAATATCTTATTTATTATCATTAACAAAGGAATGGCACTTTTGCCCAGTAGATATGATGAGTCCAAAATCAGTCAGATTCTTCTATTGGGCTTTTTTTATCTTGCCTTGAAAGGGGAAGGATAAGTGTTTGCAAATAGTGAATTGTAAGTGGTCCTGCAATAGCCCTATAACCAGCCTCTTGTCGAAAGTATTTGTCCACCAAAAGAGGATTTTTAATAGCTGAAGTATGTTTTTTTCGTGGTTATGAAAGAAAAATTTGTTGTTACCAATATGAACAAATTGTAAGTATTCACAAATAATATTAAATATATAAACTCTTAGAAAGTGATGCCTATCGGTAATATTTAGCCCAGAAGGGACTGTAATGCGAACACTGACGTGATTGAAGAGATTGGAACTTCAGATCACACCATTGGACTTTCCAATCCAGGTCATTATGTCACATCATTAAACTTGATTTCCAGATGACCTGAGTGTAATAGCCTCATAAGTATTTAACTAAAAGACCTAAGTCAATGGTTATGTGTGAGTGTATCGGTGAAAAAATCTGAACATTAATAACAGAATGATGTGTTTGGTGAGGCCCAAAGAAAAACAACGCATAATGTCCTTCATTATTGGTGCATGATTTTAAATTACCTTAACTTTAGAATGTTATATCATTTGTATAATGGGAACACTTTTTTGCACTATAACCCAGTACACATGTCACTAGAATGTGGCTATGCTGACAAAACCTTTAATAGTATTCAAAAGGGGAGATAATTTAAATTGGAACTTTAACAGCTCTGACCCGAGGCACAGGGACAGTCAGTCATGTTATTGGGGTTTAGAAATGCTCTTGTGGCAGATTGAAAAGTTATCAACACAGACACCAGGTTTACTTATGCCCATTTAGTGTATTAGTGGTGGTGGACCAATTCACGCCCATGTACCAATTCACGCCCACCCCTAAATTTATTCAAAACCATCACAGTTACACAATAAATTACATATGTATACGATCAAAATGATCATTATCTATGATGTGGTAAACGTCTTTTCCATGAAAAAGTACAAATCTTTGAGAAAATCGAGGGTGGGCGTGAATAGGTACACAGGCATGAATTGGTCCACCACCACTACAGATGGTATTGTCATTTCTTTTTATGAGATTTTTTTCATAGTGACATGTTCCTTTATTAATCAATATGCACATGCACACCTTTTCTGGCTGATCCGGCACTTTTTGGCTACCCCTACAACTGCAGCACTCTGTGTACTTCTAATCCTTTCAGTTTGTTCTAAATTTCCCTAATTACATCACAACTTTTTGATTTCCTGCAACACAACAGCCAAACTGGACTGGCTGTTGTGAAAGAAACCTCAACAGCATCCTGCTTTATGCTAGTGTAATAGTAGCATATTTTCTTGCATCTTAGAATCAGTTCACTCTATGGTACACAAATCCTTTTGACTATTGTAATTATATCAAGTTCATCATAGGTAAGCTGCACATGGTGCATTGTGGAAAGTGTAAAATTCTTTGGGGCCAACTGATAAATATTTCTATTATTATTTCTATTATTATTATTATTATTTATGCCTAGCATAAAGACCAAGACTTAAGTGTGCAAGACTGCTTACCCTTTGACTCTATTCAGGATACATGGTCGCACTCATGAAGTATGTGCCTGACTTCTGCCTGAATCTTTGAATCTCCCTTCAACTGTTGAAATAATGGAACCTTGGAGTGTCTCTTCCTCAGATTAAACCCTTTATGCTGTTCAGAGCAGATGGGACAGGGGACATCTGCATCAGATTCTTTTCTTCCTGTTGAGGTCACTCATCGGAGCCAAAAGCCAATGCCATCATTCTATTCATCTTCTCCTCAAGATTGTTCAACATACAGTCCTTCACTGATGGAACAGGAGTAGAACCAACAGTCACCTGAGCCTTCTTTCTACCCATATTTAAAGCTGTACTGGCACTCCCCAGAAAACCTCTTCCACTCACACAGATTAGTCTAAATGCTAATAATTTTATGAAGCGGGAGCTCTAGCGAGGCTCGTGATTCTAGGAATTTTTTTTTAAACCCCATACTTTCATAAATTGTGGCATATGGGCTGAGTATCTGTCTCTTCACACAAGTTAAGCAGCAATGGACTATGTTAGTACTGGGATGGGTGTCTGTTTCAGTGCACTACTGCTGTCTCTGATGGCTTTGCGGTTCACACTAGTAAGACTGAAACCCCTTTTGGCCTTGTTGTTTTTCACAAAAAACTGTCAGTGCATCCAGTGCCAAATTCTAATACAAAACACATGGTCAGGCTTCTAACGACAATTTTGAGTGTTACAAATGCAAGCCCACGTACTCTCTGGTTCAAGAAAATAAATACATACAAAGTAATACAAAATGAATATATACAGCTCACGTAGTTGCATATATGTCATATGTACAACTTACTTTATAGTAAGGTGAAAAGACAATTAATATCTTGTATACGTCACAGAAAATAACAAATTTTGTCAAAGCTTCTGTTGATAAGGTTTTAAAAAACATACACACATTTACATAAGTCTTTTGTCTATGCCAGGCGCTGGTTTCCATTTAAATCTGCATACTACAGTAATTTTACAAATACATAAGAAATGTCAACAAGTGTAAGTGAGATGCAAGGTCATATGAGGGTCATATCAGAGACCAATAAGACGAGAATAAAAATTCAGTTTCTGGGCTGTTATTTACATGTTAGTATAATATGAATGACTAGATACAGAGCATATATAACATAGAAAACTTTTAAAACCGCCATACAATGGGTCACAAACCCAGAGGGAGAAAATCAAAACACGTAAGGTAAAAGCACAATATAATAGATAATGAAGATAAAACACAAAACATTCAACATCATTTCATCAACATTCAAGCTTAATGTATAACGACAGACTGAAAACAATCTGTGTTTTACACAGATTTGCTAATTGGAGCAAATTCTTTTGTTTAAACTCATGTGTTGTCAATTCGAGAAAACTGTTAGTTTATGCCCAAACAGACTTGAAAGGTCGGCTTCTTGGCGAAAAGGTCAAGATACAAATGGGGGACCAGAGTCTGCCTGGACCAGCCTATCCAAATTACTCTAAAGCCTACATCAATCCAGAATGAGACCTCCCTTATGCTGGGACAAGCATAACGGGACAGGGTCAGGGAGGGTACTGTTCTACCGGATTACGCCAATAGAAAACCTTAGTTTACCAAGCTAAGGAGAACATAAGCAACACAGGATCCAAATCCATCTCTCTAGGTGGATCAAGATTAGAGGTCGAAAGGTCACTCCCTTGTCGAAATTCTCAATTCAAGAGGGGGAGCCAGGGTCAGCCTGGTCCAACCTGTTATCTCGAACTCTGAGGCCCATACCCATCACATTGGAGAACTCCCTCAGTTGGGACATGCATGAGGGGTCAGGGCCACTGAAATTCCCCATCCTTAAGTTACCAATTTAAGGGGGTTCTTCATCCATCAGCTTTAAGTCCACTGGATTCGATTTACAAGCAGTTTAAGTGTGTCAGGCAAGTGGTGGTGGGTAAACATACTTGTTACCACTTCAGATACTGAAGTTGAAGAGATGGATGGAAAATTTGATTGTGGTCAGTGAGGTGTAACACTGGACACGATTGGACAGTGTCAGTAAACAATGGTTACCATTATAGAAAAATAAATAAATAGTAGGTTAATGTCCCTGTTCCACCAAAGGACTAAGTCCCTATCTTGTCTGCGACCCTTAATCGTGGACAATCGGTGAAAAAGAAAGTAAAATGGGCGGGAATACTGAATCGGTATTAAAGCCTGGGATTAAGTTCAGATCGGCCTCAGGAAGCCTGAGGAGGCCCCACACAGTCCCCGACTGTTCTGCGACTAAGAACCGATTAAGCCATTTTTCTGGTCGGTTTGAATCATGATCTTGTCGTAGACATACCAACTGGGTCCCAGGACGCCTCGGGCCTCCTGGGACTAAGCCCCGACTAAGCTCCGATAAAGTCCCGGCTTCCTCAGGCGTTCTGAGGCCTCCTCAGTGTTCCTCAGACCATGATGGCTGATTCTTGTTTTGCAAAATAACTGGATTTTCTGGGTCTATATATAAATTCCTGGATGTAATTATCATTACTTTTCTAGGAACACAGCAGGATGCCAAGATTCAATGGAAGACAGCTTCAACAACAATTTAGGGCTTTTTTAGTTTTTATTCAGTTACATATACTGATATATTTGCTATTTCTACGTCGACCACAGCAACCACCACCAGCAGCATCTCCACCACCACCAGCCAGACAGAGACCTAAAAGAAGGCACAACATGTGGGTCAGGCCATGGCTACTACAGAGAGAGGAGAAGGGGGCCTACCACAACATTATGGCTGAACTGTATGCCACGGACATTCCAGGATTCACCAATTTCATGAGGATGACACCAGAATTCTTTGAAATGATAAAGACCAGACTGGAACCATGTCTAGACAGGCAGGCCACCAACTACAGAGCTCCAATCAGTGTTGGGGAAAAGCTAGCCCTCACCATCAGATATCTGGACAATGGAGAGTCATACACATCATTATCCTGTCAGTTCAGGGTTGGGAGATCCACCATTTCCAAGTTTCTACCAGAGGTCTGCAGGGCCATCCAGGATGAGTTCACCAGAGAGTATCTCAGATGTCCTACTACTCCAGATGAGTGGAAAGAACTGGAAACAGAATTCAGGATCAGCTGGAATGTTCTACATGCCCTGGGAGCCCTTGATGGCAAGCATGTGGCCCTGAAGAAACCCAAGAACTCTGGAGCCCTGTACCACAACTATAAGGGATTCTTTTCAATAGTAATGTTGGCCTTGGTTGATGGACAGTACAAGTTCAGATGGGTGGATGTGAGTACAGCTGGATCTTGCTCAGATGCCCAGATATTTAATACCTGTCACCTCTAGAGGAAGATTGATGATGGCAGCATAGGCTTCCCTGACCCAGCACCTATAACCCAGGGTGGTTGAGATGTCCCCTACTTCATCCTGGCAGATGATGCGTTTGCCCTGCAGACCTGGCTGATGAAACCCTATGGCAAAAGGATGTTAACCAGAGAGGAAAGGATTGGCAACTACAGAATATCAAGGGGCAGGAGAGTTGTTGAGAACGCTTTTGGCATCATGGTTTCAAGATTTAGAGTGATGATGACCACTATTGAACTACCCCTAGAAACAGTGAGGGATGTGGTCTTGACCTGTGTGGTTCTGCACAACATATTGAGAAGCCAAGGTCAACATGGTGGTCAACAGCCTGGTGGTGATGATGATGTGCCTGGTGATGGTCGGTTGATTGGTGGTGCTGCTTATTGTGGTCGCGACAGAAACCCTACCAGAGAAGCAAAAAGACTGAGGGATTGCCTCAAGGACTACTTCAATAATGAGGGAGCAGTGGCCTGGCAAGATGGCAGAATATAACTGCTACTTTTCAGGACTAATAACCAGTCCTTTTCAGGACTACCAAATATTCCAAAAACAATTAATCAGCTGTGCTTGTTCAAAATAACCCAACTATTACCAAACAGAAGTCGCCCAACCAACAAACAGAAAAACCCAATGCCCAACATAACTTGGTAAATGGAATAAATATTGCATATATTTTGAAAGCTACACCCTAATTTCACTTACATTTGGTTTTTATTCTGGAAAAATAACTGAAACTGAAAGTATTTCCTTTACTGCAAATCTCAAAATTAATTTTTTTTATTCCACTTCAAGAAAATTTAGAAAATATAACCACCCAAATGGTTCTCTTTACAGTATGGTTTATCTGTCTGTTGGTTGTGGTGAGTTATGTTTGCAAATTCGTTTGTCAGTTATTTGGTTGGGGGGTTATGTTTGGTATTGAGTTTGTCTGTTTGTTGGTGGCTATGTGATAACATAATATCTTTTAATTCTAGGGATGGTGTCAGTATTGGACTTTTTTATTACAGATTTAAGGCAATCCCATGGATTTTAAACTACAAATGGGCAGATTATTGGCCATATTGGGAGTTTATTTATCTATTTTTTTCTATGTGGCCTTCTGTTGTTATGTGTATTACCATGGGTTATTTGTTTCATGTTTGGGGTAGTGTGGGTGTTGGGCCTTTTTGTGGTTTTGTGATAAGTATTTGTACTGAACTGTTATGTTTTGGGAGGGGAATTTGAACAACTTGCAGCTTAATAATTGTTTTTGGAAGATTTGGGGGGCCATGAAAAGGCCTATGGGGGGTACGAGACCCACCCGGACTGGCTGGCTACTGAGGAGGCTGCTGCTGTTGAGGTGGTGCTGTGGTGGTGATGGTGCAGAGCTGCTGCTGTGGCTGCTGAGGCTGCTCAATGATCTGTGTTGTTAGATCTGGTATCTGGCTTAGTATTCCACTTAAGTTGTGTCTGCTGCCCTCGTCCTGTACTGTGAACACTGATGGAGGGTTTCAAAAGCCAATGGGGCTGGGTGTGTAGTAGACGTAAGTGCTGGAACTGCTGCCTGCTGCTGCCTGGGTGGAACTAGATGCTTGTTGAGTGGTTGTTGGCAGTATCCCGACCTTCTGTGACTCTCTAGTAATAGTGGCTGATCTCTTGGGTAGTACTTGACGTCTATCAGTGTTCTTTACTGCTTCAATGTCTCTAAAATTCCTACCCTTGAGGTCCTCAAACTCCTCTTGGGTCATCTTTTCAGCCTCTGATGCCACATAGTCAAAGAAGGGCTGCCTGTCTGACTTCTGCTGCAGGAAACCTGAGATCAGTGTCCTCATCTGGTCAAAGTGCTCGAGTATCTTGGAGTTTGTAGAAACTGGTGTAGATGTAAGTATTGGTTGACTCCTACTCTCCCTCAGGACACTGGACTCAAGATGTTCTGTATCAGTAGTAGATCCACACGATTCTTCATGCCTGCTGGTGTTGGGACTGGCCTCGAACCCAGAGCTTCTGTTGGCCCCCTTGCATCTGATGTGGGTCTTAAGGAAACCCATCTGCTGGTAGACCCAGGACTGTCTCTTGGTCATCTCCCTTAGGGCTTGGCCAGACTGTAGCTTGGAGAGCTTGCCATAATGAGTTCTCTGTGACTCAAACCACCTTCTGACATCAAAGGGCTGGAGCTTCAGTTCTGCAGAGATTTCTGCCCAGAGAGCCTCCTTCCTCTGTCTGTCGTGGAAATGTCCATGCTCCTTGTCATACAGTTCTGGGTGCTCCTTCACAAACTCAACAATGGCATTTTCTTGGCCGTCAGTAAATGTAGCACAAACCCTGGCTCTCTTGGCTGCTGAGTGGCACTCTGATTCTGCCTCACACCTCTCATCTTCTTCGCAAGCTTCCTCAGTAACTTCTAATCCTTCCTCTGTATCCGCCATCCTCTCTTCTGTACCCTCCTCTGTTCTCTCCTCTGTCCTCTCCTCCAACTCTCCACCTTCCTTCTCCCTCTCCTCTTGCCTCTCCTCCATCTTCTTTCCTCTCTTTCCTCCTTTCTCTTTCCTCATAACTCCAGTGAATATCACAAAAAAGTAAAAAAAAAACTGAAATGTGTTTCCTAACTGTTAAATTTGCCCTAACTCAAGTAAAATGTGAAATGTAAAAAAACTGAAAACCCCTACCAGTAAGTGACACGGTTTCAAGCGCGTGGAAAAGAGTTGGTACTTAATCGGTACTTAGTCCCAGGCCTTCTGGGGCGTCTTCAGACCGTCGCAGACTAAATTTGTGTGGTCCCAGGTGGCCTGAGGAGGCCGGCTTTAATCGGTTTGGATCGGCTTCTCTTAGTCGGAGCTTAGTCCCAGACCCAGATTTCTTAGTCCCACGACACCTGAGACGGTCTGAGGCGTCCCGGGACTAATGAAACTGATTCCTTTTCACATGCATGAAACTTCAAAGGTCTGGTATGAGTCAGGGACTGACAACAGGCTTCCTGGGACTAAGCTAGGGACGCCTGGGACTAAGGGTCGCAGGAGGCCTGAGGCAACATAGGACTGTGTAAATGTGGGTCTGAGGAGGCCTGAGGAAGCCTGAGACTGGACATTTTGTTGACGGTGGGAAATAAAAATCGGTTTGGGTCGTTACAAATATCAAACATCTTTGATTTTTCTCATGGCCCCAACCGACAACTACCGATCCATACAGAACGCCTGGGACTAAGCAAATTTTTGAAACTGTCTACAAAAAACCTTTAATCGGGAAGCTTAGTCATGTGGTGGAACACCCACATAAGGTAGCCCCTTAAAGGCTGTGCTACACAAATTTCTGAAAACATTTTAAGTTTATTTGACAGCATTAAATGTGTTAGACATGAATATATATATTAGAAAGGTATTGATATGATGCTTTTAATATTTCTTGTTGACTTGAAATCTGTGCAAAAGATATTATCTTTAAAATATATGTCCATACACAAACAATATGAATCTATATTATTAAATTTTAAATTACACCTGACAGATATTCTTTTGTTAAAAGTGTCCAATATCTTTCACTATTGGGCAGTTGTGTTCTGCTCTGTGAATTTGGCCATATATCAAAACCTTCTTTTACACATTTTCAAAGAAACACCCTCTATATTTATTCTAACTAAAGTGATCACAAAAAAACCCACCAAAATACACTCCAGAAATATACGAATAAAAAGTGAGGATGTTAAAAAACATCTTTGGAATTACAAATTAAGGAATGGGTGTAATTTAAATGGGTTAAATGCCTTGTAAGCGTCCAATTTAAGAAAAATAGTATACTGTTAACTTGGTCCCTTTGGGACTTCGTAAACAACCAATGATTTTCTAATATTGGACACTTACTTGGCCATTAACCTATACATAATAAACACTTACCCGTGAAAAACAAACCAAGTATAGTGATCATAAGAATACTAATAATACAGGATTCTGATCGCTTCTGAGATTCCATTTTTAAAATTAATCCATCCATCTAAAATATATTACATCCTCTAACATCATTTGTGAAACATCATAGAACATTTGACACACTAAAGAAATGCATAGAACTCATTTTACATCAAGTTTCTTCCTTTATGCAGGAGTAACCTGTATGTGCACTACTAATATATGAATACGTTATTTACTTCCTTGTGTGAATCAGAAGGTAGGGGACTGACTGTTTAATGTGTTTGCAAGAAAAAAACAAAAAAACAAACAACAAAAACAATCAGACTATGTTTAAGTGGTATCTCAAATCAATAAACTTTACAACGAATTTAACACATCAACTTATGGCAAGAAAATAAAATAATGTTTCTTATGTTGGGTTATTCATACATACCATACCCAATCTGTCAAGTCTTGGTGGAAAAAAGGTTTTCTCGCAAATAGTATTATGTTTCTTTTTCAACAAAAAATATCGCCGAGTGTCACGACATAGACAATTTAACTTAGTGGATTGATTCAATACACACACACATGTACACTTATAACCCACCATGTACTGTGTTTTGTTTAAATATTGGGGAAAAACAGGCTCGGATATTTTTGCATTTATCAAAACTACGTATACCCAGGTCCCACAGTGGCGAATTTTAAAGGCGAATAACAAATTCGCTAGTATTCATGGTGGATTTCTTATTATTCTTCATTTGTATTCAGTCTTCTTCATAATTTACCACTTGACGGTGACAACAAGCTGATGTTAAAAACTATTGCCAATATTCACCGATTTTTGGCGGTTTTTAAGTTCGCCATGAGAATTTGCCACTTAATGGTAGAATATTATTCTATGTCGTAGCTCTGTGGTAGGACATTCACCAGCAAATCATACTATCTTCTTGTTCTCAGTAAATTATTCTTCCTTGTTCTCAACTGGTTCTTCCTTTGTTGTAGAAGATCGCAATCATTCTCCCCTACTTGTAGCTAATTCATGGGTATTTGTAGTCAAATCGCCAGATATCTTCACCAGTTCATAGGGTATTCTCAGTATATTCTTGCTTTGGCAAGGGTTAGTCTCAAGACAGTCGAAAAGCGTTGTAGAACAGCATAGAAGGGCTGTAAAAGTATGAAGATCTTTTTTCAAGTGACCACACTTTCCTGGCTTTTTTCGGCAAATTTTGGCGAATTTGAAGTCGTCTCTAGTCTTCTGTATTCGCTGAGGTCATCGTAACACCCTTGTCACTGTGGGACCTGGCCATTACAGGGCATATTTAGTGGTGTGTTCAACAAGTACCGATGTTTTTTTAGTAGAGTTATTTTCACCATTATTCAAACAAAATAGTACAGAATAAAAGTGAAACATCCCTCATTCAATACAAAATATCAAGTATGATCATTAATAACATTATTTAAAACATACTTGTCATACTATTGTTAAAAGTGTAGGTTATTTTTAAGAATCTACACTTTTCTGTAGATTCTTTTCACCAAAACTGTAGATTCTTAAAAAGAATCCACACTTGGATTTCATGGCAAAGTGATAACCTTAAGCAGTATTAAGCAGTAGTAAAATTGAATTAGATCTTCAACATCAGAAATATCTTCCTAATTAGTTTGATAATCTAAATGATTCCCTACTTTACATGCAGTACTCTTATTTTTTTGCAGGTTTGTATCAATTCATTGTCAGAAATATCCAAAAATCTTGCCAAGTTTTATTGCTGCAATTTCTGCAAATGTTTTGTCCCCTAAACAGCATGTCTACAGCATTGAAAGCTGTATCTTTATAAACTGACCTAGCCAAATTCTCTATTAATGTATTCTGAGAAATAAAATACATCATTTTCATCAGTATTTTAATCCATTTAACAATTTGTCAGCAAAATATAAATAGAATGAAGACACCACACAGACATGCAAGTGGATGGTGAATTTTCATGCCTGAATGGTTTTAAAGAATCCACCCATTTTTGAAAATGCTGGCAAACACTGCATATGAAATACATATACTATGATAACCCTTTACAGACATTGTACTGCAAATAAGGAATAGTTACCAAAATCATTATAGTATATGATTTTTACAGAATTAACAGAATCTGCCAAAACTTAGTATAATTAAAATATGTTTTTGATGTACCATAACTGAATAACAGTAACCATGCTGAACAATTTATTATTTTGTAATACAATTTTTTTAAAATTTGATAACCCTTTAGGATTTCCATAGAATATATTATAAAATATAGGCATAATAAATTAACATAATGGTGATCACTCCACATCCTTAATTGGTTTAAGTGCTGTGGTAATTTATATTAAACAATAATATTGAAAGGAATAATCAGATTAACCTCATTGCATATTTACAAAATGATATATATTTTAAGTTAGAGAATGCCCTCAAAAAGTGTGGATTCTTTGATTTCAAAGAATCCACACTTTTTCGGGCATTCTCCATAACAGAATCTACTCGTTCAATGCACTCTCGAAAATCTACATTGTATTCATATTTACACAATGACAAGGAAATCTATCTTCTAATATCTACATTGGGAAAATTGGGCCACAATAGCTATTAATAACTTAAGACTGGGTCACATTGGGACGATTTTAAAACAACAATGGAGGTAGCTAATGCAGAATAAAGTTGACCAAACAATATTATAACACCAATCTATGCTAGTAGATGGTGTGGTGTTTGCTCAAAGCTAAAGCTCTAAGTTGGGCATGATCTCCCTTGGTGGTCAAGTGGGTCACACACTTGCCTGGTGCACTGTTAATTTGGGTTCAAGCCTGAGTCAGGGAGATACATAGTGACTCGGATGATCACTATAAGGGAGGTCCTGTGTCATTGGGCCCTATCCTCAGAGGCACATAAAAGAACCTTGGAGATGATAATTAAGTCATCTCCAAACCTCTGTCTCTCTATTGTAAATGTGAGTATGACCCTGAGCAGTTGATGTGGATGTTAAACAACTAGATATCTTTAACTAAGTTGGGCATGACTGACAGGACAAGGCCACAGCGCCTAGCTGACCATAAAATCTTTTGCTACATATACTCAAGATTGGAAAGTTGCTCTGACTTCAACCCAAGTAGCCAGTACTACCAGCCTACAGAACACTGACTAATAACATTCAGTTAGAGCCAATGACATTAAACAACTAGCTTACACTCTTAATATTATGCACTGGGTGTAGCCTGTGCACTGGTCATAGAGCCACATGGACTTCAATATTGCCTGACCTAATTTTCCTTGCTTAGGCTAAAGTGGGTGTTCCATTGTACTATCTTTTCCAGTGGCATGCCCACAACCCTAGAATGTTGTTTATTTTTGGGTGAGGGTTGTGAGTAACTTGTGGAGTGTAGGGTTGTTGGGTGTCTTGGCTTGTTGTGAAAAAAATTACACATCTTTGATATTTGCACAGGCTACCTACAACTTTTGGTAAAAACAATACAACATCTATTTGAAACTATGCCCAATAGAGTTAAAAAGTCTCAAACTGGAAAACTGTAATCAAGTGTACTCTCTATGACAACTTATTCTTTTGATTTGATATTGTTGCACACTCACAACGTAAATTTGTCCTAATGTGACCAGGGCTATATGAAAATAACTTTACTTACTATCTCATAATTACGACTTATGTAAGTGGTAATTACGAGATAGTAAGTGGTAATTACGACTTAGGAGTTGTTGTTTTTTGTTTTAAAAAAATTTCATAAGTCATAATTACGACTTAGTATGTCGTAATTACGACTTGTGTAAGTCGTAATTACGACTTCATTTTTTTAACATGACCCTTATAGGCTTCCGTATATAACAGTTGTATTATAGTCAGAGATGTTGGGGACACTTCACAGGTAATGTTTTGCATTTGCTTGGTAAATCTGAAATTACTTTTTTCGAAGCAAAGTGGTGGACAATGAAAGTAGGCCAAATATATCCACACAGTGTCCAGGCAAGGTCCTACTTCACCAATATTGCTTATGAGCACAGAAATGAAACAAAAATCCTTTGAAAAATCTTCTTGATCCGGAAGGGGGTGATCCAAGTCATGACCCAAGTCTGTTTTTTGGCTTCCATTGTCAACTTAGAAATTTCATCCAAATCTGTCAGTAATTTTTCGAGTTAATTTTCAAACAAATAGACGTCCAATTATATAACCTCCATTAAGGAGGTACACATATATTGTGGAGCCAATAATATTTGTGCTATACACTGTATAAAATTATCTTTTTCATTCGTGATATATTTTACTTTTGTGTGTGTTATTCAGGAGGTTGCCCTTATTATAAACCCATTACCCTGAATAATAATTAGCATTACAAATATGTGGAAAAGAGCTGAAGAAATCTTAAGCAAATAATTGAAATTTTAATATTTATTATATTCAATCCTTTGGTAAATATGGACTAATCTTATTTAATCTTCCCATAAAGGTTGTGGACAAAAATGTAAAATAACCCATTATGACATATGTTTTCAATTATTTTTCTACAGGAGGCAAAATAATAATTTCTATTATTTTGCTATTATAGTGAAGAAAAGACTAACACTCATTAAATAAATAAGAGAGACATTTGTATGTCTTACATGAGAGCATTATGTAAAAATATTCCTGTTGGTGAGGTAAAATTGGTATAACAATAGGGCAATGAATTTTTATTCCAACTACATTAAAGCGCAGGGTGTGTCTGGCACTCTATTAGGCCTCCCCCTCCTCACTTGTGTTTACTATTCAACAGCAGCTACTCAAGCGATTGGGTTTGGACTTCTCACATCTTACCATTGTATTGTATCTTGTTTTGTGTCACATTACAGTAAATTTCTTACAAAAAAGTGGCTATTTGTTTCCCGTTGGGTATTATATTGTAGGCTATTTTCCATAAACTAAAAGGTAAGGGTTGGTTTTTGGTCTGAAGTCACCAGGTTATCATTGTTTTCGGGATTTTACTATGTCTATTGTTCTTAGCAAGCTTCAACCTGCTCCCTGCTGCCTCCCTAGATTTAAGTTCAAAATGTTATTTTTGCTATCATGTAAAATATTGGAGGTTTCTGGCCTCTCCATTCATGTTCTCATTAAAGGAAATGTAGTTTTAGAAACTTTGTTTTAAAAATAAAAATATAGAAACTCAACTTGGATAGTTACTGTGTCTGCATCTGACTCCACCTTATGGCTTACTAGTTTCCAGGGCGTCTTGTTTCCAAATCTTGCTTTATGACCTGTGACATATTATTTGAGGTCATTGCAGTGGTAATTGATTAACCCCAGGTGTGGGGTGTGGCCTAAGACCCCCAAAGTTTATTCTCACCCTCAGGTCATTTATTGGCACTAGTGTGTGCCTGATGGTGTAAGCTGATGGCACTCAATCCATAGGCCCTATCAGCGGTAGCCTCTCGCCTAAGTCTCAACTTTCTAACCAAATTTAACTTGAATGGAAATGGTACTTCAGTAGTGCTTAATCATTATCAAAGACAAAAAAAAACAAAACAAAAACAAAACAAAACTGGGCACTGGTAAGGGAATGTATTCCAGTTACATTTCTATGTCTAACATTAGAACGTTATATAGAATGGTGTTGTTTGTGAGGTAGAATGGTTATACATTATGTCAATGAATTTTTATTCCAATTACACGTAGATACCTGCTTGTCTAGATAACACTATGTCTCATATGTCTTTTTTCTTTTACTACATATCATAAACTGAATACAAAGGATTATAATAGGACAATTGAGATGTGTATTGGTAGTGTATACAACTCTGTTCATTGTACCATAATTCAAAATACATTTCTGATGATGAATCTCTACACTGGCCATTGCATGGCTTGAGTTAAGGTGGCTTTCAAAGGCCAGAAAGGTCCCATAGAAGGGTGATTCCCCTTCTATATGCATGGAGAGTTGACATGGGTGGGATTCAAACCTTGAGTAAAGATTTTAGTATTTTTATACTAGCATTTCTTCAGATTAATTAATGGGACAATACCTGAAATTGACAATACCTGACAATTATCTGAAATAAAAATGAACCTTTGAAAAGTTTTTGCTCTCTTGCCAAGACCAGAGAGTTGTTGCACACATGTTTTGCCAATATTTGCATATTTTTCGGACCCCCCATCAGTATTTATACCAAGCATTGCCCCAGTTTACATAACTTGAGAGAGCTATAATAAGTAAAGAGAGGGATCATCATTTCAAATGTCTTGGATCTCTTTAATCAGTTTTTAATAGTAAAAAAGAAAATGACATCAAATGTGCATTAATCCGTACTAATTTAACTGATAAAGTAACTTGTCTAGGTACAGTTGGACGGCCTGAAGATAGAAAAGAAATATTGCAATTAGCCACATAATTTGTCTGAAGCTCAGAAGTCATTTTGATTTGAAAACTCCAGATATAGAGCTTGCTGTGTGTGTTTAAACTGAGTGGTTGTACAAAGTACATAAAGATAATAAAACTCACAAACCAGGGACATCTCTAGTACACACAGATAATTAAAGTATCAGCAGATTCATATCGGAAGGTCTCTTGCTGTTGGTTTTACTATTATACTGTAATGTACTACCACGCTGGTTTGCAAGGGCCTGCTGATTGGTCAGAGATGCTTGACCCTGAAAAATACCAGTGTCACTCTTTTGAAATGCATGGGAACTTGTAACTTTGTTTTTAGTTTTTAGCTACATATAACTAATAGTGTGTAATATATAGTTAACAGTATATAAAAACAAGTTCAGCAATTCCATTCATGCACGTATCTGGATTTTTAAAAAAGATGTTTGGTTGAAGTGCATTATGTAATAGAAAAGAACATGGTGATAACGGCCTCGTGAACTCCACAGATGACTATATCTGTTGTGACCTCTATGATTTATTTATTTGGGGTTTTACATCGCTTTCACCACTGTACAGGTCATATCACAATGGGTAGTTGGAAGGGCAGAGGAAACCAGTACATACAGTTCGTTAGGGTTCTGTACTGCATACTGCCGACCAATGGCAAGCAACTACCAGCCTTCCCACTTGAGGCTGTGCCAGGAACCAAACCTCAGCCTCAGAGGTGGGAGGCGAGAGTGTTACCACTCTGCCACTGTTGCCTCCCTACCTAGTCGTCAAAAACATACATTCTGATTGATATATGTTGAAAAGCAATGGTTCTCATAGTAGCCAGTCATTGATAAGAATACCATGTTTCTACTCAATGTTAAAGGTTCCATAAAGGCCACTTAAATATTTTTTAAAGACATGTTTACGTTTGTCAAGATTTGGGGCACAGTAAAAAACATATTGGTTAGCTACTAAAATTATCAGATTGATTAATTTTGAGGCTTGATCAGGATGTAAATAACCTAATAATATATGTTTAGAATCAGAGTGAATCTCAATATTTAGTCTATTTTCCACCAAAAATGTAAGGAGTGCTAAACTTTTTAGTGATTACACAGCCTTAAAACAAATGCTCAGTCGACACTGTACCATTGTACAGGTCATTTCAATGTCTTTTTCGATAAGATACAGATATTTTCTCAACCCATTTCCTCAATTTCACGATTCTTTAATGAAAGCAAGTGAGGCATCACACTTGAAGGTTTTATGTATCTTTTCAAGTATTTTCAGTGAAAAGGAATTTATGCAATAGACACGAGGTCCTCGGTGGCCTAGTGGTTAGCAAGTTTGGCATCCAATCACAGGCTGTCACCTCTGTGTGTTCAAGTCCTACAAGTGGCCTGTCCAAATATCACCCTATCTGTTGAACGGGAAGTAAAACCCTAGTTTTTACTTTGTTTTATAGATAATGTAATTAACCCCAGTGGGAAAGTGACAAGTATTGATACTTTATATAAAACTCATTTTAATTGTAACTTCAACATCCTATAAGTTTACACTGTCAAAAGCAAAGGTTTTGTCACACATCGTATAACATCAAATCGGAGACGATGATTTTGAAAAGACCAATCATTCCACTCCACATACAACCCTTTTTCAAGTGCACCAAGGGTGCAGGCAGACTGAGTTTCTGTCCTGTTGTCAATTGCTATTGATATACTGATGATACACAGTGGTTAGGGACCTAGTTCACATACACTTGTTTTCTGTGTATATCGTGAACAGCATATTTGTACACATATTAATACAAGTATAAAGTGTTATATGTATCTTGTGGGGTACATATATGTGCTGTTCACTTTTTATGTAATGACTATTCAACTGATAGATTCTATGTATGTAAGAGTAGAAGGGCCAACATGACAATTTTTTATCTCGATTTATTGACTTACCAACTCGATTTATCTATGTATTTCTATGTTCATAGAAGTTTCACCTTGAATCTTTTCACTCAAGGTCAATTGGCTTTACCAAAGAACTCCCATTAAATTGACCCCCAAGATAAAGTACCCTAGTCAAATTGGCCCCAAGAAAAGTACTTTACTCTCAAAGAGAACATGATAAACAATGATCAAAAAAGTTATGCGCTAGTGAACAGAAGCCATGACTTTGACCTATGTAATCTAATAAAACCTTTATAGCACCTAATCTCCAACAAGGCAATTGCCTTTTTAAATGAAATCTACTCTGTTGCTAATCATCACTTAAGAAGTAAACTAATATGAACAAGTGTATCAAGAAATGTCTTAATGACATGGGTCAAAGTAATTCATAACAGCATCCAAATATCTTTACAATTAAGGGATGCTAACCTGATACCAGCTTACCCAATGTACTTTTCATAAATAAATGCTAGTCCCAGAGTCTGTGATCTGATGGAGATTAAGCACTATAAAATATTCTTATTGAGTCACTTTTTCTTGCTTTTTACTTTGGGGATAGTTTGCAGGTGCAAAGTTTTAAGTCGGCCAAAATGCTGAGGGCTGATTTGGCAAATGGGCCAATTTGTCCAGCTCCCTGTTTATGTGTTCTTATGCCCTATATCTCCTTTGGCATCTGAAAACTTATTGGTAATCATGTGGCCTGAATTAAATCTTTGGTGGGTTCACATTTGACTTTGACTCTATTATGGCCCTTGATACTTATAATGCTTATAATGCCTATGGTTCCTTAAAATTGGTACAAGAGGTTTGTGATGTGAAAACAGCTTATATCAAATCACAATGTATGTATGTTTCAGTGGGGTTTTGTTTGACCTTGGACCCTATGTTCAAGGTCTAATGTGGTCCTTCACACTTTTAATGCCCTGTACCCCCTTTGTTATTGGTCCTAGAGCTAAATTGATTTATCAATTTAGTAAGATGATAAATCAAGATACTTAAGTCAATAAATTGAGATACCTAAGTTGATTTATCGAGTTATTAAGTCAATAAATTGAGATAAAAAATTTGTCATGTTGGCCCTTTTGCTCTTCCGTAGATATGAATACATTTCAACACTTTTTTATGATGTAAGCAAACTGCAATCTCATTCCCTGTTGCTATTAATGTACATTATTCCAATGTCTGAAACATTTGCTAAATAAGTTATATTTTAGAATATAAAAATTTAGAATTATATAATATAGAATTATCGAAAACGGATAAGTGAAATTGGACAGGAGAGCAAATAGGGAAATAGCAAAAATAAACTTTAATAATTAATCTCACTTGGCAATTCTATAAGGGAGCAGATCCCAAAAGAATCTTAAAAACACGAAATCTTTAGGACCTAACTGACCATATGCAAAAAGAACAAACAAAAAAACAAAGCAAAACAATACAAAAAACAAAAAAAAAACAAGAAAAAAAATGCTCTCATCCAAAAACTTGTCAAAGTAAGGCTACATGGAGCACATACTTCAGATGTATCTTCACCTGATGGACAACACAGGCCAGGGATGCTTAGATGGTGAATGTTTACCTGGAACCTGACCTTAAATACAAGCAACAGTTGTAAAATGATCTGTTCCTTCCATCCTACCATTGCCAGTCGCACTGGAACCAAGAGTCTAAGTTCATCCCTTTCATAACAAACCCACCGGCTCGTACCATATTTTATTGCAAAAATACACCAATCATTGCCATCCAGTTTTAAATGCGATAGAGGTCAGTATAGGGGGATATTAGTGTCTCTAAACATAGATGAACTGGGTTTACCCAATAGATCTGTCTGAAGTACATTCTCAGCATACATCTCCATTCCAGGAATGGAAATACATTAGGTTCACACAAACCGGCTTCACATATCACTTAGTTGATCTTTCCTTTGGCCTGGCCATAACTCCTCAGTTATTTGCCATGATGGTCAAGGAGGTCAATGAATTCTCTTTGGGTATGATGATTCACCCGAATGGCTGATAAAGGATCATAAGTGGCATCACAGGCTGCCACCTCTCTTTGGGTTCGACTACTACAATCGGCAAAGCTTTGGGGCTGTCCGAATATGATCCTGGCTGTTGAACATAGTGTAAAACTCCAGCTACAGCTCTGACTTTGCAAAGGGCCCATTCAAATCAATAGGCCCTGCAGCACACTCATACCTTGGTGAATCTCATTTTGGAACTGAATTGTATATTTATTGACATATATCAGAATCTTCCAAAATCTAAGGGTTCTGTTTTGGATAACCAATATAATTAAAAATACAGGTCTTGTGAGGCTGACCCAAGGGAACTGGCAAAACTGTCTATTTCTGCCTAAAGATGAGCTCGAAAACCGTCTATTTCTGCCTAAAGATGAGCTAGAAAATTGTCTGTAGTGCAGGATCATTTATGTCATTAATTGAATTAATGGCAGCCACAGAAATAATGATTGCAACATGATTTCTCTGTAGAAGTAAGTGCTGCTTTCAGACCAAGGAGCATTTGAGATTTTCTGACAAACTCTTTCTTTTGATAGATTCCATTTCAGCTCCCCTATAGTGAATATATTTGCAAAAAAAATACTTAAAGGTCAGTTCAAAAGAGCATGATATGTTACAGATGCCTTAAATAAGGTTGGGGCACTCACTTAAACCAAGACATACCAATGGCTTGTGGGCTCATCTCTAATAAAAGCTGCACATCAGTGTACAAGAGCTTAAATAGTACTATTTGCTGCTCCCAGACATTTCCAAGTCAATGTCAGCAGCAGTCTGTTTTGAAATGAGATTCACCAAATGATACTGGTAGCTCTAAATAAGAGCATGTGGGTTGGGGGAGGTTATGATTACTGTTATTCATCCCAAGTCAAACTCTCTAAGGTTTGAATGTGTTGAAGGGCGTCCTGATTCGATGCTAAACCACATCAAACTCTGCTCGAACAATCCAACAGTTGGGCCTTTTACAACAATCAATAATTCCTTACCTACATGTGTGGCTTCTAGGAGTGATTTTTTTTAGCACAAAGGTCTCTTCTTTAGTTGGGGTGGACCAGTTCACGCCCGGGTACCAATTCACGCCCACCCCTAAATGTATCCAAAACAATCACAGTTAAACAATAAATTACAAATGTATATGATCAATTTGATGATTATCTATAATGTGGTAAACATCTTCTCTATGAAAAATTATAAATCTTCAAGAAAATTGAGGATGGGAGTGAATTGGTACCCGGGCGTGAACTGGTCCACCACCACTAGTGATAAAAAAAACTTGCACATTTTTTACCAATACTCAAACTCCACTCCGGCAATCAAACAAAGTGGTTTAATTTTGCAAAATGGTGCCAAGCTGAACATCACATTTCCAGCTGCAAAACTATCAGTAACTTTTTATGGACTTCTATCAGGAACCAAATCGGCTTCCTTGTAACATATAAGGATACAGGTTTGATTGGTCCTCACTGTTTAACTAAAGTCAAGACATTAACAGACTATTGGTTGTTTCACTGACAGACCAAAATTGGTTTTGTAATATCCTGCAATTTGCAGAAGTGCCAATGTACAGCCAAAGACAGCGGTTTTGATAATAATAATAATAATAACACATATATATATATATGGCTTCTAAAGTTTGAAATGGTCTGTTCTGTTGTGATCGGAATACTAATTGGGAGCCTGCAAAACCATGCCTGCCAATGGCCTTTTTTGGGACAGACTGAAAAAAAAGTCTATTTCCACTCGTCAGACTACTAGACTAGATGAGGGAAGACAGATAAGGGGTTGGGAGGGGTTTATGGCTTTAAAACTGAGTGTAATTTAATACGATACGAAAAATAGGAAGCCAGTAGAGTTTTTCTTGATAGGGTGTGACATGACTAATTTTGTCCAAATTAAACACTATACAGGAGTTCACCCTGACACTTTTATGCAGACGACACCCAAATATTTATTCATATGTCTCAAAATATGCAGTCCAGGCTTTTAAGAAACTGAAATCAAGGTATGCTTAAATTAAATCCTGACAAAACAGAGTTTATCACCTTTGGATCTCATGCTCAACTCAAGCAATTATATGCCTATTTCCCAGTCAGAATATTTGGTAATTTCATGCAACCAGCAGTGGTTGGTTGGTGAACCTTGGTGTGTAGTTTGATGCTAATTTCTCCTTTGCTGAAATTCGGTCCACTGAACTCAACGATTACATGAACTTTTGCAAGTATATGGTGAAAGATCAATTCCTCTATGGTTGTTCAAAATAATTGAGTTCTTAATCTTTCCCTACAGTGAACGATTTTTAAGAGATTTTGACCATTTGTCTGCTATGGCAGTTGCTGTTCAGCAGTTATAGAAAAACTTAAATAACAACTGACACATAATTAGGGATGTTTTCACTGATTATAATTTGATGTCCCATAGACTTTGCACATTTAAGTTACTTCATAACACTTGCAAGTTCATCCATTGTATATTCACCATTTTTATGTTTGTTTGTTGGAGAGAAGTGTTTGAGGTTTTAAACTCATTGTTTCTGACAAAAGTTCATAGAATATCTTACCAAAATCACTGTCTTTGATCTATGGATCAGAGAGACACACAAAACAATCAAGTTTTGGGATATCTTTAATCTATCAGTAGCCATTTTGCAATCCTAACATGACCACCACTTGCAAATGGATTTGTTTCAGTTTGTGGACCCAGTTTATGCAATTTTAGTGCAGGTATTTTGGTAGCCTCTGCGTTCTGATACTGTCATTTATTCTTCCCGTGAATTTATTTTAATGTCACCCTATACGTTTTTCTTTTGTAACTGTCGTAGCTGTCTCACTTCTTAACAGGACTACGTCTAAGCATCCTGCAAGGCTGTATGCTGTTTCCATTTTAGGCTTATTTCAGTGTCTATTCTCTTTGTAACTTATTTTCAAACAATTACCTTCTAATTCAGTAGTAAGAAAAAGTTAAGTTATAAACATTTGTTACATCTAGTTAAACTTATTTATTAAATTGTGGACTTTGATAAATTAAATGTAAATAAATAGTCTCTTTTGCAATTTGTAGACTTTTGGCCCAGATAAATTAATATCTGACAGTGCATCATTCACTGGTGCTGCAGTCATGTTTGATAATCTTTGTGCGCTATCCCACTCAAACAGAGTTATATCTCAACTTACAGTCAAGAGGTCTAGCCATTTGTCATTTGCAAATTTTGGCTCATTAGTAAGTTCCACCATTGTTTTAGCTTCATAACTAACAGTAAAATTGATCATATTGTGTACCAGTGAACAAACGGTAAAAAATCAGTCATTCCTTTGCTAGGAACTGAAGTGTAGTAATCTTTCTGTTTTCAATGTTGACAATTGATCAAACACATTTTGAACTCCATGCAAAACTGAATGGAATCTTGGAACTGTAAGTTCTTTACTACGCCCACAGTTATCCCTGGTTTTACTTCATCAATATCTTCAATAATATCCTGCAGATCATCTGCCCTGGCATTGAGGTCACCACCAAATATAATGACACGTAGATGTATTTATTTTCTATTTTGGTGTTTTTGGAAAACACAAAATGGTGCCATATATGGTTCACAGGAGTGTGTGCCCCTTTTAAATTTATTTCTATACTCAACCCTGATCACATAAAATGTTTTTTTTTTTGGTTTTGCACACCGTGTGTTATGTAGTTTATTGCCTTAATTGTCAAAGCTACAAGTTTAATGATAGAGGAAATATTATGTCAATAGATTCTCCAGTCCAAGATCTCGGTGATATAAACAATGCTATAAATTTATATATGTAGTTTATGTCATAATTCGTTGAGAAGCACCAAAAATGCGAACCTAACTAGAATTTTTTTCAGTGGCACATTAAGTTATCCATGAGAAATATTTATGAGAAAAACATTGTATCATATACAAATGATGTACACATAACATTATTGTTATATAGAGATGTGTCTATCAGAAACAATATATTTGAAGAAATATGTGTGCACTAATCGGGGTGTTCCACTGGAACCAGACCTAACTGACCCTTACCCACTCTAGGGTCGGTTGGCTGAGTCTAGGGCAAAATCCAGAAAAAAATCGTGGAAAAAGTATCGGTTGGTTTCTTCTACCTGACAGCATGTTGTACATCCTAGCATGCCTGGATCCCGATCCTGACCTTCTTCAGATTGGCCTGTTTTTCTCCACGACGAGATGTGAAACTATGAAGGCAAACTGTAGAGGTACAAGTAGTAGTAACAAACTGACAAGACTAGAGAAGTTTACTGAACACGACCAAACTTGCTGCCAGTAGTGCCAGGCCAGTTTTGTGGAATTTCTAGAAAAAGGAAGGAAAGTGTCATCCTATTGGCAAATCAAAAGCTAGGTCAATACTAAATATTTTGATCCTAACACGTCACCAAAAGTGAATCATTGACATTTCTTTTTTTTAATTATGATTTTCACGTTTGGACTTTAACATTATATGAGAAATCCATCAAGCTATTTCTCTGATTCTGATTGTAACAAAAAAGCCACTTGAAAAAGAAAATTTTCATCAACAGTGTTGCATCCAGTTCAAAGATACAGAGGGGGAAGTGCTTCTAAGAATATCTCATGTGACAATGAAAACCCTCTTTCTTGTTGCTGGCTTTTATACTCTAAATTGGACTTCTTGGAAAGCCACCTTTCAAATTTCATCCCTGTGAGCAATTTCTCTACGAATATATACAAGATTAATTCTAGCCTCTGGGAAAGACCCAATATTCTGGCCATAAGGGAAACTTCTGATCACTTGATGAGATCAAATTATTACATTGACTGCCTTGAACCAGTTTTCTCGATTTTTTTTTTGATTGGTCGACACTTGTTCCCTCTTTTTCCAAGAAATTACTCAGTTGAAATGGGCTGAAAATTTGATTATTGTGTGACCAAATAAACCAAATTTGTCAGTTTTCTTAATATTTACAGCATACATGTGGATTTTTTCTACCTGTTAACTTCAAAATTCTGATTACTTGCACTGTTTTTTACTCATATTTAACATATTTTTTGTCATATTTTTACCCTACATCATACTCGAAATGGACTGCAAATGAGCAAGATGTAAGTGATAAAGAGTAGCTGGTTTTATGACAGGACAACACTGGATATAATTAGGACAAGACGGGAAGTGATGAGACAACCAGATTTCCTGGTAGGCAGAGCCACAGTCTGGATCAAGTGCCAGGGAGGGTCGGTGAAATATCAAACATGTTTGATATTTTGCTGAACCACCATAACAAGCCAGGAAATCGCAACCTTTTTTAACCGAATTGGTAAACATTGCTCCTGACCCTTAAAAAAATCTTTATTTACTGACAAGACTGCCACAGTGGAACACCCCTATAAAGATAATACATGTTCTATGTGCCACATTCTAATATTGAGACAATATGATCAATGCAGTTTATTTCAATAAAGATACATGTATTTACTAATTCTAATGTTTGGTTTATGACTTGAACTGAATCTCTATTGCCAGGATTACTAAAACTATAGAGAGCTTATGCATGTGGAGATATACTGTTTAGTAAATTTTTGTTTTTCATTAATTGTTCATATTGGCATGTCTTTTGTTGGACTGCTGCAAAACTGGTCTCAAGTGAATCTATTCAATTTCTGCTAAATATGCAGCACACACATTGTACAGCCATCTGTATTGTTCCTGTAAGTATATAATTAATTACAAATACAATGTTTTTTGAATATTTTGAATAGTATTTGGTATTGGCATAATATTTTAAAGTAAGATTTACTATAATTTAAAATGTATTCCCAAAATGAAGTCAGTTACAATGACTGAAATAACCATAATTATCTTATTGTGCAATAAACACTGATTGTTGTTAAAGTTAGTTTAACTTCTATCTGCAACTGTAAACTGGTAGGAATTTTTAATATTAATACTGAATAAAATAGTGAAAATTTGTTAACCGAAGGTAAAAAGATATAACTGACTTTTCTGAGTTCAACATGAATTCATTTGTAGTCTGTAAAGATAATTTTATTGGCTGATTCAAACTCATAGTTAGAAGTAAAATTGCAGATTATATGTTCATATGGACAGCTAATATTCTAAGACCCTCAGTATACACTGCATGTTTTTATGAGATGGGTTTTGAGATGGGTTTGAAACCTACAGAAGGGTATTAATGCCACAAATTTTTTGAATTGTCGACTTATTATCTCAACATGTTGAGTTAATATCTCAACATGTAGACTTAGTATCTCAACTTGTTGAGTTAATATCTCAACATGTTGAGTTAGTATCTCAACATGTTGACTTAGTATCTCAACATGTTGAGTTAGTATCTCAACATGTCGACTTAGTATCTCAACATGTTGACTTAGTATCTCAACATGTTGAGTTACTAAGTCAACATGTTGAGATAGTATCTAAACATGTTGCTTAATATCTCACTGACTTTGCTGGAGTGACCTTGACCTTTGACCTTGCCATAGTGAATTTGACTCTTAAACTCTTGTCCAGGTTATATCTCTGAAATCATGTCATTATTGGTAGGGACATTGTTGGGGGTGTAGGTATGTGCCATCATAGTGTGACCTTCATTTGACCTTTCTGTAGTGTGACAGTGACCTTTAAAAATCTTGTCCGGACCATATCTTGGAAACTGTAAGGTGTATGATGTTGATATTTGGTAGTGACATAGGTTGCGTGTGTTGGTCTGCAACTTCATAGTGAGACTTTGATTTGACGTATGACCTTGTCATAGAGACTTTCACCTATAAAATCTTTCCCGGGCCATATCCTGGGAATGATAAGGAATAGGATGGTGATATTTGTTAGGTGATTAAGTGGTGGTTAACATTGGTTAGGTGGTGTAGGTGTGTAACGTCATGGTGTCAAATAGGATTAACCTTTAACCTTGTTATAGCAATGTTGACCTTTAACATCTTGATACTTTACAACACACTGGTTGCAGGACAGGTGTAATTGTGCAAAGGCATACTCACACATCAATGTGCCCTACCAGGTTTTGGTTATAATATTATCTACCAAATGCAACACTAGACTGGTCTATAAAAATGTTTACAATTTGCTTTTTTCCTGTATAAATCTATTGAATGTCATGTTAATCCCACTTCTGTTCTGACAGCCATAATATTAACAACCTTTTTTAGTCTAAAATTATGGGTACCAAAATTTGAATATTAAAGCAATTTGTTTTTCTTTATCATTGGTAGAAATTTGCATGGTGAGGGTTTGTGCTCTCTGAATGGTTTTCTGATGAGAAAGTAATATTTAATTTAGCTTAATTCATAACAATTCATATGAAAAGTTCATTTCATTTATGTATTTACGAATACTCCAACACTGTTTTGGGGGATTGTTGATAGCTTAATTTCTTATCAGTATTGTGAAGAGAATTCCCTTTTAGTCAAGCCAGGGGCGGAAGTGGGCTGTCAATTAAGTACTCATTTGTGAATCAGTATAGTGGCAGTGTGGGAGATCTCTTAATTGTATAATCATCCAACCAGGGTTGGTGATAGGCTGTCAGCCAATAAGCTAATTTCTAGTCAGACTTTTAACAGTTCAACATGCTGAGATAATATCTCAACATGTTGAGATAGTAAGTCAACATGTTGAGATACTAACTCAACATGTTGAGATACTAAGTCAGCATGTTGAGATATTAACTCAACATGTTGAGATACTAACTCAACATGTTGAGACACTAAGTTGACATGTTGAGATATTAACTCAACATGTTGAGATACTAACTCAATATGTTGAGATACTAAGTCAACATGTTGAGATATTAACTCAACATGTTGAGATACTAACTCAACATGTTGAGACACTAAGTTGACATGTTGAGATATTAACTCAACATGTTGAGATACTAACTCAATATGTTGAGATACTAAGTCAACATGTTGAGATATTCACTCAACATGTTGAGATACTAACTCAACATGTTGAGATATTAACTCAACATTTTGAGATACTAACTCAACATGTTGAGACACTAAGTTGACATGTTGAGATATTAACTCAACATGTTGAGATACTAACTCAATATGTTGAGATACTAAGTCAACATGTTGAGATATTAACTCAACATGTTGAGATACTAACTCAACATGTTGAGACACTAAGTTGACATGTTGAGATATTAACTCATGTTGAGATACTAATTCAATATGTTGAGATACTAAGTCAACATGTTGAGATATTCACTCAACATGTTGAGATACTAACTCAACATGTTGAGATATTAACTCAACATTTTGAGATACTAAGTCAACATGTTGAGATATTAACTCAATATTTTGAGATACTAACTCAACATGTTGAGATATTAACTCAACATTTTGAGATACTAAGTCAACATGTTGAGATATTAACTCAACATGTTGAGATAATAAGGTGACAATTCAAAAAAAAAATTTTTTTTTCTGTGACACTAATACTCTTCTGTAGAAACCAAACTATAATCAAACCAAAAATTAATATATAGGGATTGACGGGCGGTATCCAAGTCTTATGAGGATGAGGTAAGTATTTAACTCACAAAAAGTTAAATTACAATGAAATAAAATACCTTTACCTTATTCTCACAAGTGCTTGATTTCAGCCATACATGTGGTGGGCATAAATTTTGACAAACCGAAACTAGGAAGAAATAGAGAAAAAAGGAGCAGTAAATCTAAAAAAAGAGACAAAGTAGTGCCAAATAAAGTAGCAATTATTATTAAATGTGCTTTACAATTGTACAATATGCTGAGCTGATAAAACAGAACCCAGCTTCCTCTGTGGATGTTATTTTCCAAATGCATCAAACCATTAAAATATATACATCTTGACAAAGCTTGTATTATAACATGAGAAGACTGATAAACAAGGAAATAGTTTACAGACACAATGGTAATCATTTCCTGATCTCAAAAGGTGATCTAATCTAATCTAATCTAATCTAATATACTGCTTTGAAAGTAAAATATCTTCCCCATAAAGGGGAACTCAGTGCACTGGTTAACAGTAATCGTTTATCATAAAGAGAGTTGAGGGGCAGTCAAGGTCAGTGATCCAGAATTATGGGTGTGGCCAAGAGGGAAGGAAGTTGGGAAACTGGAGTTGAAGAGGTAGGATTTAAGGTGTTTCCTGAATGATACAACAGAGGGGCTATTTCTTATTTTGAAGGGGAGGGGGTTCCAAAGAACTAGGGTATAGTGACTAAAATAACTAGAAAAGTGTTTGCTTGATTTATAAACTCTATGGTCAAAAGTGGGGATATCGAGGAACTTAAGTTTGGGGGTGCTTCGCCTTGTATTTCTAAAACTGTTTAGTGTCTATTTATTGCCTACAACCGTTTAAGAATGTAAAGAGTATGTTAATTGTTATGGCAATAATAATGTTAAAACTTCACTATTTAATGGTAACAAATGTCTTATACTTACTGCTATCTCTCTTTCTACATGACTATATATATTAAATTATTTACATGATGACAAATATCATACAATAATTGTTATATTATTGTAAGCTACGTTCTGCATAAGCAGTTAATGCATATTCAAAACATCACGACTTTGTGTGTTTGAGTATTGAAAAAGATGTAACTAATCTTAATCGGGGTATGTATCAATTTTAGTCTTTTATTATCTAGTTGTCTTTCCTACCTTCAAATTGAAAGTGACCTTCTCTTTGACCTTGCATATCTGTTCATCCTAACTGCTCTGATTATTATCTTCATTAACCTTATCACATGACCTCTCTATGATCTCTACTTTTATTCACTTAATCTGGATTTTCATCTTGTCATCTTACTATTGGCCTTAATCTCACCACATTTGCCATTCACCTCCAGGAGCTTCTTCTTTTCCACAAAAAAGTTAGTTTTAACAAAATTTCAGTAAAGTTAAAAACTAATGTTTTCATGGAAGAAATTATAAAGTTTTCCTAAATTAACCATAAAAGTCTCACCACCTCTAATCGGGTTTAAACTCAGATATTCACTCTGAGGCCACCACAACTTAAACCAAAATCATTCTAAATTCATTTAAGGTGACCTTACTTGCTAACCACAAGATAGGGCCTTAAGGTGGCCTTGAGGTCTTTACTATGTAATCTTGATAACTGTACAGACCATAACAGCATTACCACCTCTGATTGGGGTGTAAGTTTAATAATTACTTTGAGGCCACCATGAACTTAAATCAATATTATTCTAAACCATAAGGTGACCTTACTTGCTAACCACAACATAGGGCCACCTTAACTTTTCCGCCTTGGCCTTAAATACCTTTTATAACTAAGGTGGCCTCAAAGTCATCACCATGTATTCTGCTATAATTGTACATGCAACTAGATGTGTATATGTGTGTTAGTTGAATAAAATGTATATATTCCCCAACTGGCGTTCTTATTACCTTTCTTTGGACCTGAGGCAATGTTTAGCAAATAAGCATTTGCTAATAGAACTGATGTATTAAGGTCTAGAAGGGGATGAATTCTGTAGAGGTCTCTAGCATGAACTCTGGTAGACTTTATGAACTGCGACACATGATATGAGAGTGACGTTAGAATCGAACACCACTCAGAGGTTCTTGACACTTTGTGCTGGTCATACCTGATTACCAAGTACATTGATTGGAAAGTGAGGAAGGGGTTTGTTTATCAGTTGTTTTTAGAGTCTATCAAAATAAACTCGGTTTTGTCAGGATTGAGTTTTAATTTATTTGTGAGCATAAAATTTTGAATGTTGTTTAGGCAGTTCTTTAGTGTTTGTATGGAGTGAGAAAAATTAACTGGTGAGAGTGTTTTATATAACTGGGTATCATCAGCATAGAAGCAGTATTTAATACTACTGTGAGAGTGAATGATTGAGTTGATTGGGTTTGTATAGAGAGAAAAAAGAATTGGACCAAGGACAGAGCCCTGGGGCACCCTAAACTGGAGTGCAGCAGGATGTGTGCTACCTACCTTGACTGAGTGTGTCCTTCATGACAGGTATGATTTGAATCAGCCAAGTGCTAGTTCACTGATTCCACAGTAAACATTAAGTCTGTCAAGGAGAATGGTGTGGTCAATGGTATCGAAGGCAATGGACAGATCGAGTAAATTTAGGGTTGTAACAGACCCTTTGGCCATATTGAGAAGATTGTTCTGAATATTAAGGAGGGCACTTTCAGTAAAGTGATAATTTCTATAAGCAGATTGGAAAGTGGTCATGAGGCCGGCTGCATCAAGGTGAGTTTGTAGCTGGACTGCTACAACCCTTTCAAGTATCTTTGAAATTAAGTTAAGATTACAGACAGGCCTGTAATTTGTGAAAGCTTCCTTGTATAAGGATGATTTTTGGGGGATGGGAGTATCATGGGCCTGTTTGAAGAAGTTAGGACACTTATCATGTTCAAGAGAGGCATTTATTATTGAAGTGATGACAGTGATGAGGATGTCCAGATAATCAAAGACAAGAAAAGTGGACCAAGGGTCAAGGGAACATGATTTACTTGGAGAGTTCATAATGATTTTGGTAACTTGATCTTCAGTTACAGTGGAGAAAGTGTGAAACATGGGGAGGGGAGTCTGGGGTGATGTGTTGAGAGCTCAGGTAAGCAGGGAAAGTTGAGTGTCTGTGAAGAACTTGTCAAAATTTGTCAGCCAAAAGCTGAGGGGGATTTATTTATTTAATTTTTTTTCGCTCTCATATATTTTATTTACCCTTTTGCAATAAAAAAAAGAAAGAGTCTCGGGAGGGCGAGGGTAGCAAACCCTCCATCGAGACTATGTACAGTAATGACCACACATATATATTACCATACATATACATAGTGAGTATATAAACACAAAACAGTAATTACTTTATGAGACATTACATTTGCCCTTAATAAATAAATTCTTGTAAAAAATGTATTACACTCATTCACATAACAAATTTTTGAGTCTTCTTAGTTACATAACTTTATTAACACTGACCATTTTTCAGAAAATTTTTCAACCAACATTTCTGTTTTGGATAACAATAATTGTTTATTATATACATTTCTCAGATACTTTTCATACTCAAAGAAGTTTAAAGATCTGTTTGATCTTGCACATTTAAAGATATAATATTTTCCAGTGATACTTATAATATTTACCAAATTATCTGAACAAACTTCCTCCCAAGCTCCTAACATTATGTGTGATGGGGAACAAACAAATTTTTATTTTGTGTTTTGAAAGATCCAAGATTTTATGCTTCCCCAAAATTCATTACTTTTAGGGCAGAAGACAAACAGGTATATTATGGTTTCTTCATTTTTGTGACATAAGCGACATACAGAATTTTCTGATTGCTTCATCTTAAAAAGCTGTTGATTGGTCACAATTAACCTGTAGATTATCTTATATTAGAACCAAATCAGAAAACTGTCCTTTAAACTGTAGAAACATATTCTATAAATATTTTTCCAGGATAATGTATCCAGAATTAAACTTAAATCAGCTTCCCATTTTTTCTTAAAATTGTTCCCTTGGATGTTAGATGCCAAGATTATATTGTAAAAATCCTTTGTTCCTTTTTGTGACTTATGTAACAGTTGGACCTGAGTTGGGAATATTGGTCGTTGGTATGCATTAGTGTTGAGATTTGTTAATCCAATATGTTTTTTCAAGCATAAATACAATCTATGGTGAGTCAAAAAGTCTAATGAGATATTATAAAACAGTTCGATATTTTCCCTAGTCATTATGGCACAATTTCTCATGAGGTCTATAGGATATAAGATGCCCTGTTGATATAATTCAGGCATACAGAGAGTTGCCTGTGTTATTTCCGGGTTGTACCACCATGGTACATATAATTTTTCATAAATATTACACTTTTGGCGAATGTTCTGTAATACACAGGCCCAAGCAGAAAGAACATCTTTCCAAAAATGGCTGTCCATGTGTTTTGCCCTTTGGACTGCCCACTCAGAGCCAAACAATACTATTTTATTGGTGTCACCAACAATATGTTTTGCCAATTGTACCCAAGGAGCTGCGGTTTTAATATTCGGGTTACGAATCCAAGAAACTTTTAGGCCTTTTATGAAGCTATCAATATCAATCATTTTTAGTCCACCCTTTAGAATGCCAGTGCACAGTTGTTTTCTATTAATTTTATCCGGTTTTTGATCCCATATAAATTTATAGCAAATATAATTCAGTGCACAAGGAGGGGTTTGGATTTGGCAAAGAAATGAAAAAATGATTTAATTTTGGTATTACTTGAGTTTTTAAAACTGTAATTTTACCAATAGGTGTCAAATATCTTATTTCCCACTTTCTTTGTTCATTTTTAATTTTTTTTCTGCTTTAAAATAGTTAATGCTTGGTATTTTTCAGAGGTCTACCGAAAAGGTAATTCCCAGTAGATCAAATTCTGTTCCCCAATCTAAATCTTTTTCACATTCAATTTTATCTTGAGAAAATCTTTTCTTTCCTATCCAAACAAGTTTTGTTTTGTCAGTGTTAATTTTAAGTCCTGAATATGATCCATAAACTTCCAAAGTATTTAGTGTTGCTAAGAGAGATACAGAAGTGCCATTCAATATAATAGTGGTGTCATCAGCGAACTGAGTAATTTTGTGAGTTGTATCACCAATTTTTATACCTGTTATCAAGTCATTATTGTTTATCATGAGCAATAATATTTCAGCACAAATAATAAACAGGTAGGCTGGAATCGGGTCTCCCTGTCTCCATCCCTTTTCAATGTTAATAAATTCAGATAGAAAGCCACTTTGTAAGACTGTTGCTTTGATATTAGTATTAAAAGTTTGTATCCACCGTATAATATTGGAACCATAACCAAAATATTTAAGAACAGAGTACATGAATTTCCAGGAAACCGAGTCAAAGGCTTTAAGTCAACCAGCATGAGAAGTCCAGGGATATACTTTTTTGTGTAACATATATCAAATCATATATAAATCTAGTACTGTCTCCGATATAACGGCCAGATACAAATCCAGACTGATTTTCCGATATTATTTTGTCTAAAACTTTCTTTAACCTATTCGCAATTGCACTAGATCCAATTTTATAAATCACTGGCAAAAGTGATATTGGCCTCCAGTTATTTAAAAAGTGCCTTGGTGTATTTTCTTTTGGCAGTCAATTAATAACACATTGTCTTAAAGTTATTGACATTTCCCCCTTTTCATATGCTTCATTGAGTGATCTTAGTACAAAATATTTTAATTTATGCCAGAAAACTTTTAAAATTCAGAAGGGAAACCATCAATACCAGGACATTTTCTACTCTTCATTTTTTTAAAGATTCTCCTATTTCATTGATTGTTAAAAGTCCTTCAATTCCATTCGACTCACTTGCAGATAATTTTCTTACATTACTCTTGAAATTACTGTTATTAAAGTCTGGTTCAGTTAAAGAGTCATCATTATTTTTGAACAGTTTTTTATAAAATTCTTTCACCTCAAAGACTATTTCTTTTTGTTCCATGCAAATCTTACCATTTGGCTTTATAACACGCTGCTCGAGTGAACAAAAATATTTAGAAGGTTTTTCTCCTTCCACAAGCCATTGAACTCTAGACCTAACAAGAGAACCTTTTATTCTTTCCTCTCTTAACTCTTGCAACTCCCTCTGTTTAGCCTCTAGTATATTCATATTACACAAATTTTCGAATTTCTCTAAATTTTCTATATCAGACATCATCTGTAATTTTTTTTTGTTTCTATTTCTTTTCATACGAGTTCCATATTTAACCGTCTCACCTCTAATTTGCAGTAACAGTATTTCAAGGAATTGACTATGGGGTACCCTCACACAAAGGTCCTGATCACTTATATTAGGAAGGTTATCAAAATTATATACAAGTGCACAATTTTCAGCTTTTATTTGATTTATTAATGAGTTTACCATTTCAAAATATTCTTGGTCTTTCAACAGAGCACAATTAAAGTTCCAAATCCCTTTCTCTCTGGCAAATTTGCATAATTGTATATCAAGCTCAACAATGGAATGGTCAGTACGATAGCCAGGCTTTATGTTGCATTTTTCCACTAAGTCAACGAAATTGTTTGATGTTATGATATAATCTAGTCTAGCCTGTTGAAATGGTTTTTTCCTATGCCATGTGTATCTTTTAGTGAGTGGGTGGAAGTATCTGTAGATATCTGTTAGGTTACAACTCTCTATTGTATTTAAAAGTGTTGCACGAGATTTAGGATTGTTTACAAAATTGTAGTTATTTGTGTCCATTGATGGGTCTAATGCCAAATTAAGATCCCCACAGATAATCACATAATCTTGCTCACAGGTAAGTATAAGGTCATGAAGATTGGCGCAGAAACTTGGAGAGTCTATATTTGGTCCATAAATGTTTATTAATTTCATAGTAAGTTCACCCAGTGCCAAATTAACTCCAATTAAATTCCCTATATCACTGTTAAAAGATGAGAGCACCTTGTATTCAAAGTTACCCTTTATTAATATTGCGACTCCTCTTGAATTAGATTTTTCTCCTTTTATATAAAGTTCTCCATTCCATACTTGTTTAATTACTCGGATATCTGAGTCTGTCCAATGCGTATCCTGTAAACAGATTATTCCTGCTTGTAGGCTACCTAAATAATTCAAAACATCGTTTATTTTCTCTTTGTTCCTTAATTCACTGATAACATTTTAACACCACTATTCACCATGTAAAGCTTCTGCACTCTCTGTCAGTAGCAGTGTCAAAATATACATACTTGTATTTTTTAATTGACAGGTTTCTGGGCAAAGTTTTTTGAGTAAACATGTGGATAAAGCAAAGTGGGTTTTGAGAGCATTTAACAAAAGCATGTATATACAAACAAAAACAGAGATGTTAATACAACATAAGATAAAAAGAAAAACTTGAGAAAAATAAAAAATAAAAAAAAATGTGTCACATGACATATTGTGTATAATGAATATCTTAAATATTGAACTTTTAAGCTAACCTTTAAATTTTGAAAAAGCTATGGTTATTTTTATACAGTTACAGCATAACTATATTTGAAATCACAGAATCAATTCAGCATGTGATCCAGTTAACAAGTGGGGCACCAAAACATATCTCAAATTTTAGAAAGATAATGCTACTATTCAGTTTTTTTAACTATATCCTAAAATCACACAAATCAGTTCAGCATTATTGGTTAACACACAAGAACCAGATATTGAAGCTATCCTGATAGATATCATTATCGCATTATCGAGAAATACATACATGAAGACATACTGATGTACTGAGGGGGATTTATATATGGAAGTAACTTGGCTGGTAGTCTGGGTAACACATTGCCTAGGACTAGCCATAATTTTTCTGGGTTGTTGCGATTGTCCTGGATTTTTGCTCTAAGGAATTCAGATTTGGCCTGCATGCAGACTCTTTTGTAGTGGTGGACATTCTGCATGTATTGGGATCTATTGAAGGTAGATTTGTTTCTGCGCCAGATGCGTTCGAACAAACACTTGGTCTCTTTTGCTGCTATTATGGTTTTGCTGACCCGTCCTGGAATGTTCTTTGCCTTGGTGTGTTTGGTATGAGGTGGTGCATGTTTGCTGATAAGGGTCGACAAGGTAGAGTGGTACTGCTTGATTGGCAGATTGGCACTCGTGATGCCGGGTCTGATCCAAGTCTCTTACATGGTGAAGAGGTCAGTGTCATTGTCGGAAAGAAATTTTGCAATGGCAGGGTATTTGTTATGTATTGATCTGATATTAGCATAGGTGACCTTCAGATACTTGGGTGGTCTTGGGTTTGAGTTGATATCACCAGCAAACAGGAATAGGATGAACAGGCGAGAAGGTGACAGAGCTGGTAGAATTGAAACTGAGGATTTTATGCTGAAATGTAAACAGAAGGTGGTGGTGGGGGTTTGAAGGGGCAGAAACTGACAACATCAGGACATTGAATGGTTGAGTTAATGTGGTGCCTGTATGCAGCAATGACTGGTTAGATTGCCAGTAAGATATGGAGGAAAATCATATTTGAGAACTTGGGGAGGGGGGTTAAAAGTTTGAAACTAAACATAAAATTAGGGGAAATGTTTGGTTAGTGGGTATATATTGTAAAAATGATGGTCCACAATAAAAGGCAATGTGAGAGATATAAGGGGATAAAGAGATAAAATAGGCAGTTTTGATGTGTAATTATCAAATAGTTTTATGAAAAGGGGAGTATAAAGAGGAAAAATATTATTTGTGCTTTCAACAATAGTACTAAGGCAGACATAGAGTGAGTGTAATGAATATATTGTATAACAGAAAAGAAGTTTGAAAACAGTACTTCCCTAATGGACACATGCCACCCAAGGTGATGCCAAACAATGGTTACACATTACATATTAAGACATCTAAAAAGATGTTGTAATGATTTCCTAACCTTGAACGTTAATCCCTCAAATGGTTCAACTGTAATTATCCAAAATGAGAAGGTTTAAACAACTAAGTTAAGAAAGTTTAAACAGAGTCCAACTTCTTAACCTCTATGTATATACTCCTAACATCTCCTCACATATACCACCAAAGAGGTTTAGAGACATCAAAACAGCGAGATAAGATGCCATTATCAGTGAAGAAAGACATCGCTCAGTCGGCTGTAACGTAAAATGCATGCTGGACAGAAGTTTGAGGAGATTTTGCAAAGTGTCGGCAGCAGACAACCAAGCACCAAAGGACCTCAAAAGAACACCAATGACAGTCCTGTAACCTAAAATTGTGGTAGCATTCAAATATTGAGTTTTGTCCAGCTGCCAAGAATGAAGATTGAGATATTGTCAGTTCTGGTGAAATCCTCAGACTGAAAGGTTGTTTTTATGAGATTACCCAAGGAGTAAGTAGCAGAGAAGTTTTGATGGAAAGGTGTATCACAAACCCAACACTAACCATTCCCTGCCATCTGGTGCTACCACTATCATTCCATATATAGCCCATAGGAAGTGAATCATTCTAGTCATGCTAGGATCCTTATGAATAACATTGGAATCCTGGTATTGATTGCCAAAAAAGAATAAAAGAACAGAAAATTATATTCTTCTTGGAAATCTTTAAACAAGGGATCCGATTGTCTGAGACTGAGGATACTTCAAAATATGTTTTTAAATGTGTAATCTGCCCATTGCGATTGTCTTTCCAAGGATGCTAGGAACCCGATGAATAGCGTTAGAATTCTAGGAGTGGTTGTCAAACTTGTTTACTAACCCTTTATTGCATTCAGCATTAGACCCCGGGTCCATGGTGGCCTAAAGCAAGTTTGGTCTAATCATGGTCTCCTTAGTGTGGGATTGGCCCCCACAAATGACAATGTTGAAGTTCCTGGCTGTTACATGTGAATAAATACCTCAACTTTGATCTTTGTTAACAGGTTACCCCACTTTTCTTCTGTTAGGGACATTTCACCCTTTTCTTGGTTGAACCCATAACCCAGAAAGTTGAATTAATTTGTTGGTGTTAGCTCAGATTTTTAAAAGTTAATCACCAAAACAATTTTCTTTACCACTGTGACCAAATCTTTTGAAATAAATGTTCCAACCAAATTTACTGTGATGGAGCCCAGAGTAACCAGACAGTGAGACACCTCGAGTTCCCCTTTTCTGAAACATAAGTTTTACTTCATTTACTCCAAGGGTGAACTTGATAGGAGCTGTACCAATGCCACAGTGCCCAGAACTGATATCACTTGTCTGCCACATGAAATCTCAAGAGAATGTGTGACATTTTTTGTATGGGGATATAGAAGCAGGCGTCTGTGAAATCTATTAAAACCATGAATTCCCCTTTGCAAATAGTATTTCTGATCACTTCTGCCGTCTCCATTTGGAAAGTTGGGATCTTGCGATGCTTGTTAAATCTAACGGTGGTAAGCACTTTTTAAACAATCATGCTGTAACATCCTAAGCTTGTACACATTATTGCTGGGATGATGGCATTCTTTTCGGCCATTTCTGCATAATTCTGAATATCTGCTCTGTATTGTGAGTATTCTGCACCATTTGATTGATTCAAAAGCAGTTTTGATGACAAGAAGGCTAAACTTATTACATTGTCTTAATGTAGAGGGGAAGAAGTGGTCACCCATCCACACACTAACCGTGGTCAGTGCTGCTTAATTATTATGACCAAACCTGAGCAAAAAGATAGGCTAACACCAAAGGAAATAAAAATTCTGTAAAAAAACAACAAACAAAAAACAGAAAAGTGTGGTTACCTATCCAAGTATTAACAGTGACCAATGGGATGGTTGATGGCTGAGATGGTTTTAATCCATGACTACAGTACAGAGAAATGTACATGATAACATTCATGTACTGTGTAAAAGCAAATATTTTCATCCATCACGCCTCATTTGCCTCACAACTAAAGGAGCAACAATATGCTGTAAACCTGGAATTATGCAGCCCTTAACTGGAGAACTCGTGTTATATTTTAGCATAATACAATATTCAACAGAGAAGTTTGTTGTTTCCTGTCTGAAGCACTTGCTGTGAATTATGAATTAACTGTATAGGGATTTTCGATTGGCTAACAACAAGAAAGGTCAAATGTCAAGGTTAGGGATTTATGTCCAGTTCAACAGCCAGGCTAACAATAAGAAAAACCCATTATTACTTTTGCACAACCGTGAGATGGTTTGATCTTGGACCAGGATTTTAATCTTTTGAATACATACAAGTGTGCATTTTCTTGAAGATGCTGCCTGTAAGTTTAAGATAAAGAAAAACATCCAGAGACTGGAACATATTCATAGTCCAGTAAAGCACTCTAATTCCGTTGAACTCAACCTGTTGCTCTATTCTTTAAAAATCTTCTGCAATAACCCCATGAGAGGTTGCAGAACTGGGACCATATATATTTTATTTATTCATTTGGGATTTAACGTTGCTTTCCACACATTGTATAGGTTGTATCACGACGGGTAGTTTTATAGGAAGAGGAAACCAGTACATATAGTTAGTCAAGGTTCTGTACTGTAAACTGCCAACCAACGGAAAGAAACTGCCAGCTTTCCCACTTGAGATTGGGCCAGGAATTGAACTCCATTCTCAGAGGTGGGAGGCGACAGTGTTGCTACTCTGCAACCGTGGCCCCCTGAGGTCAGTCACATTTTTGTCATCAACAAACACAGAATCTACTATACAAACCTCACGAGGGAAGCAAAACTATTACTTGACTCCATAATAGGTAGTGTATTCCTTGAGTTCACAACCAAAAGCTGGTGATGGAGACTATCGCCTCTGAGACCAAGCTCAGAGATCTAAACTTCATGTACAGAGTCATGATAACTCTTCTCTGAAACAGAGAAATTCTAATTCTAATAGCACTTTTATAATGCTGAATCTCTGTCAAAAGGCAGACTCTAAGGCGCATTACACAAAAACATTGTTCAATATTCATAAACCAGAGACATTGCAGGGGTCAGCAGGAGGAGATTGGAATTTAGGGTGGATATGCTTTTCCAAAGAGGTATGACTTCAGCTTTGACCTGAAGGAGGCAAGTGAGTTTGCAGAGCAGACCTCATCAAGAAGGTCATTCCAAATCATAGGTGCGTCATACGCAAAACTGAGTCCAAAATGCTTTTGAGACTTAAAAACTGAAGCAAAGTGGGGAACCTTGCCATCAGATTGACTTCGACGAGTGTTATATGCACTATGTCTGGGTATCAGAAAGGGTTCAAAGTATTTGGGGTTACCACTGTGTAAGAATATTGTGTAGTTCAGTTGCAAGTTCTGGAGCCAATCTCATCAACCTCCCGGTCACTATTGGTGGCTGTTTCTGCGGAAGCTGCCTCATTCGAAGTAGCACTCTCAAAAGAAGTGAATCTTCCCTGCATATATTCTAACTTGGTCATACGAAGATGCTGTGGTCTGACATGAAAAAAAATGAAGGAGAAAAATATGGAATAACCACAGAAAATTCTTCAAAAGATGTCCATGTTTAAAACCGTTGACAACAACAAGCTTGCCTTTGTTCTTTTCCTTTAACTTCAGCCATTTTGAAAAAAACAACAACAACAAAATAGCAAGTGGTTCCCAAAGTCACCGTTTTACCCTCTGATGACCAAATAAAATATGAAGTATCAGAAGGAACTAAGGACATGCACAGTCCGAACATGCACAGTAGTACCAACAAGAATATTTTTTCTTAAAATATTTGAGTTGGTCATGAATGTTTGCTCTCGCCAACATACAGCAATTGTGAGTCTAAGATAAGGGTATTTTGAAAAGTTATTTTATCCCTTTTCTATTTGCCTGGCTTGTAATAATAAACTGAGGCCTAGTCTTTCTGATCTGTTTCACCACCTTTACAACATCCACTTGCTGCTCTTTCTTGATCAAAATGGAAGCACCAATGTACAACCCCATCTCATTTGCTCCATTTCTGAAAACACATACATATAAAATATACACTTAAATGGCAGTGATGATGATGTTGCAATGACTTTGATTCAACCAACTGCCATAAAAGTAAGGGCCGAGTGATTAATTTTGAAATTTATGTATAAATAGGCCATTGAAATTTTGTTTTCAAAATTAGTGCACAAGAAGTTTAATGTGCTCTAAACTGGACATTTTCGATGATATTCAAACATGGTTGTAAAATAAGAAATGTTCATTTCATGATTCTGCTTTATGAAGAGTTTAAACTAATTCATTGATACTGAAAATAAATGTACAAAGATTTCAGTGATATAAATAAAATCAATCACATATTTTATCATAAAATGTTTTGAAAAAGGAAAGTCAATTTAGAAATTTTAAGTATTCCCTATATCAAGAAAAGAGTGATGATTTTACTACATCACTGAAAGCAACGTGTAAAAGTTTTAGGTAGCTTACTGCTTTCTAAAGTTACAACATGAATGAAATGTTACCATGGAACTAGTAACTCTTGTTTCTGGGTTAATCTAGTCATTAATTAAGTATGTAGTGTAAAAATTGGTAATTTGTAAGAGCCCAGTTAATTTTGTGAAATAAATTGTTCTTAAACAATTCTTATTCTACAATGTACTAATGTTATCTAAATTACTGACTTTGGCTCATATAATTGCATTTATTCATTGTAGGGGTCATATTTAAATTTTGTTATCAGAAAAGATCATCTGAAAAGACAAGCTGCTAATCTATAATCAATATCTAACCTTATTTTCTTATTAGTCAGTTAAAATATTATGAATTTACCTGTAAGTTACTGAGAGGTCCTCAGTGGCCTAGTGGTTAGCAAGTTTGGCATCTAATCATAGGCTGTCACCTCTGTGGGTTCGAGTCCCACAAGTGGCAATTCTGAGGACCTGTCCCAATATGACCCTGGCTGTTGAACGGGACGTAAAACCCCAACTTTGACCCCAACTTTGACCTGTAAGTTACTGTGATACCTTTTCTATTAGCTACCTGTACTATGGCCTGAACTTGGCAATATGTTGCTGGAATCAATGATAAATTCTTTTCCTCCATTATGAGTGGAGACGTAGATTTCAGAACAACCATCTTCAACTGGTGGATATTGGTGTCCTTAAAAGCAAAATCTATGCACTAATATATGGTAGAAGATTTATTTTAGTCTACTTTTGTGAGTAAAATATATTAGCTTTACAATTGCACTGTCACTCACTCTTAACATTCTCACCTTTCATCTTTATTGCTGATGGCTCAAATCTTTTGTGAAAAATAGCATTTCTTTTTGTTGCCTGGAACTTGGAATGTAAAATCTTTATCAGCTATATATCCACTAATTAAACATACAGAATGCGCCCAAAACTGTTATTAATTAGCCCTGAATAATTACACATAAATGCACACATTATTGGATTTTAGAAATTGGTTTGTTCAATGAAAATAAAACAGTAATGAGTAGTGGTAGCTGAAGATTTAAAGTAAAAGCTCTTAGCATTGTGAACACAATAATACAATTTGCAAGTGTGGTCAAGGAAGCATTTAACATGCCATTAATTCATATTCAGTTCAGTTTCACTCACTGAATTCACAGTCCACTTATATTAGAACATTTGTGTTGAATTAGAGAAGAAGGACTAAATGATGTCTACTTTTATTTATTTATTTGGGTTTTTAACATCGTCTTCAACACGTGGTATAGGTCATATTACGATGGGTAGTTTTATGGGCAAAGGAAAGCAGTGCATACAGTTGGTCAAGGTTCTCTACTGTAAACTGCTGACCAACGGCAAGCAACTACCAGCTTTCCCACTTGAGGTCAGGCCAGGAAGAGAACTCTAATCTCAGAGGTGGGAAGCGAAAGTGTCACTGTGGCCCTAAATGAAGTCTGTAGATTGAAATAAATTGCATTGCACTAACAATAGATATTCTGTGTTAATGAATGTAATATGTTATGGGGCTGTTCTATTGGAGCCGACCCTACAACTGACCCTTCGACTCTAGGGTCGGTTGCAAAAGTTGTAGGGTCGTGGGAAAAAGGGTGTAAAAATGCAGAGTCAGTTTAAAATTCCCCAACAGGACAGTATAGTTACAGACAGGCTGTGATGACCTAACTGACAAGATGTAGGGTCGGGGACGTTTTTTACATGACCGGTCATAGAACTAATACGACAAGACTAAAACCCATAAACGACAAGCCGTAAAGACAAACAGAGAGGCCGGGAGCATGTTCCCGACCCATGCTGACAGGACTTATTGTTTTTCAGGGTCGGTAACCAAAGTCGGATCCAGAATCAGGATCTCTGCAACACTATATAAACCCCTGTAAACAGGGAACTGTCACCCATTTCACGCTTCAATGATGACAGGGACACATCAAGAGGAACTCTTTGACAAGATTAGGGTACTTTGGTTTTTTATTGAGCTGAATATGTTGTTATCTTTCATCATTTCAAGACACAGACGACAGCAGAACCCACCACCTGCCCAGCCAGAACCACCACTGTGACCACATCCAGAACCACGCAGAAGGAGGAGGAAGCCACAGAATCGATGGGTGATGCCCTGGCTACTGCAGAAGGAGGAAAGGGGATGCTACAGAACACTCTGGGACAAGCTAATCAGAACTGACATACCAGGCTACAGGAATTTCACCAGGATGGAACCAGCCTTCTTTGATTTGATAGAGGAAAGAATTAACCCCCACTTCAGGAAGTCAGAAACAAACTTCAGGAAGCCATTACCGGCGAGACTGAAACTAGCTGTTACACTGAGACATTTATCCACAGGAGAAAACTACACTTCATTGCAGTACCAATGGAGGCTTGGAAGAACCACCATCGCCAAATTTGTACCCAAGGTTTGCAAAGCTGTCTTACGTGAATTCCAGAAAGAATACCTGATTGGTCCAACAGTGCCTGGAAGTCAACAGAAGAGAAGTTCAGAAATAGATGGAATGTCCCCTATGCAGTTGGTACATTAGAAGGCAAGTACATAGCTATCACGAAGCCATGGAAGTCAGGCAGTGGATATTTCAACTACAAGGGCTACTTCTCCCTGGTACTGTTAGCCTTGGTGGACGCTGAATACAAATTTCTGTGAGTCAACGTGGGGGCCACTGGTTCTTAAAATGATGCTTAGATCTTCAACCGTAGCAAGCTGAAAAGAAGAATTGAGAATGGCACATTGGGACTTCCACCACCCAAACCACTAGGACCAGGAGGGCCAGATCTACACTACTCCTGTTAGGGAATGAAACCTTTGCCCTCATGCCATGGTTGGTCAAGCCATACAGTAGAAGACAACTGACCATGGAGGAGTGAATAGCCAACTACAGAATTTCAAGGGGACGCAGGGTGGTGGAAAATGCCTTTGGCATTTTGGCAATCAGATTCAGGGTACTGTTAACGACCATGGAGTAGAGGCCAAAGGTGTTTAGAGACATTGTATTAACATGTGGTTTTACATAACATGTTGAGAAGCCCTCAGGGGAGAGCAGAGAGACCACCAACTCCAGCAGGTGACATACAACCACCACAGAATGACCAGGGGGAGTAGGGACAAGATGAAAATGTCAGAAATCCATCGAGGGAGGCAAAGCGTCAAAGAAATCTACTCAAAGACTATTTTAACAACCTTGGGGCACTGGCTGGGCAAGAAGACCGAATTTAAAAAGACTGAGGGAGAAGAAGGTGTCACCATTAAACAATCAGTCCTTTTAAGGACTACCCAAAAGTTTCAAGAACTTTTGCTGAAAAAGTGTTGCCAAAATTAAGATTCAAACCAAAGTCCTTCGAAATCTAAGTCTCACATTTAAATGTACATAACAAAGGAATATTCCCCACACAAAAACATTTCCTAGATAAAATAAGAAAGAAAAAAAAGTATTAAAACAAAAACTACTCCCCAAAATATTGAAAAATAAAAGGAAAAGAAAAATTAGAAAACCCCCAAAAAATTTCAAAAAAAGAAAAATACAAAAATATCCCCCCAAAAATAGCTTACAAAATAGTAGAAAAAAACTAGTTTCCAAATAAATTTTAGCCCCCAAATACTTAAAAGAGAAACATATTTCAGGAAATACTTTATCCCAAGAATTAAAAAAGAAATGCAATGAAATTTGCAAGACAAAATTATACAGATTTGCAGTCCAAGTTTAATAACTTTTTTTATTCAGTGTGTCAGTCTGTTAGTCACTCCATTGCAACTCATATATTTGAATATTTTGTTAGGCCTCACGAATGTTTTTCTGTAAGTCCCTACACACATAGAAAACATGCTACTTGTGTGGATGTTGCATTTTCAAGCTAGTTGGGTTTTGGGTGGGAGGGACGTGGGTTTGAGTCTGGATCTTTGTTTTGGGGGTGGGGGAAGTGTATTTTTCAAATTGAGTTTTGTTGGGGGGTGGGGGGGTTTTACTTTGAATTCTTAGGGGATTTTTTCATTGAAGGGATTTTTTTCTTCTTTTTTGTGGTAGAAGTTTTTAAAAATTTGTTTAACATTCACTCATTCATTCACAGATTTTTGTGTATTTGGGGGAAGTGTAAGTGTTAGACAGTGTGCTTTTTTGTTTTTTATTGAGGGGATTTTTTTCCTCCTTTTTGTGGTGGAAGTTTTTAAAAATTTGTTTAACATTCGCTCATTCATTCACACATTTTTTCGTGTATTTGGGGGAAGTGTAAGTGGTAGACAGTGTGCTTTTTTGTTTTTGGGAAACAACAGCTGAATAATTGTTTCTGGAAGATTTGGGTGGCCCTTAAAAGGGCCAATTGGTGTGACTTGTGCAGGCTAATCCGCTGATTTGGGCTTACTCAGCTGGCTGGACTAGCTGGGAGGTCTTGACTGTTCATGGTGAGTAGAAGATGGCACTGGTGATGGTGCTGGTTGAAGTTGAGAGAGTGAAAATGGTTGTGGTGTGTCGATCTGCTGATACTGTAGAACACTTGGTATGGTGCTGAAGAGTCTGGATAATCCTGAAGTGTTATGTTGGCTGTCTTCCTGTTGTCCTGATGTAACGGAAGGCGGGTTAACTGGCTTTGCCGGACTCATAGTGAACATCAGCTGTCTGGAAGTCCCAGGCTGTTGGTCATCCACAACTAAGAGATGCTGGTTGTGCTGACGCTGATGCTGGCCGTGGTGGTTGCTGTACTTTGGCAATCACTGTAGCAGGCTGCGTTGTGGCTATCTGAGAAGGCTGCACAACGGTATGGTATGGAGACCGGTTGAGTATCCCGTATGGTGAGTATGTATTCTCATCCTGCTGTGGCCTGTGTTGCTTCTGGAACTTAAAATGTGGTGATCTGTGGACTTGTAGTGACCTGTCTCTTGCGTTCTTTGGCCTTGTACTGTATTTCACTCAGAAGCTTCACTGTCTCATTCCGGAAGGTAAGAAAGTCTCTTTCTTCAAGGTTTTCAATCTCGGAGTGGAGATAATTGCAGAACGCCTGTCTTGGATCTGGAGTGGGGTCTTGAAGTGCACCGAGAAAAGTTGACATCATGGACCTCATCTGTTGGAATTGGTCTAACACTGGATCCTGAGGAGTTGACGTGGCAACCGTAGCTGGTTGACGCTAAGGGCTGGTGCTAGCCGGATGATGAGTAACATCTGATGCCCTGCTGATTTCCATTTCAGATTCAGTCTCTCTTGAAGTATCGGGAACTGAAGCTGTGGTGGCTGAAGGTTGCAGAGGTGATTTAAATCCAGAAGACTTGGAGACTTCCTTCCTTCTGATGTGACCTCATAGAAAGCTGAAACTGTCATTGAACCAGGTCAGGTCTCTCGGTGTTCTTGGCTGCAGCTTGGTCTGACTTGGCCTTCTGTGTGAGCTTGCCATATCTGGTGCATTGAGTGCTGAACCACTTCTTCACAGTACTGACAGGTAAATTCCTGGAAGCTGCAACAGTTTCCTGAAGTCTTTCTTTCCTCTCCTTGTCGAAATCAGGAAAATCCACGATGGCTTCCTCATTGGAATCACTCAGAAAGATTTATTTCATCTGTCCTTTCTTCTGTCTGGATTGCGTGCATTCTGTATCTGTATCAGTCCTTGGTCTCTTTTCTCCTCTATCCTGTGTCTCCTCTGTTTCTTCTGTCACCTCTATCGTCTCTGTTTCCAGTCTTTTTCTCTCCTCCATCTCTCTCCTCTCTCCCTCTCCTCTCTCTCCCTTTTCCTTCTCTCTATGTCCTCAGCTGTTGTCTCTCAACAAGTCAAGCCCAAATTAAGTGTGTCTGCTGACTCGCCTTTTTATAGCCACAGATTTTGAAACCAACAGGCCATAAAGGGATAAAATATTGAAATATTGCGGGCCTGTCGGTTACAGTTCCCAGCTTGTCTGTTAGTGGAACAGGCCTGTCGGTAATTGTTTACGGCTTGTCTGTTTCACTTCCCGGCCTGTCGGTTGTACATTTTCCCAACTGTGGGACCCAGACGTGAAAACTCCCTGACTGGCCTGGAAAGGTTACAGGCCTGTCCGGAACAGTTACAGACAGGCCAGTTAAAGTTACTGACTGTACGGTATGTTTTCACGGCTAGTCTGTTAGTCATAAAGTACAGTCGGGATCACCATATTTGTCACAAGCTGGACACTTGATACTGACAGGCCTGTTTCATTAACCGACAAGCCGGGAAGTGTAACCGACAGGCCGTTTAGTTAACCGACAGGCCTGTTGCTAGGTGGATGAATTTAGGGTCAGATACAGGGGTCGGGAACGGTCACCAACTCTCTCCAACAGGCCGAGAAACTATAACCGACAATGTAAACAATGGTCCTGACCCTGAAAAAGTACCTAGTTACAGGCCGGTCAGCTCCAGTAGAATGGCCCCATTAGCCTAAATGGGGGAACTCCAATTAAAGCAATAGATATAACCATTGTGCTCAGATTGTGCTGAATTATCAAGACAAGTCCTAGTCTAGAGCACTGACATTAATAGATGACACATTTGCATATTCCACAGCTCCATCTTGTAAATCATTGGCTTCATGCTGCTGTATGAATATGTCATACTGCTGGGTCTCTGTATCATCTGACATGCATGTGGCAAAAACACTGATGCCATCATAATTCATGGAGAGATTTTTGCCACTAAACCACTGAGAAACACAAATGATTAATTATAGAGATATACCATAAAAATCCATGCATTACGCAAATGTAGAGCACGAATTCTGGGTTTAGATCACTCAAGCAATATACCATAATATATAATCCATATGCCTTCGCGATCTAAACCCAGAACACGTGCTCTAAACTTGTGTTAATGCATGTATTGTTATGGTATATCCCTATTCCAACATGATATGTCCATTATAAAATATTTCTAAAACTTTTTTGTGATAAGTTTTACATTTTAGGAGGCTAACGATAACCGGAATAGCCACAACTTCATGGGGAATATAATTCATGGTATTTTTGTTTGATTAGCTAATCAGAAACTCTAATACATCGCCGTCATGTTAGAATTTAAAATAAGAAGTAAGAGACAAACTGTCATGAAGGATAATAATTTCTATTATTATATTTGTGTAATTTACTCTGATTGCTTAGATTACTGCATCAAACATATGACAAGGAATACAGATATTCACACTTCTTTAATGATAGCACATGACACATAATTTAATATCTACAAGTTTTTGTATATCAGAAATCAAGAACTGTACAAGAGTGCACTGTTTTAAGATATGTTACAGTCTAAATTCTTTAGCACCAATTGATAAAGTCCATATTTCTTATTAATAAGCTTAAGATTTTAATTATTTTATAATGCATTTATTTAATATAACTTCACAATCACCATGTCATCATCAATCCTGCATTGCATACACACTATTGCTGCACTTTTCTCTTGCAATACAACTTTCCAGAAATCACCAGCTGTATTTTCTAAAGGCCAATGCACTGCACAAAATTCATGTGGCCCTTCATAAAAGTGGAATAATTTCCAACACATTCGTTAAAAGAAGGCACAAAATGAATTAATTTAACTGCACCATAACTTTATTATTTAAACAGCAAGGATAAATAGAATGAGGTTTGGCATTATGTTTTTGTTTTGGTAAAAAAAGAGTTAAAATACCTTTTCTTCCTCACATAATAATAACATTTCAAAAACTATTAGATATTGATGATTATTTTCATGCAACAAAAGAATGTTGTATATCAGCATAAAAAAAGGAACATAATTTCGGGTTTTATTTAAACTCACCCTCACATAAATAGCATTGATGTAAATTTCTGGAAATAATAACAATTTTACTCTTTGCTGCATGTCTACATTTAACACTAAATAACAAACAAAAATATTTACTGCAGTTCAGTAAAACCTAAAGTACAAACTTATTTTTTTGACAATGCTGCAAAATAAATTGGTTTTGGCATAGTTATATGGTAGAGGTTTGTTTTCGTTTATCATTGACTTCAGTTTTTTGGATACTAAACAACGATTAATATTCAAGGCCCAGTTAATTCATGATTACTAATTTGTCAGTATGCTACATAGTGTCACTGACGCACGAGTAGCTGACAAATATTCAAATGAATGTTGGGACCATTGATAATTTAAACCAATACTGTTAGAGATGGCAAGCAAGCCTGTAATCAGAGATAAAATTTCTTTACGAAACATGAAAAGGAGGTTGCTCTTGCAAAAATTAAAATAATGAAGTTGTAATAAAAATGAATTTTCCCCAAATATGCATTTACAAGAGTATTGGATTTTGAAGTAATGGAGTTTACTTCATGAGCACAAAGCAAACTGAATAAATGCTAAATATATTATCCACTCATCCAATCAGCCTGATATATAAAACGGGTTATCTTATGTACATACCATAGATGACGTTGCTTTCTCTGTTCTTATCACTGAAGTCAGTTCTAGCCATTTCTGTGTCCTTCTTTGTGAACACTGGCTTTATATTCTCAAGAAACTGCATGACATAAAAGAGTAACAATTTTGATGTCAACTTTTGGTCCATGAATGAAACTTTATATGTTAAACATCAGTAAATTTATTTTCACCCCTTGGGAAAATTAAAACATTTTTTATAAAATATATGACATTACACGCTAATATGAAGTCATTATACTGCTTTGATATTAAATATTTCTATATTTGCTATTACTTGTATCTCATTGCTCTCATGGAAACAATTTACAATGAGATAGCGGTCTCATAATTTGGACAGAAGATGAACTGCCAGGTAAAGTAAACAAGCAGCAATATTCAAACGTGAACCTGCACAAATAAGATTATGTATGCTATCCTAAATATTATTAATGATTCTATTTCTGTAAAATGAGTAAGGAAAGCAGCCCATATAGGATATTAGTAACCAAGAGTTTGATGAATGTGAAACATTACAACCTGCATCTAAAAATGTAATGTAGGAGCAAAATAAATAAAACTTGCCTGCTTTAAGGTAAAGTAGCTCAAGGGTAAGAGGCTATAAAGTACAGCACAAAAGGCCATTTAACCAAGAATGTATAGACATTACAGAAGAATTCAGAATTAGCTGCCACTTTCCAATGCTGTACCTGATATTCCTTTTGAGTTCTTTCTGTGAATTCACAGGAATTTAAAAAGTCCCACAGAAATTACTAAACATATAAGTAAATGGAAAAGTAATTGGGACACTATTATGACATCACCATCAGTATAATTGTTTTGAATAATGAGGCAGACATTATTCATTTTAGTATATGTGTATCACACAGCTGTCAAACAATGTGAGAGAAAGTTAAATTAATTACGAACAGTATATTTTGAATAATGGAATTGAACATCAGCTTTAAGAAATAAAGATTTATTGTGACATTTAGTGAATGAAAAATATTTTAATTTCGTGTGCATCTCATGATGACTTTCTTATCTCACACCCTATTACATGAAATATACCAGACTCTGGACCATCTGTACTCTTTGGAGTCTTAACTTCTCCACACATCTTTTAACATCAACTGTACCCTCAGCATCAGTCTGATCCAGCAAAATATCCAGGGCTATCAGTGTTCCTGTCCTAATGTTTTCAGTGCACTGAAAAGTTTTTCACAACAGTTACAAGAGTCCAGGGCCCATATATACATGACCTTTATTAGTCTTTTTTTGTTGCATGAATGTGTTTTTGTATAGATCATGGCCCAGTGGCACTCCATTATGTAAACTTAATGGTCTCTGAGGCCCAACAGGCCGAAGAACCATTAAGTGTACATAATGGAATCACCTTGAGTTGATTATCTATTATATTGAAACCAATTTATTAATTCAATAATTTAACACCTTTTATCAAATGATCAACCTAGACAGTCTTTGTAATGTTTCGTTTGGTGTGCATACCATATGTGGCTTTTACTAAATTAGTTTTATGTTTTTTATGTCAATACACAATCAACATTGTTTCACCATGTGTATCAATGGTTTTCCTTCATGGAAAATATAATTTTAGATAAAGCTTGAATATAATCTGCCTGCCACACAGTTTAACCATGGATAATGATAATTGATAAAATATGGATCTGTGACTGTCAGAAAGCATTTTCCAAAAAAAAATATATTGGTCATATAACAATGTTCATGGTATGGATAATTTGTTGTGGTGAGTGTTTCATGTTACTATATTTATCTGTGCTATTTTAAGACAGTAAGCTATAATGAAACAAGATGATTTTGTGTCAGTGAAAAATGAGTCAAGACTTTAAATCTCTGCCTGGATTTAAAGTCTTGACTCATTTTTCACTGACACAAAATCATCTTGTTTTATTTTTATTGGGTTAACATGAATGTCAGTGAAAGTGCCCTGGTAGCCGGCATCAGCCACCTAGAAGTGGACAATGACACAGCTTTCAACACTCCCACTACTGGAACCCCCATTCCAGCTAGTAAGATGAGCAGTGAGACTTTGGCAATCCTACAAGAAGCTTCTAATAAGTTAAAAGAAGCTGACAAGGGACCCTCCAAAGGCACCAAGAGAAAGAGAACCGGCTCCCCTTCAACTGAGAGACAGTCTACTAGTAGGGACAGGTATCCACCTGAATCCAAGCCCCTGTACCTGAAGAGTAAAAACCTCCACAGGAAGAAATTGAGTGTAGCAACAAATATTCACTCAATCAAAGCCCACCTCAAGGAAGGTAAATTTCCAGTATCCTGTAACTTCAAGTGCACTCCACCAGTCTCAGTCAATGAGTCATTCAAGACAAAGTGGACAGAGATAGTGAACAAATGTAAGAGACTTGACACTTCATTTAGTGGAAGAACTAAATTCGAAGTACACTGTGATCAAAGCAGACATCCAGACCACCTATGCAGAATTGGAAAATATTACCAATGAAACCCAGTTTAAAGAACTGAAGGATTCTTTAACTGATAAATACAAAGCTGCAGCCGCCACAAGCATGCAGAAAAGGCTTCAACCAGAATCCAAACACAGGTTCAAGCCAAGAGGGAGACAAAACCGCCAGAATTCCCCCAGCCGCCAAAGACAGACAAACAAACAGTTACAATTCTTGATTAAAGGATTGAATAAACTAGTCAGGAATTAAAATTAACCTATCAAGTTTGGCATACCAATACTTAATAAACTGTTTATACATACATAATGTTGTTGTTTAATGTGTCCTTGGCTACTTCTAAGGGATCTCAGAGGAGCAGAAATTCTGAGGTCAGGAATTACTGGGCTATCCACATTGCTTATGATGGAAGGCTATAACTATCAGGAGATCTTAAACAGAGTTAAGGAGGAGGCGAAAATAGCCCCTCCTGGGTTCCTCCAGAAAGGTAAAACTATGGAGAGCCTAATTGGTCATACAGTGATTAACTTATCTGATGAAACCCTGAGTAAAGCACAAGTAGGTGCCTTAGAAAAAGGCTTAACTTTCTGCCCTACACCAGGACCACCAAATAAGGCTCAGATCTGGCTGGACTTCAAAGAATTCCACCGTAGGCTAAGCCTTAAATATCACTTCTACTATGACAATAAACATCTTCAGGATCTTAATGAAGATGAAATGGCAATAGTAGATTTTATGGCTATGAACCTAGAAGAAAGTGAAGATCCATATAAAGATATTCACAAGAAATTTGTAGATAAAAGCTCCTGGAAACCACCTAGGATACATCAATCCTTGGAAGTGTTCCAGAGAGCATTCAAAGATGGCTTGCTGAAAAGCAGACTCAAAAATAAGGGACAACCAAACCTGACCAAAGAACAGTGGACAGGCCTTAAGGAACTATCCTCAAACCCTAGAATTACCATCAAAAAAGCAGATAAGGGGTCAGCAGTTGTAGTAATGAATACAACTGACTACCTCAGAGAGGGCTACCGACAACTGAATGACACCAAATTCTATACCAAACTTGACCATGATCCCACCCAAAGTATTGGTCAAAATATCACAGATACACTGACAAAGATGTACAATAAAGGTTTAATCAGTGAGAAAAACCTAGAACACTTAACACCAAAATCTTGCACAGAAGCAAAATTCTATATGTTACCCAAAATACATAAGAAAAATGTCCCAGGGAGTCCCATTTGCAGTTCTGTGAATCACCCCACCAGCAGAATTAGCAAATTTGTTGATGAACATATAAAACAATATGTTCCTCATACAAAATCTCACATTAGGGATACACAGGATTTCATCAAGAAACTTAGGAATCTGGGTCAAATCCCAGAAGGAGCAATATTATGCACCCTTGATGTATCTAGTTTATACACTAATATCCCTAACCATGAGGGAATATTAGCTGTGGCGAATAAACTAAGGAGTGACCCTACCAAAACCCGTATCACCCAGTTCATATTAGACCTGTTAACTTTAGTCCTCCACAATATGAATTTTGAATTCAATGGTGAGCACTATCTGCAGATAGGAGGGACAGCCATGGGGACATTATTAGCACCAAATTATGCTAATCTATTTATGGATAGGTTCGAAACCAGAGCCTTAGATGGTTATCCCCTAAAACCACTAGTCTGGAAAAGGTTCATTGACGATATTTTTATGGTCTGGACACATGGTGAAGAGTCACTCAACCACTTCATTGAGTATTTGAACTCTCTCCATGAATCAATTAAATTCACTCATGAATTTAGCTATTCTGAAATTAATTTCCTAGACACAACAGTGAAATTTAATGAACATAGGGAACTAATCACAACCCTATACAATAAACCTACAGACACCCACCTGTATTTAGAGTAGAGCTCAGCCCACCCTAGCACTGTACTGGAAAAAGGACCTTTTGGACAATATCTAAGGTTACGCAGAATATGCACATTGGACAAAGACTTCAAAACCAATGCCTTTAAACTGACTGGCTATTACCTTAAGAGGGGTTACCCAGCAAGTAGCCTCAAGAAACATTTCAATAGAGCCAACCAGTTTAAACAGTCAGACCTACTGGAGGACAACCCAAGAGAAACCATAGACACACCGGTCATGGTGACTCAATTTAACCCCAGGAACCCACCCATTAAATCTCTCATCAGAGACAACTGGAACATAATCCAGAATACTGATGAACTCAAACAAATCTTCAAGGACAAACCACTCATAGGGTACAAGAGACTACCAAATCTCAAAGATCTGCTTACAAGAGCCGCTATCACATTCCCACCAACTAATGAAACTAAACAGAAAATAGCTTTCAATACAGTATGTACTAGATTAGTACATATTGTCCTAAACTGACCAAAGTGGACCAAATAACCAGTTTCCACACCAAAAAGACCTTCAAATGTATTAACCTACCACCAAGGCATAGATACACTTGTGAATTAAGTAATGTAATATACATTATTAATTGCACCGAATGTGGTCTCCAATATATAGGAGAGACCAAAAGACCAATTAGACAGAGAATGTATGAACACTACAGAAGTGTTCAGAAATTCAATGATCTAAATTCTACCCCTGTCTCAAGACACTTTACACAACCCAAGTGTCAGGAATATGGAGTTCAGCATTGTGCAATGGATGGGGGAGGAAAACAACCCAGATTCTTCCACTAAGCGTAAAAGACAGGAACTATTCTATATCTGGGCCTTCCCCACCCTCCATCCCATGGGTATCAACATATTTGTGTGAGTTTATGCCCTCTTATTGCACCCCTAACCCAGGTGCCTACCTGTTAATTTAGTAAGCTATAATGTTTATGTTTTAGGTATTGAAAATAGTAGAAAAAGGAAAAGTATCGACTTGTTTTATTTTGTGTTGAAGTTTTTTGATTTCTTAAGATTTTTATTTTTTGTGCTTCTTTGTCTCTAAATTTTGAACCAAGGAAAAATACTTCCTGGAAAGATTGTCTGCTGGAAAAAGTACTCAGAGAAAAATTGCCTACTACACATTTTGTATTCCATAAAATTAATCCACAACATTTTAAAACAAACTTCATTTCAACCACGAACACTGCATCATGTTAGAAGTGTATAACAACCTGTAATAAGGCAAATTAAAAACTATGTTTTAAACCTAAAACAGTGAAAGTTTAAATCAAGTTTATTTTCAGCAGTAATGCATTTCAGTATTGGATTATAGCACCACATTTTTTTCATTTTACTTGGCGGTGTAGCGGTTAGAGTGTTCCCCTTCAACCTCTGATGTCATTATTTTGGATCTTGGTCTCACTGGTGTAATGGATAGAGTGCTCCCCTTCAACCTCTGAGGTTGTCATTTCGAATCTTGGTCTGGGTGCTTTATGTCGGAAAGTTGGAAGTTACTTGCTGATGCCTGGTGGTTTACAGTGAAGAATTGTGGCCAACTAGTATGCACTGGTTCCTCCACCTGTAAACAATCCGTCACAACATGACCCTGGATCTTGAACGTGATGTAAAACAAAAATAAACAATTTTCATTTCAATTGAGTTAAAAAACTTCTTTTATGTGTCATAATTTGGATTGTACATCATCAACAATGTACATTCTAAGTCACTAGAAACCCTTATTTTAATGTAGCATTTTGGGTTAGATTTTAACAATTAGTTTGTTTGAAAGGTAGCTGCTCTTTTAATTAGGTACACAGAAGATTATTATGCGCCACCAGGTTTTAATTTTTAACAGTGTTGCTTTTACTTCTTGGTTTAATAATTAGGCTTTGTATTGAGGGATTAGTGAGTGTGTGGTGCTCTCTAATTATGAATAGCAATCTCTATGTAGTATTTGTGACATGTCACATATTTTGCTGAATCCTGTTGAACTCTCTATGGATGGACTCTCCTCCTTGTTCTCCATGGAGACCCATTCCAAAACCCCATTTACTAATCCAGTCTAGGACATGATCCTCCAGAAAATGATGCTTAGGGATGATTAAATTTGGAAAGTACTGTCTGTAATATTTCAAGTAATTTTCAATGGAAATTTTGATATCTGGAAGCATACCTTGTGATATTTCATCCTTGTGGCCAACTTTAGTGTGAATGTCAGAGAAATATTGGTTAAGTTTCAAAAATTTAGATGCAGTTTGTTTTGCCCTATCATTTATGTCAGGCTTTCCACTCAGCTCACAACAGCTCAAACGTTTTCTAGAATGGTACACCATATGTCATCCTGGATATTTGACTTTAAATACTTTGAGCAGTGATTCCCTACAAATGACTTGGAATGATAAGCCTGTTGGACAATATTGTGATGCTTTAGTGTAATCTGCACTGCTGATACAACAGGACCAGACTGGACTTGTAGTGATGGTTTACATTTTACAAGTTTCAATTCTATTGAATCTATGCGGGTTTGCAGTTTGTTAGCCTCCTTCTCAGTCAAGTTGCTGTTTTCTTTCATCCCTGAGAAAACCAAGTGAATTCAGCAATTTTCCTCTTTTCCCTCAACCCTTTAATGTACTGGTGAAATAATGAGTTATCTAGTTTTACCTTTGAAAGTGATAAGTCTTCAGCAATTTGAAGATCAATTTGGTGAAGCTGATTTTCCAGAAGGTCATGGTGTTTTTTCACAATCCCCAGCAGCATATGAAGGTATGGAGGGCGAACATGTTTTACTTTGACATCCCACATAGGCCTATGTATCACATTGTTGAAACTGGAGGCAAGTGACAGATTTTGTTTGCCATCCTTCTTGAAGTTCTCATAGTCTTTCATCATTCTTCCAAGTTTTCTAGCCCTGATCAAACATTGACAATCAAGTGGAATTTGTAGATCATCATAGCGAATATTGCACCAGAGACAAAAAGGTTTGCCTCTTGCACCTGAGAGACCATATAGACTAGCCAGAAAAACATAATCTCCATAAAGAAACAACCTTATCCTTTTGTTTTCCCAATACTCCTCTTTAAGCTGGTTTATTTGGCTCTCATGAATGGAGCATATCTTGCTCATATTTTCATAAATATCTTTGGCAGACATACAGGCATATACTATTGTTCTTCTTCGAATTTGGCTTGTCTAAATTGCACACTTGGAGGCACAATTTAAAAGAATTGCCTCCTTGATCTCCACCTATTTTTACCCATAACTCATTCTTTGGCATTCCATCTCTCCATAGAAGCTTGCCATTTTGCTTGTAGCCATCAAGTAAGTCCTTCACAAACTTTTTAAGGTTCTTCACATGGACTACTGGTGCAGATGTTTCTGTTAATCCTCCTTTACTATCGTGACTTTTGTCATTTCGTTCAATAACTGTTATTTGCTTTGTTTCTAAATAATTTGCCAGAATCTTTGATCTTTCAAGTCTTTCCTTTTTCTCACTTTCACAATGTACTCCAAGTATTCTTGTCAGATAGCATTTCTGTCGTCTGTGCTGATTCCATGACAAACCGAGAGAACTTTTCATAGCTAAAGCAACTCTCTTGGACAGGAAAATTTTTTTTTACCCCAGCATTGGAACATATTTTAAGTTTAGAGTTTTTTGAAAGCACTTTAAGCTCAGATGACTGTTGGGCACTGTGTGAATCCTTACTTTTTCCTGCTACAGCAACACGATACGAGGCAATTTGACGTGCTCTTCTTCTTTTTAATGGAGACGAAACATTGGCACTTTCCTTTCTTGGTTTCACTATTCTTTTCAAAAGTAGTGGTTGACCACCAGTCTTGCAAGCTGATATTTTTTTTAGCAAAGTTCAGTTTTTGTTTCGTGTATGTAACCTTGGTGAGGTGATTGATCTAGAAACTGTTTTATTGAATGTACTATCAGGGGATTCTTCTTGAGTAAAAGTTCCAGAAATTGGTGATGTTTGAATTTGCAATTCAACATGAGATTTATTGGGTTTTGGTGTGCCTGCTCGTGACCTGGAGTTTCAATTATAACATTAACTGACTCACTGGTGGATTGTATACTTAGAGGAGAGTTGATATCACAGTTATGATGAGACATAAGGTCATAAGACATTGTCTTTTCACATTTTCCACACTTCAGAGGGAGCTTTGTTAGTTGCTTGTGAAATCTTTCATCAGCACTTTTAACATCACTAGTTGAAACAAAATCAGAACATACTGGACACAGAACAGGGTCACTTTTTTCACCGTGGATATAGTTTGATAAGCATTCACAGCAGAAGTAATGATCACACTTGGTTTTTACTGTTGCTAATGAATACAGATCTTGAGAAATAGGACACTTGTATGTTTCTGCATGTTCAACTGGTGCTTTTGTATGATCAATGTGGACTTCCAAGTGTGATATATTTGTGTCATGATCAAAAAGCTTCTTTAAAATGTTTTGTTGAGCTGATTGGCAAGAGGTTTTACTTCTTGGTCTCCCCTTTTGATGTTGGTTTTTTTACATCCTTTGCCAGATTGAGAATCGTATTGTTTGCACACTTTACAATCGTATCGATTGTGGCACTGCCACATGTCTGAAACAATTTTTGCTCTTTCTGTAACACCTAGATATGTTTTATTATCCAGTTTTGTAGTTTCACAGAGAACTAGCATTTTTCATCATGAAAAAACAATGGGTGCAGATTTTCTGAGGATGTATTTCAGTGTCTGATGTAACATCTATTCCATAGAATTTTCACATGGCAATTCTAACTGTAGAGGTGTGGCAATCCTTATAACAAAAAACCTACCGATTGATATTAGCTTGGTATTTCGTGATAACGATGGTAGATTCCTCCTATTGCAATGCAACTATGGCACCTACCCATTGACAATAGTAAACCTGTATGCCCCTACATCTGATAAAAGGTCTCAGCAGATTGACTTTGGATGTTTTCTTAATGACCAAATGTCAAATTTTGTAGGTGATAATATCATCTTAGGGGGTGATCTTAACATATGTCTGGATAATTTGACAAATTCAAACTCAACTGGCACCCCATCCTATGGTGATTCTCTTTTGCAAATGTGTGAAACATTAGATTTAATTGACATTTGGCGACTTAAGAATGCAAATATAACAAGATTTACCAGACGAGAACGGACCCGCTTTGGTTTTTCCCAATCAAGAATTGACTATTTTCTTATCTCGTCTCATTTGCAATACCATCTGTGCAAAACAGATATTGTTCCTAGTATAAAATCAGACCATAGTTTACTTCTTCTAATTTTTGACATTGAAGTTGAGAATAAACGTGGAAGGGGTCTTTGGAAATTAAACACAGGTCTTCTTCTAGATAATGAATACGTTAATGTGATAAAAGATACTATAAGCATAGCAAAATTAGATGCTCAAAATCTTCAAAATAAAAATTTAGTCTGGGATTTTATTAAATGCAGAATCTGGACAGAGTCTGTCACCTTTGCTATACGTAAAAACATGTGTTCAAATGATTTATTAAAAACTCTGTCAAACAGGTTGGCAGAACTAGAGGAGTTGGTAAGTACCCAACCTACTTTGGATTATCTTGACGAAATAAATCGGACAAAATCTAAAATTGAAAATATTTATAACGAACGTGCAAGAGGTTGCATTATAAGGACAAGGTCCAAATTTACAGAGGAGTATGAAAAACCGACAAAGTTTTTCCTTAATCTTGAAAAGGCAAACAGCTTTGCTATACGTAAAAACATGTGTTCAAATGATTTATTAAAAACTCTGTCAAACAGGTTGGCAGAACTAGAGGAGTTGGTAAGTACCCAACCTACTTTGGATTATCTTGACGAAATAAATCGGACAAAATCTAAAATTGAAAATATTTATAACGAACGTGCAAGAGGTTGCATTATAAGGACAAGGTCCAAATTTACAGAGGAGTATGAAAAACCGACAAAGTTTTTCCTTAATCTTGAAAAGGCAAACAGCAATAAAAAGCACATTTGTTCTTTAATTATCGCAGACAAGATCATAAAGAAGCCTGATGAAATCCTTTCAGCACAGAGAGAATTCTACTCTAAATTATATACATGTCCTCCTAACAATGTCTCTAATGAATGTATTGATGAGTATTTATTTAGCTGCAACCTCCCTCAAATTTCCAAAACATCAAAAGAAATTTGTGATCGTCCAATTTGTTTAGAGGAAGTTAAAAAAACAATCCTAGAACTGAAAAATAATAAAACACCTGGCCCTGATGGCTTTCCGGCTGAGTTTTACAAGATATTTTGGAATGATATATCAGATATTGTTTTTCAAACCTACTTGGAAGCCTTTGAATCAGGCAAGTTGATACTAAGTCAACGTCAAGGTGTCCTTTGTTTGATACCCAAGAAAGGTAAAGATCTAACAGATTTGAAATCTTGGCGCCCATTGTCAATTCTAAATGCAGACTACAAAATTTTAGCTAAATTACTATCAAATAGATTGAAGGCGGCTTTGAAAGAAATTATAAATCCCGATCAAATAGGCTATATGGAAAATAGATTTTGTGGTGAAAACACTAGACTGATTGGCGACATGATTGAATTTTGTAAACTAAAACAACATCCCTGCATTATCCTTCTTGTTGATTTTGAAAAGGCTTTTGACACCATAAATTGGAATTTCCTTAATATTTGTTTGAAACATTATGGTTTTGGTGTGAACTTCCAACGATGGATATCCATTCTGTACTGCGATACTGAGAGCTGTGTCTCAAATAATGGCCACCAATCTACATACTTCAAGCTCTCTAGAGGCATCCGACAAGGTTGTCCTATTAGTGCCCTATTATTTTTATTGCCAGCAGAGGTTATTGCTACTATATTGCGTTCTTTGACTGTTGTTAAAGGAATAACCATAAATAATACATGCATCAAGCTGTGCCAGTTAGCGGATGATATGACGCTATTCTTAAAAGATAACAGGTCAGTGAGGTCAGCTATACAGACATTTGAAGAATTTTATCGATATGCAGGCCTTAAACTGAACAAAAATAAGACAGAAGCTATGATAGTATATAATGACGGATCACTATATGAAGACAAAAAAAATAGGAATAAGCTGGATAAATAGACCATTTAAAACCTTGGGAACATGGTTTTCCCTTAATTCTGATGAAATGATTGCTTTAAATATTAAGGAAAAGCATGATAGTATAAAAAATATTTTGTTTTCATGGCAACCACGTTCGCTAACCTTGAAAGGTAAAATTACTATTGTGAAAAGTCTAGTTGTCCCACATATTCTATCATTAGCTTCTGTTGTGCCTCTGTCTGATAAATATTTAGCAGATCTAGATAGAATGTTGTTCAATTTTATCTGGAGCAATAGAAAACATCTCGTTTCCAAAAGCACTCTCCTCCAACCAATAGAAAGAGGGGGTTTAAAGATGGTATCTGTTTTAGATACTGTTACAGCAGTGAAAGTTATGTGGATTAAAAGATACTGTGATCCTGTTAAAGCTAAATGGAAGGTTTTAATGGAATCACTGTCGAATTTCGACAAAGAAAAGCTGCTCAAAAAGCGCTTCTACAAAAGTTTCAAGTCAAAACCCCAAACTGCTTTTTACTGTAGCCTTATATCTGCGTGGTATAATTTCATTACAATTGAACCAAAATCCTTTAAAGAATTTTTGCTTGAGCCACTATTCTATAATGATCTTATACTTATTGGAAAAAAGGCTATAACTACTGAATACAACGATTTGGCTGTTGTTGGTGTAAACAAAGATATAGTTAATGAAGATGGGTCATTCCTGAGTAAACAGAGTATTGAAACCAAATTTGGGGTTTCCCTGGACCTACTGAGATACAATAAGCTAGTTAGCTGCATGAAGTCTAAGATAAGCTTGTTGCCTAAACGATCAAATGTCAACCTGCTTCTAAACATTCCAAACTTATGTATTGAAAACATTGGCAAGATTAATTTTAAAAAAGTATATAACCATTTGATTGAATCTCAGCAAATTGTTCCAACTAGTGAATATAAATGGATAGAGTATTATCCCTTCTTAGACTTGGTTGACTGGAAAAAGATTTACTCTTTACCCTCAAAAATTGTCAAAGATTCTTTTGTTGTTGCCCTACAATATAAAATTTTGCATAGAGTTACAAACTGTAACTATAATTTAGCAAAATGGAATATAAAAGAATCACCGCAATGCGACCTGTGTCAAAACATTGATAATATTGAGCATTACTTTTACTACTGTGAGCATAGCCACACCTTTTGGCAACAGGTTGAAATGTGGATGGCTTCCTGTCTTTCAGTCAAGATAAAGTTTACAGTGCTGGAAGCTTTAATGGGTTTTTTGAATTATGATAGTGAACTTTTCTTTATTGTTAATTATATTGTGCTTTTGGGAAAATATTATATTTATGTGTGTAAGAAGGATGCAAAGCTGTCAAGTTTACCTTCTTTATATTCTTTCTTGTGTGTTATCAAGGATAAGCTTTGCATTGAACAACATGTATATATGAACCAAAACAAGTGTCAATTGTACATAGAGAGATTTGGCAAGCTACAAAGTGTATTGTGAATGAATATGCAAAATATATTTGTGAATACCAAGACAAGAGTGATCTGTTTAAAGCAAGATTTGGTAAGCTATGTTGTTTTACTATGCCTTGTTCTTTGGTCACAAGATTTTTTTTTATGTATCTAAATATGTCTTTATTGTATCACCTGTATCTCACTTTGTACTTATCAAAAATAAATAAAATATAAAAAAAAAACATCTATTCCATAGAAAATGAAAATTTCATCTTTGCTATTGACACAAAGTCTTGGCACCTGCCTTTCGTCTTTCTGTAGATGAGTCAGGACTCTGTTACTACAGGTCCTGCACATATTTTGGAGACACTTGTAGTGATATTCCTTTGTCATTTATTCATTTGGTCTATTTTTTGCTATATTTCTTAGGCAAAATTATAAATATTAAGAAGTATATAAAGTGATCAGAATTATTCTCCAATATTCATTTATCTACATGTACATAGATTAAAATTTAAGCTAGACACAAATTACATTTAACGATTTAAACAAATAATCTTTCAAGATTATGTCAAGAGTATATTTATTCTATGAAAAGAATAACCAAACAGACATATTTATAAGATGTCATTTTACAAACCATTCTTAAAAATTGTATACCATGAAAAAAATTGCAGTGTCTGCAATGCCTATTGCTTCAGCAGCTAAAAGGGCCTATGTTTTTATCATATGCATAACAAACACACAACTTCAAGCATATGCACAATACTCTGTGTGTAGTGTGATAAATGGGGCTATTAAAATGATTAAACAAAAATAAACAGATAAGTACCTTGGTGCATCAGAAAGCACATGATCTGGGCTGTATTCTGATATAAATTTTACCTTGGACAAAAATGAGGAAACACTAAACTTACAGGTTTAAAAGAGGTGAAATAATTGTTCATTGGAAACTCAATTCTCTTATGTTTAGTTCTAGGGATGAATGGAATGTCATCTTTTTTGTTGATTAATTTTAAAAAAAAGATATCTTTTTTATTTAGTCAAAATAAGTATGTTCTCAGCTTTTAATACATACAGGTTTTGCTTAAAAATTTTGGGAATAAGTATTTTTAAAAGTTGATTATAAAAAGAGATCCCAAGTTTGTCAGCTTTTCTTCCACGATAAAATTTGCATGTGTGGAGTGTGTGTGTTGTAAACTGCTGTTGGGTAAGTGTTAGCCAGAACTTATCTTATGTAGGCCAAATAACACAATCCAACTAAAACACAGGAATTAATTGCTTTAAAACCACTGTGTATTGTAAAGTCCGATTGTAAAGAAAATGCAAAGAATTGAAAAATATGCAACTTTATAAATTAAATTGCTTGTTTTGTATTTGTCAGGAGGTGTTTTTTTTCAAAGCAGTAGTTTTCCATGAGGAAATTTTCTATACAGCCTAAATGTCATACAGAACTAAAAAATTACTTTGTAAATGTACCCGGGGGCACGGTGGCAGAGTGGTAACACTCTCGCCTCCCACCTCTGAGGTTGGGGGTTCGATCCCCGTCATGGCCTTAAGTGGGAAAGCTGGTAGTTGCTTGCCGTTGGTCGGCAGTTTACAGTACACAACCCTAGCGAACTCCATGTACTGGTTTCCTCTGCCCTTCCAACTACCCGTGGTGATATGACCTGTACAGTGTTGAAAGCGACGTAAAACCCCAAATAAATAAATAAATAAATAAATTGTAAATGTACCCACTGAACTAGTTAATATGAAGGAAGTTGTGAAAACATTTCAATATTGAATGGAATGCATTGTGCTGAGAATGATTCGCAAATACCCTTTTGTTCTTGGCAGACTGCCCATTGAACTAAACCACATTCCACTGTTAGAAAATAATGTAGTGTTAACTCTCTATCATGCAAAAATAATGGAGAGTTGACACAATGGAAGGTTTACCCATCTGGGTTTTATAAGTGGAGAAATTGTATGTCATTTATATGAAATTTTATGGCACTTCTGGAAAATTCATATTTGTCAAATCATTTATTTATTGTAAAAGGTACTTTTAAGAATACTTTTTTACAGAGAAAAGCTAGATGTAGCAAGGTTAATTTAAAGAATAAGAATTTTTGGCTTATTTTCATATCAGCCATGCAAAGTTCTAGATTTGAACAAGATGCACTCAGAGAGAGCAAAACTCTTGACTTGATATGACGAGCTTCAGCTCGCAAGTGTTCTATAGTATTGTATTATTGCTCATCTATTATTTGCTTTTGAAGACAGATAGACAAATAAACATACAAAAACATAAATCCTGGTGGAGATAAAAATATTAGATAAAAACCACTTCTTGGTGAAATCACTCATTGAAAAGTTTTTGTGATGGCCTGTCAGAAAAATGAAAGAAAAAGAAAAAAAAATGAAAACAGAAATTAATAAAAATGTAAAAATCAGAAATACACCACTACTCTTTCTTAATTATCTTCATCAATCTCAAGACATAAAATGAGAAGAAATATGTTTAACTAAAGACAACAAATATTACAAGCTAGGTTTGTGACCTAACAATAACAATTGCTTTGTGACATCATCAGAAAGCAAAATATTGATTTTCATATGTGAGGAAGAGAAGATTTCTATGTATATGTCCAATTGTCAATTGAAAAATTATCTCCTGAATTTAATTTTCACTCAAATTTCACTAAATTTGGAGGAATGTGTATGTACCCCCCAGATAGCATTCTGACATTGGGCCAACATTGGCCCAACGTTTGCACATCCTTCAGTCCGATGTTGGCTGTCAATGTTGGCCCAATGGCTTTTTGACTGGCAGTATGACATTGGCCCAACGTCGACAAGCCACTCAGTGCATAGCATCAGCCAATCAGATTGCAGCATGGTGTTATGTGGCCATTGTTTAACACAAGGCAAGTGATAGACAGATTATGGGAGGATCTTAGTTAAGGGAATCCCTGATAGGTCACATGACCAAACATTAACAATGGTGGAACAGTGTCATAAGGTGAATTTATAATGGGAATATTATTTTTATGTCTAAAATTGTTAAATACTTAGTTAAAATTTGTGGGCTCACTGAAATATGATTTTTAGACATACCATATTTAATAATTTTTTGCTAAGTTTCACAAAATCCCCTATTATTGCTCGCTGCCATCTTGAATAAAAATCCACCCAACGTTGGCCCAACGTCCGCAAAATATAGAGATGTCTAACCCGAGTTGTGGTTGGCAAGCCATTGTTGGGCCAATATTGGCCCAACGTTGGCAAAATCTGCTAACGATGTGACCAATAGCCAAAATTTGCAAAATCTGCCGACCGTGCGACCAACAGCCAACGTCGGTCTGATGGCGGAATGCTATCTGGGCCCATGCAGTATCTCCCTACAGAATTTGAACTCGATTGATATCATAGTTATAGAGTTATAAGGGCAAAAAGGTGTACAGACAAGAGAGAAAGGCAGGACAGAAAAAACTGAATGAAACTTATTACAATAGTCCTTTCCTGTCATTGAGCATTAATAAGAATTAAATAAATAAAATATATATACATATAAAAACCACACAGACCCAAAAAGGATTTGAACCCAGGTCCTTAAGATCACAAATCCAATAGTCTACATACAGAGCTACAGTGGTAGTTTGGTAATGTTGCATTCGTAGATAGCACATATGTTCAGTCTGTGGAGAGTTAGGTGGCTAGGCGTTTATAACCAGCTAGTGGGTATGATATCTGTCAAATATGCAGGTTAAAAAGTTGATGAAATGATTGAATTACTCTCTAAATTAATGAATATTCATGAGGAACTGGCGTGTTCCAACATGTGACTGTCTAGAAATTGGGTTTGAATTCTGGCAAATGATGAAGTTTGTTGCATTTGAACTGGGTTAGGGTTCTGACAGTGTACGTTAATTTGGGAAGCAGATATAAAAACTTTTGGTTTTGTTGCAGCTATAAAAAACTTTATTTTATTTTGAATTGGGGAATTTAACGTACACTGCCAGCATGGGTAGAAAGAAAAATAAACCTGTAGAAAAGGAAAGCATGGTTAGCACTGAATGTAAAGATATGAATGGCAGTAACAGACTTGTGTCAGTTGAAGCTAAGCTTGACAAAGTGCCTGATACTGTGGCCTCTATGGAAGGTCATATTCAGAAGCAAGAAGGAAGAAGTCGGATCCGAGATCTTTTCCCAGTGCCATCAGCACACAGTTCCGTCAGAGTGGATCCGTAGCTACCCAGTTATGAAGAACTCAAGTCGGATGATAAGATCCAGATGGAGCTACAGAGGCTGCACCAATATGACTACACTTCAAGGAATGAGGAGAAAGGTAAATTTTCTGATGCATTTAAATCAGGCAGATTTAGACTGGGGGTGCACAAAGTTAAAAAAGTAGTAAACTGGCCCCAAGATTACTGTACTGTGGTTAGTGGTGGTCGTCAGCTGACCTATGATGATTTAAATGTGAACCAATGGGTTCAAGGTATCATACAATGTGCAGTAGACGAAAGTAATGAGGTTATAAGGCAGAATATGTTAAAACATTTTATCAGCTTAATGCAGGATTGCATAGAATTGTTGTTTCCAACACCTAGGTGTGCCCATGGCATGATATTGCAAGAAATGGAGAAACATAATGTTGACTGGACACAAACTGGCAAAATTGAAAAAATTAGAAGTCGTAACACTCAAAGAGTTTGGCATTCAGGTGGGGTTCGAACCCAAAGTGAGAATGGTGATAAAGTAATGTTTCTGTAAATTATACAACAAAGGAACGTGTAGGTTTGAAAAACAGGCTGAACACAGTGACAAAGGCATTGTGTACCAGCATTATTGCAGCAATTGTTTCACGGTTACGGGGAAAAAAGATAAACATGCAAAAACATCAGTGTTTACGCCTAAAAACTGATAAAAAAGAAGGTCAAACTTCAAGTAGAGTTTAATAGTGTACGATTGCCTGAACTTGAGAGCTTGTTACAATATAATACAATATTATGTTTACGTTTTTCAGCCAAGGATTGTACTCTTAATACAGACACCTATTATAGAGTACTTGAGGCAGAAATGAGTTGTCAATCAGTAAAGTACGACAATGTAAATCTATATAGTAACAGTTATACATTAGATTATAGTCATTCTGAAAACATGTCTGCTAGTATTGAAAACAGCTTGCATTTGCATAGTAAAAGTAATATTAAGCAGAGTAATGTTAACTGTATTCAATATGAAGTATGTTCCAACAGGATTGATTGGAATGACAATTGCTTAAATGTGGAAGCTCCATGTTTTAGGTGTGGCAGTATATACAAAAATGATAATTTCAACACACTTTTTCAACAACTTTTTGTCCCTGATACAAAAAAAGACGTGTATGAAGGGCCTATCATATATAAATAATGCACGTTGGTACACCATATATGGTAACGTGCAAAATGTTAATAATAAATTGTCACAAAGTGGCTGAAATTGTGTTAATAGTGCGGATGGTTGGGTGAAAGGTTGCACAAATGGCTTTGAAACTAAAAATCAGACATTGGCCCACAATGTACTTATATTGGGTTTAGATGGTGACCCCTCCTGTGGGGGGATATATTCCATAACACAAGCTGCCCCCAACAGTTTGAGTACAAGGTCGAGAACCATCAAATATTGACATTAACCAAACTTCAAGTTTAACATATGCACGTGTTGGTATGAAAGAAAGTATTGCTTCTGATATAATATTTTTGAATGAAAGTAGAGAACTTGGGTACGAGGTTGAGAATTGTCAAAGTTTAAATAATTCTACTGGTGCATTTAATTATTTACATACACGTGTTAGTATTTCAAGTAGTATTGGTTCTGATGAACATTATACAATTACAGAAGCATTTCAACAATACGATTATAATAGATGCCTTTGGGTTGAAAATTGCATGCAAATGCTGGATGCTGTCGATAATAACAGTAACCAATGAATGCATCTACTGGTGCGTCTATTGTGCAGTATAACACTAACTCAGTTCATAATACTTCCTTATGTAAATATAGTAACAATAAGAGTGATAGTTTTAAGGTTTTAGTTAAAACAATTTTACACGATGCAACTACAAATTGTAACTTACTAGACAATGGTAAGTTTGGTGAACACAAATTCAAGTTATTCAGTAAATAAAGCTGATGTATCTTGTATGTTAACTCAACGTATATTGCTGGCCACTGGGGAATTGGGAAATAGTACTAGATACTGGTGTGGCGTAGGTTTTTTGCCATACAATTATGTGCCTGTAAAATATGGATCGTCTTCTAAACAGCTAGGTCATGCTGATATGTTGAAACAGGTGAAAAGCTTTCAGCAAAACATAGTTATGTAGACACCAGGCTTTCAGTCCCTTCAGGGCCACGGTGGCAGAGTGGTAACACTCTCGCCTCCCACCTCTTAGGCCGGGGTTCGATTCCCGCATGGGCTCAAGTGGAAAAGCTGGTAGTTGCTTGCCGTTGGTCGGCAGTTTACAGTACACAACCCTAGCGAACTCTATGTACTGGTTTCCTCTGCCCTTCCAACTACCCGTCGTGATATGACCTGTACAGTGTTCAAAGCGACGTAAAACCCCAAATAAACAAATAAACAATTCAGTCCCTTCAGGTCTTAATATTTTTAATTGGCGTCTATATCTTAAACATTATAATCTGAATATTTTATATGAATATTTAGAATTTTGGTTCCCATTATGTGTTGAAGCAAATTTTTTTAAATATAATAGTGAAGTTTCCAACCATGCTTCAGCTCTACGCAACCCTAAAGGGGTGATAGATATTTTACAGATGAAGTTCAACATAATGCAATGTTGGGTCCCCTTGACATTCCCCCATTTGCAATGATGCACTACTCTTCTATTATGGCCAGGTCAAAACCAGATGGGGGTACAAGAGTGATTGTAATACTCTGTACCCTAAGAAGTATTCCTAAATATGGTTATAGCAAATTGGACAGAAAGTTTTATAAAGATATTGCCTGGTTTTGCCAATTTTTAGAACCGTTTAATGGTACTTTTAAAATACATCCAGTAAATGTTAAGAAACATATTATCTTTGTGGATGCTTCTTTGAAGGGTATGGGGCGATAAAGAGTAACAAAGTCTATGCAATGAGCTTTCCAAATGATATTTGTGAAATATTAAGCATTGTACATTTGGAGGCTGCGAATATACTGGTAACTCTTAAGTGTTGGGCTTCAGACCTTCAAAATGAGCAATGTATTGTTTGGTGTGATAATCAGGTGGTAGTTGAGGTATTTTCCAACCATAAAATTAAAGATCCATTTCTTATGGCATGTGTAAGAACAGCTTGGTTAATTTGTGCTAATAATAATGTTAAATTGCAGGTAAAACATGTCAGAGGTTCAGGAAATGTGTATCTGATATTTTATCCAGGTGGGAGTATTGTTAATATTTTCAGAGCACAGAAGTAAATACCTCATATCATGTTACTGGGAAATTCCAGAAATGCAAAGCATGTTTCCTTATTTTAAGATTTAATGTGCATTGTAACCCCCTTTCATGGGGAGGGCTTGTCCCTCATGCCTGTGCATCGGTACTGCCTTAATGCTTTACAATTTTAGGATCTCAAACACTAGTGGTTGGCTGGTAAGGCTTCCCAATGCGTTGCTTCTGGTCTGCTACCGCGGACTTCTGCCACTTACACCAGAGGTTTTCAACTTTTCCTGGCTTTCATTATCTACATGGGTTTGCAGTGTCCTTGGGAGGAAGTTGCTGTGCTGTCTTGTCTGTAGTATTTGATTCAACAAGGTCAGTCAGCTGCGTCTGTGTCCAACTACCTCAGCATCCTGGCTCACTTCTTTGCACTGTATTGATGGCCTAAAGTGGTGATACATGCAAGAAAAACATTACTGTTAATCAAATTACTGTTAATCACATTACTGTTAAGATGCATAATCCGATGAAACCAAATATTAAAGGTGTTTTGTCATTAACTATGTTAAAGCAGTTGATGTTACAATTGGTTCAAGATGTTAATGTGGTAGTTTTTAAAGCAATTTACTTGTTGGCCTTTTTGTCTTTTTTAGGTTGGCATCATTAACTCCATCTCATGCAAAGCTTTTTAATTCTACTAGATTTCCTTTGGTAAACGATATTGTTTGGACAACAGATGGTCTTCAGTTTATTCTAAAATGTGCTAAAAACATGCAGAATTGTGATAAATTTAAAGTTATTCACATACCTAAATTGTCGTGTGATACTATTTGTCATGTATTGGCTACAAAAAGATTGATTAGGAAGTTTAATCTTGCTGCTGATGACCCACTTTTTATGTACTATGTTCAGGTTGAGAAACAAATATTAACTACTTTTAAAGTACATAATGTGTTTACAAAAGCCATTAGAACTATGGGCCTGGACCCCAAAGATTATGGGTTCCATTGTTTTAGAAGAAGTGGAGCAAACTTGGCTCTTGGGGGGCCACGGTGGCAGAGTGGTAACACTCTCGCCTCCCACCTCTGAGGTCGGGGGTTCGATCCCCGTGACGGCCTTAAGTGGGAAAGCTGGTAGTTGCTTGCCGTTGGTCGGCAGTTTACAGTACACAACCCTAGCGAACTCTATGTACTGGTTTCCTCTGCCCTTCCAACTACCCGTCGTGATATGACCTGTACAGTGTTGAAAGCGACGTAAAACCCCAAATAAACAAAGCAAACTTGGCTCTTGAAATGAAGGTTCCATTAGAACACATAAAATGCATGGCCATTGGAAATCAGAAGCCATTTGGTCTTATCTAAAGGTCTCTCCAAAAATGTCAGGTTTAGTAGCAAAAACCTTTCAACGCCAGATAATTTAAGCTGTTTCCTACCACTTACATTTTGCCTTGGTACTTTTCATTTACTTTTGCTTACCGTTTTACTTTGCCAACAGTTCTTTACATGTTACATTGACCTCTGCAAAGGTCACGCTTGGTCTTTGTCCAGTGGTAATGCGTTGGCAACTTTTTTTTAAACTAATGCTGATATGCCTGTCATATAACTAATTACAGTGACCTCTACAAAGTCAAATTCTTCTCTTCTGCTGTTCATAATGCATTGGCGTTTGTAATACCAAATATATGCTAGGCATTGTTTCCTGATATAGCTATTTTTTTCTTCATTATTTTATTGAAACCGACAAATAAGTTATATTGTTTGAAAGGTGTTATTACAGTGTTTCTGCTAGTTTTAATTGTGTAAAAATTCATGTAGAAATGGTGGTGAAATTGCTAGTTAAATAATATAGGTGTCATGTATGTGACAAAGAGAAGCAGATTTCTCTGTATACACCCAATTGAAAATAAGAAAAACTCTCTCCTGACTTTAATTTTTTCACCAAATTTTGAGGAATCCATCCATACCCCATGAAATATCTGCCCACCAAATTTGAGCTCAATTAATGTTATAGTTTTTGAGTTATGAGAGTGAAAAGATGTACAGACAGAAGGACAGAAAGACGAAACAAACTGATTACAATAACCCTCTCCTATCGTTGAGCGTTAATGACACTTCAATTATAGTAATGGACAGTATTCGTAACTATATGGAAATATATGTTACATGAACTCAATTACAAGTAAAGTTTGTAGCCATTTATTTATAATTTTAATGAATGACACTTAACCTGCAGTGCACTAGCACTGGAGATGAATGTGTAGTGTTACTGTCTTACAAGTCGTTCTTCTCCAGCCAGAATGTTTTTATATGCTTTGTACAGAGAGAATGACCTGTATTTGTCATTCTGTATATTACTGGCCTTTAAAAAGATCTGGTAAGTTTTTTGAGGTCTGAAATGCAATGTTTGAATAGAGTAAATCAGATTTGGAGAAGTCTTAAACAATACATATATTGGTAAGTTAAAACTAAACCTGAATTAATAATAATGAAAACATTTTCAATGCAACACTTTAAACAGTACAGAACTATATAGTGGAACAGTTTGAGTTAAAGAAAAAATAACAAAAAACACTTAAGACATCTGTAGGTACCCTTTCGATAATACAGTGTGAGGTAACATTGTGTGTTTATTAAACAGTAGTGTATTACCACAGAAAGGAAATTATGTTCTTTATTCAGTGTTTGTTATTTTTTGCAAATTCACTTACTTTGGCAATTTTCAGCTTTCTAATTACAATATGTGGAACCACAATTTCTTCCTTCAAAATCACAATAATTTCCCCAAAACTTTGTGGTCTATCAGATAGCCAGTACTGTTCACACTTGATCTGTATCAGCATATTATTCCATTGTAGATATATTAATAATATAATTAATTATATATTAATTACATAAATACAACATAAATGGCACATAAAACACAATAATTGCATGAATAAATTACTTTTTAAATGTTCACAAGAGTGTTAGCAGATGTGAGAACACCAGTCATTAATAACAAAAATATAACACTATTAAAACATTTAAATGTTACTTTCAAAACATATATATGCTGCACACATGTAAAATGCAAACAGTGTTGCTATGTCTTGAATAAAATTATCTGCTTATTTTCTTTCAAGTTAGTCACCATAAATATACTTTTAATTTCATGTTCCCAGATCATGCATCAGGTGTCAGGGAGTGTTGTTTTTATGGAACCTGCAACATGTCAATTATCTTTGGTTTTACTAGTTTACTTCGTAAAATGACCCAAAATTAAAGTAAACGGTCAAATATATCTGTTGCTAATCAAAATCACTTATACATAAACACAATTTTGCAAGTAATTATGCAGAATTTACATTAACACCCAATAAAAGTATTCTCAAGATTAATTAGTTGGTATTTTATATAGCAAGTATTTTAAAGGGCTTATTTGTGCCATACTTGATAAATATTTACAAGAAATTAAACAAAGCACTTGCAAATGAAAAACTGTGTTCCAGATGTTATTATTCTACCATTTTAAATGAATCTTAATTAAATGAAAAGGTCAATATATTAAGATTCAAAGCACCCAATGGCTGTCATCACAAGTGAATATAAAAACTTTTCATCCTGTAATTTCCCTACCATGTATACATGGCCTTTAATGCAACTAAACGAGGGGAACCTCTAGAACAGTACCTTTCCATATTTCTATATATAATATTTATTGCTATATAAGACAAATACACCATGTAATGGATAACAAAATATATCATTAAGGGAGTATAAATATACAGCTATTATTGTAATTTAGGATATAAAATATATGTATGATGCTGCAATGTATGATATTTTCCCATGATAATCCTGCAAATTAAGACGGTTTTATTGTTTACTGTTTTGAATGAAGAAGGAATAGAAATTATGTCGACAATATTGACCACTAACTTAACTTAATTACCTTTATTTTCTACTTTTCGAAAATTGTCTTCAGAATTTATCATGTTACACATGTAAATGTATTTACTTACAGTCAACAGTTCTAAAAATAACTCAGGAAATAAGTCACTTTGGAACTTGTCTGTCTCTTTATCTTGATGTTGTTGATGCATATAATTTTGAGAAATTTTAATTCTTAAAATTATGAAAAATAAAGTTATTACATCTCTTATGGGTTGGATTTTATTTTGAAAAGAGAGTCAAATTACTGTTTAATTTTCAGTATTTTAAACTCTGTGGAACATTGTCCACTAAACTATTTAATTGGGACTTCATACATATGAAGTTAAAATAGACACCATCTATTTGTACTCTGCAAAATGTGCAAAATTAATACCTCAATAAAACTTGCATTGATGTAATCTGTCAAAGGATTTTGATGTTGTACCATCAGAGGAACCCTGTTATGATTGTCTTTAAAAATAGTAGAAGAAACTTACATTCCTAACCAAACATTTCACATGGATTTGTCTGTTTACTATAATCCATGAAATCAAATATACACCAAAGATCTAGTCCTAAGTTGTATATATATCAATTTCGAAGTAGATTTTAATACTAGGTAGCTAGAACATTCAAATGTTGAACCAATAAATGTTTCGAATCGGTTACAGATCGGGGAACTGTCACATATCGTAGAGTGATGGAGAACAGGTCACCAAAATCTAAAGCAAATGTTTGACATCGGGTCCCGCTAATTCCCAAAATAAAACGTGTTTAACCATTTAGAGCAACAAACAAATTATTTATTATTGAGTAATTGCTATGGTCACCCCCATTAAAGCAACAAACAAGTTATGTATTACTTAAGTGGTGATTGCAATCATCTCACCTTGGTAATCCCTCCCTTGGTTAATTGGGTTTTGGGTGGGAGATTAATAGATGGCAATTAAGGAGGTGTCAACTATATTGCCACTTTACTCAGAACAGTGTTCACCATTGGCATCTTCCCTAACTTTTTAATTACAATCAATCACCCCCTCTTGTCTATATAAGACAGCCCCTCTGACCCTGCTCATCATTCAGCAGTTGAAGCTCTAAGCTCTCTGTTCAATTGTACTAGTGATATTTCACAGTGGAGTCAGTATTGACTGATAGTCTTTTTCTGCATGTTGTGACAATGGAAAACGTTTAAAGTTAATTCTTCTGTCAAATTGTACAAGAAAGAGAGTAGAACAATAGAGGCAGTCAAAAAGCGCTGCCCTAACAAAAACTTCAAGGAAGACTTAAAGTATTCAGAAATTGCTTGGGCCTGCGTCCATAATGGGACATTCAAATCAAAAAGTACAAAAGACAAAAGGCCAAATCAAAAGACTAACAAAAAAGGTTGAGAGTTTGTTATTAAAATGAGAGTCACTCCAGATGGTCAAAAGATGATGGTGACTTCAGTGAAAGATGTCCATAACCATGATGTATCAGCTGAAGAATTTCAATTAAATCCCAGGGTGAGGAAATTTGACCAGATATACACAACATTGCTGCCTCCATGGCCTCATCAAAGACACTTGGACCTGAAGGAGAGAAATGTGAACCATCAAACTTGGCCGACTGGTTCAAAGAAAATCATCCCAGCCTTGACACTGAATTTGTCTTGGATGACCAGCAGATGGTGCAGGGTATTTTTCTCCAAGACCCCCTTTGCATTCAAGCATGTCCAGAAGCAAATACATCTGGCTGACAAAGTGGTCATGATTGATGTCAATACAGCAAGGACTCTGGCTGGCCCCATGAATGTCTGTGCCACCTCATGTGAATGTAGCAGCTTCAAAATCATGGACCTGCCATGTTCACACATTTTTGCTGTACAACAGACAGATGACCTACCTCTATTTGCAGCAGAACTTGTTAATGAGGGATGGACTCAGGCCTACAACAATTCCAGAGTACCCCTATTGAGTGAACCCAATGTGTCTGTGTCAACAGTAAAGAGAAAGAAGGTTCTGAGCTACAATGAAAAGTTCAGGAACACATCTTTGATGCTGCAGGGTGTTTCTTCAAAGCTAGCTGCATGAGGGACCACTCAGTATGAAGGCAATATGAAAGAAATTGAAAAGCTTATAGTCTTATTCAACAATGGCCAGGACTTTGTGGTGAGAGAGGTCACCACCACTGAAATGTCTTCAACTTCAGATATGGTAGATTTGACAGAGAATTTTGATGACCCTACTGATGACCTTATTGAAGATCCAAATGAGGTGCCTTCAACTTTAAATGTGCCTTCAACTTCTAATGACATTACTGATGAAACACCAGCAGAGCTAGACGTGCCTTCAACTCCTGATGACCGTATTGATGAAACACCATTCCATGACCTCCTTCCATCTGTGGATTCATCGCCTTTAGCAGAACTACAATATGCTACCTTTCCCCCCAAACAGAAGAAGTGCGGCAGGGCAAAGGGGTCAGTCACCAATGCCATTGGGCTACCCAGGAAAAGGCAAAAGACAGGGAAAAGACCCCAACCCTATTTTCATAAAACAACAAAGGAGAAACAAAACATGATCCTGAGTTTGTTTGTTTCCTCAGTGCCTGATATCGGTGAAGTGTTCCAGGAAAATGATGTGGAGACCATCCCAGAGAATGTGCCCTCCTGTGTCCTTGACAGTAATGTTGATGTCAACCTTTTCCGCAAATTTTTTTCAGAAGAAGGTTGGATGGTACTTCAGACCATGCTAGAAGCCAGGAAAGCACTCCCTTGGCTGTGTAGGCAGTGCTCAGGTGATTTGACAACTGAAGAATCAGTTGGATGTGAATCATGTCTGCATTGGTTCCATTAGAAATGTACAAATCTGAAGGTGGCACCAAGGTGCAAATACTGGTATTGTGTTGCATGCAAAGACAACAATTAACATTCACTATTTACTATCAGACTTTTATTTTATTTTTTTACACATTTTTATTGTTCTTAACATTTGTAATACATGTTTACTATATAATCTGTATAATATGTATACAATTTTAGTGCTAACATTCAATGTATATCAAATAAAAGGTTTTAGTGCTGGTGAAATAAAAATCAAATAAAAGTTTGTAAGAACCATGTTTTAGTAAGAACCCGATTTCTAACATCTCCGAGTGGCCCGTTCATCCATTTGCATCATGTAGGGATGAGGTGACTCTAAAGAGTGACCTGCGAACCGGAAGTTATTTGAGGAGTACTACACCTAAAACTACAGTAATTTTCAGCTATCTTCTACTTATTTCACTGGTTATTCTATTATTTTTTCCTCTACAGTGCAATAGTAGAGTGGCACGTGAGATTTTATAAAACAAAATTCGTAAATATAACCTAAACACTACCCTGTGTAAATTGGACAGATAGGTGAGGTACACTGACCCCCCTGCAGTAGCTTGTAATTCTTCTGTCTGGTTCTTTTGTGTGTTAGTGCACTACTATGGTACAGTAAACAAACTATGTCTGTGACAGAGGAACCAGAAAGTTGCAAAAAATCATGTTGATTTACATGAGTACTCTAGTGGCTTTCTACCAGTGAATGCCCGCCTACCAGTGCACGCCCGCCTTATACATCTTGGTTAGAGGTCAAGGACAAATGCTTCTATAAGTCTACAAAATGGGCGTTCACTGGTATTTCCGGTCTGCGGTAAAAACTGTCGATAATAGAGTTAAATTATAAATATATAAAGCTTTGAAACAAATGTAGCAACATGCACCTGAATTATAAGCCTTGTCGTAGTTCCAGAAACCGCGATGCATTGTGGGATTGAGGTGGATAAACAAAACTCTTGGCGTGAACCAGGAAGTGTTTTTGCTATAAAATAAACTGCATAATTATCACATATTTTGCACATTAATGTACGTTTTAAGCATTCATCTTATTGAAACAGTCATTTAATATTATATCTAATTGATCTTTTTATAATATTTTTGTATCTTACTTGTGTTTTAAAAGGAATATGCTATTATCGCCCACTCTGTTGTTATTGCAGTACATATACACTGTGAAATCCTAAAAATATTTTTATCAAAACTTGCAAAACCTGCACAATGTAATGTCTTTGGACATAAAAATCGTGCATTTTAGGCATCAAATATGTCAGAAATTTGACTTAAAATATATGTAATAGTACTGTAGGGTTCATATATGTCATTTTATTAATATATAAAATTAAAAATATTATATATATACCCACATATATAATGGAGTTATCACAACAGCCATTTATATACACAGAATTTTGTCATGGTTCTTGGCTAAGCTAATTGACTTATTGTTATTATATTTTTTAAATAATTTTTAAAAATAATTTTAAAAAAAATTAAATAATTTTAAAATTATTTTTATATTTTTGTCTTATTTTACTTTATATTATATTTTTTATATATTGTTATTATATTTTTAAAAATCATTTTAAAAAAATAAATAATTTTAAAATTATTTTACTATTTTTTACTTATTTTACTTTATATTTTTTGACTTATTGTTATATTTTTTTTAAAATAATTTTTTAAAATAATTTTAAAATCATTTTTAATTTAAAAAAAAAATTAAATAATTTTAAAATTATTTTTATATTTTTTGACATATTTTACTTTATATTATATTTTTTGACTTATTGTTATTATATTTTTTTTAATAATTTTAAAATCATCTTTACATTTATATATATATATTTTTTTTTAAATTTTAAATAATTTTAAAAATTATTTCTGGAGGGAATTTTAGTTATAGTGATATCCAATGGTAAAATTTTTTTTCCTTTGGGTCAGGACTTTCATATGTCTATTTATCTTTTGTTGTTGTTGGTTCTCTAGCTAGAAAATAAAAAAAGATACTTAAATTTTTCAAGGTTCTTTATTAAAATAGTTCTAAAATTTGAAAATAAGTTAGTTTCTTTTATGAATTTTTATGTAGGTTGCTAAATAATTATATTTTGCTGTTGAAAAAAATTTTTTCCAAAAAAATTTTTTTTATCTCTCCCCCCACCCCCAGCCCAGGAGGAACTGGGCCAATAGATTATACAGCACCTATGCCTGTTTGTCTGCATACATTTATTCATCACATTTGACACAAACTAAGGGAGATAATAGGCATTTTTGGTCAGTTTGACCTTTTTGACCTTGAAATTGGGTGAAAGGTCACAATTAAAAGATTGGTAAACTGGGTCTTCGGATGGGATATTTTATATGTGGTGGCCATTACACTGAGGCATTGCACACCCAGATTAACAAAGCTAGAAAGTATCAGCTTTCTAACCATTACAGTTTCCTAGATATAACCCAGACATGTCTTCAAGGGTCAAGGACACACTCTTAAGGTCAAAGGTCAAATGATGGTCACACCACAAAGTTGCACACCTACACCCCCTCCAACAAATGTCGCTACCAAGTATCAACTTCCGACACCTTTAAAGGGTGTGGGGGCAAACAGGGCTGGAAAAAAAATAAAAAAAAAAAATAAAAAAAAAGTGAGCAAAGTTTCAAGAAAGTAGAGATTAATTAATTATTTATTTGGGGTTTTACTTCACTTTCAACACTGTACAGGTTATATCATGGTGTACATATAGTTGGTCAAGGTTCTGTACTGTAAACTGCTGACCATCGGTAAGCAACTACCAACTTTCTCACATAAGGTCGGGGGTTTGAACCACCAACCTCAGAGTTGGGAGACAAGTGCATTACCACTGTGCTACCATGGCCCCAAAGTAGAGATTAACTGCCATAAAAAGTCTATGAATTAAATTTGGAAATCTGCTAATGTGGTGTACTGTGTGAGGAGTACCTGTCTCACCACTGAAGTTAAGCAGCACTGGACCTGGCTCTAACATGTATATAGGTGAGTTTTTGGACATGTAATAATGAATACAATAAAACATATAATATGATAATAACTTTAAAAATATTAATTTATATAATATTTTTATTCTACATAAGTTTTTTTTTCTTTCATTTTTATTCATATTTTAAAGCCAAAAAAATTCAGAAAACAATGGAAAAATAAAATCAGTCATTGTGGAGTTGACACGTCATAAGCTAATATGAATAAGCAGCTAGGTGTTCTGGATTAAAAATTTCAAACTATTTGTCATCAAAATATAATTAACTTTATATATGCTTATGTATATCACAAGACTGCATTGTGTCATGGGACAACAAAAAATATGTATAATGAATATAATATTCAAAAATATTGAAGGGAAACTGGTAACGATTAGCGAATTTGTGATGCTAATTGGACAACTGACAGTGGGCGAAAATAGGAGATTAAAGGCTGAAACTGCTGTAAATAATTTACACAAATTTTATACATTAAAAGGAACTGATCTACAAAATATATTCCTCTATTTCCGTTAATAATTCCCATAATATTTGTAGGTTAATATACATTACTCACAAAAATTAATTTTTGCTACTTCCTGGTCGGGGCCACGGTGGCAGAGTGGTAACACTCTCGCCTCCCACCTCTGCGGCCGGGGTTCGATCCCCGTCATGGCCGTAAGTGGGAAAGCTGGTAGTTGCTTGCCGTTGGTCGGCAGTTTACAGTACACAACCCTAGCGAACTATATGTACTGGTTTCCTCTGCCCTTCCAACTACCCGTCGTGATATGACCTGTACAGTGTTGAAAGCGACGTAAAACCCCAAATAAACAAACAAACAAGCTACTTCCTGGTTCCTCTGTGGCATACGTAGTTTGTTTATCCACTATCAGCTGACGGAAGTTTCCGTGCAGACATGCGCACTCGGAACTACGACAAGGCTTATTAATTGCTGTGTACTGCCTTGTGACCACTTTTCGCCGGTTACCAATTACCGCCACTTGTAAATAAAATGTTCATATTTCTGTAATGGCTATATATATTTATGTCCTTTTCACGTGTATTTGTCACATGCATTTTGGAAACAGTTCTACAGTACCTTAATAACAAGTTTCAGACGTGACTGTTTTCCAAGTTATATGTCTTTTAATTTTGCCTGGCGATAATTGGTACCTGGCGATAAATGGTAGCAAGGCAGTACATCATTTGACAATCTGGTGGAAGAAGAATAATATAAAAATCTGTTTATATAATTTAAATTCAATATATTTACTTCTGCATGGGCGTTTACTGGTAGATTGCCACTATATTAGCACATTTATATTTGGGAATTATTACAGGAAATAGAGGAATAAATGATATACATTACTTCTGTTTACAGTTAAAATTTATGTGATATATTTGCAGCAGTTTTAACAAAGTATCTCGTATTTTCGCCCACTGTCATTTTGTCCAATTAGTATTATAAACAAGTTCCTTTTTTATCTCGGGAGGGAGATTATGAAATGATGTCTGTGTGTGCTTGCGTGCGTGCGTTAGTTGGTCACGCAGATTTCTCCAAAACTACTACAGCTACAGATTTTTTGTAAATGAATTGTCCCAATGAATTTTCATGCCCTTGAAATTTTTTTTGGTTTTATTGACTTAGGCCTAAAGATAAGTGAGTAATAGCAATCTTAGCTACTTTGAGTAAAAAGCTCATAACTCAAAAACTATTGCAGTAACAACTTTTTCATCAAATATGTTGTTCAGCTACTTTGTCCTTAGCTATAAGATGGTCCATAGTTTGGAGTCCCATTGCATGCCATAAGTGAGTAATATCTATTTTCTCATTTGTAGCTAAATAACAGAAGAAGTAAATGTCAAATATCTTCAAAAGTATTAAAGTTAGGGAATTCTTTTCAAATATGTTATCCATCTACTTTTTCATACGCTATCACATAGTAAAGTTTCAGATTTGTTGCACATTGGATAGCTGAGTAATAGCTACTTTGAAATTCTACAGTTGAGTAAATCCATTGTAACTCCAAAACTATTGTCGTTACAATATTTTCGTAAAATATGTTGTTCACCTACTTTGTCCTTAGCTATAAGCTGGCATGTAGTTTGGGGTTCTATTGCATGACATAAGTGAGTAATAGCTATTTTCGTACTAGTAGCAAAATAATGACATAAGTAAATGTCAAATATCTTCAGAAGTATTAAAGTTACGGAATTATTTTCAAATATGTCATTCATCTACTTTTTTGTAAGCTATCACATAGTAAAGTTTCAGACCTGTTGCACATTGCATAGCTAAGTAATAGCTACTTTGAAATTGTGACTGTTTAGTAAATCCATTGTAACTCCAAAACTATTGCAGTTACAGCTTTTTCTTCAAATATGTTGTTCAGCTACTTTGTCCTTAGCTATAAGCTGGCATGTAGTTTGGAGTTCTATTGCATGCCATAAGTGAGTAATAGCTATTTTCTTATTAGTAGCAAAATAATGACATAAGTAAATGTCAAATATCTTCAGAAGTATTAAAGTTAGGGAATTCTTTTCAAATGTCCTTCATCTACTTTTTTGTAAGCTATCACATAGTAAAGTTTCAGACCTGTTGCACATTGCATAGCTAAGTAATAGCTACTTTGAAATTGTGACTGTTTGGTAAATCCATTGTAACTCCAAAACTATTGCAGTTACAGCTTTTTCTTCAAATATGTTGTTCAGCTACTTTGTCCTTAACTATAAGATGGTATATATTTAGGGGTTGTATTGCATGCCATAAGTGAGAAATAGCTATTTTCTTATTTGTAGCAAAATAACAACATAAGTAAATGTCAAATATCTTCAAAAGTATTAAAGTTAGGGAAATATTTTCAAATATGTTATTCATCTAGTTTTTGATAACCTATCACATAGTAAAATTTCAGTGTTGCACATTGGATAGCCAAGTAATACCTACTTTGAAATTGTGACTGTAGGGTGAATGCATATAGTTTGGGGTTCTATTGCATGCCATAAGTGAGTAATAGCTATTTTCTTATTTGTGGCAAAATAATGACATAATTTTTCTCAAATAACTGCTTCATCTACTTTTGAGAGAGCTTTCACATGATGAAATTTCAGACCCGTAGCTAATTATTCACCTACTCAAAATGAGTAAATGATAATTATCTCTAAAAGTTTTGCGGATATCCAATTTTTATCAAATAACTCATTCATCTACTTTTGGGAGAGCTTTCACATGGTGAAGTTCCAGACCCGTAGCTAATTACTCGCCTACTCAAAATTAGTAAATGTGAATTATCCCTAAAAGTATTTGGGATATCCAATTTTTCTTAAATAACTCATTCACCTACTTTTGGAAGAACTTTCACTTGGTGAAGTTTCAGACCCGTAGCTAATTATTCACCTACTCGAAATGAGTAAATGCTAATTGTCTCTAAAAGTATTGTGGATATCCAATTTTTATCAAATTACTCGTTCATCTACTTTTGGGAGAGCTTTCACATGGTGAAGTTCCAGACCTGTAGCTAATTACTCACCTACTCAAAATGAGTAAATGTGAATTATCTGTAAAAGTATTGCAGATATACATTTTTTCTCAAATAATTCATTCACCTACTTTTGGGAGAGCTTTTACGTGGTGAGGTTTCAGACCCGTAGCTAATTATTCACCTACTCAAAATGAGTAAATGTGAATTATCTCTAAAAGTATTGCGGATATCCAATTTTTATCAAATAACTCATTCATCTACTGTTGGGAGGGCTTTCACATGGTGAAGTTCCAGACCCGTAGCTAATTACTCACCTACTGAAAATGAGTAAATGTGAATTATCTCTAAAAGTTTTGCAGATAGCCAATTTTTATCAAATAACTCATTCACCTACTTTTGGGAGAGCTTTCACATGGTGAATTTTCAGAGCTGTAGCTAATTATTCACCTACTCAAAATGAGTAAATGCTACTTATCTCTAAAAGTATTGCGGGTATCCAATTTTTATCAAATTACTCATTTATCTACTTTTGGGAGAGCTTTCACATGGTGAAGTTCCAGACCCGTAGGTAATTACTCACCTAATCAAAATGAGTAAATGTGAATTATCGGTAAAAGTATTGCAGATAGCCAATTTTTCTCAAATAACTCCATTCACCTACTTTTGGGAGAGCTTTCACTTGGTGAAGTTTCACACCCGTAGTTAATTATTCAGCTACTCCAAATGAGTAAATGCAAATTATCTCTACAAGTATTGCAGATATAAGGATAAAGGGTGGTATCTGGACAAAAATACCAATGAGAGGGATTATATTATACATATTGATTGATGCCAAGTGGTGCAATAGTGGGGACATCCCAAATGTATTTGAGTTCTAGCATTCTACAGTTACTCATACATTCTGGTCCTGTCTGATTATCCAACCATTGCACTACACTAAATCTCATGTGTTTGTAAGGATGATTTTCAGCAGTGAAGTGCCTTGGTATGGGTATAAATAAGGCTTTCATAGGATTATTAACACTTGATATATGTTCATAAATCCTATTACTAAGTTAATTATTACTATTATTAAGCCTGATTTGTTTCGAACGTTTGTGAAATGGACATGATTTTTTGCAAAATATAAGGAAATTACAAGTATTTTAATTGTTTTGTCATGTTAGAATAGGAATAACGCCCTCCAAACCATGGTATATGCAGAATTTTACCATGGTTTGTCAGGCGTTATTCCTATATTATATCATGTGTATGTGGTTTACAACATGGAGTACGGCTTATGAATAAATAAATTAATACTATTTGATATGTGTTTTTATTTATTAATTCCCAGATATGTAGTATAATATTTAACTTGTTTAATTACATCTCTGCTTGGTGAACTTTTAAATTCAAAATGACCAAGATATCTGATGGTTGTTAAGTTACCAGGTGTTACCAAGATAGGCAAGTTGGAGGTGTGATGACGAGGTAATGACGTAATTGTGTCAGTGCATGACGCTATAGTGTTAGTACAACATCACAACTGGTGCTTATGGGTTATTTTACACTTGTATATAATATAATTCCAATATTAAAATATAAGGATAAAGGGTGGTATCTGGACAAAAATACCAATGAGAGGGATTATATTATACATATTGATTGATGCCAAGTGGTGCAATAGTGGGGACATCCCAAATGTATTTGAGTTCTAGCATTCTACGGTTACTCATACATTCTGGTCCTGTCTGATTATCCAACCATTGCACTACACTAAATCTCATGTGTTTGTAAGGATGATTTTCAGTAGTGAAGTACCTTGGTATGGGTTTAAATAAAGCTTTCATAGGATTCTTAACACTTGATATATGTTCATAAATCCTATTACTAAGTTAAATACAGCTGGTAGAGGAAACTTGTTTACTGAAACCAATACTGTGATATGATGGGTGTTGGTGGCTAAGCTAATTTTTCTCCTGTGAAGAGTTTTGGTCTTGAGGTATATACTTTTGTTGGCCTGTGGGTAGTTGGTTCTCTTCTTGTCCTCATAGGCCTCCAACCGCCTTTTCTTGCTTGGTTGGGTAATGGTGCTGTCCTTGGGTTTTAACCTTGCAGTTGTGTCTTGTAACAGTTGCATGGTTTCAGTGCTGTGTCTGGCTTCTGGATATGGTGTATCATGACCTGAGTGTAGATTAGTGGCTGATTGTATTTCTACTGTGCCCATGGCAGTCACAAGAGTGTCTTCACTAGCACTAGTCAACAGGTGTTTGTCCATAATGAAAATAAAGGAGAAGTTGTTGGTGTGCTAAGTGGGTAAGTTACCCGGATATACAGCACAGATATATTGGCTTATATTTCGACTTTCCTTATAGGAATAGTCTCATCAGAGGCTTGGTTGGTTTTGAAGCTTGACCTCCTGAAGTACCATTTATAGAGCCGGTTTTCTCCGGATTTTGGCCGGTTTTACCCGTTTCTGACATGTGTTATAGTTGTATGGTGTATTTGTATATTTATGTCAGATTTATAAGTACCTTAAAGTCAGGATCAGAGGGGCTGGATTCCATGATGTTACTTGCAATTTGCTCAGACCCATTGCCCCTTAGTGCCTTAAGGAGGTTAGGTGTACATCATGGTTTTTCCATAATTGGTGTTTTGGTCAAGGTGGGCTTCATTACTTCATCAGCCTAAAGTGTGACTATAGTATTGGACTCTCCTAGTTGTTGATTCAACAACAGAGTAAGCAACAAAAATGGTAAGTATATTTTATTGTATTTACTTACATATTAGGCAGTGCTGGTATATTGTTATTTTATTGCAATTTGACAGAAAATAATGTAAGATTCTAACATGACACGGCTGTGTCCGCGATTCTGTTTGGTCAAGAGCTATGGTAAAAGCTCGATATACATGTTGGCTGTTCCATTGTCATCCCATCGCAAGTAACAATAACCAAGTACATGCTTCCGGTTTTTTTTTGTTTTTTTTTGACAGTTAAGGATCACAACTTATTATTATTGATAAGCAGTCTTTTGTTGAATATAATTCTGAAAATGAAAAAATATACAGAACATAAAAAATTTTAAAAACTCTTCATTTCAGCATATTTAGTGAGAGATGTTATGTACTGCCACAATGTACAATTGGTGGAACAGCCTGATTTGTTTCGAACGTTTGTGAAATGGACATGATTTTTTGCAAAATATAAGGAAATTACAAGTATTTTAATTGTTTTGTCATGTTAGAATAGGAATAACGCCCTCCAAACCATGGTATATGCAGAATTTTACCATGGTTTGTCAGGCGTTATTCCTATATTATATCATGTGTATGTGGTTTACAACATGGAGTACGGCTTATGAATAAATAAATTAATACTATTTGATATGTGTTTTTATTTATTAATTCCCAGATATGTAGTATAATATTTAACTTGTTTAATTACATCTCTGCTTGGTGAACTTTTAAATTCAAAATGACCAAGATATCTGATGGTTGTTAAGTTACCAGGTGTTACCAAGATAGGCAAGTTGGAGGTGTGATGACGAGGTAATGACGTAATTGTGTCAGTGCATGACGCTATAGTGTTAGTACAACATCACAACTGGTGCTTATGGGTTATTTTACACTTGTATATAATATAATTCCAATATTAAAATATAAGGATAAAGGGTGGTATCTGGATAAAAATACCAATGAGAGGGATTATATTATACATATTGATTGATGCCAAGTGGTGCAATAGTGGGGACATCCCAAATGTATTTGAGTTCTAGCATTCTACGGTTACTCATACATTCTGGTCCTGTCTGATTATCCAACCATTGCACTACACTAAATCTCATGTGTTTGTAAGGATGATTTTCAGTAGTGAAATACCTTGGTATGGGTTTAAATAAAGCTTTCATAGGATTCTTAACACTTGATATATGTTCATAAATCCTAATACTAAGTTAAATACAGCTGGTAGAGGAAACTTGTTTACTGAAACCAATACTGTGATATGATGGGTGTTGGTGGCTAAGCTAATTTTTCTCCTGTGAAGAGTTTTGGTCTTGAGGTATATACTTTTGTTGGCCTGTGGGTAGTTGGTTCTCTTCTTGTCCTCATAGGCCTCCAACCGCCTTTTCTTGCTTGGTTGGGTAATGGTGCTGTCCTTGGGTTTTAACCTTGCAGTTGTGTCTTGTAACAGTTGCATGGTTTCAGTGCTGTGTCTGGCTTCTGGATATGGTGTATCATGACCTGAGTGTAGATTAGTGGCTGATTGTATTTCTACTGTGCCCATGGCAGTCACAAGAGTGTCTTCACTAGCACTAGTCAACAGGTGTTTGTCCATAATGAAAATAAAGGAGAAGTTGTTGGTGTGCTAAGTGGGTAAGTTACCCGGATATACAGCACAGATATATTGGCTTATATTTCGACTTTCCTTATAGGAATAGTCTCATCAGAGGCTTGGTTGGTTTTGAAGCTTGACCTCCTGAAGTACCATTTATAGAGCTGGTTTTCTCCGGATTTTGGCCGGTTTTGCAGATAGCAAGTATTGCAGATAACAAGTATTGCAGATAGCCAGTATTTCTGAAATAACTCATTCACATACATTTTGGAGAGCTTTCAATTAGTGCATTTTCAGATCTGTAGCTAATTACTCAACTCAAAATGAGTAACTGCCTATTATCACTAAAAGTATTGCAGATAGCCAATATTTCTCAAATAACTCATTCACCTACATTTTGGAGAGCTTTCACATGCTAAATTTTTTTAATGAATTTTTAAAATAATTTTTAATGCATTAAAATTCATGAAATCATGCACTAAATCAATTATAACTTGAAAAGTATTACATTTAGAGCACCTTGTTAAAATATGTTATTCAGCTACTTTTTCCATAGCTACAATATGGTGAGTAACTTTGGTGTCTATCACAATAGCTAAGTGAGTAATAGCTACTTTTGGATTTTTCACTAACTTTCATGAGTAAAATCACTTGGAACATGAAAACTATTGCATTTAGAGAATTTTGGGCAAATATGCTCATCTACTTTTGGGTCAGCTATAACATAACAACATTTCAGACCTATAGCTCGTTGCAAAAATTTTTATTTCACTATCTTTAGTACATCTAATTTATATGGCGGGAGATAAATGCATACGTCAGAATGCTTATTAGAAGGTTTCAAACCATATTTGGCAGTTATATACCTTAGACATGGGAAAATTTTTCTGCATGCTTAAATTTGACCTTTGGGAGCAATCCCTTGAAAAATGTCTCATTTATGAGTGATTTTCTGACACCTTCCAATCTGAAAGCCTTAAATTTAGGCCAACCCCCCTATTATCTTCTTAAGTATTGCATTTAGAGCTATAAAATGTATTGGGAGGTAATAGGAAACCATATGTGGAGAGTCTAGATAGCCGGTCAGTTTTACCTCATGGCCCCCCCTTATGGGTCAAACTGGGTTCATAAAATAGCTCATTTTGAGTTTTTGCCTTATATCTACTTTATTGTTGCTTTTATAGCTTCAGAATGTATTAAGAGGTATTGAGAAAGCATATATGGAGAGTCTAAATAGCCGGTCAGTTTTACCCCCCGACCCCCCCTTATGGGTCAAACTGGGGTCATAAAAGAGCTGATTTTGAGTTTTTGCCTTATATCTCCTTTTTTGTTGCTTTTATAGCTTCAGAATGTATTAAGAGGTATTGAGAAAGAATATGTGGAGAGTCTAAATAGCCGGTCAGTTTTACCCCCCGACCCCTCCTTATGGGTCAAACTAGGGTCATAAAAGAGCTGATTTTGAGTTTTTGCCTTATATCTCCTTTTTTGTTGCTTTTATAGCTTCAGAATGTATTAAGAGGTATTGGGAAAGCATATGTGGAGAATCTAAATAGCCGGTCAGTTTTATCCCCCGACCCCCCCTTTATGGGTCAAACTGGGGTCATAAAATAGTTGCTTTGGAGTTTTTGCCTTATATCTCCTTTATTGTTGCTTTTATAGCTTCAGAATGTATTTGGAAAGCATACAGTGCAGCTTTGTGCATTCTTAGCTTTACAGCATGCTTATTAAAACCACAAAGCATTTTAAACTTTAAGGGACGCTTCGCTTTTGTTAGCAAAAGCATTCCTCTAGTTTTTCTAATGCTATTTATGCCTCTTGTACCATATATTTCTTAAAATAAACCACATTTTCATTCTTATAGGGGTGTTTGTCTACTGAATTAAGTTAACTTCACAATTTTTGTGAAAAACATTTCCTTTGACCTTTAAGTTTCACAACTGTTGTTCAATGTACAAGTGAGTAATGGCTACTTTATTGCTACTTTTAATGAAAATGCGAAAAATCACAAATATCTCGAAAACTGTAAGAGATAGAGCAATTTTGAGCGAATTTTTGACCTGCAGGGTAGTACAGGAGTGTTCTGTGTGAGACTAAAAAATTTCAATTTTCACCACTTTTGGCGGCCATCTTGGAATTTAGCGAAAAATGAAAAAGTGTGAATATCTTGAGAACCGTAAGATATAGAGCGATTTCGAGAGAATTTTTGACCCCCAGGGCAGTACAACAGTGTCCTATGCAAAGGGGAAAAATTTCAATTTTCGCCACTTTTGGCGGCCATCTTGAAGTTTAGCGGAAAGTGAAAAAGTGTGACTATCTCGAAAACCGTAAGAGATAGAGTGATTTCGAGCGAATTTTTGACTTTCAGGGTGGTTCAAGAGTGTCCTATGCAAGGGGGAAAAATTTCAGTTTTCGCCACTTTTGGCAGCCATCTTGGATTTTAGCGGAAAATGAAGAAGTGTGAATATCTTGAGAACCGCAAGAGATAGAGCGATTTTTAGCAAATTTTTGACCCGCAGGGTAGTACAAAAGTGTCCTATGCAAGGGGGGGAAATTTCAATTTTCGCCACTTTTGGCGGCCATCTTGGATTTTAGTGGAAAATGAAAAAGTGGGAATATCTCGAAAACCATAAGAGATAGAGCAACATCGAGCGAATTTTTGACCTGCAGGATAATACAACAGTGTGTCATGCAGAGGATAAATTTCAAGGGTATCCTATGCAAAGGGGATAAAATTTCAATTTTTGCCACTTTTGGCAGCCATCTTGGATTTTAGCGGAAAATTAACATTGAAAATATCTTTGAAATGGTAAGACATAGAGCAATTTCGAGCGAATTTTTTACCCACAGGGTAGTACAACAGTATTCTGTACTTAGGGGGGAAATTTCAGTTTTCACCACTTTTGCCGGCCATCTTTGATTTTATCGGAAAATAAAAGATTGTGAATATCTTAGAAAAGGTGTTTCTTCCCCTGTAAAGCTTGGCTGGAGATACATTCCGCGGCAGTGGTCTTGTTTGATGACATTTTATCAAGACTCTGTTCTGCATATATTTGTGGTAACTATGTGTTTTTGTGGGTTTATTCATTATATTTAGTTTATATGTGAGTAAAATCACCTATTTTCGCCCAGTGTATATAAACTAATTAAGCGGCTCGTCAGGGACGCTTATTTGTTTTCACCGAAGTTCGACTGATCACCGCCACTGCTGGCGGATTATGGTCTCCCTTGAATAACTTCTTAGCCTTTCAAATTTTTCTTTCCTTCTTATCTTTCTTTAAAACTATAGGGCCAGGAAAATTTTTTGGGATACTTTGCGCAGACCTTAAGCTTTACTTAAGGTGCGCAGACCTTAAGCATAACTCCAAAACACCCCGTCATCGCGTTTCGGAAAAAAACACACATACCTGTGCTATAAAATTTATCTGGTACATTCTAGACCAAATTTCCAAGGTTGGAAAGGATTTTCTCATCAATCGCAACATAGATACCTGAATGGGAGGCATTTTATTTTTGTAAATTTTTTAAAAATGGGTACTTGGTCTGTATCTCAAAAACGGCTAGGATTTCGGCGTTTTGTTGGAATAACTTATTCAGCTACTTTTTGATAATCTTTCACATGCCGAAGTTTTAGCTCTGTATCTGCAAACTTAAGGTCACCTTAATGACCAAACTTGGCATATATATTAAGATTCACCAAAGGATTATCCTGACTTTATGGTGACCTTAAACTGTTAATATTATTAGGGCTATGGCCCCCCTAAAGTCATCAAATTGGAATAAAATTGTCTGGCCTGTTATTTTTCCATCTTTTTTTAAAATCTAACATATATTGATATTGAGGTATATCAAAAGAACACTCTTACTACCTTATGATTCAAATATTAATAATGTTAGGGCCATCTTAAACTTAAAATGTAGATTTTTTTCAGGCCTAAGCTTAGTTAATGTGTACATTTTTCAAATAAAACTTGCGACATTTATAAAGGTTGGCAGAAAGGACATTCTGCTTTTATGGTCACCTTAAAGTCCCAATATGAATAAAGTTATGGTCACTTGTCAGTGAAAAAAGGAAGTTTTCGGCCTCCAGCTATCTTATTGTTCAACTGACCTCAGCTAAACTTTGTACACTTACAAAGGATGACAAAAGGGACATTCTCATTTTATGGTCACCTTAAAGTCACAATATGGATGAAGTTATGATCACCTTGCAGTGAAATTATGGAGTTTTTAATCTCCAGCTATCGTATTGTTCAGCAGAGCTCAGTTAAATTTTGTACACTTTTAAAGATGACATTAGGGACATTCTTATTTTCTTTCCACCTTGGAGTTCCAGTACAAGTACAGTCATGGCCATCTTGACGTGAAAATGAGGATTTTCAGCCCCTCACAGTAACATCAGTTTAACTTGACATTGATTATACTAAAGTAAGATTTTGTATAACATTTCACTTAAAATTCCTGTGCTTTGACCATCTTAACATGATAAATATATACTTCTTGCTCCCTCCTCATTTATTTTAAAACTTTTTAAAACCACACCTGGCAAGAAAAGAAAAAACACGACACCTGTCATAATGGAAACCAGGGATGAGCAGCCAGCCAAAAGAGTGAGAAGAACCAGCAAAACCTTACAAGAGAAACTTACATACCTTTGTACAGCTAAGCAAAATGGGTAAAAGACTGAATTTTTGACAGGCATTGGCGACTATAAGACTCAAGTGGAAAAAATGAAGATGCCTCTGAAGTTGTAATGTGAACCTGCAGTGTTATAATACTTGAAAGCACTTTTTTTCTTAGGAGGTATTTTTCCTGGTCACAAAATATTCAGGAGGCATTCATTCTAGGAGGTATATTTCCTAGGAGGCATATTTTCTAGGAGGCATTTTTTCCAGGAGGCATTTTTTCCGCGCATCGGACATACATTCTTTTGAGAAGTAAATTTCACACCTACAATTTCTCTTCTGCCAAGCTGTGGTCGTTCTTTCATTTGTTAAATATGGTAACATACACAATGCAATAAACTTTACATTTTCTATTCCTTGTGATGCATATCTTGACATCTTTTACGGCTTGCTTTGCACTTTTTCATCAGGGCCGCTTCGTTTTTGTCAGCAAAAACATTTTTCTAGTTTACAGTGTTTCTGTGACAGGGGATTAAAAAATCTTGAATAACTTTGGCATTTCTCAACCGATTTTAGCCAAATAAAAACCACAAGAAAGATAATGTCGATGGCATTCTAATGATATAAGGTTAATGTATGTAGGTGGAATGACTAATTTTTGAGATTTTTTTTTTAAAAATGCAAAATACGAGGTTTTAATATTTTTTATATCCACTTCTGAGTTGTAAGCCTAATATGCACAATCTGTTGAAAAAGTTGATACAGGCATCAAACTACACTACTCCATTGGACGTTGGATAGGCGGTGTAGGTGTGCAACGTCATGGTGTGACCTTGATTTGACCTTTGACCTTGCCGTAGTTACCTTGACCTATAATGCCTTGTCTGGGCTATATTCTGGAAACCATAAGGTGTAGGTAGTTGATATTTCGTAGGGACATAAGGGGGGTTATAGGTGTTGAATGCCATGGTGCGACTTAGATTTGACCTTCGATCTTGCATATCTGATGCTATTTTATCTCTCTATGGGGATATCTGATACTATTTTATCTCTCTTATATCTTTTTACTTGAATCTTGGTTGTTGCACCTTAGGGTGTCTTTTGATGTAGATTAAGCACTGTTAAAGTCATAATAGAATTCAATAACCATTTTACTTTTGCAACTTCCCATTGTAACAGATGGTATTGCATCAAGTGAGCCACATATGTATGGGTAATATTCAAAACATTCAAACCATAATTCGACCATACAAATGAATATCAAAATGGGAGAACACACTTTGACATAAATGGGGAAGGGTTTGAACCTTGGGCAATTTCACTTTCTTTTTGTGGATGGTGGGCTGTCATTAGGCCCTGTTATACATCTTCTTTCATGTTTACCCCACAGCTCTCAAGGGCTGTCAGGGTATTGTTTTCACCCCTGGCGTCCAGATGGACAGACAATGGGAAAAGATTGGCTGTATATCAGAAATGTAACATGTAGGAAGTTGATACTTGGTTGGGGTGTAGTTGCACAATGTCATATTGTGACCTTTATTTGACCTTTGACCTTGCTGTAATGACCTTGACCTTTAAAATCTTGTCCGGCCTATATCTTGGGCACTGGAGACTGGCAAATGGCTGCTGTTGTGGCTGCTGGGGTGTAAGGGCAGATGTTGATATGGCAGACGAAGAATCCAAGAATACATTTCATATGCCTAATCGTTTCTGAGATATGGCCCAAAAATTATTTTCATGGTCACACAAGTTAGAAAGTCGTTACCACAAGATACTAACTTGTTCCCACAAGGTAGCAAAGTTGTTACCACAAGAGACTAACTCGTTTCCACAAGTTAGCACAAGAAACTAACTCGTTCCCACAACTTAGCAAAGTCGTTCCCACAAGATAGCAAGTCATTTCCACAAGATAGCAAGTCATTCACACAAGATATGAAGTCATTCCCACAAGTTTTACTAAGTCATGCTAAGTCTGTACAGGCATTTTATTATGCTACAATAGCTTACCATGTGGGACTTAATGCTGTTCTCGGGTTTCCATTTCCGGGGCCAACGCCTTAGAAAAAAGATCGTTCTTGTTAGCCACCAGATATACTGGCAGTTGTTGTCACATGATAACTTCTGACCAATCGCCCTACTTTCTCGTTGGCCACGATTGACTGGTAGCAGTTTGTAAATATACAGACATTTTCATTTATTTCTCAGACTTTAGTTATTGTTGGAGGCTAATATTTGGATATTTCTTTTAATATATATCATAGATCATTCTGTAAAATTTTTATTTTCACAGGATAAGTATATTTCTTGCTTTCGCATGTTTTGAGTTTTCCACGGTACAGGCAATTATTATTGTACATCTTTTATTGCATTTAAAATGTCTCTCCATCAAGCAAATAAAGACAAACCGAGAGTTCAGAAATGCCGCCACTTTTGCTTTAGTTTTGACCTACACAACTACTGCCCTACCTGTAGGGAGACTGGCAAGGGAGATGACCCCTGTGTCACCTTCGAAACTCCCTGTCAAATCTGTACGTCTTTTTCAGATGAACAGTTGAAAAAAATCTAGAACAGGAAACGTTATCTTAAAAAGCAAAAAGCGGAAACTAGTTCCAAAGATGATGAACTAGATCTTTTGGGTGAAGGCGATGGGGATTCCTTCACTGGATCAAATGCAGACCTCAAGAGTGCTGCTGATAATCTTTTTACCTCACCCCCCCGTCCTCAACCTCTCGCCTTCAGTTCCTTGTCTTTAAAGACCCCAACCAAGTCTGTCCCACCCACCCCAGGTACATTTCTACAAAATAAAATTCAGAAAAATATTAAAAAATCCCTGGGTGATTCCTTAAATATACATTTACAGCAGCAAATGGGTTCCTTCCAGGCATCCATGTTGGAAGCGTTTCAGCACTCCGAGAGGAGTTGACCATTAAAAAGAAACCCAAGGTTGAATTCTTGTTTCCTGCTTCCAAACCTGGTACATCCAGTAACAATGCTGCTAATCTGGACCTACCCCCTCCGAGATCTAGTACTAACATTCAGACCGGGGCTATGGATGTGGACTACGGTCCAGCACTCCCTCCTCGTCTAGTACTCAACCAAGATACCTCGGATCAGTACGTTGCACCTTCTGAGGTTCCACCGAAAGAGGTCTCGTACTCTCACAAGAAGCATACCCAGAGGCAGCCAGTTGATCCGGGATCTGCCTCGGACCAACTAGATGAGGATTCCAACGAACCTCGGATCCCTTCTTCTAGACCTAAAAAGCACTCTGATAAGAGCAAACACAAATCAAGGTCCAGATATGTGACATCTTCTTCAGAGGAAGATCAGTCCCCTGTAGCCAGACACAGGTCTTCTAAGCCCTCTAGGGCTCAGCCCTCAGGGGCAGCTTCTGATCAAGACCTTCCACAACATGATCCGGACCCCCCTTATTATAGGGAAGTAGCTCTGTCTGACATGCCCTCACAATACTCTGAAGAAGTAGATATCTTCAGGCGTATTCTCTCTCTCCCTGATCCCAGGGAATCTATGCTTAGGTCTTCAACTTCAGTGTTGGGTCTGGACGATGGAAAAGGCCGTCAAGAGCTCAGACATAGAGGTCCTTCCTCTATTCTACCCCTTAGCTCAGTTATCAAGGACGCCTTTGATAAATTTCAACATGACTTTAAAGCTGCCAATTTATCTGAGGGTAAATATGTCAAGCCTCCTCCTTCCACTTCTAAGTGGTACAAGGTGGGACAGCCCACATTTCAGGCTAAAATTCAGGAGTTGAATACAGACTTTGCCAAGATCTGTATTACTCCTAGACCTCCTGGGGCCCCTGTAGTCAAAGTTCCCCTACCAGTTCTCAAGGAGCTGGAACATCAGGCTAGACAAAATATCTCAACCCTCAACTTCACCGCTGCCTTTGCCAAAACCTCTTCTTCTTGCAATGCTTCCTTGGAAAAATGCCAACATAGCATTAAGTCAACTGTCAAGAAGATTAAATCTCAGATCCAGAAAGGTGCCAATCCTGAGAAAGCAGCAAAGCGCAGATATGAGGAAGTCACTGAGTACATGGATTTTTGGAATAAGACAGTTCTTATTCATCACAGGGCCCTCACCTATCTCAGCAAATCTCTAGCCCATATTCTCCAGAGGGAGTTATATTCTATGGCTAATACTGGCTTGCTTAGGCGCAAAGCCGAGATGACTCTCTTACATCCACAGTTAGGGGAAACGAGACGTCAAGAACTTAGGAACTCGTCCTTTTAGGGCTCGTCCTTGTTCGAGTCTCAACTCGTAAAGGAAGGTGAGGACTTCCTTCTCAAAAAAGGCACCTCAAAAGATTCCTACCAGAATAAGCCCTTTCGTGGCCCCCACAAGAAGAGAGGCTCCTACAGGAAACGCCCCTATGGGGGCAATACCTCTCAAAGCAGTAACCAATCCTTTCCCTCGGGAAGAGGAAAACCCAACTTCAGAGGCTCCAGGGGTCGTTTTCAACCCCATAAAAGGGGAAGGGGGCGTGGAAACCCCCTTCCCAATGACTCCTCCAAAGCCTCACTCAGTCCACCAGTAGGAGGTCGTCTCCGTTCTTTCAGGAGAGACTGGCTAACAAACAAATGTTGTCAAAACGTGTTAAACATTATCACCAATGGCTACGTTCTGCCATTCCATTCAAAGCCAAACTTGGTCAGATTTCCTCTGATTTTGTCAGAGTACAAGGCCCAACAAAAAGACCAAGCCTTGGCCACTTGTATCCAGTCTCTCCTGTCAAAGAACGCTATCGAAAGGGTGGAAAATGTAAAATCTCTTGGGTTTTACAGTCGCCTGTTCCTAGTACCCAAGCCTCACCAAAGGTGGAGGCCAGTCATAGACAGGCTCAACACTTTTCTACAAGTAGAAAAGTTCAAAATGGAAACTCCAGAGTCCATCAGGACCTCCCTGATTCCAGGGGAGTGGGTATCGTCGATAGATCTGTCGGACGCTTACCTACACATCCCCATCCACTAGTGATCTCAACGGGTATCCGGATATCCGGGTACCCGAACCCTGAATATTTACCCGAATCTGAAATCACATACCCGAGTGCCCGAATCTAAGCTTTAGATATATTTCTTTCATTATCGCCCACGTTGGCTGACCGAGTACAGACATATCTCGACTTCATAAATTCACCTAAAAATGAAGCTATTCAATTAAAATGCACAAGAATGTTGTTTTCTCACCCTTTTACACCATTTATAGCATTTCATTTATCTTTTATTTTGGTTGTTTATGCACTGTCAAATGCTGCTAAACTTTGAAAATCATCAGTACATTAATACAGTTACCTAATTCCGAGTTCATAAAACGCTGTATATTGGCTATATAGCAACATGTACTCCTTAAATAAATAAGAGTACAATATTTTCATACAGTTCTTGATAATTTTGCATTATAAAATTCACTTACAAACCTGAAATAAAAATGAAGTTTCAATTCCGAAACTACATTCGAGAAATTGTGTAATGCCTTTCCGATAGCTGGGTGATAGGTCATGTGACTCCATTTTTATATAAACAACCGTGTTTTGAATGCACAGTATTTTTTATTTAACATTTCTTCCGTGTGATACTGTTTTGAATGCAAAAAAGGTGGCCGACAAGAAATAAAGTAAGTGGTTGGATCTCATTATTCGTGTGGGTTTTAAGTCTGTAAATGTGTAGATTTTTGTTGTCTCTGCTATTATCGCCCATCGGCACGAGTACCCGGGTACCCGCCCGTTGAAATAACTACCTACCCGGTCCCACTAAAAAGGGTTTATTGAGAACACTACCATCCACCCAAACTCAAGGAAATACCTAAGGTTTTGCTACAAGGCTCAGGTGTTCCAGTTCACCTCCCTACCGTTCGGACTGGCCACAGCCCCCCAGGTCTTTACAATGATCGTAAAGGAAGTGAAACTAATGGCCCTCTCAAGAGGACTCAGAATTCACCAATACCTGGACAACTGACTGATCAGGTCCCAGTCTCAGGAGGAAGCCCAAGTGAACACACAGGCCGTGGGAGACCTAACTCAGTCCTTGGGGTGGATAATAAATCAGGAAAAATCAGAACTGAAACCTACTCAGGTGTTTTCGTTCGTGGACTACGAATACCACCTAGATTCAGCCCTTGTAAAACCCAAGGATTTGATCCTACGACTCAAGTAAAAACGTGTTTTGACTGCAAGATGTTTGATGTCTCTAATTGGGTTGCTAGCCTCATCGGAGAAAATGGTCCGGGAGGGACGCCTTCACATGAGGCCCTTTCAGTTTCATCTCAAGGAGCACTGGAGATATCCTCAGTCGCTGAACAACCTCCTTCTTTGGACAGAAGCCATTGCAGCCCACCTAGATTGGTGGCAAAATCCCTCAAATGTGATGAAAGGTGCAAACCTTCATCCCAAAGACCACAGTATCCAACTCTTTACCGGTGCCTCAAACAAAGGTTGGGGCGCTCACTTAGACCAAAATTCCACAAAGGGTCTGTGGTCAGATCGGGAAAAAAGGCTACACATAAATGTCCTAGAATTGAAGGCGGTCTCCCTGGCCCTTTGAGACTTCAAGGACCAGTGCCAGAACCAAACAGTGTTGCAACGGACAACTCAACTGTGGTAGCCTACATCAACAAACAAGGAGGAACTCACTCAGCAGAGATGTGTGCTCTCCTGTGGAAGATCATGACCTGGTGTCATCACTACCACATAACATTGAAAGCCAGGCACATCCCAGGGTGCCTGAATGTGATGGCCGACCTACTGTCCAGGTCCAACCAAGTGTAGTCAACAGAATGGTCTCTGCACCCACAGGTGTTCAAACAGATCTGCCAGAAGTGGTTCACACCTCATGTAGACTTATTTGCCACTCACCTGAACCACAAGCTCCTACTGTACGTGTCTCCTATCCCAGACCCAAAGGCCTGGGACATAGATGCGCTAAACATAAACTGGACCAACCTCACGGCCTATGGTTACCCTCCTACGGCTCTCTTTCACAAGGTGATCCAAAAGATCAAGCAGTGTCATTGCCTGATCATCGTGATAGCCCCAGGCTGGCCAGGGATGCCCTGGTTTTGGTACCTAGTGCAGCTCTCAACAGAGATCCCACTACAACTCCCAGTGTCAATGACCTTACTCAAACAGTCCCACAAGTATGTGTTCCACAAAACCCCCAGCAGCTGAATCTCCACACCTGGTGTCTAGGAGCGGACAACTCCAAGAACAAGGCTTCTCTGTGGAGGTGGCAGAGAGAATTGCTGCCCCTCAGCGGTCATCAACAAGAACCATCTACAAGTCAAAGTGGGCCCTATTTGAAAAATGGTGCAGAGAAAATTCGGTGGATTTCTCCACTCCATCTGTGAAACAAATCTCAGATTTTTTCATGTACCTGTACCAAGACCTAAACAGGCGCTCCTCGACCATTGATGGTTACAGGACTGCAATCGTTGACACTTTGGGCCCAACAGCCCACCATATTGCACATAATGCAGACCTTCATAGGTTACTCTCCAGTTTTCACAAGGATTGTCCCAAGAGTTTCAGAAATTTACCCAAGTGGAACCTTTCTGTTGTCCTCAACGAGCTCACAAAAGCACCATTTGAGCCCATGAAAGACACGGACCTCAAACATCTTACCCTCAAAACTGCTTTCTTGCTAGCTTTGGCCTCCGGCAAGCACCGCAGCGAAATCCATGCCTGGGTCGCAAGCAAAGTATCTAATCTAGGCCAATGGGAAAAGGTTGCCTTGTTCCCTTCCTCTGATTTCATAGCCAAAAACCAACTAGCAAGAGAAGGTTCTCAAAGTGTGTCTCCGGTGACTATTCCTGCTTTACCTACCATTGTAGATAGACAATTTAAAGAAGACAGGGCCCTGTGTCCCGTGCCGGCCCTGAGGTTTTATCTGGACCAAACAAAAGACCTGAGAGGGTCTCGTTCTCTCCTTTTCATCTCCTTTAAGAAAGGACATACCTCAGACATCAGACCCGCTACACTCTCTTCCTGGTTGAAACAAACCATTCTACTTTGTTACAAACAAGCAGACCAACAAGCCTTGGACTTGTCCAAGTTAAAGCGCATGACATCCCGGCCTTCGCGGCCTCTAAGGCCTTTTACAGTGGGGTATCGGTGGACCAAATCATGCAAGCCTGTCACTGGAAAGCTCGCAACACATTTACAAATTTTTACCTAAAAGACCTTACTTGGTCGGACACAGACAACAATATGTATCTGGGACCCGTAGTGGCGGCACAACAAGTCCTAGATCCTTCCCCTCAGACCAGGTGTCCTCGGAAAGAAAAAAGGGGGGGGGGGGGGGGCACATCCACTACAACCAAGTCTTCAGGAGTCTCTCCCAGGATCTAGGTGTTCATTTACCTTCAAGATGTTATGGGTAAAGTCATTTTGTTTTTTAGTTATCAAGTAATTTCTATTAAGGACTTATTTTGTTGTCATTAATCTCATATTCAGGTGGAAAAAATTTATGAGATGTCCAACCATTGGGGTGGTCAGTCACACGTGAAGGGCCCTCAGGGACCCTTAGACCTTGAAGTGAGCACTGCTGCAAAATTTTAGAAAAAAATAACATATCTTCCAGTCTCAGCTGTAATCCCGCCACCGGTCGGTTGGATTCAGCATTAAGTCCCACAGGGTAAGCTATTGTAGCGTAATAAAATTGAAAATGTTAATTACTTAAATGTTTTTATAAGCTCCAAGCTTACCATGTGGGACTTAGAAGAGTCCCACCCTGCCTCCCCGCTGTTTGCAGCTGAGGGGTAGGTTTTAGAAAATTTCAACGAGAAAGTAGGGCGATTGGTCAGAAGTTATCACGTGACGACAACTGCCAGTATATCCAGTGGCTAACAAGAACAATTTTTTTTCTAAGACGTTGGCCCCGGGTTTGGCAACCCAAGAACAGCATTAAGTCCCACATGGTAAGCTTGTAGCTTATAAAAGCTACATTTAAGTAATTAAAATTTTCAAATTTCTTTGTCTGTGATACCTAGCTTATATAGAGGTCACTCATCTACTAGCATATCATTCACATATCCCTGTAGGCCTCCAGAGCTTGCATGTTTCCTGTTATTTTACATGTCAAACTTTCATTTTATCAATTTTAATGGTTATTCTTCTAAGTTCCCTAATTAGTGACCTTCAGAGGTCATCTACTTATTGTTACAGGTATACTGCAATACTGTCTTTTAGAGGTTTAACATTAATTAAGCGTCCCTGAAAGGGCGCTTATTTGTTTTCGCCTCAGTTTCCTCACCACCGCCGCTGCATTATGGTCTCCCTTGAATATCTCCCTTATTATTAGGTTTCAAACCATATTTGGCAGTTATATATCTTAGGCGTGGGAAAATTTTTCTGCATGCTTAAATTTGACCTTTGACCTTTATGAAGGTCACAGGATCAAAAACTATTTTTTGAAGTACACCCCCCTCCCCGTCGTCACAGTTCAGGAAAAACTACTTGCTACAGAGCCTCATAATTTGACACACCTGTTCATACTATCGAAAACGCAAGCTGATTAGATTTTGGGAGCAATCCCTTAAAAAATGTCTCATTTATGAGTGATTTTCTGACACTTTCCAATCTAAAAACCTTAAATTTAGGCCAACCCCCCTATTATCTTCTTAAGTATTGCATTTAGAGCTATAAAATGTACTGGGAGGTAATAGAAAACCATATGTAGAGAGTCTAAATAGCCGGTCAGTTTTACCCCACGGCCCTCCTTATGGGTCAAAATGGGGTCATAAAATAGCTGATTTTCAGTTTTTGCCTTATATCTCCTTTATTGTTGCTTTTACAGCTTCAGAATGTATTAAGAGGTATTGGAAAAGCATATATGGAGAGTCTAAATAGCCGGTCAGTTTTACCTCCCAACCCCCCCCCCCTTATGGGTCAAACTGGGGTCATAAAATAGCCGATTTTGAGTTTTTGCCTTTAACTCCTTTATTGTTGCTTTTATAGCTTCAGAATATATTAAGAGGTAATGGGAAAGCATATGTGGAGAGTCTAAATAGCTGGTCAGTTTTACCCCCTGCCCCCCCTTTATGGGTCAAACTGGGGTCATAAATAGCTGCTTTGGAGTTTTGCCTTATATCTCCTTTATTATTACTTTTATACCTTCAAAATGTATTATGAGGTATTGGGAAAGCATATGTGGAGAGTCTAAATGGCCGGCCAGTTTTACCCCACCCCCCTTATGGGTTAAACTGGGGTCATAAAATTGCTGATTTTGAGTTTTTGCCTTATATCTCCTTTATTGTTGCTTTTATAGCTTCAGAATGTATTAAGAGGTATTGGGAAAGCATATGTGGAGAATCTAAATAGCTGGTCAGTTTTATCCCCCGACCCCCCTTTATGGGTCAAACTGGGGTCATAAAATAGTTGGTTTGGAGTTTTGCCTTATATCTCCTTTATTGTTGCTTTTATAGCTTCAGAATGTAAGAGGTATTGGGAAAGCATATGTGGAGAGTCTAAATAGCCGGTCAGTTTTATCCCCCGACCCCCCTTTATGGGTCAAACTGGGGTCATAAAATAGTTGGTTTGGAGTTTTGACTTATATCTCCTTTATTATTACTTTTATACCTTCAAAATGTATTATGAGGTATTGGGAAAGCATATGTGGAGAGTCTAAATAGCCGGTCAGTTTTATCCCCCGACTCCCCTTTATGGGTCAAACTGGGGTCATAAAATAGTTGGTTTGGAGTTTTGCCTTATATCTCCTTTATTGTTGCTTTTATAGCTTCAGAATGTATTAAGAGGTATTGGGAAAGCATATCTGGAGAGTCTAAATAGCCGGCCAGTTTTACCCCCCCACCCTTATGGGTTAAACTGGGGTCATAAAATTGCTGATTTTGAGTTTTTGCCTTATATCTCCTTTATTGTTGCTTTTATAGCTTCAGAATGTATTAAGAGGTATTGGGAAAGCATATGTGGAGAATCTAAATAGCTGGTCAGTTTTATCCCCCGACCCCCCTTTATGGGTCAAACTGGGGTCATAAAATAGTTGGTTTGGAGTTTTGCCTTATATCTCCTTTATTGTTGCTTTTATAGCTTCAGAATGTATTAAGAGGTATTGGGAAAGCATATGTGGAGAGTCTAAATAGCCGGTCAGTTTTACCCCCCGACCCTCCCTTATGAGCCAAACTGGGGTCATAAATAGCTGCTTTGGAGTTTTTGCCTTATATCTCCTTTATTGTTGCTTTTATAGCTTCAGAATGTATTAAGGGGTATTGGGAAAGCATACGGTGTAGCTTTGGGCATTCTTAGCTTTACAGCATGCTTATTAAAACCACAAAGCATTTTAAACTTTAAGGGGCGCTTCTCTTTTGTTAGCAAAAGTATTCCTCTAGTTAAATATTCAAAATGTCGGATGAAAGTGTTTACCCGTGTATATTTCTGAAACTATTAGTGGTGGTGGACCAATTCATGCCTGTGTACCTATTCACGCCTTCCCCCAATTTTCTCCAAGATTTATATTTTTACATGGAAAAAATGTTTACCATATCATAGATAATTATCAAATTGATCATATACATTGATAATTTATTGTGTAACTGTAATGGTTTTGGATAAATTTAGAGGTGGGCGTGAATAGGTACACGGGCGTGAATTGGTCCACTACTAACCTAAAAATAAGTTACTTATATCATTAGAAAGATATTTTAAAGAGCTTCTGCTCGTGTTTGTTGCATTGAAATCCATTATAAAATAGCTGGTGGCTAGCCATTGGCGTTACTAGCTGGTAGACAGGGTCCTCCTTTGGCAGCCGACAATAAGATTTACTGGTGGTCCATCAGTGGCCCATTGTCGGCAGCCAATGATAAGCTTTTTTATTGGTCCACCAGTGGACCACCTTCAGTAGCCAACAACAAGGTTGACTGATGGCCCACCAGGGGTCCACTAATGGGAGAAAGCAAGTTTTTATGGTGGTTCTCTCGTGGCGTGACAATAGTCAAGGTTGCTTATGAAGTTATTTATAATGCTTTAAAAATTTTGAAAAAAATTTTGACGTCGGATGTTTTGCCAAGATTAGAGTGAAATCTATTTGGTAAAATGTTATATTTTTATCATTTTAAAGGTAAATTATTGCTTGTAATAGTTCTTAATGGAAGCAGTCTGTATATTTGCCACTTTTTGTGATTAAATGGTGAAGAAAACTTTTTCCAGGTATAATATCAAAACAACCAGAAATTAAGGACCTTAGCTGTTGTGCAGTGTCTAGCCATTCAGAGGCCAATTGTGACTGGGGACTGTCCGCACCCACTCTTTTCCCACCATGTCTGATTATTAAAGCGATCACTGAAAATAAATAGCCTTTTAACAAGGTGTGGGGGAGGATAGCCCCCCGTAAAAACAGTAACCATGTATCCATTGGGTGTTTGTAAATAGGCGTCACAATGCCATATCAGCTAAATAAAATATGTTCATAGTTCTCTTGTTAAATGGATTATCTTACTGGACCATTATTGATATATTACTATGAAAGTTGGGAGGATGTATTTTTTGGTTGTTTGTTTTTCCATAACTCTGTGACCTTTGCACATCTGTTGACCTTTTAAAATTTAGATTTTATATGGCTACAATTATAATTTATACATGTAGGCTTAACTTGACCATTTTTAAACAATTGTGTTCCATGTTTCCTATTTTTTGTGACTAGTTTATTACCTAAACTAGAAATATAACCTAAAATATTACTAGAAATACCTAAAATACAAAGCTAGAAATTACTATCCAGTGGACAATTGCTTTACCGGTCGGCATGACCGGTCCTGTCAAACACCAGAAAAAGACGTCCTGTATATACCAGCAGGACCGGTCAGTAGTGTTCATTCGCCAGGTGGCGCATCATACTTGCTTCTTGTCTAGATAGAGTGACGTCAGTTCATCTTTTTCATTTGGTGCGTGTAGTGTGCAGACGTGTTTTTGAAGTGATCTCGAAGTTTGAAGAAAAGATGGATTATTCTACAAATTTAAAGCTTATTTTCATCTGAAAATATATATATATTGTGTTTCTTACATATCATGGCCTCTCCAGGACTTAACCGAGGCATTATCCAGCATTTTATGGCCAGTTTTTGAAGAATTTTTTGTACTTGTCGTCAAGATGAAGCCGTGGGTGAGAGCTCGTGTGTCGTCCCTGCAGCCTTCCTTCTTCTGAACAGAAGTGTGTATTTACCACGATTCACTCTCCATTTAATTCTATATAGTTGAATAATACTGTGTGTATGTCGACGAGAAGAAATTAGAAGAAAAAGAAGAATGCATCATCAGATGTCATCACTTCCAGCTTAGTGTACATTTCCATACACACTGATGCCTATTGCGTATCCGCAATGCAGATCTGTGAATGTGTTTGCGTATTTTTGAAGCATGTACAAATGATAGAGAGTGTTTCCATATGCACTGGTGCTTATTGCGTTAAGCATGCGTATGCGCAATGCGTGAAGAAAATGCAGCACTGTTCCAAAAAAACGCATTCACACAACGTAAAATAATGTCCAGCTCACTGATTTTGTTATCTTTTCTCTTTAAAAAGGCATAAAATCCTCATTTTTTGCTCAATTTTTAAAAATAAGGCACCATTTTGAAGCTTGTAATGTGCTGAATACATCTACATTGGTTATGTGATTGATTTCATAACATTTCAATGTAAATACGAGATCGAAACCAACAACAAAATATAAATGGATAAATTGAAAAACCTGCCTTTCAAAAATATTCAAAGTCTTAGTAATTCGTAAAAATATATTTCTGTTATGGATTTAACTATTAACCAATACTTTTCTACCAATTCAAATTGTAATCTGCATTGTTTATGCACTTATGTTTAAGCACATATGGACACACATTTTATGCAATCTGCATACGCATTGCGGATCAGGATCGCGGATACGTATCGTGGATCAGTGCGAATGGAAATGTACACTAATGCTGGTCACGTGACACAGAATTGTGTTTTCAACAGAAGTTTTTATCATCAGAAGACAACCATTTATTACTCAACACCGACTTTTAACTGGCAATAAGAAATCCAGCAACTCGTCTGTTGGCCTGAAGAATTAGATGACAAGTGGTCACAGAAATCTGCGAGTTTTGAAGTGCCGGTCATGTAACTTCACAGATTTCAACACAACTACCAGCAAGCAGATCCCCAAGTGTGACCGGTTCAACTGACAAGAAGTGATGAGTTTTATTGGTACCAGTTCTGTTCAGACTACCGGTGGGGACCCCTAGTGATGAGTTTTGCCTGTACCAGTCTGTTCAGACTACCGATGGGGTCACCTGCTAGCTAGCAAGAACTTATGGCTGTTTTACCAGTACCAGTTCTGTTCAGACTACCGGTGGGTGCTGTTCCTGTGGAACCTGTGAAGAACCCCCCTTCAGTGATTACCAGTGATCAGCCCTATTTTGATCCTGGAACCTCCACCAGTGGCCTGTCCTCTGGTGTGACTGTTGGGGATACCGATTCCAGTCTTATTCAGACCACCGGTGAGGCTGCTTAGAGGGTTCACCTACCAGAAGTTGCTTTGACCATTGAGACCCTTGTAGATTATTGGACCGGTACCAGTCCTGTTCAGGCTACCGGTAGGGTCTCTGGGCAGCCAGTGATGAGGGATACTAGCACCAGTTTTGCTCAGACTGCTGGTTGTGGTCACACAGAGATCCAGCAAGGGCTACCGGTAAAGCAGGATTACTGGTTACAGGGAGTTGCTGGTGACACAGGAATCAGTTGATCCCATATTTCTGGCAAGAAGAGGGTACCTTCAGTTGAATAGGTCCAGTGATGCCAGCAGGGCTACCGGTTACAGAGGTTTACCAGTTACAGAGAATTGATGGTTCATGAAGTGGGCTGCAGGTTTTCAAGTAAAGATTTGGACAGAATTTACCCAAAAGTTTACCCAGAATGGGTAAGATAACAATATATATCTTCTTTATATTATTTATTTCAATTGTCAGTTTAATTTGGGGCAATTGTTGTAGTTGATTAGGCCACATGAATTTTAGCTGTCACAACTATACCTTCTGCTGCCATTGTCAATCTATGTCCAATTAATGTTTGTCACATGTTCGTTATACTAGGCAAGGTTTGTCAGTTGATAAATTTCAGTGAACTTATTGCTTTAAAATTATAATAATCAGCCATAAGCCAATTGAGGGTCTCGCGAGAAAACAGCCTTTGTGAGAAATTCTGGATGAAAAGAAACAATATTTCCATTCGCAGAAACATAAATTTTATTGCCCTACAATAGCTTACCATGTGGAACTGAATGCTTACTCGGGAGGCCGCAGTAATTTGGCAAACGTCCAAGAAAAATGGACCAATAATAGTGGCGAAATGCCTTGGAATCCAGGTGACCCCAGTAGTGACGTAGCCATCCACTTCCTCTTTTTGAGTTGGCTGCAAATAATGGAATAAGTGCCTTTTATTGCAAGGAAAGAAAATTATTATTTCTGTGGATATATTTGTCCTTGGATACTGAAACTACATAAGTTTCTTTATTTTATAGCATAGAATCTTATTTTGTGACAATTCACAGATCAGATGAGTATTTTTATCATATTTTACAACTTTAAGTCCACTTCTGGGTTCACATTGTAAAGAATTAAGGACTCGTGCTGTAGCTTATAGACCATACAGGACATTAGCCTGTCAAAATAAAATATTTAACCCCTATCTGCTTCCATATTTGACCATATTAAGGGTTAAAATATAAATTAAAGCACAAAATGAGTCCTTGTTGAAAGAAGTCATCGGAAACAACTTCTGTCCTTGTCTACACAGCAATTGCTTGCAAACTAATGTACGATTCGTGCACGTAGCTTATATACAGGAATATATGCCTGTTGGAATCAAATAAAACTAAACCTACGCATCGGAGAACCGATGTAAATTTGTCTCCACCAGAAAGACAACTCACCAAAGCTAGTGAACCATTGTTTGACCTTGAGGGAGGTGCCCAAGGTCAAATCAGACCACACCAAAAGATTCCTAGCCCATGATTTCCTATAGGTTGGTTTACCATCCCAAACCTCTAGGACCAATGATAAGCGAGTTATTAGCACTTTTAAGTTTGGCTATCTTCATTTGACCTTGAAGGAGAGGTCCAAGGTCAAATTGGACCACACCAGAAGATTCCCAGCCCATGATTTCCTATATATTGATTTACCATCCCAAAGCTCTAGGACCAATAATAAGCGAGTTATAAGCACTTTTAAGTTAAGTTTTATGTTAAAGAAAAGATGGGGAGCATGCAGTATTTCACTATGGGGTTCACCTACAGTACTAAGGCACCGAGCCATTATTTTTTTGTCCATTTTTCTTGGACATTGGCGGATACCTGCGGTCTCCTGAGATCCGTATTTAGTTCCACAGGGAAAGCTATTGTAGTGCAATAAAAGCAAGCAATTCAAGTAAAAAGTGATTTTATTGCGTTAACACATCCTATCCAATGGACAATTTGCTAAACCGGTCGGCGCAGACCGGCCCGCCAAACGTCCTGTGTTTTTACCGGCTGGCTGGTCCGTAGTACTGTGCACACCCCAGATGGTGCCTCATACTTCCTTCCTGTCTAGACAACCTGACGTCATAGCATCTTTTTCGTTTGGCGCGTGTACTGTGCAGACTTGTTTTCAACATCTCCAGATATTAAAAGTGAGCATTATGACGGATTTTCAACTTTATATATGGATATTTTCACTGTAGAAGTGTTATCTACTGATCAAGCACGGATATACATATAGAAATCTGCTGGAAACGCTCCCTAGCTGACTCAATTTAGTGTTGATGATAGGGCAGTTAAGACAAGATATATAAAGGCAGACATTTTACTAGTTTCCTCCCATTCAACCATTGTGTTGTTAGGGGCAGATCAACAATATTGAGGAATTGTGGATATACTACAGGTATTTTTATCCGTGTCTTTTGTTTGAGGGTTCCTTCTGTAACGTTCCAGCTACAGTCACCATAGAAACGTCTTTTCTAGTACTACAAATAGAAATCACAGAAAACTTCCATCTACATAGTTTTAAACACTGTAAATAGAAGGAATCAACCATATGAAAGGTCCATTCTTCATCAGAGCACACTGGTAAAGACTTTTCTGCTGTAAAGCATCAGTCACACCAGCCTAGCTCGAGTATAGTGTTTTTTCATCAGACGCAAGAGATGAATTCTTCAGATTTCTTCAGAGCGCAGAAGGAACTTCATCTTTACTCACTCTCAGACCCCCCTGGTGGACCCGGCACTTGTGTCGGTAATAAGGGCAGTGGATGGCCAGGACACTGGTTTGAGTGCACAGCCGGCTGAGCAACCGACTTTAGACCAACATCGACCAGGACTTTCACATTGGCCCAGGCTTCTCTGCTTTTAAAGCATCAGCCGAATGGCCAGCCCAAAGAACGTGACCTCTGACGTCATATTCACGTCAGCCAATCGTGTGTTTTCCTACCAAATCACGAAGCTGGTCACATGTTTTCACCAACCAGGAAGGTCAGAAGTGCGTTCTTCAGAATGTCTACTGTGATTCCAGTCCCTACTTTGCAGACCCGGCCTTGTTGTCAGTAGTGGGGTTTTGTGGACTGTAAAGTTGCCTGTAAAGCATCACACAAAGAACACGAATACTGACGTCATCTCCAGTTAGCCAATCGCGTGTCCTTCCAACCAAATCACGAAGCTGGTCACGTGTTTTCATTGACCAGGAAGGTCGGAACTGCGTTCTTCACAACTTACGTCTACTGTGATACCAGTCCTTCTCTCATGGACCAGCCTTCGTTGTCGGTAGTTGGGTTTGTGGATGAGCAGAATACTGCACATTTGCATGTTTAAGTATCACAAAAGGACGTGACAACCAATCAGCCAATCGCATGTCTTTCCGTCCAGCAAGCTGGTCACGTGACACGCTGAACAACAATTGCTTCTAAAAATAGCTCACAAGGGCTTTCCCAGCAACTGTCAAATCTACGAATAAGACGTGTGATTAAAGAAATACTTTAATTAATGGAGGAAACCTACAGCAAGCTGAATTCAACACAAAAGATAGTTGTAAAATTGCTTTAGCAACTGTTTACAGAGTGTACCGACTGGTACTGGCTACACAGCCTTGTACACTTGCTTCAACATACCGGTTACAAAGTCTATTAACAGGTTACATAGAAAAAGCTGGCTTAATATAGTAAATATAGACCAGTAGCTGTCTAAAGTCATTGGTGACCCCATCCTGCCAGTTTTTTGTGCCGGTTACAGAGACTTACTGTTTACAGTGAATTACCGGTTATGGAGTCTTGGTACTGGACAGAGTTGCCTAAGGTAGATTTGGTTACAGAAAATTCTTAGACCAATCAGTGGCCTTGGGGATATGACAGTGTCCCCAGCTACTGCCGGGCAACCTTCCCTTATCACACCTTTCAACAGTTTGTTATCGGCGCTGAACTTGACTGGTAGATAATAGATTTCACCTTTACAAACACAGACCTGAATAACCAGCATGAAAAGAAATAGGTCTTATCAAAAAAAAAAATGGTGGTCGATAGGCCAAGGGTCAGCCATCTCAATTACTGTGTAAATGCTGCACCTTGCAGGATGCTGGCCTGGGGTAAGAGTCTTTTAAATGTGAAAAGTTGTGTCAGCCCCACCGGACCGGACCGCACCACAGCAAGAACAGAGAGACTGTTTTCTTGGATCATTGTCACCAGACCGGACCAGTGTCCGGAGGGCCAAAATGTTTGTCAGACTATCAAATGTCTCTAATGTGGTACACATCTGCCTGTAGGGTCATGCCTTGGTTTTGGGATCCAGTGGCCTTGTCCAGGCAAATCTCACTGAGAATGCCCAATCTGCCCAACCTGTTGACACAACCATTCAATCAGATCCCTCACAGAAATCTGACAAATCTTAATCTCGATGCACAGCTCCTGGAGCCTCAGCATTCGAGGAGCAGGGCTTCGCTGAAGCGGTGGCAGCAAGAATTGAGGCTCCTCAAAGGGGATCAACCAGATCAGTCTATGAGAAAAAGTGGACCATTGTTACAAGTGATGTGTCACTAATCTGGTGGACCTCAGGGTACCCCTGTAAAGTCAGTTGCTGACTTCCTTATGTACCTTATGAGGACAGGAAGCTACAGCCCAGCACCATTGATGGTTACAGTTCAACCATTGCTGATAAACTGGGAAATTCACCCTTCAACATCAGCAAGGACAAAAATCTCGCTTGTCTCCTGGATAGTTTCCACGGAGACAAACCCAAAGGCAGGAGGGGCGTACCCTCCTGGAACCTCTCACTGGTCTTGCACCAACTGAATAAGGCTCCGTTTGAACCAATCAAGGAGGCCTCCTTGAAGCATTTGACCTTCAAGATGGTATTCTTCTTGACCCTTGGGTCCGTCAAATGCAGAAGTGAGATTCATGCTTGCAAAACAAAACTTTTAGACTCCAATCCGATTGGTCAACGGTGTCCCCGTATCCATTACCCAGCTTTCTATCCAAGAATCAGCTGGTCAAGAGGGTCCAGACCGTGTGGTCCCAGTTATTATAACAGTCCTGGCCCCCATTTCTGGATAGATCCCTCAAGTCTTACTGGTCCGTTTTTTCCGGTTAGAGCATTGCGCTACTATTTGGACAGGACCTCAGACCTCAAGTAGAATAAGGAGGTGGTTTTTTTTTGTCTCCTTTAAGAAAGGGTCCGACAAAGACATCTACCTCTATCTCCTCGTAGATCAAATCCTATGTGATCCTATGTTATGAGCTCTCTGACCAGGAGGCCCACTCTTTACATCAGGTTAAAACCCATGATGTCAGGGCCTTTGCTGCTCCTAAGGTCTTCCAGTCGGGAGTCTCCTTAGATCCAATCTCGTCAGCCTGCCACTGAAGTCACATAATACCCTCACACAGTTCTATCTGAAGGGTGTGGCTTGGGCTGACTCAGAGCTTTACCAATTGGGCTTGGTATGGGCTGCTCAGCAGATCCACAGGTGGCCCTTAGATTGAGGAGATTTGTATATATGTATATAGTATAAACAGTTTCTACATGTACATAGTAAATAAAATATGATGTGCTTCCTTTGGGAGGTTTTATTGACATTCTGGGACTGAACTCATCCCTTTCTTCCGCCTACCTCAGAGCAGGTCTGTTAAAAAGGGGGGGGGCGACATTGGTATAGCCCCTGGCAACCGACCATGACCTTACAGGGTTTTCTGACCTTAAAGTCAACCCAGGCCTGGGCCTATTGGTCTCCTGACAAAGTCAGCCTAGACCGTAGGTTAAGATTTGCTATTGTGAGTTCACGTATGTCCCTAGTAACTAGTAACCGCTTGGTCGGCGGTAGTTATTCAGCAAATTGTCCATTGGATAGGATGTATTAACGCAATAAAATTGCAAATTTAAGTAAATTAAATTTTTATAAGTTAATACCCTATCCAAAGGACACACAACATTAAAAATTATTTAAAAAATTCATCAAAAAACTAGACCTACACATCCGAGAACCGATACACAACTGTATCCACCGGAAAGACAACTCACCAAAGTCAGTGAACCACGTTTGACCTTGAAGGAGAGGCCAAAGGTTAAATCTGACCATAACAGAAATTTGAAGCCCATGATTTCCTATAAGTTGGTTTCAGATTGCAAACCTCTAGGATCAATAATAAGCAAGTTATAAGCACTTTAAAGTATGACTGTCCTCATTTGACCTTGACGGAGGGGCTAAAGGTCAAATATGACCACATCAGAAGATACCCTGCCCATGGTTTCCCATTACTTGGTTTCACATTGCAAGCCAAGTTTGGCTATCCTCGTTTAACCATAAAGGAGGGGCCCAAGGTCAAATCCGTCCAAAGCAGAAGATTCTCAGGGTGTGATTACCTATATGTTAGTTTACCATCCCAAACGTCTAGGGCCAATAATAAGTGAGTTATAAGCACTTTTAAGTTTGGCCATCCTCATTTGACCTTGATGGAGGGGTTGAAGGTAAAATCTGAGCACACCAGAAGATTTCCAGCCCATGATTTCCTGTAGGTTGGTTTACCATCCCAAACCTGTAGCACCAAGAATAAGCGAGTTATAAGCACTTGTAAGTTTGGCTATCCTCGTTTTACCTTGAAGGAGAGCCCAAAGTCAAATCTGCCCACACTCAAAGATTCCCAGCTCATGATTTCCTATAGGTTTTTTTACCATCCCAAACCTTTAGGACCAATAATAAGCTAGTTATAAGCACTTTTAAGTTTGGCTATCCTCGTTTTACCTTGAAGGAGAGCCCAAAGTCAAATCTGCCCACACTCAAAGATTCCCAGCTCATGATTTCCTATAGGTTTTTTTACCATCCCAAACCTTTAGGACCAATAATAAGCTAGTTATAAGCACTTTTAAGTTTGGCTGTCCTCATTTGACCTTGAAGGAGGGGTCCAAGGTCAAATCCGACCACATCAGAAGATTCCCAGCCCATGATTTCCTATAGGTTGGTTTCACATTGCAAACCTCTGTAACCAATAATATGGGAGATATAGACATTTTTAAAGTCCACTATGTGGGGTACTTTGGCACTCCGTGGATGACCTTGAATTTAGAACTGCAAGGTCAAATGTCTGCAAGGTTGTAGAGGACATGTATATCAGTTATAAATATCACCTATGAAGAGATTCAACCTTCTACCTATGAGAACCAGCCAGTAGAAAAATGTAGATAATTTTCAAAGTAATGCCCGCAGCGGCCATCTTGTTTTTCAGAATGAGGCTAATTTCAGTCCCAGAGAAGTTTACCCCCAATGAAGATATCCTGTAAATTTGGTGAACCTAGCTGGTGTAGTTCTTCTCTGAGAGCGTTAATGCCGAAAATCTGTATGCGCTGCGGCGGTGGCGTAGCGAATGCTAAACCAAAGTATCCACCGGATGCCTCCTGTGGATACAATTATCCATTATTTGAGACATATTGCTCAAAGACAAATTTTTTTTTAAAAGTCATGTCTGAATATTTTTTTGCTATTCTTGTAACAAATAATTGGACTGGGAGGCCTGGGTTTGATTCCCAGTGTTGTGGAATGAGACATCATAGCTCACTGACAGAGCACTCAGTCTGTTATTTTGTTGCAAAACTACAACATAAAAAATTATATATATTTTAAAGAAAATTTGCTTCAATTGTTTAATATGTTGGGTGTTAAATTGTATTGGTACATATCTCTTACTGAGGATCAAATATGAGTTTAAAATACCCCTTTTTATGTCAGCTGACTTGTCAGTCAGCTGACATTATGTCGTCACTCTGCGGTGTGGGCGTCTGCGTGAACAACTTCTCCAAAACTACAAGGCCTACCTTATACCTTATCTATCGAGGATGAAAAATTGTTCAAGGCATGCAAATCTGTCTGTTCGTCTGTTTGCTATAGACATTATAAGGGAGGTACCCCCACCAAAAATTTCAACACTTTATCACAATTTTCTCAGTAATTATTGCAGGGATTTCTCTCATATCTTGCATATATGTACTAGGCCAGAGGTAGATTCTCTTGTGTCAGTGTGAGACCTGGATCTGTCTTATTTTTTTAAATAAATTTTTTTAATAATTTTTAATACATTAAAATTCATGAAATCATGCACTAAATCACTTATAACTTGAAAAGTGTTGAATTTAGAGCATTTTGTTAAAATATCTTATTCAGGTACTTTTTTCAGAGCTACAACATGGTGAGTAACTTGGGTGTCTGTCTCAATAGCTAAGTGAGTAATAGCTACTTGAAAACTATTGCATTTAGAGAATTTTGTATAAATATGTTATTCAGCTACTTTTGGGTCAGCTATAACATAGTAAAATTTCAGACCTGTAGCTAATGGCATAGCTGAGTAATAGCTACTTTTAGGTTATCACTGTTGAGTAAATCACTTATAACTTGAAAACTATTGCATTTAGAGTATTTTGTTTCAATATGTTATTCACCTATTTTGGGGTCAGCTATAACATAGTGAAGTTCCAGACCTGTGGCTCATTGCATAGCTGAGTAATAGCTACTTTGAAGTTCTCACTGTTGAGTAAATCAGTTGTAATTGGAAAACTATTGCATTTACAGAAATTTGTGTAAATATGTTATTCAGCTACTTTTGGGTCAGCTATAACATAATGAAATTACAGACCTGTAACTCATGCCATAGCTGAGCAATAGCTATTTTCAGGTTCTCACTATTGAGTAAATCAGTTGTAACTTGAAAACTATTGCACTTACAGTATTTTGCTTAAATTTGTTATTCACCTACTTTTGGGTCAGCTATAACATTCAGACATGTAGCTCATTGCATAGCTGAGTAATAGCTACTTTGAGGTTATCACTATTGAGTAAATCAGTTGTAACTTGAAAACTATTGCATTTAGAGTATTTGGTTTAAATATGTTATTCACGTAATTTTTGGTCAGCTATAACATAGTGAAATTGCAGACCTGTATGTCATGGCATAGCTGAGCAATAGCTACTTTCAGGTTCTCACTGTTGAGTAAATCATTGTATCCACTGGATAGCCGCAGTGTGTAGAGAGATTTCACCATTACCGCTCTGATGAAAAAAATATTATAGCTAGCCTTCTCAAGTTTGCAGGATATATTAATAACCATAAAATGTTGCCTGGGAATATTTTTGGCCTCATTTTGAAAAACAAGATGGCTGCCATGGACGTTTATTCGACTTTAAACAAGGACTTTTGTTGACCCCCGAGCCAAACTTAAAATTGCTTATAACTGGCTTATTATTGGTCCTAAAGGTTTGGGATGGTAAACCAACCTGTAGGAAATCATGGGCTGTGAATCTTTTGGTGTGGTCAGATTTGACCTTTGACCCCTCCTTCAAGGTCAAACAAGGATAACCAAACTTAAAAGTGCTTATAACTGGCTTATTATTGGTCCTAGAGGTTTGGGATGGTAAACAGACATATAGGAAATCATGGGCTGGGAATCTGTTGATGTGGTCCGATATGACCTTTGGACCCCTACTTCAAGGTCAAACGAGGATACCCAAACTAAAAAGTGCTTATAACTCAATTATTATTGGTCCTAGAGGTTTGGAATGGAAAACCAACCTATAGAAAATCATTGGGCTGCGAATCTTTTGGTGTGGTCGGATTTGGCCTTGGACCCTGCCTTCAAGGTCAAACGAGGATAGCCAAACTTAAAAGTGCTTATAACTCGCTTATTAATGGTCCTAGAAGTTTGAGATGGTAAACCAACATATAGGAAATCATGGGCTGGGATTCTTTTGGTGTGGTCAGATTTGACCTTGGACTCCTCCTTCAAGGTCAATTGAGGATAGCCAAAGTTAAAATTGCTTATAACTCGCTTATTATGGTCCTACAGGTTGGGATGGTAAACCAACCTATAGGAAATCATGGAATGGGAATCTTTTGGTGTGGTCGGATTTGGCCTTGGACCCTGCCTTCAAGGTTAAACGAGGATAGCCAAACTTAAAAGTGCTTATAACTCGCTTATTAATGGTCCTAGAAGTTTGAGATGGTAAACCAACATATAGGAAATCATGGGCTGGGATTCTTTTGGTGTGGTCAGATTTGACCTTGGACTCCTCCTTCAAGGTCAATTGAGGATAGCCAAAGTTAAAATTGCTTATAACTCGCTTATTATTGGTCCTACAGGTTGGGATGGTAAACAAACCTACAGGAAATCATGGACTGGGAATCTTTTGGTGAGGTCGGATTTGGCCTTGGACCCTGCCTTCAAGGTCAAACGAGGATAGCCAAACTTAAAAGTGCTTACAACTCACTTATTGTTGGTCTTAGTCCTATGCACTTGGAATCTCATAAGTGGTCACTTTGGGTGAGTTTGGGGAGATACAAAGCCATAGAATGCGAAAAATTAATGTCTTTCAAATATTAGTGGGCCAGTGTCTCAGCCTGCACATTTCATTAATCCATAGCAAGGTGACTCAATTGTGACTGACTCATCAGTCCTACACACTTGAAATCTCATAAGTGGTCACTGCGGGTGAGTTTGAGGAGATACAGAGCCATAGAATGCGAAAAATTAACGTCTTTCAAATATTACGGGGCCAGTGTCTCAGCCTGCACATTTCATTAATCCATAGCAAGGCGACTCAATTGTGACTGAGTCGTCAGTCCTATGCACTTGGAATCTCATAAGTGGTCACTTTGGGTGAGTTTGAGGAGATACAGAGCCATAGAATGCGAAAAATTAACGTCTTTCAAATATTACTGGGCCAGTGTCTCAGCCTGCACATTTCATTAATCCATAGCAAGGTGACTCAATTGTGACTGACTCGTCAGTCCTATGCACTTGGAATCTCATAAGTGATCACTTTGGGTGAGTTTGAGGAGATACAGAGCCATAGAATGCGAAAAATTAACGTCTTTCAAATATTACGGGGCCAGTGTCTCAGCCTGCACATTTCATTATTCCATAGCAAGGTGACTCAATTGTGACTGACTGGTCAGTCCTATGCATTTGGAATCTCATAAGTGGTCACTTTGGGTGAGTTTGAGGAGATACAGAGCCATAGAATGCGAAAAATTAACGTCTTTCAAATATTACGGGGCCAGTGTCTCAGCCTGCACATTTCATTAATCCATAGCAAGGTGACTCAATTGTGACTGACTCGTCAGTCCTATGCACTTGGAATCTCATAAGTGTCACGTTGGATGAGTTGGAGGAGATACAGAGCCATAGAATGCGAAAAATTAACGTCTTTCAAATATTACGGGGCCAGTGTCTCAGCCTGCACATTTCATTAATCCATAGCAAGGCGACTCAATTGTGACTGAGTCGTCAGTCCTATGCACTTGGAATCTCATAAGTGGTCACTTTGGGTGAGTTTGAGGAGATACAGAGCCATAGAATGCGAAAAATTAACGTCTTTCAAATATTACTGGGCCAGTGTCTCAGCCTGCACATTTCATTAATCCATAGCAAGGTGACTCAATTGTGACTGACTCGTCAGTCCTATGCACTTGGAATCTCATAAGTGATCACTTTGGGTGAGTTTGAGGAGATACAGAGCCATAGAATGCGAAAAATTAACGTCTTTCAAATATTACGGGGCCAGTGTCTCAGCCTGCACATTTCATTATTCCATAGCAAGGTGACTCAATTGTGACTGACTGGTCAGTCCTATGCATTTGGAATCTCATAAGTGGTCACTTTGGGTGAGTTTGAGGAGATACAGAGCCATAGAATGCGAAAAATTAACGTCTTTCAAATATTACGGGGCCAGTGTCTCAGCCTGCACATTTCATTATTCCATAGCAAGGTGACTCAATTGTGACAGACTCGTCAGTCCTATGCTCTTGGAATCTCAGAAGTGGTCACTTTGGGTGAGTTTGAGGAGATACAGAGCCATAGAATGCGAAAAATTAACGTCTTTCAAATATTACGGGGCCAGTGTCTCAGCCTGCACATTTCATTAATCCATAAGAAGGTGACTCAATTATGACTGACTCGTCAGTCCTATGCACTTGGAATCTCATAAGTGGTCACTTTGGGTGAGTTTGAGGAGATACAGAGCCATAGAATGCGAAAAATTAACGTCTTTCAAATATTACGGGGCCAGTGTCTCAGCCTGCACATTTCATTAATCCATAGCAAGGTGACTCAATTGTGACTGACTCGTCAGTCCTATGCACTTGGAATCTCATAAGTGTCACGTTGGATGAGTTGGAGGAGATACAGAGCCATAGAATGCGAAAAATTAACGTCTTTCAAATATTACGGGGCCAGTGTGTCAGCCTGCACATTTCATTGATCCATAGGAAGGTGACTCAATTGTGACTGACTCGTCAGTCCAATGCACTTGGAATCTCATAAGTGGTCACTTTGGGTGAGTTTGAGGAGATACAGAGCCATAGAATGCGAAAACTTAACGTCTTTCAAATATTACGGGGCCAGTGTCTCAGCCTGCACATTTCATTAATCCATAGCAAGGTGACTCAATTGTGACTGACTCGTCAGTCCTATGCACTTGGAATCTCATAAGTGGTCACTTTGGGTGAGTTTGAGGAGATACAGAGCCATAGAATGCGAAAAATTAACGTCTTTCAAATAGTACGGGGCCAGTGTCTCAGCCTGCACATTTCATTAATCCATAGCAAGGTGACTCAATTGTGACTGACTCGTCAGTCCTATGCTCTTGGAATCTCATAAGTGGTCACTTTGGGTGAGTTTGAGGAGATACAGAGCCATAGAATGCGAAAAATTAACGTCTTTCAAATATTACGGGGCCAGTGTTTCAGCCTGCACATTTCATTAATCCATAGCAAGGTGACTCAATTGTGACTGACTCATCAGTCCTACACACTTGAAATCTCATAAGTGGTCACTTCGGGTGAGTTTGAGGAGATACAGAGCCATAGAATGTGAAAAATTAACGTCTTTCAAATATTACGGGGCAGGGTCTCAGCCTGCACATTTCATTAATCCATAGCAAGGCGACTCAATTGTGACTGATGAGTCACTCCAATGCACTTGGAATCTCATAAGTGGTCACTTTGTGTGAGTTTGAGGAGATACAGAGCCATAGAAAAAAAAAATTAACGTCTTTCAAATATTACGGGGCCAGTGTCTCAGCCTGCACATTTCATTAATCCATAGCAAGGTGACTCAATTGTGACTGACTCGTCCGTCCTATGCACTTGGAATCTCATAAGTGGTCACTTTGGGTGAGTTTGAGGAGATACAGAGCCATAGAATGCGAAAAATTAACGTCTTTCAAATATTACTGGGCCAGTGTCTCAGCCTGCACATTTCATTAATCCATAGCAAGGTAACTCAATTGTGACTGACTCGTCAGTCCTATGCACTTGGAATCTCATAAGTGATCACTTTGGGTGAGTTTGAGGAGATACAGAGCCATAGAATGCGAAAAATTAACGTCTTTCAAATATTACGGGGCCAGTGTCTCAGCCTGCACATTTCATTATTCCATAGCAAGGTGACTCAATTGTGACTGACTGGTCAGTCCTATGCACTTGGAATCTCATAAGTGGTCACTTTGGGTGAGTTTGAGGAGATACAGAGCCATAGAATGCGAAAAATTAACGTCTTTTAAATATTAGTGAGCCAGTGTCTCAGCCTGCACATTTCATTATTCCATAGCAAGGTGACTCAATTGTGACTGACTCGTCAGTCCTATGCTCTTGGAATCTCAGAAGTGGTCACTTTGGGTGAGTTTGAGGAGATACAGAGCCATAGAATGCGAAAAATTAACGTCTTTCAAATATTACGGGGCCAGTGTCTCAGCCTGCACATTTCATTAATCCATAAGAACGTGACTCAATTATGACTGACTCGTCAGTCCTATGCACTTGGAATCTCATAAGTGGTCATTTTGGGGGAGTTTGAGGAGATACAGAGCCATAGAATGCGAAAAATTAACGTCTTTCAAATATTACGGGGCCAGTGTCTCAGCCTGCACATTTCATTAATCCATAGCAAGGTGACTCAATTGTGACTGACTCGTCAGTCCTATGCACTTGGAATCTCAGAAGTGGTCACTTTGGGTGAGTTTGAGGAGATACAGAGCCATAGAATGCGAAAAATTAACGTCTTTCAAATATTACGGGGCCAGTGTCTCAGCCTGCACATTTCATTAATCCATAAGAACGTGACTCAATTATGACTGACTCGTCAGTCCTATGCACTTGGAATCTCATAAGTGGTCACTTTGGGGGAGTTTGAGGAGATACAGAGCCATAGAATGCGAAAAATTAACGTCTTTCAAATATTACGGGGCCAGTGTCTCAGCCTGCACATTTCATTAATCCATAGCAAGGTGACTCAATTGTGACTGACTCGTCAGTCCTATGCACTTGGAATCTCATAAGTGTCACGTTGGGTGAGTTTGAGGAGATACAGAGCTATAGAATGCGAAAAATTAACGTCTTTCAAATATTACGGGGCCAGTGTGTCAGCCTGCACATTTCATTAATCCATAGCAAGGTGACTCAATTGTGACTGACTCGTCAGTCCTATACACTTGGAATCTCATAAGTGGTCACTGTGGGTGAGTTTGAGGAGATACAGAGCCATAGAATGCGAAAATTTAACGTCTTTCAAATATTACGGGGCCAGTGTCTCAGCCTGCACATTTCATTAATCCATAGCAAGGTGACTCAATTGTGACTGACTCGTCAGTCCTATGCACTTGGAATCTCATAAGTGGTCACTTTGGGTGAGTTTGAGGAGATACAGAGCCATAGAATGCGAAAAATTAACGTCTTTCAAATAGTACGGGGCCAGTGTCTCAGCCTGCACATTTCATTAATCCATAGCAAGGTGACTCAATTGTGACTGACTCGTCAGTCCTATGCTCTTAGAATCTCATAAGTGGTCACTTTGGGTGAGTTTGAGGAGATACAGAGCTATAGAATGCGAAAAATTAACGTCTTTCAAATATTACGGGGCCATTGTCTCAGCCTGCACATTTCACTATTCCATAGCAAGGTGACTCAATTGTGACTGACTCGTCAGTCCTATGCTCTTGGAATCTCATAAGTGGTCACTTTGGGTGAGTTTGAGGAGATACAGGGCCATAGAATGCGAAAAATTAACGTCTTTCAAATATTACGGGGCCAGTGTCTCAGCCTGCACATTTCACTAATCCATAGCAAGGTGCCTCAATTGTGACCGACTCGTCAGCCCTATGCACTTGGAATCTCATAAGTGATCACTTTGGGTGAGTTTGAGGAGATACAGAGCCATAGAATGCGAAAAATTAACGTCTTTCAAATATTACGGGGCCAGTGTCTCAGCCTGCACATTTCACTAATCCATAGCAAGGTGACTCAATTGTGACTGACTGGTCAGTCCTATGCATTTGGAATCTCATAAGTGGTCACTTTGGGTGAGTTTGAGGAGATACAGAGCCATAGAATGCGAAAAATTAACGTCTTTCAAATATTACGGGGCCAGTGTCTCAGCCTGCACATTTCATTAATCCATAGCAAGGTGACTCAATTGTGACTGACTCGTCAGTCCTATGCACTTGGAATCTCATAAGTGGTCACTTTGGGTGAGTTTGAGGAGATACAGGGCCATAGAATGCGAAAAATTAACGTCTTTCAAATATTACGGGGCCAGTGTCTCAGCCTGCACATTTCACTAATCCATAGCAAGGTGCCTCAATTGTGACCGACTCGTCAGCCCTATGCACTTGGAATCTCATAAGTGATCACTTTGGGTGAGTTTGAGGAGATACAGAGCCATAGAATGCGAAAAATTAACGTCTTTCAAATATTACGGGGCCAGTGTCTCAGCCTGCACATTTCACTAATCCATAGCAAGGTGACTCAATTGTGACCGATTCGTCAGCCCTATGCACTTGGAATCTCATAAGTGGTCACTTTGGGTGAGTTTGAGGAGATACAGAGCCATAGAATGCGAAAACTTAACGTCTTTCAAATATTACGGGGCCAGTGTCTCAGCCTGCACATTTCATTAATCCATAGCAAGGTGACTCAATTGTGACTGACTCGTCAGTCCTATGCACTTGGAATCTCATAAGTGGTCACTTTGGGTGAGTTTGAGGAGATACAGAGCCATAGAATGCGAAAAATTAACGTCTTTCAAATATTACGGGGCCAGTGTCTCAGCCTGCACATTTCATTAATCCATAGCAAGGTGACTCAATTGTGACTGACTCGTCAGTCCTATGCACTTGGAATCTCATAAGTGGTCACTTTGGGTGAGTTTGAGGAGATACAGAGCTATAGAATGCGAAAAATTAACGTCTTTCAAATATTACGGGGCCATTGTCTCAGCCTGCACATTTCATTATTCCATAGCAAGGTGACTCAATTGTGACTGACTCGTCAGTCCTATGCTCTTGGAATCTCATAAGTGGTCACTTTGGGTGAGTTTGAGGAGATACAGAGCCATAGAATGCGAAAAATTAACGTCTTTCAAATATTACGGGGCCAGTGTCTCAGCCTGCACATTTCACTAATCCATAGCAAGGTGACTCAATTGTGACAGACTCGTCAGCCCTATGCACTTGGAATCTCATAAGTGATCACTTTGGGTGAGTTTGAGGAGATACAGAGCCATAGAATGCGAAAAATTAACGTCTTTCAAATATTACGGGGCCAGTGTCTCAGCCTGCACATTTCATTAATCCATAGCAAGGTGACTCAATTGTGACCGACTCGTCAGCCCTATGCACCTGGAATCTCATAAGTGGTCACTTTGGGTGAGTTTGAGGAGATACAGAGCCATAGAATGCGAAAACTTAACGTCTTTCAAATATTATGGGGCCAGTGTCTCAGCCTGCACATTTCATTAATCCATAGCAAGGTGACTCAATTGTGACTGACTCGTCAGTCCTATGCACTTGGAATCTCATAAGTGGTCACTTTGGGTGAGTTTGAGGAGATACAGAGCCATAGAATGCGAAAACTTAACGTCTTTCAAATATTACGGGGCCAGTGTCTCAGCCTGCACATTTCATTTTTCCATAGCAAGGTGACTCAATTGTGACTGACTCGTCAGTCCTATGATCTTGGAATCTCAGAAGTGGTCACTTTGGGTGAGTTTGAGGAGATACAGAGCCATAGAATGCGAAAAATTAACGTCTTTCAAATATTACGGGGCCAGTGTCTCAGACTGCACATTTCATTAATCCATAGCAAGGTGACTGAAATGTGACTGACTCGTCCGTCCTATGCACTTGGAATCTCATAAGTGGTCACTTTGTGTGAGTTTGAGGAGATACAGAACCACAGAATGCGAAAAACTATCGTCTTTCAAATATTACGGGGCCAGTGTCTCAGCCTGCACATTTCATTAATCCATAGCAAGGTGACTCAATTGTGACTGACTCGTCAGTCCTATGCACTTGGAATCTCATAAGTGGTCACTTTGGGTGAGTTTGAGGAGATACAGAGCTATAGAATGCGAAAAATTAACGTCTTTCAAATATTACGGGGCCATTGTCTCAGCCTGCACATTTCATTATTCCATAGCAAGGTGACTCAATTGTGACTGACTCGTCAGTCCTATGCTCTTGGAATCTCATAAGTGGTCACTTTGGGTGAGTTTGAGGAGATACAGAGCCATAGAATGCGAAAAATTAACGTCTTTCAAATATTACGGGGCCAGTGTCTCAGCCTGCACATTTCACTAATCCATAGCAAGGTGACTCAATTGTGACAGACTCGTCAGCCCTATGCACTTGGAATCTCATAAGTGATCACTTTGGGTGAGTTTGAGGAGATACAGAGCCATAGAATGCGAAAAATTAACGTCTTTCAAATATTACGGGGCCAGTGTCTCAGCCTGCACATTTCATTAATCCATAGCAAGGTGACTCAATTGTGACCGACTCGTCAGCCCTATGCACCTGGAATCTCATAAGTGGTCACTTTGGGGGAGTTTGAGGAGATACAGAGCCATAGAATGCGAAAACTTAACGTCTTTCAAATATTACGGGGCCAGTGTCTCAGCCTGCACATTTCATTTTTCCATAGCAAGGTGACTCAATTGTGACTGACTCGTCAGTCCTATGCTTTTGGAATCTCAGAAGTGGTCACTTTGGGTGAGTTTGAGGAGATACAGAGCCATAGAATGCGAAAAATTAACGTCTTTCAAATATTACGGGGCCAGTGTCTCAGCCTGCACATTTCACTAATCCATAGCAAGGTGCCTCGATTGTGACTGACTCGTCAGCCCTATGCACTTGGAATCTCATAAGTGATCACTTTGGGTGAGTTTGAGGAGATACAGAGCCATAGAATGCGAAAAATTAACATCTTTCAAATATTACGGGGCCAGTGTCTCAGCCTGCACATTTCATTAATCCATAGCAAGGTGACTCAATTGTGACTGACTCATCAGTCCTACACACTTGAAATCTCATAAGTGGTCACTTCGGGTGAGTTTGAGGAGATACAGAGCCATAGAATGTGAAAAATTAACGTCTTTCAAATATTACGGGGCCAGTGTCTCAGCCTGCACATTTCATTAATCCATAGCAAGGCGACTCAATTGTGACTGATGAGTCACTCCAATGCACTTGGAATCTCATAAGTGGTCACTTTGGGTGAGTTTGAGGAGATACAGAGCCATAGAAAGCAAAAAATTGACGTCTTTCAAATATTACGGGGCCAGTGTCTCAGCCTGCACATTTCATTAATCCATAGCAAGGTGACTCAATTGTGACTGAATCGTCCGTCCTATGCACTTGGAATCTCATAAGTGGTCACTTTGGGTGAGTTTCAGGAGATACAGAGCCATAGAATGCGAAAAATTAACGTCTTTCAAATATTACTGGGCCAGTGTCTCAGCCTGCACATTTCATTAATCCATAGCAGGGTGACTCAATTGTGACTGACTCGTCAGTCCTATGCACTTGGAATCTCATAAGTGATCACTTTGGGTGAGTTTGAGGAGATACAGAGCCATAGAATGCGAAAAATTAACGTCTTTCAAATATTACGGGGCCAGTGTCTCAGCCTGCACATTTCATTATTCCATAGCAAGGTGACTCAATTGTGACTGACTGGTCAGTCCTATGCACTTGGAATCTCATAAGTGGTCACTTTGGGTGAGTTTGAGGAGATACAGAGCCATAGAATGCGAAAAATTAACGTCTTTCAAATATTAGTGGGCCAGTGTCTCAGCCTGCACATTTCATTATTCCATAGCAAGGTGACTCAATTGTGACTGACTCGTCAGTCCTATGCTCTTGGGATCTCAGAAGTGGTCACTTTGGGTGAGTTTGAGGAGATACAGAGCCATAGAATGCGAAAAATTAACGTCTTTCAAATATTACGGGGCCAGTGTCTCAGCCTGCACATTTCATTAATCCATAAGAAGGTGACTCAATTATGACTGACTCGTCAGTCCTATGCACTTGGAATCTCATAAGTGGTCACTTTGGGGGAGTTTGAGGAGATACAGAGCCATAGAATGCGAAAAATTAACGTCTTTCAAATAATACGGGGCCAGTGTCTCAGCCTGCACATTTCATTAATCCATAGCAAGGTGACTCAATTGTGACTGACTCGTCAGTCCTATGCACTTGGAATCTCATAAGTGTCACGTTGGGTGAGTTTGAGGAGATACAGAGCTATAGAATGCGAAAAATTAACGTCTTTCAAATATTACGGGGCCAGTGTGTCAGCCTGCACATTTCATTAATCCATAGCAAGGTGACTCAATTGTGACTGACTCGTCAGTCCTATGCACTTGGAATCTCATAAGTGGTCACTTTGGGTGAGTTTGAGGAGATACAGAGCCATAGAATGTGAAAACTTAACGTCTTTCAAATATTACGGGGCCAGTGTCTCAGCCTGCACATTTCATTAATCCATAGCAAGGTGACTCAATTGTGACTGACTCGTCAGTCCTATGCACTTGGAATCTCATAAGTGGTCACTTTGGGTGAGTTTGAGGAGATACAGAGCCATAGAATGCGAAAAATTAACATCTTTCAAATATTACGGGGCCAGTGTCTCAGCCTGCACATTTCATTAATCCATAGCAAGGTGACTCAATTGTGACTGACTCATCAGTCCTACACACTTGAAATCTCATAAGTGGTCACTTCGGGTGAGTTTGAGGAGATACAGAGCCATAGAATGTGAAAAATTAACGTCTTTCAAATATTACGGGGCCAGTGTCTCAGCCTGCACATTTCATTAATCCATAGCAAGGTGACTCAATTGTGACTGACTCGTCAGTCCTATGCACTTGGAATCTCATAAGTGGTCACTTTGGGTGAGTTTGAGGAGATACAGAGCCATAGAATGCGAAAAATTAACATCTTTCAAATATTACGGGGCCAGTGTCTCAGCCTGCACATTTCATTAATCCATAGCAAGGTGACTCAATTGTGACTGACTCATCAGTCCTACACACTTGAAATCTCATAAGTGGTCACTTCGGGTGAGTTTGAGGAGATACAGAGCCATAGAATGTGAAAAATTAACGTCTTTCAAATATTACGGGGCCAGTGTCTCAGCCTGCACATTTCATTAATCCATAGCAAGGCGACTCAATTGTGACTGATGAGTCACTCCAATGCACTTGGAATCTCATAAGTGGTCACTTTGGGTGAGTTTGAGGAGATACAGAGCCATAGAAAGCAAAAAATTAACGTCTTTCAAATATTACGGGGCCAGTGTCTCAGCCTGCACATTTCATTAATCCATAGCAAGGTGACTCAATTGTGACTGAATCGTCCGTCCTATGCACTTGGAATCTCATAAGTGGTCACTTTGGGTGAGTTTGAGGAGATACAGAGCCATAGAATGCGAAAAATTAACGTCTTTCAAATATTACTGGGCCAGTGTCTCAGCCTGCACATTTCATTAATCCATAGCAGGGTGACTCAATTGTGACTGACTCGTCAGTCCTATGCACTTGGAATCTCATAAGTGATCACTTTGGGTGAGTTTGAGGAGATACAGAGCCATAGAATGCGAAAAATTAACGTCTTTCAAATATTACGGGGCCAGTGTCTCAGCCTGCACATTTCATTATTCCATAGCAAGGTGACTCAATTGTGACTGACTGGTCAGTCCTATGCACTTGGAATCTCATAAGTGGTCACTTTGGGTGAGTTTGAGGAGATACAGAGCCATAGAATGCGAAAAATTAACGTCTTTCAAATATTAGTGGGCCAGTGTCTCAGCCTGCACATTTCATTATTCCATAGCAAGGTGACTCAATTGTGACTGACTCGTCAGTCCTATGCTCTTGGGATCTCAGAAGTGGTCACTTTGGGTGAGTTTGAGGAGATACAGAGCCATAGAATGCGAAAAATTAACGTCTTTCAAATATTACGGGGCCAGTGTCTCAGCCTGCACATTTCATTAATCCATAAGAAGGTGACTCAATTATGACTGACTCGTCAGTCCTATGCACTTGGAATCTCATAAGTGGTCACTTTGGGGGAGTTTGAGGAGATACAGAGCCATAGAATGCGAAAAATTAACGTCTTTCAAATAATACGGGGCCAGTGTCTCAGCCTGCACATTTCATTAATCCATAGCAAGGTGACTCAATTGTGACTGACTCGTCAGTCCTATGCACTTGGAATCTCATAAGTGTCACGTTGGGTGAGTTTGAGGAGATACAGAGCTATAGAATGCGAAAAATTAACGTCTTTCAAATATTACGGGGCCAGTTTGTCAGCCTGCACATTTCATTAATCCATAGCAAGGTGACTCAATTGTGACTGACTCGTCAGTCCTATGCACTTGGAATCTCATAAGTGGTCACTTTGGGTGAGTTTGAGGAGATACAGAGCCATAGAATGTGAAAACTTAACGTCTTTCAAATATTACGGGGCCAGTGTCTCAGCCTGCACATTTCATTAATCCATAGCAAGGTGACTCAATTGTGACTGACTCGTCAGTCCTATGCACTTGGAATCTCATAAGTGGTCACTTTGGGTGAGTTTGAGGAGATACAGAGCCATAGAATGCGAAAAATTAACGTCTTTCAAATAGTACGGGGCCAGTGTCTCAGCCTGCACATTTCATTAATCCATAGCAAGGTGACTCAATTGTGACTGACTCGTCAGTCCTATGCTCTTAGAATCTCATAAGTGGTCACTTTGGGTGAGTTTGAGGAGATACAGAGCCATAGAATGCGAAAAATTAACGTCTTTCAAATATTACGGGGCCAGTGTCTCAGCCTGCACATTTCATTAATCCATAGCAAGGTGACTGAAATGTGACTGACTCGTCCGTCCTATGCACTTGGAATCTCATAAGTGGTCACTTTGTGTGAGTTTGAGGAGATACAGAGCCACAGAATGCGAAAAACTATCGTCTTTCAAATATTACGGGGCCAGTGTCTCAGCCTGCACATTTCATTAATCCATAGCAAGGTGACTCAATTGTGACTGACTCGTCAGTCCTATGCACTTGGAATCTCATAAGTGGTCACTTTGGGTGAGTTTGAGGAGATACAGAGCCATAGAATGCGAAAAATTAACGTCTTTCAAATATTACGGGGCCAGTGTCTCAGCCTGCACATTTCATTAATCCCTAGCAAGGTGACTCAATTGTGACTGACTCGTCAGTTTTATGCACTTGGAATCTCATAAGTGGTCACTTTGGGTGAGTTTGAGGAGATACAGAGCCATAGAATGTGAAAAATTAACGTCTTTCAAATATTACGGGGCCAGTGTCTCAGCCTGCACATTTCATTAATCCATAGCAAGGTGACTGAAATGTGACTGACTCGTCCGTCCTATGCACTTGGAATCTCATAAGTGGTCACTTTGTGTGAGTTTGAGGAGATACAGAGCCACAGAATGCGAAAAACTATCGTCTTTCAAATATTACGGGGCCAGTGTCTCAGCCTGCACATTTCATTAATCCATAGCAAGGTGACTCAATTGTGACTGACTCGTCAGTCCTATGCACTTGGAATCTCATAAGTGGTCACTTTGGGTGAGTTTGAGGAGATACAGAGCCATAGAATGCGAAAAATTAACGTCTTTCAAATATTACGGGGCCAGTGTCTCAGCCTGCACATTTCATTAATCCCTAGCAAGGTGACTCAATTGTGACTGACTCGTCAGTCCTATGCACTTGGAATCTCATAAGTGGTCACTTTGGGTGAGTTTGAGGAGATACAGAGCCATAGAATGTGAAAAATTAACGTCTTTCAAATGTTAAGGGGCCAGTGTCTCAGCCTGCACATTTTATTAATCCATAGCAAGGTGACTCAATTGTGACTGAGTCGTCAGTCCTATGCACTTGGAATCTCATAAGTGGTCACTTTGGGTGAGTTTGAGGAGATACAGAGCTATAGAATGCGAAAAATTAACGTTTTTCAAATATTACGGGGCCATTGTCTCAGCCTGCACATTTCATTATTCCATAGCAAGGTGACTCAATTGTGACTGACTCGTCAGTCCTATGCTCTTGGAATCTCATAAGTGGTCACTTTGGGTGAGTTTGAGGAGATACAGAGCCATAGAATGCGAAAAATTAACGTCTTTCAAATATTACAGGGCCAGTGTCTCAGCCTGCACATTTCACTAATCCATAGCAAGGTGACTCAATTGTGACAGACTCGTCAGCCCTATGCACTTGGAATCTCATAAGTGATCACTTTGGGTGAGTTTGAGGAGATACAGAGCCATAGAATGCGAAAAATTAACGTCTTTCAAATATTACGGGGCCAGTGTCTCAGCCTGCACATTTCACTAATCCATAGCAAGGTGACTCAATTGTGACCGACTCGTCAGCCCTATGCACCTGGAATCTCATAAGTGGTCACTTTGGGTGAGTTTGAGGAGATACAGAGCCATAGAATGCGAAAACTTAACGTCTTTCAAATATTATGGGGCCAGTGTTTCAGCCTGCACATTTCATTAATCCATAGCAAGGTGACTCAATTGTGACTGACTCGTCAGTCCTATGCACTTGGAATCTCATAAGTGGTCACTTTGGGTGAGTTTGAGGAGATACAGAGCCATAGAATGCGAAAACTTAACGTCTTTCAAATATTACGGGGCCAGTGTCTCAGCCTGCACATTTCATTTTTCCATAGCAAGGTGACTCAATTGTGACTGACTCTTCAGTCCTATGCTCTTGGAATCTCAGAAGTGGTCACTTTGGGTGAGTTTGAGGAGATACAGAGCCATAGAATGCGAAAAATTAACGTCTTTCAAATATTACGGGGCCAGTGTCTCAGCCTGCACATTTCACTAATCCATAGCAAGGTGACTCAATTGTGACTGACTCGTCTGTCCTATGCACTTGGAATCTCATAAGTGGTCACTTTGGGTGAGTTTGAGGAGATACAGAGCCATAGAATGCGAAAAATTAACGTCTTTCAAATATTACGGGGCCAGTGTCTCAGCCTGCACATTTCATTAATCCATAGCAAGGTGACTCAATTGTGACTGACTCGTCAGTCCTAGGCACTTGGAATCTCATAAGTGGTCACTTTGGGTGAGTTTGAGGAGATACAGAGCCATAGAATGCGAAAAATTAATGTCTTTCAAATATTACGTGGCCAGTGTCTCAGCCTGCACATTTCATTAATCCATAGCAAGGTGACTCAATTGTGACTGACTCGTCAGTCCTATGCTCTTGGAATCTCATAAGTGGTCACTTTGGGTGAGTTTGAGGAGATACAGAGCCATAGAATGCGAAAAATTAACGTCTTTCAAATATTACGGGGCCAGTGTCTCAGCCTGCACATTTCACTAATCCATAGCAAGGTGCCTCGATTGTGACTGACTCGTCAGCCCTATGCACTTGGAATCTCATAAGTGATCACTTTGGGTGAGTTTGAGGAGATACAGAGCCATAGAATGCGAAAAATTAACGTCTTTCAAATATTACGGGGCCAGTGTCTCAGCCTGCATAATTCACTAATCCATAGCAAGGTGACTCAATTGTGACCGACTCGTCAGCCCTATGCACTTGGAATCTCATAAGTGGTCACTTTGGGTGAGTTTGAGGAGATACAGAGCCATAGAATGCGAAAACTTAACGTCTTTCAAATATTACGGGGCCAGTGTCTCAGCCTGCACATTTCATTAATCCATAGCAAGGTGACTCAATTGTGACTGACTCGTCAGTCCTATGCACTTGGAATCTCATAAGTGGTAACTTTGGGTGAGTTTGAGGAGATACAGAGCCATAGAATGCGAAAACTTAACGTCTTTCAAATATTACGGGGCCAGTGTCTCAGCCTGCACATTTCATTATTCCATAGCAAGGTGACTCAATTGTGACTGACTCGTCAGTCCTATGCTCTTAGAATCTCAGAAGTGGTCACTTTGGGTGAGTTTGAGGAGATACAGAGCCATAGAATGCGAAAAATTAACGTCTTTCAAATATTACGGGGCCAGTGTCTCAGCCTGCACATTTCACTAATCCATAGCAAGGGGACTCAATTGTGACTGACTCGTCAGTCCTATGCTCTTAGAATCTCAGAAGTGGTCACTTTGGGTGAGTTTGAGGAGATACAGAGCCATAGAATGCGAAAAATTAACGTCTTTCAAATATTACGGGGCCAGTGTCTCAGCCTGCACATTTCACTAATCCATAGCAAGGTGACTCAATTGTGACTGACTCGTCCGTCCTATGCACTTGGAATCTCATAAGTGGTCACTTTGGGTGAGTTTGAGGAGATACAGAGCCATAGAATGCGAAAAATTAACGTCTTTCAAATATTACGGGGCCAGTGTCTCCGCCTGCACATTTCATTAATCCATAGCAAGGTGACTCAATTGTGACTGACTCGTCAGTCCTAGGCACTTGGAATCTCATAAGTGGTCACTTTGGGTGAGTTTGGGGAGATACAGAGCCATAGAATGCGAAAAATTAACGTCTTTCAAATATTACGGGGCCAGTGTCTCAGCCTGGACATTTCATTAATCCATAGCAAGGTGACTCAATTGTGACTGACTCGTCAGTCCTATGCACTTGGAATCTCATAAGTGGTCACTTTGGGTGAGTTTGAGAAGATACAGAGCCATAGAATGCGAAAAATTAACGTCTTTCAAATATTACGGGGCCAGTGTCTCAGCCTGCACATTTCATTAATCCATAGCAAGGTGACTCAATTGTGACTGACTCGTCAGTCCTATGCACTTGGAATCTCATAAGTGGTCACTTTGGGTGAGTTTGGGGAGAAACAGAGCCATAGAATGCGAAAAATTAACGTCTTTCAAATATTACGGGGCCATTGTCTCAGCCTGCACATTTCATTAATCCATAGCAAGGTGACTCAATTGTGACTGACTCGTCAGTCCTATGCACTTGGAATCTCATAAGTGGTCACTTTGGGTGAGTTTGGGGAGAAACAGAGCCATAGAATGCGAAAAATTAACGTCTTTCAAATATTACGGGGCTATTGTCTCAGCCTGCACATTTCATTAATCCATAGCAAGGTGACTCAATTGTGACTGACTCGTCAGTCCTATGCACTTGGAATCTCATAAGTGGTCACTTTGGGTGAGTTTGAGGAGATACAGAGCCATAGAATGCGAAAAATTAACGTCTTTCAAATATTACGGGGCCAGTGTCTCAGCCTGCACATTTCACTAATCCATAGCAAGGTGACTCAATTGTGACTGACTCGTCCGTCCTATGCACTTGGAATCTCATAAGTGGTCACTTTGGGTGAGTTTGAGGAGATACAGAGCCATAGAATGCGAAAAATTAACGTCTTTCAAATATTACGGGGCCAGTGTCTCAGCCTGCACATTTCATTAATCCATAGCAAGGTGACTCAATTGTGACTGACTCGTCAGTCCTAGGCACTGGGAATCTCATAAGTGGTCACTTTGGGTGAGTTTGAGGAGATACAGAGCCATAGAAAGCGAAAAATTAACGTCTTTCAAATATTACGGGGCCAGTGTCTCAGCCTGCACATTTCATTAATCCATAGCAAGGTGACTCAATTGTGACTGACTCGTCAGTCCTATGCACTTGGAATCTCATAAGTGGTCACTTTGGGTGAGTTTGAGGAGATACAGAGCCATAGTATGTGAAAAATTAACGTCTTTCAAATGTTAAGGGGCCAGTGTCTCAGCCTGCACATTTTATTAATCCATAGCAAGGTGACTCAATTGTGACTGAGTCGTCAGTCCTATGCACTTGGAATCTCATAAGTGGTCACTTTGGGTGAGTTTGAGGAGATACAGAGCTATAGAATGCGAAAAATTAACGTCTTTCAAATATTACGGGGCCATTGTCTCAGCCTGCACATTTCACTATTCCATAGCAAGGTGACTCAATTGTGACTGACTCGTCAGTCCTATGCTCTTGGAATCTCATAAGTGGTCACTTTGGGTGAGTTTGAGGAGATACAGAGCCATAGAATGCGAAAAGTTAACGTCTTTCAAATATTACGGGGCCAGTGTCTCAGCCTGCACATTTCACTAATCCATAGCAAGGTGCCTCAATTGTGACCGACTCGTCAGCCCTATGCACTTGGAATCTCATAAGTGATCACTTTGGGTGAGTTTGAGGAGATACAGAGCCATAGAATGTGAAAAATTAACGTCTTTCAAATATTACGGGGCCAGTGTCTCAGCCTGCACATTTCACTAATCCATAGCAAGGTGACTCAATTGTGACCGATTCGTCAGCCCTATGCACTTGGAATCTCATAAGTGGTCACTTTGGGTGAGTTTGAGGAGATACAGAGCCATAGAATGCGAAAACTTAACGTCTTTCAAATATTACGGGGCCAGTGTCTCAGCCTGCACATTTCATTAATCCATAGCAAGGTGACTCAATTGTGACTGACTCGTCAGTCCTATGCACTTGGAATCTCATAAGTGGTCACTTTGGGTGAGTTTGAGGAGATACAGAGCCATAGAATGCGAAAAATTAACGTCTTTCAAATATTACGGGGCCAGTGTCTCAGCCTGCACATTTCATTAATCCATAGCAAGGTGACTCAATTGTGACTGACTCGTCAGTCCTATGCACTTGGAATCTCATAAGTGGTCACTTTGGGTGAGTTTGAGGAGATACAGAGCCATAGAATGCGAAAAATTAACGTCTTTCAAATATTACGGGGCCAGTGTCTCAGCCTGCACATTTCATTAATCCATAGCAAGGTGACTCAATTGTGACTGACTCGTCAGTCCTATGCACTTGGAATCTCATAAGTGGTCACTTTGGGTGAGTTTGGGGAGAAACAGAGCCATAGAATGCGAAAAATTAACGTCTTTCAAATATTACGGGGCCAGTGTCTCAGCCTGCACATTTCATTAATCCATAGCAAGGTGACTCAATTGTGACTGACTCGTCAGTCCTATGCACTTGGAATCTCATAAGTGGTCACTTTGGGTGAGTTTGAGGAGATACAGAGCCATAGAATGTGAAAAATTAACGTCTTTCAAATGTTAAGGGGCCAGTGTCTCAGCCTGCACATTTTATTAATCCATAGTAAGGTGACTCAATTGTGACTGAGTCGTCAGTCCTATGCACTTGGAATCTCATAAGTGGTCACTTTGGGTGAGTTTGAGGAGATACAGAGCCATAGAATGCGAAAACTTAACGTCTTTCAAATATTACGGGGCCAGTGTCTCAGCCTGCACATTTCATTAATCCATAGCAAGGTGACTCAATTGTGACTGACTCGTCAGTCCTATGCACTTGGAATCTCATAAGTGGTAACTTTGGGTGAGTTTGAGGAGATACAGAGCCATAGAATGCGAAAACTTAACGTCTTTCAAATATTACGGGGCCAGTGTCTCAGCCTGCACATTTCATTATTCCATAGCAAGGTGACTCAATTGTGACTGACTCGTCAGTCCTATGCTCTTAGAATCTCAGAAGTGGTCACTTTGGGTGAGTTTGAGGAGATACAGAGCCATAGAATGCGAAAAATTAACGTCTTTCAAATATTACGGGGCCAGTGTCTCAGCCTGCACATTTCACTAATCCATAGCAAGGGGACTCAATTGTGACTGACTCGTCAGTCCTATGCTCTTAGAATCTCAGAAGTGGTCACTTTGGGTGAGTTTGAGGAGATACAGAGCCATAGAATGCGAAAAATTAACGTCTTTCAAATATTACGGGGCCAGTGTCTCAGCCTGCACATTTCACTAATCCATAGCAAGGTGACTCAATTGTGACTGACTCGTCTGTCCTATGCACTTGGAATCTCATAAGTGGTCACTTTGGGTGAGTTTGAGGAGATACAGAGCCATAGAATGCGAAAAATTAACGTCTTTCAAATATTACGGGGCCAGTGTCTCAGCCTGCACATTTCATTAATCCATAGCAAGGTGACTCAATTGTGACTGACTCGTCAGTCCTAGGCACTTGGAATCTCATAAGTGGTCACTTTGGGTGAGTTTGAGGAGATACAGAGCCATAGAATGCGAAAAATTAATGTCTTTCAAATATTACGTGGCCAGTGTCTCAGCCTGCACATTTCATTAATCCATAGCAAGGTGACTCAATTGTGACTGACTCGTCAGTCCTATGCTCTTGGAATCTCATAAGTGGTCACTTTGGGTGAGTTTGAGGAGATACAGAGCCATAGAATGCGAAAAATTAACGTCTTTCAAATATTACGGGGCCAGTGTCTCAGCCTGCACATTTCACTAATCCATAGCAAGGTGCCTCGATTGTGACTGACTCGTCAGCCCTATGCACTTGGAATCTCATAAGTGATCACTTTGGGTGAGTTTGAGGAGATACAGAGCCATAGAATGCGAAAAATTAACGTCTTTCAAATATTACGGGGCCAGTGTCTCAGCCTGCATAATTCACTAATCCATAGCAAGGTGACTCAATTGTGACCGACTCGTCAGCCCTATGCACTTGGAATCTCATAAGTGGTCACTTTGGGTGAGTTTGAGGAGATACAGAGCCATAGAATGCGAAAACTTAACGTCTTTCAAATATTACGGGGCCAGTGTCTCAGCCTGCACATTTCATTAATCCATAGCAAGGTGACTCAATTGTGACTGACTCGTCAGTCCTATGCACTTGGAATCTCATAAGTGGTAACTTTGGGTGAGTTTGAGGAGATACAGAGCCATAGAATGCGAAAACTTAACGTCTTTCAAATATTACGGGGCCAGTGTCTCAGCCTGCACATTTCATTATTCCATAGCAAGGTGACTCAATTGTGACTGACTCGTCAGTCCTATGCTCTTAGAATCTCAGAAGTGGTCACTTTGGGTGAGTTTGAGGAGATACAGAGCCATAGAATGCGAAAAATTAACGTCTTTCAAATATTACGGGGCCAGTGTCTCAGCCTGCACATTTCACTAATCCATAGCAAGGGGACTCAATTGTGACTGACTCGTCAGTCCTATGCTCTTAGAATCTCAGAAGTGGTCACTTTGGGTGAGTTTGAGGAGATACAGAGCCATAGAATGCGAAAAATTAACGTCTTTCAAATATTACGGGGCCAGTGTCTCAGCCTGCACATTTCACTAATCCATAGCAAGGTGACTCAATTGTGACTGACTCGTCCGTCCTATGCACTTGGAATCTCATAAGTGGTCACTTTGGGTGAGTTTGAGGAGATACAGAGCCATAGAATGCGAAAAATTAACGTCTTTCAAATATTACGGGGCCAGTGTCTCCGCCTGCACATTTCATTAATCCATAGCAAGGTGACTCAATTGTGACTGACTCGTCAGTCCTAGGCACTTGGAATCTCATAAGTGGTCACTTTGGGTGAGTTTGGGGAGATACAGAGCCATAGAATGCGAAAAATTAACGTCTTTCAAATATTACGGGGCCAGTGTCTCAGCCTGGACATTTCATTAATCCATAGCAAGGTGACTCAATTGTGACTGACTCGTCAGTCCTATGCACTTGGAATCTCATAAGTGGTCACTTTGGGTGAGTTTGAGAAGATACAGAGCCATAGAATGCGAAAAATTAACGTCTTTCAAATATTACGGGGCCAGTGTCTCAGCCTGCACATTTCATTAATCCATAGCAAGGTGACTCAATTGTGACTGACTCGTCAGTCCTATGCACTTGGAATCTCATAAGTGGTCACTTTGGGTGAGTTTGGGGAGAAACAGAGCCATAGAATGCGAAAAATTAACGTCTTTCAAATATTACGGGGCCATTGTCTCAGCCTGCACATTTCATTAATCCATAGCAAGGTGACTCAATTGTGACTGACTCGTCAGTCCTATGCACTTGGAATCTCATAAGTGGTCACTTTGGGTGAGTTTGGGGAGAAACAGAGCCATAGAATGCGAAAAATTAACGTCTTTCAAATATTACGGGGCTATTGTCTCAGCCTGCACATTTCATTAATCCATAGCAAGGTGACTCAATTGTGACTGACTCGTCAGTCCTATGCACTTGGAATCTCATAAGTGGTCACTTTGGGTGAGTTTGAGGAGATACAGAGCCATAGAATGCGAAAAATTAACGTCTTTCAAATATTACGGGGCCAGTGTCTCAGCCTGCACATTTCACTAATCCATAGCAAGGTGACTCAATTGTGACTGACTCGTCCGTCCTATGCACTTGGAATCTCATAAGTGGTCACTTTGGGTGAGTTTGAGGAGATACAGAGCCATAGAATGCGAAAAATTAACGTCTTTCAAATATTACGGGGCCAGTGTCTCAGCCTGCACATTTCATTAATCCATAGCAAGGTGACTCAATTGTGACTGACTCGTCAGTCCTAGGCACTGGGAATCTCATAAGTGGTCACTTTGGGTGAGTTTGAGGAGATACAGAGCCATAGAAAGCGAAAAATTAACGTCTTTCAAATATTACGGGGCCAGTGTCTCAGCCTGCACATTTCATTAATCCATAGCAAGGTGACTCAATTGTGACTGACTCGTCAGTCCTATGCACTTGGAATCTCATAAGTGGTCACTTTGGGTGAGTTTGAGGAGATACAGAGCCATAGTATGTGAAAAATTAACGTCTTTCAAATGTTAAGGGGCCAGTGTCTCAGCCTGCACATTTTATTAATCCATAGCAAGGTGACTCAATTGTGACTGAGTCGTCAGTCCTATGCACTTGGAATCTCATAAGTGGTCACTTTGGGTGAGTTTGAGGAGATACAGAGCTATAGAATGCGAAAAATTAACGTCTTTCAAATATTACGGGGCCATTGTCTCAGCCTGCACATTTCACTATTCCATAGCAAGGTGACTCAATTGTGACTGACTCGTCAGTCCTATGCTCTTGGAATCTCATAAGTGGTCACTTTGGGTGAGTTTGAGGAGATACAGAGCCATAGAATGCGAAAAGTTAACGTCTTTCAAATATTACGGGGCCAGTGTCTCAGCCTGCACATTTCACTAATCCATAGCAAGGTGCCTCAATTGTGACCGACTCGTCAGCCCTATGCACTTGGAATCTCATAAGTGATCACTTTGGGTGAGTTTGAGGAGATACAGAGCCATAGAATGTGAAAAATTAACGTCTTTCAAATATTACGGGGCCAGTGTCTCAGCCTGCACATTTCACTAATCCATAGCAAGGTGACTCAATTGTGACCGATTCGTCAGCCCTATGCACTTGGAATCTCATAAGTGGTCACTTTGGGTGAGTTTGAGGAGATACAGAGCCATAGAATGCGAAAACTTAACGTCTTTCAAATATTACGGGGCCAGTGTCTCAGCCTGCACATTTCATTAATCCATAGCAAGGTGACTCAATTGTGACTGACTCGTCAGTCCTATGCACTTGGAATCTCATAAGTGGTCACTTTGGGTGAGTTTGAGGAGATACAGAGCCATAGAATGCGAAAAATTAACGTCTTTCAAATATTACGGGGCCAGTGTCTCAGCCTGCACATTTCATTAATCCATAGCAAGGTGACTCAATTGTGACTGACTCGTCAGTCCTATGCACTTGGAATCTCATAAGTGGTCACTTTGGGTGAGTTTGAGGAGATACAGAGCCATAGAATGCGAAAAATTAACGTCTTTCAAATATTACGGGGCCAGTGTCTCAGCCTGCACATTTCATTAATCCATAGCAAGGTGACTCAATTGTGACTGACTCGTCAGTCCTATGCACTTGGAATCTCATAAGTGGTCACTTTGGGTGAGTTTGGGGAGAAACAGAGCCATAGAATGCGAAAAATTAACGTCTTTCAAATATTACGGGGCCAGTGTCTCAGCCTGCACATTTCATTAATCCATAGCAAGGTGACTCAATTGTGACTGACTCGTCAGTCCTATGCACTTGGAATCTCATAAGTGGTCACTTTGGGTGAGTTTGAGGAGATACAGAGCCATAGAATGTGAAAAATTAACGTCTTTCAAATGTTAAGGGGCCAGTGTCTCAGCCTGCACATTTTATTAATCCATAGTAAGGTGACTCAATTGTGACTGAGTCGTCAGTCCTATGCACTTGGAATCTCATAAGTGGTCACTTTGGGTGAGTTTGAGGAGATACAGAGCCATAGAATGCGAAAACTTAACGTCTTTCAAATATTACGGGGCCAGTGTCTCAGCCTGCACATTTCATTAATCCATAGCAAGGTGACTCAATTGTGACTGACTCGTCAGTCCTATGCACTTGGAATCTCATAAGTGGTAACTTTGGGTGAGTTTGAGGAGATACAGAGCCATAGAATGCGAAAACTTAACGTCTTTCAAATATTACGGGGCCAGTGTCTCAGCCTGCACATTTCATTATTCCATAGCAAGGTGACTCAATTGTGACTGACTCGTCAGTCCTATGCTCTTAGAATCTCAGAAGTGGTCACTTTGGGTGAGTTTGAGGAGATACAGAGCCATAGAATGCGAAAAATTAACGTCTTTCAAATATTACGGGGCCAGTGTCTCAGCCTGCACATTTCACTAATCCATAGCAAGGGGACTCAATTGTGACTGACTCGTCAGTCCTATGCTCTTAGAATCTCAGAAGTGGTCACTTTGGGTGAGTTTGAGGAGATACAGAGCCATAGAATGCGAAAAATTAACGTCTTTCAAATATTACGGGGCCAGTGTCTCAGCCTGCACATTTCACTAATCCATAGCAAGGTGACTCAATTGTGACTGACTCGTCCGTCCTATGCACTTGGAATCTCATAAGTGGTCACTTTGGGTGAGTTTGAGGAGATACAGAGCCATAGAATGCGAAAAATTAACGTCTTTCAAATATTACGGGGCCAGTGTCTCAGCCTGCACATTTCATTAATCCATAGCAAGGTGACTCAATTGTGACTGACTCGTCAGTCCTAGGCACTTGGAATCTCATAAGTGGTCACTTTGGGTGAGTTTGGGGAGATACAGAGCCATAGAATGCGAAAAATTAACGTCTTTCAAATATTACGGGGCCAGTGTCTCAGCCTGGACATTTCATTAATCCATAGCAAGGTGACTCAATTGTGACTGACTCGTCAGTCCTATGCACTTGGAATCTCATAAGTGGTCACTTTGGGTGAATTTGAGAAGATACAGAGCCATAGAATGCGAAAAATTAACGTCTTTCAAATATTACGGGGCCAGTGTCTCAGCCTGCACATTTCATTAATCCATAGCAAGGTGACTCAATTGTGCCTGACTCGTCAGTCCTATGCACTTGGAATCTCATAAGTGGTCACTTTGGGTGAGTTTGGGGAGAAACAGAGCCATAGAATGCGAAAAATTAACGTCTTTCAAATATTACGGGGCCATTGTCTCAGCCTGCACATTTCATTAATCCATAGCAAGGTGACTCAATTGTGACTGACTCGTCAGTCCTATGCACTTGGAATCTCATAAGTGGTCACTTTGGGTGAGTTTGGGGAGAAACAGAGCCATAGAATGCGAAAAATTAACGTCTTTCAAATATTACGGGGCTATTGTCTCAGCCTGCACATTTCATTAATCCATAGCAAGGTGACTCAATTGTGACTGACTCGACAGTCCTATGCACTTGGAATCTCATAAGTGGTCACTTTGGGTGAGTTTGAGGAGATACAGAGCCATAGAATGCGAAAACTTAACGTCTTTCAAATATTACGGGGCCAGTGTCTCAGCCTGCACATTTCATTATTCCATAGCAAGGTGACTCAATTGTGACTGACTCGTCAGTCCTATGCTCTTAGAATCTCAGAAGTGGTCACTTTGGGTGAGTTTGAGGAGATACAGAGCCATAGAATGCGAAAAATTAACGTCTTTCAAATATTACGGGGCCAGTGTCTCAGCCTGCACATTTCACTAATCCATAGCAAGGTGACTCAATTGTGACTGACTCGTCCGTCCTATGCACTTGGAATCTCATAAGTGGTCACTTTGGGTGAGTTTGAGGAGATACAGAGCTATAGAATGCGAAAAATTAACGTCTTTCAAATATTACGGGGCCATTGTCTCAGCCTGCACATTTCACTATTTCATAGCAAGGTGACTCAATTGTGACTGACTCGTCAGTCCTATGCTCTTGGAATCTCATAAGTGGTCACTTTGGGTGAGTTTGAGGAGATACAGAGCCATAGAATGCGAAAAATTAACGTCTTTCAAATATTACGGGGCCAGTGTCTCAGCCTGCACATTTCACTAATCCATAGCAAGGTGCCTCAATTGTGACCGACTCGTCAGCCCTATGCACTTGGAATCTCATAAGTGATCACTTTGGGTGAGTTTGAGGAGATACAGAGCCATAGAATGTGAAAAATTAACGTCTTTCAAATATTACGGGGCCAGTGTCTCAGCCTGCACATTTCACTAATCCATAGCAAGGTGACTCAATTGTGACCGATTCGTCAGCCCTATGCACTTGGAATCTCATAAGTGGTCACTTTGGGTGAGTTTGAGGAGATACAGAGCCATAGAATGCGAAAACTTAACGTCTTTCAAATATTACGGGGCCAGTGTCTCAGCCTGCACATTTCATTAATCCATAGCAAGGTGACTCAATTGTGACTGACTCGTCAGTCCTATGCACTTGGAATCTCATAAGTGGTCACTTTGGGTGAGTTTGAGGAGATACAGAGCCATAGAATGCGAAAAATTAACGTCTTTCAAATATTACGGGGCCAGTGTCTCAGCCTGCACATTTCATTAATCCATAGCAAGGTGACTCAATTGTGACTGACTCGTCAGTCCTATGCACTTGGAATCTCATAAGTGGTCACTTTGGGTGAGTTTGAGGAGATACAGAGCCATAGAATGCGAAAAATTAACGTCTTTCAAATATTACGGGGCCAGTGTCTCAGCCTGCACATTTCATTAATCCATAGCAAGGTGACTCAATTGTGACTGACTCGTCAGTCCTATGCACTTGGAATCTCATAAGTGGTCACTTTGGGTGAGTTTGAGGAGATACAGAGCCATAGAATGCGAAAAATTAACGTCTTTCAAATATTACGGGGCCAGTGTCTCAGCCTGCACATTTCATTAATCCATAGCAAGGTGACTCAATTGTGACTGACTCGTCAGTCCTATGCTCTTAGAATCTCAGAAGTGGTCACTTTGGGTGAGTTTGAGGAGATACAGAGCCATAGAATGCGAAAAATTAACGTCTTTCAAATATTACGGGGCCAGTGTCTCAGCCTGCACATTTCACTAATCCATAGCAAGGTGACTCAATTGTGACTGACTCGTCAGTCCTATGCTCTTAGAATCTCAGAAGTGGTCACTTTGGGTGAGTTTGAGGAGATACAGAGCCATAGAATGCGAAAAATTAACGTCTTTCAAATATTACGGGGCCAGTGTCTCAGCCTGCACATTTCATTAATCCATAGCAAGGTGACTCAATTGTGACTGACTCGTCCGTCCTATGCACTTGGAATCTCATAAGTGGTCACTTTGGGTGAGTTTGAGGAGATACAGAGCCATAGAATGCGAAAAATTAACGTCTTTCAAATATTACGGGGCCAGTGTCTCAGCCTGGACATTTCATTAATCCATAGTAAGGTGACTCAATCGTGACTGACTCGTCAGTCCTATGCACTTGGAATCTCATAAGTGGTCACTTTGGGTGAGTTTGGGGAGAAACAGAGCCATAGAATGCGAAAAATTAACGTCTTTCAAATATTACGGGGCCATTGTCTCAGCCTGCACATTTCATTAATCCATAGCAAGGTGACTCAATTGTGACTGACTCGTCAGTCCTATGCACTTGGAATCTCATAAGTGGTCACTTTGGGTGAGTTTGAGGAGATACAGAGCCATAGAATACGAAAACTTAACGTCTTTCAAATATTACGGGGCCAGTGTCTCAGCCTGCACATTTCATTATTCCATAGCAAGGTGACTCAATTGTGACTGACTCGTCAGTCCTATGCTCTTAGAATCTCAGAAGTGGTCACTTTGGGTGAGTTTGAGGAGATACAGAGCCATAGAATGCGAAAAATTAACGTCTTTCAAATATTACGGGGCCAGTGTCTCAGCCTGCACATTTCACTAATCCATAGCAAGGTGACTCAATTGTGACTGACTCGTCAGCCCTATGCTCTTAGAATCTCAGAAGTGGTCACTTTGGGTGAGTTTGAGGAGATACAGAGCCATAGAATGCGAAAAATTAACGTCTTTCAAATATTACGGGGCCAGTGTCTCAGCCTGCACATTTCACTAATCCATAGCAAGGTGACTCAATTGTAACTGACTCGTCCGTCCTATGCACTTGGAATCTCATAAGTGGTCACTTTGGGTGAGTTTGAGGAGATACAGAGCCATAGAATGCGAAAAATTAACGTCTTTCAAATATTACCGGGCCAGTGTCTCAGCCTGCACATTTCATTAATCCATAGCAAGGTGACTCAATTGTGACTGACTCGTCAGTCCTAGGCACTTGGAATCTCATAAGTGGTCACTTTGGGTGAGTTTGGGGAGATACAGAGCCATAGAATGCGAAAAATTAACGTCTTTCAAATATTACGGGGCCAGTGTCTCAGCCTGCACATTTCATTAATCCATAGCAAGGTGACTCAATTGTGACTGACTCGTCAGTCCTATGCACTTGGAATCTCATAAGTGGTCACTTTGGGTGAGTTTGAGGAGATACAGAGCCATAGAATGCGAAAAAATTAACGTCTTTCAAATATTACGGGGCCAGTGTCTCAGCCTGCACATTTCATTAATCCATAGTAAGGTGACTCAATTGTGACTGACTCGTCAGTTCTATGCACTTGGAATCTCATAAGTGGTCACTTTGGGTGAGTTTGGGGAGAAACAGAGCCATAGAATGCGAAAAATTAACGTCTTTCAAATATTACGGGGCGAGTGTCTCAGCCTGCACATTTCATTAATCCATAGCAAGGTGACTCAATTGTGACTGACTCGTCAGTCCTATGCACTTGGAATCTCATAAGTGGTCACTTTGGGTGAGTTTGGGGAGAAACAGAGCCATAGAATGCGAAAAATTAACGTCTTTCAAATATTACGGGGCGAGTGTCTCAGCCTGCACATTTCATTAATCCATAGCAAGGTGACTCAATTGTGACTGACTCGTCAGTCCTATGCACTTGGAATCTCATAAGTGGTCACTTTGGGTGAGTTTGAGGAGATACAGAGCCATAGAATGCGAAAACTTAACGTCTTTCAAATATTACGGGGCCAGTGTCTCAGCCTGCACATTTCATTATTCCATAGCAAGGTGACTCAATTGTGACTGACTCGTCAGTCCTATGCTCTTAGAATCTCAGAAGTGGTCACTTTGGGTGAGTTTGAGGAGATACAGAGCCATAGAATGCGAAAAATTAACGTCTTTCAAATATTACGGGGCCAGTGTCTCAGCCTGCACATTTCACTAATCCATAGCAAGGTGACTCAATTGTGACTGACTCGTCAGTCCTATGCTCTTAGAATCTCAGAAGTGGTCACTTTGGGTGAGTTTGAGGAGATACAGAGCCATAGAATGCGAAAAATTAACGTCTTTCAAATATTACGGGGCCAGTGTCTCAGCCTGCACATTTCATTAATCCATAGCAAGGTGACTCAATTGTGACTGACTCGTCCGTCCTATGCACTTGGAATCTCATAAGTGGTCACTTTGGGTGAGTTTGAGGAGATACAGAGCCATAGAATGCGAAAAATTAACGTCTTTCAAATATTACGGGGCCAGTGTCTCAGCCTGCACATTTCATTAATCCATAGCAAGGTGACTCAATTGTGACTGACTCGTCAGTCCAATGCACTTGGAATCTCATAAGTGGTCACTTTGGGTGAGTTTGAGGAGATACAGAGCCATAGAATGCGATAAATTAACGTCTTTCAAATATTACGGGGCCAGTGTCTCAGCCTGCACATTTCATTAATCCATAGCAAGGTGACTCAATTGTGACTGACTCGTCAGTCCTTTGCACTTGGAATCTCATAAGTGGTCACTTTGGGTGAGTTTGAGGAGATACAGAGCCATAGAATGTGAAAAATTAACGTCTTTCAAATATTACGGGGCCAGTGTCTCAGCCTGCACATTTCATTAATCCATAGCAAGTGACTCAAATGTGACTGCCTCGTCAGTCCTATGCACTTGGAATATCATAAGTGGTCACTTTAGGTGAGTTTGAGGAGATACACAGTCATAGAATGCGAAAAATTAATATCTTTCAAATATTATGGGGGGAGTGTCTCAGCCTGCACATTTCATTAATCCATAGCAAGGTGACTCAATTGTGACTGATGAGTCACTCCAATGCACTTTGAATCTCATAAGTGGTCACTTTGGGTGAGTTTGAGGAGATACAGAGCCATAGAATGCGAAAACTTAACGTCTTTCAAATATTACGGGGCCAGTGTCTCAGCCTGCACATTTCATTAATCCATAGCAAGGTGACTCAATTGTGACTGACTCGTCAGTTCTATGCACTTGGAATCTCATAAGTGGTCACTTTGGGTGAGTTTGAGGAGATACAGAGCCATAGAATGCGAAAATTTAACGTCTTTCAAATATTACGGGGCCAGTGTCTCAGCCTGCACATTTCATTATTCCATAGCAAGGTGACTCAATTGTGACTGACTCGTCAGTCCTATGCTCTTAGAATCTCAGAAGTGGTCACTTTGGGTGAGTTTGAGGAGATACAGAGCCATAGAATGCGAAAAATTAACGTCTTTCAAATATTACGGGGCCAGTGTCTCAGCCTGCACATTTCACTAATCCATAGCAAGGTGACTCAATTGTGACTGACTCGTCCGTCCTATGCACTTGGAATCTCATAAGTGGTCACTTTGGGTGAGTTTGAGGAGATACAGAGCCATAGAATGCGAAAAATTAACGTCTTTCAAATATTACGGGGCCAGTGTCTCAGCCTGGACATTTCATTAATCCATAGCAAGGTGACTCAATTGTGACTGACTCGTCAGTCCTATGCACTTGGAATCTCATAAGTGGTCACTTTGGGTGAGTTTGAGGAGATACAGAGCCATAGAATGCGAAAAAATTAACGTCTTTCAAATATTACGGGGCCAGTGTCTCAGCCTGCACATTTCATTAATCCATAGTAAGGTGACTCAATTGTGACTGACTCGTCAGTCCTATGCACTTGGAATCTCATAAGTGGTCAGTTTGGGTGAGTTTGGGGAGAAACAGAGCCATAGAATGCGAAAAATTAACGTCTTTCAAATATTACGGGGCCAGTGTCTCAGCCTGCACATTTCATTAATCCATAGCAAGGTGACTCAATTGTGACTGACTCGTCAGTCCTATGCACTTGGAATCTCATAAGTGGTCACTTTGGGTGAGTTTGAGGAGATACAGAGCCATAGAATGCGAAAACTTAACGTCTTTCAAATATTACGGGGCCAGTGTCTCAGCCTGCACATTTCATTATTCCATAGCAAGGTGACTCAATTGTGACTGACTCGTCAGTCCTATGCTCTTAGAATCTCAGAAGTGGTCACTTTGGGTGAGTTTGAGGAGATACAGAGCCATAGAATGCGAAAAATTAACATCTTTCAAATATTACGGGGCCAGTGTCTCAGCCTGCACATTTCACTAATCCATAGCAAGGTGACTCAATTGTGACTGACTCGTCAGTCCTATGCTCTTAGAATCTCAGAAGTGGTCACTTTGGGTGAGTTTGAGGAGATACAGAGCCATAGAATGCGAAAAATCAACGTCTTTCAAATATTACGGGGCCAGTGTCTCAGCCTGCACATTTCACTAATCCATAGCAAGGTGACTCAATTGTGACTGACTCGTCCGTCCTATGCACTTGGAATCTCATAAGTGGTCACTTTGGGTGAGTTTGAGGAGATACAGAGCCATAGAATGCGAAAAATTAACGTCTTTCAAATATTACGGGGCCAGTGTCTCAGCCTGCACATTTCATTAATCCATAGGAAGGTGACTCAATCGTGACTGACTCGTCAGTCCTATGCACTTGGAATCTCATAAGTGGTCACTTTGGGTGAGTTTGAGGAGATACAGAGCCATAGAATGCGAAAAATTAACGTCTTTCAAATATTACGGGGCCAGTGTCTCAGCCTGCACATTTCATTAATCCATAGCAAGGTGACTCAATTGTGACTGACTCGTCAGTCCTATGCACTTGGAATCTCATTAGTGGTCACTTTGGGTGAGTTTGGGGAGAAACAGAGCCATAGAATGCGAAAAATTAATGTCTTTCAAATATTACGGGGCCAGTGTCTCATCCTGCACATTTCATTAATCCATAGCAAGGTGACTCAATTGTGACTGACTCGTCAGTCCAATGCACTTAGAATCTCATAAGTGGTCACTTTGGGTGAGTTTGAGGAGATACAGAGCCATAGAATGCGATAAATTAACGTCTTTCAAATATTACGGGGCCAGTGTCTCAGCCTGCACATTTCATTAATCCATAGCAAGGTGACTCAATTGTGACTGACTCGTCAGTCCTATGCACTTGGAATCTCATAAGTGGTCACTTTGGGTGAGTTTGAGGAGATACAGAGCCATAGAATGTGAAAAATTAACGTCTTTCAAATATTACGGGGCCAGTGTCTCAGCCTGCACATTTCATTAATCCATAGCAAGTGACTCAAATGTGACTGCCTCGTCAGTCCTATGCACTTGGAATATCATAAGTGGTCACTTTAGGTGAGTTTGAGGAGATACACAGTCATAGAATGCGAAAAATTAATATCTTTCAAATATTATGGGGGGAGTGTCTCAGCCTGCACATTTCATTAATCCATAGCAAGGTGACTCAATTGTGACTGATGAGTCACTCCAATGCACTTTGAATCTCATAAGTGGTCACTTTGGGTGAGTTTGAGGAGATACAGAGCCATAGAATGCGAAAACTTAACGTCTTTCAAATATTACGGGGCCAGTGTCTCAGCTTGGACATTTCATTAATCCATAGCAAGGTGACTCAGTTGTGACTGACTCGTCAGTCCTATGCACTTGGAATCTCATAAGTGGTCACTTTGGGTGAGTTTGAGGAGATACAGAGCCATAGAATGCGAAAATTTAACATCTTTCAAATATTACGGGGCCAGTGTCTCAGCCTGCACATTTCATTATTCCATAGCAAGGTGACTCAATTGTGACTGACTCGTCAGTCCTATGCTCTTAGAATCTCAGAAGTAGTCACTTTGGGTGAGTTTGAGGAGATACAGAGCCATAGAATGCGAAAAATTAACGTCTTTCAAATATTACGGGGCCAGTGTCTCAGCCTGCACATTTCACTAATCCATAGCAAGGTGACTCAATTGTGACTGACTCGTCAGTCCTATGCACTTGGAATCTCATAAGTGGTCACTTTGGGTGAGTTTGAGGAGATACAGAGCCATAGAATGCGAAAAATTAACGTCTTTCAAATATTACGGGGCCAGTGTCTCAGCCTGGACATTTCATTAATCCATAGCAAGGTGACTCAATCGTGACTGACTCGTCAGTCCTATGCACTTGGAATCTCATAAGTGGTCACTTTGGGAGAGTTTGAGGAGATACAGAGCCATAGAATGCGAAAAATTAACGTCTTTCAAATATTACGGGGCCAGTGTCTCATCCTGCACATTTCATTAATCCATAGCAAGGTGACTCAATTGTGACTGACTCGTCAGTCCAATGCACTTAGAATCTCATAAGTGGTCACTTTGGGTGAGTTTGAGGAGATACAGAGCCATAGAATGCGATAAATTAACGTCTTTCAAATATTACGGGGCCAGTGTCTCAGCCTGCACATTTCATTAATCCATAGCAAGGTGACTCAATTGTGACTGACTCGTCAGTCCTATGCACTTGGAATCTCATAAGTGGTCACTTTGGGTGAGTTTGAGGAGATACAGAGCCATAGAATGTGAAAAATTAACGTCTTTCAAATATTACGGGGCCAGTGTCTCAGCCTGCACATTTCATTAATCCATAGCAAGTGACTCAAATGTGACTGCCTCGTCAGTCCTATGCACTTGGAATATCATAAGTGGTCACTTTAGGTGAGTTTGAGGAGATACACAGTCATAGAATGCGAAAAATTAATATCTTTCAAATATTATGGGGGGAGTGTCTCAGCCTGCACATTTCATTAATCCATAGCAAGGTGACTCAATTGTGACTGATGAGTCACTCCAATGCACTTTGAATCTCATAAGTGGTCACTTTGGGTGAGTTTGAGGAGATACAGAGCCATAGAATGCGAAAACTTAACGTCTTTCAAATATTACGGGGCCAGTGTCTCAGCTTGGACATTTCATTAATCCATAGCAAGGTGACTCAGTTGTGACTGACTCGTCAGTCCTATGCACTTGGAATCTCATAAGTGGTCACTTTGGGTGAGTTTGAGGAGATACAGAGCCATAGAATGCGAAAATTTAACATCTTTCAAATATTACGGGGCCAGTGTCTCAGCCTGCACATTTCATTATTCCATAGCAAGGTGACTCAATTGTGACTGACTCGTCAGTCCTATGCTCTTAGAATCTCAGAAGTAGTCACTTTGGGTGAGTTTGAGGAGATACAGAGCCATAGAATGCGAAAAATTAACGTCTTTCAAATATTACGGGGCCAGTGTCTCAGCCTGCACATTTCACTAATCCATAGCAAGGTGACTCAATTGTGACTGACTCGTCAGTCCTATGCACTTGGAATCTCATAAGTGGTCACTTTGGGTGAGTTTGAGGAGATACAGAGCCATAGAATGCGAAAAATTAACGTCTTTCAAATATTACGGGGCCAGTGTCTCAGCCTGGACATTTCATTAATCCATAGCAAGGTGACTCAATCGTGACTGACTCGTCAGTCCTATGCACTTGGAATCTCATAAGTGGTCACTTTGGGAGAGTTTGAGGAGATACAGAGCCATAGAATGCGAAAAATTAACGTCTTTCAAATATTACGGGGCCAGTGTCTCAGCCTGCACATTTCATTAATCCATAGCAAGGTGACTCAATTGTGACTGACTCGTCAGTCCTATGCACTTGGAATCTCATAAGTGGTCACTTTGGGTGAGTTTGGGGAGAAACAGAGCCATAGAATGCGAAAAATTAACGTCTTTCAAATATTACGGGGCCAGTGTCTCAGCCTGCACATTTCATTAATCCATAGCAAGGTGACTCAATTGTGACTGACTCGTCAGTCCAATGCACTTGGAATCTCATAAGTGGTCACTTTGGGTGAGTTTGAGGAGATACAGAGCCATAGAATGCGATAAATTAACGTCTTTCAAATATTACGGGGCCAGTGTCTCAGCCTGCACATTTCATTAATCCATAGCAAGGTGACTCAATTGTTACTGACTCGTCAGTCCTATGCACTTGGAATCTCATAAGTGGTCACTTTGGGTGAGTTTGAGGAGATACAGAGCCATAGAATGCGAAAAATTAACGTCTTTCAAATATTACGTGGCCAGTGTCTCAGCCTGCACATTTCATTAATCCATAGCAAGGTGACTCAAATGTGACTGCCTCGTCAGTCCTATGCACTTGGAATATCATAAGTGGTCACTTTAGGTGAGTTTGAGGAGATACACAGTCATAGAATGCGAAAAATTAATATCTTTCAAATATTATGGGGGGAGTGTCTCAGCCTGCACATTTCATTAATCCATAGCAAGGCGACTCAATTGTGACTGATGAGTCACTCCAATGCACTTTGAATCTCATAAGTGGTCACTTTGGGTGAGTTTGAGGAGATACAGAGCCATAGAATGCGAAAACTTAACGTCTTTCAAATATTACGGGGCCAGTGTCTCAGCCTGGAAATTTCATTAATCCATAGCAAGGTGACTCAATTGTGACTGACTCGTCAGTCCTATGCACTTGGAATCTCATAAGTGGTCACTTTGGGTGAGTTTGAGGAGATACAGAGCCATAGAATGCGAAAATTTAACGTCTTTCAAATATTACGGGGCCAGTGTCTCAGCCTGCACATTTCATTATTCCATAGCAAGGTGACTCAATTGTGACTGACTCGTCAGTCCTATGCTCTTAGAATCTCAGAAGTGGTCACTTTGGGTGAGTTTGAGGAGATACAGAGCCATAGAATGCGAAAAATTAACGTCTTTCAAATATTACGGGGCCAGTGTCTCAGCCTGCACATTTCACTAATCCATAGCAAGGTGACTCAATTGTGACTGACTCGTCCGTCCTATGCACTTGGAATCTCATAAGTGGTCACTTTGGGTGAGTTTGAGGAGATACAGAGCCATAGAATGCGAAAAATTAACATCTTTCAAATATTACGGGGCCAGTGTCTCAGCCTGCACATTTCATTAATCCATAGCAAGGTGACTCAATTATGACTGACTCGTCAGTCCTATGCACTTGGAATCTCATAAGTGGTCACTTTGGGTGAGTTTGGGGAGATACAGAGCCATAGAATGCGAAAAATTAACGTCTTTCAAATATTACGGGGCCAGTGTCTCAGCCTGCACATTTCATTAATCCATAGCAAGGTGACTCAATTGTGACTGACTCGTCAGTCCAATGCACTTGGAATCTCATAAGTGGTCACTTTGGGTGAGTTTGAGGAGATACAGAGCCATAGAATGCGAAAAATTAACGTCTTTCAAATATTACTGGGCCAGTGTCTCAGCCTGCACATTTCATTAATACATAGCAAGGTGACTCAAATGTGACTGACTCGTCCATCCTATGCACTTGGAATCTCATAAGTGGTCACTTTGTGTGAGTTTGAGGAGATACCGAGCCATAGAATGCGAAAAATTAACGTCTTTCAAATATTACGGAGCCAGTGTCTCAGCCTGCACATTTCATTAATCCATAGCAAGGTGACTCAATTGTGACTGACTCGTCAGTCCTATGCACTTGGAATCTCATAAGTGGTCACTTTGGGTGAGTTTGAGGAGATACAGAGCCATAGAATGCGAAAAATTAACGTCTTTCAAATATTACGGGGCCAGTGTCTCAGCCTGCACATTTCATTAATCCATAGCAAGGTGACTCAATTGTGACTGACTCGTCAGTCTTATGCACTTGGAATCTCATAAGTGGTCACTTTGGGTGAGTTTGAGGAGATACAGAGCCATAGAATGTGAAAAATTAACGTCTTTCAAATATTACGGGGCCAGTGTCTCAGCCTGCACATTTCATTAATCCATAGCAAGGTGACTCAAATGTGACTGACTCGTCAGTCCTATGCACTTGGAATATCATAAGTGGTCACTTTAGGTGAGTTTGAGGAGATACAGAGTCATAGAATGCGAAAAATTAATGTCTTTCAAATATTACGGGCCAGTGTCTCAGCCTGCACATTTCATTAATCCATAGCAAGGTGACTCAATTGTGACTGACTCGTCAGTCCTATGCACTTGGAATCTCATAAGTGGTCACTTTGGGTGAGTTTGAGGAGATACAGAGCCATAGAATGCGAAAAATTAACGTCTTTCAAATTTTACGGGGCCAGTGTCTCAGCCTGCACATTTCATTATTCCATAGCAAGGTGACTCAATTGTGACTGACTCGTCAGTCCTATGCTCTTAGAATCTCAGAAGTGGTCACTTTGGGTGAGTTTGAGGAGATACAGAGCCATAGAATGTGAAAAATTAACGTCTTTCAAATATTACGGGGCCAGTGTCTCAGCCTGCACATTTCACTAATCCATAGCAAGGTGACTCAATTGTGACTGACTCGTCCGTCCTATACACTTGGAATCTCATAAGTGGTCACTTTGGGTGAGTTTGAGGAGATACAGAGCCATAGAATGCGAAAAATTAACGTCTTTCAAATATTACGGGGCCAGTGTCTCAGCCTGCACATTTCATTAATCCATAGCAAGGTGACTCAAATGTGACTAACTCGTCCGTCCTATGCACTTGGAATCTCATAAGTGGTCACTTTGTGTGAGTTTGAGGAGATACAGAGCCATAGAATGCGAAAAATTAACGTCTTTCAAATATTACGTGGCCAGTGTCTCAGCCTGCACATTTCAGTAATCCATAGCAAGGTGACTCAATTGTGACTGACTCGTCAGTCCAATGCACTTGGAATCTCATAAGTGGTCACTTTGGGTGAGTTTGAGGAGATACAGAGCCATAGAATGCGAAAAATTAACGTCTTTGAAATATTACGGGGCCAGTGTCTCAGCCTGCACATTTCATTAATCCATAGCAAGGTGACTCAAATGTGACTGACTCGTCCGTCCTATGCACTTGGAATCTCATAAGTGGTCACTTTGTGTGAGTTTGAGGAGATACAGAGCCATAGAATGCGAAAAATTAACGTCTTTCAAATATTACGGGGCCAGTGTCTCAGCCTGCACATTTCATTAATCCATAGCAAGGTGACTCAATTGTGACTGACTCGTCAGTCCTATGCACTTGGAATCTCATAAGTGGTCACTTTGGGTGAGTTTGAGGAGATACAGAGCCATAGAATGCGAAAAATTAACGTCTTTCAAATATTACGGGGCCAGTGTCTCAGCCTGCACATTTCATTAATCCATAGCAAGGTGACTCAATTGTGACTGACTCGTCAGTCTTATGCACTTGGAATCTCATAAGTGGTCACTTTGGGTGAGTTTGAGGAGATACAGAGCCATAGAATGTGAAAAATTAACGTCTTTCAAATATTACGGGGCCAGTGTCTCAGCCTGCACATTTCATTAATCCATAGCAAGGTGACTCAAATGTGACTGACTCGTCAGTCCTATGCACTTGGAATATCATAAGTGGTCACTTTAGGTGAGTTTGAGGAGATACAGAGTCATAGAATGCGAAAAATTAATGTCTTTCAAATATTACGGGCCAGTGTCTCAGCCTGCACATTTCATTAATCCATAGCAAGGTGACTCAATTGTGACTGACTCGTCAGTCCTATGCACTTGGAATCTCATAAGTGGTCACTTTGGGTGAGTTTGAGGAGATACAGAGCCATAGAATGCGAAAAATTAACGTCTTTCAAATTTTACGGGGCCAGTGTCTCAGCCTGCACATTTCATTATTCCATAGCAAGGTGACTCAATTGTGACTGACTCGTCAGTCCTATGCTCTTAGAATCTCAGAAGTGGTCACTTTGGGTGAGTTTGAGGAGATACAGAGCCATAGAATGTGAAAAATTAACGTCTTTCAAATATTACGGGGCCAGTGTCTCAGCCTGCACATTTCACTAATCCATAGCAAGGTGACTCAATTGTGACTGACTCGTCCGTCCTATACACTTGGAATCTCATAAGTGGTCACTTTGGGTGAGTTTGAGGAGATACAGAGCCATAGAATGCGAAAAATTAACGTCTTTCAAATATTACGGGGCCAGTGTCTCAGCCTGCACATTTCATTAATCCATAGCAAGGTGACTCAAATGTGACTAACTCGTCCGTCCTATGCACTTGGAATCTCATAAGTGGTCACTTTGTGTGAGTTTGAGGAGATACAGAGCCATAGAATGCGAAAAATTAACGTCTTTCAAATATTACGTGGCCAGTGTCTCAGCCTGCACATTTCAGTAATCCATAGCAAGGTGACTCAATTGTGACTGACTCGTCCGTCCTATGCTCTTGGAATCTCATAAGTGGTCACTTTGGGTGAGTTTGAGGAGATACAGAGCCATAGAATGCGAAAAATTAACGTCTTTCAAATATTACGGGGCCAGTGTCTCAGCCTGCACATTTCATTAATCCATAGCAAGGTGACTCAATTGTGACTGACTCGTCAGTCTTATGCACTTGGAATCTCATAAGTGGTCACTTTGGGTGAGTTTGAGGAGATACAGAGCCATAGAATGTGAAAAATTAACGTCTTTCAAATATTACGGGGCCAGTGTCTCAGCCTGCACATTTCATTAATCCATAGCAAGGTGACTCAAATGTGACTGACTCGTCAGTCCTATGCACTTGGAATATCATAAGTGGTCACTTTAGGTGAGTTTGAGGAGATACAGAGTCATAGAATGCGAAAAATTAATGTCTTTCAAATATTACGGGCCAGTGTCTCAGCCTGCACATTTCATTAATCCATAGCAAGGTGACTCAATTGTGACTGACTCGTCAGTCCTATGCACTTGGAATCTCATAAGTGGTCACTTTGGGTGAGTTTGAGGAGATACAGAGCCATAGAATGCGAAAAATTAACGTCTTTCAAATTTTACGGGGCCAGTGTCTCAGCCTGCACATTTCATTATTCCATAGCAAGGTGACTCAATTGTGACTGACTCGTCAGTCCTATGCTCTTAGAATCTCAGAAGTGGTCACTTTGGGTGAGTTTGAGGAGATACAGAGCCATAGAATGTGAAAAATTAACGTCTTTCAAATATTACGGGGCCAGTGTCTCAGCCTGCACATTTCACTAATCCATAGCAAGGTGACTCAATTGTGACTGACTCGTCCGTCCTATACACTTGGAATCTCATAAGTGGTCACTTTGGGTGAGTTTGAGGAGATACAGAGCCATAGAATGCGAAAAATTAACGTCTTTCAAATATTACGGGGCCAGTGTCTCAGCCTGCACATTTCATTAATCCATAGCAAGGTGACTCAAATGTGACTAACTCGTCCGTCCTATGCACTTGGAATCTCATAAGTGGTCACTTTGTGTGAGTTTGAGGAGATACAGAGCCATAGAATGCGAAAAATTAACGTCTTTCAAATATTACGTGGCCAGTGTCTCAGCCTGCACATTTCAGTAATCCATAGCAAGGTGACTCAATTGTGACTGACTCGTCAGTCCAATGCACTTGGAATCTCATAAGTGGTCACTTTGGGTGAGTTTGAGGAGATACAGAGCCATAGAATGCGAAAAATTAACGTCTTTGAAATATTACGGGGCCAGTGTCTCAGCCTGCACATTTCATTAATCCATAGCAAGGTGACTCAAATGTGACTGACTCGTCCGTCCTATGCACTTGGAATCTCATAAGTGGTCACTTTGTGTGAGTTTGAGGAGATACAGAGCCATAGAATGCGAAAAATTAACGTCTTTCAAATATTACGGGGCCAGTGTCTCAGCCTGCACATTTCATTAATCCATAGCAAGGTGACTCAATTGTGACTGACTCGTCAGTCCTATGCACTTGGAATCTCATAAGTGGTCACTTTGGGTGAGTTTGAGGAGATACAGAGCCATAGAATGCGAAAAATTAACGTCTTTCAAATATTACGGGGCCAGTGTCTCAGCCTGCACATTTCATTAATCCATAGCAAGGTGACTCAATTGTGACTGACTCGTCAGTCTTATGCACTTGGAATCTCATAAGTGGTCACTTTGGGTGAGTTTGAGGAGATACAGAGCCATAGAATGTGAAAAATTAACGTCTTTCAAATATTACGGGGCCAGTGTCTCAGCCTGCACATTTCATTAATCCATAGCAAGGTGACTCAAATGTGACTGACTCGTCAGTCCTATGCACTTGGAATATCATAAGTGGTCACTTTAGGTGAGTTTGAGGAGATACAGAGTCATAGAATGCGAAAAATTAATGTCTTTCAAATATTACGGGCCAGTGTCTCAGCCTGCACATTTCATTAATCCATAGCAAGGTGACTCAATTGTGACTGACTCGTCAGTCCTATGCACTTGGAATCTCATAAGTGGTCACTTTGGGTGAGTTTGAGGAGATACAGAGCCATAGAATGCGAAAAATTAACGTCTTTCAAATTTTACGGGGCCAGTGTCTCAGCCTGCACATTTCATTATTCCATAGCAAGGTGACTCAATTGTGACTGACTCGTCAGTCCTATGCTCTTAGAATCTCAGAAGTGGTCACTTTGGGTGAGTTTGAGGAGATACAGAGCCATAGAATGTGAAAAATTAACGTCTTTCAAATATTACGGGGCCAGTGTCTCAGCCTGCACATTTCACTAATCCATAGCAAGGTGACTCAATTGTGACTGACTCGTCCGTCCTATACACTTGGAATCTCATAAGTGGTCACTTTGGGTGAGTTTGAGGAGATACAGAGCCATAGAATGCGAAAAATTAACGTCTTTCAAATATTACGGGGCCAGTGTCTCAGCCTGCACATTTCATTAATCCATAGCAAGGTGACTCAAATGTGACTAACTCGTCCGTCCTATGCACTTGGAATCTCATAAGTGGTCACTTTGTGTGAGTTTGAGGAGATACAGAGCCATAGAATGCGAAAAATTAACGTCTTTCAAATATTACGTGGCCAGTGTCTCAGCCTGCACATTTCAGTAATCCATAGCAAGGTGACTCAATTGTGACTGACTCGTCCGTCCTATGCTCTTGGAATCTCATAAGTGGTCACTTTGGGTGAGTTTGAGGAGATACAGAGCCATAGAATGCGAAAAATTAACATCTTTCAAATATTACGGGGCCAGTGTCTCAGCCTGCACATTTCATTAATCCATAGCAAGGTGACTCAATTGTGACTGACTCGTCAGTCCAATGCACTTGGAATCTCATAAGTGGTCACTTTGGGTGAGTTTGAGGAGATACAGAGCCATAGAATGCGAAAAATTAACGTCTTTCAAATATTACGGGGCCAGTGTCTCAGCCTGCACATTTCATTAATCCATAGCAAGGTGACTCAAATGTGACTGACTCGTCCGTCCTATGCACTTGGAATCTCATAAGTGGTCACTTTGTGTGAGTTTGAGGAGATACAGAGCCATAGAATGCGAAAAATTAACGTCTTTCAAATATTACGGGGCCAGTGTCTCAGCCTGCACATTTCATTAATCCATAGCAAGGTGACTCAATTGTGACTGACTCGTCAGTCCTATGCACTTGGAATCTCATAAGTGGTCACTTTGGGTGAGTTTGAGGAGATACAGAGCCATAGAATGCGAAAAATTAACGTCTTTCAAATATTACGGGGCCAGTGTCTCAGCCTGCACATTTCATTAATCCATAGCAAGGTGACTCAATTGTGACTGACTCGTCAGTCTTATGCACTTGGAATCTCATAAGTGGTCACTTTGGGTGAGTTTGAGGAGATACAGAGCCATAGAATGTGAAAAATTAACGTCTTTCAAATATTACGGAGCCAGTGTCTCAGCCTGCACATTTCATTAATCCATAGCAAGGTGACTCAAATGTGACTGACTCGTCAGTCCTATGCACTTGGAATATCATAAGTGGTCACTTTAGGTGAGTTTGAGGAGATACAGAGTCATAGAATGCGAAAAATTAATGTCTTTCAAATATTACGGGGCCAGTGTCTCAGCCTGCACATTTCATTAATCCATAGCAAGGTGACTCAATTGTGACTGACTCGTCAGTCCTATGCACTTGGAATCTCATAAGTGGTCACTTTGGGTGAGTTTGAGGAGATACAGAGCCATAGAATGCGAAAAATTAACGTCTTTCAAATTTTACGAGGCCAGTGTCTCAGCCTGCACATTTCATTAATCCATAGCAAGGTGACTCAAATGTGACTGACTCGTCCGTCCTATGCACTTGGAATCTCATAAGTGGTCACTTTGTGTGAGTTTGAGGAGATACAGAGCCATAGAATGCGAAAAATTAACGTCTTTCAAATATTACGGGGCCAGTGTCTCAGCCTGCACATTTCACTAATCCATAGCAAGGTGACTCAATTATGACTGACTCGTCAGTCCTATGCACTTGGAAGCTCATAAGTGGTCACTTTGGGTGAGTTTGGGGAGATACAGAGCCATAGAATGCGAAAAATTAACGTCTTTCAAATATTACGGGGCCAGTGTCTCAGCCTGCACATTTCATTAATCCATAGCAAGGTGACTCAATTGTGACTGACTCGTCAGTCCTATGCACTTGGAATCTCATAAGTGGTCACTTTGGGTGAGTTTGAGGAGATACAGAGCCATAGAATGCGAAAAATTAACGTCTTTCAAATATTACGGGGTCAGTGTCTCAGCCTGCACATTTCATTAATCCATAGCAAGGTGACTCAATTGTGACTGACTCGTCAGTCTTATGCACTTGGAATCTCATAAGTGGTCACTTTGGGTGAGTTTGAGGTGATACAGAGCCATAGAATGTGAAAAATTAACGTCTTTCAAATATTACGGGGCCAGTGTCTCAGCCTGCACATTTCATTAATCCATAGCAAGGTGACTCAATTGTGACTGACTCGTCAGTCCAATGCACTTGGAATCTCATAAGTGGTCACTTTGGGTGAGTTTGAGGAGATACAGAGCCATAGAATGCGAAAAATTAACGTCTTTCAAATATTACGGGGCCAGTGTCTCAGCCTGCACATTTCATTAATCCATAGCAAGGTGACTCAAATGTGACTGACTCGTCAGTCCTATGCACTTGGAATCTCATAAGTGGTCACTTTGTGTGAGTTTGAGGAGATACAGAGCCATAGAATGCGAAAAATTAACGTCTTTCAAATATTACGGGGCCAGTGTCTCAGCCTGCACATTTCATTAATCCATAGCAAGGTGACTCAATTGTGACTGACTCGTCAGTCGTATGCACTTGGCATCTCATAAGTGGTCACTTTGGGTGAGTTTGAGGAGATACAGAGCCATAGAATGCGAAAAATTAACGTCTTTCAAATATTACGGGGCCAGTGTCTCAGCCTGCACATTTCATTAATCCATAGCAAGGTGACTCAATTGTGACTGACTCGTCAGTCTTATGCACTTGGAATCTCATAAGTGGTCACTTTGGGTGAGTTTGAGGAGATACAGAGCCATAGAATGTGAAAAATTAACGTCTTTCAAATATTACGGAGCCAGTGTCTCAGCCTGCACATTTCATTAATCCATAGCAAGGTGACTCAAATGTGACTGACTCGTCAGTCCTATGCACTTGGAATATCATAAGTGGTCACTTTAGGTGAGTTTGAGGAGATACAGAGTCATAGAATGCGAAAAATTAATGTCTTTCAAATATTACGGGGCCAGTGTCTCAGCCTGCACATTTCATTAATCCATAGCAAGGTGACTCAATTGTGACTGACTCGTCAGTCCTATGCACTTGGAATCTCATAAGTGGTCACTTTGGGTGAGTTTGAGGAGATACAGAGCCATAGAATGCGAAAAATTAACGTCTTTCAAATTTTACGGGGCCAGTGTCTCAGCCTGCACATTTCATTAATCCATAGCAAGGTGACTCAAATGTGACTGACTCGTCCGTCCTATGCACTTGGAATCTCATAAGTGGTCACTTTGTGTGAGTTTGAGGAGATACAGAGCCATAGAATGCGAAAAATTAACGTCTTTCAAATATTACGGGGCCAGTGTCTCAGCCTGCACATTTCACTAATCCATAGCAAGGTGACTCAATTATGACTGACTCGTCAGTCCTATGCACTTGGAAGCTCATAAGTGGTCACTTTGGGTGAGTTTGGGGAGATACAGAGCCATAGAATGCGAAAAATTAACGTCTTTCAAATATTACGGGGCCAGTGTCTCAGCCTGCACATTTCATTAATCCATAGCAAGGTGACTCAATTGTGACTGACTCGTCAGTCCTATGCACTTGGAATCTCATAAGTGGTCACTTTGGGTGAGTTTGAGGAGATACAGAGCCATAGAATGCGAAAAATTAACGTCTTTCAAATATTACGGGGTCAGTGTCTCAGCCTGCACATTTCATTAATCCATAGCAAGGTGACTCAATTGTGACTGACTCGTCAGTCTTATGCACTTGGAATCTCATAAGTGGTCACTTTGGGTGAGTTTGAGGTGATACAGAGCCATAGAATGTGAAAAATTAACGTCTTTCAAATATTACGGGGCCAGTGTCTCAGCCTGCACATTTCATTAATCCATAGCAAGGTGACTCAAATGTGACTGACTCGTCAGTCCTATGCACTTGGAATATCATAAGTGGTCACTTTAGGTGAGTTTGAGGAGATACAGAGTCATAGAATGCGAAAAATTAATGTCTTTCAAATATTATGGGCCAGTGTCTCAGCCTGCACATTTCATTAATCCATAGCAAGGTGACTCAATTGTGACTGACTCGTCAGTCCTATGCACTTGGAATCTCATAAGTGGTCACTTTGGGTGAGTTTGAGGAGATACAGAGCCATAGAATGCGAAAAATTAACGTCTTTCAAATTTTACGGGGCCAGTGTCTCAGCCTGCACATTTCATTATTCCATAGCAAGGTGACTCAATTGTGACTGACTCGTCAGTCCTATGCTCTTAGAATCTCAGAAGTGGTCACTTTGGGTGAGTTTGAGGAGATACAGAGCCATAGAATGTGAAAAATTAACGTCTTTCAAATATTACGGGGCCAGTGTCTCAGCCTGCACATTTCATTAATCCATAGCAAGGTGACTCAATTGTGACTGACTCGTCAGTCTTATGCACTTGGAATCTCATAAGTGGTCACTTTGGGTGAGTTTGAGGTGATACAGAGCCATAGAATGTGAAAAATTAACGTCTTTCAAATATTACGGGGCCAGTGTCTCAGCCTGCACATTTCATTAATCCATAGCAAGGTGACTCAAATGTGACTGACTCGTCAGTCCTATGCACTTGGAATATCATAAGTGGTCACTTTAGGTGAGTTTGAGGAGATACAGAGTCATAGAATGCGAAAAATTAATGTCTTTCAAATATTATGGGCCAGTGTCTCAGCCTGCACATTTCATTAATCCATAGCAAGGTGACTCAATTGTGACTGACTCGTCAGTCCTATGCACTTGGAATCTCATAAGTGGTCACTTTGGGTGAGTTTGAGGAGATACAGAGCCATAGAATGCGAAAAATTAACGTCTTTCAAATTTTACGGGGCCAGTGTCTCAGCCTGCACATTTCATTATTCCATAGTAAGGTGACTCAATTGTGACTGACTCGTCAGTCCTATGCTCTTAGAATCTCAGAAGTGGTCACTTTGGGTGAGTTTGAGGAGATACAGAGCCATAGAATGTGAAAAATTAACGTCTTTCAAATATTACGGGGCCAGTGTCTCAGCCTGCACATTTCACTAATCCATAGCAAGGTGACTCAATTGTGACTGACTCGTCCATCCTATGCACTTGGAATCTCATAAGTGGTCACTTTGGGTGAGTTTGAGGAGATACAGAGCCATAGAATGCGAAAAATTAACGTCTTTCAAATATTACGGGGCCAGTGTCTCAGCCTGCACATTTCATTAATCCATAGCAAGGTGACTCAAATGTGACTGACTCGTCCGTCCTATGCACTTGGAATCTCATAAGTGGTCACTTTGTGTGAGTTTGAGGAGATACAGAGCCATAGAATGCGAAAAATTAACGTCTTTCAAATATTACGGGGCCAGTGTCTCAGCCTGCACATTTCATTAATCCATAGCAAGGTGACTCAATTGTGACTGACTCGTCAGTCCTATGCACTTGGAATCTCATAAGTGGTCACTTTGGGTGAGTTTGAGGAGATACAGAGCCATAGAATGCGAAAAATTAACGTCTTTCAAATATTACGGGGCCAGTGTCTCAGCCTGCACATTTCATTAATCCATAGCAAGGTGACTCAAATGTGACTGACTCGTCAGTCCTATGCACTTGGAATCTCATAAGTGGTCACTTTGTGTGAGTTTGAGGAGATACAGAGCCATAGAATGCGAAAAATTAACGTCTTTCAAATATTACGGGGCCAGTGTCTCAGCCTGCACATTTCATTAATCCATAGCAAGGTGACTCAATTGTGACTGACTCGTCAGTCGTATGCACTTGGCATCTCATAAGTGGTCACTTTGGGTGAGTTTGAGGAGATACAGAGCCATAGAATGCGAAAAATTAACGTCTTTCAAATATTACGGGGCCAGTGTCTCAGCCTGCACATTTCATTAATCCATAGCAAGGTGACTCAATTGTGACTGACTCGTCAGTCTTATGCACTTGGAATCTCATAAGTGGTCACTTTGGGTGAGTTTGAGGAGATACAGAGCCATAGAATGTGAAAAATTAACGTCTTTCAAATATTACGGAGCCAGTGTCTCAGCCTGCACATTTCATTAATCCATAGCAAGGTGACTCAAATGTGACTGACTCGTCAGTCCTATGCACTTGGAATATCATAAGTGGTCACTTTAGGTGAGTTTGAGGAGATACAGAGTCATAGAATGCGAAAAATTAATGTCTTTCAAATATTACGGGGCCAGTGTCTCAGCCTGCACATTTCATTAATCCATAGCAAGGTGACTCAATTGTGACTGACTCGTCAGTCCTATGCACTTGGAATCTCATAAGTGGTCACTTTGGGTGAGTTTGAGGAGATACAGAGCCATAGAATGCGAAAAATTAACGTCTTTCAAATTTTACGGGGCCAGTGTCTCAGCCTGCACATTTCATTAATCCATAGCAAGGTGACTCAAATGTGACTGACTCGTCCGTCCTATGCACTTGGAATCTCATAAGTGGTCACTTTGTGTGAGTTTGAGGAGATACAGAGCCATAGAATGCGAAAAATTAACGTCTTTCAAATATTACGGGGCCAGTGTCTCAGCCTGCACATTTCACTAATCCATAGCAAGGTGACTCAATTATGACTGACTCGTCAGTCCTATGCACTTGGAAGCTCATAAGTGGTCACTTTGGGTGAGTTTGGGGAGATACAGAGCCATAGAATGCGAAAAATTAACGTCTTTCAAATATTACGGGGCCAGTGTCTCAGCCTGCACATTTCATTAATCCATAGCAAGGTGACTCAATTGTGACTGACTCGTCAGTCCTATGCACTTGGAATCTCATAAGTGGTCACTTTGGGTGAGTTTGAGGAGATACAGAGCCATAGAATGCGAAAAATTAACGTCTTTCAAATATTACGGGGTCAGTGTCTCAGCCTGCACATTTCATTAATCCATAGCAAGGTGACTCAATTGTGACTGACTCGTCAGTCTTATGCACTTGGAATCTCATAAGTGGTCACTTTGGGTGAGTTTGAGGTGATACAGAGCCATAGAATGTGAAAAATTAACGTCTTTCAAATATTACGGGGCCAGTGTCTCAGCCTGCACATTTCATTAATCCATAGCAAGGTGACTCAAATGTGACTGACTCGTCAGTCCTATGCACTTGGAATATCATAAGTGGTCACTTTAGGTGAGTTTGAGGAGATACAGAGTCATAGAATGCGAAAAATTAATGTCTTTCAAATATTATGGGCCAGTGTCTCAGCCTGCACATTTCATTAATCCATAGCAAGGTGACTCAATTGTGACTGACTCGTCAGTCCTATGCACTTGGAATCTCATAAGTGGTCACTTTGGGTGAGTTTGAGGAGATACAGAGCCATAGAATGCGAAAAATTAACGTCTTTCAAATTTTACGGGGCCAGTGTCTCAGCCTGCACATTTCATTATTCCATAGCAAGGTGACTCAATTGTGACTGACTCGTCAGTCCTATGCTCTTAGAATCTCAGAAGTGGTCACTTTGGGTGAGTTTGAGGAGATACAGAGCCATAGAATGTGAAAAATTAACGCCTTTCAAATATTACGGGGCCAGTGTCTCAGCCTGCACATTTCATTAATCCATAGCAAGGTGACTCAATTGTGACTGACTCGTCAGTCTTATGCACTTGGAATCTCATAAGTGGTCACTTTGGGTGAGTTTGAGGTGATACAGAGCCATAGAATGTGAAAAATTAACGTCTTTCAAATATTACGGGGCCAGTGTCTCAGCCTGCACATTTCATTAATCCATAGCAAGGTGACTCAAATGTGACTGACTCGTCAGTCCTATGCACTTGGAATCTCATAAGTGGTCACTTTAGGTGAGTTTGAGGAGATACAGAGTCATAGAATGCGAAAAATTAATGTCTTTCAAATATTATGGGCCAGTGTCTCAGCCTGCACATTTCATTAATCCATAGCAAGGTGACTCAATTGTGACTGACTCGTCAGTCCTATGCACTTGGAATCTCATAAGTGGTCACTTTGGGTGAGTTTGAGGAGATACAGAGCCATAGAATGCGAAAAATTAACGTCTTTCAAATTTTACGGGGCCAGTGTCTCAGCCTGCACATTTCATTATTCCATAGTAAGGTGACTCAATTGTGACTGACTCGTCAGTCCTATGCTCTTAGAATCTCAGAAGTGGTCACTTTGGGTGAGTTTGAGGAGATACAGAGCCATAGAATGTGAAAAATTAACGTCTTTCAAATATTACGGGGCCAGTGTCTCAGCCTGCACATTTCACTAATCCATAGCAAGGTGACTCAATTGTGACTGACTCGTCCGTCCTATGCACTTGGAATCTCATAAGTGGTCACTTTGGGTGAGTTTGAGGAGATACAGAGCCATAGAATGCGAAAAATTAACGTCTTTCAAATATTACGGGGCCAGTGTCTCAGCCTGCACATTTCATTAATCCATAGCAAGGTGACTCAATTGTGACTGACTCGTCAGTCCAATGCACTTGGAATCTCATAAGTGGTCACTTTGGGTGAGTTTGAGGAGATACAGAGCCATAGAATGCGAAAAATTAACGTCTTTCAAATATTACGGGGCCAGTGTCTCAGCCTGCACATTTCATTAATCCATAGCAAGGTGACTCAAATGTGACTGACTCGTCCGTCCTATGCACTTGGAATCTCATAAGTGGTCACTTTGTGTGAGTTTGAGGAGATACAGAGCCATAGAATGCGAAAAATTAACGTCTTTCAAATATTACGGGGCCAGTGTCTCAGCCTGCACATTTCATTAATCCATAGCAAGGTGACTCAATTGTGACTGACTCGTCAGTCCTATGCACTTGGAATCTCATAAGTGGTCACTTTGGGTGAGTTTGAGGAGATACAGAGCCATAGAATGCGAAAAATTAACGTCTTTCAAATATTACGGGGCCAGTGTCTCAGCCTGCACATTTCATTAATCCATAGCAAGGTGACTCAATTGTGACTGACTCGTCAGTCTTATGCACTTGGAATCTGATAAGTGGTCACTTTGGGTGAGTTTGAGGAGATACAGAGCCATAGAATGTGAAAAATTAACGTCTTTCAAATATTACGGGGCCAGTGTCTCAGGCTGCACATTTCATTAATCCATAGCAAGGTGACTCAAATGTGACTGACTCGTCAGTCCTATGCACTTGGAATATCATAAGTGGTCACTTTAGGTGAGTTTGAGGAGATACAGAGTCATAGAATGCGAAAAATTAATGTCTTTCAAATATTACGGGGCCAGTGTCTCAGCCTGCACATTTCATTAATCCATAGCAAGGTGACTCAATTGTGACTGACTCGTCAGTCCTATGCACTTGGAATCTCATAAGTGGTCACTTTGGGTGAGTTTGAGGAGATACAGAGCCATAGAATGCGAAAAATTAACGTCTTTCAAATTTTACGGGGCCAGTGTCTCAGCCTGCACATTTCATTATTCCATAGCAAGGTGACTCAATTGTGACTGACTCGTCAGTCCTATGCTCTTAGAATCTCAGAAGTGGTCACTTTGGGTGAGTTTGAGGAGATACAGAGCCATAGAATGCGAAAAATTAACGTCTTTCAAATATTACGGGGCCAGTGTCTCAGCCTGCACATTTCATTAATCCATAGCAAGGTGACTCAATTATGACTGACTCGTCAGTCCTATGCACTTGGAAGCTCATAAGTGGTCACTTTGGGTGAGTTTGGGGAGATACAGAGCCATAGAATGCGAAAAATTAACGTCTTTCAAATATTACGGGGCCAGTGTCTCAGCCTGCACATTTCATTAATCCATAGCAAGGTGACTCAATTGTGACTGACTCGTCAGTCCAATGCACTTGGAATCTCATAAGTGGTCACTTTGGGTGAGTTTGAGGAGATACAGAGCCATAGAATGCGAAAAATTAACGTCTTTGAAATATTACGGGGCCAGTGTCTCAGCCTGCACATTTCATTAATCCATAGCAAGGTGACTCAAATGTGACTGACTCGTCCGTCCTATGCACTTGGAATCTCATAAGTGGTCACTTTGTGTGAGTTTGAGGAGATACAGAGCCATAGAATGCGAAAAATTAACGTCTTTCAAATATTACGGGGCCAGTGTCTCAGCCTGCACATTTCATTAATCCATAGCAAGGTGACTCAATTGTGACTGACTCGTCAGTCCTATGCACTTGGAATCTCATAAGTGGTCACTTTGGGTGAGTTTGAGGAGATACAGAGCCATAGAATGCGAAAAATTAACGTCTTTCAAATATTACGGGGCCAGTGTCTCAGCCTGCACATTTCATTAATCCATAGCAAGGTGACTCAATTGTGACTGACTCGTCAGTCTTATGCACTTGGAATCTCATAAGTGGTCACTTTGGGTGAGTTTGAGGAGATACAGAGCCATAGAATGTGAAAAATTAACGTCTTTCAAATATTACGGGGCCAGTGTCTCAGCCTGCACATTTCATTAATCCATAGCAAGGTGACTCAAATGTGACTGACTCGTCAGTCCTATGCACTTGGAATATCATAAGTGGTCACTTTAGGTGAGTTTGAGGAGATACAGAATCATAGAATGCGAAAAATTAATGTCTTTCAAATATTACGGGCCAGTGTCTCAGCCTGCACATTTCATTAATCCATAGCAAGGTGACTCAATTGTGACTGACTCGTCAGTCCTATGCACTTGGAATCTCATAAGTGGTCACTTTGGGTGAGTTTGAGGAGATACAGAGCCATAGAATGCGAAAAATTAACGTCTTTCAAATTTTACGGGGCCAGTGTCTCAGCCAGCACATTTCATTATTCCATAGCAAGGTGACTCAATTGTGACTGACTCGTCAGTCCTATGCTCTTAGAATCTCAGAAGTGGTCACTTTGGGTGAGTTTGAGGAGATACAGAGCCATAGAATGTGAAAAATTAACGTCTTTCAAATATTACGGGGCCAGTGTCTCAGCCTGCACATTTCACTAATCCATAGCAAGGTGACTCAATTGTGACTGACGCGTCCGTCCTATGCACTTGGAATCTCATAAGTGGTCACTTTGGGTGAGTTTGAGGAGATACAGAGCCATAGAATGCGAAAAATTAACGTCTTTCAAATATTACGGGGCCAGTGTCTCAGCCTGCACATTTCATTAATCCATAGCAAGGTGACTCAAATGTGACTAACTCGTCCGTCCTATGCACTTGGAATCTCATAAGTGGTCACTTTGTGTGAGTTTGAGGAGATACAGAGCCATAGAATGCGAAAAATTAACGTCTTTCAAATTTTACGGGGACAGTGTCTCAGCCTGCACATTTCATTATTCCATAGCAAGGTGACTCAATTGTGACTGACTCGTCAGTCCTATGCTCTTAGAATCTCAGAAGTGGTCACTTTGGGTGAGTTTGAGGAGATACAGAGCCATAGAATGTGAAAAATTAACGTCTTTCAAATATTACGGGGCCAGTGTCTCAGCCTGCACATTTCATTAATCCATAGCAAGGTGACTCAATTATGACTGACTCGTCAGTCCTATGCACTTGGAAGCTCATAAGTGGTCACTTTGGGTGAGTTTGGGGAGATACAGAGCCATAGAATGCGAAAAATTAACGTCTTTCAAATATTACGGGGCCAGTGTCTCAGCCTGCACATTTCATTAATCCATAGCAAGGTGACTCAATTGTGACTGACTCGTCAGTCCAATGCACTTGGAATCTCATAAGTGGTCACTTTGGGTGAGTTTGAGGAGATACAGAGCCATAGAATGCGAAAAATTAACGTCTTTCAAATATTACGGGGCCAGTGTCTCAGCCTGCACATTTCATTAATCCATAGCAAGGTGACTCAAATGTGACTGACTCGTCCGTCCTATGCACTTGGAATCTCATAAGTGGTCACTTTGTGTGAGTTTGAGGAGATACAGAGCCATAGAATGCGAAAAATTAACGTCTTTCAAATATTACGGGGCCAGTGTCTCAGCCTGCACATTTCATTAATCCATAGCAAGGTGACTCAATTGTGACTGACTCGTCAGTCCTATGCACTTGGAATCTCATAAGTGGTCACTTTGGGTGAGTTTGAGGAGATACAGAGCCATAGAATGCGAAAAATTAACGTCTTTCAAATATTACGGGGCCAGTGTCTCAGCCTGCACATTTCATTAATCCATAGCAAGGTGACTCAATTGTGACTGACTCGTCAGTCTTATGCACTTGGAATCTCATAAGTGGTCACTTTGGGTGAGTTTGAGGAGATACAGAGCCATAGAATGTGAAAAATTAACGTCTTTCAAATATTACGGGGCCAGTGTCTCAGCCTGCACATTTCATTAATCCATAGCAAGGTGACTCAAATGTGACTGACTCGTCAGTCCTATGCACTTGGAATATCATAAGTGGTCACTTTAGGTGAGTTTGAGGAGATACAGAGTCATAGAATGCGAAAAATTAATGTCTTTCAAATATTACGGGGCCAGTGTCTCAGCCTGCACATTTCATTAATCCATAGCAAGGTGACTCAATTGTGACTGACTCGTCAGTCCTATGCACTTGGAATCTCATAAGTGGTCACTTTGGGTGAGTTTGAGGAGATACAGAGCCATAGAATGCGAAAAATTAACGTCTTTCAAATTTTACGGGGCCAGTGTCTCAGCCTGCACATTTCATTAATCCATAGCAAGGTGACTCAAATGTGACTGACTCGTCCGTCCTATGCACTTGGAATCTCATAAGGGGTCACTTTGGGTGAGTTTGAGGAGATACAGAGCCATAGAATGCGAAAAATTAACGTCTTTCAAATATTACGGGGCCAGTGTCTCAGCCTGCACATTTCATTAATCCATAGCAAGGTGACTCAATTATGACTGACTCGTCAGTCCTATGCACTTGGAAGCTCATAAGTGGTCACTTTGGGTGAGTTTGGGGAGATACAGAGCCATAGAATGCGAAAAATTAACGTCTTTCAAATATTACGGGGCCAGTGTCTCAGCCTGCACATTTCATTAATCCATAGCAAGGTGACTCAATTGTGACTGACTCGTCAGTCCAATGCACTTGGAATCTCATAAGTGGTCACTTTGGGTGAGTTTGAGGAGATACAGAGCCATAGAATGCGAAAAATTAACGTCTTTCAAATATTACGGGGCCAGTGTCTCAGCCTGCACATTTCATTAATCCATAGCAAGGTGACTCAAATGTGACTGACTCGTCCGTCCTATGCACTTGGAATCTCATAAGTGGTCACTTTGTGTGAGTTTGAGGAGATACAGAGCCATAGAATGCGAAAAATTAACGTCTTTCAAATATTACGGGACCAGTGTCTCAGCCTGCACATTTCATTAATCCATAGCAAGGTGACTCAATTGTGACTGACTCGTCAGTCCTATGCACTTGGAATCTCATAAGTGGTCACTTTGTGTGAGTTTGAGGAGATACAGAGCCATAGAATGCGAAAAATTAACGTCTTTCAAATATTACGGGGCCAGTGTCTCAGCCTGCACATTTCATTAATCCATAGCAAGGTGACTCAATTGTGACTGACTCGTCAGTCCTATGCACTTGGAATCTCATAAGTGGTCACTTTGGGTGAGTTTGAGGAGATACAGAGCCATAGAATGCGAAAAATTAACGTCTTTCAAATATTACGGGGCCAGTGTCTCAGCCTGCACATTTCATTAATCCATAGCAAGGTGACTCAATTGTGACTGACTCGTCAGTCTTATGCACTTGGAATCTCATAAGTGGTCACTTTGGGTGAGTTTGAGGAGATACAGAGCCATAGAATGTGAAAAATTAACGTCTTTCAAATATTACGGGGCCAGTGTCTCAGCCTGCACATTTCATTAATCCATAGCAAGGTGACTCAAATGTGACTGACTCGTCAGTCCTATGCACTTGGAATATCATAAGTGGTCACTTTAGGTGAGTTTGAGGAGATACAGAATCATAGAATGCGAAAAATTAATGTCTTTCAAATATTACGGGCCAGTGTCTCAGCCTGCACATTTCATTAATCCATAGCAAGGTGACTCAATTGTGACTGACTCGTCAGTCCTATGCACTTGGAATCTCATAAGTGGTCACTTTGGGTGAGTTTGAGGAGATACAGAGCCATAGAATGCGAAAAATTAACGTCTTTCAAATTTTACGGGGCCAGTGTCTCAGCCAGCACATTTCATTATTCCATAGCAAGGTGACTCAATTGTGACTGACTCGTCAGTCCTATGCTCTTAGAATCTCAGAAGTGGTCACTTTGGGTGAGTTTGAGGAGATACAGAGCCATAGAATGTGAAAAATTAACGTCTTTCAAATATTACGGGGCCAGTGTCTCAGCCTGCACATTTCACTAATCCATAGCAAGGTGACTCAATTGTGACTGACGCGTCCGTCCTATGCACTTGGAATCTCATAAGTGGTCACTTTGGGTGAGTTTGAGGAGATACAGAGCCATAGAATGCGAAAAATTAACGTCTTTCAAATATTACGGGGCCAGTGTCTCAGCCTGCACATTTCATTAATCCATAGCAAGGTGACTCAAATGTGACTAACTCGTCCGTCCTATGCACTTGGAATCTCATAAGTGGTCACTTTGTGTGAGTTTGAGGAGATACAGAGCCATAGAATGCGAAAAATTAACGTCTTTCAAATTTTACGGGGACAGTGTCTCAGCCTGCACATTTCATTATTCCATAGCAAGGTGACTCAATTGTGACTGACTCGTCAGTCCTATGCTCTTAGAATCTCAGAAGTGGTCACTTTGGGTGAGTTTGAGGAGATACAGAGCCATAGAATGTGAAAAATTAACGTCTTTCAAATATTACGGGGCCAGTGTCTCAGCCTGCACATTTCATTAATCCATAGCAAGGTGACTCAATTATGACTGACTCGTCAGTCCTATGCACTTGGAAGCTCATAAGTGGTCACTTTGGGTGAGTTTGGGGAGATACAGAGCCATAGAATGCGAAAAATTAACGTCTTTCAAATATTACGGGGCCAGTGTCTCAGCCTGCACATTTCATTAATCCATAGCAAGGTGACTCAATTGTGACTGACTCGTCAGTCCAATGCACTTGGAATCTCATAAGTGGTCACTTTGGGTGAGTTTGAGGAGATACAGAGCCATAGAATGCGAAAAATTAACGTCTTTCAAATATTACGGGGCCAGTGTCTCAGCCTGCACATTTCATTAATCCATAGCAAGGTGACTCAAATGTGACTGACTCGTCCGTCCTATGCACTTGGAATCTCATAAGTGGTCACTTTGTGTGAGTTTGAGGAGATACAGAGCCATAGAATGCGAAAAATTAACGTCTTTCAAATATTACGGGGCCAGTGTCTCAGCCTGCACATTTCATTAATCCATAGCAAGGTGACTCAATTGTGACTGACTCGTCAGTCCTATGCACTTGGAATCTCATAAGTGGTCACTTTGGGTGAGTTTGAGGAGATACAGAGCCATAGAATGCGAAAAATTAACGTCTTTCAAATATTACGGGGCCAGTGTCTCAGCCTGCACATTTCATTAATCCATAGCAAGGTGACTCAATTGTGACTGACTCGTCAGTCTTATGCACTTGGAATCTCATAAGTGGTCACTTTGGGTGAGTTTGAGGAGATACAGAGCCATAGAATGTGAAAAATTAACGTCTTTCAAATATTACGGGGCCAGTGTCTCAGCCTGCACATTTCATTAATCCATAGCAAGGTGACTCAAATGTGACTGACTCGTCAGTCCTATGCACTTGGAATATCATAAGTGGTCACTTTAGGTGAGTTTGAGGAGATACAGAGTCATAGAATGCGAAAAATTAATGTCTTTCAAATATTACGGGGCCAGTGTCTCAGCCTGCACATTTCATTAATCCATAGCAAGGTGACTCAATTGTGACTGACTCGTCAGTCCTATGCACTTGGAATCTCATAAGTGGTCACTTTGGGTGAGTTTGAGGAGATACAGAGCCATAGAATGCGAAAAATTAACGTCTTTCAAATTTTACGGGGCCAGTGTCTCAGCCTGCACATTTCATTAATCCATAGCAAGGTGACTCAAATGTGACTGACTCGTCCGTCCTATGCACTTGGAATCTCATAAGGGGTCACTTTGGGTGAGTTTGAGGAGATACAGAGCCATAGAATGCGAAAAATTAACGTCTTTCAAATATTACGGGGCCAGTGTCTCAGCCTGCACATTTCATTAATCCATAGCAAGGTGACTCAATTATGACTGACTCGTCAGTCCTATGCACTTGGAAGCTCATAAGTGGTCACTTTGGGTGAGTTTGGGGAGATACAGAGCCATAGAATGCGAAAAATTAACGTCTTTCAAATATTACGGGGCCAGTGTCTCAGCCTGCACATTTCATTAATCCATAGCAAGGTGACTCAATTGTGACTGACTCGTCAGTCCAATGCACTTGGAATCTCATAAGTGGTCACTTTGGGTGAGTTTGAGGAGATACAGAGCCATAGAATGCGAAAAATTAACGTCTTTCAAATATTACGGGGCCAGTGTCTCAGCCTGCACATTTCATTAATCCATAGCAAGGTGACTCAAATGTGACTGACTCGTCCGTCCTATGCACTTGGAATCTCATAAGTGGTCACTTTGTGTGAGTTTGAGGAGATACAGAGCCATAGAATGCGAAAAATTAACGTCTTTCAAATATTACGGGACCAGTGTCTCAGCCTGCACATTTCATTAATCCATAGCAAGGTGACTCAATTGTGACTGACTCGTCAGTCCTATGCACTTGGAATCTCATAAGTGGTCACTTTGGGTGAGTTTGAGGAGATACAGAGCCATAGAATGCGAAAAATTAACGTCTTTCAAATATTACGGGGCCAGTGTCTCAGCCTGCACATTTCATTAATCCATAGCAAGGTGACTCAATTGTGACTGACTCGTCAGTCTTATGCACTTGGAATCTCATAAGTGGTCACTTTGGGTGAGTTTGAGGAGATACAGAGCCATAGAATGTGAAAAATTAACGTCTTTCAAATATTACGGGGCCAGTGTCTCAGCCTGCACATTTCATTAATCCATAGCAAGGTGACTCAAATGTGACTGACTCGTCAGTCATATGCACTTGGAATATCATAAGTGGTCACTTTAGGTGAGTTTGAGGAGATACAGAGTCATAGAATGCGAAAAATTAATGTCTTTCAAATATTACGGGGCCAGTGTCTCAGCCTGCACATTTCATTAATCCATAGCAAGGTGACTCAATTGTGACTGACTCGTCAGTCCTATGCACTTGGAATCTCATAAGTGGTCACTTTGGGTGAGTTTGAGGAGATACAGAGCCATAGAATGCGAAAAATTAACGTCTTTCAAATTTTACGGGGCCAGTGTCTCAGCCTGCACATTTCATTAATCCATAGCAAGGTGACTCAAATGTGACTGACTCGTCCGTCCTATGCACTTGGAATCTCATAAGTGGTCACTTTGGGTGAGTTTGAGGAGATACAGAGCCATAGAATGCGAAAAATTAACGTCTTTCAAATATTACGGGGCCAGTGTCTCAGCCTGCACATTTCACTAATCCATAGCAAGGTGACTCAATTATGACTGACTCGTCAGTCCTATGCACTTGGAAGCTCATAAGTGGTCACGTTGGGTGAGTTTGGGGAGATACAGAGCCATAGAATGCGAAAAATTAACGTCTTTCAAATATTACGGGGCCAGTGTCTCAGCCTGCACATTTCATTAATCCATAGCAAGGTGACTCAATTGTGACTGACTCGTCAGTCCAATGCACTTGGAATCTCATAAGTGGTCACTTTGGGTGAGTTTGAGGAGATACAGAGCCATAGAATGCGAAAAATTAACGTCTTTCAAATATTACGGGGCCAGTGTCTCAGCCTGCACATTTCATTAATCCATAGCAAGGTGACTCAATTGTGACTGACTCGTCAGTCCAATGCACTTGGAATCTCATAAGTGGTCACTTTGGGTGAGTTTGAGGAGATACAGAGCCATAGAATGCGAAAAATTAACGTCTTTCAAATATTACGGGGCCAGTGTCTCAGCCTGCACATTTCATTAATCCATAGCAAGGTGACTCAAATGTGACTGACTCGTCCGTCCTATGCACTTGGAATCTCATAAGTGGTCACTTTGTGTGAGTTTGAGGAGATACAGAGCCATAGAATGCGAAAAATTAACGTCTTTCAAATATTACGGGGCCAGTGTCTCAGCCTGCACATTTCATTAATCCATAGCAAGGTGACTCAATTGTGACTGACTCGTCAGTCCTATGCACTTGGAATCTCATAAGTGGTCACTTTGGGTGAGTTTGAGGAGATACAGAGCCATAGAATGCGAAAAATTAACGTCTTTCAAATATTACGGGGCCAGTGTCTCAGCCTGCACATTTCATTAATCCATAGCAAGGTGACTCAATTGTGACTGACTCGTCAGTCCTATGCACTTGGAATCTGATAAGTGGTCACTTTGGGTGAGTTTGAGGAGATACAGAGCCATAGAATGCGAAAAATTAACGTCTTTCAAATATTACGGGGCCAGTGTCTCAGGCTGCACATTTCATTAATCCATAGCAAGGTGACTCAAATGTGACTGACTCGTCAGTCCTATGCACTTGGAATATCATAAGTGGTCACTTTAGGTGAGTTTGAGGAGATACAGAGTCATAGAATGCGAAAAATTAATGTCTTTCAAATATTACGGGGCCAGTGTCTCAGCCTGCACATTTCATTAATCCATAGCAAGGTGACTCAATTGTGACTGACTCGTCAGTCCTATGCACTTGGAATCTCATAAGTGGTCACTTTGGGTGAGTTTGAGGAGATACAGAGCCATAGAATGCGAAAAATTAACGTCTTTCAAATTTTACGGGGCCAGTGTCTCAGCCTGCACATTTCATTAATCCATAGCAAGGTGACTCAAATGTGACTGACTCGTCCGTCCTATGCACTTGGAATCTCATAAGTGGTCACTTTGTGTGAGTTTGAGGAGATACAGAGCCATAGAATGCGAAAAATTAACGTCTTTCAAATATTACGGGGCCAGTGTCTCAGCCTGCACATTTCACTAATCCATAGCAAGGTGACTCAATTATGACTGATTCGTCAGTCCTATGCACTTGGAAGCTCATAAGTGGTCACTTTGGGTGAGTTTGGGGAGATACAGAGCCATAGAATGCGAAAAATTAACGTCTTTCAAATATTACGGGGCCAGTGTCTCAGCCTGCACATTTCATTAATCCATAGCAAGGTGACTCAATTGTGACTGACTCGTCAGTCCTATGCACTTGGAATCTCATAAGTGGTCACTTTGGGTGAGTTTGAGGAGATACAGAGCCATAGAATGCGAAAAATTAACGTTTTTCAAATATTACGGGGCCAGTGTTTCAGCCTGCACATTTCATTAATCCATAGCAAGGTGACTCAAATGTGACTGACTCGTCAGTCCTATGCACTTGGAATATCATAAGTGGTCACTTTGGGTGAGTTTGGGGAGATACAGAGCCATAGAATGCGAAAAATTAATGTCTTTCAAATATTACGGGGCCAGTGTCTCAGCCTGCACATTTCATTAATCCATAGCAAGGTGACTCAATTGTGACTGACTCGTCAGTCCTATGCACTTGGAATCTCATAAGTGGTCACTTTGGGTGAGTTTGAGGAGATACAGAGCCATAGAATGCGAAAAATTAACGTCTTTCAAATTTTACGGGGCCAGTGTCTCAGCCTGCACATTTCATTATTCCATAGCAAGGTGACTCAATTGTGACTGACTCGTCAGTCCTATGCTCTTAGAATCTCAGAAGTGGTCACTTTGGGTGAGTTTGAGGAGATACAGAGCCATAGAATGTGAAAAATTAACGTCTTTCAAATATTACGGGGCCAGTGTCTCAGCCTGCACATTTCATTAATCCATAGCAAGGTGACTCAATTATGACTGACTCGTCAGTCCTATGCACTTGGAAGCTCATAAGTGGTCACTTTGGGTGAGTTTGGGGAGATACAGAGCCATAGAATGCGAAAAATTAACGTCTTTCAAATATTACGGGGCCAGTGTCTCAGCCTGCACATTTCATTAATCCATAGCAAGGTGACTCAATTGTGACTGACTCGTCAGTCCAATGCACTTGGAATCTCATAAGTGGTCACTTTGGGTGAGTTTGAGGAGATACAGAGCCATAGAATGCGAAAAATTAACGTCTTTCAAATATTACGGGGCCAGTGTCTCAGCCTGCACATTTCATTAATCCATAGCAAGGTGACTCAAATGTGACTGACTCGTCCGTCCTATGCACTTGGAATCTCATAAGTGGTCACTTTGTGTGAGTTTGAGGAGATACAGAGCCATAGAATGCGAAAAATTAACGTCTTTCAAATATTACGGGGCCAGTGTCTCAGCCTGCACATTTCATTAATCCATAGCAAGGTGACTCAATTGTGACTGACTCGTCAGTCCTATGCACTTGGAATCTCATAAGTGGTCACTTTGGGTGAGTTTGAGGAGATACAGAGCCATAGAATGCGAAAAATTAACGTCTTTCAAATATTACGGGGCCAGTGTCTCAGCCTGCACATTTCATTAATCCATAGCAAGGTGACTCAATTGTGACTGACTCGTCAGTCTTATGCACTTGGAATCTCATAAGTGGTCACTTTGGGTGAGTTTGAGGAGATACAGAGCCATAGAATGTGAAAAATTAACGTCTTTCAAATATTACGGGGCCAGTGTCTCAGCCTGCACATTTCATTAATCCATAGCAAGGTGACTCAAATGTGACTGACTCGTCAGTCCTATGCACTTGGAATATCATAAGTGGTCACTTTAGGTGAGTTTGAGGAGATACAGAGTCATAGAATGCGAAAAATTAATGTCTTTCAAATATTACGGGGCCAGTGTCTCAGCCTGCACATTTCATTAATCCATAGCAAGGTGACTCAATTGTGACTGACTCGTCAGTCCTATGCACTTGGAATCTCATAAGTGGTCACTTTGGGTGAGTTTGAGGAGATACAGAGCCATAGAATGCGAAAAATTAACGTCTTTCAAATTTTACGGGGCCAGTGTCTCAGCCTGCACATTTCATTAATCCATAGCAAGGTGACTCAAATGTGACTGACTCGTCCGTCCTATGCACTTGGAATCTCATAAGTGGTCACTTTGGGTGAGTTTGAGGAGATACAGAGCCATAGAATGCGAAAAATTAACGTCTTTCAAATATTACGGGGCCAGTGTCTCAGCCTGCACATTTCATTAATCCATAGCAAGGTGACTCAATTATGACTGACTCGTCAGTCCTATGCACTTGGAAGCTCATAAGTGGTCACGTTGGGTGAGTTTGGGGAGATACAGAGCCATAGAATGCGAAAAATTAACGTCTTTCAAATATTACGGGGCCAGTGTCTCAGCCTGCACATTTCATTAATCCATAGCAAGGTGACTCAATTGTGACTGACTCGTCAGTCCAATGCACTTGGAATCTCATAAGTGGTCACTTTGGGTGAGTTTGAGGAGATACAGAGCCATAGAATGCGAAAAATTAACGTCTTTGAAATATTACGGGGCCAGTGTCTCAGCCTGCACATTTCATTAATCCATAGCAAGGTGACTCAAATGTGACTGACTCGTCCGTCCTATGCACTTGGAATCTCATAAGTGGTCACTTTGTGTGAGTTTGAGGAGATACAGAGCCATAGAATGCGAAAAATTAACGTCTTTCAAATATTACGGGGCCAGTGTCTCAGCCTGCACATTTCATTAATCCATAGCAAGGTGACTCAATTGTGACTGACTCGTCAGTCCTATGCACTTGGAATCTCATAAGTGGTCACTTTGGGTGAGTTTGAGGAGATACAGAGCCATAGAATGCGAAAAATTAACGTCTTTCAAATATTACGGGGCCAGTGTCTCAGCCTGCACATTTCATTAATCCATAGCAAGGTGACTCAATTGTGACTGACTCGTCAGTCTTATGCACTTGGAATCTCATAAGTGGTCACTTTGGGTGAGTTTGAGGAGATACAGAGCCATAGAATGTGAAAAATTAACGTCTTTCAAATATTACGGGGCCAGTGTCTCAGCCTGCACATTTCATTAATCCATAGCAAGGTGACTCAAATGTGACTGACTCGTCAGTCCTATGCACTTGGAATATCATAAGTGGTCACTTTAGGTGAGTTTGAGGAGATACAGAGTCATAGAATGCGAAAAATTAATGTCTTTCAAATATTACGGGCCAGTGTCTCAGCCTGCACATTTCATTAATCCATAGCAAGGTGACTCAATTGTGACTGACTCGTCAGTCCTATGCACTTGGAATCTCATAAGTGGTCACTTTGGGTGAGTTTGAGGAGATACAGAGCCATAGAATGCGAAAAATTAACGTCTTTCAAATATTACGGGGCCAGTGTCTCAGCCTGCACATTTCACTAATCCATAGCAAGGTGACTCAATTGTGACTGACTCGTCCGTCCTATGCACTTGGAATCTCATAAGTGGTCACTTTGGGTGAGTTTGAGGAGATACAGAGCCATAGAATGCGAAAAATTAACGTCTTTCAAATATTACGGGGCCAGTGTCTCAGCCTGCACATTTCATTAATCCATAGCAAGGTTACTCAAATGTGACTGACTCGTCCGTCCTATGCACTTGGAATCTCATAAGTGGTCACTTTGTGTGAGTTTGAGGAGATACAGAGCCATAGAATGCGAAAAATTAACGTCTTTCAAATATTACGGGGCCAGTGTCTCAGCCTGCACATTTCAGTAATCCATAGCAAGGTGACTCAATTGTGACTGACTCGTCCGTCCTATGCACTTGGAATCTCATAAGTGGTCACTTTGGGTGAGTTTGAGGAGATACAGAGCCATAGAATGCGAAAAATTAACATCTTTCAAATATTACGGGGCCAGTGTCTCAGCCTGCACATTTCATTAATCCATAGCAAGGTGACTCAATTATGACTGACTCGTCAGTCCTATGCACTTGGAATCTCATAAGTGGTCACTTTGGGTGAGTTTGGGGAGATACAGAGCCATAGAATGCGAAAAATTAACGTCTTTCAAATATTACGGGGCCAGTGTCTAAGCCTGCACATTTCATTAATCCATAGCAAGGTGACTCAATTGTGACTGACTCGTCAGTCCAATGCACTTGGAATCTCATAAGTGGTCACTTTGGGTGAGTTTGAGGAGATACAGAGCCATAGAATGCGAAAAATTAACGTCTTTCAAATATTACGGGGCCAGTGTCTCAGCCTGCACATTTCATTAATCCATAGCAAGGTGACTCAAATGTGACTGACTCGTCCGTCCTATGCACTTGGAATCTCATAAGTGGTCACTTTGTGTGAGTTTGAGGAGATACAGAGCCATAGAATGCGAAAAATTAACGTCTTTCAAATATTACGGGGCCAGTGTCTCAGCCTGCACATTTCATTAATCCATAGCAATGTAACTCAATTGTGACTGACTCGTCAGTCTTATGCACTTGGAATCTCATAAGTGGTCACTTTGGGTGAGTTTGAGGAGATACAGAGCCATAGAATGTGAAAAATTAACGTCTTTCAAATATTACGGAGCCAGTGTCTCAGCCTGCACATTTCATTAATCCATAGCAAGGTGACTCAAATGTGACTGACTCGTCAGTCCTATGCACTTGGAATATCATAAGTGGTCACTTTAGGTGAGTTTGAGGAGATACAGAGTCATAGAATGCGAAAAATTAATGTCTTTCAAATATTACGGGGCCAGTGTCTCAGCCTGCACATTTCATTAATCCATAGCAAGGTGACTCAATTGTGACTGACTCGTCAGTCTTATGCACTTGGAATCTCATAAGTGGTCACTTTGGGTGAGTTTGAGGAGATACAGAGCCATAGAATGCGAAAAATTAACGTCTTTCAAATTTTACGGGGCCAGTGTCTCAGCCTGCACATTTCATTAATCCATAGCAAGGTGACTCAAATGTGACTGACTCGTCCGTCCTATGCACTTGGAATCTCATAAGTGGTCACTTTGTGTGAGTTTGAGGAGATACAGAGCCATAGAATGCGAAAAATTAACGTCTTTCAAATTTTACGGGGCCAGTGTCTCAGCCTGCACATTTCATTAATCCATAGCAAGGTGACTCAAATGTGACTGACTCGTCCGTCCTATGCACTTGGAATCTCATAAGTGGTCACTTTGTGTGAGTTTGAGGAGATACAGAGCCATAGAATGCGAAAAATTAACGTCTTTCAAATATTACGGGGCCAGTGTCTCAGCCTGCACATTTCACTAATCCATAGCAAGGTGACTCAATTATGACTGATTCGTCAGTCCTATGCACTTGGAAGCTCATAAGTGGTCACTTTGGGTGAGTTTGGGGAGATACAGAGCCATAGAATGCGAAAAATTAACGTCTTTCAAATATTACGGGGCCAGTGTCTCAGCCTGCACATTTCATTAATCCATAGCAAGGTGACTCAAATGTGACTGACTCGTCAGTCCTATGCACTTGGAATATCATAAGTGGTCACTTTAGGTGAGTTTGAGGAGATACAGAGTCATAGAATGCGAAAAATTAATGTCTTTCAAATATTACGGGGCCAGTGTCTCAGCCTGCACATTTCATTAATCCATAGCAAGGTGACTCAATTGTGACTGACTCGTCAGTCCTATGCACTTGGAATCTCATAAGTGGTCACTTTGGGTGAGTTTGAGGAGATACAGAGCCATAGAATGCGAAAAATTAACGTCTTTCAAATTTTACGGGGCCAGTGTCTCAGCCTGCACATTTCATTAATCCATAGCAAGGTGACTCAAATGTGACTGACTCGTCCGTCCTATGCACTTGGAATCTCATAAGTGGTCACTTTGTGTGAGTTTGAGGAGATACAGAGCCATAGAATGCGAAAAATTAAAGTCTTTCAAATATTACGGGGCCAGTGTCTCAGCCTGCACATTTCATTAATCCATAGCAAGGTGACTCAATTATGACTGACTCGTCAGTCCTATGCACTTGGAAGCTCATAAGTGGTCACTTTGGGTGAGTTTGGGGAGATACAGAGCCATAGAATGCGAAAAAATAACGTCTTTCAAATATTACGGGGCCAGTGTCTCAGCCTGCACATTTCATTAATCCATAGCAAGGTGACTCAATTGTGACTGACTCGTCAGTCCAATGCACTTGGAATCTCATAAGTGGTCACTTTGGGTGAGTTTGAGGAGATACAGAGCCATAGAATGCGAAAAATTAACGTCTTTGAAATATTACGGGGCCAGTGTCTCAGCCTGCACATTTCATTAATCCATAGCAAGGTGACTCAAATGTGACTGACTCGTCCGTCCTATGCACTTGGAATCTCATAAGTGGTCACTTTGGGTGAGTTTGAGGAGATACAGAGCCATAGAATGCGAAAAATTAACGTCTTTCAAATTTTACGGGGCCAGTGTCTCAGCCTGCACATTTCATTAATCCATAGCAAGGTGACTCAAATGTGACTGACTCGTCCGTCCTATGCACTTGGAATCTCATAAGTGGTCACTTTGTGTGAGTTTGAGGAGATACAGAGCCATAGAATGCGAAAAATTAATGTCTTTCAAATATTACGGGGCCAGTGTCTCAGCCTGCACATTTCACTAATCCATAGCAAGGTGACTCAATTATGACTGACTCGTCAGTCCTATGCACTTGGAAGCTCATAAGTGGTCACTTTGGGTGAGTTTGGGGAGATACAGAGCCATAGAATGCGAAAAATTAACGTCTTTCAAATATTACGGGGCCAGTGTCTCAGCCTGCACATTTCATTAATCCATAGCAAGGTGACTCAATTGTGACTGACTCGTCAGTCCTATGCACTTGGAATCTCATAAGTGGTCACTTTGGGTGAGTTTGAGGAGATACAGAGCCATAGAATGCGAAAAATTAACGTCTTTCAAATATTACGGGGCCAGTGTCTCAGCCTGCACATTTCATTAATCCATAGCAAGGTGACTCAAATGTGACTGACTCGTCAGTCCTATGCACTTGGAATATCATAAGTGGTCACTTTGTGTGAGTTTGAGGAGATACAGAGTCATAGAATGCGAAAAATTAATGTCTTTCAAATATTACGGGGCCAGTGTCTCAGCTTGCACATTTCATTAATCCATAGCAAGGTGACTCAATTGTGACTGACTCGTCAGTGCTATGCACTTGGAATCTCATAAGTGGTCACTTTGGGTGAGTTTGAGGAGATACAGAGCCATAGAATGCGAAAAATTAACGTCTTTCAAATTTTACGGGGCCAGTGTCTCAGCCTGCACATTTCATTAATCCATAGCAAGGTGACTCAAATGTGACTGACTCGTCCATCCTATGCACTTGGAATCTCATAAGTGGTCACTTTGTATGAGTTTGAGGAGATACAGAGCCATAGAATGCGAAAAATTAACGTCTTTCAAATATTACGGGGCCAGTGTCTCAGCCTGCACATTTCATTAATCCATAGCAAGGTGACTCAATTATGACTGACTCGTCAGTCCTATGCACTTGGAAGCTCATAAGTGGTCACTTTGGGTGAGTTTGGGGAGATACAGAGCTATAGAATGCGAAAAATTAACGTCTTTCAAATATTACGGGGCCAGTGTCTCAGCCTGCACATTTCATTAATCCATAGCAAGGTGACTCAATTGTGACTGACTCGTCAGTGCAATGCACTTGGAATCTCATAAGTGGTCACTTTGGGTGAGTTTGAGGAGATACAGAGCCATAGAATGCGAAAAATTAACGTCTTTGAAATATTACGGGGCCAGTGTCTCAGCCTGCACATTTCATTAATCCATAGCAAGGTGACTCAAATGTGACTGACTCGTCCGTCCTATGCACTTGGAATCTCATAAGTGGTCACTTTGGGTGAGTTTGAGGAGATACAGAGCCATAGAATGCGAAAAATTAACGTCTTTCAAATATTACGGGGCCAGTGTCTCAGCCTGCACATTTCATTAATCCATAGCAAGGTGACTCAATTGTGACTGACTCGTCAGTCTTATGCACTTGGAATCTCATAAGTGGTCACTTTGGGTGAGTTTGAGGAGATACAGAGCCATAGAATGTGAAAAATTAACGTCTTTCAAATATTACGGGGCCAGTGTCTCAGCCTGCACATTTCATTAATCCATAGCAAGGTGACTCAAATGTGACTGACTCGTCAGTCCTATGCACTTGGAATATCATAAGTGGTCACTTTAGGTGAGTTTGAGGAGATACAGAGTCATAGAATGCGAAAAATTAATGTCTTTCAAATATTACGGGCCAGTGTCTCAGCCTGCACATTTCATTAATCCATAGCAAGGTGACTCAATTGTGACTGACTCGTCAGTCCTATGCACTTGGAATCTCATAAGTGGTCACTTTGTGTGAGTTTGAGGAGATACAGAGCCATAGAATGCGAAAAATTAATGTCTTTCAAATATTACGGGGCCAGTGTCTCAGCCTGCACATTTCACTAATCCATAGCAAGGTGACTCAATTATGACTGACTCGTCAGTCCTATGCACTTGGAAGCTCATAAGTGGTCACTTTGTGTGAGTTTGGGGAGATACAGAGCCATAGAATGCGAAAAATTAACGTCTTTCAAATATTACGGGGCCAGTGTCTCAGCCTGCACATTTCATTAATCCATAGCAAGGTGACTCAATTGTGACTGACTCGTCAGTCCTATGCACTTGGAATCTCATAAGTGGTCACTTTGGGTGAGTTTGAGGAGATACAGAGCCATAGAATGCGAAAAATTAACGTCTTTCAAATATTACGGGGCCAGTGTCTCAGCCTGCACATTTCATTAATCCATAGCAAGGTGACTCAAATGTGACTGACTCGTCAGTCCTATGCACTTGGAATATCATAAGTGGTCACTTTGTGTGAGTTTGAGGAGATACAGAGTCATAGAATGCGAAAAATTAATGTCTTTCAAATATTACGGGGCCAGTGTCTCAGCTTGCACATTTCATTAATCCATAGCAAGGTGACTCAATTGTGACTGACTCGTCAGTCCTATGCACTTGGAATCTCATAAGTGGTCACTTTGGGTGAGTTTGAGGAGATACAGAGCCATAGAATGCGAAAAATTAACGTCTTTCAAATTTTACGGGGCCAGTGTCTCAGCCTGCACATTTCATTAATCCATAGCAAGGTGACTCAAATGTGACTGACTCGTCCGTCCTATGCACTTGGAATCTCATAAGTGGTCACTTTGTGTGAGTTTGAGGAGATACAGAGCCATAGAATGCGAAAAATTAACGTCTTTCAAATATTACGGGGCCAGTGTCTCAGCCTGCACATTTCATTAATCCATAGCAAGGTGACTCAATTATGACTGACTCGTCAGTCCTATGCACTTGGAAGCTCATAAGTGGTCACTTTGGGTGAGTTTGGGGAGATACAGAGCCATAGAATGCGAAAAATTAACGTCTTTCAAATATTACGGGGCCAGTGTCTCAGCCTGCACATTTCATTAATCCATAGCAAGGTGACTCAATTGTGACTGACTCGTCAGTGCAATGCACTTGGAATCTCATAAGTGGTCACTTTGGGTGAGTTTGAGGAGATACAGAGCCATAGAATGCGAAAAATTAACGTCTTTGAAATATTACGGGGCCAGTGTCTCAGCCTGCACATTTCATTAATCCATAGCAAGGTGACTCAATTGTGACTGACTCGTCAGTCCTATGCACTTGGAATCTCATAAGTGGTCACTTTGGGTGAGTTTGAGGAGATACAGAGCCATAGAATGCGAAAAATTAACGTCTTTCAAATATTACGGGGCCAGTGTCTCAGCCTGCACATTTCATTAATCCATAGCAAGGTGACTCAAATGTGACTGACTCGTCAGTCCTATGCACTTGGAATATCATAAGTGGTCACTTTGTGTGAGTTTGAGGAGATACAGAGTCATAGAATGCGAAAAATTAATGTCTTTCAAATATTACGGGGCCAGTGTCTCAGCTTGCACATTTCATTAATCCATAGCAAGGTGACTCAATTGTGACTGACTCGTCAGTCCTATGCACTTGGAATCTCATAAGTGGTCACTTTGGGTGAGTTTGAGGAGATACAGAGCCATAGAATGCGAAAAATTAACGTCTTTCAAATTTTACGGGGCCAGTGTCTCAGCCTGCACATTTCATTAATCCATAGCAAGGTGACTCAAATGTGACTGACTCGTCCGTCCTATGCACTTGGAATCTCATAAGTGGTCACTTTGTGTGAGTTTGAGGAGATACAGAGCCATAGAATGCGAAAAATTAACGTCTTTCAAATATTACGGGGCCAGTGTCTCAGCCTGCACATTTCATTAATCCATAGCAAGGTGACTCAATTATGACTGACTCGTCAGTCCTATGCACTTGGAAGCTCATAAGTGGTCACTTTGGGTGAGTTTGGGGAGATACAGAGCCATAGAATGCGAAAAATTAACGTCTTTCAAATATTACGGGGCCAGTGTCTCAGCCTGCACATTTCATTAATCCATAGCAAGGTGACTCAATTGTGACTGACTCGTCAGTGCAATGCACTTGGAATCTCATAAGTGGTCACTTTGGGTGAGTTTGAGGAGATACAGAGCCATAGAATGCGAAAAATTAACGTCTTTGAAATATTACGGGGCCAGTGTCTCAGCCTGCACATTTCATTAATCCATAGCAAGGTGACTCAAATGTGACTGACTCGTCCGTCCTATGCACTTGGAATCTCATAAGTGGTCACTTTGGGTGAGTTTGAGGAGATACAGAGCCATAGAATGCGAAAAATTAACGTCTTTCAAATATTACGGGGCCAGTGTCTCAGCCTGCACATTTCATTAATCCATAGCAAGGTGACTCAATTGTGACTGACTCGTCAGTCTTATGCACTTGGAATCTCATAAGTGGTCACTTTGGGTGAGTTTGAGGAGATACAGAGCCATAGAATGTGAAAAATTAACGTCTTTCAAATATTACGGGGCCAGTGTCTCAGCCTGCACATTTCATTAATCCATAGCAAGGTGACTCAAATGTGACTGACTCGTCAGTCCTATGCACTTGGAATATCATAAGTGGTCACTTTAGGTGAGTTTGAGGAGATACAGAGTCATAGAATGCGAAAAATTAATGTCTTTCAAATATTACGGGCCAGTGTCTCAGCCTGCACATTTCATTAATCCATAGCAAGGTGACTCAATTGTGACTGACTCGTCAGTCCTATGCACTTGGAATCTCATAAGTGGTCACTTTGTGTGAGTTTGAGGAGATACAGAGCCATAGAATGCGAAAAATTAATGTCTTTCAAATATTACGGGGCCAGTGTCTCAGCCTGCACATTTCACTAATCCATAGCAAGGTGACTCAATTATGACTGACTCGTCAGTCCTATGCACTTGGAAGCTCATAAGTGGTCACTTTGGGTGAGTTTGGGGAGATACAGAGCTATAGAATGCGAAAAATCAACGTCTTTCAAATATTACGGGGCCAGTGTCTCAGCCTGCACATTTCATTAATCCATAGCAAGGTGACTCAATTGTGACTGACTCGTCAGTCCTATGCACTTGGAATCTCATAAGTGGTCACTTTGGGTGAGTTTGAGGAGATACAGAGCCATAGAATGCGAAAAATTAACGTCTTTCAAATATTACGGGGCCAGTGTCTCAGCCTGCACATTTCATTAATCCATAGCAAGGTGACTCAAATGTGACTGACTCGTCAGTCCTATGCACTTGGAATATCATAAGTGGTCACTTTGTGTGAGTTTGAGGAGATACAGAGTCATAGAATGCGAAAAATTAATGTCTTTCAAATATTACGGGGCCAGTGTCTCAGCTTGCACATTACATTAATCCATAGCAAGGTGACTCAATTGTGACTGACTCGTCAGTCCTATGCACTTGGAATCTCATAAGTGGTCACTTTGGGTGAGTTTGAGGAGATACAGAGCCATAGAATGCGAAAAATTAACGTCTTTCAAATTTTACGGGGCCAGTGTCTCAGCCTGCACATTTCATTAATCCATAGCAAGGTGACTCAAATGTGACTGACTCGTCCGTCCTATGCACTTGGAATCTCATAAGTGGTCACTTTGTGTGAGTTTGAGGAGATACAGAGCCATAGAATGCGAAAAATTAACGTCTTTCAAATATTACGGGGCCAGTGTCTCAGCCTGCACATTTCATTAATCCATAGCAAGGTGACTCAATTATGACTGACTCGTCAGTCCTATGCACTTGGAAGCTCATAAGTGGTCACTTTGGGTGAGTTTGGGGAGATACAGAGCCATAGAATGCGAAAAATTAACGTCTTTCAAATATTACGGGGCCAGTGTCTCAGCCTGCACATTTCATTAATCCATAGCAAGGTGACTCAATTATGACTGACTCGTCAGTCCTATGCACTTGGAAGCTCATAAGTGGTCACTTTGGGTGAGTTTGGGGAGATACAGAGCCATAGAATGCGAAAAATTAACGTCTTTCAAATATTACGGGGCCAGTGTCTCAGCCTGCACATTTCATTAATCCATAGCAAGGTGACTCAATTGTGACTGACTCGTCAGTGCAATGCACTTGGAATCTCATAAGTGGTCACTTTGGGTGAGTTTGAGGAGATACAGAGCCATAGAATGCGAAAAATTAACGTCTTTGAAATATTACGGGGCCAGTGTCTCAGCCTGCACATTTCATTAATCCATAGCAAGGTGACTCAAATGTGACTGACTCGTCCGTCCTATGCACTTGGAATCTCATAAGTGGTCACTTTGGGTGAGTTTGAGGAGATACAGAGCCATAGAATGCGAAAAATTAACGTCTTTCAAATATTACGGGGCCAGTGTCTCAGCCTGCACATTTCATTAATCCATAGCAAGGTGACTCAATTGTGACTGACTCGTCAGTCTTATGCACTTGGAATCTCATAAGTGGTCACTTTGGGTGAGTTTGAGGAGATACAGAGCCATAGAATGTGAAAAATTAACGTCTTTCAAATATTACGGGGCCAGTGTCTCAGCCTGCACATTTCATTAATCCATAGCAAGGTGACTCAAATGTGACTGACTCGTCAGTCCTATGCACTTGGAATATCATAAGTGGTCACTTTAGGTGAGTTTGAGGAGATACAGAGTCATAGAATGCGAAAAATTAATGTCTTTCAAATATTACGGGCCAGTGTCTCAGCCTGCACATTTCATTAATCCATAGCAAGGTGACTCAATTGTGACTGACTCGTCAGTCCTATGCACTTGGAATCTCATAAGTGGTCACTTTGGGTGAGTTTGAGGAGATACAGAGCCATAGAATGCGAAAAATTAACGTCTTTCAAATTTTACGGGGCCAGTGTCTCAGCCTGCACATTTCATTATTCCATAGCAAGGTGACTCAATTGTGACTGACTCGTCAGTCCTATGCTCTTAGAATCTCAGAAGTGGTCACTTTGGGTGAGTTTGAGGAGATACAGAGCCATAGAATGTGAAAAATTAACGTCTTTCAAATATTACGGGGCCAGTGTCTCAGCCTGCACATTTCACTAATCCATAGCAAGGTGACTCAATTGTGACTGACTCGTCCGTCCTATGCACTTGGAATCTCATAAGTGGTCACTTTGGGTGAGTTTGAGGAGATACAGAGCCATAGAATGCGAAAAATTAACGTCTTTCAAATATTACGGGGCCAGTGTCTCAGCCTGCACATTTCATTAATCCATAGCAAGGTGACTCAAATGTGACTAACTCGTCCGTCCTATGCACTTGGAATCTCATAAGTGGTCACTTTGTGTGAGTTTGAGGAGATACAGAGCCATAGAATGCGAAAAATTAACGTCTTTCAAATATTACGGGGCCAGTGTCTCAGCCTGCACATTTCAGTAATCCATAGCAAGGTGACTCAATTGTGACTGACTCGTCCGTCCTATGCACTTGGAATCTCATAAGTGGTCACTTTGGGTGAGTTTGAGGAGATACAGAGCCATAGAATGCGAAAAATTAACATCTTTCAAATATTACGGGGCCAGTGTCTCAGCCTGCACATTTCATTAATCCATAGCAAGGTGACTCAATTATGACTGACTCGTCAGTCCTATGCACTTGGAATCTCATAAGTGGTCACTTTGGGTGAGTTTGGGGAGATACAGACCCATAGAATGCGAAAAATTAACGTCTTTCAAATATTACGGGGCCAGTGTCTCAGCATGCACATTTCATTAATCCATAGCAAGGTGACTCAATTGTGACTGACTCGTCAGTCCAATGCACTTGGAATCTCATAAGTGGTCACTTTGGGTGAGTTTGAGGAGATACAGAGCCATAGAATGCGAAAAATTAACGTCTTTCAAATATTACGGGGCCAGTGTCTCAGCCTGCACATTTCATTAATCCATAGCAAGGTGACTGAAATGTGACTGACTCGTCCGTCCTATGCACTTGGAATCTCATAAGTGGTCACTTTGTGTGAGTTTGAGGAGATACAGAGCCATAGAATGCGAAAAATTAACGTCTTTCAAATATTACGGGGCCAGTGTCTCAGCCTGCACATTTCAGTAATCCATAGCAAGGTGACTCAATTGTGACTGACTCGTCCGTCCTATGCACTTGGAATCTCATAAGTGGTCACTTTGGGTGAGTTTGAGGAGATACAGAGCCATAGAATGCGAAAAATTAACATCTTTCAAATATTACGGGGCCAGTGTCTCAGCCTGCACATTTCATTAATCCATAGCAAGGTGACTCAATTATGACTGACTCGTCAGTCCTATGCACTTGGAATCTCATAAGTGGTCACTTTGGGTGAGTTTGGGGAGATACAGAGCCATAGAATGCGAAAAATTAACGTCTTTCAAATATTACGGGGCCAGTGTCTCAGCCTGCACATTTCATTAATCCATAGCAAGGTGACTCAATTGTGACTGACTCGTCAGTCCAATGCACTTGGAATCTCATAAGTGGTCACTTTGGGTGAGTTTGAGGAGATACAGAGCCATAGAATGCGAAAAATTAACGTCTTTCAAATATTACGGGGCCAGTGTCTCAGCCTGCACATTTCATTAATCCATAGCAAGGTGACTCAAATGTGACTGACTCGTCCGTCCTATGCACTTGGAATCTCATAAGTGGTCACTTTGGGTGAGTTTGAGGAGATACAGAGCCATAGAATGCGAAAAATTAACGTCTTTCAAATATTACGGGGCCAGTGTCTCAGCCTGCACATTTCATTAATCCATAGCAAGGTGACTCAATTGTGACTGACTCGTCAGTCTTATGCACTTGGAATCTCATAAGTGGTCACTTTGGGTGAGTTTGAGGAGATACAGAGCCATAGAATGTGAAAAATTAACGTCTTTCAAATATTACGGGGCCAGTGTCTCAGCCTGCACATTTCATTAATCCATAGCAAGGTGACTCAAATGTGACTGACTCGTCAGTCCTATGCACTTGGAATATCATAAGTGGTCACTTTAGGTGAGTTTGAGGAGATACAGAGTCATAGAATGCGAAAAATTAATGTCTTTCAAATATTACGGGCCAGTGTCTCAGCCTGCACATTTCATTAATCCATAGCAAGGTGACTCAATTGTGACTGACTCGTCAGTCCTATGCACTTGGAATCTCATAAGTGGTCACTTTGGGTGAGTTTGAGGAGATACAGAGCCATAGAATGCGAAAAATTAACGTCTTTCAAATTTTACGGGGCCAGTGTCTCAGCCTGCACATTTCATTATTCCATAGCAAGGTGACTCAATTGTGACTGACTCGTCAGTCCTATGCTCTTAGAATCTCAGAAGTGGTCACTTTGGGTGAGTTTGAGGAGATACAGAGCCATAGAATGTGAAAAATTAACGTCTTTCAAATATTACGGGGCCAGTGTCTCAGCCTGCACATTTCACTAATCCATAGCAAGGTGACTCAATTGTGACTGACTCGTCCGTCCTATGCACTTGGAATCTCATAAGTGGTCACTTTGGGTGAGTTTGAGGAGATACAGAGCCATAGAATGCGAAAAATTAACGTCTTTCAAATATTACGGGGCCAGTGTCTCAGCCTGCACATTTCATTAATCCATAGCAAGGTGACTCAAATGTGACTAACTCGTCCGTCCTATGCACTTGGAATCTCATAAGTGGTCACTTTGTGTGAGTTTGAGGAGATACAGAGCCATAGAATGCGAAAAATTAACGTCTTTCAAATATTACGGGGCCAGTGTCTCAGCCTGCACATTTCAGTAATCCATAGCAAGGTGACTCAATTGTGACTGACTCGTCCGTCCTATGCACTTGGAATCTCATAAGTGGTCACTTTGGGTGAGTTTGAGGAGATACAGAGCCATAGAATGCGAAAAATTAACATCTTTCAAATATTACGGGGCCAGTGTCTCAGCCTGCACATTTCATTAATCCATAGCAAGGTGACTCAATTATGACTGACTCGTCAGTCCTATGCACTTGGAATCTCATAAGTGGTCACTTTGGGTGAGTTTGGGGAGATACAGACCCATAGAATGCGAAAAATTAACGTCTTTCAAATATTACGGGGCCAGTGTCTCAGCATGCACATTTCATTAATCCATAGCAAGGTGACTCAATTGTGACTGACTCGTCAGTCCAATGCACTTGGAATCTCATAAGTGGTCACTTTGGGTGAGTTTGAGGAGATACAGAGCCATAGAATGCGAAAAATTAACGTCTTTCAAATATTACGGGGCCAGTGTCTCAGCCTGCACATTTCATTAATCCATAGCAAGGTGACTGAAATGTGACTGACTCGTCCGTCCTATGCACTTGGAATCTCATAAGTGGTCACTTTGTGTGAGTTTGAGGAGATACAGAGCCATAGAATGCGAAAAATTAACGTCTTTCAAATATTACGGGGCCAGTGTCTCAGCCTGCACATTTCAGTAATCCATAGCAAGGTGACTCAATTGTGACTGACTCGTCCGTCCTATGCACTTGGAATCTCATAAGTGGTCACTTTGGGTGAGTTTGAGGAGATACAGAGCCATAGAATGCGAAAAATTAACATCTTTCAAATATTACGGGGCCAGTGTCTCAGCCTGCACATTTCATTAATCCATAGCAAGGTGACTCAATTATGACTGACTCGTCAGTCCTATGCACTTGGAATCTCATAAGTGGTCACTTTGGGTGAGTTTGGGGAGATACAGAGCCATAGAATGCGAAAAATTAACGTCTTTCAAATATTACGGGGCCAGTGTCTCAGCCTGCACATTTCATTAATCCATAGCAAGGTGACTCAATTGTGACTGACTCGTCAGTCCAATGCACTTGGAATCTCATAAGTGGTCACTTTGGGTGAGTTTGAGGAGATACAGAGCCATAGAATGCGAAAAATTAACGTCTTTCAAATATTACGGGGCCAGTGTCTCAGCCTGCACATTTCATTAATCCATAGCAAGGTGACTCAAATGTGACTGACTCGTCCGTCCTATGCACTTGGAATCTCATAAGTGGTCACTTTGTGTGAGTTTGAGGAGATACAGAGCCATAGAATGCGAAAAATTAACGTCTTTCAAATATTACGGGGCCAGTGTCTCAGCCTGCACATTTCATTAATCCATAGCAAGGTGACTCAATTGTGACTGACTCGTCAGTCCTATGCACTTGGAATCTCATAAGTGGTCACTTTGGGTGAGTTTGAGGAGATACAGAGCCATAGAATGCGAAAAATTAACGTCTTTCAAATATTACGGGGCCAGTGTCTCAGCCTGCACATTTCATTAATCCATAGCAAGGTAACTCAATTGTGACTGACTCGTCAGTCTTATGCACTTGGAATCTCATAAGTGGTCACTTTGGGTGAGTTTGAGGAGATACAGAGCCATAGAATGTGAAAAATTAACGTCTTTCAAATATTACGGAGCCAGTGTCTCAGCCTGCACATTTCATTAATCCATAGCAAGGTGACTCAAATGTGACTGACTCGTCAGTCCTATGCACTTGGAATATCATAAGTGGTCACTTTAGGTGAGTTTGAGGAGATACAGAGTCATAGAATGCGAAAAATTAATGTCTTTCAAATATTACGGGGCCAGTGTCTCAGCCTGCACATTTCATTAATCCATAGCAAGGTGACTCAATTGTGACTGACTCGTCAGTCCTATGCACTTGTAATCTCATAAGTGGTCACTTTGGGTGAGTTTGAGGAGATACAGAGCCATAGAATGCGAAAAATTAACGTCTTTCAAATTTTACGGGGCCAGTGTCTCAGCCTGCACATTTCATTAATCCATAGCAAGGTGACTCAAATGTGACTGACTCGTCCGTCCTATGCACTTGGAATCTCATAAGTGGTCACTTTGTGTGAGTTTGAGGAGATACAGAGCCATAGAATGCGAAAAATTAACGTCTTTCAAATATTACGGGGCCAGTGTCTCAGCCTGCACATTTCACTAATCCATAGCAAGGTGACTCAATTATGACTGACTCGTCAGTCCTATGCACTTGGAAGCTCATAAGTGGTCACTTTGGGTGAGTTTGGGGAGATACAGAGCCATAGAATGCGAAAAATTAACGTCTTTCAAATATTACGGGGCCAGTGTCTCAGCCTGCACATTTCATTAATCCATAGCAAGGTGACTCAATTGTGACTGACTCGTCAGTCCTATGCACTTGGAATCTCATAAGTGGTCACTTTGGGTGAGTTTGAGGAGATACAGAGCCATAGAATGCGAAAAATTAACGTCTTTCAAATATTACGGGGCCAGTGTCTCAGCCTGCACATTTCATTAATCCATAGCAAGGTGACTCAAATGTGACTGACTCGTCAGTCCTATGCACTTGGAATATCATAAGTGGTCACTTTAGGTGAGTTTGAGGAGATACAGAGTCATAGAATGCGAAAAATTAATGTCTTTCAAATATTACGGGCCAGTGTCTCAGCCTGCACATTTCATTAATCCATAGCAAGGTGACTCAATTGTGACTGACTCGTCAGTCCTATGCACTTGGAATCTCATAAGTGGTCACTTTGGGTGAGTTTGAGGAGATACAGAGCCATAGAATGCGAAAAATTAACGTCTTTCAAATTTTACGGGGCCAGTGTCTCAGCCTGCACATTTCATTATTCCATAGCAAGGTGACTCAATTGTGACTGACTCGTCAGTCCTATGCTCTTAGAATCTCAGAAGTGGTCACTTTGGGTGAGTTTGAGGAGATACAGAGCCATAGAATGCGAAAAATTAACGTCTTTCAAATATTACGGGGCCAGTGTCTCAGCCTGCACATTTCATTAATCCATAGCAAGGTGACTCAATTATGACTGACTCGTCAGTCCTATGCACTTGGAAGCTCATAAGTGGTCACTTTGGGTGAGTTTGGGGAGATACAGAGCCATAGAATGCGAAAAATTAACGTCTTTCAAATATTACGGGGCCAGTGTCTCAGCCTGCACATTTCATTAATCCATAGCAAGGTGACTGAAATGTGACTGACTCGTCCGTCCTATGCACTTGGAATCTCATAAGTGGTCACTTTGTGTGAGTTTGAGGAGATACAGAGCCATAGAATGCGAAAAATTAACATCTTTCAAATATTACGGGGCCAGTGTCTCAGCCTGCACATTTCAGTAATCCATAGCAAGGTGACTCAATTGTGACTGACTCGTCCGTCCTATGCACTTGGAATCTCATAAGTGGTCACTTTGGGTGAGTTTGAGGAGATACAGAGCCATAGAATGCGAAAAATTAACATCTTTCAAATATTACGGGGCCAGTGTCTCAGCCTGCACATTTCATTAATCCATAGCAAGGTGACTCAATTATGACTGACTCGTCAGTCCTATGCACTTGGAATCTCATAAGTGGTCACTTTGGGTGAGTTTGGGGAGATACAGAGCCATAGAATGCGAAAAATTAACGTCTTTCAAATATTACGGGGCCAGTGTCTCAGCCTGCACATTTCATTAATCCATAGCAAGGTGACTCAATTGTGACTGACTCGTCAGTCCAATGCACTTGGAATCTCATAAGTGGTCACTTTGGGTGAGTTTGAGGAGATACAGAGCCATAGAATGCGAAAAATTAACGTCTTTCAAATATTACGGGGCCAGTGTCTCAGCCTGCACATTTCATTAATCCATAGCAAGGTGACTCAAATGTGACTGACTCGTCCGTCCTATGCACTTGGAATCTCATAAGTGGTCACTTTGTGTGAGTTTGAGGAGATACAGAGCCATAGAATGCGAAAAATTAACGTCTTTCAAATATTACGGGGCCAGTGTCTCAGCCTGCACATTTCATTAATCCATAGCAAGGTGACTCAATTGTGACTGACTCGTCAGTCCTATGCACTTGGAATCTCATAAGTGGTCACTTTGGGTGAGTTTGAGGAGATACAGAGCCATAGAATGCGAAAAATTAACGTCTTTCAAATATTACGGGGCCAGTGTCTCAGCCTGCACATTTCATTAATCCATAGCAAGGTAACTCAATTGTGACTGACTCGTCAGTCTTATGCACTTGGAATCTCATAAGTGGTCACTTTGGGTGAGTTTGAGGAGATACAGAGCCATAGAATGTGAAAAATTAACGTCTTTCAAATATTACGGAGCCAGTGTCTCAGCCTGCACATTTCATTAATCCATAGCAAGGTGACTCAAATGTGACTGACTCGTCAGTCCTATGCACTTGGAATATCATAAGTGGTCACTTTAGGTGAGTTTGAGGAGATACAGAGTCATAGAATGCGAAAAATTAATGTCTTTCAAATATTACGGGGCCAGTGTCTCAGCCTGCACATTTCATTAATCCATAGCAAGGTGACTCAATTGTGACTGACTCGTCAGTCCTATGCACTTGGAATCTCATAAGTGGTCACTTTGGGTGAGTTTGAGGAGATACAGAGCCATAGAATGCGAAAAATTAACGTCTTTCAAATTTTACGGGGCCAGTGTCTCAGCCTGCACATTTCATTATTCCATAGCAAGGTGACTCAATTGTGACTGACTCGTCAGTCCTATGCTCTTAGAATCTCAGAAGTGGTCACTTTGGGTGAGTTTGAGGAGATACAGAGCCATAGAATGCGAAAAATTAACGTCTTTCAAATATTACGGGGCCAGTGTCTCAGCCTGCACATTTCATTAATCCATAGCAAGGTGACTCAATTATGACTGACTCGTCAGTCCTATGCACTTGGAAGCTCATAAGTGGTCACTTTGGGTGAGTTTGGGGAGATACAGAGCCATAGAATGCGAAAAATTAACGTCTTTCAAATATTACGGGGCCAGTGTCTCAGCCTGCACATTTCATTAATCCATAGCAAGGTGACTGAAATGTGACTGACTCGTCCGTCCTATGCACTTGGAATCTCATAAGTGGTCACTTTGTGTGAGTTTGAGGAGATACAGAGCCATAGAATGCGAAAAATTAACATCTTTCAAATATTACGGGGCCAGTGTCTCAGCCTGCACATTTCAGTAATCCATAGCAAGGTGACTCAATTGTGACTGACTCGTCCGTCCTATGCACTTGGAATCTCATAAGTGGTCACTTTGGGTGAGTTTGAGGAGATACAGAGCCATAGAATGCGAAAAATTAACATCTTTCAAATATTACGGGGCCAGTGTCTCAGCCTGCACATTTCATTAATCCATAGCAAGGTGACTCAATTATGACTGACTCGTCAGTCCTATGCACTTGGAATCTCATAAGTGGTCACTTTGGGTGAGTTTGGGGAGATACAGAGCCATAGAATGCGAAAAATTAACGTCTTTCAAATATTACGGGGCCAGTGTCTCAGCCTGCACATTTCATTAATCCATAGCAAGGTGACTCAATTGTGACTGACTCGTCAGTCCAATGCACTTGGAATCTCATAAGTGGTCACTTTGGGTGAGTTTGAGGAGATACAGAGCCATAGAATGCGAAAAATTAACGTCTTTCAAATATTACGGGGCCAGTGTCTCAGCCTGCACATTTCATTAATCCATAGCAAGGTGACTCAAATGTGACTGACTCGTCCGTCCTATGCACTTGGAATCTCATAAGTGGTCACTTTGTGTGAGTTTGAGGAGATACAGAGCCATAGAATGCGAAAAATTAACGTCTTTCAAATATTACGGGGCCAGTGTCTCAGCCTGCACATTTCATTAATCCATAGCAAGGTGACTCAATTGTGACTGACTCGTCAGTCCTATGCACTTGGAATCTCATAAGTGGTCACTTTGGGTGAGTTTGAGGAGATACAGAGCCATAGAATGCGAAAAATTAACGTCTTTCAAATATTACGGGGCCAGTGTCTCAGCCTGCACATTTCATTAATCCATAGCAAGGTAACTCAATTGTGACTGACTCGTCAGTCTTATGCACTTGGAATCTCATAAGTGGTCACTTTGGGTGAGTTTGAGGAGATACAGAGCCATAGAATGTGAAAAATTAACGTCTTTCAAATATTACGGAGCCAGTGTCTCAGCCTGCACATTTCATTAATCCATAGCAAGGTGACTCAAATGTGACTGACTCGTCAGTCCTATGCACTTGGAATATCATAAGTGGTCACTTTAGGTGAGTTTGAGGAGATACAGAGTCATAGAATGCGAAAAATTAATGTCTTTCAAATATTACGGGGCCAGTGTCTCAGCCTGCACATTTCATTAATCCATAGCAAGGTGACTCAATTGTGACTGACTCGTCAGTCCTATGCACTTGGAATCTCATAAGTGGTCACTTTGGGTGAGTTTGAGGAGATACAGAGCCATAGAATGCGAAAAATTAACGTCTTTCAAATTTTACGGGGCCAGTGTCTCAGCCTGCACATTTCATTAATCCATAGCAAGGTGACTCAAATGTGACTGACTCGTCCGTCCTATGCACTTGGAATCTCATAAGTGGTCACTTTGTGTGAGTTTGAGGAGATACAGAGCCATAGAATGCGAAAAATTAACGTCTTTCAAATATTACGGGGCCAGTGTCTCAGCCTGCACATTTCATTAATCCATAGCAAGGTGACTCAATTGTGACTGACTCGTCAGTCCAATGCACTTGGAATCTCATAAGTGGTCACTTTGGGTGAGTTTGAGGAGATACAGAGCCATAGAATGCGAAAAATTAACGTCTTTCAAATATTACGGGGCCAGTGTCTCAGCCTGCACATTTCATTAATCCATAGCAAGGTGACTCAAATGTGACTGACTCGTCCGTCCTATGCACTTGGAATCTCATAAGTGGTCACTTTGTGTGAGTTTGAGGAGATACAGAGCCATAGAATGCGAAAAATTAACGTCTTTCAAATATTACGGGGCCAGTGTCTCAGCCTGCACATTTCATTAATCCATAGCAAGGTGACTCAATTGTGACTGACTCGTCAGTCCTATGCACTTGGAATCTCATAAGTGGTCACTTTGGGTGAGTTTGAGGAGATACAGAGCCATAGAATGCGAAAAATTAACGTCTTTCAAATATTACGGGGCCAGTGTCTCAGCCTGCACATTTCATTAATCCATAGCAAGGTAACTCAATTGTGACTGACTCGTCAGTCTTATGCACTTGGAATCTCATAAGTGGTCACTTTGGGTGAGTTTGAGGAGATACAGAGCCATAGAATGTGAAAAATTAACGTCTTTCAAATATTACGGAGCCAGTGTCTCAGCCTGCACATTTCATTAATCCATAGCAAGGTGACTCAAATGTGACTGACTCGTCAGTCCTATGCACTTGGAATATCATAAGTGGTCACTTTAGGTGAGTTTGAGGAGATACAGAGTCATAGAATGCGAAAAATTAATGTCTTTCAAATATTACGGGGCCAGTGTCTCAGCCTGCACATTTCATTAATCCATAGCAAGGTGACTCAATTGTGACTGACTCGTCAGTCCTATGCACTTGGAATCTCATAAGTGGTCACTTTGGGTGAGTTTGAGGAGATACAGAGCCATAGAATGCGAAAAATTAACGTCTTTCAAATTTTACGGGGCCAGTGTCTCAGCCTGCACATTTCATTAATCCATAGCAAGGTGACTCAAATGTGACTGACTCGTCCGTCCTATGCACTTGGAATCTCATAAGTGGTCACTTTGTGTGAGTTTGAGGAGATACAGAGCCATAGAATGCGAAAAATTAACGTCTTTCAAATATTACGGGGCCAGTGTCTCAGCCTGCACATTTCACTAATCCATAGCAAGGTGACTCAATTATGACTGACTCGTCAGTCCTATGCACTTGGAAGCTCATAAGTGGTCACTTTGGGTGAGTTTGGGGAGATACAGAGCCATAGAATGCGAAAAATTAACGTCTTTCAAATATTACGAGGCCAGTGTCTCAGCCTGCACATTTCATTAATCCATAGCAAGGTGACTCAATTGTGACTGACTCGTCAGTCCTATGCACTTGGAATCTCATAAGTGGTCACTTTGGGTGAGTTTGAGGAGATACAGAGCCATAGAATGCGAAAAATTAACGTCTTTCAAATATTACGGGGCCAGTGTCTCAGCCTGCACATTTCATTAATCCATAGCAAGGTGACTCAAATGTGACTGACTCGTCAGTCCTATGCACTTGGAATATCATAAGTGGTCACTTTAGGTGAGTTTGAGGAAATACAGAGTCATAGAATGCGAAAAATTAATGTCTTTCAAATATTACGGGCCAGTGTCTCAGCCTGCACATTTCATTAATCCATAGCAAGGTGACTCAATTGTGACTGACTCGTCAGTCCTATGCACTTGGAATCTCATAAGTGGTCACTTTGGGTGAGTTTGAGGAGATACAGAGCCATAGAATGCGAAAAATTAACGTCTTTCAAATTTTACGGGGCCAGTGTCTCAGCCTGCACATTTCATTAATCCATAGCAAGGTGACTCAATTGTGACTGACTCGTCAGTCCTATGCTCTTAGAATCTCAGAAGTGGTCACTTTGGGTGAGTTTGAGGAGATACAGAGCCATAGAATGTGAAAAATTAACGTCTTTCAAATATTACGGGGCCAGTGTCTCAGCCTGCACATTTCATTAATCCATAGCAAGGTGACTCAATTATGACTGACTCGTCAGTCCTATGCACTTGGAAGCTCATAAGTGGTCACTTTGGGTGAGTTTGGGGAGATACAGAGCCATAGAATGCGAAAAATTAACGTCTTTCAAATATTACGTGGCCAGTGTCTCAGCCTGCACATTTCATTAATCCATAGCAAGGTGACTCAAATGTGACTGACTCGTCCGTCCTATGCACTTGGAATCTCATAAGTGGTCACTTTGTGTGAGTTTGAGGAGATACAGAGCCATAGAATGCGAAAAATTAACGTCTTTCAAATATTACGGGGCCAGTGTCTCAGCCTGCACATTTCACTAATCCATAGCAAGGTGACTCAATTATGACTGACTCGTCAGTCCTATGCACTTGGAAGCTCATAAGTGGTCACTTTGGGTGAGTTTGGGGAGATACAGAGCCATAGAATGCGAAAAATTAACGTCTTTCAAATATTACGGGGCCAGTGTCTCAGCCTGCACATTTCATTAATCCATAGCAAGGTGACTCAATTGTGACTGACTCGTCAGTCCTATGCACTTGGAATCTCATAAGTGGTCACTTTGGGTGAGTTTGAGGAGATACAGAGCCATAGAATGCGAAAAATTAACGTCTTTCAAATATTACGGGGCCAGTGTCTCAGCCTGCACATTTCATTAATCCATAGCAAGGTGACTCAAATGTGACTGACTCGTCAGTCCTATGCACTTGGAATATCATAAGTGGTCACTTTAGGTGAGTTTGAGGAGATACAGAGTCATAGAATGCGAAAAATTAATGTCTTTCAAATATTACGGGCCAGTGTCTCAGCCTGCACATTTCATTAATCCATAGCAAGGTGACTCAATTGTGACTGACTCGTCAGTCCTATGCACTTGGAATCTCATAAGTGGTCACTTTGGGTGAGTTTGAGGAGATACAGAGCCATAGAATGCGAAAAATTAACGTCTTTCAAATTTTACGGGGCCAGTGTCTCAGCCTGCACATTTCATTATTCCATAGCAAGGTGACTCAATTGTGACTGACTCGTCAGTCCTATGCTCTTAGAATCTCAGAAGTGGTCACTTTGGGTGAGTTTGAGGAGATACAGAGCCATAGAATGTGAAAAATTAACGTCTTTCAAATATTACGGGGCCAGTGTCTCAGCCTGCACATTTCATTAATCCATAGCAAGGTGACTCAATTATGACTGACTCGTCAGTCCTATGCACTTGGAAGCTCATAAGTGGTCACTTTGGGTGAGTTTGGGGAGATACAGAGCCATAGAATGCGAAAAATTAACGTCTTTCAAATATTACGGGGCCAGTGTCTCAGCCTGCACATTTCATTAATCCATAGCAAGGTGACTCAATTGTGACTGACTCGTCAGTCCAATGCACTTGGAATCTCATAAGTGGTCACTTTGTGTGAGTTTGAGGAGATACAGAGCCATAGAATGCGAAAAATTAACGTCTTTCAAATATTACGGGGCCAGTGTCTCAGCCTGCACATTTCATTAATCCATAGCAAGGTGACTCAATTGTGACTGACTCGTCCGTCCTATGCACTTGGAATCTCATAAGTGGTCACTTTGGGTGAGTTTGAGGAGATACAGAGCCATAGAATGCGAAAAATTAACATCTTTCAAATATTACGGGGCCAGTGTCTCAGCCTGCACATTTCATTAATCCATAGCAAGGTGACTCAATTATGACTGACTCGTCAGTCCTATGCACTTGGAATCTCATAAGTGGTCACTTTGGGTGAGTTTGGGGAGATACAGACCCATAGAATGCGAAAAATTAACGTCTTTCAAATATTACGGGGCCAGTGTCTCAGCATGCACATTTCATTAATCCATAGCAAGGTGACTCAATTGTGACTGACTCGTCAGTCCAATGCACTTGGAATCTCATAAGTGGTCACTTTGGGTGAGTTTGAGGAGATACAGAGCCATAGAATGCGAAAAATTAACGTCTTTCAAATATTACGGGGCCAGTGTCTCAGCCTGCACATTTCATTAATCCATAGCAAGGTGACTCAAATGTGACTGACTCGTCCGTCCTATGCACTTGGAATCTCATAAGTGGTCACTTTGTGTGAGTTTGAGGAGATACAGAGCCATAGAATGCGAAAAATTAACGTCTTTCAAATATTACGGGGCCAGTGTCTCAGCCTGCACATTTCATTAATCCATAGCAAGGTGACTCAATTGTGACTGACTCGTCAGTCCAATGCACTTGGAATCTCATAAGTGGTCACTTTGGGTGAGTTTGAGGAGATACAGAGCCATAGAATGCGAAAAATTAACGTCTTTCAAATATTACGGGGCCACTGTCTCAGCCTGCACATTTCATTAATCCATAGCAAGGTGACTCAAATGTGACTGACTCGTCCGTCCTATGCACTTGGAATCTCATAAGTGGTCACTTTGTGTGAGTTTGAGGAGATACAGAGCCATAGAATGCGAAAAATTAACGTCTTTCAAATATTACGGGGCCAGTGTCTCAGCCTGCACATTTCATTAATCCATAGCAAGGTGACTCAATTGTGACTGACTCGTCCGTCCTATGCACTTGGAATCTCATAAGTGGTCACTTTGGGTGAGTTTGAGGAGATACAGAGCCATAGAATGCGAAAAATTAACGTCTTTCAAATATTACGGGGCCAGTGTCTCAGCCTGCACATTTCATTAATCCATAGCAAGGTAACTCAATTGTGACTGACTCGTCAGTCTTATGCACTTGGAATCTCATAAGTGGTCACTTTGGGTGAGTTTGAGGAGATACAGAGCCATAGAATGTGAAAAATTAACGTCTTTCAAATATTACGGAGCCAGTGTCTCAGCCTGCACATTTCATTAATCCATAGCAAGGTGACTCAAATGTGACTGACTCGTCAGTCCTATGCACTTGGAATATCATAAGTGGTCACTTTAGGTGAGTTTCAGGAGATACAGAGTCATAGAATGCGAAAAATTAATGTCTTTCAAATATTACGGGGCCAGTGTCTCAGCCTGCACATTTCATTAATCCATAGCAAGGTGACTCAATTGTGACTGACTCGTCAGTCCTATGCACTTGGAATCTCATAAGTGGTCACTTTGGGTGAGTTTGGGGAGATACAGAGCCATAGAATGCGAAAAATTAACGTCTTTCAAATATTACGGGGCCAGTGTCTCAGCCTGCACATTTCATTAATCCATAGCAAGGTGACTCAATTGTGACTGACTCGTCAGTCCAATGCACTTGGAATCTCATAAGTGGTCACTTTGTGTGAGTTTGAGGAGATACAGAGCCATAGAATGCGAAAAATTAACGTCTTTCAAATATTACGGGGCCAGTGTCTCAGCCTGCACATTTCATTAATCCATAGCAAGGTGACTCAATTGTGACTGACTCGTCCGTCCTATGCACTTGGAATCTCATAAGTGGTCACTTTGGGTGAGTTTGAGGAGATACAGAGCCATAGAATGCGAAAAATTAACATCTTTCAAATATTACGGGGCCAGTGTCTCAGCCTGCACATTTCATTAATCCATAGCAAGGTGACTCAATTATGACTGACTCGTCAGTCCTATGCACTTGGAATCTCATAAGTGGTCACTTTGGGTGAGTTTGGGGAGATACAGACCCATAGAATGCGAAAAATTAACGTCTTTCAAATATTACGGGGCCAGTGTCTCAGCATGCACATTTCATTAATCCATAGCAAGGTGACTCAATTGTGACTGACTCGTCAGTCCAATGCACTTGGAATCTCATAAGTGGTCACTTTGGGTGAGTTTGAGGAGATACAGAGCCATAGAATGCGAAAAATTAACGTCTTTCAAATATTACGGGGCCAGTGTCTCAGCCTGCACATTTCATTAATCCATAGCAAGGTGACTGAAATGTGACTGACTCGTCCGTCCTATGCACTTGGAATCTCATAAGTGGTCACTTTGTGTGAGTTTGAGGAGATACAGAGCCATAGAATGCGAAAAATTAACGTCTTTCAAATATTACGGGGCCAGTGTCTCAGCCTGCACATTTCATTAATCCATAGCAAGGTGACTCAATTGTGACTGACTCGTCAGTCCAATGCACTTGGAATCTCATAAGTGGTCACTTTGGGTGAGTTTGAGGAGATACAGAGCCATAGAATGCGAAAAATTAACGTCTTTCAAATATTACGGGGCCACTGTCTCAGCCTGCACATTTCATTAATCCATAGCAAGGTGACTCAAATGTGACTGACTCGTCCGTCCTATGCACTTGGAATCTCATAAGTGGTCACTTTGTGTGAGTTTGAGGAGATACAGAGCCATAGAATGCGAAAAATTAACGTCTTTCAAATATTACGGGGCCAGTGTCTCAGCCTGCACATTTCATTAATCCATAGCAAGGTGACTCAATTGTGACTGACTCGTCCGTCCTATGCACTTGGAATCTCATAAGTGGTCACTTTGGGTGAGTTTGAGGAGATACAGAGCCATAGAATGCGAAAAATTAACGTCTTTCAAATATTACGGGGCCAGTGTCTCAGCCTGCACATTTCATTAATCCATAGCAAGGTAACTCAATTGTGACTGACTCGTCAGTCTTATGCACTTGGAATCTCATAAGTGGTCACTTTGGGTGAGTTTGAGGAGATACAGAGCCATAGAATGTGAAAAATTAACGTCTTTCAAATATTACGGAGCCAGTGTCTCAGCCTGCACATTTCATTAATCCATAGCAAGGTGACTCAAATGTGACTGACTCGTCAGTCCTATGCACTTGGAATATCATAAGTGGTCACTTTAGGTGAGTTTGAGGAGATACAGAGTCATAGAATGCGAAAAATTAATGTCTTTCAAATATTACGGGGCCAGTGTCTCAGCCTGCACATTTCATTAATCCATAGCAAGGTGACTCAATTGTGACTGACTCGTCAGTCCTATGCACTTGGAATCTCATAAGTGGTCACTTTGGGTGAGTTTGAGGAGATACAGAGCCATAGAATGCGAAAAATTAACGTCTTTCAAATTTTACGGGGCCAGTGTCTCAGCCTGCACATTTCATTAATCCATAGCAAGGTGACTCAAATGTGACTGACTCGTCCGTCCTATGCACTTGGAATCTCATAAGTGGTCACTTTGTGTGAGTTTGAGGAGATACAGAGCCATAGAATGCGAAAAATTAACGTCTTTCAAATATTACGGGGCCAGTGTCTCAGCCTGCACATTTCATTAATCCATAGCAAGGTGACTCAATTGTGACTGACTCGTCAGTCCAATGCACTTGGAATCTCATAAGTGGTCACTTTGGGTGAGTTTGAGGAGATACAGAGCCATAGAATGCGAAAAATTAACGTCTTTCAAATATTACGGGGCCAGTGTCTCAGCCTGCACATTTCATTAATCCATAGCAAGGTGACTCAATTGTGACTGACTCGTCAGTCCTATGCACTTGGAATCTCATAAGTGGTCACTTTGGGTGAGTTTGAGGAGATACAGAGCCATAGAATGCGAAAAATTAACGTCTTTCAAATATTACGGGGCCAGTGTCTCAGCCTGCACATTTCATTAATCCATAGCAAGGTAACTCAATTGTGACTGACTCGTCAGTCTTATGCACTTGGAATCTCATAAGTGGTCACTTTGGGTGAGTTTGAGGAGATACAGAGCCATAGAATGTGAAAAATTAACGTCTTTCAAATATTACGGAGCCAGTGTCTCAGCCTGCACATTTCATTAATCCATAGCAAGGTGACTCAAATGTGACTGACTCGTCAGTCCTATGCACTTGGAATATCATAAGTGGTCACTTTAGGTGAGTTTGAGGAGATACAGAGTCATAGAATGCGAAAAATTAATGTCTTTCAAATATTACGGGGCCAGTGTCTCAGCCTGCACATTTCATTAATCCATAGCAAGGTGACTCAATTGTGACTGACTCGTCAGTCCTATGCACTTGGAATCTCATAAGTGGTCACTTTGGGTGAGTTTGAGGAGATACAGAGCCATAGAATGCGAAAAATTAACGTCTTTCAAATTTTACGGGGCCAGTGTCTCAGCCTGCACATTTCATTAATCCATAGCAAGGTGACTCAATTATGACTGACTCGTCAGTCCTATGCACTTGGAAGCTCATAAGTGGTCACTTTGGGTGAGTTTGGGGAGATACAGAGCCATAGAATGCGAAAAATTAACGTCTTTCAAATATTACGGGGCCAGTGTCTCAGCCTGCACATTTCATTAATCCATAGCAAGGTGACTCAATTGTGACTGACTCGTCAGTCCTATGCACTTGGAATCTCATAAGTGGTCACTTTGGGTGAGTTTGAGGAGATACAGAGCCATAGAATGCGAAAAATTAACGTCTTTCAAATATTACGGGGCCAGTGTCTCAGCCTGCACATTTCATTAATCCATAGCAAGGTGACTCAAATGTGACTGACTCGTCAGTCCTATGCACTTGGAATATCATAAGTGGTCACTTTAGGTGAGTTTGAGGAGATACAGAGTCATAGAATGCGAAAAATTAATGTCTTTCAAATATTACGGGCCAGTGTCTCAGCCTGCACATTTCATTAATCCATAGCAAGGTGACTCAATTGTGACTGACTCGTCAGTCCTATGCACTTGGAATCTCATAAGTGGTCACTTTGGGTGAGTTTGAGGAGATACAGAGCCATAGAATGCGAAAAATTAACGTCTTTCAAATTTTACGGGGCCAGTGTCTCAGCCTGCACATTTCATTATTCCATAGCAAGGTGACTCAATTGTGACTGACTCGTCAGTCCTATGCTCTTAGAATCTCAGAAGTGGTCACTTTGGGTGAGTTTGAGGAGATACAGAGCCATAGAATGTGAAAAATTAACGTCTTTCAAATATTACGGGGCCAGTGTCTCAGCCTGCACATTTCATTAATCCATAGCAAGGTGACTCAATTATGACTGACTCGTCAGTCCTATGCACTTGGAAGCTCATAAGTGGTCACTTTGGGTGAGTTTGGGGAGATACAGAGCCATAGAATGCGAAAAATTAACGTCTTTCAAATATTACGTGGCCAGTGTCTCAGCCTGCACATTTCATTAATCCATAGCAAGGTGACTCAATTGTGACTGACTCGTCAGTCCAATGCACTTGGAATCTCATAAGTGGTCACTTTGTGTGAGTTTGAGGAGATACAGAGCCATAGAATGCGAAAAATTAACGTCTTTCAAATATTACGGGGCCAGTGTCTCAGCCTGCACATTTCATTAATCCATAGCAAGGTGACTCAAATGTGACTGACTCGTCCGTCCTATGCACTTGGAATCTCATAAGTGGTCACTTTGTGTGAGTTTGAGGAGATACAGAGCCATAGAATGCGAAAAATTAACGTCTTTCAAATAGTACGGGGCCAGTGTCTCAGCCTGCACATTTCATTAATCCATAGCAAGGTGACTCAATTGTGACTGACTCGTCAGTCCAATGCACTTGGAATCTCATAAGTGGTCACTTTGGGTGAGTTTGAGGAGATACAGAGACATAGAATGCGACAAATTAAAGTCTTTCAAATATTATGGCTCCAGTGTCTCAGCCTGCACATTTCATTAATCCATAGCAAGGTGACTCGATTGTGACTGACTCGTCAGTCCTATTCTCTTGGAATCTCATAAGTGGTCACTTTGGGTGAGTTTGAGGAGATACAGAGACATAGAATGGGAAAAATTAACGTCTTTTAAATATTACGGGGCCAGTGTCTCAGCCTGCACATTTCATTAATCCATAGCAAGGTGACTCAAATGTGACTGACTCGTCAGTCCTATGCACTTGGAATATCATAAGTGGTCACTTTAGATGAGCTTGAGGAGATACAGAGTCATAGAATGCGAAAAATTAATGTCTTTCAAATATTACGGGGGGAGTGTCTCAGCCTGCACATTTCATTAATCCATAGCAAGGTGACTCAATTCTGACTGACTCGTCAGTCCAATGCACTTGGAATCTCATAAGTGGTCACTTTGGGTGAGTTTGAGGAGATACAGAGCCATAGAATGCGAAAAATTAACATCTTTCAAATATTACGGGGCCAGTGTCTCAGACTGCTCATTTCATTAATCCATAGCAAGGTGACTCAAATGTGACTGACTCGTCAGTCCTATGCACTTGGAATCTCATAAGTGGTCACTTTGGGTGAGTTTGAGGAGATACAGAGCCATAGAATGCGAAAAATTAACGTCTTTCAAATATTACGGGGCCAGTGTCTCAGCCTGCACATTTCATTAATCCATAGCAAGGTGACTCAATTGTGACTGACTCGTCAGTCCTATGCACTTGGAATCTCATAAGTGGTCACTTTGGGTGAGTTTGAGGAGATACAGAGCCATAGAATGCGAAAAATTAACGTCTTTCAAATGTTAAGGGGCCAGTGTCTCAGCCTGCACATTTCATTAATCCATAGCAAGGTGACTCAATTGTGACTGACTCGTCAGTCCTATGCACTTGGAATCTCATAAGTGGTTACTTTGGGTGAGTTTGAGGAGATACAGAGCCATAGAATGCGAAAAATTAACGTCTTTCAAATATTACGGGGCCAGTGTCTCAGCCTGCACATTTCATTATTCCATAGCAAGGTGACTCAATTGTGACTGACTCGTGAGCCCTATGCACTTGGAATCTCATAAGTGGTCACTTTGGGTGAGTTTGAGGAGATACAGAGCCATAGAATGCGAAAACTTAACGTCTTTCTAATATTACGGGGCCAGTGTCTCAGCCTGCACATTTCATTAATCCATAGCAAGGTGACTCAATTGTGACTGACTCGTCAGTCCTATGCACTTGGAATCTCATAAGTGGTCACTTTGTGTGAGTTTGAGGAGATACAGAGTCATAGAATGCGAAAACTTAACGTCTTTCAAATATTACAGGGCCAGTGTCTCAGCCTGCACATTTCATTAATCCATAGCAAGGTGACTCAATTGTGACTGACTCGGCAGTCCAATGCACTTGGAATCTCATAAGTGGTCACTTTGGGTGAGTTTGAGGAGATACAGAGCCATAGAAAGCGAAAAATTAACGTCTTTCAAATATTACGTGGCCAGTATCTCAGCCTGCACATTTCATTAATCCATAGCAAGTTAACTCAATTGTGACTGACTCGTCAGTCCTATGCACTTGGAATCTCATAAGTGATCACTTTGGGTGAGTTTGAAAAGATACAGAGCCATAGAATGGGAAAAATTAACGTCTTTCAAATATTACGGGGCCAGTGTCTCAGCCTGCACATTTCATTAATCCATAGCAAGGTGACTCAATTGTGACTGATTCGTCAGTCCAATGCATTTGGAATCTCATAAGTGGTCACTTTGGGTGAGTTTCAGGAGATACAGAGCCATAGAATGCGAAAAATTAACGTCTTTTAAATATTACGGGGCCAGTGTCTCAGCCTGCACATTTCATTAATCCATAGCAAGGTGACTCAAATGTGACTGACTCGTCAGTCCTATGCACTTGGAATCTCGTAAGTGGTCACTTTAGGTGAGTTTGAAGAGATACAGAGCCATAGAATGCGAAAAATTAACGTCTTTCAAATATTACGGGGCCAGTGTCTCAGCCTGCACATTTCATTAATCCATAGCAAGGTGACTCAATTGTGACTGACTCGTCAGTCCAATGCACTTGGAATCTCATAAGTGGTCACTTTGGGTGAGTTTGAGGAGATACAGAGACATAGAATGCGACCAATTAAAGTCTTTCAAATATTATGGCTCCAGTGTCTCAGTCTGCACATTTCATTAATCCAGAGCAAGGTGACTCGATTGTGACTGACTCGTCAGTCCTATGCTCTTGGAATCTCATAAGTGGTCACTATGGGTGAGTTTAAGGAGATACAGAGACATAGAATGGGAAAAATTAACGTCGTTTAAATATTACGGGGCGAGTGTCTCAGCCTGCACATTTCATTAATCCATAGCAAGGTGACTCAAATGTGACTGACTCGTCAGTCCTATGCACTTGGAATATCATAAGTGGTCACTTTAGATGAGCTTGAGGAGATACAGAGTCATAGAATGCGAAAAATTAATGTCTTTTAAATATTACGGGGGGAGTGTCTCAGCCTGCACATTTCATTAATCCATAGCAAGGTGACTCAATTCTGACTGACTCGTCAGTCCAATGCACTTGGAATCTCATAAGTGGTCACTTTGGGTGAGTTTGAGGAGATACAGAGCCATAGAATGCGAAAAATTAACATCTTTCAAATATTACGGGGCCAGTGTCTCAGCCTGCTCATTTCATTAATCCATAGCAAGGTGACTCAAATGTGACTGACTCGTCAGTCCTATGCACTTGGAATCTCATAAGTGGTCACTTTGGGTGAGTTTGAGGAGATACAGAGCCATAGAATGCGAAAAATTAACGTCTTTCAAATATTACCGGGCCAGTGTCTCAGCCTGCACATTTCATTAATCCATAGCAAGGTGACTCAATTGTGACTGACTCGTCAGTCCTATGCACTTGGAATCTCATAAGTGGTCACTTTGGGTGAGTTTGAGGAGATACAGAGCCATAGAATGCAAAAAATTAACGTCTTTCAAATGTTAAGGGGCCAGTGTCTCAGCCTGCACATTTCATTAATCCATAGCAAGGTGACTCAATTGTGACTGACTCGTCAGTCCTATGCACTTGGAATCTCATAAGTGGTTACTTTGGGTGAGTTTGAGGAGATACAGAGCCATAGAATGCGAAAAATTAACGTCTTTCAAATATTACGGGGCCAGTGTCTCAGCCTGCACATTTCATTATTCCATAGCAAGGTGACTCAATTGTGACTGACTCATGAGCCCTATGCCCTTGGAATCTCATAAGTGGTCACTTTGGGTGAGTTTGAGGAGATACAGAGCCATAGAATGCGAAAACTTAACGTCTTTCTAATATTACGGGGCCAGTGTCTCAGCCTGCACATTTCATTAATCCATAGCAAGGTGACTCAATTGTGACTGACTCGTCAGTCCTATGCACTTGGAATCTCATAAGTGGTCACTTTGGGTGAGTTTGAGGAGATACAGAGTCATAGAATGCGAAAACTTAACGTCTTTCAAATATTACAGGGCCAGTGTCTCAGCCTGCACATTTCATTAATCCATAGCAAGTTAACTCAATTGTGACTGACTCGTCAGTCCTATGCACTTGGAATCTCATAAGTGATCACTTTGGGTGAGTTTGAAAAGATACAGAGCCATAGAATGGGAAAAATTAACGTCTTTCAAATATTACGGGGCCAGTGTCTCAGCCTGCACATTTCATTAATCCATAGCAAGGTGACTCAATTGTGACTGATTCGTCAGTCCAATGCATTTGGAATCTCATAAGTGGTCACTTTGGGTGAGTTTCAGGAGATACAGAGCCATAGAATGCGAAAAATTAACGTCTTTTAAATATTACGGGGCCAGTGTCTCAGCCTGCACATTTCATTAATCCATAGCAAGGTGACTCAAATGTGACTGACTCGTCAGTCCTATGCACTTGGAATCTCGTAAGTGGTCACTTTAGGTAAGTTTGAAGAGATACAGAGCCATAGAATGCGAAAAATTAACGTCTTTCAAATATTACGGGGCCAGTGTCTCAGCCTGCACATTTCATTAATCCATAGCAAGGTGACTCAATTGTGACTGACTCGTCAGTCCAATGCACTTGGAATCTCATAAGTGGTTACTTTGGGTGAGTTTGAGGAGATACAGAGCCATAGAATGCGAAAAATTAACGTCTTTCAAATATTACGGGGCCAGTGTCTCAGCCTGCACATTTCATTATTCCATAGCAAGGTGACTGAATTGTGACTGACTCGTGAGCCCTATGCACTTGGAATCTCATAAGTGGTCACTTTGGGTGAGTTTGAGGAGATACAGAGCCATAGAATGCGAAAACTTAACGTCTTTCTAATATTACGGGGCCAGTGTCTCAGCCTGCACATTTCATTAATCCATAGCAAGGTGACTAAATTGTGACTGACTCGTCAGTCCTATGCACTTGGAATCTCATAAGTGGTCACTTTGGGTGAGTTTGAGGAGATACAGAGTCATAGAATGCGAAAACTTAACGTCTTTCAAATATTACAGGGCCAGTGTCTCAGCCTGCACATTTCATTAATCCATAGCAAGGTGACTCAATTGTGACTGACTCGTCAGTCCTATGCACTTGGAATCTCATAAGTGGTCACTTTGGGTGAGTTTGAGGAGATACAGAGCCATAGAATGCGAAAAATTAACGTCTTTCAAATATTACGGGGCCAGTGTCTCAGCCTGCACATTTCATTAATCCATAGCAAGGTGACTCAAATGTGACTGACTCGTCCGTCCTATGCACTTGGAATGTCATAAGTGGTCACTTTGTGTGAGTTTGAGGAGATACAGAGCCATAGAATGCGAAAAATTAACGTCTTTCAAATATTACGGGGCCAGTGTCTCAGCCTGCACATTTCATTAATCCATAGCAAGGTGACTCAATTGTGACTGACTCGTCAGTCCTATGCACTTGGAATCTCATAAGTGGTGACTTTGGGTGAGTTTGAGAAGATACATAGCCATAGAATGCGAAAAATTAACGTCTTTCAAATATTACGGGGCCAGTGTCTCAGCCTGCACATTTCATTAATCCATAGCAAGGTGACTCAATTGTGACTGACTCGTCAGTCCTATGCACTTGGAATCTCATAAGTGGTCAGTTTGGGTGAGTTTGAGGAGATACAGAGCCATAGAATGTGAAAAATTAACGTCTTTCAAATATTACGGGGCCAGTGTCTCAGCCTGCACATTTCATTAATCCATAGCAAGGTGACTCAAATGTGACTGACTCGTCAGTCCTATGCACTTGGAATATCATAAGTGGTCACTTTAGGTGAGTTTGAGGAGATACAGAGTCATAGAATGCAAAAAAATTAATGTCTTTCAAATATTACGGGGGGAGTGTCTCAGCCTGCAAATTTCATTAATCCATAGCAAGGTGACTAAATTGTGACTGACTCGTCAGTCCAATGCACTTGGAATCTCATAAGTGGTCACTTTGGGTGAGTTTGAGGAGATACAGAGCCATAGAATGCGAAAAATTAACGTCTTTCAAATATTACGGGGCCAGTGTCTCAGCCTGCTCATTTCATTAATCCATAGCAAGGTGACTCAAATGTGACTGACTCGTCAGTCCTATGCACTTGGAATCTCATAATTGGTCACTTTAGGTGAGTTTGAAGAGATACAGAGCCATAGAATGCGAAAAATTAATGTCTTTCAAATATTACGGGGCCAGTGTCTCAGCCTGCACATTTCATTAATCCATAGCAAGGTGACTCAATTGTGACTGACTCGTCAGTGCTATGCACTTGGAATCTCATAAGTGGTCACTTTGGGTGAGTTTGAGGAGATACAGAGCCATAGAATGCGAAAAATTAACGTCTTTCAAATATTACGGGGCCAGTGTCTCAGCCTGCACATTTCACTAATCCATAGCAAGGTGACTCAATTGTGACTGACTCGTCCGTCCTATGCACTTGGAATCTCATAAGTGGTCACTTTGGGTGAGTTTGAGGAGATACAGAGCCATAGAATTCGAAAAATTAACGTCTTTGAAATATTACGGGGTCAGTGTCTCAGCCTGCACATTTCAATAATCCATAGCAAGGTGACTCAATTGTGACTGACTCGTCAGTCCTATGCACTTGGAATCTCATAAGTGGTCACTTTGGGTGAGTTTGAGGAGATACAGAGCCATAGAATGCGAAAAATTAACGTCTTTCAAATATTACGGGGCCAGTGTCTCAGCCTGCACATTTTATTAATCCATAGCAAGGTGACTCAATTGTGACTGACTCGTCAGTCCAATGCACTTGGAATCTCATAAGTGGTCACTTTGGGTGAGTTTGAGGAGATACAGAGCCATAGAAAGCGAAAAATTAACGTCTTTCAAATATTACGTGGCCAGTATCTCAGCCTGCACATTTCATTAATCCATAGCAAGTTAACTCAATTGTGACTGACTCGTCAGTCCTATGCACTTGGAATCTCATAAGTGATCACTTTGGGTGAGTTTGAAAAGATACAGAGCCATAGAATGGGAAAAATTAACGTCTTTCAAATATTACGGGGCCAGTGTTTCAGCCTGCACATTTCATTAATCCATAGCAAGGTGACTCAATTGTGACTGATTCGTCAGTCCAATGCATTTGGAATCTCATAAGTGGTCACTTTGGGTGAGTTTCAGGAGATACAGAGCCATAGAATGCGAAAAATTAACGTCTTTTAAATATTACGGGGCCAGTGTCTCAGCCTGCACATTTCATTAATCCATAGCAAGGTGACTCAAATGTGACTGACTCGTCCGTCCTATGCACTTGGAATGTCATAAGTGGTCACTTTGTGTGAGTTTGAGGAGATACAGAGCCATAGAATGCGAAAAATTAACGTCTTTCAAATATTACGGGGCCAGTGTCTCAGCCTGCACATTTCATTAATCCATAGCAAGGTGACTCAATTGTGACTGACTCGTCAGTCCTATGCACTTGGAATCTCATAAGTGGTGACTTTGGGTGAGTTTGAGAAGATACATAGCCATAGAATGCGAAAAATTAACGTCTTTCAAATATTACGGGGCCAGTGTCTCAGCATGCACATTTCATTAATCCATAGCAAGGTGACTCAATTGTGACTGACTCGTCAGTCCTATGCACTTGGAATCTCATAAGTGGTCAGTTTGGGTGAGTTTGAGGAGATACAGAGCCATAGAATGTGAAAAATTAACGTCTTTCAAATATTACGGGGCCAGTGTCTCAGCCTGCACATTTCATTAATCCATAGCAAGGTGACTCAAATGTGACTGACTCGTCAGTCCTATGCACTTGGAATATCATAAGTGGTCACTTTAGGTGAGTTTGAGGAGATACAGAGTCATAGAATGCGAAAAAATTAATGTCTTTCAAATATTACGGGGGGAGTGTCTCAGCCTGCAAATTTCATTAATCCATAGCAAGGTGACTAAATTGTGACTGACTCGTCAGTCCAATGCACTTGGAATCTCATAAGTGGTCACTTTGGGTGAGTTTGAGGAGATACAGAGCCATAGAATGCGAAAAATTAACGTCTGTCAAATATTACGGGGCCAGTGTCTCAGCCTGCTCATTTCATTAATCCATAGCAAGGTGACTCAAATGTGACTGACTCGTCAGTCCTATGCACTTGGAATCTCATAATTGGTCACTTTAGGTGAGTTTGAAGAGATACAGAGCCATAGAATGCGAAAAATTAATGTCTTTCAAATATTACGGGGCCAGTGTCTCAGCCTGCACATTTCATTAATCCATAGCAAGGTGACTCAATTGTGACTGACTCGTCAGTGCTATGCACTTGGAATCTCATAAGTGGTCACTTTGGGTGAGTTTGAGGAGATACAGAGCCATAGAATGCGAAAAATTAACGTCTTTCAAATATTACGGGGCCAGTGTCTCAGCCTGCACATTTCACTAATCCATAGCAAGGTGACTCAATTGTGACTGACTCGTCCGTCCTATGCACTTGGAATCTCATAAGTGGTCACTTTGGGTGAGTTTGAGGAGATACAGAGCCATAGAATTCGAAAAATTAACGTCTTTGAAATATTACGGGGTCAGTGTCTCAGCCTGCACATTTCAATAATCCATAGCAAGGTGACTCAATTGTGACTGACTCGTCAGTCCTATGCACTTGGAATCTCATAAGTGGTCACTTTGGGTGAGTTTGAGGAGATACAGAGCCATAGAAAGCGAAAAATTAACGTCTTTCAAATATTACGTGGCCAGTATCTCAGCCTGCACATTTCATTAATCCATAGCAAGTTAACTCAATTGTGACTGACTCGTCAGTCCTATGCACTTGGAATCTCATAAGTGATCACTTTGGGTGAGTTTGAAAAGATACAGAGCCATAGAATGGGAAAAATTAACGTCTTTCAAATATTACGGGGCCAGTGTCTCAGCCTGCACATTTCATTAATCCATAGCAAGGTGACTCAATTGTGACTGATTCGTCAGTCCAATGCATTTGGAATCTCATAAGTGGTCACTTTGGGTGAGTTTCAGGAGATACAGAGCCATAGAATGCGAAAAATTAACGTCTTTTAAATATTACGGGGCCAGTGTCTCAGCCTGCACATTTCATTAATCCATAGCAAGGTGACTCAAATGTGACTGACTCGTCAGTCCTATGCACTTGGAATCTCGTAAGTGGTCACTTTAGGTGAGTTTGAAGAGATACAGAGCCATAGAATGGAAAAAATTAACGTCTTTCAAATATTACGGGGCCAGTGTCTCAGCCTGCACATTTCAATAATCCATAGCAAGGTGACTCAATTGTGACTGACTCGTCAGTCCAATGCACTTGGAATCTCATAAGTGGTTACTTTGGGTGAGTTTGAGGAGATACAGAGCCATAGAATGCGAAAAATTAACGTCTTTTAAATATTACGGGGCCAGTGTCTCAGCCTGCACATTTCATTAATCCATAGCAAGGTGACTCAAATGTGACTGACTCGTCAGTCCTATGCACTTGGAATCTCGTAAGTGGTCACTTTAGGTAAGTTTGAAGAGATACAGAGCCATAGAATGCGAAAAATTAACGTCTTTCAAATATTACGGGGCCAGTGTCTCAGCCTGCACATTTCATTAATCCATAGCAAGGTGACTCAATTGTGACTGACTCGTCAGTCCAATGCACTTGGAATCTCATAAGTGGTTACTTTGGGTGAGTTTGAGGAGATACAGAGCCATAGAATGCGAAAAATTAACGTCTTTCAAATATTACGGGGCCAGTGTCTCAGCCTGCACATTTCATTATTCCATAGCAAGGTGACTGAATTGTGACTGACTCGTGAGCCCTATGCACTTGGAATCTCATAAGTGGTCACTTTGGGTGAGTTTGAGGAGATACAGAGCCATAGAATGCGAAAACTTAACGTCTTTCTAATATTACGGGGCCAGTGTCTCAGCCTGCACATTTCATTAATCCATAGCAAGGTGACTAAATTGTGACTGACTCGTCAGTGCTATGCACTTGGAATCTCATAAGTGGTCACTTTGGGTGAGTTTGAGGAGATACAGAGCCATAGAATGCGAAAAATTAACGTCTTTCAAATATTACGGGGCCAGTGTCTCAGCCTGCACATTTCACTAATCCATAGCAAGGTGACTCAATTGTGACTGACTCGTCCGTCCTATGCACTTGGAATCTCATAAGTGGTCACTTTGGGTGAGTTTGAGGAGATACAGAGCCATAGAATTCGAAAAATTAACGTCTTTGAAATATTACGGGGTCAGTGTCTCAGCCTGCACATTTCAATAATCCATAGCAAGGTGACTCAATTGTGACTGACTCGTCAGTCCTATGCACTTGGAATCTCATAAGTGGTCACTTTGGGTGAGTTTGAGGAGATACAGAGCCATAGAAAGCGAAAAATTAACGTCTTTCAAATATTACGTGGCCAGTATCTCAGCCTGCACATTTCATTAATCCATAGCAAGTTAACTCAATTGTGACTGACTCGTCAGTCCTATGCACTTGGAATCTCATAAGTGATCACTTTGGGTGAGTTTGAAAAGATACAGAGCCATAGAATGGGAAAAATTAACGTCTTTCAAATATTACGGGGCCAGTGTCTCAGCCTGCACATTTCATTAATCCATAGCAAGGTGACTCAATTGTGACTGATTCGTCAGTCCAATGCATTTGGAATCTCATAAGTGGTCACTTTGGGTGAGTTTCAGGAGATACAGAGCCATAGAATGCGAAAAATTAACGTCTTTTAAATATTACGGGGCCAGTGTCTCAGCCTGCACATTTCATTAATCCATAGCAAGGTGACTCAAATGTGACTGACTCGTCAGTCCTATGCACTTGGAATCTCGTAAGTGGTCACTTTAGGTGAGTTTGAAGAGATACAGAGCCATAGAATGGAAAAAATTAACGTCTTTCAAATATTACGGGGCCAGTGTCTCAGCCTGCACATTTCAATAATCCATAGCAAGGTGACTCAATTGTGACTGACTCGTCAGTCCAATGCACTTGGAATCTCATAAGTGGTTACTTTGGGTGAGTTTGAGGAGATACAGAGCCATAGAATGCGAAAAATTAACGTCTTTTAAATATTACGGGGCCAGTGTCTCAGCCTGCACATTTCATTAATCCATAGCAAGGTGACTCAAATGTGACTGACTCGTCAGTCCTATGCACTTGGAATCTCGTAAGTGGTCACTTTAGGTAAGTTTGAAGAGATACAGAGCCATAGAATGCGAAAAATTAACGTCTTTCAAATATTACGGGGCCAGTGTCTCAGCCTGCACATTTCATTAATCCATAGCAAGGTGACTCAATTGTGACTGACTCGTCAGTCCAATGCACTTGGAATCTCATAAGTGGTTACTTTGGGTGAGTTTGAGGAGATACAGAGCCATAGAATGCGAAAAATTAACGTCTTTCAAATATTACGGGGCCAGTGTCTCAGCCTGCACATTTCATTATTCCATAGCAAGGTGACTGAATTGTGACTGACTCGTGAGCCCTATGCACTTGGAATCTCATAAGTGGTCACTTTGGGTGAGTTTGAGGAGATACAGAGCCATAGAATGCGAAAACTTAACGTCTTTCTAATATTACGGGGCCAGTGTCTCAGCCTGCACATTTCATTAATCCATAGCAAGGTGACTAAATTGTGACTGACTCGTCAGTCCTATGCACTTGGAATCTCATAAGTGGTCACTTTGGGTGAGTTTGAGGAGATACAGAGTCATAGAATGCGAAAACTTAACGTCTTTCAAATATTACGGGGCCAGTGTCTCAGCCTGCACATTTCATTAATCCATAGCAAGGTGACTCAATTGTGACTGACTCGTCAGTCCTATGCACTTGGAATCTCATAAGTGGTCACTTTGGGTGAGTTTGAGGAGATACAGAGCCATAGAATGCGAAAAATTAACGTCTTTCAAATATTACGGGGCCAGTGTCTCAGCCTGCACATTTCATTAATCCATAGCAAGGTGACTCAAATGTGACTGACTCGTCCGTCCTATGCACTTGGAATGTCATAAGTGGTCACTTTGTGTGAGTTTGAGGAGATACAGAGCCATAGAATGCGAAAAATTAACGTCTTTCAAATATTACGGGGCCAGTGTCTCAGCCTGCACATTTCATTAATCCATAGCAAGGTGACTCAATTGTGACTGACTCGTCAGTCCTATGCACTTGGAATCTCATAAGTGGTGACTTTGGGTGAGTTTGAGAAGATACATAGCCATAGAATGCGAAAAATTAACGTCTTTCAAATATTACGGGGCCAGTGTCTCAGCCTGCACATTTCATTAATCCATAGCAAGGTGACTCAATTGTGACTGACTCGTCAGTCCTATGCACTTGGAATCTCATAAGTGGTCAGTTTGGGTGAGTTTGAGGAGATACAGAGCCATAGAATGTGAAAAATTAACGTCTTTCAAATATTACGGGGCCAGTGTCTCAGCCTGCACATTTCATTAATCCATAGCAAGGTGACTCAAATGTGACTGACTCGTCAGTCCTATGCACTTGGAATATCATAAGTGGTCACTTTAGGTGAGTTTGAGGAGATACAGAGTCATAGAATGCGAAAAAATTAATGTCTTTCAAATATTACGGGGCCAGTGTCTCAGCCTGCACATTTCATTAATCCATAGCAAGGTGACTCAATTGTGACTGACTCGTCAGTGCTATGCACTTGGAATCTCATAAGTGGTCACTTTGGGTGAGTTTGAGGAGATACAGAGCCATAGAATGCGAAAAATTAACGTCTTTCAAATATTACGGGGCCAGTGTCTCAGCCTGCTCATTTCATTAATCCATAGCAAGGTGACTCAAATGTGACTGACTCGTCAGTCCTATGCACTTGGAATCTCATAATTGGTCACTTTAGGTGAGTTTGAAGAGATACAGAGCCATAGAATGCGAAAAATTAATGTCTTTCAAATATTACGGGGCCAGTGTCTCAGCCTGCACATTTCATTAATCCATAGCAAGGTGACTCAATTGTGACTGACTCGTCAGTGCTATGCACTTGGAATCTCATAAGTGGTCACTTTGGGTGAGTTTGAGGAGATACAGAGCCATAGAATGCGAAAAATTAACGTCTTTCAAATATTACGGGGCCAGTGTCTCAGCCTGCACATTTCACTAATCCATAGCAAGGTGACTCAATTGTGACTGACTCGTCCGTCCTATGCACTTGGAATCTCATAAGTGGTCACTTTGGGTGAGTTTGAGGAGATACAGAGCCATAGAATTCGAAAAATTAACGTCTTTGAAATATTACGGGGTCAGTGTCTCAGCCTGCACATTTCAATAATCTATAGCAAGGTGACTCAATTGTGACTCACTCGTCAGTCCTATGCACTTGGAATCTCATAAGTGGTCACTTTGGGTGAGTTTGAGGAGATACAGAGCCATAGAATGCGAAAAATTAACGTCTTTCAAATATTACGGGGCCAGTGTCTCAGCCTGCACATTTCATTAATCCATAGCAAGGTGACTCAATTGTGACTGACTCGTCAGTCCAATGCACTTGGAATCTCATAAGTGGTCACTTTGGGTGAGTTTGAGGAGATACAGAGCCATAGAAAGCGAAAAATTAACGTCTTTCAAATATTACGTGGCCAGTATCTCAGCCTGCACATTTCATTAATCCATAGCAAGTTAACTCAATTGTGACTGACTCGTCAGTCCTATGCACTTGGAATCTCATAAGTGATCACTTTGGGTGAGTTTGAAAAGATACAGAGCCATAGAATGGAAAAAATTAACGTCTTTCAAATATTACGGGGCCAGTGTCTCAGCCTGCACATTTCATTAATCCATAGCAAGGTGACTCAATTGTGACTGACTCATCAGTCCTATGCACTTGGAATCTCATAAGTGGTGACTTTGGGTGAGTTTGAGAAGATACATAGCCATAGAATGCGAAAAATTAACGTCTTTCAAATATTACGGGGCCAGTGTCTCAGCCTGCACATTTCATTAATCCATAGCAAGGTGACTCAATTGTGACTGACTCGTCAGTCCTATGCACTTGGAATCTCATAAGTGGTCAGTTTGGGTGAGTTTGAGGAGATACAGAGCCATAGAATGTGAAAAATTAACGTCTTTCAAATATTACGGGGCCAGTGTCTCAGCCTGCACATTTCATTAATCCATAGCAAGGTGACTCAAATGTGACTGACTCGTCAGTCCTATGCACTTGGAATATCATAAGTGGTCACTTTAGGTGAGTTTGAGGAGATACAGAGTCATAGAATGCGAAAAAATTAATGTCTTTCAAATATTACGGGGGGAGTGTCTCAGCCTGCAAATTTCATTAATCCATAGCAAGGTGACTAAATTGTGACTGACTCGTCAGTCCAATGCACTTGGAATCTCATAAGTGGTCACTTTGGGTGAGTTTGAGGAGATACAGAGCCATAGAATGCGAAAAATTAACGTCTTTCAAATATTACGGGGCCAGTGTCTCAGCCTGCTCATTTCATTAATCCATAGCAAGGTGACTCAAATGTGACTGACTCGTCAGTCCTATGCACTTGGAATCTCATAATTGGTCACTTTAGGTGAGTTTGAAGAGATACAGAGCCATAGAATGCGAAAAATTAATGTCTTTCAAATATTACGGGGCCAGTGTCTCAGCCTGCACATTTCATTAATCCATAGCAAGGTGACTCAATTGTGACTGACTCGTCAGTGCTATGCACTTGGAATCTCATAAGTGGTCACTTTGGGTGAGTTTGAGGAGATACAGAGCCATAGAATGCGAAAAATTAACGTCTTTCAAATATTACGGGGCCAGTGTCTCAGCCTGCACATTTCACTAATCCATAGCAAGGTGACTCAATTGTGACTGACTCGTCCGTCCTATGCACTTGGAATCTCATAAGTGGTCACTTTGGGTGAGTTTGAGGAGATACAGAGCCATAGAATTCGAAAAATTAACGTCTTTGAAATATTACGGGGTCAGTGTCTCAGCCTGCACATTTCAATAATCCATAGCAAGGTGACTCAATTGTGACTGACTCGTCAGTCCTATGCACTTGGAATCTCATAAGTGGTCACTTTGGGTGAGTTTGAGGAGATACAGAGCCATAGAATGCGAAAAATTAACGTCTTTCAAATATTACGTGGCCAGTATCTCAGCCTGCACATTTCATTAATCCATAGCAAGTTAACTCAATTGTGACTGACTCGTCAGTCCTATGCACTTGGAATCTCATAAGTGGTCACTTTGGGTGAGTTTGAAAAGATACAGAGCCATAGAATGGGAAAAATTAACGTCTTTCAAATATTACGGGGCCAGTGTCTCAGCCTGCACATTTCATTAATCCATAGCAAGGTGACTCAATTGTGACTGATTCGTCAGTCCAATGCATTTGGAATCTCATAAGTGGTCACTTTGGGTGAGTTTCAGGAGATACAGAGCCATAGAATGCGAAAAATTAACGTCTTTTAAATATTACGGGGCCAGTGTCTCAGCCTGCACATTTCATTAATCCATAGCAAGGTGACTCAAATGTGACTGACTCGTCAGTCCTATGCACTTGGAATCTCGTAAGTGGTCACTTTAGGTGAGTTTGAAGAGATACAGAGCCATAGAATGCAAAAAATTAACGTCTTTCAAATATTACGGGGCCAGTGTCTCAGCCTGCACATTTCATTAATCCATAGCAAGGTGACTCAATTGTGACTGACTCGTCAGTCCAATGCACTTGGAATCTCCTAAGTGGTTACTTTGGGTGAGTTTGAGGAGATACAGAGCCATAGAATGCGAAAAATTAACGTCTTTCAAATATTACGGGGCCAGTGTCTCAGCCTGCACATTTCATTATTCCATAGCAAGGTGACTCAATTGTGACTGACTCGTGAGCCCTATGCACTTGGAATCTCATAAGTGGTCACTTTGGGTGAGTTTGAGGAGATACAGAGCCATAGAATGCGAAAACTTAACGTCTTTCTAATATTACGGGGCCAGTGTCTCAGCCTGCACATTTCATTAATCCATAGCAAGGTGACTAAATTGTGACTGACTCGTCAGTCCTATGCACTTGGAATCTCATAAGTGGTCACTTTGGGTGAGTTTGAGGAGATACAGAGTCATAGAATGCGAAAACTTAACGTCTTTCAAATATTACAGGGCCAGTGTCTCAGCCTGCACATTTCATTAATCCATAGCAAGGTGACTCAATTGTGACTGACTCGTCAGTCCTATGCACTTGGAATCTCATAAGTGGTCACTTTGGGTGAGTTTGAGGAGATACAGAGCCATAGAATTGCGAAAAATTAACGTCTTTCAAATATTACGGGGCCAGTGTCTCAGCCTGCTCATTTCATTAATCCATAGCAAGGTGACTCAAATGTGACTGACTCGTCAGTCCTATGCACTTGGAATCTCATAAGTGGTCACTTTGGGTGAGTTTGAGGAGATACAGAGCCATAGAATGCGAAAAATTAACGTCTTTCAAATATTACGGGGCCAGTGTCTCAGCCTGCACATTTCATTAATCCATAGCAAGGTGACTCAATTGTGACTGACTCGTCAGTCCTATGCACTTGGAATCTCATAAGTGGTCACTTTGGGTGAGTTTGAGGAGATACAGAGCCATAGAATGCGAAAAATTAACGTCTTTCAAATGTTAAGGGGCCAGTGTCTCAGCCTGCACATTTCATTAATCCATAGCAAGGTGACTCAATTGTGACTGACTCGTCAGTCCTATGCACTTGGAATCTCATAAGTGGTTACTTTGGGTGAGTTTGAGGAGATACAGAGCCATAGAATGCGAAAAATTAACGTCTTTCAAATATTACGGGGCCAGTGTCTCAGCCTGCACATTTCATTATTCCATAGCAAGGTGACTCAATTGTGACTGACTCGTGAGCCCTATGCACTTGGAATCTCATAAGTGGTCACTTTGGGTGAGTTTGAGGAGATACAGAGCCATAGAAAGCGAAAAATTAACGTCTTTCAAATATTACGTGGCCAGTATCTCAGCCTGCACATTTCATTAATCCATAGCAAGTTAACTCAATTGTGACTGACTCGTCAGTCCTATGCACTTGGAATCTCATAAGTGATCACTTTGGGTGAGTTTGAAAAGATACAGAGCCATAGAATGGGAAAAATTAACGTCTTTCAAATATTACGGGGCCAGTGTCTCAGCCTGCACATTTCATTAATCCATAGCAAGGTGACTCAATTGTGACTGATTCGTCAGTCCAATGCATTTGGAATCTCATAAGTGGTCACTTTGGGTGAGTTTCAGGAGATACAGAGCCATAGAATGCGAAAAATTAACGTCTTTTAAATATTACGGGGCCAGTGTCTCAGCCTGCACATTTCATTAATCCATAGCAAGGTGACTCAAATGTGACTGACTCGTCCGTCCTATGCACTTGGAATGTCATAAGTGGTCACTTTGTGTGAGTTTGAGGAGATACAGAGCCATAGAATGCGAAAAATTAACGTCTTTCAAATATTACGGGGCCAGTGTCTCAGCCTGCACATTTCATTAATCCATAGCAAGGTGACTCAATTGTGACTGACTCGTCAGTCCTATGCACTTGGAATCTCATAAGTGGTGACTTTGGGTGAGTTTGAGAAGATACATAGCCATAGAATGCGAAAAATTAACGTCTTTCAAATATTACGGGGCCAGTGTCTCAGCCTGCATATTTCATTAATCCATAGCAAGGTGACTCAATTGTGACTGACTCGTCAGTCCTATGCACTTGGAATCTCATAAGTGGTCAGTTTGGGTGAGTTTGAGGAGATACAGAGCCATAGAATGTGAAAAATTAACGTCTTTCAAATATTACGGGGCCAGTGTCTCAGCCTGCACATTTCATTAATCCATAGCAAGGTGACTCAAATGTGACTGACTCGTCAGTCCTATGCACTTGGAATATCATAAGTGGTCACTTTAGGTGAGTTTGAGGAGATACAGAGTCATAGAATGCGAAAAAATTAATGTCTTTCAAATATTACGGGGGGAGTGTCTCAGCCTGCAAATTTCATTAATCCATAGCAAGGTGACTAAATTGTGACTGACTCGTCAGTCCAATGCACTTGGAATCTCATAAGTGGTCACTTTGGGTGAGTTTGAGGAGATACAGAGCCATAGAATGCGAAAAATTAACGTCTGTCAAATATTACGGGGCCAGTGTCTCAGCCTGCTCATTTCATTAATCCATAGCAAGGTGACTCAAATGTGACTGACTCGTCAGTCCTATGCACTTGGAATCTCATAATTGGTCACTTTAGGTGAGTTTGAAGAGATACAGAGCCATAGAATGCGAAAAATTAATGTCTTTCAAATATTACGGGGCCAGTGTCTCAGCCTGCACATTTCATTAATCCATAGCAAGGTGACTCAATTGTGACTGACTCGTCAGTGCTATGCACTTGGAATCTCATAAGTGGTCACTTTGGGTGAGTTTGAGGAGATACAGAGCCATAGAATGCGAAAAATTAACGTCTTTCAAATATTACGGGGCCAGTGTCTCAGCCTGCACATTTCACTAATCCATAGCAAGGTGACTCAATTGTGACTGACTCGTCCGTCCTATGCACTTGGAATCTCATAAGTGGTCACTTTGGGTGAGTTTCAGGAGATACAGAGCCATAGAATTCGAAAAATTAACGTCTTTGAAATATTACGGGGTCAGTGTCTCAGCCTGCACATTTCAATAATCCATAGCAAGGTGACTCAATTGTGACTGACTCGTCAGTCCTATGCACTTGGAATCTCATAAGTGGTCACTTTGGGTGAGTTTGAGGAGATACAGAGCCATAGAATGCGAAAAATTAACGTCTTTCAAATATTACGGGGCCAGTGTCTCAGCCTGCACATTTCATTAATCCATAGCAAGGTGACTCAATTGTGACTGATTCGTCAGTCCAATGCATTTGGAATCTCATAAGTGGTCACTTTGGGTGAGTTTCAGGAGATACAGAGCCATAGAATGCGAAAAATTAACGTCTTTTAAATATTACGGGGCCAGTGTCTCAGCCTGCACATTTCATTAATCCATAGCAAGGTGACTCAAATGTGACTGACTCGTCAGTCCTATGCACTTGGAATCTCGTAAGTGGTCACTTTAGGTGAGTTTGAAGAGATACAGAGCCATAGAATGCAAAAAATTAACGTCTTTCAAATATTACGGGGCCAGTGTCTCAGCCTGCACATTTCAATAATCCATAGCAAGGTGACTCAATTGTGACTGACTCGTCAGTCCAATGCACTTGGAATCTCATAAGTGGTTACTTTGGGTGAGTTTGAGGAGATACAGAGCCATAGAATGCGAAAAATTAACGTCTTTTAAATATTACGGGGCCAGTGTCTCAGCCTGCACATTTCATTAATCCATAGCAAGGTGACTCAAATGTGACTGACTCGTCAGTCCTATGCACTTGGAATCTCGTAAGTGGTCACTTTAGGTAAGTTTGAAGAGATACAGAGCCATAGAATGCGAAAAATTAACGTCTTTCAAATATTACGGGGCCAGTGTCTCAGCCTGCACATTTCATTAATCCATAGCAAGGTGACTCAATTGTGACTGACTCGTCAGTCCAATGCACTTGGAATCTCATAAGTGGTTACTTTGGGTGAGTTTGAGGAGATACAGAGCCATAGAATGCGAAAAATTAACGTCTTTCAAATATTACGGGGCCAGTGTCTCAGCCTGCACATTTCATTATTCCATAGCAAGGTGACTGAATTGTGACTGACTCGTGAGCCCTATGCACTTGGAATCTCATAAGTGGTCACTTTGGGTGAGTTTGAGGAGATACAGAGCCATAGAATGCGAAAACTTAACGTCTTTCTAATATTACGGGGCCAGTGTCTCAGCCTGCACATTTCATTAATCCATAGCAAGGTGACTCAATTGTGACTGACTCGTCAGTCCTATGCACTTGGAATCTCATAAGTGGTCACTTTGGGTGAGTTTGAGGAGATACAGAGTCATAGAATGCGAAAACTTAACGTCTTTCAAATATTACGGGGCCAGTGTCTCAGCCTGCACATTTCATTAATCCATAGCAAGGTGACTCAATTGTGACTGACTCGTCAGTCCTATGCACTTGGAATCTCATAAGTGGTCACTTTGGGTGAGTTTGAGGAGATACAGAGCCATAGAATGCGAAAAATTAACGTCTTTCAAATATTACGGGGCCAGTGTCTCAGCCTGCACATTTCATTAATCCATAGCAAGGTGACTCAAATGTGACTGACTCGTCCGTCCTATGCACTTGGAATGTCATAAGTGGTCACTTTGTGTGAGTTTGAGGAGATACAGAGCCATAGAATGCGAAAAATTAACGTCTTTCAAATATTACGGGGCCAGTGTCTCAGCCTGCACATTTCATTAATCCATAGCAAGGTGACTCAATTGTGACTGACTCGTCAGTCCTATGCACTTGGAATCTCATAAGTGGTGACTTTGGGTGAGTTTGAGAAGATACATAGCCATAGAATGCGAAAAATTAACGTCTTTCAAATATTACGGGGCCAGTGTCTCAGCCTGCACATTTCATTAATCCATAGCAAGGTGACTCAATTGTGACTGACTCGTCAGTCCTATGCACTTGGAATCTCATAAGTGGTCAGTTTGGGTGAGTTTGAGGAGATACAGAGCCATAGAATGTGAAAAATTAACGTCTTTCAAATATTACGGGGCCAGTGTCTCAGCCTGCACATTTCATTAATCCATAGCAAGGTGACTCAAATGTGACTGACTCGTCAGTCCTATGCACTTGGAATATCATAAGTGGTCACTTTAGGTGAGTTTGAGGAGATACAGAGTCATAGAATGCGAAAAAATTAATGTCTTTCAAATATTACGGGGCCAGTGTCTCAGCCTGCACATTTCATTAATCCATAGCAAGGTGACTCAATTGTGACTGACTCGTCAGTGCTATGCACTTGGAATCTCATAAGTGGTCACTTTGGGTGAGTTTGAGGAGATACAGAGCCATAGAATGCGAAAAATTAACGTCTTTCAAATATTACGGGGCCAGTGTCTCAGCCTGCTCATTTCATTAATCCATAGCAAGGTGACTCAAATGTGACTGACTCGTCAGTCCTATGCACTTGGAATCTCATAATTGGTCACTTTAGGTGAGTTTGAAGAGATACAGAGCCATAGAATGCGAAAAATTAATGTCTTTCAAATATTACGGGGCCAGTGTCTCAGCCTGCACATTTCATTAATCCATAGCAAGGTGACTCAATTGTGACTGACTCGTCAGTGCTATGCACTTGGAATCTCATAAGTGGTCACTTTGGGTGAGTTTGAGGAGATACAGAGCCATAGAATGCGAAAAATTAACGTCTTTCAAATATTACGGGGCCAGTGTCTCAGCCTGCACATTTCACTAATCCATAGCAAGGTGACTCAATTGTGACTGACTCGTCCGTCCTATGCACTTGGAATCTCATAAGTGGTCACTTTGGGTGAGTTTGAGGAGATACAGAGCCATAGAATTCGAAAAATTAACGTCTTTGAAATATTACGGGGTCAGTGTCTCAGCCTGCACATTTCAATAATCCATAGCAAGGTGACTCAATTGTGACTCACTCGTCAGTCCTATGTACTTGGAATCTCATAAGTGGTCACTTTGGGTGAGTTTGAGGAGATACAGAGCCATAGAATGCGAAAAATTAACGTCTTTCAAATATTACGGGGCCAGTGTCTCAGCCTGCACATTTCATTAATCCATAGCAAGGTGACTCAATTGTGACTGACTCGGCAGTCCAATGCACTTGGAATCTCATAAGTGGTCACTTTGGGTGAGTTTGAGGAGATACAGAGCCATAGAAAGCGAAAAATTAACGTCTTTCAAATATTACGTGGCCAGTATCTCAGCCTGCACATTTCATTAATCCATAGCAAGTTAACTCAATTGTGACTGACTCGTCAGTCCTATGCACTTGGAATCTCATAAGTGATCACTTTGGGTGAGTTTGAAAAGATACAGAGCCATAGAATGGAAAAAATTAACGTCTTTCAAATATTACGGGGCCAGTGTCTCAGCCTGCACATTTCATTAATCCATAGCAAGGTGACTCAATTGTGACTGACTCGTCAGTCCTATGCACTTGGAATCTCATAAGTGGTGACTTTGGGTGAGTTTGAGAAGATACATAGCCATAGAATGCGAAAAATTAACGTCTTTCAAATATTACGGGGCCAGTGTCTCAGCCTGCACATTTCATTAATCCATAGCAAGGTGACTCAATTGTGACTGACTCGTCAGTCCTATGCACTTGGAATCTCATAAGTGGTCAGTTTGGGTGAGTTTGAGGAGATACAGAGCCATAGAATGTGAAAAATTAACGTCTTTCAAATATTACGGGGCCAGTGTCTCAGCCTGCACATTTCATTAATCCATAGCAAGGTGACTCAAATGTGACTGACTCGTCAGTCCTATGCACTTGGAATATCATAAGTGGTCACTTTAGGTGAGTTTGAGGAGATACAGAGTCATAGAATGCGAAAAAATTAATGTCTTTCAAATATTACGGGGGGAGTGTCTCAGCCTGCAAATTTCATTAATCCATAGCAAGGTGACTAAATTGTGACTGACTCGTCAGTCCAATGCACTTGGAATCTCATAAGTGGTCACTTTGGGTGAGTTTGAGGAGATACAGAGCCATAGAATGCGAAAAATTAACGTCTTTCAAATATTACGGGGCCAGTGTCTCAGCCTGCTCATTTCATTAATCCATAGCAAGGTGACTCAAATGTGACTGACTCGTCAGTCCTATGCACTTGGAATCTCATAATTGGTCACTTTAGGTGAGTTTGAAGAGATACAGAGCCATAGAATGCGAAAAATTAATGTCTTTCAAATATTACGGGGCCAGTGTCTCAGCCTGCACATTTCATTAATCCATAGCAAGGTGACTCAATTGTGACTGACTCGTCAGTGCTATGCACTTGGAATCTCATAAGTGGTCACTTTGGGTGAGTTTGAGGAGATACAGAGCCATAGAATGCGAAAAATTAACGTCTTTCAAATATTACGGGGCCAGTGTCTCAGCCTGCACATTTCACTAATCCATAGCAAGGTGACTCAATTGTGACTGACTCGTCCGTCCTATGCACTTGGAATCTCATAAGTGGTCACTTTGGGTGAGTTTGAGGAGATACAGAGCCATAGAATTCGAAAAATTAACGTCTTTGAAATATTACGGGGTCAGTGTCTCAGCCTGCACATTTCAATAATCCATAGCAAGGTGACTCAATTGTGACTCACTCGTCAGTCCTATGCACTTGGAATCTCATAAGTGGTCACTTTGGGTGAGTTTGAGGAGATACAGAGCCATAGAATGCGAAAAATTAACGTCTTTCAAATATTACGGGGCCAGTGTCTCAGCCTGCACATTTCATTAATCCATAGCAAGTTAACTCAATTGTGACTGACTCGTCAGTCCTATGCACTTGGAATCTCATAAGTGATCACTTTGGGTGAGTTTGAAAAGATACAGAGCCATAGAATGGAAAAAATTAACGTCTTTCAAATATTACGGGGCCAGTGTCTCAGCCTGCACATTTCATTAATCCATAGCAAGGTGACTCAATTGTGACTGACTCGTCAGTCCTATGCACTTGGAATCTCATAAGTGGTGACTTTGGGTGAGTTTGAGAAGATACATAGCCATAGAATGCGAAAAATTAACGTCTTTCAAATATTACGGGGCCAGTGTCTCAGCCTGCACATTTCATTAATCCATAGCAAGGTGACTCAATTGTGACTGACTCGTCAGTCCTATGCACTTGGAATCTCATAAGTGGTCAGTTTGGGTGAGTTTGAGGAGATACAGAGCCATAGAATGTGAAAAATTAACGTCTTTCAAATATTACGGGGCCAGTGTCTCAGCCTGCACATTTCATTAATCCATAGCAAGGTGACTCAAATGTGACTGACTCGTCAGTCCTATGCACTTGGAATATCATAAGTGGTCACTTTAGGTGAGTTTGAGGAGATACAGAGTCATAGAATGCGAAAAAATTAATGTCTTTCAAATATTACGGGGGGAGTGTCTCAGCCTGCAAATTTCATTAATCCATAGCAAGGTGACTAAATTGTGACTGACTCGTCAGTCCAATGCACTTGGAATCTCATAAGTGGTCACTTTGGGTGAGTTTGAGGAGATACAGAGCCATAGAATGCGAAAAATTAACGTCTTTCAAATATTACGGGGCCAGTGTCTCAGCCTGCTCATTTCATTAATCCATAGCAAGGTGACTCAAATGTGACTGACTCGTCAGTCCTATGCACTTGGAATCTCATAATTGGTCACTTTAGGTGAGTTTGAAGAGATACAGAGCCATAGAATGCGAAAAATTAATGTCTTTCAAATATTACGGGGCCAGTGTCTCAGCCTGCACATTTCATTAATCCATAGCAAGGTGACTCAATTGTGACTGACTCGTCAGTGCTATGCACTTGGAATCTCATAAGTGGTCACTTTGGGTGAGTTTGAGGAGATACAGAGCCATAGAATGCGAAAAATTAACGTCTTTCAAATATTACGGGGCCAGTGTCTCAGCCTGCACATTTCACTAATCCATAGCAAGGTGACTCAATTGTGACTGACTCGTCCGTCCTATGCACTTGGAATCTCATAAGTGGTCACTTTGGGTGAGTTTGAGGAGATACAGAGCCATAGAATTCGAAAAATTAACGTCTTTGAAATATTACGGGGTCAGTGTCTCAGCCTGCACATTTCAATAATCCATAGCAAGGTGACTCAATTGTGACTGACTCGTCAGTCCTATGCACTTGGAATCTCATAAGTGGTCACTTTGGGTGAGTTTGAGGAGATACAGAGCCATAGAATGCGAAAAATTAACGTCTTTCAAATATTACGGGGCCAGTGTCTCAGCCTGCACATTTCATTAATCCATAGCAAGGTGACTCAATTGTGACTGACTCGGCAGTCCAATGCACTTGGAATCTCATAAGTGGTCACTTTGGGTGAGTTTGAGGAGATACAGAGCCATAGAAAGCGAAAAATTAACGTCTTTCAAATATTACGTGGCCAGTATCTCAGCCTGCACATTTCATTAATCCATAGCAAGTTAACTCAATTGTGACTGACTCGTCAGTCCTATGCACTTGGAATCTCATAAGTGATCACTTTGGGTGAGTTTGAAAAGATACAGAGCCATAGAATGGGAAAAATTAACGTCTTTCAAATATTACGGGGCCAGTGTCTCAGCCTGCACATTTCATTAATCCATAGCAAGGTGACTCAATTGTGACTGATTCGTCAGTCCAATGCATTTGGAATCTCATAAGTGGTCACTTTGGGTGAGTTTCAGGAGATACAGAGCCATAGAATGCGAAAAATTAACGTCTTTTAAATATTACGGGGCCAGTGTCTCAGCCTGCACATTTCATTAATCCATAGCAAGGTGACTCAAATGTGACTGACTCGTCAGTCCTATGCACTTGGAATCTCGTAAGTGGTCACTTTAGGTGAGTTTGAAGAGATACAGAGCCATAGAATGCAAAAAATTAACGTCTTTCAAATATTACGGGGCCAGTGTCTCAGCCTGCACATTTCATTAATCCATAGCAAGGTGACTCAATTGTGACTGACTCGTCAGTCCAATGCACTTGGAATCTCCTAAGTGGTTACTTTGGGTGAGTTTGAGGAGATACAGAGCCATAGAATGCGAAAAATTAACGTCTTTCAAATATTACGGGGCCAGTGTCTCAGCCTGCACATTTCATTATTCCATAGCAAGGTGACTCAATTGTGACTGACTCGTGAGCCCTATGCACTTGGAATCTCATAAGTGGTCACTTTGGGTGAGTTTGAGGAGATACAGAGCCATAGAATGCGAAAACTTAACGTCTTTCTAATATTACGGGGCCAGTGTCTCAGCCTGCACATTTCATTAATCCATAGCAAGGTGACTAAATTGTGACTGACTCGTCAGTCCTATGCACTTGGAATCTCATAAGTGGTCACTTTGGGTGAGTTTGAGGAGATACAGAGTCATAGAATGCGAAAACTTAACGTCTTTCAAATATTACAGGGCCAGTGTCTCAGCCTGCACATTTCATTAATCCATAGCAAGGTGACTCAATTGTGACTGACTCGTCAGTCCTATGCACTTGGAATCTCATAAGTGGTCACTTTGGGTGAGTTTGAGGAGATACAGAGCCATAGAATTGCGAAAAATTAACGTCTTTCAAATATTACGGGGCCAGTGTCTCAGCCTGCTCATTTCATTAATCCATAGCAAGGTGACTCAAATGTGACTGACTCGTCAGTCCTATGCACTTGGAATCTCATAAGTGGTCACTTTGGGTGAGTTTGAGGAGATACAGAGCCATAGAATGCGAAAAATTAACGTCTTTCAAATATTACGGGGCCAGTGTCTCAGCCTGCACATTTCATTAATCCATAGCAAGGTGACTCAATTGTGACTGACTCGTCAGTCCTATGCACTTGGAATCTCATAAGTGGTCACTTTGGGTGAGTTTGAGGAGATACAGAGCCATAGAATGCGAAAAATTAACGTCTTTCAAATGTTAAGGGGCCAGTGTCTCAGCCTGCACATTTCATTAATCCATAGCAAGGTGACTCAATTGTGACTGACTCGTCAGTCCTATGCACTTGGAATCTCATAAGTGGTTACTTTGGGTGAGTTTGAGGAGATACAGAGCCATAGAATGCGAAAAATTAACGTCTTTCAAATATTACGGGGCCAGTGTCTCAGCCTGCACATTTCATTATTCCATAGCAAGGTGACTCAATTGTGACTGACTCGTGAGCCCTATGCACTTGGAATCTCATAAGTGGTCACTTTGGGTGAGTTTGAGGAGATACAGAGCCATAGAATGCGAAAACTTAACGTCTTTCTAATATTACGGGGCCAGTGTCTCAGCCTGCACATTTCATTAATCCATAGCAAGGTGACTCAATTGTGACTGACTCGTCAGTCCTATGCACTTGGAATCTCATAAGTGGTCACTTTGTGTGAGTTTGAGGAGATACAGAGTCATAGAATGCGAAAACTTAACGTCTTTCAAATATTACAGGGCCAGTGTCTCAGCCTGCACATTTCATTAATCCATAGCAAGGTGACTCAATTGTGACTGACTCGGCAGTCCAATGCACTTGGAATCTCATAAGTGGTCACTTTGGGTGAGTTTGAGGAGATACAGAGCCATAGAAAGCGAAAAATTAACGTCTTTCAAATATTACGTGGCCAGTATCTCAGCCTGCACATTTCATTAATCCATAGCAAGTTAACTCAATTGTGACTGACTCGTCAGTCCTATGCACTTGGAATCTCATAAGTGATCACTTTGGGTGAGTTTGAAAAGATACAGAGCCATAGAATGGGAAAAATTAACGTCTTTCAAATATTACGGGGCCAGTGTCTCAGCCTGCACATTTCATTAATCCATAGCAAGGTGACTCAATTGTGACTGATTCGTCAGTCCAATGCATTTGGAATCTCATAAGTGGTCACTTTGGGTGAGTTTCAGGAGATACAGAGCCATAGAATGCGAAAAATTAACGTCTTTTAAATATTACGGGGCCAGTGTCTCAGCCTGCACATTTCATTAATCCATAGCAAGGTGACTGAAATGTGACTGACTCGTCAGTCCTATGCACTTGGAATCTCGTAAGTGGTCACTTTAGGTGAGTTTGAAGAGATACAGAGCCATAGAATGCGAAAAATTAACGTCTTTCAAATATTACGGGGCCAGTGTCTCAGCCTGCACATTTCATTAATCCATAGCAAGGTGACTCAATTGTGACTGACTCGTCAGTCCAATGCACTTGGAATCTCATAAGTGGTCACTTTGGGTGAGTTTGAGGAGATACAGAGACATAGAATGCGACCAATTAAAGTCTTTCAAATATTATGGCTCCAGTGTCTCAGTCTGCACATTTCATTAATCCATAGCAAGGTGACTCGATTGTGACTGACTCGTCAGTCCTATGCTCTTGGAATCTCATAAGTGGTCACTATGGGTGAGTTTGAGGAGATACAGAGACATAGAATGGGAAAAATTAACGTCGTTTAAATATTACGGGGCGAGTGTCTCAGCCTGCACATTTCATTAATCCATAGCAAGGTGACTCAAATGTGACTGACTCGTCAGTCCTATGCACTTGGAATATCATAAGTGGTCACTTTAGATGAGCTTGAGGAGATACAGAGTCATAGAATGCGAAAAATTAATGTCTTTTAAATATTACGGGGGGAGTGTCTCAGCCTGCACATTTCATTAATCCATAGCAAGGTGACTCAATTCTGACTGACTCGTCAGTCCAATGCACTTGGAATCTCATAAGTGGTCACTTTGGGTGAGTTTGAGGAGATACAGAGCCATAGAATGCGAAAAATTAACATCTTTCAAATATTACGGGGCCAGTGTCTCAGCCTGCTCATTTCATTAATCCATAGCAAGGTGACTCAAATGTGACTGACTCGTCAGTCCTATGCACTTGGAATCTCATAAGTGGTCACTTTGGGTGAGTTTGAGGAGATACAGAGCCATAGAATGCGAAAAATTAACGTCTTTCAAATATTACCGGGCCAGTGTCTCAGCCTGCACATTTCATTAATCCATAGCAAGGTGACTCAATTGTGACTGACTCGTCAGTCCTATGCACTTGGAATCTCATAAGTGGTCACTTTGGGTGAGTTTGAGGAGATACAGAGCCATAGAATGCGAAAAATTAACGTCTTTCAAATGTTAAGGGGCCAGTGTCTCAGCCTGCACATTTCATTAATCCATAGCAAGGTGACTCAATTGTGACTGACTCGTCAGTCCTATGCACTTGGAATCTCATAAGTGGTTACTTTGGGTGAGTTTGAGGAGATACAGAGCCATAGAATGCGAAAAATTAACGTCTTTCAAATATTACGGGGCCAGTGTCTCAGCCTGCACATTTCATTATTCCATAGCAAGGTGACTCAATTGTGACTGACTCATGAGCCCTATGCCCTTGGAATCTCATAAGTGGTCACTTTGGGTGAGTTTGAGGAGATACAGAGCCATAGAATGCGAAAACTTAACGTCTTTCTAATATTACGGGGCCAGTGTCTCAGCCTGCACATTTCATTAATCCATAGCAAGGTGACTCAATTGTGACTGACTCGTCAGTCCTATGCACTTGGAATCTCATAAGTGGTCACTTTGGGTGAGTTTGAGGAGATACAGAGTCATAGAATGCGAAAACTTAACGTCTTTCAAATATTACAGGGCCAGTGTCTCAGCCTGCACATTTCATTAATCCATAGCAAGGTGACTCAATTGTGACTGACTCGTCCGTCCTATGCACTTGGAATCTCATAAGTGGTCACTTTGGGTGAGTTTGAGGAGATACAGAGCCATAGAAAGCGAAAAATTAACGTCTTTCAAATATTACGTGGCCAGTATCACAGCCTGCACATTTCATTAATCCATAGCAAGTTAACTCAATTGTGACTGACTCGTCAGTCCTATGCACTTGGAATCTCATAAGTGATCACTTTGGGTGAGTTTGAAAAGATACAGAGCCATAGAATGGGAAAAATTAACGTCTTTCAAATATTACGGGGCCAGTGTCTCAGCCTGCACATTTCATTAATCCATAGCAAGGTGACTCAATTGTGACTGATTCGTCAGTCCAATGCATTTGGAATCTCATAAGTGGTCACTTTGGGTGAGTTTCAGGAGATTCAGAGCCATAGAATGCGAAAAATTAACGTCTTTTAAATATTACGGGGCCAGTGTCTCAGCCTGCACATTTCATTAATCCATAGCAAGGTGACTCAAATGTGACTGACTCGTCAGTCCTATGCACTTGGAATCTCGTAAGTGGTCACTTTAGGTAAGTTTGAAGAGATACAGAGCCATAGAATGCGAAAAATTAACGTCTTTCAAATATTACGGGGCCAGTGTCTCAGCCTGCACATTTCATTAATCCATAGCAAGGTGACTCAATTGTGACTGACTCGTCAGTCCAATGCACTTGGAATCTCATAAGTGGTTACTTTGGGTGAGTTTGAGGAGATACAGAGCCATAGAATGCGAAAAATTAACGTCTTTCAAATATTACGGGGCCAGTGTCTCAGCCTGCACATTTCATTATTCCATCGCAAGGTGACTGAATTGTGACTGACTCGTGAGCCCTATGCACTTGGAATCTCATAAGTGGTCACTTTGGGTGAGTTTGAGGAGATACAGAGCCATAGAATGCGAAAACTTAACGTCTTTCTAATATTACGGGGCCAGTGTCTCAGCCTACACATTTCATTAATCCATAGCAAGGTGACTAAATTGTGACTGACTCGTCAGTCCTATGCACTTGGAATCTCATAAGTGGTCACTTTGGGTGAGTTTGAGGAGATACAGAGTCATAGAATGCGAAAACTTAACGTCTTTCAAATATTACAGGGCCAGTGTCTCAGCCTGCACATTTCATTAATCCATAGCAAGGTGACTCAATTGTGACTGACTCGTAAGTCCTATGCACTTGGAATCTCATAAGTGGTCACTTTGGGTGAGTTTGAGGAGATACAGAGCCATAGAATGCGAAAAATTAACGTCTTTCAAATATTACGGGGCCAGTGTCTCAGCCTGCACATTTCATTAATCCATAGCAAGGTGACTCAATTGTGACTGACTCGTAAGTCCTATGCACTTGGAATGTCATAAGTGGTCACTTTGTGTGAGTTTGAGGAGATACAGAGCCATAGAATGCGAAAAATTAACGTCTTTCAAATATTACGGGGCCAGTGTCTCAGCCTGCACATTTCATTAATCCATAGCAAGGTGACTCAATTGTGACTGACTCGTCAGTCCTATGCACTTGGAATCTCATAAGTGGTGACTTTGGGTGAGTTTGAGAAGATACATAGCCATAGAATGCGAAAAATTAACGTCTTTCAAATATTACGGGGCCAGTGTCTCAGCCTGCACATTTCATTAATCCATAGCAAGGTGACTCAATTGTGACTGACTCGTCAGTCCTATGCACTTGGAATCTCATAAGTGGTCAGTTTGGGTGAGTTTGAGGAGATACAGAGCCATAGAATGTGAAAAATTAACGTCTTTCAAATATTACGGGGCCAGTGTCTCAGCCTGCACATTTCATTAATCCATAGCAAGGTGACTCAAATGTGACTGACTCGTCAGTCCTATGCACTTGGAATATCATAAGTGGTCACTTTAGGTGAGTTTGAGGAGATACAGAGTCATAGAATGCGAAAAAATTAATGTCTTTCAAATATTACGGGGGGAGTGTCTCAGCCTGCAAATTTCATTAATCCATAGCAAGGTGACTAAATTGTGACTGACTCGTCAGTCCAATGCACTTGGAATCTCATAAGTGGTCACTTTGGGTGAGTTTGAGGAGATACAGAGCCATAGAATGCGAAAAATTAACGTCTTTCAAATATTACGGGGCCAGTGTCTCAGCCTGCTCATTTCATTAATCCATAGCAAGGTGACTCAAATGTGACTGACTCGTCAGTCCTATGCACTTGGAATCTCATAATTGGTCACTTTAGGTGAGTTTGAAGAGATACAGAGCCATAGAATGCGAAAAATTAATGTCTTTCAAATATTACGGGGCCAGTGTCTCAGCCTGCACATTTCATTAATCCATAGCAAGGTGACTCAATTGTGACTGACTCGTCAGTGCTATGCACTTGGAATCTCATAAGTGGTCACTTTGGGTGAGTTTGAGGAGATACAGAGCCATAGAATGCGAAAAATTAACGTCTTTCAAATATTACGGGGCCAGTGTCTCAGCCTGCACATTTCACTAATCCATAGCAAGGTGACTCAATTGTGACTGACTCGTCCGTCCTATGCACTTGGAATCTCATAAGTGGTCACTTTGGGTGAGTTTGAGGAGATACAGAGCCATAGAATTCGAAAAATTAACGTCTTTGAAATATTACGGGGTCAGTGTCTCAGCCTGCACATTTCAATAATCCATAGCAAGGTGACTCAATTGTGACTGACTCGTCAGTCCTATGCACTTGGAATCTCATAAGTGGTCACTTTGGGTGAGTTTGAGGAGATACAGAGCCATAGAAAGCGAAAAATTAACGTCTTTCAAATATTACGTGGCCAGTATCTCAGCCTGCACATTTCATTAATCCATAGCAAGTTAACTCAATTGTGACTGACTCGTCAGTCCTATGCACTTGGAATCTCATAAGTGATCACTTTGGGTGAGTTTGAAAAGATACAGAGCCATAGAATGGGAAAAATTAACGTCTTTCAAATATTACGGGGCCAGTGTCTCAGCCTGCACATTTCATTAATCCATAGCAAGGTGACTCAATTGTGACTGATTCGTCAGTCCAATGCATTTGGAATCTCATAAGTGGTCACTTTGGGTGAGTTTCAGGAGATACAGAGCCATAGAATGCGAAAAATTAACGTCTTTTAAATATTACGGGGCCAGTGTCTCAGCCTGCACATTTCATTAATCCATAGCAAGGTGACTCAAATGTGACTGACTCGTCCGTCCTATGCACTTGGAATGTCATAAGTGGTCACTTTGTGTGAGTTTGAGGAGATACAGAGCCATAGAATGCGAAAAATTAACGTCTTTCAAATATTACGGGGCCAGTGTCTCAGCCTGCACATTTCATTAATCCATAGCAAGGTGACTCAATTGTGACTGACTCGTCAGTCCTATGCACTTGGAATCTCATAAGTGGTGACTTTGGGTGAGTTTGAGAAGATACATAGCCATAGAATGCGAAAAATTAACGTCTTTCAAATATTACGGGGCCAGTGTCTCAGCCTGCACATTTCATTAATCCATAGCAAGGTGACTCAATTGTGACTGACTCATCAGTCCTATGCACTTGGAATCTCATAAGTGGTCAGTTTGGGTGAGTTTGAGGAGATACAGAGCCATAGAATGTGAAAAATTAACGTCTTTCAAATATTACGGGGCCAGTGTCTCAGCCTGCACATTTCATTAATCCATAGCAAGGTGACTCAAATGTGACTGACTCGTCAGTCCTATGCACTTGGAATATCATAAGTGGTCACTTTAGGTGAGTTTGAGGAGATACAGAGTCATAGAATGCGAAAAAATTAATGTCTTTCAAATATTACGGGGGGAGTGTCTCAGCCTGCAAATTTCATTAATCCATAGCAAGGTGACTAAATTGTGACTGACTCGTCAGTCCAATGCACTTGGAATCTCATAAGTGGTCACTTTGGGTGAGTTTGAGGAGATACAGAGCCATAGAATGCGAAAAATTAACGTCTGTCAAATATTACGGGGCCAGTGTCTCAGCCTGCTCATTTCATTAATCCATAGCAAGGTGACTCAAATGTGACTGACTCGTCAGTCCTATGCACTTGGAATCTCATAATTGGTCACTTTAGGTGAGTTTGAAGAGATACAGAGCCATAGAATGCGAAAAATTAATGTCTTTCAAATATTACGGGGCCAGTGTCTCAGCCTGCACATTTCATTAATCCATAGCAAGGTGACTCAATTGTGACTGACTCGTCAGTGCTATGCACTTGGAATCTCATAAGTGGTCACTTTGGGTGAGTTTGAAGAGATACAGAGCCATAGAATGCGAAAAATTAACGTCTTTCAAATATTACGGGGCCAGTGTCTCAGCCTGCACATTTCACTAATCCATAGCAAGGTGACTCAATTGTGACTGACTCGTCCGTCCTATGCACTTGGAATCTCATAAGTGGTCACTTTGGGTGAGTTTGAGGAGATACAGAGCCATAGAATTCGAAAAATTAACGTCTTTGAAATATTACGGGGTCAGTGTCTCAGCCTGCACATTTCATTAATCCATAGCAAGTTAACTCAATTGTGACTGACTCGTCAGTCCTATGCACTTGGAATCTCATAAGTGATCACTTTGGGTGAGTTTGAAAAGATACAGAGCCATAGAATGCGAAAAATTAACGTCTTTCAAATATTACGGGGCCAGTGTCTCAGCCTGCACATTTCATTAATCCATAGCAAGGTGACTCAATTGTGACTGATTCGTCAGTCCAATGCATTTGGAATCTCATAAGTGGTCACTTTGGGTGAGTTTCAGGAGATACAGAGCCATAGAATGCGAAAAATTAACGTCTTTTAAATATTACGGGGCCAGTGTCTCAGCCTGCACATTTCATTAATCCATAGCAAGGTGACTCAAATGTGACTGACTCGTCAGTCCTATGCACTTGGAATCTCGTAAGTGGTCACTTTAGGTGAGTTTGAAGAGATACAGAGCCATAGAATGCAAAAAATTAACGTCTTTCAAATATTACGGGGCCAGTGTCTCAGCCTGCACATTTCATTAATCCATAGCAAGGTGACTCAATTGTGACTGACTCGTCAGTCCAATGCACTTGGAATCTCATAAGTGGTTACTTTGGGTGAGTTTGAGGAGATACAGAGCCATAGAATGCGAAAAATTAACGTCTTTTAAATATTACGGGGCCAGTGTCTCAGCCTGCACATTTCATTAATCCATAGCAAGGTGACTCAAATGTGACTGACTCGTCAGTCCTATGCACTTGGAATCTCGTAAGTGGTCACTTTAGGTAAGTTTAAAGAGATACAGAGCCATAGAATGCGAAAAATTAACGTCTTTCAAAAATTACGGGGCCAGTGTCTCAGCCTGCACATTTCATTAATCCATAGCAAGGTGACTCAATTGTGACTGACTCGTCAGTCCAATGCACTTGGAATCTCATAAGTGGTTACTTTGGGTGAGTTTGAGGAGATACAGAGCCATAGAATGCGAAAAATTAACGTCTTTCAAATATTACGGGGCCAGTGTCTCAGCCTGCACATTTCATTATTCCATAGCAAGGTGACTGAATTGTGACTGACTCGTGAGCCCTATGCACTTGGAATCTCATAAGTGGTCACTTTGGGTGAGTTTGAGGAGATACAGAGCCATAGAATGCGAAAACTTAACGTCTTTCTAATATTACGGGGCCAGTGTCTCAGCCTGCACATTTCATTAATCCATAGCAAGGTGACTAAATTGTGACTGACTCGTCAGTCCTATGCACTTGGAATCTCATAAGTGGTCACTTTGGGTGAGTTTGAGGAGATACAGAGTCATAGAATGCGAAAACTTAACGTCTTTCAAATATTACGGGGCCAGTGTCTCAGCCTGCACATTTCATTAATCCATAGCAAGGTGACTCAATTGTGACTGACTCGTCAGTCCTATGCACTTGGAATCTCATAAGTGGTCACTTTGGGTGAGTTTGAGGAGATACAGAGCCATAGAATGCGAAAAATTAACGTCTTTCAAATATTACGGGGCCAGTGTCTCAGCCTGCACATTTCATTAATCCATAGCAAGGTGACTCAAATGTGACTGACTCGTCCGTCCTATGCACTTGGAATGTCATAAGTGGTCACTTTGTGTGAGTTTGAGGAGATACAGAGCCATAGAATGCGAAAAATTAACGTCTTTCAAATATTACGGGGCCAGTGTCTCAGCCTGCACATTTCATTAATCCATAGCAAGGTGACTCAATTGTGACTGACTCGTCAGTCCTATGCACTTGGAATCTCATAAGTGGTGACTTTGGGTGAGTTTGAGAAGATACATAGCCATAGAATGCGAAAAATTAACGTCTTTCAAATATTACGGGGCCAGTGTCTCAGCCTGCACATTTCATTAATCCATAGCAAGGTGACTCAATTGTGACTGACTCGTCAGTCCTATGCACTTGGAATCTCATAAGTGGTCAGTTTGGGTGAGTTTGAGGAGATACAGAGCCATAGAATGTGAAAAATTAACGTCTTTCAAATATTACGGGGCCAGTGTCTCAGCCTGCACATTTCATTAATCCATAGCAAGGTGACTCAAATGTGACTGACTCGTCAGTCCTATGCACTTGGAATATCATAAGTGGTCACTTTAGGTGAGTTTGAGGAGATACAGAGTCATAGAATGCGAAAAAATTAATGTCTTTCAAATATTACGGGGGGAGTGTCTCAGCCTGCAAATTTCATTAATCCATAGCAAGGTGACTAAATTGTGACTGACTCGTCAGTCCAATGCACTTGGAATCTCATAAGTGGTCACTTTGGGTGAGTTTGAGGAGATACAGAGCCATAGAATGCGAAAAATTAACGTCTGTCAAATATTACGGGGCCAGTGTCTCAGCCTGCTCATTTCATTAATCCATAGCAAGGTGACTCAAATGTGACTGACTCGTCAGTCCTATGCACTTGGAATCTCATAATTGGTCACTTTAGGTGAGTTTGAAGAGATACAGAGCCATAGAATGCGAAAAATTAATGTCTTTCAAATATTACGGGGCCAGTGTCTCAGCCTGCACATTTCATTAATCCATAGCAAGGTGACTCAATTGTGACTGACTCGTCAGTGCTATGCACTTGGAATCTCATAAGTGGTCACTTTGGGTGAGTTTGAGGAGATACAGAGCCATAGAATGCGAAAAATTAACGTCTTTCAAATATTACGGGGCCAGTGTCTCAGCCTGCACATTTCACTAATCCATAGCAAGGTGACTCAATTGTGACTGACTCGTCCGTCCTATGCACTTGGAATCTCATAAGTGGTCACTTTGGGTGAGTTTGAGGAGATACAGAGCCATAGAATTCGAAAAATTAACGTCTTTGAAATATTACGGGGTCAGTGTCTCAGCCTGCACATTTCAATAATCCATAGCAAGGTGACTCAATTGTGACTCACTCGTCAGTCCTATGCACTTGGAATCTCATAAGTGGTCACTTTGGGTGAGTTTGAGGAGATACAGAGCCATAGAAAGCGAAAAATTAACGTCTTTCAAATATTACGTGGCCAGTATCTCAGCCTGCACATTTCATTAATCCATAGCAAGTTAACTCAATTGTGACTGACTCGTCAGTCCTATGCACTTGGAATCTCATAAGTGATCACTTTGGGTGAGTTTGAAAAGATACAGAGCCATAGAATGCGAAAAATTAACGTCTTTCAAATATTACGGGGCCAGTGTCTCAGCCTGCACATTTCATTAATCCATAGCAAGGTGACTCAATTGTGACTGATTCGTCAGTCCAATGCATTTGGAATCTCATAAGTGGTCACTTTGGGTGAGTTTCAGGAGATACAGAGCCATAGAATGCGAAAAATTAACGTCTTTTAAATATTACGGGGCCAGTGTCTCAGCCTGCACATTTCATTAATCCATAGCAAGGTGACTCAAATGTGACTGACTCGTCAGTCCTATGCACTTGGAATCTCGTAAGTGGTCACTTTAGGTGAGTTTGAAGAGATACAGAGCCATAGAATGCAAAAAATTAACGTCTTTCAAATATTACGGGGCCAGTGTCTCAGCCTGCACATTTCATTAATCCATAGCAAGGTGACTCAATTGTGACTGACTCGTCAGTCCAATGCACTTGGAATCTCATAAGTGGTTACTTTGGGTGAGTTTGAGGAGATACAGAGCCATAGAATGCGAAAAATTAACGTCTTTTAAATATTACGGGGCCAGTGTCTCAGCCTGCACATTTCATTAATCCATAGCAAGGTGACTCAAATGTGACTGACTCGTCAGTCCTATGCACTTGGAATCTCGTAAGTGGTCACTTTAGGTAAGTTTAAAGAGATACAGAGCCATAGAATGCGAAAAATTAACGTCTTTCAAAAATTACGGGGCCAGTGTCTCAGCCTGCACATTTCATTAATCCATAGCAAGGTGACTCAATTGTGACTGACTCGTCAGTCCAATGCACTTGGAATCTCATAAGTGGTTACTTTGGGTGAGTTTGAGGAGATACAGAGCCATAGAATGCGAAAAATTAACGTCTTTCAAATATTACGGGGCCAGTGTCTCAGCCTGCACATTTCATTATTCCATAGCAAGGTGACTGAATTGTGACTGACTCGTGAGCCCTATGCACTTGGAATCTCATAAGTGGTCACTTTGGGTGAGTTTGAGGAGATACAGAGCCATAGAATGCGAAAACTTAACGTCTTTCTAATATTACGGGGCCAGTGTCTCAGCCTGCACATTTCATTAATCCATAGCAAGGTGACTGAATTGTGACTGACTCGTCAGTCCTATGCACTTGGAATCTCATAAGTGGTCACTTTGGGTGAGTTTGAGGAGATACAGAGTCATAGAATGCGAAAACTTAACGTCTTTCAAATATTACGGGGCCAGTGTCTCAGCCTGCACATTTCATTAATCCATAGCGAGGTGACTCAATTGTGACTGACTCGTCAGTCCTATGCACTTGGAATCTCATAAGTGGTCACTTTGGGTGAGTTTGAGGAGATACAGAGCCATAGAATGCGAAAAATTAACGTCTTTCAAATATTACGGGGCCAGTGTCTCAGCCTGCACATTTCATTAATCCATAGCAAGGTGACTCAAATGTGACTGACTCGTCCGTCCTATGCACTTGGAATGTCATAAGTGGTCACTTTGTGTGAGTTTGAGGAGATACAGAGCCATAGAATGCGAAAACTTAACGTCTTTCAAATATTACGGGGCCAGTGTCTCAGCCTGCACATTTCATTAATCCATAGCAAGGTGACTCAATTGTGACTGACTTGTCAGTCCTATGCACTTGGAATCTCATAAGTGGTGACTTTGGGTGAGTTTGAGAAGATACATAGCCATAGAATGCGAAAAATTAACGTCTTTCAAATATTACGGGGCCAGTGTCTCAGCCTGCACATTTCATTAATCCATAGCAAGGTGACTCAATTGTGACTGACTCGTCAGTCCTATGCACTTGGAATCTCATAAGTGGTCAGTTTGGGTGAGTTTGAGGAGATACAGAGCCATAGAATGTGAAAAATTAACGTCTTTCAAATATTACGGGGCCAGTGTCTCAGCCTGCACATTTCATTAATCCATAGCAAGGTGACTCAAATGTGACTGACTCGTCAGTCCTATGCACTTGGAATATCATAAGTGGTCACTTTAGGTGAGTTTGAGGAGATACAGAGTCATAGAATGCGAAAAAATTAATGTCTTTCAAATATTACGGGGGGAGTGTCTCAGCCTGCAAATTTCATTAATCCATAGCAAGGTGACTAAATTGTGACTGACTCGTCAGTCCAATGCACTTGGAATCTCATAAGTGGTCACTTTGGGTGAGTTTGAGGAGATACAGAGCCATAGAATGCGAAAAATTAACGTCTTTCAAATATTACGGGGCCAGTGTCTCAGCCTGCTCATTTCATTAATCCATAGCAAGGTGACTCAAATGTGACTGACTCGTCAGTCCTATGCACTTGGAATCTCATAATTGGTCACTTTAGGTGAGTTTGAAGAGATACAGAGCCATAGAATGCGAAAAATTAATGTCTTTCAAATATTACGGGGCCAGTGTCTCAGCCTGCACATTTCATTAATCCATAGCAAGGTGACTCAATTGTGACTGACTCGTCAGTGCTATGCACTTGGAATCTCAGAAGTGGTCACTTTGGGTGAGTTTGAGGAGATACAGAGCCATAGAATGCGAAAAATTAACGTCTTTCAAATATTACGGGGCCAGTGTCTCAGCCTGCACATTTCACTAATCCATAGCAAGGTGACTCAATTGTGACTGACTCGTCCGTCCTATGCACTTGGAATCTCATAAGTGGTCACTTTGGGTGAGTTTGAGGAGATACAGAGCCATAGAATTCGAAAAATTAACGTCTTTCAAATATTACGGGGCCAGTGTCTCAGCCTGCACATTTCATTAATCCATAGCAAGGTGACTCAATTGTGACTGACTCGTCAGTCCAATGCACTTGGAATCTCATAAGTGGTCACTTTGGGTGAGTTTGAGGAGATACAGAGCCATAGAAAGCGAAAAATTAACGTCTTTCAAATATTACGTGGCCAGTATCTCAGCCTGCACATTTCATTAATCCATAGCAAGTTAACTCAATTGTGACTGACTCGTCAGTCCTATGCACTTGGAATCTCATAAGTGATCACTTTGGGTGAGTTTGAAAAGATACAGAGCCATAGAATGGGAAAAATTAACGTCTTTCAAATATTACGGGGCCAGTGTCTCAGCCTGCACATTTCATTAATCCATAGCAAGGTGACTCAATTGTGACTGACTCGTCAGTCCTATGCACTTGGAATCTCATAAGTGGTGACTTTGGGTGAGTTTGAGAAGATACATAGCCATAGAATGCGAAAAATTAACGTCTTTCAAATATTACGGGGCCAGTGTCTCAGCCTGCACATTTCATTAATCCATAGCAAGGTGACTCAATTGTGACTGACTCGTCAGTCCTATGCACTTGGAATCTCATAAGTGGTCAGTTTGGGTGAGTTTGAGGAGATACAGAGCCATAGAATGTGAAAAATTAACGTCTTTCAAATATTACGGGGCCAGTGTCTCAGCCTGCACATTTCATTAATCCATAGCAAGGTGACTCAAATGTGACTGACTCGTCAGTCCTATGCACTTGGAATATCATAAGTGGTCACTTTAGGTGAGTTTGAGGAGATACAGAGTCATAGAATGCGAAAAAATTAATGTCTTTCAAATATTACGGGGGGAGTGTCTCAGCCTGCAAATTTCATTAATCCATAGCAAGGTGACTAAATTGTGACTGACTCGTCAGTCCAATGCACTTGGAATCTCATAAGTGGTCACTTTGGGTGAGTTTGAGGAGATACAGAGCCATAGAATGCGAAAAATTAACGTCTTTCAAATATTACGGGGCCAGTGTCTCAGCCTGCTCATTTCATTAATCCATAGCAAGGTGACTCAAATGTGACTGACTCGTCAGTCCTATGCACTTGGAATCTCATAATTGGTCACTTTAGGTGAGTTTGAAGAGATACAGAGCCATAGAATGCGAAAAATTAATGTCTTTCAAATATTACGGGGCCAGTGTCTCAGCCTGCACATTTCATTAATCCATAGCAAGGTGACTCAATTGTGACTGACTCGTCAGTGCTATGCACTTGGAATCTCATAAGTGGTCACTTTGGGTGAGTTTGAGGAGATACAGAGCCATAGAATGCGAAAAATTAACGTCTTTCAAATATTACGGGGCCAGTGTCTCAGCCTGCACATTTCACTAATCCATAGCAAGGTGACTCAATTGTGACTGACTCGTCCGTCCTATGCACTTGGAATCTCATAAGTGGTCACTTTGGGTGAGTTTGAGGAGATACAGAGCCATAGAATTCGAAAAATTAACGTCTTTTAAATATTACGGGGCCAGTGTCTCAGCCTGCACATTTCATTAATCCATAGCAAGGTGACTCAAATGTGACTGACTCGTCAGTCCTATGCACTTGGAATCTCGTAAGTGGTCACTTTAGGTGAGTTTGAAGAGATACAGAGCCATAGAATGCAAAAAATTAACGTCTTTCAAATATTACGGGGCCAGTGTCTCAGCCTGCACATTTCATTAATCCATAGCAAGGTGACTCAATTGTGACTGACTCGTCAGTCCAATGCACTTGGAATCTCATAAGTGGTTACTTTGGGTGAGTTTGAGGAGATACAGAGCCATAGAATGCGAAAAATTAACGTCTTTCAAATATTACGGGGCCAGTGTCTCAGCCTGCACATTTCATTATTCCATAGCAAGGTGACTCAATTGTGACTGACTCGTGAGCCCTATGCACTTGGAATCTCATAAGTGGTCACTTTGGGTGAGTTTGAGGAGATACAGAGCCATAGAATGCGAAAACTTAACGTCTTTCTAATATTACGGGGCCAGTGTCTCAGCCTGCACATTTCATTAATCCATAGCAAGGTGACTAAATTGTGACTGACTCGTCAGTCCTATGCACTTGGAATCTCATAAGTGGTCACTTTGGGTGAGTTTGAGGAGATACAGAGTCATAGAATGCGAAAACTTAACGTCTTTCAAATATTACAGGGCCAGTGTCTCAGCCTGCACATTTCATTAATCCATAGCAAGGTGACTCAATTGTGACTGACTCGTCAGTCCTATGCACTTGGAATCTCATAAGTGGTCACTTTGGGTGAGTTTGAGAAGATACAGAGCCATAGAATGCGAAAAATTAACGTCTTTCAAATATTACGGGGCCAGTGTCTCAGCCTGCACATTTCATTAATCCATAGCAAGGTGACTCAAATGTGACTGACTCGTCCGTCCTATGCACTTGGAATGTCATAAGTGGTCACTTTGTGTGAGTTTGAGGAGATACAGAGCCATAGAATGCGAAAAATTAACGTCTTTCAAATATTACGGGGCCAGTGTCTCAGCCTGCACATTTCATTAATCCATAGCAAGGTGACTCAATTGTGACTGACTCGTCAGTCCTATGCACTTGGAATCTCATAAGTGGTGACTTTGGGTGAGTTTGAGAAGATACATAGTCATAGAATGCGAAAAATTAACGTCTTTCAAATATTACGGGGCCAGTGTCTCAGCCTGCACATTTCATTAATCCATAGCAAGGTGACTCAAATGTGACTGACTCGTCAGTCCTATGCACTTGGAATATCATAAGTGGTCACTTTAGGTGAGTTTGAGGAGATACAGACTCATAGAATGCGAAAAATTAATGTCTTTCAAATATTACGGGGGGAGTGTCTCAGCCTGCACATTTCATTAATCCATAGCAAGGTGACTAAATTGTGACTGACTCGTCAGTCCAAGGAAATTGGAATCTCATAAGTGGTCACTTTGGGTGAGTTTGAGGAGATACAGAGCCATAGAATGCGAAAAATTAACGTCTTTCAAATATTACGGGGCCAGTGTCTCAGCCTGCACATTTCACTAATCCATAGCAAGGTGACTCAATTGTGACTGACTCGTCCGTCCTATGCACTTGGAATCTCATAAGTGGTCACTTTGGGTGAGTTTGAGGAGATACAGAGCCATAGAATGCGAAAAATTAACGTCTTTGAAATATTACGGGGCCAGTGTCTCAGCCTGCACATTTCACTAATCCATAGCAAGGTGACTCAATTGTGACTGACTCGTCCGTCCTATGCACTTGGAATCTCATAAGTGGTCACTTTGGGTGAGTTTGAGGAGATACAGAGCCATAGAATTCGAAAAATTAACGTCTTTGAAATATTACGGGGTCAGTGTCTCAGCCTGCACATTTCAATAATCCATAGCAAGGTGACTCGATTGTGACTGACTCGTCAGTCCTATGCTCTTGGAATCTCATAAGTGGTCACTTTGGGTGAGTTTGAGGAGATACAGAGACATAGAATGCGAAAAATTAATGTCTTTTAAATATTACGGGGCCAGTGTCTCAGCCTGCACATTTCATTAATCCATAGCAAGGTGACTCAAATGTGACTGACTCGTCAGTGCTATGCACTTGGAATCTCATAAGTGGTCACTTTGGGTGAGTTTGAGAAGATACAGAGCCATAGAATGTGAAAAATTAACGTCTTTCAAATATTACGTGGCCAGTGTCTCAGCCTGCACATTTCATTAATCCATAGCAAGGTGACTCAATTGTGACTGACGCGTCAGTCCTATGCACTTGGAATCCGATAAGTGGTCACTTTGGGTGAGTTTGAGGAGATACAGAGCCATAGAATGCGAAAAATTAACGTCTTTCAAATATTACGGGGCCAGTGTCTCAGCCTGCACATTTCATTAATCCATAGCAAGGTGACTCAATTGTGACTGACTCGTCAGTCCTATGCACTTGGAATCTCATAAGTGGTCAGTTTGGGTGAGTTTGAGGAGATACAGAGCCATAGAATGTGAAAAATTAACGTCTTTCAAATATTACGGGGCCAGTGTCTCAGCCTGCACATTTCATTAATCCATAGCAAGGTGACTCAAATGTGACTGACTCGTCAGTCCTATGCACTTGGAATATCATAAGTGGTCACTTTGGGTGAGTTTGAGGAGATACAGAGCCATAGAATGCGAAAACTTAACGTCTTTCTAATATTACGGGGCCAGTGTCTCAGCCTGCACATTTCATTAATCCATAGCAAGGTGACTAAATTGTGACTGACTCGTCAGTCCTATGCACTTGGAATCTCATAAGTGGTCACTTTGGGTGAGTTTGAGGAGATACAGAGTCATAGAATGCGAAAACTTAACGTCTTTCAAATATTACAGGGCCAGTGTCTCAGCCTGCACATTTCATTAATCCATAGCAAGGTGACTCAATTGTGACTGACTCGTCAGTCCTATGCACTTGGAATCTCATAAGTGGTCACTTTGGGTGAGTTTGAGGAGATACAGAGCAATAGAATGCGAAAAATTAACGTCTTTCAAATATTACGGGGCCAGTGTCTCAGCCTGCACATTTCATTAATCCATAGCAAGGTGACTCAAATGTGACTGACTCGTCCGTCCTATGCACTTGGAATGTCATAAGTGGTCACTTTGTGTGAGTTTGAGGAGATACAGAGCCATAGAATGCGAAAAATTAACGTCTTTGAAATATTACGGGGCCAGTGTCTCAGCCTGCACATTTCACTAATCCATAGCAAGGTGACTCAATTGTGACTGACTCGTCCGTCCTATGCACTTGGAATCTCATAAGTGGTCACTTTGGGTGAGTTTGAGGAGATACAGAGCCATAGAATTCGAAAAATTAACGTCTTTGAAATATTACGGGGTCAGTGTCTCAGCCTGCACATTTCAATAATCCATAGCAAGGTGACTCAATTGTGACTGACTCGTCAGTCCTATGCACTTGGAATCTCATAAGTGGTCACTTTGGGTGAGTTTGAGGAGATACAGAGCGATAGAATGCGAAAAATTAACGTCTTTTAAATATTACGGGGCCAGTGTCTCAGCCTGCACATTTCATTAATCCATAGCAAGTTGACTCAATTGTGACTGACTCATCAGTCCTATGCACTTGGAATCTCATAAGTGATCACTTTGGGTGAGTTTGAAAAGATACAGAGCCATAGAATGTGAAAAATTAACGTCTTTCAAATATTACGGGGCCAGTGTCTCAGCCTGCACATTTCATTAATCCATAGCAAGGTGACTCAATTGTGACTGACTCGTCAGTCCTCTGCACTTGGAATCTCATAAGTGGTCACTTTGGGTGAGTTTGAGGAGATACAGAGCCATAAAGTGCGAAAAATTAACGTCTTTCAAATATTACGGGGCCAGTGTCTCAGCCTGCACATTTCATTAATCCATAGCAAGGTGACTCAATTGTGACTGATTCGTCAGTCCAATGCATTTGGAATCTCATAAGTGGTCACTTTGGGTGAGTTTGAGGAGATACAGAGCCATAGAATGCGAAAAATTAACGTCTTTTAAATATTACGGGGCCAGTGTCTCAGCCTGCACATTTCATTAATCCATAGCAAGGTGACTCAAATGTGACTGACTCGTCAGTCCTATGCACTTGGAATCTCGTAAGTTGTCACTTTGGGTGAGTTTGAAGAGATACAGAGCCATAGAATGCGAAAAATTAACGTCTTTCAAATATTACGGGGCCAGTGTCTCAGCCTGCACATTTCATTAATCCATCGCAAGGTGACTCAATTGTGACTGACTCGTCAGTCCAATGCACTTGGAATCTCATAAGTGGTCACTTTGGGTGAGTTTGAGGAGATACAGAGTCATAGAATGCGACAAATTAAAGTCTTTCAAATATTATGGCTCCAGTGTCTCAGCCTGCACATTTCATTAATCCATAGCAAGGTGACTCGATTGTGACTGACTCGTCAGTCCTATGCTCTTGGAATCTCATAAGTGGTCACTTTGGGTGAGTTTGAGGAGATACAGAGACATAGAATGCGAAAAATTAATGTCTTTTAAATGTTACGGGGCCAGTGTCTCAGCCTGCACATTTCATTAATCCATAGCAAGGTGACTCAAATGTGACTGACTCGTCAGTCCTATGCACTTGGAATCTCATAAGTGGTCACTTTGGGTGAGTTTGAGAAGATACAGAGCCATAGAATGTGAAAAATTAACATCTTTCAAATATTACGTGGCCAGTGTCTCAGCCTGCACATTTCATTAATCCATAGCAAGGTGACTCAATTGTGACTGACGCGTCAGTCCTATGCACTTGGAATCCGATAAGTGGTCACTTTGGGTGAGTTTGAGGAGATACAGAGCCATAGAATGCGAAAAATTAACGTCTTTCAAATATTACGGGGCCAGTGTCTCAGCCTGCACATTTCATTAATCCATAGCAAGGTGACTCAATTGTGACTGACTCGTCAGTCCTATGCACTTGGAATCTCATAAGTGGTCAGTTTGGGTGAGTTTGAGGAGATACAGAGCCATAGAATGTGAAAAATTAACGTCTTTCAAATATTACGGGGCCAGTGTCTCAGCCTGCACATTTCATTAATCCATAGCAAGGTGACTCAAATGTGACTGACTCGTCAGTCCTATGCACTTGGAATATCATAAGTGGTCACTTTGGGTGAGTTTGAGGAGATACAGAGCCATAGAATGCGAAAACTTAACGTCTTTCTAATATTACGGGGCCAGTGTCTCAGCCTGCACATTTCATTAATCCATAGCAAGGTGACTAAATTGTGACTGACTCGTCAGTCCTATGCACTTGGAATCTCATAAGTGGTCACTTTGGGTGAGTTTGAGGAGATACAGAGTCATAGAATGCGAAAACTTAACGTCTTTCAAATATTACAGGGCCAGTGTCTCAGCCTGCACATTTCATTAATCCATAGCAAGGTGACTCAATTGTGACTGACTCGTCAGTCCTATGCACTTGGAATCTCATAAGTGGTCACTTTGGGTGAGTTTGAGGAGATACAGAGCCATAGAATGCGAAAAATTAACGTCTTTCAAATATTACGGGGCCAGTGTCTCAGCCTGCACATTTCATTAATCCATAGCAAGGTGACTCAAATGTGACTGACTCGTCCGTCCTATGCACTTGGAATGTCATAAGTGGTCACTTTGTGTGAGTTTGAGGAGATACAGAGCCATAGAATGCGAAAAATTAACGTCTTTCAAATATTACGGGGCCAGTGTCTCAGCCTGCACATTTCATTAATCCATAGCAAGGTGACTCAATTGTGACTGACTCGTCAGTCCTATGCACTTGGAATCTCATAAGTGGTGACTTTGGGTGAGTTTGAGAAGATACATAGCCATAGAATGCGAAAAATTAACGTCTTTCAAATATTACGGGGCCAGTGTCTCAGCCTGCACATTTCATTAATCCATAGCAAGGTGACTCAATTGTGACTGACTCGTCAGTCCTATGCACTTGGAATCTCATAAGTGGTCAGTTTGGGTGAGTTTGAGGAGATACAGAGCCATAGAATGTGAAAAATTAACGTCTTTCAAATATTACGGGGCCAGTGTCTCAGCCTGCACATTTCATTAATCCATAGCAAGGTGACTCAAATGTGACTGACTCGTCAGTCCTATGCACTTTGAATATCATAAGTGGTCACTTTAGGTGAGTTTGAGGAGATACAGAGTCATAGAATGCGAAAAAATTAATGTCTTTCAAATATTACGGGGGGAGTGTCTCAGCCTGCAAATGTCATTAATCCATAGCAAGGTGACTAAATTGTGACTGACTCGTCAGTCCAATGCACTTGGAATCTCATAAGTGATCACTTTGGGTGAGTTTGAGGAGATACAGAGCCATAGAATGCGAAAAATTAACGTCTTTCAAATATTACGGGGCCAGTGTCTCAGCCTGCTCATTTCATTAATCCATAGCAAGGTGACTCAAATGTGACTGACTCGTCAGTCCTATGCACTTGGAATCTCATAATTGGTCACTTTAGGTGAGTTTGAAGAGATACAGAGCCATAGAATGCGAAAAATTAATGTCTTTCAAATATTACGGGGCCAGTGTCTCAGCCTGCACATTTCATTAATCCATAGCAAGGTGACTCAATTGTGACTGACTCGTCAGTGCTATGCACTTGGAATCTCATAAGTGGTCACTTTGGGTGAGTTTGAGGAGATACAGAGCCATAGAATGCGAAAAATTAACGTCTTTCAAATATTACGGGGCCAGTGTCTCAGCCTGCACATTTCACTAATCCATAGCAAGGTGACTCAATTGTGACTGACTCGTCCGTCCTATGCACTTGGAATCTCATAAGTGGTCACTTTGGGTGAGTTTGAGGAGATACAGAGCCATAGAATTCGAAAAATTAACATCTTTGAAATATTACGGGGTCAGCGTCTCAGCCTGCACATTTCAATAATCCATAGCAAGGTGACTCAATTGTGACTGACTCGTCAGTCCTATGCACTTGGAATCTCATAAGTGGTCACTTTGGGTGAGTTTGAGGAGATACAGAGCGATAGAATGCGAAAAATTAACGTCTTTTAAATATTACGGGGCCAGCGTCTCAGCCTGCACATTTCATTAATCCATAGCAAGTTGACTCAATTGTGACTGACTCATCAGTCCTATGCACTTGGAATCTCATAAGTGATCACTTTGGGTGAGTTTGAAAAGATACAGAGCCATAGAATGTGAAAAATTAACGTCTTTCAAATATTACAGGGCCAGTGTCTCAGCACTGCACATTTCATTAATCCATAGCAAGGTGACTCAATTGTGACTGACTCGTCAGTCCTATGCACTTGGAATCTCATAAGTGGTCACTTTGGGTGAGTTTGAGGAGATACAGAGCCATAGAATGCGAAAAATTAACGTCTTTCAAATATTACGGGGCCAGTGTCTCAGCCTGCACATTTCATTAATCCATCGCAAGGTGACTCAATTGTGACTGACTCGTCAGTCCAAAGCACTTGGAATCTCATAAGTGGTCACTTTGGGTGAGTTTGAGGAGATACAGAGTCATAGAATGCGACAAATTAAAGTCTTTCAAATATTATGGCTCCAGTGTCTCAGCCTGCACATTTCATTAATCCATAGCAAGGTGACTCGATTGTGACTGACTCGTCAGTCCTATGCTCTTGGAATCTCATAAGTGGTCACTTTGGGTGAGTTTGAGGAGATACAGAGACATAGAATGCGAAAAATTAATGTCTTTTAAATATTACGGGGCCAGTGTCTCAGCCTGCACATTTCATTAATCCATAGCAAGGTGACTCAAATGTGACTGACTCGTCAGTCCTATGCACTTGGAATCTCATAAGTGGTCACTTTGGGTGAGTTTGAGAAGATACAGAGCCATAGAATGCGAAAAATTAACGTCTTTCAAATATTACGTGGCCAGTGTCTCAGCCTGCACATTTCATTAATCCATAGCAAGGTGACTCAATTGTGACTGACGCGTCAGTCCTATGCACTTGGAATCCGATAAGTGGTCACTTTGGGTGAGTTTGAGGAGATACAGAGCCATAGAATGCGAAAAATTAACGTCTTTCAAATATTACGGGGCCAGTGTCTCAGCCTGCACATTTCATTAATCCATAGCAAGGTGACTCAATTGTGACTGACTCGTCAGTCCTATGCACTTGGAATCTCATAAGTGGTCAGTTTGGGTGAGTTTGAGGAGATACAGAGCCATAGAATGTGAAAAATTAACGTCTTTCAAATATTACGGGGCCAGTGTCTCAGCCTGCACATTTCATTAATCCATAGCAAGGTGACTCAAATGTGACTGACTCGTCAGTCCTATGCACTTGGAATATCATAAGTGGTCACTTTGGGTGAGTTTGAGGAGATACAGAGCCATAGAATGCGAAAACTTAACGTCTTTCTAATATTACGGGGCCAGTGTCTCAGCCTGCACATTTCATTAATCCATAGCAAGGTGACTAAATTGTGACTGACTCGTCAGTCCTATGCACTTGGAATCTCATAAGTGGTCACTTTGGGTGAGTTTGAGGAGATACAGAGTCATAGAATGCGAAAACTTAACGTCTTTCAAATATTACAGGGCCAGTGTCTCAGCCTGCACATTTCATTAATCCATAGCAAGGTGACTCAATTGTGACTGACTCGTCAGTCCTATGCACTTGGAATCTCATAAGTGGTCACTTTGGGTGAGTTTGAGGAGATACAGAGCCATAGAATGCGAAAAATTAACGTCTTTCAAATATTACGGGGCCAGTGTCTCAGCCTGCACATTTCATTAATCCATAGCAAGGTGACTCAAATGTGACTGACTCGTCCGTCCTATGCACTTGGAATGTCATAAGTGGTCACTTTGTGTGAGTTTGAGGAGATACAGAGCCATAGAATGCGAAAAATTAACGTCTTTCAAATATTACGGGGCCAGTGTCTCAGCCTGCACATTTCATTAATCCATAGCAAGGTGACTCAATTGTGACTGACTCGTCAGTCCTATGCACTTGGAATCTCATAAGTGGTGACTTTGGGTGAGTTTGAGAAGATACATAGCCATAGAATGCGAAAAATTAACGTCTTTCAAATATTACGGGGCCAGTGTCTCAGCCTGCACATTTCATTAATCCATAGCAAGGTGACTCAATTGTGACTGACTCGTCAGTCCTATGCACTTGGAATCTCATAAGTGGTCAGTTTGGGTGAGTTTGAGGAGATACAGAGCCATAGAATGTGAAAAATTAACGTCTTTCAAATATTACGGGGCCAGTGTCTCAGCCTGCACATTTCATTAATCCATAGCAAGGTGACTCAAATGTGACTGACTCGTCAGTCCTATGCACTTTGAATATCATAAGTGGTCACTTTAGGTGAGTTTGAGGAGATACAGAGTCATAGAATGCGAAAAAATTAATGTCTTTCAAATATTACGGGGGGAGTGTCTCAGCCTGCAAATGTCATTAATCCATAGCAAGGTGACTAAATTGTGACTGACTCGTCAGTCCAATGCACTTGGAATCTCATAAGTGATCACTTTGGGTGAGTTTGAGGAGATACAGAGCCATAGAATGCGAAAAATTAACGTCTTTCAAATATTACGGGGCCAGTGTCTCAGCCTGCTCATTTCATTAATCCATAGCAAGGTGACTCAAATGTGACTGACTCGTCAGTCCTATGCACTTGGAATCTCATAATTGGTCACTTTAGGTGAGTTTGAAGAGATACAGAGCCATAGAATGCGAAAAATTAATGTCTTTCAAATATTACGGGGCCAGTGTCTCAGCCTGCACATTTCATTAATCCATAGCAAGGTGACTCAATTGTGACTGACTCGTCAGTGCTATGCACTTGGAATCTCATAAGTGGTCACTTTGGGTGAGTTTGAGGAGATACAGAGCCATAGAATGCGAAAAATTAACGTCTTTCAAATATTACGGGGCCAGTGTCTCAGCCTGCACATTTCACTAATCCATAGCAAGGTGACTCAATTGTGACTGACTCGTCCGTCCTATGCACTTGGAATCTCATAAGTGGTCACTTTGGGTGAGTTTGAGGAGATACAGAGCCATAGAATTCGAAAAATTAACGTCTTTGAAATATTACGGGGTCAGTGTCTCAGCCTGCACATTTCAATAATCCATAGCAAGGTGACTCAATTGTGACTGACTCGTCAGTCCTATGCACTTGGAATCTCATAAGTGGTCACTTTGGGTGAGTTTGAGGAGATACAGAGCGATAGAATGCGAAAAATTAACGTCTTTTAAATATTACGGGGCCAGCGTCTCAGCCTGCACATTTCATTAATCCATAGCAAGTTGACTCAATTGTGACTGACTCATCAGTCCTATGCACTTGGAATCTCATAAGTGATCACTTTGGGTGAGTTTGAAAAGATACAGAGCCATAGAATGTGAAAAATTAACGTCTTTCAAATATTACGGGGCCAGTGTCTCAGCACTGCACATTTCATTAATCCATAGCAAGGTGACTCAATTGTGACTGACTCGTCAGTCCTATGCACTTGGAATCTCATAAGTGGTCACTTTGGGTGAGTTTGAGGAGATACAGAGCCATAGAATGCGAAAAATTAACGTCTTTCAAATATTACGGGGCCAGTGTCTCAGCCTGCACATTTCATTAATCCATAGCAAGGTGACTCAAATGTGACTGACTCGTCCGTCCTATGCACTTGGAATGTCATAAGTGGTCACTTTGTGTGAGTTTGAGGAGATACAGAGCCATAGAATGCGAAAAATTAACGTCTTTCAAATATTACGGGGCCAGTGTCTCAGCCTGCACATTTCATTAATCCATAGCAAGGTGACTCAATTGTGACTGACTCGTCAGTCCTATGCACTTGGAATCTCATAAGTGGTGACTTTGGGTGAGATTGAGAAGATACATAGCCATAGAATGCGAAAAATTAACGTCTTTCAAATATTACGGGGCCAGTGTCTCAGCCTGCACATTTCATTAATCCATAGCAAGGTGACTCAATTGTGACTGACTCGTCAGTCCTATGCACTTGGAATCTCATAAGTGGTCAGTTGGGGTGAGTTTGAGGAGATACAGAGCCATAGAATGTGAAAAATTAACGTCTTTCAAATATTACGGGGCCAGTGTCTCAGCCTGCACATTTCATTAATCCATAGCAAGGTGACTCAAATGTGACTGACTCGTCAGTCCTATGCACTTGGAATATCATAAGTGGTCACTTTAGGTGAGTTTGAGGAGATACAGAGTCATAGAATGCGAAAAATTAATGTCTTTCAAATATTACGGGGGGAGTGTCTCAGCCTGCACATTTCATTAATCCATAGCAAGGTGACTAAATTGTGACTGACTCGTCAGTCCAAGGAAATTGGAATCTCATAAGTGGTCACTTTGGGTGAGTTTGAGGAGATACAGAGCCATAGAATGCGAAAAATTAACGTCTTTCAAATATTACGGGGCCAGTGTCTCAGCCTGCACATTTCACTAATCCATAGCAAGGTGACTCAATTGTGACTGACTCGTCCGTCCTATGCACTTGGAATCTCATAAGTGGTCACTTTGGGTGAGTTTGAGGAGATACAGAGCCATAGAATGCGAAAAATTAACGTCTTTCAAATATTACGGGGCCAGTGTCTCAGCCTGCACATTTCACTAATCCATAGCAAGGTGACTCAATTGTGACTGACTCGTCCGTCCTATGCACTTGGAATCTCATAAGTGGTCACTTTGGGTGAGTTTGAGGAGATACAGAGCCATAGAATTCGAAAAATTAACGTCTTTGAAATATTACGGGGTCAGTGTCTCAGCCTGCACATTTCAATAATCCATAGCAAGGTGACTCAATTGTGACTGACTCGTCAGTCCTATGCACTTGGAATCTCATAAGTGGTCACTTTGGGTGAGTTTGAGGAGATACAGAGCCATAGAATGCGAAAAATTAACGTCTTTTAAATATTACGGGGCCAGTGTCTCAGCCTGCACATTTCATTAATCCATAGCAAGTTGACTCAATTGTGACTGACTCATCAGTCCTATGCACTTGGAATCTCATAAGTGATCACTTTGGGTGAGTTTGAAAAGATACAGAGCCATAGAATGTGAAAAATTAACGTCTTTCAAATATTACGGGGCCAGTGTCTCAGCCTGCACATTTCATTAATCCATAGCAAGGTGACTCAATTGTGACTGACTCGTCAGTCCTATGCACTTGGAATCTCATAAGTGGTCACTTTGGGTGAGTTTGAGGAGATACAGAGCCATAGAATGCGAAAAATTAACGTCTTTCAAATATTACGGGGCCAGTGTCTCAGCCTGCACATTTCATTAATCCATAGCAAGGTGACTCAAATGTGACTGACTCGTCCGTCCTATGCACTTGGAATGTCATAAGTGGTCACTTTGTGTGAGTTTGAGGAGATACAGAGCCATAGAATGCGAAAAATTAACGTCTTTCAAATATTACGGGGCCAGTGTCTCAGCCTGCACATTTCATTAATCCATAGCAAGGTGACTCAATTGTGACTGACTCGTCAGTCCTATGCACTTGGAATCTCATAAGTGGTGACTTTGGGTGAGATTGAGAAGATACATAGCCATAGAATGCGAAAAATTAACGTCTTTCAAATATTACGGGGCCAGTGTCTCAGCCTGCACATTTCATTAATCCATAGCAAGGTGACTCAATTGTGACTGACTCGTCAGTCCTATGCACTTGGAATCTCATAAGTGGTCAGTTGGGGTGAGTTTGAGGAGATACAGAGCCATAGAATGTGAAAAATTAACGTCTTTCAAATATTACGGGGCCAGTGTCTCAGCCTGCACATTTCATTAATCCATAGCAAGGTGACTCAAATGTGACTGACTCGTCAGTCCTATGCACTTGGAATATCATAAGTGGTCACTTTAGGTGAGTTTGAGGAGATACAGAGTCATAGAATGCGAAAAATTAATGTCTTTCAAATATTACGGGGGGAGTGTCTCAGCCTGCACATTTCATTAATCCATAGCAAGGTGACTAAATTGTGACTGACTCGTCAGTCCAAGGAAATTGGAATCTCATAAGTGGTCACTTTGGGTGAGTTTGAGGAGATACAGAGCCATAGAATGCGAAAAATTAACGTCTTTCAAATATTACGGGGCCAGTGTCTCAGCCTGCACATTTCACTAATCCATAGCAAGGTGACTCAATTGTGACTGACTCGTCCGTCCTATGCACTTGGAATCTCATAAGTGGTCACTTTGGGTGAGTTTGAGGAGATACAGAGCCATAGAATGCGAAAAATTAACGTCTTTCAAATATTACGGGGCCAGTGTCTCAGCCTGCACATTTCACTAATCCATAGCAAGGTGACTCAATTGTGACTGACTCGTCCGTCCTATGCACTTGGAATCTCATAAGTGGTCACTTTGGGTGAGTTTGAGGAGATACAGAGCCATAGAATTCGAAAAATTAACGTCTTTGAAATATTACGGGGTCAGTGTCTCAGCCTGCACATTTCAATAATCCATAGCAAGGTGACTCAATTGTGACTGACTCGTCAGTCCTATGCACTTGGAATCTCATAAGTGGTCACTTTGGGTGAGTTTGAGGAGATACAGAGCGATAGAATGCGAAAAATTAACGTCTTTTAAATATTACGGGGCCAGTGTCTCAGCCTGCACATTTCATTAATCCATAGCAAGTTGACTCAATTGTGACTGACTCATCAGTCCTATGCACTTGGAATCTCATAAGTGATCACTTTGGGTGAGTTTGAAAAGATACAGAGCCATAGAATGTGAAAAATTAACGTCTTTCAAATATTACGGGGCCAGTGTCTCAGCCTGCACATTTCATTAATCCATAGCAAGGTGACTCAATTGTGACTGACTCGTCAGTCCTATGCACTTGGAATCTCATAAGTGGTCACTTTGGGTGAGTTTGAGGAGATACAGAGCCATAGAATGCGAAAAATTAACGTCTTTCAAATATTACGGGGCCAGTGTCTCAGCCTGCACATTTCATTAATCCATAGCAAGGTGACTCAAATGTGACTGACTCGTCCGTCCTATGCACTTGGAATGTCATAAATGGTCACTTTGTGTGAGTTTGAGGAGATACAGAGCCATAGAATGCGAAAAATTAACGTCTTTCAAATATTACGGGGCCAGTGTCTCAGCCTGCACATTTCATTAATCCATAGCAAGGTGACTCAATTGTGACTGACTCGTCAGTCCTATGCACTTGGAATCTCATAAGTGGTGACTTTGGGTGAGATTGAGAAGATACATAGCCATAGAATGCGAAAAATTAACGTCTTTCAAATATTACGGGGCCAGTGTCTCAGCCTGCACATTTCATTAATCCATAGCAAGGTGACTCAATTGTGACTGACTCGTCAGTCCTATGCACTTGGAATCTCATAAGTGGTCAGTTGGGGTGAGTTTGAGGAGATACAGAGCCATAGAATGTGAAAAATTAACGTCTTTCAAATATTACGGGGCCAGTGTCTCAGCCTGCACATTTCATTAATCCATAGGAAGGTGACTCAAATGTGACTGACTCGTCAGTCCTATGCACTTGGAATATCATAAGTGGTCACTTTAGGTGAGTTTGAGGAGATACAGAGTCATAGAATGCGAAAAATTAATGTCTTTCAAATATTACGGGGGGAGTGTCTCAGCCTGCACATTTCATTAATCCATAGCAAGGTGACTAAATTGTGACTGACTCGTCAGTCCAAGGAAATTGGAATCTCATAAGTGGTCACTTTGGGTGAGTTTGAGGAGATACAGAGCCATAGAATGCGAAAAATTAACGTCTTTCAAATATTACGGGGCCAGTGTCTCAGCCTGCACATTTCACTAATCCATAGCAAGGTGACTCAATTGTGACTGACTCGTCCGTCCTATGCACTTGGAATCTCATAAGTGGTCACTTTGGGTGAGTTTGAGGAGATACAGAGCCATAGAATGCGAAAAATTAACGTCTTTGAAATATTACGGGGCCAGTGTCTCAGCCTGCACATTTCACTAATCCATAGCAAGGTGACTCAATTGTGACTGACTCGTCCGTCCTATGCACTTGGAATCTCATAAGTGGTCACTTTGGGTGAGTTTGAGGAGATACAGAGCCATAGAATTCGAAAAATTAACGTCTTTGAAATATTACGGGGTCAGTGTCTCAGCCTGCACATTTCAATAATCCATAGCAAGGTGACTCAATTGTGACTGACTCGTCAGTCCTATGCACTTGGAATCTCATAAGTGGTCACTTTGGGTGAGTTTGAGGAGATACAGAGCGATAGAATGCGAAAAATTAACGTCTTTTAAATATTACGGGGCCAGTGTCTCAGCCTGCACATTTCATTAATCCATAGCAAGTTGACTCAATTGTGACTGACTCGTCAGTCCTATGCACTTGGAATCTCATAAGTGATCACTTTGGGTGAGTTTGAAAAGATACAGAGCCATAGAATGTGAAAAATTAACGTCTTTCAAATATTACGGGGCCAGTGTCTCAGCCTGCACATTTCATTAATCCATAGCAAGGTGACTCAATTGTGACTGACTCGTCAGTCCTCTGCACTTGGAATCTCATAAGTGGTCACTTTGGGTGAGTTTGAGGAGATACAGAGCCATAAAGTGCGAAAAATTAACGTCTTTCAAATATTACGGGGCCAGTGTCTCAGCCTGCACATTTCATTAATCCATAGCAAGGTGACTCAATTGTGACTGATTCGTCAGTCCAATGCATTTGGAATCTCATAAGTGGTCACTTTGGGTGAGTTTGAGGAGATACAGAGCCATAGAATGCGAAAAATTAACGTCTTTTAAATATTACGGGGCCAGTGTCTCAGCCTGCACATTTCATTAATCCATAGCAAGGTGACTCAAATGTGACTGACTCGTCAGTCCTATGCACTTGGAATCTCGTAAGTTGTCACTTTGGGTGAGTTTGAAGAGATACAGAGCCATAGAATGCGAAAAATTAACGTCTTTCAAATATTACGGGGCCAGTGTCTCAGCCTGCACATTTCATTAATCCATCGCAAGGTGACTCAATTGTGACTGACTCGTCAGTCCAATGCACTTGGAATCTCATAAGTGGTCACTTTGGGTGAGTTTGAGGAGATACAGAGACATAGAATGCGACAAATTAAAGTCTTTCAAATATTATGGCTCCAGTGTCTCAGCCTGCACATTTCATTAATCCATAGCAAGGTGACTCGATTGTGACTGACTCGTCAGTCCTATGCTCTTGGAATCTCATAAGTGGTCACTTTGGGTGAGTTTGAGGAGATACAGAGACATAGAATGCGAAAAATTAATGTCTTTTAAATATTACGGGGCCAGTGTCTCAGCCTGCACATTTCATTAATCCATAGCAAGGTGACTCAAATGTGACTGACTCGTCAGTCCTATGCACTTGGAATCTCATAAGTGGTCACTTTGGGTGAGTTTGAGAAGATACAGAGCCATAGAATGCGAAAAATTAACGTCTTTCAAATATTACGTGGCCAGTGTCTCAGCCTGCACATTTCATTAATCCATAGCAAGGTGACTCAATTGTGACTGACGCGTCAGTCCTATGCACTTGGAATCCGATAAGTGGTCACTTTGGGTGAGTTTGAGGAGATACAGAGCCATAGAATGCGAAAAATTAACGTCTTTTAAATATTACGGGGCCAGTGTCTCAGCCTGCACATTTCATTAATCCATAGCAAGGTGACTCAAATGTGACTGACTCGTCAATCCTATGCACTTGGAATCTCGTAATTGGTCACTTTAGGTGAGTTTGAAGAGATACAGAGCCATAGAATGCGAAAAATTAACGTCTTTCAAATATTACGGGGCCAGTGTCTCAGCCTGCACATTTCATTAATCCATAGCAAGGTGACTCAATTGTGACTGACTCGTCAGTCCAATGCACTTGGAATCTCATAAGTGGTCACTTTGGGTGAGTTTGAGGAGATACAGAGACATAGAATGCGACAAATTAAAGTCTTTCAAATATTATGGCTCCAGTGTCTCAGCCTGCACATTTCATTAATCCATAGCAAGGTGACTCGATTGTGACTGACTCGTCAGTCCTATGCTCTTGGAATCTCATAAGTGGTCACTTTGGGTGAGTTTGAGGAGATACAGAGACATAGAATGGGAAAAATTAACGTATTTTAAATATTACGGGGCCAGTGTCTCAGCCTGCACATTTCATTAATCCATAGCAAGGTGACTCAAATGTGACTGACTCGTCAGTCCTATGCACTTGGAATATCATAACTGGTCACTTTAGATGAGTTTGAGGAGATACAGAGTCATAGAATGCGAAAAATTAATGTCTTTCAAATATTACGGGGGGAGTGTCTCAGCCTGCACATTTCATTAATCCATAGCAAGGTGACTCAATTCTGACTGACTCGTCAGTCCAATGCACTTGGAATCTCATAAGTGGTCACTTTGGGTGAGTTTGAGGAGATACAGAGCCATAGAATGCGAAAAATTAACATCTTTCAAATATTACGGGGCCAGTGTCTCAGCCTGCTCATTTCATTAATCCATAGCAAGGTGACTCAAATGTGACTGACTCGTCAGTCCTATGCACTTGGAATCTCATAAGTGGTCACTTTGGGTGCGTTTGAGGAGATACAGAGCCATAGAATGCGAAAAATTAACGTCTTTCAAATATTAGGGGGCCAGTGTCTCAGCCTGCACATTTCATTAATCCATAGCAAGGTGACTCAATTGTGACTGACTCGTCAGTCCTATGCACTTGGAATCTCATAAGTGGTCACTTTGGGTGAGTTTGAGGAGATACAGAGCCATAGAATGCGAAAAATTAACGTCTTTCAAATGTTAAGGGGCCAGTGTCTCAGCCTGCACATTTCATTAATCCATAGCAAGGTGACTCAATTGTGACTGACTCGTCAGTCCTATGCACTTGGAATCTCGTAAGTGGTTACTTTGGGTGAGTTTGAGGAGATACAGAGCCATAGAATGCGAAAAATTAACGTCTTTCAAATATTACGGGGCCAGTGTCTCAGCCTGCACATTTCATTATTCCATAGCAAGGTGACTCAATTGTGACTGACTCGTGAGCCCTATGCACTTGGAATCTCATAAGTGGTCACTTTGGGTGAGTTTGAGGAGATACAGAGCCATAGAATGCGAAAACTTAACGTCTTTCTAATATTACGGGGCCAGTGTCTCAGCCTGCACATTTCATTAATCCATAGCAAGGTGACTCAATTGTGACTGACTCGTCAGTCCTATGCACTTGGAATCTCATAAGTGGTCACTTTGGGTGAGTTTGAGGAGATACAGAGTCATAGAATGCGAAAAGTTAATGTCTTTCAAATATTACAGGGCCAGTGTCTCAGCCTGCACATTTCATTAATCCATAGCAAGGTGACTCAATTGTGACTGACTCGTCAGTCCTATGCACTTGGAATCTCATAAGTGGTCACTTTGGGTGAGTTTGAGGAGATACAGAGCCATAGAATGCGAAAAATTAACGTCTTTCAAATATTACGGGGCCAGTGTCTCAGCCTGCACATTTCATTAATCCATAGCAAGGTGACTCAAATGTGACTGACTCGTCCGTCCTATGCACTTGGAATGTCATAAGTGGTCACTTTGTGTGAGTTTGAGGAGATACAGAGCCATAGAATGCGAAAAATTAACGTCTTTCAAATATTACGGGGCCAGTGTCTCAGCCTGCACATTTCATTAATCCATAGCAAGGTGACTCAATTGTGACTGACTCGTCAGTCCTATGCACTTGGAATCTCATAAGTGGTGACTTTGGGTGAGTTTGAGAAGATACATAGCCATAGAATGCGAAAAATTAACGTCTTTCAAATATTACGGGGCCAGTGTCTCAGCCTGCACATTTCATTAATCCATAGCAAGGTGACTCAAATGTGACTGACTCGTCAGTCCTATGCACTTGGAATATCATAAGTGGTCACTTTAGGTGAGTTTGAGGAGATACAGAGTCATAGAATGCGAAAAATTAACGTCTTTCAAATATTACGGGACCAGTGTCTCAGCCTGCTCATTTCATTAATCCATAGCAAGGTGACTCAAATGTGACTGACTCGTCAGTCCTATGCACTTGGAATCTCATAATTGGTCACTTTAGGTCAGTTTGAAGAGATACAGAGCCATAGAATGCGAAAAATTAATGTCTTTCAAATATTACGGGGCCAGTGTCTCAGCCTGCACATTTCATTAATCCATAGCAAGGTGACTCAATTGTGACTGACTCGTCAGTGCTATGCACTTGGAATCTCATAAGTGGTCACTTTGGGTGAGTTTGAGGAGATACAGAGCCATAGAATGCGAAAAATTAACGTCTTTCAAATATTACGGGGCCAGTGTCTCAGCCTGCACATTTCACTAATCCATAGCAAGGTGACTCAATTGTGACTGACTCGTCCGTCCTATGCACTTGGAATCTCATAAGTGGTCACTTTGGGTGAGTTTGAGGAGATACAGAGCCATAGAATTCGAAAAATTAACGTATTTGAAATATTACGGGGTCAGTGTCTCAGCCTGCACATTTCAATAATCCATAGCAAGGTGACTCAATTGTGACTGACTCGTCAGTCCTATGCACTTGGAATCTCATAAGTGGTCACTTTGGGTGAGTTTGAGGAGATACAGAGCGATAGAATGCGAAAAATTAACGTCTTTTAAATATTACGGGGCCAGTGTCTCAGCCTGCACATTTCATTAATCCATAGCAAGTTGACTCAATTGTGACTGACTCGTCAGTCCTATGCACTTGGAATCTCATAAGTGATCACTTTGGGTGAGTTTGAAAAGATACAGAGCCATAGAATGTGAAAAATTAACGTCTTTCAAATATTATGGGGCCAGTGTCTCAGCCTGCACATTTCATTAATCCATAGCAAGGTGACTCAATTGTGACTGACTCGTCAGTCCTCTGCACTTGGAATGTCATAAGTGGTCACTTTGTGTGAGTTTGAGGAGATACAGAGCCATAGAATGCGAAAAATTAACGTCTTTCAAATATTACGGGGCCAGTGTCTCAGCCTGCACATTTCAATAATCCATAGCAAGGTGACTCAATTGTGACTGACTCGGCAGTCCAATGCACTTGGAATCTCATAAGTGATCACTTTGGGTGAGTTTGAGGAGATACAGAGCCATAGAAAGCGAAAAATTAACGTCTTTGAAATATTACGTGGCCAGTATCTCAGCCTGCACATTTCATTAATCCATAGCAAGTTAACTCAATTGTGACTGACTCGTCAGTCCTATGCACTTGGAATCTCATAAGTGATCACTTTGGGTGAGTTTGAAAAGATACAGAGCCATAGAATGGGAAAAATTAACGTCTTTCAAATATTACGGGGCCAGTGTCTCAGCCTGCACATTTCATTAATCCATAGCAAGGTGACTCAATTGTGACTGATTCGTCAGTCCAATGCATTTGGAATCTCATAAGTGGTCACTTTGGGTGAGTTTGAGGAGATACAGAGCCATAGAATGCGAAAAATTAACGTCTTTTAAATATGACGGGGCCAGTGTCTCAGCCTGCACATTTCATTAATCCATAGCAAGGTGACTCAAATGTGACTGACTCGTCAGTCCTATGCACTTGGAATCTCGTAAGTGGTCACTTTAGGTGAGTTTGAAGAGATACAGAGCCTTAGAATGCGAAAAATTAACGTCTTTCAAATATTACGGGGCCAGTGTCTCAGCCTGCACATTTCATTAATCCATAGCAAGGTGACTCAATTGTGACTGACTCGTCAGTCCAATGCACTTGGAATCTCATAAGTGGTCACTTTGGGTGAGTTTGAGGAGATACAGAGACATAGAATGCGACAAATTAAAGTCTTTCAAATATTATGGCTCCAGTGTCTCAGCCTGCACATTTCATTAATCCATAGCAAGGTGACTCGATTGTGACTGACTCGTCAGTCCTATGCTCTTGGAATCTCATAAGTGGTCACTTTGGGTGAGTTTGAGGAGATACAGAGACATAGAATGGGAAAAATTAACGTCTTTTAAATATTACGGGGCCAGTGTCTCAGCCTGCACATTTCATTAATCCATAGCAAGGTGACTCAAATGTGACTGACTCGTCAGTCCTATGCACTTGGAATCTCATAAGTGGTCACTTTGGGTGAGTTTGAGGAGATACAGAGCCATAGAATGCGAAAAATTAACGTCTTTCAAATATTACGTGGCCAGTGTCTCAGCCTGCACATTTCATTAATCCATAGCAAGGTGACTCAATTGTGACTGACTCGTCAGTCCTATGCACTTGGAATCTGATAAGTGGTCACTTTGGGTGAGTTTGAGGAGATACAGAGCCATAGAATGCGAAAAATTAACGTCTTTCAAATATTACGGGGCCAGTGTCTCAGCCTGCACATTTCATTAATCCATAGCAAGGTGACTCAATTGTGACTGACTCGTCAGTCCAATGCACTTGGAATCTCATAAGTGGTCACTTTGGGTGAGTTTGAGGAGATACAGAGCCATAGAAAGTGAAAAATTAACGTCTTTCAAATATTACGTGGCCAGTGTCTCAGCCTGCACATTTCATTAATCCATAGCAAGTTAACTCAATTTTTGACTGACTCGTCAGTCCTATGCACTTGGAATCTCATAAGTGATCACTTTGGGTGAGTTTGAAAAGATACAGAGCCATAGAATGTGAAAAATTAATGTCTTTCAAATATTACGGGGCCAGTGTCTCAGCCTGCACATTTCATTAATCCATAGCAAGGTGACTCAATTGTGACTGACTCGTCAGTCCAATGCACTTGGAATCTCATAAGTGGTCACTTTGGGTGAGTTTGAGGAGATACAGAGACATAGAATGCGACAAATTAAAGTCTTTCAAATATTATGGCTCCAGTGTCTGAGCCTGCACATTTCATTAATCCATAGCAAGGTGACTTGATTGTGAGTTTGAGGAGATACAGAGACATAGAATGCGAAAAATTAACGTCTTTTAAATATTACGCGGCCAGTGTCTCAGCCTGCACATTTCATTAATCCATAGCAAGGTGACTCAATTGTGACTGACTCGTCAGTCCTATGCACTTGGAATCTCATAAGTGGTCACTTTGGGTGAGTTTGAGGAGATACAGAGTCATAGAATGCGAAAAGTTAACGTCTTTCAAATATTACAGGGCCAGTGTCTCAGCCTGCACATTTCATTAATCCATAGCAAGGTGATTCAATTGTGACTGACTCGTCAGTCCTATGCACTTGGAATCTCATAAGTGGTCACTTTGGGTGAGTTTGAGGAGATACAGAGCCATAGAATGCGAAAAATTAATGTCTTTCAAATATTACGGGGCCAGTGTCTCAGCCTGCACATTTCATTAATCCATAGCAAGGTGACTCAAATGTGACTGACTCGTCCGTCCTATGCACTTGGAATGTCATAAGTGGTCACTTTGTGTGAGTTTGAGGAGATACAGAGCCATAGAATGCGAAAAATTAACGTCTTTCAAATATTACGGGGCCAGTGTCTCAGCCTGCACATTTCATTAATCCATAGCAAGGTGACTCAATTGTGACTGACTCGTCAGTCCTATGCACTTGGAATCTCATAAGTGGTGACTTTGGGTGAGTTTGAGAAGATACATAGCCATAGAATGCGAAAAATTAACGTCTTTCAAATATTACGGGGCCAGTGTCTCAGCCTGCACATTTCATTAATCCATAGCAAGGTGACTCAATTGTGACTGACTCGTCAGTCCTATGCACTTGGAATCTCATAAGTGGTCAGTTTGGGTGAGTTTGAGGAGATACAGAGCCATAGAATGTGAAAAATTAACGTCTTTCAAATATTACGGGGCCAGTGTCTCAGCCTGCACATTTCATTAATCCATAGCAAGGTGACTCAAATGTGACTGACTCGTCAGTCCTATGCACTTGGAATATCATAAGTGGTCACTTTAGGTGAGTTTGAGGAGATACAGAGTCATAGAATGCGAAAAATTAATGTCTTTCAAATATTACGGGGGGAGTGTCTCAGCCTGCACATTTCATTAATCCATAGCAAGGTGACTAAATTGTGACTGACTCGTCAGTCCAATGCACTTGGAATCTCATAAGTGGTCACTTTGGGTGAGTTTGAGGAGATACAGAGCCATAGAATGCGAAAAATTAACGTCTTTCAAATATTACGGGGCCAGTGTCTCAGCCTGCTCATTTCATTAATCCATAGCAAGGTGACTCAAATGTGACTGACTCGTCAGTCCTATGCACTTGGAATCTCATAATTGGTCACTTTAGGTGAGTTTGAAGAGATACAGAGCCATAGAATGCGAAAAATTAATGTCTTTCAAATATTACGGGGCCAGTGTCTCAGCCTGCACATTTCATTAATCCATAGCAAGGTGACTCAATTGTGACTGACTCGTCAGTGCTATGCACTTGGAATCTCATAAGTGGTCACTTTGGGTGAGTTTGAGGAGATACAGAGCCATAGAATGCGAAAAATTAACGTCTTTCAAATATTACGGGGCCAGTGTCTCAGCCTGCACATTTCACTAATCCATAGCAAGGTGACTCAATTGTGACTGACTCGTCCGTCCTATGCACTTGGAATCTCATAAGTGGTCACTTTGGGTGAGTTTGAGGAGATACAGAGCCATAGAATTCGAAAAATTAACGTATTTGAAATATTACGGGGTCAGTGTCTCAGCCTGCACATTTCAATAATCCATAGCAAGGTGACTCAATTGTGACTGACTCGTCAGTCCTATGCACTTGGAATCTCATAAGTGGTCACTTTGGGTGAGTTTGAGGAGATACAGAGCGATAGAATGCGAAAAATTAACGTCTTTTAAATATTACGGGGCCAGTGTCTCAGCCTGCACATTTCATTAATCCATAGCAAGTTGATTCAATTGTGACTGACTCGTCAGTCCTATGCACTTGGAATCTCATAAGTGATCACTTTGGGTGAGTTTGAAAAGATACAGAGCCATAGAATGTGAAAAATTAATGTCTTTCAAATATTACGGGGCCAGTGTCTCAGCCTGCACATTTCATTAATCCATAGCAAGGTGACTCAATTGTGACTGACTCGTCAGTCCAATGCACTTGGAATCTCATAAGTGGTCACTTTGGGTGAGTTTGAGGAGATACAGAGACATAGAATGCGACAAATTAAAGTCTTTCAAATATTATGGCTCCAGTGTCTGAGCCTGCACATTTCATTAATCCATAGCAAGGTGACTTGATTGTGAGTTTGAGGAGATACAGAGACATAGAATGCGAAAAATTAACGTCTTTTAAATATTACGCGGCCAGTGTCTCAGCCTGCACATTTCATTAATCCATAGCAAGGTGACTCAATTGTGACTGACTCGTCAGTCCTATGCACTTGGAATCTCATAAGTGGTCACTTTGGGTGAGTTTGAGGAGATACAGAGTCATAGAATGCGAAAAGTTAACGTCTTTCAAATATTACAGGGCCAGTGTCTCAGCCTGCACATTTCATTAATCCATAGCAAGGTGATTCAATTGTGACTGACTCGTCAGTCCTATGCACTTGGAATCTCATAAGTGGTCACTTTGGGTGAGTTTGAGGAGATACAGAGCCATAGAATGCGAAAAATTAATGTCTTTCAAATATTACGGGGCCAGTGTCTCAGCCTGCACATTTCATTAATCCATAGCAAGGTGACTCAAATGTGACTGACTCGTCCGTCCTATGCACTTGGAATGTCATAAGTGGTCACTTTGTGTGAGTTTGAGGAGATACAGAGCCATAGAATGCGAAAAATTAACGTCTTTCAAATATTACGGGGCCAGTGTCTCAGCCTGCACATTTCATTAATCCATAGCAAGGTGACTCAATTGTGACTGACTCGTCAGTCCTATGCACTTGGAATCTCATAAGTGGTGACTTTGGGTGAGTTTGAGAAGATACATAGCCATAGAATGCGAAAAATTAACGTCTTTCAAATATTACGGGGCCAGTGTCTCAGCCTGCACATTTCATTAATCCATAGCAAGGTGACTCAATTGTGACTGACTCGTCAGTCCTATGCACTTGGAATCTCATAAGTGGTCAGTTTGGGTGAGTTTGAGGAGATACAGAGCCATAGAATGTGAAAAATTAACGTCTTTCAAATATTACGGGGCCAGTGTCTCAGCCTGCACATTTCATTAATCCATAGCAAGGTGACTCAAATGTGACTGACTCGTCAGTCCTATGCACTTGGAATATCATAAGTGGTCACTTTAGGTGAGTTTGAGGAGATACAGAGTCATAGAATGCGAAAAATTAATGTCTTTCAAATATTACGGGGGGAGTGTCTCAGCCTGCACATTTCATTAATCCATAGCAAGGTGACTAAATTGTGACTGACTCGTCAGTCCAATGCACTTGGAATCTCATAAGTGGTCACTTTGGGTGAGTTTGAGGAGATACAGAGCCATAGAATGCGAAAAATTAACGTCTTTCAAATATTACGGGGCCAGTGTCTCAGCCTGCTCATTTCATTAATCCATAGCAAGGTGACTCAAATGTGACTGACTCGTCAGTCCTATGCACTTGGAATCTCATAATTGGTCACTTTAGGTGAGTTTGAAGAGATACAGAGCCATAGAATGCGAAAAATTAATGTCTTTCAAATATTACGGGGCCAGTGTCTCAGCCTGCACATTTCATTAATCCATAGCAAGGTGACTCAATTGTGACTGACTCGTCAGTCCTATGCACTTGGAATCTCATAAGTGGTCACTTTGGGTGAGTTTGAGGAGATACAGAGCCATAGAATGCGAAAAATTAACGTCTTTCAAATATTACGGGGCCAGTGTCTCAGCCTGCACATTTCACTAATCCATAGCAAGGTGACTCAATTGTGACTGACTCGTCCGTCCTATGCACTTGGAATCTCATAAGTGGTCACTTTGGGTGAGTTTGAGGAGATACAGAGCCATAGAATTCGAAAAATTAACGTATTTGAAATATTACGGGGTCAGTGTCTCAGCCTGCACATTTCAATAATCCATAGCAAGGTGACTCAATTGTGACTGACTCGTCAGTCCTATGCACTTGGAATCTCATAAGTGGTCACTTTGGGTGAGTTTGAGGAGATACAGAGCGATAGAATGCGAAAAATTAACGTCTTTTAAATATTACGGGGCCAGTGTCTCAGCCTGCACATTTCATTAATCCATAGCAAGTTGACTCAATTGTGACTGACTCGTCAGTCCTATGCACTTGGAATCTCATAAGTGATCACTTTGGGTGAGTTTGAAAAGATACAGAGCCATAGAATGTGAAAAATTAACGTCTTTCAAATATTATGGGGCCAGTGTCTCAGCCTGCACATTTCATTAATCCATAGCAAGTTGACTCAATTGTGACTGACTCGTCAGTCCTCTGCACTTGGAATGTCATAAGTGGTCACTTTGTGTGAGTTTGAGGAGATACAGAGCCATAGAATGCGAAAAATTAACGTCTTTCAAATATTACGGGGCCAGTGTCTCAGCCTGCACATTTCATTAATCCATAGCAAGGTGACTCAATTGTGACTGACTCGGGAGTCCAATGCACTTGGAATCTCATAAGTGGTCACTTTGGGTGAGTTTGAGGAGATACAGAGCCATAGAAAGCGAAAAATTAACGTCTTTGAAATATTACGTGGCCAGTATCTCAGCCTGCACATTTCATTAATCCATAGCAAGTTAACTCAATTGTGACTGACTCGTCAGTCCTATGCACTTGGAATCTCATAAGTGATCACTTTGGGTGAGTTTGAAAAGATACAGAGCCATAGAATGGGAAAAATTAACGTCTTTCAAATATTACGGGGCCAGTGTCTCAGCCTGCACATTTCATTAATCCATAGCAAGGTGACTCAAATGTGACTGACTCGTCAGTCCTATGCACTTGGAATCTCGTAAGTGGTCACTTTAGGTGAGTTTGAAGAGATACAGAGCCATAGAATGCGAAAAATTAACGTCTTTCAAATATTACGGCGCCAGTGTCTCAGCCTGCACATTTCATTAATCCATAGCAAGGTGACTCAATTGTGACTGACTCATCAGTCCAATGCACTTGGAATCTCATAAGTGGTCACTTTGGGTGAGTTTGAGGAGATACAGAGACATAGAATGCGACAAATTAAAGTCTTTCAAATATTATGGCTCCAGTGTCTCAGCCTGCACATTTCATTAATCCATAGCAAGGTGACTCGATTGTGACTGACTCGTCAGTCCTATGCTCTTGGAATCTCATAAGTGGTCACTTTGGGTGAGTTTGAGGAGATACAGAGACATAGAATGGGAAAAATTAACGTCTTTTAAATATTACGGGGCCAGTGTCTCAGCCTGCACATTTCATTAATCCATAGCAAGGTGACTCAAATGTGACTGACTCGTCAGTCCTATGCACTTGGAATCTCATAAGTGGTCACTTTGGGTGAGTTTGAGGAGATACAGAGCCATAGAATGCGAAAAATTAACGTCTTTCAAATATTACGTGGCCAGTGTCTCAGCCTGCACATTTCATTAATCCATAGCAAGGTGACTCAATTGTGACTGACTCGTCAGTCCTATGCACTTGGAATCTGATAAGTGGTCACTTTGGGTGAGTTTGAGGAGATACAGAGCCATAGAATGCGAAAAATTAACGTCTTTCAAATATTACGGGGCCAGTGTCTCAGCCTGCACATTTCATTAATCCATAGCAAGGTGACTCAATTGTGACTGACTCGTCAGTCCAATGCACTTGGAATCTCATAAGTGGTCACTTTGGGTGAGTTTGAGAAGATACAGAGACATAGAATGCGACAAATTAAAGTCTTTCAAATATTATGGCTCCAGTGTCTGAGCCTGCACATTTCATTAATCCATAGCAAGGTGACTTGATTGTGAGTTTGAGGAGATACAGAGACATAGAATGCGAAAAATTAACGTCTTTTAAATATTACGCGGCCAGTGTCTCAGCCTGCACATTTCATTAATCCATAGCAAGGTGACTCAAATGTGACTGACTCGTCAGTCCTATGCACTTGGAATCTCATAAGTGGTCACTTTGGGTGAGTTTGAGGAGATACAGAGCCATAGAATGTGAAAAATTAACGTCTTTCAAATATTACGTGGCCAGTGTCTCAGCCTGCACATTTCATTAATCCATAGCAAGGTGACTCAATTGTGACTGACTCGTCAGTCCTATGCACTTGGAATCTGATAAGTGGTCACTTTGGGTGAGTTTGAGGAGATACAGAGCCATAGAATGCGAAAAATTAACGTCTTTCAAATATTACGGGGCCAGTGTCTCAGCCTGCACATTTCATTAATCCATAGCAAGGTGACTCAATTGTGACTGACTCGTCAGTCCAATGCATTTGGAATCTCATAAGTGGTCACTTTGGGTGAGTTTGAGGAGATACAGAGCCATAGAAAGCGAAAAATTAACGTCTTTCAAATATTACGTGGCCAGTATCTCAGCCTGCACATTTCATTAATCCATAGCAAGTTAACTCAATTGTGACTGACTCGTCAGTCCTATGCACTTGGAATCTCATAAGTGATCACTTTGGGTGAGTTTGAAAGATACAGAGCCATAGAATGTGAAAAATTAACGTCTTTCAAATATTACGGGGCCAGTGTCTCAGCCTCCAAATTTCATTAATCCATAGCAAGGTGACTCAATTGTGACTGACTCGTCAGTCCAATGCATTTGGAATCTCATAAGTGGTCACTTTGGGTGAGTTTGAGGAGATACAGAGCCATAGAATGTGAAAAATTAACGTCTTTCAAATATTACGGGGCCAGTGTCTCAGCCTGCACATTTCATTAATCCATAGCAAGGTGACTCAATTGTGACTGACTCGTCAGTCCTATGCACTTGGAATCTCATAAGTGTCACGTTGGGTGAGTTTGAGGAGGTACAGACCATAGAATGCGAAAAATTAACGTCTTTCAAATATTACGGGGTCAGTGTCTCAGCCAGCACATTTCATTAATCCATAGCAAGGTGACTCAATTGTGACTGACTCGTCAGTCCTATGCACTTGGAATCTCATAAGTGGTCAGTTTGGGTGAGTTTGAGGAGATACAGAGCCATAGAATTCGACAAATTAACGTCTTTCAAATATTACGGCTCCAGTGTCTCAGCCTGCACATTTCATTAATCCATAGCAAGGTGACTCAATTGTGACTGACTCGTCAGTCCTATGCACTTGGAATCTCATAAGTGGTCACTTTGGGTGAGTTTGAGGAGATACAGAGACATAGAATGCGACAAATTAAAGTCTTTCAAATATTATGGCTCCAGTGTCTCAGCCTGCACATTTCATTAATCCATAGCAAGGTGACTCGATTGTGACTGACTCATCAGTCCTATGCTCTTGGAATCTCTTAAGTGGTCACTTTGGGTGAGTTTGAGGAGATACAGAGCCATAGAATGTGAAAAATTAACGTCTTTCAAATATTACGTGGCCAGTGTCTCAGCCTGCACATTTCATTAATCCATAGCAAGGTGACTCAATTGTGACTGACTCGTCAGTCCTATGCACTTGGAATCTGATAAGTGGTCACGTTGGGTGAGTTTGAGGAGATACAGAGCCATAGAATGCGAAAAATTAACGTCTTTCAAATATTACGGGGCCAGTGTCTCAGCCTGCACATTTCATTAATCCATAGCAAGGTGACTCAATTGTGACTGACTCGTCAGTCCAATGCACTTGGAATCTCATAAGTGGTCACTTTGGGTGAGTTTGAGGAGATACAGAGCCATAGAAAGCGAAAAATTAACGTCTTTCAAATATTACGTGGCCAGTATCTCAGCCTGCACATTTCATTAATCCATAGCAAGTTAACTCAATTGTGACTGACTCGTCAGTCCTATGCACTTGGAATCTCATAAGTGATCACTTTGGGTGAGTTTGAAAAGATACAGAGCCATAGAATGTGAAAAATTAACATATTTCAAATATTACGGGGCCAGTGTCTCAGCCTGCACATTTCATTAATCCATAGCAAGGTGACTCAATTGTGACTGACTCGTCAGTCCTATGCACTTGGAATCTCATAAGTGGTCACTTTGGGTGAGTTTGAGGAGATACAGAGACATAGAATGCGACAAATTAAAGTCTTTCAAATATTATGGCTCCAGTGTCTCAGCCTGCACATTTCATTAATCCATAGCAAGGTGACTCGATTGTGACTGATTCGTCAGTCCTATGCTCTTGGAATCTCATAAGTGGTCACTTTGGGTGAGTTTGAGGAGATACAGAGACATAGAATGGAAAAAATTAATGTCTTTTAAATATTACGGGGCCAGTGTCTCAGCCTGCACATTTCATTAATCCATAGCAAGGTGACTCAAATGTGACTGACTCGTCAGTCCTATGCACTTGGAATCTCATAAGTGGTCACTTTGGGTGAGTTTGAGGAGATACAGAGCCATAGAATGTGAAAAATTAACGTCTTTCAAATATTACGTGGCCAGTGTCTCAGCCTGCACATTTCATTAATCCATAGCAAGGTGACTCAATTGTGACTGACTCGTCAGTCCTATGCACTTGGAATCTGATAAGTGGTCACTTTGGGTGAGTTTGAGGAGATACAGAGCCATAGAATGCGAAAAATTAACGTCTTTCAAATATTACGTGGCCAGTGTCTCAGCCTGCACATTTCATTAATCCATAGCAAGTTAACTCAATTGTGACTGACTCGTCAGTCCTATGCACTTGGAATCTCATAAGTGATCACTTTGGGTGAGTTTGAAAAGATACAGAACCGTAGAATGTGAAAAATTAACGTCTTTCAAATATTACGGGGCCAGTGTCTCAGCCTGCACATTTCATTAATCCATAGCAAGGTGACTCAATTGTGACTGACTCGTCAGTCCAATGCACTTGGAATCTCATAAGTGGTCACTTTGGGTGAGTTTGAGGAGATACAGAGACATAGAATGCGACAAATTAAAGTCTTTCAAATATTATGGCTCCAGTGTCTCAGCCTGCACATTTCATTAATCCATAGCAAGGTGACTTGATTGTGAGTTTGAGGAGATACAGAGACATAGAATGCGAAAAATTAACGTCTTTTAAATATTACGGGGCCAGTGTCTCAGCCTGCACATTTCATTAATCCATAGCAAGGTGACTCAAATGTGACTGACTCATCAGTCCTATGCACTTGGAATCTCATAAGTGGTCACTTTGGGTGAGTTTGAGGAGATACAGAGCCATAGAATGTGAAAAATTAACGTCTTTCAAATATTACGTGGCCAGTGTCTCAGCCTGCACATTTCATTAATCCATAGCAAGTTAACTCAATTGTGACTGACTCGTCAGTCCTATGCACTTGGAATCTCATAAGTGATCACTTTGGGTGAGTTTGAAAAGATACAGAACCATAGAATGTGAAAAATTAACGTCTTTCAAATATTACGGGGCCAGTGTCTCAGCCTGCACATTTCATTAATCCATAGCAAGGTGACTCAATTGTGACTGACTCGTCAGTCCAATGCACTTGGAATCTCATAAGTGGTCACTTTGGGTGAGTTTGAGGAGATACAGAGCCATAGAAAGTGAAAAATTAACGTCTTTCAAATATTACGTGGCCAGTGTCTCAGCCTGCACATTTCATTAATCCATAGCAAGTTAACTCAATTTTTGACTGACTCGTCAGTCCAATGCACTTGGAATCTCATAAGTGGTCACTTTGGGTGAGTTTGAGGAGATACAGAGCCATAGAAAGTGAAAAATTAACGTCTTTCAAATATTACGTGGCCAGTGTCTCAGCCTGCACATTTCATTAATCCATAGCAAGTTAACTCAATTTTTGACTGACTCGTCAGTCCTATGCACTTGGAATCTCATAAGTGATCACTTTGGGTGAGTTTGAAAAGATACAGAGCCATAGAATGTGAAAAATTAATGTCTTTCAAATATTACGGGGCCAGTGTCTCAGCCTGCACATTTCATTAATCCATAGCAAGGTGACTCAATTGTGACTGACTCGTCAGTCCAATGCACTTGGAATCTCATAAGTGGTCACTTTGGGTGAGTTTGAGGAGATACAGAGACATAGAATGTGACAAATTAAAGTCTTTCAAATATTATGGCTCCAGTGTCTGAGCCTGCACATTTCATTAATCCATAGCAAGGTGACTTGATTGTGAGTTTGAGGAGATACAGAGACATAGAATGCGAAAAATTAACGTCTTTTAAATATTACGCGGCCAGTGTCTCAGCCTGCACATTTCATTAATCCATAGCAAGGTGACTCAAATGTGACTGACTCGTCAGTCCTATGCACTTGGAATCTCATAAGTGGTCACTTTGGGTGAGTTTGAGGAGATACAGAGCCATAGAATGTGAAAAATTAACGTCTTTCAAATATTACGTGGCCAGTGTCTCAGCCTGCACATTTCATTAATCCATAGCAAGGTGACTCAATTGTGACTGACTCGTCAGTCCTATGCACTTGGAATCTGATAAGTGGTCACTTTGGGTGAGTTTGAGGAGATACAGAGCCATAGAATGCGAAAAATTAACGTCTTTCAAATATTACGGGGCCAGTGTCTCAGCCTGCACATTTCATTAATCCATAGCAAGGTGACTCAATTGTGACTGACTCGTCAGTCCAATGCATTTGGAATCTCATAAGTGGTCACTTTGGGTGAGTTTGAGGAGATACAGAGCCATAGAAAGCGAAAAATTAACGTCTTTCAAATATTACGTGGCCAGTATCTCAGCCTGCACATTTCATTAATCCATAGCAAGTTAACTCAATTGTGACTGACTCGTCAGTCCTATGCACTTGGAATCTCATAAGTGATCACTTTGGGTGAGTTTGAAAAGATACAGAGCCATAGAATGTGAAAAATTAACGTCTTTCAAATATTACGGGGCCAGTGTCTCAGCCTGCACATTTCATTAATCCATAGCAAGGTGACTCAATTGTGACTGACTCGTCAGTCCTATGCATTTGGAATCTCATAAGTGGTCACTTTGGGTGAGTTTCAGGAGATACAGAGCCATAGAATGTGAAAAATTAACGTCTTTCAAATATTACGGGGCCAGTGTCTCAGCCTGCACATTTCATTAATCCATAGCAAGGTGACTCAATTGTGACTGACTCGTCAGTCCTATGCACTTGGAATCTCATAAGTGTCACGTTGGGTGAGTTTGAGGAGGTACAGACCATAGAATGCGAAAAATTAACGTCTTTCAAATATTACGGGGTCAGTGTCTCAGCCTGCACATTTCATTAATCCATAGCAAGGTGACTCAATTGTGACTGACTCGTCAGTCCTATGCACTTGGAATCTCATAAGTGGTCAGTTTGGGTGAGTTTGAGGAGATACAGAGCCATAGAATTCGACAAATTAACGTCTTTCAAATATTACGGCTCCAGTGTCTCAGCCTGCACATTTCATTAATCCATAGCAAGGTGACTCAATTGTGACTGACTCGTCAGTCCTATGCACTTGGAATCTCATAAGTGGTCACTTTGGGTGAGTTTGAGGAGATACAGAGATATAGAATGCGACAAATTAAAGTCTTTCAAATATTATGGCTCCAGTGTCTCAGCCTGCACATTTCATTAATCCATAGCAAGGTGACTCGATTGTGACTGACTCGTCAGTCCTATGCTCTTGGAATCTCTTAAGTGGTCACTTTGGGTGAGTTTGAGGAGATACAGAGCCATAGAATGTGAAAAATTAACGTCTTTCAAATATTACGTGGCCAGTGTCTCAGCCTGCACATTTCATTAATCCATAGCAAGGTGACTCAATTGTGACTGACTCGTCAGTCCTATGCACTTGGAATCTGATAAGTGGTCACGTTGGGTGAGTTTGAGGAGATACAGAGCCATAGAATGCGAAAAATTAACGTCTTTCAAATATTACGGGGCCAGTGTCTCAGCCTGCACATTTCATTAATCCATAGCAAGGTGACTCAATTGTGACTGACTCGTCAGTCCAATGCACTTGGAATCTCATAAGTGGTCACTTTGGGTGAGTTTGAGGAGATACAGAGCCATAGAAAGCGAAAAATTAACGTCTTTCAAATATTACGTGGCCAGTATCTCAGCCTGCACATTTCATTAATCCATAGCAAGTTAACTCAATTGTGACTGACTCGTCAGTCCTATGCACTTGGAATCTCATAAGTGATCACTTTGGGTGAGTTTGAAAAGATACAGAGCCATAGAATGTGAAAAATTAACATCTTTCAAATATTACGGGGCCAGTGTCTCAGCCTGCACATTTCATTAATCCATAGCAAGGTGACTCAATTGTGACTGACTCGTCAGTCCAATGCATTTGGAATCTCATAAGTGGTCACTTTGGGTGAGTTTGAGGAGATACAGAGCCATAGAAAGTGAAAAATTAACGTCTTTCAAATATTACGTGGCCAGTGTCTCAGCCTGCACATTTCATTAATCCATAGCAAGTTAACTCAATTTTTGACTGACTCGTCAGTCCTATGCACTTGGAATCTCATAAGTGATCACTTTGGGTGAGTTTGAAAAGATACAGAGCCATAGAATGTGAAAAATTAATGTCTTTCAAATATTACTGGGCCAGTGTCTCAGCCTGCACATTTCATTAATCCATAGCAAGGTGACTCAATTGTGACTGATTCGTCAGTCCAATGCACTTGGAATCTCATAAGTGGTCACTTTGGGTGAGTTTGAGGAGATACAGAGACATAGAATGCGACAAATTAAAGTCTTTCAAATATTATGGCTCCAGTGTCTGAGCCTGCACATTTCATTAATCCATAGCAAGGTGACTTGATTGTGAGTTTGAGGAGATACAGAGACATAGAATGCGAAAAATTAACGTCTTTTAAATATTACGCGGCCAGTGTCTCAGCCTGCACATTTCATTAATCCATAGCAAGGTGACTCAAATGTGACTGACTCGTCAGTCCTATGCACTTGGAATCTCATAAGTGGTCACTTTGGGTGAGTTTGAGGAGATACAGAGCCATAGAATGTGAAAAATTAACGTCTTTCAAATATTACGTGGCCAGTGTCTCAGCCTGCACATTTCATTAATCCATAGCAAGGTTACTCAATTGTGACTGACTCGTCAGTCCTATGCACTTGGAATCTGATAAGTGGTCACTTTGGGTGAGTTTGAGGAGATACAGAGCCATAGAATGCGAAAAATTAACGTCTTTCAAATATTACGGGGCCAGTGTCTCAGCCTGCACATTTCATTAATCCATAGCAAGGTGACTCAATTGTGACTGACTCGTCAGTCCAATGCATTTGGAATCTCATAAGTGGTCACTTTGGGTGAGTTTGAGGAGATACAGAGCCATAGAAAGCGAAAAATTAACGTCTTTCAAATATTACGTGGCCAGTATCTCAGCCTGCACATTTCATTAATCCATAGCAAGTTAACTCAATTGTGACTGACTCGTCAGTCCTATGCACTTGGAATCTCATAAGTGATCACTTTGGGTGAGTTTGAAAAGATACAGAGCCATAGAATGTGAAAAATTAACGTCTTTCAAATATTACGGGGCCAGTGTCTCAGCCTGCACATTTCATTAATCCATAGCAAGGTGACTCAATTGTGACTGACTCGTCAGTCCAATGCATTTGGAATCTCATAAGTGGTCACTTTGGGTGAGTTTGAGGAGATACAGAGCCATAGAATGTGAAAAATTAACGTCTTTCAAATATTACGGGGCCAGTGTCTCAGCCTGCACATTTCATTAATCCATAGCAAGGTGACTCAATTGTGACTGACTCGTCAGTCCTATGCACTTGGAATCTCATAAGTGTCACATTGGGTGAGTTTGAGGAGGTACAGACAATAGAATGCGAAAAATTAACGTCTTTCAAATATTACGGGGTCAGTGTCTCAGCCTGCACATTTCATTAATCCATAGCAAGGTGACTCAATTGTGACTGACTCGTCAGTCCTATGCACTTGGAATCTCATAAGTGGTCAGTTTGGGTGAGTTTGAGGAGATACAGAGCCATAGAATTCGACAAATTAACGTCTTTCAAATATTACGGCTCCAGTGTCTCAGCCTGCACATTTCATTAATCCATAGCAAGGTGACTCAATTGTGACTGACTCGTCAGTCCTATGCACTTGGAATCTCATAAGTGGTCACTTTGGGTGAGTTTGAGGAGATACAGAGATATAGAATGCGACAAATTAAAGTCTTTCAAATATTATGGCTCCAGTGTCTCAGCCTGCACATTTCATTAATCCATAGCAAGGTGACTCGATTGTGACTGACTCGTCAGTCCTATGCTCTTGGAATCTCTTAAGTGGTCACTTTGGGTGAGTTTGAGGAGATACAGAGCCATAGAATGTGAAAAATTAACGTCTTTCAAATATTACGTGGCCAGTGTCTCAGCCTGCACATTTCATTAATCCATAGCAAGGTGACTCAATTGTGACTGACTCGTCAGTCCTATGCACTTGGAATCTGATAAGTGGTCACGTTGGGTGAGTTTGAGGAGATACAGAGCCATAGAATGCGAAAAATTAACGTCTTTCAAATATTACGGGGCCAGTGTCTCAGCCTGCACATTTCATTAATCCATAGCAAGGTGACTCAATTGTGACTGACTCGTCAGTCCAATGCACTTGGAATCTCATAAGTGGTCACTTTGGGTGAGTTTGAGGAGATACAGAGCCATAGAAAGCGAAAAATTAACGTCTTTCAAATATTACGTGGCCAGTATCTCAGCCTGCACATTTCATTAATCCATAGCAAGTTAACTCAATTGTGACTGACTCGTCAGTCCTATGCACTTGGAATCTCATAAGTGATCACTTTGGGTGAGTTTGAAAAGATACAGAGCCATAGAATGTGAAAAATTAACATCTTTCAAATATTACGGGGCCAGTGTCTCAGCCTGCACATTTCATTAATCCATAGCAAGGTGACTCAATTGTGACTGACTCGTCAGTCCAATGCATTTGGAATCTCATAAGTGGTCACTTTGGGTGAGTTTGAGGAGATACAGAGCCATAAAATGTGAAAAATTAACGTCTTTAAAATATTACGGGGCCAGTGTCTCAGCCTGCACATTTCATTAATCCATAGCAAGGTGACTCAAATGTGACTGACTCGTCAGTCCTATGCACTTGGAATCTCATAAGTGGTCACTTTGGGTGAGTTTGAGGAGATACAGAGCCATAGAATGTGAAAAATTAACGTCTTTCAAATATTACGTGGCCAGTGTCTCAGCCTGCACATTTCATTAATCCATAGCAAGGTGACTCAATTGTGACTGACTCGTCAGTCCTATGCACTTGGAATCTGATAAGTGGTCACTTTGGGTGAGTTTGAGGAGATACAGAGCCATAGAATGCGAAAAATTAACGTCTTTCAAATATTACGGGGCCAGTGTCTCAGCCTGCACATTTCATTAATCCATAGCAAGGTGACTCAATTGTGACTGACTCGTCAGTCCAATGCACTTGGAATCTCATAAGTGGTCACTTTGGGTGAGTTTGAGGAGATACAGAGCCATAGAAAGCGAAAAATTAACGTCTTTCAAATATTACGTGGCCAGTGTCTCAGCCTGCACATTTCATTAATCCATAGCAAGTTAACTCAATTGTGACTGACTCGTCAGTCCTATGCACTTGGAATCTCATAAGTGATCACTTTGGGTGAGTTTGAAAAGATACAGAGCCATAGAATGTGAAAAATTAACGTCTTTCAAATATTACGGGGCCAGTGTCTCAGCCTGCACATTTCATTAATCCATAGCAAGGTGACTCAAATGTGACTGACTCGTCAGTCCTATGCACTTGGAATCTCATAAGTGGTCACTTTGGGTGAGTTTGAGGAGATACAGAGCCATAGAATGCGAAAAATTAACGTCTTTCAAATATTACGTGGCCAGTGTCTCAGCCTGCACATTTCATTAATCCATAGCAAGGTGACTCAATTGTGACTGACTCGTCAGTCCTATGCACTTGGAATCTGATAAGTGGTCACTTTGGGTGAGTTTGAGGAGATACAGAGCCATAGAATGCGAAAAATTAACGTCTTTCAAATATTACGGGGCCAGTGTCTCAGCCTGCACATTTCATTAATCCATAGCAAGGTGACTCAATTGTGACTGACTCGTCAGTCCAATGCACTTGGAATCTCATAAGTGGTCACTTTGGGTGAGTTTGAGGAGATACAGAGCCATAGAAAGTGAAAAATTAACGTCTTTCAAATATTACGTGGCCAGTGTCTCAGCCTGCACATTTCATTAATCCATAGCAAGTTAACTCAATTTTTGACTGACTCGTCAGTCCTATGCACTTGGAATCTCATAAGTGATCACTTTGGGTGAGTTTGAAAAGATACAGAGCCATAGAATGTGAAAAATTAATGTCTTTCAAATATTTCGGGGCCAGTGTCTCAGCCTGCACATTTCATTAATCCATAGCAAGGTGACTCAATTGTGACTGACTCGTCAGTCCAATGCACTTGGAATCTCATAAGTGGTCACTTTGGGTGAGTTTGAGAAGATACAGAGACATAGAATGCGACAAATTAAAGTCTTTCAAATATTATGGCTCCAGTGTCTGAGCCTGCACATTTCATTAATCCATAGCAAGGTGACTTGATTGTGAGTTTGAGGAGATACAGAGACATAGAATGCGAAAAATTAACGTCTTTTAAATATTACGCGGCCAGTGTCTCAGCCTGCACATTTCATTAATCCATAGCAAGGTGACTCAAATGTGACTGACTCGTCAGTCCTATGCACTTGGAATCTCATAAGTGGTCACTTTGGGTGAGTTTGAGGAGATACAGAGCCATAGAATGTGAAAAATTAACGTCTTTCAAATATTACGTGGCCAGTGTCTCAGCCTGCACATTTCATTAATCCATAGCAAGGTGACTCAATTGTGACTGACTCGTCAGTGCTATGCACTTGGAATCTGATAAGTGGTCACTTTGGGTGAGTTTGAGGAGATACAGAGCCATAGAATGCGAAAAATTAACGTCTTTCAAATATTACGGGGCCAGTGTCTCAGCCTGCACATTTCATTAATCCATAGCAAGGTGACTCAATTGTGACTGACTCGTCAGTCCAATGCATTTGGAATCTCATAAGTGGTCACTTTGGGTGAGTTTGAGGAGATACAGAGCCATAGAAAGCGAAAAATTAACGTCTTTCAAATATTACGTGGCCAGTATCTCAGCCTGCACATTTCATTAATCCATAGCAAGTTAACTCAATTGTGACTGACTCGTCAGTCCTATGCACTTGGAATCTCATAAGTGATCACTTTGGGTGAGTTTGAAAGATACAGAGCCATAGAATGTGAAAAATTAACGTCTTTCAAATATTACGGCGCCAGTGTCTCAGCCTCCAAATTTCATTAATCCATAGCAAGGTGACTCAATTGTGACTGACTCGTCAGTCCAATGCATTTGGAATCTCATAAGTGGTCACTTTGGGTGAGTTTGAGGAGATACAGAGCCATAGAATGTGAAAAATTAACGTCTTTCAAATATTACGGGGCCAGTGTCTCAGCCTGCACATTTCATTAATCCATAGCAAGGTGACTCAATTGTGACTGACTCGTCAGTCCTATGCACTTGGAATCTCATAAGTGTCACGTTGGGTGAGTTTGAGGAGGTACAGACCATAGAATGCGAAAAATTAACGTCTTTCAAATATTACGGGGTCAGTGTCTCAGCCAGCACATTTCATTAATCCATAGCAAGGTGACTCAATTGTGACTGACTCGTCAGTCCTATGCACTTGGAATCTCATAAGTGGTCAGTTTGGGTGAGTTTGAGGAGATACAGAGCCATAGAATTCGACAAATTAACGTCTTTCAAATATTACGGCTCCAGTGTCTCAGCCTGCACATTTCATTAATCCATAGCAAGGTGACTCAATTGTGACTGACTCGTCAGTCCTATGCACTTGGAATCTCATAAGTGGTCAGTTTGGGTGAGTTTGAGGAGATACAGAGCCATAGAATTCGACAAATTAACGTCTTTCAAATATTACGGCTCCAGTGTCTCAGCCTGCACATTTCATTAATCCATAGCACGGTGACTCAATTGTGACTGACTCGTCAGTCCTATGCACTTGGAATCTCATAAGTGGTCACTTTGGGTGAGTTTGAGGAGATACAGAGACATAGAATGCGACAAATTAAAGTCTTTCAAATATTATGGCTCCAGTGTCTCAGCCTGCACATTTCATTAATCCATAGCAAGGTGACTCGATTGTGACTGACTCGTCAGTCCTATGCTCTTGGAATCTCTTAAGTGGTCACTTTGGGTGAGTTTGAGGAGATACAGAGCCATAGAATGTGAAAAATTAACGTCTTTCAAATATTACGTGGCCAGTGTCTCAGCCTGCACATTTCATTAATCCATAGCAAGGTGACTCAATTGTGACTGACTCGTCAGTCCTATGCACTTGGAATCTGATAAGTGGTCACGTTGGGTGAGTTTGAGGAGATACAGAGCCATAGAATGCGAAAAATTAACGTCTTTCAAATATTACGGGGCCAGTGTCTCAGCCTGCACATTTCATTAATCCATAGCAAGGTGAATCAATTGTGACTGACTCGTCAGTCCAATGCACTTGGAATCTCATAAGTGGTCACTTTGGGTGAGTTTGAGGAGATACAGAGCCATAGAAAGCGAAAAATTAACGTCTTTCAAATATTACGTGGCCAGTGTCTCAGCCTGCACATTTCATTAATCCATAGCAAGTTAACTCAATTGTGACTGACTCGTCAGTCCTATGCACTTGGAATCTCATAAGTGATCACTTTGGGTGAGTTTGAAAAGATACAGAGCCATAGAATGTGAAAAATTAACGTCTTTCAAATATTACGGGGCCAGTGTCTCAGCCTGCACATTTCATTAATCCATAGCAAGGTGACTCAAATGTGACTGACTCGTCAGTCCTATGCACTTGGAATCTCATAAGTGGTCACTTTGGGTGAGTTTGAGGAGATACAGAGCCATAGAATGCGAAAAATTAACGTCTTTCAAATATTACGTGGCCAGTGTCTCAGCCTGCACATTTCATTAATCCATAGCAAGGTGACTCAATTGTGACTGACTCGTCAGTCCTATGCACTTGGAATCTGATAAGTGGTCACTTTGGGTGAGTTTGAGGAGATACAGAGCCATAGAATGCGAAAAATTAACGTCTTTCAAATATTACGGGGCCAGTGTCTCAGCCTGCACATTTCATTAATCCATAGCAAGGTGACTCAATTGTGACTGACTCGTCAGTCCAATGCACTTGGAATCTCATAAGTGGTCACTTTGGGTGAGTTTGAGGAGATACAGAGCCATAGAAAGTGAAAAATTAACGTCTTTCAAATATTACGTGGCCAGTGTCTCAGCCTGCACATTTCATTAATCCATAGCAAGTTAACTCAATTTTTGACTGACTCGTCAGTCCTATGCACTTGGAATCTCATAAGTGATCACTTTGGGTGAGTTTGAAAAGATACAGAGCCATAGAATGTGAAAAATTAATGTCTTTCAAATATTTCGGGGCCAGTGTCTCAGCCTGCACATTTCATTAATCCATAGCAAGGTGACTCAATTGTGACTGACTCGTCAGTCCAATGCACTTGGAATCTCATAAGTGGTCACTTTGGGTGAGTTTGAGAAGATACAGAGACATAGAATGCGACAAATTAAAGTCTTTCAAATATTATGGCTCCAGTGTCTGAGCCTGCACATTTCATTAATCCATAGCAAGGTGACTTGATTGTGAGTTTGAGGAGATACAGAGACATAGAATGCGAAAAATTAACGTCTTTTAAATATTACGCGGCCAGTGTCTCAGCCTGCACATTTCATTAATCCATAGCAAGGTGACTCAAATGTGACTGACTCGTCAGTCCTATGCACTTGGAATCTCATAAGTGGTCACTTTGGGTGAGTTTGAGGAGATACAGAGCCATAGAATGTGAAAAATTAACGTCTTTCAAATATTACGTGGCCAGTGTCTCAGCCTGCACATTTCATTAATCCATAGCAAGGTGACTCAATTGTGACCGACTCGTCAGTGCTATGCACTTGGAATCTGATAAGTGGTCACTTTGGGTGAGTTTGAGGAGATACAGAGCCATAGAATGCGAAAAATTAACGTCTTTCAAATATTACGGGGCCAGTGTCTCAGCCTGCACATTTCATTAATCCATAGCAAGGTGACTCAATTGTGACTGACTCGTCAGTCCAATGCATTTGGAATCTCATAAGTGGTCACTTTGGGTGAGTTTGAGGAGATACAGAGCCATAGAAAGCGAAAAATTAACGTCTTTCAAATATTACGTGGCCAGTATCTCAGCCTGCACATTTCATTAATCCATAGCAAGTTAACTCAATTGTGACTGACTCGTCAGTCCTATGCACTTGGAATCTCATAAGTGATCACTTTGGGTGAGTTTGAAAGATACAGAGCCATAGAATGTGAAAAATTAACGTCTTTCAAATATTACGGCGCCAGTGTCTCAGCCTCCAAATTTCATTAATCCATAGCAAGGTGACTCAATTGTGACTGACTCGTCAGTCCAATGCATTTGGAATCTCATAAGTGGTCACTTTGGGTGAGTTTGAGGAGATACAGAGCCATAGAATGTGAAAAATTAACGTCTTTCAAATATTACGGGGCCAGTGTCTCAGCCTGCACATTTCATTAATCCATAGCAAGGTGACTCAATTGTGACTGACTCGTCAGTCCTATGCACTTGGAATCTCATAAGTGTCACGTTGGGTGAGTTTGAGGAGGTACAGACCATAGAATGCGAAAAATTAACGTCTTTCAAATATTACGGGGTCAGTGTCTCAGCCAGCACATTTCATTAATCCATAGCAAGGTGACTCAATTGTGACTGACTCGTCAGTCCTATGCACTTGGAATCTCATAAGTGGTCAGTTTGGGTGAGTTTGAGGAGATACAGAGCCATAGAATTCGACAAATTAACGTCTTTCAAATATTACGGCTCCAGTGTCTCAGCCTGCACATTTCATTAATCCATAGCAAGGTGACTCAATTGTGACTGACTCGTCAGTCCTATGCACTTGGAATCTCATAAGTGGTCAGTTTGGGTGAGTTTGAGGAGATACAGAGCCATAGAATTCGACAAATTAACGTCTTTCAAATATTACGGCTCCAGTGTCTCAGCCTGCACATTTCATTAATCCATAGCAAGGTGACTCAATTGTGACTGACTCGTCAGTCCTATGCACTTGGAATCTCATAAGTGGTCACTTTGGGTGAGTTTGAGGAGATACAGAGACATAGAATGCGACAAATTAAAGTCTTTCAAATATTATGGCTCCAGTGTCTCAGCCTGCACATTTCATTAATCCATAGCAAGGTGACTCGATTGTGACTGACTCGTCAGTCCTATGCTCTTGGAATCTCTTAAGTGGTCACTTTGGGTGAGTTTGAGGAGATACAGAGCCATAGAATGTGAAAAATTAACGTCTTTCAAATATTACGTGGCCAGTGTCTCAGCCTGCACATTTCATTAATCCATAGCAAGGTGACTCAATTGTGACTGACTCGTCAGTCCTATGCACTTGGAATCTGATAAGTGGTCACGTTGGGTGAGTTTGAGGAGATACAGAGCCATAGAATGCGAAAAATTAACGTCTTTCAAATATTACGGGGCCAGTGTCTCAGCCTGCACATTTCATTAATCCATAGCAAGGTGACTCAATTGTGACTGACTCGTCAGTCCAATGCACTTGGAATCTCATAAGTGGTCACTTTGGGTGAGTTTGAGGAGATACAGAGCCATAGAATGCGACAAATTAAAGTCTTTCAAATATTACGGGGCCAGTGTCTCAGCCTGCACATTTCATTAATCCATAGCAAGGTGACTCAAATGTGACTGACTCGTCAGTCCTATGCACTTGGAATCTCATAAGTGGTCACTTTGGGTGAGTTTGAGGAGATACAGAGCCATAGAATGTGAAAAATTAACGTCTTTCAAATATTACGTGGCCAGTGTCTCAGCCTGCACATTTCATTAATCCATAGCAAGGTGACTCAATTGTGACTGACTCGTCAGTCCTATGCACTTGGAATCTGATAAGTGGTCACTTTGGGTGAGTTTGAGGAGATACAGAGCCATAGAATGCGAAAAATTAACGTCTTTCAAATATTACGGGGCCAGTGTCTCAGCCTGCACATTTCATTAATCCATAGCAAGGTGACTCAATTGTGACTGACTCGTCAGTCCAATGCACTTGGAATCTCATAAGTGGTCACTTTGGGTGAGTTTGAGGAGATACAGAGCCATAGAAAGCGAAAAATTAACGTCTTTCAAATATTACGTGGCCAGTGTCTCAGCCTGCACATTTCATTAATCCATAGCAAGTTAACTCAATTGTGACTGACTCGTCAGTCCTATGCACTTGGAATCTCATAAGTGATCACTTTGGGTGAGTTTGAAAAGATACAGAGCCATAGAATGTGAAAAATTAACGTCTTTCAAATATTACGGGGCCAGTGTCTCAGCCTGCACATTTCATTAATCCATAGCAAGGTGACTCAAATGTGACTGACTCGTCAGTCCTATGCACTTGGAATCTCATAAGTGGTCACTTTGGGTGAGTTTGAGGAGATACAGAGCCATAGAATGCGAAAAATTAACGTCTTTCAAATATTACGTGGCCAGTGTCTCAGCCTGCACATTTCATTAATCCATAGCAAGGTGACTCAATTGTGACTGACTCGTCAGTCCTATGCACTTGGAATCTGATAAGTGGTCACTTTGGGTGAGTTTGAGGAGATACAGAGCCATAGAATGCGAAAAATTAACGTCTTTCAAATATTACGGGGCCAGTGTCTCAGCCTGCACATTTCATTAATCCATAGCAAGGTGACTCAATTGTGACTGACTCGTCAGTCCAATGCACTTGGAATCTCATAAGTGGTCACTTTGGGTGAGTTTGAGGAGATACAGAGCCATAGAAAGTGAAAAATTAACGTCTTTCAAATATTACGTGGCCAGTGTCTCAGCCTGCACATTTCATTAATCCATAGCAAGTTAACTCAATTTTTGACTGACTCGTCAGTCCTATGCACTTGGAATCTCATAAGTGATCACTTTGGGTGAGTTTGAAAAGATACAGAGCCATAGAATGTGAAAAATTAATGTCTTTCAAATATTTCGGGGCCAGTGTCTCAGCCTGCACATTTCATTAATCCATAGCAAGGTGACTCAATTGTGACTGACTCGTCAGTCCAATGCACTTGGAATCTCATAAGTGGTCACTTTGGGTGAGTTTGAGAAGATACAGAGACATAGAATGCGACAAATTAAAGTCTTTCAAATATTATGGCTCCAGTGTCTGAGCCTGCACATTTCATTAATCCATAGCAAGGTGACTTGATTGTGAGTTTGAGGAGATACAGAGACATAGAATGCGAAAAATTAACGTCTTTTAAATATTACGCGGCCAGTGTCTCAGCCTGCACATTTCATTAATCCATAGCAAGGTGACTCAAATGTGACTGACTCGTCAGTCCTATGCACTTGGAATCTCATAAGTGGTCACTTTGGGTGAGTTTGAGGAGATACAGAGCCATAGAATGTGAAAAATTAACGTCTTTCAAATATTACGTGGCCAGTGTCTCAGCCTGCACATTTCATTAATCCATAGCAAGGTGACTCAATTGTGACTGACTCGTCAGTCCTATGCACTTGGAATCTGATAAGTGGTCACTTTGGGTGAGTTTGAGGAGATACAGAGCCATAGAATGCGAAAAATTAACGTCTTTCAAATATTACGGGGCCAGTGTCTCAGCCTGCACATTTCATTAATCCATAGCAAGGTGACTCAATTGTGACTGACTCGTCAGTCCAATGCATTTGGAATCTCATAAGTGGTCACTTTGGGTGAGTTTGAGGAGATACAGAGCCATAGAAAGCGAAAAATTAACGTCTTTCAAATATTACGTGGCCAGTATCTCAGCCTGCACATTTCATTAATCCATAGCAAGTTAACTCAATTGTGACTGACTCGTCAGTCCTATGCACTTGGAATCTCATAAGTGATCACTTTGGGTGAGTTTGAAAGATACAGAGCCATAGAATGTGAAAAATTAACGTCTTTCAAATATTACGGGGCCAGTGTCTCAGCCTCCAAATTTCATTAATCCATAGCAAGGTGACTCAATTGTGACTGACTCGTCAGTCCAATGCATTTGGAATCTCATAAGTGGTCACTTTGGGTGAGTTTGAGGAGATACAGAGCCATAGAATGTGAAAAATTAACGTCTTTCAAATATTACGGGGCCAGTGTCTCAGCCTGCACATTTCATTAATCCATAGCAAGGTGACTCAATTGTGACTGACTCGTCAGTCCTATGCACTTGGAATCTCATAAGTGTCACGTTGGGTGAGTTTGAGGAGGTACAGACCATAGAATGCGAAAAATTAACGTCTTTCAAATATTACGGGGTCAGTGTCTCAGCCAGCACATTTCATTAATCCATAGCAAGGTGACTCAATTGTGACTGACTCGTCAGTCCTATGCACTTGGAATCTCATAAGTGGTCAGTTTGGGTGAGTTTGAGGAGATACAGAGCCATAGAATTCGACAAATTAACGTCTTTCAAATATTACGGCTCCAGTGTCTCAGCCTGCACATTTCATTAATCCATAGCAAGGTGACTCAATTGTGACTGACTCGTCAGTCCTATGCACTTGGAATCTCATAAGTGGTCACTTTGGGTGAGTTTGAGGAGATACAGAGACATAGAATGCGACAAATTAAAGTCTTTCAAATATTATGGCTCCAGTGTCTCAGCCTGCACATTTCATTAATCCATAGCAAGGTGACTCGATTGTGACTGACTCGTCAGTCCTATGCTCTTGGAATCTCTTAAGTGGTCACTTTGGGTGAGTTTGAGGAGATACAGAGCCATAGAATGTGAAAAATTAACGTCTTTCAAATATTACGTGGCCAGTGTCTCAGCCTGCACATTTCATTAATCCATAGCAAGGTGACTCAATTGTGACTGACTCGTCAGTCCTATGCACTTGGAATCTGATAAGTGGTCACGTTGGGTGAGTTTGAGGAGATACAGAGCCATAGAATGCGAAAAATTAACGTCTTTCAAATATTACGGGGCCAGTGTCTCAGCCTGCACATTTCATTAATCCATAGCAAGGTGACTCAATTGTGACTGACTCGTCAGTCCAATGCACTTGGAATCTCATAAGTGGTCACTTTGGGTGAGTTTGAGGAGATACAGAGCCATAGAAAGCGAAAAATTAATGTCTTTCAAATATTACGTGGCCAGTATCTCAGCCTGCACATTTCATTAATCCATAGCAAGTTAACTCAATTGTGACTGACTCGTCAGTCCTATGCACTTGGAATCTCATAAGTGATCACTTTGGGTGAGTTTGAAAAGATACAGAGCCATAGAATGTGAAAAATTAACATATTTCAAATATTACGGGGCCAGTGTCTCAGCCTGCACATTTCATTAATCCATAGCAAGGTGACTCAATTGTGACTGACTCGTCAGTCCAATGCACTTGGAATCTCATAAGTGGTCACTTTGGGTGAGTTTGAGGAGATACAGAGACATAGAATGCGACAAATTAAAGTCTTTCAAATATTATGGCTCCAGTGTCTCAGCCTGCACATTTCATTAATCCATAGCAAGGTGACTCGATTGTGACTGATTCGTCAGTCCTATGCTCTTGGAATCTCATAAGTGGTCACTTTGGGTGAGTTTGAGGAGATACAGAGACATAGAATGGAAAAAATTAATGTCTTTTAAATATTACGGGGCCAGTGTCTCAGCCTGCACATTTCATTAATCCATAGCAAGGTGACTCAAATGTGACTGACTCGTCAGTCCTATGCACTTGGAATCTCATAAGTGGTCACTTTGGGTGAGTTTGAGGAGATACAGAGCCATAGAATGTGAAAAATTAACGTCTTTCAAATATTACGTGGCCAGTGTCTCAGCCTGCACATTTCATTAATCCATAGCAAGGTGACTCAATTGTGACTGACTCGTCAGTCCTATGCACTTGGAATCTGATAAGTGGTCACTTTGGGTGAGTTTGAGGAGATACAGAGCCATAGAATGCGAAAAATTAACGTCTTTCAAATATTACGTGGCCAGTGTCTCAGCCTGCACATTTCATTAATCCATAGCAAGTTAACTCAATTGTGACTGACTCGTCAGTCCTATGCACTTGGAATCTCATAAGTGATCACTTTGGGTGAGTTTGAAAAGATACAGAACCGTAGAATGTGAAAAATTAACGTCTTTCAAATATTACGGGGCCAGTGTCTCAGCCTGCACATTTCATTAATCCATAGCAAGGTGACTCAATTGTGACTGACTCGTCAGTCCAATGCACTTGGAATCTCATAAGTGGTCACTTTGGGTGAGTTTGAGGAGATACAGAGACATAGAATGCGACAAATTAAAGTCTTTCAAATATTATGGCTCCAGTGTCTCAGCCTGCACATTTCATTAATCCATAGCAAGGTGACTTGATTGTGAGTTTGAGGAGATACAGAGACATAGAATGCGAAAAATTAACGTCTTTTAAATATTACGGGGCCAGTGTCTCAGCCTGCACATTTCATTAATCCATAGCAAGGTGACTCAAATGTGACTGACTCATCAGTCCTATGCACTTGGAATCTCATAAGTGGTCACTTTGGGTGAGTTTGAGGAGATACAGAGCCATAGAATGTGAAAAATTAACGTCTTTCAAATATTACGTGGCCAGTGTCTCAGCCTGCACATTTCATTAATCCATAGCAAGTTAACTCAATTGTGACTGACTCGTCAGTCCTATGCACTTGGAATCTCATAAGTGATCACTTTGGGTGAGTTTGAAAAGATACAGAACCATAGAATGTGAAAAATTAACGTCTTTCAAATATTACGGGGCCAGTGTCTCAGCCTGCACATTTCATTAATCCATAGCAAGGTGACTCAATTGTGACTGACTCGTCAGTCCAATGCACTTGGAATCTCATAAGTGGTCACTTTGGGTGAGTTTGAGGAGATACAGAGCCATAGAAAGTGAAAAATTAACGTCTTTCAAATATTACGTGGCCAGTGTCTCAGCCTGCACATTTCATTAATCCATAGCAAGTTAACTCAATTTTTGACTGACTCGTCAGTCCAATGCACTTGGAATCTCATAAGTGGTCACTTTGGGTGAGTTTGAGGAGATACAGAGCCATAGAAAGTGAAAAATTAACGTCTTTCAAATATTACGTGGCCAGTGTCTCAGCCTGCACATTTCATTAATCCATAGCAAGTTAACTCAATTTTTGACTGACTCGTCAGTCCTATGCACTTGGAATCTCATAAGTGATCACTTTGGGTGAGTTTGAAAAGATACAGAGCCATAGAATGTGAAAAATTAATGTCTTTCAAATATTACGGGGCCAGTGTCTCAGCCTGCACATTTCATTAATCCATAGCAAGGTGACTCAATTGTGACTGACTCGTCAGTCCAATGCACTTGGAATCTCATAAGTGGTCACTTTGGGTGAGTTTGAGGAGATACAGAGACATAGAATGTGACAAATTAAAGTCTTTCAAATATTATGGCTCCAGTGTCTGAGCCTGCACATTTCATTAATCCATAGCAAGGTGACTTGATTGTGAGTTTGAGGAGATACAGAGACATAGAATGCGAAAAATTAACGTCTTTTAAATATTACGCGGCCAGTGTCTCAGCCTGCACATTTCATTAATCCATAGCAAGGTGACTCAAATGTGACTGACTCGTCAGTCCTATGCACTTGGAATCTCATAAGTGGTCACTTTGGGTGAGTTTGAGGAGATACAGAGCCATAGAATGTGAAAAATTAACGTCTTTCAAATATTACGTGGCCAGTGTCTCAGCCTGCACATTTCATTAATCCATAGCAAGGTGACTCAATTGTGACTGACTCGTCAGTCCTATGCACTTGGAATCTGATAAGTGGTCACTTTGGGTGAGTTTGAGGAGATACAGAGCCATAGAATGCGAAAAATTAACGTCTTTCAAATATTACGGGGCCAGTGTCTCAGCCTGCACATTTCATTAATCCATAGCAAGGTGACTCAATTGTGACTGACTCGTCAGTCCAATGCATTTGGAATCTCATAAGTGGTCACTTTGGGTGAGTTTGAGGAGATACAGAGCCATAGAAAGCGAAAAATTAACGTCTTTCAAATATTACGTGGCCAGTATCTCAGCCTGCACATTTCATTAATCCATAGCAAGTTAACTCAATTGTGACTGACTCGTCAGTCCTATGCACTTGGAATCTCATAAGTGATCACTTTGGGTGAGTTTGAAAAGATACAGAGCCATAGAATGTGAAAAATTAACGTCTTTCAAATATTACGGGGCCAGTGTCTCAGCCTGCACATTTCATTAATCCATAGCAAGGTGACTCAATTGTGACTGACTCGTCAGTCCTATGCATTTGGAATCTCATAAGTGGTCACTTTGGGTGAGTTTCAGGAGATACAGAGCCATAGAATGTGAAAAATTAACGTCTTTCAAATATTACGGGGCCAGTGTCTCAGCCTGCACATTTCATTAATCCATAGCAAGGTGACTCAATTGTGACTGACTCGTCAGTCCTATGCACTTGGAATCTCATAAGTGTCACGTTGGGTGAGTTTGAGGAGGTACAGACCATAGAATGCGAAAAATTAACGTCTTTCAAATATTACGGGGTCAGTGTCTCAGCCTGCACATTTCATTAATCCATAGCAAGGTGACTCAATTGTGACTGACTCGTCAGTCCTATGCCCTTGGAATCTCATAAGTGGTCAGTTTGGGTGAGTTTGAGGAGATACAGAGCCATAGAATTCGACAAATTAACGTCTTTCAAATATTACGGCTCCAGTGTCTCAGCCTGCACATTTCATTAATCCATAGCAAGGTGACTCAATTGTGACTGACTCGTCAGTCCTATGCACTTGGAATCTCATAAGTGGTCACTTTGGGTGAGTTTGAGGAGATACAGAGATATAGAATGCGACAAATTAAAGTCTTTCAAATATTATGGCTCCAGTGTCTCAGCCTGCACATTTCATTAATCCATAGCAAGGTGACTCGATTGTGACTGACTCGTCAGTCCTATGCTCTTGGAATCTCTTAAGTGGTCACTTTGGGTGAGTTTGAGGAGATACAGAGCCATAGAATGTGAAAAATTAACGTCTTTCAAATATTACGTGGCCAGTGTCTCAGCCTGCACATTTCATTAATCCATAGCAAGGTGACTCAATTGTGACTGACTCGTCAGTCCTATGCACTTGGAATCTGATAAGTGGTCACGTTGGGTGAGTTTGAGGAGATACAGAGCCATAGAATGCGAAAAATTAACGTCTTTCAAATATTACGGGGCCAGTGTCTCAGCCTGCACATTTCATTAATCCATAGCAAGGTGACTCAATTGTGACTGACTCGTCAGTCCAATGCACTTGGAATCTCATAAGTGGTCACTTTGGGTGAGTTTGAGGAGATACAGAGCCATAGAAAGCGAAAAATTAACGTCTTTCAAATATTACGTGGCCAGTATCTCAGCCTGCACATTTCATTAATCCATAGCAAGTTAACTCAATTGTGACTGACTCGTCAGTCCTATGCACTTGGAATCTCATAAGTGATCACTTTGGGTGAGTTTGAAAAGATACAGAGCCATAGAATGTGAAAAATTAACATCTTTCAAATATTACGGGGCCAGTGTCTCAGCCTGCACATTTCATTAATCCATAGCAAGGTGACTCAATTGTGACTGACTCGTCAGTCCAATGCACTTGGAATCTCATAAGTGGTCACTTTGGGTGAGTTTGAGGAGATACAGAGCCATAGAAAGTGAAAAATTAACGTCTTTCAAATATTACGTGGCCAGTGTCTCAGCCTGCACATTTCATTAATCCATAGCAAGTTAACTCAATTTTTGACTGACTCGTCAGTCCTATGCACTTGGAATCTCATAAGTGATCACTTTGGGTGAGTTTGAAAAGATACAGAGCCATAGAATGTGAAAAATTAATGTCTTTCAAATATTACGGGGCCAGTGTCTCAGCCTGCACATTTCATTAATCCATAGCAAGGTGACTCAATTGTGACTGACTCGTCAGTCCAATGCACTTGGAATCTCATAAGTGGTCACTTTGGGTGAGTTTGAGGAGATACAGAGACATAGAATGCGACAAATTAAAGTCTTTCAAATATTATGGCTCCAGTGTCTGAGCCTGCACATTTCATTAATCCATAGCAAGGTGACTTGATTGTGAGTTTGAGGAGATACAGAGACATAGAATGCGAAAAATTAACGTCTTTTAAATATTACGCGGCCAGTGTCTCAGCCTGCACATTTCATTAATCCATAGCAAGGTGACTCAAATGTGACTGACTCGTCAGTCCTATGCACTTGGAATCTCATAAGTGGTCACTTTGGGTGAGTTTGAGGAGATACAGAGCCATAGAATGTGAAAAATTAACGTCTTTCAAATATTACGTGGCCAGTGTCTCAGCTTGCACATTTCATTAATCCATAGCAAGGTTACTCAATTGTGACTGACTCGTCAGTCCTATGCACTTGGAATCTGATAAGTGGTCACTTTGGGTGAGTTTGAGGAGATACAGAGCCATAGAATGCGAAAAATTAACGTCTTTCAAATATTACGGGGCCAGTGTCTCAGCCTGCACATTTCATTAATCCATAGCAAGGTGACTCAATTGTGACTGACTCGTCAGTCCAATGCATTTGGAATCTCATAAGTGGTCCCTTTGGGTGAGTTTGAGGAGATACAGAGCCATAGAAAGCGAAAAATTAACGTCTTTCAAATATTACGTGGCCAGTATCTCAGCCTGCACATTTCATTAATCCATAGCAAGTTAACTCAATTGTGACTGACTCGTCAGTCCTATGCACTTGGAATCTCATAAGTGATCACTTTGGGTGAGTTTGAAAAGATACAGAGCCATAGAATGTGAAAAATTAACGTCTTTCAAATATTACGGGGCCAGTGTCTCAGCCTGCACATTTCATTAATCCATAGCAAGGTGACTCAATTGTGACTGACTCGTCAGTCCAATGCATTTGGAATCTCATAAGTGGTCACTTTGGGTGAGTTTGAGGAGATACAGAGCCATAGAATGTGAAAAATTAACGTCTTTCAAATATTACGGGGCCAGTGTCTCAGCCTGCACATTTCATTAATCCATAGCAAGGTGACTCAATTGTGACTGACTCGTCAGTCCTATGCACTTGGAATCTCATAAGTGTCACGTTGGGTGAGTTTGAGGAGGTACAGACAATAGAATGCGAAAAATTAACGTCTTTCAAATATTACGGGGTCAGTGTCTCAGCCTGCACATTTCATTAATCCATAGCAAGGTGACTCAATTGTGACTGACTCGTCAGTCCTATGCACTTGGAATCTCATAAGTGGTCAGTTTGGGTGAGTTTGAGGAGATACAGAGCCATAGAATTCGACAAATTAACGTCTTTCAAATATTACGGCTCCAGTGTCTCAGCCTGCACATTTCATTAATCCATAGCAAGGTGACTCAATTGTGACTGACTCGTCAGTCCTATGCACTTGGAATCTCATAAGTGGTCACTTTGGGTGAGTTTGAGGAGATACAGAGATATAGAATGCGACAAATTAAAGTCTTTCAAATATTATGGCTCCAGTGTCTCAGCCTGCACATTTCATTAATCCATAGCAAGGTGACTCGATTGTGACTGACTCGTCAGTCCTATGCTCTTGGAATCTCTTAAGTGGTCACTTTGGGTGAGTTTGAGGAGATACAGAGCCATAGAATGTGAAAAATTAACGTCTTTCAAATATTACGTGGCCAGTGTCTCAGCCTGCACATTTCATTAATCCATAGCAAGGTGACTCAATTGTGACTGACTCGTCAGTCCTATGCACTTGGAATCTGATAAGTGGTCACGTTGGGTGAGTTTGAGGAGATACAGAGCCATAGAATGCGAAAAATTAACGTCTTTCAAATATTACGGGGCCAGTGTCTCAGCCTGCACATTTCATTAATCCATAGCAAGGTGACTCAATTGTGACTGACTCGTCAGTCCAATGCACTTGGAATGTCATAAGTGGTCACTTTGGGTGAGTTTGAGGAGATACAGAGCCATAGAAAGCGAAAAATTAACGTCTTTCAAATATTACGTGGCCAGTATCTCAGCCTGCACATTTCATTAATCCATAGCAAGTTAACTCAATTGTGACTGACTCGTCAGTCCTATGCACTTGGAATCTCATAAGTGATCACTTTGGGTGAGTTTGAAAAGATACAGAGCCATAGAATGTGAAAAATTAACATCTTTCAAATATTACGGGGCCAGTGTCTCAGCCTGCACATTTCATTAATCCATAGCAAGGTGACTCAATTGTGACTGACTCGTCAGTCCAATGCATTTGGAATCTCATAAGTGGTCACTTTGGGTGAGTTTGAGGAGATACAGAGCCATAGAATGTGAAAAATTAACGTCTTTCAAATATTACGGGGCCAGTGTCTCAGCCTGCACATTTCATTAATCCATAGCAAGGTGACTCAAATGTGACTGACTCGTCAGTCCTATGCACTTGGAATCTCATAAGTGGTCACTTTGGGTGAGTTTGAGGAGATACAGAGCCATAGAATGTGAAAAATTAACGTCTTTCAAATATTACGTGGCCAGTGTCTCAGCCTGCACATTTCATTAATCCATAGCAAGGTGACTCAATTGTGACTGACTCGTCAGTCCTATGCACTTGGAATCTGATAAGTGGTCACTTTGGGTGAGTTTGAGGAGATACAGAGCCATAGAATGCGAAAAATTAACGTCTTTCAAATATTACGGGGCCAGTGTCTCAGCCTGCACATTTCATTAATCCATAGCAAGGTGACTCAATTGTGACTGACTCGTCAGTCCAATGCACTTGGAATCTCATAAGTGGTCACTTTGGGTGAGTTTGAGGAGATACAGAGCCATAGAAAGCGAAAAATTAACGTCTTTCAAATATTACGTGGCCAGTGTCTCAGCCTGCACATTTCATTAATCCATAGCAAGTTAACTCAATTGTGACTGACTCGTCAGTCCTATGCACTTGGAATCTCATAAGTGATCACTTTGGGTGAGTTTGAAAAGATACAGAGCCATAGAATGTGAAAAATTAACGTCTTTCAAATATTACGGGGCCAGTGTCTCAGCCTGCACATTTCATTAATCCATAGCAAGGTGACTCAATTGTGACTGACTCGTCAGTCCAATGCACTTGGAATCTCATAAGTGGTCACTTTGGGTGAGTTTGAGGAGATACAGAGACATAGAATGCGACAAATTAAAGTCTTTCAAATATTATGGCTCCAGTGTCTCAGCCTGCACATTTCATTAATCCATAGCAAGGTGACTTGATTGTGAGTTTGAGGAGATACAGAGACATAGAATGCGAAAAATTAACGTCTTTTAAATATTACGGGGCCAGTGTCTCAGCCTGCACATTTCATTAATCCATAGCAAGGTGACTCAAATGTGACTGACTCATCAGTCCTATGCACTTGGAATCTCATAAGTGGTCACTTTGGGTGAGTTTGAGGAGATACAGAGCCATAGAATGTGAAAAATTAACGTCTTTCAAATATTACGTGGCCAGTGTCTCAGCCTGCACATTTCATTAATCCATAGCAAGGTGACTCAATTGTGACTGACTCGTCAGTCCTATGCACTTGGAATCTGATAAGTGGTCACTTTGGGTGAGTCTGAGGAGATACAGAGCCATAGAATGCGAAAAATTAACGTCTTTCAAATATTACGGGGCCAGTGTCTCAGCCTGCACATTTCATTAATCCATAGCAAGGTGACTCAATTGTGACTGACTCGTCAGTCCAATGCACTTGGAATCTCATAAGTGGTCACTTTGGGTGAGTTTGAGGAGATACAGAGCCATAGAAAGCGAAAAATTAACGTCTTTCAAATATTACGTGGCCAGTATCTCAGCCTGCACATTTCATTAATCCATAGCAAGTTAACTCAATTGTGACTGACTCGTCAGTCCTATGCACATGGAATCTCATAAGTGATCACTTTGGGTGAGTTTGAAAAGATACAGAGCCATAGAATGTGAAAAATTAACGTCTTTCAAATATTACGGGGCCAGTGTCTCAGCCTCCAAATTTCATTAATCCATAGCAAGGTGACTCAATTGTGACTGACTCGTCAGTCCAATGCATTTGGAATCTCATAAGTGGTCACTTTGGGTGAGTTTGAGGAGATACAGAGCCATAGAATGTGAAAAATTAACGTCTTTCAAATATTACGGGGCCAGTGTCTCAGCCTGCACATTTCATTAATCCATAGCAAGGTGACTCAATTGTGACTGACTCGTCAGTCCTATGCACTTGGAATCTCATAAGTGTCACGTTGGGTGAGTTTGAGGAGGTACAGACCATAGAATGCGAAAAATTAACGTCTTTCAAATATTACGGGGTCAGTGTCTCAGCCTGCACATTTCATTAATCCATAGCAAGGTGACTCAATTGTGACTGACTCGTCAGTCCTATGCACTTGGAATCTCATAAGTGGTCAGTTTGGGTGAGTTTGAGGAGATACAGAGCCATAGAATTCGACAAATTAACGTCTTTCAAATATTACGGCTCCAGTGTCTCAGCCTGCACATTTCATTAATCCATAGCAAGGTGACTCAATTGTGACTGACTCGTCAGTCCTATGCACTTGGAATCTCATAAGTGGTCACTTTGGGTGAGTTTGAGGAGATACAGAGATATAGAATGCGACAAATTAAAGTCTTTCAAATATTATGGCTCCAGTGTCTCAGCCTGCACATTTCATTAATCCATAGCAAGGTGACTCGATTGTGACTGACTCGTCAGTCCTATGCTCTTGGAATCTCTTAAGTGGTCACTTTGGGTGAGTTTGAGGAGATACAGAGCCATAGAATGTGAAAAATTAACGTCTTTCAAATATTACGTGGCCAGTGTCTCAGCCTGCACATTTCATTAATCCATAGCAAGGTGACTCAATTGTGACTGACTCGTCAGTCCTATGCACTTGGAATCTGATAAGTGGTCATGTTGGGTGAGTTTGAGGAGATACAGAGCCATAGAATGCGAAAAATTAACGTCTTTCAAATATTACGGGGCCAGTGTCTCAGCCTGCACATTTCATTAATCCATAGCAAGGTGACTCAATTGTGACTGACTCGTCAGTCCAATGCACTTGGAATCTCATAAGTGGTCACTTTGGGTGAGTTTGAGGAGATACAGAGCCATAGAATGTGAAAAATTAACGTCTTTCAAATATTACGTGGCCAGTATCTCAGCCTGCACATTTCATTAATCCATAGCAAGTTAACTCAATTGTGACTGACTCGTCAGTCCTATGCACTTGGAATCTCATAAGTGATCACTTTGGGTGAGTTTGAAAAGATACAGAGCCATAGAATGTGAAAAATTAACATCTTTCAAATATTACGGGGCCAGTGTCTCAGCCTGCACATTTCATTAATCCATAGCAAGGTGACTCAATTGTGACTGACTCGTCAGTCCAATGCATTTGGAATCTCATAAGTGGTCACTTTGGGTGAGTTTGAGGAGATACAGAGCCATAGAATGTGAAAAATTAACGTCTTTCAAATATTACGGGGCCAGTGTCTCAGCCTGCACATTTCATTAATCCATAGCAAGGTGACTCAATTGTGACTGACTCGTCAGTCCTATGCACTTGGAATCTCATAAGTGTCACGTTGGGTGAGTTTGAGGAGGTACAGACCATAGAATGCGAAAAATTAACGTCTTTCAAATATTACGGGGTCAGTGTCTCAGCCTGCACATTTCATTAATCCATAGCAAGGTGACTCAATTGTGACTGACTCGTCAGTCCTATGCACTTGGAATCTCATAAGTGGTCAGTTTGGGTGAGTTTGAGGAGATACAGAGCCATAGAATTCGACAAATTAACGTCTTTCAAATATTACGGCTCCAGTGTCTCAGCCTGCACATTTCATTAATCCATAGCAAGGTGACTCAATTGTGACTGACTCGTCAGTCCTATGCACTTGGAATCTCATAAGTGGTCACTTTGGGTGAGTTTGAGGAGATACAGAGATATAGAATGCGACAAATTAAAGTCTTTCAAATATTATGGCTCCAGTGTCTCAGCCTGCACATTTCATTAATCCATAGCAAGGTGACTCGATTGTGACTGACTCGTCAGTCCTATGCTCTTGGAATCTCTTAAGTGGTCACTTTGGGTGAGTTTGAGGAGATACAGAGCCATAGAATGTGAAAAATTAACGTCTTTCAAATATTACGTGGCCAGTGTCTCAGCCTGCACATTTCATTAATCCATAGCAAGGTGACTCAATTGTGACTGACTCGTCAGTCCTATGCACTTGGAATCTGATAAGTGGTCACGTTGGGTGAGTTTGAGGAGATACAGAGCCATAGAATGCGAAAAATTAACGTCTTTCAAATATTACGGGGCCAGTGTCTCAGCCTGCACATTTCATTAATCCATAGCAAGGTGACTCAATTGTGACTGACTCGTCAGTCCAATGCACTTGGAATGTCATAAGTGGTCACTTTGGGTGAATTTGAGGAGATACAGAGCCATAGAAAGCGAAAAATTAACGTCTTTCAAATATTACGTGGCCAGTATCTCAGCCTGCACATTTCATTAATCCATAGCAAGTTAACTCAATTGTGACTGACTTGTCAGTCCTATGCACTTGGAATCTCATAAGTGATCACTTTGGGTGAGTTTGAAAAGATACAGAGCCATAGAATGTGAAAAATTAACATCTTTCAAATATTACGGGGCCAGTGTCTCAGCCTGCACATTTCATTAATCCATAGCAAGGTGACTCAATTGTGACTGACTCGTCAGTCCAATGCATTTGGAATCTCATAAGTGGTCACTTTGGGTGAGTTTGAGGAGATACAGAGCCATAGAATGTGAAAAATTAACGTCTTTCAAATATTACGGGGCCAGTGTCTCAGCCTGCACATTTCATTAATCCATAGCAAGGTGACTCAATTGTGACTGACTCGTCAGTCCAATGCACTTGGAATCTCATAAGTGGTCACTTTGGGTGAGTTTGAGGAGATACAGAGACATAGAATGCGACAAATTAAAGTCTTTCAAATATTATGGCTCCAGTGTCTTAGCCTGCACATTTCATTAATCCATAGCAAGGTGACTCGATTGTGACTGATTCGTCAGTCCTATGCTCTTGGAATCTCATAAGTGGTCACTTTGGGTGAGTTTGAGGAGATACAGAGACATAGAATGGGAAAAATTAACGTCTTTTAAATATTACGGGGCCAGTGTCTCAGCCTGCACATTTCATTAATCCATAGCAAGGTGACTCAAATGTGACTGACTCGTCAGTCCTATGCACTTGGAATCTCATAAGTGGTCACTTTGGGTGAGTTTGAGGAGATACAGAGCCATAGAATGTGAAAAATTAACGTCTTTCAAATATTACGTGGCCAGTGTCTCAGCCTGCACATTTCATTAATCCATAGCAAGGTGACTCAATTGTGACTGACTCGTCAGTCCTATGCACTTGGAATCTGATAAGTGGTCACTTTGGGTGAGTTTGAGGAGATACAGAGCCATAGAATGCGAAAAATTAACGTCTTTCAAATATTACGGGGCCAGTGTCTCAGCCTGCACATTTCATTAATCCATAGCAAGGTGACTCAATTGTGACTGACTCGTCAGTCCAATGCACTTGGAATCTCATAAGTGGTCACTTTGGGTGAGTTTGAGGAGATACAGAGCCATAGAAAGCGAAAAATTAACGTCTTTCAAATATTACGTGGCCAGTGTCTCAGCCTGCACATTTCATTAATCCATAGCAAGTTAACTCAATTGTGACTGACTCGTCAGTCCTATGCACTTGGAATCTCATAAGTGATCACTTTGGGTGAGTTTGAAAAGATACAGAGCCATAGAATGTGAAAAATTAACGTCTTTCAAATATTACGGGGCCAGTGTCTCAGCCTGGACATTTCATTAATCCATAGCAAGGTGACTCAATTGTGACTGACTCGTCAGTCCAATGCACTTGGAATCTCATAAGTGGTCACTTTGGGTGAGTTTGAGGAGATACAGAGACATAGAATGCGACAAATTAAAGTCTTTCAAATATTATGGCTCCAGTGTCTCAGCCTGCACATTTCATTAATCCATAGCAAGGTGACTTGATTGTGAGTTTGAGGAGATACAGAGACATAGAATGCGAAAAATTAACGTCTTTTAAATATTACGGGGCCAGTGTCTCAGCCTGCACATTTCATTAATCCATAGCAAGGTGACTCAAATGTGACTGACTCATCAGTCCTATGCACTTGGAATCTCATAAGTGGTCACTTTGGGTGAGTTTGAGGAGATACAGAGCCATAGAATGTGAAAAATTAACGTCTTTCAAATATTACGTGGCCAGTGTCTCAGCCTGCACATTTCATTAATCCATAGCAAGGTGACTCAATTGTGACTGACTCGTCAGTCCAATGCACTTGGAATCTCATAAGTGGTCACTTTGGGTGAGTTTGAGGAGATACAGAGACATAGAATGCGACAAATTAAAGTCTTTCAAATATTATGGCTCCAGTGTCTCAGCCTGCACATTTCATTAATCCATAGCAAGGTGACTTGATTGTGAGTTTGAGGAGATACAGAGACATAGAATGCGAAAAATTAACGTCTTTTAAATATTACGGGGCCAGTGTCTCAGCCTGCACATTTCATTAATCCATAGCAAGGTGACTCAAATGTGACTGACTCATCAGTCCTATGCACTTGGAATCTCATAAGTGGTCACTTTGGGTGAGTTTGAGGAGATACAGAGCCATAGAATGTGAAAAATTAACGTCTTTCAAATATTACGTGGCCAGTGTCTCAGCCTGCACATTTCATTAATCCATAGCAAGGTGACTCAATTGTGACTGACTCGTCAGTCCTATGCACTTGGAATCTGATAAGTGGTCACTTTGGGTGAGTTTGAGGAGATACAGAGCCATAGAATGCGAAAAATTAACGTCTTTCAAATATTACGGGGCCAGTGTCTCAGCCTGCACATTTCATTAATCCATAGCAAGGTGACTCAATTGTGACTGACTCGTCAGTCCAATGCACTTGGAATCTCATAAGTGGTCACTTTGGGTGAGTTTGAGGAGATACAGAGCCAGAGAAAGCGAAAAATTAACGTCTTTCAAATATTACGTGGCCAGTATCTCAGCCTGCACATTTCATTAATCCATAGCAAGTTAACTCAATTGTGACTGACTCGTCAGTCCTATGCACTTGGAATCTCATAAGTGATCACTTTGGGTGAGTTTGAAAAGATACAGAGCCATAGAATGTGAAAAATTAACGTCTTTCAAATATTACGGGGCCAGTGTCTCAGCCTCCAAATTTCATTAATCCATAGCAAGGTGACTCAATTGTGACTGACTCGTCAGTCCAATGCATTTGGAATCTCATAAGTGGTCACTTTGGGTGAGTTTGAGGAGATACAGAGCCATAGAATGTGAAAAATTAACGTCTTTCAAATATTACGGGGCCAGTGTCTCAGCCTGCACATTTCATTAATCCATAGCAAGGTGACTCAATTGTGACTGACTCGTCAGTCCTATGCACTTGGAATCTCATAAGTGTCACGTTGGGTGAGTTTGAGGAGGTACAGACCATAGAATGCGAAAAATTAACGTCTTTCAAATATTACGGGGTCAGTGTCTCAGCCTGCACATTTCATTAATCCATAGCAAGGTGACTCAATTGTGACTGACTCGTCAGTCCTATGCACTTGGAATCTCATAAGTGGTCAGTTTGGGTGAGTTTGAGGAGATACAGAGCCATAGAATTCGACAAATTAACGTCTTTCAAATATTACGGCTCCAGTGTCTCAGCCTGCACATTTCATTAATCCATAGCAAGGTGACTCAATTGTGACTGACTCGTCAGTCCTATGCACTTGGAATCTCATAAGTGGTCACTTTGGGTGAGTTTGAGGAGATACAGAGATATAGAATGCGACAAATTAAAGTCTTTCAAATATTATGGCTCCAGTGTCTCAGCCTGCACATTTCATTAATCCATAGCAAGGTGACTCGATTGTGACTGACTCGTCAGTCCTATGCTCTTGGAATCTCTTAAGTGGTCACTTTGGGTGAGTTTGAGGAGATACAGAGCCATAGAATGTGAAAAATTAACGTCTTTCAAATATTACGTGGCCAGTGTCTCAGCCTGCACATTTCATTAATCCATAGCAAGGTGACTCAATTGTGACTGACTCGTCAGTCCTATGCACTTGGAATCTGATAAGTGGTCATGTTGGGTGAGTTTGAGGAGATACAGAGCCATAGAATGCGAAAAATTAACGTCTTTCAAATATTACGGGGCCAGTGTCTCAGCCTGCACATTTCATTAATCCATAGCAAGGTGACTCAATTGTGACTGACTCGTCAGTCCAATGCACTTGGAATCTCATAAGTGGTCACTTTGGGTGAGTTTGAGGAGATACAGAGCCATAGAATGTGAAAAATTAACGTCTTTCAAATATTACGTGGCCAGTATCTCAGCCTGCACATTTCATTAATCCATAGCAAGTTAACTCAATTGTGACTGACTCGTCAGTCCTATGCACTTGGAATCTCATAAGTGATCACTTTGGGTGAGTTTGAAAAGATACAGAGCCATAGAATGTGAAAAATTAACATCTTTCAAATATTACGGGGCCAGTGTCTCAGCCTGCACATTTCATTAATCCATAGCAAGGTGACTCAATTGTGACTGACTCGTCAGTCCAATGCATTTGGAATCTCATAAGTGGTCACTTTGGGTGAGTTTGAGGAGATACAGAGCCATAGAATGTGAAAAATTAACGTCTTTCAAATATTACGGGGCCAGTGTCTCAGCCTGCACATTTCATTAATCCATAGCAAGGTGACTCAATTGTGACTGACTCGTCAGTCCAATGCACTTGGAATCTCATAAGTGGTCACTTTGGGTGAGTTTGAGGAGATACAGAGACATAGAATGCGACAAATTAAAGTCTTTCAAATATTATGGCTCCAGTGTCTTAGCCTGCACATTTCATTAATCCATAGCAAGGTGACTCGATTGTGACTGATTCGTCAGTCCTATGCTCTTGAAATCTCATAAGTGGTCACTTTGGGTGAGTTTGAGGAGATACAGAGACATAGAATGGGAAAAATTAACGTCTTTTAAATATTACGGGGCCAGTGTCTCAGCCTGCACATTTCATTAATCCATAGCAAGGTGACTCAAATGTGACTGACTCGTCAGTCCTATGCACTTGGAATCTCATAAGTGGTCACTTTGGGTGAGTTTGAGGAGATACAGAGCCATAGAATGTGAAAAATTAACGTCTTTCAAATATTACGTGGCCAGTTTCTCAGCCTGCACATTTCATTAATCCATAGCAAGGTGACTCAATTGTGACTGACTCGTCAGTCCTATGCACTTGGAATCTGATAAGTGGTCACTTTGGGTGAGTTTGACGAGATACAGAGCCATAGAATGCGAAAAATTAACGTCTTTCAAATATTACGGGGCCAGTGTCTCAGCCTGCACATTTCATTAATCCATAGCAAGGTGACTCAATTGTGACTGACTCGTCAGTCCAATGCACTTGGAATCTCATAAGTGGTCACTTTGGGTGAGTTTGAGGAGATACAGAGCCATAGAAAGCGAAAAATTAACGTCTTTCAAATATTACGTGGCCAGTGTCTCAGCCTGCACATTTCATTAATCCATAGCAAGTTAACTCAATTGTGACTGACTCGTCAGTCCTATGCACTTGGAATCTCATAAGTGATCACTTTGGGTGAGTTTGAAAAGATACAGAGCCATAGAATGTGAAAAATTAACGTCTTTCAAATATTACGGGGCCAGTGTCTCAGCCTGCACATTTCATTAATCCATAGCAAGGTGACTCAATTGTGACTGACTCGTCAGTCCAATGCACTTGGAATCTCATAAGTGGTCACTTTGGGTGAGTTTGAGGAGATACAGAGACATAGAATGCGACAAATTAAAGTCTTTCAAATATTATTGCTCCAGTGTCTCAGCCTGCAAATTTCATTAATCCATAGCAAGGTGACTTGATTGTGAGTTTGAGGAGATACAGAGACATAGAATGCGAAAAATTAACGTCTTTTAAATATTACGGGGCCAGTGTCTCAGCCTGCACATTTCATTAATCCATAGCAAGGTGACTCAAATGTGACTGACTCATCAGTCCTATGCACTTGGAATCTCATAAGTGGTCACTTTGGGTGAGTTTGAGGAGATACAGAGCCATAGAATGTGAAAAATTAACGTCTTTCAAATATTACGTGGCCAGTGTCTCAGCCTGCACATTTCATTAATCCATAGCAAGGTGACTCAATTGTGACTGACTCGTCAGTCCTATGCACTTGGAATCTGATAAGTGGTCACTTTGGGTGAGTTTGAGGAGATACAGAGCCATAGAATGCGAAAAATTAACGTCTTTCAAATATTACGGGGCCAGTGTCTCAGCCTGCACATTTCATTAATCCATAGCAAGGTGACTCAATTGTGACTGACTCGTCAGTCCAATGCACTTGGAATCTCATAAGTGGTCACTTTGGGTGAGTTTGAGGAGATACAGAGCCATAGAAAGCGAAAAATTAACGTCTTTCAAATATTACGTGGCCAGAACTCAGCCTGCACATTTCATTAATCCATAGCAAGTTAACTCAATTGTGACTGACTCGTCAGTCCTATGCACTTGGAATCTCATAAGTGATCACTTTGGGTGAGTTTGAAAAGATACAGAGCCATAGAATGTGAAAAATTAACGTCTTTCAAATATTACGGGGCCAGTGTCTCAGCCTGCAAATTTCATTAATCCATAGCAAGGTGACTCAATTGTGACTGACTCGTCAGTCCAATGCATTTGGAGTCTCATAAGTGGTCACTTTGGGTGAGTTTGAGGAGATACAGAGCCATAGAAAGCGAAAAATTAACGTCTTTCAAATATTACGTGGCCAGTATCTCAGCCTGCACATTTCATTAATCCATAGCAAGTTAACTCAATTGTGACTGACTCGTCAGTCCTATGCACTTGGAATCTCATAAGTGATCACTTTGGGTGAGTTTGAAAAGATACAGAGCCATAGAATGTGAAAAATTAACGTCTTTCAAATATTACGGGGCCAGTGTCTCAGCCTCCAAATTTCATTAATCCATAGCAAGGTGACTCAATTGTGACTGACTCGTCAGTCCAATGCATTTGGAATCTCATAAGTGGTCACTTTGGGTGAGTTTGAGGAGATACAGAGCCATAGAATGTGAAAAATTAACGTCTTTCAAATATTACGGGGCCAGTGTCTCAGCCTGCACATTTCATTAATCCATAGCAAGGTGACTCAATTGTGACTGACTCGTCAGTCCTATGCACTTGGAATCTCATAAGTGTCACGTTGGGTGAGTTTGAGGAGGTACAGACCATAGAATGCGAAAAATTAACGTCTTTCAAATATTACGGGGTCAGTGTCTCAGCCTGCACATTTCATTAATCCATAGCAAGGTGACTCAATTGTGACTGACTCGTCAGTCCTATGCACTTGGAATCTCATAAGTGGTCAGTTTGGGTGAGTTTGAGGAGATACAGAGCCATAGAATTCGACAAATTAACGTCTTTCAAATATTACGGCTCCAGTGTCTCAGCCTGCACATTTCATTAATCCATAGCAAGGTGACTCAATTGTGACTGACTCGTCAGTCCTATGCACTTGGAATCTCATAAGTGGTCACTTTGGGTGAGTTTGAGGAGATACAGAGACATAGAATGCGACAAATTAAAGTCTTTCAAATATTATGGCTCCAGTGTCTCAGCCTGCACATTTCATTAATCCATAGCAAGGTGACTCGATTGTGACTGATTCGTCAGTCCTATGCTCTTGGAATCTCATAAGTGGTCACTTTGGGTGAGTTTGAGGAGATACAGAGACATAGAATGGGAAAAATTAACGTCTTTTAAATATTACGGGGCCAGTGTCTCAGCCTGCACATTTCATTAATCCATACCAAGGTGACTCAAATGTGACTGACTCGTCAGTCCTATGCACTTGGAATCTCATAAGTGGTCACTTTGGGTGAGTTTGAGGAGATACAGAGCCATAGAATGTGAAAAATTAACGTCTTTCAAATATTACGTGGCCAGTGTCTCAGCCTGCACATTTCATTAATCCATAGCAAGGTGACTCAATTGTGACTGACTCGTCAGTCCTATGCACTTGGAATCTGATAAGTGGTCACTTTGGGTGAGTTTGAGGAGATACAGAGCCATAGAATGTGAAAAATTAACGTCTTTCAAATATTACGGGGCCAGTGTCTCAGCCTGCACATTTCATTAATCCATAGCAAGGTGACTCAATTGTGACTGACTCGTCAGTCCAATGCACTTGGAATCTCATAAGTGGTCACTTTGGGTGAGTTTGAGGAGATACAGAGACATAGAATGCGACAAATTAAAGTCTTTCAAATATTATGGCTCCAGTGTCTCAGCCTGCACATTTCATTAATCCATAGCAAGGTGACTTGATTGTGAGTTTGAGGAGATACAGAGACATAGAATGCGAAAAATTAACGTCTTTTAAATATTACGGGGCCAGTGTCTCAGCCTGCACATTTCATTAATCCATAGCAAGGTGACTCAAATGTGACTGACTCATCAGTCCTATGCACTTGGAATCTCATAAGTGGTCACTTTGGGTGAGTTTGAGGAGATACAGAGCCATAGAATGTGAAAAATTAATGTCTTTCAAATATTACGTGGCCAGTGTCTCAGCCTGCACATTTCATTAATCCATAGCAAGGTGACTCAATTGTGACTGACTCGTCAGTCCTATGCACTTGGAATCTGATAAGTGGTCACTTTGGGTGAGTTTGAGGAGATACAGAGCCATAGAATGCGAAAAATTAACGTCTTTCAAATATTACGGGGCCAGTGTCTCAGCCTGCACATTTCATTAATCCATAGCAAGGTGACTCAATTGTGACTGACTCGTCAGTCCAATGCACTTGGAATCTCATAAGTGGTCACTTTGGGTGAGTTTGAGGAGATACAGAGACATAGAATGCGACAAATTAAAGTCTTTCAAATATTATGGCTCCAGTGTCTCAGCCTGCACATTTCATTAATCCATAGCAAGGTGACTCGATTGTGACTGATTCGTCAGTCCTATGCTCTTGGAATCTCATAAGTGGTCACTTTGGGTGAGTTTGAGGAGATACAGAGACATAGAATGGGAAAAATTAACGTCTTTTAAATATTACGGGGCCAGTGTCTCAGCCTGCACATTTCATTAATCCATACCAAGGTGACTCAAATGTGACTGACTCGTCAGTCCTATGCACTTGGAATCTCATAAGTGGTCACTTTGGGTGAGTTTGAGGAGATACAGAGCCATAGAATGTGAAAAATTAACGTCTTTCAAATATTACGTGGCCAGTGTCTCAGCCTGCACATTTCATTAATCCATAGCAAGGTGACTCAATTGTGACTGACTCGTCAGTCCTATGCACTTGGAATCTGATAAGTGGTCACTTTGGGTGAGTTTGAGGAGATACAGAGCCATAGAATGTGAAAAATTAACGTCTTTCAAATATTACGGGGCCAGTGTCTCAGCCTGCACATTTCATTAATCCATAGCAAGGTGACTCAATTGTGACTGACTCGTCAGTCCAATGCACTTGGAATCTCATAAGTGGTCACTTTGGGTGAGTTTGAGGAGATACAGAGACATAGAATGCGACAAATTAAAGTCTTTCAAATATTATGGCTCCAGTGTCTCAGCCTGCACATTTCATTAATCCATAGCAAGGTGACTTGATTGTGAGTTTGAGGAGATACAGAGACATAGAATGCGAAAAATTAACGTCTTTTAAATATTACGGGGCCAGTGTCTCAGCCTGCACATTTCATTAATCCATAGCAAGGTGACTCAAATGTGACTGACTCATCAGTCCTATGCACTTGGAATCTCATAAGTGGTCACTTTGGGTGAGTTTGAGGAGATACAGAGCCATAGAATGTGAAAAATTAATGTCTTTCAAATATTACGTGGCCAGTGTCTCAGCCTGCACATTTCATTAATCCATAGCAAGGTGACTCAATTGTGACTGACTCGTCAGTCCTATGCACTTGGAATCTGATAAGTGGTCACTTTGGGTGAGTTTGAGGAGATACAGAGCCATAGAATGCGAAAAATTAACGTCTTTCAAATATTACGGGGCCAGTGTCTCAGCCTGCACATTTCATTAATCCATAGCAAGGTGACTCAATTGTGACTGACTCGTCAGTCCAATGTACTTGGAATCTCATAAGTGGTCACTTTGGGTGAGTTTGAGGAGATACAGAGACATAGAATGCGACAAATTAAAGTCTTTGAAATATTATGGCTCCAGTGTCTCAGCCTGCACATTTCATTAATCCATAGCAAGGTGACTTGATTGTGAGTTTGAGGAGATACAGAGACATAGAATGCGAAAAATTAACGTCTTTTAAATATTACGGGGCCAGTGTCTCAGCCTGCACATTTCATTAATCCATAGCAAGGTGACTCAAATGTGACTGACTCATCAGTCCTATGCACTTGGAATCTCATAAGTGGTCACTTTGGGTGAGTTTGAGGAGATACAGAGCCATAGAATGTGAAAAATTAACGTCTTTCAAATATTACGTGGCCAGTGTCTCAGCCTGCACATTTCATTAATCCATAGCAAGGTGACTCAATTGTGACTGACTCGTCAGTCCTATGCACTTGGAATCTGATAAGTGGTCACTTTGGGTGAGTTTGAGGAGATACAGAGCCATAGAATGCGAAAAATTAACGTCTTTCAAATATTACGGGGCCAGTGTCTCAGCCTGCACATTTCATTAATCCATAGCAAGGTGACTCAATTGTGACTGACTCGTCAGTCCAATGCACTTGGAATCTCATAAGTGGTCACTTTGGGTGAGTTTGAGGAGATACAGAGACATAGAAAGCGAAAAATTAACGTCTTTCAAATATTACGTGGCCAGTATCTCAGCCTGCACATTTCATTAATCCATAGCAAGTTAACTCAATTGTGACTGACTCGTCAGTCCTATGCACTTGGAATCTCATAAGTGATCACTTTGGGTGAGTTTGAAAAGATACAGAGCCATAGAATGTGAAAAATTAACGTCTTTCAAATATTACGGGGCCAGTGTCTCAGCCTGCAAATTTCATTAATCCATAGCAAGGTGACTCAATTGTGACTGACTCGTCAGTCCTATACACTTGGAATCTCATAAGTGATCACTTTGGGTGAGTTTGAAAAGATACAGAGCCATAGAATGTGAAAAATTAACGTCTTTCAAATATTACGGGGCCACTGTCTCAGCCTCCAAATTTCATTAATCCATAGCAAGGTGACTCAATTGTGACTGACTCGTCAGTCCTATGCACTTGGAATCTCATAAGTGTCACGTTGGGTGAGTTTGAGGAGGTACAGACCATAGAATGCAAAAAATTAACGTCTTTCAAATATTACGGGGTCAGTGTCTCAGCCTGCACATTTCATTAATCCATAGCAAGGTGACTCAATTGTGACTGACTCGTCAGTCCTATGCACTTGGAATCTCATAAGTGGTCAGTTTGGGTGAGTTTGAGGAGATACAGAGCCATAGAATTCGACAAATTAACGTCTTTCAAATATTACGGCTCCAGTGTCTCAGCCTGCACATTTCATTAATCCATAGCAAGGTGACTCAATTGTGACTGACTCGTCAGTCCTATGCACTTGGAATCTCATAAGTGGTCACTTTGGGTGAGTTTGAGGAGATACAGAGACATAGAATGCGACAAATTAAAGTCTTTCAAATATTATGGCTCCAGTGTCTCAGCCTGCACATTTCATTAATCCATAGCAAGGTGACTCGATTGTGACTGACTCGTCAGTCCTATGCTCTTGCAATCTCTTAAGTGGTCACTTTGGGTGAGTTTGAGGAGATGCAGAGCCATAGAATGTGAAAAATTAACGTCTTTCAAATATTACGTGGCCAGTGTCTCAGCCTGCACATTTCATTAATCCATAGCAAGGTGACTCAATTGTGACTGACTCGTCAGTCCTATGCACTTGGAATCTGATAAGTGGTCACATTGGGTGAGTTTGAGGAGATACAGAGCCATAGAATGCGAAAAATTAACGTCTTTCAAATATTACGGGGCCAGTGTCTCAGCCTGCACATTTCATTAATCCATAGCAAGGTGACTCAATTGTGACTGACTCGTCAGTCCAATGCACTTGGAATCTCATAAGTGGTCACTTTGGGTGAGTTTGAGGAGATACAGAGCCATAGAAAGCGAAAAATTAGCGTCTTTCAAATATTACGTGGCCAGTATCTCAGCCTGCACATTTCATTAATCCATAGCAAGTTAACTCAATTGTGACTGACTCGTCAGTCCTATGCACTTGGAATCTCATAAGTGATCACTTTGGGTGAGTTTGAAAAGATACAGAGCCATAGAATGTGAAAAATTAACATCTTTCAAATATTACGGGGCCAGTGTCTCAGCCTGCACATTTCATTAATCCATAGCAAGGTGACTCAATTGTGACTGACTCGTCAGTCCAATGCATTTGGAATCTCATAAGTGGTCACTTTGGGTGAGTTTGAGGAGATACAGAGCCATAGAATGTGAAAAATTAACGTCTTTCAAATATTACGGGGCCAGTGTCTCAGCCTGCACATTTCATTAATCCATAGCAAGGTGACTCAATTGTGACTGACTCGTCAGTCCAATGCACTTGGAATCTCATAAGTGGTCACTTTGGGTGAGTTTGAGGAGATACAGAGACATAGAATGCGACAAATTAAAGTCTTTCAAATATTATGGCTCCAGTGTCTCAGCCTGCACATTTCATTAATCCATAGCAAGGTGACTCGATTGTGACTGATTCGTGAGTCCTATGCTCTTGGAATCTCATAAGTGGTCACTTTGGGTGAGTTTGAGGAGATACAGAGACATAGAATGGGAAAAATTAACGTCTTTTAAATATTACGGGGCCAGTGTCTCAGCCTGCACATTTCATTAATCCATAGCAAGGTGACTCAAATGTGACTGACTCGTCAGTCCTATGCACTTGGAATCTCATAAGTGGTCACTTTGGGTGAGTTTGAGGAGATACAGAGCCATAGAATGTGAAAAATTAACGTCTTTCAAATATTACGTGGCCAGTGTCTCAGCCTGCACATTTCATTAATCCATAGCAAGGTGACTCAATTGTGACTGACTCGTCAGTCCAATGCACTTGGAATCTCATAAGTGGTCACTTTGGGTGAGTTTGAGGAGATACAGAGCCATAGAAAGCGAAAAATTAACGTCTTTCAAATATTACGTGGCCAATGTCTCAGCCTGCACATTTCATTAATCCATAGCAAGTTAACTCAATTGTGACTGACTCGTCAGTCCTATGCACTTGGAATCTCATAAGTGATCACTTTGGGTGAGTTTGAAAAGATACAGAGCCATAGAATGTGAAAAATTAACGTCTTTCAAATATTACGGGGCCAGTGTCTCAGCCTGCACATTTCATTAATCCATAGCAAGGTGACTCAATTGTGACTGACTCGTCAGTCCAATGCACTTGGAATCTCATAAGTGGTCACTTTGGGTGAGTTTGAGGAGATACAGAGACATAGAATGCGACAAATTAAAGTCTTTCAAATATTATGCCTCCAGTGTCTCAGCCTGCACATTTCATTAATCCATAGCAAGGTGACTTGATTGTGAGTTTGAGGAGATACAGAGACATAGAATGCGAAAAATTAACGTCTTTTAAATATTACGGGGCCAGTGTCTCAGCCTGCACATTTCATTAATCCATAGCAAGGTGACTCAAATGTGACTGACTCATCAGTCCTATGCACTTGGAATCTCATAAGTGGTCACTTTGGGTGAGTTTGAGGAGATACAGAGCCATAGAATGTGAAAAATTAACGTCTTTCAAATATTACGTGGCCAGTGTCTCAGCCTGCACATTTCATTAATCCATAGCAAGGTGACTCAATTGTGACTGACTCGTCAGTCCTATGCACTTGGAATCTGATAAGTGGTCACTTTGGGTGAGTTTGAGGAGATACAGAGCCATAGAATGCGAAAAATTAACGTCTTTCAAATATTACGGGGCCAGTGTCTCAGCCTGCACATTTCATTAATCCATAGCAAGGTGACTCAGTTGTGACTGACTCGTCAGTCCAATGCACTTGGAATCTCATAAGTGGTCACTTTGGGTGAGTTTGAGGAGATACAGAGCCATAGAAAGCGAAAAATTAACGTCTTTCAAATATTACGTGGCCAGTATCTCAGCCTGCACATTTCATTAATCCATAGCAAGTTAACTCAATTGTGACTGACTCGTCAGTCCTATGCACTTGGAATCTCATAAGTGATCACTTTGGGTGAGTTTGAAAAGATACAGAGCCATAGAATGTGAAAAATTAACGTCTTTCAAATATTACGGGGCCAGTGTCTCAGCCTGCAAATTTCATTAATCCATAGCAAGGTGACTCAATTGTGACTAACTCGTCAGTCCAATGCATTTGGAATCTCATAAGTGGTCACTTTGGGTGAGTTGGAGGAGATACAGAGCCATAGAATGTGAAAAATTAACGTCTTTCAAATATTACGGGGCCAGTGTCTCAGCCTGCACATTTCATTAATCCATAGTAAGGTGACTCAATTGTGACTGACTCGTCAGTCCTATGCACTTGGAATCTCATAAGTGTCACGTTGGGTGAGTTTGAGGAGGTACAGACCATAGAATGCGAAAAATTAACGTCTTTCAAATATTACGGGGTCAGTGTCTCAGCCTGCACATTTCATTAATCCATAGCAAGGTGACTCAATTGTGACTGACTCGTCAGTCCTATGCACTTGGAATCTCATAAGTGGTCAGTTTGGGTGAGTTTGAGGAGATACAGAGCCATAGAATTCGACAAATTAACGTCTTTCAAATATTACGGCTCCAGTGTCTCAGCCTGCACATTTCATTAATCCATAGCAAGGTGACTCAATTGTGACTGACTCGTCAGTCCTATGCACTTGGAATCTCATAAGTGGTCACTTTGGGTGAGTTTGAGGAGATACAGAGACATAGAATGCGACAAATTAAAGTCTTTCAAATATTATGGCTCCAGTGTCTCAGCCTGCACATTTCATTAATCCATAGCAAGGTGACTCGATTGTGACTGACTCGTCAGTCCTATGCTCTTGGAATCTCTTAAGTGGTCACTTTGGGTGAGTTTGAGGAGATACAGAGCCATAGAATGTGAAAAATTAACGTCTTTCAAATATTACGTGGCCAGTGTCTCAGCCTGCACATTTCATTAATCCATAGCAAGGTGACTCAATTGTGACTGACTCGTCAGTCCTATGCACTTGGAATCTGATAAGTGGTCACGTTGGGTGAGTTTGAGGAGATACAGAGCCATAGAATGCGAAAAATTAACGTCTTTCAAATATTACGGGGCCAGTGTCTCAGCCTGCACATTTCATTAATCCATAGCAAGGTGACTCAATTGTGACTGACTCGTCAGTCCAATGTACTTGGAATCTCATAAGTGGTCACTTTGGGTGAGTTTGAGGAGATACAGAGCCATAGAAAGCGAAAAATTAACGTCTTTCAAATATTATGTGGCCAGTATCTCAGCCTGCACATTTCATTAATCCATAGCAAGTTAACTCAATTGTGACTGACTCGTCAGTCCTATGCACTTGGAATCTCATAAGTGATCACTTTGGGTGAGTTTGAAAAGATACAGAGCCATAGAATGTGAAAAATTAACATCTTTCAAATATTACGGGGCGAGTGTCTCAGCCTGCACATTTCATTAATCCATAGCAAGGTGACTCAATTGTGACTGACTCGTCAGTCCAATGCATTTGGAATCTCATAAGTGGTCACTTTGGGTGAGTTTGAGGAGATACAGAGCCATTGAATGTGAAAAATTAACGTCTTTCAAATATTACGGGGCCAGTGTCTCAGCCTGCACATTTCATTAATCCATAGCAAGGTGACTCAATTGTGACTGACTCGTCAGTCCTATGCACTTGGAATCTCATAAGTGTCACGTTGGGTGAGTTTGAGGAGGTACAGACCATAGAATGCGAAAAATTAACGTCTTTCAAATATTACGGGGCCAGTGTCTCAGCCTGCACATTTCATTAATCCATAGCAAGGTGACTCAATTGTGACTGACTCGTCAGTCCTATGCACTTGGAATCTCATAAGTGGTCAGTTTGGGTGAGTTTGAGGAGATACAGAGCCATAGAATTCGACAAATTAACGTCTTTCAAATATTACGGCTCCAGTGTCTCAGCCTGCACATTTCATTAATCCATAGCAAGGTGACTCAATTGTGACTGACTCGTCAGTCCTATGCACTTGGAATCTCATAAGTGGTCACTTTGGGTGAGTTTGAGGAGATACAGAGCCATAGAATGCGACAAATTAAAGTCTTTCAAATATTATGGCTCCAGTGTCTCAGCCTGCACATTTCATTAATCCATAGCAAGGTGACTCGATTGTGACTGACTCGTCAGTCCTATGCTCTTGGAATCTCATAAGTGGTCACTTTGGGTGAGTTTGAGGAGATACAGAGCCATAGAATGTGAAAAATTAACGTCTTTCAAATATTACGTGGCCAGTGTCTCAGCCTGCACATTTCATTAATCCATAGCAAGGTGACTCAATTGTGACTGACTCGTCTATCCTATGCACTTGGAATCTGATAAGTGGTCAAGTTGGGTGAGTTTGAGGAGATACAGAGCCATAGAATGCGAAAAATTAACGTCTTTCAAATATTACGGGGCCAGTGTCTCAGCCTGCACATTTCATTAATCCATAGCAAGGTGACTCAATTGTGACTGACTCGTCAGTCCAATGCACTTGGAATCTCATAAGTGGTCACTTTGGGTGAGTTTGAGGAGATACAGAGCCATAGAAAGCGAAAAATTAACGTCTTTCAAATATTACGTGGCCAGTATCTCAGCCTGCATATTTCATTAATCCATAGAAAGTTAACTCAATTGTGACTGACTCGTCAGTCCTATGCACTTGGAATCTCATAAGTGATCACTTTGGGTGAGTTTGAAAAGATACAGAGCCATAGAATGTGAAAAATTAACGTCTTTCAAATATTACGGGGCCAGTGTCTCAGCCTGCACATTTCATTAATCCATAGCAAGGTGACTCAATTGTGACTGACTCGTCAGTCCTATGCACTTGGAATCTCATAAGTGTCACGTTGGGTGAGTTTGAGGAGGTACAGACCATAGAATGCGAAAAATTAACGTCTTTCAAATATTACGGGGTCAGTGTCTCAGCCTGCACATTTCATTAATCCATAGCAAGGTGACTCAATTGTGACTGACTCGTCAGTCCTATGCACTTGGAATCTCATAAGTGGTCAGTTTGGGTGAGTTTGAGGAGATACAGAGCCATAGAATTCGACAAATTAACGTCTTTCAAATATTACGGCTCCAGTGTCTCAGCCTGCACATTTCATTAATCCATAGCAAGGTGACTCAATTGTGACTGACTCGTCAGTCCTATGCACTTGGAATCTCATAAGTGGTCACTTTGGGTGAGTTTGAGGAGATACAGAGACATAGAATGCGACAAATTAAAGTCTTTCAAATATTATGGCTCCAGTGTCTCAGCCTGCACATTTCATTAATCCATAGCAAGGTGACTCGATTGTGACTGACTCGTCAGTCCTATGCTCTTGGAATCTCTTAAGTGGTCACTTTGGGTGAGTTTGAGGAGATACAGAGCCATAGAATGTGAAAAATTAACGTCTTTCAAATATTACGTGGCCAGTGTCTCAGCCTGCACATTTCATTAATCCATAGCAAGGTGACTCAATTGTGACTGACTCGTCAGTCCTATGCACTTGGAATCTGATAAGTGGTCACGTTGGGTGAGTTTGAGGAGATACAGAGCCATAGAATGCGAAAAATTAACGTCTTTCAAATATTACGGGGCCAGTGTCTCAGCCTGCACATTTCATTAATCCATAGCAAGGTGACTCAATTGTGACTGACTCGTCAGTCCAATGTACTTGGAATCTCATAAGTGGTCACTTTGGGTGAGTTTGAGGAGATACAGAGCCATAGAAAGCGAAAAATTAACGTCTTTCAAATATTATGTGGCCAGTATCTCAGCCTGCACATTTCATTAATCCATAGCAAGTTAACTCAATTGTGACTGACTCGTCAGTCCTATGCACTTGGAATCTCATAAGTGATCACTTTGGGTGAGTTTGAAAAGATACAGAGCCATAGAATGTGAAAAATTAACATCTTTCAAATATTACGGGGCGAGTGTCTCAGCCTGCACATTTCATTAATCCATAGCAAGGTGACTCAATTGTGACTGACTCGTCAGTCCAATGCATTTGGAATCTCATAAGTGGTCACTTTGGGTGAGTTTGAGGAGATACAGAGCCATTGAATGTGAAAAATTAACGTCTTTCAAATATTACGGGGCCAGTGTCTCAGCCTGCACATTTCATTAATCCATAGCAAGGTGACTCAATTGTGACTGACTCGTCAGTCCTATGCACTTGGAATCTCATAAGTGTCACGTTGGGTGAGTTTGAGGAGGTACAGACCATAGAATGCGAAAAATTAACGTCTTTCAAATATTACGGGGCCAGTGTCTCAGCCTGCACATTTCATTAATCCATAGCAAGGTGACTCAATTGTGACTGACTCGTCAGTCCTATGCACTTGGAATCTCATAAGTGGTCAGTTTGGGTGAGTTTGAGGAGATACAGAGCCATAGAATTCGACAAATTAACGTCTTTCAAATATTACGGCTCCAGTGTCTCAGCCTGCACATTTCATTAATCCATAGCAAGGTGACTCAATTGTGACTGACTCGTCAGTCCTATGCACTTGGAATCTCATAAGTGGTCACTTTGGGTGAGTTTGAGGAGATACAGAGCCATAGAATGCGACAAATTAAAGTCTTTCAAATATTATGGCTCCAGTGTCTCAGCCTGCACATTTCATTAATCCATAGCAAGGTGACTCGATTGTGACTGACTCGTCAGTCCTATGCTCTTGGAATCTCATAAGTGGTCACTTTGGGTGAGTTTGAGGAGATACAGAGCCATAGAATGTGAAAAATTAACGTCTTTCAAATATTACGTGGCCAGTGTCTCAGCCTGCACATTTCATTAATCCATAGCAAGGTGACTCAATTGTGACTGACTCGTCTATCCTATGCACTTGGAATCTGATAAGTGGTCAAGTTGGGTGAGTTTGAGGAGATACAGAGCCATAGAATGCGAAAAATTAACGTCTTTCAAATATTACGGGGCCAGTGTCTCAGCCTGCACATTTCATTAATCCATAGCAAGGTGACTCAATTGTGACTGACTCGTCAGTCCAATGCACTTGGAATCTCATAAGTGGTCACTTTGGGTGAGTTTGAGGAGATACAGAGCCATAGAAAGCGAAAAATTAACGTCTTTCAAATATTACGTGGCCAGTATCTCAGCCTGCATATTTCATTAATCCATAGAAAGTTAACTCAATTGTGACTGACTCGTCAGTCCTATGCACTTGGAATCTCATAAGTGATCACTTTGGGTGAGTTTGAAAAGATACAGAGCCATAGAATGTGAAAAATTAACGTCTTTCAAATATTACGGGGCCAGTGTCTCAGCCTGCACATTTCATTAATCCATAGCAAGGTGACTCAATTGTGACTGACTCGTCAGTCCTATGCACTTGGAATCTCATAAGTGTCACGTTGGGTGAGTTTGAGGAGGTACAGACCATAGAATGCGAAAAATTAACGTCTTTCAAATATTACGGGGTCAGTGTCTCAGCCTGCACATTTCATTAATCCATAGCAAGGTGACTCAATTGTGACTGACTCGTCAGTCCTATGCACTTGGAATCTCATAAGTGGTCAGTTTGGGTGAGTTTGAGGAGATACAGAGCCATAGAATTCGACAAATTAACGTCTTTCAAATATTACGGCTCCAGTGTCTCAGCCTGCACATTTCATTAATCCATAGCAAGGTGACTCAATTGTGACTGACTCGTCAGTCCTATGCACTTGGAATCTCATAAGTGGTCACTTTGGGTGAGTTTGAGGAGATACAGAGACATAGAATGCGACAAATTAAAGTCTTTCAAATATTATGGCTCCAGTGTCTCAGCCTGCACATTTCATTAATCCATAGCAAGGTGACTCGATTGTGACTGACTCGTCAGTCCTATGCTCTTGGAATCTCTTAAGTGGTCACTTTGGGTGAGTTTGAGGAGATACAGAGCCATAGAATGTGAAAAATTAACGTCTTTCAAATATTACGTGGCCAGTGTCTCAGCCTGCACATTTCATTAATCCATAGCAAGGTGACTCAATTGTGACTGACTCGTCAGTCCTATGCACTTGGAATCTGATAAGTGGTCACGTTGGGTGAGTTTGAGGAGATACAGAGCCATAGAATGCGAAAAATTAACGTCTTTCAAATATTACGGGGCCAGTGTCTCAGCCTGCACATTTCATTAATCCATAGCAAGGTGACTCAATTGTGACTGACTCGTCAGTCCAATGTACTTGGAATCTCATAAGTGGTCACTTTGGGTGAGTTTGAGGAGATACAGAGCCATAGAAAGCGAAAAATTAACGTCTTTCAAATATTACGTGGCCAGTATCTCAGCCTGCACATTTCATTAATCCATAGCAAGTTAACTCAATTGTGACTGACTCGTCAGTCCTATGCACTTGGAATCTCATAAGTGATCACTTTGGGTGAGTTTGAAAAGATACAGAGCCATAGAATGTGAAAAATTAACATCTTTCAAATATTACGGGGCGAGTGTCTCAGCCTGCACATTTCATTAATCCATAGCAAGGTGACTCAATTGTGACTGACTCGTCAGTCCAATGCATTTGGAATCTCATAAGTGGTCACTTTGGGTGAGTTTGAGGAGATACAGAGCCATTGAATGTGAAAAATTAACGTCTTTCAAATATTACGGGGCCAGTGTCTCAGCCTGCACATTTCATTAATCCATAGCAAGGTGACTCAATTGTGACTGACTCGTAAGTCCTATGCACTTGGAATCTCATAAGTGTCACGTTGGGTGAGTTTGAGGAGGTACAGACCATAGAATGCGAAAAATTAACGTATTTCAAATATTACGGGGCCAGTGTCTCAGCCTGCACATTTCATTAATCCATAGCAAGGTGACTCAATTGTGACTGACTCGTCAGTCCTATGCACTTGGAATCTCATAAGTGGTCAGTTTGGGTGAGTTTGAGGAGATACAGAGCCATAGAATTCGACAAATTAACGTCTTTCAAATATTACGGCTCCAGTGTCTCAGCCTGCACATTTCATTAATCCATAGCAAGGTGACTCAATTGTGACTGACTCGTCAGTCCTATGCACTTGGAATCTCATAAGTGGTCACTTTGGGTGAGTTTGAGGAGATACAGAGCCATAGAATGCGACAAATTAAAGTCTTTCAAATATTATGGCTCCAGTGTCTCAGCCTGCACATTTCATTAATCCATAGCAAGGTGACTCGATTGTGACTGACTCGTCAGTCCTATGCTCTTGGAATCTCATAAGTGGTCACTTTGGGTGAGTTTGAGGAGATACAGAGCCATAGAATGTGAAAAATTAACGTCTTTCAAATATTACGTGGCCAGTGTCTCAGCCTGCACATTTCATTAATCCATAGCAAGGTGACTCAATTGTGACTGACTCGTCTATCCTATGCACTTGGAATCTGATAAGTGGTCAAGTTGGGTGAGTTTGAGGAGATACAGAGCCATAGAATGCGAAAAATTAACGTCTTTCAAATATTACGGGGCCAGTGTCTCAGCCTGCACATTTCATTAATCCATAGCAAGGTGACTCAATTGTGACTGACTCGTCAGTCCAATGCACTTGGAATCTCATAAGTGGTCACTTTGGGTGAGTTTGAGGAGATACAGAGCCATAGAAAGCGAAAAATTAACGTCTTTCAAATATTACGTGGCCAGTATCTCAGCCTGCATATTTCATTAATCCATAGAAAGTTAACTCAATTGTGACTGACTCGTCAGTCCTATGCACTTGGAATCTCATAAGTGATCACTTTGGGTGAGTTTGAAAAGATACAGAGCCATAGAATGTGAAAAATTAACGTCTTTCAAATATTACGGGGCCAGTGTCTCAGCCTGCACATTTCATTAATCCATAGCAAGGTGACTCAATTGTGACTGACTCGTCAGTCCAATGCATTTGGAATCTCATAAGTGGTCACTTTGGGTGAGTTTGAGGAGATACAGAGCCATAGAATGTGAAAAATTAACGTCTTTCAAATATTACGGGGCCAGTGTCTCAGCCTGCACATTTCATTAATCCATAGCAAGGTGACTCAATTGTGACTGACTCGTCAGTCCTATGCACTTGGAATCTCATAAGTGTCACGTTGGGTGAGTTTGAGGAGGTACAGACCATAGAATGCGAAAAATTAACGTCTTTCAAATATTACGGGGCCAGTGTCTCAGCCTGCACATTTCATTAATCCATAGCAAGGTGACTCAAATGTGACTGACTCGTCAGTCCTATGCACTTGGAATCTCATAAGTGGTCAGTTTGGGTGAGTTTGAGGAGATACAGAGCCATAGAATTCGACAAATTAACGTCTTTCAAATATTATGGCTCCAGTGTCTCAGCCTGCACATTTCATTAATCCATAGCAAGGTGACTCAATTGTGACTGACTCGTCAGTCCTATGCACTTGGAATCTCATAAGTGGTCACTTTGGGGGAGTTTGAGGAGATACAGAGACATAGAATGCGAAAAATTAACGTCTTTCAAATATTACATGGCCAGTGTCTCAGCCTGCACATTTCATTAATCCATAGCAAGGTGACTCAATTGTGACTGACTCGTCAGTCCTATGCTCTTGGAATCTCAGAAGTGGTCACTTTGGGTGAGTTTGAGGAGATACAGAGCCATAGAATGCGAAAAATTAACGTCTTTCAAATATTACGGGGCCAGTGTCTCAGCCTGCACATTTCATTAATCCATAGCAAGGTGACTCAATTGTGACTGACTCGTCAGTCCTATGCACTTGGAATCTCATAAGTTGTCAAGTTGGGTGACATTTATAATATCCAGAAGATAAAATTTAAAAACAAGACAGAAAAGGTTTTTTCTGATCTTCCAAAATTTTCTCCATTGTTCGAAATGTGAGTTCTGGTTTAGCACACACCAGAACCCTGTAGCCTGCAAACTAACACAGCTACACGAAGAAGAAGGATTAATAATTGGGTGTATTTTCCGGTGACCCGTACTCTATCCATGACGAGTTTTCAGTAGTCTGGTTTCCGCCGACCCTACTCAGCAATATAGGTTCGGGCATCGCCCACCATCTTGGGTAGTACACTTTCGTAGTTACCTAACTAAAAACGTGCACCAGTTTAAGTGCTGTCGATCTTTTATTATCACCCAAACATGTATTTTCTTCTAAACATTATTGTCATTTCAAAATATTTTTAAGTTTAATTCACAATATTTGATGTTATAATTTCAATAATAAATGTTTAAAATGTTTTAAATACATACAAAAAGCTTATAAGTAATTAAATTAATGATCGAGATTTCCCGATAGCAATGATGTAATTCAAGGCCATCGTGGGTTTGTTATATTATTATAATAATTTAAAAATATTATGCATGATTGTATGTGTTATATATGTACTAATTATTATAAAAGAAAACTGGAATTAAAGTTTAACATTACAATGTTTTGTGTGGATGACAGGGGAAACTACTAGTATTTGTAAGTTCCTATTAAGTAACTGTAACGTGCCAAGGGTCTTGAGTTGAACTAATGTCAAGAAAAAGCCTTATGTCACATAAGAGAACATTTATTTACAAAATATAACAAGTATTTTACCAGCAATTGCTGGGGCTGAATTGGTACAAGCACTAATGTCACAAAAGTATCAAAAATAATCAGAAATCACATTTATATTATATACATTCAAATAATTCCCAGAATCAACTAAAAGAATTGAAAACAAGTCATAACACTGGAAACCTACTGTCTACTAACACTTAGACCTTGGATCATACTCTATGTCAAAACACTGGTTCCATCCTTTATCAAGTACCATAGTAGATTCAGTACCTAATGAAATGAATTGAAATGAATTCAATTAATCATGAGTTTTACCCCATGAAACATTAACCAAATCACCGGCATTCAGCCTGAAACTATAACCATATGACTGAAATCAACACATCATGCACAATCAACCACATGCATCTATAACATCTCAGTCCATTCAATTCTTGTCAGGTTTTACCCTGCACTAGAAATAAATACAAACTACTTCATCATTAATTCATTCAAACATAGTTAAATACAACAAGCAGCAAAGTATTAACTGAAAACCCAACTTCCCCTGAAATAAACAGTTAAAATATCATGATACTTTAAAGTAAATTCCCAGACAGGTTTTACCCTGAAATCAAACAGAAATTATGTACAGAACATTCTCCTTTCCCTGCCTGCTTTACAATGTTACCAAAGTCATCTTGCAACTTTCCCTGCAACCTATGAAAAATAATACCATGCAGGTTTTACCCTGACATTCCTAAAATCTAACAACAGAAGAAAATACCAGGTTTTACCCTGACATGTCTGTCTCCTGCTACCTATACCAATTCAGCAAAGAATGACACAATTCATCCTGCTTTTATAGAGAATCCCAGACATGGGAGAATAACTCAAAGTCTGCACCTGTAAAATTGAAACAAGGAATCCTATTGGTCTAAAATTTAGTATTCTCCCAAACTTTGAAGTGACAACATCCTCTCTGCACATTGACATGAGGATACAATACAAACCACTTACAGCAATCATATACAACAAGGATAACAGTATATGACACCAAAAAGTTAAATAAATACAAGTTACAATCATAATACATCAATTTAAAACTGTTTCATAACGAAATGGTAAAAACGTAATATCGCCGATTTCGCCGATATCACCGCATGCTTCATAACTATAAACTCATTTCAGACCCCCCACCCTTCCCCCCATCCTTTTCTTGTGTGGTGATTACAGAAATATTTTATAACAAGATTCCCTTCAATCTCGTGTGACTATTGTTGGAATTAAAGCCAAACAACTTTTTAACTGTTAACTAGACTATGGTCAGAAGGAGTCCATTACAAATCAATGCCAATTAAATTATTCTTCAAAACAAATCAAGCCACTTTCATCCATTTAGCCCTGGGTATTCTTTGCTTTGATTTTGTAATCAAGTTTGAAGTTTACAGTGCAAATCCCCCAAAGACAAAACATTTGTGTGTGTTGATATATAAAGAAATAAATATGTTATGTATAAATACAGAACATGGGCAATACATGAGCACAATTTATAAATGGCATGCATGTAAATATGTCTTGAGATGGAATACTGTAAAACTCTAAATTTACAAATAACATCACCCTACATTAGGCTGCTGTTATACTCAGGATGTATGTAAAGGTGTGTAGGATTGAAGCCCCACCCCCATACTTCCAATAGCCAATCAGGAGGGAGGTGCGGTAAGAGGTGCTATTCCGGAAAAAATTCCGATTCTAATTCCGATTCCGGGTTTTATAATGGACCGCCATCGTGGCCGATACCAGTCCCTTTATTGTTAAAGGTGGCTGGTTCCCGTCTAAGTTTTCAGACGTCTCGTTCTCGTAGCAGATCTCGGGCGATAGGTCAAAGGTCAAGAGGTGTAGGAAGTAAATCTACGGATAACAAGTTGGCGAAAATAATTTATGTAAATACCTGTATTAAGGGACATATTTCATTAGAATTGTAAGTGGACATAAAACTGCAGATGTAGATTTACAAAATGTGCCTTTTATGTTAAGAAAAAAATATTTTGAAAAACTATTTTCACTCTTCTAAGATAGCGAAAATTGGGGTTTTTTGAAGCTTGACAGCCTTTAAAATACACATACCGGTATTTGCAATTGCTCCGCTGTTAGTGGGTGGATTCAGATGAAACAAAAAGTAAAATACTGCCATAAATAAGCGTGGTACAACTGCTTAATATTTTGTTGAAATTCTCTCCAAAAATATTTTAAAATCCCACCAAAAATGGAATACTGGCAAATGCACTGTGGTTAATATTTTTATTTAAAATTGCATTTAATAATATATTTTTAATTTAATAAACCATATAAGAAAATGAATTCCTCTTCCCTCTTTAATCTGTTGATCTATTACCTTTCACAGCCTTAAAGACTATTGGTAACACAACCTTTAAAGGAATGGAGTGGTTATTTACCCAAGGGCTGTGTACGCTAGTTGTGATATTGGTCTAGCGTACCCAACGGCTGTACAGTGTATACAAGATTTATGTAATCGCTAGCATACCCAACGGCTATGTACACAAGATCAGTGCTAGTGTACCCATATTTTAATCACTTCTTCCATATAAATTAACTTTGTTAAAATGTAACAATAAGCTTAATAAGTTTAATTCAGAGAGTGGTCCTTGGCCCATTTCTGACTACTCAAAAAAATACCTTAAAAACTAATTACGTACTTCACAATGCCTTGGATACAGACCTGTTGAGTACGCTATGAAGGGTACTGATATCGAGTACACAACCATTGAGTGCATACTTCCTTGGGTAATGAGAAATTGGGCAGGCTGTAAAAAAATTGGAGTTGTTGGGTACACTAGCAGCAATATAGATCTTGTGTGCACAACCACTGGGTACACTAGACCAATATCACAACTGCTGGGTACGCTAGCAGTGATATGGATCTTGTGTACACAACCATTGGGTAGGCTAGACCGATCTCACTGTTGGAGTACACAAGCATTGGGTACACTAGCAGGGAAGTACATCTTGTGTACACAACATTTGGGTACACTAACAATGCTATTGATGTAGGGTGCACAACCATTGGGAACAAAGGGTTCACTGCTTTGATTGCAGGATAGTTGGGTATGCCGTTAGTGTACATACACAGCTGTTGGGTATGCTAGCAGTGATATGGGTCTTCCATACACAGTCTTTGGGTAAGCTAGACCCATATCACTGCTAACGTACACAACTGTTGGGTAGGCTAGCAGTGAAATAGATCTTGCATACACAACTGTTGGGTATGCTAAGAAAGCTATTGACCTAGGGTGCACAACCATTGGGAACATAGGGTTCACTGCCTTGAGTGCAGGGTAGTTGGGTATGCCAGTAGTGTATGTATACAGCCATTGGGTAGGCTAGCTGCGATATAAATCTTGCGTACACAACCGTTGGGTATGCTAGACCAATATCACTGCTAGCGTTCACAACCGTTGGGTACGCTAGCAGTGAAATAGATCTTTCGTACACAACCACTGGGTACGCTAGACTGAGACTGATATCCCTGCTAGTGTACAGAACCGTTGGGAACGCTAGCAGTGTAATACATCTTGCTTACTCAACCATTGGCTACACTAGCAGTGAAACTGATCTAGTGTACACAGCCATTGGGAACATAGGGTTCAGTGCCTTGGGTGCAGGGTAGTTGGGTATGCCAGTAGCGTATATACACAGCTGTTAGGCAAACTAGCACTGATATAAATCTTGCGTACACAGCCGTTGGGTACGATAGACCGATATCCCTGTTAGCGTACCCAACCATTGGCTATGCTAGCAGTGAAACTGATCTAGTGTACACAGCCTTTGGGAACATAGGGTTCAATGCCTGGGGTGCAGGGTAGTTGGGTATGCCAGTAGTGTATGTACACAGCCGTGGGGCACACTAGCACTGATATAAATCTTGGGTACACAGCCGTTGGGTACACTAGACTGATATCTCTGTTAGCGTACCCAACCGTTGGGTACGCTAGCAGTGATATAAATCTTGTGTACCCAATCGTTGGGTACGCTAGCAGTCAAATAGATCTTGCGTACACAACCATTGGGTACGCTAGAAGTGAAACTGATCTAGCGTAAACAGCCGTTGGGTAAATATCCTCTACCTTAAAGGAATGGGTGAAAATATTGCTAAGAGTTGTCTTTATATGCATAGTTATAATTTGCACAACCGTTACCTATGTACTGGCTTAAGTAATATTTTATGTACTCAAGTTCATGTGCTTTAAAGAATATTTATTTAAAAATAAATTTATTTTTAAAATAAATTTTACACTAAAATTTTATACTAAAATTATTTTAGTATTTAAAAAAATAATAAAGAATATTAATGTAAAGAACTTGTGAAATAAACAACGCCAATGGAGTGTGAATATGAATAAATAAAGTATATGAAATAAAAACAGTTTTCACCCCTACATGGAGCAGTTCCATACAAACCTGGAGTAAACCCAACGAGCATAGTGAAGGTGGATGGTCCCCAGTCAAAACAATTTTGCAATTCCCAATTATTTGGGTTTTTTAAAATGTCACTTTGAACACTGTATATGTCTTATCACGATGAGTGTTTTTTTGGGCAGAGGCAACCAGCACATACAGTTGTGCAAGGTTCTGTACCGTAAGCTGCCAACCATTGGTAAGCAACCACCAATTTCCCCACATAGAGTCTGATTGAACGGCAGACCTCAGGGGTGAACGGCGAGTATGTTATCACTGCTCCACCGTGGCCCCTGCAATTCCAAATTTGACCATACAAATGAAAAGCAAGGAAATTCCTATAGGAATTAAATGTCAGAAGATAATAGAAGTGTTCCCCCATGCTGACCTGCATACACAAACACCAAGTTTGCTAGAAAAATTATGAAAAGAACAAATTGACTTTAAGGTGGCCATAACTTGATAAAAATGGAACATTTAAGGTCACCGTAAAGTCATATTTACATATTAATTCTGATACTGTGGCATATACACCAAGTATAATAGACCAAAATGAACCACAGTGCGAGTTCTTGGATAAAAACCTCATTTTTCGAATTTAAGGTGGCCTTGAGGCAAGAGTCAAAGGTTAGATGAACAAAAACACTCAATCTCTGAGGTCGCTGGTTCGAATCTCGGCCCGGGTGCTTTATGTTAGAAAGTTGGCAGTTACTTGCTGATACCCGGTGGTTTACAGTGCAGAATATTGACCAACTAGTATGTACTGGTTCCTCTACCCGTAAACTACCCATCACAATATGACCCTGGCTGTTGAACGTGACATGAAAAAAAATCTAAATTTGAGGGTAGCAAAAACTGCTAGCCATAGACCAATAACCAACATACATCAGTCCAACAGTGGAATTGTATCTGGGTAAATAAGAGCACTCCGAGCTTTCATATCTCTGCCTAGTTCAATGTCTCCTCTATTGTTTACACATTTTTGAATTTTAGTGGCAACCTTAAGATTGATGAATGAGTACAGTTACTCATTCATTTTGAATCCATCCAACAATTTATCAGCCCTTAATAACAACAGTACTACAATCATATACTTTTTGCATATTTACAAAATCCTAGAAAATCAGGAAAGTGCTCAGACAAAAGCCTTAAATCAGTGAAAAGCTACGATTCTGACTTTTAGGTGGCCGTAATTTAAAAAAATATCTTTTGGAAAATGCCAGAGTGATTCAGGATTTAATGCCCCTGATATACACAAGTTTGCATTAAAATCTCGACATTTTGTCTTTTCAAAAAATTCTCAAAAATCAGTTGTTAAACCTACATCCATTAAACTTATATCACTGGAAAGCTATGAAAATAACCTTTCTTCTGGTTTTTATTTCATGAAAATCCGTTCAGAAATGTCAAAGTTATTTAAGATTTTACAACACCCTGTCACAAAAAGAATAAAAGTACCCTTATATGCACTGAGCGATAATCGGTTATAAATGGTTAAAAGTTTCCTTTTACAAAATGACACAAGCAAAGTGATGTGGATTGCATTGGTTTAGTATATCATACAACGTGCCTCAGAATTATTGTTGAAAAGCACAAATAAAATTTCCTCTATTACTCCCCTTTTAATATTATTACTTGTTAATTACACACCTAAACTGACCATTTTATCCTTTGATCCCCTTTTACCGCTCACATTCCCCATTATCGGGGACCATCACTTTTACAATATACACCCTCTATCCACATAATTCACCAAACGTTATGTCTAGTTTTTAACTTTTAACCCCCTGAGCCTTCAAAAATGATTTTCCTCCATATCTTACTGGCAATCCAGCCAGTCATTGCTGCATATCAGCACCATAGTAACTCATGCATTCAGTGCCCTGATGTTGCCAGTTTCTGCCCTTTCAGACCTCCACCACCACCTTCTGTCTACATTTCATCATCAAATCATCAATTCCACCAGCTCTACCACCTTTTCATCTTACTCCTGCTTGCTGGTCACATCAACCCAAATCCAGGACCTTCTGACTGTCCAAAGGTCACCTATGCCAATATTAGATCAATTCACAACATATATTCTGCCATCGCAAAATTTATTTCGGACAATGACACTGATCTCTTTGCCATGTCGGAGACTTGGATTAAATCTGATACCACCAGTGCCAAGCTGTCCGAAATCACCCCACCAGATTGCATTCTGTATCAACAGCCACAAGAGGTCCGCCTTGGTGGAGGACTTGGGTTTTTTTGTTAAAGATAGACTGGATCCATCCGTTTTTCCTACAAAGGCCTGCTCCACCTTCGAAAATTTCCTCATCAAGATATCACTATACAGACCATCTTCCTCCAGTGCTCAAACCTTTCTTGAACAGATTTAGTCATTTTTTTGCCTTAAATCTCCCTTAGTGTTGCTTTTAGAGCTTTAGACTGTATTAAGAGGTACTGGGGAAACCATATATGAAGAGACTAGATAGCCGGTCAGATTTGCCCCCCTGACCCTCCTTATGGGTCAAACTGGAGTCATAAAATAGCTGATTTTGTGTTTGTGCCTGATATATCCTTTATTATTGCTTTTAGAGCTTTAGAATGTATTAAGAGGTATTGGGAAACCATATCAGGAGAGTCAATATAGCCGGTCAGATTGACCCCCTGACCCCGCTTTATTGGTGGTCAGGAAAATAGCAGATTTGGTCCTTTTGCCTTATATTTCCTTTATTTACAGCTTTAGAATGCATTGAGAGAGTATAGGAAGGCTTATACAGAGAGTCTACATAGCCAGCAAGATAGACACCCCCACTTTTTGGGTCAAACTGGGCTCGTAAAATAGCAGATTTTTTCTTATATCTCCTTTATTATTGCTTTTACAGCTTTAGAAATGGATTCCATATGTGGAGAGTTTATATAGCCAGTCAGGTTTACCCTCTGACCCCCTGTTATGGGTCAAACTGTTTTCATAAAATAACAGATTTTCTGTTTTCGCCTTAAATCTCTTTTAAAACCACTCTTCTTACAAACTATAGCATTTATTAAATTAGATTTTTACAATTTATGACCATAGAAAACGAAATAAAGCTTACATCTTTCTTTTTATGTCAGCTGACATTATGTCATCACTCTGCGGCGTGGGCGTACGCGTCCGCGTGAACAACTTCTTCTCCAAAACTACAAGGCCTAGAGACATGCTGTTTTTTTTTAAAAGATACCTTATCTATCGAGGATGAAAAATTGTTCAAGGCATGCAAATCTGTCTGTTCGTCTGTTTGCTAGAGACATTACAAGGGGGGTACCCCCACCAAAAGTGTGAAAATTTCAACTTTTTATCACAATTTTCTCAGTGACTATTGCAGGGATTTCCCTCATATCTTGCATATATGTACTAGGCCAGAGGTAGATTCTCTTGTATGAGACCTTGATCTGTCTTACTTTTTTTTTAATAAATTTTTTTAATAATTTTTAATGCATTAAAATTCATGAAATCATGCACTAAATCACTTATAACTTCAAAAGTGTTGCATTTACAGCATTTTGTTAAAATATGTTGTTCAGCTACTTTTTTCATAGCTACAATATGGTGAGTAAGTTGGGTGTCTGTCTCAATAGCTAAGTGAGTAATAGCTACTTTTGGGCTTTTCAGTAACTTCCATTATGAGTAAAATCACTTGTAACTTAAAAACTATTGCATTTAGAGAATTTCGTATAAATATGTTATTCAGCTACTTTTGGGCCAGCTATAACATAGTAAAATTTCAGACCTGTAGCTCATGGCATAGCTGAGTAATAGCTACTTTTAGGTTATCACTGTTGAGTAAATCGCTTATAACTTGAAAACTATTGCATTTAGAGAATTTCCTATAAATATGTTATTCAGCTACTTTTGGGCCAGCTATAACATAGTAAAATTTCAGACCTGTAGCTCATGGCATAGCTGAGTAATAGCTACTTTTAGGTTATCACTGTTGAGTAAATCGCTTATAACTTGAAAACTATTGCATTTAGAGAATTTCCTATAAATATGTTATTCAGCTACTTTTGGGTCAGCTATAACATAGTAAAATTTCAGACCTGTAGCTCATGGCATAGCTGAGTAATAGCTACTTTTAGGTTATCACTGTTGAGTAAATCACTTATAACTTGAAAAGTGTTGCATTTAGAGCATTTTGTTAAAATATGTTATTCAGCTACTTTTTTCATAGCTACAATATGGTGACTAAGTTGGGTGTCTGTCTCAATAGCTAAGTGAGTAATAGCTGCTTTTGGGCTTTTCAGTAACTTCCATCATGAGTAAAATCACTTGTAACTTAAAAACTATTGCATTTAGAGAATTTCGTATAAATATGTTATTCAGCTACTTTTGGGCCAGCTATAACATAGTAAAATTTCAGACCTGTAGCTCATGGCATAGCTGAGCAATAGCTACTTTCAGGTTCTCACTGTTGAGTAAATCATTGTATCCACTGGATAGCCGCAGTGTGTAGAGAGAGATTTCACCATTATTGCTCTGATGAAAAAAAATATTATAGCTAGCTTTCTTAAGTTTGCAGTATATATTAATAACCATAAAATGTTGTCTGGGAATATTTTTGGCCTCATTTTGAGAAACAAGATGGCCTCGACGGGTGTTTTTTGTCAGTCATGAAAAGTGCTTATATCTCCCTTATTATTGATCCTAGAGGTTTGGGATGATAAACCAACCTGTAGGAAATCATGGGGTGGGAATCTTTTGGTGTGGTCAGATTTGACCTTCAATGACCCCTCCTTCAAGGTCAAACAAGGATAGCCAAACTTAAAAGTGATTATAACTCGCTTATTATTGGTCCCAGAGGTTTGGGATGGTAAACAGACAGGAAATCATGGGCTGTGAATCTGTTGATATGGTCCGATTTGACATTGGAACCCTCCTTCAAGGTCAAATGAGGATAGCGAAAATTGAAAGTGCCTACAACTCGCTTATTATTGGTGACAGAGATTTGGTTTAGGTAAACCATCCCATAGGAAATCATTGGCTCGGAATCTTTTGGTATGGTCAGATTTGACCTTTGGACCCCTCCTTCAAGGTCAAATTCGGACAGCCAAGCTTAAAAGTGCTTATAACTCATTTATAATTGGTCCTAGAGGTTTGGAATGGTAAACCATAGGAAATCATGTGCTGGGAATGTATTTGTGTGGTTAGATTTGACCTTGGACCCCTTCTTCAAGGTCGAACGAGGATATTGCATTTGTAGTATTTCTTTAAATATGTTTTAACCTATTTTTTACACTTAAACAATTACCTTGTTATTTTCCTTCATAATACCATTTACAGGGCATAACTTTTTTATCCTTTTCTTCTGTCAGCTTCGGAATTTCTTTCGAACTTGCTGTTCAGTTACCATTTACTGTATTTCTGTACAGCCCTTTTCCTGATAATTATTCTGTCCTCTAATCACCTTCACAAATCAAAAACACTCAGTCAGCTGACACAGTGCCCATTCAAGGGCACTCTCCTCTTGTATGTTAATGCATAAACATCCACACTTTCACTTCTTCTGTCAGTGCTGCATGTTTTTCTTGTCAAAAACCTTTTTCTACTTTATCCTGTATTGCATCTAACCTTTGGGGACACTTCATTTTGGTAGCAAAAACATTTTTCTAGTTTTCTTTTTTTTATAATAAAGTTTCAACCAATAGTATTTGGATAATAATGCTAACAAAAAGAGACAAATAAATGATCATGAAAATAATACCTCCTTGATGGAAGTAAATCTAACTTATTTAGAAAAAGCAAGTTTAGATAGAGATCATTTTATTTGCATTTCTGGTCGTTTTGATTTGATTTAAGTGAAAATGTGAGGATCTAACACCACTCAAATCCTACACATGGGCCCAGTCTCCCAAAGCCCTGCCTAAGTGTAGAAGATGGTGCGTACACATTAGTAGACCCTAAACAGGAATGTTGAAGTACCACTTGAAAAGATGGGGTAGAGTGGAAATCTATTCCATCCCTGAATTAGAGTAGGATATTATGTGAGAGAGGGTGAATAGTTCTTGGACTTTATCAAGTTCACAAGGACAGTGATAAATGATAAGAAACAAAAAGTCCAAAACAGTACTTTGCCACGTTAAATGCTGTGTGTGCCATACTGAGTGCTGATTGCGAACACATATCTAAGGACTGTCCTTTTTATATTCTATCGCATCAGAGGATCTTCATCATTTTGCGTTATCCAAATATTATTATTATTAGCATACATATTACTGCATCAGGGACAACACAGCTTTCCACCATGGCTCATAAATATGATGGTTTCATATTTGTTTTACATACTGTAATTGGAATTGAAATATGATGGTTTCATATTTGTTTTACATACTGTAATTGGAATTACCAACTTCGAACTTTGCACAAAAGATTTTGCTGTTTATTTTTTTTTCTATTAGTTAATGATCTTTTTATTCTTGTTTCTTACTCTAATCAAGGAGTGCAGTGTGTGTCACTGTTTAATTGCAATTCTTATCAGAGTTGTTGGTATCAATTCGATGGTAGTAAGGAGTTTGTCAAGGTGAGCTTAAATTGGAAGTAAAATAGTCGTTGTTTTTTCCTGTTGGGCTTTGGTGGTGACTGCATACAGTATCCTATAGCTGGTGTTAAATGTTTTAGATGTGGATATTTAATTTAATACTACATATGTCCCGCAAGGGACGCTTGTTTGTATATGGGAGAAAATCATGGCTCCGCCGGCTCTGCGTTTCATTTTCCTTATAACTCTGTGACCGTTGGGCGGATTGTTTTCAAATTTGGTAGGTGTATGCAGTAGCCTTGGGGAATTTTTTCAAATATGCTGCTGTGACATTCCGACCAATCAGAGAGGTCACATGACCAAAAACTTCTTTTTTTCGATGGGCAAGCTTGTCCGGATGATAACTTGAAAGAGATTGTATCAATTCACCTGAAACTTGGCAAATACATTCATTCTATTAAAATCTGGAAATCATTAGATTTTGGCATTGATTGGTTTAGAAATGGTCGAGTTATTATTGATCAATTAATCATTACGAATTTTCCAAATAAGGAAAACACTAAAATGCTTATATCTCAAAAACTGTGTGAGATAGAGCGATTTTGACAAAATTTTCGACCCGCAGGGTATCTGCAAAGTAGCCATCCAAATTTTCAAAAAATTTTTGTCTCGCTAAAACTGGCAGCCATTTTGAATTTTCGAATTTTTCGCAAAAATTGCAAAACATAAAAATGCTTATATCTTGACAACCGTGCTAGATAGAGCAATTTCGACGAAATTTTTGACCCACAGGTTAACTCTGCAGAGTAGCCATCCCAATTTTCAAAAAAAAATTTGTCTTTCCTAAAATGGTGGCCATTTTGAATTTTCGAATTTTTCGCAAAAATTGCAAAACCCAAAAGTGCTTATATCTGGAAAGCCGTGCTAGATAGAGCAGACTACGCAGACTTTGGTTGCCACAACAGTATAAGGCTAGAAGCAGAGCATTTTCTTAATACTTTAGGACTCACTGTTATATCCTTTTCAGGACGCTTTATTTTTGCTGTGCAAAAACATTATTTTTTTTGCAAGTGATCCTCTAGTCATTTTCAACACTGTATTACTGTAGGTCATATTACGACGGGTAGTTTTATGGGTAGAGGAAACCAGGGACCTCAGAGGTGGGACGCGAGTGTTACCACTGCATCAATGTAGTCCCTGATACTACATATAAACACAGTGTGTGATAATGAAATCTGGAAACATGTGAAATCATGAATTATGAAGTCTTTAATGATTTTGTTTTATTATGTACAGGACCATACATACAGTCTGTGACATATGAAGCTGGCTTGTTAGAGTATGAAGATTTCCCAAGAACTGAAGAAACTGTTTATGTTCTAGGCACAAAGAACAGTGCTCTTTATGGTATGTTGCATGCATAAAAGGTTTTTGTCACATCTTATCTTAACCTATCACAAGAAATTCTTGCTTAATAATAAATTGGTCAAAATATTTTGGGCAAACATTTCAGGTAGGAATTTAAATATCTGATGGAAAATAAATGAATTTAAATAACATAAAATTGCAACAGGTACAGGTATATTGTCACCCAAAATGTTAATATTTTCAGCATTTTCACTTAGAGCCCTAAAATACAGTTTCCCATGTTTTCAGCTGATTTTCTCTTCCACCTAAAACACAAGCTATCACTCAATTTATGCTGTGATCCAGGAACTACATATAGAAACACACTCCTTGAGTGAGAACTAGCTAGGTGAACATCACCCCCCTTTACATAGTGTAACTATAAGCAGCGGTCCCTTCCTTTGATCTCAGTTGCAGCTACTCTATAAATATCACTCATTTATAATAATCCACTATTGCCAATTTAGGGAAATGACACTTGTGAGGTCCTTTCAGATTGTTTCATTTCAGAAAAGACTACCTGGAAATATTATTTAATAATTTCTCATGTAAGTCTTCTTAAAAACTATTCCAATGCCCTTTAGTTAGGCATGTTTTATTTCTGGATTGTTATCTCTCTGGACCATGTACCAGTAGCACAATGGATGGACTTGCCCCATCCCACAATTCTACTGATCTCGCTTTAGGACAAAAAACTGAAAGCTTTTGCACAGGTGACACCCCCCTCCCACGGGAAAGGATAATTGTATTTTACCTTAAAAATTAATGAAAAACATAGGAAAACACTACAGCCACTTATGGGAGAAGAAGATCTGGCACCAATTTCCACTGACCAAGATTATTCTTCTACTATACATTAGAACCTCTATTATACAACCCCCTATTATCTGAATTTTCAATTATCAGACCTCAAACCCACTCTCCAAGCTCCATTTATAACCAGGGAGCAGTAGAAGCAGACATACAAGCAAGTAAATATAGCAGGACAATGTGGCTGCCACATTCAGTATTCATAAACAGACAATTACTGGCCACAACCAACTGGCTAAATTGTGGTTTAATTTTTTTGAAAGACTCTGTCAACATGAGGAGATTAATGGTTCTGCCTGAACTACCATTCTTGGCAGAATATATCTACTCAGCAGTATATTATATCCTTGTTTAATATTTTTCAATAGATCGGTATTGACCAGGTGAGGTTCAAACTCAAACAAAACCTGTACATTAAAAAATAATAATAATAAAATAATAAATGACTGTGCAGAAAAAATTTGCCGTTGTGGAAAAATATTAAATCTGATCCAAGGATCAGTTTGGTAACACTGGTATCTTTACTCTTTCTAAAAGATACATCAGGTGGAGGGTTATACTTAAATGCTAGCCTAGAAAGATCAATTATACTTTCAAAATACAGTGGTAACTAGAACAGTATAAGGCCATCTTAAACTAGTTACCAAAGTGAGCTTTAAGCTGTGACTTTCAGACACATCTGTTTATTTTTCTGGTATCACTGTATTTAGTGTATTATGACCATTTCATTGGAAATACGATAACATTGTATAACAACCTGCATCTTGATTGTAAATACATGTATTAAAATATCATAATGATATTATTATTTTATTGCGTTAATACATCCTATCCAATGGACAATAGCTTTGCCGGTCGGTGCGCCGGTCCCGCCAAATGACAGAAAAAGTCATCCTGTATAAACTACCGGCAGGACCGGTCACGGAGTGTACATTCGCTAGGTGTCGCCTCGTGCATACTTCCTGTCTAGACAGGATGATGTGATCGCGTCTTTTTCGCTTGGCGTGTGGAGTGTACAGACATGTTTTGCAGAGAGTGTTTCAACGCAAAGTATTTTTAAGACAACTACAAACTTTCATTTTATTTTCAATTATAAAGAACTTTTATTGCTTCTGGAGTAGTTATGGCGTCTCCTGGACAAAAGAAGGGCTCGTGTGGCCACATTATGGCACTTTTTGATGCCCACTCTAAATGTGCACGGTGCCGTGAGAAGGGCATTGGCCAAGATCCTTGTGTAGAGAAGAAGCCTTGCCAGATCTGTGATAACTTGTCTGAAGATCAGAAGAAACATCTGGCCACCCCTACCTACAGGACACGAAAAGAACTCCAGAAAAAGATAAGCTCTCCCTCCCAGGCTGTTAATCCTGCTGACGTCACTGTTTTGGGGAAGGTAGAGAGCAGGGGTGAGAATAGTGATCGAGGCGAAACTCCCAGTAAGAAAGCCAAGAAGTCCTCTCACAAATCCCCCACCAAGAAGAAAGCCGGCAAAACTTCTGTAGACTTTCAAGCTGACCTGAAATCTATGGACGACAAGTGGTCAGAACGTTTTGACCAGCTAGAGGCGTTTTTCCTGGCCAAGAGTTTTCAAGTACCGGTGGAACCGGTCAAGAAATTAGACGTGGTGGTGACTGACAGGCCTTTTATCCCACCAGTTCAACAGGCTACCGGTGTTACCGGTGGGAAGCAGTCTACCGGTGCAGAGATGGATGTTGAGAGAGCCACCCAACCAGTTCAGGTTTCCGGTGCTGTGCTAACCATCCGGCCTGTTGAGGCTCCCAGTGCTGCACCTGTGACATACGCCACCGGTCAGGAAGTTGATCTACCTGCAGTAGTCTACAGACCCGAGGTTCAGCCCCCAGGTCCTGCTGCTATACCATCTACTACAGCCAAGCAGAGTTCTACATCTCACTCCGGTGGTGTAGCCCCTGTTGAGGAACCGGCAGCAGAGTCAGAACAGTTCAGTGACCGGGCTTCAAGCTTAGCTGATGAAGGGGAGGTCTCTGACTGTGAAGCCACCGGTCCAGATTGTGAAGAATTGTTAGATATGGACCAAGAGCTCACTGCTGAATAGACTTAGAGGGAAACTCTGCGAGGTGTCAGGTCATTTATGGCTTGGAATGACATTCCGGAGTTTGACTCCTCATTAAGTTCACAGGATGACAACCCGTTTACCGGCTCCAAGAGTTCTTATACCGGGAAAGTGACAGTTAAAGTCCCTGTGGACGAGTGGTTATGCAAAAAGATGGAGAAACTCAACATAACCGTGCAGGAGGGCTACCCATCTCGTACATCTGAGACTGCAGGTTTAGCTAGGGACCAGTTCGTCAAGTCTCCAAAGACATTGAAATGGTACGGGATGCACTGTGAGAAGAAGGACTTTTCTCGCTCCAAAGTTCATACTTGGACAAATGAACCAGCTAGGATGAACAGCACCTTCATAAGAATAGCCAACAGGTCCCTACCCTCAGCTCCTGCCTCCAGACCCGTATCACAAGAAAATCTACGAAAATGGGAACGAGCTGCACGTGACCAGTCCTACATGTGTAATCAGGCTGCAGCTTTTAGCCGGTGTCTCACTAAAGTTCAGGACAACATAGCTTCACAGCTCAAGATTATTCTAAGTGTTACGTGCAAAGGGAAATCAGCCACCAAGGTTAGCCAAGCTGCTGATGAGTTGGACTTTCTTGTGACTTTTAACCGTAGCATTACACAGGCTATGGCTCGCACCATGCAAGATTTATCATAGGGAGCGTTTGTAAATGTGGCAAACTTGACACTTACATGACGAGATAGTTACCTGGAGTACATTAAAGCTGGAATAAAACAGGACACTTTAACGTCTCTCAGAACTGCCCACTTCACCTCAGTGCACTGTTTCCGGACCACAATATTGCAAGGCTGAGGAAGAAATACATCATCATGAAGATAAGCGTACTTCTGGCCCTTCACAAAGAAATCCTCAGCGTTTTCACCCTTATTCTCAGCCTCCAAGGCAACAGCAGGAACCGGACCGGAAACAGGGTCTCCCAGCTTGGAAACAGCTTGGCAACAGAAGACGTGGTCAGAAATCTCACAAGGGCAGGGCTACTGTTTCGTTTTCCCAGTGACCGGCCAAGGCACAGAAGCAGTATAAGTGACAATTACTGTGTTCAGTTTGTGGCCGGGGAAGTATCTCCTGTCTGTGTTACCGGCAAAGTAAATTGTTCTGTAACTGGTGTAGAAGGGATTGTGTGCAAATCCCGAGCATCAAAGATCACTAAAATCTGGAAAGGTGTTTCCTGTGTAAATCCATTGAGTTCTGTACAAAATGTCACAAATGTCCCACCTGTTGTACCAAATCTGCCTGTAGGGGCCAGATTACACCAGTTTTGGAAAAAATGGGCAGCCCTAGGCGCCAGCCCCAAAGTACTAGCAGTCCTCAGAGAAGGTTAGATTCTTCCCTTCCGGTTCCGGCCCAACCTAACAGGAAAACCCACAGTAACAAGCTGCTATGTAAAACCCCACAGGAACAGCTACCTGTTGGAGGCATTGCATCAGCTGTTAGACAAAAATGCTGTAGAGTTGGTTCAGAATCCACAGTCCCTGGGTTTTTACAACCGGTTATTTCTGGTACCCAAACCCAACAACCGGTGGCGACCTATCTTAGACCCGAGCATACTGAACAATTATCTGAAAAAACAATCATTCAAAATGGAGACCCCAGAGACTGTAAGGACCTCCCTCCACGTAGGGGAGTGGGTGACCTCCATAGATTTCAAAGACGCATACTTCCATATACCAATAAACAGCCAGTCCAGGAAGTACATGCGTTTTCAGGTCCAGAACAAGAGTTATCAATTCAAAGCACTGCCCTTTGGTCTGTCCACAGCCCCCATGGAGTTTACAGTAGTGGCCAAAGAGGTCAAATTTCTGGCAATGAAACGGGGTATAAGAATCCACCAGTACCTAGACGAGTGGTTGGTCAGAGCCAGATCCCACCTAACTTGTCTGCAACACACACAAACTTTGGTAGCTCTCTGTCTAGAATTGGGTTGGCTAGTGAACAAGGAAAAATCAGAGCTGGAACCCACACAGGTCTTCAACTTTGTAGGTTACCAGTTCAATCTGAAAAGCGACAGGGTTTGCCCAAACCCAGAACGTTGGCAAACCTTACAGACAAAGATATGGGACATTATGTCAAGTCCAGTGTGTCCGGTCCGGCAATTAATGTCCTTGATTGGTTTACTGACTGCCACAGAAAAACAAGTACATCTGGGCCGTTTACATATGAGACTCATACAGTGGCATCTCAAAAACAATTGGAGAGTACCAGAGACACTGGAAAAGACTATCCCCATTCCCAAATCACTCCCCCCACGTCTAAGATGGTGGCTGGAGGAAAGCAATGTTATCACAGGTCAACCATTACACCCACTAAAACATGCGCTGCAGATCTTTACAGGCGCATCAAAAGAAGGGTGGGGCGCTCACTTAAACGGGCACATGGCAAGGGGAAATTGGTCACTTCCAGAAAGCAAACTGCACATAAACTATCTAGAGTTAAAAGCAGTTCTCCTGGCATTAAAAAAATTTCAAGCCCTTTGTACCAACACTACAGTCCTCATAGCTACAGACAACACTACAGTGGTTGCTTACATAAACAAGGAAGGTGGAATGAAGTCGGGCCCCTTGTGTGCCCTACTATGGAGAATTCTGACCTGGTGTACCAGGAAACAGGTTACTCTCAAAGCTTGACACATCCCCGGCCATCTGAATGTGATAGCCGAGAAACTATCCAGACTGGGCCAGACCATTCAAACCGAATGGTCCCTCAGTCCAGAAATCTTCCAAGCAATATGTCACCGGTGGTACCAACCCACTGTGGACCTGTTTGCCACCAGGTTCAACAACAAGCTACCACAGTTTGTCTCACCGGTTCCAGACCCCCAGGCATGGGCAGTGGATGCTCTCAGCCTGTCATGGGAAGGACTGGATCCATACGCCTTCCCACCAGCAGCCATCTTGGGCAAAGTTACAGGACTACCCTTGCAACAGAATCATACTGATTGCACAGGGATGGCCCAACATGCCCTGGTTCTGGGATCTAGTGGAAATGTCCAGCCAGATTCTCCTGTGTTTTGCCCAACATACCCAATCTAGTGTCTCAGCCATTCAACCAGGTCCTACATGGGAACCTGTCAAATCTGAATCTACATGCCTGAGCCACAGGAATTAAGAGGATCTACCAGATCTGTCTATGAGGCAGTGGACCATTTTTACAAAGTGTTGCCTCAGTAATCAGGTGGACTTCAGGGCACCACCTCTAAAAGCCATAGCTGATTTTCTTCTGTACTTGTTCCAGGACAGGAAGTTACAACCAGGCACTATTGATGGCTATAGATCAGCCATTGCTGACAAATTAGGCAACGTGCTCATAAATGTCAGCAAGGATGAGAACCTCAGTCGTCTTCTGGATAGTTTCCACAGAGACAGGCCCAAGGGCAGGAGGGGCATTCCCTCTTGGAACCTCTCCCTGGTATTACACCAGCTGACCAAAGCCCCCTTTAAACCCCTTAAAGAGGCCTCCTTGAAGCATTTGACCTTCAAGACTGTTTTACTATTGGCCCTGGGTTCAGGTAAACATAGGAGTGAGATTCATGCTTGGTTACACAAGAACATAAGACACCAAGCTGACTGGTCCAAGGTATCTTTATACCCTTCGCCCAGCTTTCTGTCCAAGAATCAGTTGGCTAAGGAAGGACCAGATAGTGTGGCCCCGGTTGTGATTCCAGCCCAGGCTCCCACTCTGGACAAGTCACTCAAGGGTGACAGGTCATTGTGTCCAGTTAGAGCCCTGTGTTACTACTTGGACAGGACCTCGGACCTCAGGCAGAATAAGGAGTTAGTGTTTGTCTCCTTCAAGAAAGGTTTTGACAAGGACATCTCCCCTGCCACCGTCTCCTCATGGATCAAGCAGACTGTGATCCTATGCTATGAGCTCTCTGACCAGCAGGCCCTCACCCTACATCAGGATAAAGCCAATCTGGAATCTCCTTAGACCAAATTTTATCAGCCTGCCACTGGAAATCACAAAACACCTTCACTCAATTCTATCTGAAGGATGTGGCTTGGGCTGACTCAGAGCTTTTCCACCTAGGGCCAGTAGTGGCTGCTCAGCCCATCCACCAGCAGGCCCAATAATGAGGGGACACTTAGTTTAAATATGTACATAGTGTATATACTGATACTTAGATAAGTATAAATCAACCAATCAAAAAACAAAAAACAAAAACAAACTGTGACATGCTTCCTTTGGGAGGTTTATTTCTTGGGACTGAACTCACACCCCTCTTCTCTTACCTCAGAGCAGGTATGACAAAAAAGGGGGGGGGAGGTAGTGTCTGTATACTCCCGCTTTACCGGATTCTAGTATCAGACCTCGACCTCATGGGCTCTATAAGTAACCCAGGTCCGAAATTTATTGTTGTTTATGAGTTCATTTAAGTCCTAGTAGCTTACCCGCCTGCCAAGCGGTAGTTATTTAGCAATTGTCCATTGGATAAGTTAATACCCTATCCAATGGACAGGCAAGGCCCTTCCAACCGGCCCCGCTATCAGCTTACTAGGGGTCTAATAGGTTTAGACAACGAAAAAGACGCGATGACGTCATCCTGTCTAGACAGGAAGTATGCACGAGGCGACACCTGGCGAATGTACACTCCGTGACCTGTCCTGCCAGTAGTTTATACGGGATGACTTTTTCTGTCATTTGGCGGGACCGGTTGTGCCGACCGGTAAAGCAATTGTCCATTGGATAGGGTATTAACTTATAAAACTTTAATTTTTTGCAAATTTTTGTTTTTCCAGATTTTTCCGGTTATTTTTGGTAATTTGTTTAATAGAAAGTTGCGTGTAGTATTGTCTGTAACTTTTACTTTAGGCTAATTGTTTTTACTTTAATAATTAAAAAAACTAGAGCTGTAAAGCCTGTAATATAGAGCTAGTTCTATAATTTTGTAAAACTAATGTAATAATTTCTATGGAACTAGTTCTATAATTTTGTAAAACTAATGTAATAATTTCATGGAACTAGTTGAATAAATCTGTAAATATACTTTCAGAATTTCACAGTGCAATAAAAGTAACTTCATAATTACCCCCACCAAGGAGGTTATGTTTTTGCCTGGGTTTGTTTGTGAGTTTGTTTGTGAACAAAATAACTCAAAAACTTACAGACAGATTTTGATGAAATTTTCAGGATATGTCTGAAAAGGTAAAAGGAAGAAATGATTCAATTTTGGGAGTGATCCGGATCACTATCTGGATCTTCTGGATCCATGAAATGTAATTTTTAAAGATAGATAACTCAAAAAAGTTATGGACGGATTTTGATGAAATTTTCAGGATATGTGCTCCCTTGGCGGAGGTCTGCGCTCTCCGAGTGCTCTTGTATTGTTATACTTTTGTAAGATTAATGTTATAATTCTGTAGAACTGATGTAATAATTTAAAAAAATTACCACTATAATTTTATAGAACTAGTTTAATAGTTTAGTAAAACCGGTGTTATAATTTCATAGAACTAGAAGATATTAAGAAGGATGTAACATCAAGACTGTGGTTCACCTATCGGTGGGGCTTTGCTCCGATCGGTGGGGATGGCCCCACCTCAGACCAGGGTTGGGGCTGCATGTTACGATGTGGACAGATGATACTAGGCCAAGCACTGGTGACTTACCACCTGGGTAGAGGTAAGCTGTGTCTTTATTGGTGTTGTATTACTGCTTGTCTTGGTAATATCTATATCTTTATTGTTGTAACTTTAATCATACCAACATTAGAAATTCCTCGCAGAATGCAGACCTCCCCCTCCACCTGTTTTCAGAAAGTTAGGATTTTTTTTGTATCCAGCATATGACCTGCATCTTTCCCAAAATGTAATCAAATTTTCCCATGGCCTTTTCTCTTTTGGAGAAATATCAACCAGAAACTAAGGTCATTGAAAGTACCTTGAAGATGGGACCTTTGAAAATTTTGTTTTCTGTATCCAGAAAATGATGTGGATCTTTCTCAAAATTTTATAACTTCATCATTTGTGGAGACTATACAAACATAAAACAGATTTCAGAAAACCCTGTTTATTACTTTTGGAGGTATTGGAAACAGACAAACTCACTGACTAATGTCATGACCTCTTAGCAGAGATTATGAGAGCACAATTGAGGATTACCGTATTTTTTCAAAATATGGCCCGGGCGTTAATTATTTTTAAATGGCATCAGACCAGGCATTAAATTGAACCAGGCGTTCTTTTGAAATACAAAAAAACAGTGTTATAAATTATAAACATTGTACTTGGTACCAGGCGTTTATTTGAATGAGGCATTTATTTGATCCTGGGCGTTATTTTGGAAATTTACGGTACTACTATTACTACTACAAACCTGTTGCCACAGGTGTCAATATCAATAGGTTGCCATATCAATATGCCTGTTTTTCATGCTTCCAGACTGGAGGTGGTACGAAGGCAAGAATGACAGGAACTACTACAACATCCTCAAGATGTTTGTGGACAAGAAGAGTAGCTGCTACTCCATCCACCAGATAGGTCAGTTTTGGTTAATCATCTTGTGCTATTTAAGACAGTGTTGGTCTCATCCCCAATGTCTTGGTCATTGCTAATTTGTGAAACTTTAGGTGTCCAAAGCCTATCTCAGGTTGAGTGAAGTTGAAGTAAAGGTAATGTTTAGTAAAGTTGAGTCAGTAAATTTGAAGTTCAGTAAAGTTGAAGTGGTAAAATTGAAGTTTAGTAAAGTTGAATATCCAGGGACCCTTACAACAACTTACGTCACACATCAATATCAACAAACTGGATAATCCACATCAGTCAGCCTATAAGCCAGGACATTCTACTGAAACAGCTCTATTGTCTATAAAGAACGAGGTACATCTCTCTCTGGCACGTGGCGAACCTACAGCTCTAGTCCTTCTGGATTTATCAGCCGCGTTCGATACCATAGATCACAGCATTCTTCTCAGTTACCTTAAATCCTGGTTCGGTCTTGGTGGAAATGTACTTAAGTGGTTTGCTTCCTACTTGGGTGATCGTTGCCAGTTCGTCAAGATAGGCTCTACTCTATCTGAATTAAGCAAGCTCATCTACGGCGTCCCCCAAGGTTCAGTTCTCGGTCCATTGCTGTTTTCACTTTATACTACACCACTTACTAAAATCATCCACCTTCATCCACATATCAAATTTCACTTCTACGCGGATGACACACAGCTTTACATCCATCTCTCTCATAAAAATGCCTCGGCGGCTCTCGCCAGGCTTAATGCCTGCCTTCTTGATGTGCAACGATGGATGTCTCTCAGTAAACTGAAGCTTAACCCAGAGAAAACGGAGTTCATTGTCTTTGGCTCTAAGTCTCAGCGTCAGAAGCTTTCCTCCTACTTTCCTGTTAGTATCTTTGGCAGCCTTATTCATCCGGTTGATTCTGTTAGAAATCTAGGTGTGTGGTTCGATGCAGAATTTTCATTCTCTGAACATGTCAAGAGGACTTGCAAAGCGTGTTTTCTCCAGATGCGTGACCTTCGTAGAATAAGACAGTATCTCACTACGGAAGTGGCAGTCCTAGCTGCAAATGCCTTGGTTAGTAGCCGCCTGGACTACTGTAACTCTCTTTTTAGGAGTTTGTCATGTTTCAATCTTCACAAATTGCAAAGTATTCAGAATACCCTTGCTCGTATTGTTACAAACCATAGAAGGTATGCTCATGTTACGCCCATTCTGAAACAACTCCACTGGCTGCCCGTGAAGTATAGATGTATGTTCAAAACTGCAACTCTAGTATATAAATTTCTACATAGTGGCTCCCCTTCCTACTTTCAACCTTACTTGTCTCCCAGTAGTAGTTCCTATAGAACCAGGCGTAGTCACCCAGATTGTCAATATCTTACTGTTCCTCCTTTCCGCCCATCAGTCTTTAAGTCTGTCAAACATTTTGATCACAGCTTTGCCTTTGATGCTCCTAGAATCTGGAATGAACTCCCTCATGATGTGCGCAGTGCAACATCAGTTGCCTCCTTCAGAAAAAAGCTTAAGACTTATCTGTATGCAAAAGCCTATCCGCCATAGCCTCCCTTGTCACCCTGTGTCTCCTTGGTACGACCTTGCTATATCCCCGGATTAATGTTAATTGCCCTTGCCTTATGTTCTGTTGCGCCTTAGAGTCCATCTGAGATGGAGATTAAGCGCTATAAAAGTCCACATTAGATTAGATTAGATTAGACCCTGAAATACAGCTACTTGATTGCAAGTTTCAGATAAGGGGGTAAATGTTTAGTTGAACTTGTACTATTTTTCTCTAGGTTGGCACTTTTTTGTTTATTTCACTTTATATTTGTGGTCCTATTTCATGGAATAATGCAAGAAGTTAACTATTTTAGTATACCGTAATTAGAATGTTTTTCTTTGCCTGGATAACGATATGGGAAGTATACTACCAACCCAACTCTGTGTGTACTAGGATTGGGTCAGTATTGCTGGTATCTCAGTATCAAGAGCATTTATACCCCACACCCTTTAAGGGCTGTGCAGGTATTGTTTTCACTTTTGAAAAAATATGTATTTTTTATGTGTAAATATGTATTGAAGTATGTTTTTAAATTTTTTTTTCCAAATTAAGGGTAAGTGTGTTTTTACCCCAAAGCCCTTAAGGGCTGTTGTGGTATTGTTTTCATCCATGGTGTTCGGATGGGTGGGTGGGTGGGCGGTGGGAAAAAGTTTGTCCAGCCTGTATCTCAGAAACCATAAGGAAGTTGATACTTTGTAGGGACATTGGTTAGGGGGTGTAGGTGTGCAACATCATGGTTTGACCTTGACTTGACCTTTGATCTTACCGTAGTGACCTTGACCTATAAAATCTTGTCCGGGCTATTTCTCAGAAACCGTTAGGTGTAGGAAGTTGATACTTGGTAGAGACATTAGTTAGGGGGTGCAGGTTTACAACGTCATGGTGTGACCTTGATTTGACCTTTCACCTTGCCACAGTGACCTTGACCTATAAAATCTTTTCCGGGCTATATCTCGGAATCAGTAAGGTGTAGGAAGTTGATACATGGTAGGGATGTTGGTTAGGGGTTGTAGGTGTGCAATGTCATGGTGTGACCTTGATTTGACCTTTGACCTTGCCATAGTGACCTTAACCGTTAAAATATTTTCCGGGCTATATCTTCGAAACCGTAAGGTGTAGAAACTTGATACTTGGTAGGGACATTGGTTAGGGGTTGTAGGTGTGCAACATCATGGTGTGGCCTTGATTTGACCTTTGACCTTGCCATAGTGACCTTGACCTATAATGCCTTGTCCGGACTATATTTTGGAAACCATAAGGTGTAGGAAGTTGATATTTGGTAGGGACATTGGTCGGGGGTTATATGTGTGCAACATCATGGTGTGACCTGGATTTGACCTTTTATCTTGCATATCTGATGCTATTTTTTCTCTCTACAGGGATATGTGATACTATTTTATCTCTCTTATATCTCTCATATTTTTTTACTTGAATCTTGGTTGTTGCACCTTTGGATGTCTTTTCATGTAGATTAAGCACTGTTAAAGTCATATTAGAATTCATTAAGGGTTTTACTTTTGCAACTTCCCATTGTAACAGATGGTATTGCATCAAGTGAGTTACAGGTTTTGCCCCAACTCCACATGAAAGTATGTATTGCCACATCTGTATGTATGGGTAATATTCAAAACATTTAAACCATAATTCGACCATACATAATTGTGATATTTTCATTGACAGCTATTCTCCAGTTAAGAAATTTTACAGTTTCATAACTTTTAGTTCACTCAATTGTCTTGTTTTAATACATAATCTTTACATGCAGTGCTCTGAAAGTATCCCAATCTGTGTACTCTTTCACTACTTCTATATCTCATGGTGTTGAAAAATATTTTCCCAGGCTGTGGGGTACGGGCATCTCTGATGCTATTTAAGCGTCCCGCGAGGGACGCTTGTTTGCATATGGGAGGAATTCTCGCGGAAGGGTCCGCCGGCTCCGCCGTATCCGCTGTATCCACCAGCTCCGCAAGTTTTCCTACCTATAGCGTCTTTACTAGTGGATGAAATTTCTTCAAACTTGGCACATATATTTAGTAGCCCTGGGAAAATTTTCTGAATTTGGTGCCATGACATTTCAACCAATCAGAGAAGTCACATGACCAAAAACATGATTTTGCTTGTCTGGATGATAACTTAAGAAGCGTTTAAAATGTTCGCCTGAAATTTGATATATGGATGCAAAGTATAAAGATGTGGAAATGATTAGATTATGGTAGACTTCCATTAAAAAATGGCTAATTAATTAAGCATTAAAATTTTTATTAACGAGGAAAATACAAATCCCTTAATAACTTCTAAACCGTGCGAGATAGAGCGATTTTGACGAAATTTTTGACCCACAGGGTATGTCTGCTAAGTACTATGCTCAATTCAAAAAAAAATTCCTCTCTCCAAAAATGGCGGCCATTTTGAATTTTGTAATTTTTGACAATAATGGCAAAAATTTAAAGGTCTGCACTCTGATTTGTGGGAACACAATGCACTCATGTAGTGTTCATCACAAATAATTATTTTGGCAAAATTTTTGGCCCACAGGGTATCTAAGCAAGATACTCTGCACATTTTTCAAAAGAATTTTTCCTCTATCCAAAAATGGCAGCCATTTTGAATTTTCGAATTTTTGACAAAAACGGTAAAACTTAAAATTGCTTGTATCTCCTATACCGTGCGAGATAGAGCGATTTCGGCGAAATTTTTGGCCCACGGGGTATATATATGTAAGATACTCTACTCAATTCTCAAAAAGTCTTCTCTTTCCAAAAATGGCGGCCATTTTGAATTTTCGAATTTTGACAAAAATGGTAAAACTTAAAATTGCTTGTATCTCCTAAACCATTTTAAATTTTCCAATTTTTTTTCGATATAATTTTAGATTGACAGGGTATCTAGGCAAGATCTTCTTTCTATTATAAGCAGCCAACACCATCTTTCTTTTGGGACGCTTTGTTTTTGCATGGAAAAACAATCGCTTTGCTTCGCTAGCGATCCTCTAGTTCTTTTTTCATTTTCAGCAAACATGGGAGCGTCAGAAGGGAAGCTTATAGGACAGTGGTTTGGACCTAACACTATAGCACAAGTGTTAAAGTGAGTCATTGGCTTGTTGTACAACGCTGTATCAGTAGAACCAGTGTAAGAGGAATTGATGTTGGGGTCTTTTCCTGAGAAATCATAAGTTCAAGTGCTTGTAAAAAATTAAGCTTTTAACTCAAAGAGGCAAATGGGCTTTCATTTGGCAAGAAACAACCTGAATCCAGGTAACTGTTGTAGTGATAACCAACTGGTAGTAACAGTATTGTAAATGTGGCAATTGATCTTATCAAATTTTTGGAACGTTAAATGTCACACATTGGTCAAGGTTTACCAGAGTAGTTTATGTACATAACCTAAAGTAACAGAGCATCATATTTGAAATAATTTGATCATATTTGATGAATCATTCTGTTAGTTATTTGGATGCTAACAATCAAATACCGTAGCCGCTCTCTGTCGTGCCCATGGGCAATGTGACCAAATATTTGAAAAAGTTGGCGATTGGTGTTTGCAACAACAAAAACCAACTGGACGTTTCGAAAAAAATAACCCGAATTTGGGGAGATCATGTTTTATCACATACTGACGGGAAATAAAATATGCGGTTGATAAACAAATCTTGGCGCACCAAAAGGTGACATAATTACTAAAATAAGGAAAATTTTGTTGAAAATGGATATAAATTTATCAAATTTGACCAATTATTGGGTTTTTATGGAGAAAGTTTACATCAAAACGACATATTAGCAATTTAACGTAAGATTGTGGAGGGGTGCTTACAAAAGCATAAGCGATACAGAGTGCGGCCCCAGGTAATTAGAATGTTAATACATTTGGGTATAAATATCACTTTCAAGACATTGCTTGGGTATATCACAATGCCCACTACACTACCAAGCCCAGTTTCAACACTAATATGTTTCGGAGAAATAGTTGCTGCTACAGTGATTGGATTTTCAGGAAGCTGTCCGTGTACGATGTGTGGACAAACCTCAAGATTCACGTGGCACTAGATAACACAGTGATTGTGGAGGATATCAGTAAGTGTATACTGTACTTATAAACCATGCCTGGGGTGAGTACAAGTACTAGTATTTGGTACTTGTACTTAATTGCAAATTTTATAGAACTTGTATTTGTTATATGTACTTGAGAGCTGAAAATTAAAAGTACTTGTACTGGGGAAAAATAATTAAGTACTAAATTTAATCAACTTTCCCAGTACATTTATAGTACCTTTGTAGTTTTCTTAAGTGGATTAGAAAATGAGACTGTTTATGTTATATTTCTGAAAAGTAGGGATTTTTTGTATACAGAATATCAGAATCATTGTTTTATATATTGTTTTTGAATGATAAAATTTGTGTTTCATACGAAACAACTCCAAGAGATAAGAAAGACTTCCATTTTGGAAGTCTGAATAGTTTACATACATGTAGTTATACATGGTTATTTCAGTTGTAAATACAGACCTCAATTAGTGTTGTTGTTAGTGGTGGGCATGGAGTTTTGGCCGCTCTAAAAAAGTCAAAACCCATGCACAGAATTTTGCCAAATTATTTTACAATGTCCATATAATATTCACCAAAACTAATTTACATTCTTCATATTTTTTTTTCACCAGAATCACTGTGTAAGATCCCCTGCTCTAAGTGTGACCAACTTGAGGCTGAATCCGACAAAAACAACGAGAGTACAAACAGTCCCCGGCAGACATGCAGCGCCTGTCACAAACATCAGCAGCTCTCAGCCAATCAGAAATTGGATTACTCTAGTCAAAGTGGCCGGCCGACTATATTTGATCGGGTGCAACAGCACAACCTCTCTGCAGCACCCGTAGGTCATGTGACTTTGAACAGTTCGAATACAGAGTCATGTGACCCGTTGTGTAGTTGCTGTGGAGGCAGTATCCATGATAACTGTGAGAAGAACTGTGATAGGGTGAAATGTGATGGCAGTATTCAGTGCGGTGGGTCGGTAAAAGACCACTGGCGGCCACTACTGTTGATAATACCACTAAGACTTGGACTGACAGACATTAATCCTGTCTATAATGGGGCACTGAAGGTAATAACTAGGCCGTATCTCAAAAAAAAAACTAGTACTATTTATTTTATGTACAGTTCTATTTCTAATTAAACTTTTATGGCACTTAATCTCCCCCTATGCGAAGGCGACTCTATGGTGCAACAGCGCCAAGATGATTAACCAATTTCAGTATCCAGGGACAGAAAAGAGGTCAAGCACTGCAGAGAACTCGAGTCGACGATAACGACTTAGGTATACTGTAAGGCTTTGACTTTGTTAGAAAAACAACACCGGATATTCGCCTCGAAAGAACAGATCCGAATTTGGGTAACTGTGTTTTAGTTGTCACCCAGTGGAAGTAGCATAGAAGCAAACATGGTGGATCATTTAAACAAAACGTTATGAAAAATAATGTTAAATATCTGTATACCGTATTTTTCCAAAATATGGCCCGGGTGTTAATTATTTTCAAATGGCATCAGACCAGGCGTTAAATTGAACCAGGCGTTCTTTTGAAATACAAAAAACAGTGTTATAAATTGTAAACAGTGTGCTTGGTACCAGGCGTTAATTTGAACCAGGCGTTTATTTGAACCTGGGCATTATTTCGGAAATTTACGGAAAATAAGGAAAGTTATGTGAAAAACTAATATCAATTAAAGAAATCTAACAGAATACTAAGGTTTATCTGAGTATTTCATTGATTTAGGCTGTATTTAATATTTTTTCGGTTACCCACTTCACCAGTTTGTACCCAGTTTCTTAAGGAATTATGTCCACCCCCCTGGGGGGTGGATATATTATTTTTGCTTTTTTCGCCGTCCGATGTCCGATGTCCGGCGTCCGGCGTCCGGCGTCCGATGTCCGGCGTCACGCATGGTTTCCGCTCATTTAAAGGAAAAGTATTAGAGCTATTGTCACCAAATTTGGTATGCAGGCTTATTGGGTCAGTAGCTTGCTTGGGATTGCTTTTGGCTGTTGTACCTCTTTTGCTTACTGAGTAATACTTAAGTACAGCTATTTTCAGTACCCATTGGTTTCCGTGCATTTAAGCCAAAATAATTAAAGATATTTTACTACAATTTTGAATACAAGATTGTTATGTCCATAGCTCGCTTGGTATTGCATTTGGGACTGATAGCTTTGTCAGTACATGAGTAATAGCCATTTAGGTACTTCATTGTGTATTTTCAGTACTACTTTTGAGTAATTTGCTAATATCTCAGAAACCGTAAGAGATAGAGCGATTTCGTCGAAATTTTCGACCCACAGGGTATCTAAGGAATGTAATATTTGCAATTTTCAAAAAATTTTCCCCTCCCCAAAAATGGCGGCCATTTTGAATTTTCGAATTTTTGCCAAAAATGGCAAAACACAAATTTGCTTCTATCTCCTTAACCGTGTGAGATAGAGCGATTTCGTCGAAATTTTCGACCCACAGAGTATTTAAGGAATGCAATCTACAATTTTCCAAAAATTTTCCCCTCCCCAAAAATGGCGGCCATTTTGAATTTTCGAATTTTTGCCAAAAATGGCAAAACACTAATTTGCTTCTATCTCCTTAACCGTGCGAGATAGAGTGATTTCGTCGAAATTTTCGACCCACAGGGTATCTAAGGAATGCAATCTTTGCAATTTTCCAAAAAATTTCCCCTCCCCAAAAATGGCGGCCATTTTGAATTTTCGCCAAAAATGGCAAAACACAAATTTGCTTCTATCTCCTTAACCGTGCGAGATAGAGCGATTTCGTCGAAATTTTCGACCCACTGGGTATCTGAGCATTGTACTCTTGGTAATTTTTAAAAAATTTTCCCCTCCCCAAAAATGGCGGCCATTTTGAATTTTCGAATTTTTGCCAAAAATGGCAAAACACTAATTTGCTTCTATCTCCTTAACCGTGCGAGATAGAGCGATTTCGTCGAAATTTTCGACCCACAGGGTATCTAAGGAATGTAATATTTGCAATTTTCAAAAAATTTTCCCCTCCCCAAAAATGGCGGCCATTTTGAATTTTCGAATTTTTGCCAAAAATGGCAAAACACAAATTTGCTTCTATCTCCTTAACCGTGCGAGATAGAGCGATTTCGTCGAAATTTTCGACCCACAGGGTATCTAAGGAATGCAATCTTTGCAATTTTCCAAAAATTTTCCCCTCCCCCAAAATGGCGGCCATTTTGAATTTTCGAATTTTTGCCAAAAATGGCAAAACACAAATTTCCTTCTATCTCCTTAACCGTGCCAGATAGAGTGATTTCGTCAAAATTTTCGAACCACAGGGTATCTGAGCATTGTGCTCTTGGTAATTTTAACAAAATTTTCCCCTCCCCAAAAATGGCGGCCATTTTGAATTTTCGAATTTTTGCCAAAAATGGCAAAACACAAATTTGCTTCTATCTCCATAACCGTGCCAGATAGAGCGATTTCGTCAAAATTTTCGACCCACAGGGTATCTGAGCATTGTGCTCTTGGTAATTTTAACAAAATTTTCCCCTCCCCAAAAATGGCGGCCATTTTGAATTTTCGAATTTTTGCCAAAAATGGCAAAACACTAATTTGCTTCTATCTCCTTAACCGTGCGAGATAGAGCGATTTCGTCGAAATTTTCGACCCACAGGGTATCTAAGGAATGTAATATTTGCAATTTTCAAAAAATTTTCCCCTCCCCAAAAATGGCGGCCATTTTGAATTTTCGAATTTTTGCCAAAAATGGCAAAACACAAATTTGCTTCTATCTCCTTAACCGTGCGAGATAGAGCGATTTCGTCGAAATTTTCGACCCACAGGGTATCTAAGGAATGCAATCTTTGCAATTTTCAAAAAATTTTCCCCTCCCCAAAAATGGCGGCCATTTTGAATTTTCGAACTTTTGCCAAAAATGGCAAAACACCAATTTGCTTCTATCTCCTTAACCGTGCCAGATAGAGCGATTTCGTCAAAATTTTCGACCCACTGGGTATCTGAGCATTGTACTCTTGGTAATTTAAAAAAAATTTTCCCCTCCCCAAAAATGGCGGCCATTTTGAATTTTCGAATTTTTGCCAAAAATGGCAAAACACTAATTTGCTTCTATCTCCTTAACCGTGCGAGATAGAGCGATTTCGTCGAAATTTTCGACCCACAGGGTATCTAAGGAATGCAATCTTTGCAATTTTCAAAAAATTTTCCCCTCCCCAAAAATGGCGGCCATTTTGAATTTTCGAATTTTTGCCAAAAATGGCAAAACACCAATTTGCTTCTATCTCCTTAACCGTGCCAGATAGAGCGATTTCGTCAAAATTTTCGACCCACAGGGTATCTGAGCATTGTGCTCTTGGTAATTTTTCCAAAAATTTTCCCCTCCCCAAAAATGGCGGCCATTTTGAATTTTCGAATTTTTGCCAAAAATGGCAAAACACTAATTTGCTTCTATCTCCTTAACCGTGCGAGATAGAGCGATTTCGTCGAAATTTTCGACCCACAGGGTATCTAAGGAATGTAATCTTTGCAATTTTCCAAAAATTTTCCCCTCCCCAAAAATGGCGGCCATTTTGAATTTTCGAATTTTTGCCAAAAATGGCAAAACACAAATTTCCTTCTATCTCCTTAACCGTGCGAGATAGAGCGATTTCGTCGAAATTTTCGACCCACAGGGTATCTAAGGAATGCAATCTTTGCAATTTTTAAAAAATTTTCCCCTCCCCAAAAATGGCGGCCATTTTGAATTTTCGAATTTTTGCCAAAAATGGCAAAACACTAATTTGCTTCTATCTCCTTAACCGTGCGAGATAGAGTGATTTCGTCGAAATTTTCGACCCACAGGGTATCTAAGGAATGCAATCTTTGCAATTTTCCAAAAATTTTCCCCTCCCCAAAAATGGCGGCCATTTTGAATTTTCGAATTTTTCCCAAAAATGGCAAAACACAAATTTGCTTGTATCTCCTTAACCGTGCGAGATAGAGCGATTTCGTCGAAATTTTCGACCCACAGGGTATCTAAGGAATGCAATCTTTGCAATTTTCCAAAAAATTTTCCCCTCCCCAAAAATGGCGGCCATTTTGAATTTTCGAATTTTTGCCAAAAATGGCAAAACACAAATTTGCTTCTATCTCCTTAACCGTGCGAGATAGAGCGATTTCGTCGAAATTTTCGACCCACAGGGTATCTAAGGAATGCAATCTTTGCAATTTTCCAAAAAATTTTCCCCTCCCCAAAAATGGCGGCCATTTTGAATTTTCGAATTTTTGCCAAAAATGGCAAAACACAAATTTGCTTCTATCTCCTTAACCGTGCGAGATAGAGCGATTTCGTCAAAATTTTCGACCCACAGGTATTTCAGCATTGTATTCTTGGCAATTTAAAAAAAAATTTCCCGTCCCCTAAAATGGCGGCCATTTTGAATTTTCAAATTTTTGTCAAAAATGGCAAAACACAAATTTGCTTCTATCTCCTTAACCATGCGAGATAGAGCGATTTCGTCGAAATTTTCAACCCACAGGGTATCTAAGGAATGTAATCTTTGCAATTTTCAAAAAATTTTCCCCTCCCCAAAAATGGCAGCCATTTTGAATTTTCGAATTTTTGCCCAAAATGGAAAAACACAAACTGGCCTTAACCGTGCCAAATAGAGTTATTTCGTTGAAATTTTCGACCCATAGGGTATCTAGAAAATGTACTCTTGGCAATTTTCAAAAAAATTTCCTTTTCCCAAAAATGGCGGCCATTTTGAATTTTCAAATTTTTGCCAAAAATAGAAAAACAGGAATTTGCTTCTATCTTCTTAACCATGCCAGATAGAGTGATTTCGTCAAAATTTTCAACCCAACCAATGCAAAAAGGCATGAAGCTGAAATAATTTACATCTACACTAACAAATAACCTATCACAGCCTTAGTATACTGGGATACTAAAGGCAATACCTAAGTTACATCCACAGGAACTGGTATTATTAATCCTTTGTAGTGTGTATAATAGAGCACTAAAAGTAATACCTGATATAGTATTGTAGTTGAATACGAATTTTTAGAACTGGTTACCAAAAGTGAAAATTCAGCGAGAAATGCTTTTGATTTAGTAAACGCAAGGCATAAGTTTTTAAATGCGCACATGAGCTATAACTCACGTATAAATAATGAACTGTGATGTGCTTTTTATGTCAGCTGACTTGTCAGTCAGCTGACATTATGTCATCACTCTGCGGCGTGGGCGTACGCGTACACGTCCGCGTCCGCGTGAACAACTTCTTCTCCAAAATGACAAGGCCTAGAGACATGCTGTTTTTTTTAAAAGATACCTTATCTATCGAGGATGAAAAATTGTTCAAGGCATGCAAATCTGTCTGTTCGTCTGTTTGCTAGAGACATTAGAAGGGGGATACCCCCACCAAAAGTGTGAAAATTTCAACTTTTTATCACAATTTTCTCAGTGACTATTGCAGGGATTTCTCTCATATCTTGCATATATATACTAGGCCAGAGGTAGATTCTCTTGTGTGAGTATGAGACCTGGATCTGTCTTACTTTTTTTTAATAAATTTTTTAAATAATTTTTAATGCATTAAAATTCATGAAATCATGCAATAAATCACTTATAACTTCAAAAGTGTTGCATTTACAGCATTTTGTGAAAATATGTTGTTCAGCTACTTTTTTCATAGCTACAATATGGTGAGTAAGTTGGGTGTCTGTCTCAATAGCTAAGTGAGTAATAGCTACTTTTGGGCTTTTCAGTAACTTCCATTATGAGTAAAATCACTTGTAACTTAAAAACTATTGCATTTAGAGAATTTCGTATAAACATGTTATTCAGCTACTTTTGGGCCAGCTATAACATAGTGAAATTTCAGACCTGTAGCTCATGTCATAGCTGAGTAATAGCTACTTTTAGGTTATCACTGTTGAGTAAATCGCTTATAACTTGAAAACTATTGCATTTAGAGAATTTCGTATAAATATGTTATTCAGCTACTTTTGGGTCAGCTATAACATAGTAAAATTTCAGACCTGTAGCTCATGGCATAGCTGAGTAATAGCTACTTTTAGGTTATCACTGTTGAGTAAATCACTTATAACTTGAAAAGTGTTGCATTTAGAGCATTTTGTTAAAATATGTTATTCAGCTACTTTTTTCATAAGTACAATATGGTGAGTAAGTTGGGTGTCTGTCTCAATAGCTAAGTGAGTAATAGCTACTTTTGGGCTTTTCAGTAACTTCCATCATGAGTAAAATCACTTGTAACTTAAAAACTATTGCATTTAGAGAATTTCGTATAAATATGTTATTCAGCTACTTTTGGGCCAGCTGTAACATAGTAAAATTTCAGACCTGTAGCTCATGGCATAGCTGAGTAATAGCTACTTTTAGGTTATCACTGTTGAGTAAATCACTTATAACTTGAAAACTATTGCATTTAGAGTATTGTGTTTCAATATGTTATTCACCTGTTTTGGGGTCAGCTATAACATAGTGAAGTTTCAGACCTGTGGCTCATTTCATAGCTGAGTAATAGCTACTTTGAAGTTCTCACTGTTGAGTAAATCAGTTATAATTGGAAAACTATTGCATTTACAGAAATTTGTGCAAATATGTTATTCAGCTACTTTTGGGTCAGCTATAACATAGTGAAATTATAGACCTATAGCTCATGGCACAACTGAGCAATAGCTATTCTCAGGTACTGACTGTTGAGTAAATCAGCTATAACTTGAAAAATATTGCATTTGGAGTATTTTGTTAAAATATATTGTTCACCTACTTTTGGGTCAGCTATAACATAGTGAAATTACAGACCTATAGCTCATGGCATAGCGGAGCAATAGCTATTTTCAGGTTCTCACTATTGAGTAAATCAGTTGTAGCTTGAAAACTATTGCATTTACAGTAGTTTGCTTAAATATGTTGTTCACCTACTTTTGGGTTAGCTATAACATAGTAAAATTTCAGACATGTAGCTCATTGCATAGCTGAGTAATAGTTCCTTTGAGGTTCTCACTGTTGAGTAAATCAGTTGTAACTTGAAAACTATTACATTTAGAGTAATTTGTTAAATATGTTATTCACAGAATATTTGGTCAGCTATAACATAGTGAAATTGCAGACCTCTATGTCATAGCATAGCTGAGCAATAGCTAGTTTCAGGTTCTCACTGTTGAGTAAATCATTGTATCCACTGGATAGCCGCAGTGTGTAGAGAGAAATTTCACCATTACTGCTCTGATGAAAAAAAATATTATAGCTAGCTTTCTTAAGTTTGCAGTATATATTAATAACCATAAAATGTTGTCTGGGAATATTTTTGGCCTCATTTTGAGAAACAAGATGGCCGCCACAGGTGTTTTTTGTCAGTCATGAAAAGTGCTTATATCTCCCTTATTATTGATCCTAGAGGTTTGGGATGATAAACCAACCTGTAGGAAATCATGGGGTGGGAATCTTTTGGTGTGGTCAGATTTGACCTTCAATGACCCCTCCTTCAAGGTCAAACAAGGATAGCCAAACTTAAAAGTGCTTATAACTCGCTTATTATTGGTCCCAGAGGTTTGGGATGGTAAACAGACAGGAAATCATGGGCTGTGAATCTGTTGATATGGTCCGATTTGACCTTGGAACCCTCCTTCAAGGTCAAATGAGGATAGCGAAAATTGAAAGTGCCTACAACTCGCTTATTATTGGTGACAGAGATTTGGGATGGTAAACCATCCCATAGGAAATCATTGGCTCGGAATCTTTTGGTATGGTCAGATTTGACCTTTGGACCCCTCCTTCAGGGTCAAATGAGGACAGCAAAGCTTAAAAGTGCTTATAACTCATTTATAATTGGTCCTAGAGGTTTGGAATGGTAAACCATAGGAAATCATGGGCTGGGAATGTATTTGTGTGGTTAGATTTGACCTTGGACCCCTTCTTCAAGGTCGAACGAGGATATTGCATTTGTAGTATTTCTTTAAATATGTTTTAACCTATTTTTTGCACTTAAACAATTACCTTGTTATTTTCCTTCATAATACCATTTACAGGGCACAACTTTTTTATCCTTTTCTTCTGTCAGCTTCGGAATTTCTTTCGAACTTGCTGTTCAGTTACCATTTACTGTATTTCTGTACAGCCCTTTTCCTGATAATTATTCTGTCCTCTAATCACCTTCACAAATCAAAAACACTCAGTCAGCTGACACAGTGCCCGTTCACGGGCACTCTCCTCTTGTTGAAGACTTTGAGGACAAAATGTTTAATATATTGATTAGGGCTGTGACGGGTGCAGAAAAACGGCATCGAGTACTCGCCCTCTGACAACCGGCCCGAATTCGAGTAACCGCGAGATTTAGTATCTACCATTAGAAGTCTTCTGTAAACAAATAGTCGGTTCCGGAAACGAAACTTTTGAAGAAAAACGTCTTCTATTTGACCATATATTATAGAATATGGAGTAAATTGTATATTTTCAAGCGAAAATAACAACTTTAATTGATATTATGTGACGGAAATGCTGAAATGTAGCATATTTTACACAAGCGTTTGATTACGTGAGCGATAATACAATACCTCGCAAGTAACCGAGTTTTTAAAATGGACTCGAGTACAAGCCAAGATTGCCTCGTACACCGAGGCTCGAGTACTCGTTCGCAGCCCTAATATTGATAGAATATTTTAAAATACTGTAAAATATTTGTTGTTGAATGTTTGGGTAACAATGAATAGGTGAGGAAACCGGTTTTGATTAGAAGAAAACATAACGTAATCTGATCAGTGTTATTCAGTCGGCAAATAGGTTTCTGTCATCAACACTAACCTGACCACATTCAGAAGAACTGATGATATTAAGCATTGTGTAAAACAGGATACTGTAGGCATTATACCTAGGTCACATTGATGGGAACTGATGATGTTAACTGTGTGTATAAACAGACACTGAATGATATTCCTGAGTATTGTTTATAAGTTGGCTTTTGGCAGAGTAGTAGTTTTTGCTCTCGAGTAATTTTTCACCATTACTCTCTTCTTTGGGGAGAAGTCAAAGGTATAACATGCAGAATTAGTGTAAAGCAGTGTGAAAAGTATACTGTCTCACAGTTCTATAAAACAGAGATAAGGCACTGTAAATGTGGATTTGATTGGATTATCATCCTGGTCTGACATTTGTGGCAAAATGAATATCCACTTATCATCCCAAGTCAGACACAGTTTTGTAGGGTATTGCTGAGTTTAGCAGGATATGAGTTACATTTACTAGTGTTAGCTCCAGTCCTAACCCTGTCTTCTGCCATTTTGTATTTACAGAAATGTTTCACACTGAAGCAGTCAGTGGGGATCATTGGAGGAAAGCCGAACCAGGCACATTGGTTCATTGGTGTGGTGGGTAGGTAGCTTGTATGTAGAGTGGTTTGAGGTAAAGTCACCATTAATAACGATATCATGATATCATGGAAATACAAAACCTCCATTTTAAGGCAAATATTCTTACAAAAATGAGTGTGACTGTGTAAGTACCGTTATTCAGAAAAACCTGAAATAACATGAAAAGAAAAGTACAGAATCAATGTAAATTTTCACAAGTGAGGATCACTGACAACATAAACAGCTGCATGTTAATTATTTGTGTGCAATTTAGGCTGCCTATTATATGTAAAGATTTGGGTATTATTTGCCAGTTCTATGTGAAGACTTTTGCAATATTTGCCTATTTTATGTAAAGATTTGTTCATTATTGCACCATAGATGGCCACCAGAAGATCACTGAGATTTGTTATATTTTAACTTAAGTATGTTGCACTAGTTATGTCCACCCCCCTGGGGGGTGGATATATTATTTTTGCTTTTTCCGCCGTCCGATGTCCGATGTCTGGCGTCCGATGTCCGGCGTCACGCATGGTTTCCGCTCATTTAAAGGAAAAGTTTTAGAGCTATTGTCACCAAATTTGGTATGCAGGCTTATTGGGTCAGTAGCTTGCTTGGGATTGCTTTTGGCTGTTTTACCTCTTTTGCTTACTGAGTAATACTTAAGTACAGCTATTTTCAGTACCCATTGGTTTCCGTGCATTTAAGCCAAAATAATTAAAGATATTTTACTACAATTTTGAATACAAGATTGTTATGTCCATAGCTCGCTTGGTATTGCATTTGGGACTGATAGCTTTGTCAGTACATGAGTAATAGCCATTTAGGTACTTCATTGTGTATTTTCAGTACTACTTTTGAGTAATTTGCTAATATCTCAGAAACCGTAAGAGATAGAGCGATTTCGACAGAATTTTTGACCCACAGGGTAGTAGAAAAGTATTCTATACAAAATTTTTAAAAATTTCAATTTTCGCCACTTTTGGCGGCCATCTTAATTTTTTGCGAAAAATGAAAGAATCTTAATATCTCGGAAACCGTAAGAGATAGAGCGATTTCGACACAATTTTTGACTCACAGGGTAGTAGAAGAGTATTCTGTACAAAATTTTCGCCACTTTTGGCGGCCATCTTGAATTTTTGCGAAAAACGAAAAAATCTTAATATCTCAGAAACCGTAAGAGATAGAGCAATTTGGACAGAATTTTTGACTCACAGGGTAGTAGAAAAGTATTCTGTACAAAATTAAAAAGTTTCAATTTTCGCCACTTTTGGCGGCCATCTTGAATTTTTGCGAAAAACGAAAAAATCTTAATATCTCAGAAACTGTAAGAGATAGAGCGATTTGGACAGAATTTTTGACCCATAGGGTAGTGGGAAAGTATTCTATACAAAATTGAAAAGTTTCAATTTTCGCCACTTTTGGCGGCCATCTTGAATTTTTGCGAAAAGCGAAAAAATCTTAATATTTCAGAAACCGTAAGAGATAGAGCGATTTGGACAGACTTTTTGACCCGTAGGGTAGTAGGAAAGTATTCTATACAAAATTGAAAAATTTCAATTTTCGCCACTTTTGGCGGCCATCTTGAATTTTTGCGGAAAAACAAAAAATGTTAATATCTCAGAAACCGTAAGAGATAGAGCGATTTCGACAGAATTTTTGACCCGTAGGGTTGTAGCAGAGTATTCTATGTGAAATTGAAAAAATTCAATTTTCGCCACTTTTGGCGGCCATCTTGAACTTTTGCGAAAAACAAAAAATATTAATAGCTCAGAAACCGTAAGAGATAGAGCGATTTCGACAGAATTTTTGACCCATAGGGTAGTAGCAAAGTATTCTATACAAAATTGAAAAATTTCAGTTTTCGCCACTTTTGGCGGCCATCTTGAATTTTTGCGAAAAACGAAAAAATCTTAATATCTCAGAAACCGTAAGAGATAGATCGATTTGGACAAAATTTTTGACCCGAATGGTAGTAGGAAAGTATTCTATACAAAATTGAAAAATTTCAATTTTCGCCACTTTTGGCGGCCATCTTGAATTTTTGCGGAAAAACAAAAAATGTTAATATCTCAGAAACCGTAAGAGATAGAGCCATTTCCACAGAAATTTTGACTCGCATGGTAGTGGTAGAGTATTCTATGTGCAATTGAAAAATTTCAATTTTCGCCACTTTTGCGGCCATCTTGAATTTTTGCGGAAAAACAAAAAATGTTAATATCTCGGAAACCATAAGAGATAGAGCGATTTCGACAGAATTTTTGACCCACAGGGTATGGAGAGAGTATTCTATGTGAAATTGAAAAATTTCAATTTCGCCACTTTTGGTGGCCATCTTGGATTTTTGCGGAAAACTGAAAATGTTAATATCTCGGAAACCGCAAGAGATAGAGTGATTTTTACAGAATTTTTTTACCCGTAGGGTGATAGCAAAGTATCCTATACAAAATTGAAAAATTTCAATTTTTTCGCCACTTTTGGGCGCAATATCTCCATATACTACAGGACACAAAGCGCTGTTAAAACCAATGCAAGATAGAGTGATTTCGTCAAAATTTTCGACCCAACCAATGCAAAAAGGCATGAAGCTGAAATAATTTACATCTACACTAATAAATATTTAAGCATCATTGATATATTTTACAAATGAAACAGGGTCTTGTAAGACTACTGTACAATTTTGGCAAAAGGTTCATGGGGTGGACATTACACATGATAATGTGTGTTCTTCTATGCTATCCTGTTTCTATTCACATCTACTATCAACAGGGCGTCCTATTTCTAGTTTTTATCAGAAGAAAGTCATGTTAGTTTGCATGTGACAAAGTCAGATGAAGAGTGTGTCTTGAATTTATATTGATTTACCAAGCGAAACTAAAGGAAAAAAATCAATAAACAGATTCTCAGTAACACAAGGTGCCAAGCTTTAGGAAGTAAAGTAAGTTGCTATGGTCCATGGGGCAAGTGCAGTACAAATTACCAGTTGCTTTCGAGTTGTAACAGGAAAAGATAAAAGTTTACTCAACAGATTTATTTAGCAATCAAAAAATAATTACAGTCAACTGAGATACCCTTAATAGTTCATAAAATAATGAAATAATGAAACCAGTCTGACCTGAACACAGTCCTATTCACCTAACAGTTACACAAGTTGGTGCAGTGTATCCAGTTATCTGTCCTGGGATTGTATATTGTATTGTATTGTGTATTTATACTCGGCGCAATATCTCCATATACTACAGGACACAAAGCGCTATTAAACCCATCCGACTGCACAGGTACAGCCCCAACTCACAAGTAACTGACATAACCCTAACTGGAAGATAGAGGCTCAAGGATGATAATTTATCAATGTCTATGAGGTTCTTTAACCTGCCACTGGGGATAGGACCCAATGACAGAGGACCGCCATTTTAAGTGGTCATCCGAGCCACTATGTATCTACCTATACCTGGGTTTGAATCCACATCCTCTGAGTTCCTAGACAAGTGTGCTACCCGCTAGCCCACAGTGGCAGATTGACTGGGATCCTTTCAGCGCCCACTAACGAAATATCTGTATATCCAGAATTCAGCAAATCCTTGTCTGTGCTAGATCCACACACTATGTCTAGTTCACTCCAGTAAGAGTTCACCACAAAATGTATATAACAAGCAGTTTGCGTCCACTTCACACAAATAAGTCAAAGATCTCTGTCCATATAGTACACAAAATCAAAAACTCAACTGTGGCTAGGCCTTCCACCTTATGTATATATACTGCTTTGACTTCTGGAATATTCTGGAGTGAAATGTAAATAACTCAATACATTTCCAGGAAAAAGAAAATACATAGAAAGTAGTAGAAGCCAAATGTAGAAATAGATTACTCCAGTTTAGCACTAGAAAGGTCAGTATTAACTAGACATCTTCTGCAGTCACACACAACACTGTCCTTGTTAAAAGACACACTGGCAGAGTGCCATTATATGTAAGAAAATTATGTCTCAGGGCAGCAACTTAGGAAGTGTGAGAGGTTAGTACACTACCGTCATGTCTTGTGGTGGGTTGAGTATGAAAAGATAAGGTGGGGCACTTGTTCATCATTTGAATTTGCATTGGAATACTTACTCTATTTATTATTTTCTGAATGCACAGTGGCTGATTTGAAAATATGAGAGATGCTTAAACAAAACAGAAAGCCAAAATACAGTAGAACCTCTATTATCCAACTCTTTTGGGGGAGTAACAATTAGATCGGATAAAAGAAAGGTTGGATAATAGAAAGCCTAAAATAACAGGTTTAAATGGAGATTGGTGATCGGAATAATTGAAAATTCAGGTAATGAGGGGCAGATAATAGAAGTACTGGTGTATGTGATCATAGTGTGATGACACACATGTGACAAGCACTCTACTGCAAATTGTATTTACGAGTACTTTAAGTTGATGAAAGCTCCATGAAGATTGAGTGTGGAATACTTGGTTGTGCAGGATCATAAAAAGTTCACAGGACACAAGAAGCAATGTGCTCGTCATTTCTGGAAATTGTCTATAAAACTTTTGGTCACAAGCAAAACCTGGCAAAAATTTTAGAATTAGGATTTGTTTACAGATTTTATTAAGATTTTACAGAGATTGATTGAACTTCATTTGTGGCTAGTATCTTGGGTTTTGAGCATGCTAATGTTGAGATAAGCTGTAGTCAGTGTATTCTTGGCAATGCATTCATTGTGTATTTACACAAACAATGAGCTGATTTACTCGTTTGTGTTGATGTACTTATTGTATTCACTGCATGTTAAAGGAGACGAGCTGATCTACTTGGATCCACACACACGTCAACCTGTGGAGGAAGTGGGAAAAGACGAGAGTTACCACTGCCCCTACTCGTGTAGGATGAGACTGCGTCACCTCGACCCTTCCATTGCACTGGTATGTAAATTCCATAGCACTGTTATGTAAACTCCATAGCACTGTTATGTAAACTCCATAGCACTGTTATGTAAACTGCATAGCACAGGTATATAGACTCCATAGCACTGGGATGTAAACTCCACAGCACTGGGATGTAAATTCCATAGCACTGCTGTGTAAATTTGATAGCACTGATATGTAAACTCCATAGCACAGTTATGTAAACTGCATAGCACTGATATGTAAACTCCATAGCACTGTTATGTAAACTCCTTAGCACTGTTATGTAAACTGCATAGCACAGGTATATAGACTCCATAGCACTGGGATGTAAACTCCATAGTACTGGAATTTAAACTCCATATCACTGATGTGTTAACTCAATAGCACCAGTGTGCTAACTTTATAGCACTGGTATGTCGGTATGTAAACTCCATAACAGTGATGTGTAAATTTTATAACACTGTTATGTAAACTCCACAGTGATGTTATGAAAACTTTCTAACACTGGTGTGTCACCTCCAGTCTCAGTTCCATCTTCAGCTGAATTGTTATTAATTTGCACTTCATATGTTTCAGGGTTTTTTCTGTGCCAGTGAGGCTGACTTCAACGACTTTTACCGTGAGGTGCAGGCGTCCATCTGTGAGGAGAAGACGCGTATATTTGAGATGCACTTAAAGCGGCCGCGTCACTGGCCTCATTATGATGTGAATTCCTCCAGCCCTGACATTGGGGCGTGTTCTACAGGTAATAAGCTAGTGTGACATTAGTACCTCTCATCTAATGATGGTTTACATTATGGCCACTTTAAGTAATCATTGAAGTTATATTGCTTTTAACTTGATTTCTTATTGTAGTAACAATCTGTTAATGGGTAGACTTTATGGAGAATCATAGTTTGAATGGCAAATTAGGGTTTATTCCTCATGGTAACTCCCGCGAAATTTCTATTACCGCCAACTATTTTGTGGCGTTGCCACTGAATCAAATAGGGGTGGGGGGTGGGGAACATTATAACCAAAGAAAATTCTTTCGCCACTAGCGCCAGCATTTTCAGCATTGAACTTTTTCGCCAGCATTGCGAGGAATCCACTTTTTTCGCCACCATCGCCAGCATTCAAACTTTTTTCGCCACCATTGCCGGCATTGCCACCATTTAACTTTTGGCGCCACCATCGCCAGCATTAAACTTTTTTCGCCACCATCGCCGGCATTGCCAGCATTTACCTTTTTTCGCCACCATTGCCAGCATTCAACTTTTTTCGCCACCATCGCCAGCATTAAACTTTTTTCGCCACCATCGCCGGCATTGTCAGCATTAAACTTTTTTCGCCACCATTGCCAGCATTCAACTTTTTTCGCCACCATCGCCAGCATTAAACTTTTTTCGCTACCATCGCCGGCATTGTCAGCATTAAACTTTTTTCGCTACCATCGCCGGCATTGTCAGCATTAAACTTTGTTCGCTACCATCGCCGGCATTGTCAGCATTAAACTTTTTTCGCCACCATCGCCGGCATTGCCAGCATTTAACTTTTGGCGCCACCATCGCCGGCATTGTCAGGATTACACTTTTTTCGCCATCATCGCCAGCATTACATTTTTCGCCACCAGCGCCGGCATTGTCAGTATTAAACTTTTTTCGCCACCATTGCCGCCATTGTCACCATTTAACTTTTCTCACCACCATTGCCAGCATTCAACTTTTTTTGCCACCATCGCCAGCATTAAACTTTTCGTTGCCACCATTGGCGGCATTGTTAGCATTTAATTTTTTCCCACCATCCCCGGCATTGTCTGATTTGTCGGCATTAAACTTTTTTCGCCAATGGCGCCAGCATTGTCAACATTAAACTGTTTTCGGCACAATCATTGTCAGCATTCAAACTTTTTTCGCCACCATCGCAGGCAATGTCAGCATTCTATTTTTTTAGCCACCGGCGCCAGCTTTGTCAGCATTACGCTGTTTTCGCCAGCATCGTCAGCATTAAATTTCGGCACCAAATAAAGCTTTTTCGCCACCATCGCCAGCTTTGTCACCATTCCATTTCTTTAGCCACCGGCGCCAGCTTTGTCAGCATTACACTGTTTTCGCCAGCATCGTCAGCATTAAATTCTTTCGCCACCATCGCCAGCATTGTCAGCATTCAACTGTTTTTCGCCACCATTCCCAGCATCGTTGGCATTACACTTCTTCACCACTATCGCCAGCATTCTCAGCATTGAACTTTTTGGCCAGCATCGTCAGCATTACACTTTTGCATGGGAACTCCAGCATTGTGAGCAGTAAACTCTTTCCTCTCCATCGCAAGCATTATCAGGATTACAACTTTTTCGCCACCATTGCCGGCATTGTCAACATTGAACTTTTTCATCAGCATTGCCAGCATCGTCAGCATTACACTTTCTTTCGACACCATCGCCAGCAGTGTCAGCATTTAACTTCTTTTTGGCACCATCTCCAGCATTGCTGTAATCGTCGCAGTGTCAGCATTGCCAGAAATAAGGTATCACGTTTTAGTTCCATCTCTCAAGTCTCTGGTCTATGTGTCCACAACCTCGCTGTGTATCTGTTACAAATAAACATAAGTAACACTGCAATCATGTTGCTGAGATATGTCATGGACTTAAGACTGATTACATGCTCACATTTCATGCAGCATCTCCCTCCCTCAAGGGGAGTCTCTCCCCGCTACCCCAGGGGGTTATGGGTAAAAAAATACACAGGCATCTCCCACTCTGCCTTACTGTACCATCATCCCTGGGTAGGAGCAATGTTTTAAAAGGGGTTTCTTTATTTTGGGTTAGGGCTTGGGACCCCATTAGGGAATTGGTTAGGTGCGTTGCTGACCTGCATTTTACTCCTAACATTGTTTTAAAAGGGGTTTCTTTATTGTTGGTTTGGGTTTGGGACCCCATTAGGGAGTTGGTTTGGGGCTTTCATGACCTGTATTTTAGTCCTCAATTTGTTTTAAAAGGGGTTTGTTTATTTTTGGTGAGGCTTTGGGACCCCATTAGGGATTTGGCTTTGGCTTTTTCTAGGGGATTGCGTATTTGGGTTGGGGTTTGGGACCCTGTTACAGAGTTGTCTAGGGGCATGGGTGACCTGTAGTTCAGTCCTAAACTTCTTTACAAGGGGTATCTCTTATTTTAGGTTAGGATTGGGGAACCCGTTAGGGAGATGGTTAGGGGTGTTGCTCACCTCCATTTTAGTCCTAACATTTTTTGGAAAGGGAGTTGTTTCTTTTAGGTTAGGGTTTGGGACCCCATTAGGGAGTCGGTTAGGGGCATTCGTGACCAGTATGTTAGCCCTACACTTGTTTGAACGGGATTTCTTTATTTCGTGTCAGGCTTTAACACCATATTACGGAGTTGCTTTGGGGCATTGGTGACCTGTATTTTACTCCTACAATTGTTTTTAAAGGGGTTTCTTTATTTTTGTTTAGGGATGGGGACCCCATTAGGGAGTTGGTTAGGCTTGTTGGTGACCTGTATTTTATTGTTCAATTTTAAAAGTTTTTGTTTATTTGGGGTTACGGTTTGGGACAGTGTTAGGCAGTTGATTAGGGCCGTTGCTGACCTTCATTTCAGTCCTAAAATTGCTTTTTAAGGGGTTGCTTATTTTTGGTTTGGGTTTGGGACCCCGTTAGGCAGTTGGCTAGGGGCGATGGTGACCTGTATTTCAGTCCTAAACTTCTTTAAAATAGCATCAGAGATGCCCGCACCCCACAGCCTAGGGAAATATTTTCAACACCATGAGATATACAAGTACTGTACCAGTACAAAATTAAGGATACTTTCAGAGCACTGTCAGTTATATAAAGCTCCAAACAATGTTTAAATGGAGAAAATAATGTTTAAAAGAAAGAAAATGCATGTAAAGATGAAGTATTAAAACAAGATAATTCAATAACAAGATGACAGCATTAATCAGTTAACTAAAATTCAACACTCTATATCTACATCTGCATGACCGAATTATGGTTTAGATGTTTTCAATATGACCATGTATACAGAAGTGGTAATACATTCAATGAATGCTTATGTGTGGTGTTGGAGCAAAATCTGTGGGTCACTTGATGAAATTCTATCTCTTACAATGGGAAGTTATGAAAGTAAAATTCTTAATAAATTCTAATATGAATTAACAGTGCTTAATGTGCATCAAAAGACAGACCCAAAGGTGCAACAAGATTTTAAAGGTCAAGGTCACCACGACAAGGTCAAAGGTCAAATTAAGGTCACACCATGATAATACACACCTATAGCCCCTAACCAATGTCCCTAACAAGTATCAACTTCCTACACCTTATGGTTTCCGAGATATAGCCCAGACAAGATTTTATAGGTCAAGGTCACTACAGCACGCTCAAAGGTCAAATCAAGGTCAGATCATGACGTTGCACAACTGCACCCCCTAACCAATTTCTCTACCAAGTATCAACTTCCTACAACTTACGGTTTCGGAGATATAGCCCGGACAAGATTTTATAGGTCAAGGTCACTACGGCAAGGTCAAAGGTCAAATCCTGGTCAAACCATGACGTTGCACACCTACACCCCCTAACCAATGTCTCTACCAAGTATCAACGTCCTACACGTTATGGTTGCTCAGATATAGCCCGGACAAGATTTTATAGGTCAAGGTCACTACAGCAAGGTCAAAGGTCAAATCAAGGTCAGACCATGACGTTGCACAACTACACCCCCTAACCAATATCCCTACCAAATATCAACTTCCTAGACCTTACAGTTTTCAAGATATAGCCCGGACAACATTTTATAGGTCAAGGTCACTACGGCAAGGTCAAAGGTCAAATCAAGGTCAAACCATGACGTTGCACAACTACACCCCCTAAGCAATGTCCCTACCAAATATCAACTTCCTACACCTTACAGTTTCCGAGATATAGCCCGCACAACAGTTTATAGGTCAAGGTCACTACGGCAAGGTCAAAGGTCAAATCAAGGTCACACCATGATGCTGCACACCTACACCCCCTAACCAATATCCCTACGAAGTATCAACTTGCAGCACCCTACAGTTTCCGAGATATAGCCCGGACAAGATTTTATAGATCAAGGTCACTACGGCAAGGTCAAAGGTCAAATCAAGGTCAGACCATGACGTTGCACACCTACACCCCCTAAGCAATGTCCCTACCAAGTATCTTCCTACACCTTGGGGTTTCTGAGATACTGCCCGGACAACCTTTTTCCCGACGCCCGCCCACCTGCCCGCCCCACAGGACGCCCGCCCGCCCATCCGGAGACCATGGGTGAAAACAATACCCTGACAGCCCTTAAGGGCTGTGGGGTAAAAAAGGGGTATCTGTTATTTTAGGTTAGGGTAGGGGGAACCCATTCGGGAGTTGGTTAGGGGTGTTGCAAACCTGTATTTTAGTCCTAACAATGTTTTAAAAGGGGTTTCCTTATTGTTGGTTTGGGTTTGGGACCCCATTAGGGAGTTGGTTTGGGGCTTTCATGACCTGTATTTTAGTCCTCAATTTGTTTTTAAATTGGTTTGTTTATTTTTGGTGAGGCTTTGGGACCCCATTAGGGAGTTGGCTTTGGCTTTTTCTAGGGGATTGCGTATTTTGGGTTGGGATTTGGGACCCTGTTACGGAGTTGTGTAGGGGCATTGGTGACCTGTAGTTCAGTCCTAAACTTCTTTACAAGGGGTATCTGTTATGTTAAGTTAGGGTTGGGGAACCCATTAGGGAGATGGTTAGGGGTGTTGCTCACCTCCATTTTAGTTCTAACATTTTTTGGAAAGGGAGTTGTTTCTTTTAGGTTAGCGTTTGGGACCCCATTAGGGAGTCGGTTAGGGGCATCCGTGACCAGTATGTTAGCCCTACACTTGTTTGAATGGGATTTCTTTATTTCGTGTTAGGCTTTAACACCATATTAGGGAGTTGCTTTGGGGCATTGGTGACCTGTATTTTACTCCTACAATTGTTTTTGAATGGGTTTCTTTATTTTTGTTTAGGGATGGGGACCCCATTAGGGAGTTGGTTAGGGTTGTTGGTGACCTGTATTTCACTCCTAAAATTGTTTAAAAGGGGATTGCTTATTCTTGGTTGGGGGTGCAGGTGACCTTTATTTTAGTGTTCAATTTTAGAAGGTTTTGTTTATTTTGGGTTACGCTTTGGGACAGCGTTAGGGAGTTGGTGACCTTCATTTCAGTCCTAAAATTGCTTTTTCAAGGGGATTGCTTATTTCTGGTTCGGGTTTGGGACCCCGTTAGGCAGTTGCCTAAGGGCGATGATGATCTGTATTTCAGTCGTAAACTTCTTTAAAAGGGGTATCTCTTATTTTAGGTTAGGGTTGGGGGAACCCCTTCAGGAGTTGGTTAGGGGTGTTGCTAACCTGTATTTTACTCCTACATTTTTTTCAAAAGGGGTTTCTTTCGGTACCTTTCTTTCTTCTTGCTTAGGGTTTTGGACCCCGTTAGGGAGTTGGTTAGGGGCATTGGTGACCTTCATTTTAGTCCACAAATTGCTCTTTAAAGGGGATTCCTTATTTTTCGCTCGTGTTGGAACCTCATTACGCAGTTGCCATGGGGCATTGGAGACCCATGATTTAGTCCTAAACTACTTTAAAAGGGGAATCTCTTATTTTAGGTAAGGGTTGTGGAACCCATTAGGGAGTTGGTGACCTATTTTAGTCCTAAAACTATTTACAAAACGGACTTCTTTTGTCTGGGTTAGGGTTTGGCACCCCATTAGACAGTTGGTTAGGGGCGTTTCTGACCTGTGTGTTAGTCCTGAAATTGTTTGGAAGGGATTTGTTTCTTTTGGTTGTGGGTTTGAGACCCCATTAGGGAGATGGAGCCGTAGATGACCGGTATTATAGTCCAAGGATTGTTGAAAGAGGGCTTTTTTAGCTTATGCTCTCTAGGACCCCATAACAGGGTGTTTTAAGGTGCCTCTTTAAAGTGCTTTTGCTCTTTACAGTTTTTATGTCAGGTGACTTGTCAATTACCAGATACAGTGCCATCACTCAGCATTTCCATGTCAGTTACTAAGGTAATGGTTAGGTTACTCAATGGCTAGTGACGTGGGTTAGGGTCCTTGTGTACAAATGTCACTCATTTGTGCAATGATTAAGGTACCCTGTGGTCAACAAAGGGTTGCATGTTTTTTTTCCATATCAGTGACTTTTCCATTGATTAGGTTACTTATGTATACATGTCACTGACTTGTGTAATGCTTATGAGATCAGATGATAAAATGTACATTTCATGTGCTCAAGAAATAAATATCATCCTAGATATAAGTCATGCCAAAGGTCAACCAAATATCCCTACCAAGTATTAACATGCAACATGTGTTAAAATTATAACATTTTTTGGAAAGGGAGTTGTTTCTTTTAGGTTAGGGTTTGGGACCCCATTAGGGAGTCGGTTAGGGGCATCCGTGACCAGTATGTTAGCCCTACACTTGTTTGAACGGGATTTCTTTATTTCGTGTTAGGCTTTAACACCATATTAGGGAGTTGCTTTGGGGCATTGGTGACCTGTATTTTACTCCTACAATTGTTTTTGAATGGGTTTCTTTATTTTTGTTTAGGGATGGGGACCCCATTAGGGAGTTGGTTTTATAGCCCCTAACCAATGTCCCTAACAAGTCTCAACTTCCTACACCTTATGGTTTCCGAGATATAGCCCAGACAAGATTTTATAGGTCAAGGTCACTACAGCACGGTCAAAGGTCAAATCAAGGTCAGATCATGACGTTGCAGAACTGCACCCCCTAACCAATTTCTCTACCAAGTATCAACTTCCTACAACTTACGGTTTCGGAGATATAGCCCGGACAAGATTTTATAGGTCAAGGTCACTACGGCAAGGTCAAAGGTCAAATCCTGGTCAAACCATGACGTTGCACACCTACACCCCCTAACCAATGTCTCTACCAAGTATCAACGTCCTACACGTTACGGTTTCTCAGATATAGCCCGGACAAGATTTTATAGGTCAAGGTCACTACAGCAAGGTCAAAGGTCAAATCAAGGTCAGACCATGACGTTGCACAACTACACCCCCTAACCAATATCCCTACCAAATATCAACTTCCTAGACCTTACAGTTTTCAAGATATAGCCCGGACAACATTTTATAGGTCAAGGTCACTACGGCAAGGTCAAAGGTCAAATCAAGGTCAAACCATGACGTTGCACAACTACACCCCCTAAGCAATGTCCCTACCAAATATCAACTTCCTACACCTTACAGTTTCCGAGATATAGCCCGCACAACAGTTTATAGGTCAAGGTCACTACGGCAAGGTCAAAGGTCAAATCAAGGTCACACCATGATGCTGCACACCTACACCCCCTAACCAATATCCCTACGAAGTATCAACTTGCGGCACCCTACAGTTTCCGAGATATAGCCCGGACAAGATTTTATAGATCAAGGTCACTACGGCAAGGTCAAAGGTCAAATCAAGGTCAGACCATGACGTTGCACACCTACACCCCCTAAGCAATGTCCCTACCAAGTATCTTCCTACACCTTGGGGTTTCTGAGATACTGCCCGGACAACCTTTTTCCCGACGCCCGCCCACCTGCCCGCCCCACAGGACGCCCGCCCGCCCATCCGGAGACCATGGGTGAAAACAATACCCTGACAGCCCTTAAGGGCTGTGGGGTAAAAAAGGGGTATCTGTTATTTTAGGTTAGGGTAGGGGGAACCCATTCGGGAGTTGGTTAGGGGTGTTGCAAACCTGTATTTTACTCCGAAATTTTTTTCAAAAGGGGTTTCTTTCGGTGCCTTTCTTTCTTTTTGCTTAGGGTTTTGAACCCCGTTAGGGAGTTGGTTAGGGGCATTGGTGACCTTCATTTTAGTCCACAAATTACTTTTTAAAGGGGATGCCTTATTTTTCGCTCGTGTTGGGACCTCATTAGGCAGTTGCCAAGGGGCATTGGAGACCTGTGATTTAGTCCTAAACTACTTTCAAAGGGGAATCTTTTACTTTAGGTAAGGGTTGTGGGACCCATTAGGGAGTTGGTTAGGGGTGTTGGTAACCTGTATTTTACTCCTAAAATGGTTTCAAAGGGGATTGTTTCTTCTTGGTTAGGGGAATTGGTTAGGGGTGTTAGTGACCTTTATTTTAGTCTTCAATTTGAAAAGGGTTTGTTTATTTGGGTTACAGTTTGGGACCGTTAGGGATTTGGTCAGGGGCGTTGGTGACTTTCATTTCAGTCCTAAAATTGCTTTTTGAAGGGGGTTGCTTATTTTTGGTTCAGGTTTGGCACCCCGTCAGGCAGTTGGCTGGGGGCGATGGTGACCTGTTTTTCAGTCCTAAACTTCTTTAAAAGGGTATTGGTTATTTTAGGTTAGGGTTGGGGGAACCCATTAGGGAGTTGGTTAGGGGTGTTGGTGACCTGTATTTTACTCCTAAATTTTTTTCAAAAAGGGTTTCTTTCGGTACCTTTCTTTCTTCTTGCTTAGGGTTTTGGACCCCGTTAGGGAGTTGGTTAGGGGCATTGGTGACCTTCATTTTAGTCCACAAATTGCTTTTTAAAGGGGATTCCTTATTTTTCCCTCATGTTGGAACCTCATTAGGCAGTTGCCATGGGCCATTGGTGACCCATGATTTAGTCCTAAACTACTTTAAAAGGGGAATCTCTTATTTTAGGTAAGGGTTGTGGAACCCATTTGGGAGTTGGTTAGGGTCGTTGCTCACCTGCATTTTAGTCCTAACAATGTTTTAAAAGGGGTTTCTTTATTGTTGGTTTGGGTTTGGGACCCCATTAGGGAGTTGGTTTGGGGCTTTCATGACCTGTATTTTAGTCCTCAATTTGTTTTTAAATTGGTTTGTTTATTTTTGGTGAGGCTTTGGGACCCCATTAGGGAGTTGGCTTTGGCTTTTTCTAGGGGATTGCGTATTTTGGGTTGGGATTTGGGACCCTGTTACGGAGTTGTGTAGGGGCATTGGTGACCTGTAGTTCAGTCCTAAACTTCTTTACAAGGGGTATCTGTTATGTTAAGTTAGGGTTGGGGAACCCATTAGGGAGATGGTTAGGGGTGTTGCTCACTTCCATTTTAGTTCTAACATTTTTTGGAAAGGGAGTTGTTTCTTTTAGGTTAGCGTTTGGGACCCCATTAGGGAGTCGGTTAGGGGCATCCGTGACCAGTATGTTAGCCCTACACTTGTTTGAATGGGATTTCTTTATTTCGTGTTAGGCTTTAACACCATATTAGGGAGTTGCTTTGGGGCATTGGTGACCTGTATTTTACTCCTACAATTGTTTTTGAATGGGTTTCTTTATTTTTGTTTAGGGATGGGGACCCCATTAGGGAGTTGGTTAGGGTTGTTGGTGACCTGTATTTCACTCCTAAAATTGTTTAAAAGGGGATTGCTTATTCTTGGTTGGGGGTGCAGGTGACCTTTATTTTAGTGTTCAATTTTAAAAGGTTTTGTTTATTTTGGGTTACGCTTTGGGACAGCGTTAGGGAGTTGGTGACCTTCATTTCAGTCCTAAAATTGCTTTTTCAAGGGGATTGCTTATTTCTGGTTCGGGTTTGGGACCCCGTTAGGCAGTTGCCTAAGGGCGATGATGATCTGTATTTCAGTCGTAAACTTCTTTAAAAGGGGTATCTCTTATTTTAGGTTAGGGTTGGGGGAACCCCTTCAGGAGTTGGTTAGGGGTGTTGCTAACCTGTATTTTACTCCTACATTTTTTTCAAAAGGGGTTTCTTTCGGTACCTTTCTTTCTTCTTGCTTAGGGTTTTGGACCCCGTTAGGGAGTTGGTTAGGGGCATTGGTGACCTTCATTTTAGTCCACAAATTGCTCTTTAAAGGGGATTCCTTATTTTTCGCTCGTGTTGGAACCTCATTACGCAGTTGCCATGGGGCATTGGAGACCCATGATTTAGTCCTAAACTACTTTAAAAGGGGAATCTCTTATTTTAGGTAAGGGTTGTGGAACCCATTAGGGAGTTGGTGACCTATTTTAGTCCTAAAACTATTTACAAAACGGACTTCTTTTGTCTGGGTTAGGGTTTGGCACCCCATTAGACAGTTGGTTAGGGGCGTTTCTGACCTGTGTGTTAGTCCTGAAATTGTTTGGAAGGGATTTGTTTGTTTTGGTTGTGGGTTTGAGACCCCATTAGGGAGATGGAGCCGTAGATGACCGGTATTATAGTCCAAGGATTGTTGAAAGAGGGCTTTTTTAGCTTATGCTCTCTAGGACCCCATAACAGGGTGTTTTAAGGTGCCTCTTTAAAGTGCTTTTGCTCTTTACAGTTTTTATGTCAGGTGACTTGTCAATTACCAGATACAGTGCCATCACTCAGCATTTCCATGTCAGTTACTAAGGTAATGGTTAGGTTACTCAATGGCTAGTGACGTGGGTTAGGGTCCTTGTGTACAAATGTCACTCATTTGTGCAATGATTAAGGTACCCTGTGGTCAACAAAGGGTTGCATGTTTTTTTTTCCATATCAGTGACTTTTCCATTGATTAGGTTACTTATGTATACATGTCACTGACTTGTGTAATGCTTATGAGATCAGATGATAAAATGTACATTTCATGTGCTCAAGAAATAAATATCATCCTAGATATAAGTCATGCCAAAGGTCAACCAAATATCCCTACCAAGTATTAACATGCAACATGTGTTAAAATTTCCCAGATATGGCCCGCACAGTATCTTTAAGGTCAAGGTCACTACGGCAAGGTCAAATCAAGGCCAAACTATGAAGCTCCACAACTACACCCCCAAACAATGTCCCTAACAAATATCAACATCCCACAGCTTATGGTTTCAAACATATGGCCCGGACAAGATTCTTAAGGTCAAGGTCATTTCACCAAGGTCGAATGTCAAATCAAGGGCAAGCTATGATGTTGCACACCTACACCCCTTAAGCAATGTCCCCACCAAAAGCTGACATCCTACACCTTTTGTTTTTCCAGATATGGCCTGGACAATTTTTTAAGGTCAAGGTCACTACAGAAATGTCAAAGGTCAAATCCAGGTGAAACAATGATGTAGCACAACTACACCCCCTAACCAATGTCCCTACCAAGTATGACAATCCTATACCGTATGGTTTCCCAGATATTGTTGGACGAGATTTTTAAGGTCAAGGTCAAAAGTCGAATCGAGGTCAAACTATGACGTTGCACAACTACACCCCGTAACCAATGTCCCTACCAAGTATGAACATACTACACATTATGCTCTCTGACATATGGCCCAGACAAGATGTTTAAGGTCTAGGTCACTACGGCAAGGTCAAGGGTGAAATGAAGGTCATACTATGACGTTGCACACCTACACTCACTAACCACTGTCCCTACCAAGTATCAACACTCTACCCCTTATAGTTTCTGAGATACAGCCCAGACAAGATATTCCGCCTGCCCGACCGAACGACCGCATGCCCAGCCAGAGGCCATGGGTGAAAACAATACCCCCAAAGCTTTTTCAGGCTGTGGGGTAAAAATTGATTGTTATGCCAACAAAACAGACACCATTTGTAATATCTGCTCGATAGTTACTGTACAGCCATGCAGTTTCCTCAGTTCCACTGCATGGATGTTAAGAAATAGCCTAAGGATGTACTTGCGAGAGCTTTACTGGCATGCACTGCAGTACCAGGAATTTTCACCGCTGATTTGTGGCTTCCTTTCCTTTCAGCTCCTCTTATCTGGAAAAGTGACATAACATCTTCTTCAGTACATTTTTGCAATAAACTGATTTTGGTGCATTGCAATTAAATGTTTATATTACATCACATGCCTCAGATATGCAAAGTACTTTTACCAGTAGCCAATTACTATGTATAAATCATACATATACACAAGAAAAATACTACTTGCAAATAGGGTTCATTGCTCAAATATACCATTTACAAAAACAAGTGATTGCTCTGCCTTTTCTTAGGAAAAGGAGGGCTTCTCTGCATAGCGCTATTTTCCAGTGACACCTTCTCTCTTCGATTGCCCAAATAATAATGCACACAATGGCATGCTCTTACATGCATGCCACAAAATTACTTCTTCATATTGTTCCTCGGGTACCTTACTCAATGTAATCTGGATTTCGTGTTAGTGTTCTTAATGTCCCTCTTTGTTACTCCCTTCCGTTTCCCAGTTCAGACTTTCACTGTCCCTGTCTTGCACTCCTCTTCCATTCCTCATTCATGTCGGTCTCAATCCCTTTAATGCTTTATCTTTAAGCATTATTTCTAAAAATTAAATATTGTTACACAGTCCAACAGCACCTCATACTTTCTACAGAGTGTCTTCAGAACCGACAAGAACGGGTTGAATGCAGTGTGGCTGAAAAGCATGGAGTCGGTGAAAATAGAGAAATAAAAAGATCGATAAATGCAATATATCAATGTTATGATTTAGACCAACTACCAACTTTCCAACATGTTTTATGTCGCGTTCAACAGCCAGGGTCATATTAATTGCGACGGGTAGTTTACAGGTGGAGGAAACCAGTGCATACTGCACTGTAAACCACCGGGCATCGGCAAGTAACTACCAACTTTCCAACATGAAGCGCCCGGCCCGAGATTCGAACTGGCGGCCTCAGGTTGCAGGCGAGAACTGTAACTGCTACACCACCGAGCCCCTTTATATATATATCAATGTGATGAAGCCACAGTGTAAAATTTACATATTTTACAGAAAATCCTAGGTGTAGGCAATGATAATCCTAGTTTATTTTGCTTTCCAAATTCATATACTGTTTCACAAAATCGAGGTTTTACTGCACCTTGCATTAAAGTTATTTATTTGAAATGAGCGAACGTATATAGATATATATTTATAAAATACATCAAGGTGAAAGACGTTTTTCTTTAAAACGTATCTTAAAGCAAATACTTTGTAAATCGTTTCCAGTGGCGGTTCTGAAAGTGATTGTTTTCCGATCCGTCAGTGACTGTTCTGTAGCCATGGTGTACTTTCTATGCACACATGAATATTAATGAGGTGCACAAGTCAGTGTAAAGTATGGAGGACCTGATGCACAGTGATTTATTTATGTGTCAGGGACCTGATACATAGTCACTTCGAATGTACAAATAATTAATGATGGATGATGATCACAGAAATACTTTTTTAATATATTTAGCTTTCAGTCTCCGTTTGGTGTTTAGAACGGTGTCAGGAGGTTTTGCTCCACGGAGGTTTCGCTCCACAGAGGTTTCGCTCCATTATTTGGGAGATTTTGTTCCAAAGATGAACGTTTTCAGCATTAATTTTTAACGATATAGTTTCAATTTGGGTTTAGATTAAAGAAAATTCGATGTACAATGTTGTCACAAATTACAAGCACATACATCATGTGACCACGGCAGCCCTAAGTTGCATATTTTATTTTATAATAGTTCTAGGGAACCCCCCACAGAATTCCACAATCTCACATTTTCTAATTTGCATATTTTATTTTACAACAGCTCTAGGGAACCCCTCACGGAATGCCACGACCTCACGTTTGCTAATTTGCATATTTTATGGGAGATTATGAAATGATGCCTGTGTGTGCGTGCGTGCGTGGGTGTGTGCATGCGTGTGTGCGTTACTTAGTCATGCAGATTTCTCGAAAACTACTACAGCTACAGATTTTTTGTAAATTAATTGTCCCAATGAATTTTCACGCCCTCCACAATTTTTTTGGTTTGATGGACTTAGGCCTAAACATAAGTGAGTAATAGCAATCTTAGCTACTTGGAGTAAAGGGCTCATAACTGAAAAACTATTGCAGTTACAACTTTTTCTTCAAATATGTTGTTCAGCTACTTTGTCCTTAGCTATAAGATGGTACATAGTTTGGGGTCCCATTGCATGCTATAAGTGAGTAATAGCTATTTTCTTATTTCTAGCAAAATAATGACATAAGTAAATGTGAAATACCTTCAAAAGTATTAAAGTTACGAAATTCTTTTCAAATATGTTGTTCATCTACTTTTTGATAAGCTATCACGTAGTAAAGTTTCAGATCTGTTGCACATTGGATAGCTGAGTAATAGCTACTTGAAATTCTACAGTTGAGTAAATCCATTGTAACTCCAAAACTAGTGCAGTTAGAGTATTTTCCTAAAATATGTTGTTCACCTACTTTGTCCTTAACTATAAGATGGCATATAGTTTGGGGTTCTATTGCATGCCATAAGTGAGTAATAGCTATTTTCTTATTTGTAGCAAAATAATGACACAAGTAAATGTCAAATACCTTCAAAAGTATTAAAGTTAGGGAATTCTTTTCAAATATGTTATTCATCTACTTTTTCATAAGCTATCACATAGTAAAGTTTCAGATCTGTTGCACATTGGATAGCTGAGTAATAGCTACTTGGAAATTCTACAGTTGAGTAAATCCATTGTAACTCCAAAACTATTTTCATAATATTGCTAGGAAACCCTGACAGAAGTAAGGAATTTGAAGTATTTGATGTTCAAGTAAATACTTCAAATTCACTCATTATTTAGGCACATTAAATATAACATCAAGGATTTCCAATGGCTTTCCTGACAATTCTTTTCAAATAGAAATGCTTTGTACATGAAGTATATTACATAAAACGTCACAATTTAGTTGAAGATCGCAGAAATATATGGAGCGAAACGTCCCACATAATGGAGCAAAACCTCCGTGGAGCGAAAGCTCTTGAATTCTTTAGAACGACCCATAAATTTAACGGCGAGACTAAAGCCACGTTTCCGTGGTGATAATGCGGAACTTTGTTTCTACGTTTCACAGAAACAGACAAACATACAAGTCATGAATATTTCTAAATTACTTGAAAATTATATTATTCCGTATAAATAAATATCTTAAAGCCGCATATACACCAATAAAATGGTGTTAGGGAACCCCATGGAATTCCGTGACCTCCTATTTTCTTGGGACGTGTGCACTTATAGGTGCACAAAAATGCCTCACAAACGTTTGCAGATGAAAAAAATAGATTGAAAAATAGAAAAAATACCAATCTAACCTCCTATTTCCTTAACTCTGTGAGTGCAAGTACTAGCATTTGATATTCTATTTGTAAAATATTGCTAGAAAACTTCAACAGTGGTTGAGATAAAAGTAAAATATTTGTCTCGAGTGAGTTTTCAGTAACAAATTATTTCATTGGTTAATTAAAGTAATCACGTTTGCAGACGAAAAGTACACTGGTTGCCCAGATCTATTACTATTGCAAGGAACGTGGAAGTAAAGAGCCGCTTTACCGCCACGTGAAACGTGGTTGTAGTCAGTCCGTCAATTTAATATACCCTTCTTAAGGCTATTATACATATTTTTTATACAAGAATGATGGGTCGAGTTTGTGGGACATGGTTCCAGAAGGGGCTAATTTTGTTACAAAAACGGGCCCAGTTTCTTCAGCTACAGGGACGAGTTTGTGTAAAAATGGGTGAGACTTGTCGTGGCCCGAGTTTGCAAAACGCCGAGTTGTCTGTGTATATCACTGTGGTACCAAATAAAGCATCTTACCTGTTAATATTTCCAAGCTAGTGCCTTCATCCAAAGAAATAGAAGAAAAACAATATCCAAACACTTATGGCTACAGCAATACAGAGATTCTAATCTTCAGTTCGAAAGTGGATTACAAGCCATGTAAGCCATTAACATCATACAAATGTCCAGAAACATATATAAACACTCATTCCAAATGTCCTTTACAGTCCAATAGACAGAATCATAATGGGTAGACATGCAAACCTGGTGACCCAATAATTTCAGATCCATGAGCATACAATGAACCCCCCTCCCCAGCCCCTTGGTCTGCAGGATGCCACAAACAAGGAGACAAACAAGTACATAAAACAATTACCATTTTACAGAAACTTGCCCCTTATCAATGGCTGCAATAACATCTGTACCCACCCATTGTGGCATCCCAGACATCTAAAGCAAACATTCCAATAATACAGCTGACATATCTTCTGTGGAATGAGTGGTGTTGGGGGGGGGGACTTGTCTTACCATACTGACATAGATAGATCATAAGGGGGAGCAGGGTCTTATGCCTTTTTACAAGTACAATGGTGCAGGGGTAGCACACTCCCTTCTGCCCATTCGATACCCATACCAGTCATTGTGTCTACCCTTTGTGTTTATCTGCACTGAGAGGCAAACTTTACCAAGAATTCAATAGTTTCTCCATCACAGTGTCATGCAATACACACAGGACAAGTACAAAACCTAATAATAACACAACATTGCCCAGCCCTGATGGCCTTATAAGTCACTGTTGAGTAGAAACTTCAATGGATATGGCTATAGTGTTACAACATTTACAATATACATTATACAAGTACTTAAAGTAGTACTAGTAACCAATTTATCAACTGTGGGTGTTACACAACCCAAAAGAAATAAGATATGATAATGAAAATTAAAATAACAAAGCTGAGACTTTGCATCCTAATTACTTCCCATAGAAACCAGCAGTTCAGCCTGAAGCACATCTTATTTCCTTATACATCAACCTTAAAAAGACACTCTTTTAAAACCAATCTATTTATGGCATCTGTATCCATGACTCAGGCATCATGCTAGTCTCCTTTTAGGCCAGAAATAGTTCTCTTTCTCAAAGCCACATGTAATATACGGTAAACGGTCTAAAGCCCACTGAGACACAAGCCCACTAATATATACCTGGTAGGGCAAAACCCCATTCAGACACAACCCCACAGATAAATTGGAAATGATGAGAAAACCCAATCATTGTGTACAAAACAATTATCTTATGTGTTACAGCTTCTTATTGTGATACACCGATAAAGTCATGACACAAATAGGAATCCATAGAGCAGCCCTCGGTAGAATGGCTCTGTGGAGAAAAGCCCTCAGGAGAAAACCATTGAAATTTGGCCTGTGGAGAAAACCTCTCAGGCAGTTTTGCAGGTTGTGTAGAATAGGCTGTGTGGAAAAAATGCATCCCCGAAAAAACACCTAGAAAATTGTCTCTTACAAAGAATGCCTCCTGAATATTTTGTGACTAGGACAAAGAACGCCTAACAAAATAATTTCGCATAACCCAAAGCTTTAAATGTGAACTTGTGACCAGTTTTTAAAGAAGAATTAAGAGCTCTGATGTCGATCGCTGAAACTAAAATTGTGGGTCATTGTCATGAAATGATATTGAGGTAAGCTTATGCATTGCCAATGATTTTCATGCTGTTGAATTCCCCCCTTTCTTCTACCAAGTGAAGAACCCCCATGGTACAAAAAACTTTTTTCACTAAAACAATATAAATTTTATAAGCTTCTCTGTTCAACAGTTACATACATTTTAGTAATATCCAATGTATATATTATTTAGCTATTCTTTTTTTTATGTCATAGCTACCCCAACCCCTTTTGTGTTAATAATTTGTCAATGAAACAGATACACTAATCTGGTTATGCTGAAAGAAGCCATTTAGTGTTTATTTGCTAAAGTACAAGGGGTACCTGATTGCAATTCAGTTTTAAGGCTTCATGTTGAAATGACTTCTGTGATACCTTACAATCTTGTATATTAAGCTGTTAGGTCTATACTTTTATTACCAACATCATAGCTGTGAATGAGTTGACATTTAAAGTCTTTGGGTTATGTGAAGTTATTTGTTAGGAGGCATTTTTTCAATGCCACACAATAAATAGGAGGCTTTTTTAGTTGAATATGCGCCTGCTTAAAGGTAAATACTACATATAGTATACCAATTAGAAGGAGATAGACATGTGGGTAAATTTCATTGGGTGCCTTTGTAATTTCAGGGGTACAGACAAAAAGAACCTAGACAAAAAGAACCAGCCTCAAAATTACTAGGACAAAAAGTACCTGGACAAACAGAACTGCACCATAGGACAAAAAGTACTTCATATCTTTATTTGAAACAAATAGTAACATTTATTAGAAAACACATGTAAATTTTCTTTGTAGTAGTTTTAACACATTTTAACGTTTTTACACATACATTAGCCCTCAAACTAAACACAGTCTAATGGTATGCCCTACTCCCTTGAGAAAGTCCTCCACAGTTATAGTCACTGCACACAGAATTATCTACTCTAATCTTCCTGAACAGGTTCGTTGCCTTAATGTATTCTCAGGGCTTTTTAAATGATTCTATGCGAATTATGTACTCTAATCTTCCTGAGCACACTTTAAAAGAATTTTAATCTCACTGAGCAGGTCCAGATGCTTTGAAATCATTCAGAAATTATTACAATCACCTATTACCTTTTATGTCACACCAAAGCATTTCCTTTAAGCATTTAACAATAAGTATTGTACCTTCGCTTAGTGGGCTTAATTGAAATCACCCTATTTACCCCCTTAATGCATTTAAGGCTTTATGTTAGACAAAGATTAAATAAACTGTTACTTTTTCAATGATACCAAAAACAGGGAACCCCCACCCCAAGGATTTAAGTTAATCTCAAAGTACAGTGGATTTGGTCTAAGTCGAAGTTGCAAAATGTCAGCCATTTACTTCTACTTATGGCAACTTCTAGTTATACCCACTTTGAGAAATATATGAGGTACTTAAGATACTATGTAAGTTAAGTCTCTTGCAATAATTAACACTTGTGTGATCACTCTACTTTGAAATTTATTTGTTTGCTGGTGAGACTTACTAGCACAAAAGTGAGGAATCAGGTACAGAGTGTCACAATGATACTATTTTGTCACAACTTCTGTGGAGATTGACACTTCTGTACAGACAACATTTATAGGTTCTACTTATACCTTGTTATTCCTATTGAAAAGTAACACTTTGTGCATCAAATTTGGTTCTAGTTATGGCCACTTTCTGTAAGTCGAACTTCTACTTATCCTTATATTTTGCACTAATAATTGTTGGGACTTAGAAACTACTTCTACTTATGGCAATATTCTGCTTATGGCAGTTCTACTTATACCAAATCTACTGTATAACAAAAGCTTATTTGTAGAACCAATTATTTGGGTGTCAACTTACAAAATGAAACACATGAAAATATAAAGTTATATATATGTAAAATACACAGATAAATTATATATGATTAGAAAACTTTTTTTATAAAATGAGGTACTTTTTGTCCTATGCCTGGTTCTTTTTGTCCAAATACTTTTTGTCTGTGTGCAGTTCTTTTTGTCCAGGTACTTTCTGTCCTACAATCGTAATTTCATATATCCTATTGTATTATACTACTGATATCAATACAAATATTGCAGAGTCACTTACAAAGTCATACACAGACATTGAAAATCTTGTACCATTTCCGCCATGAGTGTAGGTGGTAGTTGAAGTAACAAAGTTCCATATCTGAAGATAGTTTTATAAAATTTTAACACTCATGGGTTTGTACAAAATGCACTTTATATTGAGACTGCTTTCTTTTGGCACATCTAAAGGCAAAAGTCTCATTTCTTCTTTCTGATCTTTCTAGCCATTGCATACACCATTCATTTCATTTGAATCACTTTCCCAGTCATTATCATGTACAGCAATTTAAAGTCTTTCTTCTGCACAAATAAGGATCCCTCTTTCTTGGCCATTCATTGCTTCTTTGCACTGCTGCCCCTAGGGAGTGAACTCATGAAAGTTAGGCAAACATAAATTTGCCTTCTCCATCCCCCCTTCTCCCTTTGTGAATCAGGTTCATAAACAATGACTGGCTGATGCTGTTAATAGGGTGCTTTGTACCTTCTGCAACCCCCCCCCCCCCAACAACCAAAGACCAAAGAAATACATGTAGTAAAAGCCAAGCATTGTTTCTGGGTCTTATTAACACAGATTCCCCCATTATCTTGTATGTCTTAAACATTACTGACTACAAACATGTGACACAACCTGCTTTGTTTTGTGAGATGCACCAATTCCCTTAGCATTACTTATGTGTCTGTTGATTCAGTAGTTTGTGTCTGTGGATTTCTCATCTCTTGTTCATATTTTTACTGTGTGAATCATTGGAGTACATTTTCAGAGAATAAGCCTTATTGGAGTTCCGTTCGTGGAAAATGTATGTGGATAAACAAATGTACGTAGATCTAAACCGGGAACTGCTTTAAACATGATAAAAATGTACATATTTTCCTCCAAACAGATCCACAGATCATACTTAATTTTTATAAAAAATATACATATGCATCATGTTTTTTCAAAGTGAAAAGATATTCTAAACTATTGTTTTCAGTCGTCTAAGGTGGGCGAAAATAGGGATTTTTGGAACTGGATCAATGACATTACTTTGTGTTTTATTTACACAGTGGCTATTCTGCCGACGGTCGTCGGTAAAATAGAGTATGGCTTATTTTACCGACGGTCAACAAAATTAGGTTCAGGCTGTTTACTGACTGTATTAATAATGGATTTGATGTTTACAGGCACAGTAAGACCTATATGTGACTGTAACACATGCATTGAGTGAATAGTATATAGAACATATTCCAGCACAGACCTGTACAGCTTGTTAAGACAATGAAAAGGTAGATATGAAAATGATGTTAAGTTCATTGATTTACCAGGTGAGCTGCTATCTGCAGTGTATTTAGGGTTTCACTGAATATTTCAGTTTTTATTTTGGGTATGATATAGTGTGATTGCTGATACTTTCCCATTTCTCCTTTAACATTTTCACAAAATCAAAGAAAATATGACTAGCCTGTCATTTGATTTACACTGATCAAGGAACCATTAGCCTATAAAGAAGAAAATAAAACTTATTACTAAAATACATTTTATTCACTGTAAAAAAAGGATAATGCAAAATATTATTTTGAGTAATGAAAAATTGATCAACCCTATTTTAAATAATATATGTAGTTAGTAAAATAACCTGAACCTTATTTTGCTGACTGTCTGTAAAATAGAGCATGGCTTATTTTACCGACGATCGTCGGCAGAATAGCCACTGTGTTTTTCACATTTAAAAAAATATTTAATTTCTAAGGTTTGGTGTTTCTTATTTAAATAAAGCTGAAGCGTGTTGCAAATACTTTTTTAGAGTGTTGAAATACAAGAAATAAAATTTTCAGAAACTCTTTTTCAAAGGAAATAACATATATTACACATTCATAATTGCTGAAGTAAAAATATGGTATGTCTACCATTTTAATGTCATTTTATTGTAGATTTTGATTTGCCTTAGTTTAGTTGTGGATAATTCTAGACATATAAATTTCAATTTTAAAGGTCAACAGATTTTAAAAGTTCTAGGCATATCAATTTTAAAAGGTCGACCCTACTTTTATACAATTATACCAAAAATTTTGTTATCTGCAACATGTTGACAGTATTATTTGCATTTATTTCCCATGAAAAATCGTTTTAGTCACATTTTCACCAATACATCAGTTTATAATAAAAAAGAGAGATGAATAAAACCAAATATTCATAATATTCCTAGTTTAATTCATAGACAAAGTCACAGAAAATAGGAAACATGGAGACACAATTGTTTAAAAATGGGTACATGTGACAAATAGTTTGCTCTCATTGTCACTCTTTAACAATCTAGATGGAATCAAAGTTTTGTACAAAAACAAAAGTACAATGACTTTTATGTAAAATTTACTTTAAAATAAAATGAATGGCACTGAATATAATAATACTCGAGTAAGATAATCTAACCACAGAATTATGAACATATTGTATTAAGCTGATTGACTTCTATTTACAAACACCCAGTTGATCACAGTTATTGTTTTCACTTGGGCTATCCTGCCCCACACCTTCTTAAAAGGTTATTTACTTTTAGAGATCACTTTCAAAATCACAGGGATGGAAAAAAGGTGTGGGGCCGGATAGTCCCAAGTAATAATTGTCCTCTAAATGGCTAGAGACTGCAGTGAACAACAGCTAACGTCCTTAAATTCTGGTTGTTTAATAACATACCTGGCACAAGTTTTCTTCACCATTTAATCCCAACATTTTTAAATATACAATAAAAATGCATCAATTAAGAAGCATTAGAAGTAATAATTTGCCTTTAAAATGATAAAAATATCATATTTTATAAAATATAGCTTTTTTTTGTCCAGCATTGGTGGATTCCACCTGAATTACAGCTTGGCTAATACTTCTTGTCATGAGTCTGTTAATGTACCGTTTTCATGTATGAAATACTTGTTTAGGCAATCTGTGTAACACTTAACCTTACATTTCAGTCATTACGTGAAATGCCTAGGCATTTTCACGAAATGGCTAAACTGTTTAGGCATTTCGCGAAGTGACTGAAATGTTCAGTCATTACGCGTAATGCCTGGTTACACAGATTGCCTGTAACGTATATATCTCAGGTAATAATTTCACCTTGACCTGTGTCTGACCTTTCATGGGGTGGTCCTTGTAAGAGGCGAGTTTTGCTTCAAAATTCTTCACTGAGAACAGTGCTGGGATGTTTGTACCATGTTAATCTATATGTGCATCTATGTGTAGGTGCATTACTTGACCTTATGTTGATCTGGGAGCACTTGGTGTAGGTCTGAAGTCTGGGGCCACTGGGCTTGGATTCTAATCCAACATGAAATTACCTGCCTCTATGCAATCTGCATTGACTTTAACTTTGCCTCTCACTTAGGGTCAAGTCTAACCAAGAACTGTATCAAGTTTTTGTGGTTTTATAACAGCTTACCTTCCTGTGCTACACAATATTTTATATAATATTTATCATATCCACAACTATCAAAGGTAGGGTCTGTTGACCTTTTAAAATTTATATTTATATGTCTACACCTTTTAAAATCAGTTGGCCTTTTAAAATTTCAATTTATATGTCTAGAAATTATAATATATACATGTAGGCTTTACTTTGCAAAATTGTAAAACAAAAGTTAAGTCTAAGACTTGTTGCTTAATATTTCCCCAGGTTATTGGAAAGCTGGTATATGAGCATGACAACATTACAATGAATCATTTTTTCTTCAAATACTTTACTTGCCAATATATATTAAAATATATAAAAATAAAATTTCTTCTAATTATTTCACTCTTTATATTCAAACTATATGCACGTGTCTAGGCTTTAAATAAAATTTAAAGGCATTTACAAGAATTCATATTTTGTTGTGTGACTTAAAAGTAAGGATCAAAATCATCACAAATTCAGTACAAAGCCATAAAAACACAATAATTTAAATTCTGTGTACTTGCTTCAAGACGATGTTCAATATGTTAAAATTGAGGGAAAAATTTTTTCTTTAAATTTTAACTGGGTAATTAGTGAATATTCTTGTTCGCACGTAGCCATTGTAAACAGGGTTGCCGCACATGCGCACTCGGAACTCCAATAAGGCTTATCAATTTCGCAGAAAACTTGATCGTTACACTGTGGAAAAAAGAGTTTCTTTTACTGGAGATTTTATCATCACATTGTGGAAAGTACAGTGTTTTGCTGCCCCTATTATCATCATACTGTGGAAGGAATCATAATGCTGGCGATGGTGGCGAAAATGTGTTTAATGGTGATGATGCTGGCGATGGTGGTGGAAATATGTTTCATACTAGCGATGGTGGCGAAAATATGTTTAATGCCGACAATGGTGGCGGAAATATGTTAAATGATGACAATGCTGGCGATGGTGATGAAAATATGTTTGATACTAGCGATGGTGGCGAAAATAAGTTTCATGCTGACAATGCCGGCGATGGTGGCAAAAATATGTTTCATGCTGACAATGCCAGCGATGATGGCGAAAATATGTATACTGCTGACAGTGGAGGCAAAAATATGTTTTTAAAAATTATGACAATGCTGGGAAGGGTGGCAAAAATATGTTTCATGATGGCAATGCTGGCGAAAATATGTGTAATCCTGACAATGCTGGCAATGGTGGCAAAAATATGTTAAATGATAACAATGGTGGGAAAATATGTTTAATGATGACAATGGTGGGAAAATATGTTTAATGATGACAATGGTGGGAAAATATGTTTAATGATGACAATGCTGGCAATGGTGGCAACAAATATGTTTCATGCTGGCGCAAATGTTTAATGCTGGCCAAAATGTTTAATGCTGGCAATGCCGGCGATGGTGGCGAAAATATGTTTAATGCTGGCGATGGTGGCGCAAAATATGTTTAATGCTGGCGATGGTGGCGAAAATATGTTTAATGCTGACAATGCCGGCGATGGTGGCGAAACCATGTTTAATGCTGGCGATGGTGGCGAAACCATGTTTAATGCTGGCGATGGTGGCGAAAATATGTTTAATGCTGCCAATGGTGGCGATGGTGGCAAAAAATGTTTAATGCTGACAATGCCGGCGATGGTGGCGAAACTATGTTTAATGGTGGCAATGGTGGCGAAAATATGTTTAATGCTGGCGAAAATATGTTTAATGCTGGCAATGCTGGCGATGGTGGCGAAAATATGTTTAATGCTGGCAATGCCGGCGATGGTGGCGAAAATATGTTTAATGCTGGCAATGCTGGCGAAAATATGTTTAATGCTGGCAATGGTGGCGAAAATATGTTTAATGCTGGCGATGGTGGCGAAAATATGTTTAATGCTGGCAATGCCGGCGATGGTGGCGAAAATATGTTTAATGCTGGCAATGGTGGTGAAAATATGTTTAATGCTGGCGATGGTGGCGAAAATATGTTTAATGCTGGCGACGATGGCGAAAATATGTTTGATGCTGGCGATGATGGCGAAAATATGTTTAATGCTGGCAATGCCGGCGATGGTGGCGAAAATATGTTTAATGCTGGCAATGCCGGCGATGGTGGCAAAAATATGTTTAATGCTGGCAATGCCGGCGATGGTGGCGAAAATATGTTTAATGCTGGCGATGATGGCGAAAATATGTTTGATGCTGGCAATGGTGGCGAAAATATGTTTAATGCTGGCGATGATGGCGAAAATATGTTTAATGCTGGCGATGGTGGCGAAAATATGTTTAATGCTGGCGATGATGGCGAAAATATGTTTGATGCTGGCAATGGTGGCGAAAATATGTTTGATGCTGGCAATGGTGGCGAAAATATGTTTAATGCTGGCGATGATGGCGAAAATATGTTTGATGCTGGCGATGGTGGCGAAAATATGTTTAATGCTGGCGATGATGGCGAAAATATGTTTGATGCTGGCAATGGTGGCGAAAATATGTTTAATGCTGGCGATGATGGCGAAAATATGTTTGATGCTGGCAATGGTGGCGAAAATATGTTTAATGCTGGCGATGGTGGCGAAAATATGTTTAATGCTGGCGATGATGGCGAAAATATGTTTGATGCTGGCAATGGTGGCGAAAATATGTTTGATGCTGGCAATGGTGGCGAAAATATGTTTAATGCTGGCGATGATGGCGAAAATATGTTTGATGCTGGCGATGATGGCGAAAATATGTTTGATGCTGGCGATGATGGCGAAAATATGTTTGATGCTGGCAATGGTGGCGAAAATATGTTTAATGCTGGCGATGATGGCGAAAATATGTTTGATGCTGGCGATGATGGCGAAAATATGTTTAATGCTGGCAATGGTGGCGAAAATATGTTTGATGCTGGCGATGATGGCGAAAATATGTTTGATGCTGGCAATGGTGGCGAAAATTATTTTTAATGCTGGTGATGATGGCGAAAATATGTTTAATGCTGGCAATGGTGGCGAAAATATGTTTGATGCTGGCGATGATGGCGAAAATATGTTTGATGCTGGCAATGGTGGCGAAAATATGTTTAATGCTGGCAATGCCGGCGATGGTGGCGAATGCTGGCGATGGTGGCGAAAATATTTTTAATGATGACAATGCGGGCAATGGTGGCAAAAATATGTGAAAAACTATAATGGCGGCGATGGTGGCAAAAAAAAGGGTTTAGTGCTGGCAATGGTGACAATGCTGGCAAAAATGTTTTTTTTTGCTGACAAGTTTAATGCCCACAATGCTGGGGATGCTGACAATGCTGGCAACAAAGGTTTAATGCTGACAATGCTCGCGAAAAAGGTTTAATGGTGGTCATAGTGGCAATGGTGGCGGAAAAGTTTATTGCTGGCAATGCTGGCGAAAAAGTTTAATGCTGGCAATGCTGGCAAAAATGTTAAATGCTGGCGAAAAAGTTTCATGCTGACAATTCTGGGGAAAAAGTTTCATGCGGACAATGCGGGCAAAAGAGGGTTTAATGCTGGCAAGAACGTTTACTGCGTGCAATGCTGGCGTAAAAGTTTCATACTGACAATGCTGACGAAAAAGTTTCAGACTGACAATGCTGGCGAAAAAGTTGAATGCTGACAATGCTTTTTAATGCTGGCAATGGTGGCGAAGGAGTTTGGTGGGAGGTTTCCTGTGATGCACCAGGCCCGTGTTATTTTGTTGACAGGTAATGTGGCGGATGTCGGGGGGGAATGTAACCGTATGTACATAGTAATAGTGGGATTTCGCGGGAGTTACCATGGGGAATCAACCCAAATTAGTAGCAGGAAGGCAAAGCCTGAGTGGTTATAAAGTGATAACTTAACCATAATTTTGAAACCAGAGTCCAACCAGAGGTGGATTGTAATACTCTATTATGATAAATGTCAAATTATGTTTCAATTTACTCTTTAAAGACACGTTTCATGTTGGTAGTAATTAGGTGGACTTAAAATAGATTTTTAATCTGACAATTTTCACCAATCGACCAATCAAAATTGTGGACACAAGCATTTCTTATCAGAATGTCTGATCAACGAATGCATCTATATTTCACCTATTTTATATTTGATAATTTTCATCCAAAAAAATTTTCCAAAAGGCTGCGAAGAAGCAACTTAGAATCTTAGAAAGCAAAAAATCATGCAATACTCGAGACTAGTTTAATTAAAACAATCTGTTTTATTTACTTTTTTGTTATCTTTTGTGTATATTTCAGATTTTCATGTGATTGATAGACAATATGACACAGATGAGGAGTTTGAGTTGTTGTGATCATGTGACCCCCATATCTAGGTCAATAGCTTAGAACAAATAGATCAAGCTTGGTCAAAGTTGTGAGTTGATATTCTTAGCGTTTAAACTTTTCTGTGTTCTACAAAAAGTCTCCATCTGTGTAACAGGTCAATTTAATTTACTGCAATCTCTTTCCTGTAAGTGTTTTGAGTGGTAACCTGGTGCGTCTTTAACACAAAGTCTTCATTTGCGCTTGTTTTATGTAATTCAATGGGAAATTATTTTCAGTGAATCAGACATTATCAACCCTACAAAACTTGTCAAGTTATGTATCCAAAAAATATGATAGCTTTGTACGGTTATTTGAGTCTAGCCATACAGAAATAGTTTGTATATCATGTTGTAGTATACACTTCCCAGAAGTGTGTAAGTGTAGTAATATCTATTATCTGACTTTTATAAAAAAATGGTTTCTGGAAATTATACAAAGGTGGTAGATGGTTAAACAGATGGATGGAATATAGTAAGGTCTGCAGGTGGCTACTCAATCCATGTATGCAGCTACTGATGTATTGCGTGTCAGCATATATCTTTTTGTTAATTACCTGGGCCAAGCAGATTATGTTTCTGGGGGTGTCCGTTTGTGTGTCAGTTTGCGATTACTTTGAAACTACTGAAAACAGCTCAGTGATGTTGTGGGTAGACCAAAGGATGAAGTGATTAAATGTTGAGAAATAGCCAGATCACATTCTGCATACAAAAAGTCACAAATATCCAACAGTCCAGTATTCAGTGATATCCATGGTGGTGCTTTCTAATAGTAGGTACGTTGTTATTGATATTGCCAATATTTATTGTTTTGGGACAGGGTTGCCAATATCGATGTCTAAAGACGTATATCACTATTGCCATTTTAAGTTAAGAAAAACTGTAAACTTACACTGCAAATGTTTGAAATAAAACCTAACTCTGAAGAAAATGTACAGTTTTTACTTCACAGCCCTTAAGGGCTCTCGGGGTATTGTTTTCACCCATGGTGTCCGGATGGGTGGGTGTTTGGGTGGGCAGGCAGTGGGAAAAAGTTTGTCTGGGCTGTATCTCAGAAACCATATGGTGTAGGAAGTTGATAGTTGGTAGGGACATTGGTTAGGGGGTGTAGGTGTGCAACTTCATGGTTTGACCTTGATTTTACCTTTGACCTTGCTACAGTGACCTTGAGTTTGCAAATCTTCTCTGGGCTATATCTCAGAAACTGTAAGGTGTAGGAAGTTGATACATGGTAGGGACATTGGCTAGGGGTTGTAGGTGTGCATCATCTTGGTGTGACCTTGATTTGACCTTTGACCTTGCCATAGTCACCTTGACCTATAAAATCTTGTCCGGGCTGTATCTTAGAAACCGTAAGGTGTAGGAAGTTGATACTTGGTACTAGGAACATTGGTTAGGAGGTGTAGGTGTGCAACATCATGGTGTGACCTTGATTTGACCTTTGACCTTGCCGTAGTGACTTTGACCTATAAATCATGTCCGCGCTCTATCTCAGCAACCGTAAGGTGTAGGAAGTTAATATTTGTAGGTAATTGGTTAGGGGGTGTAGGTGTGCAATGTCATGGTGTGACCTGTATTTTACTTTTAACCTTGCGATAGTGACCTTTACTCATAAAATCTTGTCCAGGCTATATCTCAGAAACTGTAAGGTGTAGGAAGTTGATATTTGGTAGGGACATTGGTTAGGGGTGTAAGTGTGCAACATCATGATACGATCTTGATTTGACCTTGTCGTAGTGACCTTGACCTATAAAATCTTGTCCGGGCTATATCTCAGAAACGGTAAAGTGTAGGAAGTTGATACTTAGGGACATTGGTTATGGGGTGTATGTGTGCAATGTCATGGTGTAACCTTTATTTGACCTTTGACCTTGTCTTAGTCACCATGAGTTTTAAAATCTTGTGTGGGTTATTTCTTGGATTCGATAAGGTGTAGAAGGGTGACACTTGGTATGGACATTGGTTAAGGGGAGTAGGCATGCACAATGGTGTGACCATCAATGTTGGCTCTGTCAAAATGTGTTCACCTGCCATATTTGAGACATCTTTCTCTTATGACAAAGATATATGGATTGCTGTAACTGATTATTATATGCACTTTTACATAATTGTGCTTTTTCTATTGACATCTTTTCTCCAATGAATAAGTTTTACAGCTTCATAATTTTTAGTGTACTCATTAATGCTGTGATCTTGCTAGTTAATTGTCTTGTTTTAATAATTTATCTTTACATACATTTTCTTTCTCTTAGATGTTATATTCTCTACTTAAACATGATTTGGAGCTTTATATAACTGACACTGCTCTGAAAGTATCCAGATCTTTGTACTGTTTCACCACTTCTGTATCTCATGGTGTTAAAAACTATTTCCCCAGGCTGTGGGGTACGGGCATCTCTGATGCTATTTTACCTCAGGTGTTTTCACTGCATTTTTGATAAAAACTTCCATGTTTTTTTTGGCAAATTCACTTCCTGTTAGCGGTTGACATGCTGTTGATATGCTAGAACAAAATCATTTTCAGTATCCCAGATCGGTCTGTTTGGCAGATAAGATTACCCTCCGATATTGGCTAATATGGAAATATTTTTACATTCAATATCGATATCCTGACAGCCAAATGATTAAACCACTACTATCTGGTAATGACTGTTAAAATTATAAGAAAGACAGTATTTTTATTGCATAAAATAGCCGTACCTTATCCTCACAAGTGCTTGGTTTGGTTTTATAGGGCAAAACGCATCGACCGACAATTTTTTTAAGGAAATATTCTTGTCACAAGAGGTGACCCCTTGTCTGCATATTTCGGCACTTGCGCAGTAATAGTTGTCGACAGACAATTGTCGAGAGCTCTTCATTATATATTTGGTCGATGTGGGAGCAGCACGTCTTTTTCTTGAGTTTGTCGATACGCAAATCTATGAAGATTTGGATGAAGATCTATGAAGAATTGGAGCATGCACCTGGCTGTAGTTTCTCATTATTCGACTGGTACTACCAGTAATTCTGCCTCCCTTGTCGTGAAAAGGGTCAGAATAAGGTGTTTATGTAAGAAGATGTTGGTGTAAAGTTTTCAGTGGAAGACGGTCACTTTCGGATGTACTGGCCCATTATTCGACTGGAACTACCTCCTTGTTGAGGAAAGGGATGCAGAGAAGATGTCTGTGTAAAGTCTTCAGTGGAAGACTGCTTTATTGTTCCTTATTTCATGGTAGGGATGGGTCGGTATGAAAATTATGTACATCCGGAGGTCGCTGTATCGATTCCAGGATTCCGCGGTTTAGTTCACCCCAAACAAACATGGACGTTTCCTCTTCACGACATCACAATAAAAGTGACCAAATGCACGAAATACAAGATAAAAGCTTATAATTTCTTCAGATTTCTTGTTTGTTCCCAATATTTTAAGTTTTCCTGGAGTTATATGAGCTGACAAGCGAGACTGAGGTTAAAAATAGTCGTAACCAAAACATGGCAGTTCTGCTCAACGTAATCGTACTACTGTATGTAGTCTGTAAATGCATGAAAATTCGGGAGAAAGCTTATATTTTATTGCATTAATACATCCTATCCAATGGACAATTGCCTTACAGGTTGGCGCGACCGGTCCTGCCAAATGTCAGAAAAAGACGTCCTGTAAAACTACCGGCAGGACCAGTCACAGAGTGTGCATTCACCAGGTGGCGCAAGGTATATCATTTCCTGTCTGGTCATACTGACGTCATAGCATCTTTTTTGTTTGGCGCGAAAGAGTGTGAAGACGTTTTTCAACAGAGATACGTTTTTGAAGTTTTACAAAGAACTCTTCTTTCTTATTTTATTTCAAGTAGTACAAATTATTTCTACTAGTTTACTGATCATCATGTCGTCTCCTGGACAGAAACGAGGTTCTTGTGGGCAAGTTATGGCCGTATTCGACAACCACAAGAAATGTGTGCGTTGTCGTGAGAAGGGGGGAGACTATTTCTCTTGTCAAGAAACAAGATTGCCAGATATGTAAGGTGTTTACGCCTTCTCAGATTCTACAGCTGGCCACCCCGACTTACAAAGCAAGAAAAGAACGTGGAGAGCAGAAGAAATCTGAAGCTAGCAGTGATACGACCCCCACTCTCGTGGACCCTTCAGATGTAACTCTGTTGGGACGGGTTAGTACTGACAAGCCGTCTTCAGTTGAATCTACCCCCAAGCAGGAAAAGAAGCGTTCTGATGGCTCTCCAAGATCAAGCAAACGTAAACACAGCAGTAAGCCTACTTCAGATGATCTCAAGTCCCTTGATGACAAGTGGAGTGAGAGGTTTTCCTGTCTGGAAGCTATGCTTCTTAACCAGTCCTTTGCTGTTCCGGTGAGACCTGTCAGCACTGCTGCTGTGGTGACCAGAGAACACCCTTTCTTTGATCCAGGTGCTTCTACTAGTGTTATGTTTGCTGAGAGTACTGGTTCCGGTCTTGCTCAGACTGCCAGTGAATCTACACAGTTGACGGCTACCCAACCTCTGCTAGGGGTTCCCGGTACGAGTGCTGTGAGAGATGTGAGTGGGAGTGCTACCCGCCCTGTTCAGGGTCCTGGTAGCTCTGATGTAGCCACCCAGCCTTTACAGGCTCCCGGTGCTGAGTTAGCCACCCAGCCTTTACAGTCTCCCAGTGCAGGGACAGCCACCCAGCCTCCACAGGCTGCTGGTGCAGGTCCTGAAGTTCTGCCCACCGGCATTGAGTCTACGCAGTTGAACAAGCCACTTCCCGGTGTACGACCTGATGAGTTTGCCGGTGAATCTGACAGTGAGGCAGAAGTGGATGGGGAATCGGCTTCACCAGCTAGTGTTCACGTCCAGGGTGATTTACCGGAAGATGCAACTGACCAGGACCTCTCTGAAGATGCCAACTACAGGGAGAGTATCAGAGGGGTCAGATCTTCATGGGCTGGCATCAGATCCCTGACTACGACAGTACAGCTTCCACCCTGGATGATAATCCATTTGCTGGTTCCCGAACCAAACCAACCGGTAAAGTGTCAGTTAAGTTACCGGTAGATGAGTGGCTGTGCAGGAAATTTGAGAGATTTAATGTGACTGTTGAAGGTTACCCTTCCAGGAACTCTGAGACTGGTGGACTGCTACGGGACCAGTTTGTGAAGACACCCAGGTCATCAAAATGGTATACAATGCATATAGATAAGAAGGACTCCGCTTCTGTAACTGTATGTGACTGGTCTCCGGAACGGGCCAAACTCAACAGCACCTTTACCAGAGTGGCCAGACGTAGTAGATGTAGACACATTAAGAAGGTGGGAGCGGGTGTTCCGGGAACAGTCAGTGATGTGTAACCAGGCTGCTGGTCTGTCAAGATGTTTGACAAAAGTACAGCACTCCATGGTTACACAGTTGAAGTAACTCAGGGTGGACACCGGGAAAGGCAAGGCAGCAGAGAGAACGCAGCAAGCAGTTGAAGAGCTTGAATATCTGGTGACATTCAGCTGGTCAATTTCACAAGCAATGCAGTGTACAATGCAGGATCTCTCAGAGGGAGTTTTTATCAGCCTGGCCAACCTCACTCTGGCACGTCGAGATAGCTATTTAGAATTTTTACGTGGTAGAGTAAAGCCAGATACCTTGACTGCCTTACGTACAGCACCAGTCCATCTTAACTCTCTGTTTCCAGACAGTTTGCTGGTCCAGGCTGAAGATGAAATTTCCCGTAGTGAGGAGAGGCGTTCTTCTGGCAGCTCCAACAGGAAACCAGGACGTTTTCACCCTTACGTTTCCTCAAATGGCAGATCAACATAACAACCAGACCGGAAGCCCACTACACCGGCCTGAAAACAAATTAGAGACTGGCAAATTGTTCAGAAAGGTCGTGGTAAAGCCTCAAACTTCACCCAAAATCTTGCCAAGGGGTTCAAGAAGCATAAATGACAATTACTGTGTTTTAAATGTAGCCGGAGTGAAGAACTCTGTTCATGTATCCGGCAAGAAGAAAGATTTGAACCCTTCACCAGTGACAAGCAAGAGCGAGACTATTTTTACATGTAAACTCTTTTGTTGCAAATGTTCATTCTGTCACAGGGTTGCCACAAAAGAAAGGTGTAAATCCAAATTATTGTTACAATCATACAGAAATAAAGCATGTGAACGATGTTTCCTGTGTAGGTCACTTGAGTTCTGCAAATACTGTCACAAAGGTCCCAACTGTTGTCATAAATCCACCTGTAGGGGCAAGACTACAGCAGTTTTGGGAGAAATGTGAGGCTCTGGGATCGAGTCCAAAAGTAGTCACAATACTGAGTGAGGGTTACACCCTTCCCTTCCGGTTCAGACCCAATCTAACCAGGTCACCAACTGTCATAAGCAACTATGTCAACCCACAAAGACAGTCCCACCTTCTGGAGGCATTGTATCAGCTGACAAACAAAAATGCAGTCGAACCGGTAGCAAACCAAAACTCACTGGGTTTTTACAACTGGCTATTTTTGGTACCCAAACCCAACAACCGGTGGAGACCCATCCTGGACCTGAGCACTCTGAACACCTTCCTAAACACAGAGTCGTTTAAAATGGAGACCCCAGAGATAATAAAGACCTCCCTTCAGATAGGGGAGTGGGTCACTTCCATAGACTTCAAGGATGCATACTTCCACATACCAGTTCACAGTCACTCCAGGAAGTACATGCGTTTTCACATCCAGGGTCAGTCCTACCAGTTCAAAGCTCTACCCTTTGGTCTGTCCACAGCACCTATGGAGTTCACAGTGGTGGCCAAAGAGGTCAAACTGATGGCCTTACAGAGGGGTATAAGAATCCCCCAGTACCTAGACGACTGGTTGGTGAGAGCCATGTCCCACTAAACTTGTCTCCAGCATACACAGACCTTGGTAGCTCTCTGTCGAGAACTAGGGTGGCTGGTGAACGAGGAGAAGTCAGAAGTGGACTCAAAACAGGTCTTCAACTTTGTAGGTTACCAGTTCGACCTTAGGGAGGGCAATTTCAGACCCACACCAGAACGTTGGCAGACCTTAACAGACAAGATACTGTCAATTCTGTCCGGTCTGGTGTGTCCGGTTCGACAGTTTATGTCCCTTATAGGACTTCTGACAGCCACAGAAAAACAAGTCCACCTAGGTCGACTTCACATGAGACCCATACAGTGGCACTTAAAAAACAACTGGAGGGTACCAGAATCACTAGAAAAGGTGATACCCGTTCCCAGGTTGCTCCACCCTCACTTAAAGTGGTGGCTGGAGGAAAGCAATGTTCTTCCAGGTCAACCATTACACCCACTAAAACATGCTCTGCAGATATTTACAGACGCATCAAAAGAAGGGTGGGGCGCTCACTTAAACGAACGCACTGCAAGGGGAACCTGGTCAGTTCCAGAAAGCAAGTTGCACATAAATCACTTGGAGCTAAAGGCGGTCTTTCTGGCCTTAAAAGAGTTCCAAGACCTCTGTTCAAACAACATAGTCCTGGTAGCCACAGACAACACAACAGTGGTTGCCTATATCAACAAAGAGGGGGGGATGAAGTCAGGCTCCCTGTGTGCCCTATTGTGGATAATTCTGTCCTGGTGCACCAGGAAGCAGGTAACTCTCAAGGCACGTCACATCCCCGGCTGGCTGAACGTGATAGCAGACAAGCTATCCAGGCTAGGCCAGACCATCCAGACGGAATGGTCCCTTCACCCAGAAGTGTTCAAAGCTATATGCTCCCGGTGGCACCCGCCACAGGTGGACCTGTTTGCCACCAGATTCAACAACAAACTACCACAGTTTGTATCAGCGGTTCCGGACCCCCAGGCATGGGCAGTGGATGCACTCAGCCTGTCATGGGAAAATCTGGACCCATACGCCTTCCCACCAGCAGCCATCTTCTGCAAAGTGGTGGAGAAGTTGCAGGACTAACCTTGCAACCGGATTATTCTGATTGCCCCAGGGTGGCCCAACATGCCCTGGTTTTGGGATCTAGTGGCAATGTCCAGTCAGATACCCATGTGTCTGCCCAACCTGCCCAATCTGGTGTCCCAACCATTCAACCAGACCCTGCACAGGAACTTGTCAAACCTGAACCTACATGCCTGGCTCCTAGAGCCACAGCAATCAACGAGCAGGGGTTCTCTGAGGCAGTGGCAGCACGAATTGAGGCTCCTCAGAGAGGATCAACCAGATCTGTCTATGAGGCTTAGTGGACCATTTTTACAAAATGGTGCCGCAGTAATCAGGTGGACTTCAGGGCACCACCTCTGAAAGCCATAGCTGACTTCCTGCTGCACTTATTTCAGGACAGTAAGTTACAACCAAGTACCATTGATGGATACAGATCAGCCATTGCTGACAAGTTGGGCAACTCCACCATTAATGTCAGCAAAGATGAGAATCTCACCCGTCTCTTGGATAGTTTCCATAGAGACAGGCCCAAGGGCAGGAGGGGTATACCCTCCTGGAACCTGTCCCTGGTATTACACCAGCTGACTAAGGCTCCCTCTCTTCCTATCCTCAGAGCAGGTCTGAGAAACAAGGGGGGGGCAACCTTGGGCTTCTGGGTAACCGGTTAGTCTCAGCCGATCCTTGACCCTTGAGGTCATCCGACCCAAGGTCAAAATGGGCCTTTTCAATTGTTGTTATTTTATGAGTTCATGTATGTCCCTAGCAGCTTACCCACCTACCAAGCGGCAGTTATTCAGCAATTGTCCATTGGATAGGATGTATTAACGCAATAAAATTGCAAATTTAATAAGTAAATTAAATTTTTATAAGTTAATACCCTATCCAATGGACAGGCAAGGCCCACCCATCTGGCCTCGCTATCAGCTTACTAGGGGTCTTAATATGATTAGACACGAAAAAGATGCTATGACGTCAGTATGACCAGACAGGAAATGATATACCTTGCGCCACCTGGCGAATTCACACTCTGTGACCGGTCCTGCCGGTAGTTTTACAGGACGTCTTTTTCTGACGTTTGGCGGGACCGGTCACGCCGACCGGTAAAGCAATTGTCCATTGGATAGGGTATTAACTTATAAAAAATTAATTTACTTATTAAATTTGCAAATTTCTTCAGATTCAGAGTATGTTTCTAATATTTTAACTTGCATTATATGTGCTGACAAGTGAAGTGGCAGATGTAAAATTTCATCACGTTATTTCAGTAAAATGCTCTCGATACCGAGATACTGGACCTACCGACCCATCCCTATTTCAGCATTAGTGTTAGCTTGTGCCCGAAAACAAAGAATAAAGAGTGCAGTTGTCATTTCAAAGAAGGTCTTAGATTCTTTACTGGGGGTGGAGCGCCACCCTGGTACAGTAATAGATCTCCCTCAACAAAATCAACAACAGAAGCTCATCCACTGATCCTTGCAGTTATTATTTTGCTTCCCGGCAGGTACAGCGAATTTCCTGCTTCTCGGATTCAATATCTTCCTGTAAATTGGGACATATTAACTTCCTTTGCTGTAAATTTAGATGAAGATCCAACAGACATCTTTGGTGGCAGTATGTCCACTGCTTGTCCTTTCACCCCTGTGGAAGAATTGCATAAAGATCCATTATTTATAGTTTTTAGAATTTTAGGCAGATACTGGCGCCAGTACATACACTGCTTGACGTTTCAGTACCTGAGCAGTTCTCAGAACAGCCAACAAAGAATGTGATTCAAATCTACTAGACAATAAAATCTTTATTTTCTATGACCATGTCTCCAATGGAATTAGTACTGGTGGGATTTATACAATTTAAGATAATTCTTCTGTAAATTCAACTTGGGTTTGAGTGAAAAGTCTTTGTAGAGTGTCACAACTATTCTATCACCTCGGCTTGTTTCTGGAGCTGGCTAGACGAGATACTGTGTTGAAGTCCTTGCCTCCAACCTTTGCTAGTGTGTTTTGAATGGTTTACACAGGACTGGTGTTATGTCCAGTAATTTTCTTGTCCTACTACCCTCTGAAATTTAGAAGGAAAACATTAAAGAGTCCCTGGAGTGACAGTAATTCTACAGATCTTCATGCAAACAACTAAGCTGTTAGCCAGAAGATTCTTTTGTGACCAAAGCGTTTTCAACCACAAAGAATCATACCACTCTTCCTAGAATTCCAGGAGAGGTGGATAGAAAAGAACGTGGCTGCATAAACTACATCACCATGGAGGCTCTTGTTGCAATGTTACTGGAAGGTATGGGAGACTTTCATTGCCATCCCACAGTTGTGCTAATCTTGAGTTGGGATTGTCGAATTACTCCGCAGTCGAATTCACCAATGCCTGTACTACCCACAATTCAAAGCGATTACGTCAGACAGGAAAACATGGCTAACTTCTGGATATACCTGTGACAAATGCTTCACAGGAGGTGTTTTATCCACTCAAGAATTGCACAACTACAGGTTTTTATAGCAGTTTATTTCTTGTAAAGAAACCCGGCTAATGACGACCAGTGATAGATCCCAGTGATCCCAGGGGGGGGGGGGGGGGGGGGGGGGGGGGACATAAGAGACAGACTTATTCTTGGTTGCTTAAATGTCCTAGCAAGCAGCCTCTCCAGAAGGGACAAAAGTAATCCACACAGAATGGTTCTTACTCCCTTAAAGACAATTTGTAAGGTTGGCACAAATCAATGATAGGCTTTATATGCAGGTTTGCCACATCTTGGCCCACTGCAATCCTTGAAATATTCTCATATGAGCCAGACATAGTCAGGGTTGCTTAAATGTCATAGTCGTAAGCCTCTCCAGAAAGGAAAAAGTGATTCAGATAGAGTGGTTTCTTCATCTTCAAAGGCATAGTTTGACTCAAACCAATCCTAGATATGTTTGCCACCAAAATGGATCACAAACTTCCACTCTATGTTTCATCAGTCCCTGATGCAATTTCTCTCAACATAGTTGCATTGAACATCTTGTTGGAGGTTCTGCACGGTTATGCCTTTTGTCCTGTAGTTTTCATCCTAAAGTCAAAAGTCCACCTACAGGTGCAAAGCAATTGTAGTGGCCCGTGGATGGCCAAGAATGCATTGGCTTTGGGATCTAGTGAATCTGTCTACAATACCCCATTACAGCTACCTCACTGGCCTCATCTGTTGAAGCAGCCATTCAGTCAGAAATACCACCAGAATCTGTTGTATCTGCACCTTCATGTTTGGCACCTAGACGCCACTCAGAGTCACTTGAATTATTCTCTGAGCAGGTGGCAGAGAGAATTAAGGCACCCTAAGGACCCTCATCTGGAATATTGTACATGTCAAGGAGGGCCATTTTTATGTCAGCTGACATTATGGCATCACTCCGCGGCGTGGACGTACGCGTACGCGTATGCGTGAGCGACTTCTCCTCCAAAACTACAAGGCACAGAGACATGCTGTGTTTTTTTAAAAGATAGCTTATCTACCTAGCATGAAAAATTGTTCAAGGCATGCAGATCTGTTTGTTCGTCTGTTTGCTAGATCCATTATAATTGAGGTACCCCCCACCCTAAGTATGAAAATTTTAACACTTTATCACAATTTTCTCAGTGACTATTGCAGGGATTTCTCTAATATCATGCACATATGTACTAGGTCACAAGTAGATTCCCTTGTGTGAGGGTCAGACCTGGACCTTTTTAAATTATTTTTTTATGAATTTTTATTTTTAATTAATAAAATCATGCACTTAATCAATTATAACTTGAAAAGTATTGCATTTAGAGCATTTTGTTAAAATATGTTATTCAGCTACTTTTTCCATAGCTACAACATGGTGAGTAACTTGGGTGGCTATCTCAATAGCTAAGTGAGTAATAGCTACTTTTGGACTTTTCAGTAACTTCCATCATGAGTAAAATCACTTGTAACTTGAAAACTATTGTATTTAGAGAATTTTGTGTAAATATGTTATTCAGCTACTTTTAGGTCAGCTATAACATAGTAAAATTTCAGACCTGTAGCTCATGTCATAGCTGAGTAAAAGCTACCTGTAGGTTATCACTGTTGAGTAAATCACTTATAACTTGAAAAGTATTGCATTTAGAGTATTTAGTTTCAATATGGTATTCACCTATTTTGGGGTCAGCTATAACATAATAAAAATTCTAGACCTGTGGCTCATTGCATAGCTGAGTAATAGCTACTTTGAGGTTCTTACTCAACACTAAATAATTTATAACTTGAAAAATATTGCATTTAGAGAATTTTGTGTAAATATGTTATTCAACTACTTTTGGGTCAGTTATAACATAGTAAAATTTCAGACCTGTAGCCCATGGCATAGCTGAGTAATAGCTACTTTTAGGTTATCACTGTTGAGTAAATCACTTATAACTTGAAAAGTTTTGCATTTAGAGTATTTAGTTTCAATATGTTATTCACCTATTTTGGGGCAGCTATAACATAGTAAAATTCCAGACCTATGGCTCATTGCATAGCTGAGTAATAGCTACTTTGAGGTTCTTACTCAACACTAAATCATTTATAACTTGGAAAAGTATTGCATTTAGAGCATTTTGTTAAAATATGTTAGTCATCTACTTTTTCCATAGCTACAGCATGGTGAGTAACTATGGTGTATCTCAATAGCTAAGTGAGTAATAGCAACTTTTGGACTTTTCAGTAACTTCCATCATGAGTAAAATCACTTGTAACTTGAAAACTATTGCATTTACAGAATTTTATGTAAATATGTTATTCCGCTACTTTTGGGTCAGCTATAACATAGTAAAATTTCAGACCTGTAGCTCATGGCATAGCTGAGTAATAGCTACTTTTAGGTTATCACTGTTGAGTAAATCACTTATAACTTGAAAACTATGCATTTAGATTATTTAGTTTCAGTAGGTTATTCACCTATTTTGGGGTCAGCTATAACATAGTAACATTACAACTATTGCATTTGCAATATTTTCTTTAAATATGTTTTTAACTTACTTTTTACACCTTAACAGTTACCTTCTTACTTTGCTTCTGAACACCATTTCCAGGGCACAACTTTTGTGTCCTTTTCTTCTGTCACTTCTACTCTGAAACTCAAAACACACAGTCAACTGACACAGAGCCCGTTCACAGGCACTGATTGCTTGTTTAACTGTGGTGCCAACAGAGTAAGGTTGTAAGCTCAGAGCCTACTATCTCAAACACTATTGCTGGCTACAGAATGGCCACAGCTGACCATTTAGGACATTTTGGCCAGGAGGTAGGGAAAAGTGTGGATCTGAATAGGGTTTTTTGTGAGTTTTTCAGAGATAAGCCTACTGCTAACAGGAGTATACCCTCATAGGAGTTGTCTTTGATTCTATTGGCTTTCACAAAGGCTCCTCTGGAACCTTTATAGGATGCCAGTCTCAAAAGTTTCATGTGTAATATGGTCTTTTTAATGGCATTGGCATTTGGCAAAAGACTAGGAAAAGTGCATTCTTGGACTTCTACCTCCTTCAGACACAAGCCTCATTGGAAGGAGGTTACAGTTTCTCCTTCTCCTGCCTGTTTAGCAGAAATCGATTGGCCTCAGATGGTCCAGATTTGTTCAGAGTTCGACCAGTTGTCATTCCAGCTCTAAAACCATTCTTGAGCTCAATTTGCCTGAAGACATGACTCTTGTCCTCATCCAGCACTTGGATAGTACTTGGACAGGACTAGTGCTTTGAAAAAAGGCAAAATATCCTTTTCATATCATTTAAGGAAGGCTTTGACAGAGATAGCATGACATCTACTATCTCTTCCTGGATCAAAAAATATATATAGACCTCCGTCCTCCAGCACTACATCCTTTTTTGACCAGTTTCAGTCACTTTTGGAGGATTTTCACCATAACACGGAGAACCTGGTGATCATTGGCGACTTCAATTTTCACCTCGAAACAACATGTTCAAATTCAAAAACCTTTCATTCTTTGACTGATTCATTTGATTTAACTCAGAAAGTTAACTTTCCAACTCACATTCATGGACATACACTTGACCAGGTATTAACCAAATCTAATAATGACTATATTTCCAATGTCCACACCACTGATGCCTTTTCCGACCACTTTTCAATTAGTTTTACCCTTAATCTCTCAACCCCTACAACCCAAACCAAGGCTACTGTCACCTTTCGTAAATACCATAAAATTGATAAAGATAAACTGAAAACAGATCTCCTCGCTTCTGAACTACTTAATAATCCTTCCAAGGAAGCCGACACTCTTTATGAACAATATCATACTACTTTGTCCACCCTTATTGACAAATATGCACCACCACACACCAAAAATACCAAGGCGAAGTACATCCCAGGATGGGTTAATGAAACGGTAATTGCGGCAAAGGAGACCAAGCGTTTGTTTGAACGTATTTGACGCCGAAACAAATCTACCTTCAATAGATCCCAATACATGCAGAAAGTCCACCAGTACAATAAAATCTGCATGCAGGCCAAATCTGAATTCCTCAAAGAAAAAATTCGGGACAATCACCACAACCCACAAAAACTATGGCGAGTCGTGGGTGACACGTTACACAGAATCCCAGCAAAGATTCTCCCATCTATAAACCCCCCAAAGCTTCTGGATGACAGATTTGTCGAGTTCTTTACAGAAAAAATTGAAAAAATACACTCAATTTTCTCTACCTCGCTCAATTTCCGACACATCACCCCTGACTCTCCTCCACCCACATTCGCCTCTTTCTCTGCTGTGACTGAAGAGCAGGTCACTAAAATCATTCAAGACTCTCCCACTAAATCATGTTCCCTTGGCCCACTTTTCTTGTTCTTGAATTCCTGGTTATTCTTATTACCCCCATCACCTCAATAATCAACGCCTCTCTAGCACAAGGTACGTGTCCTAATTTCTTTAAGCAGGCCCATGTAACCCCAATTCTCAAAAAATCATCCTTAGACAAGGAAGTTTTCAAAAATTACAGGCCTGTTTCCAATCTAAACTTTATATCAAAGATACTTGAAAGGGTAGTAGCTGCCCAGCTACAATCTCACCTTGATGAAGCCGGCCTGATGACTGCCTTCCAGTCGGCTTACAGAAAACACCACTCTACTGAAAGTGCCCTCCTTAACATTCATAATGATATTCTTCTCAATATGGCCAAATGGTCTGTTACAGCCCTCACCCTTCTAGATCTCTCTGCCGCTTTCGATACCATTGATCACACTATACTCCTGGACAGACTTAATGGTTACTATGGAATCAGTGAACTGGCACTTGGCTGGTTCAAATCATACCTGTCGGGAAGGACACACTCGGTCAAGGTAGGCAGTACACTCTCAAATCCTGTTGCCCTTCAGCATGGGGTCCCCCAGGGCTCCATCCTTGGTCCAATTCTTTTTTCCCTTTACACCAACCCAATCAGCTCCATCATTCAATCTCACAGTAGCATCAACTACCATTTCTACGCCGATGACACTCAGCTATACATTTCAGTCTCTCCAGCAAATTTTTCTCACTCTGTACAAAAACTAAAAAATTGCCTAAATGACATCCAAAAGTTCATGTTCACAAATAAATTAAAACTCAACCCTGATAAAACAGAGTTTATTTTGATAGGTTCGAAAAACAACCGTAAACAACTCCTTCCTCACTTTCCAATCAATATTCTTGGTAATCAGGTCTCACCAGCACAAAGTGTCAAGAACCTCGGAGGTGTTTGATTCCAATTTCACTTTTTCCGACCATGTGTCACAGGTCATAAAGTCCACTAGAGCTCATACAAGAGACCTCTACAGAATACGCCCCCTTCTAGACCTCAAAACATCAGTTCTTTTAGCCAATGCCTTGGTCAGCAGCAGACTGGACTACTGCAATTCCCTCTTTCTATCACTCACAGACTTTGAGCTAAGTAGATTGCAACTAGTGCAAAACTCACTCTGCAGGGTTGTCACCCGTTCCTCAAAATTTTCTCACATCACCCCTCAACTGAAAAAACTCCATTGGCTTCCAGTTAGGTATAGGGTACAATTCAAAATAGGCCTCATTACATACAAAATCCTCAACCAAGGTCAGCCTGTTTACCTAAGAGAACTAATCCACCCCTACACTTCCATTAGAAATACTAGACGAAGTACCCCTAAACTCAAGTTCCTTCATACCCCCACTTTTGACCGTAGAATTCATAAATCAATTAAACACTTCTCAAATTCTTTTAGTCACTAGGCCCCAGTTCTTTGGAACTCTCTCCCCTTCCAAATAAGAAACAGTCCCTCTGTCGCATCTTTCAGGAAACACCTCAAAACCCACCTTTTCAACTCTAGCTTCCCAACTTAGTCTCCTTCCCTCTCGGTCCCACCCACAAACCTGGTACACTGACCTTGAACGCCCCTCGACTCTTCTTATAAGAAAATGATTTTGTTAACTAGCGCACTGAGTTCCCCTTAGTGGGGAAGATATTGCGCCTGCAAAGCAGTAGATTAGATTAGATAGATTATTGTAATTTAACTTTTTACAAGTTAAATACTTACCTTATCCTCACAAGGATAAACCCACCCTACCTCTCTGTATAATTTGTTTTCTGGGGACCAACGACAACGATTACTGTGCAAACGCGGACATGCGCAGACAAGGGGTCACCTCTCGTGACAAGAATATTTCCTTTAAAAGATTTTTGTCAGTCGATGTGTTTTGCTCCACAAAACCAAACCAAGCACTTGTGAGGGTAAGGTAAGTATTTAGCTTGTAAAAAGTTAAATTACAATAAAATTTGTTACAGTTTGGGTGAATTTAAAACATGGTTGTATGCAACTGTATTGGCAAAGGTCTATATTCTAGGAGTCCTTTCCAGCTTGTATCTATTTCCGTCAATGGAAATACAAATTACTAATCTCAGATGAGAAAGACACACTTTTGGTATATGCTGAGTTACCTCAGAAAGTCATATAGAGTTTTGTATGTTCATTTGTGAATATACCAGCATCTGTTGCTCCAGTGACTGAGTTATGTTAGTACTTCAGTATTATGTTATTATGAAGAAAAAGACTTCTTTCGTTTTTGCTTTTACATGTTCTGCTTTAAAGGCAAATATCAGTATAATCATGGTTGTTGAATGGGATGTAAAACCCTAACTTTGAACATCGATGGTGAATTCATCTCTGGTTCTGTCTTGATAGACATCATCATTCCAGAATTTTTGCCTAGGAAGTTTGCAGAAGGTAAAATATTGCAGTAGATGCGAGGGTGAGAGGGGTGGGGTGGGGGTGGGGGGATCATGCAAACAATTAATCTCCTTTATAAAACAGTTGAACTTCTATTATGCACTTTTGTATTGTCTGAATAATTTTGTCTCATGTTAACGCTCTAAAAGTTGTACTTATTCCTTTTTAAAAAGACCTGGGCCGATTTCACAAAGGGACTTAGTCTTAGCCAAGGTTTTGGCTAAGTCAGGGACTTAAATCTAAGGCTTTGGTCTTAGCTAGGTCTGGGACTTAAATGGATTTCACAAACGGGTGACTTAACTAAGTCCAAACCTATCAAATAACCACAGTGATTTTCTGTGTCATATGACCTTTTATATCCTTCATTTGTGCATTTTATTTAAGGGGCTATCAACGCAAGTACGTAAAATTTGTTTACGTAACATCCGCCAGATGGTGCAGCAGACAGAGTCACTGTTGCTATGCATGGACTATTATTTACGAGAGGGATAGTTACGTCATTTTCTTTCAGCTGTTGAAAAAGGACTACGTTTTGTAAACATTGCTCTTGACTTCTTTATATATATATATATATGTATAGGACCCACTTGGAAAAATCAATAATGCTCTTGTAGATCTTGCCAGTTTACTACTGTTACTGTAGAATTCTACATGAGTGTCAGTCTTTTCTGCACTGATAAAATGAACCCACATTTTTGAAACATGCACTGCGTGTGTATATAGCCTTTCTGCTTACTTACAGTGAAGCATTTCTTTTATACACACTGAATCTATATTTGTATCATCTCAATTGTTAATATAATAAATTTATCTAGTGTTAAACTATTCTGATGAAAATTTCTTAAGTGTAACAATAATTTACAAAGCTTTGTTTTCATTAGTCAAGGCACTTCTTACACTGAAAGAGTATCTGTCCATATGAAATATAATTCTCACTGATAGAACATAAGATGTACATATATTCAATGAGAATGGAGTAGTTTACTTATAAAAAATATAGAGATAACATGTAAGGAAAATTTGTTTTTATTTAGAAATATATACAGTAAGATATAGGAAGCCAAATTAAAAATAGAATATTTTGTATAACTACGCCTTAGTTACTGGTAAGAGGCTATAAAAGTTGGATGAGAGAGAAGGGAGAGGCTCATGTAGTGTGACACAATATATAAACCATGCTGTTCTAAATAAAGATCTAAATGCATACACAAGCCTCCAAACGCATACAGATTTATTTGAATGATTTACAATTTTAAATAGTGGTTTCTTGAAATTTTAAATGAGTGTAATGTGAAATAGTGATGAAAAAATGAAAACGTAAAATGTTATGTTTCTTTGTTTTTTATCTCTGCAAATAAATGCCCAAATTAAATAAAAATCTAATTCATTCAAAATTTGTTTGAGATATTTTTCTTTGGAATAGTGTGTAAAAAACTGTTGTTGCTTTTCTTTTTGTATGCTAATTGTGTCACAACAGGAAGGTATGCACTGTTTTAGGTGTCCAGAAATAGAACATATTTATTTCACATTTATCTTTGTTATTTGGTGTTTATATGTGTATATATCAAACTTTAAAACAACAAGGACATTTTGTTGTATAACTTTATTTCCCTTATTCAACATATCACAGAACAAACAAACATATTCTCCTCAATAATTTGTGACTTTAAGCCTAAGAAATGTACATCCCTGAAAAAATCATTCCCGTGTTTAAACCACTTTTGTCGGGCTGTAAAAATAATGCCTTACGTTGATAGCCCCTTAAGGATGAGTGCTGTTTTGAAATAGAAAACCTTGTTACATCATATAAACTTCCGAAAGACTACTTCAGTAAGGTGTTCTGTATAATTATACTTTATTTACAGCCATTTTAAATTTTGAAGTGGAGAAAAGTTTATGGCGGCCATATAAGTCCTCTTTACAAAATTTTAGTCCTCTACCTCCCAGATTTAAAGTTAAGTCCACTGACTTAGCAATTTCATGGACTTAGCTGATTGCTTAGCTGCTAAGTCTAAGACCACAGACTTAGCATTCTGTTAACAAAATTTAAGACCAAAGTCTCAAATTTAAGTCTAAATCTGGACTTAAGTCCCTTTGTGAAATCGGCCCCAGTTTCATTTGAGAGGGTTATTACTTGGCCTGGTAAAAGCAACTCAACACTGGGTGCTTGTGTTTTAATGTGAACAATCTAGAAGTATCAGTGAAACAAATAGTTTTTGTATGTCATTCGGGAAGTTATCCAATTACATATGTATATATGCATAGAGATACAGAGTTTTTTTTATATCCTTTCAGTTACCATTAAACTAGTATTGATGGGCCAGGGCATTAGAATAATAGCATGGTTATTTTGATATTAATTTAAAGGTTATCTGTGAAAATACAAAACAAAGAAAAAACAAACAAAAAGTGTATTCTTTAACTGCTGGCCTGGACCCTTGAAATAAAGCTAAAGTATTAGGGGGGTTGTAACAGGGTCAAAGGTATCCAGTATAATAATTGCTATAAAATAAAATGTATTATTGAAAAATAGTGTTATTATGTTTCAAAAATTCAAGGATTGCAAAGTGAAATTTGGATCGTGGTTCCATTGTTCAATGGCTTAACCAAATGTGTAAGCACTATATAGTAAGTTGTCTTAAAAGTTTGTATTGTGAAACTGTCCTATACAGATTCATGGGTAGGTAATCTTTTGGTGACACACTGACCATGGATCTATCATTCAAGGCCTGTGATGTGTGACTTGTCTCATTTGGGCTGTACGGCTTTAGTACAAATGCTGTATTGGGAATTCATAGGCTGCTACTTCGCTACCTAGGTTGCTTGCTGGCTGGTTTCTTATGAATACAATTATGCAGTGGCTCACTGATGCACTTGTTCATTCTGATAACACAGTAACAAGGCATGAAAAACTTGTTTGTAATATTACAACACCTCTTTGGCCATTCCGCCCCCCCTCCCAACCTGGTAATACTTAGTCACATATATAGAATAGAATAGAATAGAAACATTTATATAGCGCAAAATTGATGCAACATCCTCTAATGCGCTTGAAATCAAAAAGGGAAAGTCGAGGGACGTTCGAGGTCATGATCCAAGGTTAGCGCCCGCCAGGGAGATGTACTATGGTGGAGGATATGCTAATCTAAACAAGTAGGTCTTTAGCTGGCTACGGAAACCTGTTATTGTTTGTTGTGATCGTACTGATTGTGGGAGTCTGTTCCATTCTATGGGGGAAGCCACTACAAAACCTCTCCTACCGATGGCCTTTTTGTGAGAGGCTGAGGAAAGAGAAAGACGATTTCCACGTGTTAGACAACTGGTTTTGATCAAGGATGATAGGTATATGGGTTGAGAGAAATTTATAGCCTTGAAAGTAATTAGATTGTACTTAAACAATATACGGTAAGTGATAGGAAGCCAGTGTAGTTTTTGAAGAAAAGGAGTGACATGGCTAGTTCTATCAAGTCTAAAAACAATTCTACAAAGGGCATTTTGTATCTTTTGGAGTTTAGCAACATTGTACTTACTGATGCCATAAAGTAGGGAATTGCAGTAGTCAAGTCGACTACTGATCATTGAGTTTGCAAGCAAGGCTGCAGTTTCCACACTGAGGAATTTACGAATACGTCTTAGGTCCTTAAGGTGGTAGTAGCAGGCTCGACACATATTAGTTATGTGGTTGGAAAAGGTGTTTCCAGAGTCAAAAATTACACCCAGGTTCTTGACTGTATCAGTAGGGGAAATAGAATTTCCGAGAAGTTGAGTAGGGAATTTATTAATGAGGGACTCTCTGGCTTGTCTATCACCTATTATAATAAATTCAGTTTTCTCGGGATTGAGTTTCAATTTCACGCCAGCCATCCAGTTTTGGATACATGTGAGACACTCTGTAAGCTCAGCGAAACTGGAATCAAAATTCCTATTGTCCAATGCTAGATATATTTGGGTGTCATCAGCATATAGATGGTGGGTGACATTGAAATTGGAAATGATATTACTGAGAGGGGTTGTGTAAAGGGTAAAAAGGAGGGGGCCCAGGACAGAACCCTGAGGCACACCATACGGAAGTGAGAACACATCTGAAAAGCTATTTCCTAATTTAACCTTCTGTTTCCGGTTTGAGAGATAGGATCTGATCCACCTCAACACAGTGCCATCAACCCCAAACCAATCTCTTAGGGAATTAAAAAGAATGTCATGGTCGATAGTGTCGAATGCCGCTGAGAGGTCTAGCAGTGTGAGTGCAACAGCCTTACCAGAGTCCAACGAAGCAGCAATGTCATTCTGGATTTTCAACAGCGCTGTTTCTGTGGAATGGAGTCTCCTGTAAGCGGATTGGTTGACATTGGAGAGCCCCTCGCTATCGATATAATTATTTAACTGTTTGGCAACTACTTTTTCGATCAGTTTGGATAAGAAACTAAGGTTGGATACCGGTCTATAGTTTTTTAGGAGATTTCTGTCTAAGTTTGGTTTCTTGAGAAGAGGGGTGACATATGCTCGACAACTTGTGAAAAGAATGGAAGGCTGAATTGCTAAGGACTACTGGTCAGGGTTTACCACAGCCGGTGCTGTAGGAGCAACTGTTCAGAGACAAGTAATAAGCTCAGTGAGCCACTTTGAAGAAATTTATTGACCAATGTAGTGGTTTTGAACATAAAATGATACTTAAAAAGGAAAAAGAAGACATATGCATATATATTACATCTGCCATGTATTTGGTTTTGGGTTTCTCGCCTCTGCCATCACGTGCAGATCTTCTTGTAATATTTCCTTTTATATAAACAGTATGGAAATGACTTTTGACTTTTATATTCTATGTTTGTGGGAAATCTATTCTTTCATATGCATTAACTGGAGCTGAACTTTTCTGTAGGTCACATGACCTAACCTATACTTGAAATCACTTTTGTCCAGAACTTTTGATATACCTGATATGCCTGATATACCAAGTTTGGGATGTATGTTTACCACATTATTATCTTGACTGAAATGGATTGTCAGTCACTCCAGTCAATCAAATAAAGGACTTTTATAGCACTTAATCTCCATCATGTGACAGACTCTGAGATGCATCTATATGTAAACATATTAATATAGCTAAGTCAACCACTGAAGACACAGGGAAGTGGGGTGACTAAGGCAGATAGGCTTTTGTAAATTGGTAAGTTTTAAACTTATTCTGAAGGAGGCAGTAAAGCTTGCATTGTATATGTTGTCAGATTGGCCATTCCATATCTTAGGAACATTGAAGGGCAAACTATGAAATACTCGACAACTTGTGAAAAGAATGGAAGGCTGAATTGCTAAGGACTACTGGTCAGGGTTTACCACAGCCAGTGCTGTAGGAGCAACTGTTCAGAGACAAGTAATAAGCTCAGTGAGCCACTTTGAAGAAATTTATTGACCAATGTAGTGGTTTTGAACATAAAATGATACTTAAAAAGGAAAAAGAGGAGTCTCTTTAGATGCTGCACAAGAAAACCTATGATTTCTGAGAATGTGTGCAAGAGTGTTCTGTATACACTGGAGGTTATGTAGGTTGAAACTTTAGCAGTGACTTAGAGCAGGACTGATGACTACTATCCCAAGGCATATGCTTCAAAGGACAGTCACTTCATGGGTAACATGCAATCCAAATGATGAGGACCAAACATTTGCAGGGAACAGGCTATACAAGTCTTATGAACATGTTCGGAGAATAAGTCTGCACTGAAACATACCCAGGCTTCCAACAGTATCATCTGGGTAAAGAAGGTTTCCTATATTCTTAGGGTAGTGAGTTGACACTTTTTGATGTTGAGCCTTCGAAGCAAAAATAATGAATTCAGTTTTGTAGGGCTTTAATTTCATTTTACTGAGAGATATATTGAGATGACCGGACATTTTCTAGCCAGACATTCAGTTTAGCCAAAGCAGAAAAAGTGTTCTTATGGAATAAATTGAAAAAAAATAGAGTGTAATCAGCATAAAAATGAAATTTAATAGGATGAGAGCCAGTGATGTATCAAGTAGGAACAGTGACAGACTCCACCAATCTCTGGAGACAATCAGCTTACCAAAGTCAGACAGTGTCAAACCTATCTTAATGGCCTGACTATGATCACTCAATTAGGAATGATACCACGTGAGGGCGGCAGTGCTATTGAGATGAAACCCGGATCTGAGATATCCAAGGAAGGTTTTATGATGTACGGTCTCAAAGGCAGCTAACAAATCAAGAGACACTAGAACCCTAGGTTTGTTCTGTGCTACAGAAAAGATGTACTTCATTTTTTATTGACAGTAAAAAGATTTCAATTGAATAATCTTGCTTGTAAGCAGACTGATGAGGATTGTCAAGCTTTATTGCTATCGACATTATCCATCTATTATAATTGGTGCAAAAAACCTGTGCAATTGCACATTTAAAAGGTACTTCAGGGGGTGTAGTTCCCACATATCTCCAGCCACTGATGAGAAAGTTCATTGTTTAAGCTTTCAAAATATAATACACATATAATACACTTGCTTATATGCACTAGGTCACTAGTAGGTTCCTTTGTGTGAGTATCAGGCCTGGATCTTTTAAAATTATTATGTCCACCCCCCTGGGGGGTGGATATATTATTTTTGCTTTTTTCGCTGTCCGATGTCCGATGTCCGTTGTCCGATGGCCGATGTCCGGCGTCCGGCGTCCGATGTCCGGCGTCACGCATGGTTTCCGCTCATTTAAAGGAAAAGTATTAGAGCTATTGTCACCAAATTTGGTATGCAGGCTTATTGGGTCAGTAGCTTGCTTGGGATTGCTTTTGGCTGTTGTACCTCTTTTGCTTACTGAGTAATACTTAAGTACAGCTATTTTCAGTACCCATTGGTTTCCGTGCATTTAAGCCAAAATAATTAAAGATATTTTACTACAATTTTGAATACAAGATTGTTATGTCCATAGCTCGCTTGGTATTGCATTTGGGACTGATAGCTTTGTCAGTACATGAGTAATAGCCATTTAGGTACTTCATTGTGTATTTTCAGTACTACTTTTGAGTAATTTGCTAATATCTCAGAAACCGTAAGAGATAGAGCGATTTCGACAGAATTTTTGACCCACAGGGTATCTAAGGAATGTAATATTTGCAATTTTCAAAAAATTTTCCCCTCCCCAAAAATGGCGGCCATTTTGAATTTTTGAATTTTTGCCAAAAATGGCAAAACACAAATTTGCTTCTATCTCCTTAACCGTGCGAGATAGAGCGATTTCGTCGAAATTTTCGACCCACAGGGTATCTAAGGAATGTAATCTTTGCAATTTTCAAAAAATTTTCCCCTCCCCAAAAATGGCGGCCATTTTGAATTTTTGAATTTTTGCCAAAAATGGCAAAACACTAATTTGCTTCTATCTCCTTAACCGAGCGAGATAGAGTGATTTCGTCGAAATTTTCGACCCACAGGGTATCTAAGGAATGCAATCTTTGCAATTTTCCAAAAATTTTCCCCTCCCCAAAAATGGCGGCCATTTTGAATTTTTGCCAAAAATGGCAAAACACTAATTTGCTTCTATCTCCTTAACCGTGCGAGATAGAGCGATTTCGTCAAAATTTTTGACCCACAGGGTATCTGAGCATTGTACTCTTGGTAAATTCTAAAAAATTTTCCCCTCCCCAAAAATGGCAGCCATTTTGAATTTTCGAATTTTCGACCCACAGGGTATCTAAGCAATGCAATCTTTGCAATTTTCAAAAAATTTTCCCCTCCCCAAAAATGGCGGCCATTTTGAATTTTTGAATTTTTGCCAAAAATGGCAAAACACTAATTTGCTTCTATCTCCTTAACCGTGCGAGATAGAGCGATTTCGTCGAAATTTTCGACCCACAGGGTATCTGAGGAATGCAATCTTTGCAATTTTCAAAACATTTTCCCCTCCCCAAAAATGGCGGCCATTTTGAATTTTTGAATTTTTGCCAAAAATGGCAAAACACTAATTTGCTTCTATCTCCTTAACCGTGCGAGATAGAGCGATTTCGTCGAAATTTTCGACCCACAGGGTATCTGAGGAATGCAATCTTTGCAATTTTCAAAACATTTTCCCCTCCCCAAAAATGGCGGCCATTTTGAATTTTTGAATTTTTGCCAAAAATGGCAAAACACTAATTTGCTTCTATCTCCTTAACCGTGCGAGATAGAGCGATTTCGTCGAAATTTTCGACCCACAGGGTATCTAAGGAATGTAATCTTTGCAATTTTCAAAAAATTTTCCCCTCCCCAAAAATGGCGGCCATTTTGAATTTTCGAATTTTTGCCAAAAATGGCAAAACACTAATTTGCTTCTATCTCCTTAACCGTGCGAGATAGAGCGATTTCGTCGAAATTTTCGACCCACAGGGTATCTAAGCAATGCAATCTTTGCAATTTTCAAAAAATTTTCCCCTCCCCAAAAATGGCGGCCATTTTGAATTTTCCAATTTTTGCCAAAAATGGCAAAACACAAATTTACTTCTATCTCCTTAACCGAGCGAGATAGAGTGATTTCGTCGAAATTTTCGACCCACAGGGTATCTAAGGAATGTAATCTTTGCAATTTTCCAAAAATTTTCCCCTCCCCAAAAATGGCGGCCATTTTGAATTTTTGCCAAAAATGGCAAAACACTAATTTGCTTCTATCTCCTTAACCGTGCGAGATAGAGCGATTTCGTCAAAATTTTTGACCCACAGGGTATCTGAGCATTGTACTCTTGGTAAATTTTAAAAAATTTTCCCCTCCCCAAAAATGGCAGCCATTTTGAATTTTCGAATTTTTGCCAAAAATGGCAAAACACTAATTTGCTTCTATCTCCTTAACCGTGCGAGATAGAGCGATTTCGTCGAAATTTTCGACCCACAGGGTATCTGAGGAATGCAATCTTTGCAATTTTCAAAACATTTTCCCCTCCCCAAAAATGGCGGCCATTTTGAATTTTCGAATTTTTGCCAAAAATGGCAAAACACTAATTTGCTTCTATCTCCTTAACCGTGCGAGATAGAGCGATTTCGTCGAAATTTTCGACCCACAGGGTATCTAAGGAATGCAATCTTTGCAATTTTCAAAAAATTTTCCCCTCCCCAAAAATGGCGGCCATTTTGAATTTTCGAAGTTTTGCCAAAAATGGCAAAACACAAATTTCCTTCTATCTCCTTAACCGTGCGAGATAGAGCGATTTCGTCAAAATTTTCGACCCACAGGTATTTGAGCATTGTATTCTTGGCAATTTAAAAAAAAATTTCCCCTCCCCTAAAATGGCGGCCATTTTGAATTTTCGAATTTTTGCCAAAAATGGCAAAACACAAATTTGCTTCTATCTCCTTAACCATGCGAGATAGAGCGATTTCGTCGAAATTTTCAACCCACAGGGTATCTAAGGAATGTAATCTTTGCAATTTTCAAAAAATTTTCCCCTCCCCAAAAATGGCAGCCATTTTGAATTTTCGAATTTTTGCCCAAAATGGAAAAACACAAACTGGCCTTAACCATGCAAAATAGAGTTATTTCGTTGAAATTTTCGACCCATAGGGTATCTAAGGAATGTACTCTTGGCAATTTTCAAAAAAATTTCCTTTTCCCAAAAATGGCGGCCATTTTGAATTTTCAAATTTTTGCCAAAAATAGAAAAACAGGAATTTGCTTCTATCTTCTTAACCGTGCAAGATAGAGTGATTTCGTCAAAATTTTCAACCCAACCAATGCAAAAAGGCATGAAGCTGAAATAATTTACATCTACACTAACAAATATTTAAGCATCATTGATATATTTTACAAATGAAACAGGGTCTTGTAAGACTACTGTACAATTTGGGCAAAAGGTTCATGGGTGGACATTACACATGATAATGTGTGTTCTTCTATGCTATCCTGTTTCTATTCGCATCTACTATCAACAGGGCGGCCTATTTCTAGTTTTAAAAATAATTTTTAATGCATTAAAATTCATGAAACCATACACTAAATCACCAATAACTTGAAAAGTATTGCATTTAGAGCATTTTGTTAAAATATGTTATTCAGCTACTTTTTCCATAGCTACAACATGGTGAGTAACTTGGGTGTCCATTGCAATAGCTAAGTGAGTAATAGCTACTTTCTGATTTTTCAGTACCTTTCATAAAGAGTAAAATCACTTGTAACTCAAAAACTATTGCATTTAGAGAATTTTGTATAAATATGTTATTCAGCTACTTTTGGGTCAGCTATAACATAGTAAAATTTCAGACCCGTAGCTCATTGCATAGCTGAGTAATAGCTAATTTGAGGTTGTCACTGTTTAGTAAATTGCTTGTATCTTCAAAACTATTGGATTTAGAGTATTTTGTTTTATTTTGTTGTTCACCTACTTTTGGGTCAGCTATAACATAGTAAAATTGCAGACCTGTAGTCATGGCATAGCTGAGTAATAGTTACTTTCAGGTTCTCACTGCTGAGTAAATCAGTTGTAACTTGAAAACTATTGCATTTAGAGTATTTTCTTTTAATATGTTGTTCACCTACTTTTGGGTCAGCTATAACATAGTAAAGTTGCAGACCTGTAGCTCATTGCATAGCTGAGCAATAGCTACAATGAGGTTTTCTCTGTTGAGTAAATCAGTTGTTACTTGAAAACTATTGCATTTAGAGAATTTTGTTTAAATATGTTATTTATCTACTTTTGAATTAGCTATAGCATTGTGAAATTGCAAATGTGTAGCTCATGGCATAGCCGTGTAATAGCAATTTTAAGGTTCTCTTTGTTGAGTAAATTAGTTCGAACTTGAAAAATATTGCATTTAAAGTATTTTCTATAAATATGTTGTTCACCTACTTTTGGGTCAGCTATAACAGTGAATTTGCAGACCTGTATATCATGGCATAGCTGAGCAATAGCTACTTTCAGGTTCTCGCTGTTGAGTAAATCAGTTGTAACTTGAAAACTATTGCATTTAGAGTATTTTGTTTAAATATGTTGTTCACCTACTTTTGGGTCAGCTATTATATAGTGAAATTGCAGACCTGTATGTCATGGCATCGCTGAGTAAAAGCTATTCTCAGGTTCTCACTATTGAGTAAATCAGTTGTAACTTGAAAACTATTGCATTTAGAGTATTTTCCCTAAATATGTCGTTCACCTCATTTTGGGTCAGCTATAATATAGTAAAGTTGCAGACCTGTAGCTCATTGCATAGCTGTGCAATAGCTACTTTGAAGTTTTCTCTGTTGAGTAAATCAGTTGTAACTTGAAAACTATTGCATTTAGAGAATTTTGTTTAAATTTGTTATTCAACTACTTTTGAATTAGCTATAACATTGTGAAATTTCAGATGTGTAGCTCATGGCATAGCTGTGTAATAGCTATTCTGAGATTCTTATTGTTGAGTAAATATGTTGTAACTTGAAAAATATTGCGTTTAAAGTATTTTCTATAAAAAAATATATTGTTCACCTACTTTTGGGTCAGCTATAACTTAGTGAATTTGCAGACCTGTATGTCATAGCATATCTGAGCAAGAGCTATTCTCAGGTTCTCACTGTTGAGTAAATCAGTTGTAACTTGAAAACTATTACATTTAGACTATTTTATTTAAAAGTGTTGTTATAATATAGTGAATTTGCAGACCTGTATGTCATGGCATAGCTGAACAATAGCTATTCTCAGGTTCTCACTGTTGAATAAATCAGTTGTAACTCGAAAACTTTTGCAATTGCAGTATTTTCTTTAAATATTGTTTTACACCTAAACAGTTACCTTGTTACTTGCCTTCTGAATACCATTTCCAGGGCACAACTTTTGTGTCCTTTTCTTCTGTCACTTCTACTCTGAATCTCAAAACAGTCATCTGACACAGAGCCCGTTCACGGGCACTGATTGCTTGTTTAGTTTTAACTGTGAGTGTGGCATTTGTAAGTGCAATATCACTCTACTCTGGTTACTGCCAAATTTAGGCCTGATCTACAAACTCGGCCTAGATGTGGGATCTGTATATACTCCTATGCCTAGGATGGCATTTCTTCACGTTGGAATGGTGTCTCTGAAGTACAACACTCTCAACCTCTTAACAGATTAGAAAGTGTGAGCAAGGGTTGATGTGGAATACTGGAGATAAACATACAACAGGAATTATACAAGTTATCTAATTTCTGTGCATTTCTAGTCTTAATTCACACTCATATGGCCAACCCCGTCTTTTTTGCATTATCCATTGTTTGCCAGTGGTCCACTCAATCCCCTTAGAGAGGAAACAGAGCCTGTTATCCAGGTCTTAAATGACTGATTGACGAGACTAGACAAAATACCATTCTCAGTGGTGCACTATTATGATATTGATGTTTTTCCAGCTCAACCCTCACAGAATATGATATGACAAAGTTTCATTTTATTCATTAAACATGTGTTTATGTTTATCAAGAGGATTATCAATCCCAGCAAGATTTTAAAGTTCAAGGTCACCATGTCAAAATTAAAAGTCAAATCAAGGGCACGCCATGATATTCCACATATATAACCAATGTCAATACCACTTGTCAAATTCATACACCTGAGAGTTTCCCTGATATAGCTTGGATAAGATTTTAAAGGTCAAGGTCACTATTGTAAGGTCAAAGGTCAAATCAAGGTAACACCATGACAATACATTCCCACACCCCCACCATTCTTGAATTTCCATATTTCACAGTTTCTGAGACACAGCCCAGACATGTTTTTCCTATCAGTCACCCACCCAGATGCCATGGGTGAAAAGAGTAACCACATAGCCTTAAAAGACAGCCTTAAAAGTGGCAGCTGCAGTTATAAGATACACTGGTTCAACATACTAGTCAAAACAAATACCTTGTCTTCAGTCTGAGGCTAAAGACTCGGCAAAGGATTACTGGTCAAGCGTGTAACCAGAAAATATAAGTACTATGTTCCTGAAGTGTACAAGGTGAGTAGTTGTAATAATTCTCCCTTCTCCCTGCATTTTGGTGTAACAAAAGAGAGATCAAACTTGGTTTAACACTAGCATTACATGCATAATGCGGACTTAAGTAAGGACGTGAACTGTTCCAGTGCTACTGGTTGGTGAATGACAAGGGTGACTACCCCTGTTACAATATCTATTCCACATTTGCGACTCCTCATTAAAAATTGCAAAGTTAGTCAGAATATACCTCTGTGATTAAGACAAAGGATCTTTGTTAATATTTAAAGCATGAGCACATGTGTACACACATATATAAATTATGAAGAATGGATCACAAACAATGTGGTGGTAAGATGCCTGAATATGTTTTCAAAATATCTATTTATGTCTGTCAAAACTGATCTAAACCTTCCTGGACAGATCCACGGAAAGCTCTCACTCTGGTCAAAAGAACTCCCAAGAGGGTTTTTCCCTCTCAATATTGAAAAACAAAAAAAAAAGATGAGACAAGCTTTCAAGAATGAGGAGCCCTGCCCCATGAATTTCAAATCACAGGTCAGAAGTCTCTTTTGGGGAAAATTGGGGTTTTGCCCTTTCAAAAACTTACGTTGAGGAAGACAGCGGCCGAAGAGATTACTCTGCTATTTACCTGTCAAGAGTATTCTTTTGAACACCTTCAAAAATGGGAGAACTTTCACAATAGTAATTTACCTTGGTACAGAATAATTAAGGCTCCTCTCCCTCTATGTGGTACAGGATTATCCTTCCCATTTGAGGAAAAATACTCAAGATTTCAAAATGAATTCTCCATGATCTGTGGCCCTATTAGGACCAGCTATTCATGGGGCAGCTTCATTCTCATCTGGGACACGGAAGCTTTCTGCTCGTTCCAATTTTTTGTATTGTAATTATATTGTATATAATGTATTCTGAAGTACTCTGCCAACTTCTGCACGTGTAACCCAAGTGCTTTATAGTAGTAGAAAAATCTACTTCCGGCATTAATCTCATTGCTTAGTCAGTGAAAAACTATTCTATAAAGGGACAATTCCTTCCCTTTAGTAGTGGTGCTATAAAAGATTTTGACCATTTATTTTGTGTGACGCTTACTTTGAAACATTTATCGAAAAATTTAACATATCATGCATAATTGAAGGTTTAAGATTTCACTCCGTAAAATGTCATGTCGCACAAACTGATAGAGTGACTTAAAATAATCACTTACTTCTTTGGGGATCTTTAAGCTATTAGTATCACACATTTGCAAATGATATTATTTCACTGTGCGGACCCAGACTATGTACCACCAGATTATTGCTCGTAGTTCAGAATGTATGTAAAAGTATTTCAGGTTCCATCTCTTTGTTTCTTACAATATATTAAGAGTGACTCATCAGTATCTTGTGCAGTGGCCCGAAATGTTGAGTCACATCTTGGTGAATGTTTTACATGTCAGTACCTAAATTACAATCCTTACATTGCACACCATGAGGAAATGGCAAATGGTCTTGTTTCAGTTTGTGGACCCAGATTCTCCAGCTTCTATCAGAATTCCTCTGGGTTGGTACTTTGTAGGTCAAGTGCCTGTGCTTGCTGATGCTGTTGTTTACTTTTCTTGTAAATTCTATCAAGCTGTTTCAATAGCACTAAGTTTTAGGCATATTTTGGTTGTGCTCACTCTCTTGAACCTATGCAAAAATTATTGTATTTAATGAATTAATTTATATTTTCATTTAGCAATATTTGTTATATTTTGTCACTTCTAAAATATATCTGTCCCTCAAACAAATTAGTATGTCACTGTGACATTCACTGGTAGTGTAGTCATGTTTGATAATCTTTCAGGGGCTCGTAAATCAAAGCTTTTGTTGTGCTGACAAATTTCTTAACTCTTTAGTTAACTCAGCTTTAGCAAACTCCTGTGTTTAGCGAAACCTTAGTTTACTGCTGGTTAAAGTTTTTTTTAAAACCCCTCTCAAATTTAAAAATAACTAGAAATAGGACGCATTGGTATGCGTAATGTCCACCCAAAAGGAAGCATGAGTTTTGTTCTAAAACTTGGACAAAATTAGCAACAGTAGATAGCTGAGATACCCTGTGGGTGGAAAATCTCGACAAAATCGCTTTATCTCGCACGGTTAAGGAGATAGAAGGAAATTTGTGTTTTTGCATTTATGGCAAAAATTTGAAAATTCAAACTGACCGCCATTTTTGGGGAGAGAAATTTTTTTTGAAATTTGCCAAAAGTACATTTCTTAGATACCCTGTGGGTGGAAAATTTTGACGAAATTGCTTTATCTCGCACGGTTAAGGAGATAAAAGGAAATTTGTGCTTTTGCATTTTTGGCAAAAATTTGAAAATTCAAAATGGCCGTCATTTTTGGGGAGAGAAATTTTTTTTGAAAATTGCCAAAAGTAGATTGCTTAGATACCTTGTGGGTTGAAAATTTCGACAAAATCGCTATATCTTGCACGGTTAAGGAGATAGAAGCAAATTTGTGGTTTTCCATTTTTGGCAAAAATTCCAAATGGCCGCCATTTTTGGGGAGAGCAAAATTGTTTGAAGATTGCCAAGAGTCATTTCTTAGATACCCTGTGGGTCGAAAATTTCGACGAAATCATTCTATCTCGTACGGTGAAGGAAATAGAAGCAAATTTGTGTTTTTCCATTTTTGGCAAAAATTCAGATATTCAAAATGGCAGCCATTTTTGGGGAGAGGAAAATTGTTTGAAGATTGCCAATAGTACATTGCTTAGATACCCTGTGTAGCGAAAATTTTGACGAAAATCGCTCTCTCTCGGACGGTTAAGGAGATAGAAGGAAATTTATGTTTTCCATTTTTGGCAAAAATTCCAAATGGCCGCCATTTTTGGGGAGAGCAAAATTGTTTGAAGAATGCCAAGAGTACATTTCTTAGATACCCTGTGGGTAGAAAATTTCGACGAAATCGCTCTATCTCGCACGATTAAAGAGATAGAAGCAAATTTACGTTTTTCCATTTTTGGCAAAAATTTGAAAATTCAAAATGGCCGCCATTTTTGGGGAGAGGAAAAGTTTTTGAAACTTGCCATTATTTTGACGAAATTGCTGTATCTCGCACAGTTAAGTAGATAGAAACAAAATTGTGTTTTTCCATTTTTAGCAAAAATTCGAAAATTCAAAATGCATGGCCACTATTTTTGCGGAGAGGAAATTTTTTTTGAAAATTGCATATAGTACATTTCTTAGATACCGTGTGGGTCGAAAATTTCGACGAAATCTCTATATCTGGCATGGTTAAGGAGATAGAAGCAAATCTTTTTCCATTTTTGGCAAAAATTCGGAAAATTCAAAATGGCCGCCATTTTTGGGAAGATGAGAATTGTTTGAAAATTGCCATTAGTACATTTCTTAGGTACCATGTGGGTGGACAATTTCGACAAAATCACTCTATCTCGCACGCTTAAGGAGATAGAAGCAACTTTGTGTTTTTCCATTTTTGGCAAAAACTCAAAATAGCCGCCACTTTTGGAGAGAGCAAAATTGTTTGAAGATTGCAAAGAATACGTTTCCTAGATACCCTGTGGGTCGAAAATTTCGACGAAATCGCTCTATCGCGCACGGTTAGAGAGATAGAAGGAAATTTTTCTATTTTTGGTAAAAATTTGAAAAATTCAAAATGGCCGCCACTTTTGGGAGAGGAAAATTGTTTGAAAATTGCCATTAGTACATTTATTAGCTATCATGTGGGGGGAAAATTTTGACAAAATCGCTCTATCTCGTACGGTTTAGGAGATAGAAGTAAATTTGTGTTTTTCCATTTTTTGGCAAAAATTCGAAAAATTCAAAATGGCCACCATTTTGGGTGAGATGAAAATTTTTTGAAAATTGCCAAGAGTACATTGATTAGATACCCTGTGGGTGGAAAATTTTGACGAAATCGCTCTATCTCGCACGGTTAAGCAGATCGAAGCAAATTTGTGTTTTTCCATTTTTGGCAAAAATTCAAACTGGCTGTCATTTTTGGGGAGAGGAATAGTTTTTGAAAGTTGCTAATAGTACATTGCTTAGATACCCTGTGGGTCTAAAAGTTCGACGAAATTGCTCTATCTTGCACGGTTAAGGAGATAGAAGCAAATTTGTGTTTTTCCATTTTTTGGCTAAAATTTGAAAAATTCAAAATGGCTGCCATTTTTGGGGAGAGGAAAATTGTCTGAAAATTGCCATTAGTACATTTCTTAGGTACCATGTGGGTGGACAATTACGACAAAATCGCTCTATCTGGCACGGTTAAGGAGATAGAAGCAAATTTGTGGTTTTCCATTTTTGGCAAAAATTCCAAATGGCCGCCATTTTTGGGGAGAGCAAAATTGTTTGAAGATTGACAAGAGTCATTTCTTAGATACCCTGTGGGTTGAAAATTTCGACGAAATCATTCTATCTCGTACGGTGAAGGAAATAAAAGCAAATTTGTGTTTTTCCATTTTTGGCAAAAATTCAGATATTCAAAATGGCAGCCATTTTTGGGGAGAGGAAAATTGTTTGAAGATTGCCAATAGTACATTGCTTAGATACCCTGTGTAGCGAAAATTTTGACGAAAATCGCTCTATCTCGCACGATTAAAGAGATAGAAGTAAATTTACGTTTTTCCATTTTTGGCAAAAATTTGAAAATTCAAAATGGCTGCCATTTTTGGGGAGAGTAAAATATTTTGAAAATTGCCATTAGTACATTTCTTGGGTACCATGTGGGTGGAAAATTTAGATGAAATTGCTCTATCTCGCACAGTTAAGAAGATAGACATATTTATGTTTTTTGCTATGTAGCTATTACTCAGGAGGTTAAAGCTATTACCACCAACAAAATTACCAAGCAAGCAATTGACGCTATAAACGTTCACACCAAATTTTGAAAAGATGATTTTATTACGCTACAATAGCTTACCATGTGGGACTTAATGCTGTTCTCGGGTTGCCACACCCGGGCCAACGTCTTAGAAAAACAGACAGTTCTTGTTAGCACCGGATATACTGGTAGTTGTCACGTGATAACTTCTGACCAATCGTCCTACTTTCTCGTTGGCCACGATTGACTGGTAGCAGTTTGTAAATATACAGTTTCATTTATTTCTCAGACTTTACGTATTGTTAGAGGTTCTTTTTTGGATATTTCTTTTATTATATAACATAGATCATTCTGTAAAATTCTTATTTTCACAGGATAAGTATATTTCTTGCTTTCGCATGTTTTGAGTTTTCCTCGGTACAGGCAATTTACATTGTACGTCTTTTATTGCGTTTAAAATGTCTCTCCACCAAACGAATAAAGACAAACCGAGAGCTCAGAAATGCCGCCACTTTTGTTTTAGTTTCGACCTACACAACTATTGCCCTACCTGTAGGGAGGCTGGCAAGGGTGATGATCCCTGTGTCGAAACTCCTTGTCATATCTGTGCATCTTTCACAGATGAACAGATGAAGAAAATTCAAAACAGGAAACGTTACCTTAAAAAACAAAAGGCGGAAACTAGTTCCAAAGATAATGAACTCGATCTCTTGGGCGAAGGCGACAGGGATTCCTTCACTGGCTCAAATGCAGACCTCGAGAGTGCTGCTGACAATCTTTTTACCTCACCCCCCCCGTCCTCAGCCACTTGCCTTCAGTTCTTTATCTCTCAAAACACCAGCCAAGTCTGTCCCACCCACCCCAGGTACAGCTTTACAACAAAAAATTCAAACAAATATTGAAAAATCCCTGGGAGATTCCTTAAATATCCATTTACAGCAACAAATGGGTTCCTTTCAGGCATCCATGTTGGAAGCTTTTCAGTCGCTTCGAGAGGAGTTGACTACCAAAAAGCAAACAGAGGTGGATCAGACCTCGTTTCTTGCTTCCAAACCTGGTACATCCAGTCATAATGCTGTAAATCTGGACCTACCCCCTCCGAGATCTAGTACTAATATTCAAACCGAGGCTATGGATGTGGACTACGGTCCAGCACTCCCTCCTCGTCTAGTACTTAACCAGCAAGATACCTCGGATCAGTACGTTGCTCCCTCTGAACTACCACTGAAAGAGGTCTCGTACTCTCACAAAAAGCAAAGCCACTCTCGTAGTAGGCAGGAAGTTGATCCGGGATCTGCCTCGGACCAACTAAATGAGGAATCCGATGAACCTCGGATCCCTTCTACCAGACCTAAAAAGCACTCTGATAAAAGTAAACACAAGTCAAGGTCCAGATATGTGTCATCTTCTTCAGGGAAGGATCAGTCCCCTGCAGCCAGACACAGGTCTTCTAAGCCCTCTAGGGCTCAGCCCTCAGGGGCTGTTTCTGATCAAGACCTTCCACAACATGATCCAGACCCCCGTTATTATAGGGAAGTAGCTCTGTCTGACATGCCTTCACAATACGCTGAAGAAGTCAATACTTTTAGGCGTATTCTTTCACTCCCTGACCCCAGGGAGTCTATGCCTAGGTCTTCAACTTCAGTGATGGGTCTGGATGATGAAAAAGGGCGTCAAGAGCTCAGACCTAGAGGTCCTTCCTCTATTCTGCCCCTCAGCTCAGTTATCAAGGACGCCTTTGATAAATTTCAACATGACTTTAAGGCTGCTAATTTACCTAAGGGCAAATATGTCAAGCCTCCTCCTTCCACTTCTAAGTGGTACAGGGTGGGACAGCCCTGTTTTCAGGATAAAATTCAGGAGTTGAATACAGACTTCGCCAAGATCTGTATTACTCCTAAACCCTCTGGGGACCCTATAGCAAAGGTCCCCCTTCCAGTTCTCAAGGAGTTGGAGCATCAGGCTAGACAAAATATCTCAACCCTCAATTTCACCACTGCCTTTGCCAAAACTTCTTCTTCTTGCAATGCTTCCTTGGAGAAGTGCCAACATAGCATCAAGTCAACTGTCAAGAAGATCAAGTCTCAGATTCAGAAAGGTGCAAATCCTGAGAAAGCAGCAAAGCGCGGATATGAGGAAGTCGCTGAGTACATGGATTTCTGGAATAAGACAGTTCTTATTCAACACAGGGCCCTCACCTGTCTCAGCAAATCTCGAGCCCATATTCTCCAGAGGGAGTTATATTCTATGGCTAATACCGGCTTGCTTAGGTGCGAAGCCGAGATGACTCTCTTACAGCCACAGTTGGGGGAAACGAGACGTCAAGAACTTAGGAACTCGTCCTTTTGGGACCCGTCCTTGTTCGAGTCTCAACTTGTGAAGGAAGGTGAAGACTTCCTTCTCAAAAAAGGCACCTCAAAAGACTCTCAGGGTTTCGCACCCTACCAGAATAAGCCCTTTCGTGGTCCCCACAAGAAAAGAGGCTCCTACAGGAAATGCCCCTATTGGGGCAACTCCTCTCAAAGCAGTAAATTGTTTTCCTCAGGAAGGGGAAAACCGAACTTCAGAGGCTCCAGGGGTCGTTTTCGACCCCACAAAAGGGGAATGGGGTGTGGAAACCCCCTTCCCAATGACTCCTCCAAAGCCTCACTCAGTCCACCAGTAGGAGATCGCCTCCGTTCTTTCAGGAGAGACTGGCTAACAAACAAATGTTCTCCAAATGTTTTAAACATTATCACCAATGGCTACGTACTGCCATTCCTTTCCAAGCCAAATTTGGTCAGATTTCCTCTGATTCTGTCAGAGTACAAGGCCCAGCAAAAAGACCAAGCCTTGGCCACTTGTATCCAGTCTCTCCTATCCAGTCAAAGAACGCAATCGAAAGGGTGGAAAATGTAAAATCTCTCGGGTTTTACAGTCGCCTGTTCCTAGTACCCAAGCCTCACCAAAGGTGGAGGCCAGTCATAGACCTAAGCAGGCTCAACACTTTTCTACACGTAGAAAAGTTCAAAATGGAAACTCTAGAGTCCATCAGGACCTCCCTGATTCCTGGGGAGTGGGTATCGTCGATAGATCTGTCGGACACTTACCTGCACATCCCCATCCACCCAAATTCAAGGAAATACCTAAGGTTTTGCTACAAGTCACAGGTGTTCCAGTTCACCTCCTCCCATTCGGACTAGCCACAGCCCCCCAGGTCTTTACAATGATTGTAAAGGAAGTGAAACTAATGGCCCTCTCAAGAGGAGGCAGAATTCACCAATACCTGGACGACTGGCTGATCAGGTCCCAGTCTCAGGAGGAAGCCCAAGTGAACACGGTGGTAGACCTAACCCAGTCCTTGGGGTGGATAATAAATCAGGAAAAATCAGAACTGAAACCTACTCAGGTGTTTTCGTTCGTGGGCTACGGGTACCATCTAGATTCAGCCCTTGTAAAACCCATTCAAATGAGATGGCTCAAACTCCAGGATTTGATCCTACAACTCAAGTCAAAACGTGTTTTGACTGCAAGATGTTTGATGTCGCTAATTGGGTTGCTAGCCTCAACAGAGAAAATGGTCCCGGAGGGACGCCTTCAGATGAGGCCCTTTCAGTTTCATCTCAAGGAGCACTGGAGATATCCTCAGTCGCTGGACAACCTCCTTCCTTGGACAGAAGCCATTGCAGCCCACCTAGATTGGTGGCAAAATCCCTCAAACGTGATGAAAGGTGCAGACCTTTATCCCAAAGACCACAGTATCCAACTCTTTACCGACGCCTCAAACGAAGGCTGGGGCGCTCACTTAGACCAAAATTCTACAAAGGGTCTGTGGTCAGATCGGGAAAAAAGGCTACACATAAATGTCTTAGAATTGAAGGCGGTCTCCCTGGCCCTTCGAGACTTCAAGGACCAGTGCCAGAACCAAACAGTGTTAGTTGCGATGGACAACTCAACAGTGGTAGCCTACATCAACAAACAAGGAGGAACTCACTCAGCAGAAATGTGTGCTCTCCTGTGGAAGATCATGACCTGGTGCCATCACTACCACATAACATTGAAAGCCAGGCACATTCCAGGGTGCCTGAATGTGATGGCCGACCTACTGTCCAGGTCCAACCAAGTGCAGTCAACAGAATGGTCTCTGCATCCGCAGGTGTTCAAACAGATCTGCCAGAAGTGGTTCACACCTCATGTAGACTTATTTGCTACTCACCTGAACCACAAACTTCCACTGTACGTATCTCCTGTCCCAGACCCAAAGGCTTGGGACATAGATGCTCTAAACATAAACTGGACCAACCTCACGGCCTATGCTTACCCTCCTATGGCTCTCCTTCACAAGGTGATCCAAAAGATCAAGCAATGTCATTGCCTGATCATCGTAATAGCCCCAGGCTGGCCAGGGATGCCCTGGTTTTGGGACCTAGTGCAGCTCTCAGAGATCCCACTACAACTCCCAGTGTCAACGACCCTACTCAAACAGTCCCACAAGTATGTGTTCCACAACAACCCACAACAGCTGAACCTCCACGCCTGGTGTCTAGGAGCGGACAACTCCAAGAACAAGGCTTCTCTGTGGAGGTGGCAGAGAGAATTGCTGCTCCTCAGCGGTCATCAACAAGGACCATCTATAAGTCAAAGTGGGCCCTATTTGAAAAATGGTGCAGAGAAAATTCGGTGGATTTCTCCTCTCCATCTGTGAAACAAATTTTAATTTTTTCATGTACCTGTACCAAGACCTAAACAGGCGCCCCTCGACCATTGATGGTTACAGGACTGCAATCGTTGACACTTTGGGCCCAACGGCCCACCATATTGCTCATAATGCAGACCTTCATAGGTTACTCTCCAGTTTTCACAGGGATCGTCCAAAAAGTTCCAGAAATTTACCTAAGTGGAACCTCTCTGTTGTCCTCAACGAGCTCACCAAAGCACCCTTTGAGCCCATGAAAGACACAGACCTCAAACACCTTACTCTCAAAACTGCTTTCTTGCTAGCTTTGGCCTCCGGCAAACACTGCAGCGAAATCCATGCCTGGGTCGCAAACAAAGTATCTAATCTAGGCCAATGGGAAAAGGTTGCCTTGTTCCCTTCTTCTGATTTCATAGCCAAAAACCAACTAGCAAGAGAAGGTTCTCAAAGTGTGTCTCCAGTGACCATTCCTGCTTTGACTACCATTGTAGATAGACAATTTAAAGAAGACAGAACCCTGTGTCCGACACATACCTCAGACATCAGACCCGCTACACTCTCTTCCTGGTTGAAACAAACCATCCTCCTTTGTTACAAACAAGCAGATCAACAAGCCTTGGACTTGGTCCAAGTTAAAGCGCATGACATCAGGCCTTCGCGGCCTCTAAGGCCTTTTACGGTGGGGTATCGGTGGACCAAATCATGCAAGCCTATCACTGGAAAGCTCACAACACATTTACAAATTTTTACCTAAAAGACCTTACTTGGTCAGACACCGACAACAATATGTATCTGGGACCTGTAGTGGCGGCACAACAAGTCCTACATCCTTCCCCTCAGACCAGTTGTCCTCGGAAAGAAAAAAGGGGGGGGCACATCCGCTACCAAGTCTTCAGGAATCTCTCCCAGGATCTAGGTATTCCTTTACCTTCAAGATTATACGGGTAAGGTCATTTTGTTTTTTAGTTATCAAGTAATTTGTATTAAGGACTTATTAAGTTGTCATTAATCTCATATTCAGGTGGCAAAAATGTCCAACCATTGGGCTGGTCAGTCACTCGTGAAGGGCCCTCAGGGACCCTTAGACCTCGAAGTGAGCACTGCTGCACTTCCGTCCTACAATCAAACATCTAGACAGTTTTTAGCACTGTTCCTCATTCTACTTAGGTTTTTGGCTCGTTACAGGCCCAGTCTTCAGAATCGGGGCACTGTAAATGGGACTCAGACTGGTATTTCTAACACTATTCTATATATATTAATTCAAATCAAAATGACATATCTTCCAGTCTCAGCTGTAATCCTGCCACCGGGCGGTTGAATTCAGCATTAAGTCCCACATGGTAAGCTATTGTAGCGTAATAAAATTGAAAATTTTAATTACTTAAATGTAGCTTTTATAAGCTACAAGCTTAGCATGTGGGACTTAGAAGAGTCCCACCCTGCCTCCCCGCTGTTTACAGCTGAGGGGTAGGTTTTAGAAAATTCCAACGAGAAAGTAGGACGATTGGTCAGAAGTTATCACGTGAAGACAACTACCAGTATATCCGGTGCTAATAAGAACTGTTTTTTTTTTCTAAGATGTTGGCCCGGGTGTGGCAACCCGAGAACAGCAATAAGTCCCACATGGTAAGCTTGTAGCTTATAAAAGCTACATTTAAGTAATTAAAATTTTCAGGTTAAATATGTTTTCTTTAAAAGAGTGAAAACAGAAATGCAATTCAGAGAAGGCTAAAAGTAGCAAAGCATCTATTACTCAGATAGCTACAAAGCTATCATCAACGAAAAGCTATCCTGGCCAAACTATTGACCCAATTATCCTTCACATAAATTTTTGTGAAGATAGAAAACATTGTTTTATTAAATTGTCCAGAAAAAGTCAACTCAAAATAGCATAATAGCTATATAGCACAGTAGCTATTACTCAGTTAGCTATTAAGGTATTATCATCAAAAGTAATCTGAAGCAAGCTACTGATCCAATAATCCTCCATCCCAAATTTTGTGAACATAGGTGAAATACTTTTCCTTCAAAATGCTTAAAATAAAAAAGCTACTCAAAGTAGCTGAGTAGTTATTACTCAGTTGGTTATACAGCTATTATCACTAAAAGCAATCCCAAGCAAGCTATTGACCTAACTATTGCTCATACCAAATTTGGTAAAGATACATCAAATATTTTTCCTTAAAATGCCCGGAAACAAAAGTAGTACACAAAAGTAGTTAAGTAGCTATTACTCAGTTAGCTATAGCTACAAAGCTATCATCGACCAAAAGCTATCCTGGCTAAACTGTTGACACAATTATCCTTCATATAAATTTTTGTAAAGATAGTAAACATTGTTTCATTAAAATGTCTAGAAAAAAGTCAACTCAAAATTGCATAATAGCTATATAGCACAGTAGCTATTACTCAGCTATAAAGGTATTATCACCAAAAGCAATTCCATGCAAGCTACTGATTCAATAATCCTCCATCCCAAATGTTGTGAACATAGGTGAAATACTTTTCCTTTAAAATGCTTAAAATAAAAAAGCTACTAAAAGTAGCTAAGTAGCTAATACTCAGTCAGTTATATAGCTATTATCACTAAAAGCAATCCCAAGCAAGCTATCAACCTAACTATTGCTCATACCAAATTTGGTAAAGATATGTCAAATATTTTTCCTTAAAATGCCCGGAAACAAAAGAAATATACAAAAGTCGCTATTACTCAGTTAGCTATGGAGCTATCTTCACTAAAAGCAATCCCATGCAAGCTATTAACCCAATAAACACCCAAACCCAATTTGGTAAAGGTACGATAAATACTTTTCCTGAACATAGGTGAAATACTTTTCCTTCAAAATGCTTAAAATAAAACAGCTACTAAAAGTAATTAAGTACCTATTACTGAGTGAGTTATACAGCTATTATCACTAAAAGCGATCGCAAGCAAGCTATTGACCTAACTATTGCTCATACCAAATTTGGCCCGGAAACAAAAGAAATATACAAAAGTCGCTATTACTCAGTTAGCTATGGAGCTATCTTCACTAAAAGCAATCCCATGCAAGCTATTAACCCAATAAACACCCAAACCAAATTTGGTAAAGGTACGATAAATACTTTTCCTGAACATAGGTGAAATACTTTTCCTTCAAAATGCTTAAAATAAAAAAGCTACTAAAAGTAATTAAGTACCTATTACTGAGTGAGTTATACAGCTATTATCACTAAAAGCGATCGCAAGCAAGCTATTGACCTAACTATTGCTCATACCAAATTTGGCAAAGATATGTCAAATATTTTTCTTTAAAATGCCCGGAAACAATAGAAGTACACAAAAGTAAGTAAGTAGCTATTACTCAGTTATCTATAAAGCTATCTTCACCAAAAGCAATCCCATGCAAGCTATTAACCCAATAAATACCCATACCAAATTTGGTAAACATAGGATAAATATTTTTCCTTGAAATGACCGGAAACCAAGCGTGACGGACGGCGGACGCTGGACACCGGAAAAAGCAAAAATAATATGTCCACCCCCAGTGGGGTGGACATAATTCAGACCCCTGAAATCTTGACATTTGGTGCTTTACATGTGTTTCTATTATGGTTGCCAACTCTAAAACCTAGAGTCAATTAGCATAAATAGATTTTACGAAGCATGATGAAAATGCTGTAGCGTCTTTTAAATGTAAAATATATAGCTTATAATGATCTTTTACACCTGATTTGTAATGATTCTGATATTGATAACCAGCTACACAGAAGACAGCTAGCTTTTCTTGCAAATTATGTCTTAAGAGTTTAAAAAGTGTTGTAAAACTGTGTGCATCTTTATCCATAAGTGCAAGGACTTCTGATGTCTCTTGTAGCATAAATTACATTTGTTCAAAGTATAAACTGAATAAATATCATTTATGGGACTTTGAAACAAATTTGTATTAAGCATGACAGTCATTCTAATAGTTCAACTGCAGGAATAATTAGAGAACATTTCAACAAGTGTGACTGATAAAAGTTAAAAGAGAACATTTCAACCAGTGTAACTGATAGAAGAAATATTTCATTTACAATTGACTATCTTTTCTATTAACATTTTCTGTCGCTCTTTCCCTGTTTAATGTATTTATGTAATTGTCTTTTATCACTTTTTTATGCAAAAATGATGAATAAAGGCCTCTTATTATTATTATTATTACTGACCATGTTCATTCTTTACCACATCCAAATCCAAAGAAATAATCACTTTTACTTCATCAATATCTTTAATAATATCCGGCAGATCAACTGGCTTGGTTTTGAGGTCTTCACCAAATATAATGAAACCATTGTTTTTTTGTCACACATGTGACAAATTGCAATGAAATCTGTAAAAAAAATTGCGTAAAATACCCTCACCTTATCCTCACTAGTGCTTATGTGCTTATTGCGTAAAATACCCTCACCTTATCCTCACTAGTGCTTATGTGTTAGCGGGAGCGTACATGGACGACCAGATGAGAATATTGTTTTAAAAACGAATATCCTTGTCGGTACCAGTATGTATGCGCATGACCGCGCATGCGCCTACACCGGAATAACCCCTATTAGCCTCACTTTTAATTTGGTCGTCAGGGAGTGTACATCGTAAACAAAGATTGTTTTGCGGTTTTCAACTATGGCAGAAGGTCAAATAAAAAGTAAAGGACAGAAGCTAGCGGCTGGTTGTCGCCATACTTCTTTTGAATGGGATCACCATCGTTTCTGTCTCTCTTGTAGAGAGAAGAACAAAGGTGATGACGTCTGTGTTACTTCTAAAGAGGAGGATTGCTTTGTGTGCCTCCAATTCACGGCTGATCAGCAGAAAAAACACAAAGCAAGGAAAGCTTATGAGAAGAAAAAATCCACTAAAGAAACGATCTCTAAAGAGGTCGAAGATTCCCTTCTAGGGTCTGAGGATATTCAGCCCTCTCAAGCTACCACCAGTAAAGAAAAATCTTCGAATTTACCTTCCACTGCTTCTTCCTCAACTGTGTCAAATGATCCCTTATAGCTTATACTAGCAAGTCTAGAAGCTATGCAGGGTCGTATTCAGGTTTTAGAAACTAAAACCACAGAGACAGCTACACAAGAGGTGTTTGGAAGAAAGTGAAGAAGAAGTGGAGCAGAGAACGCATCACAAACGAGCGCGTTCTCTCTCTCCTCACTCTGAACAAAAACTTCCGTCGAAAGAAGAAGAGATAGACGAAGATCCTTCCTACAGACAGTTCTTAGCATCTATTAGGGGTTTGTTAGAACTTTCAACCCCAGAGGAATACAAGGAGGTCCCATCGAAGATCTTTGGGTCTAAGGACCGAAAGAAGAAATTATCTGTCTTACCTATGTGTTTACCTCCAGTGGAGGAAATTAATGCTAGATGGACAGAATTGGAAAAGAAGGTTGCAGGAAATCCATCTGAAAATGGGGAGAGACTTCACTCAGCACCTTTCAATTCAGATACATTTCTACCTTACACCAGACCCAACATGAAGTTCTACAGGTCTACCACTTCTGAGTTTTCCATCTCTGCGCCTAAATGTCAGGATTCCTTCAAATCTATTTGCTCGAAATCTACCTCTGCCCCATCTTACATTTCTGTTCCAACTCGTCAGTTTACTACTATGGAATCAGTAAAACGCGAGCATGTCCAAGTGTTGGGGTTTGTTAGTCACTTTATTAGGGCTCTTGAAAAATGTGCTTCTAATATGGAGGATATTTTACAGTCTGGTGTGGTCAACATGGAAGACAGTCTCAGTAAGGATATTGAAGAACTGATGTCTTACATTCAGCTACAGTACTCAACTATAGCTTCCATTGAAAGAGCTCTGGAAACTGTTGTGGAAGCTTCAATGACAATGTCCTGCAATATGCAGCTTGCTAGGAGGGATACTATCTTAAAGTACTCAGCTCCTCACTTACACGAGCATGATAGGAACAGATTGAGGAGATCTGGTTTCACATCAACAGATTTGTTTTCTCCCTCAGTACTCAACAATGTGGAGAACAAATACGAATGCAGTCGTTCCCCAAAAGACAGAAGATGGATTCAAAGCCCATTTTCAATTCTAGAAAAGGAAGGTCTGACTACAATAGCTCTTCTTTTCCAAACACATCCTCAAAGAATTCTTTTTGTGGCCAACAAGATAACAAGCCACAATTCAAACCCACACAGTCCACCAGAGGAGGTCGTGGGGGGAGAAGAAAATGACTATACTCAAGAAGCATTGCTACCTGGAGGCCGTTTACAGTTATTTTACAAGGTATGGCAAGAAAACGGTTGTCATCCCAGAGTTGTACACATTCTCAAACACGGTTACGAGATCATCTTGAGAGATCCAATCGAATTAGCTCGACATCCCACAATTCACAGTGGTTATGCCAATCAACAAAAACAAAACTTCCTGTTGGAATGTGTACAGCAAATGTTACAGAAAAAAGCAGTGATTCCGGTAAGAATGTCTGCAACTCTGGGATTTCACAGCAGGTTATTTCTAGTACCAAAGCCGGGGAAAAAATGGCGCCCAGTAATAGATCTCAGTGTTCTCAACAATCATTTAACAGTTCCAACATTCAAAATGGAAACCGCGGAGGTGATAAGAAACTCCATTTGCAAAGGGGAGTGGGTAGTTTCTGTAGATCTTACAGACGCGTATTTTCACATCCCTATTCACCAAAGATCTCAAAACCTACTTCGGTTTCATGTAGGGGGGCGTTTGTTCCAGTTCAGAGCACTACCCTTCGGCATTGCGATGGCTCCACTCGAATTCACTCGTGTAGTCAAGGAGGTAAAACTAATGCTTCAAAACAGGGGTATTCGCATCCACCAGTATTTAGACGACTGGCTTTTGCGAGCTCCAACACAGCAGATTTGCATGGAGCAGTCAAAACAACTGGTAGAATTCGTGCAGGAATTAGGTTGGGTGATCAACTTAAAAAAATCAGAGTTGACACCAACTCAAAAATTCGATTTCCTGGGCTACAGGTTCGACTTGGTCAAGGGCGAGGTCTTGCCTACAGAAAAAAAATGGCAAATTTTGAAAAATGCCATAGAAGATCTAGACAACAGTGTCACAACAACTCCCAGGATCCTAATGTCTTTCATAGGGATCCTGGCAGCTCTAGAGAAGACAGTCCCAATGGGCAGGTTGCACATGAGGCCCTTCCAATGGTACTTGAAAACCCATTGGAAGTATCCCCAATCATTGGACAAGATCATCCCATGCTCACAAATTTTGAAAAAACATTTCATATGGTGGAAAGATCCAAAAAATGTTTTGACAGGGTCTCCCCTACATGCAAAGGAGCACAATCTCCTGTTGTTTACAGATGCTTCGGTCAAGGGTTGGGGAGCACATTTGTGAGACCTGACAGTCAGTGGACTGTGGTCGGACAGAGAGACAAATTTGCATATAAACATTCTGGAACTAAAAGCAGTGTTTCTAGCAATAAGGTCTTTTCAATCCCATCTTTTGAACAAGAGGGTCTTGGTGGCCTCAGACAATTCAACAGTGGTGGCCTACCTCAACAAACAGGGGGGGACTCATTCACTAGAAATGTGTCTCATGTTATGGCGTCTCATGGCTTTTTGTCATCCCAGAGCAATTTTGCTGAGGGCTCGACACATACAGGGCTGTCTGAATGTGATAGCAGACAGCCTCTCACGCAGGGACAAGGTCATACAGACAGAATGGTCTCTTCATCCCAAAATTTTTCTAAGAATTTGCCAAATTTGGCACAAACCAATGATAGACTTGTTTGCCACCAAAATGAACAACAAGCTACCCCTATATGTGTCTCCAGTCCCAGATCCAAATGCAATGGCGGTAGATGCATTGAACATCTCTTGGGAGGCAATGGACGGTTATGTTTATTGTCCAATAGCTCTAATTCCCAAGGTAGTCCAAAAGATGAGGTCTTATGCATGTCAAATGATTGTGGTGGCCCCAGGGTGGCCAGGGATGAGTTGGTTTTGGGATCTCATAAACCTTTCCATAAAACCTCCACTGTTTCTTCCACATTGGGAGTGGCTTCTGAAACAACCATTCAGTCAAAAATTCCATCAAAATCTTCCTTATCTCAACCTTTATGTTTGGCATCTGGACTCGAGACCAAATCACCTCAAAAATTCTCAAGCACAGTGGCAGAGAGAATTAAGGCACCTCAGAGATTTTCATCCAGAAGGGTCTATGAATCAAGGTGGTCCATTTTTGAATCATGGGGTAAAGAGAAGCAGGTGGAATTCGAACAACCATCTGTTTCCACAATAGCAGATTTTCTGACTCATTTATTCAATGAGAAAAACTTGAAACCCACTACGATTGCAGGTTATAGAACAGCTATAGCAGATCATTTGGGACCAGCAGGCACTGATATCAGTCACAGTTTTGAGCTAAATAGACTGATTGCGAGTTTTCATAGAGATAGACCAGTGAAGGATAGAGGCGTACCTTCTTGGGATTTATCTTTGGTCCTTCTGGCATTAACTAAGCCTCCTTTTGAACCTCTGAAGGATGCTCCTTTGAAATTACTAACCTTCAAAACAGTGTTTCTTATGACCTTGGCATCAGGTAGAAGGAGAGGTGAAGTACATGCTTGGACCTTCAAATCCCTGAAACATAAGACTGGTTGGAAGGAGGTCACAGTGGCTCCTTCATCAGTGTTTCTGTCCAAAAACCAGTTGGCTTCGGATGGACCTAATGTGGTTCAACCAGTTGTCATTCCAGCTCTTAAGCCAATTTTGGACTCATCTTTATCTCAGGACATGACTTTATGCCCAGTCAGATCTTTAAGATACTATGTTGATAAGACAAAGGACCTTAGGGATGGAAAACACCTTTTGTTTGTCTCTTTCAAGAATGGTTTTTCAGGAGATATTCAAAGAGCGACTATATCGTCTTGGATAAAACAAACGGTCATTTTGGCTTATCAGGAATCTGACCTTGAAACTCAAAAATTATCTAAGGTCAAGGCACATGATGTCCGCTCTATGGCGGCTTCATTGGCTTTCAAGGGTGGAGTCTCTCTTGATCAGATTTTAGGTGCATGTTTTTGGAAATCTCATACGACATTCACTAACTTCTATCTGAAGGATGTATCTTGGAAGTCAAAAGAGGGGGCAGAATATTCATTGGGTTCGGTGGTTTCTGCTCAACATATAGTTCATTTATAGTACGTATTCTAAATGAATTTAGCTATATATGAATCAATTGCATAATTATTTTCAACTTGTCTTGTGTTGTGTTATCCAGTTTTTGTGCATATTTTATATATTTACAGGCTATCCAGGGAGGTGTTTGTAAATATTTCCTGTTGGTTCGTTGGAAGTTAGAAGTTGATGTTAGAAGTTAATCATTGTTGCAACCACCTTTTTCAAGCAAGTTGATAACAGCCTTTGATATACAGAAAACTCAAACTGCAGATAGGGCCAAGGATCCAAGGACTATAGGTTAGTCTTGCAAATATAACAGATTTACAAGTGTTATTTTGTCAAGTTAACTTTTTTGTGTAGCATAGCCTGATGCTTTATCCTCACAGGGGTGCTTGATAGTGATTCTTTGGCTTATTGTTTGGTTATTCCTACATTTGGTGTCAAAAATATTGAAAATCCCACCACCTGTATGGTTGTAATCAAGCACTAGTGAGGATAAGGTAAGGGTATTTTACACAATAAAATGTAAAAATTTTATTGTAATTTAACTTTTTATAAGTTAAATACTTATGTTATCCTCACTAGATTCGGATTCCCACCCATCCAACCCCACATTTTCAAGATTTTTGGTTTACAATACAACGTATTGACTCCCAAAATTAAAAGTGAGGCTAATAGGGGTTATTCCGGTGTAGGCGCATGCGCGGTCATGCGCATACATACTGGTACCGACAAGAATATTCGTTTTTAAAACAATATTCTCGTCTGGTCGTCCATGTACGCTCCCGCTAACACATAAGCACTAGTGAGGATAAGGTAAGTATTTAACTTATAAAAAGTTAAATTACAATAAAATTTTTACAATTTGTGGGTTATCTCAGATACAACTCTATAATATCAACAGTGCAGCATGAATGAAACCAATATATCCCTGGCTTATGTATGGTAATGTAAAATAGTTTTATTAGCTTTATTAATGCATAACAATGTTGTAATCAATATGTTACAATGTAATTAGAAATGTGTCTTGGATTAATTTTTAGCAATAACAAGTTTATACATAATAACAGACATAACACTGTGTTTTCTTTTACTTACTTTCAAAAATGGCGATCACACATTTCATCCATAAGTAAAATGTTTCATTTGTAAGATACCAAGTTCTTATTTTAATATAATAATATTTGACAGCCCAAAAATTTATACAGCAGCTTTTCTGAAAAGTACAAAATGGCTGCCAGATAAAGTTGAGATGAGTGTGTACCCCTTTTGAAATTAATCATGGTACTCAACCGTAATGACACAAAACATTTCGCACTTTTGTATGACTTGTAATTACTTTTTGCATTTTTCAACCTGACAGGCCTTAACCACAAGTATGATAATATGAGGGAAAGAGGATATCCATCCATCGAAGATCTTACTAATTCAAACAATACTTCTAATTTAAATCGGAGCCTAGACAGAAAAAATGTTATGTCAGTTAGGTAAGGTTAGTGATGAAAAAATCTTGTTATGATACACAAATTATGTAAACCTACATTATTGATACATTAAGTATAGATGTGTGTATTTATCAGAAGTAAAATATTTTAAGAATGTATGCTCCTTTCCAAGGGTAATATATGTAATATATTCGCAAATGTAAATATTATCTATTAATTATGATGCTGATATAATGTTTAAACTGATTATCCATTGTGAAAACTACTTAAACTGTACAAAGCTTATGCAGATATATTGTTTAGTAAATACTAGTTCCCCATGAATTGTTCATACAAACACTTCTTTATTTGGAGCGTTGTAAATTGGTCTGAAGTGAAACTATTCTGTTTCTGCTAAATATCCAGCACACACATTGTACAGCCATCTGTATTGTTCCTGTAAGTGTATAAACAGTGAAAGTTACAATGTCTTTTTATATTTTGAACAGTATGTACAAATAGCTAGGTATGTCTAAGTAAGATTTTATTATTGCCTTCTCAAAATGAAGTAAGTAATTTACCATCACTGAAGTAAGAATAAATATCTGAATACTTTGGAAACCAGCATACCAATAACCACTGATTGTTACAAATGTTATTTTTACTGCTGTAAAGTTGTGGAATTTCTTATATTAATATCTGAACATAAAAAGTAAAATTTTGATAAACAAAGGTACCAAGAAAAAAGAAATTACCAATAAAAGCTCATGTTTAACATGAATTAGTCTGTGAAAATCAGTCTGTGAAAATCATTTTGTTGGCAAATGTTAAGACATAGTTAAAGTTAAAGTTGCAGATTTTATGTCCCCATCTATAGTTTAAGTCATATTCTGACAGGAGCATAGCAAATCCCATATGCTGTCATGAGAACCACCACTTTTTATGACAACCAACAATTATTTAGTGTTATTCAATTACAACAGTTTAAATCCTTACTAATGATAATATGGTGTCTTATGTAATGTAATATATACTGCTGTACTACAGAAGTTAACTGATAGTATATCCTCAGGTATGAGAAACTTTCAAACTGTTGTTTGTTTCAACAAAGCAAACACAATCCTATGCAGTATATACATGAAATTGATTGATAAAACAAGAGATATTCCTGAACACAGTGCACTTTAAAACCATGTATTACATTATATTATAAATAAGTCTAACAGTTATTTTATCACTTTTCTATTCACCTGGCTTGTAATGAATTCAGGTCTATTCATTCTGATCTGTTTCACCATCTGTACAACATCCACTTGCTGCTCTTTGTTGATCATATCAAATAGAATGGAAGCACCAATATACAGCCCTGTCTCATCTGCTCCATTTCTTAAAGATGTACATATAATATGTACAGTTAAATAATAGTGATGGTAATTTGGATCCATACACTGAACACACAAACAGCAGATATATATATAAATGATTATTATAAGATTGAAACAAAATATACTTGGTATTCTTTTGGGAAAAACATAGACTGATTTCCTCGAGTAGATATCACAATGTGCCAAAGGGTCAAATTTGGGTTTGACATCTAGTGTAACAACTTAGGGCATATCAACTCAGGCCATCAATTAATGTCATATTTCGCAATGATTTGATTCAAAACAGTCACAAATGTACGAGGCAAGTGATTAAAATTTCAAATTTGTTGACCACTAGGCTTTTAAAATAAATTGTAATATGTAAAGTTTTTCAAAATTTGTGCCCAACAATTTGGTTGGCTATATACAGGACATTTTAAATGATATTCAAACATGGATGAAGAAATGTTTGTTGTTATATGAGTGTGCTGTTTTAAAACAGTTACATTAATTTTCTGCTACTGAAGATAAAAATCTGCAAACATTTCATTGATTCGAGTTGAACAGATTTTCTATTTTACTATTAAATAAAATATGAGTAATTTACCTGCAAGTTACTATGACACCTTTTCGTTTAGCTACCTCTGCTGTGGCCTGAACTTGGCGATATATTGTAGGAATCAATGATGAATTCCTTTCTTCAATTTCAAGTGAACACCAAGATTTCAGAACAACCATCTTCACTTGGTGAATATTTGCTTTTTCCTTGAAATGTAATTTATGAATTAATTTAACATACTTTTGCAAATGAAATTTACAAACTTTACAACTACACTTAACAGGGTCCAAGGTGGTGCAGTGGTAGCACCCTCACCTCCCACCTCTGAGGTGGTCGGAGCAAACTTTGAACCTTGCATGGGAAAGATGGTAGTTTCTTATCGATGGTTGGCAGTTTACAGTACAGAACTTTAACCAAATGTATTGGCTGGTTTCCTGTGTCCACAAGACTACCTGTCGTGATATGACCTATACAGTGTTGAAAACGACTGTGAAACCCAAATAAAATAAGCTACACTTGAACATACTCATATGTGGAGTTGTAGCCTCAAACATGCAGCTTAAAAAGTGGCATTTACTTCTTGTTGCCTGGCAGTCAGAATAAAAAATCTTGACTAGCCATGTATTTAGTTTGACTGCATATTCACGGAACTATTAAGCATGTCAATGGTTCATATTCAGAGGGCATCTAAATTAGATCATTCATGCTAAGCCAGAGAAGAATGATTAAACAATATCTACAGACTGAAAATAAGTTTACATAACAAGCAATCAGTTCCCATGAATGGGCTCTGTGTCAGCTGACTGTGTGTTTTGAGTTTCAGAGTAGAAGTGACAGAAGAAAAGGACACAAAAGTTATGCACTGGAAATGGTATCCAGAAGGAAAGTTAGAAGGTAACTGTTAAGGTGTAAAAAGTAAATTAAAAACATATTTAAAGAAAATATTGCAAATTCAATAGTTTTCAAGTTACAACTGATTTACTCAACAGTGAGAACCTCAAAGTAGCTATTACTCAGCTATGGAAGGAGCTACAGGTCTGCAATTATACTATTTTATAGCTGACTCAAAAGTAGGTTTATAACTTATTTAAACAAAATACTGTAAATGAAATAGTTTTCAAGTTACAACTGATTAAACTAAGCAACAAAAATCTAAAAGTAGCTATTGCTCAGCTATGTCATGAGCTACAGGTCTACAATTTCACTATGTTATAGCTGACCCATAAGTATGTGAACAACATATTTAAACAGATTACTCTAAGTGCAATAGTTTTCAAGTTACATCTGATTTACTCAACAGTGAGAAGACCTGAAAGTAGCTATTGCTCAGGTATGCCATGACCTACAGGTCTGCAAATTCACTATGTTAAAGCTGACCCAAAAGTAGGTGAACAACATATTTATAGAAAATACTTAAAATGCTAATTCAAAAGTAGGTGAATAACATATTTAAACAAAATTCTCTAACTGCAATAGTTTGCAAGTTACAACTGATTAACTCAACAGAATAACCTCAAAGTAGCTATTGCTCAGCTGTGCCATGACATACAGGTCTGCAATTTCACTATGTTATAGCTGACCCCAAAGTAATTGAACAACATATTTAAATAAAAAACTCTACATACAATACTTTTCAAGTTGCAACTGACTCTCTCAACAGTGACAACCTGAAAGTAGCTATTACTCAGCTATGCCATGAGCTACAAATCTGCAATATTATAATGTTATAGCTAATTCAAAAATAGATATATAACACATTAAAAGAAAATACTCTAACTGCAATAGATTTTAAGTTACAACTGATTAGCCCAAAAGAGAAAACCTCAAAGTAGCTATTGCTCAGCTATGGAATGAGCTACTGGTCAGCAACTTTACTATGTTATAGCTGACCCAAAAGTAGGTGAATAACATATTTATACAAAATACTGTAAATATAGTAGTTTTCTAGTTATAACTGATTTACTCAAGAGTGAGAAGCTCAAAATAGCTATTGCTCAGCTATGAAATAAGCTACAGGTCTGCAATTTTACTATGTTATAGCTGATCCAAAAGTAGGTGAATAACATATTAAAACAAAATACTCTAACTGCAATAGTTTTGAAGTTACAAATGATTTACTCAACAGTGATAACATCAAAGTATTACTCAGCTATGGAAAGATCTACAGGTCTGCAATTTTACTATGTTATAGCTGACCCAAAGTAGCTGAATAACATAGTTACACAAATTTCTGTAAATGCAATAGTTTTCCAATTACAACTGATTTACTCAACAGTGAGAACCTCAAAGAAGCTATTACTCAGCTATGCAATGAGCCACAGGTCTGTAATTTCATTAGACACCCAAGTTACTCACCATGTTGTAGCTATGCAAAAAGTAGCTGAATAACATATTTTAACAAAATGCTCTAAATGCAATACTTTTCAAGTTATAAGTGATTTAGTGCATGATTTCATGAATTTTAATGCATTAAAATTATTTTAAAAATTCATAAAAAAATAATTTAGAAAGATCCAGGTCTGACACACAAGGGAACCTACTTGTGGCCTAGTACATATGTTCAAGATATGAGAGAAATCCCTGCAATAGTCACTGAGAAAATTGTGATCAAGTGTTAAAATTTCATACTTAGGGTGGGGGGTACCTCACTTATAATGGCTCTAGCAAACAGACGAACAAACAGAACTGCAATAATTTTTCATGCTAGATAGATAAGCTATCTTTTTAAAAAACAGCATGTCTCTGGGCCTTGTAGTTTCGGAGGAGAAGTCACTCACACATACGCGTATGTGTACGTCCACGCCGCAGAGTGATGACATAATAAAAATTACAGCCCACCCAAAATAGATTTTCTGTATTAAGGAAAGTAATTTGTTACCCTGGATGGGAGAATTGCATTGAAACCAATGAAGATGTCCATTTTGCATTCAGCTTGTGCTGAATTATCAAGACTAGCAATAATATTGCACACTGACCTTTACAGATGACACATTTGCATATTCTACATCTCCATCTTGTAAATCGTTGGCTTCATGCTGCTCAATAAAGATGTCATACTTCTGTACCTCTACATCATCTGATGTGCAGGTAGCAGACACAGACACATCAGCATAATTTATGGACCAATTTTTGCCACTGAACCACTGCCAAATATAAGTTGATTTTTAAAACTGGCAAGGAACTGACAAGTTGTTTTGAAGGAGCATAAGTTCTATTATTTTAATGAAGTAATTTATTTCAAAAGCTTAGATCACCTCATCATGATATATGAAAATGAAAACAAGCATTCTGACGCATGCAATTATCTCCCACCATATAAATTAGATGTACTAAAGATAGTGTAATATAGCTTTTCTTGTGAGATGGAGGCACATGCAGAAGTAACAATAAGCAAGAGGCTCTTTAATTTTTGACTACAATACTTTCAAAGATAAAGACATTTACTCATTTTAGTAGCTATTACTCTGCCATTCAAAGAGCTACAGTTTTGCAACTTCATAAAATGTATTTACTCATTTTAGTAGCTATTACTCAGCTGTGCAAAAAGCTACAGTTTTGCAACTTCACTATGTGGTAGATCATCTAAAAGTAGGTGAATGACTTATTTAGAAGAAATTGCCTATGTGCAATACTTTTAGAGATAAACAAGATTTTTCATTTTAGTCAAAATTTAAGATGGCAGCCGAAATTTGGAAAAAATGGGGGTCCAAAATTTGCCCGGAATTGCTCTATCTCTTACAGTTTTCGATATATATGACAATTCCCATTTCCGCCAAAATTCAAGATGGTGGCCAAAAATCGGAAAGTAAACATTTTTTTAGCGGTGCTAGAGGAGTAGCACCTAGTACCATTAGGGTCCAAAATTTGCCCGAAATCACTCCATCTCTTACGTTTTTTGAGATGAACAACATCTTCCATTTCTGCCAAAATTCAAGATGGCGGCCAAAAATGGGAAAAGTCTAAATTTTTGAGAGGTGCTAGAGGAGTAGTATCTAGCACCCTTGGGGTCCAAAATTTGCCCGAAATCGCTCTGTCTCTAATGGTTTTCGAGATAAATGACATTTTCCATTTCCACCAAAATTCAAGATGGCGGCCAAAAATTGGAAAAGTTTAAAGTTTTTGAGAGGTGCTAGAGGAGTAATGTTTTATACCCTTTGGGTCCAAAATTTGCCCAAAATCGGTCTATGTCTTACGATTTTCGAGATAAACAACTTTTTCCATTATCGCCAAAATTTAAAGATGGCAGCCAAAATCGGAAAAATCTAAACTTTACAGAGGTGCTAGAGAAGTAGTAGTACCCTGGGGTACAAAATTTGCCCAAACTCACTCCATCTGTTTCGATTTTTGTCCTAGAGAAGTCCTTAGTACCCTTTGTATAACATATTTTATAGCAAACCTCTAAACTGAATACTCATGAACTTAAACGTGACTTACTTAGTGGCAAAATGTCAAAGTAGCTTTTACTCAGCATTATAGCTACAGCTCTGGCAATTCATCATGACACAGAACATCAAAAAGTAGATGAACAACACATTTGATAAAAAACCTCTAAATTTAATACTTTTGAAGTTACAAGCAATTTACTCATTAGCAGAATAGCAAAGCAACTATTACTCAGTTAGCTGTGGAGCTATAAATTTGTCATGACACAGAACATCAAAAAGTAGCGGAACAACATATTTGATAAAAAAACTATAACTTGAATACTTTTCAAGTTACAAGTGAGTTACTCATTGACAAAATGAGTATAGTTCAGGTGGATATAATAATGTAAAAGTAGTATTAATGATATCTTATGAAACACTCAATGAATAATATATTTGAAAATATTGGCCTAACTGTAAAACTTTTAAAGATATTTGACATTTACTTTTTCTGTGATTTAGCTACAAATAACAAAAGAGCTATTATTCACTTATGGCATGCAATGGAACCACAAACTATGTACCATCTTATAGTTAAGGACAAAGTAGCTCAACCACATATTTCAGGAAAATACTCTAACTGCAATAGTTTTGGACTTCCAATGGATTTACTCAATAGTAAGAATTTCAAAGTAGTTATTACTCAGCTATAAAATGTGTAACAGGTCTGAAACTACATCATAAGATAGCTTATCAAAAACCAGATGAATAATATATTTGAAAAGATTTGCTTAACTTTAATACTATTGAAGATATTTGACATTTAGTTTTGTCATTATTTTGCTACAAATAAGAAAATAGCTATTACTCACTTATGGCATGCAATGGAATCCCGAACTATGTAGCATCTTATAGATAAAGACAAATTAGTTGAACAATATATTTTAGGAAAATACTGCAATAACTGCAATAGTTTTCGAGTTACAAATGTTTTATTAAATAGTAAGAATTTAAAAGTGGCTATTACTCTGCTATTCAATGTGCAACAGGTGTGAAACTTTACTATACTGTAGCTTACCAAAAACCAGATGAATAACATATCTGAAAAGATTTGCCTAACTTTAATACTTTTTAAGATAGTTGACATTTACTGCTCTCATTATTTTACTACAAATAGGAAAATAGCTATTACTCACTTGTGGCATATAATGGAACCCCAAACTATGTACCACCTTATAGCTAAGGACAAAGTAACTGAAGAATACCTATTAGGAAAATACTCTAACTGCAATAGTTTTGGAGTCACAATGGATTCACTCAACGGTAAGAATTTAAAAGTAGCTATTACTCAGCTATCCAATGTGCAACACGTCTGAAACTTTACTATGTGATAGCTTATCAAAAGCTAGAACAATAAAATATTGAAAAAATTTGCTTAACCTTAATACTTTTGAAGATATTTGACATTTACTTCTGTCATTATTTTGCCGCAAATAAGAAAATAGCTATTACTCACTTATGGCATGCAATGAAACCCCAAATTATGTACCATCTTGTAGCTAAGGACAACAGTAGCTGAACAACATATTTGAAGAAAAAGTTCTAACTGCAATAGTTTTTGAGCTATGAGTCTTCTACTCAAAGTAGCTAAAATTGCTATTACTCACTTATCTTTAGGCTTAAGTCCACAAAACCCCCCAAAATGTCCAAGGGTATCAAAATTCATTAGGACAATTAATTGATAAAAATCTGTAGCTTCAGTAGTTTCACACTAAGGCACACACACACACACACACATGATGCATTTTATAACTTAAATATAATAGGACTTTACACCTTGAAGGCACCAGCTGGCATTTGCATTTAAACATTTACAGCTACCGTACATCAGAAATAAAAATTTGCACAAAAGTGCTATTTTCAAACTGTGTTACACTCTAATTACAACTTTACAAATACCTTTTCATCATCAATGTTGCTTTGCATGCAGACTATTGTTGTACTTTTCTCTTGCAATACAACTTTCCAGAAATCACAAGCTGTAGTTTCTAAAGGCCACTGGGTTGCACAAAATTCTTGTGGCCCTTCATATCCCTAAAAAGTTAAATAATTTGTAGTACATTCTTTAAAATAGAGTGTAAAATGAATTAATAGCACCTTTTATTAAATTTATTGTCATAACAGAAATGATGATAAGGGTAGGATTTAAGCATTTAATCATCATGTCTTGTTTTATCAAGAAAAAAAAAGTTTTTTTTTCCTTTCATCCCATAATGATTGCATTGCTAAGGGAAACATTAAATTAATATGATTATTATCAAGTAGCAAAGTAGTAACACTCTCGCCTCCCACCTCTGAGATCGAGGTTCACTTCCCGGCCCGAACTCAAGTGGGAAAGTTGGTAGTTGCTTGCCACTGGTCAGCAGTTTACAGTACAGAACCTTGACCAACTGTATGTACTGCATTCCTCTGCCCTTCCAGCTACCTGAAGGGATATGACCTGTACAGTGTTGAAAGCAACGTAAAACCCCAAATAAATAAATCATGTAGCAAAGAAACAAGTCTGACAAATTACTACCTAATTATTTCCAAAACAACTGTTAACATTTGTGTTTCAATCTATACTGCACATGGGCAAGTGAAGCTACTAGATTTCAGCCAGGAAGAACAGAAAAAACATAATCTTGGGTCTTATTAGTACTTACCCTCACATGAACAGCATTGATGTAAATTTCTGGGAATAAGGACAATTTCACTCTCTGCTGCATTGCTGGATATTTTTAACACAAGTAAAACATTGCTGCAGTTAGCGTAATATTAAAGTATGTACCTATGTGAAAATTATCTTGCATTGATACTCACTTTGATGTATTAATATGGTAAATTGATTGTGTTTATCACTAACTTCAATTTTTGTTTTCATATTATTACAATGGTAAAGATTTGAGGTTAATTAGAAAGTGAATATTTATGTGTGAATACACTACATAGAAGTCACTCATGCACAAGGATCTGTTAAATCTTTAAATTACTGTTGGGGCTGTTGAGATATGAACTTGTAATGGCAGAGATGACAAGCAAGTCTGTAAATGCAGATGTGATTTCTACACTCTGTATGATGAGCAGGTCATTTTGACAAATGTGAAAACATATGTCAAACCCATGACCACAGAAGACACTGAATAAATGCTATACTTATTGTCCACAATGCTTTCAGGTGTTAAAATAAAAATGTACACACAAGGGATCACATTGCTGTCTCTGTTCTTGTCCCTGTACTCAATTCTACCCATTTCTGTTTCCTCTTTAGTGAACACTGGCTTTGCATTCTGAAGAAACTGCAGAGTATAACAAGATTAACATTGACCTAAATGTTTTGTAGGTCAGTGGCATTTTATTTCTTATAACATTAGTAAATCTGCAGTGGTTACTCATTGTATTGTCTCCTCTTGAGAGCATTTAATGACATAAATAAGATCTAATAATAAAAGATTTTTAAAGATGTTTTATAAAAGTGTTGTACTAAAATGAAGTTGTAACATTGGGGCATTATTGAATATTTGTATATTTATAATTATTGAGCTTTCATTGTAACGACTATTAAAATCTGATTAATCTCTCTAGAAAGATATCTTCTGGAAAAGGTGATTTATGGTTTGGACAGTAAAGAAACTTCAATTTATATCAAAATCCATCAAGATTTAAAAGTGAAAAAACGCAAAAATAAATTAAAGAGGTGTGTTATCTTAAATATTTTTGTTTTTGTGTTTTTTTGATACAGTGGATGTTAATGATTCAGCGTACATCTGAACTTAGTTACAAAGATTTTGAATCTGTGTCTGAATTTAACGCTTTAGCACATGAGAGTCTTACTACTATACTACCATCCAAAACAATCAGTGACATGTTAACATCACCACATAATGCAAAAGCCAAATACATACAACTTGCCTCAATAAAAGGTGACAGGATTTGAGAAAAAAGAAACTACACAGTACAGGCCCAAGAGCCATTCAGAAAAAGACTATAAACATTACAGAAGTGTTCAGTAGCTTGCAAATGGATGGTGGGAGTCAATAAGGTAAACCCCTTCCATAAGGAATAAATTAAAATTTTGGTAATATTGCTGAAGCATATGCATGTAGCATGCATCAGATTAATTAATGCTAAACCTACCTTTCATGACAAAACAGAAATAATATGTCTAAATTGAACATGTTGTCTGTCTTAATTTTTTATTTTTGGATTTAAAAATTTACATAAGATTAAACAAAAATGTAATGGCAACCTTTAAATGAGACACAAAGTCCCATATGGTACCTGGTATTCCTGTTCTGTTCTATCCTTGAATTTACAAGAATTGACAAAGGTGGGCAGGTCACTGACAGTCACAACAGTTGATCCCAATGTTGAAATTTCATTCAGGCACTGGTAGAGGAATTTGTATTGCACCTGATTATAAATAAATACCGAATATAAAAACAAAAGGGAAAAGTAATTTAAAAACTTTATTATGACAGTAATTACCACATACTTTTAACTTCAGGTACATCAGATGAAGATGACAGACATGTAAAACTACACAAATTAAACTTTATGTCTAAAAGCCACTAGAAGAGAAATATGAAATATACCAGACTCTGGACCATCTGTACTCTTTGGTGTCTCAACTTATTTACACATGTTTTAACATCAACTGCACCCTCAGCATCAATCTGATCCAGCAAAATATCCAGGGCTATCAGTGTTCCTGTCCTTCCAATGCCAGCACTGAAAAGGGTTATGTAGTATTAACAAGAGTCTGGGCCCATAGTCACCAATATTCATATGCTTAGGTTAACTATTATACTCAAATGATAAAAATTTAAAAATGAACATTTCTGAATTCTTGAGCTGTTTAGAAGTGATAGGTAAAGTATGAAACAGTGTGCCTTACTGGGAAAATAATGCACACTTTACAGGACCCCGAAATGAAACCCTTTTACTGAAATTGTTTAGAACTCTTGACAGCCAATTAACCTAAATCTCAATGTACTTGATTAACAGAGCTTGTGGTAAACTGGCCATTGTATTTGTGTGTACTGACCAGGTAATGCACACTTTTTGTCACTGACCCCTATGTGTTAACACTGATTTCTATTTTTCAACTACTTTGTTCTGCAAAATGGATAGTGGCAATGAAAGTGATTATAATAGTCTGTTTATCACTCACAATACTTTTAAAGCAAATCTAATCGGTAATTCCAGTGATTTATTGGATGAAGTTGAAAAATTTGTTAACTGCTTTGAGAATAATCAATTAAATGTAACAGAAGAAGAAGCAGCATTCTCAGATATTGATAAACAGGAACTGGTAATGGCTACTCAAGAAGTGGAGGAAGTTACTGCAAAATTACCCCCTCTTGGACCTTTCTCTGATATCAGTGATGATGAGGAGGAGGAAAAAGGAACTGTGACACGATTCCATTTTAAAACAGATAAGGAAACCATTGAAAACTCACAAAAGGTAATAAGATCTTAATATATCAAATAATTGTTTGATTCTCTGAAATATGAACTTGACAAGTGACTGGTATTTCATGTATTTTAGTTCAAGAATTTTGTAACTACCAACCCAGATATCAATGATTAATTGTGCCAAAGAGTTTTTGAGGATAGTATTCTGGATACAGAGCACCCTTATTTTCTATGAATTTTCTATGTATTCTCAATACATACTTGTTTGTGCTTATTATTTTCTGAAAATGTAATCATCAGATTCACTAGCATTTATATTTCTTATGTACATTACACCAGACCAAAGGCAGATACTATATAAGTTGGAGTGTTACTCACAATATAATTTTATGAATTTGTAAATCCTAAGGAATTCACTGGAGCTTTATTTTTGCTTATCAGACAATGCCCACATTAAATTGACATTGTTACAAGACATTAATTTCATTGTATAAAGCTGTTACTTAAATTAGTGCAAATTAATTTCTAGTGAAAGCATTCAATTTGTTTCATATAATTAAATTAGAGTTGTATTTTTTCAGGTTTGCTGCATCCACAGAAGAAAAAAAATACAGTGGGCTGTAAATTTGTTCAAGGAATGGAAGGATGCAAGAAAATAAGGCTGCACCATCTCTAAAATTGAGCCCTATTTTGGTAGAACTATCTGAAATGACAAAGGATGAAATAAATTACACAGTGTCAAGATTCATCATGGAGATTTGTAAAAAGAATGGTGAAAAATATCCTGGCTCTTCCCTGAAGCAAATTGTTTTGCGTCTTCAGTTTTATTTCAATAAATTTAGAGTAATTATGTGGGTGTTCCACCACACGACTAAGGCTCCCGATTAAGGGTTTTGGGGGGTCGGTTTGAAATATTTGCTTAGTCCCAGACCTTCTGTAAGGGTCGGTTGTGGTCGGTTGGGGCCGTGTGAAAAATCAAACATGTTTCATATTTCACACGACTACAACCGATTCATATTTCCCGCCATCAACAAAATGTCCAGTCCCAGGCGTCCTCAGGCCTCCTCAGACCCAATTTTACACAGTCGTGTGTTGTCCCAGGCCGCCTGCGACCCTTAGTCCCAGACCTCCCTAGCTTAGTCCCAGGAGGCCGGTTGTTAGTCCCAGACTCAAATATGATGCGTATGAATTTCATGCGTCTGAAAGTGGGTCGGTTGCATTAGTCCCCGGAAGCCTCAGACCGTCTGTGGTGTCCTGGGACCCAAAAATCAAGGTCTGGGACTAAGAACCGACTAAGGGTAACCGACCCTAACCGATCCAAACCGGCCTCCCCAGGACGCCTGGGACCACACATTTTCAGTCTGCGGCGGCCTGAGGACGCCCCAGGCGGCCTGGGACTAACAACCGATTAAGAACCGACTGTTTTCCGCGCGTCGGAAATTAAAACGAGGCAATGAGGGGGTCTGGGACTATATAAGCGACCGCGCACACATTGTTGTTGTTACTGACTGTTTGGCTACTGAGAGACGTGTGTCACTGATTTGTAGGGGTTTTCAGTTTTTATTTTACATTTTATATACTTGAGCTTAGGGCAAATTTCACAGTTAGGAGACACATTTTACTATTTTTTTATTATTTTGTCGACTGGATTATGAGGAAAGAGAAAGGAGGGAAGAGAGGAAGGAAAAAGATGGATGAGAGGGAGAAGGAAAGTCAAGTAGAGGAGAGGAGTGAGGTTATTACAGAAGAAGGAAGTGAGAGGAGAGAGGAGGAGGAGATCCAGGAAGATCCAGCTATTGGGGAAGCTGTGGCAGAAGAAGAAGAGAGGTGTGAGGAAGATCCGGAGTGCCATTCTTCAGCCAAGAGAGCCAGGGTGTGTGCCACTTTTACAGACAGCCAGGAAGTTTCCATTGTGGAATTTGTAAAGCTGCACCCTGAACTGTATGACAAGGAACATTCACGTTTCCACAACAGGACCAGAAGAGAGGCTCTCTGGGCAGAAATATCTGCAGAACTCAAGCTCCAGCCCTTTGATGTGAGAAGATGGTTCGAGTCCCAGCGAACCCATTATGGGAAGCTGTCTAAGCTCCAATCTGGCCAAGCCCCAAGGGAGATGACCAAGAGACAGTCCTGGGTGTACCAACAGATGGGTTTTCTTAAAACCCACATCAGAAGAAAGTGGGCCAATAGAAGTTCAGGTTTTGAGGCCAGTCCAAATACCAGCAGGCAGGACGAATCACGTGGCTCAACTACTGATACAGAACACCTCGAGTCCAGTGTCCTGAGGGAGAGGAGTCAGTCCATCATTACATCAACGCCCGTTTCAACTACAGACTCCAAGATTCTCGAACACTTTGAGCAGATGAGGACACTTATCTCTAGTTTTCTGCATCAGAAGTCAGACAGGCAGCCCTTCTTTGACTACGTGGCATCAGAGGCTGAAAAGATGACTCAAGAAGAATTCGAAGAATTAAAGGGCAAGATTTTTAGAGACATCGAAACTATTAAGAGTAACCGCAGACGTCAGCCATTGCCCAGAAGATCAGCCACTGTTACCACGGAGTCCCAGAGGGTCGGCCTACTGCCAACAACCACTCCACAGGCGTCTAGTTCCACTCAAGCAGCAGCTAGCAGCAGTTTTGTGTACTATACACCAAGCCCCATTGGCTTCAGCAACCCGACATCTGTCCTACAGGACGAAGGGAGCAGACACAATCTGAGTGGAATCTTAAGCCAGCTACCAGATCTGACATCAACACAGATCGTCGAGCAGCCTCAGCAGCAGCAGCAACAACCGCAGCAGCAGCTCTTTACTATCACCACTTCAGCACCGCCTCAACAGCAGCAGCAGCCTCCTCAGTAGCCATCCAGTCAGGGCGGGTCTTTGACCTGCCAGGCCCTTTTCAGGGCCACCAAATCTTCCAAAAACAATTATTCAGCTACATGTTATTCCAATTCCCCTCCCAAAACAAAAAAAGTTCAGTACAAATACTTATCACAAGAAAAAAAAGTTAAAGTCCAACACCTACACCACCCCAAACATGAAACAAATAACCCATGGTACCACACATATCAAAAAAGGCCACATAAAAAAAAATTTAAAAATAACTCCCAGTATGGCCATTAATTAGCCCATTTTTAGATTAAAATCCATGGGATAGTTTAAAATCTGTAATTGAAAAGTCCAACACTTACACCTTCCCTAGAGTTTAAAGGCATTATCACATACTTACCAACCCACAAACAGACAAACCCAACACCAAACATAACCCCCAAATAACAAACCCAGTACCAAACCTAACACCCAACTACCAAAAATAAACCCAACCCCAGTAACCACCAACCAACAAACACACAAACCCAAAAGTAAATAGGACCCATGCCAACAAACTGACAAACTATTTTGCAAACACAATCCCCCATTATTGAAAGAAAAACTAGTTCCATGGTTATATTTTCCCCATTTTTGTGATTATAAGTGAAGATTTAAAATTGAAGATTTCCATGAAAACCTTTGTGCTACAAATAAATTTGCAAGCCATTAACAAGTGAAATTATGATGTGGATTTCTAAATATATAAAAAAATAATTCAATTTCGGATATTATGTGTGACTTTGTGTTTGGCTTTTGTTTAACAGTGGGTTTGTCTGTTTGTTGGGTGAGTAAGTTGTGTTTGTCTGTTTGTCCGTCTGTACAAGTTATGTTTGGCATAGGGTTTGTCTGTTTGTCTGTCTCAACAAGTTATGTTTGGCATGGGGTTTGTCTGTTTGTCCGTCTCAACAAGTTATGTTTGGCATGGGGTTTGTCTGTTTGTCCGTCTCAACAAGTTATGTCTGGCATGGGGTTTGTCCGTCTGTAGCAAACAAAGCTGATTAATTGTTTTTGGAATAATTGGTAGTCCTGAAAAGGACTGTTATAGTTAGTCCTGAAAAGGACTGTTTACTGCAGCAGAACTTATATTCTGCCATCTTGCCAGGCGACTGCTCCCTCATTGTTGAAGTACTCCTTCAGGTAATCCCTCTGTCTCTTGGCTTCTCTGGCAGGGTTTCTGTCTTGGCCACCACCAGCAGCACCACCAATCAATCCACACTCATCAGGTACATCATCATCATCGTCCTCCCCCGGCTGCTGACCACCAGGTTGACCTTGATACTGGCTTCTCAGTATGTTGTGTAGAACAACACAGGTCAAGACCACTTCCCTGACTGTTGCTGGGGGTAGTTCAATGGTTGTCCTCATCACCCTGAATCTTGACACAAGGATGCCAAAAGCGTTCTCCACCACTCTTCTGCCCCTTGAAATTCTATAATTGGTAATCCTTTCCTCTCTTAACATCCTTCTGCCATAGGGTTTCATGAGCCAGGTCTTCAGGGCAAAAGCATCATCTGCCAGGATGAAGTAGGGGACATCTCTCCCACCCTGGGTTATAGGAGCTGGGTCAGGGAAGCCTATCCTGCCATCCTCAATCCTCCTCTTCAGCTGAGAGGCATTAAATATCTGGCCATCCGAGCAGGATCCTTCAGTACCCACATCCACCCATCTAAACTTGTACTGTCCATCTACCAGGGCCAACATCACAATGGAAAAGAACCCCTTATAGTTGTGGTAGAGGGCTCCAGTGTTCTTGGGCTTCTTTAGGGCCACATGCTTCCGATCCAGAGCTCCCAGGGCATGTGGAACATTCCATCTGATCCTGAATTCCCTCTCCAGTTCTTTCCACTCATCTGGGGTTGTAGGACATTTCAGGTACTCCCTGGTGAACTCATCCTGGATGGCCCTGCAGACCTCTGGTATAAACTTGGAGATGGTGGATCTTCCAACCCTGAACTGACAGGACAATGATGTGTAGGACTCTCCAGTGGCCAGATATCTGATGGTGAGGGCTAACTTCTCCCCAACAGTGATTGGTGCTCTGTAGTTGGTGGCCTGCCTGGCTAGGTGTGGTTCCAGTCTGGTCTTTATCATTTCAAAAAATTCTGGGGTCATCCTCATGTAGTTGGTGAATCCTGGAATATCTGTGGCATAAAGATCAGCCATAATGTTGTGGTAGGCCCCCCTCTCCTCTCTCTGCAGTAGCCATGGCCTGACCCACATGTTGTGCCTTCTTCTAGGTCTCTGTATGGGTGCTGGTGGTGCTGGTGGTGGTTGCTGTGGTCGACGTAAAAAATGGAAATACATGATTATTTGTAACTGAATAAAAACCAAAAAAGCCCTAAGTTGTTGTTGAATCTGTCTTCCATTAAAAGGTGGCATCCTGCTGTGTTCCCAGAAAAGCAATGATGATTAGATCGCGAATTTTATATATATATATACCCAGAAAATCCAGCAACTTTGGAAAACAATAATCGGGGATCCTGGTCTGGGGAAAACTGAGGAGGCCTGAGGACGCCGGTAGTTAATCGTGGGTTAGTCGGGGCTTAGTCCCAGGAGGCCTGAGGCGTCCTGGGACCCAGTCGGTATGTGTACGACAGGATCGTGGTTGAAACCGACCTGAAAACTGGCTTAGTCGGTTCTTAGTCCCAGACCAGTCGGGGACTGTCTGCGGCCGCCTGAGGCGTCCTGGGGACGATCTGTTCTTAATCCCAGACTTCAGTACCGACCCAGTATTCCCGCCCATTTTTGTTATTTTCCCACCGACTGTCCACGATTAAGGGTCGCCGACAGGATCGGGGCTTAATCTTTTGGTGGAACAGGGGCATAAACTGGAAGCTTTTAGCAGATCCCGATTTTATGCAACTGAGGAATACATTGGATAACACTATGAAAAACAATGCCAAATCAGGGACAGGACTAACTGTAAAAAAAGCACAAGAAATAACACTTGATAAAAAAGAATTGTTGTGGAAATCTGAATTAGGATCTGATAACCCATGAAAGCTACTGCATACAGTATTTTATCTACTCAGATTAAAATTTGCTTTAAAGGGATGAAGGGACACTGTGAACTATGTTGTGGGGAGCAGTCACAGCTGTCTCTTTGTGTTGACAGTGATGGTGCTGAATATCTTCAGTGTACACAAAATGTGCCTTCAAAAACTTTTAAGGGTGGTTTAGACCATGTTCACATTCAAGGGAAGCGAGTACATGCACATTCATCCAGAAATAAAGAAAGATGTTTAGTGGAACTTTACAAGAAATATTGGCTCCTTTGTCCAAAACCAAGACCCACTCCATTTTATTTACGCCCTCTAACCAAAGCAAAGCAAACTGAATATAGTGAAGTTTGGTATGGCCATCAAGCTGTGGGACAAAACTACTTGGCAGATATTGTTTCAAAGATTTGCCATAATGCTGGTTTGACAGGATATCGAACCAATCACTCACTTCGTATCTCAGCTGCCTCACGTTTTTATCAGAAAGGAGTAGAGGAACAACTGATACAGGAGCAAACAGGCCATTGCTCAAATGCTGTTAGAGGGTACAAACGCACTACTGATGATATGAAATGAAAAATTAGTGACATTATTAGTAGAGATAATGGAGAACCAAGTGTCAGTGTGTAAAAATGTGTAAAGCTTGATAACCCCACATCAGCTTCAGCAGGACCAAAACTGTCACTTTCTCTAAACATTAACATCTAGGTTTTGAGCCCAGAATTAATATCACAGTAGTGTCCTTGTTGGTACTGATAAAAAGAAACTATTTACTTAAAATGATATTTTCTTTTGTAACTGTTACATAAGAATGACAAACATTCTGCACCTTTTGAATGTTCTGTTCTGTATCACACTTTTCTGCTTACTTTAAGTTTATTGTGGATTAATTTTGAATCATTAAAGCATTAAAAGTAATGTGTTTATTTTCATAAAACAGTGTACACTTATTTTGAAGGTACATGTTTAGTGTCATTCTACTCTTTAAAAGGTGAATCATTTTGTAAGGTACACTTTCATGGCCTATATAAGGGACACATGAAACAGTTATGCATCTTGTATGATGCTGTAAAATAATTAGGAATTGATTCCTTTCAAGTTCACTTTTCAGCTTTACATAATTTAATTGTTAAGGTCAGCCAAAAATCAGGTGTCTGTTCTTTAGGATAAAAAGTGTGCATTACCCAAAAATAATGCACACTTTCAACAATAAAATGACACCACAAGTGTGCTTTAGATGATAATTTGCACACAAGTTCTGGCTTTCTTATTGCATGAAGGTATTGCATATGGTAAATTTCTATTGTCAAAACTGTTTATTATTCGGAAATGTGTTTTCTTTTAAATGCATTTTTCATGAGAAATCTGAAGATAATAAGAGTAAATAAACAATCTGGCTCATGGTTTGAATATCTAGATTTGAATGGGACTTAAGGCATGATACTTCAGTGTTGGTAATAATGCTGAAAAGTATAACAATTGAACTAAAAATGTGACAAAATATATAGCCATTCATAATAAAGAGAAAAAATACCATCAGAGATGCCCATACCCCACAGCCTGGGGAAATAGTTTTTAACTCCATGAGATATAGAAGTAGTGAAACAGTGCAAAGATTGGGATACTTTTAGAGCAGTGTCGGTTATGTAAAGGTCAAAATAATGTTAAGTAGAGAAATGAACGTCTAAGAGAAAGAAAATAAATGTAAAGATAAAAGTATTAAACCGAGACAATTCGATAACAAGATGGTAGCATTAATCAGTAAACTAAAAATTATGAAGTTATAAAATTTATTAATAGGATAATAGCTGTCATTAGAAATAGCACAATTATGTAAAGTGCATATAATAATCAGCTGCAGCAATCCATATATCTTTGGCATTAGAGAAACATGTCTCAAATATGGCAGGTGAACACACTTTGGCAGAACCAAAGTAAAAGGTCACAGCATTATGCACTCCTAACCCCCCAACCAATGTTCGTACCAAGTGTCAACCTTCTACTCCTTACTGAATCAAAGAAATAGCAAGGACAAGATTTTATAAATCATGATCACTACAACAAGGTCAAATAAAAATTACACCATGATGTTGCACAACTAGAACCTGACTACGTATCAACTTCCTTTACTTTTTGGTTTCAGAGATATTGCCTGGACAAAATGTTAAAGTTCAAAGTTGCTATGGCAAGAACAAAGGTCAAATTATAGTCACACAATGACGTTACACACCAACACCCCAAACCAATGTCCCTACCAGGTATCAACTTCCTACAACTTACAGTTTCTGAGATACAGCCCGGAAAACTTTTTGCACCATCCTCCTACCGACCCACCCACCTGCACCTCTGGACACCATTGGTAAAAACAATACTCTGACAGCCCTTTATGACTGTGGGTTGAAAATGAAATCTAACCTGCAGTGCACCAGCACTGGAGAGGAATCCTTCAGTCTCTCTTCTTTAAGGAATGTCCTCAGTTTCAACACACTGGTTACACCCAGAGGAGGTTGCTTGTCTGGCCAGGATGTGTAGTGGTACTGTGTTACAATGCGGTGTTCTTTAGCCTGAAATTGTATTGCATCATATATTGCATAAGCAATAAAAGTTCAACACTTAATTAGTTCATCAACCTCAGAATCCCATGTGTTTGTCATTAAGAACATTACTGGTCTAACATGTCAAAAATGTGTCAAAGTTGCAATATCTGCACACAGTAAATCAGATTTGAAGAAGCCTTGAATAATATATACACAGCTTGGTAAAAACTACTGATAAAATTAGGATTAATAAAAATATTTTTGCAGTGTTATATTTTAAATTCTACACCAGTTTAAAGTTGAATGGTATGAGTTAATACAATTTGTAAAGTAGCAGTACAATAATGCAAAATGGAGTAATACTATATTATGTTCATAAAATTATGGAATGTTACTTGAGCATTTAACATTACATTTAACATTTAAAGACTATTCTCAATTATCCAAGATTCACTAACTTGAGTAACTCTCAGCCTTCTGATTACAATATGTGGATCCAGTATTTCCTCCTTTAACATCACAGTGATTTCCCCATATTTTTGTAGTCCATCAGATGGCCAGTATTGTTCACATTTAATCTATATTAATATATATGTCCATGCAAGATGAATTAAATCCAGAAATACAACATGGAAGATGTCTAAATGTTACAGAAAAATTCAAGAGCTATTAAACACTAAGTTATTGGTACAATAGACATATTGTCATCATTATATTAGTCATGTAATTTGTACATTGTATAGGTTTTAAACTTTTAAGTGCAAATTAGGTAAGAACTACCTTTTCTTCTTCTGTCAAGTTGGTCACCATAAAGATACTTTTAATTTCATGTTCCCAGATCATACGCCAGGTGTCAGGAAGGGTTACTTTTGTGGAACCTGTAACATGACAAATATCTTGACTTTACTGTTTGGTTTGATAATTTGGCACCTCAATTAATCTGGTACAAAAATAAAAAAAATAAACAACCAAGTCAATCTGTTGCCAATGAGAATCACTGATATCAAAGTATAACTTGTCAATTGGGTATCAATTTCATGTAGAAATAAAATTGTTGACCCTAAAAAGCACAGTAAAATTAATTAGGTGGGATTTTTATATAATAAGTGTATTAAAATAGTTTATACCTTAGTAACATACACGTAAAATTACAAAAACAAGTCTGAAAAAACTTGTGTAAATTACCAATTTATGATGGCAAATAGTACATATTTAAAATATATCTAAACAAACAGTGCCTGAGAACGTATAGAACCTCACCCATAGGTAATGCTGAAAGACAACACAATGAATCTTGGCACAGAAATATCCTTGATAAAGCTGTTAAAAATTAAGAACAAAGCGGTTCATACTGTAACCATCATCTTACCTTTTCATATCTAATCCCTTTTTTCACTCAAAGACCCCGTTACACACCTTCCTTGTCATTTGGATATAGCTTTCACCTTTTTTGTTGCAATAAGTAAAATATGTGTTTGATAAATAAGAAAAAAAAGTTATTTACTCCAGCTGTATCCGAATCTGAATTATCTGTAAGAAGAATTGAGCCATGGATAGATAGAAACTTGTGGGAAAATATGAACAAGACCAGATGTATAGTTTAGAGTTATACAGATGAACACACAGACAGACCCGCTTGCAATACCTTCCAGGAGTCTAGAGTAAATATAATAATGTCAATAGAATAAAAAATCTACAGCTACTACTTGTAATGTAGAGTATAGAGAGCTTTTATTTACCCAAGGCTGCTATGTATGACACCTTCCCATGATAATCCTGCAAATGTACATTGTTTTATTATTTACTTTGCTAAGCGATAGATCAAAATAAAATATAAATATGAAACTAAAGAACCAGTAACTTAAATTGTAAAGTTGTGCATATAAGCTGCATCAATTACAGTTTATGAAAATTACCAGAAAAGTTAATGCTGTATTATACTCAGGTTAATATGTTCATATTCTAAAGTACACTCCATCCTGTTCTCTTTATTTGAGTGTTGTTGATACACATGGTTTTCATTTCTAAACTGTTAAAACTGCTCAAATATTGAAACATGCTCAGAAAGAGAGATGATAACAACACTTGGTGTTTGGGTTTTTACTTTGCAAGAAGAGCATTTTCAGTTTCTGTATTTGTGAAGTTTGTGGGACTTGACACAATTTGATTGTGTAGCAAGGATAAAAATCATATACTTATTGTACTTTGTGTTTCTGTATTCTAAGAAAAAAAATTCAAAAATGAACACTACCTCAATAAAACTTGCGTTGATATAATCTGTCAAAGGATTTTTATCTTGCACCTTCAGAAGAACTCTGTTATGATTGTCTGAACAAAAAAAAAGAAAATAATAAACTGATAGGAACTATGATCTATGAAATGAAATATATGCAAGATATAGGGTCCTTAGTTGTATGTAGATATATTGAAATAGATTTTTACATCAGGTTACTGGAACATTTATATTTTGAGACCATAAATTTTGCAATGGTACTATTTATTAAAAATCCTTTCTGCATTTAATATGACAGATTCCACATACAATATTAAAACCAAACAAATGACGTACAAGGCACTATATTTTTGTATCTGTTTTTGGATTTCAGCTCTGGCTTGCTGGCTTCATCAATAGGTGCAGTTGTTTGGGGAATATCCTGAAATACATAAGTCATACTGAATGAATCTAGCTTTTCGATAATAATAGCAATTATTGCAATTATTTTTACTTATTTATTCATGTCTATGCTGAAGTAATGTTATGCTAAAATTTAAGGACTGTCAGTTGTTACTTACTAGCCACCCAAAATAACAATCTAGAATCAGAAAGTATGTTGGAAACTTGAAGAAAGTGATTTCACACTCTAAGATTTGAGAACTATTCAGCATTAATATCTAACAATAAAGCTGTAGCCAGCAAGTTTCCCATTCAGCAGGTTATGATATGTGTCATATAACTGATGTGTATTAACTAGTTCACACTGGTTTAACACATTAATAGTAAAAGTGTAGATGTTCTTACTTCATATTCATCTTTGTAAACATCACTCCCAGACTCCATAAGTTCAACATGTTGTCTCAAATCCTTTATCAGTATGTATGTGCAACCTTTAGGAACTGTAGCTGCTCCAACTATTTAGGAATGATCAAGTTTTGTGAAATATTCATAAAAATAACATTTTTGATAAATTAAAATAATTACGATACTTAGCTAGGTTTAATGTGTAAAAATGATTAACGATAATACTAGTTTTCAAGTAACCATTTAGCTCAAAGTTAGGGTTTTACATCCCATTCAACAGCCAGGGTCATAATGTGATAGGTTTTCATCTTTGTCAATGTGGGAGTAAAACCTGCACAGAGGTGACAGTTTGATTATATACCGAACTTGCTAATCTACTGGGCTATTTGGGAGCATGACTTTAAATACACACAAAAGTTAAAGTAATAATTTTATGCTTTGTTGGACACATAGGGCAATGGGAACAGAACATAAATATGCCCCACATAGTGTTATAAGCTGCATTGGAACCAATGTTGTGATAGCCAAGTGATAATTTGTCATAGTCATAACCATAAAACTAGTGAGTTCATTTTGGATAAATGAGAACCTTGTGTTCAACATGTAGAAGGTTTTCATATTCAATATCAAAACTGTAAAATGATACACAAAATAATTCCATAATATGTTATTCATTGTATTGCTTACTATTAACATATTCATTTCTGTTATATTTAAAATATGCAATTTACCATTAAAGATAAAGTTTCATTATTACAAAACTTAAACTGCTTACCATTAACATATTCAGTTCCATCATCTTGAATACCTATAGATATGTGATCAGCATCTTGAAAAGGTGAAAGTTAGGTATTATGTTCATTTCAATAGTTAAACTTGTGAAAATGCAATGGATATTTGAAAGATTGATTTTTAAAACATTGATCCAGTGTAACTTTCAGTCTAACTTGAGACCACAGAAATCAGAACCATGTAATGCTGGACTAGTTTTGTCACTTCACAGGTGAGGCCTTATTGTAGTCACAGTCTAAGCTTAGCTCATTTTTAAAAATATCTAACATCAAGATATAAGTTTTCTTTTTCCATGTATTGTTCACACAATACTATTTAACTTGTAAATAAAAAAACCAACTGACTCAAACTATATTTACTGCACAATAATTTCGGAGATATGAATCACATCCCTTATTTTCAAAGATAAAAGTGAATTTGTACCTCATCAGTCATGATAAATGGGAGAAAAGCCAATTAACTGTGACAAAATAATCATATAACAAACCTAATCCTGATTCTTTGTTAAAATTCCTTGAATTTTGAGATTTGTTTCTCTCAAGAGTAAGTGATGGTTTTGGAGCAATTTTTGGTTTTTCCATAGTTCCATTTTCGATGGCATCACTTGGACCTGGAAAAAACAATAATTTTTATTAACCAATTATCTGCCATTGAAGTTACTAATGTATATCTGAGTTTATAATAGGGAAAATGTTCTTATAAATGTTATCATTAACCATACATTACAGGTATGTTTGCCATCCCAACCTGAATATGCAGCTATGCCTACACCCAGAGTGTCTTCCTTTGCTCTCTTCTGATGCTTTCTCCTGAATAACCAACACAATGAAAGGTAATGTTATTTTGTTTCTGCTTTTAAATTTCTTGGAAAGGAAAGAAAATATTTAAATATAAACTTGAAATCGTTTTAAGCCTTACATTGGTTTTGTTGAAAGAAATATTATAATCTTCACAATATGGTTGCAAAATTATGACAGTGAAACAAGATAGTTTTGTTTCACTGGTTGTTTCATTTAGGGGATGTAAATAAGGAAAACTGGTCCCACAATTACCTGAGGAATATAACTAGAATAACCACTGCAACAATTGTAACCAGTAGAACAGCAACGACAGCACCTGCTATTGCACCAGGGTTACCTTCTGTTTCACCATTTTTGGATATCAGATCTGTCACATAAAAAATTAAATAACAGATGTTTTTCATTTGTCAGAAAATGTTTTAGGACTAGATATTTTGATGCTAAAAGTTGTTATTTTCTAACAGTATTTTCACGGACTGGACTATTTTGATTTATTTGTTTTTTTTTAATAAAACACGATTTAATTTTTTGTATCCTTTTTGGGAATGGAGAATGATTCTCAATAGTCTAATTAACTTTTTGTAATTTATGTCAGTGAATGTACAGTGAATCTGTAACCTTAATAGTCTGATTTGCTTACAAAGAATTACGTTACTCAGTAGTACACAGATTTTGTCCTAAAGAAAGTCCACAGATTTAGAAGAATAAGGGATGTGTGTTTCCAGAAAAACTAGTTGTAGGTGTGTTTAGTTTGACAGTGAGTCTATTTCCTTAAAATGTGAGGATAGGTGAAATCTCTTTGCCTGTTGCTTCCACGAAAAGAACACTTTAAAGCATTATATCAGTTGTAAAAATATGCATAAACAACTCTTACATTCAAGACAGGCCTCTCCATTGTAACCTGTTATACATCCTGTAGTACAAACACCTGTGTCTGAAAACTTGTCGCATGGTGGAGTTTTACAGTTTGGTGAGCAAGGATCACACTGAGAACCATAAGTGTTATCAGGACATTCTGCAGGTGAAAATAGAAAAGGATTACTAGATTTTGACCTTACCCTTTAACTGCGTTGTTGCTAAGAAAGTTAATCCAAATTCTCTTATGCCGTAGTTAGATATAATAGGGATGTGTTTTTTATTTATCATAAGAGAGGATTAATCAATTAATTTCTAAGTGGTTGGGCAAGGGTAGTGCATGAGTTGCAAAATAAGAGTTTTTAAATCTAACTTATCTTTGGTGGATTCAGTACAACACAAAAGCCAAAAATGTTAAACTTTCTTTCTAATGACATATATTGTTTATGTAAGACACAGATTTTTGAACAACAAGCAGCCAATATTTTTATGTGAATTGAAAATCAGGATTATCCCCACTAACAGGGACAGGACAATATGATTAAGAAAATAAGTATGTACCATCATTTATATTCCAATGTTTACATTATATATGTTGCTTAGTAAATAATGAAATAGGATGCCCTTAAGATGTCCTTAGTGCATAGTTCTGAATGTTTTTCAGACAATTTGAAAATTGTTTCACTCTTTCCTAAAATATATAGTGAAGGGTAACACTATATGTAAATGGAATAAATGTAATACCTTCAGTACAGTTCGCTGTAGTGTATCCAGCTTCACATCCATCCGGGCACCTACCATACTCAGAAAACTTGTCACATAAAGAATTCGCACAATGTTCAGAACAGGACAGGCATTTGTAGCCATATGTACCATTTGGACATTCTGAGGAATGTTGAACAGATTTAGGTAAATATAAAAGAGACTATAAATACATTTTTTTCATTCTGTACAAAATCATATTTAATACACAAAATCTATGCAACTTAAATGCAACTTACTTCTCTAACTGTAACAATTAGCACTAAGAATGGTTGTATCCGATAGCCTTGGGAAACAGCTTTGCATACCATGAGATATAGAAGTAGTGACAAAGTACAGAATTAAGGCGTGCTTCATAACAGGCAGCACAAGTTTGTAAGGGAGAAATAACGCTTAAGAAAAAGAAAATATATTGTGGCGAGACGGGACCCCTGGCCTCGGTCCGCCTCCGCCGCGTCGGATCGGGGGAGGTCTCACGTTTCCGGGGACGGGAGTTTTGGCCCCAGTCACGGAAACATCCGGAGCCGGTGGCGCACCCGCACTCTACAAAGCGGGCGACCCCCCCGGGGGTTGTCGTTCAAAACGGGGCTCCCGTCGGGCCAGATCCCTCCCCGAATCAAAATCTGATTCTCTCACATTTTGTTCAAATTTTATTACTTCCATATTTTAGATATTTTTGCCAGAAGGCTCAGACCATTTATCACATGATAGGCTGCCACCAGGTTGAATTATGGCTCAACCAAACCATTAAAACAACTTAACCCTGACAATATAACAGTCAAACTATTGTCAGTACACTGGATTTGACCCGAGATTCAATTCATAGGTAAAACGAACCTGAATCTCCACACAAGTAGCATGACACAATTACTGTAGAGTAGGAGAACGTGAGCAAGATGGAACCTTTGCAGCCCAAGTACTGAGATCTGACCCTAAGCTGAAACTTCAATAGCTATGACTCATAACACATGTAATGAAACACATTATGTAAAATTATAAAATTATTGATATTTATTCAAAATAACATGTATATAGCAATTAAACGGAGAGAAACACACACTCAACAAATATCAACATAGAATTCATGAAATAATAGAACAACACACAGAAATAGCAAATAGGATGAGATAGTTAAACAATTAAATTATAGGAAACAGAAAATTATTAAGAATAGGTAATGTATTAAATATGATTCAAAAGTATAAGTAAAACCCAAAACCACAGTATGACTTAAGACATGTCAAACTGGAAAAAGAAAGTAATTAAGAGTGTGTGTGAAAATTAAATATAAATTAATTGATAAGAAAATAAAGACACCACCACAAATATTAAGAAATAGTTCACATTATGAATTATTATTACAACTTGAAAATGTTAAGGGATACATAATTATAAAAATATAGAACAAGTTAAATCAGAATGAATTAAAAATTAGCCAGAGTCAAGTCTGAACTTGATCTGAACTGACAAATTTCAACAACAAAAGTGAACAAAAGTGTCACACAAACTTCTTCAAGAAATAATTATTTTATCAAGTCAATTAATTAATTAATTAATCCATTACTTTAATATTTTACCTTCAGAGATTATTTAATCAATTTAATAGTATATGCATTACTGAATACTTAAATTATATTTCATGAGCAGTAATATAAAATGTATAAAATATGTAGCAAAATTCAGATCAACAGAAGTTACATTCATGACCAGTAATAATACCACTTTCCCAAAAATAATAATTTATAAAAAATATATAGCAAAATGCAGGTCACACGGAAGTTAAAATTAATTAAACATTTATCAAACTGACCTGACATGGCTAAAATTATTGAAAACTATAAATACAAAATATAAACCTGGGACCTGTCACTGAATTTCAATATTAAACATACCTGAACCCTCCAACCTACCATGTATTCAATACCTGAACCCTCCAAAAACCTACCATGTATTCAAAACCCCATCAGATAAGGTGGGGAAATTTCAACTGACTCAGTCGGCGGATAAACCGGGACTCAGTCATCCAAAATCTCACCACCCAAATCTGCACCTGAAACCCCAACCCATGAATTTTTGCCCCATGGACTTGAGGGAATCTAACTCAATGAAATGAATGAATGAGATGAATGAAAGTTGACCTTTTGAATGGGTGCAGGGTTTTCAAAGACCTGCAGAACTCCAAACCCTTCAGTGGCCTACTTTAAAAGTCAGGACTCTCCATGGGTTCCTGACCCATAGTCCTGTGACTGTTACAGGCATCTACGCCACAGTCCAAGTCCCAGTGCACCCATTCCCTGGGAGTCAAAATACCCAACAGGTGTGCAGTAACCTGATAACAATGATGATTAAATACCATGTTTGTCCACCTGCACATGAACAAAAGACCCTCCCAGGTCAAAATAGGGAAAACACAAAACAAACAGACCAACCTTGTTCCATGGTATTTTTTTAGTGAAAGATGATAATGAATGAAATCAAAAGCCATTTTTCTGACATACCAGTCAAAATGATTGTAAATTTCCAAAGAGGATCAAAATATCACACAGACTGGCCAATCCATGTGACACATGGCCCCACACCAATTGGTTCAAACTATAAATTTAAAAGTACTTACCAAACAAGGAAACTATTACCATAAATTCCTAAAATTGATGAGATGAATCCTTATTATCCTTATAATTTTCATAACTTTATCAAACTTGACATGATTGCTCAAATAACTGGGTGATATTTCAAGATTTCATACCTATCACTAAAATCAGTCCTTCTCCCTCAAAGTCCAGATCCAAAGAGAAAACCTAACTTGTGCTCCACCACACCCTGTAATCCCTGGATTACTCACCTCTTTGTGTGGTCAAAAACATCCCTTATTGGATCATTTTTGACCACAACTTCCTACCTGCAAATCCATGTTTACAAACACCCTATGTAAAACCAGATGGGCATTTCCGGCCCATACTAAACCCAGGAAACCTAAGAGAGAGATCCCACGATCGCCAACCCCCGAAATCACCGAAAATCGCCGAATATCGCCGAATTTTACCGCAAATCACGTTCGCCACAATATGATAACATAATGAAGGCAAAGAAAGACGAAATATATATTTGCAAAATACTTTAATGTATAAGTACAGCAAATAAAATAGTAGTAGTATATATGTAGCGACAAAGTATCGAAACAAGACAATTTTAAAAGCAAGATGACACCATTAATATGTAAACAAAAAATTGCAACATATGATCCTGTATATTTTGTCTTTACTTGTTTCTGAGGATAATGTTTTTAAACAAAATTATTAGAGTAAGAAATCTAAAATTCGCCACATATCTGAAATTCGCCACACGTGAAAATACTAATAAAATAAATGAATTGTGGTGAGATTTGTTGACTGTATAGTAAATTAAGGCTTTTTAAACTGAAAAATACCAATTTTTGGACAAAAACATCATTTTGTTCATAAAATCAACTAAGGTTTTAGAGGTGGCGAATTTTAGAGTCCTGGCAAATTTTAGATTTCTTACTCTAACTATTCAAATAATCCAGTCTTTGCTTCCTACTTTCCTTGTCAAAAGTGTATGAAAACTCCATTGTCCTCAATAACTAGGCTTGTTATTCTTTCACTTTCTGAGGGTTTGTTCCATCAGGTTTCTTTTTTTACCAGTTAAATGTCTTTTTGGGACTTTTTATGTTGATGATAAACTTTCATATTACTTGTGAGCTAACATGGGTATTAGCGGTCTTTTTGTACTGATAAAGTAAGCTTGGCTGTTGTGATACCTCTTACAAAACCTTTACTAGATAGTGAAGATAGCAAGAAATATTAACCTGTGTCTGGTCTTGGGTTTACATTCAAGCTCGTTCAGCATATGGTTGAACAGTTGAAGGAACATAGCAATGCAGATGTCTTGACCACCCAAATCAATATAAATATAAGTAGACCACTAAAAAGCGCTCTTATCAATAAAACATGACATTGATTTGCCCTTTTCTAAAGGGGTGATACTGGTCTGGTACTTCTTAATTTGTCTGCTGGTTTTAATACTATAGATCATGGTGCCCTCTTTAGGGAAGTTGTAATTCTGGTTGGGAGTGTGTGGAAACAGACTTGTGCAAACTTTTTTTGTTCTAAAAGTGCCAGTTTGCGGCCCCATATGGTTTCTTGTGCTCAAAAATGTGAATCCTGTCATTTTTGATTACAATCTTATATATATGATTGGGAGAAAAAGGAGAATTTCATAAATTATCAGCACTTATACAGGATACTGAAAGCATGAAATCCAAGTCAATAAATTCATGTACAATGGCAAACTATTGGCCTGTAGGACTGCTGATTATAAAAAAAGTATATAAGTTTATTAAAACCTTCATCTGAAGCTTTCTTGTGGAAATGACAAATGCTAAAAATAAATATAGGTAATTTTAATCTTGTAATATTAAATCTACTTCCTGACACCCTAGTACACACCCATCTGCACAGTTAACTTTGTCTGAGAATTTATCACATGTTTACTGGAAGCTTTCTTAAGAACATGGGAGAGGTCCTCAGTGGCCTAGTGGTTAGCAAGTTTAGCATCTAATCATAGGCTGTCACCTCTGTGGGTTCGAGTCCCACAAGTGGCAATTCTGAGGACCTGTCCCAATATGACCCTGGCTGTTGAATGGGATGTAAAACCCCAACTTTGACTTTAAGAACATGGGCGACACCCAATTCCATATGTACTGCTTGGGCATTCTGAAATGATAACCTAGCTGATTCTTCTTCTGCTAGCCTAGGACAGCAATAATAAAAAGTGATGACAAATTATATCCAACATTTAACACCTGCTGTAATAATAGTTTTGCCTTTATGATGATATTTTGTGATTTAATTATTAAAACAATGGACTGCATAACAAAGGTCTATAGTGATGTGAAACAGATGATTCAAATGTTTCATGTGGCTAAAATGTGGTGATAAAAAGTATTCAAAACCTTCCTTGTCAAACTTCTGCATAAAAATCTAGGATGAAAGGTGGAACTTAAGATTTTACATCCTGGAATAGCAGGGCAATCAATCTTTTGACATAACCATCATAATGTAAAGTGTACCTGTAGATTGAGCAATCTATTCCCTGATACCCTGGTATACATCCATTTGTACAATTGACTGTTTCTGAGAACTTATCACAACTTGATTGGAAGCATTTATCAGAACATGGCTGGCACCCAACTCCGTATGTATCGTTTGGGCATTATAAAATAATAATCTGATTTTTACTCTACTTCTGGAAGCACATTTTATCCATACATACATGCAAATTATATCTTTACACAAGGACATCAATTTCACATACAATATGATGTAGAAAAATTCATATTTGGTAAGTTATTGTGATAAATTTGAACATATAACAGACTGCAAAGCATTTCACCATATCAGTGTGATATAAGCAGTGCTACACTTGAAGTAACGACTGAAACTGGATTTTCAACAGATTTTAAACAGATAGTTAAAGCCTAAAGCTGAGAGAACAGAGCAAATAATGACAAATTAACATATGCACACCAAATACCATATAGTGAAAGTTACACTTTGTAACTAAAAAAAAGAAAATTGGTTACCTTCTGAACAGTCAGTCCCCATGTACCCTGCTATGCACCCCTGAGAGCAAGTCATGTTAACTGAAGATGTGACACATCTTGATTCATTGCACTTGTCTGAGCAATTCTGACATCCATAGCCATATGTTTTCTCTGGACAGTCTAGAAAACAATTCAGTTATACCCTTCATTTTATGTTGGTAGATATTTAGGTGCTAAGCAACCTTATTAAAAATTCACCAATGTTGACAGTAGCATGATTCACAGCCACATGACTGTACTTTTATTATATTTTTGTAGTGTAACAATATAATTTTTTCGTATTTTTAGTGTAAAAGATTTTGGATTCTGGTCACATGCTATAGTGCATGCCCATGCAGCTTGACACAGACAGAAGCAGGTGGGAAACTCAGTTTTCAGTTTTCAAATTCTTTTATGCGGTAATTAGATATAATAGGGATATGTTTTTTTATTTATCATAAGAGAGGATTAATCAATTAATTTCTAAGTGGTTGGGCAAGGGTAGTGCATGAGTTGCAAAATAAGAGTTTTTAAATCTAACTTATCTTTGGTGGATTCAGTACAACACAAAAGCCAAAAAATGTTAAACTTTCTTTCTAATGACATATATTGTTTATGTAAGACACAGAGTTTTGAACAACAAGCAGCTAATATTTTTATGTGAATTGAAAATCAGAATTATCCCTACTAACAGGGACAAGACAATATGATTAAGAAAATAAGTATGTACCATCATTTATATTCCAATGTTTACATTATATATGTTGCTTTGTAAATAATGAAATAGGATGCCCTTAAGATGTCCTTAGTGCATAGTTATGAATGTTTTTCAGACAATTTGAAAATTGTTTCACTCTTTCCTAAAATATATAGTGAAGGGTAACACTATATATAAATGGAATAAATGTAATACCTTCAGTACAATTCTCTGAAGTGTATCCAGCTTCACATCCATCCGGGCACCTACCATACTCAGAAAACTTGTCACATAAAGAATTCGCACAATGTTCAGAACAGGACAGGCATTTGTACCCATATGTACCATTTGGACATTCTGAGGAATGTTGAATAGATTTAGGTAAATATAAAAGAGACTATAAATACATTTTTTTTCATTCTGTACAAAATCATATTTAATACATAAAATCTATTCAACTTAAATGCAACCTACTTCTCTAACTGTAACAACTAGAAATAGGACGCCCTGTTGATAGTAGCTGCGACATATGAATAGAAACAGGATAGCATAGAAAAACACACATTATCATGTGTGATGTCCACCCCATGAACCTTTTGCCAAAATTGTACAGTAGTCTTACAAGACCCTGTTTCATTTGTAAAATATATCAATGATGCTTAAATATTTATTAGTGTACATGTAAATTATTTCAGCTTCATGCCTTTTTGCATTGGTTGGGTCGAAAATTTTTACGAAATCACTCTATCTTGCACGGTTAAGAAGATAGAAGCAAATTTCTGTTTTTCTAATTTTGGCAAAAATTTGAAAATTCAAAATGGCCGCCATTTTTGGGGAGGGGAACATTTTTTGAAAATTGCAACGAGTACATAGCCTGTGGATAGCCTGTAGATAGCCTGTGGGTCGAAAATTTCGACGAAATCGCTCTATCTCGCTCGGTTGAGGAGATAGAAGCAAATTTGTGTTTTGCCATTTTGGAAAAAAGGTTGGTAAAATAGAATGGTAGATATTTGAATATAAACAGGTTATTTGTTTCCAATATTTTGATTTTTGTATAAATCAAATCCGGGAAGATTGGCCTCCCAGAAAATTCCGGGGAACAGACAAAAGCCCCTCCTGACAAAGCCCCCTGACAAAACCCCCCCTTTTTTAAATGGTAGGACACAAGCCCCCCCTTAAATATAAGGGAGGAGGGCAACCCCCCATTTTCAGATAGGTAGGGCAAAAGCCCCCTTTATACTTAACAGTTTTTGGAAATTTTATTTTTCCATTTAATAATTTAAATCCGAGATTTCCCAAAAATATCTTCGGAGAGACCTGAAAAAGTTAGATGAAAAAAAAACTGTTTATAGTCATTACATGATGATTAAACAAGTACATCAAAAGCCCCCATTCTATTTTTTACATCTTCTATTTCCAGACATGTCATTTGGGAGAGTTTAATAAATTAGATGCCAAAAAACATTACAATTTTTACACATATGTATATATAAGTAATTCATCATGTGCCACTTTGGTAATTTATAAAAATAACATTTATTTATTTGCTTTTGATCATTTTGTGTAAAAACATCAAAGGAGGAAATCAATGACAGAAAGGTATTCTTTGTCTTTACAAAAGTCATTTGAAGATCCAATCTTGAAAACTAATTGCAATCAGGTAAACCCAAGCATTAACTGTGGCTTCTTGTAACAGAACCCTTTGAGTTTCAGAAAAAAAACATCATGGCTTCTTTTAGCATAAACAGATTGTTGTTTCTATTATATTTAGGGATTATAAACAACACATGGTGGTGGGGTTCTAAGAGATCAAAGGTATATGTATACTAACAAGAAGATTTGAAAGGGCCAACTGATTTAGGTTGGATTTTAATAAAATCAATCAAAATGTTGACCCTAAAAGTCTATAAAATGCATAATGTTGGTTTTTTGTTGAAATATATACTTTTAAATAAATAAATAAATTTAGATGTAAAGTTTATATTTATTTTATGGGAAGGGGGGCTTTGGTCCAATCAAAGGGGGGGGATTTTGTCCTACATAGGGGGGCTTTGGTCAGGGGGGGGCTTTTGCCCTCCCCAGGAAGATGAGGGGGGCTTTTGTCAGGGGGGCTTATGTCCTGCACTCCGGGGGGTATAAAATTGGCCTCCCAATTTTTGTGGACAAGGAAAAATGCCCATGTATTGAAATGAAAAGAAAACAAATATTACAAGGCAGAACAAACCTCCAATTCCCGAATAAAAGCCCATTTGGAAAGAAGCCCATCACCCAAAAAGCCCATCAGGAAAAAGCTCACCAGGAAAAAAGCCCATCAGCTGAAATGATGGGGTGGAAAAACGCCATCAATCTTTTATAAAATTGCTATTCAACACATACTGAATTATTAATGATCAAAATCATACAAAAGAAGACCAAAATAGTTAATGATTTCAAGTGTTTTTAATTGGGACACTAAACTGACTTAAATTTTTAAAGCATTAAAATTTGTGTTAAACAGCAATTTTTTTAAACATTGATGGGCTTTTTTTTACACCCCATGACTTTGGCTGATGGGCTTTGTGGGTGATGGGATTCTTTCCTGAAGGGCTTTTTCCATACATGTAAAAGAATCCCATCAGGAAAAAACCCACCAAGTTTCGTTTTCTGCAAAACTGCAAGACGAGCGACAAAGGAAAGAGATAAAAGTTGAAATTTTTCAATGTGACATATTATACATTTCTATGAACCTGTGGGTCAAAAATTTTGTCAAAAGTGCTCTATCTCTTGCAGTTTCTGAGATACAAATATTTTGGGTTTTCCGCCAAAAGTTGCAAAAATTGAAATTTTTTAATTTCACATAGAATACTTATCTACTACCCTGTGGGTCAAAAATTCTGTCGAAAACGCTCTGATGGTTTCTGAGATATTAACATTTTTGGTTTTCCGTAAAAATCCAAGATGGTCTACAAAAGTGGCGAAAATTGAAATTTTTTAAATTCACAAATAATACTCTGTTAATAGCCTGTGGATCAAAAATTCTGTCGAAATCGCTCTATCTGTTACGGTTTCAAGATATTAACCTTTTTTTATTTTCCGCAAAACTCCAAGATGACTGTCAAAAGTGGCAAAAATTGAAATTTTTCAAATTCACATAGAATACTCCTCTACTACCATATGGGTTAAAATTTCAGTCAAAATCGCTCTATCTCTTACGGTTTCCGAGATATTAACATTTTTGGGTTTTCCGCAAAAATCCAAGATGGCCGCCAAAAGTGGCGAATAAATTGAAATTTTTCAATTTTGTATAGGATACTTTGATATCACCGTATGGGTCAAAAATTCTATTAAAATCACTCTATCTCTTGCGGTTTCCGAGATATTAACATTTTTTGTTTTTCCGCAAAAATTCAAGATGGCCGCAAAAGTGGCGAAAATTGAAATTTTTCAATTGCACATAGAATACTTTCCTACTACCCTACGGGTAAAAAATTCTGTCCAAATCGCTCTATCTCTTACGGTTTCTGAGATATTAAGATTTTTTCGTTTTTCGCAAAAATTAAGATGGCCGCCAAAAGTGGCGAAAATTGAAATTTTTTTAAATTTTGTATAGAATACTTTTCTACTACCCTGTGGGTCAAAAATTCTGTCGAAATCGCTCTATCTCTTACGGTTTCTGAGATATTAGCAAATTACTCAAAAGTAGTACTGAAAATACACAATGAAGTACCTAAATGGCTATTACTCATGTACTGACAAAGCTAGCAGTCCCAAATGCAATACCAAGCGAGCTATGGACATAACAATCTTGTATTCAAAATTGTAGTAAAATATCTTTAATTATTTTGGCTTAAATGCACGGAAACCAATGGGTACTGAAAATAGCTGTACTTTTTGGCTTTCTGCGTCTTAGAGTCTATCATTAGATAGAGATTAAGCGCTATAAAAGTACTATTAGAATTAGAATTAAGTATTACTCAGTAAGCAAAAGAGGTACAACAGCCAAAAGCAATCCCAAGCAAGCTACTGACCCAATAAGCCTGCATACCAAATTTGGTGACAATAGCTCTAATACTTTTCCTTTAAATGAGCGGAAACCATGCGTGATGCCGGACATCGGACGCCTGACATCGGACAACGGACATGGGATGGCAGAAAAAGCAAAAATAATATATCCACCCCCAGGGGGGTGGACATAATTAGCACCAAGAATGGTTGTATCCGATAGCCTTGGGAAACAGCTTTGTACACCATGAGATATAGAAGTAGTGACAAAGTACAGAATTAAGGAGTGCTTCATAACAGGCAGCACAAGTTTGTAAGGGAGAAATAACGCTTAAGAAAAAGAAAATATATGTTAACATAATGAAGGCAAAGAAAGAGGAAATATATATGTAGCGACAAAGTATCGAAACAAGACAATTTTAAAAGCATGATCCTGTATATTTTGTCTTTACTTGTTTCTGAGGATAATGTTTTAAAAAAAATTATTAACTATTCAAACTAGACCTATCGCATCGATGCAAATTGTATCCACCAGAAGAAAACTCACCAAAGCCATTCTAACATCACTTAACCTTGATGGAGAAGCCCAAGGTGAAATCTGACCATAGCAAAAGATTCTTAGCCCATGATTTCCTATAGGTTGGTGTGACACTGCAAACCTCTAGGAATACGAATAAGCAAGATATAAACATTAATTTTGGCAATCCTCATTTGACCTTGAAAGAGGGGCCAAAGGTCAAATCCCATCAAACCAAAAGATTCCCGGCCCATGATTTCCTAGATTTTGGTTTACCATTCCAAAGCTCTAGGACCAATAATAAGGGAGTTATAAGCACTTTTAAGTTTTGCTATCCTCGTTTGACCTTGAAGGAGTGGTCCAAGGTCAAATCTGACCACAGCAATAGATTCCCAGCCCATGATTTCCTATAGGTTGGTTTACCATCCCAAACCTCTAGGACCAATAATAAACGAGTTATAAGCACTTTTAAGTTGGGAAATCCTCATTTGACCTTGAAGGACGGGTCCAAGGTCAAATCCGACTGCAGCAATAGATTCCCAGCCCATGATTTCCTATAATTTGGTTTACCATCCCAAACCTCTAGGACTGATAATAAGCAAGTTATAAGCACTTTTAAGTTTGGCTGTGCTCGTTTGACCTTGAAGGAGGGGCCAAGGTCAAATCCGACCACACCAAAAGATTCCCAGCCCATGATTTCCTATAGGTTGGTTTACCATCCTAAACCTCTAGGACCAATAATAAGCGTGCTATAAGCACTTTTATGTTTGGCTATCCCCGTTTGACCTTAAAGGAGGGGTCCAAGGTCAAATCCAACCACACCAAAAGATTCCTGGCCCATGATTTCCTATAGGTTGGTTTACCATCCCAAACCTCTAGGACCAATAATAAGGGAGATATAAGCACTTTTCATGACTGCAAAGAAACGCCTGTGGCGGCCACCTTGTTTTTCAAAATAAGGCCAAAAATATTCCCAGTCAAGATTTTATAATGAGGAACATATCCTGTGAATTTGAGATCTCTACCTATAATACCCTTTGCTCTAGAGGGCCACCAAAAGTCCTTGTTTAAAGTCGAAAAACACCTGTGGCGGCCATCCTGTTTTTCAAAATGAGGCCAAAGATATTCCCAGGCAAGATTTTATGGCTATGAATATATCCTGCAAATTTGAGAAGGCTAGCTATAATATTTTTTTCATTAGAGCGGTAACGGTAAAATCTCTACACACACTGGGGCGGCGGCGGCGTAGGCGTAACGAAGTCAAATCCATAGTATCCACCGGATATATCCGTAATTTTAATCTTGTAATATTAAATCTACTTCTTGACACCCTAGTACACACCCATCTGTACAGTTAACTGTGTCTGAGAATTTATCACATGTTTACTGGAAGCTTTCTTAAGAACATGGGAGAAGTCCTCAGTGGCCTAGTGGTTAGCAAGTTTGGCATCTAATCACAGGCTGTCACCTCTGTGGGTTCGAGTCCCACAAGTGGCAATTCTGAGGACCTGTCCCAATATGACCCTGGCTGTTGAATGGGATGTAAAACCCCAACTTTGACTTTGACTTTAAGAACATGGGCGACACCCAATTCCATATGTACTGCTTGGGCATTCTGAAATGATAACCTAGCTGATTCTTCTTCTGCTAGCCCAGGACAGCAATAATAAAAAGTGATGACAAATTATATCCAACATTTAACACCTGCTGTAATAATAGTTTTGCCTTTATGATGATGTTTTGTGATTTAATTATTTAAACAATGGACTGCATAACAAAGGTCTATAGTGATGTGAAACAGATGATTCAAATGTTTCATGTGGCTAAAATGTGGTGATAAAAAGTATTTAAAACTTCCATGTCAAACTTCTGCATAAAAATCTAAGATGAAAGGTGGAACTTAAGATTTTACATCCTGGAATAGTAGGGCAATCAATCTTTTGACATAACCATCATAATGTAAAGTGTACCTGTAGATTGAGCAATCTATTCCCTGATACCCTGGTATACATCCATTTGTACAATTGACTGTTTCTGAGAACTTATCACAACTTGATTGGAAGCATTTATCAGAACATGGCTGGCACCCAACTCCGTATGTATGGTTTGGGCTTTGTAAAATAATAATCTGATTTTTACTCTACTTCTGGAAGCACATTTTATCCATACATCAGATAAAAATGGTTGCAAATTATATCTTTACACAAGGACATCAATTCACATATAATATGATGTAGAAAAATTCATATTTGGTAAGTTATTGTGATAAATTTGAACATATAACAGACTGCAAAGCATTTCACCATATCAGTGTGATATAAGCAGTGCTACACTTGAAGTAACGACTGAAACTGGATTTTCAACAGATTTTAAACAGATAGTTAAAGCCTAAAGCTGAGAGAACAGAGCAAATAATGACAAATTAACATATGCACGCCAAGTACCATATAATGAAAGTTACACTTTGTAACTGAAAAAAAAGAAAATTGGTTACCTTCTGAACAGTCAGTCCCCATGTACCCTGCTATGCACCACTGAGAGCAAGTCATGTTAATTGAAGATGTGACACATCTTGATTCATTGCACTTGTCTGAGCAATTCTGACATCCATAGCCATATGTTTTCTCTGGACAGTCTAGAAAACAATTCAGTTATACCCTTCATTTTATGTTGGTAGATATTTAGGTGCTAAGCAACCTTATTAAAAATTCACCAATGTTGACAGTAGCATGATTCACAGCCACATGACTGTACTTTTATCATATTTTTGTAGTGTAGCAATATAATTTTTTCGTATTTTTAGTGTAAAAGATTTTGGATTCTGGTCACATGTTATAGTGCATGCCGATGCAGCTTGACACAGACAGAAGCAGGTGGGAAACACAGTTTTCGGAAGAGGGTTAAGATAATCTTTCCAATCCAAGTGGACTGCTTTTGGGTCAAGTATTACCTAGTTCAGATAGCGCGATACTTGATCTAGTTGATTTAGAGGTGGCATTTTCAAAACAAAGTAATATATCTGACACAGAAGCAAGAGTTAAGGGCTGAATGTTTAAAAATCTGAAAGGGCATCACACTTCTAGGCTAAGAGAGCCATAGACCAAGGTGTTATCATTAATAAAATAATTTTTCAAATTAATATAACTTTTAAGCATTTTTGATACCATTGAAAATACTACTGCTTTTGATTCTAAGTTGACTGCAAAGAAACTTGCTTGCAATTCAATTGCTAGTTTAAAACTCGCAAAATAGACACTTGAAGGTGATGCTAATCGTGATTTAATCTCAATTTACCAGATTTACAGACAGGTTGTCTGGTATATGCACTCAATAGGCAATACTAGGATAGGATAGGGTGGCCAATAATCAGCTAACATGACACAATGGACAGCTGGTACCCATACAATTATAAAGGAGAAAACTTGTCAAAATTGTGAAGGTTATGTGTTAGATTATTTAGTAGCTCTATTAGTTGATGCCAATAATTTTCCTCGGCAAGCAGCAAAAGCAAGCCATACCATTTGTCATGTAGGACAGAACAAGGTAAATATCTAGTTGGTCAGAAAATTATCAGGTTTAGACAAGCTAATGCTTAAACACAACTCTAGGTATCAGGCTGCTAATAACAGGTGACCATTATATACACACTTTCAAGCACTTGTTTTACTGAGGATGGCAAAATCAGCAGCAACAATGCGGCAATATGTAAATAAAAATTCTCATGGGTCTAGACATGGCCAAAAATCCTCATTCTGATTGAAGCATGGGCTATAATATGTCTACTTTTCTTACAAGAAACTAAATACATATAATTCTGATACACTGTGGATAGCTACTCACTATGGATAGCTTTTAATGTATTATTCATGATAAATAGTTGTAGATCTTAATCCTCTCACAGCTCAGCCCACTACCAATGGCCTTTGCACAGCTGTGCATATTTTTCAGACCAATGTCTTGTATTGCTGGAATTATGAACTATATAAATGCTTATCATAGTTTTGTGTCATACTAATCTTAGAATTCTTAATTATAGGAACACTTATCTCACAAAAACATTTAGTATACATATATTAGTATTCATAGCTTACCAGTATTTATAACTTAAAGTAATAAATATATTAAATCTACCGTTCAGTGAGAAAGGTACTGTTGAAAGGATTCCTTTCTGCAATCCTGTAACACTTCAAATTTGAACTTGTTACCATACCAACAAAAGAGGATCAAAGAGGATTCAAATATCCTACCTCAGGGGAATGAATGTAACTTAATCCTAGCCTCTGATGAGATGATGACACACTAATCTAATCGAAATACAGTCATTCACTAAATGCATGTATAAGGCAGTTTAGACAATGGTGTGGTGTATACTGTCTAGTTCAATTGTATTTTGATTCTGATTAATTCAAAATGGGTCAATTAATAATGGATGATATGGGTAATGACGGATATCGAGAAAAAGAATCATATTTGCAAAATATGCTTATTCATATAATTTTCATAAAAATGGAAATTACCAAAGAAAAACTTGTAGGAATATTTTTTTCATGTAAGATAAAAATAATGACAACAACTAAATGTTAATGCTATCTGTTTTCTATGCAACTGTTGTATCAATTTTTCTCATTATTAGCTTTAGAATTTCAAAACATTACAAAGTTTTACCATGTAGAATTGTTCCAAGAATAGTAATGACTCTTATCCAAGAAAATTCTAAGGGCATTAATGTACAAACTAAATTACTTAAATGAAACAACTCAGTTTAGCTTCTGTCTTTTTGAACCCACTCACTCACACTGAGACAATGTATGTTATTCAGAATGTTGTTATTTAGTATATCCTGTTGAGAACTGTTTTGGAAGAGTTACGAGAAATGATTTTTACCCAGTGAACAGTCATTTCCAGTTTTCCCTGCAATGCACCCATCAGAACAATTCATTATCTCTGAAAACTTTTCACACTTTGAGTCTGTGCAGTTTGCTGAACAGGGTTTGCAACCTATTCCATATGTATTGCCATCGCATTCTGCAATATATATATTTTCATGTACATAATGCATTGTGTTATGGTTATTTGAACTCTACTAATATATTCTAGTTTACAAAGTTATCCAGTATGTATCTACATTACATAAAAAACCACATAAAAGTCAGCTCAAAAAGATGTCCAGTGTATATACATGAATGTTTGCCAATTTTATATAAATATTTGTCAAACAAGTGTGACAAACAGTATTATTTCATTGTTAAATAATAATTTGTACTGTGCTACTGTTGTTTATTATATTCTAAAATGGTACGCTGCGCAGTGACCTTGGACACGTCTTTTGCGCAATGCTTGAACCGCGAATATAGAACGGTAAATAAAGCACGCTGTTGAAATCTGTTACATCGTCCCTTCGCGTACAAATGTCAACAAATGACTTGTGGTAAAAATATTTGTAAAATTGTTATTTTTTCCTTGATTTTAATAAATAGCATATCATTTTAAAGCTTACAACAAATTGAAACCATCTACAGTGACAATCTTGCATATATTTCATGACAAATTATGTGAAAATAGAGTAACAAATATCCTTTATTTTTACAACAGCTATCACTATGTATGTGGTATTGATGGAACAGCCAACATGGTGTTGGATTTGTTTTGATTTTTGCATAAGAATTACCGCTTTTTTCGATGAAAATATAAATGTAACCATTTTAGAATAGGAATAAAAGACGTATTCGAGTGCTTTATGATGGATTTAAACTATCGATCTGCTGTATTAAAGCACTCAGCCCTTCGGGCTTCGTGGCTTTAATATAGCCGCTCGATAGTTTAAATCCATCATAAAGCACTCGAATACGTCTTTTATTCCTATATTAAACACCATTAATGATTGATGTCTTTTGTACAATATCAGATTGTTAACAACTGATATTCCAGTATTTGTGCTATAAAACAAAAAAAATATTCTAGTTGATATCATTTACTCTTTAATAATAATAATAATACACAAATGTGTATCATTTTAAAGACAGATAGATATGCTACAACATCTGGGAGATATTCAGCCACATGACACATTTAGTATTTTATGTAAGTGTGAAATAAATTCTGAAGACATATTACAAGCCTATGAATTAAGGTTTTTTACACTTCATTTTAGATGTATGTCAAATAATAATTTACAGTTTGATCAAATACATAATTTGAATACCCGTCTGACAATTGTTCTCTGTGTAACCAGCAGTACAGCCACCAAAACAGACTCCTGTCTCAGATGTCCAGTCACACTGAGGGTTCTCACAGTGTCCCAGCATTGTTTTCCATATGTGTTTGCTGGACATACTATTTCACAGAATAAGAATTGGGCAGACTCCTACTAGGGCACATTAATGAAAATTCATGAGTGTTTTTGTATCCAGAATATGATATAACCTCTATCCTTAACAAATGTTACATATTTCTTTCTTCCTTTGGTTAGGTCTACCCACATAAAAAATCATAAACATTTGCTCATTACTTTCGGAATAATGTCAACCAGAAAGCCAAAGTCATTATCAATTTTTTTATTTTATTTTATTTTCATTTATTATAGTGACATGTAACAATCACATTTAAACACAAAACAGGAATAATAAAAAGAATATTACCCAGCCCTCTGATGGGCTTATAAGTCACTATTACAATCTAATATACTGTTATATATAGTGTGGAAAGTGGACTATACCTCTTAAAATTATAAAAGGAGCCTGCTTTTTCGTTTAAACCAGTTTTTTTCGACATATTGTCCAACAATTTTATTGTCAAATAACATGATACGTATAAATTGTTCATTTAAGGAGTAATTTCGAAAATCCGGGCAGCACAATATGATTTTTTCAAACAGGGCTTCACGTTCTTCTACAAAAAATTTACAAACACAAATAAAATGAATTTCATCTTCAATAACATTTTCATCACATAACCTACAGAGTCTATTAGCTAAAGGTATCCTATAATATCTATCTGTTTCAACGGCTAAAGGTAAAATTCCAAGTCGTAATTGTGCAAGTAAGGAGCGCTGTGTTCTTGTTATGTTTGCTTTCAAATAGGATGCTGTTACAATGTCAGATTTAAATTTCACATAGTATCTTAATTTTGGCAATGTTGGTATTTTATTAGCCCATTCTTCTTGCATAAGACAGAGTAGTTTCTCTTGAACGTATTTAAGGTCAAATGTTTCACCCTTAATTAAAACATCTTCCATCTGGAGTTTTTCAGCAATAAATAAAATTTTGCCTGACCAGTTGGCACTTTTAATATGTGTGAAATCGTACTCAAAAATTTTTCTCGTCAACCGACAAGAATCCATTTTCATTAATCTGTTCCAATATCTTAACATACATAAGAGGAAGTGAAATTTAATGTTAAGCCATCCCATTTCAGAGTGGAGACCTAGTATTGGAGTAAATCTATGTACTCCCAAGTAATAGCGCACCGCTCTGTCCTGAATACGTTGACCAAGCCTTTCATTGTTAAAACCCCAGATCGAGGCCCCATAATCTAGGATAGGACGAACACAGCTTGTGAATATCTTGGTAAAACTTTCAAAATTAACTTTACTGAATGTGAATTGTTGAAGCTTAGAAATTATCGAGGACAGCGCTCTTCCGGCAGACTCACTTAAGCTTTCAGCACAATTTTTAAATGTCAGATGCTGATCAAACAGAACGCCAAGGTACTTATAACATGCAACTTTTTCAATTTCATTTTCTCCTATCTTGAATTTATATTTTGTTTCGTTTTTCTGTATTTTCCTAAAATGGATGACTTTTGTCTTACTAATGTTTACTTTCATTTGCCACTTGGAGCACCACTTGTCAACCAATTTGAGCATCTTTTGGAGGTTTTTCTCATTTTCACTAATAAGGACAATGTCATCAGCATATAGCAAAATTGATAATCTTGAATTGTCAAATTCAACCCCTAAGTTTTGTGCATTGATTTCAAGGGCTAAATCATTAACGTATAGAGCAAATAAGGTTGGAGATAAGTTGTCCCCTTGTCTGACACCTGATTCTGTTATGAACCAGTCTGTTAGAACATCATTAACTAACACTGCTGACAGTGTGTTGGAATAAACTGCTTTTATAGCATAATAAATATTTCCAGTGATGTTATTATGCAAGAGTTTGTAGTAAAGAAAGTCTCTATTGATACAATCAATACATTAAAAATACATCCAGTAACGTCAGTGTTCTCTATATATAAAAGTAAGTGCTCGAAATAGCAAAAATAAATATCAAACTATAGTCAGTATTATGACAACTTGAACTACAATTAGTCTCACGTCTAGGAATCTGATAGAAGCAAACCTTTTCAGGAAAAAAATAGAAAATATTTTAAGCAAAATGAGACCTTTGAAAAATCAGAAATTTTTTTTATATTCAGAATATGATCCAAAAATTCCAAAATATAATAAATTCTTTCTTTGGTCACACCCTACGAATAAAAAAATTCAGAAAGATCTGTTTATTACTATTTAAGTTATTGGAAACACAGAGAGACAAACAGACAAACCCCAAAACATAAACTCCTGGTGGAGGTAATGGATATTATAGGGTTTGCCTGACTGTAAGGTCCAACAAGTATGTTGTTTCCTGTATGTCAGGATATAGATGCCTACTGGGAATGTTTTTCTTCTGAACCATAAATGAATGCATTGAAAAAAATAAAGTGATGAAAATCATATTATATATGTAAAATAACCCCAAAAATGAAAGTATGGGTTTAACTATGATATAACCATACTCAAGCCTTCCACTGGACACTATTTCTTCTGTAGGTGTTTAAGCATATTATGTACTAAACTAGTTGACAATTTTCTAGATATTAATCAATATTATATTACTGTTAGCATATCTAATAAAATATTTAGTTGTTTGTAGATGTGTGGAGTTTTAGAATATTTAACTGAAGGAAAACAAATATTATAGATGTTGAAATTAATATTCACAAAACTCGTTTACATTGTTACTTGAACAAAATCTACAAACAGAATACTACAAAGGCATGGGTACTGTTCAATGTTTTGTTTGCAGAAAAGAAAATCCTTATTACTACTTTTTTATAAATGAAAATCAGGTAAATTAATTTCCTGGAAATGAAGTTACAGATGTTTTCTGTACAATTATTTGTGTTAAACAATTAAATAATGTTGTGAGAATAAAATTAAATACAAACAATTATAAATCACAAGAAATATGAAAAATTGTTAATGGGTACCACTAATTTCAACCTCGCATAGAGTTAAAATTCTCAAGTTGTCACTGCTCCTTTGCTTCTTGGCAATTATAATATACCTAAAAATAAAGAGAAATTTGAACTTTGCGGTTCACATAATCCATCGAGATAACAAAATGTGCAACTTCAGTATCAATTCAAAGATTCTAATCCACTCTTTTGAGCAGGACACCTTAAAAAAACTCTAAAGGTTTACTTACATGAATAGTTGACACTTAGTCAATAACAGTAAAACAGACATGATAACTGATGTATTTCAATTACATGTAAATATTTATCAACATAAACAACAATATGGCGTTCTACCTGAATATAACAATACAAGTCGTACTACATTAGCACATTATTTCCTACTATATTTGACATTTAAAAAGGATTATTATTATTATAAAATTAGAATAAAGTTATTCCTGAAAGGAATGCAGTTAAAGAAGAATACAATAAAAAAATACAATTCCCTAAGTTGTTTTACAAAATAAAAAAACATAATTTTGTGCTACCATATTGACCCTTTTGGTAATGCCTCATTACTATCATGTGTTCAAAGATCCAAGTGCTTTTTACATTCCATTCCAGGATCATATTCGGCGGACAGGTTCTCGGCTTTGTCACTTGTGGGGGTTGAACCCACACAGAGGTGACAGTCTGTGCTTAGATGCCAAACCTGCTAACCCACTAGGTCATTGAAGATCTCTCATCATGTGTGACAACTAATCCCCATATTCCAGTGGCAAATGAAAGTAGTGACTGGCTCCAAAGCCCTCTGTTTGTAAACAGTTGCTAAGATTTTGATGTGGGAATGAGTTTTGTGTTATGCCAGGAAAATCAATTTCCTGAACAACCCTGAAGGGATATGTTAAGTCGAGGGTGCAATTGAGGTCAGTAATCTAAAGATGACTAAACATACTGGAGAACTGTCATCCAGTTTGGCTCATAAGACAAAGCCTGAATTGTATAAAGAACGTTTTATGATCAAAGTTACTTTTTCAAGTTACAAATTTTAACCTATCTTCTGGTCACCTTAGAAATGCATCTATACCAATACATCTATACATTCTATACAAATACATCTATACATTTTAAATTATATGTAGGAAATACTGAATATGATTAATGACAGCAGCACTGTAAGAATAATAATATATCATGTGAGGTGAAATGTTTAAATTGTAAGTTAAGATCTTTTAAAACTGGTGGCGACTGGTGGCAGTTGCATAAAAGAAAATCCAATCTTTTGTCTTTTAGGTGGATAGCTTGTTATTCATAGCAGAATATTTTTTTATTTGTTGATAATTTCAGTTGACAAAAAGCCAAAAATTAACCTTCAACTGTTGCTGACGTGACAGTTGCAAAGAAATTCAGTCACCTTTTTCCAACTATAATGTAAGGTTGCCAGAAGGTAACTTGTCTCCAAACATAGGCAAAGATTGGTGATAAATGGGAAATATGAAAGGCTGCATTGGGAGGCAACAGGCTTTTACATGTTGGCCACTAAACTTTTGAAATGGTGGGCTGTGAAGGTGATTCAGCGGATTGTGTGTCTGAGTTTCCAAAAATATCAAACCAGTTTAAAATTATGGTGATCCTGCAACTGAATTTGGGGACAAACCCTTCCATGTTAACATGGTTGGTGTCTGGTCCCAAGGAATGGGCTGTGCAGCTAGCTGTCACTAAAAATTGCCAGTACAACATGGGTTCAATGTAGCATCATGTTCATCTATTACGTTATGATGCCATATTGTTTATACAGGGGTGTAGCTTATGTATAAGCCAGTACACTCAGACATACCATTTTGTTAGTAGAATCATTAATGGGATATACAATACCCCATCCCCTTACAAATATTGAATATAATCACAACTGTCTTAAAATTATTGCATACTAAATCAAAATTCATAGCTTACCCTCTGAATTACATTGGGCATATATAAACATTAGTGTATAGTCAAAATGTTAGTAATTAGAAACGGGATTTGTTTGCATAAAATATGGGAAATGCAATAAATAAATTATTTGTTTAATTGTTTTTAACATCACTTTCAACACATTGTATTGGTCATATCACAATGGGTAGTTTTTTAGTGGGCAGAGGAAACTAGTACATAAAGTTGGCCAAGGTTCTGTGCTGTAAACTGGTGACCATCGCTAAGTAACTACCAGTTTTCCCACCTAAGGTCAGGCCGGGATGCGAACTCCTATCTCAGAGGTGGGAGGCAAGAGTGTTACCACTCTGTGGCCCCCGGAAAGGCAATTAATAAAGAGGAGTGCATGTATATAATCATGAAGGTTATATGTTTCTTGAATGAACTTGACAGAGAGGAAGCTCTGTCAAGAGGTTCAAGCTGTAGTGCCGAAATGAATTCCAAAACCATGAAAAATCGAAGATTCTGCCTGTGGTTACAAAATCTAAAAACCTAAATGTTCTAAAAAGTTAAAAAAATCAAAGATTCAACCTGTGGCAACAAAGTCTAGAAACCTAAAGATTTTGAAAAGGTTGTCGCTATTGTCTGGTAAAGAGTGAAGGCTGAAACACAAATTCCCAAATTGGATTCAGCTCAAACACTAACTGACTGAAGGCTGTACACATTTCCAAATCTTGAAAAAGATTCCTGCTTCGTAGCTGGTATAATTGGTTACTGCATTGATTCAGATAAAATAAAAAAGTTTTTGTAAATTAAATAACATGTTATTTGAGAAATTTTCAAAAATAGCAATTGGATTTTAAGTTAAGCAGCATTACAAAATGAACATAAAATGGGCGGTCATATTTGCAGAATTTATATGTCACATCTGTGTGGGTTTTACTCCCACAAGTGACAATGCTGAGGACCTGTCCCAATATGGCCCTGGTTGTTGAACAGAACATAGAGCCCCAACTTTGACTATGGCGATATTTATATATAGAGTATGTTCTCAAAATGACAATGTGTGTAGCTATATACACAAGGAGATTGTAAATTATAAGGTCAAGAGTCTTCTTGGAATAAAACAAAATAAATAACGGATTAAAACCATTCATTCTTTGCAGATTAGCCTGTTTTGTTTTATCACTCACCGAGCCATCACTGGTGAAGTGCAAGTTAACGTAAGACTGGCACCCACATTGTTGTGTTGGTAAGCACATTGTAGGCTAGCTGCAGTGTATACATGGCTTTCATTGGACCCATAGATTGTAAATTGTGAAAGTCTTTCACCTGAAATCAAATATGATGTCATAAATGAAGAGTTCATATTTATCATGTATACTTTTTAATCCACTTAAGAAGTTTGTCTACATTGTTTTGCCAGTAAGCACAATGCATACCATCTGCTCAGGAAAAATGATAATTTGATATGTGAATTATTGATATTTGTCATGTTTACCTTGTGATCCTTTAGAATAATCATAATTATATTAGATTACAACATTTTCTATACACTATACATTTTAGCATCAATTACAGAGTCGACAAGATTGTAATGTTTTCTTGAAGATATGTTCTATGCTATTGTTATTTGCAACATATACCATTTTGTGATTACAATATTAAAATGTACAGAAAAATCCACGATGACAGAGTGAATGGCGGGTTGTTGACAAAGATACTGCAGCATATGTGCCTACAATACAACAATCCTATGACAATACTGGAAATTAAGTTACTATAATTAAGTGAACAAAATGAAAAGGTTTTGCTATTGTAACACTTCAATCCTTCAGGTTAAAAGTCATTGTCGCAGAGCTCTTATAATGAAATAATATCTGTCACAGAAATGCAGGCGGATTCCATTTTCCTTTCCAATGAAGGGGTGTGTGTTATTTACCTGGTGTATTTCTTTAGTGTTCATACTTTATTTGGGTACTTTTTTAAAATGTTTTACTTTTCTCCATATCTTTATTTGTATCTGATAGACATGTCCTCTTTTATTTGTCATAAATATGTTAAAATTATCAAGTAGTAGGAATGCCATCTTCAAAAAAGCAGTGTTTGGGTATCGTCATACGACACTTGAAATAGTGATTTTGTGATTGAAATTTAAAAACTGTGACTCCAAGGATATTTGTGTTTATTTTTCATTGATGCTTTATCCTTTATTTTAAATACACAAAATATTCCATTAAAATAAAAATAATATTCCTAATGGTTACATTCTAGCCTAATTCTTTGGCAAAATGTGCCCAATCTTACTGTTATCTGTGTGTATATTTTGTCAAAATATTTCACATTCCTGTAGTACTTGTATTCTGTCAAAATTTCAGAAATGAGCATTTTAGCCTCAAAAATAATTCACAACACTTATGTAACTAACATAAATGGTATTGTGATATTGTAAAAATGTGATGATATGATGATACAACTGTGTGTATTGATCTGTCTCTTTACTGGAAAGTAAAAGCAATGATAAAAGTATTTACGGTTGCTATCTCTATTAAAGACTTTGACAGAGTTGAGGATGACAGTCTGTCCAAGGTCCACAGACCACCATTCGGCTTCTGAATTTCCAGTTGTATGAGTGCAGCAGTTATTGTCCATATTAGGATCTGTACATCTATCAACAGCAGCAGTGCTAAGAAATCTGTTCCTTAGGTAGTTAGATGACTGCCAAGTGTTCTTTCCAACAATATCAAAGCTCACTGGACCTGCACTTACTGTAAAAATAATCGTTACAAAATATCATACACTGTCACTGAATGTAAGATTTCATTTTTCCTTAGATTTTATTTACTCTTTCCACACAATGTTCCCTAACCTGGCGATGGCAGCAACCCTTTATCAGGCACTTACACATCACAATATACACAGCATACCACATTAATATGTGGTAGCACATGCTACTGTTACAATTAATATAAAAAGTTTTCATTTGCTTCATCAAGTAACAAAAATTTAAATATACTGTTTTGGCTTTAAAATGAATGCCGTTATACGTAAATTCTTTTTCAACATAAAATTGCAATAAAGTAACAGGAAACTTCTCCAATGACATAAAAAATTGTACACTATTGTACACATATGTAGCATGGATATTAAATTGAGTGGTATGTTCCTTATTGTATGTCTAACAAGATGCACTCATAGAGAGCAAAACGCTCGACTCGATGTGACCAGTCTCACAAGTGTTATAAAGTATAACACACATCCATCATGGTGGCATTTCCAGAAATTCTGGAGGCTTCTTGGTATCCAATATATTAATTGGATCTTTCCTAAACTATAATCACTCCTTCCCATGGCTAGTCCTTTCCTACTTCAAATTTGACATCAAAATTTATTAATTACTTTTGAAGAAATATGAAGTAGAAAGCTAAAATCATTAAAATACATTGAAATGGGACCTATGAAAATTCATGATTTTTTTGTATCCAAAATATGATCCACGTCTTTCCCAAAAATTAGTAATTTCTTCCTTTCACCAGGTCCTACTCACAAATTTTTTATAAAGATCTGTTCATTAGTTCTGGAGTAATCTAAACACCAAAAACAGGCAGACAAATAGACAAAAAAGCACACAACAAACATAAATTCCTGGTAGAGGTAAAAATATTGGTTAAAAGCCACTTCTTGGTCAAAATTACTCAGGGTAAATTTTTGTGATGGACTGTCAAGAAATTGAAACAAACAAACAAAAAAAAACAGAAATAAATAAACATGACAAATACACCACTTCCCTCTCAATTGTATTTATGTCAATTTCAAGACATAAATTTAATGAGAAGAAGTATATCACACGTATCACAAGCTATAGTTTTGTGACCTCACAATGACAATTGCATTGTGACATCATTAAGTAATGACATCATCAGACAGCAAAATATTGATTTTTTTACTTATGCAATAAAGAAAATCAGATTTCTCTGTATATGCCCAATTGATCTATTATTGTCCATCAAGTTGAACACTTTATCTTGGTTAAAGTTTTTTTTTTAACAGTAAAATTTTAGATGCTGTGTTTTTTTTCTTTTCTTTTTAAAAGACCTTTAAAAAAATTGCTAAAAAAATCTAAAAAAAAAATTAAAAAAAAAAAAAAAAAATTTAGAATTGACTGGTATTGAACCCCAACCATGAGATTACAAGTTCCACACATTACACTCACAGCCACAGAGGATATCTGATGAGACAAGAATTTATGAGGAGGAAATCCTATCATGATATTGATTTTTGAAGACAAGTAGGTTTCACTGTATATACCCAATTAAAAATTTAAAAACCTGTCTCCTGACTTTAATTTTCAAACAAATTACACCAAATTTGGAAGATTCCGTCTGTACCCCATGAAATATCTACCCACCAAATTTGAGCTCGATTGATGGTATAGTTTTTGAGTTATTAGGGCAAAACGGTGCACAGACAGACAGACAGACAGACAGACAGACAGACTGACAGAAACAAACTGATTACAATAACCCTCTCCTGTCGTCGAGCGTTAATAAGGGATGTGTTTCTTACTAATGATGTACATGAAGCTAGCCCCACATCCCACCATAGGGGTAAAATCATGTACACACCTAATATATATTTTTTAAAATTTAGATCTTTATAAGGACATTTTAAGCCCCTGTTACATCCTAAGGTATGTGCGTTTATGTGCTAGCCAAAGACAAAAAAATGGGTTAAACTTGAAGCTACATGCACGTTACACTCATGTGACACATAGATGGTCTGAAGAAATTAGTGTTTGAATTAATTTCTGAGTGGTTGTAGAAATAACGGACACACATAACAGCCATACCATAAGATTCACTTGTTTTTTTTTAAAGATGCCCAAACAGCTACTTCCGTCACAAACGGGCCATGGCCATACATTTCACAAAAAATCCAAAACCTGTGTGTTTTTTATGCTGTATGTTGGGATTTACGTAAAAGTAGCTTATGCCCCTCTTCCACCAAAAGACAAAGGCTCCCGATGAAGGGTTTTGGAGATCCTGGACAGTCTGTTTGAGTCTGTTTGGATCTGTTGTGGTCTGAATAAATATCAAAAATATTTTATATTTTACACGACTGAAAAGATCCACTTTCGCCTCGCTACCCACAAATTCCCCAGTCTCAGGCTTCCTGAGGCCTCCTCAGACGTAAAATTTACACAATCCTATGTTGTCTGAGGCGTCCCGTGACTCTTAAGCCCAGGACTCTTAGTCTCAGGAGGCCTGGACTTAGGAAATCTGTTATTAGTCCCAGGAGGATCGAGGAAGCCTCAGACCAGTCTGGGACCCAGTCTGCATATCCCTGACATGATCGGGGTTGAAACTGATCAAAAATGTGGCTTAATCACTTCATAGTTGGGGAATGCTCGTGAGTTGTCTGTGCAGGTCTACGGCTTCCTGAGGGACAATCTGGGTTTGATCCCATACCTGCATCAGGATTCCTTTTTCCGGCCCATTTTTCATGTTTTTTTTCACCGACTCTCACGGATTAAGGGTCCCAAAACAAGTTGGGGCTTAATCATTTAGTGGAACAGCGGCATTAACCTCTAAGTAAGTCTTGTGGCCTGGCTGCATGTCTGTTTTTTCTATGGACACACAGTAGATAATTCACATAATTTCTTGTCCATGACCATGAGGTGCTATCTGTGTCATACAGATACTTAAAGATGACCTGCAGTTTAATTGCTTTTCATGTGGGTGACATGTTGGTTTAACTTCAAAGGTATCCCATTTTTGGACGTGGTCTGTCTGTATGTCCGGGTATGTTGTGATGTAATGGCTTTATGATAAGAAAGTGCCAGTAGTGTTAACGAAAAAGTGGCACATGTCTACAAATCTGTAATGCTACTTATGCATGGTAAGTAGCACAGGTAAAACAAGAGCATATGTCCGTGTTTGTATGTCCCTCTCAGTCCCAATAGGTGCAAGGTATAATGAACAAAAAAGATAGGATGACTTGAATTTTGAGTGACCTTTTGGTTAGAAAAGAACACACCAGTTTTAACGCATGCTTTGGATTTATTCCATTAAATACAAGCTAGTAATTTAGTATTGATACACCAATTAAAACATTAGTAAACATATTTACAGGTTACAGTCCTGTAGATTTTAAAATACCTGATAGAGTGTCAGTTGTTCTGCCACAACTTGTAGAACTTGTACACAACTTGCTAGCGCACTGAGTTCCCCTTTGTGGGGAAGATATTGCGCCTGCAAAGTAGTAGACTAGATTAGATTACAAGTCCTATTGTTATTTTATAAGTGTCTAAGCAGATTACTCTCAATCTGTTATGACTAAAATGTTCATTTAAAAAGGTTGTTTGCCAAGTATGTAAGCAGTTAAAACAGTAATAAATCTCTATAACAATTGAATGAGTGCCAAATTAAAAGGCCACGTTCTTTTATTGTTTACAGAGGAACATCTTGTGAAAATGCAAATGCGGCACCTGGAATCTGACATCTGACAATATTTAAAAAAAAGCTTTTGTTTTTTACAAATTTACTGGGATTTAGTGTTGAGTTCCAGGTTGGACTGACTTAGAATTTGTTTTTTTTTTACAAACACTGCTTTTACAAAGAAAAATCGGTCCTAAAAAGGGTAAAAGAGTGAGGAGAGTTTGTGTTGGGGGGATACAGTTGCTGACATATGGATAAGGAGGGAGGAGAGGGAGCAAAGACAGAGGGAGGAGAAGGCACAGAAACAGAGGAGAGAGAGGGTGGAAGTCATCTGGGATAAACCAATACACTCAACAGAGGAGGAAGTGACCGAAAAGCATGTAAGGACAGACAGAAGTGACACAGAAAGAAACACAGAGGCTGGAGGAGAGGGGGGCACATCTCAATCGCATTCCAGGCACAAGAAGGGGCATATGACGAACATTTACTTGACAGACTCAGATGAGGAGCTTATGATGGACTTTGTCAAGGACCATGAGGAGCTTTACAACAAGACCAACAAACACTTTAAGGACAAGGCCAGGAATGAATGCCTGTGGGAGAAGTTTGCCAACAACCACAAGCTGTCTGTCAAAGTGTGCAAGACTTGGTTCAAATCCCAAAGGACTCACTACGACAAATTCATGCAGTACAAGTCTGGCCAGGCTCCCAAGGAAAACACAGAGAGGTAGAACTGGATTCAGGATAAATTTAACTTCTTGAAGACACACATCAGACACAAGGGACTAAAATCTTCAGCCTTCAAGTCCTGGCTCAAGGAGATAGTGCATTCGCTGCCTCAGCACACAATATCTCCAGAGGTTCAACTTCATGGATAGTATGAAGATCAGCATGCAATCAGGCACCACAATATAGCCTCCAGTTCCAAGCCCCAGCGTAGTTTCCCAACATTTTTCAGTCGACCAGCAGGTCATGGACCAGTTTGCAGATGAAAACCATCATTTCTCAGACCAAGGTAGGAGAACACTAGAATAACCTTCCGCAACTACTTTGCATCTGGGGTGGATGCCTCAGAAGATAGAGACTCTCAAACATTCAGAAAAATGAGGCTGTGAAACTTTTTAGTGGCATCCAGAGCAGGACAGCGGAAAGGAACCACCAGCCCCATCAACCCCAGCAACTTACACTTTGTAGGAGCTCCTGTGCAACTCCAACATTTGTGCCACAGACTTTTCAATAGCCTCAGCAACCAGCATCAGCTGCCAGGGAATACCTCTTAACCATTCCACAGACTCAGATGCCAGCAAGCAAAGTTATCCAACCAGGTCAGGAGAGCCAAATGGCACCCAAATGACAGCAGCAACCCAGAGGGCAGCTGATTTCCATCATAGTTTTTGATGACAAACAGGCGGAACCTTTAAAACCGCTTACTTTCACACTGTCCCCGAGGACGCACTTCAACCCACCGTCAGTTGCCTCTGCCACAGGAGAAGAAAGTCAACACAACATATCAGGACTCTCTGGCTTCTTTGGGAATGTACAGTCAGTGATGTCAGTAGACTGTTACATCACAACCGTTTTCATGAAGTGACATGCTTCCAACCATCACCACACAGCAGGAACATCAGCAGCAACCAACCCAACCTCATTAGCAGTCAGCCGACCGCAAGCAGCAGTAGCAGACCCACTGCACTTGCCTACAATGGATCTTTTTTCAGGACTACTGCTGTAAAATTTATAGGTCCTTCTCAGGACCACCCAAAATCTTCTAATGTTTTAAAAAAATCCCATTACAAGAAGTATTACACCACCCCACACCAAACACATAACCCCCAAACACAAAGAAACAAAATGAGTGAATGAGTGAGTGAAACTATGAACATCTTCACATAATTTGCAAGATTTTGAACTTTGAAAAAAATACAAACCTTTGGAATAATAAATTGAAAAAAAGGTTAAAAAGCTAAAGTTTGGCCAAAGATTTGAAATGAAACTTTGGCCAAAAAATTGGACCTCAAAGGGTCGGAAACACTTTGAGTTATGAATAATTGACATTTTTGGAAAAAAGTTTGACCTTTGGATCTGACTTTTCAGTTTTGACCTTTGAAAAAATTTAAAAGTTTTTGATAGTTTATAAGGTTTATAAGTTTTAGTTTATAACTTAGAAATATCTTTCAAATTTGCCAGAAAAATAAATTAAAACATTATGTTTTAAGGTGTACAAATTTAGATTTTCAATGTGCGCCATTTTTACAGAACATGTGTTGCATGGCTTGTGATTTGGTTGGAAATAGTTGTTTGCAATGTATTGGATTTTTGGGGGGAGGGAAATTTGGTGGTAGCAACACCAGCTCAAATAAAACTTCGGAAAAGTTCCTGGAAAGGACTGATAGATGCGAGCTTCTTTTGTTCCTAGGGTGATATCCCTGGTGATATCCAGGCCCTGTCCTGATACCCAGCCAATGCGCCAAGATGATTGAAGTAGTCTTTCAGTCGGTTTCACTGATGTTTGGAGGGGGTTTATATAGTTTTGGCTTGATCCCGACTCTTGATCCCAACTCAAGAAATAAATCGGTCCACTTGTGGTGGGTTGGGAAAATGCTTCAGTTTTGTCTGTCAGTATGGCTCTTGAGGGAGTGATATGACTTGTCTGTTCGGGGTTTACAGCTTGCCCTGGCAGTTTCCCATCTAGTCATGGAGAAGAGCATGACGACCCCAAAGTCAGGCCGAGATATTGATCCAGACAAGCTGGGATGTTTCTATGTCCTGTTGGGGAGATGGAACCAACCCATATTTTTCGCGCACATTTTTCTGTATTTTGGTCCCTGATCTAAGACTTTTACAACAGGCTCTAGAGTTGGTTATAGGGTTGGCTCTAGTGGAACACTCCCATTAGTGAGGCATCAACATGAACATCCCATTTATTCATCTATTATGTGTTTTACAGCCCCTTGTATGTTATAATGTGATGGCTAGTTGGAAGGGCATGGGAGACCAGTACATATAGTTGGTCAAGGTTCTGTACTGTAAACTGTTGACCAACAGCAGCCAACTATCAGCTTTCCTATATTAATTCAGGGCAGAATTCAAACTAACTCTGATATCAGAGGTGGGACGCGAGTGTGTAACTACTGCTGAACCTGGGGCTTGTACATATCTAGTGAACCACTGAGAAGCAAGATATATCTTTGTAAAGCCCATCACTAAGACTAATATTTCCTCTATGTGTAGTCAAAGCTGTAATATTCTGTTTGAAAAGAAGCCTGGCCAGCCTGACCCCCTATTTATGTACCATAATTTTCCTAAAAGATTTCTCAACTGGATTCGAGTTATACAAGTTCTGATAATTGAACTGATGCGAAGGTGTCAGAAAACCGATATTTTCCGGGGACTACAACATAAATGTATGTAGACTGGTAGGTGGGAGACTTTAGTTTTGTAAACAAGTCTCAAATATGGCCACCATAAGTTTTTCTCCACTTCAGAATTTCAAGTGGCTGGAAATATGATACAAATACATAAAATACCCCCCAGAGTAGATTTAGCGGATACAAAGTTTTTTATTGGAAAATGCATTTTTAAAAGAGATGACGTTTCAAACAAAGGATTTTTATCATCATTTGATAACAATGACTAGAAATAAAAAGCCACTGGCTCAAATCTGAGCCTTTTGGCTCAGCTTAGTCTTTGTCTCAAACGGTTTTCACAGAAGGTTGAGACCAACCTTATCAAATAACCACAGTGGTTTTCTGTGTCATGTGACCTTTTATATCTATTCAAAATATAATATTGGTGCCATATATTCTTCATTTGATGTATTTTATCTAAGGATAAGGGCTGTTTTGAAATGGAAAACCTTGTTGCCACATATAAACTTCTCAAAGACTACTTTAGTGAGGTGTTCTGTGTAATTATACTTTATTTACAGCCATTTCAAATTTTGAAGTGTAGAAAAGTTTATGCCGGCCATATTTAAGTCTTCTTTACAAAATTTAAGCCCACTACCTCCCAGACGTAAAGTTAAGTCCACTGACTTAGCAATTTCATGGACTTAGCTGCTTTGTGAAATCCGCTAAGTCTAAAACCACAGACTTAATATTGTTTTAACAAAATTTAAGACAAAAGTCTCAAATTTAAGTCTAAATCTGGACTTAAGTCCCTTTGTGAAATCGGCTCCAGTAGATGAGATTTTAAAAACATACATTCTTTTGGGAGTAATTATAGTGTAAAACTGACATGACAAAAATGTGTAAGATACGAATACATATTAGAAATGATGCCTCTAATGTTTCCTGAAATGTAAAATGCAATTATCCTTAAAGTATATGTCTGCATACAAATAATATAAATCTATATTACCTGTAAATAATAAACCAAGTATAGTAATCGTAGAACACTAATAATACCGGATTCTGATCGTTTTGAGATTCCATTTTAAAGTTAATCCATGTATCCCAAGTAAATTGCATCCCCTAACATAAGTCCTACAGCATTATCGGATATTGAACACAGTAAAGATATAAAACTCTGTTTATATCCCCTGTATTGTTTACCTATATGTTAAAATGGCCTAATACATTACATGTGCCCTGCTAATATATGAATCGGTTATAAACTTCCTTTTATGAGAGTTAAGGTGACGGCTGAATGCTAAGTCTGTTTGCAAATGAAAAAAACACCAACATAATATTAAGTTTCATGTATATATCTCTTTTCAACAAACTTTGGGACTGATTGAACACTTTCAACTATGCCTGGAAAAAAATCATCTTTCTTATGTTGTGTTACGTATATATGATACCGAAATTTCAAATTCCCCACCAAGTGAAAGATTTTTTTCTTACTGATAGTATTATGTTATTTTTCAACAAAAAAGTCACTGAGTGTCACGAGAAAGACCATTTTTAACACACACATTTATTACCCACCATATGTTGTGTGTTTGACCTGAATATGGGAGACAGATATTTCACTGGTTCTATATAACTGCATATATACTATTGTCATCTTCATTTCCTCTGCCAAGGAGAGATTATTTTCATGACAGTTTCTCTGCTTGTTAGCAGGATTACACAAATACTAATGATCTGACCACATTAAAAAATCTGAAGAGGATGTTGGTACAACTTTGACCCCTTTAAATTTTGAGAGTGATCTGGGTCCCGTCTGGCCATAAAACATCCGAATTTTCAGATGTATATACTGCCTGCCTTGACGTAGTTCTGCACTCTCTGAGTGCCATTATTTGTGATATGATTTTTAATAATACATGTATATATATATGCATTATTTTATGATTTCTCACAACATGTACCGTAATTATTATGTATAATAATTTACACAGTGACAAGGAAATCTTGATAGTAACCTCCTGTAATCTACATTGGAAAAATATGGACAAATGACTAGTAACAGATTCTGTCTGAATCATTGTATAGTACTTGTATAATATTATAATCATTTGCCTTTGCTTGGAAAATATGCTTAGTAAAATAAAGTGGTGGACAGTAAAATTGGCTAAAACTTATACAATTAACAGCACTCAAAGGATGCATACTTCTGCCAATATCAAAACTTACAATATTCCTTATAATACCAATAATCCATTGAATAAATTCTAAAACTACATGGTACTCCAAATAACCATCAAAATCTAATAATGTATTACTGGTGCCATTGGTGAGTTATCGTAACAAATACTTTAATAATCTGTCACGAGTTATTTTGTGAAAGAAACCAAACATACACCACCAGTTACATAACCTTGATTACGAAAATAAAATTTATCACTCATGCACCTAATGAATATAATACTTATGCTACCCAACATATAAAATTGTCACCTTCATTTATGAGATATTATTTTTTTTGTAAGTTTTTTTCAGAAAATTTCTCTATTATGTTTCTCTAACATTGTTACACACTGATTTAAACAAAATGACGATATTGTAGGTGTCTAAGCAGATTACTATTAATCTAATTGGACTAAAATGTTCATTTAAAAGGCTGTTTCTCAAGTAAGTAAGCAGTTAAAGCAGTAATAAATCTTTATCAGAACTTAATGAGTTCTAAAACTGCCAAATCGAAAGTGGGATGTATCCACTGACAATGTTTTTCTTAATTTTTTTTCCAAAGAAACATTATGTGAAAATGTAAATGAAGCAACACTGCTGGGAGACATCTGGGTGTCTCGGGGCTCAGTCCTGGTACAACCATAAACATGATTTTTATTGTAGGTTCTTGTTAACCATGTGTGCAGCTTTGTGATTGGTTAGTGGGGTGTGACCTTTGTCAGACCAAGGAAATTGGTCACTTTGAATTTAGAAGGTGACCTGTGAACAGCAAATATTTTTCTTTTTCTGCCATTCGCCATTTTAGATTTTAGTTTTTTATATTATTGGCAATATGAATGAGGGCAGATACAACTTGAGGTCGAATAGAGGAGAATGTCGGATTCCCATCCAACTCCAGTTAGTATCCGATGCAGATTTCTTGACAGCATCGGGAGAAGGCCCATCATCGTCACATTCCAGGCAAGTTGGTTTTACTGATTTATCTGACTCCGGATCTGATATTGACATAGATGCTTTGGTTGACCATTCAGATCAAAATTTGTCCCCTACTCCCCATGGTTTGGAAGGAGTTCACAAGGCTGGCAGAGGCCACACCCCACAGTCCATGGGTTCGAATCAAACTGACGTGGATCAAAATCATATTAACACCCAGATTTTGGCTCAGCTTACTGCCCTGGGGGCTAGGTTAGATAATATGGAGAGTTCAATGAAAACCGGTAAAAAGACAGGTGATAGTTCAAAAATTAAGAGGTCAAGGGTCAAACCTAAAGGTGGCGTCGCACAGGCCAATTTTGAAGGGGGTGGGACCGGCTTCTCCTCCTGTTCACACAGTCACAAATATTCCCCCACCTAGCCATTTGAGGGAGGAGGCTAGGATACAAGAGGAAGTTCAGAATAGACTCAGGCACCTGGCGGACAATGTCAAACCAGGTATGGGAAGGATTAAGTCCCAAAGGGGTGGGGCTGTGGATGTTTTTGTCAGTCAAAAAGTCAGATGGCCACATGAGTTTGTGCTATCGGGTCAAAGCAAAGATAAAATCACATATAACCAGCTATCTCCGGTCCAATGGATGGCTGGCTTTTGCAGAAGCATCTAGGAGGAGTCAGACACAAAAATTTGAGAACATATGTTGGATTATGTAATAGATTTGTTGGAGGATGCTACTGACTTCTCCTGGGCTTCTGCGAAGGCCAGCCATGCTGTCCTTCTATGCAGAATGGAGCAGGGCGAGATTTCCAGCTGGTTGGAAACTGAAAAGATTGACAGTGTACGTAGGGCTCATGCCCAAAGACATAGTACTGGTCAAGGTAGTGCTCAGAGAGCTCAAGATAAACATTCCTCGGCAAAGACTGCCACTTGTGTTTATTATAATAAAGGTGTATGTTCTCATAAACAAACACATGAAACCAAAGGTGTCTTGTATAAACATGTATGTGCTTTGTGCTGGGCCAAAGATGGCAAAGCTTATCCCCACCCCCAAACAGAATGTCGCAGGAGCACAAAAAACGAGTGAACCTGGACATGCCCCTTGGTTCGAGGTGTGTCCAGGAATCTAGAATTGTAGTAAACTCTCAGTACTCGGACAGGGACCTCCTGTTATTGCATGGTTGGTCTAAGCAAAAAATTAAACAAAAGTTTGAATCAGCCATGGCCTATACTAAATATAGAGACTATAGGACCTATGCACAGGCTCTCTGTACTACTCATATTAAAGGCCATAAAAGGGTTTGTAAACATACCCCACATACCAATGCAGATACTGAACTCTATGCACCAAAACAGCTGATTAGTAATGTTTCTAGTAGGGGTATTAAGAATAGGGAAAATATAACAAAAGGTCATGTCATTGGTAGAAAGTGCCAAAAAACGGATACTTTGTCTGTGCATTCATGCCCGGATCTGATTGTGGACAATCATACAGATAACAATGAGGTAAGACAAGTTTATAACATTCCTGTGGTAAACAGGTTCCACACACTGCAGGCAGATGAGGGAGTACAGGTTAGTACTGATACAATAACCAAGGAACAACTGTCAGTACCTCAGGTGGTATGTAGTGGTACCAGGTTACAAGATCAGGTAGCTAAGGTACCAGATGTACCACTGGATTTACAGGTAATGGACACTTCCTATACTTCTGTGTCTAACTCAAGCCAAACTTATCCGGATCCGGATTCTACTCAGTCAGATGTAACCGCAATGGTTCCTGAGCTACTTCCAGAATATCAAAAATGTAAAGCCCAGATCGGTACCAAGTTCGGATGTGTTCCATTGGCTCCGAGTTATGTATACAAAGGTCAGTCCCAAGTTTGGGAGTCGGTTCCGGACGTCCTTACGGCACACAAATTGATCAGAGATAGTGGTCTTCCCAATTTTTTGGGCTTACGTATACCAGTAGAAACTAATCTAAATGTTTCCAGTTGGAGAAAACATTTGGTGGATTATTTCGACCAGCAGTTGCCAGATCTGATCGAACTCGGATTTCCCCTAGATTTTGATAGAACTAGAGACCTTCAGAGTACATTGGTAAATCATGCTTCTGCTAGGTTATATCCGGATCATGTGGACAGATATATACAGGAAGAAGTCGGGTTCAAAGCTATGCTTGGCCCTTTAGATATAAAACCATTTGATATCCATATCTCCCCCTTTATGACCAGGGATAAGTCAGATTCTAATTCCAGAAGGACTATTATGGATCTCAGTTTTCCCAAAGGTTTATCGGTTAATGATGGAGTTCTCAATAATACGACTAAATTCTCAATGCATTACCCATCTGTGGACACCATTATATGAACACTCAATGAGATTGGACCTTCGGCTCATATTTTTAAAGTGGACATTAGCCGAGCCTTTAGGCATATATCCGTATAGATCCAGGAGACATTGACCTCTTAGACTTACAACATAGGGGTAAGCTATATCTGGATCTGTCCCTACAATTTGGATTTCGCTTGGGTGCTTTTTTCTTTAGTAAGATAAGCGACTCTGTAAGATATATTATGAATATAAATGGTCATAATGCACTCTTCAGCTACATAGATGATCTTATATACTGTGGTTTGCCGTCCACAATACACGCATCTTATCAGTTTTTGCTGGATCTACTTCAAGAACTTCGTCTGGACATTAGCTATAAGAAACTTTGTCCCCCTAGTACCAAGGTTGTATGCTTAGGAATACTATTTGATACTAATTAAAGAACTATTTCTATTCCTGAGGTTAAACTCAAAGAGATATATACAGTTTGTAACACATGGTCGGATAGGAGGATGGTCACTAAAAGTGAGTTAGTCACTCCTCGGCCTCCTATTATATATAACAAAATGTGTGAAACCAGCTAGGTTTTTCCTCAACCGTATGTTACAGCTCCTAAGAGACAATTCAGATCAGACAAATATTATCTTAACCCCTGAATTTTTTAAAGATTTAAATTGGTTTCAAGTTTTTCTTACTTCTTATAATGGGGTTTCATTTTATCACCAACCACCAGTTAGTAAATCTATTTATCTGGATGCCTCTTTGGAAGGTTTAGGTGGTTCATATGATAATTATGTGTATGCTTTACCAATTCCTAAAGGTTTCAGGGGCTATAACATAACCCACCTAGAGATTCTCAACCTGGTGGTAGCACTTAAGATTTGGGGCCAGGTATGGGCCAATAAATCTATAGAAATTCATTGTGATAACTTGGCCGTGGTCGAAATCCTATCCTTGGGTAAGGCCAGGGACAGCATTATGGTTACTTGTGCAAGAAATATTTGGCTATTGGCGGCCATATATAACATTAACCTTATAGTTACACACATAAGAGGTAAAGAGAACTGTGTGGCCGATTTATTGTCCAGATGGTTTCAAACCAAGGACAATTGTGGCAAACTAAGACAATTTTTGGACTGCCCTATATGGATGAATGTACATATAGATCTCACTCTTTTGAATTATGATATTTAGCCATGTGTTATGTGTTTCAGATCCTCAGGTAGCGACGGCTCCACTGGCTTCCCAGGCATGCAAGAGACTTTGGACTGGCTTCCGTCCAGCTACTTTGAATTCTTATAAAAAAATGTTTCAGCTGTTCCTCGCCTTCCTGGTGGTGGTGGACCTGTCGGTCCCTGAGGTCACGTCCATGGATATACTAGCATTTATGGAGTATTTGGCTCAGTCTGGTATGTCTCCAGATCATATTACTAACCATTTAACAGCAGTCAGATCCATGTGCATTCTATATGGAGTTAATACTATTCCATTCAGAGACCAAAGAATTCCTCTTTTTATTAAGTCTTTGAAACTTAATCGTCCCTTTGCACCAAAGATTTCAATGTTGATAGATGAAACACTCCTAATGCAAATTATTACTGTTTCTATATACTTACAGTTTCCTCATATTTTCAAAACACTTTACTTGCTGGCATTTTTCTCATTTCTCAGGTTATCAAATATTCTGCCACATACAGCCAGTACTTTTGATAAGACTCGACACTTATGTGTCACAGATGTAATATTTTCGGATTCTAAAGCCGTTATATTGCTCAAGTGGTCCAAGACCTTTCAGGACCGTGTCAAGACCACTACAGTTAACATCCCTTCCTTGGGTACCTCTGCATTGTGTCCTGTCAAAGCTCTACAAGCAATGATTGCTTGTAATCCTTCCAAACAGGACTCTCCTCTGTTTCAGGTTCCACATGGCCACACATATAAGCCGCTTACTGACTCGGCTGCAAGAAAACACCTTAAAAGCGTGTCCACATTGCTGGCCTTGCCCAGATCCCTCACGTTCCACGATTTTCGCAGGGGTGGGGCTTCTTGGGCTTTTACTCATGGGGTACCTGTACAGGAAATCCAGGCCCAAGGAACCTGGTCCTCAGACTGTGTCTGGAGGTATATATCACTTCCTCCAGGTCAGACTTCACAAGTTTCTGATGCATTTAGATCTCACCTCTCCTAGCCTCCTCTCTCCCTACTTCTACTGGGTGTCTGGGGCCCTGGTTATCATACTAAAAGTCTTTTATAACACTTTATACCTTATATATATCAGTAATTTTACTATTTTGCATATCCCCTAGACAAAAAATTTCACCTTAAGGTCATATCACTCTTTGACCTCTTACATAGGTCACTCATGTTTAATACTTTCCCTTTGGTCCCCTATATTGGCAATGATTAATGCTATAGAATTGTATGGATTGGTCATAGTCACCTTGACCTTCAACCCTGCGGGTCAAACCACTTGTGACCTTCACCTCTCACCTCTTCGGGGTATTGTTGTCACCTTTCACCCTAGTGGTTATCTTATTGAACATTCCCTGTATGTTTCTCAGGTTTAGAACTTGACCTTGGGGTCAACTCCATCACCTCGCCTCTCACCTCGGGGGGTAATTGGTTTCACCTTTAAATTCGTTGTGTTAAACTTTTAACTATTTTGCATTATAATATTAACCATATGCTCAATTCCATGTTAATTTGACCTTGGGGTCGGGTTGTTAGTGTTGGGGAAAGTAATCTTGAGAATATGATATATATTGTTATAATGTCACCTTCTACTGTTTATGTGTTTTATTATGTACTCATTTATTGCTATGTCTTTACAATAATTTTAGTAGAAATCTTATATGTATAATAAATATATATAACCCCATTGCTTCTTTATTGGGAGGACAGGGACTGTGCGACAAAAGGCATGAAACCAAAATTCTAACTAATGCGGTTACCCAGTTTGTTCAAAGTCCCTCAGTCAGAGAAACCAACTCTGAAATTTCTGACAGCCAAAAAGGGCCAGAGCCAGACAGGCATAGAGCTGCTGCTTTCTGCAATGCTTTTGCAGGACACGTGTTTGTATCCAAAATTCTTGACAACCTATTAATTCTGTAATCACTTGATCCCTGCTTGTCTTAGCACATTTCAAATTAAAATGCATAACTATTTCAGTCGAAATATCATCTCTAACTAAAGGGTCCCTTGTTATGTCTGGGTCACCACAGATGAAGAAAACAATAATGCTAACTGAAAGAACCCATAAAAGGCAAATTTTGAAACCAATTCTAACCGTTCAATTAAGGTCACAAGGCTCTGTAACATTTCAATTACAAATACTCCCATAGTTTTCGCTGGATTATTGCTTTAGAGAAATTTATAGAATAACTGAACTGTTCTACACATAAGGGACTCATGAGGCCACCCAGAGAGCTCACAATAATGTTGTAATGTACGTTTATTATTTTATAGTGTCACAGCAGAGAGTCTATTAGCCACAAGATATTCTAAATGTAAAATAATTGTCTGTTCACATGTTAGCATCTCCATGAGTCCAAAATGATGAAAGCCAGGAAGAGACAGAAGGCGGTTTCATAAGAGGGTCGGGTACATGGTGTCAGAGGCTGCTGCATCCTTGTGCAGGTCTGTTTATTCAGTCAAACAGGAAGTCCATTTCCTGGAATATAAAAAGACAAGGCAGTACATATGCACATAATAAGGCAGCTTAAGCTGCCAAAAACTGCAAAGATAGGTAACATATATGAAAATATAAGGCTGGGGGAAGTGTGAGCACCTTCATAAACATATAATGAGGACAATTTATATACATAAACATTAGAAACACCTTTATCACATGTTGTACTTGTACATCAAATGTTATAAATAGCTGAATAAGGCTATGCATTATATACGCAGGTTATAAGAAATAGATCTCTTGTTATAAAGAGTTAAATATGTTGACTACTGGCATGTTGTCAAATCAAATTATGACTTTGCAATCTTTAAACATTGTCTATCTTTTTATATCTATCTTATAAATATCTTACAATGCAAAACAGAGGAGCCTGAACTTGTGATTTTTAAACTGAGTTGAGTTGTCTATTCTAGGATATTTGAAGTTGAAGGGTAAATATCTTATTTATTATCATTAACAAAGGAATGGCACTTTTGCCCAGTAGATATGATGAGTCCAAAATCAGTCAGATTTTTCTATTGGGCTTTTTTTATCTTGCCTTGAAAGGGGAAGGATAAGTGTTTGCAAATAGTGAATTGTAAGTGGTCCTGCAATAGCCCTATAACCAGCCTCTTGTCGAAAGTATTTGTCCACCAAAAGAGGATTTTTAATAGCTGAAGTATGTTTTTTTCGTGGTTATGAAAGAAAAATTTGTTGTTACCAATATGAACAAATTGTAAGTATTCACAAATAATATTAAATATATAAACTCTTAGAAAGTGATGCCTATCGGTAATATTTAGCCCAGAAGGGACTGTAATGCGAACACTGACGTGATTGAAGAGATTGGAACTTTAGATCACACCATTGGACTTTCCAATCCAGGTCATTATGTCACATCATTAAACTTGATTTCCAGATGACCTGAGTGTAATAGCCTCATAAGTATTTAACTAAAAGACCTAAGTCAATGGTTATGTGTGAGTGTATCGGTGAAAAAATCTGAACATTAATAACAGAATGATGTGTTTGGTGAGGCCCAAAGAAAAACAACGCATAATGTCCTTCATTATTGGTGCATGATTTTAAATTACCTTAACTTTAGAATGTTATATCATTTGTATAATGGGAACACTTTTTTGCACTATAACCCAGTACACATGTCACTAGAATGTGGCTATGCTGACAAAACCTTTAATAGTATTCAAAAGGGGAGATAATTTAAATTGGAACTTTAACAGCTCTGACCCGAGGCACAGGGACAGTCAGTCATGTTATTGGGGTTTAGAAATGCTCTTGTGGCAGATTGAAAAGTTATCAACACAGACACCAGGTTTACTTATGCCCATTTAGTGTATTAGTGGTGGTGGACCAATTCACGCCCATGTACCAATTCACGCCCACCCCTAAATTTATTCAAAACCATCACAGTTACACAATAAATTACATATGTATACGATCAAAATGATCATTATCTATGATGTGGTAAACGTCTTTTCCATGAAAAAGTACAAATCTTTGAGAAAATCGAGGGTGGGCGTGAATAGGTACACAGGCATGAATTGGTCCACCACCACTACAGATGGTATTGTCATTTCTTTTTATGAGATTTTTTTCATAGTGACATGTTCCTTTATTAATCAATATGCACATGCACACCTTTTCTGGCTGATCCGGCACTTTTTGGCTACCCCTACAACTGCAGCACTCTGTGTACTTCTAATCCTTTCAGTTTGTTCTAAATTTCCCTAATTACATAACAACTTTTTGATTTCCTGCAACACAACAGCCAAACTGGACTGGCTGTTGTGAAAGAAACCTCAACAGCATCCTGCTTTATGCTAGTGTAATAGTAGCATATTTTCTTGCATCTTAGAATCAGTTCACTCTATGGTACACAAATCCTTTTGACTATTGTAATTATATCAAGTTCATCATAGGTAAGCTGCACATGGTGCATTGTGGAAAGTGTAAAATTCTTTGGGGCCAACTGATAAATATTTCTATTATTATTTCTATTATTATTATTATTTATGCCTAGCATAAAGACCAAGACTTAAGTGTGCAAGACTGCTTACCCTTTGACTCTATTCAGGATACATGGTCGCACTCATGAAGTATGTGCCTGACTTCTGCCTGAATCTTTGAATCTCCCTTCAACTGTTGAAATGATGGAACCTTGGAGTGTCTCTTCCTCAGATTAAACCCTTTATGCTGTTCGGAGCAGATGGGACAGGGGACATCTGCATCAGATTCTTTTCTTCCTGTTGAGGTCACTCATCGGAGCCAAAAGCCAATGCCATCATTCTATTCATCTTCTCCTCAAGATTGTTCAACATACAGTCCTTCACTGATGGAACAGGAGTAGAACCAACAGTCACCTGAGCCTTCTTTCTACCCATATTTAAAGCTGTACTGGCACTCCCCAGAAAACCTCTTCCACTCACACAGATTAGTCTAAATGCTAATAATTTTATGAAGCGGGAGCTCTAGCGAGGCTCGTGATTCTAGGAATTTTTTTTTAAACCCCATACTTTCATAAATTGTGGCATATGGGCTGAGTATCTGTCTCTTCACACAAGTTAAGCAGCAATGGACTATGTTAGTACTGGGATGGGTGTCTGTTTCAGTGCACTACTGCTGTCTCTGATGGCTTTGCGGTTCACACTAGTAAGACTGAAACCCCTTTTGGCCTTGTTGTTTTTCACAAAAAACTGTCAGTGCATCCAGTGCCAAATTCTAATACAAAACACATGGTCAGGCTTCTAACGACAATTTTGAGTGTTACAAATGCAAGCCCACGTACTCTTCAAGAAAATAAATACATACAAAGTAATACAAAATGAATAGATACAGCTCACGTAGTTGCATATATGTCATATGTACAACTTACTTTATAGTAAGGTGAAAAGACAATTAATATCTTGTATACGTCACAGAAAATAACAAATTTTGTCAAAGCTTCTGTTGCTAAGGTTTTAAAAAACATACACACATTTACATAAGTCTTTTGCCTATGCCAGGCGCTGGTTTCCATTTAAATCTGCATACTACAGTAATTTTACAAATACATAAGAAATGTCAACAAGTGTAAGTGAGATGCAAGGTCATATGAGGGTCATATCAGAGACCAATAAGACGAGAATAAAAATTCAGTTTCTGGGCTGTTATTTACATGTTAGTATAATATGAATGACTAGATACAGAGCATATATAACATAGAAAACTTTTAAAACCGCCATACAATGGGTCACAAACCCAGAGGGAGAAAATCAAAACACGTAAGGTAAAAGCACAATATAATAGATAATGAAGATAAAACACAAAACATTCAACATCATTTCATCAACATTCAAGCTTAATGTATAACGACAGACTGAAAACAATCTGTGTTTTACACAGATTTGCTAATTGGAGCAAATTCTTTTGTTTAAACTCATGTGTTGTCAATTCGAGAAAACTGTTAGTTTATGCCCAAACAGACTTGAAAGGTCGGCTTCTTGGCGAAAAGGTCAAGATACAAATGGGGGACCAGAGTCTGCCTGGACCAGCCTATCCAAATTACTCTAAAGCCTACATCAATCCAGAATGAGACCTCCCTTATGCTGGGACAAGCATAACGGGACAGGGTCAGGGAGGGTACTGTTCTACCGGATTACGCCAATAGAAAACCTTAGTTTACCAAGCTAAGGAGAACATAAGCAACACAGGATCCAAATCCATCTCTCTAGGTGGATCAAGATTAGAGGTCGAAAGGTCACTCCCTTGTCGAAATTCTCAATTCAAGAGGGGGAGCCAGGGTCAGCCTGGTCCAACCTGTTATCTCGAACTCTGAGGCCCATACCCATCACATTGGAGAACTCCCTCAGTTGGGACATGCATGAGGGGTCAGGGCCACTGAAATTCCCCATCCTTAAGTTACCAATTTAAGGGGGTTCTTCATCCATCAGCTTTAAGTCCACTGGATTCGATTTACAAGCAGTTTAAGTGTGTCAGGCAAGTGGTGGTGGGTAAACATACTTGTTACCACTGAAGTTGAAGAGATGGATGGAAAATTTGATTGTGGTCAGTGAGGTGTAACAATGGACACGATTGGACAGTGTCAGTAAACAATGGTTGCCATTATAGAAAAATAAATAAATAGTAGGTTAATGTCCCTATCTTGTCTGCGACCCTTAATCGTGGACAATCGGTGAAAAAGAAAGTAAAATGGGCGGGAATACTGAATCGGTATTAAAGCCTGGGATTAAGTTCAGATCGGCCTCAGGAAGCCTGAGGAGGCCCCACACAGTCCCCGACTGTTCTGCGACTAAGAACCGATTAAGCCATTTTTCTGGTCGGTTTGAATCATGATCTTGTCGTAGACATACCAACTGGGTCCCAGGACGCCTCGGGCCTCCTGGGACTAAGCCCCGACTAAGCTCCGATAAAGTCCCGGCTTCCTCAGGCGTTCTGAGGCCTCCTCAGTGTTCCTCAGACCATGATGGCTGATTCTTGTTTTGCAAAATAACTGGATTTTCTGGGTCTATATATAAATTCCTGGATGTAATTATCATTACTTTTCTAGGAACACAGCAGGATGCCAAGATTCAATGGAAGACAGCTTCAGCAACAATTTAGGGCTTTTTTAGTTTTTATTCAGTTACATATACTGATATATTTGCTATTTCTACGTCGACCACAGCAACCACCACCAGCAGCATCTCCACCACCACCAGCCAGACAGAGACCTAAAAGAAGGCACAACATGTGGGTCAGGCCATGGCTACTACAGAGAGAGGAGAAGGGGGCCTACCACAACATTATGGCTGAACTGTATGCCACGGACATTCCAGGATTCACCAATTTCATGAGGATGACACCAGAATTCTTTGAAATGATAAACACCAGACTGGAACCATGTCTAGACAGGCAGGCCACCAACTACAGAGCTCCAATCAGTGTTGGGGAAAAGTTAGCCCTCACCATCAGATATCTGGACAATGGAGAGTCATACACATCATTATCCTGTCAGTTCAGGGTTGGGAGATCCACCATTTCCAAGTTTCTACCAGAGGTCTGCAGGGCCATCCAGGATGAGTTCACCAGAGAGTATCTCAGATGTCCTACTACTCCAGATGAGTGGAAAGAACTGGAAACAGAATTCAGGATCAGCTGGAATGTTCTACATGCCCTGGGAGCCCTTGATGGCAAGCATGTGGCCCTGAAGAAACCCAAGAACTCTGGAGCCCTGTACCACAACTATAAGGGATTCTTTTCAATAGTAATGTTGGCCTTGGTTGATGGACAGTACAAGTTCAGATGGGTGGATGTGAGTACAGCTGGATCTTGCTCAGATGCCCAGATATTTAATACCTGTCACCTCTAGAGGAAGATTGATGATGGCAGCATAGGCTTCCCTGACCCAGCACCTATAACCCAGGGTGGTTGAGATGTCCCCTACTTTATCCTGGCAGATGATGCGTTTGCCCTGCAGACCTGGCTGATGAAACCCTATGGCAAAAGGATGTTAACCAGAGAGGAAAGGATTGGCAACTACAGAATATCAAGGGGCAGGAGAGTTGTTGAAAATGCTTTTGGCATCATGGTTTCAAGATTTAGAGTGATGATGACCACTATTGAACTACCCCTAGAAACAGTGAGGGATGTGGTCTTGACCTGTGTGGTTCTGCACAACATATTGAGAAGCCAAGGTCAACATGGTGGTCAACAGCCTGGTGGTGATGATGATGTGCCTGGTGATGGTCGGTTGATTGGTGGTGCTGCTGATTGTGGTCGCGACAGAAACCCTGCCAGAGAAGCAAAAAGACTGAGGGATTGCCTCAAGGACTACTTCAATAATGAGGAGCAGTGGCCTGGCAAGATGGCAGAATATAACTGCTACTTTTCAGGACTAATAACCAGTCCTTTTCAGGACTACCAAATATTCCAAAAACAATTAATCAGCTGTGCTTGTTCAAAATAACCCAACTATTACCAAACAGAAGTCGCCCAACCAACAAACAGACAAACCCAATGCCCAACATAACTTGGTAAATGGAATAAATATTGCATATATTTTGAAAGCTACACCCTAATTTCACTTACATTTAGTTTTTATTCTGGAAAAATAACTGAAACTGAAAGTATTTCCTTTACTGCAAATCTCAAAATTAATTTTTTTTATTCCACTTCAAGAAAATTTAGAAAATATAACCACCCAAATGGTTCTCTTTACAGTATGGTTTATCTGTCTGTTGGTTGTGGTGAGTTATGTTTGCAAATTCGTTTGTCAGTTATTTGGTTGGGGGGTTATGTTTGGTATTGAGTTTGTCTGTTTGTTGGTTGGTGGCTATGTGATAACATAATATCTTTTAATTCTAGGGATGGTGTCAGTATTGGACTTTTTTATTACAGATTTAAGGCAATCCCATGGATTTTAAACTACAAATGGGCAGATTATTGGCCATATTGGGAGTTTATTTATCTATTTTTTTCTATGTGGCCTTCTGTTGTTATGTGTATTACCATGGGTTATTTGTTTCATGTTTGGGGTAGTGTGGGTGATGGGCCTTTTTGTGGTTTTGTGATAAGTATTTGTACTGAACTGTTATGTTTTGGGAGGGGAATTTGAACAACTTGCAGCTTAATAATTGTTTTTGGAAGATTTGGGGGGCCATGAAAAGGCCTATGGGGGGTACGAGACCCACCCGGACTGGCTGGCTACTGAGGAGGCTGCTGCTGTTGAGGTGGTGCTGTGGTGGTGATGGTGCAGAGCTGCTGCTGTGGCTGCTGAGGCTGCTCAATGATCTGTGTTGTTAGATCTGGTATCTGGCTTAGTATTCCACTTAAGTTGTGTCTGCTGCCCTCGTCCTGTACTGTGAACACTGATGGAGGGTTTCAAAAGCCAATGGGGCTGGGTGTGTAGTAGACGTAAGTGCTGGAACTGCTGCCTGCTGCTGCCTGGGTGGAACTAGATGCTTGTTGAGTGGTTGTTGGCAGTATCCCGACCTTCTGTGACTCTCTAGTAATAGTGGCTGATCTCTTGGGTAGTACTTGACGTCTATCAGTGTTCTTTACTGCTTCAATGTCTCTAAAAATCCTACCCTTGAGGTCCTCAAACTCCTCTTGGGTCATCTTTTCAGCCTCTGATGCCACGTAGTCAAAGAAGGGCTGCCTGTCTGACTTCTGCTGCAGGAAACCTGAGATCAGTGTCCTCATCTGGTCAAAGTGCTTGAGTATCTTGGAGTTTGTAGAAACTGGTGTAGATGTAAGTATTGGTTGACTCCTACTCTCCCTCAGGACACTGGACTCAAGATGTTCTGTATCAGTAGTAGATCCACACGATTCTTCATGCCTGCTGGTGTTGGGACTGGCCTCGAACCCAGAGCTTCTGTTGGCCCCCTTGCATCTGATGTGGGTCTTAAGGAAACCCATCTGCTGGTAGACCCAGGACTGTCTCTTGGTCATCTCCCTTAGGGCTTGGCCAGACTGTAGCTTGGAGAGCTTGCCATAATGAGTTCTCTGTGACTCAAACCACCTTCTGACATCAAAGGGAGGGAGCTTCAGTTCTGCAGAGATTTCTGCCCAGAGAGCCTCCTTCCTCTGTCTCGTGGAAATGTCCATGCTCCTTGTCATACAGTTCTGGGTGCTCCTTCACAAACTCAACAATGGCATTTTCTTGGCCGTCAGTGAATGTAGCACAAACCCTGGCTCTCTTGGCTGCTGAGTGGCACTCTGATTCTGCCTCACAACTCTCATCTTCTTCGCAAGCTTCCTCAGTAACTTCTAATCCTTCCTCTGTATCCGCCATCCTCTCTTCTGTACCCTCCTCTGTTCTCTCCTCTGTCCTCTCCTCCAACTCTCCACCTTCCTTCTCCCTCTCTTCTTGCCTCTCCTCCATCTTCTTTCCTCTCTTTCCTCCTTTCTCTTTCCTCATAACTCCAGTGAATATCACAAAAAAAGTAAAAAAAAAAACTGAAATGTGTTTCCTAACTGTTAAATTTGCCCTAACTCAAGTAAAATGTGAAATGTAAAAAAACTGAAAACCCCTACCAGTAAGTGACACGGTTTCAAGCGCGTGGAAAAGAGTTGGTACTTAATCGGTACTTAGTCCCAGGCCTTCTGGGGCGTCTTCAGACCGTCGCAGACTAAATTTGTGTGGTCCCAGGTGGCCTGAGGAGGTCGGCTTTGATCCGTTTGGATCGGCTTCTCTTAGTCGGAGCTTAGTCCCAGACCCAGATTTCTTAGTCCCAGGACACCTGAGACAGTCTGAGGCTTCCCGGGACTAATGAAACTGATTCCTTTTCACATGCATGAAACTTCAAAGGTCTGGTATGAGTCAGGGACTGACAACAGGCTTCCTGGGACTAAGCTAGGGACGCCTGGGACTAAGGGTCGCAGGAGGCCTGAGGCAACATAGGACTGTGTAAATGTGGGTCTGAGGAGGCCTGAGGAAGCCTGAGACTGGACATTTTGTTGACGGTGGGAAATAAAAATTGGTTTGGGTCGTGACAAATATCAAACATCTTTGATTTTTCTCACGGCCCCAACCGACAACTACCGATCCATACAGAACGCCTGGGACTAAGCAAATTTTTGAAACCGTCTACAAAAAACCTTTAATCGGGAAGCTTAGTCATGTGGTGGAACACCCACATAAGGTAGCCCCTTAAAGGCTGTGCTACACAAATTTCTGAAAACATTTTAAGTTTATTTGACAACATTAAATGTGTTAGACATGAATATATATATTAGAAAGGTATTGATATGATGCTTTTAATATTTCTTGTTGAATTGAAATCTGTGCAAAAGATATTATCTTTAAAATATATGTCCATACACAAACAATATGAATCTATATTATTAAATTTTAAATTACACCTGACAGATATTCTTTTGCTAAAAGTGTCCAATATCTTTCACTATTGGGCAGTTGTGTTCTGCTCTGTGAATTTGGCCATATATCAAAACCTTCTTTTACACATTTTCAAAGAAACACCCTCTATATTTATTCTAACTAAAGTGATCACAAAAAACCCCCACCAAAATACACTCCAGAAATATACGAATAAAAAGTGAGGATGTTAAAAAACATCTTTGGAATTACAAATTAAGGAATGGGTGTAATTTAAATGGGTTAAATGCCTTGTAAGCGTCCAATTTAAGAAAAATAATATACTGTTAACTTGGTCCCTTTGGGACTTCGTAAACAACCAATGATTTTCTAATATTGGACACTTACTTGGCCATTAACCTATACATAATAAACACTTACCCGTGAAAAACAAACCAAGTATAGTGATCATAAGAATACTAATAATACAGGATTCTGATCGCTTCTGAGATTCCATTTTTAAAATTAATCCATCCATCTAAAATATATTACATCCTCTAACATCATTTGTGAAACATCATAGAACATTTGACACACTAAAGAAATGCATAGAACTCATTTTACATCAAGTTTCTTCCTTTATGCAGGAGTAACCTGTATGTGCACTACTAATATATGAATACGTTATTTACTTCCTTGTGTGAATCAGAAGGTAGGGGACTGACTGTTTAATGTGTTTGCAAAAAAAACAAAAACAAAAACAATCATACTATGTTTAAGTGGTATCTCAAATCAATAAACTTTACAACGAATTTAACACTTCAACTTATGGCAAGAAAATAAAATAATGTTTCTTATGTTGGGTTATTCATATATACCATACCCAATCTGTTAAATCTTGGTGGAAAAAAGGTTTTCTCGCAAATAGTATTATGTTTCTTTTTCAACAAAAAATATCGCTGAGTGTCACGACATAGACAATTTAACTTAGTGGATTGATTCAACACACACACACACATGTACACTTATAACCCACCATGTACTGTGTTTTGTTTGAATATTGGGGAAAAACAGGCTCGGATATTTTTGCATTTATCAAAACTACTTATACCCAGGTCCCACAGTGGCGAATTTTAAAGGCGAATAACAAATTCGCTAGTATTCATGGTGGATTTCTTATTATTCTTCATTTGTATTCAGTCTTCTTCATAATTTACCACTTGACGGTGACAACAAGCTGATGTTAAAAACTATTGCCAATATTCGCCGATTTTTGGCGGTTTTTAAGTTCGCCATGAGAATTTGCCACTTAATGGTAGAATATTATTATATGTCGTAGCTCTGTGGTAGGACATTCACCAGCAAATCATACTATCTTCTTGTTCTCAGTAAATTATTCTTCCTTGTTCTCAACTGGTTCTTCCTTTGTTGTAGAAGATCGCAATTATTCTCCTCTACTTGGAGCTAATTCATGGGTATTTGTAGTCAAATCGCCAGATATCTTCACCAGTTCATAGGGTATTTTCAGTATATTCTTGCTTTGGCAAGGGTTAGTCTCAGGACAGTCGAAAAGCGTTGTAGAACAGCATAGAAGGGTTGTAAAAGTATGAAGATCTTTTTTCAAGTGACCACACTTTCCTGGCTTTTTTCGGCAAATTTTGGCGAATTTGAAGTCGTCTTCTGTATTCGCTGAGGTCATCGTAACACCCTCACCAATGTGTAACCTGGCCATTACAGGGCATATTTAGTGGTGTGTTCAACAAGTACCGATGTTTTTTTAGTAGAGTTATTTTCACCATTATTCAAACAAAATAGTACAGAAAATAAAAGTGAAACATCCCTCATTCAATACAAAATATCAAGTATGATCATTAATAACATTATAGAATCTACTCGTTCAATGCACTCTCGAAAATCTACATTGTATTCATATTTACACAATGACAAGGAAATCTATCTTCTGATATCAACACTGGGAAAATTGGGCCACAATAGATATTAAGACATATGGTGTTAATCATTGTATAACTACGGAAGCCTATAAGGGTGATGTTTAAAAAATTAAGTTGTAATTACGACATACTAAGTCGTAATTATGACTTATAAAATTTTTTTAAAACAAAAAACAACAACTCCTAAGTCGTAATTACGACTTACTATCTCGTAATTACCACTTACATAAGTCGTAATTACTACGAGATAGTAAGTCGTAATTATGACTTATGATTTTTTTTTAAACGAAAAACAACAAAATTGTCTTGCAATTATAACTTAAGACTGGGTCACATTGGGACGATTTTAAAACAACAATGGAGGTAGCTAATGCAGAATAAAGTTGACCAAACAATATTCCTTTATAACACCAATCTATGCTAGTAGAGGGTGTGGTGTTTGCTCAAAGCTAAAGCTCTAAGTTGGGCATGATCTCCCTTGGTAGTCAAGTGGGTCACACACTTGCCTGGTGCACTGTTAATCTGGGTTCAAGCCTGAGTCAGGGAGATACATAGTGACTCAGATAATCACTATAAGGGAGGTTCCGTGTCATTGGGCCCTATCCTCAGAGGCACATAAAAGAACCTTGGAGATGATAATTAAGTCATCTCCAAACCTCTGTCTCTCTATTGTAAATGTGAGTATGGGCCTGAGCAGTTGATGTGGATGTTAAACAACTAGATATCTTGGGCAAGTTGGGCATGACTGACAGGACAAGGCCACAGCGCCTAGCTGACCATAAAATCTTTTGCTACATATACTCAAGATTGGAAAGTTGCTCAGACTTCAACCCAAGTAGCCAGTACTACCAGCCTACAGAACACTGACTTATAACATTCAGTTAGAGCCAATGACATTAAACAACTAGCTTACACTCTCAATATTGTGCACTGGGTGTAGCCTGTTCGTAACTGGTCATAGAGCCACATGGACTTCAATATTGCCTGACCTAATTTTCCTTGCTTAGGCTAAAGTGGGTATTCCATTGTACTATCTTTTCCAGTGGCATGCCCACAACCCTAGAATGTTGTTTATTTTGGGGTGAGGGTTGTGAGTAACTTGTGGAGTGTACGGTTGTTGGGTGTCTTGGCTTGTTGTGAAATAAATTACACATCTTTGATATTTGCACAGGCTACCTACAACTTTTGGTAAAAACAATAGAACATCTATTTTAAACTATGCCCAATAGAGTTAAAAAGTCTCAAACTGGAAAACTGTAATCAAATGTACTCTCTATGACAACCTACTCTTTTGATTTGATATTGTTGCACACTCACAACGTAAATTTGTCCTAACGTGACCAGGGCTATATGAAAATAACTTTACTTACTAAGTCATAATTACGACTTACACAAGTCATAATTATGATATACTAAGTCGTAATTACGACTTATGAATTTTTTTTAAAACAAAAAACAACAACTTCTAAGTTGTAATTACGACTTACTATCTCCTAATTACCACTTACATAAGTCATAATTATGACTTACTATCTCGTAATTACCACTTACATAAGTCGTAATTACGACTTCATTTTTTTTAACATGACCCTTATAGGCTTCCGTATATAACAGTTGTATTATAGTCAGAGATGTTGGGGACACTTCACAGGTAATGTTTTGCATTTGCTTGGTAAATCTGAAGTTACTTTTTTCGAAGCAAAGTGGTGGACAATGAAAGTAGAACAAAAATATGCACATACTCCAGGCAAGGTCTTACTTCACCAATATTGCTTATGAGCACAGAAATGAAACAAAAATCCTTTGAAAAATCTTCTTGATCCGGAAGGGGGTGATCCAAGTCATGACCCAAATGTAATCATCTGTTTTTTGGCTTCCATTGCCAACTTAGAAATTTCATCCAAATCTGTCAGTAATTTTTTGAGTTAATTTTCAAACAAATAGACGTCCAATTATATAACCTCCATTAAGGAGGTACACATATATTGTGGAGGCAATAATATTTGTGCTATACACTGTATAAAATGATCTTTTTCATTCGTGATATATTTTACTTTTGTGTGTTATTCAGGAGGTTGCCCTTATTATAAACCCATTACTCTGAATAATAATTAGCATTACAAATATGTGGAAAAGAGCTGAAGAAATCTTAAGCACATCATTGAAATTTTAATATTTATTATATTTATTTAAACCTTCGGTAAATATGGACTAATCTTATTTAATCTTGTGGACAAAAGGTTGTGGACAAAAATGTAAAGTAACCCATTGTGACATTTGTTTTCAATTTTATTCTCTATAGGAGGCCAAATAATAATTTCTATTATTTTTCTATTATAGTGAATAAAAGACTTATGTTCATTAAATAAACAGGAGAGATATTTGTATGTCTTACATTAGAGCATTATGAACAAATATTCCTGTTGGTGAGGTAAAATTGGTTTTGCAATAGGGCAATGAATTTTTATCCCAACTACGACATTTAAGCTCAGGGTACTTGGGCTTCAGACTGGCAATGTATTACGTCCTTCCCCTTCTCCTCACTTGTCTCTACCTTCACAACTAATTGGGTTTTGACTTCTAATTTTCTCACCATTCTGTCATGTTTTGTGTCACATTACAGAAAATTTCTTATTAAGTGCCCACTTGTTTCTTGGTGGGTTATGTCTTGTGAGCTATTTTCCATAGGCTAAAAGATAGAGATGGTTTATGGTTTATCAAGCTTCAACCTTCTCCCTTCTGGCCTTTATGTATTATCTCATGACCTTGATTTAAGGTCATGGCCGCACTAGAATTATGTTAAAATGTAATTAAAGCTATCACGTAAAACATTGGAAGTTTCTGGCCTCCCCATTGATGTTCTGAAAAAAAAATGTAGTTTTATAAATGTTTTATGACCTTGTAACTTCAACATCCTATAATTTTACACTGTCAAAAGTAAAGGTTCTGTCACACATTGTATAACATCGAATCGGAGACGATAATTTTGAAAAGACCAATCATTCCACTCTACATATAAACCTTTTTCAAATGCACCAAGGGTGCAGGCAGACTGAGTTACTGTCCCGTTGCCAATTGCTATTGATATACTGATGATACGCAGTAGTGTGATGATACACACTTGTTTTCTGTGTAAATCGTGAACAGCATATTTGTACACATATTAATGCAAGTATAAAGTGTATCTTGTAGGGTACATATATGTGCTATTCACTTTTTATGTAATGACTATCCAACTGATAGATTCTTTCTATGTATGTATGTAATTTTTTATCTCGATTTATTGACTTAGCAACTCAATAAATTGAGTTAGTTATCTCGATTTATCGACTCACTAACTCGATAAATCTAATCTAATCTAATCTAATGTGGACTTTTATAGCGCTTAATCTCCATCACTGATGGACTCTAAGGCACATCTAAACATAAAGCAAGGCAGTTATCGTTAATCAAGGGACATAGCCAGGTCGTACCAAGGAGACACAGATGTGACGGGAGAGGCTATGGTGGGTAGGCTTTTGCAAACAGGTAAGTTTTAAGCTTCTTTCTGAAGGAGGCAACTGATGTTGCACTGCGAACATCTTGAGGGAGGTCATTCCAGATCTTAGGAGCATCAAAGGCAAAACTATGGCCAAAATGTTTGGCTGACTTAAAGACTGATGAATGGAAAGGAGGAACTGTAAGGTATTGACGATCTGGGTGACTATGCCTAGTACTATAGGGACAACTACTAAAAGACAAGAACGATTCGAAGTAAGAAGGAGAACCACTGTGCAAAAATTTATACACAAGTGTTGCGGTTTTGAAAATACAACGATACTTAACAGGCAACCAGTGGAGTTTCTGTAGAATGGGTGTAACATGAGCATACTTTCTATGATTTGTAACAATACGAGCAAGGGTGTTCTGAATACTTTGCAATTTGTGCTGATTGAAACCGGACAAACCTCTGAACAGAGAGTTACAATAGTCCAGACGACTACTAACCAAGGCATTTGCAGCAAGGACTGCCACTTCAGAAGTGAGATACTTTCTAATTCTACGGAGGTCACGCATCTGAAGGAAGCACGCTTCGCAAGTCCTCTTGATATGCTCAGAGAATGAAAAATCTGCATCAAACCACACACCTAGATTTCTGACAGAATCAACCGGATGAAGAAGGCTACCAAGAATGCTAACAGGAAAGTGAGAGGAAATCTTCTGACGTTGAGCCTTTGAACCAAAGACAATAAACTCAGAGATGGATGTATAACTGAGTGTCATCCGCATAAAAATGGAATTTAATATGCGTGTGGAGGCGAATAATTTTACTGAGTGGTGTTGTATAGAGTGAAAACAGTAACGGACCCAGAACAGAACCTTGTGGGACTCCATAGATGAGATTGCTTAATTCAGATAGTGTGGAGCCTATCTTAATGGCCTGGCAACGATTTCTTAAGTAGGAAGCAAACCACCTTAGAGCTGTTCCACCAAGACCAAACCAGGATTTAAGGTAACCAAGGAGAATATTATGGTCTATAGTGTCAAATGCGGCTGATAAGTCAAGAAGTACTAGAGCTGTGGGTTCACCGCGTGCCAGAGAGAGATGAACCTCGTTTTTTATAGACAATAAAGCAGTTTCCGTGGAATGTCCTGGCTTATATGCTGACTGATGAGGATTGTCCAGTTTGTTGTTATTAATGTGTGACGTTAGCTGCCTGGCAACGACTCGCTCAACCAACTTTGACAGGAAACAAAGACCAGACACTGGGCGATAATTCTTAAGGTCATCTCTAGGAAGGGAAGCCTTTTTTATGAGGGGGGTGACAACCGCCTTTTTGAAAGAATTTGGGAAGGATCCTTCAATGAGAGAATAATTTACCAACTTGGTAATGGAAGAGAGGAGGATATCAAGACAATCCTTAAGGAGGAATGTTGGTATAGGGTCTAGTGAGCAAGATTTAGTGGGGGATTCACTAATACACTTATAGACCTCGTCTTCAGTGACAGGCATAAAGGCATTGAAAGCAGGAGGCACAGAATCCGGTGCATCATTGAAAGAGCCAGAAGTAGCAAAGGTGTCCCTGATTTTGCTTATTTTATTGGAGAAAAAAGAAGCAAACATGTCCGCGAGGCTTTTGTCTGAGCTATGAGCAGGCAGGACAGTCTCGGAGGTGCGATGCAACACCTTCCTCAATGACTGCCTTCCTCAATGACTGCCATAGCTTCTTGGGGTCACGACTATTAGCAGTTATGAGATTTGTATAGTATGAACCCTTGTCTTTATTGGCCAGTCGATTACACCAGGCAATTTGCCTGCGGAGTCTTGACCTATTCAACTCTGACATGTTTTCTCCACCTTCGTTCAAATTGGCGTCTAAGAGATCAAGCCATGCGATACGAATCAGACAACCACTCATCAGACTGCTGTTTAGCCTTGCGTGAAATGATAGGAGCATGCTTGTCAAGTACCTGTGTAACACCAGTTATGTACTGATCATAAAGTTCTGCAGCAGTACCTTCAGGGGACTGTACAAACGGTATATTATTAAGGTCATTTCTGAACTGGTCGATATCAATCCTGTGGTACCGTCGATAAGAGACCCATTTGTCGATGCTGGTTGATGGGTGGGAGAAATCCAGTTGGCATCTTATGGCAGCATGGTCAGAAATGAAATCCCCAACACTAACATTGCGGACAAAATCTGAGTCACAAGGAGATATCAAAACATCCAGAGTGTGACCCAGTAAATGAGTCGGGCCACTGACACTTTGAACCAAACCACAACACTGAAGGATGTCGTTAAACCTGGACCTATCGCCACACTCAATATCCAGATGGACATTTATATCGCCACAAATGAAGAAACTGGAACCAGTCGAAGACAGAAAGCCAGAAAGAGCCAGAAAATCTTCCAGAAACTGAGTAGTACAAGAACCAGGAGGACGATACACACAAGCCGCAACAAAGCTATTATAATCAGACTTAAACGAAAGTATGATAATTTCAAATGACCTGAAAACTGGTGAAGAGACAATACTGGGAGAAAAGGAGAAAAAAAATCTACCTGGGTATCTCAATTTATCTATGTATTTCTATGTTTCAACTTGAATCTTTTCACTCAAGGTCAATTGGCTTTACCAAAGAACTCCCATTAAATAGGCCCCCAAGAAAAGTACTTTACTCTCAAAGAGAACATGATAAACAATGATAAAAAAAGTTATGTGCTAGTGAACAGAAGCCATGACTTTGACCTAAAATGTAATCTAATAAAACCTTTATAGCACCTAATCTCCAACAAGGCAATTGCCTTTTTAAATGTAATCTACCCTGTTGCTAATGATCACTTAAGAAGTAAACTAATATGAACAAGTATATCAAAAAATGTCTTAATGACATGGGTCAAAGTAATTCATAACAGCATCCAAATATCTTTACAATTAAGGGATGCTAACCCGATACCAGCTTACACAATGTACTTTTCATAAATGAATGCTAGTCCCAGAGTCTGTGATCTGATGGAGATTAAGCACTATAAAATATTCTTATTGCATCACTTTTTCTTGCTTTTTACTTTGGGGATAGTTTGCAGGTGCCAAGTTTTAAGTCGGCCAAAATGCTGAGGGCTGATTTGGCAAATGGGCCAATTTGTCCAGCAACCTGTTTATGCGTTCTTATGTCTTATTTCTCCTTTGGCATCTGAAAACTTATTGGTAATCATGTGGCCTGAATTAAATCTTTTGGTGGGTTCACATTTGGCTTTGACTCTATTATGGCCCTTGATACTTATAATGCTTATAATGCCTATGGTTCCTTAAAATTGGTACAAGAGGTTTGTGATGTGAAAACAGCTTATATCAAATCACATTGTATGAATGTTTTAGTGGGGTTTTGTTTGACCTTGGACCCTATGTTCAAGGTCTTATGTGGTCCTTCACACTTTTAATGCCCTGTACCCCCTTTGTTATTGGTCCTAGAGCTAAATTGTTAGTAAGACGATAAATCAAGATACTTACGTCAACTTATCGAGTTAGTAAGTCAATAAATTGAGATAACTAACTTGATTTATCGAGATACTTAGTCGATAAATTGAGATACCTAAGTTGATTTATTGAGTTGTTAAGTCAATAAATCGAGATAAAAAATTTGTTATGTTGGCCCTTCTGCTCTTCCGTAGATAGGAATACATTTCAACACTTTTTTATGATGTAAGCAAACTGCAATCTCATTTCCTGTTGCTATTAATGTACATTATTCCAATGTCTGAAACATTTGCTAAATAATTTATATTTTAGAATTTGTATAATATAGAATTATTGAAAACGGATAAGTGAAATTTGACAGGAGAGCAAATAGGGAAATAGTAAAAATATACTTTAATAATTAATCTCACTTGGCAATTCTATAAGGGAGCAGATCCCAAAAGAATCTTAAAAACAATGAAATCTTTAGGACCTCACTGACCATATGCAAAAAAAACAACAAAAAAACAAAACAAAACAAAACAAAACAAAAAACAAACAAAAAAAAAAAAACAAGAAAGAAAATGCTCCCATCCAAAAACTTGTCAAAGTAAGGCTATATGGAGCACATACTTCAGATGTATCTTCACCTGATGGACAACACAGGCCAGGGATGCTCAGATGGTGAATGTTTACCTGGAACCTTACCTTAAATACAAGCAACAGTTGTAAAAGGGTCTGTTCCTTCCATCCTACCATTGCCAATCTCACTGGAACCAGGAGTCTAGGTTCATCCCTTTCATAACAAACCCACTGGCTCGTATTATTTTATTTTAACATATTTTATTGCAAAAATACACCAATCATTGCCATCCAGTTTTAAATGCGATAGAGGTCATTATAGGGGATATTGGTGTCTCTAAACATAGATGAACTGGGTTTACCCAATAGATCTGTCTGAAGTACATCCTCAGCATACATCTCCATTCCAGGAATGGAAGTACATCAGGTTCACACAAACCGGCTTCACATATCACTTAGTTGATCTTTCCTTTGGCCTGGCCATAGCTCCTCAGCTATTCGCCATGATGGTCAAGGAGGTCAATGAATTATCTTTGGGTATGGGGATTCACCCGAATGGCTGATAAATGATGATAAGTGGCATCACAGGCTGCCACCTCTCTGTGGGTTCGACTACTGCAATCGACAAAGCTTTGGGGCTGTCCCAATATGATCCTGGTTGTTGAACATAGTGTAAAACCCCAGCTACAGCTCTGACTTTGCAAAGGGCCCATTCAAATCAGGAGGCCCTGCAGCACACTCATACCTTGGTGAATCTCATTTTGGAACTAAATTATATATTTATAGACAGATATCAGAATCTTCCAAAATCTAAGGGTTCTGTTTTGGATAACCAGTATAATTTAAAATACAGGTCTTGTGAGGCTGACCCAAGGGAACTGGCAAAACTGTCTATTTCTGCCTAAAGATGAGCTAGAAAACTGTCTGTAGTGCAGGATCATTTATGTCATTAATTGAATTAATGGCAGCCACAGAAATAATGATTGCAACAGGATTCCTCTGTAGAAGTAAGTTCTGCTTTCACCCCAAGGAGCATTTGAGATTTCCTGACAAACTCTTTCTTTTGATAGATTCCATTTCAGCTCCCCTATAGTGAATATATTTGATAAAAAAAATACTGAAAGGTCAGTTCAAAAGAGCATGATATGTTACTCTTTACAGATGCCTTAAATAAGGCTGGGGCACTCACTTAAACCAAGACGTACCAATGGCTTGTGGGCTCTTCTCTAATAAAAGCTCCAGATCTATGTTTTGCTTGCATTTCATGTCGGTACCACATTAGTGTAACTTCAAGGCTAGCCATTTTTTTGATATTGTCACTACGTATGTCCATGCATGTTGTGATGCAAGTATGGCTTAACATATTTATGGTAATAAAGTTTCAGAAATGTTAATTAAAAAGTGGCACTAATCTAAAAATCTGTAATGCTGCTTATGCATGGTAAGTGACACAGGTCAAACATAAAAGTATATATTTCCGTATTTGTATGTCCGTCTCAGTCCCAATAGATACAAGGTATAATGAACCAAAAAGATAGGATGACTTGAATTTTGAGTGACCTTTTGACCAGAAAAGAACTTACCAGTTTTAAATATTGAACATGTTCATTCCCATAAATACAAGCTAATAATTTATTATTGTTACACATCATTTAAACCATTTTCTACTGAGTCTAGGAAACATATTTACAGATAGTCCTGTAGATGTTAAGATAGTCTGATACATTGTCTGTTGTTCTGTCATGACTATTATGTACTAGTCCCATTCTGATTTTAAAAGTGTCGAAGCAAACTACTGTCAATCTGTTATGACTAAAATGATCTTTTGAAAAGGCTGTTTGCCAAGTTTGTAAGTAGTTAAAGCAGTAATACATCTTTATAACAACCGAATGAGTTCACAAGTGCCAATCCAAAGCGGGAGGTAGGGGTAGAATGAATCATAAGAGATTGTGCTTGAAGGTATAAGTTATGCAATTGGAGGATTTTGACTTCTCCACAGGCCATGTTCTTTTATTTTTTACAAGTAGTATTATGTGATATAATGCAGCACTGTGACAAAAGGCATGGAAGCCAAATTCTTACGATTCAAACCAATGCGGTTAACCAGTGGGTTCAAAGTCCTTCTAATGATATTAGCTGTCAAGAGGGATCAACTTTGAACCTTGTCTGATAGCAAAAAAGGATCAGAGTAGGACAGGCACAAAGCTTTCTGCAATGCTTTGACACGACAGGGGTTTGTATAAGAAATTCTTGACTACTGAATAATTTTGTGATCCCTGCATGTTTTTAGCATATCATAAAATACATTGCCTAGTTATGTAAAAGGTCACCAAACAGGAAGGAATCAATAATGCCAAGTGAATGAACCAATAAAAACAAACCTAAATGTAGTCCACTTGATGAACAAAGGTCACAAGTAACATTTCACTTGTAAATACTCCCCTCACGTTAGTTTTCACTGGATTATTATTCTTGGCAGATTTACAGAATATTTCAACTCTTCTACACATAAGGGACTCCTGTGGCCACCCAAAGGGCTCAAAATAATGTTGTGATGTACATATGTCATTTTGTAATGTAACAACAGGGAGAGTTTTAGCTATACGATGTTCTAAAGATAAAATGATTGTCTGTTCACACATCCGCACCTCCAGGCCCCTGTAATGTTTGTTGATATTCATATGTATATAAATCTGTATTAATAGTTACAACACAACAAGCGCATCTATCTATTTTTATTCTGTGAGAGAAATTGCAAAGACAAAAAAACAAGTTGAAAACAGATCAGAATACTGGGGGTAGTTTACTGTGTCATATAATGTTTATTCATGTAGATGTAATAGACATAGTGTCATTTGAATCACACTTCTGTTTATATGGTTTTCACACTTTATGTTCCACTACTCTCCAGGTTTGTATCTCATGGGTGGTTTCACTATCCGTCCAGATTTGGTAACATAATTGTCATTTGTTTCACTGTATCTGGTGTTTTGGCTACTGAAGTGTTTTCAGGGGTATGCTCTACTTGTATCCTTCTGGGTATAAATTGTTCAGACCATGGAGTTGTTGCCTATTGCGTCTAAGAGTGTAACCATTAGGGGTGACTATCAGATAAGAACGAGGTTGTTCACACTTATCCTTCACCACACCTGGTATCAATTTCCTTGAAGACATGTCCTGGTATTAAAAGTAATAACCAGGTTTCAATGGTGTTAAGTCCTTTGCAATGGACGTCGTGGTAACTCTTCTGACTATTTTGTCTATTCCAGTAATTTTCATGGATAATATTCTTGTCATCAAGTGTGTTTGTGATTTTGCCAGGAAGGTTTGACTTGAGTTTGCGGCCAAAAAGTAGCTCAGCTGGAGATTTTATTTGATGGTCAACTGGAGTGGTTCTGAGACATAAAAGTCCCATGTCCAAATCTCCTTTGCTCTGGTAGCATTTCTTTCTACAAAACCAGTCGCTCTTGGGTAGTTTGGTGATGATGTGGTGTGATCAAATTTCTATTCTGAGGCAAACTGAGCATAACATGAACTAGCAAAATGAGGGTCGTTATCTGAAATATTTTTTTCTGGGTTACCCAGCTTGTGAAATGCATAGCCCAAATGGCTTGAAGGCATAACACCCGAAAGGTGACTGAAATGTTGTCAGCAGTTGTGACTTTTCATCAAGGCAAACTGACCAATATCCAGACTTGGCATCCAGTTTGATGAAATAGGCTGAACCATTGAATTTGTGGGTGAGTTATTTCAGAGTTGTTGTTTTTGTGGTGAGGACGTTTTAATGCACGATTTAGGTATTTTGGATCGAGACAAACACGTAGTCGGCCATTCTGCTTTCTGGAGTATACCAGACTGGAAACCCAGTCAGTTGTCTCTGTTACTCGTTTTATTATACCATCTCGTTCCATGCAGTCTATCTAATCCTTGATTGAATCTCCAAGTGCAATTGGTGTTTTTCCTGGTGAGTCGACATGCAGTAGCACTTCTGGCTCCACACCTATTTGATATTCACCCTTGAACTTGCCAATCATATCAAATTGGTCTGGATACATTTTCTGTAAGTCACTAACACTGTTTACTGGAACTGTGTTGCTTGGAGTTAGGTTAACTGCTCAGTGCAGAGTGACAAGCTTAAGTTTCTCACATGTTGGAAGACCGACATCTGCTGGGCCAGTGACATCCATTATAAAAAAATCTGTGTTTATCCACCCTGAATGTTTGAATTGACATGGTATTTGAGTTATTCCATGACAGGGGATCTCGCTTGCATTGTATGCTGTCAACTTAACATTTGGCATGAGCCTAATGTGTTCATCGTACTTTTTGGAAACATCAATTTCAGTATTCTGACAGGAAAGCTGTTACCTTGAGCTCCTGTGTCAATCTTGGCTTGTAGGGTGTGTATTCCCAGAATGTCATGCAGTTGGATCTGAAGTTTTGCGAAAACTTCATCCCTTGCATCATGTGTCAGAGTTGAGACAGTTAATTGGAGAATGAGAATGAACCAGTTGGTTCCCATTTCTCACTAGTGTCCTCGGGCTGCATTTTTGTGTCTTCAGGCTGCATTGAGTGAATATTGGCTTTTCTACCTTTTGTATTTTCTTGCTTCTCATAGTGATGGTATTGTTGATTGCCAGTTCTTTTCGCATTTCTTTGTTGCTTTAGTCTGCAACATTTTGCCCAGTGGTTCTTCTTTTTGCAGAATCTACACTCGGTGCCAAATGCTGGACACAACTCTCTTGGAATAAATGGATGTATTCCTCCACAATTCCTACATTTTTGGTAGTTTTTGTTCTGATGCCATGGACCATTTATGGTGTACCCATCTGCTGTAATGTGTGATGCTGAAGCCACATAAGTCCTTCCCAGCTTAATTGCATCTTCCAGGGAGTATTTTGATCATATTGCTGAATTAGAAACATTATATCAATCTTAATCTTTCCCTTATGGATACATCTGAACGCCTTCTTGAACATCAACATTACACACAAAAGTCGCACAAGATAATCCCTGGCTGGAATAAATATGTTAGAAGCAGTCATGATGCTGCTAGAGAGGCTTTCCACCTCTGGCATCAATTTGGATGTCCCAGAAACGGTCCTGTAGCTGCTCTCATGGGGAGAACAAGATCCATATACAAGTATTGTTTAAGAACTTGCAAGAAACTTGAGACGCAAAGTAGAGCTGACAACATGGCTAAAACACTGTTAAGTGAAGGATCCAGTAAAAGCTTTTGGAACAATGTGAAGAAGGCATCAACCAGTAAAATTCCCCTGCCTAATTCATTAGACAATACTTATGGAAATGTTAATATTGTGAACATGTGGAAGACCCATTTTAAGTCAATCTTTAACAGTGTCCCTCCAACTGACTATAATCCTAATATCTTTGATGAGTTCAGTCATAAAGATATAGTCCCTGTTACATGGGATGAAGTAGAAACAGCTATCAAGGATCTACCTTTAGGAAAGTCCCCTGGACTTGATAAATTAACAACAGAGCATTTTAAATATAGCAGTAATAGAGTTAATTTCTGTTTAGCATTACTATTCACCTCACTGCTTAGCCACAACTTCATTCCCTCTTCCATGATAAAAAGTGTGATTGTACCTATTGTGAAGGACAGATCTGGTGATATATCTGCCAAAAGTAACTACAGACCAATTGGACTCAACTCTACAGCATCCAAAAATATTTGAAATTATCTTACTCAAAAGACTCCAGGATAAACTTTATACTACACCTAATCAATTCGGATTTAAACAAGGCCATTCGACAGAATTGTGCATTTTTCTTCTGAAGGAAATATTGAATTTTATGCATAAGCACGGATCTACATCTTTCTTTGCTTTTATGGATGCCTCCAAAGCTTTTGACAGAGTGAACCATGGTACATTGATACACATTCTACACAAAAAGGGTATACCTCTCTACATCGTATGAATTCTGGTCTTCTGGTTCTCTCATACTGAAGTGTGTGTTCAATGGGGCTCAGTTATGTCTGATTCTTTCATGACAATAAATGGTGTTAGACAGGGTGGAATACTTTCTCCCCTATTCTTCAATATTTATGTGAATGAAATAAGTGAAAAGTTAAACAGTAAAATTATAGGATGCTCTTTCAAAGGAATGCGCATTAATCATCTTATGTATGCTGATGATATTGTTTTGTTCTGCCCTTCAGCTAAAGGCTTACAAGAACTGATAAATTGTTGTGTGTATGAGGGTAATAAGCTAGATCTTAGATTCAATGAAAATAAAACTGTATACATGACAGCCTTAAGTAAATTTGACTGTCACTGTAAGAATCAACTTCCTGACATATAGATTAATGATAAAGCATTATCTTTAGTTGACACATACAAATACTTAGGACATTACATTACTAGCAATCTGGTAGATGACAAGGACATTTTAAGACAGGTTCAAGCTAACTATGCTAAAGGAAACATGTTATGCAATAAGTTTTCAGATAGCTCCTCAGAAGTTAAAGGTGTTCTTACATGTATTCTATGTATACTGTGTCACTTTGGAGTAACTATTCAAACACTACCTACAGAAAATTTGTTGTTTCTTACAATAACATATTTAGAATGTTGTTTAAGCAACCAATGTACTGCAGTGCTTCCAACATGTTTGTAAGTAAAAATATTTGCTCTTTGCCAGAAATTCGTCGAATATCCTGCTACAGTTTGCTACAAAGAATAAATACAAGTGATAATGCTCTTATGGTGTCATATTTAACAAGCTGTGCTGTAAAACTCTCTACTATCCTTAAAATATGGAACAAATATGTATATATGTAATGGACAACAGTCCCATGTGATCAACAGATAAATGTATAATTTTTTTTCTCTATTAGTACATGTTTTTTTCATATTTATATTTATATGAACTAATTACACAAATCTTGTTCTTCTTTACTACCACTCTATGTTGTACACTTATGTTTCTATGGACTAATATACTGTAATATTATGTCTGAAATAAAGTTATATTATTATTATTATTTTTCATCTTTGGATAGCAGTTCCTTCTGGTAATCAGCCAAGGGAGTACTTGCTATGATTTGTTCTATTAGTCTTTCCTCCATTTCCTTACTGGTAAATTTGCATTTCATTGTCAGCAGTTTGCATCAAGTGATTTGTTTTCACCTTGTCTGTAATAGCACAGTTTAAGTCTGCTCACTCTGAAGTTTTCACTTGGCTCCAGTTGAGCTTCGAATTTCTCCCATATTGTTTTGGGATTTTTTCTGTCATCCACAGAAAGATTCCAGGAGTTGAATCTTTTTAAACCTTCATCTCCAACAGCTAGTAGAATATGATTTACTTGATTTATTGTGCTGATCTTCTTTACACTGAAATAGAGGTCTGCTTTCTGCTTGCAGAGTTGGAAAGTTTCACCAATGTTTGGTGATAACTAGTCCATGCGTGGCATACTGTCAGCCATTGTGGTGTGAATTCAATATTCAAGAAATATCCAGTGTGTATCCTCAAGTCTACCATACATGTACTTCTTTTGCCAAGCAAAGCACAGTTTGTACAACAGGCTGTGACAGTACTCTGTTTACATCAATTCCCAAACCTCAGTGCACTTATATCACTGATGTATTTTAAACCACAAACTGGTACAAAACACTTTCAAGGATATTTCATGCACACAGTGAATTTCTCTGCATTTGTTTAAATTAGCATATCCTGATGTACTAAGCAGGAGCATGTGCTGTGCATGTGATGCATAGTCTGGAAGACTGTAGTGACTCCTGTAACTTCTTTGTTCTTTATTCTAATTCTAATAGCACTTTTATAGTACTTAATCTCTGTCAAAAAGACAGACTCTAAGGTGCATCAAACAAAAACATTATTCAATATTCATAAACCAGAGACATTGCAGGGGTCAGCACTGCAGAGAAAGCAGGAGATTGGAAATTTAGGGTGGATATGCTTTTCCAAAGAGGTATGACTTCAGCTTTGGCCTGAAGGAGGAAAGTGAGTTTGCAGAGCGGACCTCGTCAGGAAGGTCATTCCAAATCATAGGTGCATCATATGCAAAATGCTTTCGCGACTTGAAAAACTGAAGCAAAGTGGGGAACCTCAAGAAACATGCCATCAGATTGACTTCGATGAGTGTTATATGCATTATGTCTAGGTATGAGAAAGGGTTCAAAGTATTTGGGGTTACCACTGTGTAGGAACTTATAAACAAGCACGGCAGTGTTAAAGATAGAACAGTACTTAATCGGCAACCAATGTATTGCTTTTCTAACTGGAGTGATGTGTGAATACTTGGTGGTGTTGGTAACAATTCTGGCAAGACTGTCCTGAACACATTGAAGTTTGCGCAGATCCAGAGCTGAGAGCCCTCTGAACAGAGAGTTACAGTAATCAAGACAACTTTCGACCAGAGCATTGGCAGCCATAAGGGTAGCTTCATGTGTCAGATGTCCTCGAAGACACTTAAGATCCCGGACATGAGCAAAAGAAGCCTTGCAGACCTTTGTAACATGGCAAGAGAATAAGAAATCTGAATCAAACCAGACACTAAGGTTCCTAACTGCATCTACTGGTGATATAAGATTGCCAAGTATGTTGACTGGGAAGTTTTTCACGCTGAGACTTAGAGCCAAACACAATGAATTCGGTCTTATCAAAATTTAGCTTAAGCTTATTTGTAGAGAGCCATCTCTTAACATCTTCTATGCAGCATGACAGTTTATCAAGGGCTGAGGCAACATTTTTATGTGTGCGATGCAGATACAATTGTGTGTCATCAGCATAGAACTGGAAACTAATACCAGGATTATTCTGTATGACTTTACTCAGCAGAGTAGTATAGAGTGAAAAAAGGATTGGCCCCAGGACAGAGCCTTGAGGCACACCATACAATAACTTTTTGGCATCAGATAAAATTGACCCAATCTTAATGCACTGAACACTGTCTGAGAGATAAGACTTGAACCAATCGAGGACAACCCCGCTGACACCAAACCAGGACCTGAGAGACTCAAGAAGCGTATCATGATCAATAGTATCAAACGCTGCTGATTGATCCAAGAGAATGACAGCAGTAGCCTCACATTTAGCAAAAGTCAGATGAACATCATTCTTAATTGAAAACAATGCAGATTCAGTTGAGTGACCTGGTTTATAGGCAGACTGCCTGACATTCTCTAGTCCGTTCAAACTGACATGGTCATTTAATTGAGAAGCAATAACACGTTCAACAAGTTTCGATATGAAGCCCAGCCCTGAAACAGGCCTGTAGTTTTTTAAGTCATTGGGTGGTAGTGAAGACTTTTTAATCAATGGGGTTACAATAGCCTTCTTAAACTCATCAGGTACAACACCTTCTGACAATGAGCAATTAACAAGCCTGGTAATAGAGGGCAGTAGAATATCTATACATTCCTTAACAAGAAATGTGGGCCATGGATCTAATAAACAAGATTTAGAGGGTGACTTCTTGATAATTTTTCTAATTTCTTCCTGAAAAACTTGTTTAAAGCAGCTGAAATTAGGCACATCAGGTGGAGGAGGAAGGGAGAATGAGTCACTAGAGGAAAATGAGTTTCTGATTTTAGCTATTTTGTCACTGAAGAAAGTGACAAACCTGTCAGCAAGACCTTTCTTAGATTCATGAGAAGGGAGTACTGCTTCAGGACTAGAGTGTAGTGCAGAACATAAGGCCTGCCATAGCTTCTTAGAGTCATTAGCATTTTCTCTGACCAGGTTTCTGAAGTAATTTGCCTTATCTTTGTTGACCAGTGAATTGCACCGAGCAATCTGTTTTTGAAGTCTAGTTCGATTGTAGGCAGTTTTATCTTTACGCCAGATTCGTTCCAGTTTTTTATTCCACTGTGTTGTTTAATAATGTACATAAAAACATACATAATCTATTCCAGTCATGTGAAGTGAATTTCAAAAATGAATTTATGATATGACATCTTTTAAACGCTGGCACCATGTAATATTTGTTGATATTCTTATGTATATAAATCTGCATTAATAGTTACAACACAACAAGCACATCTACCTACTTTTATTCTGTGAAACTGCACATATATGTATGTTCATATACATACACACCAAATGAAATATAGTGCACACATAACATCCCCCCAAATTGATGAAAGCCAGGAACAAGCAGAAGGTAGTGTCTAATGTTTGGGTTCAGAGCCTACTTGGTCCTTGTTTGAGCCTGTACATTCAATCGAACAGAAAGTCTATTTGCAGTAACACAAAGGCAAGGCAGTACTAATGCAACTTACAAGGCAGCTCAAGCTGACAAAATGAGTTTAAAAGTTAGGCAATTTAAATGAAAGATTAGGCAGGGGAGGTGTGAACACCTTCATAAGCATGTCATGTGGATAATATATCTGCATAAACATCAATAACACCTTTAATATGTTGTACTTGTATATCAATGATTTTTAAACCTTTGATACAGACCAATATGTTGGCCCCCTCTAAATAAAAAATGGTCTAGGAAATTGTGAAAAATTGTGATATTATATTATACAATTTAGCCCTAGTTTCCTCTAGTGAGGCATCAACATGAACATCCTATTTATTCATTTATTTTGTGTTTTACAGCACACCTAGGTCCGTATCGGTTGTAGTGTGATGGATAGTTGGAAGGGCAACAGACACCAGTACATACGATTGGTCAAGGTTCTGTGCTGTAAACTGTTAACCAACAGCAAGCAACTATCATCTTTACCATATGAGGTCGGGTGGGATTCAAACTCTGATCTCAGAGGTGGGAGTGCCTACTGTGCCACTGTGGCCCCCCAAACATCTAAGGCCTGAACTTTGGCTTGTGCATATGTAGTGAACCACAGAATTGGTTTATGAATCTGATTAACCAAGATATATCTTTGTAAAAACCATCAGTAAGACCAACACTTTCCATATGGGTAGTCAAAGTTGTTATATTCTGTTTGAAAAAAAGCCTGCTGGCCTGAACCACATATTTATGTGCTATGTACTGTAGTTTTCCTAAAAGATTTGCAAGTGAGTTCGAGTTCTGGTAATCCAACTGATGCAAATGTATCAGATATCTGACATTTTCTGGGGACCACAACAATAAAGTATGTGATGTCATTGCAATGCAGAACCCAGTCAGTTCAGGGCTTCTGAATGCTTTTTGTAAGTCTATCTTATAAAGCAAAGCTAAGGAATCTGCTGTTGTGGTTTTTAAAGCTTAGTTTTCCATAGTAGGATATTTATGTTTGAAGGTTAAAACATTTAATTTATTATTAAATATTTATAAAATATTTAAAGGATTTGACACTTCTACCATCAGGTCATTAGATCTTGCCATTAAAGGGGAAGAATGAGTGTTTTGCAAATGGTAAATTTTTGAGTGGTCCATCAATATCTCTACAACCAACTTCTTCTTTAGAGTATTTCTCCATCCAAAAGGGATTTTTATTAGTTAAAGTATTGTTTTACATGGCTATACAAATTTATTGAATGAATAATTATATTTAAGTTTATTCATAAAAAAGTCTGAACATTAATAACAAAACGACTAGTGCTGGATAAAAAAAACAAGAAAAAACTACTTATAATACTAAATGCCCTTAATTATTGGTGCATGATTTTTACCTTGCCCATGTTAAAATATCATGTCTTTTGTATACTGGAATTAAAACTGCATGTGCAATATTACACTGTACACATATCACTCTATCATGTGGCAATGTTGACAAAAGTACCAGTTTCAGTATCTTCCATTATTAATAAGGACACAAGTACACAAGTAGTGTTCTGGAATTTATTAAAGTCTGGCGACACAAAGAAATTCCAAGTCAGACACATCCCATAGTTGGTCTAGAACTCAGACAGTCACCCATCCAAGTACTAACATAGGGCATTGCTGCTTTACATCAGTGAAGAGACAGATACTCATCACACTGCGACATAATTCATGAAAGTCTGGAGACAAAAAATGTGAGCTTATGCTTAATATGCTCATGGAAACCATCAGTAGTATTCAAAAGGGGAGATAAATTAAAATTGGAACTATAACAGCTCTGAACAAGGATTTTGGACACATGGATTTATGCTCTATAATGCTTTTGGGGCAGGCTGAAATATTTTCAACACAGACACAAGGTTTACTCATGACCATTTAGTGCATTACAGATGGTATTGCCATTGTTCCTATTTATTTTTTTTACAATAGAATAGAATAGAAACATTTATATAGCACAAAATTGATGTAACATCCTCTAATGCGCTTGAACTCAAATGAGGAAAGTCCAGGGACGTATTAGGTCGAGATCAATATTAGCGCCCGCCAGGGAGATGTACTATGGGGGAGGATATGCTAGTCTAAACAAATAGGTCTTTACCTGGCTATGGAAACCTGTTATTGTTTGTTGTGATCATACTGATTGTGGGAGTCTGTTCCATTTTGTGGGGGAAGCCATTGCAAAAACCTCGCCTACCAATGGCCTTTTTGTGAGAGACTGAGGAAAGAGAAAGACAATTTCCACGCGTTAAACAACTGGTATTGATCAAGGATGATAGGTATATGGGTTGAGAAAATTTGATAGCCTTAAAAGTAATTAGATTGTACTTAAACAGGATGCGGTATGAGATAGGGAGCCAGTGTAGTTTTTGAAGAAAGGGAGTGACATGACTAGTTCTGTCAAGTCTAAAAACAATTCTACAAAGGGCATTTTGAATCTTTTGGAGTTTAGCTACATTGTATTTACTTACGCCATAAAGCAGGGAAATGCAGTAGTCAAGTCGACTGCTGATCATTGAGTTTGCAAGTAAGGCTGCAGTCTCCACACTGAGAAATTTGCGGATGCGTCTTAGGTCCTTAAGGTGGTAGTAACAGGCACGACACATATTGGTTATGTGACTGGTAAAGGTGTTTCCGGAGTCAAAAGTAGGTTCTTGACTGTATCCGTAGTGGAGATAGAATTTCCAAGGAGTTGAGTAGTGAATTTCTTGATGAGGGACTCTTTGGCTTGTCTATCACCAATGATAATAAATTTAGTTTTCTCAGGGTTCAGTTTAAGTTTCACACCAGCCATCCAGTTTTGGACACATGTGAGACACTCAGTAAGCTCAGCAAAACTGGAATCAAAGTTCCTATGGTCCAGTGCTAGATATATTTGGGTGTCATCAACATATAGATGGTGGGTGACATTGAAATTGGAAATGATATTACTGAGAGGGGTAGTGTAAAGGGTAAAAAAGAGGGGGCCCAGGACAGAGCCCTGGGGCACACCATATGGGAATGAGAAAGCATCTGAAAAGCAATGACATATTCCTTTGTCAATTAATTTGCACATGAACTCTTCTGATCTTTTAAATTTGTTCTAAATTTTCCCAATTACATAATCTCTTTTGGCTGTTGTGAAAAAACCTCAATTGCATCCTGCATTATGCTAGTATAATATTTCAGCATACTTTCTCAAATCTTTAAATCAAATTGCTCTAGAGTGTAAAAGTTAATCTTTGTGACTACTGCCTAGTGACCATCAGACTGTACATAATCTTTGGGGGTGGGTGGGGCAACTGATGAAATATTTTTGACCAATTTTGCTCTATATAAATATTTCTATTACTTCTATTATTTTTGTTTATGCCTGGCCTCAAGGGGCAGACTTAAGTAAATTCGGAATGCTTACTTTGACTTCATTCAGGATACATGGTTGTACTAATAAAACCTGTGCCTGACTTCTGCATAATTCTTTGAATTTCCCTTCAACTATTCAAATGATGCTACATGGGAGTGTCTTTTCCTTGTTTTAAACCTCGCAAAGGGCTGTGAGCAGATGGGACAGGGGACAATTGCATCAGATATTTTTCTTCCTGTCAACACTCATCAAAACCCGAAACCAATGCCATCATTCTGTCCATCTTCTCCTCAAGATGTGGTCAATATAGAGTCCTCCACAGATTGAGCAGGAGTAGAACCAACAGTCGCTTGAGCCTACTTTCTACCCACATTTAAAGCTCCTTCGACAAACATTTCACAGAAATCTTTCAACTGACGTGGACTAGTCCAAATGCTGATAATTTGTTTTTTCAAAAATACAGTAATCTAGTGCAAAAGTCTAATATGAAGCACATGATCATGGAGCCTCGGCTTCTAAAGACCACCATTGAAAAGCTAAAATTGTCACCCTACATGCTGTCTGGGCTAATTTAAAAAATAAAACAAGCCAAAATAAAAGTGTCTTTCCGGTTTTTAAGCTGACAATGCATTTACTTGGATATTTACAGGCCTTGGACTCTTATGGAGCAGTCATGAATAGCTGAAAAATGCAGCATTAATCTGCATAGCAAAGCCTTGACAATGATTTACTTTAAACAATTTATATAACTATTAATTATATTCACAGGCGAAAGTTGGGGATATATTGGTTTCATGTCTGTCGCTGTTGACATACATGTTTACTTGTATGCAATAACTCAATAACTCCTGCTTATATTTCAATCAAACTTGGCCCACACATGTATTTGGCTCAGGAAAGGAACCCTATTTTAAGGTGACTTTAAACTCGCAATAATAAAGAAGTTATGGCCACCTTAAGGTCAGAAATTTGACTTTTGGTCACTTAATGCCCTTTAGGTCCCAAACTATGTGGCTCATCTGGCTCTAATTTTGACTGGGAACACATTACTATATGCTCCTTACATATGCCAAAATGTCAAGACTTTATTTTAAGGCTAAAATTGTCTTTGAGGACTATAAAGACTATACTTATACATTTTTTTCAACATTTTTCACATATTTTGCTCTATAACTTAAAAATGGTAAGTTTGACAAGTCTGAAACTGTAGTAGATATAATTCCTACATGTAATGTTTGTCTGTGAAAAATTTTAAGTCTCTAACTTTAATTTTCAGGTCACCTTAAGGGCTCTAAAATGCCCACAGGGACCAAATTTATGGACTTTTTGCCTTTTTTAATTCCCATAGCTGTCAAATGATGTGAGTGATACGGCTTACTAAGTTGCATATATGACTTATGACTAACTAACCGATGTATTTATGATATTTTTATGATTAATATTTTATACATTTTACTTTATAGTAAGGTGAAAAGACAGTGGATATCTTCACTGAAAATGACAAATTTTGTAAATTCAAAGCTTCTGTTGATAAGGTTTCAAAAACATACATTACATAGCTCATTTTCCTATGATAAGCACTAATGCCTTGTAAATCTGCATGGTACAGTAATTTTTACAAATACATAAATAATGGCAAAATTTCTGAAACCATTTAAACTTTATTTGACACCATTAAATGTGTTTGATGTAAATAAATATTATAAAAGGTATTTCTACGATGCTTTTGATATTTATTGTTGAATTAAAATCTCTGCCAAAAATATTATCTTTAAAATGTATGTGTACATACAAACAATATAATTCTATATTAAATTATAATAAACACCCGGAAAAACAAACCAAGTACAGAAATCATAAGAATACTAACAAAACAGGATTCAGGTCGTTTTTGAGATTCCATTTTAAAATTAATTCATGTATCCAAAGTATATTACATCCTCAAACATAATTTGTACAACATTATTGAATATTTTGACACTGAGGAAATGCATAGAACTCATTTTATATTCCCTCAAGTTTCTGCCTTTATGGAGGAATATATGCACTGCTTATATACAAATCTGTTATTTATTTACTTGTGGTTTAAAGTGTTTGCAAAAAAATCATGCTATGTTTAAGTTGTATCTCAAATCAATAAACTTTACAACCAATTTAACACTTCAAATTATGACAAGTGTTGTGCTGTTATTCATATATTTTATGGGGTTGGTCTATTGGAGTTGACCCTAGAACTGGCTCTACGGGTGTACGGTTGGTTGCAAAAGTGGGAAGTCGTTGATGAAAATCCAGAAAAAAGCCAGCGAAATTGTTGGGTCCATTTCATCTCCCTGATAGGACCTAATATATCATGGCTTGTCTGGATCAAGATCCCGAGCTCACTTAGGGTCAGGATGATTTTCTCCATCACACATCTGAACCCAAGACCAGCACCTGCCATACAGCCAGCACCACAGCCACAGCCCCAGCCAGCCTCCAGGAGAAGAAGAAAGCCACCAAACCCCTGTGTCATGCACTGGTTACTTGTTACAAAGAAAAATGATGCTACAACAACCTCCTGGCTGACTTAATACACCCTAATGCCCCAGGATACCAGAATTTTTGAAAGCTGGTGTTGTTCTATTTCATCTGCTTTTTTGACCTCATCAAAGAACACATACACCACGACATTAAGAAGTCAGTCATCAATTTTAGGAGGCTCTTAGAAGTTTGATTAAAACTGGCAATAACACTGCGACACTTGGTAAGAGGAGAGACCTACACGTCTTTGTTATATCACTGGCTAGTTGGCCAAACCACCATCTGTAAATTCACCCCCCAGGTATGCCAAGCCATTCTTGCTGAATTCCAGGACGAATATTTATGCTGCTCTTTTCACCCTGAAGACTAGAAAAAGGTGGAGAAGTTTGGAACCAAATGGAATTCATGCTCTTGGGGCACTGGACACGAAGCATATCGCCATGAAGAAACAAAAAAAATCAGGCAGTTTCTATTATAACTACAAGGGCTTTTTTCTGTGGTGCTGCTAGCCCTGGTCAACACAAAATACAGATTCCTCTGGATAGATTGTGGGTCAAGTGGATCTTCATCAGATGCAAAGATGATCAACAGAAGTGATTTGAGGGAAAGATCAAGGATGGCACCAACTGAAACAATGGGGGAGGGATGGCCAGATTTGCACTGTTTCTACCTGGGTGATGAGGTCTTTACCTTGATACCATGGATGGTGAAACCCTACAGAAGAAGACAACTCACAAGGGAAAAAAGAATATTCAACTAAGCATCTCCAGAGGCAGGAGGGAGGTGGAGAGCATGTTTGGGATATCAGTGAGCGGAGTCAGGGTACTACTGGGGTCAATAGAGCAAAGGCCAAAGATTGTCAAAGACATTGTTTTTACATGTGTGGTGTTGCACAACATGCTGACCCTACGAAATGATCAGGTGGTGTATGTACGAGATGATAACTACAGGAATCCTTCGAGGGAGGCCATACAGCAGCAAGACACACTAAAAGAGTGCTTCAATCACTATGGGTATTGGCGTGGCAGGATGACAGGACCTGAGATGTGTCAACCAACAACCCTGGGGCCAGAAGAAGCTGACATCTATCAATCCTTTTCAGGACTACCCAGTTATTCCAAGAACTTTTATTTAATCTGGTGTTGCTTAAATTTCCAAAGAAAATATAATTCATTTTCAGCAAGTTTCAAAACTGTTTTAAACCAAATCACAAGTCCCCTGTTGAAAAACTTCAACCCAAGTTATGTAAAAATGGTCCACATTAAAAGTCAAAAGTTATAACCCTTTAGACAAAAACATGTTTTTTCATATTTTTTCTTGCAAATTTGCAAGATTTCTTTTTTAGTTCAAAATCATCGAAATCTTTGGGGAACCTCAAAAGTTTCTCAAGGGTCAAAAGTCAAAAGGTCTGATCCAAAGGGTTAAAATACTTTTAAAGTCAAAGTGTTTTAATTTTTTGCCAATTTTTAATTTTAGGATGGCCAAAGTTTCATTGGCTTTTCCCCATTTTTTTGCCAAAGTTTTTTTTCTCCCAATTTCATTTTAAGTACCTTTTTGAAAAAAAATTTAACTTTAATTTTTTTCACTCACACATTCATTCTTTTATTCACTTATTTGTTGTGTTTGGGGGAAAAGCGTTTTGTGTAGTGCAGTGTAATGCTTCTTGGTTCGGGATTTTTTTTACCCTGTAGCTATTAATTGTTGTTTTGAAGAATCAGGTGGTCTTGAAAAGGACCTTTAAATGTTTGACAGGAGTGGTACTAAAAAGACTGATTGTAGGCAAGTGCAGTGGTTCTACTGCTTCTGCTGTTTGGCATCAGCAGACTGCGGAGGAGGCTGAGGCTGGGCTGATTGCTGCTGATGTTCTTGCTGCATGTTGGTGGTTGCTGTTGCAAGTTGGGTGGTGAAAACAGGGGCGGTGTGTCGACCTGTTGGTAGCTCATCAGTAACTGTAGATTTCCAAAGAAACTTGAGAGTCCTGATATGTTGTGTTGACCTTCATCTCTTGTTGCAGAGGCAAATGACGGTTGGTTGAAGTGCTTTGTTGGGGTCAGTGTGAAGGTAAGCAATCTTGAAGGTCCGGCCTTTTGGTTGTTAACCACTGGGAAGCAACTTGGCTACCCTCTGAGTTGTTGTTGCCACTTGTCTCTGCTGAGCAGGTTGGATGGGCTGGCTTGCTGGTATCTGAGTCTCCGGGATGGTTAAGATGTGTTCCCTCGCAACTGATGCTGGTTGCTGTGGCTGATGAAATGTCTGTGGCACAAATGTTGAAGTTGGACTTGAGCTCCTAGAAAGTGTCTGTTGCTGTGGTTGCTGGGGTTGATGGCTCCTTTCCTCTGTCCTTCTTTGGATGCTGCTTAGAAGTTTCTCAGCCTTGTTTCTGAATGTTTGAAAGTCTTTATCTTCTAAGGCCTCCACCTCAGATGCCAGGCAGTTGCAAAAGGCTGTTTTTGTTGTCTCCTGCCTTGGCCCAGGGAATGATTACAGTATGGTTTTCATCTGTGCATTCTGGTCCATGACCTGTTGGTCAACCAAAGAATGTGAGGTTTGTAACTGAAGGCAATATTGTGATGTCTGATTGCATGCTGATCGATTTGCAGAGTCCCTTGCCTCTAATGTGCGTCTTGAAGAAGTTAAATTTATCCTGAATCCAGTTCTGCCTTTCCATCATTTCTATTTGAGCCTGACCAGACTTGGATTGCATGAGCTTGCTGTAACGTGTCCTTTGCGAATCACACCAGGTCTTGCACACTTGGACAGACAGTTTGCGACTGTTGGTGAAATAATTCCTTCCTTGGTTTGTCCTTAAAATATTCATTAATCTTGTCATGAAACTCTTGTGGTTATTCGAAAAGTTCACAATTGCCTCCTCATCTGAGTCCATCAGGTAAATGTTTGTCATGTGCCCCTTCTTGTATCCTGAGTGAAATTGAGATGTGCCCGCCTATTCTCTAGCATCTGTATCAATTTTTGTGCCACTTTTGTCTGTCCTTGCACGCTTTTCAGCGACTACCTCCTCTGCAGAGAGTGTAGTTTTATCCCTCATGGCTTCCTCCCTTGGCACACCATCCAATTCATAAGGCATAAGTCATAAAACATTAGACATGTTCTGAGTCGTTCCCAGAGAGGTGGTCCGGTGTTCGGTAGTAAGAAGCTATGGTGGGAATGATTTCTGAAATAGGTAGGTTTTGAGTCGACTTTTGAAACTGGAGAGATTTGGAGCACTGCGTATATCATATGGAAGATCATTCCATAACTTAGGGGCATCGTATGAGAAACTATTGTTAAAATGGACCTTTGATTTATGGATGGAAGCACAGTAAGAGGGAACCTGAAGGAACAAATTTTTGGGATTGGAACGTCTTGTATTCATGGCAGATTTGTACAAGGGGAGATATGGTGCAAAATACTTAGGTCATCTTCACTACCTCTGCCAAGGAGATATTACTTTCATGACCTTTTTACTTTGTCTGCTTATGAGCACTTAGATCTTAGATCTCATCAAAATTTGAGAGTGACCTTAGTCACAGTCTGGCTGCTAAAATCCAGATTTTCTCATGTATTTATTATTAACTGCATTGGCATAAGTTTCCACTCTCTGAGTGTTCCTGTTTGTGATGAAATGTGAAATAATGTGTGTTATTGTAGGAATAAATACCAATTGTTAGGGTGTTTGTTATAGGATATACACCCGGAAAAATTCCAAATAATGCCAGTCATATCTCCTGAATTATTCAAATATCTCTCTTATACCCCATTATGGCCCACATTCCCCGTCATCGTGGTAGTAGTTCTTCAACCCCTTTGTTGATGTAATTCACATCCCCCATTATCACCTGATATGTCCCAGTGATTATTTTATGGTTTTATGTCCCAGTGATTATTTTATGTTTTTTTATGTTGAATACCTTCTTGTCATGTTTTTAACTCTGGCTTTTGACTGATTGTAATTTTATGGGTTTCTCTGTTCCTATGGTTTGTTATCTCTTAGGTTTTTTATCTTTTTTGCATTTTTTTTCTTGTGACAGTTCATTTTCACATAGTTCTTGTTTTCTTTCTGCTTTGGATCTGGTAGTGTGTTCTTGGCCATGTTAGTTGTACAAGCCATTGTAGTGATATTTATCCTGTGTGTTGGTTTCTCACGTAACTGGCTAAATGCTGACAAGAGTCAGAATTGTGAAAAGGTTGACAGGAGCATCCCATCTATATTTCGGCTTCCTGTTTTGGTGCATAAATGTTGTTACCTTGGCAATACAAAATAGGTTCCTCCACAATTGAAACTAAAAAAAAACCAAACTACTACTCCTTTTATTTTGTGTGGCAATGTTGCTTCAAACCCTGGCACGACCAATTTTGGATTTGTCAATTGTAGATCCATTCGCAATAAAGGCCCTTTCCTGCATGACCTCATAAAATGCAGTGACTTAGATATCCTGGGTCTGGTTGAGACTCATATTAGACCAAATGACACTGATGGTCTCCTGAATTCTCTCACACCGGCTAATTACAAATTCATCCAAAAACCAAGGTGTACTGGTTTGTGCTAGGGATTGGTCGGTATCAAAAATGTGTACATCGGGAGGTTGCCAATGCAAAACCGTACTGTTTCTGGGACCGATTCACATTTTAGTACACCCCAAACAAACATGGAGGTTTTCATTAGTGGTGTCCAGGCATCACGCTTGTCAGTCCCTCCCCCTGGGGGGTTTGAATGGCTTGGTGGGACCTTAAGGTGTGCAGGTCTACTGTTATAGAGGTCAATGTTGTTTGTATATTACTGTTCTTAAATGCCTTTGGGGTCCTTGCTGAATTACTGGGTTATTGTTAACTTGGCTGTGATTGGTTGGCTTATAGTGAAGCCATATCTTGGGGTTTGTCCTTGCATTACAAACTTGAAAGTCAAACTGGGTGGACATGAAAAAGAAAATTTTGGACATGAAAAAGTTTTGTTTTTTCTTCTTGAAACGTGAATTAAATTTGGAGATTTTATTTGATTTTATGTTGTGACTTTTAATATTTTAACTTGTAACGTGTGATGCACTTTAATGGACTAGAACTCATGAATTAGTGTGTTTATTCACGTCAAAGTGTATTGTGCATATTGGGATGAAGTGTCAAGAACTAGGACAGTCTGAGTGCTGTTCACTGAACTATATCAATGCTGTGTTGATGATTGCTGAGAGTATTGTCATCTAGACGACCTCAGGCTTGCCTTGGCTAACCACAAAGGGATGGTCTAACCTGTTTATTTTACCCTTGCTTTTACTGGAATTAGCCAAGCCAGATCTGATTTCGTCGTTGACAGCACCCTCAGGGAGTTGCTTCTTTGTGTTGTAGTGATAAAAACTTAAAGAAATAAGCAAACTATCGTGATAGTGTGAACTTAACTGTGATCATGGGGAAAGGAAAAACTTGGTGTAGACTTTGTGAAAAAAGACATTTTCCCCCGACAGGGAAGAGATGCCCTTTACACCTGAATAAAGAAGATGGAGGAAGTTCTGTGCAGAAGCTTGGTAAGCAGAAAGACTCTCAGTTGAATCCTGTAACCAAGAGCTTGGCTGGGTCTGGGCAAAGCACCTCTAAAAGCACTCCTAAGCGGGACTTATCTGTTAAGAGGGGTTTATCCCCCGGTCACACTGACCAGAGTGCCTCTGATAGTGCTGATAAAACTGCAGAGGACGGTGCCCACAGTGGGATTCAAGAGAAGATCTTGGCTGAGTTGCAGAGGATGGGGAGCAGGCTTGATCGTGTGGAAGACCAGATGGCAGGGACAGTAGCTGGACAGTCTAGTGTCAGGGACAAGAAGTTAAGTACTGTTAACAAGTGTAAAAGTAACAAAAAAGTAAAAGGTCATACTGACGTGTTTGATACATCAGATTCTTCTTCTGGTGAGTCAGATTTTCTTCCCCTTTCAGTTATCAGATCCTCAAAGGCCCTTCAGAAGAGAATTGATACCTCGATAGCGGACCTAGAGAAAGACCAAAAAGCTCAAGGTAATAGCAGTAGTGAAAAAATTAAATCAAAAAGGGGCGGAGTCAAGGTTATGGTTAACAAACGTGTTGCTTGGCCTCATGAGCATATTTTTTTTTTTGGGGGGGGGGGGGCAAGACGCCAAGCCTGAACATTGTGATAGTAACACTATAAATCAAAGTAACATGGTCAGTAGGAATGACAATTTCAATGCTAATGTTAGTTTGCTGAAAAGACACGAACATTTCAATAAACATGTGGTTTGCACTAGAGTTTTTTATAGTTCATTTGTTAATAAAAGGAATGCCAGTAGTCTACTGGCTAGAGGTAACAAGGTTCGAACTATGATTAAAGGTCATGTCAAGAGTAATGTTAAACCACAACATATGGAAATTGTGAGATCCAGGGTAATCAAGAGTCGCGTTCAACCTCAGGTGAGTCACACTTGTGTCAGTGCTAAGAACTCTAGGACCCAAGATGAGATTGTCCCTCAGGTGGGGACTTATGATGCTGGGGGGTCACAACAAGAGGTTATACCGGACAGTGACACAGGTATGAATAGTGGTTCACATATGGTAGAGACTACAGGTCCTAGTGGTCATGTTGTGAGTAGTGTGAGTCATATGTCGCCAGGGAACAGTATAGCTGTAGGTCCTCAGAACTTGGCTTTGCTTTATGATGTGAGTGTCGATTGGGATGAAAAATATTTAAATACTGTTCTTCCAAAAAGTGTGGCTGATATGCACAAAAACAGAAGTCCTTGTAAACTATTTCAAGAATGGAAGGATCAAAGCAACTTTGATTTTGGCTTTATTCCCCTATTCCACTTCATCATGCCAAAGAATAGTGATTATGTGGCCCCAGCAGTTACTTGTCCATTTGAATTATATCACAGGGTCAAAAGTAGTGGTCACTTGAATTACATGGCTTGCAGAATTCCAGTTAAATCTCAGCTCAATGTTAGGGCTTGGGAAGAAATGATGGAGGGGTATTGGGATACACAACTCACCCACAGGAGTTGTTCTCTATACTCTGACCATAAAAATCATTCCTCTGCCCTTCAGCACATGTCTGATGTTGATGTTTATCTCAAGGAAGAGACCCATCATGGGGCCATTTTGGGCCCGTTCGACAAAAATTCCATAGTGGGAACTCACGTTTCACCTTTCCTTACAAGAGATAAAAGTAATTAAAAAAACAGGCGTGTGATTATTGACCTTTTGTGGCCAAAACATAGCTCTGTAAATGCACCGACTTTGCTCTCACATTTCCTTCTGTAGATCATATCACAAATGAAATAAAATGTCTGGGCACTGCTGCACGCGTCACGGAACGCAGATCTTTCAACGCGTCAGCGACGCCGTACGTTTCGGTATGCGTCGACGAAGCTATGACGTCATCAATTACGTGGACGATTTCATAGGTCTGGGCGTCCCTAGCGTCGCGCGTGCGTCGTTTGACGCATTATGCGTTCTTTTGCGTCAGTTAGGCCTTGATGTTAGCTAGAAGAAGTTGATAGCCCCCACCACTAAGGCAGTGTGCCTGGGTGTGGAGATTGACACTGTACGTCGCACTATCTCTATACCTCAAGAAAAATTGACAAAAATTCATGACATGGTTACTGAGTGGACCTCCAAGCATTTTTGGTCTATGCGTCAACTTCAATCTTTGCTAGGTTATTTGATGTATATCCAAAAGTGTGTAAAACCATCTCGCTTCTTTGTCAATAGAATGTTGGAGCTGTTGCATCGTAATTATGACGCCTCTTCCATCACACTTGATCATGACTTTAAGAGAGACCTTAGGTGGTTCCAGTGCTTCCTCAGTCAGTACAATGGCACGTCATTTTTTGACCATAAGCCAATTCATCATGTTGTTGAACTTGACGCTTGTCTGGTGGGTTTGGGAGGCAGGTGTGGTCACCTTGTGTATCATCTTCCTATTGTGAAACATTATGCTAACCTTACCATAGTACATTTGGAAATGGTCAACATTTTGGTGGCGGTTCGAGTTTTTGCTCACCTGTGGTCAAAACAGCGAATTTTGGTCAAGTGTGATAACCAAGCAGTGGTTCATGTGTTAACCACTGGTCGTACTAAGGACGCTTTCTCAGCAGCTTGTGCAAGAAATATATGGCTGGTGTCTGCTCAAAATGATGTGGAGTTGTCATATAGGCATGTACTGGGCAGAGATAATGGGGTGGCAGATTTACTGTCAAGGTGGCAAAACACAACAAGACAACATGTAGAGCTACAAAGCAAGATAGGGAGTCATTTGTGGCTCAATGTTAGCTCAAAATTATTAGAAATTAACAATGAAATTTAAATTGCTGGTGTTAACAGATTCTACCTTTGTTGCAGGTCAGAGGCGGTTGCTCCACCTGGTGGATGGACCTTCACAGAGAGTCAAGGCTGCCTTCCGTCCTAAAACTAGGAGATGCTACCAGTTGCTATTTCGAAATTTTGTGGGTTTCTGCTGTTTAGCTGATATTTTGATACAGGACGTTAGCTTGCATTCTGTAATGGCTTATCTTGAGTATCTAGCTCTAAACAAAGTGTCGGTACACATGGTTGCTAACAATGTAGCTGCTATTAAAGCTAATTTTGTGATGTATGGCATTGATCATTCTGTGATGGAACACCCTAGAGTAAAATGTTTTCTGAAATCAATGTGAATTAATAGACCATTCTGTTCCTGTTCGAAATGTCATGTCCCTTCAAAATTTGGTGGACATTGTCCACTTGTGTTACCACATTTCTTTTGGCTCTGTCTTTAAGTCGGTATTTCTCATTGCCTTTTTTTGGATTTTTGCGAATTTCCAACATGGCCCCTCATTCCATTGCTTCCTTTGACCCTACCAGACATTTGACTCCATCTGATGTAAAAATTTCCAAAAATTCCATGACTCTTGCCATTAAGTGGTCCAAAATCAATCAAAATAGGGACAAAATTCATTATATCACTTTGCCCATACTTAGGTCCCATCCTCTTTGCCCTGTGTCTGCATTAAAAAATGCTTTAAGTTTGTACAGCCCTTGCCCACTAGATCCACTATTTCAAATTAAGACTGTCTCAGGTTGGAGAGTCGTGACTGACTCTCGCATCAGAAAAGTCTTGTCCAGATTGAATAAAAAAATGGGATTCTGTGCTAATTATTTCACTTTTCACTCCTTCCGGCGTTCAGGAGCTACTTTGGCTTTTGATGCTCATGTGCCTTTGCAGAGTATCAAGTCACATGGCTCCTGGACGTCGGATTGTGTATGGACATACATACAGCAAAACAAAAGTTCCACTAGAGATATTGCTTTATCTCTTGCTTGTGTTATTAATAATGCTTAATTCTACTCCTATTGGGCCTTTGAGGGTTTTTATGAAAGTTGGTTGCTTCAATTGTAACATCATGTTTAGCTTATGGTCATCTGGCTGCGCTGCAGCCGTGGGGGGTCCCAGTAACATCTCCTTATACCCTTTGGTCTTGGGTTTCAATCTTTACTGACAGGGGTAGTCTTATATGATTCAATTTAGTAACTGCACTTGTGGTGCTTTAGTGTTTAATATTGGGGCATGGGGGAGACATGTACTCATGCCTTGGTTAGTAATTTTTGAAGTAACTGGTAATTTCATGCTTGGCATGAGTACTATTAGTAAAAGTTTAATTTCATGTTTAGCATGAGTAGTGTTGTTACTTGTGCTGTGTTAGTAATATGATTTAATCAGTTCATCATTAGCATGGATTGTGTGGTTCACCATGCTGTGTTGGTAATGTTTCAGTATTGGTAATTGGACTCAATTGAGAGTCTGAAGTATTGAGATGGTTCTGAGCAGTTTTAGTCACTTGTGTAATCGATTGAGTCTGTAATATACTAATAGTATAGTTTTATATATCTTAGTATTTTACTGTAACTGTATATCTTATACTATTGTTGTATTATAATAAACTATATCCTGCACACTCGTTGTTTGTGCCCCAGGGGGGGACTGTCATTAGTGGTGTCCAGGCATCACGCTTGTCAGTCCCTCCCCTTGGGGGGTTTGAATGGTTTGGTGGGACCTCAAGGTGTGCAGGCCTACTGTTATAGAGGTCAATGTTGTTTGTATATTACTGTTCTTAAATACCTTTGGGGTCCTTGCTGAATTACTGGGTTATTGTTAACTTGGCTGTGATTGGTTGGCTTATAGTGAAGCCATATCTTGGGGTTTGTCCTTGCATTACAAACTTGAAAGTCAAACTGGGTGGACATGAAAAAGAAAATTTCCCTCCCTCCCTCCCTGGTTTTAAATTTGGGTATGATGACATTTCTTCTAGATTTATATTTTTTTTAGTAAAGGGGGTTTTATGAAAGTTGGTTGCTTCAATTGTAACATCATGTTTAGCTTATGGTCGTCCGGCTGCGCTGCAGCCGTGGGGGGTCCCAGTAACATCTCCTTATACCCTTTGGTCTTGGGTTTCAATCTTTACTGACAGGGGTAGTCTTATATGATTCAATTTAGTAACTGCACTTGTGGTGCTTTAGTGTTTAATATTGGGGCATGGGGGAGACATGTACTCATGCCTCAGTTAGTAATTTTTGAAGTAACTGGTAATTTCATGCTTGGCATGAGTACTATTAGTAAAAGTTTAATTTCATGTTTAGCATGAGTAGTGTTGTTACTTGTGCTGTGTTAGTAATATGATTTAATCAGTTCATCATTAGCATGGATTGTGTGGTTCACCATGTTGTGTTGGTAATGTTTCAGTATTGGTAATTGGACTCAATTAAGAGTCTGAAGTATTGAGATGGTTCTGAGTAGTTTTAGTCACTTGTGTAATCGATTGAGTCTGTAATATACTAATAGCATAGTTTTATATATCTTAGTATTTTACTGTAACTGTATATCTTATACTATTGTTGTATTATAATAAACTATATCCTGCACACTCGTTGTTTGTGCCCCAGGGGGGGGGACTGCCTCTTCATGACATCACAATAAAATTGACCAAATACACAAAATATGAGATAAAAGCTTATAATTTCTTCAGATTTCTTGATTGTCTCCAATATTTTAAGTTTTCCTACAGTTATATGAGCTGACAAGTGATAATAAGGTTATAAATTGTCGTTACCAAAAATTGGCAGTTCTTTTCAACGTAATCGCTAGTACTGTATAAAGTCTGCAAATGAATCAAAATTGGGGATAAAAGCTTATAATTTCTTCATATTTTGGATATGTTTCTAATATTTTAACCCTCTTTTCCTTTATATATGTTGACACGCGAAGTGGCGGTTGTAAAATCTCATCACGGTATTTCAGTAAAATGGTCTCGATACCGAGATACTGGACCTACCAACCCATCCCTAGTTTAGGTGATGGTGTTGGCTTTCTGTGTAGAAAACCTTTTCTCCCAGGATTGTCTCTTCACCAGTTTTTAGATCATTTGAAATCATCATACTATCTTTCAAGTCCGACTACAATAGTTTTGTTGCTGCTTGTGTGTATCATCCCCTAGGTTCTTGTACTACTCAGTTTCTGGCAGATTTTCTGGCTCTTTCTGGCTTTCTGTCTTCAACTGGTTCAAAATTCATCATTTGTGGTGACATAAATGATCATCTGGTCCAGGTTTAACGACATCCTTCAGTGTTGCAGTTTGGTTCAAAGTGTCAGCGGCCCAACTCATATACTGGGTCATACTCTGGACGTTTTGATATCTCCTTGTGACTCCGATTTTGGAGATTTCATATCTGACCATGCTGCTATAAGATGCCAAACTGATTTTTCCTACCCATCAACCAGTATTAAAAAATTGGTCTCTTATTGTCGGTATCACAGGATCGATATTAACCAGTTCCACAATGACCTTAATGATATACTGTTTGTATGGTCCCCTGAAGGAACTGTTGCCGAACTGTGTGATCAGTACATGGTTGGTGTAATCCAGGTACTTCCAGGTACTAAACAAGTAGGCTCTGCAAGCAAATTGCCTGGTGCAATTGACTGGCCAATAAAGACAAGGGTTCCTATTATACTAATCTTATAACTGCAAACAGTGTTGACCCCAAGAAGCTATGGCAGTCATTATGGAAGGTATTACATCGCACCTCTGAGACTGTTCTACCTGCTCACAGCTCAGACAAAAGCCTTGTGGACATGTTTGCTTCTTTTATCTCCAATAAAATAAGCAAAATCAGGGACACATTTGCTACTTCTGGCTCTTTCAATGATGCACCCGATTCGGTGCCTCCTGCTTTCAATGCCTTTATGCCTGTTACTGAAGATGAGGCCCATAAGTGTATCAGTGAGTCCCCCACTAAATCTTGCTCACCAGACCCTATACCAACAATCCTCCTTAAGGATTGTCTTGATATCCTCCTCCCATCTATTACCAAGTTGGTAAATTATTCTCTCATTGAAGGCCCTTTCCCAAAAAGGCAGTTGTCACCCCCCTCATAAAAAGGCTTCTCTTCCTAGAAACGATGTAAAGAATTATCGCCCAGTGTCTGGTCTTTGTTTCCTATCAAAGTTGGTGGAGCGAGTCATTGTCAAGTAACTAATGCCACACACTAATAACAACAAACTGGACAATCCTCATCAGTCAGCATATAAGCCAGGATATTCAACGGAAACTGCTTTATTGTCGATAAAAAACGAGGTCCATCTCTCTTTGGCAAACGGTGAACCCACAGCTCTAGTACTACTTGACTTATCAGCCACATTTGACAGTATTGATCACAATATTCTCCTTGGTTACCTTAAATCCTGGTTTGGTCTTGGTGGAACTGTTCTAAAGTGGTTTGCTTCCTACTTGGGTAATCTTTGCCAGGCCATCGAGATAGGCTCCACGCTATCTGAATTAAGCAATCTCATCTATGGGATTCCCCAAGGTTCTGTTTTGGGTCAATTGTTTTTTTTCACTTTATACAACACCACTTAGCAAAATCATCCGCCTCGATCCGCATATTAAATTCCATTTCTATGTGGACGATACTCAGTTATACATCCATCTCTCCCATAAGAATGCCTCTTCTGCTCTCGCCAAGCTAAATGCCTGCCTTCAGGATGTGCAAAGATGGATGTCTCTTAGTAAACTGAAGTGCAACCCTGAAATAACTGAATTTATTGTCTTTGGTTCAATGTCAGAAGATTTTCTCCCATTTTCCTGTCAGTATTCTTGGTAGTCTTCTTCATCCGGTTGATTCTGTCAGAAATCTAGGTGTGTGGTTTGATGCAGATTTTTTCTTCTCTGAACATGTTGAGATGACTTGCAAAGCTTTCTTCAGACCTTTGTGACCTTTGTGACCTTTGTAGAATAAGACAGTATCTTACTCCTGAAGTGGCAGTCCTTGCTGTAAATGCCTTGGTTAGTAGTCGTCTGGACTATTGTAAGTCTCTGTTAAGAGGCTTGTCATGTTTCAATCAGTGCACATTGCAAAGTATTCAGAATACCCTTGCTCGTATTGTTACATAGAATTGTTATCATAGAAAGTATGCTCATGTTATACCTATTCTAAAGAAACACCACTGGTTGCCTTTTAAGTACCGATGTATTTTCAAAACTGCAATACTAGTGTATAAATTTTTGCACAGTGGTTCTCCTTCCTATTTTGAACCATTCTTATCTCTCAGTAGTTGTCCCTATAGTACCAGGCATAGTCACCCAGATCGTCAATACCTTACAGTTCCTCCTTTCCACTCATCAGTCTTTAAGCCAGGATAGTCTGGGGGCTTGGTCTGGAAATCGAATAATGTGACAAACTTTGGTATTATAAACGTTTTTTAAAATGCATATTTTACCAATTGAGGTTAGGTTTTGTTGCCTCCAAGGCACAAGGGTTCTCTCTGCATCTGTTTTTATAGTATTATACTTTAGGTTAGGCATATCATGAAGATTTAATGAAAATGTTATACCAAGAACTCTAAAAGTATTTATTCCCCACTTCAAGTTGGATTGCGGATACATTTTTCTTGGGTTTCCTTTTTAAAATTTTTTTTCCTTTTCCATACTATTTGAGTTTTTTCTTTGTTTACTTTTAAGCCAGAGTATGTGCCAAATATTTTGAGGACATTGAGTATATGGTTGTGTCATCTGCAAACTGAGGAATTTTTACACACTTTTTATTTACTTTTAATCCTTTAATTGAGTCACATGTCTCTACTAAGAGTGTCAAAAAAGCGAGCGTATTATAAAGAGATATGGAGCAATCGGGTCTCCTTGTCGGGAGCCCATTTTAATACTGATTTGATCAGATAGGAAACCACATTGAAGAACTGTTGTAAAAATGTTTGTGTTAAAGGTAATTATCCACTTAATAAAGTTCTGTCCAAAACCTTGTCTTTTTAGAGCCTCAATTAGGAAATCCCATAACATCGAATTGAGTGCTTTTTCAAAATCATCTAGCTTTAATAAACCAGGGATTTTATTGTATTCTGTGAAATGAATTTGTGTCATATATCAAGCGTGTACAATCGCTCATGTAGCGTTCACTTATAAAACTTGTGTGCTGCTCTGGAATTAAATAATTTTATACCCTTTTCAATCTATTTGCTATTACTGATGATCCTATTTTATATGCTACTGACAGAAGTGTAATGGGACGCCAGTTTTTCAAGTATTCTCTTGGTTTATCACCTTTTGGGAAGCATGAAATTATGCTATGACACATTGAAAGAGGTAGTTGACCTATTTTGTAGCTTTCATTCAGGGTTCTCAGAACAAAAATTTTCAATTTTGTCCAAAAAAAGTTTATAGAATTCTGATGGAAATCCATCTATCCCTGGACTTTTATTGTGCTTCATACTCTGTAGTGATTGCCTAATTTCATGTTCTGTAAGTTCTCCTTTAAGGGCATCTGCATCTTGTTTGGATAGCTGATTAAAACTATCAGAATTGATATTGCTGAAAAAATCTTTCATACATTTATTTTCAATTTTGTTAAATAATGTAAAATAAAATTTATGGATTTCTATGAAGATATTTTCTTGTTTGTTAATATTTTCACCCTTTTCATTTTTGATATTTCTAATAGTTTTCTCTATGTATCAATGGTTTTCTAATATACAAAAATTTTGATGTTTTTTCTCCTTCACCAAGCCATTTGGCTCTAATTATTGAACATTTTATTTTTTCGCTTCTAATGATTTTAACCTCTTTATTCTTGTTGTCTAGTAATTCCAAATCTGGTACTTGTTCTTGTTCAAGGGATTTAATTTCTTTTTTCAAAATTGATTCTGTATTGTCCACTGATTTTTTTTACCCAATGAAAATTTTATCGTTTCAGCTCTTATTTTTAGCAACAAAACTTTGAATAAAAATTGGCTATCTGATATACTAAATTGCAACTCACTGTCTCTTATTGATGTGATGTTATTAGGGTGATATACCAGGACAGCATATCTTAACTTTCCTTCGTCAATAATATTGTTTATTTTTATTAAATATTCTTTGTCCTTTAACAGTGAATTCTTAAATTTCCATACTCCTTTTGATTGCCGGAATTTACACACAGCAATACTTAATTCTAGTATTGAATGATCTGATCGGTACGATGGTCTTACTGAACAGTTACTTACTAGGTCAGAGAGTGGTCGAGATAGAACAAAGTAATCTAATCTTGCTTGTTTTAGTGGATTTTTTCGCCTCCAAGTATAGCGTTTTTCATCTTGGTGGTTTAATCGAAACATGTCATGTAGATTGTATTTATTAATTATAGATAGCATTTCATTTCTAGCACCAGGGTTATTGAGTTGTCTATAATTATAGCTGTCTAAGTGTGGATTTAGAGTGATATTTAAATCTCCTGCTAGCAAGACAAAATCCATTTATGTGATTCAATTATGTTTCCAACCTTTTTAAAAAAATCCAGGTTGTCTTTGTTCAGAGCATATATGTTAATCAGGTTCAATTTTAGTTTTTTACTTATTAAAATATTTAACCAAATAAGTTTCCTCTCAGTATCTTTGAAGCTTTCCATTACTTCATATTCAAAGTTGGATTTAATAAGCATTTGCCACTCCATTGGCATTTGTCTTGGAACCCACTTAAAAACAGTCTCCTTGCCAAAGATTTTTTATTGCACTTCAATCGTTTTCCATCCAATGTGTTTCTTGTAAACGTAAAATATTGCCACCTAATGAATCTAAATAGTTTATCACGTCAGCTTGTTTCTTAAAGTCTCTTGGGCCTTGGCAGTTTGCAGACAACACTTTTATCTGACAAAGTTTTTTGCCTTCCATTTTTAATATATTTCTCTCTCCATATGCGCCCAGTCTCAATTTCAGTACTAATACATACATTGGTTTCTACTCTCATTGAGAAGGTATTTTTATATGTTGTTAAATTTGACTTGCTTGTATTTTGGGTTTTAATCAGCAGGTAATATTTGAAAAGTCTGTTGGTCTTCATAGAAGTTAATAGTCATTTCCAAACTTACACACAGCTGTACCGGTGAACCAGTGTTTTATATTATGTTTGTATTTGTTCAAGGCGATAAGGCACAAAGTGAGTGACAAATTCACAACTTGCCGCATGTAAATATAAATGCATAGAGAATAACTATAAATTAAAATTAAATCTCTATACTGTACAGTCAGATTACCAATTGTGTTTATACATTGTTATTTACGGATCAAAATATTCACCTCTGCATATACATCTACTATTATGCAGATATTTATTGGTTTAGTAAATCAACATAAATACACCATCAGCCACATGTTGACCTCTGCCCCACAGTTTAGATATTTCAACACAACCTTTAGCTTTTACTCATTTTCAAAATTTACACACAGCTACATCAGTGGGTCTGTCCTAAAGCTCGGACTTCTGTCCAACTTGGAATTCTAGTTGGACTAAGTGGAGCGGTGTAGCGCCAGATTTTACACCCCACATAAAATGCATGGGGGTGTAATATATGGCAAGTTCAATTGCCATATTTTACACCCCTTGCCATATTCTACACCCCCTTGCCATATTTTACACCCCTTGGTGGATTTTTTTACAGTTGCTATATTAAAGTTTATGAAATAAGTGAAGTTCAACAGCTACAAACAGCCATAAATTATGCATTAGAACTCAAAGACAATAATTCCTTTGCTTACAAATTGTTAAACATTTTAAAAATATTTGCTGGCACATCTAAATAATAATAGCTAATTATCATCCAGTGACTTTTCAGTTAATTCACAAATGTCTAAGATTAATAAAACGAATGAAATAAAATATATATAGTGTTAATACAGTGGGACAAAATCATTTCTATATATTTTCCTTTGATATGAGAGGCCAAACCATTGTTGTTGATTTGTATTCACTAGGCTAGTCCCTAATTGAAATTATCCCTATTGTTGTCTCAAGTCACCACAGCCCTTTGATTAGAATCTTGCCAATAGATGTGCAACCATGTGCAAGGCTTTAAGCTAACTGTGGCTTCTCACCTGGGGTTAGTGAGTGATTAGTTAATTAGACAATCTATGCATTGTCTCTTTTGGTTGGATTTATATCACATAATGAACTAAATGGGTCCATTGACCAACTTAGCTATGGCTTATCATCTAGAAGTTAGAAATTAGATGGGATTTCTTACTTGTCACCCTATTTGGATTTGGCTTCTTCTATGTTAGTGTAATTTCATTTTAGCTGTGACTTGTCCTTAGTAATGTTACCAGGATTACCAGATGGGATATGAACAAGCAAAAATGACATATGTACATAAATTAATTGAACTGTTGTAATATATGAGTAATTCCCATGAATATTGAAACGTATTTTATGATATCTGAGTACACTGAATGTTACTGTATCTCACAGTATTTTATTAACAATGGTACTTTACAATTTTCTATGTAATAATAATGGTATAATAAAATTTTTCAAGAATGCTTTTTACTCTAAATATAATATAAACCATACAAGCTTGTGTAAATGAAAGGAATTTATGTAACATTATCATGGAGGAGTTGTATCTCCCCAAAACAGCTTAAAACGGGTTTTTCAACAATACCCATTAATCCTGTTAGCTTGGCTAGTCACTCAACCACAAGTGAAACAAATCAAGTTCAAAAGAATGCTAAAACAAAAGGCAAAGCTAAGAGTAATCCATTTACCAAGTCAAATATACATAGCCAAACAAATCAACTTAAGAGTCAATAGACAATAGACATATCATAATCTAATGGAGTTTCTGTCACACCCCAAAAGTGAAACAAATCAAGTTCTAAGCAGTGGTTAGACAATAGACAATTTCCAAACTCAATTGCAATCTAACCATTAAAGGGTTTGCTCCTAATCCCCCATTGATTTACTCTGTATGGACTGGTAGGGGGTGTAACTTTTGGTGTGGGTGTAAAATATGGCAGCTATATTTTACACCCCCTTAATCCCTCATTGTTAGGGGTGTAAAATATGATTGCCATATAATGCACCCCCTAAAAGATCAAAGAAAGGGTGTAAAATATGGTAGGGGTGTAAAATATGGCGTTACAGGGGCGATGGGTTGCGGCGATGGATTTGATTGGCTGGCCATCTACACAGCTATAAAGCCCCTGCCATTGACTAAGTGGAGATGTGGCCATTTGATTGGCTGACCATTTGATTGGTTGGCCCTGCATTTACAGTTATAGATCTAAAGCCCCTCCCCTTGAACATGAAGTAGAGATGTGGCAATTGAAATGATTAGTTCAATGTATTACTAGCAAGCCCCTCCTCTTGGCCTTAGTGGAGATGTGGTTGACTCTCAGCAATCCCTTTGATAAAAAGCTGGCAGAAAGGTTAACCCATTACCTGTTTTGCTGCTAGTGTTTTTTGTGAATTGATACTTTCTCTGAAACTGTAATGCTTATTTATATCAAAGTGAAGATTGATACAATCTGTGATAATATTTCTTTTTAATTATTAATCTGACATAAAGGGCCTATTTATACAATCAATTATATTTGAAGTATTTGTACAATAGGTATTCACCTAATTGATAGTGGACAATAAGAATTGCATACCACCAAAATGTATTTTATACTATTAATTTACATAATTATCAGCAACTAGGTGAATGTGTGTAATGTGGAAATTATTTACAACATAATTGCATCACACTTTTAATCATTTATGTAAATGACATTATGTATTTCTTTTCCAATAGTCTATTATTATATGTTTTTTTTCAATTTTTTATTATCATTTATTGCTCCAAACACACTTTAAAAGATACTTAATTACCTATCACCTTTAATGGGGAGCCGTAACACACTTAAGAGCATCTTCTTTGGATAATTACATTCACCAGTATACCCAGTTCAAAGTTGGTATTAATTACAATTACACTGTTGCATTATTTCCATGCATCCTATGCTATTATGTTGCAAAACTTTAAAGATCTTAAATTAGTAATCAGTTTTGCTGTGATCATTTGTTAAAGGCAAGAAGACAGGGAAGCCACATCCAATGTAATTCAGGTGAATTTGTGTTAATCCCCAAGGCTAACATAGGCTTATCTGAATAAATTCCACTGTAAAACATACAATAAATGAATCTAATTACAAATGTTGAAAAATGAACAATACATAAAATGTTGAGAATAATACATAAATGGAAAATAAGGGTAATGTCCAGAGTGCGAAGGGACATTAATGGAACATTTTATTAAATAAATTGATTAATGCCTATTGGATGTATAGCCCCAATATTCCACATCCACCATTTCTCTGTCATCTTTCTATGTTCAGATTTGGGAGTGTTGTACTTGAGGGAACACCATTCCAGCAGAGAAAATTGCATGTCCCTGACAGAATGACCTTCTCAGTAAAATGTTTTGAGACTGGGGTAATTCTGGTTTCCTTGGGTTTTGAGACTGACAGTTTGTGTTCATAAATTCTTTTTCTGAATGGTCTCCCTGTCTCCCCTACATAGTATTTATCACACTTTTTACAAGTGATTAAGTAAATAATATCACTTAATTCACAAGTTATGTGTTTGGGCACTTTTGTGATTTTGGTAATTTTATGTGTGATTTTGCACTGTACTTCACTGGCTTTTTTGATTAGTGGGCAGTAAGTGCATTTACCTCCAAACAAAACTCTGGAGGTGTTCAAAAGGGCGTTCAAATGAATCTCTTAAAGGCTAAGATACCCCGTAACCAAAAGGGCAACCTTACCAAACAAGAAAGACTAGGGCTAACAGAACTAGCTAATAACCCAAACATTGTCATTAAGAAGGCTGACTAAGGTTCTGCAGTAGTTGTCATGCAAACTACTGATTTCCTACGCGAAGGATATAGGCAATTAAGTGACACAGAGTTCTACACCAAACTTAAGGAGGACCCCACTTTAGATATCTCAAAAAAGATATGCAAAGTTCTCACTGATATGAAAAACCTTAAGATAATCACTGAAAAGAACTTTGACTATCTTAATGTAAAACACCCCAAAGCTGGGAGGTTTTACCTATTGCCCAAAATACACAAAAAGAATATCCCAGGCAGACCAATATGCAGTTCTATTGGACATCCCACATGTAATATTAGCAAGGTGAAGCCCAAGGTGAAATCTGACCATATCAAAAGATTCTTAGCCCATGATTTCCTATCGGTTGGTGTGACACTGGAAACCTCTAGGAATACGAATAAGCAAGATATAAACACTAATTTTGGCAATCCTCATTTGACCTTGAAAGAGGGGCCAAAGGTCAAATCCGACCACACCAAAAGATTCGCAGCCCATGATTTCCTAGATTTTGGTTTACCATTCCAAAGCTCTAGGACCAATAATAAGTGAGTTATAAGCACTTTTAAGTTTGGCTATCCTCGTTTGACCTTGAAGAAGGGGTCCAAGGTCAAATCCGACCACAGCAATAGATTCCCAGCCCATGATTTCCTATATGTTGGTTTACCATCCCAAACCTCTAGGACCAATAATAAGCGAGTTATAAGCACTTTTAAGTTGGGCTATCCTCATTTGACCTTGAAGAAGGGGTCCAAGGTCAAATCCGACCGCAGCAATAGATTCCCAGCCCATGATTTTCTATAGTTTGGTTTACCATCCCAAACCTCTAGGACTAATAATAAGTGAGTTATAAGCACTTTTAAGTTTGGCTATGCTCGTATGACCTTGAAGGAGGGGTCCAAGGTCAAATCCGACCACACCAAAAGATTTCCAGCCCATGATTTCCTGTATGTTGGTTTACCATCCTAAACCTCTAGGACCAATAATAAGCGCGCTATAAGCACATTTAAGTTTGGCTGTGCTCGTTTGACCTTGAAGGAGGGGTTCAAGGTCAAATCCGACCACACCAAAAGACTCCCAGCCCATGATTTCCTATAGGTTGGTTTACCATTACTTTTTGTCTGGGTGCAAATACTTTTTGTCCTTCAATCCTTTAACCACATACAAAGTCTCACTTTATTATGTTTAACCCACCTACTGCTGTGCTGATGTAACCTTTCTTGTAGAATCATAATTTCTCCAGTACTATTGGATCATTTTGGGGAAAATTTACAACAAACATTGATATAATATTAATCACACTTAGGTCTTGGGGGATATGTGGCCTTCCACTCTGCACTATACTGCTTCAGTACTATATATATTTTAACTGTGATACTTACTATTGACAATTAATATTTATTTTCTTGCTGTTACTCTGTTTCAACTAAACACTACTGATCTAATTGCACATTTAATAAATACAATTTACACCAAATACCAATCACCTTAATTGTAACTGCAATTATAATTACACACATAACAGGTTCATTGGTTTAAAATGTTATGTCCCAAGTGCAATATGTGCACTTTGGTTTATGCAGCATTATTATCAGTTTATTTAATATAATTACACTCCACTTGTAGGTCTGTTGAACTGAACACTTAATTGTAATTGTACTCAAACATTTAAATGTATATAAATGAGTCTCTGACCAGTACCTGTCATTAGTTTCATTTGTGTTTATCACATTGAAGCAGTTCTCAGAGTTCTAGCAATGTCAACATCTTTGATAAAATTTCAGAGATATTTCAAAATCAGAGATAGTATGCAGCCTATCAGGTTTAAGGGGACAGAAAGTGTCCTGAGTAATTTCCATCCTCACTGGCTCCATGAAGAGGAACTAGGCATGTCCTACTACGGTGTTGAGCAAGCCTACCAGCATCAGTGTGCAATTTACAATGGTTTTGATGAGGCAGCTGATTGTATCATGACTGTCAGTCCAGATACTGACACTGTGAAAATCTGCAAAGGAATTGCCACAGAGAAAATCTGCCCAAAGAGGAAAAGCTGGATGGATGTAAAGGAAAATATTTTGTATGGCTTCCTGCTGCTGAGGCTGGATCAATACAGGCCCTTCAGAAGAACACTCCTGGCAACTGACCGACCCCTCCACCATACTGTGGCCAGTAACTATTGGGGGATGGCGAAATTGGCAAAGGGCAGAACTGCTTTGGAAAAATGTTAATGAGGCTGAGGCAGTATATGAAGTCATCGTGGTCATCTCCCAGAAAACAGGTCCTGGTCTATAGCGATTCCATCTTCAAATATTTGCCTGAACAATTAGAGTAGATTGGATTCCAAGTCCATGCACTGCCGGGTGGATCTATTGGAGGAAGGAAGGCGATTGGCCCATTCATCCAGTCGCATAAAGTTACAAGAAAACCTGACATTGTGATTCTGCATGTGGGAACCAATGACCTCCAATTCGTCAAACAGCATCCAGGCTCTTTACATTCAACAATTGACCAGCATGTGTGTCTTGCCAAAAAGTTGGTACAAAAGCACAAAGAAACTAAAGTAATGGTGTCCCTACTACTGCTAAGACTGGATGATCATCAGCAAATGTGGTCGTGGTACTGCCATTATTTGACAATTAGGTTAGCTCACGAGTATATAACCACTATATCCTGGGAAGACTTTCCAACAAACCACTTGAGCATGGATTTGGTGCATCCAACAGCACAGGAAGGGCTCTCCTGCCTTTACTGGTCCTTGGTTGATAAAATTAGAGCCACCACTCCCACCACCCAGCCAGATGCCAAGACGACCACCCAGCCAGATGCCAAGATGACCACCCAGCCAGAAGCCAAGATGGCCCCTATCCAGATGCCAAGATGACCACCAAGCCAGAAGCCAAGATGACCACCAAGCCAGAAGCCAAGACGACCAACTACCCAGATGCCAAGACAACCACCCAGCCAGATGTCAAGATGACCAGCTACCCAGATGCCAAGACGACCACCCAGCCAGATGTCAAGATGACCACCAAGCCAGAAGCCAAGACGACCAACTATCCAGATGCAAGACGACCACCCAGCCAGATGTCAAGATGACCACCCACCCAGATGCCAAGATGACCACCAAGCCAGAAGCCAAGATGACCACCAAGCCAGAAGCCAAGATGACCACCTACCCAGATGCCAAGATGATCACCCAGCAAGATGTCAAGATGACCACCCAGTCAGATGCCAAGATGACCACCAAGCCAGAAGCCAAGATGACCACCAAGCCAGAAGCCAAGATGACCACCCAGCCAGAAGCCAAGATGACCATCCAGCCAGAAGCCAAGATGACCACCGACCCAGATGCCAAGATGACCACCAAGCCAGATGCCAAGACTGTGAAGACTACAACATTGAAGAGAAGTTTCCCTGTCTATGGAAATGTAATTGAACTGGGGTGGTATTCACTAACATGGATCAGTAAAAATCAGATCAAATTTGAACAAAAATTATCACTTTTTGATCAGATTTTTGGATCAGCTCAGATTGGTATTCATGAAACATTTGATCTGATATTTTGATCAAATTTTGGATTAACTATTATCCATGCTCTTTGATGGATTAACTTTTGGATCAAGGGAAGATGAACGTTTTAATCAGTTATTACAGAGGCAGACAGTATTTCACAACTGAATAAACTTTTTAAAATTGTGTGAAATTCATACAAAATCAGATCAAATATTTCATGTTTTCAGTTCAAGTGATCCATGGTTTCTGAATAGCTATTTGATCCCATGGCTCACTTGAAACTTTTTTCTTAAATTTAATCTGATCTTGATCTGGTCTTAATCCTTGTTAGTGAATACCGCCCCTGAAGAATGCAGCAGTGGTAATCCCTTATAAGGCTTACCGCAGAGTATCCCCTAGAATGCAGAATCCTACAACTACTCACACAAAACCTAAGAAAAACACAAATGAAGTCACCCAAACCCAAGCACTCAAAAGTAAAAGACCGTATAATGCATTTCAGAGGTGATCCAGATTTGGATTCTCTGAACCGTGACCTGGCAGAGACTGTGCAGAAAGTTAGAGAGACAGCTCCTCAAGTCCGTTCATCCAGAGTGTACAAAGAGAAAGGACAGTTAAGGTTAAAGTTCGCCTCAGTGAAAGGAAGGAATTTAGCAGACACTTTATTTATTTTTATTTTATTTCAGTTTCGTACACAGAGTACAACAATTATTAAAAAAAAAAAAAAAAAAAAATGCATACAGTTATATATACAAGGAAATATGCTGATCAATCTGTACATAAATAGTTTATCATTGAAGTTAATTCATCATATGTGAATAATGAGATAACACTATTTTCTCTAAGTAGAAGTAAATCACAAATATTACCAGCTGTACTCATGACATTTTCAGGAATTTGATTACCGCATCTGATTAATTTTTGTTGAACAGAACTTTGCAGTAATAGGTGCTTACTTACTTTTAGTAAACAAGACACATGATTCACAGTGTTACTGATTTTAGACATTGATCCATTTAAGGCAAACCTATAGCATAACTGCAGCACTTTATTTTCATGATTTCCTACTTTAACCAGAAATTTCATTGCTCTTGACATCAACTGAAATTCGATTGGTATATCATGACAAATAGAACTTAAAAGATTACAGTGTGTTGTGTATGGCAAATTAAAAAGTTTACGTATACTTTTCCGCCATTGAGTGCAAAAATATTCAACACCCTGGTCGGATAGATCCCACAGTACTGAACCATAAAGTGGCATACAGTAAGTTTTAAATAAACTGTATTTTAACTGACAATTTAAGTTTCCAAAGGCTGACATCAATGAATTAAATGCAACACAGAAATTATTAGATACATGTTTAACATCTTTGTTGTCCAGTTTAGGACCAATACAATGTCCAAGATGATTACCTACTAACTGAGACTTTATGTATATATCATTATGATAAAATCCATGTACAGGATCATCCTTTGAGTACACTAAAAACTGATATTTTTTAACATTAAACATGATATCATATTCATTACCAAAACTATCTGCAATCTGTAGCATTGATTTTAAGCCAGAGAGGGTTGGGCTTAACAGTGTCAAATCATCTGCATAGCCTAGGGCACCAGCGTACGTATTCCCTATATGACATCCAAGTTGACTATGTCTCAGTCTTTTGAACATATCATTAAAGTAAGTAATAAATAAGATGGGTGATAAAACACCCCCTTGTTTCACACCATTGAATACACTAAAAGTGTCTGAAAAATAGCTTCCCCATTTAATTCTCATACATTGGTTTGTGTATAAATTTATCAACACCCTTATAACAGATGGACATAACCCCTTATCAATCAATATTGAAAAAAGTTAAGGTCTGTGAATTTGATAAAGTCCCAAACTTTTGTAAGTATGACTTTATTAATTGGGTTTGTGGTAAGTTGAATGTGCCAGTAAATAAAGAGGAAACGCCAGTCTCACAAGCAGTTAAACCACTTACAGAGGTGAGTAATATTGTATCTGAGGAAGGGAAATTCCAAGCTAAAGTAATGACTGAAATGAACAGACCAAATGAATGTTTCGCTCCAATCAAGCCAATCTTGAAAACACCAGTGTCAAAATCAAAGAAGAAGGATGTTAAATTTAAAGAAAATTTGATATACTCAGACAATCAAACAAGCACCCCTAAGAACAAACAGCTAGAAATATCTAGAATTAGTGTCAAAGAGGATTCAAATGTCAAAAATGAAGATAAGGCAGAAATATTTAAAGCTGAGTCATCCATTAACAACACACCAAAACCAAGTAATAAATGTCGCCTTTCAAGAGTAAAACAGAGTTTAAGTTTTGAATGTGGTTTATCAACTTCAACTTGTGCTACACTGGATATACTAACTAATTCTAATGTCAATAAAAGTAATATTTCAAAAACTGAAGAAGAAATTAAATCTGTGTGTTATATTGAGCTTAGTTCTGAAGAAATTGCAATAAATGAGGAAAAAAAGTTTTGGCTTAAGGAGCTACACTTAAAAGATCCAGACAAAGTTGTTTTGCAAAATCCAGGTAAATGGCTTAATGATACAATAATAAATGCTTCAATGACGATTTTAAAAAAACAGTTTCCACAAATAGGTAGCATGCAAGACTGTTGTTTCATTCCAATATGGTGCACAGAAAATAAAGAATAGGTATATGAAAATAAATTTCAATTTAGCCATGTAGAATCTGGTGCTCAAATTCACCACAATGGTAAAAATCACTGGTTCACTTCAGTTAAACTATTAGGTACTAATGAAATATTTATATTAGACTCGGCAGGTTTTACAAAACTCAACAGTTGCAGCCAAATTCAGCTAGCTAAATTGCACACAAAGCCTAGAACAACATATGACATAATATTTCCTAAAATACAACCTCAAAACAGTGGTGATTGTGGGGTGCATGCCATTGCTAATTTAGTGGAACATTGTTTCTTCAACTTTTATGGAAACACAGATGTACAGTTTGATAGGGAGCAATTGCGCAAACACTGTATTGAGTGTCTAGAAAAAAATGAATTTAAACCATTCCCCAAAAAGAAAAGATGTGGAAAATCAACGAACAAATGTAATGTCAGTAAGAAAATTACCTTTTTCACTCAATGTTTTTGTGGTATGCCAGACTTTTATGAGAACTTAGTTCAGTGTGATGACTGTGGAAAATAGTGCCACTTTACTTGTGGGGGATACAATTACGTGGATAATGAAGTCAACCCTATATATGTAAGGAATGTTCAGATCACACAATTAAATATAGTTTAAGTTTTTTTTTATTTTATAATATTTTATTACTTTGTTATTTTTATATTTACATGTATTAAGTATTTTAAATGTACGTTCACCTGTGGGTTTTTTAAAATAAACCTTGTTTTTTTATTAATACCCTTAGGATAATGCTGGTTACAAGTATGATGTACTTCAGATTGATAAATTGAACTTACCTGTTCATTGTGAACACCTCTCTTCTCTCCAACACAATGTCAGTTACAGCACAACAGTCAAGGGGTTAACCACTCTTCAATTCCACCAGCTATTCCATTATGGTGTGTCAACAGGTTGCTTGTGTTCTGATTAAGTTACAATACAGTAGTCTGACTGTAATTTAACAGACTCCTGATTTGTAACTTAAAGAGAGAGATTATGTTGATTTATTATGCACAAGAAAGATTTGCTCCACTATCCCACAATTTGGTTATATCCATTGACATGTAAACTAACACAAACTTCCTGGTTTATGATATGCCTACTTTTAACAAACTGATCATGTGTACAGTTGCTGATCAAACTCTGACTAATTAAGATTGACAAAGAAAGGCACACCCAAAATGCATCTGACTGGTTTACAGATGGAAACATTAAAAATTTAACCACTGAAAATAAAGCATCCTCATCGCCGCCCCACACCCCCTCCCCATTTCCAAGTTGGACAGGAAAGCCATCGCCGCATGCTACATTATTGTTATTGAGAAAACATGAGGCTCCAAGTAGGGGTTTTCCTGGCCATTGCCTCTCCCCCAACATCGCCGCATTACTTGGACTATCGCCGCTGGCCATCTACCCCTCCTCATTTCTTCTAAATTTAAATTAATGTTGCCGCAATAAGTCCGAGCGGCGATGGAATCGCCGCTTTTGTCCAACTTTTAGGAAGTACCTACACCAGTGAAATTTCTGTATTTCTGGACTGTGTTTGTGTTATTCAACATGGTAGGACAAGTTCAAAACTTAAATTGTGAAACTATAAATTGAATTGAATCTCTTTACTATACATTTAGATTGCCAACTGTGAGGACACATTATCATATACAGATCAAAAGCGATCACACCTGTATATACATCTGCAATTATGTAGGATTATATTGATTTAGTATCTTCAGAGAACACACCATCAGCACAAACATTTGCCACACTATTTGGAATTGAAACACATCTATTAGTCATCATAAAATAAAATTTGCCTATGAATTGAAAATAAATCTCACTATTATGCAATCACATTGCCAACAATGCGAACAACGCTGATACATTGCAATGTACAGATCAAACCAATCACATCTACAAAATGCATGTAACTATGAATGAAATGTAACTATGAACTGAAATTGAATCTCAATACTATACAGTTGGATTACCAACTGTGAGGATACATACACAAGAAAGATTTGCTCCACTATCCCACAATTTGGTTATATCCATTGACATGTAAACTAACACAAACTTCCTGGTTTATGATATGCCTACTTTTAACAAACTGATCATGTGTACAGTTGCTGATCAAACTCTGACTAATTAAGATTGACAAAGAAAGGCACACCCAAAATGCATCTGACTGGTTTACAGATGGAAACATTAAAAATTTAACCACTGAAAATAAAGCATCCTCATCGCCGCCCCACACCCCCTCCCCATTTCCAAGTTGGACAGGAAAGCCATCGCCGCATGCTACATTATTGTTATTGAGAAAACATAATTATGCTAATTATGTAGGATTATATTGATTTAGTATCTTCAGAGAACACACCATCAGCACAAACATTTGCCACACTATTTGGAATTGAAACACATCTATTAGTCATCATAAAATAAAATTTGCCTATGAATTGAAAATAAATCTCACTATTATGCAATCACATTGCCAACAATGCGAACAACGCTGATACATTGCAATGTACAGATCAAACCAATCACATCTACAAAATGCATGTAACTATGAATGAAATGTAACTATGAACTGAAATTGAATCTCAATACTATACAGTTGGATTACCAACTGTGAGGATACATTGTCATATACAGATCATAAACAATCAAAATCAATCACACCTGCATATACATCTATAATTATGCAGGTTTATATTGATTTAGTGTATTCACAGAAACACACCATCAGCACATACTTTTGCTGAACAGAATAAAATTTAACTATGAATTGAACTAAATCTATTTACTATGCAATCTTATTGTCAACAATGCTGATACATTGTTATGTACAGATCAAATCAATCACATCTACAAATACACTTGCAACTAGACAGTTTATTTTGTTTTGGTATATATACAGAAATACCCCTAATCTTCCTGGGCACCTTTGCTCCACTATTTAGAAATTGCAGTACTTCCATTGATCATCATAAAAATTGAAGTCATTTACAAACTTTACTTCCAACTAAACTAGTGAACCGGTACTGTATTTCTAGATTTTGTTTGTGGTATGGCTCAACTTGTTTGACGAGTTCACAACTTGCAACATGTTAATATTGAAGAATGAAATATAACTATGAATTAAAATTAAATCTCTCTTTACTATGCAATCAAATAACCAATTACACTGATACACTGTTATATATGTATATGACAATGATTTTCCATTGATTGTATTGAGGCGGTTTATGTGAATATTTCAAGTCACAGACTGTAACCGACAAGCTTTTATTCCCTTACTCTCTCCCACCAATGGGGGAACTGCCCTGCTGTAAGATGAAGTTCCAGATATCTTAATGTCGAAAGCTTTATATGTGTAACTTCAATATAACCATTTTCCTATACACTCAATAGATAACAGTATCTTTTTATAATTGTTCCCAGGAACAACTGAAATTACCTATTTATATTGTAGTATGAAATTAGATTACCTACTTTTAACGAAATATAAATTAGTTGTATTTAAACAGCTTTTATGGATATTGCAATTACCCTAGCAGACAAGCATTAATTCCCTTACTACTGGTGTTGTTGGTGAGGCAGAATCGAAATACATTAGGTCAAAGTCAAAGTTGGGGTTTTACATCCCATTCAACAGCCAGGGTCTTATTGTGACAGGTCCTCAGCATTGCTACTTGTGGGACTTGAATCCACAGAGGACTAACAGAAACTTGCTTACCACTAGGCCACTGAAGATACATTACGTCAATGAACTTTTATTCCAATTTCATTTCGCCCCAACACTTATGCAGGTCTTACCCTATTATACTTCCTCCTGTTTATTTCAATGCCTAGAATCCTTCTAACCAGGATATTATTTGGAAAAATGGGAATATGACTAAACAGTGGACATAACCTTCAGTTCGATACCAGACTAGAACAATGCATTGTGGATGGTCATAGTTAATTGGCTTTACAATAAAATTTAGCCTTTGTGTAATATTGATACTACTCTCATTCAAATTTCAACAAGACTACATGATTCTAACCCATCCTGTCTAAAATGTATCCATATATGATGTATTGTGATTATATAATGAGGTAGTTCTATCTACTGTATATGTGCATCTACCAGATATGGCAAATAAATTGAGGTTTTGTGGTGGAGCAAGGTTTTGGTTCCAACCGTGTGATTGATGTAATTTTTCACATATAATCAAGGGCAGTTTGTAAAGGCCCACTATTATATGAATACTTATTAATTACTAGCATAGCCCTCACATTACTAGCTCGTGATTTTAAGGTGAGATGGACTGCGAACTGTATTGCTCACCTCTTTAGGTTGACTTCTGAGCTTTTGAAATAGTGCTAAGTATTGCAAAAGAACTAGCAATGTTTAATGCCATTTGGTTGATATTGGTAAAACTAGTGCATTTTCGCATACCAAATAAGGAAGGTGAAATGATGACAAAACAAAAATAAATATCTTCTGAGATTTCCATATGCTAATTATTGAAAGGTGGGGCATCGATTTCTATATCTATATTTTTATATTATCTCCTCTTAAAACGATTCTTAAAGGTTAATAAGTTTGATTAAATTTTTGTCAGATATTATACTTGCTTTTCTGTCAGTGTATATGTCGTTCAAAAGAAATCCACGTAACTGCACTCAAAGCAAGCAAAAACAAGGTATTGTGTCCCATTTTCGAAAGAGTTACGGCCCTTGGGTGTTTACAGTGTTGCCGAACACAATCTTCCGAACTTCCATTTAATATCTCTTTTTGCAGTAACAAAATGAAAATAAAATTTGGCATTCATGTTCTTCAGATGTGGGAAATGCCTTTTTGTTATACAGAGATTAATTGAATCTTTAGTTTTCACAAGATTACATGACACTAAAAATTTCTATGAGGCCACTTTTGTCAAACTTTTAAAACTGGCCTACCAAGATTTGATCTGCTGCTAGTTTTACAGAATAAAAGTGCATTTACAAAAAGGATGACACCGTTAATCAAAGTGAAGTTTATTTTTAACGCTCGACGATAGGAGAGGGTTATTGTGATCAGTTTGTTTCTGTCTGTCTGTCTGTCTGTCTGTGCACCGTTTCACCCTTATAACTCAAAAACTATAACACCAATCGAGCTCAAATTTGGTGGGCAGGTATTACATGGGGTACAGACGGATTCTTCTAAATTTAGTGTAATTTGTGTGAAAATTAAAGCCAGGAGAGAATTTTTCTTATTTTTAATTGGGCTTTTACAGTGAAATCTGCTTCTCTGTCTGTGCACCGTTTTGCCCTCAAAAACTATAACATCAATCAATCTCAAATTTGGTGGGAAGGTGCTTTATGGGGTACAGACGGATTCTTCCAAATTTGGTGTAATTTGTTTGAAAATTAAAGCCAGGAGAGAGTTTTATTTATTTTTAATTGGGAATACACAGTGAAACTGCTTCTCTTCATCCCATACGTAAAAATCAATATTTTGCTTTCTGATGATGTCATTACTCAGTGATGTCACAATGAAACTGTCATTGTGAGGTCACAATCCTAGCTTGTGATACTTGCTGTCTTTAAGCAAAAATATTTCTTCTCATTTTATGTCTTGAAATTGATATAAACATAATAAAGAGGTAGGTGGTATATTCATCATTTTTATTAATTATTAACGCTCGACGATAGGAGAGGGTTATTGGGATCAGTTTGTTTCTGTCTGTCTGTGCACCGTTTTGCCCTTATAACTCAAAAACTATAAGATCAATTGAGCTCAAATTTGGTTTGCAGGTATTTCATGGGGTACAGACGAATTCTTCCTAATTTGGTGTGATTTGTTTGAAAATTAAAGTCAGTAGACAGGTTTTTTATTTTTAATTGGGCATATACAGTGAAACCTGCTTGTCTTCAAAAATCGAAATCATGACAGGATTTCTTCCTCATGAATTTTTGTTCAATTGATTTTCTTCTGTGGCTGTGAGTGTAATGTGCAGAACTTGTAATCTCATGGTTGGGGTTTTGAGGGGTTTTTTTAATTTCTGTTTTTAGGCTTTTTTTAGCAATTTCTTTTCAATGTTTTGCAAAAAAGAAAAGAAAAAAATTAAAACACAGCATTTTAAATTTTGCTCTTCAAAAAAACTTTGACCAAGATGAGGTGTTCAACTTGACAGATAATGATTTTCAATTGGGCATATACAGAGAATTCTGATTCTCTTCATCACATACCTAAAGAAAAATCAATATTTTGCTTTCTGATGATGTCATTACTTAATGATGTCACAATACAATTGTCATTATGAGGTCACAAACCTGGCTTATGATACTTGCTGTCTTTAAGTAAAAATCTTTCTTCTCATTAAATTTATGTCATGAAATTGATATAAAGATAATAAAGAGGGGGCGGGGGTGTATTCATCATGTTTATTTATTCCTGTTTTCTTTTTTGTTTCAATTTCTTGACAGTCCATCACAAAAAATTTACCCTGAGTGATTTTCACCAAGAAGTGGCTTTTAACCAATATTTTTACCTCCACCAGGAGTTTATGTTTTGTGTGCTTGTTTGTCAATTTGTCTGTCTGTTTTTGGTGTTTAGATTACTCCAGAACTAATGAACAGATCTTTATAAAATTTTAAGGACCTGGTCAAAGGAAGAAGTTGCTAATTTTTGGGAAAGACCTGGATCAAATTTCGGATACAAAAAATCATGAATTTTCATAGGTCCCATTTCAGTGTATTTTAATGACTTTAGCTTTCTACTTGATATTTCTTCAAAAGTAATCAATAAATTTTGATGTTAAATTTTTAGTAGGAAGGGGCTAGCCATGGGAAGGAGTGATTACATTTTCGGAAAGATCCAGTTAATATTTTGGATACGAAGAAGCCTCCAATTTTTTGAAAATGCCACCATGGTGGATGTGTGTTATACTTTATAACACTTGTGAGACTGGTCACATCGAGTCGAGCGTTTTGCTCTCTCTGAGTGCATCTTGTTTACTCTGCGATCAGTGTGTGCCTTGAAAATTGTTTTTAAAAATGTAGCACTGTAGTCTGCCATGGCTTCATATTACCGAAAATTTTGAAGTACATATGCTCACCTAGATATTCCTACTTTCCCATGTGTCATTTTTCTTTTTCTTTTTATTGATAACTAAATATAAAGGACAATAATAGACAGAGATCTATACTAATAGCCCATGCAATCCCCTTCACTGGACAATTATTCCAGATACATGGCCAATGATGAATCTCTACATACTGAATCTCTAGACTATTTGTTGTTTTGATTGAGCTAACTTGACTGTCAAAGATCAGGAAGGCCCCATTTCAATACGTGTGGATAGTTGGTATGTTGAGGCTCTACACCTGGATAATTGACCCGAGTAATTATTTTAATAGGAAAAATAAGGATGAACCTTTGAAAGGATTTTTACTAAGATAATTGATCAATGCATGTTCAGATCCACCACCAAAATATAAAAAAAGATCAAAGTTGTGGTTTTGTGTCTCGTTCAACCACTGGAGTCATTTTAACATATGTCCTCAGCTTTGTCACTGTACTCATGAAGTTGGGTGATATTATACATTTATTTTAACAAGGTTAGCCAAGGTGATCCATGAATACTGTTGCACTTGTGTCAACACAAATTTTAATTTTGCTTCAAGATGAACAACTTGGTGTTGATTAGTCCCTATGTTACTGGTTGTGTCAGTTAATAGTGTTCTTTTGAATACCTTCAAAAGTACCTCCACAACTGCAATTTTCCTGTTGCGAATTCATCAAACCATGTATTTAAATGATAGGAGTAGCCCTAAACAGAAAACTTGCAATGGGGGAGGTTGTGATCTCTGTTTATTATTCTTCCCAGATCTGAAATAAGGAGATTCATGCAGGTTTGAGTGTGTTGAAGGGCCTCTAGATTTGATATTGACCATGCTGTAACTCTGCTTAAGCAATCCAACAGTTGGGCCTTTCAAAACAAATCACAACAACAATTAATTTCTGCCCCTCAAAGACTCTATCAGTGACATTTTATGCATCTTTTCAGAGACCTAAATAGGCTTCCTTCTACCATAGAAGACTACTTCACTGTTCAAGTGATTTTGATTGGCCTTTATAGTTAACTGTTCCTCAAAGTCAAGACATTAAGAGACACTTAGTTTCAAAACCAGACCAAAACTGGTTTGAAATTTGCAAACCGAAATTAGTTTTTAATAAAGTACAAGTTACATAAGTGCTAAACTACTAAAATACACTGAAAACAGCAATGGCAACATACTATCTCATTGTTTAATACCAGACTTGATGCGTGCAGAACCACATTCCATGCACGTTATATTTTAAATTACCACTGATCAAATTGGACTGTATAATATTGTCCTTATTCTAACTTTAAGAAATTGATTCAATAACAGTTTCTGTCAACTGTGTCAAAGGTTTTCAATAAAAAGAAAAAAATAACCTCTTTTTGAATTATCTGATCATAAAACTGATCATTATTTTTTACAATGTGAAAATATGGTCAGTGCATGGTCAACCTTTCACAAAACTATTTTTACTTATCTGCTAGCAAATTTGTAGTTTCAATGCAATAAGCCAGTCTATTACTCCACAGTTGCATGAAAATATGTACAGAAATGGTGATGGATAAATTCCACTTTTGTTGCTCAAAGCAGTTGAGATATTATTCCTTCCCTTCAGTAATGGTGCCATAAGAGCTTTAGATCATGTCCGGTATGACACCTGCTGAAACATTTAAGTAGGAACTGACACAAAATTGGGGGCTTTAAGATTCCACTCACTATATTGTCATGTCCCTTGCCACATTTAAGTGACTTCAAAACACTTACAAATTCAACCATTGTAAAAGCACCATTGTTTATATTTATGTGCATAAAAGTGAATTGATTGAGGTTTGAACCTTCTCATTGTTTCTGACAATATCTCATAGAATGTCTGCGCAAACTCAGTTTCTTTGATATGTGCATTATCGAGTGACTTACTTCTGTGGGAATCTTTAAGTTATCGGTAGCTATATGGCCAACCAGACATCGTGAACCATTAGAAAGTAGATTTCAGAATTAGAAAGTAGATCCAGACACTTAACATACCAGCAGATTATTTTGTAGTTGAGAATGTATGTGGAAGGTATAAATTTTTTATCCCTTTGATTTCACATATAAAAATAAAAGTCAAGCAAGAATCTAATTTATTAAACAATTTTTGTTACAATTCAGACTGCCATAGTAGAAGTATTTTTGCCCCCCACACATATACATATATGCATGCATTGAGAATTTCAACTCATTCACAGTGTAGTGTTTATTATATGATATTAGTGTACTACTAGTTTCATTAAAATCCTATGGATTATGAAATGACTCAAAATATTCAGTTACTTTTTTGTGATTGTTTAATCTACCTATACTGTCATCCTTACATTGTACACCATTAGGAAATGGCAAATGGTCTTGTTTCAATTTTGTGAACCCAGATTGTTTAGCTTCTGTCAGAATTCCTGTGGATGGTACTTAAAAGTCAAGTGTTTTGGTAGCCTCTGCTTGTTGATGCTGTTGTTTACTCTTTCTGTAAATTCTAAACAGATGTTTCAATATCACCCAGTTTTAGGCTTATTTTGGCTGTGCACACTCACTTAAACTTATACAATAAATTAGTGTTAGCTCTTAGTTAATTCTAAAAAAAACTCTTGTGTAAATCAAAACCTCAGTTAGTTTACTGTTGGTTAAATTTTTCGTAAAAACCCCTCAAATTAAAAATAACTCAGATCCTGTGGTTAAGCAATGGTTATGTAAACCCTCAGTTCTTTACATCCAAATAAATATAAATTTATCCTTATTTTGCTTGCTGGCTTTGTAATAAGGGTGGAGAATATTTAACCCAGTTTATATAATTAGAAAACTTCCCAAATGTCGTAAAATGATATATCATGAATAAAGAAAACCTTATATATACAAGTGTGCAGCACGAGTACTATGCTGTTCACCTTCATGGGTGATAGATTTCTTACTTATATATCCAATGAAGGGTGTTTCACTTCTGTTATCTGCTACAATGATTATAATATGTAAAATAAGTCCATATTAAAGTAAAGAATAAAATAGGCTGTCATGCATAATTCTAGGGGCACTAGAAAATATAAACAGTCAAATTTTAAACATATCCCTCCACAATTTCTGCATGGATTAAAATGCAACAAAACAAGCGGAAGCTCTGCCCAAATCCCTTTCTTATTATGTATGTCACATATTTGTGGGTGGCACAGGTTGAAAAACGTTGACGAAAAAGCAGCACTTTTTGACAAATTTGTGATACTAGTTAAACACTAGAAGGGTTTCCAGTAGATACAATATATATTGGATAAGAACCATGTCTGGTTGATAATAAATATCAAATGATAGCATTTGATAATGAAGCCTCATGCAAAAATATTAGTTATTATTTGTATGTGATTATGTAACATTAAATCCATTTATTTCTGTGATAAAGCCTTGGTTTTGAGCCAGAAAGCGTATTTTAAGGACAATCGCTACTAAGTTCTTTTAACATTAAGAATTTCACCATAGTTTGAGCATAAATTCATCATGATGTTTTATGTCCAGGGGCCAGTTTCACGAAGCCTCCTTTGTTTTTTCTTTCCTTAAAGTAAAGGAAGGGGGATTTCTAACCTTTGGCAAGGCTTCCCTTAAATCCTGTTTCACAAAGCCTCCTTTATTCCACCTTGCCAAAACTTTTCCTTAAAACAAAGTAAGAGCGATTCCCTGTATAACAACACAGCTTGGAATTTCCCCTTCATTACTTATATAACATTCACACAATTTATTTTAAATAGTAAGAGAGTAAATTGCATTTTAGCATTTTAACTATTTTAAACTTGGTACATTACATACATTTTAATTTTCAGATACATTATTTGCATTTTTGTTTCTTTTGGGAGTTGTTTCCAAAATCTATAACCACTTGTCCAAATGTTAATTTTGGGGGAGTGGTTTTGAGGTGCACTCCAGCAGTGCCTTGGGGCAGCTGTGGGTTACAGATCTCCACTATGTCCACTTCTGTCTGTAATCGCTTGGCAGCAACTATTGAGAGGTTTAGGATCGCCACAAAGACAGAAGAGAAACACTTGATAACTGTTTCACAGTTTATTCCAGTTCAATAAACACAAGTCCCAATTACAATTCAACACATTCCCATGAGTGAGAGAGCAAGCTAAGCTTTCCCCCTCTGCATACTATTTCATGTTTTTTCACTTGTTATTGTCCTGATGTCTCTTTTTTCTCAGCTCAAGGCTGAGGCTCTTATACTAGTGACTGTACATTAACACATATTATCTGTCACCAATTACTGGGTTTATTTCTAAGAAGTCTATCTCACAGAAGCGGGGATTGGCTGAGGCTATTATTAGAGGTGGTGTGCTATGTAAATATTGATTTCTACTGTTAGGTCCAAAGAGAGTTAATTTACTTTACACACTTTGCCTGTGTTTTATGGAATTTAAAGATTATTAATAATTAAACATTTCCATTTCAATTCTTCACCGTGACACCACATCAATATTTTTCTTTCACTGTAACTACATGTGTAGTTGTGCACTTATCTTGTACCTAAATGACCTTATGGAGGCAATGTCCTTAATGTAACACTGTTAAAGATCAGTAAAGTCAGTAAATCTATATTTTACTATATTTTAATAAATTTTGTAAAATGCAGATTGGTTGTGATAATATTTTTTCAAATTAATACAGTAGGTCACATTACAATTTTTACCCAAAGTAAGGGAGGGGCCCTTTATGTTCAAGGAAACTTCATGTGTATGTTTCTTACTTCAAAAGTTTGAACATCAATTTTTCAAGAATTAAACAACCAAATTGTATGAAATAAACAGCAAAACATTGTTTGTGGATGTAGGTTTGACAATAATGTTTCAAGTTCTATATATTTATGTGGATTCACCTTAAAAGTTAATAAACATTCGTTGAAAGACACTTCCTTAAATCTAAGGTAGGTCCTTAGCTTTCTTGAAATTCAGGGAGTTTCCAAGGTCTCCTTTAAGGAAGGAGGCTTTCTGAAACTGAGATTTTTAAAGGAGGGGGAAAATCAAGGAAATCTAAGGTGACCTTTATCTTAAGGAGGCTTTGTAAAACCGGCCCCTGAACAGTAGAAAAAAATTGTTGGTTCACCAAGAAGTTGAACCAAAATTTTGGCTTTAGTGCAGTTTTAGTGTAATTAACAGAGCTGAAGTCCAATGGGGTATACAAAACATTTTGCAATTTTTATTCTGTATTTCATTAATTTTAATATTATTTTGTTATATCATATGTTACAAACTAAACAAAAAGTAAACAGAAGCAATGGAAGAAAGGTGCAAGTGAATATAGTTTCAGGGCAAGGAAAGCTATGTCAGAATAATAAAAAGTTGGGGTAATCACATAAAATATTAGGAAATCTATGAAGCAAACTTACATGTGCTGTGAACCTTTAATAAAAGCTGACTCCATTGCTTACTTACACATTGAAGTCAGTCAGATGGAAAATGTTTGACAGCCCTTTCATAGGTAATTATGGTAATTAATTTAATTTATATTGAGTAAAATTACAAAAATGTGACATATTTGTTAACGTTTTTAATAGGTAATCAGTCACTTCCACAGCTAAGTTCATTGTTACGTTGATAACACAGTTAATTTGGACTTACAAACTCATCCTTTTTGTCATTGTTAAATTGTGAAAATAATAACTTTATAAATGAAACCAGAACTTCTAAATTCATTTTTGGTTAGCCTTATAAATAGGCCTCATGCAAGGCTAGGCTTGATACAGCGCAGTGGAAAAAAATTCTATGTCTTTTATTTATTCCTCAACGCACAGTACATGCAACACAAAACAACCATAAATTTGACGGGCCAATACTTTCATTTTCTTAATTTACAACACACTGACATTTGTTTATCAATTATAATATAAATTATTATAATTATCACAAATATTAATTCATATAGCTTATAATATATATTTATTAATAAAGTCAAATATTAGACTTACTATAATGCATATGCAGATTACAAAACCATAGATACTAGTACATAAATCATATGTTCAACATAAAAAGGAGCCTGGAAAGTCAAATATACAGCTTAATACGTTGTATGCACATAACAGTAAGCCATACATTGTACCTTATAGCAAGTTTAATAAATGAAGAAATCAATGAAGTTCAATAAATGAAGAACATACTTAGTCCTATATTCAGTATCGACTTAGTATATGATATACTTGTGTGACATTGTAACTTGAATATAAAAAATATTATGTCATATATCTGACTGACTAAGTTGTATGTATGGCTTACTGTATATTGCTAGGTGATTTAATATCTCATATATTCTAACTTAGATAAGGTTGAATACCTAATATACTACCTCATATGCACAAGGTAAAATACACTGTATCTGTGACTTAACTTTTATAAAAACGTAATTTTTATATAAATATCAATATATGACTTGGTCATAGATACAAGATATTTATAGTGTATTACAGCTAATAAGTCAGATATGTGACTTATTGTATAAGTATTCCATGTGTATATAAGCCATCAGTGGCCTAGTGGTTAGCAGGTTTGGCATCTACTCACAGGCAGTCACCTGTGCGTTGGTTTGACTCAAAGCTTCCATGTGAAAAGATTTAAAAAGATAGGTGTTTTCAAGACATTCCTTGGTACTGCATTATGTAGTAGAGTTACGAATACACAACTAATTGCAGAATTTCCAAAAATACTTTAAGTTGATTTGGATTATCAGTGTATTTATTTAGTTAGTGTTTTAGTCTCTCTTAGTACCTTTGTATTGATCATATTTTGATAGATAGTTGGAAGGGCAGAGAAAACCAGTACATACAGCTGGTCAAGGCTTTATCCTGTAAACTGCCGACTAACAGAAAGAAACTACCAGCTTTCCCACTTGTGGTCAGGCCAGGATTCAAACTCTGAACTTTGATGTGGCAGGTGAGTGTGTTACCACTGTTTCACCATAGCCCCTCCATCATAGTGTAAAGTTGAAACCCATAAATGTCTTAGGTATGAACATATACTAGAAAGAAACTTCCATGTCATGCTTCTTATATTTGTTGTTGCATTAAAATCCTTGGAAATGTATTATGTCTAATGTGTCGTTACATACAAACAGTATAAAGATGTAGATTAATATTAGATTATGCTGATCACTTACCCGAGAAAAACAGAACAAGTGTAGTAATCATACAAATACTAACAATACCGGATTCTGTTGCTTTTAGAGTTTCCATTTTAGAATTAATTATTCCCAAGTATATTGTGTCCTCTAGCATAATGTGTACAACAGTATTTAAGATTTCACATTGTAAAGAAACATATAAAACTCTGCTTTCATCCCTAAATTGCATGGCTTATGTTGGTATAACTGAAAACAGTATGTTATGCGTGGTACTAAAATATAAGTTTGTCATTTACTTCCTTGTGTAAACGGGAAGATTCGGACTGGACGTCATTTTTGGGAAAAAAAATTCTTGAGAAAAATGGCTTTGCCACATGAAACTCCCAATGATAATGTCAATATATATAATGCATTACAGTTTAATGGAATGCTGTTTTCAACCTATCCTATATAATGAAAGCAGCTCATCCCCACATGGACATTTATGTCATTCAGGAAGTTTGTGCATTTATACATGTGTATGTATGTGGGTTATTTTATCATTGCTCAATCCTCTGAACCATTGTTATAATTATTGTCACTAGTCATATAATGGGAAGGGAATCTTGTTACACAAAGTGTGGAATCTATTACAAACCTTAGTGTGAAAGTGTGCCCAAAATGACTTCTGATATATACTGTTAATTCTATTCTAATGACTTCTATAGCACTTAAGGTGCAACAACCAAGAAACAAGTTCTAGGAATTCATAGTCCAGTGATAGAGCAGAGGGGTCCACACCACAAACAAACGGAAAATACGAAAGCACCTAGGCTGGGCAGGCTTTTCGGCAGAGATTTCGGCTTCTTCTGAAAAGATAGAAGAGATGTAGCAGAGTGGATGTCACCCGGCAACTCATTCCGTACCTTTGGAGCATCATTAGTAAAACTAAAGCAAAACTGTGGGACCTGAAGAACTTCACTCTTCATCTGACCACTTCTAGTATTGTGAAAACCTATTTCTGATATTAAAAAAAAGCTTTGAAATAATAACAACAACCACTCTGAAGGAACTTATAGACTATTGTAGCTGTTTTGAACACTGACCATTGCTGAAAAGGCAACCAGTGCAAACTCTTAAGTGCTGAACTTATAAGGGAATATCTAGTTGTGTTTGTGACACAACAATCATTTTTATGTCTAGTTACAGATATTTTACAGTTAATTTTTTGGTAGCCTTTTGATAAATATGAAATTAAATCAACTTGGTGGATAATAAAAGCAAAACATCCCCAAATTTATGTCTAGTTACAGATATTTTACAGTTAATTTTTTGGTAGTCTTTTGATAAATATGAAATTAAATCAACTTGGTGGATAATAAAAGCAAAACATCCCAAAATAGAGATACATATGTATATATATCATTATATATAATAGTAGTTTGGGAAATTTTCCTATTTTTCCAGCGACATCATCCTTTATTGGGGATAGATTTTATCTACACATTGCTAAAAAAGAAATTGAAAACATCTGACATTTAAAGGAAAAAATGATTAAAATTTTCCATCCAGGCCAGAACAACAATAAATGGGGAATTTAGGAGATGTTAAAGGGCATTTGAAGTGGAAGGAAAATGATGGAAGCTAAAGTGGAAAGTATATGAGAAGCAGATTGAAAGGCATTCTGCAAATAGATCCACACTGCTGGACTGCACCACAGACCATGTGCGATTATGTCCTGCAAGGGGATACCATTTTCAAATTCCAATATGGCTCCTGATCTTCTAAAGTCATAGAAGTCAACACCATTTAAGGGAAAGCCAAGATGGAATAACTGTTTTGAGGGCATCCCGCAAGTCAGTGAAAAATTAAAATGCAGCAACAAGTGGGGTCTCCTGGGGAAGAGGACCGGATTAAAGCAGGATTTGCAGGGCTAAAACAGAGCATCAATGTTGATAACTTGAGGATTTAAACAATTCAAGAAGAAATGTAATTTGAAATCACTTCAGGGGACAACTTGCTCTGTGACAAAAATTCTAAAAAAGTTAGAATCTTTGGAATAGTGAGAGAAGGGGAAAGCCCCATAAAAATTGTAAAGGTCAAAGTTGGGGTTTTACGTCCCGTTCAACAGCCAGCATAAAAATTGTAAAAGACAGCAATGTCTTTGAATGTGTCAGATGAGCCATAGGTGTGGAAGGTCTCTAGGCTGATTCCTTCCAAGGTAGCAGAAACTGGGGGGGAGCAGAAGAGGTAGCACTTAAAATTATAAATGAAGATTAAGGCCAAATAGGTGCGGCGTGACTCTGTCTGTTTAAGGTCAAGGTAAACTTGTGTATTAATGGAACTGTCTGAATAGATTGTTAAAAGGACGTCAGCCTTCACATCAAGTTTGACTAGTATATGCTCTATACAAAGACAAAATGTCTTGGGTTGCTGTCGGCAACCATATGTTCCTGACACACTGTGCCCGAAACAGATCTCTAGTTTTACTACTTGAAACCACTGCTTTGTTGGTGCAATGGAATGTTATTTTCTTGTGTGACATCCTTTGGTCCCAAAGCCTGAAGGCAATAACTAAGTTTATCTTTTCAAGTTGTGGAATATTGAGAGTATATCCCTTGGAATTTACAACTGTGAAGCGTAGACCCTGTCAAGCTGGACACTACCGAGGCCTCTCAGATAGGCATCCAAATGTACGTGGTCATCTTCAAGTCCTGTTATGGAGGTCAAATGTGCAATGCCATTGAATATTGGCAAAAAGGCCAAGAACCAAAAAAATGTCCCTGTAAATAGGTCCATTCATCTTAATATATTGTTTTTATAGAAATTGCCTCTAAGAATGGCCATGATTATGTTTATAAAGTACGAGAGGGCCAAACATGCTTATGAATGTAGAACATGAATGTAGTTGCATTCCTGCAAAATCTCGCTAGTCTTTTCTTTGGTAATACACAAAGTAATGGATTTGGAATCCACTTGAAGTTAGTTACAGGTGATGACTTTGGTAGGGGGCGAGTGAGCCTATGTTCATTCATGTGCAGCCCTAAAAAGCCAAAATGCTTCTGTGACCAGAGCTCTGGGGAATACCCTGAATATAATCGTCAATATAACAGATGATTGGAAAACCTTTCTGGGTCATAATGAACATGATCATATTGGAAGTTCTCCGAATGCCGCATTTTTATTTGCATCCAGTAAAATGCCACTGCAACATCAACATGCTGACGTCATTACATTTAATACCCAACTTGAGAACTTCCATAAGATCGATTCTGAGGTTGCAAAATACCTACACAATGTCAATTTTATAAACGACATAGGATCAGAGTCGACTTTCAAAATCGTGTCGACTATGTAATCAACTAAAGGGAACAAATCTTTGGTTTTCAAAAAGAATATCATTTAAGGATTTGCCAGAGGGGTAAGATAAGTCCAAGATCACCCTACACTTATCAATGTCCTTAGGATGGGTCAGGAGTGGAGAAACATGGAAACCACTATAAGGCATTGCATAAATGAGGCCAAGTAAAGCCTCCAAACGAGTTTCTTTGCCAATATATTGCCAAAGGGTAAGCCCTGGCAGAATAGTGATTTGTAATACCATGAAATACCAGGTCATAGCCTGTTGGGATTCAAAGGGGGGGCAGTGAAACTCGAGATATATAACTATAAATTTGTTTGGGTAATCACTCAAGTGATTCGAATGATATTTAAACCAGGGCCCGGATTTACAAAGATTCTTAAACTCATGCTTAAACTCAGATGCCAAATCTCAGTTTTTGTCTCACTTGAGATCATTGGATGAAATTGGAATAAACTTAAACTCAGCTGATATGCAAGCAAGCATTTCACTGATTGATACCACAGCAATTCTTAAACTCACACACTAACTCATACATAAACTCATGCATAAACTCAGTGTTGAGTTTATAGCTACTGATTATTACAGAGGTTTTATGCTAATTACAGTGAAGGGTTTTCATGTAAAACTGCAGTGGTAACACAAAACTGAACTTAAAAACTCAAAACCTGACACATTATCTCAAGTTTTCAAACTTTCAAAGAAGAAGTTGTTAATCCTGTGTGAATCCTGTGTAAATGTATGAGTGATACTGAAAAAAAAATCCATGATGTTTTTGAACACAGATTTTAGAATGACTACATCAATTCCTTTTTTGTTCTTTTGTTGATGAATGTCCAAGATTTTTACTATTTATTTATTTATTTTTTTTTTGCAAAACTGTGCAAATGTTACAAGTTCAAACTTGTTCCGAGTTTTATCATGGCTATTTTTTCTCAGATAATTAAAGAAACTACAATCTCATGCTTATGTTTAAATATGAATTTAGCCTGAGTGTCATATGGGTGTTCTTAATGAATGATCGCTACTGTAATTTATTTGGCAGGGCTAAAAAAACTAATTTCTGCATTGTTCTTACTAGTAATTGAAGACAAATGGGTGAATCGAAAAATCACAATAAGTAATATCTTTGGCAATATGGCAGAATAACCAAATCACAGGAGTAAATTTCTCCAAAGGTTACCACAGATATTATGGCTTCGTTTTACTGTCATTAATTGATCATAAACTCATTTCTTGAGTCTACTCTGATGCAAACTCAAATTTTTAGATGAGTTTAAGCATAATCTCAGCCTGAGAATTTTAAAAAATGCCAACAAATGTGAATTTAAGCATAAACTCAGAGATTGAGTTTATGTGTGAGTTTAAAGGTGAGTTTAAGAATTTTCTGTAATGTGAAAAGTTTGAGTTTAAGCATAATCTCATAAAGATGAGTTTATAGGTGAGTTTTAACGTGAATTTAAGTTTAAGAATCTTTGTAAATACAGGCGCAGAAAAAAATGAGAACCCGACCACCCCTATTATTTGTGAGACTAAAACGTCTAATTAACTTGGCCAAAGTGACATAAAGTGTAATTGAAGTGAGACTGCATGGCTGTTTACTAGGGCCAACAAAAGTATAATCAGTAATTTCCAAAACAAAATAGTCTCATTTCTTATTAGGGAAGAATTGGCAGAAAAAACTAAATTCATCACTAACGACAAAAGAAACAGAGATACTGACAATGCTAGGTAAAACAATGTGCTCTTACAAGACCTTTACAATATGTTATCAATTAACTGTAACAAAAGAATTTAATAACCTAATTGGTCTGGCCTCATAGGCTAGGCACTGTATCCAGTTGTCAATGGCTTAGTTATATAGTCTACATAGCTACAACCAAAAAGGTCATAAGCTCTAAGGTCCTGAGTAAACATTTCAAATGCAGTAATTGGATCTGTTGACATAGCCAATTCCTGTATCTGATTACACCAATGAGGTCATGGCCAAAGGTTTATAGGTCGGTGAAGACCACAGGAGATAATGTAACAATGTTCCTATAATGGTCTTACTACCAGCAAAAGAAACATTGTAATGCCCATCAGGATATATATAAATCAACAGGTCATTGGAATTAAAATACTAACATTTTTTAAAATTACAATATCTTTATAAATTCCTGGGAGTATCTCTACAACAGTACTCTGTGAAATATTTTTTAGACATTTTTCTCCCATTAGAATAAATACAGCTATTTGTCTGATATCGACTGTCTATAAAGCTTATTTCTTGTGTAAATTTACAGTCACTAACCCCACCTGAATGTGTTGATACACTTGAACAACATGAGGAAGTGGTGTACACCAGTTCAATGTCTTAGCACTGGTTAATCTTCCATCTGAGGGTTGTGCATGACCCAGTCCTGCCTTATTAAGACACTTTGTCTCTGGATGTGTCCCTGAAAAGTTCCTCTTCTAACAATAAGAGCATAAATGACGCAATATGCCATGATCTGAGTCATGGGTACGAACACCATCGTTGTAATACCTGCATGGTTACAAAAGAGGATTCTGTTGCTGTTAGGTTGCCTGGATGTTAAGCCTGGAAGCTTGAGATGGCTTTAAGTGATTCAATGATTATTCAGTGGCCTGTGACCAATCCAGGCGTCCATCCTCCACCTCGTGCATTGAGGTGGCCCATGCTGCCCCTATCATAGACCAGCGGATTGAAGCTGTGTCCCTCACAACATACATGACTTAGTATAAAACTTGTGGAACTTTTCCAACATCAGGGGTCTGAATAATATTGTGTAACTGGCCTTCCACCTACTGTAACCTGACGCTTATTAATTCCTCCTCCTACTTCCTTCACTAGGCCATCTCATGTCAGACCTCGAAGTACAAGTCTCTGTCACATTGTAACAGGATGTGGATTACCTCCAAGAATATTGTCCCTTGTCTGGTCCTGATATTGAGACAACAGCTGGTACACTGATACTGTCATATGCAATGCATATTGGACAGTGTCTAAAAAGGGAGGTGGCACTTGTTGAGAAATTCTGTCAGATTCATCCTAAGAGCCAAAAGTGCTAGTAAAACTAGGTTCCATAATATTGATGCTTTTGGAGGCTATAGTGCCTTGGTGTCCGTCCAGTATGCTGGGTCCTGATTATTAAACAAAGCCATGGTCATCAAAGTGGAGTAGAATTGCAATGCTCGAAAGCTTCTTCAGAATGTCCTGGTTTGTTGAATCCAGCTTGTGCACAGAGTGTTCAGATGTACTCATGTTGATGTCAATCTGGTGCTCCAAAAATGATAAGTTAGCTTTACCCATCAAGCTTTCACCAGTGACTTGACTTTTAAGGTAGATGTTGTCATCTTTTTCTTGCCTGTACTGATGGGAGTTTTCTTAAGGGGCATGTTAACATCTGATAAAAACAACTTGCTAAAAATATTTAAAAACCACAATAAAACGAATTTGTTTCAGCACACTAAACTCAAAATGTCTTTGTCCTTTCTGGTTAATATCTGTGTTCAAAGTGACCCCTAATGTAGTTGGGACCAACCATGTAGCCACTGACACATGAATTCTCGTGAACTAATGTGCAGTGGATGTAGACAGAAGCTACACCTAGAATTTAAGGTAGGAACAAAACAAGCGCCACAGCAGGGACCTTCCAGCCTGTGCTTAGCAAATTCCAAAGAGAACTCTACTGCTTTCGGGCCTTGATGGCATGGCTTTCTTTATTCACAACCACTTCAATGCACAAGTATAGGTTGATGGCTCACTTCCAAGATTAAATGCAGTACATGGCTCCCACAGATATGCAATATCCTTTCATAGATCAGATTTAGGCTGCATGTGAATTTATTAAGCTAGAAATACTAAACATACTGGCAGCACTCACACACTGTACATGGACTCATCAATGGGCCAGTAAAAGGGCCAGAGTCCTTTGTGACAATCAGGCTGTAGTGTTTGTCTTAAAACATGTAAAATGTGATATGACTCTAGCAGCTATTGTTAGAAACATTCACATAAAATAGGCTAAGCATGACAAAAACCTCACATTTTCCACATAGCAGACACAACAGTGACTTAAAAGACGCACTCTCTAGACCCAGTACGGGTCCCCAATACCTGTGTATGCTCCACAACATTCTTCCTCAACACTCCTGCAACAATCCAATCACAAGGTATCAAAGTTCCTCAAATTCTAGGTTTTCTGGAATTTCTTGCATTCGGCAATCTCTGGAATTCTGTCATTTCCAAAAATCATATCCCTGCAATCAAAAACAACTACCCTGGTGTACTGTTGTCTGTTTGTGATTGTCACTTGCTTTTGTCACATACTTTCTGAATCAAATATATATAAAGTTGTTTCCTGGTATCTTGATTTAACTATGTTGTGTTGTTTTCAAAACATATTTACTTATAATCTTGATGGCATTCATTTTAATATCAATGTATACCATTCAAATGTTAATTTCTAATGTTAAGTAACTCAAAAATATGTTTCAATTTAGTTTAAAGTAAAAATTACATGTGGTGGATATTTCAATCATGTATTGTTTATTTGGGTTTTAATGTCGCTTTCAATAATGTATAGGTCATATCATGAAGGGTAGTTTTAAGAACAGAGCAAACCAGTACATTCAGTAGGTCAAGGCTCTGTACTGTAAACTACCAAACATTGATAAGCATCAGCTAAACTTCCCAACATAGGGTATGGGGTTTGTATCGCAGACCTGAGAAGTTGGAGGCGAGTATGTTATCAGTGCAACCACCTTGGCAACAATGAAAAAAACATTATAATGGATAAAAATAGCTACAAATTTCAAAAATAGTCTTATTAGTTTAACAGTCTGAAAAATCATATCATAAATGAAGATCAGAAATTTTTGTACACTTTTATTTGGAATATGTGCTTTTGTGAATGTGACAAACTAGCCTTTGCTCCAAACCCCTGAATAAAATGTATCTGATCAATTAGATGTTTCACTATGGGATCTGGCCAAATCACTAAAACTTCAATTTTATTTATTTATTTGGGGTTTTACGTCGCTTTCAACACTGTACAGGTCATATCACGACGGGTATTTGGAAGGGCAGAGGAAACCAGTACATATAGTTGGTCAAGATTCTGTACTGTAAACTGATAACCAGCAGCAAGCAACTATTTGAGGCCATGCTGGGAAGCGAACTCTGGCCTCAGAGGAGGGACGTGACAGTGTTACCACTCTGCCACCACAGTAAAGGCTCACGTAAAGTGGCAAAATTCCTGAAAATGAATGATTGTCATTGTACCATTCATTTTACCTGAATAAGAATCCGATGTTCAGAGAATCTGTCATGCAGTTGTTACTAGATTTTATATGTAAAGTGAACACCTATAAATCATCTCTATTAATTACATTTAATATAAGTCCTTATGAAGCCACATGACATTATGTCATTAGAACAAAGGTGTAGTTTAAAGCTGTGTTGCATGAATGCTGGGCTGAAACAAACTTCAAACCCCAGTGTTAACTTTCAACATTTGAATGCCATTACAAATCTTTTTTTTTTTGTTTTAATTTTTATTTTTGAAAAAAAACGTATATTCAAACAGCATACATGAAAATCAATTTAAGCACATAACATTGAAAGAAAGCTGAAAATGTTTACACTCTCCATTACAAATCTTGCTGCGGTCACTTCCATAGAAATATTTTTCTGTATGTTTTTAGGTCACCAACCTATATTTCTTACACACGCATTTGTTTTTGATGTTTTATATATCCAAGATTCAAATGTATTCCATGGATAGGTAAAACACTACCAATAAGGGCATTGTTATGTGAAGGCTTGTACCATGCTGTGGATTATCTTCACTTATCTTTTTCTGGGAAGTTTAGTATTCCACACTTTTGTGTATCTTTGATACATTATGTTATACTAAATATTGCATACATTAACGAATAAGCATTGCATATATAGCAGCAGAAGCTTATAAATTGAACATTATGGTAAAAATGGTGATTAAGAATACTTTGTCTATTGAAGTTCAGTTCAGAAAGGAAGAAGATCCTGATTAAACCGGTATCACTTAAACCTGAACTGTCCCAATATTTTACTTATGGAAGTCAGATAGACATGGAAATATTTCACAACAAGTAGAGACAAAGATATTATAAAATGTTTTAATGATTTACATAATGACTGCTGCAGAAATTTGAAGAAGACATTAAATGCTAGAATATTAATACAACCCCCAGAAATAACTACAGTTGTTATTGCTTTCTTCTTTATATGTAGAATCACTGACAAAATAAATTATGACAAATTAGAATATGTCCAAAAATGCCATAAGATTTGTTATTCTTTTTAGAGACTTGGCCAAATCATTGAGGTCTAATTCCAAGGATTTCACCAGGTTACTAGAAATTTAAGGGTTTTGGATAGTGAGTAAGATAGTGATTTGTCTAAATCCATCAAGAAAAACTTGAGACAAATTAAATTAACAAAGAAGAATATCATTTCTGATTGAATATAAATTTTATTAATAATATTAATAGAAGCATTCATATATTGTAAAATTGTGCATCCCCTAATGCACTGGAAACCAAAAAGAACATTCATTAACCATGGCAGTCATAATTCAAGTGACTATGTTGGTGTAAGCTATTCTAAACATGTGAGTCTTGAGTTGGCTTCTAAAACTTGAAATGATCTCTTCTGATCTAACAGAAAATGGAAGGCTCTTCCATTCCACCGGCCCAGCAGTGACAAAATCTATGTCTGCCTTTGGCCTTCCTAGGACTGACAGTGGAAAATGATAATCTTTTTCCACATGAGAGATTACTAGACTTGACCAGGCATGACAAATAGGGATTTTGGGAGAGGTTTATGGCTTTAAAAATAAGGAGGTTGTATTTGAACAGAATACAATATGAAATGGGAAGACAGTGGAGTTTTTCTAGGTAAGGCTTGGTATAACTCATTTTGTCCAATCTAAAAAGAAAATGGCAGTGCTTATTTTAAACTTTATGAAGTTTAGTAACACTGCCCTTGCTGACCCCATACAGTAGGGAATTCCAATAGTCTATCCGACTACTGACCATAGCATTTATCATAAGAACTGCAGTATTAATAGTTAGAAAGTTACATATATGTCACAAATCCCCGAGGTGATAACAGGCACAGCAGACCTTACCTACATGACTATCAAAGGTATCTTCTGTGTCAAAAGTAACACCGAAATTTTTTACTTCCTCTGCCGGCATTATAGAGTTTTGAAGGAATTTAACAGAAAACTTTGGTATAAGTGATTATCTGATATTTTACGAGCGATGATAATGAATCCAGTCTTGTCAGATTAAGTTTCAATTTCGCACCATTCATCCACTCCTAAATAGAAATAAGGCACTCATTCAACTCTGCCATACTGGAGTCAAATCCCTAGAGCATTTTGCGAAGTATATTTGAGTGTCATCAGTGTACAAATGGCGTGCGACCTTAAACCATGAAACGACTTGCCTAAGGGTAGTAGTATAAAGAGTAAAAAGAAGGGGACCTAGAACTGTACCTTGGGGGGGGGGGGACACTAAAAGGGCGCTAGAAAACCTCAGAAAACTTATCCCTCTAATTTGATTTTCTGCTTGCGATTGTTAAGGTAGGAATCTATACATGTCAACAAAGTACCATCAACAACAAACCAGTCTTTTAGACAATCATGTAAGATGAACTGATCAATCGTGTGTAAAGCTGCGGACAGATCTAACAATGTCAGAGCAATTGCCTTGATGCCCAGTCTGCCCTTCCATACAGCCCAAATTGGGATGGCCAGAGAGTGAGGATTATGCAGGATATTCTACAGCCAAAGGCAAAAAATAGGAATGAGTTTTGTGAGACCCTCCTACCTTCACACAGGGTAATTACAGAGGCTGTTCCAAGTGGTTTATTTTGGTTAACAGGTTAAACAAGTGACAGTATCTTTATGTAAATAAAATTTCATGGCCTGGGAAGAATACAATGGCAAAAATATTGACAGCACTCAAGGATACTCTCTTGAAAACCAACAAAAAGAAAGCACATACAAGTACCAGAAGCTCACAAAAGTCATCACACGGCAACTCAACTATCTATGAAGAAATTGGTGCTGATGATTAGACTGTGATTCTTGATTTTGAAGAGTTTATAGTTTTTAGATATTAAGTACTATATTACTTGTGTTATGGACATGTAAAAAGGTACAAAAGATGGATAAATTTGTTAAAATACTCTTTGATAACACTGAAATAATTCGCCGTGTAACAGTTGATGTACCATTATCTATGTACCATTATCATTTATGGTTGGTTCATTTACATTATTCTTAATGCTTGCTGTGTTTTTGTCTCAAAAAGTACACTATACTATGTTTGGGAAACTAAGATGTATTTCCAAAGGTTACTTGGTTGAAATGAGCAGAGTCTGTAATTGTTTTGGGGAACGTTTTTGCTTTATGTATATAGTGAAAAGTTTTTTTTATTGCATGGAGATTTTCAAACTTCTTAGTTATAATTGTCGTGGTCTCAATGATCATGTGAAAAAATGTCAGTTGTGTCTTTGGCTAAAGGGACAAATGTAGGTATAACTGTTTTACAAGTAACACTTTATACACACAAGCTACAGCCCATTTTTAAAGCTAACTGGAAGGGTACAAATTTGTTTATCACCGAATCGACCCACAGCAGGGGTGTAGCAATTTTATTTAGAAACAGTTTTAATGACAAAAGTTTAAATAGTTTTTCCAGTAATGATGGGAGAATAGTGTTATTAAATATTCTAATCAAAGATAATATCATTACATTGGTATGTGTATGCAACAAACACTGAATCTGAAAAATAGAATTCTATGAAACATTCTAAAATTTTGTAAAACCCCATATTTTAAATGAAACAGTGATATTTTAAATGAAACAGTGAAGTTTTATGACAATCTGTATGGTAAAGGAAATATTAACATTAGCACTTTGAAAAACTACTGTAACATTGTTAACCAAAAGTTGAAAGAAACTCTTTAATGCAAAGATATCCGGAAAAGAACTGACAGATAGTATTCAAAAATTAAAAAAAATAAATCACCATGTCTGGATACTTTATCTTCTGAGTTTTATCAATTTTTCTGGACTGACTTACAATCTATGTTCATAAAAATAATAAAAGTGTCTTTTACGAAAGACATTTTGCCTTGCAGTATTAAGAAAGCAGTTGTTACTCATTTAAAAAGGGTATAAAACACTGTTAAAAACTACAGACCAATAAGCTTAACTAACTGCAACTACAAAAGTCTGACATTTATTTTGGCACCACAAAATCAAAAGCATTGTTATTACAAGTTGGAACTTACAAGGTCTTATGATAAAAACTTAGTGTTTTAAAACAAAAATAAAAACTATTACAATATATTGATGACTCATCACTGACTGTATTTGATAGACAATTCCATATGCACTGCAAGAAATAGAAGTCTTTATTGCCACTACTGGCTTGAAGCTAAATGTAAATAAATCATCAGGACTATGGTTAGGAACTTTGGAAAGCAATGTTTCAAATTACAGAAGTATCATTTAGTGATAACTCCATGAAATGTTTAAGTGTGAATATTGAAAAAACCTTTGAAAACTGCACAAACGTGAATTGGGATAAAAAGCTAAAGGATATCAAAATAAGCTTTTCAAAATGTAATTAAAGAAAACTTACCTGGAAAGTTTGTTGTAACATATAACTTAGTAGTACTAAACTTATATATGATATGGCCATTCTGTCTGTACCTGATACCACGCTCTAAAGGTCTCGTGGACTCCTAAGTTCCTAAATAGCAACAAGAAATTATCAGATATGCTGTAGGGGTTGTTACAATCTCTGGGTATTGATATAAATATACTCTTGAAGATGAATTTTCAAACAGAAAAGGGCTAGATATAATATCTGAAATATCTTAATATTAGCAAGATATTATCATATCTTTCAATGTATGCAAAACAATAAAACCAGGAATAAACTTAAGTAATATAGAAATGTTTTCACAACTAATATGGTGAAACAAAATACTTCAAAATGAATGGTAAATATCTTTTCTATAAAAACTGGATACATAGTGGATTTATAAATTTAAGGATTTTTTGGATATATAGGTCATTGGTTAAAAGAGACTGCAATAGTTAGTTAATTAAAATTAAAACAAACTGGATTGCTGAGTGTGTGTCAATTAAGAAAGCTATTAATAAGCAAACAAGAAATATTATAGCACAATTTGTTCCTACATAACATCTTTTTTGTCACAATATTTTTAAACAAATAAGATTTTTAGCTATTGATACGTTTTCTGATCTAAATGCAATCACAACCAATGATATCTATCATATTTTCATTTGGAAGAAATTCATAAAGCCCTATGCCGAAAATATGTGGCAAAAGATCTAAATTGTAGAATAAATAAAAATCAATGGAGAGAAATATACACTGCAAATATCAAGCATACAACAAATAAAAAATTATGTGAATTTAAAAACAAAACTTTGTTTAACATATTGTCATGTGGACAAAAGTAAGTAAATGGAATAGAAATACACCCGTGTTATGTGTCTTCTGTAATGGGCGAGAGTATTATACATATGTTATTCAGTTGTAAAAGAGTATAAAATATATGGTCATGTATAAGTAGTTGTCTAGATTGCATTTATTAGTTGGGCTAGATTGCATTTATTAGGTAGAAAGCAATAAACATTTGTGTATTATAATGGTGAGATATTCTATTTACTTGCTTTGGATAAAATGCTCATTTGAAAAGATTTCATACCAAGCCATTCATTTAAAAAGCTTTGTAAAACAACAGCTCAATTTTTATAGAAATTTTATGTAGAGCTTTTGGCACTTACACAGAAAAGTCATTTGCAAAATTGCTGAAATATTTGATATTAAGATTAAGTTATATGAAGTATGGGGATTGTTATCATCACAGGGCTAGCACAGTAGCAATTAATAGTTGCCTTCAAGTTGCCACAGGAAAAGACAAAAAGTAAAACCTAACAAATTTATTTAACAAATAGAATAATGATTGCAGTGGAGTGAGATACTATTAATATTTTGTACAATAATATAATAATACAATAATTAATGAAACCAATCTGACCCGAATACAGACCTATCTATGTAGTTAACAATTAAGTTTGCCCACTCATCCAATAACTTGTCTTGTAATCTGTCAGTGTCCACTAACACACAAATGTTCATATTCTGTGATCTGTTCAATATCCGATGACACAAAATGTCCATATCCTGTGATCCTTTCAGTGTCCAATAACACAAAAATGACACAAAATATCTGTATATAAACATTCAGAGTTTGCTCCCAAATATGGACAATTTCCAAAATACAGTAAATCCACCTTGGTAGATTCATACACTATACCCAGATACAAACAATATCCAAAGTATAACAAATCCACTCTCTGGTAGATGCACACACTATATCCAGATCTAAACAATGTCCAAAATATAGTAAATCCACTCTTTGGTGGATCCATGCACTTTTCCCAGTTCACTTCAACAAGAGTTAACCACAAAATGTAAATAACACAGTACAGCAGTTCTACTAAGGCACAATTAACTTTACTTAAAGCAAGTAAGACCCATAATCATGTTGCATTCAGGTGTGCCTTGGGAAATGGTTAGAAGGTTACAGAACTAGCTCAAAAATAATACTGCCACGAATCTATAAAATGATCACTCTAGCAGAGTGTAACAAATCATAATGGTAACTGACAAGTTCTACAGAATACAGACAATCAATAATTCAATTACCTTATATGGTAACACATACGCACAAAAAATCTTCCTTGCCTTAAATTATGTATTGGCACAGTGCCTATATATGCAACATACAGTTTATTTGGCTATTTTGTCAACAGAAATACTGCTATAAAGGTTGAAGTATTTTACTAAAAAAACATTATTTCATTGAAGAGCCAATACTTTAAAATTGACTCTCTTGTACAACCCATTTATATTCATTGATGTGTAGACAATATTAGTCATTGGATTTCATATATTTATGACTTTTAAATGGCTGTTTTATGTTGTTTAGATGCATAGAAAAATTCAAAATAAATGGCCCTCACCAAGGTACTGAAATTATTGTACATCTCACGTATTTTATGTGTCAATCAAACCGATAATTTAAGTATGGATTCGCTGTATCGGCAGGATTAGACATATAATTCTGGTAGTAAGTCTCTTACAATTTATTTTTAACTGCTATCACTCACTTTACTTATCCTTTGGCTGCCTTAAAGTAATCTTGTACATCCTTGTAAGTGTTCAGTGGCCTAGTGGTTACCAAGTTTGGTATCTAATTATATAGGCTATCGCCTCTGTGGGTTCGAGCCCTACAAATGGCAATGCTGAGGACCTGTCCCAATATGATTCTGGATGTTGAATGGGATGTAAAACACCAATTTTGACTTTGACTTTGGCCTTTGTTGTGCAAATGGATCAGAACAATCTTGTCCAATGAGAGGAATTCTTTCAAGTTCAGGAGAGGTACAAGTTCAATAAGTAATCTTTTTTTTAGCAAATTTATTCATCAATATTTTTCAAATACAAAATCTGAAGTTATACTTTTACATTTTAAAAAATTTATATAACAAAATTTTAAAAAAGGAAGAAAAAAAGAAATAAATGAAAATAAATTCATAAAGTAATACAAATTTAGTATGTTACTGATCATACCGAAACATTAACACTAAATTCTACATAGAGAAAAATGCAAATAGAGCATTCACATGTTGTCTAAATCTGTTTAATTTACATTTTTCTGAATATACTTTTTTCTACTTCCAGATATTTCTGAAAATAGAGTAAAAAATCATTGAATGCTGGTACTTTCTGTTGCAATCTGCACTTATGTATGTAATATTTGCCATACAGTATCATGAAACTTAATGAGAAGTTATTTTCATTATATCCCAAAAGTATATCTTCTACAGATACATTGAAGAATTTATTTATAATCCTATGATGCCAAGCTGTTATATCAGCCAAAAATTTCTTTACTGGTGTACAATGATAAAATGTATGAAATAACTTTTTTCCACATTACACATACATGTGGCCGAGACTGTATCATCAAATTTGGAAACAATACTGTCAGTAAAGTATATAAGGACAATTTTAAATTGTAACTCTCTAACATTCACATCCTGACAGTGTTTTCTTGCACTTAGGAAAATTGTTTTCCATACCTGGATTGAAATTATAGTTACACAACTTACACTCCCAGGGTTTTTTGCATGTAGGTCTCTCTTTTTTCTTTTGTATTATTATATTGTATATATCTTTTGAGCTAATTTTTTCAAACTTTTATTAAAAACTAATTTTGATAATGGATTTTCATATATATTCTTAAGCTCTGCTGTAAAATTTGTTTTACCTTTACCAAGGTTTATTATTTGTTTCCATTCATTTGGTATTGCTTTTATAAGTCCTGCATATGTAACAAAATCAAATTTGACCTCATACTTTTCATTTACAGGTTCTAGACTTAAAAAAGTTCCTGACTGATCAATAATATGTCGAATATAAACAATTCCCTTCCAGTAAAATTTTTTATAAAAAATTGTATTTTCAGCAAGAAATATGTTTTTATATATTTTTGCCATATTACTTCAGACAATACGTCTGTCAATGTTGTACATTCTTTATACAGCTCAGACCAAGCTGATAGTACTTGTCAACAAAAGGTCAGTATAGGGTAAACAGTGTGCTTAGGATTAATAGCGCACATTATGTAGTGATTTATGGTAAGCTCTGGTATGAATTCTTGCAGATAACTGACATTTACTAAGAACCTTTTAATCCAGTTAATTTTTTGGGCTTTAACATGTGATGGTATATCTGCCAGCTTTAAGCCACCTTCATTATAATTAGCAATTAGAACATTATGTTTTAGCATCCTTTTTAAGGTGCTCTATATAAATCTGTACTGAATATCTTCAAAGTCTTTTATTACCCATTCGGGGGTGCTTAGACTACCAATCAGGTAATTAATCTTTGAAAGAGCATGAATCTTAAAAGCATTGATATTACCCTGAAGAGTAACATTTAATTTTTGATCATTTTTGTAAATCCTGCTCAATATGCTTTAACTTTGATAAATAATCAATCATAATTATCGTGTGTAACTGTGTGGCTGTTGTCTTTATAAAATCGTGTTCCCCAAGCATAGACCTTTTCTCTTTCTCATTTAACATTGTATGTGTTATGGGTATTGTAAGGGGTATACCAATTGTAGTATTATAGTTTTTTGGTAGTTTAGTGTTAAGCCAGATGTGAGTGAGAAGGTATATTTAACACTATCTGTACTGAAATTAAATCTGAGGTTATACATATTGTGTCATCAGCTAGTTATGAAATTTGTATTATTTTATTGCCAATTTTGACACCTTAAATGTTGGGGTTTCTTTTGACTTCTTTCGAAAACATCTCTACTGCAAGTAAAAACAACAAATTAGAAAATGAACAATCTTGTCTGATGCCACATTTTAACTTAAAATAGTCAGAAGTAAAACCATTGTTTATCACTGCACTTTCTATGTCATTATACATAATATGAATCCATTACCCCAAAAGCTTTCAACAAAACCTAATTTCTTGAGAACATTTTGTAGAAATGACCAATTGAGTTTCTCAAAGGCTTTTTTCAAAGTCAAGATAAGCAACAAAACATTTTTAATTTTTAAATGTTGGTATATTCAATTGTATCAATTACAGTCCTTATATTGTTTCTGATAAATCTACCTTTTATATAGCCATTTTGATCCAAAGAAACAATTGAAGAAAGGACATTCTGTAATCTGAGAACTAACACCTGGGCTAAAATTTTATAATCTGTGTTTAATAGTTAAATGCTTCTCCAGTTTTTAAAAAAAAATAATGGGTTTTATTCTTTTTTGGGCAACAGACACAGTACACATATTTTTTTTGCTCTACAGAAAGCTCACCAGTTTGAAAAGAGTATCGAAAACTTTCTATCAGGGGTACTTTAATATGATCTCAAAAGAGCTTGTAAAATTTGGTAGTCAACCAATCTGTTATCCTTGAGGGACATGACTGCCTCTTTACATTCTATAAGGGATATTTCGGCATCACATAATGACTTTTGCTCTATGCTCAAATTATCCAAAAGATTTTCAAAAAAGTAAGATTCAGGCTCTTTTGTAATCCAACTGTCTATCATTTATGGAGTATATAAATTTTGATAAAACTCTTTCTGATACTTTAAAATTTGAGAAGGCAGTTCTATTGTACTACCATCTTCTTTTTAAAGTTTTGTAATGCTTACTTGTGTAATTGTAATATTCCATGCTTATTCTGGTACCATTTTCTTTAATTATATATGTATTTTCCAATTCTGTTTGAATTATATTATTTTTTTCCATGATGATGTTTTGATTTTAATAGTCTCTGTTCAAGTCTCATTGCATCTGTAATTCATATTCGTGGCTTACTTGTAGATGTTTTGTTTTCTTAGAATATGCAATGCAAAACTGTCTGATCAAACATTTCATTAATTCCTATTTAAATGTTTATTTGGGATATCATGATTTTTATCATTGTATTCTTTAATCAATTTTTAAGCCTCCAGCAAAGGACCCATCGCATAGTAGATGCTTATTAAATTTCCATAAGCCTGGTCCCCTTTTTTCTTCTTTAGGCTTATTGAAATTTAATGAAATTAAGCTATGATCAGTTTTTATGGCACTTTTAATGTCACATTGATTTACACCATAAAAATGTCACTAGTAGTTAACCAATTCTTTAATAATTACTCTTCTCTGTTCTGAAGAGTGGAGTCATTGAGATGAATTACATTCTTTTCTGTTAAATGTCATTTTATTTTATGTTATGTTGTTTAAATTTCAGGTCTTTCAGGTCTCTTCTTATTGGGTATCAGATGCTAATTATCAGTTATTGACTCACTGTTCTTATTAATATATTCTAATGACTCTTCTTCTTCTTCTTCGTCTTTATACTTACATATATTTGTTGCACTCTCAAAACCAAACACTCTTGCTTTCCATATTCTGCAGCATGATTTGAGGATTGGACATTTATATATGCAGGATGTTAGCTTCTGTTCCAATATTTCATCTGGTTTTGCTGTTTTATATTTATAAAATACTGCTTGTTATGTTACTGCTTGATATATTTGAAGATTTGACAAAAAGCATGACTACTTTCTTTGTTATGGCTAAAAAAATTTCTGCAGTGGGCACAATGCTACCTGTACTGGTATTTTTTCATCAAGAAATTGTCAAAATAATATGGTGTGCTAATGTTTCTACACAAATATGGGAGCTAAATGATTACCAATAATATCTGTACATGTTTACAAGAGACTTTCACCAAAAAATTGACAATTAAGCAAGGCTAGTAACAATACAAGTGACCAGGAACTACATTATATTCCCAATTAACAAATTCAAAACTCTGAATTGTAGTAAAATTTTTCACAAATATAGTTACAATTTTGTGGTTGTGTATGGTAGTCATTGATTACCACCTTAGCTGGGCAATCTGAAATGGCACTTTTGAACAATACACTCATGTATGCTGAGTGCTTTCAACACAGGCTACATAGGTTGCTTATGTATGCGTATTTGTGTAAAATGAAAGCAGTAAGGTATTAAATAAGAAATTTAAGCATTTAAAATGTAGAATATTTATAAATAAAATGTAAAATCATAATTCAGGTTTTGTTCCATTCCTTAAGCTTCAGAAAGTGATGGTGGGTACAATATATCCACAATCAACATAACCTGTACAATTACCTAAAGTCTGATCTTGAGCCCCACATCTAGCTTCACTTCTGTCAAATCATGGGTTTTATATTTTTAACTCTGTACTTGTCGATGACTAATAATTTTGGTGTAAAGTCTTCACCAGTTTGTATGCACTGGTATCTAAATTTATTTTTTCATTGCGTTAATACATCCTATCCAATGGGCAATTGCTTTACCGGTCAGCACGACCGGTCCCGCCAAATGCCAGAAAAAGACGTCCTGTATATAATACCGGGAGGACCGGTCAGGAGAGCGCATTCGCCAGGTGGTGCATCATACTTCCTCTTCCTGTCTAGACAAAGTGACGTCATAGCATCTCTTTTTCGTTTGGCGCGTAGAGAGTGAAGACGTGTTTTCAATGACAAGGAAATTTTGGTTTTATACCAAACTCAACCGCTTTAATTCATCTTTGAAGTAGTTTAGAAGTATTATCTACGACTATGTCATCACCAGGACAGAGAAGAGGTTCATGCGGACATGCTATGGCTGGGTTTGATTCCCACTCCAAGTGTGCACGGTGTAGGGACAAAGGGCTAGGCGATGACCCCTGCGTCCTGAAGAAAGTATGTGTAATCTGTAAAGGGTTTACCCCTGAGCAGACCCTTCAGTTGGCTACACCAACCTACAGGGACAGAAAAGAGAAGAAGACGACCTCCAATTCTATGACCTCGTCCACCCCCACTCTCGTGGACCCAGCACATGCTAGCGTACTGGGTAAAGTGGAAAAGGTCAAGGCTGTGCAGTCGACCCCTACCAAGAAGACGAAACGTAGTGAGTCTCCCAAGCCGTCTGCCAGCAAGAAGAGATCTTCAAGCAGTAGACCATCAACTGAAGATCTTAAACAACTAGATGATAAGTGGGCAGAGAGGTTTTCCAGACTTGAGGTGATGTTATTAGCCAAGACCTTCACAGTGCCGGTTGAACCGGTTGTGAAGCCAGCTTCAGATGTGACTCCCACTCAGAAGCCATTCTTTGACCGTGGTGCCACCACCAGCAATCTACCTGTGGAGAACAGTCTGCCAGTAGAGAAATCCGGTCCCTGCCTTGACCAGGCCACCGGTATTGCTGTAGAGGAGATGCAGACTGCCACCCAGCCCCTTGGGGCTCCCGGTGCAGGGATAGCAACCCAGCCTATTCAGGCCCCCGGTTCGTTCCCCGAGGTTCAGCCCACCGATGAAGTAGATCTGAGTGCAGCCTCTGACAGTGAAGCTGACCAGTTCAGTGAAACTGGTTCCCTGGATGGTGACATCCACCGGGACCGGTCAGCAGACAAGGATGCCTCCAGAGATGACCCTGAGACTGAACCCACTAAGGAGGCTAACTACAGGGAAACCATGAGGGGTGTGAGAAGTTTCATGAACTGGCACAGGGTTCCTGAGTTTGAAACTGTGAAACTGCAGATGACAACCCCTTTGCCGGTACACGTGTCCAGCCAACCGGTAAAGTCAGTGTAAAACTTCCTGTGGACGACTGGTTGTGCAGGAAGATGTCCAGTCTTAACCTCACAATCAAGGAAGGCTACCCCACTAGAAATACTGACAACACTGGCCTCCTCAGAGATCAGTTCATTAAAAACCCTAGACCTTCTAGATGGTATGGGATGCATGCTGAAAAAGACAGTGAAAGTTCAACAGTTCGTACCTGGTCACCGGATCCTGCTAAACTCAACCACTCTTTCAGCAGGGTTGCAAGAAAAAATTTGCCTTCTGCTCCACCCTCCCGAGCCTTCAGTCAGGATCTTCTCAGACGCTGGGAGAGGGCAGCACGTGAACAGACAATAACGTGTAACCAGGCTGCTGGTTTGTCAAGGTGTTTGACCAGGGTTCAAGACTCTATGAACACTCAGTTAAAAACCCTGCGTCTGGACAGTAAGGGGAAGTCATCTGAGAAGGTGAAGCAAGCTGTTAGTGAACTGGAGTATTTGACCACTTTCAACCGGTCAGTATCTCAAGCAATGGCCAGGACTATGCAAGACCTATCAGAAGCAGTTTTTATCAACATGGCCAACTTCACCCTTGCTCGCAGGGATAGTTACCTGGACTACCTACATGCTGGGGTGAAGCAAGACACTGTGCACGCCTTGAGAACGTCTCCAGTCCATCTAAATGCTTTATTCCCGGACCAGCTTATTGCAAAAGCTGAAGAGGAAATCAGTAAGAGTGAGGAGAGGCGTTCGTCCGGTACTTCACACCAACATCAAGGTTGCTTCCATCCATATGCAGCAAGTGACAAGTCTACTAGCCATCACACCGACAAGAAGAACGTCCCTGCTTGGAAACAGATCAAAGACAAGCAGCAGGTGAGGGGAGGTCGTGGCAAAGCCTCCACATTCTCCCAGAAGCCGTCTAAGGGGTCCAAGTCTCATAAATGACAATTACTGTGTAAATTCTGTGACCGGTCAGATGAATTCTGTATGTGTTACCGGTCAGGGAGACTTGGACCCAGCACCAGTGATAGCAGGGAGCAGCAAAGTGACTTTAAATTTAAATGTAGACTCTTGTGTTGCAAATGCTCATATTGTCACCAGGTTGCCACAAAGGAAAGGCGTAAATCCCAATGCATGTCAAAATTACACAGAAATAAAATATGTGAAAGATGTTTCCTGTGTAGGTCACTTGTGTTCTGTAAATCTTGTCACCAATGCCCAACATGCTGTTATAGATCCTCCTGTAGGGGCCAGGTTGCAGCAGTGTTGGGAGAAATGCGAAACCCTGGGTTCAAGTCCAAAAGTGGTAAACACACTGAGGGAGGGTTACACTCTCCCCTTCCGGTTCAGACCACACTTGACAAGGTCACCGACTGTAATAAGCAACTACCACAATCCAACCAAACAGTCCTTCCTTTTAGAGGCACTGTATGAGCTGATAAACAAGAATGCAGTCGAACCGGTGGAAAATCAAAACTCACTGGGGTTTTACAACTGGCTATTTTTGGTACCCAAACCCAACAAGCGGTGGAGACCGATCCTAGACCTGATCACCTTGAACACCTTTTTAAACACAGGGTCGTTCAAGATGGAGACCCCAGAGACAATAAGAGCCTCCCTACAGGCAGGGGAGTGGGTCACATCCATAGATTTCAAGGACGCATACTTCCACATACCAATTCACAGTCAGTCCAGGAAGTACATGCGCTTTCACCTCCAGGGTCGGTCCTACCAGTTCAAAGCCCTTCCCTTTGGCCTGTCCACAGCCCCCATGGAGTTTACAGTGGTGGCCAAAGAGGTCAAACTCATAGCACTTCAGAAGGGTATAAGGATCCACCAGTACCTAGACGACTGGCTGGTGAGAGCCTCTACCCACGACACCTGTCTCCAGCATACTCAAACCCTAGTCACACTGTGCCAGGAACTAGGGTGGCTGGTGAACAGGGAAAAGTCAGAACTGGTCCCACAGCAGGTCTTCAACTTCGTAGGTTACCAGTTCGACCTGAAAGAGGGCAGGGTCAGACCAACAGAGGAACGTTGGCAGACCTTGACAGACAAGATCAGATCAATACTGTCGGATCTGGTGTGCCCGGTCCGAAAATTCATGTCCCTCATAGGTCTACTCACAGCAACAGAAAAACACACATGGGCGACTACACATGAGACCCATACAGTGGCACTTGAAAAACAACTGGAGGGTCCCAGAATCACTAGAAAAGGTGATCCCTGTTCCCAAATCCCTCCACCCTCATCTAAGGTGGTGGCTGGATCAAGGCAATGTGCTACTAGGTCAACCATTACACCCTTTAAAACATGCTCTGCAAATATTTACAGATGCATCAAAAGAAGGGTGGGGCGCTCACTTAGATGAGCACACTGCAAGGGGAACTTGGTCCCTACCAGAGAGCAAGTTGCACATAAACCACTTGGAGCTGAAAGCAGTATTTCTAGCTCTAAAGGAGTTTCGAACCCTTGTCTTCAACAAGACAGTGTTGATAGCTACAGACAACACAACAGTGGTTGCCTATATCAACAAAGAAGGGGGGATGAAATCGGGCTCCCTGTGTGCCCTACTGTGGAGAATACTGTCCTGGTGCACCAGGCAACAAGTAACTCTCAGGGCACGTCACATCCCCGGCCAGCTGAGCATGATAGCAGACAAGCTATCCAGGCTTGGCCAGACCATCCAAACAGAGTGGTCACTTCATCCAAAAGTCTTCCAAGCTGTATGCTCAAGGTGACACCAGCCACAAGTGGACCTGTTTGCCACCAGGTTCAACAACAAACTGCCACAGTTTGTGTTACCGGTGCCAGACCCCCAGGCTTGGGCAGTGGATGCACTCAGCCTCTCCTGGGAGGACCTGGACCCATACGCCTTCCCACCGGCAGCCATCTTGGGCAAAGTGGTGGAGAAGCTCCCCCTGCAACAGAATAATTCTGATTGCTCCAGGGTGGCCCAACATGCCCTGGTTTTGGGACCTGCTAGCAATGTCAAGCCAGATCCCACTGTGTCTGCCCAGCATACCCAACCTAGTGTCTCAGCCATTCAACCAGGTCCTTCACAGGAACCTGTCGATTCTGAACCTGCATGCCTGGCTCGTAGAGCCTCAGCAATCAAGGAGCAAGGCTTCTCTGAGGCAGTGGCAGCACGAATTGAAGCTCCTCAAAGAGGATCAACCAGATCCGTCTATGAGGCAAAGTGGACCATTTTTACAAAGTGATGCCTCAGTAATCAGGTGGACTTCAGGGCACCACCTCTGAAAGCCATTGCTGACTTCCTCCTGCACTTGTTTCAGGACAAGAAGTTACAACCAGGCACTATTGATGGCTACAGATCAGCCATTGCTGACAAACTGGGCAATTCCACCATTAATGTCAGCAAAGATGAGAATCTCACTCGTCTCCTGGATAGTTTCCATAGAGACAGACCTAAGGACAGGAGGGGCATCCCCTCCTGGAACCTTTCCCTGGTTCTACACCAGCTCACAAAGGCTCCCTTTGAACCCCTAAAAGAGGCCTCCTTGAAACATCTAACTTTCAAGACTGTTTTCTTACTGGCCTTAGGTTCAGGTAAACGCAGGAGTGAGATCCATGCTTGGTTACATAAGAACATCAGACACCAGTCAGACTGGTCTAAGGTGTCTTTGTACCCCTCACCCAGCTTCCTATCCAAGAACCAGCTGGCTCAGGAAGGTCCAGATAGTGTGGCACCAGTGGTCATTCCAGCCCTGGCACCATCTCTGGATAGGTCACTCAAGGGTGACAGGTCCCTATGTCCAGTTAGAGCCCTGCGCTACTACTTGGACAGGACTGCAGATCTCAGGCAGAATAAGGAGTTAGTCTTTGTCTCCTTCAAGAAGGGTTTTGATAAAGACATCTCACCTGCCACCATCTCCTCATGGATCAAACAGACTGTGATTCTGTGCTATGAGCTCTCTGACCAGGAGGCCCTCACCAGGAGGTCTTACTAGGTTAAAGCCCATGATGTTAGGGCCTTTGCTGCCTCTAAGGCTTTCCAATCAGGGATCTCCTTAGATCAGATCTTGTCAGCCTGCTACTGGAAATCTCACAACACCTTCACCCAATTCTATTTGAAGGATGTTGCCTGGGCTGACTGAGAGCTTTTCCACCTGGGACCTGTAGTGGCTGCCCAGCAGGTGCACCACCAGGCTCAGAAGTGAGGAGATATTGTATATATGTAAATATGTACATATTGTAAATATGTTAGATATGTACATAATGTAAATATGTTGAATGTACATATATTTTCAAAAAAAAACAAAAACAACTGTGTCTTGCTTTCCTTGGGAAGTTTATTTCTTCTGGGACTGAACTCAGCCCCTCTCTCTCTATCTTTCTCTTCTCAAACCGACAGTGGAAGGAAAGAAAAAGGGGGGGCAACGTCGGTAGACTCCTGGTTAACCGGTGAGTTGGTGCCCGACCTTGACCTGTCAGGGTTCTCTGACCCTAGGTCCCATGGGCCTGTACTATTTTGTTTTGTTATGAGTTCACATAAGTCCCTAGCTGCTTACCCGCCTACCAAGCGGTAGTTATTCAGCAATTGTCTATTGGATAGGATGTATTAACGCAATAAAATTGCAAATTTAATAAGTAAATTAAATTTTTGTAAGTTAATACCCTATCCAATGGACAGGCAAGGCCCACCCAACCGGCCCCGCTATCAGCTTACTAGGGGTCTTACTAGGACTAGACACGAAGAAGATGCTATGACGTCATGTTGTCTAGACAGGAAGAGGAAGTATGATGCGCCACCTGGCGAATGCGCTCTCCTGACCTGTCCTGCCGGTATTATATACAGGACGTCTTTTTCTGGCGTTTGGCGGGACCAGTCGCGCCGACTGGTAAAGCAATTGTCCATTGTATAGGGTATTAACTTATAAAAATTTAATTTACTTATTAAATTTGCAAGTTTGAGTTTTAACATCGCTTTCAACACATTGTATAGGTCATATCACAACAGGTAGTTTTATGGGAAGAGGAATCCAATACATACAGTTGGTAAAGGTTCTGTACTGTAAACTGCTGACCAACTGGGAATTGAACTCCCATCTCAAAAGTGGGAGGTAAGAGTATTACCACTGTGCCATTCAAGCACTTGACATTTAAATCCCTGTAATTATTTTTAATATATATTTTTTTGTTCTATGCCTTAATTTTTTATTTGGATTATACCCAATGTTGTTAATATCAATGCCACTGTGATACTTTATAGTGGTGTAGGTGCAAAGAGTTAGAATATTTCATAAAAAAGTTCTGATTTTTCAGAAATATAAAAATATTCAGCCTACAAGTAAAATATATATAGGAGGATATTTCTAATCACTTTTATAAAGGGTTACTGAAAGTTAAATAGTTCTAGTGAGAGTGAAACATTCTTCAACAAAATTTAATGATATCAAAGTTGAGCTGTTAACAGCTCAGGACTCTTAACAATGGTCAAAGATTTTGTTAATATTCTTGTAATCCCTGCTATTTAATAACATTTTTTTCAATGATCTCTGACAGAGCTCTGTCAGTAATGTTTAAATTTAAACAAAAGTTCATATCCTCAGAGTGAGGGTTTTATGTAGAATTTAAGAGCCAGGATCATATTAGGACAGGATTACCATAAACTTGCAAAAAAACTTCTTTGCTACTCTTCTAGTTCTCCTTGCAAGAAAATTTCCAGAAATTAAAATCTTTGCATGGATTTTATTTATAAAGAACCCACCAAATTAAAAGTGGGAAACAACAGGCAAAGTGCCATGGCAACAGGTATTGCCAAATGTTGCCTTAAACTAAATAATAACAAGTTACTCTTGTGATGTACATAATGTGAAAGTTTGGAACAATGTTAAATATCCACAAATTAAAAGACCAAGAAAGGGAAAAAGGGTTGCCATGGCAACACTTGTTGCAGAAATTGCCAAGAGAGCAATTAGAATTCATTAAGGATTTTACTTATCAAGTGAGTCACAGGTTTTGCCTCCAACACCACGTATAAGCATTTATTGAATGTCTTGCCACATCTGTATGTATGGGTAATATTCAAAACGTCCAAACCATAATTCAACCATAAAAGATGTGCATAAAAACAAGTGGATCAAGACGGTCACAGACTGGAGGTTGGTGGAAGTGCCAAACTCCTGGTCTGGGGGGAAATGAATATTCTCGACCTGACAATATGTTGGCCTCAGTCTAGCGTGAATTTGCAACACTGGGTTCTGTTCAAGGTTTCTCACATGCACAACTTAAACACCTAAAGTTGCACAGTAATTGAAATACTGTTAAAAATTTGCAAACTTAAAGTGAATAAAATTCTGTAATAACTGGGAGTTTAAGGTCACCTTAATGTATATGACACTTAGCTATGGCCAGACACATATACATGCAAAATTCGAATGAAATCTGTCTAGTTATTTCAGTTTACTGTATGGAAAAATAAAAAAAAACTTAAAACTCAACATAATACTTTTATGCATGGGAGTTTAGGGTCACCTTACAATAGAGCACACCTTGACAACCACTTACATGCCCATGCCATTTATGAGAGACTGTCTGAAAACCAAGTGTGACGACACACACCATGTATGTTCTCCATCATAGCTGTTAGTGACACAAAACTAATGCAACCTTAAACTCATAAGTTTATAAAATATCAGTGATTTACTAAAACCTTACAAAAGAGACCTTTTTTGGTCTAGGTATATGTACGATGTGTGATGAATATCAATGAAAAAAGTCTTAATTAGCACATAAATATCTTCCAAACACTCAAAAAATCTTAAACTTAAACTCAAAAATTAGATTGCAGCTGTAAGGGATTTAAAGTGATCTTCTCCTAAAGGTTCTGTTCAAGGTTTGTCACATCCACAACTTAAACAAACCTAAAATTGTACATTTTTTGAAATACCGTTGAAAAATTAACAAACCTAAAGTGAATATAATTAAAGTTATTACCAGGATTTTAAGGTGACCTTATTGTATGAAACTCACCTATGGCCAGTTACATATACATGCAAGCTTTGAATGAAATTTCAAAGATAAACTTATTTTTAGTATACTGTATGGAAAAATTTAAAAAATGTAACTCACCATAACCCTTTAAAATGTGGGAGTTTAATGTCACCTTAAAATAGGGCACATTTTGAAAAGCAGTCACAACCACATACCAAATCTAAATAAGGGTACCTTAATGCATCGCACTTACCTTTGGGCAGTTACATATACATGCAAAATTTGAATGAAATTTCTCAAGTTATTTCAGTAAACGTAAACTCAAGATAATTATTTTATGCATGGGGGTTTAAGGTCACCTTAAAAGAATACACCTTGAATACCAGTTACAATCACATGTTGTTGCTTCTCAATTGAATGACCGTATCAGCTTAAATGGACTAGACAATGTCAGACAGTCCGCCTATAAACTAGGTCACTCAACTGAATCTGCATTGCTTTCAATTTAAAATGATGTCCATCTGGCTTTTGCTAAAGGTGAGGCTACTGCTGTCGTTCTTTTGGATCAGTTGGCGGCATTCGACACTATTGACCATGATATGCTTTTTTATTCTCTTAGGTCCTGGTTTGGTGTCAGTGGGGTTGTCCTGGATTGGTTCAAGTCTTACCTCTCAGACCATGTTCAATGCATTAAGATCTGGTCAATTTTAACAGATGCCAAAAAGTTATTGTATGGTGTGCCTCAAGGCTCTGTCCTGGGGCGAATCCTTTTTTTACTCTACACTATTGAGTAAAGTCATTCAGAATCACCTTGGTATCAGTTTCCACTTCCATGCGGATGACACACAATTGTATGTGCATCTCACACATAAATATGTTGCCCTGGCCCTTGATAAGCTGTCACACTGCCTAGATGATGTTAAGAGATGACTCTCTACAAATAAGCTAAAATTAAATCTTGACAAGACCGAATGCATTGTGTTTGGCTCAAGGTCCCAACGTGAAAAACTTAATCACTCCTTCCCAGTCAATATACTTGGTAATCTGATATCACCAGTTGATGCAGTTAGGAACCTTGGTGTCTGGTTTGATTCTGATTTCTCTTTCTCTTTCCATGTTATGAAACTGTAACGCTCTGTTCAGAGGTCTGTCTGCTCTGGATCTGCGCAAGCTTTAGTGTGTTCAGAACAGTTCTGCCAGAATTGTGGCCAACACCAGCAAGTATTCATACATCTCTCCTGTTAGAGAAGCACTACATTGGTTGCCGATCAAGTACCCACTCTATCTTTAAGACTGCTGTGCTTGTGTATAAGTTTCTACACAGGGATAACCCCAAGTATTTTGAACCCTTTCTAATACCCAGACATAGTGCATATAATATATGTCGAAGTCAATCTGATGGCATGTTTCTTGAGGTCCCCCCACTTTGTTTCAGTCTTACCTCTTTGGAAAAGCATATCCACCCTAATTTCTCTTTACTGTTCCTTCTCTCTTCGCAGTGCTGACCCCTGCAATGCCTCTGGCTTATGCATATTGAACAATGTTTTATGGTGTGATGCACTTTGAGTCTGTCTTTTGACAGAGATTAGGCGCTATAAAAGTGCTATTAGAATAGAAAAAAGAAAAATGCCAAATTTGAACTGAACCCATCAACCCATTTTCGAGATACTGTCTAGAAAAGAAAAAAGCTAAAATCAATATAAGTATGTTACTACGTGGAGTTTAAGGCCATCATAAAATTGGGCACACCTTAGTTACATCACCATGACAAATCTGAATTTAATCCATCAAGCTATTTTTGAGATACTGTCTGGAAACCAAGTGTGATGACACAGACCATGTATGTCTTAAATCATACCTGCTAGTGACACAAAACTGTTGCAACTTTAAACTCATAAGTTTTAAATATCAAAAATTTACGATAACCTTACTGAAGAGACTTTTTTTTGTATGATGAATATCAATGAAAAATGATCTCCATTATGACATGAAATATCTTCCAAAACCCCAAAAATTGTCTCAACCTTAAAGTCAAACTTAGTTTGCAGTTGTGAGGGAGTTTAAGGTAATCTTTTAATGAAGGTTCTGTTCAAAGTTTTTTACATCCACTACTGAAACATGTCCAGAATTGCACATTATTTGAAATACTTTAAAAAAATTTGCAAACTTTAAGTGAATATAATTCTGTTATCATTAAGAGTTTAAGGTCACCTTAATATGTGAAAGTTACCTATGGCCAATTACCTATACATGCAAAATTTAAATGAAATTGCTCAAGTTATTTCCAGTATACTCTATGGAAAAATAATGTAAGCTCAATATAACTTTTTAATACATGAGAGTTTAAGGTCACCTTAAATAGAGCACACCTTGAAAACCAGTTACAACCACATACCAAATTTGAATTAATCTAACAAATTTTTGTGATACTGTTCGGAAACGAAAACCTTCAAATCAATATAAGTATCTTACTACTGTGAGTTTAAGGTCACCTTAAATGGGGCACACCTTGAGGAAAAGTTACATCAACATGCCAACTTGGAATTCGATTCATCAAGTCATTTTTGAGATACTCTCTGGAAAGTAAGTGTGAAGACAACACTGACCATGTATATCTTCCATCAAAGCTGCTAGTAACACAAACTAATGCAACCTTAAACTCATTAGTTTATAAAATATCAGCAATTTACTATAACCTTATAAAAGAGACCATTTTTGGTGGAGATATATGTATATGATGAATATCAATGTAAAAAGTCCTAATAAGCATATAAAATATCTTCCAAACACCAAAAAGATTGCCCCAACCTTAAATTCAAAGTTTGTTTGCACTGCCGTATATTGTAGTGAGTTTAAGGTAATTTTTTACTGAAAGTTCTGTTCAAGGTTTGTTACATCCACAACTGAAACGCCTAGAATTGTACAATATTTGAAATACTGTTAAAAATTACCAAACTTAAAGTGAATATAATTCTGTTATTAATGGGAGTTTAAGGTCACCTTATTCTATGGCACTTACCTATGAGCAGTTACATATAAATACAAAAGTTGAATGAAATTTCTGAAGTTACTTTCAGTATACTCCACGGAGAAAGAAAAAACCTAAACTAGACATAAGTTTTTTATATGTGGGAGTTTAAGGTCACCTTAAAATAGGGCTCACCTTCAAAACTAGTTACAACCACACGCCGAATTTGAATTGAATCCATCAAGCCATTTTTAAGATACTATCCGGAAACAAAAAAACTTAAACTCGGTATAAATATTTTACTAGTTGTAGTTTAAGGTCGCCAAACTATACAGCACACCCTGAGGAACAGCTACATCCACATGCCAAATTTGAATTAAATCTGACAAGCCATTTTTGAGATACAGTCTGGAAGAGAAAGTGTGACGATGACAGATGACGACGACAGACGACAACCCAATACTACAAAATGAGATGATGAAACAATTTCTATATGCCACGCAGCTTAAATGCTGGTGACACAAAAAGCAAGGTTTAGGTTATCATTTTAGGTTTGAGACACCTGATTTGATATAAGTGAAAAGACAAAATTTTGTTTGGGATTGTCCTATCTACATAAACTACTTAACTAGTAGCTTAAATATAGTTTTAAAACTTTTTAAATATGAAGTAATAATTCTTAAAGTTAATTCTTGCAAAGTTCATGTCATTGCTATGGTCTTATATTGATTGATTTTAATTTGATTTTATGCGGGATACTTGAAAAGGACTAAAGATTAAATATACCTAGTTTTTCATAAAATTAAACATCAAGTGATTGTTGTTTATTAAAAATAGTAAAGAATGTAAATTTTGCTGTATGTCATAAAAACTCTCAATTTTAAGAATAAATGTGCACATAAATCAATTCATATACAGTTGATCACAAGATTACTGCAGTTTAAAATACTGTTTGGAACATTCTACCTTGGGCGAAAGTAGAAAATATTTGTATGTATTATTTTATTGATAGATTTTTTTTAAACTTTGTATGCAATTTTAATAGAATCAAGTGATTTTTTATTGATGCTTAAAACAGCATTTGTTTCAATTCATTATAATTTTGGCCAAAGATATCCCAATCACTAAACTTCAGAGATACATAATAATGCCAGTATTATGTAGAAAAATTTTCATGAGCTGGATTTCAATCATTAACCTTTACATTTACTTTAATAAATGAAAGCATAGATGCCATTGCTGATCCCTTATGGGGCCGTTCCACTGGAGGCCGACCCTACACTCTGTATAAATATAACGTCGGCTGCAAAAGTTGGGGGGTCGGGGACAAAAATCCACGAAAAAAGGCATGAAATTTTGGGTTGGCTTCAACTCCCTGACAGGACGTGATACAGGCGGGACGTTTTGTACAGACTGGTCTGGAAACTACCAGGACAAGCCCTAAAGCCCTAACAGACAAGCCCTAAAGCCCTAACAGACAAGCCATAGCAGGTCCCGACAAGCCCTACTGACAGACAGACAGGACTGGAGAAAGATACAGATTCACAACTACCAGACTTGCAGTTGGTATTGTCATTACAGTTTTTGATAAATTTCTTGGAAAAAAGAGGATCAAGTATCGACCAATAAACAAATCTGAAACTAGGTCAAGGCTGAATATTTGGGTCCCATCACATGACCGAAATGTCCAAATTTATTTGTTTTATTATTTTAAGTATAGTTCAGGCTTTTCAATTAATATTATATAATAAATAAAAATAAATGGATGTCTGAATCTGATTGATGAAATTTTCAATAAAAATGTTATATACTGTTGAAACAAGCAGAGGGAGATGTTCTCACAATATCTCACGTGTCAATGTAGTCTCTTGTGTCTTGCTGGCTTTTATACTCCAATTTCGAGCACCTGGGAAGGACCCCTTCAAAATTCCATCCCTCTGAGCAATTTTGCTACATATTCATACCAATTAATTTTGAGCCTCTGAGAAAGTACATTTTTCTGGATGTGAACTCTGTGGTTCTGGTCACGTGATAGGATCCAAATATTTACTAGTGACTTAGTTTTAGATTTGTTGATTGGTCGACACTTGATCCTCTTTTTGCCCCCAAATTGATTTTTGAAATAAGCTGGGATTTTATTTTTATTTAACCAAATAAAACACTTTTTCAGGTTTCTTAATTAATTATAGGATATATGTGGAACTTCACCTGGACATAATTTTTGATCATATTTTTACCTCACATTATGCTGGAAATGGACTGCAAATGAGCAGTACTTTAAGTTACAAAAGACAAGCCGGCTTCATATTAGGACAGGCCTGCCAGTGATAAGGACAAGCCTGGAAGGGTTACAGACAAGCCTGGAAGTGTAACCGACAGGCCCTGAAGTTAACCGACAGGCCTGTTGCTAGGTGGATGAATTTAGGGTCTGTTACAAGGTTCGGCAACAGTCATAGAAATATCAAACAAATACTACCGACCCTAACTGACCTTGTAAACATTGGTCCCAACTCACCAAAAATACCTAGTTACTGACTGGTCGGCTCCAGTGGAACAGCCCCATTGAGTTTGTCCAAAGATTATGCTATTATTATCACAATAAAACACAAATAAAAATGAAAATGTTCAATCATTCTTAAAATTACAGAATTCAAACATAGTCTTTTAACAGCTGAAATATGAACAGCCTAGAATAAATGCAATATCTATACAGTTTAACCAAAATATCTTAAGGTATATACAACCATTTTAGAAACAAGAGGAAAAATCAGATTATAACTACATTATTATTATAAAATCTAGAGTAGAAACATGAAGCATGAAAAATACTTTAATAGTTAATAAATCTGTCATTTGTACAGACTACATTTAAAATAACAGATCACATTCTTCACTCATAGATTATCTCACTGATGTTTAGATTTGACATCCAATCACAGAATTTGTACTACAGCTGATGTAACTTCAATCTTTTGAAATGTACCTGACCATACCAAGCGGATTTGTAATATTGTTAAATTTCACAATACAATGATTACACATTGTTGTATCTAAATTTTAGATCAGACAGATACTTGAATGTAACTCTTTTTGTGTTGTTTTATTTTAGCTTCTGATCAAGATACCAAATTGAACCATTTCATTCAATGTCAGCAAATACTTAGATATATAGTTAATTTATAACTGCAAAGATGATTAAATGACAACAACTGTATTTATTTCTATAACTGATATATATTTGAAACATTAAAAAATGGGACTGCAATGAGCTTGCGAGGTAAAAAATGGAGAATGCTGCATGAAAAACAGCTGACCAATGTAGAGCCTAAAAAGATGAAATCTCCCTGTAAAATGACTATCAGATGACTTTGAAATAAACACACTGAGTCTTGTTAATTAATAATCTTTGAAAGGTTCTTTCATTCCTCAGGAAATGCAAAGTGACGGGCACCTTTTCTTTTATATGATCAGTTTGAGGTAATAGAAAGATCACTGAACTTCAAGCAAAGAAAATGTATTGAGGCTGATTTGGTTTGATAGCTTCAAAGACTGAGAACAATCGATGTAAGAAGCATATTTTCACTTTCCTTTTACATTATATCACTATTACCTAGCTGTGATTCTATCTCTAAAACTTTTCACTTGATTGTACAAAGATCGAAAACAAAGATTTTGGCAATTAATTTAAACAGGGATAAGCAATGTGCAATTTAAAAAGCAAATTGAAGATAAAACTACACAATTCACTAGGTTATATTATTGTAATATGTTTAACTAATTATTGAAAAAAACTCCTCATTTGATTTGACTACACACTTCCTTGAGAAAAATATAAAAAATATCAAGAAATAATTGTTACATATTCAATACAAACAAACATTTCAGTACAATAAAGATATATATGTCTTTATTGCACAAGAATCTGCCATTTGCCATAAACAATACCGTTTCTCAAGGAATAAACTGAATAAATGTATTAATAATAATACATGCATAAGTTCATATACTATACAAAGCTTTCAAAACTGTAAAGGTGAAAGCATGTGATATACACTGGGCTACAAAATGATATCTTTTTTATAGATATATACATGGTACAATAAAAGCCTATCTCCTATTCTCAAACGACTCCATTGGCTCCCAGTTGAATCTCGCTGTATCTTCAAAACTGCCACTCTAGTTTATAAGTTTCTTCACAGTGGTCATCCCAGTTACTTTGGTCCTCTTCTGCCCACTCGTTGCGGAAGATATAGTACAAGATACAACCATCCAGATAAAAGGTTCCTGGAGGTTCCTCAATTCTGTCCATCTGTACATAAATCCAAAAATCACTTTGGCCACAGCTTTGCTTTTGATGCCCCCACAGTCTGGAATCATTTGCCTAATGAGGTACGTTCTGCCCCAACTCTCACCTGTTTCAGGAAAAGGTTAAAATCATATCTCTTCCACAAGGCATTCCCACCATAGCTTACACTCTATTTCTTAAACCTGATTTTTGGTGTTGTGCCTTAGAGTCTGCCTAGCAGAGATTAAGCGCTATAAAAGTACAGAATAGAATAGAATAGAATAGTACATGGTAAAAAAGTGGGATATGAGCCTCTTTACCATTTTTATCCATAACATAATAATTATTATTAGTAGTAGTATGTATTTATACTCAGCACAATATCTCCATATACTACAGGACTCAAAGCGCTATTTAACCCATCTGACTGCACAGGTACAGCCCCAACTCACAAGTAATTGACATTCTCCTAACTGGAAGATAGAGGCTCAAGGATGACCATTTATCAACGTCCTTGAGGTTCTTTAACCTGCCACTGGAAATAACACCCAATGACATAGGACCGCCATTTTAAGTGGTCATCCGAGCCTAATGATCAGATTGCTTTATTAACAAAGGATAGACTATACATTCCCCTATAATTTTCAAACTATGAAAACAGATATTAGCTCATATTAGTACATGTCATAAGATCAAACTCTTGCATATAGACAGCTTAAAATAAACATTTTCCTGTAAAATAAAGAACAAATGCTGGACATCACTAACTAATTGTATTTATACAAAAGGATAAACCTTCGTACAAAAGTTCTTAAATTACTGATTATTCAGTATACTTCAAAAAGCTTGGTATTAAAAGTTATTTAACTCTAATTGGGTGTAAACATGAGACGTGTCATCTTTTTTCACATTCTGTGCCACAATGTATCCATCAGAAGGATTGTTACTGTCTCCCACATCAACATACAGTGGCGCTGTGTTTTGCACCCCAGTATGAGCAAGGGTAACATTATGATCAGTGCTGACATCTTCATATGCACCTTCTTTAACAACAGTAGACAAAGCATTTGTTTCTTTCAATGTGAATCCAGTATCTTGGATTGTATCTGCAACAGTACAGGCACTTTGGTTTTTCACAATGGATTTTCTCATTCTTGGAACAAAATATAATAGTATAGCCATTATCAATGCAATGATAGTTATAAAAAACAAAGCGACAAGTACAGAAAGGACAATTATGATGACTGATGAATCAGATGAATCTTGCACCTCTGTTGGCAACAATACAGGAGGCTCGTTTAGTTTTCTGCTTCGAAGTGTTTCAATAGATTCCAAAGACACTGTTGAGCAGTTCACCCAAAAACCATCTGCAATAAAAATATTTATAAAATAATTATATGTCTTTACCAAATTACAAGCATTAATTTAAAAAATTGGGGATTCAACATTATAGATAATTAAAACTACAAAAGATTAATTTGATGGGCATATTCATAATAGGGTACATTGCGTAGTTTTCAAGGAAATTAGGATAGTTTATATTGTGTGTTTTTTCATATATAATAACAATTTGATTTCAAGGGTTGCCACATTTATTACCCACCAAAACCTTGAAAAAATTACAACTATGTAATTTACTTATCGGAAATACAGCTGTGTTATATCACTAAAATTTTGGATTTCTACTCACTTCTTTGTCAGTAAATATATAAATAATACTGAAAGTTAATATCTACACAACTGGAAATTTATCAAATGTTTTTGACAAAGTAAGAATGGTGGAAAACAAATTAAACAAACTCCTGTGATTCACAATATTTATGATTGAAATCAATAGCAAGCTAATTATACTGGAATTGGATCCTAACTCCAAGAGTCGTTTGTGGAATGTTCAGTAATTTAGTCAAATAGGCAAATGTTTAGGATCCACATATGACTATAAAAGGCTAGCAAACACCAACAACAAACAATAAAAGTAGACATTTCCAGAGTGCAGATCCATTTCAGCATGTGAAGTTTCTCAGAGAAAGTGTATATTTGCATTTGAATTTGCATGAAGTTACAGAAAAAGTTTTCCATATAATGAAATGAAATTACAACAAAAAAGATAGAGACATTTTCTTTTTAAATTAAGACAAAAAGACTGTAAATAGACATGTATCAAATTTTTGCTGATTTATATTTTCACAGGGGGCCCTCACAACTATCATAATACTTAACACAAGTATCATTACACTTCGCATGTTGGGTCATATATGGCAATAAAAGTACTAATTAGTAGCACTCAGGGCCCAGTAGTTGCAGCTTATCTAGTGTGCCTTTGGCACATTAGCACATATTTAGGAACACACCCATTAAAACTGATTTTGATCAGGTTTATAGTGTTTTATAAAGATTAACCAACAAAAGTGTTTCAAGGGCCACTGATAAGCCAATGATTACCACAAATTGATAAGGACAAATAATCTGACCTCTGTAATTGAGTTGTTATATATATGGTCTGATAAATTGTTCCTACAGGTTTAAACATTTCTTTCTTCCTGCCACTGATCAAAAAATATTGTATTCACAGTTTTACTTATGACACCCCTACCAAATGGAATGATGATATCTGGTCTGCTACCTCTTTGACATAACTTTGATCAAAATTTAAATCATTATTGTTCTCCTTAGATTATCAACCTTGGTTCCTTTTTTCCTGGTGTGCCCTTGGTTATTGACCTTTTTCATGTCCTTTGTTGTATGATCAAGTGGTTAAGTGATAAAAAGTTTAATTAGAGTTACAATTTAATACCACAAAAATATCAAATATTGAGTTATAAAAAGAAAAAAATCTTTCAAATGTATCCCAAATTACTTACATTCAGAACTCATAAGTATCCTCTCAGTGAAATTGAAATCCCAAACACACTTGCTTTCATGCTGCCATATAATTATGTTTCCAAATGGTTTGGTTCTTACAGCCATTTCTAGCCTTCTTTCACCATTTGTGGCAGCATAAAAGGTTTTCACTTCAGCTTGCTTGCTTTTGTCATGCTGAGTTTCCTTTATCACAAGATTTCCGCGATTTTGCATCAGGAAGTCACAGTAGCAACCAAAGTTTCCACTTATTGAATTGATTTCAAAGATTGTTTTTTCCTGCGCTATAAAGTTATCACAGTCAGTAGGTATTCGCTGGACATCATCTGGAAAAATTAAAACATGAAATAAAATTTGATTTTTTTTTATTTTTCAGAATAATTTAAAAGAAAGTAAGATTAAAGAATTTTAAATTACTTGGGACAACACCATGTTGAATGACTAAATCTGGTTTTCAAATCAGGGAAAATCTGGGCAAGTTTTTATATGATATCCTTAAATTTTGGTGGAGATCATTTAGTCAAAATATGCTCAGTTATTTATTTTATTATGTATGATTGCCCTTTTATTCTCCCTGTGTAAATACTGTCTTATTTAGACCTCTGTTATTGATTAAATAGTGGTCAGTCTCTTATGTCAATGGCGGCCATATTTGTCATGCTTGATTGTTTACTTCCTGTCAGTTTGGCTGTTGAGATAATTATTTCAAAGAAGTTTATTATTATTTAAAATGTGATTATTCGTCAGTTTTTACGAGTTTAATGGTGTAAAATGGTTATAATATTGTTATTTATAATTATTATGGGGTTTATTATATTTTTAGTAAGTTACTCTGAAGGATTGTAATAGTTGAATTTATGGGTCATTGAGGCTGTTATTTGGAACAGCTCCGTGACGGAGCTCACGGAGCTAGTTGTCTCCTTGGCAACCAGAGCCTCTTTTTAGCTCTGTGCATACATTGATTGTCGGAGTCAGTTAGGAAACTCTCCTGGGTCAAGACCTGTTTCTAAAATATTTCTAGATATCATTTTAATTCTTCAAGATTCTTCAAGAATACCACTACAAAGTCAAAGTTAGTAATTTTACTTATGTTTTAGTGCCAGTCCCAGCAAATTTTACTCCTTATTGAATTAATTATATTTAATTTATGCAGACATATTTTTGGCGCAAATCCGGTCAAGGCCATGTAAACAACCCATATTTGGAGATATTACTATAATTTTTTTCTGGCTTTACTACTGTACTTAATTGACTGCTCAGGTTGTAGTTTTAATATTAGCCGTTTAATTATTATATTTTGAAGATTTCTCCAGTTTTAAATAGTGGCCTCCTAGGCCCCATTTTATTTATTTTCCCCATCTTTGTTGAAAACCGTTTTAAATGCTTAGGTGTAATGCAATTACATTTAATTTTAACTTTGATAACTTTGGCATGTTAGCTTTGCAAATAATTCCTGAAGCTTGTACATAGTGTTTGCCTCAAAGTGGTCAATTTAATTAATGTATTGATATCTCAAAACTGACAACTAATTCACTGCGTTGCTATAAACTTGTATGTGTACATTATATATTGGACCTGTTGGTTGTTGAATTTATATACTGGTTTATTTATACAAAAGTTATTAATTAAATCATTTCACTGTTATCCACTCCTTGTTCTTCCTGTCTTATACAAATATGCAAACTTTCCAACCCATAATTAAGAACACTGGCAGTTTAAACAAAGCATTGCATTAAAGACAAACACCCAGATATACACACGTGCACTTTGCCATTTGCCCTCATATAGATTCAACACTAAGATCTACCCTCCTAGATTCATCTGATTCAACCCTTCGATTCATCACAAATAGATTTAACGTCACAGATAGATTCAACACCGAGATTGATTGGAGAATCATCAGAAACTGATTCAACAAACTGATTAGAGATTTGTCAGATATAGATTCGTCAAAATTCATAAAGAGTTATTATTCTTAAGACTGAGACTTGTTTAGATAATTGGATTCATAGTTGGGACAACAGTACTAAGTAGACCGCTCGCCCGTTTCAATATTTAAAAGTCACACAATACCATTTAACATTCATATTTCACTAATTGTCACATAAAATCAGTTTCTTTCTTTGTATATTACCAAGTAAAGCAATTGTGTATCAACACAATGTTTAACTTACTTTGAGTCAAGGATTTCATAGGTCAAGGATTTGAGTTTAACACCCTTTTGAAAACAGATTAACAATCACAAGCACATTCAGACAAATAAATAGAACAAACTGATGAACAGTTAAAGTGTCAATTTACAAAACCATTTTATTGCACATATATATATTTATCAAAACACTCATATAAAAATATTGTTGTAAACTTTGGAGACACTTCATCCTTTCCAAAATCAAGAAATATAGTAAGAAAATAAAAGTAATGGCTTTCTATTCTATTTTGTTAGTGCACTTTTGATCATTCCCGGATATCCTGAAGCAAAATGATGAAATTTTTGCACAGCTGGAATCTAAACTCATGTCTTTGAAACACTGCCCAAATACCTAAAAACTAATGTATGATAGTTAAGGGACATCACAGGTGCCTGATTGTGATTTTCAAACTAAATTCTAACATCCTAGGTTATTATTAATCACTAAGAAAAATTTCAGGATGACTTTCGGGGTAGTATGAGTATCACAATGCAACACTAAGGAATGGCATGGCTGTGGATTGTAAAAAAGGGGACTAGAATTGAGTTACTAATTATTCCGCCATGGTTACATTTACTTAGGAATATAATTGGACTGAAAATAGTGTATATGAGAAAGATATATATTATGTTCTCCAAAGAAACCAAAGGAAGGCCTTTTAACTATAATTTGCAAAAATTGTCACTTTAGAAAGATAATCAAGTATAAATATTCTTATGAGAAACTGTGCATCACAACAACATGATTTTATTGCATTTACTTTATTTTATAATAATGTTCTGAAGTGAAAAATAAATAAAATTGCTATTCTAGTTATGAAATCAGCTAAAAATGCTCTAAATGTAACCTTTCTTGGAGATTGAAATTTGCTGAAACATTATCTACAATTTGCAAGCATTTCAAACAGATCTCAGGCTTTGTTACAACTCAACAGGCTGTTATAGATATTTACCACATAACAGCAATCATTAAGAACCCAAGGGCTGTTGGGCCTACAAGCTATTAAAGATTAATACAATAAATACATCATAATGATCATTCACATCATCAACAGAAAACAATACATATGGTCATGACCACTTCACTATATGATCACTTTAATTAACAAATATTAACACAAGCAGATTAGAGAAACATTCTTAATAATCATTAGGTACAAAAACTTTATAATACCCGTTGAAACAAATCAAACCAATTTTCCCATTAAAACTAATTGTAAAGGTAGAATATTTGGTCTTCAAAAATGTGAAATCTGTCATTTTTAATTACAATCTTATATCTATGATTGGGAGAAATTTGATAAATTATTATCACTTATACGGGGTACTGAAACCACCAAACCCAAATCAGTTCATATATGATGACAAATTATTTAGTTGTTATTGGCCTGTGGTACAGCTGATTATAGAAATTTTATAAGTTTATCAAAATCTTGATCTCACGCTTTCTGATGGAAGCCACAAATGCTACAAATAAATTGAGGTGATTTTAATATTGTAATATTATCTGCCATGGTTACCTAGTGGGTAGGACACTTGTCTAGGAACTCAGAGGACGTGGGTTCAAACCCAGGTACAGGCAGATACATAGTGGCTCGGATGACTATTTAAAATGGTGATCCTCTGTCACTGGGCCCTATCCCCAGTGGCAGGCTAAAGAACCTCAAGGACATTGATAAATGGTCATCCTTGAGCCCCTATCTTCCAGTTAGGGGAATGTCAATTACTTGTGAGTACCTGAGCAGTTAGATGGGTTTAATAGTACTTTGTCTCCTGTAGTATATGGAGATATTGCGCTGAGTATAAATACACAATACAATACAATACATTACCTTTAGAATGTGCCAAATCTATTCCAAATCCCAGACCTTTTAAAATTAAAAAAACAGACCTTTTAAAATAGAAAATCTACCTGTTGAGCAATCTGTTCCCTGATACCCTGCAACACACGCATCTGTACAGTTGACTGTGTCTGAGAACTTATCACATCTTGATTGGAAACATTTAGAAGAACATGGCTGGCACCCAACTCCATATGTATTGTTTTCACATTCTGAAATGATAACCTAACTGATTTTTCTTCTACTAGAACAGGGCAGCAATGATTAAAAAAGTGATCACAAATTGTATCTAAAAACAACACCAACATTTAATATCTGATGCAAGAATAATTTATTAAAATAGGTTTCACATTCTGAAATAACAACTGAGCTAATTCCATTAATGCTATTAGAGTGCAGTAATACATTACAAGAACTGATGGCAAATTGTCTAAATACAACATTATAATATCAATATTATAAATGTAATATTATAATATCTAATGTAATGATTATTTATTATGTACACTTTGTGATTTAATTCTAAAAATAATAGATTGCATAACAATGATCCATATAGCTCTAAATATGATTATTCAAATATTTAGTGGAGAAATAGGTTGTTATCAGCCTAAACCCTCCACGTCTAGCTTCCACATAAAACATATAATCATAAGGTTATACTTACGGTTTTTGTATCTTGTTCAACAGCCAGGACAATCACAAATAAAATAGTCTAAAATAATCTTTTGCATAAAATGTTACCTTTACAATGTAGCAAAATATGCTAAAATGTGTTGATATAACCTGTAAATTGCAGAATTTACCTGTTGTACAATCTATTCCCTGATACCCTGGAACACACCCATCTGTACATTTCAGTGTGGCTGAGAATTTATCACATCTTGACTGGAAACATTTAGAAGAACATGGCTGGCACCCAAATCCATATGTATTTCTTGGACAGTCTGAAATAGTGACCTGATTTACTCTTCCTTTTTTCCTTTTATTGGATATATATACATGCCACATTGCAATACATAAGTGAGATTGCAAGACATACTAACAGAAGGCTGCAAGAACTAAAATGTATAATACACTTAACAGTCCTTTGACTGCAATACCTTATAGCTACTAAATATACAATTATATGGTGACACTAATGTTACTGTACTGATAATGTTAGCTTCATTGAAAATTATGAAAAACAATTTATGTTTTCTTTCCTATGTAAATTTTTTTTATCAATATCAGCAGCAGAATTTTGTAAAATTATTTTATAATATATAATACATAAAGTGTGTTTGCTGTAAGTGCTATCTTCAGTCCTTACTTGGCACATTGCTCTAAATTTCTAAATGTGCTAAACTAGCTTGATATTTTTTTGCATCAGATGCTTCAACTAAATAGAAGTAATGTGACCATCGTCAATTACTATCACACAAGATTTCTTTACAGATTTAAATTGCTGTTCTTTATGATTTATGATGCTTGACCACCACAAGCTGAGCTGTGTTTATACATATCTTTGTGATAGGTATCTTCTGGTCTTGGTAGTTTTTATGACAATGTTATGCTTTACTATTTCCATGAGAAATTAATTACACATATTCCTGATGCATTGTTGATATCTACTCACATTGATCTTAATGAATAAATGATAATTTTCTTGGCTTCCTGGTGGTGGCAGGGCTGTCACTCTGACAGGTAAATGTTTCCAGTTATTTAACATTATGAAATATTTGCATAGTACTGGTAGTAACAATACTTCATACTACATGCATACTACTACTAATAGTAAGGTGGGTACCATATGTAATTACATAACAGTCTTGAGGACCTTTTTCATGATCTATAACTAACCAACTCTTCTGTTGAAAAAAAACTTGGTAGTATACACGATTTATGGCTTTGTGTCCCTATTTATTTTGTCTGTTTTCTCTTTCCTGGGTCTGGCAAACATGGTTCCACATGTTGGGGGCATAATATGGTCATACAAGGCATTTGATCACGAATGATGTTACTTTCTCACATAGAGATGCTACCATGCTAGACAAATGGCCCAAAACTAACGAATGTGGAAATAAGATTTCTTGCAAGTATTTTGCCTGCCTCTCTCCACTCCGAGTTATGGGTACACATGTCACATATTCAGAGGGCCTGGAACCTCCTTAGGGTATCTAATTTAATGTGGACTTTTAAAGCGATAAACCTCCATCAATTGATAGACTCTAAGATGCAACTGAACATAAAACAAGGTGATTGTCATTAATTCAATGAAATAACCAGGCCATACCAAGAAGACACAGGGGTGACAGGGAGACTGTGGCAGATACGCTTTTGCAAACAGGCAAGTCTTGGACTGTGTTGCACTATGTACACTATCAGGGATTTCATTCTAGATCTTAGGAGCATTGAAAGTAACACTATGGCCAAAATGTTTGACTTGTAGAGTGAGGAATGGCATGAAGGAACTGTCAGGTATTGACGACCAGGGTGATTTTGCCTAGTACTGTAGGAGCAGCTGCATAGAGAATGGTCCAAAATACCAAAGGGAACCACAGTATAAAAATTTATAAACCAGGATTGAAGTGTTGAATACCAGAAAGGGTATTCTGAATACTCTGAAGCTTGTGGTGATTGAAACATTGATTGAAACATCTGAAGGAAGCAGGCTTTACAGAAAAAAAGCTGCATGAAACTGTACACCTAGGTTTTTAACAACCTAGCTGGATGAAGAAGACTTTCCAAGAATATTAACAGATTTCTGATGTTGAGCCTTTGAATCAAAAACAATACATTCATTTTTTCAGGGCTGAGCTTTAATCATTACACACCATGAAAGCAGGGATTCAGCTTGGTAAGAGCATCAGAAGCATTCCTGTGGGAGGGATTGATGTATAACTGGGTATCATCCCTATAGAAATAAAATTTTACATCTGGATGGTGGATGATAATTTTGCTTAATGGAGTTGTATAAAGTGAGAACAACAGTGGACTCGGGACAGACCCTTGGGGAACTCCAAAGATGAGCTTGCTTAATTCAGAGAGTGTCGAACCTATCTTTATAGCCCAAGAATAATTATTAACTTTAGGACTATTCCACTGTGACCAAACCAGGATTTGATATAGTCAAGCTGAGTATTATCATTGATAGTGTGAAACACTGGTGGAAAGTCAAGTAACAAAAGAGCTGCTGGTTCACCACATGGTAAAGCAGTTGCATTGGAATTATCCGGTTTATAAGCAGACTGATGCGGATTAGTAGAAAGGTTTGTTGTGGTTGTCAGTCGAGTAATATCCTGATATATAGCTTTATATGAATGCTATATTTCGACTTCCTCATTGGATTAGTCTCATCAGAAGCTTGGTTTGAAATTTGAGCTAGACCTCCTGAAGTACTTTTACCGGCTCCAGCAAGAAGCTCTAATTTGTGGGTTGCTCCGGATTGGCTTTTTGGTATTCTTGTCCAAGATGTGCTGAACTTGTATACATATGTTAGGTTTATTGTTTTATTACCAACCAGCATATCTGTGATAATTAGTAGAAGGATTATTATAAATACATTACACTATAAAACATTTCAGTATACCTGATGCTTCAAGTTAATAAATGTAATAAACACATTGAGATCCAAGTACTCTAAACCCTGCTGCCTTTGAGAAATATAAAATAGCTTAGAATTTCCTGACAGAGAAATAACCCAAGGAAGAGAGGTGAATAAACATTTATAATCATTCAAATTTTTATTTCCCCGGATTCAGTTTAATCAATAATAACTGTTAGTAACTGTTAGTACACATAATTTTTTTCTTAATTTTTATTGAAGAAAGAAATGGATTTTCAAATCTACACACTGTGTCTTTTACGTTTTCTCTCAATTTGTTAAATGTTTTTGATGTACAACACTTCCAGATAAAGTGGGAGTGTCAAAGGTATCAAGTTGGTACAACTCTGAGAGTAACTTTGAGGACACCTGTCAACTTGCATTGATGTACTAGTATCTGATGACCTTGGCATGTTCATGAACAATTGCTGAGACATACTCTGAAGATCTTTATTGTTCAATAAGCATATGATTATCCTTATTATTTCTTTCTTTACATTTAAAATTTAATAATTCATATTCTACTGAACAATTTCCATTGTATACCACAAATGTTATTGTGTTTTTCCTTCATATTTCCATTCATATTTCATTTTTGCTCCTGTATTTACTGTTATTTAACTTCAGAAATTATCCCAAATGGATTTTGTTGCTAAAAGGTTAGTCTTGCAATTTAAAAGTTGGCAAAGGAGGGGACTTTGTGTATGTAATGGCTTTGATTAGAGTATTATATTCTTGAAAATAGTCTATGTTTTAAAGAAATACAGTTATTCATTAAGAATCTATCAATAACTAAATTTAATGCAATATGTTTTCTGCACAGCTATTTCAACAATTTCTCTCCCAAATTTTCAAGGAAAATATGTTGATTACCTAGGAAAATTCTAAGAATAAGAATGTACAAACCAGAATAACTTCAGGGAGGTCATTACAATTAGATTTAAGAGTTGAATCCACTTACTCATATCAGATACCTTTACTTTATATATGCTTTATATATGATGTAGTATGTACTGTTATGGGAATTTTTTATATTTAACAGAAATATTTCTCACCGTGTGAACAGTCATTTCCAGTTTTTCCTGCAATACACCCATTAGAACAATCCCAAGTCTCTGAAAACTTTTCACACTTTGAGTTTCTGCAGTTTTCTGAACAGGGTTTGCAACCTATTCCATATGTATTACCATCACATTCTGCCAAATATATTAGATATGTTCTATTATCATATGTTGCTATGAGGAAGAATCAAAACCATGTTAACACAAAGTCACAGTTAAGTAATTAAATGGCAAAGTAGACCACTGAACTTCTTTTGATTCTGGATATCCCTGTAAAATGTAGTTATCCAGTATAAAAGGATAAATAAAAGACGGGGCAAGTAGGTGTTTCATGCATTTAAAAATTGTAATTCCAAAGGTGTCCAAAACAGGAGATTCACTATATTTCACTATAAAACAATTTGTAATGTCTTTTTTCTTTATTATACTCTACCAATAAATGCTTTGAATCATAGACAAATCGGCCCTTTGCCAAATCGGCCTCCGTCAAATCAGCCCCCAAAATGAAATTAGCTGGTCTAATCGGCCCCCTGTAAAATAATTTATGGTCAAATCAGCCCCTTATAAAATAATATATGGTTAAATCGGCCCACTGGATATAGATAGATAAATCTTTACAGTGACCGTTCCCCCAATAGTTGTATTGATATAATTTTAAAGTCACTGCAATAGACAAAAACAGACAAAATATTATCTATTAAAATAAAAGAGTAATAACTAATTAATAATCTCACATTGTTCCCCACAAGAGGGGAGATGATATACTCATCTGCATGGACATCAAAAGGAACAATCACATTTTAATGTCTTACACTGTTTGTTTAACATTTTAGCTAGTAATCCCTGTACGAAACAAATATCAAAGATCACTAAAGTTATAATCCCATCAGAGGTTGTGTAGACAATGTAATTTGTAATTGCACTTTTAATAATTCTAACATAAACAAGTCTTATTGCACATAGGTTACAAGGGATTGATGTACGTATCTTGACATATTTCATATGTGTTAATGACACTTTTAACAACACATGAACAACTGGCACCACTGTCATAACATAGTCATCCATATTTATCTACCCAATATTTTAATAAGAGCCTGATTATAATTAAATGGTGCATTTCCTCTATAAAAGGGGTTCTTTTTTCTCCAATTATCACTCAGCTTTAGAAGTCTAATGTAGCATGATATCATTGTAAGAAAAAAATCCAATGGATCTAGGTATAAGCTGTAAATTGCATATTACAGAAGAGATATCTATCCAGTCAAATGCTCTCTGTGGGTCTATAAATAAGTTCTAATGGCAAAGGGCCAATTTGTCCAGCTCCCAATGGGGCAACCGTCAAGGTCATCAATTGCTTAAGATTCTGTTTACATACCACACCTAGAGACAAAGGTTTAAGTCTGGGATTTACGTCATGTTCAACAGCCAGGGTCATGTTGGGACAGGTCCTCAGTATTGCACATGTGGGATTAGAGCCGACATAGAGGTAACAGCCTGCGATTAGAGGCTAAACCTGATAACTGACTAGGCCACTGGGATCTATCAATAACACTGATTTATTTGTGCCATAAAATTAGAATGATCCAGTTGCTGTGATTTGCATGGGTCCTACAATCATGTTTTGCAACTTTGTATGATTTATAAAGGCAGACAGACATGCTGCTAGACACCCGATGAAGAAAAGTACCAATCAAGTATAGACTTCCTACACCTTATTGTTTCCGAGATACAGCTCACATTCCAACAATGTTCCTTCTAAGCATCAACTTCCTATAAATTACAGTTTACGAGATAAAGTCAGGACAAAATATTAAAAGTCATGGCTGCTATGGCAAGATTAAAGGTGAATCATGACATTGCACCCTCCACCCCCACTAATGTCTATACGATATGTACCAACTTCCTACTTCTTATAGTTTCTGAAATAAGATCCCAGCAAAATTATCAAAAGGTGACTACAGAAAGGATAAAAGTCAAATGACACTTACACCCAAACAAATGTCTGAGATACAACCTAGACAAGATTTTGTTCCTCTGTTGAACCACCCCAACCACTTAGCTGAAAGCCATGGTTTTCCTTATGGGAAGGAAAGATGACAAATTATTAACTAGAGACATCTTTTAAATGTATATTACAATTGTTGTAAACAATAGGGATTTAAGAGTTGTCAATATCTTTAAAAAGATATTTTATGAAGAATTTTTACAGTGCATATTTCATGAAACATTGCATCTGAAGTCTCAATTACACAAAATTACTTTATTGCAATACCTGTCTGACAATTGTTTCCTGTATAACCAGCAGTACATCCACCAAAACAGACTCCTGTATCAGATGTCCAGTCACACTGAGGGTTCTGACAATGTCCACACTGCTTGCACTGTTTTCCATATGTGTTCTCTGGGCATGCTATTTCAAAGAAACAGAACCAGGCGGATAAAACTAGAAATTTTAGGTAGGGGAAAATTTCACTAATTTCCAATTTTTATGATATCACTGGAACAAATTTTCTCTACAGTTTCTACTTACGAGATTAATACAGATTTAAAGATTGATTTGAAATTAGTTTTCAATAGCTCGTAAGCTAAAATGATAACTTAATGCCTAGCTTAAATTTTCACTTAATTTAGTAGCTTGTTGAAACATGATTCTACATACTGAATATGATATTCACTGTAAAACTCTAGCTTAAGTAAATTCCTCCTCTGTATCAACACTAACAATCTACAGGTGAATTATGAAAAATAAGATGGAAGATTAGATATCTTTAACATACCACTACATTATATATTGATAAATCTGAAATGACAAGCTCATGGGTTATGGTTGATAGAAAAAAGAAAATAATTCAATTTTCATGACCACTGAAAATTCGGATATCACTTTAGCTGTGGCATGATGAAAACTAAGGCCTGTGTTGGGCAATCATTCATCCAAAGGTTTTAAAACATATTTAGTATTAAATTACGGGACAATGTCTGGATATTAATTAAGATTTTATTATTGCATTATGTTGGAAAATAGAAACTTAAAGCAGTTTTAAATGAGGAAGTTAAAATATCAAATGAAGCAACATCAATTTTGTAAACTTAAAAATATAATGATTTCATTTAAATGATTATAAATTCTTAAACGAAACCCATAATGCTATGTTTTAAAAACAACAAACAAACTAGTTCCTTGGAAGTGTGAAATCAATGATAGCTCAAGTAGGTATGTTTTGGCACAAAATGTTCTTTTTGTCAGGATAGAGACTAGTGATAAAAGTTTATGATTGCTAAAGTATTATAGAATTTGTTATCGAACAAAATATAATTGGTGAAATAATAACATATTGGTCAAATAATGAACTGTTACCGTCAATTTCAACCTCACATAGACTTAAAATCCGGAAATGATAAGTGCTCCTCTGTTTCTTGACAATCATTACATACCTAAAAATAAGGACAAACATGAACCTTGTAGCTCTTATTTCTGTAGAGATGATACTCATTATAACTTTAATATCATTTCAGATATTCCTATTTACTATATTGTGTCCACAACACCTTGAAATTAGAAAAAGTAAATATATGCATGCTCATATAGTTGACACTAAATACTGACAGTTAAAACAAACTTTATAGCTTAACTTTGAGATAATACATGTTGCAGCTGCAATGGCAGTTCACTGCCTTGTGGGATTTATGTATATCATAGATAAACAGATTATGAATCATATGAAAATTTGCCTGTTATTTTTATTGATTCATCACTCACCGAGCCATCACTGGTGAAGCGCAAGTTAACTTAAGACTGGCACCCACATTGTTGTGTTGGTAAGCACATTCTATGCTATCTGCAGTGTATACATGGCTTTCATTGGACCCATAGATTGTAAATTGGGAAAGCCTGTCACCTGAAAGCAGAATGATGATTTCAGAAATGTAGAATCAATATTTATCATGTATACTTTTCAATCCACAAGCAAGAAAAAACATTTCTTTTCTACAACCCAACATATGGGGTGCAGTATTAATATTCCCTTTCTTTATAAAAAACAGCAAAGCAGCTTTTTTGTATGAAAACTGCAGATTTGTGTACAAAGATATAGCTATACCTATAAAACCAGGATTTTACTCAGATTAGTATTCAGTAAAGTTAGTTTCTCAGATTACTATACAGTTCATTAAAATGATAATTTCAAGCAAATTCACCATTGTAGAGTAACTAGTTAATTGTTGAATTTCCTGCCAAAGTTATTAATAGTGTGCCAATAGGGGAAATGATTATTGTACTGTAATAGCATTCTCTTTAGGCATGTTTTACTATTAATAATTTTGGGGGGCTACGTTTCCCTATTTTTCAATAGTTTTTCATAACATATGACCCACAGAAATGTCGCCTTGTATTTGTGTTTTATATTAAATGGTAATCAGAGGATCGTAAGTGTGATATTAGGTATGATATCTCCTATATTATAGTCAAATAAGAAAAACAAATGAGTCACTATAAAGAGAATAAAGCTTATGCAAAGTGTGATAAATCTTGTTATCCCTGTAAAGGTTTTGTCAAAATGATTTTCATGGCTGTATTACTAGTTATTGTTTTGCTCACATATGATTTACTTATACGACTAGTAATTTAACTGAGGTGATATATGTATATCACTAACATATATGGTGATATAATAATGTCATTGAGGAATCACGATGACATCTTCCTCTAGTTGAAAGAAAACCTGATGACAAAAATACTCACGTTGGATATCTCTATTAAAGACTGTGACAGAGTTGAGGATAACAGTCTGTCCAAGGTCTACAGACCACCATTCGGCTTCTGAATTTGGAGTTGTATGAGTGCAGCAGCCATTGCCCATATTAGGATCTGTACATCCATCAACAGCAGCACTGCTAAGAAATCTGTCAGCTTTGTAGTTAGATGACTGCCAAGTGTTCTTTCCAACAATATTAAAGCTCACTGGACCTGCACTTACTGTAGAAATCATAAAAGAGTAAAGTTGAAGAATAACATACTTATACTCTTGTACAATTTATTCTTTTTCAAAGATTTGATTTACTTATTTTTTGCAATATTCACATTTCACGGTGTAATATAACAAGTGGTAGAAAATACATTGTCTGTTGGATTTTATTTTTCTGTAAGTTTGACAAATTTCTTATGCTATGTTTCATTAAATACAGATTAGGTAACTTCCAGCATATGGTAGTATATTTTTATTGTTTTTGTTTTACCTGAACGGGTGTGATGTCCCTTTGTAACAATTATTGTGTAGTCATTAAAATTAAAGGAGCAGAACCTTGTCTTATTTTGACAGGACAAAATTAAAGCTAAAAATACCTCAAGGTTAACAGTTTATTTCATTTGCATCCTCAAATGATAATCTTTTAGAGTATACACAGGTGTATGTTTTTCTTTTATTCTGAAAACACTGCATAAAGTATAAGAGGTTTGTTGACATGAAATTCCAATAAATGTAAAAAAAAATTTAACCAAATTTATGTGTGTGAAATAATTTTTAACATATATATTTTAATTATATAAATTACTTTAATTAAAATTAATTATAACAAAATCAAGACATATGTAGGATGATAAGGGTAATATTTTTGTAAAAAAATTAACAGTATATCCAAAAATATAATATTTGTTTGAAAGTCAACTTGATGATACAGGATTTCATAATGCAGAAAGCCACCTTCACAAAGGTAGGGAAAATAAAAATACAGTATTTTAGTAAAGTTACCTTATGTACCTCCTGTGCAGCTGAAAACGCTGTTTTATGCTGTGCTTGCGGGTATAAAAATACTTGACACAGGCAACTCTTATTGTGCTAACGTTTTCATTTTCAACAATATTAAACTTAATTGTTGCTTATTAATTAAGGTGGTCCCTTCATGTTTAAAATTGATATTAGGATTGTTTTTGTGGTGTATAACATTGTTGTATATCTTTCCATTCACTATAATGAACCTGTAGGGCTGAATTAACAAGGGAATAATGAAACACCCGTGTGTTGTTACTAAGTTATAAATGACGTCACCCATTACGTGATTTCTTCAATATGTAAGTAAGAAAGTAAGAAAGAAACACTTATAAAGCACCGAATTGATGTAAACATCCTCGAAGGCGCTGATGTGCAAAAAGGGATAGTCCAGTTCCAAAACTATATGGAGATAATTCCAATTGGTTATGTGGAATGTACATCATAATGATTAAAAGTAAACAGCTGTAACAGTCACTCCAATCACAAGAGAAGTGGAGTTATAATAGCATTTACATTATTTGGTTTACAGTTTTGGATGGTTTCCTGTTTCATACCCAATAATTTTCTTACGTGTTTTTTCTGTACTAGTTTTCTCTATCTTCACACTATTCTATTATGTGGAATTACATTTTTTTATTTAGTGCTTTGGTGATACAAAATGCCTGGAGTGTCTCTGTAGTGTTTCAATAATTTTCCATAGCTTTGGGTTCAGTGGGTGATATGTGGCAATTAGATTGTGTCTATCATTATTTTGATTTTGGTGGATGCGCAACGGCTTGTAGCAGTTCTCTGAGGAAAGAGATATCATTGTCAATGTTGAAGAAGCTACATATTTCCATGAGATATAATGTTCTGTCCACAAGAGGTCACACAATTCAGAAAGACTTATAAAGGTTATAGTGATATCTTTGTTTAGCATATCACACAAAATTTTATCCTAATTAAGAAAGATTTAATTCAACCAAACCTAAAGAAGCTAAATCTTAAAAGGCATGTGATTCCTTTAACCCTAGAACCAAATTATTTGAGAAATTGTAGCTGTTTTAAAATATGAATGCCCCATTCTAAAGGCAGGGTCATATTAAGATAGACCCTCATCTTTGGCACTTGTGGAAATTAATCCCATATGGCATATGATTAAGAGGGTAAGACTGGTAACCATAAGACCACCGAGGATCTCGATACAGTTATGACTCAGTCTGTAACAGCTAGATCTGCCAAAATGAAAAATACTACATTAAACCAGTTGCACTTTTAATAATTCTAACACAAACAAGTGATTAAAGGATAAAGGAAAAAAATGATTGATTACAGCACTCAGAAAGGTTTGATATTTGCTAATTACAATTTTACTACATTATACTAAGGTGTTTATCAAGCTTGACATAATGTGATTATCTTATTGCATTTTTAAGTATTCTAACATAAAGACGTGTTCAGAGGACATAAGTTAAAAAAACTTGATGAATTATCCAAATATCTTTTAGATATATCAATCACAAATTGCAAATAGTTGTCTAATTGTGAAACAAACGTAACATAATCACAAAGAATTATCTGCCATTATTTGTCATTTGTAACCTAATACTTGCATACTAAATATCTGTCAGCCTTCAAGTTTGTCATGCAATGGAGATTAAGCACTATAAAAGTACTCTTAATGAATTACATTTTATTTTTGTTATCTGGGGGCAGATGTTTGTTTTTTTTTGGGGGGGGGGGGTCAATTTGGACCAAATGTGGAAAGAATCCATTTGTCCAGCCCCCCAAAGAATCAGAACACTTAGCTCTGTACTTATGTATGCCACGCCACCCCAGATGGATCAATATATGGGGCAGCTTGTTCTTTAACTTGTACTACCAAGATAGAAGGTCTCTCATTGGAGCAATAAAGGCAAAAAACATCAAGTGGAAATCAAGTACGTACAGATAAAACCAACCAGAAAGTTTTGACCTAGACATGAAACAATACATTTTTAATTGCTAATTTCTGCACATACTACCACAGACTCCTTGACCGTATAAACTACATGGAGGCGCTTTTAAATTTAACATGGTGGAGATGAAGCCTTTTCCTCTAGTAGGTACTGTCTAGATAAACAAAGTACATTACATTTTCACACCAAAATGAAAAAAAAGACTAAACTAAGTAAGACACCTGAGCTGTAGAAGTAGAATTAACTTGTATAGGCATGAAATTTAAATAAGTTACAATCTGTGCAAGTTTTCCTTTTCAAATTGCAGCATTTACAAGTTGTTAGTTGTACAAAATTTCAATTTGTATGTTAATACTATATATATCAGAGAGGTATTTTTGCAACTCTTCTCTTATAGATTTGTTGAAACAATAAAATCCTTGTACAAATGAGAAAAAATAAAGTATTAAAAATTTAAGCATATCAAGAAACTATACTGTGTAGTCAAAAAGTAAGTACAACAAAATTTAGCACTGATACCTATTTTGCAACATGATGGTATAATGCGTTATCTCTATGTCCTTTTTACATAGTGTATAATAAAAATAAAACAAACATTTTGTAAATAAACGTATACAAACAAATAAGTTAGGATGAAAATATACATGTATTTCACTTACCTGTGAAAACCAAAACAATTATAGCAATCATAAGAGTACTGACAAAGGATTTGGTTTGTTCTTGACACCCCATTTTAAAAATAACTTGTGTATCCAAAGTATATTGTGTCCTCTAACATAGAATCTATTAGTAAAACATTATCGAAGTTTCAAACAGACATGTTCATAACTTTAATAGTCCCCAAATGTCCTTACTTTTACAAGCGCAACAACATCATGTAATGTATGTGTAGAGTTAATACTTCATTTCTATTTTACTTCCTTGTACAAATATAAAGGTTTTGGTACTGTTTGAAAAAAACTTTCACCTGATTATACACTATGTATAATGCTTAGTAAATGGTCCATGTTTGCAACGTCTCTTTATGATTGTTCATATCAAGTAGATTAAGAAACATAAAATTTGCCACAGTGTGTAACATTGGCGAAAAAGGTAAAAACCTCCCTCTATTTCCTTTCTTTACCCAATCTATTATTTGGTCTTAGGATGTATGTTCATGATCAGCAAATTATCTTTGGTTTACTTTGTCCAATAGCAAACCCTTTACAGTACTGCTGTAGATAGATAGCTAAATGTTTATTATCCTGACATTGTGTTATACAAGATCAAAATACAATTTGTATAATATACTTTTCCTAACACTCAACCACAAAGGCTAACAACTCAGTTTAATTCATACAATTTTTATCAAGTGTAAAAATGAGAACAGAAAAATAGAAATATAATTGGAAAACTTCCCTAATGACATATACAGAACAAAAATATATCACGAATAAAGATAGCAATATTATACGAATGTGTAAATTTGGTTGAAAAAAGAAAGTTATTCACACTCATTATAGTACCAGGGCACCGGTGTATACAAACTGGGGATATGTCCACGTAGGGGACATGGCTTTCAGTTCTGGTACCAGGCTAGAATGCTGCATTGTGGGTTGTTCTGCTTCACTGAATGTTACTATAAAAACCCTTTTGTAATTTGAATTTGGCGCCACACTCTTTCGGATTTCAACAGTATACATAAAAGATTTGAACTGAGATTATTTTGTCGTTGTTTATGTCTTATTTTTATTTACCATTTTTAGTATTTTATCAATTTTAGTATTTAATTTTAGTATTCTATTATTGTGTTACTCAGTTCATAATGCCAAAAGTGTACTATTGTTCAAAATGTGATTTACAGCATCCATGGCCGGTGGGTAAGAAATATAAGCTGGAAGGTGAGTCCCTGGCTGGTGATGTGGAGGTCCCTGCACCTCCCTCACTACGGTTTCTGACCAGATATTGGTATGGTAGACAAGATGGATTCTATGGACAGACGGGTGCAGAAGACTGTAGCAACGCTGGGTCAGGGATCCTCACAGGCAAGTTCTGTTATTAATACCCATGCTTCAAATAATGCTGTATCTCACGGTATCGCTACGGAAGCTCACGTTACTGAGAGTGTGGTCCTGTCGATGGGGTTCTTAAGAAGCAATGAGTCTCTTCAGTCTCAAGTTTACAAATGACTAGCTGAGCTAGAATAAATCAATGAAACTGCCACCAAAGGTAGAAATAAGTCCCAACGTGGGGATCCTGGGCAGGTCTCTGTAAAGAGAATGGTTGATTGGCCCCAGAACTTTATTTTGAAGTCACAAAAATAGGCCCACCGATGATGATTTGACATTAACTCAATGGGTGGCGGGTTTCGTTAAATGTATTCAGGAGGAGAAGTCGGTGCTTGTATGCTTAATTGTTTGGGTAATCTTATGGAGGATGCCTCTGACATCTCCTGGGAATCAGCCAAAGCCTCTCATGCTATTGTTTTAACTAACATGGAGGCTGATCGTTTGCAAAGGACGGATACTGACAAATTGGATCGGATCTGGAGGGCGCATACCCAAAGACATGTAAGTGTAGGTCAAAACAGTAGTGCTCGTACTTCTGTGAACAAAAAAATTGAAGAATGGAAGTGCTAAAAGTGCGCTTAATTGTAAATTCTTTCAGGAAGGTACATGTAAATTCACATCTCACCATAGATCAGCTGGGCAATATTACAGACATGTTTGTGAGCTCTGTGATGGACTTCATGTAACTCGTTTATGTACCCAAAAGACTGGGGCAAAAAACTGAGTAGCCACTGCAGAGATGCAGTGGTTATAGGTTCAGGTTCGGTTGACAGAAGGTACAGTGATGGATATTTTTATAATAGTACTTTTGTAAATACTGAGCTGTTGCAACCAAATTATATTAGAGGTATGCTGTCTGTTTGTAAATATGTTAAACCTGAAGTGTCTTTTGCTGAGGTTCTCAAGTGGGAATCAAGTGTAAATACTGAATGCAGGAACCCCCAAGGTTCTGTTAAAAGAGTTTGTAAGGTGAAAATGTTAAAAGCAAAATTCAGGCACATTGTGGTAGAGTATCTGTTGACACTTTAATAACAGTGACAATAGCTTTGTGGGAAGCCAACGCTGTGAACATAGGCGTAGAAAACTCATTGAAGGTAATCAAAGTGCAGGCATGCAGAACAAACAGGTTTGTGATAGTCTGAATAACCAGTTTATTCACGAGAATAGGTTTCAATAGGTTTTGGGGAGTACCAGCCCCACTATTGGGGAGGATATCAGCATTTCAAAGTGTATGAAAGCAAGTAAAAACAGTACTTATGCTTCCTTTACTGACGTTTCAGCCATCGCTTCAGATGGAAAGCACTTGGGGAGTGCAAAAGCTGCCTTGTACAATCACAATGAAAATGCTGGTGAATGTATAGCAAAACTATATCTCTCACTGACACTGAAGTCATAGATAACGGAAACCAAGCTAGTAAAGCCAGCCATAGTTCTTGTGAGGATTTTGATGAAAAATATGCACTCAAAATTCATGTATCTTCTAAAAAAAGTGATAAAATACAACTAGCAAAGTCAGCCATTAGCAATACAAGGTGCATTAGTCAGAATAGGCCATTATTCGGCTTCATACCTATTTATGGGCTAAAAGGCCGGGTCTATGATAACAAGAATAATTCTGAATGCACAGATTTATTATTATTGCATAACAACTCAGGGCTGATGGATGACACAATTATGCTGGTTTACAAATCCCTAATTGTTCAAAGTTAAATTATATGGTAGATTATATCTGGTAGATTACTGGGACTGGCAGTTGCCCTGCTTGTGAAATTCGGTTTTCCGTTAGATTTTGATAGGAATACCGGTATCACCAGTCAAAAAATTAATCATAAGAGTGTTCTTGATTATCCGGATCATGTTCAAACATATTTACAGGAAGAAATGGATCACAAGGCGATATTGGGCCCTTATAAGGACAGTCCATCGAAAATCTTCACATTAGTCCCTTCATGACACGAGATAAGCCCAATTCAGTTAACAGAAGGGTTGTTATCGACTTAAGCTGGCCAGTTGGTGGTTCAGTCAATGCAGGGGTCCCCTCTGATCAGTATTTAGACACTGATTTTGTGCTGAAATTGGGTAGGGGTTGCAAAATTTTTAAAGTTGACATTACGAGGGCATTCCGTCATGTCCCCATTGATCCTGGGGATCTGGATCTCCTGGGTTTGCACTGGGGGGACTACTTTATTGACTTTTTGGTACCGTTTGGGTTCAAGCACGGTTCGGCCATCTCTCTGAGAATTTCAGATGCGGTACACTTCATTATGAACCAGGAGGGCCACGGTATCTGGAATTATATTGACGATTTCCTATGCGTTTCCCTACTGTCTAAGATTGAATATACTTATATTAGACTTCAGGAACTCAAGGTACACAAGTCACTTGTTTGGGTATTCTGGTTGATACCGTTTACCTTTCAGTTTCAATCCTTGTGGAAAAATTGCAGTTATTTAAGCAAATGTGCAAAAAATGGCCAAGTAAACACTTCTGCGCTAAGAGGGAGTTACAGTCCCTGTTGGGGTCTTTGTTATATGTAGCTAAATGTATAAAATATGCTCGGTTTTTCCTCAACAGAATGCTTAATTTGCTAAGAAAAAATACATGCAAGAAGCATATTGTTATCACTGATGATTTCAAACGTGATCTAAAGTGGTTTAATACATTTCTTCCAGTATACAATAGTGTGTCTTTCTTCAACTATGCCCCTAGTAAATTAGTGCATTTAGATGCCTGTCCCTCGGGCTTACGGGCTATTTTTGACAAACACGTTTATGCCCTTGCTTTGCCAGAATGCTGGAAAATCAAAATATTGCATATACCGAATTAATTAATGTCCTGGTTGCATTGAAAGTTTGGCATAACCAATGGGCAGGGTTGAGATTTCTAATCAAGTGCGATAACCAGTCTGTGGTTTCAGTGCTGATCACTGATAGGACCAGGGATAGTGTCATGGCTAAGTATACCAGGAACATCTTCTTGTGGCTCAGTACCTTTAATATCGACATTAAGGTGGTCCATGTGCCTGGCAAGTTGAATCCTGTTGCTGACCTCCTCTCTAGATTGTACATTACTCCTAACAATGTAAAAAAATTGCAAGAGTCACTTGGGTTACTGTTACTCAAGGATTACTGCATGTCGATGAATCTATTTAATTTTGCAGGAGGCCAGCCTCTGGAGTGCAAAGTGGCTCAGCTGGCAACATCCAGACAATCAGAAGCATTTGCAGAGTCTACCAAGAAGGCCTATGCCTCCATGTTCAGAGTTATTGTGGCGTTTGCTACTGTCATGTCATGGACTTTTAATCAGGTGACAGTACTTCAGTTACTTTGTTTTTTGGAATGTGTCCAGTATAATGGCATTAAGGCCTCTTAAATGGCAAATTACCTCTCTGCAATTAAAGCTAAGTTTACAATATTAGGCTTGGATGTTGCTTGCTTTGCAGACCCTCATTTAAAGTAATATCAAAGAGCAGTGCAATTGCATTCTCCATTGCAAGTAAAGTTGAAGAAAGTCATTGGTATACCAGTATTGCAACAAATTGTTCAGCAATGTAATTATACTTACATGGGGCAGGTGTTAAAAGCATTGTATTGTATCAGATTTTATTCATTTTTGAGACTCTCGAACCTGGTACCCCATTCTGTGCAGCAGTATTTTGCATGGAAGCATTTGGCTAGAGGCAATGTGATTTTTCATCCTACTAAAGTAGTTATTTTGTTGAAATGGTCCAAAACCATGCAATGTAATAATGATATCGAGCTTATCACTATTCTCGCATCCAAAATTCGAGTATTTGTCCAGTCATGGCTCTGACAAACCTTTTGGCCATAACTCCTAAAGGTGCAAATTTACCCTTGTTCCAATTCAAGGCATCTGGAATTTGGGTTCCCTTAACTGATAACAGGGTCAGGCGACACCTTGCTTTGATCCTTTCTAGGCTAAATTTGAATGATTCAGGATTCACCTTTCACACCTTCCGGCGTTCAGCTGCCACTTTTGCTTTTAACAATGATGTAGCTCTGCAGAATATACAGACATGGCACCTGGACGTCGGACTGTGTGTGGAGGTATATCACAGATTCTGTTGACGCAGGTGAGCAAGTAGCCAATATGTTTAGGACCAAGTTGGGTGCTCCCAAACCTACTTATACTTTGGGGTTTGGGTGGAAACAGTGAGGTTTTAAAAATTTACAATTATTATGTACTCAGTCAATACTGCAATATTTTTAGTTATTATTGTCTTTTCATAGGGTCACCTTTAATAAGGCACCCATTCATATTTTCTTCTAAACTATCCATAGCCATTTGACTTCATTGTTTAATCTCCTCCTTCTTATCTATGTTAAGATTGTGCCCTACTTAAGGTGATCCTATGTTTATATGGTCTTGACTTAACCTTATGATTTGTAAATGCATGTAGTGTGGAAACTGGTTAATGATAAACAATATATAAAATAAAATTTATATTCTGCAATGCAGCTTGTATTCTTATAGTTTACTGATATAAACCTATTTCTTGCCCTACATCCCGTTCTGTGTTTCCCTGTATTTAGGGCAAATACGTCCCGCACTGGCTTTGCACTTGTATAATGTTGTTATCTTCATTTGTGGTATATTTTTTCTGTACATGTCATTCGGGAAGTTTTCCTGTTATATTTTAAGACACTATTAAAATCATAAAAGAACACTGTGATATGTGTACTTGAAGAGGACGCGAGCAACAGCATATGACCATTGTAATTCATTTTTAAAAAGCCATAATTTTGAATGAATTTGAAGAGGCAAGGTTCAAGAGCAAGTCTTAGCATTGGGATCGAGTATCACTCAGTGAAGGGACACATGGAAGGTAGCTTCGAAGTAACAGTTGGCTGCAACACATAAAGGCATAATAACATAGACCATAATAACATAAAAGGCATACTAACATAAATTTATACGGATAACATGTGCACATATAATGAACAATTCATATACTATGTCTTAGTATATATATATACATTACATCTTTAGTAAATTTGAAGTCTCCTAGTTGACTGAAATGTCTGATGAATCATGGAGTCACAGGGATGGCAGCAGCAAAGACTGGATAGTCTAGGAGGTATCCATGAATTAATTGTTAATGAAAGGTAGTTATGACTAACAGTAGAACAAAAAGAAATGATTTTAAATAATCAGAGGAATTAAAATGATAATATAAAATAAATTAATAGGTGTACAGGTAGTTAGTGATCACTCAGTGCCTAAGCATACTAGAATCCTCCTAGAGAGCAGGTATCCCACCAAAGGGCATTTCTGAAAATTCGGAATTTTTTTGTATCCAATAACCTTTGAATATGGAAAAGCGTAACTACAATAACAAGAAAACCCTGCTAGAGCACACACCTCAACCAAGGCGGATGAATATCCCCCAATTGAATTTTCACTCAAATATTTATTGAAAATGGAACAGTTGAAAAACAAACGATTTTTATATCAATAATGTGAGCTGGATCTTTTCCAAAATTAAGTCAGTTATTTTGGTGAATCAGCATCCACATGAAAAAAAAATTCTTAAAGAAGCATTCATTAGCTTTGGAGTTTTCTTTCACCTTAGGCGTTCACAAATAAAACCAGATAGACAAAAGAAAATACATTCAAAAATATAACTTCCTTGGCAGAGGGATCTCTTTAAAATTTCTTAAAAGAAGGATAGCTTTCAATGGAAATTGCTCTGTTAGGTAAAAGTTCTAATAATAACCAGTTGCAGCACTCCACACGTCTTTATGGTAGGAGAAATATGCCTCAAATATGGTACTACAAAACATTGCAGACGAGCCAAGATGAAAGATCACACCATGCTTAGACCATATGGTTACAGACCTACACTCCCAACCATTGATCATACCAAGTATCAATTTTCTACACTTCATAGTAACTGAAATATTACCCGAACAATATTTTAAAGGTCAGGGTCACTACAGCAAGGTCAAAGGTCATGTCAAGGGCACCTCCCACCAACACCCCCAATGAATGTCCCAAATAGTAATATTCCTACAACTGATGATTTTCGAGTTATAGCCTAGACAAGAATTTGAAGGTCAAGAGCACTGTGGTAAGGTCGAATCAAGGTCAAAACACGACACTGAACACCTACACTGCCAACCAATGTCCAAACCAAGTGTTAACTTTCTAAACCATAGGGTTTCTGAGATACATTACAGACAGATTTTTCCTGCCAAATGCCCTCCCACCATGTGTGCAAAAATACATGCACCACCTTTGGGGTAAAAAATGAAAATTACTAATTCTTCAAGATAATATTACAGCCCAACTAGAAAGCACCTTATATTGCAGATATCCACCAGGGCACATTTCTTTTTCTGTATAAACAATATGACCTGGAGCTTTCCCAGAATATAATCATTCCATGGTCAGAGAGCTGGTAACAAAGAATTATGGTTTGCTTAATCCAAGAGGATATAGTTGAGGGGAGATATCTTGATCAGTCTCCTTATTGAAGGAGACGAAAACTAGATCCTTGTTCTGTCTAAGGTTATGTGTTTTGTGCAGGTGGTAGCTGCTAGCAATAGGTTTCTTAGAAAAGACGGAAGGTGAAGGATAGAGGGAAACCTTCGTCCAGTCTTTCTGGTGCCTGATATTCTTATAAAACAAGGCATGTATTTCACCTCTACATTTCCCTGAACCAAATGATAGAAAAAAAACAGTCTTAAAGGTAAGGTGCTTCAAAAGGGAATTCCTTTATGGGCTCAACAGGATGCTAAGTGAGCTGGAGTAGGAGCTGGTAGAGGTTCCAGCTCGGGATACCTCTACATTGTTTTGGCCTGTTCCTGTGAAAACTGTCTAACAGACAGTTGAGATTCTCACCTTCGATTGAGGGAGGACAAGGCCAAAAATAAAATAAGAAAGATTGCAACTAGTTTGGAGTTTATTAATATACATAAGATTAGCATATTATTTAACACAATTAGTCTTGTTACAATACATGTTATTCTACTACTGTTGTCCATAACTCTACTTTGACATGTGCATCAGTCTAGAAACACTAGAAACACTAGTTACAAGTATAGCTTGTAAAAAGCGCTAAAAGTTGTTAAAACTGTATTTAATTTACTGACTTCAAGGCCAACTCTTAAAGTGTATTACAACCATGAAATAAAGAAGTTGACAAATGGCACTAAAAGTGCATATACTCTAAGTTGAAATAATGCAATATTAGTAGGATATATTATTAACCCTACACATAAAAGACAAAGAAAGTCCATATGATAATAAAAATAGTTGGGGAGAGGAGGGGGGTGTGTGTGTTAAACTTCACTGTCCTGACATCGGACCCCACAACAATTTTTTAAGTGCTGGGAGCGTGTATATATAGTGAGAATTGGTGGGAATAAAGCCACGTGGCCAGACAGTAGTTCACTCAACACCTGATATTTTTAACCATAATAGATTTCCTGCCAAAAATCAGCAGAGTACAATGTACTCTGTCCTTGACCGTGGTAAAAATTCAGGACACTATAACAAGGCCAACTACCATTAATTTTTTGTTTCTTGCTAGTGCATATAAGTCAATGGATAGAAAACACTTTGTTAAAATCTCTAAATATGTACCCCGTCAACTGAAGAGGTGTGCTACTTTACTTGAGGGAGGACAAGACCAAAAATAAGATAAGAAAGATTTCCACTAGTTTGGAGTTTATTAATATGAATCAGATTAGCATATTATTTAACACAATTAATCTTGTTACAATACATGTTACTCTACTACTGTTGTCCATAACTGTACTTTGACATGTGCATCAGTCTAGAACTACCATAAGGCAACAACTACTACTATGTTACTACTAATAACCCAGTTATACTAGTTACAAGTATAGCTTGTAAAAAGTGTTAAAAGTTGTTAAAACTGTATTTAATTTACTGACTTTAAGGCCAACTCTTAAAGTGTATTACAATCATGAAATAAAGAAGTTGACAAATGGCACTAAAAGTGCATATACTCTAAGTTGAAATAATGCAACATTAGTAGGATATATTGTTAACCCTACATATAAAAGACAAAGATAGCCCAAACTCCAAACTTAAGTTGTAGTAATTATTTTAGCAAAGGTAGTTGGTATGGTACTAGCCAGTTTTGGTATGTTTCTTAAGTATGTCCATATGGCATCACTTTTCCAACTTCCATGCTGCTTAATCCTGGCCAAGTCAATGTCATGATTAAATGCAAGGGAAGCACCACTCCTTCTAAAAGAGTGGAATGTGTAGGTTTTAGCATCTAGACTGATAGAAGTGACAACTAATTTTATAAAGGAACCAGCTTTAAATACTGTAAGAGGAAGCCATTGATTTTAAATTAAAATTTGAAACAAAGGCAAATGTTTACCAGTTGGCACAGAAGCCAAATAGCTTTTGAAAGCTGCAACAGGGCATAGAACTGGGTCATTTAGGTGTGACAACTACTGTACCTGGCCTGAAGTTTGCATAGTTTTTGAACAAGTCATGATTAGATGGAGGCCAGGAGGACCAAACATTAGATCATTCTGAATGGGATGTCAAGTTTTATCAAACTGACCAATAGCATTAGGAAGCAAGGAAGCCAACCTAAAGAAGCCAAAAAAGGCTGTTAAAAACAAAGCTGTATACAACTTGGCATCAGCATACTTCTGAATAGCCCGAATCAACTTACGAAGCATGGGCACCGAAAATACACCTGTAATTCTGATACTTAAAGCCGCATTATTTTGTACTGACTGCACCAAGAACTCTAGATATGTTATTATAGTCTTTGAAGTACAAGGAAGTTCCAATCTCATCACAATGATAAATGCCAGGAACTGTCGAAAGGCAGCAATGTAGGTACTTCTTGTACATGGTCAAAGACCTTCTTCTAGTCGAATAGAAGAATGGTTGCGGAGCCAGGCAGCCATAAGACAACCTACAGCAGAAGAAACAGGGCAGCAACACAAAAATATGGTGTAAAGTCTATATATATATATATATAATTATACACAGTAAGCTAAACTGCAAGGTAGATGCTGGCAATTAAAGTTCACTATGACATTTAAATCTGAAAATTAGGAAACAACATATTTTGGGTTATATTTTTCCATTTACACTTCTTTAAGTATCGAACCACTGAACTATCCTGATGTTCATAGATTCCCCATCTAGACAAGGTATCAGCATACACATTTTGTATACAAATATATATGCTTTATGGTTATATCTATGTTATACGCTACAGTATAGTACCATAATGTCCTAGTACAGGCTATTGGCCAAGGATCCCCAATACGGTTATTCTGAAAAGCATTTACTATTGCCATAGTGTCACAGTATACCGTAACATCAGCATTCCTCTACTTATGGCATCAGACCCTTACAGCCAGAATAATATTGGCAGCTTCTAAACGCACAATAGAAGTGATATTTTTAATATTTTGTATAACATCACAGACGTAAACTTCTTGGTCAGCATATGCTCCCACCTGTTGTAACAATGCATCCACAAAAACCTGAAATTTTGGAGACTTTCAATACTACCATTAAACTTCTCTAAAAATGCATTAAACCATGCTAAGTCCTTAAAAAAGAAAGGAGGCAAACACTTATGGCCTCTAACAGGTGTATTACGTAAAACCTGCAACATTCGATTAAAAAATATACGAGAGGGCTTCACGCACCTATGTATATAAAGACGTTTACCAGTAAGCTTTTGCAGCTGATTCCTGGTTGCTATTACTTTACTACACCAATGGTTACATAATTCTTTAATATTTTTAAATTTTTCATCTGGAATAGAAATAATACCATCCTTAGCGTTAATTTGAATGCTGAGGCAAGTAACAGAGTGACTAGGGGGTTCTAATTTTTTAGAATTATAATTAAGCCTAATTCGGCCAGAATGTTTTTAACAGATAAATATTGGCTATTGGCAACCTCAGGGGAAGCCACCCCAAGGTAATTATCCAGATAATTTATAATTCATATCTTTTGAGAACACAACGCATGTGTAATTACGTCAGTTGTCATCTGACACGCCACGGCCCCACTTTTCATCTCGAAGGGAACCGATTGCTTGGGTTGTCTGGCCGACCCAGGTGTCAGTCCTCCCCCCAAAGCAACTTGACTTAGTAAGTTCTGTATGAATTATAAAGGGTATCGCTACCAGTCTGAAAGTGCTACAAGTTAACCTTTGTGACACATTTCTGCACAAAAGTTGAAAATGTTAAAAATTCAGAAGGCCAAGTGGCTGAGCTGACTGCTCAACGTGTTGCTTGTAAAAATAAACCCTGTATGGCTGACGTTGCTTTGTCAAATGACAGCAGTAAAGTGTATTAAACTAGGTTAATTTATAGTTCAAGTGTCAATCCTAGGCAAATTGACGCCTTAATGGCAAGAAAATTGAAAAGTCACAGAAGTAATGAAATTTCAAAAGATATAGTCCAAAGTAGAACTGTCTGGTGTAAAAAAGTAGTATATATTGAGTCATATATACTACTTAAAAATACCTCAGTAAATATCAGAAAGGGTTGTGAAGGCAACCAAATGTCTGTTGGTCACATTGATGTGCAGTGTGACAGTAATGTAAAGTGTCAAAATGTCAAGGAGAGGATAGATCCTGCCAGTGACAATTGTACAAATGAGTTAAAACAGAGTATAGTGGGCAAAGAAATGCTTGTAAATGACAATGAAACGGTTGAGGTTAGCAAATCTCCCAATTGTGAAACAAATACCCAAACAAATGACAGCAAGCATCATATTGATGACGGTCTGGCAGCTAAGGTCATATCTGCAGAGGACAAAGGTTTGATTCCAGAGCACGAATCCCACAGTTTCAACCATGATTGAGGTAGTGTGAACAAAGTCAATGCCACAGAATTGAATTTCACGCCTATTTTTGACATTAATTACAGTGGCATTGAAGATAAATTTGCAAATTCAATCTTGCATGCCCATCAATTTGTCAAGAATTTAATAGGTAATGTAAACACATGCATACACAAAAAGTGGCGAGAACAATCCCAATTTGACTTTGGTTTTGTGCCTATTGATGACCAAACAATGCCAAACACCAATATTGTCAATCAATGTGCTGACGTCTCCCCATTTAAGTTGCATGACCAGATTAGGGCTTTATATTGAATATAAATGCTTGGAAAGAGGATTTGACCCAGTATTGGGATCAACAGTTATTACAACTGTTAGAATTCAGATTTCCGTTAGACTTCAATAGGAAATGTCCCCTCAAATGCGAAATGGGCAACCACAAATCAGCTACAGAATATCCAGCTGACGTTGACGCCTATATTGACGTAGACTTGCTTCAAGTCTTTCTATTTGTATCCATCAGTAACCAGAAAAGTTAAATTTAAATTGGAAACTTACTGGAGTTCATTATACCACAAGCAATCTGGAGTATGGGGGATAGGATCTGAAAAAACAAAGACTTGTGCCACCCATTTAGCCTCAACTGTAATGAGGGACACATTTATGCAGATTGTATGCACAACAGTATGGAGAAATCCCCAACATATTTACATACTGTTATTTATATGGTCGGGGTTTTCCCTCTTGAAAGCATGCTGCCACAGCTGTCATGCTGGGTTTCTAACTGTGGATCTCTGTTATTGTAGAACCCAAATACAGGTACACAGCCACAATGTGAAACCTTTTATTTGTTGAGAGTTCACTTTGAGAACATCAGGGTGAAAAGTATATACATGAATGAAATAGGTGTAATACTTTCCAAGAGTATTTGTATGAACATTTCCTTGTTTTAGTGTCAAGGTTATAAATTCCCATGGTTTGTCAAATGAATTAACTGGTTTTCAACACAGTGTAGAAATTGATAAAAGTCCCTAAGAGAGCTGTGCCATATGGGAGATCACACTGTATACCTTGTCCCCATTTGAAAAAATTTAGTCATGGTCCATGGATTAAGATGGGTGGATTTTACATTAGTCTTCCAAGTGACATTTTGATTGGTGTTGTAGTCCTTTCGACTGTTTCCCAAATCCTCCTGAATTGCTTACAAACTTCACCAAGGCCTATACCATTGCCAATACCAACTTAGAATGGAAAACATTGCTTTACAAAGATAGCTTTAGGATTGTAAATGATCACAGAAAATTTGTGACAATTTAAAAGTATGAAATTATCATTGACACACATGATTCATCCCAAACATTCCAGAAGTTACACCATCAGTTCCAGGCTGGTCCTTAATGCACTCAAACTTTATAATCATGGTTTATAGATCCCCCAAATGAAAAGTGTGACTTCGCAAACCCTCCCAAATAAACTCCGTGTTCTCTCTCGAGTGCGATTTTGCGAGTTTGTACACACTCAGGGGCGAGTTGTCACAAAACCAACTCACCAACGTGTCTGTGCTGTTGCTACCAGGTGAAACACTCAAAACTGACCAAAGAAATTCATCTATTATCGTAAGTGATGACATACATATTTCCTCATAGAAATGGGTGAGAAAGACATGGAAGTGAGTTTATTTTATTTGATACATCCAGCTGACAGTAACTCATGAAAGAATTCGGGTATTCTCAGGGATTTTCAGTGCTTTTTGCCAAATTTCAACTCGTCTTCTGCATAGAGTACCACAGGCGAAACAGTTGAAACCACTGCTGACCAAAGAAATTCATCTATTATCGGAAGAGACAAAACATATATTTCTTCAAAGAAAAGAAAAGAAATGTAAAATGAAATGAAGGGAGAAGGGAGTCTGTCTCACATTGAGTTTTGAAGAGTGAACACTGTGAACTATTTTCAGGATCTGAGATCTGTTGAGGGGGATCAGCAGAGTGGAACAGCCCTATTAGAATGTGAATTCCAATGTTAAGTTTCTTCAAGGAAAAGAGAAGAATTGTAAAATGAAATGAAGGGAGAAGGGAGTCTGTCTCACATTGAGTTTTGAAGAGTGAACACTGTGAACTATTTTCAGGATCTGAGATCTGTTGAGGGGGATGTGCAGGGTGGAACAGCCCTATTAGATTGTGAATTCTAATGTTAAGTTTGCTTCACAGAAAAGATGCTTTTGTGATGTGTTGTAAAATCCCCCCAGAAAAATATCTCCTGGAAAGAATGCCTACTGTATATTTGTTTCTTTGAAAAAATGTCTCCTAAGAAATAAAAACAAGCAATTTTACTAGAGTATTGCTTTGCAAGTTAAAAAGAAATTAGCACATAAATTGTCTAAATGAGCATTAATGATTTTGTTGAAATAACTATCTTCCTCTGTTCAATATGTTTTTTCATTTATGCAAAAAAAATCTACCTGCAAAAATGGCTGCCAGAAATGGCAAGAAAATGAGTTTTGGCAAAAATTGCCAGCTGACACTGGATACCTTGGAAGTCAAAATTTTCACTAAAATCGCTCTATCTCGCACTGTTTTCCAAGATAAATGCATTTTTGCATTTTATCCAGAATTTCAAGATGGCCACCAAAACTGGTGGGAAAAACAGTTTTTGGAAAGAAATGCCTGATGACTCTGCGGATAACCTGGGGGTCAAAAATTTCATTGAAATCTTTTTTACATTTTCTGCAGAATTTCAAGATGGCTGACAAATATGGCGGGAAAACATTTTTTGGCAAAAACTGGCAGATGACTATGCGGACACCCTGGGGGTCAACAATTTTGTCGAAATCACTATCTCGCACCATTTCTCAGATAAATCCATTTTACGCAGAATTTCAAGATGGCCACCAAAAATGGTATGGAAACAATTTTTGGAAAAAGTGCCAGATGACTGTAATACCTTGGGCATCAAAAATTTTGTCAAAATCTTACACTGTATCAGAGATAAATGTGCTTTTGCATTTTACGCAGAAATTCAAGATGGCTACCAAAATTGCAGGAAAACAATTTTTGGCAAAATTTAGCTGATGACTGTGCATACCCTGGGGGTCATCGAAATCGCTCTATCTGGCTATGTTTCCGAGATAAATGCACTTTTGTGCTTTACGCAGAAATTCAAAATGGCCACCAAAATGGTGCGAAAGCAATTTTTGGACAAAACTGCCAGATGACACGCTGTGGATACCCAGGGGTTAAAAAATTTTGTCGAAATCTTGGACCGTTTACAAGATATTAAAGATTCTTTTATTGTTAAGAAAAACTGTGGCATTTAGTTAATTGTTAATAAGTCGGCCATTTTGTATCAGATCACTTGCAAAGCTAATGATTTAATGGTTTTTCAATTCCAAAGATGGATTTTTATTTGTCTTCTCAAACTGTAATGTATATGCCTTGAAAAAAAATGAGTTTTTAAATATTGCTGACTTGTTATTTCAGCATTTTTTTCCAGAGTACAAAATCTACAGAATATATAGGAGGTATTTTTTGAGGAGGTATTGTTTCCAGAAGGTATTCTTTCTGGAAACATTTTCCAGTAGGCATTTTCCTTGATTTGTTTTTCCTCACTAACTAGATGTGGAAAGTTCAGACTTCAATTGTATTGAAATATAAACAAATTTATTTATCAAAAAGACTTCAAAATTGTGAAAATTATTGTTTAACCTTTAAAGGCATTAATGAAACAAAGTATTATGAATATTTGTAAAAAGAGTTTTGAGCTGTTTACCTTGGAGACAGTAGTGAAAATGTGAAAGAAATTGTTGAAAGACACCACAACTGTCATTTTAGACTTAAAACCATAAAATATATTGAACATCTCAATTCCCCTTTTTACTGGGACATACAGGATACTGACAAGCAGCATATTCTCTTGGAAGTATTTAAAACAGCATTTAACTACATGGAAATGAGAAATCCTGCAGAGTTCATGGGGGATATTTTACACATATCAGTATTCTGGCCAAAACTTTGGTTAGGTTAAATATAGAACTAGGCTATGGATATACAATTGGGTTTTTTTATTGGCTTAAAAAGTGCACAGGGATTTCTGAGCACTTCAGTTATTTTTTTTAACACTAGGCGGACAGCCACTTCCTATTATGAGTGAGAAAAGTCGTTTTGTCAGGGCTGGTTGTTTCTCCAAAAGTCATACAGTACCCATATATTACACAAAATACAAAAGGACTTGGTGAAAATCTAATATTGATGAGGAAACCAAATTTGACGACATTCTGGGTCCCTTCAAAGATAAACCTATTGCATTAGGTCACAGTTCCCCTTTCATGACCAGGCCAAAACCAAATTCCAGTAGACGCAGAGTCATTATTGACCTAAGTTGGCCTTTAGGTCTCTCAGTTAATGCTGGTATAGATAAGAATTCTTATCTAGATAGTGATTTTGCTTTAACGTTTCCCACGCTTGATGACATCATTGCTGAACTTAAAAAGCTGGGATGTGGCGCCCTTCTTTATAAGGTTGACGTTTGGCTTGCGTTCCGTCACATCAATGGATGGATCCTGGTGATTTTGACCTTTTAGGCCTTGAATGGCACGGCCATTACGTCAACGCGTGCGTCCCATTTTTTTTTTTTTTTTTATTTGCCTTTCCAAAATAACAAATGTTTCAATTATAATGATATTTTGACACAGTTACAAAAAAAGAACCATCAGGAAAAGAAAACTGCAGTAGTATTGTTCTAACTTTCAAACACCAAATTACTAACTGCCTAATGATTTTTTTATAATACCACATTTCACAAATTAACTACCGTAAATAACCCATTCAGCGCATCCGCCCTTGTTACCGCACCCTACCTCTTTTTCCCGTTTTTCTACCGGATTGACCTATACTTCATCCCGGAAAATGTTTCATGATGGGTGCACTAAAAGGGACATTTTTTCCCAACAAATATTGAAATAAAAATAGACTTTGCTTAGCGCACTGTGCGCTAAATAGGTCATTTACGGTATAACTGTTCATAGCAGTTGCAGTGCCAGCACAAAAGTCCCAAAATGTCTGTTTCACAGTGTTACTTTTTGATTTTCTACTGAATGCTGATGCATGATATGTTTACATAATTATCATTCAAACTCAAATTTAAGTTGTACAAAGACTGCCCAAAAATACATTTAGTGGATTCCATTTATTTTCAAAAATATTTATGCTTCCTTTTTTGTGAATCAAAAAGTTACGTTCTAAGTCAAAGTGATAACGGATGTAGTCCAACAGCGCCTCTTTGTTCAAACTACCCTCTCTGCATCTAGTTATATAAATGTATCGTTTTATTATCATGAATACATGATTAGTAAGAAGTACTGTATCACCTTCTATTGTGCCCAAAATAAAGTTGCTACATGTAAAAAGGTTTTGCCAGGCTACATAGGGCGAGAACTTATTCTTTATAAATGTCAATAGGTTTTGGATATATATGCATTTCCAAAACAAATGTTCAATCGTTTCCGGTTCTAGCTTACAAAAATAGCACAAATCATTGTCGATTATTTTACATTTAAATAACCACCTATTTGTTACTAAAGTTCGAGTCAAAATTTTGTATTGAAAAGCCCGCAATTTACTTTCAATAGTAGCTCTAAAATTCACTGAAAAAAGCTCCTGCCATAGGTTACTTTGAATTTCTATTGATAAAACTTTATTCCAACTACTTATACATTTATTTTTGTATATATTTGAGTTGCTAAAAGACCAATACACACCCCGACAAACTGACCTCATATTAAGAATGTTAAACATACACTTTTGCAATAAACTCTCACTGTCTAATTTGATATTTTCATTCAAAATTGTTCCTTTCCAACTTCTTGGAATTGAATGTGTTAAACTGTAGAAATCAATAAATGTTAAATTAACTTGGAATTTCTGACAAAATTGCTCATACCCATACATGTTTCCAGAATCCGATAGGATATCGTTGATATAGACAAGACCTTTATTGGTCAATACATTTTTCATTTGCAACAAATTAGAATTTGTAATGAAATAAGTGTCCCAGACTGGATAACTCCTAACATCTATATCCTTCATATAAATTTGTTTGTATTTCATCCATGCTACAAAAACTTCTTTCCAAAATCGATTTTTAATATTCTCTGATGTTTTTTTCAAAGATAAACAGTCTAAGTCCCAAACTAAAGTTTTATTTAACCCTGTTGTGAATTCAAAAATGTCTTGCCAATTTCCAATACCTTTGATCAATCTCTTTATCCAGGATAAAGCAAGATTGAAAGTAACCAGATCAGTCAATTTCAATCCCCCCTCCGGTATATCCTTTTGTAGTTGAATTAATGATATGCGTGCTTTGCCATTATTCCATATAAACCTACGAAACATGTCTTCTGTTTGAATGAAGTGCGACCCTGGCCAAGGTAGAACTGAAAGGAGCTAGACTAATTTTGGTATAACTAGAGTTTTAATGACAGTGATCTTTCCAATTAAGGACAAATATCTTTTACTATAGGCTTTTAGAACATTTTCTATCTCTTTTAATTTAGGATCATAATTTATTTCAATAGTCTCTTGCAAATTATCAGTAAAAATTATGCCAAGGAGTGAAAAATTTTGACTCCATTTTAAGTTAATATCTGGGCACAATTTTGGGGGGTTTGTATCCTTTATCCCAAGCCATATTGCTTGTGTTTTTTCTACATTCATTTTTAAGCCTGAGCACCTTTTAAAACTATCAAAAATGTCAATACACCTCTGTAATGATGATTCAGAACCATCTAATATAACAAAAGTATCATCTGCGTACTGACCTATCTTCAGTGTGATATTCCCTAGTTTAATTCCTTTTACATTTTTGTTTCCCTTTATCTCCATACTTAAAGGCACTATAGACAAAATAAACAGGTAAGGACTCAAAGGGTCCCCCTGTCTACAAGACTTACTAAGATTAAAAAATTCAGAAAAGTTACCATCATTCAAAACACAGCTCTTAGGGTCCTTGTATAAAATATCAAACCAAGTCAATATGTCAGTCCCAAAATTATATGCTTCTAATACCTTTCTCATATAAGACCATTCAATCGAATCAAACGCCTTTTCAAAATCCACTAAAAGTAAAAGTGCTTTCTTATGGGTGCTTTCAAGTATTACCTTTAAGTCATAAATGGTCCGAATATTTTCTCCAATATATCTACCTTTGAGGAAACCTTTCTGACTATCGCTTATAATTTCAGGTAAGACCTTTTTCAGTCCATTTGCAATAATAGTCGACAAAATTTTATAATCAACATTTAATAATGTTATTGCTCTCCAATTTTGTAGATGTTGTCTTGGTTTTTGACCTTTGGGTAAGCAAGTAATAATCCCTTGGGTTTGAGATAAAGATAATTTAACATTTTCAAAAGCTTCATTGTAGCTTTTTAAAAGAAATACTTTCAAGTCGTTCCAAAAAATTTTGTAAAATTCACAAGGTAAACCATCAGTGCCTGGTGTTTTATTATTTTTCATGAATTTAATTGCAACCTTTACTTCCTCTTCTAATATTGGGCCTTCACATTTTTCTTTTTGGGTGTCATTTAACTTTCTTACATTTGAAGTATTTAAAAATTTGTATGTCTGGGAATCTTCTAAGTGTGGGCATTTTGTATATAAATTTTGGTAATAACTTTGCTGTGCTGCTAAAATCTTTTTATGATCCGTAACCATTTCCCCCTTTATGTCTAAGCATGATATAATCTTATTCACTGCATTTCTTTTTTCTAAATTACAAAAGTATTTTGAAGGCTTTTCACCTTCCTCATAACTTTGTACCCTAGCCCTTGCCATAGAAGCTCTAATCTTAGGTTCCCGCAGTTGTTGAAGCTCTTTTTGAAGAGCATCTATTTCATTCAATATTTCTTCCTTTCTCTCTAGATTACTTGTGTTACAAATTTGAACATTTAAGGTTTCTATTGTCTTTTTCAGATTATTTTGCCGCATTTTACTTGATTTTGACTTGTAGGAGGCAAAACTGATTGTGTTACCTCTAATATTTAGTTTTAGCATTTCCAAAAACATCTGATGACTAATTGTTAAAAGAGAATTTCATCTGGTTCTGAATCATGCCTTGCATAAGTTTTTAATGTGTCTTTTATTGTATCTTTTATAAGTGTGACATAATCTTTATCATATAGGAGAGACGTATTCAGTTTCCAAAAACCTTTTCCATGTTGTGAGTTATGTATACTGATTTTTGCTGTTATAAATGAATGGTCAGTCCTATAGCCAAATGACATATTGAAATCAACTGATCTTGCAAACATATCTGGTAATAACAGAAAAAAATCTAATCTGGCCATTTTGATGGGAAATTTAGAACTAAACCATGTATATTTTTCAGCGGATTCATTATTACTCCGCCAACCGTCAATCAAATTAAAACTGTCCATCAATTCTTTCACTTTTTCCCGTGCCTTAACATTATTTTCTCGAATATACCCAAACGTATCAAGCTTGAAATTTAATACCAAATTCCAGTCCCCACACAAGATTAAGGGGCCTTGGTCCTTTGTCTTAAGTTTATCTAAAAGGTTCAAATAGAATTCTGGACTATCTTCATTTGGTCCATATACCACAACAAGGGTCATAGTTATGTCTGAATATCTAATTACTAGAATCAAAAGATTACCATTTGTATCTTTATCTATTTCTAAAACTGAGATTGGGAGTTTTCCCAATTTATGTAGCAGTCATATCCCCAGTCTTCTTTAAAGTTATTTTCTGTTAACTGGTTTGAATGTATATCTGCCAAACAAATAATATCACAATGTTTGTTTCTAAGCCATGCGAACACATCAGCACGCTTTTTTTTATCTGCCAAACCTCTCACATTCATAAATCCTATCTGTAGATTGGTCATGTTATAATTTCTGAAGAATTATGGACTGTGTACCAGCTACTGCAACTTCTTTATCAAGTATACTAATACTCGTGTATTCAAAAATGGCATATACTAGCAAATACATACAATATATACTAACCACTAACAATCTTACATACAATAAGGAATGGCATTTTTCATTATGCAAACGCAAAGAAGAGAAAAGAAGAAAGAACAAAAAAAAATAAAAAACATAGCCAAAAAAGGAAAAAAAGGTTGTAAGGTGACATAAGTCTACCACACTAGCCTTATAACTAGTTTTCAATAATTTTGGATTATATAAGGATTGTTTGCTCAGTGGCACTTTACATTTGCAGTAAGATTTTAATACAGATGTTCCACTGACTTGAATGTTAAATAAAAATATGCACTCTAGGCTGAATATAGTAAATAGACACTATTCTTATTCATACCGTCTAAAACTACATAGGTCTGATGTGTATCTGTACTGATACTTACTCATGATGCACCTATTGTAATTGCAACCTTTTCAACATTTTCCCAATGAACAAAGTCCTGGGACTGTGGCTCATGTTTTCACTATGCAAATTTTTACCAAAGCATTCCTCCAGTAAGTTATTTTCTTTATAATAAATCCAGTGTTATTTAACTTACTGATATTAGGTTTAACTTCATACAGTGAATACTTCTAATAAAATGAAAAGGTAGACTTTTCAATATAGTTTAGTCAAAAACTTCCTCATCGTCCGCCATAGTTCACTGTTTTTACTGTAGAAAACAAACTACAAAATGCACAATTACTTGGGAAAAAAAATTATACTTGTATATAGATTCTACATAAGTATGCTGTAAGTATTTTTAATAAACTAAAACTTACTTGCTCTCGTATGATCAAAGCATTCAAAGTTTTAACTTCATTTTCCATATTACCTATAATCATATTTATCCTGTTTCTTAGTCGGATTAAATTTTATACTGATGATTACATACAGTGGATGAAACTCGAGATATTTTCTGAAATGAAATTCAAAATTGCATTTGTAATGAACACTCTAGCTAGGAAGTAACAAAATCACAATATATAAAGTCCAAAAACATAGAATATAGTAAATAGACACTATTCTTATTCATACTGTCTAAAACTACATAAGTCTGATGTATACCTGTACTGATACATATTCATGATACAGCTATTGTATTTACAACCTTTTCAACATTTTCCCAATGAAACAAAGTCCTTGGATTGTGACTCATGTTTTCACTGTACAAATTTTTACCAAAGCATATCCCCAGTAGGTTATTTCCTTTATAACTAATCCAGTTTTAGTTAACTTACTGATATTAGGTTTAACTTCATACAGTGAATACTTCTAATAAAATGAAAAGGTAGACTTTTCTATAAATTCATTTTCCATTTTACCTATAATCATATTTATCCTGTTTCTGAGTCGGATTAAATTTTATACTGATGGTTACACACAGTGAATGAAACTCGAAATATTTTCTGAAATGATATTCAAATTTGCATTTGTAATGAACACTCTAGCTAAGAAGTAACAAAATCACAATATATAAAGTCACAAACAAATACAATTCTTTTTTCCTTATATGTATTGATTAAATGTCACAACATCTAAATCAGAATACAGTCCCTTGTAACTAATTCAGCAATAATTTGCTTGTAATATTTGTAGCTAATAAAATTTTAATTTTTATCATAAATTTAAACTTGTCTCCAATGAAAAAAAAAAAACAAAAAAAACTGAAAGTCTGCCACCAACCATTTTTACATAGAGTCTCTGACCTCCATAAGTAGTTGTCCAAGTCTATTTAATCCTTTTCCTGTTCTGGCTTCTTTCTGTGCCAAACCAACCCCATTCCCCCAGAAATTGTCATGTCTGTTGCATTCAATTAACAGTTTATTTCCTGTAACTTTTAGAGTTTCTGCCAATTTAGGGTTCTGTCCAAATTTTGCCTGTAATCCCACCTTCATAACATCACATGCCTTAGTTGCATGCCACGGATCCTTGTCCAGTTTGTTTACCAAGTGTTTCATATCCACTGGGTCATCTTCCTGTAGTACATGTGCGGCGATTGAATCCTTTCCATGGAACTTTGCATAGCTATAACTGTAGTATTGCTCAACACAAGTAAAAACAATACCATCCACTTCAAATCTGCTGGGGTAGAAGTTGCTTAATGGTGAGAATCTTCCATGAAAGAGTACTGCATCCATTTGATGTCTTGTGCCTATCTTGGTGACATCTAAATTTGAAATTGAGTAACAGTCAGCCAAGTCATAAAACTTATTTTGAAAGCATAGTTTATCTCGCCTCAAATAGGCTTGCCTATCCACCTTCTTGGCTTCTACTAGAACATGTTTCAGCTGCTGCCTAATCTGGTTAATACGCTCTGGATAATCCTGCAAGATGTAATAATTGGGTCTTGCTGCACCGGGGTACTTAGAATCTGAAGTTCTCAAGCACAATCTTTTCCGAAAAATCTCATTAGCCTCCGAGACATTGGTGAATCTCACAATAATTGGTCGATTTGTCCCAATCTGTTTTGGACCCAACCTATGGGCTGACTGAATTGGTCTACTCCCTTTGTCCAGCTTGATCTTCATCACTTCCTCCAAGAAAGAGCATATGCTTATGTAACAATCTTCATCGATATTCTCCTTAATCCCATAGAACAGCAGATTGTTTCTCCTGGAGTAGGTTTCCAAGTCAAGAACTTTTTTTGAAAGTTCTCGATTCTTGACTTTTAATATATTTGTTTGACCAACTTCTAATGTTAACTCCTTTATCTGATCTCTAAGATTTGCTAGTTCAGATCTACAACCACTTATGTCTGCCTGATTAAAGGCCACAGATTCTTGGAGAGACTTTATCTCACTATCATGGGTTTCAATTGTACTTTTGATATCTGCTATGTCTTTGACAATTCCATCTAGTTGCCTTTTCATTTCTGGAATTGGTTTCACTGACTCCAATATTTCTTTTAACATTGGATCAGATTTCATCTTTCCATGTGTTTGGTTTTCATAATCTGGTTCACTTAATTCTGCACTTTCTGCCATACTGTTTTTTGATAGTTCTGTTTGTTTTATATAAAAGTTTAATTGTTTTTGTTTTTTATCCAAGGGACTAGAAGAAGCAGTCTTTTTTTTTCTGGAGTAACACTTTTTCTATATTTTCTTTTTCTTCTAGTAAACACCATTATATTATTTTAACATCTTGGACAAAAAGGATTCTTCCAAAGTTTATTTCTCTTTCATACATGTTATAAAATCACTTTAACCTTTATACTTATTTTGACACACTTTATCCCTTGTGACAGAAAAAAAACACTGCACCAACATGTTAAAAGGTCAGTATTAATATTGGTCCTTTACATAGAGCATGTGTCCTTTCTTCACCTAATGCACACAGTATACCCAGTAAAACAAGTCTTTAGTCTACTTTAATCAAATGTGACACAAATGACCAATTTAACTAGAGCCATATTAGCCATATTGATTATATTAAAGTCCTACACACTTGAAAGTTTTTCATTTAAAATATCATATTTGCCATCAAGATTATTTCATTTATTTGGCATAATTTTGCCCTTCACTCTTATGTCTACTTCATATCCAACTGTCAACTGTTGTAATTTCCTATTGTCTCTGAAACAATCCAAAGTTTTGGAACTTTTTAAAACATGCTGTCACCAGTTGAAACTTCCATTTGGGACACGTGACGGGAGTCAAATTTTCCAGCGTTTGAGTGACGGTGTCAGGTACATCATGCGTCAAAAAGGGTTCACCATCATTGATTACATACATGATTATGTGGGAATGGGCGTTCCTAGCATTGCGTCTGCCTCTTACGTTGTGCTCATTGATCTGATGACGTGTCTAGGCCTTACCATTAGCCAATGCAAGCTCGTACCGCCTGCGACGCAAGTGACGTGTCTGGGCATCCTCATCGACACCGTACGTGGTACTATTGCCATACCCCCAGAAAAATTGTGTGACGTCACAACAATGCATCTTTGGCTCAGCAAGGACGTTGTGTCAAAGCGAGAACTGCAATCCATCTTAGGTCTCCTCTTATATGTCATAAATGCGTCAAACCTACTCGTGTTTTCTTAAACAGGATGTTAGAACTGCTAAGGTCTGCACATATGCGTCAAAAATTCAGCCTTACTCCAGACTTCAAGAGGGACCTAAGATGGTTTGCCAAGTTCCTTCCCCAGTACAACGGTATGTCCCTGTATGACCACAAGCCAGTGGATGTGATGCTTGAACTTGACGCCTGCTTGACAGGCTTTGGGGGACATTCAGGTGACTTGGTCTACCACCTTCCCATTGTCAGGGGTTTTCGAAACTGGGGCATTGTTTACCTTGAGATGGTTAACATCCTTCTGGCTACCAGCTTATTCAAGCTTCAGTGGTCGTCGTGGAAGGTCCTCATTCAGTGTGATAATGAGGCGGTTGTGTCTGTACTGAAAACTGGAAAAACCAGGGACCCCTGCCTAGGGGCGTGTGCATGAAATATTTGGTACATGGCAGCTGAGGCTGACATGGACTTGCGTTATGTACATATAAAAGGGGCTAATAATGTAGTAGCTGACATCTTGTCCAGATGGCAGTTCAGGCCAGAACAGTGGCAGTTGTTGTATACTCACATTAAGAAACCTCTGTGGCTTGATGTTTCACATGATTTACTGGACATAGATCCAGAGTTGTAATGTTAGGAAGTATGTAGATCCAGTGTATTTTAGTGTATTTTTATGTCAATGATATAAGGCAGGGCCTTAAGGCGGGGGCCTTTGGCAATCATATTCAAAGTACTGAGAGATGCTGCACTTTGTTTTGTAGAAACTGAGGTTATGACGTCACTGTTTGCTAGTGCAAATTCCAGGCTGCATCAGGCTTTTTCTCCAAAGACAAGTGCTGCCTAAACTTCCATGTTCAAGCTTTTTGTGGCGTTTCGTATATACTACCAGTGTCAGTTATGTAGTGTGGACACTAAAATAATTCTGTCTTTCTTAGAATGCTTGGTACATAATGATTGTTCTGCTTGTATGATTGCAAATTACGTGTCAGCCATAAAGGCTAATTTTGTGTTATATGATCTGCCTTATACTGTGTTAGAACATCCAAAAATCAAATATTTTCTAAAAGCCATAAAGACCAACCTACCTATGTCCATCAGGTCCCACAACATCATCTCTATTAACACACTAGCTCAGATTTCATCTGCATGTACTGATATGACCTTGGGTTCAGTTTACAAAGCTGTGTTTCTCGTGGGCGTCTTTGCTTTCCTAAGGCTTTCCAACTTAGCCCCCCATGCTATTGCCAGTTTTGATTGTACAAGGCATCTAACAGGAGATGACGTAGTTTTTACTAAGAAATTTGTAAAAATTCTTATTAAGTGGAGTAAGACCATGCAAACCAAAGAGAAAGTCCAATGTCTCTCCTTGCCAAAGGTCAAAAACATAGTACTGTGTCCTTACACAGCCCTAAAGTCTCTTTATAAGCTGTACCCTATGTCTTCTTCCGCCTCTTTGTTTCAAATAAAAACTGGCCAGGGCTGAATCCCTCTCACGGATTCCAGGGTTAGAAAAATCCTTCAATCCATCAATGTGGTCTTGGGTTTGAGTCCTTCATTTCACACATTCCACCCTATTCAAGATATAAAGCGTCATGGGACATGGTCCTCTGAATCCATGTGGAGATAGATCTACTCTGACCACTCATCTGGTGAATACCTTGCCTCTACCCTTGCCTCCACTATAAATGCTTTATAAATGTTTCTACCACTGTGTTTGGGTTTGGTGGTTGGCATATCAGCTCGCATTTTTATTTCATAAAACTTCATTCACAAACTTTTAGTTATTTTTAATGTAAACTTGGGGGGTCACTTCCTCTCTTGCAGTGTAGGGGGGCTTTGGTTTAACCTTAGTCAAAACGTGCATGTTTATGATATAACTTGTCCTTGTTTGTCCCACACTTTGCATTTTGCATTGCCTCCCCTTCTGCTGGGGTCAAAGTTCACCCCTGAGGTCATATTAAGGTCAATCTCAGTATTGTAAAGTCGCATTGAACAGGAATATTAAATGTTTATTTTGGCTGCTTCAAGTAATCTTATGCAGCCTTTATTGTATTCATTGCATATATATCTATACATGAACTGAACTTTACATCAAGAACTTTTTAATACATATTTTAACTGTTTTTACATTTTCAACTTAGTATTAGTATTGTATTATAACTATTAACTATATATTATAAATTATGTTAATAAATGGTACCCGCAGTGGTTGTATTCTTGTCTTGGGGATTGGGGACTGCAGATCTACGTAATTCTTGGCATTCCAACGTAAACCTAAAACAGGGTAATCAAAGGGATCCATACAGAAGTTATGGACTGCTCGTTCTAAGTCAATTTTAAAAAGTAATTTTTTAGGTCCCAAGTCCTTAATTTTTTTTTGTATTATCATGTCAATACTTGGATACTTGAGTACAAAATTAATATTTGCAAACATATTATCTAGTATACAACTATTAACACTCTGGCCAATGGAGATCAACAATTACATAAACACCCCCATCTGGCTTATTTCTGGCCATAAGAGGTAAAAAAATGAGTTTTAGTAAATAGTTTAATATCAAACGGGCCTGCCATTGCCTCCTTTTCAACTTCCATTGCAAAATATTTTTCTACCCCTCTAGGGCTCTCTAAAGCAAATCTATGATTATTAAAATTAGCATTATATTGAAATACTTTATAATCCAAATTTAAAGGAAATCCATATTCATATGTTATATTATACAAATTAAAACTATCATTAAAATTATCCTGACCACTTAAATGATGCGATCTATATACATAATGCAAACTACTACCGTAACTTAACGTATCAAGTACTTGACTAAAGGAGTTGTGGGGACCAATGCCAGGCCCTGAACTTGTGAAATAACAATTTGCAAAAGTAGCACCATTTTGTGATGGTCGGGCACAAGTGCCAAGACTTTGACCAGTATTAGTAAGGACCAAATTAGATGCAAGATCTAGCAAGTTGGTTTTGGTGTTTCTAGCACCTACCTGGCACAAACATGGCACATACTCAGGTGAGTATAATTGCATAAAGGTTAGTAAATGAGTTGGCACCTGTGACCGACCTGTCGTCATTATAACTATTCATCTCATCACCAGACCATGTATTGATCTCCAGTGCCCCAAAATTGCAGGTTCGAACCTCATGATCTTCATTACATTTGTGACTATAAGGATCGCTTTCTCTAACAAAACTGACAGGAAATGGAAGTGCACAACAATAATCTTTGTCACTAGTGTGCCAAGACAGGGTATCCATTGAATTACCTAATATCGTATGACAAGTGGTACTGTAACTACAAAATATTGAAGTAAATTTTTTATCGTTTATATGACTCACTGACTGAGTTCATGAAAAAACGTAGGTCTCACACATAGACAGATAATTAATGTTATTAAACACGCTGTTCATTCTGTTTGGGTTTTGTAACTTCTGATTTTTGCATTCGTTGATAGCCCTCAAACACTTGATAGAGGGGTGATCAAATTTTTTGTGTAACAGGACGTTACCCACCATGTGCTCACTCTCGTATCAACAATAACCTTTATTGTAATGACTACACACTTGCATTTGAATCCTAGGTCCTGTACTTGGTTTACTTTGTTGAACTACTCTTTGTGTATAACAATTTTTAATCTTTTCTATTTGCTCCATTTTTTACCAATCAACCCTACCTTTTTCAACTTTCTGCAAGACTGCTGCATGAGCTCGCCTTGCAGTGCTACTAGAAAGCTCTACTGCATCTTGCATTAGCAAAGTCAAGTAATATAACATATTTTTCCTAATCACATTGCTATCTTGCTCAAGTATACAGTATAGTAATCCTTGAAACCACTGTTTTAATGAAAGTTCATCATACATGGGTTGTTTTTGACCAACTAATACAGAGCAATAATCTTGGGGCCAGCTGATAGGAACTTTAACTTTAGAAACACCAGATCTGAATCTACCTGATTTTAGTGCAGTATTTGGCTTACCTTGGCTATCACCTCTAGAAATATTTTGGTATTCTCTAAGCCTTCTGTCAACCTCCGCTTGCACTCTTGAATCACTCTTCAAATCTTCAAAACTTGGTAGTTTGGCTGAACTCTTGGCTGCCTTTGGAGAGCTCTGCAGAAGGATGTGCTGAAATTTCATTCAAACTGACTTGTTCCTCCTGTTTCTGAAGGCGAACTTCTTGATCCTTCAGCTTACCGTCCATATCTTTCACCACTTCAAGTAATCTGTCCAGTTTATTCGAAATAGACATATCTGGTTGTTTCAACACTTCTTGAGCACTCATATCTATTAGGTTACTACCTTTGTCCCCAGTTTTGTCTTTATTATTAGTTTTTCCAGCCTTTTTCTTATCTTTTGTGGTAGATTTTGAAGTCATGGTGAAACTGTATTTGAACTAGGAAAACAGCCAGCGTAAATTAAAATAACTTGATAAAATAAAATAACGTAAGCTATTTCTCTTGTCAAACAGAGTTCCAGCAAATGTTAAAGTTCACTGCCCTGACATCAGACCCCACAACAATTTTTTAAGTGTTGGGAGCGTGTATATATACTGAGAATTGATGGTCGCCCACCTAGGAGCCAGCATGCAGGTTCAGGTTGTTCAGATCCCTGTGTAGACTCCCATTGAATGGTTGATTCAACAAACTGGACTGGTTGGGAAGGCACAGAGGGATTTAAGATAACAGAGGCACTCAATACCAGAACTAAGGCATGTTTGGCCAGTGCGGGCTATAAGGATGACCTATTGGCAGTCATGAGCCATGTTCTTGTTGATCATATTGCTTAGTGGGTGAATAGGAGAAAAGGCACATTCAGGGACCACTCTGTATGGATAACCTGATTGTGATAAGATAATCTGACCGCAGTCATGTTCAGATTTGAGGGGCACCAGAAAAGGAGCCTCCACATGAGGGCACAGTGAGATCCTGATTTTATACTACTCTCCATGTAGGATACATGTTACATTGGCTATGTGGCTATGAGGACAGTTTGGTCCTCAGACAAGTTTTGAGACCTTTTAAGGGCCAGAATGAAGGCCTTCAATTTGAACATGTTTATATGCAACTTGCTTTATGTGAATAGACCTTATGCGTCTTGCAATATGATCCCGTAAGAGCATACCAAAAAAGGCATATTAGAGTGTAAGGGTCGACCTTGAAGAACCGTTTTTCCTGCAGCCACCATTTTAGGCGAGTATGGGGAGGCCTCGTGATTGGAATTTTCTTCCCCAATGGCTCTGGAATGTGCCAAGTTTGTTTGAGAAGCAACTAAATGGGCCTCATATGAAGACAGTCAGAGGGTACTTGCTTCTCTGCAGCAGTTATTAGAGACCTGTGAGAGACATAACTTCCCTTTCTGTGCAAGTCTGACTCAGTAGGAGAAACCTTTTTCTTTTTATTCAAGGCCTGCCACTTTTGTGTGGTGAGTTTGACCACTTCTTGAAGTAGATTGCACTGGTAGCCCACAAAGTTGAAAGACTGTTTGGGCTCAAGTTCTGACTTGGTTAAGTTTAAGACCCAACTGGGCTCCTGGCATAGAGCTAGGAGAGTTGTAGTGCGGTGGGTGCACTGTCCTGACTCCTGATCAACCAGTCATAAAAGTACTGATGCAGTGTGATACCTCGGATCTGAGCCATGAGTGTGACCTCTTTGACTATTGTGGTAACCCCCATAGGAGCAGCAGAGAGGCCGAAAGGTAGAGCTTGGAATTGGAGGGTTTGACCTTGTAGATAAAACCTTATGAACTTTCTGGAGCTTTGATTTGGGATGTAATAATAGGCCTTGATGAGGTCCAGCGAGGTGACTTACTACCCTTGCTGTAATGACAAACTTATGTACTCTTAAGTTTTCCTCTTGAGCAATTTTATTTTCAAGAACAGGTTAAAGACACACAGGTCTAGGATTGGAGGCTACTTGTTATTTGGTCTGCAAACCAAAGATAGGCGGTTGTAGAAGATCCGAGATGTTGAGCTCTTGACCACTTCTATGGCCTGCTTTGCCAGGAGGTAGTGTACTGCCTCCTGTGGGAAGGTGTTCCTAAAAGATATGAGTCCTGGCCTGCTAAAACTTTTGCAATCTGTCCCCTACATGATGACTGACTACAGCATTGGGCATTGGTGGTAAACGAAACACCTTGTACATGTTTTAGTGGAGGAGGTGTGCCCTTCAGAAGTGCTCTGTTTTTGGTAGTTGTTTCATTGGTATTTACAGAATGTACAGGCGTTACAACAGGCTTTGGGAGTGCATGCCCCCTTAAAGGAATAGACCTGTGAAGTTTCAGATTGAAGGGGCTGTCTGAAACCATCCTCAAACCCTGACCTGATTTTGGATTCAAAAACTTTGACTTTGACTGTTGTGAAAGATGGTCTTCCATGGGACGATCAGACAGTGGTCCGAATCCTAAAAGAGGCTACAACTTACCATTTAAGGTCAAACCTCCCCTGAGGAGGCATCCTCTCATCAGGAGCAGATATGCCAAATCTCTAAGGAACAACAGGAAAGACATTTGTGACAGGATTAATAAATACTAAACGGCTGACACTGAAAGCATAAAAGCATACTTTATATCTTTTATTTCTAGTTTCACACAAGGGAGAGTTACTCGTTTCTTTTGGGAAAGCTCCAACCAAAAATAAATGTTTTTTTACAACAAAATTCCCAGTTGAACAATGTTCATAAAGTCTTCGCTGGCTACTTTTGACACACTGAGTTCTGTGAACAAAGTCTAAGCAAGAAGACAGTAATTGTCATTTAAACTTTTGTTGTCCCTTGGCTGACTTTGAGCCAAGATAGGAGCTCTATCTTGGCCTCTGGAGGGTCTTGTGTTGCCAGTATTCTTGCCAAATGACATCCAAGTTGGATTAATCTTGTTTCTAGGAGCCAGATGGGCCATTTGGGTAGGGATCGAACATTTTGTACTTCTTGCCAGTAAAGCCACCAGAACCTGAGCCAGATTTGGAAATTTGCTTTGCATTATCAAGGAAGAGCCCATAAAGTTGCAATAGGGCATTCCTGAGGCCACATCAATAGTGTGGTTTTGTACTAGCCTTCAGATGGTCCAGGAAAGCATCTCTCTCATGAGGGTTAGATTACCCAAAGTACAAAAAACTGAATCCGTCATGTGCTGAATGGCCTTTCCTAAGCATGCTGAGACATTTTGATTAAAGCTTTCCCTTAGCTAATTCTTTTTGGTGTGTTCTGATCTTGCAGTTTAGTGATGCAGGTATTAAATCCTGTAGCCTGATAACTAATGCAGGAAGTCTCAGGGGCTGATTTCTGTCACTTTCTGGCTATTTCCTGGGAGAGAGGGCAGCAAGCCAGCTTAACCAAACCAGTTCCAGATTGCTTGACCACTCTGCTGTTGAGGTTATTGATCTTTGAGGCAGCAATAGTCCATTATTGCAAGGGCAGACAACAGCAAGATCAGGTTGTCGGTGGTTAGTTTTTATCTCCATATATATCTCCATATACTTCTGGACTCAAAGTGCTATTTGAGTCATCTAACTGCACAAAGTACAGTCCAAGCTCTCAAATGACTTGCATTCCCTTAACTGAAAGACAGGATCAAGGATAAGCTTTTATCAAAGTCCTTCAGGTTCTTTAGTCTTCCACTGCGGATAGGACCCAATGACAGAAGACTGCCATTTTAAGTGCTCATCAGAGCCACTATGTGTCTGCTGTACCTGAGTTTGAACCCATGTCCTCTCAGCTCCTAGGTGAGTGTGTAACCCACTATGCCACAGTGGCAGATAATCCCTGTGTTGTGGATAACATATTATTAACTATTAGGTGGTTTCCCTTCATGGATCCCATTAGCCTCCATGGATCTGCACTGGTATCCGGAGATGAGAGTCAGATTCAAACTATTTTTCTTTCATATCCAGTTAGCTGGAAAAGAAACAGATACCTTTCCCACATTTTGCAGTCTGACACCGGCCCAAGGATTTATCTGAAGATGTTGAAGGTGGGGATTCAAATTTGGCAAAACAGTTGCAGTTCATATAAGACCTGACACACCTGACAGTTTCTCTATATGATTTCTCCTCAGACATAACAGTATCCAAATCTGGTTCACCATCAGAACCGGTTACAAGATATCTTTGACAAATGTCTTCAAGATCATCAGGGTCCAGTATGGCTGCTGAATCGGTAGGGGCACCTAGTGGTTGAGAAAACCCTGATTAGTGTTTGCCTCGATCCTGTTAAATGTCCTGCAGGGGAGACTTCATATCTAAATCAGAAGATCTGTCTGGGACCTGGTCCAAACCGTACTGGTCTAGTATCACAGTGGGATCAAAGAACGAAGTCTTTGAAACAGATACTGGAGATAGAGAAAAACACTGGATCTGGTGACTTGGATTTAAATGTGTGCAAAGCTTCTATTCTAGCAGGGGATGGTCTATCCTGGTTATCTGTAACTGGACAGATAGGCTTCAGTACAGATACGTCTTGAGGGTCCACCAATTCACTGTCTCCCTTAGAACTTTCAGATTTCTTTTGCTTTCTGATTTTGTATTTGGGTATCAAAAGCTTTAAGAGTTGAACTGGAGACATAGTAACACACAAACTAGGGGTTCTTGCCAGCTACACAAGGGTCTGACCCCCTTGATTTCTTTCAACAACGTGCACACCTGAGGATCACATGGTGTCATTAAATGGCCACAATTATTAGTTTCTGACCCGATTAGGTAGAGAGAGTGAATTATGATATTTAATGTCTTCAAAGAAACATGTAATAACACAAAAACTTCTAACTATCCAAAGAATATCACAAAATATGAGAGTCATAGAAATAATTTGAACTTGTATTGAGGGAGACATTAGCCACTTAGAGAGTAGAAGACAATACTGGTCCATCCAAATTACAATGCAGGACATCTTTTTGTGATGTTTGGCAGGACTTGCTGGTGCCAGACATATGCACTACTCCATTAGCTAAGATAAATTGACACAATAAAATATATTTCCCTGTCTGTCTGTTCCCCTATGTAGATCACAGCTCATGATGGATCATAAAATCATTCTTTCGCAGTGCTGAAGAATTTTAACCTCTAGTTTTTGGAGGGAGGGGGTTTGCCATAGCTGAAATGTTTAGTATAAATAACAAATGATACTTCTTTTTATAAGAATATGGACATAACTTAGCTAAAACTTAGGCTTAGATCACACCTTCCAGTACGTAGAAGAGTACAAGAAGAGAGCTTGTATCCAGCTGGTACACATGACCTAGTATCCCTCCTGCTACCTTCACCCATCCAGCTTGTTTGATACAGTTCTTGAGAATTTGTACTGATAATTATCCATAGTAGGTGCTGCAAGGTACACAAAAAATATGTGACCCTGTCTGGATGTGATCTCTATCATTCTTCCCCAGTACCGAATGTTTAATATTACCCTCTTATTGGCTAGAGCTAAAATGTTTGGCTTTAATAACAAATGCCACTTCTGATGCAAGAACATAGACATGAATTTGTCCTTGTGGTTCCAAAAAGAGACAAGTCATCTATTCTCCCAACTTTTGATATTACGTTTTTTTTCGCTTGGCTATTTCAATACATGCTTCAACATTTTTGTTAAATTAAATTAACTCATAAAATAAATTTACCTTAAATTATGACTCAGCAAATACAAGTAATGGAAATTCATTGAAAGAATTTTGTCCCCATTTACTTACACTTCTGGCCATTCTAATTAATGAAAACCACAAACAGCAGGTTCTTATATATTGTAACAAAACAATAAACACAAAAAAAATCGATACGAACTTACCAAAATACTGGACCTTAGTTTGAGGATTACTATGATTTCCACAGAAATACAATTTTGTTCCTGATTTATGACATTATATACATTATTGTTCTAACATTTTGGCTGATATAACGACCTTTAATGAAGACTACCTGTGACCACCTCCACCAAGGCCCAACACCTCCACTATTGATAATGACTCTAATCATAAAAACAGGATAGAAATGGAATGATAAAACTTCTGATTTCAGACTTTAATCTGGACCACTACCAAATCAAATATATTTTATATAAAAAATACTAGAACATTTATACAGCGAATATTGATGAAAATCATTTGATGCGCTGTAGTTCAAAAAAGGGAGAGTCCAAAATCAGGCAGAAGTCATAACGAGATAAGTGCTTGCCAGTAAAGGATGACTGTGTTGATTATGCCAAGCTGAATAGGTATGTCCTGAGTTGGCTTCTAAAACTCGATCTGTTCCTTTTGTCATCATTTACATTTCCTGAAAATATCCTCAAAATCTGTTCTTAGCTTTTGAGTTATTTTTTGCAAGTAAACATACAAAGATATGATACATGGAACATAAGCTTTTTGGCAGAGGTAAATATTAACTACGGCTTTAATGCTTTAAATGATTTGGAGAAAGCCTTTGACACAGTGGAGCAGAAATTTCTTTTTATGGCCTTATAACGTACAGTTTAAGCACCATGTAAAAGTTATATTTTAATTCTTGGCATAATAATGCACTCCTTCATGTTATCGCATCCCAATGCAATTTTAAATGTACTTGTTTCTGATGACTACATGGTATTAGTGTTTTAAAAGTAATATTAATTATTATATAAACATATAGTAGTCTAACACACCTGGTTGTTTAGGTTTAATAACATGTGTTTAATAATATTAACATTCTAAAAGATTTTGAATAAAATTTAAATTCATGGCAATGGAGATCTTTCAATGACATTTAACTGCAGGATGGGCTACTGTCTCACTCTCAGATCTTTAGATCTAGGGTCAATGTATCACATTCAAACAAGACCTTATACTCTGAATAATTATTCCCAGTTTCCAGAAACGATGCATAACATATTAAATGAATGTATGTTTGCCAATAATTGTATAATTATCAACAAAACTTGACTTATGTTGCAGAAGAAATCGGATTATCGCACCCCCATTAAAGGCTTCGTGGGTGTTAATTAGCATGTATTTTGATTATCCTGAGTGTAGAAATAATCGATGAGTGATCATGGTTTGTGTTCGGCATTTAACCATGACACTTCCGGTAAAAATTTACCGGCTTCGTAAAATTATTACCGGAAATGCCATGGTTAAATGCCAAACACAAACCATGAGCATGAGTGGATTATTTCTATTCTGACATGACATATAGGCTTATTTAAAAGACATTTTTCATTTTTTTTACATTTTTACAAGGAATAAATTGTTTTACAGACATTTGCTTACATTGTGGTGACCTTAGCAACCGGCTGTTCCATCCATTGTACCTTACAACTGCAGGTTTGGACCACCACACAAAGTACATGAAACAATTTATTTCTTGTAAAAAATGAAAACAAATGAAAAATGTCTTTTAACTAAGCCTAGATGTCATTGTAGAATAGAAAAAAATCTACTCGTACTTAAAATGAAAAGAAATGATATTTTATCCACAAGTTTTGAATGGAACAGCATTCGATTGTTGTCTCAGATAAATGTGTGCGCATAGAATTAAAACACCTTTATGGGCAACGTGTCATGTTAGAATGTTAGTTAATTTATGAATTACATGCATAACATGCACTTGTGTAAATAACGATAAATAGTAATTCCGCAGTCTCCTACATAGATATACATTGTATGTATAATACAGACAAGCATAATATGATAATATTTATAATTTTCATATTCATACCTTAAGACTTAGAGGTACATAATTGACAAAATATGTCTCTGTGCATATTGCCTGAGTGCTTTATAGAGAAGCATTGCCTGCTTATACTTCTTGTGATTTTACAATTTGATCTTCAAAACAAATGTTAAAACAAGAGCACCCAGAGAGCACACACTTTGGGCTGGTATTTGGCTGCCAGCGAGATCATTGCTAGGGGAAGGTAATGAGGTTCAAATTTGTTATATAATTACTATCACACCATGCTTGTGTGCTAACATTTGATTGGACAATCCCATTGCATAATAAAATTAAACTCTTTATTCTGTCATTTCATCTGTAGACATCAAAGGGAACACATATCAGAATATTTAGCTGCACTTTTTACATTTTGTAACCACGTGTTTTTAGTTTTTAGTCTTTTAAGTGTTTAGCTTTCTACCTAATGCTGTTTTTATGAGTTGATGGTTATATTGAAGTACTAGCTATGTCACAAAAGGTCAGTGTTAGGTCAGTCCGTAAAGAAGCTGACACAGCTCCGAGTTACTTAAACAGACAATTTGGCAATAACTTGAGAAAATTAGTGCCAGGCTTGATACCCTTGAGCAAAATTATTGCAAAAAACGGTTGACCAGTCAAAAATTAAAAACTAAAAGTTTAAAAAGTAACACTTTAGGCGTGGCTAGTGCCTGTCATTGAATAACACATCTCAGCTGGCCAGTGGCCATGTACATCAGGCTAAAGTTCCAGTCAGACACATACAGACACAGTCCGTGGCCCAAGTCGGATCTGACAGTAAAGTTCCTAGTTTGTAGGAAATCAGATATGATCCAAACATTCCAGTACAAGTAGATCAGTGCTTACGAGAGCTGGCAGATATATCTTAAACAGGTACTTCAAATGACGTTGAATTGCAAAGAGGTGGCCAGGTCGAGGTCTTGGTTCAAAACCGAGTTAAGTGGCCTCACTAATTTGTTTTGGCTGGTTCCATTAAAGAGCATATATCGTATTACCAAATCACTATGTCCCAATGGATAGCTGGCTTTTGCCGCAACATGAGAGAAGAAACTGATCAAAATTTGAGAAATCATATGTTGAAATACTTGAGTGACCTTTTGGATGATGCACAAGACTTCTCATGGACTGTGGCAAAAACCAGCCATGCAGTCCTCTTCTGCCGTATGGAACAGGGTGAAGTATAAGGTTATGATCAAGTTGACCGTATTGACCATATTAGAAGGGCAAATGCACAAAAGCATGTTGTAGGTAACCCACAGGTCTTGGTTACATCCAATAATGTTAAAAAGAACACAGCTAAACCCAGTATAACAATGCCTTATCAGTTCTTTAACCAAGGATCTTGTTCACATAGTGTCACACATGAAACTAAGGGTGTGTTGTATAAACATGTATATCTTTTGTATATATGTATGTTCTCTTTGTTTCACTTCTGCTAGTAGTACTTTGATACACACTGAGTTAGAGTGTAGAATTAAGAGAAAAAATGCCTCATAAATGCGGAAGCCAGGACATGAGTCATTTTGGTACTCGTGCTCATAGATCCAGACATATCTTCACCTTTAATAACGATAAATGCGACCTTAGGATTGAACTGGTGGCTTCTAAAGCCACCTGGTCGCATTGGTTTAGATGTAATAAGGCTTTTTTTACAACCATTGATAATAGGACGTGTGTGCAGGTAGTTAGTCAGAAAATCTCTCCTGGCACTGTCAGTTGTCTTTCCAAAAGGGTCCCCATAAAACTACCCATTTGTGACAAAGCCTCACTTAGTTCATATAATGGTAACAACAAGTCAATGGGTCATGTGCATGTGAAATGGCCTTTACACATTAAACTGAGTAACGTGACTGAGGTACTTCCTTTGAACACAATATTTCAAGTATTAACCACACACACAGATACTTCAGATGCGGTACTTGATGACACAATTGTAAACATACCGTGGCACCAAGAAATCAGGGTTTATAAACAACACATGATGGATACAAAAATATATAGATATGGATATAGGTAGTTGTGAACTGGATCCGACTTGTACTGTTGTTCCAATGTGTTCCCAAGTAAGTAAAAACTTCTAATTTAGTTACTCCTGTTAAAAATGATACATTTCCACTTTCTGTGGCCGTTGATAACACTAAGCTTCCTGGTTTACTGACGTTACACAATCAAGACAATGTAAGTCTTTTCTCTCAACCGAAAGCAGCTGAAAGTCTTCACTTGATTGACATTAAGGCCAATGCAGGCTCTTTACTTTACTTTATTAGGCCCATGGCTTGTATTTGACCTCTATTTTGACATTTGGCTTCCGGGTCTGTGACCCCTTCAAAATTTTCCAAATTGGTTCCACTCTGCCCCATGGGCTGTGTGACAAGGTTTCCTCTGGTTCCCAGCGGACACCTTGTGCACAAACATTATATAAGTACATTATGGTCAACCATGCAATTTTACACTATTTGGGTTCATTTTACATACAAATATTTTAGATGTATTGAATAGTGATGATATTAAAATATTAATAAATATATATAAACCCATCACTGTTCCCCACTAAAATATTGCTCCATAATCAAGGATATTGACCCAATCAGTTTTCAAGTAATGCTGTGAAAAAAACAAAAAAGCAAACAAAGTGAGTAATATACTTTGCATAATAGCAATTAGTCACAAATTTAATCCCACTTGACCTTTATTAAAAAGTATACATTGGTAAAAACCAGTTCTCTGATAAGATCGTTCTTTCCAGTTCACTAAAAACCTATTCTCATGGCTAAGAAAGGTTTGCAGGCATATCTATAATAAAATATATTGTCAGACTTTTGAATCTAAATATAAGGATGAATGGAACTCAGATTTAGATTTACAAATTGACAAATTTACGTGGAGGCGTATATTTTACATTTGCTTTAAATCGGTTTATAATAATGATCTAGTGTGGCTCCAGTATAAAACTTTACACCGTAACCTTGGTACTCAAAAAATGACGTTTCACATGAAAATCACAGGCTCGGATCTTTGTCGACTTTGTAATTCATGTTCAGTGACTATAATGCACCTGTTTGTTAACTGCAATCATGTGGTAAAGTTATGGAGGATTTAGAAAAGTGGTTAAAGACATCAATAAACATAGGCTATACCTTCACAACCAATGATATAATTCTTGGTTATTTATTAACATCCAGTTTTTCCACTCCAATTAATGTTACTATTATGATAACAAAGAAATACATTTTAAGTTGTGCTTATACAAATGTAACGCCAAATATACAACAATTGAAACAAAAATTGACTGCTATATTAGAAGAGGAGCATTTAGATTATAAAGACATGGATAAGGAACATATATTTTTAAAAAATTGGGAGAAAATGTTGATGTTATTTCATTAAACTGTACTACAGAGACTGTACTAAATTAAAAACTGAAAATTAAAGCATGTATGCATGTGTGTATTGAATTCTTGACCACTGTTACAAAATTGATATCTATGTTATATTTGTCAATTATATTTGTTAATGTATTTACCAAGTTAAAATTTGACCAATAAAATGAATGGCATGAAAAAAAATAATAATCCCACTTTGGTGGAGGTAACAAATAACACAGAAAACATCATGTGATGGAAGTTATCAGCAATTCAATCACAAAAATAGCTTCTGAATAAAATTAAGGGCTTAAGCTTTTTTTGAGGCTAATTTTTATTGAATTGATGAAGTCAACACGTTTACGTCTACAATGCAATTCTAAAAATGTGCCTAAAAATGTTAAAATTAAAATATACATATCCCTACTAACTACACACTGAGTGCAATATTTGATAGTGCTGTGGAATAGAACTTAAGAACAAAAGGATACGGAGCTGCATAGGACGGAAACCTTTATTTAGAAACTGTATAGCCTTAGATATTATCAGAGAAGCTATCAAATACACTGCCAGACCAAGCAATTCAAGGTAGGAAAGCATGAAAGCCAAATGGTAACATTATTACTAAAATAAATTTATAATTCGTGACGATAACTTAGAAACTTTGTTTTTGAACTGTTAAAAATGTATAAATTATGATAACAATCTACTATCTTGTTATAACTTACTTTATTTGTTTTTGAAGGACAATTCTTTAAATCTCGTAAAATGAGATATGGTTTATGTTTTAGTTGGGCAAAATTCTGAATTGTGGTACTGACTTACTATCTCATTATCACAATTTAGCAGTTTTGTTTTTTAAAAAGGTTAAAAAAGTCTTAATAATAAGTTATTATCTTCCTTTTTTGTTTTTGGAGGGTATTATCACAACTTATATATTTTAGCCTTTCAAAAACAAAATTTCTGAGTCTTTCTCATATGACATTTCAAAAACAAAGTTCCCAAAGTCGCTATCATGATATAGAAATTTTTGAACAGCCAAAAACCAAAAAAAAAATCTTGTTCTTTCAAGTTACATATTTTTAAACATTCAAAGGCAATAATTATCTCATTATTACAACTGACATAATTTTTAGCCCTTCAAAAGCAAAATTTCTAAGTCATTATCACTGAATAGATTTTTTTCTGTAATTCTACTATTGGAGCTTCCATAGTAAAATTTTAATGAACAAGTTAGGTATTTAGTCTTTGTGGCACGTCATAGATGGGAAAGAATGAATGTCAAGGGGAAGAACATTCATTGGAACATCATAAAAAGGCATTGCAAATATTTCGATTTGTATTAATTTACTAAAGGAAATAATTTATGGACATTATGGAAATGTTTGTCAGTTCAATTATATCTTGTATATCTTGGCATGTTGGCTGGAGAAAGCAGTCATGTAAGCACTTGGGGAAACTTTCTGAAACGATACTCTTGAAAAGAGATTTGCAATCCTTAATGCATTTCCCTACTGTCAAGTCTGGGATGGCAGTACCTTCAGATTGGTTGCACTGAATATTTCTAACTTCTATCAGCCTCGCCAAACAAGTAATAACAAGTGTGACAATAAAGCAGCATAATAAAAATATAGCACATAGTGGGAGAAAGTAAATTGCCTTTCTCAGGAATATAATGAACCAATTTTCATGCTGTCATCTATTTCAAAACCAAGTACTATGATTTCAAACTTATCAGGCTTTAATTAGCTCTTCCATTTGCCAGCTGATTTTCATGTGTTAACTGCATTGGGACAATGTTGGAGGAGTCATTTCTGAATATACCAGTTTCTAAACAGTGAGTATTTCTTTATAATGAGGGTGTTATTTCTGTAATTGTGTTGATGTATTCTGATATAGCCATTACCCATATGAATCGGTCCTTTACTAAATGGAACCCGGTCAAACCGAGATAAACTACTTTAGTCAAATAGGCCAACATGGAAAAGAAACAATCAAATCAGCCCCAAATCAAATTCCACAATTATTACACTTTTAATTATTCTAACATAAACAAGTGTCTTAAGAACACAGAATAAGAGGAATTGATAACAACGTCCAACTATCTTTGATATTTGTTAATCACCCTTAGACAAATATTAGTTCAGGAGTTGTCACCCTTGTAAAAACACAAACACATGACTATATAGGATTAACCCCCATTATTTATCATTAATAACTTGATACATGTTTGGTTGATACACTGCTCATAAATTATTGTCTTTCAGCCTTAGGTCCTGTAATATGGTGGAGATTAAGTGCTGTAAAAAACTTGTGTTGCATTATTTTTTTCTCACCTGGCAGCCAAATTTGTAGAGGACGAATTTTATGGATCTCATTTGTCAAGGGCTGAGATTTTAGGGGACCATAATTAGTAGAATTGACTATTTTGTGACCGGAGATGATGCGCATCTGTCCTCGCTTAACTGCGGGTCTCCGGTGAAACCAGGGGCTTGGGAAGAAGGAACAGAAAAGCGACAGTCTTAACTAAAAGTTTATTATCACTCACATCATCCCTTGACACCACCAGCAGCAAGTGCACTTTACATTTACATATATACATTTATATAGCGCTAATTTCAGAGAACCTGTTCATTAGCGCTTTGGCAGTGATTTTAACAGAACTGATTTTTATCTATGTACAAAGAATGTGATAAAGTTCCTAGTTGACAGATTGTATTGAGTAAGCTTGTTTGAAGAGATAAGTCTTTAGTTGTTTCTTGAATGAGCTGACTGATGAACTGGTACGGATATAAATTGGTAGGTGATTCCAGAGTTCAGATGCTGCCTTTTCGAATGCTTTATCACCGTAGTTTTTTAGTCACGTCCTTGGAACACGCAGCAAGAAGCTGTCAGCTGATCTGAGAGCACGTGTTGAGGTATAAGGAGTGAGCAGTTCAGAGAGGTATTCTGGACCTTGTCCATTTATGCATTTGAAGGTAATCAGTAGAATTTTGAATTCTATCCTTTGTTGGATTGGGAGCCAATGAAGCTTTTTTAAGAGTGGTGTGACAGAGTCGAATTTCCTTTTGTGAAAGATGAGCTTGGCAGCGCAGTTGAGAACTCTTTGGAGCTTATTTTTGAGACCCGAGGGACAATTGTAGAGCAGGCAGTTATAAAGGTCAAGGCGAGAGGTGACAAAGGCATGTACCAAAGTGACACATGCACTTTTGGTGAGAAATTTCCTGATCTTGAACAAGTTTCTGAGATGAAACCAGGCTGTTGATGTTATTTGATTGACATGCTGTTTCATTGTCAGTTCTGAGTCGATGTATACACCAATGTTTTTGACACAGTCTTTTACTTCAATATTTGTGTTGCCAACAAGTATGGTATGGATGTTCGATTTATGTAACTGTGATTTGGTTCCAACCATTAAAACTTCTGTCTTGTCATCATTTAATTTTAAATAGTTGGTGGTCATCCATGATTTGATTTCTTTGCAGCAGTCTTCAATTTTATGAATAGCAGATTGAACTGAGTTTTGGTCCTTTGGATTGCAATGGACATACAATTGTGAATCATCTGCATAAAAGTGAGGAGATACTGATTTCGACCTAATCACTCGACCCACTGGCTCGGTGAAATTGGAGTATTCACTAGGGCCCAAAATGGAACCCTGCGGGACATTCAGTGTTAGTCTAACTTCATTTGAGACAAAGTGCTCTACCATGACCTTTTGACACCTGTTGTGGAGATAGGACTTGATCCATTTGTGTGCCTTTCCAACTATTCCAAACTGGTTTTGAAGCCTTTCAAGGAGAATTTGATGGTTTACAGTGTCGAATGCTGCTGAGAGATCTAGCAGGACTAGAATACTGCATTCCCCTCTGTCAGCAGCCATGAGCAAATCATTCATGATCTTCAAAGTGGCAGTTTCTGTGCTATGATTCCGTCTGTATGCAGATTGGAACTTTTCTCTCAAACAGTTTGAATCTTTATAATTGTTCAGTCTGTGTGCAACCACCCGTTCTAGAAGTTTTGAGGCAAAGGACAAATTCGATACTGGGCGGTAGTTTTTAAGTATTTCTGGATTCAAAGAGTTCTTTTTCAATAGTGGAGTGACAATAGATTTTTTGAAACTGGAAGGCACTATTCCTGAGTGTAGTGATGCATTGATTATCTTGGTGAAGATAGGAGCAAAGGTTTTGCTGCATTGTTTTACTATTGCAGTTGGGACTGGGTTGAGGCTGCATTGCTTGTTAGGACATCCGAGAATCAGCTTCTAGATTTCTTCTTCATTTGTGGAACAGAGTGTTTCTAATCTAGAAGTAGCAGGGACATCAAACTCATGTGGATCTGCACCTGTTTGTTCTGCGTGTAGACCTTCCAGAATTTTGTCAATTTTCTGGATGAAGAAATCATTGAATATCTGGGGGAGTGAGGATTTGTCGCCACTTGGTAAGAAAGTTATTTTTTTCTTTTGCAGGAGAGAATTTAAAATACCAAAAAGCTTCTTTTGGTCACCTTTACACTCATCAATGCTCTTTGTGTAAAACAAAGTCTTTGCACGTTTGATCGCTTCAGTCACATCATTTTTGGCACCCTTCCATGCTATAAGATTTGAAGGGGTTTTGTGAAGTTTCCACCGTCTTTCTAATCTGCGTCTCTTTCTTCGGAGATCTCCTATGGAGTTGCTGTACCAAGGTACAGTTTGTCTATCTGATACAAGTTTTGTGATTTCGGGGGCATGTTTATTGAGGAGATCCTTTAAAGTGGTGTCATACAGATTGGTCAAGATATCAACATCTTCAGAGTTGCAATGAAATAGGTCAGAGTTTTTTAGGTCCCTTTCAAAGCTATCAAGGTTGATAGCTTTTAGTTTTCTATACTGTACCTTCTTTTTCCTATACTTAACTAACTCAGTATGTAATCTGAAAGAGACCAGATAGTGATCTGATAGTTGTGGATCAGTAACATGGACTTCAGTGATATGCTCTTCTGATCTGGTCATCACCAGGTCAAGAGTATGTGACTTATTATGAGTGGCACATCCTACGTGTTGCTTAATTCCAAAAGAAGTGAGGGTATCTTGTAGAAAGGATGCTAAGCTGTCGTTTGTATCTTCAACATGAATATTGAAGTCACCCATAATCAGCAACTGTTCGTTTTGGATGACGAGTGACTCTAACAGTGTAGGGAATTCTTCTTTGAACTGTGATATTTTCAGGTTATTGGATTGGGAAGGAGGTGGTCTGTAAATGACAATAATCCTGAAGGTTTTTGAATTGGAAACAAGAGTAGCTTCAACCAGCTCAAAGCTATGGAAATTATCCCTGGTGTTACACTGAGTGATATGCAGGTGTTCATTGTGAACCAGTGCCACCCCTCCACCCTTTCCAGCTTGCCTGGGTGTGTGAATGATGTCATACTTTAAAGGGCACATTTCACCGGGAGTGATGTAATCCTCATCTGTAAGCCAAGTCTCTGTGACAGCTATTAGGTCTAATGAGTTATCTAAAATCATTTCCTGGAAGTCAATGACTTTGTTTCTTATAGATCTTGTGTTGATCACACCAACTTTGATTCCTTCATTTGTCACATCAGGTTTGCTACTAGCCACAGAGGGTTGATGAACTGTGACATTAGAGTTTCTTGCACATTTCCTTTTGCCAGCCCTACACCCTCAACTTTGTCCCTGGAGATTTAAATCTTTAATCAGCAGATGAACATTTTCATGTAATAATAGTTTGTTTGGACCTTTGGGTCTATTGGCATTTATAGTAATTAGTTCTATCCTTGTGTACGTGAAAGTCATTGTTGAAGAAAACAATATCCAAGAAAAAACCAACAATAGTATCCAATTAATCTGAGAATGACACTTCTGAACTGTTTGCTTTAGCATTGTGTGAAAATGGCACTTGCACAGAACTCTGGAATTTTATATTCAAAATTTAAACTATCATCCTGAATTCATATTCGAATTGTATCCAAAGCATTTAACCAAAAGCACTAAAATTGTAGTCCATATAGTCTCTGATATATCTTAAAGCCCATGTATGTTTTGCACTGTGAAAACTTTTCTAGAAACCACACAAAATAACACTTTTATGAGAGCCAAAAAAAACTGCTGCCAGCCAGGCGCACTGAAAAAAGCCACTTTCAAGTCACATAAAACAAAAACACCTGCAATAACATAATTAACCATTAAGTGGAATGACCAGTAAAGCATTGAACAAATACACAATTAAATAATTCAATATTACTACTTTACACTTCAATATAAACGCACTAGAAATTGTCATTCCAAATACTATTACATCACCTATTAAAATGCTTAGGTGTCACAGTCATACTAAAAAAAATAAATAAGTTTATTTACTATATACAAAATAAAATAGTTACTATGATCTGCACTCTGCTAGAACAACACACACAAGCCAAGCATGAACTCAACTTCCATAACCAAACATCCTCACCACACAGAAGCAAAAAGTGATTGTTTGTTACATTCCCGCGGATTCTATATGAACAGCCATCATACAGCAGAAGTTTTAAACTTGAGCTGGCCAAACAAAGATAATTAATAGCCGTTCAAATCGGCCGCAAATGTCGTGGCTACATACTCCTCCTCACAGGGAAATGACATCCTGACATTTAAAACTACCCAAAGCTTAATCACCTTAACAGCATCACTCAAAACCAAACACTACAGGAGAGGTTCCAGCTCCTTAACACACCCCAAAAACTTTCAACCAGTTGTCTTACACATGCTTGAGAAACATACAGCCACTCAACCAGTTCAAAAGAACTACATCTAAAACACAACTTATATGTTCCTATTTACAACAAAACACTTCCACATTCTCACTTCCACAATCATTTCAAAATCTTTATCATGCTTTGTAGCAGTTCAATTTTTTGCAATTCCAAATCAGATTTCTTCCATTCTGATTCGTGCAACTCAGATGTATGCATCATGTCATACACAAAATCCGGGTGTAGATGACCCTGAGCTCGGATCCTAGCCAACCTTCTAGGAGCAGGAACAGGAGTCGGTGCAACAGATGATTCATTATCACCACTATGATCAACAGTGCTGACTGAATCATCCACACTCTGCTCACTCGGCTCAACGCTATGATCCTCCGAATCCAAAACAGATTCACTTGGATCTTGAACATCAGACTCAAATGTCCCTGACTCATATTGAGGTCCCGAAACCAGAACACTTCCCTCATCTAAGTCAGTTTCCAAATCCACACTCTCACTATCAAGTGAATCGATGTCAACCTGTGGTGATAGCACTGGAACCTGATTAGGTTTCCTGACACATGTCACTTCAACAACAGAATCACCATCTGAAGCATTAGTTTCAGACTGTGTCTCAGTCGTCAATGGAGGTTGCTCAACCAAAGTTTCAACTTGTGGACCTTGCAACTTAGTCTTACGAGGTACAGGTACTGGTTTCGGTTTTGACAATGGTAACACAGAAATAGGTAGTAAAAGGTTTCTGTGAAGAGTTTTCATATGGCTCCTACCAACTTTAGCCTTAACCCTGTAAACAGGAATTTCAGGACACTACATATGTCTCCTCACTCCACCTGTCTGCCAATTTCTGCATCCCCTTTAAACCAACTATTCTGACCAAGACTCGGTCACCGGGAGCCAAAACAGCACTCCTCACACGTTGGTCATAGCACTTCTTTTGGCTACTCGGACTAGCCCGACTATTAGCTTCAGCTAGTTCATAAGCTGTTTTGAGTCTATCCCTCAAATTACTGACATAGTCAACAGCACACTTTGGCTCATATCTTCCCAAAGCAAGGTCAACTGCGATCCTTGGGTGATGCCCAAACATTAAAAAGTATGGTGAGAAGCCAGTTGTGTCATGCTTTGTGCAATTGTAGGCGTGCACCATGAAACCTATGTGGCTTTTCCAATCAACCTTCTGGTTGGATTCCAAAATCCCGAGCATGTTGATGAGAGTTGAATTAAACCTTTCGGTTCCCATTTCCCATAGGGTGATATGGGGTCGTTCGGCTTTTCTCAATGCTTGACAAAGCACATAAGGCTTCAATAATTTTGCTTTCAAAGTTGCGTCCCTGATCACTATGAAGACATTTGGGAAATCCATAGTGCACAAAAAACTTCTCAAACAGGGTCCTAGCAGTAGTTCTAGCTGTTTGATTATGAGTGGGATATGCCTGGGCATACTTTGTGAAATGGTCAGTTACAACTAACACATTTTCAATCCCGCCTTTTGATTTTTCAAGTTTGAGAAAATCAATAAAAACCAGCTCCATGGGCTGGGTAGTTTCTGTTGTCATCAATGGTGCCGTTTGTGGATTTAAGTCCTTGCGCCTGATACACCTACCACATTTGGCGATATAATCCTGCATGCTCGGCCAGTAGTACCACTGACGAAGCAGCTCCAGGGTCTGATCTCTTCCGAGATGACCCATTTGGTCATGCACGTAACTCAAAGCCACTTCACGGTATTTACTAGGCACAACCAGTTGATATTGCAACTCACCAGAGCAAACCCTTCTAATAATCAACTTATGGTCAATTAGCTCAAGATTCTTTTTCTCCCTCAACAATCTCTTTACTACTGGTGACAAATCGCCAACAGTCAACTTATCAGCCAACGCCTGCTTGACGAGGCCAATATCAGGATCATTATCCTGTTCAACAGCCCAGTTGATATCAGAATTCGTCCCAATCTCCTGCTCATAATCATCAGGTATTCGCTGTTGACTGAAACAATATGACTCCACAGGAGACATGTTATCAACATGAACATGCAAAAGTTGACTGACCACATCTGCAGTGACTTCAGGCCATTTAATCCTTGATGAGGCATTAGCGACATGGTTACTTGAACCGGGACCATATGAAAGAGTGAAATTGTAATTGGCCCACTGTGCGACCCAACGGTGACCTATGGCATCCAGCTTAGCATTTGGCAACACATATGTCAGTGGGTTATTGTCAGTAATCACTGAAAAACTGTTGCCATAAAGATAATCGTAAAACTTCTCCGTCACAGCCAGTTTCAAAGCCAAAAAACTCCAACTTATGGGCAGGATAATTCCTTTTGGTCCTGGAGATATCACGACTGGCAAAAGCAATAACCCTCCTAACACCCCCTTGTTCCTGTGATAACCTTAGACCATGTCCGCTGGCATCTGTGTGAAGTATGAATGGCTGAGTATAATCAGCAAAGCCTAATATAGGAGTCTTGCAACAGACATCCTTGAGTTCCTCAAAGGCTTTCTGCTGAGCTGACCCCCATTTCAAGGGTGGATACTTCACCTTGGTCTTTGTTTTCAACTGAAAATGTTCACCTCCCTGTGTGACTTCATGCAATGGTTTAGCAATCTTGGCAAAGTTTCTAATAAATCTTCGGTAGAAACTGGCGAAACCTAGAAAACTTTGCACCTGTTTCACAGTCTTCGGGACAGGCCATGACTGAACACAAGCCACTTTTTCTGAGTCAACACTAATACCCTTTTCACTAATCATATGTCTAAGATATTTAATATCTTTGCACAAGAAACGACACTTGGAAGGACTAAGCTTCAAATCTGCCCCTTTCAATTTCTTGAAAACTGCCTCCAAACGCACTATATGTTCCTCAAACGACCTGTAGATAATTATATTATCTAAGTACAGTAAACAGTAAGTTAAATGCAGATCAGCCATGCAATTTTCCATCAACCTCTGGAAAGTGGCTGGAGCATTAGTTAGTCCGAACGGCATTCGTTCACACTCCCAGAATCCAAGAGGTCCAACAGTGAATGCAGTCTTGCATTTATCTTCCTCTGCTAGAGGAACCTGCCAGTATCCTGACTTCAGGTCTAGCACAGAAAACCACTTTGCGTCTAACAGAACATCCAAAGTGGAGTCAATCCGTGGCAAACTATAAGAGTCTGAAATGGTCCTAGAATTCAAAATTCTCATTGTCCAAACAAAATCTCATTGCCACAGATTTCTTCCTAACTATAACCACGTTGGATGCATATGGACTTTGACTCTTCCGAATCACACCAAGGGTCTCCATCTCTTTCAAGTGCTTACGCACTTCCTCAAACATTGAGGGTGGTATAGGACGTGGCTTCTCCTTGAATGGAGTATTGTCCTTCAGACGGATACAGTGTTCTGCTTTATCGGTTAAACCCAAGTCCAGATCATGCAGAGAGAACACAGATTTCCACTTTAGCAAAAGTTGCTGCATTTCCTCCACCTGCTCAACCGGCAACTGATCTTTTATGTGCAAAAAATTCTTAAGGAAGTCAGCATCAGATCCGCTTGAAGCGATACATGATACACCACCTCCTTCATGGTCCTCAATCAATCGACATCTTCGGTGCTGTACAAATCACAGATCCGGGCTTTTGCAGGAATGGTAACATCTTGAGAAAGGTGATTTACCAGCTAAACTGGCGACTTGCTCTTTGTCCGTCCTAGAGAAATACAGTTCACACCTGGTGTAGCAATGATCCCCTTTGGCAACCCACTAGCCCCACCCAAGCACACAGTCAGCTTTTGACAAATAGCCTTGACCCTGGTCTGACCATGAAAGATGACACGACCATGAGCTGGAAGGGTAATGGCTTAGTAGAAGTCATTACTCCAAGGCAACTGGCATTTTCTACCACAGCCTGATGCCTTGCAAGCATGGCAAATGTATTCCGCCAAGCAAAGTCTTCGGCTGGAACCTTACCTTTTATCAAACTTAAAATGTTTGTCCCGAGAAGTACAGGTACTCTACTGTGGTATTCAGTATCAGGAACCACCAATAAAACAACAGGTACACTGACCATATCCACCTTGGGACAACGAATGGCTGCTTCCACAATTCCCAAATATGGAATATCATGACCTCCTGCCCCTTTGATCCTAAACACCTTGTCTAAGGTTGAATGGACAGATTTAGCAATGAACACAGTGATGAGGCCATCGTGCTCGCCATGGAACCAGTGTCCAAAAATGCTAATACCTGTTTGTCATTGACAAACAGTGACACCTCATTGGCTTTCCCTACCACAGCATTCACGGAGTTTAAAGGACAATTTCTTGCAATGTGTCCAAGTTTGTGGCACTTAAAATAGCGCACCGGTTTCCTGGCATTCCTGTTGGAGTCCTGTGACTTTTGACCTGTTCGATGTTGATGTTGTTCAATTGCGGGTAACATCTCTGAGTGAACCTGCTGCAACTTCACTCCATGGCCAGCTCACTCTCAATTTTCCTTGCCTCCACAATGAATTGTGGGCTGCTCGCGAGTTCATCAAATTTATGCCGTAAGGCATTTTTCATCTTGTCATCACACATCTTAGTCCAAAACTGGGTGTTCACAAGTATGTCATAGTTGTTAGGACTAATGACGTTTCCATCCTTCCTTGTTATTTTACTTGCAATATCCTCCAGCCTGGCATACCAATTAGTGATGCTCTCACCGGGCATCTGGGAGTCTGAGTAAAACTGGGCAAGTAGAACATGAGGTGGATTAACATCCCCAAACATCATGTCATAACGTGTGATGATATCATTCACAGTTGCATCTTCATCCATATGCAGAACAATCTCCTGGGCCTGACCCTTAATCAACCTCTTAATAGCGGTTGACACCATCCCTTCGGGACATCCCTGTTTGATAAGACACTGGACATCATAGCAAAACTGCTCAAAGGAGCAATCCTTTGAAGATCATGAAAAGGTGCTCACACAAATGTTGTTCACAGTGTTTGAGGATCCAAACTGGAATGACTGTTCTGGATGAGGTGTTGAAAACACAGGTTGAGGTGGCACAGGATGCTAAGAGAAACAACCCATCCTGGGTGGGTTGAACATCGGAGTGTAGGGAACTCCCATCTTGGGCGCACCTGGTCCAACTGGAACTTGAGGTCCCTGTCCAGAAGAAGTGTAGGGAACCCCCATCTTGGGCGCACCTGGTCCAACTGGAACTTGAGGTCCCTGTCCAGAAGAAGTGGATTCTGCTACTGCACCAGATAGTCCAGTAGAAATTTGAAAAAGCGTGAAATTTAGTATGAACAAGGTTTTTTGGCTGAAGTCATTTCTTTAGGGGGTGTAGATCAATAATCTGATGGGTGCCGCTCTGGCATTGTTGAGCAATTTTTTTTATTTAGCAAAATTCAAGATGGCCGCCATATCAATATTGTATTAAAAATGGCCATTAAATCATTATTTCTTAATCAATTTTCATGTGTAATATATCATATTTTTCCGACTTTTGTACTCTATCACATGGTGAAAACAGATGTTAGTTTTCTTCAAAATTTAAAGTGGCCACAGTGATAGACCTTCACAAAATTACGATTATACAGTCATTTTGCAAAGTGACAATAAATTGTAGATGCAGTCTGTTACTGACTAATTTTACTTAGACCTAAAATAGCAAATGCATAGATTTATTATAAACATATTTATTAGCATATATTAGAAGACTTAAATCATAATATTTGTATTACAAATAAAGTAAGTCTTCATTCAAATCATCTCACATCAAAAAATGAAAACCATCAACATACTGAACCGATATATATGAAAGAGCTTCATAGACATCAAAATAAAGGTTCTATTCTTCATCTGAGTCATCAGTAAAACACAGAGCTTGCACAACTACAGTGCTTTCATTTCCACAGTTCAATTCTGCTTCACAGTAGCAGAAAGATGTGCATGATAGTCCAGCTTTACGGCAACTACAGTGATTACTATTACATGGAATTTGTGATGAACATCAGCAAGCTACAACTTGTAGAAGACTTGCTGGTGCAACTGCTGCAGGCCCATAATAGGCCACAACTCTCCTTTATCCTTAATTTTCCAAACAAACTTTGTTATTTAGAAAATTTATTTAAGTAAATTAAATTTTTATAAGTTAATATCTTACCTAACAGACTAATGGAATTTGCCCGGTGCAAGCTGGCCCCACTAGGGGGCTAGTGTATCCCTCACTTGCCAGGTGGCCAGTGACGTCACTTCTTTATTTGAAAATCTTGACCATTGTGAACCCTAGTAAGGCAGATTTGCAGGGTCGGAGGGTGGGACTCTCCCGTCTGTTAGGTAACTAGGTCTTATAGTACAGGCACTCAATGGTGAATTTGATGTGGTACCACTATGGGACCCAAGTGATAATGTTCAGAATCAACCCAAGCAACATCCTTTAGGTAGAACTGAGTGAAGGTTTTGTGAGATTTCCAATGACAAGCCAAGAGGATTTACTGTAAAGAAACTCCTCCTTGAAAGACTTTGCAGGCAGTAAAGGCCCTAACATCATGGACCTTTACCTGATACACTGGCAGTGACTCCTGGTCAGAGGGCTTGTAACACTGGAGTACTGATGGTTTAATCTAAGAAGAGAATGTAGCAGGGCATACGCCCCTGTCACAATTCTTCTTAAAAGAGATGAAAACCAGTTGTTTGTTTCCTCTGAGGTCCTTAATACTGTCCAGGTAGTAGCATAAGTGCAGGGATTTGTCCAAGGCAGGGGAAAGTGCTGGGATGACCAGTGGAGCTACATTGTTGGGACCCTATGAGATTTTAGTGATTTGTCCAAGGCAGGGGCCAGTGCAGGGATAACCACTGGAGCTACACTGTTGGGACCCTCACAGGGGTAAAGAGAGACTTGAGACCAGTCCTCCCTGCGGTGAATGTTCCTATTCACCCATGCATGGATTTTACTTCTATGTTTTCCTGATGCCAGAGCCAATAGGAAGACAGTCTTGAAGGCGAGGTGTTTCAGGGAGGCCTTCCTGAGAGGTTCAAAGGGGGCCTTGGTCAGTTGATGTAAAACAAGAGGTAGGTTCCAAGAGGGGATATCCCTGCGACGTTTTGGCCTATCTCTGTGGAAACTTCATACTTACTTATTTCAGAGTAATTGCCAACCTTATCAGCTATGGCAGTTCTGTAACCAACTATGGTGGAAGGCTGAAGTTTCCTTTCCTGGAACATGTAGAGAAAGAATTCAGCTATTTAGTTTATAGATGGTGTTTCAAACAAAAATGATCCAATTCATCTCATAGACTGCTCTTGTTGAGCATCTCTGATGAGCCTCAATTCATTCTGCCACTTGACCAGAGAAACCTTGGACTCTGATGGTCGAAGCTCTGGAAGTCAAGCATGAAGATTCAGATTGAGGAGGTCTCTGTATAGGTTACCATAGAATAGTTGAGTTAGAAGGTTGGGTTGGTAAGGTAGGCAAACGGGAGCTGGGATGACAGGCTCACTAGATCCCAAAACCACAACATGTTGGGCCAGCCAGGAGCTATGACTATTATCCTCTGGCAGTCGTTTCTGAGAATCTTGTTTATGACATTCGCTATCAGGGGAGTTGGTAGAAAGGCATACTTGATGAGCATATTGTAGATGATTTGGGGGTTGGCTTACTGGGACTTTGTCTTGCTCCACTTTAGGTGTTTGTGGGGAGACTTTGGAACAGGGATATACCTTTCTTAGGACTCTGGGACATGCCAATTTGCCTTTACGTGCCACTAGATAGGCCTCATGTGTAGGAAGCCTGAAGGAACTTGCTTCTCAGTGGCAGTGAGCAGACCTATCAATGACATGAACTGCCTCACCGTACACTGCTTTTGCTTTAAAAGAGCCCCTATTTTGAGTTCAGGGCCTCCCATCTGTCTGAGGTGGGCCTAACTAGTCCTTGTCTGAGGTCGTACTGATAGCCTACAAATGAAACAGCATAAGGACTTGGAAGTAGGTGTATCACTTTATTACCATTACATGCCTTAATAGGTTGTGATACTGTATCATACCCCTTTGGAAGGGGAAAATCAGTGCTGCTAACCTCCTACTCAAATCAGAGGTATATATGATGACATCAATTTAGAACTGGGATCAACAGTATTACTATACCTTTATGGTTGCACATCTATAGAAACTGACCTTAATAGCTACTGATACCAACTCTTCAACAAAAAAGGGAAATCTCCCTAAGGTAAAGTCCTGCCACCGACTAATAAAGCTGCATTTTCACATCAAGATAACACACTTACAAACTCTGCTTTGTTGTGTAGTAGATTCCAATGAGCCCCCAATACATTTGGCTGGGAAACTAAGGATAAAGGAGAATTGTGACCTATTTATGGGCCTGCAGCAGTTGCACCAGCAGTTGTCCTCTACAAGTTGTGTCTTGCTCATTCTATTCTTCATCTGAGTCATCAGTAAAACACAGTGCTTACAAATTCTGCCTCACAGTGACAGTAATCACTGTTGCTGTTAAGCTGGACTATCATACACATTTTACTGCCACTGTGAGGCAGAATCGAACTATGGAAATAAAAGTAACTGTAACTGTGTAAGCATTGTGTTTCACTAATGACTCAGATGAAGAATAGAACATTTATTTTGATGTCTATGAAGCTCTTTTAAATATATCAGTTCAGTATGTTGATGGTTTTCACTTTTCGACGTGAAATGATTTGAGCGAAGACTTACTTTATATGTAATATAAACATTATGATTTAAGTCTTCTAATATATGCTAATAAATATGTTTATATTAAATCTATGCATTTGCTATTTTGTGTCTACATAAACCTAGTAACAGACTGCATCAACAATTTATTGCCACTTCAGAAAATGACTGTATAATCGCAATTATGGAAGGTCTGTTACTGTGGCTATTTTAAATTTTGGGGAAAACTAACATCTGTTTTGAGCATGTGATAGAGTATAAAAGTCTGAAAAAATGATTTATTACACATGAAAATTGATTAAGAAATAACGATTTAATGGCCATTTTTGATACAGCAGAATCGATATGGCGGCCATCTTGAATTTTGCTAAATTAAAAAAATTGCTCAACAATGCCAGAGCGGCACCCATCAGATTATTGATCTACTCCCCATTAAGAATTGATTTCAGCAAAAAAAAACGTTGTTCATACTGATTTTTACGCTTTAGCTAATTTTGGGGGTTTGTCTACTGGACTAAGAAGTCGGAAATCCCAAAGCAGCTCCTAATTGTTCCTTCTGCTCCAAACTCCATCCAGTAATGGCTTCTAGCACATCACTCAATTTTGCTGGGCTCTTTATGTCAGAAGTTGGCACTTCACTTCCAGTAGAAGCAGTGGTTTTGCCAACAGCCCCAAATATTTCAGGTTTCAACTGCATCAGAATTTTATGGGACTTACTATTCAAGCCATCAACCTCGCCGTACCCATCAAACACAGGTTTCCCGATGAAACGCTGGATGGTTGCCTCAGCTAGCTGAGCATTTGCAAAAACCAGGAAAATGCGGTATCACCATGCAAGATGACGTCTGAAATAACCTGGGCCGGGTTCGCAGACAGACACAAGTTTTGACAAACCTCTAAGGGCCTGGCGCCGGCTTTTAATCCACTCATGTAAACTATATTTGAAGTCGACATTGTAAACCCTACAGCAAAGGTTAACCAGCCGATATCGTAAAATATATATCATCAGCAAACTCGCTTCCTGTTATCTTTTGTCTAGAAAAATTCCTAACTAGAGTTGAATGGTTTGCTCACCTAATAATATCAATACTCACTGTTGTGCTCACTTAATTAAAACAAACAAAATAGTAATGCTACCCAGTCTGATAATCATTAGCCTTCATACGACGATCTCAAGATAGTGATTGAGTATGGGTATCACAAGTGGTTACTGTTTCAAATGCTACATTTCAATTAGGTTGAAAACCTAAGTTCACTAAGTAAACCACCTCAGCATTGATAATATCAATTCTTTTTTTCAATAAGTTGACAAAAACTGTTCTTCACTACCCAAGGAAGTATATTGTATGCAATAAAAACTATTCACATAATAAATCAACTCAATGAATGATATGCAATATGTCAATACTATGGATGTTACACAATAAATCAGTACTGTTGATGTTACGCAATAAATCAGTGCTATGGATTTTACGCAATAAAAATGTGAAATAATAAATCAACACTCAAATACAATAACTTTTAAAAATCTGACTGACTACATTTATTCATACAACCAGGCAGGACAAAGTTGTATCACCCACAGACTATCACCCCATCATCAAACATTCTTTATCCTCAATTAACAACACACGGTACCGACGCAGTCCTGTTAAAATGTTCTGAATACAAGGTGTTACACTCTCACCCAGTGATAATTTAATCACATTACTGCACAATGCAGCAAGCAATCTTAAATAAGCAATATTAAATAAGCAATCTTAAATAAGCGAACAAAATGAAAATCCTACTGAAGTATTATGTGCTCTAGATATCCTCAAAAGAATATAAATATCACTTATTTTACCAGAGTAAATGTTGTTATTAACCTTTACAGGCAACAACTACAAAAAAAACTTTTTTTAAGGTAAATATATCCCCCTCAATACACCACATATTACATCCAGCACAAAATAAAACATGAATCATCAAAAATTAAAATACTGTGAAAAAAATAAATCACCAAACACCAGTAAAAATCATAGCATTACATGAGAAATAGTGAGCATTTGCAATGTCTCTAGTACAGATTTCAAAAGCAAACTGCTGTAATCAGAAGTTAAATTAATCACGCTTTATTATTGCTTTCTAGTATCCTGCTAATAGGTCAAAAGAAAGAATGTAAAACTGTGACAAGCTGGTAAATTCACAAATCAGAATTTATATCAACCACCAATGTCCATCAATCGTTAGCCAACTACCAGTTCGTATCTTTTCAAACACTCTAAACTTTAGAGTAAACTTTCATATTTTTAAATGTAAAATACATTTTTATGAAGAAAAATGTATATACCTACCATATGAAAACACTTGGGTTAAGGATGGCTTGGCGTCCGGTGACCGCAACGTACACCATACATAGAATTTAAAATATGAGGGGAAACCCTCTTTAAACCTACATACTTGCTACCTTTGACCCCTGGTGACCTAATTCACTCTGCCATGCGCATTAATACTGTAATAGTTCATTCTTTTTGTGAATAAACATAAATGCTGGAAAAAGGTCTTTTTAAAAGCGAGGCTGGCGGGAGGGTGATTTGCTGTTTTCATATGGTAGGTATATACATTTTTCTTCATAAAAATGTATTTTACATTTAAAAATATGAACATTTATTTCATAAAAATGTAATATACCCTAACATATGAAAAGACTTGGGTTGAATGCCCACATGGAAGGATGGTGGGAAAAAGACAGACTGAGGAAAACCACCCTAAGGTTAAATTGCATAAAGAGGATACTTCCTGGTGCAATTGAACCCAAAACCTCTGTGCTGAAGAAATAACGTTACTGAGTTAAATGAGTAGAATTAACCACTGCAAGAACCCCAGCACAGCTGTCTACACCCTATTAGGTCAGCTCAAAGGAGAGGGCATAAATATGCCACTGTGCTCAGAATAGGAACATGCCACGAGGCACTAAGAAGCATGGTTCTGAAAATGGAAATGAAGAACAGATTCCCTAAAAGGGAAATGCCACCCCCCTTTTTCTGAAACTAAAAGTTTCAGATGAACTTAAATTAAGGAATTTAAGTGGAAAAGAGAGAATATTGGCTGAGTGGAAACAAAGTCCACTACACTTAAGAAATCATGAAGATTCTAAGTGCAGCATCTCCAAAAGGAAAATAAGTGAAGAACAAGAATTCTGAGAGGAATCCCCCATGATGTAAAACAGTGGAATACCACCTAAAAGACCAGGAATTGGTCTGGGAAAAAACATCATGGGCCTTCATAAGAAGTGGAACAGAGTTTGAGAGAATAAAGTAAAAATGCTAATGCAAATAGATATTGTCTGAGCAGCAATATCACCCCTTTGGACTTCAGAAGAAAGACAAAGAAGAAATCCTTCTTAAGATAGTCAGAATAGATAGACAGTATCTAAAGGTTCTGACAAAAAGGAAGGAATTGCCCTCTAAGTCATCCTGACTAAGACAAAAAAGTCAAAGCAGGAAGAGCCTTCTGAAGGAAACTGGCTTAAGCCAGGAAAGTAAGATCTGACTTAAGGATGACTTAGGCCACCCCTAGAGAGTGAGAAGAGACCTTTAAGTAAAGGAAACAAAATCACCCCCTCTCCTTCCCTTGAAGCAAGAAAGATTGTCTTATATGTGAAAAACTTAGGTCAGCAAGTGAAAAGGGGTTCAAAAGGAGCCTTGGTGGGAGCCTGCAGAACTAAGGTTTAAGTATCAAGCAGGTAGGTGATGACCACACTTATCCTGGACTTAAAGAAGCTCTAAAAGAGTCTTCTATGCTCCTCAAAGAACCCAACTCCTAGTACTAAAGGGAGAGAGCTGACCTGTATCCATATTGCCTGAATAATTGATTCCTAAATAGGAAAATTCAGCAATGAAAGGGACAGTTGAAGCATATCAGAGTGGCCATGTTTCTCACAAGTTTTTGAAGCAGTTCCACCTTGCTTCATAGACAGTAAAGGAGGGCTAAATATCCTCCTGGATACCTCCTCTGAACATTCTTCTGTAAGGAGACTTCAGCCACAAGGCATGACGAAAGGAACTCCATAAGAATAAACAACAAACCTCTATACAAGGTTGTTAAGAAGAATAAGAGGCAGAGCCCTTGGGTTTCTTAACGGAGATCTTGAGGCCAAAACTTGGCAATTGACAAGGAAGGCTACAAGAAGCAAGCTACAGCTCAGAAAGTTGAACAACTTCTTAGCCCTAAGAGGAGACAGAGCTGAAGGAGGGAAGGAGTAAAACAAGTACTCCGGACCAAAAGAACTCCAGGGCATCTGTTGCCAGAGCCTAAGGATCTAGCTCAGGAGGCACATGCAAGAAAAGCTTGTGATTGAATCACATGACAAAGAGATCTAAATCAGATGATCAGTCTAAGACAGCCAAATGAAGATCCAAAAATTGAAAGACCACTCTATATGAAATGTCTAAAAAGACCTCAATAGATGGTCTGCCAAAGATTCATGCCTCTGGAACATGAGTAGGTGGAAGAACAGACTTGATTTTGTAAAAATAATGGCAAACAGGAGCCAAAAAAGAGACACATGTCCCAAGAGTGGAAGCTCTTTTGATATGAAAGGAAAGCACAGACAACAGTGTTGCCTAATACTATCTGAAGTGTCCCTTGAAGCAAGGACAAGTGAAGAACAAATGTCTTGAGAAGAAGACATCTGTGTTGTCTGAGGCTGAAAGGATAATCCTTTGATGAAAGGATAGAAGAGGAACAAATGTCTGAGCAAAAGAGGCACTTTGAACTCTAGAACTGATGAACAGATCCGATTGCTACATCAAAGATGGACCTTAGGTGGTCAAAAGAGCACAACAAGCTCCCTAACCCTGAAGTGAAACATCCATCTAAGTAGATGTAAAAACTAGGGAATAAAAGGGAGGTATGCAAAGACATAGTTTCCAGGAAAGTACCATCTTAAATGAACCTCCATAGAGGGATCAAAGAATGGACAGTCCAGAGCACCTTTGAGAAGGAAAATCAAAGTGTCCTGAGATGACACTAAAGAAGTGTCATGTGCAGGCGACCTTAAAGAAGTGGCTTCCAAGTGGAAGCCAAGACAAATAAAGGTGCCCAGTTGGAGAGGTAATTTAAAGGTGTTCTAAGGCAGAGAAAGGATGAGTCTGAATAGACAGAACCCTGTCCCTGTCAGGAACACCTTTAGACAGGTTAAGAACCTGACCCAGGAAGGAGACCTGTTGTAGGAACAGATCTAAATACTTCCTGCTAAGAACCACTCCAAGTTAAATGTCAACTCTAAGAGAGTTGCCAAATGAGCCTCTGACAACTATTGGCTCTAATGAGCCAATTTGTAGTCACATGTGCACTGAGATGCCCAATCTCAAAGCCAACTTCCTTACTTCCTTGACTAAGGAAGTAGATCCTGAAAGGCCAGTGGCTAGGCCCAAAGGGATTGCCACAAACTGGTACACCCTGCCCAAGAACAAAAATCTGAGCAAGAGTGAACCAAAGGAGCCAAAGGAAAGAAAGGAGGCATACGGAGGAAGAGAAGTGTTCCACTGGCCAACTAGAAGGGAGAAAATGATCAACTGATAAGATTTCATCCTGATAGTTTGGAAAAATCAAGTTCCAGATTTCTGGAAACAGAAGGTTAGCACCCAAACACTTTAATTGAAGTGGAAGAAATCAGTTGACCTCCCACTGGCAAGTGGAGGGATCTGGAAGTAAGAATGAAAGTTTGAATGAACAAACCACTCCTACCTCCTGATGGACATCAAAACAGAAGGAGAGGCTGAGGCTATTGCCCCTGCCTCTGGAAAGTATTCAACCATCAGAATGTTGGAACCTGGAAAGGAACCACATCCCCTCAGCACTAAATTATTAGAGACTACCTAGTTGAAAGGAGAAAAGCCTCTATAGGTTTGCCTCAAGAGGCTAAAACAGAAAGCTGAAAGGAGGCACCTTTAATAAGGGCAGAATGGAAAGCTTCTGCTTATACTGTTATATGTGAGAAAAATGTCTCTCAAGAGAGATCCCACAACAGTAAGACCAAATGAGGACCAATCTCCCCTACAAAGTGACTAGGCACAAGTGAGGGAGATGGAAAAGGAAATGTCTCTAAAGAATGTGCAAAGAGAACTAATGGCTGGAAGAGGCCATAGATCAACCAGCTAAAGCAGAACTGAAAGATCCATTGGAAAGATGTCCAAAGCATGGTGGGTGATAAACCCACCAGGCTGGATCCCAGGTCCAGATACCTGAGTGAGTCAACCAAGAAACCCCCTGAAAAGGGTATAAACCTGGCAAAACTAAGTTTTAGATCAAAGGTCAAAGGTCAAAGTTGGGGTTTTACGTCCCGTTCAACAGCCAGGGTCATATTGGGACAGGTCCTCAGAATTGCCACTTGTGGGACTCGAACCCACAGAGGTGACAGCCTATGATTAGATGCCAAACTTGCTAACCACTAGGCCACTGAGGACCTCAACTAAGTTTTAGAAGGTAAATTTGGGTAAGTACCCAGCCTATAAAACTTAGAATGAGAAGATCCCAAAATTCATGAGAAGTAAGAAACTGACCTCACAAAGGGACTTCTGAGCCTGGAAACAGTGGTTGACTCATAGGAGAAGACTGAGACTGATCAAAATGAGCAGTCATTTGTTATCCCCTTATTCTGTTGGACAGGAAGCCTTGAAAATCTTCTGTGGAGAAGACTAAGCATCCATATAGTCCAACAGACTGGCACATAAAAAATTGGAATAAAGTCCCAATAGTCTGCCTGAAGATTAACTAAAGACAGAGGGACCCCAATCTCCCCAAAAGGGAGATGTGCCAGTAAATAGTCAGATCTAAAGATGGTGAAAATGCAATAAAAAACTGTTGAATAACAGTAGATTTTCACCAAACCCCCAAATTATTCCTAGAATAGAAAAAGATTGGAGCAGAAAAACAAGTAAGGAGAGGCCCTAACAAAAATGGTCCTGAAAAGGTAATCCCAGTCTAACAAGGCAGCCTGATTAGACTAAGGCTAAGGCACACAAGAGGCCATAGGACAAAAATTTGACTGAGAAACCACATGACAAAAATGACATAAAATTGGAATGTAGAAACAGGTAGCAGTGAGATGGGCCACCACAGGGGATGATGAAGTCAATTCTGCAAGCCAGTAACCACCAACCTCCAGACTTGAAGATGGGAAAAGGCTAAAAGTGGCGATCCTAGATTCAAATATGAACCCCCAAACACTGAAACCAGGATTAACAACCCAGAAATGTCAAATGAAAAGGCCGGTACAAGCAATTAACCAGTTGGATTCAGCTGGTAAGAATGGGCAATGAACCAAAAAGGTCTAGAAAAGGAAATCTCAGTCCAAAACAGCAGCCGGATTAGGCTGAACCTTAGGCACAAAAGAGGCCAAAGGACTAAAAATGGACTGAGAAACCAAAAGACATAAAATTGGAATGTAAGAAACCAGTAACAGTAAAATGGATCTCCAAAGGGGAAGAACAAGTCAACCCCATGAAGCGTTTACCACCATCCTCCAGACTTGAAGGTTGGGAAAGGCTGAAAGTTGAGACCCTAGGTTCAGAATTGAACCCAAAACACTGAAACCAGGATCCGTATCCCAGAAATGTCAAATGAATGGGCCTGTACAGTACAAAAAATGAACCGTGAATGGTAGGCAGTACATGTTAGTACCGTAATATTACACTATAAAATTTGCGTTAAAAATGAATAATATTACACAGTATGCTCTGAAACAATAATGTTCAACGAAATATGAAAAAGGAATGTAAAAAAAAGACCTGTGCATGCTGTAATCACTGAGAAAATGAATATTTTCTACCAACCGATCGGTTGACCTCCATTTTGGATGTGACGTCATCGTCACATAACCTGGTGAATGATTCGTAAAAAACCCCAAAAAGACAGTCAAAATACGTGGTGAAACGAAGAATTTCGTGGAAAGAATAAAGGAAAACCGGAAATGGGGAATTATAATGCATGTACAAGTGCATAAACAGATTAATTCACCAAAGAAATGAATATTTCCAAAGGAAATCCGACATTCTGACACCACTTGACCAGATGAGCAATAATACGAAAACAAAGCAAAATACGTAAAATTTTGCACAAAACAGACAATAAATTCACCAGAAATCGAAGGAAATGGTAAATGAAATGGAGGAAAGGTGAATAAAACAGCAAAGACGTACTCACAGAGCATCAAAAGCATGTAAATGCAGGTCCTTTGAGAGGTAGCAAAGACGCCTGTTGAAACTTCAACCGCCACAAAAAGAATAAACTATTTCAGTATTAATGCGCATGGCAGAGTGAATTAGATCACCAGGGGTCAAAGGGTAGCAAGTATGTAGGTTTAAAGAGGGTTTCCCCTCATATTTTAAATTCTATGTATGGTGTACGTGGTGGTCACCGGACGCCAAGCCATCCTTAACCCAAGTGTTTTCATATGGTAGGGTATATTACATTTTTATGAAATAAAACTTTCAATTTACAACGGTGGAGCGATGTTAATCCCTACTACAGTCTTCTCAAAATACCCAACACAGTTAAATTATTCACCCCTTAACTAATGATCAGCAGTAATAAGCAACAACACTCTAGTTGACGGAAGACAATGGCACTCCAGCTGTAAAAGAAATGTTTGTGTCGCATTGCACTGAACTTAACTAGCTACAGGTGTTTTCCCAGTGTAAGGTGATGTCCCTTGGATGTGACTGTCGTGGAAGTCCCTTCACCCCAACGATCTCATTAGGGGCTCCAATTTGACCGGAGATGAGGCGCATCCGTCCTCGCTTAACTACGGGTCTCCGGTGAAAGGATGACCATTTATAAACGTCCTTGAGGTTCTTTAACCTGCCACTGGAGATAGGACCCAATGACAGAGGACTGCCATTTTAAGTGTTCATCCGAGCCATTATGTATTTGCCTGTACCTGGGATTGAACCCACGTCCTCTAAGTTCCCAGACAAGTGTGTTACCCGCTAGGCCACAGTAGATATGATCATATTAAAGCAACGTGGTGGATAATGAAAGTAAAACATCCCAAAGTAGATATACACATGTATAATAGTCATTTGCGAAGTTTTCCTATTATATCCAGCTGCACCCTTTACTGGAGACAAATTTTATTTACACATTGCTAAAACCGAAATTTAAAACATCTGACATTTAAATAGAAAAATGATTAAAATTTTCCACACAGGCCATATCAATATAAAGGGGGAATTCAGGAAGAGAAGTTAATGGAGCATGGAGTAAGATTGGATGGAGCATTGAGACGTAAGCTTTTCAATAAAAGGGATACTGAATAATGAGAAAGATCAGCATGTAGCAGCTGAAATTTGGTGGCCATGACCGTTAAAGAAGAAATGTAATTTGAAATCACTTCAGGGGACAACTTGTTCTTTGACAAAAATTCTAAAAAAGTCACTATCTTGAATAGTGAGAGAAAGGGAAAGCCGCATAAAAATTCTAAAAGACAGAAATGTCTTGAAATGTATCAGATGAGCCGTAGATGTAGAAGGTCTTTAGGCCTTGCTGATTCTTTCCCAGGTAGCAGACACTAGGGGACAGCAGCAGAGGTAGCACCTAAAATGATAAAAAAAGATTAAGGCCAAAAGGGTTAGGCGTGACTCTGTCCCAAATATAATTCTGTTTAAGGTCAAGGTAAACTTGTATATTAATGGAACTGTCTGAATAGATTCTTGAAAGGCTGCCAACCTGCATATCAAGTCTGTAAAAGCCCAAACAGGGTTTCAAAAGCTTCTCTGGCCAGATGTCTGGGGAATACCCCGATGTAATCATCTGTATAAAATATTATTGGGAAACCTTTCTTAGCCATAATGAATTTAATCACTTTGGAAGTTCTCTGGAATGCAGTACTTTCATGTGTTCAGCCAAACACTGCTTCAGCATCAATGTAGTATCATTCCATTTAATACCCAACTTGAGAGCATCCATGGGATTGATTCTGAGGTTACACAATGCCTACACAACGTCAATTTTATAACATACATAGGATTAGAGTCGACTCTCAAAATTGCGTCAACTCTGTGAACAACTGAAGGGAACAAATCCTTGGTTGTCAGAAGAAGTCTTATAAACTTAAACCTTTAAGTATTTGCCAAAGGGGTAGGACAAGTCCAAGACTACCCTACGATTTTCAATGTCTTTAGGGTGAGTTAGGAGTGGGGAAATATGGAAGCTACTATGAGGCATTGTATATATGGGGCCAAGAAAAGCCCCCAAACGAGTTTCTTTGCCAACATAACTGTGTAGTGCCAAAGGTTAAGCCCTGGCAGAATCGTAATATGTATTACATAATGAATAGCCATGTCATTGCCTGGTGGGATTAAAGGGGGAAAACCAAACTCGGAATGTTCAACTATCAATCAATCAACAAGTGACACCAAGCATTGATATTAACTTTTGATATCTCTTTGGTATTGGACCTGGCAACGGCTATGGTTAGATGTCTTTCAATCGAATAAACACAGTTATTTGTCTCATTTCTACTATCTAGAAAACTAATTTCTTGTGTAAATTCCCCCGCCCCACACACACACCACCACCACCACCACCTGAATGACTTGATACACGTCAACAGCATGAGGAAGTGGTAGACACCAGTACTGTGTACGAATATTTGTTAATCTGGACTCTGTCCTGCCTTTTTAAAATGCTGTGTCTCATGATAAGTCACTGAACAGTTCCTCTTCCGACAATAAGAGCATAAATGATGGTATATGTCATGATTCAAGTCATGGGCAAAAACGCCATCGTTTTAATACCTGCAAGTCAGGATTATGTTGCTGTTGGGTAGCCTGTATGTTAAGCAGGTGAGCCTGAAATGAGCTTACGTGATTTAATGACCATTCAGTGGCCTGTGACCAATCCAGTTGTCCTTTCTCCATCTCGTGCATTGATTTGGCCCATGCTGCCTGTACCATAGGCCAGGTGATCGAAGCTGCATCCCTCATAGCATACATGACTTGGTATAAAACTTGATGCATTTTTTTCAACACTAGGGATCTTAGTAATATTGTGCAACTGGCCTGCCACACACTGTGGTAGAGTAAGACGTTACATGCAACCTGACCTTGCCTTCATTAAGCCATTTTATGTCAGGCCTCGAGGTACAAGTGTCAGTCAGATTGTAACAGCATGTGCCTTACTTCCAACAATATTGTCCCTTGCCAGGTCCTTTATTGAGACAACAGCTGATCAATTGATGCTGTTATATGAGACGCATGGCGGACAGTGTCTAAAGAGTGAGCTGGTACTTGTTGGAAATTCTGTGAGTTTCACCCTAAGGTTCCGTTATACAGATGCTTTTGGTGGCTACAGTGCCATCCATTACACTGTAACGGCTGTGGAAGTCTATTCTGAGTACTGATTACAAAACGAGGCCTTAGGGGATTGACCTGGAGTGGACTTTACAGAATGGCAATGCTCGAGAGCTTCCAACAGCCTCAGAATGTCCTGGATTTTTTAATCCAGTTTGTGTAAAAAAGCCAATACTGGGTCGGATCTGGGATACTGAGCTCGGACGTGGGGAGGGAATGTTCAGATGTACTCACATTGATGTCCTTCTGGTGATCCAATTATGATCCGTTAGCAACTGGATGGCTGGTCTGAAACTTAAACTCAACCCCGAGAAAACTGAATTTATTATCATTGGTGATAGACAAGCCAGAGAGTCCCTCATTAACAAATTCCCGACTTCTTGGAAATTCTATCTCCCCTACCGATACTGATACATTCAAGAACCTAGGCTGTTACTTTTGACTCCAGAAACACCTTTACCAGCCACATAACCAATATGTGTCACACCTGTTACTACCACCTTAAGGACATAAGACGCATCCGTAAATTCCTCAGTGTGGAGCGGCCTTGCTTGCAGACGACTTGACTGCTGCAATTCCCTACTTTATGGCGTAAGTAAATGCAATGTAGCTAAACTCCAAAAGATTCAAAGTGCCCTTTGTAGAATTGTTTTAGACTTGATAGAACTAGCCATGTCACTCCCTTTCTTCAAAAACTACACTGGCTCACTATCACATACCGCATCTTGCTTAAGTACAATCTAATTACTTTCACGGCTATCACATTCTCTCAAACCATATACCTATCATCCTTGATCAAAACCAGTTGTCTAACACATGGAAATCGTCTTTCTCTTTCCTCAGTCTCTCACAAAAAGGCCATTGGTAGGCGAGGTTTTGCAATGGCTTCCCCCACAGAATGGAACAGACTCCCACAATCAGTACGATCACAACAAACAATAAGAGGTTACCGTAGCCAGCTAAAGACTTATTTGTTTAGACTAGCATATCCTCCACCATAGTACATTTCCCTGGCGGGCGCTAATTTTAAATCTCGACCTGATACGTCCCTGGACTTTTGTGCTCAAGTGCATTAAAGGATGTTACATCAATTTTGCGCTATATAAATGTTTCTATTATATTCTATTACTTACCCGTCATCATGGTTTTCACAACTGACTTGACTTTTAAAGTAGATGCCATCGTCTTTTTCTTGCATTTCCTGAGGGAAGTTTTCTCAGGCGGAATGTTAATATACTATAAAACAACTTGTTAAAATGATTTAAAACAACAATAAAGCGAGTTTGTTTTTAACACACTTAATCCAAAATGCCTTCATACTTGCAGGTCAATATTTGTGCCTGATAGATGGATCCTTGTGAATTAATGTGTCATGGTTATAACCAGAAGATACACTTAGAATTTAAGGTAGGAATATAACACTTCAGCAGGGACCTTCCCATCCGTGCTTGACACATTCAAAAGAGACCTCAACTGGTTTAGGGCCTTGATGCTATGGGGGTGGGGAGCAAAGGTGCCACACATTTCATTTCTCCAGTTCCTTGTTAAAAAGCACTTTTTGTTTGTCCCCATTTAATGTCATTGGATGACCTTTGACCTTTCATTAAAAATTTTCCCGCTAAAATAATATATTCCTCACTCTTGAGAGGGAAGTCAAACTGCAAGGATGCCATTTTAACTAATTTATGTAACATGTGTTAAATTTTCTTGTCCCTCTACCCACCCTAAAACCATGAATATATACTAATTTATGTTATTATTTTTACAGGTTGCCTGGCAACAGCAGCTCCGCTATGGATCCCATCATGTACTACTCCCCTCCTGGTTTCCTGAGTACATGGGTTGCATGCTAACATAGAGTGGCTCTGAACCAATTGAGTGGGGTTTGAGTTGGGCTGTACCAATATTGGCTGGAGCTGGTTGCCAGGTTACCATCTACAACAGTTGCACATAAGCTACAAATCACATGCTGCAGAGCTTCATATCTCAGCTTCACGTCGTTCCCAGTGTCACTCCCCATCACGGGGCCTCAGCTCTGGGCTCACTAGCAAGTTCGGTTGTCAGAATGTCTTATTGGACATTTCTTTAAAACAAGTACCCATTACATCCTAAATGCACTTTATAAATGCTTCTAAAAATAAAAAAAAGTTCAATGTAATTCTTTGGTTGCTAGTGTAATATGAATCTTTATCATTACAAAAATTGTAACTTCATAGTAATCATAATGTAATCATGTATCTAGTTACTACTTTTATTTTCGACGTTTATGCAAAATAAAAATTTCTATATAAGCCTCGGAAATAATATTATCACAATTCCTCATTCTCTCCATGGCCTTTAACAATGACAACTAAAGTTTAATGTTTATAGTCTAATGTACTTATCATGTCATAAAGCTCTCAGTTAACAGCTGTAATTATGTACACAATCATGCCTTGCTTAATACATTGATTATTGTGTTTTATAGTAATCAGTAAAATAGTTTTAACTTGAAGTGAATTCATAATCAACTGATGAGTCGTATACTGAAGTTTAATTTAATTGGTTTTACAATGAAGTTTTAATGTAATTTTACTTTGTTATTTTATGTCTGTATTTTAAACATGGTCTTTACATTCAAAAATTAATAACATGCTCTGCCCACTGTTTTGCCTTTATAGTTGTTTTTGGTTTTCAATTGTTATGTTACTTTAATTAGATCCGGGCGGATCTGTCATAGTATATGTATGGCACTTTTCCCCCACTTACAGACTAAAAAAATAGTCTATGTCTCTTAAAAAACTAATTATCTAAATTATTTAACCTTACCTTATACTTATCTTAATCTCAAAAACATTCTGAATTATTCACTTAAGGCCACCTTAAATTTGCACAACCTTTCTGTATCTCATAATCACTTTTCTTTGCTTTAAGGTGACCTTAGGAGCACCCCTTATGTTAAGTTTGTTTTAAACCTGGTAGTGTTTAAGGTGACCTTACGTTCACCATCTGTGAGTAAATATCACTTAGGTTGCCATTCTTAAGGTGGCCTCTTCTCTCTGTAACAACTATCAAATTATTAAATTATCGAATTACAGTTTAATGTTTTACCTTGATTGTAAATAAGTATTAGTATATTAGTGTATAAATTGTAAATAAAATATTATTTTACCCCATCCCTGTTTTTACTGATATCTGGAACATGAGGCAATGTCATTTAATGGCATGGCTATGTCCATTCACAGCCACTTCAATGCCGAGGTATAACTTTATGTCTCACTTCCAAGATTAGGTCAGTATGTGGCTTCCAGAGATAATGAAATAACTGTTCGCAGATCAGATTCAGGCTTCATGAGAATTGTACTAAACATTCTGGTGGCACTCACACACAGTACATTGGCTCATCAATGGGCCAGCTAAAGGGCCAGAGTTTATTGTTACATTCAGATTGTAGTGTTTGTCTAAGCAACATGTAAAACGTGTGACATGACTCTAGCAACTAAGGTTTGAAACATTCACATGAAATAGGCTAAGCATGACAAAAACCTAACACTGTACACATAGCAGACACAAACACACAGTGACTTATAAACGCACTCTCTGGACCCAGTATGGACCCCAAGAAATGAGTAGGGTCCACAACATTCTTCTGCAACACTCCTGGGTCCATCCACCACAAAGGGCTCTACATATTAACTGGTGTCGCTAAAAGCAGGTTCCACATCACAAATGGTAAATTTCACTGATGGGGTCAACTAAACAGTCAAAGATGCACCTTCCACAAAGAAATACTATCAATACATGTTTTGTACTTTTCTCCCATTCTTTGCATTTGCAAAAAGTTCTAGATTTTCTGGGATTTACATTCAGTAATCTCTGCAATTCTGTCATTTTCAAATATATACTGCAATCAGAAACAACTTGTCCATGTTGGGTCTTGACACTGCTCCTTTTTCAGACTAATGTGGTCTCCAACATAACTAGCGTTATGTGGTTCACAACATAGCTAGTACTACATGCATCCTTTAATGTCACCCTCAAAACTATCATCAACACTCTTCTTCTACACAACATTGCAATCACATGTGACATAATATACATAGACTAGGTCTGCAAGGCTACACATCTCCTGTTATTTTTTGCCTATTTGATGACTTTTTTATCTGAAACCACCGTAGCTCATTTAGTTCTCTGAAGCGGCCACCCAGAGGTGACATCATTTTTGCTGCACTTGGGGCCAAAATTATTGAGTGGAACCAGACTCTCCTAAAGAACAACGCTATGCATCTGATCAAGATTCCTGCTCTCCCATCTGTCACACGAAGGCAGTTAGAAACCTTTCTTGTAATTCCTCCAAAATCAGACATGAACAAATTGTACAACTCGAGGTTAAATAGGCTTGGCTCCAGATCACTGACACCAACCCAAGAAAAACACTTTACTGGTTACTGCCAAAACGACCTGCACAATTCAAAATCGCCTTCCATTCTTTCCAGAGTTAAGGTGACATTGTAGCTTTTTACTCTCATGTTCCACTGCAGGATATTAAGAGTCATGGCACCTGGACGTGAGATTGTGTCTTGTCATACATAACACAAGACCATGACACATCTGCTAAGTTTGACCCACTGTTCCTAGACCTAATACCTCTCATGCTACAAGTACTGGGGTTTTATTGCCTCATGTAACGGTTTTCAAAATGTCAGTTACAGGACGTTAATAACATTACAGTAAAATCTATCAACTGCAGTAATTTTAACCGTTCTTCTTGCAATCTTGTCATGCTATTTTTTAAATTTTATGTATATAGGGTCAATTTAAACTGAATTCTTGTGACCTGAATTATGCTTTACATTTTTAGTGTAATGGTTTATTTTATTCTAAATCATACTTATCTTAAAATTTAACTCTAACTGCTAAAGTATACATTCTACTAAGGTCAAGTTATTTTTCTCTGTGATCTAAAAAATATGCATAATTTAATTGTAAAGTCTTTCTTAACATACATTCTATCTTTGTTACCTGTTATTGTCTGTGTGATTTTAAATCTATTAACTACTCTTACTTAGTCTACCTTGTAGTTAACCTAGTTAAAGGTCCTTAATATGCAATGTCTGTAGACTAAAAATTAAAAATTATCCTCCTGGTATCTGCCTTTGGCTCCACTATAACTTTCGCCTCAGGACACTGACCTAATTTTTTTACTACAGTTCTAAGGCATGAAATGTAATTATGACAACCCGTATTGATAAATGAACCAATTATTCCAGAAAAGCTAGTACTGCCAAAGTTGATGAATTATAATGACAATGTCATGTCTACGGTAAAAGACAAGTATATTTTAACATTGTTTAGTTGAACTGCTTGAGTTGCAGGTCTGAAGGCTGAATTCACTCAAGTATATGCAGCTGCCTGAAGTGAAGCCACCCTCAAAGGAACATCTAGACTCAACAAGGCCAAAAGGGGTTTGGTCTACTAGTGTGAGCAGCAAAGCCATCAGAGGCACGAGTAGTGCACTGAAGTGGTCACCCATCCCAGTACTAAGGTAGCCTTTTGCTGCTTAACTTCTGTAAAAGACAGACACTCATCACACTACGCAACAATTCAAGAAAGTATGGAGGACAAAAACGAAGAAAAAAGTGATCTCTAGAAATGCATGCCTCGCTATAGTTCTCTGTTGATAAAAATATTCAAATTGCCAAAATGTTATGAGTATGAGGACCATCTATGTGTTTGAAATCTGTAAAGCTAAGAATTTTGGTCCTGCTAGTCAGGATTACTTGTACTGCCGCCATATTATCACAATGTATAATTACTCTTCAGTGAACTCATTCTTGGTACTTTTTGCACTGCACCAAAAATATTTAACATTTCTAACTGAACAATACCCAGTGTGATTTCAGCAAAATAATGTTATGGGTATCATCTAATATTGCTCCCAGTCCATTCAAGCTGCCACCAATATACATGTTTTCTAGTTTTTTTAAAAACAAAATTCAGCAATAATTGTCATTGAATTAACTCCAAATTTGTTATCATGCATGAGGACTTTTTACATCCTGTCACTCATTACTAAGTCCTCTTCAAAGTTGTTTAGATATGATGACATTATGTCTTTGGGTATGGGGCCCTTTTTCAGCCCTCAGACTTGTATAACATGGCCATCTATGACATCTCTACCAGGTGACAGTCAATTTGACTTTCTTCTCACACTGCTGACCTTTGACCTCTCAATCATGGCTTTTATATTTTCTTTCTCATTGTCCCTGTTTTACATTCATAGCAGTTTGTATCTGAGGGCATTAACTTGACCTTCAGGTTTTGCCTTTGACCTTGAACTTTGACCTTCTAAAGTGTAAAGATTTTCACCTGTTATTAATGGTAATTGTTCTTTATTATTTGAGCTTTATGTATGAGATTATACCATTATATGTCTACAGTATTTTATTGGTCTTATATAACTTGTACAGTAAACACACATAATCTCATTTCTTTGTATTTGTTTTGGATGGAGCCAGGAGAATGTAAACATTTGTTATCATCTCCAAAATGAAACTGTCCTTGATAACTGGAATTATCATTTATTTTGCTGGTACTTGTGACCAAAGCCGGAGTTACAAAACTCTTGTGTCTCATTTCATAAACATTTTTACCCTATTGAACCATGTCAATAATATTTACCTATGTTATTATTTTCACAATATGTACTTTTTTACACTGAAACAGGCAAATGGCTTAAATGTTTGAAAATAATCAACAGAAGACAGGCAGACTGAGGCAGTCATAAAAAATGTTACCATACATAGTTATTTCCTTATAAAACTCAGACGGGCGACCCTTCCATTGTCTCAACTCTCCATTATTTTTGCATAATGGAGAGTTAACACTACATTATTTTCTAACAGTGGATTGTGGTTTAGTTCAAAGGCCAGTCTGCCAAGAACAAAAGGGTACTTAGTATTTGCCTGTCATCCTCAGCACAAAGCATTCAATATTGAAATGTTTTCACAAAAATTCTAACTTTTAAACAAACTCACTGTGAAAATCTTACCCAGCATACTATATTAACAGGAGTGTTTTTAGTGGCTCAAAATTTACTCAAGTAAAATGAGAAAAAAACACATGGTACAAAAATGCAGTACTGAAATGTATTACTACTGGGTTTAAATTTGATTTAAATTTTCAATGTTTTTAAGTTCAATGAATTTTGTTCTTAATGTTGTGGATTAATTTTCATAGGAGGTATTACTGAAATACAAAATGTGGAGTAGGCATTCTTTCTATGAGACTTTTTTCCAGGAGACAATCTTTCCAGGAGGAATTTTCCCTTGATTGCAAATTAAGAGACAAAGAAGCACACAAAATAAAAATCTTGAGAAACCCAAAAACCTCGACACAAAATAAAACAAGTAAGTAATTCTCCAGTTTCTAGTACTTTCAATGCCTGAAACACAAAAAATAATAGCTTACTGTCTTAAAATAAGCACAGATTAATAAAGTAACATGAATCACTCACCACAACAAATTATCTACAGCATTGTTAAATAAACAGTCTAATTTTTTCTGGAAAGTGCTTTCTGTAAGTCACAGATCCATGTTTTATCAATTATTTTTGTCCATGGTTAAATTTTGTGGCAGTCAGATTATATTAAAACCTTTCAAGCTTTATCCAAAATTATATTTTCCCATAAAGGAAAATCAGTGAAACAATGTTGATTGTGTATTGAAATAAAAAAAAAAACAACCATAGAACTAATTTAGTGAAAGCCCCATATGGTATGCACACCAAAGGAAACATTGCAAAGATTGTCTAGGTTGATCATATGGTACAAGGTTTTAAATTATTGAATTAATAAATTGGTTTTAATTTACAGGGTTTTATAATAGATAATTGCCTCGTGGCGCTTCCATTATGTAAACTTAATGACCCTTCGGCCCTTTCAGGGCCTCAGGCCATTAAGTTTACATAATGGAGCTCCACTTGGCCATTATCTATATAATAACCCCTTGTTGAAGAATTTATGATTGAATCATTAAACGACGCTTGAGTATTTACAAGAGCCATTTGCACAGAATTCAGTCTGCTCAGTGACCATTTTGTAGAAACTGAACACTAGACCTCTGCTTTTCGACCTCATGTATTGACATTGCATGTGTAGCCCTCTTAACTGCCAGGTATGGAAGAGAAGATGTGTCTTACATGATGTAAATTATTCAATAGGCTTTATTGTGTGTCATCATAGGGTCAGAAATTTAAACTATGCCATCGCAACTCACTGGTGTAATAATAAATCATCGTAAGTTAGCCTCTATATGTTAACTCCTAATACTAGCTCATTGGGTCATTTTAAGGAAGATTCAGTGATGCATGTGCCGTGTGTGCTGTAATGTCCAAATTTTGGCCTACATTTCCTATTTTGGACAAGTCTTTGCTTAAATTGCTGGTCATATTGAGGCAGAATTAGTGAGGCAGATGTCATAATATCTGGTATCCTGCTGAGAGAATTCAAGGATGGTAAGTCGTTACAAAGGTTCAGATGTACTTCAGCAAGTCTCTATTATTAAGAAGGTGGATTGTCAGGTTTCAAAGAATTCATACAGTGTAACCTAAGGCCAGATTGCCCTTCTTGCTAGGAGGTGACCTTTTCATGTGTATGTCATGTGGCTTGTGAGAGTAACATAGGTAGTTTCAAATGACACATCATGTGCAAGCAGTGAACTTAGTAGTAATCAAGCCATCTGTTCTAATGTAATGTTCTAGACAGTAGCCTTGTGAGGCACCATTCTAACGAATTCAACAATGGGTTTGTCTCTACCTGTACAAATGTGTTACAAATGCCGAGAAATCTTGAAGTTTTCATGTTTACTGGTGCCCCGTCTAGGGATTTTTGCATTATTTAGGTAACTATGGACAAATTAGGGTAAATATGTTTGTGATTATATAAATCGCAAAATAGCCATTGGTACATATACGTTCAATTTTTTCACCCGTGAATCAACATGACAATTCTAATATTTTCCTAGCATATTGAAGAAAAGACTAATGATCAGAGCAGAAGTAATTTACCCTAACAACCTTTAATGTTGATATGGGTATTGTCGTCTTCTATCTCATCTGACTGGGGCAACAGTCGGGCAGCTGGGTGGAAGAAAAAAATCTTACTGGAGATGTATCTCAGAAACGGTGACTCTTCAGAGTAGGTGGGGGGACATTAATAGGGTGTAAGTGGGCGACTAGACATCAATAAATAAAGTCAGAGTTAAAGTTTAATGATAAATACACTTTTAGTGTGATAAATAAAAAAAAAGATTGCACCTTTATCTTATTAATCATACAGTTGGATAACACATGTTAAAAATAATACACAGAATCAGAGATCACTCAATCATTTACAATGACATTTATATGTTTCAATAATGATATTTTAAATTCTTTCTTTTTTCAGTTTTAATTAGCTCACGGAAATGTTAAACTGATAGCTATAGTTGAAAGAATAGAAATAACTCTTTCAAGGTAATACGTTTATTGATTTCAGTATAGATACAAAAGCACATTATTACCACTACTGACTACTGTTCTGATTCAGAGACAAATAGGTTTGTATGTAATTTATATATATAGAATGCATCTGCGGTCTTTGAACAGTTGAACAGGTGCCTAGATGATGTTAAAGAGTGGATGTCAACTACTAAGCTTAAACTGAATCCTGACAAGACTAGGTTTATCATCTTTGCTTCGAAAAGACAGAGGGACAAGTTGAAAGCATGTTTTCCAATTAATATCTTGGGAATTCCACTATGCCCTCTTGATTCAGTTAAGAATTTGGGAGTGTGGTTTGATTCAGATTCAGCATGTTCAGAATGTCTGCAAAAGTTGTTTTATGTAACTCTGTGATTTCAGACATGTCAGGCAGTTTCTTACTCATGATGCTTCTGTACTTGTGGCTAATGCTCTTGTTAGTAGTTGGTTGGATTACTGCAACTCACTTTTCAGGAGCCTCTCTAAGTTCAATCTACGTAAATTACAGTGCACCCAAAAGAGTGCAGCCAGAATTGTATCAAAAACCAGTAGATACACTTGAAAAGTGTTTTTGGGTCCACATTATTACAAAGATAGACACCGGGAATGTCCCCAGGTGACATATGCTGCCATAGGAAACACAGTCTTATCAAAATAGTTTAACATATTGGGTACTAAAGAAACTGACTGAAAGAACCTAAAGAAACCTGTAAGAAATAAAATAAGGGTCATCATTTTAAATGATTTGAACCTCTTTAAAAGTGATTTTTTTAAATGTGATTTAAAGATGCTGATACTCTCTACAAACAATATCACACCACCTTGACCACCCTTATTGACAAACATGCACCACTTCATACCAAACATACCAAGGCGAAGTACATCCCAGGATGGGTTAACGAAGCTGTAATTGTGGCAAAAGAGACCAAGCGTCTATTCAAAAGGATTTGGCGTAGAAATAAATCTCACTTCAATAGATCTCAATACATGCAAAAAGTCCACCAATACAACAGAATCTGCATGCAGGCCAAATCCGAATTTCTTAAAGCAAAAATTCAGGATAACCATCATGACCCCAAAAAATTATGGCGAGTCCTTGGCGATGTGTTACACAGACTCCCAGCCAAGATGCTTCCATCGATAAATCCCCCTTGGCTCCTGGCTGACAGATTTGTGGAGTTCTTCACAGAAAAAAGTGAAAAGATATGTTCAACCTTTCCTACTTTCCTGAAGTCACAACACATTGCCCCAGACTCTCCTCCCCCAGTGCTCTCCACTTTCTCTACTGTAACCAAGGATGAAGTAACCAAAATCATTATGAAATCTCCAAGTAAATCATGTTCCCTTGACCCTTTGTCCACTTTTCTCGTTCTTGATTATCTTGATATTCTCATCACTCCCATTACTTCAATAATTTTAATGCTTCCCTTGAACAAGGGAAGTGTCCTAATTTCTTCAAGCAGGCCCATGTTACCCCCATCCTCAAAAAATCATCCTTAGACAAAGAAATCTTCAAAAACTATAGGCCTGTCTCCAATCTGAACTTCATTTCAAAGATACTTGAAAGGGTAGTGGCAGTCCAGCAACAAACTCACCTCGATGAAGCTGGCCTCATGACTCTCCTTAATATTCACAATGATATTCTCCTCAATATGGCCAAAGGGTCTGTTACAGTCCTTACCCTTTTGGATCTATCAGCCGCGTTCGATACCATGTTTACTATGGTATCAGTGAACTAGCACTTGGCTAGTTCAAATCATACCTGTCAGGAAGGACACACTCGGTCAAGGTAGGTAACATACTGTCTCATCCTGCTGCGCTCCGGTATGGGATCCCCCAGGGCTCTGTCCTTGGTCCAATTGTTTTTCCCTCTACACTAACCCAATTAGCTCAATTATTCACTCTCACAGTAATATAAACCACCATTTCTACGCCGACGACACTCCGCTATACATAACACTAACATCAACAAATTTCTCTCGCTCTATACAAAAACTAAAAAAACTGCCTAAGCGACATTCAAAATTTCATGTCTGCAAACAAATTAAAACTCAATCCTGAGAAAACTGAGTTTATTCTGATAGGCTTCAGAAATAACCGTAAACAACTCCTTCCTTACTTTCCGATCAATATTCTCGGCAATCAGGTCTCACCAGCACAAAGTGTTAGGAACCTCGGAGTGGTGTTCAACTCCAGTTTCTCATTCTCAGACCATGTGTCACAAGTCATAAAGTCCACCAGAGTTCACGCTAGAGACCTCTATAGAATTTGTCCCCTTCTAGACCTTAGCACATCAGTTCTTTTAGCAAATGCTTTGGTGGGCAGCAGACTGGACTACTGCAATTTCCTATTCTTATCACTTACAGATTTTGAGTTAAAAAGATTGCAGTTAGTCCAAAAGTCACTCTGTAGGGTTGTCACCCGGTCCTTGAAATACTTTCACATTACCCCTCAACTGAAAAAACTCCATTGGCTCCCTATCAAATATAGGATGCAATTCAAAATCGGTCTCATACAAAATTCTCAACCAGGGTCAACCAGTTTACCTAAGAGAATTAATTTATCCCTACACCTCTTCCAGGAATACAATGCAAAGCACCCCAAAACTCAAGTTCCTTCATACCCCCACTTTCGACTGTAAGGTTCATAAATCAGTCAAACTTTTCTCCAATTCTTTCAGTCACTATGCCCCGGTTCTTTGGAACTCCTTCCCCTTCCAGATAAGAAATAGCCCCTCTGTCGCATCTTTCAGGAAACACCTCAAAACCCACCTCTTTAATTCCAGTTTCCCAACTTAGTTTCCTTCCCTCTTGGTCACACCCACAATCCAGGATTACAGACCTTGAACACCCCTTGACTTTCCTTATGATAACTATTTTGTTAAGTCAGCGCACTGAGTTTTCCTTGTGGGGAAGATATTGCGCCTGCAAAGCAGTAGATTAGATTAGATTAGATTTTTCAATTAACTGACTTTACAGAGCTTGGGGCACATAAAGCACACATAGATACATAATTTCTGTGAAGCTCTGAGGCTGTTTTGATTTGAAAACTCCAGATACAGACCACTGTCTGCATGTTCAGTGCGTGTAATACCAAGTCCGTGAAGATTGTCAGAAAAAATTGGGACAACTTGACCTGTAAGACACACTGATTCAAGGTTGAAATGAATGCAAAGATTCTACCATGAGTCTGAAGCTCTAGTCTCAGCAATGGATTTTCTGACACATGTATAACAAGTAAATATAAGTACTGTGTTGTTGAAGAGGGATGATGTACTTATTTAAGTAAGCTATTCTTATTCTCCAGTTATACTTATTCTAGTTGCTAATGGCCGATTCACACTGTTCTGTGCAGTTGTGTCAACACAAATTTGAATTTTGTTTCAAGACATTGTCCTTATTGTTTTCCAAATGAGCCTCTAATGCACATCTTGGTGTTGAGTAAGGATTTGAACAGTGCTTATGCTACTGGTGGGTTTGCACTTGTGCACATCTACCAATGCAGTCTAAGGGAAGGAAACCCTGACAAAAAACCCTGGCCCTCCAAGACTGGGGGTTGGGCTGAAGGCTAACTACCTTCTCTTATAAAAAAGATGCTAGTTACAGAAACTACTGACATTACAAATCAAGAGGAAAACCTGAGAGGAGCGGGGATCGCCAACACTGGCACCATGACGACGATGGGTGAAAGCCTCCGGGAAGCTCATAGTCCAACAAGATCTCTGGCAAGTCCCAAAGTAACATCCACCATTGGGTTTTGGAATGTTAGATCAATGTATAGAGGAGGAACTACAGCACAGATAGCGAAAGAGATGGAGGGGTACCACCTGGACATTCTAGGAATTAGTGAGTGTAGATGGACAGGAGCAGGAAGAATGAAGCTAGTGACAGGAGAAACACTGATCTACAGTGGAGATGAGCAAGTACATGAGGGAGGGGTTGCCATCATGATAAGCCAACAAGCAGAAGGATCGCTTATGGAGTGAACCCCTATTAACAAGAGAATCATAACGGCCAGATTCTACTCGAGGTATAGAAGAATCACTATGCCCCTCACAATGAGAAGGAAGATGTTGAGAAGGAGCAATTCTATCAGAAACTCCAGCAAACAGTGGATGGATGTAACAAAAACGACATCACCATCATCATGGGTGACCTAAATGCCAAGATAGGAAGTGATAGCACTGGCTACGAGAGAATGATGGGTAAACATGGACTTGGAACGCAGCAGAATGACAACAGAGAGAGGCTATGCGAGTTCTGTCAACTGAATGGGCTTGTAATAACAGGAACGTTGTTTCCCCACAAAGACTTTCATAAGGCAACGTTGGTCTCAGCAGAGGGGAGAGTGAAGAATCAGATTGACTACCTCCTGATCAGTGGGCAATGGAGATCATCTGTATAGGACACTCGGGTACAGAGAGGTGCAGACAACAACAGCGACCACTACCTTGAGAATTACTTTCAAGATACGCCTTCAGACACACAGAAGCAAGAGCAAGGTCAAGCCTAGGATCGATATTGATCTACTGAAGGATGAAGAAACCAAGAAGAAGTTCTGCGAGTCAGTGAGGTGCAAGATGGAGGAGAACAGGACGGAGACTGAGGACATAGAAGAGGTGTGGGAACAAAAAAGGAGTGCCTATGTCAGTGCAGCAGAGGGAGTACTTGGACTCAGGAAAGGGAGAAGCAAACCATGGATAAGTGACAGCACCTGGAAACTGATAGATTGAGAGGAAAGAAACGAAGATCAGGATAGACAGCACACACTAAGACAGAATCAAAAACAGGATGAAGGAGGAATACAAAGAGAAAGACAGAGGAGATGGATGGCAGAGAAGGCACAGAGAGCTCAGGCAGCAGCAAAGAATGGCCGACAAAAGGAACTGTACAGCATAGTGAAACAACTGACAGGCCACAACAACAGACAAGTAGCTGCAGTGAAGAACAAGGATGCAGAGCTGCTGAAGAACATGGAAGCCAGGAAGAAAAGATGCAAGGAGCATTTCCAGGAAGTGCTAAACAGAGATGCAACAGAAGAAGAAGAGCTCGATATCTCAACTAAGCCACCAACGTTGCAAGAAATAAAAACTGCACAGAAAACTCTGAATAATGGAAAGGCCCCTGGAGCAGACCAAATTACTGTGGAGATGCTCAGAGAAGATCCAGAGCTAACATGCATTGAATTGAAAAGGATATTTGACCTTATTTGGGAAAAGGAAACAGTTCCCACGCAATAGACAAAGGGACTTAATTGCAAAATTCCAAAGAAAGGCAACCTACAGGAGTGTGGAAACTGGAGAGGAGTTACATTATTACCTATGGCAAGCAAAGTGCTCAGCAAGATCCTAATCGGAGGAACTGTCGACCAGATATTCATCCTCAGAAACATCTTAGAACAAGTCAATGATGGAATGCTATTCTGTATATTCACTTTGTCAACTTTGAAAAAGCCTTTGATTCAATGCATAGAGACAGTCTTTGGATCAATATGCGCCAGTATGGAATCCCGACAAAAATGGTCCAGATGGTCAAGGCCCTTTATGAGGATTTTCAGTGCTCAGTCATTGATGAAGGCATAACAACAGAGTGGTTCTCAGTGATGACCGGGATGAAACATGGCTGCTGCATGTCAGGATTCCTCTTCCTCCTTGTGATTGACTGGGTAATATGACGGACAACAGTTGGCGAAAGAACTGGAATCAGGTGGGATTTTACAACAATGCTGGAAGACCTTGATTTTGCAGAAGATCTGGCTCTCCTTTGGTCTGCCATGAACCAAGGCTCGAAGTAAATGCTTGCAAAAGTTGGACTGATGCTGAATGACAAGAAATGTAAAGTTACGAAGGCCAACAGCAGGAGTGATGAGAAACTGAGAGTGCAGGGAAATGAAGTTGAGGAGGTAGAAAGCTTCACATATCTGGGGGCCAACGTGACAAAAGATGGAGGAGGCGCAGTGGACGTCAGGAGGAGAATAGCCCTAGCCAGTGCACAGTTGAAATGAAGATACAACTACTGGCAAGCCAGCGACATAAGCAGGAAAACCAAAGTCTCCCTCTTTAAGAGCCTGGTACTGTCAGTCCTGCTTTATGGATGTTAGACCTGGAAGCTGACAAAGGGAGAAGAGGAAAAGCTGGACACTTTTCAGAACAAATGCCTGAGTAAGATACTGAAGGTCAGGTGGCAGCAACACATCTCAAATGCAACGGTCTTAGAGGCAGTAGAGATGGACAGGGTTAGTGAGGAGGTGAGAAGGAAGAGATGGAGCTGGATAGGGCATGTCCTAAGGAAGGATCAGCGAGATGATTATGCTGTGGCCCTTGGATGGACACCAGAAGGGAGAAGGAAAAGAGGCCACCCAAAAACAACTTGGTGAAGAATGGTGGAGGTGGAGAGAAAAAATGCTGGCTGGGGCACATGGAACCCGGTACGCTGTGCAGCCGCAGATCGGCAACAATGGAAGAAGGATGTTCAAGCCTTGTGTGCCTCCTGGCACAGAGAGAATTAAAGTTAAGGTAAGGTATGCTACTGGTTGTGCATGTTGATAATGTTTCCTTATTAAGACCTGTATTTAAAGGATAGTGGGAGATCCAAACAGAATAATTGGATTGGGGAGGTTCTGATTTCTATTTATTTATTAACCACCCCAGGTGCAAAATAGTGCAGCCAGAATTGTAACAAACACCAGTAGTTACACCAGCATAACTCCTGTGCTTAAGAAATTTCATTGGCTTCCGGTTGAACAGAGCACAGTATTTAAGACAGCCATACTTGTCTACAAGTTTCTTCACACAGGTTTTTCTCGGTATCTTTCTTCCTACAGTTCTACCTCTCTGTTCATAAATCTGTCAAACAGTTTGGTAATAGTTTTGCTTTTGATGCTTCCACTATTTGGAATGCTCTGGTGGGTCGTCATGCTGATGGGTGGGTTCTCAGGTACCCATACCAACTTAAATGGGTGATAATAGGTTATTTTATAAGAATCTTCACATTTACAAACTTAAAACTCACACAAATCATTGGGTCCAACCATTTGCTTCATTTTTTTATCTGCTACCTTATGACACAGTATTCTTGAACAATAATATTGTTTTTCTGTGTCTGTTCTGTTCTGTTTTCCATTCTGTGTCCACTCATTAAAGAAAAAAAACTTCCGTATAAGTCTATTCAACGTTCTATGAAATGGAAGAAATGTACTATTAATCAACTTCTCCTTCCATGCATTCCAAAACACAAGATGAAATGATTTCTGTGTATACAATTTACTTTATCCATCTGGTTGCAATAATGTTACTGAGGTGTTTGACATACATATTAAATATTTCTTAGTTAATGAGCTTAAATAACCCCTGTAAACCACTAATCACCCGTAATACACTTGTAGGTAACTTTAAGCTCCACCCCACAGGCCTTCTGAATGATTTCATGGTTAATTTATCAACAGGTCAGTATACTACCTGGGTAGGAATTGTGGCGCTGTTAAAACTCTAATAAGAACGAATCTTAGAAAAATTACTCTTATTCAAAGTAGGGACACTACTTGGAGTTGCAAAATATGCACCTGGCCAATGTTTGAAAAGTGTTTTTGGGCCCACATCATTACAAATATAGACACCGGGAGTGTCCCCAGCTTACATATGCTGCCACAGGAAACACAGTCTTATCAAAATAGTTTAACATATTGGGTACTAAAGAAGCTGACTGAAAGAACCTAAAGAACCCTGTAAGAAGTAAAAGAAAGGTCGTCATTTTAAATGATTTGAACCTCTTTAAAACTGATTTTTTAAATGTGATTTTTCAATAAGTTGACTTTACAGAGCTCGGGGCACATAAAGCACATGTAGATACATAATTTCTGTGAAGCTCTGAAGCCATTTTCACTTGAAAATTCCAGATACAGACTGCTGTCTGCATGTTGAATTGGTGTAATACCAAGTCCGTGAAGATTGTCAGAAAAAATTGGGACAACTTGAACACGGGAAAAACTTGACCTGTAAGACACACTGATTCAATGTTGAAATGAATGTAAAGATTCTGGCGTGAGTCTGAAGCTCTAGTCTCAGCAATGGATTTCCCGACACATGTATAACAAGTAAATATAAGTACTGTTGTTTAAGAGGGATGATATACTTATTTAAGTAAGTTATTCTTATTCTCCAGTTATACTTATTCTAGTTGCTAATGACCGATTCACACTGTTCTGTGCAGTTGTGTCAACACAAATTTGAATTTTGTTTCAAGACATTGTCCTTATTGGTTTCCAAATGAGCCTCTAATGCACATCTTGGTGTTGAGTAAGGATTGGAGCAGTGCTTATGCTACTGGTTGTGCATGTCGATAATGTTTCCTTATTAAGACCTGTTTTTAAATGATAGTGGTAGCCCAAACAGAATAATTGGATTGGGGAGGTTCTGATTTCTATTTATTTATTAACCATCCCAGGTGCAAAATAAGGTTTGTGTGTGTTGAAGGACTATTTCTAACATCCATGTAAATTGGACAAATCGGCCCTTTGCCAAATCAGCCCTCAGAAAATTGGCCCCTAAAATCTTGGCTCTTGGAAATACGGCTCCCTAAAAATCCCAGTTCAAAACAAACAATAAAATGTAATGCAATAACAGTACTTTTATAGAGCTTAATCTTTATTATATGACATATGGTTAGGCTGACAGACAGTTATTTATGAAAATACACCAGCCGCTTCCTCTAATGACAAAAATGGCTCTAATGATAAAGTAATTCTTTATTATCATGTGATGTTTGTTTCAGAAGAATGACAAAGTGTGATTAACACATATGAAAGATTTTCTGATTTTGTAATAAAGTTCTTTAATCTATGATATTTTTATAAATGTTTAAAATTAATTAAAATTACAATTAGATTGTCCTTATGTCAAAAAAATTCGTAATAATCATTATTATTACATTCTGTCAAGGGCAATAACTTCTTAAGTGATATTTAGCTAAAGAAGCATTATACTTCATAAATCTATTTCTTGCTAAATAGTTGCTCAAGCCTGTAAGTCAGTCTATTATTCAACAGTTAAATGAACTATGGTAGATAAAGGGTAGACTTATTCCTCTATAGTTGTTCAAAGAAGTTGAGGTCTTATTCCTTCCCTTCCTTGATGGTGTTATATTTTCTCTATTTGTCTACTGTGACAGCTGCTTTAAAATATAAGACACTTATATTTTGTCACATCACACAGACTTGCCATATTAAAGTGATTTCGTAACACTTATAGGTTTATCCATTGTGAATTTATTTATTCATTTGGGATTTTACACTGCTTTCAACACTATACAGGTCATATTGTAGTGTGCCGAGCTGTAGTAATCTTGAAAAGGTGTCTGGTAACCAGAAAAACACAAAGAGGGATATTTCTGAAAACTATGCAAGTTTGTTAAACAATAAGTGGTAGTGTAAATATCATACAGTGACCAACTAAGTTGGGGCTGGACTGAAACATGCAATACTGTTGATAATAATAACAAATATTGACATTAATCCGGCTTTGTAACAACTTCAGACCTTTAGCTTGAATACAATGCTGCAGCTTTGGATCCTAACTGGAAAAACAGAGTTCATCCTTACTCAGCCATCATAAAGAGTTGCTTTTATCTTAGTTGAAACAAATCATATATTAACATAGCCTTCAGGTTTCGCCCAGTACATGACCTCAGGTTTCACCCTGTAAGTTACATGAATCCACTGTGTAACCTCACAGAACCTCAGGATTCATTCTATCAATGACATGAATTCACTGTGCAAACCTCACAGAACCTCAGGATTCATTCTATCAATGACATGAATCCACTGTGTAAACCTCACAGAACCTCAGGGTCCATTATATCAATAACATAAAGTCACTACAAAACATCACATAGCCTTAGTTTCACCCTGTAAATCTAAACATAAAATACTTTGTACAACCCAGGTTTTACCCTGAAATTCAGACACAAGATACTGGAATAATGCACATGTCCTAACTGAAGGAGTACAAAGGTCAAAGTTGGGGTTTTACGTCCCGTTCAACAGCCAGGGTCATATTGGGACAGGTCCTCAGAATTGCCACTTGTGGGACTCGAACCCACAGAGGTGGCAGCCTATGATTAGATGCCAAACTTGCTAACCACTAGGCCACTGAGGACCTCTAACTGAAGGAGTAAACCTGCAAATAAAATTAAAGTCACAGGTTTTACCCTGTAAAATAAATGATCAAACCTAAGCTATCATTTTTGACAGGTTTCACCCTGCAAGAAACCAAACTATTTCATATCAATCCTTAAATAAATCAGCAGGTTTTACTCCTTAACTACAGGTTTTACCCTGTGACTGAGTTCATGGTGTGTCAGCCAAGTGGTTCCCACAAAATGTCCAGCACAGATATTGCATCTACAAGTCCAGCATTGAACTAATGAAATGCTGGCCCTTATATAGTGAAATTGCAGACAGAACAGAATTACTCAAATCAGAGAAGTAACAAGGCCTCTCATTGGACTAAACTTTAGTCATCCCCAGGACTTTGGAAAGACAACTTCCTCTTAATACTTTATACAAAGTCACATTGAATCAACAATTACCGTTAACACACTGAAACATACTACAAAATGACACAAAGACAACAGATGTTAAAGTACATAGTTTACAGGAATATCTGCACACAAATGGTCAGTGTTTTATGTATATTAGTTGGATATCGCTCATTTGCAAGAATTTAAAATACGACGATGAATCTACATTCGTCACAATATTACGATGGGTAGTTAGAAGGACAGAGGAAACCAGTACATACAGTTGGTCAAGGTTCTGTACTGTAAAACTGCCAGCCAACGGCAAACAACTACCAACTTTACCACTTGAGGTAGTGCTGGGAACCGAATCCCGACCTCAGAGGTGGGAGGTGAGAGTGTTACCACTCTGCCACCATGGCCCCTATCCATTGTGGAGTCACAGGTTTTAATATATGTATGTAGAATTGTTTAAGGTTTCGCTGTACTGTCAAAGTTGTTTCTGACAATATCTCATAGAATGTCTCATCAAACTCAGTATCTTTAGTCTGTTGAATATTGGTGTAACTGATAAAAATCACGTTTCTCTTTGAAAATATTTAAGCTATGGTTAGCAGTAGCTATGGTGCAATCCCGACATTGCATACCACTAGCAAATGGATTTGTATCAGTTTGTGGACCCACATTCTTTGTTCTACCAGATTACTAGTTTGTAGTTCAGATATTTTGGCAGTTCATGCTTGCTTATCCTGCCTTCCTGAAAATTCTGTCGCAGTATTTTAATGTCACTTGATAAGTTTTATGTTTCTGCTGTATCTGTGATTAAGTAAATTAAGATATGTTAAAGATATCTTTTTCATCTAGTTGGACACACAAATCGGACTAATTCTATAAATTGTGGACTTGATAATAATTTAAATAAATAGTATATGTTAAATAAATAGTATGTGTTAAATTTGGTATCTTGTTTGACAATCTTTGAACACTGCTACTCCAATGGTGAATTCTAATGCATGGTAAACAAATACTCTATCTTTTGCTAGAAAATGTAGTTACCCTTTTTCTGTTTTCACTGTTGATAATTAATCCATACATTATGGATTCCACACAAAATAGACAAATAAACCAAGGAAGTTCTTTTCTACTTCCAAAAGAAACTTTGGATTTACTTTATCAATGTCTTGAATATTGTCCTGCAGATCATCTGTCTTGGCATGAAGTTCCCCGCCAAATACAATGACAAAAATATATGTATACATTTACCATTGAGTCTTTTGAAAAATACAAATGATGCCAAATAAGGCTGATTGGAGTGTATACCCCTTTAAAACCTATCATTATATACAGCCCTTATCAGACAAAACGTTTGGAGCTTTTGAACAATATTTGTTTTTGCAGTTTTTATGCTGAGGGCTTGAACTACCATTATGATAATAAAAAGAAAGAGGATTTTTATGTTATGAAAAATCATTTATGCAAAATTAGCAAGACTCTTTATTTATAAGTCCAGATTGTGTTATAATTAGCTGAGAAACACCGATAAAAGAAGCCAAGCTAGAAAAAGTTTATTGGTACCTTAAGTTATTCATGATATGAAAAATATTTCTGAAAAAGCATTGTATAATATACAAAGAATGTACTGCTAAAATTATTGCAGCATAGAGATGTGTACATTTATCAGAAGATAAATATTTTAAGAAATATGCTCCTTAGAAAGATGCTATTTGCTGCATTTTATATTTAAGCATCATTGTCAAAGAAATAAAAATATGTACTAGTTCTAATGTTGTTTTTTGTTTAAACTGAATGTCCACGAAACAAAGGAAAGTCTCAGGTGAAACTATTCTCTGTCTGCTAAATATGCAGCAGACACGGTGTACAGCCATCTGTATTGTTCCTGTTAGTAAATAAATAATCACAAACATTTTAAATAGTATGTATATTTGGCATAATATTTTAAAGTAAGACTTCAAGACTATTGAAATATCATGAATATATTGCTAAATTTATGTCAGTTGTAATGCTGAATTAATGCCAAAAAACGCCCATAGTTGCTAAAGTTAGTTCAATATCAATTTACACCTCATAATATAGGAATAACCCTGATAAACCATGGTATACGCAGAATTTTACCAGCCTGAAGGTTTTATTGCCTCTAACCATGGTAAAATTCTACGCATACCATGGTTTAGAGGGGGGTTATTCCTATTCTAACATGACAAATTCTAAAAGTTTGCAAATATTATTGATTGTTTACATTTTTAGGGCAAAAAATAGATTACTGTCATAATGAGTGATAATAGGAAGCCCCAGGTTATGCTGATTTCACTAATGGAATATTTCACGACATTTTTGCCAATCAAATTCACGGACACATCTCTGTCATGTTAGAATGAAAGAGAAGTAGAAAAAATAAAATTACCAAGTAGTTCAAATACCTGTAAAGATGATTTTTGGGTTACATCAAATTCATAATCACAGTCAAAATTTCAGATTTTATGTCCGTATAAACAGCTATAATCATATACTGACAGGTCCTTAGTATATCCGGTATTGTGGCATATGCCCAACACTTATTTATTTTTTTTCAATTATACCATTTTAAATCATTCCCAATGATAAAACTGGGTCTAATCTATAATACACTGCTGTGCAGGAGTCAATGCATAAGATCATTGAGAAAACTGATGATATGCCATCACACATCAAAAATCCTCAAACTATTTGTTTCCAACAAGCAGAAAGTATAATTCTATTCAAAATACAGATGGATTTGTTTGATAAACTGATATTACTATTCCTGACCACATCTGCGACAATATTTCTATCCACGAGATCATATAATACATTATTCGAAAGGTTATTTTATCCTTTTTAATCACCTGGCTTATAATAAACTGAGGCCTAGTCTTTCTAATCTGTTTCACCACCTGTACAACATCCACTTGCTGCTCTTTCTTGATCATGTCAAACAGTATGGAAGCTCCAATATACAATCCTGTCTCATTCGCTCCATTTCTTAAAAATGTACATATAATATTTATACTTAAATAATAACGACTGAAACTTGTATCCATATTGAACACAAGAGACATATAACAATCTAGTATAATTTTGAAAAATAAAGAATTGGTTTCTTTTTGAATGATCTTGATGGTTCCTTGGGCAGATATTGCCATGTACCAACGGTTAAAGTAGAGTTTTACATCTTTTTTCATAACTTAGGTCATATCAGGAGAAGTCTTTAGTTAAGTTTATATGTTGTAATTACTGTATTTTTTATTACGTACACAAAATTTTAGTACCTGCAAGTTACTGTAACACCATTTTGTTTAGCTGTCTGTGCTATGGCTTGGACTTGGCGATATGTTGCTAGAATTAATGATGAATTCCTTTCTTCAGCTTCGAGTGACGGCCAAAATTTTACAACAATCATCTTCAGTTGATGGATATTGGCTTCCTTGACAGCATAATAGATGAAATAATAGAAGGCAGAATATTTATATTCAGTATAATGAAATGTGTAAGCTTTACAAATGCACTTAACAAATGCAATTTTCATCTTTGGGGCTGAGCACTCAAACCTTAAGTGGAAAAAAAGTATTTTTATTGCTTGTCTAGTTGTTGGAATGTCAAATTTTTATCAACTATGTACTCACTGATAAGACATACAGAATGTATCAAACCTGACGCTAATCCTGAATAATTGTGCATACCTGCAGATACTATTTGATTTTAGAAAATAGTTTGTTCAATAAAAGTGAAAGAGTAATGAGGAATGGAAGTAACATATTTGATTTAAAGCTCTTTCCATTTTGAATACATTAATACAGTTGTACAGTGTGCTCATGAAAGCATTTCCATGGCATAGGTTCATATTCAAATTAAGCCTCTCTCATTGAATTGGTTGGGGGCCATGGTGGTGCAGTGGTAACACACTCGCCTCCACCTTCTGAGACCAGAGTTTGAATCCCAGCTTGACCTAAAGTAGGACAGCTGGTAGTTGATTGCAACTGACTAGCAGTTTACAGTACAGAACCTTGACCAGCTGTATATACTGGTTTCCACAGCCCTTCTAACTGTCACAACATAACTGATAAGGTACTAGGTGTGACATAAAACACAAAATAAATAAATAAATGACTCACTAAATGCAGAGTGCACCTCAATTAAAACATTTGTGCTGGATCAGAGAAGAAAGGGTGTCTACAGACTGAAACAAATTTACATAAATTATACCCAAACAACAATGGATCATCTGTGTTATGTATGTAGTGTGTTAGCCAGAATGGGGGAGATGCAATGAGTATGTGGGTGTGTCCATTTTGTGCTCAACTTGTGTTGAATAACCGAGATCTAGTGTTGTGTACTAACATTTACAGATGATACATTTGCATATTCAGAATCATTGGCCTCATGCTGCTGTATGAAGATGTCATACTGCTGTGTTTCTGTATCATCTGATGTGCATGTGGCAGACACAGTGATGTCATCGTAAGTCACAGAGAGATTTTTGTCACTAAACCACTGCCAAATATAAATGAATTTAATACAGAAAAGAAGTGACTCATCGTCATGAAAGAGTACAATTTCTATTATCATAATTGAGTGATTTATTCAGAATGTTTAAATCACCCCCATCAAATTTATGATAATGAATATATAACTTCACACGGATAGCATATGGCATATGTCATTTAAACATCTATAACTTTTGTATATAAGAAATAAAAAATGCACTGTATTACAGTCTTAGTATTGCTATACAAATAACAAGTTTAAGGTGTGATTATTTTGTGATGGATTATTTAATACAACTTTACAATCACCATGTCATCATCAATCCTGCATTGCATACACACTATTGCTGCACTCTTCTCTTGCAATATAACTTTCCAGAAATCACCAGCTGTATTTTCTAAAGGCCATTGCGTTGCACAAAATTCTTGTGGCCCTTCATATCCCTAAAAGTTAATAATTTGTTTTGTTTTCAATAAAATAAAGCAGAAATTAATAACATTTTTTGTGTAAGTTTTATTATTGTAATGGAAAGGAAAAAAGAGAATGAGGTTTGGGATTATGTTTTTATTTTGCCAGGATAAGAGAGTTAAACAATTTTATTTTTACCAGATAATTATTGCATGTCAAAAAACAGTAGATTCACATGATTATATCATGTAACAAAACTACGTTGTGTATGAATAGAATGAGGTATATAATTTTATTTGAACTTACCCTTACATAAACGGCATTGATATAAATTTCTGGTAATAATGACAGTTTTACTCTTTGCTGCATGTCTACATAGAACACAAAATAACAAGTAAAAATATGGTAGAAATTTCATTTGTTTATCACTGACTTCAAGTTTTTGGATACTATGACAATGGTATGTAACAAATATTCAAACTGCTGTTGTGACAATTGATAATTTTAAACCTATACTGTCAGAGATGGCAAGCAAGCCTGGTCTTGGCAAATTGTAACAAAATTGTAGTAAAAATAATTAATTAAACTTTTTCCCCCTAAAATGTGTTATAAAAGAAGTGGATTTTGAAGTAATGTGTCAGAATTATGTTACAGAGCAAACTGAATAAATGCTCAACCAGTTAGTCAGATATTAAAACTACTCTTTTCATGTACATACCAGGGATTACGTTGCTGTCTCTGTTCTTATCACTGAAATCAATTCTACCCATTTCTGTCTCCTCTTCTGTGAACACTGGCTTTATATTCTCAAGAAACTGCATAACAAGTTACATGCATAAATATGAAGTTAGTAACCAAGAGTTTGATTAATGTAAAAATTCTAACCATCATTACAAATGAGCAGAGGCACATTAACACCACCCATGCCATACAGCAGCAAAATCAATAATATTTGCCTCCATAAAGATGAAGGGGTTCGAAGACAAGAGGCTAAAAACAGTAGATTCTCAAGAGAAGTGTTCAGAACTTTAATGGCAATGCATCCTAACCAGTCTTCAAAAAAAAAACATACACAGAATAAGTATTGTTCCAAAATTGTGGATGTTAACATTTTTGCAAGTGGACAGTGAAAGTGAATATGATAAATTCCCTTACAAGGCATACATGCTCAGAATTATATTTAATCAGGATTACCTGAAAAATTATACCAGTAGGTATTAGAATGTTTGTGGAAAGCCATCTTTGTAGCACTCCTAAGCCAGATGCACTTCAGTTGATTTCTGATGTGACATTTTCCTACTGATTATATGTTTTTGACTCTAAAGGATTCACCTCTGACTAGCCATTATTTCTATCGTTTTACCATTGGAATTCTGGCAAGTGGAAAACGCTAAAAACTCACAAATTGTAGACCGTATATCTGCCAATCTTTATTTTTCAGGAGACATACAACTTTTGCATGGACAAAAGCAATGAAACCCACAAGATTATCAGTAAAGAACAACATTCAGAAACTATCTTTTGGAAAGGAACACTTAAGTCAATTAAGTTTTTGAATATGAAACAAAATGGAGTACTAGAGCTACTATCCTGTAATAATAATGATATCCTAGCAGATTCTCTTGAACAAATAATGATATTTGGAGAAAATTGCTTGAAGATAATTTTTAGGATGTAGTGATATGGTAACCTTACAATAATAGCTGTTGATTGTAAAGACTTCTTGGTTTACCATGCAGAACCATGTCTATCTATTATTATTATTCAAATTCTGTCATATCCAGTCTGCTCTTCATGACAAAGTAGAAATATAGTTTATCTACATTTAAGCATATTGTCTGCCTTAGTTTGTATTTTTGGGTTTTAAGCAATATAACAGTGAGCAATGAATTAGCTGCAACTTTCCAATGCTGTACCTGATATTCCATTTGAGTTCTCTCCATGAATTCACAAGAATTTAAAAAGATGGACAAGCCATCAATAGTCACAACAGTTGATCCCAATGTTGAAATTTCATTCACACAGTGGTAGAGGAATTTGTATTGAACCTAATTACAAAAACACTGCTAAACATATATGTAAATGAAAAATTAAAAGTAAATATAACACTTTTATGTCATGACATCACCATAAGGATAAGTGTTTTGAATAATAAGTCAGGCATTATTCACTTTGAGTAAACCTGTACCACATAGCTGTCAAACAATGTGACAAAAAGTTAGATTTAGTGCAAACAGTATGTTTTTAATGTTTGAATTTGACATTACCTTCAAGAAGCAAAGATTTATTATGGCAATTAATGAATAGCAAATATTTTTAATTTAATATCATGTGTATGTTATGGTGATTATCTTATCATGAATCTTTTAAAATGAAAAATACCAGACTCTGGACCATCTGTACTCTTTGATGTCGTAACTTCTCCACACATTTTTTAATATCAACTGCACCCTCTGCATCAATTTGATCCAGCAAAATATCCAGGGCTATCAGTGTTCCTGTCCTTCCAATGCCAGCACTGAAAAGTTTTATACAGCAGTTCCAAGCCTCCAGGGCCCATATATTTACTAACAAGTTTAGTTGTAGGTTCGTTATTATACTCTAAAGGCAAGAATTTAAAAATGAAAATTTCTGGATTTGTGAGCTTTCAGAACTGAAATTTTTGTAGAACCTGTACATTTTTTTGACATGAACATTTTGTTTGTGGAGAAATCACAATCAACTTACATTTTTATGAAACTTCTGGAAAATTGTTATTGGCAAATTATTTGTTTATCGTGAAGTATGGAATTTCCCTGTAAAGAACAATAATTTTTGGCTCATGTTTACATTAGTCATGCCGAGAGCTAGGTTTGAATAGCATTTAGGTTATTAATGAATTTCAGTATTTGTAATTATATTAATTCATTTACAAGTGAGTAGTCATTTTTTCGCAATGTTTAGTGGATGAAAGTTTACCTGCAGTGCACTAGCACTGGAGTTGAATCCCTCAGTCTCTCTTCCTTGAGGAATGTCCTCAATTTGAGAACACTAGTTACACTCAGAGGAGGCTGCTTGTCTGGCCAGGATGTATAGTGGTACTGTGTCACAAATCGGTGTTCTTCGGCCTTAATGTTTTAGCAGTTTTGTATATAAGCAAGTTCAACATTTAATTTGTTCATAAATTACGTAATGACCAGTAATTTCCATTCAGTATATTACTGGTCTAACATGTGAAAATTTGTGCAAATTGGGCAAACAGTAATCAGATTTGAAGGAACAATCTTGAATAATACATACACAGGATAGGTAAAACTAATCAAATAATATTAAAAACAATTTACTCTGTCACACTTTAAGTTGTACACAAATATAAAGTGAAATAGTTTGAGGTAATGTAATAAGTCAAAATAACAATAACAAGCACTTAGGATATTAGGACATAAGTAGAAGTAGTATAAGTAGTACAAGGGGTTGATATTGTGTTATTTTGTGATGATATTGTGTTGACGAAATAATGAATGAAGACCAAAGGGGGAGGGATGATTTAATATTACATTCGTTTTTTGTAATGCTGCTACTTGAGCTAGACAATTATAAGACTATTTTCCATGATTCACTAACTTTGGTAATTCTCAGCTTTCTAATAATGATATGTGGATCCATAGTTTCTTCCTTCAACATAACAGTGATTTGCCCAAATCTTTGTAGTCCATCAGATGGCCAGTATTGTTCACACTTGATCTGTATTAATATATTATGAGTTTAGATATATTAAATTTACAACATATTATGTCTACATGTCTGATAAAACTATAAACTTGTTGCATAACATGCTATATTAGTAGTTCATAAGAGTTTCAGAAGATTATAATGGATCTAGTATTGGTGAACATTAACATGTGGTTATTGTAATATTTAAAGTATTACTTATATAATCTATATAGACTCTTTTATAAAATACCTTTTCTGCTTCTGTCAAGTTAGTCACCATAAAAATACTTTTAATTTCATGTTCCCAGATCATACGCCAGGTGTCAGGAAGGGTTGTTTTTGTGGAACCTGCAACATGTAAATGATCTGGGGTACAACTGGAAACTCTGATATAAAAATGTAACTTTTTTGTTATCATTTATGGGTACTAATTTTAGATAGGAATTACAATATCTCCCCTTAAGAACATTTTCAAACTGATTGAGCAAGTATGTTATATACTGTGTCATACTTTTCCCAAAACATTCTCCTAAAATGACAAAACAAAATGAGTGTAAAAATGCAAATGAAAAAAAAATATGTGTTTAAACTCTATTAATGTATTTTGGCAACTAGTAAAACATGTATTAAATACAATGATATCAATGGATTATAGATGTACAGCAACTGCTTATATTTTTAGATATACAAAGCTTATATTTACCTAAAGCTGCTATGTAAGACACCTTTCCATGATAATCCTGTAAATGAACACTGTTTTATTATTCACATCTTTGAGTAATGAAGGAAAAGAAGGAAAAATTTGTAATGTAAAAGCTGCATTGATTTTTTGTCAATGTTCTCCAAGAACTTTTACCTAGGATCTTGTCTGTCTATTTATTTTGGTGTCGTTGATGCACAAGGATTTCATGATAAACTGATAAAACAGTGCAAGATCATAGTTAACAAGAAAAGTTTTTGCTTGGGTTTCACTATGCATAGAGAACAAATCAATATGGCATTGCCAGCATGTAGGAAGTATATGGAACTATTGTAAGATATGTCTCTGTTATGCATAGCAAGAATAGAAAGTATAACAAAGTGCACTGGGCCTCTACTTATAAGAAAGATACTGCCAAAACAAATAATACCTCGATAAAGCTTGCATTGATGTAATCTGTCAAATGATCTTCATCTTGTACCTCCAGAAGAACCCTGTTATGATTGTCTGGACAAAAAAAAACGTAATAAGCTTGTTAGAACAACCCTATATTTCCTTTTTTGTTTGTTAACAATAATTCATGAAGTAAAAAATATGGAAAATATACTGGCCTGCTATGTATATAGATCTATATTAAAATATATTTTCACACCAAGTCACTGGAACATTTATATGTTGAACCTATAATTTTATGCAATGGTACTGGTAAACATTATGACTTACTATTAAAAAGCAATCCTTACTGCTTTAAACAAGACAGATACTTCATTCAGTACTAAAACCGTTGTAACATTATTCAATTTTAAATCTAAGTTGTTTATGTGAATTGAAATATGTGAGACTAATACTAATGTCATAAAAGAAACCAACATACAAGGGACTATATTTTTGTATCTGTTTTTGGATTTCAGTTCAGGCTTGTTGGCTTCAGTGATAGATGCAGTGGTTTGGGGAATATCCTGAAATACATAAGTTCAGCTGAAAGAACCTAGGTTTCTAGAACTAATAATTTATCATATGTAATAAGAATCTAGTAATAAGTGAAGTTATTTCAAAATTTAAGGAACATCTATTGTAACTTACTAGCTATAAATAGCAACACTTTGGCGTCAAAACGATTATCGGTAAGTTGACAGAAGGTTTGAATATTTTTACTGTAAAATAAGAAAGGTATTCAGCAATAACATCCTCCAATCAAGAACTGAAGTTAGCATTCAGTTATAACATGTGATATAATTTAGATTAATGTTTATCTATCCTCACACATTGATTTGGCAATATGACTAAAAAGGTGCAAACATGCTTACCTCATATTCGTCTTTGATATTACTCCCAAAACTCGTAGTCTCAACATGTTGTCTCAAATCTTTAACCATTATATGCGTAGGACTTTGAGGAGTTACAGTTTCTCCAACTATTTAGAAGTGATAAACATTTGTCAAATATTTATGTGCAAAGGAACTGGGTTCCTTTCTTGATATATTAATAAGATAATTATAATATTTACACATAGTTTTAATGTGCAAGATGACTAATAACTATACAGGATTCGAGTATGCATTTAGGATGCTTTCCCTGCATGCATAGAAACATTAAACTTAACATGTTTTATGTTCTGTCTAATGAAAGGTTCATATTAGAACAGACCATTCATACACAATAAATGACATCACTAGCTCAACTTAAGCCAATGGCCATTATAATATTGAATACAATAGCCACCTGGTGGCGAGTCCCATTTTTTTAGTTGACGATGTTGGGGTCTAGGCTGCGAGTCCCATTTTTATCAGTACAGAATGTTATGGTCTAAACGTACAGTTTACCTGCATGTATAATTTGTTTTCTAGTGAAATCCAAAATGTTAATTAGTCATGGAGTGATTTCCTGAAATTAATTTTTTCATAAATTATTATTCAGTTATTGCTTACCATTGACATATTCATTTCCATTATCCTGAAAGGCTATAAATACCTGATCAGCATCTATGAGGAAAGAAAAATGTGAAGTTAAAATTATTTTATGTCCCTTTGAATAGCTAAATGGCCAAAATGCATTAGGCATTGCAAAAGCATGAAATATTTAATATTTGTCCATTTAAAAAAAAATCAATGCTCAAAAGAATGGCTACAGTCACATTATCTTTAAAGATCAAAGTCAAAATTTGGATTTCTCTTCCATCATAAACATCATTTAGCCTAAGGCCACAGATATTCCAGCCATGTGATGCCAAACTTCTAACTTATTCAGCAGCTGAGAGCTGATTCGGTTCATGAAAGTTAATCATTACTTACTTGTCAGAGGTATAATGGTTGTGTTTAAGAGTGGAACTGAAAAGCTTCAAGCAATTAAATGCATGTCAAACATCTAAAGGTCATAGGCAGCATTTCTAAATATAACTTTATTGCATACACAAACACATTAGGAAATATAAACTGTGGTTTGTTTGACATATGCAGTATAAGAGCCAAAGATCAAATTTGAAAAAAAAATATCACAAAGTCTAGCTGAGAAAGCTGACATTGTTGTTTTTGTTGCAGTGGGTGAGTAATGGTGTAACAGGTTCATAACAAACTTTGTTATTGTTAGAGTGAACATGCAATAGGAACATACAGCGAAAACCACTGCAAAGGTTTAACTTCTACCGACACTGGAGAAAGAGAACCACTCGAAAACAGTAGAGGTGATTTACTTTCCATAGTATGAAGTTTTTTGCAAATATATTTATATTTTCATTAAGTATCTTCTTCTAAATATCTCCCCTGAAACACATTTCCTTTTCAGTGGCCTCATCAAAGACTGAAGTGGAGAAAAAAAGTCTGTGACTCAGTGCCCAAACTTTAAAATATCCCATGAACTAAATCATAAAAAATGAAAACAGGACTCTTTTGAAATAAATTTACCCAATGCGTTTTTAGCTTCATGCAGATTTTAGCTTATGCAAGACCACTGTCCACCACACTAAAATAACAATGCAAATATAAAAACTGAAAAATAAGGGGGAGAAGTATATTTCAGGGAAAGTATGTGATATATACGCTTGGTGCTGGGAGGCTTTTACACTGATCGTGGATACACAGTATCATTGGATGCAAATTATCCTTGCATAAGGTTCATAAGGCACATTGTTAAGCATATTTTTCAGTCAGTTCTGTGGTATCTTTTAAAATAATGCTCCACAGGCCATATTGTGGCAGGACCTCTGCATTGCCACTTGTGAAAATTACGCCCAATGACAGTCTGTGATTAGATGTCACACATTCTTACCACTAGGCCACTGAGGACCTGCTGTGTTAATATCTGTCAATTGTTATAAACTGAACAAAGAGAAAACTCTCCAATTTAATGCAACAAGCTATAAAATAAAACAAGGCTGAAAGGGGTTTTGGTGTACTAGTATGAGCTGCGACACCAGCAAAGACATGGGTATTGCACTCAGATGGTCACCCATTCAAGTACTAATGTAGCCCATTGTGCGTTTAACTTCATTCATGACACAGGTGCTCATCATACTATGCCACAATTCATGAAAGTCCAGTTTAAAAAAAAGACAAAAAAAAAAATCTCTAGAAGCTGTAGTTCTAGAAGGTTTCGTGTGACTCAAAACTTATTCCCCCCAAGGAGATAAGGACTTGTGACATTTAATAACTTGGCTTCGCCACCCATGTGGTAATAGGTTTGAGTCCAGCTCATGGTAACCTCTGCAGAGTGTTTGATAACATTTCATTAATATTGATTGACATTCATCCTATTTTAAATGTAGGGCTATAAAATTTCATGGCTACTTTGATTTTTTATGGGTTAAAAGTGAGAAAGCAAGAAAGACCGTAAAATGTAAAAGTTGGAGAAAGACTATTTTTCATATTTGCACTGGTACTGCAATCACACTACAGCACTCGTTAATCGTCATATCTGACATATAATCACAAACAGGGAGAATGTGTTTATTAAATCAGTGGAATCCACAGTACAAAGGTATTTGTCATTGACACGATCCATGGTGTAAATTTTAACAAGTAACTGAAACATATATTTAAACTGCAGTAGGTCGTAAGTGTGCTGTGTGAAAACCCTCTGAAAATGATTTATTTCTCATGGTGAGAATGACTTTTTAAATGAGGAAAGACTATTGGACTTCTCAAGATGGGTATTTGTTCGTTATGTTTTTATTTCCTTTCACCCTCGCTTCCCACCTCTCTGTATCCCTTATTACCTGGAAGACACATACAAAGCTTTCCCAAGGCTATTTGTGCATTTCCCTGCAGTACAATGCCATATGATAAACATATAAGCTTTAGAAAATGCAGAAAAAAAATACTTTCAACTACAGTATATATGCATGTCAAAAAGGATCACAAAAAAGTTTATTTACTTTGTCAATGAACCTGTGATGTCATTGCTACTAAGTTTATGAAAGATCTCTATTGCAAAATTATGGCAATAACAGTAAACAGGATGAAAAATATAGAAACTGAATGAATTTTATATGTAACCTCTCTCAGACACAAGCTTTATGTACAAAATTTTGAATGTTGTTATATATATATATATGTGATTATTTATAACACTTTTGTAAGTGTTGCCTATGACCTTAAATGGATAAATCTTGAAACGCCACTACAATATACAGTTCTAGGTTTATGGAACAGTAAACGTATATGGTGTAACTAATTAAAATATATTAATCAATGTATCTGTAATTATATAACATTTCACTTCATTCATGTAAAGATCAACCATTATCCCAAATATAATATTGGTAAACAGTTGTAATTGATTTTTAAAATTATGTATGGAATAATTATAAAATCAAGACAAAATGGTCACATGACATACCTAATGTTACTTCTTTGTTTGCATTGGAAGTTTGAGATTTGATTCCCCCAGGAGTGTGTGACAGCTTTGGAAGAATATAACAGTTTTCCACTGTTCCAGTTTTAACATCTATGCCATCATTTGGAACTGGAAAAACAATAACCTTTATCATCCAAGTATTTGCCTTAAATGAATGATATATGTCCTAGTCTATAATGTCAGAAAGTATAACTGAGAAGTTTAAAAACAATTTTATACTTGTGTATGTATGCTGTACCAACCCGAACGTATATTTGCAGCTTCTCCTAAATCCAAACCTTCTTCTGTTTTTGCTCTCTTATGATTCTTTCTCCTGATAAGTAAGAAACTAGAAGATAAATGGGTGATAACAGTCACATAACTATTAAATTTGTACACTATTTATACTTAAAATGCCTATATTTTTGTGCTTTAGAAATATTTCTAGTAAAAAAATCTTATAACCAATACAATGTTGCAACAGACATATGTTAAAAATAATAACAAAGAAAAAATGTGCATTTAAATATGTCATAACCTTTAGTCCTATAATTTTACCTGAATAATACCACCAGAATCACTACAACAATAATTGCAATCAGTACAATTGCAACCACAACACCTGCTGTAACACCATAATTATTTCCCCCTTCATCACCTTCATTTTGCTGATCTGTAATGTACAAATGTTACATATCTGGTATTTTCTGAGAAACACAAGAAATAAGAATGAAACAATAATTGATGGTTTTGTAAATGCAGAAAAAAGTATTTGTTATTTTGTTCTTTATGGTTTCTTGAATTCAGAGACAGCTTTAAAGTTAGGTGGAAAATATTTCAATAATACAGTTATACTGCTTTACAAAACTTTCTGGATTAAGTTATAATACTTTACAGTTAACTGAAAATCAATGTCCATGAAAAACTATTAATATGATTTGCTGGAGTTTTCGATTAACTAAATCGGCAACAATTATACAAATAATTAGGAATACAAGAAAAATATGTAACCTTGATTGCAAAAATATATGAAATGCAACACCTCAAAAACTAAACTCAAAAACAACCTTTACAGTAAATTGAGTGAAATAATTGGATAAATAAAGCCTTACATTCAAAGCAGGCTTCTCCACTATAGCCTGTTACACAACCTGTAGTACAAACACCATTTTCTGAAAACTTGTTGCATGGTGGAGTTTTACAGTTTGGTGAGCAAGGATGACAGGCAGAACCATAAGTGTTATCAGGGCATTCTGCAGGCAAAACATTGGAATAGATATATGTGTTTCATCTGTTTATTGATGACAAAGTTTGTCAAAATTCTCAGTTACCAAAATTAGAAAAGTGCTTGCTTGACACATATTTTAAGTTTATCACGAGAGAAGATGCATCAATATTTTTTGTGGTTGGACAGGGATTGTGCATGAATTGCAAAACAAATATTAACATCTTGTTAGTTTGAATTCTTTCTTATGCATTTTATTGCCATAAAAAGTCTTGTAAAACTGTCTTTCTGATGCAACTGTAGTATAAAAATGATAAAATATGTCAATTACAAAACTTTTTAAAGTATGCTTTAAAAATTTCACTTAAATTTTTCGTTCAGAAACTTCCATTATGTTTCAAAAGAAGAAGTGTAATACCTTTAGTACAGTTGCCTTTGGTATATCCAACTTCACATCCATCTGAGCATACACCATATTCAGAAAACTTCTCACACAAAGAATTCACACAATGTTCAGAACAAGGCAGACAGCCAAAACCATATGTACCATTTGGACATTCTGAGGAACACAATGACTCTTTTAAACTCGTTTGGGTTTGAACCCACAAATAGTCATGCTGTGGGCATGTCACAATATAACCTAGATGTAGAATCCTTATATGAACTTAGATGTAAAATATAGTAATTATGTCGTTATTTATTCTGTATAGGTGTACAACTAATTAATTATTTTTTTAAATCAAAAACAAATAAATATACCCACACACACCTAGTATATCAGTATTAAATAAATAATTATTCACAAATATGTCAATATTTTTGTCGATATTCTTGTGATAAAAGACTAAAACATTAAAAAATGTTATGGAATTAAATGTTGCAGCTATCTATAAAGAAAATTATTGCCCCAAAAAAGTTATAAAGAAACAATATGAAATCATTCTAAAATGCTCCAGCTTATCGAGGCTCCAAATCATTCTCATTGTGTCATATAAAACATATGTCTTTGTTGTCAATAAATTAAACACTTTCAGTTGCAGTGCACAAAACTGAAATATGACTCCGCATATTAGCAGTTAATGCCATTGTACTCCTTTGCACACCCATGTGTACACAGCACATTTATACCCTTATAGTTTTGGACATAACTGGAAATGGCTACCATTTGTATCTTTTGGAAAAAACTAAAACACACATGTTTGTAGATTTAGTAGATAACTTAATTTAGATTTGTTTGTAAAGTTTATCTAAATTCTCCTATGGCATGATGCGATTTAAATGGAATATTATCTGATTGCCATATATTTTTTAATCATAAATGTTATCACAAGAAAAGTGCTTCGACGATGACTGTATGGGGAAAACAAGTATTTATACATTTTAAATTCTTTCTTATTTCTGGTAGATTTAATGCAACAAAATAGTAAAAAACACTGTTTTTTATAATGACATTTGTAGTATGAATGTTAGTCCCATAGTGTCTGTAAAGAAAGGAAAATATTTACACTAAATGACAACCAAAATTATCTACAGCCAGAGACCACAGTGAATATGAAAAATCAACATCACCGTGGTTCCTAATAGATTAAATACATTCCTTAAAGGAAAATGCAATGGCACACCATGCAATTTTAATAATGCTATGTAGAAGTTCCAATTTGGTAACAAATCTTAAATACAATTTAAAATTGCTTCAATATGGAAGAAGTGTAAATAATACCTTCAGTACAGTTCTCTGTAGTATATCCAGCTTCGCACCCATCCAAGCATGCACCATATTCAGAAAACTTGTCACATAAAGAATTCACACAATGTTTAGAACAGGGCAGACATCCAAGGCCATATGTACCATTTGGACATTCTGAGTAATAGAGTGATCAAATTTAAACTCTTGTTCTATTCTATTCTCTACTTTTGTAACACTTCATATTTGCCAGGCAGACTCTAAGGCACAACACTAGAATCCAATTAAAATCATCATTCCATAGCCATTGCCAAGTCCAATACCACATAGATGCTGATTAGAATATCTGCTAAGTTGGGAAAGCCTTTTTAAAGAGATATGATTTTAACCTTTTTCTGAAACAGGCAAGAGGTGAGGCAGAAGGGACTTCATCAGGTGAACCATTCCAAACTGTGGGAGCATCAAAAGCAAAGCTGTGGCCAAACTGTTTTTTTATTTATGTATAGATGGATAGAATTGAGGAACCTCCAAGAACCTTTTATCTGAACGGTTGTATCTTGTACTATATCTTCCACAACAAGTAGACAAAGGAGAACTAAAGAAACTGGAATTACCACTGTGAAGAAACTTATAAACTAAAGTGGCAGTTTTGAAGATACAGCGAAAATCAACTGAGAGCCAATGGAGTTGTTTGAGAATAGGAGATGCCCGTGTGTATTTGTTACAGTTTATGACAATACTAGTAAGTGTGTTTTGAAAATACTGCAGCTTGCACATGTTGAAACTGGACAAACTTCCGGGTTGATCAAGTTAATCAAGGTGATTAGCCGCCAGGATAGCAGCCCCATCTGTCAGATACTGTCTAACCCACCTGAGATCATGCATTTGAATGAAGCATGAATGAAGTCTTACAAATATTGCTGACATGATCAGCAAAGGAGAAATTGGCATCAAACCAGACACCAAGGTTCTTTACAACAACCGCTGGATGCATGGAATTAGAGAATATCCTGACAGGAAGGTACAGATCTAATTTGTTCAGCTAAGCATGAGGTTCTAAGATGATAAACTTTTAATTTGAGCATACTTGTTTGGGTTTGACCCCACAAATAGCCATGTTCTGGTCATGTCTCAATACAACCTTGATATTGAATCATAACGTTGACCCTGAACTTAGTCAGATATAAAATACAGAAATTATGACATTTATTTTGTGTAGGTGTACCATTAACCATTGATTTAACTGAAAAAGAAATATGTCCACACACCTAGTATATCTATATTATTTAAATATTTATTCCCAAATATATTGATAATTTATTGTAATAAAATTGTTAAAACTATAATATTAACAAAAATGTTATTGAAATTAAATGTTGCAGCTATGGGAAATGAAACAAGATACCATAAGATTTTGATAATGCTTTGTAGAAGTTCGAAATGTGTGACAAGTCTGCATAAATACAATTTAAAATTGCTTTACTTTTTGTGAAAAAACCTATTAAACATTGAATACATAATATCAGTGGAAGAAGTGTAAATAATACCTTCAGTACAGTTCTCTGCAGTATATCCAGTTTCACATCCATCCAAGCATACACCGTATTCAGAAAACTTGTCACATAAAGAATTTACACAGTGTTTGGAACAGGTTAGACATCCATAGCCATATGTACCATTTGGACACTCTGGGGAATGAAAGGATAAATATGAATGAATTTAGTTGGATGTAAAATTTAGTAAAAAGCAGCATTTTATTCATTATTATTTATTCTGCATTGATGTGCAGTTAATACACATATTTTGTTAAATCTAAATGAAAATAAATATAATCTTACTTTATTCGTATATTTTCATTGGCACATTTTATAATTATGTATCATACTAAATCTAAATCCATCTGGTGCACAGATATTATTGCTCATTAAAATGTTCTGTGCTGGTGTGACTGACAATTTGGAGCTATTTTACCCCACATTAATATTATCTAAACATACTTGTAGCAAACAGTGAAAATTGTTTTAAAGAGCATCCTTGCAGCATAATTAAAATTAAGATGTCTGGATACATTCTTGTATATATTGTATTGAAACATTGTTTAAAATATTGTGGATACAGAACGCTTATTTACCATATTACTCTGCGCATGTGTGCATGTGAGTTGATTATTGGAGCAGGGTTCTGTTTGTGATTAAAGTATGCAAACCCAATCAGTTCAGTCATTCATTTATACAGTAGTATCAAGTACCACTTCTATGCCGATGACACTATATTATATATAACAATATCACCAACAATCTTTTTTACAGTCCATCAAACACTCAATGATGGCCTCACCACATTCAAAATTTTATGTTGACAAATAAATTAAAACTCTATTCTGGTAAAAATGAATTAATATCGATAGGCTCAATAACAATTGAAATCAACTCCTTCCTCCTTTTCCAATCATTATTCTTGGAAGCCAGGTCTCACTGGCTCCCAATGTCAGAAATCTCAGTGTGGTAATCATCTTGTCTCACTTGAACCATGTGTCACAACTCATACAATCCACCAAAGTCCATACAAGAGGTCTTAACAGTAATTTGTCAACTCTTAAACTTTAAAACATCAGTCCTTCTGACAAATTCTTTGGTGAGCAATAGATTGGACTGCTGAAATTCCTTATTTGGATCACTCGCTGACTTTGAGTTCAGAAGATTACACCATGTCCAGAAGTCACTCTGCATGCAGTCATTCTTTCAAGTACTCACATATCACCCCCAATTAAAAAAACTTCATTGGCTTCCAGTTAAGTACAGTATATAATTTTAAAATAGACCCTTATCACATACAAAAATCTAAAACATGACCAACCATGCATACTTCAGTGGAATAATCCATCTGGGCACCTCAACTAGAAATACTAGACATAGCAGTCAAAAATTCCATCATATCCCTGCTTTTAACCATAAAATTCATAAATCACACAAAGATTTTTTTTCATTCTTTCCGTCACTATGCCTCAGCCCTCTGGAACTCTCTTTCTTTCCAAATAAGAAATAGCCCCTCTGTTATGAAACATAAATTCTTTTACCTCAAGTACCTCAACTTAGTGTTCGTCTGTCCAGCGACACCCACAACCTTGGAGTACTGACCTAGATTGTCCCTAGACTATCCCTTTGAACACTACTTTGGTTTAGCTAGTGCACTGACTTTCCCATTGTGGGGAAGACATTGCACCTGCAAAGGAGTAGATTAGATTAGGTATTGTGTTTTTTGGCTGGGCCAAGAAATTTTGAATAAATGTTTTACATCTTGGATAATATCTTTGTTTCTGAAATGTTCTGAACAGTATTATTTGAATATAGAAGGAGTTGAGAAATCCAGTTTTAGTCAGAGTGTTTTAGAATCTGCGAAGTAAATATGCCACTTATGTTTTTTCAAGTGAATATAGTCTTTTGAGTTACTTACAAGAATAATAAATGATTCAGAAAGGCTTTGAATTTAGCATAGAGAAGAGTTAAGGGAGGCTGAAGACTCCACATATTAGTTGAATATTGAGAGCTTTGGACTCCTCCAGAAAAAAAGGTTAAATCTTACCTACTTTCAAAACCCTATCCATCTGATTGATCCCACCTCCTGTGCCTTCTGTAGTATAAGCTGGCTATGTTAATGGAATATCTCTTATTAAATGAACTATTGGATTGTTATGCCATAGAATCTGTCAAATGACGGAAAGTTAAGCACTACAAAAGTTCTTATACGTTTAGAGTAAATTAAAGGACACGATAGTAGCCAGTCAGAACAGTACATAAGGATATGACAACATTTATATTTTGATAACACTGTAATACAAGATTATGTGAAATAACGGACAATAATACAAAATCTTAACAAACCAATATTACAAGACTTTCTAAAACAATTACAACTTGATTGAGAAACTTGTAAGCCAGCCTATTATTTTACCTGTGCCACATTTGTGAAAGTTGAGAGTTTTTGTTGATCAAATGTGAATTTTCTTATGAAGAGTTATAATCATACTGATACATACTTGGAGTCCAAGGCAGATCAAATTATTTTGTGGCTTGCATGGTTATATCAAGCTACTTTAGTTCAATCATTTTAAGTTTATATTTTAAGTTATATATGATTCTTGTGACAATTATACTAAAATCACTGTAAACTGCTGTTACATTTCAAAATCTACCTGCAGAGCAATCTATTCCCCGATACCCTGGAATACACCCATCTGTACAGTTGAGTGTTTCTGAAAACTTATGACATCTTGATTGGAAACATTCAGAAGAACATGGCTGGCACCCGATTCCATATGTATTGTTTGGACATTCTGGAATGATAATCTTATCTATTCTACTGCTGGCGTTAGAGTCATACATTAGAAAACTGGTGTCAAATTATATTACAAAATTATATTACAAAATAACAATCTTTTCATGTCTGATGCAATAAAATTGATTTTTACTTTTGTTGATGTATGGAATTGATGTAATAAACTCCAGTAGTAATAGGTTAGGTGTAGAACTGATGCTTTAGATGTTAAGTATAAATATACTAATATGATACAAGTATTCTAAGCATTTAATTTCAAGCTTATTATAAGAAACACCGATCAAAATGATATGTTTATTTATTTTTATGTTGTGTATAACCTTTACAATATGACACAATGTACTAAATTCACTTGACATAAGCATTGAACTACCAAATTTACCTGTGGCGCAATCTATTCCCTGATACCCAGGCACACAACCATCCGTACAATTGATTGTGTCTGAAAACCTATGACATCTTGATTGGAAACATTCAGAAGAACATGGCTTGCACCCAACTCCATATGTATTGTTTGGACATTCTGGAATGATTCTAATGCCATTCTACTTCTGGTAGCAGCACATTGCATCCATACATAAGACAAACTGATGGCCAATTATATATTTGGATAAGAACATTTTAACAGTTTAGTTTTTTATTCTGTTATTTATTCCACTGTACACATGTGATGTAAGGCTGATGCTTCAAATATTAAGCATAACAGATTGTGATTAAAGTACCCTGTACCCTGCTATATTTGAAGTACATAAACAAACAGACTTTTGCAGGATAGTTAAAGACTAAAGTTGAAGTTTTACATCCCATTCAACAGCCAGTGACATATTCCGACAGGTCCTCAGTATTTCCACTTGTAGGACTCAAACTCACAGACATCCCATTATCAGACGTCAAACAATTAGGCCAAGGAGGATGTCAGTTAAAGCCTAAAGGTCAAAGTGCATTTAAAATCTGTCAAATGTGATTTGTAGTACACATATTACATGCCAAATGTCTAAAATAATGTCTGTATAAAGGAGGAACACTTGCAGCTATAATGGTTTATAGAAGCTTTCAGTGTCAAAGTGATGTACGCATTACCTCAGCAGACAAGTTTTTTTGTGAATGCTTCTTGAAAACAAGAAAAAGAATGGCTTACCTGCTGAACAATCAGACCCCATATACCCTGCTATACATCCATTGGAACATTTCATGGTTATTGAAGATGTGACGCATTTAGACTCAATGCACTTCTTTGAGCAATTCAGACAGTCATAACCATATGTTTTCTCTGGACAATCTGAAAATATAAGATTGTCAGCATATCTGTCCATTTTTATCTTGAACATTTTCAATTTAGTGAGTAAATAATCTCTTTGAATATTTTCTTAGAATATCTCCTAAACAAAGAAAGCCACAAAATAATGAATAAAATAAGATTTAAAGCCATTTGTGAGATGAAATATGAAGTTATGTTAGTACTGTCTTTCATATAACAAGATTATTAAAGTGATTTAACCTGCAATAAATTAACTTTATACTTTTGGGGTTCTACTCAATGTCTGGTTGTTTGATAAGAAGAATATCATTTATATATGAAAGTCCCATGTTTCTGTACAGATGTAGTAAAAATTTGTCATAATTAGATTTAGAATTCCAAAAATTCTGTAGAATTTACAAAGGTCTATTTTTTAAAAGTTTTCCAAGAAGATTAATGCTTCTGGTCTCAACCTTAAAATTCTAAGAATGAGAATATGCATTAATTATTAGATTCTAGATGTGAACTTTTATATTTATTATGAGAAATATGTTGGTAGATTTATGAGAAATACTTCTTACCCTGTGAACAATTCCTTCCAGTTTTCCCAGCAATGCATCCATCAGAACAATCCATAGTCTCTGAAAACTTATCACATGTTGAGTTTCTGCAGTTTTCTGAACAGGGCTGGCAGTCTATTCCATATGTATTACCATCACATTCTGCAATATATCTCATACTATATATATTATTACACCCTTGTTAGCCACTGAACTACTAAACTTCAGTTTTGGCTCTGGATATCACTGAACAGATGAAAACAATAAATAATGAGGTAAATAGTGTGATTCAAAATATTAATGAATTTACTTACAAGAAAAACCGAGAATAGAATCACATGTGTACTTCTATACTATAGGAATAACGCCTGACAAACCATGGTATATGCAGAATTTTACCATGGTTTGAGATTATAAACCCCGAAGGCGAAGGCTGAGATTATAAACCCCGAAGGCGAAGGCTGAGGGGTTTATTGCCTCAAACCATGGTAAAATTCTGCATATACCATGGTTTGGAGGGCGTTATTCCTATTCTAACATGACAAAACAATTAAAATACTTGTAATTTCCTTATATTTTGCAAAACAATCATGCCCATTTCACAAACGTTCGAAACAAATCAGGCTGTTCTACCAATTGTACATTGTGGCAGTAGCATTTTCTCACTAAATACGCCGAAAATAAAGAGTTTTTAAAAAATTTTTAGGTTCTATATATTTTCTTTTCATTATCAGAATTATATTCAATTAAAAGTGCTTTTCTGTTCCTTAACTGTCAAAAACCGGAAGCATGTACTTGGTTATTGTTACTTGCGATGGGATGACAATGGAACAGCCAACATGTATATCGAGGTTTTACCATAGCTTTCGACCGATCAGAATCGCAGACACAGCCGTGTCATGTTAGAATCTATATTAAAGTATACACAACAGCATTACAGTGAATGGAGAGTAACTGTGTTTTTGAGCTGAAAGGAGGTTTTACATACACATGGAAGTAGCATGTTTGCTTTAAGTAATATGGTTTAGAGTTTTACACACCTTGAAAAATTTATATGTAGAATATCTATTTATACAATACATTTATTGCCAAAACTTACATTTATAACTGTTAGTTTAAACAATTATTTAATTTAAATACTTGTCTGGCAATTGTTTCCTGCATAACCAGCAGTACAGCCACCAAAACAGACTCCTGTCTCAGATGTCCAGTCACACTGAGGGTTCTGACAGTGTCCACATGGCTTGCATTGCTGTCCATATGTGTTGGCTGGGCACACTATTTTACAGAAAGGAAATAATCAAGTAGATCATATCTATAATGAAGGTAGGGGGGTTTAAGTGAGTGCAGGGTCCATCAGAATATACCCCCAAAATCAAACAAATTGGTTGCATTTTATTGCTTGTTTCTCAGAATTGCCATTTGTGGGAGTCCCACCCACACAGACGTATTAATCTGTGACATTGGCCAAATTTGCTTACCACTAGGTTACTGGGAGCCTTTCTAACTGAATCTGAAAGCACATTGCTTATAAATTAAATATTAGGTTGGTTTACAGTATAGCAAGGGATTGTTGTCTGACATACTATGACTTCCTTATATCTTATTAACAAATACAGCTTATGATATCTGGTAAAGTGAATTTTAGTGTTCAATGTAGGAACGAATTCACATGCGAAACCTCTGATTGCATATAAACTATGATATATAGCGTCAAATTCTAATATAAAGTAAATTCTTAGATAAACATTAAAGTGTGTAGATTACTGAGGATATCCAATTCTAACTGACAAGATTAAAAGGCATTCTTAAACATTACCCTTCTACCACTGTTCCAAAATGAAGATATCTATTTTCAGGAGTCACTTGTTTGGGGGATTTACAGTCACTAAGGTTTACTATGACTAAGGTTTTTTCTGAGTATTAAAAACCTGACATAATGATAATATTGAAGTCACATGTACCTTGTCATTAAATTTAAATGATATATAGGAAAATTTACTTTTTTAATTTGTTTCAGAGTTTTTCTTCATCTTTAGTGTAACCAAATAATCAAGTAAATATATTATAATATATTGTCACTCTGGTTCTCCACTTACATTTTGGAAATATTTTTGGAAACATAATTTCTTTTTTTCTGGAGGAATCCCTTCAATATCATCTTACCTTCGTCAGATAAGCCCCCAATTATAATTAATATTTAAAGCATACCGATTATTTGCCGTCTTTGCTTTATTGCTATGCCCCTTACAAGCAACAGTCTTTAAATTTTGCATTTCATAATTTACTTATAACCTTATTGTTCAGCGCAATTCCTAATAATATTTCACAAGCTGAATATTATAAAACCCTATTGTCATTTAGTATTTCATTCATTCAGTTCTTTGTATCTCTTCAATATAGATTTGAAACTTTCAATGATTTGACTGGTGGTCTATTGTATCTACTGATCCACAGTTATTACAGTTGGGGTGAGACCAGGTCAAGGTAATGGAAGGTCAAAGGTCATGATGTTATGAACTAAAGTTAAAATAGACTTGAGGCATTTATTTACAAGTTAGTATACACATAATGGGACTAAAATAAGGTATTTAAAAATTAGAATGTAAACATGAGAAATTTTTAAAACCACACAGTATCACAGAAAAGGAATATAGCATATAAAGTTACTGCAGAATATACAGTAATACACCAGACAGTACATCATGGCACATTGAAAAAAGTAGTCAAGTTCAGGTCGAAAGTGAAACGTCTGAATGGGGATCCAGGGTCAGCCTGGTCCAGCCTATTCCAAAACGACAAGGACCTACATCAATCCAGGATAAGGAGACCTCCCTTATGGTGGGACAACCATAAGGGGTCCAGGTCCAAGTGGGTTACTGTGATCAGTGGATTATATCTGACGAAGACCTTAAGGTACCAACTTAAGGGGGCAACAACAGTCACAGGATCCTTGATTAATCCTCGAAGTGGATCAAGTTTGGAGGTGCAAAGAAGTCAAAATTGAGAAGGGGAACCAGGGTCAGCCTGGCCCTACCTTAGCCCAATCTTTCTGAAGCCTAAATCAGGTCCCATCGGGAAAATTCCCTTGGCTGGGCAAGCACAAGGGGTCAAGCTACAGAAAATTTCAGCCAGAAGTCTGACTTATAATCCTTACAGCAGGGATAACCCCGCCATTCACATCTTAAAGACTCAAGAGACGTCCCTTGGGCATCAAATGTACTGCAATGTATCAGGGCAGTGGTGGTGGGCAAGACTTGTTTACTCATTGACTTTGAAAATAAATATGGCAGAAGGTCAATTCAATTGTAGTCGATAGGGGGTGAGGCTAATGCTTATTGGTCAGTTCAAGTAAACAAAATAACTAGCAAAGTAAATAGGAGACTGGTCCCTCCCAACTGCAGAAGCAGGCCCCTTACAAGCCGTGCTTATACCACTTTGGACGGTTTTAGACATTACACTAAAGGACTGCATGTGGTTCTTGAAAAAGAATATGGCTTGATCCCATGGTTTGTTTGTAGGATATGGCCTGAATAGGGGCCTATTGGGTCAGTTTACACCAACCTTAAGAATAATATTTATGTACCTACTTAAGAATCAAACACACTGGTTCTACCATTATTATTTATTGACGACCTCCAATCAGGGATAAGGTTACAATTCAATGGTTCCCTCCAAATGCTTTGGGGTTCATTATTCATGTAGCAAGCAATGCAAACACACGTTAAAGGAAAATATTTAAAACCCACCTCCCTCCCTGATACAGGGTTCATAAATGGTAGGGGTGAGGCAGCATTAGGTTGGGCCAGGCGGATCCTGGTTTCCCCTCTAGATGTGACAGCTAATTGTAGTTTCAAGGCAGGGCCAGGCATTACTCTGGTAGCCCCCTATTGAGTATGAGTCTTAGTGTGTACGAATTTACTTTAAGGACACGGTTACTGTTGTCCAGATATATTGCTGGTTTCTTTCCAGTTGATGCTAGTCGTTTGAAGTTATTACTGTTGGTGTCATATGTGTGTTTATTGTTCTCCCCGAGTGGGATGGTGCTTTAAAAATTTTTTAAATCTCAAATTTTAAAAGTCTTTTTAATAACTAGAATTGTATTTTACTCAATTTTTACTAACATGTAAAAAAATTCCCAAACGGAATTCTTTCTTTCCATCTTCACCTCTGACCTTCCTCTGACCTTCGTGACCTCAACCTGGAATCTTACTCTCAGGTTAAAACTGGCAACTGAATTATTACAAGCCGTTAAACTGTAATGACAGTCATCATTTTTCTTTAATCACAAATTTAGGCATGATTGAGGGCTTTATGAACTGTGCATGTTTTAATGTATCAGCTTTTGTTGGTATTGCAGTTAAACTTATTGCACTTATAGCTTTGGGGAACAATATCTACTTACCATTTACATTTAATCTTTGGAAAACCTGACACTGGGCCTTGATGTGAGACCATATCCCCAACAATCCATGTCCTTAAGGTATTGTTAGGGAGTGTAAAAGTTGGTTCCACAGAGGTTTGTTAACTGCACAAGTGTATGTATTATTGAAAGCTTGTTAAGCGTGATCTCTACCCAGGCTCACCCTACTAGAGATCACCTTTTTGTTTTGTTTTTTTGTCATTGGACTTTCATGAATTCCGAAACAGTGTGATGAGCACCTGCACCATCTCAATACTGATGTTACTCAGCAATGTGCTACGTTTGTACTTGGATAGTCACCATCTCGTTTTTGGTTAGCTATAGGATGTATCTGTAATTTTTGACACAATACTTTCATGAATTCTAGTGCACTACTCATGCCACTGATGGCTTTGCAGCTCACGCACACAGACCGAAAGACTTTTCGTCATTGTATTCACTACATACTTGTTGTCATAAAGTATTTGAGATTGATGCAATATGCACAAAACACTTTTAATAAGTCCATCGGAAGTTTAGTTAGCTAGCGTTTTTACCTAGCACCATGCTTGGAGCATTAATAAACCCGTTATCGTGATTTTTCAATTTAGCTAATTTCATTAAGCTTGAGGGAGGGACCATATTCTAATCTGAGCAAAAGACTGTCAGTCCAAGATTTTCAATAGGTTAGATACTGCCCATATGTACAGTGTGAGATTTGGTTACTTTCAGTTGTACTTAATAGGGGTGGGGGTCTTAGATCAAATATAATTACGTTAAAACATTGCTGGCGTATGATTTTCTATAAATTGGATACACAACCCAAACCTAAGCGAGTTTTAAGCACCTTTCACTTGGGCTACCCTCATTTTATTCACCCTGTATTCGCTGCCCTCATTTTATTCACCCTGTATTCACTACCCTTATTTTATTCACCCTGTATTCGCTACCCTTATTTTATTCACCATCCATTCAGTTTAAAATAGCTAGAATATTATCCATCATTGCTTACACACATTTAAACATTAAACTTAGGACTTCTAATGTTTACAGAGAATGGACCATATAAATGGTCTTTTTAAAATCTACCCAAAGTGTAAAAAAAAATTATGTGTTTCAGGTCTGTATATAAATTATTTCTTCAACAATTTGGACATTTTCTTGAAGTTTCTCAATTTTATAAAAGGAACTTGATCAGTTTGACCTAGTTGCGATACTTTTTACTGCAATCTAGTGGCAAGTGCTCTTATTAACTTTTATAATCCGTATTTTAAATGCTAAAATGTCTCCAATGTTCAAATAACATATATCTTTATTTGGTTTAAGTATTGGGTTTATTACAGTCTCCCCATTGATTCTTAGATGTTATTTTTGAAAGAATATTTAAAGCCATGAAAGAGCACATTTGTTAGTTTGGCCTGGAAAATACATAAAAATTTCCTGCAAAGCCTTGATTGCCCAAAATTATCATTTTAACTGTTTCAAAGCTTTTGTGATATTTATGTTTAAAGGCATCTCACAATATGTCCCACATCTACAAATATCTTCATACAGCACAAAGAATAATAATATATTTACAAAGCGTTAGTTATGCCTGATTGAAACAGAAATATGACTCTATTCATATGAACAGTGGAAACGAAAATGTTACTGTGAACACACTGCATATTGAATGAGTTGATGATTTTATAGATGTTAAAGCATTTTCTTACTGTGATTGTTGGAATCGAATCTGTTAGAACATATTAATTGAAGCAACATTTAAGTTTCTAAAGATAAATAATTAATGTTTTTTGTAAAATGAAAAAAGAAACATATCGTTTCTAGAACCAAAGCTATACTTAAGAAGACATTATAACTTTTTTTTCTTTATAAAATTCCTTTTCATTGGTAAAAACCTTGTTGATTTATTTCCTAGTAGAGAGATTGCTGCAACTGTTATGTTTTCATTTCTAATAGAAAATTCTGATGTACTTTGCATGTTATGACACTAACTATTGGTGGGACTTTATTTTCTCTAAAAATATCATTAATAAATCATGAATAACAAAAAATATGATACTTAAGAAAAACCAAAGAATCCATATATCAATTTGCCAAATGCAATATGTTTTTTGATATACCAGTCAAAATCATCAAGTTCACATGATATTATATCTTAAACATATCTGAATTTAAGACTTTATAGTTTTATTAATACAGATTACAGAACTTTGTTGATAAAATTAACCACCATCTTAATGGAAATGATATTTAAATTTGATACACTCTAATAATTCAGATATAGGGATCCGTTAGCGGTCAATATACATGCAGAATAAAGTGTTACCTTCAATTTCTACTTCACACAAAGTTAAAATCGGATCATCAGAATTCTGTTTCTTGACAACACTAACATACCTGAAACACAAATAGAAATTTGAGATTTGTCGCTAATTTCAATTTAAACAATATACACTGCACATTTTTTTCATTAACTTAGAACTTTTCTTCTCTATGCGTGATGAATATATGAGATCAATATATGTTAAAATTACTGAAAGGTATAAATGCTCAGGCAGTGTCAAATTAATATTACTCTTAGTCAAATAATAATTATTATTGTGCAAAATTGTAAGCACATTTGTCCTGTTTCAATATATCTCAAGTTAAGCCACCGAAGTACAGGTAGAGTATATGTGAATTCTGATCAATATGTTTGTATATTTATAATTTTTATACATTGAATTGTATATAAATACAGTATATACACACATATATATACACTCAGAAAATGTATTAGATATGAATAAATCTCTTTTGGAACACAACCAAATAGTGTGTGGTGTAAAATCTAACATTTTTGACGATTTACCTATAGTTTATCACTTACCGAGCCATTACAGGTGACATGCAAGTTAGCTTCATTTGAGCATAAATAAATTCGTCTCTTTCAGCACATTGTGTAAGATCTGCTGTGGGTTCATGGCTTGTATTGGACCCAAATATTGTAAACTGAGAAAGTCTTTCACCTGAAGTAAGAAATGATGTTTTGGTAACTGGAGATTAGATTTTTTTCCATGTTTTCCTTTCAATCCATTAGAATAAGAATAACTATACTACAGAATTGTGTGACCAACTTACTATACAACAACATTTATGGTACCAATGAAATTCTGTTACAAACAATTCTACTGCTTGACGGGCACAAAATTGTCTCAACAACTGGAGTTCACAGTGCTTCACTATTTCGTGGTAGTTACTTGTTTAAGTGATGCGTTTATTTTTGAACTAATGCAGGTGATGAAGACATTCAAATATTCTGTGACAAGAAATGTATGACATGGGTCACAAGAGAGCGTGCCTTGCAGGGAGAGTTCATGCCTTGTTGGGAGAGTTCATGATAGTTTTAATACACCAGTCCTTTGTTCCACAAGAAAAGCCAGAAAGAGTAGAAGAAAAAGTGTATTGAAAAATGAGAGATTTTTTTTGTAATTTTGGAAGCGAAAAATTCATCACATCTGTCTATCAGAAGCTGAGGTTTGATCGATGACAATAATTTGGCACTTATTCTGTATAGTACATGACTTTGAACTCGTCAGAGTGGATTTTGGTGACTTTCTTGAATTTGAAATTTCCATTTAAACTGGCCTTATTGTTCTGGGGTACTTTTTGCATATATAATGTTGTCTTGATAATTGCTTTAATTTTATGGGAAATGCCTTCAATCTGATGTTTGATCTCTTTCGTCAAATCGTGGCATCCTTGACCTATTCAGACATATATCTAGGCCTTCTATATTTAGTGATTCATGTTGTATCAAAATTGGCTAGAAGTTTAACTTAGAGTTCAGATATCAAAAGATCATTCTCATGGCTTCCTTTTGAATGTCGAAACCATCGATGACCACCAAATTGAAAGTTAAACAGAACATTTTTTCAAGGAGTGACTGAAACTGTTTATAAAAGGTTGGTGGGTTGGTTGTGAGAGGTTTGTACACATTTAGTGCAGAGACTATTTGTAAAATTAAGAACAAAACAATGACCAGATATTGTGACATCACTAACATAGAATAAATTTCAAGAGTTCAGTGGGGGCATTACATGTTTCTGAATGAAGGTCTGATGTTTCTGAATGAAGGTCTGAGTGGAGAGAAACCAACAACTTTAAGACTGAAAATTTTTAAATTGGCATGATTGTCGTCCGAAGATATGGCTAGTTGCAGGACCAAGAAAATATGGGTTTGAAAGGTTATCGAGTACATATGACACAAAAATATTGGTGTGAGAATTTGGGAATATCGTCAGTGTGAATTGAAGGCTCATGAACTGGGCACCAGTCAACTAAAATAATTATATTTTATGGTATTAGCTACAGTGACCCTCATCCAGCCTATATTTAACCACAATGCAATGCGGTATGGTGATTTGTAAATCTAACTTGACACAACACTATCCAAAATCTTATTGGCTGAAGACTATTGTCTAAATTTCATTAATTTTTTGTGGTTAATTTTTGTGGTCTTTGAAACAAACTGAATCAGCGAAGAACGTCCAATAATACAAGAAAATGGAAATGGCAAAAGATTTTCAACAATTAAACTATTGCACATTTTCCATTTAACTTTTAACCATGTTATGTTACGTTTTTCTAAAATGGTATAATAACAATGCTCACTATCCAAAATGACCGGTGATATCATAACCTTGTCTACAGGTCATATTTTTTTCTTTTATTTCATGCCTAGTACCGCAACACTTGTGTATAAATTTTTGCTTAGTGGTTCTCCTTCTTATTTCGAACCATTCTTGTCTTTTAGTAGTTGTCCCTATAGTACTAGGCATAGTCACCCAGATCGTCAATACCTTACAGTTCCTCCTTTCCATTCCTCAGTCTTTAAGTCAGCCAAACATTTTGGCCATAGTTTTGCCTTTGATGCTCCTAAGATCTGGAATGACCTCCCTCAAGATGTTCGCAGTGCAACATCAGTTGCCTCCTTCAGAAAGAAGCTTAAAACATACCTGTTTGCAAAAGCCTACCCACCATAGCCTCCCCGTCACATCTGTGTCTCCTTGGTATGACCTGGCTATGTCCCTTGATTAACGCTAACTGCCTTGCTTTATGTTTAGATGCGCCTTAGAGTCCATCAGTGATGGAGATTAAGTGCTATAAAAGTCCACATTAGATTAGATAGATTAGTACCTTTGTATATTTTAACAGGTAGTGAGAAGAGTCAAAGAAATCAATACATGCAGCTGGTTAAAATGCTGTACTGTAATCCTACTACCAGTTTTTCTGACTTGAGGTTGGGCCAGGATTCAAACTCCAATCTCAGAGGTGTTAGGCCAGTGATTTACCAATGTGCCACCATGCCCCAACACTTTCTATAGAGGTAGGCAGTATGGGAAGCAGGCTAAGAGGCTCATGGAGAAAAATATACAGTTTACTGTTTTCTGTGCTGAAATTACAAGCTAAAGCCAAACAGGTCAACTGTTTCTGATTCAGTCTGCTGCATATTTGGGGAGAATGTCTTTGGGGTGATTCAACACAAACCGGAAAGCAATTTACATTGCAGCTAGCTTTTTAAAAACTGGAGGGGTGAAGGCGGCAAGGTGGAATTTATGGGTGGTTCATTCTTCACTGTGCACTATACAAATATGTGGGTCTCTCTTTTGGGTCCCAAGGACAAGGCCATCAAGTAAAAAAGCAGATACTTAAGATAAGAAAAAGTGTGACTGGGCCTTAAAGGGGGGGTGGGGGCTAGATTGTATAAATACTAGTATATGCATATGGGCTGAGAATTGGCAACATGAAGCGCGGAACAATCCAACATCAACAATCTATTTTTGATAATGTTGGCTAGTACATTTTGAAAAAAATGGCTAATTTTTGCAAAAGATATACATTTTGTGAATCCAGAAAGAAAAAATATTTTATTTCAGTATTGTGAACCTTCTCTTTGAATTAATTTATAGCAAAGTAGTAATTCTAAACTAATATATATATATATATACATATATATATATATATTGCCACACCAATACTGAAAGGCTTCAATTTTCCTTTTAATTTTCGTTTAAGCTTGGCAAAATATTAATACTCCATCAGGAGATTAAACTGTATCACCTAAAATATGTATAGGTTAATGGCCAAGTAAGTGTCCAATATTAAAAATAATGGATTGTTTACGAGGTCCTATTGACCTTTGTTATTTAAATTACACTCATTCCCCAATTTGTAATTTTAAAGATGTTTTTAACATCCTTACTTTTCATTCCTATATTTCTGGTGTGTATTTTTGGAATTTTTGACATCATTTTAGTTTAAATAAATTTAAATTACATCTGAGAGTTTTTCTTTTGTTAAAAGTGTCCATTATCTTTCACTATTGGCCACTTTTGTGATTTTGACCATATATAGAAGTCTTTCAAAGGAAACCTTGCACATTTATTTAAACTAAAATGATCATAAAAACCGAAAAATTACACACCACGAACATTGAAATGAAGAGTAATAATGTTAAACAAGATTTAAAAAATTATAAATTAAGGAAGAGGTGTAATTTAAATAGGTTAATAGCCTCGTAAGTGTCCAATATTGGAAAATAATGAACTGTTGACTCGGTCCCTTCGGGACCTCGTAAACAGTCCATTATTTTCCAATATTGGACACTTACTTGGCCATTAACCTATACGTCTAAGATGTTTCTTCGGAAATGTGTAATAAAGGCTTCTATATATGAGTGGAACAAATGACCAATAGTAAAAGATATTGGACACTTTTAATCAAAGAATATCTCTCAGGTGTAATTTTGAAAACTTTATAGCGGACTAGATTTTGTGTTGGCATATTTTACTCTTCATATTTTGTGTGGTTTACTGTTTCAGCAAACTCTAGTTTTCATATTCAATTTATTAACTCACCGATATACTTTTTACGTATTTTTGGTACAGATCTTGTGTCAGTGAGAGTGTCATACATTACCAAATCGTATGTTAGAACATAAAACTGTGATTGCTATATCAGAATTATGACAACACAGGTACAGAAGATAATTTTTTCATATTTTGGGTAAGTATTTATGTCCAGTAAGCATCTTGACCATTAAAACTTTGGCAATAAGTGAAATCTTATTTTTATCTGTGTACATATTTCATCAAATGTTTTACACCCCTTTACTACTGATTGGTCTGTTATGTCAAAATGGCAGGAAATAAACATTTTGTCAACACATACGACATGAAAGTATGATCAATGATTTACCTGTCATGGTGTAGGGATATAGATTGTGAAACTTTGTTGATATGATGACGTCACTTGTTATTATGATGAGATCTTTCTCTAATGGAAAGTAAAAATAAAATGCTAAAAATACTTACGGCTACTATCTCTGTTAAAGACAGTAACAGAGTTTAAGATGACAGTCTGTTGAAGGTCAACAGACCACCATCCGTGTCCTGAATCTCTGTGTGTATGAGTGCAGCAGTTTGCGGACAATGTAAAAATTTTACATCCATCAACAGCAGCAGAGCTCAGGTCTCTGTTACTTCTAAAATTTGATGACTGCCACGTATCCTTTCCAATGATGTTAAAGCTCACAGGATCTGCAATTACTGTAAAAATCGTACAAACAAGTAATAGGGCTGTTCCACCATGGTGGTTGTGTCCCCAAATGGAATACAATCCCTTATTTTTGCCATTCGGGAAGTCACTTTTTTTCATTTGGTAATCATAAAGTCATCGTAAAGTACCATTAGAATGGTTTTGTACAGAAGTTCTGATACCCCCCCCCCCCATTTGTTTACGATTACATGCAGGCAGGGGACAATCAGGAACAGTTTTCTTAATATTAAAGTGTTAAAATTTACCGTAAACTTATTAGATTCTGCATTAAGGAATCCATTGCAAATATATCTTAACCTTGTCTTAAGCATTCATAAAGTCAATTTTTTATCTTACAGTGATCTTAAACCTATCTTCACATGCACAAAGCAATCTTTTCCAGGTTAAGTATATCGTTAAGGCCTGTAACCCAGTTAGATGGATCAGAAAACTATCACAAACTATTCAGAAGATTTGGAAGCCTGTCCGAAGACTTCTTGAACCAATTGCAACATCACGTGGACAGCAACATCAGCCTCCTTGAATCAATCACTACATCAAATGAAAAGCTATCAACCTAGCATATCGGAAACCTACCCTTTACTAATGGAACAACCCTATAAGGAAGGCCACAATTGTGTAGTGGTAATAAACTCACTTCCCACCTGTGACTTTGGAGCTTAAATACTGACCCTTTCTCAAGTGGGATAGCTTGTAATTGTTTGCTTTGTTATTTGTGGGAGTCGAACCCATAATGAGGTGACAGAATGTGATTAGATGCTAAACCTTCTAAAATCCTCAAGGCCACTGAGGAGCTTTAATGTTTCATTATTATTATTATTATATTTTACAATGAAATCATAAACAATAACCCTCAGTATACAACTCAGAAATTATGTGAAAAGGTGGATAGCTGAAGTTAAAAACTTGTAACTACTAACACCCACTTTCTGAACCATAAATAAGATTAGTTTACTCTTACTATTAGTATTGACACAATATTTGAATCTAAACATGCATGTAAATTTATGTAGATATAGCAATAGGAACTGACAAAAGAGAATACATATGTGAAATAGTTATGGATTTAATGTAAACTATAGTTTAACGACTGGGTAGAGTAGAAATTAGATAGAGACATTAGTTATAATAATTTTTACTCTCAATATGTATTCAGAAAACGTTGTTTCAGCAATTTCTTAAATTTTATCAAGACTATTCCATAATCTGACACCTAAACTTGAGGGACAGTTTCCCGTGATACAAGTTCTGTCAAAATTTACAAAAGAAAAACCAGGGCTCGGTTTCACAAAAGGACTAAGCCTGGACTTAGACTTAAAATTAAGACTTTTGTCTTTAATTCAAGCCAAGTCTGTGGTTTTAGACTTAGCAGATTTCACAAAGCAGCAAACTCTAAGCTTTTGCTAAATCTAGGGCTCAAAGTTAAGCCAACCTGGGAGTGGGCTTAAATTTTGTAAACAAAGACTTAAATATGGCTGCCATAAATTTTTCTCCACTTCAAAATTTGAAATGGCTGTAAATAAAGTAAAAATATATAAACCACCTACCTTAAGTAGTCTTAGTGAAGTTTGTATGCGGTAACAAGATTTTCTATTTCATAACAGCACTTATCATTAGATAAAATGTGTCAAATGAAGGATATATGTCCCCAATAATATATTTGAATAGAAATAAAAAGTCACATGACACAGAAAACCACTGTGGTTATTTGATGAGCTTGGACTTTGCTAAGTCACCCTTTGTGAAATCCATTTAAGTCCCAGATCTAGTTAAGCCCAAAGTCTTAGATTTAAGTCCCTGACCTAGCTAAGTCTAAGACCTTTCGTGAATACGGGCCCTGGTCTTGGGCTTAAATCCAGTCTTAAAGTTAAGACTTTTGTTTCAGCTAAGTTTTGTCTTAAAATCTTATTCACAAAGGTATGAGGTAAGGTTTCTAAGGAAAAGTGCTGTTTTGAAATGGAATACCTTGTTACCACATATGAACTTCCCAAAAACTGCTTTAGTGAGGTATTCTGTATGATTATACTTTATTTACAGCCATTTCAAATTTTGAAGTGGAGAAAAGTTTATGGCGGCCATAAGTTACTACCAAAGTTGAGCCCTTGGCTAAGCCTAAGACCGGCCTTAAATTCTTTGTGAATACCACTAAGCCTAAGACAAAAGTCTTAGCAGATTTTGGGCATAAACTTGAGACAAAAGTCTCAACTTTAAGCCTAAGCCCTGGCTAAGACCTTTCGTGAATACGAGCCCAGGTGAATTTGCTCCCTTGTGTATAAAAGTACTTAAGGGCAATAGCGGCTTTTGTCAGTGTGCATATGTATTGCACAGTGAAAAGGGGATTTATTTAATACAGACGTCTGAGAGTCTTTCTCTCTCTGTGTGTGTGTGTCTATGTGTGGTTACAAATGTGGGTGACATAAAGACAGCAAGTTATTCAGTAAAATCTATGGCTGTTTGACCTGCATGTGGACTATGTGTGCTGTGTTGAGGGATAAATAAAAGAAATGGAAAGTTCATTTCCCCTGACTTTTATAAAGTCTTGCTGTTTTTTTTTTTATTTTTAATTGAATTCTTTTTTTCAGCTATAAACATGTTTTTTTTTTCCAAATACATATTTCATCAGAACTAGAGCCACAGTTAGTGCACAGGCTGCATAAAATATGAATATTATTGAACTGGGGAGTCATTTCAAAATGTTCCACTTCAATATATTGTTACAAAAACAAAATCCAAATCTAAATTCATTTGAGGTAATAGAATAAACAAAAATTAAACACAAAATGCAGTTTTATATAGATCAATTTTATTTATTTATTTATCTATTTCTTTGGGGTTTTAAGATCAAGACTCTATAGGTTATAACATCTGCAATATCACAAATACTTGAACAGCAAATATCTGAGAAAAAAACATGGCAACCCTTTTTGATATTGAAAGGCATGACATCACATCTGATTAATTGTGTATGAAACTCCTCTAAATGTTTGACAATATAACCAAAACTGAACTTGGAATTTCTGGACTTGTTTTATAAAATGTTACTTTTACAATATAACCAGACAAAAAGAGGATAAGCTTCTGAATTTGATTTTTGACTCCAAAAAAGTGTGTTGCTATCAACACATCTGTTAACATGGTTGTAATGATTCACAATTCATTAAAAAATATTGTCAAAAATGCCACAATTTTGCAGTTTCAATCAATATGAGTGAAATTAGTACCATAACTTGTTTTGAAAGGTCCATCAAACATTCTCCAACCTATTGAATTTGATGTGATTAAAGAGCACAAGAGTTTCCAAATTTGCTAAGTCAGCATTTATTAAATGTTCACAGCACATATAAAGTTTTATTCATAGATTTCTCAATATTTTGTTCAGTGACTCCCATTTTTTATTATTTACTTTTGATTGATATTGTATGGATTTTGTTTCAATAAATATTACAAAATTCTTATTGTTACAATTTTCATAAATTACATTTTCGTCTGAAATTAAGTTATTTTAATCAGATATTCAGTAAAAATATTAGTAAAGTTTCTTCATAACTTTCCTTGGGCAGAAACTGTATTCACTTGTCGTGTTCTTTAATTATTCTGTTTATTTTTTGTAAGGTTTGGTGTGAACTGTGATATTACAAAGTCATATTACAGATTAATGAAATATTGAAAGAAAATATTACAAAATGTTATGTATAGCCCTTTCTTACTTCACCTATGCAAATTACACAAAATCTGAAAACTTATGGATCCAATTCTTGCTTCAATAAAAAAGTTTTGACATTGACCCCCTGTTTTTTCACTGTTCTGGGTAAAAAACATCACAATGAAGTTATTTTCAAACTTTGGTGAAATTCTTATTGTCGAAAGTGTATAGTAGCTATTGTCCTTAACATACAGAATCTTAGACAAATTGACCCTTTGCCAAATTAAGCCTCAACAAATAAGCCCCCTTAAAACTAATCACCGGTGAATCGGTCCCTTAAAAACTCGGCCCCCAGTTGAAAAGAATTTTATGCAATAAGAGTACTTTTATAGCATTTTATAGCATTATATACCAAACATTAAGGCAGACCAACATTTATTTACATCAGGTAAGTATGTATTAGGTTAGCATAGTTTAATTTTAACCCTGTTCCTATTAATGCCAAATAGTGGGGCTGGGCAGTAATTCATAAGGATCATGAGATGTTTGTCGCACAAGTTGACAACTTCTAAAGCTATATTTAGCAAATGAATAATTAACATATATCAAAAAATTTTGAATACTGTAATTAATACATTTCGCCCTCTGTTCTTACTCACTTGTTTATGTTAGAATTATCACAACTGCAATTAGTTTAATGAAAACTAAAAGCTATGAAAGTTTTTATTAGATTATAGATAATTTCTGTTCACTAGCATATAGTAAGGTTTGATGTGAACTGCGATATTACAAAGTCATATTACAGATTTTAAAAAGTCTTTGTCTCCAATGGTTTTCACAGAAGGAATCACAATTGAGACCAAGCTTATCCAATAACCACAATGGTTATATGTGTCATGTGTCCCTTTATTTCTGGTCAGTATATTCCACTACAGCCATATGGGCTGGTATTCACGAAGGGTCTTAGACTTAGCCAGGTCTTAGACTTAAATGTGGTCTTAAAGTTGAGACTTTTGTCTCAGCTAAATTTTGTCTTAAATCCGTATTCAGAAAAGGGGACTTGGCTGAGACTATAGTCTTAACTACTTAATACCACCAATATTACAGCCATCCAATCAGATCTTTGCTAAAAATGAAATTTGTGAGTTTATTGCAATGTCAAGGTTATTCAGGAGTCACATGACATTTGGGACCTCCCACTTTTACACAGACCAAATGAAAATTCCTTCTTGGAAAATTCCATATTTAAGACCACTTTCAAATATTTAAGCCTCCTACTTGCCAGTCTTAAAGTTGAGCCCTTGGCTAAGCCTAGGTCTGGTCTTAACTTCTTTGTGAATACCACTAAGCCTAAGACAAAAGTCTTAGCAGTTTTTGGGCAAAACTTAAGACAAAAGTCTCAACTTTAAGACCTTTCGTGAATACGGGCCCAGTTCTCTATTTTGATGCATTTCATCAGGGGTACAATGGTATATTGCAATGAAAAACCTTGTAAATGTATAAAAACATCCAAAGATTACTTTAGGATGTTGGTTTATAAATGTTTACCTTATTTTCATCTGTTTTAAATTTTGAAGTGGAAAAAGAATTATGCCGGCCATATTTGAGCCTCTGTTTACAAAACTGAAGCCAACTACCTACCATTCTCAGCATTTGAGCCAGTGGCTCAGCCAAAGCTGAGACTTAGACCTTTTGAGAAATTAATAAAGGCTGAGCCCATGTGCTCATTCAAAATGCTACAATAATTGGAGACAAAAGTCTCAAATATGAGGCTGACCTTTCATGAAATCCACCAATGGAAAGCCGATTTAACAGGGGCTGATTAGTTGATGTTTCATTTTTACAAGCAAAAACAAACTAATACTATTAATCCTTGTTGTACATGAAATACATATTGGCCCTCTGAGTGTCACGATTTTAATTCTCATTTTTCACCAAAAATATCCACAAAGACACTTTGTTACTATAAAGTGAATACTAAAAACAGTGTGGGCTTTAACTTATTTTACTTGTTTTTGAATAAGTGGTTGATTATTCTAGATGGTGGCTAAGAACGTAAAGTGTCTTCAGAAAAAACAGAAAACTATAAACATATAGATATATTACTAAATTATAAAGAAACTTACCTGTGCAAAATAAAACAAGTAGAGTAGTCATAAGGGTAGGAATAAAGCAGGATTCAGTGTCTTTTCCACATTCCATTTTGAATTTAACTTGAGTATCCAATATATACAGTCGATCCTTTAATATAATTTAAACAGCATTAGGGAAGCTTTGACATGGTGAAGAAAGTTCTATAACTTTGTTTATATCCTTGAAATGTCTACCTAGATATAACTTGATACACTGGGTGCTCAGCACCAATTGTGGAACTATTATTTACTTCCCTGTGCGAAGGAGAAAGTTTAGTCTGAAGGTTAGGTGTATTTGCAAAAAGTATTATATTACCTTACAGACATAGCTTATTCAGTAAACTTCACAACTGATTAAACACTTTATGCATAGAAAAAAATTGCATGTTTCTTGTCTTATATTAAATGTATGTTAACCTCCCCAATTGGTGAAAGTTTTCCTCAGTTATTATATAATGTCACTTTCTCAACAAACGTATTGGTGAACTAGAAAAGCATTCGGAAAGTGCAAAACCTCCTCCAAGTTTTTATATAAGTATATATATATATATATAACACTACGTGTACCAATAGTCAGAACAGTATTGTGCATTTCTTTAAAACATTCTTATTATTTACATATATACAGCAAGCATCAAATAGTATTTACAATTATAACATATAAAATAGGACAACTTATTACTTGAGGCCACCTTAAGTGAGTAAAGCATTGTAAAGATGACATAAGAAGGAAAATTAAGGGTTGTGGTAATGTGGCTAACAGTAAGGTCACCATAAGTGGTTGGTGATAAATTGGGTAACTTAATTTAAGGTGGTCCCAAAGTAAAATAATTACTTTATAGATGAATTTAAAGTGAATAAAATAGTGGTTGATAGTTTATAACTTTTAAATTTGCTTTTCTTACAGAAGAATTATAAAGGAAAATATAAAAAAAGATAAAAAAGAGACAGGTTTGTGATGGTTGAAAAAAAACCACCAGATAGAAGTACAATTACCAAGGTCAAGTTGAAATAAGGTTGCGATAACTATTAAAAGAAGGTGAAGATTGAATAAAACAACAAGCCAATGTTTTAATTTGAATTCGACTTTTATAACGTTTAATCTCTACTGAGAAGTGGACTTTAAGGCACAACAAGACAAAAGCAATATGCAAATTTAAAAGTCCAGGGACAAAAATAGGTCAGCACCACGGAGAAGCCATAACAGAAAATGAGCTAAGGAGGATATGCCTTTGCATAGAGATAGGTTTTGAGTTTCTTTTTAAAAGAGGCAATAGTGGGTGATGCACGAACGTTCTGAGGAAGTGAATTGCAAACAGTGAGAGCATCAAAGGCAAAACTGAAGCCAAACTGCTTCGTGGACTTGTGAATTGTAGGTTGAAATTTTGGTACAGTGAGGAAATTGGCAACACTCTGACTACGTCTACTATTGTAACTAGTGTGGTATGTGGATAGATATGGAGCAAAATATTTAGGGAAACCAGTATGAATAAACTTGTACACCAGGGTAGCCAGTTTGAACCAGTTTGAGCGAAACTGAATAGGGAGCCAAAGGACTTTCCTGAGTACCGGAGTTATCCGAGTGTATTTACAGGAATTTAAATGACTAGAACTAAAATAATAGTTTATCAGAGATTTAGGAGATGTAACATATGGTATTAAGTCAGTAACATTCCAACAATCATTTTCTGACGCACTACATATACCAATAGTCAAATTAAGAACAGTATTTTCCATTTCTTTAAAACATTCTTGAAATAATAAAATATAGATAGATATTAACGTCCATTGCAGGTAATTAAGTTTACCCAGTATGGAATTAAATAAAAAATATGACTATAACACCTATGATTCATTATTCTTAATGGATGTACAGTGTACAATGGTAGATATGCCATGTTTATTGTGTACACTGATAGGCATGACTGGTTACAGTTCTCACCTGTTAATATCGAACACAAGTAAGATTATAAAACTTTAGACTAATGTAGACTAAAAGTATTTGAGTAGTTACAAGTACTTTATCATTAAAGCAGTAGATCTTTAACAGATATAATCCATGTGAATACATATACAGTATAACGTTTCAAATACATATGAACAATAAGTTTGGCACAAGTAAGTTTGTCCTACTAAATATTTATAAGTATTTAGCAACAATATCATTTGAAACAATTACCACAATATGACCAATACTCCCCAATATGTAACATTGCATTTACATAATGGCCCAACTTCATTCAGTTAATAATCTTAAGCCTAATGCCTAGTTCAATTACACTTGCAATGTACATAAAACACTTGATTTACACCATTACATAATAGTGACTCTTAAAATTAAGAGGGAAACCAAGCTGCGATTATTCAGAGTCATTCAACAAACTTTATACAAATACTGTATACTGGATACAAGGAATCATGCCAAATTGTGTTATTAGAGGCCAGAAAGCATAACGGAACAATTATATTTGACAGGTTTCATACCAGGAAACTTCTGCTCAACCTCACACTGCACTTGTATAACCAAAGTTTACTTGCATTGCACAGATTATTAAAATTTCATTTTTCATGTAGCAAAGGGTAAGCACAATCCCACCACCTCATCCTAGCCTATCTAATCTAAGTGTGTAACTTCTAAAGTTTTATATTACTTCAGAACCATACAATTGTAAATTGTAAATATTATAATAAATAATATCATTTGAACATTTAACATAAAAGGAATGTAGAAACCAGACTCTGTGCTTACCCACTTTTTACTCATGACAGCTGTGCACCTGACATTTATGATGACTGTAGATCCATGTTAGGCCAAAGAGCAGGAACTGAGAGTGAGGAGAGCTGCTGAGAGAGTGACGCTGAGGATGACACAGAGATGGATGCTGTAAGCTATGCATGTGATGATGGCAAGAACTTGCTGGATTCTATGGTGATTATTTAATGGTCCATGCCAAACACTGGTTTCTGACTCAAAGGGGCGAAGAGGCCACTGGTCAACCACACTTCATAAACTACACTTTAATACCAACATACACACCAACCCTGGCTCTAAGTGGGTCTCCCAGTCAGAAAATTCATGATGACCCTGGACTAATGTGGTGGGATCAGGTTCAGCATGCCATTTCCAGTGATATGGTGAACTGCAACTAAATTACAGATAAAACATGTTTATGAAATTCTGTCTAGCTTTCAATGGGTCACCATCTTGCAGCACACTGACTAATTGAAAGCTAGGCAGAAGTGCTGACAATTGCTCCGTTGAATTAGTGGTGATAGCCCAACTGAACAGTAAGTCAGTGACTACATTTGATTTGCCTAAAATATGTCTTATCTTAAAGCCTACATTGCTAACAGCCACCTGGAACTGCATCTTGCGAACTATGGCAGCCAAGGTCAAATCTCTGTGCAATGGAAACTTTCGTATTGGACGAAATACCAAACCCTAAGGGCTACCAAGATGTTAATCATCTCAAGGTGGGCTATGCTTAGGTTAAGATAGCCCAGGGGAATGTTGAAGGTATAAATTTGGTTTTCGAACTTGGTGCCTAAACCTCTGAGGCTGGCGTCCAGTTTAATTGAGACACTAATAGGTTTTTGGTAAAAATGTTACGCCATTAAATGTGGGCCTAAACTTTTGAAACCAATTAATGTCTCTCTTGGCTTCCACAGTCAGTTATGTATGACTCTTATCTTTCATAGACCTTAGAAAATCAAGTAAAACGGTTGAGAAAGAAGTGAGAATCCTGTACAGATTTACTAACATACAGCAGACTACTTACAATGACTGGAGTTTGCTTTTTATTTTGGTATGTCTAAGACGCCAAGAGAACTTTTTTATAAGTATTTCTTGAAACTTATTTCTAGGGATGGCAATGTTGCTAATGTTGCAGATTCTTACACCACAGTTTTTCATACTGGCAGCGCAGGAACTTCGCATTCCGGTATTCATCTGTGATCCAGGTTGGAGTTGACTTCTTTAGTGATCTGACAATCCCTGGGCATGTTTGTCCATGACATCTAACAGAGATTGTATGTATCGCTCATACAATGTTGTAGGATTATCTGCAAGAGCCATAACAAAACTAGTATTGTTTAAGTTGGCTCTAAATTTCTCCATATCTATCCTATTGTATTGACAAAATGAATGTCATTTGTCATTTTATCATGAGGATATTTTCAGTCTGATGGGGCCATTCCACTGGAGCTGACTGGTCGGTAACTAAGTATTTTTTGAGAGTCGGGAACAATGTTTACATTGTCGGTTACAGTCAGTTGTAATTTCCAGGCCTGTTGGCAAGAGTCGGTGAAATATAAAACATGTTTGATATTTCTATTACCTTTTCCTACCCTTGTAACAGACCCTGATTTCATTCAACTAGCAACAGGCCTGTTGGTTAACTTCCAGGCTTGTCATTTAATAAAACAAGCCTGTCTGTATCACTTCCAGGCTTGTCCTTTAACTTAAGTACTGCTCATTTGCAGTCCATTTCAAAGCATGATGTGACGTAAAAATATAATGCAAAATTATTTTCAGAATGACAAAGAAACAGTGCAAGTGATCATTATTTTCAGCTGAAGTTCCACATATATCCTATAATTAATTAAGAAACCTAAAAAAGTGTTTTTATTTCATTAAATAAAAATAAAATCCCAGCTTATTTCAAGAAAAACAAGGCCACTGCCGCAGCAGTTATCTCCCGCCTTAGAATCAGTAATAATGGAGAACTAAAGGAGATATAAGGCCTTTGTAGTAAGATAACCCCACTTAACATTGAAGAAGGGGTCAAACTTTCCTAGCCATATATATTTTGTGCATATTTGATGAACCTAGCTGCAATATTTCAAGTTTTAGAGCATCTTAACAATTTTTAAATAATTGGCTATTGCGGCCATTTTGTTTTTCAAAATAAGGCCAAAATTTTTCTCAGGAAAAAACATTTAAAGGCTAGGACTTTTGATGATCTGTCTTTATATTCTGAAGCCATAGCACCAATAATAAGGGTGAAATAAGGATATTTTAGTGTGACGACCCCATTATACGTTGAAACAGGGGTCGAAGGACAAATTCAACACCTTGAAAAGATTCCCAGGCCATGACTTCCTACAAGTTGTTTTCACATTCTGAACCTGTAAGAGCAATATTAGGGGAGATATTAGGCCTTTTTAACAGAATAACCCCACTTGACATTAAACATGTGATATGGCGGCCATTTTCCTTTTTGAACAAGGTCAATATTACTATCAGGCTAGCTTGTCTAGCCATATATCTTTTGTGCAAATATGATGAAGCTAGCTGGAATATTTTGAGATTTAGAACAACTTTATGATTTTTAAACAATTGGCTGTGGCGGCCATTTTGTTTTTCAAAATAAGGCCAAATTTTGCAGAGACAAGTTTTTGTAGCCATAAACATTCCCTGAAGATATCTTTATAAATGAATGAGATGTTAAGGTGTATGTTAAAACCTAACAAACAGATGCACGGATGGATGCACAAACAGACACACGTATGGAAGGCGTTTATAATCTCTCGACCACAACCTATGCTTTTCATGGTCTGTCTTTACAATCTGAAGCCATAGCACCAACAATAAGGGAGAAATAAAGATGTTTTAATGTGACGACCTCATTTAACCTTGAAGCAGGGGTCAAAGGTCAAATTCAACACCTGGAAAAGATTCCCAGGCCATGACTTCCTACAAGTTGTTTCACATTCCGAACCTCTAGGAGCAATATTTGAGAAGATATAAGGCCTTTTTAATAGGATAACCCTATTTGACATTAAACATGTGATATGGCGGCCATTTGGTTTTTTTAACTGTGCCAAAATTACTATCAGGCTAGCTTTTCTAGCCATATAGGTTTTGAGCAAATTTGATGAAGCTAGCTGGAATATTTCAAGATTTAGAGCACCTTTACAATTTTCAAACAATTGGCTATGGCAGCCATTTTGTTTTTTAAAATGAGGCTAAATTTTTCAGAGACAGGTTTTCGACCACGGCCTTTGGTCACAGGCAGGAGATAAAAATTTGGGGGCAAAAAGAGGATCAAGTGTCGACCAATCAACAAATCTAAAACTAGGTCACTAGTAATTATTTGGATCCCATCACGTGACCAGAACTACAGGGTGTTTACCTTCACATCCAGAAAAATCTGCTTTCTCAGAGGCTCGAAATTATTTGGTATGAATGTGTAGCAAAATTGCTCTGAGGGATGGAATTTCCCGCCTCTTTTTGTGGATTTTTGTCCCAGACCCCCCGACTTTTGCAGCCGATCTTATACATATATAGAGTCGTAGGGTCGGCCTCCAATGGAACGGCCCCATAAGTTACAGACATTTACAAAATGGTCGCGAACACAAGCCTTTTGCTGTACTTGGGAGAAACCCAAAAAATCTGAGGGTGTTTTTACAAAATCCAAAGTATGGCCATGTATATGTGTTGGGTAATCAACTCATTGATTGAGGTTGCATGATGCAAGTCGTGATTTGAACTTTTGACTATACTGGGCATCAGTGCCATACTGAATGTTGAAATCAGCGACCATGACAAAGTTAGATTTAAGTGTATACAAGTAAGTGACTAGTCCCATAAATTCATCCAGGAAATGTGGGAGGGATGATCCAGGTGGCCTGTAAAGAACAGTGTTAACTGTGTGGCCAGGGGCCTGTACTAAAACAGTATTGTGTTTAAAAGTTTTTGGCAGGAATGACCTCTACCTGCTCTACTCTCAAGGTGTTCTTGACCAGTATTCCAACACCTCCTCCAGGTGCATGCATGCGAGGGATGTGGTAAAGATACAGTTAGGAGGTGTGAGCTCTTTTATGAATGCAGGAATATTGTTGAGTTTTATATGGATCGCAGCAATTCCAAGGATGTCACAACTCATGCTGTGTAAAAAGTGCACGACATTCGGGCTAAAGTGACAATTAACATGTCTCAATGTTATTGGACCTGGATCTATAGCAATATCAGCCGCCATGCTCAGTAGGACAGCCAGTTGCACCGCTTTTGCTGTGCATGGAATTTTTGTCTTGTTTAACACTTTATACCCACCTCTGGCACTGATCCATTGGGAATTGTTTGTATGAACTATCATAAAACTCCCGTAAAAGAACGCCAGCAAATATATGATTTTGTGGCTATGGAATTTGACGTTTTACAATGATCTGATCAGTATCCCCCTTTGAGATTTAAATGTAACTTTTTTTCTTTAAGGGACGTGACAGGGAGCCTCACTCATGTTTTGAGTCTTGGCTTCGTTTGGCACTCCAGCAATCTTTCTGAGGGTAAGAAAAACTCTCGCCTGCTCAAAGCAATGGCTACAAATATGTTTATACAATAGACCCCCTGAGATATGGTCATTTGTTAAAGAACAATTTGCAGGTTATCCCTTTGGGGTCATTTTGGCCTTTTTTACCTCGGGAGGATGAAGGGCCAGAAACAATTTCCTAGGCATGGGCCCTTCACAGCCTGTCAATGCTAGTGATTATATGCCAGTCAAGCTTACCTTCTTCCATCCTGCAGAGAATTCTATTCCTTGGTAATGCCAATCAAGCTTACCTTCTTCCATCCTGCAGAGAATTCTCTTCCTTGGTAATGCTACAAAACCTGCGATCCACTGCAATATGGATAAACTATCATAAGACACCCTGTTTTAAGTGCCAGCTAAGACATGATTTCCTGGCAATGGGATTTGACATTTTACATTGACCTGATCAGTATCCCCTTTGAGATTTAAACGTACCTTTTTCATTAAGAGACATGAGCTCCCTCAACTCTGATCCACTTCTGCATGTATTTGTCTTGAATTTTTCAAGAATCGTGTATTGGGAATGACAACGTCACTGGTGTACTGGTAAAGGCTTGAAGTTGTGGGGATGTTCACAGCTGTTCCCATGTCTCCAAACACAAGGACCTGTGCTGCAGCTGCTCCTCAGTCCTGTTAATTGGCTGCTCGATGGTAGAGAGGCTGCAACTAACAGCATTTAAAGCCCTTACTTTGTCTTGATTCATAGAATTTGCATCAGATTGATCCTTAGATACACTGGCAAAACTGATCTCTAATTCCTCACTTTTCTTGGACTGACATTTAGTACCCACTGGCCATCGCACAAGGAACAGTAAGAACCTTTGGCATTATAACGCTCAGTACACAGTATCAAATAATTGACAGTAATCAATGATTCAATATGCAAGTTGACAGGCTAAATAAAACGTATACAAAGTAAATACAATGTTATGTAACGTAAAATTTACTGATATTGACACAAGGTACCATAAAAATATTTACATTAAGTTAAAATACCCGTCAAATTACTTTATATGACACAATATAAAATACTCTAGTTAAAACAACTAAACCCATTCACTTTACAAAATTAATCAATCTTAAAATAATGTGAAAAAATTAAAGTTACAAATGACATATATTCAGCTTGAAGAGCGAGGAAGCCTCTTACTTCAGGATTGAATATTTAAGACTGGATCAAAGGTCAGCCAATGACATTTTAGGGTCACTTAACAAGAATATATTTATTGAAATGACAAGAAGCAATGAGAGACGTTTGGGGGTCATACTCCCCATTGTTGACAAGAAAAGGACAGATCTTCACGAAATTGTTTATATAGGTACGTCCTTGAAAAGGTGAAAAATGTGGATCATATTGTTTTCAACAATCCTGAACTATATCTTTTGAAAGTAATTCAGGTTTATACTATGGACTTGTTAAGGTAAACTAGCAAAGCACATTGATTTTTTTCTTTTGTATGTCCCAATATTAAAGTAAACATTGAAGTGAACCAATTCATCACTCAGGTATAATACAACAAATTTATTTCAAAAACTATGCAGAATTTTTTTCTTCACTCAGGCTAATGGAAATTATGTCACTTCAGTGGATACAAGAATAATAACTAGTTAGGTTTTTATGATGCCACTGTGGCCTAGCGGGTAACACACTTGTCTAGGAACTCAGAGGACGTGGGTTCAATCCCAGGTACAGGCAGATACATAGTGGCGGTCCTCTGTCATTGGGTCCTATCCCCAGTGGCAGGTTAAAGAACCTCAAGGACATTGATAAATGGTCATCCTTGAGCCTCTATCTTCCAGTTAGGGGAATGTCAGTTACTTGTGAGTTGGGGCTGCACCTGTACAGTCAGATTGGTTAAATAGCACTTTGAGTCCTGTAGTATATGGAGATATTGTGCTGAGTATAAATGCATAAAAATAATAATAATAATGATCCTTTTATTGTATGGAAAGCCATGTAGAAATGGCGAACAAATATTAAGTTAAAATTAAAGGTTTTGTATTCACTGGTTCATGTCCTATTCATGCCCTATTCACATAAAAATTCATGATGATTTCCTCATTTAGTTTCGGTGTAATGTCAACCTTATAGCCAAACTTATTTTTAAAAAAACAGGAGAAAAACACCTTCAAAAATTACCTTCCTTAGATCCAGAAGGTGATGCAGATCTTCCCAAAATTTAATTCCCTCTTCCTTTGGTCAGTCCCTGTATACATAACAAATTTCTCAGAGATGTATTCATACACATACAAAAATAAATAGGTAAATAAATAATGAAAATGACAATATTATACAAATGTGAGTAATGTATAGTTTTGTATATGTCCAATTAGTTAAAAACAGAAATCAGGGTGGCTATGCTTTTGCAAAGAGATATGTTTTGAAGAGAGACGTGTCAGGACGTACATCACCAGGCAAAACATTCCAAATCTTTGGAGCATCACAAGGAAAGCTGGGGCCAAAATGATCAATAGACTTATATACTGAAGTGGCAAAGGGACCTCAAGCAACACACCATTAGCTTGCCTTATGTGTGTATTATATACACTATGTTTAGGAAACATACAAATATTTTGGATAACCACTTTGTAGGAGCTTGTACACCAGGGCCAGGATTCACAAAAGGTCTTAAACAAAAACTGGTCTTAACTTTAAGAGAAAAGTATCAACTGTGCAAGAATTTTGTCATAAAGCTAAGACTTTTTTTGCTTAGACAAAATGGGATTCACAAAAGGTCTTAGACAAAAACTTGTCTCAGATTTTGTCATAACTTTAAGACCACTACAGGGCAGACTTAAGTCATTTTTAAAATATTCCATTGCATGTATTTACATTTTACCCTTTGTTATGCCAACAAAAAATATACTATGGGAATCTATACTTCCTATAAAAGTAATTTCTGTGAATTGTAATAGAAATTTACATCATTTAATCATAAATTTCCACATTTTACCTTCTTGTGGTAAAATATTGTGATAAAAATGGCTGACTCACAATAAAACACAAAGACTACTATTTTTACATAATTTTGCAAAAAAGAAATAACAAATCTGTTTTATAATTTTGAAGAGCATGTTTGGTGTATTTATCAATGAAAAATGTTTTTGTTTTACTAAAATATGTTAATTTGAATTCAATGTAGTTAAGACTTTTTGCACAAATTTTGTCTCAGCTAAGATTTTGCTAAGCACTTTTTGTGAATCCCAATTTAAGAGAAATCTTAGCTAAGACAAAAGCCATAACTTTAAGACTGGTCTAAGCAAAAAAAAAATGTCTAAGACTTAAGACCTTTTGTGAATCCCAGCCCAGTAATGCAGTCTTAAATATTGAATGATGTTCAATAGGCAGGCAATGGAGAATCTTTCTAACAAGAGTGATGTCTGAGTACTTAGTGCTGTTGGTAAAGATTCTAGCTAGACTATTTTGAACACACTGCAGCTTACAAAGATCAAGAGCAGAGATATTAATAAACAAGGAATTACAGTAGTCAAGGCGACCACCAACCAAAACATTTCCAGCCATAAGAGCAGCAGGATGATGAATTCAGTTTTATCAGGGTTTAGCTTCAACTTATTTACAGACAACCACTTTTGACATCATCCAAGCACGTTTTCAACGAGCCACATTCTTATTCTTACACATAACTCCATAGCGTCTGCATAGAACTGGAAACCTATTCACTGTATTTCCAATGACTTTTTCGAGGGGGGTAGTTTACAAGGAAAAGAGTATTGGATCAAGAACAGAGCCCTGAGGCACCCCAAACAAAAGCTTTTTAGCATCTGATGGAATAGGGCCAATCATAACATGCTGCGAACAATCAAAGATTTAGACTTGAATCAGTCTAAAGCTACACCACTAACACCAAAGGAAAACACCATCAGGTGGTAGAGAGGTTTTTTTAATCAGTGTAGTGACAACAACTTTTTAAAACCAGTGGGAACAACACCCTCAGACAAGGAACAATAAACAAGTTCAGTGATTTAGAGCAGAAGAATGTCTAAACATTGCTTAACCAAAATGTAGGCCACAGTTCCAGTAAACAAGATTTTGTTAGTTATTTTATAACTGCCGTATGGATTTTTTCATCAGAAACTGTTTTAAAGAAGTCAAATGTAGGTCGGTCTAAAGGAGCAATTAGTGTGAAAGAGTCAGAGCTGAAAAATGAGTCCCTAATTTTGGTAATTTTGTCTGACCAAAAAGTGCTAGGCAAAGACATTCTTGAGACTCGTGAGAAAGAAGCACACTTTGGGGATCAGAATGCAATACAGAACCAAAAGTTTCTTTGAATCCTGAGCATTATCAATGACAAGATTGTTTTGCAATAGTTGGATTTACTCCTTGTTTACTAATGGATTACAATGGGCAATCTAGCACAGTTTTGTGGTGACTTACCAATTTGGAATCAAACTGACTCCTGACAGCCTTTGCCAGCATATAGGAATCTGATAGCCATTTAGAAAGACCTTTGGTGAAAGTGTGAGACAAATTAGGAGCATGTTTATCAAGAAAAGCATTTAGGTCAGATGTATATTGCTCACAGTGGATGCTAGGAGTATTACCAGGGCATTTAACAAATGAACAATTGCTCCGAAAACTGTCCATCTTGTGATACCTACAAAAGGTAACATTTTTAGACCTGGGTACAGAAGGGCTGATAAAATCAAGTCGACCCAGCACCAGGGTATGGTCTGAGATGAATTCACTGACCTGGACATTTGAGAAAAGACTGGAATCAGGAGTGAGAATGAGATCAAGAATGTATTCATGCAAGTGGGTTGGTTTATGAACATGTTGATGATATTACATGACTTTTAGAAACTTTTCACTATCCTTGGAAGTTGTGTCAACATGTTGAAATCCCCACAGATCAAAAAAGTTGGCCTTACTGAGGAAAGGTACTTAAAGAGATTAAAAATGCATCACAGAATGCATCAGAGCATTCACCACGTGGACGATAAACACAGGCTCACAGAGGAGACAAGCTAATGAACCAATGGCAAGTACAATATTTTATATAGGAAGGAGTGTTAACTAGTTTAAACTGGATTTAATGATTGACAAAAAAGACAATATCACCACCAAGACCAGGTCTGTGACACAGTTTATACCCAATTGGAGTTATTGAGCGAAGCAAATTGTCAGTGGGTTGTACGTGTGTCCCAGTAATTCAAGTAGGTCCAATGCCCGAGAGAACACAATGTTGGCAATCCTAGTACCTTTATTTCTGGCTGATCAACAGTTGATGACACCAAAAGAAATAGAACCTGAATTTAGGCAGATATCACAATGCAATAAAAGTAGATGCCTCTGAACTTGGCAGTATTGGGAATATTGTTCACATTTTGGCAACAACTTGCCTTCCTGAAAAATGTGGGAGCAGTATACCAGAACCATTAGCAGTCTTAGAGACATAGAGCTCTGGACCTTTGTGCGATATGTTTACAGAAAAGGCACAACAAATCAGACAATATAGAGAGTCTCTAAGTTTAGAGTCTATATGAGAGTACATTTAGGACTGTATGCATACTCCGGTGGCCTAGAATAAAAAGGACCGTGGGGAGTCTCACCAGCTTAGGCCTTAAAACGCAATCCTCTTAGTGTCTGACAGTCAAGCCTTAAAGTCATTCATTCAGTGGGTGACTCACAGGCACCCTACACTACCCCACTGAGCCTGCTGAAAGCAACAATACAGCAAAACAAAAATGGGGCCTAAAATAAGTGAAAGGTCATGTAAAGGTTTTCAATAAAATCTAAGGACAATGAATATAAGCACCAGGAACAATTGGTAAACTTCATATAAAACACAAGTACACAGAAACAAATGAACCAATAGTTCCCATTTTGGTGAGCGATAATTCCTGAAGGTCATCAAAAACAAACTAAAATAACAGATAAGAGAGGGACACACCAGTAAAGACAATAATTTGACAAGAAGGAAATATTATGTACACAAATGGAATAAACAGTAGCAAAATTTAAGTGAAAATGGTGTACAATTGTGATAGTTTTTGAAACGTTGTGGCAGCTAATATGAAAATTTATAACCTTAATTATGCATACTAAGTGACGCCAGTGAATACAATACTGTATTTTCTATATCCTCAATCCATACCTAACTCCAATGCATCAGGCCATCTATACTGTGAAAGGTTAGTAGATTTTTGTTTTTGTGGGTAAATGTTTTTTATAACTTGCAGTTTTGTCAATGCATATTAAATCAAGAGAACGCACACAGTGCAAACCTCCATCAAGGCCAAATAACCCACATTTTGCAATGGAAAACCTCCATACAAGGCCAAATAACCGGCATTTTGCAATGGAAAACCTCCATACAAGGCCAAATAACCGGCATTTTGCAATGGAAAACCTCCATACAAGGCCAAATAACCGGCATTTTGCAATGGAAAACCTCCATACAAGGCCAAATAACTCACATTTTGCAATGGAAAACCTCCATACAAGGCCAAATAACACACATTTTGCAATGGAAATCCCTTTAAAAATTCCTGGATTCAGACAGCTATAACTTTTTATTATTGTTCCTTGTGCCATTGTCGACCTTGTATGAATATTTCATCAAAATCTATTCACAACTTTCCAGGTTTTTTGTAAGCAAACAGACACTGGGAAGTAATTGAAGGAAATTTACATTATTACACACAAAATAACAAGAATAACAAGCAGTGGCCAGAAACTCGCTAAACTCTCACCCATGGCTGATGTGTTTACAGCAAAGTAAAATTTCTGGATTTTCTATCCAGATCAGGATCAGCTTTAGGGAGAACCAAGCCTTATGTTGACCTTACCTTTTATAAAAATATTGAAAAAACCCCAAAACAGATGAATAGTGTTTGAGTAATACCTTTCATTTATAGATTAACAGATTCAAATCTAACAGTGATGAAGTAAATTAATGTGCAACATAGGATACAAGTGAACTCAAACTCATGAAATTAGACACTGTAAGTATCATTTAAGATTTACAAGACTGGATAAGGATTTGAGTCCAAACTAGTGATTCACAGAATGAAAAAAGTTGTATGACCACAGCTCTGTGGATTAAACTCTAAAAATATATGTACAATACTGTTTATTATATTTATTTGCTATTTTACATCGCTTTCAAAACTTTTACACAGGTTATATCATGATGAGTAGTCTTCTGGGCAGAGGAAATCAGTACATACATTTGGTCAACGCTCTGCACTCTAAACAGTTGACCATCAGTTAGAAACAACCCACTTTCTCACATAAACGCTGGAGTTAAATGATTATTATTGGAGGTAATGGCTTCAAAGTAACAACTAACATACAGAATGATTGTATTGTATTGTGTATTTATACTCAGTGCAATATCTCCATATACTACAGGATTCAAAGCGCCATGAAACCCATTAGACTGCACAGGTACAGCCCCAACTCACAAGTAACTGACATTCCCTTAACTGGTACATAGAGGCTCAAGGATGACCATTTATCAAAGTCCTTGAGGTTCTTTAGTCTGCCACTGGGGATAGGACCCAATGACAGAGGCCGCCATTTTAAGTGCTCATCCGAGCTACTATGTATCTACCTGTACCTGGGTTCTAACCCACGTCCTCTGAGTTCCTAGACAAGTGTGTTACTGGCTAGGCCAAAGTGGCACATGATGCAAAGTATAACACAAGATGTAGGAATTTTCTTCACATGCAAGTAACATACTACGTTAAAAGAACTGAGAGCATATGAAATTTTTAAATTGTTAAATTTTTAAAGTAGTCTACCAACCCAAAATGAAAAGAGTTGGCGAATATAGGAACCAAAAGTATAAATAGAGACAGCCTGTGAGACCTTTTGTGAATAATCCACACTGATGGGTCCTCCAAAACCCACGAACCATGATGTCTTGAATTGACACATTGTGGTCAAAACAACAGTGTCCCTAAATGAATGAAAATTTTGAAATCCATGCCCAACAGGTAAATTATTGAGTTAAAAAAATTTGAAAGGTATTTCCAAAGGATCCAATGACCTTAACAGAACACAAGACACATTGGGAAGGGCCTTGTAAAGTTGTTAAAGTTTCTGAAAAGCAATTCAGTAACTCAGAAATTCAATTAGTAACTGACTGTATGTGTTGTGTCTGTTTCACCCACTAAACTGTCATTGGAAACAAAAAATCTACTAGTACAGATTTATTTGTCACTAGGCATATTTCACAACCATAATCCGTGGAATCTAGATTCCATGAATGAGATAATCTATATATAATATAATGTACACATATATATATGTTACGCCCAATCCACGAAATTGCCCATTTCGTGAAATAGGCAAGAATGTGACTTGCCTATTTCGTGAAATGCGCAATTTATTCAATTGTGGCTTGCCCATTTCATGAAATAGGCAATGTTATGCATGGAATTATAAATTTCTTTTGTATACCTTATTAACAGAAAGTTTACAGATATGTAGGAAATATTGAAACTATGTTACTTCAATAAATTAAAGTGTAAAGAAAGGTAAATAAACAGTGTTTATTTCTGTATTAATTGTTTCAAATATGTTATATCTTTGTTGGCACATTAATACAACTAAAATATTCAGAAATCGAAGTAGTACAATCAGAATTTCTACTTTATAACAGTTGACTATTTCCAGGGTGAAAATTTACATAATGTCATAAAATACATAAAATAGTACATCTGGTAGTACACTGTTCTAATACTGTTCACAGATAATAAAAATGTGTGTTTTAATATCTAGTTGCTGTTTAATAATTAATCCTAATTAATCTTAATGCCTTATTGTGTGAAATATTTTGTGTTATAACAAGTGTAGCACATTAATTAACAATTGCTGTAAAATATACATATAAATATAGCAAAATATGAAAATAAAGTGTGACTAAGTGTTTACAGGAACATTAAACCAATAAAATACTTTTATGCATGAAACTTTATTTTTCATACATGCTATTGCCTATTTCATGAAATAGGCAATATAATTCTTGCCCATTTCACGAAATGGGCAAGCGAATACTAGAAAAATTGCCTATTTCATGAAATGGGCAAAATTCTTGCCTATTTCACGAAATGGGCAATTTCACAGATTGGGCGTAACATATATATATATGATATAGATTATCTCATTCATGGAGATGAACAGTATAATACTCATGCTATGGACCTGGTAAATATCGTTTTCTTATATTTTATGTCAGTCAGGAATTCTTCCTATTGTATACAATCCCACTGGACATTATTCTCACAAAAGAGGTGTCAACTGGGGCAGTATTCACAAAAGGTGCAAGTCAAATCATTTCCTTTAAGTCAGCTGTATTTGTATACAAAAGGTAGCCCTAAGACTTGGCTAAGAACGTTTCTGAATATGCCCCCAAGAACAGAACCCCTGACTCTAAAGCATAAAGAAGTAATTCTAAAAAATGACAGTAATGTTACTAATAAGATTACAAAATTCAAACGATCAACTGCAGTGTTTGGTGAGTAATGCAAACTTGACTCTAATAATGTAGGGCCTAGATTTTTTACAAAGGTCAAGTGTCAAGGTTAGGATTCAACATCCTGTCGATCAGATATATTGGGACAGGTGCTAGGCAATCAATGCTTATGGTAGCTGAAACCTAAATTGTTTTAACAAGATCCATTGCATACTTAACTGTCACTTATTCAATCATTGTAATAGTGGGGGCTATTTATAATATTGAATCATTGCCAGAACAAATTAACTTAGCAAATAACACTGCAGTCCTTTAACAGGGAATCAGGAATAATCTTTAGTAACACCAGTTTTATAACCCAGGTTCAGTGTCCACTTGGGGATCCAGAGGTGTGGGGCAGTTCAGGGGGTTCAACACCCCACCCTCCTATTAAAAGTAAGATTCCTCCAAAATTATACTGGGTTCTACCTAGATTGTACAAAAAGATAACTGGCGAAGTTAGGGTTGTACTTCCCATTCAATATGATAGCATTGCAAATAACTGTTAAATTCACAGGACAACTACTAAATATAAAAGCATTTCCTGAGAATGCCACCAGATCCCCTAGCTTTTGCCTGCTGCCTTACCAACCCCCGACCCCCCCCCCCCCCCCCCCCCAACTTTAAAAGCTGAATCAGCCTCTGAGTTTTATGAGTCTGTCTACCAAATATCCTGATAATGTCATCCTGAGCGTAATCTAAGTGATTGTAAGGCGTGTTCTTTTAGCCATGTAGGTCAAGAAGTTGTAGATTTTTGTCCGATTGAAAGCAACACTTTTGAAATGAGCAATTTTTTACGGTCTGTTGAGAAAGAACAGAGCGGATTCTTTTATTTATGACTGATGAAACTCTATATTGTGTGTTATAGTAGAATTTTAAAACTTAATCTTTGCACTGTTACAACTTCTATTTTGACAGCTAGGGCTAATCTAGCCAATCACTCTTCTATAAAAGTGTAATTTTTTTTCCAAACATAGAATTTTTCAGGGGAGTCTTCAGAGTACTGCGAAGAATTAGCAGAGTGTCTTTTGACAACTTTGATCATAATAGTTTAAGTCATCTTTTCTTTTGGGACAAATAAGGAATATTGTCAGTTTACCTTGCTCGTTTTCAACATTCCTAACCATAACTGCCTCCTAAGTTTTAAATTGGCTAGCTCTTGTCATAACTCTCAAAAGTGGAACTAGGGTTATTATGTTAGAGATTTTGGATATTGGTACCGAGCCAGTCCACAAAAAGGTGATGCTGAAGTATGCTCTGAAACTATGTAGGTGACTGGTATAGGTTGATGGTAACAACAAAATTGGACAAATCAGTGTCCATTGTCAAATTTTGTGTGTAAGGTCAATGACTGCTTATGTTCAATATAGTTTCTATTAATATACTTATGGGCTAAATTCAAATCAGAATGTGATCACTATTATTACCTCCAAAAGAGGTTATGTTTTTGGTATGTCCTTCTGTATCTTTGTCTGATCACTATAGCTCCAAAAGTAATGAATACATTATTCTAATCTTTAGGTTAGGGCCTTTTCACAGGAAGAAATGATAAAACAAAAGATCTAGATTATACTATGGACACCTCAAAATTCTGAATTCAGTGTCTGGAGAGTTCGTGCTCACGCACCAGTGATTTATAAATAATTCTTTTGTTGATACAAATCATTTGTAGGTTCAGATTATAGCCTACAGCTATGTTAGGGGGTAGATTAAGATCTGACCACTTTTGTGATGCTTGGTTGTAGTTTGATGATCGAATTCGGTTTTAACCTGCACACATATATGGACTTTATGGCTCTGTTGACACAATTCATTTTAAATCCACTGTTTTGGGACTTATTATGAATTTCTCTGTTGGGGAGCTTATGTTTTGGGTGTGTTCATTTGTCTCTCTGTGTTAGTGATTACTCCAAAATGAAAGAAAGCAGCTTTATGAGTATTTTATGTGGGCAGGACCTGGTCAAATCAAGATGTGATTAAATTCTGGTAAAGATCTGGACTATACACTGGGAACAAAGAATTCACATATTTTCAACATTCCCATTTTTGCTATTGTCCTGATTCAGCTATCCCATTGAGGGTGGTAAAATAAAAGGAAATACAATTCAACTTATGATACTGGGATACTTGGTTGCTTCGGCGGAGGTCTGCACTCTTGCAGACTTTTCTAAGTAAACTATAAATGTAGTTTCAACTTTATAAAAGTTAAAACAATCTATCTTTATTTGTAATAAAATAATCTTTATTTAAAAGTTAATCTAAGAATACAAATATAAGTGAATATGTTCTATAATTAAATAGAGTAAACACAATAGAATGGTAACAGAATATTATCCTAATATCATTACACAGATGTGAACAGAAACGTTCTATGTATCGAACAGCTACACATATTTCAGAAGAAATATACATAACTGTTCTATTCTATTCTATTCTGTACTTTTATAGCGCTTAATTTCTGCAAGGCAGACTCTAAGGCGCAACACCAAAAATCAAGTTAAAGAAATCATCTGTCCATAGCCGTTGCCAAGTCCAGTACCACGGAGACGCTGGATAGAGTGTATACTAAGGAGGGAATGCCTTGTGGAAGAGACATGATTTTAACCTTTTCCTGAAACAGGTGAGAGTTGGGGCAGAACGTACCTCATTAGGCAAATGATTCCAGATTGTGGGGGCATCAAAAGCAAAGCTGTGGCCAAAGTGATTTTTGGATTTATGTACAGATGGACAGAATTGAGGAACCTCCAGGAACCTTTTATCTGGATGGTTGTATCTTGTACTATATCTTCCGCAACGAGTGGGCAGAAGAGGACCAAAGTAACTGGGATGACCACTGTGAAGAAACTTATAAACTAGAGTGGCAGTTTTGAAGATACAGCGAGATTCAACTGGGAGCCAATGGAGTCGTTTGAGAATAGGAGATGCCCGCGTGTATTTGTTACAGTTTGTGACAATCCTGGCAAGTGTATTTTGAATACACTGTAGTTTACGCATATTGAGACTGGACAGACTCCTGAAGAGAGAGTTGCAGTAATCAAGGCGACTGCTCACCAAGGCATTAGCTGCCAGGATAGCAGCCTCATCAGTCAAGTGCTTTCTAACCCACCTGAGATCACGAATTTGAATGAAGCATGTCTTACAAATATTGCGGACATGGTTAGCAAAGGAAAAATTAGCATCAAACCAGACACCAAGGTTCTTAACAACAACTGCAGGATGCATGAAATTACCAAATATCTTAACTGGGAGATAGGGATCTAATTTCTTGAGTTGTGCATGGGATCCAAAGATGATAAACTCTGTTTTGTGAGGATTTAGTTTGAGCATACTTGACGACATCCATTTTTGAACATCCAGAAGACAAGAATTCAGTTTGTTAAAAGCCAGGGCTGCATTTTTGTGAGAGATATGAATAAACAACTGCGTGTCGTCTGCATAAAAGTGGTATTTGATGTCAGGATGCGTTCCAATAACCTTACTCAAAGGAGTGGTGTATAAGGAGAACAGCAGAGGACCAAGGACGGAGCCTTGTGGTACTCCAAACAACAGCTCATGCAAATCAGAGAGGGTTGACCCAATTTTAATTGCCTGGAAACGGTGGACCAATGCAGTAGGCTCGCCCCGTGATAGTGAGAGATGGATCTCATTTTTGATAAGCAGCAGGGCGGTTTCTGTGGAGTGACCACTTTTGTATGCAGATTGCCTAGGATTATCAAGATTGTTACTGTTGATATGTTGCATGAGCTGTTTAACAACTACACGCTCCACCAATTTTGACATGAAACATAGTCCTGATACCTGTCGATAATTTTGCAAATCCTCATTTGGAAGTGATGCTTTCTTAATGAGAGGAGTGACAACTGCCTTCTTGAATTTTTGAGGAAATACACCCTCAGCCAATGACAGATTGACAAGTTTTGTAATTGACGGGAGTAAAATTTCCACACAATCTTTCAAAAGAAAAGTAGGGACTGGATCTAAAAGACATGATTTTGTAGGGGAATTTTTGATGATTTTTAGTACCTCGTCCTGCGAGACCTCATTGAAGGAAGGTAGGTTGGGAGGTGTACACATGGGTGATATGACAGTTGCCGAAGAGGCTGTGAACATATCACAAATCCTTTTGATTTTTTTATGAAAGAAGGAAGCAAATTTGTTTGCTAAGGATTTCTCAGACTGATGAGGAGGGAGAGTACTCTCTTGACCACTATTGAGGACTTGACGAAGTGTATGCCATAACTTCTTTGGGTCACGGCTGTTATCACTAATGATGGTGCTATAGTATTCAGCCTTGTCTCTATTTATGATTGCATTGCACCGGGCAATCTGTCTGCGCAATCTACTTCTGCTCAGCTGTGACCTATCCCTATGCCACATGCGCTCAAATTGACGCCTGAGAGATTTGGCCCTACGGTAAGAATCTGACAGCCATCCAGCTGGTGTTTTCTTAGCTCTTCGACAAATCAATGGTGCATGCCTGTCCAACACACCACCAAGGTCACGAATATACTGGTCATACAGGTCTGCAGCCACTATAGCAGGAGATGTGACAAAGGATGTGTTTGCAAGATCCTCACAAAAGCTCTTCATATTGATTTTATGGTACTTGCGGTAAGAAATACTGTCAACCTTCGGTACTGCAGGGCATGGAAAATCCAAATGACATTTCACCAGTGCATGATCTGAGACCATTTCCCCAACAGTCACATTACTGACAAAGGAGGAATCGCTTGGGCTAAGTATCAGATCCAGTGTATGACCATGCAAGTGGGTAGCTTTATTAACATTTTGGGCAAGATTAGAGGTATCTAATAGATTGAGAAATTTTCTTTGGTCAATACAATCTGTGTCCACATGGACATTGAAGTCTCCACAGATGATGTAGGAGGACGTGAGAGATGACAGAAAACCACAGAAATGCAGGAAATTATCAAGAAAGGCAGAGGAACATGAACCTGGGGTGCGATAGACACAAGCCATAACAAATGATTTTGAGTTAGTGACAATTGATATGACGATGTTTTCGAAAGTGGAATGTGTTGGTGCGTCAACAGTCTTAGCAGGTAAGTTTTTCTTGGAAAGGAAGCCCACTCCGCCACCGCGACCAATCGTCCGGGGCCTATGAGTGACTTGAAATCCAGGCGGAGTTACTGACTTCAGTAGGCTGTCAGTATCAGAAATGTGAATGTGAGTTTCTGCAAGTGCCAAAATATCAAGATTATTCGAAACAATTGTGTCACAGATCAAGGGACCCTTATTCCTGATGGAACGGCAATTCACAAAGCCAAAGTTTATAGGACCTGGATTAAGGGAGATGTCTCCAGATAACAACAACAGAATCAAAAGACATTTGACCCTGGCATATGCAGGAAACTTATTTGAGAAAATTTTACAGGAGTAATCCCTGATTGGGGCAGGAACACGAAGGGCACAGGGAGAGACTAAGAACTGACTTTGGTCAGCCACTTTCAGCCAAAGGAGGAGACTGAAGCACAGAAAACCCAACAACATCATGGCTAAGGAGCAGGCAAGACAGAGTAATAGACACCTAGCAAACTAAGTGGTTGGGGTGACTCATGATAAATGTCCCTAGTAAGCTCACATTCCGATCTTCGTCCCGTGGGCGACTCACGGGCACCCTATTCACCCCAATAAGCCTCAGAACCTTAAAACTGCCCTTAAGATAGCCAAAATAACTTATATAACACAAGAACCATACAACAAAGCAGCAAAAAAGGTTACTGGAATAACTCTGTGAAAGATGAATGATAGGGATGATACACCAACAGTTTGGACAGTTACACGGTAATTCCCGGTAAATGGGCAATAATACCCGATTATGGGGTAATAAAAGAGCAGACAGCTATAAACTACATAAGTGGTAGAAAAATGAAAACATGGTGTAGTAAAACAATAATTGAAATAATAGGACTGAGAAATGTGTACTAATATGCTGAATTGGTGTTACAATTGGAGTTTATAATTTTGTTTTCGAGAAAAACGACGTCTCCGTGGTTCGTACTAAATTATATACACAACTACAGAAGCTCAGAACTCCCATTTATTTTTTATGCTAAATTGTATCTACCAGTTATTAAACGTTGTTATATATTGTAAAATTGCATGTAACATTTACTGGTCTAATTGTATCTATAAGTTAGTAATGTGGCAATGAAACTTTAATAACTTAGTAACCTGTATGTATGAGGTAATAACTAATTTATTTGAATGAGCAAAAGAAAGCAGACCATTGACCCTGTGTAAAAAGAAATGCACGCCATCAGCTAGGGTATGTTTTGATCTCTTATCTATATGGCCAACATGATAGACAGAAATGCACATATTATTTATTCTGGAGAATTCTGGCTTATTACAAAAACCTTGTTCACTAATAGAATTCCATGAGTAGTCAACTGCCATAGCCTGCCGTACCATGCTGTGCTGATCAAACTTTCAACTTTTGTGATACGTGGAATGAAGAACTTGATAAATTCTTCAAAGCTCTTATACAAAGGTCTCACCTTTTTGTCCTGGGTTCATTAGCAACAATAAAAAGATGCATCTACCTTCTCATGTGATTTGGTCCATCGCATGTTTAGGTAAGATGTATTTTGGATGATTTTCATTCAGAACCAGTTTTTCAAAATGTTTGAAAATCTCCCATGACCTCTTACAAGTTGTACTACAATATACCAGTGTCCTATAGTTGTTACAAGTGAGAAGAAAACACACATCTTGGGGTAATATTAGTTTATTTTAATTATCAGATTCTAATGATTATATACATACATTTACAAGTATTTAAGGTGACCCTAACTTAAATTAAACAAAATATCTTAGGATAGCCTTAACTGCTTGACATAATTTACACAGGTCATACAATTAGGCACTATTGATATATACAATACACCATTCAGTTTACAGTAAATGAGATTGGAATGCACTGTTGAACCTGTAAATATTAAAATTTCAAATCCTTTAAAATCACAATAATCAATTAAGTCATAGTAAAACGTTTATATTAATGCAAAAAAAAAACATTACCCAAGAGTTTAGTATAACACCTGAGGGCAAATTAAGAGTTACTGTAAATCATAAGTACCCTAAACCCAAGTAGACATAGGAAAGCAATTTTGGGGGGATGGTGAAAGAATCTGTTGAAAAGTAGTTGCGACAGTATCTGAAGCATTGTGATCTTGTGTGATATAAGACCAGATTGCCTCAATGCCACATTTTCAATGCTGGACGGCTGAAGGAGAGTGCATACACAGGGCACTAGGCAGATATGAGGTGTTTGCAGCCACACAAGGACAAGGTTGTCATGCAGAGGTAAGATACGTACATATAAGAACGTGTAACAAGGAAATGTGTGATCTAGCTGTACTGGTTCATACCCTCTCACTTCAGTAGCTATTCATTTGAATTTGGATAAGAATATGACTTAGCTCGGAAAAAAACATGAGAATATCTCCAGAAAACGATTATTGCAATGACATTTTAAGATGCATTTTTGAGACATTCATGAAAGCACTATTTATTATGTTTATAATACAATTGTTAGAAACTTGTGTTTTGTTTAGAAAAATATACATTACTGCACTGTAATAGGTATGAGATAGGACATCTTTTTATGCTACAATATTTATGTACAAAAATATATGAGTGCTATATAAAATGCAGATGTTTCTCTATGTATCAGAAGCAAAAGTTGTGTGTAACTTTCACAAAGATAAGAAATGTAACAAGTGCCTTACTGAATATTATCTTAGGTGTAGTTTCTTAAAGATAACACAACATCTACTCATATTAATGTTAATAAATATATGCTTTTACACAAACTATTTTATAGTGTGGGGTCTATGCATTAGTAAATGTTTTGCTTTGTCAAGATATTACCCATCAAGTTTTCATATTGCCACATTTATATTTGGAGTGCTGTAAAGTGGTCCCAGGTGTAACTATTCTGTTTCTGCTAGATAGACAGCACACACATTGTAGAGCCATCTATATTGTTCCTGTAAGTATATATGTTTAAGAATAAAATGTCTTTTAAAAGGCTCAGTAGAGCGTAATGTTAAAGTAAGATTTTGTTATACTAGTTTTAAATATAAAAGCAGTTAAAACAATTGATGTAATTATAAGTATTTGCACGGTCTTGAATACATTGAACAAATATTGTACTAAAGTATAAAGTATCAGGCATATTAAGGGTGAAACTTTAATAATTATGAATTATACCTATTCATATTCATTTATTTTATTAGATTTTTCATTCCTCTATTCCAGTTCAGTCAGGGATCACTACAATAAGCTTTCTAATTTTAACCTCCTGGGTCAAGGTAGCCTCACAGTATGATGTGTGTATATAGCAAATAATATTTGAAATGATAAAATTAATTTAATTAATTTAACCTCACTGTAAAGTGTCAGATGACCTTTCAATATCTGAACTTTAGTCAGATCACCTTCTGTCAAAGGTTTGGTGATAAGGCTTGTGTATGTTGATATAAGGTCACCTTATCGTAAAGGGTCAATGATCTAGTCTTCTTTACCTGTAACTAACCTGTGTAATAATAGCAACTTGTGCTTAAAATGTAGTAGTCTTATTAGAAAATCTTATGGGGGGGGGGGGGGGGGGGGGGGGGGGCTGTCATTAGTGGTGTCAGTCCATGGTTAAATTAGTGGTAGACCTAAAGTGTTTTTGTTCTTTAAAGGATGTTAGTCAAAGGTCAAGAGTTAAGAATGAGAATTTTGTGCATAGTTACATCACAGAATATGTTAAATGTTATTGGTCAACCTATCTCTGTTCCTGGAAATTTCTGACTGCAGCATCAATTTAAAAAAGAGAGAGGACAGACCTTGTGCTTACTGTTGCCAGGCCACCCTGCTCTGGATGAAGTTTGCTTTTCCCCTGTGTTTAAAAATTATTTTAAGTTTTATATAACTTTTAATTTTGCACATTCTTATTTTAACCCCGATTTTAGAATACAGCTGTATTTTGTAAGTTGGAAGATTTGGTATTCGAAGGTGACGTATGGGTGCATAATAAGTGAAAACAGTTCAGGGATATTTTAAGTGTGCATAATGGGCAAAAAATACATTTAATGGGTATAATCATGCACCTGTGATGTGAACTTGGGGCAGTTTTAGCCATCTCAGGCAGGTTATCTAAATTATTAATTATCCCTGTTCATATTCATGTTATTTTTTTTAATTTTAGCATTCCGCTCTTCCGGTTCAGTCAGGGATCACTACAATTTGTCTTTCTAATTTTAACTTCCTGGGGTTAAGGTGGCATCACAGTATGGTGTGTGTATATGTATAGTAATAATATTTCAAATTAAAATTAACTTTATTCAATTACACTATGTCTGAACCCACAGGATAAATCACACAAATTTGAGACTTGTGTTTTCTGATTTTTTCCCATTTCAATTTACACCATTTTAAATCCTTGCTCATGATAATATTGGTCTGATTTGACATATATCACTGTGCAAGAACCATTGAATAAGGTCATGGAAAGAGTCTAGTAATTGGTGGTATAAGAACATTTGAAACAGTTTGATAAAAGAATTAAAAATATCCTGTCTATACATTGGTTTTGAATATTTTGCTTGGTATGTATTTGTCATGGCTTAATAATATTAACTAAATTGTTTTTTTATGCATTTTTACGCACCTGGCGTATAATGAACTCGCGCCTAGTTGTTCTGATCTGTTTCACCACCTGTACAACATCCACATGTTGCTCCTTGTTAATCATGTCAAACAAAATGGAAGCACCAATGTACAGGCCTGTCTCATCTACTCCATTACTAGAAGATTATTAAATGTACAGAAATATGACAATTATTTTTCATTGGTGTATTTTGTGTAAATGGATCAGAATTATCATATGCTGAAATTTATCACGTATTGCATTGAAAAATATTAAATTTGAATTTAAATTTGGCAAGATCTTAGATTGATCCCTTGTGTAAATATTACCATGTCAAATAAATATCAAAGTCAGATTTTACAATATATTCTACAGCTCAGGTAATTTCAGGAGAGGTCCTAAATTGATATCATGTTGCAATAAGTTTTGTTCCAACCCGCCATGACAAAAAGAGAAGCAAGTGGTCAACTCGAAATCTTGTTACTAATTTGGCCCTGAGATCTTACATCGGTATGTCAAAGTTATTTAAATTATTAAACATCAAAAGTGTTGCTATACACAGTGAACTACTTTGAAAGATATCAATGTATGATTGTAAAAATGATAAAATAAGTGTTCAGTGTTATTAAAATCTGTTGCGTGTATCGGAACACTTATTCAGTTGTATTATACATAAAAATCTACAAACATTAACATAGCATCAATCTTGCATTTGTTGTGGAATTCATAAAAATAAAAGATAATTAACTAATTCAGTAATTTAATATGAATGTTACTAGTATCAAAAACACAGGGCTGGTACTGCATTATCAGTTTAAGTAGTTTTTTCAAATATATTCTTCAAGCATTTGCAGTTGGTACCAGAAACCCAGTGCATAGACAGATTTTACATTCTAGACTGTGACATAATCTGATATTCTTGATTACTACAGTGTGTGGTTGAAAATGTATTTATCTGGAAAAGCAGTTAATGTAGAGTCTGTATCGCTGTTACCTGCAAGTTACTGTGACACCATTTTGGTTGGCCACCTGCACCATGGCCTGAACTTGACGATATAATGCAGGAATCAATGATGAATTCCTTTTTGCAAGTTTCAGGGAAGCCCAAGATTTCAGAACAACCATCTTCAATCGATGCCTATTGAATACCTGGCAAATGTAATAAATGTATTAATATAAGGCGTAAAATTCAATCTTGTGTACCATATTAAATCAAGTGTATCATCTTTACAAGTGTCCTGACTCAAAATACTCACCTCTCACCTCAAATAATATGGCATCAAACATATGGTTGGGAATTTGCCAGTTGCTATTTTTCTGAGTGCAAAATCTTAGCCAAGTATGTCAATGTCAAAACTAACACTTTGGAATGTTACAAACAGTGTATTAAATAAAATTGAAATGGTAAACAGTAATGCCAATAGTGATGGTAGTGACTATATGTAACTGAAAACCTCTTACCACTATAAACATACAGTGTGCTGTTATGGAAGCAACCATCATGTCATTGGTTCATATTCAGTTAGCCTCTTGCTGAATGAACATTTCATCAAAATGAGAACATTTGTGCTTAGAAAGGGGAGAATGGCTAAACAATGCCCACTGTTTCTACATAAATAACTTCATTCCCACTAATGTGCCTTCTATGTGATAATAAGTGTACTCTGATAACATGCATTGTAGAACTAGTTGTATATGTTTTGCCGTGTATTACCATCCCTTGAAAAACCATCAACAAATTTGGCTTGCTTTACCTGTGTGCAGATTCAAAGAAAAAGATTTATATTAAAACATTTGATATATCCAGTTTCTGTTCAAATTGTGCTGCCCCACCATTTTGGTACAGGAATGTAAATAGTGGCTTTGATGACCACTTAAAGTTGTAATCCTATGTCTTTGAGTCGCTTCCAAAGAGACAGACTAAAGAAACGTTGACGTTGATAATAGGTTATCCCTGCCATTCTGTCTCTTAGTTTGGTTTATTGTTAGTCACTTGAAAGCTTGGTTTGTATTTATGCAGTCATCAGGGGTGTAGGAAGCAATTTTGGTTAATTTTACAGAATGTATTGCATATAGGTAATATTCAAATGGTCCAGTTAAAATATTTTAAAGTTAAATTACCAAAGGAAATCTTTGTGGCAACATCAATCTTAAGTTTTCCCGACCTTGTATGGGTATAGAAATACATATCGTCATCTCTGCATTTGAAAGGTATTTCTAATATCTTGATTACATGTTTCCAGAACCTGTGACCTTTCCTTCAAGTGCTGAGCTGATACAAGATCTATTTTAGCAAGGTTAATCACCAAATTAAGGGGGATGTATAATCGTCAGGCTGGCCAGGTCCAATAAACACACAGTAAAGAAAGAAGAGATTTCTGGGAAAAATCTTATCAGCTGGCAAATTGCTGGGCTAAGCCATTGCTCTGTGTGAATTTGAAACTACATGTCTAGGTTCTATTTTAAATAATAAGCAACACTGTAAATTAAATGTAAAATATCATTATATGTATGATTTTGGTCTGCATAAGTGAAACATGTCACAGAATTTTACAAATCCCATGACAGTTTAACTTAAAATGTTTCTTTTACAAATCATAAAAATTAAATATTTTACAGTTCAAATGGCAGTTTACACAATGGTACATGTGAGCAGTGAGCAGGTTAAAAGTGTAATTTGACCACATATTATTGAGTTACCTGTTAAAATTTACATAAGCTTCAAAATTGGAGTTGAGTTCTTTTGCAAAAAGTTGGCCAGTTCCTATGCCTATGGTCATGTGAGTTAAACTTGATTGAATTCTACAGTAGCAGAGATATTGTGATATACAATAGAAGTATAAATATACAATAGAATTTAATTAAGAAACATACACCAGTGTTGCATACATTTGCAGATGACACATTTGCATATTCTGCAGATCCACCCTGTACACCATTGGCCTCATGCTGTTCTATGAAGATGTCATACTCCAGTGTCTCTGAATCATCTGTTGTGCATGTGGCAGACACAGTGATATCGCCATAATTCAAAGACAGGTGTTTGCCACTGAACCACTGATAAATACATATCATATATATCATTGATTTTAAAATGGGAATTGAGTGACACATTGTTACAAAAGAGTATGATTAACCATCATTGTTATTGAGTTATCTATTGTGCAAGCTTACTTAACCCCATTCAAAGATATTACAATGAAGGCTTTCACACCTTGAAAATGTTTAAGCTAAAGGCAGCACAATGCTACCAGTATGGAAAACTACGCAAAGATGCAATTTTCTGTTTCCAAATTGTGACACAGTCTTAATTCTACAGTTCACTGAATAGAATGAAACATATCTTGGTTTCTTTGGTCGTGCACTATAAAATTACATTGACAATTACGTTGTCGTCGCTGATATTGTTTTGCAGACAAACAATTGCTGCACTTTTCTCCCGGAGAATAAGTTTCCAGAAATTGCCAGCTGTACTTTCTGCACCCCACTGGGTTGCACAAAACTCCTGTGGTCCTTCATATCCCTGAAATGTAATGCAATGAGTATGTTAAGTGCCTTATTTCTTTCATATGACAGACTCTACGACTAAAACCATAAAAGTAAAAGGAAAAAAAATCAGAATCCAGAGGTAAACCAGGCCAATACTATTGACACCAGGGAGAGTGAAAGTAAAATAATTTGTGTTGCATTCAATAAAATAATTTAGTTAGTGAGATTTGATTAAATGCACTACAAAGACAAACGTTAGATTATGATGATTAAGTTAGAAAAATTGTTTAAAAAATTACTCATTGTCAAACAACTACCAATGTAGATGTATATGTGTTTCAATCTATCATCCATATGAACAAATAAAGCAACTGAATCTCAGATACGACTACTACATAATTTGTATGGGAGAAAATACTTTTTTAGAAAAACTTACCCTCACATAAACAACATTGATGTCAATTACCGGGAATGTTGACAGTTTCACTCTTTGCTGCATTGCTGAATTTAACATAAACCAAAAGTAGCAAGATAACCAAAGACAATTTACCTAACTAAAATATGGTAGATATGCACCAATATGCACTACTGTGAGAATATGGCAATGGTATTAGCATGGCATATTGCTGTGGTAGACATTGATCTGAAAATATTCATGTAAATTAAATGATGCAAATGTTAGTAGGCTATCCATGGTGATGTATGACCTATATGATTATGTATATGTGCAGACATGTTGCTGCAGCTGTGATTCTATACTCTGCACAACAAGTATGTTTTTTTCAATACCACTATTGACAAAAGTACTAAATTAATGAAAACCATAAAGTCTTTAATGCACAAGTAATGTATTATATACTTCATTTTGTTCTATTTAATCCTCAAGATACATAATTTTTAGATGTCATACCCTTCAATGCAAAAACATGTAAGAATAAGTTGAACCTATATTCCCAGTAATGACTACTGAGTGAACAAATGGCAACTTGTTTAGCACTTACCCACCCACTGAGTTATGAAAAGTATGAAAAGCTATTTGTTGATCTACATACTAGATATATCACTGCAGTCTGTGTTCTCTTCAATGTTGTCAGTACTTTCCATCATTGTCTCCTCCTCAGCAAATGATGACTTTATATTCTGAAGAAACTGTAGAACACAACCAGTAAGCAGCTATTTTTATTTTTTCAGCAATTTTTTTCATTATACATTTATAAATCACCAGTAGTGTTTTTCTATTGTTGCCTGTTGATCACAACTGATAATTTGTGCATTTTTATTTACATGTTAACACAAGCATTTTGAAAAACAGATTTAAAGTAAAGATAAAAATGTTTTTAAAGTGTCAAAATATATACCAAGTTGTGAAGCCTCAAATAGAAACCAGAACTTGAAGACAGAATGTATACTATCTGGCAGCCAAGCAAATTTGTAAAGATCGGGGACTATCATAGCATGACGGGGAAGACTCAATTAAAGCCTCTCTTACATCCCATCGTACGTGTATAGACACGTAAGTGTGCTGCAGATATTGTTGAAAAATATGAACGTAAGGAGAATGCACATGCGCAAGTCTCTCGTAAGTTACCTTTGAGGCATGGATGCGTTTGTAGACATCCTGCATGCACGCAGGGAAAATCTGCATGCCAATTTTCATTGCAGGGCCTGTGCGACCTTGATATTTTGTTCTAAAATCGCAAGTGTGCCTTGAGGGTCCCTTGCAAATCAAGCAATTTTACTCTCTAACCAGGATGTACGTGCACGTACGATGGAATGTAAGAGAGGCTTAACCAACCCACTAACCAAACTTACAATCCATGCCTGTCACAGTTATTTTGTGAGATTATAGGTGAGGTCACAGAATGAGAGGTTATAAGACAATGCCAATAATTTGCACATTTTTGTTCACATCTTAACATAAACATTTTTAAAAACAGATTTACAGGGGTGATTTGAAAATGTGATCATGTACCCATATTATTCTTGGATTTGCAGTGGTGCCAGGAGGTGCGATTGTCAGTATATGTCGTATGTGAAGCAACCTTGTTATTGATAAAACATTATTACTTTGTAGAAAACCCAAAGAAATATGTTGACTCATATCTCCTGATGAATATTAATGAGTTGGGTGCCATGGCCGTGAGTTCAAAGTATTTTGATCTTCAAGCAGCCTAATTATATCTGAAATATTCTTACAAACCCTGACCTCATGTAAAAGTGCAATGAAAAAAATCCTGGTTCAAATCTGGTTCCTTTTTATTTAATCTACCTTAATCTATTAATTGTGTAGACCTTTTCATTATTTAAAACTTAATTTGTATAATATTTATTTATGCTTGGCCTGCCTGTCATTGTATAAAACAATACAGCTATATTTGAACAAAACCTTTGCAATAATTTGTATTTTTATTGATTTCTATTCAAAATAACAAAACCAAAATAAAATTTTATTCAAAATATTTAAAGAGGATAGCCAGCATTATGCTGTACCTGGTATTCATCTTGTGTTCTTTTTATGAATTCACCAGAATTCAGAAAGGCAGGTACATCACTGAGAGTCACTGCAGTCGATCCCAATGTTACAACTTCATTCAGACAATGATACAGGAATCTGTATTGTGCCTGATTAAAAGGCAGTCATAGACTATACAATTAAAGTTATTTTAATGACATCATGTTGTGAAAACAAGAATGGTAACGTTAGATATTAGTTAAGGAAAAACTGTATCACATCTGTTATGATCAAACAATGTCAAACTTTATTGAATTCAATGCGAATAGTGGCATTAATGTTATAAAATTTAGAATAGCAATTAACAAGCAAGGTTACAACAACCAGGAAAAAGCAAATATTTTTCACCCTAAAACTACATCTGATGATGAGCATATTTCTGTCGAATTCTATGAATGAAAGTAAATGTTTCACAAATTGCATTACAGGAAAACAATATACCAGAGTCTGGACCATCTGTACTCTTTGTTGATTCAATTTTGTCACACAATGTTTCACATCAACAGCTCCTTCAGCCTCAATCTGATCCAGTAAAATATCCAGTGCTATCATTGTTCCTGTTCTACCAATGCCTGCACTAAATTGTTAGATAGCATGGGTCAAGACAATTGTAAATAAAAATGTACATTATCATTGAGGTAAGTAGGTTTACTCTTTGTTGTTGTCAAGGGATGCATTGTCTGTGGATAAATCACAGTGAAATCACATTTTCTATGGCACTCTCGGGTTTTTCTGGCCAGTGTTTTCTCATTCTGAGAAATTTTATTTAGAAAATTTTAGTTTCTAAGAAAACTCCTTATTTGAATATACTGGAGGAGATCTATTTTAATGGGACTTAAGATATGCTTGTCAGTATTTGGAATTGTATTGCATTGGTATAATATATGAGTTCAATTATGGACTCAATTAATTGTATGGCGCTTTGCTATAAATGTCAGTATTGTAATAAAACAGAGAAAGACAAATGAATTAATAAGAAGAAAACAGTAAACCTGCAGTGTACTAGCACTGGAGAAGAATACATCAGTCTCTGTTCCTTGAGGTATGTCCGGAGTTTGAGTATGTTCGTGACACTCAGAGGAAGATGCTTTTCTGGCCAGGATGTGTATTGGTAATGTGTGACAATGCAGTGTTCTTTAGCCTGAAATTGTTTTGGAAGTATTGTGTAAGAGATTAAAGCTCTCAGTTTGGCTTTGTATTTATGAGTTGGTGAGTTGGTTATACACACTAGCACATTCACCTTTTGTTAGAATAGTGAATTTTTTTTGTTGTATCATATAACATTTCAATATTGGAATCATTAACGTAAGCACATACAAATTCATGAAATTGAATGTTGAATGATTTGTTAATATTTATAAATTACATGAGTTATTCTATGATCTGAAAACTTAAATGCACAAAATTTTGTAATATCTTGATTGCCTTAGAACCTTAACAATTCTATGATCTCATTCTGGCATGCTTTGATTTATGTCTCTGGGTTGGCAGGAAAGATGATTTTATGTTGGGTTTTGATTGGAGCATGGTAAATAAGTGATATTGTATGACATTGCTTGTGAAAAGGTTAATTGTAAATACCATGACGATAGCCTTTGTTATGTACATAATAGCACACACAATAATGATTAAAATATCAGAGGATTGCTGGTGTTTTGTCCTCTGATATGTGATTTTGCGTCAAATTGTTGCAAAATTGTACAAGGTCTGACGTTTAATATTTGACATAAAAGTAAATCAAATTTGAGGAAATTTTAAACAATAAACTTAAGTAAAATAAAATAACATATTTAAATAATATAACAAATTTATACCAAACATATCTTGTATAGTATTTAGCGTTTTAGTATTTTTATTTTTTCAAATTCACTTACTTTGGTAATTTTAAACTTTCTAATTACAATATGGGGATCCATAGTTTCTTCTTTCATCATGGCAAAAATGTCCCCAAATCTTTGTATCCCCTCAGATGGCCAGTAATGTTCACACATGATCTATAAGAATTATTATTTAATTGTAGATATATTATGTTCACAATTACAATTAAACATGTAAATAACACAAAAAATGAAGTAATTACACAAGTGTACTATTTTGGATGTTACAGGGTTTCAATATAGGTTTTTGTACTGTTAAAGATGTTACAGTATTTTGCACTCTGTGTTATAGGAATGTTCCACTATGGCATTCCATCACCACTACCACCATCCCACTTGGGTAACAATTCAGAAAATTAAATTAGCCGTTCGGAAATGTTAGGAGATGAAACTTTTCATTTGGGAGATTCTAAGACCAAAGACAATGGTCCGTGATCAGGATTGTTCAGAAATGGCTTAGATCCAGTGGATAACTTTGTGAAGATTCAGGATTGAATCAAATGTGTTCCTAGTAAGTTCAAACAGTTTGAATTTATCATAAGCTTTCAACAAACCTAGACCAGCCTTATCAAATCTGAAGTAATCTTAACCTTCATAAAGAAGGTCATCGTAAATCAGTTGTAGCAATCATACAGGCTTTGTAAGGTTTATTACTCATTTATTAAGTTTCAGTTGTCAATTGAATTTTTTTTGCAATGGTTTCAAAATGGCAATGTCTCTCCAAAAACTATCATAAATTAATCCATGGAATGTGACTGATTCAAATTTTTCTAATCAGAGACACGGTATGTGATTGGATCACCGAGGTGGGAAAATCCTGTAACTTTGATAAGGACTACCTTTTCATCTTCAGTCAAGTTGGTCAACATAAAGATACTTTTAATTCCATATTCCCATATCATACGCCAGGTGTCAGGAAGAGTTGTTTTTGTAGAACCTGTAACATATCAAGCATATTTGGTTTTACAAGTAATTTCCTGGTAATTTGGTATGCACTTCTAGTGAACACAGGATTAAACAGTAAAGGCAATTTGTTGCCAGCTAGGATCCCTTATACATAGCAGAGTCTTATAAGCTTTATTTTTTTGCTGTGTTTCGATTCTGGGTACTAATTTTACATACTAATTGCATTATTGTGATGTAAAATAACTCTCAATCGGCTGCCCATTGAACATCGCACTGTGTTTGAGACTGCCTTACTGATGTACGAGTGCCCACAAAGTGGTTATCCTAAACATTTGAACCTTTTCTCAAACCTAGACACAGTGTGTTGCTTGAAGTCTCACTCATTAGTATGTAATTCTAAGTCTTTTGGTCTCAGCTTTGCATTTCATGATCAAATGATTTGGAATGATCTGCCTGATAATGTATGTTCAGCGATTTCGCTTTATATCTGGTCAATTGATTATGGATCTGATTTTCTGTATGACAAGCCTACACTCTGTCTTTAAGAGAGAGATTAAGCATTAAGCTGGTACTTCGGACATTTTTATAGCATAAAAGTCAACAAAATATAAATTAAAACAAGTTATTTGTGGTAGTTTAGGATAGATATAACTTATATTTACCTAAAGCTGCTATGTATGACACCTTCTGATGATAATCCTAAAATTAACATACTTTTATCATTTACATTTGACTCCTTAGGGAATCAAAACATATATGCCATTACATTAGCACACACACAATAGATTAATATTCTTATTTGCCACTTTTGACATATGACTTGTTGCATATATCTCTAATTACTGTATTCTGGTGAACTATTAGAAAATCTTACCAGGAAATGCACATAAGTAAATATATTTATTATTAACTAACAGATCTGAAAAGTTATTTGATCTTAAAATGGCTCTGAAATGATAATAACAATACTTGCTTTACTTTGCAAAGAAATTGAAAAAAAGAAACCATCTAATTGTACTCTGTGTTTCTTTAATTTTTAACATAAAATTTCAGAAGAACTTTACCTCAATAAAACTTGCATTGATGTAATCTGTCAAAGGATTTTGATCTTGTATTTTCAGAGGAACTCTGGTATGATTGTCTAAATAAAAAAGCAACAACATGTCAACAAGGAAGAGCCTCACATATCAATTCTTTGTTCATTAAACATGATCCACAAAATTCAATTTCAATTTCATTGATATGGTATGGCTTATTTTTTCAAACCCAACCTGTTTTAGTATGACAGATTGTACACCCACTGTTATAATTTCTGCAATATTATTTACATATAAAATAAACTATTCAACTTTTTTAAATATGTAAAACTGGTACCACAAAAGCAACTGACATACATGGCAAAATATTATTGTATCTGTTCTTCAATTTCAGTTCTGGGTTGTTAGCTTCAGTAACTGCTGCTGTGATTTGGGGAATATCCTAAAAATAGATAATTTAGTTATCATAACAGTAAAGATATATGTGTTTATCCCAATGAAATTTATGGTTTAAATCTGAGCAACATGGTCCCAACAGCATCATGTAGTAGCCAAAAGGTATGTCAGGAAATTTTCAGGAGGTTGATGATTCAAACTTTAATATAAGAAAGCTACTCTGCATTGATATCTTCTTGTCATTAACTGAAGCCATCATGAAACCCATTTAGTAAGCTGGAACATATGTTAAAATTACTGATGCATGTTAATTAATTCATTTCATGTGTTTGCCACTTTGGTACATTAATAATAATAAGTGTGAATGTGCCTACCTCATATTCCACTTTGTAGATGTTACTCCCAGAATCCATAACCTCAACATGTTGTCTCAAGTCTTTAACCAGTATATATGTTGTACTCATTACTCCAACTATTTAGCAATAATAAAGTTTTGTGAAATATATATCTACAGCACAATAAAATTCTTGATATATTCAGATAATTTACAAGTTACCGAGTTTTAATGTGTCAATATGATTAATACTTATTGTATCTGAGTTGCTATTTAAAACGTTTCTCCATATATATAAAAGTTAAAATTATTTTTATGTTCTGCTTAAGAGCTATGATCAAACCATGGTTAGGCCCAACATGCTGTCATAAGCTGAAATAAAACTGCTGGCCAGAGGCATTTGAGTGATCATTTGGAAAAGTACCACCTGATGAGTAGGTCCCACTTGTTTTAAGTAGAGAACTTTGTACTTATACTATACAATTTTGCATTACAGATAAAGCTTTTTTAGACTACAATACATTATTTATTTTATAGCTCACCATTAACATATCGACTCCCATCATCTTCCAAGGGTATACATGTGTAAGCATCATCTGTGTTATCTGTTGCTATAATGCAAATGTCAAAGTTGAGTTTTATGCCTCTATGAACAGTTAGAGTGGTTTTGTTTTAAGTTGCTATTCAAATTACTGGCTGAAATATGTTTTATACATTAAAGTAGAAGTTTGGGTTTTATGTCCTCTATTGGCTTCATTTTCACCAAGGCTACAGAGCTCAACTTTAATGAATTACATGTATGTAACAAATAAAATGAGTAAAACAGAATAACCTTAAAATTAGAATAACAGAAATCTTTGGATTTTAGACGGAATAAACATGTGTGTTTTAGGTAAAACTTGATCTGTATACAATATCATTTGATTTTAGTGGTGTAAGGTTCAAACAATAATAGAAATAGAACAAAATTAAAAAAAACAACACATTGACAATCAATGTGACCAAACAACCATAAGACATACCTAATCTGACTGCTTTGTCCACATTGCTGGTTGTTTGGTGTTTGTTTTTTTCTGAAATGTGTGATGGCTTTGGAGCAATATTAGGTTTTCCATTTTTCCAGTGATAACATCAATATCATCATTTGGAACTGAAATAAAATAGCTATTATTAGCAGATTAAGTACTAATTTAAAATACTACATGAGAAGTTTATCATTAACCACACATATGTGTATTTTTGCCATACCAACCTGAATATGTATTTTCAGTTCTTCCAAAACCCAAACTTTTTACCCTTTTTTCTTTCTTCTGATTCTTTTTCCTAATAAAATAATGCCATTGTAATTTTAACAGTCATCAAGATTTTAAAAATAGTCAAATATTTAAACTATTTAAACTGAGAGTGCTTTTGTGATTTATAAATTATTCTGCCGTATTAAAGTTTATAGCTAGCACAATATGTTTGCAAAAATATGCCAAATTAAAAAGGGTAACAAAAGATGGTAATAATCTGATCTATCAACCACTTTTCATACAATTACCTGAAAAATACAACTAGGGCCACCACAACAATAATTATTATAAGTAATGTAGTAACCATAGCACCAACTATAGCACCCAAATTATTTCCTTCTTCTTTATCTTTAGATGTCTTATCTGCAATGTAAAAATTTCAATATCTTTCACTCATGAATTTTGCTGAATTATAAGATTTAAAAAAGAACAATAAAAATGTTAATGCAAAGTAAAGTATATCTCATGGTGTTCCTAAACCAAAAAACAGTTGCGTTTTTAATTTGGAAATAGTTTTAATCACGTTTGAATAGATTTGATCAATATATCCAGATTATTTTCTTCAACATGTTTTTTCAACATGTTCTGATTCATAAACTTGGAACTGATTTGAAAAAGGACACTTTATGTCAGCAATGTATTTTATTGTAGTTTATCCACTTGCATGAAATTATAATTAATAAAATAATACTTTGAAAAGTAAAATTGTGCCATTGTCACCTTCTCCATACACATGAAAAAAAACAAGTTGATAAATAAAACCTTACATTCACGACAAGCTTCTCCACTGTAGCCTGTTACACATCCTCCAGTACAGACACCAGTTGCTGAAAACTTGTCACATGGTAGAGTTTTACAGTTTGCTGAGCAAGGTTCACGGTCAGAACCATAAGTGTTATCAGGGCATTCTGCAGGCACAAAATGTTTGGTAGATTTTTGTCACATAATTTTATTTAGTTCAGGGTAACGTTTGTCCAAATATTGCTTTTTCACAGTAACATATTAGTAAAATATATTTAAAAAATTATCATAAAAGGAGACATTTTGGCTCTCTTCACTTGTATTATCCCAAAATCAAATATAACATAAACCTATATAGAGTTTAATGTTTTGGCTATTTCATTACAGAAGCACACAATGTTATTGAATTGCAAAGCAAAATATTTTTAAAGTTTAAATTTTTCTTATTTCTAGCTCATTATAATGCAAACATATGTGTTGTAAAACTGTCTTTCTGATGACTTTTATATTATATATTTAAATAATATAGCTTGTAATAGTCAGTAATTCAAATGAACTGAAAAAAATAATCAGCCATATTAAGAGGCATGGGTGAATATGAAAAATAAATATGCAATAGCAACATGTAGGTCAAATCCATTGCTTTGTGAATAATAAAATAGGACAATCTGAAGACTTTGTTAGAGCTATCATGCCAGTTCAAAATGAGAACACAACTTTTTAAATACAATTTCAATAAATACACTCTTTTCTAGAATATATGCAAGGGCTACACAACATTTCAATGGGAACAGTGTTTTACAGTACAGTTCTTCGTAGTATACCCAGCTTCACATCCACCCAGGCAAACACCATACTCAGAAAACTTGTCACATAAAGAGTTAACACAATGTTCAGAACAGGGAAGGCATCCATAGCCATATGTACCACTTGGACAATCTGAGGAACAGATTGAAAAACTTGAATGATTTTATTCAGATTCTGTCAGTATTTATATATTCTGTAGAAGTGTATAGTTAATATGTAGGGTTTATTTAATTTAAAAACAAATATAGGCACACTCCTATCTATCTGTCTCTAAATTTATGTGTGTATAAAAATTAAGTATACCAAAGTATACATATCTTACATTATGACAAAATCATTAATTATTAATCTCTCCCTCTTGGAAGAACAAAAACTCAAGGCCAGAAGTCCAAAGTTTGTGTGTACTACGTCATACAATGTTCACTTGCACCAAAATACACTAACAGTATAATATTCTTGTACTTATTTCCTGGTGTTTAAAATCGAATTATGTCTTCTGGTGTTGAAAATAGTATACATTAATTATGCACAGATTCAGCAGTCACCCAGTTCATACAATGCTTTCATTGAGTGGAGCCGCCTTATGCTGCTCAATAGTAAATCAATGTCATATTCATGAAGGGGGGGTCAGGAGTCCGCTTGGTCCTGCCTATCCCAAACCAAGGCAGACTATATCGATTCTCATCATTAAGAAGAACTCCCAATTCCCGGGATAAGGAAAAGGGGTCCTGTCAACCAAGGGAACGGACGCTCAAGTGTCCCTCTCCTGAGAGCAGCGTGCCAAAACTGCCCAGGAGGAAAATCATGCGTGAAGCACAAAAACTGTCATTTGCGGGTTTATTGCACACGTTAGTTTGTATTTACAATGGTTTGTTAAAACATACACACACAAAACTTGTGAAAATACACATTTTTGATAGCACTAAGCCCAGTCAAAAATGAGGGGGCATGATGGATGCAAAAACACGAGCAACTGTAGCTGATGCATGGGAAGTATTCTGAATGTACGATCACACCGCTGAATTGCGCCACAACCCATGAGACATGATATGCTCCAAATGTATGCCATTGTCAAATGCCAGCGTGGCCCCAGAGCGACGGAAAGCATGGAAGCCATGAGTCGAGGTTGGAATGCCCAGCATTTGGAGGACCGATCTCAACGCATCTCTAAACTTCGTATCTATCACTGGAAGATGCGGATATGTCTTATCAGCAAATAGAGGTGCATTAGAGTGTAACCTACGGGATACCAGAAGAGCCCTAATGGCTCTAACAGGGCAGATTGTACTATTTAATAATTCCAGAATTTGGATGAACTGGTGGTCAATGCAATTTTCTATGGTCTTCATCAACTTTAGAAGCACATGCGCGCCTGGAGGTGGAAATATGATGTCCTGGCGTAACCAATGATGGGACGAATCAAAGGCATGCATGGAATGTGGAGCTATATTAGACATCCTTAGAAATGCGAAATACGCAGAAAAAACGCTGCCCTAAAGAGGGGAGGTGGGGGGTCGGCCAGATTTTCACAGTCTGCAGAAATCCTACCCAATGTAGGAAGATCAAAAACACCTTTGTGATGTGGAGCAAATATAGTATTAATTGAGATGCTTCTGATATAATCCAAAATTAGATAATGATCAAATGGTTCCGTATGCCATCCAAAACGCTTGGCCTGCCTATTAATGGAAAATAGGTAGTTTTTGATAACAGATGGTGATAGTGCATTTTGGTGTAAAAATTCTAAAAATGTCAGCCTTTTCCTTTGGTACAACCATCATATAATCATCAATATAGCTGTGTATTTCAAATCCTTTTTGTTTCATGATATAGGCAATAGCGTCCAAACAAATCTGGAAACTTGCAGATCCATGGACCCAGCTGAACGCTATCGCTGGATCCAGATAATAGAAATCTTGCCATTTGATGCTAAACTTGAGGCCATCAGCTGGGTCCACCCTTAAATTGCGGAATGCTCTCGCCACATCGACTTTAAATAGCAAGGGGAAATTCCCAGTATTTCTAATTGAGTTCACAATATTATCAACTGTGAGTTATCAAATTGTTTCCTGTTAACATGGTCATTTAAGGAATTGCGTTTCGGATACGAGAGATCCAGATAATACGATGTTTATTGCCCTCCTTGGGCCTAGACATGAGTGGAGAACAATGATATTGTGAATGAGTCACTGCGGGTACGGGTCCCAGCAGAGCCCCATGTTTCTGTTCCATGTCTAAATAGTTTTGTACTTGATCTGGATACTGAATGGCAGAATAGTGGTTATTAACTTCTACATTATGCAACTCGTGACAGTTCACTATGGATAGTGGGAACCCAAATTTTAAGTACTGCAATACTCGTTGATCAGGATAATCCTGAAGATATTGCTCCCATGCAGGAATATTTAATTCAGATTGGATGGGATATCTGTCCATCTCATAGTTGGGTAGTCCAGTACTGAGTATCACGTCAGCTATGTGAAAGTATTGGTCAATGGACTGAAATTTGACTGGAGTCTATCAGGACCTATGAATGAAAAACTCGTGTCCTGCAATGCCGAATCACCTATAGTTTTGTTTGTATCATTAAAGTCACTCAGAGGTTCAGCCATACTACATTGTTATGCAGTTGTGTTATTGGGAGTCTGAGTTTCTTTATCAACTGGATATGGATCATACGGTACAATGCTTGAACCAGCCAGTGTGTCAGATTTATGAACATCAGAAATTGCCATTAATTCTTCAATAGTCTTGGTTATATATGTGGTGTATCTACAGCCCTGCGACTGTTGATACTGAACCTCTTGACAGTAATTCTCATATGTTATTTTTGCAGCACGACGACTCGCGGCATCAAGGCAGCCAATGATGGGGTAAAGGTCAAGTAGCCAATGGAAAGAAGGCCCTATTTGTAACACACCCCTATCACAATCGGGGACTGCTTGGATACAAACAGAGTCTTCAAGTTGTGAAGTGATTACATAAAAACCATTCAGCCAGTTAGCTGCATCTGAAAAACATGTAATTTGTACTCATACTGACCATGATACCAATTTGTAGTTGTTACTCGTATCTTTTTTGCCAACTGTGACCTATTGCCATTGTGAAATTCATGAATACACACACTACACACCTCAGTCACGTCATGTTGGCAAGCCACTTTAATGAAACCCCATTGCTGGAGCCATCCTAACTCATGCAATAACGTGACTTTTTTCATTAAACTCATTTAATGGACGTCCCAGTCCATCCACATCATTGTTAAAACTACTCAATTTATATATACCGCCAGCAGAATTGCTGTTACTATCCACATAATGAGAACATGGTGCATGTAGGCTTTCATTCTTACCAGTCATGTCATCACCATTCAAATTGCTTGGAGACTGGCAATTAAATCTATTTACACTTACAGTTCTTAGGATAGTTACATCAGTATCACTAGCGATATCTTTGTTTTTAAAATTAACACAATCTTGATTACGATTCTGCCAATCTAAACTATTTATACAAGTCCTTCTATCATTATAGTCAATTATACTTGGAGTACTAAATTGTTCAATTTTAGATATTAAATCAATACAATGTTTATCATTTTTAATGTTTTCAGAAGCTGTGCCACCCCCAACCTGTGATTGGAGATGTAGCCCGTGTGGTCGATCATTTACCTATTTACTAATATATGTCCTTGTGTCCTGTCCTTTGGGCTGTGATTTGCTGGTACACTTGAACTCAGGATGGCCCAAAGATTTCCCTTGGCGATAACAAACAGCACAATAATGCTTATACTGGCCATGGTGACCCTCATTCATGCACGACCCATCGTTATAGAATTTACACAACCTCACCCATGTATTCTGGGCTGCTGAAATAGCCTGGCTGTTGAGTACTGCCACCCGGGAGCTATTAATGCGATTGAGAGCCCAATGCGTTGCATCCGACAATCTCAGCTGTCCCTCTTCAATTTGTGTCATGGAGAGGGTCACGTTATTGAGTTGTCCTGAGACCCATTGTGCCAATGTGATGTCGTCATATGATGGTTTCTTACTCAATGACGTGGAAATGAAACCTTCATTGGGCCATCTTAGTTCAGGAGCAGCCGAGGTCGTGTCCGTTATGTTATATCATCCCGACTTCTTTTGCAGTCTCTTACCTTGGATGGCCTCAGAATGCGCCTGCAAGTCATACTGAGTCAGCAATTGGGAGACAGCAGTGGAGATCCCCGTGTCACGTCTAATCTGGTCCATAGTGGGTATAGGCAATGCTGTGAGTTTCATTCGCAAGATTTGATGGCCTACTGCCTCTCACGCCTTGTGATGTGAGTATTTCAAGCTTGGGTTTGCATATAGCGATTTTTAAAAGTGTATAGTTTTACTCAATATAATTTCTTTCCTGAATGTTCAGCATAATAATAATCATTTAGATGGCACCATTTTTGTTTAGAATAAAAAAAACAACAAAAGAAATAAACAAAACATAGTCTTAAAAATAATCATTGCAATTACATCTCTTATTAGTTTTTTTATCAAACATCACTTCAAAGCATGGTTTTGCTGTTTTTTATGTAAAGTTTTAAAAAACACTGTTTGTTCATATAACTTGTGTATATTATACCAGAAATATGAGAATTTCTGACATCAAAACTCAAACCATGTCTAGGTATGTTAACTTATCACATCTTGATTGGAAACATTGAGATGAACATGTCTGGCATCCAATCCCAGATGTATTACTTGGACATTCTGAAAAGATAATCTAAATCTCAATCCTTCATCCCAAGCTGTTCAAGGAGCATCACATATCGGAATAATACGTTTAATTAATCATTTATCTGGTTTAGATTACTTTTACCTGCAAAATGTGCCAAAATCGTTAAGAAAATCTCTTGACATTAACCATTAAATTGCAAAATCTACCTGTTGAGCAATCTATTCCATGATATCCAGGAACACACCCATCAGTACAATTGAGTGTGTTTGAAAACTTATCACATCTCGATTGGAAACATTCAGAGGAACATGGATGACACCCTATTCCATATGTATTGAATGACATTCTGAAAAGATAATTTAAATTACATAATGGGCTGCTTATCAATGGTCTTTACAGAACTGATTATTCAAATATTAAATTTGACTAACAGATGGCTAGCAATGTAGGCTCAATCCTTCATCTCAAGTTGTTCAAGGAGCGTCACAGATCGGAATAATAAGTTTAAATAATCATTTATCTGGTTTAGATTACTTTTACCTGTAAAATGTGACAAAATTATGAGGAAAATCTCTTGACATAACCATTAAATTGCACAATCTACCTGTTGAGCAATCTATTCCATGATTTCCTGGAACACACCCATCGGTATATTTTAGTGTGTCTGAAAACTTATCACATTTTGATTGGAAACATTCAGAGGAACATGGCTGACACCCAATTCTATTTTTGTAGCACATAACATAAATACATAAGAAAAACTGGTGATGTCTATATATCTTAAGATCATTAGATACCATATCAAGTTTACTCTTTTGGTTATCGGAATTCAATTTTGCACAATACAGACGGCAAACATTTTACTATATCAATGTAATGTAAAACTGATGCTTCAAATTAATAAATATAACAAACAGTTTGAGATCCAAGTACCCTGAACCATGCTACCTTTGAGGAACATACTAAAATGTTGACCAGGTTTTCCTGGCAGAGTAAAAGCCCAAGGAGGAGAGGTGAAAGAGCATTTATAATCATTCATTCCTCTATCAGATGAGTTGCTAAAAAACTTACACCCCATATCAAATACCATATCATTAATACAAGTATCCAGAAAAACACTGCTGCAAATGTAATGGTTTAAAACAGTTTTTGTTGTCACAAAAATGGTCGAAGTTACCTTCGAGCTTTTCAACTATTATTATATGTATTATGAGGAAATACTAAAAAATAGATATTAATCAATATGGCTTTCTGATAAGCCTTGTTGTAACACAAAATAGAATGATTTACCTTTTGAACAGTCAGTCCCCATATACCCTGCAATGCAACCGTTGGCACAAGTCATGGCAACTGAAGATGTTACACATTTTGAATCATTGCATTTATTTGAGCAATTTAGACAGCCGTAGCCAAATGTTTTCTCTGGACAATCTGCAAATAAATAACATTTTGTCACATCTTGTCATTTTAAATTTTCCTTATGTTAAGTTTTAGTCAAAAATAACTGTTAGCACATGTGTTTTTTTTCTAAATTTGTATTGAACAAGGATATGCCATAATGTAGATGCAAAACCATTTATTTAATACTACACTCTGTGCCTCGTATGATAAAGTATTTGTGGTATTATGAATGATGTTCACTCAATTTGTTAAAAAGGTTGCAATATACATTACTTCCGGATAAAGCTGGGGTGTCGGAGTTCTGTAGTTCTGAGAGGAACGTTTGATGAGACCCTCATCAACTTGCATTGTTGTAAAGCTATTCGATGACCTTGGCATGATCATAAACAATGGATGATTTATACTCATACCTTCATATATCTGTTCACATTTCATTCTTGTTCTTGTATTAACATTGACTTAATTTCTGCAATTCTCTCAAATGAATTTAGCTGTTAAAAGGTAAATAATCTTGTACTTTAAAGAGGGAAAGGAGGGACTTTGTGTATGTGTTGGATTTTGATGAGAGCATTATTTTCTTCAAAAAATTCTCTGTTCTAAAGACAAGATAGTTTTTATAAATCTTTTTAAATACAGTTTTTTCTTAATAATTTCTCAACAATTAATTGTAATGCAATCTGTTCCTTTTTTGTTCTGCACAGCTATATCATCATTTTGGCATAATTAGCTTTAAAAGTCTAAAATTTCATGTTGATTATCCGAGAAAAGTCTAAGAATAAGAATATGCAAACCAAAATAACTTCAGTGAGGTCATGGCAGCTAGTTTTAAGAGTTGAATACACTTACACCAGATACCTTCACTTTATGCATGCTGTTGTGATGTAGTTTGTACTTTTACCAGAATTTTAAAATTTTTATGAGAAATATTTCTGACCCTGTGAACAGTCACTTCCAGTTTTCCCTGCAATACATCCATCCGAACAAACTATTGTCTCTGAAAACTTGTCACACTTTGAGTTTCTGCAGTTTTCTGAACAGGGTTGGCAACCTATTCCATATGTATTACCATCACATTCTGCCAAATATATCATGTATGTTCTATTATCATATGTTGCCATGAAGTGATTCAAAACCATGTTAACACAAGATACAGCTAAGTAATTAAATGGCAAAGTAGAACCACTGAGTTTTTCTTTTGGATTCTGTATATCACTGTAAAATGTAATTATTTTATGGATTTACAAAGTGTAATCCCAAAGGTGTCTAAAACAGGAGATTTGCCTGAATAGTATACAATAACACATAACACCCCAGCTTTATCCGGAAGTAATTTATATTGCAACCTTTTTAAAGGTGTATATTCATACTGTAAAAGTGCTCTAACTTTACTTCCCCTGCATTAACAACTGTACATAACAACCACATAAGTTAAAGTGTGGAAAACAGTCTGTAAAAATGCAGAAAATAGATATTTTTGCTTTGTTACGGTCACGGGCAAGAGCGGTCGCAATTACCGGTTGCCTTTAATTTTGCAACAGGAAATGACAAAAATTTTAACTTCACAAATTTATTTAACAATTAAAATAAAGATTACAGTCAACTTGTATGCCCTCAATAGTACATACAATGATACAGAAATGAAACCAATCTGACCTGGCCACTGTAACTGACAGTTACGTTTGTCCAGTGTATCTGGGGGGGCTCGGTGGTGTAGCGGTTAGAGTGCTCGCCTCCAACCTCTGACACCACCGGTTCGAATCTCGGGCTGGGGGCTTCATGTTGGATAGTTACTTGCTGATTCCTGGTGGTTTACAGTGCAGAATCTTGACCAACTAGTATTCATTGGTTCCTCCACCCATAAACTACCCATCGCAATATGACCCTGGCTGTTGAACGCGACGTAAAACAACAAATAAATCCAAATCTAAGTCCACTGTATCCAGTAATCTCTCCTGTGATCTGTCCTATGATCCATCCAATGTCCACTAATACACAGATATCTGTATTCTGTGATCTGTTAAATGTCCGATAACATGAAATATCCTTATCCTGTGATTCTCTCGATGTCCAATCACACAAAATAACTGTATAGAAATATTCAGAAAGTTTGCACAATTGTACTGTGTGCTTCAATCTATGAACAAAGTCCAAAATGCAGTAAATCCACTCTCTGGTAAAATCACACACTGCATGCAGAGATAAAAAAGTATCCAAAGTACAGCAAATCTTTCCAGACACTGTAGAAAGTTCACTCCAGCAAACATTCGCAAGACAAGTACTTTATATCCACATGATATTAGTTTTAAAACACAAACAGCGAATACTATATTCATTTCTGGTCAGGTGTACAGTCCTTATATACAGCTATAGAAGTAGGCAGAAGCTTATAAAACTTACATGAAAATAAATACTGTGACCAGATCCATCAAGGAAGTTCTAGAACCTACAGGTAGCTGATAGAGTTTCCCCGAATCTATTAATAGAATCACTGAGGTTAGCCTCGAGGGATTCCCCCCGGTCTATAAATAGATCATTACAACATAGTACAAATAAACATAAGTGTTAACTAGACAGGTTCTATGTAATATAAAAATCAATAACTCCATGACCTTATATGGTAATACATAGATAAATCTTTTCCTTAGATTAAACAATGTACTGGCACAGTGCCCATATAGGTAACATGCTTCAATTCTTCTCAAAATTAGGGCTGAAAAATGCAGATAGTATCTGTGGTGTTTTATTTGTCAAAACAACACACAAGAAGTAATTACTTTATTTGATTGAGAGGTTTTCGTCCATTGGCAAATTTTGTATGTTGTTACCTTTCTTTATGGGTTTGCATGTATTATGTGAAATTGGGAAGTCACAAATCTCATTTGATACATTTATAGTTCATCTCATAGAAATCTTAGAATGGACATCGGCCTCTCACTTCCAGGAAATAAGGCTGCCATATTGAAATACTACAGAATCTTGCAGAATTGTGAACAAAGTATATTGTAAAATGGGCAACCTTTAAATGCAATATTGCATTGATTTTCAGTCTGTAAAACGCACAGTAAAGAGCAGATAATAAGGTTTTAATAGATATCAGTGATATCTTACATGCAATAAAAATTCTTAAATATATTTTTTATTATTTTAATGCAATAGTGTTATCTTATTTTATTCTTAGGCTATATATTTATACATAAACTCTAGAGGTGTACAAGAGAAAATTAAATACTACAAATATACAAAAGAAAAAGCTAAATGCTGGGAAAAAGAAAGAAAATAAACTAGTAAACTAAAGTGCCCAGAAGAAAACTTTTTTTTTTTACATAAACTAAACTCCATCGGTTGCGTAACAAGGAAATAAACATTTTTTTAATTCAGGAAAAAAATACTACAAAGAATACATGATAACATTAGAACTACCCACCAAAACCATAAAAAAAACAAAAAAAAAACTACACTTTATATTTCAAAGGTTTAATTTATTTGAAAACTACTCAATATAGTTCTCCATTTCTTATAATATAGATCAATTGATTTGTCTGTTCTCATTGCTATTACTTTCTCCATTTTAATGTGATATTCAATTTTAGGCAAAACTGAATCAGTGTGTAGTGTGTGTTCTAAACACTTCGTGGCATATATGTATTGTTTCATAATAATTAATAAATGATTGATCAATAGAGTATTTTCTTCGCCTTTATATCCTAAAAGAACATTTTCATCTTTTAAAATTTCAGAGACATTTAATACATCCTTAAAATTTTCAAAAACTTTGAACCAAAAATTTTTAACTATTGAGCAGTCCCCAAAAAGATGCTCGATTGTTTCTGTATTGACTTCACAAAAATAGCATTTATCTGTTTGAGATAGTTTACTAAAATAAAGATATTTATTTGTGACAATAGCTCTAAGTAATAATCTATACTGGAATGATCTCATTTTTGTATCAATTGTACATTTAAAAATAATGGAACAATAATATTCCCAATCAAAAATGGATATAACCTTTCTAAATGTAATATTCCATTTCTCAGTATGCATTCTTTGAAAATCCAATTTAGAAACCATAGTTTGGTATGTATTTTTACACACCTTTGATGTTTTTAAGATAACCCCCAAAGGCTCACAGCAATAATCGTATGGGATTTCAATTTTATCTAAAGTTCTATAGTTTCTTGGTATGCTGTGCATTAAACTATAAAAGTCAGCAAAGTTAATGTTGACTGCAAAGGAGTTAACAAAGTTTTCATATCCATATAGATTTCCATTAGCATCAAAAAGATTATTGAAGTAAATCAGACCCTCTGCTTCAAATGAGCTTCTTTTCATTAACAAATTGTCATTATTTAATAAATTTGATCCAAAAATTGGAATTTTTCTAAGATCCACCTCATATGGATGTAACGTTAAAAAATACCGCCAATGAGCTATTACATTCCTCCAAAAAAAATTTGATATTCTTTTCTCTATATCCAACAGGGATTGTTGATCAAATTGCCACATATGTTTTTTGTTTAATCCCTGCATTGTCTCAAACAGTTTTTGGCAATTTCCATTACCTTCCACCAGTCTTTTTACCCAACACAATGTTAAAGCTCTATTGAACAAGAAAAGATTAGTAAGTTTTAGCCCACCCTTGGAAATATCTTTTTGTAGTTGTGCCAGACTTATCTTTTCCTTACCTACCCACAGGAATTTTCATATTGAAATCTCTATTTTATTATAGGTATCTTTTATGGGATCAGGTAGCACTGACCTAATGTCTTAATAACTGTAATTTTATCCAAAATTGATAAATTGAACTTGCCATACAGTTTAAAAAGTTTTTCCAATTCCACTAGTTTTTCCCAATAGTTCAAATGTTCCATTTCATTCAGTTTGATACTAAATGTAATGCCCAACACTTTAAATTCGGTCACCCATTTCAGATTTAATTCCGGACATAATTTTTGTTCTGTATATTTGACCGTGCACCTAACCATACAGCTTGGGTTTTGTCCAAATTAATGCAAAGGCCTGAGCAAATAGAAAAGTCTTTTAATACAGATATTGCTTCAATAAGTGAACTCTCTGTACCGTCCAGAAGCAGGAAATTATCATCGGCATATTGCGCGATTTTAATTCTTCCATTCAAAATTGATATACCTTTAATATCCTCATTTTTTATTATATTTTTGGCTAAAGGTTCTATAGCTAAAATAAATATATATGGACTGAGCGGGTCTCCTTGCCTGCAGGATCTATAAAGTTTAAAGAACTCTGAAAAATAACCATTATTTATAACACAACTGCAGGCATTTTTATAAAGAATATCAAACCATTTTCTGAAATCCTCTCCAAAATTGTAATTTTTAAGGTAGTTTTAATATAAGGCCATTCAACTGAGTCGAATGCCTTTTCAAAATCGATTTGAAGTAACATGGCCATTTTATGCTTCTCCTCAAGATATTGCATAGTATCATAAAGTGTTCTTATGTTTTCTCCTATATACCCTTTTTTCAGAAAATCTTTTTGTTCCTGGTTAATGATATTAGGAAGGACCTTTTTCATTCTATTAGCCATTGTACCTGCTAGCAACTTGTAATCCACATTCAATAGAGAGATTGGCCTCCAGTTTTTCAAAAATTCTCTGGGTTTGTCTCCTTTAGGCAGCAGGGTGATAATTCCTTGCTTTTGTGTGACGGATAGTTCTCCCTTGTCAAATGCTTCATTTAAACTATTAACAACATAGGTTCCTAAATCTGGCCAAAAAAATTTGTAAAATTCGGCAGGGAAGCCATCTGTACCTGGTGATTTACCATTTTTTATATTTTTTAACACACTGCTCAACTCAGATAAAGAAAGTTTACCTTCACATGAATATTCGTCCATTTCAGATAATTTCTGAATGAGATCACTTTCAAAGAACTTTTGTTCATGTATAAGGGATTCCCCTGAATGTCTGGATTGATAGAGTTTCTTATAAAAATCGGATAGTTCCTTAAGTATTGAAGTCTGGTCAGTTATTGTAATTGAACCATTATTAACTCGATTTACTAATTTCTTTGTATAATTACGTTTTTCAAGGTTACAAAATAGGGTCGATGGTTTTCCCATCGATTCATAAATTTTGGCTTTTGACCTGATTAGAGACCCATTCAGTTTGTTTTCTCTTAAGATTTCTAAGTTTTGTTTTAGTTTTTCCTTTTCAGTGATAAATGTGAGCGCCATGTTAGCCGAATTACATCCTGCGTTCAGACGGTCATCCAGTTCTCTTATCCTGTGCTCAAGTTCTGATTCTTCCTTATCTAGTTTCTTTTTCCTTTGTATACAATACGGTATTGTTTCCCCCCTAATACGTAATTTTATCATTCCCATAACATTTGGTTTGATATTCTCTGACTACTTTCATTATTGTCTTGGTTTACATTTGTATATCGTTCAATGACATTTTGAATAACTTTTTTGACAAGGTTTATATAATCCTTATCCCTCAGAAGTGCTGTATTAAACTTCCAAAAACCTTTGCCACGAGCTGTTTCCCACAAATCAACACTAATTCCAACAAAAGAATGGTCTGTCCTATAACCGTAACTCAAATAAGTTTTTATTACTTTGGCATGAATATCTGGGGTTACAAGAAAGAAATCTAATCTGGACATCTTTAATGGCCTATTACTACTGTAATATGTAAATTTTCTTTCAGTTGGATTTGTAACTCGCCATGTATCAACCAATTCTAGTATTTCCATTATTTCTAAAATATTTTGTTTAGATTTGATGTTGTTTTCTCGCAGATATCCTGAAGCGTCGAGGCTAAAATTTAAAGTTAAATTAAAGTCACCACAAATAATCATGGGATTATTCATGTTTTCTGATAAAATGTTTAAAAGATTTTCATAAAAAATTGGAGTGTCTTGGTTGGGGCCATAAATAACAGCTATGGTAATCAGTTCTTCTCCAATAACTATATTAAGTATGAGCAAGTTGCCCTTGTCATCTTTATAGACTTTATTTACTTTATAATCCAGCTGAGGGCTAAACAAAATGGCTACTCCCCTTGCAGCTGAAGACACTGAACTGTAAATTATTTCTCCGTCCCAGTCTAGCTCATAGGCAAGTATGTTCTTCATCAATATGAACCTCTTGTAAACAATAAATTGAAATTTTTTTTCTTTTCAACCACTGGAACACATCAAATCTCTTTTGTTTGTCTGCTAAAACCCTGACATTCATGCAGCCTATTGTCAAATTTTTACACATTTAAAACCATGTTGTCATATGTCACACAAGGTAATTTCATTTTTGGAGAATTCTGGTAAATTTGCTCAGAGAACAGAATATGAAATTGGTGGACATGACGATATTTATCATGATGGTATGGTAGTAGATATAAACCCTAATGGTTCTGGGTGGTAGTTCCAATTTCCATATAGAATGACAAAAGAAAACTTTATAAACTATTTTTTCTATAATATCATTAAGAAATGTTGAAAACAGCAGTAGTTTTAATACAATTAAAATAAAATATCCCTTGAAAAAAAGGGAAGAACACCTGAGAAGACAGATTATGTTATATATAACTATATATGAGTTTGTTTGTTGGTTTTCAAATTAACCTGTCTGCACTTTTGATATTTCCAGGCATGGTAAATTTTGTTGCAGGTAAATTTGTGTGTGGGTTTGTTTTGGCAAGAGGGGGGGCCATGGTGGCACAGTGGTAACACACTCGCCTCCCACCTCTCAGGTACGCAGTTCAAACCCCAGACCCTATGTGAGAAAGATGGTAGTTTCTTACCGATGGTTGGCAGTTCACAGTACAGAACCTTGACCAACTGTATGTACTGGTTTCCTTTGCCGAAAAAAACATTGTAGTATTACTTATACTGTGTTGAAAGTGAAGTTAAAACCAAAATAAGTAAATAAGAGAGGGCCCGCAATAATTGCGTTTGGGTCTAGATACACTGGTGAATTGAATGCACTTTAGGCAATATATTTATACATAAACCTGCCCAGTCACTACCACGACCACAATCACAGCCACAACCACGCTGAAGGAGGGGGAAGCCACAGAATCCATGGGTTATGCCCTGGCTACTGTAGAGGGAGGAAAAGGGATGCTACAGAACACTCTTGGACGAAATAATCACAACTGATATACCAGACTTCAGGAATTTCACCAGAATGGAACCAGCCTTCTTTGATTTGATAGAGGAAAGAATTACCCCCCACCTCAGGAAGTCAGAAACCAACTTCAGGAAGCCATTGGAAATGGGACTGAAACTAGTTGTTACATTGAGACACTTATCCACGGGAGAAAGCTACACTTCACTGCAGTACCAATGGAGGGTTGGCAGAACTACCATCATTAAATGTGTATCCAAGGTCTGCAAAGCCACCTTCCGTAAATTTCAGAAAGAATATTTGATTTGTCCAACAGAACCTGAAGGCTGGAAGTCAATAGAAGAGAAGTTCAGAAGCAGATGGAACGTCCCCCATGCAGTTGGACAGGCAGTGAATATTTCAACTGGTACTGTTCGCCTTGGTGGACGCTGAATTCAAATTTCTGTGAGTCAATGTGGGGGCCAGTGGTCCATCATCTGATGCTTAGATCTTCAACCATAGCAATCTGAAAAGAGGCATTGGGAATGGCACCTTGGGACTACCACCACATGAACCACTGGGACCAGGAGGGCCAGATCTACACTACTTCCTGTTGGGGGACGACGCCTTTGCCCTCATGCCTTGCTTGGTCAAGCCATACAGCAGAAGACAACTGACCAGGGAGGAGAGAATAGCCAACTACAGAATTTCAAGGGGTCGCAGGGTGGTAGAAAATGTCTTTGGCATATTAGCAAGTGGATTTAGGGTACTGTTGACGACCATGGATCAAAGGCCAAAGGTGGTGATAGACATTGTGTTAACATGTATTGTGTTACATAACATGCTGAGACGCTATCAGGGAGGAGCAGAGAGACCACCAACTCCAGCAGACAACATACAACCACCACAGAATGACCAGGGGGAGCAGGGACTAGATAAAAATGTCAAAAATCCATCAAGGGAGGCAAAACGATAAAGAGACTTACTCAAAGACTATTTCAACAACCCTGGGGCACTGGCTGGGCAGGAGGACAGAATTTAAGAAGACTGAGGGGAGAAGATACTGTCATCATTTATTAATCAGTCCTTTTAAGGACTACCCAAATCTTCCCAAAACAATTATTTGAGCTAACTTTGCTATAAAATACTTATTTACCAAAGTTTGAGGCAATTGTTTTCACCAAAGAAATTTGTATTGAAAAAAAATAATAATTAAAATGGGACAATTTTAAATCATTGTCACCAAGATTCAAACCCAAGTCCTCTAAAATCAAAGTGAAAGTATACTTGAAAAAAATTTGTACAGGAAAAAATGTGTAGATTCCTTAACTAAATAAAAAAATCTCCAAAAACATTTCATTTCAATTCTTTTTTATTCAAAATAACAAAATTTATATCAATTTTGGCCAGAAAAAGAAAAACATTTGCACAACTAATAATTTTAAAAAAGAAATAATGTTTAACTCAAGTATGTATGTATTTTCATCCTGCTGTGGCCTGTGTTGCTTCTGGAACTTGACAGGTGGTGACCTGTTGACTTGTAGTGACCTGTCTCTTGCGTTCTTCAGCCTTGTACTGTATTTCACTCAGAAGCTTCACCGTCTCATTCCTGAAGGTTAAAAAGTCTCTCGCTTCAAGGGGTTCAATCTCAGAGTGGAGATACCTGCAGAATGACTGTCTTGACCTGGAGTAGGGTCTTGACATGCTCTCAGAAACCTCATCCACTGGAACTGATCCAAGACTGGATCCTGAGCAGTGGACGTGGCAACCATAGCTGGTTTGCAGGGCTTGCAGTAGACAGCTGATGGGTGATATCTGATGCTGTGCTGATTTCCATCTCTGATTCAGTCTTTCGTAAAGTATTGGGAACTGAAGTTGAGGCTGTGGTTGCTGAAGGTCGCAGTGGTGATTTGAATCCAGAAGACTTAGACACTCCATTCCTTCTGATGTGACCTAGTAGAAAGCTGAAACTATCCTTTAACCAGACCTGACTTGGTCGGGGTGAGCTTGCCACATCTGGCATGTTGAGTCTTGAACCACTTCTTGACGGTGCTGACAGGCAAATTTCTGGAAGCTGCAACTGTTTCCCAGAGTCTTTCTTTGCTCTGTCTGTCTTTTCAATGGGTCTTGTCAAATAGTTATTCGTGCTGTTTCACAAAATCCACGATTGCTTCCTCATCACAATTGCTCAGAAAGATAGCTTCCATCTGTCTCTTCTTCTGTCTAGATTATGAGCATTCTGGATCTGTATCAGTCCTTTGTCTCTTTTCCCCTCTATCCTCTGTCTCCTCTGCTTCCCCTGGTACTTCTATCGTCTCTGTCTCCACCTCTCCCTCGCTCTCTCCTCCATCTCTCTTCTCTCTCTCCCCTCCATCTCTCTCCTCTCCCTCTCCTCTCTCTCCTCTCTCTCCGTTCTTCTTCTCTCTATATCATCAGCAGTATCTCCTAACTCAAACTGTAGTTGAGTATCAGTAGCTACTGCAATCTTTCTCCTTCTATGCCTTGGCATGCTGATCAATTATATATAAAGCTTGTTAAAAAAACAAAACTTAAAGGTGTGCTCCCCAATTTTGAAGGTACTATTTTTATCATTCCATTTCACAGACATAATCCTAAAACCCCCATAAAATCAATCCAAATGAAAAACTTTAGCTTATTAACAAAGAAACACCACTTTAAACTTCAGCAGAGTGGCACGTCTGGTTTGTTATGATAAAAAAGATAAGGTAATATACAGTTGGGAATTTTGGAAAAGCTGATCTCATCCACATATCAGATGAAGTCAGTGTTTTATAAAGGGAACACAAGGATGGATAAAAAGATTGGAGAAAGTGTACACCCTAAACTTAAATCCATATAGATGAATGAACTGGGGAACACTAAGACTGTCTATGTTTAAATTTGACACTGATTACTTCATGGATTTAAGTAGAAGTTAGGTAACTGAATTTAATCTGCTTATTGTAAGTTTATGTTATTTTTCTAATTAACTAGAAGGAATATACAAGATAAATAGGTTAACCATAACTTCCTTATTCAACACTGAAACCTATAAAGGCAGAGTCACATCAGAAAGGCGGAAACTGGCTATAAAACACTTTGGGTTACAGTAAATGGGGGAAATGTACAAAAAAATGAATAAAAGTAGAATTAACAGAAACAGACAATATATTCTTTTTCTAAGAAATGTATGGTCATAACTTTTTGTTGTTGTTTTGTGATATGGTTTGTTACCACAAAAATAAAATTTATTGCCAAGATTGCAAATAATTCAAAATTTAATTGACTTAAATTTTCACAAGGTACGGTAATGTTTTTGTTTGCAAGAAAAATCCTGACACTGATGGACATGACCTTGCAGTGAACTATCTGGATATACTTGAATATGCCCTTTGAAATTTTGACACTCTTAACTTTTTAAAATTCTTATCCTTATTTTGAATCTTTCACTAAAAATGTTCTTCAACCAAATGAGTATATCTATAAATTCTAATAAATAAGTTGTTAAAAAAGGTTCTTCAAGTTATATAAGCTTTAAGTTTAGACTTACAAATGTATATAAGGTGAGATGCATTTAACAGGATGAGCTGGAAGCATGTGCTGGTATATAAGTAACTCAGTTGGATGTCACACACCTCATTGTCTTAGTGGGTACTTCCACATCAGTGATCACCGACCGTTCATTTTTATTCCTATATCTGATTTTACTCTAAATGTTTCTGTGCACTCAATCATGGTTAATGTTAGTGGATGATTGCTAACCTTATTCCTATTTTCTCTCTGTATAGTGAAATTCAGCTATCAGAGCAGTTGGGCAGTAAACCTAAGCAATAGTTGTCATATCTACCCATACATATTTCACTATATATAGGCATGTTTGATGCACAGTACTGTGAAGAATGATGAAAGAATTACTAATATCTCAATGATATTATGAAGAAAAAAAAGAAACTCAACCCTAGACATCAATCTGAGAGCACTGATCTCCAATAGGGTGCATTTCTAAATATTCAGGAGTTTTGGGGGTCCAGAATATGACACTGATCTTTCAAAACCTTTGACCACTTCTTTTTTGACAATGCCCTACCCACCCAAAAAATCATAAATATATTCATCACTTCTCTAGTAATTGACAGACACACAGACAACGAGTGCACACCAAAACATAACTTCCATGGTTGAGGTAGTAAATAGCGAGTTACAAAAAATATGGTTTTATTTACATACACATATCATATATCTTGTATATGGAATAACAGGGATCACCATCAGTTGACAGTGATCAGCATTAAGGAAACACAGCTTTATTCCAGCAATAAAAAAGAGCATAATGGTGAAAAACCACTGTGGTTGAAAGCTAGGGAGTGCTCTACCCTGATTGGTCTGCTCAAAATTTTCTGTGGTCATGTGACAGGTGGTTTCCAAACAAACCTTTGCATACAAACATATGCACATGCACTTTATCTTAATTTATTTCATATTTAAAACAATGTATGGGTTCTTAAAATATATAGGTTTCATAAAGAATGTTATAAAGAACATATTTAGTGAATAAAAAAAAGTTGAAAAAAACTGGGGAGTACACCTCAAAAGTGAAACCTCATAGAACAGATTTCACTCCCAACCAGTCCAACCTAGCTCAAACTTAAGCTATTTTGCAAAAAAAGATGAAAAACTTAAAATAAAAAGCAGTACACCAGTTGTCTCTTAACAAGTCAAGCCCAAATGAATGAAGTGCGTCTGCTGGTTTGCCTTTTAAAATCCTCCAGATCTTGAAACCGACAGGCCGTAAAGGGGTAAAATATTGCGGGCTTGTCGGTAACAGTTCCCGGCTTGTCTGTTTGTGTAACAGGCCTGTCGGTTTCTGTTTACAGCTTGTCTGTTTCACTTCCAGGCCTGTCAGTTATAAATTTTCCCAACTCTAGGATGCTGATGTGAAAACTTCCCGACCGGCCTTGAAAAGTTACAGGCCTGTCGGGAAGACTTACAGAAAGGCCAGTTAAAGTTACCAACTGTATGGTATGAATTCTGGTAGAATTCATTATAAATAGCGATATATGTACAGCACCAACACCAGATCACAAAGCAGTACATACAACTTTAGATATACTAAAAATATTTTCTAAATCTTGAAAAAACCTGTCAAAACAATAACAGAATCACAAAATTAATTGACATCAATAGTAAAAGACAATACAATTCAGATAAAGATATTTTAAAACATTGTGCATCCTTCTACTCCAAACTATATACAAGTAATAACCCACGACAGGATTATATTGATGAATATTTGGCCGAACTTCAGCATTTACCTTTGTTATCAGATAAAGATCAGTTAATCTGCGAGGGTAGAGTAAGTATTTTAGAATGTGAACAAGTTCTGAAAGGTATGAAAAATAACAAGTCACCAGGATATGATGGACTGACAGTGGAGTTTTATAAACTTTTTGGCAAGACTTATCCGATTTGATGATAAACTCTTTTAATGAATCCTTTCATGATGGCAAGCTCTCTGAAATGCAAAATACATCGGTGCTTTCATTGATTCACAAGAAAAACGAACGCACTTATTTAAAAAAACTACAGGCCGATCAGTCTGACAAATGTAGATTAACATATTCTAGCTTTTGCCCTGTCAATGCGCCTACAAAACATTATCACAAAAATAATCTCAACAGAGCAAACTGGATACATTAAAAAACGATTCATTGGTACAAATATCAGAGCTATACTTGATGTGTGAAAATATTGAAGCCAATAATTCTGCCAGAATACTCCTTCTTTTAGACTTTAAAAAAGCCTTTGACAGTGTGGAATGGACTTTCTTATTTTCTACTCTAAAAAAATTCAACTTTTGCAGGGAGTTCATTCAATGGATAAAAATTTTGTACACAGGACCAAAAGCCATCATAAAAAATAATGGATACCTGTCAAATAAAATTAATATTAAACATGGAATAAGACAGGGCTGTCCAGTGTCTGCCTTACTTTTTACTTTGGTAATAGAGATATTGTCATATAAAATACATAATGACACTTCACTGCATGGTGTAGCTGCAAAAGTAGGCCCAAAAAGTAAAACAGAAGGTATATGGCTAGGTCATTATAAGGACAGACAAAGAAACAGTAACTTAGCGGGCATAAAATGGCCAACCGAGCCAGTGAGATGTCTAGGAATATATATTGGAAATGATAAAAAAGAATGCAACAAATTAAATTGGGACAAAAAGCTAGAAAACATAAAGATAAAATTATATTCTTGGCAAAAGAGAAAACTTACCCTTTTTGGGAAAGTCACTGTTATAAAATCATTATTGATACCCCAATTATTATTTTCTGCACATTTTTTAGACATACCAATTGGATACATTAAAGAGGTTAACAAAGTTTTTTATAAGTTTTTATGGAATAGTCATGACAGAATAAAAAGAAATACATTAATTGCTGATATTAATGAAGGAGGTATACAAATGGTGGATATTGAATCACAATTTGAAGCACTCAAAAAATTGATAAATTCAAATGAGTCTTGCTGATTTTTAGGAAATATATATCTTAATATACTTGAAAATCACAATATTCTTAGGGGGCCACGGTGGCAGAGTGGTAACACTCTCGCCTCCCACCTCTGCGATCGGGGTTCGATCCCCGTCATGGCCGTAAGTGGGAAAGCTGGTAGTTGCTTGCCGTTGGTCGGCAGTTTACAGTACAGAACCCTAGCGAACTATATGTACTGGTTTCCTCTGCCCTTCCTACTACCCGTCGTGATATGACCTGTACAGTGTTGAAAGCGACGTAAAACCCCAAATAAACAAACAAACACAATATTCTTAGGCTAAATTTCACTGGAAAAGCCATTTTCCTCTGCTACAAAAATTAACCTCCTTTCTATCAAGATGTAATTACTGCTTTTAATAAGTCAAAAATTTGTCCATTACCATTAAATAAAGATGAACTGCTGCAACAGGTTATATGGGGCAACAGACACCTGACATATTGGTCCAAAGAACTCAAACATAAAGTAACACCGTATTTCAAAGAATGGGTACTTGCAGGAATTACGCATATGCAAAATATCAAATTGATAAATGGGAAAATAGATTGTGATTATACAACATAACATGACATATTTATATAGCGCAATTCTATTTAAGAAAAAACTATCATTGCGCTTTTTCTCCACAATATGCTGTTTTAAAATAATGAGTTTTTAGTGTCTTTTTGAAGATGTCCAATGGAAGTTCAATGTTCCTGATATCATCTGGCAGTTCATTCCAATACTTTGGTGCCACAAAACTGAAGGCACGGTCACCCGTAGAGACGAGTTTTGATCTTTTTTCTTGTAGCATGTATGATTTTCTTGCCAATCTTGTGGTGCGTTGATGTTGCTGGTAGTTAAGCATTGATGTCAAATATGATGGTGTCTGTTGATTCAAACTCTTATATACTAGTAGATTTATTTTAAATTTGATCCGAAACCTAACAGGCAACCAGTGGAGCTGATGCAGGTGAACCGATATAGAATCATGTTTCTTGACATTCAAAACTATCCTGGTAGCCCAATTTTGTACTTTCTGCAACTTATGGATAAAATATTGTGGGAGTTCAGCTAGGAGAGAGTTACAATAGTCTAATCAGGAAGATAGGAGTGACTTTACTATTGTGTGTGCAGCAGACTTAGTTAGGTAAGGTCTTATTTGAATGATGGACCTTAGGTGACCATAACAGGATCTGCATATGGCATTTACTTGTTCCTTAAGTGATAGGTCTTGGTCAATGATTACCCCAAGGTTTCTGACACTTGTGCTTGGCTTTATGTCAATACCAACAACATTTAATGAGTCAATAATGACTTTGGAGCATTGTCTTCCAGTGCCAGCAATTAAGAACTCTGGCTTTTCTTCAGTTAGCTTGAGCCGGTTATTAGACATCCAGTTGCTTATTTCAGATGTACACAAATGGAGTTGTTTTGCAGTTTGTTTTTGGTTTTCAAAATTACTTGGGTCAATTGATTTGTAAAGCTGTGTGTCATCAGCATACATGTGGAAAAGTATGTGAAACATTCTGATGATGATACCAAGAGGTAATCTATATTTGCAGTAGAGATCAGGCCCATATTATATATATGGAAAGGTGAAAAACAAAAGAAATATATTTCATGAAATAAGTATTCTCAACAAAGTATTAGCGGTATTTAAGGATAAGATTGGTATGCACACACCTGTTTCGAGAAGCAACAATATCTTCCCTCTCTACAAGCTGAATTAAAAAATTTTGCAAATAAATGATAAAAAAATCAAAGTTTTTTTATAAAATTATTATAACACAAAAAATTGAAATTCCTTTCCAAGAGAATTACTGGAAGGAAACATTAGAAAGTGAGAATTTAAAATTTAACGTAATATATTCCAATAAAATTAAACACATTAAAATTGCTGAATTCAATTACAAGGTACTGCATTGTATTCTGTCCTGTTTTGATAATTTAAAAAAGTGGAAAATTTTAGAATATGACTTGTGTCTTCTCTGTCATGTCAAACATGATATTGTACACTTGCTTTTTTCTTGTGTCAAAGCAAAAGAAATATGGAAACATGTTGGTATGATTTTTGATATAAATATAACACTCTACAATATTGTTGGTGTTTCGAACATCAGTCCCAATTTTGATTGGTTCTTATCTTTTCTATGTTATTGTATATACAAAGAGTGGCTGTGTCATTATACAGACCTAAATATTTCGTGTAATGTCAATGTATTAAGTTATGTAAAATCATGTGTAGAAATTCAAAAAGGTATTTATAGAAATTTAGACAATGATTTTGCCGATATTGTAAAATTTTTTGAAAGATTTACTTTTATGGTCAAATAAATGAATGATTGATTGCCATATGATGAAAACAGTTTGTCCATCAATATACTTTTAAATGTATATGCCTTCTGTGATATATAAAAATGCCTGATTTTTTATAGACAACTGTGTTCCATAAAATACATTGTTAGTGTTTAGTGATCTACTTGCAATCTTAATGAATCTAAGTCAGGTGACCATTCTATACATCCGCTTGCGTTGATAAGAGGCATGTGACAACTGAATTCTGATGGTGGAAAAAAAACAATAAAAAAAACTGTATGGTATGTTTTCCCATACAGTCTGTCATCAAGTACGGTCAGGATCACCACATTTGGGACAAGCCGGATACCTGATACAGACAGGCCTGTTTCATTACCGGACAAGCCAGGAAGTGTAACAGACAGGCAATTAATTTAACCAACAGGCCTAATGCTATCAAACTAGTTTGATATTTCACTGACTCTTGCCAACAGGCCAGGAACTGTAACCGACTGCAACCAAACATGTAAACATTGGTCCTGACCCTGAAAAAAACCTAGTTACCGACTGGTCGGCTCCAGTGGAAGGGCCCCATTACTGATGAGATCACCCAAATCAAGATATTTAAGGATTTTTGTAAATTTTTAATGTGACAATGAAACAAAAAGTTGTTGTCATGTGATATTTTATTTAGCATATTCATGAGATGGAATACAAACACTATTACAGTAATTTAGAAGCATGAGTAAGTCACTGTTTAGTGGGATATCACAACAGTCATTGATACTGCGGTGGTGGCAATGGGTGGGAAACTCAACCCAAAACCAAATAAGTGCCCTTTTCAAGGGAAGCTTAAATACTACATTTTTAAAATAATAATTTCACCTGATCGGTTTACAATACCCTGGTATGCTTTTCCTCCATGTGTATAAATGCAAAGTGAACACACTGTTCTGGTGCTTGTACAACACTCTTGGGGCCACAGTGGGCAGTGGTAACTCTCTTGCCTTCCACCACTGAAGTCAGTAGTCCAAACCGGACCTTATGTGAGTTGGTAGTTGCTTACCTGCGGTCGGCAGGCAACAGTACAGAACCTTGACCAACTGTATGTGCTGGTTTCATCTGCCCACAAAATTACCCATCATGATATGATATGTACAGTGTTAAAAGTGACGTCAAACAGATAAATAAATTGAACAACACTCTCACACACAATTGGTTTCATTTCGACCTTCTGTGAACAACACTCTCACACACAATTGGTTTCATTTGGACCTTGTGTGAGGCTTTGGATCCCTTGTATTAGTAATTTGACATTTAACCCTTTACTGGGTCATTCAGACTCTTCCACTGATTTTGAAATACCTATACAATTGTGTTATTTTAATGCAGCCTTGGGTGAACCTGGGTGAGAATGATAATAATTTGACCTTCGAGTAAGGTCATTCTGACAATGTGTGATAACTTGAGAAAACTTTGGCCTGGATTGTGGTTATGCGTTGTGTTATCCCTGTACATAACCCTACTTAGAAATGGCACCTAGAAGCACATATAATTCAATTTCTATGCTGATCACATATAAGAACACTGCTGATACATTTCAGAAACTGAATCAATTTGGTACCCCCATTTAAAAACTTTGTAGTGGCTGCTTTGCTGGGATGTGTAGCATTGGATGTATTGATCAAGTTGCAATACTTGCTTGCAATGCTCTTGCAGGTAATCTTGACCACTGTAATTTTTTCTTCAGAAGTCTTCCTAAATCCAATGCCAAAAAATACACGACAGTATTAAAATACAAAATACAAAACAGTTAGCTACATTCAACAAAAATATGGTGGAGATTAAGTGCTATAAAAGTACTAGATACATCACATTAAAGAGTCATTTTGCAGATATGATGGATCTCAAGTTAAAAAATGTATTTTTTGTAATTCACTCATGGCACAAGAAAAATGATAACCCTTTTCCATTTTTTTTGTTTTAAATAACATGCAAAATGCTGAAAAGTGAAATATCTGTGGAAAATCAGGTATTTCGTCATCTAAATGGGCTGTAATACCCCTCTAGATAGATGGCACATGTTGAGAGCTTTGAAACAGTATATTATTTGTCCAAATCGAGCAAAAATGACGATATTATGAATTTTTAAAATTCAACATGTTGCTTCCATAACAATTTCTATGGTTGCTACCCCGGTTTACCATAATATAATATTCCAATGTGGCAGCACAATTTTTCATTTTGCAAGAGACTGTTTTATAACGAATGTCCATTCTAGCTTTTTTATACGATTTCTATGGGAAGCACGGCCTGGTAGGGGCCTGCTTGGTCAGTTGTTAACCTTAAAAGTTCAGGTATTTCTATTTTTGTTGTCCTGATTCCAAAGTTGGACCTTTCTGCTTCATTGATTCTGATTCAGGGGTTCTTGATCAGGTGAAAAGAGGGGCCACATTGAATTTGTCATTGAAAGGACAAGCACGTATTAGCAAAGAAAGAAATTTTGTGTTTTAATCAAGTTTATTTTAAGAGTTTTTACTTTGGTCATTTTATGTTATTTTAGTGTAACAGCATCATGGGTAGGAAGAAAACTGTACAGTCAAAAGTTAAAGGGAAGGCTGGCAACACGGGCAAAGCAAAGAACGTGAAGCAAAGAATGAAGCACACAGATATGGACGGTTCTTACTTGTCGCCTCAGCCCATGACCAGCAGCATTGTTGACACGATGTAAGGTAATCCAGTGGTTTCACCCTCACCCAATCAAGATGTTCTTTCGCTTCTCCACAGAATTGACCAGTCTAATAGGGATCTTATCCAGCGATTGGAGAGGATTGAGAAGCAGAATGGAGACAACAGGCCTCAGGGGTAGGGCAGCATTCAAGTGCAATTCGCAGGCCACCTCCCACACTAGAAGCAGTTAGGTCTTCTTCTGACATCTCCAGGGCTGTGATGTGTTTGTTGATGTTTTATGATGACCAGGCAGAGATGGATGTACTACAAGGTAAGGGCCCGTATGCTCATAGAAAATCTGGCGTTATAATGTAACTGATACTACCAAAGTCAAGCCTGAATTTAAGTGGCCCAATGAAGGTTACATCACCAATTCTAATGTGAAGAAACCAGCTTATGATGAGATGAGCATGGCCCAGTGGGTAGCAGGTCAGTTGCACAACATTTCACAAGTAGAAGATCCCATATTGGTGAAGTTGATGTTACAACAGGTGACTTTGTCAATCAGGGATGCAGTTGCCATCCCATGGGCTGCAGTTAGGGCGGTCTGGGGCGTTTCCATGACTCAGTTGGAGGAAGGTCGCCTTCAGTGGTCAGATCAGACTCAGTGGTCACTGAATAGGATCAACAGTTTGCAGATTGCTGTGTTGAATGGTCAAGCAGTGGGTAACGTATCAAATAAGTCTAGATTGTGTAAATTTTTCAACGAGGGCTCATGTAGCCACGAGTCACATCACAGGGTCTACTGACACTTCTGTTTGAGTTGTTTCAAAAATGGACATTCTCTCACACATCCAGAAGTCAGGTGTTCTACAAACTTGGCTTTCAAACCTCAGGAGAACGTAGTTTCTTCCAGGTAGGACTGCATACTGCCACATGGACGCGAGCAACAGTTACAGTCATCATTCCAAGTAAACTCTGTGAAAATAGACAATAGTTTAGCTAATTTTAAGGACATGATTGACACTTATTCAGACTGTAGTGATTATGTTGATTCAGTAAATTTAACTAATGGTGTTTCTGATCTTGTTTTAAGTAATTCTTCATTATCAGCAGATTGTGCTGGTAGGTGTGTTCGGTATTACAATAATTTTCTTGATAACAGCAATGTAATATCCACTGGTAACTGTGTTCGACCAACAGTTGGACGGGAAGTATATTTGCAAACTTGATCCACAAATCTTGGTGTGACAATTTTGGTACACAGATCAGTATACAGGGCAGTACAATTTTCCTGGCTGATATGTCTGGTGAATTAGTAGGTACTTGTACATGCATGCACCAAATATGGGCTGTTGTCATAGGCAGAATTCTCAGTGGATTCAGGTCGTGTTTTCAGTCTATGAAATTAGTAACATATTTAACCTTAAGTGTGGCCATATTGTTAATATTACAGAACCTATGGAGGTGAATGTAAATGGGTTTTATCACATATATTGGAACGATAGCTTGAAGGCGTATATTATACAAAGAAGGTTGTCAGAGTGGGGAGGGTTTATGCGGCTGATAGACGCATTTCCTGTTCTAGTTGGGTGTACTCAGTTGCTTGATAATGAAATTGACCCTAAGCTCCACTATGGCAACTATTGTAGAGACATGCAGTGTTTTCAGTATTATGGTTGCTCATATACGACCTATGTCACTCACATCATAGATTCACTGTGTCACCATGATGTTAGCCACGATTTAAAGCATGTCGTTGATGACTGTGGTCACACCAAGGTTCACTGCCCTGAATTTAGTCGTCAGTTGTCGTCGTCATCTCTTTGTCAACCGAACGTGTTTCATTCTTTGGATGATAGACCTTTGATCCCTATGGCAAATCGCCCTGACTTTAATTTTCCAGATAAAACGAGGGGTACATGCCGAGACTTTTTTTCAATTCATAGGTCCAGATAAGGATCTAGTCCAAATTGACTCGGTCCAGAAATGCCTGGAGGTCGCTGATATCATACTGCGCACTGGCCTTCCCAACTACAGAATGGCTCGTATTCCTATCAGGTCGGGTTTACACTTGCGTGCTTGGGAGCACTATTTGATAGATTACCCAGACCAGCATCTTTTGCAGTATCTTACTTTCAGGTTTCCTTTATCTGTTCAGAAAGGTGATACACTGGCCTGTCGTCATATTGTGAATCACTTCTCAGCCCGTTAGTTTCCGACTGCAGTTGCACGTTATTTATGTAAAGAAATTAAAGAATGTGCAATTGTAGGTCCTGTCTCTGTAGATCATCCAGCATTTGATTGCTCACCCTTGTTAACCAGGCCCAAAGATGGGGATAAATGTCGAGTTATTATTGACTTGTCATATCCAAAGGGTAATGCTGTTAATGACTTTGTAGATAGGGATGCGTTCGATGGCATGGAGTTCACACTTTGGTTCCCTACAATTGATGACATTGCCAATGATATTATTGGGTGCACAGACGATCCAGTGCTGTTTAAGGTCGACGTCGTGCGTGCCTTCCCTAATGTTCGCGTGGATCCGGCTGATAGTTTGAAATTTGGTATCCAATGGCAAGGGAAGCTGTATCTGGACATCGCAATAGCGTTCGGCTGGGTGCATGGGACAGCTGCGTTTTAATTATTTTCTGACACAATTGTGTTCATTATGGCATAACAAGACATCAAGCTTCATTGCTATATCGATGACTACATAGCCGTTGTCCCCAAGGTTAGGGCTGATGTCGCGTTTCAGTGTCTGTGTACGCTGCATCAAGAGTTAGGATTGCCTGTTAACTCTGACAAGCTTACCCCACCTACAAAACACCTCACATGTTTGGGCATTGAGGTAGACATTGAAGCTAATGTCTTGCGTATAGCCCCTGATAAGTTACATGAAATAAGAGTGTCTTCAAGTTTGTCAGAAAATGTATCTGTCAAAGTGACAATATAAATCGCTCTTGGGTAAGTTGTTATACATAAATGATATTGTTATGTTATACATACAGAAATGTGTTAAATCATCTCGCATATTCGTCAACAGGATACTTTCTATTTTTAGGTCCATAAGTACTGCTGAAAGAATACACCTTACTGGTGAATTTTATCAGGACCTGGATTGGTTCATCACTTTTCTCCCACATTTTAATGGTGTAACTTATATTTCTAGGAAACCTATTGATGATGCTCAATCTTTGCACCTTGATGCTTGCCTCACAGGCATGGGTGCTATGTGGCGGGATAGAGTGTATGCCACTGCCATTGTTCAAATTCCTAACTTCATATTAACTATAGTACACCTTGAGATGCTGAACATTGTTATTGCGCTTCATACCTGGCAGCACACCGTTGTCCATGTGGTGGAAACTAATAGAACTAGGGACAACTTTTTAGCATTATGTTTACGCAACATTTGGTTGTTGGCAGCTCTCCACGATGTGGAGATTGAAGTTAAGCATATACCAGGGCTCTAGGGCTTGTGATACACTTCAGGACCCAGTCCTGTACAGGGCTGTGTTTCTCACTTCCTTTTTTGCTTTTCTACGCATGTCTAATGTTGCCCCTCATGCTGGATCAAAATTTGATCCAGGTAGACATTTATTAAGACAGGATATTATATTTGCAGCACCTGGTGCTCATATTCCTCTAAAGTAAAGCAAAACCATGCAGAATAGGACTGCACATCAGTTTGTACAGATCCCCCAGCTTCCTAGCACAGAATTGTGTCCTGTAACAGCCATCAAAGCTTTGTTGGAATCCAGACCACTGCCCCCACTGCCCCTTTATTCGTGCCCCCACTGCCCCCACTACTTTATTTAATAGTCATTGATGCGACTATCAGGGATGTACTCAAGAGCATTCTTTCGCACGTTGGTATACTGTCTGAAGGCTTTGGGTTTCACGTGTTCCATAGATCTGGGACCACTGTGGCTTTTGACCATCAAGTACCTCTTGAGCATATTATGGCTCATGGTGTCTGGAGATCTAATGCTGTGTGGAATTAATTGCAAACTTCCTCAGTGGCCCCCTCCTCAGTTCCACTAGCTTTTGAGTCTCTTATAGGCTAATTGGGCTTGGTGTACATCTTCTCTGCATTTGAACTCTTATAGTTGGAGTTTGACCTTTGACCTAACCTGATGAATTGGGTCAACTTTGACTCTTGACAACTGTGGGAAGCACGACCTGGTAGGGGCCTGCTTGGTCAGTTGTTAACCTTAAAAGTTTAGGTATTTCTATTATTGCTGTCCTGATTCCAATGTTCGACCTTTCTGCTTCATTGATTCTGATTCAGGGGTTCTTGATCAGGTGAAAAGAGGGGCCACATTGAATTTGTCATTGGAAAGACAAGCATGTATTAACAAAGAAAGAAATTTTCCCACCATCCCTCCTAGATACATAATGTGTGATTCAGGCTGGATCAGGCAGTTGCCTGATTCCTCCTCTCGATTTAGACTTGTAACACTTGTTTCATGGCCTTAGTGGGCTTATGCTTATATACGTACAGTATTATATGTTTTATGTGCTACTAGTTGGCTTTCTTTTAGTGTTGGTGTCTGGAAATTCCCATATTGGGCTTTTCCTTGACCTTTTATTTCAAATTACATTAACATTTTACTAATGTGTAAATAAAATATCCCAAATGTATATCTTCTCTGCATCTTCTCTTATAGCTGGAGTTTGACCTTTGACCTAACCTGATGAATTGGGAACTGTGAGTTTAGCTATAGCAACAAAATAAATGTGTGGTTTTATTTACTTAAAACTTTTTACGTTAATATATGATAAATTTTTGGGAAGAAAAAATTCTGTAAATATATTGTTTGTACAAGGTACTATCATGCTAAGTGAACTTTGACATTTGACCAAAAATTCTGAATATACACCTTTAAACCTATGTGACACATATAGATTCAATCTTTCAGTATAAGATAATTTGTACTGTATTTTTTCTTTGGACAACCATCGAAGTAACCAATTGCTTAATGTTCCTTTATATGCCACACCTCTAGAGCAAGGTTTATGTTGGTCATGTTCTATAGCCAGTGTCATATTGGGACAGGTATTCAGTATTAATTCGAGTCCAAACAGAGGTGGCAGTCTCTGATTACTTGATAACCCACTAGGCCACGGCCACTGAAATGTACCACATCTCTAGAACCAATAATACTGATTTATTTGTGCAATAAAAATAGAATGATCCAGTTGCTTTGATTTGCTTTGATCATACTGTTACGGCCACAGGCATGCACTGTAGCAATTACCCATTGCCTTTAAGTTGCATCAAGAAAAGACAAAAGTTTAACTTAACAAATTTATTTAACAATTAAAAATAATGATTACAGCGAACTAAGATGCTTTCAATAGTACATACAATGACACAATAACGAAACCAATCTGACCTGGTCACAGTCCTATCTATGTAACTAATATTAGTTAAATTTGTCCACTGTATCCAGCAATCTGTCCTGTGATCTGTCCAATGTCCACTAACACAGAAATGTCTGTGTCCTGTGATCCGTTCAATGTCTGATGACACAAACTGTCTGTATCCTGTTATCCTTTCAGTGTCCGAAAATGTCACAAAATGTCTGCACATTGATATGCAGAGAGATTTCACAACTAAGTTGTCCACTCCAAGATTTGGACAATATCTGAAATGCGGTAAATCTACTCTCTCACAATATATCCATATACAAATTATATCAAAAGTACATCAAATCCTGATTTATTTGTGCAATAAAAATAGAATGATCCAGTTGCTTTGATTTGCTTTGATCATACTGTTACGGCCACAGGCATGCACTGTAGCAATTACCCATTGCCTTTAAGTTGCATCAAGAAAAGACAAAAGTTTAACTTAACAAATTTATTTAACAATTAAAAATAATGATTACAGCGAACTAAGATGCTTTCAATAGTACATACAATGACACAATAACGAAACCAATCTGACCTGGTCACAGTCCTATCTATGTAACTAATATTAGTTAAATTTGTCCACTGTATCCAGCAATCTGTCCTGTGATCTGTCCAATGTCCACTAACACAGAAATGTCTGTGTCCTGTGATCCGTTCAATGTCTGATGACACAAACTGTCTGTATCCTGTTATCCTTTCAGTGTCCGAAAATGTCACAAAATGTCTGCACATTGATATGCAGAGAGATTTCACAACTAAGTTGTCCACTCCAAGATTTGGACAATATCTGAAATGCGGTAAATCTACTCTCTCACAATATATCCATATACAAATTATATCAAAAGTACATCAAATCCACTCTCTGATAGATCCAGCTTCCGGGTATTGGGACCACAAGGGACCCTCTACTTCACTACTATCCAACACTGTATCCAGTTCACTCCAACAAGAATAAGTATAAATAACACAGTATAGTGGTCCCAAGACACAGTTAACTTTCCTTACAGCAAGCCAGATTCCAAATCATCTGTGGTCATGCTTACAACGTTTGAATATACCTGGAGAAATGGCTAGAACATTATAGAACTAACATGAAAATAAATGCTGTCACAAGAACCTGTGAGGACGTTCTACAAACTACAGGTAGCTAATAGGGTTTCCCCAAATCGATTAATGGAAAAAACTGTGGTTAGCCTAGAGGGATTTCCCCCAGTCTATAAATAATCAATTTAACAGAATCCAATAAACATAAGCACCATATAATATAAAAAAAATCAATAACTCAGTTACCTTACATGGTAAGATATATACATAATACTTAGATTAAACAATGCAATACCCCAAGCAATGTACCCACCAAGCATAGATTTCCTACACCTTATGGTTTCTGAGATATAGCTCACATCCCGCCAATGCCCCTACCAAGCATCAGCTTCCTGTACATTACAGTTTCCGAGATAAAGCCAGGTCAATATCAAAGGTCAAGATCGCTATGGCGAGATTAAAGGTGAACCATGACACTGCAGACTACATCTCAACCAAAATCTATACCATATATAAACTTCCTGATTCTTATATTTTCTGAAAAAAGACCCCATCAAAATTATCAAAGTTCAACATTACTACAGAAAGGATAAAAGTCAAATAAAGGTCACACCATGACCTTTCACACCTACACCTCCAACCAATGTCTGAGATTCAGCCTGGACAAGATTTTTTTCCATCTGCAACCCACCCCTAACCACCTAGCCGGATGCCAGGTGAAAACAATATCCAAACAGCTTTTGTGGAAGGTAAATAAATTATCAACTTGGGGATGATATAAATATGCATTACAATTGTCTCAACCAAGAGGGATTTAAGAGTTTCAAATACTTTTAGAACGGTATTCTATGAAGCATCTGTACAGTGAATATTTCATGAAACATTGCATCAAAAGTCTCAATTAAACAAATTATTTCATCGTAATACCTGTCTGACAATTGTTCCCTGTATACCCAGCAGTACAACCACCAAAACAGACTCCTGTCTCTGATGTCCAGTCACACTGAGGGTTCTGACGGTGTCCACATGGCTTGTATTCCTGTCCATATGTGTTGGCTTGACATACTATTTCACAAAAACAGAATCAGGCGGATAAAATCTAGAAATTTTAGGTAGGGAAAAATTTTCCTAATTTCCAATTTTTTACGATTTTACTGGAACAAATTTTCTCTACTGGTTAGTTTCTACTTAAGAGATTAATACAGATTTAAAGATTGATGTGAAATTAGTTTTCAATAGCTCGTAAACTAAATTAATAACTTAATGCCTAGTGCAAATTTTCACTTAATTTAGAAGCTTGTTGAAACATGATTCTACATACTGAATATGATATTCACTGTAAAACTCTAGCTTAAGTAAATTCCTCCTCTGAATCCACACCAACAATCTACAGGTGAATTATGAAAAATAAGATGGAAGATTAGATATCTTTAACATACCACTCCATTAAATATTGATAAATCTGAAATGACAAGCTCATGGGTTATGGTTGATAGAAACACGAAAATAATTCGATTTTCATGACCACTGTGGTCATGATGAAAATTAAGGCCTTTGTTGGGCAATCATTCATCCAAAGATTTTCAAAACATATTTAGTATTAAAGTACGTGACGATTTCTGGATATTAATTAAGATTTTATTATTGCCATATGTTGGAAAATATAAACTTAAAGCAGTTTTAAATGAGGAAGTTAAAATATCAAATGAAGCAACATCAATTTTTTAAGCTTAAAAATATAATGATTTCATTCAAATGTTTATAAATTCTTAAATGAAAGCCATAATGCTATGTTTTAAAAACAACAAACAAACTGGTTCCTTGGAAGTGTGAAATCAATGATAACTTAAGCAGGTATTTTTTGCCACAAAATGTTCTTTATGTCAGGATAGAGACTAGTGATAAAAGTTTATGATTGCTAAAGCATTATATAATTTGTTATCGAACAAAATATAATTGGTGAAATAATAACATATTGGTCAAATAATGAACTGTTACCGTCAATTTCAACCTCACATAGACTTAAAATCCGCAAATGATAACTGCTCCTCTGTTTCTTGACAATCATTACATACCTAAAAATAAGGACAAACATGAACCTTGTAGCTCTTATTTCTGTAGAGATGATACTCATTACAACTTTAATATCATTTCAAATATTCCTATTTACTATATTGTGTCCACAACACCTTGAAATTAGAAAAAGTAAATATATGCATGCACATATAGTTGACACTAAATACTGACAGTTAAAACAAACTTTATAGCTTAACTTTGAGATAATACATGTTGCTGCTGTAATGGCAGTTCACTGCCTTGTGGGATTTATGTATATCATAGATAAACAGATTATGAATCATATGAAAATTTGCCTGTTGTTTTTATTGATTCATCACTCACCGAGCCATCACTGGTGAAGCGCAAGTTAACTTAAGCACATTCTATGTTATCTGCAGTGTATTGATGGCTTTCTTTGGACCCATAGATTGTAAATTGGGAAAGCCTCTCACCTGAAAGCAGAATGATGATTTCAGAAATGTAGAATTAATATTTATCATGTATACTTTTCAATTCACAAGCAAGAAAAAGACATTGCTTTTCTACAATGTTTTACTATTAATAATTTCTGGATGCTACATTTCCTATTTTTCAATACTTTTCCATAATATATGATCCCACAGACATATCTCCCTGTATTTGTGTTTTATATTTAATGGTAATCAGTGCACCATAAGTGTGATATCAATCAGTTGTCCAAGTGCTTAATCTCTGTATCTACGGATTCTAAGGCACACCATCCAGTTCGTAAGGCATAAATGATTGAGTCATAGACATGTTTCAAGTCGTACCCAGGGAGTCGATCCAGTGTTCGGTAGTTAGAAATTATGGTGGAAATGATTTCTGAAATAGGTAGGTTTTTAGTCGACTTTTGAAACACAAGAGATTTGGAGCACTGCGGATATCATGTGGAAGATCATTCCATAACTTAGGGGCATCATATGACAAACTATTGTTGAAGTGGACCTTGGATTTATGGATGGCAGCACAATAATGATAATAATAATATCAAGTGTGATATCTCCTATATTCTAGTCAAATAAGAAAAACAGATGAGTAACTATATAGAGACTAAAGCTTGTGCGAAATGTGAGTTAATCAATACTGTCAAATTTGCAACAATTGGACATATTTTGCTCACATATGATTTACTTATATGATCAGTGATTTAACTGATGTGATATTGGTATATCACTAAAAATATATGGCGATAAATTGATGTCATTTAGGAATCATGATGACATCTTGCTCTAGTTGAAAGAAAAACTGATGATAAAAATACTTACGGTGGTTATCTCTATTTAAGACTGTGACAGAGTTGAGGATGACAGTCTGTCCAAGGTCCACAGACCACCATTCGGCTGGTGAATCTGTAGTTGTATGAGTGCAACAGCCCTTTTCTATATCAGGGTCTGTACACCCATCAACAGCAGCAGAGCTAGGGAACTTGCCTTTGTAAGTAGATGACTGCCAAGTGTTCTTTCCAATGATATTATAGCTCACAGGATCTGCAGTAACTGTAGAAAGTATAAAAAAGTAAAGTTGACGAATAACATACTGATACTCTATGGAAGATTTATTCTTTTTCAAATATTTGATTCACTTATTTTTGCAGTATTCACATTCAAAATGTAATGTAGCAAGTGTTACAGAAACTTATTGTCTCTTGTATTTTATTTTTCTGTAAGTCTGATAAATTCCTTATGCCATGTTTCATTAAATACAAATTTGGTAACTTCCAGGATAAGGTGCTATATTTTTATTGTTTTTTTATCTGAATGCATGTGATATCCCTTTGTGACAATAACTGTAGTGTTTAAAATTATTGGAACCACTTCTTTAATTTTCGCAGGCCAAAAAAATAAAGTAAAAAATATATCCTATTGTGGACAGTTGATTTCATTTGCATGCTTAAATGATAATTGTGTAGAATATACCCAAGAGTTTTGTTTTCACTTTTCATTTTTATACTGAAAAAAAAACACATAAAGTATAGGAGGTTTGTTAATTTTAAGGATAAATATTTTAATTATTCAACAAAATCAAGACGTATGTAGAACGATAAGGGTAATTTTTTTTTTAAAAATGTAACAGTATATCCAATAATATAATATCTGTTTGAAAGTCAACTAGATGATACACGAGTTCACAATGCAGAAAGCCACCTTCACAAAGGTAGGTAATTCAAAAGTACAGTATTTTAGTAAATTTACTTCGATTACATCCTTTTCAGCTAAAAATGCTATATAATGTGTTGAGGGTATAAAAATACTTGACACAGGCAATTCTTATTGTGCTGAAGTTTTCATTTTCAACAATATTAAACTTAATTGTTGTTTGTGAATTACACATGAGTCCATGCATCTTTCATATTTGATGTTAGGATTGTTTTTGGGGTGAAAAACGTTATTGTTGTATATCTTTCCATTCATTATAATGAACCTCTAGGGTTAAATTGACAAGGGAATAATGAAACACCCATGTGGTGTTACTAAGTTATAAATGACATCACCCATTACATGATTTCTTCAATATGGAGATAATTCCAATTGGTTGTGTGGAATGTACATCTTATGATTGAAAGTAAACAGCTGAAACAGTCACTCCGGTCACAAGAGAAGTGGACAAGGGTTAATTTATAATAGCATTTACATTATTTCAAAATTTTGGATGGTTTCCTGTTTCATACCCGGTAAAATTTTCTTTCGTGTTTTTTCTGAACTAGTTGTCCCTGTCTTCACACTATTCTATTATGTGGAATTACATTTTTTTGATTTAGTGTTTTGGTGATACAAAATGCCTGGGGTGTCTCTGTAGTGTTTCAATAATTTTTCTTTAGCTTTGGGTTCAGTGGGCAATTAGAATGAGTCCATCATTATTTTGATTTTGGTGGATGCACAACGTCTTATAGCAGTTCTCTGAGGAAAGAGATATCATTGTCAATGTTGACGAAGCTACACATTTCCATGAGATTTAATGTTCTGTCCACAAGAGGTCACACAATTCAGAAAGATTTATAAAAGTTACAGTGATCTCTTTGTTTAGCATATCACACAAAATTTTATCCTAATTAAGAAAGATTTAATTCAACCAAATCTAAAGCAGCTAAATCTCAAAAGGCATGTGATTCCTTTAACCCTAGAACCAAATTATTTGAGAAATTGTAGCTGTTTTAAACATATCAATGCCCCATTCTAAAGGCAGGGTCATATTAGGATAGACCCTCAACTTTGGTACTTGTGGAAATTAATCTCATACGGAATATGATTAAGAGGGTAAGATTGGTAACCATAATACCACCGAGGAACTCGATACAGTTATGACTCAGTCTGTAACAGCTAGAAGGTTCCTCATTGGAGCAATAAAGGCAAGAACATCAAGTGGAAATCAAGTAGATAAAAGCAACCATAAAATTTTGACCTAGACATGAAACAACGAATTTTTAATTGCTAATTTCTACATATACTACCACAGACTTCATGACTGTATATTTATTTATTTGGGGTTTTACGTCACTTTCAACACTGTACAGGTCATATCACGACGGGTAGTTGGAAGGGCAGAGGAAACCAGTACATACATTTCGTTAGGGTACTGTAAACTGCTGACCAATGGCAAGCAACTACCAGCTTTTTCACTTGAGGCCGTACCGGGAACCGAACCCTGGCCTCAGAGGTGGGAGGCGAGAGTGTTACCACTCTGCCATTGTGGCCCCCTTCATGAATGTATGTACTACATGGTGGCGCTTTTAAATTTAACATGGTGGAAATCAAGCCTTTTCCTGTGGTGGGTACTGTCTACATAAACAAAGTACATTACATTTTCACACCAAAATGACATGTACTCAGTGTGTTTCTATGGAGTCTAAAGAAGAAAAAAAGGCTAAACTAAGTAAGACACCTGAGCTGTAGAAGTAGAATTAACTTGTATAGGCATGAAATACAAAGTTACAATCTGTGCAAGTTTTCCTTTTCAAGTTGCAGCATTTACAAGTTGTCAGTTGTACAAAATCTCAATTTGCATGTTAATACTATATATATCAGAGACGTATTTTTGCAACTCTTCTCTTATAGATTTGTTGAAGCAATAAAATCCTTGTACAAATGAGAAAAAATAAAGTATTAAAAATTCAAGCATATGATAAACTATACTGTATAGTCAAAAGGTAAGTACAACAAAATTTAGCACTGAAACCTATTTTGCAACATGATGGTGTAATGTGTTATCGCTATGTCCTTTTTAAATGGTGTATAATAAAAATAAAACAAACATTTTGTAAATAAATGTATACAGACAAATATGTTAGGATGAAAATATACATGTATTTCACTTACCTGTGAAAACCAAAACAATTATAGCAATCATAAGAGTACTGACAAAGGATTCAGTTTGTTCTTGACACCCCATTTTAGAAATAACTTGTGTATCCACAGTATATGGTGTCCTCTAACATAGAATCTATTAGTAAAACATTACTGAAGTTTCAAACAGATATGTTCATAACTTTAATAGTCCCCAAATGTCCTTACTTTTACAAGCGCAACAACATCGTGTAATGTATGTGTAGAGTTAATACTTCATTTCTATTTTACTTCCTTGTGCAAAAATGAAGGTTTTGGTACTGTTTGCAAATACTTTCACCTGATTAAACACTATGTCTAATGCTTAGTAAATGGTCCATGTTTACAAAACTTATTAATACAAAGTCTCTTTATGATTGTTCATATCAAGTAGATTAAGAAACATAAAATTTGCCACAGTATGTAACATTGGCGAAAAAGTTAAAAACCTCCCTCTATTTCCTTTCTTTACCCATTCTATCATTTGGTCTTAGGATGTATGTTCATGATCCGCAAATTATCTTTGGTTTACTTTGTCCAATAGCAAACCCTTTACAGTATTGGTGTAGATAGATAGCTAAATGTTTATTGTACTGACTTTGTGTTATACAAGATCAAATTACAATTTGTATAATACACTTTTCCTAACACCCACCCACAAAGGCTAACAACTCAGTTTAATTCATACAATTTATATCAAGTGTGAAAATGAGAACAGGAAAATAGAAATATAATAGGAAATCTTCCCTAATGACATATACAGAAAAAATATATCACAAATAAAGATAACAATATTATAAGAGTGTGTAAATTTTGTTGAAAAAAGAAAGTTATTCACACTCATTATCCATAGTACAGGGGCACCGGTGTATACAAACAAATACATCCCGGTGTGTATTTCCCTGTATTTAGGGCAAATACGTCCCGCACTGGCTTTGCACTTGTATAATATTGTTATCTTCATTAGTGGTATATTTTTAATGTACATGTTATTCAGGAAGTTATCCTGTTTTATTTTAAGACAGTATTAAAATCATAAAAGAACACTGTGATATGTGTACTTGAAGAGTACGCGAGCAACAGCATATGACCATTGTAATTCATTTTTAAAAAGCCATCATTTTGAATGAATTTGTAGAGGTAAGATTCAAGAGCAAGTCTTAGCATTGGGATTGAGTATCACTCATTGAAGGGACACATGGAAGGTAGCTTCGAAGTAACAGTTGGCTACAACACATAAAGGCATAATAACATAGACCATAATAACATAATAGGCATAATAACATAGATTTATACAGATAACATGTTCACATATAATGAACAATGCATATACTTTGTCTTAATATATATAATGTCTTTAGTAAATTTGAAGTCTGTTAGTTGACTGAAATGTCTGATGGATCATGGAGTCACTGGGATGGCAGCAGCAAAGAGACTGGATAGTCTAGGAGGTATCAATGAATTAATTGTTAATGAAAGGTAGCTATGACTAACAGTAGAACAAAAAGAAATGATTTTAAATAATAAGAGGAATTAAAATGAAAATATAAAATAAATTGATTAGTGTACAGGTAGTTGTTGATCACTCAGTGCCTAAACATACTAGAATCCTCATAGAGAGCAAGACTCCACCAAAGGGCATTTCTGAAAATTCGGAATCTTTTGAATATGGAAAAGCATAACTACAATAACAAGAAAACCCTGCTAGAGCACACACCTCCACCAAGGCAGATGAATATACCAAAATTGTATTTTCACTCAAATATTTATTGAAAATGGAACAGTGAAAAAAAAAGATTTTTTATATCAATAATGTGAGCTGGATCTTTTCCAAAATTAAGTCACTTAGTTAGGTGATTCAGCTTCCACGTGAAAAAAAATTCTTAAAGAAGCATTCATTAGCTTTGGAGTTTTCTTACAAAAACAGATAGACAAAAGAGAATACATCCAAAGAGTGATCTCTTTAAAATTTCTTAAAAGAAGGATAGCTTTCAATGGAGATTGCTCTATTAGGGAAAAGTTTTAATAATAACCAGTTGCAGCAATCCATACATCTTTATGGTAGGAGAAATATGTCTCAAATAAGGTACTACAAAACATCCCAGAAGTGCCAAAATCAACGACCACACCATGCTTAGACCATATGGGTGCAGACCTACACTCCCAATCATTGACCATACTAAGTATCAATTTTCTACACTTCAGAGTAACTGAGATATTACCTGAACAATATTTTTAAAGGTCAGGGTCACTACAGCAAGGTCAAAGGTCATATCAAGGGCACCTCCCACCAACACCCCCAATGAATGTCCCAAATAGTAATATTCCTACAACTGATGGTTTTCGAGTTATTGCCTAGACAAGATTTTGAAGGTCAAGAGCACTGTGGTAAGGTCGAATCAAGGTCACACCATGACACTGAACACCTACACTGCCAACCAATGTCGATACCAAGTGTCAACTTTCTAAACCATAGGGTTTCTGAGATACATCACGGAAAGATCTTTCCTGCCAAATGCCCTCCCACCATTTGTGAAAAAATACATACACCATACATATACCATACATACACCTTTAAAACTTTGGGGTAAAAAAAATGAAACTTATTGATTCTTGAAGATAATATTATAGCCCAACTAGAAAACACCTTAGACTGCAGATATCCACCAGGGCACATTTGGTTTTCTGTATAAAGAATATGACCTGGAGCTTTCATGGTCAGAGAGCTGGTAACAAAGAATTATGTGTAGGGGTCGACCTTGCAGAACCTTTTTTTCCTGCAGCCATCATTTTAGGTGAGTATGGGGAAACCTTGTGATTGGAATTTTCTTCCCCAATGGCTGTGGAATGTGCCAATTTTGTTTGAGAAGAAACTAAATGGGTCTCATGTGAAGACAGCCAGAGGGTACTTGCTTCTCTGCAGCAGTTATTAGAGACCTATGAGAGACATAACAAGTGCAAGTCTGACTCAGCAGGAGAAACCTTGTCTTTTCATTCAAGGCCTGCCACTTTTGTGTGGTGAGTCTGACCACTTCCTGAAGTATATCCCACTGGTAGCCCACAAAGTTGAAAGGCTGTTTGGGCTCAAGTTCTGACTCAGTTAAGTTTAAGACCCAACTGGGCTCCTGGCATAGAGCTAGGAGAGTTGTAGTGAGGTGGATGCACTGTCCTGACTCCTGATCAACCAGTCATAAAAGTACTGATGCAGTGTGATGCCTCGGACATGAGCCATGAGTTTGACCTCTTTTACTATTGCAATAATCTCTATAGGAGCAACGGAGAGGCCAAAAGGCAGAGCTTGAAATTGGAGGGTTTGACCTTGTAGATTAAACCTCATAAACTTTCTGGAGCTTTGATTTAGGATGTGGAAATAGGCCTTGCTGAGGTCCATCGAGGAGACCCAATCACCTTGCTGTAATGACAACCTTATGTACTTTTAAGTTTCCCTCTTGAGCAAATTTATTTTCAAGAACAGGTTTAAAGACACACAGGTCTAGGATTGGAGGCCACTTGTTATTTGGTCTGAGAACCAAAGATAGGTGGTTGTAGAAGGTCAGAGATGTTGAGCTCTGGAGGTAGTGTACTGCCTCCTGTGGGAAGGTGTTCCTAAAATATTTGGCATATCTGCTCCTGATGAGAGGATGTCCCATGAGGGTAGGTTTGACTTTAAATGGTAAGTTGTAGGACCTTTTAGGATTGGGACCACTGTCCGATCCCAACCATGAAAGAGTCCCAGCCTGCCAAAACTTTTGCAGTCTGTCCCCTACAGGATGACTGACTACAGCATTGGTGGCAAACAAAACACCTTGTACATGTTTTAGTGGAGGAGGTGTGCCCTTCAGAAGTGCTCTGTTTTTGGTAGTTCTTTCATTGGTATTTACAGAATGTACAGGTGTTACAACAGGCTTTGGGAGTGCATGGCCCCTTAGAGGATTAGGCCTGTGAAGTTTCAGACTGAAGGGGCTGTTTGAAACTATCCTCAAACCCTGACCTGATTTTGGATTCAAACTCTTTGACTTTGAATGTTGTGAAAGATGGTCTTCCATGGGACGACCAGACAGTGGTCCAAATCCTAAAAGGATTAAACTTACCATTTAAGGTCAAACCTCTCCTGAGGATTCATCCTCTCATCAGGAGCAGATATGCCAAATCTCTAAGGAACAACAGGAAGGACATTAGTGACAGGATTAAAAAAGACTGAGCGGCTGACTAAAACATACTTTATATCTTTTATTTCTAGTTTCACACAAGGGAGAGTTACTCGTTTGTTTTGGGTAAGCCCCAACCAAAAAAGAAATGTTTTTTCTTGCAACAAAATTCACAGTTGAACAATCTTTACTGGATACATTTGACACACTGAGTTCTTTGAACAAAGTCCACTCAAGAAGACAGTAATTGTCATTTAAACTTTTGTTGTCCCTGGGCTGACTTTGAGCCAAGATAGGAGCTCTGCCTTGGCCTCTGGAGGGTCTTGTGTTGCAAGTATTCTTGCGAAAGGACATCCAAGCTGGGTGGAAGGGGGTCATTTGAAGATAAACGAGATTAGTTTGAATCTTGTTTCTAGGAGCCAGATGAGCCATTTGGGTAGGGATGGAACATGTTGTTCTCTTTGCCAGTAAAGCCACCAGAAACTGAGCAAGATTAGGAGATTTACTTGTTAGCCTCTAGCGTAGAGATGTCCTCCTGAGCTCTACATAGAACATTATCAAGGAAGAGTATCAAGGAAGAGCCCTATTCATAAAGTTTGAATAGGGCATTCCTGAGGGCACATCGATTGTGTGGTTTCGTACTGCCCTTCAGATGGTCCAGGAAAGCATCTCTCTTATGAGGGATAGATTACCCATAGTACAAAAACTGAATCAGTGATGTGCTGAATGGTCTTTCCTAAGCATGCCGAGACATTTTGATTGAAGTTTTCCCTTAGCTAGTTCTTTTTGGAGTGTTCTTACCTTGGTGTGGATTTCTTCTTGCAGTTTAGTGATGCAGGTATTAAATCCTAAAGCCTGATAACTAATGTAGGAAGTCTCAGGGGCTGATTTCTGTCACTTTCTGGCTGTTTCCTGGGAGAGAGGGCAGCAAGCCGGCTGAACCAAACCAGTTCCAGATTGCTTGGCCACTCAGCTGTCGAGGTTATTGATCTTTGAGGCAGCAATAGTCTAATATTGCAAGGGCAGACAACAGCAAGATCAGGTTGTTAGTGGTTAGTTTTTATACTAAGCACAATATCTCCATATACTTCTGGACTCAAATCGCTATTTGACTCATCTGACTGCACAAAGTACAGTCCAAGCTCTCAAATGACTTGCATTCCCTTAACTGAAAGACAGGATTAAGGATGAGATTTATCAATGTCCTTCAGGTTCTTTAGTCTTCCACTGCGGATAGGACCCAATGACAGGACTGCCATTTTAAGTGGTCATCAGAGCCACTATGCTGTACCTGGGTTTGAACCCATGTCCTCTCAGCTTCTAGGTGAGTGTATAACCCACTATGCCGTAGTGGTAGATAATCTCTGTGTCGTGGATAACATACTATTAACTATTAGGTGGTTTCCCTTTATGGAAACCATTAGCCTCCATGGATTTGGACTAGTATCCAGAAATGCGAGTCAGATTCAAACTTTCTAGTTTTTTTGCATAGCCAGTTCTGAGCTGGAAAAGAAACAGATACCTTTCCCACATTTTGCAGTCTGACACTGACCCAGGGATTATCTGAAAATGTTGTAGGTGGGGATTCAAATTTGGCAAAAAGTCCCAGTTCATATAAGACCTGACACACCTGATAGTTTCTCTATATGTTTTCTCCTCAGACATAAGAGTATCCAAACCTGGTTCACCATCAGAACTGGTTACAAGATATCTTTGACAAATGTCTTCAAGATCATCAGGGTCCAGTATGGCTGCTGAATCGATAGGGGCACCTAGAGGTTGAGAAAACCCTGATTAGTGTTTGCCTCGATCCTGATAAAAGTCCTGCAGGGGTGACTTCATATCTAAATCAGAAGATCTGTCTGGGACCTGGTCCAAACCAGACTGGTCTAGTATCACGGAGGGATCAAAGAACAAAGTCTTTGAAACAGATACTGGAGATATAGAAATACACTGGATCTGGTGACTTGGATTTAAATGTGAGCAAAGCTTCTATTCTAGCAGGGGATGGTTTATCTTGGTTAACTGTAACTGGACAGATAGGCTACAGTACAGACGCATCTTGAGGGTCCACCAATTCACTGTCTCCCTTAGAACTTTCAGATTTCTTTTGCTTTATGATTTTATATTTGGGTATCAAAAGCTTTGAACTAGAGACATAGTAACACACAACATAAGGGTTCTGGCCAGCTACACAAGGGTCTGACCCCCTTGATTTCTTTCAACAACGTGCACACCTGAGGATCACATGGTGTCATTAAATGGCCACAATTATTAGTTTCCGACCCGATTAGGTAGATAGAGTGAACTATGATATTTAATGTCTTCAAAGAAACATGTAATAACACAAAAACTTCTAACTATCCAAAGACTATCACAAAATATGAGAGTCACAGAAATAATTTGAACTTGTATTGAGGGAGACATTAGCCACTTAGAGAGTAGAAGACAATACTGGTCCATCCAGAGTACAATGCAGGACATCTTTTTATGATGTTTGGCAGGACATGCTGGTGCCGGCCATATGCTCTACTCCATTAGAAGATAAATTGACACAATAAAATATGTTTCCCTGTCTGTCTGTTCCCCTATGTAGAACACAGCTCATGATGGATTATAAAATCATTCTTTCGCAGTGCTGAAGAATTTTAAGCTCTACTTTTTGGAGGGAGGGGGTTTGCCATAGCTGAAATGTTTAGTATTAATAACAAATGATACTTCTTTTTATAAGAAAATGGACATAACTTAGCTAAAACTTAGGCTTTGATCACACCTTCCAGTACGTATTTGATTTCCACTGCACAACCTCCTTCTTATGGCTGCAAGAAGACACCTTGTATCCAGCTGGTACACATGACCTAGTATCCATCCTGCTACCTTCACCCATCCAGCTTGTTTGATACAGTTCTTGAGAATTTGTACTGATAATTATCCACAGTATGTGCTGCAAGGTACACAAAAAATATGTGACCCTGTCTGGATGTGATCTCTATCATTCTTCCCCAGTACCGAATGTTTAATATTACCCTCTTATTGGCTATAGTTAAAATGTTTGGCTTTAATAACAAATGCCACTTCTGACGTAAGAACATAGACATGAACTTGTCCTTATGGCTACAAAAAGAGACCCGTCATTAAATCTATTCTCCCAACTTTTGATATTATGTTTTTTTTCGCTTGGCTATTTCAACACATGCTTCAACATTTTTAAAAATTAAATTAACTCATAAAATAAATTTACCTTAAATTATGACTCAGCAAATACAAGTAATGGAAATTCATTGAAAGAATTTTTTCCCCATTTACTTACACTTCTGGCCATTCTAATTAATGAAAACCCCCAAACAGCAGGTTCTTATATATTGTAACGCAACATTGAACACAAAAGAAATCGATACAAACTTACCAAAATACTGGATCTTAGTTTGAGGATTACTATGATTTCCACAGAAATACAATTTTGTTCCTGATTTATGACATTATATATTTTATTGTTCTAACATTTTGGCTGATATAACAACCTTTAATGAAGACTAACTGTGACCACCTCCACCAAGGCCCAACACCTCCACTATTGATAATGACTCTAATCATAAAAACAGGATAGAAATGGAATGACAAAACTCCTGATTCCAGACTTTAATCTGGACCACTACCAAATCAAATATATTTTATATAAAAATACTAGAACATTTATACAGCGTATATTGATGAAAATCACTTGATACGCTGTAGTTCAAAAAAGGGAGAGTCCAAAATCAGGCAGAAGTCATAACGAGATAAGTGCTTGCCAGGAAAGGATGACTGCGTTGATTATGCCAAGCTGAACAGGTATGTCCTGAGTTGGCTTCTAAAACTCGATCTGCTCCTTTTGTCATCATTTACATTTCCTGAAAATATCCTCAAAATCTGTTCTTAGCTTTTGAGTTATTTTTTGCAAGCAAACATACAAAGATATGATACATGGAACATAAGCTTTTTGGCAGAGGTAAATATTAACTACGGCCTTAATGCTTTAAATGATTTGGAGAAAGCCTTTGACACAGTGGAGCAGAAATTTCTTTTTATGGCCTTATAACGTACAGTTGAAACACGATGTAAAAGTTTTATTTTAATTCTTGGCATCATAATGCACTCCTTCATGTTATAGCATCCCAATGAAATTTTCAATGTACTTGTTTCTAATGACTACATGGTACTAGTGTTTAAGAGTAATATCAATTATTAAATAAACATATAGTAGTCTAACAGACCTGGTTGTTTAGGTGTAATAACATGTGTTTAATAATGTTAAGGTTCTAAAACATTATGAACAAAATTTTAATATATGGCAATGCAGATCTTTCAATGACATTTGACTGCAGGATGGGCTACTGCCTCAGATCTTTAGATCTAGGGTCCATCTATCATGTACAAACATAAGACCATATAATTATTCCAATTTCCAGAAACGATGCGTAACATATTAAATAAATGTATGTTTGCTAATAATTGTATAATCTTCAACAAAACTTGACTTATGTTGCAGAAGAAATCGGATTATCACCCCCCCCCCATTAAAGACTTCTTGGGTGTTAATTAGCATGTATCTTAAGTATCCTGGGTGTTAGTTTATTTATGAATTACATGCTTAGTTAGTTTATTTATGAATTACATGCTTAACATGCACTTGTGTAAATAACGATAAATAGTAAATTCTTCAATCTCCTACATAGATATACATTGCATGTATAATACAGACAAGCATAAATATGATAATATTTATAATTTTCATATTTATACCTTACGACTTAGAGACTTAATATGTCTCTGTGCATATTGCTGAGTGCTTTATAGAGAAGCAGTGCCTGCTGCTACATTCTTTACAATCTGATCTCCAAAACAAATGTTAAAACAAGAGCACCCAGAGAGCACACACTTTGGGCTTTTATTTGGCGAGATCATTGATAGGGGAAGGTATTGAGGTTCGAATTTGTTATATAATTTATTATCACACCATGTTTGTGTGTTAACATCTGATTGGACAATTCCGTTGCATAATAAATTAAACTCTTAATTCTGCCATTTCATCTGCAGACATCCAAGGGGACACATGTCAGAATATTTAGCTGCACATTTTACATTTTTTAACTATGTGTTTTTAGTTATTAGTCTTTTAACTTTTTAGCTTTCTACCTCCTGATGTTTTTATTGAGTTGATAGTTATATTGAAGTACTAGTTATGTCACAAAAGTACAACCTTAGATCTGGCAAGGGGGAGGCAGTGCTACCTGTGCAGCTTCAGTTATGCGATGACCAGGACTTTGTGTCCCAGACGCTGGTCGGTAGCCACCCTACCCTTGCCCAATGAAAAGAAGTTTCTGATTATCAGTCCAGCAGTGATCTTGAATGTTCAGATCTGATTAATAGCTCAGATAATGATCACAGATCATATGATAGATTTTCAGTTGAGAATGTCAGGTCAGACCATAAAGAAGCTGACACAGATTGGCAATAACTTGAGAAAATTAGTGCCAGGCTTGATACCCTTGAGCAAAATAATTGCAAAAAACGGTTGACCAGTTAAAAATTAAAAACTAAAAGTTAAAAAAGTAACACTTCCCACTAGTGCCCGGGATACTGCCAGTCCTTTGTCATTGAATAACACCTCTCAGCTGGCCAGTGTACATTAGGCTAAAGTTCCAGTCAGACACATACAGACACAGTCGGTGGCCCAAGACGGATCTGACAGTAAAGTCCCTAGTTTGCAGGAAATCAGATATGATCCAAACATTCCAGTACAAGTAGATCAGTGCTTACGAGAGCTGGCAGATATATCTTAAACAGGTACTTCAAATAAAGTTGAATTGCAAAGAGGTGGCCAGGTCTAGGTCTTGGTCTCACTATGACCCAATGGATGGCTGGCTTTTGCCGCACAATGAGAGAAGAAACTGATCAAAATTTGAGAAATCATATGTTGAATTACTTGTGTAATGATGTGTTACTTGTGGATGATGCACAAGACTCCTCATGGACTGCGGCAAAGACCAGCCATGCAGTACTCCTTTGCCATATGGAATAGGGTGAAGTATTAGGTTATGACCAAGTTGACGTATCGACCGTATTAGAAGGGCAAATGTTGTAGGTAACTCACAGTTCTTGGTTACATCCAATAATGTTAAATAGAAGACAGCTAAACCCAGTATAACAATGCCTTATCAGTTCTTTAAACAAGGATCTTGTTCACATAGCGCCACACATGAAACTATGTGTGTGTTATATAAACATGTTTGTTCTCTTTGTTTCACTTCTGCTAGTAAGACTTTCCCACACACTGAGTTAGAGTGTAGAATTAAGAGAAAAAATGCCTCAAAAAACGAGAAAGCCATGGCAGGAGTCATTTTGGTACTCGTGCCCACAGATCCAGACATGTCTTCACCTCTAATAAGGATAAATGCGACCTTAGGATTGAACTGGCGGCTTCTAAAGCCCCCTGGTGGCATTGGTTTAGAAGTAATAAGACTTTTTCTACAACCATTGATAATAGGACGTATTTACAGGTAGTTAATCAGAAAATCTCTCCTAGCACTGTAAATGTTCTTTCCAAAACTACCCGTTTGTGACAAACCCTCACTTGGTTCAGATAATGGTAACAACAAGTCAATGGGTCGTGTGCATGTGAAGTAGCCTTTACACATTAAACTGAGTAACGTGACTGAGGTAGTTCCTTTGAACACAAGATTTCAAGTATTAACCACACACGCAAATACTTCAGATGCGGTACTTGATGACATGATTGTAAACATACCGTGCCACCAAGAAATCAGGGTTTGTAAACAACACATGATGGATACAAAAAACTCGGATATAGGTAGTTGTGAACTGGATCCGACTTGTACCGTTGTTTCAACGTGTTCCCAAGTAAGTAACACTTCTAATTTACTTACTCCTGTTAAAAATGATAAATTTCCAATTTCTGTGGCCGTTGATAACACTCAGTTTCCTGGTTTACCGAAGTTACACAATCAATACAATATAAGTCTTTTCTCTCAACCAAAAGCAGCTGAAAGTCTTAACTTGATTGATGTTAAGGCCAATGCAGGTTCTGTCGAATCTATGTATTCCAATACTGCTATACCTGTGCAGATATGAAACCCACACTTTCACGGTCTTGATTATCAACAGAATCGTGTCCAACAGAATGGGTTCAAGTTTGGGGCTGTCCCAGTTACTCCCATCAAAATATATGAGGGTAAACAAACAAGTAATCAACCTATACTTGATACAATTCAGTTACATAAGACTGTTTGTCAGTCAAATTGCCCCAATTTTGGGGGTTGTAGAATTCCTGTCCAAACACAACTTAGACCGGAAGCTTGGAGACATGATCTCCAAGATTATTGGGATCAGCAGTTGCCAGACTTAATTGAGTATGGCTTCCCCATTGACTTCAATAGGTCTTGTCCCGTTGTACCCGAAGTCAATAATGTACCTGGTCATGATTATAGTACTGATATTGAAAAGGAAGAAGTGGCTTTTAATTCTATGTATGGTCTTTTTCAAGAAAAACCTATTAATATGCACATTTCTTGCATGATGATGTGAGAAAAGCAGGGTTTGGATAATAGAAGGACAATAGTAGATCTAAGTTGGCCTCATGGTTGTTCAGTGAATGATGGCGTTTATAAAAATAAATATTTATATTCATATTATTACTTGTCGTATCCTTCAACAGACAACACTGTTGATAAATTGAAGCAATTAGGCCCAGGTGCCCTCCTTTAATAAGTTGACATAAGTAGGGCGTTTCGTCACATTATAATCGACCCTGGGGACTTGGATCTGCTAGGTTTGAAGCATAATTCCTACTACCTTGATGGATCTTTAGCTTTCGGATTCAGGCATGGTTCTTTTTTCTTTCAGAAATGTTCAGATGCCATTAAGTATATTATGAGGAAGTTTGGTTATCTGAACCTCCTGAATTATATAAATGATCTGATATATATTGGTTTACCGTCTAATATACAGGTCTCCTATCAATGTTTACCAGACATCCTTCAACAGCTAGGTCTAGAAATTAGTGATAGAACATTGGTTGCCCCTTCCATGGCTGTGATATGCCTAGGCATACTAGTTGATTTGGTTAATCAAACTATCTCAATACCTGAGCCCGTATTCACTAAACCTTCTTTATTCCAAGGAACCCTTAAAAACTAAGAATTTCCTTTATTTCTTGCCCCTTTTTTGTTTTGTATTGATTAAACCTCCCTCAAACAAAGAAGCCTAACTTTCTTTCCTTGAATTTCAAGGAAACCTAATAAATCTTGGAAATCCTTAACTTCCAAGGAATCTTGAATTTTGATATTCACTAAACCTTCCTTTACTGAGGAATCCTTGGTTTTTTCCTTAATTTTCAAGGTAAGTGTGTGACTACCTTTATGATAAAGGGGAGTTTTGGTGGTTTGACTTTTTAAATAAAAATTAAAGTAATTGGTGAAGTGTTATGACATTTGCACCTTTTTTTGGGATATTCAGTTGATATGTTGTCAAACCCAATGAAAATGTATCTGATGTGTGTGCACAATATCTGTGTGAAAAGTGGCTGTTACCACAACAGGAAAACTTCCCGAATGACATATACAGAAAAAAATATCACGAATGAAGATAACAATATTATACCAGTGAGTATTACGAGTATTATATTGTTAATCTTCATGAGTGATATATTTTACCTCAGCATCTGTAACCAGTTGATTCCACCTTCAAACAGCACCTACATATGTGATTTTTGGCTGTATGGGGCTTCTTTCTTTACACAAATTCACATTTTTTCCTCATAACTTATCCCAGGCACCATGTGGTGAACACTTGCCTGGTTCTATTTCAAAATTGTATTCTAAATTATTTTAAAAATCAAAACCTGTGCAGTTATGAGTGTAGATACATTTTACTTTATTAGGCACATGGTTTGTATTTGACCTCTATTTTGACCTTTCTCTTCCGGGTCTGTGACCCCTTCAAACTGGATCCCCTCTGCTCCATGGGCTGTGTTACAAGGCTTCCTCTGATTCCCAGCAGACACCTTGCGCAAAAACACTATAGTAGTACATTATGGTCAACCAATGCAATTTTACACTATTTGGGTTCATTTTACATACAAATATTTTAGATGTATTGAATAGTGATGATATTAAAATATTAATAAATATAGATAAACCCATCACTGTTCTTCATTGTTAATTTTTTTGCTTCCTGTTGGCAATGCTGCTCAGGCATGTATAATTACTAAAATGGCTCCATAATAAGTAAATGGAAAAATCTTTGGAACCAGATCTTTGATATTTTTTTTGTATCTAGGCAGTGATCCAAATCATTCTCAAACTTTAATAGAATCTACGTTGGACCAAGATTCATCTTCTCAGGCAAACAAAAAAGCAAACAGAAAAACAAGTGTACTCCAAGGTGCAAACTGCAATATTTTTTGAGCAGGGCATTAAGTAAAAGATCTCATCGATTTCTATGGTAACGTAACTAAAATATTGCTCCATAATCAAGGATATTGACCTGATCATTGCCAAATTTAAATCGGCTCTTTAATACAGTTCTGAGGCTTATAAAAATTTCATTACCATCTGTGTGGTAGTTTTGAAATAATACTGTGAACAAATAAAAAAGCAAACAAACTGAGTAATATACTTTGCAAAATAGCAAGTAGTCACAAATTTAATCCCACTTAACCTTTATTAAAAAGTATACTTTGGTAAAAACCAATTCTCTGATAAGACTGTTCTTACCATTTCACTAAAAACCTATTCTCATGGCTAAGAAAGGTTGCAGGCATATCTATAATAAAATATATTGTCAGACTTTTGAATCTAAATATAAGGATAAATGGAACTCAGATTTAGATTTACAAATTGACAAGTTTACGTGGAGGCGTATATTTGCTTTAAATTGGTTTATAATAATGATCTAGTGTGGCTCCAGTATAAAACTCTACACCGTATCCTGGGTACTCAAAGAATGATGTTTCAAATCAGGGGGCATTCCGTTAATTTGGTATCCTATATATAAATAGAAAAAGGTCATAAGTGAAAAGCATGCATTTCTGTTTTCCTATTTGCTATTTTTCTCCTTATTGACTGTACTTAGGTCATTTCTTAAAATGATAAAACATGCAAATAAAAAATAAGATATGGGATAATATTTAAGAAAATATGTACAAATTCCCTTTATTGTTTGCCACACATAACCAAAAATATTATTGAATTTCAGCTCATTCTTATTCTATTAGATCTAGACAACTATATTAGGAAGATGGAAACTACACATTATTTGCTTTTTCCTTTTGAGTTTGCAAGAAATAAAAATAGGATTCACGGGGAACTAAATCAATAAGACACCTAAGGATTTGATTGGATGATTGAGGTGTCAATCAAATTAGGGAAGCCACAGATGAAGTGGGATGTTATTGGGGGGAAGGGGGGGAGCTTCTTCCTGGTGGTCAGTATTGGCACTTCAAAGACCTGTGACGTCATACTTTTTGATGATGTCACAATACAGTGTACTTTGAATTATGCTTTGACATTTGTACTCGTGTTTTCAACATGATTATGTCGCAGAAAAACAATTATATTCTAGTGAATATTAAATAAAATCTAACTCTAAGTAATGATAGTTCATGTTTTAATATGTGCAAATTTATCTTATACAGCTATTACAGTAAAGTTTCCTTTGTTTTGGCATTTAGAGCTGCTTCACTGCCACTTCTTGGTTTTGTGGGCACTGTTTTACATTTTACCTCTGGGCCTCGGCTCTTTATCTTGACCTCTGTGCCCTTTGTGAGGTCACTAAGGACCTTCCCCTTGTTTGGGTACTGGAAAATTATAAATACCAAGCCACAATACCAATTCTTTGTTGTGACATCACTAGCATATATGACGTCACAGGCCTTTGAAGTGGCAGGGGAGGGGACCGAGTGTGGCTTGTTGGTGAACTTTTTGGCACCCAGATGCCCCACCCACAGAGGCAAAGAAAGTCACCAATCAAAGGGAGTCTTTAATTGGTAAAAGTTTCAAGGTTTTCAGTCATGCATTTTAAACTTAAAGTACAGAAAGTGGGTACTTTACACTTATGTTTGTATTTTAAAAAATAAATCGGTAAAAGCAAAACTGAAATGTTTTTCATTATTATATTTAAAAAAACAAACAAATGAGAAAAATATACAAACGCTTTTAAGAAAACAGAAAATGGAGCTTTACACTTATTTCATTGGTACTAAAACTTAAACTGAAAACCACAGAAAACCAGTTTCCAGAAGATAACCATAAAGATCAATAATGAGAAACACTTGTTATTTCCTTTTTCCTTTTGAAAGTTTGCAAAACACAAAAAGGAAAACGGTCATTTTCCGTTTTTTGTTTTCCATTTTATAAATGGGAAAACAAATTAACGGAATGCCCCCTGATTGTTTCACATGAAAATCACAGGCTTGGATCTTTGTCGACTTTGTAATTCATGTTCAGAGACTATAATGCACCTGTTTGTTAACTGCAATCATGTGGTGAAGTTATGGAAGGATTTAGAAAAGTGGTTAAAGACAGCAATAAACATAGGCTATACCTTCACAACCAATGATATAATTCTTGGTTATTTATTAACATCCAATTTTTCTGCTCCAATTAATGTTATTGTTATGGTAACAAAGAAATACATTTTCAGTTGTGCTTATACAAATGTAATGCCAAATATACAACAATTGAAACAAAAATTGACTGTTATATTTGAAGAGGAGCATTTAGCCTATTAAGACATGGATAAGGAACATATATTTTTAAAAAATTGGATGAAAATGTTGATATTATTTCATTAAACTGTACTACAGAGACTGTACTAAATTAAAAACTAAAAGCATGTATGTATGTGTGTATTGAGTTCTTGACTACTGTTACAAAATTGATATCTATGCTATATTTGTCAATTATATTTGTTAATGTATTTACCAGTTGAAATTTGACCAATAAAATGAATGGCATGAAAAAAAATTAATCCCACTTTGGTGGAGGTAACAAATAACACACGGAAAACATCATGTGATGGAAGTTATAAGCAATTCAATCACTAAAATAGCTTCTGAATAAAATTCAGGCCTTAAGCTTTTTTGAGGCTATTTTTCATTGACTTGATGAAGTCAACATGTTTATTTCTACAATGCAATTCTAAAAATGTGCCTTAAAATGTTAAAATAAAAATATACATATCCCTACTAACTATGCACTGAGTGCAATCTTTGATAGTGCTGTGGAATAGAACTTAAAAACAAAAGGATGTGGAGCTGCATGGGACAGAAACCATTATATAGAAACTGTATAGCCTTAGATATTAACATAGGAGCTATCAAATACACTGCCAGACCAAGCAATTAAAGGTAGGAAAGTATGAAAGCCAGATAGTAACATTATTACAAAAATAAATTTGTAATTCATAATAACAACTTAGAAACTTTGTTCTGAACTGTTAAAAATGTATAAATTATGATAACAATCTACTATCTCGTTATAACTTACTTTATTTGTTTTTGAAGGACAATTTTTTAAATCTCGTAAAAATGAGATATGGTTTATGTTTTAGGTGGGTAAAATTCTGAATCATGATAATGACTTACTATCTCGTTATCAGAATTTAGCAGTTTTGTTTTTGAAAGGTTAAAAAATTTCTAAGTCTTAATAATAAGTTATTATCTTGCTCTTTTGTTTTTTGAGGGTATTATCACAACTTATATATTTAAGCCTTTCAAAAACAAAATGTGTGAGTATTTCTCACAAATGAGAAATCTATGACCTTTCAAAAACAAAGTTCCCAAAGTCGCTATCATGATATAGAAATTTTTGAACATCCAAAAACCAAAAAATTATCTTGTTCTTTCAAGTTACCTATTTTTAAACTGTCAAAGGCAATAATTATCACATTGTCACAACTGACATAATTTTTAGCCCTTCAAAAGCAAAGTTTCTAAGTCATTATCATGGAAGAGATTTTTTTCTGTAATTCTACTATTGGAGCTTCCATAGTAAAATTTTAATGAACAAGTTAGGTATTTAGTATTTGCAGCACGTCATAGATGGGAAAGAATGAATATCAAGGGGAAGAACATTCATTGGAGCATCATTAAAGGAATTGCAAATATTTCAATTTGCATTAATTTCCGAAAGAAACTAATTTATGGACATTATGGAAATGTTTGTCAGTTCAACTATATTTTGTACTGTGTTGGCATGTTGGCTGGAGAAAGCAGCCATGTAAGCACTTGGGGAAACTTTCTGAAATGATACTCCTGAAAAGAGAGTTTCAAGTCATTTCCAAACTGTCAAGTCTGGGATGGCAGTACCTTCAGATTGGTTGCACTGAATATTTGTCACTTCTATCAGTCTAGCCAAATAAGTAGCAAGAAGTGTGACAATAAAATAGCATAATCAAAATTTCTCACATTGGGGGAAAGCATAAATTGCCTACATAGTTCACAGGAATATAATGAACCAATTTTCATGCTGCCATCTTGTGCAAAACCAAGTGTTATGTTTTCAAACTTGTCAGGCATATCCAAGTGCTATGATTTCAAACTTGTCAGGCCTTAAGTACCTCTTCCATTAGCCAGCTGATTGTCATGTGTTAACTGCATGGGGACAACGTTGGAGACATTTTTGGATATACCAGTTTCTTAAGATATAAATAGAGATACATTACTAGCCAAATAGCCAACAGGAAAAATACACCAATCAAATCGGCCCCAAAACCAGATTCCAAAATTATTAGATTATGTGCCATCTAATTACACTTTTAATTATTCTAACATAAAGTGTCTAAAGAGCATATAATAAGAGGAATTGATAACAATGTCTAACCATCTTTTATATGTGTTAATAACCCTTAGCCAAATATTAGTTAAAAAATTGTCACCCTTGTGAAAACACAAACACATGATTAAAAAGCATTATCCCCCATTATTTGTCATTAATAACCTGATACATTTTGGTTGATACATTGCTCATAAATAATTGTCTTTCAGCCTTAGATTCTGTCATATGGTGAGGATTAAGGACTATAAACGAACTTTATTTCACCTGGCAGCCGAATTTGTAGAGGACGAATTTTATGGATCTGATTTGTCAAGGGCTGAGAGTTTAGGGGGCCAAACTTAGTACAATTGATGATTCTATGAATAATGCCTTTCAGGAATAGAGTCCAACTGCGCATCAGAAACTCTGCCTGTCAGAATAGTTCCCAGCCAAACAGCCATTGGATGTGTAGAGTCCATGGGACAGTTTCAGAAAGGGTCTCAGACTTAACCTGGACTTGGGCTAAGTCAGAGATTTAATTCATTCTCATAATTTTGTCTTTCCTGAAGTCTGGAATGGATTTCACAATGGGTGACTTAGCTTAACTAAGTCCAAGCTTATCATATAGCCACAGTGGTTTTCTTTGTCATGTGATCCTTTATATCTTGTGAAAATATTTTAATGGTGACATACATCCTTTGTTTAACTCAGTTTATCTTTAAAATGCTGTTTACAATGGAAAACCTTGTAACTACATGAACATGTTCAAAGGCTAATTTTTGGAAGTGTTTTATATATGTATTTTTTTTTAATTTTCAAGCATTATAAATTTTGAAGTGAAAAAATAAATGCAAGCCATACTTAATTCTTTATTTACAAAAGTTAAGCCCACTCTAGACTTAGCCAAAGCCTTGTCTTAGCAGCTTTGTGAAACCCTCTAGGTCTAAGACTACAGGCTTAGCGTTATTTTAAGACAAAAGTCTTAACTATAAATCTTAAGTGCGGGCTAAGTCATTTGATGAAACCGACCCCAGAGCTGTGAGCATACTCATTGACAGAGACAAGTGTATCTCATTCTGAATATACAGCAGGGCAGTTTCAGTGGATCTCCATAGTGTGTGAATTTTATGCATTGTTAACACAATTTTATGCAAGTTTACACAATAGAAGTGTCAAGGGTCTAGGTTTAAATTAACTTTAAGCTTTTGCCTTTCAAGCACGAAATAAATTCGAGTACACTTACAGACAGGAAAACTTGAATAAGGAGATTTCTCTCTCCACTGACTGGCCGTTTCTCTGCTTGCTTCACACACAACTTCAATATTCAGACCTGCTAGATAATGCAACAATCTGTGGTTTCAAAGGTCATGAGCCAAAAGAATCAGTACCCCTTTCCCTCTTCAAATAGTGAGAAAAATATTGCAATACAAAAACAATCTGCTTTGAATTGTTTATAGACACTTGGAAAAGTTTTGTACATGTAAAGGGTGATTTGAAGCTATTTTATAGCAGATGGAGGGTATGTGTACAAAGGGGAAACAGAAACAGCCTCAAACCACCAACCTAATTCATTATACAAAGTATAGTTTTTGGACTTCCAAATTGCAACTTTTTTATAATTCCACACAAGTATTTGGGGTTGGTGTGTGTTTAGGTTCGAGAATTTCTCATCTGCTCTCCTGTTGGGCAGTGATCTCATAAAGAAGGGGAATAGGCTGTCCACCAAAGCTGCTGGGGGTGGATCGACTGGTGTTGGAGACATGAGTTGGTGGAAGGTGCTGGGATACAGTGGTCTGTGGTGGTGAGACGAGGTGATTATGGAGTGCAGCTCTAGAGCACAGACCATGGATACCATGGATATTTTGCGAAAGTTCAGGATTCTGTTCTCTCTAAAACCTGATCCAGTTCTTTCCCAAAATGTCATGACTTCTTCCTTTGGCTAAACACTACCCAAATAAAAATGTTATAGATTAGAAGCATTTCAATTGATATAAATCCTCAAATGTTCTGGATGTTATGCTAATATGCTATGATCAAATGTACTAGTAGGTCTTGAGTTAGTTCCTGAAATATGAGGTGGTCTGCTGCAATCTTATATTTATTTGCAACCGATTCAATAACGCTATTTCTGTTGTGACAAACGCACAGCATTAAATCTCTTTTTAGGGTAGATTGGGGAAACTCATAGCCTATTTACACTAGCCAGACTGCTTAAATTTGATATAAAGATACGTTCAGTACTTTTGTGGTAATCATGAACACAGACAGATAAATTTGCATCTCCTATGATAAGTTCTAACTGAATTTCAGTGTAGGAGCATTTTTACGGATAGTCTTTTATTAACATCTACACAGTGGGGGTCCTGGTGTAACATGCTAACTACTAAATCCTTTTCATAAGGGACCAACATAATGATGCAATTTATGGATGTCATTGATAGTGTAATACGTTTTTGGATTGAGATGTTTTCTTCGAAGTATTTCAAATTCAAACATTGTTTCATCAAAGCAGAACATGTTACTGTTACCAAATATGTGTAACATAAAGGTTGTATGAAATATAAATAGAGCAAACACATATTTTAGTAGTTATTTGAGTAAACAAAGGGATTACAGGTGAGATTCTCCAAATTGAAATCTTCAAATAAAAAAAACATTTTATACAGGTACTAAATTGCACTTACAAGCCTTCTGCAAAGTTGTGTTACCTCTTTGGAAACCAAGTAGGCATTTTAACACCTTTACTTGGTGAAAAGAAGTGATTTCTATTTGAGGTATGCTTAATATACAACAAAAAACAAATTATACAGATGATATTCATTGTCCAGTAAGCTAGTTTAAAAGAGAAAATTTTGTATCTATAAAAACAAACAATTATTTTAATCAGTTATTTTAAATGTATTTTTGCTCAAATTTCATTAAATATAGAACATAAATAATATAAACTAAAACATTGTAATTCTACCCTTGGACATAAACATCTAATAACAAATGTTCCTTTTAATTAATTTAAATTAAATAGCTTAACATTTAAGGAAATACTGGGCCCTGAAAGGATTCTGTTGTGGGGAATGTATTCTAAAATTTATATAGAAATATATTTTTGTTTGCAAGGAAAAAATTAAATTCATTTTTATGAAATGCTATTATAAATCCATGATTCATTTTTTAGGTTACATATTTACACTCTCTGGATAAAACAATATACAAGAGTCGAATAGGTACATGAAATTCTCAATACATAGTTTGAATTCCAGATACTTTTTTCCAATGACAAATATAGAGCTGGATGTAAAATTGGAGAAACTTGCATGATTGTTAGCAGTTCATGCTATGATATTGCCAGATTTTGGATATTTTGGATAATTTGATAGTGATAAAATGACTTTAAATAAGGTTAAATATTTGTCCAGATGAAGCTGGTAGTGGTAATTCGATAAACATTTATTAATGCATTCATGTGTTATATTGTCAGTACAAAAATTAAAATATCAACAGTAATAATATTTATGATGTAACTTTTATAAAAAGCAAATTATTCTTACAAAATGTGTACAGACAGTGGTAAACCCAGATAAATTAACCATCTTCATAGAAAAACAAGGCTGGAATTAGTTTCAGTCTACTAGAGTGTGCCCCAAAAGGATCACAGTCTGCAACAAAATTACAGGAATTAAGATGAAAATTTTATTATAGAAGGATAGTATGGATTGACATGTGAACGACGTAACCCCAGTCCATATGGGGCCATTGAGGAACACAAGCAATCCCGGTATGACCAAGTGACCTTGAAATGACCTTTAGCCCAGCATAGCTGGTAGTGTTTCAATGTAACCTTAGCTGTGAAATTATTTACAAACACAAAATAAATACAACACTTTGGGCTTTTTATTAGTATCTCTTATTATTGTTAGCAAACAAATTCTACAATTAAACTAGCCTGTTAATTGGATTAATATATTTACAAGCGCCCATCAGGGGGCCACGGTGGCAGAGTGGTAACACTCTTGCCTCCCACCTCTGAGGCCAGGGTTCGATCCCCGCATGGGCTTAAGTGGGAAAGCTGGTAGTTGCTTGCCGTTGGTCGGCATTTTACAGTACACAACCCTAGCGAACTCTATGTACTGGTTTCCTCTGCCCTTTCAACTAACCGTCGTGATATGACCTGTACAGTGTTGAAAGCGACGTCAAACCCCAAATAAACAAATAAATAAATACAAGCGCCCATCAGGCGACAGGCTAGAGCCAAGAGTAAACCCAATAACTTAAGCCAAAAAAAAAGAAAAAAGAATAACAGCAAAAACCAAAATGAATGAAAATTTTGAAAACACAACAAATTTAAGAATTTAATTTACATTGAATATATAATTAATCCCACTATTCATTGACTGTTTGGTAGTATAGAAATTAACATGTTAAAATAGTCAATAATGCAAACACTGGTCTATAAAAGTTATACCTCCCTGTCCATCTGTCTACCTATTTAGGTCGTACTTCTCTCATGTTGAATAACAAAGACTGTTCTTAAATAGATCGTAAGTGTGTATATATATTTATCTTCAATCACCGCTTAACTGTGATCCATATCTTGTTTTTTTGACCCAGTGCCATAGATAATGTTAACTTTGTTTTTAGGCCATAGCTAAAATGTTTTGGTAGTAATAATGAATGACACTTCTCCAAAAGAAGATGAACATTACTGAAGCTTATTCCCAGGTCACGCCTTGTCATCTGGTCATAACTGTACATGCATGATTTTTGCTTTGTGACTTCATCCTTATGGATCCGAAAAAAGGACTTGTATCTGGCTAGCACACATTGTAGACATTTTAAAAATTGCGAGTCCAACCACAAATCCTTTCCACTCTTTCAGATAGCTGCAATAAAAATGAAAATTTTATGTCTCTTGATAAAAATAATACTTTTTAGTATTTAATGCATAGAGTTGCAAAAAGCAAGTAACATGGGAGAAACGCAGAGAATTATTAAATACTATTGCATATAAGTATGAAAGTAATATGTTACCCAATCACTGTAGTTATGTAGAAAGCTATATACTTTGTTTAATGTAATTCTATTTGTGCTATCTAATATTTGTCCTTCTTACTTGTTTGTTTCTTTTTACCCCTTAAGGTGCACCACACTGGCAGACACTTTGTTTTGAAGTGACAAATAAGCCCAATTTGGGCTAGGTACAAATGGTTTATAACGTTTTGTACTTTGTAAATATCAATGTACTTGTCAGTTGTCACTAAACTAAATATTCTAACTCTATGTGTCATATAACACCAGTCTCATTCTACGCAAATAAGAATCCCACTGAATCCTACCAGATTGCGTTGATTGCCACTGTATCACCTGAAGTCATGTGCTACTCTGGCGATAGATCTTAGTTAGATCTTTATTCAGCATTACATAAGAAAAAACAATACAATGCTTTAAAATAAATGCTGAAAGGAATATGTCTAAAGTTTAAGTGAACTTATACGTAAGCATCCCTAAATTTTGACAATACTGACAATCAAAAGTTAAGAGCAAAATATAAATGCTGAAAGGGAATGTTTGAAGTTCAAATAAACTAAAAGGTATGGACATAACTGGCAACAGAAAAGTAAGATTCATACTGTTATAGTTATCTTCATGTATTATGTTATTATAATAATAAAATTTTATAATTATAATGTTATTATAATAGTGATTCGTGATATCTTTCTACCACAAACATTTCAACTTGTATAATTTTTACACAGGTTCTTACAAGCTTTGACACATTTCAAAATATAAACAATACTTTATCTCCAGTTTGCGTTTTGCTTGTATGTATCTCCTGTTACGGTCACAGGACAAACATGATAGCAATTACTGGTTGCTTTTAAATTGTAACTGGAAAAACAAAAAGGTTTACTCAACAAATTTATTTGACAATTAAAAATAATGATTAGAGTCAACTGGGTTCTCTTAATAGCACACACAATGACACAATAATGAAACCAATCTGATCTAGCCACAATCCTATCCATGTAACTAACACTTATATACATCTGTGGGTATGGCCAGAAGGTTATAGAACTAAGTTGAAGGTAACATCTGTCACCGGAATCAGTGGGGAGGCTCTAAAACTGGTTTATGGGGTTTCCCCGAATCTATTAATAGAATCACTGAGGTTATTGGAGCTAGAGGGGGTCTGACAGTCTATAAATAGATCAGTGTAACAGAGAGTAACATACATAAGTGTTAACTAGAATGGAAAAATCAATAACTCAATGACCCCACATGGCAAAACATACACACAACACTTTTTCATAGATTAAAGAATGCATTGGCACAGTGCTTATATATGTCACACACCATTGTCCTAGTATTTATTTTGAACATAATAAATCTATCCCCTCTGAGGAGCATGATCCAAACGTCTCCATTGTTGTTGCCTGTAGGATGGTGAAATATCTTATTGTTCTAGAATGTTGTGTTTCAGGTTTTTTTATAAATGCTTGTGCCTTCTGAGCACAAGTTGATTTAATCAGGAAGAAAGAGACAGGAGTCCTGCTTCCGAGTCTTCCCATTTGACTTCATCTGTTAGATAATCCTTGTTGTGGAGCAGTGTTTTCTGGTGAATATCTTCACCCGCAAATGACTTGAATGTCCTCCCATAGATAACAACAGGTTCAGGATAGAAGTTTAATAGTACACACTTGTGACCTGAGATGTATACTGAAGTTTCCTCAGCTTTTCTGACTCTGTTCTCAATATTGCTAAGAACTGTGTTTTATCTGGACTACTCACCCAAATGTTACATACCCCATCACACATAATGACATTTTCAGGTTTATCAGTTCATCTCATATTTTCTCTAAGTTATTTTGGATTTGCTTGTTAACAGTGTCCGCTTTTTTGAGATCATGTTTGGCTTCAAGTCTAAGTTTGTTGCTCTTATCCAGTTGCTTAGAGAATATAGAGCACAATAGCACACTCTGTACTCTAAAACTCTCAAATTCTAATTTTGCTTTCAATTTCTATTCTACCAATTCAAGGCGATGGTCCTCCTGTGCTTGTTTACAACATTTTCAATCTGTTTCTGTAGATTGTTACTTGTCTGGATGCTTATAGAGCAGGTTGATTGCAAAGTGCTTTTGTCACCAGCTGCTCTGTCCATCTGTTTTAAAAAGTGCATTTGTCCATTGATTTTAGCATTTTTAGTATTTTTAGGCACCCACAGTTTACTGATGTATGTGTACTGCAGAGTAATTACTATTCTATTTTTCACAACATCTAGACTCACTTGAATTAATCAACAAAGGGTCATCCGCAGCACCAGATGTTGAAATGAGCGTAGTGGAAGTATGCTTCTTAATTTCTTCCTAGAAGATGCTTGCAGTAGATATGTCAATGTTGGTTTGTGATGTATCATCAGATAGAGTCTGTATAACTCTTAGAGATACAGCTATTTTTCTCACTTGTATGGAAATCAAAACAATTTGACATGAAACATTTATGAAAGGAAATACATTTTTTTGCCCCGATAGTAAATTCAATCCCCCCTTGACATTAAACAGTTCCAGTTTCAGTGAAGGTTGTAATTGTATAAATCACTTCTTGTTTAATCTTGAGCCCAATTTCATTTTCTTGGTTTCCCATGGATTCCACTGGAATACAAGTCAAACCGCAACCTAAGGTAGATGGGCTCGGTTCTATTCTATTCTATTCTGTACTTTTATAGCGCTTAATCTCTGCTAGGCAGACTCTAAGGCGCAACACCAAAAATCAAGTTTAAGAAATCATCTGTCCATAGCCGTTGCCAAGTCCAGTACCACGGAGACGCCGGATAGAGTGTAAGCTAAGGTGGGAATGCCTTGTGGAAGAGATATGATTTTAACCTTTTCCTGAAACAGGTGAGAGTTGGGGCAGAACGTACCTCATTAGGCAAATGATTCCAGACTGTGGGGGCATCAAAAGCAAAGCTGTGGCCAAAGTGATTTTTGGATTTATGTACAGATGGACAGAATTGAGGAACCTCCAGGAACCTTTTATCTGGCTGGTTGTATCTTGTACTATATCTTCCGCAACGAGTGGGCAGAAGAGGACCAAAGTAACTGGGATGACCACTGTGAAGAAACTTATAAACTAGAGTGGCAGTTTTGAAGATACAGCGAGATTCAACTGGGAGCCAATGGAGTCGTTTGAGAATAGGAGATGCCCGCGTGTATTTGTTACAGTTTGTGACAATCCTGGCAAGTGTATTTTGAATACACTGTAGTTTACGCATATTGAGACTGGACAGACTCCTGAAGAGAGAGTTGCAGTAATCAAGGCGACTGCTCACCAAGGCATTACCTGCCAGGATAGCAGCCTCATCAGTCAAGTGCTTTCTAACCCGCCTGAGATCACGAATTTGAATGAAGCATGTCTTACAAATATTGCGGACATGTTTAGCAAAGGAAAAATTAGCATCAAACCAGACACCAAGGTTCTTAACAACAACTGCAGGATGCATGAAATTACCAAATATCTTAACTGGGAGATAGGGATCTAATTTCTTGAGTTGTGCATGGGATCCAAAGATGATAAACTCTGTTTTGTCAGGATTTAGTTTGAGCATACTTGACGACATCCATTTTTGAACATCCAGAAGACAAGAATTCAGTTTGTTAAAAGCCAGGGCTGCATTTTTGTGAGAGATATGAATAAACAACTGCGTGTCGTCTGCATAAAAGTGGTATTTGATGTCAGGATGCGTTCCAATAACCTTACTCAAAGGAGTGGTGTATAAGGAGAACAGCAGAGGACCAAGGATGGAGCCTTGTGGTACTCCAAACAACAGCTCATGCAAATCAGAGAGGGTTGACCCAATTTTAATTGCCTGGAAACGGTGGCTGAGATAGGACGTGAACCACTTCAAGGCTGTGCCAGACACACCAAACCATGATTTAAGACAATTAAGAAGAGTCGGGTGGTCAATTGTGTCGAACGCAGCTGACAGATCCAGTAAGACCAATGCAGTAGGCTCGCCCCGTGATAGTGAGAGATGGATCTCATTTTTGATAAGCAGCAGGGCGGTTTCTGTGGAGTGACCACTTTTGTATGCAGATTGCCTAGGATTATCAAGATTGTTACTATTGATATGTTGCATGAGCTGTTTAACAACTACATGCTCCACCAATTTTGACATGAAACATAGTCCTGATACCGGTCGATAATTTTGCAAATCCTCATTTGGAAGTGATGCTTTCTTAATGAGAGGCGTGACAACTGCCTTCTTGAATTTTTGAGGAAATACACCCTCAGCCAATGACAGATTGACAAGTTTTGTAATTGACGGGAGTAATATTTCCACACAATCTTTCAAAAGAAAAGTAGGGACTGGATCTAAAAGACATGATTTTGTAGGGGAATTTTTGATGATTTTTAGTACCTCGTCCTCCGAGACCTCATTGAAGGAAGGTAGGTTGGGAGGTGTACACATGGGTGATATGACTGTTGCCGAAGAGGCTGTGAACATATCACGAATCCTTTTGATTTTTTTATGAAAGAAGGAAGCAAATTTGTTTGCTAAAGATTTCTCAGACTGATGAGGAGGGAGAGTACTCTCTTGACCACTATTGAGGACTTGACGAAGTGTATGCCATAACTTCTTTGGGTCACGGCTGTTATCACTAATGATGGTGCTATAGTATTCAGCCTTGTCTCTATTTATGATTGCATTGCACCGGGCAATCTGTCTGCGCAATCTACTTCTACTCAACTGTGACCTATCCCTACGCCACATGCGCTCAAATTGACGCCTGATAGATTTGGCCCTACGGTAAGAATCTGACAGCCATCCAGCTGGTGTTTTCTTAGCTCTTCGACAAATCAATGGTGCATGCCTGTCCAACACACCACCAAGGTCACGAATATACTGGTCATACAGGTCTGCAGCCACTGTAGCAGGAGATGTGACAAAGGATGTGTTTGCAAGATCCTCACAAAAGCTCTTCATATTGATTTTATGGTACCTGCGGTAAGAAATACTGTCAACCTTCGGTACTGCAGGGCATGCAAAATCCAAATGACATTTCACCAGTGCATGATCTGAGACCATTTCCCCAACTGTCACATTACTGACAAAGGAGGAATCGCTTGGGCTAAGTATCAGATCCAGTGTATGACCATGCAAGTGGGTAGCTTTATTAACATTTTGGGCAAGATTAGAGGTATCTAATAGATTGAGAAATTTTCTTTGGTCAATACAATCTGTGTCCACATGGACATTGAAGTCATCACAGATGATGAAGGAGGAAGTGAGAGATGACAAAAAACCACAGAAATGCAGGAAATCATCAAGAAAGGCAGAGGAACATGAATCTGGGGTGCGATAGACACAAGCCATAACAAATGATTTTGAGTTAGTGACAATTGATATGACGATGTTTTCGAAAGTGGAATGTGTTGGTGCGTCAACAGTCTTAGTAGGTAAGTTTTTCTTGGAAAGGAAGCCCACTCCGCCACCGCGCCCAATCGTCCGGGGCCTATGAGTGAGTTGAAATCCAGGCGGAGTTACTGACTTCAGTAGGCTGTCGGTATCAGAAATGTGAATGTGAGTTTCTGCAAGTGCCAAAATATCAAGATTATTCGAGACAATTGTGTCACAGATCAAGGGACCCTTATTCCTGATGGAACGGCAATTCACAAAGCCAAAGTTTACAGGACCTGGATTAAGGGTTGGTTGTAGTTTGTAGTTTGTGACCCCAGCACAGAAAGGTGTAACCTAGGTATTAAATATGGTTCTCATCGTTAATGTCATATCTCAAGATGTCAGAGAGCATTCCAAATCACTCAATCCTCAGTAAAAAGTGATGCTCAAGTAAACATCATAGCAAATAATGATATTGCATTTATCTGAATTGTTATGTCATCTGATGCTCTGTTTTGTTAAATTAACTATAAAATAAAGTTTCCTTAAATTATTACACGCTAGATACGACTTCTTCTAATTCCTCCATGGACATTTTCCCCATTTTTTTACACTTCCAGACATTGTATTTGGCAAAATCCACAAACACAACAAATATTTGAGATATATACAGTAACACAATATTAGCGTGTGGAGCCTCAAGATCCCCCTTATTCAGTGCTCCCAGTGAAAATTGTTCTTGTTCATCAATACCTTCGATTGGGTATTGGTGTATTGCCTATTAATAATGGCACCAAATTCATTTATACTTCATTCAACATTGGAAAGTCAAATGGGCAAGACGCCATTTTACATGAAAGTTTTTACCCACCTCCCACCCTGGTTCATCTCATTTCATATAGGAGCAAGAATTAGGAGGTTGCAAACCTAACTTAACACCTCCTGTGGCGCAGGGGAGGGGGTGAGTTCCATGTTTGTGCCCCTGGTTTGATACCAATGGGGTTCAAAGCACTGGCGCTTGTTGGCTAGTATGGGGGCCTCCCTCCTCGTCTCCTTGAGTAGACCCGAAAGGGTCCTAGCATGTTAGGTCATTTTTCATTATTTCAGGGTGTTTCCCCATTTTCTTTTGTGTAACTGTATTTGGTGAATATGCAAAGAGAACAAAATTCACTATAAAATCTGTAGTAAAGTATTAAGAATATATATATATATATAAATATATATATATATTTGATGTTTCATGCATTTGGTGGTTGTCATTGCATGACGCATGTTTGTATCTATCCATTTCAAATACATACTAATGCAGTTGTTTGTAGTTGTCGATCTGTGGCACCCAAGACTTCTTAGACACAACTTGGTTGCCATTATATGAATCAAAGTCAACTGAATGAAGAATCTATGTATTTTAATGTTCGATTTTTCTAATTATTATTTGCTTGTGTAAACTAGGGGGTCTTCAAAACAAAACACGTTCAACTGTGTGATGTTAGTAGTAACGGTCGTGTTATTCGGCCAATTAGGCTTGAGATAGGGGCACATGGATGTAGGACTGGATTTTTATACGTTTAGGGTTTTTAGTGAGGAACGTGTTTTTTACCTTTCTTTTAATTGGAGGTTGGGCATCTACCTCAAATATATATTTTTCTCAGTCATTTTAACTTAAGTCATGTTTTAAAGGTCACCTTGATATTTGGCAAGAAGTAGGATTAACCGCATTTTAATTTAAGGCCACCCTAACTTTGTGTAACATGGACTACAATTTACTCTTTCTTAACATGTAACAGTAATTGTAAAAGTTTCTTAACCTTAACTTAATTTAAGGGGGCCTTATATATTTAGCTGTCTTCAAATCACTTAAGGTGACCTTAAAGATGCCTGTAGTATTGTACATAAAAGTAGAAAATAATAATTAATTTTTTTATCCTATTTGTGCTTCTTATTCTGTATTAAACCGTACTGAACTGTAGGGGAACTGTAAATACATAGAAAGCAAGACAGAAAATACTTGATCTTAAGTAGAGCTATTTTCCAAACAAACGAATTCTGCAAAAAGATAAATATTAACCCAGGTTTTAAAGAAAGCCTTTGACACAGTGGAATAGAATTTTCTTCTGGGGCCTTTCAAAAGTACAGCTCTAACTGTGTGTCTTGAATGTTAAAATAAATATATTTTAACATGTAACTTTTGTCATTTCAGTAATTAGTATAGAGTGCAATGGAAAAGTTTTTTAGTGATATCATATTGCACCACTTAAAGTTGCTGTGTCATTATGTAATGCCTATTGTATTTTAAGAGTGTCAAATGACTTGTTGGTATTGGTGTTTTAACATTATTTTTAAGTTATGGTAACTTAAGCCATAATGCTGAAATTTTTATAAGCCTGTCAGCCCCTGTCATTTTTTTGAGTTTCAATGCATTTTATTCACCCTTTTTTCCATGTTGACAGGTTTTCCTGGGGGCGAGGGTGGCAACTCTCCATCAGAGGGGTACTTTAAACAATTTCAATCGTAACACAGTATGATTATACATAGGTTCACCAGTTTTAAGTTCAAACATGCAGTTACATGCAACATATTACATAAATTTACTAAACTTTACATACAAAAATATTTTGTAGGCCTTTTCAATTTTTTTACTTTCACTGTATTTTATTCACCTTTTTTTCCATGTTGACATTAAAGGTTATCCTGTGGGCGAGGGTGGCAACCCCCCATCAGGGGTATACTTTAAACAATTTAAATCGTAACACAGTATGATTATAAGTTAAGTTACACAAATTTTTAATTCTAATTCTGATAATATTTTTATAGCGCCTAATCTCCATCTAAAGACAGACGCACGCCAAATGGAAAGCAGAAAACTATAATCATAAACCTGAGACATAGCAAGGGTCAGCGCCATGGAGAAACCAGGGAAAGCAGAAGTTAGGGTGAATATGCTTGTGCAAAGAGATAGGGTTAGAGCTTTTTAAGCACTGTTAACTGTATACAATAGCTAGTTACATTCCATTGAAAAACTGCATTTTTCATACATAAATAATTAAAAGAAAAACAGTTAAAATAGGAGGCACTGAGTGTACTGATTTTTCATTACAATGAAATAACATTGTACCAAACTTATACAGGCTAGTGCTACATTATAAAATTGTTTACCATTAGTTCAATTTCATTTAATTTTATATTTATTCTAGTAATGCTATCAAAAGGTCCCATTTACTGTCCATGACTTTCTTATACTTTTGAAATTGCATAACAGTTGTTTCTACTTTGTATGTGCTCCTTATCTTCTCAATTACACCTGAAATTAACAAATTTTGACCAACACATTTTATTAAGTATATGTAATTCTTTATCAAATTTCATTTCTTAACACAAGTTATTTTAACAGTCAGATAATTAAATTAAATGTTCACAGAAATATAATTATTTGTAATACAGCCAACCTATAAACCAATTCTATAATGTAAAACTCTTCGTTTCATGCACTTAAAATATATTAACTGAGGCTTATAATGAAGTGACTGTTATGTACAAATATTCACAAAAAGCCAGCCCATTGATACTACAAACTAAGTCAAACACTTGCACAATAGAATGTCTGCCTGGAGATATAAGTATTAGAGGCTACGACTGCAAATGAACTTCATTTTTTCACGGTTTGACAAATCTCACATGTTGTGGATTACACATTGATTCTGTCTTCTGAGCCACATATTCACATTACCATTAAAAAAATTGAGTGAGGCAGACTACCCTATACCCCAAAAGACATGCATACGTATACCCACACAGGAAGTTTCAGAAAGCCATTTGTGCTTATGCAAATAAGATTGGGTGGCCGTTGTTTGCAATACATAATATATATATACATTTTGTACATAATACTTTGCTTGTGTAATTCTGATACATAGCTATCTAAGTTGTCCTTTAAAACTGGCTTGTTAAATAACTAAAGTCATGATAACAGAACCTTTGAAGGCTTGGTCACACTGTTCCATTAAAGGAAATAGTTATATCATTTAAGGAAATCTTTGACTGATATATACACTAACCCTCCTTTGGTTAATTAAAATTTCAGGAAGGAGGTGAAATGCTTTTTTGCCGCCAAAATTAAAACAGTATTTATATTTCGGTATTATGTTTCATATTTTTTATTGTTTATGAGAAGTCATATTGATATGTCATAATGAATTAAACTAGATCACATGAAAAATGTATTTAGTTTTATTTTTCTGATAGAAAGAAGCTATGAATCACAGCAAAAATCATAGCAAAACACTAGTGTTATAATAAATAGCTAATTACAAAGAAGGATATTTGTGTAAGACATTCCTGTAGTACGGAAGACAAGGCCCTCATTGGTCTTGTGGTTTCAAAGTTTGGCATCTAATCACATTGACCACAAACTATTACAAAGGATCACAAATGAATACAAATGAAGTTTCCTTTGATAAAAAGTTATAAGGAAGGTTGAGTGAATATGTTTTTAAGGCCACCTTACCAAAGGAGATTTTTTATTTCCTTTAGTAAAGATACTGTAAAAATAAACAAAGTTTAATGAATACCGGCTTGAGGTTTTTGTCATGATATAGCACCAAGCACTAAATATGTGGTTGTCCAATTTTTGCTTCTGGGAGTCGACGATGTGTGGTGGACTCCAGTAGTGCCTTAAAGCAGCTGTAGATTACCAGATCTCCACTATGTCCACTTCTGTCTGAACTCGATTGGCTGATTTTATGAGAGGTCCAGGGTCGCCACAAGACAGAAGTGAAACACAAAATTACTCCTTCATAGTTTATTCACACATCTTATAACAATTCACAAGTACAATCCATATTCTATCTTCAGAACCAAAGCTTAGCCATTCCGGGGAAGTTTGAACTGAACTGTTCAACTCTTAGAATGTTAGTTGCTGGAAAGTCAGACTGTCACTAGCAGCTCCAAGCTGGGTTATTAATATCAGTTACTTTACAAAGACTATATCACTAAAAAGATCAGAGATTGGCTAAGGCTTTAATTAGGAGCAGCCAACCATGAGTATTGATCTGTCTAACTGCTGGACGCCAGTAAAACCTAGCTCTTTGGAACTGTTTGCCTGTTAATTAAAGAATTTTGAGGTTTGTTTCCATTTAGCGATTTTACTTAAATTCTTGACAATTACAGTGGTTCATATCCGGACTTCTCCCACCCTTTTCATTTATTTACTTAGTTGTTTTAGTTATTTTATTCTCACTTTGGGTCTATCTGCTTTGCCATATGTTCTGTATTATAGCATGTTAATAAAATATTGTCTTGTCTAAATTCTGTTATCATGTTCCTGACATCTTAGGATTAAATAAATGGTAGCACCCAAATCTGATCATGTTTGGATTGTAAGGTTGGTTGAACAACAACTAAGGTCTTATTCAAAAAAGTGTTTTTCTTATCATGTACTTGGTTGACTGTATTAAGTACTGTACACAAAACGAGTTTTTAATGTTCAATAAATATTCCTACTGCTAAAAACACATCTGTTTTTAGGAAGAATTTTCCCACTAGTAGTTAAAAACATATTCATATTCTCTATTAAGCATGGGCAAATATATAGAATTTGTTATTTGTATGGTACTTACCCAGTGTTGATATACGAATAGGGTATTTGTTAATTTGTTAACCAGCAATCATGGATTTATTTTAATACAAAATATTATTCCTGAGCAGATTATCAGTTTAGTACTACAAACAGTTATTTATAATTATTATAATTACCTGCCTTCTGCAACAGTTCAGTGAAATAAAGATATAAGTATGCAGATAAAAAGACAGAAGTTTATGTGCATTCTTTTCTTTCTCATTTTATTAATTGTATGCTTCTTTCAAATAAGAAAACACTTAGTAGAAGCACAACAGTCGCAGAACTACATACAGTTACTGCCGAAACATGTATCACCAGCTGGAGTGGGCCATGTGGAAATTTCAAATAGGTCATTGATTCTAATAACTAAACAGTTACACCTAAAGTTGGAAGAAATAAGAGCCACCACCATATCACAATTGAAACAAACTAAAGCACCAGTTAAAAGGCCGAAAGGAAACACATTTTTATTTGCTGAGAAAGATGACAAATATTGGGATAAGATTGCTGGAATTCCAGTAATTAAAACAATATTTGTCCATCATAAAATGGATAAGAGGAAAATATTTCAAAGTAACCTGTATAACTGGGCAGGGGCAGAAGAAATGTGTTTGATAAATCATAGTTCTATTCCGCAGGACTGTAAAAAGCATGTAGGAATAGCCAAAACCCTAGAAATCCAAGAACCTTCGAGATATCCAAGTTCATTTCTTCATATTATTAAAGATGGAGTGATTGATAACAATGGATATGTGACAGTAGATAATACTATAATCATTTCAAATGGTTGTTGGGTAACTCAAAAGATTAGATCTATGGAAATAACACTACATCATCAGGAAATATTTGTGATATCTCAATTGTGGGGAATAGGCTATTTTCATGCAAATATTGAAAATATTCCAAGATTGGCCCTATACATTCCATTTCTCCGAAAGTATAGCCATATCAAAATCCATGTAGCAACCAAAGCTAGGTATATAGTAGATAACCTAAATGTTCTGGGCATTATGGAAGACAGATTGATAACTGGATTGACTAAAGGTGACATTATATATTTACCCCAGGGCACAGGCTGTGGTGATATAAACCAACCTAGTGGCCATTTACTGTCTCTTTACTATCATCATTACATCAAGACCAATTTACTGAAACTCAAATCAACAGATGGATCAGTCATCAACAATATGACAGAGTATTTTGAAAAAGAGAAATCTCATGGCAACCCGGCTAATGATACTGGCTTAAAAGAAAAACAATGGAACTGTTCTAAATCTGTAAATTTAATAGATCAGTTAAACCGTCTTGCCACTAAACATAAGGAGAAACAATATGAAAGCAGATGTACTCAGGCACAAACAACTCTAGCTGGCAGAAGCTATTTAGAGCATAATAAAACTGTCATTCTGATTAAAAGGAGTGCAAAAAGATGGCTGGTTCAACATAATCAAATTGCTTTAACATTGAAAAATATGACGAAAGGAACATTTTAAAACTTTATTGAGTACAATGCTGTCAATTTACCCAGTTTCAATGATACTCTACTAATGTTTTACAATGCTGTACTGATTGTGGCTCCACATGGTGCAGGTTTATCAAATATAATCTACTCAAGACCAGGGACTTACATCATTGAGGTTTTGTGTAAGGATGAGCCGAACTTCTGCTTCAGAGGTTTAACACAGAAGCAAGGGATGCACTATTATGGGATTCCTTCAACCACAAACTGTGGTCCAATGGAGGTGGATATGCCTTCAATGATAGAGGCCATGGAATTTTTTATTAAAAAAATACTAAAAGTAGAATAGAAGTTTTTTTGTCTTGTTTATTAGCAAAATGGAGTGACATTGGATATTTTATATACTTACTATCCACTACTTGCTGTACTTGACCTAAATACTAGGCGATGAAGACAGCGGAATATTTTTCTGTGCTCATCAGTAGATTTTGGAATTGGTATATTTACTGAACTTTTGTTCCTTTTGTTATATAGAAAAAACGAAAAAATAGATGTAATAATTCGAAAGTCAGAATTCATCACAAAAGTCATTTGTCTTGTTGACAGCTCATGAAATGGTCTTTGTGATTGTAGTTCTCAGCACTTTTTGCTAGGTTCTGTCATGCTCAGCATTATTTTCCCCTGGTATATATAGAGAAATGGGACAGAGATTAGGAGAAATCTGTTCTAGAAAGATCACTAAAGGAAGTAACATAAAATAATTAGGCACCTGAACTTTTATGTATTTCAGCATTTGAATGGCTTTGAAAGGTTTATATGACTTTCAGAAGAGATCTCTGGCTTTATCTAATTTTTAAGGAATAAGGTATTTGGCTACTTGCCCCATTTGAGCTGTGAAAGGGTTAAATCTTTTAGTTAAAAAGATTACTGCAGCTTTAAATCTCTCAGCATTTGGGTGGATTTATAATAAATGCATTTATATATGTTTTCTTGAAAAGATCACTGCCTAGAAAATCAAATTAAATAATATAGCCCCAACCATTCAAAAAGTGACTGTCAATGGTTTATTTTGTTTTTAAAAATAACACTGTTAAATTATTTAGGATTTCAGATACTTAAAAGAGGCTTTTATATTACCTTTTTATTTATTAAAAATGAAAAAAAATATCACTGACCTCTTTCAAAAATTACTGTATTTGAATGGCTTTTTAGAGTTTAATCTTTTTAAAAAGATTACTGGTCAGAAAGCAGTAATATATTTCCTTTGTGTGTAGAATCTCATGATTGTATGAGTGTGTGCAAATGGATGTAACACAATTGCCTGGTGTAGTTTGCTAGTGCTTGGGGTTTGCCTGTGTTTGTGGAGAAAGTAACCCTATGTTCTTTCTAAAAAGTTCATTGGGTAATTAGTTTAGGTAAATTTCGGATTTCTTCAGATTTTTAAAGGTAAAAAAGCTTACTATATTAAAAACACATGTTCTACCCCAAGTGGTACCTCAATTGACATTTTTCTGAGAAGATTGATCTATTGTTTTTTGAAAACATATGGTGTGCTAAACCACCCAGAGCTAAAAACTACACTAATAAGTGGTTATGATAAAGGGTCTTAAAAAGCTTGATATTAGTATTGACATTTCTCAAAGAGGTAAATTGTTTAGAACGCCTGATGAATGATAATAACAGAAAATGAAAAATTTAAAAACATTGTAATGGTCACTTTTAGGAGCAAAGAAAGAAGTCCTGGATTTTAAACTTTCTGAATGTAATTTCAAGGTAAAAAATACTACCAACAGTTGTCAAACTGCAGGTTTACCATCAAAACAAGATTACAATTAGTACTGCACAAGTACTATATGAATATTTATTTTTTATCAATGCATTACATTTGGGGACTCTAGTTTGACCAATGCTATACAGCTCCTTCGTGTCCTACTGTTTAGCAAGTTTGGTATCTAATCACAGGCCACTTATTTTCATTACTATAAAAATCATCCTTCTGGGGCTCCATTATACAGAAGAGTGAGATAAAACAAGACAGACAACCTGTACATGTCTTAAGAGGCACATACACACTCAGGTTCGGTAGGCCATATGTGTTTATCCAAATAAGACCAGGCGGCTCTTGTTTGAAATGCTAATTACATCAAATACAACCAATTTTGACACATAATACTTTGCCAGTATAATTCTGATACATAAACAATGAAGTTGTATTATAAAACTGGCTTGTTAAATCATTAAAGTCTTGGTCACAGAACCCTTTAAGGCTTGGTCACCCTGTTCCAATAAGGGGAATCATGATATCATTTAAAAAATCTTTGACTGATATAGTCACTAACCCTCCTTTGGTGAGGAATCCCTTTATATTTCCACTTACCTTTGTAGGAGTTTTGAATATTTTAATTTTTAATTAAAATTGTAGGTAATAGTTGAAATATTGTGGCTTTTGGCCCCCAAAATGAAAACAGAATTTACACTATATATGTGTATTATGTTTTCTTATTCTTTTAAAGTTCATGTGAAGTCAGATTGATATGTTATAATGAATTAAAACTATTGGATCCAATGAAAAATGTATATAATATTATTTCTATAATGAAAGGAAGCTATGAATCACAAAACTAATCATAGCATAACACTAGCTTTATGTTAAGATGTGCCTTAGAGTCCATCAGTGGTGGAGATTAAGCGCTATAAAAGTCCACATAAGATTAGATTAGATTAGTGTTATCCTAAATAGATAATGACAAAGAAGGTTATTTTAGTAAGAAAAGACAAAGTTCTCATTGGCCTAGTAAGAAAGACAAAGTTCTCATTGGCCTATTGGAAACAGTTTGGCACCTCACCACAGGTTGTCATGTCTCATTACATTTTGTGAAAGCTAGGATAGCAACATGTGAAAATAAAATATCATGGGGTCTGTTTGGAAAGAATATTGGATATTTTTAACAAATTAACCACTGATGTAATTTGAGTTTTACAGGCTTTGAATTTTGTTTCTTTTTAAAACGCTCCTGCTTTTTATTAGATCAGACGGGAAATGTGTTTTATATATCACTGACCTTTAATGTTAAATGTCAAACCAAATATAGTATTGCAGAAAATAGCAATAATCATGAGATTCCACTCTCAATACAAAGAAAATATATAAGTGGGTTCATGCCAGTGATCTTTTAAAAAGAGATTAAAACCTTCTAAGCCATTCAAATACAATACTTCCTTCATTTTCATTTATGTTTCGTTTTGAAACAAGTAAATAACCAAAAAAGCATCTTTATTAAATAAACATAATAAAGCCTTTAAAAAGTCTTTTAACAGACATTAAACACTTCATACCTAATATCCTAGAAAAGGGTGATAGTAGCTAATTACTTATTTTTCTTCTTTCCTAGAAATAGATTTTTCTTTCCTAGAAATAGATTTCTCATAACCTCTGTCCCCCCATGAGCAAGGCAGAACAGCTGTAACACACCTTATTTCATTTCATACAGTTGTTTATCATCTATTCTAACTCATATATTGCCACTAATGGGGGGGAAATCTAGAGTACAAAGTTAAAGTTTTATGTTTACTGGTGGGATCTTGACAAATCGGCCCTATATATCAGTCCGTAGCAATTTGGCTCCTTAAAATATTGGCCCTCGGCAATTGGGTGCCTTAAACACTCATCCCCTGCACACTCAGCCCCCAGTTGAAACCAATAAAATGTAATGCAATAAGAGTACTTTTGTAGAGCTTAATCTCCATCATATGATATGAATAATACACTAGGTAATCATGTATCAGATTAGTATCCTTTAATTTTAACTAAAAAGATCTGCTTCCTGCTTATAGGCAAATTGTGGTAAATAAAGTGATTATTTGCCTGATATAATTTTCTTTCTGCAAATTGTATTTCGACTGTATGAATATTATATCAGTCTCATCAGAAGCTATGAAAATGCTGGTCCATGGGTCCTTAAGATACTTTTTGGGATTTAGGGGGGCACCCCTGGTGCAAACCGGTTTTTAGCCAGTTCTGAACCGGGTCACCACCAGTTTAGGGTATATGAACCACTGGTACACCCGGTTCTGCCGGCTCTGTTGGGTAGGACCATATAAACCCATTTTTTAATGTTTATTAATTAAATTGTTTTTTTTATTTTTCGAGATTAAGTATTTTAACTGTCTATGTGTCACATATTATATATTGATGGTGAGTATATGTCCCTCATTACCTTGCTTTTAATTAAGTTTATTTAAAGGTTATCCATCAAATATGGATCCGGTTTTATTTATTATGATTTTTTTATATATGCTTATAGTATTGTATGTATAACCTGTTTGTGTCATAAACCAATAAAAGTGCATAAATCCAGTTGGGTATATTTTAATATTTATCATAATAAATTTATTATGATATAAATAATTATATTTTATTTAAAAATAACTTTTAATATGTTTTATACTGGCTACAAAAAAAATAGGTAGGTTAATAAACAGTTCAATGTACTACTATTTAAAACTTTGTGGTATGTCCATGCCCCATTAGTTGGTGGTGCAGGTAGGAATAACTTTCTAGGCGAGGTAACCAATGCAGGTCTTGTTTTCTTCCTACTATAGATAGCCTCATATGTTTGGTTATCGATGGTGAGGCTTGATGGTTTTCGGATGTGACTTGTTTGTTTGGAACTGATGTAATTTTAAGTTCTGGTTTTGTAAATCTATGTTGTTGTTTAAATTTAACAAAGTCTGTGGGGTTCTTTGGCTTCATGTCTCTGTTAAGTTTGGCTTTCCATTTCTGGTGATTTGTTGATCCTGGAGTTGGCATTGTAGACCTGTCTTCTCTTGAGGTGATTGGTTCAATGTGACCAATGTCCAAACTATGGATCACGTCATCCCTGATGTAATTTTGCCTCAGAGTGATCAGGTGGTCTTCTCTGGGGCAGGAGTTGCAGGAGTGTCCTTCTGTCTGGGTTCCTCCATTTTTCGTGCCTGTTAGAGGTATACATCCTATTTGTGTGGATGGTTTTGGGGTAATTTTGAATAGTAGTTAATTAATGCTATGGGTAGTGGCTAGTTGTTTATTACCCTCCTCTAAGTTGAATAGTGCTAGTGGTGAGGTGTTAGTGTTCATATCCAGGCCAGGATTCTTAGTCCTGTCCAGTATTGTTCCTATTGATACTTTTTGGGTAATTTTCGTAGCGGGTTCTTCATCCTCACTGAGAGCCAAATCCTGCTGCAGGATATTGGTCCAATCAGTTTCACCTAGGAGGGCTGATGTTGTGGCATGTATTGAGTGTTTTGGTTGGCTCTGGCTAGGATGGTTTCTGTTTGGTGTGTTGGTGATATTTATTACATTTACCACACAGATATGTTTTATTGTTATGTATAGTGTTAATGTGTCGTCTCAGACTGGACTTGTTCTTATATCCAGCACCACATTCCTCACAAAGAAACTTTGGATTCTCCATTATATTACTTGAACTGTTTTACATGCAACTTCCAACTCAAATGACTTAGAGACAAACTTTGTGATGTCATAGATCTCTTATTTTGTCATTGAGCGGTTACGGAATTTTTGTGATTATGTCATATTCAATGTAGTTTGCGTTGAGCCAAAAATTGTTTTATTTTTCAGTCTCAGCTAAAATTAAAACATAATTTTTGGAATTTTTAAATTTTTAATTTTTTGAATTTTAGTTGGATTTATTCATCCTCTGATTATGGTTATTGGCTTTATTAATGTACAATGGACCTTATTAATTCATTCATCACGTTATTTAACGATAGCGTGAATTTTATTCATTTTTTAGAGAATTCATGAATATGGGCTATTTAACTCAATGTGTTTTTCCTTTGTGAATTCTGGTGATCTGTGTATGAACACAAAGCTACAGTCCTAAAAGATGGACAAGAAACACCTGTTTCCAGACACTTCTAAAGTGTAGGACACAACCACAAACATACGCAGTTTACTCTGCTAGAGTGGTGTACACCAAAATTTGAACCATCCATGACTTCCAAAGGAAGGCATATTGAGTTGTCATGGATATTCAGATTACACTCCATAGCCCCCATTGGCATCAACCAATTAGTGTGAATCTTCCTAGCTATGATCCTGATTACTAAGCACTCAATAATCAACCCTTATATTTTCTTAGTCCCTTAATTTTAACATGATTCCTTTTATGCCAAATAATGGGAATTATTCTTTATGATTATGATGTGTTTCTTTCACTAGTATCACAAAGTGTGAGCAACACATGTCAAAGATATTGATACTGATTTTGTAACCCAGTCGTTTCAACCTATGTCGTTTATACATATGTTTGTGTAGAATAATTAAAATTACAATTAGATTGTGCTTAATTTCAAATAATCTTGTAAAAATCTTTATTATCACAGTATGTCAAGGATAATAACTTCCTAAGTGATATTTTGGAAAAGTGCAATTGACATATTTGGATTCTGTATTCAATACCTTTTGCTCTCTGTCATTTACTGACCGGTTTGTTGTCAAATTATCAAAAGTTCAACTGTGTTGGTGGAGATTAAGTGCTATAAAGGCTTTCATTAGATTATAAACAATACAATTTTTTGGGTGCCAATTTGACCAGATTTTTTCATGAGGGCCAATTTGACTGGCCAAATCTGGATTGTAATCATGTTTGGATTGCAAGGTTGGCTAAACTAAGGTCTTATTCCAAGTAAGTTTTTCTCTTATCATGTACTTGGTCAACTGTATTAAGTACTGTACGCAAAACGAGTTTTCAATGTTCTATAATTATCCCCACTGGTAAAAATGCATCTGTTTTTAGGAAGACTTATCCCACTAGTAGTTGATGAAACATATTTATATTCTCTCTTGAGCATGTGAAAACATATCCAATTTGTTTTGTGTGGTACTTACCCAGTGTTGATATACGAATAGGGTACCTTTATATCTTAATTTGTTAACCAGCAATCTTGGATTTATTTTAATACAAAATATTATTCCTGAGCAGATTATCAGTTTAATATTACAAACAGTTATTTATAATTATTATAATTACCTGCCTTCTGCAACAGTTCAGTGAAATAAAGATATAAGTATGCAGATAAAAAGACAGAAGTTTATGTGTATTCTTTTCTTTCTCATTTTATTAATTGTATGCTTCTTTCAAATAAGAAAACACTTAGTAGAAGCACAACAGTCGCAGAACTACATACAATTACTACCGAAACATGTACCGCCAGCTGGAGTGTGTCGTGTAGAAATTTCCAATAGGTCATTGTTTCTAATAACTAATCAGTTACACCTAAAGTTGGAAGAAATAAGAGCCATCACTGTATCACAATTGAAACAAACTAAAGCACCAGTTAAAAGGCCAAAAGGAAACACATTTGTATTTGCTGAGAAAGATGACAAATATTGGGATAAGATTGCTGGAATTCCAGTAATTAAAATAATATTTGTTCATCATAAAATGGATAAGAGGGAAATATTTCAAAGTAACCTGTATAACTGGGCAGTGGCAGATGAAATGTGTTTCATAAATCATAGTTCTGTTCCGCAGGACTGTAAAAAGCATGTAGGAATAGCCAAAACCCTAGAAATCTAACAACCTTCGAGATATCCAAGTTCATTTCTTCATATTATTAAAGATGGAGTGATTGATAACAATGGATATGTGACAGTAGATAATACTATAATCATTTCAAATGGTTGTTGGGTAACTCAAAAGATTAGATCTATGAAAATAACACTACATCATCAGGAAATATTCGTGATATCTCAATTGTGGGGAATAGGCTATTTTCATGCAAATATTGAAAATATTCCAAGATTGGCCCTATACATTCCATTTCTCCGAAAGTATAGCCATATCAAAATCCATGTAGCAACCAAAGCTAGGTATATAGTAGATAACCTAAATGTTCTGGGCATTATGGAAGACAGATTGATAACTGGATTGACTAAAGGTGACATTATATATTTACCCCAGGGCACAGGCTGTGGTGATATAAACCAACCTAGTGGCCATTTACTGTCTCTTTACTATCATCATTACATCAAGACCAATTTACTGAAACTCAAATCAACAGATGGATCAGTCATCACCAATATGACAGAGTATTTTGAAAAAGAGAAACCTCATCAAAACCCAGCTAATGATACTGGCTTAACAGAAAACCAATGGAACTGTTCTAAATTTGTAAATTTAATAGATCAGTTAAACCATCTAGCCACTAAACATAAGGAGAAATAGTATCAAAACAGATGTACTCAAGCACAAAGAACTGTAGCTAGCAGAAGCTATTTAGAGCCTAATAAAACTGTCATTCTGATTAAAAGGAGTGCAAAAAGGCTGGTTCAACATAATCAAATTGCTTTAACACTGAAAAATAATGGAGTACAATGATATCAATTTACCCAATTTCAGTGATACTCTACTAATGTTTTACAATGCTGTGCTGATTGTGGCTCCACATGGTGCAGGTTTATCAAATATAATCTAATCAAAACCAGGGACTTACATTATTGAGGTTTTGTGAAAGGAGTCGAACTTCTGCTTCAGAGGTTTAACACAGAAGCAGGCGTGGATTATTATGGGATTCCTTCAACCACAAACTGTGGTCCAATGTAGGTGGATATGCCTTCAATGATAGAGGCCATGCAATTTTTTATTAAAAAAATACTAAAAGTAGAATAGAAGATTTTTTTGTCTTGTTTATTAGCAATATGGAGTGACATTGGATATTTTATATACTTACTATCCACTACTTGCTGTACTTGCCTAAATACTAGGGGATGAAGACAGCATGCGTGCTCATCAGTAGATTTTGGAATTGGTATTTTTACTGAATTTTTGCTCCTTTTGTTATGTAGAAAAAAATGAAAATAGTGGATGTTATAAAGCGTAAGTCAGAATTCCTCACAAAAGTCATTAGTCTTGTTGATAGCTCATGAAATGGTCCCTGTGATTGTAGTTCTCTGCACTTTTTGCTAGGTTCTGTCATGCTCAGCATTATTTTCCCGTGGTATATATAGAGAAAGGGAACAGTGATTAGGAGAAATCTGTTCTAGAAAGATCACTAAAGGAAGTAACATAAAATAATTAGGCACCTGAACTTTTATGTATTTCAGCATTTGAATTGCTGTGAAAGGTTTAATCTGTTTTTAAAAACATCACTTGGCTCTTAAATCTGTTAGGGTTTGGACACATGTGTGCAACTCTTAAATATATGACTTTCAGATGAGATCTCTGGCTTTATCTAATTTTTAAGAAATAAAGTATTTGGCTACTTACACAATTTGAGCATTTAAAAAGCTGTGAAGTGGTACAATCTTTTAGTTTCAAAAGATTACTGCGGCTTTAAATCTCTCAGCATTTGGATGGATATATAATAAATGCATTTGTATATGTTTTCTTGAAAAGATCACCCCCTAGAAAATCAAATTAAATCATAAAGCCCCAACTTCTCAAAAAAGTGACTGTCAAGGGTTTATTTTGTGTTTAAAAATAACACTGTTAAATTGATTAGGATTTCAGATACTTGAAAGCGGCTTTTATATGACCTTTTTAATTATTTAAAATGAAAAAAATATCACTGACGTCTTTCAAAAATTACTGTATTTGAATGGTTTTTAAGGGTTTAATCTGTTTAAAAAGATTACTGGTCAGAAAGCAGTAATATATTTCCTTTGTGTGTAGAATCTCATGATTGTATGAGTGTGTGCAAATGGATGTAACACAATTGCCTGGTGTAGTTTGCTAGTGCTTGGAGTTTGCCTGTGTTTGTGGAGAAAGTAATGCTATGTTCTTTCTAAAAAGTTCATTGGGTAATTAGTTTAGGTAAATTTTGGGCTTCCACAGATTTTTAAAGGTAACAACGCTTACTATATTAAAAACATGTGTTCTACCCCAAGTGGTACCCCACTTGACATTTTCCTGAGAATATTGATCTATTGTTTTTTTGAAAACATAAGGTGTGCTAAGCCACCCAGAGCTAAAAACTACACTAATAAGTGATTATGATAAAGGGTCTTAAAAAGCTTAATTAAAAACATTGTAATGGTCACTTTTAGAAGCAAAGAAAAAATTCCTGGAATTTAAACTTTCTGAATGCAATTTCAAGGTCGAAAAAATATTACCAACAGTTATCAAACTGCTGGTCTACCATCAAAAAAAGACTACAATTAGTGCTGAAGAAGTACTATATGAATATTTACTTTTTTATCAATGCATTACACTTGGGGACTCTAGTCCTTGGTGGCCTACTGTTTAGCAAGTTTGGTATCTATTCACAGGCCACTTATTTTCATTACTATACAAATCATCCTTCTGGGGCTCCATTATACAGAAGAGTGAGATAAAACAAGACAGACAACCTGTACATGTTTTAAGAGGCACATACACACTCAGGTTTGGCAGGCCAGATGTGTTTACCCAAATAAGACCAGGCGGCTCTTGTTTGAAATGCTAATTACATCAAATACAACCAATTTTGACACATAATATTTTGCCAGTATAATTCTGATATATAAACATTGAAGTTGTATTATAAAACTGGCTTGTTAAATCACTAAAGTCTTGGTCACAGAACCCTTTAAGGCTTGGTTACCCTGTTCCAATAAAGGGAATCATGATTTCATTTAAAAAATCTTTGATATAGTCACTAACCCTCCTTTGGTGAGGAATCCCTTTATATTTCCATTAGCACTCTAGATTAGTGTGTACCTACCTTTATAACAAAGGAATTAAAATATTTAGGAGTTTTTAATATTCCAATTTTTATTTAAAATTTCAGGTAATAGTTGAAATATTGTGGCTTTTGGCCTCCAAAATGAAAACAGTATTGACACTATATATATGTATTATGTTTTCATATTTTTTTAAAGTTCATGTGAAGTCAAATTGATATGTCATAATGAATTAAAACTATTGGATCCAATGAAAAATGTATATAATTTTATTTTTATAATAAAAAGAAGCTATGAATCACAAAAATATTCATAGCATAACACTAGTGTTATCCTGAATAGCTAATGACAAAGAAGGTTATTTGTAAAAGACCAGTTTAGTAAGAAAGACAAAGTTCTCGTTGGCCTATTGGAAACAGTTTGGCACCTCACCACAGGTTGTCATGTCTCATTACGTTTTTGAAGGCTAGGATAGCAACAGGTGAAAATAAAATATCATGGGGTCTGTTTGGAAAGAGTTTTGGATATTTTTAACAAATTAACCATTGATGTAATTTGAGTATTACAGGCTTTGAGTTTTGTTTCTTTTTTAAACGTTCTTGCCTTTTTTAGATCTGACGGGAAATGTGTTTTATATATATCACTGACCTTTAAAGTTAAATGTCAAACCAAATATAGTATTGCATAAAATAGCATTAATCATGAGATTTCACTCTCAATACAAAGAAAATATATAAGTGGGTTCAGGCCAGTGATCTTTTAAAAAGAGATTAAACCCTTCTAAGCCATTCAAATACAACACTTCTTTCATTTTCATTTATGTTTCGTTTTGAAACAATCAAAAAAGCATCTTCATTAAATAACCATAATAAAGCCTTTAAAAAGTCTTTTAAAAGGCATTAAACACTTCATGCCTAATAATATCCTAGAAAAGGGTGATAGGGGCTAATTACTTATTTTCCTTCTTTCCTATAAATAGATTTTTCTTTCCTAGAAATAGATTTCTCATAACCTCTGTCCCCCCATTAGCAAGGCAGAATGGTGCTGTCACACACCTTATTTCATTTCATATGGTTGTTTATCATCTATCCTAACTCATACATTGCCACTAAAGGGGGAGAAATCTGAGTGAAAGGTTAAAGTTTTATGTTTACTGCTGGGATCTTGACAAATCGGCCCTTCGCCACAGGGGGCCCACTTGAATATCAGTCCTTAAAATATTGGCCCTCGGCAATTGGGTCCCTTAAAAACTCACCCCCTGCAAACTCAGCCCCCAGTTGAAACCAATAAAATATAATGCAATAAGAGTACTTTTGTAGAGCTTAATCTCCATCATATGATATGAATAATACACTAGGTAATCATGTATCAGGTTAGTATCCCTTAATTTTAACATGGTTCTTTTTATGACAAATAATGGGGAATTATTCTTTATGATTATGATATGTTTCTTTCACTAGTATCACAAAGTATGAGCAACACATGTCAAAGATATTGATACTGATTTTATAACCCAGTCGTTTTAACCTATATCATTTATACACATGTTTGTGTAGAATAATTAAAAGTAAAATTAGATTGTGCTTAATGTCAAATAATCTTATAATAATATTTATTATCACATTATGTCTCGATTGATAACTTTGTAAGTGATAATTGATATTTTCTGGGTGCCAATTTGACCAAATTTTTTCATAAGGGCCAATTTGCCTGGGGAATAATGTCTTCAGGGCCGATTTGACGGTGAGAGGTTTAAACCCCAATCAGACTAGAGGCGGTAACAAGCATTGTGCGAGACGTCCCTGTCCTTGGATCACCGTCCGACGTCTGTATGCAACCTTGCGAGTCAGTGGGGTACTGTCCATTACCTTGCAAGTCCCACGGTTGTTTTCAAAAGCTTCAATTTTTGCCTCAGATTTTATTACTGTGAGTATGTGCAAACGATTTCATGCATGCATGTATAAATTTCTTACTACTGTTATTGAAGGTGTGTCGACGATGTACATAAGGTTGTGATTTGGTTGTTTTTTGGTGTAATACTACGACATAAGGTGAGTTGAGGTATTGATCATTTCGCCACGTTTTCATCTGACAGATACTGAAGGTGAGTTGAGGTTAATTGAGGCTGCTTCTCGGCGACCAGTGTTTGTAGTACAGTCATCCTACTGTTATCAACGGTTAAAAACCATGTCCAATCAGTGGCTGTCCACCTGTATTATGAACAACTTGGATGAAATGGAGTGGCCTTGGGGCAGTTCCGCTGTCAAGAAAAACTTCTAACTGGCGGACGTACTGCCTGTAGTGTAATGGGTCATTAGAAAAGGGCTGATTTGCCTATGATTCTCACTGGTGACCTTACCATGAAAATGCATTGCATAAAAGTTTATGTTTAAGTGTGTCATGTGAATGGCTTCTTTGGGAGGTTGCATTGTATGGTATAAAGCTTGTGTCTACCCTTGTAAATAATAATAACAATAATTTGTTATTAGTTACCAAATTATACTATAGTTTCTATGGTACATTCAATTTAAAGGTAATTCTCTCATAATGAGTGAACATAAATTTCTTATGCTTTGGTGACACTGAAGCCCAGAAAAGCACTCGGAGAATGCAAAACTTCCTCTGTGTAGTGCAATGATAAATATTCCTTTAAAAATTCCTTCATCAAGATAGTGATGTACATAGTAGATAATCCCCAAAATATAATGATCTTTCGCTTTACCCATTGTCCAAATTCCCTAAGCATGTAAACAAATGCACGCTGGCAATTACGTGTACCCCCTTTAGGAGTGAAACTGTAGACAGTCAGCTGAAGAAATAAAGATATGTTCATCCAATTTGTATTTTCAAACATATTATCACAGATTGGCAAAATAATTAGAATGCCACATATAATTTTAAAGTGAAAGTAACATGGATTTACACTGTAAAAAAGTGGTATAAAAGTACCATAGATGCAAGTAACTTCAATTTAAGAAATGCAATAGAATATACAGGATGTTACACTTGTTGAACACTAAACTCACAAGCTGAAAGCAACTACTAACCAAATTCAATTGCCCAAATACGCCATAAGTATGGGCAAACTTATGCACTCCTAAGAAAAACCTGCATTTGTTTTTTCTAAAACATTTTCAATTTGACTCATATATTTATGTTTCCAAACTCCATCACTGTGATCAAGTGACCATGCTCCCCCAAAGGTTGAATTCATTTAGCATAGCAATTAAAGGGTTGTTTCAGGAGTTAGCCTAAAGAAGTGCAATTTTAACAACATTTTTATGTTCATTAAATACAATCCCCAGATATTTAACTTTATTTACTGCTTGACTTATAAGCAAACTTTTAAAAACAGCTGAAGCAATTAACAGAGACTTTCTTTAAATGCATTACCTGAGACATATTACAGTTGAATTTCTCAATTTAGCCCCAGTGGAAAATTATATCAAGCAAGATCTCCCTCAGATCCAGCTATCACAGCAATGTCATCTGCATGAAGAAGCACAGACACCCTTTATAAAGTTTTACACCCAGGCCTATTTATTTCATGAAAAATATGAACTTGATTGAAAGCTTTTTCTGCATCTACAAATACAACATTAGCTTTGATGATCATTGGCTTTACAATTCTTTAAAATTTAAAGTTAAGCAGAACAGAATATGGTCTTCACCATTTCGATTTGGCCTAAAACAATTTTGTTCTGCTGCCAAAAGGGGATTACTTTCAAGATATCATGATATTCTATTACTCATAATCATGTGGTGTGGCATAAGGGAAACAAAAAATATCTCTTACCTACAGTCTAGGAAAAAATGCAAAACGATAAACTTTTTTCTCCAGATCTGTTTTAGATATGTGTGTTGTCCACATATATTGTTGTGTTGAATTGAAATGTCATAATCATAGAAAGAATATTGGTTAACTTAAACTGTCATGCACTAACGGCCGAATTTTGGTCATGAGCTATCGCATAAAAAAAACTTAAAGAACAGCCCAACCTACGTTCATGTAAATCCCCATATTTTGTCATGTTAAATTGAAGTGACATAAACATAGAAAGAATATTGGTTAACTTAGAATGTCATGCACCGACGTCCAAATCATGGTCATGTGGTATGGCATAAGGGAAGCTAAAAATATCCCTTATCTACAGTTTATCAAAAACTGCAATAACAATCAACTTTTTCTGCATTTAGACATGTGTATCGTCCACATATATTGTTGTGTTTAATTGAAATGTCATAATCATAGAAAGAATATTGGTTAACTTAAAATGTCGTGCACCAACGGCCAAACTATGGTCTTGTTTTGTAGCATAAGAGAAATTAAAGGATCATCCCATATTTTTTTTTCAGAGATGTGTGTGATAACTGGTTATATATGATATACAATGCCATAATGATATTTATAACACCTGAAATTCATAATACACTAAGACACTAAGAAATATATAAGAGGTATCTGATATATGAACATGGTGTTTTTGTAGTACTGGTAACGGTGATTAGAAAACACTTAGAACCGTAAATTCTGGCATAAAGACAGTCGTAGAGGCTACCCTTTCTTTCTCTTGATTCATTCCATTGTGTCTCTTTTTCTTTTCCCCTTACACAGAACTAACAAAAGCAGTTATCATTGGTGACTCCATCATAAAGAACCTAGTTGCCTTAAAGGATGTCGAGGTCCATAGCATTAGAGGTGCCACTCCAGAAAATATTCTAGCATATCTCCGAGGTAATTTAGCAAACCTACTGAGCCGTTGCCACCCTGAAGTTTTGATCATCTACGTGGGCACCAATTACTTGGGGAGAAAGGGCGAATGGAGTCTATATCAAAATTACAACAAAGACAAGATATCAGAGACTAACTTTAATGAAACAATTGTGTCCGTGAGACCTTCCAGAGCATCATAAGCATAGTACGTTCAACCAATCAAGACATAATAATTCTTATATCTGCGATAATACCAAGGTTGTGGGATTTTGAACGTAGAAACAATATAAGAATGATATGTAATAGGTTACTACAGAATTTCAATTCTCAATGTGATGTTTTCTATATCCCTACATACAGACCATTCTTAGATAAGAATAAGAATCTTATTAAAGAATACTTTATGCCAGACGGTTTACACTTGTCAAAGAAAGGATCAGATCAATTAAAGATAAGGCATGCAAAAAAAGTTTTGAAATAAAGTTTTAAACAACTTCTTACACTGATCCTCAGCTAAATCAGAATTAGTCATTGGTTCCAACTGTTTTTTCTTCACTTGCAGTATATTAATTCTCAGCAATTTTATTAGAATTGTATTGATTTCTTGATAAAAACAATGGTATTGTGTTTGGTCCAGGGTAATTACAAAAGTCGCATATATGGACGAATGTTACAAGCAATTTTCGACACTTGTTATTTTTTGATTTCTTGATTAAAACTGGTATTATGGCTGGTCCAGTGTAATGGTGAAGTCTTATATATGGATGCCTTGTTACAGCGCAATTACAGTCACATTTATTGATGCCTTGCACCCAAGGCCTTCAGGGTCATACGGTGAGGCAAGTAAAATCCAGAGGTTAAAAAGTAGATTGGAGATAGCAGTTCAATATTAACTTACATAAAAATGTCTATTGTACCGATTACATTGTGAGACTATACATTATAATGCTTTACAGTGTATCAACCACATAAAGAGATGCATGTAAAATACTCCCACATATTTATGGATTATAGTGTCAACTGTCAAGTCGTGACACCTTGGATCTAAAGCCTCATGGGTATGGTGAGGCAATATATGTTATACCAATTAAAACACTTTAATTGCCGAATCTATTGATGCCTTGCACCTAAGGCCTAGAGGGTCATGTGGTGAGGCAGAATATTTTTCACAAACCAGTTAAAAATCAGCTAAACAAGCTAATACTATTGAAATTGTAACTTCAAATGTTACGTATATACTGATGATATAATAATTTTTCTTTTGAATTATAAATACTTTGAAATATTTTTAGTGAGCAGTCCAGTATTTCTCCTAATATAAAATATTATTACTTCGCTGCTACTGCTTGTTGTAGTTTTAAGGTATTAGAATTTGGTAACCACGTATTTCTCCTATTATAAAATGTTTTTACTGCATTGTGATTGCTTGTGATAATATTAAGTCACATTGATTAATACATCAAACTTGTATTGTTATGCAGTGAGGAGACTTAGTTGTTAATGGAATTATGCTATGAGCGAGTACAAATGCACTTGTTTAGGAGGATTACAGTGCCGAGTTTTATTAGTGATAAATATAACTAAATATTACTGCATTGTGATTACAGTGCCGAGTTTGTTGGAGATAAATATAACTAAATATTACTGCACTGTGTGTAGGATGGCATTTGGGTGCCATCGGGCTCCTTTCGGCTTCCCTTCTTTCTTTATTTAGTACATACCAAAAATTTGCATACATAATTCTCATTGGTCAAGACTGGACTGCGTGGGACCTCTCTGATTTACTACATGCATTCTTCCATTTCAATATTGGGAAGCAACGAGGACACAAATAACAATTTAATGCACAGTTCAATGCAGAGAGTTATAATTCTAATTCTAATTCTAATAGTACTTTTATAGCGCTTAATCTCTATCTAATGATAGACTCTAAGACGCAGAAAGCCAAAATCAGAGATCGTAATCGTTAAATCAGGGACATTGCAGGGGTCGACACCACGGAGAGACAAAATGAAAAACTAGGGATAATCTAGGGTGGGTAAGCTTTTTCAAAGAGGTAAGTTTTCAACTTTTTTCTGAATGAGGAGAGAGATTTAGCTGAGCGTACATCATCAGGAAGATCATTCCAAATCCTTGGGGCATCGTATGCAAAGCTAAGGCCAAAATGCTTTTTAGACTTATATATTGAAGCACAATGAGGGACCTCAAGCAGCACACCATCAGATTGACTTCTGCGTGTTCTATACACACTATGCCTGGCTTTAAGGAAAGGTTCAAAGTATTTTGGATGGCCACTATGTAGAAACTTGTACACCAACAGGGCTGTCTTGAAGACAGAGCGATGCAAGACAGGCAGCCAATGAAGACTCTTTCTTACAGGAGTGATATGTGAGTATTTGGTGGTATTAGCCACAATTCTTGCAAGACTGTTCTGAACACATTGGAGCCTCCGAATGTCTAGAGCAGAGAGACCTCTGAACAAGGAATTACAGTAGTCAAGACGACTTCCCACCAAGGCATTTGCAGCTAAAAGAGCAGCTTCACGTGTAAGATATCCTCGGAGTCGCTTTAAATCCCTGATATGAACAAAACTAGCCTTACAGGTATTCCTGACATGGCAAGAGAAGGAAAAATCAGAGTCAAACCAGACACCTAAGTTCTTAATTGCATCAACAGGTGAAAGGAGGTTGCCAAGTATATTAACTGGGAAAAATTTCCTGAGTTTTGTGCGGACATTTTTTGAGCCAAACAGAATAAATTCTGTCTGGTCTGGATTTAGTTTAAGCTTATTTGCAGAAAGCCACTTTCTGACATCATCCAAGCAGTTTTTCAGTCTATCAAAGGCCTGAGTGGCATGGTTATGTGTGAGATGAACATATAACTGTGTGTCGTCGGCATAAAAGTGGAAACATATGCCAGGATGATTTTGAATAACTTTACTGAGGGGGGTAGTGTATAATGAGAACAAGATCGGCCCCAGGACAGAGCCCTGGGGCACACCGTACAATAGCCTTTTAGCATCGGATAAAACAGAACCAATCTTGATGCACTGATAGCGGTCACAGAGGTACGACTTGAACCAGTTTAGAACCACGCCTCCAACACCAAACCAGGAACTCAAACACTCAATAAGCGTACCATGATCAATGGTGTCAAATGCTGCTGATTGGTCCAAGAGAACAACAGCAGTAGCTTCACCTCTAGCAAGAGCAAGGTGGACTTCATTTTTTAATAGACAGTAGTGCAGTTTCGGTCGAGTGACCTTGCTTATAGGCTGATTGACTGACATTTTCAAGTCCGTTACAGGCAACATGGTCATTTAACTGCGAAGCAACTACACGCTCAACAAGTTTGGAGATGAAACTCAAGCCAGAGACAGGTCGGTAGTTTTTTAATTCATCCGGTGGTAGTGAAGACTTTTTAATCAGAGGAGAGACAATAGCCTTTTTTAAACCACCCGGGACAGCACCTTCAGTTAGAGAACAGTTGACAAGTTTAGTAACTGAGGGGAGGAGAATATCCAAACATTCTTTAACTAGGAAAGTAGGCCATGGATCGAGGAGGCAAGATTTGGTTGGTGACTTGGTAATTACTTTCCGTACTTCATCCTCAGAAACTGCTTTAAAAAGGTCAAATTTGGGTACATCTGAAGGAGCAGGAAGAGTGAAGGGGTCAGTGTTAGTAAAGGAGTCCCTGATTTTTCTGATTTTATCTGAGAAAAAAGTGACGAAACGATTGGCAAGGCATATCTGAGAGGCATGAGAGGGGAGTACCTTCTCAGGAACAGAGTGCAGGACTGAGCGTAGAATCTGCCACAGTTTCTTAGAATCGTGAGCATTGTCACTAATGACGTTTCTGAAATAGTTGGTCTTATCCTTAGTAATTATGGCGTTGCACCTAGCAATTTGTTTACGGAGTCTAGCCCTATTTTGTGGAGACTTGTCTTTCCGCCAGAACCGTTCAAATTGACGCCTGACTGCTTTGGCCTGCAAGTACGTGTCTGATAGCCAACCTGCAGCACCTTTGGTGAAGGTACGAGTGACCAGAGGAGCGTGTTTGTCGAGCAAGTTACTCAGATCCCTTGTGTATTGGTCATGAAGTGCACTAACGGTACTGCCAGGACTTGCAACAAATGAACACTTTTTGAGATCACAGATCAGACTCTGCATGTTGATCTTATGATACCTTCGAAAGGTGATTGTGTTTGACTTGGGTGCAGTGGGACTGGCAAAATCAAGCTGACCATGAACAACGGCGTGATCAGAAAAGAATCCACCGACTCGTACATTAGAAACAACCTTCGGCTCAGTGGGTGCAAGAACAAGGTCGAGGATGTGACCATGTAGGTGAGTAGGTGAGTGCACATGCTGTGCAATATTGCATGAGTCAAGACAATTCAAAAATTTGGTGCTGTCACTGGAACTTGTGTCAACATGAATGTTGAAGTCCCCACACATAAGAAATGAGGAACTTACAGAGGAGAGATACTCAAAAAAGTTAAGAAATTGGTCCAAAAATTCATCAGAACATGAGCCTGGAGGTCGGTAAACACATGCTATCATAAAAGGACTGGTAGATGAGCCAATGTCAATAACTAAGTTTTCGAAAGTTGTATATGTAGGACTATCAAGAATTTTGAATTTGATATTTTCAATGACAAAAAAGCCAACCCCACCACCGAAGCCGTGAGGACGGGGTCTATGACACAATGTAAAACCAGCAGGAGTGATTGAGCGGAGGAAACTGTCATTGTCAGATGGACGAATGTGAGTCTCAGTCATGGCCAATATACTGAAAGAGTCATTAGACATCATGTCTGAAATACTGGGTCCCTTGTTTCTGACTGATCGACAGTTGACAACGCCGAATGAGATAGGACCTGGGTTTAGAGAAATATCACCACACAGTAGGAGCAAAATTGAGAGACCTCTAAACTTTGTTGAACAAGGAAAGTGATGTACATTTCTGCTACAGCTAGCCTGCCTAAAGGATCTTGGGAGGACGCTAGAGTCTTGAGTGGTCACTGAGACACACAGCTCAGTGCCTATGCGCGAGACATTCACAAGGAAAAGCAACAGAAGGGCAAGACAACAAGGGGTATACATCTTTGAGCACAAGGAATAGTAATACTCCAGTATCCTTAAGCTGTGATGAAAAGGGACTGTAGGGAGTCTGACCAATTAAAATCCTTACAGCTCAATCATCCCAGCATCAAGCCGTCACGTCGTTCGTCCCGTGGGCGACTCACGGGCACCCTATACTCCCCACTAAGCCAGCTGAAAAACTTAAATTTCTAAGCAAACGTACACACCCTAAAAGCTAAAAGGGGACCAATAAGCTGACAAATGAAGTGAAAGCAAACTGGAGTATAGAAATTTAACAATAAAATTCACAAGAGGTCTAAACAACAAAGGGAAACAACGAACAAATCTTATGAGGGATATAAATTAATGAGATATAGCCACTGAACACAGTGGAGAGGAAAAAACAAGGGCCGATAATTCCCGCTAAATGGGCGATAATACCCGCATTTTAGGTAAAGCTACCAAACCACAAAAAATGGGGTAAAAAGACAGGGGAAAAAGAGGATATACACAATAAATGGCCCGATTATATATATTTTACAAAAAGAGTGGGTAAAAACTGAGAGATTTAGCCGAAAACGATCTCATTTTATATGAACAGATACACGTGGTGACAGTTACTGTATGGTTTTCTTTTTATGTTTTCAATTTGTATTTTAGTATTTTATATTTTAACGTTATTTTTATTCAATCTTGTCCTTATTATACATTTGTACAAGCTTCCCTAATATATATGTAATTAGTATAGTGGGTTATGAACTTGTTTATGTTTATTTGACTGTGATAGCGTAGTATGATACCAGTATTTTAGCATTTTAATGCATATTCGTTATGTATAATCTTAGGTCCAATAGCAGAGATACGATTCAGTTTCCCGCACAAATTGAAGTTGCAGATGATAATAAATTTTTGACTGATTTGTTGAAACATAAAGCAGCGTCAATTAGTGACAGTGCTGACATGTCAGATTCTCAAAGTTCGGATAGTGACATTGATTGTGATGCTTTAGTTAAAAATTCAGATGACGAAATGCAATCCACATCTGGAGAAAATGTTGAAAAGATTAACCCCGGTCACACTTCACAGATTCATTCTAATGATTTAGCTGCGGATTTGAAAGTTCAATCTGTCATCAATTCTCAAATTTTGCAACAGTTGCAACAAATAGGGAAAAGATTGGATAAAATTGAGAGTGGTGATTGCAAAAAGACCTCGGATAAAAGTAAAATTAAGAGTAAAAAATCAAAACAAAAGAAAGTGGTTAACACCAAGCCAAAGCAACAGTCAGAGACTTTCATTGAACACAAACTGGCCACATTACACTCTGTGAAAGAGGATGCGTTAATACAGGTAAAGGTTGAACAATGGTTGAAGGAACTTATGGATCTTGCCAAAACATGTACGAATTCGAAACTTAAATCACAGAGAGGCGGAAACGTGGAAGTTATGGTTAAAAACAGGGTAAAATGGCCTCCTGTAGGGCTTACAAAAGAACGCGTTTCATATGATCATCTTTCTGTTACACAGTGGGTGGCTGGTTTTGGTCGGACCATGAGGGATGAATCAGATCTGGAAGTTAGATAGCATATGCTTGATTATATGATGTCCCTCATGGATGATGCCAATGATTTTTCGTGGGTTTCGGCCAAAGCCAGCCACGCAGTGTTATTGTTTCGTATGAAGCAGGGAGAGGTCAATTCATATGCTGACATTTTGGCTATAGATCAGCTCAGGCGAGCAAATGCTCAGAAACATTTGCCTGTATCGCAAATTACTTCCCCTCAAAAATTTAACAATGGTGAAAAGTTTGGCAAAACCACAAATTCAATGCCTTGTACATATTTCAACCAGGGCACATGTCTTCAGAAAAAATCCCATGAGACCAGGGGGGTGTTGTATAAGCACATTTGTGCTTCATGTTTTGCATCTGCAGGGAAAACTTTTACTCATCCGGAAGTAGAATGTAAAAGTAAACAGAAAGGTCATTCAAAAAACAAATGAACATAGAGATAGAATGTTTGTAAATAAAAATGTATGTTTTAGTGATGTTCAAAATGAATTAGCAGCAACACGTGACCAATGGCTTCGGCTTCAATACAATGGTCAAACATAGAACATATGCTCAGGTTCTTACACATGGCAAAACAATTGTTGAAGCAAAAGAACACGGTCAAGTCCATGCTTTAAAAGGCAATAACAAAATCGTGGACAAACCCCATGCATTAAAGAACCCTATTCAGCAATTGACCAAATGCATTCCTCAGAAATGCGTTCCTTTTAAACGCAATGCGGAGTACTGCAGTAACTCTAAGGAAAATATGGACAATAGACATAGTGAGGAGCATAGACCAAACCTATCTACCTAACAATATCCGTTGAGTACGGCTAATAGATTTGAAGCCTTGGCTTCAGTGAGAAATTTAGAAGAAGATCACAGTAACATGGCACATGATAAATTTGAAGGCAATAAAAACAAAAAAAGGGCTAACATTGGGCAAATCATGTTACAACAGAAGTCATAGTGTGAATATTTCTACTTCTTTGGAAGGCAATAAAAACAAAACTGGGCAAAATTGGGATAATACCACACAAAATATACGTGATCTTGGCATAGAAGATAGTCATCAGGCAATTTCACAATTCAGGGGCAATAAAAACGGAATTGGGGCCAAATTGGGTCTTATGCCTAGTCATGTTAATGAAAATGCACTGAAAATTTTTGAAGAGACAGGTAAAGCTTCTCAAAATGTTGAGGATACATTTTCAGTACAAGTATTACAAATGCTGCAAGTCATGAATTATCCTGGATAAAGCAGCAAAATGATGAGGATATCCATATGATCTATGATATAGTTAACCCTCCTCACAAATGTAAACGTAATATACCGGATGTCATTCACTTGAATAAAAATTCTTCAGCTGGTCACCGGAATTGTATTCAACAAAATGGTAGGAACTTCGGTTTTTTGCCTTTGAATGATTTAATGGTTTACACAGGGGAAGAGGTCATATGGGCTGACGTTCCTAACATTATAGAGGCACATAAAATCATTAAAAATTTGGCTATGCCTAATTTTATGGGGGCTAGAATCCCTGTTAGTGGTCAGTTGAATATACCAGCATAGAGGTCGTACTTGGCTGGATATTGGGATAAGCAAATTGTTGATCTCTTGCAATATGACTTCCCTTTAGACTTTGACCATTCTAGAAGCTTAGATTCCACATATGAGAACCATGCTTCAGCATTAAGGTTTCCAGATCATGTTAAAAACTATATTACAACTGAAATGCAATATGGTGCCATTGTAGGCCCCTTTAGTGAATACCCTTGTCCTTGTCACACTTCTCTTTTCTTAACGAGAGAGAAACCCAACTCTGATAACAGACGTGTTATTTTGGACTTAATTTTCCCAGTAGGCCAGTCTGTAAATGATGGGGTATCAAAGGATAAATATTTGAATACTTATTTTGAATTAAATTATCTGGCAGTTGATACTATAGTTAATAGTCTTAAAATCATAGGTCCCCATGCACTTGTCTATAAAATAGACATCAGTCGGGCCTTCAGGCATATCAGGATTGACCCTGGGGACCTGGATCTATTAGGGCTCAAGCATGAACAGCTCTTCATTGGTCGTACGCTGCCGTTCGGATTCCAGCATGGTTCCGTATTCTTTCAGCGTTGTATGGATTCTGTACGGTTTATCATGAAACATAACTTCAAATTCCCTTATTTGTACAACTATATTGATGATCTGGTATATACTGGGCTTCCAGATGATATTCAGGAGTCATATAACACTCTATTCAATTGCTTCAAGAACTAGGTCTGGAAATCAGCCAGTCGAAGTTGGTGGCCCCTACATCTTGCGCTATATGCTTAGGCATTGAGATAAATACAAAGAACAGAACTCTTAAAATACCTCTTGAAAAATTGCCAGAAATAAAACATATCTGTTTAACAATTGCCAAAAAATCTAGAGTAACAAAGAACCAATACCAGTCATTGTTAGGTTCACTCCTCTATATCACTAAATGTGTCGAGCCAGCTCGCTTCTTCCTTAACAGAATGCTCCAGTTGTTGAGAGACAGCACTTCAAAATCTGTTATCAAATTAAATGAAAATTTTTATAAGGACTTAAACTGGCTTAACACTTGTTTGTGGCATTATAATGGGTTACTTTTTATGACATCAGAAACCGGAACATACCGGAACATCTAGATGCATGTTTAACTGGTTTTGGAGGTTGCTTTCGTAATATGGTTTATACTCTTCCCATTCCTTTGGGATACAAAAATTATACAATAGTACATTTAGAAATTTTAAATATTGTTGTGGCCTTGAAAATTTGGAGTGAACATTGGCAGGACAAAATTATAGAGATTAAGTGCGATAACATGGCAGTCGTGGAAGTATTGAGATCTGGTAAAGCAAGAGATGCCATATTGGCTACTTGTGCTAGAAATATCTGGTTGTTAACCTCATTATTTAACATACAGTTAGTGGTTAACCACATTCCTGGTAAATATAATGAAACAGCAGATCTATTGTCCAGATGGAAGGGCACTGACATACAATTCAATACGCTGTCCAGTCTTGTTCCATATTATAAATGGATGCCAGTTCATCTGGATCATATCCAATTGAGTCAGAATGTTTAACATGTGTGTTATATTTTTAGATGCAAGGAAAAATCCCTCAAGGTTTGCAACCTCCGCCTTGCATAGGCTCAGAGAGGGTTTTCGGCCAGCTACATGGGCTCAGTACCATAGAATGTTTAGGCAGTTCATAGCTTTTCTTGAGATCTAAACCACACAACTATTACAGGTGAATACTGTCACACTGCTTTCCTTCATGAAATTTTGTCATAACAGTGGTATGGCACAAGCCAATATCTCAAATTACATGTCTGCTATCAGAGCAATGTTTATAGTACATGGTTTGAACACAGAACCTTTTAAAGATGAGAGATTGTCCTTATACATCAAATCCCTCAAGATTAATGCAGTCTTCAAGCCTAAGACTGTGAAACTTGTTTCCATTGAAATGGTCCACCAAATTGTAACTATTTGTAGCGCCCTGCAGGGCCCTGTCATATACAAAGCATTATATTTGTTTTGCTTCTTTTCCTTCATGAGATTGTCCAACATTCTGTCACATTCTTCTGCAGCATTTGATATTACAAGGCATCTTACTCGTGGAGATCTTATTTTTGGAAAGAATTTTTGTACTGTCATAGCAAAATGGTTGAAAACTATGCAGGATAGAAAAGAAACCTTGACGATTCCCATCCCAGTGTTGGGAGATTCACCATTATGTCCCATCACATCTTTGCAGCATATGTTTGCTTTGATTCCTGCTTCTAAGAACTCTCCACTGTTTGTATGCCATTAAAATGGCCAACTAATCCCATTGTCACATTCTACAGCTAGGAAGCATTTGAAGTTGGTTTCCTCTTTATCCACACTTAACTTTTCACTCTTTTAGGAGAACTGCTACGACCTGGGCATTTAAAATGGGGTCCCTCTGCAAGAAATTATGAAACATGGCACTTGGTCATCTGATGCAGTGTGTAGATATATCAAATCTGTTTCATCTGCTTCTTCACAGGTCCCCCGTGCTTTACAGCATCATCTTTCCCTTTAGTTTGGCATTTGGCGGTCTTCTGTTACATATTCTCATATTTTAACTGTATAAAACATACAAATGCAATACAATTTTATATTAAGCCATGCATTGCTCTTGTCACAGTTGAAAGTAAATTTCTAGCAATGCTAATGGCTTCTCTGTCACTTGTTCATTGGGTAGTTCAAAAATTAAAAAAATTATTAACATTCATTGTTTTGGTCGGGTCTGCAACATTGGTTGTGAACCCGACCATTGCTTGGGATCATATATAAAAAATTGGGGTTGTAAATCTTATTTTGGGGATGGTTAATCATCACATTGTGTTCTTGTCATTTCAGTGACAGGGTTTTGCAAATATCTTACTTACATACACATTTTCACAATGTGCTCGTATATTGGCCATATTTTTATTGTTGTTATTTAAATGTTATGATAATGGCCTTACTGTCACATTTTTGTAGGGTTAATCAATAGATTGTAAAAATTTTGGCTTTCGGGTTAGCAAAGAAATTTGTGTCCCCGATTTAAGCCTGGGTTATTGGAAACTTGGGTTTTATAAGAAATTTCTCGGGAAGGTGATCTTTACACATGTTTGTTGGTTTGTTTAGTGACAATTTATATCATAAATACCGCCTAATATGTTGAAAACAATAAAGATATGTAATGCATTAATAATAATAAATATTAATTCCAATGCCTGTATTTTATTGTCTTGGGGGGAAGGGCAGTTTGAAATGATTGCTTGCGATAGTATTGAGTCACATTAATTAATTACTTCAAACTTGTATTGTTAGGTGGTGAGAAACCCAGTTGGTAATAGAATTATGTTATTCATGAGCGAGTACAAATGCACTTGCTTAGAAGGATTACAGTGCAGAGTTTATTGGTGATAAATATAACTAAATATTACTGAAATTCTAAACGTTATATTTCTCTATTGAGCTATATGCAAATATATCAATTTTATTTATCGATACAAACCATTTTTTTCACTTATAACTGTATATAAATGTTGTTCATGTGCATAGCACATCCAATGGCATACACAGTCAAGCGGTGAAGCCAAAAAGTTTAAAACGATAAAAGATTGGTCAAACAGCATACCACTACTGTATTTTTGAAAGTTACATACTGCAAATTGAAACTACAAACGTCATGCAAATACCAACGATATAATAATTTCTCCTGGTCTATAAATTTTTAGTATGGGGCCATCCCTATAGACAGTCCAGTATCTCTCCTATTATAAAATGTTCTTACTCCACTGTTATTCCCTGTGATAATACATCTTTGTATTGTTATGTGGCGAGGCTTTCCAGTACTTAAATTATGTTTTATTTTTATCAATTATGATTATCGATACAAAATGTCTTCGATTGCAACTGTGTATAATTGTTGTTCTCATGTTATAGTGAAGACATATGCAGAGATGCCTTGCACCAACGGCCCACATGGTCAAGTAGTGAGGCGAAAAAGTTAAAAATAGTAAAAATTTGGTCAAACACCGTAACATCAATGTATTTTTAAAAGCTGAATATTGCACTAACTACATTGTGATTATCTATCAGATAGATATCTGGTTATCATTAACAATTACAATACTTCTACACCTTTTTAGTTTTGGTGTTCATTACAAAAGTCAAAAATAGAGACACCTTGCACCTAAGGCCTACATGGTCATGTGGTGAGGCAAATGAATTTGATTGGGAAAAAAGTGGGAGATAGGGCATAAAAATTAGCACAGTAACTAAGTATTCTATTATCACCTTGTCTTTGTCAATATATACGAGAATATAGTTTTTGTTCATCCAATAAATAAGAGCTTGTAAAACTTTGTTTGCAAATATGCCACTTTTTTCGTAACCTTTTTGTCAAACCTTGTACATATCTCCTTCAAAGTTATACATAATATCCTTTCACTGTATAGATATTTGTTTACCTGGCTTTGTGTGTCTTTTTATTTTATAATTGTTTTGTTCTTGTATATGTTCAAAAAAAGGCTACACCAACTTTACCAAACATATTTCTCAAGTGAAAATATGGTGTACACAGTGTCATTCAACAAATATTATCCAATAAATTTCCATGATAAACCAGACTTTAAAACAAGATATGTTTAAAACAATTGTAGTTACTTTCAAAGGGAGTCTTCCACAAATAATCTCTGATGCAATCGAGTGAACTAAGTGTATTCTCGGCAAACTGTCAAGGTCTAACAGATGTAAATAAGTGTACTGATGTTTACAACACCCATTAGGTCGAAAAAGACTTAAAATCCGTATCGAAATTGTGGCAAGGGCAAATTTTGATTAATGGTTACAAATCAAATGCTCGTGGAGTGGCAATTTTGATAAAAAAGTTTTGAATACCAAATAGTGGATAGCTACTATAATAATTCAAAAAATATTATAAGTGTAGATCTGAAACTGGAAAATATAACTTTAAAAATAATCAATATTTATGGCCGAAATATAGATTTGCCATGGCTCTTCGAAAACTTAAATGATCTTGTCCAAAACAACCATCTAGACTACACCATTATATGTGGTGACTTCAATCTGGTATTAAATCCTGATATAGATAGTCATAACTATAAAGCAATAAACAACCCACGGCACATGCTCGTTTACTAGACATGATCTCAGAATAAAATTTAAAAGATAGATTATTTCCTATGCTCTGACAATTTTTGTGATCATATTGAAAGCAGCATTATAAAACCAGGCTACAGATCAGATCACTCGATAATAGAACTAAAAATAACTTTGTGCAGCTTTAAGAGAGGGAGAGGGACATGGAAACTAAACTGTTCTCTACTAGAAATAAAAGACTACCTAATTATGGTAAACAATTTGATAGATTCAGAAAAATTAAATTATGCTGCGCTTGTTTACAACCCAACCTATGTAAATCAGATTAGTGACCGTGATCTACACATGTATATCCCAGACGATTTATTTCTGGAAGTCCTCCTCTTGAAAATTATAGGGGAAACAATTAAATTTGCATCTCGTCTCAAAAATAAAGAACAGAATTTAAAGATATCTTTAGAAAAAGAAATTGAAGAACTTGAAGCCGCATGTAGTGAAGAAAATTTTAACAAATTGACTAGTAAGAAGGAGACTGGTAAACCTTCACACAAAAGAGCTAGAAGCATCTAGAGTTCGCTTACATGCAAAAAGGCTAAAAGATGGAGAAAAACCGTCTAAATTACTAACATCCCTAGAAAATAAAGGCTATATAGACAAAACGATAAAACGACTACAAAAACAAGACGGCCAATTTATATCAAATCAGGAAGATATCTTGTAAGGCAGTCAAAAATTTTTATATAAGACTATTCTCACAAAATAAAAAGGGTTTTGATCCTCAACTACATAAAATCTTGAAGAAACTGAACAAAGTAAAACTTTCTGAAGATGAAATTAGGAGCCAAGAAAATGAATTGTCCATAGAAGAAATAGGTCAGGCTTTAAAGCAAATGAAAAATGGGAAAAGTCCAGGAATAGATGGCTACCCGGCTGAGTTTTAAAAAATTTTTTGTAAAAAAATTAAGCTTCTTATTTTAAAGGCATACAAATGTGCCTACAACAAAGGAGAAATGTCCACAACGTTAAGACACTGCTTAATTTCTTGTATCCCTGAAGGAAACAAACCCAGGATCCATCTAAAAAATTGGAGACTAATTTCTCTCTTATCTTGTGTTTACAAAATTTTGTCTTCGGCAGTTGCAAATAGATTCAAAACAGTTTTGGACAAACTAGTTTCAAAAACCCAAACAGGATTCATAAGCGGAAGGTATATAGGTGAAAATATTTGTCTTGTATTTGACCTTCTTCACTATACAGAAAAAGAGAATATTCCTGGTTTAATAATGCTGGTCGACTTCAAAAAAGCTTTTGATTCTGTATCCTGGTCATTTATGTATCGGGTTTTAGACTACATAAATTTTGGTAACAACTTTAAAAAGTGGATCAAACTGTTTAACAATAACATAGTGGCTTCAGTTAATCAATGGTGATTTCTATCAAAATCCTTCCCTATTGAAAGGGGATGTAGACAGGAAGACCTGATTTCTCCTTATCTCTTCATCTTGTGTGCCCAAATTTTATACCTGGTGGTAATGGACGAGAAAAAAATAAAAGGCATCACTGTTAGTCATAAAGAGATAAAGATCACACAGTTTGCTGATGATACTACTATTATACTAGATGGTACTAGAGACTCCCTTCAAGCTACACTTAACGTGGTGGAAATTTTCGGAAACATTTCTGGTTTAAAGATTAATACAGAAACATGCAAATAGTGTGATTTAGGAGAAACAAAGGATTAGTTAAATTTAAAGTTAAATTGAAAGTGGACAAAGAGCTACGTTGGGTTGTGACAGCTTTTCACTCCTCCGTATTAATCTTGTAGTGAACTATTCCTATGTATTCCAAACCCTAGTGATCATTTTATAAAGAGAATGGAGCAGTTACTCTTTCAATTTATATGGGATAATAAACTGGATAAAATATAAATAAATACTTTGTGTATGGACTACAGCAGTGGGGGGGTTAAAAATGTTCAATATAAAAACACAGATATCAACCCTCAAACTAACATGGCTAAGAAGGCTAACCCAAAATCCAAATTCAGATTACCACCTTCTTTGTACATACAATATAAAATCATTGGAGAAGCTATTGCATATGGGACCACTCTACTGTGCAAATATTATAGACAAAACTATAAATAAATTTTGGGTAGATATTTTATATAACTGGAAAAGATTATTATATAATCTGATGGGCTCTGCACAGTCATGTTTCACTTGTCCGCTGTGGTATAATCCAAATATCTCTAAAGAAACCCTCTTCCTGTCACAATGTTACAGAGCAGGGATCATCTACCCAGTAGACTTATGCAATAGGGAAGGCAACATGCTTACTTTAGAGAAACTGAGAAAGACTTATTCTGTTAACCTCCATTTCCTGGATTACTATAGGCTCCAACCAGGTATAGAAAAATTGAAAAAAGCACCGGGAGCCAATAGTCAAACTCTAATACCAGAAAAACCAATATGGCCTGCAACCCTATCATTAATACATAAGTCTAAAAGAGGTTGTAAAGACTTGTATGATGTGTTAAGACAAAAAGACCAAGATAGTCTATCACATACAAAAAAAATGGGAACAGCTACTTCAAATTAATTTAGAACCCAAAGAATGGCAATACATACATTTAAATTGTTATGCTTTAAAACTATTCTAGGGGCCACGGTGGCAGAGTGGTAACACTCTTGCCTCCCACCACTGAGGCCAGGGTTCGATCCCCGTGACGGCCTTAAGTGGGAAAGCTGGTAGTTGCTTGCCGTTGGTCGGCAGTTTACAGTACACAACCCTAGCGAACTCTATGTACTGGTTTCCTCTGCCCTTCCAACTACCCGTCGTGATATGACCTGTACAGTGTTGAAAGCGACGTAAAAACCCCAAATAAATAAATAAAACTATTCTAGATAACCATATTCTGGTTACAATATAGAATCATTCACAGTATATTGGGAACAAAAGTTTTGCTGCTTAAGATGAAAAAATCCGAAAGTAATTTCTGTCGCCTCTGCAACAGTATGCCGGAAACGCTAATTCATATTTTCACGGAATGTCCGCATGCTACTGAAATATGGGTTCAACTTAGGAATTGGATCCAAAAGGAAGCAGGTACAACTTTAAATATAGATAAAAACACTACTGCTCAGTCTCAAAGATTGTGGTTCCGTCCCTTTCTCTTTAAATGCCATTGTTCTTATAACAAAAAAAGTATTTGTTTCAATGTATGTGGGCAAGGCCTGATAGGGGCCTGCCTCGGCAGTTGTCACCATTTAGTATCATGTTACCTTAAGTAGTATTCGGTTGATTGTATGCTATGAACTATAGAATACTAACCTATGACATCTGGGTCAACCAATCAATTAGGGGTCCGTGCTGCTTGATTGATTTCATCCCTGAATGCATGATCATTTGAACTTGAGTTATCATTGAAAGAACACCTTGAAAATAATTTGGTGGTTATGTGTGATTTGTGCCGGGTTGTACTTTGCTTTTAGTATTTTAGTATTTTAGTTCTATTGCACATATTTTTCATATATATTCTGTGATATCATAATGAAATCCAATATGAAGAATAAGAAAACTCCGGCATCGACTAACAAGAAGAAGTCACTACCTGCTGCATCATCTAGATCACGTAGGAAGGCTGCCAGGGAGGGCGTCAGGAATTTACAGTCAAACGACGGTTCGTATCTGGTTTCTGACGCTAACGGTTCGTCTGAGGTCCCTGCCATGCAATTGACTTCCAACTCTGCCCCTGGTGAAACCAATAACACTGTCCTCATGGCTTTCCTACAGAAGTTAGATGACTCTAACCGACAGATCATGCGTCGTATGGATGATCTGGAGAGGCAGAACACAGTCAACTCGACGCCTGTATGTTCACCCTCCACTGGTGCTCGACTGGTCACCATAGATGAGAGGCCCACGGTTCAAAATCATAGATCCCAGTGCACAGCTGGGCCCTCGGAGGCGTTGAACCCTAGGGAATTATTTACAGCTCGTCCACCACCCACTGTTCCTGAGTTGCCTGGGCAAGTGAGGTGTAACCGTCGTACTTCTGTCAATGCTGAGGATAGACATGTCTCAGCTAAACCCAGTCTCATTCGTTCAGCGAATTCAGAGTTATTTGCTCCATCTAATGGTCATCTGAACAATCATATTTTTAGATCTACTGACGATTTAGCTGTTAGGCAGCCCACTGTGCCCACTGTTGATGCGTTGAGGAGGATGCCGACTGTGAACGACGCCGTCACTCAACTGCTGTCCCATTATGAGCAAGGAACTGGGCAGGAACTAATCCAAGGTAAGCCAGTGTCTAAGCGATCTGGTAGATATAACAATACAGACACGAGTGCTTTGTATCCACAGTTTAGGTGGCCCAACGAGGGCTATACTGGTGGGGCCACCAAGAAGAGGATTGGTTATGATGACCTTTCGGTTCCCCAGTGGGTGGCAGGGCAGCTGACTAATGCTATCCAGATACAGGACAATGATGTCCTAAGGTCAGTACTTACTCAAATGGTTTTTACTATGCGAGACGCGTCATCCATCCCTTGGCCTGCAGTCAGAGAGGCTTATGCCTGTTCAATGCATGAGGTGGAAGAAGGTCGACTGGCCTGGAGTGATTCAACTCAGTGGGCATTGAACAGGCTTAGTGCGTCACAGGTGGCTTTGGTGAATGGTCGAACTTTATCTCAGCAACAGAAAGGAAGGACATGTAGATATTATAATGAGAATTCTTGTACTCATGAAGGTCACCATGGTATTTACAAACATAACTGTGCATACTGTTGGAAGCAGGGTAGGAGTAACTCACACCCAGAGACAAAGTGTCATTTAAAGGGTAACATCAAGCAGCAGGACAAGCAGGCCAGTAAATAGGAGAACGCTGGATCACCTGAAGCTTCCAGTGATTGTTATTTAAATTTTTCTTTTGAAGCTTTTTCTCAAAGTGACATTGTAAATGATAATTTCATACAAACTGAGTCGAAGGTAAATGTTGAAGTAAGTAATATTGTTGCTAGGGGCAATATTAGTGCCGAAGTTGGTAGAGTTGGTCCTCATGGATGTGAGGATTATGCCTGGGTTCTTAAGCCTTGCAAGTTGATGAGTTATGATGATAAATCTAGTGTATATTATTATTTGCAATGTAAACCCCCAGGCCAATCAGGTATTCCTGTTGGGCTTGTTAATGAAATGTGTATCTCTTCATTTGCAGGGCATCATGTAGATAAAACCATGACTCCTAGTGCTGTGATCAGTGTTGATAACCTTGACATTAATACAGTTAATCCATTGTCACAGTGTGACCATCAAGTAAAAGAGAGTACTGCGGTTGAAGATGTCGCATTGCTTGGAGCTGAGGTGCCAGATACTCATTGTTCAGGTAGCATCTGCGGTATGTCAGTGATGAATTGGCAAAAATTTGATGATTGGTTAGAATACAGGTTGGTTTATATCCATGAGGGAAGTTACTGTGTGTCGAAGGGCTTTTACTGGGCTACAGGTCATGTAAATCCGAGTATCTGGCACCTCAGTCATTGCTCTTCAGTTCCTGAGGGTACTCTTCAGGTGGTGGAGTTTGTTTATGTCAGAGACGACTGTGTGAGTTTAGATGCTGCCCCTTATGAGGTAGATATGTATTCTGATTACTTGAGGGACTTTCAATGTAGACAAAACTTTGGTTATGGTTACACTGAGTATATGCAGCATCTAATTGATCAACTGTGTCATATGCAGGATGATGGTCTACCAAGAGAAATAGTCTTGGAGGGCGTCAGTCCTCATGAATGTGTGGAGCAGTTTGCTTCGTATAAGACTGCATTTTCGTGTCACAATGATGGCGTTGATGAAGATGGTAGTCACGCTCTGCTTGACGAGGGTGATTCTAACACAACTAACCCATTCTCAGATCCAGTGTCAATAGCCCCACAGCAGAGTAATGCTAGTTTGCCTTGCAATTCTTGTACTTCGGGTGAGCAGCTCACCCTCCTCAGAGACATAAACGATCCGCATAAGACTACGGGGTATTTAGCACATGGTGAAACCAACTTCTGCTTTGTGGGTCCTGATAGACTTCCACAAAGCATTGATACCGTTGAGCAATTTGTGGCAGTTGCTGAAATTATTCAAAGCACTAATCTTCCGAATTATAAAATGGCCAGAATTCCGGTGTCTTCTTCTTTGAATATCCCAGCTTGGGAAAGGTACTTGTCTGATTATCCAGATAAACGAGTGATTCAGTATTTAAAGTTCGGATTCCCCCTTTCTTTAACAGAGGGCCATAATTTACACAATACTGATGTATCCAATCATGCTTCTGCTGTTCAATATCCTGAAGCTGTTACTGAGTATTTAGAGAAAGAAATGGCTTTAGGTGCCATCTTAGGTCCTGTTGCTAAAGTCCCTCATGATAATTATCACTCCCCTTCTTACTCGTCCCAAGGACCTTAACAAACGTAGAGTTATACTTGATCTCTCATATCCTGCTGGGGCCTCAGTTAATCATTTTGTTGATAAAACCTTATTTGACGGTTCGCATTTCACCCTTAAGTTCCCAACAGTAGATAATATTGTTCAGGAGATCATAAACTGTAACGATGACCCCCACCTCATCAAGATTGATGTGTCACGTGCTTTTAGGAACCTTAGGGTTGACCCTAGGGATGGTTTAAAGTTTGGTCTTAAATGGGGTGATAGCTACTTTATTGACTGGGCTATAGCGTTCGGCTGGGTGCACGGGAGTGCGTCGTTTCAGTTAGCTTCCGACGCCTTCAGATTTATTATGAAGAAAAAGGGATTTGACGTGTTTGCCTATATTGACGATTTTATTATAGTGTCACCTAAACATAAGGCTCACTTGGCGTTCCATGCTTTACATGACCTCTTGTCAGAACTAGGCCTGCCTATTAATCCTGCTAAATGTGACCCCCCCTCAAAAGTCCTTATATGTCTTGGAATTGAGGTTAATATTGATGTGAATTCCATTAGTATTCCAACATCCAAGATTGATAGTATTCTTCAAGAATGTACTTCCATATATGGCAGGACTTGCATTAGTAAACATGCTTTCCAATCTCTTCTTGGTAAACTGTTATATGTGCATAGGTGCGTTCGTCCGGCTCGCATGTTTGTCAATAGAATTTTGTGGTTATTTAGGAAGAATTCAGGGAAACGACGTATATGTCTGAATGAGGAATTTAAGAAAGATCTATTTTGGTTTATTAAGTTCCTTCCAGCCTATAATGGCATTACAATTTTCAGAAAGCAACCCCTTCAAGGCAATGAAACCCTCCACATTGACGCTTGCCTCACTGGTATGGGAGGGGTGTGGAATGAGAACGTTTATTCCACTCCCATTTTTGGAATACCTGAGCGGTTCAGAAATATAACTAACTTGGAAATGATAAATATTCTTGTAGCTCTTAGAGTGTGGGCTGAACAATGGGCCCATAAAAAAGTTTTGTTCAGGTGTGACAATCTGGCAGTTGTTCAGGTGATCCAGACTAGTAGAACTAGGGACCAATTTTTGGCTTGCTGTCTAAGGAATATTTGGCTTATTGTGTCAGTATATGACATTGAATTAGACATACTGCACATTAGTGGCAAGACCAACAGGGGGGCTGACGCTCTGTCCAGGCTTTACTCTGATAAGGCTATCCCAGATGATATTAAGCATGATCTTGACACTAGATATCAATTTCATACAGTACCTCCTGATTATTTTAATTTGGATATTGGTAACTAATTTCAGGCGCTACACCTGCCTCTTTGGAGCTTATTTCGTTGGCTACTGCAAGAATTGGCTCAGCATACAGACCCTCCACCAGAAGTTCTCACAGTACCCATTTCAGGACCTTCCTGGCATTTGTGGTGTTTATGGATTTACATCCAAAATTTACTCTGCATAACATATTGTGTTTTCTTGAATTCCTTCATGTCAATGATCTTTTGCCCAAAGTGATCAAAAATTATCTGTCCTCCCTTAGATCAATGGCAAAATTTTACAAGTTACCTCCTGAGGACCTGTATAATCATACTGTCACTTTATACCTACGAAGCCTCACCATTAATGCTAAGTTCAAACCTATTCCCAGAGGCACTTTTGACATCCCAACACTTTGTAAAATTTCTCAAGCATGTGAATTATTATCTGATCCCCCTCTGTTTAGGGCCGCCTTTTTGTTGGCATTCTTTGGATTTTTGCGCATGTCAAATATTGCTCCACATTCCACTAGGCAGTATGACTATTTCAGGCATCTCAACCGTCAAGATGTCATTTTTGCTCCCCCAGGGGCCCATGTCCTGTTAAAATGGACCAAGACCTTACAGGATAGAGTTGGCCATCATGTAGTGCAAATTCCTCAATTAGATCATCCCTTCTTGTGCCCAGTGTTGGCCCTTAAAAGATCACTGGACTCACGTCCTTTGTCACCTTCTTCCCCTTTGTTTGCCTCCAAGTTCCCCCCTTTTCGCCCAGTGATTGATACTAATATCAGGGATGCCCTTAGATCCATTGTCATCTCACTCCATCTTGACCCTGCAGCCTATGGGTTCCATGCATTTCGCAGATCTGGGGCCACTTTGGCCTTTGATTCACACGTCCCCCTTCAGAACATTATGGCTCATGGGCTATGGAGGAGTCCTTCTATTTGGACTTATCTTCAAAATGCATCCACAGCTGCATCCATTATCCCTTCCACTTTTTCTTCCATCTTCCCCTCTTCCTTGTGATTTGGGTTTGGGCCAGCTAAAATTTTTAAATTCTTTTAAAAATTTTATTCTGTTTTACCTAACAACATGTATATAACTAACATGTATAATAAAATTTCCCAAACAGTGTTTTACTGATGTGTTGGTGGTTAGAAAAACAAGTATTTGTGAGTGGGTTAAGATGCCACTCTTATCACAATGTTTCATGAGTGGGTTAAGATGCCACTCCTTTGACCTTTTGACCTGCTGTAACCTTATGAACTATGAAAGTTCACATGGGCCTATTGGCAGTTAGAGCTTGTAGATTGAGAGCTGGTACATTTTATCATGCTACTTATACTTCACCCATATGGCCATTCAGTTTGACCTTTGCCCTGACCTTAGACCAGGGTCGACTGCCTACCAGAGCAGTCTACAGGGTCATAGGCTTTGCTTGGTCTCACAACTGATGTGGGCAAGGCCTGATAGGGGCCTGCCTCGGCAGTTGTCACCATTTAGTATCATGTTACCTTAAGTAGTATTCGGTTGATTGTATGCTATGAACTATAGAATACTAACCTGTGACATCTGGGTCAACCAATCAATTAGGGGTCCGTGCTGCTTGATTGATTTCATCCCTGAATGCATGATCATTTGAACTTGAGTTATCATTGAAAGAACACCTTGAAAATAACCCACCTCCTGCCCCTTCTTACTCTGCTTCCACCACTATGGTCACATTATTTACTTTGTTATATGGGTAGGCACATATTGTGTGGTGCCAGAGGTAAATAGCACTAGATGCTGTGGACACAAGTTGTCAGTTTATTGTGTTATATGCTGGAGTATCACATTGTTAACAGGTTTTATAGCACCAGATGCTTTTATGTGTGCCTGTTGGGCCAGCTAAAATTCTTAAATTCTTTTAAAAATTTTATTCTGTTTTACCTAACAACATGTATATAACTAACATGTATAATAAAATTTCCCAAACAGTGTTTTACTGATGTGTTGGTGGTTAGAAAAACAAGTATTTGTGAGTGGGTTAAGATGCCACTCTTATCACAATGTTTCATGAGTGGGTTAAGATGCCACTCCTTTGACCTTTTGACCTGCTGTAACCTTATGAACTATGAAAGTTCACATGGGCCTATTGGCAGTTAGAGCTTGTAGATTGAGAGCTGGTACATTTTATCATGCTACTTATACTTCACCCATATGGCCATTCAGTTTGACCTTTGCCCTGACCTTAGACCAGGGTCGACTGCCTACCAGAGCAGTCTACAGGGTCATAGGCTTTGCCTGGTCTCACAACTGCTAAAAGACGGTTGTAAACCTAGTTTCAAAGTGCTACAACTTAACATAAGCGTGTCGTTGATGAACAATCTTACCTTCATGTCATAACAGACTGTACAGATCGGTTTAAAAAGAACTGGATGCTTGTTTCAAACCTAATTCAGACTATTTAACAGTAACCCAATAACTTTGTGAAGTTTGCTAAAAATGAATATTATACCAGAACTAAAAGTTACCTGATAACCATGTTTCAATAAAAAAATACCAAACACTGTAGCCTAATTGTATTGTAATGTACCTAGTGTAATGTTTAATGTAATGTAGGTATTGTACTGTATTGTAATGTATGTAGTGTAATGTTTAATGTAATGTATGTATTATACCATTATATGTTGTCATTGTATGTTGTTTATGTGAATAAAAAAATAAATTAAAAAAATGATATTCTATTACTTATACTGGTAGTTCAAAACTTGTACACTGCAGATAGAAGACTAAATGCTCTATACCGTGTGGGTATTTTTAGATCAAGTGAAAGGTCCTCAGTGGTCTAATGGTTAGAAAGCTTGGCATCTATGAACAATCACCACTTTGTGGGTTCAACTCCCACAAGTGCCAATGCGGAGGAACTGTCCCAATATGACCCTGGCTGTTGAATGTGGTGTAAAACAGGAACTTTGACTTGATCGTTTGTGGAACTCTTTGGGATGAGTTTTATTATAGTTACTTTCCAAATAGGGAGAATGATATCTTACATAAGTAATGATACAGTTGCGGAGTTTAGTAACGATACTGAATTCGGATTTAAATGTTTATGTAAATGTATAGTACAACAGTGAGTACATGATATGGTTGATAATAAACATATCCCTTTATATTCCCCACTTGCTGTGAACAATTAACGTTATGAATTCACCAATAAATGCTGATTTTTTAAAATTTTTAATTTAGCTAATAATACAAGCTGTAAATTATGTTACATATTAAGGAAGTACCTTGCGCTAGATCTACAGTTATACCCCCCTTTTGTCACAGAATCAGTCCTATCACACTCCCGACTTTAAAATCAAACTGATCTTGTGATTGATTTCAAAATCGCAACAGGGGAATGATATACTTTTTCAGTTTTCATTCCTGCATCAGTCAATTACAGGGCATAAAGCTTGCTAAGCATTACAAATCAAAAATACTACCATACCCTTCATAATAAAGCCCTGGGTTGCTGCATTTCTGTTAAAAAAGTTAGGTGTTTAGAATATTATGTAGAGGTAGTGGGTCTAATATGTCATGTCAAGTTCCTCTTCACAGGTTATATTGCATGGGTTGTCAGGAGCGTAGAAGGGACCAGTGTTAAGAAGTAAATTCAGATGACTAGAAGACGTTGTGCAAGTACTGACAATTAGCCAGAAATATTACCTTAACTACATGTACACCGGGGAGCCACAATTCGGCTATCGACATGATCATGATTATAATTATCATATTTGTGGTCCCTGTGCATTGTATTATTTGTTTTATCCTAAACATTATATTTTAAAACTTTATTTTGAAACAGGCAGCAGACTGTCATAACCATTTGGTTATAAATGAACAATTGCAAAGATTTTGCCCATCAAATGTACCATTAAACATGCTTTCAGGTCAACAAAGTAAAAAATTGGAAAAAATAACTCAAAACTAATTATTTTTAACTGTGCCAAAAGTTAGATCCCTTAGTTAGAATATTTTACTGTTCAGGAGAAATAATAATTGACCCTATTAAATATAAAGAAAACAAAGCTTTAGGAAAAAATTCATTTCGAAAATAGCATTTAGTTGTTTGCATTATATTATGACCTTAAAGTGACACAGGAAAGCAGGTTAATTGTAGTTTATGCAAGAGTTTATACCATATGACGACCGAATCATGGCTCCTGGGTGTACCAGAAATTTCTGGCTGCTTACAGCTATGTACAGCCATGTATAATACATGCATTTAGCTTTTGGTATCTCGAGTTCAAAGAATAAAATGGCTGACTTATTATCTAGATGGAACACCACTGATGATAGACCCAACACTGATCCCTGGGGGACTCTCTATATGGGCTTACGAAGTCAGCTGAGTGCTGCTTAGATGTATGTAAGATAACGGGTGCATGCCTGTTGAAGAACATGCAACATTCCATCAACATTCTGTTGATATAATTCCAATTTTGACCTTGCCCTCACCAAATGAACTTTTTTCAATTCCTTTTCTTTTGGTAAAACACACACTCACTCACCGCCACCCACAAACAACCCAGATATGTAATGTTTACCACTGAGAAGTGCTGCTTGGGCTTTGTCATAAGTTAATGACATACAAATCAATGTAATAATAAAGGCAATGTAATATACATTGAAGAGTATGATACATTTCTAAAGTGTTTAAGAAATAAAAACCCCAAATTCTAGAAATATCAGCAAGTTAGATGTAATCACATAATTAATATTGTTTTTATCTCTTCACTAATATATTAGCTGAATAGAAACAAGGCTTTTTGGCTCACTATTTCAAAATGCACAGATAATCATTTCCTTTTAAAGGGAGAGCTCTAATGATCACTTTTTTCATTTTTTTTTGTCTCCGGACTTTCATGAATTGTGTCATAGTGTGATGAGTGCCTGTCTCTTCACTGAAGTTTAGCAGCAATATACCACTTTAGTACTGGGATGGGTGACTGCTTCAATGCACTACTCGTGTCTGTTATGGCTTTGCAGCTCGTGCTAATAGACCAAAACCCCTTTTTGCCTTGATATTGTTTTATCTACAGTGTTTCTGCAACATATACTCTGTTCCATTACATTTGTGCCTTTCAGAGGCTTTGTTTTGAAAGCAAAACAGTTTTCTAGTTAACTTAAAATACCAATGGTAAATCCAGATCACAAGGTAGACAGTCCAGGTTTGGATCCTCACCTTCAACAGAATGACTAATAACCAAACTGGCCATAACTATCCAGGACCTGTGGGGGATCTTAACAAATCCAACATTCATACACCAATTCAACTAAAACTAGTATAATAAAAAAGACTGCCAATGTCCAAAAATAAGCCAGTAACTCATTACATTCATGAGCTTCCTGTCTACAACAGCCCAATGACTGATCCTTAAAGACTACTTATTGCAAATTTGCACCTCATATTCAAGCATATTCATCGAGATCCTCTGTGGCCTAGTGGTTAGCAAGTTTGACATCTCATCCTAGGCTGTCACCTCTGTGGGTTCGAGTCCCACAAGTGGTAACTCTGAGGACCTGCCAATATGACCCTGGCTGTTGAGTGGGACGTAAAACCCCGACTTAATCGAGCATATTCATCGATTCAAATATCGTATTAACAAAATACCACACATGGTTACCAGTACAGGTCAAAATATTGAATACCCAGATATTATCTCATATATACATTCATGCTTGGTCAACATTGCTTGTTTAACATATTAATTGAACATAACTTGACAATGTCAGATTTGGAGGATTTATGGTGAATTAGGTTAAAGAAAACTTTAAATTATGAAGTAACCTGTGACAAAATATCTCAGGACGTTCTTCTTTTGAATCATTGTCACTCTAGATAGATGCCATCTCTTGTTAGCTTTTAAGTGAAATGTTGTCAAAATCAAGCCCGAAATGACATCTTTATGAATTTTAACAATTCACCATCTCTTATAAGACAGTTTTGAAAGGAACATTCATTTTTTCTTATTTCATATGATTTCTTTAATAAAAAACACTCTACAGATCAGTGATATTTTGTAAAAGACATGCAGTACTCAATCCGAACAAGATCCAAATCTGATCACATTGAAAGATAACGAGAAAAAATATATCTGTGACATTGGGACTATTTGTCCAGCTATCATGAATCTCTTTGTCTTATCTAGAGTCTAGAGTGTTTCTGTGTTTATTGACAGCAGTAATTTACTTTTTATATTAGTATTTACATATTTCTCTTAATAATGTTTTGTGCTTTACAGATATTTATGTTAAAATAGACCTCATAAATAGAATGACAAATAAGGATGATAATGAAACAAAAAATGTCTCTGACATATCACATGGGGACATTAGTCTGTACAATTGGTCCCGTATTTAGCTTAGAAATACAAGTAGAGGCACAACAGCAGTAACTGCAATGAAAACAAATTTAACCACAGCACCCTCTGTAGCACCAGAGTTATTTCCTTCTTCAGGACCTTTAGCTACTTGATCTGCAATGCAAGAACATTAAATATATGGTGGTTTCCCTGGTAATTTTTTTTCTCAAATGTGAGAAAGAAACAAGAAAAAGAATGACAATTGATACATTTATAAACCTAGAGAATGTGTGTGTTATTTTGTTTCAAGTGAGGAAAACAAAATCAGCTATAGAAGGAACTGAAAAAGATTTTAAGAATATAGTCACTCCATCTTTAGAAAACTTTTTGGGCAGTACAGAAACGAGTTGCTGAAAACGTGTTACATGGTAGAGTTTTATAGTGTGTTGAGCAAGGATCACAGTCAGAAAAGTGTATATAACCATTTGATTAAGTCATGTCGCAACGTCCAAACAACTGAAAATCAATGGACAAAGTATTACCCGTTTTTAGATGCAGTGGATTGGAAAAGTGTTAACTCATTAATTTCTAACAATACTTTTAAAAATCCATTGTATGGCTTGAATCTGCCATTGTACCTTAACCCCCCCCCCCCCCCCCCCCCCCCCCCAAAAAAAAAATAAGATATAAATAAAGTTTGGGCGTCTCATCACAGGCTGTCACCTCTGAGGGGGTTGGAATCCCACAAGTGGCAATGCTGAGCATCTTTCCCAGTATGACCCTGACTTTTGAACAGGATGCAAAACACTGACTTTGACCTTTATGTTGAGGATGAAGTTTATCCAAAATTCTATTTACCACAATATGATTTAACAGGAGAATTGTCAAAAGGACCTATGCTTTAAAATTTCACCATGGGATATGATAAAGAAAAAGTCTGGATTCTGCATTTATTTTAAATAAATATTTGTGCATTTACTGCAACATAAATGTGAAATAATGCTGTCAAATTGTCTTTGTAATAAAATTTGTAATCTTTCACTTCTGAGTCACATGTATTTCTGTAAAAAAAGAAGTCAAATTCAAATTCAAAATCAACCACTGCCAGAGACACTGGTAAACTTTAAACAGAAATACGTGTCAACAGTTCTCATAATATTTAGGTTAAATATATTCCCCTGTGAATAATAGGATACAGTTTCCATGTTACTGTTCTCAATGTAGAATAAGTTTTTTTCATATAATTTTAAATTTCTTTACTGCTCTTTAAAATATGCAGCATAAGAATACACTACATATAAATGGAAGAAGTGTAATACCTTCAGTACAGTTCTCTAGAGTATAACCATCTTCACATCCATCCAGGCATGTACCATACTCAGAAAACTTGTCACATAAAGAATTCACACAATGTTCAGAACAGGGCAGACATCCATAACCATATGTACCATTTGAACATTCTGAAAAATAGAATGGCAGACTTAAACCGAAAAACTTAATATCATCAATTTAATATGTTTGGTTGCGTACAATTAATAAATGCAATTTATTCAATTTACTTACAAATAACTATACTTAACCAGAAAATGAAACACAAAATTTATACAGAAAAATGATATTTTGGAATATTGTATGTTGTACCACTTTTTAATATGCTCTGTGTCCTCATCAAACATCATTACATGAGGATACCATAAAAGCAATATTATAATGGTACTTTAGTATACGATTAAAAAAATGAAAAAACGTAGGACAGAAAAAATATTACAAGATAACTTAACGAATGCCAGGTTACAGAAACCTGAGTCAAAAACTTTTGACCCATCCATAAATTCATATGTCTCACTCTTTTAAAGGAAAAAAATAATGCTAAATCATTAAATTACAGAAATCTACCTGTCAAGCAATTTGTTCCCTGAAGCCCTGAAACACACCCATCTGTACCTTTGAGCGTGTCTGAGAACTTATCACACTTTGACTGGAAACATTTAGAAGAACATGACTGGCACCCAACCCCATATGTATTGCTAGGGCATTCTGAAATGATAGTCCGATTGAGTAGACTTCAAATAGTACAGAACAGCAATACATAAGAAAACTGTTGGCATTTTGTATCTCGACATATCACAAACATTTCAATATCTAGTCTAATAATAATTTTATTTTCAGATCTTTTGTGACATTTTTCTGTAAATAGTAGCCTGCATAAGAAATATTAACAAAGATGAAAAACTGGTTATTCAAATATATAATGTGACAAACCGGTGGTGATTAAAGAAACCCTCGTCTTTCTCATAAAACTCTAAGATTAAAATTCAAACATAATGATTTTTAAAAATGGATATCAGTCAACACAATCACAAATCAAAATGATGACCATTTGTGTCATATATTTACCATGAAAACGTGACAAAATATATTCATAATCTCTTGATACAAGAGAATTGCAAAGTCTACCTGTTGAGCAATCTATTCCATGATATGGGAACCCGTTAGTCATAAAAAACAATTTCCATTTTACGAATTCTACTAACATTAATTGTAATCCATGACTTATATATGGTTCCTTTGGGACGAATTCACATATGGTGGTTTGGCCAACCAGCCAGTGATACTGTACGTCCCTTTCTCCTGTTGCCAGGTATCTCACTGTTATTGTCAGTTTCAATCCAAATTCTAAGGGCTTCCTGAAGTTTGTGACTTCCTTATGAATGAGGTCAAAAACTGCAGCTGGCATCATGACAAATTTCTGGTAACCTGGGATTATCAGTTTGTACTAAGTTCCAATAGCATCCTTTTTCATATCTTTGAAGGTTTTGTGGCTTTCTTCTTCTCCTGGGTGGTGGTGGGAGATGAGTCATTTTTAGTCTGCAAATCATGATCAAACTTAAATTGTTTAACTTGATCAACAGGGTCCAAAACGTCTCTAGAAAGTTTCATTGATGTTTAGCTGGCATCTTTGATAAATGATGAGTTACTGCAGCCAGAGGGGGTTTATATGGTCTGGGTGGATCAGGATACCACTCCAGTCTTGTTAGTTTGTCACTTTGCCTTGTGACATGATGCAGCTTGTCACTTAGGTTTGAGGTTTGTCTTTATAGTTTTCCATTTAGTCTTGGGGAAAACACCCTGACCCAAAGTCAAGTCGAGATTTTTTTCCAGACAAGCTGGCATGCGGTTTGTCCTGTTGGGGAGGTGCAACCAACCCACATTTCTCTAGTTAATTGTAGGGTTGGCCCCAGTGGAACACCCACATAAGGCAGTCTTACATAGCAATGCTTAGATTATATTGTTGATCTTCATGATGTTTCCCTACATGGATTTCAATGCCATAGCAATGAACAAAAGCACTCTAAAAATACCTTCCTAATTATGCATAGCATATTTTTGAAAGTTACATAGTTTCAGAAATATTGACAAAAATTGTCACTTGTTGACAAAAATTGCTAACGTTATTTATCCAAAGTGGTGCCTGAATATACTATAGAAAAATTTCCCAAAAAGCTATATTGCCGTATGGTGCTGTGAATGTGAAAATATTCTACTCAGAGTTGATCACGGTGCATTTGGATTACACTCCAAAATAAACGCAATATCTGACTACAAAACTATTTCCCCATGGCCTGTAGTGTACTCTAGCACAAATTTACTTCATACTTTAACCGACATATATTTTAAAATAAACATCCTTAAATATATATAGCATTCATTTTATATCTTGATAGATTCTGTGAGGCCAAATAATTTACCTTAGGGCAGATACCAAAATATTTTCAGGGGTAGAATCTGAACCCTTCCAGAACCTACCCCTTCCTCTCAGAATCTATCCCCCTCCTGTAATTAATAACATAAACTTAAAGAATAAAAATACAGAGAATATTAATACTATTTAGGTACACTTTCTTTATTTGAAATTATTGTTAATCACAGAGCCTTAAAAGAGGGATAAAATTAGCCATAAAATCAAGTTAGAATCTCTCTTCAATTTTGAGGGTACAGTTTTTAACACCAATATGCCTCCTAATAACCTTTGTTATATATATGGGCACTGTGCCAGTGCATTGTTTAATTCAAGCTTTATGTCTTTATATTACCATATACGGTAACTGAGTTACTGAATTTTTGTATTATGTGATATTGCTGTTTATTATCATTCATAGTATTGATCTATTTATAGGCTGAGAAAATCCTTCTAATTACCAATAGTCTCTAGAACTTCCTTGGTGAATCTGGTGACAGGTGTTTCTTTCAAGTTAGTTCTGTAACATGCTATAAGCTTCTGACACTTGCCATAACCATATTTTTAGGACTGTATACCTGACCACAGATGAAGTTAGTCTTCGCTGGCTATATAAGGAAGGCTATTGTGTCTTGGAATGCAATATTCAAGTGGATACAAACTGCTTGTGTTCTTGTGAACTTTTGCTGGAGTGAACTTTCTACAGTGTCTGGATAGATTTGCTGTACTTTGGATAATACTGATTATATACAGTATATGATTCTACCAGAGAGTGGATTTACTGCATTTTGGACATTGTCCATATCCTGGTAGAGACAGTACAGTTGTGCAAACTCTCTGAATATCTCTATACAGACATTTTGTGTGATTGGATATCAAAAGGATAACAGGATAAGGACATTCTGGGTTATCGAACATTGAATAGATATTTGTGTGTTAGTGAACAGGATAGACAACAGGACAGATCACAGGACAGATTGCCAGATACAGTGGACAAATTTTACTGTCAGTTGCAGTGGTCAGGTCAGGTTTCATCATTGTTCGTACTGTTGAGAGCATACCAGTTGACTGTAATCATCATTTTAATTGTTAAATAAATTTGCTAAGTTAAACTTTTTGACTTTTCCTGTTGCAACTTAAAAGCAATCGGTAATTGCTACCTTGCTTGTCCTGTGACTGTAGCACCTTATTGCTGTGAAAAACTAAGAATCTTACAAAGTCTTCTTTTGAGAGGCACTATCCTTGCAGCGTCTTTATGCTTTTGCTGTTTAACTTTAGATTTGTCATTCAACCTTTGATCTATCTCCATTGTATGGAAGCTCATTGGTAATATGAACTAAGATAAAAATTCCTTATTTTGTTTCCCGTTTCTAAATTTTTGCTGTATGTATACCCAACCACTTTACTATTTAGTACTTTTACGCAATCACTTTGTTCAAGTATTAGTAATGCATATATTGCAATACATATCTCACTCTCCAATAAAATTATTTGCAGATACTGTAATGGTAAAGTTAGATAAATTTATTATTCATAACTCATCAGCTACCTGTTATCATTAGGTAGGAAGTAGATTTTTCAAATTTGTGATTCAGGAAGTTTTCCTGTAATAATCACCAATGCTGATACTATACACATTCATGGGTGATTTTTTTTTTAAAAAATACAATTTTGGTTTTTACCAATATATGTGAGATATATATGTATTATAGAAATGTATTTCTCCAACTTTGTAATTGTTGATCCAATAATTTCTGTAAATTGAGACAGATGTGTATACATTGAAGAAAAATTGCTTTGTTGACTTATGAACATATGCAACAAAAAATAAATGTTTGCACCCTGCAGCTAGCTGGTCCTAGAATTTTTTTTTAATATAAAAACATTATCTGGGATTTAAAAAGAAATGTACTCTTCAACGTGTGGATGAAACAATTAAAACAACATCCCAGAAGTGCATTTTTAAGAATAGCATTTTGAATATGCAGTATTTGGATAAAAGAAGGAAAATATAAATATGGAAATATGACTAATCATGATAAATGCTTACCTATGAAACGCAAATCAAGTAGAGCAATCAAAAAAAGAATATTAACAACATAGTACTTTGTTTGTCTTTCACATTCCATTTTGTGATTCTTATCTTGTATCTAAAGTATATTGGACTGTCGCACAACATAAATGAAACTTTGAAATAATCAAGAAATGCTTATAATTTTTTTAATATCCTGGAAATGTCCAACTTTATGTAGGTATAAATTAATACAGTACTATTTGCAGGACAAAATTTGGATTTGTTATTTACTTCCTTGTGCAAATTCAATGGCTTAGACTGAATGCGATATCTATAAAGAGAAGACGGTGGCTTATATTAATTATGGTATGTCTTTTCAATGAGGTTTACGACTGATTGAACACTTTATAGCCAGAAGAAAGTATATTACATTTTGCGCATGTTGCACTCAATCTGTAAAATTGCCAATTTTATTAAAGTTTTTCTCTTTAATACTATGATGTGACATTCTCAAAAAATATTACTGCATGAATGAACAAACTTTACAGTAGATATGATGTTTTCAGGATCGAATTGAATCACTGGTTAAAGTATTCATTATTAAGAAATGCATAGGTGGGATACATTACGACATTATAATTATCAAGCCCGCAACAGTTAAATCAACTTATTTCAGGATTATGATATAACCTATACACACATTAATAAGGGTTTTAAGGGTACTAAATAAATAAAACTTAATAAGTATAAAGATTTTTTCTTTTAAATGTTACACTTGTGTTTAATTAGCCATTCAACAACAGTAAAGGTAGTTTCAGAATGTACAGGTTTTACATTCACACATAAATACTTTATTATCCAGTTTCACAAAAAGACTTAGACTTTTGTTTTAGACTTTGGCTAAGTCTATGGTTTAAGATTCACAAAACAGCTAGGTCTAAGCTTTGGCTAAGTCTTGGACTTCTAGTTAAGTCAACAAGAGGTGGGATTCATTTTTGTTACCAAAATTTTAAATTTTGCCATCATGAAATCTCCTGGAAGAACAGTTATTATCTTCTATGAACAGTATGTGAATGACCTCAGTGGCCTATTGAATAAGCATGCACTTCTTCTCACTGGTACTTTCGCTAAGGAATCTGCAGGATAGCCGTCTGATTCACATCAGAGAGCAAGGGCAATCAGGCATCAGTGTGAGCATATTTGGTGCTCAAATAAGACCACCATGAATAGGTCTTGACTTTGCAAGAAGATTGCGAGGTGTATTAGACCTGTGAATAAGGATAAAGCTTTTAACTACATATGTCTAATCTCTGAATATAGACAGGACTCAAAAATGTTATAGCAGGTACTGTGCAAGGCACTTCATAGGATTACTGAAAATTTCCTCCTTCTTATGAATCTAAGAAATTACTGGCTGGTTACTTTGTATCTTCTTTCTCTGATAAGATTTCCAAGATTTATGAAACATTCGCAAAAGCTGATTCTTTTGAGACTCCTGCTCCCCCTGAGCTTCCTGGTTTTACAGCTTTTAAGCATGTCTCTGTTTAAGAAATACAGAAAATTATCACTTAATCCCTTCAAAATCTTGCATATTAATCCCCGGCCCACTTTTCGTATGAATGAATGTATCAATATTCGTCTTCCATCAATACCAAAATTGGTAAACTCGGCCTTATCTGATGGCTTTGTTCCAGAGGATTTCAAGAAGGCAGTTGTTACCCCACTCACCAAAAAGACGTCTTTGCCATGTGATGATATGAAGAATTATTGTCCTGTATCTGGCTTGTGTTTTATGTCTATATTAGTTGAACGAGTACTTGCTTCTCAGATGATTGATCAGATAAATTTAAATGGACTAGATAATTATAATCAATCTGCCAACAAGGTTGGTCACTCAATTGAAACAGCACTGCTTTCCATAAAGAATGAGATCCACCATTCTTTATCAAAAGGGGAAGCTTCAGCACTGCTTCTAGATCAGCCTGCCATTTTTGACACCATTGACCATTCTACACTTCTGAGTTGCTTACAGGCGTGGTTTGACATTAGTGGCAGCACATAAGATGGTTCCAATCAAATCTTATTGTTCATGTCCAATGTATCAAGATTGATGCACCCCCTTTCAAGTTCAATCCTGAGTCCTATCCTTACATATGGCATCTCTCAGTAAGGTTACTGGAAGACATCCCTTTTATAGTTTCATTTTTATGCTGATGACACTCAGCTCTTCATACACCTCATTCATAAAAATGTGACACAGTCATTTATAAGACTAAACAGGTGGTTAGATGATACAAAAAGATGGTTGTCACCAAATAAGTTGAAACACAATTTTGAGTTTATCATTTTTGTTTCAAAGTTGCATCATTAAAACTCAAGTTCTTCTTGAAGCTGAAAGCTTTTCTTCTTCACAAAAACCTACACACACAAGGTTTTATAATATTTTACGATTGTCCAATCGGTCTCTCTGGACTCTTTGGACTTGTTTCTTTGATTTTGCACCTTAAACTTTGTCCTTTGATGGAGATTAAGTGCATACGACTTATTTGAATCTTAGATGACTTATCTTAGTCATATCTGAATCAGAATTAGAATGTACATTTTCTCCATTGTATAAGTTATAATAGCTCAGCGTAAAGCTTAATTTTGTTGAATATATCCATAAAGTTGTTTTGGAATGTTTTAAACAGTTAGAAGGTTTTCCATTATAAATTTTTTTTCTTAAGTTGTGCCAAAGAAAAGATTCATGTCACCAGTAGCATATTTTGAGTACACATAATTGGTTCATATAGGTCACATGACACAGAAAACATGGTAAAACAACAATTTCCTTTATGTTTGGTGTTAGCTAAGTGATCTTTTGAGAAATCCACTTAAACCAAAGTGTTATCTGAGACAGACAGCTCAGATTATGATTAACAGAAAGTAAGATATATCACACTTTATGAGTATGCAGCATTAAATGCTGTTTAGTAGAAATTTCAGCTAAAAGAAATTTTATTAAAACCCTATTCTTAAGATAAATTCTCGTATAAAAGAAATGATATCCTTTTAAAGATTTAAGTCATTGATACTTATCTCAAGTGCGCCTGTAAATTGTCATTTTTATATATTGTCCTAATAATTACTTTTCATAAATAATAACTTTCGAAAATATACTTTTAAGAGTGTGCAACATACACAAAAACAACCATATCTGATGCATGCTTTTAGTTATGTGTACTGAAAACTGACCCGATTGCAATATCTTCTCCCAAAATGCTCAAGGAAGACACAAAAATATGTCTGAGGTGCGTGCAAGTAGCACAGTATAGATTAATGTAAAATTAAATAATATCTAGTTAAACTGTAAATAATTGTATCGAGCTGTGTTTCACCTAAATTCTGAGACATACTGACTTGGCTATATTTTTGTATCCCTGGCACCACTTTCTGTTCATAAATAAAGCTATAAATTCGTCAACAGGTGCTGATTTTCCGTTAATATTTCTCATGTGATCTATTTAACTATGTATATTAGAAATATGTCCTGATTATCATTAGGAAGATATCTGGGGACGAGGGTATTAGGCTAGTATGGCTAATCTTCATTCAGGATAATATCAATGCTACTGTGGCCAAGTTTGCAACACACTTTTCTGGGAATGCCAGGCGGACCTAGGTATCACCCCAGTTAAAGGTACATATATATATTGACTCAGATGCACATTTAAAATGGCAATCCTCTGTATTTGAGAGTCTTATCTCTAGTAGCAAGCTAAAGAACGTCAGGGATACTGAGACTCTATCATTTAGTCTAATGTAAGTCACTGGAGATCTCTGTACTTGTTCTTTTGGGATTGGTCAAAAAGTTATTTGTGTAAGTGTTGTTAAGGAGGATATGGGTGGGTATGAATATTAATCAAGGAACAAGATTAGTTTTGTTCTTAACAATGAGGTAACAGTTTCAAGGATTGAGTAGGGGGCTATGTCATATTTTCACACCTATGTGACGTCATAATATATCCTCAGTGTAAAACCCACACTGTTGTTTCTTCATGCCAACACGCATGGCACAGACCAAAGCCAAATGAATAAATGCGAGCTTCCAAATTTCTAAAAAAAACGTACTTTTTATGGCACTTAATCTTTGCCAGACTCTAAGGCTCAACACGTTAATTCAATTAATTAATTAAATTAAATTAATTAAAAATCATCATTCCAAAGCTGTTGCCAAATCCTTATACCACAGAGAGATACCAGATAGAGTGTGTGCTAAGTATGAAAAGTCTTCTTGAAGAGCTATGATTTTATACCTTGAAACAGGTGAGAGTGGGGGCAGAACGGACCTCATCAGGTAAATCATTCCAAACCATGGGAGTATCAAAAGCGAAGCTGTGGCCAAAGTGATTTTTCGATTTATGTAGAGATGAAAAGAATTTAGGAAATTCCAAGAACCTTTTATCCGGACAGTTGTATCTTGTACATTATGTTCCACAACGAGTAGACAAGAGATAACCAAAGTAACTGAGATGACCACTGTGAAGAAACTTGTAAACTAGAGTTTACAAGGCCACCATGATTGAAGCCTCATCTGTCAAATACTGTCTTACCCACCAGAGATCACGCATTTGAATGAAGCATGTCTTACAAATATTGTGGAAATGATCAGCAAAGGAAAAATTAGCATCAAACCAGACAACAAGATGCTAAACAACAACTGCTGATTGATTGAAATTACCAAATTTCCAAGCAGGGAGCTAGGGATCTAATTTCTTGAGTTGAGCATAAGATCCAAAGAGGATAAACTCTTCATATATATATGCAATATTCTCGAATTGACTTATGGGTGAGTTATTTCTAGTATCGCTGCCAGGGAGGGGCTTTTTCCAGGAATTCTAAATTTCTGGGTCTGCAAAATGATAAGAATCTTTTCCTAAATCACTTCTTACTTTGGCCTACCAACACAAAAACATTCATAAAAACCTGTTCATTATATTTGGAGTTATCAGAAGCATAGGCAGACAGACATACGTGTAAGTTAAACGAATACACATATTAACATAAGCTCCTGGTGAGTTAACAAAAGCCCTATGGTAGGTCTGCTGTCCATTTTGGAAGTTGCTTACAATAATGTTGGTTAGCTTTAATTCTTTGACGCTTAACCGTACATAATCATAAACAATAAAGATTTCTAAACTAAATAAATTTAAGAGTGTTCTAACTTTGTTAAATAAGAGTTTTGAATATAAGATCAAGCACTTAACAAGTACAATGCAGGTAATCTAATGCTACTGGATCTTGACCTGCCAGAAATAACTTTAAGGTTAATTAATGTCTATGCCACTAATGTAGATAATCCAACATTTTTTAAATTTGCAGATTATATTGAGCAATCGCCAGAAACATATACCTTACTATGTGGTGATCTAAATGTAGTCCTAGATCCTAAAATGGACTCAAAAAATTACATAAATGTAAATAAATCCAAAAGGCTAAAATAGTCCGATTAGAATCTATGCATAAACATAACCTGACAGACATATACAAAATGATTTACATGGCGAAGAAGAAGCAGGCCAGACTGGATTATGTAACTGGTACACACACTTTGATGGATATACATGTAGTTCAGTCCTGTAAGATGCTATATGGATACCGGAGCGATCATTCTCGAACAGAGCTTGATTTATAAAGGGATAAGGGGCACCTGGGTAAGGGGTGCCATGAGAGGGCATATCTTCATACAAACATATTGATGGCTGCAGGGTGGAGTGTAGGGAATGCCCAAATATAATATAATTCTTGGCTTCTGCGCTTGGAAGTGGCATTTGGGCTTAGTGGATCCCCCATCCAATGAATGATGCTAAACTCCATATGTCTCACAGAATGATTGTTCTGTGTGAAGTGTCTAGAGACAGGAGTGGATTTTTCAGGTTGGAATTTCTGAACGCTTGTTTTGTGTTCATACATCCTGTTCCTGAAAGGTCTTTTTGTTTCTCCAATATATTGGAGGCCACATTTGGTGCAGTTTATAATGTAAACTATACTAGTCAATTCACAAGTGAGTTTGTGTTTGGGGGGAAGTGACTTGCATATTTGAATACTTGTTTACTGTGAAAGCTGGTAATTTGATCAACTTTCTTAATTTTGGGGCAATAAGTACATTTACCCAATCTAGTACAAATAGGGGTATGTACTGAAGATTTTGCCTCAGTACTGGGTCTAGGAGGGTACGAGATGGTGCTGCTGGTAAGTATATCTCTGAGATTAGGAAGTCTTCTGAATCCTATCAAAGGTTTTGAGCTAAATATTTGAATTAGCTCTTCTGTGTTTTGTATGATGTTCCAGTTGTTATTGATAAGATACCCTATTTGTGGGTTTCTTGGGTTGTACTGGGTGACCATTACTGGGGCCTCATTGGTAGGTTTAGAGACAGTATCTAGTAATTCATCCTGTGAAAACCTTCTTGCTCTGAGGTAGTGCTTTTTGAGACTTTGGAAGGAGTATCCTCTTTTAAGGTAATGCCCAGTGAGTTTCTTGGCGTTGGCCTCAAAGTCACTTTATCAATAAGATTAAAGAACTAGGGCCTATTCCTGAAGGTGCTATTTTATGCACCTTAGATGTCTCGTCCCTCTACACCAATATTCCTAACAATGAAGGAATACTGGCAGTAGCAGAGAAGCTAAGAAATGACCACACTAAAACCCCCATTGCGACCTTTATACTAGACTTATTGAAACTAGTATTACATAGTATGAACTTCACATTCAATGGAGATCATTACTTACAAACTGGGGGTACAGCTATGGGCACATCCCTAGCCCCTAACTATGCTAGCCTGTTTATGGACAGATTTGAGACTAATGCCTTAGCTGGCTTCCCACTGAAACCACTGACTTGGAAAAGGTTCATTGATGACATTTTCCTAGTATGGACCCATGGAGAGCAATCATTGAAAAATTTCATAGATTACTTAAACTCCTTACACAACACTATTAAATTCACCCATGAAATGAGTTACACCAACATTGACTTCCTTGACACAACTGTCAAGTTTGGTCCTGACAGAGGGCTAATCACTACTCTTTTCAATAAACCAACAGACACTCATCTGTATTTAGAATACAATTCTGCTCACCCACAAAGTGTTCTCACCAAAGGACCCTATGGCCAATACCTTAGGTTAAGAAGAATTTGTACCCTTGACTGTGACTTTGAGGCCAACGCCAAGAAACTCACTGGGTATTACCTTAAAAGAGGATACCCCTTCCAAAGTCTCAAAAAGCACTACCTCAGAGCAAGAAGGTTTTCACAGGATGAATTACTAGATACTGTCTCTAAATCTACCAATGAGGCCCCAGTAATGGTCACCCAGTACAACCCAAGAAACCCACAAATAGGGTCTCTTATCAATAACAACTGGAACATCATACAAAACACAGAAGAGCTAACTCAAATATTTAGCTCAAAACCTTTGATAGGATTCAGAAGACTTCCTAATCTCAGAGATATACTTACCAGTAGCACCATCTCTTACCCTCCTAGACCCAGTACTGAGGCAAAATTTTCAGTACATACCCCTATTTGTACTAGATTGGGTAAATGTACTTATTGCCCCAAAATTAAGAAAGTTGATCAAATTACCAGCTTTCACAGTAAACAAGTATTCAAATGCAAGTCACTTCTCCCCAAACACAAACTCACTTGTGAATTGACTAATATAGTTTACATTATAAACTGCACCAAATGTGGCCTCTAATATATTGGAGAAACAAAAAGACCTTTCAGGAACAGGATGTATGAACACAAAACAAGCGTTCAGAAATTCCAACCTGAAAAATCCACTCCTGTCTCTAGACACTTCACACAGAACAATCATTCTGTGAGACATATGGAGTTTAGCATCATTCATTGGATGGGGGATCCACTAAGCCCAAATGCCACTCCAAGCGCAGAAGCCAAGAATTATATTATATTTGGGCATTCCCTACACTCCACCCTGCAGGCATCAATATGTTTGTATGAAGATATGCCCTCTCATGGCGCCCCTTACCCAGGTGCCCCTTATCCCTTTATTTTTAATATTGGGCACTTCATCACAAAGGCTGACTTCCAGCCCAGCGTCACATTTATGACGTCATAATCCAAATGACGTGAATGACCCCAATAAGTTATTCAACGTCATTGTGACTCAGGTGTATTACTATGTGACATCACTAGTAACTAAGTTACCTATTACCACATTTTCCAGAGCTGCATTTAAATCACTTCACATTAGTGTTTTATATAGAGCAGTTGTGTGTACTGATTGTGAATAATTTACTTTCATCTACTCTATCCACATCAGGATATTTGAAAATATACTTTAATTAGTAATAACTACCACTGTGTCGTATTACTAGTAACGGTACTTTGGTATTACTTTAGTATATATTCTACATATTGGATATATCTACCCAAAAACTGAATATGTGGTACACTTGTTTTGTATGCCATAAGACATATAGTCACAAATGGAATCTTAAGAGACACATAAATACAGTGCATATGTTCAAAGTGCATAAATGTCACCACTGCTACAAGGAATACAAAAGAAGGGATTATTTAAATAGACATCTCAAGAGAGTACACAATTCCTCTCAAAGTTCAAACACCTTCGAAAACATTGCTGATTGTGTTACCACTGAGAAGACACCAGACCTGAGCTCATCTTTGAATAACATCAACCATGAAAGTTCAGAATTTGATGATGTGGACTCATTCCTGGATAGCATTGATCTCCAATCACCTGAGGCTTCCAATTCAGTCTCAAGGATGCCACCCACATCCAATAATGTCACAATGACAGCAATTGTCTGCACTCAGACTGAAGTGTGCAGCCTACCACCTATAATCCACCCAGTCCACATGGGGACCAACACCACCCCCATATTCTCAAAGGATAAAACTACTCAAAAGGGACAATTACTGACAGACACTGGGACATCACCACATATTGAGATGATCTCCCCACAGAACCACCTTCAAGGTTGGGACTCGCCAATTACTAGTCCCCTTCCTACCCCATACCTGGACATTCCTTCATATTACACAATCAATCAATCAATCAATCAATCAGTTGTCCAGGTGCTTAATCTCCGTATCAACGGATTCTAAGGCACACCATCCAATCCGTAAGGCATAAATCATGAGACATTAGACATGTTCCGAGTCGTTGCCAGGGAGGCGGTCCGGCGGTACAGAGGAATACCAAGCCAGAAGGAGAGCTATGAACCTCCCTGAGGCTATGGCATACCAGGGACCCATGGAAGAGGAGGACCCTTTGCCCCCACACCTATCACCTAACCTACCACAGTGGGGAGTGGTGAGCAATGGGAATATACCACCATTCCAACTGATGGATTATTTAGAAACTATCTGTGCGGACATTACTCCCCCTAGATACCATAAGTAAACATCTGTCTACCTTTTGTTTACGGACTTTTCTTGAAGTTAATTATTTGAACTTATTTGTTAACATTATTAACAATAATTATCTATTCCTATAATTCATAGATATATGTTAATTTGATTCACTATTAAATTACACTTTCATGTCACCACTTATAATTGTGCTGATTTTAACCATTAAATGAGACCAAAAAATCTCATAACCTACATTTTCATTTTTTTTCCTTAAGGGATTTTTTAACCATATCTGTGTTATCTTATTGTCTTCACATAACAAATTATGCGATTAATATGATATCCAAAAATTATGACTCTATGATGCCTAAAACAGCATCAAAAACCACATATACCAAAAGCTACTATTTTTCCCAGTGATGCATTTTTGATGGAAATCACGTCAATTTCCACATGTGCGCCATTGGAAAACACCGATTACACACTTCTCCTCTTGATCAGGATAAATCTTTGCCATAATTATTAATTCCTACATTATGAATTAATTTTTCACGCACACGTAATAGAGCACACAATCCCTCTCAATACCCGTTTGAGTGGCTTATCTTTGCAGGGAAAACCCCTTATTGCAATCAACCCCTCATTGGGCAAATACCTTTTTGCCTTTTAAAAGAGTATGATCTACCCTTTAAAATCCTGGGTGGATTTATTTTAGCCCTGATCGCCCCTATTTGTCCACCAGTGCTTTTAGGCCCCAGAACAGGCCTAATTTATTCATACCTTTGAAACCATAAACTGTCTGAATCAGTCTATATATAAGAATAAATAACCATGTTTATTTTTATTGCATTAAATCTTGTTCTTACACACTTCTAAGACACTTATTACCTATTATGTGTTTTTGGATCCATTATTTAACCAAAAATAGTTGATAAAATGGAAAAAATGCCATTATTCTGATTTTATCCTCCTGAGCCTCCCAAAGGAGGCAAAGGAGGCTCAATCCGCCATAAAGCGGCTCATAAAGGTGGCTCACGGCGGATGGGGTTTTTGCACCTTAGCCTCTGATGAGAAAATACAAAAATACTTTCGAAATATTACCAGCTATCTTGGATAATATAAGGCAGTAGTAATAGGTAACTGCACTTAGTCACTACACATATACTCTCTTTACTTTATTTTCTCAGAGCTTGATTTATGTTTAAATTCATTTACAAAAGGTAAAGGTATTTGGCATTTCTATTGTAATTTATTGATAGACCCCAACAATGTAAAATGTGTAAAAACCCATATAAATGAGGTACAGAACAATATTCTGTCCCAATATACCAACTCAATAATTTAGACATAATAGAGAATTGGGGGTTGACATTTAGGTGTCAACTTTAATCATTTCTGCACTGACCTACATATTTTTGAACTGGCAGTCGACATGGCAAGACACTGAAAAAAAAACATTTAAAAAATTTATTTTAGTATTTATTCAGTTTTTTATTAGTTTTGTCTTAATTTGTTATTAATTGTAATAGTCTTTTTTGTCTCTGGTTACACACTACATTGATCGGAATGGCAACACATCAGAAGCACAGAATGACAGGTAAACCTTACAATTTGCATAGAAAAGTTGAGATTCCAGTTGAATTACAGGTTTAAGATGATGGTGCATTTTTTAATGAATTTTCTTCACAGCCAACCCCGGATCAATATGGTTCAAAATCTTATATTGAAAGTGATGTTGAATTTGATAATGATGCGCTTGTCAATGACAGTAGTAGTGATTCATTTCATGACTCTGCTGTGTCAAAACATAGGATGGATGTTAGGTAATCTGGAAGGACACCACCTGTTGAATGGATGTCGGATCCCACAAATTCGGATCAAGCTTTAATTAATGCAAACATTTTGTCTCAACTGGAAGCAATTGGTAAGCGTTTGAATGTCATTTAAAGTAATTCTGAGCAGAGGTCTCTGCCTAAGGTAAAAAATCTGTGTGTAAACTTGTAGCTGCGAGTTCAAATCTCACAGCTTCCCATGGGGAGGATGACTTGCAAAAAACACACAAAACTTACACACAATACGTCATGATAGGTTTATTCAAGAGCAGGTTGAGAATAACCTGAAGGAATTGTCTGGCTTTAATAAAAAAGGTATTGATTCAAAAATTAAGTCAGTTTCGGTTGATGTTAATGTGAATCGAAGAGTTAAATGGCCACATGAATTCATCTTAGCCGGAACTTCAAAAAGATAGGCTGAATTATAACCAACTCAACATAACACAGTGGATGGCCGGCTTTTGTCAAATTATGCAAGATGAGGGAAATCAGCAAACAAGAGATCATATGCTTGACTATCTTATTACATTATTGGACAATTCCAATGACTTTTCGTGGCAAGCAACAAAAGCCAACCATGCGGTGTTGCTATGCTGAATGGAGCAAGGTGAGATTGCTAGCTCTTGTCAAAGAAAACGGTGATGACCCTAAAAAACTGTGGCAAGTTCTGCGTTCTGCTTTACACCGTATCCCTGACAAGGTTCTTCCATCAAATAGTTCACAAAAACAATTGGCTGATCAGTTTGCCGCTTTTTTCACTAACAAGATCGCTAAAATCCGAGAGTCTTTTTCCAGTTCTTCATCCTTTTCCTTGCCATCTCCTGTAAATCCGCCTGGACTTGTCAAATTTGATGTTGCCTCTCCTGATGATATTGCGAAGGTAATCAAAAACTCACCTACAAAATCCTGTCTCCTGGATCCTTGGCCTACTTTCCTAGTTAAGGATTGCTTTGATATACTCCTTCCTTCTATCACAAAACTTGTGAATTGTTCTTTGTCAGAAGGTGCTGTCCCAGATGGCTTCAAAAGTGCTGTTGTCACTCCACTGATAAAGAAATCTTCTTTATCAAAAGATGATCTTAAAAACTATCGTCCTGTGTCTGGGCTGAGCTTTATCTCTAAACTCGCGGAACGTGTAGTTGCCTCACAACTAAGTAGACATGTCTCTCTCCATGGGTTGGAAAATGAAAATCAATCTGCCTATAGACGTGGCCATTCAACTGAAACAGCTCTTTTGTCTATAAAGAATCAGATTCACCTATCTCTAGCCAGAGGTGAGGCCACAGCTGTGGTGCTGCTTGATCAATCTGCAGCTTTTGACACCATTGATCATGACAAACTCCTTGATTGCTTAAGAAAATGGTTCGGTGTCGGGGGTAGATGCCTTGACTGGTTCAAGTCATACCTTTCTGATCGTACCCAGTGCATCAAGATTGGCTCTGTTCTCTCTGAGGCTAGAAAGCTTAAGTTTGGAGTTCCACAAGGTTCAGTTCTTGGTCCTATTCTTTTTTCATTGTATACCACACCTTTGAGCAAAGTAATCTCTAAACATCCAGATGTCAAATTTTACCTCTATGTGGACGATACCCAGCTGTTTATTCACCTGACACACAAAAATGCAGAAATTGCCTCGAATTGGAAAGTGTCTCGAAGATGTCAAACTGTGGTTGTGTGCAAATAAACTAAAGCTGAATGCTGATAAGACCGACTTTATTATATTTGGCTCCAAGTCTCAACAAAAAAAGTTAAACCCATTCTTTCCAGTAAATATATTGGGTGAATCACTGATACCTTCTGATGCCGTTAAGAATTTGGGTGTCTGGTTTGACTCAGACTTTTCCTTCACCAAACATGTTAAAAATGTACGTAAACTTTGTTTCATCCAGATGAGAGAGCTTAGACAAATTCGACAGTACTTGACTCGTGATGCTGCTCTTATGGCTGCAAACGCACTTGTGGGGAGCAGGCTTGACTACTGTAACTCCTTGTTTAGGGGTCTATCTGTTGCTAGCCTACGCGAGCTACAATGCATTCAAAACAGTCTGGCCAGAACTGTTTGTAGAGCCACATGTCTTTCTCACACCACTCCACTAAGAAAAGCTCTTCATTGGCTACCCATAAGGCACCGTTGCATCTTCAAGACTGCCTTGTTGGTATACAAATACCTACATACTAACTGTCCTAAATATTTCAGCCCATTTCTCAAAGTTAGACAATGTGCCTATAATACCCGGTTGAGTCAATCTGATGGTATAATTCTACATGTTCCTCAATACCAACCATCTATTTACACATCCACAAAGCAGTTTAGTTTAAGCTTTGCATATGATGCTCCCAAAATATGGAATGAACTCCCTGATGATGTACGATCTGCCACTTCCATTGCTTGCTTCAGAAAAAAACTTAAGGCATACCTGTTCTGCCAAGCTTATCCTCCTTAGTATTTTCCACCTCATATGGCGTTCTCCGTGATGTCAACCATTGCTATGGATAAGGACGATGATTTTTGTGACTATACCTATGATGTTGCGCCTTAGAGTCTGTCACTCTGGCAGAGATTAAGCGCTATAAAAGTTGAATTGGAATTGGAATTAGTTGGTCTGAAACCGGAAAAAATTGATCAGATCTGAAGAGCAAATGCTCAGAGACATGTATCCGGTTCTTTGACAAATAATAGCGGCCAAAAATTAAAAAAACAAGGTCAAAATAGGCCAAAAAAGTACCAAGTCCATGCCATGTGTGTTCTTCAATGACAATTCTTATACTTTTAACAAACACCATGAAACATAAAGGGTGTTTTATAGACATATTTGTAGTTCATGTTTTACACAGGGGGGCAAGGTCGGTACTCATAGTGCCAGTGATTGTAAAAAATCTGTAAAAAAACGAGTAACCCTGGGCATGGTTAACAACACTCATTTACAGCCTGATCATGTCCAGGAAAATCTGGGTAACATTTTCAAGAATAATGCTATAGTTGTAAAGAATAAAATTGTAAATAATCAGTACTCTTCTAGGTTTGTGCATAGTCATTCTGTTTCTGATTTGAATATTTCAAAGCAGGAAATGTCGGCTACCAAAGCCACGTGGAAAGAACAGCCAGTGACAGGTGTAGACCTGCTATGCCTAGTAAGTCTTATGCTGAGGTTTTGAAGACTGATTTACAGTCAAAATGCATGTGAAAATCTCAACAAAAAGTTATACAAATATGTTTGGGATGACAAACCTGAAAAAATCAAACATGCTATCTTATCTCAAAACAAAATAAACAGAGGACTGAAAATGTCAAACATTGTCAATTTTGTAAATTCCCTAAAATGTATCTGGATTGGAACACTTTTAGTTTCATCTACCAGACTGTGGGTCAGGTTGTTTGAATTCTCCTACTGTTCTTCAAAGGATTTTATAGAACATGGTCCTTATTTGGGAATTAAGGTCAAGGATAATGTTCCAAATAATTTTTGGAAAAAAATATTTCTCATATGGAACAATGTTTATAAATCTTGTCAATTGAAAACTGAATCCGACATCTTCAACACCCCTTGTGGTTTAATAGTAAACTAGGCAATAGCAGTCTATTTGAAAAAGATTGGAACAACCATGGGATTTCTGTTATTGGGCATATTGTAAAATCACACTTTCAGATTCTAAAAGAGGATGAAATTGAAAACAAATAAAATTTTTATATTAATAATTTTCCAGACTACTTCCAAATACATTCAATTGTGAAAAGGTTTATAAAAGATAAGGTTTTTCTGATAACCAGACAATCTTTTTTCACAACTCTTTATTCCTCACTGCATTTCTATCTTGATTAACTGTGAACAAGATTGTAAAGGTATTTATAATATGATCAACACAAAAGAGGTAGAAATTTGACAACTTAACATGGAAAAGTGTTTTCAAGCATATATTTAATCATCTGAAAGACAACTACTTGATATGGTTTCAGTATAGACTGCTCCATAGAATACTAGGAACAAAAGATATAATTTGCAAAATGTCAATAGAAAATACAAATACTTGCAAGCTACATAAATGTGAGCCAGAAACATTGATACATCCGTTTGTGAACCTGTGGAAATCTGTAGAATTATGGACAATATCATGCGCAAGTGAAAGAACAATGTTTAGAAAAAACACTGTCATTTTAGGTTATTTATATAATGACAATAACTATTATCCAATTAATACCGTCATAGCTGTCACAAAAAGCAATATTTTCACAAGTGAACGTATCCCAAATATCAATACATTCAGTCAATAAACAATTTGAAGATCAATATCATCTTAATATGGAAATATATATGGTTGAAAGGTTTAACAAACAATGGTTACAGTGTGGAAACTTGGTCCTATAATTTTCTCTTCCTTGTTTTTTTATGACAGTGACGTATTGATAAGAGGAAATATTGTGATATAAAATCAGAGCAGCTAAATTTGTTGCATTAAAATTATACAATTTATCTGTATAAAGTACATTCTATGTACCTACCAATATCTATGTATAAAGATGTGACCAGTAAAAAAAAGATTTCTCAACTAAATCATGATTGGTTAGAGATTTTTTATCGAAAACTCAAAACAACCTGAAATTAGCATGGTATTTAATATTTGAATTACATGCATAATTTGGGCTTGTATCAATAACGAAAGAAAGCAATTTTACAATCTCTTAGATAGATCAATGTGATAATATTTTATCATTTTTAAAGTATAAACCTTAACCTCATCGTTTTAGATTACCATCTCACACTGATTATTTCATTGTCAAATTCATGCACAATATATTATTCATGCGATCTTTATACAACTGATTATTTTTCTTGCAATCGGATTAGATAAGTGTCTACTGAAAAGAAAACAACACTATCAACCCTGCTTAATGAACTAGTAAGTTAAAGCAAAAGAAATGAAATTTCGATATATTTAGTGAGAAGTAGTTTGGTAATTTTTTTATTACAAGTTCTTGAAAGGAACGTGCCAAACTTCAACAAAATCAGCAAGAATCGACAATATGTTTAAATTAACAAGCAAAATGAACTAACTTAAAAAGATTTAATAAAATGATGCCCATGGAGGTACTGACTTCTTAATAGTTCACATGTCAGGAGTAGATCCTATTTTTATAACATTTTGAATTTATTTCATATCTCATTTAGCAAAGATAACATTTAGGAAATCTGTATGCAAAGGAAATATTATTGTGACGGCAACTAGCGTGTCCCCGCGGGAAGTGGCGATTCGGTGTTTGGAATGCCCGGACGGATTTGAAGTGACTTCCTGTAGAGCTCTAGCTAGAAACAAGTAGAATGTAGAAATCTGTGAACATCTCTTCAGCCAATGCAAGGAGGCTACCAATAACAGAGAAGCAATTTATGGTAAGAAGTTCTTTCTTCATTGGTACCAGAAGTGGGGTGCTAGGATTAGCATTTTTGCTTCTCTGGTGCTTTTGAAGGGGGTTTGTTTTCCTTCTTTTATTGCTGCATTTTTGTCTGAATATATCAGGTATTTTCGATTGTCAGCATAAACCAGCACTGCTATATTAATCTGGTTACTTGAATACATATCAGGAGTGCAAATTGGTGTGTTTTATGCCCTTTTTTACCGGTAAAACTTAGCGTGATTTCCGGTAAAACTTAGCGTGAGTTCCGGTAATTTTGGTGTAAATTTTGATGTAAGTTGATAATTTTACACCAGTTTTCAACTCTATTAATCAAATTACACAGTAATTTTAGTCTGCAAGTGGATGACACAGGCCTTGATGGTGTTATTGCTGTCCTAATTTTGCATTGACTATTTATTGTGTAGTTTCTATTTTAATTTAAATAATTATTAAACCATAATATTTGCTAGTTGTGGTTACTCTTCATTAACTGGAAGGGATTGATTGTCGGTACGGCCGAGGTCCAGTTACATAAGTATTCACAATAATTTAAAAATATTCGCTTTGTGATTGGCGATATGGTGAATTATTGTGTGAATAAATTTACTGCCTGATGTATTCACAAATTTAATGTTATTTTGGTAGTAAAATCTATAAAAGTAGTGGATGTAGTGCAGAATTTACATGTAATTTTGCAATTCAGTATTAGTAAATTTTAAATAGTAACTTTTAATTTGCTGATAGTGTTACTGATTTAGTGAGGATAACTTGTATCTTAAATAGTAAATTGCAGAGAAATAATATTTAACTTTTCATTAGCTTTTGAGTGTAATTTATTAGTAAATTATTGCATTGATTTTGGAAGAGAGATTTAAATTTGTAACTTGATTATCGTATTTTACTAACATATTCACGTACATGTGAATATTTTCTTGTGCATGGTAGTTAAGTTCTATCGTAGTTGTAGTACATTTTTTTTTTTTTTTTGCATAAATAACTTATTGCATACAGTAACTACCGGTATTTTTGCGTGAATTGTTTATTGTGAGAAGTAACTAGTTTTTATTGCGTAGAATAGCCAGTATTTCTGCTCAGACTGTTTATTACGAACAGTAACTGGTTTTTATTGTGCGGAATAGCTGGTTCGGATCCGTATATTCATTTTGTATTATATGTTCATATTTATAAATTCAATATTTATATTGTTACATATATTGGACACTATATTGGTGCATTGTATATTACATATATTGGGCGCTATATTAGTGCATTGTTTAATTTAAGCTTTATGTTTATACATTGTCATAAAAGATAATTGTGTTGTTGGTTCTTTTTGTGTGTTAACATTTAAAGTAAGGGAGTTATTGATTTTTGTGTTTTAGTGTTTATTGATTTGTTCACAGACTGGGGGAAATCCCCCCCTCAGTGGTTATGTTAGATTTGGGGAAACCCAATTACCAGTAGTTTCTAGAACTTCCTCCTTTGGCCTAGATGGCTCAAGCTTCTTCCAGAGGAATCTGTGAATGTATATAAGGAATGTACATCTGACCACAAGTGAACTTTGTATTCGCTGGCTATAAGGAGAGCTATTGTGTTTTGGAATATAATATATGCTTATACTACTGTGAACTTACACTGGAGTGAACTGAATATATTGTCTGGGTAGATTTATTGTACTTTGGATATTTTGGATATTGTACATTCATATAACAGAGAGTGAATTTACTGCATTTTGGACATTGTCCATATCTTGGAGCAGACAGTACAATTGTGTTAACTCTCTAAAAATCTCCAGACAGACATTCTGTGTGACTGGATATATACAGAATAGCAGGACAAGAACCTTTTGTGTTGTTGAGTGTGGGACAGGTCACAGGATACAGATATCTGTGTGTGAGTGAACGCTGGACAGATCACGGGACAGACCACAGGACATTGGACAGATCACAGAATATACCACAGGACGGATTACAGAACAGATTGCGGGATACGGCGGATAAACTTATTCTTAATCTCAGTGGTCAGGTCAGCTAGATCTTGTTATTGTATTAGTGTGCTTAGTTAAGGGCATACCAGTTGATTGTAATCATTATTGTTGACTATTAAATAAATTTGTTAAGTTTAACTTTTTGCTTTTTCTGTTACAACTTCAAGACAACCGGTAATTGCTACCGCGCTTGCCCGTGACCGTAACAGGAAAATTGGGGGCTCGTCCGGGATCCAACCATTTGATTACAACTATTTGATCAACCGTTCAATTAACATTTTGAAAATCCATTTGATTTAGTAATTGGTTACAGTCAACAGTGCTCAAAATGGCTAGTGCTAAAGAGTTTGTACAGTCACCATCTATGGAAGTTCTAGAAACTTTTAAAAAAGATATGTTAATGCAGATAGCACAAGAGTTACAGTTAGAGGTGAAAAGGTCAACACGTAAACATGAACTTAAAAGGCTTATTGTTGAACAGTTAGTTGATGAAGATGTTTTACCTGATAGTTGTTTAGAAGTGTATAAGCCTCTACCAATGGAACCTTCTGGGCAATATGAGATCAGGCGATTAGAAATTGAAAGAGAGTTAAGACTTAAAGAGCTTGAAACTCAAGCTCAACAACGAAAAGAAGAGCTTGAAGCTCAACAACGAAAAGAAGAGCTTGAAACTCAAGCTCAACAACGAAAAGAAGAGCTTGAAGCTCAACAACGAAAAGAAGAGCTTGAAGCTCAACAGCGAAAAAAAGAGCTTGAAGCTCAAGCTCAAAAGGAAGAGCGAGCGCTTAAACATGAAAGAGAAATGAGAGCTTTAGAACTCAATGCCCGTAGAATTGCCCATGAAGAGTCCATTGCTACCAAATTTGATTTGGGTAAAAATGTGCGACTGGTACCACCTTTTAATGAGTCGGAGGTCGATAAGTACTTTCAACACTTTGAAAGAGTAGCTCAAAATTTGAAATGGCCTATAGACCAGTGGCCTTTATTGCTGCAAAGTGTTTTGAGGGGAAAGGCCCAGGAGGCATACACGGCTTTGCCAATTTCTGAATGTGTGGACTATAACTCTGTCAAAAATGCTATTTTGAAAGCATATGAGTTGGTACCAGAAGCATATCGTCAAAAATTCAGAAATTATCGTAAACAAGAAAGTCAAACTCATGTTGAATTTGCCCATGAGAAAGAAGTGTACTTTGACAGATGGTGTAATTCTAGGGAAGTAGGTACAGACTTTGAGAAACTTAGGCAAGTTATTTTGATTGAAGAGTTCAAAAGGTGTGTTCGTGATGACATTAAAACCTATCTAGATGAACAGAAAGTTGAAAATTTGGCAAAAGCAGCAGCTTATGCTGATGACTATTCGCTAACTCACAAGTCCACTTTCAACAAGAATAAGTCCTTTGGTCCTGCTAAAAAGTCTTATCCAGAAATAGGAAAGAAATCTGAAAATGTAGCTCCAGAAAAGAGTTCAGATAAGGGTCAAACCTCAAATCAGACTATGAGTAAGGATAGGAAACCCAGATCCTTTGCTCCTGTTTGCCACTATTGTAAGAAACCTGGGCATGTTATGTCTGACTGTTGGCTCTTAAGGAAGAGAAGAGAAAAGGAGGCAACGCCCAACGCCTTTGTGTCTAGCAAGTCTAACTGGCGTTCAAATCCCAATAGAGCAGAGTCTAGTATTGGTTTAGACAAGTCTGAGATTATTAGGGAAGAGTTCAAACCTTTTGTGTCTGAGGGTTTTGTATCCTTGGAAAGTAGTTCCAGTCAGGTCCCCATTAAGATATTAAGAGACACTGGAGCTACTCAGTCCTTACTTTTAGAAGGTATATTGCCATTGAGTGTAAGCACATCTACTGGTGAGAGTGTCATTGCTCAAGGTATTGAAGGAGGCTGTGTGAACGTTCCCTTGCATAAGGTCAAGTTAGTATCAGACTTAGTTACTGGTTCTGTTGTTGTGGGTACCAGGCCCACTTTACCCATTAAAGGGGTATCTTTGTTGTTGGGAAATGATCTTGCAGGTGGAAAGGTAGTTGCTGATCCTAAGGTTACTTCTAAGCCGATCACTTTGGTTAGCACTGAGAAATTAGAAGAGGTTATTCCTGGTATTTTTCCCTCCTGTGCTGTGACTCGAGCTATGGCCAAAAAGGCCCAAGAAGAACCAAAAGATTGTAAACAATCTACAGATGTCTTAGTTGATTTGTCAGATACATTCTTAAACAACTATGACCATGATGTGCAGAATTTTAGTGATACAAATCCCAAGGATAGGGTAGATTCTGAAAAACAAGACCCAATTGACTGCAAAGATGTATCGCTTTCAAAATCAAAATTGATTTCAGAGCAGGAAAATGACCCTGAATTAGCTCCTTTATTCAAGTTGATCTTGCCACCAGTAGAGCTAGATAAGGTCCCTGTAGGCTATTATGTCAGAAATGGTGTGCTTATGCGAAAGTGGAGGCCACCAAATATCCCTGCATCTGAAGAATGGTCAGTAGTACACCAGATTGTTGTGCCAAAAGTGTACCAAAGTGAGATACTGAAATTGGCCCATGAGTCTCCGATGGGTGGCCATTTAGGCATCAACAAAACTTACAACAAGATAACCAAACATTTCTATTGGCCTCAAATTCGGCACTGTGTGGCAGAATTTTGCAAGACTTGTCACATCTGTCAAATGGTAGGGAAGCCGAACCAAAAAATTCCTGTAGCCCCTCTCAAACCCATTCCAGCGTTTGAGGAACCATTTAGCAAAGTGATAATTGACTGTGTAGGTCCCTTACCAAAAACTAAATCCAGAAACCAATATCTTTTGACAATTATGTGTGCTTCAACCAGATTTCCCGAAGCCATACCATTGACCAACATAACAGCTCCCAAAATCTCAAAAGCTCTGGTTAATTTCTTTACTCTAGTTGGCTTACCAAAAGAGATCCAGTCAGATCAAGGGTCAAATTTTATGTCAGGACTATTTCAACAGGTTGTATTTCAGTTAGGTGCCAAACAGATCAAATCTAGTGCTTATCACCCAGAATCCCAAGGTGCACTTGAAAGGTTCCATTCCACTTTGAAGAATATGATTAGGACATATTGTTTAGACAATGAAAAAGACTGGGATGAAGGCATCAGCTTATTATTGTTTGCAGTTAGAGAATCTGTTCAAGAGTCTTTAGGCTTTAGTCCCTTTGAGTTGGTCTTTGGCCATTCAGTCCGTGGTCCTCTCAAGCTGTTGAAGGAAAATTGGTTATCTGAGAACACCGAGAGCCTAAATCTGTTAGACTATGTCTCGAAGTTCAGAGATAAGTTGAAGAAGGCTTGTGAGCTGGCGCAACAAAATTTGAAAACTTCTCAGTCAAAAATGAAGATGTTTTATGATAGGAAGTCACAAAACCGTATTTTCAAACCAGGTGACAAGGTTTTAGTGTTACTACCTGTCCAGGGAAATACGTTACAGGCCAGATATCACGGGCCATACAAAGTGTTAAAGAGAGTAGGTGACCTGGACTATATCATTGAAACCCCGGACAGAAGAAAGTCAACCCAACTATGTCATGTAAATATGGTAAAACCATACTTTGAAAGGGGTGTGAAAAAACCTGTTATGGTTACTGACTGTAACATAGAAAGTAACAGTAATCAGGAGCACGAAATATGGGACGACACTCCTGATCTTGATGTTGAATGTAAAATTAGGTTGAGTAATTCTGAGATCCTTGATGATTTGGAAACCAAACTGAGTCATGTACCACCAGATAAGAGGGTTCCACTCATTGAATTGCTCTTAAAGTATAAGTCAGTGTTCCCAAATGCCCCAAATAGGACAAATATACTCATGCATGATGTCGATGTCGGCGATGCCCGTCCGATCAAACAGCATCCGTATCGGGTAAATCCTATCAAACTCGAAAAATTAAGGCAGGAAGTGCAATATATGCTAGAAAAAGATATAATTGAACCAAGTCAAAGTAGTTGGGCATCTCCTTGTGTTTTGGTCCCGAAACCAGACAGTTCAATCAGATATTGCACTGACTACAGAAAAGTCAATGTTTTGAGTAAAACGGATTCCTTCCCTATCCCAAGGATGGAAGACTGTATTGATCGGATTGGCAATGCCAAATACATCACAAAGTGTGATTTACTGAAAGGATATTGGTGTGTACCTCTTACTGAGCGGGCCAAAGAAATATCAGCCTTCGTGACCCCTGATGGTCTATATCAGTACAAGGTAATGCCATTTGGCATGAAGAACTCCCAGGCCACATTTCAAAGACTAATGAATATATGTTTAAAAGACTTAGAAGGTGTTGAAGTGTATGTGGATGATATTGTCATCTTTAGTGATACTTGGGAAGAACATTTAAAAAGGCTTGAACAAGTCTTGTTTCAGCTCAAAGAGGCAAACCTCACTGTAAATTTGTCAAAGAGTGACTTTGTAAAAGCAAAGGTTGTGTACTTAGGGCATGTAGTAGGTCATGGAGTTGTGACACCAATCAAAGCTAAAGTGAAAAGCATCATTGACTATCCCATTCCTGAAAATAAGAAAAGCTTAATGAGGTTCCTTGGAATGGCGGGATATTATAGAAAATTTTGCAAAAACTTTTCAGAGGTCACTACTCCACTGACTGAGCTACTGAAAAAGAATGTAAAATATCACTGGTCAGAGACTTGTCAAAAATCATTTGACAAAGTAAAGAACCTTCTCTGTTTAGAGCCCGTACTAACTGCTCCGGACTTCAGTAAACCTTTCCAGCTGGCTGTAGACGCCAGTGATGTGGGTGCAGGTGCAGTTTTACTGCAATGTGATAATGAAGATATTGAACATCCCATCTGCTACTTTTCAAAAAAATTTAATGTTCATCAAAAGAACTACTCTACAATAGAAAAAGAATGTTTAGCACTCATTTTGGCCATCCAGCATTTTGACATTTACATATCTTCATCATCAAAACCCACCGTTGTATACACAGATCACAATCCACTAGTCTTCTTGCACAAAATGAAAAACAAAAATAGAAGATTATTGAACTGGAGTTTAATGTTGCAAGAACACAATCTTCAAATAGAACATGTTAAAGGAAAGGATAATATCTGTGCGGACGCCCTGTCCAGAAGCTGTATTTAAAGTGTAAATTATATACCTGTAATTAGTAAGTTTATAAAGGTTATACATGGTACTAATTTTACTTTTGTATTTAGACAAATATGTTTTGTAAAAAGTTATTACCTGTGTGTATATACCTGGTGAAAATCTCTTGTAAAATTTTGTAACCCCTTGGCTTCCAAAATTTTTCTTTAAGGGGGGAGGTGTTACATATATTGGACACTATATTGGTGCATTGTATATTACATATATTGGGCGCTATATTAGTGCATTGTTTAATTTAAGCTTTATGTTTATACATTGTCATAAAAGATAATTGTGTTGTTGGTTCTTTTTGTGTGTTAACATTTAAAGTAAGGGAGTTATTGATTTTTGTGTTTTAGTGTTTATTGATTTGTTCACAGACTGGGGGAAATCCCCCCCTCAGTGGTTATGTTAGATTTGGGGAAACCCAATTACCAGTAGTTTCTAGAACTTCCTCCTTTGGCCTAGATGGCTCAAGCTTCTTCCAGAGGAATCTGTGAATGTATATAAGGAATGTACATCTGACCACAAGTGAACTTTGTATTCGCTGGCTATAAGGAGAGCTATTGTGTTTTGGAATATAATATATGCTTATACTACTGTGAACTTACACTGGAGTGAACTGAATATATTGTCTGGGTAGATTTATTGTACTTTGGATATTTTGGATATTGTACATTCATATAACAGAGAGTGAATTTACTGCATTTTGGACATTGTCCATATCTTGGAGCAGACAGTACAATTGTGTTAACTCTCTAAAAATCTCCAGACAGACATTCTGTGTGACTGGATATATACAGAATAGCAGGACAAGAACCTTTTGTGTTGTTGAGTGTGGGACAGGTCACAGGATATAGATATCTGTGTGTGAGTGAACGCTGGACAGATCACGGGACAGACCACAGGACATTGGACAGATCACAGAATATACCACAGGACGGATTACAGAACAGATTGCGGGATACGGCGGATAAACTTATTCTTAATCTCAGTGGTCAGGTCAGCTAGATCTTGTTATTGTATTAGTGTGCTTAGTTAAGGGCATACCAGTTGATTGTAATCATTATTGTTGACTATTAAATAAATTTGTTAAGTTTAACTTTTTGCTTTTTCTGTTACACCGCGCTTGCCCGTGACCGTAACAATATATTTGTTTGTATTTTTGTTGGAACGGACGAATTGAGGTGAGAGTGTGTTATTTATTTATTTATTTACAAAGCTGGTGTGATAGGTGATTTGTCGTGGGATTTGCAATTGAATTTATTTCAGTGACAGTAATTGGAAATTCTCATTAGCATTTTTATACCAAATTTGAAAATATTTTGATTTTGGAAGTAACTTTGGAATAATTTTGTAGTTGTTGGAAATAAATATAACATTTTTTAGTAAAGGTGAGTTTGACTTTTTTCCAAATTTTTGTGAAATTGCAATTTAATTCAATTTTCTGAATCGTATTCATTGTATTTATTATATTTTTGTATTTTACTTTTATTGACATTGTTGATATTGTGTCACTAATTTATTTCCATTTCAGCATTTTGGCAGTTTGTTTTGAAATTGCTATTTAGCATTTGCTCTTGTTGAATTTTTAATATTTCACTTTGTTAATTTTTGTACTTGTGTGAACTTTGTGCAATTTTTGAAATTTTCACACTTATCTGAATTTTAGTAACGGTGTGAATTTTGTTTTAATCCATATCTGTGTGGCTTTTGATTTACATACTGATGTGAAAATTTTCAATTTTGAATTTTCAAAATTATTTAATTTGAATTTGCAATATTTCGATAATTTGACTTTACATTTGTGTGTTTTTGTCTGTATTTTGTTTTTGTTCAGATTGTTTTTTTAAGATGAACAATCAGCAGGAATCAGGGGCGGTGATGGAGACGATTGACATAGAATTGGCCAGCAAAGCCGACTTGATGAGAATCAAGGATGTGGGTGAAAGGAAGGCTGAAAACATCTTGGCTGCCCGAGATAGGAATGGGGGTCAGCTGACAAGGAGCCAGTTTCAAGAGGAAAGATTAACAGGTGGTTCAGTGATGCAATACATTTTTGCAAATAACTTGATTCGCTTCAGTGGAGAGGTCTCAGTGTATTCAGGCGGAGCACAGTTTTCGCAGATGGGTCAACTTTGTCCTGATAATGGACCCTTGGCCCAGTCTGAGTTACAGTTGGCCGCAGTCGGGACTACTGCAAATCAAGTATGCTCCAACACAGATTACTTGACGTCGATGAATCCGCATCAGTTCCAAGGAGCTTATGACGGAGAACATTCCGCTGGGTTGATAAAGACAGAATCGGACTCTGATGGAAGTTTTGCCAGTGGTGATAGCGGATCTGAAATGAATTCCAAGGACCTGTTTGCTATTTTGCGGGATATCAGGAGATCCAGTAAGCGCACACATAAGAAACTGCAGATTCTGTGTGAATCTCAGGATTCTACTGGGGAGAAAGTGTCCATGCTGTCTGAAGCTGTGGGTAATCTTAAGGTCTCGGTGAGCGCTGCCAATGACAGTAATTTGAAACTTGCAGCCATGGTAGCGGGACTTGATGAGCGAGTTACCGCTGTTGAGGGATTGCATACCTGTTGCGATGACTTGAGTGAGGAAGCAAAGGCTGTTGAATCCTCAGTACAGGGGCTGTTCCTATCACATGACCAGTTCAAGTGTGATATGCTTAAGGAGGTCCAGGGAGCTTATCAAGAATGGAGAGATGGTGTAAAAGCTGTTGAATCCAGGGTGGCTGATCTTCAGAATAAACTGGGTCAACAGGAGGGTGTTTCTGACTCTGTGAGAAACGATATTGTGGGACTTCAATCTGACTTGAATCAGCAGGATGAGAAATACCATAGAGAGCTGCGGGTGGTATCAGAGAGTCAGGATCGCTTGGAGGAGTGTAGGTTCAATATGGAGCGGGATCAGGTGCAGTGTTCAACTCGAGTGGCATCACTTGAACTGCAACAGAAGCAGCACAGGGATGAGGTGACCGACCTTTCTGTAAGCTTGGATGGTTTGCAAATGCAAGTGCGCACCATGAGGGAAGAGGTTGACAGTTTGAAGAAGGTACCTGTGGTGACGCAGAAAGATTCTGATTTGAACCCCAAGGTGGCTGTTTCTACGGATCCAGTTTACCAAGCCATGGAGAGGGACCTTGTCACTTCATTTCAAGAACTCTCCAAGTTGTTAGTTGAGAATGAAGCGGTTCTTCAAAGGCATGAGCAGACCCTAAGGGAACAGGAAAAGCAATTGGAGGGAATGAAGAGGGGATCATATGGGCCTTGTCTTGCTGACATTGAGGATGCTCACCAGCATGTACTCAACGTCCAAGGTCAGGTGTTTAAAGCAAAGAGACAGCCTGTTTTGAGTAAAATTGGTCAACAATTGCGGGTGATGAAGGACACTTTCAACATTGAATACGAGTTGCCATCAAATTTGCACGGGTTCCAGTGGACAGCATTGGACCTGAAAGCATCTGATGAATTGTCCGACGGGGTAGCCACCATCTCAAAGAAAAATGTGACAATAGCAGAGCCACCAGCTGGATTACCAAAAACATCACCTTATATTCCGATTCCAAGGAGTGTGCAGAATTCAGCTAGTCACTGTTCCACACCCAAGGACGAATGCATTCAACGTATGACCGCGACCATTCAACACAAAAGCCCAGATGGAGTGTACTGTCATAGTGGACCAAGGGTGAATGTTGTGACTCAAAAGAAGTCTGACGACACTTCTGACAATTCTTCTGAGGAAGGGGATGGTGAAGTTTTGACTACGGGTGGTTCTAGGAGTGTAAATATCGGAAACAGTTCTAGGACACAGAACAGGGACAGAGGCAAGAAGATGCATATCCCAAAACTGTCTTTCGAGGGGGAACATTGGAATGGCTTTATAGCGCAATTTGAGTTAGTAGCCAAGAATTGTGATTGGTCAGGATCTGAGAAGATACGCAACTTTGCAATGTCTTTGAAGAGGGAAGCTGCCGAGTACTACGGGATTTTGTCCAATAGAAGAGAGACTGACTATGATTGGTTAGTGAAGAAGTTTCAGGGACACTTTGGGAAATCTGAGTCTCCATCAGCTCTACGTTGGGAATTACTTCAAACAGAACAAAGGGTGGACGAATCACTAGAGAAGTACCTGGCTAGATTGCAAAAAATGATTGTTGCATTTTTCCCTGACGAACAGAAAAGAGAGGCATGTAATCCATTCTTTGTGGATGCCTTCATGAAAGGTTGCCGGGATAAAGATGCTGTGTTGAGTGCGGCAGATAAGCACCCTTCTAGAAGAGTGATTCTGGGGAAGAGGGCCTGTGTGAAGAAAATTTCGCATGCTGAATCAAACGACTCCAGCTCACACTTGGACAGCGATTCATCTGCGTCTTCATTCTCAGAAACCAGGATTAGACGCACCAAAACAAAGAAGACTAAGGATTCTGGCAAGGTATTGAAGAAACAGATGGTTGCCTGTTTACGGAAGGTCTTGGACGGGGTTGGTGAACGGGAGCAGGGTCAGGTTTCACCAAGTAGGCTCAAGTGTTATGAATGTGGGGAACCGGGGCATGTTTTCAGGGATTGTCCAAGGAGGAGGCGTCATCCGGGTGACAGAAGGAATTCTCCTTCAAGGAGCGACAGAATGGACTGGAGGGATAGGCCAAGTGATTATGGTAGGGGTTTCTATCCATATCCATACCCTGATGCTTATAGACGAGACCCTTACACTCCACCAAACTCTCCTCACAGACCAGTTTCTCCTCGCGGAAGCTATCATTATGGTAGTCCGAGAAGCAGGGGCCAAAGCTATTATCAATTTAGGCCAACTGAAGACTACAGACCGATTCCTCAACCTAGGCCAAATGAAGACTACCGATGGTTTCTTCAACCTAGGTCAAATGAAAACTGCAGGCCATTGCCTCAGCGAAGTGATAACCCAGATTGGAGGGATCCTAGCCCACAGTCTAGATACAGCAGTCCACCGCCACCAAGATCTCCCCCGAACTTTAAAAGCCAAAATGGAGCTTCATTTAACCTAAAAGGAGAGAAGTCAAATGTGAAGTTTGCAGACTCTGAGAAGTCTTTAAACTAGGAGGGGAAGGCGCTTTTCAACCCCTCGCCTTTTCCCAATTGAAAAAACAAGGGGTTTCGCATGGACGTTGTGATTTCCGTTGCAGAAAGCTTCAGAAGAAGAATCTAAAAAATTTGAGTGTTTTAATTGACTGTGTGATCCAGGGACAAAAAACAAAAGCTCTAATAGACACAGGAGCTCAAATTTCACTCATGAGCGCAAAATTGTATCAGCAACTTGATCACCAGCCAAAATTGACTGATAAACTGAAACTTGAGGGAATCATTCAGGATGTCAAGTTGGAAGCAAAGCTATTTGAAGGAGTCAAAGTCTCATTCAATGGCAAGAAGAATTTCATGGAACTTTTTTGTAGCTGACATTGTGGAACCTCTCATCATAGGGATAGATTTTCTTTGCCATTTCAAAGCGGTCATGGACTTTGACAAATGTTCCCTTACTTTGGATAATTCACTGTTAAGGTTGTCAATGTTTCAGACCGATGATGGGAAAGTGTATTTGTCCTGCCAAGTAGTTGCCAAGGAGAGGTTAGAGATTCCATCTAACTGTGTACTTAGGTCTACTGCCATGTTAACAGATATCCTACCTGGCGATGTGGTCATATCCTCAGCCGGGGACAACAAGGGTCTGTTGTTACCTAATATGCTAGTGAAATCAGAAGAAATAGTTGCAATTCAGTTGGTTAATGATACAGATGACACCATAGTTCTGCAGTGTGGTCACATTCTGGGCTATGCTGTAGAGTGTGATGGTGTCCTGTCCGACCAAAAGGAACCGTTTGCCTCAACAGAAAGCAAAAAATTAACCTTTCCAGACCATCTAGAGGGATTGCTGAAATGTTCAATTAAATCATTGAATGAACAGGAAGCACAAGAAGTTCGTTCGCTACTATTAGATTTCCAGGATATATTCTCAAAGGGTAGCCATGATTTGGGATGTTTCACTGAAATAAAACATTCCATCAACACCGGTGAAGAGAAACCTGTGAAGCATCCGATGCGACGAATACCTTTGGGCTTTGAAGGGGAAGAAGAAGAAAATCTTAAGTTGATGGTGGATATTGGGATTATCACTGAATCCTCATCTGATTGGGCTTCAGCACCTGTTCTTGTGAGAAAGAGAGATGGCACCGTGAGATATTGTGTTGACTTCAGATCACTCAATACCAAAACAATCAAAGACTTATTCCCATTGCCTTCAATTTCTCAATGTTTGGATCAACTTTCTGGCAATATGTATTTCTCAACTCTTGACATGGCCAGTGGCTATTGGCAGATTGAGATAGATGAGAAAGATCGCCACAAAACTGCTTTTATCACCAAATATGGTCTCTTTGAGCACAAGCGAATGGCCTTTGGCCTGTGCAATGCTCCAGCAACTTTCCAGCGGGTGATACAATTTGTGTTGCGTGGTTTAACATGGAGTAAGATTTTGGCTTACCTGGACGATGTCATTGTACTGGGAAAAGACTTTGCAGATCATCTTTCCAACCTCAGATTGACATTTGGAAGGTTCAGAAAGTACAACCTAAAATTGAAGCCGAAAAAGTGCAACTTGTTCCACACTGAAACTACTTTTTTAGGTCGAGTAGTGAGTGCCAAAGGAGTGGCTGTAAACCCTGAAAATATAGAAAAAGTACAGAAATGGCCAATTCCGCGATCTGTCAATGATATGGAGAGATTTCTTGGCTTTGCTAATTATCATCGGGACCATATTAAAAACTATGCTGAGATCACAGCCATGTTGTACAAGCTCACAGGAAAAAACGCATCATTTGTCTGGGATGAAGTCCATCAGGTGGCATTCGACAGCATTAAAGAAAAGCTAGTTAATGCTCCGATTTTGACTTACCCTAGTCCAGATAATGATTTCATATTGGACACTGATGCTTCAGGAACTGCCATTGGTGCGGTTTTGTCACAAATCCAGGATGGAGAGGAGAGAGTTGTGTGTTATGGGAGCTTTGTACTGACTCCGGAGCAGCGAAAATATTGTGTGACCAGGAGGGAGCTACTTGCTGTTGTCCGCTTCACGAGACAGTTTCGACACTATCTTCTGGGACGCAAGTTTCTACTCAGAACGGACCATAATAGTTTAACTTGGCTGCTGCGTTTTAAGTATATAGAGGGACAGCTAGCCAGATGGTTGGAGGAGTTGAGCCAGTTTGACATGACCATATTGCATCGATCAGGAAGCAAGCACGGGAACGCTGATGGCTTGTCCAGAATTCCAGATAATGAGATCTTTTGTGACTGCTACAGAGCAGGAATGGAATTGGAATCTCTGCCTTGCAAAGGATGTTCATTTTGTACAAGGGCTCACCAGCAATGGTCCAGGTTTGAAGACGACGTGGATGAGGTGGTGCCCCTAGCTGTTAGATCCGTTTCCGTCCAACCAGAATCATGGATCCCTGGTTATACCAAGGAACAGCTATCCGAATTGCAACTGCAAGACCCTACTACACAGAAGTTAATCAGTTGGATCTCTACTGATATTGAGCCGAAACAAAAGGATTTGGCCATATGTGGTCCTGCAGTGAAATATTTCTATCTGAATAGGGAGCAATTGGTTTACAGAAATGGACTTCTTTTTTATTTATGGAAGGACAGTACAAGGGATCGCTTGTTACTGATTGTTCCAGAAAGTTTGAAGCAAGAGATTATGTCTTTGAGTCATGATTTGCCATTAACGGGACACATGGGTATAGCAAAAACGTTATTGCGTATCCGTATGAATTACGTTTGGTATCGAATGGCCAAGGATGTAGAACTATTTGTCAAATCTTGCAATATATGCAATAGGAACAAGAAAGCCAACATTAAAGCAAAAGCAGGTTTAGGACAATATCATGCAGGAATTCCAATGGAACGTGTGCATATAGACATCTTGGGACCGTTCACTCCAAGTGATAAGGGAAACCAGTATGTACTGATGATAGTGGACCAATTCACAAAGTGGCTGGAGTGCTTCCCACTTCCTTGTCAGAGTGCAGAGGAAACTGCAAAGTGTGTGGTGAATGGATTCATTTCCAGGTTGGGCTGTCCGATAGAAATTCATACGGACCAGGGAAGGAACTTTGACGGCAATCTATTTGCATCAGTGTGTGAATTGCTGCAGATTTCTAAGTCCAGGACCACCCCCTACAGACCTTGCTCTAACGGACAAGTTGAACGGTACAACCGTACTTTGCTGCAACTTATCAGGTGCTTCCTTAGAAGTAATCAGAAATCATGGGATGAGCACTTACAGCAGCTCGCTGGTGCAATATGATCTACCATAAATCGAACTACAGGGTTCACTCCAAATCTGATGATGCTTGGTAGAGAAATTTTGTTGCCCGTGAATCTCATGATTGGAGAATCCGAAACACAGGATAGGATGTTTCCAGCTGAATATGTGAATAAATTACAACACATTATGAAGCAGGTACATACTCTTGCTAGAGAAAATCTGCTTTCTAGTCAAATGCGGCAGAAGCGAGATTATGACATGAAGCTTAAAGTTGTTTCTTATGAAGTTGGGGATCTAGTCTATGTGATCGATTCGGCAAAGAAAGTGGGAGTGAGTCCGAAATTGCAACCAGCGTGGAAGGGTCCATATGTTATCTCCGGAGTTATCTCCCCAATTTTATTTGTTGTAGCTGGCAGGAATAAAACCTTCGTCCTTCATCACGATAGATTAAAACCCTGTGGAGACAGGGATGTTCCGAAAGAGGAACAATATCCTAAATGGTGCGGAGATAGAGGGGGTTGATCACTTGTTTCCGGGGGAAGACCTTGAACTGGATAGACTTTTTGAAGAACATGTAGAGTCACCTACAATGCAGCCAGATAAACTTGAGCAATATGTTACAGAAGAAAAATTGGATTTTGAATTTACAATTGCACCTGGGGACGAGGAGTCCTCTATTGAGGAGTCCTCTATTCAACCAGATTCGCAACATCTACCGCCTACCAGATATGGGAGGGAAAGGAGGCGCCCAAACTATTTACAGGATTACTGTAGTTAAGTCTCTTAATGTGATGTCTGCACTCTTCTATAGTTAAGATTGTTTGGTTCGGCACAAGCATGGATTAGTCAAGTAACTAATTTTGTCATTATTGGTTATGGAATCAGCGACTTCGTGACACTAAAGATCTAATCTCTTTTCGCTTCAGATGTCACAAAGAAGCTATGCCGACATTTTGAGGACTGGCGCAAGGAGCAGAGGGAATAGGGGTTATGAGCTTGCTGGCTCTTATGAAGAGGAATTCCCACTCCCTCCGAGGCCCCAAAGGTTCCCGAGGACATGCCAGCCCCGTCAATCTCGCAATGTCACTGAACCAGGTGTACATCTTCCACGTAGGGAGCAGACCAACACTAATCCCTCTCGCCATGTATTTGAACGTCCACAGACACCTTCAACACGGGTTACACAAGCTCCTCATTCATTTGAACACTTTACATATGTCTCACCATCTATTGTTCAGCTGTCAAATTCAAGACGTCAGCATTCACATGCTCAACCTGCTTCTCACTCCTACAGCAGACGTTACGCCCAGGGTACGAGCTCAAGTACAGCGACACATACACACTCTAAGTCAGGAGCCACAGAGTCAAGGTCCGCACATGCTTCCTACACGGAACCTTCAAGAACTGTACATATGTCTACAAATGTTGCCACTAAGGCCACTAAAAGGGTCTCCCATCAAGTTACTTCAACACCTCCCCAGTACCCAAAGGAGCAAGGACGCCGAGTAACTATACCGGAAGGAACTACTCGGAAACATCAGCTTCAAGTTACTGTGCCCAAGACCATACATAATTCCACTAGCGTGTCAATAGTGAAACACAGTGATCGACAAGCTTCGGATCAATCCAGGTCTGCTAGAGTTGAATCCAACGCATGATATGTTGAGCACAGGGATCCAGTGTCCGAAACGAAGAAACAGAAGGTGAAATCTGTTGTTGTTTCAACCTCTTCAGATAAGAAAAGATCAAGAAAAACGAGAGTTTCACCTTCCCACACCAAACAAGGATCAGATTCTCGTAGTGCGAGATCTAATGAGAAGGCCTGTGAAGAGGTTGTGAATTTGTTGAAGCAACTTTATACTCTTGTGGACAGACAGGTCATATCGGATGTAGTTGCAGCCAGTGCTGCACCACTCAATCCTTTTAATCAGGGTTTACTTCTAGAAGTTAGCAGCCGAAGGATTCGACGAATGCTGGAAGAAGCTGCAGGTTGCTCGAGCAGTGCTACATCTGTTCCGAAGTTCATTTCAACTATTTCCAAAGGTCAACCAAAAAGCGAAGTGAAACCACGGGAAACTATAGTCAAGAAGGCAGAGAGTATTGATTCAGGCATCAGGAAGAGGATATCTGAAACTGGAGTGAGCTCAGGCATCCCAATCAAGAAACGTAGGCTAAGACGCCCTAAATGTTATATGAAGAACTGTAAACTTACCATGACTCATGTAAAGAGACATATAGCTGGCAAACATTTGTCTAGAAGTTTTGCCTCATGGTTACCTATGCCAGAAGAGAAAAGAATGTCTTCAATCAACTGGTCATTGAAACATCTAGAATGTCTCCTCAATTTAGATAGTCATGAAGAACTATTGTCTTTTGTCTTGAGGGAGAAATGGTTCCCAGAGGGCACCAAATATCAGTTATCTGAGGAAGATATTGATTTTATAAAGAACTTCCATAAGTGATCAACAGGTCAGGATTTGCTGAGTCAACCTACAATAGATCCGCCCAGTTGTGAAGCTGCATTAGCTCACTGGAGAGTTGTATCGACCATTATTAATTATATTGGTGAGGAGAAAGTCAACATTGCTGAGCATGACTCAAATGAGCAGCCAAGACTCCCAGTTGCTGAGCACGACTCAAGTGAACAGCCGGAGGAAGCTCCAGCGAGAGAGGAAGAAAAGATGGATACAGAGGCCATTGTTCAAGATGAATCTAAAGTGTGTGCAGGTGTTGCACCTGCACCCTTGGATGAGTCTTTGCTACTCGCCTCAGCTGACGAAGCTAGTCCTGGGAGCATCGAGTCATCTGTGTTGCTAGGGAGTCCGTCCATTGCAGTTAGTGCTGATACGGTGAGTTACATTGATTCTCACATGCATCTTGACAAACTAAAAGCATACAGTGGTTGCCAAGATCTCACTGAAATGCTTAAGAAGGGTGCACAGCCTGACATTCAAGTTCACGTGGAGGCTGTTGTAGCTAATTTTTGTCACAGAGTGTCTGCCAAGGATGTCAAAAGAAATGGTGATGAAAGAATTTTTAGAACCCATGGCATTCATCCAAAAAGAGCTCATGAGGTGTCTCGCGAGGAAATTGTTAGAGTAAAAAACGCCATATGCAGTGATGAAAGGTGTGTCGGAATTGGCGAAATAGGTTTTGATTTTTCTGGTAACTTTAAGAACCACAAGAGTGAGCAGGAAACACTATTGAGAGACATGGTCAAATTTTATGCCGGCCAGGAATTGTACAATAAGACAATAGTATTACACTGCCGTGATAGACCAGGATCAAGTGACGCAGCAATACTGTGCCGAAAGATCCTGACAGAAGAAGTCCCTGCATTCGACAAGGATTCAGTAACCTTACATCTGCACTGTTTTAACAATGGATTGAACGAGATGAGGCATTGGACGAGCACTTTCCCCAGGATTAGATTTGGTTCACCGCTCTCCTGTTGGGAAAGAACAAGCATTCTGAGCTAGAAGATGTAGTTAAAACCCTAGATGACAGGCGAATCCTCCTGGAGACAGATTCACCATATCTCAAGCCGCCATCTCATGCCGAACATAATTTCAACACCCCCTATGGACTGTTACCAGTGGCGCTAAAAGTTGCCGAGCTGAGGGGAGTGTCTTTGCGAAGGTTACTTGATATCGCCAATGAGAACGCTAAAGAGATCTATAATCTTCCATAATTTAGCAGTGGGACTATTGTGGATTATGAGGACGTCATCATATCCAAACCATATTATGTTCTATATTTAGCACATCAGCATGTATATTGCTCAGTGTGAACCAAAGGAAATTTTTGACATTGTTCTGCAGTATTGAATTGTCACCATCCCCAGCATCCAGCAAAGGAGCTATTGAATAAGAAGTAAATGTGTCACTAATGGGAACTACAATGGAAGCATGTGTGAGTTAAGGAGTAGCTTGGAGGCTTAAAGAAAACAGGGGGGAATATTGTGACGGCAACTAGCGTGTCCCCGCGGGAAGTGGCGATTCGGTGTTTGGAATGCCCGGATGGATTTGAAGTGACTTCCTGTAGAGCTCTAGCTAGAAACAAGTAGAATGTAGAAATCTGTGAACATCTCTTCAGCCAATGCAAGGAGGCTACCAATAACAGAGAAGCAATTTATGGTAAGAAGTTCTTTCTTCAATATCTATTTATGGGCTATTTGGACTGGACAGATATATGTTCACATACAAACATTTCATCTTCAAGTTCTCCATCCAAAGTCATCCAGAGACTGCTAATATATTCCCCAGCAGCAAATATTGACCAAACCTAAAAGTGACTATATCTTGCTTATTATTGGTACTGGATATATCTGGTGTAAAACAAACCCATAGGAAGTATTGGATTTTAAATTACTGATATAGTCAGATTTGGCCCTTGCCCTATTTACAATTGTGCTTACATCTTGTTTATGATTGATTCGGCCAGTTTGGCCATTATCAAACCCACTCATACCATTTTGTCCCTAGCAGAAATGCTCTTACTGAAATTACAGATTTCCAGTTACTGGTTGTTACTTTGTCTTTGCACTCAACACAATATGCAAACACTTCTCCAATGGCATATGTTGTATTGCAGCTGATTTTATGTTTTGGCAATCTTTTGATCACCTCTTTAGATGACGTGATATTGGATGTAGTTCAGCAAGCAGAATTTTGTTGGAGGGGATTTAATGAAACATGTGAATTACTGTACTATTGAAGGATTACTTTACTAAACATAGGTATATCAAAATAAACAATGGAAGCTGTGCTGTTTGGAAGTTATCATAAATATGAAGGATTTAATGCATAACTCGTTAGTTTTATTAGGTCTTATTAGCACGGCTGCTAGACAGAGACTGATTTTTCTTTTGTTCACAGTCTCCGATATAATTACATTAATATTCAGTATTATGTTAAAGGAGACAGAAAAAGAAAATTTATGAAATTAAGGTAATATACCCCAACAACTTGTTTTGTGCACTGAAACACATTTATAAAGCTCTTTCTAAAAGAGAGTACACAATACAGCAGATAATTAGGGTTTTATCTCAACTGCAGAGAATGTGTGTACACTTCTGTGTGAAATTCCTCGTCAGTTGAACCACATCACTGTAGATATACTGCACACTAATCTTGTTTATCACATTACATAACTCTACACTTGTACAAGTCCCTTTTCTTGTGTTAACAAACATTAAATCTAAAATGTAAGATTTATTTTTAAAATATTTAACAAAAATTGAAAAAACACTTTTTGGACCAATATAACTTATGTCTCCTTTGGATTTAAAACTTAGTCTTATGATCTATGGCTGCAAATATGATTTCTAATGAGGTATGTAGTCAAAAGAACATCGATAGAGTTTTAAAACTCTGATGTGTTGAACCAAAGAAATCTTCTGATACATTTGATGAAACATGTTTGGAAAGCAGTCAAGATAATAATCCCCAGCTGATTTATTAATGGTGAAAAGATGGGGCACGGCCCAGTAAGGGGCCGGCCATAGCAGTTGCTCTCAACCTTAACTCTAGTACTACTTCTAGGGTTCATAGCCTCAATTCTAGGCTTGACCCTAGGTCATCCAATCACAAATAAGGGGCAATGGGCTTTTGGTGCCAGCTTACTTGTTAATCACTTTTAAACTGGACGCCATTGAATACACATATACAAATTTTCAATGGTTATAAATTCATTATCTGAAGTTTTTAGTGTTTTACTTTACGGATACTGGTCAGAATTGTGATACTTTGAAGTTTGTATTTATTCTACAAGATGCCATCTGGAAAGAAAGAGTTACCCAAGTCTAGGAAACGGGTAACAGCCTCAGCAAGGGCGAGGATCTCAGTGACAAAAGCAAGGAAAGTGATTAATAAGGAATCAAATGGTTCATACCTGGGAAACAAAGAAACTGTAAGTAATTTGCCACCCCGTCACACAACCATCAACATCCTCACATAATTCTGATGCCATCTTTACCATGCTATATGAGATCAGGGAGTCAAATGCAGACTTGGCCAGACGTCTGGACAAGGTTGAAAGGCGTAACTCAACACCTATTAACTCACAGTCTCACAGTCCTGGTCAGCCAGCATCACCACAGTTGGGCCCCTCACACCAACCTCAACAGTTGGGCATACCCACTCACCTGAGGGACCCCCTCATATTGTCGAGAATGGGACAACCACATCTACACTCACATCCTCCTCTTGCTCTTGCTCACGATCTTGCACAAACTCAATACATACACGATTTTCCACAAAATAAGCCAGGGGGCTTTTATTTCTTGAAGTTTTCTTATCAGACCAAACAAATAACCATACTTGAATGTTTGAGGCATTCTGTGGATGTTTTGCAGGTTTGTGATACTATTTGACTTAGTATACATCATACTATTTCTAAATCATCTATTGTGCATACCAAACGACAAGCCAAATTAGCTTATGACAATTATAAGCAGGACTGCTTAATTAAGCAGAGATATGGTATTTCATATGAAAGCTACATGAACAATGTCATTTTATCACTAATTGATGTACAGTACAACCTTGAGAACAACATGACTGACACCCCTGACAAAACACTGACACAAAAAAATCAGAATAACGTCAGTGAAGTAGACATTTCACATTGCACACATGTCAATGCTATGTCAGATAAAAAGTGTCACACACACCTTCACAAGGACATAAACTATCCTAGCAAAGTTAGAGGTTATATTGCCATGCAACCTACTAAGTTCAAGTTTATTGGCCCTGACAGGCCTCCTATTGACACTGGAAATAGTAACCAATATTTAAAATTTGCTAAAACTATTAGAGAATCTGGTGCTCAAAACTATAGGCAAGTAAGGGTTGCCATAAAGTCGGGCGTTAATATTGAAGCCTGGAGGCGTCAACTTTATGACTACAAAGATCAGGTTCTTCTCCAATATGGCTTTCCTCTATCTATCAAAGATTCTAGACCTCTGATTGAACAGAATATTAAGATATATATCACTTTTCAGCAACACAATATCACCATGCCGTTTCCTCATATTTGGCTAAAGAGAGACAATTTGGGGCCATTATGGGCCCTATTCCAAAAGCTCAGGATTATGCTATACACAGCTCACCATAATTAACAAGGCTCAAAGACACTGACAAGCGGCATGTCATACTTGACCTTTCCTACCCAAAAGGTTGCTCACTTAATGACCAAGTAGATAGGGACTTATTTGATGCTTCAGCCTTCAGATTAAAACTTCCTTCGGTGGATGACATAGTCAAAGAGATTAACAAACATGGTGACAATGTCACTTTATCCAAAATCGACGTTGCTAGGGCTTTCCGTAATCTTCACGTGGACCCAGCCAACCCAGGCATTAGATGCCAGGCATTAATGCCAACCCAGGCATTAGATGGCAAAATGACATCTATATTAACGTTGCCGTCGCGTTCGGCTGGGTCCATGGGAGCGCAGCGTTTCAACACGTCAGCGACGCTGTCACATTCATACCATCAAAGGCTGGAGTAAATATGGTGGCGTATATCGATGATTATGTCATTATTTCGCCTAGGGCTACTGCACAGCGTCATTTTGACACTCTGGCATCTATCTTATCACAGCTAGGATTACCTAGCAATCAAGACAAGCAAACCCCACCTTGTAGGGCTTTGACATGTTTGGGCATCAAGATTGACCTAGATGATAACACCCTTAGTATCAACCCTGATAAACTGGCATCCATCTACTCTGAGTGTCAGGCTGTCGCAAATAGGCATCATTTGACAAAAAGAGCATTTCAATCTTTACTGGGCAAACTATTATGCATTAACAAATGTGTGATCCCAGCTCGTATCTTCATAAACAGAATGCTAGCCCTGTTTAGAGAGAACTCAAATAAACGACGCATATACCTCACTCCAGAGTTTCACAAGGATTTGACCTGGTTTTTAGTATTTCTTCCCCAGTTCAATGGTGTCACTTACATAAAGAAATCTGACTTACCATATAACCAAGTTTATGCAACCCCCATCTTTGACATCTATGGTATTGAATTAAAAATTGTACATCTCAAAATGCTCAAATTGCTCATAGCTCTCAAATTATGGGCCCATGAATGGTCCCATTCTGTGGCTAGATTTTTTGTGACAACTTGGCTGTGGTTCAAGTGGTTCGAACCGGCAAAACCAGAGATAACATGCTATCTTTATGTCTCAGGAACATCTGGCTTATTACAGCAACCCATGACATTGACCTTCACATTGAACATATTCAAGGTCGATCTACCAAAATGGCAGATCTACTTTCTCGCTTGTATTCTCCCAAGCCAGTTGATACAGAATTGCTCCAAACACTTGCTAAATCTCACATCTGGCATAAAATACCAATCCACTTCTTTAATTTGAATTTTGTTATATAAATTCAGGCTCTACCCACTCTTCATCACCATTGATCAGAACAGCTTGCATCAGGATCCAGCATGCATTTAGACCTTCAACTACATCAGCTCATGCCTTGCATTTCAAGACATTTCTGTCATTTCTTATGTTTATGGACTTACCAATTGCATGCAATGTTCATAATATTCTCACATTCATGGAATTCTTATACCAAAATTCAATCTCACCCAAGGTCATATCAACATACATTTCCTCCATCCACTCCAAAGCACAGCTATATGGGTGGGACGTTGCAGCAACATCTCATCCAGCAGTTCGCAGATATATTCGAAGTATATCCATAAATTCTAGATTCAACCCCACCCCCCCGGGGTGTCTTTGACATACCTACCCTCTACAACTTGTCAGTCTCATGTGACACCCTCTCAGATCCAGTTTTATTCCGAGCAGTATTTCTTACTGCTTTCTATGGCTTCCTTAGGATGTCCAATATTGCTCCCCACAGCTCCTCTAAATTCAACCCTGACTTCCACATGCTCAGACAAGATGTAATATTTGCTCCACCTGGTGCTCACTTGTTAATCAAGTGGACAAAAACTCTCCAACATCATAAATCCCATCACTGGATTCAACTTCCATCCATTGACAATCACTTCCTTGTCCAGTTCGAGCTCTTCAGGCTCTCCTGGTTTCCAGACCTCTTCCTGCATCTGCACCTCTATTCGCCAATAACTTTTATCCCTACGCTCAAGTTATTGACACTCACATTCAGGATGCCTTGAAAAAGGTGTTGGTCCACAGGAATATCTCAACCATAGGACATGGCTTCCACACTTTTAGGCGGTCAGGGGCAACTCTTGCATTCGACAATAATGTAAAAATCTAGGATATCATGGCTCATGGTCTGTGGAGAAGTTCTGCCATTTGGACATTTCTTGAAAACGCCTCACAAGCTCCATCAATCATACCCACCACCTTTCCAAAATCATCCCTTCCTCTTTCTAATTTGGGCTTGGGGCTCTTAAAATATTACTCTGTAACATTTTAAACACTTCTATGTTCTTATACTAACATGTAAATAAAATTGCCCAAATATCACATCTGTGTAACTGAGATTGACCTTCATGACCTCACACTTACACTGGCTTGACCTATTTGCCAGGTCACCTTTCACCACACATCTACACATTAGGTTTGAACTAAGCAACTGGATGGGGAACGGCCCAGTAAGGGGCTTGCCATAGCAGTTGCTCTCAACCTTAACTCTAGTACTACTTCTAGGGTTCATAGCCTCAATTCTAGGCTTGACCCTAGCTCATCCAATCACAAATAAGGGGCAATGGGCTTTTGGCGCCAGCTTACTTGTTAATCCCTTTCAAACTGGACGCCATTGAATACACATATGCAAATTTTCACCCACCTACCCTCCCTCGTACAAACTTGAACCTAGGGCTTACCTAGCTTTCGCTTTCGAGTAATGAGGGGGACCCCATTAGTTCTAACCCGCCTTTAGGGAGGTCTCTCCGGATTGATGTAGCTCATTACAGGTCAGGGTTTTAACCTCAGGCAGGACCAGGCTGACCCGGGCAACCCCCTATCAAATTTGACCGAAGACCACTGGGTGGTTCTTCCTTTTCGATTTCGAAGTCGAGCTTGACCCCTTCAGGACTTACCCCCCTGAGGTCTCTAAGGATTGATGTAGCTCCACTGATCTTGGGTACTTTCGTTTCGACCAGAATTAACCTGCATAGTTCGCTGATTGCACCAGCAAGAGGCTGGACCCGGCTGACCCGGTGATCCCCCTCCAGGATTGACCTTTACATCCAGACCTTAGATTAGTTACAATGTCAACAGATCTGTGTCTATGTTTAAAAGCCTTATGGCTTCACTGTGATAATTAACCAGATTGTGTATGTCTAAAGCCTTATGGCTTCATTGTGATAATTGACCAGATGGTATTAATTCTGACCACGTGGTATTTTATTGTAGCCACATGGTATTTTATTCTTACTACGATACATGTCGTTTCCCCTCCATTTGGGGGGCTCTTAAAATATTACTCTGTAACATTTTAAACACTTCTATGTTCTTATACTAACATGTAAATAAAATTGCCCAAATATCACATCTGTGTAACTGAGATTGACCTTCATGACCTCACACTTACACTGGCTTGACCTATTTACCAGGTCACCTTTCACCACACATCTACACATTAGGTTTGAACTAAGCAACTGGAGAAGGAAGTAAAGTTTATATGAAGTAAACTTTAGTAAAAATTCTTACTTCAGTTTTGTAAACTTCACTTTTATTTATACATTTGCAAGCCTTTAGGGACAAGGGTAACAATTTTATCCATTACTGGTATGATCATTTCTTGTTCAATAATAATTACAATATGTAAAAAATAATTGGGGTGGCTGCACATGAAATCACTCGTTCCCATGTAGTTTATATCTGAAGGCAGCAGAGGTAGATAAATAGGGTTTAAATGGACGATAATTAAGAATCTAAGTAATCATGATAATTTGATTTTTCCTGTTCAATCTCACTTTACATGGCTATAACTTCCTATTTCTATTCCAATTTTTATAATCTGTTCACCACTTTATTCAATTTAATGAGCTGAACTCAACCATAATATGGTTCTTTCATAATCTTTCAACACAGATATGAACTGTTACTCAATAACAAACTCTCACCTGTGTATATGTGTTGATATTAAAGTGGCAGAATTTTCATCCAATGATACCACCAAATGTGACATTGTTGATGTAATAACATCACACCAACATACAATTTCAATATCATAATTTTTCGAAAATTTATATTTCAAATTGACTACCTAAGAAAAAAACTGTATTTATTACTACCATGAACCAGAATATATAGTTGTAATTCCATCATTGATGGTAGCCCAGCCAATCCTAAATAATTATAATTTAGATATTCAAATAATTATCCTTTTTAAGTGCTTGAATAAAATTAATAAGTTGGTGCAAATAATATAAAATACTATCACAAGTCTTAACTGAAGATGTCTGACCTGAACATGATAAGGAAATATCACATCTGTGTAACTGAGATTGACCTACAGCCTTTTATGAGACCCAGAAATTATTAGCTCTGGAATTTTTTTATAACATCACGACTACAATAGTCATAATAAAGCTTTAAATAGGTGTATTTTCAATATCCTTTTTCTTATATATTACAACTTGTTATCAATTTATTTTTCAAAAACAATACCTCTTTCTTGATGATGTTTCAATTATTTTCAACACAGCTTTATGAACTAATTTTTAAATACAATGTAGAAAAGTTTAAAATCTGATTAAGACATTACATATTTTCAAATGAGATATGTAAACTATTAATGTGAAAGAGATATAACTATGAAACTATTGCCTTAAAATCTAAGTAACAGTGTGTCTTTTCACAGCTAGTGTGTGAGAGGCTGTCAAAAGTGACGTCATTTCCCCCTTCTTGCCAGTTGTGTGTGGAGAGAGGAATTGTTTATCAGGGGGGAGATAAAAAGCTGTGTATTGCACATAACAGAGCCTGCTGGGTGCTATTTTTATAAGCATTCATCACAACTCCCTATATATTTTCAAATATATTCAAATTTATTTCTTTGCCTATCTCCAGTACATGGAATAATTGAGGACATTATGAAATAATGTTATGAACACAAGAAGATTCAACATTCATAACGTACCCAGGTCAATGATTTAGATTTTCTTCAAGAGGACATTGTTGTAGAAACAGCAAATTTATAACAAACTGACATAGATCAATCCTAATACAAAAGTAACAGTGAAATACATGTCATAATTAATCATGATAATATTTTGTATATTTCAAGTAGTCATATGTATGTGATTTAGATTTGGTATCAAGAGTGTTGACTTTTACTAGGGAGTCCCCATACTAAGTTGAATACGGAGATCACTCTATAATTTATACCGGACAAAATGTATTGACCCCATATTACCATAAAAACTGTTTAATTTGTATCACTGTGTTTATATTACAGTTCTATCAGTCCTTTGTTAGAAACACTCAACCCTTTATGAGTATACTTTAGCAACTGGGAACAATCCCTGAAGGGGCCTTATTAGTAACATTAGCCATAAATCATGAAGGAATCTTGACTGTAGCTGACCATCTCAGAGGAGACAAAACTAAAGCAACTAAAGGACCATTCGACTTAAAACTAATTACACTAGTCCCCCATTCCATCAATTTGAAATTCAACAACCAACACTACCTACAGATAGGAGGTACAGCAATGGGCGCAAGAGCAGCCATTAACTACACATATCTATGGATTGATTTGAAACAAAAGCACTGGACAATTAGCCCAAGAAACTGATGCTGTGGTTTGAGTTTATAGACGACATATTTATGATCCTGACTCATGGGAAAGATCAACTAGACCAATTTCTATTGAATTTACACCCCACTATGAAATTCACTCATGAATCCAGTACAAAATCAGTGATTTTTCTAGACACAACAGTCAACAATGATGAAAACAGACAAATATATACTAACCTATTTAAGAAACATACAGTTAAACACCTAGATCTGCACTACGCCTCACCACACCACGACCCTTGTAAAACAGAAGGTCCATGTGGACAATACCTAAGATTGAGATGGATCTGTACTAAAGATGAAGACTTCAACTATAATTGAACTACAAAAGAGGCTACAACATAAAAAAATCTGAAGAAACACTACAACAGATACAACAAATACAAACAGGATAACTTAGTAGAAATAAAAGAAAAGGCACCTACTGAAACACCTGTCATGGTGACCAACTTCAACCCAAAAAAACCCAGACATTAAAAAAAACTGATCATGAGAAATTGGAATATAATTTCCAACAGCCTGGACTGCGGAACCATTTACAACAAACCACCCATCATAGGATACCACAGACACCCAAACCTCAGGGACATAATGTCTAATGTAAATTTTTTTTTCTCCCTGAAATTTTTATTTGATTAAATACATGACAATGTTTACATCAAAAATGAAATGTCAATAATGCCTTTACCAAACGAACATACCCAGCTCAATTCCGTGTAATAGTTTAAATATAAATGACAATATCCATGGAAATGAAGCAAGTAAGTCACAATTAGAGGGTCAGGTATATTATATTTGACAAACAAATACATTAAACTGCTTCATCAATGACCACCCCATGTACATAAACAGTGCCTCAAGGTGATCTTTCTTCAATTATCCCCCACTTGGTAAGCCCATAGATGTTAGATTTCAAGTGATTTTGTATATCCGAACCCTCTATCATCTGACCTGATTGTAAGTCTCCATTGCACTCAGATAATTGAGGTTCTACTGTAGATTACATCTGATGGTTTTATGTCCCGCTCAATAGCTAGAGTCATATTGGGACAGGTCCTCAGCATCACCACTTGTGGGAGTTGGACCCACACAGAGCTAGCTATGATAAGATGCCAAACCTGCTAACGCACTAGACCAGAACTTGGCAGATAAATTTAAGTTATCAGACTTATCTTTTCAGTCCTAAGATTTATCTTTTCAGCCAAGGAATAGAATAGAATCAGTAAGCAGCATAATGATTATAGTACCAAAATAGTATAAATCCACTAATGTGCTTAAGTACTTAAAACTAAGTATAGACTGTTCCCAGCAAGTGTCATAATATTTATTTTTTTAGGTGATAAGACTCATCTTTTCACTTGCAAAAATTACATGATTTGTCCATTTCAATAGGACTAATTATAAGTAATTAATTGGGGAGGTGTTGTAATAAGTTGTGAAAGATAAACTGGGGTACAGGTGTGTGACGTGTGTTTTTCTCACTTTGTCACAAAGATTACATGAAAATCCCAAGCAAAATCATGGTTGAGAGAAAATCTTTTGAGACAAAACTTTTGAATCTTAATCAGACAGTTGAAAGAATTTAGAAGATCTAATTCTAGAACGTCTATGTTACTTCTTCATAAACTTGTGAAAAAAGTCAAAATCAATTCACTCACCTTTCTTTCATTTCATTTCAACAGACAGATACTAAGTACTTTTGCACAAAATCTACATTTTCACTTGTCATATTTACATTAAGATGGGTTTCCTTTGAGTAAAAAAATATGCTCATCTAAGTATATTTATAAATAGAATTTACATTAAAAACATGCAACCATCGGACTAACTTTTTTACCGCTTTTTAAGGGGCTATATATATATATATATATATATATATATATATTTTTTTTTTTTTTTGCTCTCATATATTTTATGTACCCTTTTAAATGTAAATATATCATACCCCACTGCTGAAGAAACATCAGGTACCCCCACTTCAAAAATGTGCACTAGGCTAGGTTAATGCACATATTGTCCTCTTACCAAGAGATATCACGAAGCCAAATGCATTTGTACAGGAACTACATTTAAATGCAGTAACCTACCTAAAACAATTTCCTAAAAATGAACAACATAATTTATTTAATCTCCTGTACTGGCTGCATAAAGCAATATGTCAGGGAAACAGAGAGTTCAGGAAATGAATAAATGAACATAGAAATTCAATCCTGAATCCCAAACCCAGCAGAAGTATCCAAGTTTCTAAACATTTCACTACAAACAACCATAGAGCAACCCATATGGAGTTTTCTGTGTTAGAATGGTGCACACCTAAGTTTGAATCCATTGCGATAGGATTGAGAAGAAGCCAAGAGCTGTAGTGGATTTTTAAACTGCACTCGCTAACACCTCTAGGCATCAACAACATGCGTGAGCTATGAATACATTTTGTTATCCTATTCATTCAAGTCTACACAGTCCTCCTGACAACATATATTTAAATTATCCCTGAGAGATATTCTTCTGTTAAAAGTGTCCATTTATTTATTTGGCATTTTACGTCACTTTCAACACTGTACAGGTCATATCACGATGGGTAGTTGGAAGGGCAGAGGAAACCAGTACATACAGTTTGTTAGGGTTCTGTACTGTAAACTGCCCACCAACGGCAAGCAACTACCAGCTTTCCCACTTGAGGTCGTGCCGGGGATCGAACCCCGGCCTCAGAGGTGGGAGGCGAGAGTGTTACCACTCTGCCACCATGGCCCCTGTTAAAAGTGTCCAATATCTGTCTATATTTGGCAGTTGTTCCACCCTCTGATTTTGTCCATATATAGAAGCCTTTTTCATACATTTCCAAAGACACACCTTCTACATTTATTTCAATTAAAATGATCACAAAACATAGCAGAAATACAGGAATGAAAAGTAAGGATGTTAAAAACATCTTTAAAATTACAAAGTAAGGAATGGCTATAATGGCCTCGTAAGTGTCCAATATTAGAAAATAAAAGTTTGTTGACTCGGTGCCTTTGGTACCTTGTTTATTTATTTGGGGTTTTACATTGCTTTCAACAATTTACAGGTCATATCACGACGGGTAGTTGGGAGGGTAGAGGAAACCAGTACATACAGTTGGTCAAGGTTCTGTACTGTAAACTGTCGACCAACAGCAAACAACTACCAGCTTTCCCACTTGAGGTCGGGCAGGGAACCGAACCTCGATCTCAGAGGTGGGAGGTGAGAATGTTACCACTCTGCCACTGTGGCCCTTCGTGACCTCATAAACAATCCATTATTTTCAAATATTGGACACTTACTTGGCCATTAACCTATGCATGTATACATATTTTATCAAGGCATTAAAATCGCTGGCTGCAAAAAAATCTAACCATAAACATTTGTTACAGTGTAATAAATTACATTACATATATATTCAGAAACCTTTGTTATCCAAATTTTTGTTATATGAACAATCAATTTGTATTCTTTTCCACTGTTTTACACTAACATAATCTATTCGGTAAACACTGCTATCTGGATGGACTTTTCCGACCCTGTCATATTTGTATTGTTGGATACTTAAACACAAGTTTGTAAACCTCCTGTATATTGATGTCAAAAAGCATAGCTAATGAGCCGTTCTTTTAATGACCATAACTTCCTTTATTTTCTTGTCTATCATTGTATTTAGTTTAATGACACACAAATATATACCAAATAATCTAAAATATCTGCAGAATATTTGTTCAATCTAGCCTGCGACAACCCACACCCGCAAGCTGGAACCGCAACCCATGTACATGGAAAAACATACCATAAATCCCAAAAGCACATTAATTTATCATTTTTAAGATGTTTTTTTTAACATCATTACTTTTCATTTCTACATTCCTGGTGTGTATGCTTTCGGCGTTTATGATAATTTTCGTTGAAATATATATATTCAGTGGAAATGTGCTGAAAAGACTTCTATTTTTGGTCCAAATCACAGATTGGCCAAAAGTGAAAGATATTGGACACTTTAAACAAAAGAAAATCTAGCAGGTGTAATTTAACTTTGTATAGCTGGCATGTAAGAGGTAGAGCGGGGGATCAGTCCCTGGGTGCTTATATTTAGATAGTGTTTATTTTATATAAAGTGGGTAATAATGGTTATTGTGTACATTATGGTATCTGTGGATGCAGATTTGTGTTCACAGTGAGCTTGATACCTGGGTGAACTGTTTTCTGGCCTTCTTTTATTTTTAATGTTGACTCAGGCAGCACATGGGTTGTGCTCTAACTAACTCTATCTTAGTTAGTTAAAAATGGTCTTTATAAGCTGGTCTTGTAGGTCATGTGTTTCATATTTGAATTTTGCTCTGGGCGTGCTGATAGTCTTTTTAAAGCACACTTTTATTTTTTGGGTAATGCACACTTTTTTGTTCTAATTTACAGACACTTGAAACAGTCAAATTGTGCCAATTTTCTTGACCAGAAAAATTGTTCATTACAAAATAAGTCACCCTTTCATCAATAGGATGATATAAGAAGTGCGTTTTAATTCTACTAAATCGGTGAAATTATCCAGTTCATTTGCTCAAAAAGTGTTTTAAGTAACAAACAGTTCTGAGTCATAAAAAATGTTAGAGTCATTTTTATTCATGCAATCCATTTTAGAGTAAAAAGTGTACAGAATAGTTGAAACCCCAGAAAACAATATAAACATATGGACAATATATAAATGGCCACAAATCAAGTGTATTGAGATTTAGGTTAATTAGCTTGTCAAGAGTTTTTGAAACAATTCTATAAAAATGGAATTATTTCAGGGTGCTGTATCCAAAAGTTGGTGAGCTTTAAGTTCAGAAAAGTATTCAAAAGTACTTTACGAGACTTTGAAGGGGTTGAGTAATAGTGTGCATTATTTCCCAGTGAGGTATACTGTTTCATATGTTACCTATCACGTAAATTAATATTCCCCACCCCCACCCCCTCTTTCCCCCTGTTATCCTGCTCACTATGGCCTGGGTCTTGGCACTTGTCAATACTAACAGTTGTTATACTATTTTACTGCTTTAACTGAAGATATGACTGTCAAACAGCCTTTTTAAAGCAACATTTTAGCCCTAACAGATTCACAGTTATCTACTTAGAAGCTTAAAAAAATCTTAAGTGGCCTTGTAAATTCTAGTCCTGGCGGACGAACAGACACTCTATCAAGTAATCTTTATCTGTAAATAGAGTTTGTAGGGTTAGAATTGTTTTATCAATATGTAACAAATACTAAAAAGCTTATAAGCACAATCCACTCTTGTGTGTGTATGTGTGTATGTAATTTCTATCCTACTTACTCAGTTTAACTGTGTCAAAGTTTTAACATTAGCCTGTTTTTGGCTATGGCTAATTTGCAATACTTTTTTGTTACATCTGACATAGTGGTGCCTGAAAATAACCCTAAACAGCTGAAACAATTACTTTAAAAATATAAGTGAATGGAAAATGTATGAGTCAAAATTCATGAAAATTCATGGGGAAAATCTGATCTGAAGTTCTTTCATGTAATATGAGCAATCACCTTCTCAGGAATCATTTCATGATTTTTTATGAAGCATTTCAAATTTTTATTTTGGCTTTCACATTTCAGGAGCCAACAGTTAACCATATTTTACATATAATGTTTCAATGAAATTAGCTTAATAATAAACCGTTTAAAAATGGCAGCATGCGCCATTCTTCAATGTAGGCACATGAATAGGCAACTATAACTCAGGAGAATTTTAAGCAACTGCGCCAATCCCCTTGACACACTAAGTGATAATGAAAATCAGACTGAGGTATAGTTTGGATAGAGGCAGTATAATAAAACTGATAAATGAGCTAGAATACTAGCTTTCCTGAGCCACTAAGAGATCATTTAAATAATGGTAGCTCTAAATTATTATGCACAGGGACCTTTCATGTATCGATTATCAATAGGGATGTATCATATGAGATGGCTCATATGTCTTACAGAAATGTTAAATTTCCAAGAATCAACCAGGAAATCCAAAATATGTAACATATTTTGCTACAATGTTTGTGAAATTCACTTTCCGAATGTTCTTGGTACATAAGATGGCACAATAATACAAATTAAGGTTCCCACTGTAGATGAAAATTTGTAAATTTGTATAAAGGGCTTTCATGCATTGAATGTTCAAGCTATCGTTCAGTATGTAGCTTTCCCCTGAAAAATCTATCTAGGTTGTAATGGCAACAACTCTATTGCCCAATATTTATATGAATAACAACATAACTATGGTAAATTGTGATGATAATGTGGATGGAAATGACACAGATAATGAAGATTATGAGAAAGTCAATGCTGCTGAGAGAGATGGTTTTACAGAGAAAGAGAGAGAGAGAGAAATTGATTGAGAATGTGTTTGCCGATAACTGATTACAGTACAACATATACAAAATAAGTAATTTTTTGTCAGTTGGGCTTCTTATTATGTTAACCTATCGTTACTTTATTTTTACAAAAGACAGTAAACCAGCCAGTTTGGATGGCAGGGCTGCTAGGCCCCTGCCGGGGCAGTTGTCCTGTCATTCCAAATATTTTAACAACCTTATTTTAGTCTTGTTTTATTTCTTCTTGACCTACAATTCTAGGAACCAATCAGATTCGTTTCCTAGTAATTCGAATTGCCTCCATCTTCACTTTGAATTTGCCACTCAAGGGCAACACAGGATTTGAATTCTAAGAGATTTTATATTATATTTTAGTTTTACACTTATACGACATGGTTAAACGTAACAAGAAAAACACTAAGGACACTCCTAAGAAGAAGACAAAGGCATCTACATCTATGGATGATAGTAGAAAGGACCTTAGTGTGGATTTTGACACAGCTGTTTCTTTGCCTCAATCTCCACAGGACTTTCAGCCTGTAAGTACCAGTCTTCCGTCCACTTCTGAAGGGGTTATGCCACAGTCACCACACAATCCGTCTGATTCCGCTACCATATTAGCTTACCTCAAGAAGATTGATGCATCCAACGAGGCTTTAGCTAAACGCGTTCAAGATCTAGAAACAAGCAGGGCAGCAGGTCAATTGCAATCTGTCCTCGCCAATTCAGTAGCACCATTGACCCACAAATCTCCCTAGGAGTTCAGGCGTCGGCCATGCCGTCAACTGTGCGTCAACCTCAGGTGATTCATACAATTCCACCCTTTGGCCATGATGGAGGACGTCAGGGAGTGCAAGACACAGCTCAACACCTTTCACACGATGGGGTCATGCCAGATATTGACGTATTACGTCAAAACCCTCATATCTCTCAGTCAGTGTCACAGATCCTTGCGGCATACGACGTTCAGGCGCGGCAGGACTCTCTACAAGGTAAGACTGCTACCAAGAAATCTGGCAGATTTAACACCACAGACACAGTAACGGCCATCCCTGAGCTTAGGTGGCCCAATGAAGGGTATCTTGGGGTTAGTGCAAAGAAAAGAATCCCCTATGATGACCTGTCAGTAACTGAATGGGCGGTAGGACAACTGTCTAATGTCTTCCATATACAGGACACTAACCTGGCCCGACAAGCCATTCTTCAAGTGATTCTAGCCCTTAAAGACGCTACCTCCTTACCCTGGGAAGCAGTCAGATCAGCCTGGGGGAACTTCATGCATGAGATTGAGCAAGGCACCCTCTCATGGGAGGATAACGTCCAGTGGTCACTTAATAGGCTATCTGCATCACAGATAGCCTTAGCCAACGCTCATACTGTCAACCAACCGTCATTCCAGAGGAAGGACAAAATATGTAAATTTTACAACCAAGGTTCCTGCTCTCATGAATCCAATCATGGCAACTGCAGGCATCACTGCTCGTTCTGTGCTAGGTTCAGCAGAATCTTAACTCACCCGGAAGTGAAGTGTAATACAAAATCAAAACAAGAAGGACAGACAACTAAATAGGCCAAGCAACTATCTGCACAGCAGCCAAGTGACGTTATTGACAGTAAATTTCACAGTAATTTTCATTGTGGTGAGACAGTTATCAGTGACAGAACTTTTGATAATAAAAATATTTTGCATAATTTGTTTCATACTTATTCTATATTGTGCCAGAGTTCCTGTGAGGGGGGTTGGTATTCTGATGTTCCAGATACTATTGGGTATACGGCTAACTCATTCAACAGATCAACCTTAGGGGAACAAGCACTTAGTGATATACACAGGACCCCTGGCGTCATTTGTACAGATTCTAACATTCAATATCAATATTTGCATGTTGACAATCAATTAACTGATCAATTAATCAATCCTGTGGTTCACCCGTATGCACAGAGTAATGTACAGGAATCTCAGTGTGGGTTTAATGATTATATGTGGCAAGAATACAATGCGGGGTCGTATTGTTCTAATGATAACTTAGCGCAGGAAGGTGACGTGAACTTTCAAACTATACTTGACAGTATTTGTGTATTTGACGGTGGTAGTTCCAGTGCTGGTACCTTATTTTATCATTCAGTGGACTTTATTAACATATGTAACGAAACTGATTACAGGTTACAGCAGTTAATGTATATACATCCCACCCCAGGTAGTGTATGTGCTGGTTTCTATCATTTTCATTACGACAATCTTAGTGTCATTCGTTTGAATGAGTGCTGTCAGGTTCCTAGTGGTCAGATGAATGTTATGGGGTCGGGTTCGATCCCCGTCCACATGATTTGTGGTTACAAAAATGTTGATGAGTTATCATGTAACCCCAAAGTAGCCCATGCAAACTACTTACAGGATTGTCTCACGTTTGAACGTCATGGTATATCTTATGGCGAATATATGTACAAAATCATTGATAAACTTATTGATAATGTAAATGATGATATGCAAACTAAACAACATGTTGAACTTGTCAGTCCATTGTTGTATTGCAGTGATGCCAGTGTCGAGTATCATGACAGTTGTCCTATGCCCAATGGCATTGGGGGTCATTTACATGACAACAATCTTGACCCTGACCTCTCTGTATCGCACGATTTTGACATTATCGACAAAACTCGAGGTTTCCTTAACCATAGTTCCGGACATTTTTCATTCATTGGCCCTGATAGGGACCTGGTCACTATTTCTACCATTCCTCAGTGCTTTGACATTGCAAAAATTATCAGAGATACTGGTCTCCCCAACTACATGCAGGCTAGGATACCCCTTAGTTCTGGACTGAATCTCCAGGCTTGGGAATACAGATTGAGGGATTATCCTGATAAATTTTTGTTTCAGTATTTAAAGTTTGAGTTTCCCCTTTCCTTGTCTAATCCCACCAGCCCTCACAATGTAGATATACGTAATCATCCCTCTGCTCTGGCTTATCCAAAGGCGGTGGACCAATACATCACCAAGGAAGTGGGCCTTGGAGCTATGTTGGGACCCTGTGACCATAGGGACTTTGACCACTATCACTGTTCACCTCTTCTTACCCATCCAAAGGACACAGATAAAAGACGTGTCATTTTGAATCTGTCTTACCCTTATGGGGCCTTTCTCAATGACGGCGTCAGTAAGTCACATTTCGACGGTAGGCGTTTCACATTGAAATTTCCCCTAATTGACGACATAGTCCAGGATATACTGGAAACTGAGGACCCTGTCATATTTAAGGTTGATGTGGCCAGGGCGTTTCAGAATTTGCGCGTCGACCCAGCTGACACTGTCAAATTGGGTATGTCTACGTTGATCTTAACGTCGCGTTCGGCTGGATGCACGGCAGTGCTGCATTTCACATGGCCTCAGACACCATTGTTTTCATCATGAAGGGTATGGGATGCAAAGTTCATGCCTACATAGACGACTACGTCCTGGTGGCCCAAAGGGGCCTAGCTCACGATCAATTCAACAATTTAGTTAGCCTACTGCAAGAATTGGGCTTGCCAATGAATGAGGACAAGAAAACCCCTCCCTCACAACTTATTACTTGCTTAGGTATCCAAATTGACATACCTAATGCCACTGTTAGCATTGACCCCAATAAGTTACAGAGCATTTTCCAAGAATGTATTAAGACCAGTCATAAGAAATTTATCACAAAGAAGGGATTGCAATCCCTCATTGGGAAACTGATTTATATCCACAAGTGTGTCTCTCCTGCCAGAGCTTTCATGAACCGTATGCTCGCCCTTTTAAGGAGCTCTAGGAATACCAAAAGAATTAGACTTACAGCTGAATTCTTCTCAGATTTGGAATGGTTGTTAAAATTTCTACCCATTTTAGCGGAGTTACCATGTTCAAAAGGATGGACCTACCTTCTCAAGAAAACATTCGCTTAGATGCTTGCTTATCAGGAATGGGGGAATTCCTCTTTCGCACCTACTCACAGAGGCATTTTTGATATACATACAATATACCTCATCTCAGTGTCTTGCGATCGCCTATCAGATCCTTTGTTATTCAGAGCAATTTTTCTCACTGCATTTTATGCTTTTTTCCGAATGTCAAATGTTGCTGCGCACAGTAAGAAAGCCTTCGATCCCACCAGACACATATTGAGGCAGGATCTCATCTTTGCACCTCCCGGTTTGCATAGTTTAGTCAAATGGACCAAGACACTTCAGGATCGCAAAGCCCACCATATGGTCCAACTTCCTGCCATAAATAATATGTATCTTTGCCCAGTTAGGGCAATTAGGGCATTGATGGCCTCCAGGCCCCTTCCTCCCTCTGCCCCCGTATTTGCTGTATCACACCCCCCACATCACCAAATTATTGACTCCCATATCAGAGATGCCCTTAAACAAATCCTAACTTACCTCTCCATCCCACTGTCTGGCCATGGCTTTCATACATTTAGAAGATCCGGCGTCACTTTCTGCTTCAATAACAATGTATCATTACAAAATATCATGTCCCATGGGTTGTGGCGTAGTTCCTCCATTTGGACATATTTACAACATTCCACCCAGGCTGCCTCCACTGTTCCCGTGACCTTTACTGCCAGAATTCCTCCTACCTTTTAGCTTGGGTTTGGTGCTAAAAATTTTTTTTAAATTTCATGTCAATGTAACCTTTTAAAAATCTTTTCTTGTTGCTAGCATGTAAATAAAATTCCTCAACCTTTTAATTCTTACTTTCACCTTCTGACCTTCGACCTTTCACTTTGACCTTCATTCACCTTAGTACAATTTTTGGGTGGCAGGACTGCCCCCCTCCCTTTTTTGACCTTTCGCTTTGACCTTTTAATTGACCTTAGGACAACTGATTAATATAATGTAGTAACTTATTAGTTTTTAGTCATCCATTTCCTTCCAAACCTAGGATAGTTTTGCACTATCTTTAAAGCTGGGCCAAAATTAATCCATTTTCAATGCCCATGCAATACTTGGTGCGTTGACTGAAGTATTGAACAAAAATTGCTGTTTCTTAACTTTCTGAGATTCAGAAGTAATAGCCAAAATTTTATTTTTGTGATTCAAGGTTTGGTTTCTCAAGTTCTAGCCTGTTTGCCTCCAGTTTCATCCTCTATTTTCCTCACTTTGCTTACACTGTCACAAATGTTGTTTACTGCAGCAAGGTCATATTGATGTCACACTATGACAACATACAGTTACAGCCCCAAGAAATGACCCTAACAAGTATAAATTTCATGCATGAAAACATTACCAACACATCCTTTAAAAATCTGGTAGTTAAAAAGGTTGCGATCTACATGGGGCAACTAGTGAGTTAAAAAAAATCTCAAATTTGCAATTTTCTGCATAGATTTTAAACAGTAATAAAATAAGCATAAGCACTGTTAAAATACCTTATGACATATATAACTTTTTGTAGATTATACAGTTTCCAAAATATCAAGGAAAAATCAGAATTTGTTGATGAATTTGCAATGCTAATTATCCATGGTAAGAGGGCAGTGTAGTATGCAAACAGATAAATTCTCGCCTGTATATCCCCTATTTAGACACAATATGGCTCATGGTGAATAATAAAAATTAATATATGACTGTTCAAATACAATATTACTCCTTGTTCAAATCCACACTTACTTAACCTTGACATCTCCACTGAAGCAAGGCACATTCACTGAGTTGTTTCTGTAGTTATTGTTATTGTTGCAATTTTCGTCCTGGTCTTGTTTCATCTGTGTGTCCAAACTGGTAACAGTAACCATATAATGGATGATGAGCATATAATATATATGCATGTAATAATTTATACGACTTCACCAGACTAAGAATGGACATATAATTTTACATGAACTGCAAAGTCTCCCCAGACTCCTTATACCAGGTTATGGTGCATATTGTTTTGCCTCATTAAGGGACAATTAAATTAAAATTACAACTAACCAAAAATTAAGAATTAAATACCTTTGTATAATTAATGCATAGAAAATATAATTCCAACATTTAAGTTTTTTTTAGTTTTTAAACTTAAACAGGATCAATAAATTATAACAAATTAGTGACTATTGTGTTTTGAAGTAATCACAAGTGAAAAAGGCTTTAATTCATAACTCTTTACTCTTTACTTCTATAACTTGTTTAATTTACCATCATTGCTGTTACAACAAGTTTAATTGCCATAATTATTCCACCTTCTTTCCTCCTTTTTTACTGGCTTTAGACTACAGAGGTTTTTTCCACATAAATGAAAAACTAGTTACAAACTGCTGTGTACTTGCCATTTTTTAATAAGCTTTTTTTTAAATCAACCATTCAACATGTTTGAATTTGAAGCATTTAAAATATTACCATGAGATAAATTTCATTTACAAATGAAATTTCCATGACTTTACCCATGTATTTGTTTATATAGAATAAAGTGAAAAAAAGGGTTTTACTAAATAAACCACACTGAAGTATAACACTAAGAGTATGTAACAAATGATGCTTGAAAGAAAGAGAGAAAAGAAAATCTCATAGGCTTCTAGTAAAGCATATATATACAAGGTAACATAGACATTTTATCAGATTTGAATAAAAAAATCTGTTCTTTCATACTGTAACTGATTTAAACTTCTTTCTAGAAATTACATTGTCTCAATAAGCCTGGTTGGTCTATTGGATACTCTTGTTGACTTTCTAATGGGTGGTGGTGTAGATCCTGTACTGGACATGTCATTGTCAGTCTTTCTAGGTGTAGATGTGTTTGGTGAACTGGTGGCAGTATTTCCTTCAGCACTATCTTTAACCAATTCACAACCATTGTCACTAACTGTATCCTGGTCATCTGGATCACTTTATAATAATGGTTTAAAGTTAGTTTTCTTGAAGTAGGAGCTGTTTCTAGTGACCTGGCGGTTACCTTGTTGAGCTGTGATCATGGTGCCTTTGGTTTTAACAATTTTTACAGGAACTTTGTCAAAAGCAGTAAGACGTCCCATTCCTGTTTTTTTTATCAGGGCATTGTCAACAGCCTTAAGAGTTGAGGCTTGAACATTTGACTTCCGATCATGATAATCTTTCATCTTAATTTTGGCAAAAGTGTCCTGTGCTCTTAGTTCATCATCATTGTGGTAGCTACCTATTTCTGGGAGTTTTGATCTGATTGGTGTGCCAAACAGAAGGGTAGCTGGGGCTACTTTTGTTGTACTCTGCGGTGTAGCACGATAAGTTTCTGAGTTCCTGTTTCCAGTTGAGATTTTGAGCAATTCCTGCTTTTACTACTTTCTTGACAGTTTTCATGAAGCGTTCGACCTCAGAATTTACTTTTGGCCATAAGGGGATTATTTTTCTATGCTTGAAACCCATTGACATTGCATACTGACAAAAGTTTTCTCCATTAAACGGTGGACCGTTGTCCGACTTTATTACCTCTGGTATTCCTCTAAGAGTGAGAATGCTATCCAGCTTAGGTATGACAGCATGTGCAGAAGTAGAGTTGACTATTTCAACAAATGGGAATCTACTGTACTCATCAATAACCACAAAGAGGAAATGGTTTGGAGAAATTTGGCCAAAATCCATACTAAGTTCAGTCCAAGGAGCTCTTGGCAATGGAGACATTGAAAGACAATTCTTCACAGCGTCTTCTACAAGGCTGTCAATGTTATAGAACCAAACTTTTTCTCTCAAGAGGGCTTTCGTTTTCACAATACCTTGGTGACCCATGTGTGCAAGGTCAACAACATTTTGTTGTAATGAGCTTAGAATTACTATACGTGTATCTCTCAATAGCAGATCATACCTGGACTTGCCGACAGTTCTTGTCTTAACAAGTGACATCAGTCAAATATCTGCCTGTCAACACTTGATTCATTTCTGTATAGGTACCAATTACCAGAGTGAAGTGCTTTCATGACCGCTTGTAGTGTAGCATCTTGGGTTGTGTGCTGCCGAATCACATCAATTGGCACAGGTTTTGGTGCTGATGTACTGGAAACATAGTTGATTATACTTTCTGCAAGCCTTTGTTCACATGATGATTGCTTGACAGAGTCACTAACATGTTTAGAGAGGTAATCAGCTGGATTATTCTTGCCTGGTTTAAAACACAGTTTGAAACTTGTAGGGTTGTAACTTTAGAGACCATCCTTGCAATCTAGCACTTGGTTTAGATTGCCATCTTATGAATAATGATAGTAGGGGTCTGTGATCAGTGAATATCTTGAAATTTGTTCCATATAGATAAATATTAAGATGTTCACAAGCCCATACTACAGCAAGTCCTTCCCTTTCAATTTGTGAATATCGTTGTTCTGTTGTTGTCAACGCATGACTAGCAAAGTGGACGTTGACTCGTTTTTCTGAGTTGGCCTCTTTCTGCATCAGTATGGCAAATATTTCCACTGGGCTAGCATCAACATACACTTCTGTTTCTAGCTTTGGATTATAATAAGCTAGAACTGGAGCACTTGTGAGGCACTTTTTGAGTTGATCCAGTGAACTCTCATGCTTCTCTGTCCATTCCCAGGAACTTTCTTTCTTTGTCAGTAACCTCAAGTTGTGGGTAACTGTTGCATAATTCTTAATGAATCTTTGCCCACAGAAGTTTGCCATGCCTAGGAGACTTCTTACGTCTGACTGGTTTCTAGGAGCTGGCATGTTTAAGAGAGCTTCTATCTTGTCCTTACTTGGAGACAGGCCATTTTCTGAAAAGGTGTGACCAAGGAATTGAATTTCACTTTGTTCAAACGTGCATTTTTCAGTAGCAAGAGTTAGACCTCTTTCCCTGATTCTCTGGAATAGTCCCTGATTCTCTGGAATAGTTCTTGTAGATTGGCTAAGTGATCGCTTGTGTCCTTTCCAAAGCACAGAATGTCATCACTTACATTTAAAACACCTTTCAGTCCACACAGAGCTTTCCTAATTTCCTCCTGGAATATCTGAGCAGCACTGTTGATTCCAAAGAAGAGTCGTGTGTATCTCCTGAGACCTGTATGAGATGTGAATGTTGCTATCTCACGAGATTCCTCATCAAGCTCCAACTGATTGTAGCCTTGATTAAGGTCAATCGTGCTGAAAATCTTTGCACCATTTAATTCATGAATGATCTCTGTGAGGGTTGGTGTGCTGTGGTTTGTTCTCTTGATAGCCCTGTTTGCAGCTCTCATGTCAACACAATTACGTGTTTGACCTGGAGTTTTCTTGGGTACTACTACAATTGGGGAAACCCATGGAGTTAGACCACCTGGTTTTTCTATCACTCCTCCATCTTCATCAAGTTTGACTTGCTTTTCTATGTCCTTTCTCACATGGAAAGGGGTTCTTCGGGAGTTTTGAATAACTGGTTCAACATGTAACTTTACTTTTACACCCTTCAAATTGCCATGACCAGTGAAAATGTCTTTATATTCTGTCTTCAGTTTCAAAATCTGTGGTGAAAGTGTGTCATCAACTTTCCTTACTGTATCTATCAACAGTAGCTTCCGAGACGTATCCCAACTGAGCAAGGATTTATCAGATTCACCTGACACTATAACTGAGCTTGCACATGTGGCATTATCTGATGCCTGCTTAGCCATGAATTTACCTCTGATATCCAATGGCACATCACTACTATGAGCATATACATACTTGTTGTGGTACTCCAAGCTTGGTTTTGATTTTAATCTGTTGTAGTCTTTCAGTGACAGAATGTTCACGCTTGCTCCTGAATCAGCTAAGAACTCAACTTTGATGCCATTCACTTTTACTGGAAATACTGGCCTATCCTTATTCATCTTGAATTAGTAGATAATATTAAGGATATGCAGTAACACTTTTTTATCATTTCCCAGAAACATGTGCCTACACTTAAACCTTGAAATAATAGAAGAGGCCTGTATTTATACTTGTGGTTACAAGTGAAACAGTAAAAATTCCAGTTTTTAAGGGCATTGCACATCTGCATGGTGAAGGGTGGTGTTAATTTAACAAATGCTCAGCAGTGAATTTTCATCACATTGCACATTTATATCTATTGGTTATGGTATAACTTTTTGGAATTAAGAAAAACTACATTTAAAATATGTCAAAAGGTCAAAATATTACCCTGCAGCACATTTTCATTAATGCTTTAATGCAAAAACGCACGTAAAATTTTATGTAGAAAAAAAGTCAAAAAAAGAACATTTGATAAATATAAAACACTGCATTATATCTTTTATTTCTAGATTATTTAGCTACAGTTCTCCATACAACACATATATATAATGAACTACACAGTATGTACATGTATTTTTACTTACCATCCCTTTCTGTGTCTCCCTCTCTTTCACTTATTATCCCATCAACTGCAGTCTTGCCAATAACTGCCAGTACACGTTCCTCAATGTCACTTAGGGAGCTGGAATCGGAATGCACTGGAGACAGGGGTTAAACTGTATTATAAAGTTGCACTGATATATTAGTAAACTGAAAATAATGGTTAAACCATATTACAACAGTGGTAATACCTATATCACACAATTGTACCTAACTATATTAACCCAAATAGTGAACAGTACCACCTAATTACACCTAATGTATGGGTAATTTGAGTAACCAAGTATTGTACAAAAGCAAGCTATAGTGCCTGCTTTTATGCACCAAAATTTTTTCTGATGTTTGGTTTATATTTACTTCAAGTCCTTGTTAAAAATTATCCAACATGTTTAGCCCATTAAAGAGGTCATAAATATGAGATATCCAAGTGCTATTCCTCACATTTTGCCAACTCTAATTTAAGAGATAATTTGAAATCCTATTTTTACTACAACATAGCAAGTCTAATGCTGGACTTAAAGTACCTATATTTTGGCAAAATCCAGCCCATATCTGCCTGATATCCCAGTGTTGGGGCATTAAGATGCAAACCAAAGTAGTAAACTATGGCTCTATCAGAATATTTTAATTTTGAAAGCTCCAAATACCGGAACAATAATCTAATACAGGCCACACAGGAGCATCATGGAATTTAGTAAATGTTCTTTTGACATTTAAATTTTGATATTAATTTTGCCAGAGCTCGGCCTGCTGATGATGACAAGGTCTAAGCACAAGCATCAAAGTTGAGATTCTCATCGAGTATCACCCCTAAATACATATATTTTGAAACTGTTCGGACAAATTTGAACCTATGTTAAATTCAAACTTTGTACAGCCTTTTTTGGACTTTCTGAAGTGAACAGCTGTACTTTTTGAGTTATTTACCATTAAATGCCGTTTATAACACCAGTAAAATAAAGTGTCAAGCATAGTTTGGAGAGCAATGTTATTTTCTGCCACTAAGGCAATATCATCTGCATATAATCCTTTTTCTTCTACTTAAATTCCAAGGTTTAATTCAGTTCATCAATCAGATCATTTATGGATATGTTTAAGAGTGTAAGAGACAAGATGTCTCATTGTCTAACTCCAGAGAAGGGAACCATTTACTTAAATGGCCATTAAGTTTTATAGTTCAGTGTATTTCTATAGAGTGCTTCAATTACAAAATACATTTTACCATCAATGTTATATAACAGCAATTTATGGAACAAAAAATCTCTATTGACACTATCAAAAGCTTTTGTCATATGTATAAATGGCACAAAAGTGTCCTTGTTTTCACTAAGCCGGTGTTGCTCATTTTACTATCAATGTTGTATAACAGCAATTTATGGAACAAAAAAATCTCTATTGACACTATCAAAGGCTTTTGTCATATCTATAAATGGCACAAAAGTGTCCTTGTTTTCACTAAGCCAGTGTTGCAACACAGTTGATAAGTTGAAAATTGGATTTTCATATGATTTACCTCTTCGAAACCTCATTTGTGCATCCCCTAACAAATCCATCATTTCAAGATATTTTGTAATTCTTGCGTTTAATATACTTGAGTATAATTTGCCTATACATGAGAGCAGACTAACTGCTCTCTAGGACAATGGAGAGTAGGGATCCTTGTCAGCACCTTTTGGCACTGGACTAATGACTGCTTTCAACCATTGAAGTGGGACAAGGCAGTGATCAAAGCATAATTTAAATAAATAATACAAAGCCCTTGTGAGATTCAGAATTTCAGGATTCACAATTCAGGACAATATTTGAATTATCAGCTTTGTTCCACATGATATCACGTCTTGATTTAATTGCTTAATTTGCTCCAAATTAGGACATCTTTTTTGTTATTTGTAAGAACACTTCCTTTATAAACAATCATGGGGATATGTTACTTTACTACCAAAAGATTTGATCGTTTGCCAAAACTTTTGGTGGTCATTCACACTTATACATTCTAAATGATAACTCTTTTTTTTGTAAATTCTTTCCTTTTTTCTCAACAACTTGTCAAATGTATTTCTTGATTTAATACATTCTACCCTAAGAATAGATTTTGTTTGTTTTGTGCCCCTGTATTTAATAAAAGCTCTTTCTCTCGAATTTAAGTCAGAATATGCCTTTGTTAATTCCTTGTCCCAAAATGGTTTGCTATTTTTAAACCTTTTCTTTGATTGACTGCCAACCACAGAAAAGTGCAAACACAAATCCATTTCTTTTAGTAATGTGTCACAGGTAGAGTTATAAAGGATGTCTAATGCAGCCTGATTATTAATCCTGTCCCACAAATTGCCCTCATACAGACTGATATACTATTATTACCAACACTGGGTTTTTTGTTTGAAAGTAGATCAAACTTTTCTGCATTGAAAGGACAGAAGTCCAACCATAGCAGTGAGTGGTCTGGGGCTTTACAATTATTGGATAAAAGGTTATAGAGTTCATACTTATCTTATATCTCAGACATTGTCAACACATTTTTTACACATATCAATATTTTCCGATTGAATAATACAATAGTTAACCACAGAATGGCCTCTATTATTTAAGCATGTAAAATTGTCAAATTCTGGTGTTACCCTACCATTAACAAGACACATTTTTACATCCTTTAAAAGTCAATAAAGTTTTCAAAGTAAGAATTTTTAACCATATCAATACTTGATCTAGTAGGTATACTATCAATATTTTCTACAAAATCATTTTAAGCTCCAGTATGGCAGTTAATATCACTACCAATTATCATGCAGTCTTCATTATTATTTATGTAAATCTGAGAAATCAAATGACTCAAAAATGTATCAGTATTTGCATAGTACGAACCATCCGGAGGCAAATAACAAGAGACCACAATAAATTCAAAGTCAGTATACTTATTTTTCAACTGAAGTACTAAAATACCTTCAGTGGATTTATCAACAATTGATACATCAAATATATTAAAAACTTTTGTGCTCACAAGAATTCCCACACCACCTGAACCTTTTTTAAGGCTTTTAAGATAACTTGTTCTGTTTTTACCATACCAAATGTACCCTGACATATTTATAATTTCATTTTCTTTTAAGTGGGTTTCAGATAAGCAAATAACGTCAATATTCAAATTGTCAAATTTCCGCAGAATACAATTAGAATCTGTCCAACTGTTAATGTTCCAGGTTGCTAATCAGATGAAGGGCTGGGTAGAATCCTGAGACTGAGTGTTTTGAGAAAATTGTGTATTCGGGTAATGTTGAGATCCCAAGAGAAAGTCAGAGTCAGCCATCAAAGTTTGACTGTATGTTAGCTGGTGTGGTGGTGGAAAAGTGTGGACACCCATCAGTACATCATATAACATATATTATAAACAAACGTAAACAATGGGTGACAATTCTTTGTTATGTTTGTTTCCATTAAGTCCAAGGGGTTATTAACATATATCAAAGAGTTTTGGATGTTGTTATCAATATTTTGCAAAGTTTTTGTGATAAACACAAAAAAAGATAATTGGATGATTAAGTCCTTTTAATTATGTCCTTTACACACTTGTTTATGTTAGACTAATTGAAATTGCAATTACATAATCACATAATATTTTTTTTTGTGATCATCTTGTGTTTGTTCCCATCAAGTCCAAGCGCAATTAACATATAATCAAAGGATTTGTGAATGCTGTCGTCAATACCTCTTATTCTCTGTCTTTTTCTCACTTGATTGTATTAGAATTATTAAAAGTGCAATTGACCTAATAGAGATTAAGATCTACAAAAGTTTTAATTAGATTATATGTTAGATTCAACTGATTTGACTAGGGTATATTTTCCTGAGCGCCAATTTGACCAGGGTATTTATCTTACGGACCGATTTCACAGGGACCAATTTGGTAAAGGACCACTTTTTTATGATTTGTCATTTAGGTTATTTGGTGCTTCATCTCCAGTTCTGTTTAATTATCTGCTAATCAAGCTAGCCTTTTTCTTTGCATTACTTTCATTACTGGACCAATCTGTCCAATTGTGTCTCACGCCTCCATTTCTTTTCCCGCTTCTGATATGGAGACAATTTGGTTAGTAATTTCTCCCCATGACTTGTTTTTTGTCGTTTGAACACACATTTACATGTTTCGAAAATAGGGTGTCCTTAAACTCAGAATCAACTAATACTAATACCTCCAATTCATCAACAGAAAACTTCTTTTTCCTTTTCCTAACAATTTGAATTTAAGCCATTGTATCCAATGAGCACCATCAACACAACAAGTAATTACAATAATTTGAGACAGAATAAACACCAAAAAAAATTTCAAATTTAATGCACAAAACACACCAGAATGAAAACAAGAGGATAAGAATGATTTTACCTTGTGTTAGCTTTTTTGGTACAAAAGATGAATTGATATCATAATAATTAATAATCAATTTAATGTAACTATTCTATTTTGAAATTAATCCAATTTAATTGAATTTGTCTGCAGGCAATTATTATCTTGTATTAATTTTTTAACATTTATTGATGTTTTGCGTTTTGCATAGGCATAAAGTATAACTGCTTAAATATATTTATGTAGAAAAACTACACTTGAATTTTTTGTGTGTTGATAAAAAGGGAAAAGTAACGAATTACAACATAATATACAGAAGCTGTCATGTAATTATTATATACTAGTAGCACTGGAAAAAAACGTAGCCAAATATACAATTCCAATCTTTCTGCATCTCACGTTAAATGTTCCAAGAATAGAATTGCTAACTTCATTATACATAGATAGGATATATTGACATTGACAAAGAGATTATTACCTTTCAATATTTATGGGGGATGCAGCCTAACGACATGGTTTCTAACACATTGATCTAACAAAGTAAATTATGTGCTATTTTTTATATTCCAGTGTGTCCCAACAGATGGGTCAAATTGCTTACAGACTTTCAGGCTTTAGGCCATCTACCCATATAAAATTACTCAAGTATGCTCAGATACTTTGTTTTTTATTTTACCCAATACATTTTAAGGACTGTGTGGGTATTATTTTCACCCCCGGCATCCAGATGGATGGGTGCATGGGGGAAAGGCTTGTCAGGATTGTATCTCAGAAACTGTAAGGTTTAAGGTGTTGGACAATTGATTTGGGGTGTAGGTGTACAAGGTCATGGTGTGACCTTCATTTGACCTTTGACCTTTATGTGGTGACCTTGACCTTTAAAATATTGTCTGAACCATATCTCAGAAATTAAAGGTTGTAGGAAGTTGATTTATGAATTGGTCATTTGCTGGGAAATGTAGATATGCTAAATCATGGTGTGACCTTTAACCTTACCTCAGCCAAAGAGTGTTCACGTGCCACAATTGAGAAAAATTTCTCCAGTGCCCTACTTTGATTAAACATATAAAAGTCTAAACTCTGAACATAAACTTCTTTATTCTAAATTATGCACATATTGTATAACATTCTGGAGTCATCCGACATGCAAATACAGTAGACCTAAAGTGACCTTAATTCAAGGTCTAAACAAGACCACTTAAAGATGTTTTAGTTAGAATAGGATTTTATAGACCCAAGTTTTGATTTTGGCCTTATAGCAGATGTTATTCAGGAAAGTCAAAATTTCTGTTTAAGGCAAGGAAATTTACAAGTGGTCTTTTCAGCCCAAACTTTGAAGGTGGGTTTATAGCAGTTACTTAATTGTGAGCCTTAGCTCAATTTTAGTCTAAGGCCAGGAAAGAAGGGGCGTTAAGGTGACCTTAAGGTAATGCACATTGTAAAAAGTGTGTTTGGTGGATTTTATCATGTGAACAGGGGGGTGACCCCAGTCAAGAGTGTATATTACACAATTACAAATACGATACTGTTGTTGAGTTTGTAGGAACGTTCTCCCAACCCCAACTAGGATGTAGGAGAAGATAGAGCGGCTTTGAATGCCATGGTCACTAGTTCCGAGGTGTTTTGGCCTTTGGTCAAAGAAAAGAAGGCACTCAAATAGGTGGCTTTATACACCTGCCCCATATACAGGGTGTCACAATGAAACAATTCTTTTCAACAATGGAATAATGGAATATCAATAACTGCATTCATCCTAGCTTTAAAAAGTGTACTAAGAAGTAAAAAAATCCTGGGGTCAGTGATTGCTTGCAAAGCTATGCCTAAAGTATTAAAATTATTGCTGAAATGTGATTTGCTATGTTTAAGGATGTGATCCCGTTTTTCACTAGGAATTCAAGAAATGATAGAAGCAATATTGGTGATGAGATGGAGATGTGCAGTATGTTAACATTAATACTGATAGCATAAGCCAGGAAGGCTCTGAACTGCCTATCATTGGTTGACTATGTAGACGGTGTGAATGCCCGGTGGATCTTGGCTGCAGCTTTTTCTGCTAGTTTCTGGGCAGCAGGGTTAATACCTAAATATCATATATGCTATTGTCAAGGGGGTTCTAACCATTTGTGTTGTGGGAGAAGATTTTGGAGCTTTTCTTGGATTTCTGAGGTTATATGCCACCTAGATAGAAGGTCAGCTAAGTCATTGTCTTTATGTCTTTACTAACTGACTTCATAATCACATTTCTGGTTTCAGATAATAGTACAGGATCTCATGTGGCCCAAAATGGCCACCACAGCTTGGTTGTCACATTTTATGAGCAATACTTTACCTTGCCATGCCAGGCCCCAGACCCTAATCACTATGAGAATTTTTAACTGCACTATAGCAAAAATTTTGTACCCAAGGGGAATCTTTAATGGATAAATTAGGTTTGCAAAAACTGTTCCTAAGCCTTCAAAACATGCATCTATGTGAATTTCACCCGCCACCGTGTTATGGTCAAAAAGGCTTTATCATTGAAAGTAGGGAGAAATGTTTGGAACTAGCTGAGGTCCTGATAAAAGCTAATAGGAAGGAGTATGTGATTATGGCCACAGTTATCTCTAAGTACACTAAGCATACAGTTCCGAAAACCCCTTTCATATTTAACACATTTGCTGATATTTAGAAGAGCCCTAAGCAGGGACTGCAGTTCATATTTGGTGCACAAGTTCTGCTTTGCCATTTGACACAGATGTCAAAACCAATGATGTAATTCACAAAATTTATGTTACTGTGTAGTCATGACATGATGCACATCATCCCTTATACATTAAAAATGGCACTTCCGTGCCTGAACCCAAATGGCTAACATGTATCAATATAATAATATTAGTGCTTTAGTCCTAATCGGAATTTATATAGTTCAGTTCCATATAATAATACTCAGATGCAACTTTTGAATAGCAGTATAGAGAAAGGCATGATAAATAAACGTGTAAAGTGTCTATGTCATAGTAGTCACAATGTTACTATTGAAATGTATTACAACCCATAAAAAGCTAAAAGAGAACAAGAGTGAAGGTAATCAATAGTATTTGTAAAAAAAATATTATCCATACACCACATAAGAGTTTTGTTTTTATTTATCTGCTTTTAAATAGCATGCGGATCCATGGAGCTTTACCTGATAAAATATTACTTTTAGGAACTATTACACCTATTGTTAAGAATATATGTAAGTCACTTAATGAATGTTCAAATTATGGAGCTATCACACTCTTTAGTATTCTTGGAAAACTATTTTTTTTATTATTTTGAATCAAAATATACACATATTTAAATCATTTGATCAGCAGTTTGGTTTTAAACCCAAACATTCAACAACCTGGTGTACTTTTGTTTTGAGGTCCTTCATTGTTTCCATTATACATTAGTCCAATCAGTTTGGCTATTGGTAAATACAAAGGAATAAAGTTTTATTTTTATGCAGATGATACCCAGGTTTATGTCCATCTAGCCCAGAATTATTCAACTGCTACCTTTGAACAGTTGAACAGGTGCCTAGATGATGTAAAATAGCAGATGTCAACTAGTAAACTCAAACTGAATCCAGGTAAGACTGAGTTTATTGTATTTGTTTAAAAAAGACAGAGTGATAAGTTGAAAGCATATTTCCCAGATATCCTCTTGGGTAGTCCCCTCTGCCCTGCTGAGTTAGTCAAGAATTTGGGAGCATGATTTGATTCTGATTTTTCCTTGTTCAAACATGTTCAGAATGTCTGCAAAAGTTGTTTTGTGCAACTTTTGAGATTTTAGACATGTCAGGCGGTTTCTTTCTCATGATGCTTCCGTACTTGTAGTCAATGCTCTTGTTAGTAGTGGGTTGGGTTACTGTAGCTGCATCAAAATAGTGCAGCTAGAATCAAATACCAGTAGATATGCTAGTATAACTCCTGTGCTTAACAAATTGCATTGGCTTCCTGTTGAACATCGTTCAGTCTTTAAAACAGCCACCCTTGTTTACAAGTTGCTTCACACTGGCTTTCCCAAGTATTTTGATCCATATATCTCTTCCTACAGCAGTTCTTACAGTACTAGGCGCAGTTAGAGTGGTGGTAATTTGCTTGTGGTTCCGAAGTTCCAACCCTCTATCAATAAATCTGTCAAGCAGTTTGGTTATAGTTTTGCTTTTGATGTCCCTACTGTTTTAAATGCTCTTTCTGATGAGATTTGAGCTCCTGCCTCCCTAGCATCTTTCAGAAAGTAGCTCAAAATCTACCTGTACACCAAGGCATACCAACCTTAGTCTTACTCACCCCCTGACATTCTCTATGGTGTTTGCCCCTTTTTTTCTATCCCTGGTTTTGAAATTGGTTGACTATTTTGGTTTTGCTGTGTCTTAGAGTCCCCTTTGAGAAGGGAGGTTAAGCGCTATAAACTCTAATTAGAATTAGAAACTCCACCAAACTTGTATTGCTTGCTGCTGGGCGCCTACTAAAAAGGGCGGTTATGATTTGTGTCAGGTCACTTTGTTTTGTGCTTATATACTAGCATAAAATTAAAAGTAAAATGGAAAGATACATTATCTTTTGAATCTTTTTAAAAATGGGATCAAACAAGGGAGAGTGTTGTTACCACTATTGTTTGCTGTTTATATGGATGAATTGTTACTGCAACTGCAAGCTTCTGGGTGTGGTAGTTACATAGGGCACTACTCTGTTGGAACAGATGATGTCATTTTACTTGGTCCTGCATTAACTTCAATAAAATTAATGCTCAATGTTGCTAAAACATTTTGTGACAGGTATAATGTCATGTTTAATGCAAGTAAAACCAAGTTTGAAAATAGAAATGACATTTCTAATGAATTTGCAGCATTTAATGGCAGTTGTACTCAGTGTAAAAATTGTGCTTGGCACTTGGGTAATAATATTCAGTTTAACATGAAAAGAGACAACCTGTCTAAGTCTATAAATGAATTTGTATCTACTATTAATCTAATTAAAGGGCCACTGCAACCAAAGAGTGTTATTCATACAACACTACTGACATAAATAACCAAGCCAGAAAACACCCAGTTGTTTATTATCAGTACTTTTATCTGTTGAAATGTATGTTTCTGCTACAGACCCGGAGAAATTAGGTCAGGTTACTGCTTCTGTGTACACGTCATCAACAGAAGAAGTACTGGCTTTCCTGTTGTTTATGTATGCAGAGATCAGTTGCTTTGTCAGTGTATTCTTTTCATTTTACATTTATTTGGAATTCTTTTGATAATACTTAAGGGCCATTGCAACCAAAAAAAAACATTTTCTCAGCTTATATGGAGTTTTGGATAAACCAATTGAGAAAAAATACAGATATACTGCATACAGACAGTTTCTAAGATGGTGCAGGGGATATCTAGGAAAAAAACAGTCCCTCTCTCTTCTTGTGTTACAGCTGTCATTTGGCAAAAATTTAATTCTCCTGACTTTGTTGGATTCAAATATCCACAATCATGAAAACTTCAAATTGATACTGTTTTACATGGACACATGTTTTATTATACATTCTAAAATGGTAGGCTGCGCAGTGACCTTGGACACGTCTTTTGCGCAATGCTAGAATCGCGAATATAGAACGGTAAATAAAGCAACGCTGTTGAATTCTGCGTACATCGTCCCTTCACAGACAAATGTAAACAAACGACTCATGGTAAAATAAGTGGTTAAAATATCCATAAAATTGTCATTTCTTGCTTGATTTTAATAAATAGCATATCGTTTTAAAGCTTACAAGGAATTGAAAGCATCTACAGTGACAATCTCTCAATATTTCATAACAAATTCTATGAAAATGAGTGACAAAAATACTTACTTTTTTACCATAGATATCGCTATGTATGTTTCACTGATAGAACAGCCAACATGGCGTTGAATTTGTTTTGAGTTTTGCGTAAGATTTACTATTTATTTTGACCAAAATATTAGTGTAACCAATTTAGACAGAGACTAGTCAATTACTGCAAGCTTCCAGATAGTGAAACTTCACCATCTTTACACAATGATTCAGTCACTTAAGTCTCCTGAGAAAAGACTTTTCAGTTACTTTTTCTTTTTCCTTTCCCATTCCACCACAATAACTCCATATTCTAATGTCTAGTGTATATTGAAATAAAATCTGCTCTTAGTAACTTAATCCACTGAGCATCAAAATAAAATAAACTCAATAAAATCCCATTTAACACAACAACACCTTCAGCCTGGATGAATTTAACTACAAAATTGACTAAAATCCATGTCACTTCTTAACACATCGACAACTGTACTCACTAATTCATCAAATCTGCTGCTTCTGCACTACACCACATTCATTCATTTCCTTTCCTCTCTCATAACACATTGACTGTCTTTTTATCATAGCAGTCCTGATAGCTTGCCGTGTTTAACTAACAGTAATTCCCTTTTCTTATAACACATCAACTGTCTCTTTAATATGGCAGACTTGCAACACTGACGTGTTTGACCTACGGTAGCTTAGTTCGGAATGAGTCACTCCCAGGAGAGTGTAAGAGATCAGGGACATCACATGGATGATGAAAAGATGGAGAAGAACAACAAACGAACTGATGAATCTACTTCAAGTTAAGATTACTGCCTAGTCACATGCTGTTTCAGTACCACATGGACCTCTCCATGGTCAAAGAGTACCGAACTTCTAGGTGATCAGAGGTTCTTCGCTGGCATGGACCGTCCCGCCTACAACCACTAACTCTTTCAAATTAGAAATGCTGCCTAGTCATGTGCTGTTTCATGTACGCCCCACCAGGCCAGAGAGAAGAAAAGAAGAAAGAAAAGAGGACGAGGATTACGACCCTTTCACAGGCCGGGTGCATCCACTTGCTAAAAAAAAAACAAAAAAAAAACAGGTTTTTTTTTTTTTCCTTTTTTCCTATATATATATGACCACATGATAATATACTGTTGTTAATGCTACCATTGTCACCTGAACCTTGATTAATCCTCCACCACGGTTTCCATATAGCAACTTTCCCAAGGCAAATCAATCCAACTTCCTCAAAACACACCCCATCCCACCGACTTGTCTCTCAAATCAAATCTCTGACTTTGAAAACAACTAACGCAACTTTCAATCACAATCTTAGTGTCCGCAACAGAGACTACTAAACATTCATATTTAACTAGTAAACTAAATTTAGTCTCCCAAACAGAGACTAAGCCATGCACACATTCCAACCAAAACACAACAAAACTCAATCAATGTTCACCAATCTCCCGAACAGAGATTATATATTGTAAAAGTCTTTAGCGTTTCGCGCTGTGTATTTCATAATTGTCAAAGTATTTTGTCCCACAATTTCGGATATTTTTTCAGCAATGTTCACAATGGACCATGGAGTGTTCTGTGGCTCTCCCACAGCTCTATTGGGTAAAAATGGACAATCCGATTCCAGCAGGATGTTTGAAAGTGAAATCCTTTTCACAACGTCTAGACACTCCACATGATGAGTACCCCATACAATCTTGGGTGACAATCCAAAGTACATTCCTGGAAATACCTTCTGCCAGGCCTCAAAAACTTGCATCCCCGCTGTAAAGCAATGCAGGTACACTGGATGAGTCGGTAACAGCTCCGACTCAAGTACTTTCAAGCAATCAAAATACGCTGTTGAAGAACCTGGGTTGTCACGGCAGTGAATAACTATCGGAAAACCACCAAACTTCGCCATACGGGCCAGCTGTTTCAGCATGTTCTTCTGGCAATTTCGGTTCACACGGAATCCAGAATAATCCAGTCCAACTTCACCCACAGCGATGACATCTGGCGACATAAGTTGCTGATCAAGTTGATCCAACAGATCGTCCCTTGGCTCATTACACACTTTGGGGTGCAGCCCCAAACAGCAATAAACAGGAATCTCTTCCCTCTTCCACGTGGCTCTAGTTACCGCATCGGGATACGGAACCTCGTCCGGGAAACAGTAGGATGAAACCAATGCTGCAATGTTCACATTTTGCTGAGCCCTCGGACCATAGTTATAGATTGTCTTTTTCAAACCATGTATTTCCACACCTCTTTTGCCCTGCAAAAACTCCTGCAAATGACAATGTGCATCAACTACGTCTCCATACAAGATGCCGGATAACGGAACCTGTTGTTCAGTAGGAGTAAGGGCTGTGGTATCCTGATGACCCAGATAATTCATAAGGCCTGCAATTAGTCTCCAGTGAATGAGACTACCTACTGAGTTTGGGGGTGATACCGTCAGAAGAAAATTGGCTCTTCTCCCATTTATATGTCGTTCAAAAAGCTGCATGTTCTCCTGATCTGCTGCTGACAAAGCTTTGGTCGACTCGGCGGCGGGATACAACTTCTGTTCCACGATAATTCTCAATAGCTCCCGGAATGAATGCGCTCCCAACTCTCTTCCTAGCAACTTCAAAAACTGTTTGGCCTTCTCCAGATCCAAGCACTGACGGCTTACACTCCATGGAATATGCGTCCTTTCCACATGTTCGCGAAGCTTCTTCGTGGTTACCGTACAAGCTTCAAAAATGCAACGCTTCCTTGACGTCATATTTTTCGTCAAAACCGGGTATACCAAAGGAGGAATTGGCTCATCGCGTTCCACTTCCCTGATCCACTTGTCATACGAAATTGTTGACATGTCAGTTTCTGTCCAAGTCTCCTCTTCGGCAGACTTGATTTGAGTTTTCCCAGAAAATTGCTCATGCACGCTCCAGGTATCATCCCTAGGCACAATATGGACCTCCCGTCTCTCAGGGGCAGCCGCTCCCAACTCTTCCACTTCCAAACCCGTTGGCTGTTTTTCCAGTGCTTTCAAAACTGGCTCCACAAACATGGGTGGCTTAGAACCGTTAATGAAATCCACTCCTGTTTCAGGGGTTAGCATTCGTCTTATCAGCTCAGAATCCTTCGGTTTTTCAGCTTCCAGGACGGCTAATTGCTCTAGAGATGCTGGTACAGGGCAATCCAAGATCATTAAAGATCCACTAGAAACTTTCATGGCACCTTCCACAGTAGGGAAATCTAGAGGAGTTGAAGTACGTGGGTGCGGCACTGGAACTGGAGTCTCCACAATCAGAGACTCGGTAGAAACAAGAGTTTCCGTAGCAACAGCAGGACGATTCTTCTCAACTCTTTGCAATTGATTCATGCAATTTACCAACAAACTTTGCTGTGTCAAGGGTGAAATCCGGTTCACAGGATCCGCCATTACCCTAAATATCTCTGCTGTAGAGATATGAGGATGGCCTGCTTTAAGCATAGCAAACACTTGTTGCTCTTCAGCTACTGGTAATTCCATGTTGAATTACTTTTATCAAGACTGATCACTCAAGTGAAGAAATAGTAGAACTGAAACTTTATCGCTGGATAGCTTGAATTACTAGAACTCAAAGGGACTTGAACAAGGCGAACTTGACAAGTGTGTGCATACTGAAAAAGGAAACAAAGAAATCTTTAAGTTTACGCACAGCTCCAAATACTTTATGTGTAATTTCGTATTAGTAGTAAGCATATACTTAACTATGCATTAACTACAATCAAATCAAATAATCTTTCAAATGAGCAGGTTTTTTCCTAATCCTAGCAGTTCTAACAGGTTGAGACTCAGATTGAATGGGTAACTCTACAGCTTCCTGATTTGAAAATAGGGGTTCTGAGTTTGACTCAAATAAGTCAGTAAGAACTGTTTCTGCATTTTGAGACAAATTAGTAACAGAAGTCTCCTGATTAGCAGAGACTTGAGAACTATTTTGAGCTTGTACATTGTCCTGTTGAGGCTGAGGTGGTTCAAATAAAGTGGTTAACCCTAACTCGTCGTCATCCTCCTCATACGGCAACGTCTCGTCCAAGTCCAACACACGGTGTCTGAGGCGGCGCATCCACATAGGAATCGACCTGTCCAAACAAGGCTTGAGCCTGTCATGATGCACAACAACCTCCCTTTTACGACCTTTGATCCTGAACAACACAGGAGAGATCACTTTGATCACGAGATACGGGCCATTCCAAATCGGTTTCAGTTTGTTACTTTGACCTACTTTCGAACTGGAGTTTATAAGATATACTAAATCTCCAACATTGTGCTTTCTTTCAAGTACTTTGAGATCATAGTCTTTCTTTTGTCTACGCTGAGCAGACAGAAGAGTATCTCTAGCTTGTTTATGGACACGTTTAAGCCGTTCTTCAAGTTTTTTGACATATTCCACAGGAGTTTCTTGTCGTAAGTGTTGATCAACAGTCCCTAGCATCAAATCAATTGGTTCCAGAACTTCACGTCCTAACATCATTCGATTTGCAGTAAAACCTGTCGTCCTGTTGACTGATGCACGAATGGCTCCAGCAAGTAACTGAAGATTCTCGTCCCAAGTCCTCTGATTTCCTTTCAGGTAAGCACGAATGATTTGAAGTAATGTCTTGTTGAACCGCTCTACCTGCGCGTTTGACGCCGGATGGTACGGAGTCGTTCTAGTCTTCACAATTTGTAGAAGTTGGCACACTTGGGTGAACAAATTCCCAGTAAAGTTTCGACCTTGATCCGTATGGATCTGTAGCGGACAACCGAATCTGGCAATAAATCCTTCAACCATGGCCTTGGCTATCGTCTCCGCATTCTGATCAGGTAGGGGGTAACACTCCAACCATTTGGTGAACTGATCCACCAACATCAGGATATAAACGTTACCACTATGGCTTTTGGGAAACGGACCTAAAATGTCTAAATGGACTCGCTCCATGGGCACGCCAGCATGAAAAGTTCCAAGTTTGGCCTTGGCCTTTCTGTGAGGTTTCTTGTTAATGCTACATTTTCGGCACGACTTTACAAATGTCTCTATATCTGATCGCATTTTGTACCAGAAAAAGTTGCGTTTGAGTTTTGCCAAAGTTTTGGTTATACCTAAGTGTCCAGAAGTTGGAACATCATGGGCCAATTCAAGTATGTCTTGTCGCAGACTTTTTGGAACTACCAACTTGTAGGTCTCGGGTTCAAATGGATCATCAGAAACATATCTGTAGAGTAAAACTCCATCCCTCAGTATAAACTGTTCTTTGTTCAACCAATAAGCCTTGGTTTCAGCGCTAGCGAGCATCAAAAAATATTCAGTTGCCTCCTCTCCAGATTCAAGAAATTCAAGTAGAAGTTCAAGATTGGCATCGTCTCTTTGAGCTGTGACAATCTGGTCAACTGTATAACCAGCAGGCAACCAATGATCCAGCTGCAACATCTGTATGGCGACTGTAGGAGTCCTAAATGATAATGGGACCACGTCGTCCACTTCTTCATCAAATCTTGACCATTGGTGATGCGCTCTGGTGCAATATGGACAACCTCCACACTTGAGATTTTTGAGATCTGTCCCAGCTCGGTAACAGTCACACGGTTCCAGTAGATCCGGGATTCTGGAAAGAGCATCTGCGTTGCTGTGTTTCCTACCCTGGCGATGCAAGATCCGCATGTCGAACTGCGACAACTCTTCTATCCATCTAGCTAGTTGACCTTGAATCCCCCGAAATCTCATCAACCATGCTAGGCTGTTGTGGTCAGTCCGGATCATGAATTTACGTCCTAGCAAAAAGTGACGATACTGCCGAGTGAAACACACAATTGCCAGTAGTTCTCTGCGAGTCGCACAATATCTTTGTTGAGCAGGAGTTAGTACGCAACTACCATAAGATACAACTCGTTCTACACCATTTTGCACCTGCAAAAGTTCAGCTCCTATAGCTGTTTTGGATGCGTCTGTATCCAAAATAAATAAATCAGTCCTATTTGGGTACACTAACAAAGGCGCTTCAGTTAATTTTTGCTTCAAAGATTTGAAAGCTAACTCATGTTCATTTGACCACTGAAAATTACTTTGCCTAACTTTAGAACCTGTCAATTTGTACAGTGGAACTGCTGTTTCAGCAAATTTGTCAATATGGTCTCTGTGATAGTTAGCTAAACCCAAAAATTGCTGTAACTCCTTCCTGTTATGAGGAACAGGCCAGTCTAGAATCTTTTGGATACTTTCAGAATTTGGTCTAATGCCTTGGGCACTCACTATCTTTCCAAGAAATTTAACTTCCTTTTGAAATAAAAGACATTTCTTTGGTTTGAGCTTAAGGTTGTAAGTTCTAAATCTGTCCAGCGTTTCCTTCAGATTTTGAATATGATCTGAGAAACAGTTTCCTAGAATTACAACATCATCTAAGTAGGCCAAAACTGTCTTCCATGTAAGGCCTATTAGTACCAATTGTATGATTCTTTGAAATGTCGACGGCGCATTACACAACCCAAAACCCATTCTAACATGCTCAAACAAACCAAAGCGAGTTTGAAAAGCAGTCTTATGCCTGTCCGATTCTGCAATTTTAACTTGATAATAGCCCGAAGCCATGTCCAATGTACTGAAATATACACTTCCATTCAAAGCCGAAATACAATGTTTAATATCCGGTAAACTGAATGAAGATTTGACAGTACAAGCATTAAGGCGTCTATAGTCTATTGCATAACGAATTGTACCATCTTTCTTTCTAATGAATACAGGCGGTGAAGCCCAATCTGAATTAGACTCCTGTATTACTCCTGCATCTAACATTTTTTGAATACAAGCTTCCTCCTCATCCTCAAATTGCAAAGGAATTCGACGCATTTGTTGTTTGATTGGATTTGAATCTTTGGTATCAATTTCATGATCAAAATGCTCAAAACAACCAATGTCTAAGTCATGTTTTGCAAAAACGTCCTCATAGTCTGTTAAAACAGACTGAAGTACTTTTCTCTCATTTTCAGATAACTCTTCCGAAGACTTGTCATATAAGACTTGCAAATGAACAGGTACTTCGCATTTTTCCGAGTTAGTCTCTTTTGATACTTGCATTATTTCAGATTGACCGATTTTTGAACACTTTAGATCAACCGACTTTGTTTCTGGCATAATACTGCATTTCTCTTGACTAGCAGAAGCATTTGATAGTCTGTAATCACTCAGAACTGTGTCAACTTCAATTGCACTACCAATTATACAGTCGGATTGCAAATTAACTTCAATGTCACTATCATTTACAATTTGCACAATTGGTCTACCAGAATCAAAAATGCAATTTGGTATTAGTACTTTAGTATCAATTCGTGGTTGTAACGCCATTACCTTGTTTGGTTCAGTCTGTAGGATTACTTTCACATTTTTCACTGTTCCAGGTGGAATATGTACTTTCTCACTTAAACTCACCTTACTGACACAATACTTTTCGTTGGCAGCATTCCTCATAAAAACAAATGGAATCAAGCAGTCCAACACTTTCAAATAACATTCACTTAAATCAATAACCACTTTATGTTTCAGTAGGAAGTCAAGTCCCAACAACATGTTATCAGCTATATTCGCCACATACATATCCTGTAAAACAGTTACTGAACCAATTGTAATTGGTATGTTCATATACAGTTTGGCTAACAAATACTGATTAGCTCCGGCACATTTGAGCCTGATTGTTTCTGTAGGAGCTATGTCAACATGGATGATGAAAAGATGGAGAAGAACAACAAACGAACTGATGAATCTACTTCAAGTTAAGATTACTGCCTAGTCACATGCTGTTTCAGTACCACATGGACCTCTCCATGGTCAAAGAGTACCGAACTTCTAGGTGATCAGAGGTTCTTCGCTGGCATGGACCGTCCCGCCTACAACCACTAACTCTTTCAAATTAGAAATGCTGCCTAGTCATGTGCTGTTTCATGTACGCCCCACCAGGCCAGAGAGAAGAAAAGAAGAAAGAAAAGAGGACGAGGATTACAACCCTTTCACAGGCCGGGTGCATCCACTTGCTAAAAAAAAAAAACAAAAAAAAACAGGTTTTTTTTTTCCTTTTTTCCTATATATATATGACCACATGATAATATACTGTTGTTAATGCTACCATTGTCACCTGAACCTTGATTAATCCTCCACCACGGTTTCCATATAGCAACTTTCCCAAGGCAAATCAATCCAACTTCCTCAAAACACACCCCATCCCACCGACTTGTCTCTCAAATCAAATCTCTGACTTTGAAAACAACTAACGCAACTTTCAATCACAATCTTAGTCTCCGCAACAGAGACTACTAAACATTCATATTTAACTAGTAAACTAAATTTAGTCTCCCAAACAGAGACTAAGCCATGCACACATTCCAACCAAAACACAACAAAACTCAATCAATGTTCACCAATCTCCCGAACAGAGATTATATATTGTAAAAGTCTTTAGCGTTTCGCGCTGTGTATTTCATAATTGTCAAAGTATTTTGTCCCACAATTTCGGATATTTTTTCAGCAACGTTCACAATGGACCATGGAGTGTTCTGTGGCTCTCCCACAGCTCTATTGGGTAAAAATGGACAATCCGATTCCAGCAGGATGTTTGAAAGTGAAATCCTTTTCACAACGTCCAGACACTCCACATGATGAGTACCCCATACAATCTTGGGTGACAATCCAAAGTACATTCCTGGAAATACCTTCTGCCAGGCCTCAAAAACTTGCATCCCCGCTGTAAAGCAATGCAGGTACACTGGATGAGTCGGTAACAGCTCCGACTCAAGTACTTTCAAGCAATCAAAATACGCTGTTGAAGAACCTGGGTTGTCACGGCAGTGAATAACTATCGGAAAACCACCAAACTTCGCCATACGGGCCAGCTGTTTCAGCATGTTCTTCTGGCAATTTCGGTTCACACGGAATCCAGAATAATCCAGTCCAACTTCACCCACAGCGATGACATCTGGCGACATAAGTTGCTGATCAAGTTGATCCAACAGATCGTCCCTTGGCTCATTACACACTTTGGGGTGCAGCCCCAAACAGCAATAAACAGGAATCTCTTCCCTCTTCCACGTGGCTCTAGTTACCGCATCGGGATACGGAACCTCGTCCGGGAAACAGTAGGATGAAACCAATGCTGCAATGTTCACATTTTGCTGAGCCCTCGGACCATAGTTATAGATTGTCTTTTTCAAACCATGTATTTCCACACCTCTTTTGCCCTGCAAAAACTCCTGCAAATGACAATGTGCATCAACTACGTCTCCATACAAGATGCCGGATAACGGAACCTGTTGTTCAGTAGGAGTAAGGGCTGTGGTATCCTGATGACCCAGATAATTCATAAGGCCTGCAATTAGTCTCCAGTGAATGAGACTACCTACTGAGTTTGGGGGTGATACCGTCAGAAGAAAATTGGCTCTTCTCCCATTTATATGTCGTTCAAAAAGCTGCATGTTCTCCTGATCTGCTGCTGACAAAGCTTTGGTCGACTCGGCGGCGGGATACAACTTCTGTTCCACGATAATTCTCAATAGCTCCCGGAATGAATGCGCTCCCAACTCTCTTCCTAGCAACTTCAAAAACTGTTTGGCCTTCTCCAGATCCAAGCACTGACGGCTTACACTCCATGGAATATGCGTCCTTTCCACATGTTCGCGAAGCTTCTTCGTGGTTACCGTACAAGCTTCAAAAATGCAACGCTTCCTTGACGTCATATTTTTCGTCAAAACCGGGTATACCAAAGGAGGAATTGGCTCATCGCGTTCCACTTCCCTGATCCACTTGTCATACGAAATTGTTGACATGTCAGTTTCTGTCCAAGTCTCCTCTTCGGCAGACTTGATTTGAGTTTTCCCAGAAAATTGCTCATGCACGCTCCAGGTATCATCCCTAGGCACAATATGGACCTCCCGTCTCTCAGGGGCAGCCGCTCCCAACTCTTCCACTTCCAAACCCGTTGGCTGTTTTTCCAGTGCTTTCAAAACTGGCTCCACAAACATGGGTGGCTTAGAACCGTTAATGAAATCCACTCCTGTTTCAGGGGTTAGCATTCGTCTTATCAGCTCAGAATCCTTCGGTTTTTCAGCTTCCAGGACGGCTACTTGCTCTAGAGATGCTGGTACAGGGCAATCCAAGATCATTAAAGATCCACTAGAAACTTTCATGGCACCTTCCACAGTAGGGAAATCTAGAGGAGTTGAAGTACGTGGGTGCGGCACTGGAACTGGAGTCTCCACAATCCAGACGACTCCAGATCAACAAAGGAAGCACCCACGTGGACATCACAGGTGGAGGGCCATTTCTTTCAAGAAGAAGATAGGGAGTAGTGTCGTGACTGTCGCCGATCGCGCAAGTGTGACCGCACCTTTAGGTTCGAGGAAGTGGAGCCGCGCCTTAAGCAGACAGTGAGTCAATCGGCGGTCGTGACTTGTGTCTGCAGATTCCTGCGCCTGTCAGCACTTGAAGTCTAGATCCCAAACAGTTCACATCAAAGTAAGTTTAGTATATATTGTGTTTGTATCATGTATTCATGTGTTGTAAAGTGTTGTATTCTTAAAATACTATAACTGGTACCAAAAACTTGTTGATTTGGTGTTGTTTTGTGCTGAACTGAATAAGGCAAAGAGGGAACTATATGCACGTGTAGTGATATAGAGGTGTGGTGAAAGGGCACCTTGTGCATCCATTTGTCTTGGTAAGAGGAGATGTTGTTTTTCTGCTAAGTATCTTTATCAATTTATTCCGGTGTAATGACGGTTTCCTGTGACTAAATATTGCTGCTAAATGATAAACTAGTGTGTGTAGAGTGTTATAAACTAATTTTTATGAGGTGACATTCTGTAGAAGTGATATAAAAACTGTGTAATTTTGACCCAGTTTTATGCACGTGGACTGTGATTCAGCCATGTTGAGTTGTTTGTTTTCAAAATAGTATCCCAATGCCCTTGTCCTTGATGAAATATTTGCATAACTAAAAATGGACTGTGAGTACTGAACATTGATTCCTGTTTACACTGTTACTGATAAGATCTCTCCCTGATGAAATGTACCAACCGGACCGGACCGTAACATGCTTTTGAACACTGCTATTGATTAGTTGTACTAGTGTGTAAATATACTGGAAGCTTGCCAGTGTAAATTCTTTATGCAGCAATATTGAGTGCACATGAATGTATACTGCCTGCCACTATAAATAGAATGAAGTAACTGATACCGGTACTTCAAATAGCCCACACTGTAAGCATGTTGCTACAGTAAAATACAGAAATTCTGCTCCAATTGTCACTTAGGCCAGGAAATTGAAAATAATCACCAAATAGATTTATTTCTGCATTGAAAATTAGTACAGAGGAAAAAAAAAAAAAAAACATTTCACATCCTGAAAAAAAAAAAAAAATGTGTGAAATATTGCATGTGTGAAATGTATGGTGAATTTAAAAATCTGTACTATTTTCTTCTGTCTGTCTGAACAGACAGTGCAAATACTGAAATGCTGATTTTACTCAATTAAACCCACATGCATTATGTGAACCAATACCGTATTCCATGAAATAAACGCCCACCTGAGCTTTTATTTGAATACTGCTCTGTGAATGATTGAAACATCTGAACATTGGAAAAAAAAAAAAAAAAAAACATTTTTTGTGCCAGTGTGGTACATATTGGAAATTACATTGAAAAAATTATGGACATAGTATATCCTGAATGAACATTTGATTTGTGTTGGAAAAAAAAAAATTAAACTGTAAAATTATATAGTTGTGCAGAAAGACAAATTGGGAAATAAATTGGGAAAACTGTTTACTGACATATTGTCTGAAGGAAATTGAATTAGCAATAAATTAGAACTCTTGGAAACACTTGAAAAAAAAAAGGACTACCGTAAATTACATAATAGAAGCTCAGTGAATGATTTTTGCTGGAACTAGAGCATTGACATTACTGCTGTCATCGAATAAAAATATTGATGTGTTTAAATTAAAACTTTGAAAGTAACTGTTAAATCAAAGTACCGTAAAACTTATAATAAAAGTTCAAGCATCTATTGTTTTAAAAAGTGAACTTTGATTACTTGGATAACAATTAGTGAACATTTAATATAGTTGTGTGATTTAATAGTGAAATTAATATTTGATATGGATACTTGATAGTATTTTGATATACATTTGATACTTTTTGATATACATTTGATACATTTTGATATACATTTTATTTGATATACATTTCATTGCATTGATACATGTCTACTAACATTTGATGTTGTGACCCCAAACTGGATGTTGTGGATAATTAAGTGTTAGAAAGTTAATAAACAATGGCAGTGTCACTGAATAAACGATTTTCGGTGGAAACGGTTACAATTGAAGAATTGATTAGTCTAGGTGGACCGTTTGAAAAAGAGAAGGTTGCGGAACAATTTGTCACCGAACGTGACAAAGTATGTGGTCGATTGACAGAATCCCAATTTTGGGATACAAAATTACCAAAAAATATTAAACAGGAAGTATTTTGCTTGCAAAAGATAGAGTTTTTTGGTCAAAAAGATGGCGAGGACGTGATCAGAACGGGTGTACAAAAGTTAACCGTCTCAGCAGAAAAACAACAAGAGCTATTAGAAAAAGTAGTTGAGAACACTACTCAAACTACAAAGGTACTTGAAAAACTTTCAAGACAAACTGATGAATCGATTGACATAGCTAAACAGAGTTTAGCAATTCAGACAAAAATGGTTGAAAAATTGGATCAGAACGATGAGAAATTCTATTCTCTGTTGAAACAGATAGAACAAAATCGTGAGGCGGATAAGGAAAAAACTGAACAATATTTTGAGGAGTCAAATATCAAATTTGACAGAGTAATGACTAGATTGGAAAAGCAAGGTGAGGAAAATCTGAGGAAAATTGAGTTAATGGAAAAAAAGTTCGAGAACGAAAAATTGGTTAGATTTCGGGAGAGCACTGAAAATGAAACTCGCATAGATGCTGTTCAGTCACAAATTACTCAACAGCAGTCGGACACCAGAAATACTCATACTCGAGTTACTGAACTGTCAGATTCCGTAATGAACTTTCGACAGACGGAACATGAACATTTTGATATGTTACGAGATAAACTGGACGAGTGCGATAATGCTGTGTTTCATTCAGCGGAACGTCAGAGAGTTGTTCGCTCAGCGGTTACTGAACTAATAGATAAAAGTGACACTTGCTTGTCGTTCATTGAGGAATGTTCAGGGGTGGCAAAGGATGTTCACTCAGTTACGATAGAAGCAAAAAGTGACATTAAATCATTGGATAGAAACTTGCAAAGTGTGTCAGGTACTTTGGGTAAGCAAATATACAAGGTACAAGGTACTGTGCATCAAGGTACGTACGAGGTTAAGTTAACCCAAGGACAGATCAGGGAAGAACTTGGTAAGGTGTCAGATAAAATTGACTTTAAAAGTGAGGTTAACATTCAGGCAGTGGAAGATAGTGAGAAAACGATAGTTAGACAATTCCAGGATGTAACTGAAAACCTGGCTCAAACTAACAATGTGCTTACCCCTGCAACTACTAGGATAAAAACTGTTGATTTATCTAGGCCACCACCACAATTGGATATCCCGGTTGATAAAAGTCAGTTCAATGTTGCTTTCACTCAACCAGCGGTTGATGACTTAGTGAGTTACCCTAATCAACCAAGTCAGGGTAGGGTTCCATTGTCACAAAACTTGTATCAATCACAACAGGTGAGTCAACTAAGTCAACCAGTACCTCAAACATTTCAGGTGTCTGGTACTGAGCAGACACAGGGATTTTCTGGTTTTTCAAGAGGTGTGCAACCACAAGGTATAAGACCAATTGACAATGTAAACTTTCCTTGTGAACCAGTTACTCAATATTCAGGTCATGTAGCCGATACCCAACCAACACTAGTGACTGATGACCAAACTGTGAACAGGTTAGTGAATACTCGAGGTAATGCCCCATTACCTAAGGCACCAACTTTTGATGGAACAGGTTGGAAGGGATTTATTCACCAGTTTGAATTATGGTGTTCTGCTTATGGCTTACCTGAGGGAGATAAGGTAGGAAGGTTCCTCTTAGCTTTGACAGGTAAAGCAAATGACTTTGCGCTAGAGATCCCAGAACAAACAAAGCAAAATTATGCAGAGTTGAAACAAAGGTTCGCTGCAAAGTTTGACAAACCTATGGAACCGAGTACTGCTAGGTCGATCATGCATAACCTAAAACAAGAACCGTCTGAGGATTTAGAAACATTTGCTGAAAGACTTTTAAAAATAGCAGATTTTGCTTATCCTATGATTCAACCCAGAGAAAGGGAAGGGCTCGCGGTCGAACAATTTCTGAAGGGTTGTAGGGAGATACAACAGGCATATATGATTTCAATGCATAGGCCAATAACTCTTCAAGATGCAATCGACAAAATGAAAATGGCGTTGAGCAACAAAACGTTGATTCTAGGTAAACCTTCTGGAGTGTCAGATAGGCAAAATGAGTATGACAAAAACATTAGTAGACTTGGGCGAGACATTCGACAAGGTACACCCCAAAGTTCCCCTGATAGTAGGGATGGTAAACCGCCAAATGTGGGAGGTAAAATGATTTCACCAGATCGTAGGGATGATCAGTGCTACAATTGTAGTGGTTTTGGACATTATAGTAGGGATTGTCCTTCACGTATGTCCCCTAGGAATGTTAGGTGTTTCAACTGCGGTGAACTTGGACATATCCAACGTAGGTGCCCCCTACCAAGGAAAAATAGGTTTCGTGGATCACCGAACAATTCACCTCAAAATAGGCGAAACAAATTCAAAACTTCGTCGCCAAACGGGGATAGCGATCGAAACAATTCAAGAAGGGGTTCGCCCACGTATCGCAGATTTACTCCGCCTAGGTTCCAAAACAGAAATAGGTCTGTTTCACCAGCAGATCTAGACAAAAATTGGAGAGATAGGAGTAGCGATAAAGACTATGAGTACCAGCAACCACCGGAAGTAATTCGAAGAAATGTTTCATTCTCCGGTGCTAATTTAAATGGGAAAAGGGGAAGTCCGAGGGTCGGGACACCTCCCCAAAAACAGTAGATACTGACCCCAAAACTGACAAACAGTTGAAAGAACTTGAACTTTCATGTAAAAATGTAAATAATTTTGTTATTGTTGATGTAAAGTTAGCAAATTATCCTATTGAAGCAATTGTAGATACTGCCGCACAGGTGACGGTAGTTAATGTGGATGTGTTTACAAATTTATTTGGTGAGGACATAGCTCCTACAGAAACAATTAGGCTCAAATGTGCCGGAGCTAATCAGTATTTGTTAGCCAAACTGTATATGAACATACCAATTACAATTGGTTCAGTAACTGTTTTACAGGATATGTATGTGGCGAATATAGCTGATAACATGTTGTTGGGACTTGACTTCCTACTGAAACATAAAGTGGTTATTGATTTAAGTGAATGTTATTTGAAAGTGTTGGACTGCTTGATTCCATTTGTTTTTATGAGGAATGCTGCCAACGAAAAGTATTGTGTCAGTAAGGTGAGTTTAAGTGAGAAAGTACATATTCCACCTGGAACAGTGAAAAATGTGAAAGTAATCCTACAGACTGAACCAAACAAGGTAATGGCGTTACAACCACGAATTGATACTAAAGTACTAATACCAAATTGCATTTTTGATTCTGGTAGACCAATTGTGCAAATTGTAAATGATAGTGACATTGAAGTTAATTTGTAATCCGACTATATAATTGGTAGTGCAATTGAAGTTGACACAGTTCTGAGTGATTACAGACTATCAAATGCTTCTGCTAGTCAAGAGAAATGCAGTATTATGCCAGAAACAAAGTCGGTTGATCTAAAGTGTTCAAATATCGGTCAATCTGAAATAATGCAAGTATCAAAAGAGACTAACTCGGAAAAATCCGAAGTACCCGTTCATTTGCAAGTCTTATATGACAAGTCTTCGGAAGAGTTATCTGAAAATGAGAGAAAAGTACTTCAGTCTGTTTTAACAGACTATGAGGACGTTTTTGCAAAACATGACTTAGACATTGGTTGTTTTGAGCATTTTGATCATGAAATTGATACCAAAGATTCAAATCCAATCAAACAACAAATGCGTCGAATTCCTTTGCAATTTGAGGATGAGGAGGAAGCTTGTATTCAAAAAATGTTAGACGCAGGAGTGATACAGGAATCCAATTCAGATTGGGCTTCACCGCCTGTATTCATTAGAAAGAAAGATGGTACAATTCATTATGCAATAGACTATAGACGCCTTAATGCTTGTACTGTCAAATCTTCATTCAGTTTACCGGATATTAAACATTGTATTTCGGCTTTGAATGGAAGTGTATATTTCAGTACATTGGACATGGCTTCGGGCTATTATCAAGTTAAAATTGCAGAATCGGACAGGCATAAGACTGCTTTTCAAACTCGCTTTGGTTTGTTTGAACATGTTAGAATGGGTTTTGGGTTGTGTAATGCGCCGTCGACATTTCAAAGAATCATACAATTGGTACTAAGAGGCCTTACATGGAAGACAGTTTTGGCCTACTTAGATGATGTTGTAATTCTAGGGAACTGCTTTTCAGATCATATTCAAAATCTGAAGTAAACTCTGGACAGATTTAGAACTTACAACCTTAAGCTCAAACCAAAGAAATATCTTTTATTCCAAAAGGAAGTTAAATTTCTTGGAAAGATTGTGAGTGCCCAAGGCATTAGCCCAAATCCTGAAAGTATCCAAAAGATTTTAGACTGGCCTGTTCCTCGTAACAGGAAGGAGTTACAGCAATTTTTGGGTTTAGCTAACTATCACAGAGACCATATTGACAAATTTGCTGAAACAGCTGTTCCACTGTACAAATTGACAGGTTTTAAAGTTAGGCAAAGTAATTTTCAGTGGTCAAATGAACATGAGTTAGCTTTCAAAAATTTGAAGCAAAAACTAACTGAAGCGCCTTTGTTAGTGTACCCAAATAGGACTGATTTATTTATTTTGGATACAGACGCATCCAAAACAGCTATAGGAGCTGAACTTTTGCAGGTGCAAAATGGTGTAGAACGAGTTGTATCTTATGGTAGTTGCGTACTAACTCCTGCTCAACAACGATATTGCGCGACTCGCAGAGAACTACTTGCAATTGTGTGTTTCACTCGACAGTATCGTCACTTTTTGCTAGGACGTAAATTCATGATCCGGACTGACCACAACAGCCTAGCATGGTTGATGAGATTTCGGGGGATTCAAGGTCAACTAGCTAGATGGATAGAAGAGTTGTCGCAGTTCGACATGCAGATCTTGCATCGCCAGGGTAGGAAACACATCAACGCAGATGCTCTTTCCAGAATTCCGGATGTACTGGAACCGTGTGACTGTTACCGAGCTGGAACCGATCTAAAAAATCTCAAGTGTGGAGGTTGTCCATATTGCACCAGAGCGCATCACCAATGGTCAAGATTTGATGAAGAAGTGGATGACGTAGTCCCGTTATCTTTTAGGACTCCTACAGTCGCCATACAGATGTTGCAGCTGGATCATTGGTTGCCTGCTGGTTATACAGTTGACCAGATTGTCACAGCTCAAAGAGACGATGCCAATCTTGAACTTCTACTTGAATTTCTTGAATCTGGAGAGGAGGCAACTGAATATTTTTTGATGCTCGCTAGCGCTGAAACCAAGGCTTATTGGTTGAACAAAGAACAGTTTATACTGAGGGATGGAGTTTTACTCTACAGATATGTTTCTGATGATCCATTTGAACCCGAGACCTACAAGTTGGTAGTTCCAGAAAGTCTGCGACAAGACATACTTGAACTAGCTCATGATGTTCCAACTTCTGGACACTTAGGTATAACCAAAACTTTGGCAAAACTCAAACGCAACTTTTTCTGGTACAAAATGCGATCAGATATAGAGACATTTGTAAAGTCGTGCCGAAAATGTAGCATTAACAAGAAACCTCACAGAAAGGCCAAGGCCAAACTTGGAACTTTTCATGCTGGCGTGCCCATGGAGCGAGTCCATTTAAACATTTTAGGTCCGTTTCCCAAAAGCCATAGTGGTAACGTTTATATCCTGATGTTGGTGGATCAGTTCACCAAATGGTTGGAGTGTTACCCCCTACCTGATCAGAATGCGGAGACGATAGCCAAGGCCATGGTAGAAGGATTTATTGCCAGATTCGGTTTCCCGCTACAGATCCATACGGATCAAGGTCGAAACTTTACTGGGAATTTGTTCACCCAAGTGTGCCAACTTCTACAAATTGTGAAGACTAGAACGACTCCGTACCATCCGGCGTCAAACGCGCAGGTGGAGAGGTTCAACAAGACGTTACTTCAAATCATTCGTGCTTACCTGAAAGGAAATCAGAGGACTTGGGACGAGAATCTTCAGTTACTTGCTGGAGCCATTCGTGCATCAGTCAACAGGACGACAGGTTTTACTGCAAATCGAATGATGTTAGGACGTGAAGTTCTGGAACCAATTGATTTGATGCTAGGGACTGTTGATCAACACTTACGACAAGAAACTCCTGTGGAATATGTCAAAAAACTTGAAGAACGGCTTAAACGTGTCCATAAACAAGCTAGAGATACTCTTCTGTCTGCTCAGCGTAGACAAAAGAAAGACTATGATCTCAAAGTACTTGAAAGAAAGTACAATGTTGGAGATTTAGTATATCTTATAAACTCCAGTTCGAAAGTAGGTCAAAGTAACAAACTGAAACCGATTTAGAATGGCCCGTATCTCGTGATCAAAGTGATCTCTCCTGTGTTATTCAGTATCAAAGGTCGTAAAAGGGAGGTTGTTGTGCATCATGACAGGCTCAAGCCTTGTATGGACAGGTCAATTCCTATGTGGATGCGCCGCCTCAGACACCGTGTGTTGGACTTGGACGAGACGTTGCCGTATGAGGAGGATGACGACGAGTTAGGGTTAACCACTTTATTTGAACCACCTCAGCCTCAACAGGACAATGAACAAGCTCAAAATAGTTCTCAAGTCTCTGCTAATCAGGAGACTTCTGTTGCTAATTTGTCTCAAAATGCAGAAACAGTTCTTACTGACTTATTTGAGTCAAACTCAGAACCCCTATTTTCAAATCAGGAAACTGTAGAGGTACCCACTCAATCTGAGTCTCAACCTGCTAGAACTGCTAGGATTAGGAAAAAACCTGCACATTTGAAAGATTATTTGATTTGATTGTAGTTAATGCATAGTTAAGTATATGCTTACTACTAATACGAAATTACACATAAAGTATTTGGAGCTGTGCGTAAACTTAAAGATTTCTTTGTTTCCTTTTTCAGTATGCGCACACTTGTCAAGTTCGCCTTGTTCAAGTCCCTTTGAGTTCTAGTAATTCAAGCTATCCAGCGATAAAGTTTCAGTTCTACTATTTCTTCACTTGAGTGATCAGTCTTGATAAAAGTAATTCAACATGGAATTACCAGTAGCTGAAGAGCAACAAGTGTTTGCTATGCTTAAAGCAGGCCATCCTCATATCTCTACAGCGGAGATATTTAGGGTAATGGCGGATCCTGTGAACCGGATTTCACCCTTGACACAGCAAAGTTTGTTGGTAAATTGCATGAATCAACTGCAAAGAGTTGAGAGGAGTCGTCCTGCTGTTGCTACGGAAACCCTTGTTTCTACCGAGTCTCTGATTGTGGAGACTCCAGTTCCAGTGCCGCACCCACGTACTTCAACTCCTCTAGATTTCCCTACTGTGGAAGGTGCCATGAAAGTTTCTAGTGGATCTTTAATGATCTTGGATTGCCCTGTACCAGCATCTCTAGAGCAAGTAGCCGTCCTGGAAGCTGAAAAACCAAAGGATTCTGAGCTGATAAGACGAATGCTAACCCCTGAAACAGGAGTGGATTTCATTAACGGTTCTAAGCCACCCATGTTTGTGGAGCCAGTTTTGAAAGCACTGGAAAAACAGCCAACGGGTTTGGAAGTGGAAGAGTTGGGAACGGCTGCCCCTGAGAGACGGGAGGTCCATATTGTGCCTAGGGATGATACCTGGAGCGTGCATGAGCAATTTTCTGGGAAATCTCAAATCAAGTCTGCCGAAGAGGAGACTTGGACAGAAACTGACATGTCAACAATTTCGTATGACAAGTGGATCAGGGAAGTGGAACGCGATGAGCCAATTCCTCCTTTGGTATACCCGGTTTTGACGAAAAATATGACGTCAAGGAAGCGTTGCATTTTTGAAGCCTGTACGGTAACCACGAAGAAGCTTCGCGAACATGTGGAAAGGACGCATATTCCATGGAGTGTAAGCCGTCAGTGCTTGGATCTGGAGAAGGCCAAACAGTTTTTGAAGTTGCTAGGAAGAGAGTTGGGAGCGCATACATTCCGTGAACTTTTGAGAACTCGTTCAACTCTTTAGAACTTTCATAAAATTTCCAAGACGCTAGTTTTATGGTAGATTTTGAAGTTGCTTTTTTCAATGCTGATTATTACACTTGGATTTATGAACATTGTAATCACATTAGTTTTAAGGTAGTAATGAAATACAACTTAAATACTATCACTGTGTTGCTATGGTACAGATTTAACATTCTATTTCTCAGTATGCAATATTTGTGATGAAACAGATTGAATTTTGCTTGACAGAATTTGTTTTAAATTTATATAAAATTGTTCTTTGAGGCACATAAGTTGTTTTCTTTATGCTGCTTAATACACTTGGATTGGTGAACTTAATCTCAAATTAGTTTGTGAATTAGTTTGCTTAGATTGGTTGTATTGTTCTAACGCTATTTAATACATATGGGTTTGTGAGCTTAGAAATCACTTTTGCTTTAAGCCAGTATTGAAATGCAACTTGAATAATATAGCTTAGAAATTACTTTTGCTTTAAGCCAGTATTGAAATGTAACTTGAATACTACTACTGTGTTGCTGTTGCACAGATTTAACATTATCTTTCACAGTATAAAATATTTTTATGAGACAGATTGAATTTAAATTACTCTTTGTGGCAGATAAGCTGTGTATTTATGCTGCTTAATACACTTGGAGTTGCGAACTTAAAATATTAGAAAAGCTGTCTACTTACTTTGGGTAGATTTGATGGTTTTGTTTAAGGCTAATTAATATATATATATGGGTTAGTGAGCTCAGTGTGTACATCTGTTTTAAGCTAGTATTGTAATATAACTTAAATACTACTACCATGTTGCCATGGCACATATTTAGCATTCTTTCTCAGAGCCTACAAAATTTCCTATGAGATTGAATTCCTTTTATGTAACTATTTTGTGTGGTAGATAAATTGTGTTCTGTTCTGGCAGATCAAACTTGGATTTTGTTTAAAGCTGATTATTACATATGGTTTATGACCTTAGTAACTTAACATTAGTTTTAACCTGGTATTTGTAATATAATTTAAATACTACTAATGTATTGCTACGGAACAGGTTTAGCATTACGTTTGAGGGTATGCTTAATTTGTTACGAGACAGAATAAACATTCTTTTTCAGAATATATAAAATTTCTTGTGAGACAGATTAAATTTTTCTTGTTTAAAATTATGCAAACTATTCCTTGTGGTAGATAAACTGTGTTCTGTTCTGGCAGATCAAACTTGGATATTGTTTAAAGCTGATTATTACATATGGTTTATGACCTTAGTAACTTAACATTAGTTTTAACCTGGTATTTGTAATATAATTTAAATACTACTAATATAATTTAAATACTACTAATGTATTGCTACAGAACAGATTTAGCATTACGTTTGAGGGTATGCTTAATTTGTTACGAGACAGAATAAACATTCTTTTTCAGAATATATAAAATTTCTTGTGAGACAGATTAAATTTTTCTTGTTTAAAATTATGCAAACTATTCTTTGTGGTAGATAAACTGTGTTCTGTTCTGGCAAATAACTTGGGGTTTTGTTCTAAAGCTGATTAATACATATGGTTTATGACCTTAGTAATTACATTAGTTGTAAGCTAGTATTGTAATATATAAAATATATACTACTAATGTGTTGCTATGGAACATATTTAACATTCTGTTCCTGGGTATGTTTGATTTGCTACGAGACAGTTTTTTGTTTCATTAAATATATGTAAAAACTGTTCTTTACCATGTTTTAAGCACACTCAAGAACTGGTTCAAGAAATAATTGTAGTTGATAAACAGGATATCAAATTTTATTGTTAAAATATAAGTATATGTATTTTTGCTTTTTGAGTGCATAGTATCAACATAACAGAACTATTTGGGAATTGTTTGTTAATATAAATAAAACATCAGTATAAATTACTTGTATTGCTATGATATATTTTAGCTTATAAGTACCAAAATTTTGAATGACACCTCACTTATATTACATTAGTATTTGGAGCTTTATAATTGATTTGTTGGATCTAACACCAAATATATAATTTTACTAAACCAACATAGGCTATGTAGGTAAAAAGTTTGACTCTTAATAGTAAATGATTATTAATTTTCCTTTTTGCACTCTTTCTAATTGTTCAAGATAATTAATGTTAAATTTGTTACCTCCGAATGATCATTATATATATATATTTTTTGGTCTTTCTTTATTATTTCTGCACTACTACTTACAATTTTTATATGTGTTTTATTTTTTCTGTGTATCCTCTGTATATACATGTAGTTGATTTTGTGAAATATTTGGGAAGGATAACAGTGGCTCCTATGATGGTATTTCTCTCACTTGATTTTAACATGTATAGAAAATGGAAAGCTGAAAGGGTTGATATTGTGGTTTGCTTCATAGCCAGCACATATTTAAGGAAAATCCTTTCTTCAATAATGTTTTTGGAGTCCTGCATGTAAATGAACACTTCTTTTTAAAAGAATACAGTAAACATGAAAAATGAAACAAAGACACTGCCAGACAAAATCACGGTTTTATCTGCAAACTGTCAAGGGCTACGCACTTATGAAAAGAGAGTTGATGTATTAAGCTATTTAAAGGATACAAATGCATCAATTGTATGTCTCCAAGATACCCACCTTCTAGAAAATGATAGGTCATCTATTAGACAAATTTGGCCAGAGTGTTACATAAACGGCACAAAAACAAACTCTCGTGGGGTAATAATCCTTCTGAATAATAATTTTGAATATAGCATTTTAGACTCTTTCCAAGACGGTGAGGGTAACATCCTTCAGTTATTGATAAACTTTGGTACATTCAAGCTTAATTTGATTAATATTTATGCTCCAAACAAAGACAATCCAAATTTCTTTTCAAAAATTGTAGAGTTAGCCCAGAATGAGAATGCAGACCATGTGATGATATGTGGTGATTATAACTTAGTTTTAAACCCATCGATTGATTGTCAAAATTATACAAGTATTAATAACCCACAAGCGAGACAAAAGGTTCTTCAGATGATAAATGATCTAGATTTAATCGACTCATTTCGATATTTGAACAAGAATGTCAAACGATTTTCATGGAGAAAAAAAAATCCATTGAAACAAGGTAGACTTGATTACTTTCTTACTTCAAATACAATGCTAGATATGGTTGATTCATGTGACATTAAGCCAAGTTATCGGTCAGACCATTCGATAATCGAAATTAATATATGTATCAGTAGTTTTGTAATTGGTCGTGGGACATGGAAAATGAATAATAGTTTACTGAAAAATGAAGATTATCTGGCTTTAATAAATAGATTAATTGATGAGGAAAAAGAAAAATATTGTATACCAGTGTATAATGTTGACTATATTAAAGAAAAATTTAAAGATCTTACTTTTTCAATCGATGATGACTTATTTCTGGAAATGTTATTTTTGAAATTTCGAGGTGAAACTATAAAATTTGCAACTTTTTTGAAAAAGCAACAAATGTCGCAGGAAAAGAAACTGTTACAAGATATCATTAATCTTGAAACAACGACGCTTGGCAATTCTAATTTTGCCTTATTAGAGGACAAAAAATTTGAACTTGAAAACTTAAGGAAAGAAAAAGTTAGAGGTCACATAACTCGTACAAGGTTACAGTGGTTAAACGAGGGTGAAAAACCTACCTCATTTTTCTGTAAATTGGAAAAGAAACATTGTGCAGAAAAGACAATGAAAAAACTTGAAACAAATTCTGGAACTGTTGTTACTGGTCAAAAGCACATTTTGAAAGAGATACAAAATTTCTATTGTAAGTTATTTAAATCAAAGGATTGTAATGTTGAAACTCACAACCAAAAGGAAGAAATTAAACGAGCAAATGTAAAATGCATTCCAAAAGTTCAACTGGGCCAACCAATATCAGTAACAGAACTTGGTAGTGCCCTAAAGAAAATGAAAAATAGTAAATCACCCGGTATAGATGGAATTTCAGTAGACTTCCTCAAAGTTTTTTGGGGAAAACTAAAATTTTTTATCACAAACGCCATAAATAGTTGTTATTCAAAGGGAATTATGAGTACCTCCATGAGACAAGCTATTATTACATGTATACCCAAGGGTGATAAAGATCGAAAGTTTATAAAAAATTGGCGTCCAATATCACTTTTGACTGTTATCTACAAATTAGCATCTTCAGTAATTGCGGAGAGGATAAAGCCATTTTTAAATGCTATCATTAGTGAACCTCAATCTGGTTTCATACCTGGTAGATGTATTGGCGATTGTACTCGATTGATATACGACTTAATGTTTTACACTGAAAAACACCATATTCCGGGTTTACTGATGCAAATTGATTTCGAGAAAGCCTTCGATTCTGTATCATGGAAATTCTTGTATAATGTATTGGAGTCTTTCGGTTTTGATGATAATTTTATCAAATGGGTGAAATTATTCAACACTGATATTAAAGCTTATGTTACTCAATGTGGGTTTTTATCTGATCCTATTCTAATTGAGCGCGGATGTAGACAGGGGGACCCTCTTTCGCCGTACCTGTTTATACTTGTAGCAGAAGTGTTATGCTCTTTAATCAGCAGATCCCCAAATGTGATAGGTTTATCAATTGGCAACACTGTGTTTAAGCTTACACAGTTTGCAGACGACACTACTTTGATTTTGGATGGCAGTGCAAACTCTTTGCAAGCAGCATTGAATATATTAGAGATATTTGGCGACATTTCAGGACTAAAAATAAACACGGAAAAGACAAAGCTAATCTGGATAGGAAGTGAGATATCTTCAACACAAAAGCTAAAAGTTTCACACAAACTGCAGTGGGGTGAAAACATTTTTAATTTATTGGGAATTAATTTCTCAAATGATTTGAACATGTTACCAATTTTGAATTATCAGAATGCAATAAGTAAGGCAAAAAAAATTATCAATTCCTGGAAATATAGATACTTAACTCCCTTTGGGAAAATTACAGTAATCAAAACTTTGATTCTCTCTGTCTTCACCCACTTATTTATGGCAATTCCAACTCCAATAGGTATATTGAATGAAATAAATAAATTGTTGTTTAACTTTGTCTGGGATGGCAAGCCAGATAAAATTGGTAGAGACAGACTTTGCACTTCCCGGTTAAGCGGAGGACTGAATATGACTAATATATACAATTTTGAAAAGTCAATGAAAACAAGATGGCTTAAACAAATGCTTATTTCAAATCATAAAAGTTGGCTTGACCTGCTTCAGAATGATATCAATTTGACCTTCTTTTCATCCTTAGGAAGCCAATGGTGCCTTTCTGTGATATACAAACTAAATCCGTTTTGGAAAACAGTATTTACATACTTTAATAAATTTAGTCAAAATGTAATGTACAAAACAAATCTTGATATTTTAAGTACAAATCTATGGTTAAATAAACCATTAGGAACAGAAAATATATATTTTGTAGACTGGTTTAAAAATGGGATACATGTTATTGGGGACATTGTAAAATCAGATGGTCATCTTCTAACACTAGATGAAATAAAGAACAGATTTGGGTTTAAACCAAATTTTTTGAATTATTTTACTATGAGAAGTCTTTTGAAGAAATTTATTGAACAAAACTCTTTCGGTAACAATTTTGAGTTTCACAGACCATATATACCTTTGAATATTAGACTCTTAGTAGGCCCCCAAGCTGGAAGTAAAAATATCTACAAAGTCTTTCAACAGAGTTGTGGCATTGTTCCAAATAATGAATTAAAATGGAACCAGTCTTTAGACTGTAATGTTATCCCATGGAGGCCATTGTATAAGAGTTGTTTTTATTCAATATTAGACAACCATTATGCATGGTTCCAATACCGCATCTTACACAGAATCCTTGGCGTTCAAGATCTGTTGTTTAAAATAAAGATATCGGATACAAACAAATGTAGACTGTGTGGAGAACAAAAGGAAACAATTATTCATCTTTTCACCGAGTGCAGAAAGTCAGTCGTTTTATGGGAAAATCTTCTATCTTGGATACATTCTAATGTTACTATTAGAATTGAATTGAATAAAGCTGATAAAATTTTGGGCTATGTGCAACCAGATTCAAATTTTTGGTCATTAAACTTAATACTCACAGTTACAAGGTACTATATTTTCACTTGCGCAAAGGCAACTCGCCAATTGAATATTTACCACTTGCAAAGTGTAATTAAACAGAAATATCTTGAACAAGAAACTCTATCAAAGCTAAGTAATAAAAATGATTTTTTTGAAAAAAATTGGTCTGTTTGGAAAAATATATTTATAAATATATAACTTAACCTTATCTTTAGCTTGTCTATTTTCCATATATCACTAGAATTAACGAAACACAGATCATGCAGGTGCTATACTGAACTGAATCATATATCAACAGTTTCATCCAAAATCAATGCTGAAGAGAGACATACATTTATCTTTGGGGCCTTTGTTGACTTACCTACCCAAACCATAAATCAGTGGAGTAAAGAAACTTTGAACACTATGAATTGAGTTGTTATTGTTAAAGAATAGATGTATCTTTAATATGTTTCCTTATGTAACTATTATACGCACATATACATGTTGTATACCCAAAAAGATCAATAAAAAAAAAAAAAAACTTTTGAGAATTATCGTGGAACAGAAGTTGTATCCCGCCGCCGAGTCGACCAAAGCTTTGTCAGCAGCAGATCAGGAGAACATGCAGCTTTTTGAACGACACATAAATGGGAGAAGAGCCAATTTTCTTCTGACGGTATCACCCCCAAACTCAGTAGGTAGTCTCATTCACTGGAGACTAGTTGCAGGCCTTATGAATTATCTGGGTCATCAGGATACCACAGGCCTTACCCCTACTGAACAACAGGTTCCGTTATCCGGCATCTTGTATGGAGACGTAGTTGATGCACATTGTCATTTGCAGGAGTTTTTGCAGGGCAAAAGAGGTGTGGAAATACATGGTTTGAAAAAGACAATCTATAACTATGGTCCAAGGGCTCAGCAAAATGTGAACATTGCAGCATTGGTTTCATCCTACTGTTTCCCGGACGAGGTTCCGTATCCCGATGCGGCAACTAGAGCCACGTGGAAGATGGAAGAGATTCCTGTTTATTGCTGTTTGGGTCTGCACCCCAAAGTGTGTAATGAGCCAAGGGACGATCTGTTGGATCAACTTGATCAGCAACTTATGTCGCCAGATGTCATCGCTGTGGGTGAAGTTGAACTGGATTATTCTGGATTCCGTGTGAACCGAAATTGCCAGAAAAACATGCTGAAACAGCTGGCCCGTATGGCAAAGTTTGGTGGTTTTCCGATAGTCATTCACTGCCGTGACAACCCAGGATCTTCAACAGCGTATTTTGATTGCTTGAAAGTACTTGAGTCGGAGCTGTTACCGACTCATCCAGTGTACCTGCATTGCTTTACAGCGGGGATGCAAGTTTTTGAGGCCTGGCAGAAGGTATTTCCAGGAATGTACTTTGGATTTTCACCCAAGATTGTATGGGGTACTCATCATGTGGAGTGTCTAGACGTTGTGAAAAGGATTTCACTTTCAAACATTCTGCTAGAATCGGATTGTCCATTTTTACCCAATAGAGCTGTGGGAGAGCCACAGAACACTCTGTGGTCCATTGTGAACGTTGCTGAAAAAATATCCGAAATTGTGGGACAAAATACTTTGACAATTATGAAATACACAGCGCGAAACGCTAAAGACTTTTACAATATATAATCTCTGTTCGGGAGATTGGTGAACATTGGTTGAGTTTTGTTGTGTTTTGGTTGGAATGTGTGCATGGCTTAGTCTCTGTTTGGGAGACTAAATTTAGTGCTAGTTAAATATGAATGATTAGTAGTCTCTGTTTAGGAGACTAAGATTGTGATTGAAAGTTGCGTTAGTTGTTTTCAAAGTCAGAGATTTGATTTGAGAGACAAGTCGGTGGGATGGGGTGTGTTTTGAGGAAGTTGGATTGATTTGCCTTGGGAAAGTTGCTATATGGAAACTGTGGTGGAGGATTAATCAAGGTTCAGGTGACAATGGTAGCATTAATAACAGAATATCATGTGGTTATATATATATATATATATAGGAAAGGAAAAACAAACCTGTTTTTTTTTTAATTTTCTACAGATTGAGGCCCAAGCAAGTGGGTGCACCCGGCCTGCGTCGGAGGTGTGATGGAGGCCGTAATTCCATTTTTTATTTTTTTTTCTCTTCTTCTTCTCCTTTCATCAATTGTAATGACTGTCTAACTGCTTCATTTCTATCATATTTAGTACTATTCCGAGTACTATTCTTCTTCTCATCACTTTAAGTATACTTCCATTGGAGTTTCGTCGGTTCCATTTTCATATTGGACTTACCAGAATGATGATCCATCTGTTTCATATTCACCATCATTAGCACTCTTCTGAGTGTTATTCTCCTCTTCGTCTCTTCAAGCATACTTCCACTGAAGTTGCTGGTAGCTTATCTGAGTGCATCTTCAGTTTCTTGCCAATAGTGACTGCTTCATACTCTGCACTGTGATATAGTGCACTTGTCCTACGACAATGAAGAAGTTATTGAAATAATAGGAAGGTAAAAGGAAGCTATTATTAAACCTGTCAAGGTGACGAGGCTGCCATATTAAGGAGACAGTTGATGTGTTATAAGAAAAGGGAATTATTGTTGGTTAAACACGGCAAGCTATCAGGACTGCTGTGATAAAAAGACAGTCAATGTGTTATAAGAGAGGAAAGGAAAAGAATGAATGTGGTGTGGTGCTGAAGCAGCAGATTTGATGAATTAGTGAGTACAGTTTGTCGACGTGTTAAGAAGTGACATGGATTTTTGTCAATTTTGTAGTTAAATTCATCCAGGCTGAAGGTGTTTTTGTGTTAAATGGGATTTTATTGAGTTTATTTTATTTTGATGCTCAGTGGATTAAGTTACTAAGAGCAGATTTTATTTCAATATCCACTAGACATTAGAATATGGAGTTACTGTGGTGGAATGGGAAAGGAAAAGGAAAAAGTAACTGAAAAGTCTTCTCTCAGGAGACTTAAGTGACTGAATCATTGTGTAAAGATGGTGAAGTTTCACTATCTGGAAGCCAGCAGTAATTGACTAGTCTCTGTCTAGGAGACTTTGTAATTGCCAGGGGGATACCTAAACGTGTTATAGATGTGAACAAATTTTGTGGGCCTAGAGTGTCATAGACTGTGAAAATTCAAGTTGGTGTTTTTATGAAAAGCGAAAATTCAAGTTGGTGTTTTAATGAAAAGCGAAAATTCAAGTTGGTGTTTTAGTGAAATGTGGAAATTCAAGTTGGTGTTTTAGTAAAAAGTTACAGGCAGACGACTCCAGATCAACAAAGGAAGCACCCACGTGGACATCAGAGGTGGAGGGCCATTTCTTTCAAGAAGAAGATAGGGAGTAGTGTCGTGACTGTCGCCGATCGCGCAAGTGTGACCGCACCTTTAGGTTCGAGGAAGTGGAGCCGCGCCTTAAGCAGACAGTGAGTCAATCGGCGGTCGTGACTTGTGTCTGCAGATTCCTGCGCCTGTCAGCACCTTCGGGCTTCGTGGCTTTAATACAGCCGCTCGATAGTTTAAAACCATCATAAAGCACTCGAATATGTCTTTTATTCCTATATTAACATTCTGTTGGTGATATAAACCAAAGTTTTTTTAACATAAACAAAAACAAATAAGCTGTGAGATGTTTTCTTTTCATTATATTCATTGTTACAATAGTTTTCATAAATATAAAGTGACTGACTGTTTTAATCAATTGTGAGATCAATGCTTGTATAGCTTTTATGTTCCAAATTGCAAAGACTAGTCTGTTTGAATCCGGGAAAATTGGCCTCCTGGATCATTGCCCTCCTAGAAAATTTGCCTCCTAGAAAATTGACCTCCTGGAAAATTGGCCTCCCTGAAATTTGTGGGGTGGAAAATTGACCTCCCTTTAGTTTTTTAATGATAATGGAAAAAAGTTAAATTGTTGTTCTCATTGATTACAAACTATTTATTACATGATCTAACCCAAAAACTGGTTAAAACCACAAATGTAGGAAAATGTAAAAAGTGTATATCATTAATTAAAAAGAATATATGACATTACATGACCAAACACAAAGTTAGTTTGAAAACAGGAATATATAAATCATTATGTTGAGATAATGTATAGAATTAGTGTATAGATAATGTATAGAACCAGTGTACAAAGCTGCTTTGCACAGAAATTTCCTTCTGTTGGCACACTACCATTGGATTAAACTCCTTTTCTCTGACTTCTTGGTATAAAGAAAGCCTTCATAACAGAGTTTTGTTCCTCCTCAAGTACTTGAAATCTCCTCCATCTTTGATTGTAAGAGCAATTGCTTCAACAACACATTTACAATGAATGATAACAAACAGGTGAAACTTAGGTTACTTTTATACACACAAGAGACTAATCTGAAATGCAATTAGCTCAGTTCTTAACTAGTTCCCTGAGCAGTTGTATATGAATGAATTATATCTTTGTTCTTGCAATCCTGAGCAGGTATCCTGAGTATATTTCAATCAGACATTGCTTTCTTTCTTTGAATCTAATGATGAAAAGATCTTTATGCATAATTTTAATCCTGAGTTTATAGGCTCATAAAGGAATTATATCTTTGTTCTTGCAGTTATCCTATATTTAAACAACTATATTAAAGACTCATTTATATAAACCTAATGGGAACTATGAAGAGCACTATTAAGTAAAATTAAACTAGTGTAAACATTTGGTCCACCAAAAAATGACCAAAGGAGGCCAATTTTCCACCCCCACAAATATCTAGGAGGCCAATTTTCGTTTTTCAATTTTCATTTCCCAGTCTGTGTGACTGTCAGTCAATTACAGTTCATCTTCCGGCTGCTTTTTTAACTGCTATGACTTACTTAATAATTCTATTTCTTTTAAAACTCTTTAGTGAATAAAGACATATACATATGTGAAGCCCAATCTATGAAATTGTCCATTTTGTGAAACAGGTTAAGAGTTTTAGTCAAATAAGACATATGAAAATCCCATGAAAATATGCAAAAAAAAATGAATAAATAAATAAAAATTACAGTGAATTGTAATTTATAAACACTGAAGACACTGTTCTAATACTGTTCATATGCAATAAATATATGTTTTAATGTATAGCTGATGTTTGAGTTAATAAGAGACATGTTTTATTTAAATTAATAAATGCCTAATTGTATGAAATATGCCTGTTTTATTGCAAATCTAGAACTATGATTATCAATTTCTGTGGTAAAATAGGATTTTTTTTTGCATAAGTATTTGAATATAGAGTGTAAGTTAATGTTCACAGTAACAGTGAGGCAATAAAATACTTTTATGCATGAAACTTTCTTTTTTTCATACATGGTATTGTCTATTTATGGGCAAGCCAAAACTGGACAAATTGGCTGTTTGCAATCATTATATGACTTTAAAATGGCTTCAAAAACTGGTCTGTATATTGCAGATACTGAACATAAAGATAATTCCAAATAATGGTGCAATAAATCCTTTGTAATTTAAGAAAACACAAGGTTTTTAGACTCCAAAATACTACACACACACACTGTTTTTATACTGATATGTGAGTACAGAAGATTTGTTGTGTTCATGTGATGACATGTGTACACGTGATCCAGAGGTCAAATGTTCAGTGAGGCAGATTTCTGCAGGAAAGCTAAACAAAAGCAATTTTTGTGGCTTTCCCAGTGGTTGTGTGTATATTTTTATACTGGGTTGGGTACTATGTGTTTTGATGAACTTGTATTGAGAAAATAGTTTTTTGGTTGCAGTGGCCCTTTAAGGCTTCTTTTTCTTATACTGATACAGAATTACTATATAAATTGTAGAAATCTTATTGTATGCCACTGTATGATTGGGTGTTATGGGATTTTTTTAAAGAAAGATGTATCAAGGTTTTTATAACATGCCACAAGAGTTTAAGATATTTAGTGAATTTACCTTATAAAGCAGACTTTAATCATAAATTGTTGCTGATAAGGCAATTAAAGTTCAATTACATTATAGACTTGTTAAAATTAGGTTTTAAATTACGTTTTGCTAAACAGCATTTATCATTTTAGAAAGATTACATCTTATTTGTCCTTAAATCATTTAGACCATTGACACTTACTATTGAGATTTTGCCCTCAGCATTAACCATTTTTTGTAATACCCTAACTCTTCAGTAGATGCATCTTCTAACATTTGAAATCTGTTACATAACCGATTTTGCCTCTAGTGTTACCATTGACCTGTGACTGGTTTAGTAAACGATTTTGCTGGTTCCCTTATATAGCAGCAGGTGATGCCTGAACAAGAAATTGTGGGCTTCCTCCATGATATCAGCCAAGTACTCGAGCATGGCATTTTTTGTATCTAAATCAGACCTCTCATGAGATATGTGAGATTTTTGGACTGTCCACCTAGCATATAATTCTGGGGCCAGGGTATCTGATATTTTACGAAAATGTCCCCCCCCCTCTGGCTTTTAACTTTCTCTTGGTCTTTGGCCAATTATGTCAAATGGCAGAATCTGTTGTCAACTCCCATCCGTATCCACTGTGAAGTCTGTAGGGAGTTAAGTGAGGCGATAACCAGGTTCTGCTGCTGTGTTGATGATTTGGCTGCTGATGACTGCCTATTCCTGGCAATCCAAGTTTCAGGCATTCCTGCTGCTGTATAAGAGAACCACCACTTAACACTAGGTGTAAGATTTTACAGTGTTTCAGAGTTATTTGGACTTTTGTTGAAAACATGAACTATAACATAAAACTTTGATCTTCATCAACAAAGGGGCATTGATTGTCAATTGGTGTCTTGTGTGTTTTATTACAAGCATTACATTTGTATTTTTGGGAGCCATTTTCATTAAAAGTCAATGTACTTTACCAATGGTTTAAATATCAATGTTTCTGAAAAAAATACACCACCAGGTTTTGTTCAATGTGTGATCTTTGGCAAGAGATGAATTTTACTCATAAAATAATTGTATTTAAATAGAGCGATAAAATGGTGTAAAATAGTAAATTATAAATAATAAAGCAAAGTCAGCATTTTCAGACAGCTCCATCTAGAGCAGAACTCAAATTAAACAAAACATATCCCTATCAGAACAATATGGTGCAAGCAAACATTGTTACCAATTAAGTTTCTCATGAGATACCTCATTTCTTTTCAGGTTTGTTTTTCTTATCCTAGGTTCCACTGGCTTTGTTGGCCACTGTACTTCATTTTCCTTTATGAACTTATGTATACTAGGTCTGGAAAAATTCTCAGATATGTTTTTTTTCAAAAATGGAAAGTTAACAACTTTATTATCTAACAATGTAATATTTTTAGCAGTTTTGTGGGGATTTTACAAAGGGTTTCTATTGAAATCATCCTCAGCACAATGCATTCAATACTGAATTGGTTTCACCACTTTAGTTTATAATAATTAGCTCAGTGGGTACATTTATAAGGTGTTATTTTTTATTCTGAATGAAATTCAGGTTGGAGCTCCTTTAACGACATTCATAAACATCTTCCAGTCATTTGGTAAGTGGTGATCACCAGATTAAGTGGTGATCACTTAGTTACTCTTTATCACCGTATCATCTGGTGATCATGACTAATTGTCACATGATCACAAGGTGATATGGTGATTCATGTCTGTAAGAAATTAAGTAAAAGTATATCGATTATAAAAAAAGTAAAAAATATTCTCAACAGTGATACCTTAAAAACATTATATAATTCTTTAATATTGCCTTACATAAATTATTGTTGTCAGGTTTGGGGAAATACCAGTAAGTATCTGATCAAAAAAGTTGTGATATTGCAAAAGAGGGTAGTTAGAATTATATGTAAATGTAACTACAAAGCACATACAGCCCCTCTTTTTAAAAAATGTAAGTTATTAAAACTGAATGATATTGTTGATTTCAATATTCTTGTTGTAATGTTCAAGGCAAAGCATAACTTGCTACCAAAAAATATACAGGATCTGTTTCAGATTAATGATAATTGTTATTGTACAAGACAGTATGAAAAATTTAATTATAAATATGAGAACAAACTTAAAATATAAATGTGTTTCAGTTTACGGGGTTAAGTTATGGAATGGATTAAATGATGAATTGTCAAGCATTTCAAGCATATGTAAATTTAAAGTGATGTTAAAGACAATTTTATTAAATATGTCGTAAAATTTTGATACAAATAATGTCATGAATTAATTAGAATATTAAACTGTAAAGAACAGTAATAGTAAATTAAAATTGTAATTGGTGAAAAGTACCTAACTGGAAGTGGGGATTGGCGTTAGTATAAGCAATATTTGCTTCTGCCACTTCCCTTTCAAAAATAAGCTTAACCAAATAAAGGTAAGAGATTGATACTCATAACTGTTAGAAATATATGACGTATATAGTAATCAATTTTTATATACTATGCAAATTGTATTATTATGTGTTGCTGGCTTAGAAATAAACTATTATTTATTTATTTATTTATTTATATGGTGAATGTTTATTTATTGATTTGTCTTTTAATGTCGCTTTCAACACACTGTATAGGTCACATCGCGATGGGTAGTTTTATGGGCAGAAGAAACCTATACATACAGTTGGTCAAAGGTCTGTACTGTAAACTGCAAGTAACTAGCAGCTTTGCCACTTGAGGTTGGACTGGGATTCAAACTCCGATCTCCGAGGTGTTTGAAGAGTGTTACTACTAGGTCATTATGGCCCATGAAATGGTGATTGAAACAAAATAACAAAGAAGTCATGGTAACCACAACATCTAGTGATCACTTACGTGTAGTGATCACCAAATGACATGATGAGCACCAGATGATGTTGTAAATTGTAATGCTTACAAGATCTTCAGGTAGTAACAACATAATCAGTTTTACGCACAACTCAATGCAAGTTAAAATATACATAAGTGTCTTCATTGGGGCTCTATAAGATTGAAACGAAGAAAAACAAAAATGCAAATCACATGAAATCTGTACAGTTCTACAAAGAAAGAAACAAAGACAAGAAGCAAACTAATTCTCTACTCTGTAGTAGTTTTAATAACATAATGTTATTGTTTTAGAATACCAACAACAAAGTACATTAATATGAAAAAAAATCACAACAAGTCGCCCGCTGCATGATACTTGTCATTTGAACAATCAAAAGTTGATTGAAATTCAAAAGACCACACAATACAACCCACAGTTGAAATGGTGCAGATTTTTTTCCATAGATAAATAACAAATAGACAAATAACTTTTTTCTTTTTAAAGGGCGAAATTAAAACCCACGTTTTAAATCAGCCTTGTGAATAAAATCTTTATTTCAGTCAATATCACTAGAGAAAGACTAGCACAATATTGAAGTAAAACTGCCATTTACCCTGCTTTATAACAGGACTTCTTATTTCAGCACACATTAGTTGTGTGTACTACCACCAAATACCTAGACTGTGCTTTATAAACACAGTCCAGACATCTCTCCAGTTGAATATTTGTGACAATATATCTTGTGTATGTTGTCCGTTCACTTTCAAACCAAAGAGTGCCTACTTCCGGTACTCGCGTCTTTAAGCTGGTCCCCGATCTTCGGTGACTGCTAAACCCCGGATCTCAACCCCGGATCACCACATTCTCCTCTGTGGTGTTTTTTGGTTATCCCTTAGACGTTAAGGTTAGGCTATTATGAACTACTGGAGCCACCTCGATGGCTACTTAATAAAACATTTAAAGTTACCACAACTACTATAAGGAATTACTTTGGTTAAATATATCTAAGACTTTTTGGTTAAAACTATTTTCTACTGTTGTTATTTGCACATTTACATGTTCAAGGTTACATTCAATAGTCCATTTTACTTTTATTAAAAATACTTTTTTTTTATAATCTTGTGAATTTAATTTTACACATTTTGCCTTTACCTTTTGGTATGTCAGCTTGACATACCCTGAGAGCATTGGGTAGCTCTCCCCACACCTGAGTGCTAAGGAATGTTGGCGTAACAACAAACCCAGCAACTCTCCCCCTCCCCCTTCAATGTGAGAGGTTGTAGAATCGCCTGGCGTTGTCCGAGGTGGCCTTGATGACATCTTCCACCTGCAGACCCTTCAAGTCGGCGATTCGTTGAGCAACACACAGAATGCCAAAGGATGTGTTGAAGTCACAGATAGCATGCTCTGGTGCTGTTAGGTGTGGTGCGTCTGTTTCTAACAGAATTCTATCCAATGGCAGTTTCTTGATGACATCACTGACTTCGCGATGACGTTCCGGCCTGAGGATTAAAGCAGTAAAGCCGAACATTATGCTAGGGAAACTTCCATGCTAGGGAAACTTCCATTGAAACAATGCCTGTGTATTTTACATCTTTTCAGGTCGCAGCCTCGCAACTTGTTTTCAATTGTTTTTAAACACAGGTCACTTGCATCAGGAGAGTTGTTATAATCCCTACAATGGATAACCAGAACTTTTGACCACAGTTTTGACTCTACGTAAAATGAGAGAATATCCTCTAGAAGTTTGGTTTGATATTCGATGAGGGCACTGTGGCCGGACGTACGCTCAATACCAATTTTTCCAATTGCTGCGCATCTGACTTCTTTTAGTATTTTTTCCTTGATGGCTCCCACACGGTGTTGATTGACATACTTCGCGTGTTTCGGATGTACGCCAAAGGCAAAACTGAGACGATGATCTCGTTTCAACATGCATAATTTGTCCCAGGTTGGAACCTCATCACAGAACACAGCGACGGCGGCTTCTAATTGAGAGGGTATATGAGGCATAGGGCCACGCATCATGATGGGATCCAAACGATCAAGCCCTGTTTTCCTCTGCAGCCTATCCATATGGAAATGTGTGTCCACAAATGAAATTTTTTGGTGAGACCACAGGTAAGCTAATTTATCTGCTCTGCGGTCTGCCTCCTTTTCATCATATGTGACACCAATCCTGTTTTGGTTCATCTCCTTACTTATCTCACAAGCCCGTAATAAGGCTGCTTTGAAGTCCATTTTCTTTCCCTGTACTATCACCAGTGTCTGATGTTTTTTTACTGGGTTCACTGGAAGGTTTTGATATCGGGGCGACATCACTGGCTGCAATATCCTTTTTACTGGGATGAGTTGGTGATTTAGTAGAGCTACTTGTTGGCTTTGCTGATGATTTCGAGACGCTTTCATCAGTGTCCATTGGTTCTTCACCAACATCACTAGAAGGTCCTGCTTCTGTGGTTGATGTTGTAGCCAAACTTTTATCTATTGAAGCCAATAGAGTGTCATCATCTGGTACAACTATCACTTTTTCTGCCTCCTTAGTGTTAGAGTCCTCCTTTTGTGTCACCTTTCTACAGACTTTAGAAGTTTTCTCTGGCTCTTCAACCACATCTGTTGTTGTTGACTCGGTCGTTTGCTCAGTCTGTATACTGACTTGTAGAGTTGGCCTTGCAACTTCGAAATGTTCCTCACCAATGATATTGATGAGGCAAGCGGCAATCCTCCAGTGAAGTAAGGACTCAATGACATTAGGTGGATCGATGTTTGGTGTCTTTCCAACTGATTCAGGGTGTCTCCACTGATGGAAATCCTGCATCATTTTGCGATCCTCCTCAGATTCATGAATGGTCATTCCCCTGGTATCCGGGTATATGTGATCCTTCAGAACCTTGTTCATTAGCTCCCCATTGTCACGGCACTTAAGTTGATCCCTCGCGACTTGAAGAAATTGTTCTAATGAGGCCATTCTCTGTGCTAGTTCCATGTCTGTGCCTGCAAATCCTGCTGGCAAATGCGCTTGTATGACATGGCGTCTCATATGTGATTGTTCTTCTCTGCACGATTTAATAGGACATTGCGGACGACGCTTCCTTTTCGGTGCAGGCTTTGGTGTTTGAGACGGATTCGGCCTCTTTTGAGCCTTCTTAACATCCTGTTCTTGAACTTTCAATCTGCTCGAGTCCTTTTCATGTTTGTCAGACGGCTTCGAGTACTGTTGATGTTTTGGGGCCTGTTTCCATTTACTAGACCCTTTCTTTGATCTGACCGTCTGCCAGGCATATTGACTTTTCTTATAACGTTCCTGGCGCCTGGGAGGTGATACTGCCCTGGTTTGAGCAGGCCTGTTTGTGCGTCTTAATTCAGCTTCCTCCTCCGTTACTCCATACACACTTTTCGCAGATGATGCTGTTGTAGGTTAAACAGGCTGACTCACCATCTGAGCACTGGACGGAGTTATAGTAGCTCTGGTCACAGTTGATGTGCACGCTGGGGGTGACAGGTGCGACACCCGCGGTACAACAAAACTGGCCGTCGTGTAACTTGTTGCTACAGAGCTAGAGCTTGGTGTTTGAGATTCAAACTCATCGCCAGGATTCCTCGGGAAGAGATTTCTTATGTCCCTAAGACACCTTTCCAATAACAATGGCTGATCAAAGGGTTCTCTTCTGTTGTGTGACATGAAGACACGTTCACGAACCTGATCTGGTCGTAGCATGGGGTACATTTGCACCAATATCGACACTACTTGTTCGTCTTCAGTTGTAGATGTCGTGCGTGGTCGCTGAGGTGGCTGTGGCACCTGCGAGGAATAATCAGGCACACTTGGCCTCACCGGAGATCCTGAAGTACGTCCGGTGTGCCGTGGACTCTGCCTGGTGCGATTTCCTTGCCACCTACCACTGGAACCCTGATTCCTGGATTCATGTCTGGTTCCCCATGGTCTGTCACGCTCTCTGTCATCATATCTGCGACGTCGAGGCCTTTCATGGTATCCATCATCATCCCTGTGACGTGGACGGTCAGTGTGAGGGCGGTCAAAGTCGGCACGACGCTGTCCCCCTCTTCTACGTCTGCCCCTCACATAGGCAGATCTGTCATATGGCATCTGAAATAACGACACAAATTTTTAATTCGAGAACATATTTATGAATAATACCCTTCATTTGATTCAAACATGCAAACATCTTAAATAGAATAATCAGCTAGATGTCTGGGTCTCTTCCTCTCACGGCCTGATCTGGTAGCTGGAAGAACATCTGCTGAAGAAGAAACATTCTTATCTATGGATGCATTCTGATTAGTTGAACAGGGTAGTAAACAAGTTTTAGTTTTGTTCTCTAATGCGTCGTTATCTTGACTAAAAGTTTGGTTAGACAAATTATTATTTTCATGACCAAATAATTGATCTAAATATAATGAATCAGATTCTGGATTTGTCTCACCCAATACAGCAGTGCCCTCTGGATCACCTTGGTCCAAGAGTCGGCTTCTCTTTCGTCTCAGCCACAAAGGTATGTCCCTGTCTTCACATGGCTTCAACCTGTCATGGTGTAAAACATAACTTTTCTTTCTATCACATACCCCAAACAATACTGGAGATAAAACCTTTGTAACTAAGAACGGACCCTTCCACACTTGCTGTAACTTAGGACTTTGACCAACCTTCTTAGCAGAATCCAACTTGTAAACTAGATCACCCACTTCATATGTTTTCACCTTCAATCTGAGATCATAATCTTTCTTCTGTCGTAGTTGAGAAGATAACAGATTATCTCTGGCCAATTGATGAACTTGTTGCAAAATGTTCTTCAATCTGACAACATATTCAGAAGATGAGAGATTAGTTGTCTCAATAGTTCCAATCATCAGATCAATGGGTAAAGTAATCTCGCGACCTAGTATCATCAAATTTGGTGTAAAACCAGTGTTCCTGTTCACCGTTGAGCGAATAGCTCCAGCCAACTGCTGCAAATGTTCATCCCAGTTTTGCTGGTTCCCTTTCAAAAAACACCTGATCAGTTGTAACAAAGTTCTGTTGTATCGCTCAACTTGACCATTGGAACAGGGTCGGTATGGTGTGGTTCTGGTTTTGGCAATCTGAAGTAGCTCACAGACGGAAGCAAATAATTTCCCATCAAAGTTCTTGCCCTGGTCTGTATGTATCTCTATTGGACATCCAAATCTTGAAATAAATCCATCAACCATACATTTCGCTACTTCTTCAGCATTTTGGAGTGGTAAAGGATAACATTCTAGCCACTTGGTGAATTGATCAACAATCATAAGCACGTACTGGTTACCCCTGGTACTAGGAGTAAATGGACCAAGTATGTCAATGTGAACTCTTTCCAATGGCGACCCGACATGATATTGTCCTAAAGGTGCTTTTGGCTTCACAGTCGCCCTCTTGTTCTTGTTGCAGGTGCTGCAAGATTTAACAAAAAGTTCAACATCCCTTGACAATCCGTACCAAATAAAAGATTTCTTGATACGTGCTACTGTCTATGCAATCCCCATATGTCCAGTTAAAGGAAGATTGTGGTTCATGGACATCACTTCCTCTTTGAGACTTTCTGGCACTACAAACAACAGTTTATCACCAAGATCATCACTCCATCTGTAATACAAGAGTTCATTTTCATATACCAACTGGCTTCTGTGTAGATATAAGTATTTCACAGTTTGACTACTCAATGCAAGCTCTCTTTGTTCTGGCTCGACCTCTGTAGTAATCCAATTGATAATTTTCTGTAGACATCCATCTGAATTCTGTGCTTGATGCAACTGTTTTTTAGAATAACCTTCTATCCATACACTATTGGAACTAGATTCAGTTACTGTCTTCACAGCAAGTGATACGACATAGTCTACATCCTCTTCAAACCGTGACCATTGATTGTGAGCTCTTGTACAGTACTTGCATCCTCCACATGGAAGTGTTTCCGGTTCTGATCCGGCTTTATAACAATCGCAAAACTGAACATCATCAGGAATTCTGACATTCCGTCAGCATTCCCATGTTTAACTCCAGACCTATGCACAACCGTCATGTCAAATTGACTGAGTTCTTCTAACCATCTAGCCAATTGACCTTCCAGGTACTTGAAACGCAAAAGCCATGTTAGGCTGTTGTGATCTGTTCGGAGTAAGAACTTGCGACCTAACAAGTAATGTCGGAACTGTCTTGTGAACCTTACAACTGCTAAGAGTTCCTTTCGAGTGACGCAATACCGTCTCTGTTCAGGTGTAAGAACATAACTTCCATAACACACAACTCGTTCAACATCATCCTGTACTTGAGATAGGACGGCTCCAATGGCATGATTTGAGGCATCAGTGTCTAACACAAACATATCCGAAGCATTAGGATAACTAAGTATAGGAGCTGTGACCATTTCAAAGTCTCAAACGCATCTTGATGTCTGGATTCCCACGTAAAAGTTGCTCGACTTCCTGTCAGTTCATAAAGCACAGACGTCAGTTTGGCATAATCCTTAATATGCTCCCGGTGATAATTTATAAATCCGAGAAACTTCTCAACATCCTTCACGGATTTTGGAACTGGCCACTTGGTCACTTTCTCCACATTTTCTGGATTAATGGACACACCCTCTTCACTGACTATTCTTCCAAGGAATAAAGTCTTGCTATGAAACAAACTACACTTCTTGGGTTTGAGCTTGAGGTTATATTTCTTGAACCTAGCAAATGTGGTTCTCAGGTTTGACAGATGATCTTCAAAGTCTCTTCCTAAGATTATGACATCATCTAAAAATGCTAGTAACTTATCCCAAGTTAACCCACATAACACAAATTGTATTACACGTTGAAATGTAGCTGGCGCATTGCATAATCCAAAAGCCATCCGTTTATGTTCAAATAAACCATGTTTGGTTATAAATGCAGTTTTATGCCTGTCTTTCTCATCAATTTCAATTTGCCAATAACCACTGGCCATGTCCAAGGTTGAGAAATACTTGTTTCCAGAAAGCTGATCGATACACTGAGAAATGGAAGGTAATGGGAACAGATCCTTTACGGTTCTGTCATTCAATTTTCTGAAATCGACACAATAACGGAGAGTTCCATCTTTCTTCCTGACCAAAACTGGTGCTGAAGCCCAGTCCGAGGATGATTCCGTTATAATTCCTGTGTCTAACATCAACTTCAAGTTTTCCTCCTCTTCTTTCTCAAAACCTAAAGGGGTTCGACGCATAGCCTCCTTCACGGGACGTTCGTCACCTGTATTTATGGTGTGTTTGATTTCTGAAAAACATCCTAAATCATGGCTCCCTTTAGAGAAAGTATCTTGATATTCTAGTAACAAAGTTCTCAGTTTTCCAGCTTCCTGGGGTGTCAAAGACTTTATAGATCTCTGATAAAGACCTAGTAAGTGTTCTGGTAACTCATCTGAAGATACAGAATTCACTTCCCTGACAGTTGGCCAATCCCTTTCACAATCATCTATGATGACATCACAAGTAACAGCATAGCCTAACACATGACCTTGACGTAAGACTATTTGACTGTCCGTATCATTCACAAGTTGTATCGGCACGGTAACATCAGAATTCACAAGAGTGTTTGGTAACAATAGTCCCTTGTTGTTCCCGCTTGACACAATGACCATTTCCCCGATACCGGGAATTGAAGTGAAAGCTGTAGTCCTTAGTATACTCATAGGCGGCACACTAATTTTCTTAGCAAGTTTTACTTTGCATTTTTCAAAATGAACACCGTCTTCATTCCTCATCTCAGTAATTTCTGTGGACACTTTGTTAAGTCCAAAAATGTTCTTATCAAAGTCCAATATGGCACCAAAATGACATAAAAAGTCTATTCCAATAATTAATGGATCTTTAATTGACGCCACTAAAACGTTCCATTTCTGGCTTTGACTTCCAAAACAAATGTTAACTCCCTTTAACATCCATGCGTTCATGTTCATGTTTTTGGCAACACCAGTCTGACAAAGGTGGCTTTTCTTGCAATTTCCCATACACATCAAAACTCAATAAGCTAACTTCTGCGCCTGTATCCAGCAATGCCTTGGTTGGATATCCGTTCACTGAACATGGTATAATTGCGCTTAAATTTTGCTTATTAGCCTCACACATCTGTTGGCAAATGTGAATTGAACTGTCTTTGTGTTTATGAGAAATAGCGTTGATATGTAAGAGGGATGGGTCGCTGTCGCCGCCACCCCCCCTTATCAGTTTAAAGGGGTCATCTTGGATTTATCAGAGTAACCACGAGGTGGTGTACTCTTGACATCTCTGAAACTATGACTGGGAGATTGTCCAGGTGAACTTGACCTATAGTTTCTTGACTGTTCATTTGACCTTGACCTCCAATTGGGATCGTCACTTCTACCAGTGTAATTATTTCTGCCTGGACTAAAATTACTTCTCCCTGGACTGTTAGATCTATTTGGACTATAACCATAACTTGGTGGTTCTCTGCCACGTACCGGATCATCATGTCGGTAATAATCACTTCGGTTATATTGTCCATCATGATTCCAATATCTGGCACCATTAGATCTAGGACTTCCCTGTGAATACCTCCTCCTTGGGCAATCACGTGAAAAATGTCCTCTTTCCAGACACTCATAACAAGCCATTTGACTAATACTGGGTTGCTGTGTTCTGGTTGGTGAATGATTCAGTCCACGAACTAATTCACTCAAAGTCTTCTCCAGTCGGTCTATTTTATTCTCCATAGATTGCTGGTCAGCAAACTGTACCTTGGGCTTGATATCGGTACTTCTGGGTTGAGTTAACTGTCTAACTTTGGCGCCTTCCACCACACTGTCTTCAGAACTATCTGAACTATCATGTACCTGTTGCACCATCTTAGCTGACACTTTCTTGCCATATATTGCTCGCCTCATGTGCTGTTCCTGTTTAACATACTTGAACGCCTCTTCTAGTGTTTTAGGAGACTTTGTACCAGCTGCTAAAGCGGAATGCTTATCACGGCAACCTTTCAGGAAAGCTTCAATGAACATAGCACAATTTAGTTCCTGCTGAGCTGTATCAGGATACGCGCTGATGATCATCTTCTGTAGGCGTGTCAAAAACCTTTCCAAGGGTTCATCTTCCCTTTGCTCCACCACCAGAAGTTCCCATCTGATTGTACTTGGGACATCAGTTTTCTCAAAGTGAGCTTCAAACTTAGTCTTGATTTCATCAAAACTGCTTCTGACTTGTGCAGATAAGATGCTAAAGTACTCGGAAGCCTCTTTTCTCAAACACATGGAGAAAGCATCTGTTTTGTTCGCTTCAGTCCACGGCATGTTCCTGGCATATGTTTCAAACTGTCCAATGAAACCTCTCCAGTATTCCCCTGTAAATGTTAGTTTAGGGACATCTAAGCTTCCTTGGTTTCGCACATTTCTAATTCTGGCTGCACCACCACTTCGGGAAGTAACTGCAGGTTCATCAACAACACTACTATCTGAGCTAGGAGCACCATCACTACTCTCAAAACCAAAAGTTACATTGGTAGTTGTGATTGGACGCGATGTCATCCTGTATGTTCTGTTCATAGCAGGTGGCTGATACAACTCCCTGTCACCTCTTATATATCTGGAATCGACCGTCTTTTCAGCAAACACTTTGTCATAGGCTGGGTCAATTCTTGGCGTTGATGACATGTTGCTTTGCATCACTTTGGGATGAGGTGTTGCGTTTGGCTTAGCTTGAGTCATTGAGACTAGAGGTAACTCGTATCCGGTCCACTCTAAGTCCTTCTGCCATCCCGATGGTAAGGTAAATTCCACCCCATGTTTATGCTTCATCTCAGCTACACCACCGGTAATATGATTGCAGACCTGCTTGACTTGTTCACGAAGTATATCTTCTTCAACCATATGTTTTTGATCTATGGCCTGAGTCATTTTTGCAACCATTTCAGATTGGTTTCCCTGCATCTGTTGTACACGCTTTATCTGGATTTCCTTCTCCTGCAGATAACGCTCTACAACGGAGTCATGTTCAGCCTTCAGGTTAGACAATTCCTGTAAGGATTTGTTTAGATCAGCTTTAAGGTGATCAACATCCAGTTTCAGAACTCCAACATCTTGCTTGAGATACACCAGATCTTTGTTTATAGGCTGTTGTTGGACTTCCATTTTACGGTTAAGGTCCACCACCCTCTGGTCCGTTGATTGAATGTGCAATGTCATGTCACTCAATTCATCTTGGAGTCCTGTGATCTGCTTAATCTTACCTTGCATATCACTTTTAACCTTTTCAATGTCGGAGGTTAATTCTGTTTGCACTCCTCGAATGCTATCACCCAGATTGTGAACTTCAGTTTGAGTTGATGTGATGTGTTGATGAAGTTCCAAGTTAAAAAGATTGACTTTCTCATCGGTAGTCTTGATGCTCTTCTTAACGTCACCCAAGTTCTGCTGCATGGAAACTTGGTTTGAGTCACATTTGGACTTGACCCGTTTGACTTCATCATCAGTGGATTTTATGGATGACGAAACGACACCCACATCTTTCTTCATTGTGGACATCTTTTGTGTGACATCCTGACTCACACCCTTGACTTCGCCATCAAGTTTCCCAACATCCACTTGTACACGTGACAGACTGTCTTCAACCTTCTGAACTCGTGAAGTCACACCACTCATGTTCTGCTCTCCAGCATCCATTTTATCTTCTAGCTGACAGACTTGCTCTTTAGTGGAATCAATTGTACTCTGGATTTCTTCTTGATTTTTATCAACTTTCTTTTCCAATTCCATTACCATACTTTCCACCACATCACATTTTTCTGCAACTGGCTTTATGGCTTCATCACACTTGGTCTGTAATCCGCCAAGTATTTTGTTCATGAAGTCAGACATCTTGTTGTCCAGGAAATCTGTTATTCTGTCATCAATGGATCTTGTTGTTGTTTTCATTTCATCCAAAGACTTCACTGTATTGTCCAGCCTGTGTGACATCTGATCCAAACGAGATTCAACAGTCAGTGGCAACGCAACTTCCTGTTGTGGATCAATTTCCACCTTTGGTGAAAACTTTGACATCTGGACTTTACCATCACATGGCGTGACATCTTGTCCCGAGCTGACATCACCATCACTGAACTTGATGATCCCTGTGGAAACAATGTCCTGCTTGACACTATCAGGAATCTCGACTTCCGCAAACTGTTCTGCAGCCATAACGCCCCCGCATCTTGATCGGGCGGATAGAATGGCTTCTGCTCTAACATCACCAATTCCATTAATCGTCTTCAGCACTTCAGCTGTAAATGTTTCGATGTGGAACTGCTTTGCTTCTGCCATCTTGTTTTTTTGTTATTTCACATCTTTTTCCCAAATTTTAAACAAAGATGAAAATGTTGTTTTTATTTCACTTTTATTTCATCTGATATATTTATTACATACAATGCAACATAATAAGATGAATTTTATTTTACTGACCATAAATTTTCTTATTACACAAATGCAACACGATAAAACAAGTCAGTTATTTTTTTTCCAAAAATTTATTTTCAAATTCAGTTACAAAGCTATAATATTATTCAAAATCAATAATTAAGCAATAATAATTACATCTGACTGTAACCAAAATGCCTAAAAATTTTATAGTCAAGATTTAAGTAAACAAAATTGTAAATAATGCAACTTGTATACTTAACTAGTCGTTGATCAGCTGACTGCTTATCCCTGCCTGCAAACTGGGACCTGTAAACTTGTCAACCGTCACCACATGCAACTTGACTATTCAATCACAATTTGTTATTTTAATCAAAAATTGATGCACGAATCAGCCGATTTCAATTTTTCATGCAAATCAATTTCTAAATTCACTCAGCAATAAACACTGACTGATCTTACTTATATATTAGTATGTACTGAATCACAGTACGATTTTATGCAATATGCAAAATATTCAATAATAATAATTTTCAATATAGTTTCAATACAAAATCTATACTATTCAAAACAAATTCAATATCGACAGCTCAGAAATTACACAATATTAATGTAATCAAACTATGACCAATCTGTCGTCACAGTTACTATTTACGTTAATGTTACTTTTCAATAAAATACTGTCGACAAATTACTGCACTAGTTACTGACAGTATCAAAAATATTTAAATAAACTAGAAATGTCACAGTCGACAAACTAGCTGCAAAAAATTAATTCAAGATATGAACCAAATTACTGATTCACTTTAATTCAATAATTCACACACACGGTATGAATAAAAAATTAATTCACACAGTAGCTATATGTGTGACAGTGAGAAATGTCAAAATGGGCACTAATTCTATTTTTTTTCCAAAGAACCAATAACTACCAAAAACAGTAATTCAGAATAAATTCAATTATAAATAGTTCACACTATATCAGCATGAATATGAATTACAATAACAACAGTAAGTATTCCAATATCACTCACTGTAATTTTTTTTTTTTCAATTATTTTCCAAAAAAAATCACACCAAAGTATGAATAAAATAAACAGTAAGTATGAATTTTAATAATAACTCACTGTATTTTCAACTTCAATATCAAAGATCACACACAGATATCTGCTACTGACAGAGTTGATGAACAGAGTTTTACCACTATTTAAAACTACGAAATCACGGTAATTTAATGTGTGAATTACCGCAAATCACGGTAATTTAATATGTGGAAATGTCGCTAAACAAGTCAGTTAAATATATTTCTAACTACTATCAACTCTGTTACATAATATTTTTAAAGTGACAATATGGCTACCAGTGTAAATAGGTCACAAATCTGCGCCAATTTACTTCTGGTACCAGTGAAGTAAAACTGCCACTTACCCTGCTTTATAACAGGACTTCTTATTTCAGCACACAGTAGTTGTGTGCACTACCACCAAATACCTGGACTGTGCTTTATAAACACAGTCCAGACGTCTCTCCAGTTGAATATTTGTGACAATATATCTTGTGTATGTTGTCCGTTCACTTTCAAACCAAAGAGTGCCTACTTCCGGTCCTCGCGTCTTTAAGCTGGTCCCCGATCTTCGGTGACTGCTAAACCCCGGATCTCAACCCCGGATCACCACAATATTCAAAGCATATGTTTTTGTGTAATACCTATTTATTACCTATAATTCTCTAGAACACATTTTTCTATACATTTCAGAGAAACCTAGGTTGTTTTTAATAATATTATTTCAATACCTACAAGTTTTCATAGTTTCACCTACAGGTTTTAGCCGGGTCAGAATGGAAAAGAAAAAGAGCATATTTTCTTGATACATATTTCTATTCAAATAGATTTTGACACACGTCCCATTTTTTATTGAATTTTGTTTCGGTCTGGTTTATAATGGCTAAAGTCTTTCGTTTTATAAGTAGGAGAAAATATATATTTAGTTTAATGTTATATTTCGCACACAAAAATATATAGTTTCTAACAATGAAAAATGTAAAATTTAGGGGCCAAAAATGTGTATCATACTCTTCATAACCGAGTAATTTTCTAGAATCAAACAAATCAATATGGATTGACAATTTATTTCTGATTCATCTATTTAAATTCTACCATAAGTCTTGTACCTCTTTACATTGTGCAAATAAGTGTAAGATTGTTACTGGATATCCCAACATAGTTTAGAGATTAAAATTAGAGATTTTAATTTTATATAGATACTCATTAGTATCCAATATATTGAATAGAATTTTGTATTGAAACCAGACAAGGTCATTATCAATGACCAGTCTTAAAGTTATGACTTTTGTCTTAGCTAAGATCTCTCTTAAATTGGGATTCACAAAAAGTGCTTAGCAAAATCTTAGCTGAGACATAATTTGTGCAAAAAGTATTTTGAATTCAAATTAACAAATTTTAGTAAAACAAAAACATTTTTCATCGATAAATACACCAAACATGCTCTTCAAACTTATAAACCAGATTTGTTACTTCTTTTTTGTAAAATGTAAAAATAGCAGTCTTTGTGTTTTATTGTGAGTCAGCCATTTTCATGACAATATTTTTACCACAAGAAGGTAAAATGTGGAAATTTATAGGTAATTAAATGATGTAAATTTCGATTACAATCCACAGAAATTACTTTTATAGGAAGTATAGATCACCATAGTATAATTTTGTTGGCATAACAAAGGGTAAAATGTAAATACATGCAATGGAATATTTTAAAAATGACTTAAGTCTGCCCTGCAGTGGTCTTAAAGTTATGACAAAATCTAGGACAAATTTTTGTCTAAGACCTTTTGTGAATCCCATTTTGTCTAAGCAAAAAAAGTCTTAACTTGATGACAAAGTTCTTGCACAGTTAAGACATTTCTCTTAAAGTTAAGACAATTTTTTGTCTAAGACCTTTTGTGAATCCAGGCCCTGGTTATCATCCTAAGTTAATATCATATTCAGAAGGGCGGGACTGGACTGTAATTTTGAAAAGACTTGTAACTTCGATAATTGGAACCCATGAAGAATTCCCATTAGTTTTCTCAAGTGACTTACAATAAAAGTTTATTGGATAATATAGATTTAGATTTATATAATATATATGGTATTAACAATATAGCCCAGGCAAGGAACAGCAAATAAACAAACAAACCAATAAACAAACAAATAAGAAATATTGAGGAATACACTATAATTTTAGTACAACTCAATAGGAACCAAAGAGTAGTTAATGTTCAGTTAGTTGGAGGTCTTCCCTCGGGCTATATGAGATCTCTTCTGGGATTTATATATGGAGAGAGGGGAAATCTGCTACTGGGAGACACGGGATCGGAATGGAGGGCACCCTAACCACCAAAGGGTGTAAAGTAATGAATCTCAACCAACTAGGAAACTTATATGCTAAGACAAAAAGAGATTTCAGACTTGGCTAAATGGAATACTACATATTTTTGTGGATAATGAAGAATTCACGGGTTCTAACTAGAATTTTAATCCCCCTGAGAAATGTACATACAGGGTGGATAATGAAGACTCACATTTGCGGGTTCTAACCTGAATTATAATCCCCCTGAGAAATGTACATACATGTATATGTATAGTTACAGCATTACTGGCTATCAAATGGTGGTTTTACATATTTGTGCTTAATAAACTCTCACAGACATGGGTTCTAACTTGAAATTTAATCCTCATGGGAAATGTACATATGTATGCAATATATGTATAAAGCATTACTGAAAATGACTTGACTCCTCAGCAACAGGTCTTCATGAATGATTTTAAGAATATGGAAAACATGAACCAAGGAAATGTCAAAACAGAGTTACAAGTCAAGGTCACAGGAATATAATCATAGGTAAATGGGTATTATTTGAGAGGATTATCAAATCCTCAGTCAGTGTTTGTGCTGTTACAATTGAACAAGTCATGTTTGTATTAGCAATAGTCCAATGCAACACTTTTACACTCTGTATGTTCACAACCCGTATTTACACAACAGAAACACCTCTAAGACATATGCAGAACCTCACCACTTTTTATAGACACACTACAAGATTAGGGAGGTTGTATGCAGTGACCTGACACAAACCAGACCTTATAATTATTATTCAAAGTCAATCTGAATGTATATGAACAAAGCAAGATGTTGTCAGCATGTTTTTAAGGAAATATAACTTTTCGCCTCTTATTTCGGGAAAAAGCAGGATCAAGTGTCGACGAATCATCAAATCACAAACTAGGTCAACACGTGACTTTACAACAGGTCTTGATATATAAACCATTTTGGGAAAAAGAGGGATCAAGTGTCCACAAATTATCAAATCCCAAAGTTGGTCAGTCCAAAAGTACTCGCATATATAATAAAATTAGAGGAAAAAGCGGATCCAATGCTGACGAATCATCAAATCATATCAAGCAGTCACGTGATGCAGAGATATCTTTGAGAAATCTACAACCAGGAGACATGGGTTCTAACTTGAAGGGACCCTAACCACCGACATGGGAAAGGTACAGAAATATGGGGTAAACTCTTTGGTAAGCTTATAGCATTGGGGATATTAAGGACTCACAGACACCGGTTCTAACTTGAACACTTAATCTGTCCTGGGAAATCTACACATACATGCTATAGGGGGAAACAACATTTGTTGTGAGTTCACTGAAATCTTATAATCTTGTGCCCTGCTATTGAAAGGATTTCTAATGTAAAGGGATTGTCCTGGTGGTCTTCCCTTGAGCAATATGAGCTTTCTGTGAGATATATAAGGGAAATCTAGCCATGTGGATATTAAGGACTCACAGACACCGGTTTCTAACTTGAATGGACTCTCTTCCTGGGAAATGTACACATACAGGAATCTCGTAGAAACAACCTTTCTAGTGAGATCTTTGAAATCGTATATCCTAGCTGGTGTCAGAGACACGGGTTCTAACTTGAAGTCTGATCTGGGAAATGTACATAAACAGGAATCTTGTACAGACAACTTTTGCAGTGAGTTCTTTGACTAACTGCTATGAAGTCAAGATGTCAAGATTTCAACACAAGACATGTTTGAACCCTCTACATGTTTGATCCCTCAACCATAAGATATCTGTAAGCTACAACTAGGTAATATCATGGCTATATGAAAAACAAATAAGTGTAATCCTAATTTTAATCCACGTCTTAAATGCAAGGATTTCACATCAATCTCTCTATGCAAGTTTTTATAGGAATAATGTCAAAATCTTCCACATATAAGTTTGAAAAAAACAAAATTTGAATAAATGAGCTCCAACATGTTTGTGTGATTACCTTTGTAATCCTGCGAGTTGGCAACTAGCAAAATCTGTTTAAACTAATTTCTTATTAGGCTATAGAATGTATTTACAAATCTTATGACTGTGCATTGTTATCAACCTTGAACCAACCTTTGAAGTATCCCAGACAATAAACCAAAGCAAACTACCAACTTTCACCTTATGCGGATATGCTAGAGCATGTTGAACACCTGACAAATATCTTTGAAGTCTTTTATACATAGCACTTCTGACGGAAATAGTAAGAAATCTGTCCAAGACCTTACATTCAAATACTCAAATCACCAAAGTGCTGTACGTTTTACTATTCTACACTTTTAGAGAAAAAACAGGATTGTTTCAATGGCTCGAGAGACACAGGTTCTAACTTTAAGTCTCAGATATCCTCATGGGAAAGGTGCATATACATTAATCAACAACCTTTGTAATGAGTTCTTTGAGATCATATAACCCTAAGCTGCACAATGTATTTTAACATTTAATAATATAACAAGCTCAGTAACCCAATTGGAAATGTATATATAACTAACTGCCATGAAGACAAGATCTAACTGCTATGAAGACAAGATCAACACAAGACATGTTTGAACCCACATATTATCTGTAGGCAACAACTAGGTAATATCATGGCTATGTGAAAAACAAATAAGTGGAATCCTAGTTTCAATCAACTTCTTAGAGCCAATGATTATGCAAGTTTTTACAGGAATAATGTCAAAATCTACCACATGTAAGTCTGATATAATGCAATTGAAATAAACTAGCTCCAACATGTTTGTGTAATTATCCTTTAAACCCTGGGAGTTTACAACTAGTGAAATCTGTTTGAACCAATTATACAGTAGGCTATTGAATGTACTTCCAAATGTTTTGAATGTACATTGTTATCAACCTTGAACCAACCTTTGAAGTCTTCCCAACAATCAACCAATACAAACTGTGCCACTGTCACCTTATACGGATATGCTAGAGCATGTTTAAAGGCTGACATATAATTAATACTCAGCCCAAAGCAATAAATCTGTAGTTAAGATTAAATTTTCTGTGGCTGAGACTGAATTCTTTGAAGGACAGATATCTATGAGAAACTAAATGATGCACATTTTAAACTGAAGTCAAGATATGTTGGAACCATCAACCATATATTATCTGCAAGCTATAGTTACCTATTATTATATATATGGAAAAATCAACAAAATTAACAACAAATTAGGTAAAAAATGCAAGAAACCAATAATATGTAATGACACGACCAGAGCATGCTACAACTGATGAATATAAACAACAAGGGAAATACTAGGAAATATTTAATCTAACCTGCATGTCATGTCCAAATAAGGCTTTAGACCTTGATAAACAGGTACATTACTTTGAAATAAATAATCTCTCACTCTGTATTTCTCCCCACAAACAGAATCAAGTGTCATTTGCAGGCTATAGATAGCCATTGTGAAGTGTATGGGAAAATGGGAACAGAAATTAACACTAAAGTTTCCAAAGGCAAAGGACCCCCATTTTATTAAAAGAAATTATATGCTACAACTAATGAATCTAAACACCTATGAAAATACTAGGGTGACCTATTTAATCTAACACTCCTATAACAAGTCTATGAATGTCTACTATGTTTGCACAACTTCTCACTCTACCAGAACCACCTTTGACGGATATGCACACACATATTTTGCAATGCAAATTGTGTCTATACTGAAAACTGCACTCTATGACTGGGTTTATGTATGGAAAACACATGCTTATCTGAAGAGTTATTAAACTGTTCACTTTTTAAGTACAATATTTAAGAGCATCGGGTTCATCTGAGGAACCTATGTTTAAACCAAAGCTCTGTACATTTTTTTCAGCAAGAACAGGATATCACCACACAGACCAGTGTTGAATATTATCCTCTATCAAGTCACAGCAGATTACATCCTCTAATCATTGCATAGTACTTATCAAGGTTAAACATCTTACCACAGAAATAATTAAAGTCAGCCACAAATATATCACCTACACTGAAATTCTCAAAAAAAAATTAAGCCTTGGTTCTTATTTACAACTCTAACTCCTTTTTTGAGAAAATACAGGATCCAACGTCAACATTTGTGGGCTTTCCTCAGGCTATATGAGCTTTCTGTTAGATTTATATGGGAAATCTACGACTCAGGGACACAGGTTCAAAATGGACGAGACCCTAACCGCTGACAATGGAAAGGTACACATATTTACAGAAATCTTATTCTCTTATTCTTGAGAAATAACCTTTCTTTGACCTAGGAGTGTTGAGGTTCTTTTGAAGTCACATAACTTAAGCTTGTTTTAGAGATACTGGTTCTAACAACTATCTATCTGACATGGGAAATGTACACAACTGCAGTAATCTAGTGTTGAGATAGTCATAAGCTACGAAAATACTAGGGTGAACTATTTAAGCTAACTTTCTTATTCTTGAGAAATAACCTTTCTTTGACCTAGAAGTGTTGAGGTTCTTTTGAAGTCATATAACCTAAGCTTGTTTTAGAGATACAGGTTCTAACAAGCACCTATCTGACATGGGAAATGTACACAACTAAAGGAATCTAGTGTTGAGATACAACCTTACCAGTGGGTTCTATGACGACCTTTGTAATGAGGTACTTTGAACTTATATAAACTAAACCTGTGTTAGAGACACGGGTTCTAAGCTGTAGCATTATATCTATCAATTAGTAGCACAAAGCTGAATGTGTATAAGACAAGATTTCAACAAGATTTGAACCAAAAGATTTGAACACTAAGCATGATTAAACACTCATATGTAAGTCAGGGTAACAAGAATTTGGTTAAGTCACACAGCTATGGGGAGAACAAATGAAGGGAAGACCCTGAAACTTTACAACTAGTGAAATCTGTTTGAACAAATTTTACTGTAAGCTATTGAAAGTAGTTCCAAATCCTCTGATTGTACAATGGAATCAACCTTGAAACAACCTTTGAAGTAGTCTGACATTAAACTAATACAAACTGCTCCACTTTCACCTTATGCAGATATGTCAGAGCATGTTTTAACTCTGACAAATATATGTCTTGGCATCTCCTACAACTCAAATAATTTGAGACAGTCGGGTCTTCCCTCGGGCTATATGAACTTTTTGTGAGATATCTATGAGAAATCTATGACTAGGAGACATGGGTTCTAACTTGAAGGGACCTAAACCGCCGACATGGAAAGGGTACATAGATATGGGGTAAACTCTTTGGTAAGCTTATAGCATTGGGGATATTAAGGACTCACTCACACCAGTTCTAACTTTAACACTTAATCTGTCCTGGGAAATCTACACATACATACTATAGAGGGAAGCAACATTTCTTGTGAGTTCATTGAAATCTTATAATCTTGTGCCCTGCTATTAAAAGGATTTCTAATGTAAAGGGATTGTCCTGGTGGTCTTCCCTTGGGCAATATGAGCTTTCTGTGAGATATATAAGGGAAATCTAGCTATGTGGATATTAAGGACTCACAAACACGGGTTTCTAACTTGAAGGGACTATCTTCCTGGGAAATGTACACATACAGGAATCTCATAGAAACAACCTTTCTAGTGAGATCTTTGAAATCATATAACCTAAGCTGGTGTCAGAGACACAGGTTCTAACTTGAAGTCTGATCTCCTGGGAAATGTACATAAACAGGAATCTTGTACAGACAACTTTTGCAGTGACTTCTTTGACTAACTGCTATGAAGTCAAGATTTCAACACAAGACATGTTTGAACCCTCTACATGTGACTTCCCTCAACCATAAGATATCTGTAAGCTACAACTAGGTAATATCATGACTATGTGAAAAACAAATAAATGTAATCCTTATTTTAATCCACGTCTTAAAGGCAAGGATTTCACAGCAATCTCTCTATGCAAGTTTTTACAGGAATAATGACAAAATCTCCCACGTATAAGTTTGATATAACAAAACTTGAATAAACGAGCTCCAACATGTTTGTGTGACTAGCAAAATCTGTTTAAACTAATTTCTCACTAGGCTATAGAATGTATTTACAAATCTTATGACTGTGCATTGTTATCAACCTTGAACCAACCTTTGAAGTCTCCCAGACAATAAACCAAAAGAAACTACAACTTTCACCTTAAGCGGATATGCTAGAGCATGTTGAAAGCCTGACAAATATCTCTGTTTTTACATAGCACTTCTGTCAAAAATAGTAAGAAATCTGTCAAAGACATTACATTCAAATACTCAAATCACTAAAATGCTGTACGTTTTACTATTTTACACTTTTAGAGAAAAAACAGGATTGTTTCAATGGCTCGAGAGACACAGGTTCTAACTTTAAGTCTCAGAGATCCTCTCGGGAAAGGTGCATATACGTGAATCTTGTGAAAAACACATAAGTGGAATCCTAGTTTCGATCAGTGTCTTAAAGCCAATGATTATGCAAGTGTTTACAGAATAGTCAAAATCTACCGCATGTAAGTCTGATATAATGAAAATGGAATAAACCAACTCCAACCCATTTGTGTAATTATCCTTTAAACCTCGGGAGTTTACAATTAGTGAAATCTGTTTTTACAGGAATAATGACAAAATCTCCCATGTATAAGTTTGATATAACAAAACTTGAATAAACGAGCTCCAACATGTTTGTGTGACTAGCAAAATCTGTTTAAACTAATTTCTCACTAGGTTATAGAATGTATTTACAAATCTTATGACTATGCATTGTTATCAACCTTGAACCAACCTTTGAAGTCTCCCAGACAATAAACCAAAAAAAACTACAACTTTCACCTTAAACGGATATGCTAGAGCATGTTGAAAGCCTGACAAATATCTCTGTGTTTACATAGCACTTCTGTCAAAAATAGTAAGAAATCTGTCAAAGACATTACATTCAAATACTCAAATCACTAAAACGCTGTATGTTTTACCATTTTACATTTTTAGAGAAAAAACAGGATTGTTTCGTTGGCTTGAGAGACACAGGTTCTAACTTTAAGTCTCAGAGATCCTCATGGGAAAGGTGCATATACGTGAATCTTGTGGTGACAACCTTTGTAATGAGTTCTTTGAGATCATGTAACCCTAAGCTGCACAATGTATTGTAACATATTAATAATATAACAAGCTCAGTAACCCAATTGGAAATGTATATATAACTAACTGCCATGAAGACAAGATCTAACTGCTATGAAGACAAGATCAACACAAGTCATGTTTGAACCCATATATTATCTGTAGGAAACAACTAGGTAATATCATGGCTATGTGAAAAACAAATAAGTGGAATCCTAGTTTCGATCAACGTCTTAAAGCCAATGATTATGCAAGTTTTTACAGAATAATGTCAAAATCTACAGCATGTAAGTCTGATATGATGAAATTGGATTGAACCAATTTTACAGTAGGCTATTGAATGTATTTCCAAATGTTTTGAATGTACATTGTTATCAACTTTGAACCAACCTTTGAAGTCTTCCCAACAATAAACCAGTACAAACTGTGCCACTTTCACCTTATGCGGATATACTAGAGCATGTTTAAAGGCTGACATATAATTAATACTCAGCCAAAAGCAATATATCTGCAGTTGAGATTGAAATTCTCTGTGGTTGAGATTGAATTCTTTGAAGGACAGATATCTATGAGAAACTGAATGATACACATATTAAACTGAAGTCAAGATATGTTGGAACCCTTAACCATGTATTATCTGCAAGCTATAGTTATCTATTATAATATCTATGGGGAAATCAACAAAATTAACAACAAATTAGGTAAAGAATACAAGAAAACAATGATATGTAATGACACAATCAGAGCATGTTACAACTGATGAATATAAACAACAAGGGAAATACTAGGAACTATTTAATCTAACCGGCATGTCATGTCCAAATGACGCTTTAGACCTTGATAAACAGATATTGTTTTCCAAGATATATGAATCGTATTCTGCATTTGGTGTCATAATATTTGTAAATCTGATATATAACACCCTCAGGCAAGGCTGGCAGTCAGGTTTATTTCACAATCTATCATAATAGTAGCAGAAAATGCGATAACATTGGTAATGTTATCATTTGTGTCTTTGAATCTTCTTTTATAGTTACATAACTTCTCACTTAACCAGAACCACCTTCAAGGGATATGTACACACACACATATCTCTCGAAGCAAATTGGCTGTACACTAAAAACTGCTCTCCAGGATCTGGTTCATCTATGGATGGCTGAAACATATCAGGACAATCACCGATTGATTTAATTTTTATTCTCAATATGTATGCACATTATCAAGGTACATATTACTTTGAAATAAATAATCTCTCACTCTGTATTTCTCCCCACAAACAGAATCAAGTGTCATCTGCAGGCTATAGATAACCATTGTGAAGTGTATGGGAAATGGGAAGAGAAATTAACACCAAAGTTTCCAAAGGCAAAGAACCCCCATTTTATCAAAAGAAATTATATGTTACAACTAATGAATCTAAACACCTATGAAAATACTAGGGTGACCTATTTAATCTAACACTCCCATAACAAGTCTATGAACGTCTACTATGTTTGCACAACTTCTCACTCTACCAGAACCATCTTTGACGGATATGCACACATATATTTTGCAATGCTAATTGTGTCCATACTGAAAACTGCACTCTATGACTGGGTTTATGTAGGGAAAACACAGGCTTATCTGAAGAGTTACTAAACTGTTCACTTTTTAAGCACAATAGTTAAGAGCATCGGATTCATCTGAGGAACCTATGTTTAAACCAAAGCTCTGTACATTTTTTTCAGCAAGAACAGGGTCAAGTGTATCAAGTTATTAGTCTGGTATAAAAGATTCACCATACAAACGTCACATGATTAGTCTGGTATATAAGAGTCACCATACAGGGAACCTCACCACACAGACCAGTGTTGAATATTATCCTCTATCAAGTCACAACAGATTATATCCTCTAATCATTGCATAGTACTTATCAAGGTTAAACATACACAATATAAACCTCTATTGGAACCACCCAACAATAGCATTATACTCAAATAATCAACTGTGGTATTCAAGATGCAATCCTTTACAATTGCAAATGCTAATCTGTCAAATTGGCAATAACATATACAAATAATTGCCAGTACCCGAGATCCAAGTCCACAATCCAACATTGCTATTTTTACAGATTATCACAAGAATAAACTTTAATAGTTTTGGCAAACATTTTTGTATGTGGTGTATATGCTAGATGTGGATAATGTACTAATATTTAACTTTTACAATTTCCAGTCAAAATTGCCTTAGGTTTTTCTGATGAACAAAATAGGCAAGATAACCTATTTCTCACTGATTTTCTATTAGGTCACATGACAAAACTGTCATCATATGTAAAAGGCAATAAATGTTTGAGAAATTGTTTTATATGACTTATTAAGAAAATGTTTTATATAAAAATATGAAATATTTTCAATCTCTAATAATTCACAACAAACCGGATCAAACCTGCAATTTTGTTAATGAAAATCCCTGGATTTTTTCACACTGTAATTGCATTCAATGTATCTTCCTAATATCAGTTTAGGGTATTGATATTGTTCAATATACTACCAACTTGTATGACTACTCATTGTCAACAACCTTGAATGATTCTTTGAAGTTTGAACTTTTGATAACTTATTAGGGACTTAAACCAGTAACCCAACATTAGAAACCAAATGCTTCTGAAATTTCTTTATTGAAAAGCTCTCACTTATTACAACTCTGGGTTATATTCACTGTTACAATCACCTAACTGGTTACAGCAGGGATATATTCCACATTATTAGAATACTATTATAAACGACCTTGATCAACTCTTTGAAGCTTTTTCAACCTTATACAAACTCTCACTGTAGCAGAACATGTTTGCCCCAGAAATATATTTAACATTATTTAAAAACTATTGGAAGTGATCTTGAACGACTCTTTGAAACTATAACCTCTCTACTTTTATTTAACCATTACAACTACAAACTACAACCCCTCCATTTTCACACAAGTTAAACATAAAGATATCATCTACAACATTACTAGGCTTTCATAGAGATTTTATGGTCAACCAAGGGTCACATACTTTTGATTGGGACTCATCCAAGCCAGATAGAACACATTCTAAATGCATCAGATAATAGTATGATATATCCCATACTTTTAATAACTGACTGGCACTTGTTCAAACTTGTAACACAAGCTTCTACAGGGTATATTTAATTGGAGCCTATATTCAGAAATCTGGATATAAGTATTTCTAACATTAAAAATGTCCAAAAACCCGGCAGCATAATTTTCGTATGAGCTTTGTACAATTTGAAACAAGAGATTCAACTCATTGGAAAAATTGCAATTTTACCTGAACTAAAAGTTCAATATGATCTCACCCAAAAATAAGCACTTTTAAAATCTTAATGATTTATTTTAGAAATCTAGAACACACTAGTAACAAAGTTTCTACTCTGGCTCTTTTACAAAACACACCAATATTATATATCACATGAAAATATTTGGAGTTGCTGCACAGATCCTGAAACCTTTGTTACATCTTCAAGGCTATGTGTGTATCCCCAAATGGTGTAATTGAAAAATTTTATTTTGTCACATAATAATATCTGTCATCTCCCATTGAGTAAACTGCTCACTCTACAAATCTAATTTTGGATATGGACACATGTAAATAAGCTCTCTGCACATTGTAAAAGATGCTTCATTTACATTTTCGAGGTCATTTGCAAGTCAAACACACTTGAGATTGTATATCAACCTTGTGAATGATCACTATTAAACACATCAATGATCAACAAAGAAACTTTGAAATTTAACCCAAATACAAACACCTCATTATATCACTTAAATTCCAATTCCAATCATAATGTCATTAAGCGAAAGGTATTTATGTAAAATTTACTCTTGACATTACTGAGGAGATAATCTATAAACCTGTGGAAATATTTTCTGTCAACAATTTTTCACCATGCTGAGGCAAATAAGTCCCATATTGCTCAAAACCATTCACACAATTTAAAATATTAAAGTTTCTAACAAAAATTGTCAAAAATAGTAATACAGAAATTTTTTTATTAATCTAACTTATGTGGCCTATTATGACTATCAATATGTAAAATGCACCTTTCAGAACTTGAATGGTTTTCAGAAAATTTATACTTGCTTATAGAAGTAAATAGAAAACACCAATTAACTAATCCAGCTGCGATTTAAAAAATACATGACCTTCATATAAAGTTTATATACATGTAAAAAGAAATACTGTCATAGCTATCTGCTAACTATGATGAAAATAAAATTGATACAATGAAGAAAGACATATCATATTGGTCAATATCAATTTCAGGTGTTAGATTTCTTGATATTTCTAATTATGTACATTCAGGGTACTCATTTAGTAAATTTTTAATGTCTGTCCTTGTGAGATTCAAATGTGAATATAAGTGGTTTGACTTACAAGGCAAGCAATATCAAATATATCTTCATTATGCTGAAGGTTTTTATTTAAGCCTGGCTACCAAGAACAGTCCTCTTACATTTGAAGTTGACTACCAGGCTATTGTTAGCATTTGGAAAGACCGCCATATGGAAACATTTTAGGACTATTTAATTTAATAACCTTGTTATGGCTCCATTTCATTGCCAAAATATCATTGATATACATAAACATTTCAGAATTTTAAGTTCCTAATACTTTAAAATTCATGTGATCTTCATTATAAACAAACCAGAGATTTATGACCTGTATGGTAATTAATTGGACCTTATTTTGATACACCAGAGATATGCAACATAGCAAGAAATCTTTAAGCATGTCATGTACATAATACTTAAGTTATTAATTTAAGTTTTAACATTGGTGTCAACACATTGTATATCTCATAACACGACAGTTATCAGAGAAAGCCAGTACATACAGTTGGTCAAGGTTCTGTACTGTAAAGTGGGGGCCACAGTGGAAGAGTGGTAACACTCTCGCTTCCCACCTCTGAGGCCGGGGATCGATCACCGTGCGGGCTCAAGTGGGAAAGCTGGTAGTTCTTTGCTGTTGGTCGGCAGTTACAGTACACAACCCTAGCAAACTCTATGTACTGGTTTCCTCTGCCCTTCCAACTACCTGTCATGATATGACCTGTACAGTGTTGAAAGCAATGTTAAACCCCAAATAAACAAACAAATAAACAAATGTACTGTATATTGCTGACCAGCAGCAAACAACTACTAGCTTTTCAATTTGAGGTTGGGCCAGGAATCAAAATCCAATCTCAGAGGTTTCGAGGCAAGAATGTTACCACCATGCCAGCCTGGTCCCTGTAACTTAATCCTCATTTGAAACACAGCAGAACGTTATGACGGGTATGGCAATCAATCAGATAAAGTTATGATCCATCAGAGATATGTGACCCAGTAGAGATTCAGGTATTCTACAAAAACAAGCCTGTAAAAGTTTGGAAAATTACAGATCTGTGACAGTAGAATTATATAGGTACCTGCCTTTTACAGGCATTTCAATGTTGTTTACTTGCAAATTATGCTATGGGACACTGTGAAATAGTATACAATGCTTAAAGATGCTTTAGATTTGAACACAAACTCTAAATACTGCAAAATCACTTTTTGTAGAAGGATCAGATCAAGATAAACACTCAAGCTAACAATTCATTTTTAAAAAGGTCATACAAGCTAGTTGGGCATGACAAACTGGACAATATCTGAGTAGTCATTTTATGATAATGTCATTGAGGGTTGATATTGTTGAAGAAAATATCTCTGATACTGCAGCTGGGTGTTTATAAAAGGTTTGACATCTTACACTAATCTCATGTATCATTTCTTGATCAGATTAATGAGTGCAAATCTTCTCAAGTGACCTCATTTTCTAAGGTCTTTATTTAATATGGGTTTAGCCAATTTTACATTTATAAAATTACTCAACAGAGTTGTGTGATATGGGATTTGTATGAATACATACACAATGAAACATGCAGTGCATATTTAAAAGAAGAGAGTATTTTGACAGTGGTCATACTAATGCATAAACTTGACAAGTAACTCACTGTTAATCTAAAGTACAGAGGAGTAGTTTGACAAGGCCATTGCATATAGCCCCTCCACTTATAAGGTGAAAAATCACCTTACATTACCAATAAAATTATAAATGAGCAATCTGGTATGAATAAAATTATGACTGAGTAATCAGACAGAATCTGGTGTATTATATTTATTATGATTAAATAAAATTAAGAATAACAATCATTTATTTCTTTATGTTTTGACACATTATTGTACATTGAACTTAACCCACCTGTGTATGTCCACAGCTCAATGACTTGGGTGAACAACTGTCTCTTTATATATGTAAATACATATGAAAATCTATGTACAACTGAAAATGTTATTTTCCACTTTTAAAAACCTTTGGTATTTATGCTTATATTTCGGCTTATTCAAAGTGTTTTTGCATATATTCCTGCTTTAGAGGATCATATTGTGTGAATGTTTATTTTTGAGACAAGACTTTTTGACCTATCATGTTATAAGATTCATATTTTTAAATTATTTGATTTGAAAATGTATATAAGTATTCTTATGTCATGATACCTTAGAATCAAATATGACTGATATATAATCTGTTACATAAGTGGCCTCTGTAACTTTTGATTAAATAGGTTAATATGCATGTGTACTTTACTATTTACTGTACAAATCTTGTAATAATATGTGTACATATTCTGACACATACACAGACACTTCTCAGTCCAAATATGTGCCCCATATTTTACTAAATATCCATTATAGCCTGCTCACTCAGGTGTTTAATCAAATAAAATAATTTCAATTTTATATTGTTATGCAGTTTACCATTAGATACATACAGTACTAGTGAATAAGTTTATTCAGGTGTATGTGTAAACATATTATGCATTATTGGCACATCTGCATACATGATATCCCTGTCACAATATCTGTTGTGATTAAAATTAAGGATTTTAGTAAGTATCAAGTATGTGTACATGTAATGTCCCTGTCATACTACCTCCCTGTGACAGAAATGAGAATTACATTAGTCATTATATATGTGTACATTTAACACCACTGTTAAACTTCTGTCTTGTTTTAATGTGGACTGGATGTTTTATTATGAATGTGCAGCTGTAAATTCCCTGTCACACTTCTTGGTTTGTGTAAGTTTATAATATGCTCAATATCTGGTAAATTTTAATCAGAAAATCACCAAATTGTTCTTTGATATGTGTGAATTAGTTTATTGTAGCTATTTAAAGTAGAAATTAAGCTTACTTTAAAATGTAGCGATTGTTTGTAGTGAGAAGTAGCATCCATTGTTAATTTTGTCCATTTGAATAGTGCTGAAAAATCAAAGGATATGTTAAAACCCCTATAAAATATTTCACATTTGCTCAATTTTAACCAACCATCAAAATGTTTATTATTATTGTAGGGTGATTGTGTACATAGTAATACTGTGGTATTTGGACAAGATATGCCAAAATTTAGATATTGAATACCAACAATCATGTAATGTCCCTGTCATACTACCTCAAAATTATATAATACAGGAAAATCAAAGGTTATGTTAAAATCCCTGTAAAATATTAAATATAACTTTTATTTTTTTTATTTTTAATCATACAACAAAGCAACACGCTGACATGCTGGCTCCTCAGAGCACTAGGGTTATCAATAAATCACAAGACAGGTTGTGTTCTGGATAACTTAAAGTATGCCAACATCCTCCTATTGATAAAGAAAGATAATCTAGACAAAGACATACTGAATACCTACAGACAAGTTAGTAACTTAAAATTTGTATCCAAATTACTTCAGAGAGTTGGACAAGATATGCTAAAATTGAGATATTGAACAGCAAAAATTATTAGAAAATTATGTAATGCAGGAAAATCAAAGGCTATGTTAAAATCCCTGTAAAATAGTTATCCAAATTACTTCAGAAATGGAAACAGGTCCTATGCAGATGATACACAATTGTATATCTCCATTACACCCAGGGATATTAACACTATTCCTTCTGTGGCAACCTTGCATAGTTGTTTGCATTTAAAACCTGGATGGGAAGTAATATTGTAAAACTCAATAATTGTAAAACAGAACTGCTGTTTCTGAGTTCTTACTTCATTTAGAAAATCCTACAAATTACTATTACATTTGGGATAGCTACTTTGACAGTGTGTTTGTGGTTCGCAATCTTGGTGCTTTCTTTGATGAGCAAATGTTGATGAATGCATTTGTTCACAAAATGTGTTGCCATGTAAGGGGGACCACACCTGGACTATTGTTATAGCCTCCCTTTTGTTAAAAAGAAAGGAAACAATGATCATCTACAGTGTCTCAAAAATTATGCTGCCAGGTTTTTGAACATTTTTCATGTTAGAAATACTTATATCCAGATTTCTGAATATAGGTTCCAATTAAATATACCCTGTAGAAGCTTGTTACAAATTTGAGCAAGTGCCAATGAGTTATTAAAAGCATTGGATATATCATACATATATTTGATGCATCTAGAATGTGTTCTATCTGGCTTGGATGGGTCCCAATCAAAAGTATGTGACCCTTGGTTGACCATAAAATCTCTATGAAAGCCTAGTAATGTTGTAGGTGATCTTTATGTTTAACTTGTGTGAAAATGGAGGGGTTGTAGTTATGGTTAAATAAAAGTAGGGAGGTTATAGTTTCAAAGAGTCATTCAAGATCATTTTCAATAGTTTTTAAATAATGTTAAATATATTTCTGGGGCAAACATGTATGAGGAGGTCCCTGTAAGGTGGTTCTGCTACAGTGAGAGTTTGCATAAGGTTGAAAAAGCTTCAAAGAGTTGATCAAGGTCGTTTATAATAGTATTCTAATAATATGGAATACATCCCTGCTGTAACCAGTTAGGTGATTGTAACAATGAATATAACCCAGAGTTGTAATAAGTGAGAGCTTTTCAATAAAGAAATTTCAGAAGCATTTGGTTTCTAATGTTGGGTTACTGGTTTAAGTAAGTCCCCAATAAGTTATTAAAAGTTCAAACTTCAAAGAATTATTCAAGGTTGTTGACAACAAGCAGTCATACAAGTTGGTAGTATAATGAACAATATCAATACCCTAAACTGATATTAGGAAGTTACATTGAATACAAATTGCAGGTTTGATCCGGTTTGTTGTGAATTATTAGAGATTGAAAATATTTCATATTTCTATATAAAATATTTTCTTAATGATAATCATATAAAACAATTTCTCAAACATTTATTGCCTTTTACATATGATGACATTTTTGTCATGTGACCTAATAGAAAATCAGTGAGAAATAGGTTATCCTGCCTATTTTGTTCATCAGAAATTATAAAAGTTAAACATTAGTACATTATCCACATCCAGCTTATAGACCACAAACAAAAAGTTTACCAAAACTATTAAAGTTTATTCTTGTGATAATCTGTGAAAATAGCAATGTTGGATTGTGGACTTGGATCTCGGGTACTGGCTTATTTATAGTATTCAATTATTTGTATATATTATTGCCAATTTGACAGATTAGCATTTCCAATTGTAAAGGATTGCATCTTGAATACCACAGTTGATTATTTGAGTATAATGCTAGGTGGTTCCAATAGAGGTTTATATTGTGTATGTTTAACCTTGATAAGTACTATGCAATGATTAGAGGATATAATCTGTTGTGACTTGATAGAGGATAATATTCAACACAGATCTGTGTGGTGAGGTTTCCCTGTATGGTGACTCTTATATACCAGACTAATCATGTGACATTTGTATGGTGACTCTTTTATACCAGACTAATAACTTGACATACTTGACCCTGTTCTTGCTGAAAAAAATGTACAGAGCTTTGGTTTAAACATGGGTTCCTCAGATGAATCCGATGCTCTTAAATATTGTACTTAAAAAGTGAACAGTTTAGTAACTCTTCAGATAAGCATGTGTTTTCCATACATAAACCCAGTCATAGAGTGCAGTTTTCAGTATAGATACAATTTGTATTGCAAAATATGTGTGTCCATATCCGTCAAAGGTGGTTCTGGTAGAGTGAGAAGTTGTGCAAACATAGTAGATGTTCATAGACTTGTTATGAGAGTGTTAGATTAAATAGGTCACCCTAGTATTTTCATAGGTGTTTAGATTCATTAGTTGTAACATATAATTTCTTTTGATAAAATGGGGGTTCTTTGCCTTTGGAAACTTTGGTGTTAATTTCTCTTCCCATTTCCCATACACTTCACAATGGTTATCTATAGCCTGCAGATGACACTTGATTCTGTTTGTGGGGAGAGATTATTTATTTCAAAGTAATGTACCTTGATAATGTGCATACATATTGAGAATAAAAATTAAATCAATCAGTCATTGTCCTGATATGCTTCAGCTGTCCATAGATGAACCCGATACTAGAGAGCAGTTTTTAGTGTACAGCCAATTTGCTTCGAGAGATATGTGTGTGTATATATCCCTTGAATGTGGTTCTGGTTAAGTGAGAAGTTATGTAACTATAGAAGAGATTCAAAGACACAAATGAGAACATTACCAATGTTATCGCATTTTCTGCTGCTGTTATGATAGATTGTGAAATAAACATGACTGCCAGCCTTGTCTGAGGGTGTTATATGTTAGATTTACAAATATTATTACACCAAATGCAGAGTACGATTCAAATATCTTGGAAAACAATATCTGTTTATCAAGGTCTAAAGCCTTATTTTAACGTGACATGCAGGTTCAATTAAATAGTTCCTAGTATTTCCCTTGTTGTTTATATTCATCAGTTGTAACATGCTCTGGTTGTGTCATTACATATTATTGGTTTCTTGTATTCTTTACCTAATTTGTTGTTAATTTTGTGGATTTCCCCATAGATATTATAATAGGTAACTATAGCTTGCAGATAATATATGGTTGAGGGTTCCAACATATCTTGACTTCAGTTTTAATTGTATATCATTGAGTTTCTCATAGATATCTGTCCTTCAAAGAATTCAATCTCAACTGCAGATATATTGCTTTTGGCTGAGTATTAATTATATGTCAGCCTTTAAACATGCTCTAGCATATCTGCATAAGGTGAAAGTGGCACAGTTTGTTTTGGTTTATTGTTTGGAAGACTTCAAAGGTTGGTTCAAGGCTGATAACAATGTACATTCAAAACATTTGGAAATACATTCAATAGCCTACTGTAAAATTGGTTCAAACAGATTTCACTAATTGTAAACTCCCGGGGTTTAAAGGATAATTACACAAAAGGGTTGGAGCTGGTTTATTCCAATTTTATGAGGCTTAATTTTTCTTTGAGAATTTCGGTGTAGGTGATATATTCGTGGATGACTTTAATTATTTCTGTGGTAAGATACGCCAAGTGACATATTAGTCAATGATTTAACATGTTCAGATATGTCTGTAAGGTGAAAGTGGTACAGTTAGAGTTTCTACTGGTTCATTGTTGGAGAACTTCAAAGGTTAGTTCAAGGTTGATACCATTGTACATTCAAAGGGTTTGGAACTACAGTCAATACCCTAGAGTGAACTTGGTTCAAACAGATTTCTGTGGATGTAAAGATCTAGGGTCTGTATGTAAACATAAACAAATTGGGTCTGGTTTATTCTATTTTTCATTCATTAAAGCTTAAAAGGGTTTCCTTTCAGTTGATCTGGGTTTGTGTTACAGACTGATAGATATATTGGTATGTACATATTAATATATACAATGATATATGTACATTCCCATGACATAGAGAGTCTTTGTTAGAACCTGTTTCTCTAAACCATGTTTATTCTGCAAGATTTCTGTACGTGTACATTATCTGGGAGAGATTATGTATCCTTACTATTTCATTTCCAGTAATGCTGTAGATATATATACATGTATGTACATTTCCCAGGAGGATTAGAATTCAAGTTAGAACGTGTGACTGTGAGTCTTCATTATCCACAAATATATATATATATTCTATTCCATTTAGCCAAATTTGAAATCTCTTAAAAATACACCCTTTGGTGGTTAGGGTGCCCTCCATTCCGATCCCGTGTCTCCCAGTAGCAGATTTCCCCTCTCTCCATATATAAATCCCAGAAGAGATCTCATATAGCCCGAGGGAAGACCTCCAACTAACTGAACATTAACTACTCCAAAGGAAAGACAAATCTGTACAACCCAATCATACTGTTATCTTGTCTCATGAAAAAATAGAACAGAAAAGAATAGAAACATTTATACAGCGCAAAATTGATACTACTACCGCTTGTGCACAAAAAGGTCAAAAAGGGAAAGTCCAGAAACATGTCAGGTCAAGATCTAATTTAGGATTGTTGTACAAGTCACTGGGGAAGTTTTCCCATAATATACACCATAGGCAACTTTGTTGTTTTCTCAGTAAGTATAAAATGTTATATCAAATAATGTAGCATCTATGATATTTGCACATTAAGTGGTCAGTAAATTAAAAAAAAGAAGCTGGCACGTCTTAATTTAACTTTATTTGTAATTATCAATTATCGTCTGTGACATACAGGCTTAGTTTAGTATTCAAAATACAAGAGCCATATACATTTTGCTTTGACTCAAAAAAAAGTTAAAAACACCTGACAAAGGTAGTAACAGTTTACCCCATTACAGAATAAGCAAACATTATAAGTTTTTCGCCAACTTCCTTGCTGTATATTTAGATACTAGTTCCCTCATATTTAGTATCATGTTGTAACACAATAATTTGTCTGGTTCACAAAATTTGTATTTATTTACTCAGCATTTTCCTTGGTCATCAAGGATTTGATTTCAGCTGATAACCACATGTGTATCAAATTTCATCTGTTTTTCTTTCAGTATTTTGTCTATATACAATTCAACAGCCAGCATTAATGAGGTCATATCCACTTTCATTGGGCCACAATTCGTGGTTGAAGGAATTCCATAATAGTGCATCCCTTGATTTTGTGCCAAACCTCTGAAGCAGAAGTTAGGCTCATTTTTACACAGAACCTCAATGATATAAGTTTCTGGTCTTGAGTAGATCATATTTGATAAACCGGCACCATGTGGAGCTACTATCAGTACAGCATTGTAAAACATCAGTAGGGTTTCATTGAAACTAGGTAACTTCACATCACTGAACTCAGCAAAATCTAAATGTGTTCTTTTACTCATATTTTTCAATCTTAAAGCAATTTCATCATGCTGAACCAGCCATCTCTTCTCACTCCTCTTAATCAGAATCACAGTTTTGTTGGACACTGAGGAGCTTCTACTAGCTGAGGTTCCGTGTGTCTCAGTACATCTGCTTCCATACTGCTTGTCCTTATGTTTGGTTGCAAGATGGTTTAACTGATCAATTAGATTCATAGATTGAGAACAGTTCAATTGCTTTTCTAACAAGCTAGGATCACTAGGTGAGTTGTCATGAGGTTTCTGTTTGGGTGAATACTTGGTCATATTGGTGATAACTGACCTGCCTATTGATGAGATTTTCAGTAAATTAGTCTCGATGTAGTGGTGATAGTATGAAGACAATAAATATCCACTAGGTTGGTGGACATCTCCACAACCAGTGCCTTGGGGTAAATACACAATGTCTGCTTTAGTTACTCCAGTTATTAATCTATCTTTTACAATGCCAAGAGCATTTAAGTTATCCACTATATACCTGGCCTTACTTGCTACATGGATTTGGATATGGTCAAATTTTCGCAAAAATGGGATGTAAAGGGCCAGCCTGGGAATATTTTCAATATTGGCATGAAAATAGCTTCCTCCCCAAAATTGAGATATCACAAATACTTCCCTGTGGTGTTGTCTAGTTTGTTGTTGGATGTTGTTTTTGTTTTGAGTTTCCAAGCAACCAGTTGGAATAATAAATGAATCACCTACTGCTACATATCCATTGCTGTTAACTGATCCTTTTTTGACAATGTGAAGAAATATGGTTGCTGATAAACTTGATGTGGTTGAATTCCCTTGGATTTCCAGGGCCCTATCTGGTGTTACATGATGCTTACAGTCCGGAGGAATAGAACTATGATTTACAGCACACATTTCTTCTGACACTCCCCAGTTGTAAAGCTTACCTGGAAACCAATTTTTCTGATCCAATTTAGAGTAAACAGTCCTGATATCTGGAATTCTGGCAATCTTGTCCCAATAATTATCCTTCCCAGCATATAACACTATGTATCCCAGGGGTCTTTTGATTTGTACTTTTGTGTTTTTAATTTCTGACATGGTGAGAAGTCTAATTTCTTCTAATTTTTGGTGTAACTGTTTGTTTATCAGAAACAAAGACTCACTGGAAATTTCAACACGATTCATCCTAACTGTTGGTATAGATTTAGGTAGCATCCTTTCCTGTTTGTAGTTCTGCACTTTAAGTACTCCAAGAAAGCACACAATAAATGTGAACAGTATGCACAGAAACACCAGTCTCTTGTTTAAAGTTGCACTTTTGTTTATGACAAACATTATTGACATATTAAAAATAAACCACATATAACTGGAACAACGTTATAGCTTACTACCTTCCTAAAACTACACTTTGGGCCATTAGAATAAAACATACACTGTTAAATCCTTTGGGCCAAAGCTTGGTGTATTCAAGAATGGCCTGTGAATAATCAATACAACAGTAGCAGAAAATGATTCACATAAAACTAGCTTACACATATTTGTAGTTATTCTTCTCTGACATCCTATAACATTTCGAACTGGTTATTTACACCACGGCTGTGTACATAAGGGTATTTCAGTTCTTTATGTACACCACGGCTGTCGAGTAATGCAATAATACACTACAATAATATAAAGTAAAACAAAAGCTGTTTTATCAGTGTTAGTTTGAAAATAAATGCAATTTCTCTCTTTTACAAGAATATATTTGATTAATGCTTATAAAGTTGAAACAGAAAGGCCAAAAACAAGTTGACATTGTCCTGTTCACTCTCCATGGATATGTATTTAGTGAGGTGGTGTACATAAGACGACTTTTCGGCATTGCGTACACAGCGGTGGTGTAAATATCCTCTGCCATAACATTTACACTCCTTCTACATCAAATGATTACTGGAAGACCCAAATCAGGAAGTTTCTAATGTAAATTTCAAATTTTATTGTAGATAATTGATAAATTATTTAGGGATTTTCCATTGGAAATAACAGCATCGTACATTCTGACACAATGCACAAATTCACTTTTCCGATATATTGTTTTTGTCTAGTCTAAAGGAATTATATTGTTTAATCTCTTTAATCTATTGTTTAATCTGTAAGGAGCAATAACGCCAAGACAATCAACTAATTTCAGCATCCAGGAACAGAAGAGAACTCAAGAACCATGGAGATCACCTGGGGAATAATTAAGACTAAGGTGAGTATACCTTAGTGTACAGGTTAGATGTAAGCTTTTCTGAAAGAGAAAAGAGGGGTACACACAAAATAATACTGGGATCATCAAAGACAAAGTTAGTTTGACTGACTTTGGAGCAGATGGGTGAAACTTTCGTACAACAAGGAACTTAGCAACACTGTGTCTGTACCTAGTACTGCTATAAGAAGAAGCTATGCAGCAAACTGCTTGGGAAAACCAGTGGACAGAAACTTGTATATAAGTATAGCTGTTTTAAACACTGAACAATATTCAACAGGAAGACCATGCAATTTATTGAGACCAGGAGTTATACTGGTGTGTCTACTAGTGTTACATACACTATTCTCTATTTCATAACCATTGTAATAGCAACTAATTAATTCTCAAGTATCCCAGTCATCACAGTTTTTCCAATTATTTTACAGACTTGCCAGACATGGTGGTAGCTTAACTACCAAAATAAGGAATATGAGCGGAAGCTGTTTGAACGGTGCATTGACTGCTGTGGCAAACAAACTCACTGATATGCCTTTCGTCCAATAAATAATCAACTAGAAAGCTCTCACAGAACCCTGACCTGCACAGTTGAGGGGGGGGGGGGGGGGGGTTGTCCAAAAATTCAGGATATTTTTATATCCAGAATATGATCAATATCTTCCTCCAAATTCAACCAGTTTTCCCTTTTATGATTCCCTATCCACAAAAAAAGAATTCAGAAAGATCTGTTCGTTTACAGTTATCACTAACAAAAACCGACAGGCAAGTGAACACACTCATAAATATAACCTCCCATTAGAGGTTTTAAATATTTAATAAACCTTCATGTGTATATTGTGTGCAAGTTTATTGGACATCAATATGTATGTCTTATTGTACCGAGGACAATGATAAACAGCAAAGTAAACTCAGCTGGGATGAAAGAAATATAATTGCTTAACATCCCAACCATTTAAGTTTTTTTTGGTGCATAAATACATTAGAATAAGCATTTGGCCCTGTGAAAACTGAGCTCTGTTAACAATACCCCACAGCAGTTCTATTTATTTTACTTTGAATGTACTTCTCACACGAGTTCATTATGACATAAGAATCCCTCATATGGGGGACCAGTGTTTGCAAGTGTCAGAGGTAGTTCAATGTGTCACATATATATTACATACAAAGGACAAAATGTTCATTTTCAAGAAGTCTAAATCAGTCATTCCCCCTCATAGCAGGTAAAAAATACCATCCCCCTAAAAACCTATCCCCAGCCTTCTAGAATTTTCTCTGCTACAATGAAATTTGATTTCCCCAGTTCTGTTAAAATTTTACATAAACGTGAACAAAAAGAACAAAAAAAAATCACTTTTAACATTTGTTCTTCATTAACAGAAGAACAAACTCGTTATCAAATAAGTGCAACACTTAACATTAAGCAACTACAAGGGTGGACCCTGACGTCAACTGTCTTCAGAACTTTTAAACTCTGAGTGTTTAAGAATTATACAAAATTGTATAAGCTAAATAAGAAAAAAAAACACTTAAACAAAGCTTAACATGACATTTTTAAATTTAGTTTGGACAATTTTGTTGTTTATATCACTAAGATTGGCAAATCTCTGAAGTCCATTTATCTCCCTGTCAGTTTAACTCCGTATCCATCCGTGTAGCTAAAAAAAGGCACGGTTCAACTGACCTATTAACTAGCTCAGAAGGCCAATATTTATGCCATGGTTTTTGGTGACAGGTTGCAGATGGATGGATGGACAGATTTTTTTGTGTTTATTAATATAGATTACCACAATCTGCAAATTAGAATGCCACAATTGGGCACTATGTCAGCTGACAATTACTTGTACTTAGCGAAAACCATTTACTCTGTACCGGCATGGATAAATTTAGCATCCTCCATCAGTTTAATGCCACCACAGATGTAAGAATTGAAAATACTTTGCAATAACTTTATAACTTCTTATCTGTGAATATTTAACGTATGTTCTGTCAATGCATGGAAACTAGTTTATCAATATCTCAAAGTAAACCAGAAAAAAGTGTTACTAACATGTATATATTTGAGACATAATTCTTGAAAAATTACTTTATATGACAAGAGCTACTGTGTTGTGAAACATGCCAGCTATTTACACTTTACAACAACTTGTGATAAAGCAGTAAAACTTGTTTAAAACTGTAACTCTAAGATGAATAGCTTTACGTTGAGATAATTCATAAATCATTAATTTGGTTCTGAATGTGGCAAATCAGGAAAACTCGTAATGGAATTACAATGTTCAATTTGACTTGTATAATAATAATAATGACAATAACAAATTATTTAAAAGCTGCAGGTAAGCCATAACCATTTCTCAAATTGTGTATGTAAATGAATCACCTGTACTGCATACTGCATTGGTAACAGCTGGAGAGTGTAATACCCTTTTTAGCTTGCTGGTTTTCTTGAATTTTTAAAGGATGAATTCTGAAATCCTGAATCAATTGAATTGGTTGTAGAACATTCTCAAAGTAACCAGCTCTATGTTAGACCATGGCCCACCTATACTGTGAAAACTGATATAATTCTGAATAGCATGTTTACACATCATCTTGCTAACACAAAAAGAGGCACACTCAGAAGTGAGCCGAGTGCAGGTTCTGCAAAATATTCGTAAGTTTATTACTCTGTCTGCTCCAGAATCAAGGACATTGACTCGATTATGCCCAAGTCTGAGCCATTTCTTCTTTGTAACAGTTTTAATGTTCCCTAAAAATTTCTTATCCATTCCTTGTAGTAGTTTTGCATTATAGAATATGTTGCTATAGAAGTCAGTGTATGCCTGATATATTGCTTTGTTATTTTTAGCATATATTTCGACCCTCTTGGGTTAGAGTTAGGTCTCATTAGAGGCTTGAGCCTCTAACCCAAGAGGGTCGAAATATATGCTAAAAATAACAAAGCAATATATCAGGCATACACTGACTTCTATAGCAACATATTCTCTAGTTTTTTTACTTATTGGGCACTACCATGTCAGCTAGTGGAAGTCAGTCTACATTGGTAACAGCCATGGACACCTTAGGCGTAGAGTCTACCACTAACATCACACCTGCTATAGGAACACCAATACCTCATACCACTCTGAGCAATGAAACTATGCTTCTACTTGAACAGACAGCACACAAATAAGGTCAAACAAAAGATTCTAACCTAAACCCCACCAAACGAAGACGTGTGGATGCACCACAGGGAGACCAAAGGACAGGCTACCCCAAGGAAAGTAAACTCCTGTACCTTAAGACTAAAACTCTTCACAGGAAAAAACTTTCACTTGCTACCAACATCCATCAGATAAAACAAAATTTATCTGACAACAAATTCCCCACCCAAGCTAATTTCAACTGCAATACTCCAATCAACAGAGACAATGCATTTAAATACAAGTGGGCTGCCATCACACAAGATGCTAAAGTTAAACTAACCAACCTTATTTTGGAAGACCTTTGCCAAAAATACCAAACTATCAAACAAGAAATTCAAACTAATTTAGCCCAGCTACAACAGCTACTCAATAAAAGTCAATTTGAAGAAATCAGTACCTTCCTCAATGACAGATACAAAGCAGCAGCCAGCCTTGCCATGAACAAGACATCAAAGAGATTAGAACAAAGGGGAAACCGTAGACCACAGAAAGTCAAGCAAAGACCTTTCCAACAAGCCAGAAGACCCCAAACCAGCAGACAGAATAACAACCTCAAAAAGTTATTCATGGGACTTCTCAATAGCTTATAATCAAATATTGACCTACTTTGGCTCTACGGAGCCGTATTATCCACCTTAATACCAATAAATTTCTACAACACTATCATGTCTTTTTACATCATGTCAGACTCTGTGGATATCCTTGCCCAAATTAAGGAAGATAGCCAAAACTATCCTCCTGGTATCTTACCCCCAGGTAAAACCATGGATAGCCTTATAGGCCATACTGTGATCAACATATCAGATACTCCATTGGACAAACCACAAATAGAAGCCTTACAAAAAGGACTTACCTTTTGTCCAACCCCAGGACCTCCTCAGAAGTAATTGATTTGGAAAGACTTTAAATCCTTTCATAGGAGATTGGTACTACAGCATCACTTCTATCAGGACAATAATATCCTTGATAATGATGATAGAGAACTGGTATCAATTCTTGCCTCTAACTTGGATGATAACATAAACCCATACAAGGAAATTCATTCTAAATTCAAACCCAAAAGTAATTGGGTCCCTAACAACACTCATGTATCACTAAAAAGTTTCAAAATGGCTTTCAAGAATAATTTACTTCATAGTAAATTACCTAAAAGAAAAACCAATAACCTAACCAAAGAACAAAGAGCTGGAATCTTAGCCCTACAAAATAACCCAGACATAGTTATTAAAAAGGCTGACAAAGGTTCTGCAGTAGTAGTCATGAACACAAAAGACTACCTACGAGAAGGATATAGACAAGTCCTAGATAAAGACTTTTACACCAAAATTGACCATGACCCAACAAATGAAGTCTCTGTAAAAATCACTGAAAAATTAATCCAAATGAAATCAAATGGCTTGATATCAGAAAAGAATCTTGATTATCTAAAACCAACAAACTGCAAACATGGTCAATTTTACCTATTACCGAAAATTTACAAGAAAGGTATTCCAGGTAGACCAATTTGTAGTTCAGTTAACCACCCAACTGCAAACATAAGTAAATTTGTTGATGAACATATTAAACAGTATGTTCCAAAAACTAAATCTTACATTAGAGATACACAAGATTTCATCAGTAAAATCATCCAATTGGGCCCTATACCCGAAGGAGCAATTTTAGCCACTTTGGATGTTACCTCCCTCTACACCAATATCCCCAACCATGAAGGGATATTAGCAGTAGCTGACAACATGAGAAAGGACACCACCAAAGGTCCAATTGCTACCTATATTTTAGATCTATTAAAATTAGTCCTGCACAATATGTACTTTGAGTTCAACAATGAATTCTTCTTACAAACAGGAGGTACAGCAATGGGTACTTCACTAGCACCAAATTACGCCAACCTATTTATGGATAGGTTTGAGACTAAAGCATTGGCCAGTTACCCACTTAAACCACTGATTTGGAAAAGATTTATTGATGACATCTTCCTTATTTGGACACATGGAGAAGAAAGTCTAAATAAATTTGTACAGCATCTAAACTCCCTCCACCCCACCATTAAATTCACATCAGAATTCAGTAAAGAAAGTATCAACTTCCTGGACACAACTGTCAAATTAGACAAATCAAGACATATTATCACAACCTTGTACAACAAACCTACAGACACTCATCTGTTCCTACACCATACCAGTGCCCATCCAGACAACATCATGAAAAAGGGACCTTATGGACAATATTTAAGAATCAGGCGCATATGCTCTCTTGATTGTGACTTTATACATAATGCAGACAAATTAACTGAATACTACTTGAAAAGAGGATACCCCCTTAAAAAACTAAGAAAACATTTTCAAAAAGTGTCTAAGTTCACACAAAAAGAGTTACTTGACACAAACAAAACTGTGCCAAAACCCACCCCACCTGTGATGGTAACCCAATTCAACCCCCAAAACCCATTGATTAAAAATTTCATTCACAAAAATTGGTACATAATAGAACATTGTGAAGAACTCAAACAAATCTTCACACAAAAACCACTAATTGGTTTCAGGAGACTGCCCAATTTGAGGGACATCCTAGCATCCAACAAAATATCCTTCCCTCCATCATTGCCTAGCTCAGTCACAGAAAAACCCAAAGTCTGTACAAGACTAGGCAAATGCACATACTGTCCTAAACTCACTAAGATTAGTATGTTCACCAGCCACCACACTGGAAAACAACACAAATGCATAAACCTCCCGTCTAAACCTCTGATTACATGCGAAATCAGTAATATTGTATACCTCATTCAATGCACAAAATGTGGGAAACAATATATAGGAGAAACAGGAAGACCATTCAGAAACAGGATTTATGAACACATAGCAAGTGTCAAAAACAACAAGAAAGCAGAGACACCAGTTTCTAAACATTTTCACTCAGAGCATCACAATCACAACAATATGAGATTCAGTGCGATTCAATGGTTAGGCACTACTATAAACCCACAAACACAAGAAGTGCGCAGAGCAAAAGAATTAAGTTTCATTTGGGAAGTGCCCACCATTAACCCAATTGGCATCAATCAATTTGTGTAATAAAATTCCTCTCTTGGTATAGCTGGTGCACCTATACCCCAATTTTCATATTTTAGTTTTGCTTTATGTTGTAAACAAACAAACAAACTTACAAACAAACAAGACAACAGAATGGGTAATATGCATTGCAAAAATTTTGCAAAGTACTAAATATAATGTAATAATCACACAATCAGATTAGGTCATATTGTCTTCATATTCATCAGTATAAGCAATAAAATTATCTAATATGTCCAATAGTAATAGGAACAGTAGAGCACTGTCTTCAGCACTTGCACATATTTCTGTAACAAATTATTCATGGTATATTTGTACACTATAACTTTTTGAACTATTGTTACTTAGTATGTTTATGTATAGGCAGAAATGAATAAACAAGTTATAACTTGTACATATATAGTGTAACAAGTTATAACTTGTATAAAAAATTTTACAGGTTATAACTTTAACGAAGTCATGGCAGGTAATAACTTGTGTTGTAAATATTTTAACTTATGTGGCTGAGTTGTATAAGTTATAACTAGTACAAAGTCATATTCAATTTTATACACGTTATAACTTGTACAGTTTTTGACCTTCTAAAAAGCTTAACCTGTACATCTGAGTTGTAAGGCTCATACACGTTTTCATTTTGATTTTTTTTTGTTTTGAGAGTGTACAATTAGTTGATCAAGTTAGGCCAATGTTTTTCATAGATTTTAGCTTCTAAATCTTTTAAAAGATTTGATTATGATTCTGTACAAGTAATAACTTGTAAGAAATCCCAAATTATACACCACATATATAGTAATATATAATAATAAATATAGTTAAACATATATAACGGTAGATAAGAAAACAAATAATTCCACAAAACAAATTCTATTCCTATCAACAAAGATAAAAAAGATACCCAGCCCCTTTTATTGGCCTTTATGTCACTTTTAAAATAAAGACAGGATTAAATATTAATTAGAGCAAACATAGATGAACACATATTGTTATTATTTCCATCCAAGTTTATTTTCTTTTATTCCAAATTAGTTCAATAGAGAAATCACTTATTTTGAGATATTCTACATCAGATGAAATTTTACCTCATCAGAGGAATTATCAAAATCAAATCTACAGTTGTTTGGATTATTAAGGAGAAAAGCACCTCAGTTACTCGAATTTTAAAATTAGTGTCAATCGTATAATTAATTTTTTGTTTCAGTTATGTTGATATTTTAAAAGGTTAAAAAAACTGTGTAAATTATACATAAATCAATCTGCACAGCCCAAAGCAGATAAATCGGAGAAGTGCAAGGACCTTGCTTAGTACATTGTGGTTCTCTAAGAGAGAGTAAAATGTACTGCACTCATGCATTGTTTCACAAAAATATCCTACAAGATAAAGACTTGTAAGGAAGTCCTACGTATTGCAACACACTTAACATACAAATTTCCATAGTTTGCTAAAAGTGTGTTATCTTATGGGGGTTTCTGTGTTTTTCAAATATATTTTGAATGGGAGTTTTAACATGACATTCCAGTGAATGCACATGATCCTTGAATTATATTGTGTTCTTTTAATAAAATATAAACTATGATTTAGAGGAAACAGCACCCAGAGATCAAGCATGTTACAACAACTGTTTCATACTTTCGCTGTTGATGTTTTAAATTAGAAGACCAAGCAGATATTGAATTTTTATACAACTAATTGCCATGTAAACATTATGTTATTCCATGTTGTAATACCTTATAAATATTTATTATAATTAATGTTTAAAGAGTCGAATAATCAAAGTTTGCTTGGTTTAGTTTGTTGTCTGTTTTGATGATAATCCTAATCTGCCAAATAAGAGATCTGTAACTCTGCGAGAAATATAATATGCAATGCTTAGGTTGAAGAGAAAAGAGAAATAGTTGTGCTTGATAAGCTCTACTGTATGGAAAAATACCATAAAGATATAAATAATTGCTTTAAAAATAAGTGTTTTCCAGATATATGTGACTACTTTGTAAAATAACATAAAATATACATATTCATTGTTATTAGCACATGTTGCAATATACAATCAGATCCAGATAAGTTCACCCTGCCACCTCACTGCGAGGTCAAACACACTCATCTAAGGTCAAGAAAGGTCAACCAAGGTGGATCCGAGATACATTACCATATAACAACATTAACAAGACTCTTAAATGCAAGATGAGACCTTAAATGCCCAGATAACGACTATGCCAAGGTAAATACAGGTCAAAGGTCAGCACACGGAGAAAACCCTCCATGTATAAAAAACCCATGTATAAAATTATGAAATGTAATGCAATGAGAACACCTTTATAGCTCTTAATCTCTATTATACCACAGGCTCTAAGGTTGACATTTATTTATACACAATAAATCAGGTAAGCATGTGTCAGGTTGTTAATTCTATGTAGCCATGTTTTGTTTCTTTCATAATGGTGACAACTTCTAAAGTGATAATTTAACTCTTACCAAAGATACTAGGATGCTCCATCAAGTTCTTTTAACTTATGTCTTTAAGACACTTGTTTATGCGTGAAAAGTTAAATTAGATAAACACATTATATGTTAGACAAATCTGGAAAATACCATACAATACTCACTGTGACTATCTTCCTCATATATGTGATTCACTGCCAATTGAAATACGGATTGTTAAAAGATTTTGTAAATTTTTACACCAAGTGATGAGTAATGACAATAATGTATCAATTCTATGCGGTAAATTAGCCTTTGCTGGAAGTGCCTCATCTGTATGTAACAATATCTATTATATTTCAAACTTGTTAAAATTCAAAAGGCATGACCTTGCCTTCATTCATTTTAATGAAATAACAGAAAGACTTATGAGCCTTTTTACAAGAACCAAGATAAAATAATATGCAGTGTGATCAAAGATTGTATCTTTATGAAAGATCAGGCCTGCTAAGTTGTAGTGAACTACAATACATTATAAAAACGCTATGTACTGAATGTCATTGCAAAATGACAATGCAAAGAAGTTTGTAAATACTAAATTACTGTAGGTAGTGTTAATTTTTTGGTTCTAAATGTTCTTACTTTTGTATGTGCATACTTTTGTACGAATAAAGATATATATATATATATATCCAGGGTGATAGTTATTTTAGTGGTATTTAGTGAAAGTGCAATTAACTTATATCAAAGATTTTGCCTGCTGTAATAAATACCTTTAATCTTCTCTCCTCTACCCACTTGTTTGTGTAAGAATTATTAAACGTGCAATTGACTAAATGAATATCAAGTTCTATCAACTTTTTTATTATACTATATATCATGGTAAACCAACCCCTTCCGTCCACTAGCACATAATTTGTATGATCTTTTGTCTTTCAGAGTACAGTAACTTTCTGGGGGGGGGGGGGAGGGCGATTTGACTAGGGTATTTTTCCTGGGGACAGATTTGACTAAGGTATTTTACCTTGGTGGCCAATTTCATAAAGGGTCGTTTTGGTAAATGGCCAATTTGTCTAGGATTCGATTCACTCATACCTGCCTGAAGTAAATACTCCAAAAATGCAAGGATATCCAGGGTTTAGATCCGAGGCGAAGACAGCCCCAGGGCCACCAGGAAGGACATGAACAGTTGAAACATTCTTTTGTAACAAGTCAATGTCGAAGGGTGGAAGCCAAACCAAAGCCTCTGACACACATCTAAACACAATTCTTCAATTGACCTCCCAGTCCGTACGTAGATGCATCCAGTAGGATCAGTAGGATCTGCAAGGTATTGGATGTTTGGCCACTGTGTCACAAGTTCACATGTGAACCTTGCAGAGTAGTTGAAGAACTGGGGCATTTCGCCGAATGTCTATAGGCGCGGGTTATACCATGTGTAGTGTGATTGGGATTTTGAAAACGAGTCTCAAAGGCTTATTGTTTTGATTTCATGGCGGTAACATGAATTTACATAAGTTGCGCTTGTTTCAATGCAGATTTCGATATGAAGAAATCTGCATAGTTACACTTAAAAACAATATAGAAAATAAGGCACTTGTGTCCAAATTGTGCAAAAGTTATGGCAATAAGCAGTATGTAACTGTATATAAAGAACCATTCTGTGGTTCAAAGTAGTTTTTTTTCTTTCTAGGGTATTTTTGTAATTGTTTTCTGTTTTGGGGGTTCTTGGCCAAACTAAGTCAAATTTCTAAAGTCAGAAAGTCTTGTTCAAAGTTGTATTTTGTGTTTTAAACTCCCATGTGGCAGGTATTAATAAGTTATAAATTTATAAATAAATTATTCAGAAAAAGAAATATTTCTGTGACCCATACAAGCATGTAAGGGGCGGTTCAGTGGATGGTAAAACCCAATTCTCATTATGTCAGCCAGATCACTTTACTCTGCAATAAATGTACGGGTATTGACCACCATTTTTGATTATTAGCGTTTTAAGTTATGGTTGTTGATAATATGGATAAATAGTTTGTAACTTGGTTTGAAATGTGTTGTACCCTTTGACATTATGACTCTCCTCTTTTGCTTAATGTTATAGACCTTATGCATTCCCCTATATAAAAGAGTGTAAACACTCAATGTTATTGTAAACACTCCTCACTGCAAGTGTTGTGGTAGTATTTTGTGTTTGTGTGTGATGAGAATTCTGTTCAATCTGTGTTGTTGTGCAGGTTATTACTACTGTTAATTTACGAAACATTTTAAGCTGTATTATATTGTTAATATTTTACAAAAACTATACTTAGATAAATCTTAAAACATACATTGCAAACAACATACTTGGACAACAGTTGTTGAGTGCACTAGGTGTAAAAGAAACATTTTTTGAAAAGAATTAGGAAAATGTCAAAACTTCTTTAATCTTTTATAATGACAAGTGCAGAATAGATGAGAACTTGGCCAACACTTTATGGGTGGATGGGTGAAATTGAACGCTGGTTTGATTCTATTTTTTTGCAAATTGTCAGTTACGTCAAAGTTTACATTTATGTACAGAGTGTAATAATAATGATAATAATAATCCCATTCACTTGTCTTACTGTGTTGGGGGCCCTTGGGGGAGTGTGTCCTTGGACATCAAGGTGTCCGGGGTCTCACTCCTTTTGGGCCCTACCTTAAACAAATTTCTTTTAGGTATCATCATGGTGACATGGTTTCTTGACCCCTTCTCCCATTGGCTCCTGCTTCCTGACCTTGTCTTTCAGATGCATGTGGTGTCACTTTGACATTGGGCAAAGAACAGCACACATGAAAGAAATTGAAAATATTTTCCCACCCTCCCTTCCCCATGTCAATGTCGGGTGATACTCTTGTCAGATTGTTCAGTTTCAGGCTGTCTGGCTGCCATGGCTTCCTGTGTACCGTGCCATGTATGCCCACGTCCCATGCTGCTTGGGTACATTGTGATGGTCTACCTGTGTTGAAGCCTATGATGTCGAGCTTTGATTCCAGTTCCTGCTTACCTACGACTCGTTTGGATGGTTAACCCTTCAGAAGTGTCACTCTGCTTTATGTGAAGTTATCTCTCAGAAGAACTACCTCCACTCACGTTCTCTACTGTCATTACATACATACCTGAAGTTCAAGTCAGGGACATTATCTACTACCTGCTGCACAGTGCCCCTATCTGCTTCAGCAGGTCGTGTGTCGCAGCAGTGGTCATTCTGCTGCTTGTCGTCGTTCAACCCCTGTGCCTTACATGGTGGTCGCGTTTCACAGCTCCGCTCTCACTGGTGCTGGGCTGTTGTTTTTTGTGTAATAATCTTCGTAGATTAAAATGTGTACCACAAGTGCGAGTCATGCAGTTAACAGTTTGTGCATGTTGAAGAATGGAACCTACAGTGATGTAATTGTTGTTGAATGTCTGCTATCTGCCTTCAGGATCTGGCATAAATGTTGTTCATCATGTCGTACAGGCTTTCGTGTCACCTTAAAGATATTCAGTACCACATTCATACCATCCAGATGTCAGCTGTAACTATCGACAGTCACATCAGAACTCCCTAAGCTAGTTTGTCAACTATAGCTAGCCATGCTAGCCTACACTTGTCCCAGCAAGTATATACAACACTACTACGTTACCATATAACATTTAACTGCAATTTCAGGATTTGTGACCTAAGTTGGGGATCTAAATCCTTAGTACTTTACAAGATGGAGCAACTATATAATTACTTGTTCTGGTGGTGTGGCTGGTAGCCACAGGTATCTGTGAACATTACCTCAAAAGAACCATCGTACTTCTTCGCCCTGCGATTGCTCCATTAACAATCTGGATCTACAGGACTTAGAAGATGGATTAACCCTACAAACACTTGTCCTTGTGATGTAGTGAACTGTTGGACATGCATTTCTCTTGTTTCATGTACTGTTGAATGTTACTACATTTTACCAATGGATCGCCAATCAGCTGCACCTATAGTATCTCAGAAGATGGATTAACCCTACAAACACTTGTATTGTGATGTAGTGAACTTTCCTTACCTATTTTTATTTGAAAAATATAATAGCAACTTACATCTGGAGTAATGACCTACAAACCATTTGCTTGTGCTGCGGTCAAATATTTTATATTTATTGTAATGTACACTTTTAGACTTTACACTCTGTGACATGATTTCTTTTAATAATTTTAGTAATATTAGGGACCTTCTTCATATAGTTTCTCTCCTTGTAATTATATACATGTGTGAACAAAATATTGAATCTATCCACACTGGGTTGTAAGGGGTCACACTGGTTCAGGGGCCTTTTGGGATCTTCACCTTTTACAGGTCGACCTGGTAACCCATGGGGGTGTATGTCAAGCAGATATGACCTCTAGTTTGTCAACTCTGACCTTCGTTGCCCCAGGACCCACCAATGACCTTTGGCATGCATGACCTTGACCTCCTTCCTCCTGGAGTTGGGTGGCATCTTGGGCCTGCCTTGGCTTGACCCTGTGGTGATCTTGGCTGTTCTGACTTTGAATTGGATCACAGACAGTTTAGATCTTGCCGGCCTAAGATTTCTGTATATATAGATACATGCAATATCATTTATATCAATACTGTTGTTTGATAACACATATGTGTGGTAATTTATATATATATATGTAGATGTATATCATAACATGATCGATAACATACATTATTAGTAGTCACATTTATGTACAGAGTGTAATAATAATGATAATAATAATAATGATCCCATTCACTTGTCTTACTGTGTTTGGGGGCTTTGGGGGAGTGTGTGACCTCCTAACTTTTTGTAATCTTTCGTATCACCAAATTTAAACAATCCAGGATTTTAAATAATTAGTTACGGAATTTTACTTATGTCGACAAAGATTAGCAAGTTTTGTATTAATATGGATTCATTAATTCTATGTGGAACAATAGCACTTGAATACTGCATACATTTGCCAAGGCCCAGCATCTGTAATATTGATTATGAATGTAATGACAAAATCCTTGAATTCATGTATCCAGATGGTGATCCCAATCACCCTCAAAATTGAATCATCTGTTCCTTAATTGTGCCATTGTCAACATTTTTTTTGAAATGTGTTTTTTCCAACAAAATATATCCACGCATAATTGTTTTGAGTTATTTTACAAACATCCAAAGTCATGCTGCTGTAGATATATCCTCAATAAATAATTTAATTTCCTCTGGTGACAAGGATTTTAACAATATAACATAGCTTTATGTCTTTCCAAATTATCATAAATATTCCTCTAAACATGGTAGAAGCTGTGGAAACTTTGAAGATACTTAATGCACTATTATTTAAAATATATTTCCTAATATTTTCAAAGCACAAATTCCATTTTGAAGATTTATACACAAAAACTTAAACTTATATAAATAAAATCAACACACATACACAGGAAAACGCTGGTTTGGGATATTTTATTTTACATGTTAGTATTATGTACAAGTGCTAAAATAGGTATTAAAATTTATAGAATTTAAATGCCCCCATATGGGAATACATAGACATAAACCTTACAACCCGTGACTAAAATACAAAATATTGACCAGAACAACTAGTGTTACAGTGGCAACTTGCTAGTATAACATGCATAGTAATTAATAATGAAAAGAGTTATATTTGTCAAAGTTAGTTGGGGAAAGCCAGGGTCAGCCTGGACCGCCAGTAATAAGCCCTGATATAACTATATGCCTTATCAATCTTTCGAGAACTCCCTCTGGTGGGCTACAGGGGGGACCAACATATAGAGAGCCAATATACAACTAACTACCTTATCGATCCGAAGAGAACTCTTCTTGGAAGGCAATCAAGAGGGACCAGTTGCTAGAGGTCAAATTAGCTGTAAAGGTCAGCCATGTCAAAATCGGTTGGGGGAAACCAGGGTCAGCCTGGGCCGCCAATATGCTCTAATTGTAACTATATGCCTTATCAATCCCTAGAGAACTCCCCCAGCCGGGCAACAGGGGGGACCAACATATAGAGAGGTGAATACAACTAACTATCTTATCAATCCGAAGAGAACGCCCCCTGGTAACCACCCGGGGGGACCAATAGTTAGAGGTCAACTGTAAGTTTAAAAGGTCAAGTCTGTATTGCAAATCAGTCAGATCATTTGTTGAAGTTGTGGGATGGTGAGAACAAAATAGGTGTTGATTGTTTGGCTTTCAATTCAAATATGAAAGGTGGAAGCCCAGAGCATAGCTACAGAAAGTAACACTGTAGATGATTGGTGTAACCAATAAACACAGCCAGGTCAAATGTCAGTGCTACAGAGATTAAGTACTATATGTAGGAGGTAAATTGAATAAGGTAGCGCCAAACTGAAGAAGCAGGCCCCTTACAGACCGTGATATACAGTGTGGTGTACTTAATTAAGACAGACAGAGATAATTAGTAAAGAAATGGACAAATACACAGACAGAGCTTTACTTGTGATTCTCACACTTGGCTTGTGTGTGTAAGAATACTACCACAATAACTCCCAGCAAGTGAGTGGATTGTTTTATTTACAAATGGGCTTGTATGCATAAGGTCTATATAATAATTTAATAAAAGTTGGTAGCAAGTGAAAAATGTGCACCAGTTTAAAGGTTTAAAGCCCTGTATATAAAATACTTTTTATCATTTTGCTTTTTATCATTTTGCTTCATTATATATAATGGAGATTATAATTATGATTTTTTTCATAATAAAAGTTTAAACCTAGATAAAATAGACATAAAAATACGTGAGTTATTCAAAAAGTTCTGAAGTTCTTGATTCACCACTACAATATATACATTGTAGTTCAGATGGACTTGGTGAAGGTCACTGTACATGATACCAGTCCCTTTTATTGTTAAACGGATCTAGTGCCCAGCCTACCCAACTCTCGCAAAAGTGGAACCCAGCCACAAACTTATGTTGTAACTTTTTCAAGAGGTAGCTCCAGGTCTTCGTATTTATTATTCCACAAAACCTGATATACATGAAATCATTATGAATCCGTCTAAATGAACCTACTCTCTGAGAAAATACAAATTCAGGGAAAAGTCATTCAGTCCTCATATAATACCTTAAAAAAACTTCACAAAAGTCTAATAAAGAGGGGATTATTTATATTATGAAAAGTAAACTTTTGTATTTCTTATTCCACAAAACCTGACATATATGAAATCATTATGAATCCACCTAATGTTGGGGAACCTATACTCTGAGGAAATACCAATTCTGGAAAAAAAAGTCCTCATACGATACCTAAGACAAAAAAGGACTTCAGGAAAGTCTAATCAAGAGGGGTCTATTTATGTAATGAAAAGTAAACTGTGTAGCTGCAGCAAAAAGTACATTGTGTTTCTAAAAGTATCATAAGCTGCAAATAAAAAATAATGAAGATGTAGTTTAAGTTGTGAAAAAAAACTAAAGAGAGGTATTATTGTATGATACTGGCTTGTGTGTTTTTACAGTTACAGCAGTAAGTATTTGTTGATGTTGTTAAAAGCATTATTATTGTAGAGTGTGTATGTTTTGTGTGTCATTGAAATGTTTCCCGGCCGCGCCACATGTCAAAAACATCTAACTATCCCCCCCAAAAAACAACAACAATGCTGTGAACAAAGTTGTTCTTAGCCTTTCCCAGACACTGTGGAAACCAGGAAAATTTCTGAATAATGCTTATAAATGCAAACCAATGTGTTGCAGTTATGGATTTTGTGTTACATGATAAAATCATTATATATGAATCAAAGTTATGGGGGATAACCTTTATTAAGACGGGAGAATTATTAGACAGAAACACTGCTTAATGAATTACCTCCCCTGTTGAGGTATAAATTTCATGATCATTTATTAGTCTGTCTGTTTGTTCGCTGGATTACATAAATGGTACTGGTTCAAACTTTGTGCAAAAAATATGTAAAAATGTGTCATGGCCCAACTGAGATCCCATTAAATGTTCAGAGTGATCCTGATCCCAATTGGATTTTTGCATTAAGTATTAAAAATCATACGTGCCATGACATATGAGATATGCTCCCTTTGAGTGTTCTTCTTGAATTTTCAATTATTGTTTATTGTAAAATAAATCACATTGTTTCAGCTACATTGATATTTAAAAGGGCAATTTGTTCCCATGGATCCATGGTAAAGGATGGCATCTGGTTTTACAGGAGGTGAGAGCATTCTGACACTCTTTTTCTTGCCATCTAGGATCGCGAGAAATACAGACACTAGTATGACTAGCGCATCACCAAATTTTAAACTTAGGACCCTATTGCACCAATCCAGAGAATCCTGGGAGTTAACAATTAAACTATTAATATAGCAGCATCACAAATATGAGTCATCGGTCCATTAGATTAATGTTACTACCTCCTCTAGGCTCTGCAAGTCAAGAAGACGGCTCTTAACACCAACTGACGATCAATATAGTAAAGCAGAGAAAATTTATCAGTAGACCAGTAAGACTTAATTTCAAGTGGTACAAGATCATTCAGCTCCAACAGTAGAAGAAGCTTATGGTCTAAGTATATTGTTTTATGTGGTGAGATCAACATGTATTTGAATTTTGGTGCAGAACTTTATCCTTATTAGAATAGAAACATTTATATAGCGCAAAATTGATGTAACATCCTCTAATGTGCTGGAGGTCAAAAAGGAAAAGTCCAGGGACGTATCAGGTCAAGATCCAAAATTAGCGCCCGCCAGGGAGATGTACTATGGTGGAGGATATGCCAGTCTAAACAAATAGGTCTTTAGCTGGCTATGGAAACCTGTTATCGTCTGCTGTGATCGTACTGATTGTGGGAGTCTGTTCCATTCTGTGGGGAAGCCATTGCAAAACTTTGCCTACCAATGGCCTTTTTGTGAGAGACTGAGGAAAGAGAAAGACAATTTCCATGCGTTAAACAACTGGTTTTGATCAAGGATGATGGGTATATGGGTTGAAAGAATTTGATAGCCTTGAATGTAATTAGATTGTACTTAAACAAGATGCGGTATGTGATAGGGAGCCAGTGTAGTTTTTGAAGAAAGGAAGTGACATGGCAAGTTCTATCAAGTCTAAAGACAATTCTACAGAGGGCATTTTGAATCTTTTGGAGTTTAGCTACATTGTATTTACTTACGCCATATAGTAGGGAATTGCAGTAGTCAAGTCGACTGCTAATCATTGAGTTTGCAAGCAAGGCTGCAGTCTCCACACTGAGGAATTTAAGGATACGTCTTAGGTCCTTAAGGTGGTAGTAACAGGCACGATACATATTGGTTATGTGGTTGGTGTTTCCGGAGTCAAAAGTAACACCTAGGTTCTTGACTGTGTCAGTAGGGGAGATAGAATTTCCAAGAAGTTGAGTAGGGAATTTGTTGATGAGACATTCTCTGGCTTGTCTGTCACCAATGATAATAAATTCAGTTTTCTCGGGGTTGAGTTTAAGTTTCACACCAGCCATCCAGTTTTGGATACATGTGAGACACTCTGTAAGCTCAGCAAAACTAGAATCAAAATTCCTATGGTCTAGTGCTAGATACATTTGGGTGTCATCAGCATATAGATGGTGGGTGACATTGAAATTGGAAATGATATTACTGAGAGGGGTAGTATAGAGGGTAAAAAGGTGGGGGCCCAGGACAGAGCCCTGGGGCACACCATATGGGAGTGAAAAAGCATCTGAAAAGCTATTACCTAGTTTAACCTTCTGTTTGCGGTTTGAAAGATAGGATTTGATCCACCTCAACACAGTGCCATCAATCCCAAACCAATCACTGAGTGAATGAAAAAGAATGTCATGGTCGATAGTGTCGAATGCTGCTGAGAGGTCCAGCAATGTGAGTGCAACAGCCTTACCAGAGTCCATTGAAGCAGCAATGTCATTCTGGATTTTCAGGAGTGCTGATTCTGTGGAATGGAGTCTCCTATAGGCTGTTTGGTTGACATTGGAGAGCCCCTCACTATCGATATAATTATTTAGCTGTTATTGTTCCATTAATGGACGTCACATACAGGTAGTGCAGGTTTAAAAATGAGCCACCCCATGAAACGATACTGTCGCTCTTCGCCTAGTGTCTGTCTTTAAGATAGAGATTAAGCGCTATAAAAGTACTATTAGAATTGATAATTATATTCTATGTCTGGGAACTGATTAATAGTACAGAAATTGAACCCCCTAGTGGGGTATTACATCCTAACTTAATACAAACATAAATACCAAAATAAACCCAAACACAGAAAAAAGGCCACTGTCGCAGCGGTTATCTCCTGCCTTAGAATCAGTGATAATGGAGAAATAAAGGAGTTAAAAGAAGGGGTCAAAGGTAAAAGTTAGCAATTGGAAAAGAGTTTCAGGCCTTGACTTCCTTTAAGTTGTTTTCACATTTGGAACCCCTATAGTAGCAATGATAAGGGAGATATATGGCCTTTTTAATAGGATAATCCCATTTAACATTTAACATGTGACATGACGACCATTTTGTTTTCAAAACTAGGCCAAATTACTATCAGGCTAACTTTCCTAGCCATATATCTTTTGCACAAATTTGATGAACCTAGCTGCAATATTTCAAGTTTTAGAGCATCTTAATGATTTTTAAATAATTGGCTATGGCGGCCATTTTGTTTTTCAAAATAAGGTCAAAATTTTTCTCAGACAAAACATTTGAAGGCCAGGACTTTTGATGGTCAGTCTTTATATTCCGAAGCCATAGCACCAATAATAAAGGAGAAATAAGGACATTTTTGTGTGATGACCCCATTTAACTTTGAAGCAAAGGTGAAATTCAACACCTGGGAAAGATTCCCAGGCCATGACTTCCTACAAGTTGTTTTCACATTCCGAACCTCTAGGGGGCAATATTAGGGGAGATATTAGGCCTTTTTAATAGGATAACCCCATTTGACATTATACATGTGATATGGCGGCCATTTTGTTTTTGAACTAGGCCAAAATTACTATCAGGCTAGCTTTTTCTAGCCATATAGCTTTTGTTCAAAATTGGCGAAACTAACTGGAATATTTCCAGATTTAGAGCACCTTTATGATTTTCTAACAATTATCTATGGCGGCCATTTTGTTTTCCAAAATGAGGCTAAAATTTTGCAGAGAAAGGTTTTCATAGGCATAAACATTCCCTGCAAATTTGGTGAAGATATCTTTATAGATAAATGAGATATCAAGGTTTATGCAAAAACGTGACAAATGGACGGATGGACGCAGGCATGAACTGACGCACGCACGTACGGATGGCGTTTTATAATATGTTTTATAAAAATGTCACATATTAAACCAGCTATATATTTTGGCCCTGTTAATAAGTAGACAGTGCAGTTTCTCCAGAATAAAGGAGTCTGTCCACTTGGATATTTGTCGTCTACAAAATCTGTTTTAAAAGAAAATATTGTGAGTTTTGCAGTTTGGAATTTGGGGATTTTTTTTCCTTTTGAAAAGGCCATAACCACATGAAAAAAAACCATTGAGATTTGCACATGATTTATGGAGTAATGTCATTCAGAAATGAAAATGCAACTGTCATTATTTGTATTCAGCACATGGTCTGGATATTTACCAAAAAAAAAATTAGTCACTTCTTTCTTCGGCCAGGCCCTATCCACATAAAAAAAATCTTGAAGATCTGCTCACTAGTCTTAGAGATATCATTAACACAGATAAAAAAAGACAAATACACCCCAATTGGTGGAGGCAATTAAGTTACTTAGTATGACCTTTACTAAGTCAATATTTATATTAAATTCTCTCCAGGCAGATAACTGTTGAAATGACAGGAGTATCTATGATCCCCACGATTCTGTGCCAAATGAAAAGCTGATTTTGACTTCTTTGATTACGATGGCAAAGACAATATTATTAGGGAAGCCGGCAGGTAAACTGGTCAGACTGGGACTGAGGTAACATGAATCTGAAAACAACTACAATTTTTTTTTCAAATAAAGGGTACTTACATTATTATACATGCAGTTTAATTTACAGGAATATATAAGTTTTAATATGTTTGAAAAGATAGGTTGCTCTAGCTTAATATTAAGTCAATAATATTACAACTATTTGGTTCTGTTTCTTTGGAGATATGGTAAGGATTAGAGACTGTTGAAAAGGCTATTTATAAACCACCCAGACATAAAACATCCCTCGAGGAACGACCTTGAAAAAGAGACATTTTACAAATGCTGTTTATATGGATTCAGTTACATATACGATCTCTCTGAAGTGTCACAAAAAGTATAAACATATAAAACATACATAACACAAGTAACTAGCAGCACTACCTAGACCTTGCCAAGTTTTGCTCATATATCCTAAATAGCCTCAAAGATTGAAGTAACTAAGATATTCAGTTAGCTTCCCATATATCAACTGTGTAATAAGCTACACTGAAAGATATCCAAAGATTAACCAACCCAAGTAAATTATACTATCTAATTGAAACCTAATTGAAACATATGTTAATGCTATGCTATCTATGCACAAATGCTACCTTTACCTAACTCACGCTATGAAATACATGCTACGCTATGTTATGCTATTTAATTGAAATACACGACTGTACATGACAGTAGTTTGTACAATATGTTATGAATTGAAATACTGACTGTAGTGAAGTATTATCAAGACTTGTTCTTATCTTCTGTCAAGGTTATTTTATTTAAGCCGCTAGTTAAGTTTGTTCTTGTAGCATTGTATTCTAATACCCTTTCATAGGGTCTTGAATTAATAATAATTCATTTATTCGTTAAGTTGCACAGTGATCATTAAAGCATGTACAATAACACTTCAAACTGAACACAAAACACAGGAAAATAAAAACATGAGAACTTGAATGTACAGAAATGAGATCAACTATATATTTTTTTACATATTATCTGAAAATAAGTCGCTCTAACTAGAGCTGAGGAAATCTATAATATGAGAGATGTTATTTTTGTCACAATCAGGAAGTAGAGCACAATCTCTCATTTCAATGAAATCATTAATAGTACCAACTATAGCTATTATCAATAAATCTAATCTAATCTAAGTCTAGAGAGCAAACCTACACCAGGCGTTGAGTCTTTCTGAAAATTCAGGATTTGTTTTGTTTTGTTTTTATCCATAATATGATACTGATATTTCTCAGAATAAAATCGTTTATTCTATGTATCAGACTCCCCATCCACATAAAAAGTTTGCCTTATTTTTGCATTCCCCTTTTCAGCATGACTCCTTCGTTTCCATGTTAGCAATGTTGTAAAACAAGGGGGTGTTCTGTCACCTATATTGTTTTGTGTTTACCTTGACAAATTATTATTGAGGTTGAAATGTTCTAGACTAGGTTGTCATATTGGTAATGTTTCTGTTCCTGCAGTCACTTATGCTGATGATTATTTCCTTATTGGCCCCAACTGTGTCCAGCTTATAACGTATGCTAAATATCATTAATCACTTTGTGTCAGGGTAAACCCAGGGGCCGATTTCACTAAAGGACTTAAACTAAGTCCCTTTATTGGCTAAGTCAGAGACTTAAATCTAAGACTTTGGTCTTAGCTAGGTCTGGGACTTAAAAATGGATTTCACAAAGGTGACTTAGCTAAGTCCAAGCTTATCAAATAACCACAGTGGTTTTCTGTGTCATGTGACCTTTTGTATCTATTCAAAATATAATATTGGTGCCACATATTCTTCATTTGATGTATTTTATGTAAGGATAAGTGCTGTTTTGAAATAGAAAACCTTGTTACATCATATAAACTTCCCAAAGACTACTTCAGTAATGTGTTCTGTATAATTATACTTTATTTACAGCCATTTCAAATTTTGAAGTGGAGAAAAGTTTATGGCAGCCATATTTAAGCCCACTACCTCCCAGACTTAAAGTTAAGTCCACTGACTTAGCAATTTCATGGACTAAGCTGCTTTGTGAAATCCGCTAAGTCTAAGACCACAGACTTAACATTCTTTTGACAAAATTTAAGACCAAAATCTTAGATTTAAGTCTAAATCTGGACTTAAGTCCCTTTGTGAAATCGACCCCAGATAAAATCAAACTTCCTGTGTTTGGTAAAGTTTGCAACCACTTTTATTATTATTATTATGTATTTATACTCAGTGCAATATTTCCATATACTACAGGACTCAAAGTGCTATTTAACCAATCCGACTGTACAGGTAGAACCCCAACTCACAAGTAACTGACATTCCCCTAACTGGAAGATAGAGGCTCAAGGATGACCATTTATCAACGTCCTTTAACCTGCCACTGGCGATAGGTCATCCAAGCCACTATGTATCTGCCTGTACCTGGGATTGAACCCATGTCCTCTGAGTTCCTAGACAAGTGTGTTACCCGCTAGGCCACAGTGTTAACATAGATAGATGTTGATGGTTACTTAATATCTCAAACAGATAATACCAAATATAAGTTGGTGAAGCTCTACTCTATGGTATTTTATAGTGGAAAGTTATTAGATTTAACCAATAAAGACATTAACAGTAAATTGATTGGGATTCATTATAGAACTCATTCACAGTACCTCCCAGTAATATGTAATGATATACTTATGGAGAATCAGGTTCATAAAAGATACATAAAATTTGTGAGGGGTATAGTCAGAAGTGAGAATGGTGTAGTCAGCCTTTGTGGTAAATTGATTGGAAGACAGTCTGAAGTATACAAAAGTATAATTTTCCTCATGTCAAAATACGGGATTTCCGAGAATGAACTTTGTAATAAAGACTCCATTTATAAGAAAATAACCAGTCTCCCTGAATTATATGATAATGACATCATAAACATGGAAAATATAAAATCAATATTAGCTATGAGGGATTACATTGAAATTTAGAAAAAACTACCATGTTCACAAAACAAGATATTGATACGTTTTCAGTGTTTCACAGCAGGTGTTAGCTTACTTGCTGTGTTAAAATGTATATATTTTCTAAATAGTTTTTCTTTTTTTCTTCTTTTTCTTTCTGTCAGTTTGTGTGTTTGTAAACTGTGTATATCAATATATACAAGTAATAAATAAATAAATATATTATGTAAATGGGGATAATGTATTAAAAGAAAATAAAACCAAAGTTCACATCCCAACATTAGACAAGAATATTGAGTACATATTACATTGGATATATTTTTAGAAATATCATAAAATCAGAATTATGTTACTTTTTCAAGGTACAGAGGGGTCGGAAATTATGATGAAGGAATTAAGTAATCCAATAAAGAAATATGCGCTGTACTAAATTAGCTGGGGTTTTTTTTTCGGATTATGGGAAATTCTCATTGAATTTGTGATTCTTAAGATTATTTCAAGTCTAGTTTAATCGATTACCAAATATCTGTAACTTTTGCCACATATTGGAAAACATTTTAAACTTTTGAAACTTTGTCCAGCCTCATTTTTATCCACACAAATATCACAGATGAACTCTTGCAATCATTTCCTCCTTCTGACAGCTCAGTAATTATTGACCAGATTCCTTGAAACAAAAACTTACGTTTCAAGGAAAATTTGAAAATATTTGAAACAGTCCATAGATTTAATGACAAATCAAAAAGCTTTTATCCTTTCCCTGTGTGCAATAATGAGCCATTAACAAGGCTAGCTAAACAATAATATGTGAGAAGCAGGAAACTGTGGCCACTTTTATTGTATCATTAAAAAAAGTAAGTCACATAATATTTACATGAAACTATATGTTGTTTTTTCAGAAATGAAAATTCAGCCTTTTATTAACTGTAACAGAGAAAAGTAATGCGTTTTTAAAAAAACTAACCGACATTTAAAAGCTAGAATGCATTAAATGTATCAATTGAATTGTTAGAACACTTAATGTTAAAGATGTAATCTTTAAGCAAATCGTTTATATGCCATCCAGCACAGATATTTTCTGTGTACATTCACCATATATATTTTAATAAACAGCTAATCTGCAATATTGGTGTTTATATCAATAAGATTATAACACCCCGTCAGCAGTGACTATTTTTGTGCAGCCTCGCCTTCACATTATCTGTAGTTGTTTCACCCTTTAAAGACCACAGTGCATGAATTTTTTTTTTTTGCATTATCAGATTATTGTACAGATTATGTGTGTAACAACACCCCTGCCACGTCCCATCTTCAAACTCCTACTAGAAAGTACATTAAAAGCCAGTTAAATCTGACAGTTGGAAAAACAAAACAGATCCTTCTGTTCCAGATCCTTTGTGTTCAAAATAGTGAACAAGTGTGTAGCTTTTAATGTAATAATGCAGCTTCTGATAGTGTGTCAGTTTTTAAATCAACTGATAAGCAACTTTTTCACCCAGTTCTTGTCCACATTTTCTCAAAATGTCATAAAATTTTAAGGCACCCTTGATTATCCAAACTCCTTATTATCAGAACAGAGAGAGTTAGCCCCAAGGTTCAATAGTCAATATTACATTGTATTAGTTATTATGAACAAATCAATATTCATTACTAGTTTTAGTTAACCATTAAGAACTGACAGTGACAATTCAGGGGCAGATCCAGCCTTTAAGTAAGGTGGGGAATCACATCAGAGTAAGGTGGGGGTTCACATCAGACATACCCTAACTAAGAGGTATGTCTAATGTAAACCCCCACCTCTGGGAAAAAAATTAATTTTTGGTAAAATATAGTGCATTTCCTGTAAATTTAACACCACTCTCAAGAAATAATTTTGTACTTTGGGTTGAACCCCTTTACATTATTTTTCAAAGTGGGGGTTCGAACCCCCTGAACCAACCCCTGGATGCGCTAGTGCAATTTATAAAACCAGCTGGTCAAAACACACTGTAAAAGACTTGGTGTATTAGGCTCTTTTATATTGGGCTACACTGCTGCCAATATTAAAAGTAAGCAGGCTGAAATGACCAAATGTTTAAGCACTCTGGTTCAGTACCAGGATGTAGAGTTTAATACACTGGAGATCTAAACCACATTCCGACATTTTATTGACAACAGTGTGTCTTTCATGATATCTACTTTTAATAGCTGTGTAGGGGTCAGATTGCAATGTTCATGTAACTTTGCACCTGAAAGTTAGTACTTTTAAAGTATGAAATTTTTTTTTCATATACAATATTTTATTGAAACAAAGGCAAAATCAACAAAGCCTTCTCGCAGGAAGAACTATTTACAAAAGAATATGAATAGATGATAATAATGATGAAGTTGTTGACATATAACTAATATAAAACTATGAAAACCACCCTGATTCCTTTAAAAATTCTTCAAAAACTACTTTTTTGGGGTTCAAAAGTCAAGTTATAATCTCCATTTAAATGAAAATATCTAGTCTGCATTCTAAAAGAAAATAAGAATTGTTTTCTACTGAAAGGCCACAGTCACAAATTGAATTTTCTATAACATGTAAATTATGTGCAAGATGTTCTTTAAGAGGACTACAGTTTATTCGCATTTTTGAGTGTATCAAGTTCCAATGTCTATCACCTGTACTAGATAATGTAGTTACACATTTAAAAGAATCATCTAATGTATTCCATAATTTTATTCCAACAGGAAAGAATGAATTTTGATGAAATTCTTGTTTGTCGTAGAGAAGAATAGTGTACCAATACTTTGTTGATTATAAAACATTTTAATGTACTTTGGTTGAATTGTATGCAAGAAATAACCAAGTTAAAGAATATGCTAAAAAATTTCATTGAACGTTTTACAACCCAAGCCAAAAGAAAAAAAATAACACTTTACTAACAATCATTGATACACATTAATAAATATATGACTGTAACCCAAGCAGCTCTTACAATTACATTACTTATGGTTAATATTTAAAATGTTATCTGTACAGAATCCTCACTCTCTCTCTATCATTGACAGTTTTAGATGGATTCTGATTGAGAGCTTTTATATTGAAGAATAAATGCTAATTATCATATAAAATTATAAAAACTTTTCAAACAAAATTATCCTTGTTCAGTTAAAGTTAAACTTTAAAAAAAAAAGTAACTTCCAAATGCAATTAAATCAGCTACATATTCAGTCACATCCAATCCTTCCCAATACATTTATAACAGAAACCATTGCAAACGTGCAGCTGTGTTTTTATTTCATCACAACACCTCCACACATGTTTTCAGGGATGTTATTCTATATGATATGCCTCTTGGAGAGGCTGTATCTCAGTGGGGGATGCTCTGATTGATGTCTAGTTTTCATTGTTGGGATTGTCTTACTCACTGGCATACACACACAAAGTTTTAAAGAAACTTTTTTTTTCATGCACTGTGGACTTTAAGTGGGCTTAATATAACTGTATTTTATGACTATTGCCTAATTGCTAAAAATTTGTTTACATCCAAACCTTTCAAGAGAAAATGAAGATCTGTACTGCAATAGTTATTCATTGTTTTTTTTCTTGTTAAATTTCTCACATAACCATTAAAATTATTTTTAATTTTAATTTTTAATGCATAAACATTAATATAACTAGACCTAGCGCATCGGAAAACCGATGCAAATTGTATCCACCGTGAAGACAATGCACCAAAACCTCTAGGACCAATAATAAGCAAGTTATAAACACTTTTAAGTTTGGCTGTCCTCATTTGACCTTCATGGAGGGGCCCAAGGTCAAATCCGACCACGCCAGAAGATTCCCAGCCCATGATTTCCTATATGTTGGTTTACCATCCCAAACATCTAGGACCAATAATAAGCGAATAATAAGCACTTTTAAGTTTGGCTGTCTTCATTTGACCTTGAAGGAGGGGCCCAAGGTCAAATCCGACAACACCAGAAGATTCCCAGCCCATGATTTTCTATATGTTGGTTTACCATCCCAAACCTCTAGGACCAATAATAAGCGAGTTATAGGCACTTTTACCTTTGGCTATCCTCGTTTGACCTTGAAGGAGGGCCCCAAGGTCAAATCCGACCACACCAGAAGATTCCCAGCCCATGATTTCCTATATGCTGGTTTACCATGCCAAACCTCTAGGACCAATAATAAGTGAGTTATAAGCACTTTTAAGTTTGGCTGTCCTCGTTTGACCTTGAAGGAGGGGCCCAAGGTCAAATCCAACCACGCCAGAAGATTCCCAGCCCATGATTTCCAATATGTTGGTTTACTATCCCAAACCTCTAAGTCCAATAATAAGCGAGTTATAAGCACTTTTAAGTTTGGCTGTCCTCACTTGACCTTGAAGGAGGGGCCCAAGGTCAAATCCAACCACGCCAGAAGATTCCCAGCCCATGATTTCCAATATGTTGGTTTACTATCCCAAACCTCTAAGTCCAATAATAAGCGAGTTATAAGCACTTTTAAGTTTGGCTGTCCTCACTTGACCTTGAAGGAGGGGCCCAAGGTCAAATCCGACCATGCCAGAAGATTCCCAGCCCATGATTTCCTGTATGTTGGTTTACCATCCCAAACCACTGGGATCAATAATAAGCGAGTTATAAGCACTTTTAAGTTTGGCTATCCTCGTTTGACCTCGAAGGAGGGGCCCAAGGTCAAATCCGACCATGCCAGAAGATTCCCAGCCCATGATTTCCTATAGGTTGGTTTACCATCCCAAACCTCTAGAACCAATAATAAGCGAGTTATAAGCACTTTTAAGTTTGGCTGTCCTCATTTGACCTTGAAGGAGGGGCCCAAGGTCAAATCCGACCACACCAGAAGATTCCCAGTGCATGATTTCCTATATGTTGGTTTACCATCCCAAACCTCTAGGACCAATAATAAGTGAGTTATAAGCACTTTTAAGTGTGGCTGTCCTCATTTGACCTTGAACGAGAGGCCCAAGGTCAAATCTGACCACACCAGAAGATTCCCAGCCCATGATTTCTTATGTGTTGGTTTACCATCCCAAACCTCTAGGATCGATAATAAGCGAGTTATAAGCACTTTTAAGTTTGGCTATCCTCGTTTGACCTTGAAGGAGGGGTCCAAGGTCAAATCTGACCACATCAGAAGATTCACAGCACATGATTTCCTATATGTGGGTTTACCATCCCAAACCTCTAGGATCGATAATAAGCGAGTTATAAGCTCTTTTAAGTTTGGCTATCCTCGTTTGACCTTGAAGGAGGGGTCCAAGGTCAAATCTGACCACATCAGAAGATTCGCAGCACATGATTTCCTATAGGTTGGCTTCACATTGCAAACCTCTAGGACCAATAATAAGGGAGATATAGGCACTTTTAAAGTCCTCTATGTGGGTTACTTCGGCACTCCGTGGATGACCTTGAGTTAGGAGCTTCAAGGTCAAATGTGTGCAAGGTTGTAGAGGACATGTATATGTGTCATACATATCACCTATGAAGAGATTCAACCTTCTACCTATGAGGAACAGCCATTAGAAAAATGTAGATTATTTTCAAAGAAATGCCCGTGGCGGCCATCTTGTTTTTCAGAATGAGGCTATTTTCCTTCCCAGAGAAGCTTAGCCCCCAATGAAGATATCCTGCAAATTTGATGAACCTAGCTGCTGTTGTTTTCCTCTTAGAGCGTTAACCCCAAAAATCTCTCTACGCGCCGCGGCGGCGGTGGCGGCGGTGGCGGCGTAGCGAACGCTAAACCAAAGTATCCACCGGATGCTTCCGGTGGATACAATTAGGATATTGGTTTCACATATGTATTGTGTATTGTTGTATTGATACCTGCTTATAAATATAATGTAAATATAAATTCAAACAGTTGGTGTATTATGTACACTCACTGAAATATACCCAGTTTTTTAACAAGAGTTTAAACTTGTTTGCATTGGCCCTTTTTAAAATCCTTATAAAACCCCTTTTTGGGAATAGAGACTATTGAAAAGGCTATTTATAAAAACATCCCGAGATAAACGTCAAAGTAATAGTTTAAAAATTACACATTGCCTTCAGTAAGAAACCAGAAAGCTAGCCTTGCATAAGGCTCAAGTACCCTTGCAATTAAGAAAAAAATATAGAAAAATATGGTCATTTTGCATAATGTACTCTTACATTAACATGTACTGGTTTTTGCAAACGAATATGGCATAGACAGTGTTCTCAGTTTTATATCTCACAACATGTACGGGTGTGTTATGAATATGCAATATATATGTATGATATCTCTGTATGACAACATATGATACACATGTGGGCCTTACGCAGGGCTGCCAGAAAGCACTAACTAGAGTACAAACCTTCAAAGGAGTGGGGGGGGATTCCCAAAACTTCAGGATTTTGTGTATCTAGAATATGATGCTGACCTTTCTCAGTGTGCAATATACTTGTGTCAGGCCCTACCCACATAAGATTGTCATAAGGATCCATTTCTGACTTTTGGAGAAATTCACTCAGAATGTTAGTCATTGAAAATACTTGGAAAATAGGACCTTTGAAAATTGTGGGCTATTTTGTATCCAGAATATAATCTTTCCCAAAATTTAGTTACTTTTTCCTTTGGTCTGACCCTGTCCACATAAGAGCAATTGTGTCCTTGATTGGAATACGATCCTTCACTTTTGACATTCTGGAGTCGATCTTTCAATTAGAACAATCTGTAAAGCCATTATAAACCATCATCGGGACAATAATGTACAGAAGTTCTGATACTTCTCTAGTGCTTCCAAACCTGATGCATTCAGGAGACCATCAGAACAGTTCATGAAAATCTCCAACTGTTTGAATTTATATTTACATCATATTTATAAGCAGGTATTAATACAACAATACACAATACACATGTGAAACCAATAACCTAATTACATTAATATGGCAAATATAAAAATAAGAGATATAAGAATTACAAAGTAATGATACAATGATGGCAACAGTAGGATGGGGTACAACAGACAGAAAAGCAACTTCAGCAATACAATAGAGACGTTTAAAACAGCCTTGTATTACACATGCTTAACTAAACAAAGGATAATTTACAAGTAGCCCAATATGATAAAATGTCATTGACATGTGAAATTTACTACCTTTCCGTACATTATCACTTTTTGAATTAACCTAATTAATTAGTCACCAAAGCATGGCCTCAATTACTCCAAGATCAACAAAAAACTTGCATTTTGAAAATATGGTGCTTCATGTTTTGCAAAAGGGTCTTTCTAAAATTACTCCCAATTTACATTCTGTAATAAAAGGCTGACTGATATGCTGGTGTTCCACTGGAGCCGACCACTCAGTAACTATGGATTTTTTGAGAGTCAGTTAGGGTCGGTTGTAGTTTACAGGCCTGTCGGGCAGAGTCAGTGAAATGTCAAACATGTTTGCCAGTTGCCAACCCTTGAAACAGACCCTAATTTCATCCACCTAGCAACAGGCCTGTCGGTTAACTTAACAGCCTGTCGGTTACACTTCACAGTCTGTTGGTTAATGAAACAGGCCCGTCTGTATCATGCATCCGGCTTGTCTCAAATATGGTGATGCCGACTGTACGTGAGGACAAACAGACTGTGCGGGAAATGTAACAGTACAGATGGTAACTTTAGCCTATCTGTCTGTAAAGGTTCCCAAAAGGTCTGTAAACTTTCCAGGCCAGTCAGTAACTTTTACAGACTGGGTCCTAGAGTCAGAAATACTTGTAAGCGACAGGCGCTACACTGAAACAGACAAGCCATAAACAACAATTGACAGGCCATTAATGCTAACAGACAAGCCGGGAACTGTAACCGACATGCCAGCAATATTTTTGCTTCTTATGGCCTGTCGGTTTCCAACTCTGTGACTATAAAAAGGTCAGTCGACACACACACTTCATTCATTTGGGCTTTTTCATTTCTTAGCAAATTAGCTTAAGTTTGAGCTAGGCTGGACTGGCTGGGAATGAAATCTGTTCACAACCACAGTTTGAGTTAGGAGATACCACTGTGGATATAAAGAGGAGAAGCAGGGAGAGAGAGGAGAGAGAGGAAAGAGAGAGGAGGGATCAGGATGAGAGGGACAGAGAGAGAATAGAGAGAGAAATAGGATAGAAGAGAGCCAGAAAGGACAGCAAAGTGACCACTGATGTAGAATCAACTCAATCCAGACAGGAGAAGGGTCAAATGAAATCCATTTTCCTGAGTGATTCAGATGAAGAAGCCATCGTGGAGTTTGTTAAACAGCATGAGGAACTTTATGACAAGACATACGATAAGTTCAAAGACAAGCAGAGGAAGGAAGGACTTCGGGAGAGAACAGCAGCTTCCAGGAATTTATCTGTCAACACTGTCAAGAAGTGGTTCAAGACTCAACGTACCAGATATGGCAAGCTCACACAGACGAAGTCAGGACAAGCTTCTGAGAAGAGCACCGAAAGACTGACCTGGGTGAAGGACAGTTTCAGTTTTGTATGAGGACACATCAGAAAGAAGGGAGTGTCTAAGTCTTCTGCGTTCAAGTCACCAGTGTGCCCTTCGGTAGCAGCAGCCACAGCTTCAGTTCAGGATACTTCATGAGAGACTGAATCTGAAATCAGCATGACATTAGATGTTAATGATCACAAGCCCACATGCAGATCGAGTTTTAGATCAGTTCCAGCAGATAAGAAAAACAATTATTCAGCTGCTTGTTCTCCCAAAACCAAAATAAAGCACACCTTCCAACAATTAAACTTCCCCCAGAAACATGAAAAAATTGTGTGAATGGGTGAATGAATGTTTAACACCAAAAAAATAAAAATCGAACACACACACAAAACAAAAAAAAACTTTTAAAAAACCAAATACCCCAAAAACTAATTATAAAGTGTCACTTCCCCCACCCTCCCATAAATTAAAGTTATACTCTGCATCTACTAAAGCCAAAAAATACCAGGGAGAAGTAGCCCTTGTAGTTGAAATATTCTCTGCCTGACATCTTGTTATTCTTTATAGCAATGTGACTGCCATCTAGTGCACCGACTGCATGGGGGACATTCCATTAGTTTCTAAATTTCTCTTCAATTCTCTTCCAGTCTAGATTAGTTGGATAAATCAAATTTTCATGCTAAAATACTTTTTAAGATTTCTTTGAGGACCTGGGGGACAAATTTGCAAATGGCCTTTCTTCCAACCATCCATTGGTATTGAAGTGAAGTGTATGTTTCCCCTGTGGATAAGTGTCTCAAAGTAATGGCCAGTTTCTATCCGTCTTCCAGTGGCTTCGTGAAGTTGGTGGTTGACTTCCTTAGATGAGGAGTAATTCTTTCTTCAATTAAATAAAAAAATGCTGGTTCAATCCTGAAGTTTCTGTAGCCTGGTATGTCAGTTGTGATTACTCACCGAAGAGTGTTCTGTAACCTCGCTCTTCTCCCTGCAGTATCCAGGGCAGGACCCATGGATTCTATGGCTGCCTCCTCCTTCTGCGTAGTGGGGGCTGTGGCTGTGGTGGTGGTGATGGCTGGGCACGTGTTGGGTTCTCTTCTGTTCTGTGTCTTGAAATCATGATGAAAAATAACATATTCAACTCAATAAAAACCCTCAACTGGTCAAACAGTTCTTCTTGATGTGTTGCTGTCATCTTAGAAGTGTGAAAAGAGTGTCAGATCCCTAGTGACAGGGGTTTATATAGTGTGATATGGATCCAGATTCTGGACTGCAATTATAGATACCGACCCACAAAATCAATCAGTACTGTCGGCAAGGGTCAGGAAAATGTTCCCAGCTTGTCTGTTTGTCTTTACGGCTTGTTTGTTTGTGAGCCAGATTGCATGATAGGGGTTTAGGGCTTGTCATAGTACTTCTATAACTGGCCTTGCAAAAAATGTCCCCCAACCTACATCTTGTCGGGGTAGTTATCACATCCTGTCGGTACATGTACCGTCCTGTCGGGGACTTCTTAACCCACTCAACATTTTTTAACCTTTTTTGTCTATGATCCTACAACTTCACAACCAACCCTAGAGTTGTAAGGTCGGATACAGGGTCGGCTCCAGTGGAACACCAGCAATAAGATAATGGTAAGCACTACATTACTGACGTAGCTGGGAAGCAGTCTCATGAGACTGGGGACTGGGGTATTATGAATCAGAAAACAACTCCAACATACACTGTGACACATTGGGTTAGTTACACAGACACATTTTCAACTTGATCAACATCTTGCCCAATACATCCACCATGACTTATGAGTACAATGATAAAAAATCCTTTAAAAATTTTTTCACAGTACTCCAGACTATCAGAATTATAACATCTGTTTCTTGTATAATTGTGAACATTTAACTTTTCTCGAATTATTTTGCAAAGAAAAAGACACACTGCCAATTACATATACCTGTTTGGTTGTTTATTTATTGGGTCGTAACATCACTTTCAACACTATACAGGTCATATCACGGTGGGTAGTTTTATGAGCAGAGACAACTAGTACATACAGCTGGTCAAGGTTCTGTACTGTAAACTGCAGACCATCTTTCCAACATAGGTTCGTGGTTTGAGCCACCGACCTCAGAGGTGGGAGGTGAGTGTGTTACCATTGCATACAAACATCTTATAATTATCAGAAAGTTTAAATCACGTGTTTAGAATTTCAGCCACAAACAATTTCACAATTTTTGTTAATCTTTGGATGTTTACTGTCATCGCTCCACATTCATTCACAGATGAGACTCCGAAGTAATGCATGCCTTGTTTCTGTGCTAAGTCTTTGTAGCAGAAGTTTGGGTCTCCCCGACACAAGACCTCAACAATATACGTCCCTGGCTTAGAGTAAACCATGTTTGATAGGCCTGCACCATGTGGAGCTACAATCAGTACGGCATTGTAAAACATCACCAGGGTATCGTTGTAACTGGGTAACTTCACATCATTGTACTCCATAAAGTTGAAACCGCTTTTGTGAGCAATGTCTTGTAATACCCTGGCTATTTTTGTATGTTGGACCAACCATCTCTTTTTGCTTCTTTTGATCAGAATAATATTCTTGTTCTTCAGCTGTGTACGTCTTTCTCCAGACTGGCCCTTAATGTTAATGCTCTTGTTATCCGTGTTTGTTGACATTCTTGTTGACTCATTACACTTGGTTTGCATGCTTCCTTCTTTACTATCAAGATTTTGTTGCTTGTTGAGATTCATTGACACTGAACAATTTGCACTCTTCTGAGACTTATTTGACAGATTAACAGCTGATTCATGCTGATGTCGATGAACACCTATTTCAGGTTCGACAGACGTAGCTTTTGCATATTTCAAAATATGGTTTTCGATATAACGATGATAGTATAGAGACAGTAAATGGCCACTAGGTTGGTGTATGTCACCACAGCCCCCTCCCTGGGGTAGATACACAACATCTCCTTGAACCAATCCAATGACCAGTCTGTCTTTCTTAATGCCCAGAGCATTCAGGTTATCTACTATATACCTGGCCTTCCCCGCCACATGGATTTTGATTTGGTCAAATTTGGTCAGAAAGGGGATGTACATGGCCAGTCTTGGTATATCCTCAATATATGCATGGAAATAGCCTTCACCCCAGAACTGAGATATCACAAATACTTCCCTATAAATTGCGTCAGGCATTCGTTCGGTTACCTGTTCCGATTTGATGCAGCCGTTTGGAATGATGAAGTAGCTATCAGCCAGGACGTAACCATTACTGTCGATGATACCTTGTGTGATTACATGAACATAACTTGTTGGTGTTTTAACCGTGTTATGAGGTTTCAGTGTCTCCACATTATCCAGGCTTTCTAGAGATTTTGCTGGACCTGTGTGTTGCCTACATTCTGGTGGGGTAAAGTGATGTTTGACCGAACACTGCTCGGCAGTCACCCCCCAATTATACAGCTGACTCTGCAGGACTTCTCCATAAAATTGCCCTGTTGCATTTCCCACTTTGCAATATGTTCTGCCATCAACAGAAACTGTTTTGATTTTATCTATATTAGTAATTTTAGTCCAGAAATTTTTATTTGTCCTGGCATTTAATACGATATAATTCTTTGTTTCATGTCGGTTGCTAGTATTACTGAATTTTTTATGGTGAGTGGTGGTAGTATTACTACGTCCAAATTCTGATAGCTTTAGCAATCGCGTTTCCTCTAACTTTGCAATTAACTCTTCAATTTTGTCCAGTGATGTTGGTCCACTGCAAAGTTTCACTGGGGGAAATTTTTGTAAATTCCTGTCTGGTGATAAAAGGACTAAAATCCCAATGACACAAATGGCGACAACCACCAGAGACAAGAAATGTAAAATGCTGTTCTGCGTCATTGCTTGTGTTACAGTTGTTCATTTTTTATTTATAAATATGTCATACACAGATGAATCATAATGAATCTTCTAAGCTTTGAGCTCTCTTTTGATCAAACCATGCCAAAATATCCCACTGTACATACACTTTTGTTTATCCATAAATATACGTATGAGAGGTACATATTTTGCACAAGTTATATATGCTTACAGATAATCATAAACTCTATGGACTTTCATCCTCACCCATATACGACATAGATAAGAGGCAAACATAGTGGACATTGCCCACACTTATCTCTAACTTTAATGTGCACTGAAGCTTTTTATCACCACTTTTGGAGCTTAACAACTGTGTTTACAACAACAGAAAAAATGCGCACGGCATTTTTCGCAGGCTGCTTTGAGTGAATCAAGTTTAATAATAGTACAGATCAAATTTGTTATGTATGGAAGAACAAAAGTGCCAAACACATAAACCTTTCCTTCTCTAATTATCAACTTAGAATCTCTAAGTATGGAAGACTTGCTCCAAGTCTTTGTATTTCTCATTCCACAAAATCTTACATACATGAAAACTTTATGAATCCAGTGGATGAGTGAAAAAGCTTCTCTTTGTCAGCCCCACATTCTAGAAAAAATCATGCAGTCCTCATATAATACCCCAGACAAAAGGACTTGAAGAAAGTCTATATGTATGACTGTGAATCATAAGTAGAACTACAAAGTTAAACATGTTCCAAACTAAATGTTCAGGGAGACTACGGGGCCCGTATTGAGAAGATTCTTAAACTTAAACCCATAAACTCATTGAATGAAAACTAAAACTTTTCCAATAATGAAAATTCCTACATAAATTACATTAAAATTTATACATAACTGATCCATTTCTAAACTCAAAACCTTCAAAATAACTCATTCCTGGGTAAAATGTCATGTTAAATTAATTATCCTAAGATATACATAGGAGATACCACAATAGGAAAACTTACCCAGTGACATATACAGGAAAAATATATCACGACTAAAGATAGCAGTATTACACGAGTGCATAGCATGAGTATTATATTGTTAATCTTCATGCATGATATATTTTCTCTGTATATGTCTGATGAGGGATGTTTTACATTTATTATCCACCATTTTGTATATGCTATATGAGTTAAATAAGTCAATATGTAACGACAGAATGTGTGAAAGTCTGTCAAAGAGCATAGACAACAGTATATATAAAAATTTTAATCTTAAACTTGCAAAATCTCAGTCATTTCTGCATAGATTTTTATGCAACAAACGTGAGCACGAGCAATGTAAAAAAGACCATAGTTTTTGAAATTTTAGTGGACAAGGCCAAAAGGGGTTTCGGTCTACCAGCGCAAGCTGCAAAGCCATCAGACACAGGTAGTGCACTGAAATGGTCACCCATCTCAGTACTAACTCAGCATATTGTCACTTAACTTCAGTGAAGAGTCAGATACTCATCACGCTTTGCCACAATTCACGAAAGTCCAGAAACAAGAAAAAAGTGATCTCTAGACGCACAAGCTTTGCCTTTAAAAATGAAATTCTAACATGACACGGCTGTGTCCGCGATTCTGATTGGTCGAGAGCTATGGTAAAACCTCGATATACATGTTGGCTGTTCCATTGTCATCCCATCGCAAGTAACAACAACCAAGTACATGCTTCCGGTGTTTGACAGTTAAGGATCAGAACTTATTATTATTCATAAAAGCACTTTTAATTGATATAATTCTGATAATGAAAAGAAAATATATAGAACCTAAAAAGTTTAAAACAAAAACTCTTTATTTTCCACGTATTTAGTGAGAAAATGCTACTGCCACAATGTACAATTGGTAGAACAGCCTGATTAGTTTCGAACATTTGTGAAATGGGCATGATTTTTTTGCAAAATATAAGGAAATTACAAGTATTTTAATTGTTTTGTCGTGTTAGAATAGGAATAACGCCCTCCAAACCATGGTATATGCAGAATTTTACCATGGTTTGAGCAATAAACCATGGTAAAATTCTGGATATACCATGGTTTGTCAGGTGTTATTCCTGTAGTAATTGATACTTATTATCCATGGTATGGAGGTGCCCTTGTATACAAAAACTCTCCTGCACTGTTATCCGCCCAAATAATTAAATAAATGTCATGTACGGCGATGGTGGTTAATAAACACCAATGCTTCAACACTGCATTGAGAAAACATAGTCTACACTTATCAAAGGAGCATGGAAATACCTCAGCACCCAGTTGTAGGTAACACCTATAAATATTCCAGGATTAAAGTGATTTTTCCCTTTTAAATTGGACTGTAATTCTAATAGCACTTTTATATCGCTTAATCTCTGTCAAAAGACAGACTCTAAGGCACATCACACCAAAAACATTGTTCGATATTCAGAAACCACAGAGGTTGCAGGGGTCAGGACCATGGAGAGAGCAAGAAAATAATGGAAATTTAGGGTGGATATGCTTTTTCAAATAGGTATGACTTCAGCTTTGACCTGAAGGAGGTAAGTGAATTTGCAGAGCAGACCACGTCAGGGAGGTCATTCCGAATCATAGGTGCGTCATACCCAAAACTCCAAAAAAGTCCAAAATGCTTTCGAGACTTGAAAACTGAAGCAAAGTGGGGGACCTCGAGGAACATGCCATCAGACTGACTTCGACGAGTGTTTGCACTATGTCTGGGTATCAGAAAAGGTTCAAAGTATTTGGGGTTACCACTGTGTAGGAACTTATATACAATTCTGGCAAGACTGTTCTGAACACATTGAAGTTTGCGCAGATCCAGAGCTGAAAGACCTCTGAACAGAGAGTTACAGTAATCAAGATGACTTCTGGCCAGAGCATTGGCAGCCATTAGGACAGCGTCATGTGTCAGATGTCCTCGGTGTCGCTTAAGATCCCTGACATGAGCAAAACAAGCCTTGCAGACCTCAGGATTGCAAAGCGATAAAAGACAGCAGCAAGGTGTCCCACACAAGGTAAACCTGTGACTATTTTGACACAGAACTCAGGGTGTAGGGAATATCCCTATTGATAGCTTTAAAGGTCTGTCACCACTGATCCGTGCAGCTCCAGAAAAACATGTATTTGAATTTTTGTTCATACCCTTTTCCTTATTACTCAGTAAATGGACTTTGTATGTATGTAGTGCAAGTTTAAAGACAAGCCTTTCAATGCAGCCATTCCACCCCGATTGCACTACTCTAACATGTACATTTTAGATTAGCATGTAACACTTTCTGACAAGTGTTTTAAACATTTAAAAATCTGCTATACATTGGAATGGTTCCCCATGTTGTGCCAATTTATTTGGGGTTTTTTAACATTGCTTTAAAACACTGTATAGATCATATAACGTCAGGTAGTTTTATGGGTAAACGAAACCAATGCATACAATTGGTCAAGGTTCTGTACTATAAACTGCCGACCATCGGTTAGAAACTACTATCTTTCCCACATAGGGTCCGGAGTTTGAACTGCTGACCTCAGAGGTGGGAGGAGAGTGTGTTATCACTGTGGCCCCTCAATGTTGTGTCAAATGCGTCCAACACAAATACAAATCCTAAATTAGTAGTATCAATTTGGTCAGATGAAGTAAGGAACAGTCCTTGTACATGCAAGGTCCTCAGTGGCCTAGTGGATTAGCAGGTTTGGCCTCTCATCACGAGCTCTCACATCTGTGTGGGGTTGACTCCCACGTGTGACTATACTCAGACCCTGTCTCAATATGACCCGGGCTGTTGAAATGTTAAACCCCAACTTTCACCTTTGACCTCATACACGTGAATGTACATCACATCTGTATACATGTTCATATAGAACTATGCTAGCGATTTGTGAGTAATTTTTATATCCATATTGACCATATACACATGGCCATCAAGAAAATCTCTAACGTAACGTTCAATTTTGTCATTTTCAAGTTAAACTTTACATAAGGAAAATCACATCCTTCAAAAACAAACAAGAACAACAGCTGAATGTAACATTTCCCTCTTAAGCTGTCTCTGAAAATACATACACGACTGTTGTTAAGATAACAATAATTACTTCACTGTTCTTTGGGACTTTTGTTATCTTAAGTGTTGTCCAATATGCCTTTCAAAGCACTGACTGTAGTATCTGAAAATGTTTGTGTGCTGGGGCTGGTTTCACAAAGCCTCGTAAAGATAAAGGTCACCTTAAATTCAAGGATTTCCTTGAATTTCCTCCCCCCTTCCTTAAAAGAAACCTTTAAAACTCCCTTCAATTTCAAGGAAGCTAGGGACCTACCTTGATTTAAGGAAGTGTCATTCCAGGAATGTTTAATAACTTTAATGAACATTTGCTCCCTCCTTAAGTTTTAAGGAAGACCTTTCGTAAGGAGAGTTAAAGGAGGCTTTGTGAAACGGAGATTTTAAGTGGCCTTCCTAAAGGAAAAAAATGACCTTCCTTTACTAAGGGAGGTCCTTTCCAAAGAAGGCTTCGTGAAACCGGCCCCTAATATTTATTCCTTATTAAATGTTAACTCTTAAATTTCAATAGTTTACTTTCAACGTTGAATGTTGAACATTGTTCTAGAGAAAGTCTTCAGCCGAAAATGGTGAACATCTCCGGGTAAATGTGTTTTGTTTGAATAGAGGAGTTTAGCCTAATTTGAGGCTTTTAACACAAAATAAAGGAAGACTCATATCGTCACAATACCATACATGCTAACTTAATCGGATTCTGTTTAATAACATTTCACCCCTTTACTCTGAATGAAAGGTCATTGAAATATAATTTGATTGGTTAAAATAGTATACCATTAGAATATATTTTGTGCACTTGGGTGTTTTAAGTCTCTTGAAGGTTAATTGAAAGTTGTTTTGTCATAATGTGTACACACGAGTCTGAACATAATTGTTTCATGGCGGTCTCAGGGATACAAAACTACATTTTTTTCGCTACAGTTAAATAAAAACTAGATGTGTTGAAGAATCACAGTCGGAGTTCATTCATTGGAATCTGTTATGTGGGTGCATATTTCAGTCAATGGGGCAAGTAGCTGTTGTTTTCACGTTGTAAAAGGGAATAGACAAAGTTTTAACAAATTTATTTAGGGGGCCAAGGTGAAGCAGAAGTAACACACTGCCGACCTCTGAGGTTGGCAGTTCAAAATCCAGACCTTATGTGCGAAGGCAGGGAATTTTATTATTTACATGTTAGTATTATGTACAGGTTAAGAGTTAAAATGCTTAGGATAAAAATTTTAAACCCCATATACGGGTATCACAGTACAATAAGTAAAATAAAGTACATAACTTATGTGACTAGCAATAGAGTATCTTTGCATAGAACAACGATACATTATAGAGAATATTGCACACTGGGCACAGCCCAGACAATAAAGTACAATCAACTATATCAAAGTACTGCTCAAAGGTTGTAACCAAAGAGGAGGACTAAATTGAGGTTAAGGTTAGTACACAATAAAGGTCAAAATCGGTAGAAGGGTCCCAGGGTCAGCCTGGCCCGCCAAAAAGCTCATATTACCTAATATAAGTGCCTCATCAATGGGAACCTCCCGCTGTCGGTTAAGCAGTGAGAACCAGCACAAAGAGTAGCCAGTTCAACTAACTACCTAATCAATCCTCAGAGAACTCCCCCTGGCGGCACCCACGGGGGACCAGTAGTTAGAGGGAAATCTGTGCTCAGTAATATCAATTTTGGTTGCTCATGGTTCAAAGTAGACCACTTACTGTCATAATTGGTGAGGGGGTAACCAGGGTCAGCCTGGCCTGCCAAGTGCGTAATATAACTACATGCCTACGAGAGGGGGCCCGCATGCAGAGAGCCTTTTACAAGCAACTACCTTATCAATCCGAAGGAGAACTCCCAAATGTTGGCAAACAAATGGGGACCAGGTGGTGTCTTATTGTGAACAAGAAACTCCAGGAAGGCCAATATGTTTGTCAATGAGAATTCAACTTTGAAATTTATATATACTGCAAATGCTATGAAAGTCTTAAAAAGAGTCAAATGAGCATTCCTTGTGGATGGTCTAACTGCTGTGGTTATCCGCTGCATGACTGCCTGGACAAAGGATTTGGTAGATGAAGTGGTGCCTACAATCACAAGTTAAGATTAATGTTAAAATACTGACTGTGAACCTGTCCCCAAATGTAACCACTAGCAGTTTCCCTAATGAGTGCAGGTGCCAGTTGGTTTTCAGAGTACAATCTCGAAAGTGCATCCAACAGCTCATTATTTCTACCCTTAATATGTTCTATCTTAATGTTAATGTCATGAACCGTAGCTTAGAAACCATGTATTTTGAATACATGCTGCTAGCATGGGATCCTTAGTCTTTCCTGATTGAACCACTTGTATCACAGCCATGTTGTCGCAGCAGAAAGTGACATTTTTGTGTTGCACATAGCCTAATGGCTACTAAAACATTAATCATCTCAAGATGAACGATTTTTAGGGACTACCATAAAATCTATCTCTCCAGACTCATACAATTCCTCTTAAAGAAGCATCTATACAGAGGGTCTCATTATGTTCAAGGTAATCCTTGTTGATAAACACCACTCTATTAAATCTAGGTAGGAAATGATAAAAACACTGAATATCCTTAAAGTAGTCTTGGGTAAGATGTATGCGAGTCTTGTTTGCATTATCTCTGAGAAGGGCCAAAATTCTGTTTACAAAAATAAGGACTGGGTGAACGCATTTGTGTATGTAAAGTAATTTACTGGTAAGAGATTGAAACTGTGATTTTGAAAGCCAAGTTTTAGAATTAACAAGCAAAGATTCCCCATATATGGCTTCTATTTTTTCTCAGCTATACTGATGGTGTTGGTGTCAATGTTGACATCAATACCCAGGCAAATGAACCTTGTGCAGGGGGGGTTGTTTTCAATATTTGTAGGAAGTCCCAGTTCATCCAAGAGCACACAGAGTTTACTGAATGCTTTGGCTGCCTTAGATTTAGGTGGAACCGCAATATAATCTTTAATATAACAAAAATTTGTAGCCTTTCTGTCTCATTATGTGAGCTACTGCATCGGATCAAATATGAAACGAAGCACTGCCATGTGCCCAGCCAAAGGCTACCAACCGGTCAACGTAGTAATTCCCTTCCCAAGAGATTCTGAGCTTAAGTCCATCTGCAGGGTCAACCCTGAGGTTATGGAAAATCCTTGCAATGTCCACTTTAAATATATAACTGGGTCTTCACATTGCTATATTTTATCCACAATGGTGTCAATAGTGGGTAATTTCAGTGCAAACAGGGCACCATCAAATGTATCTCTAGTCACGTTATCATTGACAGATGCACCTTTAGGGTGTGATAAATTAAAAATGACTCTTCTTTTGTCATTATCTTTTGGTCTTGTAAGGATAGGTGAGCAGTGATACTGAGGGTGATCTATCTTATCTACTGGACCCAGTATAGCTCCAAGTTCACTTTCTTTGTTGAGGTACTGGGATAATGCTGAGGAAAACTGAATAGCTGAGGCATGATTGGATACATGAACATTGTTCAGATCCGCAGGATTATTCAGTGATAACAGATACCAGAATTTCATAAACTGCAACAGTTTTTTGTTAGGATAATCACATAAGTACTTGTCCCAACCCTCTATGTTTAACCCCGACTGAATGGGTAGTTGCTTGTAGTTAGCCAGCCCAGTATCTAAGATAACATTAGCTATATTAATGTACTTTTTGACAGTGTCGTACTGAACCCTAACAAACTGTATGTACTGGTTTCCTCTGTCCTTCCAACTACCCATCGTGATATGACCTGTACAAATGTTGAAAGCGACGTAAAACCCCTAATAAACAAATAAATTTTTGACAGTGTCAATTAAAACCAGACAGCTGTCCGGACCAATTAACTCAAAGTCTGTGGAAGCCTGAGGTAAGGTTCTGTCATTGAAATCACAAATTTTTAAACAAACTGACTTGTCTGCCTTTATGCCATCCAGATCATCACTGGTCTGTTCCTGTGTAATGTTATTGTTAATGTTAGCTGTGCCATCACCCAAATTATACGGACTTGAAGTATTTACTTTACATGAAACTAGAACACTCTCGCCTCCAGTTTTAATCACTTCATCTCGAACACATGTCTATAAATAATTGCAAATAATATGTATATGGACACCCATAATACTTTCTGGTTATCATATCTTTGTAATAATCTTCATAGGTACTCTTAAGATTGTTGGCAATGTTATTGTAACTGTACAATCTAATATTTTAGTTATTGCATCCTCAATCTCAAGATCAGCTACTGGTCTGCATCATAGCCAAATCGATAAAATCCCTGGATACTATCCTTCCTGGACTGGTGGACATAAACCACTTTAAAGACTGCGCCCTCATCATTAGTATATGTGAAACTAGTAATATCAACGACATCAGAATTTATTATTGTATGCCCTATCGACCTCATAGGAGCATGCTTCTCAAAACAGCATTTGTAATCATACAAAACCATAACAGCATTATCATATTCCGTTTGATTAGTCAAGTTAGTATGGTTAGTATATGTACACACGTTCTGTTCATGGTCTGAAACCTTATCCATTAATATATTCTTTACAGATAACTGGTACTGCATACTGCTAACCCATCAGTAAAGACTGCAGACCTTCACCCTGTGACTGAAAACACTGAATACAACGACCAATATATTAAACAGGTAACATTGCATCACTACATTCATCAATGAAAGACACATTGATCTCATTACATGATTTCATGTCACGAATGATCTCATTATAGTCACTATTTTTGGATTTATAGTCCATCATATCATTCACACACTGGTACACCCTTAAGGGGTGAACATTTAAAAGTACTTGTTCATAGTTTTAAAGAGTACAGACATGCTTGTAAGTCCCATGATGTGAATCAAATAAGCAATTATCTATGTTAGAGTACCTGCATACCCATCCCTTGGTTTGAGATACACCCTGTGAATTTAGCATGGCTGCTTGTACATTACTTATCCAGTTAATTGCCCACTGGGTGGTGCCCCTCCATGTCAGCTTTCCATTCTACATGTCATTCATGGAAGAAGTCCAAGCTCCACGCACTGCAGGCCATGGTAACGAGGAAGCATCTCTCATGGCTGCTATGATCTGCTTCAAAACCAACCTGAGCAAATCAGAGTCCTGTATCTGGCTAATATTGTTCAGTTGACCTGCCACCCATTGTGGAATGGACATGTTATCATAAGCTAATCTCTTTTTATTAGTACCACCAACAAACCCCTTATTAGGCCATCTAAGTTCTGGAGGTGCAGTATATGTTTCCATAGTATTGAATCTCCTAGATTTTTGGTCAGAATGACCCTTACCTTGTGGGGTTTGTTTGTTTTTTGCAGATTCCTTGTAGTGATTAAGGATTCGCGCTACAGATTGGCTGATATACCCTGACCTACTGATGGCTTCCAGACTGGGAATAACTGCATCATGGTCATCCGGTCAAAGAATGCCGATCCCTGTACCCCTTGGATTAGTTAGCTGGTGTGAGTGACCTCCTGACTTTGTTTTGACCCCACGCCAAAATGAACTCTGTTCGCCTCTGCACCCATGGCCCGACCTGTGAAATGAGGAGCTATTAGAATCATACCGAGGTATAGCCCCTTGAGCTGATAATGCTTGAGATGTAGATAGTTGTGTAGTGACTTCAGCCTGGATCCCAGCGGCTGTACGGGCCCTATGTGTGGGTGAAGAAAGTGGTGTGGAATTAACAGAGTTCTGACGATCTAGATGCTACATTGGCCTCACAATGTCCCTATTTGATTCCTTGAGATGCTGAAGGCAAGATACCAATGTGGCATTGGGGTCAGAAGAAGCAGAAACAGGTACATTAGCACGACCTGATCTGAAAACTGTACTCACGTTATCTTGACTGTCCAAGTAAGATCCATCCTTTAATACTGATTTTTAGTTGGTGACTTCTTTGTTGCCTTTTTCTTCTGTGCTAGGCATTTTTGCCAACACTAAAATCGACACACTTATAACTAATTAAAATGTGATGTTTCACGTTCGGCTTCAAAAGTGAAGAAGAAAGCCAGTACTATAGTTTGTTGATCACAACAATGCATATGATTGGGTGTGGCAATGTAAACAAGGTAGGGATGTCAAGAATAATGAATACTATATAGTGGAACCACCGTGGAGATCAATAAGGTCGAGGGAAACTGAAGAAGCAGACGCCTAACAGGCTTTACAGTCCAGTGATCCGTCCATTATTCACCAGCACAAAATGTCTGTATCCAAATGTGCAGTATGTTTCCGCCTTTGGTGTTCGCTCCAAGATGTGAACATATCCGATATACAACAAAGTCACTCTCCATAGATCCACACTCCAGTTCACTCCAATAAGAGTTAGCACAAAATGTATACAAAAAGCAGTTTGCATCCACTTGACACAGAAATTCATCCACAACATAGCAATTTGAAAGATCACTGTCCAAAAAGCACACCAATTCGACAATGACTGTGGTCAGGCAAATTACATTATATATACTGCTCTGGCTTCCAGAATGTTATACTTTATTTATTTGGGTTTTAACGTTGCTGTCAACACATTGTATAGGTCATATCAAGATGAGTAGTTTTATGGGCAGAGAAAACCAGTACATACAGTTGGCCAATTGTTACATATATAGGTACTGTGTCTGTGCATTATTTAATCTAAGCTATATATGTATGTATCAACTTTTAAAGTAAAGGAGTTATTGATTATGTGTTATGTAGTACTGATGTTTACTGATCTATTTATAGACTGGAGGGAATCTAGGCTCTAGCCTAACCCCAGTGATGCTATTAATACATTTGGGGAAACCCTATAAGCTACCTGTAGGTTCTAGAACTTCATCACTGCCTCTGGTGACAGCTGTTATGTTCTGTAAGATTCTAGAATTTCTATAAGTATATATAAGGACTGTACATCTGACCACAAGTGAACTTAGCATTTGCTGGCTATAAAGATAGCTATTGTGTCTTGGAATATAATAATCAAGTGGATATAAACTGCTTGTGTTGTAAATATTTGCTGGAGTGAACTTTCTACAGTGTCTGGAAAGACTTGCTGTACTTTGGATAATACTGATTATATACAGTATATGATTCTACCAGAGAGTGGATTTACAGCATTTTGAACATTGTCCATATCTTGCAGCAGAGAGTACAGTTATGCAAACTTTCTGAATATCTCTATACAGACATTTTGTGTGATTGGATATCAAAAGGATAACATGATAAGGACATTTTGTGTTATTGAACATTGAACAGATCACAGGACAGACTGCTGGATACAGTACACAAACTTACAGTGGTCAGGTCAGGTCTCATTGTTAAATATGAATTAAACTTTTGTCTTTTCCTGTTGCAACTTAAAAGCAACCAGTAATTGCTACTGTGCTTACCCCGTGACCATAACAACAATATTCTGTATTGAAAACTGTCGACTATCGGTAAGCAACTGCCAGCCTTCCATTTTGAGGTCAGGCCGGGATTCGAACTCCGATCTCAGAGGTGGGAAATGAGAGTGTTACCACTCTGTCACCGTGGCCCCTCCAGAATGTTATACAGGAAAATGTAAACAACCTAATACATTTCTGGGGAAAAAGCAAAACATAGAATGTTCCAGAAACCTCCCTAACTAATTATAATGTTACAAATGCAAAAAAGATCAGTACAAATTAGGTTAATTATGTAGAATACAGAGAAAATCAATAATTGAATGTCCCAATGAAGTAAAAGGAGCCTGCGCTCACTTACAACAATTGAATTGGCACAGCACCTTTATTTTTAAACAATGAACCTTATACTGGTGCAGTGTACAATTGCACCTGTATTTTAAAAAGCTGGAGTGATGTTATAACCACCCCCACCCCACCCATGTTAGTAAATGTTCAGATTTAAAATCTCACTGCCACTTTGCACAAGTTCAATGTGCTTCGCACTTAATATTACAGCAGTGTTATGTTCAGTTAAATTCCTCTAAAATGATTTTGAGTTTATCAATACTTTTATGTGGGAGAAGAGAGTTCATTTTAGCTTTCTTTGTAGTTAGGGAAAGTTTCCAGTTCAGATAATGGTTGGGGCAAATATGGGTAAGTTTCACCTGCCCAACTGGACGTAATACATCCCTGCTTGTCTGGATTCAGATCCTGACCAGGGATCGGGTACTTTTCTCTACAAAAGACTGGTACAACTGACAAGTCAGTAGTTGCGACAATCTGTAGCTAAAATAGGCTGGGAATTTTATTATTGTGTAACCAAATAAAAACACTTCTTCAGGTTTCTAAATATATTACAGCATACATGTGGACCTTTTACTTTTAAGATTATGATTACATGCACTGTTTTTTCTCATTCTTTATATATAGGGGGCTCGTGGTGTAGCAGTTAGAGTGCTCACCTTCAACCTCTGAGGTTGTCGATTTGAATCTCGGCCCGGGCACTTCCTGTTGGAAAGTTGATAGTTACTTGCGGATGCCCGGTGGTTTACAGTGCAGAATCTTGACCAACTAGTATGCACTGGTTATTCCTCCGATAAACTACTCGTCAAAATATTACCCTGGCTGTTGAACGGGATGTAAAAAAAAATAAATAAATCTAAATCATTCTTAATATAATTTATGGTGATATTTTCACTTCACCATGTATTGGAAACGGACTGCAAATGAGTAAGACGTAAGTGATTAGGAGAAGATGGGAAATAACATGGACAAGCCGGTGTGCAGGTAGGGGAGACACTATAGGGGTTAAGAGTCAGGGAGTGTCAGTGAAATATCAAATATGTTTGATATTTTACCTACCCTACATGACAAGCCAGGAAAGTACAATCAAGCCTAACCAACTCTGTAAACATTGGTCCCAACCCTAGAAAGATCCTTTGTTACCAACAAGACAGCCCCAGTCAAACACCCCAAAACCTGACAAACAAACATAACTTTCAAATGCAGGCAAATATACATAAATGGCCTTATAAAATATGAAATATATTTCAATAAACAATCCTGTGTAATTCTTAATTACCCATTCAGTTTTATAATCTTTCTGTTATCAAAACAAAATTTAACTCTCAACATGGTTGGATAACAGAGGATCAACTCTAAATTTAGACTAATATTTCATATTTTGACACATTTTGTTGTTTCTAAAGCAATCTGTTTTTAGATCCTATTTCAGACACTGTCCATGTAGATTAGCCTTAGGTAAAGATTAACCTTAGGTTAAGTATGTGTGTCTGAAATAAGATTTAGTGTTTGTTTTAAATTTGTCTCCTCTCAGTATTGTTTGATTAACACATTGCCTTGATGTATAAGGCAGGGAGTTAAATAATTTATCTGAATGAAATAGTTTTTGAAAGTAAAAAAGCAGTTTACAAAAAGAAAATTATCCCAAATAATGAAATACTTTTTGCTTTTGAAAATACATATGAGGTGAGAGAGCAAGATCATTGAAAAACCTTTTATCTGTGATTGGCACTTCAGGTGGGTTAACCACATCAGCATGCATTACACAGTACAGAGATGCCTTGCTGTGCATGTCATAAAACACACATATGGTTTTAGTCAACTGGACTTTTGGGGAATACTTCCCTCAGAAGACAGCCTGTCAATCATTTGGTAGTCATGGTAATGGGGGATTGCAAAGCTCATACGTCTCTGCGAAGTTTACAAGGCTCTCTGTCTGATTAGGTTCTATCTCTTAACATGTATGAGTGTTTTATGAATACCAAACATCTGTGTGCATGTTTGAAAAGATATCATGCAAATTTGAGCCTTAAGCAAGGCTAATCTAAGACTACAAACAGCAGAAATTTCTTGCATTTCAATTCATTCCTATTAGAAAATTACCTACCATAATAGGATAAGTTGTTTTTCACTTGTATTTTAATGTTTATCAATTATAGGCTATAGTTGCATGTACTAACAAAACATGGCTGGCATTAAGGCACCCAGTGATGTGCACATCCTGAAAAGCAAACTTGTACAGGATCCAGGATGTTGTTTTCTTGCCCCTGTTGTAATTCGGTCAGTATCAACTTCCTTTACCAGTTTACATCCTCTTGAACCAAACTTTGAGCATAGAAATGGCCACAGTTCTTCTGCCTTCCATATTTTGATAAAGTTTTGTAAACTTCAAAGTTGCAAAACATTTTCTCAAAGTGTCGGTAGAAGTGTTTCCCCCCATGCTGTGGAAACTTTTTTTATACAGAGCCAGTAGTCATTTTTATGGTAGCAATCTTGTCAAACTCAACTCTAATTGGTGGAACACCATAATATGATGTTGAACACCTCACCCATAGTCAATGTGTTTCATGAGAAGTTTGTCAGCAAGCCCTACCTCCCCCCTCTTCCTATGTTTTGAGGAGCCACAGGTCAGTCTTCATTAGCCAGAGTTATGTATGACAGATCTTCAAAGGGATTTCAAGGTCACAAAAGGTGCTTAATGAGCTTAACAACGGACAAAGTCAAAAGTAGGACTAGGGAAGACATCATAAAATCAACCAATCAACCTTTCAGTTTGTTGGGTATCACATTTCATATGGACTTGAATCAAATAATTGAATTAAACTATGAAAGGTGGTACTGGCAGATATACAGAAACTATTAGAACACTGAGAAAAACAAAATCTAACTCCTATTGGCAAAATATCCATTATAAAGACATTGTGTCTTTCAAAACCTAATCACCTGTACTTAAGTCTTCCTACCCCTTATTAGTACATCCACTCTATAGAAAATTTGTTTGTTTTTTTCATTTATATGGAATCATAAACCTGAAAAGATTAAACGATCAGTAATGATAAGGTCTTACTAAAATGGCGTCTAAAAATGATAAATGTATCAAATTTTATAGATACATTAACATGCACATGGATACAAAGATAATTAAAAGGGGGCAATCACAATGGCTGAAAGTTTTTGAAAAGACTGTAGCAGATCCATGTAAATTCTTCCCAATGTGTATTGGTTGGCTTCAAAATATTCTGTCTCACCAAACAAATATTTTCTGGAAGTCACTTTTAAACTCATGGATTCATCTCTTAAAAAATGTTACTCCAGAGACAAATAAAGACTCAATGTCTTCAGTCTTATGCAACACAGACTCAAATGATAATGATCTATACTTGGCAAAATGGGATAACTTAGGCATAATATTTGTTGGAAACATTTTGGATAAAAAAGGAAGATTATTAAAGTTTGATGAACTAAAAGAGTAATATTCAATACCAGAAACCTCAATATATGGTTATTACTGATTAAGAATACAAGTTAAAATTACATAAAAGAAAATAGGAAAGATGACAGGTTTGATAAAATGTGTCCAATATACCCTTTCCATGTGAACATATATTATATAAAATTCAAAAAGGTGCAAGAGATATATCTCATGCGTTTATTAAATCTGAAAATGAAGACAAAATTTTAAGAACAAAGTGGCACTCTGACTTAGAATTAAATAAAGAAAATTAGGATGATATTTTTTCCATCTGTCACCATACAGTCAAGGATAATGAAATGATTTGGTTCAAGTATAGAGTTTTAAAAAGGATACTTGGAACTAATCAATTAAGCAAACAGCAAATGCTTACTAGGCTAAACAATAAATTTGAAGATTTTATTAAAAATCTAGGTGGAGGCCCTTGTTTGAGTAATGTGTAGTGTAACAGTATGAAATGTATACTGCACACAAAATGTAATGTTTAAAGAAGTACATGTAATGTATATTAATGTTTAAAAAAAGAAAAACCTGTTGTAACAAATAGTGAATGTGCAAAAAATGATGTGGTATATTAAAATAGAAATAATTTACAAATTGTATACTGCATGCAAAATGTAGTGTTCAAAGAAATAATGTACTGTAATGATAAATAAGAAAAATGTATTGCTATAATCCGTGGATATATAAAAAACTGATGTATTTTAACGGAGAAAAAAAAAGAAAAAAAAACAATCTTAGATGTAAACAAATTATTAGAATATTCTTAGAATGAGAGTTTTGTGAATAGCAAATTCTAAAAGCCATTCTTAGAACAATTCTAAGAATAAGTGTGATTCTAAGAATAAGAATCTTTGTGAAGAGGAAAATTCTTAGAATTTTACTAAGAAACATGACAATTCTAAGAAAAATTAAAAGAATAATACTAATTCTAAGAATAAGAATCTTTGTGAATACAGGCTCTGATCATAAAGCTTCCTCCCAATTGGAAAAAATAAAAGTATTTACGATTTGTGGGTGTAGCTTGGGGTAGGTGTAAGATAGGTCCCCCACATTTCCTGATAGCTTTGCGATCGCTTAAAGAAGTCTTCCAATAGGCGATAGTTTCCCAATCCATCCAATTGTTTTATTAACCTTAAAGATCACATTAAGGTGGAAAAAATGCTTCAAATCACTGTAAAATCAAAGGGTGGGATTTATGAACCAGAAAGATGGGTTTAAGTTGGGTTTAAGATGGATTCCCGATCCAAGAATCTGGGTATTGGGAACAGTTTAAAATAATTTCAAACAGTTTAATATTGTAAACTGTTCCAGTAGACTCTTGAGAGCTGTCATCGTAAAACCATCGGGAAGTACCAGATCTTCCACACAAGATAGCCCTGATTGCAGTCTCCCATGGTTTTAAGATTGGTCTGCTTGTAAAAACTGACTTCCTGAACAGCAAAAATATGAGAGTGTGTATTCCAATCAGAGAAACTATCACAATAATTGAGTATTGTTTTTAGAGTCTATGACATACATATGACTTAGTAACTTGAATATACAACAGGATAAGTCAACTTAATGATTTAAGAAGTTGTCCATACGACTTTAGACATTTTACATATGACTGACTATCTTGGTATTTCATTTATTTAGCTTACTCAGGTAGAATATATGGGGTACAACATCATCTATAGCAGCTAGTAAGCTGTATGTATGACTTATGGGTGTGTTCCACTGGAGCCAACTTGTTGGTAACTAGGTATTTTTGGAGGGTCGGGAGCAATATTTACAGAGTCAATTAGGATCCAGTATAGTTATCCTGGCTTGACGTGGTGGATCAGCAAATTTTCAAACATGCTTGATATTTCACTGACCCTCCACGACTCTGTATCCGAACCTTGGCTATGCCCACCTGGAAAACCTCCTGTCATGAATCTCTACGTCTTCTCAGTCACACTTCCCATCTTGTCCTATACTCTTACCATCTTGTCTTGAAAAACTTGCTGTCCTGTCTTGGTTAAGTACCAGGACTCCACCTCCAGAGAGGCTGTCAAAAGAAACTGTACTTGAAAGCAAACATGTCAAGACGGGAAGTCTCCCAGCCTTCAACCATAGAGTCGGTAACATCTCAGCAGGACAAGCTGGGAACACATTCAGATAAGCTGTACACAGAAACGACAAGGCGGTTATAGCAACAGACAAGTCAGTAACTGTGTATGAAATCTCTGTCTATATAAGGCGAGTCAGCTTGCGCAATGCATCATTTGGAATCAGGGGCAGTATTCACTAACATTCCTATCTTAGTCTGAGTCCTAACTTTTTTGATTTTTGTCATAAAATGTGTTAGGAAATTTATCACGAATTCACAAAGCATATTGTCATAAAGTTAGGAATGCTTGTTCAGAACTCCTCTCAACTGTACTTAATTCTTGTGACACAAAAGGCACATGCGAATGTTCACATCACATGATGAAATCTCAGTGGTTATAATGTGGTTATACAAACTTTCGTGAGATTTGCAACTTTGCACTAAGATAGGATTAGGAAAATTGTCCTAGCTAGGACATGCTTTTTGAATACCAAATTGGGACCTATCTTAGCTAAGACAAATGTCATAAATTTTATGACTAAGATAGGACTAAGATTAGGAATGTTAGTTAATACCGCCCCTGGCATCTGACAGATTATATCTGGCAGCATTTCAAGAATAGGAGTTTGGGTTTTTTTACACAATTATATTTGGCAGTGTTGAGTTGAAGTTGGCTGACTTTATATTTTAGACAAAAATTGCAGATTAATTTGTAGAAAAGTGGATGAATGTTAACAAAACATACTTGCTTGTCTAGACATGTGGGAACAGCAACTTCAGTAGATAGGTGCTTATTTAACAATATAAAATTTGTCCTAAGAAGGGGAGAAGAGTGAGGAAGATAGTTCCCACCGATAGTGCTCCTGAATTTGAGCTAGTGGACACAGCGGCAGATATTCAGCGGAAGAGGGAGGAGAAGGAGGCAAGAGAAAGGCAGAAAGAGGAACAGAAACAGAGGGAGGAGGAGGCCAGGAGGGAGGAAGCTATACACTCGCAAGAGGAGGGAGTGACAGAAAAGCATGCAAGGACAGACAAAAGTGACACTGAAACTGGAGGCTGGAGGAGAGTGGGAACATCACAGTCATGATACAAGAAGGGGCATGTGACCAACATATACCTGATGGACTCAGATAAGGAGCCTATTGTGGACTTTGTGAAGGACCACAAGGAGTTGTACAACTAATGAACATTTCAAGGACAAAACAAGGTAGAAGTGTCTCTGTGAAAGGTTTGCCAACAGTCATAACTTGTCTGCCATGGTAAGCAAGACCTGGTTTGAGTTGTAAAGGACATGTTACAGCAAGCTGTTGCAAGTCTGGACAAGACCTGAAAGAGATGATGGAATGTCAGAACTGGATACAGGATAAATTTGTGTTTGTGAAGACACACATTTTTTAGATGCAAGGGCTCAGCAAATCACAGGCTTCAATTCCCAGGCCCAATGAACTAGTGCTTCAGCTGTTTTAGCATGCAACATCTCCAGAGCTTCAACCGACACGGACAGTATGCAGATCAGCATGCAGTCAAACAACACCATATTACAGCCACTAGTCACAAGCCCCACCTCAGTTTCAGGGTGCTCTTCAGTCAACCAGCAGGTAATGGACCATTTCACACATATGAGAACCATGCTGTCATCATTCCTTGGACAAAAGCAGGAGACAACACATACAGCCTTCTACAACTACATGGCATCAAAGGTGGAGGGATTCGAAGCGAAAGACTTTCACACATTCAGAAAACAGACTGTGAAGCTTCTTAGCAGCATCCAAAGCAGGGTAGAAGAATGTGATCATCAGCCCTAGCAACCACCGCAACAGACAATTTTCATGAAGCTCAAGTGCAACTTTAATATTTGTTCCACAAACGTTTCAAAAGCAGCCAGCACCAGCTGCAAGGGGTTACACCTTAACCATCCCAGAGACTTAGATGGCTGCCAGCCAGGTCATCCAACCCACCCAGCAGAGCCAAGTGGCAACCAAAGGACAGCAGCAGCAATACAGAGGGCAGCCGACTTCCATCCTAGTCACTGACGACCAACAGGCTGGACCATTCAAGGCCACTTACCTTCACATTGACACCAATGAAGCACTTCAACCCACCGTCAGTTGCCTCAGCTACAGGCAAAGAAAGTCAACACAACATATCAGGACTCTCAAGCTTCTTTGGAAATGTACCGTCGGTGCTGAGCTACCAACAGGTCATCACGCAGCTGTATTCATCATCCAACGAGCAACCACCATCTCCCTTTCCTTCAACAACCACTGCCTCTATTCAAGAATAGCAGCAGCTACCAGCCCAGCCCCACCCTTAGGCTCCTCTGCTGCCAGGTGACACCAAACAGCAGCTGCAGTAGAACCACTGCCATTGCCGCTAATTGGTCCTTTTCAGGACCACTGCTGTAAACAACTTAAAGATCCTTTTTAGGACCACCTGAATCTTTCAAAAACTAAATTAATAGCTGCTGTTTACAAAAAATTCTCCAAATAAAAAGCATGACACTATCCCCCACAAAACACGTTGACCACAAACACCGAGATTTTTTTAAAAAAAACTTATACTGTAAAACCTCTATTATCCGGCCTTCTATTATCCGACTATTCAATTATCCGACCATAAAAGTGTTCTGTCAACTTTTTCTCCTCTATTCCAGTCTTTCATTTAATAAATGGGGTATTTTGACAGGGCCGCAGTGGGAGAATGGCAAAGTAAACAGGCTCAGCAAAAATAAAAACTCACTGGAAAGCACAACAAACGATTCCATGACTTTTCATATACCCCTCTGAATAAGTAATATATATATATATATATATATATATATATATCACTTCAGGACATACGACTGACTTGTAAGAGTGACACTCAATATATGGCTCATTAGCTTCTATATGTGACTTATTGAGTCCAATATTTGACTTACTTAGTGTACATACACATGTATGCGGCTTTCGACATCCGACGGCCGATTTGCGATGGCAAATTTTCCAAACCTTCTCATTTATGTTTCGCTGTTCACATGTGTCCAAGTCCGATTTGCGACATCAGACTACCGATTTGTGGACTGAAAAAATCGGATTGCAAGTGAATTTAGATGTATGTTTACAAAATATTGAGAAGGTCAGAAACAAATTCGCCATCGCAAATCAGCCACCGGGTGTCGTAAGCCGCATACATGTGCACATACACTTAGTCTAAAACGTCTGTGAGTAAGTTGTATGTATGACTTATACACAAATATTCGTAATTTGAATAACTGACCTAATATAAAAAAAAATTTGGCAGACCAAAATGGAAATGAAAATGGGAAATGGAATGTGTGGAGGTATTGTGTGGTCTCATCAGAGGGTGATGTCCAGTTAACACTCCTGGCTCTCTTGAAGTACTAAGAGTGGATTCGGCAATGTATGTCGGTGTATGCGGCGCACAAAGAATTATTGTCGAACACCTTAGAATTAATCTGCGGAACGTGAAATTTATCCACATCGAGTAATCTCCAACTTGTGAGGGAGCACTCGGAATTCAAGATGGCGACATAAACAAAGCGGGGTAAAACACCAGTAAATACAGGTTATTTTGTCACATTTATGCAAGCTTAGTAGCACACAATGAAGGAAAGTTCACCCATAATAATTTTTATTGTAATTGTTACGTTACTTATTGCACAATCAGAAACTGAGCATTTTCTGCCATTGCCATTTGTTTACTTTAATCTGAGGAGATGTTCCGAGCTGTTTGTCTTTTCCTCTCAGAATAAGCCATCTGCGCATGCTCAAGATTTCTCCAAGGAGTAATCGACTTTCATTGCCGAATACTCTCTAAATGTATACCAAAAGCGGTTGGTTGCTGCTTTGTATACCGTTTGTATACTGAATTCTCATTGGTGGAGAAAAAAAATCAACAATCTACATGTTGCTGTTATGTTGCCTGTATGTTGCTATGTTTACTGGTGTTGCAGGAGTGTTGCCTGCGTGAGTTACAAGTATGTTGCCATTTTATTGCCTGTGTGTTGCAATGTATACCATTGTTGTTGGTGTGTTGCCTGTATGTGTAACATGTATATGTTGGAGCCCAACTTAGGAGTCAGCCCATCTTAAGATGGGCTATAGCCCAACTTAGGATCCTAAGTTGGGTAGCCTATCTTAAGATGGGCTAAGCCCATCTTAAGATGGGCCAGAACATATTAGCCCAACTTAGGATAATAAAATTCAAGAAGGTTTTTAATTCTAAAATTTAATATTATCCTTTTAGATAAAATGTCCATAGCTTATTTTAAGATGCATTGACAGATATATATCAGCAAAACATTATGTCATACTTCATGGACTGTTTAATCAACCAGTTTATTTAAGTACTAAAATTTTAATTAAACAGCCTTATGATTGTGAATTGCTATTGTTAAAGTTTCTTTTTTTTTCTTGTCTTTCCTAAATATTTGCTTACAGATATTAGCCCAACTTATAATTTGCATAGGTAGTTTTTATTCTCAAACTGAAATATTATTATTATTATTATTTTACGTATATTTGTATCCCTTTTATTTACTCCAGTATGCATTGATAGGTTTAGTCTGAATTCATTTATCATTCCAAGGCAGTAAAGATGTTTGACAATGGGAGGGTCATTAACTGACATGATGTGTATTGTTAAACCACTCCTTTGTGCTTGATTGTTTTACTTCTGGGGAGTGATTAGGCAACTGGATTATGTTGTAATTCATCTATTGTTTCAAGACTCTTTTCAAGTTGATTTGTTTGACTATGTGTGTGACTTCTTAACTGGATTAGTGTTAAGATTTACCTTTTGTCCCAGCATTACTTTTGAACTTGATTTGTTTCACTTGTGCTTGAGTGACTAGCTGACAGGATTAAATAGGTATTGTTGTAAGATTCTTTTAAGGTACTTTTACATGTTTAAGGGAAGCAATTAACATAATAATTTTTAAAAGCTAGGTTCTTAAGTGGACAATTACTGCTATTTACCTGAATACATAAGATTAACTTATTTGATTAAATTACATTTTAATAATAATTAGTGTAATATATATATACATATGTTTATAATGTATATGATATTTGCAATATACAATATTTTTACGATAAATCTTATGTATAGAGACTGAATGATTATCAGGGTGTTTCTATTGCTTGGGGCTTTTTTGAAGCACAAATGTATTGAAAATCTCCCTTATTTAATTATTTGATTTTAACACCCATAGGAGTAGGAACTGTAATCATAGTGATTATGTCACTTAAGTATTTTGTATTTATTTTTTCATTTTTTTTTTATTTCTAATTTTTTTTTTTTTAGAAGCCTTATGCAGTGTTTTCACTGGAACCAATAGGCTGGTAACTATGCAATTTTGGAGAGTCGAGACCAATGTTTACATGGTCGGATAGGGTCAGGTGCAAGTTCCCGGCTTGTCAGGGAGAGTCTGTGAAATATCAAACACGTTTCCAACCCTTGTTACAGACCCTAAATTCATCCACCTAGCAACAGGCCTGCCTGTTAACTTAAGGGCCTGTCAGTTACACTTCCAGGCTTGTCTGTAACCCTTCCAGGCTTGTCGTTATCACTTGCAGACCTGTCATAAGAGGGTTGTAGGGTCAGTTACTGCATTATGCTGTGTTTCCACTGGAACCGACAGACTGGTAACTATGCATTTTTGGAGAGTCAGGACCAATGTTTACATGGTCGGATAGGGTCGGTTGCAAGTTCCTGGCCTATCGGAGAGAGTCAGTGAAGTATCAAACATGTTTGATATTTGTACAACCGTTACCGACTCTTATATCGGACCCTAATTTCAGCCCCATAGCAACAGGGCTGTCGGTTAACTTAACGGCCTGTCAGTTACACATCCAGGCTTGTCTGTAACCCTTCCAGGCTTGTGCTTATCACTTGCAGGGCCGTCATATAGCCGGCTTGTCTTTTGTAACTTAGGTACTGCTCATTTGCAGTCCATTTCCAGCATGATGTGAGGTAAAAATATGATCAAAAATTATGTCAAGAATGACAAAGAAACAGTGCAAGTGATCATAATTTCAAAGTTAAAGAGATAGAAAATGTCCACATGTATGCTGTAAATAACTGAGAAACCTGAACAAGGGCTTTATTTGGTGACAAAATATAGAAATTAAAAAAAATTAAATAAAAGTTAACAAACTATTTGGATTCAATCACAAGATATTGCTTCACTGTAAAACCCATAAGCAATTTCTGGGAAAAAGAGGAATCAAGTGTCGACCAATCAACAAATCTGAAACTAGGAGAACAGTAAATATTTGTATCCCATCACGTGACCAGAACTTCAGGGTGTTTACCTTCACGTCCAGAAGATTATGCTTTCTCAGAGGCTCGAAATTATTTGGTATAAATGTCTCTGAAAATTGCTCAGAGGGACGGAATTTTAAAGGGTCCTTCTCAGAAGCTCGAAATTGGAGTATAAAAAGCAGTAACAAGCAAGAGGGTTTTCATTGTCACGTGAGATATTATTACAAGCACATCTCTCTCTGCTTGTTTGCACAGAATATAACATTTTCAATGAAAATTTCATATTTTAAAGTGGCTTTTTCGTTCATAATCTGAAACAGACATACATTGATTTATTTCTTATGTAATATTAAAACAAAAAAAATGTGAAAACTATAATTAAAATAACCAAAAAATAAATTTGGACATTTTGGTCACGTAATGGGATCCAAACATTCAGCCTTGACCTAGTTTAAGAATTGTTTATTGGTCGACACTAGGGGTTTAGGGCTTGTCGTAGAAGTACTACGACTGGCCGTGCAAAAACAGGTTCCCGACCCTACGGCTTGTCGGGGTGGCCTTTACGGTCCTGTCGGGGATTTCATAACCGACTCATTATTTTCGTGCCTTTTTTCTATAACCCTACAACTTTTGCAACCGACCCTAGGGTCGGTTACAGGGTCGGTTCCAGTGGTAACACTGCATTATATTGGACTGTATTGCGTTCAAATACATAGAGTGATGAGTTGTTGATTTAGAGGTTTTATACAGTTGGATTTGTTAGTTGTATTGTGGTTTTGTTTGGCTTTGCTTTTGTTTTGGAGTATATAGGATTCAGCTGCTTAAAAATTCAATCAAGAATCACTTTTCTGTTCTTTGAGTATATTGCTAATACATCTCTGATATCTGTGTACAGGGCTTAGGTCCTATCTACCATATTATCACGTTATTGGGCTCAACGGGTGAATGGGGTGCATTGGGAACGAATCACTCTTGTTTTACTATGGCTACTCAAAATTCTCAATTAAGTGCAAACTATCTAGAACTGATATCATCCCATCATTGTATCTCCACACTACAGCATAAACACAAAGAAGGGGGTCCTTTGTTGCCTAGACATAAAAGGCTGTTCTGGTGAGGAGAGCTGAAGGTGTCATCAAACTGGACAGGATTTTGGTATTTAGAGATGGACAAAGGGAACCAACAGAGACTTTTACACTGACATTTAAATGCCAGACCTTGCCAAAATACATCAGGTTCGGTTACAGCGAATGTAGGACGTTTCAGCCACGGGCATTTTGGCCTAGGATGTTTCGATCTAGGACGTTTTTGCCTAGGACATTTCGGCCAGGCCATTTTTCAGGGGTGGATGTTTCGGACAGATAAAATTTTTAGCATATTTTTTGTGATTAAACATTCAATTAATACAAGTATGATGAAAACATTTATTGTGCCACATCTTCCACATTTATCACAATACTATACACTATTCTTCAAGGTGTATTTACATGTAAATAATAAAGATACACCCAAAAAGATAAAGACATATACTAGTATATTTGAACTGATTTTTACAGATTAAACTTTCAATTAATATAAGTATGATGAAAACATTTACTGCACCACATTTATTACTATACTATACAATATAAGTGTTTAAATATGTAAATGATAAAGATACACCAAAATACAGATACAGATAAATAAATAAGATAATAAGCACCATTAAAGTTACAGCACTTTCAACATATTTATACATTTATATATTTTAAACTATTATACAATGCCATGGAAGATAGAGTTTGTTTGAAATTTTGCAAGTCTCATTCTAAATATTTGGCTGGCCACCTCTCAAATTGTGGCTCACTCCCCTAAGGAAGTCTGCCATGGACTTGCACCCTGAAGATCTGTTCTCACACAGATTGCGTAGTCTTGTTTGCAATTATGTATAGACTTTCTTGGTTCTCTTCTTGGGTCTCACACCATGCTGATCCTAATGAAAAACAGCAGAAACCCGAGCACATTCTACCTGCAAACACTCAACCAGTTTTCAGACTGTTGGGTGGCTTTGGCCAACAAGGCTCTGGAATTTGTTGTTCCAACCCTCTGATGCATTGTTAGCCTTGGTTGGTCTGCAAGTGTGATTTCGTGCATATTCCATTGAGCTGGAGGAAACATTGGCAGGACACGTCGAAACCTGAGTTGAAGATCTTGGTTCTGAGGGCGAGGACGCATATGGCCTGTCACATATGTGGTATCAAAGTACTCGAGCAGTGGAGCTGCTTCATCTGGAATGGACTCTCTTAGAAAGGCCATGCCTTCTGAGACTTCATCTACTGGTAAAAATGCAAGGGCATCAATTTGCCCACAAAACAAACAAAAATCATCATTGCTTTCATAGAGATTGGTCAAGCCCAAAGATTGAATTTTACGCCATATTGACTGAGGCAAATGGTAGAAACAGTACTGAATGTTCATATGTTCACCAAACACTGTATGGAGGTTTCAACAAATTAATTTTCTTTGATTGACCTTGCATAGTTGAGATCAATCACCTGAGCAGTGCAATCCTGAGTAGGTTTCATTAAGAGGAGATAAATCTCTATATTTTTAAGAACTTAAAAATGTTAATGCCCGTTCAAAAATGTTGTATAATGCAATAACTGTTGAAAATGAGCTACAATAAATGTTTTTATTATAGCTATATGTAAATGTTGAAGTATCTTTAAGAATATTGTAAAGTGTAGTGATAAATGTTGAAAATGTGACACAATACATGTTTTCATCAAAGTTGTATTAATTGAAGGTTAAATCATTGAAAATGTATTAAAAATTTTAATCTGTCCGAAACGTCCACCCCTGAAAAATGGCCTGGCCGAAACGTCCTAGACCGAACCGTCCGTCCACCGGTTACAACAGGGTGGCTGTGTCACAAGTTATCACTAATTCTGTGAGATGCTGTAAATGTCAAATGTTTGGTCATACTAAATTCAACTGCAGGAAGAATGAAGTTTATAATAAATGTGGGCAAAAAGGTCATACAGACTCTCAGGAATACAACAATGAAACAAAATGTGTCAATTGCAAAGGAAACCTTGCATCCAATAATAAAACAATGAAGTAAAAGAAATTTAAAGGATAAAATCAGAAAGAGGAGTTTCATACACAGAAGCCAAGAAACAAATGGATATTTTTAATTTCACAAAAGCAACCTATGCCCAAAGTGGCTGCAGCAAGTAAACCAACAGTGAAAATAGCAACAGTAGAAACCAATGCAGAAATGACTTGGCCAGATGGTTCATAACATCCCAAAAAGTATGCAATTGAAAAACAGAAAACTAAAGTGAATAAAACCAGTTCATCGACAAGTACATCTCAAAATTATGACCCTACTAGACTGATGATAGGTCAAAGCAAAGTCATTTTAAACAAACAACATAAGGCATCTAATGATCGCATTATACAGTACAATGAATAAGAATCATAGCGACAATGAAATGATAGTTGATAAGGGCATAAGGGCAGAGTGGAATTAAAATGTAAAACATGGAACCAAACAATAAAAAGAAGTAAATTAGTGTGAAACTACCTTGGAGACCATACTTTGAAGAAATTTGAAATTTCCAATTTTAAACCGTACATTTTACAATTGCAGGAAATGCACCCTATGTTGATTTAGCGACAAGAGCTACTCTCATGGTTTGAACCATCACATCTCCTTCATTTTTGTTGTGATCCTGTTTTCCCATATTTTGGGTTTGACTTTGGGGTTAACGATGACTGCTTTTCATAGCATACACCCCTTCACTGGCTTTGAGTTTTTCTTTTTCAATGTGGGCATGCTCAAAACCTGTAGCAATTTCCACTGCCCTATCAAAAGTTAGGGTGTCTTATTATAGCAACTTCTTCTGGATATTCTTGTTGGACAGTCCAACATTGAATCTATCCCGTCAATTTTCACCCCGTGTGTTGCTTTTGTATTCACAAAAGTACAAAGTTTGCTATACTTTTGCCATAATGTTGTACTCGCTTGTGGAAGCGATACCTCTCCATGATTTGAAGAAGTTTTGGTGAGGAATGTTTCTTTAACTATACAATAAGTCCATCATATTGTTTTTCATGTGGTTTCACAACAAGCAACAAGATTATTTAGAAGCTTGTAGGTTTTTCCACATATTAACAAAAGTAGTGCTGTGACTTTCTTCACTGCATTGACATCATTGGCCTAAAAAAATTGAGTAAGTCTTTCTAAGTAACTCTCCCAATCATCCATGAGCTTGTCAAATGGATCCATTCATCCAATTTGCCCTACTTACTGTTGCATCTTCCTCACCCTTTAGCAATTATTGTGCTGAACACAGAAATGTTTCAGAGTAACACACAAGCATAAAACACAAGGAGATGACCAGGATCATATAACTTTAGTTTATCCTCGTCGCCATTGTAGTGTAGATATATCTCAACTTTTAATACACACATACACATATACAGTGAAAGCTGTTACATACTGCTTCAGGGACTGTCTCAGACATTACATATGTCATGCCAAGAATTAATGGAAAACAAGACAAGATGCAGCTGGACACTGGAAGTGCACGCAGCATAATGCCACTGTCAGAGATCAGTGAGAATTACCCTGATGTGTGCATACAAGACTAGCATGATGTCCAAAGCTTACACAGGACAAGTTATGAAGCCAGTGGGAATGTTTACAGCATCTGTCAAAATGAATGCACAAAAGATCAAACTACCACTGTTTATTGTAGAAAATGGATCAAATAACCTCCTTGGCAGACACTGCTTAAAAAATACAAGTCAACTGGGCTGAGATTAAAGCTCAACAACAAAACAAATCACTGGTGCAGTCCAATAGGAACAAACTGGATGGGGATGTACAGAGTCTCATCAACAAACATAAAATGCTCTTTTCTCCAGGGGTTGGAAATTTAAGACACATCACAGCCAGGTTTACACTGAAACCAAGTGCTGTACCAAAGTTTGTCCAGGCTAGGGCTGTACACTTTTCTCTGAGAGAGAAAGCCAGTGAGGAATTGAACAGATTAGAAAATCAAGGGATCATCTCTAAAGTTACGCACTCTGAATGGGCATCACTCATAGTTGTTGTGCCCAAGACAAATGATGATGTGAGAATTTGTGCAGACTTTAAGGGAACACTCGATCCTGCTTTGATCCCAGAGCAATACCCATTGCCAAAAATTCAAGATCTTTGCGCATCTTTTATGTCTGTGAAATATGCCTATTGGCCCAACAGTGGCAAAATCTGCTGACTGCATCACCAGTAGCCAATGTTGGTCTGACAGTGAAATACTTTTTGGGTATGGTCTCATCACTAGAGGTTGTTTTAGGGATTTGGATGATTTGGGTCAAAGACTTTATACCTAATGTACAAGTCAGAGTCATGAGGGTCTCTTGTAAGATATTTGTTGACACATCGGTACCCAAGAATTGCACTTTGAATTATGTTACATAGAAGGGCAACTTTTCCAGTATGTCTGTTGATTTTCTCTTTGTTCTACAGAACTGGTCTAGTTAGTCATGATGTTTCTTATACTCTGCTGGAGAGTAAACCACCTAAGCTTCAAGAACCTTGTACAAATTTGTTTTCTTGGAAATGTGTTGGTATGTTTATATTTCTTCTAGAACCTGTATTGTATACATTCTTTCTAGAATATTCTATAAGCCAGGGCTATATATGTACATATCTTTATATATATATATATACATACAGTATATATATAGGGTGGAGGGCCTGGCGGCAGTCAGTTCTGTATTGGTGTTCTACATGGACAGATATCTTTGAAGTTTCTTTACTTGTTTCCATTTCAAGTGAATACAAAAGTGCTAGTTGTATACATTTTGTGGCAAACTTTTATTGGAGTGAACTGGATATAGTGTGTGGATCTACCAGAGAGTGGATTTGCTGCATTTGGATATTGCTCATATTTTTGAGCAGACAGCATAGTTGTAGAGACACTGGATCTGGATATAGATATTTTGTGTTAGTGGATGCTGAATGGGTCACTGGAGATAGATCCAAGGACAGATTGCTGGACAAACTTAACTATTTATTACATAGAGAGCTATGTGGTCAGGTCAGATTGGTTTCATTATTGTATTATTGCGTGAACTTTTAAGAGTCTCTCAGTGGACTATAATTATTATTTTAATTTAAAATAAATTTGTTAAGTAAGACTTTCTGTCTTCTCCGGTTCAACTTGAAAGCAGCCAGTTATTTACAATTATTAGAGAAAGTTAACTGTGGATCTGAACTTAAAAAGTTTTTATCACCAGACTTTGGTCAATTGTGCATCAACAGAGAATGCTGACTGCCATGCAATATCAAAATAGTGTTATTTCCACAATGTGTTACCGTACAATGTATGCCCTCAATTAAGATACCAGTAATTTTGGAATTTATTCTAATCAAAAACATAATATTTCTGCACCAAGTAAGAAATGATGTGGCATACAAGATAAACAAATTGGCCTGTCACAGGGTTCAAATTAGGCTGACTTTGCAAATGAGACTTCAAATGAATTGTATTTTTACAACATAAAATCACATAAAAATGAATGCATACAATGTGATATAATTTGCCTCATACACGACTATACAAATACACATATATTCACAATTCAGTAGTCAACAAAATAATATAATATCACATCTGTATCAATATCACACATGTAGTAAAATGATTTTATAAACACATAAATATAATATACAGTCAATACAACACGAAATGTTGTTTATTTCACACCATTTTAAATATATGAACTGGGAAAGTTCAAAGTCAGCAAAATCATCAAATGGTGATTGTCCAATGAAAACTACAGCAAGTAATTACATTGCAAATCTCCCAGAAATAAATATAGCATCAAATCAATTATCACTCCTCAGGAAGTAATAGGTGTAACATCAAACACCTAATGTTAATCCTCAACAAGTAATAGTTCCACCAGCATAGAAGATTCCAGCCAAACATTGAAACCAGTTAATAATATATCAGTAAAACATTACACACATGCAATATCACATACACAAATAACTTTACAACATATAATTCAGTATTTTGTAATAATGATCAAATACAAGATCTCACAGTTAAATGAGATGCTGTCAACTCAGCTTCTTCAACACAACTGAAAGTTTAATCACCATATAAAAGTTCCACAAGTTAAAGACCACAATTATGAAACACCATATATATATATATATTACGTCACTTTCACCACTGTACAGGTCATATCACAACGGGTATTGGAAGGGCAGAGGAAACCAGTACATATAGTTTGTCAGGGTTCTGTACTGTAAACTGCAAGCAACTACCAGCTTTCCCATTGAGGCCGTGCCGGGAACCGAACCCCGGCCTCAGAGGTGGGAGGCGGGAGTGTTACCACTCTGCCACCATGGCCCTGAAACACCATATAAAAACCCCATTTAAAAGTAATCCATCCAAGCATATCACAAGACACAGTAGTGTGAAAACACAAAAACCCCAATAAACCCAGAATGTACACATGCAGAACAACCAAATCACAAAGCAATTTTCCAAAAGATTACACAATAATAACTCCAGCAATAATATTTATAAAACTTATGAAATCACTTTGTGACAAGGCCATTTAAAAAAACGGACTCAAGGGTAAGATTCCCTAGTCAAATCAGCCTCTACGAAATTACTGTACCCTGATAACAAAATATGATACTCAAAAGAAGTTATTTGTTTAATCTATAGTCTAATATAGATTAGACATATAATAATAACATAAATCTTCATTAAATCAAATGCACCTTTAATAATCCTGACACAATTGAGTAAAGGACACAGGATAAAAGTAATGATTACAATATCCAAAAATCTGATATATGTTAATTGCACTTTGGCTAAATGTCACAACAGAAGTTATCACCTGTAATACAGATGACTATGTAATTGCGCTTTTACTATTCTAACATAAGCAAGTGTCTGATTACATAATTTTAAAGAACTTGATAGAACATCTAATCACTTTTGATGTGTGTTAAAGGTGTATAGAATTCATAATTTTTGGTCAAATATCAAAGTTTACTCAGAATGATAGTACTAGACAACATATTCACAATATAAATAATGCCCAAAATTTACCATATCTTGAAAAAAAAGACTTTTAACTAAACCAGACCACACATGTATTTTGCTTTTGTTGCTTAAGTATCCTCGTATAACATGACATTTTCCACCTTCTGCACTGAATTTATACACAAAAAATTCATCTCGAAAGGTGATGACAAAATACTGCATGTGTTAAAATAAGTTTGCAGCCAAAAATTTTTTTCCTGACAGCAAAACTATCAAGAATATTTGATAAGAGATGATTTGGTATGTAAACACATTCTGTTTTTCTTGTAAAATCTCTTCAGAGTATAACACTCTTTTAGCTTTATACTCTTTGGAAAATATTAAGAAAAAGATGCAGACTTCTGCATGCTTAAAATATCTGACTTTGGTTGAGTGATCAAGGTAACTGGGCCTGTTTTTTTTTTGTTCTTGCTAAATAAACTCCTATCCAAGCTACCCTTCCCAATTCGTTTTTCTTGAATGACTGTTACTAGTCTTGTTAAAATGCCATTTACCAAAAATATGACATATTTATCAACAATAGCATGTACTACATGTACTCCTGATAAAATAATTTTACATGTCAAAATACCAGATTGTTTTAATTACTACACTTACTTCTTTTATAAATTTTTGTGGCATTATGTGCATTATCTGATTTATGCAAAAATATGATATAAAAATGATGTGCCTTTACATTTATTTATTTATTTGGGGTTTACATCGCTTTCAGCACTGTACAGGCTTTCAAATAACTTGATTCTTTAATTTAAAAAGTAACTGGAAGTGTAAGGTAGTAAATGGGATTACAAATTCTAGTCATAGTAGCGGTGTTTAGTGTTTCTCTCTGAGTGTTTTCAAGGATGTGTGCGGAAAAGTTTCTGTGATAAGGATGCTAGAATTTTTGTGGTTGCGATACAATTATATGATGAATTAATACATGTTATACCAGCTAGCTATGCACCAAATGTAGAAACATAAAGAATAAGGTTCCATGAAAAGTTACACAATACTACAATAAAACAATGTGATAATTTACATAATGTAATTCTGGCAGGTGATTTCAATACTTGCTTAAAATCAAAAGATATATAGCCATGTTTGAGAAGTAATGATAACAGTGTTTCAGCCCTAAAATTACTTATGTCCAAGTGTAATCTCGTAGATACTTAGCAATGCATAAAGAAAACCAGGGTATACATACCATGACAAAAAAACTAACTTATTTAGTGAACCTAATTGCATATCTGTTTCACAAGAAATAAATTATTAATTAATAAAAAAGTTCTATATGTCAGTCTGTTAAATGACTTGGAGTTGTAGATCACCATGCTTTGAAAGCTATGTATAATTGTTAAGAACTCCAGCAGGGTCTATATACTGGAAGCTTAATAACAGTGTACTTAAAGAACAAAACTATATTGACGGGATAAATAAAACAATAGAAAATATACAATATAAGACATTCATAACATGAAGTCATAAATCAACTAATTTGGGAAATATTAAAGATAAATATTAAAGAGTTTACCACACAATACTATATAGAAAAGAAAAAAGTAGGGATTATAAATTTAATGCAATGCAATAAGAATTATATAAAATAAATGAACAGACATTATCCTTAGATACAATAAAAACCCTAACAAAACTAGATAAGGATGTATTGATAAGTAATAAAACAAGAAAACACAAACTTGAGTCAACAGTTAACTATATTGAAGGAAAGGCCAAAGATCATTGTATAAGATCTAGAGCTAAATGGACAGAAGAGGAAGAAGTAAAAAGTTAGGACAACAGAAAATAAATTTGTGTGCAAAAAAAAGGAATTACTTGAAAAGGCAATGAAATAATACCAGAGATTACATTCAAATAAAAATATATCAAGTATAGAAATAATATTGAAAGTTGTGTGATCAACAATGGGAAATCATCATCTGTTTTTCAAACTTCACCGTGGCATACGCCAAGGTTGCTGTCTTAGTGCATTGTTATTCATAATTGTTGTGAAACTTCTAGCCATATCAATTAGAGAAAATAATGATATCAAAGGGATAGCTATAAACAAGACAATTTATAAAATATCACAACTAGTAGATGACACCACTCTCTTCATTGAAGATCAAATATCTTTAAAATATGTTATTGATGAAATAAAACTCTTTGGAATATGTTCAGGGCTAAATAAATCAAAGACAGAATTAATTGCATTAAAAGAGGAGATTATGAAGGATAAAAACTTACATGTAACATGGCACAAGGGACCATTTAAAACACTCGTTGTCTGGTTTGCGCGAAATGAAGAATTGATCAATTTAAATCTCATGGAAAAAATGAAAAACCTACGCCAGATTATAAACATATGGGCAGGACAATCCCTAAGTCTAAAGGGCAAAATTACCATAATAAAAAGCCTTATTGTCAGTAAAATTGTTAATATTTGGAGCATGGTATATGTTCCTTCAGATTTCATTGATGAGGTAGATAAGCTCCTATTTGACTTCCTGTGGGGTGAAGGCAAATGACCCAAAGTGAAAAGGGATGTGGTAACAAATGATATTTCTTTAGGAGGGCTCAATATGGCTAATTTTAGAAACACCATCAAATCATTAATCACAAATCACCATAAACAAATTGCTAAAGAAATAATTGGCATAAAAAATAAAAAGTTACTACTCAGTAAGCAAAGCTTTGAGGACTTGAAATTTCCTCCATGGTGTAGCAGTTTTTATAAACAAGTTATGGAATGTTGGTTTGATTTCTTTTCAAAGGAACCAGATTCATATCTAGAAATCATTCAAGAAAATATAATTAATAACAGATTTATCATAATTGGTAATGAGCAACTAGATAAAAACTTCATATCATTAAAATAGTAGACATTATTAAGGGTAATGAATTTCTACCAAAGTATCACTTGGAAAAGAAAATACACCATCGTATACCCACAATCCTATACAACTCTTTAATAAGTGCTATCCCGCAAATATGGAAACTTTTAATTAAGAGCAATACCATGCCAGATTGTTACTCTAAATATGGTGTACCACATATCAAAAAAGATATACCATAGCTAAATACAAGAGAGATATATATAGACATTTCACCTTTGTAAAAACCCTGCCAACTTGTGTTGACAAGTGGATAGAATACTACCCTTTCCTTGAAAATCTTTACTGGTCTCAGTTTTTTAGACTACCACAATTTATATGTCATGAATCTAAAGTACAAAGTTTTCAGTATTCATTTATAAATCAATTTGTAGGCTGTAACTATAATATTTTTCTATGGGGTCAGCCTGACACCAAACAGCATGACTTCTGTCAATACGTAGACACTGTAGAACATTTCTTTTATTATTGTGAGGCAGCAAACCTGTTCCGGAAGCATGTTAAAGAATTCATTTTTCAAGCTTTAGAGATACATCTAGATTTCACAGTCTTGGAAATTTTACTAGGAATTGCATGTAAGAGAAACACTGTAATGAGCATTATCAATTTTGTAATCTTGCCTGCAAAAAGATACCTATATAGTTGCAAGAAATACCAAAAAATGTTATCAAGGAACAATTTTTATGCCAGTTTGAGACATAGTATAAAAACAGAGATTTACATCTGTAAAATTAACAGTCAAACTTTAAACTTGTCAGAATCAAACTACACCCATCTTAATTTGTGGAACATTCTTCTTGCAGAATGTAGCTAACCAATGTTCTACTTCCTGTCGTACATATACACCTAGTATCTGAAATATGGTTTCTACAATAGTGAGTGTCTAAATCTTCGAGTGTTTTTTATTTATTATCTTGTGATTTATATGTAAAAAGTGTGATGAATACAAAATGTACTGTTAAATGAGGAATCAATAAAAATATTTTTAAAAAGTATAAAAATAAGCAATTACCTTAATCTTTTCAATACCCTTCAGACATTAACAAAGATGATAGAAAATTGCGTGAAGAGGATATTTCAAAAAGAAGATTGCGAGAAGTAATCAAAAATTTTTAAAAAAACAAAGCTCCATGGTTAGATGGTCTAACTAATGAATTCTATCAGGCATTTGGGATTTACTTAAAATTTACATTTTATAAAGCTCAGGTATTCTTCCAAGTTCAGAAAAGCAATTATGACATTAATTCGATAAACAATACTTGATAATTACAATCCCATTAGTCTTACAAATTGCAATTATAAAATTACAGCTTTTGTGTCGGCTAAATGGTTGCATCCAAACTGGTATCAGAAAATCAGAGTGGATATATTAAAAACAGATATATTGGTTTCAAGGCAATGCTATTAAATTATATCATACAAAGCTGAAAAAACAACAAACCAGGTGCAGTATGTCTGGACTTTGATAAAGCACTTGATTATTTATACTGGGGTTTTATGTTTGCAACCTTACATAGATTTGGTTTTGGGGAAAAATTTGTATACTGGATAAAAATACTAAATAATGCTTTATTTTGTGTTAAAAATAATGGATGGATTCACAAGTGTTAATGAAAAGAAGTGTCGGGCAATGCTGTCCACTTTTAGCTCTCTTGTATGAATAGCCTTTGAAATATTAGCCTGTGAAATAAAAAAAATAAGATGATTTCAGGAATAAAATAGATATCAATGAATATTGTATTTTGCAATATGCAGATGACTCAACTTTAACCACGAATAACAAAGTATCTATAACAGAATGTATCAAGATATTTGAAAGTTTCTCAACAATTTCTAGATTAAAATTAAATACTAAAATGTGCCAAGGCATATGACTAGTGCAATTAAAATGAACTGAAAATCCCTTTCAACATATATATTTCACAATAGAACCTATAATATACCTTGAAATTTATAAAGCCACTGAAGCTGAAAAATGTACAACAAAAATCTGGGATGAGAACATTACAAAAGTCAAAGAACTTCTGCGTAAGTGGAGCAATAGAAAAATAAAACTTTATGGTAAAAATAACTGTGATAAATTCATTAATAGTTCTGAAATTGATTAATTGCAGTAGCCGTACCAGCTGAATGGAACAAACTGCCACAAACTGTCAGATCTTAGCAAAAAATAAATTTTCGAAGCCAGTTAAAGACTCACTTGTTCAGGCTGGCATACCCCCCACCTTAGTTATACCCTGGTGGACGCTTTTTAGATGTCGACCCATGTCTGTCCCTGGACTCTCTTAAACGCATTAGAGGATTAGTATCAATTTTGCGCTCTATAAATCCTACTATTATTACTATTATTAGTATTTTCTTGTTGAATGATAGTCAAATGTTGATAACTTGTTGGTCAAATTAATTGAAAACTTATGGCAAGAAAATTAGAGCACCTAGAATTAATTTCATAAGGATGTCACCAATAACAGATGCCTAAAATGACAAATTAATAGGACTATCAGGGTTATTTTCTTGCTATAAGTTTGTCAATGAATTTGTCAAACAAGAAAATGACAATTTTAAATTTTTCAGTGAGGAAGTTAGTTGTTTTAGGCACCATTTTGACAAATTATTGACGAATTAATTTATGTCAGCAGTTTTCAGATCACAATTCATATAAATTAATGTTTTTTATGCACTTCATTCTTCACCTTATGTCTTGAATACTTTTAACATCCAAAATAAATACATTTTTATATTGTTGAATTTGACTTTGGTGTTGAATGTTTAATTTCATGTTTTATAATTGACAAATGTTTGACTTCTGATAATAATAGAGTGATTGTGATTTTGAGAATAGGAATTAGAATTGAATTTAGATGCAGCCAAATGGAATTGTGATATTAGTTCTGATGTTAATCCTAATCTGCTCAGGTGGGGATCTGTGAGTAGCCAACAAATAAGCTTTGTTTATGACCTTGCATTTTCGTGAATGGCTCTGTCACTCATGTGATGTCTGGAGCGATTACACTAGTTATCACATGTGTAGAGAAAGAGACGAGAAAGAGCTGTGCTTGCTTAATTAACTGGCACTTGTGTAGAAATAGTGTGAAGCCATGAATAAGGGATGTTTACTAATTTGACTGTGTGTGATTTGTTTTTCTCATGATTTTATTTAATTAATTAATAGAATGTAATAGTACAATAGTACACATTGTATATATTCAAGCCAAGTGTTTATCAAACGTCTTCTCCTTCAGAGGAATTATATACAAATTTATGTTAAACAGTCCATATGACCTTTAAAAATTATTGTTAAAGTCATCTATTGTGTCACAACAAACACATTGAAGTTTTCTGCCAGTTTTCTTTGCCTCACAGGTCTTGGTAATTCTACTGGTTCATTCTTTCATGGAGATGATGCTGTTGCATGGTGTGTCTGTCTCAACATCCATACTGTGTGACTCTAATTCATCAGCTGATATTATAGGTTTTACAAAATAGTGTTTTTCTGATATACCTCACAATCTTCACCCTGGGGGACTGTCACTTCATTATCTTTTTCTATCACTTTGTACTGAATGTTTCAGACAGTTTATTTTCACTGTCTTGCTTTAAGATAACCAAATCTCCTTGGCTAATGTTACTTTTTTTGCTAAATTGTCTGTTTGCATTCTCATGTACTTTTCCTTGCATCTTGTGTGGATAATCCAAATCATGAACATCTTCAACTTTTATACTACATGGTTATATTTCAGGTAATTTTGCCTTGATGTGTCTGCCAAATAGGAGTTTTGCTGGAGTCTCCCCTCCCGTACTATGAGGTGTTGTCCTGGAAGCAATTTAACATTTTTTCAGCTCATGGTAAATATTTAACTACTGTTTTCATGCAGCCGTGTTCAATCTTGCCTTTCTAACTCTCTTTTTGCTTGAGGCCAATATGGTGTTGATGTTCTGTGTTCAGTTCCATACTGCTCAAGAAATGTTTCAAACTCCTATTACACAAACTGCCTTCCATTATTAATTTTGATGGAGTATGGTAATCCTTGGCCAGTGAACATGTTTTCTAGGCATCTCACAATTAATGTGCCTGTAACATGTCTGATGAAACTGACTTCCAAAAAACGACTGAAATAGTCTACTATCACAAGGATATTCACTCCATTTTTGAAAAGTCCCATCAAATCTGCTGCCAGATTTTACAATTGGAATGGTCTTTTTGGTAACTCTTTTTGTGGTTCTGGTAAACTTATCTTCTATGTACGTGACACTCCTAACATAACCTTCAGAATTTTCAGCATCTTTCCCCATAGATAGCCACCATATCTTGTGCTTAACCTCTGTTTGTGTTTACCAGTCCCTGATGACCTTCATGCACCAATCGTATCACATGCTGTCCTGTAAGGTACTATTCGAGTTCAATGCAAAACTGTATTATTAATTCACATAGTTCATCTTTGTCAAATATATATTTTCGATATTTACATTTTCCCCAGTCATTGGAACAAACACAAACTCTGATGTTTGTTATTTCCTGATCCTTTTCTGATTCAGCTTCTATTTTTGCTACTACATTTGCAACTGGTACCCCTGTCTTGGCTACAAGTTAATGTATTTCTCATTGAAATCACCCGTTTCAGATTTTCATTCTTTTTTGGTAATAATTTTGATAAACAATCAGAGAAGTTACCCTTTCCTGGCTTATATCTCTCTATATGGGCTGATGGTTTATATCTTGGAGCATATATGTACTTCAAAGGCTAATTGTGATCTGTAATAAGTACAAATTCTTGGCCATATAGGTATGAGTGAAATCTTTCACATGCCCAGACTAATGCCAATGCTTTCTTTCTATTTTTGAGTATTTTCTCTCAACACCAGTTAATCTACATCTTGCATGACATACTACACGTGTAAAAAAAAATATATAAAGTTAAAATTGATATTATTTTAATCATAACATAGAGAAATTTCTGAAATAATTATCAACATATCTTGTTTTCTGATACTTTTAGCATGAAAATATATACTTTTATGGGAGAAATATTCCTTGTTTTTGCAAAGCCCCTACAGAAAAATCTCCTGGGCCGGGATTCACAAAAGGTCTTAAGCAAAAAATTGTCATAACTTTAAGAGAAAAGTCTTAACTGTGCAAGAATTTTGTCATAAAGTTAAGACTTTTTTTTGCTTAGACAAAATGGGATTGACAAAAGGTCTCAGACAAAAATTTGTCTTAGATTTTGTCATAACTTTAAGACCACTGCAGAGCAGACTTAAGTCATTTTTAAAATATTCCATTACATGTATTTACATTTTACCCTTTGTTATGAAAACAACATATATACTATGGGGATCTATAGTTCCTGTAGAAGTAATTTCTGTGGATTGTAATAGAAATTTGCATCATTTAATTACCTATAAATTTCCACATTTTACCTTCTTGTGGTACAAATATTGTCATAAAAATGGCTGGCTCACAATAAAACACAAATATTGTAGTGAGCCACGGCTGACACTAATTGACACACATTTAACCTTACATAAGGAAAGCTTGTGCAGTGACCGTGACTTCCCAGAAATAGACCACATTTGTCAGTTGTGTATTTGAAGTCAAGCTGACAAGAACTGTTTATGGATATTCAGAGAAATTATTGTTTTGTTCCTGTGAAGGACATTAGAAGTTAGGACCAAATTCACCACATTTGGTACCAGAAGTGGGGTCTTTCCTCACTTCACAGGAGTATACTTTTAGAGAAAGGAAAGTATATCACAGTTTATATAAAACTGCAGGTTTTATATGTTACATTTTACCAGTGATTTATAACTGGTAGTGGTGTTGTGTATGTGTGAAGAGAGTTCACACAAGTGCAGTGATTATGTTATAAATAGCCCACATAGATTGATTTAAACAATATTGAACTTAATTGTTGTCCTTGTTGTGGGATTTATTTGGGGAAAGTGTGGTTTTCAGAGTTCACCCTCTGACAACCCTGTGAAGCAATAATGCTTCAATAAAACACATAGTAAACAGGCAAGTGATATTTTACAGTTCCTTTGCCTGAGGCGTGAATATAGTAAACAGATACATAGGTGAGGTAAATACTGAATCCTTTCCTTGTATATTTAATGATGTAAAAGTCTAAATTAAGGGGTAATGTCTAATTGTAAAGCCCTTTAAAATGACAGATTATAAAAAAATTGTAAAACATGTTAAAAGTCCAATGTAGTTAAATTTCTATTGAAGGATTTTTAACAGATATGTTGATCACTATTTTATTGTTACATTATAATCAACTTTAAAGAAACTTGTTGATGTTTTGTGACATTTAATTGGTTTCAGAGGTGACAAGAACACACTCTATTTTATATTTTCTGCCTTTATAGTTCTTTTCAGAGCTGCAAAGTTTACTTTAGAAATTTACACATCGTTCCATATCCCATGTGGTGGAATTTTCCTAACTTGAAATCTTAATTACTTTGGCCATTCCAATTTGCCCAGAAAGATTCTACTCCATTGTAAAACAAACAATTCCACTAAAATTAAAATCATATATCTGTCATGAAGGACAGTAAAGTTATGCCTAAAGACATTGATGTCTCTAAAAAGATTATACCAACTGTCAGTGATAGCCGTTGGTTTTTAAAAGTTTAACAATGGCTTCGAATCGAACTCTTGAACGTGCAATCAGGGAAGATGTTTGTGATTATTTAGGTCACCATGACAATGAAATAGTGAAGATTGCACTTAAATACTTCAGTAATGAATATAGTGTGACACGCATTGAAAAGAGGTTGGCAAAAATTTTAGAACAGGAAGATGCTTTTTCACTAGCCATTTCTTTAGATTTGGTTTACAGGAAATACTTGGCATCTGAACTCCAGTTCTTATCAGACCAACATGAAAAAGAGAAAAACAGACTGAATGGTTTGCTGATTGAACAGCAAAATGAAAACCAATTGTTGACAAGGCAAATATCCCTTGTCACAGACCAGTTGGTTCAAGCAAGTGATGTGAACAAGTCAATGACAGAGCAAATATCTGTTGTCAATGATCATTTTGTGACAGAAAGACAGGCTAATCTTCTATTAAAAGAGAAGCTAGGCAGTGTGGATGACAACCTGGACCAGAAAACGAAAGCGAAGGAAGCACTGGAAGAAGAGATGGAACATTTTTCAGTTGATTTGCACCAGCTGAAGGAAGAACATCATCAAGAGCTACAAAATGCCCTGAGCCGTTTAAGCCATTATAAAGAAAGAATAAGGAACAACAATGCTGTCCTTGAAGACTATGGCGAGTATGGGTACAGGACAATAGCTATGCAAAATGAAATTGCTGACCTGAAAGCACATCTTCAGGTTGAACAGGAAGGGGGACACAGGACATTCCAGGAAAACATGGCGCTAAAGAAACAACTTCAGAAGGAGAAGGAAATGGTCCAGAAGTTGACTGAAAAGAATCTTGATTTGGAAGTTAAAGTTCAGAATTTGTATCAAGAGATTCATCTTTTGACACAGGAACTTAATGAAGCCAGGGAACTAAGGGAAGTGGAGAAGATCCAGTTACAAGAGACCATAGTTGACATGTCCTGCAGACTTAAAACTCTGAAAACTGAACAGTGTCAGATTCTAGGCAACCAATCAGTTACTTCAAGTTTTCCTCGAAATAACCAACTGATGATGCATGAGAATCTTTTCACATGTTTTGATGAGTCGGGCAGTTATTTGTCAAATGTAACACATCAGTCTGTCAAATGTCTTAACTCTACAGGTAAAGCAGCTATGCTAGTAAAGATTCAGAATATATCTTTTGAATCTTATGTGTTGGCTACCAGAGATCCTGAACTTGATAACTTGTTCAAGTTGTCAGGTACACCATGTGGTACATTATTCAAAACAACAGGTTGTGCAGTTGTTTCTAAGAATAGAGATCAGTTGCTTTCAATTTGCTCCAGTCAAGATTGTCAGAAGGAGCAGCCTGAAGTAAAGCATTATTCAGAGCCCAAGTCAGCTGCACACAATATTCCTGTGAGAACAGTGGTGTTCTGGAACTCCAAATTCAAAAAATCACCAACACAGATGGCACAGCATAAAAGAGTAGCTGAAACCTATTCATCTCCTTCAAGCCAGAACAGGGGATCAAACAAGGCAAATCAATCCACCAAACAAAGCAAAACTAGGAGTAAGAGGCCATGCTTTATAAAAGGGTGTAATATAGAAACCACTCATTTGAAGAAGCACATTATTGGCAGACATCTTCCCAGATTTGTTTCCATAAAGTCAGACCTAACATTAGAAGAACAGATGAAACATTATGAAAGTCTTTTGATGTCAGTTGCTCATGACTTTGGATGTTTGTCTTTACAAGGACTGTTAAGGCTAGTTATCAAGAGGAAGTGGTATCCTTTTGGAGGTAGCTTTGCAATTTCAAAAGATGACATGAAACTCATGACAGACTTCCAGTACTGGATTTCTGGCCAAGAAGATAGTGATACTCTATCAATCAGCCCACCAAGTAATGTGTCATGCTTACTTCACTGGCGAATTCTCAGTTGCTTACTGGACCGAGTGACCCAAGCAAAGATGAAGGGTAGGCCAAATAGGAATCCAGGAAAGGAGCAGAGATACAGATTCTGTATTTCGCGATCCAAGGAGGAGTCTAATTTACAGTCAATGTCAATCCAAAATGTCAAGAGGTTCAACACAGCAACCACTAGGAAACAATCCTCTTGGACATTTGACAGTGACAAAAACCAGTGGTCCTAGCATTATTTGATTTACCTACAAGCCGACGTGATAGTAGACCACAATGTTGCTTAAAACTGGATTAGTCCTGAAACCAAACTTTTGTGCCATAGATGTTAAATCATTTTCGGTACGCATTTCATTCCACAGTCAATGACAGAACACCTTCCTTATATGATGAGGGGGAGTGTAGTGAGCCATGGCTGACACTAATTGACACACATTTAACCTTACATAAGGAAAGCTTGTGCAGTGACCGTGACTTCCCAGAAATAGACCACATTTGTCAGTTGTGTATTTGAAGTCAAGCTGACAAGAACTGTTTATGGATATTCAGAGAAATTATTGTTTTGTTCCTGTGAAGGACATTAGAAGTTAGGACCAAATTCACCACAATATTACTATTTTTACATAATTTTACAAAAAAGAAGTAAATAATCTGTTTTATAATTTTAAAGAGAATGCTTGGTGTATTTATTAATGAAAAATGTTTTGGTTTTACTAAAATTTGTTAATTTGATGACATTCAAAATAGTTAAGACTTTTTGCACAAATTTTGTCTCAGCTAAGATTTTGCTAAGCACTTGTGAATTCCAATTTAAGAGAAATCTTAGCTAAGACAAAAGTCATAACTTTAAGATTTGTCTAAGCCAAAAAAATTGCCTAAACTTAAGACCTTTTGTGAATCCCGGCCCAGGAAGACATTGGAGAAGTCCGAATATGATTTCTTTAGCTTATCAGAACATTCCATATCCTGAGTGTATAACTTCCGGCTCATTTTCGGCGTGTTTTACACAACGAAAATATGGCTCAGTTCGATTTAACAAGATGCATGGGGCAGTATTTGGATAGGCACCTGGTGTTCCCTCTTCTAGAATTCCTTTCGACGAAAGAGGTTAGTCTGGAAAGCCTTCGTTGGGCGAAAATGCGTGACAATATGTTGGGCGATAATAGGGTATTTATTGCCCGGCTTCCCAAGTAGTTCATCGCCTTCCCAAGTTCGTCACTTCCATAATCTTTGGCAATTTTAAAAGGGCGTGGCTGCGGTACGGTAAAGCCGTTCCGTACTAGAAAATATACTGCCGTACTGCTCAGCCAGTGAATTTCGTCACCCCAGTGAAGTTCGTCACCTGCCGTAAAAATGCTCAAGGATAGGCAATATTCGTATTTAAATAAATGGAATAGCTGCTTTCAACAACAAGGTACACATGTATGCTGAAATTTCATAGTAAAAACTCTTTAATATTGCCATAAAATGCAGGTGACGAACTTCACTGGGGTGACAAAATTCACTGGCTGAGCAGTACGGATTGCTGGACTCCAGAACTTTGTCTTGAGTGCGATTTCAGTAACAATTGTTTTCATTGGTTAATTAAATTAGTGGTGGTGGACCAGTTCACGCCCACCTTCAATTTTCTTGAAGATTTATGATTTTTCATAAAGAAGATGTTTACCACATTATAGATAGGAATCCAGGAAAAAACCCCTCACAAAATGAGCTCTCAGGAGAAAACCCCTCAGGAGAAGACCCCTCAAAAGTCTCCTGTGGAGAAAACCCCTCACCCTATTTTGGGGCTTGTGGAGAAAACCCCTCGTGTTATTTTCAGGCTTGTGGAGAAAACCCCTCAACTTTATAAAAAGCCCTCATTTTGGAAATTTGGAATATTCATTCATTTACACATAGAAAATCATGTATAACAAAGAAGAATTTTATTAAGTCATACACACCTTTAAAATCACATTAAAATCACATAGCACTTTGAAAAGTGGGCAATACTGGGCAATATTATTTTTTAACCCAAATTTGGGGAAAAACCAATGATGCACTTTATTTAAGCTTCATAAAACTCTTTATTCAGCTAAATGTGTGCAAGGTTTTATTATAAGTATATAGCATATAAATGACAGTACATGAATATAATATTTAAATGGAATGAAATATATCAGCACTGAATGAGCACATAAATACAATTGTACATAACAATTTAGGCATTAGGGTCATTTGAGGATTAGAATAGCTTCTACTTATTTCTATCCACTCACTGCCAGTGAAGCCATACTGTTAAATTGTTAATGCAGTGTCTCAAACCTTATTACTGACAAGCCAGAGTTAAGCTGACAAGCCAGAGTTTATACTGCCTGATGATAGCCCTAGAATAGTGGGCTAAATAGTTTAATTGCAATTATGAAAGGGACAAGTATAAACCCCTCTTTTTATATTATACTTGAAAGTGACACAATAGGGGACATGTTTGATTGTTTATATATGCTCATGTATACAGTTTTAATTCTGTCCACTGATTTAAGTTTTGAAACAATAGACCAAAACATAATATTCATCTTCAATTCAAAGTGATCAATCACCTGAGTAGTGCAATCCTGAGCACAGTTCAAAGAAAAGCATTCTTTGTATATATTTTCAGATTTTACAACAAAGGACAACATTTTTTTAAAATTAGAATCACATTTGAATTCAATTTAAAATGTCAAAAGTTCCAATCCACAGGCCTGAAAATAGAATATAGGATGGGGTGCTTGAGTACAAGTTAAATAAAAATATAGGGTTAAATAAAAAATGAGGGCTTTTTAAGTTTAGGGGTTTTCTCCACAAGCCTGAAAATAACATGAGGGGTTTTCTCCACAAGCCCCAAAATAGGGTGAGGGGTTTTCTCCACAGGAGACTTTTGAGGGGTTTTCTCCTGAGGGGTTTTCTCCTGAGAGCTCATTTTGTGAGGGTTTTTTTCCGTCTCCCATAGATAGTGGCGGTGGACCAATTCACGCCCGTGTACCTATTCATGCCCACCCTCAATTTTCTCAAAGATTTGTAATTTTTGATGGAAAAGATGTTTACCACATCATAGATAATTATCAAATTGATAATATACATAGGTAATTTATTGTGTCATTGTGCTGGTTTTGGATAAATTTAGGGGTGGGCGTGAATATAGGTACACGGGCGTGAATTGGTCCACCACCACTAATCATTAAATTGATCATATACATTTTTAATTTATTGTTTAACTGTGATTGTTTTGGATAAATTTAGGGGTGGACGTGAATTGGTACCCGGGCGTGAACTGGTCCACCACCAATAATCACGTTTGCAGATAAAAAGTCGACTGGTTAGCTGGATCTTCTGTTTGTAAAATATGGTTAGAAATCTCATTGTGGCGTAATATTTCCTTAAGTCTCTGTGTGCAGTATTGCTAGAAAATGTCGTCAGCAGGTGTAGCAGAGTAAAATATTGCAAGACTTCTGTTTGTAAATGGTATACAATCCATCATGGCCTCATATTCCATGTGTACAAGTACTAGCATTTGATATTTTATTTGTAAAATATTGCTCAATTTTCTATTTTTAAAATATAGAAATCCCCATCGTGGCCTCATATATTTCCTTCACTCCATGAGATGTTAAGGTCACCAGCTTGAACCACACTAGCTAATTTACTGGAATACGGCAAATGACTGCTACCGTACTGTAGAATTTCTTCTCCAGTGCGGCGATTTACCATACTCCAGCCACTTCGATGTTAAAAACTGTTGATAACCATCGTTCATTGTAGATTTATAGATTACTGTTATAAGTGGTTGCTCCATTTGTTTTAGTATCAGTATCGCTTGCCCTTTTCAATTTCACTGTGGCGTCAGAACAGTCGCTGACGGATCAGAAAACATTCACTTTCGGATGGAAACGGTTTACTAATTATTTGGTTTAAGACCCGCTTAAAAATATTTAAAAAAAAGTCTTTCTCCTTGATATATTTTCTAATAAATATATGTATGCATTCGTTCAGTTTAGATAAATAAGTTTAATGCAAGGTGCAATTAAATCCCGATTTGTGAAATAACATGAATTTTGAAAGAAAAATATAGATGTCCTTGGCAATGCTAATGATTTCCATAACATACATAAAAATTTTACACTGTGGCTTCAGAACTGCAATATATATTGTAATTATTGATCTTTTTATTAATCTATTTTCATTGACAGCATGCTTTAATTCAACAGCCACACATGAAATAATTTATAACATGAATGTGACAGTTCTGAAATCAAGACAAGTGTGACCCGTCCTTGTCGGTTCCGAAGACACTCTGTTCAGTTTTTATGGCAGGTGACGAACTTGGGTAGCAGTAACCATTGTTGACCAGCTGCTTACCACTGTGCACTGTGCAGATAAAAAGTCATGTGGTACTTCTCTACCACTAGGTGAATTTGCTTGCAGTTAAAGTTAAAATGATATACTGCCCCTGCCTAGACATGGTACCTCAGCTCTACCTTTCTTGCATATTACAGCCATGGAACCACCCCACATAAAACTGGAGGTTTGCTTCAAATATACAAATACCGTAAATTTCCAAAATAACGCCCAGGTTCAAATAAACGCCTGGTTCAAATTAACGCCTGGTACCAAGCACACTGTTTACAATTTATAACACTGTTTTTTATATTTCAAAAGAACGCCTGATTCAATTTAACGCCTGGTCTGATGCCATTTGAAAATAATTAACGCCCGGGCCATATTTTGAAAAAATACGGTACCTACAAATGTGTTCACCCAAGTATTTCCACAACTATTCTATAGTGTTACAATCAAAAGAAAATTTGAAAAACGGGTCCTGAAAATGGAAATTCGACGAAAACTAGTATTGTGAACGATAAACCGGTATGGGGTTTTTAAGAGTTTTCTTGCAAAAATAACGAAATTCACAAAAAATATTTGGGAACCAGTAATTGAAAACGTCATAATTTTGGACCACCTAATGTCTGATACTTCATCAAAACGACAATTAAAAGTATACATATTCTGTAAAATATGCCACATTTTTACTTTATATTGAGCAAAAATCATGTTTACGTATGTAATAATTTCTCGCGAAAGCCATTTCCAGTTGCAAGTTCTGCCTCATGTACATCATGCAAAGAATTTTACTGCACATTAACAAGCATATGAAATATCGGATTTTGTTTGTTTCATAGCCCCAGTAGCCAGTTTTGCTTTCTGTAAACGGTCCCACCACTAACGAAAATCAGATTCGTTTGAATTAGTATACACCAAAATGTAACATATTCTACATGTGTACATTAAACATAAACGCAAGTAAAATGTCATTAAAATTGGAAATTTTGGATATTACTTCACTGTATATTGACAAAATATTACACAGGTAAATATTTTTAAGCATTTTTGCACAATATTTTATACATTTGATGTGATATTTCAGGAACCGGTTCTTGGACTTCTGTCACCGGATTTTGTTACATTTATATGAATTGAATAGTGCTGGGACGATGTTTGCAAACTTCGGTATTATCGCTCGCTGGCTCACTGCCCATCAATGACCGGTAAAATTTAAGTACAGCTGATGTTTGCTAAAGTCATTTCTTTGTAGCCCTTTTGTTACAATAAAACACCAACTGTATTAATATTTTGTAAAAATATTCATCAGTTAAAATGACAAAACTAGCCGTGAATGCAATAAATCTAACCTAAATGGAAGCACCTTGGGGTTTTCCCACTGTTGTCAAGGTAATCATAAAATTAGCCAATCACAAGTGGAGATACATCAAGTATGATCTGTTAGTGAGGGAGACGTCTGTGAATGGTTTTTATATTATATTTTGGTTATATTTGTGGTAATTTGTATGTATTTTACTTGTTATTATTTAATATTTGATTTTTCTGTCTGGTTTTCAATTTCTACTCCATGATTGGAAATGTTTGAAGTTTGCTGACAAATTTCCGCTACAAACATCGACAGGTAAAGTCATGGCGATCTCCGATCACTAGAATCGAATAGAAACCAACTATCTGGTTTGCCATCTTTACCACTACTATCCTATTATATTCCCCTACAATATACAAACACCTGAGTGAAAATAAATGACATTTACCCATTTTCAACAGTTTTTTTTAAAGATTTTTGCAAAATGTTGAAAATGTTATTTTTCAACAGGAAAGTCTTTTCTTCGAATCTCCAGTTTTATGTGGGGTCATGCCATGGCTCTACATAGAAGTAAAGTAGAGCCAAGGTGACCACGTCTTGCCCCCGCCACAACTTGCTGTATGATGTGTGCTATTTCTTAGAATTTGTGATTTGTTATCTCCCGCCGGGCTTTAGCCCGGGAGGGAGATTATGAAATGATGCCTGTGTGTGCGTGCGTGTGTGCGTTAGTTAGTCACGCAGATTCCTCCAAAACTACTACAGCTACAGATTTTTTGTAAATTAATTGTCCCAATGAATTTTCACGCCCTCGAAAATTTTTTTGGTTTTATGGACTTAGGCCTAACAATAAGCGAGTAATAGCTATCTTAGCTACTTGGAGTAAAGGGCTCATAACTCAAAAACTATTGCAGAAACAACTTTTTCTTCAAATATGTTGTTCAGCTACTTTGTCCTTACCTATAAGATGGTACATAGTTTGGGGTCCCATTGCATGCCATAAGTGAGTAATAGCTATTTTCTCATTTGTAGCTAAATAACAAAAGGAGTAAATGTCAAATATCTTCCAAAGTATTAGAGTTACAGAAATCTTTTCAAATATGTTGTTCATCTACTTTTTGGTAAGCTATCACATAGTAAAGTTTCAGACCTGTTGCACCTTGGATAGCTGAGTGATAGCTACTTTGAAATTCTGATTGTTGAGTAAAGCCATTGTAACTCCAAAACCATTGCAGTTAGAGTGTTTCCCTAAAATATGTTGTTCAGCTACTTTTTCCTTAGCTATAAGATGGTACATAGTTTGGGGTTCTATTGCATGCCATTAGTGATTAATAGCTATTTTCTCATTTGTAGCTAAATAACAGAAGAAGTAAATGTCAAATATCTTCAAAAGTATTAAAGTTAGGGAAATCTTTTCAAATATGTTGTTCATCTACTTTTTGGTAAGCTATCACATAGTAAAGTTTCAGACCTGTTGCACCTTGGATAGCTGAGTAATAGCTACTTTGAAATTCTGATTGTTGAGTAAAGCCATTGTAACTCCAAAACCATTGCAGTTAGAGTGTTTCCCTAAAATATGTTGTTCAGCTACTTTGTCCTTAGCTATAAGATGGTACATAGTTTGGGGTTCTATTGCATGCCGTAAGTGAGTAATAGCTATTTTCTCATTTGTAGCTAAATAACAGAAGAAGTAAATGTCAAATATCTTCAAAAGTATTAAAGTTAGGGAAATCTTTTCATATATGTTATTCATCTACTTTTTGGTAAGCTATCACATAGTAAAGTTTCAGACCTGTTGCACCTTGGATAGCTGAGTAATAGCTACTTTGAAATTCTGACTGTTGAGTAAAGCCATTGTAACTCCAAAATTATTGCAGTTAGACTGTTTTCCTAAAATATGTTGTTCAGCTACTTTGTCCTTAGCTATAAGATGGTATATAGTTTAGGGTTCTATTGCATGCTATAAGTGAGTAATAGCTATTTTCTCATTTGTAGCTAAATAACAAAAGGAGTAAATGTCAAATATCTTCAAAAGTATTAAAGTTAGGGAAATCTTTTCAAATATGTTATCCATCTACTTTTTGGTAAGCTATCACATGGTAAAGTTTCAGACCTGTTGCACCTTGGATAGCTGAGTAATAGCTACTTTGAAATTCTGACTGTTGAGTAAAGCCATTGTAACTCAAAAACTATTGCAGTTAGAGTGTTTTCCTAAAATATGTTGTTCAGCTACTTTGTCCTTAGCTGTAAGATGGTACATAGTTTGGGGTTCTATTGCATGCCATAAGTGAGTAATAGCTATTTTCTCATTTGTAGCTAAATAACAGGAGGAGTAAATGTCAAATATCTTTAAAAGTATTAGAGTTACAGAAATCTTTTCTATATGTTATCCATCTACTTTTTGGTAAGCTATCACATAGTAAAGTTTCAGACCTGTTGCACCTTGGATAGCTGAGTAATAGCTACTTTGAAATTCTGACTGTTGAGTAAAGCCATTGTAACTCCAAAATTATTGCAGTTACAGTGTTTTCCTAAAATATGTTGTTCAGCTACTTTGTCCTTAGCTATAAGATGGTCCATAGTTTGGGGTTCTGGTGCATGCCATAAGTGAGTAATAGCTATTTTCTCGTTTGTAGCTTGAGTAAAGCCATTGTAACTCCAAAATTATTGCAGTTAGAGTGTTTTCCTAAAATATGTTGTTCAGCTACTTTGTCCTTAGCTATAAGATGGTCCATAGTTTGGGGTTCTATTGCATGCCTTAAGTGAGTGATAACTATTTTCTCATTTGTAGCTAAATAACAGAAGAAGTAAATGTCAAATATCTTCAAAAGTATTAAAGTTAGGGAAATCTTTTCAAATATGTTGTCCATCTACTTTTTGGTAAGCTATCACATGGTAAAGTTTCAAATTTCAAAGTTTACAACTTTTGGTGGCCATCTTGAATTTTTGCGGAAAATGAAAAATGGCAAATATCTCTGAAACTGTCAGAGCGATTTCGAGCAAGTTTTGGACCCACAGTGTAGTAGAAGGGTTTCTGTTGAAACATGAAATTTTCAATTTCACATGGTAAAGTTTCAGACCCATAGCTAATTACTCACCTACTTAAAATGAGTAAATGCTAATTATCTCTAAAAGTATTGCAGAGAGCCAATTTTTCTCAAATACCTCATTCACCTACTTTTGGGAGAGCTTTCACTTGGTAAAGTTTCAGACCCATAGCTAATTATTCACCTACTCAAAATGAGTAAATGCTAATTATCTCTAAAAGTATTGCAGATAGCCAATTTTTCTCAGATAACTCATTCACCTACTTTTGGGAGAGCTTTCACTTGGTGAAGTTTCAGACCCATAGCTAATTACTCACCTGCTCAAAATGAGTAAATACGAATTATCTCTAAAAGTACTGCAGATAGCCAATTTTTCTCAACTAAATGATTCACCAACTTTTGGAAGAGCTTTCACATGGTGAATTTCAGACCCATAGCTAATTACTCACCTACTCAAAATGAGTAAATGTGAATTATCTCTAAAAGTATTGCAGATAGCCAATTTTTCTCAAATACCTCATTCACCTACTTTTGGGAGAGCTTTCACTTGGTAAAGTTTCAGACCCATAGCTAATTATTCACCTACTCAAAATGAGTAAATGCTAATTATCTCTAAAAGTATTGCAGATAGCCAATTTTTCTCAAATACCTCATTCACCTACTTTTGGGAGAGCTTTCACTTGGTGAAGTTTCAGACCCATAGCTAATTACTCACCTGCTCAAAATGAGTAAATACGAATTATCTCTAAAAGTACTGCAGATAGCCAATTTTTCTCAACTAACTGATTCACCAACTTTTGGAAGAGCTTTCACATGGTGAATTTCAGACCCATAGCTAATTACTCACCTACTCAAAATGAGTAAATGTGAATTATCTCTAAAAGTATTGCAGATAGCCAATTTTTCTCAAATAACTCATTCACCTACTTTTGGGAGAGCTTTCACTTGGTGAAGTTTCAGACCTGTAGCTAATTACTCACCTAATCAAAATGAGTAAATGCTAATTATCTCTGAAAGTATTGCAGATAGCCAATTTTTCTCAAATAACTCATTCACCTACTTTGGGAAGAGCTTTCACTTGGTGAAGTTTTAGACCCATAGCTAATTACTCACCTACTCAAAAGGAGTAAATATGAATTATCTCTAAAAGTACTGCAGATAGCCAATTTTTCTCAAATAACTCATTCACCAACTTTTGGGAGAGCTTTCACTTGGTGAAGTTTCAGACCTGTAGCTAATTACTCACCTAATCAAAATGAGTAAATGCTAATTATCTCTGAAAGTATTGCAGATAGCCAATTTTTCTCAAATAACTCATTCACCTACTTTGGGAAGAGCTTTCACTTGGTGAAGTTTTAGACCCATAGCTAATTACTCACCTACTCAAAAGGAGTAAATAGGAATTATCTCTAAAAGTACTGCAGATAGCCAATTTTTCTCAAATAACTCATTCACCAACTTTTGGAAGAGCTTTCACATGGTGAAGTTTCACACCCATAGCTAATTATTCACCTCAAAATGAGTAAATGCGAATTATCTCTAAAAGTACTGCAGATAGCCAATTTTTCTCAAATAACTCATTCACCTACTTTGGGAAGAGCTTTCACTTGGTGAAGTTTTAGACCCACAGCTAATTACTCACCTACTCAAAATGAGTAAATATGAATTATCTCTAAAGGTACTGCAGATAGCCAATTTTTCTCAAATAACTCATTCACCAACTTTTGGAAGAGCTTTCACATGGTGAAGTTTCAGACCCATAGCTAATTACTCACCTACTCAAAATGAGTTAATGCGAATTATCTCTAAAAGTACTGCAGATAGCCAATTTTTCTCAACTAACTCATTCACCTTCCTTTAGGAGAGCTTTCGCTTGAAGTTTCAGACCCATAGTTAATTACTCACCTACTCAAAATGAGTACATGCTAATTATGTCTAAAAGTATTGCAGATAGCCAGTATTTCTCAAATAACTCATTCACCTACATTTTGGAGAGCTTTCACATGCTAAAGTTTTTTTATGACTTTTTAAAATAATTTTTTATTCATTAAAAGTAATGAAATCATGCCCTAAATCAATTATAACTTGAAAAGTATTGCATTTAGAGCACTTTGTTAAAATATGTTATTCAGCTACTTTTTCCATAGCTACAGCATGGTGAGTAACTCGGGTGTCTATCTCAATAGCTAAGTGAGTAATAGCTACTTTTGGACTTTTTACTAACTTCCATCATGAGTAAAATCAATTGTAACGTGAAAACTATTGGATTTAGAGAATTTTGTGCAAATATATTATTCACCTACTTTTGGGTCAGCTATAACATAATAAAAATTTCAGACTTCTAGCTCATGCTATGGCTGGGTAATAGCTACTTTTGCCTTTGCCGGTGGATACATTTTGTATCTGGCCACAGAAGCGTCATTGGTCTAGTTCTAATAAGTCATTCACATACTTTTGGGTGATCTACCACATACTGAAGTTGCAGAACTGTAGCTCTTTGGATAGCTGAGTAATAGCTACTAAAATGAGTAAATGTCTTTTATCTCTAAAAGTATTACAGGTAGGCAATTCCTTCTAAATAAGTCATTCACCTACTTGTGGGTGATCTACCACATAGTGAAGTTGCAGAACTGTAGCTCTTTGGATAGCTGAGTAATAGCTACTAAAATGAGTACATGTCTTTTATCTCTAAAAGTATTACAGGTAGGCAATTCCTTCTAAATAAGTCATTTACCTACTTTTGGGTGATCTACCACATAGTGAAGTTGCAGAACTGTAGCTCTTTGGATAGCCGAGTAATAGTTACTAAAATGAGTAAATGTCTTTTATCTGTAAAAGTATTACAGGTAGGCAATTTCTTCTAAATAAGTCATTCACCTACTTTTGGGTGATCTACTGCATATTAAAGTTGTAGAACTGTAGCTCTTTGGATGGCAGAGTAATAGCTACTAAAATGAATCAATGCCATTTGTCTTTAAAAGTATTGCAATCAAACATTAAACTTGTCACTTCTACATGTGCCTCCATCTCACAAGAAAATTTATATTCCACTATCTTTAGTACATCTTATTTATACGGCGGGAGATAAATGCATGCGTCAGAATGCTTGTTTCCAATATTTTAAATTTTCCTTCCATTATATGAATTGTCAAGCAAGATTGAGGTTACAAAGTGTCGTAACCAAACATGGCAGTTCTGCTCAGCGTATCGCTATAAAGGTCTGCAAATGCACGAAAATATTGGATACAAGTGTGTAATTTCTTCAGATTTGGGGTTTGTTCTCAATATTTTAAGTTTTTTTCCAATATAAATTCTTTTGGCCACTGTATTAAATGATGCGGCCAGTAATTAACTACATTCACTGTCTCTTTTGTCTTCACTTGGGAAATCCACAGACAACCTGATTTAAAATTGTTGTTAATAATTAGGTATGGGTCTGTATAAAAAATATGTACATTGGGAGGCCGCCAATGCAGATCTGTACCGATGCCAGGACTTTGCATTTTAGTACACCCCAATCAAACATGGATATGTCCTGTCAATGGAATCCATTAAAAGTTCCCAAATGCATAAAATATGGGATAAAAGCTTGCAATATCTACAGAGTTCTGGTTTGTTACCAATGTTTTAAATTTTCCTTCCATTTTTTATGTGTTGTCAATTGAGATTGAGTTTATAAAGTGTCGTAACCAAAACATGGCAGTTCTGCTCAACATATCACTATCAATATCTGCTAATGCACAAAAATATATGGGCTGAAAGTCAATAATTTTTTCAGATTGGGGGTATGTTTCTAATATTTTACTCTTTCATTGTATGTTGGCAAGCAAAGTGGCAGTTTTTAAAATCTCGTCACAGTATTTCAGTAAAATGCTCTTGATACCGAACTAACGGGCCTATGTACCCATTCAGAGCAAAATATGAGCATTTTAACAGAAGTCCATTTGAAAAATAAGACCAGAAAACCCAGTATTTGAGACTTACCGTTGCAGGTATATGATGAACACGAGATCCTCAAGGGCAAGCTGGATCTGCTGAGTAACACCAACATGGTGGACTACGCAGTGGATGTCTACAAAAACCTCTATCCCGATCAGGATGTTCCACAAAGTGAGTGAATAATCGGTGGACAGACAAGTGTGTGTTTTTTTTTCTTTTTCACAAGTTGAAATCTCCATGCCCGGCCTCAGCTGATCCAAATATCTGATAAAGAGGTAGTATTTTCTTTGCTTCAAATTTGATCTGGTCTTCACTGATCCATGTTTTTGAATACTAGTAGTGGTTTGTTGGAGTTTTTGTTTACAACAATTAAGGTATGGGCCTTTCTACAGTTTTCACTGCAATGTTGGCAATGATCCCAAAATATATGGAGGCCCCAGAATCCCATCAGTATGAATCAACAGAGTCCAACAAGCAGTTTTATTTCATAAAAATGTAAATATACTATACCATATGAAAACACTTGGGTAAGCTTTGCTTGGCATTCGGTGACCGCCACATACACCGTACTAGTGTAGGGATTGAAATGCATTTTCAATATCGATATCAAACTCTAATTTGGCTCTGCATATCGATCGATATTGAAATATTGTTTCACGGCGTAAAATGCAACACTTTGCACCTACTGATCCTTGAGTTATCAAAAATTTGTTTGCTAATATACAAGATAAACAAAACTGACCATGAATGCTACACAAGCTGTGTATAAAAGCAATTAATTTTCACGAAAAATCTCAAAGTAAGTCTTTTAATCCATAAATATTGATGATCAAACTACAGGGAACTGATAAACTACAACACTACTTTGAAAATTCTTCCTGGTGTGTGCTGGAAACGATATTGAAATTAACACTTTTAGTATCGATATTGAAATTTATAAAGACATATCGATCGCTATTGAAATATCGATATATGATCCCTTCACTACACCGTACATAGAATTTAAAATATGAGGGGAGACCCTCTTTAAACCTATATATTTGCTACCCTTTGACCCCTGGTGACTCTGCCATGCGCATTAATACAGAAATAGTTCATTCTTTTTGTGGCAGTTGAACTCTCAACTCGGCATTTTTGCTGCTCAAATTTTAAGACCTGCTAGGTGTTGTGGTGCTCTGTAAGTACGATTATGCAGTTATTAATCACTTTTCCTTCATTTTTATTCGATTTTATCGATTTCTGGTGTTTTTATTGCTTGTTTTTTGCAATATTTGTTGCCTTTTTCGTAACTTAGCTTATGTGGTCACGTGGTGTGGATGTAGGTTTCCCTTCGGAAATAGTCATTTCCTTGGTGGTTTTCATTACATTTTTAGTTCTAAATGTTTATTTTCACCTATTCAGGGTATTCCTTCATTCATTCTTCAAAATTCTTCGAATCACCGCAATTTTCAGTTTTTTCACATTACACTTAGCTGTTGTACGAAAATTTCACCAGATCACGTGACTGTGACGTCACATTCAAAATGGAGGTTAACCGTGAACTTTCTGAAGAATAGTCATTTTTTCAGTGAGTACAGCACATTTACTTATCCATTTGCTTTATTATTATGTTTATATTGTGTACTTTGTTTTTCAGAGCAATACATTTTCACAAGTGTCACAAAATTCTAATATTTGACTATAATGTGTTTTTTCACAACTACCTACCACACTCGGTTCCTAATGGATCCTCCCCTTACTACTGGTACTTCAGTTTCTTCTGGTTCGTGTTTCTCCACCTTGCCTTCGGGCTTACTGCCTAGTATGACTTCTTTGGAAGCATGCACTAGTTGGCTTCTGGGGGTTACTCAATCCCCACCGGTTGAGTCACGTCCAGTGACTGGTGTGCCTTTACCCCCTCAACCCTGTGTAATGTCATCTTGGTCTGTGAATTCCTCGAATTCTTTGGTAGACCGATTTTCCAGCAACCAGGTTCTGTGGGTAACTTTGTTCCCTCAGCTCAGCCCATTCAGGCTGTCCCGGTGCTGGCAGGCTACCCTGCTTATGACCAATCTTTTCACAGGCCCCCTTATCAGCCTCAGGCTGATTTCTTCAACACTTTCTCATCTTTCATGTCTTCCATGTTAGATAGGGTTCAGGGTATTGCCAACCCTGCTGTTACTCAACAGCCACTGGCTAGTCACGATCTGTCGCAACTTTCGGGTGCGAATATGAATGACTCTCAGGACTCACTTCAGACTCAGTCTCAGGTTAATCTTGAGGCTGAGCTGCAGGTCGTAGATTTAATGCCAAACATCCCTTATGTCCAGTCGGTCAATAGGGACTACAGGGAGGCCTTAGACTCTGTCTTTGAGGTCTTATCAGATAAGATCTCCAGGCCTTCGGTTTAAAATCACGATTCTGAGGATTGCTCGGAGCTCTACCCCGACCAATCAAAGTCCTCACCCATGAGTCTCCCCATCAGTTCTAGACTCAGGAGTTCCTTGAAGATGGCTGATGCTTATCTATCTGATTTGCATTCACGCTCTTCTAATGTGGGAGCTTCCCAAACTAAGTTGAGGAAGTTGGGAATTTTCCCAAACAAACCCTCAAAACATAGTTTTGCCAGGTACAAACCCATGGCTTCTGATGTTTGGTCTGATCTTTTGAAAGATCCGGATCAGGGGTCAGGTTTGCCATCTCCTAAAAAGGAGATTTACTTGTCCAGAAATATAGCTCATGCCCTGGAGAAGAGTCTCAGGTCAGATTAAATGATTCTGAATTCCCTGGACTTCTTTTGAGAGGCTTTGTCGGTCAATCATACCAACTTAGTGAAGTTGGTTGACCAAAGTGAGTCTAACCTTTCTCTGGACATTCAGCAGGCCTTGGACGTCAATTCTCTGCTGATCAATCAGGTGAAGTTTCACTTAACTGATTTGTTGGCTTCCATCACCCATTCTATCTCTACTGTGACCTTGGCAAGGAGGGATTCCTTTCTTGCCACAGTCCCTAAACATGTGCCAGATCATATTGTTAGGGAGCTTAGGTCTCATCCTATCTATGGTCCTTCCCTCTTTGGTGAATTTGCCTTGAAGGCTCTTTCTTCTCACACTAAAGAGTATAAGCAGGAACAGTTCCAGTCTGTCCTGACTAAAGGAGTGTCCAAACATCTTTCTGCTTCTGCATCCAGGGGCAAGTCTTTCAAAAGACAACAATCCCAAGATAGGGATTCTCAAGATAGGAAATTTCAGAAGGGTTCTGGTTCTGGTGCCTTTCGAGGTTCCAGGAAACCACGTGGTGGAAAGTCTTCCAGGGGTAGGGGCAAAAAGCCCCAACCTCAATCTCAACAATGATGTCCTACAGGAGGTAAGAGTGCCCTTGGAACTCTCCAAGGTTCCACTCATACCTCCAGACCCCACCACTTTGCTATCACTTTGTTATCAAGACCCTGGAATTTGGACTTCAACTTCCAATAGGTTCAGTTCGAATTCCTTCATCCAGAGTTCCTTTGATAAACAGCCAGTATTCTTCCCTAGAGAAGAATGTAGTTCTTTGCAAGCTGTTGTGGATATGCTGCTCAAAGGAGCAATCCAGGAGGTCAGGGATTCTTCATCCCTGGCTTTCTACAGCAGACTTTTCCTTGTGGCAAAGAAGACTGGAGGATGGAGGCCAGTAATAGATTTGAGTCATTTAAATCTTTATCTGGACTTCCCCACTTTCAGGATGGAAACTACTCAGTCCATCAGAAACTCCCTTCAAGTTGGCCAGTGGACAACTTCTCTGGACCTCAAGGATGCTTACTTCCACGTTCCCATGGCTACTACGGTTCACAAACTGCTCAGATTTCAAGTCTTGGGCAAAGTTTACCAGTTTGTGGCTATGCCTTTTGGCCTAGCCACAGCTCCCAGGGAATTCACTACCTTAGTCAAGGAAGTGAAAAGGATGGCCTTGAGGTTGGGGATCTCAGTTCACATGTACCTAGACGATTGGCTTATCAAAGCCAACAGTTGTCAGGAGGCTCAGTCTGCAACTCTAACTTTGTTGGAGTTGACTCACAAGCTGGGGTGGATTGTAAACAGGGGGAAGTCAGATTTGCTTCCAAAGCAAGTTTTCACCTTCCTGGGCCAGGTTTTCGACCTGTCCAAGGGGGTTTGTTATCCCACAGAGGCCAGGTTCCTGTCCATTCAGGAGGCTATTCATCCTTTTCAACCCCCTTACTACTCCACGCCAGGTTATGCACCTTTTGGGTCTACTAGCTTCTACAGAGAAGTTAGTACCTCAGGGTCGCCTTCATATGCGACACCTTCAATTTTATCTCAGGAGAAATTACAATTGCCACCTGAAAGGTGCCCTGGATTCTCCATTCACCTTGGACCCTTCAGTGAAGGTTCATCTAAGGTGGTGGTTACTGAGGCACAATGTCGTGGCGCAAGCTCCACTGCACCCACCCAAGTATGTAACATCCATTTACACGGATGCCTCAGCTCAGGGTTGGGGAGCTCATTGTGCTCACATGATTGCCCAAGGTCATTGGTCGACTCAGCAGTTCAAACTGCACATCAATGTTCTGGAGCTCAAAGCTGTGCTCCTGGCTCTCAAGACTTTTGTACCTCAGTTATCCCTTCATCAAAGGATTATTCAGGTAGCCTCAGACAACACAACTGTCTGTGCTTACATAAACAAACTAGGGGGCACTCGTTCCTGGGAACTGTTTGCCCTGACTTGGCATCTGTTTGCCTTCTGTCGCAAGAACAAAGTTGTTCTTACAGCAAGACACGTTCCAGGGGTCATGAATCTTGTAGCAGACCAACTCTCCAGGTCTCAACAGACCCTTCATATAGAGTGGTCTCTCAACCCAAGATCTTCAGGTGGCTGTCACAAATAGACTTCCAACCACAATTAGATCTTTTTGCAACAAAATTCAATCACAAGCTTCCCCAGTATGTTTCTCCAGTGCCAGATCCCAAGGCTCTGGCAGTAGATGCCCTGGAGATGAATTGGTCCGGACTTCATCTCTACTCCTTCCCTCCTACAGCTCTTTGTCCACTTGTGGTCAAGAAGTTAATCAACTCTCAGAGCTGCAGGATGCTTCTTGTGGCTCCTCTCTGGGAAACCAAAGAGTGGCTTCAAGATCTATTGGCACTGTCAATAAGAAAACCAGTCGCTCTTCCTCTAAAAGAAAATATCTTAAAGCAACCTCATCTCGAGGTGTTTCATCAAAATCTAAGGAGTCTAAACCTTCATGCCTTTTGGCTGAAGTCTCCTTAGAGAAAAAAGGGTTTTCTCAGGAAGTGACTTCTAGGATTTTGAGTCCTATTAGAAATCTTCTAAATCAGTGTATGAAGCAAAGTGGAATGGCTTCTGCACTTGGTGTGAGGAACATGGCTTCTCTGCCATGCACCCTACTGTCCCCATTATAGCTGAGTTCTTCTTGTTTCTTTTCTCTGAAAAGAAATTACTTCCTCAGACTATAGAGGGATATAGGTCAGCTCTCTCCATGAAGCTTGATGCAGATTTGGAGTTGGGTTCTAATAAGGAGCTCAAAAGACTCATTCAGAGCTTTTACAAGTCCAGGCCTAAGACTTCTCGTCATATTCCTTCCTGGGACTTGACCTTGGTTTTGCAGGCTCTTACAAGGCTCCTTTTGAACCTTTGTCTCTTGCTGAGCCAAAGTTCCTCACTTGGAAGACGGTCTTTCTTATTGCCCTTGCATCTGGAAGGAGAAGGAGTGAGATTCATGCCTTTACTTTTAAGGGTTGTTCTCACTCTAAAGGATGGTCAAAGGTCATCCTTAAAACAGATCCTGCTTTTCTGGCTAAGAACCAGTTAGCTTCAGAGGGTGCTTCAATTTTTTCGGAAATTGAATTCCTGCTTTGACTAAGTGCCTTGGTCAACAGGATACAGAAGACAGGTCTCTATGTCCTGTCAGGGCCCTTAGACATTATCTGTCTAGGACTTCTGACCTTAGGCATGGCAGATCTCTTCTCTTTGTTTCACTCTTGAAGTCAAAACAGGGTGACATCTCTGTCCAGACGATTTCCAATTGGATTAAAGACTTAATCCATTTCACCCTTAAGAACTGTTCCACAGAGAATGCATCTCTTCATGGTGTCAGGGCTCATGATGTCAGGGCACAGGCTGCTTCCTGATCCTTTAGGGGTGGAATCCCACTCCCTAGACATCATGAGGTCCTGCACGTGGAAGAGCCATTCCACTTTTACATCCTTCTACTTTAGGAATGTAGCTCTCAAGAATCTCAAGGATACATATAGACTGGGAGATATTGTGGCTGCACAACGTGTAGTCTCCCTTTCTACTTGATCTTCCTTTTTCTTGATCCTTCTGAGGCTTCTTAGCCTCAGAAAAGGGGGGTATTCCCTTTTGGGGGACTTCCTTTTTTGGGACTGTGCTTGGTAGTGTACTTTTGGCACATCTTCTGGGTTTTGACACTTTTGTGCTTATCCTCTTAGAGCTGACGTCTTGGGTCTAGACAGAAGTGCTGAAGGTAATAAGTAGTTAACTACTTCACACTTAGTCAAGTTGCACCTTCATCACAGGGGTTTTGGTTATGCACCAGGAATTTTCCTATTTTTGTGCACTTTAACCATGGGTGGTTTCCTCCTTAGTCTGTCTTTTTTCCCACCATCCTTCCATGTGGGCATTCAACCCAAGTGTTGTCATATGGTATAGTATATTTACATTTTTATGAAATAAAATTTCATATTTTTAAATGTAAAATTCATTTTTATGAATAAAAATGTATATACTTACCATATGAAAACAGCAAATCACCCTCCCGCCTGCCCCGTTTTTTAGACCTTTTTCCAGCATTTTATGTTTATTCACAAAAAGAATGAACTATTTCTGTATTAATGCGCATGGCAGAGTGAACTAGGTCACCAGGGGTCAAAGGGTAGCAAGTATATAGGTTTAAAGAGGGTCTCCCCTCATATTTTAAATTCTATGTACGGTGTACGTGGCGGTCACCGAATGCCAAGCAAAGCTTACCCAAGTGTTTTCATATGGTAAGTGTGTACATTTTTATTCATAAAAATGCATTTTACATTTAAAAATATGAAAATTTCTTAGTCCTTGCCATTTAAAGCCTTTCGAATATTTGAAATGAACTTGCTTCTAAATTGTAAACAATGGGCATTTAATGACTCCCTCCCAATAGAAAACATGGCGTAAATAAGATACTCGAATGTCTTAAGTGCCATGTCTAGTCAGTCAAACTATAAACTTCCTGTTTGACAGTGTATGTTGTAAGGTTGTAAGGCAGTACTGTAGTAGATGGGAAGCTGGTCCACGTGTTTATTGGTAGTTTTGGTCTTCAGAACCTACCAGTTATTTCTTTTCTTGTGACATGTTCTTTTTCTGTCCCAACATTCTCTTTGGATTTAAATAAAACACTGCAAAATGAATGACTAGTATCACATTGTTTTGGCTAATTTGGTTTTGTTTGAGCAAAAGTTATTGTAAAGGTTCACCATATTGTAGTTTTGTTTTTGAAGATGATTTGTGTACACTGTTAAAACTAGATTTTAGTTGGTAATCCATTGTTTTTGAAAACTAAAAATTGATTTTAAAACTTGCAAACAAATTGCAATTCTAAATTACAGCCAATGAAACCATACCATTTGTTAGATCAGGGACTTTAAATTAAGTATTAAGATAATAGAAGGTCAGCTATATAGGTTCTTTAGGTTTAACTTTTTATTGTACCTTTTTTGCTGCTGGTTGATGTGCAGCTCTCAAGGAGAAGAGGACCCAGGTTGTGGCCGAGCTAAAGAGGATGCAGAGTGAGACAGAGCCCATCATCAAAATCTTTGAAAATGAAGAGGTCGTACAGAACATACAGAACACCAGGTCAGGTGGACTTAGAATTAATTGGGGCTGGTGTGGTAATGCATTGTAAGCAACCTCAGCAGGCTTGTTGTCTATTAGGGCAGGGTCGGTAACACCGTTATCGAGACCAATTCACTTGAATACTGTGACGACACTTGACATCCGGTATTTCGAATATCAGTATATAATATTGAGAGAAAGCGTAAAATACCAGAAACAAACCTCAAATCTGAGAAAATTATGAACTTTTATCTCATCTTTTTGTATATTTTAGTACTTTTAAAGCGATTCTTTTTTTCAGAAGCACTGCAGTGTTTTGTTTTTACGCATTTTACTTACTGTAATAGGCCAATGCGATTAGGGATATGCTAGAACACAATTTTTTTGGCATCCCAGAATCAGTATGGTTTCACACTGGTGTGATACCGAAATGGATAATCTGCTACCAACCCTGCCCTAGTGTATATAAGTTACTCTGAACAACTAAACCCTCATATCCGCGGGATCTGGTTCTAGTTATCGGCAACCAGTTGTGGAAAAAACTGTATGTCTATGATAAATTGGGCAATTACTTAACTTCAGTGACTTTGATTTTGCGGATTGCTATCAAGTTTTGAGGTTAACTAGTCCTCTACTATTCCTACGAATAATCAAGCGACAGTCAGCTACCTTATTTTATCTTCTCGAAATACCTCCGCCATTTCTTGCATTGTATTTTCTTGCATTGCATTTCTAGGATTATGCAAATACTGCTTAGACAAACTTAGATTGTATTGAATTTCAGAGTGATCTGGATCTCCGCCTGGATACAACAAAAAATCTTGATTTTCTCCCAATTACTTTTTATTATGTGCCTTGGTGAAGGTATGCATCCTCAAGTGCTCTTTTTTACTTTTTTTGGGGGGGGTGGGGGTTATCTTGTATGAAATTCTGTAGTACCTCATCTCCATCATTTGACCGTTCTGTTACATTTCAGAGATGGGAGAGAACTCTTCAACTTCTTGAAACAGCATCACAATGTAAGTTGTTTCATCTAGCAAGTGATATCGGATGGTGATAATGGAGAGATCAGTGGTATGACTGGTAACTAAATATTCCACGTTTTGTATTGTTTTGATAGATACAAAGGAAAAACCCAACGAAATATAGAAGAATCATTATTTGAAAACGTCAGTATATTAGTCATTTTAATGACTGGTATGTCACCAGGGCAGTGTAATGCCTGTAAATAGTAATAATAAATAAAGAATAATACCAATAGGAGATTGCGTGTAACAGCACACCACAAAATTAGATGGACCATTTTTCCCCCATAAAATATTCTTTTCTATTCTGTACTTTTATAGCACTTAGAGTAAGGAATCTAAAATTCGCCAGAAATCTAAATTTCGCCACCTCTGTAAACCTTACTCAATTCTATGAAAAAAAGTTTTGTCTTAAACTTGGCATTTTTTTTTTCAGTTCAAAAAGCCTTAATTTACTATACATTCAACAAATCTCACCTCAATTAATTTATTTTATTACTATTTCCACATGTGGCGAATTTCAGATATGTGGCGAATTTTACATTTCTTACTCTACCTCTGCCAGGCAGACTCTAAGACGCAACACCAGAATCCAGTTAGGAAAAATCATCATTCTATGGCTGTTAGTCCAAAACCACAGAGAAACCGGATAGACTACATTGTATATGCTAATTTAGAAAAGACCTATGAAAGAGATATGATTTTAACCTTATTCTGAAACAGGTGAGAGTTTGGGCAGAATGGACCTCATCAGGCAAATCATTCCAGTCCGTGGGAGCATCAAAAGCAAAGCTGTGGCCAAAGTGTTTTGGGATTTATGTACAGATGGATAGAATTGAGGAACCTCTAAGAACCTTTTCTCTGGATGGCTGCATCTTATATCTTCCACCATGAGTAGATAAAAGAGAACCAAAGTCACTGGGATTGCCACTGTAAAGAAACTTATAAAGTGACGGTTTTGATACAGTGAAATTCAACTGGGAGCCAGTGGAGTCATTTGAGAATAGGAGATGCCGTGTGTATTTGTTACAGTTTGTGACAATCCTAGCAAGTGTGTGGTGTTATATCCCAGTAATGCATTTTGGAAAGAGTAACTTAGGAATTCTTTACCGTTTTGTTATGTTTTGCTTGACACACCTCTTATGGGTAGATGTTTTTTTGTAGTTTCAGCCTGAGATGATTGACACTCTGTACAGATTTGCAAAGTTCCAGTACGAGGTGGGAGACTACTCCGGGGCCGCAGAGTATCTGTATTTTGCACGTGTGATGGTAAGTGCAAAGGTCTGCAGATAGTGGGTACATTGTTATCGATATAGGGAATATTTATTGTTTTAGTACAGGGTTGCCGATATCAAGGTCTAAAGACGTACATCAGTATTTCCATTTTAAGTAAACTTTAAACTTACACTGCAAATATTTGAAATTAGGCCTACATCTGAAGAAATTGTAGGCTTTTATCTCACATTTTTGAAGTTTTTCAATTCGGTTTTTTTGGTGAAAACTGCAATGTTTTTTGTTGTGATCACTTTCTCTTCCTGTTAGCAGTTGGGGATATGCTAGAATAAAACATTTTCGGTATCCCAGATTTGGACTATTTGGTAGACAATATCAAACACACACACACACCCACCCCCCCCCCCCCACCCCCCACACACACCCCCAACAGCCAAACAATATACCCACTTTCTGGAGATGTTCCTATCTAGTATTGATGGGTCAATATCAAAATGTGTAGATTGGGAGGCCGCCATTGTAAAGCAGTTTGTGAAACAAAATCATGTGTAAATGATCTGAATTTGATCTGATTATTGATTGGTCAGTCAGGAGTAGAAGTTTTCACTTTGCGGGTCCATTCTCTTGTTCTCTTGTGTTTTAGTTGCCGCCCTCAGACAGGAACTACCTAAGTGCATTGTGGGGGAAACTAGCGTCAGAGATTCTCATGCAGAACTGGGATCACGCAGTTGATGATTTGAACAGACTGAGAGAGGTGATCGATTCAAATGTAAGACAACCTTGTTTATTTTAGAGTTGAGTCAGTTTAAAATTTTCCATGTGTGGAGCCCGCCAATGAAAAATATGGTGGTGCAGTATCCTTCCAATCTTACAGGAAGTGAAATTAATGAAAATTAAAGACTATTGCTAGGTTCCACTTAGCAATATCATAGAAATTCTAACCATCTGCAAAGATATAATAAAAGGTTATAAATATTTTATTGAGATTATCAATTTCTAGTATTTTAAGTTATCCCACTGTATTCTGTGATGATTGTAGAGATGCAGGTTAGAATGTTTTGATTTTTCAGTAAAACTGGTTTTAATTACTCAACACTGACACCACCAACACACTCGTTAGTTTAACCCTTTCGCTACTGAAGGAACATTATTCCATGGGACTGTAGCCATGTGACGTCATATCACGTCAGAAACGCCAATGAAGTAAAATAATAACTCACTACCTTATACACTTTATTTGCGGTATTTTTCGGCATATTTCATTAGGAATTGATGAAAGTCGAATGGGAAAATTTGTGGGAATTCCCCAAATAAAAATAACCATGAGTAAACAATATGCAGCAATATGCGGTAAATACGGCAATATCTACAGAAACCAGTTAAAATAGGTGAAATGGTGAATTTTTTTTTTAAATATAGCATAACTTTCATATAAAATACTTTAAAAATCGGTTTAATACTGATACACCAAAGAAAACGTATAACAGTACACTGAAGGGAAAGAAGAAATATATATTATTGCCGTCGACCCTTGGTCGACAGACGTGGTCCCTTGTAATACACATTGATGTCGACTGCTAGTCGACACACATGGTAGCGAAAGGGTTAAGGGAACCAGATACATATGTCCACCCAAGTAGGTATTTTTCAAACATGGCTATTAAACAGGATGTAAAAGCCCTGACTTTACTTTTGCCATTTTACAAGCCAGCATTATATAGATTTTCTTGTTATTCCAATGGAATGCTTTCAGACTATGATCAGCTCACTGCAATCATTACAACAGAGGACGTGGCTCATACACTGGAGTCTGTTCGTGTTTTTTAACCACCCGAAAGGAAGAGACCAGATCATCGACATGTTCCTCTACCAGCCGCAGTGAGTGGCCTTTGTAAAAGTAGTATTCAAGTTAAAAACCTACAGTTAATATTCATAGAATAATCACTTCATTTGTTTGGCTGCATGGTGTTTCTTAAAAGAATGATCCATACTTGTCCATGTACTCAAGGCCTGATGTCCAAAATTCAAGCTCCTTTACATCACCTCTTTTGACTGTAAAGTTCACAAATCAGAGATTTTTCTAACTCATTGTGGCCTGACCCTCTGAAACTCTCTTCCACTCCACATAAGAAATAACCCCTCTGTTACATCCTTCAGGAAATATCTTAAGACTTCTCTCTTTAACTCTAGCTTTTCCACTTAATATTTTTCCCTCTGGTCACACCCACAACCCTGGTTTACTGAACTCCCCCATTGTTGGGAAGATATTGCGCCTACAAAGCAGTAGGTGATATTGCATTAGGTCAAGTATATGGAACACACACTTTGTCAAGTTGAAAGTACAATCACTGGTATCAAGGCTCAAGTACAAGCTTTTGAGAAATTGCAAATACAAATGCTTCGATAATGTGCTTAAGTACCTAGTGTTCTGCATCCTGTGCTGTCGATTCAGATCCACACTTAATTATATTTCAATTTTGACTGTTTTTTGTTTACTGATCACAACATAACTATTCAGACCTACTCTAAATATACATTTAAATGTTTGTGGCACTTAACCAGAAAATAGGGGGCCACGGTGGCAGAGTGGTAACACTCTCGCCTCCCACCTCTGAGGCCGGTGTTCAGTTCCCGGCCCTACCTCAAGTGGGAAAGCTGGTAGTTGCTTGCTGTTGGTCAGCAGTTTACAGTACAGAACCTTGACCAACTGTATGTACTGGTTTCCTCTGCCCTTCCAACTACCCGTCGTGATATGACCTGTACAGTGTTGAAAGTAACGTAAAACCCCAAATAAATAAATAAATTAACCAGAAAATCTACATAAAAGCATGAATTTTAAGGGCAGAGATCCTCCAAAGGATCCAACATGTATCTCTGCTTAACAGGAAATTCCACTTACAAGAGTTGTGCTAACATGTGAACTGAATTGTGCTACCCCCGTGTGTCACCTGTGACTCTGTGTTTTACACACAGGTACTTGAATGCCATACAGACCCAGTGCCCTCACATACTGAGGTATCTCACTACAGCCGTCATCACAAACAAGCGGAGGAAAGCTGTGCTGAAAGATCTGGTCAAGGTTATACAACAGGTAAGTGGCAATTTCAAGGTTCTTCGGAAGATCAGGGGCAAGTTTAGGGTTATTTGAAAGAGAAGTGCCAAGTATAAGGTTGACAAACGATAAATAAGTGTCAAGGACAAGGTTGTTCAAGCTAAAAGGTTATTTGATAAGTAGTGTTTCAATGATGTTTGTAGAAGTTCAATAGTTTGTGCATTTACTCCCCAGAATTCAAAGTTGGTTCAAATCTCTGAAATTTAGACTTTGCAAAACATTTAGAAATCGCCAGCATCAGACCACATCCTAATGGATCCTATTTTTACCCATCAACACAGCCTGGTGTGTTTTTTTATGTCATCACTCTGCGGCGTGGGCGTACGCGTCCGCGTGAACAACTTCTTCTCCAAAACTACAAGGCCTAGAGACATGCTGTTTTTTTTAAAAGATACCTTATCTATCGAGGATGAAAAATTGTTCAAGGCATGCAAATCTGTCTGTTCGTCTGTTTGCTAGAGACATTACAAGGGGGGTACCCCCACCAAAAGTGTGAAAATTTCAACTTTTTATCACAATTTTCTCAGTGACTATTGCAGGGATTTCTCTCATATCTTGCATATATGTACTAGGCCAGAGGTAGATTCTCTTGTGTGAGTATGAGACCTGGATCTGTCTTACTTTTTTTTTAATAAATTTTTTTAATAATTTTTAATGCATTAAAATTCATGAAATCATGCAGAGTTGCTTCTAGGATGCGTTTTCTGCGATATCTCGCATTAATTTGCTTGTAAAAGAACGCATTCAGCACAAGGCAATGCGGGATATATATACGAAGCAAAAAGACGAGAGATCAAAGAAATCGAAACGCTGCGTGGAGCGAGAGTTTGTCGAGGTTTTGATTTTTCCGTCGAAACGTTCTTCGAATAATGCCTGTAGACGATTTTGGTTTCGTGATCGTTTACAAACTCAAATATATTATGAGGTACAGACAGTATTTGGACATATTATACCCAAAAATATAAAATTAAGCTGAAAGTGGATGATTATATAAAAAATGGCTGCAAGAAAAACGAAACTTACAGTAGGCTGGATTGTTACCACAACAGGCCATGGCAGTGAAGCCGGTGGTGACCCTATTGGCATAGTGGCTTTCTACCAGTAAACGCCCGTGTTTAACATAACATTTAGCATTTATCTTATATTTGGAGGTTTAGTTTATGTTCTGCTTCAACCAAATTATCCAATGACATTCAAGATAATTAATGATTTAAATATGCTGGGGAACATTTCTTTGAAAGTGATGTAATTTGACAATATATCTCTATTATCGACCATGTTTACCGTTAGCCGGAAATACCAGTGAACGCCCAATTTGTTTGCAAATAGAAGCATTTGTCCTTGACCTCTAATAAAGATATATAAGGCGGGCGTTCACTGGTAGGCGGGCGTTCACTGGTAGAAAGCTACTACGTATCTGTCGGAATTCCCTAGAAAAATATTTTACTGGATCAAAATTCACGGACAACTCATTAATATTAATGAGGTCACAGATTTTCGTGGTGGTTTTAATTCTTAATATTTTCTGATTTAAGATCAAATACTAGAAGGACTACAGAGCTCATGTATGCGTAAAAAATATTTGACGATTCCATTGGATTTTTTAGCAATATTTTACTTGAAGAATTTGTGGACTACTCATTACTATTCATGAGGTCATGGTATTCTGTGGGGTTTTCCAACATATTTGTATGAATTGATGGTGTAATGACTGAATTTGTGATGCCATGACTTCAGATGAAAACTTAAAACCATAATGCCATGACAGGAGCCACTTTGATGTAAATAACCGTTTTCAGTATTTTTTTTAAATTGTATCACTAGCCTTGAAGTTTATTTTTATTGGGCAAGACAATAAAAATTGACCACTAATTAATAGAAGTCCACTGTTAAAAATGCCTAAATAAACTGAAAATGTATTTTTTATTAGTTTAAACTTATCATAAAGTCGTCCCCCAGAATTTTTAGCCCCTCCCCCACATTTTGTGTAGTGGTGGGGGATCGCCCCCACTTTTTGAAATTCCTAGAATCAACACTGTCATGCACTAAATCACTTATAACTTCAAAAGTGTTGCATTTACAGCATTTTGTGAAAATATGTTGTTCAGCTACTTTTTTCATAGCTACAATATGGTGAGTAAGTTGGGTGGCTGTCTCAATAGCTAAGTGAGTAATAGCTACTTTTGGGCTTTTCAGTAACTTCCATTATGAGTAAAATCACTTGTAACTTAAAAACTATTGCATTTAGAGAATTTCGTATAAATATGTTATTCAGCTACTTTTGTGTCAGCTATAACATAGTAAAATTTCAGACCTGTAGCTCATGGCATAGCTGAGTAATAGCTCTTTTAGGTTATCACTGTTGAGTAAATCACTTATAACTTGAAAAGTGTTGCATTTAGAGCATTTTGTTAAAATATGTTATTCAGCTACTTTTTTCATAGCTACAATATGGTGAGTAAGTTGGGTGTCTGTCTCAATAGCTAAGTGAGTAATAGCTACTTTTGGGCTTTTCAGTAACTTCCATCATGAGTAAAATCACTTGTAACTTAAAAACTATTGCATTTAGAGAATTTCGTATAAATATGTTATTCAGCTACTTTTGGGCCAGCTATAACATAGTAAAATTTCAGACCTGTAGCTCATGGCATAGCTGAGTAATAGCTACTTTTAGGTTATCACTGTTGAGTAAATCACTTATAACTTGAAAACTATTGCATTTAGAGTATTTTGTTTCAATATGTTATTCACCTATTTTGGGGTCAGCTATAACATAATGAAGTTTCAGACCTGTGGCTCATTTCATAGCTGAGTAATAGCTACTTTGAAGTTCTCACTGTTGAGTAAATCAGTTATAATTGGAAAACTATTGCATTTACAGAAATTTGTGCAAATATGTTATTCAGCTACTTTTGGGTCAGCTATAACATAGTGAAATTATAGACCTATAGCTCATGGCACAACTGAGCAATAGCTATTCTCAGGTACTGACTGTTGAGTAAATCAGCTATAACTTGAAAAATATTGCATTTGGAGTATTTTGTTAAAATATATTGTTCACCTACTTTTGGGTCAGCTACAACATAGTGAAATTACAGACCTATAGCTCATGGCATAGCGGAGCAATAGCTATTTTCAGGTTCTCACTATTGAGTAAATCAGTTGTAGCTTGAAAACTATTGCATTTACAGTAGTTTGCTTAAATATGTTGTTCACCTACTTTTGGGTTAGCTATAACATAGTAAAATTTCAGACATGTAGCTCATTGCATAGCTGAGTAATAGTTCCTTTGAGGTTCTCACTGTTGAGTAAATCAGTTGTAACTTGAAAACTATTACATTTAGAGTAATTTGTTAAATATGTTATTCACAGAATTTTTGGTCAGCTATAACATAGTGAAATTGCAGACCTCTATGTCATGGCATAGCTGAGCAATAGCTACTTTCAGGTTCTCACTGTTGAGTAAATCATTGTATCCACTGGATAGCCGCAGTGTGTAGAGAGAGATTTCACCATTACTGCTCTGATGAAAAAAAATATTATAGCTAGCTTTCTTAAGTTTGCAGTATATATTAATAACCATAAAATGTTGTCTGGGAATATTTTTGGCCTCATTTTGAGAAACAAGATGGCCGCCACAGGTGTTTTTTGTCAGTCATGAAAAGTGCTTATATCTCCCTTATTATTGATCCTAGAGGTTTGGGATGATAAACCAACCTGTAGGAAATCATGGGGTGGGAATCTTTTGGTGTGGTCAGATTTGACCTTCAATGACCCCTCCTTCAAGGTCAAACAAGGATAGCCAAACTTAAAAGTGCTTATAACTCGCTTATTATTGGTCCCAGAGGTTTGGGATGGTAAACAGACAGGAAATCATGGGCTGTGAATCTGTTGATATGGTCTGATTTGACCTTGGAACCCTCCTTCAAGGTCAAATGAGGATAGCGAAAATTGAAAGTGCCTACAACTCGCTTATTATTGGTGACAGAGATTTGGGATGGTAAACCATCCCATAGGAAATCATTGGCTCAGAATCTTTTGGTATGGTCAGATTTGACCTTTGGACCCCTCCTTCAAGGTCAAATGAGGACAGCCAAGCTTAAAAGTGCTTATAACTCATTTATAATTGGTCCTAGAGGTTTGGAATGGTAAACCATAGGAAATCATGGGCTGGGAATGTATTTGTGTGGTTAGATTTGACCTTGGACCCCTTCTTCAAGGTCGAACGAGGATATTGCATTTGTAGTATTTCTTTAAATATATTTTAACCTATTTTTTACACTTAAACAATTACCTTGTTATTTTCCTTCATAATACCATTTACAGGGCACAACTTTTTTATCCTTTTCTTCTGTCAGCTTCGGAATTTCTTTCGAACTTGCTGTTTAGTTACCATTTACTGTACTTCTGTGCAGCCCTTTCCCTGATAAGTATTCTGTCCTCTAATCACCTTCACAAATCAAAAACACTCAGTCAGCTGACACAGTGCCCGTTCACAGGCACTCTCCTCTTGTTTGTGGAAAATATGGCGGAATTTATTTAAAATATACATGGATTTTATATTTTTACTAGATTTTCAACAAAATAACAGGATTTTATGTCAGATTTCTGTATTTTATGTGGTTTTGAAAATGTTTCGACGATTGAACTAGATCAAACTTTGCTAGCTTGTACAGATACCTGAAATTCGAAGCATTTTCACAGCATTAATGTCACATAAAGGGTCATTCAAAAGATAAACTCTAAGTAAGAGGTTGTTCCTACAAGGTTGTATAACCAGTGTCATAAAAGGTCATAAAAGTGCAAAGTACAAGTTCATATATGCATGTATGAATATTACATTATGGTATATTATACAAAGCTATATAAATGTATATGTTCTCTGTCTATTTGTGAAATAAATTGATGTTTTAAATTGAATTTTTCATTGCAGTTTTTTTGCATGAATTCTTTCTAGTTCATATTTTTGAAACCTGTTTGCTACCACAAATAATGTATTTAAGAAATGAATAGTTTTTTGAATGTGTCAATATGCATTTCTTCTTTCAGGAATCCTACACTTACCGGGACCCCATCACTGAGTTTCTAGAATGTCTGTATGTGAACTTTGACTTTGATGGTGCCCAGCAGAAACTCGTAGAGTGTGAGACTGTGAGTAATCCAATGGGATTTTTTGTAGGGATGGGTTGGTAGGCCCGGTATCTTGGTATCGAAAGCATTTTACTGAAATACAGTGACAAGATTTTGAAACTGCCACTTCGCTTGCCAGCACATATAATGGAGGGAAGAGTTGAAATATTAGAAAAAAACCCAAAATCTGAAGAATTAATGAGCTTTTTTCCCCCCATATTTTCATCCATTTGCAGACTTTTATAGCAATGCGTTGAGCAGAACTGCCATGTTTTGGTTACGACACTTTATGACCTCAATCTCGCTTGTCAACACTTATAATGGAAGGAAAACTAAAATATTAGACAGAAACCAGAAATTTGAAGATATTGTAAGCTTTTGTGCCATATTTTGTACATTTAGGGACTTTTATTATGTTGTCATTATGAGGAAACGTCCATGTCTGGTGTGTAATTTGCATTGTACATATTTTTCATTCCGACCCATACCGAATTTTGTAAAGATAAATCTCTAAGCTAGCATATTCCGAGGTTACTAATATCTATTTCATTACAAAGAGTCAATAGTAAAATCATCATTGTGAACTTATATCTTTGTGTGGTTTTCCAGGTGTTGAGTACTTAGTACAATGCTGTATTTCAGGTACTGACCAATGATTTCTTTCTGGTTGCATGTCTGGACGACTTCATAGAAAACGCCCGTCTCTTCATCTTTGAAACTTTCTGCAGAATTCACCAGTGTATCAGCATTAAGTGAGTATCTAACAAATAAGTCTCGGGGGTGGGGGGGGGGGGGGGGGGGGGGGGTGGGGGTGGGGGGGGTGGGGGGGGGGGGGGGTGGGGGGGTGGGGGGGGGTGGGGGGGGGGGGGGGTTAGCCCTAACCTACTGTCAGTAAAGATCATTGTGCCATTGTCAACATTTGTTAAAAATTTTATACGCAGCGAATTACATGACCTCCTTGACAGCAGTTATAATGAACATTATACAGTAGCCAAGTACTCTGTAATAGATGCTCGAGTATTCCTCAACTCTCCAAAATTCAAATATACATTCACTGTTTCAGCATTAAAATTATACAGACTGACTGGTTAAATGTAGTCCCTGGCCAGGTGTTATTTTACCTGTAAATTCACCTGTACTTTGTATCCATGCAGCATGCTCGCAGACAAGCTTAACATGTCACCTGATGAGGCGGAGCGCTGGATTGTGAACCTGATCAGAAACGCACGACTGGACGCCAAGATAGACTCAAAACTGGTACGCACACTAAGTCTATTCTTAGATTCTTATTTCTAGCATTATTAAGCGTCCCGCAAGGGACGCTTGTTTGTGTATGGGAGAGCTTCTGGCTCCGCCGGCTCCGCCGGCTCCGGCGGCTCCGCCGGCTCCGCCGGCTCCGCCGGCTCCGCATTTTGTTTTCCTTATAACTCTGTAACCGTTAGGCGGATTCTTTTCAAATTTGGCAGGTTTAGGCAGTAGCCTTGGGGAATTTTTTTGAATATGCTGCAGTGACATTTCAACCAATCAGAGAGGTCACATGACCAAAAATGTCTTTTTTCGATGGGGAAGCTTGTCCGGATGATAACTTGAAAGGAATTTTATCAATTCACCTGAAACTTGGCAAATACATTCATTCTATTAAAATCTGGAAATCATTAGATTTTGGCATTGATTGGTCAAGAAATGGCCGAGTAATTAATGATTAATTAATCATTACGAATTTTCCAAATAAGGAAAACACAAAAATGCTTATATCTCGAAAACCGTGCTAGATAGAGCGATTTCGACGAAATTTTTGACCCGCAGGGTATCTCTGCGGAGTAGTTTTCCCAATTTTCAAAAAATTTTTGTCTCACCCAAAATGGCGGCCATTTTGAATTTTCGAAATTTTCGCAAAAATTGCAAAACACAAAAATGCTTATATCTCAAAAACCGTGCTAGATAGAGCAATTTCGACAAAATTTTTGACCCGCAGGATATCTCTGCAGAGTACTTTTCCCAATTTTCAAAAAATTTTTGTCTCGCCAAAAATGGCGGCCATTTTGAATTTTCGAAATTTTCGCAAAAATTGCAAAACATAAAAATGCTTATATCTCGAAAACCCTGCTAGATAGAGCGATTTCGACGAAATTTTTGACCCACAGGGTATCTCTGCAGAGTAGCCATGCCAATTTTCAAAAAAATTTTGTCTCGCCAAAAATGGCTGCCATTTTGAATTTTCGAATTTTTCGCAAAAATTGCAAAACATAAAAATGCTTATATCTCAAAAACCCTGCTAGATAGAGCGATTTCGAGGAAATTTTTTATCTTCAGGATATCTCTGCAGAGCAGCTATCCCAAAGAGCTTTCACTTGGTGAAGTTTCAGACCCATAGCTAATTGCTCACCTACTCAAAAAGAGTAAATGCGAATTACCTCTAAAAGTATTGCAGATGGCCAATTTTTCTCAAATAACTCATTCACCTACTTTTGGAAGAGCTTTCACATGGTGAAGTTTCAGATCCATAGCCAATTACTCACCTACTCAAAATGAGTAAATGCGAATTATCTCTAAAAGTATTGCAGATAGCCAATTTTTCTCAAATAACTCATTCACCTACTTTTGGGAGAGCTTTCACATGGTGAAGTTTCAGACCCATAGCTAATTATTTACCTACTCAAAATGAGTAAATGCTAATTATCTGTAAAAGTATTGCGGATACCCAATTTTTATCAAATAACTCATTCATCTACTTATGGGAGAGTTTTCACATGGTGAAGTTTCAGACCCATAGCTAATTACTCACCTACTCAAAATGAGTAAATGCGAATTATCTCTAAAAGTATTGCAGATAGCCAATTTTTCTCAAATAACTCATTCACCTACTTTTGGGAGAGCTTTCACTTGGTGAAGTTTCAGACCCATAGCTAATTACTCACCTACTCAAAATGAGTAAATGCGAATTATCTCTAAAAGTATTGCAGATAGCCAATTTTTCTCAAATAACTCATTCACCTACTTTTGGGAGAGCTTTCACTTGGTGAAGTTTCAGACCCATAGCTAATTACTCACCTACTCAAAATGAGTAAATGCGAATTATCTCTAAAAGTATTGCAGATAGCCAATTTTTGTCAAATTAATCATTCACCTACTTTTGGGAGAGCTTTCACTTGGTGAAGTTTCAGACCCATAGCTAATTACTCACCTACTCAAAATGAGTAAATGCGAATTATCTCTAAAAGTATTGCAGATAGCCAATTTTTCTCAAATAACTCATTCACCTACTTTTGGGAGAGCTTTCACTCTGTGAAGTTTCAGACCCATAGCTAATTACTCACCTACTCAAAATGAGTAAATGCGAATTATCTCTAAAAGTATTGCAGATAGCCAATTTTTCTCAAATAACTCATTCACCTACTTTTGGCAGAGCTTTCACTTGGTGAAGTTTCAGACCCATAGCTAATTACTCACCTACTGAAAATGAGTAAATGTGAATTATCTCTAAAAGTATTGCAGATAGCCAATTTTTCTCAAATAACTCATTCACCTACTTTTGGGAGAGCTTTCACTTGGTGAAGTTTCAGACCCATAGCTAATTACTCACCTACTCAAAATGAGTAAATGCGATTTATCTCTAAAAGTATTGCAGATAGCCAATTTTTCTCAAATAACTCATTCACCTACTTTTGGGAGAGCTTTCACTTGGTGAAGTTTCAGACCCATAGCTAATTACTCACCTACTGAAAATGAGTAAATGTGAATTATCTCTTAAAAGTATTGCAGATAGCCAATTTTTCTGAAATAACTCATTCACCTACTTTTGGGAGAGCTTTCACTCTGTGAAGTTTCAGACCCATAGCTAATTACTCACCTACTCAAAATGAGTAAATGCGAATTATCTCTAAAAGTATTGCAGATAGCCAATTTTTCTCAAATAACTCATTCACCTACTTTTGGCAGAGCTTTCACTTGGTGAAGTTTCAGACCCATAGCTAATTACTCACCTACTCAAAATGAGTAAATGCGAATTATCTCTAAAAGTATTGCAGATAGCCAATTTTTCTCAAATAACTCATTCACCTACTTTTGGGAGAGCTTTCACTTGGTGAAGTTTCAGACCCATAGCTAATTACTCACCTACTCAAAATGAGTAAATGCGAATTATCTCTAAAAGTATTGCAGATAGCCAGTTTTTCTCAAATTAATCATTCACCTACTTTTGGGAGAGCTTTCACTTGGTGAAGTTTCAGACCCATAGCTAATTACTCACCTACTCAAAATGAGTAAATGCGAATTATCTGTAAAGTATTGCAGATAGCCAATTTTTCTCAAATAACTCATTCACCTACTTTTGGGAGAGCTTTCACTTGGTGAAGTTTCAGACCCATAGCTAATTACTCACCTACTCAAAATGAGTGAATGCGAATTATCTCTAAAAGTATTGCAGATAGCCAATTTTTCTCAAATTAATCATTCACCTACTTTTGGGAGAGCTTTCACTTGGTGAAGTTTCAGACCCATAGCTAATTACTCGTCTACTCAAAATGAGTAAATGCGAATTATCTCTAAAAGTATTGCAGATAGCCAATTTTTCTCAAATAACTCATTCACCTACTTTTAGGAGAGCTTTCACTTGGTGAAGTTTCAGACCCATAGCAAATTACTCACCTACTCAAAATGAGTAAATGCGAATTATCTCTAAAAGTATTGCAGATAGCCAATTTTTCTCAAATAACTCATTCACCTACTTTTGGCAGAGCTTTCACTTGGTGAAGTTTCAGACCCATAGCTAATTATTCACCTACTCAAAATAAGTAAATGTGAATTATCTCTAAAAGTATTGCAGATAGCCAATTTTTCTCAAATAACTCATTCACCTACTTTTGGGAGAGCTTTCACTCTGTGAAGTTTCAGACCCATAGCTATTTATTCACCTACTCAAAATGAGTAAATGCTAATTATCTGTAAAAGTATTGCGGATACCCAATTTTTATCAAATACTCATTCATCTACTTGTGGGAGAGCTTTCACATGGTGAAGTTTCAGACCCATAGCTAATTACTCACCTACTCAAAATGAGTAAATGCGAATTATCTCTAAAAGTATTGCAGATAGCCAATTTTTCTCAAATAACTCATTCACCTACTTTTGGGAGAGCTTTCACTTGGTGAAGTTTCACACCCATAGATAATTATTCACCTACTCAAAATGAGTAAATGTGAATTATCTCTTAATAGTATTGCAGATAGTCAATTTTTCTCAAATAACTCATTCACCTACTTTTGGAAGACCTTTCACACACGAAAATGAAAAATTGTGAATATCTCGGAAAAGCTATTTCTTCTGCTTTAATGCTCGGCGGGAGATACACACCACGGCAGTGGTCTTGACAAAAATTTTTGTCTCCCCAAAAATGGTGGCCATTTTGAATTTTCAAAGTTTTTGCAAAACACAAAAATGCTTATATCTCGAAAACCGTGCTATATGGAGCGAACTCAACAAAATTTTGGACCTGCTGGGTATCTCTGCAGAGTAGCCATGCCAATTTTCAAAATATTTTTGTCTCGCCAAATATAGCGGACATTTTTAATTTTTTTATTTTTTGCAAAACACAAAAATGCTTATATCTTGAAAACCGTGCTAGATAGAGCAGACTGCGCTGACTTTGGTTGCCACAACAGTATAAGGCTAGAAACGAAGCATTTTCTTAATACTTTAGCACTCACCTTTATATCCTTTTTGGGACGCTTTGTTTTTGCTATGCAAAAACATTATCTTTTTTTTTTTGCGAGCGATCCTCTAGTTATAAACTACCTAGTTAATACCATAATGTAGTGTATATACATTATTTAAAACCATGTCCTGACAGGTGCGCAAGCTGTCACAGTATCATGTTTGATAATAATGTTGTTTATGTATTGCTTGGTAGTAATGTTGTATTTGTAGTGTTTAATGATAGTATTGCATGTGTATTGTTCTAGGGCCACGTGGTGATGGGTACACAGGCCGTGTCCACGTACCAACAAGTCATTGAGAAAACCAAAGGTCTTGCCTTCAGGTCTCAGATGTTGGTCATGAATCTGGACAAAAAGCTGGCTCCAAAGCAAGAGAACGTGGTATGTATACAGTGTTTAAACTTTGCACTGACTCACTGGTTCAAAATATACAGTGTTACTCTCAGATCTGCAGTTTCAGTGGTTAGCCAAACAATTTTTAACAAGATGCACTCAGAGAGAGCAAAACGCTCGACTCGATGTGACCAGTCTCACAAGTGTTATAAAGTATAACACACATCCATCATGGTGGCATTTCCAGAAATTCTGGAGGCTTCTTGGTATCCAATATATTAATTGGATCTTTCCTAAACTATAATCACTCCTTCCCATGGCTAGTCCCTTCCTACTTCAAATTTGACATCAAAATTTATTAATTACTTTTGAAGAAATATGAAGTAGAAAGCTAAAAATCATTAAAATACATTGAAATGGGACCTATGAAAATTCATGATTTTTTTGTATCCAAAATATGATCCACGTCTTTCCCAAAAATTAGTAATTTCTTCCTTTCACCAGGTCCTACTCACAAATTTTTTATAAAGATCTGTTCATTAGTTCTGGAGTAATCTAAACACCAAAAACAGGCAGACAAATAGACAAAAAAGCACACAACAAACATAAATTCCTGGTAGAGGTAAAAATATTGGTTAAAAGCCACTTCTTGGTCAAAATTACTCAGGGTAAATTTTTGTGATGGACTGTCAAGAAATTGAAACAAACAAACAAAAAAAAAACAGAAATAAATAAACATGACAAATACACCACTTCCCTCTCAATTGTATTTATGTCAATTTCAAGACGTGAATTTAATGAGAAGAAGTATATCACACGTATCACAAGCTAGGTTTTGTGACCTCACAATGACAATTGCATTGTGACATCATTAAGTAATGACATCATCAGACAGCAAAATATTGATTTTTTTACTTATGCAATAAAGAAAATCACATTTCTCTGAAAATGCCCAATTGATCTATTATTGTCCATCAAGTTGAACACTTTATCTTGGTTAAAGTTTTTTTTTTTGAACAGTAAAATTTTAGATGCTGTGTTTTTTTCTTTTCTTTTTAAAAGACCTTTAAAAAGATTGCTAAAAAACCTAAAAACAAAAATTAAAAAAAAAAAAAATTTAGAATTGACTGGTATTGAACCCCAACCATGAGATTACAAGTTCTACACATTACACTCACAGCCACAGAGGATATCTGATGAGGCAAGAATTTATGAGGAGGAAATCCTATCATGATATTGATTTTTGAAGACAAGTAGGTTTCACTGTATATACCCAATTAAAAATTTAAAAACTTGTTTCCTGACTTTAATTTTCAAACAAATTACACCAAATTTGGAAGATTCCGTCTGTACCCCATGAAATATCTACCCACCAAATTTGAGCTCGATTGATGGTATAGTTTTTGAGTTATAAGGGCAAAACGGTGCACAGACAGACAGACTGACAGAAACAAACTGATTACAATAACCCTCTCCTATCGTCGAGCGTTAAAAATAGCAGAAATCATTTATTCATCTTAAGCTCAATAAATTGTTTGTTCAGGTAGCAAATTACCCATTTCTTTGATTTCTTGTTTTTAAAAATTTAATTGTATCCACCGGAAGCATACTAAGAGGAAAACGACAGCAGCTAGGTTCACCAAATTTGCAGGATATCTTCATTGGGGGGTAAGCTTCTCTGAGAAGGAAAATAGCCTCATTCTGAAAAACAAGATGGCCGCCACAGGAATATAGCCAAACTTAAAAGTGCTTATAATTCGCTTATTATTGATCCTAGAGGTTTGGGATGGTAAACCAACATATAGGAAATCATGGGCTGGGAATCTTCTGGCGTGGTCGGATTTGACCTTGGGCCCCTCCTTCAAGGTCAAACGAGGATAGCCAAAGTTAAAAGTGCTTATAACTCGCTTATTATTGGTCCTAGAGGTTTGGGATGGTAAACCAACAGATAGGAAATCATGGGCTGGGAATCTTCTGGTGTGGTCGGATTTGACCTTGGGCCCCTCCTTCAAGGTCAAATGAGGACAGCAAAACTTAAAACTGCTTATAACTCACTTATTATTGATCCTAGAGGTTTGGGATGGTAAACCAACATATAGGAAATGATGGGCTGGGAATCTTCTGGTGTGGTCGGATTTGACCTTGGGCCCCTCCTTCAAGGTCAAACGAGGATAGTCAAAGTTAAAGCTGCTTATAACTCGCTTATTATTGGTCCTTGAGGTTTGGGATGATAAACCAACATATAGGAAATCATGGACTGGGAATCTTCTGGTGTGGTCGGATTTGACCTTGAGCCCCTCCTTCAAGGTCAAATGAGGACAGCAAAACTTAAAACTGCTTATAACTCAGTTATTATTTGTCCTACAGGTTTGGGATGGTAAACCAACATATAGGAAATGATGGGCTGGGAATCTTCTGGTGTGCTCGGATATGACCTGGGGCCCCTCCTTCAAGGTCAAACGAGGATAGTCAAAGTTAAAACTGCTTATAACTCGCTTATTATTGGTCCCAGAGGTTTGGGATGATAAACCAACATATAGGAAATCATGGGCTGGGAATCTTCTGGTGTGGTCGGATTTGACCTTGGGCTCCTCCTTCAAGGTCAAATGAGGACAGCAAAACTTAAAACTGCTTATAACTCACTTATTATTGATCCTAGAGGTTTGGGATGGTAAACCAACATATAGGAAACAAGATGCACTCAGAGAGAGCAAAATGCTCGACTCCATGTGACCAGTCTCTCAAGTGATATAAAATATTGTAAGGAAGACAATAAAATAAAACCAAACATGTAAATTAATTTTCATAGAAATATCAAGTAGAAAGCTAAAGTCATTAAAAATACATTGAAATGGGACCTCTGAAAAAATCATGAATTTTTTGTATCTAAAATAAGATCCTGATCTTTCTTTTAGTAACTTCTTCCTTCAGTCAGGTCCTACTCACAAATTTTTAAATAAAGATCTGTTCATTAGTTTTAGAGTAATCTAAACACACAAAAAAAAAAATAAATAAAACAAACATAAACAATTAACACACAAAAACATAAACTGCTGGTGGAGGTAAAAATTCTGCTTAAAGGTCACTTCTTGGTGAAAATCATGCATGGTAATTTTTTGTGATGGACTGTCAAGGAATTGAAAGAAAAAAGAGAAAATAAAACAGAAATAATAATTAATAAAAATGATGAATATACCACCTCCCTCTTTATTATGTTTATGTCAATTTCAAGACATACAATGAGAAGAAATATTTTTACTTAAAGACATCAAGTATCACAAGCTAGGTTTGTGACCTCACAATGGCAGTTACATTGTGACATCACTTAGTAATGACATCATCAGAAAGCAAAATATTGATTTTTACGTATGTGATGAAGAGAAGCAGTTTCACTGTGTATTCCCAATTAAAATAAGAAAAACTCTCTCCTGGCTTTAATTTTCAAACAAATTACACCAAATTTGAAAGAATCTGTCTGTACCCCATAAAATACCTTCCCACCAAATTTGAGATTGATTGAAGTTATAGTTTTTGAGTTATAAGGGCAAAATGGTGCACAGACAGAGAAGCAGATTTCACTGTAAAAGCCCAATTAAAAATAAGAAAAACTCTCTCCTGGCTTTAGTTTTCACACAAATTACACCAAATTTGAAAGAATCTGTCTGTACCCCATAAAATACCTGCCCACCAAATTTGAGCTCGATTGGTGTTATAGTTTTTGAGTTATAAGGGCGAAACAGTGCACAGACAGACAGACTGACAGAAACAAACTGATTACAATAACCCTCTCCTATCGTCGAGCGTTAAAAATTAGTGTTGTGGTTGCATGTGAATTTTAGAACCGTTCCCGAAAGCGAAAGTTTGGCAACAAACCGGATGCGTTTGATTTAGTAAACACCAAGACACCATATAAAACAAGACATATTACACATTTTAAACAGTTAAAATACATACAACAGGAAAGACTGTTGATAATTCATGCAATTTTGGAATAAAGATGCATTTATAATGCAAAATACAGGGAAATACAACTATTTGTATATTGCAAAGTTAGATCCGTCTTCGAATTAATTTGTATTAAATTGCCGTCTTATAAAAATATTGACACCAGTGCTCTCGTGGCAACTTGCCAACTCAAGTTTTATATCATTTTCGTTCAACTTGTGAATTTGAGTTTGTCTCATTGCAAACTCGAGTTCCTTTAAAATGCTGCAAAAAATATACAAGTAAACCACTTGTCAGTGTACAAAGATGCAATAAAAGCACAGACTTGTTTGCTTAATATGTTCCTTCAGGTTTACGAAGTCCAGTTCAAAGTCAATGGTTTCTATCCTTACACATTACCTGGTGAAACAACCAATCAAGACGTCTGTTTTATTTATCAATATGGCGGGGATGTTGATCTTATTTTGCAAATAAAATAAGACAAATATTGTTGGAGAATGGTATTTTATTATGAAAGGAAGCATACTAGTGCATATATATTTAAGGTTTGGGTGTTTTAAAATATTATTATTGACTCGAATCGGTACTTTGACGGCTCGCTGGAGCACTAATTTACACTGCTCTGAAAGTATCCTGATCTTTTTACTGTTTCACTACTTCTATATCTCCTGGTGTTGATAACTATTTCCCCAGACTGTGGGGTACGGGCATCTCTGATGCCATTTTTACCCCACAGCCCTTAAGGGCTGTTGGGGTATTGTTTTCACCCATGGTGTCCGGATGGGCGGGCGGGCGTCCGGGTGGGCGGGCGGCGGGAAAAGAGTTTGTCCGGGCTGTATCTCAGAAACCGTAAGGTGTAGGAAGTTGATACTTGGTAGGGACATTGGTTAGGGGGTGTAGGTGTGCAACGTCATGGTCTGACCTTGATTTGACCTTTGACCTTGCCGTAGTGACCTTGAGTTTGAAAATCTTGTCCGGGCTATATCTCGGAAACCATAAGGTGTAGGAAGTTGATACTTGGTAGGGATATTGGTTAGGGGGTGTAGGTGTGCAACGTCATGGTGTGACCTTGATTTGACCTTGCCGTAGTGACCTTGACCTATAAAATCTTGTCCGGGCTATATCTCAGAAACCGTAAGGTGTAGGAAGTTAATATTTGGTAGGGACATTGGTTAGGGGGTGTAGGTGTGCAACATCACGGTCTGACCTTGATTTGACCTTTGACCTTGCTGTAGTGACCTTGACCTATAAAATCTTGTCCAGGCTATATCTCGGAAACCGTAAGGTGTAGAAAGTTGATACTTGGTAGGAATATTGGTTAGGGGGTGTAGGTGTGCAGCGTCATGGTCTGACCTTGATTTGACCTTTGACCTTGCCGTAGTGACCTTGACCTATAAAATCTTGTCCGGGCTATATCTCAGAAACTGTAAGGTGTAGGAAGTTGATACTGGTTAGGGGGTATAGGTGTGCAACGTCATGGTCTGACCTTGATTTGTCCTTTGACCTTGCCGTAGTGACCTTGACCTGTAAAATCTTGTCCGGGCTATATCTCAGAAACCGTAAGGTGTAGGAAGTTGATACTTGGTAGGGATGTTGGTTAGGGGGTGTAGGTGTGCAATGTCATGGCCTGACAAGGATTTGACCTTTGACCTTGCCGTAGTGACCTTGAGTTCGAAAATCTTGTCCGGGCTATATCTCGGAAACCGCAAGGTGTAGGAAGTTGATACTTGGTAGGGACATTGGTTAGGGGGTGTAGTTGTGCAACGTCATGATCTGACCTTGATTTGACCTTTGACCTTGCTGTAGTGACCTTGACCTATAAAATCTTGTTGCACCTTTGAGTCTGTTTTTTCGATGCAGATTTAGCACTGTTAAAGTCATATTAGAATTTATTAAGAATTTTACTTTCATAACTTCCCATTGTAAGAGATAGAATTTCATCAAGTGAGCCACAGATTTTGCTCCAACACCACACATAAGCATTCATTAAATGTATTACCACTTCTGTATGCATGATAATATTCAAACCATCTAAACCATAATTGGGCCATGCAGGTGTAGATAGAGAGTGTTGAATTTTAGTTTGCTGATTAATGCTGTTATTTTGTTATTGAATTATCTTGTTTTAGTACTTCATCTTTATATGCATTATCTTTCTTTTAAACATTATTTCTCCATTTAAACATTGTTTGGACCTTTATATAACTGACAGTGCTCTGAAAGTATCCTGAAGTTTGTACTGGTACAGTACTTCTGTATCTCATGGTGTTGAAAATATTTCCCTAGGCTGTGGGGTACGGGCATCTCTGATGCTATTTTTTTTTAAATGTTGTTTCAATGATCGGACTAGATTGAAGTTTGCTGGCTTTTTCCAGATACCAAAATTCTAAACAATTTCCCAGCACTTCTGAATACTACCAATGGTAAAACTTGAGAATTATCTTATGTTTGTATATTTAATTTCCTATGTATGCTCAAGTTGTACATGAGTTTAATTCTAAGCACCAGCTCTGGCAAGCTCTAGTTGATAAAAAGACAATATTTGTGTGTGGTTTATATTGTGTATTATCAGCAATGCTTTAGCAATTATTATTATGTCCACCCCACTGGGGGGTGGACACATTATTTTGGCTTTGTCCCAATTGGTTTCCAAACATTTTAGGCAACAGTTCTTATCCAAATTTGGCATGCAGGTTTATTGGGTTAATAGCTTGTATGGGATTGCTTTTGGTGATGATAGCTATATAGCTAACTGAGTAATAGCTACTTTGCTACTTTTAGGTATCTCTTTGGTTTCCAGACATATTAAGGAATGCTATTAAGCCTAGCTTTCTGAAATTTGGTATGGAGGTTCATTGGGTTAATAGCTTGTATGGGATTGCTTTTGGGGGGAATTGCTTCACAGATCAGTGAGTAATTAATTAAATAAATGAGTAATTGGCTATTTTGAATACTAAGAACGGCAAATGTGCTCATATCTCCTAAACCGTGCGAGATAGAGCGATTTCGTCGAAATTTTCGATCCACAGAGTATCTAAGGAATGTACTCTTTTCAATTTTCAAAAAAATTTTCCCCTTCTCAAAAATGGCGGCCATTTTGACTTTTCAAATTTTTGCCAAAAATGGCAAAACACAAATTTGCTTCTATCTCCTTAACCGTGCGAGATAGAACGATTTCATCGAAATTTTCGACCCACAGGGTATCTCAGGAATATAATCTTTGCAGTTTTTGAAAAAAAATTTTCCCCTCCCCAAATATGGTGGCCATTTTGAATTTTCGAATATTTGCCAAAAATGGCAAAACACAAATTTGCTTCTATCTCCTTAACCGTGCGAGATAGAGCGATTTCGTCGAAATTTTCGACCCACAGGTTATCTGAAAAATGTACTCTTGGCAATTTTCAAAAAAATTTACCCTCCCCAAAAATGGCGACCATTTTGAATTTTCGAATTTTTCCCAAAATGGGCAAAACACAAAATTGCTTCTATCTCCTTAACCGTATGAGATAGAGGGATTTCGTCGAAATTTTCGACCCACAGGGTATCTGAGCAATGTACTCTTGGCAATTTTCAAAAAAATTTCCCCTCCCCACATATGGCGGCCATTTTGAATTTTCGAATTTTTGCCCAAAATGGAAAAACACAAATTTGCCTTAACCGTGCGAAATAGAATTATTTCGTTGAAATTTTCAACCCATAGGGTATCTAAGAAATGTACTCTTGGCAATTTTCAAAAAAATTTTCCTCTTCCCAAAAATGACGGCCATTTTGAATTTTCAAATTTTTGCCAAAAATAGAAAAACAGAAATTTGCTTCTATCTTCTTAACCATGCAAGATAGAGTGATTTCGTCAAAATTTTCGACCCAACCAATGCAAAAAGGCATGAAGCTGAAATAATTTACATGTACACTAATAAATATTTAAGCATCATTGATATATTTTACAAATGAAACAGGGTCTTGTAAGACTACTGTACAATTTTGGCAAAAGGTTCATGGGGTGGACATTACACATGATAATGTGTGTTCTTCTATGCTATCCTGTTTCTAATCATATGTCGCAGCTACTATCAACAGGGCGTCCTATTTCTAGTTGTACATCATTTATCCCTCTCGTTTTGTCTTATTTTCGGTAAATTAGCAAAATGCTAGCAGTCTATCAGAAACATTTGTCTGAGAAAATAATACAAATTTGTACCAATTTTTTGCATCAGGGATATCAATGACTATTATGGTTACAAACATCACAAATACCTGAAGGAGTAAGTGAAGAAATGTTTGTCTTTTTGTTTTTCAGAGTTCACAGCACTGGGCGGCTGATTTATAGGAGACTCCCAAGTTCTACACCTAATGCTAGGAGAATATATAGGACAAATCATTTCAATAGAAGATTCACTTTTCAACAATATATAAATGCAATAAGAAAATTACAGAATAAGTGTATATATGTGTAAAATATCCAGAAATTATATGCTCCAGAAGTTAAATTGGAAAGAGCTTTTATTGGATACTTTTGAAATTGGAAATATTGAAATATGCAAAAAATTGTTGTAAAAATGCATGACCTGAATTGTATGAAAAATAGCTTTTGACAAAAAAATATTTGAGTATTAACTGAGCCATATTTAATGTCAGCAGAAACATGTCAGAATGCTAAAATAAAATAATCTGATTGTAATAAATTGTAACAAAGAGAGACTGAATCTAAATGTGTTGAAAGGCAGTTTAAAAATGATAAGCTGTTGTAAAGTTTTGTGAATGGTAAAATATGCAAGAAACTGTTGTTTGACAATTAAAAAAATGACAAATTCCTAAAAATTGCAAGCCTGAACAATTTCATAGTACCTTCAGAGTGGTTAAGCTGTAAAAAAAAAGGTGCAACAGCTTGATATTATAATAAACAGATGAAAATTGCTGGAAAAATATTTTTTTATTGCGTTAATACATCCTATCCAATGGACAATTGCTTTACCGGTCGGCGCGACCGGTCCCGCCAAACGCCAGAAAAAGACGTCCTGTATATACTACCGGCAGGACCGGTCACAGAGTGTGCATTCGCCAGGTGGCGCATCGTACTTCATTTCCTGTTTACCTCTTGACGTCATAGCATCTTTTTCGTTTGGCGCGAAAGAGTGTGCAGAAGATTTTCTTCAGAGATACGCTTTTGAATTTTTACAACGAACTCTTCCAAGTTTCTTGTTTTTTATTAGTACGGAGTAATTCTACAACGTTCCTGATCATTATGTCGTCTCCTGGACAGAAACGAGGTTCTTGCGGGCACGTTATGGCCCTTTTCGACAACCATAAGAAATGCGCGCGTTGTCGTGACAAGGGGGTGGGAGACGACCCGTGTGTGAAGAAGTTGGATTGTAGTATCTGTAAGGCGTTTACGCCTGCTCAGATCCACCAGTTGGCAACCCCCACCTACAAGGAACGGAAAGAACGCTCTAGCCAGAAGAAATCTGAAGAATTATCTAGTGCGTCTCCCAAGCTTGTTGATCCGTCTGAGGTTTCACTGCTGGGTCCGGTCAATTCAGGGACGCAGTCTCCTGTTGATTCTTCTCCCAAGCACAAGAAGAAGCGTTCTGATGGTTCCCCAAGGTCTAGTAAACGGAAGCACAGTAGTAAGCCTTCTTCAGACGACCTCAAGTCCCTTGATGACAAGTGGAGTGAGAGATTTTCCCGTCTGGAAGCAATGCTGATTAACCAGTCATTTGCTGTCCCTGTGAGACCGGTGAATTCTGCTTCTGTGGTGCCCAGAGAACACCCCTTCTTTGATCCGGGTGCTTCTACAAGTGTTATGTTTGCTGAGGGCACTAGTGACGTTGCTACGCAGTTGACGGCTACCCAACCTCCGCTGGGGGTTCCCGGTACACAAGCTGTGAAGCCAAGGATTGAGAGTGCTACCCACCCTGTTCAGGGCCCCGGTACCTCTGAGACTGTTGCCACCCAACCTTTACTGGTTCCCGGTGCAGGGACTGCCACCCAGCCTCCACAGGCTCCCGGTGCAGGTCCTGAGGTTCTTCCTTCCGGTTATGAAACTACGCTGTCTAACCAGTCGCCTCCCATTGGTCAGAATTCTGAGGTTGCTAGGGAATCTGATAGTGAGGCTGAGGTGGATGCGGAACCGGTTTCACCGGCTAGTGTTCACTACCAGGGTGATGTACCGGAAACTAGCACTGACCAGGAGCTATCTGAAGATGCAAATTACCGGGAAACCTTGAGAGGGGTGAGGAGTTTCATGGGCTGGCATCAAATTCCGGATTATGACACCTCAGCTGCATCTATGGATGACAATCCCTTTGCCGGTTCTAGAGTGAAGACTACCGGTAAAGTGTCAGTAAAATTGCCGGTGGATGAATGGCTTTGTAAAAAGCTGGAGAAACTAAATATAACCATTGCTCAAGGTTATCCAGCCAGGAATACAGAAACCAGTGGTTTGCTGCGTGACCAATTTGTCAAGACACCCCGTACTTCAAAGTGGTACGACATGCAAGCTGTTAAGAAGGATGCGTCTACCCAGGCTGTTGGTGACTGGTCTCCGGAACCGGCAAAGCTTAACAGTATGTTTTCTAGAGTTGCAAGACGCAGTTTACCTTCTGCTCCAGCTTCCAGGACCTTCAGCCAGGACACCCTTAGAAGGTGGGAGAGGTCATTCAGAGAACAATCAGTGATGTGTAATCACGCTGCTGGCCTCTCTAGATGCCTCACCAAAGTACAGGACTCCATGGTCACCCAGTTAAAGTCCCTCAGGTTCGATTCCTCAAAGGGCAAAAGTGCTGAGAAACAACAACAAGCTGTTGAAGAACTGGAATATCTGGTTACGTTTAACCGGTCAATTTCACAGGCTATGCAGCGTACCATGCAGGATTTATCAGAAGGTGTCTTTATCAGCATGGCTAATCTCACCCTGGCCCGGCGGGACAGTTATTTAGAGTTCATAAGGGGTGGGGTTAAACCGGACACCTTGTCTGCCTTACGTACGTCTCCAGTTCACCAACTATCACTCTTCCCGGACAGCTTACTGGTCAAGGCTGAAGAAGAGATCTTACGTAGTGAAGAGAGGCGTTCTGCCGGTACCACACCAAGGAAACCTGGACGTTTTCATCCATACGTCTCCTCCAATCGAACACCTCACCAGCCGGACCGGAAGCCCACTACTCCGGCATGGAAGCAGATTAGAGACCGGCAAACTGTTCAGCAACGTGGTGGGAAAGCCTCAAACTTCATCCAGAAGCCGGCCAGGGGATTTAAAAAGTATAAATGACAATCACTGTTTTGCAAATGTGGTCGGACTGGTGAACTCTGTAAATGTATCCGACAAGATGGAGGGCTTGAACCCACCACAACCAGTGACAAACAAGAGCGAGACTGTGTTTCCACATGTAAACTCTTTTGTTGCAAGTGTTCCTATTGCCAGCGGGTCACCGCAAAAGAAAGGTGTAAATCCCGTTTATTGTCAATCTATCAGACAAATAAACCATGTGAAAGATGTTTCCTGTGTAGATCACTTGAGTTTTGTAAAAATTGTCACAAATGTCCCAACTGTTGTCACAAATCTTCCTGTAGGGGCAAGACTTCAGCAGTTTTGGGAAAAGTGGGAAACTCTGGGTGCCAGTCCAAAAGTTATCAGAATACTGAGAGAGGGCTACACCCTTCCCTTCCGGTTCAGACCCAACCTAACCAGGTCACCAATGGTCATCAGCAAATATGTAAACCCCCAAAGACAGTCCTTCCTTTTGGAGGCACTGACTCAGCTAACAAACAAGAATGCAGTAGAACCGGTAACAAATCAGACCTCCCTAGGGTTTTACAACCGACTATTTTTGGTTCCCAAACCCAACAACCGGTGGAGACCTATCTTGGACCTGAGCACCTTGAACACCTTTTTAAACACAGAGTCCTTCAAGATGGAGACCCCAGAGACAATAAGAACCTCCCTACAGGCAGGGGAGTGGGTCACATCCATAGATTTCAAAGACGCTTACTTCCACATACCAATTCACAGTCAGTCAAGGAAGTACATGCGTTTTCACATTCAGGGCCAATCCTACCAGTTCAAGGCCCTGCCCTTTGGTCTTTCCACAGCACCCATGGAGTTCACAGTGGTGGCCAAAGAGGTCAAGCTCATGGCCTTACGACAGGGTATAAGAATCCACCAGTACCTAGACGACTGGCTGGTGAGGGCCTCTACCCTCCACACCTGTCTCCAGCATACTCAAACCCTGGTCACACTTTGTCAGGAACTAGGGTGGCTGGTGAACAAGGAAAAGTCAGAACTGGCACCCAAACAGGTCTTCAACTTCGTAGGTTACCAGTTCGACCTGAAAGAGGGCAAGGTCAGACCAACAGAGGAACGTTGGCAGGCCTTGACAGACAAGATCAGATCAATGATGTCGGATCCGGTTTGTCCGGTCCGGAAATTCATGTCCCTCATAGGTCTCCTCACAGCAACAGAAAAACAAGTCCACTTAGGGCGACTCCACATGAGACCCATTCAGTGGCACTTGAAAAACAATTGGAGGGTCCCAGAGTCACTGGAAAAGGTGATATCGGTCCCCAAGTCCCTCCACCCTCATCTAAGGTGGTGGCTGGAGGAAAGCAATGTGCTATTAGGTCAACCATTACACCCTCTAAAACATGCTCTGCAGATCTTTACAGACGCATCAAACGAAGGGTGGGGCGCTCATTTGGACGACCATACTGCAAGGGGAACTTGGTCCCTTCCAGAAAGCAAGTTGCACATAAACCACTTAGAGCTAAAAGCAGTTTTTCTAGCTCTAAAGGAGTTTCGAACCCTGGTCTGCAACAAGACTGTGTTGATAGCTACAGACAACACAACAGTGGTTGCCTATATCAACAAAGAGGGGGGGATGAAGTCGGGGTCACTGTGTGCCCTACTGTGGAGAATCCTGTCCTGGTGCACCAGACAACAGGTAACCCTCAGGGCACGTCACATCCCCGGCCGGCTGAACGTGATAGCAGACAAGCTGTCCAGACTTGGCCAGACCATTCAAACAGAGTGGTCACTTCATCCAGCAGTATTCCAAGCTGTATGCACAAGGTGGCACCAGCCAAGAGTGGACCTGTTTGCCACCAGGTTCAACAACAAACTACCCCAGTTTGTGTCACCGGTGCCAGACCCCCAGGCTTGGGCAGTGGATGCACTCAGTCTCTCCTGGGAGTACCTGGACCCATACGCCTTCCCACCGGCAGCCATCTTGGGCAAAGTGGTGGAGAAGCTCCAGGACTACCCCTGCAACAGAATAATCCTGATTGCCCCAGGGTGGCCCAACATGCCCTGGTTTTGGGACCTGGTAGCCATGTCAAGCCAGATCCCACTCTGTCTGCCCAGCATACCAAACCTTGTGTCTCAGCCATTCAACCAGGTCCTTCACAGGAACCTGTCGAATCTGAACCTGCATGCCTGGCTCCTAGAGCCTCAGCAATCAAGGAGCAAGGCTTCTCTGAGGCAGTGGCAGCACGAATTGAGGCTCCTCAAAGAAGATCAACCAGATCTGTCTATGAGGCAAAGTGGACCATTTTTACAAAGTGGTGCCTCAGTAATCAGGTGGACTTCAGGGCACCACCTCTGAAGGCCATTGCTGACTTCCTCCTGCACTTGTTCCAGGACAAGAAGTTACAACCAGGCACTATTGATGGCTACAGATCAGCCATTGCTGACAAACTGGGCAACTCCACCATTAATGTCAGCAAAGATGAGAATCTCACTCGTCTCCTGGATAGTTTCCATAGAGACAGACCTAAGGGCAGGAGGGGTATCCCCTCCTGGAACCTTTCACTGGTTTTACATCAGCTCACAAAGGCTCCTTTTGAACCCCTGAAAGAGTCCTCCTTGAAACATTTAACTTTCAAGACGGTTTTCCTGCTGGCTTTGGGTTCAGGTAAACGCAGGAGTGAGATCCATGCTTGGTTACATAAGAACATCAGACACCAGTCAGACTGGTCTAAGGTGTCCTTGTACCCCTCACCCAGCTTCCTATCCAAGAATCAGCTGGCTAAGGAAGGTCCAGATAGTGTGGCACCAGTGGTCATCCCAGCCCTGGCACCATCTCTGGATAGGTCACTCAAGGGTGACAGGTCCCTATGTCCAGTTAGAGCCCTGCGTTACTACTTGGACAGGACTGCAGACCTCAGGCAGAATAAGGAGTTAGTCTTTGTCTCCTTCAAAAAGGGTTTTGATAAAGACATCTCGCCTGCCACCATCTCCTCATGGATCAAACAGACGGTGGTTCTGTGCTATGAGCTCTCTGACCAGGAGGCCCTCACCTTACATCAGGTTAAAGCCCATGATGTTAGGGCCTTTGCTGCTTCTAAGGCCTTCCAATCAGGGATCTCCTTAGATCAGATCTTGTCAGCCTGCCACTGGAAATCTCACAACACCTTCACCCAATTCTATTTGAAGGATGTTGCCTGGGCTGACTCAGAGCTTTTCCACCTGGGACCTGTAGTGGCTGCCCAGCAGGTGCACCACCAGGCCCAGAAGTGAGGAGATGTTGTATATATGTAAATATGTACATATTGTAAATATGTTAGATATGTACATAATGTAAATATGGGAAATGTACATATATGTTTTAAAAAAAAAAAAAAAAACAAAAAAAAACTGTGACTTGCTTCCTTTGGGAAGTTTATTTCGTCTGGGACTGAACTCAGCCCCTCTCTCTCTCTATCTTTCCAACTCAGATCAACTCTGAAGGAAAGAAAAAGGGGGGGGGCAACGTCGGTGGGCTCCCGGTTAACCGGTGAGTTAGTGACCGACCCTGACCTTTCAGGGTTCTCTGACCCTAGGTCAAATGGGTCTGTTAAAATTTGTTGTTATGAGTTCACATAAGTCCCTAGCTGCTTACCCGCCTACCAAGCGGTAGTTATTCAGCAATTGTCCATTGGATAGGATGTATTAACGCAATAAAATTGCAAATTTAATAAGTAAATTAAATTTTTATAAGTTAATACCCTATCCAATGGACAGGCAAGGCCCACCCAACCGGCCCCGCTATCAGCTTACTAGGGGTCTTACTAGGATTAGACACGAAAAAGATGCTATGACGTCAAGAGGTAAACAGGAAATGAAGTACGATGCGCCACCTGGCAAATGCACACTCTGTGACCGGTCCTGCCGGTAGTATATACAGGACGTCTTTTTCTGGCGTTTGGCGGGACCGGTCGCGCCGACCGGTAAAGCAATTGTCCATTGGATAGGGTATTAACTTATAAAAATTTAATTTACTTATTAAATTTGCAATATTCTTTGTCATGAAAAATTGTGTGTCCAATACATGCAAAGGCCTTTTTAACAGTCATTTAAAACAAAAACAAAATCGTATAATAATAAAAAAATCCATTTTTTCCCATTGAAGAATGAAAAAATATTCCAAAAGTTGTTTCAATTGTCAGTGACTAAATTCAAAGTTTGGGGTAAGATTGCTGCTAGGCATGCCATGCGTGGCGACTCCTCCAAGCCTCATTTACTGACCAGAATATTTATTGAAAATAGAGGTAGATCGACGTAGTACCAAACTAGAAGCATGAGTGAGAATAAGTATTAACATGCGGAAAATTAACCAGAATCATGAAGCTAATAAATTATAGTACTCCATCCTTCCGCCAACAGGCCACACGGCATGCTTGTTTCCTTCATTGTTTTTGTTGGCTGTCAATAGCGAGGACATCCTCTTGGACAGCACAGCTGAGGTAACATGCTAACTCAAAGTCTTGACAGTGTCTGCATCAGTCGGCATTGCAGCAGGGCCACTCAACATAAATTTCACTCTGTCAGCAAAGAATGATATTCATACAGTATTGTCTAAAGGTGTGCCTACTGCTTGATCTGTCCGGGGCTTTTGATACCATTGATCACAGTACCATTCTCGGTACTTTGTCAACCTAGTTTGGTGTGTGCGGGTCAGTGCTGAAATGAATCATTTCCCACTTGTCTAAGTGCTACTAGTCCATCAGAATTTGTTCCTTGTTGGATCTGTGTGCACTTAATTTTGCATTCCAAAGAGATCTGTTTTGGGCCCCACATTTTTTTCTCTGTATAAGATATCTCTTGTAAGGGTGATCAGTAAACATAAAAATATCAAATTCCAATTTGTTTTGTTGATGACACATAACTGTATGTCTTCCTTGATCAAAGTGTTAACACTTTAAAAATTAAAGGAGTGACTTGATGTTTAGAAGTGGACATCTTCTAGCAAGATCAAACTAAGCAATGTTCAGTTTGTCTTGCAGGTCATGTTTTATACAGCTGAGGGACGGACCTAAGGAGGGGCAGACAGACAGTACCTGTGATGAAACTGCTATCAAAGCAACAAATGCTTTAGTTAGTGGCTGTCTTGACTATTGAAATTCTCACTCTAGAAGTCAGTCACAATTAGCTTGTGTAAATTGCAGTTTATTCAGATAGTCTTGCCAGGGTTTTCACTAAAATAGAAACTGTGGTTAATGGACATGTTGCCCCTTAGAATCAGCATTTTTCAGTGACTCAGCACTATAAAAGTTGAATTAAAATTAATAGAGTTAAAGGATTCGGGTAGACAGTCAACAAGTCAAAATTTAACCAATCCTATATGAGAGACAAGTCATAAACATCTTAATTGTGATCTTTCCCAAAATTTAATGACTTCTTGCTTTGATCAGGTCCTACCCACATAATAAGTGTCATTAAGATGTGTCATCAGTCTTGGAATAATCATGAATACAGACTGACAACCAAAGGCACCCGAAAACATAACCTTCTTCATGGAGATAATCCATGTTAAGCCGACCTTCACAGCAATAAACACATAGAGTTTGGTGAAACTTGGTGGAAAACTTGTGAGTGTTCAAGGAAGTATGTTCGTGTTAAAACAAAATTCCTAATCTAATTGGTCCAGCACATGCATCCAGTACAACCATACACAAGACAATAAGGTCATAAAGGTGATATAGTTTAAGTTTTATTATGGTATTATAAAACCCATGCATTTTTTTTTTTTTTTTTTTTTGAGTAACACAATAATAGAAAAATTTTCACTCACTGTCTGTTTATATTTTAACAGAAAATAACACAAGAGAAAAATGACATTTTTTTGTATGTTTTTTTAAATTTTATTTTTCATTATTGATTCATCACTTCTCACACTCTTTTATCACAGTGGTGCCATTTCAATTCAGTATGTCATCTTTAATACTTTTGTACATATGGTAAGTTTATTATCATAAAATATTTTTGTAAACTTTCCAATGTGTTCTATGAAATATTTTTCTTTTAATTGTATTTAATAACAAAATATGTGTATACAATATACAAGTAGTGGTAACATATTTCAATAGATTTTAATCGACTATTAATAAATGAACAAACCAGTCCATCAGCTATTGATAAATGCCAAATATTCTAACTAGTGCACTGTATGGAACATCTCCACAATAATTCACTGAAATGATAAAATAATTTGCATCATAATTCCCATCTAAACTATAAGATGGAACAAATAAAGTAATAACACAAAAACAAAATACTGCAAAAACAACAAAAACATCATGTCTGTCTGCAAAGTAGACTTTCACTTGTAAGACTAAGTAAAACTTGCTCCATATTTGCACAACAGAATATCACAATGCAAGTGATCACCACTTGTTTTCTGCTTTACGGTATTTTAACAAATACTGATAACTTTATTTGGCACTTTCACTGCAAGTAAAATACTGTATTTCAAAGAAACTACATTCATTGAATACATTTTATTTTTAAAACAAAATTAATGAAATGTATTCCAAGCAGAAATATATTTCTCAAATAACCTTCACGTCAAAGATCTTTAAACTGATGGACACACACTCTGTTGCGACCTGTTTACTGATAATGAAAATAACCCTGCATTATTTAGCCCCAAACACCAGATATATATAAGCTCTATATAAAAGGGTAATTCTACATATTTTGGTTCTCATTGCCTGACGTTTAAAACTAAAAAATCAAATGTTAAAGTCGGGGTTTTATGTCCCTTTCAACTACTACTGTAATATCAGTACACCCCCACCTTGTGTCCTGAACTAGACTTAGAGACCCATAGCCACAAGAAGAGAGATTCCAGAGAACTGAAATACCAACCTTGTTGGCCACTAGGCCAGTGAGGTCTCCAAAAATATAACTTAACCAAAAAAGATACACAAATTTTATAAAGAATAAATTACAATGTATCTTGCTTTTTTCCCTGAAGTATATACATATCATTGATGCAAATTCAACAGGCGGAGGAAAAAGGAAAAAATCTTCCCATGTAAATGTACCATTCAAATTACATTCATCAGAATTCCACTCAAATGGGGCTCAACTGTTCGTGTTGTGAATTCAAATGTTTATGATTGGGGAGAAATATGTACACTGTATTTCCACACAAAATGACTCCTGGAACTGTAGACATTTGTTAACATGTATAACATATATTACCTTATTTGTATGGTGTAACAGTTAAAAAAGGCACAAGCTATCATAAATAATATCAAATGTTTTGGCACAAATTATAAAATATGTTTGTGAAGAGAAAGCTACAATAAGCAATAGATTATCAGACTGAATTTCAAAAATGATGAAGTAAATAATTATTCCTATCCAAATAACCTGACAGGTGGAAGGTTATATACCACTTCTTCATAACCCCAGTTAGTGAGCATAGATTATACCCAGGGATCACTAATATATTGAGTTTAGTTTTTGCCCACGTACCAACTTCTTCCATCGTTCTTTGTACAAAAAAAATTATTGTGTGTTTGTTGACAGAACACCTCATTTTCTCACTATAAAAATTCTGTTTATTTGAAGTGTTTCCTCAAACTTGGTCAGCACCACTTGCTGATTGTAGTTTTCCTACATGTAATACAAAAGTCTCTGGGTTGTCAAGTATGTATTGTACATAAATGTCACACATATATTTAACGATATATATTACGTGTGTAAAAACATTAGCATTCACAATCAGGCATTGGTGGCAGGCATTCAGGATATATCCTTTATCAATTAGTAATGGCTTACCATTAAGGTAAACCACAACACTTGTAGCTTTTAAATTACAAACTGCATTCACAAACTGGAACAAACCCAGTTAGTCTGAGTCCAGAAACTACGGTACAGGGCCATAAACTACTAAAGGTTTTTCAACTTTTCAGTCCTTTGGTACAGAAGCTTTCAAAAGCAGATTATGCTATATATATTGCTACAAATTAAATTACACTACACTTCTGTCTCATTCAGAGTTTTAAAGTGCAAAGAATTCCAAAAGCTTGTATTATCACTCGCTGCTTGAACATGAAACCAATGATTTGGGTGGACAATCTATTTGTGCAGTGTCCAATGAGATTCTAGTACAATTTTTTTTTTTTTTTTTGCTATCTACATATATTTTCATCTTTATCTATGTCTGTTTTCTTACCAGTAGTTTAATGAATATGTAAATCAGAGCTATTAAAACTTGGCTAAAACGTCTGTGTATCCAACAAACTTCTGTATGAAATGAAATAATCACTTACCATGCTTTATAATCGATAGAGCAATGATTTACTATTTTACACACGATTTTATTTTCACACAATGTTGACATTAAAATATGGTCTGATCATAGGGATATACTAAACTAATTGAAATTTCAGTCAAAATTTGTTAGCTTAAAGCAACCTTCAGTCTGCATTTTCATAGCAAACTTGCAGCACTACAGTTCAGGACATTATCTTGTAATTTATTCTTAACTATCTGCAAAATATTGCTATGTAATTAGCACTGAAGTTTTTTAACACTTTTTTTGTGTGAACATAAAATAATTGGAAAGGTAACACATAAAAATACCTTCAAGATACATATACTGTACAAACAGGTAAAAGAATAATACTGCATCAATCAAAGAGTCAGAATCCTTGACTAATTCTCCTACTTCCACTAATATTTTTATTTTCTTCTTTCCTATATATTTCTATAAGTCTTGCACTAGCAGACACAGTTTCTCACTGCTTTATGTTCACTTAAGTTCTTGTATATTAAAAGTCTTTTTTTGCACAATTTTGTTGAAGACTTCCTCTTTCCTACATTTTTTTATATAATCTGACAATCCTGACACTAATTCACGCTAACAATGAGAGGGTTTCTCTTTGCCTTGCGCTCGCTCTGCTGTTCACGTATCCGTTCCAGTTTCTGGACCCTGCTGGACAGATGTCCCGGCGTGGGCAGCTTGTTCAACTTGGGAGAGTTGGGGAACTTGAGTAAGTTGGAGACCTTGTTAAATAGAGACCTGAAAAAAACAATACCAAAATAACTGTCTTAGAACTCAGACTTTTCTTGGGGAAAAAAAAAATTCTAAGGATGAGAAAAATTTCTTAGAATAAGATTTCTCAAAGTTTTCATGAAAAGTGTACTTGCAAAATAATACAAATAATTCTTTTCATGTTGATCAACAACTAAAATACTGATGCTACCAGCTTGCAGTCAACAGCATAGTGTGTTTAACAAGACATTGGCTGACAGCTAGCTCTCAACACCCATACATCATTATGTTACAGTCACCACTGTGTAATTAACCCTTTCGCTACCATCTATGACGACTAGCAGTCGACGCTAATGTGTATTACTAGGTACCATGTCTGTCGACACAGGGTCGATGGCAGTAATATTGATTTCTTCTTTCCCTTAAGTATACTGCAAAACGTTTTCTTTGGTTCATCAGTATTAAAATGATTGCTTATGTAAAATATATGTAAGTTATGCTATATTTTTTTTTTAAATCACCATTTTTACCTATTTTAACTGGTTTCTGTAGATATTGCCGTATTTACCGCATATAGCTGCATATTGTTTTCTTGTGGTTATATTTATTTTGGGAATTCCCTCGAATTTTACCATTCGACTTTCATCCATTCCTAATGAAATATGCCGAAGAATACCGCAAATGAAGTGTATAAGGTAGTGAGTTAATGTTTTAGTTTATTGGCGTTTCTGACGTGATATGACGTCATATGGCTACAGTCCCCCAGAATAACGATCCTTCAGTAGCGAAAGGGTTAAAACTCTTGGTTAGTGTTATTTGTAGACGGCAAATCAGAAACCTATTTGCCGACTGAATGACACTGATCCGGTTACGTTCGGTTTCTTCTCATCAAAACTGGTTTCATTACATATTCATTATTTTGGCATAATTTTTCCAAAACATTCAACAGCAACAAATATTTCACAGTATTTTATAATATTGTATTAATATATCAGACATGTTGCTCTCAAAAGTCTTCAAAAAACACATGGCAGTTCATATATTTATACTTGTGTTACAGCTCATGTATGCATTTTTAAAACTTATATCTTGGCATTTACTAAATCAAACGCTTCCAGTTTGTCGATATGGATGACGAGGAACATTTGTGTGAGTTACAACAACCTAAACTGTCTGCAAACTCTTGAACCATTGAATTTTCTTGTTAAATACTACTCCAATGGTGGAGAAAGGGACTGATGCTGTAGTATATTTTTCTGTTTTGTCACTGGTAAGGTTTCTGTAAATTAGTAAATCATGCAACACTTACTGCACTCTGTTGGAGACCTCACTTCTGAACATCTCGTCCTCGTCATAATCTGGCTCTGGCTTATAGGATTTGGATATCATCTGAAAAGTAAAAAAAAAATTACCCGGTAAGTACATACCTTGTACATGACCAAAGTGTATATAATCACCACTTTTTGCAGATTATAATTATGCACCATACACTGGTCCACAACCAATTGACATAATGCTTACAGTGCTCTAGTTTTGTGTTGCTGAACCAGATTGGCCACAGATTAAATATACTTTTGATTCTATGGGAATCTGAGGTTTGTATCAAATTATCGAGTCCAGTATTATTGACCCAACTTGCAACTAGGGGATGGGTCAGTAGCCCTAGTATCTCCGTATCGAGAGCATTTTACTGAATACTTTGGCAAGATTATACAACCACTTGTCTTACTTGTCAGCAAGTATAACGGAAGGAAAACTTAAAATATTGGAAACAAACCCCCCAAATCTGAGAAATTTGCAAACTTTTATCAAATATTTTGTACACATGGGGACTTTAATTGTGATTTGGTTGAGAAGAAACTACCACACTCTGGCTTCATGAGTTTCAATTCCTGTCAGTCGCCTGTTTGATTGGGCATGGTTTGTGGCCTCCCAACCTACATATTTACAATACCAACTCCTCCCTTCTTGGAAAAATGAAGATTTACAACATTTTTTTTTTTTTACACAACTCACTGACCTTGAGTTTTGCTCCCACTTGGAAGCGTGCCCTTCGTGACCTGCAGGTAAAGGTTACACTGATCTGCTCCTGATTGACGATTCTCAGGCCTATCTGTGGTGTGATGGCGAATGTGATTGGCTGAATGGGTGGGGCGTGAACATGTTCAGACTTCCAGTCCTTCCATGACCACTTGCGCTTCTTGGTACCTCGGCTATCCAACTCCGTACCTCCCATCTGGTCGAGGTACAATCTGAAAGTGAAATTATGTTTTACATACTTTAAGAAAGATCATGACAATACTAAAGAAGAGCACTAAGAGAGCACAAACCTCCACCAAGGTATGTAATAATAAGTAAATGTGAAAATTTGGATCTTTCACGTTTTTTCTGTTTCCAGACGATGATTCAGATCAGTCTGAAAATTGAATGGGATTCAAGTTGGACCAAGAACCATCTTCTCACTTTTTTCATGAAGATCCAACCAATAGTATTTGCCTGTACCTGCTAACAAACAAACAAACTAACTATCAGACAAATGGTCACAAATTTAATACATTCTTGGCAGAGGTAATTATAGTCTGTAAAGTCTTTGTGGAACGTCCTTTAAGTGTAGATTTCTAAGAAGAAAGAGTCCAATGGACAGAAGGTTGTCGCCATAAAGAACTGCATCCTCCAGGGCAGAGAAAATCACAGGAATGGGAAGACAAGTCTCAAAACATGTGTTTTTTTCTTTAAAGAAACCATAGTTGTTTGTTAACTGAGTAGAATTACTAATTTATTCAGCTTGGATGAACTCCACTTGTTCGTGGGTACAGACACCAGAATCTGACAATCTGTTGCCACAAGTGGGTTCACTGGAATTTATCATTACAAATCTGGATATGTCCCTTTCAACAGCTAGAACCTCAGCAATGGCACTTGTGGGAGATGAGCCCACTCAGAGGTAACCAATCTATGATTAGATGCCAAACTGGGCAACTGAGGACCCACAGGAGTTGTGTTAACGGTAAACCGGTATACTCCTTTCATTTTGTTTAGGTAGAAATGAGAAAATCTGCAGAGAACATTTAAGAGCCAGTTACTGATCATTATTTTAGGCTTTCTACTGGTTAATACTGTGTCATATAAATTTGAAAACGAAAATCTTACACTTTCACTTCATATTCACTCTATATATAAACTTCAAAATATCTTGTGAACACATTTCCTGTTATAAATTATTGCTCATGTACACTTACGGTTAATTTTCACAATATCTGTGAGAAGCGTACACTTTCGAAGCCCCAGAAACCAGTTTTGATTTTCAGAAACCACTAATATCTTCTGCTAGTTTACCATTATATACTACTACATCTAATGAAGTCACCTGAATAGTGCCAAACTTAGGCTTATTTCTATGTGTGCAGTAATCAGTCGAGGCCTGGATCAAATCACAGAAATTGATTTAAAGGTTGTGACTTGTAGTATTCTTTTTTGGCAATGATTGGTCTGAATCTGGAAAGCTTTGCTTTTCCATTAACCAGCTTGACGTTCCAGCAAAGTAAGTATGGAAGTTGCTGAGAACAAATTTATTGAAAAAAGGAAGATTTATTCTTGGGTAATGTTAGTAACACCAATATTATATACATCACTCACCTCAACATGCCGTTACTGAAGTAGGAACAAGCTGTGCCGTTTGGTTCAAACACGGCGAGAACTTTGCCGTCGTCCGTGTCGTCCTGTACCACATACGTATACAGACCTGGCTCTGAAAACACCAAAAAAATATAACACAGTCTACAGCTGTAACTTATACTGGATCAAGTATTAGCAGGGTGCTATCTCTTCATGCAAATTCAGAAAAAAAAAAACATTACCAAAGTAGGTAAGAAATAGCCAAAAAGAAAGTTTGTGGAGAAACGTGTGGGATATTTCACTAGGCAATATTCTACCGAACAAACATACAGATCTGGATGCAAGAAAAATATGTTAGAATACATAACCATCAGTGTCTCTATTTGTTGTAATTTTTGGCAAGGAGCTGATAACTCATCAATGTATAACACAAGATAATAGGGGTGTTGCGGTAGCGAATTTTTTCTTCTGGTTTCACGTCTTATACTTCCTGGTCGGTTACCGGTTAACCATCTCTTATTTAAAAATTGAAATGAAGATTGGTTCAGAATTAAGATTTCCACATTTGAAACCATAACGGTTTTTCTTGAATAAAACGTCATAGATGTGAAAATACGTCCCTTCCTGACTACGTCACAAAACATGAGAACCAAATAATTTTCCATACTGTAAAACAGAAATTTAATTTATGTGGTTAAAAAAAAAAAAAAAACATGTCAAAAAAACAATCATCTCTACAAATTAAAGTGAATTATAACATTTATTTTGTATGTACGGTTAGTAAAGTTACTTTACATTGAAGTGTAAGCGGAAAACCGGTAGTTGAATTTTATGACGGTTTGCAATAATTTATTTACCGTACCAACGATACTGGTACTACCGCAACACCCTCACAAGATAGTGTTAAATTGTCAGAGACTGCATCAGCTGATATATATGTTGGGAAAAAAACATGAAATGGTGTGCAAGGACAAACATTAAGTTTTAGTCCAAAATTCAACTTGATCTCACATTCCAATAACTGGCTGGCAGAGGCCCAGAGATTACCATTTATCAATATCGAAGAAGGCCACTGGATATAAGGCGCAGTGCCATCAGAGCCTCTATGAATCTAACTAATCAAGGATAACATCAGGTTCTCTGTGTTTCCAGGCGAGTGAGTTATCCACTAATACAGGCGGTATGTCCCGCGATTAGAAGATTTACTCAGCAGCAGAACCACCTCTCATGTTACACCATTTCATCTGAGTTGTTCACACTACAGGCAATGTAATTTGCTGTTATAGGTGTTTGGCAAAACACCCCTCTCCTTCAGCTAGACATTCAAGATTTGTATGCGACCTTGTGTCACAGTGGCGTTAATGTCCAATACCTCAACTCATGTCCTCATATTACACCAAAAGACAACTGAATCACAACCTTATGTACCCTGTGGACTACACCTTCGGTCACCACAGTAAGAAATTCATACACGCATGTGTGGAATCATCTACGCATGCTCACGGTACGAAATCAAAGGCGTAAATTTTGAACTTTTAAAAACAACCATGGGACTCATACGGTAATGGATTTTTTGCCACTGTGACGTAAGGTACCATACGAACCTCGGATGGTAGTTGAAGGTCAGGAGTGTTTCACCCAACGCCTATAACCACAGGGGATACCACCTGTAGTGTGAAAGGGGTATAAGGAGTAAATTATATGTTTTCAAGCAAAAACAACAACTTTAATTGATATTATGTGCCGGAAATGCTGAAATGTAGCATATTCTACACAAACATTTCATTACGTGGGCGATAATACAATGCCTCGCGAGTAACCGAGTACTTAAAACAGACTCAAGTACTAGCCAAGATCGACTCGTCTATGGACACTCGAGTAACCGTTCGCAGCCCTAGTAAATACATGGTCCCAATGGGAAAACTGGGTTTTACTCCTCTTTTTGGAGCCATAATCCACAGATTGACAGTCATTCACACACACACATACAACCAGACAAACATCCATACTGACGCTCAACCAGATACACAAGCAGAAATGTACATACCCATATTGTTGGAAATCCAAATACCTATACAACCACCAACACATACTCAACCAGAGAAACACTCAAATAACGAGACAAACAACCACACATGTGCACAACCAGACACTTGCAAAAGCAAATGCACATATTCATACAACCAGACACAAACATACACCCAAACACACAACTAGCCAGTCACCCATGCATACACACATACCTGAAGCAGTGATGGAGATGGCGTGTCGCCCACTGTGGTAGTACACGGTTCCCGTCCCATCAGCAAACATCACCACAAACAAAGAGCCGTCCTCATAGTACTTCTGTGTCAGACCCATGTCTCGTTTCTGTAAAAACAGAACCATTTTAAGACAATGTAAAGCCACCAACCAAACACAGTGTTACACAACACTGGTGTCTGCTTCACAAGATAAAACAACATCCTCATAAAATTTCTGAAAACCTGGGTCACACTTTAATAAAAACAGCTTTGCTTGGTTGCTGTTCTAGTTGTGACCTATGGTTTGGGAGTATGGCTTTGCTATCCTGAACATCAGCACCTCAGATGATGTCGTCATCAATGTAGCAGTTTATAAATGCTTCTGTTGTTATTGTTACTAGTGTGAATGGCAAACTGGTTTACCATATTTTATGTTATAGTTGAGAAATGACAAAATCCACACAGAATACTTTTATTTTTAACAACCAGTGATTGAAAATGTTGTCATTTCTAAGGTCTCTAATGGCTGATACTTCATAAAAACTTCATTTGGGGGAAACATGTCACATTTTCACTTTATATTCAGTCAAATTAATGTTTATTAACTTACAAACATCTCACAATGACATTTTCTGTTTAAATTATGACAAATATACTGCTATATCCGCATGGATAAGTTTCACTATATCAGTGAAAAGCATAACTAAATACCGGACTTCAAACCTTTCTTTTTATCCTTTACTTTTGTATCAAATTGCAACTTACCATCAACTAAATAATGATTTATGCAGTATTTTACCTTAGCCTGTCCCTCGGCCCAGGCTGGCAGGACCGGTTCAAACACATCTGGCTCCATGTCAGCAGGATCCGGTGGAGTGGGGGGTCTGAGAGTCCATCCTTCCTCCATACATTTCTGTGATGACAGCTGGTAGTTGATGGTTTTCATCTGACGTGCAACTGTGGATAAATACAATAAATAGTATTATGAATTGGTAGTACACAAACAAGCAACTGAGTATTTGCTGATACTTCCAGTTCACAAACGGTAAAATGTTTTATGCTTACTTCGATATTTTTGCAGACAGCAGATATATTTGGGTAGATATTAGATGCCAAAAGTTTGAAAACAATCAAAAATTCACAACAAACCCCTCTCAATGTCAATGTAAGATGTTTATTAATGGGTAGCCCAGAGTTTCATTCAATTTTTCAATATCGGTGCACAATTCATTTCATAACTGGCACTCGCATATTGACAGAAGATTTTTTTAATTTATTTGATGAGAACACTAATATGCACTATAAAGTGAGTAATCTGAGATTTGCAACTGATGCTGTCAGTTCACCACTATTTGTAAAATTCGCAAGGAGAAACAATGTTCTATTACTTAGACCTGCAAGATACACTATGCTACTGATTTTTCCTGGTGCATTTTCACAAATTCTGTGCTACTTCTTAAATGTTGCATACTTCCACATCTGCTTGTGACACCTAATTGCACAAAATATGGTAAATTTTACACAATGCGGCAACCTTCACATTATGATGACTTTCAGACACTCACACTGGTAGAAGTTGGCTCCTCCCCCACCACCGCCCACACCCGCAGCTGTCATGGCTTGCTGCTGTCTCTGCATCTCTCGCTCTCGCATCCGTGCCATCGCCTTCTCCTTGGCAGCTCGCCTCGCCTTTGTACAGGAAGTAGAAGTGAAGGGGTCAAAATGTTTCAACTTCAAAGCATTAGTGACTTGTCTTGATATCTTTGGAAGTAATTCAAGGACAAAATTTTGCAGTTGCCAAGCATATTCTGAGAGACTTTGTTTTGTTAAGGGACAGTTATCTCTTTTTCAAAGTAGCCTGGTCAGCAATTTTGTTCAGTGGCAAAAGCCTGGTAGATGCTCCCAGATGAAATCAAATTTATAGCGACCCCAACTGCCCAAAAAATTAATAAATAATGAAAATAAAAGCTTAACGTTCTACATCTTTAAATTACTCTGTACACATAATTGAATAACAAGTATTATTTTAGTATATCTTATTTTTAAAGGATGCTTAATGTTCATTCATTACTGGCCATGATGGCTACTTCCACTTTGCCCTGTTAGTATTGGCTTGATGTCAATCATTTTTCAAGCCCCACTTCCTCATCTGTCTACCTACAAATGAGAAGTTAGGTTGCCTGACAATCATTTTAAGCCACGCCCCTTTCACTTATTTTCATACATGTGATTGGTTTTGTTGGCAAACTATCATTTTAAGCCACGCCCTCTCACCTGTTTACTGCCATAAGGGGGGTGTGGCTTCACGTCAATCATTTTGTCAGCCGTGTGTTCTGCTTGAATTGGATGCTGAACCATGAACATCACAAACTCCTGCAATAGAGAATTTTTTTGTGAGTATAATAATCATTCAAGTAAACCCTGTCAAAACACTGAGTTAACATTAATTTTCTGACCTTTTTCCATATTTTAATTGCATTGGTCGCTAATTCTGATGGGTGATAATAGGTGATTTTATTAAAAATTTCCCCGATACACAATGCTAGACATAACACAACTACGAGTGTCTCGTAATATGTCTTGTCCCTGATGCTTCTCTCCGACGTGTCCTTGCTACCATCGTAACTTGGCATAAAACACAATATGAAATACTAATCAACAGCTAGTTGTCAACACTCATGCATATCTAGGACTCGAACATACCAGATATCATGCTTTCAGGAATTTATTTGTGCAAAGTCTGATTTGATGCCATTTTGGGTTTAAAATAATATGAATTTATATTATTGCCTTTTAAACCTTTGTAACAGGTTCACCCATTGGACTATTTTTGTCTATTCATAACTTGCACCTGTCACTGGATTAAACAAAATCTTGGTTTTAAAAGTTATTTTTCTCATTTATTTGGAACGATAAGCCTGATAAGATCAAACGATCAATCCTTGCAAAACCATATAAAATAGGTGGCTTAAAAATGATTAATGTAGCAGCTTTCATTGATGCATTAAAATGTACCTGGATACGGAGATTACTAAAAGGGGATGATTCCCCATGGCTTAGAGTGTTTGAAAAAACTATAAGTAGTCCATCTAATTTCTACAAAAAGGGTATAGGGTGGTATAAAAAAATAATAAGTAATCAAAGCAACGATTTTTGGAAGTCAGTCTTAAATTCATGGGTTCAACTTCTGCAAAAGGTCAAGCCAAAAACAAACAAGGACATTATTTCTTCTGTTCTATGGTTTAATGTGGACTTACAGGATAATGACCTCTATTTGGCAGAATGGGATAGAATGGGAATAAGATTTATTGGTGATATTATAGATAAAAATGGTAGACCACTACAATTTAATGAACTTAAGGAGTACTATCCAATACCACAAACTTCAATGTATAATTATTGCCGATTAAGAGGCCAAGTCAAAAACTTCATATCGGAAAATAAGAAAGAAGAATTTTTTGATAAAATACACCCAATATATCCTTTCCATATTAAAATACTATTCAAACACCAAAAGGGAGCAAGAGACATGTACCAGGTATTTAATACATTTCAAAGTGATGACAATAATTTGAGAACAAAGTGGCATTCTGAACTATCTACAGTACTAAGTAAAGAAAGTTGGGATACAGTGTACTCTATTTGCCACCATACAGTGAAGGACAACGAAATTATTTGGTTTCAGTACAGAATTATAAACAGGATACTAGGAACAAATAAATTGAGATTTGCAATGAAATTGGCAGATAATAATAAATGTAGATTGTGTCAAATTCATGAGGAGTCACTGATACATTTATTAACGCTCGACGATAGGAGAGGGTTATTGTAATCAGTTTGTTTCTGTCAGTCTGTCTGTCTGTCTGTCTGTCTGTCTGTGCACCGTTTCACTCTTATAACTCAAAAACTATAACACCAATCGAGCTCAAATTTGGTGGGCAGGTATTTTATGGGGTACAGACGGATTCTTTCAAATTTGGTGTAATTTGTGTGAAAACTAAAGCCAGGAGAGAGTTTTTCTTATTTTTAATTGGGCTTTTACAGTGAAATCTGCTTCTCTGTCTGTGCACCATTTTGCCCTTGTAACTCAAAAACTATAACTTCAATCAATCTCAAATTTGGTGGGAAGGTATTTCATGGGGTACAGACAGATTCTTTCAAATTTGGTGTAATTTGTTTGAAAATTAAAGCCAGGAGAGAGTTTTTCTTATTTTAATTGGGAATACACAGTGAAACTGCTTCTCTTCATTACATACGTAAAAATCAATATTTTGCTTTCTGATGATGTCATTACTAAGTGATGTCACAATGTAACTGCCATTGTGAGGTCACAAACCTAGCTTGTGATACTTGATGTCTTTAAGTAAAAATATTTCTTCTCATTGTATGTCTTGGAATTGACATAAACATAATAAAGAGGGAGGTGGTATATTCATCATTTTTATTAATTATTATTTCTGTTTTATTTTCTCTTTTTTCTTTCAATTCCTTGATAGTCCATCACAAAAAATTACCATGCATGATTTTCACCAAGAAGTGACCTTTAAGCAGAATTTTTACCTCCACCAGCAGTTTATGTTTTTGTGTGTTAATTGTTTATGTTTGTTTTATTTATTTATTTTTTTTTGTGTGTTTAGATTACTCTAAAACTAATGAACAGATCTTTATTTAAAAATTTGTGAGTAGGACCTGACTGAAGGAAGAAGTTACTAAAAGAAAGATCAGGATCTTATTTTAGATACAAAAAATTCATGATTTTTCAGGTCCCATTTCAATGTATTTTTAATGACTTTAGCTTTCTACTTGATATTTGTATGAAAATTAATTTACATGTTTGGTTTTATTTTATTGTCTTCCTTACAATATTTTATATCACTTGAGAGACTGGTCACATGGAGTCGAGCGTTTTGCTCTCTCTGAGTGCATCTTGTTTTTCTTTTGTGACAAAACTAAGGCTTTTTATATACATTTGAGAAACTGGGTTGATGCTAAGATAAAATTTAAACTACCATTTAATGCCTTGACAGTTCTAATGGGGTACATGATACATGATCAACATTTTGAAGCTGCCAATACTCTTATATTAGTTATGAAGAAATATATTTTTACCTGTGCCTATTCAGATAGTTTGCCCAACATCCCAGAATTTAAGTATTACTGTAGATCTGTATTCATTGAACAACAGATGATTGCTCGAATCAATGATAAATTGGACGAATTTAATAAAAAACTTGGCAGGTGGAGACTATTGTTTGAATAAGTTTTTTTCCATTTATTACATCAAAAATTTTTTTGTAACACTGTATACATAATTTTAGTATTTATTTAAACTAATTACAATTGAGTGTAGCAAAGGTGCATTATATTTTATGAAATTATTAGAAACGTTGTGTTCAAAAATAATAAATTGAAGAAGCTGGTGAGAGAAACTAGACAAAATGTTCAAGTATCTGTTGTGAGTTGATGTTATTGTGAAATGATTTTTGTATTAAAGGAGAAATAAATAAAAAAAAAAAAAATCTTGGTTTTACTATGCATAACAAAGTATAAATAACGCTTCAGTGTTGAAGGTGTGCCAAAATATGATGCCAAAGGCAATGAACATAATCTTTTGTTTAATTTTTAAAACACTTTGGTAAATTCATCCTGTTTCCATGTCACACTTCACACCATAATAATATATTTATTCATTTGGTGTTTCACATCAAGCCTAGTACCTTTATATCTGTGATACATTGTGACATGTAGATTGCATTACATACAGTTGAAGGGGCCACAGTGGTGTAGTGGTAACACACTTGCCTCCCCCCACTGAGTTGGGCGGTTCAAACCACGGACCTAATGTGGGGAAGCTGGTAGTTGCTTACCGATGGTCGGCAGTTTACAGTACAGAATCTTGACCAACTGTATATACTGGTTTCCTCTGCCCACAAAACTGCCCGTCATGATATGACCTATACAGTGTTGAAAGTGACGTAAAAAACACCCAAATAAATACATACAGCTGATCAAGGTTCTGTACTGTAAACATCGTGCCAACGGCAACCAACTACCAGCATTCGTCTATAGGTCCAGCTGGCATTCACACTCCGATCTGACGAGTGTGTTACCAGGTGGGAGTCTAGTACATTACCACTGGGCCATTGTTTGCACTGATATGTTGAAAATTTACAGCAAGTGTACATGAACCATATTTTACAGTGGAAATTTGTATTTGCGATATACTTTGAAATTTATAAACTTTTATAAATATTCTTTGTGGATTTTGTCATTTCTACCCAAACAAAACGAAATGCTGCATGCCAGTTTACTGTTCACACCACTACTTTTTAAGTGCAAGCTCTAGCAAAGCTTGCACTTCTAGGAATCACTTTTTTTGTCTCCGGACTATGTTGAATTGTGGTTCAGCGTGATGTGTATCTGTCTGTTCACTGAAGGTAAGCAGCATTGGGTTATGTTAGTACTGGGATGGGTGACTGCTTCGGTGTAATACTTGTGTCTCTGATGGCTTTGTGGCTTGCACTAGGAGACAGAAACCCTTTTCAGCCTTGTTTAATAGTAGTAAATAAGGTCATATGAATCCAATAAAGTATGGAGAAATCACATAGATTTTCTGTGAGATTATCTCATCTCTTTACCTGGTAATCATTACAGCAGTACAGCTCATCGGGTGGTTTGTATTTCTGGTCTTCTAGTGTGGGGAAAGCCTTGATAGGATTCCCACAAAACTCGCACACTCCTTCAAATACACCACCTAGAAAGTAAAAAGTTAAACCTTAAATTCACTACAGTACACCATACAGTAAATTAAAAATAGCCAGTCCAGGCAGGTGGGCACCCAGTCCACAGCTATACTTGGAAGTGCACTGTGTGGACTGAACTTGACCACCATTTTAAACCTATGAGGTGTATTAAGTATCATGTCTGTGTATCGGTTTGAAATATATGGCACCCACAGGTCAATAAAAAGAAGAAGTGCAATAGCAACAGATGTTGTAAAATGGTACCCAAAATCTAATAAGCTTCAGTTCCTCTTGAAGATATACATGTTTTCAGAATTTATTGAAAATCTATGTACAGGTCGAACACCCACAAAATGCTGGTCTAAACAACAGAAAAGTGTTACAAACTCTCTACGGCAAGAGTTGTCACTAGATGTTACCCAAACCCTTATGGCTTTTACCCATACCAGGGACATTATGTATTTGGTGGCCTGTCTGTCTGTCTGTTTGCAATATAAGTCAAAATGTTATAGATGAATTTTGATAAAAGTGTCAGATGTCAACAATGGCATGAGGAACAGATGCTTGGATTTTCATGGTCGTCTGGATCCAGGAAATATATTACAGGACGATTTGTTACCATAGTACTCACAAGCAATATCTGAGGTGCTAGGCATTGGCAGAGGTATGCACTCTCTGAGTGCTCTTGTTACATTATGTTAACTAATTATATTTAAATGAAGCCAAACAACATTTCTTAAAGTGTTGACTCCACAGTAGTCACTTGGAAGACTGACAAATCAATGGACGACACATTAAGTCAGAGGCTCGGGAATTCATATCATATTGCAGGTAAATAAAAGCGAGAAACTACATAATGCAAGTTCAATATTGTTTGAGTCTGGCCCTACCTAGCTCTACCTTTCACCAAAAGATATTTGACAGTACCAATTATTTATATTCATCATACCTTTATTCCCAATCCTGTTCTGTTAATTGCTGTTTCATCTGTTACTTTTGTTTTAAAAGTGATTTTACCCATTACCGTATTCGATGTAATTAGCGCACATGCCCCATTAAGCGCACACCACCTAAGTTGATGGCTATAAATCCCAGCAGTCTGGTTTTCTACTTTAGATATTACGTCAGCCTGATGTTAAGTATACTGGCATGTAACTTTGTGATTACAGATTTATTTCCCAGTTTAAAAGGGAAATGTACTTTAATAACCTGTGTTAAATTGGCTTTTGATAAAAGTCACTATTAAACATGTTATTTTAAATTATAAGGTTTAAGGTAGGACTTGAACTATTTCTGCACTTAATCTGTGTACATGTTAAGCTGAGAGTCCTTTTATACGCAATGGCAGATACGTATGCGTATCCGTGTACATATGCGTATACGTAAAAAAAATCCCTCCCACTATTTTAAGTTTATATGACTCCATTTATCCGTGTACTTACATCCAGGTGCGTATGCGTAAACAAAAATACGGATGCAATCCCTTTCTGAGCGATTTTTTACGCATACGGACCATATACGCATGCATTTGTCATTTAATTGCAGGAATTTCCCAGTAACATATTTAATTTTTGTCACATTTTAATGATGATAGAAAGTCAAAATTTCGGTAAAAATATATTACCAGCCTTCAAAAACAAATGAAAGCTATAGCTGAATGTAAAAGTTTCCTCATAAAAGTTTCCTCGCAAACTTTTTCTGGAAATATATACACAACTATTGCTAAGGTAGCAACAATTTACTGGCTGTTTGATACTTAATATATTTCACTTTTGTATGTGTGAATGTGTGAGAATTTAAGGTTACAGTATATATATAGTTGATTGTTCAATAAATCCACCAGCACACACATGGGTTCACACAAAAGTTTAGCCTCGTAAGAGGATTTGAACACAATACTAAAATATTTTCAATCTTTTTTGCATAGACAGGTCTTGGTGCAATGGTTGATCTTACATTTTGTAAAAGGTTCCATTTCATTCATCAGATTCACTGCTGTGTAATATTATGAAACTGTTTTAAATATTATATCTTGGAAAAAAAATATTTTATGGAAAAAAAATATTAAAAGTCTTTAGAAGGTTAATTGAAAGCTGGCTTGCTAGTATGTCTGTACATGTTTGTGGCTTCAGCACTGGTTTTGTCGTAAGCTGAAAATGTGTTTTTTTTTCCCTTCAACAGATAGTTTAGTCTGTGTTATTTTTAATTTTCCTCATTTTTCATTGGGGAAATTTTTTTACGTGTGTAAATATACGTGTTAATGGAGCCACATAAATCGCATACGGATAACGGATGGGTTTTACATATACGCTTACGCATACGCCATTGCGCATTAAAGGATTCTCAGCTTAAGATATGTAACTTCATGCTACGTTGGCTGAGGAAGACAAACTCATAAAAAGAACATTAAATCCAACAGAGATTTCTAAACCATAGCCTTGTTCAGACAGTATGGAAACTCAGACTACGGTCAAATATAACAACCCCATTGTAAGAGTTTATTTCTGAATCATACAGAGTTTTAAGGAGGTTTACAACAATTTACCTACTGATATTGAATATTCATAATATTTTTTTCAACATATATATAGGCTAAAGCTAAATAAAGTGTACACTCACAATGTTGATATTTAGGCCTCTGCAGGGTTACTTAATATAGTACAGGATGGGAAAAATCACTCCTATGCCCTCATTTTGGCCAACATGTCATTACAGTGAAGTTCTCTGCCTTGTAGCTATGTATATGTGTGTACTGAATGTGGTATTTTCCAAATGGCCATAAATTAAAACACTATTGTCCTGCAGTTTCGCCCACAACCCAATACAAGTTTTATAAACTGTTTACTGCAGACAGCAATAAAATGTGCATTTAGTCAAAATACCAGTGTTTTGCAAGTGAATGTTTGATGTTTCATATAATGTATTTTAAATGAGATCCTATCATATGGCCAATTCCTTGGTTGGAATTTACATGCTGTCTGTTTGTATATAAAAAATTTCAATTAGTGGAAATGAATTTTGTATACGCTTCCTATTACCAGAGTAATAACAGACGGATGTTAAAAATGATTTCAGTACATGCATGATATTTCTCTAAAATGTGTAATATTACTAATCAAATGATTCAAGAATGCATATACAATGCAGTGACAAATCATTTTCTCAGACAAATTGTACTTTTTTTTTTTGGTGCACGAACTACCTTGTATTACACAGTTTATCAGTGTTCTTCAGTAGGGAGACCGGCCCAAACCACAGGCTATGAGGTTATCACTATTTTTACATGTATATATATATATCCAATCTCTACTGACAGAGTTGCCTTTTCACAGGCCTGTGTGGTTATAAGGAAGATAATTTACATCACATTTACAGGGTTAATTTGTTTTTCTGAGCGCACTGTGGACTAATCACGTTGAATACAGTATTATTGAATTTCACCAATGCATGTTATTTTCTCATAATGCTGAGCTTTTTCTCTCTAGATCCTGTTCGGTCCATTCTATCTGTTACCCGGGGTTTTATGTAAGACCTTTTATAGTGCATAATCTTCAAAATCTGACAGACTGTAACACAAAATCTAAGGTGATCTTTATGACCCGAGTATGATTTTCTCACCTTGCTGAGCTTTCACGGCTCGTTCCAGATCCTGGTCTGTCAAGAGTTTGTCGTCGGTCTCCCCTGTCTGCTTCTCACTCTCCTTTTGGTACTGAAAGCAACCAATAAAACAAGTTAAACAAATAGAACTATTGCCAAAATAGCAAGTGTTAGGTGACTCATGTGGTGAAGCTCTTTAGCCCACTACTCCATATACATTAACTTTTAATTAGCATTCACTTGGATCCTATGTTGTGTGACATCCCTTTAGTAATTAGACAGTTATTAAAGATTCCCTTTATGGCAAGTACAGTTATGGCTTACCAATAAACTTTCACATTTGCATTTTTTCTTTAAGGTGCAGATACTATGTGACAAAAAGCTGGAAATTATATTAATGGCTAATAAAATAGCATCAGAGATGCCCGTACCCCACAGCCTGGGGAAATATTTTTCAACACCATGAGATATAGAAGTAGTGTAACAGTACAAAGTTCAAGATACTTTCAGAGCAGTGTAAGTTATATTAAGGTCCAAATAATGCTTAAGTAGAGAAAATAATATCTAAGGAAAAGAAATGTATATAACGATGAAGTATTAAAACAAGACAATTCAATAATACAATGACAGCATTTATCAGTAAACCAAAAATGGCCGAATTAAGGTTTGGATGTTTTGAATATTACCCATGCATACAGAAGTGGCAATACATTCAATGAATACTTATGTGTGGTGTTGGAGAAAAGCCTGTGGCTCACTTGATGAAATTCCATCTGTTACAATGGGAACTTACAAAAAATTCTTACTGAATTCTAATATGACTTTAACAGTGCTTAATCTGCATCAACAGACAGACCCAAAGGAGCAGCAAGATTCTAAAGGTCAATACAGCAAGGTCAAAGGTCAATCAGTGTTACACCATGACGTGGCACACCTAAAACCGTCAACCAATGTCCCTACCAAGTATAAACTTCCTACACCTTACAGTCTCTGAGATATAACCTGGACAAGATTTTATAGATCAAGGTCGCTATAGCAAGGTCAAATCAAGGTTACATGACGTAGCACACCTACACCCCCTAACCAATGTCCCTAACAAGTATCAACTTCCTACACCTCTTACGGTTTCTAAGATATAGCCCAGACCAGGTATTATAGGTCAAGTTCACTACGGCAAGTACAAAGGTCAAATCAAGGTCACACCATGACATTGTACACCTACTACCCCCAACCAATGTCCTCACCAAGTATCAGCTTCCTACACCTTACAGCTTCCGAAATATAGCCCAGACAAGATTTTATAGGTCAAGGTCCCTATGGCAAGGGTCAAAGGTCAAATCAAGGTCACACTATGATGTTGCACATCTACACCCCCTAACCAATGTCCCTACCAAGTATCAACTTCCTACACCTTACAGTTGCTGAGATATAGCCCGGACTAGGTTTTATAGGTCAAGGTCACTATGGCAAGGTCAAAAGTCAAATCAAGGTCAGACCATGATGTTGCACACTTACAACTCCTATCCAATGTTCCTACCAAGTATTAACTTCCTACACCTTACGGTTTCCGAGATATAGCCTGGACAAGATTTTATAGGTCAAGGTCACTACAGAAAAAGTCAAAGGTCAAATCAAGGTCAGACCATGATGTTGCACACCTACAACTCCTAACCAATGTTCCTACCAAGTATCAACTTCCTACACCTTACAGTTTCTGAGATATAGCCCGGACAAGTTTTTATAGGTCAAGGTCACTACAGCAAGGTCAAAGGTCAAATCAAGGTCAGACCATGACGTTGCACACCTACAACCCCTAACTAATGTCCCTGCCAAGTATCAACTTCCTACACCTTATGGTTGCCGAGATATAGCCCGGACACGATTTTCAAACTCAAGGTCACTACGGCAAGGTCAAAGGTCAAATCAAGGTCAGACTATGATGTTGCACACCTACACCCCCCAACCAATGTCTCTGCCAAGTGTGAACGTCCTACACCTTATGGTTTCTGAGATACAGCCCGGACAAACTATTTCCCGCTGCCCGCCCGACCGGCCGCCCGCCCATCCGGACACCATGGGTGAAAACAATACCCCGACAGCCCTTAAGGGCTGTGGGGTAAAAATCGATAAACCTACACATAAAATATAAAAATGGTTTATGATATTTTAACTGCAATTTTATGGATAATGGCATCCCTTACCTTCAATACTTTAGAGGGTCTTATGGAGGGTGACATCCCTTATCTTTAGTCTTTCAGGGGACCTTTGGTCAGTGACATCCCTGACCTTTAGTAACTTATAGAGGGTGACATCCCTGACCTTTAGTATTTCAGGGGGTCCTATGGTGCATGATATGTCTTACCTTTAGTATTTCAGGGGGTCCTATGGTGCTTGATATGTCTTACCTTTAGTATTTCAGGGGGTCCTATGGTACATGATATGTCTTACCTTTAGTATTTCAGGGGGTCCTATGGTGCATGACATGTCTTACCTTTAGTATTTCAGGGGGTCCTATGGTGGGCAGTACACCTGCTTCCTCATCATCTATGTCACCTCTGTCTCCGTAGTACAGAATCTCCGATTCATCATCCGAGTCCTAAACATTAGAAAATACAATTAAGCATTTAAATGAGGAAAAAACAGGCAGATTTCTTCACAGCAGAAATTATTAGCTCTACTGACTGAGAAGTTATATCTGAGATTTATACATCCCTTTCATCACCCAATGTTATATCTGAGGAGACATCACACATCACCATTAACTGGGTCCAAAAAGGCGTGACGACAGAGAGGGGAACCAAGGGATTGTCAGGCTAAGTAACTAGAAATATGACATCCAGTCTCAACAGTTAAACTCCATGCCAAATTTGGCTGAGATATTTAAAATACTCTTCTGTTAAAGGAGCATAAATGGAGTTACTTTTAAAATTTAGTCATGGCAACAAAAAAAATGTGCATGGGAGAAAACTCACTCACAAGGTATCAGTCTAGTAAGCACATATACCAAATTTGGCTACGATATGTAAGAAATACATCCTTTTTATAATCAGAAATTAGGTGTGATGTCAGACCAAAATTCAACAAAAAATCTTTACCTCTGACTCACTACTGAGGTGCAGTATGGGAATTCCATACTCATCATCTTTTGGTGGGTATGGTATCGAGGACTCGGAAGCAAATGTCATTTCAGATTCCATACCTCGCCGCGAATCAGCCAACCGACTCCCTACTTTAGGCGCTTTCATCTCAGCAGGAAGTGTGCTTTCTGGTCCTACAAAGGTCAGGAGTAGACAATTTTATATAGATAGTCCATATAACCAAAAACAGGCTGTCTGAAGAGCACAAGGTTTTAGGGTTCAGACCCTCAGCCTATTAAGAACTTGTGGCTCCATTTTCTCTATGGCAAGCATGCTAATACAGTCCATCATAGTGTACTAAAAACAACAATTTCTTTTCCACAAAATGCATCACATGTATTAGAAAGTCAGAAAAGCAAGGGAGTTTCCCTGGTGATCAGGCTAGTCTGAACCTGGAGGATTGGGGTTCAATCCTTGCATGGTACTGGAGTCCAAGGTGTTACTGATGCATGGATATTGCAAGGTAACCTTAGTTAAGAAATGTAAATAAGTCTGATGAAAAAAAACTATAAATCATACTCATGGCCCTGTTGCATGATGCTTTCTGTGTTAAAATAGTTTAGAAATACTTTCTTACAGATGGCTTAAAATATATATGGATATTATAGGAATAACCCCCTGACAAACCATGGTATACACAGAATTTTACCATTCTTTCAGGTTATAAACCCCAAAGGCAAAGCCTATTCTAACATGACCAATTTTAAAATATATTTTAAACTGAATAATTTACCCCCCCCCCCCCCCAAAAAAAAAAAAAACAAAAAAAAAACATGGTATATGCAGAATTTCACCATTGTTTGAGGTTATAAACCCCAAAGGCAAAGCCTATTCTAACAATACAAATTTTAAAATATATTTTAAACTGAACAATTATTACAAATATTTTACAGTAAAACTAATTTGTATTTTTTTTTTGGTTTGTTTTATTCTTTGCCAAGGGTTATTGTAAGAATATCCAAATGCTGATGTGATTCTAACGAAATATTTGTTGTAAAATTTTTATAACCCTTACATTTCAGTCATACATATTTATTGCAACTTGAAAACATTTTTAAACGTTATAAATACAATTACTTGACATATTTTAACTGACCAAAAGAGGCTGTTTAATCTATTTCATGTTGCATGTTTTAGCCATAATGGGTAATTATTCAAACCCAACAAGTTATACTGATTTAACCATGAAATATTTCCTCGATTAGCCAATCAGAATCGCGGACATAGCCGACTCATGTAAGAATCTGTTATATTCCCTACTTCGAAATTTACACAAACTTGATATATTGACGACTTTGTCTATAGTGTTATAGTATTCAACTATACCAAGGCAATTCTAAGGCTGAAGTGCCTGCAAAACCTCACAAAAGTGTTCCCTGTAGTCCATACTGTCTTCATGCATTTTATTTTCACAAATAAGTCACACCATAGTAGGTTTTAATTACACAAAGTAAAATAACTCTACATGGGCATTGGATGATGGCCGACTGACGTGGGATTGACGAATACACTATGTGGTCAGCTGATAGCCAACACATAATGTATATTCAAGGGGTTGAAATCCCATGTAGAAACCTTTCTATCATCCAAACATGTTGAGACAGTAAGACTTTGTTTACATAATAGGGTTATAAAATAGATACATTTCAGAAATTTAAAACGATGGGTTATAATTAACAAATTTGAGAGAATGTATATGAAAGGAAACCAGTCAAAATGCCAGCAAACCATAACATCATCTCCAAAATGCCACCACCATAATGCCACCACTAACCAACATTATTATATACATAACAAGATTAAGTATTTTTGTTTATTATATTTATTTTTCTTCAACAGAGTTTCATAGAAGAATAAAATATAAGGCTGTCAATACAATTTAAAATTTAGAAATATTAACTTCAGCATGAGTATTTATTGGTAGAATACCACTACTTGGTCATATATATATGTTGTTTTATCTACCTTGGCATGAAACATGGTTTTATATAGGAGAGAGAATCTTGCAAATTTAATAAGTAAATTAAATTTTTATAAGTTAATACCCTATCCAATGGACAATATGCTAAACCGGTCGGCGCAGACCGGCCCGCCAAACGTCAGAAAAAGACATCCTGTGTTTCCACCGGCTGGCCGGTCCTCACACTGCACTCGCCAGGTGGCGTGTCGTACTTCCTTCCTGTCTAGACAAGCTGACGTCATAGCATCTTTTTCGTTGTCTAAACACTATTAGACCCCTAGTAAACTGATAGCGGGGTCGGTGGGAGGGTCTTGTGTGTCCATTGGATAGGGTATTAACTTATAAAAATTTAATTTACTTATTAAATTTGCAATTTTATTGCGTTAATACATCTTATCCAATGGACAATATGCTGAATAACTACCGCTTGGTCAGCGGGTAAGGTACTAGGGACTTATACGAACTCAGAAAATAACTAACAACTTAAGCCTGGGTCGATCTAAGATTATCAAGACCTTTAAGGCTATGGTCAGTCAACAGAAACCGGTTAATCGGTCAGACCTGCTCTGAGGTAGGGGAAGAGAGGTATGAGTTCAGTCCCAAGAAATAAACCTCCCGAAGGAAGCACGTCTGATTTTTTTTTTTTTTTTTGATGCTTCTTAACTATATATATACTATATACATATGTACAAATCTCCTCTCTGGCCTGGGTTATTTGTGGATCTGCTGAGCAGCCACTACAGGACCCAGGTGGTAAAGCTCAGAATCAGCCCATGCCACATCCTTCAAATAGAATTGGGTGAAGGTGTTGTGTGACTTCCAGTGGTATGCTGCTAATATTTGTTCCAAAGAGACCCCCGACTGGAAGGCCTTTGAAGCAGCGAAGGCCCTGACATCATGGGCTTTAACCTGATGTAAAGTGTGGGCCTCTTGGTCTGAGAGCTCATAGCATAGGATCACAGTCTGTTTGATCCATGAGGAGATAGTGGCAGGTGAGATATCTTTGTCGAAACCTTTCTTGAAGGAGACAAAAACTAACTCCTTATTCTGCCTGAAGTCTGAAGTCCTATCCAAATAGTAACGCAAGGCTCTAACTGGGCAGAGGGATCTGTCAGACTTGAGGGACCTATCCAGAGTTGGGGCCAGGGCTGGGATAACCACTGGGGCCACACTGTTTGGACCCTCTTTAGCCAGCTGATTTTTGGAGAGGAAGCTGGGAGAAGGGTACAGGGATATCTTAGTCCAATCAGACTGGTGTCTGATGTTTTTATGTTGCCAAGCATGAATCTCACTTCTGCGTTTGCCTGATCCCAAGGCTAAGAGGAAAACTGTCTTGAAGGTCAAGTGCTTCAAGGAAGCCTCTTTAATTGGCTCAAAGGGGGCCTTTGTTAACTGATGTAACACCAGAGATAGGTTCCAGGAGGGGATACCTCTTCTGCCCTTGGGTCTGTCTCTGTGGAAGCTATCCAAGAGACGGGTGAGATTTTCATCTTTGCCAATGTTGAGAGTTGAACTTCCCAATTTATCAGCAATGGCAGACCTGTAGCCATCAATGGTACTGGGCTGTAATTTCCTTTCTTCAAAAAGGTACATGAGGAAATCAGCCACTGACTTTACAGGGGGTGTCCTGAAGTCCACCTGATTTGTGATGCACCACTTTGTAAAAATGGCCCACTTTGCTTCATAGACGGATCTGGTTGATCCTCTCTGAGGAGCTTCAATTCTTGTTGCCACTGCCTCAGAGAAACCTTGCTCCTTGATAGCTGTGGCTCTAGGAGCCATGCGTGGAGATTTAGGTTTGTCAGACTCCTGTGAGGGGTCTGATTGAAGGGCTGAGTCAGTAGATTTGGCAATTGAGGCAGAAGCAATGGGATTTGGCTGGACATTTCCACTAGGTCCCAAAACCATGTCATGTTGGGCCACCCCGGGGCAATAATGATCAACCTCCGGTACGGGGAGTCTTGCAACTTCTCCACCACTTTGCCCAATATGGCTGTCGGTGGAAAGGCGTATGCGTCCAGGTCCTCCCATGACAAACTGAGTGCATCCACTGCAGTGGCCCTGGGGTCCGGAACCGGTAAGACGAACAGGGGTAGTTTGTTGTTGAACCTCGTCGCAAAGAGATCTATTTGAGGCTGGTGCCACCTGTCGCATATGGCTTGGAAGATTTCTGGCAAGAGGGACCATTCGGTTTGAATGGTCTGACCTAATCTGGACAGTTTGTCTGCCACTACATTCAGGTGGCCTGGAATGTGTCGTGCCCTCAGAGTTACTTGCTTCCCGGTGCACCAGGTCAAGATTCTCCAGAGTAGAGCACACAGTGGGCCCGACCTCATGCCTCCTTCCTTGTTGATATAGGCCACTACGGTGGTATTGTCGGTTGCAACCAGCACCATTTTGCCTATGCATAGTTTGTGGAACTCTTTTAGAGCCAGAAAGACTGCTTTTAGTTCCAAATAATTTATGTGCAATTTGCTTTCCGGAAGGGACCAAGTTCCTCTGGCAATACACTCGTTTAAGTGAGCGCCCCACCCTTCTTTTGATGCGTCTGTAAAGATTTGCAGAGCATGCTGTAGAGGGTGTAGTAGTTGGCCTGTGAGAACGTTGTCTTCTTGCAGCCACCATTGTAAGTGAGGGTGCAGAGATCTGGGCAGTGGGATCCGTTTGTGTAAGGATTCCGGTATTCTCCAATTTCTTTTGAGATGCCACTGAATGGGCCTCATGTGAAGTCTGCCGAGGTGGACTTGTTTCTCCGTCGCGGTTAGCAGTCCTATTAGGGACATCAGCTCCCGCACTGAACAAGCCGGTCGGGAGATGAGTTCTAGTATCTTTTCCTGTAGGCTTTGCCACCTGTCTGGTGTCGGTCGGACCCGACCGGACTGGAGGTCAAATTGGTAACCTACGAAATTGAAAATTTGTTTGGGTTCCAATTCCGACTTTTCTATGTTCACCAGCCAACCTAAATCTCTGCACATTTGTACTAGGACCTGTGTATGCTGGAGACAGGCCCGGTGGGATGTGGCTCTCACCAACCAATCGTCTAGGTATTGGTGGAGTCTTATACCCTTCTGAGTGGCCATAAGTTTTACTTCCTTTGCTATAACAGTGAACTCCATGGGAGCTGTGGATAGTCCGAAGGGGAGAGCTTTGAACTGAAAGGTCTGTCCCTGGACGTGAAATCTCAAGAATTTCCTTGACTGTTCCTGTATGGGAACGTGGAAATATGCATCCTTGAAGTCTATGGAGGTTACCCACTGTCCTTGTTGGAGAGAGGTTCTGATGGTTTCCGGAGTCTCCATCTTGAACTTCTCAGTTTTGAGAAAGGGGTTTAGATTGCTCAAATCCAGGATTGGTCTCCATTTGTTGTTGGGTTTGGGAACCAGGAATAATCGGTTGAAGAACCCTAGGGAGGTCTGTTTGTTTACCAGTTCTATAGCATTTTTTGCTGTAAGCTGATGTAATGCCTCTAACAGTTTGAGGTTCCTGCGAGAATTGCCATAACAGCTTACAACTGTGGGAACTCTTGATAATTTTGGCCTGGTCCAGAAGGGGAGGGTATAACCCTCTCTCAGGATTTGAACTATTTTCGGACCGGCGCCCAGATCCAGCCACTTTTGCCAAAAGTTTTGAAGTCTGGCCCCTACAGGAAGATTTGAGACAACATTGGGAGCATTTCTTACAACATTTACATAAGACAATGGAATGACACAAGAAGCACTGTTCACATATTTTAATTTGTGACTGTATAGATGACAAACTGCTGCCCCGGGACTTATTTCCTTCTTTTGAGAATGCCCGGGCGCAGTAGGTACAGAATTTACAACATCTAGCTTTACAGTACAAGTGTCTTTTGTCTCTAAGGTAGGGCTCCTGGCCAGCAGCAGTGAGTTTAACTGAGTTACATATTGATTGTCATTTGTACTGCTGCTGACCCTTGGCCAGTCGGGAGGAGTACTGTGACTGTTTCCTCTGCTTTCTACGTTGAGTGCGTGAAAGATTTTTCCATGCCGGTCTTTCCTGTTGTTTGTCCGACTTCTGGTCATGGTGTTCATAAGGATGGAATCTCCTGCCTTTATAGGAAGATGAGCCGGACCGACCCTTGTCAAAACTGGTGATATCCTCCTCTGCTCTTTTTATTATACTGTCTGGGAACAAGGTGTCCAGATGGAGTGGGGCTGAGCGTAGAGCATTAAGTGTGTCCGCCTTAATACCTGCCTTGAGGTAGGCGAGGTAGGAATCCCGTCTGAGAAGCGTGGTATTGGCCATGTTAACAAATATGAATTCTGTGAGGTGTTCCATGGCCTTTGCCATTGCCTGGCAAATACTAGAATTGAAGTCCAACAGGAACTGGAGTTCGTTGACTGCGTCTGTAACCTTTGCTGCAGCCTTGCCCTTAGACTCTATCCTGACAGCTTTGAGCTGAGAGTTCATATTTTGTTGTACTTTCAGTAAACACCGGTTGAAGCTGGCCGCGTGGTTACATATGACGGTAGATTCCCAGGCTGATCTCTCCCACTTGCACAATGTATCTTGGAATATAGGGCGCGACATGGGAGGCTGGGAGGCAATACCGGCTTGTCTTGCAATCCTAAGGTAGGTGCTATTTAGCTTCGAAGAACTGGTATGCCAAGATGAAACAGACTGTTCAGTGTCTTTTTTAGGGTTGGAGTGGAACCCGTACCATTTCTGCTGGGATTTTGGTGGTCGGACAAATTGGTCGCTCTGAAGTCCACCGGCTTCGGAAGTTCTGGACGGGTAGCCCTGGGTGAGGGTAATGTTTAACTTGGCCATCTTCCGGCACAGCCACTCGTCAGTGGGTAGGTTGATAGAGACTTTACCAGGTGCATGTGGCTTGGGGCCTGCAAAGGGATTATCCTCCGAGGTGGTGGTACCTGAGTCAATATCTGGTATATGATGCCACCCCATATAGGATCTAATGCCCCGCATCGTCTCCCGGTAGGACTGCTCCTCCGACAGAGACTGTTCTTGATCAGAGAAGTTTGCCTCCAGTTCGTCCGACAATTCTCCCTCTTCTGGCAGGATATCCAGTAGGGGTTGATCTGAGGATGAGTCGGAGTCACTTGAAGAGGATTCTTTGCGGGAGACGTCAAAGGCAGATGACAAATGTCTTTTAACAGTAGCTGAGGCCGGAGGGTTCGGTTGAGCAGATGATGTTTTAACGTCCGACTTGTGGAGGGAAGAGTCGGTGGCTGAATCTCCAGCAGGGTCGGTCGGTTGAGAGATCTGGGGCTGAGGTTTAATGAACGGGTCAGTTCGGACCACATTGGCAGGTGGAGCGTGTGCTGGCGTCACCTTGACAGTGCTGAATACTGGGTCCCTAGGTGGATCAACAGTTTTGGCTAAAAACAAGGCCTCCAGCCTGTTAAACCTTTCAGCCCACTTTTTATCCATGTCGAGTAGCTTAGTGTCGGTAGATGAGCTAGAAGGCTTAGATTCAGATGAAGTGGTAGCCGGTCGGTTGGATGACTGTTTAACTGACTTCTCCGACTTGGAGGACTTGGAATGTTTAGGATCAGTTTTCTTCTTCTTCTCTACCGGCTCACTTGATGCAGAAGCACCTGCAGTGCTTTGATTATCCACAACAGCCAAGACAGAGACCAAGGCCGGGTCTACAAGGGTGGAATTGTCTGAATCTTTAGCCGGAGTTGACTTGGCATCCTTCTTTTCCTTCTTTAACTTATAAGAGGGAGTTGCAATCTGGGTTCTCTGCTCTGGTGTAAAGGTGTCACAGTGTTGACAGTTTTCAGGTGGAGATTTAGTACAGGGATCAGAGCCCTTCTTCTTATCTCTACACCTTGCGCAGACAGAGTGTAGGTCGAACCCCGCCATCATGTGGCCGCAGCCCCCTCGACGTTGACTGGGAGAAGCCATGACACAAGCGAAAAGTGAGGAAGTGATACGTGAAGGTTATAAAAACCGCACTTCTTAACTCACGAAAAGGCTCCAAGTTTCAAAATGTTGACAAAAAAGGTCTATAACCTGTGAGAAAGTGATACACAACTTAAGAAAGTCCCGCACTTCAAATAACTCACATAAAAATTAAATATTCCAAGAATTGTAAAAGTTCGTTCAAGCAGTGCATGCGCCAAACGAAAAAGATGCTATGACGTCAGCTTGTCTAGACAGGAAGGAAGTACGACACGCCACCTGGCGAGTGCAGTGTGACGTTTGGCGGGCCGGTCTGCGCCGACCGGTTTAGCATATTGTCCATTGGATAGGATATATTAACGCAATAAAAATTCTGTTTTAGTTTTTGTTTTTTTATTTCAGTTTAAACCATGTTTATATAACTTTATACAGTACTCGTATATTTTATCGTCTACTGACCTACCACAAACTCGGCCATAGCAGAGCTAGCTAGATCAGCTCAAATATACATAATAACATGTGGTGGTGTTATGGAGTGGTGTTACAGGAGGCATTATGGTTTGGTGGCATTTTGACTGTAATTCATATAGGAGTTCATGAAATTGAATATGTTCAGATTATAGAAGGTCGTATAATAGAGGTTTTTACTGTATCATCAAATCCTGTACGCTGAGTGATGCAAATGAGTAATTAAAGTAGTACTGTTATTCAGCAAATCTAGTTTCCATGACATTACTTAAACTGCAGCATGAAATCTCCTGTGATGTTCAATTCTTGCCATAAAAAAGAATAAAGTATTCTTTTAGAACATTTAAATCTGATAGAATAAAATAACATTTAAGCATTGTGACCAACAACATTAAATTTGTGTAACACAAAAACAAAGTGAAAGATATATTCAAAATAATAAAGACATACAGTAGTTTCTGCAATAAACACCCAGGGCAACATATTTTGTCAAAGTGAAGGGGGAAGAAAGGGGCTTTACAGAATAAAATGGGAGCCTATGCAAGATAAGGTATTTTGCTATTAATACTATTATACTATTAATACTACTGCACTATCAACTGTGTACAGCCACTGTTAAATATATAAGTGAAATATTTATATTTTATTAAGAATTTGCAACAATTGTATGATATTTAACATCCAGATAGAAAACCTGCCCAATTTACTGAGTGGTACTAGGGTTTTTCATGACTGAGTAATGTTTGTTTCAAGTGTAATTAAAATTTTGAGGTGGGGGGTGGGGGGGTGGTCATAATTAGAAAATTGCAAATTTAATAAGTAAATTAAATTTTTATAAGTTAATACCCTATCCAATGGACAATTGCTAAACCGGTCGGCGCAGACCGGCCCGCCAAACGCCAGAAAAAGACGTCCTGTGTTTCCACCGGCTGGCCGGTCCCAGTACTGTGCATTCGCAAGGTGGCGCATGGTATTTACTTCCTGTCTAGACAACATGACGTCATAGCATCTTTTTCGTTATCTAAAACTATTAGACCCCTAGTAAGCTGATAGCGGGGTCGGTGGGAGGGTCTTGTGTGTCCATTGGATAGGGTATTAACTTATAAAAATTTAATTTACTTATTAAATTTGCAATTTTATTGCGTTAATACATCCTATCCAATGGACAATTGCTGAATAACTACCGCTTGGTCGGCGGGTAAGTTACTAGGGACTTATGTGAACTCACAAGTAATAGCAAATTTTAACCTACGGTCTAGGCTGACTTCGTCAGGAGACCTATAGGTCCAGGCCTGGGTTGACTTTAAGGTCAGGAAACCCTGCAAGGCCATGGTCGGTTGCCAGCAGCCGGTTACCCGGGGCTATACCGCCGTCGCCCCCCCCCCCTTTTTGCAGACCTGCTCTGAGGTAGGGGAAGAGAGGGATGAGTTCAGTCCCAGAATGCAAATAAACCTCCCAAAGGAAGCACGCCACACTTAATTCTTATGTACATGAAGAAACTGTTTATACATATATACAAATCTCCTCAATCTACGGGCCACTTGTGGATCTGCTGAGCAGCCACTACCGAGCCCAATCGGTAAAGCTCTGAATCAGCCCAAGCCCCGCCCTTCATATAGAACTGTGTGAAGGTATTGTGACTTCAGTGGCAGGCTGACAAGATTGGATCTAAGGAGACTCCCGACTGGAAGGCCTTAGAAGCAGCAAAGGCCCTGACATCATGGGCTTTAACCTGATGTTAAATGTGGGCCTCCTGGTCAGAGAGCTCATAACATAGGATCACAGTCTGCTTGATCCAAGAGGAGATAGTGGCAGGTGAGATGTCTTTGTTGAAACCTTTCTTAAAGGAGACAAAAGCCACCTCCTTATTCTGCCCGATGTCTGAGGTCCTGTCCAAATAGTAGCATAATGCTCTGACCGGACAGAGGGACCTGTCAGACTTGAGGGATCTATCCAGAGTCGAGGCCAGGGCTGTTATAACCCCAGGGGCCACACTGGACACTCTATGGCCAGCTGATTCTAGGATAGAAAGCTGGGTGATGGATACAGGGACACCTTTGACCAATCGGATTGGTGTCCAATATATCAGCTTTGCCAGGCATGAATCTCACTTTGCACTTGCCCGACCCAAGGGCCAAGAGGAATACCGTCTTGAAGGTCAAATGCTTCAAGGGGGCCTCCTTGATTGGATCAAAAGGAGTCTCAGCTGGTGCACGGCCAGTGAGAAGTTCCAGGAGGGTATGCCACTCCTGCCTCTGGGTCTGTCTCTCAGGAAACTATCCAGGAGACGAGCGAGATTTTCGTCCTTACTGATGTTAAAGGGTGAATTTCCCGTTTATCAACAATGAGTGACCTATAACCATCAATGGTGTTGGGCTGTTTGCCAAGCATGTATCTCACTTCTACGCTTGCCCGAACCCAGGGCCAAGAGGAAAACTGACTTGAAGGTCAAATGCTTCAAGGAGGCCTTTAATTGGTTCAAAATGAACCTTGTCAGCTGGTGCAAAAACCAGGGAGAGGTTCCAGGAAGGGGTTACCCTCCGGCCTTTGGGTCTGTCTCAGTGGAAGCTATCCAGGAGACGAGTGAGATTTTCATCCTTACTAAAATTGATGGGCAAATTTCTAGACCATCAGCAATGGCTGACCTGTAACCATCAATGGTACTGGGCTGCAACTTCCTGTCCTGAAACAGGTACCTAAGGAAGTAAACAACTGACTTTACAGGTGGTGCCCGAAGTCCACCTGATGAATGATACATCACTTGGTAAAAAAGACCCATTTGCCTCATAGACTGATCTGATTGACCCCCCTTTGAGGAGCCTCAATTCTTGCTGCCACTGCCTCAGACAAGTCCTGCTCCTCGATTGCTGAGGCTCTAGGAGCCCTGCATGGAGATTAAGATTTGTCAGATTTCTGTGAGGGATCTGATCGAATGGCTGTGAACAGGCTGGACAGATTGGGCAGGCTCAGCGGGATGTGGCTGGACATGGCCACTAGATCCCAAAACCAAGGCATTTTGGGCCACCCCGGAGCAATCAGAATGATTCTCTTACATGGGGAGTCTTGCAACTTCACCACTTTGCCCAGTATGGCTGATGGTGAGGTGTATGCTTTTAGATCCTACCATGGCCGACTGAGTACATCCACTGCTGTGGCCAGGGGATCCGGTACCGGTGACACAAAAACAGAGGCGACTTGTTGTTGAACCTCGTGGCAAATAAGTTTATTTGGGCCGGTGCCACCTACTGCATAGAGTGGAAGACCTCTGGAAGGAGAAACCACTGTTTGGATGGTCTGGCCTAGCCTGGACAGCCTGTCTGCTACCACATTAGGCCGGCTTGGAATGTGTCGTGCTTAGAGTCACTTGTTTCCTGGTACCCAGGTCAAGATTCTCCATAGTAGGGCACAAAGTGGGCCCGACCTCATTCCTCCTTCCTTTATGTATGACAGCCACCATTGTAAATGGGGGTGCAGGGACCTGGGGACTTGGATCACCTTTTCCAGTGATTCTGGTACCTTCCAGCTGTTTTTGAGATGCCCTGTATGGGTCTCATATGAAGTCTGCCTAGATTAACATGCTTTTCTGTAGATGTTAGTAACCTATCAAGGACATGAATTCCCGGACCGGGCAAGCCGGTAGGGATAGCAGTTTTAACAGTCTCTTGAAGGTTCTGTACCCAGTCCAGGGTCGGTCGGAACCGATCAGACCTGAAGTCGAAACTGGTAGCCTACAAAATCAAAGTCTTGATGGGGCTCCAGCTCTGATTTCTCTAAGTTCATTCGCCAACCCAGTTGCTGACACATTATTTACTAGTTCCTGTGTATTTTGGAGACAAGCCTGGTGGGATCTAGCTCTCACCAACCAGCCGTCTAGGTACTGGTGGCCTCTTAAATCCTTGTGTATGGCCATCAATTTCACCTGCTTGGTATCACGGTGAACTCCACAGGTGCTGTGGACAACCCGAATGGCCGGGCCTTGAGTTGGTATGCCCGACCTTGGATGTGAAATCTCAGGCATTTCCTGGATTGTTCTTGTATAGGTATATGGACGTAGGTATCCCTCCTTCAACAGTTGTACTACCTAAAGTCCAGTCCCCAAGGCTTCCTAAGTTCCCAAAAAGAGGGCTTAGTCTGGACCTTATAGGCAGATTGTGTGCCACATTTGGGACATTTGGTATTCTGACAATATTTCCTGTCCCTCCGGACACTGGTCCGGTCTGGTGACAATGATCCAGGTTAACAGTCTCTCTGTTTTTATTGTAGTCTTATTTTCACATTAATAAACTCTTTGCCCCGGGCCAGCAGCCTGCAAGGTGCAGCATTTACAGAGCAATTGTAATATGTGAGATGTCAGTCCCCTGGCCGGACCTGATGACAAAATTGATTATTATCTCTGCAGTCAAGTCCAGCACCGATAACAGGTTGTTGAGAGGTGTGATAAGGGAAGGTTGCCTGGCAGTAGCTTGGGAAACTGTCCTATCATCAAGATCACTGACCAGTTTAAGAATTCTCTGTAACCCAATTAACCTTAGGCAACTCTGTCCGGTACCCGGACTCCATACCCGGTACTTTACTGTAACCAGTAATTCTTGTAACCGGCAAAAACTGGCAGGTTGGGGTCACCAACGAATTTCGACAGCTACTGGTCTATATTTAGCCAGCTTTTTTTTTTTTTTTTTTTTTAAAACCAGTTGGGTTGAAGTACTACAGTAAGGACTGTGTAGCCAACACCCTGTTAGTAGACTTGTAACCCATAGAATGAAGCAAGTGTACAAGGCTGTGTAGCCAGTACCAGTCGGTACACTCTGTAGCTAGTTGCTGAAGTGTACAAGGCTGTGTAGCCAGTACCAGCCGGTACACTCTGTAACCAGTTGTTGAAGACAGTGTACAAGGCTGTGTAGCCGGTACACTGTAACCAGTTGAGGCTACTGTATAAGGCTGTGAAGCCGGTAGCCGGTCGGTACATCGGTAGTCAGTCGGTACACTCTGTAACCAGTTGTTGAAGTAAGTGTACAAGGCTGTGTAGCCAGTAGGTACACCCTGTAACCAGTTGCTGAATGAAGTTTACAACTATCTTGTGTTGAATTCAGTTTCCTCCATTAATTCCTCTGTAACCGGTTGTTGAAGCAAGTGTACAAGGCTGTATAGCCGGTACACTCTGTAACCAGTTGTTGAAAACAAGTGTACAAGGCTGTATAGTCGGTACTGGTCGATACACTCTGTAACCAGTTGTTGAAACAAAATTTCTCAACTATCTTTGAACGCACGTCTTATTTGTAGATTTTGACAGTTGCTGGGGAAGCCCTTGTGAGCTATATTTAGAAACAAATGTTGGTCGGTGTGTCACGTGACCAGCTTGCTGGTCGGAGGGACAACGTGATTGGCTGGTTGGAGATGACGATCAGCTTCGTGAACTGGTCGGAAAATCACGTGACCAACTTCGGGGACACGCCCTCACTAGAGGTGTTCTTTCCTTATATCACAGTAAACGTAAGCTTACTGGTCGACTGATGTCTGTAGCAGAGAAGTCTGTACCAGTACGTTGGAGGTGGATTACAGGAACTAAAAAACTGGAATCACAGTAGACGTGAGTGCAAAGAATGTACTTCCGACCTTCTTGTTCGGTGAATCACGTGATAAACTTCGTGACTGGTCGGTGAAAACACGTGACCAGCTTCGTGAAGACACGCGATTGGCTGACTGGGTATGACGTCAGAGGTCGCGTTCTTTTAGCTGGCCGGTCGGCTGATGCTTTAAAAGCAGAAAAGCCTGGACCAGTGCACTCTGTAGATGAAATTCCTGGCCGGTCTGAAGTCGGTTCTTCTTCTCAGCCGGCTGTACACTCAAACCAGTTTCCTGGCCATCCACTGCCCTTACTACCGACACAAGTGCCGGGTCCATAAGGGTGGGACTGAGAGTGACAAAAGTTCCTTCTATGTAGAAAATACTGAGAGGTCGGTTGAAGAAATCTGAAGAATTCATCTCATGCTTCTGATTAAAAAGCACCAAATACTCGAGCTGGGCTGGTGTGACTGATGCTTTACAGCAGAGGAGTCGGTACCAGTGCGCTCTGAAGAATGCATCTGTGATGGGGAATTCCTTCCATTCACAGATTTCAAAACTACGTAGACTGAAGATCTCGTGTAGAGACGTTTCTATGGTGATTGTAGCTGGAAGGTTATAGATGAAAAATTCAAACAAAAGACACGGATAAAAATACCTGTTAGAAGTATATCCATAATTCCTCAATATTGTTGATCTGCCCCTAACAACACAAAGGTTGAATGGGAGGAAACTAGCAAAATGGCTGCCTTCATATATCTCGTCGATTACTGCCCTATCATCAATAATAAATTGAGCCAACTAGGGAGCGTTTCCAGCAGATTTCTAAATGTATATCCGTGCTTGACCAGCTGGTAACACTTTACAAAGAAACTCTCCACATATAAGGTTTAAAATCTGTCATAAAGCACACTTTTCCTTTAAAATTCTGGAGATGTTGAAAACACGTCTGCACAGTACACGCGCCAAACGAAAAAGATGCTATGACGTCATGTTGTCTAGACAGGAAGTAAATACCATGCGCCACCTTGCGAATGCACAGTACTGGGACCGGCCAGCCGGTGGAAACACAGGACGTCTTTTTCTGGCGTTTGGCGGGCCGGTCTGCGCCGACCGGTTTAGCAATTGTCCATTGGATAGGATGTATTAACGCAATAAAATGGGTGTTTATTAAAGAAATTACGGTATTCTTTTCCAAGTAAAAGTGCCACTAGAGGATAAAACAAACTCAGTGTATGTACATTAGGTTGTGTTTATATCAAAAATACCAATAGACTGGCTCTACTAATAGACAGCCTGTAGTTATACAATGCTACCTACATTTTCAAATTTTACTGTACATCTAGCAAACAGGAATTTCTATTTAAACTAGGTTGAACTTGTGCATTGAATAATGTATCATTCAACAGACGCCATCACTTGTATGATATTTGACATCCAGATAGAAAACCTGCCAAATTTATTGAGTGGTACTAGAGTTTTTCATGACTGAGTAATGTTTGTTTCAAGTGTAATTAAAATTTTGAGGTGGGACGCCATCACACGGAACATTTTTATGAAGGATTTAAGTAACTGCAAATTCAATTGCTGCAATAGTTTATTCAACTATGAAACTTTTTGTATCCATGACACCAGATATCCATGTGTATCATCAATGACATGATAGGAGATGATTATAAAATTGCTAATCTTGATAGGACTTAAAACCTATCTGTTTCAGAAGTCTTTTCCTCCCTAGTTTTTCTTGCTACTGAACACTGATGATCCCCTGGTGACAACCCAGTTATGGTTTACGACTGATGATTTATGCATTATGATTTGGATGGTGTGCCTTAGAATCCGTGAGTTTGATGATTAAGCACATGGATACCTGATACCTGATAGGATATACCTGGACTATTTGCACCACCGAGAATATTTGCCGACACAAAACTAGTTTTATTTTGAAAGGAATCTCCAACTTTTACCAATATTTTTTATAATAAGCATGTTATTTTGTCTACTATATATGAAAGTCCTCGCAGCTTTCAGTAGAGTTTTGAAACTTTATAAATTATATCATTAAATAAATAATCTTCATTTTCCCTAAATATAAAGTAAAAATGTGAGATATTGTCTCATGTTTACATGTTTTTTTTTATTGTTTTGATGAAATATTAGCAACTAAATGGCCTAAAATAATGATGTCAATAGCTGGTCTAGATATTTTTCACAGATTTATAAGAATGAAGAAATATACCCGTTTACACAGAATACCAGTTTGCAGATCACATCACCACGTCTAATATGCAAAGACAAAACAGTGGTGCTTTAGTTGGTAGTACACCTACTAGAGGTCATATTCATCACAGGTGTCAGCCAATATTTTTACATAAAGTTAAGTCTAAGACTCGGCCAAGACCTGCGGTGAACATTGCCCCCAGCAGTGTAAGGGGTATCGTGTATCAATATAACTACTTCAAACAAGTGCTTCAAAAACTCAGGTGTGCCAATTTGAATACATCTATAATGCCACCTAGTTGTGCCAGCTCTTTTTTAACATCATCAGGGGTTGTGGAGGCAAAGGTGACCGCTGAAAACATACACAGGTGAAAAAGAAATGAGAAATAACTAGAGGATCGCTCGCAAAAAAAAAAAGATAATGTTTTTGCATAGCAAAAACAAAGCGTCCCGAAAAGGACATAAAGGTGAGTGCTAAAGTATTAAGAAAATGCTTCGTTTCTAGCCTTATACTGTTGTGGCAACCAAAGTCAGCGCAGTCTGCTCTATCTAGCACGGTTTTCAAGATATAAGCATTTTTGTGTTTTGCAAAAAATAAAAAAATTAAAAATGTCCGCTATATTTGGCGAGACAAAAATATTTTGAAAATTGGCATGGCTACTCTGCAGAGATACCCAGCAGGTCCAAAATTTTGTTGAGTTCGCTCCATATAGCACGGTTTTCGAGATATAAGCATTTTTGTGTTTTGCAAAAACTTTGAAAATTCAAAATGGCAACCATTTTTGGGGAGACAAAAATTTTTGTCAAGACCACTGCCGGGGTGTGTATCTCCCGCCGAGCATTAAAGCAGAAGAAATAGCTTTTCCGAGATATTCACAATTTTTCATTTTCGTGTGTGAAAGGTCTTCCAAAAGTAGGTGAATGAGTTATTTGAGAAAAATTGGCTATCTGCAATACTATTAAGAGATAATTCACATTTACTCATTTTGAGTAGGTGAATAATTATCTATGGGTCTGAAACTTCACCAAGTGAAAGCTCTCCCAAAAGTAGGTGAATGAGTTATTTGAGAAAAATTGGCTATCTGCAATACTTTTAGAGATAATTCGCATTTACTCATTTTGAGTAGGTGAGTAATTAGCTATGGGTCTGAAACTTCACCATGTGAAAGCTCTCCCACAAGTAGATGAATGAGTATTTGATAAAAATTGGCTATCTGCAATACTTTTAGAGATAATTCGCATTTACTCATTTTGAGTAGACGAGTAATTAGCTATGGGTCTGAAACTTCACAGAGTGAAAGCTCTCCCAAAAGTAGGTGAATGATTAATTTGAGAAAAATTGGCTATCTGCAATACTTTTAGAGATAATTCGCATTTACTCATTTTCAGTAGGTGAGTAATTAGCTATGGGTCTGAAACTTCACCAAGTGAAAGCTCTCCCAAAAGTAGGTGAATGAGTTATTTGAGAAAAATTGGCTATCTGCAATACTTTTACAGATAATTCGCATTTACTCATTTTGAGTAGGTGAGAAATTAGCTATGGGTCTGAAACTTCACAGAGTGAAAGCTCTCCCAAAAGTAGGTGAATGAGTTATTTGAGAAAAATTGGCTATCTGCAATACTTTTAGAGATAATTCGCATTTACTCATTTTGAGTAGGTGAGTAATTAGCTATGGGTCTGAAACTTCACCAAGTGAAAGCTCTCCCAAAAGTAGGTGAATGAGTTATTTGAGAAAAATTGGCTATCTGCAATACTTTTAGAGATAATTCACATTTACTCATTTTCAGTAGGTGAGTAATTAGCTATGGGTCTGAAACTTCACCCAAGTGAAAGCTCTACCAAAAGTAGGTGAATGAGTTATTTGAGAAAAATTGGCTATCTGCAATACTTTTAGAGATAATTCGCATTTACTCATTTTGAGTAGGTGAGTAATTAGCTATGGGTCTGAAACTTCACCAAGTGAAAGCTCTCCCAAAAGTAGGTGAATGAGTTATTTGAGAAAAATTGGCTATCTGCAATACTTTTAGAGATAATTCGCATTTACTCATTTTGAGTAGGTGAGTAATTAGCTATGGGTCTGAAACTTCACCAAGTGAAAGCTCTCCCAAAAGTAGGTGAATGATTAATTTGAGAAAAATTGGCTATCTGCAATACTTTTAGAGATAATTCGCATTTACTCATTTTGAGTAGGTGAGTAATTAGCTATGGGTCTGAAACTTCACCAAGTGAAAGCTCTCTCAAAAGTAGGTGAATGATTAATTTGACAAAAATTGGCTATCTGCAATACTTTTAGAGATAATTCGCATTTACTCATTTTGAGTAGGTGAGTAATTAGCTATGGGTCTGAAACTTCACCAAGTGAAAGCTCTCCCAAAAGTTGGTGAATAAGTTATTTGAGAAAAATTGGCTATCTGCAATACTTTTAGAGATAATTCGCATTTACTCATTTTGAGTAGGTGAGTAATTAGCTATGGGTCTGAAACTTCACCAAGTGAAAGCTCTCCCAAAAGTAGGTGAATGAGTTATTTGAGAAAAATTGGCTATCTGCAATACTTTTAGAGATAATTCGCATTTACTCATTTTCAGTAGGTGAGTAATTAGCTATGGGTCTGAAACTTCACCATGTGAAAGCTCTCCCAAAAGTAGGTGAATGAGTTATTTGAGAAAAATTGGCTATCTGCAATACTTTTAAGAGATAATTCGCATTTACTCATTTTGAGTAGGTGAGTAATCATCTACGGGTCTGAAACTTCACCATGTGAAAGCTCTCCCAAAAGTACATGAATGAGTTATTTGATAAAAATTGGGTATCCGCAATAGTTTTTGAGATAATTAGCATTTACTCATTTTGAGTAGGTGAGTAATTAGCTACGGGTCTGAAACTTCACCAAGTGAAAGCTCTTCCAAAAGTAGGTGAATGAGTTATTTGAGAAAAATTGGCCATCTGCAATACTTTTAGAGGTAATTCGCATTTACTCTTTTTGAGTAGGTGAGCAATTAGCTATGGGTCTGAAACTTCACCAAGTGAAAGCTCTTTGGGATAGCTGCTCTGCAGAGATACCCTGAAGATAAAAAATTTCGTCGAAATCGCTCTATGTAGCACGGTTTTCGAGATATTAGCATTTTTGTGTTTTGCAATTTTTGCGCGAAAATTCAAAATGGCCGCCATTTTTGGCAAGACAAAATTTTTTTGAAAATTGGCATGGCTACTCTGCAGAGATACCCTGTGGGTCAAAAATTTCGTCGAAATCGCTCTATCTAGCACGGTTTTCGAGATATAAGCATTTTTGTGTTTTGCAATTTTGCGAAAAATTCGAAAATTCAAAATGGCCGCCATTTTTTGCGAGAAATTTTTTGTTTGAAAATTGGCATGGCTACTCTGCAGAGATACCCTGCGGGTCAAAAATTTCGTCGAAATCGCTCTATCTAGCAGGGTTTTTGAGATATAAGCAATTTTATGTTTTGCAATTTTTGCGAAAAATTCGAAAATTCAAAATGGCCGCCATTTTTGGCGAGACAAATTTTTTTTGAAAATTGGCATGGCTACTCTGCAGATATACCCTGTGGGTCAAAAATTTCGTCGAAATCGCTCTATCTAGCAGGGTTTTCGAGATATAAGCATTTTTATGTTTTGCAATTTTTGCGAAAAATTCGAAAATTCAAAATGGCCGCCATTTTTGACGAGACAAAAATTTTTTCAAAATTGGGATAACCACTCTGCAGAGATACCCTGTGGGTCAAAAATTTCGTCAAAATCGCTCTATCTAGCACGGTTTTCGAGATATAAGCATTTTTGTGTTTTGCAATTTTTGCGAAAATTTCGAAAATTCAAAATGGCCGCCATTTTTGGCGAGACAAAAATTTTTTCAAAATTGGGAAAAGTACTCCGCAGAGATATCCTGCGGCTCAAAAATTTTGTCGAAATTGCTCTATCTAGCACGGTTTTTGAGATATAAGCATTTTTGTGTTTTGCAATTTTTGCGAAAATTTCGAAAATTCAAAATGGCCACCATTTTGGGCGAGACAAAAATTTTTTGAAAATTGGGAAAACTACTCCGCAGAGATACCCTGTGGGTCAAAAATTTCGTCGAAATCGCTCTATCTAGCACGGTTTTCGAGATATAAGCATTTTTGTGTTTTCCTTATTTGGAAAATTCGTAATGATTAATTAATCATTAATTACTCGGCCATTTCTTGACCAATCAATGCCAAAATCTAATGATTTCCAGATTTTAATAGAATGAATGTATTTGCCAAGTTTCAGGTGAATTGATAAAATTCCTTTCAAGTTATCATCCGGACAAGCTTCCCCATCGAAAAAAGACATTTTTGGTCATGTGACCTCTCTGATTGGTTGAAAGGTCACTGCAGCATATTCAAAAAAATTCCCCAAGGCTACTGCCTAAACCTGCCAAATTTGAAAAGAATCCGCCTAACGGTTACAGAGTTATAAGGAAAACAAAATGCGGAGCCGGCGGAGCCGCCGGAGCCTGAAGCTCTCCCATACACAAACAAGCGTCCCTTGCGGGACGCTTAATTACAGATATTGGGAAATGAAAAAAACACCGAAGTGAACTATAGAAAAACAGTTTTTAACCAATCAAAACTAAACAGCATATCACACAAAGTTGATGAATAACTGTGTGAATAATTTGAACTCTCTACAACAAAGAAATTTCTGTTATTTAATTCTCAATTTTTCTACACTGAAAAATTCCATGAAAATGGTTACATAAAAGTCACTAACTCAATAGTTTTAAATGCTTAGCTGTACATTCTAGAATAATAAGTAACCCCATTAAACAATTTTATCTACTTTTTACCGACTGTACAAAGTACGCCTGTTTATAGCGCCTCATCGCTGACTTGTAATATTTATTCACAAGCAGGCTAGCGGTGACAAGAAAACCAAACCCCAAACCAAACAGACGCTGTTTTAAAGTTATGCTTAAAAAAACATATATACAATTTTAATAATGGAGATATACTGACGAGTATATGCACTAACTTATGCAATTGTATTCTGTCAAATCAATAGAGTAAGAAATCTAAAATTTGCCAGGAATCTAAAATTCGCCACCTCTAAAACCTTAGTTAATTTTATGAAGAAAATGATGTTTTTGTCTAAAAATTGGTATTAAAAGCCTTAATTTACTATACAGTCAACAAATCTCACCACAATTCATTTATTTTATTAGTATTTTCACTTGTGGCGAATTTCAGATATGTGGCGAATTTTAGATTTCTTACTCTATCATATTAAACCCTTCATAAGGGGGCCGAGTTATTTCTGGTGGCCCATTTGACGGGGGGTGATTTGGTAATGGGTGAAATTGTCTGTGATTCTCTGTGGATATATTGTAGAAAAGATAGTATGTATGTAAATAGCCTTTAATGTTTTAATTGAAAGTAAACCAAAATGTACAAAAACTCAATTATTCCTGCAAAAATACAAAAAAATATAATGTGATCCTCTATTTACAAGAAAATACTATTTGCAAAAGCTTTACAAACTACTCAATCTAAAAGGAAAAACAAACCACTACTAATGGTCTATTAGACATAATATCTAATTAGATGTATTATATATTATCCACCATGCACCATATTTGACGTGTAATATTTTTGTATTCTCCAATTAGCCCTGAACTTACTATGGATCATTAGCATTAAAATTATGTCAAAAAGGGCCGTTTTTTTATATTATTTCATTATGAAAGCTACAAAATTTATGTGTTTCTTACATCACTGAAAAATTTTTCACAGAGCCTCTCGACATTTTTGTTGCCTTCAAATCCATGTAAAAATGGCGAAGAAATTGAAGAAGTTTAAAATTGAAGTATCTATATTTGTTGGTGCCCCTTATATATATTACAACCTATATTACATTCTTTCTTTAAATATTAAATTGTTAATATTTTACTCATGAATGATTCATACATGGTGGCTAATAAAAGTTAAACATCCCTCATTAGACATATAACAAAAATAATATAGAGTAAGGAATCTAAAATTCGCCAGAAATCTAAATTTCGCCACCTCTAAAATCCTTACTTAATTCTATGAAAAATAGATGTTTTGTCTTAAACTTGGTATGTTCCAGTTCAAAAAGCCTTAATTTACCATACATTCAACAAATCTCACCTCAATTCATTTATTTTATTAGTCTTTCCACATGTGGCGAATTTCAGATATGTGGCGAATTTTACATTTCTTACTCTATCACTCATGAAGATCAGCAATATAATGCTTGTGCTAAGCACTGTTAAGATGTTATCATCTTCATTCGTGATATAATTTTTTCCGAATATGTCATTCGGGAGGTTTTTCTGTTATATAATCGACACAATTTGAAATATAAATATCATACAACACAGAAAATAAAACTGAACAAAACCATCTCTAAGAATCCCTCTGGAGAAGCTGTCAAAACACACACAACACACGCAGGCTGGGAAATATTTATATAACAAGAGTTGTTTTAACTTAAGGGTCTGTCACACTTCTCTGTTTGAATGGAGGCAAATGTAGGAGAACACAGTCAAAACCGGGTAAATGAAACATAGTAATAAGTGTTATATTTTTTGTATAATTTTATGAAATGGCTATACATTGTATTTGTATATTTTCATCCTCAACTACGTTATGTTTTTCAAATACAAACAAAACCTCGCAGAAATCGCAAAGAATTTTAGGAATGAGTACCGACCTGTTTATGACTTTAATTATAATTAATATTACTGTATTATTTACATTAATATTCCGGTGCCCCTTTTACTATGGATACTTTTTGGTGACTTTGTGTGGCATTTAATTGCAAATATTTCAATAACTATGTTATCTAGAAATATGTAATGTACATAACTGGAAAGGTATTTCTACAGAGTTCATTTTTGTTGCAATAAAATCGATGCAGAAATAGCACAGAAATCTCAAGTGAAGACTGAATTTTTTTATTCATTTGTTAAAAAAAGCTTGTTCTATTGACATAGATGTTATTTTTTTTTAATTTTAAGAAAATTTAAAACAGACATAACTATGGTAAGTATCCTATTATATGTGTACATACACAGAGTTTCTTTTCTTGAAAAATGAACTTTCCCGACAGTATGGCTTATTTTAAAGCTTTTGAAATATGTCCAACTTCAGTAAGTTTCAACACATTGTCAGTACTTTCAGAGACAAAATTTTTTTTGTAGACCATATTTAACAAGGCTGAAAGGTTTTTTGGTCCCCTAGCGCGAGCGCAAAGCCATCAGAGACATGAGTAGTGCACTAGAATTTACAAAAGTCTGGTAACACAAAGAAATTCAACTCTGACAAATCCCACAGCTGGTCTAGAACTCAGACAGTCAACCATCCAAGTACTAACGTAGCCCATTGCTGCTAAACTTCAGTGAGCAGACAAATACCCATCACACTGCACCACAATTCATGAAAGTCCGGAGACAAAAAAAATTAAAAGTGATTCCTAGAAGCGCGAGCTCTATGTTAAAACAACAGGGCCGATATTTTACTGTCCAAACAGAGAAGTGTGAAAGATGTTTTAGGTATTTTTTATGATCCGGGTTTCACAGAAAACCTAATGCTGAGTCCTCTTCTTCTGATACAGACTCTCCATCACTGACATCAAATGTCACGGAGCGGGGTAAAAACACTGAAACATGGACAAACAACAGATCTTATTAACTAAGCTATAGTATATAAATCTCAATACACTCCTACACACAAGTGTCCAGATAAGCTCTGACTTGAGAAAAAAATCCAGATCGCCTTATCTGATCCCAGAGTAATAAAACTGGTACTTGTTGTGTAGGAGTGAATATGTATGTTTTATCAAGAAAAAGATTTTCTATTCAATTTAATTACTTATAAAGCCAGAGCACACAGAGAGTGCAAACCTCTGTCAAGTCCCAACACCTTCATTATTTTGAATCCAGAATTAATTGCAGAATATTCCCAATACAAATCAGTTGTAAGTTAGAACAAGACCCTGAGTAAACTCTTAAAAATATTATCTAAATCAGTGAAGTAGTCTTGTCGCAATCTTACCAACAAACAGAATCCAATGATCATGTGACCTCCTTGGTGGAGATACTAAAGTCGTTTGATATGCACAGCTAGATAGTACTTTCATGTAAACAATGAAATGACCTTTTATTCCCAGTTCACATGCAAATACTAGTGGGTACATCGTTTATTAATATTAGCGATACTTATATTCTTTTGGGACAGGGTTGCCAATATCGATGTCTCAAGACGTATATGAATATTGCCAGTTTAGGTAAAACTGTAAACTTACACTGCAAAGATTTGAAATAAAGCCTAAATCTTGGGAAATTGTACACTTTTATCTCGTATTTTTGTAGTTTTTGATCCATTTTTGATGAAAATTGCCATATTTTGTTTTGGTAAATTTTACTCCCTGTTAGTGGCTGGGGATATACTAGTACAAAAACATTTTTGGTATTCCAGATTCGGACTATTTGGTAGACATCATAACACCCCGATATCGGCCGATATTGGATACTTTTACATTCAATATAGATATCCTCACAGCCAAACAATTCATCCACTAGAAAATAGCCTTTAAAGTTTAAACACAAGGTAAAATTCACATACTGTCCAGAAAATTGGATAAAAAATAAAAACAGTTATTATTAAAATATAAGCACATTATTTTCATGAAACAATATTATTCATGCAGTAACATTAAAAGGTATATTGAGCATCATAAAGTTCTGAACATGCAACATTTAAACAAGGAAAGGTAATTTAAACTTCTTATTTTGAATGACAAACACACAAACACAAGACTTAGTGTTCTTATTTATTAAAAAAAAGTCTATGAAAACAAGGGGAAAAACAAACAAATAAACTGATCCACGAATCATGCTTTTGCACTCCAAATATAGACACCCAACTTGAACAGGTTAAACTAGTTAAAGACTGTTTACCTTATCACAAGTTTACAGCTCTGAAATGGAATAAAAATTGTTGAAGATAGTCAAGATACATTGTTGTAAAGAATGAGGAAACAAAGAAATCTGAACTTAAAAATAAAAACTGACAGTAAATATATATAATGAAACCCTCAACGTCCGCCCAATCAGAATCACTAATTAAAAAATATACAGCTTTGTGAGCTCATAATGTTAACTGGTCATGTGACAACGTAGGGCAAAATGCCAATTTCATGTAAAAAAATACTTTATCACAGTTATGAACTTTATTAGCACCCCTTAAAAAGTACTGTAAAAACATGAGCAAATAGATAATTTTGTTACAATTGTTCAAATTTATTGAAGCAAGCCTTATCATGTTCAAAATCTTTCAAAGTATTTTAAAATAATTTGATTTGGTAATGGCCCTGTTCCACCAAAGGATTAAGCCCCGATTGGGTCTGGGACCCTTAGTCCTTTGAGTCAGTGAAAAAACATGAATAATGGGTGGGGCAATGGAATCCTGATCCAGGTCTGGGATCAAACCCAGATCGTGCCCAGGAAGTCTCAGACCTCCTCAGACAACTCACGATCGTTCTCCAACTAAGAGCCGATTAAGCCACGACTGTGATACGATTCAACACCGATCCTGTCTGGGACATACCCACTGGGTCTCAGACTGATCTGAGACTTCTTCAGACTTCCTGGGACTAATAACAGATTTCCTCAGATAGTAATGGCTGATTTTTGGTTTTTTTCTTTTGCATGGTGAGTCGGGGATGAATCTGTGATTAAGCCCAGACCTCCTGGGACTAAAACTAAACCGACCTGACATTAAGAGTCTCAGGAAGTCTGAGACAACCTAAGATTGTGTAATTTAGGGTCTGAGGAAGTCTCAGGCTGAAATATTTGTGGGTAGGGACAAAAGAGGATCCATTACAGTCGTGAAAAATATCAACATGTTTGATTTTTAAACCGACTACAACAGATCCAAACAGATTCAAGCAGGCTGTCTGGGACTCTTAATGTTTTGGAAACAGATTCCCTAAATACTTTAAATTGGAAGCCTTAGTCATGTGGTGGAACAGGGGCACAAAACACTTTCCTCAGTCTCATCTTTTATTGCATTGTCCCACTATTTTACAGCACACTTGTAACTTTTAAAGTACAGCCCTAAGGGGCAAATGTAAAACATTCAAACTGTTAACTCTATTGAAATATTTCTCTCCAATGAATCTACTCACATTCTAAAGTATTAATGCCACAACTAATAGTCTATACTAGCTTTTATATATTAACAAAGTTATAACATTTTATTTTCAGTTTTTACATTTTTTGAAAATCTACAATATCTATAAAATTTATAAAAGATAATAAGCATTAGCTACCATTAGTAACATATGAGTAAACAAAAAAGTAATTGAAGTGATATACTAAAAAGATTTATAAGGTTCCTCATTGTATTAAATGTTTATTGTGCAAATTTATATTTCCTGTAGCTAACTACACATAGAATAATAAATGTGATACTCGCCAATGTAACTGTATAAAATTCCCCAGTGTGAAAGCTACCCTTAATTTATTTAGAGTTATGAAACATTCTAATTAAATATATGATCTTTGTGGCTTTTTAAGTGTGAGCTATGACGAGACTCGCGCTTCTAGAGATTACTTTTTTTTTCGGATTTTTTTCCTTTGTCTCCGGACTTTCATGAATTGTGGCGTAGCCTGATGAGTGGCTGCCTTTTCACTAAGTTAAGCGACAATTGGCTACGTTAGTACTGGGATGGGTGACCACTTCAGTGCACTATTCGTGTCTCTGATGGCTTGGCAGCTAGTAGACCAAAACCCCTTTCGGCCTTGCTGTTTTTTTTTGCCTGCAGATGGAGTTTGATGCAATAGAAATGAGTAAAATCTCTGTTTAAATACCTTTCCAAAGACAGTATATTATCTATGAATAAAGTGTTTTTGAAAATATTTGTAACATTGAGCACTTACAAACACCCTTTAAAATTATCATCTTAAGAGATTGCCCTGTGATTCTCAGTGGGGAATTTCACAAAATATATGGCAAATGTCACAATAATACAAAGGTCTCTTTTCTTATTTGTTAAACTACTAAAGTTCTGTTAAATGGAAGCTGAAAAATGAAAGTGTTAACAATGATTTGCAAAATAAAATTAACATAAATGAGTCCAACAACTGATATTTGATACAACAATGACTAACAAAAAAAATAAAGTAAGCCTATTACAGAATTTTAGAATAATGGTGTTGATAAAGATACATTGATACTCCGGCTTTCATTTGCTTGAATTTTAAGAGAAAATGAAAGTCAAAGTTGGTGTTTTACATCCCATTCATCATCCAGGATAAGTTTGAAACAGGTCCTAAGACTTGCCATTTCTCGGAGTAAAACCCACATAGAGGTGACAGCATTTGGTTCTAGTAATGGCTGACTTCTACTTAACGATGCATTACTGATGTTGGGCTCCAAACGGTCACACTAATTTGTAAATTCTGCTTGTACTGGTTATACAGTCACTGGAATGGTGAAAATGTTAAATCCACATATATGATTCATAATTGAAAGTAAGAAATGGTATCCCGAGAAATTATCAAGTTTGTGAACAAAAATAAATTAGGTTTGTCAGACATTTGATGAGATTTGTAGATTTTTTATTTTCTTAATGAGCCTAGAGCCATATAAAATGTAGAGGTGTGTATTTTCAAGAACTGATTGTTCACAATCATGGCTATGATTACAGTTGAAATTGTATTTAAATATTTTTGTAATGTATTTGAAACCTTAAATACTTTGTAAAGACCTGTTAAATACTTTAAAATATGCTAATAAATTTTTTTTTTCTATTTTAATTTTGCTATGTTTTGCATTAATGATGTTTGCAGGGCCACAACTTAAAGGGACTGCATTTTTTTCTGTAACAACTGCACGATAAGCAGAATGTCCATATTCAGTTAACAACACTGATATTGACCCTAAACATGCTTTAGATGGAGGTTGCAGAGAGGGGTTCTATCTTTGAGAACCGATTGTTTCTGGCACAACCACATGATAGGCTGAATACCTGTATTCAGTCAACCACACCAATATTGATCCTTGACATTATTTAGATGGAGATCCGGGGGTTCTATCTTTGAGAGTAAATTGTCCCCCATTAGTGTATAAACGAAACCTCTCTGATAAGCAACTTACAGTAAGAAATCTAAAATTTGCTACACATCTGAAATTAGCCACATGCTGAAATGTTAAGAAAATAAATGAATTGAGGTGATATTTGTTGTATGTAGTTAGTTGTATGTATACCAAATGTAAGACAAAGCATCATTTTCTTCATGGAATTAACTGCAGTTTTACGGGTGGCGAATTTCAGATTTCTGGCAAATTTTAGATTCCTAACTCTACACATTTCTACACATTGAATACAACATTGAAAGCTAACTGCTAACACTGTTTTAAGCTGTTACAACATAAGAAAATACTACATGTAGGAAACAGGAAGTGGTTAGCAAGTATCAGTGTGTAGATTTATAAGTTCACTGGAATATTTAAAAGAACACTTGGAACGTTTTTCTTGAGATATTGAAGCATTCACAAGTCTTTAAACCGGGAACTGACTGATTGGTTTGGAGTACGCATTATGTTTAACACATTGTATAGGGTCATATCACGATGGGTAGCTGGGTGGAAACAAGTGTATACTAGTTGATGTCCACATTCTCCACTGAAAACCACTGAGCACTTGCAAACAACTGCCAACCTTCTGACTTCAGGTCAGTTTGTTTAGTTTAGTGTTGGACATGGTAAACCGGAAATCTATTTGCCAACCGAAAGACACTGATCTGGTTACCTTTGTTTTCTTTTAACCAAAACAGGTTTGGTCACATATTCATCATTTTAACTTAAGTTTACCAAAAATATCCAACTACAACAAATATTTCACAAAAATATACACACTAATACTTGCCAGGAAATAGCAGACATTGAGTTTTACTACTTTGAGGCTCTGTGGTACTTTTTTTTTGTCCATTCAAGTAATTTTATTGAATAATGAGCAACTGCTGATTAATCTTGAAATTTTTATTAAATACTGATACTTAGGTTCTCTTGAATGGGTTTCAGTTATATCCGAACAATACCCCTATACTCCGTATTTATCAACAATTATCATAGAAAGTTCTCAATGAAATATTTGCTTGAACCGCAAAATTACTTGAATGTAAAAACAGAAACAGAGCAATAGCCACGGGTTGGTCTGAAACATGTAATACTTTATGTACTCGAGTACTTTTTAACACATACAGTATTCTTTTTGGTGACTAAGAGGTAAATATTTTGAGAATATTTTCATTATCTTTTCCAAGATGCTGATGTCAAACAAGTTAAGAAGAATTGAGTTTTCAAGATTTTGCAGCCAAAATAGTTGACTGTACTCTATTTTCCAGGCAGTACTCGAGTAGTTTTAGAAGCCTTAGTTCAGGGGTTAGCTCATAGATGGAGCTACCTGTCTTGGTTATACTGTTTTCATCGAGTTCGTCACTTTTCAGCAAACTCTCGTCTTCTCCGCTACTGTCACCTTCAGGTCACCACATTCATACGTTTTATTACCAATTTTACATGTTTTATTACCAATTTTACATGGTTTTAAAACCAATGTTTTTAAAGCAATTGTATATTTTTACAAACCAAGTTTACACGTTTCATTATTAGATAAACTTAACTTACTTTTTTACCAACTTCACACCTTTTAACCAATTTCACATCTTTTTACCAATTTTTTTATGTTTTCAATGATCTTACATGTTTTTTAAAAATACTTTCACAGATTTTTACAAGTTAAAACACCAATTTCACACTTTTCTTGCCATTTTTCACAGATTTGACCAATTATACATTTTTTTTACTAAATTTAAACATTTAATTTTAACATTTTAAGTTTTATATAAAATATCACTCTGTACTGAAAATTGTGTCACTTAAGGCTGAAATCTTTTTACCTACTATATCCATTTTTCATTTGAGAGCTGAACCTTTTGACAAATTATTTAAAACAGTCACCAGGGCAGAGATGAAAAAAAAAATTTAAAAAAAGACAAAATTGAAACCACTAGCTGCTAAAAAATAAGTTGTCTTTTTTTTTTGGTATTCAGTTCCAATTTATTGAATATATAAAAATCTATGATGACTACTAGCTTCATAGGTAACTTAAAACAATCTTGCAATTGACAAATATAACAAGAGAGTGAGAAATGCCCCAAAAGGCGGGTTGCACAGGCAGCAATAAGGTTAGCGACTGCTGTAATTAAATTTAGAAACAAGGAAAGAAATGTTTGGTCACCCAGTTAAGGGTGTTAGACGTGCTAAGAAATGTAAAACTGGTAATCTAGGTTACAGAATTGTATTTATGCTATAAACGGACAAATGAACAGACAGAAGTGCACCAATTTCGAAAGTAACTTAGCTATGATGGTGATCTATTTCCCTGTTAAGTTTGAATTCGATTGGACAAAGAGTTTTCGGGTTAGAGTCCGGAAACGGAAATGTTGACGGACAAACGGGCAAACAAACAGATGGAATTACACCAATTTCAAAAGCAACTTAGCTATGATGGTGATCTATCTCCCTGTTAAGTTTGAATTCCAATGGACAAAGTGTGTTCGAGTTAAAGTCTGGAAACAGAAATGTTGGCAGACAGAGAAACGGACAAAAAACAAATGAACAGATGGAATTACACCAATTTCTAAAGGAACCTAGCTATGATGGTGATCTATCGCCCTGCCAAGTTTGAATTTGATTGGACAAAGTGTTTTTGAGTTTAAAGTCCCAAAACGGAACTGTTGACGGACAGACAAAAGGACAAAAAACGGACAAACGAACATACGGAATTACACCAATTTCGAAAGGAACCTAGCTATGATGGTGATCTATCTCCCTCTGAAGTTTGAATTCGATTGGACAAAGCGTTTTCGAGTCAGAGTCCGGAAACAGAAATATTGGCGGAGAGACAAACGGACAAAAAACAAATGAACAGATGGAATTACACCAATTTCAAAAGGAACCTAGTTATGATGGTGATCTATCTCCCTGTCAAGTTTGAATTTGATTGGACAAAGCGTTTTCAAGACAGAGTCCGGAAATGGAAATGTGGACGGACAGATGGATGTCGGACACATCAATCTAATAGGCAGGTTGGTTATATGCAACCCGCCTAAAAATAACTTGATTGTCGCGTTAGTACTTTTTTTCCAGGATAATTATACCTTGACAAAGACTGGTTCATAGATATAAGTCTGTTGCACAAAATTAGTTAACAGACATGAGGAAATATTCACTTATTTTTAGAATTACTTTTATCCCCAGGTTTTGTTTCATCTGTATTATTTTTATTATTATTATTGTTGTTTTCATCAATATTCTCTTGAGTACAACATGAATTTCTGATAATAAATAAATTCCTGATAATTTTTAACAATCTAAGGAATATAATGGATAAAACGGTCACACACAAGAACAGATAGCATTAATACTTGAGTTGTTGATCAGCAGGAAGGTAATATGTTGTTAAAGAAACTGCAGTAAAAACACACTTTTTACGTTAATTTTGAGAAAAATTTCTTCTGGGAAACCTTTTCTTAGAAACTTCCTATAGTTTATATTTTAAAAATCTCAGTGAAAAACTAATTTTAACATTAAGAAAGTTAGTAAATATGGAGCCAGTCCTATAAATTCATGTGTCAAAGAACAGTCTGATCACTTATAGATTTAATCATCCAGGCCAAAAACTCTAATAATAATCCAATCACCTCAGCTCCACAAATACCTAAAATACCTGCACGTAAAGGAGTTAATTACTGCCAATTATAATAACAATCATTATTATTATTAAATTTATTATTAGGTTATGCCAATAATCTCTGCTGCACAAATACCTTAAACACGTAGACATCAAATCAGCATGCATTGATAATTATTTTTTAGAATAAGAAATTTGAGCATTTGTTACAGTATGTGAAACCCAAAACACAGGTAAACCCCTTTATTTTTATTTTACATTTGTTGAAAATTCTAATCAAACTTTTCAGTGAGAATTTTGTAAACCATTTATCTAGTCTATTACAAAGGCCTGCTGTGTGTTACTAATTCTGTATTCGAGAAGATTTTCATCATTACTCTACTGATCAACAATTAATTTTGTTTATTTTGTTGATATAATGTTTTATGTCATGCCAAGTACTATTTTATCGGTTATATTGTGATTAGTCGTTGGAAGGGCGAAGCAAAACGAGCTTAGACAATTGGTCAAGGTTAAACCACAAAAAAAGTAAATTTATGTACATACTTGCGGTTCCATCAGATTTTCCTGAGGCCCTCGATCTTCGTCCTTTCTTGTATTTCTGACAAAAGAAAAAACATAAACAAGGAAATGTAACCAAATTGAAAGAAATTTTTAATTAACTTTTCATCATCTGAAACCGACTTCCTTGCTGGTGCAATGTCTTCCTGACAAGGCGAAAGTCAATGCACTCAACTAAGAAAACAAGGGGCAAAGGTCACAGTTAAGGACTGTAAGGCTGGTTCTTAGTGTGTGTGTGTGTGGGGGGGGGGGCTCCAAAACGTATATGATCATGTCTAAAAGACTTAGCAAAGAGTTAATCGGATTTATGAACGTCATAGTCAAAAGTGGGAACTTCAAGAAAAAAGTTTGTATTTAAGATCAGGGAACAGCTGGTCCCACATAATCCGTGCTCATAAAAATGCAAAATACAGCCAAAGGTTTTGTATAAACCAAAGGCTGTTTTTGACCTAAATAAGGAGACATCATTATTTGAGGCATATTTTCTGTGTATTGCCCAGCACCACTTGCCACGCATGATTACTAATTTGTTAGCAATGGCTGATTTTCTGTCAAAATTTCATTAATTATGTATGCCACAGATAAGTTACATAGTACACACACCATTAGACAGGTGTTTTTACAGAGCTTCTGTTTGCTTTAGTTGCACTGAAATCTGTGTGGAAATGGTAGAGAAATCCTAAGTAAAAAATTGATATTTTAAATTCACTACATTTTCAAGGATTAATTCATTGCAATGCACAGCAGTTTTGGCTCATTTCAACACGTTTTATATTACACAAGGATATTAACTCAGGTTCCATAGTACCTGGAAATCTTCCAGCCAACTCCACTCAGTTTGTGTTTCCACAGTAACAGCCTGGTCTTGTGATGCAGAATGCATTTTCTGAAGTCCGCTGTCACTGAAATGATAAAAAATATGATAACACATATACAAGCATTAAACATTAACATTTGTGGGAATACAAATAATCAAGCATTGGTCTTGTTTAGAGCACAAAATCTGAGGTTAGGCAATATAATTAAGAATATGAGAAAGCAAGTAGGGGCTTCAGCCATATCCTAGATTAATTCCACAAAAGGGAAGTGCTGCATTCCTCCCACATTCCTACCATGTTCCTTATTCAATCTTTAATGATCTTGTCAACATCAATGTCATGATTTTAAGGAGTCTTTTTGTGTTTGATTACAATTACATTTTCCTCTGATTCCCAAATTAATAACTGACCTACTTCTGATTGCTAGAATCACTTCAGAAACATCAGAGGATCACATGGGGAGATGTTCCTTCATCAATCCTTACCACTGTAAATCGGGAAATGTTTTTATAAAAATTAAAAAGTTCAGGAGGGTGAGGGGGTCGGGAGTAGTTTGAAAATACATATGCAGAGAGGAATCTGCCACTGTGGCCTAGTGGGTAACACACTCGCCTAGGAACACAAAGGACGTGGGTTCAATCCCAGGTACAGGCAGATACATAGTGGCTCGGATGGCCACTTAAAATGCTGGTCCTCAGTCATTGGATCATATCCCCAGTGGCAGGTTAAAGAACCTCAAAGATATTGACAAATGGTCATCCTTGAGCCTCTGTCTTTCAGTTGTGGGAATGTCAGTAATTTGAGAGTTGGACTGTACTTTTCAGTCGGATGGGTCATACAGTGCTTTGAGTCCTGTAGTACATGGAGATATTCCTCCGAGTATAAATACAAATAAAAAAAAATTGGACTTCAGGTGTGCAAGAATTGCATGCTTCCAGGAAGGCAAGGAACAGTACTGGCCCTGTGACAACTTTGCTTATGGCCGTATTTCTGTGTATTTTCTTTATGCTTGATGACCTCGTCCTAATGGCTCTGAAAAAAGACCCTCCTAGCTCAGCAGTGCATGTTGAAGAATGACCTGCCTCAAACATCAATGCCCTTTCATACCTCCAGTCTGTACATTTTAGCAAAGCTCAAGAAGGATCAGAACAGGTTTATTATTATATAAAGGTTGTAAAGACATTTTCAATGTTCAACAGTATTTAAGTTTCACCGTATCAGCGAAAAGTACATGAACACCCGCATTTCATTTGCTTTGTGGATCCAGAAGCTGAGCTTCATTTTCATGAATGGTCCAACCACCATAAATCGCCCACATGGAAATATAGCATAATAAATATTTTACCTGTGTAGCTGTGGTAACTCCTCCTGTTCAATTTCTCTGCGGAAGCTCTGTGTGATTCGTGGTCTCTTGTTGGATTCTCTCGTATTACTTGCTGCCATTGTGCCACCTAAACAGATTACTGTGGGTTTATCATTTAGCACAAAATGTTACCAGGTATCGACATTGCCCGAACTGATTTGAATCTGGGTAATTAATACCGGGAGATCACTACTATTTTACCTGTCGTTATTTGTATCGGAATAATGTGAACAAAGATAGATCAATGCCGATTATTTAATCAAAAGTGAAAAAAATAGCATCAGAGATACCCGTACCCCACAGCCTAGGGAAATATTTTTAACACCATGAGATATAGAAGTAGTGTATCAGTACAAAGTTCAGGATACTTTCAGAGCACTGTCAGTTATATAAAGGTCCAAACAATGTTTAAATAGAGAAAATAATGTCTAAGAGAAAGATAATGCATGTAAAGATGAAGTATTAAAAGAAGACAATTCAATAACAATATGACAGCATTAATCAGTAAACTAAACATTACGACACTCCTTATCTACATCTGGCATGGCCGAATTATGGTTTGGATGTTTTGAATATTATCATGCATACAGAAGTGGCAATACATTCAATGAATGCTCATGTGTGGTGTTGGAGCAAACTCTGTGGCTCACTTGATGAAATTCCATCTGTTACTATGGGAAGTTGTAAAAGTAAAATTCTTAATGAATTCTAATATGACTTTAACAGTGCTTAATCTGCATCAAAAGACAGACCCAAAGGTGCAACAAGATTTTAAAGGTCAAGGTCACTACGACAAGGTCAAAGGTCAAATCAAGGTCACACAATGATGCTGGACACCTACAACCCCTAACCAATGTCCCCACCAAGTCTCAATTTCCTATACCTTACAGTTTCCGAGATATAGTTGGACAAGATTTTATAGGTCAAAGTAACTACAGCAAGGTCAAATCAAGGTCAGACCATGACGTTGCACACCTACACCCCCTAACCAATGTCCCTACCAAGTATCAACTTCCTACACCTTACGGTTTCCAAGATATAGCCCGGACAAGATTTTCAAACTCAAGGTCACTACGGCAAGGTCAAAGGTCAAATCAAGGTCAGACCATGACGTTGCACACCTACACATCCTAACCAATTTCCCCTTACCAAGTATCAACTTCCTACACCTTATGGTTTCTGAAATACAGCCCGGACAAACTTTTTCCCACCACCCGCCGGATCGCCTGCCCACCCATCATGGCCCACCATGGGTGAAAACAATACCAGACAAAAAAAAAACAAAAAACAAATATGAAATAAGATGAGGAAATGGATATAAGTCACCACAAATATAACCAAAATATAACTGAAAAGATTTTACAAACATCTCCCTCACTCCATATATGCTTTCTGTATCCTCACTTGCGACTGACTAATTTTATGATCAATCAATCAATCAGTTGTCCAAGTGCTTAATCTCCGTATCTACGGATTATAAGGCACACCATCCAGTTCGTAAGGCATAAATCATCAAGACATTAGACATGTTCCAAGTCGTACCCAGGGAGGCGATCCGGTGTTCAGTAGTTAGAAGCTATGGTGGAAATGATTTCTGAAATAGGTAGGTTTTTAGTCCACTTTTGAAACACGAGAGATTTGGAGCACTGCGGATATCATGTGGAAGATCATTCCATAACTTCGGGGCATCATATGAGAAACTGTTGTTGAAATGGACCTTTGATTTATGGATGGAAGCACAACTAGAGGATCGCTCGCAAAAAAAAAAGATAATGTTTTTGCATAGCAAAAACAAAGCGTCCCGAAAAGGATATAAAGGTGAGTGCTAAAGTATTAAGAAAATGCTTCGTTTCTAGCCTTATACTGTTATAACCAAAGTCAGCGCAGTCTGCTCTATCTAGCACGGTTTTCAAGATATAAGCATTTTTGTGTTTTGCAAAAAAATTAAAAAATTCAAAATGTCCGCTATATTTGGCGAGACAAAAATATTTTGAAAATTGGCATGGCTACTCTGCAGAGATACCCAGCAGGTCCAAAATTTTGTTGAGTTCGCTCCATATAGCACGGTTTTCGAGATATAAGCATTTTTGTGTTTTGCAAAAACTTTGAAAATTCAAAATGGCCACCATTTTTGGGGAGACAAAAATTTTTGTCAAGACCACTGCCGTGGTGTGTATCTCCCGCCGAGCATTAAAGCAGAAGAAATAGCTTTTCCGAGATATTCACAATTTTTCATTTTCGTGTGTGAAAGGTCTTCCAAAAGTAGGTGAATGAGTTATTTGAGAAAAATTGGCTATCTGCAATACTATTAAGAGATAATTCACATTTACTCATTTTGAGTAGGTGAATAATTATCTATGGGTCTGAAACTTCACCAAGTGAAAGCTCTCCCAAAAGTAGGTGAATGAGTTATTTGAGAAAAATTGGCTATCTGCAATACTTTTAGAGATAATTCGCATTTACTCATTTTGAGTAGGTGAGTAATTAGCTATGGGTCTGAAACTTCACCAAGTGAAAGCTCTCCCAAAAGTAGGTGAATGAGTTATTTGAGAAAAATTGGCTATCTGCAATACTTTTACAGATAATTCGCATTTACTCATTTTGAGTAGGTGAGTAATTAGCTATGGGTCTGAAACTTCACCAAGTGAAAGCTCTCCCAAAAGTAGGTGAATGATTAATTTGAGAAAAATTGGCTATCTGCAATACTTTTAGAGATAATTCGCATTTACTCATTTTGAGTAGGTGAGTAATTAGCTATGGGTCTGAAACTTCACAGAGTGAAAGCTCTCCCAAAAGTAGGTGAATGAGTTATTTGAGAAAAATTGGCTATCTGCAATACTTTTAGAGATAATTCGCATTTACTCATTTTGAGTAGGTGAGTAATTAGCTATGGGTCTGAAACTTCACCAAGTGAAAGCTCTCCCAAAAGTAGGTGAATGAGTTATTTGAGAAAAATTGGCTATCTGCAATACTTTTACAGATAATTCGCATTTACTCATTTTGAGTAGGTGAGTAATTAGCTATGGGTCTGAAACTTCACAGAGTGAAAGCTCTCCCAAAAGTAGGTGAATGAGTTATTTGAGAAAAATTGGCTATCTGCAATACTTTTAGAGATAATTCGCATTTACTCATTTTGAGTAGGTGAGTAATTAGCTATGGGTCTGAAACTTCACCAAGTGAAAGCTCTCCCAAAAGTAGGTGAATGATTAATTTGACAAAAATTGGCTATCTGCAATACTTTTAGAGATAATTAGCATTTACTCATTTTGAGTAGGTGAGTAATTAGCTATGGGTCTGAAACTTCACCAAGTGAAAGCTCTCCCAAAAGTAGGTGAATGAGTTATTTGAGAAAAATTGGCTATCTGCAATACTTTTAGAGATAAGTCGCATTTACTCATTTTGAGTAGGTGAGTAATTAGCTATGGGTCTGAAACTTCACCAAGTGAAAGCTCTCCCAAAAGTAGGTGAATGAGTTATTTGAGAAAAATTGGCTATCTGCAATACTTTTAGAGATAATTCGCATTTACTCATTTTGAGTAGGTGAGTAATTAGCTATGGGTCTGAAACTTCACCATGTGAAAGCTCTCCCACAAGTAGATGAATGAGTTATTTGATAAAAATTGGGTATCCGCAATACTTTTAGAGATAATTAGCATTTACTCATTTTGAGTAGGTAAATAATTAGCTATGGGTCTGAAACTTCACCATGTGAAAGCTCTCCCAAAAGTAGGTGAATGAGTTATTTGAGAAAAATTGGCTATCTGCAATACTTTTAGAGATAATTCGCATTTACTCATTTTGAGTAGGTGAGTAATTGGCTATCGGTCTGAAAGTTCACCATGTGAAAGTTCTTCCAAAAGTAGGTGAATGAGTTATTTGAGAAAAATTGGCCATCTGCAATACTTTTAGAGGTAATTCGCATTTACTCTTTTTGAGTAGGTGAGCAATTAGCTATGGGTCTGAAACTTCACCAAGTGAAAGCTCTTTGGGATAGCTGCTCTGCAGAGATACCCTGAAGATAAAAAATTTCGTCGAAATCGCTCTATGTAGCACGGTTTTCGAAATATTAGCATTTTTGTGTTTTGCAATTTTTGCGCAAAAATTCGAAAATTCAAAATGGCCGCCATTTTTGGCAAGACAAAATTTTTTTGAAAATTGGCATGGCTACTCTGGAGAGATACCCTGTGGGTCAAAAATTTCGTCGAAATCGCTCTATCTAGCACGGTTTTCGAGATATAAGCATTTTTGTGTTTTGCAATTTTGCGAAAAATTCGAAAATTCAAAATGGCCGCCATTTTTTGCGAGAAATTTTTTGTTTGAAAATTGGCATGGCTACCCTGCAGAGATACCCTGCGGGTCAAAAATTTTGTCGAAATCGCTCTATCTAGCAGGGTTTTTGAGATATAAGCATTTTTATGTTTTGCAATTTTTGCGAAAAATTCGAAAATTCAAAATGGCCGCCATTTTTGGCGAGACAAAATTTTTTTGAAAATTGGCATGGCTACTCTGCAGATATACCCTGTGGGTCAAAAATTTCGTCGAAATCGCTCTATCTAGCACGGTTTTCGAGATATAAGCATTTTTATGTTTTGCAATTTTTGCGAAAAATTCGAAAATTCAAAATGGCCGCCATTTTTGGCGAGACAAAAATTTTTTCAAAATTGGGATAACTACTCTGCAGAGATACCCTGTGGGCCAAAAATTTCGTCGAAATCGCTCTATCTAGCACGGTTTTCGAGATATAAGCATTTTTGTGTTTTGCAATTTTTGCGAAAATTTCGAAAATTCAAAATGACCGCCATTTTGGGCGAGACAAAAATTTTTTGAAAATTGGGAAAACTACTCCGCAGAGATACCCTGTGGGTCAAAAATTTTGTCGAAATCGCTCTATCTAGCACAGTTTTCGAGATATAAGCATTTTTGTGTTTTCCTTATTTGGAAAATTCGTAATGATTAATTAATCATTAATTACTCGGCCATTTCTTGACCAATCAATGCCAAAATCTAATGATTTCCAGATTTTAATATAATGAATGTATTTGCCAAGTTTCAGGTGAATTGATAAAATTCCTTTCATGACAAGTTATCATCCGGACAAGCTTCCCCATCGAAAAAAGACATTTTTGGTCATGTGACCTCTCTGATTGGTTGAAATGTCACTGCAGCATATTCAAAAAAATTCCCAAAGGCTACTGCCTAAACCTGCCAAATTTGAAAAGAATCCGCCTAACGGTTACAGAGTTATAAGGAAAACAAAATGCGGAGCCGGCGGAGCCGGCGGAGCCAGATGCTCTCCCATACACAAACAAGCGTCCCTTGCGGGACGCTTAATAATGAGGAACCTGGAGGAACAAATTTGGGGGGTTGGAACGTCTTGTATTCATGGCAGATTGTACAAGGAGAGATATGGTGCAAAATACTTAGGCTGGCCAGCGGTGAGGTACTTATAAAACAAAAGTAGGGTTTTGAAGATAATACGTTGTCTGATGGGTAGCCAATGAAGTATCCTCAGGGTGGCTGTGATGTGAGTGTACTTTGAAGCACCAGTGACAAACCGTGCAAGAGCATTTTGAACATATTGGAGCCTTGTAGCATTACGGGATGACAAACTGCGAAATAGAGAGTTGCAATAATCCAAACGACTACTGACCAGAGCATTTGCAATCACCACTGATGTATCAACAGAAAGAAACCTCCTGATACGATGAAGGTCCCTGAGGCTAATAAAACAAGATTTGATGACAGAATTTACGTGATTGGTGAAACAAAACCTTGCATCAAACAGAACACCCAAATTGCGTACAACATCTTGTCAACAGTGGGAAATCCCCCAAGGTGTTTTTGTTTAGTTTAAAATTTTGCATTTATGGCTAACTCTGTAATTTTAACTAGTATGTACAAAATTATCACAAAAATATGATTTTATTATGTCAAAAGGGCTACAAAGAAATGAGTTTAGCAAATATTGGTTGTAAACATCGTCCTAAAATGGGTAATGATGCTTTAGTATTAACTAGGGATAGTGGTGTGAACGGTAAACCGGTATACCGCATTTCGTTTCATTTAGGTAGAAATGACGAAATCCGCAAAGAAATAACTATTTACCGGGTAAGTACCAGTAATTGAAAACGTCATTATATTAAGCTTTCTACTGGTTAATAATTCATCAAAACAATAAAGAACATATACATTAAGGAAACATCTTACATTTTTACTTTATATTCATGGTAAATGAACTTTACAAACTTCAAAATATCTCGCAAATACATATTTCCTCTTGAGAATGTTGCTCATGTACGCTCGCATAAAACTTTTTATCATATCTCTGTAAACTTTTGAAATCCCAGATTTCGTTCAGTTTCAAAGCCCCGAAAACCGGTTTCTATTTTCAGAACCGGTCCGACCACTAACTAGGGATGAGACAGGAATACTGGTGTTACACTATTGAGATCATTTTACAATATATTAATTGTGATATGTCAAATGTCAATGCATAAAATTATTAGAAGATCTACAACATTACAAACATACCATAAATCTGAAGAAATTCTCACATTTAATTTTATCTTTTGCAAACCTTAAGGTTTTATTCTTATTAACTTATGGCGCCTTTTGATAAAACTGTTTTGTTTTCGATCAATGCTATTTCCTGTTGACAGCCAATTTGATTGAGGAAACATTAAAATGCATTTATTTTGGTATCTTGGAACTGGAACAGTTTTGCATTGGCGGGATATCAAAAAAAATATATGCTGCCGTCCCATCCCCAGTATTAACCAACTGAAAGAATCAGTAAAGCAAATGAGGCACATGTGAGTCAAATATCTGAAACTCAAGAAAGTTATGTGGAAAAACCCAAAACTTTGTGGACAAATCTGACTGAAAATAAGGTTTAATCTGATCTTGATCTTTCAGAATATGTCACTAGAAATGTAACATGGATTAAACCTTACTTGTGATGCATAAACTGTAGAAAAAAGTACCCTGGACATTTTTGTAAGTGTAATGAAAGTAACTGGTCTATTGTAAAGCACCATAGGTGAATTCAAATTCCCACCTATGATGACACTGGGCGATGCATCAGCCTCCTCTCCACTTTCGTTTTTTTCCCCGCTGATGGGCGGTAGTGGGTCTCTCTTTGACATCTGCATATCCTCTGTAGAGGAAGGACTGGAAACAATGGGGGGCTGAAGCTCGATTGGTGGGGACTCATGTCCAGTTCTACAGAATAGAAAATATCAGGACTAAAATGTGAATATCATGTGGCATAATCGCTTACGAAAATCAATACCAGTACTTCCTATTGCTTCTCATTTATTTGGTGATGCATAGATGCCAATGTCCATTACCTTAATTTATGAAAAAGTAATAGCACAGTGGGTTATTTAAACTTAATAAACTTCATTTGTAAAACTTCCCGAATGACATATACAGAAAAAATATGTCACAAATGAAGATGACAATATGATATGAGTGCATAGCCTGAGTACTATACTGATAATCTTCAAGAGTGATATATTTTTCCTGTATAGGTCTAATGAGGGATTTCATATTTTCATTATCCACCATCTTGTGTGATTTATGAGTTAAATAAATCAATATTTGAAGAGAGAATGTGAAAAAAGGCTGTCTTAAAACATGAGCACAAGTTAATATAAAAGTCTCAATCTTAAACTTGCAATTTCTTACTTATTTCTGCATGGATTTTTATGCAACAAAACCGAGCAGAAGCACTGTAAAAAGACCTTTCTTATGACTTATAATAATACATAATTGTAGGTCAAATAGTTTCTGAGATATTAGTGAAAAACCGGAAGTTATTGCCATAATTATTCAATTTATGTACGGAGGTGCCGTGTATGCCAAAAAAAGTATATTCTGATTTGTAAATCCCCCTATATGTTTCAAATAAGGCTTGCGGTGGATAACAAATAAATGGAACCTAGTAAGCAGCATTAAATGCAGCATTAAGCCAAACATATAAGGTTGACACATACCTGATTGGGGCGAGTTGTTCTGATCGTACAGATTCAGGGGGTGAATCTGCTTGGATGTCATCCATGGTAAGGCACTTTCAAAATGCTTATGCACTTGATTCACCTTCTTTCACTAAGAAATAAATACAAAGAAAAATTGATAAATACAGCACCAATGTATATCGTGGATGTTGAAAGTTGTTAAAGTTTTTTGTACCTACATAATGCTGTCTAATTCTAATCAATTCTGTCCTATCTTGTACTTTTATAGAGCTTAATCTCTGCCAAGGCAGATTCTAAGAAACAACACCAGGTCCAATTTAGTAACCATCAATGTTTAAGTAAACTTCTGGATTTAAGGGCCTTGCAAACCATTTATTCTTGCTTTGTTTGATTACCACACCATCCCCTGACACATTTTAGAGAAAAAATGGTGCTTTAACTAAGTTTAGCAAGGCTTGCATAAATGAAATAACTACTATGAGCTTCAAGTAGCAATTTTGTGAGAGAAATAAAAGTAAAAGTATGAAACTTGTGAATGTACAAGTCTTACATATACCCATAAAAGTACTTTGGTAGGTGTACATAGGTTTGTGCCACAGAGCCTCAGACAGCTAGAATAAATAAGATAAATATGTGAAAAAAAAATAGCCAGGGTGTATCAGTCGGGTCCCTGTTCATTAGAAATGCCCATTATTGATCATGTTCCTGTCATATTTTGCAAGTACGAACATTTATGACATAAATAAAAGAAGAGATGTGAAGCTAAAATAATTGCAGGAGAATAATTTATCCCTGTCAGCAAACAGTCAGAGAGCAATTTTTTCACTGAGTCAAGCCAGCCACACACTGTCAATTTCATCAATTAATCAACCAAAAGAGATAATTTGCCAATCAAATTAAAGGGCTGGTTGAAACATATCTGTATATAAAACAAAACAGGAATTGTCTATAAGAAACACCTTCTATTGACCAGGTCCCTGTTTGTTAAACACTCCGGGGGGGGGGGGGGTGTGTGTGTGTGTGTGTGTGTGTGTGTGTGTGTGAAATGTTGTTAAAACTGACACATTTACTATACACAAGGCTAGTTTTGGTTACCAATTTGAACTAGTAAACTGACTAGAATATGGAAGATAAAATATTGCCGTAAGGTACAAGTTGTTCTTGAGTGTGGTAAATTCTCAGTACTACAACCATTTGAAATTCATAACTTTCAGGAATATTTTTGTGCTTGGCTGCTGTATGGTAAACCTTTCTGTGGAAAATATACTAGAATATAGATTGCTGCACTTCAAAACTTTACAACAAGTGAGATTTTTACTAACAATCATTTTCATTGTTCATTAAATACATTGCAGATAAAGAGTCAACTGGATTGCAATATGTCTGCAATATATCTTAAGATATTTTTGTATGTAGATTGAGCAAAGGAATTCAGCAGTTTTTGCACCACAGAGGTATCACTCCATTATATGGGAGGGTTCGCTCAATACATGTTGCATTTGGAGTATTTGATCTTCAACTAAATAGCATTTTATGTAATGTAATCTGATCATCTTCGCATAGCATTTCTATTTATAAAATAAACATGCACACATAAAACCAGTGAAGTTTGTCACCCCAGTGAAGTTCATTACCTGCATTTTTATGAGAATAATAAAGAGTTTTTCTATCCAGTTACGGCATATATGTATACCTTGCCTTTGAAAGAAGCTATTCCATTTATTTAAATGTGAATATTGCCTGTCCTTGAGCATTTTTACAGCAGGTGACGAACTTCACTGGGGTGACAAAATTCACTGGCCGACCAGTAAAGGCTTAACCCTAATAACTGACTTTAAAGAAGTTAGGTTCATTTGTGTTAATCAATTAGTAGTGCTGCGACTCGGTCTGCCAAAATCATTCGATTATCGCCCACTTGGGATCGATGCATGATTCGATTTACTTGGCGGACATTAAAATCATAAAAAACCTTCAGAATAAACAACTAATCTGTCCAAAACTACTTGCAATAGAATACTTAACATAATAAACAACTATTACCTGGCTTTAAGAATCCATTTTTGTGTTTTCTTTTTTCTGTTGTTGTGTGTGTGTGTGTGACATCATGAATGGAGGCATCACGTAGGTTTATTAAACTTTATTATAAGAATACTGATAATATGTTAACATTTTACTACCTTTTAATGCACGATTTTATGCCTCCCTGATCGATGCATTGAAAGTTAAGCCGGGATCGATGGATGCATCGAACGGACCACTAATCGGCGCAGCACTATCAATTAGTTTGTGGATATTAGATGGATATGGTCCATATCAAAAAGCTACATTCATAAAATATAGTACTTTACACAAAAATAAAAAAAATAACCTAAGTCCAGTCACAGTACATGCGACCACATAAATAGAATTATCATTAGAGGATTTTAGACATTTACGCGAAACGTCTATTGTTTTTACTGCAAATCTTCCAAATTAAAAGCAAAACGACCAGCACAGCAAAACCTCTCGACCGCAAAACCTCTCGACACCTCTCATACGGCACATTCTAAAAGTCGGACTTCTGTCCAACTTGGACTTTTACTTGGACAAAGCGGTGATAGCGGCGATGGGGGGGGAGGGAGAGTGGTGATGGGTTATTTCCAAGTTGGACAGAAATAAAGGCGATCGCTGCTTGTGACTGTTAATTGAGGAGACATGAGGCTCGAGGTGGGGGTTTTCTAGAAATATTTGATAAAATGGACGTCTTGACAAAGATCAAGTACTTTAAACTACAGAACTCATGGCCGTAGCACCCAAGTCATTAATATTCACGAGAAGGTATCAGGTCACAGATTTCCCCTGTAGTTTCCTAACAATATTTTATAAAATGGATGTCTAGACAAAGATCAAATACTTTAAACTACAGAACTCACAGCCAAAGCAAATAAAAAGACATCTTCAGCCATCGCCACTTAATTGCCTTGGACAATAAACTGCTGGCCAACCACCCTTAGTGGTGGTGGACCAATTCACGCCCATGTACCAATTCACGCCCACTCCTGAATTTATCCAAAACAATCACAGTTAAACAATATATTACAAATGTATATGATCAATTTGATGATTATCTATGATGTGGTAAACATCTTCTCTATGAAAAATTATACTACTTCCCTGCATACGTTGGCGGCAGTCATAAGTTGGCCGCCCTCACCATAGCTTCACAGGGCTTTAACATCAGTGGCCTACTACACTCTGAAACCATGTATTATTGTTAAACTTATTATATGGTTTTACTGATAGCGCCCTGATAGCGCCCATGTGGCAGCATGTCATAAAAGCTCTCACAATATGCTGTTTTTCGTGGATTAATGGATATCATAAGTTCTGCAAAATTGAAATCATGAAAGAACAATATACAGAGAATGAAAAAATAGTTTGTCTGAGTAAAATACACAAAATGCAAGTAGTTATACTACAAATATTTGTTTCTTTTTTGGATAAACTTTTTATCAAAGGGAAATGTGCTTATATCATGTAACACCTGATACAGCAACATTGAATAAGCAGTTAAATGGTGAATAATGGATATATTTAGATGCTCTGTGAGTTTTGTGGTTAACTCTTATGGGGTAGTATGGATACCACAACTTGCCAAAGACTGGCCTATACCAGGGGGGAGTTAATGGCAATCAGAAATCAATGTGTCGGCCTGAGACTACCACAAGCTGATGTTTCACTCGTTAAGAACTTGACTTTAAACTCAGTGACCCAGACAAGAAGGGGAGTGAGAGGTGGTTACAGATCATCTAAATCAAAGACCTCTGTGTGTTATTTCAATGCCCAGTCAGTCAGAAATAAACTTTTACACATAAACGATCACTTGTCAGATAAAAACTTTAGTATTATAGGGATTGTAGAGACCTGGCTTATGGAAAAGGATCATGCAGTCAAACAACAATTAACGCCCACTGGATACATATTGAAATGTATTGATAGGAAAGGTAGGTCTGGTGGGGAGTAGCCTTGCTGTGCAAGCAAGAATGGGGCCCCAAATTAGATTCAGCAGAAACATTTACCTCTTTTGAGTACATCTCTTGTGTTTTAACAAATAGCAACACCAAGTTAAGAGTTTGTGTTGTATACCGGCCACCAAATACAGAAAATATCACTACAAGCCAGTTCTTTCAAGAATTCTCAGAATTACTCGGTAAAATGGTACTACAGAAAGAAAAACTTTTGATTATGGGTGATTTTAACTTTCACATGGAAAACATTGATAGTTATTCTGTTAAAAACATGATAGACCTTCTTGATGAATTTGGCTTGAAGCAGCATGTCACTGATGCCACATCCAAACATGCAAATCATATGCTTGATTTGATAATAACAAGAAATTCTGAGTCTTTGATATATGATACACCTAAGATCTCAACTTACCTGTCTGACCATGCATCAGTTGTATTCCAACTCAACTCTTCAAATCACAAGCAAAAAGAGTCACCAAAATCTTACAGACCTTTGAATAAGATTGATGTAACCAGATTCAGGCAGGACCTTCTAAACTCAGATATTGTCACAAAACCAAAAACTGAGCTCAATGAGTTAGTGAATCAATACAACAGCTGCCTATCTCAGCTTCTAGATAAGCATGCTCCATTAAGAGTGAAAAAGACTGGCAATAGGAACATTAATCCATGGTACAATGAAAACATTCGTACAGCTAAGCAAAAATTCCGACAAGCAGAAAGGAAATGGAGAAAAGACCACATGGATGAAAGTTATAGAGTAACGGTGGAAATGAGGAAAACATATTCAAAGGTGCTTCACAGTTCAAAAGTGGCATACTATAGTGAAATTATCGAAAAAAATAAATCAAATCAGAAACAACTGTTTCAAATTATTAAAAAGCTGAAGCAGGACAATGATCCAACTATCTATCCTGAACACTCATCAAAGACTCAGTTGGCAAATGAATTCAGTGATTATTTTGAAGAAAAGATCATGAAAATCAGAGCTAAATTTCCATCAACCAGTAAATTCAATGAGTATGACAAAACTGTTGATGTAACACCACTGACTTCTTTCCAGCCTCTTAGCAATGAAGATATTAGAAAATTAATCTTATCAGCAGCACCAAAATCATGTAGACTTGATCCAATCCCAACACCATTGCTGAAGGACTGTATTGAAATACTGTTACCCAGTATTAGCAAAGTAATAAACATGTCACTCATACAAGGTGAAATGCCAGAGGGGTTCAAACACGCAGTTGTTACCCCTCTGCCAAAAAAGACAGATGCGGATCCTACTTTCAAAAATTTTAGGCCAGTATCTAACTTGCCTTTTCTGTCCAAGATGATTGAAAAAGCAGTCTCAATCCAATTACTTGACCACACAAACAGTCATAATCTCTCTGAAAATCTACAGTCAGCATACAGATGCCACCACAGCACTGAGACTGCTCTGATCAAAATCATGAACGACCTTCTACTGGAAGCAGATAATCAAAAAGTAATACTTATGGGTTTTCTAGATTTATCAGCTGCATTTGACACTGTTGATCACTGTATTTTGCTGCACCGACTTGAGAAAATGTTCCGAATTGAAGACAAAGCTTTAGACTGGTTTAGAACGTATTTAACAGGAAGAACTCAATCAGTAGTTGTTGATGATTGTGAATCTCACAAAAAGGTTCTAGAATGCTGTGTGCCTCAGGGATCAGGTCTTGGGCCTGATCTCTACTGCAAATATACATTACCTCTTGGTGTCATCATCAGAATGTTTCACATACTTTTCCACATGTATGCTGATGACACACAGCTTTACAAATCAATCGACCCAAGTAATTTTGAAAACCAAAAACAAACTGCAAAACAACTCCAATTGTGTACATCTGAAATAAGCAACTGGATGTCTAATAACCGGCTCAAGCTAAATGAAGAAAAGACAGAGTTCTTAATTGCTGGCACTGGCAGACAGCGCTCCAAAGTCATTATTGATTCATTAAATGTGGTTGGTATTGACATAAAGCCAAGCACAAGTGTCAGAAATCTTGGTGTAATCATTGACCAAGACCTATCACTCAGGCAACAAGTAAATGCCATATGCAGATCCTGTTATGGTCACCTTAGGTCCATCATTCAAATAAGACCTTACCTGACTAAGTCTGCTGCACACACAATAGTACAGTCACTCATATCTTCCAGATTGGACTATTGCAACTCTCTCCTAGCTGAACTCCCACAATATCTTATCCATAAGTTGCAGAAAGTACAAAATTGGGCTGCCAGGATAGTTTTGAATGTCAAGAAACATGATTCTATATCAGTTCACCTGCATCAGCTCCACTGGTTGCCTGTTAGGTTTCGGATCAAATTTAAAATAAATCTACTAGTATATAAGAGTTTGAATCGACTGGCACCATCATATTTGACATCAATGCTTAACTACCAGCAACATCAACGCACCACAAGATTGGCAAGAAAATCATACATGCTACAAGAAAAAAGATCAAAACTTGTCTCTATGGGTGACCGTGCCTTCAGTGTTGTAGCACCAAAGTATTGGAATGAACTGCCAGATGATATCAGGAACATTGAACTTCCATTGGACATCTTCAAAAAGAAACTAAAAACTCATTATTTTAAAACGGCATATTGTGGAGAAAAAGCGCAATGATTGTTTTTCTCTTAAGTAGAATTGCGCTATATAAATATGTTATGTTATGTTATGTTATGCAACAGTTTTCATTGGTGTACAATAACCTATTTGTCTTTCTGGAGCCTGTAGATGAGCCGCGGCCAACTTATGACTGCGGCCAACTTATGAAGGGTACTGCCTTGCGCCATAACTTGGCACACCTTGGACACAAAATCCTTTTTTTGTGGTTATTAGCCTTTTAATATCATGGATTTCTATTGATTAAAATATGTACTGACACAAGCGCAAACCATAAATGTATTTTAACAACCGACCCCAGAAAATCAACACAATAAACATTTCAGAAGGGTTTTTAAGGGGCGATAATATATTCTGAAACCATGTATTATTGTTAAACTTAATATATGCAACAGTTTTCATTGGTGTACAATAACCTATTTGTCTTTCTGGGGCCTGTAGATGAGCCACGGCCAATTAACTTATGACTGCGGCCAACTTATGAAGGGTACTGCCTTGCGCCATAACTTGGCACACCTTGGACACAATATCCTTTTTTTGTGGTTATTAGCCATTTAATATCATGGATTACTATTGATTAAAATATGCACTGACACAAGCGCAAACTATAAATGTATTTTAACAGCAGAAAATCAACACAATAAACGTTTCAGAAGGGTTTAAGGGGTGATAATATAATTTCTAGATGAAATCAGTGCCTCAAATTGGCACAATTTGCATACGGAAATTGACGAAGATATTTAAATTACTTCTGTCATCATTTTAATTTCTTTATATGGTATGTGGAAATCCACGAGTGTGGGCGATAAAAAAAGAATAATAGGTAATATTTTATCTTCCGTTTTGTGCCAATTTGAGCACATGTGCCAAGTTAAGCGGCCAGGCAGTAGCAGTAAATCTTCAAGAAAATTGGGGGTGGGCCTGAATTGGTACTGCTCAGCCAGTGAAGTTCGTCACCTGCATTTTATGACAATATTAAAGAGTTTTTACTGTCCAGTTACGGCATATATGTATACCTTGCCGTTAAAACAAGCTAATCCATTTATTTAAAAGTGTATTTTGCCTGTCCTTGAGCATTTGTATGGCAGGTGGCGAACTTCACTGCGGTGACGAAATTCACTGGCCGACCAGTACGCGAGCATGAATTGGTCCACCACCACTACATCCCCTCCCCATCGCCGTTTTACTTGGACTCTCAATTAAAATTACCGTCGCCGATATTAGTCCAAGTGGCGATTCCATCGCCGCTTTTGTCCAACTTTTAGGAAGTACCCTCTCGTACAACTTCAGAACGAAATAGGACATATTTTATAGTGCATACAATTTTATATGACCATACTTTGACATAAACGAGGCATAATTCAAAACTGAAGTTTTAACAAACTTTACAAAAAAAACATACTGGGACATTAGGATTTAAACTGTAAGCGTATATTGGACAAGGATATATTACTATGGTTAGAAATGCTGTAAGTTCCTCTTTAACCAAACTCCTACCGCCATATTTGTTTACAATGTCGATGGTGATGATCACATGATTTGTAACGAACTTTTTCATTGGCTATTTATGGTTAACACTAAATATACTACAGACCTAAGTAAACTTCGAATTTGGATGCGGGACGAGATGAGTTCTTTAAAATCCAAAGATTTACAATCAGTACCTTTACTGCAATGCTTTCATCACATGAATCAATATATCATATTCTAAGAAATGCCTTGCTTGCAAACTCAATGATCAGCAGTCGACTTGACTACTGCAATTCCCAACTATATGGCATATGTAAATACAATCTAGCTAAACTCCAAAAGATTCAAAATGCCCTTTGTAGAATTGTCTTTAAACTTGATAGAACTAGCCATGTCACTCCCTTTCTTCAAAAACTACACTGGCTCCCTATTACATACAGAATCTTGTTTAAGTACAATCTAATTACTTTCAAGGCTATCAAATTATCTCAACCCAGCTACCTATCATCCTTGATCAAAACCAGTTGTTTAACACATGGAAATCGCCTCTCTCTTTCCTCAGTCTCTCACAAAAAGGCCATTGGTAGGCAAGGTTTTGCAATGGCTTCCCCCACAGAATGGAACAGACTTCCACAATCAGTTCGATCACAACAGACCATAACAGGTTTCCGTAGCCAGCTAAAGACCTATTTGTTTAGACTGGCATATCCTCCACCATAGTACATCTCACTGGCAGGCGCTAACTTTTGGATCTCAACCTGATACGTCCCTGGACTTTCCCTTTTTAACCTCAAGCGCATTAGAGAATGTTACATCAATTTTGCGCTATATAAATGTTTCTATTCTATTCTATTCTATTGTATTCTAAATATGTTAAATTAATAGTGGAGCAAGTGATGTAAATTCGCTTGTGCATGGATGTAAATTCGCCTCTTTTTGGTTTTTGTCAATTTCACAGCACAAATATGGAAAACATGTCATAATTTTGTTGCATATCCATAGAAAAAATACTTATCTATTGCACTACAAGATTTCACAGTCCAACTTTTCATATTTTCACAGTATTAAGTACATTTTTGACTGATACATTTTTACAAATCATTTTAAGGTGTAAATTATGCAATTTTTAACAAATACCAACCAACATTTTAAACTTCTCTGGGACAAACTTTTGAAAATTTATATCTATGTTAAAATTAATTTTTGGCTAGAAAAGTTGTAAAATAATTATTTAGCTTATTTATACTTTTTCACAGTATGGTATAGGTATTATGATTGAAAAACAGTTTTTTCAAACAACGGCGAATTTAGATCCATTTTTATAAATAATAGATATTTTTGTATGAAATAATAACAGCTCTCTGGGTGAGCCTATGTCCAGGTGAGTGAATTTTTTCCAGGTTAGGCTAATGCAGGGCTGGGCCATATTTATTAAAACAAAAAATTGAAAAAAAATTGTGATTTGATGTAGCAGAACCAAAAGTGCAAAAAAAAAAAAGACTGGCAAAGTTACATCACTCACTCTAGTTTGACTATGATTTTAAACTTAATGACAAAAAAGATGAAAAATAGTTATTCATTGGTATTCATTATTCGGTATTTATTTAAAAGTAGTTATCCCTAAGTTTGTTTGTTTATTTGGGGTTTTACGTCGCTTTCAACACTGTACAGGTCATATCACGACGGGTAGTTGGAAGGGCAGAGGAAACCAGTACATATAGTTCGCTAGGGTTCTGTACAGTAAACTGCCGATCAACGGCAAGCAACTACCAGCTTTCCCACTTATGGCCATGACGGGGATCGAACCCCGGCCCCAGAGGTGGGAGGCGAGAGTGTTATCCCTAAGTAGTCATTCATTCATTATTCATATCTAAAACATACACATAACTGAAAACAACAAAAATACATAAATGCATATATATGCAGTAAAATCAAACCTAAAAAAAAGTGAATTGTGTGCTAGATGTACGTAAAATGATGCCTGATATAGTGCTTAATCTTATTAGCATATATTTCAACCTCCAAAGTTGGATTAGGTCTCATCAGAGGATATATGTTATCTTAATGACTTGAGCTCCTGAAGTACTATTTTTGGCTTCGACAAGCAGCCAAAAATTCTAGACTGCCCCGGATTTGGACTTAGGTTAAGATGCCATGTGTTGCTATAATAGTTGGAATTTTCTGTTGAAAATTCATATGGTGGGTGGAAATATGTTATTTTGATGGTGTTTCACATTAATTCAGGAGGTTGCTATGGTAATATTTGCTTTTGCTCTAACCCATTGCCCCTTAGCGACGTAAGGAGGTTAGGTAATTACCATTAGCATAACCAAATTGGTGGATTTGGTCAAGTTATGGTGGGTCATTTAATGAACCATATGTGGTCTTTATGTACACCATGTTTGAATAAGACAGTAAATAAACATATATAATGGTTTATATATTTATTTCCAACAATAAGTGAATAATACAGGGATTAACTGAATTTTATCTGCATTGCATTGACAAATAAATGTTTGAACTATTCAACTGTATTTTTATTTCTTAATTACAAAAATGAAAATACATCTGTTCTCGTAACTATAACTCATCTTCTGAACTGATTTCCCCAAATAACTTCATGAGGTCACTATGGAATTGGGTGTCTTTAATAACAATCATACTATTTGTTTGTTCTGTACTGACTTCCCCAAACAACATACTAAGATCACTCTGGGATTGAGTGTCTTCAGCTGTGTTTATTGGTGGTTCAGCTGGGATGATGTCTTGGTCACTGGTCATACTGTCATTGCTGATGGTTACTATCGCTGGTTTAGTTGGGCTATTGGCCTCCCTAACTAATGATTCCCAGTCAGTATCCTCCTTTTCAGCCAAGTGGGTTTTTCAGGGGCATTGACTGTCTTTCCTTTTCATGTGGGAAATATCTTTGACCAAATTATTTAGTTTACTGTGTTTTTAACTGGTTTTTCAGTTTTTGGTTTTGGGGTTCTTTGGATCGTTATGTCACATGTTTTTCATGTTTTGACTTAATATTTCTGTTATTTTGTTTGTGTCCCATTGAACTCTTTTCTTGACCAAGAGTGGGTGTGACTTTGTCTTACTATGCCTAATTTGTGGTATTTCACGTGGTTGTGACATATCTAGTGTGTTTGGGGGTGTTACTGACCTGGTTGTGGTAAGAATTCTAGGTGTGCTTGTAGTGTCTGTGGACATTGTGGTAGTTGTAGATGCAACAGCTGTAGTTTGAGTGGTGGTTGTGAGTGTTCTTGTTCTCATATTAGAGTGTGTGGTAATGTGTGTAATGCTACTGCAATTGTTGGTACTCATAAAGATAGTGTGTTTTGGATTGTAGGTTGCAGTGTGAAGACCACTGTTGAGAAGACCACTAAGGGTTCTGTGTTTGTGGCTTTGTCTATTTTCCTGTATGCATGAGTATTTGTATGTTGGTGCTTCTTTGGTTTGTATGGTGCCGATGTTTGCATGTTAGAAGTTTGTGTACTAGTGTTCCTTGTTCTGGAATGTGTGGTTGATGTGGTTTGAGACTACAGCTGCTACATAAAAATGCAAAATATATGGGTGCCTTATAAAACCCGGACTACCGGAGGTGCTACGGAGGTGTGCGATGTGTGCGACGAGGTGCGATGGGGTGCGATGAACAGCCATAGCGCCCAAGTCATTAATATTCATGAGGAGATATGAGGACACAGATTTCCCCTGTAGTTTCCTAACAATATTTTATAAAATAGAAGCATAGACGAAAATTCCACCAATAAATGATATATGGAAAATAAAACAATGTCCAGAGTGTGAAAGGACATTAATGGAACATTATATTAAGTAAATTGATTAATGACTATTGGATGTATAGCCCCAATATTCCGCGTCCACCATTTCTCTCGCATCTTTCTATGTTCAGATTTCAGGGTGTTATACTTGAGGGAACACCAATTGCACCTCTCAAAAAGTACCTTAGTGGGTATATGGTTACATACACTCTCCAGTCTCTGATGAAATAGATTACTTACACTGTCGAAATACAGTAGTGACTAGATATCACATACAGTATCAGGCAAATAACATATTTAAAGTTAATCAAAAGTGACTTTACACTGTGATTAATTACACACTTCTGTAATATATATTTTTTCAATGAACGATACATGTATATATAATTTTCAGAAGACATGGGTGTTATAAAAAAGTTCAATTCTGTAAAATATTGCTGAAAAAAGATTTGTCACCTCATATCTCCTCATGAATATTAATGACTTGGGTGCTATGGCCGTGAGTTCTCGAGTTTAAATCCTTGACCTTTTATAGAGGGGCGATAAAGAGGTGCGACAAGAGGTGTGATCCGGGGAAAAGTCCGGCACCGGTTCCGATCAACCGTTAGAAACAACCTTTTTAATCATAACCGGGGAAAAGTTCATCGTTTGAACGTTTTAAGCTCACATTTCTTTGTATGTAGTGAGCTCTATGTTGTTCTGAATTATAGAACTGAAAATTATGAATCCATTGACGTAAGTAATTCTGTAAGCCGCCTGTATTATTGCAGTGTTTTTTCCATGTCAAAAAGGATTTGCTGAGCGATAATAGGTATTCACGATGGACAGTGTTTTAACAAACAACAGCTGTATAAAAACAACATTGAAGAATAGATCATCTGCTTATCCTTATCATATGTGATACATTCATGAACCATAATCTTTGACATAACCAGCTATATACTTATCTATTTCATAAATGTCAAAGGTCAGGCAACTAAAACGTACATAGCTGGCATGGCGAACTAACCTCTCTGTCGTGGGTTGGTTGGCTGGCGATCCGATTGAAATTCATAGGACGATCCGATATTGTTTTAAAAGTGATACATATATAAGCTTTCTCCCCTATTTCTTCACACCAGAATGTAGTTTAAGCCTTTTTAAAACGGTCTAAAACACAAAATTAACAAAAGATTGCATGTAACAGTTTATTTCAGTTCACTTTTATTTTTTGTCAAAACAGTAAACATCGTGGAAGTGGCTATGCACAGGTTACCTACATGGTACTTTCTAAATCTCAAAAGTGACCGATTTTGTTGATGTTTACTAGTGTGGGGAATCGCCTCCAATTTTCATGGTCGATTATTCGTCCACTTTTCCAAGCGATGATCGACCCATAATCGATTATTTTACTCCATTACTGTTTATTATTTAAGAAACACTTTCCGGGATACAGTATAGGTAAATCAAGTAAGAATAACGGTGTTCCGACATTTAGGATCTACCGAGAGCACCCACTTCCTGTAAATATGGCGGTAGACATAAACAAACTTGAAATTCAAGACAAAACTGTCACTTTATTACGTAAAAATACCTAAAATATTTTTAAAATACGTGGATATTGATATAAATCAGGAAAGGTAAGATATAAGCTTAATAATCGATCATTAGAAAACGTTAGTGACCGACCGCGATTCTACACTATCACTGACGATTAATCAAGCACACGTGTAATCGTCCACCCACTAATGTTTACTAAAATGAATCCGGGAAAATTGGCTTCCTGGAAAATTGGCCTCCTAGAAAATTAGTCTCCTAGAAAATTGGCCTCCTGGAAAATTGGCCTCCCTGAAATGTGGGGGTGGAAAATTGGCCTCCCTTTAGTTATCTCCCGCCCAGCTCGCCGGAGGGAGATTATAATTTGCACCATGTGCGTGTGTACGTGCGTGCGTGCGTGCGTGTGTCACGCAGTTTTCTCTGAAACTACTACAGTTACACATTTTTGGTAAATCACAAGTCCTAATGAATTTTTTTGCTCTTCAATATTTTTGGGGTTTGGTGAACTTTGGCCTACTTTTGAGTGAGTAATAGCTATTTTAGCTAATATAATTATATGGCTTATAACTCTGAAACTATTGCATTTACAGTATTTTGTTCTAATATGTTGTTCAGCTACTTTCTCCACAGCTACAACATGGTCGGTAGTTTGGAAGTGTATCTCCATAGCTAAGTGAGTAATAGCTACTTTGTCAATTTTTAATTATAACCATAATGAGTAAATGGCTTATATCTTCATAAGTATTGCAGCTACACAATTTTGTTCCAATATGTTGTTCAGCTACTTTCTCCACAGCTACAACATGGTCAGTAGTTTGCAAGTGTATCTCCATAGCTAAGTGAGTAATAGCTACTTTTTCAATTTTTAATGATAACCATAATGAGTAAATGGCTTATATCTTCAAAAGTATTGCAGCTACACAATTTTGTTCCAATATGTTGTTCGGCTACTTTCTCCTCTGCTACAACATGGTCAGTAGTTTGGAAGTGTATCTCCGTAGCTAAGTGAGTAATAGCTACTTTTTCAGTTTTTAATGATAACCATAATGAGTAAATGGCTTATATCTTCAAAAGTATTGCAGCTACACAATTTTGTTCCAATATGATGTTCAGCTACTTTCTCCACAGCTACAACATGGTCAGTAATTTGGAAGTGTATCTCCATAGCTAAGTGAGTAATAGCTACTTTTTCAATTTTTAATGATAACCATAATGAGTAAATGGCTTATATCTTCAAAAGTATTGCAGCTACACAATTTCTCTCAAATATGTTGTTCATGTACTTTTTTGTGAACTGTAACATATTTAAGTTTCACAACTGTTGCTCGATGTACAAGTGAGTAATGGCTACTTTATTGCTACTTTTAGTGAAAATGTGAAAAATCAGAAATATCTCTCAAACCGTAAGATATAGAGCAATTTCGAGCAAATTTTTGACCCACAGGGTAGTACTAGAGTATCCTATTGCTAAGGGGGGAAATGTTTGGTGAACTTTGGCCTACTTTTGAGTGACTAATAGCGCTTTTACCTAATATAATTATATGACTTTTAACTGTCAATGAGTAAATGGCTTATATCTTCAAAAGTATTGCAGCTGCACAATTTTGTTCCAATATGATGTTCAGCTACTTTCTCCACAGCTACAACATGGTCAGTAATTTGGAAGTGTATCTCCATAGCTAAGTGAGTAATAGCTACTTTTTCAATTTTTAATGATAACCATAATGAGTAAATGGCTTATATCTTCAAAAGTATTGCAGCTACACAATTTCTCTCAAATATGTTGTTCATGTACTTTTTTGTGAACTGTAACATATTTAAGTTTCACAACTGTTGCTCGATGTACAAGTGAGTAATGGCTACTTTATTGCTACTTTTAGTGAAAATGTGAAAAATCAGAAATATCTCTCAAACCGTAAGATATAGAGCAATTTCGAGCAAATTTTTGACCCACAGGGTAGTACTAGAGTATCCTATTGCTAAGGGGGGAAAGGTTTGGTGAACTTTGGCGTACTTTTGAGTGACTAATAGCGCTTTTACCTAATATAATTATATGACTTTTAACTGTCAATGAGTAAATGGCTTATATCTTCAAAAGTATTGCAGCTACACAATTTTGTTCCAATATGATGTTCAGCTACTTTCTCCACAGCTACAACATGGTCAGTAATTTGGAAGTGTATCTCCATAGCTAAGTGAGTAATAGCTACTTTTTCAATTTTTAATGATAACCATAATGAGTAAATGGCTTATATCTTCAAAAGTATTGCAGCTACACAATTTCTCTCAAATATGTTGTTCATGTACTTTTTTGTGAACTGTAACGTATTTAAGTTTCACAACTGTTGCTCAATGTACAAGTGAGTAATGGCTACTTTATTGCTACTTTTAGTGAAAATGTGAAAAATCAGAAATATCTCTCAAACTGTAAGAGATAGAGAAATTTCGAGCAAACTTTTTGAACCACAGGGTAGTACTAGAGTATCCTATGCTAAGGGGAAAATGGTTTGGTGAACTTTGGCCCACTTACTCACCTCCTCAAAATGAGTAAATGCGAATTATCTCTAAGAGTATTGCAGGTAGCCAATTTTTCTCAAATAACTCATTCACCTACTTTTGGGAGAGCTTTCACTTGGTTAAGTTTCAGACGCGTAGCTAGTTACTCACCTACTCAAAATGAGTAAATGCTAATTATGTCTAAAAGTATTGCAGATAGCCAATATTTCTCAAATAACTCATTCATATACTTTTGGAAGACCTTTCACTTAGTGAGGTTTCAGACCCCTAGCTAATTTCTCACCTACTCAAAATGAGTAAATGTGAATTATCTCTATAAAAGTATAGAAGATAGCCAATTTTTCTCAAATAACTCATTCACCTACTTTTGCGAGAGCTTTCACTTGGTGAAGTGTCAGACCTGTAGCTAATTTCTCACCTACTCAAAATGAGTAAATGCTAAATATCTCGAAAAGTATTGCAGATAGCCAATTTTTCTTAAATAACTCATTCATTTACTTTTGGAAGAGCTTTCACATGGTGAAGTTTCAGACCCATAGCTAATTACTCGCCTACTCAAAATGAGTAAATGCGAATTATCTCTAAAAGTATTGCAGATAGCCAATTTTTCTCAAATAACTCATTCATCTACTTTTGGAAGAGCTTTCACATGGTGAAGTTTCAGACCCATAGCTAATTACTCACCTACTCAAAATGAGTAAATGCGAATTCTCTCTAAAAGTATTGCAGATAGCCAATTTTTCTCAAATAACTCATTCATCTACTTTTGGGAGAGCTTTCACTTGGTGAAGTTTCAGACCCGTAGCTAATTACTCACCTACTCAAAATGAGTAAATGCTAATTATCTCTAAAAGTATTGCAGATAGCCAATTTTTCTCAAATAACTCATTCATCTACTTTTGGAAGAGCTTTCACTTGGTGAAGTTTCAGACCCGTAGCTAATTACTCACCTACTCAAAATGAGTAAATGCTAATTATCTCTAAAAGTATTGCAGATAGCCAATTTTTCTCAAATAACTCATTCATCTACTTTTGGAAGAGCTTTCACATGGTGAAGTTTCAGACCCATAGCTAATTACTCACCTACTCAAAATGAGTAAATGCGAATTCTCTCTAAAAGTATTGCAGATAGCCAATTTTTCTCAAATAACTCATTCATCTACTTTTGGGAGAGCTTTCACTTGGAGATGTTTCAGACCTGTAGCTAATTACTCACCTACTCAAAATGAGTAAATGCTAATTATCTCTAAAAGTATTGCAGATAGCCAATTTTTCTCAAAGAACTCATTCATCTACTTTTGGAAGAGCTTTCACATGGTGAAGTTTCAGACCCATAGCTAATTACTCACCTACTCAAAATGAGTAAATGCGAATTCTCTCTAAAAGTATTGCAGATAGCCAATTTTTCTCAAATAACTCATTCATCTACTTTTGGAAGAGCTTTCACATGGTGAAGTTTCAGACCTGTAGCTAATTACTCACCTACTCAAAATGAGTAAATGCGAATTCTCTCTAAAAGTATTGCAGATAGCCAATTTTTCTCAAATAACTCATTCATCTACTTTTGGGAGAGCTTTCACTTGGTGAAGTTTCAGACCCGTAGCTAATTACTCACCTACTCAAAATGAGTAAATGCTAATTATCTCTAAAAGTATTGCAGATAGCCAATTTTTCTCAAATAACTCATTCATCTACTTTTGGAAGAGCTTTCACATGGTGAAGTTTCAGACCCATAGCTAATTACTCACCTACTCAAAATGAGTAAATGCGAATTCTCTCTAAAAGTATTGCAGATAGCCAATTTTTCTCGAATAACTCATTCATCTACTTTTGGGAGAGCTTTCACTTGGTGAAGTTTCGCGCCCGTAGCTAATTACTCACCTACTCAAAATGAGTAAATGCAAATTATCTCTAAAAGTATTGCAGATAGCCAATTTTTCTCAAATAACTCATTCACCTACTTTTGGAAGAGCTTTCACATGGTGAAGTTTCAGACCCATAGCTAATTTCTCACCTACTCAAAATGAGTAAATGCGAATTATCTCTAAAAGTATAGGAGATAGCCAATTTTTCTCAAATAACTCATTCATCTACTTTTGGGAGAGCTTTCACTTGGTGAAGTTTCAGACCTGTAGCTAATTTCTCACCCGCTCAAAATGAGTAAATACTAATTATCTCTATAAGTATTGCAGATAGCCAATTTTTCTCAAATAACTCATTCATCTTCTTTTGGAAGAGCTTTCACATTGTGAAGTTTCAGACCCGTAGCTACTTACTCGCCTACTCAAAATGAGTAAATGCGAATTCTCTCTAAAAGTATTGCAGATAGCCAATTTTTCTCAAATAACTCATTCATCTACTTTTGGAAGAGCTTTCACATGGCAAAGTTTCAGACCCATAGGTAATAACTCACCTACTCAAAATGAGTAAATGCGAATTATCTCTAAGAGTATTGCATATAGCCTATTTTTCTCAAATAACTCATTCACCTACTTTTGGGAGAGCTTTCACATGGTGAAGTTTCAGACCTGTAGCTAATTACTCACCTACTCAAAATGAGTAACTGCGAATTATCTCTAAAAGTATTTGCAGCTAGCCAATTTTTCTCAAATAACTCATTCATGTACTTTTAGGAGAGCTTTCACTTGGTGAAGTTTCAGACCTGTAGCTAATTACTCACCTACTCAAAATGAGTATATGCGAATTATCTCTGAAAGTATTGCAGATAGTCAATTTTTCTCAAATAACTCATTCATCTACTTTTGGAAGAGCTGTCACATGGTGAAGTTTCAGACCCATAGCTAATTACTCACCTACTCAAAATGAGTAAATGAGAATTATCTCTAAAAGTATTGCAGATAGCCAATTTTTCTCAAATAACTCATTCATCTACTTTTGAAAGAGCTTTCACATGGTGAAGTTTCAGACCCGTAGGTAATTACTCACCTACTCAAAATGAGTAAATGCTAATTCTCTCTAAAAGTATTGTGGGTACCCAATTTTTATCAAATAACTCATTCATCTACTTTTGGAAGAGCTTTCACATGGTGAAGTTCCAAACCTGTAGGTAATTACTCACCTACTCAAATGAGTAAATGTGAATTATCTCTAAAAGTATTGCAGATAGCCAGTATTTTTCAAATAACTCACTTCACCTATATTTTGGGAGAACTTTCAATTAGTGAATTTTCAGATCCATATCTAATTACTCACCTACTCAAAATGAGTAATTGCCTATTATCACTAAAAGTATTGCAGATAGCCAGTATTTCTCAAATAACTCATTCACCTACATTTTGGAGATATTTCACATGCTAAAGTTTTTTTATGAATTATTAAAATAATTTTTAATACATTAAAATTAATGAAATCATGCACTAAATCGATTATAACTTGAAAAGTATTGTATTTAGAACATTTTGTTAAAATATGTTATTCACCTACATTTTCCCACAGCAACAACATGGTGAGTAACTTGGGTGTCTATCTCAATAGATAAGTGAGTAATAGCTACTTTTGGATTTTTCACTAACTTCCATCATGAGTGAAATCACTTGTAACTTGAAAACTATTGCATTTAGACCTTCAGGGTAGTACAAAAGTGTCCTATGCAAAGGGGAAAGATTTCAATTTTCCCCACTTTTGGCGGCCATCTTGGATTTTAGTGGGAAAAAATGAAAAAGTGTGAATATCTCAAAAACCATAAGAGATAGAGCGATTTCGAGCGAATTTTTGACCTGCAAGGTAGTACAAGAATGTCCTGTGCAAAGGGGTAAAATTTCAATTTTCACCACTTTTGGCAGCCATCTTGGATTTTTGCGGAAAATGGAAAAGTGTGAATATCTCGAAAACCGTAAGAGATAGAGCGATTTCGAGCAAATTTTTGACCTGCGGGGTGGTACAAGAGTCTCCTGTGCAAAGGGGGAAAATTTCAATTTTCGCCACTTTTGGCGGCCATCTTAGATTTTTGCGGAAAATGAAAAAGTGTCAATATCTCAAAAACCGTAAGAGAGAGAGCGATTTCGAGCGAATTTTTGACCCGCAGGGTGATACAAGAGTGTTCTGTCCAAAGGGGAAAAATTTCATTTTTCGCCACTTTCGGCGGCCATTTTGGATTTTTGCTGAAAATGAAAAAGTGTCAATATGTCAAAAACCGTAAGAGATCGAGCGATTTCGAGCGAATTTTTGACCCGCAGGGTGATACAAGAGTGTCCTGTCCAAAGGGGAAAAATTTCATTTTTCGCCACTTTCGGCGGCCATCTTGGATTTTTGCTGAAAATGGAAAAGTGTCAATATCTCAAAAAGCGTAACAGATAGAGCGATTTCCAGCGAATTTTCGACCTGCAGGATGGTACAACAGTGTCCTATGCAAAGGGGAAAAATTTCAATGTAGTATTTCTTCCCCTGCGGTACTCGGCGGGAGATACATACCGCGGCAGTGGTCTTGTTTTTTAATGATAATGGAAAAAAGTAAAATTGTTGTTCTCGTTGATTACAAACAATTTATTGCATGATCTAACCCAAAAACTGGTTAATAGTACAAATTAGGGCTGCAAGCGAGCCCGAAAATGTGCCTCGATTCCTCGTTTTAGAAGATTCAACTCGGATTCGGTTAATCGCTTGATTATCGCCCACGAAATAAACTGCTTCATATTTTTACATATCACGCCTTGTAATATGGTTACAAACCACACAACAGGAAAGAATTTTGATAATTTATTGAATTTCGGGAAAAAGACCCATTTACAGTGCAAAATATAAGAAGTTGTAACCATCTTTATATTGCGAGATTTGAGGCGTCTTCGAAATACGTTGTAATAAAATGCCGTCTTATAAAACGTTGTTACACAAACAATTAAAGTTTGCAAATGCTGAAAATATAAAATACTGAAATGGAAATGCCTCATATTAGTAAAATATATAAATATACCTGGTATTCATATAATTAAAGGAAAAAATTGAATTTTGTAATAGGTTTTCCATCTATGTTTAGTTGTTTTCGAAGACCCGGTTCACTTTTCTTGCCTCGAGTATTGAACTGAATCGTTTCGTTTCCGAGTAACCGAAGAATCGTTGCAGCCTTAGTACAAATGTAGTAAAGTGTAAAAAGTGTATATCATTAATTAAAAAGAATATATGACATTACACGACGAAAAACCAAGTTAGTTTGAAAACAGGAATATATAAATCACTATGTTGAGGTAATGTGTAAAATTAACCAAGTCTTATTCACTGTCCAGTGCCACATAAAATTCCTCTATTGTTTCGTTTCCTGTAGCTCTGGAAAATCTCCTCCATCTTTGATTGTAAGAGTAATTGATTCAGCAACACATTTACAATGAATGATAATAAACAGGTGAAACGTAGGTTGCTTTTATACACAAAAGAGACTAATCTGAAATGCAATTAGCTCAGTTCTTAACTAGTTCCCTGAGCAGTTATATATAAAGGAATTATATCTTTATTCTTGAAATCCTGAGTAGGTATTTGAATGTGTCCTGAGTATATTTCAATCAGACATTGCTTTCTTTGAAATCTAATAATTAAGAGATCTTTATGCATAATTTTAATACTGAGTTTATAGGCACATAAAGGTATTATATCTTTGTTCTTGCTGTTATCATATATTTATATAACTATATTAAAGCACTATTAAGCAAAATTAAACTAGTGTAAACATTTGGTCCACTATAAATAACCAAAGGAGGCCAATTTTCCACCCCCACAAATATCTAGGAGGCCAATTTTCCGTTTCCCTACTAAAATATATCCCAATATGCAACATCAAAATTTTAGCACATGCTGGACTTTGTTTATAGTTCAGATAGGTATAGATAGCTGTTGCAGAAAAGTCAAATAAACTTTTAGTGGAAATTGGAAACAACATTTATATCACTGATTGAGAATCAATGGTCCACCAGCTAGTGGGTAGTGGGTGGGCACTTGGGATTAATTTTAGGTGTCGGAACTAACAATATTATTTCTTCAAAGTGGTTAAGGTGTCATATTGTAAGCTTATTAATAGGGGTGTGACCGAGCAGTCGACACTTGCCGAGCGAGGCGAATTTCATGAAAATTCGACCCCAATTCTTAGGGTCGATTACTCGTGTATATATAACAACCTATAGAACCGGTTACGTTTTTTAGTTAATAAAACATAAATAACATACCTTACTTTCATTAAATCGCATAATCCACCATTTGTAACATAAAATTTATGATATTATGTGCTGACAATAGCTAATTCAAGCGATACAAAGCTTTTATCTTTATATTTTTTTCGTTTACGGGAGCTGCCATATTGGATGTCGTTTCCTGTTATGGTGGATACTAAATGTCGCGAGGGCTCGATGTCGAGTCGAGTTTTTATCTGCGAGTAATCGACCCGAATTATTTGTACTCGTCCCACCCCTACTTATTAATAGCTTCAAAACTTAGATGAAATTGAGTTTCTGCAATTTCATTACCACAAAAGAATCAGGTTGAACCTTCTCTCACCAAATATATAAATTATGTTCTACAGTGATGTTAATTGACAATAAAACCTCTAATAGGGTGTTCTATATAAATTGTCTTCTGTTCTCAGTTTGCTTCTTATTTTGGTCTTCAATTTGTCTTTTAATTCTATGTAAAAATATGTCCGCAACATGAAACATGCACTGTAAAAAAGAATAGCTTTGAAAGCTCAATTATTTTAAGTTGTGTGTACTTCCAAAAATTTTTAAGTTATTCTTACTTGTTCTTTTTGAGCATATATAAAATGGATTGGAATTGAGTACATGCAAAAGTGTTGCAGCTGTTATTTGCTATCATATATTAAAAAAATACACCCACTCATAATGCAGTATGACTTTGAGACCACTGGTCTATGTTAACTCATTACCACAAGTTGACAACTCATTACCACAAGTTAATAGTCATTCCCACAAGTTAGCAAGTTGTTCCCACAAGATAGTAAGTCGTTTCCACAAGATAAAAAGTCGTTTCCACAAGTTAGAAAGTCATTCCCACAAGATAGCAAGTCGTTCCCACAAGTTAGAAAGTCATTCCCACAAGTTACCAAGTCATTCTCACAAGTTAACAAGTCATTCCCACAAAATAGCAAGATAGCAAAATGCCTGTTTTATGACACTTTCCTTGGTCCTTCTAAGATATTTTAGTATGTTACATTGGACTGGGTGCTTTTGGGCACTGCATACCTTGCAGTATCTCCACTGGATTCTCATATAAGCTATGTACCTGGATGCAGCAAAACTTGTCTTTGTTGTGCTGCAAATTACATAGACTTCTCATGCAGTAAATTGCATAGTTCTTAACTTCTTATCATTCTCAACCATTTCTTTATACCCATTACCTTGGTTCCCCCTTAGGTGCCACAGATAGACACTGTAACTCAATTAGTATTAAACCCCTGAAAGACAGTATTGCAGTATACCTGTAACAATAAGTAGATGGCCTCTGAAGGTCACTAATTAGGTAACTTAGAAGAATGACCATTAAAATTGATAAAATGATAACCATAATGGTATGAAAGTTTGACATGTAAAGTAACAGGAAACATGCGAGCTCTGGAGGCCTAAAGGGATATGTAAACTTGAATGGTATGCTAGTAGATGAGTGACCCTCTATATAAGTTAGGTATCACAGACAAAGAAATTGCTTGTACACTGGCATCAAAGCATGACTTAGTAAAACTTGTGGGAATGACTTCATATCTTGTGGTAATGACTTACTACCTTGTGGTAACGACTTGTTAACTTGTGGGAATGACTTAGTATCTTGTGATAACCACTTGGTAACTTGAGGGAAAGACTTGCCAACTTGGGGGGATGACTTAGTATCTTATGGTAATGACTTTGCTAAGTTGTGGGAACGAGTTAGTATGTTGTGGTAACGACTTTCTAAGTAGTTAGAACAACTTGCTAACTTGTGGGAACAACTTAGTATCTTGTGATAACGATTTTCTATCTTGTGGGAATGACTTTCTAACTTGTCGGAATAACTTTTTAGCTTGTGGTAACGGCTTTCTATCTTATGGAAACGACTTACTATCTCATGGTAACGAGATAAAAAATGACAAAAAAAACAAAACAGTTCTATGTCCCTTCCTGGGCTCCATATAAGAAAAATCACATGTCATGTCTTAGTTTAAGTATTTAGGCAACACTTTAATCTGAAGAGCTCCGAAATGTAGTGGTGGTGGACCAATTCATGCCCATGTACCTCTTCACAGCCACCCCTAAATTAATAAAAAACAATCAGTTTTACAATAAATTACCAAATATAGATGATCAATTTTATAATTATCTATGGCATGGTCAACATATTTTCTATCAAAAAGTATCAGTCTTTAAGAAAATTGAGGGTGGGCCAGAATTGGTACATGGGTGTGAATTGGTCCACCACCACTACAGAAAATCTGATTTATCACTAGAAAATGTTTGACAGATAATTTAATAAAATTTAAAAAGATATTTTATACTAAAACGAGTTAATATTGACAATATTGCCAGTTATCTGTAAAAAATTCTAGGGGTAATGAGGATAACAATGAGACCCCTTTATCAATGATAACATGTACGTAGCCACTTGGAGAAAATGGAGGAAAAAATAACAGGGTAAAAAGTTAAAAAGTGACAATATATGACTGGTTATCTGTGTTAGACTGTTTATTTGTTGATTTAGACGCAATATATGGAATTTACTACATGTTGGTGTACAGAAGTAAGTGGTATAATATTTATAAATGTGACTTTTGCCCCAAAATGTGCTCGCCCTAGAAATATCAAATGCATCGCGAGCCAACTAACACGCACAGAAGTCGTCGTTAGTTGGTTTCGCCAGCTAAAACCTACAGTACAGCATTTATAATCTTAGCCCAGCAAGGCTGCATTTAATATCTGAAAATTTCTAAAATTCCTTTAATTTGGGGCTTTAAAGATGATACTTTAGCCACAAATCAGCCTGACCTTCATGAATATTCATTAGTTCCCTCTAAAAAAGTTCCTCACAACCATGGCACAAGACCAATACTCCTGCATATGTATGACTTAATACTGTTATATACTACTCGATCAGTGCATGTACTGACATATCCAATGATAAAACTTTTACCATAAAACCTTTATAAACAAAACTAACCAGAAGCTCTGTGACTCCCCAAAAAATTGATTTGGGTGTTTATACAACTCGATGTATATAAAGGTGGCTCCCAAAAAATTAGATTCTTGGGTTTATACAACTCAATCTATATAAAAGTGACTCGTATGGACGTTTACTGTGTGGAGAGTACCGTGTGGAGTTCCGAACGGTGTTTAGAGGGACCATGGATGGGTTTTCGATATGACAACGTAAATGGACAACGCTGAATATCACAACCAACACAAGCAAAATTATCAGATATATAGCAACAAAATTATATCCTCAAAGTCGCAGGTTCAATGTGACTACATATTCATTCGAAAATATTGTAAAACTGTCATCCAAAAAACGAAGCCGAGAGCTTATGTTCTACGAAGTGATTATTCATCGGGTCTGATCCATTAATTAGGGATTCGTTTATTTATTGGGTTATGCAAAATATATCTGTCATATATTTTTACGTCCAGTTGGGTTCAAGCTGGTATCCTCATAATTTCATGTAGTGAAGGAAATATGAGACCACGATGGTTTTTTTTTTTTTTTAAATACAGAAAATCTAGCCAACCAGTCTATTTTTCGTCTGCAAACGTGATTAATTTAATTAACCAATGAAATCAATTGTTGCTAAAACCTCACTCGAGACAAATGTTTTGGTAGTACTTGCACACACAGACTTAAGACTTAAGGAAATATGAGGTTAAGATGGGCATTTCTTAACATATATTTTACAAATGGAAGATTAGGGCTGCCACGAGTAGCATATTTTGTACTCGAGTACTCTCTTACCATTACTCTACTCTAAAACGAGTACTCTTTTTAGCCATAAATACAACAAAATGTGCCATTTTCCCCTGAAAATTAACAGAAATTTACCCAGTTTAAGTCACTTTTACCAAGAATGGTTTATAAAAGGCCACTATTTGAGTGTAAAAGAGTACTCTTTTTTCATTTTGTACTCCAAATAATTTAGTAATCTAATCTTTAACAAGTACTCGAGTACTCTTTAACAGCCCTATGGAAGATACAGCCAACCAATCTATTTTTTGTCTGCAAACGTGATTAATTCAATTAACCAATGAAAACAATTGTTACTGAAACCACACTCAAATTAATTAAGCGTCCCTTGCGGGACGCTTGTTTGTGTATGGGAGAGCTTCAGGCTCCGGCGGCTCCGCCGGCTCTGCATTTTGTTTTCCTTATAACTCTGTAACCGTTAGGCGGATTCTTTTCAAATTTGGCAGGTTTAGGCAGTAGCCTTGGGGAATTTTTTTGAATATGCTGCAGTGACATTTCAACCAATCAGAGAGGTCACATGACCAAAAATGTCTTTTTTCAATGGGGAAGCTTGTCCGGATGATAACTTGAAAGGAATTTTATCAATTCACCTGAAACTTGGCAAATACATTCATTCTATTAAAATCTGGAAATCATTAGATTTTGGCATTGATTGGTCAAGAAATGGCCGAGTAATTAATGATTAATTAATCATTACGAATTTTCCAAATAAGGAAAACACAAAAATGCTTATATCTCGAAAACCGTGCTAGATAGAGCGATTTCGACGAAATTTTTGACCCACAGGGTATCTCTGCGGAGTAGTTCTCCCAATTTTCAAAAAATTTTTGTCTCGCCCAAAATGGCGGCCATTTTGAATTTTCGAAATTTTCGCAAAAATGCTTATATCTCAAAAACCGTGCTAGATAGAGCAATTTCGACAAAATTTTTGACCCGCAGGATATCTCTGCGGAGTACTTTTCCCAATTTTCAAAAAATTTTTGTCTCGCCAAAAATGGCGGCCATTTTGAATTTTCGAATTTTTCGCAAAAATTGCGAAACATAAAAATGCTTATATCTCGAAAACCCTGCTAGATAGAGCGATTTCGACGTAATTTTTGACCCACAGGGTATATCTGCAGAGTAGCCATGCCAATTTTCAAAAAAATTTTGTCTTGCCAAAAATGGCGGCCATTTTGAATTTTCGAATTTTTGCGCAAAAATTGCAAAACACAAAAATGCTAATATTTCGAAAACCGTGCTACATAGAGTGATTTTGACGAAATTTTTTATCTTCAGGGTATCTCTGCAGAGCAGCTATCCCAAAGAGCTTTCACTTGGTGAAGTTTCAGACCCATAGCTAATTGCTCACCTACTCAAAAAGAGTAAATGCGAATTACCTCTAAAAGTATTGCAGATGGCCAATTTTTCTCAAATAACTCATTCACCTACTTTTGGAAGAGCTTTCACTTGGTGAAGTTTCAGACCCGTAGCTAATTACTCACCTACTCAAAATGAGTAAATGCTAATTATCTCAAAAACTATTGCGGATACCCAATTTTTATCAAATAACTCATTCATGTACTTTTGGGAGAGCTTTCACATGGTGAAGTTTCAGACCCGTAGATGATTACTCACCTACTCAAAATGAGTAAATGCGAATTATCTCTTAAAAGTATTGCAGATAGCCAATTTTTCTCAAATAACTCATTCACCTACTTTTGGAAGAGCTTTCACATGGTGAAGTTTCAGACCCATAGCTAATTACTCACCTACTCAAAATGAGTAAATGCGAATTATCTCTAAAAGTATTGCAGATAGCCAATTTTTCTCAAATAACTCGTTCACCTACTTTTGGGAGAGCTTTCACATGGTGAAGTTTCAGACCCATAGCTAATTATTTACCTACTCAAAATGAGTAAATGCTAATTATCTGTAAAAGTATTGCGGATACCCAATTTTTATCAAATAACTCATTCATCTACTTGTGGGAGAGCTTTCACATGGTGAAGTTTCAGACCCATAGCTAATTACTCACCTACTCAAAATGAGTAAATGCGAATTATCTCTAAAAGTATTGCAGATAGCCAATTTTTCTCAAATAACTCATTCACCTACTTTTGGGAGAGCTTTCACTTGGTGAAGTTTCAGACCCTTAGCTAATTACTCGTCTACTCAAAATGAGTAAATGCGAATTATCTCTAAAAGTATTGCGGATAGCCAATTTTTCTCAAATAACTCATTCACCTACTTTTGGGAGAGCTTTCACTTGGTGAAGTTTCAGACCCATAGCTAATTATTCACCTACTGAAAATGAGTAAATGCGAATTATCTCTAAAAGTATTGCAGATAGCCAATTTTTCTCAAATAACTCATTCACCTACTTTTGGGAGAGCTTTCACTTGGTGAAGTTTCAGACCCATAGCTAATTATTCACCTACTCAAAATGAGTAAATGTGAATTATCTCTAAAAGTATTGCAGATAGCCAATTTTTCTCAAATAACTCATTCACCTACTTTTGGGAGAGCTTTCACTTGGTGAAATTTCAGACCCATAGCTATTTATTCACCTACTCAAAATGAGTAAATGCTAATTATCTGTAAAAGTATTGCGGATACCCAATTTTTATCAAATACTCATTCATCTACTTGTGGGAGAGCTTTCACATGGTAAAGTTTCAGACCCATAGCTAATTACTCACCTACTCACAATGAGTAAATGCGAATTATCTCTAAAAGTATTGCAGATAGCCAATTTTTCTCAAATAACTCATTCACCTACTTTTGGGAGAGCTTTCACTTGGTGAAGTTTCAGACCCATAGATAATTATTCACCTACTCAAAATGAGTAAATGTGAATTATCTCTTAATAGTATTGCAGATAGCCAATTTTTCTCAAATAACTCATTCACCTACTTTTGGAAGACCTTTCACACACGAAAATGAAAAATTGTGAATATCTCGGAAAAGCTATTTCTTCTGCTTTAATGCTCGGCGGGAGATACACACCACGGCAGTGGTCTTGACAAAAATTTTTGTCTCCCCAAAAATGGTGGCCATTTTGAATTTTCAAAGTTTTTGCAAAACACAAAAATGCTTATATCTCGAAAACTGTGCTATATGGAGCGAACTCAACAATATTTTGGACCTGCTGGGTATCTCTGCAGAATAGCCATGCCAATTTTCAAAATATTTTTGTCTCGCCAAATATAGCGGACATTTTTAATTTTTTTATTTTTTGCAAAACACAAAAATGCTTGTATCTTGAAAACCGTGCTAGATAGAGCAGACTGCGCTGACTTTGGTTGCCACAACAGTATAAGGCTAGAAACGAAGCATTTTCTTAATACTTTAGCACTCACCTTTATATCCTTTTCGGGACGCTTTGTTTTTGCTATGCAAAAACATTATCTTTTTTTTTGCGAGCGATCCTCTAGTTACTATTGTCTTAGTAAGAACCTGACATGGAAGTGAAACACTGAAAAACAGGTCTGACCTGACGAATAGTATACAGCCTCAACATCAGGTGGAACCCGACGAATAATCCCTTGCTATGTTTTAAATGATCGAAAACGTGAATATATCGAAAACCCGTATATTGGCCATATGTTGCACGTTTGGTTGCCTTCACATTGTCTGATACTAGTAACGCGTTTACCTAGTAAGGTAAAACAAAAACCAAATAATGGATTCCAAAATTTATTCATCTATTTACAATAATAATTCTTACAATATATATGCTGCTCAGCTAGACCGATTAATTTGTCTCTCAGCCAATTCTTAAAAGATGGATGTATTGGCGAGAGACAGATGGCATAAGTATGTAAAAAACATAAATGTCCTGAAGGGCAACAAATGGCACACATCCTGACATTAAATATGTAAAAGGCTACCACCTTGAGTATCCAGGATGTGCCCCGCATTAAAAGAAATAAACTTTTTGCATAGTTAATTTACCAAAATTTATTTCACTTGCAAAATTTCATCATTGTTTGTCTAGTGAGGAACTCTGTCCCAAAATGCCATCCATCAGATTTAAAAAGGCATATTTTGGGACAGAAAACTCTGTCTACTGCTCAGCCAGTAGACGTTACTTCGGTCTACTTTACTTGCGTGTAGAGCCGTGGCACGACCCTACATAAAACTGGAGGTAACCACGTCTACTCAGCCAGTGAAGTTCGTCACCTGCATTCATGACAATATTTAAGAGTTTTTACTGTCCAGTTATGGCATATATATATACCTTGCCATTGAAAGAAGCTATTCCATTTATTTAATTGTGAATATTGCCTGTCCTTGAGCGATTTTATGGCAGGTGATGAACTTCACTGGCCAACCAGTATATGTTAATATACAGTACTCAGTACTCACATAAATTAATTTTTGTGATTTAGCGGTTTCTATGACACAAACACGGTTTGTTTTCACTTAGAAAGAAAAGTTCCCGGATTGGCCGGGCAGAAGAATGGGGGGTCGATTTTTTTTTTCAGACTAAATTTTCAAAACTTAATTAAACACCAAACACCATAGATAACATCATTAAAGTATAATTTATTCCCAGCCTTCTTTCAATGTTATTTTTCAGTTTAGCCAATAGCCCGATGCACTACTTGGCTAACTATGTTCGTCGCCCACCCAAGTATGTAAGCTGCATCAAAATCTGTTAATGGCAGCTAATATTGATATTGGACAAATGGAACAGATACTAATAATGAAGTACAACTCAACAAGGAAAAATTGTTCTGAAGAGATTTTAATTTGTTGTCAAAAATTGCAAGTGACAAAGTAGTGTAGGTGACGAACGTGGGTAGCTAGCAGTAAGTATTTTCCATATATTCACATTTTTGATAATTTAAACTGTACTACTTTACTACCAATTAGTACCAGGTACCAATTATCTACCAGGTTATTGCCAAGCAGAATTCATACAGACATAACTTGACCAAAAGTAGCGTTTCAAGACTGGAAAATAAGGTAAATATTTTTCCAAAGTGAACAGAATAAATACACAACAGAAAGCTTTCAAAATATGTTGCTGTTATGGTGACCTCGGCTCTTCTTGTGTGTAGAGCCATGGCACGACTCCATATAGAACTGGAGATTTGCATAAAATCGATTTCTGTTGAATAAAACTTGATCAAAGGACTGACAGTGATTTAATGTAGTTAAAAACAATTGATATTAATACAAGGACACAGCAAATACGATATGTGTATAGCATATGTGCGATTTTTTGGAGAAATGGTCAAAAACACTTTCAAAACTTTCAAAGTGAGGAAATGTCAGTTATTTTTTAGTCAGTTATGTTTGCTTGTTGACTAATTGCTGGGGGAGATGTAACAAAATAGTTGTGGGACAGTTGTGTGTACACGTTTGTATGGTATGTATGTTTAAAGCAAATCTCCAGTTTTATGTGGGGTCATGCCATAGCCCTACACACTAGTAAAGTAGAGCTGGGGCAACCACATCTACTCTTATAGTATTTTCTACATTTACACTTTCATAAAGACAAAATATAAAAGATATTCAACTTCCTTTGTTTATTGGGTGAAATCTAGACGGCAAGTGACAGGACAGGGCAGGAATCTGCAGACACCAGTCACCTCGATGAATGACTCATTTGTCTGGTTAGGGCGTGGTTCCACTTCCTCGAACCTTAAGCAGTGGTCACACTTCCCCAATTCCTGCTGCTTGCGACACCACTCACCACTTTATTTTTGAATAGCCCTCTATCTATATGATCAATGTGGGTGATTCCTTTATTGATATGAAGTCGTCTATCTGGAACTATATTCTAAAACACCAATTTTTAATTTTTACAGCCAATATCACTTAGCCACACAAAACTATTCACATGAGTAGCACATTTAGATATCCCACTGCCTAGCATTAAGTCTCCTTAACAGAAACTAATCAAATACTGCAGGTTATCAAATACTGTACTCCCAAGATCTGTTTTGACGAAGATTTGTGCCACTTAAGTCTCCTGAGAGAAGAGTTTTTGTAACTTCTAATATTACTACTGCAGTTCCACATTCCAGTACACATTTTACACTGAAATAAAATCTGATGTTAGTAACCTTTAACACTGAGCTTAAAACAAAAAATAAAACAACAAAAAACAAAAAAAAAACAAAACAATAAGGTGTCATCCCTCGCAAAGACACATTCAACCCAACTAAAAGTATGACCAAAATTAACGTCATTCTGTGAGACACAGGTAATTATTAATAAAACCACTTAGTGTTGTTTCAGTTATCAGTTCAATGTATCCACTGGAGGCATCCGATGGATACTTTGGTTTAGCGTTTGCTACGCCGCCGTCACCGCCACGCGTAGAGAGATTTTAGGTTCACCAATTTGCAGGATACCTTCATTGGGGGGTAAGCTTCTCTGGGACTGAAAATAGTCTCATTCTGAAAAACAAGATGGCTGCCACGGGCATTTATTTGAAAATAATCTACATTTTTGTACTGGCTGTTTTCTCATAGAAGGTGTAAGCCAACCCATAGGAAATCATGAGCTTGGAATCTTTTGGTGTGGTCGGATTTGACCATGGGTCCCTCCTTCAAGGTCAAACGAGGATAGCCAAAGTTAAAAGTGCTTGTAACTCTCTTATTATTGGTCCTAGAGGTTTTGCATGATAAACCAACCTATAGGAAATCATGGGCCGGGAATCTTTTGGTGTGGTCGGATTTGACCTTGGGCCCCTCCTTCAAGGTCAAATGAGTATAGCCAAACCTAAAAGTGCTTATAACTCGCTTATTATTGGTCCTACAGGTTTGGGATGGTAAACCAACCTATAGGAAATCATGGGCTGGAAATCATTTGGTGTGGTCGGATTTGACCTTGGGCCTCTCCTTCATGGTCAGACGAGGATAGCAAAAGTTAAAAGTGCTTATGACTCGCTTATTATTGATCCTAGAGGTTTCGGATGATAAACCAACCTACAGGATATCATGAGCTGGGAATCTTTTGGTGTGGTTGGATTTGAGCTTGGACCCCTACTTCAAGGTCAAACGAGGATAGCCAAACTTAAAAGTGCTAATAAATCGCTTTGTATTACCCCACAGCCCTTAAGGGCTGTCGTGGTATTGTTTTCACCCATGGTGTCCGGATGGGCGGGTGGCAGGAAAAAGTTTATCCGGGCTGTATCTCAGAAACCGTAAGGTGTAGGAAGTTGATACTTGGTAGGGACATTGGTTAAGAGGTGTAGGTGTGCAACATCATGGTCTGACCTTGATTTGACCTTGCCGCAGTGACCTTGACCTCTAAAATCTTGTCCGGGCTATATCTCGGAAACCGTAAGGTGTAAGAAGTTGATACTTGGTAGGGACATTGGTTAGGGGGTGTAGGTGTGCAACGTCATGGTGTGACCTTGATTTGATCTTTGACCTTGCCGTAGTGACCTTGACCTCTAAAATCTTGTCCGGGCTATATCTCGGAAACTGTAAGGTGTAGGAAGTTGATACTTGGTAGGGATAGTGGTTAGGGGGTGTAAGTGTGCAATGTCATGGTGTGACCTTTGACCTTGCCGTACTGACCTCGACCTATAAAATCTTGTCCGGGCTATATCTCGGATACTGTAAGGTGTAGGAAGTTGATACGTGGTTGGGACATTGGTTAGGGGTGTATGTGTGCCACGTCATGGCGTGACCTTGATTTGACCTTGCTGTAGTGACCTTGACCTATAAAATCTTGTCTGGGCTATATCTCGGAAACCGTAGGGTGTAGGAAGTTGATACTTGGTAGGGATATTGGTTAGGGGTGCAGGAGTGCAATGTCATGGTGTGACCTTGATTTGACCTTTGACCTTGCCATAGATACCTCGACCTCTAAAATCTTGTCCAGGCTATATCTCGGAAACTGTAAGGCGTAGGAATTTGATACTTGGTAGGGACATTGGTTAGGGGGTGTACGAGTGCAACATCATGGTGTGACCTTGATTTAACCTTTTGACCTTGCTGTAGTGACCTTGACCTATAATGCCTAGTCTGCGCTATATTTTGGAAATCATAAGGTGTAGGAAGTTGATATTTGGTAGGGGCATTGGTCAAGGGTTATATGTGTGCAACTTCATGGTGTGACCTGGATTTGACCTTTGATCTTGCATATCTGATGCTATTTTATGTCTCTACGAGGATATCTGATACTATTTATCTCTCTTATATCTCTCATATCTTTTTACTTGAATCTTGGTTGTTGCACCTTTGGGTGTCTTTTGGTGTAGATTAAGCACTGTTAAAGTCATATTAGAAGTCATTAACTGTTTTACTTTTGCAACTTCCCATTGTAACAGATGGTAGTGCATCAAGTGAGCCACAGATTTTGCCTCAATTCCACATAAAAGCAGGTATTGCTACATCTGTATGTATGGGTAATATTCAAAACATCCAAACCATAATTCGACCATACAAATGAAAATCAAAATGGGAGAAGTCTTAAAGCTTCATAATTTTTACCCCACAGCCCTTAATGGCTGTTGGGGTATTGTTTTCACCCATGGTGTCCGGATGGTCGGGTGGGCGGGCGGCGGGAAATAGTTTGTCCGGGCTGTATCTCGGAAACTGTAAAGTGTAGGAAGTTGATACTTGGTAGGGACATTGGTTAGGGGGTGTAGTTGTGCAACGTCATAGTCAGACCTTGATTTGACCTTTGACCTTGCCGTAGTGACCTTGACCTATAAAATCTTGTCCGGGCTATATCTCGGAAACCGTAAGGTGTAGGAAGTTGATACTTGGTAGGGATATTGGTTAGGGGGTGTAGGTGTGCAACGTCATGGTCTGACCTTGATTTGACCTTTGACCTTGCCGTAGTGACCTTGACCTATAAAATGTTGTCCGGGCTATATCTCGGAAACTGTAAGGCTTGGGAATTTGATATTTGGTAGGGAAATTGGTTAGGGGGTGTAGGTGTGCAACGTTATGGTGTGACCTTGATTTGACCTTTGACCTTGCCGTAGTGACCTTGACCTATAAAATGTTGTCTGGGCTATATCTCAGAAACCGTAAGGTGTAGGAAGTTGATACGTGGTACGGATATTGGTTAGGGGGTGTAGGTGTGCAACGTCATGGTGTGACCTTGGTTTGACCTGTGACCTTGCCGTAGTGGCCTTGACCTATAAAATCTTGTCCAGGCTATATCTCAGAAACCGTAAGGTGTAGAAAGTTGATACTTGGTAGGGATATTGCTTAGGGGTTGTAGGTGTGCAGGGTCATGGTCTGACCTTGATTTGACCTTTGACCTTGCCGTAGTGACCTTGACCTATAAAATGTTGTCTGGGCTATATCTCAGAAATCGTAAGGTGTAGGAAGTTGATACTTGGTAGGGATATTGATTAGGGGGTGTAGGTGTGCAACGTCATGGTCTGACCTTGATTTGATCTTTAACCTTGCTGTAGTGACCTTGACCTATAAAATATTGTCCGGGCTTTATCTCGGAAACTGTTAGGTGCAGGAAGTTGATATTTGGTAGAGACATTGGCTAGGGGGTGTAGGTGTGCAGCATCATGGTGTGACCTTGATTTGACCTTTGACCTTGCCATAGTGACCTTGACCTATAAAATCGTCAGGGCTGTATCTCGGAAACCGTAAGGTGTAGGAAGTTGATACTTGGTAGGGACATTGGTTATTGGCTATTGGTGTGTATTATCATGGTGTGACCTTAATTTGACCTCTTACCTTACCGTAGTGACCTTTACCTTTAAAATCTTGTTGCACCTTTGGGTCTGTCTTTTGATGCAGATTAAGCAAAAGTCATATTAGAATTTATTAAGAATTTTACTTTCATAACTTCCCATTGTAAGAGATAGAATTTCATCAAGTGAGCCGCAGATTTTACTCCCACACCACACATAAGCATTCATTAAATGTATTACCACTTCTGTATGCATGGTAATATTCAAACCATCTAAACCATAATTCGGAAATGCAGATGTATATAAAGAGTGTTGAATTTTAGTTTACTGATTAATGCTGTCATCTTGTCATTGAATTATCTTGTTTTAATACTTCATCTTTATACGCATTATCTTTCTTTTAAACATTATTTCTCCATTTAAACATTGTTTGGACCTTTATATAACTGACAGTGCTCTGAAAGTATCCTGAAGTTTGTACTGGTACAGTACTTCTATATCTCATGGTGTTGAAAATATTTCCCAAGGCTGTGGGGTACGGGCATCTCTGATGCTATTTTTACTTTACTGAATTGTCTTGCTTTAATACTTATTCTTTACATGCACTTTCTTTCTCTTAGATGTTATTTTCTCTACTTAAACATTATTTGGACACTGACACTGCTCTGAAAGTATCCAAATCTGTATACTGTTTCACTACTTCTATATCTCATGGTGTTGAAAACTATTTTCCCAGGCTGTGGGGTACGGGCATCTCTGATGCTGTTTTTGATCCTAGAGGTTTACCATGCGAAACCAACTCATAAAAATTCTTGGGCTAGGAATCTTCTGATGTTAGATTTGACCTTTGGCCCCCTCCTTCAAGGTCAAACGATGGTTCACTGGCTTTGGTGAGTTGTGTTTCCGGTGGATACAAATTTGCATCAGTTCTCCGATATGTAGGTGTAGTTAATGTTGTTAGGACACCACTACACCACACATTTTCTTTTCCTTTTATTTCATTTCTTTATATTGCACCAACTATTTCTTTCAGGGTGGCACTTGGAGTATAATTTACATTTTTAGTCATTATAACTCAGAATAGAATAGAATAGAAACATTTATATAGTGCAAAATTGATACAACATCCTCTAATGTGCTCGAGATCAGAGTGGGAAGTCCAGGGACGTATTAAGTCGTGATCCAAATTAGTGCCCACCGAGGAGATGTACTATGGTGGAGGATAGGCTAGTCTAAAGTAAACAGAAAGGTTTTTAACTGGCTTCGGAAAACTATTATTATGTGCTGTGATGGGACTGACTATGGGAGTCTGTTCCATACAGTGGGGGAAACCATTGCAAAACCTCACCTACCAATGGCCTTTCTAAGACAAACTGAGGAGAGGTATAGCCTATTTCCACGAGTTAGGCTACTGGTTTTGATCAAGGATGATAAGTATTTGGGTTGGGAGAATTTGATGGCCTTGAAAGTAATTAGATGTATATTTAAACAAGATGCGGTAGGTAATAGGGAGCCAGTGTAATTTTTGAAGAAAGGGAGTGACAGGACTAGTTCTGTGAATTCTAAAAACAATTATGCAAAGGGCATTTTGAATCTTTTGGAGTTTAGCCACGTTATATTTACTTATGCCAAAAAGTAGGGAATTGCAGTAGTCAAGTCAACTGCTGATCATTGAGTTAGCAAGCAAGGCTGCAGTCTCCACACTGAGGAATTTGCGGATAAGTCTTAGATCCTTGAGGCGATAATAACAAGCACGACAAACCTTGGTTATGTGGCTGGTAAAGGTGTTTCCAGAAGCATAGGTAACACCTAGGTTCTTGACTGTATCTGTTTGAACACAGGCAAGACACTCAGTGGGCTTAGCAAAACCGGAATCAAAGTTCCTGTGGTCAAGTGCTAAATATATTTGGGTGTCATCTGCATATAGATTTGGGTGACATTGAAACTGGAAATAATATTACTGAGGGGGGTAGTGTAAAGGGTGAAAAGAAGGGTTCCCAGGACAGAGCCGTGGGGTATTCCATAGGGGAGTGAAAAGGCATCTGAAAAGCTATTACCTAGTTTAACCTTCTGTTTGCGGTTTGAAAGATAGGATTTAATCCACCTCAACATAGTGCCATCAACCCCAAACCAATCCCTGAGGCAATTAAAAAGAATGTTATGGTCAATAGTGTCAAATGCCGCTTGTGATCTATGGCAAAACATCTATCTACAAGATGACAAATACAAGTCCCTGTACTGTTAGATTCTGACCTTTTGAATATTTGAACTTAATTGAAAAATCTCCAAGTAAAAGACCAACAAATTCTGTGTTCACATTTACCTGTGCTTTGATTTTCAGGAATGTGCACAATTTAAACAAGATTAACCAGAGGGAGTTGGACCTTGGTGTAGCCGGTTCCAGTACCTCTTGGCATGCCAAGTACAAGGACAGCGCATGGATTTACACTGGAGGGTTGCCGTATGACCTGACAGAAGGAGACATTCTCTGTGTCTTTTCACAGTAAGTCCAGTGATGAAGAATAAGAGATTTAGAATTCAGGACTTGAATGACCCCTTAAACTAAATAATATCAATAGGAAAAGACATTCTTTGGGCAGTGTACACAGTTTTGTGGAAAACCTTACAAGTCTACTGGACTTGTAATTTTAAAAAAATGTTACAGGTCTGTAGCAAAGGGTTCTGTGCCCATATAACAATGCAGTTTAAATCAATATTAAATGAACAAGTGCTAAAGAATAAATGGTTTAACATTATCTTCTGTAGAGGCAAGAATGCCATATTAAGGCCTTTGGTATAAAGCAATTCGTAGGTTTTAAAGTCTCCTGAGCAAGATGTCATTCTGTTGCAGGATTATCTGTGCAACTATTGTTGGTACCCATTACTACTGGGTAAAGAGGGACAAATGTGGACATATGTATAATGTACTTTGTCCAGGGGTGAAATCCTCCTGACCTTGCTTTGGATCGAACCAGACTCTCCACTGTGAAGTACACTTCACTAACTACAAGGCCACAAAGATCATGTGACTAAAGAAACAGTAAAATTAATCTAATTTCTGCAGCAGAGAGAAATACATGTAGTTACAAAAATTTGATAATAATTTCCAAGTAGATAAACTCTGTAAAAGTCATACTTTTCCAAAATCAATACTTTATGAACTGTATAAAATCTCCTGTATGTACTATGTACTAGTGCTTGGGAAATTGTTTCTGTTTGACTTTTGGTATGTCAACAAACTACAGAACTTCTGTCTAGTTCGATTATTGAACAAATGTTTACAAAACCAGTAAAAATAGAGAAATCTACCATAAAATCTTATCACTATGTTAAAATTATGGTAAAAAAACATAATTATCCATGGATATTTTGGCAAAATTTCACTGCATTTTTCAGTAAGGCACAAATTTTTGTAGCTGAGCGAAAATAGCATCCTTTATAATGTTTGTGATTTCTAGGGCAGGGTCGGTAACACCGGTATCTCGGTATCGAGACCAATTCACTTCAACACCGTGGCGACACTTTACAGCCGGTATTTCGAATGCCAGCATATAATATTGTGAGAAAACGTCAAGTATTAGAAACAAACCTCAAATTTCAAGAAATAACAAACTTTTATCGAATATTTTCATATATTTTGACACTTTTATACTGATTTCTTTCAGAACTTCAATGATTTCTTTTCGCGAATCTTACTTTCGGTTGGTGGGCCTATTCGGTTGGGGATATGCTAGAACACAATTTGTTCTTTCGGTATCCCGGAATTGGTACGGTTTTACACTGGCGGGATACTGAAATGAAAAATCTGCTACCGACCCTGCCCTAGTGATTTCTAAACATTTTGCAAGCATCCAAATTTCAGACATTTTTACCGAACTTTGTTTCCAGGGCAGTGAATGAGTGAGCTATCAAAGTTCTACAAATGTCATCAATGCACTGGTATTTACTGTGTTATAATGTACAGGAATAGTGTTGTGTTTTTCATTAGATATATCCCATTGTCTAATTTGACTATAATAGAATTTCAGATAATGGTGTTGTCAGTATTTCATCAGACATGTAATGTTATTCCTGTTGTCACAGAATTTCAGATAATGAATGTTGTATTCCATTAGATATGGCGAGATTGTGAACATAAACTTGGTACGAGACCAGAAGACGGGGAAGTCCAAAGGCTTCTGTTTTATTTGTTATGAGGATCAGAGGAGTACAATCCTGGCAGTGGATAACCTGAACGGGTTCAAGGTAAGAGGATTTTCGACTGTGAATTTTCAAACGTCAAACTATGGCTTGGGAGTACATGTTATATGAAACCTAGGACCATCTTATGGGATTAAACTTAAATCCATTGAGATAAATTTGGGGGTCAATTTAACCAAAGCCAATCAAGAAGACTGACAGAAAAATATTAATTGCAAGCAATATGTTTTCACGTAACAATTTTTGGTGTTTATTTCAATTAGGTGACTATGATTTGGCCCTTGAAATTACGGTAGTAACCTAGACCTTTAAAATCATGTCCAGGCTATATCCCAGAATCCATAAGGTGTAGGAAGTGTGACCTAGACTTGACCTTTAACCTTGCTGTAGTGACCATGACCTTAAAAATCTTGCCAGGGCTATAACTTGGAAACTGTAAGTTTAAGAAGTTGATACCTGGTAGGGACAATGATAGGGGGCGTAAGTTTGCAATGTGATAATGTTGCCTTGATTTGACCTTTGCCCTTACCACAGGGACCCGGATCTTTAAAATCTTGTCTGATCTTTATCTTTGAAACCTTAAGGTGTAGGAAGTTGATACTGGTAGGGACACTAGTTAGATGTGCATCATTGTGGTGTGACCTTTAACTTTTGCTCTGCCAAAGTGTGTTCACTTGCCATATTTGAGACATATTTCTCTTATGACAAAGATATATGGATTGCTGTAACTGATTACTAAATGTACTTTTATTTAATTGTGCTATTTCAATTGAGAACTATACTTCAGCTGCATAATTTTTAGTTTACTGTTTAATCCTGTCATCTATTGAATTACAGATGATCTGTAAAACCATCCGCCTACTGATGTATGTACATATTTTTCGGTTACATAGTTTCAGGAATGTTAATAAAAAATGGGCCCTTGTTGGTGCATTTATAGCACTAATTATATCCCCAGACGAAAGTCGGGGATATATTGGATTCAGGTCCGTCGCGCCGCCGCCGTAGAAATTTCCTTGTGTACGCGATAACTCAAAAACGGATTAATATTTTTTTTCAAACTTGGTACACATGTTAAGGATGCCCAAAGGAAGATCCCTATTTTAAGGTGACCTTACACTCCCAATAATAAAGAACTTATGGCCACCTTAAGGTCAGAAATTGCACTTTTGGCCACTTAGAGCCCTCTAGGTCACAAACTATGAGGCTTATCTGCCTCAAATTTTACCTGAGAACACATTAATATATTCTTAGTACATGTGCTGAAAATCAAGACTTTAAGTTGAGGAGAAAATTGTCTTTGAGGCCCATAAAGACCCCACTTAGGACTTTTTTCCTATATTTTTAACTTATTTTGCCCTATCATTTGGAAGTGGTAATTCTGATGAGTCTCAAACTGCACTAGATGTAACTCTTATATGTAATCCTTGTCTGTGAAAAATTTAAAGGCTGTAGGTTTACCTGTTAGACCGACTTAAGATCTCAAAATTGCCCACAGAGACCCAATTTATGGACTTTTTGCCATCTTCAAGCACTGTAGCTTTCAAACTATGTCTCTCATCTAAGTGAAATATCATCTGAGAATATATCAATATGTTTTTCTTGTATGTACTCCAAAATTTATGCCTTTAATAGACATTCCTTATTTATATATTTGATTTTATTTTAGTGATAAGATTAACTGAGCTTTTTGTATTTGATTACCCCTTTTATAGTATAAGTGTTTGTTTACCATTTGTGCTGCAGCACTCCATCTCTTTGTAGTCCCACCCCCCATCCCCCACCCACCTCTGGGACCTCCAGCTATTGAGTGACACTAAATAAACAAAGGTATACAGATCTTCTGTAATAGTGAGAGAGGTGTGGAGAAGGGGAGAGAGGTGGGGCGGGAGTGGGAGGTGGTGTTTGCTTCATTATCTAATTATCTAAGACAAAGGGAGTCAGAATTGAGATTGTGTCACATATTTAGGTTGCATAAAAATGGACCACATATATAGGAATTGAGGAAATGAATAACTGAAAAACAATGCAAATTCTAAAAATAATATAATAAAATAATAATATAAATAATATATGATTTTTAAATAATATTTTATTTGTGAACAAATATAGAAACAGAGATACGCTTTTGGAATTATGAATTTAGAATGGACATTCAATCATCAATCATTTAAATACTTTGAAAATAGGTTCAGAGTTACCCTTTGCAGGAAGATTGAAAAGTATGATGAGTTGAGTTAAAAATAATATTTTATTTGTCAACAAATATAGAAACAGATATGCTCTTTTGAGATTATTAATTTAGAATGGACATTCAATCATCAATCATTTAAATACTTTGAAAATAGGTTCAGAGTTATCATTGCAGGAAGATTGAAAATATGATCTGTTGAGTTATGTATTCGACGTCTGGGGATACACCATCTTCCTTGGGAAGATATAAACTTAGTAGATTGATGTGCTGAAGTTCATATAACTTTTCCCAATATTTATGGCATACAACAAATGGATTAAATAAAAAGTTCCCGATCAAAACCTGTGGCGTGAGTGATGACCTGTCTGGGGATATGTTGGCGCCGAGTTGGCCCAATCTAGTTATGTTTATGACCAGTGTTGCCATGTTACTGTATATTCTACTGTATACACAGGGGCCATGGTGACACATTGTAACACACTCGCCTCCCACATCTAAGGTTGGTGGCTCAAATCTCAGACTTTATGTGGGAAAGTTGGTAGTTGCTTACCAATGACCCGCAGTACAGAACCTTCACCAACTGTATGCACTGGTTTCATCTACCCACAAAACAGCCTGTCATGATATGACCTATACAGTGTTGAAAGCAATGTAAAATACCAAATAAATAAAAATAGGTCTAATACATCCATCTCTCATAAAAATGCCTCGGCGGCTCTCACCAGGCTTAATGCCAGCCTTCTTGATGTGCAACGATGGATGTCTCTCAGTAAACTGAAGCTTAACCCAGAGAAAACGGAGTTTATTGTCTTTGGCTCTAAGTCTCAGCGTCAGAAGCTTTCCTCCTACTTTCCTGTTAGTATCTTTGGCAGCCTTATTCATCCAGTTGATTCTGTTAGAAATCTAGGTGTGTGGTTCGATGCAGAATTTTCATTCTCTAAACATGTCAAGAGGACTTGCAAAGCGTGTTTTCTCCAGATGCGTGACCTTCGTAGAATAAGACAGTATCTCACTACGGAAGTGGCAGTCCTAGCTGCAAATGCCTTGGTTAGTAGCCGCCTGGACTACTGTAACTCTCTTTTTAGGAGTTTGTCATGTTTCAATCTTCACAAATTGCAAAGTATTCAGAATACCCTTGCTCGCATTGTTACAAACCATAGAAGGTATGCTCATGTTACGCCCATTCTGAAACAACTCCACTGGCTGCCCGTGAAGTATAGATGCATGTTCAAAACTGCAACTCTAGTATATAAATTTCTACATAGTGGCTCCCCTTCCTACTTTCAACCTTACTTGTCTCCCAGTAGTAGTTCCTATAGTACCAGGCGTAGTCACCCAGATTGTCAATATCTTACTGTTCCTCCTTTCCGCCCATCAGTCTTTAAGTCTGTCAAACATTTTGATCACAGCTTTGCCTTTGATGCTCCTAGAATCTGGAATGAACTCCCTGATGATGTGCGCAGTGCAACATCAGTTGCCTCCTTCAGAAAGAAGCTTAAGACTTATCTGTATGCAAAAGCCTATCCGCCATAGCCTCCCTTGTCACCCTGTGTCTCCTTGGTACGACCTTGCTATATCCCCGGATTAATGTTAATTGTCCTTGCTTTATGTTCTGTTGCGCCTTAGAGTCCATCTGAGATGGAGATTAAGCGCTATAAAAGTCCACATTAGATTAGATTAGATTAGAATACAGTGTATGATCGAAAAGAAATAAAATTATGCTTGAGCTACCTTCACTCTAAAACCTTTAAAGAAACTTTAAGGAGTTCCGGTACTAAACTTGCACATCACGATATTATTTATACTTTCTTACTTCAGCTGCTGGGTCGTGTTCTGCGGGTGGATCATGTTGAGAATTACCGGCAGCCCAAAGAGTCCGGGAAGGAAGATGAGGCGACCAAAGCACTCAGAGACCATGGATGTGCTCCTACAATACAGGGAGGGTCGCACAGCTCCGAGGAGGAGGAAGAATTGTTTGAGTATGACAAAGGTGCGAGTATAGGATAAAAATTAAATGGGTACAATTACTTGATTATTGCTCTCAGAATAAACTGCTTCACATGACAACTTACAAAATGGCTACAATGCTTAAAATGTGAAACTAAATAGTTTGATTGTGTGATTAAGACAATTCAAAATAAAATGCAAAATATTTGGTATTTTAACCATTCTAGCCATAATCTTTTTTTCCCTTTTTTTGAGAGAGAGAGTTGATGGGTCTTGCAAGTATGTAACATTAAATTACCAGCTAGTAATAATATCTTTATGTGTATGTAGTCAAAATCTTGCATCAATTTTATTTAATGACAGTCATGCTTCTAGATAGCAGGATATGCGATATCTCGCGAGTTTTAGTACTAACCCACCATTCGGTATATTTGACGCATTTGGACTGGGCTTGTAACAAAATTGTGGTGGCTTTTATTTTGCATCTTCAGCACACCCCTAACTACAAAATAAACAATAAATAACCCACTGAAATATAGTAATCCCTATAGACCAATTTTTGTATGTATCTGAACAGTGCTGCCTAAAGTAAAGCAAAACATTTTGTAGGGCTTTATTTGTTGCCAGTTATTTGACCATGTACCATTTATATAGCTACATATGTACCAAGCTAGTTCTCATAACTACATAAACCCAGCTTTGTTTAAACCTCGATGGATATTACAATTTTTCGAGGATAAAGTGAGAGTTGCTCCCCACATTAACCCACTTTCAAGTGTAACGCAACCATATTTTAAAATATGACTCATGGTTTTCAGAAGAGAAGAAGAAAAAGAAAGCTAAGAAAGAAAAGAAGAAGAAGTTGAAAAAAGAAAAGAACAAGAAGAAGAAACAAGAAACTGAAAGTGAAAGAGAAACTGATGAAGAAACTCCTTCCCAACATAAAACAGACACAAGAATTAGAATAAAACAGGAAAGGCTCAGCCCTGAATCTCACAGACCTGCTGAGGAAAATAGTCGGCATCTAGTGCATAGAGAGAGTGGTGGTGGAGGTGCAAGGGTTAAAATAGAGCAAGATTATAGGAGACAAAGGGTTAAACAGGAAAGAGACTCAGATGGGGGTTATAGTAGGACGGAGCAATACAGAGAAAATAGAAATTCAAGTGAGGAAAGTGGTGGATATGATAGGCGTGAACAGAGGCCTAAACAAGGTAATTATGCAAGACAAAGAAATGCGGAGGGCGGGCATAAGAGTAGTTATAAAGAAAGAGACAAGGGTAACAGAGTAGATAGTGGAAGGGGTGATCATGGTTATACAAGGGAAATTGAAGGTAGAGACTGTGGTTATAAAAAAGACTCTGAAGACCGAGGTTATGGTTATAGAAGAGAAGCGGACCAAGATCATCCTGGCTATAAAAGAGACAGCAATGACAGGGATGTTTATAGGTCAAGCAACAGCAGAAGTGAAGGAACCAGAAGAGACAGGGAAAATGAAAGTGAAACCAGAGAAAACAGAAGTGAAACCTACAGCAGTCAGTATAGGTACAGCAGGTGAGTGAGGACGCGTATATAAATTACATGTATAAGTATCTCTTAGTCTTTTTAAATTTTTAAAAATATAGAAGCACTGTTTAATTTCCTTTCTACTGATAAATAATATGTATCTGTCGATAAATCAATTTTAAAAATATTTTAAAAAGCTGAATTCCAGTCAACAAACTTCATTTTAGTGAAATTTGAGTGACATTTTTTGGTATGATTATTTTATTTAAGCTACAAATATATTTATACTGTTTGAAAGAAAAATATTTATAATTTCTGTTGCTTTTTGTTTGATAAAAGATATAGTTATAGAGAGATATAGTTTTTTTGTTACATTCCCTGTTGAAAATTTGTGACAGCTTTTATTTTCCGATGGACTTTCTGGGGTTAAATATCAAGAGTTTCTGAGATTTAGTAGAGTTCGTCTCCCACGAAAGTTCACTGTCCTGGCTGGTTGTTTTGATTGTTTCCGTGCAGACATCAGGCTTTCTTTCGATATATAACGTTTTGAGTGGATTTGCTAGTGTACAACACCAGCACTGAGTGGCTGTTTTGAAAGAACCTTGTCACGCATGAAATCTCGCTTAGCAGTGGTGAACGTAAACAACTTGCCAGGAAATCGCTCAAAACCAATTAATTTTAAAATATAAAGCTTATTTTCAGTGTTATGTATATTGCGTGCATATCTACGCTTCCTGCCAACTGAAATTTGCTTCTATAGCAGAAATATTTTCTTTGTAAAAATCGCGTCCTGATGGACGCACTGACAACCGAAATTCGCGTCCAAATCTGAAATACCGCGTGTTTAACATACTCGGACGGTGTAATTGCGAACCCTGGTTTTCACCCATGGTGTTTGGATGGGAGGGTAGGTGGGCCAGTGGGCGGCGGGAAAAAGTTTGTCTGGGCTGTATCTCAGAAACCGTAAGGTGTAGGAAGTTGATACTTTGTAGGGAAATTGGTTAGGGTGTGTAGGTGTGCAACGTCATGGTCTGACCTTGATTTGACCTTTGACCATGCCGCAGTGACCTTGAGTTTGAAAATCTTGTCCGGGCTATATTTCGGCAACCGTAAGGTGTAGGAAGTTGATACTTGGTAGGGACATTAGTTAGGGGTTGTAGGTGTGCAATGTCATGGTGTGATCTTGATTTGACCTTTGACCTTGCCGTAGTGACCTTGACCTATAAAATCTTGTCCGGGCTATACCTTGGAAACCGTAAGGTGGTATATAGAATACATATATATGTCCTCTGTAAGCATGCAGAAATTTAACCTTGAATCTCTTCATTGAAGGTCATCCACAGACTGCCAAAGTACCTCACCGAGGCCATTTTTTGGGCCTTTTTGGAGATATTTTCACACTTCATGCTGACTATTTTGCACAGATTTTCACCAAATTTTCCGGGTATGTTTATCCCAAGAGGATCTAGAGCTGATTAGGTTTTGGGGGGTATCCGATAACAACTGTTGCCAAGGCAACACTTTTAAGATGTCGGGGTCTTAAAGATTGTGGGTGTTCCACAGCCTAAACCCCTGCATGGATTTTCACCAAAGTTTCAGGATATGTTTACCCCAAGAGGATCTAGAGCTGATTAGGATTTGGTGGGTATCTGGTAATATCTATTGCCATGGCACCACTTTTTAGGCGGGTTGCGTGTAACCAACCCGCCTATTAGATTGATGTGTCCGACGTCCGTCTGTCCGTCCACATTTTTCGTTTCCAGACTCTAACTTTAAAACGGTTTGACCAATCAAATTCAAACTTCACAGGGAGATAGATCACCATCATAGCTAGGTTCCTTTCGAAATTGGTGAAATTCCGTGTGTTCGTTTGTCTGTTTTTCGTCCGTTTGTCTGTCCATCCATCTGTTTGTCCACATTTTCGTTTCCGGACTCTAACTTTAAAACGGTTTGACCAATCAAATTCAAACTTCACAGGGAGATAGATCACCATCATAGCTAGGTTCCTTTCGAAATTGGTGAAATTCCGTGTGTTCGTTTGTCCGTTTTTCGTCCGTTTGTCTGTCCATCCATCTGTTTGTCCACATTTTCGTTTCCGGACTCTAACTTTAAAACGGTTTGACCAATCAAATTCAAACTTCACAGGGAGATAGATCACCATCATAGCTAGGTTCCTTTCGAAATTGGTGAAATTCCGTCTGTTTGTTTGTCCGTTTTTCCGTCCGTTTCTTTGTTTTTGTCCGTTTTTCTGTCCATCCATCTGTCCGTCCACATTTTTGTTTCCGGACTCTAACTCGAAAACGGTTACTCCAATCTAATTCAAACTTCACAGGGACATACATCACCATCATAGCTAGGTTCCTTTCAAAATTGGTGTAAATCCGTCCGTTCATTTGTCTTGTTTTTCTGTCCATTTGTTCGTTTTTAGGCGGGTTGCGTGTAACCAACCCGCCTATTAGATTGATGTGTCCGACGTCCGTCTGTCCGTCCACATTTTCCATTTCCGGACTCTAACTTGAAAACGGTTTGACCAATCAAATTCAAACTTAACAGGGACATAGATCAACATGATAGCTAGGTTCCTTTCGATATTGGTGAAATTCTGTCCGTTCGTTTGTCCGTTTTTCGTCCGTATGTCTGTCCATCCGTCTGTTTGTCCACATTTTCGTTTTTCCATTTCCATTCATTTTTCCATTTGCACTAGGTATTGTACAGTTCTTACATTGTCAAAAATGTTTGTTTCTGCATGTATAGTAGTGGTAACTAGTACATAATTTGTAGTGGTTTGGCTTAATGGTCTTCATTTACTTAGTTTTAGTTCTATATTTATTATAGTATAGATACAATAATGTAACTTAGATTAGAAGTATTACATTTCTTAGCACGTCGAACACATTTACCTTAAGTGGGTAACCTAACATTTCTTTCCTTGTTCCTAAATTTAATGAGAGCAGTTGCTAACCTTGTTTCCTGCGTGCGCAACCCGCCTTTTGGGGCACCTCTGACCCTCTTGTAAAATTTTTGGGTCTTAAACATTGTGGATGTTACACAGACTGAAACCCTGCACAGATTTCAACCTAGTTTTTAGGGTATGTTTACCTTACGAGGATCTAGAGCTGACCAGGTTTTTGGGGGTATCCGGTTACCGTTGTTGCCATGGCAACACTTTTAAGATTTTCAGGTCTTAAAGTTTGTGGGTGTTCCACAGCCTACACCCCTGCATGGATTTTCACCAAATTTTAGGGATATGTTTACCCCAAGGGATCTAGAGCTGATTAGGTTTTGAGGGGTATCTGGTAATATCTATTGCCATGGCACCACTTTTAAAATTTTTGGGTCTTAAACCTTGTGAATGTTACACAGACTGAAACCCTGCACAGATTTCCACCTAGTTTTTAGGGTATGTTTACCTTATGAGGATCTAGAGCTGACCAGGTTTTTTGGGGGTATCCGGTTACCGTTGTTGCCATGGCAACACTTTTAAGATTTTCAGGTCTTAAAGTTTGTGGGTGTTCCACAGCCTACACCCCTGCATGGATTTTCACCAAATTTCGGGATATGTTTATCCCAAGTGGATCTAGAGCTGATTAGGTTTTGAGGGGTATCCAGTTACCACTGTTGCCATAGCAACACTTTTAAGATTTTCAGGTCTTAAACTTTGTGGGTATTCTACAGCCTAAACCCATGCATGGATTTTCACCAAATTTTCAGGATATGTTTACCCCAAGAGGATCTACAGCTGATTAGGTTTTGGTGGGTATCCAGCGACAACTGTTGTCATGGTAACACTTTTAAAATTTTCTGGTCTTAAAGTTAGTTCTAAAATCTTTAATGTTTTCTGTAACCTAAAATATTGGAGTTACCTTCATCAGATTTGCACAAAATGTTAATGGATAGGAAAGCTTGCCAGAGAGTAATTGTGTCCTTGTTTTGGAAACAAAATAGCCACGATATCACATCTTTAATGTCAAATAGGAGGGTCATCATATCAAAAGGCCTTATATCTCCCATATAATTGTTTCTGGGGCTTCAAAATATGAACTACTTGTAAGAAATCATGGCCTGTGAATCTTTTGTAGAACATCTTGTGGGTTCATTATACTTCTTACAACAGAAGTTGTTCCTAAGATTTTCCCAAATCTCAATGTGGCTGGCCATTTAGCTGTACCTGCGGGCTGGGGTTCTTGCCTGCTGAGGCTGGCTATTTTTGATGCACAGTGTCTTGGTAAATTTTCAGAGCTGTAGGTCCATAGCTAACTGAGTAATAGCTACCTTGATAGTTCACCATTGAGTAAATCACTTATAGCTGGAAATCTGTTACACCTATCCTTACCAAGGTTTCAAGATATCTTCCCTGCTATGAAATCTTACCTGGCTAACATTTGGTCCAGTTTGTTCAATTTGGTTGGTTGCTAAGGCAACAAATTTGAAAATCTGAGGTGACCAAACTCAAAGGAGCGTATATCTCCCCTATTATAGGTCATAGAGGTTTTGGATGTGAAGACAACTTATAGGAAATTATGTGCCCTGAATCTTTGGCTTGTTTCAGATGTGACCTTGGACCCCTCCTTCAAGGTCACATGTGGTTCTTCATACCTATAATGACCTTACCAAGGTTTCAGGATATCTTCCCTGCTATGAAATCTTGCCTGGCTAACATTTTGGTCCAGTTTGTTCAATTTGGTTGGTTGCTAATGGCAACGAATTTGAAAATCTCAGGTGACCAAGCTTAAAGGAGCCTATATCTTCCTTATTATTGGTCGTAGTGGTTTTGTATGTGAAGACAACTTATAGAAAATCAAGTGCCCTGAATCTTTTGCTGGTTTTAGATTTGACCTTGGACCCCCTCTTCAAGGTCAAATGCGGTTCTTGATACCTATAATGACCTAAATCTCCCTTGTTATTGGTTGTAGAGGTTTTGGATGTGAAGACAACCTATTAGAAATAATGTGCCTTGAATCTTTTGATGGGCTGAAATTTGACCTTGGATCCCTCTTTCAAGGTCGAATGTGGTCCTTGATACTTCTAATGGTCTATATCTACCTTATTGGTTGTAGAGGTTTTGGATGTGAAGACAACTTCTAGGAAATCATGTGCTCCGAATGTTTTGGTGGGGTCAGATTTGACCTTGGATCCCTACTTCTAGGTCGAATGTGGTACTTGATACCTATGATGGACTATATCTCCCCTATTATTGGTCGTAGAGGTTTTGGATGTGAAGACAACTTATAGGAAATCATGTGCCCCGAATGTTTTGGTGGGGTCAGATTTGACCTTTGATCCCTCCTTCAAGGTTGAATGTGGTACTTGATACCTATGATGGACTATATCTCCCTTAGTATTGGTCGTAGAGGTTTTGGCAGTAAAGACGACTTATGAGAAATCATCGGCCGGAATCTTATTGTGGGTTACATTTAACCTGGGGAGACCCTCCTTCAAGGTCGAATGTGGTCCTTGAAACCTATAATGCCCTATATCTCCCTTACTATTACTCGTGGACGTTTTGGATGTGAAGACAACTTATAGGTAATCATGTGCCCCGAATCTTTTGGTGATGTCAGATTTGACCTTGGAGCCCTCCTTCAAGGTCGAATGTGGTCCTTGATACCTATAATGGTGTATATCTCCCTTATTATTGGTCGTAGAGGTTTGGATGTGAAGACTACTTATGTCACGCTTCAACCATGTCCCATCCGGAGATACACTGTGTAGAGACGCAATATCTAGTTTGTATAGAGCTTTTGATGAACATGTTTTTTATTCAGTAGCAATTTCGCGTTAGTTGGATACCTTTATTATTTCTTTGTGATCTGTTATCTTGAGTTATCTGTGAGCATCATTTAATTCATAAGATGCCTGATGCTTCTCCCAAAGAATACTTATAAATTAGATGATGCTATTTAAAAAAAAACAAAACAAATTCAGCTATTTAAAAAAAACAAAACAAATTCAAGCAGAACTTTAAATTATTTTAATTTTATCACAGATTTTTTTTTTTTTTTTTTGTGGGTGGGGGGGGAACAACTTATATCAATGATAATAAATATACTTTAGAGTCCTTTTTACAGTTGTACATATTTCTGTGCTACTAATCTTGTTGAAGCAAACTGATATCAAGCTCTAGATCTCAAATGACCAACCAACCTTATAGAGTAATGCCACAGTCACACTGCAGGTGGTACCTCCCTCGGTTCCAGGTTTTACTCCAAAGACTCCTCATATCTTCCGAGATTTGGTGTATCCATTCACATGACAGGCGGTATGTCCCGTGGTAGTACACATTGGTCAAAATGCCTCAGTCCTTCAACTACTGTCTGACATCTGTATCCAAGCTTGTGACACACAGGTGAAACATTCAATTCCTCCACTCAACTTATTTTGCTGTATTGTACCAAAGCACAACCAAATCACTACCTTATATACATCGTAGACCACACTTTCAGTTACTGTATCAAAAAATCCATCTGCACATACTCATGTTGAGATGGTCAGAGGCGGAAATTTTAAACATTTTGAAACTGTCGTGGCATGTGCAAGGAATTGGACATTTCGTCACTGTGTCACAAGCTCGTATATGCATGTAAGATGGTTGTTGAAGGACTGGGGCATTTTGACCAACGTATACTGCCATGGGATGTACTGCCTGTGAACTGATTGGGGTATAAAGGGCTCTTATACCTTATGCATAATGACAGACTTAATTTCAGGTCAGACAGAAGTACGAGGGAGGACGTCAGAAGGGACAACAGCGAGGAAAGTTACAGGGAAAAGTCAAGAGCCTATGACACTGAACAACACTGGAGAAAAACAAAAACAGAATGCAGCAGATACGACGAAAGACATGATAGTTCACACAAAAAATCCCGGGATAGACATTCACGCAGCAGAAGTCATTCGAGAGATCGTTACAGTCGCAGATAGTGTCGGGCAAGAAGGGGTGTGGGGGAAATACACTTGGTTTTCTTAGGCCCAGAAATGAACAAAATCAGGTAATTTAGTATGCTTGTCAATGATTTGGCGGCAATCTGATGCCAGTGTACATAAAACAGGTAATCTGTTTTCACTCAAAACAATGTCTCTGTGTGTGATATTTCACCAAATTTAGTCAGTTTCTAAATGTTTTATGACACTTGGATAGACAGTAGTTATTGATTGGTGGCCCTGTTGTTTCGGCATCAAGAGCATTTCCATGAAATTCTGTTACGACACTTTACAACCAAAAATTCTTCAAACCTGACTGTGACAATTAAATTTTTGTTTTTGTTATTTATTTTTATTGTTTCACTTTGTTTAAATGAAAGTTTAATAAAATATTTTTAACATTTGGTTATGATTTCATAATCATGGCAAGACTGATGTAATTAATTGAATAAAAAGTATTAGCAATACACATAGATATGAAAATTTGAAAAGTAATTGCCATAGGTGACAAGTTAATGCTGCTAACGATAGATTGCTTGTAATAAACCCATTTCAGTAATATAAATAAAGCTGAAGAAACATGTTGGCATAATACCATAAGGAGAGACTAATTTGAGAGAGTAGAAAGGAAGGCTCTTTGGGGGTAGTGGTTAGAGTGCTCGCAATCAACCTCCGAGGTCACTTCATGTTGGAAAAATTGGTAATTACTTGCAGTGGTTTACAGTGCAGAATCTTGACCAACTAGTATTCACTGGTTCCTCCGCTCGGAAACTACCTGTTGCAATATGACCCTGGCTGTTGAAAGCAACGTTTATTACTACTTAAAAAAAAAAAAAAATAAATAAAACAGTAGAAATGCGTTTATGAAGTTGAACACACAAGTGAGACATTGTTGTGTGGTATATTGCATTTGATATTGGACAATTTAATATAAAACAGATTCCACTGTAATATATTTGAGACAGGGTATGTAGATTGTTTCTTTACCTAGTTCATTAATATTAAAGATGCAAAGCCAAAAATGAGATATTCTCATTCATTTCCCAACAGTAGTATCATTTGACAATAACAGAAATTTGGTAAATTTTAATCACCTTTAAAATCCATGCTTCCAAATGGCCTTTCTACAAGTCACATTTCCTTGGGTAACGATTTCCTAACTTTTAGTTTTTAGACTAAATTATCAGTTGTATGTCGAAGTGAAGTTGAGATCTCATTCACGGATATATTAAGTTTTATGTCAAATTAAATGATTTGTGATGAATTTTCTGATTTATAAGTACTGGAAGAAATATACTGTATTAGTGGATATTGTACCTAGAAGAAAAGTTTACTAATTCTTCATTATCAAAAACTGCACAAGAATTAGTTTTCACTATTGCCTAGTTTCTTTTAACTAAGAAAATTCTCATTCTAAGAATAAGAATCTTTGAGAACCATCAAATCATCAGTGGATCAACTTGGTGAATTGTTACTTGTACGTGTATATTGTTTTTGCATCATTAACAATCAAAGGTTAAAACAAACATATTGTTTAGTCAGATTTAGAGTTAAAATTTTCAGAATTTACCTCTTACTGTGGATATAATTGCATGTTAATGTTAATGGTCTGACTACTTTCAAAAATCAAATCTGGTTTCTGGGGTTTGAAGCAGAATGAAATCAGTACTTTGTATGCTTGCCAGTGATATAGTAAAACTTAACTGTAAATGTACATGAGCTATAATTTGAAAACAAGAATTGTATTAGCAAGATATTTTGAAGGTAATACATTTTCATTTACGAAGAATATAAAGTAATATGCAGGATATTTCTAGAAATTTAAAAAAGCTAAAATAATAAGCTTTTCAGTAACCGGTTCTTAAATATTCTTTGTAGATTTCTTTATCTCTACCTTAACCAAATGAAAGGCAGTATTTCAGTTTACCTTTCACAGCACTAGTTAATGTTATGCAAGTGGTGATTTGAGAATATGTGTCAGTACTAATGTGGTACAAAGTTGTAACCAGATTTATTTTTGATAACAGTAAGTGAATCAAGGGCATGCTTTGAGTTAAAGATGTTATAAAGTTTCATCTGACAGTACAGCACCCCTTGTATAGGGCACTTATTTGGTTTTGGGTATGGTTTCCTTGCTGCCACCATTACATTATGGTCTCTCATTAATTGCTTCTTTAATACTAACAGAATGGAAATACTTCTAGGTGTATCTTCTTTAGGTGAGGGAAAATTGTTTCACATGTTTGAACCTTTGTCCTTCCTGAAGGTCAAATGACTTGCCTTTGACCACATTTTCTCAGAAACTAGTTGACATTGGTATACAAAATTTGGCATACATTTTAACCACATTAATGTCTCAAGCCCAGTCAATTTTCAGATGATTTGGGTCATAAATGGCAGACAAGTGACTTGATTGCCTTGTTATTAATAAAATGTCACTTATAGACTTATTTTGTTTTTATTTTTCTGTGGAGTTTTTTCACAAACTCAGTTGTTCACCCATTTTTTACCCCACAGCCCTTAAGAGCTGTCGGGGTATTGTTTTCACCCATGGTGTCCGGATGGGCGGGTGAGTGATCTGGCGGTGGGAAAAAGTTTGTCCGGGCTGTATCTCAGAAACCTTAAGGTGTAGGAAGTTGATACTTGGTAGGGACATTGTTAGGTGTAGGTGTTGTTAGGTGTAGGTGTGCAATGTCATGGTCTGACCTTGATTTGACCTTTGACCTTGTCGTAGTGACCTTGAGTTTGAAAATCTTGTCTGGGCTATATCTCAGAAACCGTAAGGTGGAGGAAGTTGATACTTGGTAGGGACAGTGGTTAGGGGGTGTAGGTGTGCAACGTCATGGTGTGACTTTGATTTGACCTTTGACCTTGCCGTAATGACCTTGACCTATAAAATCTTGTCCGGGCTATATCTCTGAAATCGTAAGGTCTAAGAAGTTGATACATGGTAGGCACATTGGTTAAGGGGTGTAGGTGTGCAACGTCATGGTGTGACCTTGATTTGACCTTGCTGTAGTGACCTTGACCTATAAAATCTTGTCCGGGCTATATCTCGGAAACCGTAAGGTGTAGGAAGTTGATACTTGGTAGGGACATTGGCTAGGGGGTGTAACGTCATGGTGTGACCTTGATTTGACCTTGTCATAGTGACCATTAAAATCTTGTATGGGCTATTTCTTGGATTCCATAATGTTTAGCACATTGACACTTGGTAGGGACATTGGTTATGGGGTGTAGGTGTGCATCATGGTGTGACCTTTTTGCTCTGCCAAAGTGCGTTTACATGCCATATTTGAGACATCTTTCTCGTATGAAAAAGATAATATATGGATTGCTGCAACTGATTATTATATGCACTTTTACATAATTGTGCTATTTCCACTGACAGCTATTCTCCAATTAATAAATTTTACAGCTTCATATTTTTTAGTTTACTGATTAATGCTTTCGTCTTGAATTGCCTTCTTTACATACATTTTCATTCTCTTAGATGTTATTTTCTCTACTTAAACATTATTTGGACCTTTATATAAGTGACACTGCGCTGAAAGTATCCCAGTCTTTGTACTGTTTCACTACTTCTATATGTCACTGTGTTAAAACTATTTCCCCAGGCTCTGGGGTACGGGCATCTCTGATGCTATTTTTTGTGTCAGTTTTATCTCTAACTGTATTACTTCTCAAATACTGTGGCGATTAAACCATGACTCGACCATACTGTGAAAAGAATAAGCTTCTGTGTTGATTATATCCTTTAATTCTTTGGAAATAAGTTTTCTCAGTGGAGAGAATGTGGTGAAGATGCACATGGTCAATGTGTACTCTTCAGCCAGGGAAGTTTGTCAGCCCAGTGAAGTTCCTCCCCAATTGTGAAAATGCTCAAGAAAAAGTAATATTTAAGCCTCCCTGAAAGGGCGCTTATTTGTTTTCGCCTCAGTTTCCTCGCTGCCGCCGCATTATGGTCTCCCTTGAATATCTCCGTTATTATTACAAGGTTCCAAACCATATTTGGCAGTTATATACCTTAGGCGTGGGAAAATTTTTCTGTATGCTTAAATTTGACCTTTGACCTTTATGAAGGTCACATGATCAAAAACTATTTTTTGAAGTACACCCCCCCCCCCCCCCCCCCCCCCCGTCATCACAGTTCAGGAAAAACTACTTGCTACAGAGCCTTATAATTTGATACACCTGTTCATACTATCGAAAACGCAAGCTGATTAGATTTTGGGAGCAATCCCTTGAAAAATGTCTCATTTATGAGTGATTTTCTGACACCTTCCAATCTGAAAGCCTTAAATTTAGGCCAACCCCCCTATTATCTTCTTAAGTATTGCATTTAGAGCTATAAAATGTACTGGGAGGTAATAGGAAACCATATGTGGAGAGTCTAAATAGCTGGTCAGTTTTACCCCACGGCCCCCCTTATGGGTCAAACTGGGGTCATAAAATAGCTGATTTTGAGTTTTTGCCTTATATCTCCTTTATTGTTGCTTTTATAGCTTCAGAATGTATTAAGAGGTATTGGGAAAGCATATATGGAGAGTCTAAATAGCCGGTCAGTTTTACTCCCCGACCCCCCCTTATGGGTCAAACTGGGGTCATAAAATAGCCGATTTTGAGTTTTTGCCTTTATCTCCTTTATTGTTGCTTTTATAGCTTCAGAATGTATTAAGAGGTATTGGGAAAGCATATGTGGAGAGTCTAAATAGCCGGTCAGTTTTACCCCCCGACCCCCCCTTATGGGTCAAAGTGGGGTCATAAAATAGCCGATTTTGAGTTTTTGCCTTTATCTCCTTTATTGTTGCTTTTATAGCTTCAGAATATATTAAGAGGTATTGGGAAAGCATATGTGGAGAGTCTAAATAGCCGGTCAGTTTTACCCCCTGGCCCCCCCTTATGGGTCAAACTGGGGTCATAAAATAGCTGTTTTTGAGTTTTTATGTCAGCTGACTTGTCAGTCAGCTGGCATTATGTCGTCACTCTGCGGCGTGGGCGTACGCGTCCGCGTCCGCGTCCGCGTGAACAACTTCTCCTCCAAAACTACAAGGCCTAGAGACGTGCTGTTTTTTTTAAAAGATACCTTATCTATCGAGGATGAAAAATTGTTCAAGGCATGCAAATCTGTCTGTTCGTCTGTTTGCTAGAGACATTACAAGGGGGGTACCCCCACCAAAAGTGTGAAAATTTCAACTTTTTATCACAATTTTCTCAGTGACTATTGCAGGGATTTCTCTCATATCTTGCATATATGTACTAGGCCAGAGGTAGATTCTCTTGTGTGAGTATGAGACCTGGATCTCTCTTTACTTTTTTTTTAATAAATTTTTTTAATAATTTTTAATGCATTAACATTCATGAAATCATGCACAAAATCATTTATAACTTGAAAACTGTTGCATCTAGAGCATTTTGTTAAAATATGTTATTCAGCTACTTTTTTCATAGCTACAATATGGTGAGTAAGTTGGGTGCCTGTCTCAATAGCTAAGTGAGTAATAGCTACTTTTGGGCTTTTCAGTAACTTCCATCATGAGTAGAATCACTTGTAACTTAAAAACTATTGCATTTAGAGAATTTCGTATAAATATGTTATTCAGCTACTTTTGGGTCAGCTATAACATAGTAAAATTTTAGACCTGTAGCTCATGGCATAGCTGAGTAATAGCTACTTTTACGTTATCACTGTTGAGTAAATTGCTTATAACTTCAAAACTATTGCATTTAGAGAATTTCGTATAAATATGTTATTCAGCTACTTTTGGGTCAGCTATAACATAGTAAAATTTCAGACCTGTAGCTCATGGCATAGCTGAGTTATAGCTACTTTTAGGTTATCACTGTTGAGTAAATCGCTTATAACTTGGAAACTATTGCATTTAGAGTATTTTGTTTCAATATGTTATTCACCTATTTTGGGATCAGCTATAACATAGTGAAGTTTCAGATCTGTGGCTCATTGCATAGCTGAGTAATAGCTACTTTGAAGTTCTCACTATTGAGTAAATCAGTTGTAATTGGAAAACTATTGCATTTAGAGAATTTCGTATAAATATGTTATTCAGCTACTTTTGGGTCGGCTATAACATAGTAAAATTTCAGACCTGTAGCTCATGGCATAGCTGAGTAATAGCTACTTTTAGGTCATCACTATTGAGTAAATCAGTTGTAACTTGAAAACTATTGCATTTACAGTATTTTGCTTAAATATGTTGTTCACCTACTTTTGGGTCAGCTATAACATAGTAAAATTTCAGACCTGTAGCTCATGGCATAGCTGAGTAATAGCTACTTTTAGGTCATCACTATTGAGTAAATCAGTTGTAACTTGAAAACTATTGCATTTACAGTATTTTGCTTTAATATGTTGTTCACCTACTTTTGGGTCAGCTATAACATAGTGAAATTTCAGACCTGTAGCTCATTGCATAGCTGAGTAATAACTACTTTGAGGTTCTCACTATTGAGTAAATCAGTTGTAATTGGAAAACTATTGCATTTACAGTATTTTGCTTAAATATGTTGTTCACCTACTTTTGGGTCAGCTATAACATAGTAAAATTTCAGACCTGTAGCTCATGGCATAGCTGAGTAATAGCTACTTTTAGGTTATCACTGTTGAGTAAATCAGTTGTAACTTGAAAACTATTGCATTTACAGTATTTTGTTTCAATATGTTATTCACCTATTTTGGGATCAGCTATAACATAGTGAAGTTTCAGATCTGTGGCTCATTGCATAGCTGAGTAATAGCTACTTTGAAGTTCTCACTATTGAGTAAATCAGTTGTAATTGGAAAACTATTGCATTTAGAGAATTTCGTATAAATATGTTATTCAGCTACTTTTGGGTCAGCTATAACATAGTGAAATTACAGACCTGTAGCTCATGGCATAGCTGAGTAATAGCTACTTTTAGGTCATCACTATTGAGTAAATCAGTTGTAACTTGAAAACTATTGCATTTACAGTATTTTGCTTAAATATGTTGTTCACCTACTTTTGGGTCAGCTATAACATAGTAAAATTTCAGACCTGTAGCTCATGGCATAGCTGAGTAATAGCTACTTTTAGGTCATCACTATTGAGTAAATCAGTTGTAACTTGAAAACTATTACATTTACAGTATTTTGCTTTAATATGTTGTTCACCTACTTTTGGGTCAGCCATAACATAGTGAAATTTCAGACCTGTAGCTCATTGCATAGCTGAGTAATAACTACTTTGAGATTCTCACTATTGAGTAAATCAGTTGTAATTGGAAAACTATTGCATTTAGAGAATTTAGTATAAATATGTTATTCAGCTACTTTTGGGTCAACTATAACATAGTAAAATTTCAGACCTGTAGCTCATGGCATAGCTGAGTAATAGCTTCTTTTAGGTCATCACTATTGAGTAAATCAGTTGTAACTTGAAAACTATTGCATTTACAGTATTTTGCTTAAATATGTTGTTCACCTACTTTTGGGTCAGCTATAACATAGTAAAATTTCTGACCTGTAGCTCATGGCATAGCTGAGTAATAGCTACTTTTAGGTTATCACTGTTGAGTAAATCGCTTATAACTTGGAAATTATTGCATTTACAGTATTTTGTTTCAATATGTTATTCACCTATTTTGGGGTCAGCTATAACATAGTGAAGTTCCAGACCCGTGACTCATTGCATAGCTGAGTAATAGCTACTTTGAAGTTCTCAATGTTGAGTAAATCACTTGTAATTTGAAAACTATTGCATTTAGAGAATTTAGTATAAATATGTTATTCAGCTACTTTTGGGTCAGCTATAACATAGTAAAATTTCAGACCTGTAGCTCATGGCATAGCTGAGTAATAGTTACTTTTAGGTTGTCACTGTTGAGTAAATCACTTATAACTTGAAAACTATTGCATTTAGAGTATTTTGTTTCAATATGTTATTCACCTATTTTGGGGTCAGCTATAACATAGTGAAGTTCCAGACCTGTGGCTCATTGCATAGCTGAGTAATAGCTACTTTGAAGTTCTCACTGTTGAGTAAATCAGTTGTAATTGGAAAACTATTGCCTTTACAGAAATTTGTGCAAATATGTTATTCAGCTACTTTTGTGTCAGCTATAACATAGTGAAATTACAGACCTGTAGCTCATGGCACAACTGAGCAATAGCTGTTCTCAGGCACTGACTGTTGAGTAAATCAGCTATAACTTGAAAAATATTGCATTTGGAGTATTTTGTTAAAATATATTGTTCACCTACTTTTGGGTTAGCTATAACATAGTGAAATTACAGACCTATAGCTCATGGCATAGCGGAGCAATAGCTATTTTCTGGTTCTCACTATTGAGTAAATCAGTTGTAACTTGAAAACTATTGCATTTACAGTATTTTGCTTAAATATGTTGTTCAGCTACTTTTAGGTCAGCTATAACAGAGCAAAAATTCAGACATGTAGCTCATTGCATAGCTGAGTAATAGTTACTTTGAGGTTCTCACTCTTGAGTAAATCAGTTGTAACTTGAAAATTATTACATTTAGAGTATTTTGTTAAATATGTTATTCACAGACGTTTTGGTCAGCTATAACATAGTGAAATTGCAGACCTCTATGTCATGGGATAGCTGAGCAATAGCTTCTTTCAGGTTCTCACTGTTGAGTAAATCATTGTATCCAACCTGTAGGAAATCATGGGCTGGGAATCTGTTAATATGGTCCGATTTGACCTTGGAACCCTCCTTCAAGGTCAAATGAGGATAGCCAAAAATAAAAGTGCTTATAACTCGCTTATTATTGGTCCCAGAGGTTGGAATGAAAACCAACCTATAGAAAATCATGAGCTGGGAATTTTTTGGTGTGGTCGGATTTCACCTTGGACCCCTCCTTCAAGGTCAAATGAGGATAGCCAAACTTAAAAGTGCTTGAAATAACTTGAAAAATATTGCATTTGGAGTAATTTGTTAAAATATATTGTTCACCTACTTTTGGGTTAGCTATAACATAGTGAAATTACAGACCTATAGCTCATGGCATAGCGGAGCAATAGCTATTTTCTGGTTCTCACTATTGAGTAAATCAGTTGTAACTTGAAAACTATTGCATTTACAGTATTTTGCTTAAATATGTTGTTCAGCTACTTTTAGGTCAGCTATAACAGAGCAAAAATTCAGACATGTAGCTCATTGCTTAGCTGAGTAATAGTTACTTTGAGGTTCTCACTCTTGAGTAAATCAGTTGTCACTTGAAAATTATTACATTTAGAGTATTTTGTTAAATATGTTATTCAGAGACGTTTTGGTCAGCTATAACATAGTGAAATTGCAGACCTCTATGTCATGGGATAGCTGAGCAATAGCTTCTTTCAGGTTCTCACTGTTGAGTAAATCATTGTATCCAACCTGTAGGAAATCATGGGCTGGGAATCTGTTAATATGGTCCGATTTGACCTTGGAACCCTCCTTCAAGGTCAAATGAGGATAGCCAAACATAAAAGTGCTTATAACTCGCTTATTATTGGTCCCAGAGGTTGGAATGAAAACCAACCTATAGAAAATCATGAGCTGGGAATTTTTTGGTGTGGTCGGATTTCACCTTGGACCCCTCCTTCAAGGTCAAATGAGGATAGCCAAACTTAAAAGTGCTTATAACTCACTTATTATTGGTCCTAGAGGTTTCGAATGGAAAACCAACCTATAGAAAATCATGGGCTGGGAATCTTTTGGTGTGGTCGGATTTGACCTGGGACCCCTCCTTCAAGGGCAGTTGAGGATAGCCAAACTTACAATTGCTTAGAACTCGCTTATTATTGGTCCTACAAGTTTGGGATGGTAAACAAGCTACAGGAAATCATGGGCTGGGAATTTTTTTGTGTGGTCGGATTTGACCTTGGACCCCCTCCTTCAAGGTCAAACAAGGATAGCCAAACTTAAAAAGTGCCTATAACTCACTTATTATTGGTCCGAGAGGTTTGGGATGGTAAACCATCCTAAATTCTTTGGCTGGGAATCTTTTGGTATGGTCAGATTTGACCTTTGGACCCCTTCTTCATGGTGGAACGAGGATATTGCATTTATAGTATTTCTTTAAATATTTTTAACCTACTTTTTACCCTTAAACAATTACCTAGTTACTTTATTTCATAATACCATTTGCAGGGCACAACTTTTTTGTCGTTTTCTTCTGTCAGCTTCGGAATATCTTTCGAACATGTGTTCAGTTACCATTTACTGTATTTCTGCACAGCCCTTTCCCTGATAATTATGCTTTCCTCTCATTATCACCATCACAAATCAAAAACATTCAGTCAGCTGACACAGTGCCCGTTCACGGGCACTCTCCTCTTGTTGCCTTATATCTCCTTTATCGTTGCTTTTATAGCTTCAGAATGTATTAAGAGGTATTGGGAAAGCATATGTGGAGAGTCTAAATAGCCGGTCAGTTTTACCCCCCGACCCCTCCTTATGGGTCAAAGTGGGGTCATAAAATAGCCGATTTTGAGTTTTTGCCTTTATCTCCTTTATTGTTGCTTTTATAGCTTCAGAATGTATTAAGAGGTATTGGGAAAGCATAAGGTGAAGCTTTGTGCATTCTTAGCTTTACAGCATGCTTATTAAAACCACAAAGCATTTTAAACTTTAAGGGACGCTTCGCTTTTGTTAGCAAAAGCATTCCTCTAGTTATATTTCAATAAATGGAATAGCGGCTTTTGACAGTAGCATACAATTGTATGCTGAAAGTTCATGGCAAGAAGTTTTAATATTGTCATAAAGTACAAGCGATGAACTTCACTGACTGAGCAGTAGAAATATTATGGCCAAAAGTGGTGGTACCCAAAGTGGTTGTACCAAGGAGTCTAATAACTAAATATGTATTTTTGTATCCACTGGACAGCATCTGGTGGATACTATGGATTACGATGAGTACGCCGCCACTACCACCGCCGCAGTGTGTAGAGATTTTCTCATTACCCCTCTAGAGGCCAGGGTATTATAGGTAGACTTCTCAAATTTTCAGGATATATTCATAACCATAAAATCTTCCCTGGGAATGTTTTTGGCCTTATTTTGAAAAACAAGATGGCTACCATGGGCGTTTTTCGACTTTCAGGAAGGAGTTTTGTTGGCCCTCTAGAAGAAAGGGCATTATAGGTAGAGATGTCAAATTTGCTGGAAATGTTCATCATTACAAAATCTTGACTGAAAATATTTTTGGCCTCATTTTAAAAAACAAGATGGCCGCCATTGCTGTCTCTTTTCTGATGTGGTCTGATTTGAACTTGGGCCCCTCCTTCAAGGTCAAACGAGGATAGTCAAACTTAAAAGTGCTTATAGCTCACTTATTATTGGTCCTAGAAGTTTGCAATGTGAAACCAACCTACAGGAAATCATGGGCTGCGAATCTTTTGATGAGGTCAGATTTGACCTTGGACCCCTCCTTCAAGGTCAAATGAGGATAGGCAAACTTAAAAGTGCTTGTAAGTCGCTTATTATTGGTCCTAGAGGTTTACAATGTGAAACCAACCTATAGGAAGTCATGGGCTGCGAGTCTTTTGACATGGTCAGATTTGACCTTGGGCCTCTCCTTCAAGGTCAAACGAGGATAGTCAAACTTAAAAGTGCTTATAACTCGTTTATTATTGCTCCTAGTGGTTGTGAAACCAACCTACAGGAAATCATGGGCAGCGAGTCTTCTGATGTGATCAGATTTGACCTTGGGCCTCTCCTTCAAGGTCAAACGAGGATAGTCAAACTTAAAAGTGCTTATAACTCGCTTATTATTGCTCCTAGTGGTTTGCAATGTGAAACCAACCTACAGGAAATCATGGGCTGCGAGTCTTCTGATGTGGTCAGATTTGACCTTGGGTCAAACGAGGATAGTCAAACGAGGATAGTCAAACGAGGATAGTCAAACTTAAAGGTGCTTCTAACTCGCTTATTATTGCTCCTAGTGGTTTGAAATGTGAAACCAACCTATAGGAAATCATGGGCTGCAAATACTGTAACCACATATTTTGCTGAATAAACTTATTTGTTATTATTATTGGTTCCCATCTTCTGATGTGGTCAGATTTGACCTTGGGCCCCTCCTTCAAGGTCAAATGAGGATAGCCAAAGTTAACAACTTGCTTATTATTGAAAAATGCTGTTATCTTCAAAACTATGTTAGTTGGCCTTTTCCGGTGGATACATCTTGGTCTTGTTGATTAAATGTCATGCTTCACTTGAAAGTAATAAAAAGGCTTAAACTGTATATGTTGTTACAAGGTAAGTGAAATGTTTTCTTTATTCTACTGATCTGTGTAAAGTTATAAAAACCTCTGATATCTAAACTTCCATTGTCAAAATATTTGATTTTGTTAGCACAGTTCTTTTTCCCGAATGTATGTATTCCTTGTTTGAAACTAAAGTGCTAGAAAACACTTGTCAAACACTGTCCTCCACCGGAAGTTTTTTTTTTTTTTTGTCTACAGAATAGGATTTGGATCTTTATAAAAAACATAATCAATTCGTCTTTTGGCCTAGCCCACCTTAAAAAATTCATGAACATCCGCGTGTAACTTTTGGATTAATGCCAACCAGAAAGCCAAGCTATTATAAATATATTGAAAATGGGCCCTTTGAAACAAATGAATGTACCAAAACCTGCTGGTGGATTTAATTATGAATCTTCTATTATTTAAACAAAATCTTACTCTTTCAGCCGATAGTGGAGGTTCTAATGACTAATGTTAAAGAGTACTGAATATACCGTAGCCGCGCTCTGTAACGCTCATGCTTTTGAAAGCGCCCATCCACAATCTTGCGCTATCGCTCATAAATTGCTAATATGTCGTTTCGAGGTAAACAGTCTCCTTATATACCCAATAATCAGTGAAATGTGATTAATTTATATCCATTTACAAAAAAATTTCCTTATTTTAGCAGTTATGACAACTTTTATTGCTTCGAGATTTGTTTACCAACCACATATTTTACTTTCAGTCGGTGTGTGCTAAAACACGTAATTTTTTTCGAAACGCCCGGCTGGTTTTCATTGTCGTAAACGCCCATCCCCAACTTTGCAAATATTTGGTCACATTGCCCATGGGCGTTACAGAGCGCGGCACCGGTATATTATTTATGAAATTCAGATATACCATGCACATCTGACTTGTGGTAGCCATAATAATTGTTTCATGCTTAAACATTATGAAGGAGTGTTAATGTACAGTAATGTTGTTTATTTCAGAACGATCAGCACTCCTAAAAACTAACCGATGATTGCTTGGCTTTTAGTCATTTTTGGTATGTTGGTGTATCCATATATCCTAAAAATAATGACCATAGGAATACCTGGCGTTTGCCTACTTCTTTGGCAATGGTCTTTGTTTCTGCTTATGTCTTTGTTTTCTTCATGGTCTGAGTGAGTAGACTAAGCGTCTTCTTTTGGTCTGTTTTCCCTTGTTTCTAATGGATTGTTGTGTAAGGGGATTGTCATCATGTGTTTGAACACTATCACTCCTGCACCTTTTGGGCTGTTAAATGGTGTTGGAAGATTTGAAAATCTGGACGCAGTTTTCCATGTAGCTCTTGTTTAATTTCATGATTGTGTCACTCTCTCTAATTAGCAGTCTTGATTTAATATCCATTTTGAATTTTTTGTTAATCTATTTTTTTATGTAATTTTGTGAGGTTCACCCAGAATGTGTAAAGTATGTGACCATGAGTGGGTAGTAGAGCTAAATAAAGGTAGTCTCAAACTGTAAAGAAACTAAAGAAAGTCATTATTTTTAATCAAGCATTTTATACAGTTAAGATTTTTACACTTATACCTATCTGTATGTAATCCAGTTTACTCGTAATTTTGAGTAGTCCACATATTTAAATATAAGGTGCTTTACCTGAGATATCAAATATATGACCAGGAGTGCATTTTAGAACACAGTGAGGCTAGTCATAAACTGTAAAGAAAGTCTCTAGTTTTGTTTTCTGATTATATACACCTTGAGGTTAAGACTTTGTGAATCTGTGATAAGTTGGACATTTTTTTCTCAAATTATTTCTGTCAGTAGGTTAAGACTTTTGTGAATCTGCGATAAGTCGGACATTTTTTTCTCTAATTATTTTGTAACCAGTTCAATCTGGTGATAAAGTGTTGAGCCTATCTTGCCTATATTGAGGGGCACTATTTGGTGAACCACAATTGTGTTGGTTATGCCCCATTTCAACACAATTAAAGCATGTGATGTTTCTTGGAGATGTGCAAGATGGACAGTCTCGACTGTAGTGACCAAAACCACTACAGATATAACAATGGTCCTGACAACGATCTGATGAAATCTTTTTATCCATGGCTTTTAACTGTCTACCTTCCCTACCATCTGGGGAACTAGTAGGTGTGTAATAAAGGTTGTCAAAGGGCTCATCTGAGTCTACTCATGTTTTTGTCTTTAACATTTTGCCCAACAGTCTCCCCATCAGGTTTTTCTAGAATCAAGGTTTTGTTGCTTAATGCTAACCTCATCTTAGCAATGGTATCTTGGAGGGAAGTAGGCCTTTGCATGAAAATCAAATAAGCTTGGTTCCTGTCACTACAACCTTTTAGAAATTGCTCCACTGCAAGCCCTTCCCTTTCCTTGGGGAGAATCATAGGATAATCAACATCTACTGTTTTTTGGAAGTGTGTCAGCAAATCCCTCAACAGCTTCTGTCTGTTCTGGTTTCAGGTTTTGCAGTTTGGACCTAAAAGTGCATGGTTCCAAAGATTTGTTGAATTTTGAAGCAAACCTTTGCTTGATCTCTCCAAGTCATTAGCTCTACCTGTCAAGGCTAACAGAAACCTTTCCACTTGCCCTCTTCAGGCAAACCATATGCCAAACGTCATAGCTCAAACTTATGAACAAAACCTTTCCAACATGTTCCATTAAGTGTTGATGCTTTTGGTAAAGGTGCATAATCTGAGTTATTTACAAACCTGTTCCCCCATGGTTATCACTCATCAGTGGTTGTTGACCACTTCCAACATGGCTTGAACCCTGAGCCACTGGTTCATTTTGTAAATTCAGACTACTGACAGGTCTTACACCCTGTGGCTGTACTTGATTTGAAAAGCCACGAAAAACATGTTTCTGCTCAGTACCAGACACATGATGTTTGAGATACTGGCTGACTTGACTGACTCACCTGTTGTGGTTGATACAAACTGTGTTGCATTAGTGCTGTACTCTGATTTGGTTGATTAGGGTAGCTTATCAAGTCATCAATCGCTGGTTGAGTAAAAGCCACACTTAACTGATTATTGTCCAATGGAGTTTTCCAGTTGTGGTGGTCGTCTTAATAGATCAATAGTCTCTGTTCTACTAGGTGCCGTTGTAGGTCAGATGGTTTGGTATTCAGTAATGTCAAGATCCTTTCTGATCTCAACTTGATTTAATTTAACCTCATATGCACCTGTGTTGACAGCTTGTTGTTCTTGGATGCTATTCACTTTCTTAATCTAAGTATCAGACAGACAATGAAGACTACGATTAAGAACTTTAATGCTGGCTTTTGTCTCAAGAGAAACTTAATGAACATTCTTGGTAACATGTGAACAATCGTCTATGAATGATAAGCAAGTGTCACCTTTTTTCCAATAATTCACTAAGTGACGAATGGAAAAACCTTTGGCGTTCTGTAGACTAATAAAGTGTGTGATTGCATTCATCCATTCTGTCTCTCAAAGTATCAAAATGTTCATGTTCAGTTTGACAGAAATGCCCAACCAATTCAACAAGTTCACCTAATTGAGCAGCACTCACTCTGTGCATTTCTTTCGTTTCAGTTTGCTGCTGAATCAATCTTGTTTGCAAAGTATTGAAATGTGTTTCATTATCTGTACTTTCACATATTCTACAGGGCTCTATGTTAACTTTTGGATCTACTCATCCTGTTGGACAAGCGACCAAAGATCTACTTGTCCTGACCTTAATTTTACTCGTTCTGATCAAAAACAGATAAAATTGTTTGGAGGTACATTTATTGAACAACGTATGTTGCTATTCAAAATCACTGTCTTTTTTGGAATTTATGTCTTTTCTAAGTTTTCAGGATTAGTACCATCTGAACCAGTTGCTACCAATTTTTCTTTCCAATTAGGTGTACCTGTACTATTCATGGCAGTATCAATTCACTACTCTTAATATTCCCCCTCTATAAAAAGTCCACAGCGAGGTTCTGGCTGGTAAGCATGTAAACAAAGTAACCATCTAACATGGTCGGAGTGTGTGATATCTCAAGTATTCCGTTTTTTACCACAGCTCTTGTTGAAAATTGTGTTAAGTCTAATTCTAAATCTTCAGGACAAAGTTATGTGGATAAAGGGTACATTTACTTGCATGGAGAGTTAATGAAGAATATATCAGTTGGTATTTTTTAACTCTCTCCAATCATGTAATTCCATCAACAAAGCTATCCTCAGTAAATGAGAAGTAATTCCTATCATTTCAAAACTTAACTTGGAAGAAATGTTACCCTAGATTATAAACAGACAAAATAAGTATGACTACTACATGCATCAGTTAATGTAGATTTTAGCAAAAAGCAAAGAAATGAGGAGGATCACTTGTAAGTCATTTTTACTTTTTACAGATGAAACTTTCCCAATAGGAAAGTGTACAATCCAATGAGAGTTCCACAATTTGGCCTGTTAGAAATTAAATGCCCTTTGAAAGAAACCATAGATGAGGTTATGTACCTTAAAACCTATAATGGACAGACAAAATTGAAAAGAATCAGGGGCCGGATTCACGAAAGGTCTCAAGTCTTAGCCAAATCTCAGCTGAGATTTTTCTCAAATCTGAGATTTTTGGCTCAGCTGAGTTTCTACTTGAGATTCACGAAAGGAATCTCAGCTGAGACCAAAATCTCAGCCAAGTTTTGAGTCTGGACCAATCAAAATTGGTGTAACATTTTGAGATTAGTGGAAAGCATACATATTTATATTTTACCACTCTACCATATATATACTCACATTTTAGAATATTTTCAATCAAGCAAAACATTATCTTTTTACTATAATTTTTACTGACATTTAAAAGAATACCCAAAAATATAACTTCCTGTTACTGCAAACTGGGCAAATAAAGTATAATGCCTGATATAATTGGCTATATGTCAATTGTATTTCGACTGTCTATTACTAATGCAGCAGTCTCATCAGAGGCTATGATTTATTCTAAGTCAGGACTCCCTGAAGTACATTGAGGGTTTTGGCTTGTACCCCTGGTTTGTACCGGTTTAGAACCGCTTCAGAACTGGTTCTGTACCTGTAAACCTGTGAAATTACAGGTTTGGGGGTTTACCAAACTCTGACTTTAGTGGACATCTGTAAAATATTGATTTTAATATTTGAGAGTGGGAAGATTTATTAGAGGCTCTAATGAGGTGAATTAGAGTCGCTCTAACGGTCATTTATACTGTTTGTTTGTCTATATTGAAATGGTGGTGAATCAATGTTATTCATTACCTGGCTTTTAATTAAGCTCACTTTACAAGGTTACTCCACCTGTTATAGATCCAGTATTTATTATTTATTATAATTATATTTTTATGCTTAATTATTGTGTTTATTTTGTGCCTATAAACACCATAAATAAAAGACATAAGACTCTTTTGTCGGTCCATAGTTAGTATTTTATTATAATAAATTTTATTTATTGTAAATCGTGAATACAGTAAAAATAATTTAAAGAATAAGGGTTTTAAATGAGTACAATTTATTAAAGTTTATTCTGTTTTAATTAGATCTTAAAATTTGGTTGTTCTATAGCTCCAGGCCCCATTTGGTGGTGGTGGAGGTAGGATGATCCTTCTTGGTGAGGTGACAAGGGTAGGTCTGGTAGGTACCCTTGAGCAGATGGCCTCATAAGCTGAATTGTCTATGGTTAAGGCTGATGGTCTCTTGAGGTGAGGGTTAAGGTTCTGCTGCTGTTTGCTGGTTACTTTCAACTCAGTGTTGGTGAAGGTAGGACTGTTTGTGTGTTTAGGAAATTCCTTTGGGCTTTTAGGTTTAGTGTCCCCTTGTAATCTGGATTTCCATTTATTGTAGGCCGAGGTGCTAGGGAGTGGCATTCTGTGTCTGTCTTCCCTAGAGGTGATGGGCTCTACATGGTTTGGTTTGGTGCTTATTTCGGCATCCCTGATGATGTAGGTCTGTCTGTCTAAAATCAAATGTTCCTGGTATGAACAGTTGTGGCATGTGTTGCTATCGGTCTGGGTGCCCCCATTTTTACAAACTGTGAGGGGTACACATCCTATCTGGGTTGTGGGTTTGGGGCCAATTTTTAAATATGGTTTTGCCTCATCTGGTAACCCATGTGTGGTTAGCAGTAGCTTATGGCATGGTCCTATATCCAGTAGACCCAGGGGGGAGGTATTCACAGCACTGTCTGTGTCTGGGTAGACTTGTTTGTCTGTAGTGGTTGAAATGGATACCTTGGTGACAGCTTGCTCATCATCACTCAAGGCTAGGTCCTCTTTTATTAGTGAGAGCCAGTCAGTAGTGCCATTTATAACTGAAGTGGTTTTCTCAATATTGTGTGAGGTACTGGGTGCATTGATAGTGGCGCCATTGAAGACAGTGGTGGTTTGCTCTCTGTTGTGCGAGGTACTGGGTGCATTGATAGATTTAGGGCTGAGGTCTATTTTAGCTTTAGATTGCTTTAATATCAGTGGTTAGTGATATCTGGTAGTGTGCTTAATATAGTCCACTCTTCTAACATAGGATTTGTTGCAGATACTGCAGATATATTTGCGATTGTTATGGCAGCTGTTGATATGCCTTTGTAAACTAGATCTATTTTTATAGGCATTGTTACATTCACCACATTTATATTTAAGATTATCCATGGTTATATATATGATTTATGACTTTCTTATGTGCACTATTCCAACTTTTTATATCATAGTGATGAGATTGTGATGTCATCAGGTTGTTCTAGTGAATAGTGATTGTGACGTAATTATGGTGCTTACGTAATCGTAAGAATAGTGATTATGTCATAATTCATTGTTGAGTAATGAATATTTAATAATATTATATCATATTCAATTAATTATTTATTTTTTAATAAAATTGAATAAATCTTGCTCTGATAAAGTGTAAAACTTTATTATAGGGAATAAATTATCTTAATGTGCGATATTTATCGCATGATATTATAAATAACACACTTTTAATTTTTTATGGTATTAAATAATTTATTCAACTCAGTGTGTTTTCAGGTGTATTTCCTGGTGATATGTGATGACTATACAAGACATAGAAGAGAATAAGGGGTGGATAACTGAGTGCCATGTAATCCGGATAATAGCCATCCATAATCACACATATTGGTTGATGCCAATGGGTGCCAGGGAGTGCAGTCTGAATATCCAAGACAACTCAGTACGCCTTCGTCTGGAAGTATTAGATGATTCAAACTTTGGTGTGCACCACTCTAGCACAGTGAACTGCATATGTTTGTGGCTGTGTCCATCATTTTTGAAGTGACGTGAGACTGGTGTAATTTGTCCATCTTTTTGAGCTGATGATTTATGTTCATACATTCTTTTTCTAAGTGCTCTGGAAGTTTCTCCAACATAATGTTTTTTGCACTTAGAACAAGTAATCAAATATATCACATTCGAAATTTCACATGTGGTATGTTTGGGTAAGTCAATTGTTTTGTGTGACTTTTTTGTAAAGTTACATGAGACTTGATCCTTATTTTTAATTAAGGGGCAGTATGTGCATTTGCCTAATCTGCTGCAAATGTTAGGTTTTAATATGGGTTTGTCCAGTGTGATGGGAGGGTAATTAGTGCAAGAATTGGTAAGTAAGTTCCTAAGGTTTGGTAGCCTTCTAAAACCGACTATTGGTTTATCTTTGAAGATTGGTCCACAGTCTGGGCTGTTGCTGATGATATTCCAGTTTCTGTGGATAATCTCTTTCATATTCGGATTGCATGGGTTAAAATTAGTTACCATGACTGGAGTGTTAATTGGGGATTTAAGTTTAACCTCAAGAAGTTCATTTTGTGTGAATTTGGAGGCCCTTTTGTAATGTTTGGTTAGGACTTTTTGGGGGTATCCTCTTTTTAGATAGTAGGAGGTGAGTTTTTCAGCATTTGAGTTGAAATCGTCATCATATGTGCAAATCCTTCTGAGTCTAAGGTATTGGCCATATGGACCCTTGGTTTTGCTAGGAGCATGGTGGGAGGAGGTATAGTGAAGGTACAGGTGTGTATCTGTGGGTTTTTCATATAGAGTGGTATATAATTCTCTGTTTGAATTTATCTTGATGGTTGTGTCCAGGAAGTTAATTGAAGAAGTGCTAACTTCGTGAGTGAATTTAATGGTGGGGTGTATACCATTTAAATATTCAATGAAATTGGACAGGGAATCTTCTCCATGGGTCCAAATCATGAATATGTCATGAATGAACCTGAGCCATACTAAGGGTTTGAGGGGCCAGTTATCTAAGGCTTTAGTTTCGAACCTGTCCATAAATAAGTTGGCATAGTTTGGGGCCACTGACGTTCCCATGGCAGTGCCACCAATCTGTAGGTAGTGGTCACCGTTAAAACTGAAACTCATTGAGTGTAGAACTAGTTGTAGTAGTTTGAGAAGGTGTGGTCCTATTTTTTGTTTGTCAGGGTCATTTCTGAGGTGCTCTGCTACTGCTAACAGGCCTTCGTGGTTCGGGATGTTAGTATAAAGGGAGCTGACATCTAATGTCACTATCAGGGCATTGTTAGGAATTTGGCCTAACTGCTTAAGCCTGCTGATAAAATGTTGTGTGTCCCTGACATATGACCTAGTTTTTGGTACATACTTTTTAATGTGTTCATCAACAAATTTGCTTATATGAGCCGTTGGGTGTTGAATTGAGCTACATATTGGTCTACCTGGGACATCCTTTTTGTGGATTTTAGGTAGCAAGTAAAATCTGGCTTCTTTAGGGTTTTTGATGTTAAGGAAGTCAAAATTCTTTTCTGTGATCAAATTTAGTGACTTCATAGTAATAAGTGTGTCTGCTATTCTGTCTGATATTTGATTTGTCATATCATTGGGAACTTTTTGGTAGAAATTCCTATCTTGTAATTGTCTATATCCTTCCCTAAGGTAATCTGTGGTGTTCATTACCACTACTGCTGAACCTTTATCAGCCTTTTTAATGGTAATGTGTGGGTTTTCTCTAAGTGTTCTTAAACCCCTTCGCTCTTCTTTGGTTAGGTTATCATGTTTGTTGTACTTTGGTCTACATTCAATATTTCTTGTTTTACAGATCTTTGAAATATTTCAAGTGTTCTGTTGGGTGGACTTGGTTTCCACCCTGACTTAGGTTTGAACTTCTTTTGAATTTCTTTATTGAGAGTGTCCTCAATGTCTGGTTGTTCTTGGGTGTCAGAGGTATTTTGGTTCATGAAGTCTATTATGCTTCTGCTGATATTAAGATCATTGTCTTTGTTCTCTCTACCAAAGAATTCCATCAGTTCAAGTCTTCTGTGGAATTCTTTAAAATCAAGCCATATTTGTGATTTGTCAGGTGCGCCTGGTGTGGGGCAGAAAGTAAGACCTTTTTCTAGGGATTTGAGTTGTGGTTCAGTAAGCTCTGTGTTGGAAAGGTTAATGACTGTATGTCCAATGTAACTTTCAAACCTGGTGTCCTTAGGTAGAATACCAGGTTGGGCTTGTTTTGCCTCAGATCTGAGGGTGTCAAGAAAATCAGAGTCCTCAATGCTAGACATTGTGGGGGTCATACCAGTGGTATGCTGGTAGGCCTAGAGGTGCTCTTGAAGTAGACTAGGGGTTTGGCCTTGTACCTGTAGTGATACCAGGGGTTTGCCGGTTCTGATAGAGGTTCAATGATACTAGTGAAGCGCAAAAATAAATTTTATTATATATACACAAAATTAAGTGACATTATGTAATGGGTAATGTTGAGGAATCAATGTCTCTGTATTGATTGAACATTTATTTGAGTAAGGCTTTAAGAGTGTTAAGAAGTCTGTCCATTTTGGGATCACCTCTCTGTCTACCCTGAGACCTGTTTTGTTTAGGGTTGGCTCTTCTTTGGGTTTGTGCTTTTGGTCCTCTATATTGGTTCTGTTTTCTCTCCATCAATAGAGGTGCCATCTGTCTGAATTTGGTGGTGAGAGAGTCCTTAATTTCCTTGAACTGTTCAGGTTTGAGGAGGGTCTCTAAGGTGGCTAACTCTTTAGTAATGGCAGCCTTGGTGCGTTTGTAGGTTTTCTGCAGGTCATCTATGAGGGCTAAGGTTAAATCAGTCTTGCATTTTCTGATTGCAGTTGCCCATTTTTCCTTTAGGACAGGGTTTCTTGTATTGTTGATGTTAAATTTGATTTTTGGCTTTTTTTAAAATATGGCTTTTATCCGGATTACATGGCACTCAGTAATCCACCCCCTTATTCTCTTCTATGACATTTAAAAGAACTGATTATAACAGCAAAACAAGCCACCCCCTAGGCAGTCTTAGATTTGAGACCAAATCTGAGAAAAATCTTAGCCTGAGATCTTTTGTGAATCCCAGCTGAGCAAAAGGTCTCAAATCTCTGAAAAATCTAAGAAAAATCTAAGATTTGAGACCAAAATCTCAGATTTGAGACTTAAGACCTTTCGTGAATCTGGCCCCAGGTTTATTATTATCAAGTACAAACTCAGCTTGTTATATCTGGATTATTCTGGTGTGATTTCTATGTGTACACCAAAAAGTCCAAAAGTACTGTAGAGGATTTTATGGAAACAATATATTTTGATTCAGTATGTGGAAGGACACAAAAGTGAAACTTGATAATTTTTTAATTTCATCACTATATGTAACAATAATGCATATTTGATATACATTTAACAAAGCTTTGAATGTTGTATGACTTTCATAATTTGAATAAAGTTGTGAATTTGTAACTAATGAAGACAGGTTTTGTGTGTAAATTTGATCCCCCATAAATCTCTGTGCAGTCAGTGATAACCTGTCTTTGGATACTCTTCTTGAAAACACATCTGGGTCTCTGTCCAGCCAAAATGTCATAAACAATTCATCAATTAACATCATGGTTCTTGGCCTTCTCTTTAAACTTAATGTTTCACTTGGTTGATAATATGCACATTGCATATTTGAAGCTGTGGGTTCCATTTCTTCTGACAAATTTAGGAAAGATTTGTAGGTGGGAAATCCTGTGTAGAAATTAATATTGTCATCATCATATGAAACCTGTGCAGCTCAAATCTTCCTAGCCTCAGCTTTCATTTATAATCTTCCAATTCTTCTTCTAATCTTTGAATTTTCATCATGGCCAATGTTTCTAGAGCATCATCTGTATCTGAACTGTCCTTGTTCAATAAATGATCATTTCTTTGGTGACTTTTTCTTTGGTGCCTCACTACTCTATTTAAAAACTGATGGTACACTTCCAAGTTTTAATGTTTTATTGGTTGGTGTCCATTTGAAATCTTTGGCTTTAAAGTTCACTGAACACACACATAGGGAGCTTGTGATCTGAAAGAAGTTGGAAACTGACAGTGACCCTCTTAGTTAGGATAGAAAAAAGGACCAAATAGTAAGGTTACAAAGCAGGGATCAGATAAGCTATAAATCATGGTCTCTTTCTTGTAGTAAGTAACAGGTTGCCATAAACTATATTTTAGCAATTACAGTATCTAAACAGAATTTCATGTCAGTATTCAAGGAAATAACATTGAATTCTTATATATATGAACTTAAATTGATAAAGTGTATTCAATGAATGGTTAGGAATGACTAGTCTTGGAATGTAGCTTGCCCTGTTAATTTGTTCATATAACAAGGTCATGACAATTAAAATAGAAGCGCTGGTGTCTACTAAATTATTTTTGGTTTAGCACTGGCGGGAGATTTACTGTGTAACTTATTGCAGACAAAATAAACATTAACTCATAATAGCTGCAAAGCAGTTGATTTAAATTACATACAACTAGTGAAATTTTTTCCTGGATCCCTTCTAATGTTTATTATCAATTGTGTTTTTAATGCTTCATCCTTTGGAAATCTGTGAAAACTTAATTTAGTGTCCAAACATGCATTTTTACTTTCATTGTTGTGGCAAAATGGGACACAACAATGTCTTTTATTGTTCTACTGGTTGTAATTAAGCGTCCCTGAAAGGGCGCTTATTTGGTTTCACCTCAGTTTCCTCGCCGCCGCTGCATTATGGTCTCCCTTGAATATCTCCCTTATTATTGCAAGCTTTTTAAACATATTTGGCAGTTATATACCTTAGGCGTGGGAAAATTTTTCCACATGCTTAAATTTGACCTTTGATCTTTATCAAGGTCACATGATCAAAAAATAGTTTTTTCGGGTACACCCGCCCGTCATCGCAGTTCAGGAAAATCTACTGACCGCAGAGGCTTGTAACTTCATACACATGTTTATACTATCAAAAACGTGAGCTGATTAGATTTTGGGAGCAATCCGATGAAAATTGACCGATTTATAAGTGATTTTCTCACAGGTACCAATCAGAAAGCTTAAAATTCATGTGAACCCCCCTATTATCTTCTTAAGTATTGCATTTAGAGCCATAAAATGTATTGGGAGGTAGTAGGAAACCATATGTGGAGAGTCTAGAAAGCAAGTCAAATTTCCCCCCCGACCCCCCTGTAGGGGTCAAACTGGGGTCATAAAATAGCCAATTTCATCTTTTCCCCTTATATCTCCTTTATTCTTGCTTCTAGAGCTTGAGAATGTATTAAGAGGTATTGGGAAACCATATGTGAAGAGTCTAGATAGCTGGTCAGATTTACCCCCGGACCCCCCTTATGGGTCAAACTGGGGTCATAAAATAGCCAATTTTGTGTTTTTGCCTTATCTCCTTTATTCTTGCTTTTACAGTTTTAGAATGTATTAAGAGGTATTGGGAAACCTTATGTGATGAGTCTAGATAGCCAGTCAGATTTACCCCCGCATCCCCCTTATGGGTCAAACTGGGGTCATAGAATAGTCGATTTTGTGTTTTGGCCTTTTATCTCCTTTATTCTTGCTTTTACAGCTTTAGAATGTATTAAGAGGTATTGGGAAACCAGATGTGAAGAGTCTAGATAGCTGGTCAGATTTACCCCCGGATCCCCCCTTATGGGTCAAACTGGGGGTCATAAAATAGCTGATTTTGTGTTTTGTTGAATGAATGACAATGTTTTCTTTGTTAGATAGCTGGTCAGATTTACCAGATGGATGTGTTCAAAGCATTGTGTCATAAACTTCTTGCCTTTCTAAAGGCTCACATTTTACTATGCCTTTTTCTAAAATGTAAATAGATATATGGCATTTGTAAAGCACTGTTACTCTTTAATTAAGTAGTTTTATGGTGTAACTTTCGACCTATTATAAGTATTGATGCTTCATGCATTCATAGCCAGAGCATTTATTCAATTAACTTTTCGCAATTTATGACCATAGAAAACAAAATAAAGCTTCAATTTTTCTTTCATGTTAATGCATGAACTTCCACACTGTCTGCTTAACTTTCACTTCTTCTCTCAGCACTGCATGTTTTTATTTTCAAAAACCTTTTTCTACTGTATATTATATTGCAGTGAACCTTTTTGGGACGCTTAGTTTTTCTTAGCAAAAACATTTTTCTAGTTTGACTTAAACATTCTGTGGTTTGACACTCTGTAAAACTTGTGTATACACTAATTCATGCTCGGTGACACTGACATCTGTTGCCCCATCAAACAATACTGACAAACATCTTACACTCTGTGTGGAGTTATATATTCTACTGGACAGATCCTTCTGTATATCTTCAATAATTTTTGTCAGACAAAGGCAAAATTTAATTTTTATGCCAGTCATTGACCAAAGTTGCCTTGTTGTACAACTTCTTGTTTAACAGCTTGGGTTATTTTGGAACAGGTTCTTAGTTGTACAACTAGATTTTCTCAAAAATGCACAATATTGATGACAACCTATGCCAACTTGTACCAAAATGTCACTGAATGATCAAAGTATTTTACAAGTAAACTAAACAAGTTTTACATTAGGTTATTTTTTAAGTTGGGGCATTACCTCCCCTCCAACAAACAGAATCAGATTGGAACAGGACCTCAGTCTTGTTACTTTCTTGGGTCGAACCCAGACAGAGGTGACAGCCTAGGATAAGATGCCAAACTTGAAAACCACTAGGCCACTGAGGAACCCTGTATACTGTCAACACTAATTAATATTTGCTTTGCCAAAATATTTCAATACAACTGCTACTGCTTTTTTGTCTGATTTGAATGACATTGAATTTGAATAAAATGAATGACAATGTTTTCTTACCTGCGATAAGAATTATCACTTTGATGACTAACTGAAACTTGGAGCGCATTGATTTCCTGCAAATTCATGACTTAAGGATAGAGGGTGAATGGCAACTCCATTTTAGCAATGAAATATGCTGATCTAAAGCAACTGGCCCATTGTGTTATCTTTTTGGGGGCTTAAATTTCATATAATCTGATCTATTGGACCAAGCGCCTTGCACTGGCTTGCCTGAACTGAACATTCCCCACCGGCTGCTACAGTCTTTTCGTGGAATTCTCTTTTCTTTGGGTTTATATTTGGCTTCACAAGCCAAGTGTTTTTTACTTTGCTTTATCCCTCCCTTTAGATGGCCAACTTGATATATCAGTGTTTCAACCCATGTTTACAGGTCTATCCAGGATTCTTGGAAATTTCTTTGTCTCGTAAGCTCATGGACTTTCTTAGTGTCACCTTTTGTCCTTTAGCATAGGGTTGGGCCTCAGAAAGTGACCCACATGACCTTGAATTTTGTCAGACACTATTCTTTATATTTATTAAATGTAAGTATTTAGCAAAATGAAATTGCAGAAATGTTTACTGTGTACTGTGAGTTTGACCGATCTTCCAGTTGCAGTTCCACCTTTGCATCATGACATTTGACAAGGTTTTTCTCTTTGCTAATGACCAGGGAGTAGTCTAAATTGATAAATTTACAAATTTTTGATTGTATCATTTATAGGCTTATAGCTGCTCATTGAAACTGCTGAATCTTTAAAAGACATAAAATGTAATGCAAATTCCTAATGTAAATTTTTTTATGTCTATCTATTGTATGTGGAGACCATGAATGTTTCAAACCCCTGAAAAAAAATCTATATTTAAGTGGGTATGGGTACGCTGTTTACCGATATTGCCAATATTTATTGCTTTGGGACTAGGCTGCCAATATCAAGATCTAAAGACATTTATTTATCTTTACCCTAATCTTTTCCTTGTATTTTCTGATGTTAGCTAACACGTCAATCGGAATATTAACTACTTGGATAAGGAAGGACTTTCCTGTTTGTCTGGATTGACTTTTTTTCCAACTGTAGGTCATATGACCTGCTTGTTGAATAGATCTATTGAAGTATTTCATCGCTTGTAGTTTCGTATACATTTCGTATACAGTTTTGCTTTTGGGGTGTTGCTTTCAAAAAATTTTGATTAGGGTTTGATTAGGGTTCTGATTAACCCCTTGTAATGAGTAACACTTGTGAAGATCCTTTTTCCAGTGCACTCAAAAGATTGGAGTCATAGGTGATGAATAAAGTGTTTCATAACCTGGACACAGACACTTCATATTGATTGGGCACTTTTACATTATTTGCTTGAAGTTGGAGTTGCATTTAATTCTACATCTACTCTCAGAGATGGTCAATTGGTACTAGTTCCTCTGAGGGCTTGGTGACAGCTGATAAGTTTCTAGAGACATTGAGGACATCTGCTAGTTCTGTAGATTATGAAAAAAGCATATTCGACACTGCTTCTGATGAGCTGGCATGCTCGAGATGACCTAGGTCAATGCTTGATGGCAGATCCAAATTGAATAGGGTGTGAATTATAATAAGAAAGCAAAAAGGTCCATGTCATGTCTGTCTCACACAAACTTGCTAGCATGTGTTTGCAGTGCAAGTGGTTTTTTTTGCTCATGGTGGACAGCCATTGGAAGTTTGATTTAGTTTCACAACATAGAAGGTTTCTCCATCCTCACTTGAAACTTTATGCACACACGAACCAGTGTTTTTGATGTTCTCTGAGTGGATTATCTTGTTTAGGAGCCAAGCGTTCAAGGCAGCGTTCTACAAATAATCTTGGACTGTCTTTTAAAAAGGATGGTACATGTTAAGAATATGATCCGTAGATAGAAGAGCTTTTGTTATTCATTCTCTGGTACCTGAAAACAGATAATTGTTGTGTGAGAGCTGCAAAAAATATACACATTCTTCAATAAAAGAAATTGACAACCAAGTTACATAAGTAAGTACTATCTCTCAAATTTGTGCATGCAAGGTAGTTTAAGAAAAAATGATTAAATACTAAGGTCATTTTAATTTATGATCATGGGAAGTAAATTGATCCAATTATATTATTTCTCATAATTTTAAATCAACTCCGCAATTTGGCAGAATAATGGAGTATCTGATGCCATCAATTTGCAGATTTATCACTGGATTGTCTTTGAAAAATTGTCTCAAATCATTGAAAGTGTGTCCTGTATGCACATCAATATCAAATGTTCTTGCCCCATCTCCAAATGGGGGGCTCGGTGGTGTAGCGGTTAGAGTTCTCGCCTCCAACCTCTGAGGCCGCCGGTTCGAATCTCTGACCAGGCGCTTCATGTTGGAAAGTTGGTAGCTACTTGCTGATGCCCGATGGTTTACAGTGCAGTATGCACTGGTTTCCTCCACCTGTAAACTACCCGTCGCAATATGACCCTGGCTGTTGAATGCGACATAAAACAATAAATAAATCTAAATCTCATCTCCAAATGGTTTTAATCCGTTCATAAAAACCTCACCTAAGGTGCTCAATTCCAATATTTTCACCTCCTCTTCTTCAACACTATCTGAACGGAAAAAGATGCTGTGGGTACATCTGACACTGTAAAAGAATGCTTCTTGGAGTATGTTGCTATATGTTGTTGTTGCCGCAAGCTCTTGTGATGAAATAGGTTGCAGCTGATCATCATTGTCTGTTGATTATTTTCTCTTACTAGTGAGTTAGAAACTTAGCTTGTAGATCTTGGTTTTCTTGATGAAATCTTCCGAAGACACTGTGTGATTTCGGCATTTTGTTGGAATATCTTATTCAGCTACTTTTTGATAATCATTCACATGCCGAAGTTTATACCTGTGTCTGCAATCTTAAGGTCACCGTAATGTCAAAAAGGGGGTTTTAGCCCTCCAGTTCACTTAGTTTTTCGCTTTTTTCAACCAAACTTGGCATATATATTAAGATTTACCAAAGGATTATCCTGACTTTATGGTGACCTTAAACTGTTAATACAATTGGAGCTATGCTAAGTCATAAAATTGGAATAAAACCATCTGGCCCCTTTCTTTTTCCATATCTAATATATATTGATATTGAAGTAGATCAAAAAAAGACTCTTACTATCTTATGATTTAAATATTAATTATGTTATGGCCATCTTAAGCTTAAAAATGTAGGGTTTTTTAGCCCTAAGCTCGGTTAATGTTTAAATTTTTAAAACAAAACTTGGCACATTTGAAAAAAAGGTTGGCAGAAGGGACATTCTCATTTTATGGTCACCTTAAAGTCTCAATATGAATGAAGTTGTGGTCACCTTACAGTGAAAAAGGAAGTTTTCAGCCCCCAACTATTGTTCAACTGACCTCAGCTAAACTTTCTGGACTTAAAAAGGATGACAAAAGGGACATTCTTATTTTATGGTCACCTTAAAGTCCCAATATGAATGAAGTTATGGCCACCTTGCAGTAAAATTATGGACTTTTTAATCTCCAGCTATCATATTGTTCAGCTGGCCCCGTTAATATTGTACACTTATTAAAGATGAAAATAGGGTCATTCTTATTTTCTTTCCACCTTGGAGTTCCAATACAAGTACAGTCATGGCCATCTTGAAGTGAAAATGAGGGTTTTCAGCTCCCAACTGACACATTAAGTTTAAGGAAGACTTTTAATGACTTTTTTTACTTAATTCCTGTATTTAAAAGACTTTGGCCAACTTAACATAATAAATATATAGTTTTTGCTCCCACCTCATTTATTTTAAGACTTTTCTAAACCACACCTGCCACATGTATGCTTAAAACAAAATTTGTTATTTGGCAAAGCTAACCTCCTAGTGTTTTTGAAGTTATGGCATCTTCAAAGGAAAGAAATGAGGTATTTAGCATGCAGTGATATGGTTATTAATATATTGCAGCCTATCAGTGTTCATATAATATAAATTCCCATTTTTAGGCACATTAAAAAATCCCACATTCTTCTGATTCCATTCTTGTGGAATTGTGTGGATATGACTTTTCCTTTTTGTGAAAAAAGCTTTAATTAATTCAGTCTTTGTTTAGCAGCAGTAGTTGTTGATCTAGCTACTTATTCACATACACTATGTAAATTGGTCAAATGTATAGACTTGACTTCTTTCAGAAGATAAGATGACTGAAAAAAAAAACGCTCTCTCATAAACAGTTTTTCTTGTACAGTATTTTATGTATCTCCAGCTAATTGACAATGAATGAGTTCTCTGTTTTTTCTCCCCCAACTCTGTATTTGCTTTTGTGTGATATCTATCTGGAGGCAGATTCAGGACAAGTCCCATTCACTCACTGATGCCCCACTGTGCTGTGTGTTACATAATCTGTCTGCACATTGAGTGAAAAGGTTGATAAGGGATATTAAGATGTATTCATTTCTTTTCATTAAGGGATATGCTTACAGTAAATCTTTTTGGGGGTAAACAGTTCTAACAAGGACATTTATCTTTAGGTTCGTGGAAGTAGAGCCTTTTGGAAATAGTGCCTTGTCTGTTTTGAGTGAATGGAAAAAGCCTTAATAATATGTAAGAACCTTGGGCTTTCATAATATTGAGATATAGAGTCATGTGGGAATTAAAAATGTTAGCAATAACATCTGACAACATGACTTTGTGTATTTTTTTACAATGGAACAATAAGTTGTTTCACAAATATGATTATCTTAAGCATATTTATCTTATAAAAATATTAAATAGCAATGAATTTTCAAAGGCATAAAATGCCTCAAAGATATACAACATATGAATGTCCCTATCTTTAGCCAATTATAGTTTACTACAGTGTACCTTTATCATTATAAATCTAGGGTTAAATATCTCCTGGGAAAAATTTGCGATCCCAAATTTACAGCAAAAATGATATATTCTTTTCATAAAATATACCACTCTACGAAATGCAATGAAGTTCACATTCTTCTTTTAGTCTAACACTGCAACTGATGCAGTTTTTAGATAATCCATTTTTCCTTCAGATACAAAACACAGTAAAGTTTACCTTCTTCTTACAGTCTCATACCACAACTACTACAACTTTATTAACTGTAGTCTCCATCCGGGCTGCTCATTTTTGTCAGCAAAAACCTTTTTCTAGGTTTAATAAAATATTGTGGAAAATTCCATGGAAATCCATGATAAAAGACATGCCAATATCAATGATTATTGATCATTACAATACTCTTTATATTTATTACACACTTTCTAATCTTCAAGCACCTTGGGCTCTGAGTCTGTCGTATCTATTTGTATTTTTAAATGTGATACTTATGCACATACACATGAAATACAATGTTTATACAAACTAAACAATGACCTTGTAAACGTGTCCAAGGACACATACTGATAGTGAGAAATTATAAGTTAAATAATTTGCTTTTCTGCAAATTGTAAATGGATTTTGATGCAGTAAACTATTTTAAGTGTTGTTCAAAAACTTTTCAATTGATGTATGATATACTGTTGTCATGCTTCAAAGTTTTGAAATATATTAAAAAGATAAAGGCTTACTGATGTCTCCCATGTAATTGTTCTTTTGTTTTCTTGCTGTCATGATTATGGTTGCTTTCTACTGGTCTTAAGCTTTAAAATAAAGTATTACTTGTTAAAATACAACCAAAATTATGGATTTTATGAATTTATCAAGTTTTTGTACAAATATTTGTCTTACTTTTAAATCCTCAAACAGATGTAGTAGCAGGCATGGAAATTTTCGGGTGGAGAAAATTATCGACTTCTTCATAGTTGACCTAGTTTCAGTGAACTGTATGCACATCATATCTTCTTGCAATGCTCAGGAATACACTGAGGCAAATTTTCTACTATTTATAGACTTAGCAATATAAGTGAAGCTTAAGCTCATTCATAAAAGGTATAACCATATTACTGCTATGCGCATATTTTAGAAAATTTTAAATTTAAGGTTGTCCACATATATATTCACAGCATTTACAAGTGATTTTTGCACATTACATCATTTCAGTGGGATATATCTATACAACCTAAAAATAAAAATTAAGTTTTTTATTTATTGATGAATCAACTTTTACATTTCGAATGAAAAGAAAAGAATTTATAAGTTTAAACAGTGTGTTACAAGAACAAACAGTTAATTGATCGATTCATTTTTAACAGCTGTCTTTATGTGTCCTAGACTCTCCGACATGCCCGATTTCCATTTAGAAAACCATATATTTAAAAAATTTCATACAGCCCGATTAACCACTGTTCCATTTAGTCATTGTGTAAATCCCCTTAAAGTTGGAGTGGATGAGCCACACAACATACATTTTATGTCCACCGGTTTGTTTGAATTGACATTCATGTTGAAAGTAATTTGAAAATTTTGACCTTAAGATGGCCATAACTTTTTTGTATTGAGAATGTAAGGTCACCTTGAAAATAGGGTTACAGTTGTATACCCACTCCACATAGTTTGAGCACATTGCTCATAGCCAATTTCCTTAGAGGTCACCCACAACCAGAAATTTTAGTAAAACAAGCTAAAAAGATATAGAAAGAAATTAGCTTTCTGTAACAGTTTTGAAGATTTTTGCTAGCTAGTGATTTTATTTTTTGCTACAAAAAGTAAATAATACATGTATTATTCACTTATGTAATGCAACAGAGCACCAAACTATGTACCGTCTTGTAGTTTTTTTAGTTACAAGCCATTTAGTCAAAGAAGCCAAATTAACTATAGCTTTATTAGTTTTTGGTCAAAGTCAACAAAACCAGAAAACAGGGTAGAAATATCCCAAAAACTTGGTAAAAATCCATTTTACACACAGGTTAGGCTACGGAACATCCACAACTTCATGGATGGCACAGGTGAATACTATAAGCTGAGCCCTAAGGCAGTGATTACAAACAGCAATGTAAAATTACAATATCTGCCAAACACTTCTAATTTGTCACTTTCTAACAATTTTGCAGATAGCCTGGAACTTGCAACATGAAAACATCACAGTGGTTCCAATTTTGATTATCTTGGTAAAATTTCAGATCAAATAAGTGAAGAAATAGATAAATTTTGACTGAATATTGGACATTTTGTTGTTTAAATTAGCACTCCAGTAACTTGCTCAAAAATGTTGCCTTAACATTGCAACGTGGTCTATCTATACCAGCATACATTCAATTGTCAGTTCTTTGGAATAACAAAGGTTTGGTATCTTGTTGGCCTGCAACCACGCCACCTCTCTGTCAGGTGCATTTTTAAGGAAAGACTTGATGCTATGTAGAATCTCGAACTCTGTTTCTTTTCTGCCATACTGTACAGCCTCTGCAAAATAAAGTGAATTATTCAAACTAAATCTAAATATCACAACTTATACAATTAAAATGTTTAAAGTTGAGACATTCATTATATGTTTTAGTCTGCAGATAATTCTTTATTACTAAGTAATACATCTTAAGGCCCTTAATATTACTGAAATAATTTAGAAAAAAATAAATATTACAGATATAATTTGTGAATAAAATCGCTCCACGAATATAGATTTAACTTTCATGAGTGCTGGGACGAGTTGACCAAAACTTGAGTTGTAACTCAATGGGCGATAATTAGGTGTAGAATTGATCTGCGCAGTGTTTTTGCTTTCCAAAAATTTGTACATTTTTGGCCTCAGACCTCATTATTCCCCCTTTATGATGGGGAACTATCATTCTGTATCATAAATTTTTAAAGTTCAAAGCCTGTTAATTTACATCCTAGGCAATTGGGTGTAGATACTTATAACTAACTTACATTTAACCATGGCCTTATTTACCTCTGATATTCTGTTTGTGGCTTCCGGGTCTTTGACCCCTTCAAAATCTTCAAAATTCTGACCCCTTGTTACCCATGGTTACCTGGCTCAGGGTTCACCCTGGCATTATGTTAAAATCATACATTATTACATTATGGTCACAGTTATAATAACAATGTGCTCTTATATGTGTTATTCTTAACTAGTCAGTAAAAGGATTTTAGATGTTAACATCAATATGATGATTATTAGTAAATTATTAATAAAATTATATAATCCCATTGGCAACTTTATTTCTGGCTTCCCCAGGGCAATGAGGTGTAGAATTGATCTGCGCAAGTGAAACTTAAGTTTTTGGAAACGTCTTATTTTCACCTTTTATGGCTGGCACTTCACCAAAACAACAGATAAATCTAAAATTTCCAAAAATATCTTGCATTCTTACTTTATTCTGATTTAAATCACTGATTATTCAAACTTAAGTTGTGTTGCAAAATCCATTTCCATGTCAAAGGTTTGGGTGATGTATAGTCGTATGAATGTTTTACCATGTAAATGACCTGCAAACAATAAAAAATAATATCCTGAAAAATTACTTAAGTTTAACTTGAGTTCAACTCTCTTCTAACAGGTGATGCTCAATATTCCATTGTAGCTAACGATCTCACCACTAACTTGTATCTAACTTGGAGGAATACCATTAGGATTTTTTCAGGATGATCTGATCGTTATCATTTGCATAATCCAGCAAACAACCAGACAGACAAGTAGTCACAAATTTATGACCTTGTTGGAGGTAAAAAAATATTTTTTTTTCTAATCTGGTCAGACCCAAAACTTTAAAAAATATGGTTTGTGATGTGAAACTAAGGAATCTTATAATCTTAATCTGAACATCAAACAATCATAACATTTGACCCTAACAATTTATAAGATAGACACTCTCGGTGTCTATCATAAGGCAAAGGCTAACATTGATGGTAAATGGTAGTATTTGAAAAAAATTTGTTGTAAAAGTGAGAGTATCAATGTAATATCACCATATTTGGGATATATTAAGCACCAGAAAATACAAAAATATTAATATATACAACAGGCAGCTCTCTCATAATTCTCCAAGTTGAACTGCACCTTGTGTGGTTACAGCTAAATAAGTATCATGGAAGTTAAAACAGGAACATTTGTACAATTCATTTTAAATCCAACAAAACCAAAGTTACTAACCTTTGACAACTTTACAAGTTTTAGTATGCATGAAAGCGAGTTTTCCCCTCTTCCCTTCCATACTCATTTGCGCCAGGGATACTTATTTTAAAGAAACCAAAAAAAGAAATGTGTAGTATATATTGAATACAAGAAATGTTTTGCCAAATGCAGCAAGACAACGGTTACTGTGTATGATCCACAATATCCCAGACTTTTATCTGGGTATATATTTACACCTTCCATGGCAAAAATGATACAGTAATGCTATTTGCTTAACATCACAAAACTCTTCTTACATTCTCCTTCACACTGGATCCACACTGCCTAGGGAAACATTCTTGATACTGGAGAATTTACTGTTACAACCGGTATGCTAAAGTCTGTACTCCATACCTTCCGAGAACTCTTTTATTTGTTCAGTATTTTTGCCAGAAATAACAGTTTAAAGGTATTCATTCATCAATTAGCTTTTACCCCAAATTCTTTCAATTCTGTGTGGGTAGTTTCCAGCCATGGTGTCTTGCTGGACAAGTGAGCAGGTGGTGGGAATAATCTCTGGGTTGTATGTCAAAAAGTAGAAGGGCTTCATGATAGTCGATGCATGATAGGGAAATCTGTTTGGCTGTGCAGGGGTTCAGCATAAGTATCGCATTGTTGTGCCTTATAACCTTCAATATGTGATGTTGAACATGAAAATGCTTTTCACATTCTGTTTGGGAGTGAACCTATAAAATGTACAATATTACATATGATCTCATTTTGTCAACTGATGATGACTCACTGATGATAAATTGCTAAACAATGAAATATATCAGAATAATGCTGACAAAGACATTATATTATGATATGACAATTTAGAAAGTAAATTGGTCCTATTGGTCTCAGCGAAAATTCCAACACTGGTGAAAAAAAAATGTGAATAGTTTCATTGTTTTTGTTTAATATGTTGTATCCAGTACAATAACGTAGCAGGAGCTTCAGTTTCCACTGATCCACCTCTCTGATGTATCTTTCAAGGTGTTTCTGGTGGTGTTTTCTGCCGGGATCATACCTGTAGGGTAACTCGACCTTTTCAACACAGTTTTCAACACCTTTTGCCAACCATGTTCAGTCGACCAAAGTCAAAGGCTTACTTTCTTCAATCAGAATTTCTTGCCAATTTTCTATTACAAACAAAGGTTTTTATTGCATAAACCATACTTACATAATCCCAACAGATGCTTATGTGACCTACCGTTCGGTCAAGGACACAGACAAAGTGTCACGCCATTTTTATTTTGCACACGTAAACTTATAGATCCTCTGTAAGTTGCCATTCTTATTTTGACTACCGTCAAGTGCACACACGTTTTTTTCGTCTCTTCAAGTATTTTCATCATGGCTGACAAACAGCGAAAGTACACGGTTTGTGGTACTGATATGCTGCCTTGGGATAACCACCAAGCATATATTAAATGCAGGAGTGAGAAGAAAGGCAAAGACAAATGTGTCTCAGATTGTCCCATTTGTGCTGGCTGTTTGAAGGTATCTCATAAGAAGAAATTATCTAAATCTAAATCCTCTGAAAAGTTTGACGATTCATTATTAGATGAACCTACACCTTCCAAGTCATCACAATCCAATCCCTCCACTCCTGATACCTCTCTTCAGGATCTGATTAAGAACATGAGCTCTCAGTTGGCATCTCTGACTTTCCAGTTTGAGGAATTTGAACGTAAAGACAAACCGTCTTCATCTCAGAAAGATTCATTTTTGTCACAGGAGCAGGGTATGTGTGCCCCTGCCTCCCAATCAAGACCTGAAGCATCAGAAGGAGAGCTTTATGATGAGGATGCCTTGCCTTCTAGGAAGCGTCGTAGATCTAGATCTCCTCAAGGTGAGGGAGATTCACATCAGCAGGAGTTGCACCCTTAATATGTGGAGATGTTAAATGCTATCAGGATTCTCCTTGACCTTGAAGTCCCACATCTAGAGTGCCTTGTGGCCCCTTCTGCCTTCTCAAAGAAACCTTCTAAGCGGGTTGTAAGGAAACAAACCTGGCCTTACCCCCTGTACAAGATGTTCAAACCATGTGGGATTATAGATTCAGGAAGGCTTCTGGTACTACATTGAATGACAAGTCGAGCTCAGAATCCTTGTCTCAAGGTCAGTTTCTTGCCTTTGAGAGGCCTGATATGATTTATTATACAACTTTTCCTCAGGATACTCCTTTGAAGGCTCCAAAGTTGCCAGATTCTTACTTCAATATTGCCAGAGTGAAAACTTTATCAGCCTCCATCTCTGTTCCTTCAAAACAGCACATTATTCAGGAGACAGTCTGTAGAGAGAATGTGCAGATTTTAGGTCATGTGGTGTGGTTCAAGATGGCCATTGAGGAGCTAAATAACAGGATGCAGGAACTAGCCAATGAAATTAGGAGCTCAGGAGATCTGGATACTGTAAAGGAGTCAGCAGATCTCATTGTGAAGTATTTGCAACTCCAGGCTTCAGTCACTTCTTCTCTTGAGATTGCCTTGGACACTGTTTTGAAGCAAAATATGACACTTACTTGCAACATGCTACTAGCTAGGAGGGACAGTTTGTTGAAAGATTGTAGCTCGAAACTGGGTCCTAAAGATCTGGCAAATTTACGCACAGACCACTTTGATCAACAGGAGGTCTTCAACTCAGACTTTTTGTCTCATGTGGATGACAATATGATAAAAAGACTCGATTATAAAAGAATCTGACACCAAGTCATACAGAGATACTGCCAGAAATTTCGATTTCGGGAGGTCATCTCACTGAGAAACTGCTCAGGAAGGTCTTTTCGTGACAAATGAATGCAGCCAAACAACTCTTATGGAAATTACTCTGCGCACGCATTGCGAGGTGGCAGGGGAGGAAAGAGGAAATGACTTTCCAGGTCCAAGATTACAGGATTTTTGGCAGGTATGGTCAAAAAATCATGCTCATCCCAGGGTAGTAACTTTACTACAACATGGTTATCGTCTAGATTTCGCTCACTTTAAGTGAATATCACAACAAAAACAAAGATGGCTCCCTCCAGGAGGCAGTTCAGGCCATGCTTACAAAGAAGGCGGTAACTCGTGTCAGGAAACCCACAACTCTGGGATATTACAGCAGACTATTTCTGGTACCCAAACCCATGAAACGGTGGAGACCAGTGATAGATTTAAGTATGTTAAACAACCATTTGCATATACCATCTTTCAATATGGAAACAGCCGAATCTATCAGGAAGTCGATTCGAAAAGGGGAGTGGGTCACCTTGATAGACCTCACAGACGCTTATTTTCATGTTCCAATTCATCCTCAATCTCAAAAATATCTGAGATTTCAGACCAAAAAAGAGGTTTTCCAATTTCGGGCACTCCCTTTTGGTGTAGCAACAGCTCCCCTAGAGTTTACTCATATTGTAAAAGAAGTAAAACTCATAGCTCAAGCCTTGGTAAAATAGGTGCAAGAATTAGGCTGGATTATCAATTTTCAAAACTCAGAATTGGTATCTGGATTTTCTAGGCTACCACTTCGATCTTCAGTGGGGTCTAGTCTTTTCAACCCAAAAGAAGCTCGATCGGTTAAAAGATCAGACTGTTTCCATCAGAAAGTCTTTAGTCTTGACTCTAAGAAAGCTCATGTCGCTCATAGGGACTTCAGCTTCCTTAGAGAAAAGAGTACCACTAGGAAGGTTACACATGAGACCTTTCCAGTGGTACGAAATTTCCACAGTCACTGGACAAAAGCATCCCAGTAACAGAGAATTTTCTGAAACATCTCAAATGGTAGGAGGATCTACAGAATCTCGTGGCAGGTGCTCCTATTCATCCTCATGTTCACAACACATTGGTATTCACAGATACCTCGCAAAAGGGCTGGGGTGCTCATTTAAATGAGATAGTGTTAAGTGGCCTTTGGTCAAACAAGGAAGCTCAGCCTCACATCAATGTACTGGAGCTAAAAGCTGTCCTTCTGGCCCTAAAGGGTCTTCAGGAGCACCTACAGGGTCAAAGAGTGCTCATCTGTTCAGACAACAGCACGGTAGTATCTTATCTGAACAAAGAAGGAGGCACACATTCCATAGAAATGTGTGCTCTTATCTGGAGAATTCTGGCATTCACAAATTCCAGAAGGATCCAGATAAGAGCAAGACACGTACCTGGATCCCTAAATGTGATAGCAGACTCCCTATCACGAAGGGACAAGGTCATACAGAGTGGTCCCTTCACCAACAGATATTCAACCAAATTTGCAGAGTTTGGCACACACCAATGGTAGATCTGTTTGCAACTCATCTAAATCGCAAACTTCCAATTTATGTATCTCCTGTCCCAGACAAAAAGGCTTGGAAAATAGATGTATTGAATATCTGTTGGGAAGGTCTAGACGGCTATGTCTTCTGTCCAGTAGCCATCCTGCCGGAAGTGATTAAAAAAATAATAACATACCCATGCAGGATGATTGGCTGTCCCAAGGGTGGCCAGTGATGCCATGGTTTTGGGATCTGGTGGATCTCTCGACCAGGGTACCCCTACAGCTCCCTCACTGGAAGACACTACTCAAACAACCACATTCCAACAGGCGGAGTACCTGAATCTTCATGTGTGGCTTCTGGATTCCAGGAATCCAATTCTGAAAGATTCTCATCTGAGGTGGCAGAAAGAATTAAGGCACCTCAAAGGGAATCCTCAAAAAAAGTCTATCAATCAAAATGGTTCATTTATGGGCAATGGTGCTCACAGAATAAGGTGGACATCACCTCAGCAACTGGTCCCCGGGTAGCAGAGTTTCTTAACTACCTGTTCACAGTCAAAAACCTCAAACCAGCCACAATTACTGGCTACAGAACAGCAATTGCTGATGCTTTGGGTTCTCAAAAAATCTAGAGCTGAATAGACTGATTGCCAGCTTCACCAGGGATAGACCTAAACCAAATAGGTCCATACCTATATGGGACCTCTCCTTGGTCCTAGGTTTGACAAAACCTCCATTTGAGCCGTTATCTGAGGCTCCTTTGAAGTGGCTAACTTACAGGCAGTGTTCCTGTTGGCTTTAGCCTCAGGTAAAAGAACGAGTGAAATGCATGCATGGACTTCAAGGAGAAATTGGTCAGAGGTCACTGTTTCTCCTCCAGCATTCTTGGCCAAAAACCAATGGGCCTTGGATGGCCCTGATTCTATAAAACCAGTAGTGATACCAGCTCTCACTACCATGTTGGACAGCTCACTGGTGGGAGACAAGTCGCTTTGTCCAGTTAGGGCCCTCAAAGTCTACTTAGACAAGACCAAATCTATGAGAAAGGGCAAGGCCCTTCTCTTTGTATCACTTAGGGAGGGTTATTCTAAGAATATCACAAGAATAACCATTTCCCAGTGGATCAAACAGACCATTCACACTTGCTATCAGTTTTCAGATATGACTGATCAACAGGTCACTGAGGTTAGAGCTCATGATGTTAGAGCTATGGGGGGGGCCACGGTGGCAGAGTGGTAGCACTCTCACCTCCCACCTCTGAGGCCAGGGTTTGATTCCCGGCACGGCCTCAAGTGGGAAAGCTGGTAGTTGCTTGCCGTTGGTCAGCAGTTTACAGTACAGAACCCTAACGAACTGTATGTACTGGCTTCCTCTGCCCTTCCAACTACCCGTCGTGATATAACCTGTACAGTGTTGAAAGCGACATAAAACCCCAAATAAATAAATAAAAAGTTAGAGCTATGGCTGCATCACTTGCATTTAAAGGAGGTGTCTCCTTAGAGCAGGTCTTGAGCTCCTGTTACTGGAGGTCTCACAATACCTTCACAAACATTTATTTGAAAGATATTTGCTGGGAGAATGATAATATCTTTAAGTTAGGTCACATAGTATCTGCACAACATGTAGTGAACAGTTGAGACTTAATGATTTAATCAACTCTTTATTTTTAGGATGTGTGGAGTTGGACTGGACTGGATTAGGACTATGATTATGGATATGATTTCAAAGTACCTATGGATGGTTTGAGGGACAGCTGCACTCTGACTGTTGGAGTTGTAATTCAACTGCATGCAACTGACCTTTGACCCCTGCACAACTGCACAGACAGGGTGACGGGATTGATATATATGTTTATGTACGGTACAGCATACTGCTTTCATTAGTGGGTGAATACCTTTCAGTTACTTTACTACAACTACTTTATGAGTTCATCAGTACTTGTAGATTAACATAGTTTTAATTATATGTAATATATTACAGTTGTTTGTAGTATAACATATTGTTTCAATGCATTTTTGTATCTGTATAAGCTCAAGAATCCTCGTATAGCACTTGACGGTCCTCAGAAGTCTACCCACCATGGACCTCAGGGCTGCATTCGAGCACCAACCAACTGTATGCACTGGTTTCCTCCACCTGTAAACTACCCGTCGCAATATGACCCTGGCTGTTGAACGCGACGTAAAACAACAAATAAATCTAAATCGAGCATCTGTTGGGATTATGTAAGTACATTTTTATGCAATAAACTTGGTTAATTTCATTGTAATTGGAATTTTTATAAATAAAAAAGGTCTTGGATAATTTCTTTTTGTGATATTCCAAACGGTATTTCTTCAACATTTTCTTTAGTGGGATTGTTTTTACAGTCATACCTGGAAAGGATATCCACGACGTCCTGTGGATCACTTGTATCAGCATCTTGTAGAATTTGCATTTCTTCACTTCCAATGAAATGTAGGAAATCAAATTTCAGTTGCTTGGCATCTGGTACAAAGGCACATGATGAAACCAAAAATGCCCTGGACAATTCTTTTGGAATGTGTTCAAAATATTTCCATCCATACAACAATATGCATGGGATTGCTTGCCAATGTAAGCCAGTGAAGTCATGTCTAAGACAAGGTAATTTTTACTGTGTTCCTAGGGAACACTTTTCCAAAAACTCCTCCCAAAAGCCTGTTAAGCAATCAGCCAAAACCCCTTTCCCTGCACCTCTTTACATTTCTGCATTAGGTGACAACATATTTGCACTTATTTTTTTTTGCTCAAGAAGTGATGAATTCATGAAAGCTTTAATTGTATCATTCATCAAGTCAGCACGCTTGAGACTTATTGGCAAGTCACTTCTAGTCCCCTCCATTGGTGCATCTTGAACACCATTATCTGATATTGGTCCAGTTGGGAAAGTGAAGGAAGCATCTTCATGGTTATGGCCAATATGATTTAGACTAACAGATGGAGTATTTTCAGTAGATGCTATGGTGCTGCCCCCAAAGCACCATCCAAATTAAATGGAGATTAAAAAAACTCTCCAATGCCGAGTGGACTGGAGGGTGGTGATTCAGTATGGGATACTGCAACTTCAAAGTCAGGTGGACTGCAGGGTGGTGATTCAGTATGGAATATTGATACTTTCCATCTGCTGTGGTAGTTGGAACTGTTACCAGATAAACCTTAGCAGGTTTAGTCCTGTTTCCTTGTACATTTTTCCAACTGTCTTGATGTCACACAGGGTTTCTCTGAAAAATCCATGTCAATTTTAAAGGTGTTTAATGGTCCCAACTTTGATGCCCCATTTGGAAATAAGTGTTTCTTGATTCTTCCCAAATATCGTTTTTTGTGGCACTTTTGGCTATATCTATTTTTCTTGTACCACCACCTTTGGATATGCGCACTTGTCGTAATCCTCTATTAGAATGCAGCCATCCTATCTGAATTTTCCCGGTGGTTTTTTGAGCACCAATATTTCCGCTTAAGTATTCTGTTTCTTGGGCATTGTTGTATCCCTTTTATTACCGGTATTATCCTGCCAAAGTTTCTTCTTTAAGGAAGCCAGAAGTGACTTTTTATGTCAGTCAGCTGACATTATGGCATCAATCTGCTGTGTCTGTGTACACGTAAGAGTCTGCTTCTGTGTCCGTGTGAACAACTTCTCGAAAACTACAAAGTCCAGAAACATGCTGTTTATTTTAAAAGATAGGTTATCTATTCAGGATGAAAAATGGTTCAAGGCATGCAGATCTGTTTGTTCGTTTGTTTGCTAGACCCATTACAAGGAAGGTTAATACCCCCCTCCTAAGTGTGAAAATTTCAACACTTTATCATGATTTTCTCATTAAATGTTGCAGGGATTTCTCTCATATCTTTCACATATGTACTAGGCCACAAGTAGATTCCCTTGTGTGAGTATTAGGCCTGGATCTTTCTTAATCAATTTTTATGAATTTTAAAATAATTTTAATGCATTAAAATAAAGAAAGCATGCACTAAATCACTTATAACTTGAAAAGTATTGCATTTAGAGCATTTTGTTAAAACATGTTATTCAGCTACTATTTCCATAGCTACAACATGGTAAGTAACTTGGTAGTCTATCCCAACAGCTAAGTGAGTAATAGCTGCTTTGTAACTTTTCAGTAACTTTCATAATGAGTAAAATCACTTGTAACTTGAAAACTTTTGCATTTAGAGAATTTTGTATAATATGTTATTCAGCTACATTGGGGTCAGCTAGTCAGTAAAATTGCAGACCTGTAGCTCATTGCATAGCTGAGTAAAAGCTACTTTGAGGTTATCAACATTAAGTAAATCAGAACTTGAAAACTATTGCCTTCACAGTATTTTCTTTAAATATGTTATTCACCTACTTTTGCATTAGCTATAACATAATAAATTCGCAGATATGTAGCTTATTTCACAGTTGAACAGTAGCTATTTTGAGGTTATCACTGCTGAGCCAATTAGTTATAACTATTGCATTTACAAAATTTGTATAAATATGTTATTCACCTACTTTTAAATCAGATATAACATAGTAAAATTGCAGACCTGTATTCCATTGCATAGCTGAGTAATAGCTACTTTGGGGTTATCACTGTTGAGTAAATCAGTTAAAACTTGAGAAGACTATTTCATTTAGAATATTTTCTTTAAATATGTTATTCACCAACTTTTGGGTCACCTATAACCTAGTAAAATTGCAGACCTGTAGCTTATTTCATAGCTGAGCAATAGCTATTTTGAGGTTCTCACTGTTAAGTAAATCAGGTGCAACTTGAAAACTCTTGCATTTTCAGTATTTTGTATAAATATGTCATTCAGCTACTTTTGGGTCAACTATGACATAGTAAAATTGGAGACCTGTAGCTCATTGCATAGCTGAGTAATAACTAATTTGAGGTTGTCACTGTTGAGTAAATCAGTAGTAAACTGAACACTATTGCATTTAGAATATTTTCTTTAAATATGTTATTCACATACTTTTTGGTCAGCTATTACATAGTAAAATGACAGACCTGTAGCTCATGGTATAGCTGAGCAATAGCTACTTTCAGGTTCTCACTGTTGAGTAAATAAGTTGTAACTTGAAAGCTGTTGCATTTACAGTATTTTCTTTTAGTATGTTTTTTTACCTATTTTTCTGTTTGCAAAACATAGTGAAATTGCAGACCTGTAGCTCTTGCATAGCTGAGCAATAGCTACTTTCAGGTTATCACAGTAAATCAGTTGTAACTTGAAAACTATTGCATTTAGAGATTAAGCGTCCCTTGGGGATGCTTGTTTGTATTTAGGGGAAAGGAAAAAGAGAATCCCTCTGCTGGTTCTGCTGGCTCCTGCATTCTGTATTGCTTATAGCTTGGCAACCACTGGGTGGAATCTCTTCAAATTTAGCACATGTGCGCATTTCAATCAATCAGAGAAGTCACATGACCAAAAACATGTTTTTCAAAGGGGTGTGCTTAAAAAGTGCTTCACCTATTCACATGAAATTTCAGAAGTAGGTTTGTTATATTGATGTCTTGCAATCATTAAGTTTTTGGGAGTAATCCAGTACAAAATGGCCGACTTATAAATGATTAACTAAACAGCACGATTTTTCTTGACGCTGAAAGTGAAAAATCTTTAATATCTCGGAACTGGTGTGAGGTAGAGCTATTTTGATGAATTTTTTGGTCACTCTTCCCAAAATTGTTTTTCTGCCATTTTTAGTGGCCATCTTGAATTTCTGTATAAAATAGCAAAAATGCTTTTATCTCGGAAACGGTGCTACATAGAGCAATTTTGACAAAATTTTTGACCCGCAGGTTATCAAGAGATTCTACGGACTTTTCTGGAATTTGTTTTCCTGCTATTTTTGGTGGCCATCTTTAATTTCTACGTAAAACGCAAAAACACATTTATCTCGGAAATGGTGCAAGATAGAGCGCTTTCGACAAAATTTTTAACCCACATTGTATCTGCAGAGTCTACTGGGAACTTTTCCCAAAACTCATTTTCCCGCTGCTTTTACAGCCATCTTGAATTTCTACATAAAATGCAAAAGCGCATTTATCTCGGGAATGGCTCAGGACAGAGCAGTTTTGGTATCTACAGAGTCTAAAAAATATACATTCATCTACAAAACCTGCATTTTGGCATAAATGAAAAAAACAAAACATATCAAACACAGGAAGATTGTCATGTCTACAATATCAATAATACTCATTGGGATGCTTTGCTGTGCAAAAACAATTTCTTTTCTCTTGCGAAGCAATACTCTGGTTTTGTTTATATATGATATTCACCTACTTATGGGTCAGCTATAACATAGTAAAATTACTGAACTGTAGCTCATTCCATAGCTGAGCAAAAGTTACTTTGAGATTCTCAGTGTTGAGTAAATCTGTTGTAACTTGATTTGTAATTTTCTTTAAATAAGTTATTCACTTACTCTTGGGTCAGCTCTAACATAGCTATAAAATTGTGGACCTGTAACTCATTGCATAGTTGAGCAAAAGTACTTTGAGATTTGTACTGTTGAGTAAATCAGCAGTAACTTGAAAACTATTGCATTTACAGTATTTTCTTTAAATATGTTTTTCACCTGCTTTTTACATCTTAACAGATAACTTTGTAATTTACTTCTGAATACCATTTGCAGGGTATAACTTTTGTGTCCTTTTCTTCTTTCACTTCTACTCTGAAACTCAAAATACACAGCTGACACAGAGCCCGTTCATGGGCACTGATTGCTTATGTGATTTCTAAAGCCACCTTCGGGTTTGTAAAATATTGTTAGTATTACAAATAGTGAGTGGTAAGTTGTTCCGACATGCCCAACATCTCTTGCCAGTGATAAAGGATGAAAAGGCCATTGTGCTGTATTAATAATAGATTATCATCTATGGGCCTAAATCCATTCCAAATTGTTTTCTTTTGCACTTTGCACTATTAAGATTTTGGCTTGGCGTACATTAAACTCTGCAAACATTTATCTTAGGTTAGATTAAACTAGAAAAAGACATTCTGATAGTGCAGACCTCCACTTAACACTGCAAAACCTGCAACAATGACCTGCATTAACCAAACAGACAGACAGAGAGCTGAGCCGACTGAGAGTGGCACCTCCAAAATTTATTCAGTTCACACATATGCGGACATTCTCTAAAAATTTGAATGAAATCCATGCATTCCTTTCTAGTAACCTTGCTCATGTACAGACGGACAAACCAGGTGTTTACATAACCTCCGGCAGGCAGAGGTAATAAGATACTAATGCGTTTGTACTCTGTGGCATAATAAATGTAGTGAAAGTAGCGCTATTTCACACTGTTACTAAGTTTTAAATGATATTAGATAACATTACATAATACCTGTACTGCATTATTAATGCTTTATATCCAGTCATACCTTTGGGTCCTAAATTTATTCACAGTCCCTCTATTTTCCAGTTTCATCAAGATTTTTCCTTATGGTAGAGATTAAGATGTATAGAATTTTTATAATACATTACATACTTCTGCAGTGAAAGGTTGTGTTTCACACAATTACTGAGATTCTGTCTTCTGGTACAGATATAATTGTATCAACATTTTAAAATTCCTTAGAATACACAACATATGTTGCATTTATAGTACTTTATACCCTGTTGGTCCAAAAGTATCCTAATTGCACTGTCTCATCTGTTACTGAGATTTTGTTCAGGACACGTTAGAAAATGGATTACATTACATCATATAGTATAGCAATAATAGTACGTTATATCCTAGGGGTTGAAAAAAATCATTATAAATTTCTCTATTTTGCACTGTCATTAAGACTTTTTCTTGGAAGATTAAGATGTGTAAATTTTTAGATTCGATAACATTATAATGCTGCTTTTATGGCACTTTATACCCCATGGCTCCAAAATTTAGTCAGAATTGCACTATTTCACAAAATTACTGAGATTTTGTCATTTGCCACAGCTTAAGCTCTATAAAAAATTTCAATTAGATTACATCATATGTCATTAGCACAGGTACTGCATTTATAAAACTTTATCCCCTGTGGGCCTAAAGCTCATTCTAAGTCACTCAATGTTGCAATTTCATCAAGAGAGATATTGCCTTGTGGCAGATGGTAAGCTGTATACATGAAATGGCTGTTCTCTGTCACTGGATCCTATCCCCAGTTGCAGGATAAAGTACAGCACAGTCATAGGTCAAATCAAAGTCACACTATGAGGTCTCAAGGTCACCTACACCGCTAACCAATGCCCCTGTTGCAGCCAAACTTGAGATCTCGCAAATCTAAAGATTGGCGCTAGCTCACCTTAGGACCCTAAATTTGGTTGCCAACCTTAAGACTGGCCAGCCTGTCTCAGCCAATCTTCAGATGGACTGGCCTGTCCCAGCCCATCTAAAATTATGTAACCCAACCTAAGATGGGAGCTTTATTACAACTTTCCTATATTGTGGTAATGACTAGCCAAAGACTAATAAAGCTCAAACGTGGTCAACTTTTCAAACTTTGAAAAGAAAACTGTGGGAAAGGTTTATACTAAGTCATATATTTATATTTAATGGTTTGTTTCTATTTATATGTAGCTATATTAGATATACACCAGAAATAAAGAAATTCCAAAAAATGAAAAAAGCCTTGGAAAAAATCCTTATAAATACATTTATTATACTAGTATATGTCATTTAAAGTGTTATTGCTGGAAGATATTTGTATGAACAAGAATAATATCCAGAATTTAATTTGAGTACAACTTTCCTATATTGTGGTAATGACTAGCCAAAGACTAATAAAGCTCAAAAGTGGTCAACTTATCAAACTGTTAGCAACTCAACATCAAGGACATGGATTCCTATTAAGAGTCACCAGCACAAGGACTGGGTAAATCTAATTAGTTAATCATCATTCTGATTGATGCAAGCCATGTCCCCTATGATGATTACCCCTATTTGTTTCAGGATGATTGCATTTAATCATTGCAGGCCTTTGATCTGCCAGAACAATAGCAAGGATGATAATTTCTTCAATTGTGTAATAGCATGTACACAGTTCCTATGCCCAATTTCCATGTGAATTGGAAGCCATCCTGTTTATTTTTATTTTCTTCCATCTACAAACAACCGTCCCTTGTGGGACATTTAATAATAACTAGACCCAGTGCACCGGAGGACCGATGCAAATTGTATCCACCAAAAAGTGAAGTGACAAGAGACTACTTGGAATCTGTCAAAGTTGCACTGCTTGAAAAGTTCAGTTGTAGACAAGTGCTTGTTTTAATACTGTCTGCAAATTTAGTGCCGAGTACTGTGAATGTGAGTCAATAAATATAGTTAAGAGTTCTTGCTGTTTTCCTTCCTCGCCTTAGTCAAGCTCATCACCTTTAGTTAAGATTAGCCATGGCGACACTAACTCGACAAATCGACCTAAGCTTCTCGATTTATTGACTTAGCATCTTGATAAATTGACTAAATATCATGATTTACTGACTTACTAACATGATTTTCCTTGCAATACTGTTTAAATCCAAGCCGTCCTCAGATTGAGACCATGCACTCATCAATACTGACTTGCTGTTCTGAAATGTACTGCTCTTGGAACTTCTGTTGCAGGTGCTTCAACAGGAATCTAATTTTGTAAAGTCTATCATAGTGTGCATCAGTTTGTGGTAATGCTTGCTCTTCATCACAAAAGTGTAGATAGCAGGATAACTGTGAAAACCTGTCAGGTTGAAACACCTTGTTTAACCCTGCAGCCTGAAGCAGTGGCCACTTGGGGTTACTCCTCCACAACCTGTCTTTATAGATCACTTCTATCAAAACCCATACTCCTAAATAAGTCTTTAGTTCCCTTTTTGTAGTTTCAAAGTTGTTTTGTGAATTTTCATTTTCATAATGTCTTTTGGTATTAGCATTGGTGAATTCTGTGATTGATTTTATAAGATCTGTTTTGAAAAACAAATCAAAATAATCTACTGCCCTGTTACATGGGGAATTAGTCAGTGTTGGGTCTGGTGTATTTGTTGGCCTAAACCAGTAACAAAACACTTTGCCTTAACACCAGTTAAATGTTGGATTTTCCTCTGCCAACAAAGACAGAGTGAGCTGTAACAAAAAGTCACAAGAATTATTCCATTCTAAATCATGAATTTGTTCTTTATCCAGTCTATCGGGGGCCACGGTGGCAGAGTGGTAACACTCTCGCCTCCCACCTCTGAGGCCAGGGTTCGATCCCCGTCATGCCCTCAACTGGGAAAGCTGGTGGTTGCTTGCCGTTGGTCGGCAGTTTACAGTACAGAACCCTAGCGAACTGTATGTACTGGTTTCCTCTGCCCTTCCAACTACCCGTCGTGATATGACCTGTACAGTAAAACCCCAAATAAATAAATAAATAAAATAAATTATCCAGTCTATCAGTTTGTGGTAAGTAATCTTTATCTTCAAAATCTGCACCATAAAGTTAACCTAATATGCTTGGACTTTCAGTTGCATAGTGGTCGTCATCAGCATCTGGATAATTTGATGCCATTTTCTGAAATGATAAACATAGAAACTGAATGTAATGTTTAAAGTACTATTATGCAAACATATGTGGTAATTATATTTCACGTGATATGCATGTGTACATTATGTAATAGTACAAGATGGAAACAGGAAGTAAGGAAAAAGGTTGGAGAATAAGGTACTGAAGCCAGTTCAAGGAAATCTTTGCTAATTTCACTGAGAAAATACTGGAGAGGGGCATACAATAAAACTTGGTAAATGTAAATACAACATAATTAAAAAAATCCACTAAAATAATACAATTAAACCAACATTTCAAGAATTAGTCTTTAGAAGGCTACACTAGCAAACGTTTTCCCTGTGCAGAGAAACAAAACTTGTGTGAGATAGATAGATAATTAAAATTTTAGTGTAAAAACACTAATGTCTTATACTGCACTAAAAACATTAATTACTATAAATACATTAACTAATATTTTTAAAAAACCCAAATATATACAAATAATTAAAAACTAGCAAAAAATACCAAACAGAAAACAAGATTATATGAAATGACTAGAATAAACAAAGTAAAAAACAACAATCAGCAATATATAAACAACAAACAAAATAAAATTTAAAAGTATAAGTAGATACAAAATATGGATTGATATCACAGTATAACACTAAGCAAGACTAGATTTTATAGAATAAATTAACGTGAAGGACAAAACCCAAAATAAATTAATTAAAACTTTTTAAACAGGCCACATTCTTTTAAATAATTTATATTATTAGAAACATTTTCATTTAATAACTTTTTCATAGTATTTATATCTCTATAATATTTTATTCTAGTGTCACATAGGTCGATACAGTCTAGTAATATATGTTTGTATCAGGACAATTACATGGAATGCACCAGGGTATCTCTTCACCTTTTAACAGATAACTCTATGAGATAGGCGAGTCCTATACGGGCGACTTGTGTGAGTCGGCTCACATTGCTTCCTCACTTTACCATTGTTGTAAACGTAAACACTTTACCTTTTTGATAATGGCAAGGTATATTTTCAAATGTAGTCAGGCTAAAATGCATGAATTGACTATATCAAGTGTAGGTGATGTATTGGTAAATATATACACTGCATATAAACATGTTTAATTTTTCACAAGTGTTAAAAACAAGCTTTATTATATCCTGGCTTCTGAGGTTAGACTAAGACTGTTTCACTGTACACTTGCTTGCATTTTATTACTGCTGAAACAAGCAGTAACGGTGGCAGAGTGGTAACACTCTCGCCTCCCACCTCTGAGGCCGGAGTTCGATTCCCTCAAGTGGGAAAGCTGGTAGTTGCTTGCCGTTGGTCGGCAGTTTACAGTACAGAATCCTAGCGAACTCTATGTACTGGTTTCCTCTGCCCTTCCAACTACCCATCGTGATATGACCTGTACAGTGTTGAAAGCGATGTAAAACCCCAAATAAATAAATACATGAATGTAAGTACTTACAAAACTGAGTTTTCACCTCCTCTTAAAATGCATCCTGTTTTTTAAAAAAAACATGTCATCCAAGATGGAATTATGGCCCATTGTGGCGACTACTACAAGCCATAAAAATGGCTTATGGGGATGAAATGGTTAAGTATCTTGATTTATCGATTTACTAACTCGATAAATCGTTTAAATATCTTGATTTATTGAAATACTTAATCAATCGTCTTAGGTATCTTGATTTAGCGACTTACTAAATGTCAACACATGTTTGAAATAACTTCTTAAATCCCTTGAGACATGTCCTCGAACAGTGATTTCCATATCTTTTGGAGATGACCGCAACTCTTTAAAGCCTGGAATTACAATTTGCCCAAGGCAGTCCACCGAGGCTTCTTCACTGATTGTCTCAAAAGGATTAACTTGGCTAACATGAAGTGAATGCTCTTTATTCTCTCTGGGACGACATTTGCTTCCATATGATGTTTTCTAGCAGAATATTCACCCTTTTGCGAATTACAGTGTCTTTAACAGTAACATCGACTGGCTTCCCTATGGTGTTTTCTGGCAGTTATATCAGTTACGAGTTTTGTATCCAGAGAATTGTCCTTGGATATTACTGTCTCTTGATGTGGAACCGTCAAATCTGGCAAGTCATCAGTGGTACAGTTCTCTTGCCCATCTGTATCTTCACCCATATCATTTATGCTAGACTTTCTTTACTTTTTTCACTTCAAATAAAATCTGAATTTGTAGAGCTTGGTATTTATAACAACTGCGATAATTATGGTTTGGCTATCATCTACTTGATCTAATTTAAAGTTAGTTAAATCACACTCTATATCATCCAGGAGACCTTTGGTGGAATTTCCCTCTGGAACAATTAAGTATTGTGCAATGCTCAGGATGTCTTTTTGGCTTACATCTTTCTGAATCTGAACTTGCCTTGTTCCTCCGTCTTTCTTCGTAGGAGCCTGGGAGCAGTTATTTTTCACAAACATCCACCAAGGTCATCCTTCACAGTAGTTTTCTCAGCATTTGAAGTTCTAAATTTTGTGGAAGACAGAACATTGCATGTTTTATTCTCCTCTGATAGTGATCAAGCCATGATACACTGTCAAAGTATCAGCTATCAAACCTTGCTTGTTACTTTGAATACAAGGTGGCCCCAGTTTAGAAATATTTTTAGACAGAAAGTTCTGCCAGGCTATCCTATCATACATTTTGGGAATGTATTTTGCAAGCTGATGGTCATCCATTAGTACCACCACCACTTCCTCAAGCTCAAGTACAAAAGAGGCTATTATTGTCAAATCAAGGCAGTATGTAATCAAGCTCGGATAATAATTGTCATTTTTATAACTATTATTTATTCATAATATATGTATCTCCTTACGATGGAGGAATGAAAGTGCTATCCAACTCTTCATTTACTGCTCGATACAATTTACCAGTACTTTTTCCTGTCATTCCAAGACAGGAAGACAGAAACTCAAGGATCACAATTTATCAATGTGCCCAAGGAGATTCAGCCTAAAATTGGGAAAAGAAATTGGAAAACCTGAGCCACTTACTATCTCCTAGCACATCAAACTGAACCCAGGTCCTCTCTATGACATGCGTGGTGAAAGGTCTCAACAAAATTCTTTTTATCAAAGAAATACCACAACTGTAACCTTTAGATGACTACCATTACACAAATAGTCGAAGGCTGAGGTCACACAATAATTGGCCCTGAGATCTTAGCTCTACATAAATACTTTTTTCAAAGAACTACCCAAACTTTGACCTTCAGAAGGCTGCCTGAATTACACTAGGTTTAGCCAAGTAAACCTTGTCCTAAGATATGGAAGTACGTGATCTGGCCATAACAAGCTCTCAACTAAATCCTTGAAAAAAGTGAACTTTAAATCACTGTAAATATAAGTTCTAACTAGGAGATGCATTTTGTTCGGTTATGTAACAGAATTAACTAGAAATAGCTTGCACTGCGAAAGTAGCAGCCTCAGAACAGTATCAACAAAAAACAATATCGTGTGTAACATCAAGCCTGTGGATGCTTTGTCAAGACTTCTCAGTAGTGTCTGAAGATCCCTAGTTCCTTCATTTATATGCACCCAAATTCTTTTGAAATTGACAAGGTTGCCCTATTTTCAATGTACAAGCCAGTTTATTGAAATCTGATTTTTGTGTTATGAGACCAAAAGTTGGGAAAATTTCAAATTAATGATTATTTTTTTGAAAATAATGCATTAGTCTCTATGCACCCTAGCATACTAAAATTTCACTTAAAGTTCCTTTATCTCACACTGTTTTTCGAAAAAAGGCATTTTTTTCATATTTGTGAACCTGTACTTCAATCAGCTCATTCATATTCTTATGTGTGTCACAAAGATGTGGTCACAATATTATGTGGGGTTTCCGGGTAATATTTTATTTTATATTTTAACAAGAGAAAGGTTTTTGCTGAGGCAAGTGTCCCACATCACAGAAAGTCATTGTAAAAAATAAAGATAAAGGCTTATTAAATACATGAATAAAGATAAAGGCTTATGAAATACAAGGCTTATTAAATAGCTAAAGATAAAGGCTTATTTAATTCATGAATGGGGTTTTCAATAGTAATGCATAATTGCAAGCTGCATTAAAAGATGTATAAAAAGTTGCTGAAGTTGTGTAAATTATCATCAGAAAATCAATATTTTGATCATCTAAAAAATTAGCCAACCTGGGCATATATCTTCCATAAATCTTTGTGGCAAAAGAAATATGTTTCAAATATATCAGACGAACACACTTCAGCAGAGCCGCCCCCTGTGGGTCCGGGGATGTAGAATAGGCCCAACGTATCCTCCTGCGTGTCGTAAGAGGCGACTAATTGGGGGCAGCCTGTTTGCCGTGGGTTGCGATCCGTGTCAGTGGAAGAGAGGGTCCTGGCTGTTGAGCCAATACTTTGTTGCGGCATTGAGGAGGCAATACACAGCTTTGGCCTCAATTTCACTTAGTCAGAAGGTTAAGATGGCCTGGCTTAATCAATCGGCTGGTAGTGCCAAGCCCTAGTACTCCAAATTAGTGATGGTTTGTTGTTTTTAATGGTTTAAACTGTTGTACTTGATTGTTGTATTCTGCTGGTGTTTGGTTTGTGCTTTTGTTTGGAGTATCTAGAAGGCGGCTGCTTAACAGGTCAATCAAGGTTCACTTTTGTGGTCTTTGAGTATATTGCTAATGCATCTCTGATATCAGTGTGCAGGGCTCAGCTCCACACTATTATGATATCCCCTTGTTGGGCTCGAAGGGTGGGTGGAGAGCATTGGCAACGAATAACTACTTCAACATTATGGCTACTCAAAACCCTCTCCTGACGGATAGGAAAAGGACAAGAACTTCAATTGATATACTGACTATGACTTTGGATTCTCCTCAGATTTGTTTATGACCAAGATTTCTATTGGTAAAAGGAACAGATGATGAAAGACCCTTGTGTAGACTGTCCCCTTTTGCTGTAAATACAGCCATTGTTGCAATACTAGGATCATATCTTTTCAATATTGAAAAACTAAGAAATGAAAATATTTTAGTTGAAGTGGATAAAGAAGCACAAAGCAACAAACTGATGAAAACTACGAAACTGAATCAGACAATGGACAATGACATCCCCGTTGAAGTGCAACCACACTATAGTCTCAATACCAAGAAAGGGGTCATTAGATGCCCAGACATTAAAGAATGCACTGATGAGGAAATACTGGAGGGCCTGAAAGATGAAGGTGTCATCAAGATGGACAGGATAACTGTATTCCGAGATGGTAATAGGAAACAAACAGGAAATTTTATATTGACATTTCAAAGCCAGACCTTACCAAAATATATCAAGGTGGGTTATTACAGGGTGGCTGTGTCACAGTTTATTCCTAATCCTGTCAGATGTTATAAATGTCAGGCCCCCTGTGGGTCCGGGGATGTAGAATAGGCCCAACGTATCCTCCTGCGTGTCGTAAGAGGCGACTAATTGGGGGCAGCCTGTTTGCCGTGGGTTGCGATCCGTGTCAGTGGAAGAGAGGGTCCTGGCTGTTGAGCCAATTCTTTGTTGCGGCATTGAGGAGGCAATACACAGCTTTGGCCTCAATTTCACTTAGTCGGAAGGTTAAGATGGCCTGGCTTAATCAATCGGCTGGTAGTGCCAAGCCCTAGTGCTCCAAATTAGTGATGGCTTGTTGTTTCTAATGGTTTATACTGTTGTACTTGATTGTTGTATTCTGCTGGTGTTTGCTTTGTGCTTTTGTTTGGAGTATCTAGAAGGCGGCTGCTTAACAGGTCAATCAAGGTTCACTTTTGTGGTCTTTGAGTATATTGTTAATGTATCTCTGATATCAGTGTGCAGGGCTCAGCTCCACACTATTATGATATCCCCTTGTTGGGCTCGAAGGGTGGGTGGAGAGCATTGGCAATGAAATAATAACTAGAACATTATGGCTACTCAAAACCCTCTACTGATGGATAGGAAAAGGACAAGAACTACGCTTGATATGACTACGAACTTGGATTCTCCTCAGATTTGTTCATGGCCAAGATTTCTATTAGTGAAAGGAACAGATGATGAAAGACCCTTGTGTAGACTGTCCCCTTTTGCTGTAAATAAAGCCATTGTTGCAATACTAGGATCTGATCCCTTTAATATAAAAAAACTAAGAAATGGAAATATTTTAGTTGAAGTGGATAAAGAAGCACAAAGTAACAAAATGATGAAAACTACGAAACTGAATCTGACAATGGACAATGCCATCCCCATTGAAGTGCAACCACACTATAGTCTCAATACCAAGAAAGGGGTCATTAGATGCCCAGACATTAAAGAATGCACTGATGAGGAAATACTAGAGGGCCTGAAAGATGAAGGTGTCATCAAGCTGGACAGGATAACTGTATTCCGAGATGGTAATAGGAAACAAACAGGAACTTTTATATTGACATTTCAAAGCCAAACCTTACCAAAATATATCAGGGTGGGTTATTACAGGGTGGCTGTGTCTCAGTTTATTCCTAATCCTGTCAGATGTTATAAATGTCAGAAATTTGGCCACACAAAATTCAACTGCAGGAAAAATGAAGTATGCAATAAATGTGGGCAAGAGGATCACACTGACTCTCAGGAATGCAAAAACGAAGCAAAATGTGTCAACTGCCAGGGAAATCATGCATCAAATGACAAATCATGTCCAAAATGGAAAGAAGAAAAGGATATTCAAAGGATAAAGGCAGAAAGAGGAATTTCATACACAGAAGCCAAGAAACAAATTGACATATTTAATTCAGTTAAAACAACGTATGCCCAAGCGGCTGCAGCAACCAAACCTGTGGTGAAAACTGCAAATGTAGAAACACAAACAGAAATGACATGGCCAGAAGGTACAAAACAACCAAAAAAGTATGCAGTTGAAAAACAGACAAGTAAAGTGACTAAAACTAGTTCATCAAGTCAGACAAGTGCATCTCAAAATGACCCCATCAAATTGAAAATAAGTCAAAGCAAAGTATATTTGACCAAACAGCATAAGGGATCTAATGACCCTATTAAACAACACAATAAATATGATGTTTTAAGTGATAGTGACAGTGACATGAGTGTCGAAGAATCCCCAATCACAAGTTCACAAGGGCGGAGTGGTAATAAAAGTCTAAATAATGGAACCAAACAAAAATAAAAGTATAATACAGTGGAACTGTCGTGGCTTTAGGCCAAATTTTGAAGAAATTAAAAATTTAATTTCCAATTTTAGACCCTACATTTTAGCATTGCAGGAAACTCATTTTAAAGAAACAGATAATGTAAATATTAGAGGATTTGATCATTATTTTAAAACTTGTATGTCTGAAGTAGATGGGAGAGCCACTGGTGGCTGCTCTATTTTTGTTAAGAAAGGTATACCCCATGAGGTACTTGAGTTAGATACAGAACTGCAGGCAGTTGCTGTAAAAGTATCTCTACATAAAACTATAACTGTATGTAATGTATATATTCCACCACGTTTTAATGTTGCACAAACTGATCTTGAAAATCTAGTCAACCAGTTACCTGCACCTTATTTATTTATTGGTGATTTTAATGCACATAGTGATTTATGGGGTTGTTCCTCGTCTAGTAGTTTAGGCTATAAGGTGGAACATCTTCTTGAATCCTCTGATATTTGTTTGCTTAATGATAAGTCACCTACCTATTTTCATCCTGCATCTGGTTCATTCACCTCAATAGATTTGTCTTTATGTTCTGCTTCTGTTTTTCTTGATTTTACATGGCAGGTCCATTCTGATCAGTGTGGTAGTGACCATTTTCCTATTTTAATTGATATAGTTAAGAGTATGCCTAAGGACAATGTTCCTCGTTGGAATCTTAAAAAGGCTGATTGGCCAAAATTCAAACTTCAGTGTTCTCTGGATATTAATAGACATAATTTTACTGACTCTACAGAAAAATTTCCTGTATTTTTAAATAAGTTAAATGACATAGCAACAAAATGTGTGCCAAAGTCAACTGGACAGTCCACTGGTAGCTACAAACCATGGTTCAACAGTGAATGCAAAAAAGCTGTTAAGGCTCGTCAAAATGCAATGGATAAATGCCGTATAAATCCTACATCGGATAACATAAATGAATATAAAACCTGTCGAGCTAATGCTCGTAAAATAATTAAAGAAAATAAAAGGAAATCGTGGCATGAATATGTATCAAAACTAAATGTAAAGACACCAGCAAAGAAGGTATGGGAAATGATTAGGAAAATAAGTGGCAAACAAAGTAACACCACAATACACCATCTGGAAAATAATGATGGGACAAAAATAACAGAAAGAGTTGATATAGCAAATAGGTTGGCCGAAGAAATCCGCAAGAATTCTAGCAGCAACAATTACCGTACGGAGTTTCAAAAATATAAAGAGAAATCTGAAAAAGAACACTTGGATTTTGACACAGACAACTCTGAAAACTACAATGTACCATTTACCATTAGAGAACTATGTGATGCTATGAATAAGTCTCATGACACAGCCACTGGTCCAGATGAGATCCATTATCAGCTGCTAAAACATATACCAAGAGACTCACTTATGGTGTTACTTGATATATTTAATGATATATGGGCTTCAGGTGAAATTCCTGAATGCTGGAAAGAGGCCACTGTAATACCTATTCCTAAACCAGGCAAAGACCCAAAAAACCCGTCCAATTATCGCCCCATATCCCTGACGAGCTGTTTATGCAAAACCATGGAAAGAATGATTAACACTAGATTAGTTTGGTTCCTTGAGAAAAATAATATTTTAACAAAATATCAAAGTGGTTTTAGAAAAGGTCGAACTACAACAGACCAATTAATAAGACTTGAATCTTTTATTAGAGATTCCTTTTTAAAAGGCAACCATGTAGTCTCTGTATTTTTTGATTTAGAAAAAGCCTACGATACAGTATGGAAGTATGGCGTTATAAGAGATCTACATAAAGCAGGCCTAAGGGGGCGAATGCCCATGTTTATTCAGAATTTTTTATCAAACAGAGTTTTTAGAGTTCGTTTAGGATCTGTTTATTCAGATATACATGGGCAAGAGATGGGTGTTCCCCAGGGCAGCATCCTCTCTGTTACGTTATTTATTTTAAAGATTAACAGTATTGCTGATGTGATTCCAGCTAGCTTTGAAAAGTCTCTTTTTGTTGATGATTTCTCAATCACTTGTTCTTCTAGAAATATGGCTTCAATAGAAAGGCAACTTCAATTGTGTTTGAATAAAGTAGAGAAATGGGCTGATGAAAATGGTTTTAGATTTTCTAAAACCAAAACTGTTTGCATGCATTTCTGTAATAAAAGAAAACTTCATCCAGACCCAACATTGACAATATATAATTCACAAATCCCTGTTGTTTCACAAACTAAGTTCCTTGGTGTTATCTTTGACAGAAAACTTAATTTTAAGGCACATATAGATTATGTTCGCCAGAAATGTGAAAAAGCTATGAATCTACTGAAAGTAGTTGCCAAAATGGATTGGGGAGCAGATAGAAGTGTTTTAATGAGACTTTATCGTTCATTTGTTCGTTCCAGATTGGAATATGGTTGTGCTGTTTTTAGTTCTGCTCGTAAGTCTTATCTTAAGAAATTGGAACCCATTCAAAACCAGGGCCTAAGAATATGCCTGGGAGCCTTCAGGACCTCTCCAATGCAAAGCTTGTATGTAGAGGCAAATGAACCACCCTTGTATTTAAGGTTTGATAAGTTATGTGTTCAATATGCTTTGAAATTGAGAAGTAATCCTGACAATCCAGCTTATGATGTTGTTTTTAACCCCCAGTATTATGATCTGTATGATAAAAAACCATCTGCAATAAGATCTTTTGGGCATCGTGTAGAGGAAGATTTGTCTGTTGTTTGTCCTCAGCTGGATTTAATTCAGACTGTGTCATTGCCAGATGACCCACCCTGGACTATACAGAAGCCTCACATAGACTTGTATCTAACCCATCAAAAGAAACAACTTGGTGATGATTGTATGTTTCAAAGTCTATTTGCTGAGTTAAAAGGCTATTACTCTGACCACAGGGCTATATATACTGATGGATCGAAAACAGAAAATAGGGTTGCTGCAGCTGCTACATCTGATGGCCTCAGTGCCCAGGTCAGACTTCCTGGCAATGCTAGTATATTCACAGCTGAATTACAGGCTCTTAAAATGGCTTTTAATATTGTAAAAAATTGTGATTGGGATCATTTTATCATATTTAGTGACTCTTTATCTAGTCTTCAGGCTCTTGATAGTAACAACTGTGATCATCCTTTTATTCAAGATATTTTAAAACTTTTTAATGATTGTTTGTCAGTGAATAAGAAAGTGGTTTTAGCTTGGGTTCCTAGTCACGTAGGCATAAAGGGCAATGAAAAAGCAGATGAGCTTGCCAAACAGGCCTTGAATTTTAATGTTTTAGACTTGAAAGTCCCCTATACAGACTTGAGAGTGAATGTAAATAGTGTTTTTAAACAAAAGTGGCAAGCTCAATGGAATGAGTGTCCTGAAAACAAACTATTCCAAATAAACCCTACAGTAGGAGATTTTTATGTTTGGACGGGTTTATCTCGTAGGGAAGAAATAGTTATAACTCGAGCCCGTATAGGACACACCTATTTCACGCACAGCTATCTGTTGAAAGGTGAAGATATGCCCTGGTGCATTCCATGTCATTGCCCTGATACAGTGAAACATATACTATTAGACTGTATTGACCTACGTGACACCAGAATAAAATATTATAGAGATATAAATACGATGGAAAAGCTATTTAATGAAAATGTTTACAATGTTATAAATTATTTAAAAGAATGTGGCCTGTTTAAAAAGTTTTAATTAAATTATTTTGTGTTTTGTCCCTCATGTTAATTTATTCTGTAATATCTAGTCTTGATTTGTGTTGTACTGTGATATTGATCTATACTTTGTATTTTTACACTTTATTTTGTTTGTTGTTTATGTATTGTTGATTGTAATTTTTTACATTGTTTATTCTAGTCATTTTGTATAATCTTGTTTTTTGTTTGGAATTTTTGCTACTTTTTAATCATTTGTATATATATGTTTGTGAATATTAGTTAACGTATTTATAGTAGTTTTTATAGTGCAGTATAACACATTAGTGTTGTTGCACTAAAAATTTTAAATATCTTAAATCTTAAATCTTATAAATGTCAGAAATTTGGCCACACAAAATTCAACTGCAGGAAAAATGAAGTATGCAATAAATGTGGGCAAGAGGATCACACTGACTCTCTGGAATGTAAAAACGAAGCAAAATGTGTCAACTGCCAGGGAAATCATGCATCAAATGACAAATCATGTCCAAAATGGAAAGAAGAAAAGGATATTCAAAGGATAAAGGCAGAAAGAGGAATGGCTTTTATTCAGAATTTTTTATCAAACAGAGTTTTTAGAGTTCGTTTAGGATCTGTTTATTCAGATATACATGGGCAAGAGATGGGTGTCCCTCAAGGTAGCATCCTCTCAGTTACATTATTTATTTTAAAGATTAACAGTATTGCTAATGTGAGCTAGCTTTGAAAAGTCTCTTTTTGTTGACGATTTCTCAATCACTTGTTCTTCTAGAAATATGGCTTCAATAGAAAGGTGGGGGCCACGGTGGCAGAGTGGTAACACTCTCGCCTCCCACCTCTGAGGCCGGGGTTCGATCCCCGGCACGGCCTCAAGTGGGAAAGCTGGTAGTTGCTTGCCGTTGGTCGGCAGTTTACAGTACAGAACCCTAACGAACTGTATGTACTGGTTTCCTCTGCCCTTCCAACTACCCGTCGTGATATGACCTGTACAGTGTTGAAAGCGACGTAAAACCCCAAATAAAAAAAAAAAAAAAAAAAAAATCAATAGGAAGGCAACTTCAGTTGTGTTTGAATGAGGTAGAAAAATGGGCTGATGAAAATGGTTTTAAATTTTCTAAAACCAAAACTGTTTGCATGCATTTCTGTAATAAAAGGAAATTTCATCCTGACCCAACATTGACAATATATAATTCACAAATCCCTGTTGTTTCACAAACTAAGTTACTTGGTGTTATATTTGACGGTAAACTGAATTTTAAGGCACACATTGATTATATTCATCAGAAATGTGGAAAAGCCATCAACTTACTGAAAGTATTTGCCATAATGGATTGGTGAGCAGATAGAAGTGTTTTAATGAGACTTTATGGTTCATTTGTTCATTCTAGATTGGAATATGGTTGTGCTGTTTTTAGTTCTGCTCGTAAGTCTTATCTTAAGAAATTGGAACCCATTCAAAACCAGGGCTTAAGAATATGCCTGGGAGCCTTCAGGACTTCTCCAATGCAAAGCTTGTATGTAGAGGCAAATGAACCACCCTTGTATTTAAGGTTTGATAAATTATGTATTCAGTATGCTTTGAAATTGAGAAGTAATCCTGACTGTTGTTTTTAACCCCCAGTTTTATGATCTTTATGACAAGAAACCATCTGCATTTAGATTTATTTGTTGTTTTACATCGCGTTCAACAGCCAGGGTCATATTGCGACGGGTAGTTTATAGGTGGAGGAAACCAGTGCATACTGCACTGTAAACCACTGTAAAGAAGTAACTACCAACTTTCCAACATGAAGCGCCCTGCCTGATATTCAAACCGGCGGCCTCAGAGGTTGGAGGCGAGAACTCTAACTGCTACACCACCGAGCCCCCTAGAAACCATCTGCAATAAGATCTTTTGGGCATCGTGTAGAGGAAGATTTGTCTGCTGTCTGTCCTCAGCTGGATTTAATTCAGACTGTGTCATTGCCAGATGACCCACCCTGGAAAGTACAGAAGCCTCACATAGACTTATATCTCACACATCAAAAGAAACATCTTGGTGATGATTGTCTTTTTCAAAGTCTATTTGCTCAGTTGAAAAGTTGTTATCCTGACCATAGGGCTGTATATACTGATGGATCGAAGGCAGAAAATAAGGTTGCTGCAGCTGCTACATCTAATAACCTCAGTGCCCAGGTCAGACTTCCTGGCAATGCTAGTATATTCACAGCTGAATTACAGGCTCTAAAAATGGCTTTTAATATTGTTAAAAATTGTGATTGGGATCGTTTTATCATATTCACTGATTGTTTATCTAGTCTTCAAGCTCTTGATAGCAACAACTGTGATCATCCTTTTATTCAAGATATTTTAAAATTTTTTAATGATTGTTTGTCAGTGAATAAGAAAGTTGTTTTAGCTTGGGTTCCAAGTCACGTAGGCATAAAGGGCAATGAAAAAGCAGATGAGCTTGTCAAACAGGCCTTGAATTTTAATGTTATAGACTTGAAAGCCCCCTATACAGACTTGAAAGTGAATGTAAATAGTTTTTTTAAACAAAAGTGGCAAGCTCAATGGAATGCGTGTCCTGATAACAAACTATTCCAAATAAACCCTACAGTAGGAGATTTTTATGTTTGGACGGTTTTCTCTCGTAGGGAGGAAATAGTAATTACTCGAGCCCGTATAGGACACACCCATTTCACACACAGTTATCTGTTGAAAGGTGAAGATATGCCCTGGTGCATTCCCGGTCATTGTCCCGATACAGTTAAGTATATATTATAAGACTGTATTGACCTACATGACACTAGAATTAAATATTATAGAAACATAAATTCAATGAAAAATTTATTTAATGAAAATATATTTAATGTTATAAATTATTTAAAAGAAGTTGGTTTGTTCAAAAAGTTTTAATTTATATTGTTCTTTGTTCTTAATGTTAATTTATTCTGTAGAATCTTGTCTTGCATAATAATGTTATAGTTATATTTTGGTTTTTAATTCATTATTTTTCTTGTTTATGGTTTTCTAGTCTCTCTTTAAAATTACATTGTAATATTTAAACTTTTTCATTATTTTTATGTCTTATCTTATTGGTTGTTCTTTTTTACCTTTGTAGTATACTTATCTTTAGTGTCGTCTAGTCGACTTTTATGATTTTGTGATTTGGTTTTTTGCCAATCATTGTGTGTTTGTATATATTTGTTTGTTGTAAATATTACTTAGTGTATTTATTATTTTATTTTTAGTGCAATATGACACAGTTGTGTTTTTGCACTGAAATTTTAACTATCTTTCTATCTATCTGAAGCCCCAGCGCTGCTGATGAATCTGTGTCTACAATGTAGAAACTTGCAGCTCATCTTGAACATGACTATTAAACTCGTGCTGTATTACTGTCAGATTCTTTCTGGTCTTTCAGTATTCCTCAAATTTCTTGAACAGAACATCTGGTTTGTCCCGTTCATCTGCCATCAAGGTCCAAGTATTGTATACATCCCTGACCTCTTGACCAATGGAGAGAAGGAAGAAGCTGCATGTCACATCATCTGATTTAGTAGCCAGACCTAGCTCTTCAGATTGACAACTGATCAGTCTCAGTGTTTACAAGAAACTTATTTACACTAGGTATCATAATATTGTTATACCTACCAAGTGTCAATTTCCTAAACATTATGGTTACTGAGATATAGGCTACACAAAATTTTGAAACTCTATGTCACTACGGCAAGATCAAAACTCAGATCAAGGTCACACTGTGCCTTTGCAAACCCACATCCCCCAACCCATGTCCCTGTCAAGATCTACTTCCAACACCTTACAGTTTCTGAAATATAGGCCGGGTAAAATTTTAAACTCAAAGTCACTATGGCAAGGGAGGGGCCACGGTGGCAGAGTGGTAACACTCTCGCCTCCCACCTCTGAGGCCGGGGTTCGATCCCCGCACGGGCTCAAGTGGGAAAGCTGGTAGTTGCTTGCCGTTGGTCGGCAGTTTACAGTACACAACCCTAGCGAACTCTATGTACTGGTTTCCTCTGCCCTTCCAACTACCCGTCGTGATATGACCTGTACAGTGTTGAAAGCGACGTAAAACCCCAAATAAACAAATAAACACTATGGCAAGGTCAAATCAAAGTCACACCATGAAGTTGCACACCTACACACCTTAAACAATGTGCCTATCAAATATGAACTTCCTACAGCTTACGGATTCTGATACAACCCAGACAAACTTTTTGTTGTTGCCCATCCGAAGACCCACCCACCCATCCAGTGCCATGAGTGAGAACAATACCCACACGGCCTTTTAAGGCTATTGGGTATAAAGTAATAATTAAGGAGATAAAAGTTAAAAATACAAAAGCTGCAATTTTATTGACCAAGTTATACCCATAAGCTGGTGCCAGGGGGTAAATCTTACCAGCTTTCTTAGCTCCCTGTATGTGGTTTTCTAATACCTCCCAATACATTCAAAACCTCAGAAATATTAAAGTCTGTGATTTATGACCCCAGTTTGACCCATAAGAGGGCCAGGGGGTAAACCTGAGTGATTTTAGAAATGTGCATATGATTTTTTATTACCACCAAATACATTTTATGGCTATAAATGCAACAGATAAGGAGATAATAGGGGTTCAGATAAATTTTAGCTCTCCGATTACTACCTGGTATAAAAATGCCTCTAAATCACTCACAGTTAAATTGCTCCCAACATCAGCTTGAGAGTTTGATAGTTGGCAATGATTTAAAATAATACCCTCCTACAGTAAGTAGTTCTGGCAGACTGTCAATGACAATCGGGTGTAGCTGTTAAACTTGTTTTGCTGATTGCTTTACCACTAAGGGCTAGAGGGTATAACTCGGTAGAATGAGAGACAGATTGTTAGGTTCTTTATCTTTATTCCCTATGCTCAATAACAAAAGTAACAAGTCCAATATCTGACCCCAAGTTCACTGAATTTGGAATTTTTATGGAAGGCCAAGAGTAAAGTGGGAGTGTGCCCAGCTCCAGAGCTCTGAGCTTCTGTGGAACACCTTTCCTTTGATTGGCTGCTAAGATTGTCGAAGAGGTAGTTTTGACAAAGATGCAGACTCAGCTTGTTCAGAGATGAACAGGAGTAGCACAGCTTCATTGTGGAATCTATTTTTAGAATAGCCAAATTTCTTAACAAAGTTTGATATTACATACCAAGGGGGTGCAGAATTCACAAGGTGAATTGTTAAAAAAATGTGATATTGCATACCAAAAGGGGTGTGGGGATACCATAATTTGATACCAATTTGTTAAAATGTGTTTGTTCTAAATTAATTTCAAGAATTTGATTTTGTTGAGTAATTCAAATAACTAGGGGAGTGATGATTTGTAGGTTTTTACATTTGTTTGTTTTTTTATTGCTCTTTTTCAACTTTGAAGATGTTTACATAATACAAAGAAAATATTGAGGAAGATGAGGTATCTGATCCAAAGCTGTCGCGTCTGCCTGGGTTCGAACCCAGCAAGTGGCAAGACTTAGGTTGTGTCTCAATGTGACTTTGGCTGTTGAACAGGATGTAGAATATAAAAAGACCACACCAAAATTTATCTAGTTGAATTCCAATTGTGGCAGTTGTCTGTCGGGTTGAAATCCTGCATAGTCAATACTGGGGAATTCAGCCCTTATTCTTGCAACTGCATATGCAGGTAGAGGTACTCGCACTTCTTTTCAGAGATATCCCCAACACCAACGGGCCAACTGTCGGTATGCAATGTACCTGTATCTTTCATTCAGTTGAACATCCCTGTGGCCATGTTCCTGACGATAGGCAAAGTATGCTATCTGTAATGCATACACATTTAGGTGCCCAGCTTCGAATCCAGGATGACCAATGATGCAATTATGGTCGCCTTTCCTCTGAGAAACACGGTCTATTTCTGCACAGCAGACTGATTCTTCCACAGTAGGCATTGCCACACAGTTGAAACAGCTGCACCTGATATACATACAGCCAAAATCAAACTTAAGGACTGTAAACTAAGTTATTTCATTATTTCTTACTCATCTTAATCAACTGACTAGAGCACTTGAATTGATATGTTAATTTTTCTTTCTTAAATAAACATGTGACACTCATTCTGGACTTTGTGAATAGAATATTCCTGCCCAGATTAACAGACAGGATAAGCAGAGAAACAAATTTTAATCTCATACCCTATTTTATAGCTATTCCCTGTCCATGGTCCTTTCATTTGTTGTATTACAAAATATGTTCAATATCCCTCCATCCCATTCAGAGATGTAAATACCTTAATTAATCAATGGAAAGTCCACATTATCAGGAGTAAAACAGTTATAACAGAGGGAAGAGATTATTGATCAATCTAATAAATAAATACTGAATAGGGTGCAACATATTTTGCAGTTATGTCATCATCAGTAAGTGAATTTATACAACCTTGCATTAAATATGAACATGATGTTTAATGTTACCTGGTTTATTGTACTCATAGTTTGCTAATAAAATGTTATAATATGACACCTTACAACATGAATAGTTTTCACTCCCCATTCTGTGTTTTGTAATCTTTGAATATCTTGTCCTATTGCCTGGTTATGTATATCTGCTTCTCCTTCAGAGGATTCACTAATTCATTATTGCTATCTGTATCCGAAAGACATGGTTCAAATTGATAGGGTAATTGATAATTACTGGCTCTGTGTTAATTGATTCCTTATCATATTCAGTGTCACTTTCTTCACAAGATAAATCAACATAGTATTCTCCAGAAGACATCTTCCAACATTTAATAACACAATCCCTATGATTTATAGCCCCCTGTGGGTCCGGGGATGTAGAATAGGCCCAACGTATCCTGCGTGTCGTAAGAGGCGACTAATTGGGGGCAGCCTGTTTGCCGTGGGTTGCGATCCGTGTCAGTGGAAGAGAGGGTCCTCGCTGTTGAGCCAATTCTTTGTTGCGGCACTGAGGAGGCAATACACAGCTTTGGCCTCAATTTCACTTAGTCGGAAGGTTAAGATGGCCTGGCTTAATCAATCGGCTGGTAGTGCCAAGCCCTAGTGCTCCAAATTAGTGATGGCTTGTTGTTTTTAATGGTTTATACTGTTGTACTTGATTGTTGTATTCTGCTGGTGTTTGATTTGTGCTTTTGTTTGGAGTATCTAGAAAGCGGCTGCTTAACAGGTCAATCAAGGTTCACTTTTGTGGTCTTTGAGTATATTGTTAATGTATCTCTGATATCAGTGTGCAGGGCTCAGCTCCACACTATTATGATATCCCCTTGTTGGGCTCGAAGGGTGGGTGGAGAGCATTGGCAATGAATAATTATTATTTTACTATGGCTACTCAACCCTCTCAAATGACCGATAGGAAACGAATGCGAACTGATATCTTGACTACGAGCTTGGATTCTGCACCAATTTGTTGATAAAGTCAAAGTTGGGGTTTAACGTCCCGTTCAACAGCCAGGGTCATATTGGGACAGGTCCTCAGCATTGCCACTTGTGGGACTCGAACCTACAGAGGTGACAGCCTATGATTAGATGTCAAACTTGCTAACCACTGGGCCACCGAGGACCTCAATTTGTTGATAAAAGGCACAGACAATGAGAGACCCTTGTCTAAGCTGTCACCATTTGCTGTAAACAAGGCCATTGTTGCTGTTTTAGGGTCTGATCCTTTCAGTATGAACAAATTAAGGAATGGATAAATTTTAATTGAAGTTGACAAGGAAGCTCAAAGCAGCAAACTACTGAAAACGGCCAAATTGAACTTGACTATGGACAATGTTATCCCCATCACTGTATCACCACACTACAGCCTGAACACAAAGAAAGGGGTCATTAGATGCCCGGATATAAAAGAATGTTCTGATGAGGAAATATTAGAAGGACTAAAAGATGAAGGTGTCATAAAGCTGGACAGGATATCGGTATTCAGGGATGGACAAAGGAAACCAACAGGGACATTTATATTGACATTCCAAAGCCAGACCTTGCCAAAATACATCAGGGTGGGTTACTATAGGGTGGCTGTGTCGCAATTCACCCCAAATCCCATCAGATGCTACCAGTGTCAAAAGTTTGGTCATACTAAATTCAATTGTAGGAAAAATGAAGTTTGCAATAAATGTGGGAAAGAAGATCATACAGACTCAAGAATGCACGAATGAAGCGAAATGTGTGAATTGTCAAGGAAACCATGCTTCTAATGATAAAACATGTCCAAAATGGAAAGAGGAAAAGGAAATTCAAAGAATAAAGGCAGAAAGAGGAATTTCATATACAGATGCCAAGAAACAATTGGAAATATTTAATTCTGTGAAAACAACGTATGCCCAAGCAGCTGCAGCAACTAAACCTGTGGTGAAAACAGTGAACGTAGAAACACAAACAGAAATGACTTGGCCAGAAGGCACAAAACAACCAGAAAAGTGCGCAGTTGAGAAACAGATAAATAAAGTGAATAAAACCAGTGCATCGAGTCAGACAAGTGCATCTCAAAATGACCCCATTAAACTGAAAATAAGTCAGAGCAAAGTATATTTGACCAAACAACATAAGGGATCTAAAGACCCTATTAAACAACACAATAAATATGATGTTTTAAGTGATAGTGACAGTGACATGAGTGTCAAAGAATCCCCAATTACAACTTCACAAGGGCGGAGTGGTAATAAAAGTCTAAATAATGGAACCAAACAAAAATAAAAGTATAATACAGTGGAACTGTCGTGGCTTTAGGCCAAATTTTGAAGAAATTAAAAATTTAATTTCCAATTTTAGACCCTACATTTTAGCATTGCAGGAAACTCATTTTAAAGAAATAGATAATGTAAATATTAGAGGATTTGATCATTATTTTAAAACTTGTATGTCTGAAGTAGATGGGAGAGCCACTGGTGGCTGCTCTATTTTTGTTAAGAAAGGTATACCCCATGAGGTACTTGAGTTAGATACAGAACTGCAGGCAGCTACTGTAAAAGTATCTCTGCATAAAACTATAACTGTATGTAATGTATATATTCCACCACGCTTTAATGTTGCACAAAGTGATCTTGATAATCTAGTCAACCAGTTACCTGCACCTTTTCTATTTATTGGAGATTTTAATGCACATTGTGATTTATGGGGTTGTTCCTCGACTAATAGTTTAGGCTATAAGGTGGAACATCTTCTTGAATCCTCTGATATTTGTTTACTTAATGATAAGTCACCTACCTAGTTTCATCCTGCATCTGGTTCATTCACCTCAATAGATTTGTGTTTATGTTCTGCATCTGTTTTTCTTGATTTTACATGGCAGGTCCATTCTGATCAGTGTGGTAGTGACCATTTTCCTATTTTAATTGATATAGTTAAGAGTATGCCTAAAGACAATGTTCCTCGTTGGAATCTTAAAAAGGCTGATTGGCCAAAATTCAAACTTCAGTGTTCTCTGGATATTAATAGACATAGTTTTACTGACTCTACAGAAAAGTTTCCTGCATTTTTAAATAAGTTAAATGACATAGCAGTAAAATGTGTGCCAAAGTCAACTGGACATTCCACTGGTAGCTAGGTCCTCAGTGGCCTAGTGGTTAGCAAGTTTGGCATCTAATCATAGGCTGTCACCTCTGTGGGTTCGAGTCCCACAAGTGGCAATTCTGAGGACCTGTCCCAATATGACCCTGGCTGTTGAACGGGACGTAAAACCCCAACTTTGGTCCACTGGTAGCTACAAACCATGGCCCAACAGTGAATGCAAAAAAGCTGTTAAGGCTCGTCAAAATGCAATGGATAAATGCCGTATAAACCCTACATCGGATAACATAAATGAATATAAAACCCGTCGAGCTAATGCTCGTAAAATAATTAAAGAAAATAAAAGGAAATCATGGCATGAATATGTATCAAAACTAAATGTAAAGACACCAGCAAAGAAGGTATGGGAAATGATAAGGAAAATAAGTGGCAAAAAAAGTAACACCACAATACACCATCTGGAAAATAATGATGGGACAAAAGTAACAGAAAGAGTTGATATAGCAAATAGGTTGGCCGAAGAAATCCGCAAGAATTCTAGCAGCAACAATTACCATACAGAGTTTAAAAAATATAAAGAGAAAACTGAAAAAGAACACTTGGATTTTGACACAGACAACCCTGAAAACTACAATGTACCATTTACCATTAGAGAACTATGTGATGCCCTGAAAAAGTCTCATGACACAGCCACTGGTCCAGATGAGATCCATTATCAGCTGCTAAAACATCTACCAAGAGACTCACTTATGGTGTTACTTGATGTATTTAATGATATATGGGCTTCAGGTGAAATTCCTGAATGCTGGAAAGAGGCCACTGTAATACCTATTTCTAAACCAGGCAAAGACCCAAAAAACCCGTCCAATTACCGCCCCATATCTCTGATGAGCTGTTTATGCAAAACCATGGAAAGAATGATTAATACTAGATTAGTTTGGTTCCTTGAGAAAAATAATATTTTAACAAAATATCAAAGTGGTTTTAGAAAAGGTCGAACTACAACAGACCAATTAATAAGATTTGAATCTTTTATTAGAGATTCCTTTTTAAAAGGCAACCATGTAGTCTCTGTATTTTTTTATTTAGAAAAAGCCTACGATACAGTATGGAAGTATGGCGTTATAAGAGACCTGTCGAAATGATTATGCATTTATTCTGAAATATTATGAATAATTCATAACTTTATTCAGAATAATTTTCATGAATTTTTCATAACATTATGCACGCTAAATGAAACATTTTCATAACATATTAGGAATTGTTATAAAATGAATTTATTATGAATATATTAAGAATTTAAGATAATGAATTTCTGTTCATAACAAATGCATAAAAATTGTGCCTAATGATATGCATAATAATTTCATAACATTATGAAAAATTGTCAACTTTTTATGAACAGAAATGCTTAATAATTTCATAATATATGCATAATAAAGCATAAAAGTTTGTTTCATTTAGCATTCTGTCATAATAAATTCATATTATTATGCATTACATTCATAATATTTGTTATGAATATTAAGAAAAAATTCATAATGATATTATGCTCATCTTAAGAACAGAAATCATAATGTTATGAAGAAAGTTCATAATTAATTTGCCCTCAGTGTGCATAATAATTTTATGTGGAAATTATGCAGTTATTATGAATAAGTGCATAATGGAAAAACTCTGAAATGAAAAGTACTTCACAGTTCTATCAGAAAATATATTTTGAAGATAAAATCTCAAAAATATAAAAAAGAAATATATACAAATTAAGACGTTTTAAGATGTAAAACTTAAGAAGAAAATGTTTGAACAAATAAGTTTTCAGAGTAGTCTTTGAAGAAATACAAGGTTAATTTTGTTTTGATTTTGCTTCACACGAAGGACTTTCTGTATGCTTTGGATGCCTTCAGTGACATAGCGTTGATGGATGCATGGGTCTATCTCCTGTATTTTGCGTTTGAGTAGGGAGAGCTTTTCAGCATCCAGAGGAGGATGAGGTGTTGCTCCACTCTTGCCTGTTTTTTTTCCAGTCACTGAAGACATGATTAGTTCCTGTTCAGTAAATATGGCCTTTGCTGCAAACTTTAGAGCCTCCTGTTTTGACCCTACACCATATATTTTGACCTTTTCCCGTAGGTCTTGCTCTGTCAAACCACTGTGAGTCAGGGATTTTGCTGTTTGAGTTTCCACAAATGAGCTGGATTCACTAGCTCTCTTGAAACTGGTGAGCTGACTGCGACTGTTTTGTGGAGCCGGCTCTCTGGATATCTTCCACCATCCTCTCCAGTCTCCGAACTTTCTGTTGAAGGGATCGCATGTCATCCTTCAATTTAGACAAATCATCTTCCTGCTCGTGAGATCTAAGAAAACATATACTATGTTTTTTAATTATCTGTTTTTTTTTTAAATGAAGAAACACAGTCAATTTAATTATAATGCAAAGTTATTGTTACCTAGTATCTTATTATTTTTTTACCAAAATTTTTAATAGCTCAAATTAATTTCCAATTAATACACATTCAAACAAATAAATTGTAATGACATGTTTCAGAATGTATTACCACTATGAGCAATGTCAGGCTTTACACTACAATATTTCTTCTGTTGATGTTTAATAAAACATCCATGGTTCAGAATCTTTATATCCTCAAAATATGAAACATTATGTTATTTCATTCTAAAATATTACTATTTTTTATCATTATGTTCATTTATTCACATATTGCATCAAAAGACAAAATAATAAAGAAATGTACGAGTATTATACACAACTCTTTTAGGCTTAAAAGTCACTACTAATTAAATAAGAAGTAACAGAAGTGTCAAAACAAAGGAATCAGATGGTACTATAAAATATAATGAGATTGAACAACAATGAAACTCACCTTTTGCGGTCCAACTTAGGTGGATGTGGAAGAGATTCTTTTCTCATATCTAAAACAAATGAAAATACAACTGGAAGTAATAATTGTTTTCCCTTACAAAAACTAGATGAGGAAGTGATTGCAGATAGTGTGGGGCTTAATCGAATTGAAATGTGAGAAAAATGTAAGCTTTATTGTTTTGTATGATTGTAAAGATTTGAAATTTCCTTATATTAATATTTTGGAGTAGTAAGGACCTTAACGCCGTAAATTTCAATAACTCTGACAAGATTTATTAAAAAGAATTAGGAGAATTAATGAGCCGAGAGGTTTTAGCCTAATTTTGAGGTGGCCAAAACTTCATTAAGCGTCCCGCAAGGGACGCTTGTTTGTGTATGGGAGAGCTTCTGGCTCCGCCGGCTCCGCATTTTGTTTTCCTTATAACTCTGTAACCGTTAGGCAGATTCTTTTCAAATTTGGCAGGTTTAGGCAGTAGCCTTGGGGAATTTTTTTGAATATGCTACAGTGACATTTCAACCAATCAGAGAGGTCACATGACCAAAAATGTCTTTTTTCGATGGGGAAGCTTGTCCGGATGATAACTTGAAAGGAATTTTATCAATTCACCTGAAACTTGGCAAATACATTCATTGTATTAAAATCTGGAAATCATTAGATTTTGGCATTGATTGGTCAAGAAATGGCCGAGTAATTAATGATTAATTAATCATTACGAATTTTCCAAATAAGGAAAACACAAAAATGCTTATATCTCGAAAACCGTGCTAGATAGAGCGATTTCGACGAAATTTTTTGAACCGCAGGGTATCTCTGCGGAGTAGTTTTCCCAATTTTCAAAAAATTTTTGTCTCGCCCAAAATGGCGGCCATTTTGAATTTTCGAAATTTTCGCAAAAATTGCAAAACACAAAAATGCTTATATCTCAAAAACCGTGCTAGATAGAGCAATTTCGACAAAATTTTTGACCTGCAGGATATCTCTGCGCAGTACTTTTCCCAATTTTCAAAAAATTTTTGTCTCGCCAAAAATGGCGGCCATTTTGAATTTTCGAATTTTTCGCAAAAATTGCAAAACATAAAAATGCTTATATCTCAAAAACCCTGCTAGATAGAGCGATTTCGACGAAATTTTTGACCCACAGGGTATATCTGCAGAGTAGCCATGCCAATTTTCAAAAAAATTTTGTCTCGCCAAAAATGGCGGCCATTTTGAATTTTCGAATTTTTCGCAAAAATTGCAAAACATAAAAATGCTTATATCTCAAAAACCCTGCTAGATAGAGCGATTTCGACGAAATTTTTGACCCACAGGGTATCTCTGCAGAGTAGCCATGCCAATTTTCAAACAAAAAATTTCTCGCAAAAAATGGCGGCCATTTTGAATTTTCGAATTTTTCGCAAAATTGCAAAACACAAAAATGCTTATATCTCGAAAACCGTGCTAGATAGAGCGATTTCGACGAAATTTTTGACCCACTGGGTATCTCTAGAGTAGCCATGCCAATTTTCAAAAAAATTTTGTCTTGCCAAAAATGGCGGCCATTTTGAATTTCGAATTTTTGCGCAAAAATTGCAAAACACGAAAATGCTAATATTTCGAAAACCGTGCTACATAGAGCGATTTCGACGAAATTTTTTATCTTCAGGGTATCTCTGCAGAGCAGCTATCCCAAAGAGCTTTCACTTGGTGAAGTTTCAGACCCATAGCTAATTGCTCACCTACTCAAAAAGAGTAAATGCGAATTACCTCTAAAAGTATTGCAGATGGCCAATTTTTCTCAAATAACTCATTCACCTACTTTTGAAGAGCTTTCACATGGTGAAGTTTCAGACCCATAGCTAATTACTCACCTACTCAAAATGAGTAAATGCGAATTATCTCTAAAAGTATTGCAGATAGCCAATTTTTCTCAAATAACTCATTCACCTACTTTTGGGAGAGCTTTCACATGGTGAAGTTTCAGACCCATAGCTAATTATTTACCTACTCAAAATGAGTAAATGCTAATTATCTGTAAAAGTATTGCGGATACCCAATTTTTATCAAATAACTCATTCATCTACTTGTGGGAGAGCTTTCACATGGTGAAGTTTCAGACCCATAGCTAATTACTCACCTACTCAAAATGAGTAAATGCAAATTATCTCTAAAAGTATTGCAGATAGCCAATTTTTCTCAAATAACTCATTCACCTACTTTTGGGAGAGCTTTCACTCTGTGAAGTTTCAGACCCATAGCTAATTACTCAACTACTCAAAATGAGTAAATGCGAATTATCTCTAAAAGTATTGCAGATAGCCAATTTTTCTCAAATAACTCATTCACCTACTTTTGGCAGAGCTTTCACTTGGTGAAGTTTCAGACCCATAGCTAATTACTCACCTACTCAAAATGAGTAAATGCGAATTATCTCTAAAAGTATTGCAGATAGCCAATTTTTCTCAAATAACTCGTTCACCTACTTTTGGGAGAGCTTTCACTTGGTGAAGTTTCAGACCCATAGCTAATTACTCACCTACTCAAAATGAGTAAATGCGAATTATCTCTAAAAGTATTGCAGATAGCCAGTTTTTCTCAAATTAATCATTCACCTACTTTTGGGAGAGCTTTCACTTGGTGAAGTTTCAGACCCATAGCTAATTACTCACCTACTCAAAATGAGAAAATGCGAATTATCTCTAAAAGTATTGCAGATAGCCAATTTTTCTCAAATAACTCATTCACCTACTTTTGGGAGAGCTTTCACTTGGTGAAGTTTCAGACCCATAGCTAATTACTCACCTACTCAAAATGAGTAAATGCGAATTATCTCTAAAAGTATTGCAGATAGCCAATTTTTCTCAAATTAATCATTCACCTACTTTTGGGAGAGCTTTCACTTGGTGAAGTTTCAGACCCATAGCTAATTACTCGTCTACTCAAAATGAGTAAATGTGAATTATCTCTAAAAGTATTGCAGATAGCCAATTTTTCTCAAATAACTCATTCACCTACTTTTGGGAGAGCTTTCACTTGGTGAAGTTTCAGACCCATAGCTAATTACTCACCTACTCAAAATGAGTAAATGCGAATTATCTCTAAAAGTATTGCAGATAGCCAATTTTTGTCAAATTAATCATTCACCTACTTTTGGGAGAGCTTTCACATGGTGAAGTTTCAGACCCATAGCTAATTACTCACCTACTCAAAATGAGTAAATGCGAATTATCTCTAAAAGTATTGCAGATAGCCAATTTTTCTCAAATAACTCATTCACCTACTTTTGGGAGAGCTTCCACTCTGTGAAGTTTCAGACCCATAGCTAATTACTCACCTACTCAAAATGAGTAAATGCGAATTATCTCTAAAAGTATTGCAGATAGCCAATTTTTCTCAAATAACTCATTCACCTACTTTTGGCAGAGCTTTCACTTGGTGAAGTTTCAGACCCATAGCTAATTACTCACCTACTGAAAATGAGTAAATGTGAATTATCTCTAAAAGTATTGCAGATAGCCAATTTTTCTCAAATAACTCATTCACCTACTTTTGGGAGAGCTTTCATTTGGTGAAGTTTCAGACCCATAGCTAATACTCACCTACTCAAAATGAGTAAATGCAAATTATCTCTAAAAGTATTGCAGATAGCCAATTTTTCTCAAATTAATCATTCACCTACTTTTGGGAGAGCTTTCACTTGGTGAAGTTTCAGACCCATAGCTAATTACTCGTCTACTCAAAATGAGTAAATGCAAATTATCTCTAAAAGTATTGCAGATAGCCAATTTTTCTCAAATAACTCCTTCACCTACTTTTGGGAGAGCTTTCACTTGGTGAAGTTTCAGACCCATAGCAAATTACTCACCTACTCAAAATGAGTAAATGCGAATTATCTCTAAAAGTATTGCAGATAGCCAATTTTTCTCAAATAACTCATTCACCTATTTTGGCAGAGCTTTCACTTGGTGAAATTTCAGACCCATAGCTAATTACTCACCTACTCAAAATGAGTAAATGTGAATTATCTCTAAAAGTATTGCAGATAGCCAATTTTTCTCAAATAACTCATTCACCTACTTTTGGGAGAGCTTTCACTCTGTGAAGTTTCAGACCCATAGCTATTTATTCACCTACTCAAAATGAGTAAATGCTAATTATCTGTAAAAGTATTGCGGATACCCAATTTTTATCAAATACTCATTCATCTACTTGTGGGAGAGCTTTCACATGGTGAAGTTTCAGACCCATAGCTAATTACTCACCTACTCAAAATGAGTAAATGCGAATTATCTCTAAAAGTATTGCAGATAGCCAATTTTTCTCAAATAACTGATTCACCTTCTTTTGGGAGAGCTTTCACTTGGTGAAGTTTCAGACCCATAGATAATTATTCACCTACTCAAAATGAGTAAATGTGAATTATCTCTTAATAGTATTGCAGATAGCCAATTTTTCTCAAATAACTCATTCACCTACTTTTGGAAGACCTTTCACACACGAAAATGAAAAATTGTGAATATCTCGGGAAAAGCTATTTCTTCTGCTTTAATGCTCGGCGGGAGATACACACCGCGGCAGTGGTCTTGACAAAAATTTTTGTCTCCCCAAAAATGGTGGCCATTTTGAATTTTCAAAGTTTTTGCAAAACACAAAAATGCTTATATCTCGAAAACAGTGCTATATGGAGTGAACTCAACAAAATTTTGGACCTGCTGGGTATCTCTGCAGAGTAGCCAAGCCAATTTTCAAAATATTTTTGTCTCGCCAAATATAGCGGACATTTTTAATTTTTTTATTTTTTGCAAAACACAAAAATGCTTATATCTTGAAAACCGTGCTAGATAGAGCAGACTGCGCTGACTTTGGTTGCCACAACAGTATAAGGCTAGAAACGAAGCATTTTCTTAATACTTTAGCACTCACCTTTATATCCTTTTCGGGACGCTTTGTTTTTGCTATGCAAAAACATTATCTTTTTTTTTTGCGAGCGATCCTCTAGTTATTATTTGGAGTTTAAGGTCACAATAAAGTCACATCATTCTTTTTATTAGGAAATCTTAATATTCCTGGCAAGTTTGGTTGAAGAAAGTTACAGTTTAAGGAAACTAAGAGGCCAAAGATGATACCGTATTTATCCGCATAAACACCCAGGGGCGATGCATTTTTCAAAAGGGGGGCTACTATTACAGATAAAAAAAATCGACTCTCGAGTCCAGTGTCAATGGGCAATAATGGACACTTACAGCCTTGATCTCGCTTACCAGCATGTATAATGGCGGGACAGCTTAAAATATTTTATTTGTTGTTTTACGTCAACAGCCAGTGTCATATTGCGACAGGTAGTTTACAGGTGGAGGAAACCAGTGCATACTGCACTGTAAACCACCGGGCATTGGCAAGTAACTACCAACTTTCCAACATGAAGTGCCCGGCCCGAGATTCGAACCGGCAGCCTCAGAGGTTGAAGGCTTCAAAAATATTAGAAACCAACCTTAAATCTGAAGCAATTATAAACTTTTATCTTGTTTTTAACAGATTTTAATGCATCTGCAATGAAAATTGCCATGTTTTGTTGTCATTTTCTTTATTTCTTGTTAGCGGTATTCGATTGGGGAAAACGCATCTTTTTTCGGAATCCCGGAACCGCAAGGCTGGTGGTTGTTGAGAGGGATGTAAAACCCCCAAATATGAACTTTGCAAAGGTTGAGAGGGGGGGTGATTAATAGGGAGGGGGCATTTATACAGATAAATATGGTAATCACCTTTTTTTACATTGGCGTCACCTTAAAAGACAGAGAAAGAAGGCTGAAATTTTGACATGTGATAGAATATCAAAAAGTAGCTAAATGACTAATACCAACAAAACACCGAAATTCTAACCATTTTTTAGATATTCTAACTTTAAGACTTTACGGTGGACAAAGCTTCATTATTTTTGGAGTTTAAGGTCAGAGTATTGAAAAATATTCTTTTAGGAAATCTTAATATTTGTGGCAAGTTTGGTTGAAGAAAATTACAGTTTAAGAGAGCTAAGGAGCTTAAAACACTGTTTTTGACACTGAAGTTACGTTAAAGTCAGAGACAGAGGGGCGAAACTTCGCTATGTCAAAGAATATCAAAAAGTAGCTGAATAACTTATTCACCAAAAAAACTGAAATCCTAACCATTTTTGAAATACAGATGAAGTACCTAAATCTCCAAAATTAAATACCCCCATTTAGGCATCAATGGTCTGATTCATGGAATATCCTTTCAGACGCGTAGATTTGGTTCTAGCATGAATGTGTAAAATTTAAAACCACCTGGTGTCAGAGAATGTTTCTGAAACATGATGACGGGGTGTTTTTGATAAAATGCTTGAGGTGATCTTAAGTTCAGTGTAAGGTCTCCGTAAAGTAGCCCAAATACTTTTCCTGCCCCTTATAGTTTTAAAAGAAGATAAAAAGGAAAAAAATTGTAAAGCCAAAGAAGTTACTCAGGGGAGACAACAATCCATTGGCGGCGATCAATTAAATCAGTGTGAAAACAAATAAGTCCCCCTTATTCAGGGCGGTTTAATAAAATTGGTACATCTTTTGAAAAAATTAGCTAAGTTTTACCTTTTCCTTACTGAATATTCTTTTTTATAATGCATCAAAAAGTGTATGTGAGCAGACATCTGATCTCACCACAACTTTTATAGTGCTTGATCTTCAAATTGACAGACTCCAACGTACAACTACACTTAAAACATATTCTGAGTCAAGTGCATGTCCATATATAAAGTTAATAAAATACTACAAACACAACCTACTTGTAAGTTACATCAAATATGATACAGATTTTAAGTTGGGTGTCATTCAAAAACTGAATGTAGTTTGTACAAAAGAATTTAAAGCAGAATCTTACCTGGCCTGGCAAGGTTTGTGAGTGGCTCCTCACAGACTATGATGGGTTCTTTTTCAGCATTGGTTTTTTCAGCATTTCCTCCTGTTAATATATGCACATAAAGGTAAATTATATATGAAGTAAAATATTCAATTAAAGTTGAAAACCCAAAAGTATTTAACCATACTATAACAGCAAAAATGTTGTTCGCACATCTATGTTGTGCTAGGTTATATGGCTGTTCCATTTCAATGATTCAACCAAAAACCTACCCCATTGATCAATCGATCCTGATCAGCATTTGTACATAAGTTATGGGTCCCATCATAGAAATAGAACTACCCTAAATAATAGTAAAGAACATTAGTGCTGAATAGAAAAAAAACAAAGTACATTTTGCCCTTGGTCCACTTGAATGGAGTCTCTTATAGAAAGCACTGCACAGCAACAGAAACATCATCCTGACTATAATGATCAGGTTAGTCATTAGATATTATATCACCCTTACATATACTGGTTATGACATCTGCCTTCATCTAGGGTATACTGTATAGGTAAATTGTTCTTCAAATTAAGGAAACCTATGACATTTATTCTCACAGAAAAGAAACGTACCATGATGTGAAACATTCAATGCAGCACTGCATAGATTTGTTTCTGTTTCGGCAATTACCAGAGGCACCGTCTTTTCTTTCATCAACGGTTTCATAGCTTGTGGATTAGAACCTTTCTTAGCAATCTGCTCTGCCTGTTTTCTTGGTCCATCACCTACACTGCTTCCTTTCTCTTTTGGCATTGTTTTTCCTTCTGCAGTTTCCATTAAGTGGGCTTTATTTTCTGAAAATGATAAAAAGAATACAATATAAAGAATCAGTTTCCAGAAGGCATTCTCATTTTGCTATCAGTATACAAATATTAGAAGTAATACATTATAGCGTACCAAAGAGATTAAGGCTTCACTTTGGGATAAATATTTAATATTGTTAATATCAGACTATGTACTCCAAGCAGTGATTAGTAACAGAGAATAAAAATACACAATGATAATCAGTTTAAAATTTATACCAGATTTTGAAACACTTAATATATATCACTGAAATGTACAGAACAACATGGTTATTTGTTCACTGCTAGTTTTGTGAATTTATTTCTTGAATTTCATCATCTGGTATGATTTATTTTTTTGGACAGGATTGAACTATCAAACAGAATTTTTGATTGTTTTGCAATTTATTTATAGCCCTGGTACTCTATAAAACTAATGATAGTGACAAACATTTAAAGTAGAATAAATAAGTTCTAAAAACAACTTCAAATAAAATAACAGTAACAGGCCACTTGAGCAGAGCTTATTACATAACATATTAGACAAAATATGGGTCATGTGTCAAGAATAGATAAAAAATAAATAAATATAGGTCACATGTTAGGTGTTTTCACTTTTTTCCTTTGGGAAATAGCCTTTAAATTTACAAACATATTTATTGATGCGTGACACATTGTAAATAAAGTTTGATTAAATCATAAAATAATTCTTTACATATTTACCTGTATTTCCAATGGGAATTATTTCAGCCCTGTAATCTTCCACAGAATTTTGCTTTCACTTCTTCTCCAACTTTGTACTGTGAAAATTCTTTCCTTGGTTGCAAAATACTGGACATCCTCAATACACTGCTTTTACCTTCTTTAACAAAACATCCATCTTGTCCTACTACTATCCAATCCAATACAACAAGAGGTGCACTCGTTTTTATGAATTTAAATATGCAATTCACAAAATATTATGAAAGGTAGACAAATAAAACTGGACATTCAAGAGCAAAATATTAAGATTTTTAAACCATGCACATGTAGAGGTTGAGAACAAAAGAACTATTTGGAGGTAAACTTGATCCAATCAAATTCCTCTAAACTCTACTGGATCACATGTTTATCTCATGACTCCTGACACTGATCTCCACACATTTAAGTACAGTTCTAAATGGAGTGCTTATCTATTCAAAATTCCACACATATAATTATTCCATTAATTAATTTTCATTCCATCGATTGATGACTTTTTATTAAAATCATGCTGAATTTATGTGAGCAGATTCAATTTTGATGCTAAACTTAACTGTAAATGTTTAAATGTTTATTTGGGGTTTTACGTCGCTTTCAACACTGTACAGGTCATATCACGACGGGTAGTTGGAAGGGCAGAGGAAACCAGTACATAGAGTTCGCTAGGGTTCTGTACTGTAAACTGCCGACCAACGGCAAGCAACTACCAGCTTTCCCACTTACGGCCATGACAGGGATCGAACCCCGGCCGCAGAGGTGGGAGGCGAGAATGTTACCACTCTGCCACCGTGGCCCCTTAACTGTAAAACCTTTTGTAATAAATTAGCTAAGGTTGACCCCAACTTCATTTAGTTTTGAAATTGGAAATGATAATGACCTAGAAGATGCAGGGATACTAAGAGTAAACCTTAATTTTGTGCTATATATGCCTTTTTTCACTTAAACTACTGCATGTACCTTTGAAGATAACTGAACATCAAGCCCATTTTACCTATTTGTCACAGTTTGGAAAACTATAAACATATATACAGGGACAATCTAACAGAGAACAAAAATATCTTTGTCATTTAAGTTGCAATTGTGTTTTTAGTCTTTTTACTCTTTTTAAGTATTTTACTGTGTTTGGTGGCATGGGAAAAGTTCAACATCCTATTTGTATGTTTAGGTGTGAACTTTTATCTTTTCTTGTGATATACTGTGGGTGGATTTACTTTTTTCTCTAAAGCACAGCTAGCATCTGTACAGACGCAATTTACGGTGATACTGTTGCTTGTTATTATAAGGTTTTAGTAGTATGGATGAGTGTGTTTTATTTATATGTATGTAGAAACATTAAAGTTTCAATCTTTTAATGAAGTATGACCTATTAAGATGCATCCATTTACTCTATACTTATTGATATATTTATTGACTGCTTTTATAGAATTTTATATCAACATGGAATATTAAATTTTAAAAGATGGATCCTAATCACAGCAAATTGAAATACTTTTCAAAAATTGATGTAAATGGGAAACATCATTTCAAGTGTCACTTGTACCAGAAAGAACTTTGTTCAAAACAGAGAATGCTGGGTCATTTGGAGAATATACATAACTTCAGTAAGTATTGAAATAGCCTTTCCTAAAGTAGATACTAAACGAAAAACTTCCACTTCTTTTTTAAAATAACCCACTCCTTAAACAAGCTCAGATATTAAACCATCAGAATCTATGCAAGACAATATAGATTAACTTATTCTAGTGAAAATAATGTAGCATACTGGTATAAAGTGTATCTAAACTTGACTACAGAGAGACCTGTGCGAGTACTGAAATATATATACATTCAGTATGTATAATTTATAGCCACATTCAAAATATAGATGCATCCTAAATGGGATAAAATTAATGTGACTTGTAATATTGTACTAACACAGCTGTCACCCTTTTATTTTGTATACCATAAAATTCTAGCTATTTTATGCAAACAGAAAATCACCAATATTGCACATGAAAATATGAAGACAATTTGGACTTCATTTTTTTTTCACCTCCTAATGTAATAGTTGCCAATTAGCCTTTACCCAAATCCCTCTGTCGAACATTGTGTTTTGTTACCTGAAGGTAACAAAATTATGTCACCTGGCTTTAAACTATTTTTAAACAGGTGTCAAAATTTATTGATAGACAATTCATACCACTATTACATGTATAACTCAAATTCAAAATTTATACCTAAAACATGTTTTGTTATAAAATATTAATACATTGCATTTAGGTCCTGTAAAAAGAGTTATGAAGAGGTACTTAGAGGATGATGATGTAGATATCCCACGTACTACATTGTACAGACACAAGAAGAGAACAGTATGTACCTCTTCCAAAAAAGAAACTTCTGATGATGTGGTTGCTGGAAATGTTTCAGTGTCTACAGAACCCATGGCCAAGACCATCAGTAAAATGGATATTCAACTCGTTGGTGATATGGAGCAGACTGACACAGAATATCACTCTGATTGTGAAACTTCGTGTTATGACTTTGATCGTAAGGTGGCTTTTCATAGACAAAATAAAAAGAATAATGTTCAACTTTTAACTCTTTAATAATGATTTATGTCATTATATACACTTTACAAATGATAATATACGTGTGTTTCCAATATCATAACCCAAACTCTATCTGTATGATAACTTCATTTAACCATTTAGTACTACCACTGCTGACTCAAATCAATGTCCATACGGAAAATATTTAACAATGTCATAGATTCCCTGGGTAGACTGCATAGGCATTATCTTTGACGAAACTGGTAAATGCCAGAAGACATCAGAAGCTACTAGAAGGGTGGTACTGCAATCCCTCAGTGCTTAAAAAGAAATAATAAATTCCCTTACTAACTATACTTGGGGGAAACTAACAATATATTACATTTACTTCAGTTATAGTCTGAATCAATTAATCTGTCTTCAAAATTTAAAGTATGTATTTTACTGGTAACTACTATCTTCTAACCAGAATCTAGCAATATTCATAATCACAATACAATTACATAGTATTTTAAACATACTAGGGAATTGTCAAACAGAAGGATCTACAATGACTATACTAAATAAACTACAAATCTTAAAGCTTTAATAAACTAAAGTTATACCACTTAAACAAACTACATGTACTTACAGACATCAAACTTTCCACTTCAGATAAAGCCGAAGCTCTCTACACATCCTTTCCCACTGACTTCAAAAACCCAACTCCCTTTTTCATGTATCCCAATTTCCTTCAACAATTTAATAATAAAAGAATTTTGACCTTCAACAATAACATCTAGTTCAATAATCCTTGGTCAAACCACCTTCAACATTAATCAAGCAACATGGTTTAAACATCATTCACACTAACATGATTTCCCGACAAGTTTGCATGAAACACACTTTAACTTTGTATAAATACACACTATTATACAGTACATCATATATACCACTTTAAACAACTGATTGTGTTCAATAGAGTTTAAGAAAATATGATTATAATATTTATATTCATTTAAAGTGACTACATTACCAGAACAAGTGTGACCGGGGTTTAACCTTAGGTCTTTATCAATATTAAATAACAATCCTAGTCCCTCTATATATAAAACACATGATTCAGACAGTCATTTATACACAATGCTGCATTAATGTACTTTAAAGGTCACTGACAATACTGGACTATATACATCAATACACACCTAGAGAAACTTACAAAATCTTTAATTGGTAAATATAAGAAAAGTGGACAGACTTGTACACAGTGTAAAGAATGTCATGAACTGAGTGCACTGAACTGACAGAAGTCAAGTTTCTAGAGTCCATTGAAAATACACAAACATAATTCAAATTGTAACACTTCGCCAAAAAAAACTGTAAACCAAATTTGTGATTCAAGTGACAGTGAATTTGAAGATTTTGAGGAAAATCAGTATTACTCAGAAGTCTTGAAGTCAACTCATGGTACAGGCAATGTGACAAAACAAATTATGCAAATGAAGGAGGCTGAAAGTGTGATAAAGATCAAGTGTGATAGTGAAAATGCAATATGTGTAAAACCATGGAGTAAATTGAAAGTGTTCAACAATTGCGAAGTGGCAGGAAAGCTGATTGGTATCAATGCTGATGAGCAATACAATGAAGAGTTTCTTCAATTGACCAATGCCAAGAATATCTGCTCCATAAAGAAAGTTACAAGGGTGCTACTAAATGGACAAAAGCTCTATTCTGAGATGTATACAAGGATGAAAAAAAGAAACTGTAATTATGTCTTGCTTAAAGATGGTGGAAAAGCTATGATGAAGTTTTTTATTGTGAATGTTGAAGTCAATGATGTATATGCTGCTGTTACCTTGTTGGAAGATAGTTCTTCCTCTCTTGATGAATTGGAGGAAAACACATTTTACCAGTCAAAGAAACTTGTACTTTCAAAATTTTGTCTGTAAACTACATTGATGAAAAGTTATTGACACAAAAACTAATTGCTTGTTTATAAGCAGAGTAGCAAGCATGCATGGTCACAGCATTTTTAAATAAAAATAGGATGTGTATTTATTAGTGGTGTGAATGGAATACTGCATACCACAATTTCATTCGGTTTGGTAAGAAATACAAAATCTAATGAGAAAATTTGTGAACCGGTTATTTCAAACATCTTTATTTTCAGCCCCTTTATGGTGGACCTATCACCAAAACAACAGAAAACCTCTAAGTTAAAAAAATATATATATATACATAGCATTATATACTTTATTCTGGATTAAATCAATATTAACCTTAAATTATATTGCAAAAGCTATTTCCAGTTCAAATTAAGGTTCATGTCTACTCACACATTAACTTTTATTGTGGGGATGACTAACAAACGAAAAACCGAATTTCATCATTTCAAAGCCCTTGAAACCTGGTTTTGATTTTTTCAAATGGTTTGATCAGTAGTATTTATGTGTTTTCATAAAGAACAACTGGTTTCATTTTTTCATTCTGTCAGGTCTTTTGCCCCCTGTGGGTCCGGGGATGTAGAATAGGCCCAACGTATCCTCCTGCGTGTCGTAAGAGGCGACTAATTGGGGGCAGCCTGTTTGCCGTGGGTTGCGATCCGTGTCAGTGGAAGAGAGGGTCCTGGCTGTTGAGCCAATTCTTTGTTGCGGCATTGAGGAGGCAATACACAGCTTTGGCCTCAATTTCACTTAGTCGGAAGGTTAAGATGGCCTGGCTTAATCAATCGGCTGGTAGTGCCAAGCCCTAGTGCTCCAAATTAGTGATGGCTTGTTGTTTCTAATGGTTTATACTGTTGTACTTGATTGTTGTATTCTGCTGGTGTTTGCTTTGTGCTTTTGTTTGGAGTATCTAGAAGGCGGCTGCTTAACAGGTCAATCAAGGTTCACTTTTGTGGTCTTTGAGTATATTGTTAATGTATCTCTGATATCAGTGTGCAGGGCTCAGCTCCACACTATTATGATATCCCCTTGTTGGGCTCGAAGGGTGGGTGGAGAGCATTGGCAATGAAATAATAACTAGAACATTATGGCTACTCAAAACCCTCTACTGATGGATAGGAAAAGGACAAGAACTACGCTTGATATGACTACGAACTTGGATTCTCCTCAGATTTGTTCATGGCCAAGATTTCTATTAGTGAAAGGAACAGATGATGAAAGACCCTTGTGTAGACTGTCCCCTTTTGCTGTAAATAAAGCCATTGTTGCAATACTAGGATCTGATCCCTTTAATATAAAAAAACTAAGAAATGGAAATATTTTAGTTGAAGTGGATAAAGAAGCACAAAGTAACAAAATGATGAAAACTACGAAACTGAATCTGACAATGGACAATGCCATCCCCATTGAAGTGCAACCACACTATAGTCTCAATACCAAGAAAGGGGTCATTAGATGCCCAGACATTAAAGAATGCACTGATGAGGAAATACTAGAGGGCCTGAAAGATGAAGGTGTCATCAAGCTGGACAGGATAACTGTATTCCGAGATGGTAATAGGAAACAAACAGGAACTTTTATATTGACATTTCAAAGCCAAACCTTACCAAAATATATCAGGGTGGGTTATTACAGGGTGGCTGTGTCTCAGTTTATTCCTAATCCTGTCAGATGTTATAAATGTCAGAAATTTGGCCACACAAAATTCAACTGCAGGAAAAATGAAGTATGCAATAAATGTGGGCAAGAGGATCACACTGACTCTCAGGAATGCAAAAACGAAGCAAAATGTGTCAACTGCCAGGGAAATCATGCATCAAATGACAAATCATGTCCAAAATGGAAAGAAGAAAAGGATATTCAAAGGATAAAGGCAGAAAGAGGAATTTCATACACAGAAGCCAAGAAACAAATTGACATATTTAATTCAGTTAAAACAACGTATGCCCAAGCGGCTGCAGCAACCAAACCTGTGGTGAAAACTGCAAATGTAGAAACACAAACAGAAATGACATGGCCAGAAGGTACAAAACAACCAAAAAAGTATGCAGTTGAAAAACAGACAAGTAAAGTGACTAAAACTAGTTCATCAAGTCAGACAAGTGCATCTCAAAATGACCCCATCAAATTGAAAATAAGTCAAAGCAAAGTATATTTGACCAAACAGCATAAGGGATCTAATGACCCTATTAAACAACACAATAAATATGATGTTTTAAGTGATAGTGACAGTGACATGAGTGTCGAAGAATCCCCAATCACAAGTTCACAAGGGCGGAGTGGTAATAAAAGTCTAAATAATGGAACCAAACAAAAATAAAAGTATAATACAGTGGAACTGTCGTGGCTTTAGGCCAAATTTTGAAGAAATTAAAAATTTAATTTCCAATTTTAGACCCTACATTTTAGCATTGCAGGAAACTCATTTTAAAGAAACAGATAATGTAAATATTAGAGGATTTGATCATTATTTTAAAACTTGTATGTCTGAAGTAGATGGGAGAGCCACTGGTGGCTGCTCTATTTTTGTTAAGAAAGGTATACCCCATGAGGTACTTGAGTTAGATACAGAACTGCAGGCAGTTGCTGTAAAAGTATCTCTACATAAAACTATAACTGTATGTAATGTATATATTCCACCACGTTTTAATGTTGCACAAACTGATCTTGAAAATCTAGTCAACCAGTTACCTGCACCTTATTTATTTATTGGTGATTTTAATGCACATAGTGATTTATGGGGTTGTTCCTCGTCTAGTAGTTTAGGCTATAAGGTGGAACATCTTCTTGAATCCTCTGATATTTGTTTGCTTAATGATAAGTCACCTACCTATTTTCATCCTGCATCTGGTTCATTCACCTCAATAGATTTGTCTTTATGTTCTGCTTCTGTTTTTCTTGATTTTACATGGCAGGTCCATTCTGATCAGTGTGGTAGTGACCATTTTCCTATTTTAATTGATATAGTTAAGAGTATGCCTAAGGACAATGTTCCTCGTTGGAATCTTAAAAAGGCTGATTGGCCAAAATTCAAACTTCAGTGTTCTCTGGATATTAATAGACATAATTTTACTGACTCTACAGAAAAATTTCCTGTATTTTTAAATAAGTTAAATGACATAGCAACAAAATGTGTGCCAAAGTCAACTGGACAGTCCACTGGTAGCTACAAACCATGGTTCAACAGTGAATGCAAAAAAGCTGTTAAGGCTCGTCAAAATGCAATGGATAAATGCCGTATAAATCCTACATCGGATAACATAAATGAATATAAAACCTGTCGAGCTAATGCTCGTAAAATAATTAAAGAAAATAAAAGGAAATCGTGGCATGAATATGTATCAAAACTAAATGTAAAGACACCAGCAAAGAAGGTATGGGAAATGATTAGGAAAATAAGTGGCAAACAAAGTAACACCACAATACACCATCTGGAAAATAATGATGGGACAAAAATAACAGAAAGAGTTGATATAGCAAATAGGTTGGCCGAAGAAATCCGCAAGAATTCTAGCAGCAACAATTACCGTACGGAGTTTCAAAAATATAAAGAGAAATCTGAAAAAGAACACTTGGATTTTGACACAGACAACTCTGAAAACTACAATGTACCATTTACCATTAGAGAACTATGTGATGCTATGAATAAGTCTCATGACACAGCCACTGGTCCAGATGAGATCCATTATCAGCTGCTAAAACATATACCAAGAGACTCACTTATGGTGTTACTTGATATATTTAATGATATATGGGCTTCAGGTGAAATTCCTGAATGCTGGAAAGAGGCCACTGTAATACCTATTCCTAAACCAGGCAAAGACCCAAAAAACCCGTCCAATTATCGCCCCATATCCCTGACGAGCTGTTTATGCAAAACCATGGAAAGAATGATTAACACTAGATTAGTTTGGTTCCTTGAGAAAAATAATATTTTAACAAAATATCAAAGTGGTTTTAGAAAAGGTCGAACTACAACAGACCAATTAATAAGACTTGAATCTTTTATTAGAGATTCCTTTTTAAAAGGCAACCATGTAGTCTCTGTATTTTTTGATTTAGAAAAAGCCTACGATACAGTATGGAAGTATGGCGTTATAAGAGATCTACATAAAGCAGGCCTAAGGGGGCGAATGCCCATGTTTATTCAGAATTTTTTATCAAACAGAGTTTTTAGAGTTCGTTTAGGATCTGTTTATTCAGATATACATGGGCAAGAGATGGGTGTTCCCCAGGGCAGCATCCTCTCTGTTACGTTATTTATTTTAAAGATTAACAGTATTGCTGATGTGATTCCAGCTAGCTTTGAAAAGTCTCTTTTTGTTGATGATTTCTCAATCACTTGTTCTTCTAGAAATATGGCTTCAATAGAAAGGCAACTTCAATTGTGTTTGAATAAAGTAGAGAAATGGGCTGATGAAAATGGTTTTAGATTTTCTAAAACCAAAACTGTTTGCATGCATTTCTGTAATAAAAGAAAACTTCATCCAGACCCAACATTGACAATATATAATTCACAAATCCCTGTTGTTTCACAAACTAAGTTCCTTGGTGTTATCTTTGACAGAAAACTTAATTTTAAGGCACATATAGATTATGTTCGCCAGAAATGTGAAAAAGCTATGAATCTACTGAAAGTAGTTGCCAAAATGGATTGGGGAGCAGATAGAAGTGTTTTAATGAGACTTTATCGTTCATTTGTTCGTTCCAGATTGGAATATGGTTGTGCTGTTTTTAGTTCTGCTCGTAAGTCTTATCTTAAGAAATTGGAACCCATTCAAAACCAGGGCCTAAGAATATGCCTGGGAGCCTTCAGGACCTCTCCAATGCAAAGCTTGTATGTAGAGGCAAATGAACCACCCTTGTATTTAAGGTTTGATAAGTTATGTGTTCAATATGCTTTGAAATTGAGAAGTAATCCTGACAATCCAGCTTATGATGTTGTTTTTAACCCCCAGTATTATGATCTGTATGATAAAAAACCATCTGCAATAAGATCTTTTGGGCATCGTGTAGAGGAAGATTTGTCTGTTGTTTGTCCTCAGCTGGATTTAATTCAGACTGTGTCATTGCCAGATGACCCACCCTGGACTATACAGAAGCCTCACATAGACTTGTATCTAACCCATCAAAAGAAACAACTTGGTGATGATTGTATGTTTCAAAGTCTATTTGCTGAGTTAAAAGGCTATTACTCTGACCACAGGGCTATATATACTGATGGATCGAAAACAGAAAATAGGGTTGCTGCAGCTGCTACATCTGATGGCCTCAGTGCCCAGGTCAGACTTCCTGGCAATGCTAGTATATTCACAGCTGAATTACAGGCTCTTAAAATGGCTTTTAATATTGTAAAAAATTGTGATTGGGATCATTTTATCATATTTAGTGACTCTTTATCTAGTCTTCAGGCTCTTGATAGTAACAACTGTGATCATCCTTTTATTCAAGATATTTTAAAACTTTTTAATGATTGTTTGTCAGTGAATAAGAAAGTGGTTTTAGCTTGGGTTCCTAGTCACGTAGGCATAAAGGGCAATGAAAAAGCAGATGAGCTTGCCAAACAGGCCTTGAATTTTAATGTTTTAGACTTGAAAGTCCCCTATACAGACTTGAGAGTGAATGTAAATAGTGTTTTTAAACAAAAGTGGCAAGCTCAATGGAATGAGTGTCCTGAAAACAAACTATTCCAAATAAACTCTACAGTAGGAGATTTTTATGTTTGGACGGGTTTATCTCGTAGGGAAGAAATAGTTATAACTCGAGCCCGTATAGGACACACCTATTTCACGCACAGCTATCTGTTGAAAGGTGAAGATATGCCCTGGTGCATTCCATGTCATTGCCCTGATACAGTGAAACATATACTATTAGACTGTATTGACCTACGTGACACCAGAATAAAATATTATAGAGATATAAATACGATGGAAAAGCTATTTAATGAAAATGTTTACAATGTTATAAATTATTTAAAAGAATGTGGCCTGTTTAAAAAGTTTTAATTAAATTATTTTGTGTTTTGTCCCTCATGTTAATTTATTCTGTAATATCTAGTCTTGATTTGTGTTGTACTGTGATATTGATCTATACTTTGTATTTTTACACTTTATTTTGTTTGTTGTTTATGTATTGTTGATTGTAATTTTTTACATTGTTTATTCTAGTCATTTTGTATAATCTTGTTTTTTGTTTGGAATTTTTGCTACTTTTTAATCATTTGTATATATATGTTTGTGAATATTAGTTAACGTATTTATAGTAGTTTTTATAGTGCAGTATAACACATTAGTGTTGTTGCACTAAAAATTTTAAATATCTTAAATCTTAAATCTGTCAGGTCTTTTATGTCACTGAACTATGAATTTCTGATCTCGGTTGTTGTGCCTTGGAGTCTGTCTTTAATGGAATTTAAGTGCCACAAAAGTAATATTGGAATTATTAGAATTAAAGTTGTTTCATAATGTTCATAACAAAATGTGTTATGAATATTTTTATAAATAGAAATGTTAAGAATTTTCATTTCATAATTCATAATATTCTGAATATTTTTCATAATCAGTTATGAATAAGTTCATATTCATAATAAAAGCATAATGCATAACAAACCTCAGCTTCATATAGTTATGAATTTATTTCATAATGTGCATAAAAATGCATAACTGTCAAGTTCATAATATTTATTATGAATTCATTATGAATTTAGATATGCACATATTAAGAATATGCTTAACTGTTCCTAACGGTGCATAACAATATGAATTTCATTTCGACAGGGAAAGTAGGCCTAAGGGGGCGAATGCCCATGTTTATTCAGAATTTTTTATCAAAGAGTTTTTAGAGTTCGTTTAGGATCCGTTTATTCAGATATACATGGGCAAGAGATGGGTATTCCCCAGGGCAGCATCCTCTCTGTTACGTTATTTATTTTAAAGATTAACAGTATTGCTGATGTGATTCCAGCTAGCTTTGAAAAGTCTCTTTTTGTTGATGATTTCTCAATCACTTGTTCTTCTAGAAATATGGCTTCAATAGAAAGGCAACTTCAATTGTGTTTGAATAAAGTAGAGAAATGGGCTGATGAAAATGGTTTTAAATTTTTTAAAACCAAAACTGTTTGCATGCATTTCTGTAATAAAAGAAAACTTCATCCTGACCCAACATTGACAATATATAATTCACAAATTCCAGTTGTTTCACAAACTAAGTTCCTTGGTGTTATATTTGACAGTAAACTGAATTTTAAGGCACACATTGATTATATTCGTGAGAAATGTGAAAAAGCCATGAACTTACTGAAAGTAGTTGCCAAAATGGATTGGGGAGCAGATAGAATTGTTTTAATCAGACTTTATCACTCATTTGTTCGTTCTAGATTGGAATATGGTTGTGCTGTTTTTAGTTCTGCTCGTAAGTCATATCTTAAGAAATTGGAACCCATTCAAAACCAGGGCTTAAGAATATGCCTGGGAGCCTTCAGGACTTCTCCAATGCAAAGCTTGTATGTAGAGGCAAATGAATCACCCTTGTATTTAAGGTTTGATAAATTATGTATTCAGTATGCTTTGAAATTGAGAAGTAATCCTGATAATCCAGCTTATGATGTTGTTTTTAACCCCCAGTATTATGATCTGTATGACAAGAAACCATCTGCAATAAGATCTTTTGGGCATCGTGTAGAGGAAGATTTGTCTGCTGTCTGTCCTCAGCTGGATCTAATTCAGACTGTGTCATTGCCAGATGACCCACCCTGGACCATACAGAAACCTCACATAGACTTATTCCTCACCCATCAAAAGAAACATCTTGGTAATGATTGTATGTTTCAAAGTCTATTTGCTGAGTTAAAAAGTTGTTACTCTGACCATAGGGCTATATATGTTACAGTAAAGTTGTGTAATCAGGGTTTCGCGTAATCCCTGAATATTTTAGGGATTTCGCGAAATCCCTGATTTGGTCAGTGATTTCGCGAAATCCCTAAAATTTTCAGTGATTTCGCGAAATTACTGAAATATTCGAGCAGGGATTTCATGAAATTCCTAAATGTTACATGTAAATTAAAAGAATACTATAAAGAGTTTTATTTCACCAATTATTTATGTTTTTATTTTATTTACACAAGATATCACATCAATAGTATGAAAATACAATACAATATAAAAAAAACAAACTTTATACTCAATATTTCACAATAGTCTTTGCATTCAGTATTTGACATTAGTTTTATTTCATCAATTATTCCTTTCTTTCATTTTATTTACATAAGGTAAACTCCATAAGTTAATTACAATTACTTGAAGCTATTCATTGATTAAAGATTGCTTGACAAAGGCTTCCTGTAAAACATCAAACATATATTTCAAAATACTATGTAAATAAACAGTACAATAAAATAAACCCTAACTCCATGTTAGAATTAATTTACATTAAAACACAGCTCCAAATGTTAAAATTTTTTAATAATATTTTCCAATTATTTCATTTCATTACATCCGATTATAAAAGATGGATTATTGTTGCTTCATTAAAATACCAGATAATTGAAAAATACCACAAATAGTAATACAAGCCACAGAATCAGCATGTCAGTCACATACTTTCATAAATAAAAATGATATTCTAATGAAACAAAGACATTTACTTGTGCAAAGTATATGTATGGTAACACTAAGCATAAATATGTGTTGTAATTCATAATATATTGAAATGATAGTAATTGTTTTAACTTTTAGATCAGTTTCAATATTAAGACCAATCATAAAGTACTTTTATATACTCATGTACAGGTATCACATTAAATTTTGAATACAGCTATTATTATCACAAATAAAAAGTTCATCAGTTTCTAAATCTCTAGATGCACATAAAGTATTTTTGGCTTATAACATAATTAAGTTATAATTCTTCATATAAATTATGTTAAAAATGAATTCCAAAAATTTCACAAATTCACTGAATGCTGATCAGTAAAACTGTGTAAAATATTAGCAGAGATTTCAGTAATTTCGCGAAATCACTGAAAATTTTAGGGATTTCGCGAAATCACTGACCAAATCAGGAATTTCGCGAAATCCCTAAAATATTCAGGGATTTCGCGAAATCCCTGGTTACACAACTTTACTGTAACATATATACTGATGGATCGAAAACAGAAAATAGGGTTGCTGCAGCTGCTACATCTGATGGCCTCAGTGCCCAGGTCAGACTTCCTGGCAATGCTAGCATATTCACAGCAGAATTACAGGCTCTTAAAATGGCTTTTAATATTGTTAAAAATTGTGATGGGGATTGTTTTATCATATTCACTGATTCTTTATCTAGTCTTCAAGCTCTTGATAGCAACAACTGTGATCATCCTTTTATTCAAGATATCTTAAAAGTTTTTAATGATTGTTTGTCAGTGAATAAGAAAGTTGTTTTAGCTTGGGTTCCAAGTCACGTAGGCATAAAGGGCAATGAAAAAGCAGACAAGCTTGCCAAACAGGCCTTGAATTTTAATGTTTTAGACTTGAAAGTCCCCTATACAGACTTGAAAGTGAATGTAAATAGTGTTTTTAAACAAAAGTGGCAAGCTCAATGGAATGCGTGTCCTGATAACAAACTATTTCAAATAAACCCTACAGTAGGAGATTTTTATGTTTGGATGGGTTTATATCATAGGGAAGAAATAGTTATCACTCGAGCCCGTATAGGACACACCTATTTCACACACAGTTATCTGTTGAAAGGTGAAGATATGCCCTGGTGCATTCCATGTCATTGTCCTGATACAGTCAAGCATATATTATTAGACTGTATTGACCTACGTGACACTAGAATTAAACATTACAGAAATATAAACTCAATGAAAAATCTATTTAATGAAAATATTTTTAATGTTATCAATTATTTAAAAGAAGTTGGTTTGTTCAAAAAGTTTTAATTAATTTATTTTGTTCTCTGTTCCTCATGTTAATTTATTCTGTAAAATCTAGTCTTGTATAATATTGTGATAGTTATATTTTGGTTTTTTATTCATTCTTTTTCTTGTTTATGTTTTTCTAGTCTCTCTATAAAATTATATTGTAATAGTTAAACTCCATTATTATTTTTATGTTTTATCTTATTTGATGTTCTTTTTTACTTTTGTAGTATACTTATCTTTTTTGTCTTCTAGTCAACTTTAATAATCTTGTGATTTGGTTTTTTGCCAATCATTGTGTATTTGTATATATTCGTTTGTTGTAAATATTAATTAGTGTATTTATTATTTTATTTTTAGTGCAGTATGACACATTTGTGTTTTTGCACTTAAATTTTAATTACCTCCCCCATCTATCTCCCCCATCTATCTATCTCCCCATCTATCTATCTATCTATCTACCTATGCTTTATAAAATACACCAGCACAACTGTTTATAAACTACAGAAAGCCACAAATACTTGAAACAATAAAGCATGTGTGTAAGTATTTTGTTTGTATTCTAATGCATATGAGGTGTGCACACAAACACACACTTACCTCCATGACGTAGCCCTCTCACTACTCCATTTTATGTGTGTGTGGAGATAAACAGCTAGATTCTCTGGGGGAAAAGGCTGATAACATTGTTATGTTGGAGTTGTGAGCTGTTTGTACATTGGATTCATGTTTCCCAGATCCCCTAGCATAATATATCTCATTTTCACAGAAAACTTTAAATGGTGCAACTAGGCCTTTAAAAAAAGCATTACATCGAATTTTGATCCAAATGGTAAAATAGAAATCACATCACAAGGCCAAAATATATGAAGATGAAGATACAGTGAATTTATATATGCATAACAAAACACAGCAAATACAACCAGCCATTTGAAAACAGAAAACGAAAAAAAGGACACAATATTTAGACCCAAATGGGTCGGACCAGTGGCATCTGGAGAGGTAGTAAACCTCGGAGGGACAGTTTTGTTTCAAAATTTCGCAGGAGAGAAAGGCTGAAAATATGTTTTTGCAAATTTGTTGTTGCAAATTGTGTTATTCCAATGTTTTCAAAATTGAAACAAAGAATTTAGGGCCAATAAATGTGGTGCCCCTATGGGGAATTCCACTATTAGCTAAAGGCATGCTAGTCCCAATCATCTTCATTGTCTGAAAATTATGCATCAGGATCTTGGTCAAAATTTCCTGATGGCAGCCAATTACCTACAGATGGCTGAAAAGAGCCCCTGCCTCTCCCATATGAAACAAATGGGGAAATAGGTCTACTGGCAGGTTGAGTGGTTTGTTGCATTTGTTGAAGCCATTGAAGTAGCTGTGCGCCGCGACCAAGGAGTAGAACAGGGGGAGGTCCAAATGAAGTTGATGGTGCCAAATTTGAGGTAGAAAGTTCTGATTATGGTGGGTTCTCTGGTTCAATTGGTGATTCCACATGTTCAAGAGGAGGTAGTAGTGAATGCACATTAAAATCTTCACTATCTTCCTCCAAGCTGTCACTAATTAATGACCAGTCCTCGTTCGTGTTTGGGAGGTTGTGCCAATTTACAAGCTCTGGAACGCCTAGTCCATATCGCATTATGGATGGTATTGTCCAAGTGCTTGGATCAAAATTGTGTGCTGTGGGTAGGTCATTGGGACCAACGATTGGAGGCATGAGATCATTGACGTGAAACACCCAATTTAATAACATGCCAAAAGTTGCATTCCAAAATTAACTCCACCCATTGAATGCAAAATTTTGAGCATCAGAGTTTTTCACTAACAGAGTTTAATGGGTTGCCATGTAGATATTGGATTGGTGTCATTGAAAACGATTGGAGGCATGAGATCATTGACGTGAAACATCCAATTTAATAACATGCCAAAAGTTGCATTGCAAAATTAACTCCATCCATTGAATGCAAAATTTTGAGCATCAGAGTTTTTCACTAACAGAGTTTAATGGGTTGCCGTGTAGATATTGGATTGGTGTCATTGAAAATTCACCACATGAAATAAGGGTCAAAATGTTAGATGGAGTGTGTTGTGGCCTTATATGAACACTTGGCACAACCTGAGCTTGAGTAGGAGGTGTTTGTATCTCGCATTCCTCAAACCCTCTTTTGTCAAAACTTTCTTGCACCAAAGAGAACATTTTCATTACAGAAGAACTGTACACAAGTATAGTAAGTGAGTAACTGCTCATCAAAATTCTGCAGGTAGTCTTAGTAGTACCCAAATATGGTGCCTGCACTCTGCTGTCAAAATGAATGCACTGTGTGGCCAATACAAAAGTCTGTGGCCTGGTCAGATATGGATGTGTCCCCCTGTTCTTGTGGAACTTGATGCCTTTGCTATTGGGGACATTGTTTGATGCCATTTTATTTTTTTTTAAATTTTTTTAATTTTGCCAATAAATTAGCGTTTAGTCGCCTCTTCAGACATGCAGCTTCCAATGTGTGACTATTCTTTTTACTTCCCGGATCATACACGAGGAAAAGAAATATTGATCAGAAGATTAATGGTATAGGTAAATTTAGTTTTTTCTAAGGAAATAGACTTTAAATGAATTGAAATGAATTCAATTAGTCATGGGTTTTACCCCATGAAACATTTATCAAATCACCGGCATTCAGCCTGACACCTATAATCATATGACTGAAATCAACACATCATGCACAATCAACCACAAGCAATTATAACATTTCAGTCCATTCAATTCTTGCCAGGTTTTACCCTGCCACTAGAAATAAATACAAACTACTTCATCATTATTTCATTCAAACATAGTCAAACACAACAAGCAGCAAAGTATTAAATGAAAACCCAACTTCCCCTGAAATAAACAGTTATAAATATCAAGATACTTGAAAGTAAATTCCCAAACAGGTTTTACCCTGAAATTAAACAGAAATTATGTACAGAACATTCTCTTTTCCCTGCTTTAAAATGTTACTAAAGTCATCTTGCAACTTTCCCTGTAACCTAAACTATGAAAATAATACCATGCAGGTTTTACCCTGACATCTCTAAAATCTAACCACAGAAGAAAATACCAGGTTTTACCCTGACATGACTGCCTTCTGTTACCTATACCAATTAAGCAAATAATGACAGAATCCATCCTGCTTTTGTAGAGAAATCCCAGACATGGGAGAATAACTCAAAGTCTGCACCTGTAAAAATGAAACAAGGAATCCTATTGGTTTAAAATTTAGTATTCCCCCAGACTTTGAAGTGACAACTTCCTCTCTGTACATTGACACGAGGATACAATACAAACCATTTACAGCAATCATATACAACAAGGATAACAGTATATGACACTAAAAAGGTAAATAAAGTTACAATCACAATGCATCAATTTCAAACTGTATCATAATGAAATGATAAAAACGCAATATTGCCGATCTTGCCGATATCACTGCATGCTTCATTACCCCCCTACTCATAAAAACTAACTCGTCCTGAGTTACGCATCCTAATTACTACACCTGCATCATCAGTAGGTTACAGACAATATATCTACCATAACCTAACTCATCATATGCCACACAAAAATAAAAATAATAATAAAAATCACATGTAACACAATATCAACTTGAAGCATGCAAAACATGAAATTCAATTTACCATATAATCCACGTTAATGTTATATTTAATCATTGAAAAAAACAAAAATACACAGTAAAAAAAAACAGCTTTAAATGTCCATAATGTTCATTAAAAAACAAACAAAAACAGTTCTGTATCCTAGGACAACCTCGGGACCAAGCAACATTGTTCATCACTGAGTCCTGTAGTCCTCGGTGTGAAAGGTACTGGAATATCCACTTTGTACAATCTCCATGTCATGGGTGTCAGCCTTGCATCTATGAGCTGCACGTCCTCCTCCTCTAGCAATACAAGGAACCCATCCTCTGGCTCTCTCTCCCACTCCGACTGTTGGCTATCATATAGCTCACTTATAAAATCATCTGAATTCAACCTTAGCGGATTGAAGTTGTCAACAGTAGGCCAATCCCTCGTGTTACCACTAAATTCAGTTGTATTCTGAGCTTCCTCTGTTGGTATAATCAGTATTCGGATCAGAAGGAATGGATAGTTGTGGATTTTTCTTGGTGACCTTCACCTTGTCTGTTTCTTCAACACACTTGTTCTTCCTTTTCCTTTGGGCAACCGGAATTGGCTCACCCATGTCAAATAGGTGAGTAGCGTTATGCTCCTCAAAGGTTTCCCAGTAACATTCTGGGAAAATAAAATTACAGTTCAAATCTGGGCATCTGAACTTCCCCCCATGAGTCCTTTGTTGATGACTCTTGGCTTCCATCATACTGGACGAATTATAACCACATTTGGCACACTTCAGTAGCCTACAATGAAAGAAGGGGGAACTTTCTTAAGTACCTTAATTAAAAAAAGGTTTTACCCTTTTCTTTATAAGATAAGACAGTTAGCTCTACATGTCCTTTGATCACTGAAAACAGAAAGTAAAAGGGAAATGAATGAATGTAAATCATTTAAGGTTTTACCCTTATGCAGTGATTAATGCTTGCCTAGATCTGCCAAACAAATCTTAGTTCATAGTCAACTAGTTAGTTCAAACTAGGCAACTTCGTTTTTCTACCTGCTCTGGTAGTACGCGCACATCAGGATAGAGAATCATTCCCATGAGAAGCATCATCCAATGTTTCACCATCGGACTGTGAAACTGGCTTTGTTGGAGAAGAATTTGTCAATGTTTCACCATTGGACAAATCAGTCGAATGTTGTGACTCTGACAAAGAAAAAGAATTGTCCAGTGTTTTACCACTGGATGAATTAGAAACATGCTGGTCACTTGGTACTTCTTCAGAACCTGGAAAAGAAATCAAAATCTCTTCCCTATCATCTGCTGAATTGTTGAAACCATGCGACTCTGAATTCACATTCTTATTTCCTTGATCTAAAGTAGATCCTAAAACTTTGTCATTCGATCGTTGTAACCAATTCTCCAATCTGACATGAGCAGGTTTCAATCTGTAATGATGTACTTCAAATCAGATTTGGATGACCTTTAAATCTGATACACAAGATTTGACACCTTCCCAACTACTAGAAATGGCCCTGTCCATGGAAGATGAAACTTAGAACTAGTGCCCTGTTTCCTAGCTGAGCGGTGCAGATATACTGTATCTCCTACTGCATAAGATTTGAAATTTTTCCTGAAATCATAAGCCTTTCTTTGCCTATCATTAGACTTGAGTAACTTTTCCCTAGCTATATCATGAATTGTAAGCAGATTTTCTCTCAACTCTTTCACATAAGCAACACCAGATCCACACTTTGTGTCTCAGGAATGCCCTTTCCTAACATCAAGTCAACTGGGAACTGAATATCCCTACCTAGCATCATCCTAACTGGACTTTTGCCAGTAGTCTCATGGATAGATGACCTGTAGGCCATCATCACTAATGGTAAACAATCATCCCAATTCTTATGATTTGTTTCAACCACCTTACATAGCATATCCTCTAAAGTCCTATTAAATCTCTCTACGAGACCATCACTTTGGGGATGATAAGGTGTTGTATGAGTTTTCTCAATTCCTAAAATTCTACACAAGGCCTGGAACAAGTTGGACTCAAACTGTGCTCCTTGATCTGAGTGAATCTGGCTTGGAACTCCAAACCTTGAAACTAAACCTTGAACCAAACAATCAAGAACAGTCTAGCTTCCTGATCTGGCATACCAAAGCTTCTACCCAACGAGAAAAGTAATCACTAATGACTAGAATGTATCTATTGCCATTATAAGTCTCAGGCAAAGGACCTAGTATATCCAAAGCACCACACTCTAAAGGGGCACCTACATTGTATTGCTGCATTGGACCTCTAAATTTTCTCACTGGGGACTTCCTTCTTTGACAAACCTCACAACTTTGGCACCACACTATAACATCACTCTTACACCCTACCCAATAAAAACGACTACGCATTCGTGCAAGAGTACATCTTATGCCTAGATGACCAGAACTGGCTTGGTCATGCAACTGATTCAAGGCTAAACCTCTAAGAGATTCAGGCAGGACCAAACTTGAAGCACAAAGTTACGTTTCCCTGTGGGCCACCACTTCCTATACTAAATGCCATCCCTCCAAACCAGTCTATCCCACTGAGACCAGTATGCTTTCACAACACTATGCTTGTGTGCTATCTGAACCCACTGTGGTCTTTGGTCAGTTTCTATCATAGCCTTAACAATTCCAATGTAAGGATCCTTTTCCTGAGCTTCACAGATGTCTGTTGAGGTTTTACCCTCAATCCAACACTCAGTAACACCCTGTATTGAAACAGTTCTCACATTTGAACACGAGCACTCATCCTCTACAGACTGACTGATTCTCATCTCAACTTTATCACAATACCTGTGATCACTACAAGGTCTATGCGAAAGACTATCTGCGTTACCATGCAACCTGCCAGCTCTATGCACCAACTGGAAATTATATGTCCCTAAATACTCACTCCATCTTCCAAGTTGACCCTCTAAATCTCTAAAGTTCAAAAGCCAACCCAAAGAACCATGATCACGTCTAACCACAAATGGCACACCATAGAGATAAGTATGGAAATGTTTCAAAGCATCAACAACTGCTAAAAGCTCTCTTCTAGTAACACAATAGCACCTTTCAGACTTTGTCAGAGACCTGCTGTAATAACCTATCACTCGTTCATACCCATCTTGTTCTTGTGACAAAATAGCACCTAAACCCACACCACTAGCATCTATATCTAGAATAAAGTTTCCCTTTGGATCTGGATATGCCAGAACAGTGGCTTCAACCAATGCTTCCTTCAGCTTAGAAAATGCATTTTGACAATCTATGCTCCAGTGAAACTTTACATTCTTCTCTGTAAGCCTATGTAAGGGTTTTGCTAAGGTAGAAAAGTTTCGAATGAATTTTCTATAGTAAGAACACAACCCTAGAAAACTCCTCAATTCTTTCAAAGATATAGGAACAGGCCAACTTAACACTGTCTCAGTTTTCTTGGGATCAGTCCTTATACCCTCTGCTGGTACAATATGCCCTAAAAAACGCACTTCTTTGCGGAACAATTCACATTTCTTAGGCAACAATTTCAGACCAGCTGCCCTTGTAAAAACTTCTCTCAAATTATTTAGATGTTCTTGAAAAGTAGAACCCTTGACAATGATGTCATCTAAATAAATCTGGCAGATATCAGGGTTTAACCCCTGGAATACACTGTCCATGAGTCGCTCAAAGGTACTCGGGGCATTCGTCAACCCAAATGGCATGACACAAAATTGAAATAGACCACTTAATCTAGCAAAAGCTGTTTCTCACGATCCTCTGGATCCATCTCAATCTGCCAATAACCACTTTGTAAATCAAGAGTGCTAAACCAGTTTGCTTCCCTAAGAGACTCCAAGCAATTCCGCGGATGAGGCGAATGATAAGAATCCTTTATGGTAATGTTATTCAACTGACGGTAGTCAATGCAATATCTAATCGAACCATCCTTCTTTGTCACTAAAACAACAGGAGATGCCCAAGGACTACAAGACGATTCAATTAGACCAGTTTCTAACATTTTATCAATTTCCTCTCGCTCAACTTTCCATTTTGCCAGGGGTAACCGTCTTGGACTTTGTTTGATAGGTGCATGATTACCACTATCAATCTTATGTTTCACTAGATGAGTTTTACCTCTATCTAGCTTTGACTCAGCGAAAAGATCACTACAAGAGAGAAGTAAAGCCTTAGCCTGACACTGATCTTCATTCAGACTACTAGAAAAACCTGCAAATACTGGTTCAATGTGCTCAGGAAGATCACCATCAGTACTACATAAAGTCACTGAATCAAGCTTTGAACAATCAGCTTGACCAATTGACCTTATATCCTGGACAAAACTACACTCTCCCAAGAGCGTTTCCTTGTGTAACTTGATACACTCATCAGATGGCTTCATTGCCCTCACAGGAATAACAGATGAATCAGTACTAACTAAAGCTATACCCCTCTTGCAACACCTCTCAGAAGATTCTATCATTAGACATCCAGGCAAAACAGAATCAGAAAAATATCCTGGCAGAATTATTTTTGAATTCCCTGGAACCTCAATATCTTCAGCAAGCCTTAGTCTAAACAAAGAACGGGGGCCATGGTGGCAGAGTGGTAACACTCTCGCCTCCCACCTCTGCGGCCGGGGTTCGATCCCCGTCATGGCCGTAAGTGGGAAAGCTGGTAGTTGCTTGCCGTTGGTCGGCAGTTTACTGTACAGAACCCTAGCGAACTATATGTACTGGTTTCCTCTGCCCTTCCAACTACCCGTCGTGATATGACCTGTACAGTGTTGAAAGCGACGTAAAACCCCAAATAAACAAAATCTAAACAAAGAACCAACCTTACTCTCCAACACACAAGGATCACTTTTACCATCAATACTCAAAGAGCTATTGGCCACGTCAATCATAACAATTGTTTGACAAGAAATCATTCCCTAGTATAACTGGCTCATTTGTCTCTGCCACAACAAAGTTGTGATTAAAAATACCCAATCCAATCTCAAGGGACATGGTCACTTGTCCCAAACCCCTTATCCTATCACCATTGGTTAGTACAATGTTCTTAGCAAGTTCTGTTAATGAAGGCCTGACGCTAGATGGGATTGAATAAAACTTCTTAGGATGGATTATGGATTTGTTGGCTCCTGTATCAACCAAACAATTAACCTCAATACCACCACCTAAGTTTGCCTTTAAATTCAATCCATCTTTACATATGTTAACTCTGGGCCCAATGGTCAGGTCAGCTGAAGTATGGCCCCTACATCAGTTGTTTCTCTTTTAAAGATTCCTTCTCACTCCTGCCAGATGGCAGCTGAGACCTATACTTATCACAGTCTATCATATAGTGACCTTTCATACCAAAAAACACACAAGTAGGCTTAACATTCTGTTGATCAGCCTTATACTTCCAACATTTCAATATAGTATGACCCATATGACCACAATAATCACATTGGGCATTCACTGTATTGCTTTGACTCACCTTCCCTGAAACTTTTGTTGGGCCATTAGCTTTGAAATGGCCCACTTCCCCACAGGAAAAACACTTCCTGGATGATTGTCTGTCCACAGATACACCCTTAGATTTCCCAGTTTCAGAACCTAACTCACAAAGATCTGCATTATCAGCTTTCATGATCCTAAGACCTTCTAAACGTCTCTCTCACTCTAACACTTTATCCTGTAAAGTGGTATAACTATCACTTTCATCCTTGCTAAGAACTTCCCTGACACTCCCCAAAGTCCGATTTTGCCTAGTAGTTCTAAACGCATCGTACTCAAGTGCAACTTGTACAGCTTCTTGAAGAGATTTGGGATGACGCTGAAAGACAACTAACTCAAGCTCTCTGTCAGTCAATGCTTCAATAAATGCATCCTTAGCAATGCCTTCCCTTAATGAACTCGGAAGATCACTATATGCAAATCTGACCAATCTACTTATTTCTTGACCCAACTCAGGTATGCTCTCCTCTGATTTCCTTACCCTGCTTTTCAGCTGTGCCTTGTATATCTGACTAAGATTCCCTGAATCAAATCTATTTGCCAAAGCTTGCTTCAAGCTCGGATAATGAGTTCTCTCATGGAATTCCAACTCACTCAAGACAGAGACTGCTGCTGTACCCCTTAAACAAGATGCTAATTCCAAAGCCATTGTGCTTAAACTCCAACCAGTCAACTGGGATATGAGCTCAAACTGAACTACAAAATCACTGAAACTAGACTTTCCATCATAAGCAGGGGGCTTAAATTTCTGTGTGATTGAACATTCGGAATGTTCCTTGACCCTGACAAATAAGGTGAATGTGGTCTATCTGACCTACCTATTTCTTCCTGATGCGACCTTATATTCGGGTCAGACCTGTCTTGTGTATAACCAACAGTGTTAATGGGGGATTCCACCCTGTCATGCCTTGCAACATAATCAGTAAAAGGTTTCACCCTTCTACCTTCCTCCACCCTACCAGGATTATGAATATCTTCAAAACAAGGACTTCTGGGGACTGAGTAAGGTTTTACCCTTTCACCAGTCTTCTCAGGGACTCCCTTATCATACATCTTATTCCAGATCTAGCATCTGAAATCAGTTTCCTATCAGGCATGTAACCTTGTCTTTCACATCCTTCCTTAGAAGTTTGGGAATACTGATCAAAAGTGACAAATGATTCTTGCCCCTCAAAGCTTACACATCTTTCCCTTTGATCATAACTAACATCAGGTAAAATCCTATGTTTGGACCTGGGCAATTCTGATTGCCTGTACTGTCCCTCCATCTCATTGATATGCTGCATATAAGTGTCCATCTTAATAATCACAGCACTCAAATACAACTCAGAAAATACTGTCAAGTCTTATGTGACAGAAAACAAAACCAAATAAACAAAGCTGTTAAGTATTACCTCAACAGAACTAAACACAAAATCTAATATGACCAAAGTTTCTGTCAAGTTTTACAAGCAGAAAAAAAACAAATCTAGAACTAGTGTCTAATATACCTCAAGACATGAAATTCAGCAATGGCACCAAGTAATTACACATTTATTCAAATAAATCCCACCACTGCCACCAAATTTCGTAACATGCCAAGGGTCTTGAGTCGAACTAAAGTAAAGAGAAAGCCTTATGTCACATAGCAGAACATTTATTTACAAAATATAACAAGTATTTTACCAGCAATTGCTGGGGCTGAATTGGTACAAGCACTAAGTCACAAAAGTATCAAAAGTAATCAGAAATCACATTTATGTTATATACATTCAAATAATACCCCCAGAATCATCTAAAATAATTGAAAACAAGACATAACACTGGAAGCCTACTGTCTACTAACACTTAGACCTTGGATCATGCTCTATGTCAAAACATTGGTTCCATCCTTTGACAAATACCATAGTAGATTCAGTACCTAATGAAATGAATTGAAATGAATTCAATTAGTCATGGGTTTACCCCATGAAACATTCATCAAATCACCGGCATTCAGCCTGAAACCTATAATCATATGACTGAAATCAACACATCATGCACAATCAACCACATGCAATTATAACATTTCAGTCCATTCAATTCTTGCCAGGTTTTACCCTGCCACTAGAAATCAATACAAACTACTTCATCATTATTTCATTCAAATATAGTCAAATACAACAAGCAGCAAAGTATTAAATGAAAACCCAACTTCCCCTGAAATAAACAGTTAAAATATCATGATACTTGAAAGTAAATTCCCAAACAGGTTTTTTTTACCCTGAAATCAAACAGAAATTATGTACAGAGCATTCTCTTTTCCCTGCTTTGTAATGTTACTAAAGTCATCTTGCAACTTTCCCTGTAACCTAAACTATGAAAATAATACCATGCAGGTTTTACCCTGACATCTCTAAAATCTAACCACAGAAGAAAATACCAGGTTTTACCCTGACATGACTGCCTTCTGTTACCTATACCAATTAAGCAAAGACTGGCAGAATCCATCCTGCTTTTATAGAGAAATCCCAGACACGGGAGAATAACTCAAAGTCTGCACCTGTAAAAATGAAACAAGGAATACTATTGGTTTAAAATTTAGTATCCCCCCAGACTTTAAAGTGACAGTTTCCTCTCTGCACATTGCCATGAGGATACAATACAAAGCATTTACAGTAATCATATACAACAAGGATAACAGTATATGACACTAAAAATGTAAATAAATACAAGTTACAATCACAATGCATCAATTTCAAACTGTATCATAATGAAATGATAAAAACGCAATATTGCCGATCTTGCCGATATCACCGCATTGTTCACTATGATGAGTGCTTGATCTGTTCCTATGGGGCTTTCGGCATACTGCACCCACCACTCATTAAACTGGGGTTGTGAATGTTCTGTTGGATTTGAGCACTGGTCTTGTGGTATAGGTGTGGAGGAATGCCAAAATTCATTGCTGGGTTGAGGTTCTTTGTTGATAAGTGGAACTAAGCATGATGATGAATTAGGAATTTCTTCAGGATTCTTTACTTGTTTTTTGCTTTCTGATGGACCTGTATCTGGGTTATCTTCCATTTTTCGCTTAACTGACCTTTTCTTGTGTTTTCTAATTAGGTAGGAGGAATGATCTCCAGAATGCCAGAATGTTCATGGTATGAGGACTCAGAGTAGCATTTCTGAAAATCATTGGGCATTTGGTGTATCTAAGTTTTTGGGTTGAACACCCATTGACAACCCTTTTCCCAGTTAAGTTTGGAAGGACGCTTTGGTAATTTTGAGTGATGGTTTGTGTTTTTTGACCTGAAAGGAAAAGGGAGAATTATTCTGTGATGCCATACCTTGTACTTCACAACAAACAGTTATGTCAGTTAAATTTCTTTATGCTTAAATTATTCAGCAGATAATTATAATAGTTATTGTTATACAAAGTTATTGTTATCTTCCAGCAAAAATATTTAAATGGCAGTAGTCTGGGCGCTCAAACGCCCCGTCTCATTATTTACAGCTGGATATTACAAAGGTTGATGCAAACCAACAAAAATGCACAAATGAGTATAAACATACCTCAGGATAAACTGAAAAAGTTATTTCTGCAATCAAATCATCAAACTTTTATCCTTTGTGTATCAATCAAATGTATTCACATACTTCATAAATTAATGTCAATAAATTCATCAAGTCTGAGATGAATAAATGTTAACTCCTGAAGACAACAAATTAGATCTCAGTTAGACCTGATGCTAAACCAGAGCATATCTTTGGAAGACTGAAAATATCAGAAATACAATTCTGGGGATACACATTTTGCTTGGAAAACAAAAACATAGTAGATTGAATTTAAGTTCATATAATAGTGGGTAATTATGTTTTCCTAATATTTACAGCATACAGCAAATGTTGAATCAAAATCTGTGGCGTGGGTGATGATGACCTGTCTGGGGATATATTGGCGTCGAGTTGGCCCAATCTAGTTTAGATTAATATTATAATTCAAGCTGTTCCTCAGAGCTTATTTAACTTTAGGTTTCTTTTTTTCCGCTTGTGTATGTGGTTATTCAAACCTTTCAAGTCAACCAATGTATGAGTTGAGACTCTGTTTTATGCTGCGCCCTAGAATCGGCAATTAGTGGAGATAAGCGCTATAAAAGTTTAATTAAAATTAAAAGTGAAAGACTTCTTTGTGTGTCTGATTTTGTAAAATGAAAGAGCATAAAATAAATAGCTAAATAAAATGTTAATAATTTCATTTGTATTTTAATTGAAATATTAGCCTTTTTCACTATGCACATATTCATAATACTTTTATAAAATTACACATTAGGAAAGGCATAATGATATCACATTTTTGTGTTTATTATTCAAGACTAGGTGTATTCTGTTCATAATGTTATAGTGAATTTTTTTTCGTGATATTCATCTTCAATATTATGACATTACGCATATTGTTATGAATCTATTATTACAAAATGTAAAATGAAACATTTTTCTATGTATTATTATGCATGTATTTTGAAATTATTATACTTTATTTTCATAAAAATCCCATATTTAATTCATAGTATTATGAAATTATGATGAATATTATTATCCATTATTTTATGCATTTATTATGTGTAGATATGCATTACATAATTTTCATAATATTCATAATAAATTCATTTCATAATAATTTCTTAACACATCATGATGTTAAGATGTATGATATCGACTTACATAGATGGAAGATGTATGATGCCTACTTACAAAAATGCAAATTCAAAAAGCTGGTAATATTTGCTGCAAAAATATATAATTACAACCCCAAATAAATCCACAGAATTGTTTTATGTTTGGAGCAACCAGCTGTTCTCATTGTAAATATTTTTCTCTATAAGGAATTTTATTATCTTGTCTAACTGTCAAGAGATCCATAGTTTGACATAAATACAAGTTTACATAAGGTTTGGTAACTTCTGTTATTAAAATCAGGTAAAATGTCTTTCACTTAATTTTTCACAAAATTAAATTCAAATGACATATTCTGGCTAAAAACAGTTTACCTTCCAATCCTCTTAAGAAATCATGCTTGATGTTGTCGTAAGAACAAGCATTCTTATCCATTTCTGCAAGGGTTGAGATAAATTGCTTTAGGAATCCAAAGCAAAGAGTCTCAGCACTGAAACTAGCAGATGCCACATTAAATTACAAACCTTCTGTGGAGTAGGTTTGCTGTGTGCGGGTTTGACCCCTATGATTGACAATACTGAGGACCTGTCCCGATATGACCCTGACCATTGAACGGACATAAACTTTAACTTTGGAGTAAGTTTGCATTGTTCATAAATTTTTAGAGGATTCTTTGTTAAGAAAAAGGTCTTTAGGCGCGTCCTGCATATATGGTATTTGACTTGGCAATGGCTATTGTGGTGGACTATGCCCCAATCCCCTGTAAACACCCTACATGGCCGAGGCCCTGGGGCTATCACGGGATTTCTAGGGATCCAGAGATCCGCCTTGCAAGGTCACCTTATTGACAGGATCCCATGAAGGTCAAAGATTCCCCTTAAATGGGAGCCTTGTGTACAGGGAGCCATATTGTAATGGTGCCTTATGGACCTTAAAATCACTTGCCAAGCTTGCTTATCCAGGGCTGTGATTGGCCAAGATGTCTCAGGCAATGATCACCATATCATCTGATGAAGGGGATTGGACAAGGGAGAAGCATCCCGTATCTCCAGCCTTATCTATTTGATGCAAAGTCTATTTTTAGGAAAATCCTGATGACATCACTTTTTTACATTTTGGAGGAAGCACATTAATAGACCAAAATGGGAAATACTGAAAATTTACTTCATTTCACTCCAAATAATACTGCAAAACAGTACAAAATAAATGGGAAAAGTCTGCAATTTTAGCCGAGAATTAACAGGAAAATCTCATTAAAAATGGGAAATTTTTATGGAAATATCACTAATTAGTGGACAAGTAACCAAGACAAAATAACGGGGCCCCTACAGAAATAAATAGCGGCCATGATCCATGATCATTACTATATGCAATGATGATTTTTTTTAATTGGATACTGTTGCCCCTTATAGTCTGCCTGGCAGAGATTAAGTGCAATAAAAGTACAAAATAGAATAGAATCTGAACTTACTTTCATGCTATCATCTGAATACGGCACTTGATTGTAACTTTACTCAGCAAGTCTTAGCATTATCAGACTCCGCATTTTTGTTGCTTCTACATCTGCTAATCAGATCTATAAATGAATGATAATACAAACTAACAAGGCCTTCTTGCAACACATTATAAGTCAACTCTGAGTCACTGTGGATTAACTTAAAGTAATTTAAGAGCTCCTTATCAGTTAGAGATTTCTCTTGTTCTAAAAGTTTAGTTCAAAAACACAGGAACTGATTTTATGGGGGATATTTGTTAATCAATGTAACCTTTGCTGAGGATGTTTGCCACCGAGTTTCATATTTTATTTCCAAATTCTGGACTTACTACAGGAATCCTGTAATATTCACTTTCACACCTTTGATACATTTCTTTCCCAAATCACATGTAAATCTCACAAGGCAAACTATTTGTATTCCTAAGTCACCAATAAGTTCAACTTTTACTAGGTGTATTTTACAAACAACAATCCATATAATCTGAGCAATCCGGATTCAGATTCGAATTCTTTGGATTATAATATCGGCTATCAGTGCATAGGTTTCAGGATACAATATGTTAGGCAATTCTATTCATGGTGTTATGTCGTTTTGCTTTTGCTATTTATTCTGGTATGTCCCCAACTTCAAATTCAAGCACAAATTCTTCATTCAATCTTCCTGCAGAAAGCAGTGATTTTGCAATACACAGCAAGCCATAATAACAGAACAAACTGAACTAACATTGTTGATGTCTACATCTTTTAATTTCTGGTAACATCTCCTCAAGAGAGGATATAATTATATCTCTTTTGGGTCACCGTCAGCAAACCATTATCTCTGTATGGAGTCATTATTCATGTCCAAATGTCCATTGCCAACCATTACATTGGCATTTCCCTGAATTCTATTAAATATTCCTGAAGATTTAAAGATTCCAGCATCATGGACTGAGTGAGGATATCCAACAAAGCAGTCAAGGAACATTGAATCAGAATCACAGATGCCTTAGAACACAATTGAAAAAAACAATTGAAAAAAAAAACAAAACTTTTTCCTGTTCTAATAACACTCCTTATCTTTATGTGGAGTTTTTATGGGGATATGAGTACCATCAAGAGCTCCAACAACATCAGGAATACCTATTGTTGTTTGACACTTCAACATAGATCCTTGGATCTGTACTATATTTGGCCATTTAAGCCCCTACAAAGCATGAAGAAACATAATTAATCAATGTACAAAGGTAATCCTTCCAATATGTTTTAGTGTAGCCTGGGAAGAGCAAAGATCTGAAAGAACATAATACATAGGGTTTTTGTTGGGCCTATGCTTTTTCAGGCTCGTAGTCATGTGAAAGGCAAAAATGGGAAGCTGAAAAAGTTGTCAAAGCTGCTTTTCCTCTTTGTATAAATAATCCTCTCTGTATAAGTAATAACACAATACTTCATTACAAGTGGTTTTAGTTTTGACAGAGACTAGTACACAGCTGTGTAAGGTTAAGTTTATACAGTGTAAACCAGCAGACATGCAGTGAATGGCTGGACAACTGCATTCTTCAAATAATACACGCATCATTTACCAAATAGTAATACCTGGAATGTATACAGACTATTTGTCACCTTTGCAGAAAAGGATACAAGCTCCCCACTAACTGCATCAACACTTCTCTTCACTGTACAATCTGCAACATCAAACTTCTCTGCTATTTCGAATAGGCTGTCCAAATACCAAAAGTAATATAATGCCATCATAACCTGAAGTACATGACTATTTCAGGTCTTATATGGACTTAGTTCTTGGCAATAGTAATGATTTAGTATGGCAAATTAGGGCTGACTGTAAGTATTAGATAAAATATTATAGTAATACTAAAGCTTATTAAATCATAATTACTTTGTTTTCAGTGGGACAAAAATATGGTCAGAAATATTTTTGTAATTAAAGTTTTAATCATGATTCACTGAAAAAAGAATGTAAGGCAATGGCATTGGTATAGTAGCAATAAAAGTACCTTTAGAAGTGAGGAGAAATAATTGAAGTATCATTTTATACAGATTATTTGTTACCTTTGCAGAATAGGATACAAGCTCCCCCACTAACTGCATCAACACTTCTCTTCACTGTACAATCTGCAACATCAAACTTATCTGCTATTTCGAATAGGCTGTCTAAATACCAAAAGTAATATAATGCCATCATAACCTGAAGTACATGACTATTTCAGGTCTTACATGGACTTAGTTTATGGCAATAGTAAGGATTTAGTATGGCAACTTAGGGTTGGCTGTAAGTATTAATTAAAATATTTTGGTAATACTAAAGCTTATTAAATCATGATTACTTTGTTTTCAGTGGGACAAAAATATGGTCAGAAATATTTTTGTAATTAAAGTTTTAATCATGATTCACTGAAAAAAGAGAATGTAAGACAATGACATTGGTATAATAGCAGTAAAAGTACTTTTAGAAATGAAGAGAAATAATTGAAGTATCATTTTGAGCAGTAGATTGTGCTCTTCTCTGGTATATGGTACATTTTTTTTTGTAAATTACAATTTCCAAGCAATGTTCCAATTAAGTTATATTGGTAAAACTTCCAGCTTTTCATGTGAGACTAAGAAAAGATGAGACTTATATCACCACATAAGAAAATAGACATCTGCATAACACCTCCAAATTCCGTTTCTGCATCCTAAATATTCACTGAAAAGTTGTGCTGTTCTACACGTAGGAATTATGTCTTTAAAATAGTGTGGCACTCGTATTTTTGTCCCTTTACATAGAAACAGAAGTAAAACAATAATGTCTCTACTGTCTAAAGGCTTAATATTTTCAGACAAGAAATCTACACCTTCTAAAGCTGCATCAACCTCCATTTTGGATTCCGATCTAGAGAAAATGTGCATTTCACAAATGTAGCTAATTAGTCCAGTCAAATTAGGCCAAAAGATGGCCTAACCTCAGACAAATTGCAACACAAATGAAACTACACCAAGTATCGGACACCACTCCAGTGTTATGCATTAAATGTTTACAACATCTCAGTTGGTGGAATATGCCTCAACTGATCAAAATTCAAGATTGCTGCCATAGGAGCTAAAACTTTTTATTTTAGTGAAATTACGCATATTTGACATCTTTTAGCTTCAAAATCCTGCTAAAATGACTTAATTTATACTTCATTTATAGTTTACTAATATGTTAAAAACTCCAGAAACTATAATAATAGCTAGCTATTTAAAAATGTAAAATGTTCTACTATAACTTGAAACGTTTGTGATTAAATTAGTTGTATTTCAAATACTTGTTTTAGTTTTAAACAACCACCAGATTTCTATATTTTTCTCCAATTTTTATCCACATTTAATACTTTGTCAGAACAACAGAAAAAGTAAACAAAGTAAAAATGACAGGATGATCTCTGCTAATGGCAACTTTCAAAATTCTTATTTCAAGTACATCTCATTACTTTTCATGTCATGCCTTTATGTCATATTGTATACCGATTTGACCCAATTAATCTGAGAATCCACCTCAAGAAATGTCACAATTATCCCGTCTAAATGCTGTGATGTTTTACTGGTACATGGTACATGCTTGGCATTTACCCCACAGATCTGCCCCCCAACACACATTTTAACATGAGTCTGAAGTCTGATGTGCCAACCCAGAATAACATATATGTCCCTTTTGTCTTTAAATTGTAAATGGCAGTTGTATTTCCTGAAATAAAATGCATGATGTTTAATTTACTCTTTAATCATTATTCTGTAAAAATATACAAAAGGGGGAAATCAAAGTATTATATGGGCAAATCAAATCAGTTACAGGCAGACGTATTGGGGACAGACCAATGAAGGGCAGGTCAATGTACATCACTGGTATCAAGGTAGTGGTATGATTAAGATTGTCCCATTCTTTTCCAATGATTGCCCTACTGACATCAGTTCAACAATTTTAGAAAATCATAAGAATTTCTCCCCATTCATTCTAAATAAAATATATAAACTGGCTGAACTACCGTCATTGATAGATTTACAAGAATACATATTGGTTATCACCTGACTGGTAGCAATAATTTACAGTAGTTTTAAATGGTAATACATGAAATAATAGCAAAGTCGCGATTGAGTCAAGTTTCCCATTAATCATGTCACTTTTTGACAGCAGTAGGGTGGCTGTGCAGCTGCTGGAGACTTTGGAAGAGGTATGGCCAGCCTATAGCGGCCCAATACTAGGTCAGAGCTACCTGTGAAAGGGTTTCTTTGTAAGGTCTTTCATTTGAAGCTTTTGTAGAAGTTAATTTCTTATGTATGTTTTATTTCAGTTGGTAGTGCTGCCCCAGCTCTTGGTCTCAGCTGGTGGGTCTGCTAGCCAGACCTAGCACTTATGGATGGAACATAGGTTAAATGATAGATACCTATCACAGCTTTTATTGGCCGCCTGTTGCTATTGATGACAACACTTTATGGGCCTTTGTCTACTGCACCCTTCTTAATCTAAACCTCGTAATCATCTCAGCTGTATAAGATGACCGTGGCAGTTGCTGAGTACACTATTTTAGGCTTTGGTCTTCTTTAAGCGACTCAATAAAACATTTAATGGAAATAGGTCAATTCTAAAGAACTTCTTTGTTCCTTTTTTAATGAATTAATTTTATGTATATCTCTCGTCACACCCATCACAGCTGTTTAGGGTGGTTAGTGTAGCAGCTTTAGATGAGTTACAGGCCTTATCTCTGATTGCCAGCTACTGCACTAAATAGGTGTAAATTTTTTATAATTTTTTTAAATGGGCCGCACCCTCTTTTTTTCCTCCTTATAATAACCCATGACTCTATTTTCCACCCATCACATCCATAACAGCTGTATAAAGCAGCCGTGGTAGCTGCTGTAAAGTTTCATGGGGCTTTGTCTGCTAGCCATGCAATAATGTGATAATGGGATATGGTCAAAGGGCTCTCCTTTAATGCTTTAAAAGAATAATCATAATTTTTTCTTTGTCTCCCCACAAACTGCTCTTCACAGCTGTTTAGGCTGGCTGTTGCAGCTGCCGGGATGATGTATGGCCCTCTTTATCTGCCACACAAATAATATCTACTGAAGAGATTAAAGATTATTGAAAGACCCTCCTCAGGAAAGTACCGTTGAAAATCCCCATTTCCAAAATTAACTGGAAATTTCGAACCTGAAAGTAAGCACCCGAACGCAATATGTCATCTCTTATACATACACAATATCATCTGCAACTGTAGGGTTAGGGATTTGGGGTTATGATAGCTAGCCAAAAGTTTGTAAACTCCTATTTGGCATTCCCAAAGGTTCTGTACTGGGCCCTTTGTTGTTGTACGGCACCCCACTCAGTTTGTTTATTGGTAAACATAAAGGAATAGTTTCATTTTTATGCAGATGACAGCCAAGTTTATGTGCAATTATTACAGAAGAATGCCTCTGCTGCCTTTGAACAGTTGAACAGGTTCCTAAATGATGTTAAAATGTGGATGCCAACTAGCAAGCTCAAATTGAATCTTGACAAGACCGAGTTTATCATCTTTGGTTTCGAAGAGACAGAGGGACAAGTTGAAAGCATGTTTTCATTCCACTCTTCTCAGTTGCCTCCATATGTGGTTTGGCATTATTGGCTCTGTTCTGAAATGGTTCACTTCCTACCTAACAGATGGTTATCAGTCAATAAAATTGGTTTTACTTTGTAAGATGTTTGTAAACTCCTACTTGGCATTCCCCAAGGTTCTGTCCTGGGCCCTTTGTTTTCATTGTACACCACCCCACTCAATGTGATTATTGATAACACAAGACTGAATATCACGACTAGATTAGAAAATGTTAATAAATTTAGATAATAGTGAAATTATGCTGACTTACTTTGTTCAGAATAAGTAGCAGAAGTACTAGCCTGCCCAATATTAAGTGATTTTGCCACTGCAAATATAAATGTTTCAGAGATATAACATTGCAGTGTACACTACCAAAAATGTAACAAACAGTAAAATATTTTTCATAATTGAGATAGTATGGATACATTCAAAACTACAATGTTAAGCGGTCTTGGTAATTGAAATGTATTGCAAAGATTATGTAAAACAGCAACCACTGATTTTCATTTACTTAGAAAATGCTTTAGACTTGGGATTGGTCGTTATCAAAAATTTGTACATTGGAAGGTCAAGAATGCAAAACTGATTACGGGACTCCGCATTTTAGTACATCCCAATGATACATGGATAATTCTTGTTAATAATACAGTAAGGAAAATACCAAAATGCAGAAAATAATGGATTAAAGTGTGGAATTTCTTCAGATTTAGCATTTGTTACCAATATCTTAAGTTTTCATTAAATTATATGTGTTGACAGGTGATGTGCTGGTTGGAAAATCTTGTCCTGGTATTTCACTAAATGCTCTAAATACCGAGACACCAGGTCTAATGACACATCCCCACTTTATCCACTGTTATATCTGTTGTAACCTTATCATATTATGAACAATTACTTTACAGGACACACGTAAACAACACTGACACAATATACTTTTATAATTGGTACTACCAATGATATCCCTAGTTCAACAAATTTTCCAGAATTACTGGACAGTACCTGGGGATTTTATGTGCAGTTCTACAGTAAAATTAGCCATTACAATATAATCGACTCCAGGTATATGTGAGATAAAGTATCATGTTTATCATGGCTGATTTTACATTGTTGCTATATTAATCAATCACAAAGCCAATAATGATGAGTGTTTCAATGTGCAAATTACTCCAAAAGATGTATTTTAGAAGTCAGCTGGTATTCGCACTTTCTTCAAGTAAAGCAATTTCATAATGTCCACCACTTCATTTTTGGAAACTGGGGCCCAACTGATGCCTCAAAGAGTTAAGTACAGCTGTGTTGCTTGGAAAAATAGAAAACTGGAAATCAGTTGTGAATCTCTGTTAAGATTCCAAATCCTTCCAAACACTAGTTTTTGATGTTCAATAGGGTGGTTTTCAAAAACCAGTTCCAGTGTATCTAAATTGATATCAATAATGCATGACACCACTGTTTATTAAAAATTTGCATCAGAGATACCTGTACCCCAATCCCAGAGAAGTAATTTTCAAAAGCTTGAGATATAGAAGAAGTGAAACAGTACAACACCAGTAAACTTTCAGAGCAAACAGTGTCAGTCCTGTAAAGGTCCAAATAATTTCTGAGTAGAAAAATTGTGCAAGAGAGAGAAAATTTATGTGAAGGTAAAGCATTAGGACAAGTTAGTAGAAATATCATAGCATCAATCAGTAAACAAAAAAAAATTATGAAGCTTTGAAATTTTTTAATGAAATATAGCTTTCCATGAAATAGCACAAGTAAAAGTACAAGAAATAATCAGTTCCATATAATAATGTATGCTAATTTCTTGTATTTGAAAAAAGTATTTAAAATACTTTTGAAAAGTATTTGCATTTGAAGGAAATAAAAGTATCTGTATTTGAAAAATTGAAGAGCATTTGCATTTAAATACTTTCACAAGTATTTGACCCAAAGTCTGACTGTAAAGTGTTAATACTTCTCAATTGTATTTTCCATCAAAATAGGAACCACAAACAAATCAATTTTGAATATCCTGAAATACAAGTTCTGCAACATAAAATAGAAAAGTGAAATTAGTTTCAATGGTGAAATAGTATGAGGCACTTTGCATTACATGTAACAACAAAATTGGCATGTAACGCCAGTCTTAGAATCTTCAAGATTCTTTTTTCTATTTATCTGGGCCCAGTTTAACAATAGGACTTAGTCTAAACTTAGACGTTAAGTTTTGAGTTTTTTCTTAGAGTATGTGGTCTTATGTAAGTATGTGGTCTTAGAGTTAGCAGATTTCGTAAAGCAGCATATTCTAAGCCCTAGCTAATTCCTGGCTAAAAGTAAAGTACACCCGTGTGTAGGCTTAACTTTTGTAAACAAGGACAAAAATATGCCCTCCCCCCACCAAAAAAAAAAAACAAACAAAAAAAAAAAAAACTTCCTCCACTTCCATATTTGAAATGACTAAATCGAGTATAAATATATAAAATGCCTTTCTAAAGTAGTCTTTGGGAAGTTGTTATGGGGGTTACAATGTTTTCCATTGCAAAGCAGCATTTTTCCTAATGTAAAATGTGTTAAACAAAGGATATATGTCATCAATAGTATATATTGAATAAAAACAAAAGGCCACAACCCAGGAAAGCACTGTGGTTATTTGATAAGCTTGGACTTAACGAAGTCACCATTTGTGGAAACAATTTAAGTCACAAAGCCAAGACAAAGGTAAGTGCTGGATTTAAATTTCCGACTTTGTCAAAAAGAGGCTAAGTCTTGGCCATTTATGAAACCGGCCCCTGTCTTAAAGCTAAGGAAGTCATGATAAGCCATAGTATTGACTATGATTACAATAGTGTTATATATTGGTGTAATATTTTAATGAATGAATAATCTCTGAATGTAGTAAAAAATGGCAAAAGGTCTCAATCAACCATATACTTGCATGTTGTCACATAAAATACATTAAAATCAAACTACAGCCATGGTTTTTGTATTGATTATGCATTCACATTTAGAAGTAAAAGAGCAAATTCAATAACTTTCACAGATAAGGGACATCTATTTCCACTTTATTTCACATTTTTAACATTTTTACTGTCTTTTAGACCTTGAAGCATAAGATGTTTGGTATTTTTATGAATTCAACAATTATTTAATATCAATCCAAATAGTGTTTACCAATTACTCACAAAATACACCTGTCCTTAGTCTTGTCCGTACCTGCATCTGTGTCTGTTTCCACACCTTAAGTGCACTACATATTTTGTTTAATACAGTGATCCTTGTCTGTATCCACAAAAATAAGAAAGATCTGCCTTTTTTGTGGATATGGACGGAAATTCTCTGTATTATACCAAAATATCTAGGGTATTACATGTGTGGATAGGGAAGGGGATGTGGGTGTGGATGTTATCAAGGACAGGTGTATTTCCAGCCTTGCCTGGCATAAGATATTCGGAATCATGACATCCCCACTTAAAGCACAATGTGACTTAAGCAGAAAACAATATGATAACTGTCATTGAAAGGGGAACACAAAACCACAAATAACATACTGTGTAAGCAAGGCTTCACATTTGTGTATTATCCACCATAACCCTTACCCTTGCTGGTTTTCACAATGTCTGTATCATTTAAACCAAGTTTTAACATTTGACCATCTAGGTATGTTACTATGACCCATTTCTTTCTAAAAAGTAAATACTATTTAAAAATTAGACAACCACTGCAATATATGTTGCTCACTCTGGGTCATCAAAGATTATTATCCCTAGTCTTAGATGAAGAAAAACAATTTTTAACGACACTAAATTTATAGTATTTTTATGTTTCACATTTTATAAGAACACAATATATGACAGAATAAGTTCCATCTGCTGACTTAGCTGAGTCATATAAATAGAGGGACCAGATAACCCTTTATCTGATCTTGCACTTGTCACTAGATCAGCTGGAAGCAAAACTTTCCGCCCAAAGAGAATACCCTGTGGGTTCATGCGCTGCAGTTCTATGAGCCATTAAAAGTAACCCTTAAGCTGAGTCCCAGGAAGTCCAACTTGATATTGCTTCATAGGAGCTCTGAACTTTATCTGTGGATTTTCCTCTTCTGACTCTTCTGACAAGCAGATTGTCTACACCAATCAGTTACATCTGTCTTGTACCCAGTCCAGTATACTCTTCTTCTTATTTTGCTTATGGTCTTGCGAACACCCAAATGTGCAGAATGTATGGACTCATGTAAGCTCTTGAAAATATCTTTCCTAATAGCCTTAGGCACTACTAGTTGTAGCTGGTTGTGTTTATTCATGAATCAGTCCACTTTCTGTGGAGAACATTGTCCTGAAGTGCCAGTCGATCTCATGGGGCCCATAAATTCTTTAGTTCCTTATCATACTTAGATGCATCCTCCCATTTTGGTGCCCTATCTTCCTTCTTTCAACTGAATATCATTGACAAAATTTTGTCCTGTTGCTGCAGCATATAATTCTTCTCGGGAGTATGTCCAGGGAACCAGTTGCTTCCTTGACTACCTGTAGTAGCAAATGATCTAATGAATTTCCTGTAATAGGAACAGAGTCCTAAAAACTACGAACATCTCTGAGGCCAATCTCTGACTGTACTAACTGTCTTTGGGTCAGTAGCAACCCTATCTTCTGAAAGAATATGCTGTAAAAACTGAACCTGCTTCTGGAATAAATGACTTCATTGGTGAAAACTTTAGCCAGCTTGTTTTATTCTCTCAAAGACCATCCTGAAATGGGTGATGTGATGGTTGAAATCATTGTTTTTCACAATAATATCATCAAGATAGATATTTAAAATTTTAAGTGCAACAACACCAATGTGTTATACTGCACTATAAAAACATTAACTACTATAAATATATTAACTAATATTCACAAACATATATATATACAAACAATCAAAAACTGGCAAAAATACCAAACAAAAACACAAGACTATAGGAAATGACTAGAATAAACAATGTAAAAAATCAATCAACAATACATAAACAACAAACAAACTAAAGACTAGATATTGCAGAATAAATTAACATGAAGGACAAAACACAAAATAAATTAATTAAAACTTTTTAAACAGGCCACATTCTTTTAAATAATTAATGATATTAAAAACATTTTCACAAAATAATTTTTGCATTGTATTAACATTTCTATAATATTTAATTCTGGTGTCACGTAGGTCGATACAGTCTAATAATATATGCTTGACTGTATCGGGACAATGACATGGAATGCACCAGGGCATATCTTCACCTTTCAACAGATAACTATGGGTGAAATAGGTGTGTCCTATACGGGCTCGAGTTATAACTATTTCCTCCCTACGAGATAAACCCGTCCAAACATAAAAATCTCCTACTGATAATATCATCAAGATAGATTGAGCAAATATGTTGTAGAGATGTCAAAATCTTTTCCATCAGGCGTTCAAAACTACTTGGGCTGTTTGTCAACCCAAATGGCATCACTTTGAATTGATAAAGTCCTGATTGGCAATTAAAGGCTATTTTGGTCTATCATCTGGATGAAAGTAGAGAACCATTTTGCTCCTCGTAAAGTATCCAGACAGTCATCCATCCTTGGTAATGGGTAGGAGTCTTTGAGAGTAATCTCATTGAACTTGCGATAATCTACAGAGAAACAAATGACGGCATCCTTCTTTGTAACCATTACAATGGGTGATGCCCATGGACTTGCTGGAAGTTCTAAGATATTATTGCCCAGCATTTTCTTAACTTCCTCTGCAGTGTCTTTCTTGGGTAATGGTAGGCGACAAGTCTCTGCTGTATTACCGGTATTAATTTTGTGTTCAGCTAAGGTTGTATAACCCAAATCGGAATTGTACTAGGCAAAAGAATTAGCATGCTCTTTCAAAAGATTTCCAACATGAAGATGTTGATCCTCATGAAAATATTCCTTATATTCTTCCTGTAGTGATTGCAGATGTGTGGGGTATTTCAGAGCTATTTTCCTGCCTCATACTATAACATTTTTCTTCAGACCCAAAAATTTGATGCGAAGATTCACCCATTCCTATAATGGTTTCCTTGAACAAAATAGTTTCATCAGTAGTGTTACAAAACCTAACAGGGACATGTCTCGAAGCTGTATTGACTATGATTCTAGAAAACAAGTTCCCTTTGACTCCAATACTCTGGGGTTTCTGTTCATCCTAAGGTAGGATGGCAGAATAATCGGTCTGAACATAAGCTGCAAAAGTCGTGCTTTTTATATCCCTGGTAGCATAAAGACAGAGGCATGGTTGTGGATATCTTTTAGTTTCATTACACAATTTTGTTCTTTTTTGGGCCCAACCTTGACCATATGGCCCAGAAACATCAATCCTGCAGACATTTGACACATTATACGCAATGAAATATACATTAACCTAGACAAATAGGTTTTTTATATGTTACATGTTAGGTACTTATCCCCCCCCCCTTTTCATTAACATATAATAAAACAACATTTAAAATTATTAAACCAAGAGGTTCAAGGCTATTTCTTTTGATTATGTGTCATATTGTTAAAATCTTTCCAAAATCACCTCGGTGATTGTCAATGTAATAATGGTACAACCTGAAATATTACATACAATATATATGAAAAAAATTAAAACTTTTCCAGGTATTATTGCACATTTGTTTTCTTCCTATTTTCATTGTCTCCACTTCTCATTTTGTTGAGCCAACAAAGTGTTTTTGGTGTCCCTGATTCCCAATACCTTTGCACTGTTAGAATACCAAATGCAGTAAATATGCTACCATCACACCATTAGGCAAATAGTGACTGAAAATTATATTGATTAGAAAGAAGAAAACATGACATGACCTGACTTATACAGGAACCAACAGCGTCCATGTTGTTTTGCATATCCAAAAATGGATGAAATTCAATTGTTGTTACTGATTTGGTAATGTGTAGAAATTATATGGTAACTGGACTATACTCTTTCATGTACTACTTCCTCCAAAATGAAATCAACTTTTGGTGTAATTATATTAAACTGATGCAATTATTTATATGTTATCATTTTGGTACAGACATTCAGCACTGCCTCAGTGAAACCCACACAAAGATGACAGCATTTGATTAGATATAAAAATCTTGTTCAGAGTTCTTCAGTAAAATGCCCTTGACACCAAGACACCAGGGCTATCGACCCATCCCTAGACAAATCTATTAACTTAATAATTAAAACTGCCTAAACTATTTTAAAAGTTTATGGATATTTTAATGTACATAGAAAGGTGAGATAAGTTAAATATCATTACTAGAAATTGTCAGCAATTAAACTCAATTGTGGACTGTCACTGACAATGAATCAAGTTTATGTTAAATCGTCCACCCATTAACTAATATATCATAAATTAGTGGGGAAAAAGCCTCAGTAAGATAGAAAATGAAATGTCTTTAAAGTAGAACATGAATTGTTTTGATGAATGTTTTTCTTCGAATGCAATTTCTCGGTAAATATTAGCTGTGACCAGCTTCAACTTATGAAATATTGAATAAGGATTAAAGGACTTAAAATGTAGCTACTTAACCACTTGAAAATAACTTTAGGTTCAGTTGTTTATTAGAAAACTATTTTGTTACCATTATTTGAAAAAGGACAGAGGTAGAGAAACCCAGGGCCCGTATTCACGAAAGGTCTTAGACTTAGCCAGGTCTTAGGCTTAAATCCAGTCTTAAAGTTAAGACTTTTGTCTCAGCTAAGTTTTGTCTTAAAACCGTATTCACAAAGGGTGACTTAGCTAAGTCCAAGATTATCAAATAACCACAGTGGTTTTCTGTGTCATGTGACCTTTCTTTGATATTCAAACTATACTATTGGTGACATATATCCTTCATTTAATGCATTTTATCTAAGGAAAAGTGCTGTTTTGAAATGGAAAGGCTTGTTACCACATATAAACTTCCAAAGACTGCTTTAGTGAGATGTTCTGTATAATTATACTTTATTTACAACCATTTCAAATTTTGAAGTGGAGAAAAGTTTATGGCGGCCATATTTAAGTCCTCTTTACAAAATTTAAGCCCACTACTAACCAGTCTTAAAGTTGAGCCCTTGGCTAAGCTTAAGATCGGTCTTAAAATCTTTGGGAATACCACTAAGCCTAAGATAAAAGGCTTAGCAGTTTTTGGGCAGAAACTTGAGACAAAAGTCTCAACTTTAAGCCTAAGCCCTGACTATTTTGTGAATACGGGCCCAGGTGTTTTATTTGCTAGAGGGTATAATGTGTCAAAAATGAAAAAGAATGACAGCAATGCTTGCTTATTAAAGACAAAATTGTCCTGTCAACAGCAGTGAAAAAAAGCCAGTTTAAAAAGAAATGTGTGTCGTATTGGGATTCTCGCGAACCATGTTGTAGAGAACTGAACATTGTGACCAATTGATCAGTTTGTTAATTGAAGCAGTTACAGTTTTTAAAACAATAATTGTATATTGAATATCTGTTTTGATGATATATTGAGATTTTAATTTTTATCATTTATACCTACATCAATTACCTCTTGATTAACAAGACTCTACTTCAATTAAAATTAGAAAAAAGTGTTAAAAAGTACAAGATCACTAGCATGGCTGTTATCTCTCTGTTTACTGTAGTAGAATGTAGAACATAAGAATGGTATGGAAAAGAAAATAGGTCTTTGAAGACCTACTCATTTTAAGTACCTCAATAATTGTCATACTTATGGGCAGAGATAAAAATTTCTAGCTGTAATTTTTGTAATATTTGTACAAACTAATCTTCATAAAAATTGCCCAAAACCTTGCTCAGTAAAAAGTGTTGATAGTTTGCTGGACATATTTATCAAGTACTCATCAAGTACTCCAGGTAGGAGATCTGAAATTTGCACAGAAAATCCTCATGAAAAGAATACCACTGCCAAATTTGACACAAAGATTTGTAGGCCATGATTTCCTGAAGTTGTTTTCACATTTCAAAGCCCTTAATGCAGCAATGAATCACAATAAATGTTCCCAAAGGGGGGGCCAGAAGGTTGAAAAAAAAGTATTTAGAATGTGGCTAAATTTTGTATTATTTCAAAGGTATATATCTGTGCTAACATAATCTGAAATTTTTCTGTGTTAACTTCATTATTCTTGAAGTTACCAGTAATTTTATAAACACACCGAAATCTTCCTGAAACACTGTTGCGGACACTACATAAAGGGTACACTCTTTATAGCCAGACATTTAGTGTATTTTTTTACATTTATTTATTGTAATTTGGTTACTTACATGGAGTGTACAGATAGTTCTTTAAATTTTATTAAATTACTGTAAGAAAAATTGCTAAAAAAAATGCCTTGTCAAGAGCTGTTGCAAAATTTTTATAGCTTTATACTGATAAATATGAAAGTTTCTCTTGTATTATACTTTCTTATTTGTTGTTATCAGTTTTAAAGGCCACACAAAAATATAAGTAATGTAAAGTACAAAATTGTTTAACTTCTTAAATACATTGCAACATTTTGAGAAAGTGTAACATGTCAGTTATAAAATGTTGCGGACACTACAAAATATGTTAAAGTAATATTTTTTGTACTTTGTCACAATTACAATATTTAAACTCTAACTATATGAACTGATTATTTATTTTTCTAAACTAACTAAACAGACCTATGTCCTGGATCACAACAAAATTAACTACTGGAAAGATTCTTAAATAAGTGATCTTCATAAGGTTATATATGAATTTCTTGTTAAATCTCCAAATTACGTTACAACTGATACACAACAATGTGAGAAACTATCTATAGAAATTATTCATTGAATATAAGAAAATTGTCAAATCTGTGCTGACTCTGTCTTTAGTATTTATTTACGGACACTACATTTATATGTTGTCAGAAGTGAAATATAGTCTTGAATGGCTTCTCTTCTCAAGGAGTTTTGGATATAGCAACAACTTTGTAATATGTTCCATTTTTAGCTGGTTTGTAAAATCTGACAATGAGCTTGTCTTGGTGACACAGGAGACACATCGCTTGATCTTGTCATCTTTAGATATACTTATGGATTCCCACTTGTTCCAAATTATTTCAGTATCGTTATTGATATCTGTAATTGGCTTCAGATAATTATCTAGTAACTTCACCCCACACTCTTGACAGTCTCTCATCAAACATTTTTGTTTGGGATTTTCTCCTTCCTCATTTTGACACAAAGTTTCACTCACAATTTTCTTTCTATTAGTATCAACCCCAGCAAGGACATCTTTATTTTCATCATTTTCCATAGTTCTTACATATTTCCCAAGTGCCTCTAGCTTCAAAGCCAAATTACAGCATGTTTGACATAGACAGGTTTGCCTACTGGTTTCAGAGGCTTTTCTTACATTTGTTGGTTTTAAATGAGCAAATGAAGTCATTCCAATCTTGATCTCTGGATGTGTTTTGTGAAATTCTTCATATGCATCTTTTATGGACATAGTCATGTAATGTTTCTTTCTTAGTTATTTGCATCAACAACACAGTTCCCAATTCAAGGTAACAGAAGACTGAAGCAAAATATATGATAGCAGTGATACACATAATTTCAACTGTATTTTCAGGCTCTGAATAGAATAAAAATGAAACCTCAGCCTAGGAAAAAAGACCCTAGAAAATCTAGTGAAAACGGTGATAAGTTTTGTAAAAATAAAAGTACTGAGAGATCAAGAAATTGGAGAGAGAAACAGAGATCTGATAGTAAGAAACATAAAGACATAAAACAGAAAGATAGATTCAGAAAGCAAAAAGAGAGAAAGGAGAAAAGGGATAGAATGCTGAAGGACCCAAAATTGTTAGAAGAGTATAGGTTAGCCAAGAAATTGGAAATGAGAAAGTACAGGCAGAAAAAGGCTGATCAGCAAGTCGCCACTGAAATTTTTTCAAATTTACAAGTTCGTGGAAAGAAGAAGAAACAAAAGACACACAGGAAAGACACCCAGATGAGATATAGACAAAAAGTGAAAGAAACTGCAAACAAAAAGCGTGAAAATGTAAGGAGGGTTCAGCAATGGAGACTCCGAGTGAAATTAAAGCAGACACATGAGAAGGCAAAAACTAATGAGAACAAACTGTCTGACACAATAATAGAAAATGAAAGGGATAACGGGCATGAAGTAGATTATGATATAGAGGGTGGTGAAGCTAGAACTGAAAGTGAGTTGTCCAAATGGAAGAAGAAAAAATATTGAGAAAAGTGAGAAAAATTATACCCAAAACAAAGAAAGCTGAAATACTAGAAGGTTTGGCTAGATCACCACAAACATCAAAATTATTGGAAAAGAAAGGGGTTATAATGTCTCCACAGAATAGAACTAAGCTAAAAGCTGCAAAAGATTTATTGTCTTCTTTCAAAGAATGTATTGATGAAACAAGCAAGCAAGGTGCCACAAAAACCTGCAAAAGCCATAGTGGATTAATCTTAAGAAGAGTCATTATGAGAAGCATGAAAAGTCAGACCATGACAAAAGGAATGAAGACGTACTTCAAAATCCGAAGTACCATGAAAAATCAGAAGGAATGGTGGGCAAAACAAAAACGAAAACAGCGCAAAGATAGGTTGTCTGAAAATGTCAGAGGTATCGTGAAGAGTTTCTTTTTGAGTGCTGAAGTAAGTCGTCAGGTGCCAAACAAAAATGATGTGATGAAGGTCTTAAATGAAGGTGGATCTGAACTAGTAAATAACAATCATAATGTTGGATATACCATGCACACATTTGAATGAATGCAACAACACTGTATGACCAATAATATTCAAAGTAACAGAAACTGAAATCAATAACTTTGTGGTGGTTATATGTTAATATCAATACATTGTCTGCTTTTCTATTGATTTTCTTTTGCTGTTCTGTACTATGTGATTCCCTTTCTTTGTATATCTGAAAATATAAAATAAGTACTGTTATATATACTTTTGGATTAATTCAGTAAGAATTCCAATTCAATTAAGACTACAACTTTGCGTTTCATTAGATTTCTGTTGATTTTACGCATAAAAATAAACAGTATACAATATACTATGTAACTTGGAGCTAAAAGTTAAACAAATAATTATTTCACTGTTACGCATTTCTTTGTAGGGTTCTTCTGATTTATTTTTGTTGGGGACACTACAATGAAATCTTGAAGTATAGATACCTCATACAACTAAAAAGGTTGTAATGAATAGAAGCAGCTGGCAGTTGTATAGTGCTTTATTATTATATATAACAAAAGGTTGAAGAAACAAATTATAAACTGATTTTAGGCTTCATTACGGTTTACAACAGTGTTTTAATGATTAATTGTAATTAAATTATATATATCTATGCATATCTAAATATATAAAACTAGATAGAGTATCATTAGTGCAATAAGCATCAAAATTTTTGTGCTGATCTCAACTATTAAACACAGTATATAGCCACAAAATCTTTGAAAGATTTTGTAGTGTCCGCAACATTGTAGTTGCGGACACTACCGTTCATTTTTAGGGGTTTTTTTAAAGATACATTTTATCAGAACAGTACTTTTGAGTTTATTTATTACTTATTCATATATGTAAACTAGAGACACAGAAATAGTTACAAAGACATGCTTCCAATTTGAAAATATATTGATTATCTACCTGTTGCGGACACTACAGAAATTTTATCTTTTTTGTATTCATTAAATTGGGTGAACTTTAATAATAACAAATCTTGTAAATAAATTTTAAAAAACATTTGAATGTATTAGTAAGAACACAGAATGAAAAGATAATGTCAAAATAACAAAGGTTTTCTTGATTCAAAGCAGTTTTTATTGAATGTAACAAACTTAAATATATTTCATTTTACATAATAGACAAACCATATATACTTACCATTTCAGTCATAAAACAGACATTAAATGATGGATTTCACCTCTGTAAACTGCAAAAAAGCTGATGCATCGGGTTATTTGAATCAAAAATGCTGGGTATTACAAATATGGTTTATTCACTTTTGTTTATATTTAATTCATGACATAAACTGAGTAGCCCCTCGTAACGATGAAAATTGACCAATTTTGGACAAACTTCCAGTTATATGGAAAAAACCTGTGTATTATGAATCCAAAATTGTTCACTGAAATTGTTCTTATACTCTGTGCTTCAGATATCATAAACTGTGTTCAGGTATTCTTGATTGTTATAGTCATGTTGAGTGTGTAGCAATAATTTCAGGAAAATGACATTTTATTGTGATTTAGCCGATAATATGATATCTCCACTTAACCTTGGAGCAGGGGTCAAAGGTCAAATTTGATGCTTGAAAAAAATTTGCAGGCCATGATTTTCTTTAGGTTGTTTTCACATTTTAAGCCATAGGACCACTAATAAGAGAGATATAAGGAAGTGTATGCCTAAAGATATTGGCACATGTATGAGGAACTTCTCCTAAAATGCAATGCCCTGAGACATACTGTTCTAGGTATGGAGGTCTGTCCGTTCGTCTGTTGCCCAGAGCCATTCAAAGCGAGGTACTCCAAAAGTGTGAAAAATTTTCCCATTGACTATTGAAGGGATTTGTCTTACTTTGCTCATATGAAAAATGTCACAAGTAGATTTCCTTGTGTGAGTATCAGGCCTGGATCTTCGTGCCCACATGTGGGTGTGGGCTAGGTCAGTTCTTTGGAAGTTGGTGCTACCTTAAAATTTTTGTTACTGTTCATCAATTGTACATGTGGCCATTTCTGATTGGTCACTCTGTGGTCAGTCGCTGTGAACATCTCTGCACTCTGCAATTTTGAAGTTGGAGGCACATAGGAACACAATTTTAGGTGGTTTTAGGATTTATTGTTTTTAATTTTATTTTAATGAGGTGTACAGTGGCAGAGACTGAAAAAAGACACTACAGCTTGTGTTCTGGTAGTGAAACTGGTAAACTCCCAGTTCAAAATCAATTTTGGATGATTCAGCATTTTTGGCTAATGTTTTATAGCAGGATCAGGATTCTGACTCCGGTGAATCCTGTGATTCAGAGTTAAATTGCAGTGCTGTAGTGGATATCTCTGACAATCATCACATACATAAGCAGGTGAATAATGTTCAAATACTTTCTCAGCTTTCTGTTATTAGTGACAGATTACAAGTTTTGGAAAAAAATAATGTAAAAAAGATTCGGATCACGAAAAAATCAAGGGAGTTTCCAAAAAGAAATCCAGTGCACAAGTTACCTCGGTCACAGTGCCACCAACACATGCTGGGTTGCCAGATTTACATACACTCAGACAAGATGCATATATTCAAAGTCAGGTTGACCAGAGACTCGAGGATCTTGCTAGCAATGAAAATACAGGTACAAAAATTAAGTCCTTGAGGGGGGAGGTCTTGTGGAAGTTTTAGTTCAAAATTGAGTTAAATGGCCCCAAGAGTTTGTCTTGTCTGGATCCAAAGAAGAAAGAATTCAATATAACCAGCTTTCTATTGTTCAATGGGTGGCTGGTTTCTACCGGATCTTAAGAGAAAAAAAGATCCTCCAGTCAAAAACATATGCTAGATTTCTTGATATGATTAATGGAGGATGCCAATGAATTCTCTTGGGATGCAGCACGGGCCAGCCATGTAGTCCTGCTTTGTAGGATTCAGCATGGAGAGGTCAAAGGTTATAGTGAGACACATAAGTTGGATAGGATTTGCAGATCTAACGCTCAAAGACATGTGGTCATCTTACTAAAAGAGGCTGGAAATTCTCAGAAAAGGTAAAAAATTAATATGGTTCTCACTTCCTCCTACTTTAATCAGGGCACATGCATGCATCAAAAATCACATGACACCAAGGGTGTTACCTATAGGCATATTTGCATTTATTGTTTTCAGCAAACTGGCAAAATATACCCACACTCTGAACAGAATTCTTAAAACAAGAGCAAAAAAATGTCAGTGTCAAAAACGAGTAACTTGCGGGGACATAAGGTTGTTCCCACCCAAACATTTCGGACTTTGATTGTATAAAATGAAAATTTTCCAATGGTTCAGGCAAAAATTGATGCTAGTATAAATACAGCCATCAAGTGGTTTGCATATTACAAGGCTTTTAAAAAAATGATGAAAAGAAACCTTATGGCACTGGTAAATACAGTGACGGACATTGATCATCAGGCCACAGGCACTTTTAGTATGGATGTTATACAGCAAACTTTTAAATGCACAGCTAAGGTCTATAAGAGGGATGTTAAAAATTCTAGTCCCACTGACAGAAATTTGGCTATTACAAGTAGTATTCAATGCTCGCGTCCTGGCCCTTGTCGTGATAGAAAATTGCAAACAAATATAGCAAAAGTTTGTAGGGAAAAAAGTACTGGTGTCACTGTGACCAGGGCCAGCCCATATATGTTACTAAAAATAAATTTCAGCCCTTGCAAATGTTAATGGTCGATGACCACATGGATTAATGTTCAGAACCAGTTTTGCAAGGTCAAAAGAGTGATAGTTCCAGCCTTATAGAAGCTGTTAATATAAACAATGCACAGCTGAATACTAAGCCCCTGTTGGCTTCTCAAGAAAAAAAATTATTTGGTGGGGAAAAAACAAAACTGGATCTTTGACATGGGAGAGTTCTGAAGGCTGTACCTTAGAAAATCACTCAAAGAGCACAAATGTCTGCCTGGCTACACCTGCAGGTGAACTTAGCATGCACAAGCCTATTGGTAAACAAATGCTATCCAGAAACTTAGAACCGCAATATACAGACCCTATTATTGAGTCTTCTCTTAGCAATGAAAATGATGTAATAGTTCACACAGATATGAAGCTAGATAACAGTAAATTAGCACTAAATACGTTTGGCTTCATACCTACAGTACCTTTACAAGTCTATACTGGTGAAGTAGTTCATTGTCAACATACTCCAAGTAGCCTTGAGGCTCGTCATATAATTAGAGCTACAAAAATGCCTAATTACATGCAGTGTCACATTCCTGTGCAGTCTGGCATAAATATTAAGGCCTGGAGAGCCCATTTGTCCAATTATTGGGACCAACAATTATGTGATTTATTAGAATTCGATTTTCCGTTTGATTTTTATAGGAACTGTGTTCTAAATTCTTTATGTGACCAGACGTGTGAAATACTCTAGGTATTTCTCGAAAAGAATGCTACAACTGCTTAGGGACAATGTCCAAAGTCAAATAATTTTAATTACCCCAGAATTTAGAAAGGACTTTTCTATCACAATACAATGGGGTTACATAGTATGACACCAACTACTGCCATACAGGGGTCCATTTTGAAGCTTGTCTCTCAGGTCTTGGGGCTAGTTTTGAATTTTAATATCGTGCATTTAGAACTGCTGAATATAGTTGTTGCTCTTAAAGTGAGGGCTGTACATTGGTGAAATAAAAAAAATAAAGTCCACTATGATAACATGGTGGTAGTTGAGGTACTTCAGAAAGGTGGGGCTAAAGATGCCACTCTTGCACTCTTGGCCAGGAATGTATGACTAATCAGTACACTCTTTGATATACAGATACTTATTTGCCATATTCCAGGAAAAGAAAATATATTAGCCGACCTTTTGTCAAGATGGCAGTTGTCAGCTGAGAATTATAGGCAGGTGCCCAAATTTTACCTCAACCCATTTGGGTTCAAACACATTTAGACCTGACTTTACTGAACCATGAAATTTAGCATTATATATATTTATGTTTCAGATACATTAGGCATGGCAGCCCAGCAGGCCACCTCTGCTGCTGATAGACTTCTATCTCGCTTCCGTCCCTCCACATGGAGGCAATACCATAGAATGTAGTGCAATACATTGTTTCAGGTGGCAGCTGGGCTGCTCCCCTGTCAGGTAACTGTTCAAATGTTACTCTCTTTTCTGGAGTTTTACATCAGAATGCTATGGGCCCAGGTCAAATTTCAAATTACATCTGGGCCCTCAGAGCTTTATAGATTGTGTATGGCCTTAATAAAAGTGCATTTAAAGATGAGCGTTTGTCACTATTCTTGAAATCACTAAAGTTGCAGGCCCCATTCAAACCAAAGCCAGTGCTTTCTTTGGACATAGAATTGTTGCCAAAAATTGGCGACCAATGTGAGAAGTTTAGTTCCCAGTGCTTTTTAAACCACTCTATTTGGTTTCTTTTTTCTCATTTATGAGATTGTCCAATTTGCTACCTCATTCTGTACTGGTGGTTACATGGTCTAAGACTATGCAAAACAGAAAAGAGTTTGCTACCTTTACCAGACCTACAAGGTAGTCCTTTATGTCCTGTTTCCGCACTGAGGACCCTTTTGCAAGCTTTCCCTGGGGATCATAACTCTCCTGTATTTGTCATCCCAAGACAAAGAAAGTTGGTACCATTAACTGATTCAGTTGCACGTAAGCATTTGAAAGACTTTTGCAAAGCTTTGGGCCTCCGGAAGTGACTGACTTTCCATGATTTCAGAAGGGCTGGAGCTTCTTGGGCTTTCCATCAAGAGATTCCTTTGGAACATATTATGAAACATGGGACTTAGAAATCAGATTCCGTATGGACCTATCTTTCTTCTGTCTCTGCTAAAAACCCTGTGTCGCTTGCCTTTCCATGTGAACTACTTCCCTAGTACTGCTGGGGCTTGGGTGCTTCTTCATTGCCAGATTATGTATACACACTGAATTAAATAACATTCATACAGATATTAATACCAAAGTTTTAAAGATCTTATACATTATATCAGTGTGTCAACAGTTTATTGGAATACACTGACTATTTGCTGCCCAACTTACCTCCCTTACTTCGGGATTGTCAGAATTGCTTTTTGACCTTACTTTGACCTTGCAGGTTGTTCACCTATGACCTTTTGGTTTAATTTCATTACTGGCCTGGTATGGGTTATTCTTGGTTTGGCAGGTGGATTGGACAGAGTTACTTAACCACAAGCAATGAACTCTAAAATCAATTATATATTGCTGCCCAATCTGCCTTTCCTTTGTATTATCTTGCTTGGTATGACCTTGTTTTGACCTGTAGGTCACATGTGTCATCTGCATTTGACCTTAAATTTTTGCTACTGGTTAGCTCAGTTTAGCAGGTTGCTTGGCCAGCTTAGGTTACACATTAATAATAACATAAAATATAATAAATATTTTACTATGTGCTTGTTTGAAAAATCAAGTAGTTTTGCAAAGTTAAAGAATAAATTTTATATCCCATGTTCCTCTTTCTTTCAACTTGCTGGGAACTGTTTGTTAATTATTTTTTATTAATGTTTTGATAATTTTAATGTAATAAAATTCATGAAGTCGTGCACTAAATCCCTTATAACTTGAACAATATTTCGTTAAAATATGTTGTTCAGCTACTTTTTACATTAGCTACAACATGATGAGTAATTTAGGAGTCTATTGAAATAGCTAAGCGGGTAATAGCTACTGTCTTGCTTTTCAGTACTTTCCATGATATGTGCAATAACTTATTGAGAACTGTTGCATATAGAACATTTTCTTTAAGTATGTTGAGCTAATTCTCCATAACTACAACTTGGGCAGAAAAGCATAAATTTATAGTATGTGGTTTGTACTACTTGTACAAAATTAGATATGAAAGTGAAACCTGGTATACAAATATTGTGCAGTGACAGTTTTTCTAATGCATACATGCATGTTGTTAAATATAACTGATAACTAGTGCAGGGAATGGAACACAATTCCATATCAATATCAAACTTTAATTTGGGTTTACACATTAATCAATATTGAAATACCTTTCATGCCGTAAGATGCATCATTTGCACCAAAATGCTGTTAATATTTAATCTGTATAGTGGCCATACAGAGCGGAATATATTTTTTTCGTATACACAAGCGTCTCTGTACTATGGATAATTAGCTGGTGTTTGTTGAATAACAATCCATGCAGAAATGGCGGAGAAATTGCAAGTAAAATATCAAATATTTTATATCCCCGTATATTTGACAGCCTTTTTCCACATTCTCTCTTTATTTATTTATTTGGGGTTTTACTTCGCTTTCAACACTGTACAGGTCTTATCACGACGGGTAGTTGGAAGGGCAGAGGAAACCAGTACATATAGTTCGTTAGGGTTCTGTACTGTAAACTGCTGACCAACGGCAAGCAACTACCAGCTTTCCCACTTGAGGCCATGCCGGGGATCGAACCCCGGCCTCAGAGGTGGCATTCTCTCTTTAAGTATGAATATTTTTAAATTGTAAAACATACAAACTGTTGGATAATAAAAGCAAAACATTACTCAAAATTAGACATATAAAGAAAAGTAAACCCCACTTGGCCAATACTAATACAGTTAAACTCTGAAAAAGTGGCCAATACCAGAAAATATTGGAGAGCGAGGCCCGATAGGGCCGAGATTTTCAATATTTTCTGGTATTGGCCACTTTTGACAAAGTATGATATATCTAGGGACCAGACATCAAATAGGATATAGTGGGGTTTACAACAGCCAAATTCCTCAAAAGTGGCCAATACCAGAAATTATAGAATATCTCAGCCCTATCGGGCCTCGCTCTCCAATATTTTCTGGTATTGGCCACTTTTTCGGAGTTTAACTTTATTGATATATCAGTCACAAAGATTATCAATATAATACATGTTCAACAAAAATACCTCTGTGACAGAAGTACTGTAGCTGCTTTATGTATGGGGTCGTGGGACAGTCATCTTCTTGTGTAAAAGTAAGTCAGGAACAATATAATTCCAACCCCCTTTTTTCTGCAAAATACATATCCACATTAATTTATTTTGACTTTGTTATTTATGTTAATTTGCTATTTTTACATGTTTGTTCTTTTTTACTTTTGTATACAGGGTTGACTTACAAAATATACGAACTGTATTTTTACTTTACGTTTACCACAAAATGATATGTCAGTTTAAATATTTCTGAAAAATAACTTTTTTTTTTCAGTAATCTTATTGTATGATAGCTATCACAATAAAAAAACATTTATTATTCCATGTTTTTTTCTTGTGTTTATAAATAGCTTTCTTAAGAGGACAAATATATGTGCTTCAACAATTTATAAATTAATTTCATCATGACCCAGACAATTTCAACATCTGCGTAATATGGAATATAAGTGGTTAAATGTACGACTTTTCTCAATTGTGGTCAGAATAAAATCAGTAAAACTCAAGTTTTATCAATTTTTGTAGTAGTGTTTTTAAAGTGAACAGCCTTTATGTCTAATGATTTGCTTCACACCTAAGCTTTAGTTTATACTGTTTGGTAATAAAATCACGCCTGAGATAATATTGCAATTTTAGTCAAAATGGGCCTTTACAATTACACACACACATACAAAAAAAATAAAAGTATACTGTGGAATTATCCACAGTTCTTAAATAAGTAGCAATTGTACTATGACTATTCATTTACTTTAACGTTAAATGTAACACATGCATAATATTTGATGAATGATATAATTGATAAAATTAAGTTGACAAGCTGAGATTTTCATAATCATCTTGATTTTGACATGGGTGGCTTTGAAAAATGACAAAAGCAAAGCCTGTGTTGTGTTGATGGCTCTCACATGTTTCCTTGTATGACATGCCCACTCTCATCAACAGCCCGTTTGTTTACACTATTCACCCATATCTTCCTCCAGTGAGGGTCCCTTTATAAACAAATTGATATGCAAACAATTCACTTACACTATATTTTACATTTAAAATGTATGTAAATGAGAAAATGTATAGATTATTTGCTGAAGGAAAAGCTTAAAGTTACTGAGTTGAGAACAATAGATAGTAATAATAATAATTCTAATTCTAATTGGACTTTTATAGCGCTAAATCTCTCCATACAAGAGGATTCTAAGGTGCAATAAAACCAAAAAAGCAGTTTACCAAATTTCAGACAGAAGAGGGGTCAAGCACCACAGAGAACACCAGGGTATGATCCAGGCTAAGGTAGGTATGCTTTGGTGTACAGGTAGGTTTTAAGCTGCTTTCTGAAAGAGGCTAAGGATGGAACGGCATGAATCTCATCTGGAAAAGCATTCCAAACAGTAGGAGCATCAAAAGCAAAACTATTACCAAACTGTTTTCGATAGATTTATGAACAGAAGGGTAGAACTTGGAAATGACAAGGAATGACAAGGAAATTTCCACCACTTTGGCTGCCCCTAATGCTATAAGAACTGCTGTAGGAAGAAACATATTGAGCAAAATACCTAGGAAAACATGTGTGAAGAAACTCGTAAACAATAGTGGCTGTCTTAAACACCATGCGCTGTTCAACAGGAAGCCAATGCAATTTCTTAAGCACAGGAGTTATACTGGTGTATTGACTGATGTTTGATACAATTCTGGATTTACTGTAATTTATGTAGATTGAACTTGGAGAGGCTCCTGAAAAGTGAGTTGCAGTAATCCAGCTGACTACTAACAAGAGCATTTGCCAGAAACATCATGAGTAAAAAACGCTTGACATGTCTGAAGAACATGAGTTTTAAAAAACAGCTTTTCCAGACATTCTGAACATGCTTGGACAAGGAAAAATTTGAATCGAACCGCACACCCAAATTCTTGACTGAGTCAGCAGGGCCAAGTGGATATCAATTGGAAAACATGCTTTCAACTTGTCCCTCTGTCTCTTCGAAATCAAAGATGATAAACTCAGTCTTGTCAGGATTCATTTTGAGCTTGCTAGTAGGCATCGACACCTTAGCATCATTTAGGAACCTGTTCAACTGTTCAAATTCAGCAGATGCATTCCTCTGGGATAAATGTATATTTGTGGAGTTCTTTACAGAAAAAATTGAAAAAATATACTCAATTTTCTCTACTTCACTGAATTTCCAACACATCACCCCAGACTCTCCACCCATGTTTGCCTCTTTTCTCTACTGTAACTGAAGATCAAGTTACCAAAATTATTCTAGACTCTGCTACTAAATCATGTTCCCTTGGCCCACTTTTCTTGTTCTTGAATATCTGGACATTCTCATCACCCCCATCACCTCAATAATCAATGCCTCTCTAGAACAAGGTAAGTGTCCTAATTTTTTTAAGCAGGCCCATGTAACTCCAATCCTCGAAAAATCATCCTTAGACAAAGACGTTTTCAAAAATTACAGGCCTGTCTCCAATCTAGACTTTATTTCAAAGATACTTGAAAGGGTAGTAGCAGCCCAGCTACAAACTCACCTTGATGAAGCCGGCCTGATGACTGCCTTCCAATCGGCTTATAGAAAACACCATTCTACAATGATATTCTTCTCAATATGGCCAAAGAGTCTGTTACAGCCCTCACCCTTCTAGATCTCTCCGCCGCATTCGATACCATTGACCACACCATTCTCCTGGACAGACTTCATGGTTACTATGGAATCAGTAAACGGCACTCTGCTGGTTCAAATCATACCTGTCGGGAAGGACACATTCGGTCAAGGTAGGCAGCACACTCTCACATCCTGTTGCCCTCCAATATGGGGTCCCCCAGGGCTCCGTCCATGCTCCAATTCTTTTTTCGCTCTAAACCAACCCAATCAGCTCCATCATTCAATCTCACAGTAGCATTAATTACCATTTCTATGCCGATGACACCCAATTATACATTTCACTCTCACCATAAATTTTTTCTCACTGTATACAAAAACTAAAGAATTGCCTAAACGACATCCAAAATTTCATGTTCACAAATAAATTAAAACTCAACCCTGACAAAATCGAGTTCATTTTGATAGGTTCGAAAAACAACCGTAAACAACTCCTTCCTCACTTTCCAATCAATATTCTTGGTAATCAGGTCTCACCAGCACAAAGTGTCAAGAACCTCGGAGTGGTGTTTGATTCCAATTTTACCTTCTCTGACCATGTGTCACAGGTCATAAAGTCCACTAGAGTTCATGCAAGAGACCTCTAAAGAATTCGCCCCCTTCTAGACCTTAAAGCATCAGTTCTTCTAGCCAATGCTTTGGTGAGCATCAGATTGGACTACTGCAATTCCCTGTTCTTATCACTCACTGATTTTGAGTTAAGGAGATTGCAATTAGTGCAAAACTCACTCAGCAGGGTTGTCACCCGTTCCTCAAAATTTTTCCACATCACCCCTGAACTCAACTTCATTGGCTTCCAGTCAGGTACAGGGTACAATTCAAAATGGGCCTTATTACATACAAAATCCTCCACCAAGGTCAACCTGTTTACCTAAGAGAATTAATTCACCCCTACACTTCCTTCAGAAATACTAGGGTGTAGTACTACTAAACTCAAGTTCCTTCATACCCCCACTTTTGACCGTAGAGTTCATTAATCAATTAAACATTTCTCTAATTCTTTTAGTCACTACGCCCCAGTTCTTTGGAACTTTTTCCCCTTCCAAATAAGAAACAGTCCCTCTGTCGCATCTTTCAGGAAACACCTCAAAACCCACCTTTTCAATTCTAGTTTCCCAACTTAGTCTCCTTCCCTCTCAGTCTCACCCACAACTCTGGAACACTGACCTTGAATGCCCCTCAACTCTCCTTATTGGAGTTCCCCTTAGTGGGGAAGATATTGCGCCTGCAAAGCAGTAGATTAGATTAGAGTAGAAATGAAACTTTATTCCTTTATGTTTACTGATAATCAAACTGAGGGGTGGTGGTGTACAATGAAAACAACAAAGGGCCCAGGACAGAACCTTGGGGAATGCCAAATAGGAGTTTACAAACATCTGACAAAGTAGAACTAATTTTTATTCATTGATAAGCGTCTGTTAGGTAGGAAGTGAACCATTTCAGAAAAGAGCCACCGATGCCAAACCATATATGGAGGCAACTGAGAAGAGTGTAATGATCTATGGTATTGAAGGCGGCAAATAAATCAAGCAATACTAAGGTAGTGGTTTTACTTGACAAAGATAAGTGAACTTAGTGTTTTATGGAGAGAAGAGCTGTCTCGGTTGAGTGACTTGCTTTATGTGCAGACTGGTACGGGTTGTCTGAGTTATGAACATAGATATGTTCTAACAGCTGCTTGGCAACCACACATTCTACAAGTTTTGGTATGAAACTGAGGCCAGATACAAGGTGATAATTCTTGAGGTTGTCTGAAGGAGGATGTATTTAATACGAGGAGTGACTACAGCAGTTTTGAAAGCACCAGGGACACATCCCTCCATGAGTGAGCAGTTGACAAGCTTTGTAAGCGATGGTAGCCGTATGTCCATGCATTCCTTGATAAGAAATGTCAGCCAAGGATCTAACAGGCAGGCTTTTGTCAGTGAGGTTTTAATTATATTACCAACAGCATCTTCAGAAACTTGCCTAAAGACAGTAATTTGTTTTCACCAAAGTTCGACTGATCACCGCCGCCGCCGCCGGATTATGGTCTCCCTTGAATAACTTCTTAGCCTTTCAAATTTTTCTTTCCTTCTTATCTTTCTTTAAAACTATAGGGGCGGGAAAAATTTTTTGCGCAGACCTTAAGCTTTACCTAAGGTAACCTTAAGCATAACTCCAAAACACCCCGTCATCGCGTTTCGGAAAAAACCACACACACCTGTGCTATAAAATTTATCTGGTACATTCTAGACCAAATTTCCAAGGTTGGAAAGGATTTTCTCATCAATCGCACCATAAATACCTGAATGGGAGGCGTTTTATTTTTGTAAATTTTTTAAAAATGGGTACTTGGTCTGTATCTCAAAAACGGTTAGGATTTCGGCGTTTTGTTGGAATAACTTATTGAGGTCCTCAGTGGCCTAGTGGTTAGCAAGTTTGGCATCTAATCATAGGCTGTCACCTCTGTGGGTTCGAGTCCCACAAGTGGCAATTCTGAGGACCTGTCCCAATATGACCCTGGCTGTTGAACGGGACGTAAAACCCCAACTTTGGAATAACTTATTCAGCTACTTTTTGATAATCTTTCACATGCCGAAGTTTTAGCTCTGTGTCTGCAAGCTTAAGGTCACCTTAATGACCAAAACGTGGGTTCCCAGTAAACATAGCAAAGGTTTATAAACGTTTAGTAAACCTATAAACGTTTTTTAAACCAAATATAAACCTAAATATTGACAATTATTCAACATTATGGGTTTATAAACGTTTCAGCAACATTAGTTTGGTTTATAAACGTTTATATACAAACATTTATAAACGTTTATATATAAATGTTTATAAATGTTTATGCATAAACGTTTATAAACGTTTTTAAACGTTTACAAAGAGTGAAGAATATCTTAACCTCGCTTTCATTTGGGATAATGACATCAGCACAGCCATTTTGAGAGAAACTTGAGAAATATTTCTGCAAGTATATCTTGCTGCATCACTGTTGTTTGAATCCATCATTACATTCTAAGTAGATATATAGAAGTATCATTACATTCTAAGTAGATATATAGAAGTATGTCAAATGACATACTTCTATATATCTACTTAGAATGTAATGATGGATTCAAACAACAGTGATACAGCAAGATATACTTACAGAAATATTTCTCCAGATTTTCAACACGTGTATAACGTATAGGCAAGCGTTTATAAACGTTTATGTATAAACGTTTATAAACGTTTACAGGCAAATGTTTAGGGACCCATCATTTTAAACCTAATCTAAACCGTTGCTACTTAGGTTTATAAACGTTTATAAACGTTTGTAATGTTTACTGGGTTTTAACCCTCCAGTTCACTTAGTTTTCCACACTTTTCAACCAAACTTGGCATATATATTAAGATTCACCAAAGGATTATCCTGACTTTATGGTGACCTTAAACTGTTAATATTATTAGGGCTATGGCCCCCCTAAAATCATCAAATTGGAATAAAATTGTCTGGCCTGTTATTTTTCCATCTTTTTTAAAATCTAACATATATTGATATTGAGGTACATCAAAAGAACACTCTTACTACCTTATGATTCAAATATTAATAATGTTAGGGCCATCTTAAATTTAAAATGTAGAGTTTTTCAGCCCTAAGCTTAGTTAATGTGTATATTTTTCAAATAGAACTTGCGACATTTATAAAGGTTGGCAGAAAGGACATTCTGCTTTTATGGTCACCTTAAAGTCCCAATATGAATGAAGTTATGGTCACTTTTTAATGAAAAAAGGAAGTTTTCGGCCTCCAGCTATCTTATTGTTCAACTGACCTCAGCTAAACTTTGTACACTTATAAAGGATGACAAAAGGGACATTCTCATTTTATGGTCACCTTAAAGTCGCAATATGGATGAAGTTATGGTCACCTTGCAGTGAAATTATGGAGTTTTTAATCTCCAGCTATCGTATTGTTCAGCAGAGCTCAGTTAAATTTTGTACACTTTTAAAGATGACATTAGGGACATTCTTGTTTTCTTTCAACCTTGGAGTTCCAATACAACTACAGTCATGGCCATCTTGACATGAAAATGAGGATTTTCAGCCCCAAACTGATTTACTGTTCAGTAACATCAGTTTAACTTGACATTGATTATACTAAAGTAAGATTTTGTATAACATTTCACTTAAAATTCCTGTACTTAAGAGGCTTTGGCCATCTTAACATGATAAATATATACTTCTTGCTCCCTCCTCATTTATTTTAACACTTTTTAAAACCACACCTGGCATATGCATACTTAAAAATATTTATGCTGTCTGGCAAACCTAATCTCTTAGTGTTTATGAAGTTATGACATCTTCAAAGAAAAAAATGAGCTATTTATGATGCACTGATGTGGTTATTAACATATTGCAACTGATCAGTGTTCACATAATATAAATTCCCAATTTTAGGCAGATTAAAAAACCACATTCTTCTGATTCCATTCTTTTAGAATTGTGGGGATATAACTTTTCCTTTTTGGAAAAAAAGCTTCAATTGATTCAACTTTTGTTTTGTAGAAGGAGTTGATGATCTAGCTACTTGTTCACATAGACTATATAAATTTGTCAAATGTATACACCTGACTTCTTTCATAATATAAGATGTTTGGAAAAAAAACACTTTCTCATAAACAGTTTTTCTTGTACAGCATTTTATGTATCTCCAGCTGAGTGGAAATGAATGACTTGTCCTTTTCTTTTTCCTCCCAAACTCTGTATTTGCTTTGTGTGATATCTATCAAAAGGTACATTTATGGAAAGTCTTTCTATGCAGAAAGAACCCCCCCCCCCAACTCCCCTTTAGTGCACATAAAAAGCAAGTGGAAAAAAGAATGGCCTCAGTGGGGGAAGTGGGAGGGGGGGGGTTGATGGAGGGATTTGATAGAGAGATATATATATGTGTGTGTGTGAAGCAAAGGTGGAACAAAAAAAGTGGAATATTTATGCTATTCTTTCGGATGTATATTGTTTTCTTTTACTTCTTCAGTTTTACTTAGACTTCTACATTTAATTAATTTTAGCTCGAGTGGGAAATGAATTTTTGAAACTTTAATGCATTCAAATTCCTGAAGTGATGCACTAAATCACTTATAACTTGAAAAGTATTGCGTTCACAGCATTTTGTTAAAATATGTTATTAGGCTACTTTTTCTACAGCTACAACAAGTCCAGTAACTTGTTTGGTCTTAATTTTGTGCATTATTGAAGTGTGGAATGGATCATGATCTCCTACTATTATTCCTAAGCCTAGATTTTTAATTTCAATTGCTAAATCATTCATTAATATTGCAGTATATAAACTCATACTTTTCTTTCCCAATAAATCCAGTAACATGTTTCTAGCACTATAGCTTGACTTGTTTGTAACTTGATTTTTCTTGTAAGCAATAACTCTGAAGCAAAATCAGTAACTTTTGAACAAAAAGCCTAACGCACTTTGGTTCACTGGATTTTATTAGTGGTTTTGTTAAGTTTTTAGTTGAAGCACAATCAGTAATTTTAAACAATAGTTCTTAAGCATCTTAGTCCACTGCATTCAATTAGTGTTTTATACTTAAGTCTGATACTAATGACATTTTGAACAGAAATGTCTGTGGTTAGTGTACCCTTTCACTTGAGACCTCTTCTCCGAGAGCATTACCAAAGAATGTAGGACATACAGAATCCGGGAAAAAAAATGCCTCCTGGACAAAATGCCTCACAGAAAAAAATGCCTCCTGGATAGAATGCCTCCTAGAAAGAATGCCTCCTGGATATTTTGTGACTAGGAAAAAATGCCTCCTGAGAAAAAAAGTTATTTCAACTTGTAAACATGTTACATATGAAACCTATAACATATAATATCAAAAACATGTTAATTTCAGATATGTACAGTCAAAACCAGAACGTACAATATCATGAGGTACAATTTACAAATATCTTCTTGAAAGGGTATCCCTTCAGCTGTACTCTGGACCAGTTTAAAAGCAGGATTTATGGCTGTGAGGTTTCTTGATGAAATAGTTGTGGCTTACAATAGGCATTCTAATCAAATTACAACATAGGTTATCCCCTCTGTAAGGAGTTTATCACAGTTAGATGCACTAGGAGGGGCAGAAATGTAATTACAAGAAAAACACGACACCTGTCATAATGGAAACCAGGGATGAGCAGCCAGCTAAAAGAGTGAGAAGCACCAGCAAAACCTTACAAGAGAAACTTACATACCTTTGTACAGCTAAGCAAAATGGGTAAAAGACTGTGAATTTTTGACAGGCATTGGCGACTATAAGACTCAAGTGGAAAAAATGAAGATACCTCTGAAGTTGTAATGTGAACCTGTAGTGTTATAATACTTGAAAGAACTTTTTTTTCTTAGGAGGTATTTTTCCTGGTCACAAAATATTCAGGAGGCATTCATTCTAGGAGGCATATTTCCTAGGAGGCATATTTTCTAGGAGGCATTTTTTCCAGGAGGCATTTCTTCCGTGCATCGGACATACATTCTTTTCAGAAGTAAATTTCACACCTACAATTTCTCTTCTGCCAAGCTGTGGTCGTTCTTTCAATTGTTAAATATGGTAACATACACAATGCAATAAACTTTACATTTTCTATTCCTTGTGATGCATATCTTGAAATCTTTTACGGCTTACTTCACACTTTTTCATCAGGGCTGCTTCGTTTTTGTCAGCAAAACCATTTTTCTAGTTTTTGGAGGATGTGATGGAGGGTGAACCTCATTTTCAGTGCCAGAGGGAGTGAAAGTGTCTCTCTCTCATTTTCTGGATTTTGTTTGAAAAAAATGAGGCAAACTGGTCAGCCAATGACTTTTCAGACTCATGTGATGGAAGTGTCACATCAGAGACCCTGTTCACGGTTTTATGCAGTTCATGCTATTAGTTTTCTAGAGTCATGACTATTGTCTGAAATCAGTTTGCTGTAATAGTCTGACTTTTTCTAGTTTACAAGTGAACAATCTGACGACAAAGCCAACTTTTGTTCAGTGGATTTTACCCCTACTTTAAGTTCTCTCAAATTGGCGCCTAAGGGATTTTGTACATTGATAATCATCAGACATCCAATCCGCAGGATCTTTCTTTGTCAGTCTAGATATGAAAGGAGCATGCCTGTCAAGAGCATTGCCTGGTACAGGATTTAAGTCGAAAAACATATGGCTCTAGGTGAGGACACTAAAAACAAACATACAGGGAGGAGATCTTCACATGCAATAAAAAGAATTTGTTCACAGTCCAAAGCAGTGTGGAGTTTGTGAAGTGCTATTTGAAGTGAAGCATTAGAATTGATATCACTTTGTATTTGCTTCCCTCTGTGTGTTTAAAACTATCTATGTAATAATGTCAGATAAATTTTGCATTAAAATGTGTGTAAAATGTGTTAAAATATTGCTACAAATATTGAATATATTCCTTAATATACATTGTTGCACGCATGAAAAAGTTACCAATTTTAACTTTAAAATGCAGAAGAGAGAAACCCAAAAAACAGAGAGATACCTAAAATACAGTGTCTGGGAAGGCTATCCAATGCGATGGTTCTATAATGCTGCTTTTGAAGTCAGGACCAGAAATTCAGCAATTGTATATTTATGTAACTAAAATCCAGAAATTGACAAAAGTCAGAAGAAAAAATCTAAATTTTGCTGTGTGATTAACAAAGATGGGATTCAAAGCTAGACACATATTGATGTCATTAAGTAAAACTGTAATGTTCCGGACACACTTCATCCAGATCCTACCACCCATATGACTAATCGTATAGTTTGTATTGTTTGTCTTTACTTTCATTTTCATTGCCAACATATGATTAGGGTCGAAGATCTGAACCTGTCAAATCATATCAGTATATCAAATCATATTAAAATTATGTAGGTTGGGTTAAAAGTCCTGGACATTTAAAATTCAGTTGGGATTGGTCAGGGTAGGCTTTCAGATAAATTCGTAGTTCCAGGGTTAGGGTGCATTTAAATTATCCTAGTTTTTGTACTGATTTTGGTACTTTTTCACCCCAATTTGCCAATTTTTAAGCTGGACAAATCTTGTATTTACTTATCTGAACACCGGGGTAGCGATGCATTTAAATTTTCTGGCCTGTTATGGTAAGTTGAGCATTTTTCATCCATGACATGCTGATTTTTAAATTTGAGCCACAGTCCATGAAAAGGGAACCAGGCCTTAACTGTCAGTATAAACTCATCTGGCTTCTATAATGTCCAGTGTTACATTAAGTGGTGGTTCCATATTACCAATTTTGGTCCTACTCTGCAAAATATTAAGTTGGGACCAAAGTTCCTCTGGCCAAATATATCGGGAAATAATTTCATGTATGGTGGCAAAATTAGAGAGAATATGAAACATGTTGGATATATATATATGTTGTTTTTTTTCTTTTTGAAAAATTGGCAACTTGCTTCGAGACCCCAAATACAGGATTTAGACCCCAACTCAAATTGTAATGTTCAAGGTCCACTCCATTCAGATCGTACCACCAATAAGTGTAATTGTATTGCTCATACAACCAATCGTATTAAAATTACACAGATTGAAAAACTTACTGGCCCCGACTTTGACAAAAATAGTTATGGAATGGAAAATGGAATATCCATGTGCTTGTCATCCCCTAACTATCACTTTTATTGTTGGGAGATTTGGGATATGAATCCATCTTGTCACATCAGCAAATCCTATCTGATCATATTTAAATTGTATAGGTGATCTTTTCAATGAACACAATAATATTGTACCTTTTGAACAGTGTTTCAATAGAGGAGTGTCTAGTAATAGTTATTTGGTGTGGAGAAGTTTAGTTACAAAATTGGTACAAAACCTCAACATTGCAAGAGAATTTAGGTCAAATAATGGTATAACAAAAATTTTAATGGAATCAAATTGCCTAGCAATAAAATTAATATCCAGGATCTTAATATGAAAGTATTAAAAAAAATTTGGTTCTAAACACAAAGCTTGACAGTGAATTTAAAAACATGGCATATTACAACACTACGTTTGGGCAAATGGATAGTGATGTTTGGGCAAAGATATACGTACAAAGCCCACGTATTGCCAGTTAATAATAAAGTAATAGAGTTACAATATAAAATACTATTTCACTTTGTGGTGACAAATAAATTACTCTGTCAAATCCAAAATAAAGCAACACCAAACTGTTCGATTTGTGAAATAGACAGCCAGACCATTGAACATTTATGTTTGAGTGCAAAAAATTAAAACATTTTGGATACAAATTGTTGATCTTGGGGTATAAATTCCAGGATATGAAATCAAATAAAGCATTAAACATTCTGCTGTCAAAATATTATATATATACTAGTTACATTACTGAGAAAAGTATCAGCTTGAACAATTTTTTTATAAAGTTAAAGCAATATGTTGATATCTTCAACTGTCTCAAGACTACATATTTAGCTCATCATTTACTTGAGACTATAGCATCTTTCATAAATTGGTAAGAATTTTAAACATCAATTTGCATTCATATATAACCCAGCACGCTGTTGTGATGTATGTGTAATCCAGTTGTGTCATTGTGTATTGTCCATTTTGAGAAAAAAAAAGTAAAAAATAAAATATTGTAAAGCACTTTCACTCATCACATATTGTGTAGTTTTAGAGTTTGACATAAATGTATAATTGTAAGACACCGATGAGGGGTTCTGCCACTCACGCCCCTCCGGTTGTCTTTGGAAAAGAGTGAATAAAAGTTATTTTTCTCAAAATAAAATATATTTAAATTGTATAGACCCTGTTCAAATATCCTGGGGCTCGAAGTTTAGCTGGCCATGGTTAGAATTGTTCCCCAGACAAATATGATAATATACTACTGAAACAAGTAAAAGAACATTCTCAATGTCTTGCTTTTACCATTTTTAGCTTGAGCAGTCAGACATTTTCACCAGTGTACTTCAGTGCACATAATTTACCAATACTAAGGTAGCTCTTCCCTAACGGAAATTAGATTGTATATGTGGTCCTCATTTGGAAAAATTGAGATTGGTGAGATCAACAGAAGAAGGGGGGGGGGGGTGACAGCTTTCTGAGAAATGTTGCAACTTGTAATTACAACCTTCTCATTGATTCCTAAAAACATTTCTGATTAGTTCTCAAAATGCTTTGGCTTGGCTATGAACCTTACAAGTTCTACAGACCATCATACGAATTGACTTAAAAAGAATGGCTTTAAGAACATTATGCTGTCTTTCAGATTGACCTCCTGAAAGGTACATCTGATAAGAGCCGTTGAAGATCACAGAAAGTTTATTAAAAATTCAGACAGTTGGAACTCATCAGGAACACACACTATTCACTCCTGCATACTTCCAAAGTTTAAAGGCCAGTCCCAGGCCCTTCTTGAACGCTAAGATAATGATTTAATAACATCCCAAATGAAAAAGAAATGATTTCTTCTCAACACTTCTTTTTGGGTGAAGAAGAGTGAATAGTGGAACACGGCCCTAAATTTTTATGTCAGCTGTCAGTCAGCTGACATGATGGTATGAGTCTGCTGCATCTGCGTAAACATATACATCCACATCCATGTGAACATCTTCGCCTCTGAAAGTACAAGGCCCAGAGACATGGTGTTACTTTTAAAAGTGATAAATGGTAATGAAAGTGTTAATGATGATAAATGGTAAAATCCTTGCATATCTGACTCTTCGTTTGTTCCCTAGAGCCATTAGAAGCAAGGTACCCACCCAAAAGTGTGAAAATGTCAACACCTTATCACAGTTTTCTCATTGACTGTTGAAGGGATTTTTCTGCAATCTTGCACATATCTACAAGGCTACAGGTAGATTCCCTTATGGAGGTATAAGACCTAAATCTTTCTTAATTATTTTTCATGAATTTTTAAAATTAATTTTTCATGCATTAAAATTCATTAAATCACTCACAAAATCTCTTATAACTTACATTCATTTTAGAGCATTTTGATAAAATATGTTATTCAGCTACTTTTTCATAGCTACAACATGGTCAGTTATTTGGGCGTTTATCCCCACAGCTAAGTGGGTACTAGCTACTTTCCGACTTTTCAGTAACTTCCATAATGAGTAAAATCCCTTTTTGTAACTTGAAAACTATTACATTTAGAGAATTTTGTATAAATAGTTTATTCAGCTCCTTTGTGGTGAGCTATAACATTGAAATTTTACACCTGTAGCTCATTCCATGGCTGAGTAATAGCTATTTTGAGGTTATCACTGCTGAGTAAATCAGTTATATTGAGTAATATTTTGTTTAAATATGTTATTCATCTACTTTGGGGTCAGCTATAACATAGTAAAATTGCAGACCTGTAGCTCATTGCATTGTCAAGTAATAGCTACTTTGAGGTTATCATTGCTGAGTAAATTGCTTGTAACATCAAAACTGTTGCATTTACAGTATTTTGTTTGAATGTATGTTTTTCGTGTACTTTTGGGTCAGTTATTACATAGTAAAATTGCAGACCTGTAGCTCATCGCATAGCTGAGCAATAACTAGTTTCAGGTTTTTACTATTGCATTTAGAGTATTTCGTTTAAATATGTTGTTCACCTACTTTTGAGTCAGCTATAACATAGTGAAATTGTAGACTTGTATGTTATGACATAGCTGAGTAATAGCTATTGTCAGGTTCTCACTCTTGAGTAAATCAGTTGTAACTTGATAACTATTGCAGTTAGAGTATTTTGTTTAAATGTGTTGTTCACCTACTTTTGGGTCAACTACAACATGGTGAAATTGCAGACCTGTAGGTCATGGCATATCTGATCAATAGGTACTTTCAGGTTCTCACTGTTGAGTACATCAGTTATAACTTGAGAACTGTTACCTTTACAGTATACCTACATTTGCGTGAGCTATACCATATTAATTACAGCCCATTGCATAGCTGAGCAATAGCTACTTTGAGGTTCTCACTGTTGAATAAATGGCTTAAGCCTGTAAACTATTGCATTTAGAAAATTTTGTTTAAAGGGCCACTGCAACCAAATTTACCAAGGTTATTTTTCAGATGAAAAACACAGAGTGTTATTCATACAACACTACTAACATAAATAATCATGGGTTTCTGCTACAGACTGGGAGAAATTGGGTCATGTTACTTGCTTGTATGTACACATTATGTACAGAAGAAGTACTGGCAGTCCTGTTGTTTTTGTATATAAAGAGCAGTTGCTTTGTTAGTGTAATCTCTTCAGTTTACATTTATTTTGAAATATTTTGGAATTCTTAACAATGGATGAACTATACTTTGAGAATAGTGATGTAAGTTTAGTTGATGGGAATATAATATTAGATATACAGACGTACCACATAGAGACAGTTTGTAAGATGGTGCTGGGGATATCCAGGGAAAAAACATTAGATTCCCTCTCCCTTGTTGTATTATAGCTGTCATTAGCAAAAATTTAATTGTCCTGACTTTGTTGGATTCAAATAGCCACAAATATGAAAACTTGAAATTGACACTGTTTTACATTGATACATGTTTTTATTATACATTAACATTCTGTTGGTGAAATATACTAAATTTTTTACATAAAAAACAAACAAGCTGTGGGGTGTTTTCTTTTCATGATACTCCAGCACTGTTACAATAGCTTTCTTTAATCTAAAGGGATTGACTATTTTTTATCAATTGTTAGATCATTGCTTGTAAGCTTATGTTCCAAATATATGGCTGTCAATTACAATTCATCTTTCAGCTGCCCTTTTGACGGATATGACTTATTTAATAATTTTATTATCTCCCGCCCGGCTCGGGCAATTTGCACCATGTGTGTGCGTACGTGCGTGCGTGCATGCGTGTGTCACGCAGTTTCCTCTGAAACTACTACAGTTACACATTTTTGGTAAATTAGTTGTCCTAATGAATTTTTTTGCTCTTCAATATTTTTGGGGTTTGGTGAACTTTGGCCTACTTGTGAGTGAGTAATAGCATTTTTAGCTAATATATTTATATGGCTTATAACTCTCAAACTATTGCATTTACAGTATTTTGTTGCAATATGTTGTTCAGCTACTTTGTCCACAGCTACAACATGGTCAGTAGTTTGGAAGTGTATCTCGATAGCTAAGCGAGTAATAACTACTTTGTCAATTTTTAATGATAACCATAATGAGTAAATGGCTTATATCTTCAAAAGTATTGCAGCTATACAATTTTGTTCCAATATGTTGTTCAGCTACTGTCTCCACAGCTACAACATGGTCAGTAGTTTGGAAGTGTATCTCCATAGCTAAGTGAGTAATAGCTACTTTGTCAATTTTTTATGATAACCGTAATGAGTAAATGGCTTATATCTTCAAAAGTATTGCAGCTACACGATTTCTCTCAAATATGTTGTTCATCTATTTTTTGTGAACTGTAACATATTTAAGTTTCACACCTGTTGCTCCATGTACAAGTGAGTAATGGCTACTATATTGCTACTTTTACTGAAAATGTCAAAAATCAAAAATATCTGGCAAACCGTAAGAGATAGAGCAATTTCGAGCGAATTTTTGACCCACAGGGTAGTACAAGGGTATCCTATTCTAAGTGGAAAAAGGTTTGGTGAACTTTGGCCTACTTTTGAGTGAGTAATAGCACTTTTACCTAATAATGAGTAAATGTCTTATATCTTCAAAAGTATTGCAGCTACACAATTTTGTTCCAATATGTTGTTCAGCTACTATCTCCACAGCTACAACATGGTCAGTAATTTGGAAGTGTATCTCCATAGCTAAGTGAGTAAAAGCTACTTTGTCAATTTTTTATGATAACCATAATGAGTAAATGGCTTATATCTTCAAAAGTATTGCAGCTACACGATTTCTCTCAAATATGTTGTTCATCTACTTTTTTGTGAACTGTAACATATTTAAGTTTCACACCTGTTGCTCAATGTACAAGTGAGTAATGGCTACTTTATTGCTACTTTTACTGAAAATGTCAAAAATCAAAAATATCTCGCAAACCGTAAGAGATAGAGCAATTTCGAGCGAATTTTTGACCCACAGGGTAGTATAAGAGTATCCTATGTTGAGTGGAAAAAGGTTTGGTGAACTTTGGCCTACTTTTGAGTGAGTAATAGCACTTTTACCTAATATAATTATGTGCCTTATATCTGTCAAACTATTGCATTTACAGTATTTTGTTCCAATATGTTGTTCAGCTATTTTCTCCACAGCTACAACATGGTCAGCGGTTTGGAAGTGTATCTCCATAGCTAAATGAGTAATAGCTACTTGGTCAATTTGGAATGATAACCATAATGAGTAAATGGCTTATATCTTCAAAAGTATTGCAGCTACACATTTTCTCTTAAATATCTTGTTCATGTACTTTTTTGTGAACTGTAACATATTTAAGTTTTACAACTGTTGCTCGATGTACAAGTGAGTAATGGCTACTTTGTTGCTACTTTTAGTGAAAATGTGAAAAATCACAAATCTCCCGAAAACCCCAAGAGATAGAGCGATTTTGAGCAAATTTTTGACCCACAGGATGGTACGAGGTTCTCCTGTCAAATGGGGGAAAATTGAAATTTTCGCCACTTTCGGCGGCCATCTTGGATTATTGCGGAAAATGAAAAAGTGTCAATATCTCGAAAACCGTAAGAGCGATTTCGAGCGAATTTTTGACCCGCAGGGTGGTACAAGAGTGTCCTGTGCAAAGGGGAATAATTTCAATTTTTGCCACTTTCGGCGGCCATCTTGGGTTTTTGCAGAAAATGAAAAAGAGTCAATATCTCGTAAACCGTAAGAGATAGCGTGATTTTGAGCGAATTTTTGACCCGCAGGGTGGTACAAGAGTGTCCTGTCAAATGGGGGAAAATTTAAATTTTCGCCACTTTCGGCGGCCATCTTGGATTATTGCGGAAAATGAAAAAGTGTCAATATCTCGAAAACCGTAAGAGCGATTTCGAGCGAATTTTTGACCCGCAGGGTGGTACAAGAGTGTCCTATGCAAAGGGGAATAATTTCAATTTTTGCCACTTTCGGCGGCCATCTTGGGTTTTTGCAGAAAATGAAAAAGAGTCAATATCTCGAAAACCGTAAGAGATAGCGTGATTTTGAGCGAATTTTTGACCCGCAGGGTGGTACAAGAGTGTCCTGTAGAAAGGGGGAAAATTTCAATTTTCGCCACTTTTGGCGGCCATCTTGGATTTTAGCGGAAAATGAAAAAGTGTCAATATCTCAAAAACTGTAAGAGATAGAGCGATTTCGAGCAAATTTTTGACCCGCAGGGTGGTACTAGAGTCTCTTCTGCAAAGGGGGAAAATTGAAATTTTCGCCACTTTCGGTGGCCATCTTGGATTTTTGCGGAAAATGGAAAAGTGTCAATATCTCGAAAAGCGTAAGAGATAGAGTGATTTCGAGCGAATTTTTGACCCACAGGGTGGTACAAGAGTGTCCTGTGGAAAGGGGGAAAATTTCAATTTTCGCCACTTTTGGCGGCCATCTTGGATTTTAGCAGAAAATGAAAAAGTGTCAATATCTCAAAAACCGTAAGAGATAGAGCGATTTCGAGCAAATTTTTGACCCATAGGGTGGTACTAGAGTCTCTTCTGCAAAGGGGGAAAATTGAAATTTTCGCCACTTTCGGTGGCCATCTTGGATTTTTGCGGAAAATGGAAAAGTGTCAATATCTCGAAAACCGTAAGAGATAGAGTGATTTCGAGCGAATTTTTGACCCACAGGGTGGTAGAAGAGTGTCCTGTGAAAAGGGGGAAAATTTCAATTTTCGCCACTTTTGGCGGCCATCTTGGATTTTTGCGGAAAATGAAAAAGTGTCAATATCTCAAAAACCGTAAGAGATAGAGCGATTTCGAGCGAATTTTTGACCCGCAGGGTGGTACAAGAGTCTCTTGTGCAAAGGGGGAAAATTTCAAGTTTCGCCACTTTCGGCGGCCATCTTGGATTTTCTCGGAAAATGGAAAAGTGTCAATATCTCGAAAACCGTAAGAGATAGAGCGATTTTGAGCGAATTTTTTACCCCACAGGATGGTACAACAGTGTCCTATGCAAAGGGGAAAATTTTCAATTTAGTATTTCTTCCCCTGCGGTACTCGGCGGGAGATACATACCGCGGCAGTGGTCTTGTTTCTTTTTAAAATATTTTATGAATAAAAACACATGCATAGGTGCGGCCCAATAAATGAAATTGCCGATTTTGTGAAGAGTTTTAGTCCAATAAGCTACATGTATAGTCAATGTGTGTTAAGGTTTAGGTGCTCATCTTTAAGGTTTGTTTTATTAGAGATCTAGAACTATAACTGTCAATTTCTTCAGTAAAATTTTATCTTTTTTTGCATAAACATTTGAATACAATGAAACGCTATTTTATGTGTATTCCCACAGTTAGCAGCTAAACACCTTTCAGGCATTCTTCTATTGGTCTAAAATTATAAACAAATGCTTCGATGCACAATTGTGCTGTTAGATATGTAGAAGAAAATCATTTTATTATGAGATTGTGAGATTTTTTAAATTCATTTTTTTTAATTTTTAAAGATTGATGTAGTAACTACTTTATTTAGTAACAAAATAGCAGAAATCCAATTGAAACACTGGTCTGTATATTCAGATGCTAAACATAAGATAATTAAAAAAAATGATGCCATAAATGCTTTATAATTATGATAAAAGGTTTTTTTCCAGGGGTCAAATGTTCAATGAGGCAGATTTCTTTGGGGAATCTAAATGAAAGCACTTTTTGTGGCTTTCCAACTGTGAAAATTTATTTACTGTGTTGGGTACTGTGTGTTTTGATGACCATATACTGAGAAAATAGTTTTTTGGTTGCAGTGGCCCCTCAAATATGTTATCTACTTTTCGGAAAGCTATAACATAGTAACATTGCAGACCTGTAGCTCATTGCATAGCTGAGCAATAGCTTTGACGTTTTCTCTTTTGAGTAAACGGCTTAAAACCGGAACACTTTTGCATTTAGAGATTGGTAAGCTACATTATTGGACCATTTTAAGGGTTTAAAATATGAAATAAAGCACAGAAATGAGTCCTTGTTGAAGGAATCTTCGGAAACAACTTCCGTCTTTGTCTAGGCAAACTAATGCACGATTTGTGTATGTAGCTTATATACAGGAATATATGCCTCTGAAATCAAATCAAATAAATATTTTAAGGGTTTATTCCCGTTCTGCTGCAGTATTTAACCATTTTAAGGGTTAAAATATGGAATAAAGCACGAAACTAACTTGGGAAAACCCCTATGATGAAATCGTCTAGACAGCATGTGCTGAGAGACGCGTGTATGTTGTTTTTTATACAGGACCTTTACCTGTCTAAATAAAATAAAATATTTTCTATCCCTTATTTGCTATATGATTGACCATTTAAAGGGTCAAAACTTAAAAATAGAGCAGTAAACGAATTCTTATTCCAAATCGACTTTGTCTAGACAGCAGGTGCTTGCAAAACCTAAGTTCAGCAAGTCGTCTCCCCTTTTCTGTGCATTTTATTAAAGATCTAATATATTTTATATGAACAAGAAAATATAAATATTTAAAATAAATATTTTACTTACAAGGTATTTGTAAAACAGATAAATATTAATGCACAATGTCAAAACAAGTTTCAGACGTAAAGAATTGTTTACATAATGCTGTGTCTCCATATTTGGGTTAAATTCAACATCAAGTAAACTAACTGTTAAAACAACAATGGGGAGGTTCCAGGCTTCTGATAGATTTAATCTGTCAACCTATTCCAAGCGGGGGTGGATCAAACCTCCGCTTGAATCTGAAGCCTGATCCAAACTTACTTCATCCGAGTTATAACCATCCGACAATCGGATGCTAGGATTTTTTGAAGCCTGGTCCCAACCTTCAGTTTGACTTGCATTTTTATGTCGTCACTCTGCGGCGTTGACATCCACATCTGTGAACAACTTCTCCGACGAAACTACAAGGCCTAGAGACATGCTGTATTTTTTAAAAGATACCTTATCTATTGAGCATGAAAATTTGCTCAAGGCATGCAAACCTGTCTGTTCGTCTGTTTGCTAGAGCCATTACAAGGGAGGTACCCCCACCAAAAGTCCAACAAGGATAGCCAAACTTACTTATAACTCGCTTATTATTGGTCCTAGAGGTTTGCACTGTGAAACCAACTTATAGGAAATCAAAGATTGGGAATCTTTTGATGTGGTCAGATTTGATTGTATTTGAACATTACAACATCATCAGCATCTGAGCAGTTAACAGAGGCCTTTTAATTTTTCTTGTTTAGTTATGAGAGACTAAACTTAAAAGCAATCAGCAATTTTGAGTAGCAATCAAAGGCCTTTTAGTTTTTTATAGAGTTGGACGCGCGCATGCGTATCAAACTCTATCATACTTTTTTGCGAGTCTTTGTCCTCGAATTTCTGGCGTTTTGAGTGCTTACTGATTGCCGTTTTTGGTGAGTTCTGAATAACTTTAATTAAAGGATCGTTTGGTTTCTTAGGCCTTTCTTTCATCACTTTATTAAAAATATGTGTCACCGCGATCGCGGCTGGGTTTTAGAACTCGTCGATAACTATTTTATTTAAGCGGTTAGAAATAAAAGAATTTTACTTTCGCCAGCTTGGGGTTACAATCGCGGGAAAAACGGACATTTTGTTCAGTTTTGAAGGTGATTTTAAACAGTAAGGATGCCTCTGCAGTAGCTGGGTTTGAGGAAAACTTTGTGTGAAAGTTGTTGGTTGTGTTGGTGGTGTTGCAGGTTAGTGTTATAACTGCATGAATGGTATTGTAACTGTTCAGTAATTATTATGTTTGTTTACATTATGTGGTGCTTGGTAACTTGCTTACTGTTTTTAGTAAAACTAAAATGAACTGTTGAACTTGTATATATCTTTGATTCAGTAATTACTGTATCTGTTGTAAACTGTAATAATTATCCTGAATACTTTACATTATTGGGATGAGCTTTGTAGTTGTCGTTAATGCATTACTGTTGGAGATTAGTATTGTTTTATGAATTCTGTGATACCAATAATGGTGATACTTATTTTAGTCTGTAACTTTCAAGTATATCGTTTAATCATTATCGTGGTCCCATATCAGATTTCTTATTTTGAATCTGATTATTTGCAGGTGTTTTTGTATGGTCGGTGACCGATTCCGTTTGACTTGACGACCTGATGTTTGGGTGTTCGTATGGTCAGTGACCGATTCTGTTTGACTTGAGGTCCTGATGTTTGGGTGTATGTGAACCACTTCATCCCTGGTAGGACCACTGTAGATAATAAACTAGTCAAGATTTTAGTCAAGTGTTTCCATTCTCACGTCCACTGTAAGTCCCTCGTCTGGTGACCCGTATGACCCACGGGGAGACGGCGGCAACATTGGAGCCCCTAATGAGATCTAGCGCGACGTGAGATCTTGAGACCAGTGTACAACACCTGCATATGTCCACGGTCAACCAACTTCCACTTTGATGTTGTGCAAGTTCTGTAGTTAAGAGTGGGTTTCGTCTGTGAACGTCTTGAGAAGGTAATTTGAGCATAAAAGACATCGTTAATTGTTCGAGTTTGAAAATTCGTTCAAACCTCTGCTGGAAGATGTGTGTCAACACAGAGTAAAGCTAAATTTTATGACATTGGTTCAGTAACATCGAGAATCAAACCTTTGATATAATTGGCGACGGAGACGGAGAGAGTAATTTTCTGGACAGTTATTGTTTGCCTTAACTACAGGCGAATTTAAATAAATACTGGTTAATGTATGATCTATAGACTGATTTGTTTATTTTTTTTATTTTTTTATTTCTGGTCAAGAACTGGTAATTTTTTTTTTCCTCTCAAGCAACAGGTCTGCTTTTGTGCTGGTAAATTAAAAAGATGAACTGACTCTGATCACTCAAGTATGAATTCTCAGTAGTATGTGCGTAGTTTGCGTGTCTTTGTGATTTGTGTTATACGTGTTTTTACTTTTTGTGTGTATTTAAGTTGGGAATTATTACAATTTCGTAAAATCCAGTTGGTGTTCGGTTATCTTGTTTATATGTGAGTTTAATTTGAATTTCTACTGCATGATTTACAAGCACTACTTTTTGCATAGTCGGATTGAATGATTTTCACGTTGAGGTCAGATTAGAATTTGGTATAGAATTCATTTGTTCAAAATTCGTTTTCTTTCTGGAACTTTTGACAAGCAAGATTCTGTGACTAGTAAAACTGAGATTATAGGTTGATATCGAGATTTTGAAGTGTAATGATAGCGTGTTTTTAGTGATGTAGTTTGTAATTTTTTTATTATTCCAGACGTAATTTACATGTAATGCTGGCATTATTATTACTGTGAAACCATCATTTGATCTATTTGAATTACTTGTGTATATAATCAAGCGAAGAATTGGGTGATTAGTGTAATGCATGTGGATTGGTAATACTTTAATTTCTAGTCAAGTATTTGAATTATTGCATGTATTAACCTTTCTGCTTTATTTTGTACTTAGTGACATTGAGTGCAGTTTGCCTGGACTGATTGACAGTGATTGATCGGTGGTTGATTGGAACACTTTGGAGTGAGTGAGCAGTTTGGATGTGGGAATGAGTGAATGAACGCTTGTGTAAGATACATATTACTTTATTGCGTTTCAAGGTGCTTCACATACATTTCCATTGCGTAAAACATACTTACCATTTTTATTGCGTAAGACATACTTACCATTTTTATTGCGTAAGACATATTTACCATTTTTATTGCGTAAGACATACTTACCATTTTGTTGCATACATTCGTTCACCTTGGCAAGGTTGATTGGTGAATACGGACTCCAGTTGTTTACACTATTTCCCTCTGTACTTCCGATTGTGATATGACTGATTGTTCGGTTATCATGCTACATTGTGGATTTGAAACTGTGACCTTTGATTCTGATTGATGGTTGAGTTTTATTATTATTCTTTGTATACAAGACTTATTGATTTGATGCAGTACGCATTATTCAGTTGTAATTAATTGATGAACCAGTGCGGCATACATATTGATTTTTTACATTAAATGTTTACGTAATTGCTTTAGCGCTGTGGTAAATAGCAAGTTTATTTTTTCTGTCTGGATTATTTACAGTTAGCTATCTGGTATAGCACTATTACATAATATTTTGTGGAATTTAACTAGTAATTTTATAGATATTGTGTGTGTTCTGTGTATTTCGTCCGTTGGTATGGTAGTGTGTATGTGTGTTAATTGCAGCATTTAGTGCGATTGTGTCCACTTAGAAAGAATGATATGCATTTTTCATTATAACATTGAGTGATCATTGGATATTGCGTTACCTAGTCGTCCGTCAGGCTGAGCACTTCTCGGATTTGACTTACATTTTGATATTGAGTAACCGAGTTGTGATTTAACTCAATTCTGTATTTGTACTCGGTACTTGATATGTTCACTGTTTTGTACAGTTGATTTCTTTTGACCTGAATAGCTTGTTTGATTGATTTGACTTGATACTTTGACTTTAATCAGTTCGACCATTATTTATTTTGAGTTTGGATCATAGCCAAAACCATGTTTGAAAACGTGGTGTATATCAGTCAGTTAAGGCCTGACTTTGATGTAATAGACCTAGAAAATGAACTTCAGTTAGATGCAAATCCGGATGAAGTGATTGTTGATTATGCGATTCACAACAACAACGCAGTATTTTTGGCGTTTGTCGACTCTCGGTTTGTTGAAAAAGTCATACACCAGTGGCATGGGAAAATGTTTCTCGGATCGGTGGTTCGAGCTTCAAGACTCTCAGTTGAGTTGATGAAGGTACTGAACCATTTGAAACCTAATTTTGGGCAGAAAGTTGCTCATTCGGCAGTAGCTCAAGGTGCTGAAGTTCCACATTCAGGTGCATTCAGCTGGCAGCCTGCTAAAAGCCAGAATAAGCCACTTACTGGACTTAGTGACATTCTTGAGGCATTTGACAGCTTGACGATGGAACAGCAGTTGCAGTTGAAGGCTACTTTGCAGCTCAAGCCAGTGTCATCACCCCTTGTAGCGGCCACACAGCCCAAATCAAGCAGTCCATATCATGCGACCTCCAGCTTAAAACAGGGAGTTCATGCAGGTCAGCAGCTAGCCTACAGTCCCAAGACCTGGGCACCTGTGCAACCTCAGGAAACATCCTTTCAGTTTGGATCCTCCAACGTCAACAGCATACGGGTGAGTACCTTCTCGGGTGGATCGAAGGATTGTTCTTTTGAACAATTCAGGTACGACGTCCAGAGTCTCATCAAGCAAGGATGCTCAGAAGCGTTGATCCTCACTGCCATCCGGAGATCCATCAAGGACCAGGCACAGGAAATTCTTCTGCACATGGGGGAGGAGGCTACTGTAGCTGACATACTGGCCCGCTACGAGATGATGTTTGGAGATGTAGATCCTCCACATGTACTGTTAGCACAGTTTTATGCTGCAGAACAGAATGTGAATGAAAGCATGACAGCGTGGTATGCCAGATTGGAAGATCTTGCAAGCAGAATCATCAGGAAAGATGCTTCCATTATTACGCCAAACAATTACGATGTGATCGTGAATACGCAGTTTTGGACCAAAATGTCCAATGAGCAAATGAAGAATGCTCTTAGACATAAATTTGATGTCATGGCTACTCAATCGCAGTTTGTGGTTGAAGCCAGGAAGATTGAATCAGAATTTGCTGCAAGATCAGCAAAGATTCAACAGGCAACTGCAGAGCCTGTTTCCTGGTTGAAACAGAGTTTAGACTCCATTAAGGATAGACTTTCAGCTCTGGAAAGTAAATCCAGTAGTCAATCAACTCTATCAGCGGAAACTAGAAACACACCTAGACCTAAAAATTCTAGGTTCAGGGGTAGTCGGCAGGGGAAACCCTCTAGCATTCGTTGTTGGGGATGTAATCAAATTGGGCATGTCAAGAGAGACTGTCCTTTAAACTTCAACCAGTCGGAAGGCAGGAGCGGTCCGACTCGGTAAGAAAACGCTCCTTTGTTGATAAAGTCATTGGTAAAGCCAATGAAGTTTCACTGACTGTTCATGAGCAGCCGGTGATAGCCTTATTAGATACTGGTTCCATGGTTAGCACCATGTCAGCCAGTCTGAGTGAATCTCTTGATTTAAAAGTTCAGCCGTTGGAGCATTTATTGACTGTTGAGGGTGCAGGAGGGCATAAGTTATCATACCTGGGGTATGTGGAAGTAGACATTACTTGTGCTGACATTAACCTCTTTGACCTATCAGTAGTCATGCTTGTGGTTCCAAACACCAAATACCATGATAGAGTCCCAGTCCTTCTTGGCACTAACATTCTTGGACTTCTGACAGAAGGACAGGCAGTACAAAACCCTATCTGGCATAATGTGTTGGCAAAATTGGCTAAGCAGCAAGTAATGGCCAAAAGTGAAAGTTCACTTGGGTTTTTGAAAACTACAAAGCCAGTCACTATACCTCCTAATGGGCGTATGATCATCAAGGGTCAAACCCATGTGAGGGCTGTATGTTCCCGCATGACTGTTTGCTTGGATGGATCTGAGACAACGAGTTTGCCCAAGGGTTTAGTGGTCTCCCCAAGTGTTAACTATCTTGAGCCAGGTGCATCAACATCTAAGTTGTCTGCGGAAGTGGTGAACCATCTGCAACAAGCTGTTACTATCCCGGCCAAGGCCAGGATATGTGACTTGTACAGCACTGATGATGTTATCACTCTGGATCAGCAGAACTTGGATTTAGATACATCAGCATCCGAATGTGATGAAGCCAGTTTTCTTAAGCATTTTCAGCATGTGAGGGATACTTTGCCAGAGGAGAAAGTGGATGAGGTGCTTGGACTATTACAGAGGTGGCCCAGTGTCTTTTCACATCATGATCTTGATCTTGGTCTGACCAATCAAGCTGTACATCACATCAAGTTAAAGGATGATACACCTTTCAAGGAAAGACCTAGACCAATACCACCCATGATGTTTGAAGAGGTTCGTGATCACTTGAAAGAAATGGAAACCTTGGGAGTTATTCGAAGGTCCCAAAGCCCTTATGCTTCTAATGTGGTTATTGTGAGGAAAAAGAATGGCGCCCTCAGATTCTGTTTGGACCTGCGCCATCTTAATCAGCTTACTGTACCTGATTGTTACAGTTTGCCCCGCATCGACCTAACTCTGGATGTATTGTCAGGATCCAAGTGGTTTAGTTGTCTTGATTTAAAATCGGGGTACTGGCAAGTCCCATTAGCTGAGGAAGACAAATGTAAGACCGCATTTACAGTTGGACCATTGGGCTTCTGGGAATGTGAGCGAATGCCTTTCGGCTTGACCAATGCTCCAGCCACATTTCAGCGTTTGATGGAGAATTGCATGGGAGATCTGCATTTGAACTACTGCTTACTTTATTTGGATGATATAATCATCTTCAGTAGGACATATGAAGAGCACATACTCCGGTTGGAGGCTGTGTTTAAAAAACTGAAGGCTGCTGGCTTGAAGTTGAGTCCATCCAAATGTCACCTGTTCAAGAAACAGATAAAGTATCTGGGACACATCATCTCAGAAGATGGCATTGCAGTAGATCCAGACAAAATCTCCTGTGTAAAGGATTGGCCTGTTGCGAAGACTGTTTCGGAGGTACAACGTTTTGTTGGCTTTACGAGCTTTTATAGGAGATTCGTGAAGGATTTTGCCAAGATTGCTCGTCCTTTGCACTTATTAACACAGGGAGGTGTTCACTATCAAACCAAGACTAAAACGAAAGTTCGGTATCCACCACTGGAATGGGGACCAGAACAACAAAAAGCATTTGATATGCTTAAGCAGGCTTGTTGCAGCACTCCTGTCCTTGGTTTTGCTGATTACGCCAAACCCTTTACTTTACACACAGATGCAAGTATAGAAGGGATTGGTGCAGTTTTACATCAGGAGGACAATGGGGTGAAACGTGTTATTGCTTACGCAAGCCGGGGCTTGTCTAAATCTGAGAGAAACTACCCCATTCATAAACTTGAGTTTTTGGCACTCAAATGGGCCATTACCGAGAAGTTTCACGACTATCTCTATGGTAATGAGTTCACAGTGAACACAGATAATAACCCATTGACCTACGTGCTCAGTTCAGCAAAACTTGATGCTACAGGACACCGTTGGGTTGCCCAACTGGCAAATTATCGCTTCACTCTGAAATACTGTACCGGAGCTTCAAATTCTGTTGCGGATGCATTGTCACGGATACAATGGCCTGAAGTCAGTACTGAGGTGCTGAACCAGGTGATGACTGTTCACCTGGACGACCATCCTCCGGTGGAGAGCTTTTGCTATAATCAACAGGCGATTCCTGTTGAACTGGAAAAGCAAGAAGCCCACACCTTGGATCAGGTTATTGATTGGGAACAGGAGCAGGATCAAGATCCTGTGATCAAGTCTGTCAAATTAAGGCTTGAGAATAAACTCAGAGAGTCTGAGCTGTCCCCACAAGCAAAGTCCTTGTGGAAGGAAAGAAAACATCTTTCAGTTATTAGTGGTAAACTAATGCGTAGCAGACTTTGCTCAGATCAGAAGCAGTGGCTCTGGATTATGTGCACAACCGTATGGGTCATCTCGGACGAGATAGATCTTTAGAGCTACTGAGAGAAAGGTTTTACTGGGTTGGCATGCAAAAGTCAGTTGTCGACTACATTGCCCAGTGTGACAGATGCATACGACGGAAAGACTATCATTCTCCACGTGCTCCACTTGTCAATACACAAACTTCTCAGCCGATGGAGTTGGTGTGTGTCGACTTTCTGAAACTTGAACCTTCCAAGGGTGGAATTGAAAATGTGTTAGTGGTCACAGACCATTTCACAAAGTACGCTCAAGCGTATCCGACCCGGAACCAGACAGCAAGCACAACTGCTAAAGTGTTGTTTGACAACTTCTTTGTGCATTATGGTTTCCCACGTCGGTTACATAGTGACCAGGGTAGGAATTTTGAAAGTAAAACCATCCAGCAGCTTTGCCATCTAGCAGGAGTACATAAGAGTAGAACAACTCCATACCACCCGATGGGTAATGGGATTGCAGAGCGCTTCAACTCTACTCTCCTCAACATGCTGGGCATGCTGGAACCTGATAAGAAAGTGGACTGGAAAAGTCACATTGGGTCACTTGTACATGCGTACAATTGTACTAAGCATGATAGTACAGGATTTTCACCTTACTATTTGATGTTTGGTCGTCACCCACGCATAGCTGTGGATCTTGTTTTAGGAAGGGAGTCAGTTGAAACACATGCAACGCCAGATCGTTACATATCCAACTTGCGTACTCAGCTCAAGAAAGCTTATGAGTTGGCTGAGGTTAACTCAAGAAGTACTCAAGCTGAACAGAAAAAGTTGTATGACCGGCGTATCCGAGGTGCTTTCTTAGAGATTGGAGACAGGGTTCTGGTTCGCAATGTAGGGTTAAAAGGAACAAACAAGATTGCTGACAAGTGGAGTGAGCAAGTTTATTTTGTTGTTTCTCAACCTAACCCTGACATCCCTGTGTATGAAGTGAAACCAGAGATTGGTAGGAGTCGGGTTAAGGTTCTGCACAGAAACCTTTTATTGCCAATCCCATGTCTTCCAGTCGAAACACCGAAAGCAGATACTGCCAATGTAGAGACCACCCCAGCAGTGATAGCTGAGGAGAATGAGTGTGTGGCAGATGTTATCAGTGCTTCAGATGTGAGTAGTAAGATTAGCTTCGCTATTAGGCCTCGCCGGGCACCAATACCCGCACCTCGTAAAACTAGGCCTAGAACACCAGTTGTTGGTCAGATGGCTGAGACTATTCCTAGTCCTCAGAAGGAGCATTCCGTAAACGAAATGGTAGAACCGTTTGTCCTTGAAGATTCTTCCAGTGTTCTGGATCAGGGTACACATGAGTTGACTAACTCTGTGAGCAATAATTCTGTTCTGGATGAAGGTGACAGTGAGCTTTCTGAAAGCCAGCCTGGTTTAGAAAGTGACCACACCATCCTTTCCGGAGGGGAGGAAATGGACAGTGGAACTGTTTCTAAAACAGCTGTGCAAGCTGAGACATATGAAACAGACAGTGAAGCCGAAAAGCCTATCACACCTGCTCCTAGAAGGTCTACTAGGGTAAAGTCAAAGGCACATTTAAGACCAGATTTTGCATATGACTTTGCACAGATAACAAACTCAGAAACTGTGAGAGAAACCCAGATGCATAGAGATGCGATTCAGAAAGTTAAATTTCTGAAGGAATTTGTAAAGCTATTTTAATTGTAACCATTCTTTGGTATGTGTACTTCTTTTATTTATTCTTTTTTTGTTCTTGAAAGACAACTGAGAAAGTTTCTGTTAGGGGAGGAAATTATATTTTCTCACATTGTGTTGGATAATGGCGAGGGAATGATGTCTGTTTGTGATGTCATGTTTATAAATGTCAGGAGACATTTTCCTCACACAGGGAAGTATGTCACCGCGATCGCGGCTGGGTTTTAGAACTCGTCGATAACTATTTTATTTAAGCGGTTAGAAATAAAAGAATTTTACTTTCGCCAGCTTGGGGTTACAATCGCGGGAAAAACGGACATTTTGTTCAGTTTTGAAGGTGATTTTAAACAGTAAGGATGCCTCTGCAGTAGCTGGGTTTGAGGAAAACTTTGTGTGAAAGTTGTTGGTTGTGTTGGTGGTGTTGCAGGTTAGTGTTATAACTGCATGAATGGTATTGTAACTGTTCAGTAATTATTATGTTTGTTTACATTATGTGGTGCTTGGTAACTTGCTTACTGTTTTTAGTAAAACTAAAATGAACTGTTGAACTTGTATATATCTTTGATTCAGTAATTACTGTATCTGTTGTAAACTGTAATAATTATCCTGAATACTTTACATTATTGGGATGAGCTTTGTAGTTGTCGTTAATGCATTACTGTTGGAGATTAGTATTGTTTTATGAATTCTGTGATACCAATAATGGTGATACTTATTTTAGTCTGTAACTTTCAAGTATATCGTTTAATCATTATCGTGGTCCCATATCAGATTTCTTATTTTGAATCTGATTATTTGCAGGTGTTTTTGTATGGTCGGTGACCGATTCCGTTTGACTTGACGACCTGATGTTTGGGTGTTCGTATGGTCAGTGACCGATTCTGTTTGACTTGAGGTCCTGATGTTTGGGTGTATGTGAACCACTTCATCCCTGGTAGGACCACTGTAGATAATAAACTAGTCAAGATTTTAGTCAAGTGTTTCCATTCTCACGTCCACTGTAAGTCCCTCGTCTGGTGACCCGTATGACCCATGGGGAGACGGCGGCAACATATGTAAACGAATTTCTTTTTTTGACATGCATAGCACACTAATCTATTTAATTTAAATATACCCTTTTGAACTTAAATTACTGATAAGATCTATATGGGCCGGCTACAGCTAAAGACACAATTCATCAAGGATGAATTTAATCCCGGATATGAAAGCTTTCATTAAAGGCCCTTGTCTTCGTAGATATCAGTAACCAACATATTTTATATAAATTAATCATTTATTTAACAACTGAAGTGGTGTAAATGCTTCAAAATATATGGATTTGTGTTCAAGTTTTAGGTACTGGTTGGCGGGCACTTCATCCATTATTTTCTTTGCGGTTTATTTGTTTGACAATGACTGGCAGAAATCATGCACAGACAACGATTTTACAATTACAGCGACTGCATGATTCTTGAGGTTTTCATTGGATGAGCAATATAATTTATTATTCCAATGACCTAATTGGGATTTTGTGTACTTTTCCACTGATTTTTGTACTTTCTCCATTGAATATATACTAAAACTCGGAAATTCGCCTCTTTTTTGACCCCGGAAATTGCAAGCTTGTCTTTTACATTGAAGGCTCATGAACTCACTTCATCCATTAATTTCTTTGCGATTTATTTATTAGACAAATATTTATTTCCAATTTGTAATGAAATAAGATGTGTTTTCATATTATTTCATTTAAAATACTGATCAAGGACAGCTTATATAAAAAGAAGAAAACACAAAGCAAAACAGATATATGAAGTCACGTGATAGTACCAACAGGCTGTAGCCTCGCTTCCAACAAAATCACGAGATAAGTTCTAGTACTTCATTTGTCAAACAAATAAACCATAAAGAAATTATGAATGAAGTGATGTCATTGTAGTACAATCTTTCATTCAACAAAAATGTAGGGCATGCGCAGACAATGATTTTTGTAGCAGACTGCGAATTAAGTAAAAAGTTTTGTATGTGTGCATTATGAGCATACAATTTACGTGCAACTCGCTGTCATAGGAAGTCGCTAACGGAAACTCGCTGACACAACTCGCTGACAAGAAATACATATACATGTATATATTATTTGCATATGGCCGTGAGTTCTGTACTAGTTTAAAGTATTTGATCTTCGTCGAGACGTCCATTTTATAAAATATTGTTAGGAAATGCCAGGGGAAATCTGTGACCTCATATCTTCTCATGAATATTAATGACTTGGGTGCTATACGCGAATTCACAGTTTCAAATGCCTCGTTTTCACAAACGGCCTTGTAAGGTCAAGTGGGTAAAAACAAACACAAGGTAAAATAAGGTAATTTTTGTCACTTTAAAATGTTTATAAATATTAAATATTATAGCCACAAGAAATATTGACGAAGACTGCACAGGACGCAGTTGAATATTTTATAAAATACTTACAGTTAGCTAGTTTCAAATATCCATAAAACAATTATGTCTGTAACTATCTTTGCAAGTTTTTTTTTTCAAATGGGCGATAGTTCACAGACCTTAATTCCCAGTGCTGTCCAAAGATTTGACTCCGTCTTTGGCAGAAAGCCAGCCACTGCACCCTTATTTTAAAATATTGCTTGGGGGCAACGCTGTTACACTGGTCTCTCAACTCTGAGGTCAGAGATTCAAGCCACGGACCCTATGTGGGAAAGTTGTTAGTTTCTTACCAGTGGTCGGAAGTTTATATTTTATAAGTACCAAAATTGGACTAACTGTATGTACTGGTTTCCTCTGGCCATAAAACTACCGGTTGTGATATGACCTTTACAGTGTTGAAAGCGACGTTAACTAATAATAGTAATTAAATAAATAAAATATTGCTTGGAAATCCACAACAGTTCTGTGACTTCACATTTTCTAATTTGCATATAAATTCCAAGAAATATTTGAAAAAAAAAATCATCACTACAGTTGGATATATGTTTTTATATTTCTTGGAAAGTTAACATAATTGTATTTACCGGATAGCATCTGGTGGATACTATGGTTTCACTTTTTTACGCCATCGCTGCCACCACTGCAGTGTGTACAGGGATTTCACTATTGCCACTATAATGAAAAAAATATTATGGCTAACCTTAAGCCTTCTCAAAGTAGTAGAATATATTCATATATTCATAACCATAAAATCTTGCCTGGGAATATTTTTGGTCTCATTTTGAAAAAACAAGATGGCCGCCAGCAAGGACTTTTGTTGGCCCTCTAGAGCAAAGGATATAATAGCGAGAGATCTCAAATTCGCACGATATGTTCCTCATTACAAAATCTTGACTGGGAATATTTTTAGCCTCATTTTCAAAATGATTGTTATTATTGGTTGTACAGGTTTGGGATGGTAAACGAACTTATACGATATCATGGGCTGGGAATCTTTTGGTGTAGTGAGATTTGACCTTGGACCCCTCCTTCAAGGTCAAACGAGGATAGGCAAACTTAAAAGTGCTTATAACTATCTTATTTTCTGTTGTACAGGTTTGGGATGGTAAACCAACCTGTAGGATATCATGGGCTGGGAATCTTTTGGTGTGATCAGATTTGACCTTGGACCCCTCCTTCAAGGTCAAACGAGGATAGCCAAACATAAAAGTGCTTGTAACTCGCTTATTATCTGTTGTACAGGTTTGGGATGGTAAACAAACTTACAGGATATCATGGGCTGGGAATCTTTTGATGTGGTCAGATTTGACCTTGGGGGCCCCTTCTTCAAGGTCAAACGAGGATAGCCAAACCTAAAAGTGCTTATAACTCGCTTATTATTGGTCCTAGAGGTTTGGGATGGTAAACCAACCTATAGGAAATCATGGGCTAGGAATCTTTTGGTGTGGTCGGATTTGACCTTGGACCACTCCTTCAAGGTCAGATTTGACCTTGGACCACTCCTTCAAGGTCAAACGAGGATAGCCAAACTTAAAAGTGCTTATAACTCGCTTATTATTGGTCGTACAGGTTTGGGATGGTAAACCAACTTAAGGAAATCATGGGTTGTGAATCTGACTTGTCAGTCAGCTGACATTATGATATCACTCTGTGGCATACACATACGCATGAGAACAACTTTTCTGACAGCATAAAGCCAAGAGGTATAGCACTTGGATCTTTCTTAATCATGTTTTTAACCCATAGCCCTTAAGGGCTGTCGGGGTATTGTTTCCACCTATGGTGTCCGGATGAACCAGCGGGTAACGCGAAAATGTTTGTCCGGGCTGTATCTCGGAAGCTGTAAGGTGTAAGAAGTTGATACGTGGTAGGGGCATTGGTTATTAGCTTATGTGTCCAACGTCATGGTGTGACCTTGATTTGACCTTGCCATAGTGACCTTGACTATAAAAACCTGTCCGGGCTATATCTCGGAAAGGTGTAGGAATCTGATGCTTGGTAGGGACATTTGGTTAGGGGGTGTAGGTGTGCAAAGTCATGGTCTGACCTTGATGTGACCTTGACCTATAAAATATTGTCTGGGATATATCGCGGAAACGGTAAGGTGTAGGAAGTTGAAACCGGGTAGGGACATTGGTTAGGAGGTGTAGGTGTGCAACGTCATGGTGTGACCTTGATTTGATCATTGAAATTGCTGTAGTGACTTCGACGTATAAAATCTTGTCCGGGCTATATCTCGGAAAGAGTAAGGTGTAGGAAAGTTGATATTTGGTAGAGACATTGGTTTGGGGATCTAGGTGTGCAACATCATGATCTAACCTTGATTTGACCTTTGACCTTGCCATAGTGACCTTGACCTATAAAATCTTGTCTGGGCTATATCTCAGCAACCTTAAGGTGTAGGAAGTTGATACTTGGTAGGGACATCGGTTAGTGGGTGTGCAATGTCATATTGTGACCTTAATTTGACCATTGACCTTACCGCCATAGTGGCCTTGATCTATAAAATATTGTCCGGGCTATATTTTGAAAACCGTAAGGTGTAGGAAGTTGATACTTGGTAGGGACATTGGTTTTGGGGTGTAGTTGTGAAACGTCATATTTTGACCTTGATTTGACCTTTCTGTTGCCTGACTTATCCTGTCACTCACCAAGGTCTGTACCAACTCTATATGTGACCGATTCATATCTGTCACTGATTGCTTGTTTATGAATATTATATTTAATCATGAGTAGTTATCAAAGACCTTCATTTCATTTGCAATATGAACACAAGTTTTTTTCCATTTTCGGAAAATGAAAGGATAAGGTATAATAACATAAATACCATAAAAAGTCACCGCCAAATTGACCTAACCCTATAAAAGGTCACCGGTCAAATGTCCACCAGTCAAACATCTGCCTACCAAAGGTCCTATACCACTTGTACCAATGCACATACCAATGCATCAATTTATCTTCTTTTTCTTGAACTGGGGAAAATCTTTATCTCCCTTTATTTTGACTTTACAACTAGTGGAGAAGTCAGAAATTAAATTTAAAGATTCTATATTCACTGGTGCTCCAAAATATATCACAGCCTTTTGTGTATTCTTTTTAAATACAGATTTGTATTACTTATTGTTCATACCAAGTGGTGGATAATAAAAGTAAAACATCCCCCATTATATATACATGAAAAAGTATATCACTCATGAAGTTGGATAATGTAAAACTCGTGCTGTACACACATATGACCTTGTCAATATTGTTTTTAAAAAATATCTGACAAAATATATGTCTTGACAGATTTGCTTTTGCATCTGGGCCGGTTTCACAAAGGTATTAGATTTGACCAACTTTTCGACTAAGTCAGTGACTTAAATTTAAGACTTTGGTCTGTGGCTGGAACTTGAATGGATTTCACAACGTGTGACTCGGCTACCTGCCAGGTTATGTAATAAGCTCTTTGTCAAAATGTACTATTGGTGACATATATTCTTTGGCACATTTTATCTGAGGAAAAACTAATTTTTGCAATGGCAAGCCTTAAACTACATAGAAACTTCCCCAAGACTACTTTAGGGACGTGTCTCTGTATATTTAAATTTTATTTACAGAGATTTCAACTTTTGAAGTTGAGAAAACTTTATGACAGCCCAAGACTTTTCCAAAGCTTAGCGTGTACAGCTTTGTGAAATCTGCTGAGACCACTGACTTAGCATAAGACTTAGTATAACACTTTATGTCTAAGTTCAGACTATGTCCTTCTGTGAAACCGACCCATGAAGTGAAAAAGATAAACGTATACAAACACATATGTACACTACAACAGTCAGAAAAAAAATCACCATCGTAGATTGGGCATATGGAAACAGACACTTTGCCAGCTAAGTCACCTGTCAACTAAGATTTCTTGTTTTGTCAATTCAAAAAATGTAAACATCAATATAATCCTTCCCTTCATAAACTGAAATTCCTTTTAGAGAGTTTTTTGAATACTGAAAAGATGGCATATTGTGTCTATTCAAAGAAGCATGACATTCAGAGTTAATGGTAAGTTTCTCCATATATTGGCCTGTGAAATAAGGCAATGGCTGCACTGTAAGAACCATAAAACTCGGTCCAAAACACACAGCAGTGGCCGTTTCAATTTTCAAATGAATTTAAAAGTAGAATTTCAATGCTCTAAGAATTAAAATATATTTAAGGTTACTTTAATTTGAGGTTAATAAAGTCTTTTTTTGTATTGTTAACTTCAAAAGTTCATCGTTACAGTTTAATTAAAATAGCTTTAGGGACACTCTCCACTTTTATGTAAGTTGGGCCAAATTTCAGTAGAGAACATCATAATACAGATTGAGAATAAGGGGAGGGGGGGGGGGGCAAACAGTTTCTACATAACACAGGCAGTACATTGAGTTTATTTGCATTTAGGTGACTGTCACTTCATACTACACAAAAGTAAGTCATTTGCAGTTGTTTTAAATGTAATTTTTAAAACCTATGAAAATTCTTATGGGGTGTTCTAAATGGGATGATATTGATTTCATGTAATGAAATTCACAGTATGAACAAGAACTCTATCAAATATTAGCATTATAGCTTATGAAGCCTCCCGAATGAAGAAAAATCTACCTCACGAACTGTTCCAAATGGCAATTTTTCAGGATCATAAAGCAATTGAGGAAGATCGCCATTTTGGAACAGGTGTCTTTTTAAAGAAAGAGATAGACTTCAAAATTAATTAATCCATGGATAATTAAGTAGCTATTTACATTGGATAATATTTTAAATTTAACTGAGGTTTACAGATTTAGATTTTAGATGTAAAAATGTTTTGGCACAGTTTTTATACCATGTGTCAATCACTGGCCTAGTCATAGATATAAATAAACTTTCAAACATTCTTACGGCTTTAAAATTATTGAACATTTTACACCTTTTCAGTAATATTTAATTAGGCGATTTTTACCATGGTTGTTGCTATTCAATATCTTCATTTTCATATACCTTCTGCAACGTTTACAGTTAAATTATCTACAAGAGGTCATCCTACAAATAATAATGAACAATTTGCTAGTTGTCTTATTAAAATCATACATATATTTAGCAGTATACCGGGGTTTTAACATAACCTTAGATTTCCCAGTGTTTTCTAGTAGGGCGATTCTTTTTCGGTGGATTTTGTCCCTAAAAATATTACTTTTAAGATATCTTATGTAAAGTTTCTTGTGCAAATATTTCCTGAATAACTATTAATCGTTATCAAAAAGTGGCTACCTATTCATTTAATTTTCAAACATTTCCAGATTTTTGAAGTGTGCCCACTTTGTTTTTAACATAGATTTTAATTTCGTGCTTTGATATCTTAAATTTAAGTTCAATTAGCTAACTATATGATATATATTATGTTAGGTTTCTTCTTTAAATAGCTATAGACGACCTTTGTGCACATATTAATGAACATTTTCGTTGGTTACCTTATTAAAATCTTTGAAATATGAAGTATTTTAGTAGTTTTAGCACAGCTCATTTCCCGATAATATTTAATTAGGCCATTTTTTCTGTGGATTTTGGTGCCCAATATCTTCCTTTTAAGATATCTTATGTCATAATTCCATTTTAAATGGCTATAAATGAGCATTCTACAAATAATAATAAACAATTTGGTGGTATTAGAATAGAATTCTTATTAAATCCATGATATATCAAGAATATTACAGTCTGTCCAACATAGCTTTTCATTTGCCAGTACTTTTCAATTAGGTCATTTTTCCGTGGATGTTTGTGCTCAATATTTTCCTTTTAAGATATCTTATGTTAGATTTCCACTTTAAATGGCTTTATAAACGTACATTCTACAAATACTAATGAACCATTTGGTGGTATTCTTATTAAAATCCACGAAAAGTATCTTACAGTCTTTTTATTATAGCCTTTGATTTCCTTTTATTATTTATTTGGGCGATTATTAAGTATGTTACAGTCTTTTTAACAAGGCTACAATTTTCCATAGTAAAACTACCATTAAAACAACTTAAGCGATATTTGGGCGGTTTTAGTAGATTTTCTGTATCGCCCAAAGGAAATTCTGTGGTTTAGAATCACCCAAAATTAGTTAATTATTTTTTTCTCCATGTCTTCCATTTATTTACATTGTACAATGTAAACTATTAGCATCACAGATTGATAATCGGCAACCTGGTATACTGAAAAACTGATTTGATCAATCCAAACTTTTCTCACTAGAAAATCAAGAACAGAAAGAATGAAAGAACATTGTTTGAATATCTTGCTGGTGTCACAAAGTGATCATCTGTATTATTATAATTAAGTTTCTTAAGGAAAACATCTATATACTTCTGTAGCTTTAGGGCATTGTGATTTTCTTCATTTACTTTCAAGGAAAAATATCACACCGGTAATGGACTGGGCTAGCCTTACCATAGGCTATTACTCCACTTTAATTTAGATTAATGATGCAAACAGTACACAGTTGTTGAACCACTTTCACATTTAATCACCTGGCTGCGACATTAGTGGTATTACTTTCAAATCCAACATTTAAACATGTGAGATGAATTGAGGGACCCTGATTTGGCCTTTACCTATTAAAAGACCACTAAAGACGTCAAACTTTCTGCATGTGATAAAAACCTTGATAGATTCAAAATATACTAAGTACCAATGAATATAATTGATAAAATGACTTGAAAACTACGTTCAAAACACTTTTATGAATATCTTATTACTTTAATTCATTAGGTCCTATTTAATATTAAGTTTAAACAGACCAAATATGTTAACAGGGTCTTTATCGAGGCTGCTTAATGTTATTATTATGATTCTATTCCTGAGTGAGCACAAGATATTTCATTCAAAACTCGGGTTGGACATCATTTGCACTTTCCACATGGGTTATGGAGTGTGAATCCTTGAGTGGTTATTGACATCTCTTGAAGCTTAAAGATACATATTCCTTTCAACATGAGTTATGCTTTCTTGGTTTTTTCACACGAGAGGTACATACTGTATAGATTAATTGCAACACTTAATGTTCGAAGAATTTGGTATACAATTGTGTGGATTCATAAGAAGTGTCTCTGCCTCTTTGCCATGTTAAGTTTACTTGTTATTTCTGAGAAGACAAATGTTAAGTTTCATCACATATTCTCTCATAGAGAAAGTCGTATATTCTTTGCAGTGATATTGATTGAATAATGCAAGGTCACACTGCCCTAATAGCCGTGTCTATAACTAATTGCTCTCAATTTTGGGACCTCGGTTTTGTGACTCTGAAAAGAGATGTCATATTTGGGCAGTACATGTTAAAGAATTGAGTTTCTCCATATATCCATACCCCCAATCCTCGTCACCCCTCTTGTGACCTACTTTAGACTACATATCTACCACCAAATAATATCTCCCCCGGTGCACGCTAATTTGGATCATGACATGTCTTTGGACTTAACCTTTTTGAATTCAAGCACATTGCAGGACGTTTTATCAATTTTACACTATATAAATGTCTCTATACTATTCTTTTCTCTAGCAAGTGAGGTCGCAATAGGCTTTCAAACAAAAAAAGCTTTCTGAATGGTGTTCTGTGTCAACCCACATCAAAGGTATTCTAAATCCCACCAAATCCATACTACAAAACATGAAGTAGATCAAATGCGATCGAGCCACAGGTGAGAGTAAACAAGCTCATTGATTTTTAACTCATGTCCCAAGCACTGAAAGAGGGGCCACAGTGGCCCAGTGGTAACACACTTGCCTCCCATCTCTGAGGTCGGGGGTTCAAACCCCAGTCCTTATGAAGGAAACTTGGTAGATGATTACCAATTGTCGGTAGTTTACTGTGCAGAACCTTGACCAACTATATGCACTCATTCCCTCTCCCCACAAAACTACCTGGCTTGATATGACCTGTACAGTGTTGAAAGTGATACCAAAACCAAATAAATATGTAAATAAACCAAGCACTGAAAGGTATGACCTATGTATAAATAGAGTAATAAATAAATAAAGGTAATGCCTCATTAGTTGAAAAGAGCACTAAAGACGCCAAAGTTTCTATGTTGCACATCTATATATTCAAGTGTTATTAATGATAGACTGTAAATACTTTATAAATTAAAATGTTCACTAGGCATTAATTCAGCTGATGAGCTTTGATAGTGAAAATGAATTCCTAGAGAAATATTAAATCTGTATTAATCTATCAAGAAGAAACAAGGCATTGGTGACAATTCCGGCGAATTTCTTACAAACCAGTAAAATGTTACTTCTACCTGCACAGTATATCATTTACAATGTCTTATTGATCAGTCGGTAATTTGCATGACTTGCACCACTGTGGTCAGGTGGCTCGAATGTGACTCAAGGTAACATTCTGAATGGAGGTCCTATCCCCATATGACTTCAGCCATGGGATCTTAAACAATCTAGTTTCCTCCTGAATTATTAACGTTTCACTTCATATGTTATACACCTTGGTAGTCCCCCCCCCCCCCCCCCCCCCCCCCCCAGTGAATTTAGGAGTTCAAAGCTCAGCCATAATGTTGAGCATTTGTGGTTCTTTGACCGTGATCAAATGTGTTAACACAGTTTACAGTTCTACATTTTACCAGCTAATATGCAGTGTTTTTTTACTCTCCTTTGAGGTGTGATCGATATTGTTTTAAAGATGAATATTTTGAGTTTTTGGTTCACTATCAAAGTTCACCCAGAATTGATACTGCTATGCATAAACAACATATTCACGATATTTTTACTTCCCCCAAATTTACCAAATATTCAAAACACATCACATATGTTTATCTATTTTTTTTCAGCTCAGCCCTCCTTATATCACATGAGATTTACGACATTCCACCTTCACATAATACATAAAAAATTCTCCACAAACACCACAAAAAGTGGGGAAATCTATTTATTTATAACTGGAGAATCATATTTTTCCAATAAAGTAATCCCGTCAATCAAAATGAAGTAACTACTGTTTGTGTGTCATCTACAGTTTTTTGGCCTTAACATTGAAAAGGACTGAAGCCAAACATTTTTTGTATATTTTTACAATTAAAATTAGGGCACTTTTAAAACCTGAATACACACCTGTAACATACTTGAAAATATTCATAAAATACATTTACAAAATATGATCATGTATGAGCAGTACATATGAGCTACAAAAATCTTAAGTGACCAAATTGCCAGTTACTTAAATCTCGGTCACACTTTTCAGATAAGTCATCCGTCAGCCCCGTGTGCCATTACTTTTTGCTACAATGTGTGACCTGATTTTTTGGAAATATTAATAACTACTGTTTGGTTAAATAAATTGGCTTGAGATAAAACTTATGTTTGCACTCGTTATATATGTTTTAGCCCAGTTCAGTTGTCAGAAGAATTTTTACCTTTAATCCAGAAACTCCAGAGATCGTTTAATTTATCTTTTTAAGTCAATTGTAGTCTGCTTGCCAATTTATAAAAATGTTGAAATCAAAATGTAAGTCACCATTAAACAGTACTCTCGGCAAAATCTGAACAGGGTACAAGGTCGTTTGCACACTCTAAAACAAGTGAGACATTCTTGAATGATTTTAAATGCACTTGTTTAAAACTTTTGTTCTTTATTCATTTATTTGGGGTTTTATGTCACTTTCAACACTGTACAGGTCATATCACGACAGGTAGTTAGAATGGCAGAGGAAACCAGTACATACAGTTCGCTAGGGTTCTGTACTGTAAACTGCCGACCAACGGCAAGCAACTACCAGCTTTCCCACTTGAGGCTGTACCGGGAAACGAACCCCGGCCTCAGAGGTGGGATAAACTTTTATTCAACAAACCCTGTTTGTCTTAAGAACATATTGAAGAACATATTGAAGAACATATTGGTCTTAAGAGGCCTTTTCCACCTTTGCAATAATGCTTTGTGATAGGTTACGATCCTGTAAACTGTCATATCGGGAGGGAGATCTTTCCCAGCACAACAATCTTAAGGCCATCGTAAAGCTATCATGTATGCAAGGTAAAGAACTTCCCAATATGTTGCCAATTGGATGCAATCGCAAACCTATCGCCAAAAGTTTACAACAATATTAAACTGTTCAGAATTATCGCAAACTGCTAACAGTCCTTATTAGATAGGTAAACCTATCTTTTGACTCACAAAATCATCTTTTTGATTTTACAGCGATCTTAAACCTATCTTCACAGTCGCAAAACAATATTTTCAATCTCACAGAGATCTTAAGCCTTTTTTTTCATCTTCATGAACCTATCATAAACCTTTCGGGAACCCATAACTGGCAATCTATTAATCTGATACAACTCATCTTTAAGCTGGTACTATTCATCTTCAATCCGCTACAATTGATCTTTAGGCTGGTACTATCAATCTTATATCTGACACTTTAGGCTAGTAAAGTTAATCTTTAATCTCATACATTTATCTTTATGCTGGTTCAGCTCAACTTTAAGTTTGTACATCTCATCTTTAGGTTGGTGCAGCTCATCTTTAGGCTGGTACAATTTATTTTTAGGCTGGTGCAGCTCATCTTTAGGCCAGTCGAGCTCATTTTTACGTTGATTCATGTCATTTTAGGCAGATATAGCACATCTTTATACTGTTCCAATTTACCATTAGGCTAGTACAACTTCTTTTTAGGCTGTTACAGCACATATGTAGGCTGCTACAGCTCGACTTTAAGCTGGCACAATTCATCTTTTGATGAGAAACTAGAAACTACATAATTGTGTTTGTGTTCATTTGAATGCATTTGCAACATAGATTAACTTTAATGAGTAAAAATTAAATATTTTTCTTGAGCTTAATTTATTGCCTGACTCAATCACATATATCTTACTGCTGACTGTGTTTAGGAACAGAGACTGCACCCTTTCATGTTAATTAAAATGGGCGGTTTCTGTTTATTTAAATATTCCATTCTGAATACAATTGACATCTGACACCGGGTAACAAGTTATATGGCTTCTTGATATTTGACAAGAAAAACAAACAAGTCTTCAAAAGTATTTTAATTCACCCTTAAAACTGAAAGCCCTCGTAGAACACATGACCTCCATAAAAGGAAACTTACTCCAACGGTCCATAGTTTTAAATTTTATCACAAGAGAAGGAAATTTTCAACAGCACTTGGAGAGCACAGGGCCTCTGCCAAAGCATGTAATAATAAGTAAATGGGAAAAACAGTTATTTTATGTATCCAGACAGTGACTCGGATTACTCTCAAAATTTAATTGGAGGCAAGCAGGACCAGGACCCTACCAGTATTATGTGAGTATTCCATTTAACATACAAACAGACAGATAAACAAATGGGCAAACAGACAGGCATGAAAATAATATCTCCTTGGCGCAGGTAATAATTTGAAATCTAAGGGAGAGGACTTGGGGTTTTAAAAGTATGCACATTTGTTTTACTTATATTATCTTCCACTTTGCTTCAGTGATAAATCAAACAAGTCAATATTTACTTTAAAAATGTAATAAAATTTGCTATGCAATATAACCATAGTTACTGGCATCAATGATTATAAAGCTTTACTTTTTAACTTGAAATTTCTCTACCATATCTGCGTAGATTTTTCATGCAAGAAAAAAAAAACTAGAAGCTCCATATAAATACCTTTCCAAAGATGAATATAACACACTTATAGCTTACATGAAATATTTGCGAAATATCAGAATGTGTTTTTATGTTTTGTACATTGACTTTAGACTTTGCCAGTCTCTCTGGAACTCCTCGAGTGAATATGTTTTCCTTCGTGATGGATCATTTTGAATGAAAACTATATACATCCAGCTTGTTTGATATTGTAACATCCTTTGTACACTGAAGCAGAGAAATATGTTACACTACAGTTATGGGAATTGTACAACTCAGCCCTTTGCTAAATTAGCCCTCTGCAAACCGACACCCCAAAAACTCTGCCCCTGTAAGCTCACCCTTTACTACCTTAAATTGACTACACACATGAATTGAAGTAGTTGGCAATAAGTTTTAATTTGCAAGATTAATATTTAAAGCCACAACGAATACACACTGTTGGAACCAACAAAGGGGCAAGTGGCTAGCTGAATGGCAATGTGGTCATCCGGACAATGACTGGACACAGAAGTTACAATGTGCTAGTGAGCATATGATAATACATAATTCAAATTTGCTAGTATAAGTACCATTTATTCGAATATATAACTGTTCATGCAACATAATTGCAGACAAGAACAAATGAAAGTCAGTTGGTCATCTACATCAGGCAACGGGTCATTGTCCAGTATATGTGTATGTGACTTCCACTTAAAACCAAGGATCAAAACTGTAAATGTTCCAAATGCACATCGGGCAACTGCCACCATCAGACTGTAATACACTGATATAATCTTCTATCCTCTAATCCTTCTATACAATATAATCTTCTATCCTCTGAGCAACTAAATGTCACAATACAACAGTGATGACAAGGCCAGATGCCCCAGTTATCCAAAGCAGCAATAACTTCTAGCCAACCATGTGCCAGATCAAACAAGTGACCAGCATGCAAATTGGACAACCATTTGTCAGGACAGTCATTTTAAATCATTCAAGCAATCATGTGCTATGTTAAACTTACACGAGAAGGCAAATTCTCAAGCTAAACATTGCAGCAAAAATCTTCTACTTAAACCTAAATAAGGGAATACCTGAATGGGTAAATTCATCTGCAAAATTGAAAAATTAGCAAGTGTAATTGGTGACTAAATCAAAATGTTGCTTATGAGACATTATAAACATTCTGTGTTACTGTCCTGTACAGGCTACCCAAGTAGCCACAACTGACGAGTTCAGGTGCAGTCACATACAAGAGACTATTGCATCCCCACCCTCTCTCATCTAAATGACCATTCATACATGCCATGAATGTCTCAAGCAACTGGGATTAAAAATATTTATTAATTGCACATTCTGCTAAGTGCTTTTTGTGTAACATGGATTATACAAATATTATTTAAAACAGCACTCGTGGCTAGATTACTAATTTGAATTGATTGTACACATTAAGTGTTTTGATGCGTTAAAGTTTTGATTTGCAATATTAATAGTTAAAAATCGCAAGCAATACATATGATTGCAACAAACAAAGGGATGAAGGAAGCTGAATGGAGGTGTGATCACCCCGACGACAACTAGTTACAGAAGTGGACAGTATATGCAAGGTCACCACAAAAATCTGCCAATAAGGATATAACATTACAAAAGCCAAACTTTGCAAGTATAAGAAGTTGTAATGTCAAGATATGCATGTAACTTCCAACATTTTGTAGGGCCACCCAAACACGCAGTAGAGTATACCTTAAATAGGATATGATGCTGAGAAACATTAGAGATGGTGGGATTTACTGTATGGGGGAACTCTATACATCCATACTTAAGAACTTAAAGTGGAACCCCATGCATAAAAGCCCGGGCAGCCCCAGTACACCTGAAACTATGAAACCTGAGATTTTGATGCAATACAGGTTTCTAATTCCCTGATTTAACATGCTTGTGAGCAATTGAATCAGTGAGAGGAACAGGCTTTGGACGCTTGGGGAAGCAAAATAGAGGTTCATCCCTGGAATGTGGAAGCTGGTACAAGGAGCTAACATAAAACATTAACACGATTTAAGCCAGACACACCCAAAGCAGGAATGATAACTGTAGCCACTTTGGCTCTTTCCTGCAAGGTCTTACAAGAGCAACCACTTTTGAAGTGGTAAAGAGAACATGCGCTCTACAGATATCTAAATGGATTGAATTCAGTTTTACAATGGTACAGCCTTATGGTATAAAAGGTACAGAGGTAGAAAGACAAATGCATGAGAAAAAGACTGACAAATGGCTGTCAGTAGAGACAGAGAAATGTGTGTCAGTATAAGGAATAATTAACCACTATCAAGATTTGGAAACTTTGTTGATGTCAAGAAATGTGTTCAGTTCCTACTTCTCTGGTTGGTCAAGATTCTGTTCTGTAAAACAACCTTTTAGAATTCCCTCAAAAGACTTGTAACCGATACAAGACATTCGATTCACCATAAATAAAACAATTGTCATTAACAATGATTATCTTATCCCCAAGTCTGTAGCAACTTATGTCACCATTTGTTTGTGGCTCAGAGAAAACAAACCATATTTCTGGAGCTAACTGGAACACAGAGATACAGTAGAGTGTGCGAATACAAATAAATTTTAAATCTGAACTTCAACACATGACAAGCCAATTGCATAATTGAATATGATTGCATATCAAAGTTACTGTTGTAAAATTTTTGTGTAATCATTTGACAACTGTAAATTTGTGGATGTAAGGCATACCAGTGCAAAAAGTGATGATAAACATTTGCTTGTGCGAAAAAAAATGGTTCATTAATAAAGTGCATCTATGTAAATATGTTGGGAAACATCAATATTTTCTTGTTTAAAACAACAGAGTGATGACAATAAGGCGTTAACCAATAATGACTGAGATGAAATTCGTTGAATTTTTTTCCATTTCTTTAATTTTAAATTTTTTTATAATTCTAACTCAAATTTAAAAATATTTTTATTCATTCATTATGTTAGTAATTTAATCAGTTTTTTTATTCAGATATCTTCAAAACAGTCCTTGCTAAAGATTATGTATAGGTTTTTCACATGAATATCATTACACACTTGGTACTGATTATGGGTTTTACTAAAAACAAATTGGCTACCACATCCACCATCTTAAAACGATTTCCAGGCATTTAAAGTAAAATCAGTGCAGAAAACACTGGTCAATTTTATGAAAATCAAAACTTACTATGGTACTTATGCTGAGCCTATAATCTGAAGAGAAAAAGATTGGTTCTATGGGAGCCATCGTGAAATCAATTTGGGCATTTTAAAACAAAGTCCTTATTTATACATATAGTCTAAATCAATAAGCACTTTTAGCACCATATGTACTATAGCATTTAATCTATATCATTTCACAGGTTTTAAGGCATAGCAATCCAAAAAATGTGGTCAGTAAGAGCTGGTCAATCAAAATAACCAGTTCATAATCACAAAGAAGCCAGAAGATTGGTGGTTATGTATGTATTATGTATGTTATCTCGTAAGACTGGTAAGATTTTATGTGTGTCAAAGGTAAAAACCATAGAACATCCAAGTACTTTCGGTCAGGAGCAATGACTGAGATGAAGATACTCCAAAATATCTGAGAGCCACTTTGAAGAAATTTACAGGCTATCAGCAGGGATTTTTAAGACCGAAGTTATCCGAACAAATTTTTTGTGACATAACGATCTATGCAAGATTGTTCTGAATGCACTGGATAAAGGTCAAAGTCGGGGTTTATATCCAATTGGACAGCCACAGCCGAATACACAGGGTGTCATATAGTCTGTATCAAGATAAACCTCTGAATGGCGAGTCACAGACAATTGCTGTCCTGCAGAGGTCATGGTAGTGAAATAACTGAAGCAAAAAGTTATGTTAAAACAAACACTAGAATCACTCAAAAGCTTGAGCGGGAGATTAGCAACCTGGCGAGTCGCTGGGATACTACCATCTAAGGACATCTTTTTCTGACATTTTGCGGGACCACCTGGCCCCAGGCTATAGCTAATGTTTGTTAGGTTAGATGTATATTGTCACAATAAAAACCTTGGTTGACAGAAAAGAGGTACTGGTCATTTGATTGCCAATTTTGACCCATCATGATAAATGTGCCAGATGCCGGGAGAAAGAAATTGAAGCAAATCCTTGTGTGGTAGGTCAGAACTTTGAATTCTGTAAGTCTTAACTGACCACTCATAAGCTCCCTAAAGAGAAGAGCTTGTCAGATAAAGGGCCCATCGTCCCTTCTACTGTAACTGTTTTACATGCTGTGGATTCCTCTGAGAAATCCAAGATGGCTATTTCTCCTATTGGACGAGCTACTGCTCCAGTAATGGTTCCTCTCTCTGTTTTTTGGTAAAATAGACATTAAAAAGCAAATTGATAATTTACAGGTTATCTTGCTTGTGCTTATTCTTGGCAGAAGACCATTTGAAAATCCGTTTTTTAGACCAAAGTCCAAGTACCCAATCCTCCAGCTTCTGCTTCTTTATCCAAAAAAAATCGGCATCAGGCATCGGCCCAGAATGAGGATGAAGATACAAGAAGAAGGTGAACTTACTGGTTCAGAACCGGATTTACCCTCCAGAGACTGAATCAAGTGTATCTGAAGATCTAATGACCAGTCATACAGAGAAGTCATATGAGATATCAGATTACACAAGAATTTGAATATTCTGCTGGAGCTAGAGACTACTGCTGCTGCCAGCAAAGACAATACCAGGACCAGCTCTCACCAACAAACTACCTTTGGGTAGTAGATACTATCAGCCTATCTTGGGAGGGACTGGACATACATGCATTTCCCCCAGTTCCATTCCTTTGCAGTGATCAGCAAGTTACTAAGGCAAAATTATCAGAAAAAAGCTTGAAAGACCCAGCTTAGCCAAACATGATTTTGGGACCTGGTGATACTTTTGTCACAAATGCCTCTGTGCCTTCCATTTCGCGTGTACACTCAACACTTCAATGGTAGTCCACAGAGGGACCTTCCAAACCTCAACATCCATGCTTGACTCCTAGGGTCTCAACCATCAAAGAACAAGTCTTCTCTGACCCAGTGGCAAAAATAACTGAGGCTCCTACAAGACGGTTTAAGTCAAATCCAGTGGACTTATATTCATCTGTTAAGCAATTTGCAGACCTCCTCCTGTATCTTTTTCAGGAGAAGAATCTACAACCTATCATCATTCCCCAAGTCCCCCCAAAACCAACAACAGAAAAATTGGGTTATTAAAATTTATTACATCTAAAATTCTTTGTAATATCATAACAAGATTACACATGTTAATAATCAATCCATACATGTTTGTAATATCACAAAGAGATTACATATATTAATGAGTCCATAAATAAAATAAGGCCCTGCAAAAGCAGAGACTAGCATCATGAACACAATTAAATCCTAATGAAGCTCATAAATGAGAAACCATGATGCTACAATATGTTGAAGTATTTGACAATTTGGAAGTCATAATGTCCACATGAAGATATAATACTGCATATGGCCCTAAGCCATAATAATGTAATAATACTAGAGTTACAGTTGACATGGCAGGCTGGTACCCCAGCTCATAAACAACAGTTGAGAGATATATATAGAGAAGTTAAAATGTCCTAATAACTTGCACTAGATAAGCAGTACAACAGGTTTACAGGTCTACCAGAGGGCGTTATAAACTAATACAGCACACCATCCTAAAATGTGCCTAGAATTACAACCAGCTATACAGCAAGGTAAAATGTCCCGACCCAGACAGTAGTTCACAGTATATCCATCAACCAGCAGTCTGTCCCAACGAGGATCCAAGGACGCACCCCAGGGATCCACAAAAATTTAATCCATACCATCACACAGGAACAACAACAGAGTCATGTAGAATGAACTGTGATTCAAGGGCAACAAAGCCCGGTCAACCATGTGACCAAGACGACGCAACCAGGTGCAACCAAAATGGGTAGACCAGCTCCATCACACAGCTGGTGAAGAAGGCAACCAAGTGCCAAATAATCATCCAACATGCAACCAAGTGCCACAAATAACCAAAAGTCCAATAGTGCACCAGCCAAATGCTCATCATAAAAGGCACATCACTGTCATCAATACAAGGTCAACCATGTGACCGCCACACCATCAACAGCAACATATACAGGCAGGTCCAATTGATGAGTACAGGCAGTCCTTGCAGCAAAGCCATGGAAGTCATCTGACAGTCATCAATCAAAGGTCAACCAAGTGACCGCCACACCATCAAACGGAACGCCAGGCAGGCAACACACAGGTAAGCACCCACTGATAGGCATCTTCACAGGCAAGGCAGGCATCCCATCACCACACCAGGCCACAGCATCCAGCCCCCAGGCCTGAAACCACAAATCAGCCAAAGCACCAGTGCCCTAACAATTTGAACAGGGAAGGGGGGGTGGGGAAGTTTCACTGTGTCCTCGTGGCCTGACAATGTCAAAGTGGCAGAAGGACAATGTACGTGCAAGGACAATGTACTGATGACCAATCAGGAGGGGCGTTACACAGAGGTTAATTAACCGCATGTGAAATGCATGATAGCATATAAATTGTGTTAAGGTGGGACCCAAGGAATGAACCCCTGAACACCTTGATGTCCAGGAATACATTCCCCAAGTCCCCCCAAAACCAACAACAGAAAAATTGGGTTATTAAAATTTATTACATCTAAAATTCTTTGTAATATCATAACAAGATTACACATGTTAATAATCAATCCATACATGTTTGTAATATCACAAAGAGATTACATATATTAATGAGTCCATAAATAAAATAAGGCCCTGCAAAAGCAGAGACTAGCATCATGAACACACAATTAAATCCTAATGAAGCTCATAAATGAGAAACCATGATGCTAAAATATGTTGAAGTATTTGACAATTTGGAAGTCATAATGTCCACATGAAGATATAATACTGCATATGGCCCTAAGCCATAATAATGTAATAATACTAGAGTTACAGTTGACATGGCAGGCTGGTACCCCAGCTCATAAACAACAGTTGAGAGATATATATAGAGAAGTTAAAATGTCCTAATAACTTGCACTAGATAAGCAGTACAACAGGTTTACAGGTCTACCAGAGGGCGTTATAAACTAATACAGCACACCCAAACACCCAGTAAAAAGCTAGGGAGAGAGATGGGCACGAAAAGCAGCAGCCACTCGTGAAGGACCTGCAAGTGGAATATGTATGTAACGCCATACACACTGGGACGACCAGGTCCCTTGGGCTTGGATGTCCTGCAAAGAAACCCCATGCTGGAAGGCCCAGGAAGCTCCAGCCCTCCTAAAATCATGGAAGGTGAGAGGTTTTTGTAAGCCCAAGACTGCAGAAATGTGCTTGAGGTGTTTCCTGGCCCTGGAGTCCGTAAGCGGGAACAAGGCACCAGACCTAAAAATCTGAAATAAAGGTGAGTCAGTGGAGGCTGAAAAGACCCTAAACATGGTTAACAAAGCCTGAACTGGACACAATGGCGAGTGTGGCAATACAGGAAGTGACACAGTCGCTGTGTTACACCTATCTTGTAATGTTTTTGACCATTTTACTATGATAACTGCCTTTGACTGACCAAAAATTATATCACCCCTACACAACTGCCTGGAATTATCAAAAGCAGAGGCAGAGTGAGGCAAAATATTGGAAAGTCTGAGAAATGAAAAAAAACAAAACAGATACAAAGATTTGAAGACTACTGGGAACTGAAGCTGCTGACAAGCACCCAATATCTGCTCTAATAAATTCACATCTAATGCCAGAACAATAGTTGGCTTGAGAGGTCTGTTAATCTGTAGGGCTTTGACAAATAATGGTATTCTCTGGTCTCTGAATTGGTCCGTATTGAGGCCATACAAAATGTGAAAAGCCCTGATCCCAGTGATATAATTAGTGATATTTGAGGGAGACATACCATTTCTATGTAAATATTCCATGTAAGCCAATATGTCTAATGTAGCAACCTGGGGCAGTGACAGGCCAGCCACAACCAGGAAGGCGAGAAAATCTCGAAAATACCTAGAGTAAGCTGAGATGGTGGCAGGCCTATAACCTTGGAAGAGTCTGGCTGAAGCTTCAGTGGCAAGGGAGGCTGTTACTGCCCCAGGCTCTGAAAATATAATCAAATATTGTAGTTTAACAACGTCAGATCCAAATGTACATTAACCCATATAGGTTCAGTAATAAAATTATGGAGTTTTTGAACATTATTAGTTGTGGTATGCCATCTGGAAAGCAGATCTGCCACTGTATTATGCACACCGTGTACATGAGAGGTAACAAGAGTAACATTGTAAAGGGCAGCAAGTAGCCATATATTCCTGACACAAGTGGCTAATATGGTGTCCCTAGCTCTACCAGAATTCAAGGCGTCCACTACAGCATGATTGTCACAATAGATGCGAATACGTTTGTTTTGCCATGCTTGCCCCCAAATTTTAAAAGCAACCACAATATTTAAAATTTCTAGGTGAACAATGTTATAATTGTGAAAATTCTTTGGTAACTGAAGAGCATATACAAAATTCCCAAATGCTCCACCCAGTCCTGTAAGTGAGGCATCTAAGTAAATATCAGCAGAAATCGATCTGACCTCGTAAAAGGTAATCCCATTGTAATGTTTAAGAAGGGTTCTGAACCAATGGAGATCTTTAAAAAACTCAGAAGTTAACCGAATGATAGTATTAGAAGCCTGATCTCTAAGTACCTGTAGCATTCTATTCAAGAAAAACCTGGCAGGTTTAACACATTTACTAACATAGAGTAAAGAACCGAGCAAAGACTGCAAATTGGCCTTAGTACAAGTACTTTTGTTCTGCCAGTTGTTACATAAAGCAATAATCTCTTGTAACTTATCAGGAGGGATAGATATAGTTCTGTTAATAGTGTCAAACAATATACCTAGACAAACCGCCTGAGTACTAGGTGGATGAAGCTTTTTCCAACTAATATCCAGGCCAAGGTCTCCCAAGAGACGAATCAGACAGTCATAAGCTTGGTCTATGGTGGAAGGAAGGCCACAGTATATTAGATCATCCAAGTAATTTAGGAGGGCATTGTGACCATATTTTTTCATGATATAACGTACTCCGTCGCTCAATTTTGAAAAGAAAAAAGATCCCAAGCAAAATCCAAATGGGAGGGCCAAATCAATATAATATTGGCCCTTATGATGTAAGCCTAGAAGGTCAATGTCCCCTGGATCTATTCTAATGTGGCGAAACGCCAGATTGATGTCCACTTTAAAAATTCTTGCAGCTGGACCAATTTCATTAAGTTTATTTACAATTCTATCAACAGAAGGGTAATGCATTTCAAATTTGGTGCCAAGATATGAATCTTTTTGAACCCCATCATTAACAGCTTGACCTTTAGGCCAACTCAAGTCTATAATCGTACGTCTAAGTTGTGAATTCGACTTTTCTCGAGTCATAAATGGGGACACATGCAGACTACATGGTTTATGATCAAAAGGCCCCAATAATGCACCATGTTGCAATTCATCCTCAATATATTGTTCAACATGATCACTAAACTGAAGTGCAGAAGTATGGTTGTCCAAAGTATGACCCAGCTGTGAAGACCTGTCAAAATCTAGAGGAAAGCCATACTCAATGAGATCAACTAACTGCTGATCCCAGTAATCAGCAAGATGAAACCTCCAAGCTTTAACATTAAGCTGAGATCTAACTGGAATTCTACAACCCAAAAAATTCGGGAGGCCACTATCCCTAATAAGTTTATGAGCAGAGATGATATCAGGTATGTCATTCCAGTATGTAGGGTCACCTGTAAACAAACGCACGGGAGACAATGGTACACAACCGAACTCAACCCCATTTTGTTCCTTGCAACGATGATATTCATGACAAAGGCCCTCTTCATCAGTAGTATAAGCTACATGACAAGCCGGAGTGCGTTGGCCATTGCGTTCAGGAATGCGTTCAGACGCGTTCGCTTCCGTACCACAAGCGTGATTAATGACCTCCTCACGACACGACTGTAGCTGTAAATTGTTCTCGTTGTGTGCTTCATCAGCAAGCAATGCAAAGCTGTTATATAAGGGAATGCCAAAGTGGTCTGTGTCTTGATTCAAACCCCTGTGATTAGAACTCTGTAAAGCACTAGAGTCAATAGTATGACCTGTGGGTTTGCAACGTTGCTTAGAATGGAATACACTCTCTTTAAAACAAGAATGATCCACACCCACAACCTTGTGGTTCACGACATTACTATGACCTTGAATATCCATGGGTTTAGAAGAATTCACAATGTTGCTATGTACAGACAAACCCAATCGAGGATTAGAACCAACAGATTGGTAGTGCTTACCCTTGGGATTTGAACCGGGTATTTGTGTGAGTACCTGAGCATACGTTCTATGATCAACTTTGGATTGAAATGCCAGAGCCTTATGAAAGACCTCTTTCCAGTACTTTTTAGTAAAGTCCTGGCATTTGTTGAAGTACTTAGCATCAGTGTGTTTATTGTAAAAAACACGAGATTTTTGGGCATGACATCTATGTGGCATGCCCAATGCTACTCGTTTTTTGACTTGGACTTCCTACAGTCCATTTGTGGATGTACAAACGATTTGCCTTCTTTAGTGAAACATGAGGCACAGACATGCTTATAAAATATTCCTTTTGTTTCATGAGAACTTTTATGCAAACACGTGTTCTTGTTATAATACACGCAGGGCAAAGTTTTACCCCCATTTTGACCTTTATCTGCCAACTTGTGACCTTGAACATTGGTAGTCGTAACATGTCTTTGTGCATGAGCCCTACGAATACGGTCTATTTTGTCCACCTCTGACCAATTTTTAATTTCACCCTGTTCCATACGACAAAGAAGAACCGCATGACTGGCCTTAGCTGTTGCCCAAGAAAAATCATTGGCATCTTCTAACAAATTGATAAGATAGTCAAGCATGAATTCACGAGTTTGAACATCCATTTGATCTCTCATTGTCCTACAAAACCCTGTCATCCACTGAACTGGGGATAATTGGTCATAAGTGACCCTTTCTTTATTTGTACCAGTAAGGACGAACTCATGTGGCCATCTGACTCTATTTTTGACGTATACATCAACGCCCCCACCCCGTTGAGATTTTATTTTGTCATTACCTTGTGCCAGGTTGTCAGCTAAGTGCCTAAGTCTCTCCTGAACTTGCTGTTGTATTTCACTATCGTGTCTGAGTTGAGCTTGAGGAGGTATGGTAGGATGTGTGACGCCTGAGACGCCACCCAGACCCGGGGGAACCAGCCCGCCATGTACAGGGACAGAACTCTGTGGTTTGGATTTTTTGTGATTTTTTATCTTGCTTTTATCAACCGATTTTTTACATGTTTTGTCCCTTTGTTCAATGCTAGCCAACCTGTCGTTTAATTGGGACAGTTGTTTTAAAATCTGATTATTGATGTATTCCTGACCAACACTGTGACTACCACCCCCAGAACTGGGCCCAGCAGACCGTCCTGCATGCACCAAGTTTTCGGATCCGGAATTTTTAACAGGGGAACTGATTTTACTACTTGACTCTTCAACAAAGCTACCTTCCGAATCTGTTTCACTGGTACTTTCAGACTGAAAAGTGTTACTTGTTCCGGATGACTGGCTCCCAATGTCTGTGACAAGAATACCCCATCACCCGCAAGCTGCAACTCAACAGGAATGTGTGTATCTTCATGACTAGTAGAACGTAGATTGTATCTGGCTTCCATAGTTAAAAACACATAATATAAAAACTAAAATCTCAAATAAAAATGCATAAATAAAAGACCATTGCCAGTACTGAAGTTTCACTGTGTCGTCGTGGCCTGACAATGTCAAAGTGGCAGAAGGACAATGTACGTGCAAGGACAATGTACTGATGACCAATCAGGAGGGGCGTTACACAGAGGTTAATTAACCACATGTGAAATGCATGATAGCATATAAATTGTGTTAAGGTGGGACCCAAGGAATGAACCCCTGAACACCTTGATGTCCAGGAATACATTGACAGTTACAGATAATCTATTGCTGACAAAATTGGCAATACCAATCTTAATGTCAGTTACTGTGAGAGTCTTAACTGACTTCTCAAATGTTTCCATAGGGATAGCCTAAGGACCGCAGAGGTATTCCCAGTTGGAACCTCTCTTTGGTTCTAACTCAAAATCTCCCTTTGAGCCATTGGAAAGTGCTTCACTGAAACACCTTAATAAAAAACCTCAGACACCAGACAAACTGGTCTGAATCATCTCTTTACCCTTCCTCTAGCTTCTTAGCTAAGAATCAACTGCTAAGAGAAGACCTGTGAGTGAGGCCCCCATTGTTTTTCCAGCCCTGGATAGATTTCGCATAGAAGACAGCTCTTTTTGCCTAGTATCAGCCCTCAGATATTACCTGGAGAAGACTACAGGCTCAAGGGATGTCATGGTCAGGGGGCAAATGTGGTAGCAATTACCGGTTGCTTTTAAATTGCAACAGGAAAAGACAAAGAGTTTTAATTACAAATTTATTTAACAATTAAAAATAATGATTACAGACCTGGCTACAATCCTATCAATGTAACTAACAGTTAAGTTTGTCTACTGCATCGAGCAATCTGTCCTGTGATCGGCCCCATTTCCACTAAAACACAAATATCTGTATCCTGTGATCCGTTCAATGTCCGATAACCTGAAATGTCCTTCTCCTGTGATCCTTTCAATGTCCAACAAGACAAAATGTCTGTATACAGATATTCAGTGAGTTTGCACAATTATACTGTCCACTCAAAGATATGTACAATGTCCAAATTACCACAAATCCACTCTCTGGTAGAACACACTGTATCCAGATGCAAACAATATCTGAAGTACAGCAAATCCACTCTTTGGTAGATCCACACACTGTATCCAGACGCAAATAATATACAAAGTACAGCAAATCCACTCTCTGGTAGATCCACACTCTGTATCCAATTCACTCCAACAAAAGTTCAGTCACAAAGTATAAAAAACAGTTAGCTTTCCTTATAACCAGCGAATACTATGTTCCTCTGTGGTTGGATGTGCAGCACTTATATACAGAAGTAGAAATAGCCGGAAGGTTGAAGAACTAACTTGAAGTAACATGTGTCACCAGAATCAGTGAGGGGGCTCTAGAAATTAGTTTATGGAGGTACCCCAAATCTATAAATGGATCAGTATGGTAGAACTAATGAGGTTATAGAAGCCTAGAGTGATTTCCACAAGTCTATAAATAGATCAATTCAACAGAGTGCAATAAACATAAATATCCTTCACTTCTGTGAGAAAGATTAGTAACTCAAGGTTTTTACATGACAACACACAAACACAATACTTTCCAGAAAGTAAATCATGTATTGCCACATTACCTATATATATAACAAGGGACAACAAGAACTAGTTTTTGTCTTCTTCAAAAAGGGCTTCAGTAAAGTTATTTCTCCTGCCATGATTTCCGCTTGGATCAGCCAGTGGTCCAGTGCTATCAACTCTTAGACCAGAACTGTTCCACCTTACACAGCTTAAAGACCATTATGTCAGGGCTTGTGCTGCTTCCACAGAGTTCCAAGTAGGCATTTTCTTACAACAGATCCAGTCAGCCTGTCACTGGAAATCCCACAATACATTTACCCAATTTTACATGAAGGATGTGGCTTGGACTGACTCTGAATTGTATAATGAAGGTCCTGTGATGACTGGCCAGCAGATCCTCTTATAAACCTTTATAATAGCAATGGTATAGCAATAGTTTCTTTTACCCCACTATGTTACAATGTTTTTATGTACAAATATAGTGTAAGGTTTACCTTATTTTACAATCTTAAGTCTTTTTGAGAACCCTTTACCCACTTACCAGAGGTATACAGTTTAAGGTTAATCTCCTTTCCCCAACTTCCACGCACTTCATCTTTGTAATCCCAAAGAACTGATATCTTTCCTCTCTTTCTTATCATCACAGCAGGAAAATAGAGATTTTTCTTTCTGTAACCATACTTTGTTCAGTTCACTGGTAGCTACCCCCAATCCCCTGGGTAGTTATTCTAGTAGGGATACCGACCCTTCCATCCCTACTTTTTATCTTACTAGGGGGTCACCTCTGAGTAATATCAACAAAAACAGATGAAGTTATGTGACTTACTACTTCCTTGTGATTGATTGAGTGTGAGATGCAGCCACCTGCCGAGTCATTTGGATACTGCTGGTCTGGTTGCAGCATAGCTAAAGATGTCTTTTTGACATTTATTGGGACTGGCTGACGCTGGACTATAGCTAATTTATGTTAAGTAAAATATTAACTCATTTTAGAAATAAGAAACAAAGTGGTTGTCATTTTCATTGTTTTAGAATGTTTTTTTTTTTGCTAATATTAATTAAAACCATTGCACATGTTACTAAATTTGATGGAAAAATACCATTAGCCCAATTTGTATTCCATTATTATGCTATTAACTGATGGCTATGATAAATGTTTCAATCTTATAAAGTGCTAATTAATTATTTCTACATTGCCATTTCACTTTAACTCTTCCAAATGACCTGGTACCAATGTGGTGCTGTGGTGCCTCTCTGTTATTTTGTCATAAATAAATCCATATTTTATTCATTGAAACAAATTTTGAATCTTCAATTGCTAATTTTAAAGCACTTTTAATATTTGTACGTTTACAGTACACTCTATGTCTGACTGGCTCATGTTTCACCCACATAATACTAGCCTGATTGCTTTTTATTTAAATATTAATTTAGCTTTGTTTAAGGCTCAAACTTGTAGGAATGTAGCATGACAGTATCTGACGGATGAGGCTGCTATCCAGGCGGCACATGCCATGGTGAGTAGTCATCTGCACTACTTCAACTCTCTTTTTAGGAGACTGTCCAGTTTCAGCATACACAAACTACAGTGTATTCAAAACACACTAGGTGGGATTGTCACAAACTGCAATAGATACTCACCGGCATCTCCTTTTCTCAAACAACTGCATTGGTTGCCAGTTGAATTTCGCCGTATTTTCAAGACTGCTACTTTGGTTTATAAGTTTGTTTACTGCGGTCATGCAAGCTATTTTGGTCCTCTTTTGTCTATTCGTTGTGGAAGATATGGCATAAGATATAACCATCCAGAGAGAAGGTTCCTGGATGTTCCTCAATACTACTCCTCTGTACACAAATCCAAAAAACAGTTCAGTCACAGTTTTGTTTTGATGCTACCCGATGATGTTCGTTCTGCCCCAATTCTTGCCTGTTTCAGAAAAACGCTAAAATCTTATCTCTTTCGATAAAGCTTTTCCATCTTAGCATATAAACTATCCAGCATTGTAGCTTATAGTCAGCCTTGGCAGAGATTAAGCGCTATAAAAGTACAGAATAGAATGACATATTTGACCAATATTTGGCTTAATTAGCACGACATACAGAATTCATTTTATATTTTTATGTTCCATGGTTACGCTTACTATTGATAATTAATCGTAACAAATTCGAAAACAAGTGCCAGTGTAAGCTACAAATGTGTTATAATCATCATTAAATCATTGTACAAAGCTTATGCCCCTGCATATACATATACACAACAGTCTTTTTGCATTCTCTCTTTAAATAAGGACTTATTTTTTTCACAAAAGTGTGGGTAATACAAGACAAACCATTAGTCATTAGACACATACTAAAAAGTATGTCTTTCATTTAGATGAACAAAATAATACTCATGTTTTTCCAAAGCATTCAACTTATCAGGACATATTAGATATCAGATATAAAGTTTGATTCTTTAAGCTCAGGTGCAAGCCTACCTTTAACCTGAAATATAAAATTGAAGCAAAAATAAAGGTCTGTTCATTTTGAGGTCCACTGTTGCATGCCGCTCCTACTTACTGAGCTTTCGAAACTTGGAAATTTCTTCAAAAATAAAAATCGTTTTGTATCAACTTGTATCAGTGTCAGTGAGAAGAAGCAAGATATATTGTATGAGATCTAACTTAATTATTACACGTCAAAAGGCTTGATGTCCCATTCAACAGCCAGGATCATATTGGGACAGGCCTTCAGCTTTGCCACTTGTGTGAGTCAAACCCACACAGAAGTGTCAGATTCTTATTAGATTTCAATCTTGCCAATCAAATTTATTATCACATTAAATTGCCTTGTAGTATGTTGTCACCTATGCCTTAAGGCCTTTAAGCAAGGCTAATAAAAAGTCTGTGTACGTGTATTTTACCAACCAGTATGAGCTGTTGTATTTCTATCCAAAAGACAGACTTGACAGATGGCTGCTGACATTTTGCTGGTTTTTTCAATGTTTCCATTAAATAGATTTTAAGCGACCGAGTTTATTATAAACAAGAAATCGTACTTTGTGTAAAAATTTATAGTTAGAGTACAGAATTCAGCCATAATTATGATTTGTGGAAAGATTTATTATCAGAAGGTAGAATTTAGTTATAATTATGCTCTATGTAAAGATTTATAACTGGATGACAGAATTTTTTTCTTTGTGATTTAAATATTTATAACTTGGTGACACAATCTAGTTGTACAATCTAGTTGTGTAAAATACTAGTATTTTAACTAGATGGTAAAATCCGATTATTTTTCCCTCTACTTCTGGAGAAACCAGAACTGAGTGACTAATGCCATAATTATACTCCAGTTTTATTGTGGTGATCTTCCTTCCAAATCGCTTGTCCCATTTTTCAAACATTTTTGAAAAATCTTGCGATTGAGCTTTTTTTCTCCAAAACATCTTAACTGATCAGTCGCGGTGACTCGTTTGTTGTGACATATTTTCTGGGTGGGGCGATCTATCTTTACAGTCTCATGACCTGTCTTGCTCTCCACTCTTTTCATAATAAACCTGATTTTTCTTGAAGACATAATGGAGCCAAGTGAAGATTCATTTTTAGCTCACAAATGACTATGTAAAACATAGGTCACTTCTCTTCATGAGAGAAGAATTCAGCCATAATTATGGCTACAATTTTACAAAATTTGGAATGTCTTTTTTGAAATGTTAAAAATACCTTTCATGCATGGTCAAAGTTGGAATTGACGTAATTATTATGTAAAAATTATACTTGTCATATGTTAGAGGAAAACTCCCTGAATGATATATACATAAAACGTATATCACGAATGAAGAGGACAAGATCATGTGTACAGAACATGAGTATTCCATTGTCCACCTTCGTGAGTGATATATATATATATATATATATATATATATATATATATATATATATATATATATAATGAGGGATGTTTTACTTTTATTATCCACCATTTGGTATGAATAATCACTAAAAAAAATCTATATTTGAGGAAAGAATACACAAAAAGCTGTGATATATTTTGGGGCACCAATGACTACAAAAACTCCAACTTTATCATCAGATTTCTACACCAGTTTAAAGTCAAAATAAAAGGGTACGAACATTTTTTCACAGTTTAAGAAATAGAAGATAAATTGATGCAATCAAAGTCTGAAGATAGAGTTCAACAGCCAGGGTCATATTGGGACAATTCCTCAGCATTGCCACTCGTGGGACTCGAAGAAGTGACAGCGTACGATTAGATGCCAAACCTGCTAACCACTAGGCCACCGAGGACCTCTACATCCTGTTCAACAGCCAGGGTCATATAAGGACAGGGCTTCAGCATTGTCACTTGTGGGAGTCAAACCTGCACAGATGTGACAGCATGTGATTAGATGCCAAACCTGCCTAACTGGCTAGGCTACCGTGGACTTCCTCATGGGCCTTCACAAACTTTACTAAAATATACATCATGGAGAGGTGAGGCGACAGGATGGATGTACAACATGTACTACTAGCATGGGAGGGTCTCTTTTCGGAGCGATAAGGATGAGACTACCAAGCAGAAAATTAGTACACACAGACATGGCCTTAAAGAAACTTGTGACCTCACCACAAGAGTAATAGGAACTTGGTATTATGAGTAATCCTTGTCAAATACAGCAGTCCCAAGCAGTTTATAAGTTTTATCTTTTTGGTCATATGATCAATCTTTCCAATCAAAACAAATTTCATGGATGTCTCTTTAGTTCTAGTCTTTTGGAGATGTTTAATACTAACATTACCCTAATTTGTTTTAAAAAAATTGTAGGTCCTGCTATTGATCATGAATGTTGTGTATGGAAATAATTTTGAAAGCCTAAAACCACCACCCAAATATCTAAAATTCAGAATAAATAAGTGTATAATTCTACATCACTTGAGCTCCATCGGCAACACTGATTCTATTGCGTTCATTCTTACCAAATGAATTCATCCTTCTTTCCCAAAGCTGCAGTGTATTAAGGATCAAGCAACTACTCTGGCAGGAAATTAGATCCATGAAAATCCATGAAATCAGTTTAGAAATGAGAAACATATGCCTTAAATATGAACCCATTAAAAGATAAACATTTGATGTACATATAAATTACCACACTTTATATCAGATATGTTTAAACCCCTACTATAAGCCCATGTTTGTTCTTACCTCAATCATCGATAGCTGACCCTAGTGGTTCAGTAATGGAGTATGTGAACAATATGTCCAAAACAGAATTAAATATTTTACTGAATATACATATTCATTATAATATCCAGCTGTTAGATGAGAGAATTATGAAGATTGTGAGATACTTTAAATTAAATTTAAAATAAACAAAATAAGCGTTCACCTTTATGTTAAAAATTGGGTGATCAGAAGTGAGGAAACATGCACTAACTGAACACGACTAAAATCTGTTTCACTGTGGTTTGTTATACCAGCCTGCATAATTAAACAAGAAACAAAATTGGTTCCATTATTTTTTTAGCCATCCTATATAATTAAACAAGAGAAACTGTGTTTTTATTCCATTGGGGAGCATGTGTTTATGAGTTACAATACTTGGTGAAACACTTGTATATGGGAACTCATAAATTATATGGTGGCTCTATTTAATTGAATGTGAGAACATATTGATTGTAAACTAAACAGAATGCCACAAGCTCTGTATTTAATACACCACTGTTTGTATTTCAGGTAAAAACCAGAATACTCGCATCTGGTTTACTCAATAGAAAAATACACAAATGATACATTCAAATATATATCATAAATGGACATGACAGTATAACACGAGTGCTAGCACTAGTATTGTTCATTTTTATGAGTGATCTATTCTATTATATTCTAGACTTTTATAGCGCTTAATCACTGCCAGGCAGACTCTAAGCACAACATCAGAATCCAATTAAAAATCATTATTCCATAGCCGTTGCCAAGTCCAATACCACAGAGATGCCGGATAGAGTTTATGCTAAGTTGGGAAAGCTATTTTGAAGATATACAATTTTAACCTTTTTCTGAAACAGCTGAGAGTTGGTGTAGAATGGACTTCATCAGGCATATCATTCCAAACCGTGGCAGCATCAAAAACACAGCTGTGGACCAAAAATATTTTATTTATGTACAGATGAATAAAAGTGAAGAACCTTTTATCTGGAACAGTTTTGTCTTGTACTATATGTTCCACAACAGGAAGACAGAAAACACAAAACAGAACCAAAGTAACTGGGATGTCCACTGTGAAGAAACTATCTTCCGTTGTATATGTTGAAGGTCAAAGTTAGTGTCAAAATTGGGGTTTTACATCCCGTTCAACAGCCAGGATCATACTTTGGACAGATCCACAGTATTTATGAGGTGACAATTTGTGATTTGGTGCCAATCTAATCCACTGGGCCACTGTGGACCTTTATGTATATGTCTGATTAGAGTTGTTTTATTATCCACCATTTTGCTTCAATAATTTGTAAATAAGCCCATGATTACCAAATGAATGCAAACGATTAGCTCTGAAACATATCATACCTTACACACATGATTAAATATAAAAGCTTTAATGTTTCATTTGGAAGTTTTTTTTCTATATTGGCATAGAAATAGTGTCTGAAATAATCGCAAAAACAAATTGACACTGGGGTATACAAAAATACGTTCTTGGGCTTATATTCACTAAAGGTCTAAAATCTACAAATCTTATGCTTAGTTTTTGTATAAAAATGCAGCCAACCTAAGTCTGGGAACTGGCTAAGACCTTTTATGAATACGGCCCTACGCCTGCATGTCCAATTTAGGTCAATTAATCGTATCCATTCAGTTTGGTGCATCTGCAGCTTAAGAACAAATTTAGATGGATATATGTGAACGGTGCATAAGATAAAAATGTCTACTTCGGTGTGGGTTTTACTCTGAAGCGATTTATGATTTCCAGACTAGATTTCCAGTCGGGTCGGCTTCAGTGTAGCTTTTCATAAGGCTTAAGTTTTTACCAGTATCATTTTCCAATATGAGCATAATTATTTATATATTTACTTGGGTTTTAATGTCGCTTTCAACACTACAGATCCTATCTCGACAGCTAGTTTTATATGCAGACATAACCAGCACATACAGTTGGTCGAGTTTCTGTGCTATAAACTGCCAACCATTGTTTAGAAAACTACCAACTTTCCCACATAGGGTCCAGGGTTTCACACCACTGACCTCAGAGGTGGGAGACGAGCGTGTTACCAATGCTCCACCATGCCCCCCCCCCCCCCCCCCCCCCCCCCGCCAATATGAGCACAAGGGGCCAAGGGATATGTATTCACAAAATACTCGTATATGTTACACATCCCAATCCTAGTCTCTTTCTGCCCAATATGCTTGTGTAAAAATAGCATACAAATATAAGAGCACACTATGTTAACTGAACTTCATTATATATGCTAAAAGATTTTCAAAATTTTAAAACAATTCCAGCCTTGAGGAAGGCTAGCTTCAGTGTTTGGTATAAAGCCAGGATGTGCCCTTTGTTGATGAAGTGTAAATGTACACACACTGTTGTAAACACGTTAAAATTAGCAGTTATGCTATTTTGGCTATTTGCACAAGTAAACCTATCATCTGTTATCCAAATGCTATGATTCATTGTGATATATTATTTAGCTTTGCTTTATTTTTGATGTTTTAATCTTATTTAAAATCAATTGTGGACAAAATTCGATTGATTAAAGTTGAGTTTTGTGAAATGTTACAATTTTCTAACCTTTTAAAGACATATATTAGTTTTTGAATACAAAATTAATATCACAAATACACATACATTAAGCAAACAAAATATACTTAGTGTAGCTTAACTTACTTGGAATAAGATCATATAAGCAGGATAAATAATAATTGTAATTGTAAAACCTGCTCTTACACTGAAGTCCGAAAAGAGATACTTGTTATGATATCCAAGTGAGTTTTAGTATAAACCACAATCCGGTTGTACATGTGTAATCCGGACTTCTGTATGTATTCAATATGGCTGAATAAACAGTGCTTTGTAGAACATAATATCTTTCCATTATACAACATGGTGGCAGCGGTTAACGAACTCAAACATAGCTAAAACAACACAGGCTGTATAGTGAACATTAAGAGCAACAGCCAACCTCAGATACATACTGCAAACACACAACTGGCACTTAACCTGTCAGAGCACATGTTGTAAACAAGGAAGCAGTGAAATCCAAACAGGATATAAACATTCAGTGCAGGCCCAGGATTAAAACACAACTATAGTGGAAAAAAAATAATAATAATAATAATAACAATAACAATGGATGACCTACCAAAGCTGCAATGGAAACAGCCAGCCCCTCGGGATAAATTCAAGCTATTTAAACAAAGATTAGAGCTGTTCTTCAAGATGAAAAAAAAACAGATGACAAGGAAAAATGCTACTACCTCCTTAGGGCACTTGACGACGATGCACTTGAGGTGTTCAACTCCTGGAACCTGGAGGCAGCAGTAGCAGAAAGCTACAAAGAAGTGATTAAGAAATTTGAAGAAACCCTTGGGCAAACTGCCATAAACTTTCGCGTAGCACGCCTCCAGCTACACTTTATGCACCAGGACAGAGGGGAAACCCTGGATAGTTTCGTCACACGGTGTAGAACGCAAGCCCTCAAATGTGAATTTGAGGCTGCCGAGCTAGAAGCCAGGATAATAGAGCAAATCATTGCCAGTACCCCAATCCAGAAGTTTCAGAGTGAACTCCTTGGTAAGGACAATAACCTCACTCTCGAACAGGCAGTTGAACTTGGGAGGAAACATGAGGCAGCACTGTTCAGTGCAGAAAGACTACGAGAGATGGCCACAGGAAACACTGCAATCTCAACAGATACCATTAATCAAAAGAGGGGCCCACAAAAACAGTCCCAGTGTAAGAACTGTGGTGGAGACCACGCATGAAGATGGGAAGCCTGCCCAGCGCACAAATCAAAATGCCATGGGTGTGGGCGCATTGGCCACTGGAAGGATTACTGTCTCAGCACCAAAGCTCAACAACGAAGACAAGGCCGCCAAAACAGAGATGGATCAAATAAGCGGAACAGGGGCAGGTCACAATCAAGGCCAAGGCGAGGATCACACAACAAGTCAGTAAACATGGTAAATGAACACGATGATGAACCACTGTGTAGACAGGACCAATGGCAAGACATTGTATATGACACTATAAACATCCACAGCTGCACGACAGAGCACAATCGCACAAAGGCATTTGCCACTCTGAGGATATTTCCCAACAACAACAGCGAGGTAAGGCAGTACTTAAAAGCAAAAGTGGACAGTGGTGCAGAAGGCAACACACTGCCACTGCGCACATTCAAAAGCATGTTCCCAAACAATACAGATACACAAGGACACCCAGTCATGAAGGAAACTATGGGAATTCGCCTGACAACATACAATGGAAGTGCACTAAAATGCCACAGACAAGTAGAAATCAAGTGTGAGTATCAAGGAAGCACCTGCATGGCAAATTTCTATGTGGTTGACACTCCAGGACCTCCCCTTATTGGCCTTCCCACCTGTGAAAAACTAAGGGTCATTGAGTTAAACTGTAGCATCAACAAACAAGATTCCCACAGCAACAGGCATAAACCTGTAAATTCAAAACAAGAACTCTTACAGGAATATCCCAATAGCTTCGATCGCACAGGGGATTTTGGGGAACAATTCACAACAGAACTAATACTTAAACCTGATGCAGAACCGTACATTGACCCCCCAAGGAAATACCCACTGCACAAGACAGACAAAATCAAGCAGGAACTTGACCGCATGGAGGAGTTGGGAGTGATCCGCAAAGTGACCGAACACACAGAGTGGTGCAGTAGCCTTGTTTTCGCATCAAAGCCCGATGGCTCACTGAGAGTTTGTTTGGATCCAGCCAGGCTAAACAAAGGACTAATCCGATGTCCCCACAAAATGCCAAACTTAGAGGAGCTGAACCATAAACTAGCTGGGGCCACTACATTCAGCAAACTGGATGCCAAATCAGGATACTGGGCCATCCGACTACATCCAAAGAGCCAACTTCTCACCACTTTCAGGACGCCATTAGGAAGATATTGCTTCACACGACTCCCTTTTGGCCTGAATGTGTCACAGGACATCTTCCAGCAAACGATGGACACAGTATTGGAAAACTGCCCAGGTGTAATCAGTAAAGCTGATGACATTATTGTCTTTGGCAGTGACAAAGAAAGCCATGACAGAAACTTACGCCACTTGCTCCAGACCGCACAAACACATGGGCTAGTATTTAACAGCAATAAGTGTGAAATTGGGGTCACAAAAATAAAATTCTTCGGAAATGTATACAGCCAAAATGGCATCAGTCCAGACCCAGACAAAGTCAAAGATCTACGAAACTGTCAAACACCAGCATCCAAGAATGACCTGCAACGTTTCCTAGGATTCATTCAATTCCTGGCACCCTTTATCCCAAACCTTTCAGACAAAGCAGCACCTCTCAGGGACCTGCTAAAAGAAGATGCACCATGGACATGGGATGAAGACCACAATCATATCTTTGAATGCTTAAAACAGATAATCTCAGAAGATACCGGGATCCAGTTCTACAACATGGCAAAACCCGTCCAACTGCATTGCGACGCAAGTGCAAGGGGAATTGGAGCTTGCCTGATGCAACCACAAGACTACACAGGTACATCTTTCAGACCAATTGCATATGCCAGCAAAAGCCTTACACCAACAGAACAGAACTACTCCAACCTGGAGAGAGAGTTACTGGCAATTGTATTTGGAATTGAACGTTTCAACACCTACTTAAGTGGAAGATACTTCACCATTGTGACAGATCACCGCCCTCTGGTTGCCATATCCACAAAGGATCTCATGAAGGCACCACCTAGGGTGCAAAGGCTACTCATCCACCTGCAAGGGTACGACTTCCGGGTAACCTACAAACCTGGAGCCATCCACACAATACCTGACTGGCTGTCCCGCTCTCCAAACCACCAGAACAAACAAACTATTCCTCTAGATGTACGCGTGGATTTCATTGCATTCACTGATGAGAAGTTGCAAGAACTCAAGGTCCAAACCATGGAAGACAGCACGCTGACCCAACTGATGCAACAAATAGTACAGGGGTGGCCAGACACAGTGAAATATGTCATCCCAGACTTGAAAACTTACTGGGACTATAGAGATGAACTCACAGTGGAAAACGGACTGATCCTGAAAGGATGTCGTGTTGTTATTCCCACAAAGCTGCGAAGTAACTACATGAGCAAACTCCACATGGGCCACATGGGTATCACAAAAACACAACTGAGGGCCAGAGATACCATATTCTGGCCTAGAATCAACCAAGACATTAAAAACACTGTGGGCAGTTGCCATGTATGCCAGAAATACCAGGCAAGCCAGACAAAGGAACCCTTCATTCCACACAACGTGCCCCTAACCCCTTGGACAAAACTCAGGTCAGATCTATTCTATCTGAATGACAGGCAATATCTGATAACAACTGATTACACCACCAAGTATGCTGTCATAAGACAACTGCCAAGCTCAGCACCCTCAAGCATGATTGTGAAGGTCCTCAAGACCATCATGAGTGAACTAGGCATCCCAAGGGAACTGGTATCAGACAGGGGCCCTCACTTCAGCTCTCATGAATTCAGAAATTTTTGTTCGAAATGGGGGATAAAACATACCTGTTCAAGCCCTACATACGCACAGAGCAATGGTGCAGTAGAACGTGCAATACAAACTGTTAAAAGCATTATGAAAAAGGCAATTGAAACCAATGAAGACCCAAAGCTGGCATTATTAGCATGGCGAGGCACACCCCTGCATAGGAACACCAAGAGTCCAGCAGAATTGCTATTTGGACGTAAAGTGCTGATCAACCTGCCAGTCAAGGCAGACCCAATACCAGAGGAAACCATAGAAGCCAGGGCACTGAAGCAAGCCAGAGTCGCTGAAGGATACAACCACCACAGCCGACCATTGGCACCCCTCCAGCAACATACCCACGTGACGTACCAGGATGCCACAATATGGAAACCTGGCATAATCACCAATGTGGGCAACCAACCACGCAGCTACACTATTCAAACACCGGCAAACACCACTGTGGTGCGCAACCGCAAACACATTCGACCAACAGCTACCAGTCCTACTGAAAGGGAGGACACTGCGATGCATAGCCCAGTCACAGGGTCAAATCAAGACCAAGTTGACAAGCACCACCGACAAGCAAAGAAACCAGTAAAGAAAGTACAATTCAATATACCTGTTGAAGACAAAGACAAATATATTACACGTTCAGGAAGGACGGTCAAACCACCCAAAACCTTCTAATGGAAATGTGCACCATGATTCAGCACAGGGTAATGACAGACCCGACCCGTATGTGTACAATAAGTGTAAACCAGTTGACAAAAAAGAGTAATTGTGTGAAAATAAATCAATGGAAATGTGTAATAGTACAAAGGCACCCTGGGGTGAGCCAAGCGCCCTCAGGAAAAGGCTGTGAAAGCCTACATTGTGCCTTATGAAACAAACATCTGTATAGCAAAACAAGAAAAAAAAAGACAAAAAAAAAACAAAAAACAATCTGACTATTCAAGATAACAGGACTCCTAAAACCTTAATGAGTGTTATTACATATGTGTATATCCTATATTGTATATCTCTTTTACAACATTGTATATTCTAAATAGTATATTGTGTATTCCAGTTATCATTGTGTATTCCAGTGTGTCAGAAGTACATGTAATTGAATACCATAGTTATTATACAGACATACCTCCTTTTTCTTAAGCAATAATTGAGTACTGGTAAAACATATATGCCTGTATAATTTATGAAAAAAAAAGAACTCCTTTATTCAAATAACTTAGCTGTGAATAAACAAAGCATACCATAGCCAGATTAACCCACAACAGTATTATTCTTAGGAAGCAAATTCTGCAAACGGCTATTCAGTATTATAAAAGCATGTAAATACAACAGATAATTTTTTTTACAAAAGAAGGGAAATGTTATAATATCCAAGTGAGTTTTAGTATAAACCACAATCCGGTTGTACATGTGTAATCCGGACTTCTGTATGTATTCAATATGGCTGAATAAACAGTGCTTTGTAGAACATAATATCTTTCCATTATACAACAATACTGTCCAGAAAGAGTCTATTCTAGAATCCGATAGAGAGAAAGGCTAGTCTGAACAGATAACTCTTCAACTGTCATCCAAACCAAGTGGTATTATTCTGGTTCTCATGGCTTGAGGAAGTTGCTCCACCCAGTAGGAGCAGCTACTGCCTTGCTACCAATTATCGTTGGGTACCAATTATCGTCAGACAGAATTCAAATAGGTACAACTTCACCAAAAGTAGCATCCCAAGTCTCACAAATAAAGTATAACTATTTCCAAAGTGAATGGAACAAATATACAACAAAAAGCTTTCAAAATATGTGGCCATTACTGAAATATGAATGTTTTATTTTCCGGTGACGATAATTGGTGGCCAGCGATAATTGGTAGCAAGGCAGTACAACAAGAACGTTCTACAAATATCAATTTTAAATGATATATTCTAAACTATTTTAAGTCTGCAAACTACTCCACCTTTAAGTACGTAGCCTCGTTTTGTTTTTATTTGCAATGATTGACGCAAGTGGCCTTGTCTCAGAATTACCTTGATTTCTAGCGAGAATCTATTCAGGTTTGTTTTACCTACCCATTTTTTCAGTCTAAACTAAGGCTAGTTTCTGCACAAAAAGGTTATCAACCTTTGCAAAGGAAAGTGCCTATTCACAAAGTTTTACATTTGAAACACCATCCAGTCATAACATTGTACAATCTCACTTCAACTGAGTGAACCACTAGTTTTATTAATACTACATTCACAATAACTCCATAAACTGATTTCAAGTAGAAATCATGTTATTGTCCCTTAAGGAGATCAACGTAAAAGGTTAATTTATTTTATCTTATGTTTGACAAGTTAAATCTATAACTTGTACCAATGTATATTTCACTAAAAGAAATCAATATTACTACACTAAAAGAAGCATCAATAAGGGCTTTGTAGATAGGTTTTGATAGCTTGGGGTGGGGAGCTGTACTCCATATATATCTGTCACTGAACCTTTTTAACCCCGTAAAACTGTGCCCGGATTGCATTTTAAGCAACTGATCGAAGAAGCGTGAACTAGACAAAACTCCTTGATGTTGATTTAAAAATTCTGATGTGTATACACATGTGTATACAGGGCACTTGCAAAACACCTCACATTCTAACAATATATACATACATAGCCTCTTTTCGTACAGGATATGTAGGTTATACATTTTGTGGCAGTAGTTTTTGTATTGTTACTTTGTCAAATTGGCAAACAACAGAATCACACTTATAACTCCACGTTTCCCTCTGTACACTTTGGATCACACAAGTTTTAAGTCAAATGTTCACAAAGAGTATGTCTCAAATGAGTGTCCATGTGTATTTATATTGATTCTCCGCTATATGACAATGTCACCCCAATCTTTATCTCCCCTAATTTTGACTTAAACAAATGGTGGATAAATCTGAAGTTAAAAGTTGAAGTTTATATTCACTGATTCCCCCAAAGTGTTGGCGGTTTATGTATTCTTTCTTTAAATAAGATTTATTTCATTTATTATTCATACAAAACGGTGGATAATTTCTCTGTATATGTCATTTGGGGAGTTTTCTTTTTTACATGTGACAAGTGGAATTTTTTACATAATGTTTATAGTTCTAATATTGTTTTTAAAACTATCGGACAAACTGTGTGTGTTTTGATATATTTTCTTTTTCTTCCTTCCCCGGTTTCACAAGGGGTGTTAGCCAAGTTTTTTTGATTAAGTGAGAGGCATAGATTTAAGACTTTGGTCTCAGAAATGTCTGCAATTTCAATGGGTTTCCAAAAGGGTGACTTAGCTAAGACCAAGCTTACACAAACAAAGGGTTTTTCTGTGTCACGTTTTCCATTAAAAATAATATTGCCGCCATATATTCTTTGTCTAAAACATTCTGTTGTAGACACATAAATATGTCTACGAAACTGCTTTAGGGATGCGTTATATATATTTCTGCTTTATTTGCACCCATTTTAACTTTTAAAGTAGAGAAACGTTTATGGCGGCCATTTTTAGGTCTTTGTTTCCAAAAGTGGACACAACGGTCAAAGTTGGGGTTTCACAGTAACACACTGGCCTCCCACCTCTGAGGTCCTTGGTTCAAACCTCAGACCCTTAATTGTGGGAAAGTTGATAGTTGCTTACCAATGGTCGACAGTTTACAGTACAGAACCTTGAATAACTGTATGTACTGGTTTCCTCTGCCCATAAAAGTGCTTGTCGTGATGTGACCTATACAGTGACATTAAAACCCAAATAAATATATAAATAAATATATAAATTTAATACTCAATATAATGGCATTGTAGTTCAATAGATAGATTATTCTTTACAGTTAAAGCCCCAAGTCGAGGGGTCAAAGAGCATTTATGAACCTTCATTCCTCTGTCAAGTGTGATGCTCAAATAAACAAACTAATGTTCCCTGGCAAGTGCCTTGTAATGTACACTTATCTCAGATAATTAACAACTGCTGTGTACAGAAGGACTTATGTTGGAATCTGCTGTTGAAAATTTAAATAAAGTTTGTGTACTTTAAAACAGTAAAGAAAACTGCATCAAGTAACAAAATTCCTCGAGGACTTATGCCCTTTTAGTCTGGAAGGAAGAGTTTATCAATGCTGTCAAATGTGATATGTTATATCCCAGTAAAGCCTCTCTTACATCCCGTCGTACGTGTAAAGACACGTAAGTGTGCTGCAAATACTGTTGAAAAATATGAACGTAACCTGGTAGTGGGGTAGCAGAGATTTGCACTTGCAAACAATGTGTATTCTCCCAACAAGAGTGTCACCACTTGAAGATCAAAGAACAGATTGCGACTAGCTACAGGTCGTACAGTGGGTTTATATACATGCAAGGTAAACGTGAGCGTATCTTACAGTATGTCTAAACAATGTAAGTAATTGGGGAGAACCTACAACACTAGCAAAGAGAATGTACGTGCCAAAGTCACTCGTAAGTTACCCTTGAGGCATGGATGTGTTTGTAGACATCCTGCGTGCACGCACAGGAAATGTGCATGTCAAGTTTCATTGCAGGGCCTGTGCGACCTTGATATTTTGTTATAAAATCGGAAGTGTACCTTAAGTGTCCCTTGCAAATCAGCCGATTTTTCTCTGTAACCAGGACGTGCGTGCACGTACGGTGGGATGTAAGAGAGGCTTTAGCTGTGGTATTTGTTATTTGTTATATAAAGACTTCAAATGTATGATCATTGTCATTTGAGGAGATTTTCGTCCCGGGTCGAAAACTATCCGCTTTAAGACGCTTGAGTTATAAGATCAGTTAAGGTGTAACAGGTAATATGTAAAAGCATATTCCTTGATTCGGTAGCTTTTGGTGAACATATGTTATAGGATGTATTTTACAGTAATATTTTCATAGTTTGAGCCTGAGAAAAAACCAAGCAAATATTATGTGGCAACATTAACAAAGGTTTTCATGTGTCAGTAATCTGTTGTGTGTAAACAGTAAGTGATCACCTGTCGGCAATCTGTTGTGTGGCAACAGTAACAAATGTTATCCTGTGTCAGTATTCTGTTGTGTGGAAACTGTAAGTGTTCGCTTGTCAGCAATCTGCTGTGTCAAAACAGTAACAAAAGTTATTGTGTTCAGCAATCTGTTGTGTGGAAACAGTAACAAAAGTTACTGTGTGTCAGCAATCTGCTGTGTGGAAACAGTAAGTGATCACATGTCAGCAATCTGCTGTGTGGAAACAGTAAGCGATCAGCTTTTTGTAACTGGTGCTTGGAAACACTCTCCTCTTTTATTTGAGTTGAGCAAAATTTCAGTAGAAAACATCATAATACAGATTGAGACTGAGGGGGACAACAGACAGGTTTGCTTGTACATAAACCCACGCCATATATTGAATTTATTTGCATTTAGGTGACTGGCACTCAACTCAGTGGATACATATAGAAATTGGAAACTTCACATTACACAAAAGTAAGTTATTTAACGTTGTTTCAAATGTAATTTTAAACACATATGTAAATTCTTATAGCTTGTTATAAATGGAATGATATTGATTTGATATAATGAAATTTACGTCTTGAACAAGAACTGTAAACTAGAAATGAGATATATCAGTACCTTTAGTTTGATAATATTTTGTATCTACAAATTAAGGCCGTGTTTTCTGATCACTGACTGCATGCCCTTCATTAATTGGTGATTTTAATATACGCGCCCGTTAATCTCCTCTTTGAAAAATGAAATGTCTGGATTGGGGCTATTGATTCTGAGGAGTGAATTTTATGATTATTTTCCGAGTGACACTGTGATTGTTGCTTGAAACCTTCTGACTGGTTCCCAAAAAGTGTTACGAGTGTTTCCCAATCCATTCAATTGGTACTTGAAAATGTTCCCCCAAAAGCATTATGAACCTTAGGTAGGTTATACATTAGCAATGATTGACTTAAGATGGAAAAGATTGGTTTACAAATGTAAGCAAGATCCTGAAGGCACAATCTGATAAAGACTGTGGAAGATCCTAGAGGGTTTATGAAAGAAATCAAACAGATTAAACTTATTGGGAAGACACCCTAAACATTCCGACTGATTCCCAAGCATTACCCCAAATTTAACTACAGGTCCCAAATGGTACCAAATATCAGCCTCATAGTTTATTAGCCTCCCAAACTGAAAAAAAAACATCTACCTGATGAATTCTTCCAGATGGCATTTTTTCGGACTCGTAATGTTATCGAGGAGGACGATTGCCATAGTGAAACCAGTGGAGAAAGAGAATTAAAAATGTATGGACTACCAATGAATAAATCTATGGAAAATTAAGTAGTTATACACTGAAACTCTACCCATAAACGCCCATACATTGGTTAGCATTTGGAATTTAAACGAGGTTTATAGATTTAGATTCCAGATATAGATGCACAAATGTTTCGGCACAGATTTTGTACTCCATCTGTCATGGTCATAAGTATAAATAAACTCTGGTGACATTATTATGGGGCTTCTCCATTTTTGCGATATATTGTAAAACCTGCTCCCAATTATCAATTTTTTAGGAATTGGAAACTGAATTATACATCTTATGAAGCCATCATACACATGTCCTGTGTAGAAAATATGGAATTTCCCTATTGGTTTACAGCACTCAGGAGTCCATCGGGACAGTTTATGAGCATTTCAAAACATTTGAAATTATCGCAATCCTTCTCCAATCCTTATCAGATTTATAACATCGTTATCCAATCATATTGTCTTATTTTTAATCTTACAGTTATCTTAAACCTAAACCTATCTTCCAGTCTTACAGCAATCTCTCCCATCTAATAGCAATCGTAAACCAGTCGGATGGATCGGGGAAACTATCGCAAACCTATGAGAAAATATTTTCTAAAGCAATGTCAATCGGAAAGCTATCAGGAAATTATATTTCACATTGAGAACACATCTTAAACCCACTTTAACCTATCATAAACGGTACCCTCAATTGTGCATATTTATTACTTCAAATCGTAAAGCTATCATAAACCAGACTTGCAGAAATGGAAGAGGCATATTGCAGTGTCAGAGTTAGTGATATATTCCGTTTTCTATAACTTCCACTTCTAAACATTGTACAATGTTGGAATCACTAGCATCAGTGATTGGTATTCGGCAGCTAGGTATGTTGAAAAACTGCTTCATTCAATCCAAACTTTCAATCGAAAACTTAAGAATATTGTTTGAGAAACTTTTAATCAAAAACTTTTTAAGAACATTGGTTGAGATAAAGAATGTCTTTATGCTGGCTTTATTCACTTTTTAGGGAAAATACCACACATGTAATTGTCTGGTGTAGCCTTACTGTAGGCTACAACTCAACTTTAATGTAGATTCATGATGCAAGCAGTACACTGGTGTTGAACTAATATTACATTTAAACACTTAGTGGTCTTGGGTACAAATCCAACATGTAAATATGTGAGATGTCATGAGGGACTATTACGATATGGCCTTTACCCATTAAAAGGCCGGTATTAAAGACTCCAAATTTTCTACATGTGATAAAACACCTTGATAGATTCACAATGTGAAATGTAACCAAATGTATTACTTATAAAATGACTTGAAAACTACATCCAAAACACTTGCATGAGTATGTTTTTAATGATAATTCTCAGGCCTTCTTTGATATATAGTTTAAACAGACCGAATATATTAACATAGTCTTCATTGAGGCTAGTTTATGTTGTTTTTATAATGATTATATTCCCAAGTTAGCACAAGATATTTCATTCAAAAACTTTGATCGGACATATTTGCACTTTCCACTTGGGTTATGGAGTGTGAATCCAATGCATTCCTTGAGAGGTTACTGACACCTCTTGAATCTGAAGAAGAATATTCCTTCTTTCAATAGGTAAATATAAAGCAAAGGTTAAGCCTTTGATCACAAGTCATGCTTTCTTGTTTTTTTTTCACATGAAAGCTGTGTACAGTGAATGATTTCATTGCAACACTAAATGTTTGAAGAATTTGGTACATAATTGTGTGGATTTATGAGAAGTGTCTCTGTCTCTTTGCCAAGTTAATTTTACATGGCACTTCTCAGAAGTCAAAACATTTATTTTCATTACAAATTCCATCAGAGAGGTCATATATTTATCTTTGCAGTGATTGTGATTGAACAATTCTAGCTTTCACTGCCCTCACTGCCGTGTCTGTATCTAATTGCTTTCTGGTTGAGGATCTCTTCCTTGTGACTATCAAAAGAGACATCATATCTTGGCAGTACATGTTAAAGAATAGGGTTACTCCATGTATCCATACCCCCATTCCCCGTCACCCCTCTTGTGACCTACTTGTTTAAACTAGTCTATCTTCAACCATAGTGTATCTCTCCCGGTGGGCGCTAATTTGGATCATGACCTGACATGCCCCTGGACTTCTCCTTTTTGAATTCAAGCACATTAGAGGATATTGTATCAATTTTGCATTGTGTGAATGTTTGTATACTATTCCCCAGCAAGTATATTGTGACCTTTGTATGAATAAGCTAATACCTCGTTCGTTGAGTGCTGAATGTGTTTGGAATTTCAAAACATCTATATGTAAAATTGTTATTAATGATAGACCGTAAATACTCTATAAGTTAAAATGTTCACTAGGTATAAATATTTCCTAAAAGGTATGGACAGTGAAAATTTATTCCGAGGGAGATATTAAATCTGTATCAATCTCCCAAGTAGAAACTAGTCATTAGTGACAATTAATTCCTATGAATTTCTGTCTACTGAAATTCCAGTGAATTACCCACAAATCAGTAAAAAATAGCTGAAGTTTCCACTTATGCCATATATCATTTTCAGTTCCTCATTGGCTGATGGGTAGTCACATAACTATCACCTCTGTAGTCAGAAGGTTTGAAAGAAACTCATGCCAACAGTCCTTAGTCCTCATGTTAACAGACCTTAGCCATGGTTTGACCATGAATAATCAGATTGTGCACCTTCCTCCACCCCTTGAATTAATGGGTTCAAATCTGAGCCTCAAATGGAAAAGTTTATGGCAGTGCTCACAATTGCTTGAGAGAGTTAAGAGTACAGAACCTTGACCAGTTAATATTCATTGCATTATACAACCCCTTTTAACTTTCCTTTTGATAGAATTGACACTTATATAAAAACCTAAGCCAGTGTTTTCAACAGCCAGGATCATACTGCGACAGGCATTAAGAATTACCACTTGTGGGAGTCGAACCCAGACACAGGAGACAGACTGTGATTAGATGCCAAACTTTATAACCACAAGGTCACTCAGGAAATAACATGATTTTATTACACAAGGACATCTCCATAAAATACATATGCAAAGATGAGAAAAAAAGCAAGCATATCATAGCTGTAGAAAATATGATTTCATACAAACATGTATATCTTAAAATTTTGAAATTCAATCAAAGCATATTTTTGCATTAATATTTGGCCTTTTTATGAAGTTTATTTAAAATAAACTAGGATCTGAGTAGGTGTTTGCACTTGCTAGCATGCACTGAATTTTGTGTAAGGTAGCTTTGGTCCAGCTGAAGTCACTGTTTTTGTGGTCTTAGAATTTCTAGGAAACAGGATTTGTGTGGGAGGCTTGAGGTTCCATCAGAATCCTCTTCACTTATTACCTTTAAAAGGGGAATCATTGCTGTATTATTTTGGGAGAAGCACCGAACTTTAAAACCTAAATATTTGGATATTTGATGTAAAATACTTGGTAAACATATAATTTGTTTGGATCTGGAAATATATAGAATATTATATATTTTTCAGTGATTGAAAGATCATTTGGGGGTTTACATAAAAAAATAACTAATGAAGTGCTTAATGAAACAATAAACGTTTTTTTTAATGTAAAATAAGATACAAGCATATTGCATAATTGAAAAAGAAACTGCATATTGTGTGTAAATAAAATACATGTCTGACTTTTGATACCTCCTTTTTGGGTCTGTCTGCAGAGTATCTGATTCATTCCCCACTGGATCTGCACATAAGTGTAACAATAGCTGATGTTTCACTTTACATATGACCAAATATGAGCATTATATATGAAATACAAACTTAGGTGGTTACTTGCAGTAAGTTAACGAAACATTAAACCTCTGTCACACTTCTCAGATTAGTCATCGCTCTGGCCGTATGTTATCTCATTGCTATAATTTATTACCTGATCCTTTCAAAATATTAACTACTTTTTGTTTTTTCAAATTGGCTCGAAGATAAAACTGATGTTTACACTTGTTACCCCACAGCCCTTAAGGGCTGTCGGGGTATTGTTTTCACCCATGGTGTCCGGATGGGCAGTTGGGCAGGCGGGCGGCGGGAAAAGTTTGTCCGGTCTGTATCTTAGAAACCGTAAGGTGTAGGAAGTTGATACTTGATAGGGACACTGGTTAGGTGTGCAACGTCATGGTATCACCTTGATTTGACCATAGTGACTTTGAGTTTGAAAATTATCTGGGAAAAAGATTGTCCAGGCTATAACCCAGAAACTGTAAGGTGTACGAAGTTGATACTTGGTAGAGACATTGGTTAGGGGGTGTAGGTGTGCAACATCATGGTCTGACCTTGATTTGACCTTTGACCTTGCCATAGTGACCTTGGCCTATAAAATCTTCTCTGGGCTATATCTCAGAATCCGTAGGGTGTAGGAAGTTAATACTTGGTAGGGACATTGGTTAGGGGGTGTAGGTGTGCAACGTCGTGGTCTGACCTGATTTGACCTTGTCGTAGAGACCTTGACCTATAAAATCTTGTCCGGGCTATATCTGGGAAACCATAAGGTGTATGAAGTTGATACTTTGTAGGGACATTGGTTAGGTGTAGGTGTGCATCGTCACGGTCTGACCTTGATTTGACCTTTGACTTGCCGTAGTGGCCTTGACCTATAAAATCTTGTCCGGGCTATATCTGGGAAACCATAAGGTGTATGAAGTTGATACTTGGTAGGGACATTGGTTAGGTGTAGGTGTGCATCGCACGGTCTGACCTTGATTTGACCTTTGCTTGCCGTAGTGGCCTTGACCTATAAAATCTTGTCCGGGCAATATCTGGGAAACCATAAGGTGTATGAAGTTGATACTTGGTAGGGACATTGGTTAGGTGTAGGTGTGCATCGTCACGGTCTGACCTTGATTTGACCTTTGACTTGCCGTAGTGGCCTTGACATATGAAATCTTGTCCGGGCTATATCTCGGGAACCGTAAGATGTATGAAGTTGATACTTGGTAGGGACATTGGTTAGGTGGTGTAGGTGTGCAATGTTTTGGTGTGACTTTGATTGAACCTTTGACCTTACCGTAGTGACCTTGACCTATAAAATCTTGTCTGGGCTATATCTTGGAAACCGTAAGGTGTATGAAGTTGATACTGGTAGGGATATTGGTTATGGGTTGTAGGTGTGCAACATCATTCTGTGACCTTGATTTGACCTTTGACCGTGTTATAGTGACCATGAGTTTTAAAATCTTGTCCGGACTATTTCTTGGATTCCATAGAAGGTTGACACTTGGTAGGAACATTGGTTAGGGGGTGAAAGTAAATATATGTGTGCATCATGGTGTGACCTTCTTTGCCTGCCAAAGTGTGTTCAGCTGCCATATTTGAGACATCTTTCACTTGATAAAGATATGCAACTGATTATTATATGCACTTTCACATAATTATGCTATTTCCATTCACAGCTTTTCTCCAATTAATAAATTTTCAAGCTTCATATTTTTAGATTACTGATTAATACTGTCATCTTGCTATTGAATTGTCTTGTTTTAGTACTGTATCTTTACATACATTTTCTTTCTTTTAGATGTTATTTTCTCTACTTAAACATTATTTGGACCTTTATATAAGTGACACTGCACTGAAAGTATCCCAGTCTTTGTACTGTTTCCCTACTTCTTTATGTCATGGCGTTGAAAACTATTTTCCCAGGCTGTGGGGTACATGTATCTCTGATCCTATTTTTATATATGTTATAGCCCAGTTTAAATTGTCAGGAACATCTTTGCCTTCAATTAAACAATCCCAAGGGTCGTTCGGTGTGTCTTTTAAACTCAATTGTGGCCAGTTGGCCCATTTTTAAAAATTTTAAAAACCAAATGTGGCACACATAAAACACTACTATCGGCAAAGTCTGAACAGAGTGTAACGTCTTTTGCACAACAAAACAAGTGAGACATTCTTGAATGATTTTAAAAGGCACTGTTTTAAGGGTTTTTGCCTTTTATATTCACAGTCGCAAAACAATCTTTTCGATCTTAAACCTATATTTTCATCATAAGTCAGTCTTTTAAGGTTTCTAAACCTATCATAAACTTTTGGGAAACCCATGTGTGGCAATCTCTGCATTATTGGGATGAGATCTTAATCCTCTCATAAACCTATCTAAAACAACACCAATGGGTCGTGAAATGTTTTATTTTTATCCATTCTTAAAGTAGGTTTATGTTTGGCACACCAAGATTAAGCATCAGTTGGTCAATACGTTTATCATTGCCCCCTTCAGTTAGATATAAATTCAATAACTTTAAGAACTCTTAACACCCATTTTGTTTACTGTTCAACATATTGGCAGAGTTTTGAAAAAGTTTTTAAATGTCTTACGATCTGTAGTTTCTAGGTTATTTTCAATCTTCTGACCAAAGTTATCCAGTGCTGTGATTTATAGACGAATGCACCTTTTTATTCCAAACCATATGCTGTATTTGACTTGAATGCAGGGAAATAAGGGCCAGGCGACAATTATTTTATTCTCCGCACCCTCCTTACTCTGTATACTTAGCGCCAGGAATGTGTAAACAAGTGTCTATTTTTAAGCGTGATCCTCAGTAGAACTCATGTGTCTAGAGATTGCCTTTTTTATTTCTGGACTTTCATAAATTGTGGCGGAGCGTGATGAGTATTTGTCTGCTCACTGATGTTAAGCAGCAATGGGCCATGTTAGTACTTGGATGGGAAACCGTCTGAGTTCTAGACCAGCTGTAGGATTTGTCTGAGTTGTAATTTCTTTATGTTACCAGACTTTTGTAAACTCTAGTGCACTACTCGTGTCTCTGATGGCTTTGTGCTCGCGCTAGGGGACCGAAGTACCTTTCGGCCTCGTTCCCAAAGATTTCAATACCTATAAAACCTCCAAACAATTTATCCACCAAGAAGACAAAATATACAGTCTTCATTCACTAAATTGTATATAATTGTTTCCTATCATGACAGCAGTTAAAAATATTCATCACTGGGGTGATTTTCTTATTGTTTTATTTTCCGTTTAAAGGAAATCTGGTATCATTATGTACTGTTTGAAATTGAATAGATTTCACTAAAAGCATACATGAATGTGTGTTGGTAGTGAAATTATGGATCAATATTGTTATATTCTTATTTATTATTTATATTGCAAATACATTTTTTGACTAAATCTTAGTTTTATATAGTTTTATCCATGATGTAGTTCATTCAAATTACTCTGATCTTTAAATTCATTCATTTAATAGAATTAAGAAGTAAAACTAAACATTAGATTATGTTAAATTTGGACTTATATAAACGGATTAGAGGTCAAGGGGTCAGATTCACGAACAGTAATTAGATAAGGTGACCTTAGAAAAATTAATAGTAGATCTCACTTTTATGTAACATAAACTGTTCTTCAGTAGTAGACCTCTTGTTCCAAAGTTCAATTCTTGTAAGTTTGCCTTCCAATTGCACCAATTATTTAGTGCAGAGTGTAATGCTACTGGTCTTATTACTTGTTCTATTCAGTCATAAAAATTGTGAGTATTACATTGGTGATCTCTGAAACTAGACAATTTTAAGCATTTGTAAGTCGCCTGTGACTTATCTTCAACTCATCTTTATAGTGGTACAACTCCTCTTTAATTTGGTAAAACTCGTATTTAATCTGGCGCATCTCCTCTTTAAGGCTGTAACAATTCATTTTAGGCTGGAACAGCTCATCTTTAGGCTGGTACAGTTAACCTTTAATCTGATACAACTCATCTTTAAGCTGATACTATTCATCTTCAATCTGATACAACTCATCTTTAGGCTGGTACTATTCATCTTCAATCTGATACAACTCATCTTTAGGCTGGTACTATTCATCTTCAATCTGATGCAACTCATCTTTAGGCTGGTACTATTCATCTTTAATCTAACAAAATTCGTCCTTAGGCTGGTACAGTACATCTTTAATCTGATACAACACATCCTTAGGCTGGTACAGCTCATCTTTAAGCTGGTACATCCCATTTTAGGCTGGTGCAGGTCATCTATAGGCTGGTACAATTAATTTTTAGCCTGGTGCAGCTTATCCTTAGGCTAGTAGAGCTCATTTTTACGTTGATTCATATAATTTTAGGCCAGTATAACACATCTTTAAACTGTTATAATTTACCTTTAGGCTGGTACTAATCTTCTTTAGGCTGCTACAACACATATTCTTTAGAATAAAAATGTAGCTGAATTTTTCTAATGTGGAATTAGTAGGACGAGTCTGTGAATAAATGTAGAAGAGTGCTGCAACTTATTGGTGTGAATCATACAAGTTGGGAGAAGGTTGTAAGACTCATATTTTCACTTAGTTTTAGCCAAAGAAACAAAAACTTTGTCAGAGGACTAAGATATTGAATATGTCAAAGAAACTACATGATTATATATGTGCTTATTTGAGCGCATTTGCAATATAGATTGACTTTAATGGGTAAAAATTAAATTTTTTTCTTGACCTTAATTTATTGCCTGAATAATCATTCTCAATCACATATATCCTTACTACTGTGTTTAAGAACAGAAACTGCCCTGTTTACGATAATTAAAATGGGCGGTTCTTGTTTATTTAAATATTCCATTCTGAATACAATTGACATCTGACACCAGGTAAGAAGTTGAATGGCTTTTTTGATATTTGACAAGAAAAAAGTCCTCTTAAGTATTTTAATTCAGCCTTAAAACGGAAAGCACTTGTAGAGCACATGACCTCCATAAAAGGAAAATTACCCAGTGGTGCATAGTTTTAAATTTTATCACAGGAGTAGGCAAATTTATAACAGCATTGGAGAGCACAGGCCTTTTCTAAGGCATGTAATAATAAGTAAATGGGGGAAAACAGTTATTGTATGCATCCAAACAGTGACTTGGATCACTCTCAAGATTTAATCGGAGGTAAGCTGGACCAAGACCCATCTTCTGATTTATGTGAAGTTTCAACCAGTAGTATCTGAGTAATCCAAATGCGAAAATGCGGATTTTTTTTCCAGATGATGATCCAGAATTTATTGAGATCCAAGTTGGACCAAGACCCATCTCCTGATTTCCTTTCATGAAGTTTAAACTAGTAGTATTGCGTAATAACTCTAACCAACAAACAGACAGACAAACAGGCAAACGGCTATGAAAATCATACCTCCTTGGTGTTGGTAATAATCCAAAGGGAGAGGAAAGAGTTTGTGTCTTCTCAATTGATAAAATTTAAACTTATGCGACAAAATGGTTATTTTACTTATATTGTTTTCCACTTTGCTTCATTGATTACTCAGATAAGTCATTACTTACTTAAAGAGTGTAATTATATTTGCTGGATGCCTAAAGATCCTTCCCTCTCACAGGCAAGTGGGTTGAAGTGTAAAAATGTGGTCATGTAAGACCTGGGGACAGGTTCTTCCTCGGGAGATGGTGAGTGGGGTGGTATGTAATATCCTCTTGCACAATGGTGCTGTTAACACCTGGGGACGTATTCACAACCTCCTATATTTTTAAGGTCCCTTTATTAAAGGAAGGTAAAAAATCTCCTTTGGTAAGGTGACATTTACAATGCTATTCACTAAACCTCCTTTATGGTTTCCTTACCAAAGGACGCTTTAAATAAAGAATCCTTTATTAAAGGAGTGCATTCAGTCATCTGATTAGTTAAAAATGTTTATTTATAAAGGCTCCTTTATCTTTCCCTCACTTTTGTATTTTCTTCTTTCCATGTTTATTATTAGTATAAGATAAGTGTTATGATGTGTTTTCTATTGCCGTTTAAGATAATATATCATATTTTAAGAAATAAATATTTAACTTTCAAAGATTTTTGTATTGCATTCCACATTTTATTATCCACCGTGCACAAATACTATTTGACCCATATAGAGGGACATACAGAGGGGGATATATTTTATTTATATATCATTAGAAAGGTTGTGTTATAGCTCTTCTGCTCGTGTTTGTTACATTAAAATCCATGCAGCAATGAGATATTGCAGGTTAAAGATTGCAGTTTTTATATTCACTGGTGCCCATGCTTTTTGACATGCTTTTTTGCATCCTCTCATTAAATATTCATGTTATATAACCCATAAATCGTACAAAATGGTGGATAATAATAGTAAAACATCCCTCATCAGACATATATAAAAATAATATCTCACTCATGAAGATAAACAATATAATATTGGTGCTACACACTGGTACAATAATATTATCTTCATTTGTGATATATTTTTTGTGTATTTGTCATTTGGGAAGTTTTCCTATTGTTGTAATAGCCACTTTTCACACAGATATTGTGACACACATCAAATACATTTTCATTGGGTTTGATGACATATCAACTGAATATCCCAAAATTGCAAAGAAAGACGTATGGTGACATAAATGATGTAGTATGGACAAACAATGTGCAAATGTCATAACATTTCACCAATTACCTGAATTTTTACTTAAAAAGTCAAACCTCCAAAACTCACCTTTATCATAAAGGTATCCCAACACTTACCTGGAAAACTAAGGAAAAAAGCAAGGATTCCTCAGTAAAGGAAGGTTAATGAATATCAAAATTCAAGATTCCCTTGAAAGTTAAGGATTTCTTAGATTTTTAGATTCTTAGCTTTGTTTGAGGGAACTTTAATGAATACAAAAACGAAGGAAGGGGCAAGAAATAAAGGAAATCCTTACTTTTTAAGGATTCCTTTGAATAAAGGAGGTTTAGTGAATACGGGCCCTGGCCTTCCAGGGATTCCCCTGGTTAAAGAGCTAAACTTGTGTTTATTTGTGTGTGTAATCCAAAGGCTGTGGGATCAACTCCCAGCAGAACCTGTCAATACTTTCTCTCTGTACAGTACATAGCGAATGCCTAAAGATCCTTCCCTCTCACAGGCAACTGAGTTGCAGTGAAATAAAGTGGTCATGTAATACCTGGGGACAGGTCTTTCCATGGGGGGTGGTGGGTGGGGTGGTATGTAATATCCTCATGCATAACGGTGCTGTTAACACCTGGGCTTCTAGGGATTCCCCTTTATCTCAGCTGGTTAAAGACCTAAACTGTGTGTGCTGTTTGTGTCTGTAATCCAAAGGCTGTGTGATCCCAGTGGAACCAGTCAATAATTTCTCTCTATACAGTACAATCTGTGGCTAGATTCATGTTCTATTTTATTTTAGCACTATTGTGCATTCTTAGGCACTGCTTATTTCTGTTATAGATGTTACATTATAGAAACTAAACATATAAACTGATCAATAGCAGAAACCCCAACTTTAACCTTTATATCCACAGAAACATGACTACCAGAGAACAGCATGAGCAACTATTCAAATCTCTGGACAAGGACGGCAGTGGCACCCTGACACAGGAAGAATTGATTGGAGCTATCATGAAGAGGAATCCCAAGCAAGACGAAGCACAACTCAAGGTAATTCTTCTTTTTCTTAACTCTAGTAATTATTCCCAAACATACACCATTGTACATAGCCTTAAATTTCGACAAGCAACAATAAGCATAAATCATCAGCGTACATTTCCATAGCTATTAGATAATATAATCCGAATTACAATAACCACATTAAAAGTGAGAAAAGTAGTGGAGCATCATAAAAGCTGAGGACCATAAAAAGTCTAATGGTGATGTTACCTAATTTTGCCAACCCTTTTGTCATGTGATCAAGGGTCATATAATCTGAATCAGACCAATCAAATATTCAAATAATTAACATGCTATTAACTTAAAAGTTCAACACTTTTGTCACCTCAGACTGAGTTTTAGCTAATTTGGGATGGGGTGATCAAAAATTATTTTTTCTTATCACTATTTTGTGCAAAAGTCTTGCCTGGGAATATTTTGGCCTCATTTTGAAAAGCAAGATGGCCGCCACAGGCATTTTTCAACTTTCAGTAAGGAATTTTGTTAGCTCTTGAGAGCAAAGGGTATTATAGGTAGAGATCTCAAATTCGCAGGATATGTTCATCATTACAAAATCTTTACTGGAATATTTTTGGCTTCATTTTACAAAACGAAATGGCTGCCTCGAGCATTTCTTTGTTAGTCATGAAAAGTGCTTATATCTCCCTTATTATTGGTCCTAGAGGTTGGTATGCCAACCTGTTGCAAATCATGACCTAGGAATCTTTTGGTGTCGTCAGATTTGACCTTGGTCCCTTCAAGGTCAAACGAGGATAGCCAAATTTAAAAGTGCTTATAGCTCGCTTATTATTGGTGGTCCTGGAGGTTTGCAATGTTATACCAACCTATAGGAAATGATGAACTAGGAATCTTCTGATGTGGTTAGATTTGACCTTGGCCCCTCCTTCAAGGTAAAATGAGGATAGCCAAACTTAAAAGTGCTTATAAGACCCCAGTTACACATGGCTGGATGTACTGTGGGATCGCAGTAGGTTACCAAATATGCAAAATTGTGAGTGATTTACGGATCATAGTTTTCATCTGTGGACACGTCCTTACCGACCTAGCATCTGTCACAGATGTCAGCTCTCCGTGGAACCTCCACTGAAAAATCAAACTGCTTGAATTTTTCGGATGTCAGGGGCAATTAATATCTGTATCTGATCCATATATAATCTCTATCGCATCCATAATGTCCTTACAGCACCCACAGATCTCCTTATGGCATCTGCAACATCCTTGACCCTTCCGCATCAATAAAAATTTGGTAAATTTCTACGGACATTCCTGGAGGTTATTCGGAGGCTGTAAGGATTCCTCCGGAAGTTAACGAAAATTCCCAGAAACTGCAAAGACCATTGGGATGGTCCACAAAGAAGGTCACGGATATGTAATGGTTTGTGGATATGCACGGATAGTCACAGAGGACGCCTCAAGGACAATAGGGATGGGGCTTATGGATGTAATTGTAGTTTCCCACGACACTCAGGAATCTTCTCATGGACGAAAGCCTATATAAGGGGCACCAAGCTTGGGTTTCTCGGATGGCACTTTCTGCAGTTAGAGGTCATCCTTACTGCAATTTTTGGGAACTTTACAGCTCTACTGTAAATGTTTGAGGATATATTTGTGGGCATATATTGTAAGTCAGAAATTTTGAGGTGTTTGTTTTTTTTACTAAAGGAAATTTAGTATTTAATACTTTTGTAAAATGCCACCAAAGAAGAGGACTAAGAGGAGAGGCAGTCAGGAGACAGAGAGGATGTCCATGAGTCCAGAGGTGGATGAATTGAGTTGTGTACCAGAGACTCAGCAGGCAGCTGGGGTGGATGAGTTGGTAGAGGGGGTGGAGGATCCTCTGGAGGTGTCGGATACAGAGCAGGGTGACATTGGGCAGGAGATACAGCATGATTCGGATACGCAGGTTACACAAGCTGTCGGAGGTACACAGACGGGAAAGGGCAAAGGCAAGGGAAAGGCTGACAAAAGGAGCAAGAAACCCCCAGTTCAATTCACCGCTGAGCAGGAACAGAAGATAGTGGACTTTTTGCATGACAATGAGATTCTCTACAACAAGCGTTTGATGGACTACAAGGATAGGTCCAAGAGGGAGGCTTTGTGGGACAAGTTTTGTGAGGAGAGCAATTTGAATAAAGATGCCTGCCAAAAGTGGTTCCAGAGCCAGCGCACACTCTTCGGGAAAGTCACTCACTTGAAGTCCAGCCAGGGGGAACAACAGCTGACAGAGAGGCAAAAATGGACTAGAGACAATTTTGACTTCCTCAGGGACCACATCGTGCGCCATCTTACAGCAAAAGGTGATTTCAGGGCTCCCAATTGGTCTGCTTCTCAAGCCAGTGCAGCAGCGGTCTCATCATCCAGACGGGAGACTGTGCACTCAGAACCGTTCCAGGACCCTTCAGACATCTTGCACATGGATACACATACACCTACTACCTGATCCCATGCTGTCAGTGTGACGTCAAGTTTGGCTGATTCCGACCTCCAAGCAGCTCTTGCCGAATCATAGAGGGGAATAACAGAGTTAAAAGACATTGTGGTAAAAAAGTTTGGTGATGAGAAGCCTGATGATCCAAGACTGGGCTTCTGTGACTTTCTGAAAGTGGAGGTGGTACAACTAACAAGTGACTTATATGACAAATTTCAACAAGAGATATTCAACTTATTGATGAGACTGAAACATAGGGACAAGCATCAGCAAAGGTACCAACACGGGATGGGCACAGGATGGGCACGAGCATGGCCCAGACCGTCGCCTACAGCCAAGCCTCAATGTCACACCATTACCCAGTGTCTCACACACAGATGCAGGCACCACATCAGCAGATGCAATAGACTTTTACACATGTAACACAAGCAGCAGCCACAGCATTCACAGCAGCAGCTACAGCATTCACAGCATCAGCATGCACAGCAGCATTCGCATGCACCTGCTCAGCAGCAGATGCATGGACACACTCCACAGCAAGGTATGCAGCCACAGCAACACTTGCAGGCGATGCAGCAGCAAGCAATTCAACCACAGCATTCCATACTAACACATCAGCCAAAGCAGCAGCATCAGCAGCAGCAAACATCAAAGCAGCAACTGTCACAGCAGCAAACTTCACAGAGCGCAGTTTCAACATCACAGCTGCATGTCATGTCACCACCCGCTACTACACCAGAAACTAAACGCTAAAGCTGCCCACCACTAACCAGCACACCAACAGGATTCACCCTCTCACCACCAACAAATCCACCCTCAGTTGACAGCCAACATTCCAAACACGTCACAGGATGTCAGCTTCGGCACCATCAATACGCGTCAGTTCCAGCCAGTAGAAGACACATCAACCACTCCACCAGACCAACCAGCATCAGGGGACCAGTAGGCAGCCAGTCAGCAGATCAGCAATAGCTGATAATTTTTATAGGCCCTTCTCAGGGCCGCCAAATCTTCCAAAAACAATTTATTTGAGTTATGTTTGTTTTGCAAAAAACAAACAAAAAATACCCCACACCACATAACACCAAAAACAATACCCCCCCCCCCCCCCCCCCCCCAAAAAAAAAAAAAAATAACTGGAATTGCCCCTAATTGACCCATAGTAAACATAGTTAAATATAAATAGTAATTCATCCCACATTTAGATGACACCCAAAACACAAGTCCCTACCCCCAAGTACATGCAACAAAATAAACCATTTTTAAGTATAATTTTGCACTGGACTTATGTTATGCAGAACCCCCCCTCCAAAAAAAATAATAATAATGACCAAATAGTCCAATTGAAACCCTGAAAGTCCAAATTTTGTTAAAACCTGTGCCCACAATGCCATAGACGCCTTACTGCACCTCTTGTGTAGTGGTGTGGGGCATCTTTTTCTGAAATATTTACACCTTGTAGGACACGGCCTTTCTTACTTGTCTGTCTATTTGTTTAAAGCATTGTGTTTTCAACCCTGTCAAAACCAGAGCCTATGCTACATCATTCAGCAAAAGATGTCATTTAGGTCCCAAAAGATGCAGTTGATGCTATTTTCAAATAAAATAAATGCACATAAAATGAAAGCTTTTATTTGTAATAATATAACAGCAAAATCAAAATATGTACACAAGCAATAGCAGAAGACAGGAATTATCTTTAAAATATAACAGTCATATAGGTGTATACAAAGTTCACAGTCCATGTACCACTATTAAAATTGCATACAATTCCTTTGACTTTAAAGTGCTTAAATGTCCTATTTACATTTACAGAGTCACATTATAACACTGTTTCACATTTTAACAGCTGTCCATTGGACCGGAGAGCTGCCCCTCATTTATGAAATAGTCCCTGAAAATACTCCTCTGGGAGTGTGGGGCACTGCATCACCTGATCTCAATAGGCCCTGGTGATAGCAACACAGACCTCAGGCACAAACTTCTCGATGGTCGCACTTACCACCCTGAAAGCATACTGCAGAGTGGTGTAGCTGTCACCAGTGGCGAGATGTCTGTGGGTTACTGCCAACTTCACTCCTGGACTCACTGGATTTCTCATCACGGGTTCTGTCCCTGTGGAACTCAGCAGTGATTCTCTGCTCCAGCTCTTGACAGAGCTTAGGCAGCATCTGGATGAAGTTTCTAATGCCATAGGGTCGTCTAAGTGGTGCATTGGCATTGGTCTGCTGTACTGACCCTCTTTTACAAGCTCTGCCCGGGTTGGCCAAGGCCTGAACCTATATCTTCTGTGTCTTCTCTGTCTAATAACTGGGAGACCCCATGGCAGACCCCATCTGCTTCTCAATCGGTCTGTCATAGGTGAAATGATGAGTAACTGCGTCTCCATTTCTACAGTAAGAGTTGAAGTTGTGCAAGATTTCTGTTGTGTCTGTCCATATTGTCATCTACATTGTATCTGGGTATTGAGCTGGACCTCACCTTCACCTTTTATAGCCATTGGCATCCAGATATCTAGTGGTCACTACATCCCATGGAGGCGCCTGCAATGTTATGCTAATAAAATTCCGTAATCGACAAGCTGACATCCGCGGGGAAAAGTATGATCCGTAAAGCCCATCCATGAGTCTCCGTAACGTCCGTATGCCCATCCGGGGTGTCTTTGTCACGTCCTGATGCATCCCTATGTTGTCCTGGTGTATCCTGGGGGGTTTCCCCCTCACTGCAGATGGTCTAGGAGGAGTATGTGGAGGTCATCTGCAAGCAATGGAAGGCATCCCTAATGTCCTTGTGGGATCGCTATCGTCCGGAGAGAGATATGTGTGGCATCCGTAAATCACTCACTTTTTGTACATTCCCCCCCAAACCCCACGATCTGCACAGGATCCTTGTCACTTTCCATACATGGAACCGTGGCCTATATCCGCGGGGAATCTGTGAAAGTGGAACTGGCCCTAACTCACTTATTATTGGTCCTAGAGGTGTGCAATGTGAGTCCAACCTATAGGAAACCATGAGCTAGGAATCTTCTGATGAGTTCAGATTTGACCTTGAGCCCCTTCAAGTAAGTAAGTAAGTAAGAAACACTTATATAGTGCCGAATTGATGTAAACATCCTCTAAGGCGCTGATGTGCAAAAAGGGATAGTCCAGTTCCAAAACAAGGTCCGTTACCATATTAGCGTCTGATAGGGAGATAGGCTATGGTGGAGGATAAGCTAATCTGAAAAGATATGTTTTCAACTGTTTTCTGAAACCAGAAATGCTTTCTATGGTTCTAATGGTTTGAGGAAGCTTGTTCCACTCTGTGGGAGCCCCTACTATGAAGCTGCGCAGCCCTGATCGTTTATTTGGTTTAGATGAGAAAATTGATAGGCAATTGCCCCGTGTGAGATCACTCCGCCTAATTAGAGAGGAAAGATATGGAGGTTGGATGAAATGTATTGCTTTATAAGTAAGGAGATTGTATTTGAACAGTATACGGTAATGAATGGGAAGCCAGTGTAGTTTGTGCAGGAATGGTGTGACATGACAATATTTATTTAGCTTGCATACCATACGACATAAGGCATTTTGAACTCTCTGTAGTCTGCTAGTATATGCCTTTTTGTGTTGTAAAGCAGTGAGTTACAGTAATCCAGGCGACTGCTAACCAAGGCATTTGCCACCCTTACAGCTATTTCATGATTTAAGTACCTGCGGACCCTTTGTAGTTCCCGGTGATGGTCGTAACTTATGTGACAAAGATCAGCCACGTGTCTTTGCATTGAATTTTCCGCATCCAGGATGACACCAAGGTTTTTGACCGATTCAGCTGGTTCCATGCTGTTGCCAAGCAAACTCACTGGGAAAGATGATTTCAGGGAGCTTTTAATTTGATCATCACCAATCACTATGAATTCCGTCTTGTCAGGATTTAATTTAAGTTTATTATTTCCCATCCAAGCCTGGACCGCCTCAAGGCAATTTGTCAGTTCAGTGATACTAGAATGGAAGTTCCTAGAGTCAAGTTCCAAGTAAATTTGTGTGTCATCTGCATATAAGTGATGGGTCACATTGAATTTAGATATGACTGAACTGAGTGGGGTTGTATATAGGGTAAAAAGGAGTGGCCCCAGGACTGAGCCCTGGGGAACCCCATAAGGGAGTTGAAAAGCACCTGATGATGTCCATCTATTTTGATCCGCTGTTTCCTTGAATTGAGGTATGACTGAACCCACTACCCCATCAATGCCATACCAGTGCTGAAGGCAGTTGAATAGGATTGAGTGGTCTACTGTATCGAAGGCTGCAGATAAGTCCAAAAGGACTAATCCAACAGCTGCACCCTTGTCCATTGTATTTTTAACAATACCGTTTCAGTTGAGTGAAGAACTCTATAGGCTGACTGCTTTTCGTTGGATATACCCTCATGAGCAATGTGCTCATTTATCTGCCTAGCCACAGCTTTCTCTATGAGTTTGGAGATGTAGCTGAGGTTTGACACTGGTCTATAATTCTTGAGAATATTTCTGTCAAGACCAGCTTTTTTCAACAAAGGTGTAACGTGCAGTCTTAAAACAGGATGGGAAACTGCCCTCCTGTAGGGAGTAGTTCGCAATATTTGTATTAGGAGTCAAGAGCACACTGATACAATCAATGACCAATGATGTTTGGATTGGATCCAACCCACATGATTTATTTGGTGTGGACTTAATGATTGTAAGGACTTCTTCCTCTGAGATGGTCCGGAAAGAAACAAACTTATTTTTGTAGGAACTTGTGACAGGGGGATCGACATCAGTAGACAATTTTGTCTTTGAAATACCTGCCAAAAGTGTTGATTAAACTGTTGATGGTAGTATGATCTGGAAGCACAATTTTTGGTGATCTATGGAGGACTTTCTTTATGGAATTCCACAAGGCCTTGTGGTTATCCTCATTTTCCCTAACCATATTACTATCAAGGCGAAACGAGTATAGCCAAAGTCAAAAGTGCTTATAACTTGCTGATTATTAGTCCTAGATGTTTGCAGTATGAAACCAACCTATAGGAAATCATGGGTTGGGAATCTTCTGATGTGATCAGATTTGACCTTGGGCCCCTCCTTCAAGGTCAAACAAGGAAAGCCAAATTAAAAAGTGCTTATAACTCACATATGATAGGTCCTTGAGGTTTGCAATGTGAAACCAACCTATAGGAAATCATGGGCAAGGAATCTTTTGATGTGGTCAGATTTGACCTTGGGCCCCTCCTTCAAGGTCAAATCATGAAAAGATATCTTGAAGGATCTTTATCTCACTTATTATTGCTTGTAGAGGTTTGGCATGTACAAATAACTTGGTTAGGAAACCAAGTGATACGAATCCTCTGAAGATTTCTAATTTCACAAAGCTTAAAAGTGCTTATAACTTGCTTATTGTAAAATTCTGTTTATCTTCAAAATCACGTTAGTTGTCCTTTTATGGTGGATACATCTGGCATCTGGCCACAGATGCATCCTTGGTATAGTTTTAAAGTTGGGACCTTTGTCCTGTCCCTGAATATAAAGCCACCGCTTAAGTCTAATTGTGTGCACTTAAGTCTAATCGTGTGCACATGAAATTGAGCCAACGAGAATAAAAGTTGTTCCAGTCTCCAGGATCTAATGAATTTTGTACAAGAGTTACTTGGGCCTATTTCGACTTTGCTTCATTAATCTTAGCACTCAGCAGCAGGCAATCAGCCTTTTTGGTAGTATAGCTTAATTTTCACTTTTGACAAATCACATGTCTTTTTTCTTTTTTTTTTAGCAGGATCTGCTGTGGCAGCCTCCCAAGATATATATCAAGGAGGTCATTGACTGCCACTCAGTGTTCAAAACTGTCTCACTAGTTTACAAGTTTAAGGTGAAGATAAACATCTTGTAGTTCCACAATTTTATTCCTACATTCATAGCTCAGTAAAGCAAATTGGCCATAGTTTTGCTTTGATGAATTGATAGTATGGAATGGGTTGCCGGATTAAGTTTGTGCTTCCTCCTCTATTGACTCCTTCATTAAGAACCTCACGTCGTATCTCTTTCTCAAAGTACATCAATCATAACCTCTTCATTAATCCAGTTTCTCCATAGTGTTGACTTTTGTCTGTCCCCTGATCAATGAGAATGAATATTAATCTAACTGTTACAGGTTAGAGTTTGTTTTTAATGGAGATTAAGCATTATAAAAAAATTGGAGTTAAACGCTACACAATTTACTAGAATTAGAATTGCAAAAAAGGCTCAGAAATGAGAGTGGGGTATAAGTTTGCATTGTTGATTGAGCACTTCCCTGGTTATTTTCGTAATATCTTCTTTAGGTATGTTCACACTGTTCTGGGCACTCCTATCCACACATTCTTTTAAATTTTGGTTAATAAAATCTTGTCCTTAATGCCTGGGAAGTAGAGCAAAATAACACAACAAGCCACACTATATAGCCATTCTACCCCCCTCTTCACTCCCCCAGTATATGCATTGCAGCTCAGCATGTGAGAGTTTGCAGGACATTTTCGAAGTTTTTAAATATGCCATGTACTGGAATGGTACATGCTGAAAACCCTGTCCATGTTGTGATGAATGTGTCCTACCGAAATATAAATCCCAACTTATTAAACTTTATGGGTACTAGCAAATCTTGGCCACAGGCTACAAAAGAAAGGAAACAAGTTAAATATTTTGCACTAGTATGTGATGCATGAGATTTGATCTGGACAGTGTGATCTTGGTACCCAGTCGATGCTGAGAGTTTATTTTGATCTTGAACTAATGATCGCCTGTGACATAAAATAGGAAACTACCTCGAGGGAAGTATTATTACTTTTGAATTTTATCACAAGATATGATTGTGTATCTTTTCATTTAAATAAATCTTTCTTTTTCCGAATAGGCTGCACTTCACAACTTTCTTTTAAAAATTTGACAAAGTCCAAACTTAATCCAAAAATGTAAGCCTACATGCAGTGCATATTTTAAAAGATAGTTACCCATTAAATGCCAACTGCAGTGTCAGTGCAAAAGTCCATTGCTGTTTAATAATTTTGTATTCACTGTTGATGAATTGCATACAATCTGAAATATTTATGAAGTATTGACATTTTGCAAAATTGTATTTCTTGCAGGGAGAACAAAGTTAACTTTAGTAGGTTCCATATTTCTTTCTCAAAAACAAGCTACATTCAAAGTCAAAGCTGTAGCAAATATAATCTGTCAGTACATTTTATATTTTTACAATACCCCATAGCACCTTGTTCTGTAAATACCTCTCTTTAATATCATAAAAAGTCAATAATTGTTGTGATTTTTTGGTCAATATTTCATGAATTATGGAAGTAAGAAACAGGTTATCTACATTATTATAAAGTCTGTTACAGATGTTCTACTCTTTTTTGTTGCATTTATAACTGGATTTGGTATTTGAGAAGACAAAATTTTCCCATCTTTAATTATAAAATATATCTCTCAGAAAACTTTCCTAATGTACAACATGTTTGGAGATTCCATGGCTATGATATTATTTCACTAATTATTCATGGTGGATAAGAAAAGTCAAACACACCTCATTAAAGGTTTATGCAAAACACATCACTCAAATAGATCAGCTATGTACTACACAAGTTATGCACTGGTATAGTTGTCTTCATCATTCCTGAGATAAAGTTTTAATAAATGTGATTTGAGAAGTTTTCTTATACCTAGTTGACAAAATACCATGCTGGCCTCATGAGTTACAGATGAGATTTAGATTTATTTGTTGTTTTACATCGCGTTCTGCAACAGCCAGGGTCATATTGCGACAGGTAGTTTACGAGTGGAGAAACCAGTGCATACTAGTTGGTCAAAATTCTGCACTGTGGATTGGCAACTAACTACCAATTTCTGACATGAAGTGCTGGGGGCCAAGATTAGAACCAGCGGCCTCAGAGGTTGAAGGCGAGCACTCTAACAGCTACACCACTGAGCTCCCTGAGTTACATATGAGAGTAAAATATTTAAGTCCTTGGGGTAAATTTATGACTTAAGATATTTTACATAGGAGAGGTTCACAACAACTCAGACAGAATTACCAGCACATAACAGATTATCAAAAATGTTTGAAAAACCTGCCATAAGCTCCCATATTCTAAATGTACACACCAATGGGGTGGAAGGGTAGGAATGGCTATACAATATGGCTCATTTTACACAATCAAATATTCACATATAACTCCTGCACTTAATAGTTTGCATTGATTGCCTATTCAACAACAGTCAGTGTTCAAAACAGCTACACTAGTCTTTAAGATTTTTCAGAGTGGTTATCCTAATTATTTCAGAGCGTTTTTGAATCATACGAAAAGATTTTACAATACTAGGAGCAGCCGGGTGGAGGGTGAAGTTCTTGAAGCACCAGAGTTAATTCAATCTATTCATTAGTCATCTAAGCAACTTGTTTTTAGTTTTCCTATGATGCTCCGAAAGTATGGAATGAGTTGCCTGATTTATAGCTATTTTATGCATTTAAGGTTCAGTAAAACAAACAAATGCTTTTTCATGTTCTGTGTCCTGGCATATTTTCATAGCCATGTAACCATGTAACCTAGATTACAAGATTTACATTTCTTAGTATGTCTAACAAATTTATGGTACCTAACTGCGTGACCTAACATTTCTTTCCTTGTTTGTAAATTTAATTACAGCAGTTGCTAACCTTATTGCTGCCTGTGCAACCCACTTTTTTGGGGACTCCTGACTGTCTTTTTTATGTTACATGGTTTGTACCTGTTAATTTTTTATTTTTTAAGGAAGATCAAACATATAATAAGACTTTCTGTGGAAAATAAAATAAATTATTCTCCATTGAATATTTAAAATGTGAACATTCCTTCACAGACCTCCATGTCAAACTCTTTTTTTTTAACTATGCGTGTTTTTGTTTTTCTTTTCTGTCTAATTTTTTGTTTAACTGGTTCTGTGTTCAGAGTTGAGTATTTGTTTGTGTTTACTGACTTTATGTTGTATATACACTGTATGACTTTAAATGTGCTCTCTATCTATGTCCACAAATATTTTAATGTAAAAAGTTTTTACAAGATTGTATGCACAACTTATTATTCCCAATTTCCCAACATGACTCTATTATATTTGGTAGTTCACTTCTTGCCTGTGGGGGGGTTTTCTCAATTCATAAATGAGTCAAATAGTAAATAGCCTTAAAGTATCATCTGCAAACTGTCAGGGATTGCAAGGTAAAGAAAAAAGAAGAGATGTAATTTCATTTTTTAAAGATAAAAATTATCACAATGTTTGTCTTCAGGACACACACTTAATTAAAAAGGACATTCAAGATATTAGAGAAATGTGGGGAGGAGAGTGTTTCATACATGGGATAAAATCTAATGCACGTGGGGTAGCAATACTGATTGGTAACAATTTTGAATATAAAGTACTTAATTGCCATAAAGATTTAGATGGAAATTATTTGTATATTAAGCTGAAGCTAGATACAATGTCTCTAAATCTTATCACAATATACGGCCCAAACAGTGACAATCCAAACTTCTTTCAAAACATACAGGATATCTTAGAACAAAACAGCGCCGATTATTCCATTGTCTGTGGGGACTTTAACATGGTATTAAATCCTGAACTTGATACTTATAACTATCTGTACATAAACAACCCTAAAGCACGTACGGCAGTGCAAAATATGATTGATAGCGAAGATCTAATTGATATATTTAGACAAAACTATCCTCAAACCAGAAGGTATACTTGGCGAAAAAGAAACCCAATAAAACAAGCACGTCTTGATTATTTTCTTATATCTAATCAGATGTCAAATATAATAAAATCTTGTAATATAAAAGCAGGATACCGTTCTGATCATTCAATAATAGAACTTGAAATAATTCTAAATAAATTTATCAGGGGAAAAGGTTTATGGAAGTTCAACAACAGCCTTTTAAAAGACAAGGAATATTTAACACTAGTAAACAAGATTATAGAAGAAGAGGTTATTAAATATGCCATACCTGTTTATAATAACAAATTTGTAGCAAACTACTGTAACTATGGTAACATTACACTTACTATAGACTGGGATACATTTCTTGAACTCCTTATTATGCATATCCGGGGTGAAACAATAAAATTTTCTTCAAGATTGAAACAGAAAACAAATTTAAAGGAAGAAGAACTCATACAAGATATTGAACACTTGGAAAGAACTTCTTCTTTAGACACCCATTTAGACCTACTCGAGGACAAAAAAGTTGAACTTGAACAAATTAGAAAATCAAGACTTAAAGGAGAACTTGTAAGATCAAGAATACAGTGGCTCAGTGAGGGTGAAAAACCCTCCAAATATTTTTGTAATTTGGAGAAGAAGAATTTCTTAGCAAAAACTATCAGGTCTGTGCAGTTAGAAAATGGCTCACAGGTATTGCACCAGGAAGAAATTTTAAAATGTGTCGGTCAATACTATCAAAGACTGTTCAAGAACAATGACAACCAACTTGCAAATATAGACCTATTTACAACTTTTGAGAATGCACAAATAAAAAAGAATTGTTCTGAAAACCTGGGTGAAAAAATAAATGTAAAAGAATTATCTGATGTTTTGAAAAAAATGAAGAACAACAAAATGCCTGGAATTGATGGTATAACATCAGAATTCTTAAAAGTCTTTTGGGGAAGATTAAAATATGTTATTCATAATGCAATAAATGCAAGTTATGACAAAGGCCTTATGTCTCAATCGATGCGTACATGTATCATAACATGCCTCCCTAAAGGGAACAAGGACCGAAAACTTCTGAAAAACTGGCGCCCAATTTCACTATTAAGCTCTATTTATAAACTCATGTCCGGCGTAATTGCGAATAGACTACGAAACACTCTAGATACTATTATATCTAACACCCAAACAGGCTTCCTATCTGGTAGACAGATTAGTGACAATACTAGACTAATTTATGATTTAATGCATATTGCAGAAAATAAAAAAATAGCAGGTATGCTAATGCTCATTGACTTTGAAAAGGCATTTGATTCGATATCCTGGAATTTTTTATACAATACCTTGCTATTCTTTGGTTTTAGTCAGAGCTTCATAAAATCGATTAAGATGTTTAACAACAATATAGAGGCATATGTACTCCAGTGTGGCAAACTGTCACCCAAAATTACAATAGGGCGAGGCTGCAGACAAGGAGACCCCATATCATCATATCTTTTCTTGTTAGCTGCAGAAATATTATCTTTATTAGTAAACCAAAGTCAGAATATAAAGCCCATTGCACACTAGCGCGGCGCGGCTAAATAAAATAGAAATAATGGCAGTAGTTCACTACTTGTACATATGTGCGGCGCGGCAGCTAGCGGTGCGGCGCGGATTTTTCTATTTAGAAAATTTTCTATTTTTTAAAAAAACCGCGCGGTTTTTTCTCTGTTTTACCCAAGTTTTCATAGATATTAGGATTTTCCACATATTTAAAATTGTAGTGTATCACAGAATTCTACACAAATATATTAATTGGAAAACAAAATGCAAGCACACAGGCTCATTGTGAAGGGATTAGCTGCTGGCAGATAGATCACAAAATATGATGTGTGTCAATATAGACACAGGAAAGGGTTTAATTTAATGAAGATTGCAATTAACAGTAATTCTAGAAGGGACACACTGGCCAAGGGTCTTGTTTGTAGATAGATTAAGTACTTAAATGGAGGAAGGGATGTCAAGTTAGGTGTGTGGCAATATATATAAACAAAGCACAGCCAGAATTTAATTGAAAGGGGGTGTAATCACCAGTATTATAAAAAGGACACTGGTCAAGTACAAGGCTCTTCATTGTGAAGGGATTAAATTGCATGTAAGGGTATGACAGGTGTGGAAATGTACTGTGGGGTATTAGATGTTTAATTATATGTGATTAGTTTAACTATTGTAGCCACTTTGCTGTAGTTTAATTTTTTTTTAAATTTACTGAAAACCGCTGGGAAAAATCGCCCAAATGTGCAAAGTAAAGAAAATTCACCTACTCAGCATGTAGTAAAAATCGTACCGCGCCGCACCGCGCCGCGCAAATGTGCAACGACCTTTAGGGGCTTTAAAATTAATGGCATAGAGTTTAAATTAACGCAGTTTGCAGATGATACTACACTTATTTTGGATGGTTCTCAACCCTCTCTTCAGGCGGCACTAAATATTCTTGAAATCTATGGAAATTATTCTGGCCTCAAAATGAATAAAGAAAAAACAAAAGTAATATGGATAGGCAAAAAAAGACTGTCTAAAGAAAAATTAAATGTATCTGTTAAGTTAGACTGGGGAAGTACGGAATTTACTCTATTAGGATTGGATTTTTCGACAGATTTAAACAAAATGGAAGAAATCAATTATACAAAAATTTATGAAAAAATGAATGGTGAAATTAATAAATGGAAAAATAGAAAATTAACACCATTTGGAAAAATTAGTATTATCAAGTCAAATGTATTGTCCAAAGGTATACATGTAATGACATCCCTGCCTACACCGGAAACTTTCCTAAGCAAAGTAAATTCTTTATTGTACTCCTTTTTGTGGAATAATAAACCCGATAAAATTAAAAGAACAACTATTTGTCAGGATTTCTCCAATGGAGGATTAGCAATGGTGAATATATATCATTTCGAGAAAGCCTTGAAAACAAATTGGGTCAAAAGAATTTTCATACAAATGGAATCTCAGTGGCGAAGTCTGCTTTTATCAACTTGTAAAAACTTAAATAACCTAACAAAATTTGGTGGTAACTATGGTATCATTTTAAAGCAAAAAGTGCAAAATTCGTTCTGGCAAAGGATATTTGAATATTGGAGTTCCCTAACAAACAGTCTAGCTCTTAATTCTAACAGCGATATTGTACAATCTTGTCTCTGGTACAATGCACACATTTCATCTGAAAATCTATATTACCCTATGTGGGCAGAAAAAGGAATTCTGTTTGTTGGTGATCTACTACTCTCAAACGGCAAAATACTAAAATTAAAAGATATTGAAAGAATATTTAAAATTACTATCAATACTTTTTACTATTACAGAATTAAATTACTACTTAAAACCTTTATAGAAACCAACAAAAAAGATTGTTCCTTTGCTAGCACTCAACCCATTTATCCTTTTCACTTGAAATGTCTTAGTGGAAATAGTGGATGTAAAACTCTATATAAAATGTTTAGCAACAATGCCTATTCCAACACTGTTCCTTTGTGTAGAATTAAATGGGGAGAGTTGTTAGGTGAATCAGATAATGAGCAAACATGGAAACTTGTATTTAAAGCTTGTTGTAAGTCTGTGTTGGACAATTCCATAATTTGGCTACAATATAAGATTTTATTTGATATATTACCAACAAGGGATTATCTGTACAAGCTAAAACTAACTGATAATAATTTGTGTGTATTCTGCCACTGCTCCCCAGAAACAATTATACACTTGTTTTGTGAGTGCAATAAAGTACAGGACCTATGGTCCAACATTAAGCAGTGGATATTTATGAAAACTGGAATAACGATTAACTTTTCAAAATCAATTAAACTATTAGGATTTCATGAAATGGACCATAAATACTGGCCTTTAAATCTTGTAATATTGTTAACAAAAAAATATATCTTCAGTTGTGCACGTAAAGAACTAAGATTAAATATATTCAATCTTCAAAATGAAGTATATAGAGTATTTTCAGAGCAAAAAATGCTCTTTGATGTTAAATCACAGCAAATTATATTTGATAAAAGATGGGAGTTATGGAAAAACCTATTTGTATAGATTGTTATGTAAACTGAAATCTATGTAGTCATTGCAACCAATGTCTTTGTAAACTCTGCATTTTGAACAATAAAAAAAAAAAAAAAAAAAAAATATTTTCATAGCTGTAGCTAAGGTGGGTCAGAATGAAAAATATGTACATCGGGGGTTGCCAATGTAAATCTGTACCGTTTTCGGGACTCCACGTTTTAGTACACCACAACCAAACATGGACATTTCCTCTTAACGACATGGCAATAAAAGTCTCCAAATCACAACATATGGAATAAAAGTGTGTAATTTCTTCAGGCTTCTTGTTTGTTACCAGTATTTTAAGTTTTCCTTCCATTTTATGTGTGGACAAGGGAGATTGAGGTTTAGAAGGGGCATAACCAAATCATAGCATTTCTGCTCAATTAATTGCTACTGAATATAAAAGTCTGCAAATGCAAGAAAATATGGGACAAAAGCTATAAATTCTTCAGATTTTGAGTATTTTTCTAATAGTTTAACTCTTCCTTCCATTATATCTGCCAGCAATTGAAAGGGCGGTTTTAAAATCTCATCATGGTATTTCAGTAAAATGGTCTCGATACTGAGACACCAGGCCAACTAACCCATCCCTAGCTGTAGCCGCATAGCTGTGTAATAATTACTTTGATATTTTGTCAATGAGTAAGTCACTTTTTTATGAAATATCGTGTTGACCTACTTTTTGATGATCTGTGTCATGGCAAATTTTCGGAAGTGTAGACCTATAGCTAACTGAATAATAGGTACTTCGACATTTTGCCAATGTATAAATCACTTCTAACTTCAACACTATTGAATGTACAGTTTTTAGTGAAATATGTAGTTCATGCTCCATAGATAACTTTCAAATGAGTAAATCATTTGGAACAATACTATTTAATTAGGAGGTTTCTAGTGAAATATTTTGTTCACCTATCTAGTCCTTTAAGGTAAAAAGCTTAAAATTTTCCGAATTCTAGCTGCCATCATGAGTTTTGTCGGAAATGGAAAATGTCATTTATCTCGAAAACTGTAGGAGATAGGGCGACTTTGGGCAAATATTGCATCCTCTGGGTAGTAAGTATTAGTCCAGCTTGAATTTTGGTGGAAATGGAAAATGTTGCTGTCATAAACTTGGACTTGGAACACACACAATTGAAACACAGTTCTTACAAAAACACATCTATTCAATATAAAAGGCAAATACACAATGAAGTTGCATACATAACAGTTCAGAGACAGTGCATATGTTACATACTTTCCCAGGATAAAAGGATATACATTCGACCTATAGTTTATCTGGATGTCAGTGAGCTGTGAAGGTGTGGACTGATATGATACAGCAATGACCAGAGTTTAAGCAGTACAGAGCTGAGTTCTTTGTATATATAACAGTTGCTTATCTTGAAAACTGTAAGAGATAGAGTGATTTCAGGCAAACTTTGGACCTACTGGGTACCGACAATTTTCTGAATTTTGGCCACCACCTTCAAATTTGTTGGGAATGGAAAATGTTGTTTATCTTGAAAACTGAAAGAGATAGAACAATTTCAGGCCAATTTTGCATCCGATGTGCACTAAGGACTAGTTCCTAAAAGATCTGTCAAAAAGTCAAAAAATTCAAAAAAATTTCAAATTTTGGCCGCTATCTTGAATTTTGGCGGAAACAGAAAATGTTGCTTTTCTCAAAATCATAAGAGACAGAGTGATTTTGGGCAAATTGTGGACCCACTGGATTCTAAGGACTAATCCTTTATGGCCTCTGAAAAATTGAAAATTTCCTGAATTATGGCCGCCATCTTAAAATTTGTCGGAAATCGAAAATGTTGTATATCTTGAAAGCTGTTAGAGATAGAGTGATTTTGGCCAAAATTTGAACCTCCTTCTTTGGATTACTCCTCAAAATGTACTCTGAAAAATAGAGAAAAATACATATTGTATCTGGCCACACAAGAGTCCTTGGTCCAGTTGATGTTCCGTGTCGTAATATTTTCAGAGCTATATTTTCATATGTTTATATCATTTAGTGTTTAATCCACTGTGGTGGTCTTGTTTGTTCTTTTTTCTTGGTTTTTGTGCATTAGAGTCTGTCTTTTGATGGGCTTTAAGCACTATAAAAGTCATATTAGCATAGAATTAGAATCTGTTTGGAGTCCTATAGCAAAGTTATGAAAGAAAACTAAAATACAGGCTATTGTGACTGCATGGAACTGTGTGAACAGTCCTTTATAAACAAACTTATGATCATTTAGTATTTCTGTTGCTTTTCTTTCAGAGATACTTCAAAAGTGTAGACACTAGTGCTGATAAGCAGATTAGTCTGGATGAATACCTTGCAGCTATGGGATTTATCCCCATGCCAAAGTAAGTTACAGTCAATATTGTTGAGGAGAACAAGGGCAAGCAGGGTAGCAGTTACTGGTTGCTTTCAATCTATATAAGGAAAAGACAAAGTTTTACTTGAATTCCACAATCAAAATAATGATTTCAATCAACTAAGATGTTCTAGTTGTCAATAAGACAATATTAAAATGTAATGAAACCAATCTGACCTGATCACAGTCATATCCACGTAACTAACTGTCAAAACTAGTTGCTGTATATGACCTACATAGGGGGATATATACAGAGCAGAATATATATAATTTTGTATACAGTTGTCCCTCCCTACCATAGTTTGCCAGTATCAACAAGTGGCGAGTTTTAATTAATGTCGCAGAAACTATGTAATGTACACATAAAAATCCAATCTTTTTCTTACCCTCTCTTTAAATTTATGGATTTATTTAACTGACAAATCATACAAAATAGTAGATAAGAAAGGGCTGCATCCCTCGTTAGACAAATACAGAAAAAATGTGTCACTCATGAAGATTTACAATATATTACTTGTGCTTCACACTATAAAATTGTCATCATCATTTGTGATATATTTTTGTATATATCATTCGGGAAGTTTTCTTAGTGTTCACTCGGTCCAGTGATGATTCTGTCCAATGATACAACCAGTGTTTGAAAGCGCAAAAGTTCTGTCAAACAATATTCAATATGTCTGAACAAGTACTAAGGTTGCTCAGGGACTACAAATTTTAAGTATAGCAACCTCAAGGACAACTGTCCATATTGCTCTCCAAATCACACTGAGGCAAGACTTTTCAACATATGCATGTGTATACACAACTGGGATTCTAGAAAGTTCTATAAAGAAGGTAACAAACTTATTCATGTACAGTCACTGGAAATTCTGGTCACAGAATTAATAAGTAGGTCATCAGTGCAGAGTGCAGAAAAGTCATATTGTTAAATGAAAAAAAGAACTCAGTTCCTTTTTATGTAACAATATTTTTTTATAATTTTATACAACTACTTTTCCAATAGGATTCCCAGATGCAACCCAGTGTGTAAAATGGTTTCTATAAAAAGTCTGATATGTTGTTCATGAACCCCTGTGTTATTGGATCCATAAGAATGGAACAGTTTTAACCTCAGAAAAGTATTCTGTTGAATGTGACATAAACCACTTTAACTTTGGTATCAAAGGCAAATAGGGGTTTTACATCCAATTCAATGGCCAAGGTAATGTTGGGACAGGTCCTTAGTATTGTCACTTGTGGGAGTTGAACCCACACAGAGGTGATTGACCTTTGTATCATTATGAGTGTTGATGTAATGGTGTCCTGCATAAAGTGTTTGTGTTTTGTAATATTTAGGTGAAACAGAGTTTGTGGTGGATAATTAAAGCCTGTAATTTTCTCCAAACAATGCTCTTTAACCATTGCAATAATCATTAAGGTTTTGTAAGTCCTTTATGCCTAGAGAAATTAATTACTAACTTGTGCTTTAACTTAATCGTCCTGATTAAAGTTAATCACATATATAGAATAAATCTTCTTGATGAGGTTAAATTGTCAATTAAATATATGGGCTATGTGAATGAAATAAATACCGGGAATAAAGTTATAAAATATCTCCTTAAGTAAAATAAAAGACGAAAATAATTCTTCATCAATAATAAATTAACTCACCTTCGCTATTTGGTTCTCTTTTTTTCTGTTAGACAAGACTACATGAGAGGTGTCTTCAATGAATTTGATCTGAATGGAGATCACATGATCAGCAGAGATGAAATGAGGAGTGCCATTGGTAATATGGATTTAACTGAGAGCCAGCTCGACCGTTTGGTTGGGATGTGTGACACCAGCGCTGATGCAAAGATAGATTATGAAGAATTCATTGCCAGAGTCTTCAAGCAGTGAAACTTCAGATGTATTTGTAAACAGGAGTCATTCATTTCTGAAGGCTGAAATGTCATGCACTAGTGCGTCAGATGCTGATTGTAAGCTGTAAAATCTTGAAGAACATTAAAAAAGTGAAAGAAGTTAATGTACAGAAGTCTTTTTCTTCCTTTTTTTGTGGGGATAGAAGGGATTATTATGTTCTATCATGTTACTGTTGTTATTTATATTCTACAAAATTTTATTTTATTCTAAGCTGCAAAATTTTTCTGATATCAGTAAAAACATGTAGATCTTTATGCCTTCATTTCTGACATGTTTTTTTCTGTTAGTTGTTGTGTCTTCCAAGCAATAAAATCATAGTATAAAAACCATAAAATAGTCTTGTTCAACAGTTATGGGCAGTCGAAAATTAACTATGTCAGACTAATGGTTTACATGTTTTTAAGCAAAGCTGTAATCACAGTAGAGGCTGTTATCTCATTTAGTCTTGACAAATCAGATGCATTATCTTTAAACTGAAAAAAAAGTTAAATACTGACAATATCTACAAGAACAATAGACTTTGCCGTTTTTCAAAATTTAAATCCTTTCATACTGGCTATTATTAATCATTATGGAGGTTTGCTCAAGGTTTGCTATAGCAGTTTCAACTATGTTATCAGACCTTTTGTACAGTTGGTGTGTGCATTCCTCTACATTGTTTTTAAGCGTTCTTGTGTTGAAGTTTTTGTAAACAGCATTGCCATGTTAAGCACACAGTGCAGAGTATTACATATTATTTTGTGTAAAATGACTTATAGTCCCTTTGTATTTTAATCTATGATTCTAAATATTAATCAGATGTTTTTCTCTGTTATCTTTTTGCTACGGAGGCTGTTAAACAGCAGTGTTTTAAATAATAATATGTCGATACTCACCTGCCTTGGTGGAGGTTTGAGGTTTAGAAATGCTTTGTAGTTTGTTTAGTTTATGATTAGAATAGCAAGATAGTTTTTGTATTTTTCAGTTGCTATGAATATTAAGTTGGGTATCATTAAGTAAAAGTTTGACAACCAAATGTTAGAGAATATTTTTGCTTTGATAAAACAATTTGTAATAATTTTGAAATGTTATTGTTCTCTTGTTTGGCTCGTGTAGACTATTTCACATCCATATTGTGGTGAAAATATTGTTAGCCATTCAAAAATACAATCTGGCACTTATTTTTATTGAATTTAATAAAAGAATAACGTCTGCCAATTGTCTTCTTTTCGTTACAGCCTTCCAGTAATCATTGGAAAGTTTGAATTTGTAACAAAAAACTCATTTTTGCTGAATTTCTTTTTAAACAGGATATGCCAGTTGGTAGATAATCATTATATGAAGAGCCAATTTCCAATGCAAGGAAAGGCAAAAGGCTGCTTCTTGTCATAACTTGGTTAAACTTGGATATAAACAAGGCTAAAAAGTCTTTCAGTTTACATGCATGAGCTGAAAAGCCATGAGACATGAGTAGTGCACTAAGAATTTATGAAAGTCTGAAGACAAAATAATTTTGAGTCAGATATGTCCCATACCTGGCCTAGAATTCATATGGTCACCAATCCAAGTACTAATATATATCGTTCCTGCTTAACTTTGGAGATGAGATGGGTATGCCACAATCCATGACAGTCCAGAGACGAAATAAAGTGATCTGTAGAAGTACAAGTCTTGCTAGAACTCATGCTGACACATTGCCTCTTGTTCCAAATATAAATCAGAAGCAGGAGTGGGACAAAAATAATTTTTATTTACAATTTTTACACTAATATACTAACATTTATTTACAATTGAAATAAACATTTAAATGTAAAATTTTATTTTTCATACTAAAGTAAAGGCCACCTTAAATAAAGCAAACCTAAAATTTAGATTTTACACAAGCTGGTGAACCTAAGGTCACCTTAAAGAATATCAACTTTTTGCAGTTATACATTACACCAGGGGTGAACATAAGGTCACCGTAAAGATCAGGGAAATGTTAAAGTAGGTGAACATAAGGTCACCATAAAAGGTTGCACAAATTTAAGGTGGCCTTAATGAAATGATTCACTTTAATTTAATGTTTAAGGTTGATATGAACGATTTACACCATTGCATTTTTAAAGTTAAGCTTAACCAGTGTAAGTAAAATGTTTTACATTAACCATGTCAGTGAGGAAAGAGTCCCCATCCCAGAGGTGAAGCCTCTAAGGAATTCAGTTACATGTAAAAGAAGAAACGCCTTACAATGTTTTTGGATGATTCACAGATTGACTATGATTGTATACATACATAATAGCTACCAAGATAACATCACAAATATTGAAGGATAAGGTAGACCATTTGAGATCAGTTACAAACAAGACTCAAGATATTAGCAATATACATACAAACTACCAATAAGCTATAACAAGATATGTAAGTAATTCTAACACTTCACATGGTCGTGGATCAATTAGATGTAGTATTTCATATAAATTAACAATATAACTGTAAGTTCTACTTGATTAACATAGGTAAAAGGGGAGTAAACCCTGAACACCCATACTGTGTTTCAAATTTTTATCAAATTTTTACATTTTTATTAAGTTCCAACAAGACACTTTAAACAAGGGAGTTATATGAACACATTGTAAACCTCGATCACTTAAACTGCACCATACATGAGTACAATTTGAAGATATGTGAACATTAAGTATTAAAATACAAGTGGCCACCGCCCAGTAGAGCTCAATTTGGTACATGATTTACTGATAATTTATATCAGTTATGGATTTATTAATAGAATAGACCTACTTACATAGGTGTGCCTTTTATTTAACAGAAGGCTTATAGAAATCATAACTCCCACCTCTGAGGCCGGGGTTCGATTCCCGACACTGCCTCAAGTGGGAAAGCTGGTAGTTGCTTGCCGTTGGTCGGCAGTTTACAGTACAGAACCCTAATGAACTGTATGTACTGGTTTCCTCTGCCCTTCCAACTACCCGTTGTGATATGACCTGTACAGTGTTGAAAGCGACGTAAAACCCCAAATAAATAAATAAAAAAACAATATAGAAATCATAACAAGCATACCTGGGCACCTTCTGAATATGTAACCAAGACATGGTCAGTAATATATAAAAATAAGATACATGAGGTTAACATTATGATGTTAACTATGTAGTTGTTAACCATAAAACTAAAAATTCAACCTAATATTCTGAGATACATGGCGTAATTCTGTTACATTTTACTAAAACAAAACATATTAAAATTATCTAAGAAACTACAGATATCTTTATACCAAGTTCTATGTGTATACTTGTTGACTAGACGATACTCATGACATAATGAATCAAATAACCAATATATTATCACTTGAGTTTGACCTTTCCAGTATGACCTTACATTCATTATCACCACTCGAAAAGCTTTCTTCAATTGTGCTAACACATTATGTCACTCCATGTATGCATAAACCATTAAATTATTAAGTTTACCAGTAATCTGTCTGAATCAGATAGGAATACAAATGAACATGTTTAAGGTTTATAAAATAATACATTCTGTACAATAACACAACATGACGACCAGTCACAGGCTGGATTGAACACTTGACTGGAAATATCCCAGTCATTACTTGACAACATATTCTTTAATGACCTTGACACATTTTTTAAGTGCATTTTTATCAACCAGAAACCAGACGTTACATGTGACTCTAGGAGAGGGAAGTCGAGCTTAATGTAGATAAATTATAAACAAAAAAGAAAAGAAAGAAAAATTTTTTATGACATAAACCTTCTTTTAGGCAACACCTGCCACAAAACATGCCCAAATTAAACCATTACAAAGAGTACACTTTCTCAGAATGAGCGTTCACATTTATCAAAATGAATTTCCAGTTGCAAACAACGTTCTCCTAAACACAAAATTTCGGCTGTGAAGGAAGTCATGAGCTCAGGTGTCCTCCAGGATCGTGGTCGAGGGCATGCAGAGCAAAGGCAAGAGGATGCAGAACCGAGGAGCCTAAGGCAACGCCTATGCAAGGGCTGCTAGTGAGCCCAGTGAGCCGAGGTCCCATACAGTGACCCTGGAGAACATGACGTTGTTGTATGTTGCATTTGACTGTGTGCTGAACTGATTTGTGTGAAGCTATTGATGTCGGTGACCTGGCAACCAGCCCTGCTTTATACTGGTGTTCCCATCTCAAGCCCCACTCACTGGTATCCTGGCACTATATGTTAGCATACAACCCAAGTACCCAGCAGAACAAGGAGCAGGACAGTAACTCGATGGATACCGTGTCAGAGCTGCTGTTGCCAGGTACCTGCAAAAACAAAACAAGAATTTGTGTATGATTCATTGGAGTAGTAATGTGGTGAAGTTGTACACACTTAGCTAGGATAAATATGGTGAAAAAGAGAAACAGAACTTGAGAGTTTCTTTCTAATTGCAATGTCTGCTTTAAATATAATATTTAATAAGATTGACTGGATAAGATAATTAGACACAGTGAATGTCACTTAACAAATATTTAATTTGTTTCAAAATATTACCAAGAGTTCATTAGATTATTGAAATTGAATTGTTGTCCTATTATAGGAACATAAAGTAATGGATATCTAGGTCGAAAATACAAAAGATCATAATATATAATCACATACTGAGTGATGAAATTTAATCCCATGCTCACACAATATTATGAACGGATACAATATGATGTACAAGTTATCAAATATGCATGCATTAAAAGGAAAAACAAATGGATTTAGTAACTAAATGAGAAAAATTATAAATATCATGATTCCATGAACAATTAATTTATGTTGGAGTAACACAGATTAAAAAATTTGAACTAAGAAATAATAATTATAATAATAATAAATAATTTGCAAATTCAAAACATACTTCAATATTATTTCAACTTGACTTCACTCATTGGGTCCAACTAAAAATGCTTTGCAAAATCTACATGTATTTCAACCAGATTTAACCTATAGATTTCAACATGATTTAACCGTTGGATCCAACTGAAACCAGTTTGCAAAATCTACACATCAACCAGATTTACACCCAGATTTATAAGCATTGGTTTCAACTTGATATCACCTGTTTTCAGATCCTTTTAAAACGGTTTACAAAATCTGCATGTGTTTCAACCTGATTTCAAAATTGCGTGCCTGCTGGGAATGGTTTATAGTTAATTTCAATAATAATGTTTCCAGAGAAGGTTCAAAGTTTATTTTTTGTGTGTTTTACAGTCTTAAATCGCAATTTCATGTGTGTTAAATATTCACATTTAATATATTAATGTACGAAATGTATTAATGAAGAAGGTTGCAACAAGTGACAATGACTCCTTAATTATACCACAAATTGGCGTGGCTGCTGAACAAACCAGTAACAATGACTATTGTTATACCACAAGTCGGAGGACAAGAAAGGTGCTGGTCTGAAAGTGTCAAGTGACAGCTTCGACAGTAGTTTCAATGAGGAAGAAGATTCAGTGTCCCTGAAAATCATGCAGCAGTTGAAGTGTGTAAACTCTCACCTGGACACTGTGGAAGCGAAAGTGGAAGCAGTCAAGGCAGGCCGTTATCAGGAGCAACACAGAAAAGTACATGAACAGTCTTAAGTTAAGTAAAAAGTGTGGCTCTTATTCATCTGTAAAAATTCTGTAAAAAATAGTTGTGTGAGTCGTCCTGAAAGTGATCGTGAGGTTGAGTCGCATGTTAGTTTGCCCGATTTGTCCACCTTGAGAAGTTCAGTCAAATTATGTCAGGTTGACAATAGGTTGAGGGAGTAGGAGTTATTACATAGTGATACAGGTAGTGACTACATAGGCCAAGTTAAGTGAAATATTAAGTGGCAAGGCCACACAAGGCGATACTCTGGGGTGTGAACTGGACATGTGTCACAAATGATCAATTGTCGTTATCAGAATGGGTCCAGGGGTTTAGCCAAAAAACATTAGATGAGAAAGATAACAGAAATCATGAACGAATGATAAGTTACATGTCAGATCTAATGTAAGACGCCACATATTTTGGCTTTCAGGGCACAAAAGTGGCTCATGCTGTTCTCTGTTGTTAGTTAGAACGGGGTACCCTTTCCTAGGACCACACAGAGCTTATTGATTGCATTAGGCGTATGCATGCGCAGAAGCATACCAGAGTGTCTTCCAAAACATGGTCTAAGCCAGACAATAGCAAGAAGCCATGCTTCTGTAAATTCTTTCGGAACTGTACATGCCAATATTCTAGGGACCATGACATAGGTGGAAAGACACATTGGACCTGTAACCAGGTACGGGTCAGAGCCCTCAGTTCTGGTACTAGATCAGAATATTTCATTGTGGGTGGCCATGCTTAGTTAACTTCATTATAAAAGCCAGCCATTGTTTAATAATAGTTTCTCATATGATGCCCCTAAGTTATGGAATGATCTTCCATATGATATACGCAGTGCTCCAAATCTCTCCAGTTTCAAAAGTCGACTCAAAACCTACCTATTTCAGAAATCATTCCCACCATAGCTTCTTACTACCGAACACCGGACCGCCTCCCTGGCAACGACTCGGAACATGTCTAATGTCTCATGATTTATGCCTTACGGATTGGATGGTGTGCCTTAGAATCCGTTGATACGGAGATTAAGCACCTGGACAACTGATTGATTGATTGAATATTGGTGCCACACTCGTTTAAAAGTTGAAGAGGTTACATGTTTTTGAATTGAGCATTTTATAACTTATTTTACATTTATTTTATATTTTATATTTGTGTTTTATATTTCCTCAGTTCAAATCAAAATGCCTAAGATTTTTTATTGTTCCAAATGTCAGGATAAACATGAGCAGCCAGGTGGAAAGAAATGTCAGTTGAAGTTGGCACGTGAATCCTTTTCCAGTGCTAGTGAGGTTGTTGCACCCCCTCTGCATCCGGTATTAGTGCAGTTTCGGATCAGATTTTAAGTAAACTGCATCAGATAGGGGAGAAAATGGAATTGATGGACAGGAGGGTGCAGCGTACCGAGGCTGCACTGGAACAGGGTAACTCATGTGTAAGTCCACTTCCTTCTAAGTCTCAAAGCCAACCCGGTTCTAGTACAGTTTCTAACAGTAATGCTACGGAAACTAATGCTGATCAGTGTGTGGTCCCCTCAATTGAATTTTTGAGGAGCAACGAATCCATACAATATGAGGTTGAAAAGCGCTTGGCAGAGTTACGCACCCTTAATGAAACAGCTTCTAAAGGTAGGATCAAGTCTCAACGTGGGGGTTCTGGGGACATTTTTGTTAAAAAATCTGTGGATTGGCCTCAGAATTTCATATTGATGGGCAGTCAAAAAACTAGGTCCACTTATGACGACTTAAGCATCACCTAGTGGGTGTCAGGGTTTGTGAGATGCATACAGGAAGAAAAATCTGAACAAAGTTGGTCTGCCATGCTTGATTATCTGGGCAATCTGATGGAAGATGCATCAGATTTTTCGTGGGACTCGGCCAAGGCATGCCATGCCATTTTACTTACAAATATGGAAGCAGATAGGGTCTCATGGGTTGAAACTGATAAAGTTGATCGATTTCGCAGGGGTCATGCCCAGAGACATGTGGCTGGAGCACAAACCTCTGCCACGTGCTCGGTTACCAAAAAATAAAAAAATTCGTACAACAAAAGTACCATGATCTGCAGGTACTTTCTGGAAGGCACTTTCAGATTTCCTACTCATCATAAAACAGCAGGCCAGTTTTATAGGCACGTTTGTGAAAATTGCAATGGTACTCATACCACAAAAAAATTGTACACAAAAGATGGCAACAAAAAAATAGGTGCCCACTGTAGAAATGCAGTGGTTAATAAAGAAGTTAAGAAAATTGCATGTAGTGATAGATGGGTGTATAATTCAGATTTTCATGATGTTCATTTGTTAGATGTTAGAAATGTACAAAAACTAATTTCAGTGTGTAGGTTTACTAAACCAAATATTTTGTTTTTTTGATGTTGTCAAAAAGACTAACCAATTTGAGATTCGAACCCAGGACTATGTTGTCAGAAAGCCAAAGGCAAAAATACCTAAGAGCACAAGTGTACAATGAAGCAAACCAAACAGGTATGCAAGTTGTCATGAATACAATGAATAAAAAACCACGTCCTTGTGATTCTAGAGCCCAGCCAAGGGTAACGAATGTGCATAGTGAACAGTATTGTGATAGTATTGATAGTATTTGTCATAAGAATCATTTTGAAGTGCTGTCTGTGGAAGATTGTGTTTCTGGTAAATGTAATCCCAGTGTTATTGTAGATTTGAAGGGTGACAGTCAACGTCACATCAGTAATACTGTGAATGTCAAAAAACAGAATCAAATGGTGAATAAAGGTAAGATTACAGTTCATTTATTCAAACAAGGGGTCATGCCGGATCTGCTTCACAAATCCGACCAAGAAATTTTGGATAATGGTGGTCAGAACTGCTTCAAACCGTTTCTTATTGTAGAGGAAACTCTTGCTTGCACGGATTTCGAAAAGTGTCTCATTGCGGACACTGTAGGTGATAATGTTATCTCTAGTGCATTATCCGACAACAAATACTCTCTGGAAATGAATACTACATGTAAGAGTGATCGCTTACACTTGGCTAGAGGGGCCATAGAAAATAAAATTCAAATGGCACAGAATAAACAGTTCTTCAGCTTCATCCCCATTAATGATACAAATATAAACTCTGTATGTACAAATATTTTGGTTTTGCATGAATTATTGCGTCAGGATGGTAGACACAATTATGAGGGCTTACAAATACCTGTCCGTTCACAGTTAAATTTTGAAAAATGGAAGTCCTATCTCCAAAACTATTGGGATTGGCAACTTCCATTATTAATCAAGTATGGGTTTCCCCTTGATTATAACCGTGATCATACCATCCAGAATGAACAAATTAATCATAAGAGTTTCTTGCAGTACCTCTCTCATGTTGATGTGTATCTCAGTGAGGAAATGAATCATGGGGCGATGTTGGGCCCGTTTAGGGACCCCCCAATTAATGATTTACATATCAGCCCATTTATGACACGAGATAAATCAAGTTCTGACAAAAGAAGGGTAATTATTGACCTCAGCTGGCCTAAAGGTCAGTCTGTGAACTCTGGCGTTGACTCTGATCGATATTTGAATGTGGATTTTGTTCTTACCTACCCCTCCATAGATAACATTACTGATGAAGTACTTAAACTTGGGAGAGGGTGTCAAATATTCAAAGTTGATATAAGTAGGGCTTTTCGCCATGTCCCTATAGATTCACTGGAAAGATTATTATATTGATCAATCACTGCCGTTCGGATTCAAACACGATCCACTATTCTTCAACGTATATCCGACTCAGTTCACTTTATTGTGACCCAGGACGGTCATAAAATATGGAATTATATTGATGATTTTTATGTGTCTCCCTACCGTCCAAAATTAACCATTCTTATAATAGATAACAGTCTCTCCTACAGGAACTAGGTCTCACGGTTAATACCAAAAAATTGGTCCCTCCTAGCACACAAGTAGTGTGCCTAGGCATACTGGTTGACCCTGAAACATTTACTGTTTCTATTCCACCTGAAAGACTACAGGTCATTAAACAAATGTGCTTTCAATGGTGTAGTAAGAATTCGTGTACCAAGAAAGGGCTTCAGTCACTACTTGGTTCATTGCTCTATGTTACTAAATGCATCAAGTATGCTCGTTTCTTTTTGAACAGAATGTTGAATTTACTTAGAGAAATTTATAATAACAGAATTATGCTTAATGAATCTTTCAAACGTGATCTTAAGTGGTTCAACACCTTCCTTCCAGTATATAATGGTGTAACCTTCTTCCAGTATATTCCTACCAGAAATGTTTATCTAGATGCTTGCACTACTGGTTTAGGTGCTATTTATGAAGCACAGGCATATGCCTTGTCATTGCCAAAACATTGGCAGGCTGCTAATATTGCCTCACTAGAGATGATCAACATTCTGGTGGCACTTAAAGTTTGGCATTTGCAGTGGTCTGGACACAGAGTGTTGATTCACTTTGATAATCAAGGTGTGGTTTCAGTACTTAATACTGGTAAATTGAGAGATACTTTTTTGAGTAAAATTGCTAGGAACATTTTTATGTGGTTAAGTGCATGCAACATTGATTTGCAGGTGGTACATGTTCCAGGGAAGTCTAATACAGTGGCTGATTTGCTGTCTAGATGGTTTATTACATGTAATAATTTTCAGAAATTGCAGAAATTGGTTCACCCTGTCACATGGATTACTGTAAATGAGCACTTATTGTATACTGATGAGTCTATATAGTTTCTTATGTGAATTTCAGACTGTTCACCTACCGAGACTTATCTTACCAAGCTTGTCACCTCCAGACTGTCAAATGCCTTCACGAATTCTACCAAGAGGGCTTATGCTACCCTGTTCTCCACCTTCCTGGCCTTCACAGTATTTATGGGCTGGGCTTTATCTCAGGTGAATGTGTTTAACCTCCTCTGTTTTTTGGAGTGTCTACATTATAATGGGGTCAAGCATTCGCAAATGGCTAATTACTTGTAAGCCATCAAGTGCAAATTTCTAATTTTTGGTCTGGATGTGGCCTGCTTTAATGATCACAGGCTTAAGTATTATCAAAGGGCAGTTCAGTTGCATGCCCCACTTCAGGTGAAGCTTAATAAAATAATTAATATTGATTTGCTTAAGAAGATTGTATTACAATGTGACCTCACATACATGGGTCAGATTGTTAAAGCTGTATATTGGCTTAGTTTTTTCTCTTTCTTGCGGTTATCTAATCTGGTTCCACATTCATGTAATGGTTTTTCCCCACTGAAGCATATGGCTAGGGGGGACATTATCTTTAAACCAGGAAAAATTATTGTGCTTGTGAAATGGCCTAAGACCATGCAAAATAACAATCAAGTCAATCTTATCTCTGTACCTGGAATTGCTGGCTCTATACTGTGTCCAGTGTGTGTCATTTCCAACCTTTTAGCATTGACTCCCAAGGGTTCGAACCTTCCCTTGTTCCAGTACAAGCAAAATTCCAATTGGGTTCCTCTTACAGACACAAAAGTCAGGAGGCATTTTTCTTTGATTTGGTCAAGGTTGGATTTGCAGGGGTCTGGCTATACTCTGCACACCTTCCGGCGTTCAGATGCTACTTTTGCTTTCAATAATAATATTGATTTGCAAAATATACAAGGAATGGCACCTGGACGTCGGACTGTGTGTGGAGGTATATCACAGATGATACTAATGTGGGGGATCAAGTAGCTGAAATGTTTAAAATGAAGTTATCTACTTCTTGATTCTACTCCTAATTTTTGGGGGTCTGGATGGTTAAATTTATTTCTGTAAAACTTAAAAATTACCATGTCATCACTTTAACATTTTAAATATTTCATTTAGTTCTGGCACAGGCCCACCTTCATTATGTAATCTTATTTTCTTCCAGTCTGTATGAGGTTCTTTTACCTCCTTTAAGTAAGGTTACCTTAAACTCAACTTAATTTAAGGTGACCCTGTGCCAGACTTAATGTTTTGTATGTATTGTAAATACTCAGTAGTGTGGCTTTATTACTGTTAAATGATAATAAATATATATTTACCCGCAATGCATCTTTAACTTTGACCCTAAAGGTCACTTGGTTATCCTTCACTTTGGTCTGAACTCGAGGAACTGTGGTACATTTGTGCTTATTGTCTGCAACAAGGGCACATTTGAATCATCCGGAGAAAGATTTTCCACTGGTGTAGAAGAGTATGCATATGGCTGTCCATTGAAATAAATGTTGCTTCTACTGGACCTGACAAAAATAGTGTAAAAAAGGATTATGATTAAACATAGCAGTGATGATAATGTTGCACAAGTTGGCAGTAAAAAGTTTGGTTCTAGGTTTGTCTATAATTCTAGATGTAAACCAAAAGATGTTGAGAGTCAAATGGTTCGTCCCTTGCAGTACTCCTTTATGTTGTGTAGATCAGTACTTAATAGTCCTTCTGACGAGACAAGCTGTAAGGGGCTGTCACAATGCTTGGGTAAGGTTGATCAATGCAGTGTCGTTAGTGTACAACCACTTAAAAGGGGGCATACCAATATGGTAAGTAATGGTAAGTCATTATTTGGGACATAAATCTCATCACACAGGTCGACAGTTGAACCAAAGCCGATTTACAAAAGATAGGTTTATGTCAGGTGAGGATAGTGTGAATCGAGGTATTATATAATTTGATATTGATATGTCAGATCAAGACAAATTTGTGCACTCATTGCTTCATTGGAAGTCGGAAATCAGGACTCCTCATCCCTGTTGCGTTACATATGATGCCTTCAAAAAGCAGTCCAGGTATGACTTTGGCTACATACCATTGACGGATAATGGTGATGTCAAAGTAAGGGACGTTGGTAGACATGATGACACCTATTGAATTGCATGAATGAGTTAAAGCAGTAGGGGTTCCAAATTATTTAGGTGTGTGCATTCCTGTACATTCCCAGATAAATATACAAAAGTGGGAGGATTTTTACAGGATTATTAGGATCAGCAGCTTATACAATCTTTCAAGTTTGGATTCCCAATCGGCTTTAACAGAAACTGCCGATTGAGTTGTACATTGGGAACCCATAAGTCAGCTGTAGAATACCCTGATCAAGTGCAAGCGTACAAAGAGGAAGCATGTCAGCTTGGGGCACTGATTGGTCCCTTTGACAGTAGCCCTCCAAACAATGTTCATAATTCTCCTTTAATGACAAGACCAAAAGTAAACTCTGAGGCCCTTTTTGCCCAAAAGGCAAGTCACTCAATGACAAGGCCGATAAAGATTGTTACTTAGAGTCTGATTTTTCTCTTACCTTTCTTACGATTGATCATCTTATTGACGAGCTCATTAAAATTGGTTGTGATACCCACATTTTGAAAGTGGACATTAGTAGGGCGTTCCACCATTTAAAGGTGGACCCTTTGATTTTGACTTGATGGGTTTAAATTGGAATAGATTTTATGTTGATACCTGCATGCCATTCATTAGCAGGCATGGAAGTCAATTTTTTAGCACACCAGCAATGTGGTGCATTACGTCATGTCAACACGGACATGACGTCATCAACTATATAGATGATTTCTTTTTTTATTGATATTTTTGAAAGATATGTACAAGCATGGATATAAAGAAACTTATACAGTAAAAAGAACAACAGGAGACAAGAAACATTTTTGAGACAAAACAATGGTTAAGTCAACATTACATTTTCGTCTTTCCTGTTCAAAGGTTTGTTTAAGTTAAAGTTACAACACACAGTGCAGTAGCATCAATACCAATATAGCAAATATTTTTGGCAATTTTACAGGTTTATAATGATATTTTTCCATACTGACCATTTTCTCCTTTCTTTTTCAGAACATTTTGTCTTAATTAAATTTTGAAGATGATAAATATTTAGTTGACCAGATTTTTTCTGCACTGGTGAAAATATAGAATCTTGTTATTATAAGTATAAAATTTAAAGGCCAAAAATTTTGGTCTTGTTCTATAAAGCCTAAGATTTTATAAGTTTTGTTTAAATCTATTCTGATATTGATACTTGACTGGATCCAAAATAACAGATTTTCCCACAGACTGATTGATTTTGTATATTCAGATAATAAATGGGTAATCGTTTCAGAGTGTTCACCACACAGTCTACAATTGTCTGTATCTGATATCTTCATTTTAGAAACAAATTTTATACACAGTCCTCCATAGTTTCATAGACTTTTCATTTTAAGACCCCCAGTCAACCGGGTGGTGCAAATTCTGTTCCTGCTAATTTTGTCTGGTTTTCCATCCCACATAAAGTTAAACAACAATTTATTTATTTTGTCTAATATTTCTACAGGGGGTGGTAGTGCCATAAATAAATGAGTAAATATAGAGAGAATTAGTGTTTTTATAACTGTAATTTTCTCAGTAGGTGTTAAATGTCTAAATTTCCAGATATTTATGGTTTTCTTGGCCTTTCCTAAAGAATTTGTAAGGTCACTTGAGAAATGTATTCCTAATAGATTAAACTGTGTATCTATGCAAACATAATTAATGTGATACATTTAGCATTCTTTTTGAGGTTACCTCACTTCCAATCCAAATTAGCTTGGTCTTTTCACTCTTGATTTTGAGCCTTGAAATCTCACCAAATATCTCTAAAATGTTCACTGCTGCATGCAAACAGTTTGGACTGCCATCTAAAATTATACTAGTGTCATCTGCAAATTGCGTGAGCTTAAACATAGTGCTATCAATTTCCAATCCTCGAATATCTGGAGATCTGTTAATAAGACAACATAATATAGATGATTTCTTACTCCAACCATTGCACAGGCTGTGTTGGACATGTTTCGGGATGTTATGGGTCAACTAGCTTTCACAATTAGTGATAAAAAGTTGGTCCCCCAACAACCCAGGCGGTTTGTCTTTGTGTCCTTATTGACACAATACAGGGTACTGTTTCCATCCCTGTTGAAAAATTTTACAATTTGCGTGCTATGATTGACGTTTGGGTAAATAAGAAACACTGCACTAGGAAGGGAACTTCAATCCTTGCTGGGTCATTTACTGTACATAGATAAGTATGTAAAACCGGCCATGTGTTATCTAAACCAGGTGTTGGATATATTGTGTCATGCCAGTAATCCAAACAAGATTTTACTAACACCAGATTTCCGCCGGGATGTATGTTGGTTAAAAATATTTCTCTGACTTTATAATGGTGTTTCTATGTATGGTCAGAAGCAAACAAGTCATGCACTGGAGCTAGATTCATTTTTGGTCGAACAGCAGTCTGGGGCAGACTAGTGTATCATTTTCCTATTTTCAAGGGCTTCAGAAATATGGGATAGTTCAATTACAAATTATCAACATTTTGGTAGCAGTGAAAGCATTTGCAAAAGCTTGGGCAGGACAACATGTGTTGCTCAAGTGGGATAACCAAGCAGTAGTGTTGTGCACGGGACCCTTTCGTGTGCATGTGCCAGAAATATCTGGTATGAAGTTACATTGGATGATGTCAACCTTCACTGTGTTCGCTTGTTTGGTAAAAATAACAGCAGACTTCTTGTTGCGTTGGTCAGGTTCAGAGGACAATTTTGTCAATTGCACCAGTTAGTCCCTAATATGGGTACCAGTAAACATTTCATTCTTGGAACTAGATGGTACCATAGAAAAATTCTGCCAGGTACTATGATTTGTGTTTCAGGTCCTGAAGCGTTCAAGTATTGGCATCAGAGAGCTGAGCAAAGATTGCCATATGCCTTCCATCCAAAACAAGACTATGTTACACCAGTGTATTTATGACATGTATTGGTTTCTGTGAAGGCAACTATCGCACCATTCAATTGTCCGTCCTGTTGTCATTTCTTGAGTACTTAGTAGTGCACAGGGTTTCAGTACATATGTTAGTCAATTATATATCAGATTTGAAAGCAATATGCATAGTGCATAATATTTCTCCTGCAGTATTAGAGCATCAGCAGGTAAAGTACTTCAGTAAACCCATCAGGATCAACAGGCCTGTTTTTGTTGCTCTTAAAAATATCATAGATATCCATACTTTAAACCGCTTGATGCAACTGGAGGCCACTTTCAAGGATGAAACAGTATTGAAAGCCACGTTTTTGGTAAGTTACTTGGTTTCTTTCTGTTGTCCAACCTGGTTCCACATGCCATCAGGGAATTTGACCGATCTCGTCACTTTGCTGGGGGTGATTTTTTTTTTCAGACAAAACAAGGTGAAGTTACTCCTTAAGTGAACCAAAACAATGCACACAAGGGACCAAGTCAAACTCATTAAATTGCCAAAATTGGATTCGGTTATTTGCCCTTATGGTGTGTTGGAAGGACTTTTCCAGTTGTATAGCCCAGGGAGTATGGACCCACCGTTTCTGGTCAAAGTTGGCTCCACATTTCAGGTAATGACAGATTCTAAGGCCAGAAAGGGTCTGGCTATGTTGAATCAGGTTTTGGGGCTCCCCAGGAGCTATTACATGTTTTACTACTTCCAACATTCAGGAGCCACGTTGGCATATAAGAACGTTGCCCATTGAGGACATCTACCAGCCTGGCACCTGGATGTCGGGATTGCGTCTGGAGGTACATTTCACTTGACTTTGAAACTGGTGCTAAGGTTTCTAGTATGTTTCAGAAAATGCTTGCTTAGTGTCCTATGTTATATTGTGGCATGATGCCACCTACTGGTTGGGTTTGGCACTTTTTCAGTAAGCTATAAATTTGCATGGCATGCATGTTCATCTTGTAAGATCACAGGGTTAAAGCAGTAGTGGTGGATATATTTGGTTATTGTAATATTATTATTATTGTAAGTAGTAGATCATGTTTACTTTGTTTACATAAGTCTTAGTATGTTAAGTATTAACGTTTAGTATACTCATTTATGGCAACATTTAAAAAAGGTTTTAGTATTTTTTGATTGTTAACAGTATGTGTAGTAGCTTGAATTTGTATTTTTATCAATCAGTGTCTTTTGACTGGTTTTTAACTGATAAATACTTAGTTCTAATTTTTGTAAGGTCATGCATGATCAAGTTATGGACCTGGACATTTACATTATTATGATCATGTCTAGTTAAAGATATATATATAACACGACTGAACTGTAAATAATTTATAGTATTAGATGCATTTAACCTTGTATGAATTTATATCATGTTAAGTGTAATAATAAATCATTTCCTTCAGCTGTGTCGCTGTGTTGGGGGAATTTCTGGGGACTGAAGATAAACCTTAGACTTTGGAAAGACAAACAGATTTGAGACTTGAAAGCAATTGTTCTATGTTCAAGTTGGAATGCTACATGCTGGAAGCAATGTCCGTGCTGTGGCGAATGCATCCTATCTACATTAAATCTTAACATATTTATACTTACGAACCTAATAGACACTACCAAAACATGAAACACATTGAGCTAATAACGAGCCCGGGTGACTTAAATATTTTGTACTTGTATGTAGCTCACGAGGCCTTCACAGTACAGTGTGAACAGAGTATTAAATACAATAAGTAATATCCTGTGCTAATTTCTGTACTCTGTGGCCAATTTTCCCTGCAATTAATTACTGTGGTACGATCAAAGTTCTCCAAAACTTACAAACAACTTTGGGTCCACGGTGGCGAGGTGGTAACACACTCCCTTCCCACCTCTGAGATCAGAGTTTAAATCCCGGCCTTACATCATGTAGGAGAGCTGGTAGTTTGCTGTTGTTCAGCAGTTTACAGGAGAGAACCTAATGTATTTACCAATACATTAGTATTTACCAAATGTATTTATTGGTTTCCTCTGCCCTTCCAACTACCCAGCACAATGAATCCCCCAATAAGCTACTAGGCGTAACACTAAATTAATAAAGAAAAATGAACGACAAATTAATAAACTGCATTGACAGTTTCAATGACAAATTTATTACTCATAAAATAATATTGTTGTACTGTGCAAAATATAAAATATTATGTGCTGACTTTGTTTTTGTCGTTATGCTACCAAGTTGACAATACACACAAGGCTTGTTAATTGATATGATAGATTTTAATATGCACATAAAAACAAGTAAGATTAATAAATTATTCATCTAATAACCAAGGAGTTTATGGTGGCACAGTGGTAACAGATTCACCTCTCAACCACCTGTGAGATCAGAGTTTGAATCCCAGCCTGACCTTATGTGGGAAGCTGCCATTGTTCAGCAGTTTACAGTACAGAACCTTGACCAACTGTATGTACTGGTTTCCTCTGCCCTTCAAACTAACCATCACAATATAACCGATCAGGTACTAGGTTTTAGATTTATTTGTTGTTTTATGTCGCTTTCAACAGCCAGGGTCATATTGGTACAGGTAGTTTAAGGTTGGAGTAAACTGCATACAAGTTGGTCAAGATTATGTACTGTAAACCATCGGGCATCGGCAAGTAACTACCAACTTTTCAACATGAAGCGCCCGGGCCGAGATTGGAACCGGTGGCCTCAGAGGTTGAAAGCTAGAACTGCCCCCCCCCCCCCCCCCGATAAGGTACTATTTGTGACATGAAGCACCAAATAAGTCTATTATAAATAAATATTGTAGTTCTGTTCAATAAAGCTTTGCAAATTATCTCTGCAGGAATTTTGATAAAATAATTATTCATTTTTTCTATGACTGAACCTGAAATATTCATGTCACTACATAGATGACTTCCTGAAAGTATTTAGCAGTCACTCAGTATCGTAAAAGTAATGTTTCTGTTGTAATTGATGAGTACATTATAGTTTTCAACCAAACGGACCTGAGACTAACTTGGCATACAAAAAGAGCCTGCTTTCTGTAATATGAAGGCTATTTAAATATCTGTTGGAGGTCAAAGCAAATCTGAGGTCTGATTTACATAGATATTCCTATTCAGCCTTAAAGTTATCCTGTAGTACAATATCATGTAGGCATTGTTAAGCACCGATTTAAAAAAATAAAAAAATTATTTGCAAGTGACATTCAAAACAAATAGAATCCTCAGTCAGATACTTATATTATCTTTCTCTTATGTAGGTAAAATAAAGAGCCTTGCATACAATTATATTTGTTAAATGTGTATTTATTTAATGTTTTAAGTCACGCATAGTACCTTATCGGTAAAATTGTGCTGGGTGGTTGGAGGGGCAGAGTAAACCAGTTGGTCAAAGCTCAGTAATGTGAACTGCCAACCAATGGCAAGCAACTACCACCTTTACCATTTGGGGTCACGCTGGGATTCGAATTCAGAGGTCTCAGAGGTGGCAGGCTGTTGCAAATGACCTTATGAAAACCCACAAAGGAACAAAATTTTAAAGATCAATGCACATCATGTACTTAACTGTGTGTACTTCTATTGCAGTATATAGCATGAACGGTATGCAGAGTAAAAATGTGAAAATTCCCCAGGGTATTGAAATTCACCATTAAAGAAACCCTTGATCTTTACTTTTTGTTGGTGGAGGTCCTATAAATCTGTGATTTTCAACAAAAGATTCAAAGCATCATCATTGATTTACATTGATTTGAATTAATCAATTTACAGTATACTGTTCCAAAATGATGTGAAAATCTTCTGTAGTGCTGATTGTCCAATCAAGGATAGTCCAATACAACGAGGAGAAAGAGCAAGATAAAGGAAGGTTGGAAAGATGAGTAGCTTGTTTCTGGCAGGAGCTATGCTTGTGACCTGATCAAATGAGGATATCTCTACCTTGGTGGGAATAGCAGATATATAAATTCATGTATATCTACACATGATTGTACATAGGCAATCTTATTGCCTGTTACCTCAGTAAGTTATGAATATTCAACAGAGCTACCAGTGTACAAATAGAGGGGATGAGAATATATTCAGTAGTGTGAAAATGTGTGATAATGGAGATAACTGAGGTAAGTTATCCTTCTGACTGGTATTTTAGGAGGTGCTATTCAGGTCAAATATCATAAGCTTTGATCTAATAATGATAACTTATTTTTTATTATTATTATTATTATAGATACAGACACTGGTCAGAACAAAGGGGGAATGCCTGAAGAGACCGGAAGAAATACTCCATATGAAGACAGTTGTATACAAACCCAAGGAGTGGAATTATTAAATGAGTTGGTTCAAGTACATCTTGTGGAGAAGTTATAAAGGTCAAAAAGAGAGATAAAAAGACAAGAAGAGATGAAAAACCTCAATCAAAGGGCAATAGACTGGTATGAAAAACGTCATGAAGGCAATCGCTGATACTAATCAATGCTGTCATTTCAATTATTGTATATTTAGTGTATAATTTCTGACCTTGGCAATTGTATGTGATTGACATTTATAATTGATATTATAAACTGTTAGAAATGGCTTGATGTTTGCAGCCAAAAAAAATAAAGTACTCAGGTTTAATAAATATATAGATATATAGACAGATGTAACATTTTATTACATGTTTAAAATAATTCAGTATATGTCGACATATGAATAATATTGAACTGGTCATGTCAAGGGAATTGGTGAATGAGCAATCAAATTAAAGCAAAGTCAAAGTTGGGGTTTTATGTCATGTTCAACAGCCTTGGTGGTATTGGGACAGGTCCTCAGTATTGCCACTTGTAGGAGTCTTACAGAGGTGACAGCCTGTGATCAGATGCCAAACTTGCTAACCCACTAGGCCACTGAGGACCTCATCAAATTAAGGAGGCTGTGTATTCAAACATTAGCTTCACACCAATCAAACATAGGCTTGACTTAAGACACCAAATTAATTCATCAATGAGTATTATTTTTATTAAGGTCAGCATTATTCTGAAATTTAATGGTCGTGTTGCTTTGCTCATTCACTTTGACGCTGCTAGTTTCTCTTTCTGGTATCTTGGGCCGGTTTCACGAAGCCTCCTTAAGATAAAGGTCACCTTAAATTCTAGGATTTCCTTGATTTTCTCCCTCCTTTAAAAAAATCGCAGTTTCACAAAGCCTACTTCCTTAAAGGAGACCTTGAAAACTTCGTTGAATTTCATGGAAGCTAAGGACCTACCTTAGATTTAAGGAAGTGTCCTTTAAGGAAAGTTTGTTAACTTTAATGAACATTTTAAGGTGAATCCACCTAAATATATAGAACTTGAAATACTATTGTCAAACCTACATCCACAAACAATGTTTTGCTGTTTATTTCATACAATTTGGTTGTTTAATTCTTGGAAAATTGATGTTCAAACGTTTGAAGTGAGAAATATATTCATGGAGTTTCCCTGAATATAAAGGGCCCCTCCCTTACTTTGGGTAAAAAATTGTCATGTGACCTACTGTATTAATTATATAAAAATATAATCACAACCAATCTGCATTTTACAGAATTTATTAAAATATATTAAAAATATAATCACAACCAATCTGCACTTTACAGATTTTATTAAAATATAGTAAAATATAGATTTACTGACTTTACTGATCTTTTAACAGTGTTACAGTAAGGACATTGCCTCCATAAGGTAATTTAGGTACAAAATAAGTGCACAAGTACACATGTATTTGCAGAGAAAGAAAAACATTGGTGTGGTTATAGGTTTTTGGAAACAACTCCCAAAAGAAATAAAAATGCAAATAATGTATCTGAAAATTAAAATGTACCTAATGTACCAAGTTTAAAACAGCTAAAATGCTCAAATGCAATTTACTCTCTTAATATTTAAAATAAATTGTGTGAAGGTTATATAAGTAATGGAGGGGAAATTCCAAGCAGTGGGGTTATACAGGAAATTTCCCTTCCTTTGTTGTGGGGAAAATCTTTGGTAAGGTGGATTAAAAGAGGCTTTGTGAAACATGATTTAAGGGAAGCCTCGCAAAGGGTTAAAATCCCCTTTCCTTTACTTAAGGACGGAAAAAACAAAGGAAGCTTTGTGAAACTGGCCCCTGGAGTGAAAAGACACAAATTGTATTCAAATATATATTTATTTATTTATTATAGTGACATGTGTACATGTAACAATTACATATTTCAAAATAATAACTTTACACCCAGTCCACCACGGGACTTATATGTCACTTTAAACTTAAAGTATTTTTAAATTAGTGTTAAATACACGAGAATATTCCACATCAGTCTGACCTGATTCCACACCCTCTCACCCAAAGTATCATGTTTTATCAATTCAGAGAAGAAAACGTCTGTATAAGCCTTCCCTTCACAAACTAAAATTCCTTTTAGAGAGGCTTTTGACTACCAGAAAAGGTGACATATTATGTTTATTCATAGAAGTGTGACATAAAGAGTTAATAGTAAGCTTTTTAGCCTTATATTGGGCTCTGAAATAAGGCAATGACTGCACCGTAAAGAACATAAAATTTGGTGCAACGCATTTTTAGTTACCAAAGATCTTAATATCAACTATTTTTGCCCTTTCATTTCCAATGAAATAAAAACGAAAATTTCAATACTCTAAGAATTAAATATATTTAAGGTAACTTCAATTTGAGGTTAATAAAATGGTCTTTTGAATTGTTAACTTTACAAATCTACTGCTACAGTGTAAGGCTTCATTGATTAACTTTAATATTCAATCTAGGGTCATGATGGAGCAGTAGTAACACACTGGCCTCCCACCTCTGAGGTCTTTGGTTCAAACCTCAGACCCTTTGTGGGAAAGTTGTTAGTTGCTTACCAATGGTCGGCAGTTTACAGTACAGAACCTTGACCAACTGTACTGGTTTCCTCTGCCCATAAAAGTGCCTGTCATGATGTGACCTATACAGTGACATTAAAACCCAAATAAATATATAAATAAATATCTATATATTTAATACTCAGTATAATGACATTGTAGTTCAAAAGATAGATTATTCATTACAGTTATGGCGCTTGAGTTATGAGATCCGTTAAGGTGTAACAAGTAATATGTAAAAGCATCTTCCTTGATTCGGTAGCTTTTGGTGAATATATGTTATAGGATGTCTTATACAGTAATATTTTCATAGTTTGAGCTTGAGAAAAAACCAAGCAAATATTATGTGGCAACATTAACAAAGGTTTTCATGTGTCAGTAATCTGTTGTGTGTAAACAGTAAGTGATCACATTTCAGCTATGTGCTGTGTGGAAACGGCAACAAAAGCTATCTAGTGTCAGCAATCTGCTGTGTGGAAACAGTAAGCGATCAGGTGTTTGTAACTGATGTTTTTGGAACACTCTCCGCTTTTATTGGAGTTGGGCAGAATTTCAGTAGAAAACGACAGACAGGTTTATTTGTACATAAACGCATGCCATATATTGAGCTTGTCTGCATTTAGGTGACTGGCACTCAACTCAGTGGATACACATAGAAATTGGAAACTTCCACTACACAAAAGTAAGTTATTTAACATTGTTTCAAATGTAATTTTAAACATATATGTAAATTCTTATAGCTTGTTATAATGGAATGATATTGATTTGATATAATGAAATTTACGTTTTGAATAAGAACTGTAAACTGGAAATGAGATATATCAGTACAATTTGAGAATATTTTGTATCTGCAAATTAAGGCCGTGTTTCCACAGGACCGATGCCTGATCACTGACTGCATGCCCTTCATTAATTGGTGGTATTGACAAAGATCACACGTGATAGACAGCCAGAGATGCCAATCCTAATTTTCCATCCATGTGACCAATACAGGTTTATAACTAAAAATAGATGTATATTTTAATTTAGGTGCCCGTTAATCTCCTCTTTGAAAAATAAAAGGTCTGGATTGGGGCTATTGATTCTGAGGAGTGAATTTTATGATTACTTTCCGTGTGACACTGTGAAACATTAGCAATGATTGACTTAAGATGGAAAAGATTGGTCTACAGATGTGAAGATAACATTAAGATCGAGTTCCTGAATGCACAATCTGACAAAGATTATAGAAGATCCCAGAGGGTTTGTATAAAAATTCAAACAGTTTAAACTTATTGGTAAGATACCCCAAAGTTCCGACTGATTCCCAAACACTTCCCAAAGTTTACCCACAGGTCCCATATGGTATCAAATGTTAGCATCATAGTTTATGAGCCTCCAAAAAGGAAAAAAAGATCTACCTCACAAATTCTTCCAAATGGCAATTTTTCGGGATTGTAAAGCAATCATGTAGGACGATCGCCCTAGTGGAACCGGGGCCTTTTAAGAAAGCGAATTAAAAATCGAAGGACTACCAATGATTTAATCAATGGAAAATTAACTAGTTATTGGTACTCTACCAACAAACGCCCACTCATTGGTTAACATTTTGAATTCCAATGAGGTTTACAGATTTAGATTCTATGTGTAGATACACAAATGTTTTGACACAGTTTTTATACACTATGTGTGAATCAGTAGACTTTCATCAAGTCATTTTGCCTAAGGTATTACATGAGGACTGAATGACTTTTTTACCAGAATGTGGGGCTGACAAAGACAGGGGGTTAGCTAACCCTCTAGACAGAAGCTTTTTTCACTCATCAACTGGGTTCATAATGATTTCATGTATGTCAGATTTGCTGGAATGAGAAATACAAAGACTTGAAGCAAGTCTAGTGAATCAGTGGCGTGGTCACAAATGTAAATTAACTCTAGTGACATGCTTACAGCTTCAAACTTAGTGAAATATTTTTTTTCTCTATAACTTCTACTTATTTACATTGTACAATGTAGAATTAATAGCATCAGTGATCGGTAATTGCCAATCAGGCATATAAAAAACTGATTTAATCCAAACTTTTTTCAAGAGAAAAGTTAACAGAAAAGCTAAGAACATTGTTTGAGGTAAAGAATGTCTTGCCAGCTTTATTCACTTTCAAGGAAAAATACCGCATAGGTAATGGCCTTACCGTAGGCTGTACCTCTACTTTAATTTAGATTAAAGCAAACAGGGCAGAAGTTTTGAACCAGTTTTACATTTAATCACCTGACTGTCATCTTGGTGGTCTTAGGTTCAAATCCAATGTTTAAATATGTGAGATACCTTGTGGGATTATCCTGCTTTGGCCTGTACCAATTAAACTGCCAGGAAAGACTCCAAACTTTCTGCATGTGATAAAAACCTTGATAGATTCATAATGTACAATGCACCCATATATATTACTTATAAAATAACTTGAAAACTACGTTCAAAACATTGGTACATTATTGCTCTAATACATGAGGTCTTATTTAGTATATAGTTTAAACAGACCGAATATATTAACAGGGTCTTCATCGAGGCTACTTTATGTTGTTATGATTCTATTCCTGAGTGAGCACAAGATATTTCATTCAAAGCTTGGGTTGGACATCATTTGTACTTTCCACTTGGGTTATGGAGTGTAAATCAAATGAATTGCTTGACTTGTTATTGACATCTCTTGAATCTAAAAGATACATATGTCCTTCTTTCAATAGGTGAATGTAAAGCCAAGGTCAAGCCTTTCAATACGAGTCACTAGTCATGCTTTCTTGGTTTGTCACATAAAAGCTATATGGTATAAACTGTTTATACACTATTTGATTGCAGGAGTTAATGCACGAAGACATTTGTATATTATTGTATGGATTTACAAGAAGTGTCTCTGTATCTTTGCCAAGTTATTTCTACTTGATATTTCTCAGAAGTCAAATAGTTATTTTCTTCACAAACTCCATCAGAGAGAAATGTCATACATCTATCTTTGCAGTGACAGTAATTGTATAACGCTAGGTCACACTTTCCCTCACAGTTATATCTGTTCACATTTGCTTTCTGGTTGACGATCTCCTTGTGACTCTAGGGGCCACAGTGGCAGAGTGGTAACACTCTCGCCTCCCACCTCTGAGGCCGGGGTTCGATCCCCGTCACGGCCTTAACTGGGAAAGCTGGTAGTTGCTTACCGTTGGTCGGCAGTTTACAGTACACAACCCTAGCGAACTCTATGTACTGGTTTCCTCTGCCCTTCTAACTACCCGTCGTGATATGACCTGTACAGTGTTGAAAGCGACGTAAAACCCCAAATAAATCTAAATCCTTGTGACTCTAAAAAGAGATGCTGTATCTTGGTAGTACATGCTGTAGAATTAGTTGCTCCATATATCCATACCACCCCCGCTTTCTCAGTCACCCCTCTAGCAGCACGTGATAGGTCACAAGAGAGGTCGCAAGAGCAGTCCCCAATGCAAATCTTGTTCCATGCCAAATCATACCGAAGGCATTTTGTCTAAATGTGCATTCTACGAAAATAAGAAGTGGATCGAATGTGAACAAACCACAGCCAAAGCCAGACAGGCTCATTCATTTGTCACTTGTGTCCCAAGCACAGAAATGTGTGACCTGTGTATAAATAACTAAGTTAATGGCTCGGTGGTTAAGTGGTTAACATCTTTGGAATTTCAATCTCTTTGACTGTCTGCCTATATTGGACATTTATACGCAGAATTGCTATTAAAGATTAATAATGCTATATAAATTAAGATGCTATATTAGTTAAAATTGTCACTAGGAATTAATTTTAGCTAGTGAGCTTGGATACTGAAAATTAATTCCTAGTGAAATATTAAATCTGCATCAATCTTTCACGTAAAATCTAGCCGTTAGTGAGTATTGGTGATTTTTTTTTACCTAAAATCATTTTCGTGGCCTCAGTCTCTGATGGATAATAACATGACTATCACCTATGTGATCAGTGGTTCAAGTCAAACTAGTGTTACACATTTTGAATTAACCGAGGACCCCTCCTCATTTGACCTTAGCTGGGGCAAGGAATCTTAAAAATCTAGTTAGATCTTCAATAATTAACATTTCACCTCATATTTTATACACCGTGGAATATTGTGCACCTTTCCCACCCCATTAAACTTATGGGTTTAAATCTGAGTCTCACATGGTAGAGTTTATGGCAGTTTGGCAGTGCCTAAGATTGTTTGACAGAGTTAAGAGTGCAGACTATGAACAGGTAATATTCACTGCATAAGGCCATCCTTTCAACTTTCCCTTTGATAGAACTGACAATTTTATAAAAATCAAAGCCAGTGTTTTCGATAGCCAGGGTCATATGGGGACAGGCCCTCAGCATTTTCACTTGTTGGAGTCAAACCCAAACAGAGGTGACTGCCTGTGATTAGATGCCAAACTGGCTAACCACTAGGCCATCAAGGACCTGATCTGGTTTTATTACACAAGGGACATGTCCATAAAATATATTTGCAAAAGATGAGGAAAAATTTAAGCACATCATAGCTGATGTTTCTCTGTTCAAGTAGGACCATATATCAGGATTTTATTAGCCTTGCTTAAGGCTGAAATTTGTACCATATGTTTTCATACTTGTACACAGGTATTTGGTATTCATAAAGCACACATATATGTCAGGAGATATAAGAGTAGTAGACAGAGCCATATGCTTGTGAAAAATCCAGTACATGTAAGAGTACATTATGGAAACCAATCATTCTTTCTGTATATTTTCTCTTAATTACAAAGATACTTGAGCCTTAGGATTATATAAGAGATAAAAACTTGAGTGGTTACTTACAGTAAGTTAATGGAACTTTAAACCTCTGTCACACTATTCAGATCATTCATCTATCTGACCTTGTGTTATATCATTGCTACAATGTGTGACCTGATCTTTCTGAAATATTAATGACTACTTTTTGGTTTAATAAATTGGCTCGAGCACAATACTGATGTTTGCACTTGTTACATATGTTACAGTGCATTTCAATTTTCAGGAGAATTTTTGCCTTAATCCAAAAATTGCAGAGGACTTACCTTTTCAACTTAATTATGGCCAGCTGGCCCATTTTTAAATATGTTAAAAAACCAAACGTGGGACACATTAAACAATACTATCGGCAAAGTCTGAACAGGGTATTCGGTCTTTTGCACACTAAAACCAGTGAGACAGTCTTGAATGATTTTAAATGCACTTGTTCTGAACATTTGTTCAAGAAATTCTGTTTGTGCTGGAAATCTTAAGAGGCCTGTTTCACCTTGTTGATAATACTTTGCGATAGGTTTGCAATCCTGTAAATAGGTAGGTCTTTTCCATCACAACCGATCATGTACAGAAGTTATGGAACTTTGCAATGTGTTCACAATTGGATGCGAACGCAAGCGCATCATAAACAGCTTATGACATTATTAAACTGTTTAAAATTATCGCAAGCTGCTAGTGATCCTTATCAGATTATTATCATCTGAAACCTGTGGTAACCCAATCTTTTTGCTCGCAAAGTCATCTTTTTGATATCACAAGGATCTTAAACCTATCTTCACAGTTGCAAAACAATTTTTTCCATCTTACAGAGATCTTAAACCTATCTTTTTCATCTTAAATCGATATTTTAAGGTTCGTAAACCTATCATAAACTTTTCAGGAACCTTTGTGAGGCAATCTTATGCATTATACCTATCTTAAACCTGTCTCAAACTACACCCATGGATCATGAAATCTTTTATTTTCATCAGTCAGTCAGTCAATATTTTTGTCATTGTCCCCTTCAGTTAGATATAAATTCAATAATTTTATGAACTCTTAACACCTTTTTGGTTTACTTTTCAACATATTGGCGGGGTTTCAGCAAAAAAGCTTTGAAATGTTTTACGATTTGTGTTTTCTCTGTCGGTTTTAATCTTCTGACCAAAGTTACTCAGCGATGTGATTTGTAGACAAATGCACCTTTTTATTCTCCACGATATGCTGTATTTGACTGGAATGTAAGGAAATAAGGGCCAGGCAATAATTGCTTTATTCCCAGCACTGGATTTTTTTTTGTATCCATATGGTGATCACTAAGATCCACATCCTGATTTCGTTTCATGAGGTGCCAACCAGTAGTATTTGTTTAATCCCTCCAACAGACAGACAGACAAACAAATGGTCATGAAAATTAGATATCCTTAGGTATTAATTCTAAACCTAAGGCAAGAGAACTGTGTTTTGTCTTTTCAGTTGATAAAAATTAAACTTGTGAAACAAAATGGTTGTGTCACTTAAATTGCACTTTGCTTCAGCGATAAGTCAAATAAGTCCATATTTACTTAAAGAGTGTAACAAGTGTGCTGTGAAATGTATTCATAGTTAAAGACATGAATGATTTAAAAGCTTCAGTTTTTAACTTGGCATTTTTCTGTCATTTCTGCATAGATTTTTATGCAAGAAAAAATACAGAAGTTCTATAAATATTTGCGAAAAATCACCTTTGTTTTTACATTTTGTAACACTCATAATCCATGGAAAGGGGCGCTGAAGAATGCAAAAAAATCACCTAGTCTTACATTAGACAGGTCACCACTCACCTAGTCGGGTTTTGATACAGCTTTTTTCAAGTCACCAGTCCAACAGTCTTAAGTTATTAATGTCAATTTTATATCTGTTTAAATTATCTTTACAATATATAATAGGACTTATAAAACAAAATACTGCTACAATAATATTGGGTTTAAAATTAATATTTAAAATCAAAATTATATTTTTGAGCGATAACACAAGATCTACAATACTTAAACTGATGCACACTTTTTATTTAGGAAAAAATGTATTCAAATGATAAAAGTGCACAGTATAAGGGGACTTAATTGGGGTGGGTGGGTTTGTTGTAGTGGAATGTAATATACTCATGCACCTCAGTGCTGTTAACGCCTGGGCTTCCAGGGATTCTGCTTTAGCTCAACTGGTTCAAGAACTACACTTGTGTATATTTGCGTGTGTAATCCAAAGGCGGCGGAATCAAATCCCAGCGGAACCAATCAATAATTTCTCTCTATACAGTACAATCTGTAGCTAGATTCATGTTTTCTTTCAGAACTTTTGTGTGCATTTTTAAGCACTGCTTATTTCTGCTATAGCTGCTACATTATAAAAACTTAACATCTAAACTGATCAATAGAAGAAACCCAAACTTTAAACTTTGTATCCCCAGAAACATGACTACCAGAGAACAGCATGAACAACTATTCAAAGATCTGGACAAAGATGGCAGTGGCACCCTGACACAGGAAGAATTGATTGGAGCTATCTTGAAGAATAATCCCAACGCGGACGAAGGGCAACTGAAAGTAAGTCTTGTTTATCTTAACTCTAGTAATTGTTCCCAAAGGTACACGATTTTTTTGCCCCTTAAATGTTAACAAGCAACAATAAAATTATAAAATCAACTGTGTACAATTCCATAGCCATCAGATAATGTAATACACATAAGAGTAACCACATTGCAAGTGAGAAGAGTAATGTTGGAGCTTCATAAGAGTGGAGGACCATTAAATGTCATATGATGGTGTGACCTAAGTTTTGCCTACCTTTTGTCATGTGATCAAGGGACATGTGATCTGAATCAGACCAATGAAATATTCAAATAATTTAGGTGCTATTAACTTCAAATTTCAACACTTTTGTCACCTCAGACTGAGTTTGAGTTAAGTTTGAGACGGAGTGATTCAAAATTATTTTACTTATCAGTGTGTTGTGCAAAAATCTAACAAGATTAACATATTTTTTCTCAGCTGACATTTTTGGTTTCCTTAATATAAATGAAACTATTTAAGGCATTTTGACTAAAGCATAAAGTCTTTTAGTGAATCTGAGCCCAGGCATTTGGGGGTTTGTATTTATTTAATTCTACTAAAATGTTTTTGAACTGTAATTATACACATGAGGGCTTTCTTCCAAGTTCATTGTCATCAACGGTAATTTGGACTTTTCCACAGGTTACGTTTTGGGTTGTGTTTGTTAATTTGTGTGTTAGTCTGTGTGATAACTCCAAAAGTAATGAACAGATCTCTAGAAGGTAGGGTCTGACCAAAGGAAGATATGACTGAAATTTGGGAAAGACCGGGAGCATATTCTGGGTATGAAAAAATCCAGAGTTTTCCAAAGCTTGCCTGCTGAATGAATCCTTTCTGACTTATGTGTTGTTTCTGCATTCCTGACTTTTGTATTCTTGACCTTTGTCCTGACCCTTGCTGGCTTTGAAGTTGCGAACTTGCAACATTACTATTTACAAATATATCATTATTTTTGAACAGTTATGCAAATTTTCCTGGACATGATCAGGCTGTAAGTAGCTGACCTTGCCCTCCTGTGTAAAACAAGAACTACAAATATGTCTATAAAACACCCCTTTTGTATCATGGTGTTTGTTAAAGGTACAAGAATTGTCATTGAAGTACACACATGACACGGACTTGTTACTTTTTTGATAAGTCTGATCTTGTTTTTGAATTTTTGGCCGCCATTATCTGTCAAGGAGCCAGGTACATGTCTCTGAGCATTTGCTCTTCTGATCCGATCAATTTTTTTCCGTTTCAGACCACCTAGCAATCCAGCCTTGCTCCATTCGACCATAGTAACACTGCATGAAATTGGAATCTTTGAATAATGCGATAAGATAGTCCAGCGTATGATCTCTTCTTTGTTGATTTTCCTCATCTCACATGATTCGACAAAATTTGGCCATCCACTGTGTTATGTTGAGTTAGTTCCGGCTAAGACAAATTCATGTGGCCATTTAACTCTTTGATTTACATACACATCAACCGACCCCACCCCACCCCCCTCTGCGAACTTGTTCGATCTGACATCTGTTCAACAGGTGGTGCCCTTTCAGATTTCCTAACATCCATTCTATGTTTTGACATGACAGAATCATGATCTGAATCACTGCTACTGTCATTAACAAGCATGTCAATATGAAATGCAATATCACTCTCAATATCAGATTTTGAACCAGACTGACCCGGGGTTGGCTATGAAGAAAATCCATTCAAAAATGCACCATCATCTTGAACCTGTAATTCAACCGGAATCTCAACTTTTCTATGCAAATTGTAAGGTTTAGCTGCCATTCTGTGCTTCTGATGAGTTGCCATCCCGAACAGTGTTGTTAACCAGAGACAAGACTATTACAATTGCTATCACATTAATACAAAACTACTAAAAAAACTAAATAAATACAAAAATAATTTTTTTGTAAAATATTTTTATGTCTTGTCACGTCGACTGCCAGTTCAGAGCGGACCATTATCCCCTTGGTCAACCAAAGGGTCACACTGTTGACCAATCAGAAACTGCCAAGCAGAATAATCAGTAAACTTACAAAAATATGTGGATAGATCGGTTATAGTGGGGTGCAGGAATGATAAAGGTTGACAACTAAATGTCAACCCCCAATTTTCATTACGGTGTTTCTGCGACCTTGAGATTTTGTTATAAAATCGCAAGTCTAGCTTTAGTATCCATTGCAAATCAGCCGATTTTTCTCTGTAACCAGGATATACATGCACATACAATGGGATGTAAGAGAGGTTATAGGTGTGATTTATCTCCCTTATTATTTATGTCGGATAATAAAAGGCAGACAAACTTCATTAGACATATACGAAAAGATACATCACTCATGGATAAGCTATCAACTGTGCACTGGTATAATATTATCTTCTTCATTCGTGATATAAATTATTTCATATATGACGTTCTTGAAGGTTTCTTAAACATAGTTCACACAGTTCCATATTGGTATCATGAGTTACATATGAGAGTAAAATATTTGACTCATTTCTGACTCAAGGTATTTATAAAGAAGGGGTTCACAACAACATAGACCACATTTCCTGCACCTAGCAGATTTTCAAAAATGTTTGAAAACCTGCCATGAGCTTCCACATGCTAAATTAAAATGTGTACACCCAAGGGGTGAAAGGAGGGGGAGTGGCTAATCAGGATGGCTCATGTAGTCCAGCAAGATACGAGGTATCTGTTTGGAGTACAATAACAATAACAAGGTTATGAAAGAAAATTAAAATACAGACTATTATGTACTGCATGGAACTGTGTGAACAGGGACCAGTTTCACAAAGCCTCATTTGGAAGGGACCTCCTTTAGTAAAGGAAGGTATTTTTTTCCTTTGGTAAGGCCACCTTGAATTTCAGTTTCACAAAGCCTCCTTTAACTCTCCTTACCAAAGGTCTTCCCTGAAACTTAAGGCGGGAGCAAATGTCCTTTAAAATTAATAAACCTTCTTTGAAGGAAAGTTCCTTAAATTTAAGGTAGGTACTTAGCTTCCTTGAAATTTAAGGGAGTTTTCAAGGTCACCTTTAAGAAAGAAGGCTTTGTGAAACTGAGATATTTTGAAGGAGGGAGAAAGGAAATCCTTAAATTTAAGGTCACCTTTATCTTATGGGGCCGTTCCACTGGAGTTGACCGGCCGGTAACTAGGTATTTTTTCAAGGTCAGAACCATTGTTTACATAGTCGGTTAGGGTCGGTTGTAGTTTCCAGGCCTGTTGGCAAGAGTCAGTGAAATATCAAACATGTTTCCATTTCCGAGGCTTGTTACAGACCCTAAATTCATCCACCTAGCAACAGGCCTGTCGGTTAACTTAAGGGCCTGTCGGTTACACTTCCAGGCTTGTCTGTAACCCTTCCAGGCTTGTCGTTATCACTTGCAGGCCTGTCGTAACATGAAGCTGGCTTGTCTTTGTTTTGCAGTCCATTTCCAGCATGATGTAAGGAAAAAATATGATCAAAAATTTGGTCAAGAATGACAAATAAACAGTGCCAGTGATCATAATTTTCAGGTGAAGTTCCACATATATGCTATAATTAATCAAATGGCCTAAAAAGTGTTTTTATTTGGTTAAATAAAAATAAAATCCGAGCTTATTGCAGGAAATATATTTTTGGGCAAAGAGAGGATCAAGTGTCGACCAATCGACAAATCTCAAACTAGGTCACTAGTAAATATTTGGATCCCATCACGTGACCAGAACTACAGGGTGTTTACCTTCATGTCCAGAAAAATGTGCTTTCTCAGAGGCTCAAAATTATTTGGTATAAATGTGTAGGAAAATTGCTCAGAGGGACGGAATTTTAAAGGGGTCCTTCCAAGAAGCTTGAAATTGGAGTATAGAAAGCAGCAACAAGCAAGAAGGTTTTCATTGTCATGTGAGATATTGTCAGAAGAACATCTCTCTCTGCTTATTTGCACAGGGTATAACATTTTTAATAAAAATTTCATATTTTAAGTGGCTTTTCATTCATGATCTGAAGCAGTTATACATTGATTTATTTCTCATTAAATATTAAACCAAAAACCTGAAGTGAGGTAAAATATGATCAAAAATCATGTCAAGAATGACAAAGAAACAATGTAAGTGATCAAAGTTTTGAAGTTAAAAGATAGTGAAGCTCCTCATGTATGCTTTAAATAATTGAGAAACCTTAAAAATTTTGCACATAATCAAATTCTCAGCCTATTTCACCAGAGCAATTTAAAAAAGTCAACAAACTATATGGATCCAATCACAATATATTTCTTCTCACTGTAAAACCCATAAGCAATTTCTGGGAAAAAAGAGGATCAAGTGTCGACCAATCAACAAATCTGGAACTAGGTCACCAGTAAATATTTGGATCCCATCATGTGACCACAACTACAGCTTGAAATCGGAGTATAAATGGCAGCAACAAGCAGGAGGGTTTCATTGTCATTTGCATTGTTCATAGAATGTAGCCTCATGGAAACAGCCAAGATAGTCACCACTACCTTCTACAAGCTCTACAGGCAACAGTACGACCACACAGCCATAGCTAAGTTCCTCACCAAGAACCAGTAAAGAACCAACAACCTCCATCAACAAACAACAAACCATGAAAATAATCACCCACTGGAACATCAACGGCTTTGACTCAAAGAAGGAACAACTAGAAATCTACCTGGACCAAAAGAAGATAGACATCATCTGTCTGACAAACCGCACCACCTTTGAAATAGAGGGATTCACCTTAGCTGCCAGATGAGACAGAGCAACCATGGGCGGAGGAGTAGCCATCCTGGTCAGAAACTACATAGACACCACCGAGGTTGACACGAACACCGACAACATATGTGCCATCACCACAACCATTGATGGAAAGAAAACCTACATCATAAGCTGCTACCGGGGATTCGCACACGGAGGCATACCAAACCTGGACACCCTGAACGACCTCCTATCTTGCCACCACCACACAATCGTAATGGGAGACTTCAACACCTACCACCCAACCTGGGGTCATCAACAAGCCAACGAAAGAGGCAGAACCATAAGATGCCTTTCCAAGGAACACAACCTCCACCTTAAAAACCACCACAACCAGCCAACCTTCCACAACCACTCAACAGACCGTCACTCAGCACTGGACCTAGCACTGGCCACACCACCATCATCCAGAAGCATCATCAGAACTGGGGTCCACGAAGCAATCCATGGAGAAAACACCTACCACTGTCCTATAGCACTCCACATTCGAACACACATCAGGGATCACCCAATCTGGACTTCCAAAAGTCTCAACAAATGTGACTGGGAGATGTACAAGGAAAAAGTAATGAAGAAATTTGACCACCTTTGGGGAGAACACCAAGCCAACTCAGTAACATTCATTGACAAATATATAGATGAAATCACCACAGCAATCGCCCCCTGCCTCCACGACAGCTGCCCCACCACCAAATCCAGACAGGAGCTCATCAAAATCAGCAGAAGACTACTGGAGAAAATCAAACTGAAACAGGATATACAGAGAGAAATCAGGCAATTCCCAGACTACGAACCACTGATGCAGGCATACCGCAACATCACAAAGGAAATAAAAACCAACCTGGAAGAAGAAAGAGGAGCAGCCCGAATGAAAGAGGTAGAAGCCCTGAACCCGCACCCAACAATAATGGAGGACCATCAACAAACTCACCGGTCAAACCAAAGCCGATAAGAAGCCCATCAAACTCATGAAGCTCAATGCCAAGAAAACACAACTAATGATTACCATTCATCAAAACTCAAGGAAATTAATCCCCACCAACGTCAGAAACAACCAAGTGGAAATAAAAGACTACTAGGAATAACCCTAGTTAGAACAATGAACCTAAAACCACATACTACCAACCTCATCAACAAATGTGCCCCAAGGATAGAAAAAATGAGACAACTTCAGAATTGGGGAGCAAACAAGCAGCACTGAAAACATTCTACACCAGCATGATTAGACCGATCTTAGAAACAGGATACCATTAAATGAAAAACACTTGTACCTTTAATAAAGTATTAAAATGTATAATTAATGTTAATGTTAGAGTTAATACTCTATGGTAAGTTGGTCACTTGGTGAGTTAACAGGGTTTTTTTGAAAAGAGTTACCAATGGTGGTAACAAAAGAAAACAATTCATTCAAGCTACCTTACATAAACAGCCCTTATCAGAGCTACCGCAGCTGCAGTTCTCTCAAGCTCCTGTGGTGGAAGAAAGAAGAAGATGTCCAGAAACAAGAAACAAAAGAAAGAACAGAAACACCAGCCACCTGAAACCCACCTTGCAGCAAGGGTCCACAAATCAAGCCACAAATAATAAAGTCAGGCAAAAGATGCCTAGCCCAAGGCGTCAGGCCTTATCGGCCTGCGACGGATACCATAGAACCAAGAGTTTCATTGTCACATAAGAGATTGTCAGAAGCACACCTCCCCGTGCTTCTTTGCACAGGATATAAAATTTTCAATGCAAATTTCATATTTTTAAGCATCTTTTTCGTTCATAATCTGAAACAAACATACATTGATTTACTTCTTATATAATATTAAAGCAAAAAAACGTGAAAACTATAACTAAAATAACAAAAACAAAAAATTTGGACATTTTGGTCACGTGATGGGATCCAAATATTCAGCCTTGACCTAGTTTAAGAATTGTTTATTGGTCTACACTTGATCCTCTTTTTCCCCAGAAATTCATTAAAAACTGTAATGGCAATACTGACTGCAAGTCTGGTCGAGGGGTTCTGTATGTTTCTCCAGGCTCTCAGTACGGCTTGTCGGGACCTGCTACGGCTTGTCTGTTATGGGTTGAGGGCTTGTCCATTAGGGCTTTAGGGCTTGTCCTGGTAGTTTCCAGACCAGTCTGTACAAAACATCCCGACCCCACGGCAGGTCGCCTTCTAGATCCAAACAAGCCTGTATGTATCATGGGGAGTTGAAGCAGACCCAAAAATTTCCTGCCTTTCTTTGTTAATTTTTGTCCCCGACCCCCCGGCTTTTGCAGCCAACCTTGTATATATATGATCTCAATGAGTATCCGAATATCTGGGTACCCAAACTTTGAATATCTACCCGAATCCGAAATCACATACCCGAGTACCCTCATCTAAGATTAAGTGTTTCCAATATCGCCCATGTTGGCCGACCGAGTCCCGATATGTCCCAACTTCATAAAGTCACTGCAAAAGGAAACTATTCAGTTAATTTGTACAATAATATTGTTTTGTCTCCTTTTTACACCATTTATAGTGTCATATTTATCTTTTACTTTGGTTGTTTATACATTGCCAAATGCAGGAATGCTTTGAAATCCGTCAGCATGTTAAAACAATTATCTAATTCCGACAACATAAATTGCTGTACATTGTCCATATAGTGGCATGTCCTACTTCAATAAATAAAACATCAGTGTTTTCACACAGTATTTTATAACTTTTAATCAGTAAAATTAACTTATTAATCTGAGAAAAAAATTAAAGTTGCGATTCCGAAACTACATTCAAGCTTTATTTAATGTTTGACTTTTTGGTCATGTGACTCCATTTTATGGCATAAACAACCATGTTTTGAATCTACAAAAGTCTTCTTATAAACATTTCTTCCGACTCCTGGTGTTTTGAATGCACCAACGAGTGAAGCAAAAAACAATATTATCCTAATATACACGATTATTTTGTCATTTATTAAATGAAAAAGCTTGGCAGATAAGGAATAAAGCAAATGATTGGATCTCGTGCTGTATGTGAGTTTTTGTAAATGTGGAGATTTTTGTACTAATACGTATTATCACCCATCGGAACGAGTACCCGGGTACCCGCCCGTTAAAATTACTACCCACCCGGTCCCACATAACTGGGAATATTGAGAACACTACCTAATATATAGAGTTGTAGGGTCGGCCTCCAGTGGAACGGCCCCATTAAGGAGGCTTTGTGAAGCTGACCCCAGACCTATGAACAGATATTGTAGTATTTATGTTGCTTTTTTCTTTCAGAAATACTTCAAAAGTGTAGATACTTCTGCTGATAAGAAGATTTCTCTGGATGAATACCTGGCAGCTATGGGATTTATCCCCATGCCTAAGTAAGTTACAATCAATATTGTTAAGGAGAACCTGTCAAGCAGGGTATCAGTTACTGGTTGCTTTGAAGTTATGTAAGGAAATGACAACATTTTATGTAAGAGAGTTATTCAACAATCAAAATAATGATTACAATCAACTGAGATGTTCTAATAGTTAATAAGTCAATACAAAAACAAGAGCACGTTGATGCAAGCATTGGCAAAATTATGTTACACAGATAAATACTCAATTCAGTACAGCAACTTTAAGGAAAAAAAATCATGTAGCTTTCCAGTTCAGTACTGACACTGAGGTCATTCTTTCCAACATGTGCAGATTTTAGAAGGATCTTGAAAGAAAGTTAAACAAACTAACACGAGTCAGTATAACTTCTGTCCAGAGTTCAGAAAAAGTCAATATTCCAATGTCCTTATATGGAAAAGGGTCCACGGTGGCAGAGTGGTAGCACTCTCGCCTCCCACCTCTGAGGCCAGGTTCGATCCCCAGCACGGCCTCAAGTGGGAAAGCTGGTAGTTGCTTGCCGTTGGTCGGCATTTTACAGTACAGAACCCTAACAAACTTATATGTACTGGTTTCCTCTGCCCTTCCAACTACCCGTCGTAATATGACCTGTACAGTGTTGAAAGCGAAGTAAAACCCCAAATAAATCAATTGTATGGAAAAAGAACTCAGTTTCCTAATATGTAACATTATGTTATATACTTTTTGCAATAGGATGTGCCCATGCAACCACATTTGGAAAATGGTTTCTTAAAAAAGTCTGATACTGTGTCCATACTGAGTAAATAAATAACAGTAAATAAAGTTATCTCCATCAGTAAAATAAGTTACTAAAATAATTCTTTATGAATTAATAAAATGAATCACCATTTTGTTCTCTTTTTTCCTTTTTTAGACAAGACTACATGAGAGGTGTCTTCAATGAGTTTGATCTGAATGGAGATCACATGATCAGCAGAGATGAAATGAGGGGCGCTATTGGTAAAATGGATTTAACCGAGGGCCAGCTGGACCGTTTGGTCAGGATGTGTGACTCTAGTGGTGATGGAAAGATAGATTACGAAGAATTCATCACCAGGATCTTCAAGCAGTAAAACTTCAAATGTTTTTGCAAACAGGGATCATTTCTGTCTTAATGATTGTTTTTAAGGGCTGACAATGTCATTCCCTTGCGCATTTAACACCTTTTGCAATCTGCAAAGTCTTGAACATTTGACATTAAAAAACAAAGAAGTTGGTGTACATACAGGTGCATTTGTTTTTTCTTATGGGGATGGCGAAGTGGGGATGTTATATTCCATCATGTTGACATTGTTGATCCGATGGTATAAAAATACATTTTGGTGATTGTAAATTGTAAAAGTTTGATGATATTAGTGAACGCATGTAGATAAGTGAGCCTTCATTTTTGACATGGCATACTGTTAGCTGTTTGCTGTTCAATAAAATCATGGTATGAAAACTGTTAAAAATCTTGTGCAACAGTTATGGGTAGTCAAAAATTGACTATGTCAGACTAATTATTTACGTTTCTCTTAGCAACGCATATAGTTATAATAACAGTAGAGGTGCTTATCCAGCAAACCATCTCATTTAGTCTTGACCAATCAGATATGTAATATTTTGAAACTACAGAAAATGTTAAATACTGACAATATCCACAAGTCTGATAGAATTTGGAATGTTTTTCAAAATTAAAATCTTTTCATACAGTTTCAGCTATGTTATCAAAATTTTTGTACAGTTGGCAGCTTCAAACCTCTATGTTGTGTTGGAATGGTTCCTATTTAGAAGTTTTGCAAACAGCATTGCCATTTTAAGCACACAGTGCAGAGTATTAGCTAGTATATAGATGTAAAGTGGCTTATAGTTAGTTCCTTTGTATTTTAATCCATGATTCTAAATATATTAATAAGAAAAACTTACAGTGTTTAGGTATATATATAGACAAAAAAACAAGCATTTCTGGAATCAGGTATAGCACCCAGATTCTATTTCTATTTTCTTCACTTTACAGTTTACTTATTTTTTTTTCAATTTTATACCTTACATTTTATCTGTTGTATTTTTCCTAAGGAGGTTGTGTGTTTTTTGTGCATTCGTTTCTATGTCAGTTTGTCTGTCCATGACAAATGGATCGTTCTGTGAAATTTTTATGTGGGTAGGACCTGACCAAGAGAAGAATTGATTAAATTTTGTAAAACATCTAAATCATGCTCTGGATACAAAACAATCTGGAATTTTTAACAGTGCCATTTCCACTGAATTTTCAATTCTTTTACCCCTCAACATGACTCTTTATATTTTCCTGTTCATGCTACCTGGTTTTAAGGTTAAACTAAAACAGCAGTGTTTAAAATAATAAGATGTGTATACTCATTGTGCTCTAGAAGTGATTTCCAGTTGCTTAGTTGATGTGTAGAAAAGTAAGATAATTTTGTAGCCTTTTTCAAAGTTGCTATAAATATTTCAGTTGGGTATAATTAAATAAAAGTTTGATAACCAAATTTTAGATAATGTATTTACCACCCTTTGTGTCCAACCTTATAATACATAAAACTCCATAGACTTCAAATACGGCACCTTATTTACTTTAAATAGCATACTTTTCTTTAATGTATCAGCTTCAACCTATTTTTATTGAATTTAATAAAGAATTAATATCTGCCAAGTACAGCTTTTCTTTCATTTTAGCCTTCCAGTTATCAGTATAAAGTTTAAATTTGCAAAATAAATATTATTTTTGCTGAATTGTCATGGAAACAGAGAGTACCACTTGACACCTATTCCTGAGATGTATTGCCAATTTCCAATACAAGGAAGGGCTACTAGTCTACTTCCTGTCATAACTTTGTACAACTTTGACATAAAAAATCTGTATCTGTACTTGCTCTATGTCTAGTAACATGGATTTGGTCCAAGTACACTTTATTAACATAAACAATTTTGGCAGTGTTTTGAAGAGTCTGGACCGAAAAGTATGAACTATCAAACCAACAATTATGAGAGTTAAGTTATTATCTGATCTTTAGTTCCAGGTTTATTTGTGAAATAGGTTGCATGGGTTAAACTACCTTGCAAGCATATGGGATGCTACCAGTGGAATTCATGTAACAGTGTCATTCACACAGAATATTAATTTCGGTTACACAAACATATATTTAAGTGTCTTAAAAGTCCCCCCTTCAACTAAAAATGTTGTGATTGACTCCAATATGTATCTCTCTCTTGCCATGTGATCCAAGTCACAATATCAACCAGAGTACATTCAGTAGATTCATATAGAATTTATGTCCTCCTGGACCTCAAAACATCAGTTTTTCTGGCAAATGCTGTCGTTAGTAGTCAGTTGGATTATTGTAATCTTCTTTTTCTGTCACTGAAAGATATTGAGTTCAGAAGACTACAGCACATCCAAAACTCATGCAGGGTTGATCCGCCAGGTTTCCCCACATCACCCCGAAACTGAAAAGTCTCCCTTGGCTCCCAGTTAAATACAGGGTGCAGGCCAAAATAGGCCTCATCACATACAAAATTCTACAACATGGACAGCCACCATACCTTAGTGAAGTAATCCATCCGTACACTTCATCCAGAAATGCTAGGCCCAGCAGCCCAAAATTTAAGTTCAACAAAGTCCCCTTTGGGCCTATAAAACCCACAAGTTCCACAGATAGTTTTCAAAGACTTTATGTTAAGGTTAAAATTTTTTGAGGCCCATAAAGACCACATTAGACATTTCTTCGCATATTTTGCCCTATAACTTGAAAGTGGTAAGTCTGATAAGTCCCTAACTGCAGTACATATAACCTCTACATGTAATCTTTGTCTGTGAACCTTTAAATCTATAAGTTTAAATTTTAAGGTAACCTGTTCTGTTTACATGCGAGAAAAATCAAGGCCTTAAATAGACATTTAAGCTGTGGATGAGGGCTATAAACACCCACCCGACCCTTTTTCAACATTTACCACATATTTGGTCCTGTAACTTGGAAATGCCAAATCTGACAAGTATCTAACTGTAGTAGATATATTTTCTGCCTGTAATCTTTGTGAAAAATTTTAAGTCTGTAACTTTAATTTTAAGGTCACCTTAAGGTCTCTAAAATGCCCACAGACACCCATTTTATTGACGTTTTACCACTTTTAAGCCCTATAATTGTCATACTATGCGACTGATAGAACTTTTAACTCTCATCTTGGAATATATTAATATGTTCTTTTTTCATGTACCAAAAACCAAGGCTTTAAGTAGACATTTAACCTGTATGTGGGGGGCCATGGTGACAGAGTGGTAACACTCTCGCCTCTCACCTCTGAGGTCGGAGTTCAGTTCCTGGCCTGACCTCAAGTGGGAAAGCTGGTAGTTGCTTGCCGCTGGTCGGCAGTTTACAGTACAGAACCTTGATCAACTGTATGTACTGGTTTCCTCTGCCCATAAAAATTTCCATCATGACATGACCTGTACAGTGTTGAAAGCGACTTAAACCCAAATTAATTAATTAATTAACCAGTATGCGAGACCCATGAACAGTGTACCCCAAGGTCTTTTTTAAAAATTGACAAAAAACAAACCAAATGGTTTGATCAAAAAAAGATGAAAAATAGTTTATAATAATTGTGAATCACACAAAATGGGTGCTACAAAATATACACAGTGAATGCCTGTGGCGTGAGAGATGGCCTGTCTGGGGATATATTGGCGTCGAGTCGGTGAAATCTAGTTATAAGCCTTAATTTTTTGTACAGCGCTGGTTCATTTAAGACAAATTCAGATGAATGATAATCTTAAATGAGTACATTGTAGAAACCAAATTTTAACGACATATGAGTGCATTTTAAAGCATAACATTGCACTGTGAATATCCCTGGTTAAGGTCTGTTTACACCATTCCTAACTGTTGTAACAACTTGCATTTTTGCTTTATGACCATGTGCGAATGACTCTGAACAAGATCTTGTATAATTTTAATGCATATTTAAAAATGAGCCACAAATAAGTATAACCATTGACATTTCACCCCTCTGGTATTTACAATTTCGTTTAGCATGGTAGAGTTTGTGGCAGATTTTTCAAACATTTTCAAAAATCAGCTACGTGTTGTCAATGTTGTGGCAAATGCATCCTATCTAAATACAAATTCCAACTGATGAAGGCTAATGGATACTACTAAGTAAGTTAAATATATTGCACTCTTACGTATCTCGCGAGGCCAGCTTGGAATGATGTAAAAAAGATTATTAAATATAAAGAAGTAATATCCTGTGATGCTTACACTACCTTTTGTACTGTGTCCCAACTGGCTGTTGAACGGGATGTAAAACCCCAACTTTGACCTTTACTGTGTCCCAAATTTTTCCTGCCCTTAAAGAGCTTGTAGTGCCCTCAACCCAACACAACCAGTTAAAACTACCTTAACAAAGCACCTACATACAACATTTTGAAAACTGCCATGTTATAAGAGAAATGGTTGGCTTTTGGGGCAGCTGCCTCCCCACAGCTTTCAAACATAAACAGCCAGAACAGTTAGCAGAATGCTGTGACATATGAGAATGGATTGCTTTCTCAGGGCCAATTATATCCCAGTAATATTGCACTGTAACTTTTACAGTAAAATTTTTGTCTAGTACACACAAATTGTTTTAATATACATAAAAAGTTATTCTACTTGAGTAAATGGCCAATAATTACTCAAAGATAATATTTCTTGCACCTTTTAGAAATTGGAAACCCTTACAGAAAGAAAAGCAAATACAAGTACACAATAAAAGTTTTGTTTATAATTTGTATTTCTTGAAAAAAGTGGCAATGGACATGATATATTTCTGGGAGTAACTTGATGTCACGAATTCTTAAATTTAGCTAATAAGATTAGATAGGCAAAATTATTTGCTAGTGAAATTTTAAATCAGGGGCCGTATTCTACAACAATTCTTAAATCATTTCTAACTTAGATTTTAAGTATTACTTGTGTAATATCCTCAGCTATATCAGTTCTATTAATACCTGGCCTTTTGGGGATTCCTCTTTAGCTCAACTGGTTAAAGAGCTAGACATGTGTTTATTTGTGTGTGTAATAGGAAATCCGTGGGATCAACTCCCAGCAGAACCAATCAGTAATTTCTCTCTTCCCACTTCATGGCAGATGCTTATAAGATCCATCCCTCTCGCAGCGAGTCAAAGTGTAATAATGTAGTCATGTACGACCTGAGGACAGGTCTTTGCTTGGAAGGGTGGTATGTAATATCCTCACATATATCAGTTCTGTGAGCACCTGGGCTTCTTGGTATTCCCATTTAGCTCAGCTGGTTGAAGAGCTATACTTGTGTTTATTTTTATGTGTAATCCAAAGTCTGTGGGATCGACTCCCAGCAGAACCAATCAATAATTGTTCTCTTTCCACTGCACTTATTTATTTATTTATTTATTTATTACATCATACACATAGTATACAAACGTAGGAGATGGAAAATAAACATTACAAGATATACACTGATAATAAATGCATATATACATATATACATTATGCAGTTTAGAAATACATAAGATTTAATCACACAAACATCACCTAACAGGTATACAAGTATTCTATCATATGAGTAATTTCTTCATAGCTGAATTTTTGGTGTGATTACTCTCTTTGATAGAAATAAGGTCTTTAATATTGCCACATATGACTTTATCATTAACATTAGTCTGAGAATGTTCATAGATATCACTTCTGTTTTTGAATCTTACAGGTCTTACAGCATGGGTCTTACAAGTTCCTGAGTGCAGTTTAACTCCTTCGCAATAAAATTAATATTTTTACTAACATTGGATTAACTTCCACAAACAGCCATTCTACCAGCTAATTTGACACAATTATTATCACTATTTAGTACTGTCTCGATGAATTTATTAAAGCTCTTGTACATTGATGGGGGAATCATCACATATAAGATGGAGGTATCTACTATGAGTTCTATTAGACAAGTTAAATCACACAAACATCACCTAACAGGTATACAAGTATTCTATCATATGAGTAATTTCTTCATAGCTGAATTTTTGGTGTGATTACTCTCTTTGATAGAAATAAGGTCTTTAATATTGCCACATATGACTTTATCATTAACATTAGTCTGAGAATGTTCATAGATATCACTTCTGTTTTTGAATCTTACAGGTCTTACAGCATGGGTCTTACAAGTTCCTGAGTGCAGTTTAACTCCTTCGCAATAAAATTAATATTTTTACTAACATTGGATTAACTTCCACAAACAGCCATTCTACCAGCTAATTTGACACAATTATTATCACTATTTAGTACTGTCTCGATGAATTTATTAAAGCTCTTGTACATTGATGGGGGAATCATCACATATAAGATGGAGGTATCTACTATGAGTTCTATTAGACAAGTTAAATAACCTTCTTATGGCTTTTCTCCATTCTGTGTAAAATTGTAATATTTCTCTAGATTCAAAAACCCATAACACACTGCCATAAAGAGGCATGCAAAAACTTTTAAATAATTTGTATTTTACAGTGACATTAGCATGTTGAAATGTATTAAGTATACTGTACAAAGCAACATTGAATGTATTGATTGCTTGATCAATCACCTTCATTTTTGTATTCACACCAATTATGTGACCTAAATGAACAGCCAGTTGAACACATTTAATATGTACATCATTATGCAATAAACCAGTAGGTGACTTACCATTTGAACCTGGAAAGTGCAGAAACTGGTACTTCTCTATATTAAACAACACATTATATTTATTTCCAAAAGCATCACATATGTTAAGCATCTCTTTCATTGACAAGGTAGGGGCTAATAACACAGCATCGTCAGCATAACCTAATCCCCCCCCATAAATATGTTTCCAATAAAACACCCTAAACCGCTGTCTTTTAATCTTTGAAACATTTCATCCATGTAGATTGTGAACAGTACAGGGGATAAAATCCCCCCCCCTGTTTGACACCATTTGAAACACTAATAAATTTAGACATACTAGGGGTGGTGCGTCGAGGTGTAGCACAGTGGTTCAGTCCTGATGGGGGAAGGTATTCGTATGGGGGTTTTTAAAACTAGTTAGTTGGTATTGATTCACATGTATTGGCAATGTGGGGGAGGTTGAACTACTCTGTTGGGGTCTCCCTCATGAATATTCATGAGTTATATTGCCGGAAAAAATCACCTGATGTCTGCAATTGAGGTTAAATACTGTGGACAGCATGGGTTCTGTGCATTTAACTAGTACTGAAGGGGCTGGTAGTGTACGCTAGCCAGTATTCCAAACAGTGTTTTAGTGAGGTGATTTTATTATTTTAGTTGTTTTATATTACCTGGACACTTTTCGTTTTACACTGTTGGAATATCTTGGTAGTAGCGGCATACTCTGCCATTATGGGAAAGAAAAAACTTAAGACTTCTGAAACTCAAAATTCTCAGAAATCTGGTGAAGATAACAAGCTTGTTGCATTGGAACAGAAGTTGGACAAATTACTGGACACGGTGGCAGTTATGGAAGGAAGAATTGATCAACAGGAACAGAAGTCACGCCTTCGAGAACTTTCGCCAGTGCCGTCTGCCCATAGTTCCCTCAGAATCCAGAAGGGTGACAGCGACCCCAAACTACCGACCTTCGATGAGTTGCGTTCTGATGACAAGATTCAAGCTGAGGTTCAGCACAGATTACATCAGTACGACCACACATCCAGATTAGAAGCAAAAGGTAAGGCAGTTGATGCTTTAAAGTCAGGTCACTTTCGACCAGGTGTTCATAAAGTTAAAAAGTTTGTAAACTGGCCACAAGATTACTGTACTGTGTTAGGTGGTAACAAACAGCCTACATACGATGAGTTGAATAGTTTTCAGTGGTCCCAAGGTTATATTCAATGTGTTTTAGAAGAAACAGACAGTTCAGTCAAAGAAAATATGTTGAAGCATTTTATAAGTGCAATGCAAGATGCTATTGAACTCTCCTTTCCAACTGTGAGAAGGGCTCATGGGTTTATTTTACAAGAGATGGAACAGGGTAATGTTAATTGGTTACAACCGGAAAAAGTTGAAAAAATTAGAAGTCTAAACACCCAAAGAGTGGTCCAGATTCCTAATGGTAGGGTTGCTGAAAATAGTGAGAAAACTATGTTATGCAAATTATATAACAAAGGGACATGTAGATATGAGAAGCAGGCGGAACATGCAGACAAAGGTATCACCTACCAGCACTTTTGTACTAACTGCTTTGCAAACACAGGTAGAAAATACGATCACCCTAAACATGCATGTTTAAGATTGAAAAATGACAAAAAAGAGGTTCAAACCTCACAGAAGGTTTAGCAATTATGTTCAGGCCCGTTTTGATACAGTAGGAAATAAGTACTTATTCAAAGGCGAGGCAGCAAATGAATTTGTAAATTCATATATTGTATCAAACATAAATCCTGTGATTGATAACATGGGTGTCCATAATTCTGGTGGGAGCGAAGAAATTCCTGCCTGTAGCATTGAATTTACTGATAAAGTTAGCAAAGATGTAAGTTGTGTAGTGAAAAAGTCTGTAGCTCATAACTTTAAATTTAATGTTTTTGCAAAAACTTTCATTCCAAAATACAACTATATAACTCCCATCAGTGGTCGGCCTGTGGCCTCAAACCAATCGAACATTGAATTATCAATTGGTAGGCTTATTGGTGAGGACATTGGTGAACTAAGTTCATGTAGTGTAGATCATGATTTCTGCAGTACTTCTGTGTGTTGGGTTGATGGTGACAGGCTTGCACTGATAAACTGAAAAGCATTTTGGTCAACACAACTATTAACTCCATAGCGGGTAGTATTGCTTCTAGGGGAAGCAATACCGACCTCTCTATACATGACCTGGAGCAGCTTGTGTACAAGGTCGAGAACCAACAAGGGCTCTGGGATATTAGTACTTGCACAAATTCAGATAAGGGAGATATATTTTGCCTAAATAAAGTTTTTAAAAATACTGCAAATAGTGTTAGTACTATTAATTTGTGGTTTGACTGTTATGCAAGTTTAGAAAGTACTGTTAATTCACAGGTTCTGGGTGGCGTTGACCAAACCATAGATGTTTCAAATTTAACGCAAAATTCTACACTATATTCTGTTCATATGCTTAAGCAGAATATTGTTCAAGGTTACTGTGATAGTATTCCCTATGGCAGTAATTTATCTGCGAATTATAATCACGGCTCCCTCAGTACAGTTAACAATGCTTTATATTGTACAGATAGTAGTTTTAATCAAGTTGTATCTAATACCATAAGGTTAGTAGGAAATTATGGTGACATTAATGTTAAATACAATGATAGTCATGATCAATCCGACAAACTGATGAAAGATTTTAGTTTTCTCTGGGCTACCAGACAGTTAAGCAAAGGTACCAAATACGTTAGAACTTTTGGATTTCTTCCTTTGAATAGTTATCACCTTAATAAGTGGTAATCAGGAGATTAATACTACAGATATGGTTGAATATGTTAGGCAATCAAATGAAATGGTTCGTAAAACCAATTGTTTCAATTATCAGCAAGCAAGAATTAAAGTTCCTTCCAATTTAAATATATGTAACTGGAGGAGGTATTATTACCTCAAGTATTATGATCTTAAAATTTTATGTGATTATTTGGAATTTGGGTTTCCTTTAAATATTGATTACGAATCATTTCAATTTAATGAGAATGTTAGCCAACCATCCCTCTGCCAGGCGTGATATAGTGGGGGTAGATGAATATTTCGAAGCGGAAGTTGGGTATGGGGCGATGGTAGGCCCCCTTGCAATGCAACCATTTGAAAAAATACATTTTTCACCATTAATGGCTAGACCTAAGCCAGATGGCAGTACTCGTGTAATAGTAGACTTATCATGGCCTCATGGCAATAGTGTGAATAGCTGTGTCCCCATGGATTTCTTTGATAATATTGAATTTAAGTTAAAATATCCCACCATTGATAATGTGATCCAAAAAATTAGGGTCATGGGTTCGAACTCCTTATTGTTTAAGATTGATTTACAACGTGCCTTTCGCAATTTTCGTATAGATCCAGGTGATTATCATGTCTTGGGCCTCAGATGGCAGGGTATGACGTACGTTGACGTTGCGTTGCCTTTTGGATTCAAACAAGTGGCTTCGAGCTGCCAGATGGCCACAGATGCCATAACGTATCTTATGTGGACTCATAATAATTGGATCATGGCCTACTTAGATGATTTAGTGGGAGTGGCTGATCCAAATAAGGCACAGGCTGCTTTTCTAACTTTATCCAATCTTCTTCAAGCGTTAGGTTTACCCATTAATTCTAAAAAAGTAGAACCACCTAGTCACAAAATTACTTGTCTTGGCATCGAAATTGATGCAAAGGCTGGTACATTAACTATTCCTGATAAAAAAATTGAAAAAATTAAAACTATGTGTCACAATTGGATGTTTAAAAGTAAAGCAACAAGAAACCAGCTTCAAAAGCTAGTTGGCAATCTCTTGTACCTTCATAAATGCATTCCACCAGCTAGATTGTTTACAAATCGTATACTTTCTGTGTTACGTAATGCCCCAATGTCAGGTATGGTAAAACTCAATGCGGCAAATGTGCACTGAGTTGTTGATTGTTTTCTTTTAAAACCAAATTGTAACTCGCATGATTTAAGTATATCCTTATTACTAGATAATATCAGCAATTCCAGAACCTTACCTATGATGCTACTGAGGGCTATGCCTCTATAATTCTTTGAGTCATTTAATGACTTTTTATTATTCTTGGGAATTGGTATTACTGTTGATACTAACAGATTCACAGGTGAGAAACAGTGCTTTAACATAGAATTGTAGAGCAAATTCAGATATACAAACAGTTTATGACACCCATTAATAATACTATCAGACCACTGAGACACTCCATCACTTTTGTTTCGTTTTAATAGTTTAACAGCCTCAGTTACATTTTTTACATTGAAAGAGTGATTAGAATAACACTTTGAATTGCACTTTTGCACAATTAATTTGTCAGTATTTGATACAAGATCTTGCATGTTGTTAACATTACAGCTAACAGAATTATATAACTTTTTATATTTGTCAGAAAGATAGTTACTTATGTTTGTATCTCCAACAACACAATCTACATTGGCAGGATTCACTGACTTTACACCTTTGATTTTTCTTACACTTGACCAGAAATCAGTACTCTTACATTGTAAAACACTTTCACCTAACTTATTTGCAAGAATTGTTTCCTTTTTCCTTTTAACATGCCTTAGGACATAATGGAATTTGGCTCTTGTTGTTTTGCGAATGTCGGCAATCCAGCCTGTTCTAGGACAACCATTTTGTTTCCACATGTAATGCCAAAACATGCTCTTTTTTCTATATGGCTCAACATGTTCTGACCAACCAGGGATTTGCCTAATGCATGACTTTTTGGTACATCTAGGTATACATAACTCAGCTGCAGTAACACAAGCTTTAACAATCATTTCATGGAACTCTTCAGTTGCCTGATAATGCTTCTTATTATTACAGTTTAATGCAGTACATTGGTCAATACATGATGGAATATTAATTTTAGACAACAAGGAGTCTAACATAGATTTGGAGACAACAAGGAGTGTAACATAATTGTCTATGTGAGAGTAACTGGCTTTCTGCCACATGATATGCTCTTCACTAGCTTCAGAGTTAATTGATAGATATTCCACAGGAATATTCAGCTTCATTACAATTGGACAGTGATCAGAAAAATTACAATAATCATGAAGAAATTTATAATGCAAAATATTTTTCATCAGTACTTCACTTAGTCAAAAATGGTCTATTATAGATCTAGATCCATTTGCTTTACTTTCAAATGTAAATTGAACTTCAGATGTATGATGATTTAAAGCACACTGTAGGTGTTGTCTTCTCATAAATGATACCAGTGAATCAGTGTTATAACCTGTTTTTGAAAGTGAGGTATTAAAAGTCCCCGCCAACAATTATGTAATGTTCACCAAATTCTTTTATCAACGACTCAACATCTGTAAAAACATCATTTAGCTCTTGCAAGTATGTGCCCTGGGCAGACTGATAAGTGGGCATGTAAGCATTACACAAGAGAATATCATAGTTACCAGGTTCTATTTTCACAGCACATACTCGTTTTGTCTGATTTGCAACTGGAGTAACAGAAGCCACAAGTGAACTGTTCCATATAATTGCACATCCACCATAAGGCCGTCCGCAATTATTCTTGCTGAGAGACATAGGAGTCACACTGTGGACATTAACATTATGTAGATTTTTATCTTAGATTTCAAGTACGAAATTATGAAACTGAACATTCCTAACTTTTGTTTTGTGAATACAAAGTTCAAGAAAAACTTAAGTGAAAAACCATCCCTTACTTAGATCTAAGGTTCACCTTATCTCTAGTATTGCTGTAGAATATGACCCCTGTGTTAATATCTCAAGGAGGAACTGGGCAATAGTGATATTTAATTCTTGTGAATTTCTTAAAAATTCGTCATTAACCTCAGCGCAAGTTTTACATACACTTTACATACTTTATACACAGTGTATTTTCAAGGGCGATAATATAATTTTTACTTCAAATCAGCGCCCTAACTTGACACAATGTGCACACAGAAAATGTATGTGGCCCATATTAGACTACTTTGCAGCTACCTGGATCCATAGCAATTTTAAATATGTGAATAGAGTTCAGATACTAGGTCATAATGGACTCTTCTTGGTTTACACAATAAAGCTCCTACATTAGGACTGCAAGCAAAAATGGATTGGATGATTGATTACAGGTATTATATTTCTAATCTGCTGCACTAACAACACCCTTACAGAACACATATTTGAATGGAATCTGCAAAATTATTCACATAACTGTTGGGAATCTCATAGAAATGAAATCTGCCATGACCTAGATATAGGACAGTATTATGAAAATAGTCTGCAAGTAGATTTAATTCAAATTACTTAAAAAGTACTGATTTTAATACATAAAGCATGGCAATCTAAAATACATTATAAGCCTAAGTTACATACATATTCATTATTTAAACAAGAAATGAAAACTACAGGTTATACCAAAACTTACCCCAATGCTCAATCCTATGTCAACCTACATAGGAATAGAATTGGGTTGCTAGGTTAGATGAAAAATTAATGAGCAAATGTATAAACTTTGTAAAAATGCTGTAGAAGACGAGAAACATTTGTATTTTATTGTATTATTTGCCCAGTTTTAGGTGGGGCCACAGTGGCAGAGTGGTAACACTCTCACCTCCCACCTCTGAGGCCGGGGTTCGGTTCCCGGCATGTCCCCAAGTGGGAAAGCTGGTAGTTTACAGTACAGAACCCTGACTAACTGTATGTACTGGTTTCCTCTGCCCTTCCAACTACCCATCGTGATATGACCTGTACAGTGTTAAAAGAGACGTAAAACCCCAAATAAATAAATTGTACAGTTTTAGAGCCAATTCGTAGAAAATATTTTAAAATTCCAAACATAAATAAATGTGTAGTATCAATGGACCCATTATCAAACGAATTAACTCATTTTAGTGTCAATCTAATGATTTACTTTCTTTTTGATTTGTGGCAAGAAAGAAAAAGTAAACGATATTGTCAGGTAGCGGTAGGAGGAAATTTCTCAATTAAAACAACATTTCTTGCCACTTTTATTAGAAACTATTTTCAGTCCTGACAATAAGTGTATTTCACAACAAGTATATTTCCTTCTTTTCCTGTATGTTACTACATTCTCCAGCCCTGCTGTTGCTCTCTCACCAGAAGGCTCAAAACTGCCTCCTTATATACTGTAAAACTGCTTATGCTACAAATTCCTAACATTACATTTCTATGACATCAATGATTGCACAACTTCCTGCCACCTAGGCAATTTTCCTAGGTAGTTCTCCTGGATGTCTAAATATAGATATCCTATGACTAAATAAGTACATGAAACATCAACCAGGCTACCCAGAATTCATCATAATCCCAATGCTTGGAATTTGGGGGCAGGTGCTCATCCCAATTCCATCAGTATCTAAGGCTGTAACTAGGGGGCTGTTCACAAATAAGGAGTAGTTATTTTTAGATGCTTATTACTGCATTTTAGGTTAACTAAAAGTTCTGAAATATTTAATCGATATTCAAATTTGACCAATGATATATAAATATTTTGTTATGATTTAGTCAGTTATAATATTTGCCCTAATTCCAAGCATCTTTTAATTAACTTCAAATAACTCAATTATTCATTTACAATTTTCTAAAAACAATCTTAATTCACTGTTATAACTAGGTCATCAATAGCCACAGCAGGTACTTATATTAAAGGTTTGTTGGTAACAGCTAGAATTTGTAGTTCTCTCACTCCAAGGCCATTCTGGAGAGAGTTTGGTATTTACTCAGTTCTGCTTCTCGCAGTCTTAAATAACACTGCACTATGAACCTTTTTTGCATCAATGTTAAATGGACATGTGTTCTATCATAAGAATAATTTAACAGTTTAATATAATAAAATATAATACAGCAGTTTATATGCAAAACAATAATTTTGTTTGTTTTTCACATTCACCAAGGAATTACTACTGATGTAATATGTTTACCCAGGATGCTTAAGTTTAAAACACTGCAAACTAAATCCTTGTTGCTGAAGCCAGAATAGCAATTTGTAACCTGAAACTTCAAAGGTGATCCTCCCTGGAATCTCATCATAAGTATTGGATCTAACATGAAAGTTGTAAAGACAATAAATTACATCAATTTGACAGTATTGATGACTAAGCTACTATGAAACAATGGTGTTAATTATTGGAAATAGTAATTAAAAGATGTTCTTAATTACTTAATGATGATTACTTTGATTCTGATCATTATTCCCCATTACAATATATATTGTTAATCTTTATTTATTGCATTGTTATACTTGTTTGAAACATGTTTGCTCTGTTTGTTATTTACTGTTCGTTTAAAGTGAGTTATAAGTCCATATAAGGCTGAGTATTAATATCATGTGTTTTTATAATCCTTGTCAATGTAATATATGTCATTATAGTTAACTGATAAATAAAACAAAAATGCAGATGTGCACGACTTTGGTGATGACAAACAAATGTTATTAAATATTCTGTCTTCCAAGTTACATCCCTAAGCAGTAGTACTATCACTCACCACAGCAAATATACATCAAATATCGCCCATGTTGACCAAACTTAGTTCCAACGTTTGTTGACTTCATTTGTTCCTCTTAAAAGTAAAACAAGCTATTCAGTTAAACATGCACATAATAATGCTTTCTTGCTTGTATGTGGTGGCTTTATCAAATATGTGATTTACTTTGGTTTATGCATAGGTAAACACAAAGAATCATAGACAAATCGGCCTTTTGCCAAATCGGCCCCCGTCAAATCGGCCCCCAAAATAAAATTACCTGGTCAAATCGGCCCCCTGTAAAATAATTTATGGTCAAATCGGCCCCTATAAAGTAAGATTTTGTCAAATCAGTCCCCCTAGATATAGATAGATCAGTGTACATAGGATTTATGTAATTTTTTCACAATAACCCCCAGGCATTTAGGTTTAACTGTGAGTTTTATGTATCTATTCAATTTACTCTGACCTTCTTCTAGATTTGTATTCCAAATCTTCACAGTGACTGGTATTATTTTATTTTTCCCACAATAGTTATTGTATTATTATCATTTTTAAAGTCACAGCAATAGATAAAATATTATCTTTTTAAAATATAAAATTAATAATAATAGTAATAATCATAATTATTTGTAATAAATTATGGAGATATGAATTTTGGTTCCTGATTTATTATGTAATTCAAAGGGATAAATGCCCATTGTTCTCTTTGATTCCCCTTATAATCTTCTGCATGGACATCCAAGGGAACAATCAGGTTTTAATGTCTAATACTGTTTGTTTGTTTAACATTTTAGCTAGTAATCCCTATATTAAACAAATATTAAAGATCACTAAAGTTATAATCCCATCAGCAGAGGCTCTGCAGGCAATGTAATTGCACTTTTATTAATTCTTAGGTTACAAGGGATTGATTACAGTATCCTGACATCTTTCATATGTGTTAATTAAACTTAGTCAAACAACATATAAGCAATTGTCTTTATCATCAATAAATAGTCATGCATATTTATCCAAACATTATTAAGAGCCTGATTACAATTAAATGATACATTTCCTCTATAAAAGGGCTTCTTATTTTCTCCAATCATCATTCCAATTATTTTTGATGTGTATCAATCACACCTAGCCAAAATTCTCACCATTATACATAATTATATAGAATTATCCCCCTTTAGTCAACATTAACATGGACTAGATTTTAATTTAACACCATTTCAATTAAGGCATGTAGTTTCTTTTGAAAAGGACCCCTTATTTTTCTGTTTTAATAATTCTGAAAGCATATGTTTATCAACCCAGTCGAATGCTCTCTGTAGGTCTATAAATAAGTTTTAATTACAAAAGTTTTCAACTGGGGCCGATTTGTCCAGGGCCGAATTTTTAGGGGGCCAATCTGTCCAGGGCCGACTTTTTTAGGTGGCCGATTTGCCGAGGGCCGATTTGGCAAAGGGCCGATTTGTCCAGCTCCCAACACAAAAACCCTTTTGAAAATCGTTGGTATATAAAAACATATATACATACACAAAGCATGTATCAATATGTTGTTATAGATTTTTACTGTGATGAAAAGTGACTTGTTTCAGTTGGGGAACTGTTTGTTTGGTTGAATCGATGCTTGTGTCACATTCTTTCACAGAAATTCCATTCTCATTTAACAACCTATTTATTTATTTAGTGTTTTTTAATGTTTACATCACACCTAGTACATTATCGGTTATTTTCTGAGGAATAGTTGGAAATCCCGAGGAAACCAGTACAAACAATTGGTCCAGGTGCTGTACTGTAAATGTCTTACCAACGCAAGCAACTGCCAACTTTCCCACTTGAGGTCAGGCTGGGATTCAAACTCTGATCTCAGAGGTGGAAGGTCAGTGTGTTACCACTGCACCACTGTGCCTCGCCTGCTATTTAGTGACATCCAGTATCCTACCTTGTTAGGCTTTAAATGGTTTGAACCTTTCTACCCCCTGTTCAACTTTTATTATTCAAGCATTGGAAAAAACACGGGAATATTTTCACTTTTTATCCAATCTTTTGCAGCTCCAATGACCTCTCTAATCTAAAAATATCTTTATTGCATTTAATTCCTTCAATAGTAAGAGATGGTGCAGCTGTGTACTGTTTTTGCACAGGTAAATATATAATACTTTCTAATAAAATGGAGCCTAGAAGCTAATGCTAATTATTTTGAATATGATATCATTATATTTGCAATGGATGTTTTTGCTCCAAATGATTTATATATCTACTGTAGAAGACATAAACTTTATTTGCCCTTTCGACAACATATTGGCATATGTAATTGCAAGGCTATTTTTAAGTCTCAAGTTCACCCCTTTCATCATCAATTTCTCAGACGGTTGTTTTTATTGGCAGCCAAATCTGATTCTGCCTTAAAGGAAGCATTTTTCATGAAAACTGTGAATTTACCTTTATTAAATGGATAAACACTTAAAGAAATTACAGTATCAGTGACAGTACTCTTTAATTACACCTTTTCAAGTATATGTAAGTAAATTTGAGTTATATAGATAGCTTGTGTAAAGGCTAACCTCTTCCATAGTTTAAACATTACCTAAAGAAAATACCTGAGGTTGAAACAATTTCTACACAGTCAGATATATTTATAGTTTTTGTGGTTGAAAGTCTTGCAATGGTTCTGGTTACAGTTTGAACATTACATATCCTTGCCGTGGGCCCAATCTCTCACATGTTGATTCAGTGTTTATTTAATGATTATTTTGTGGTAAGATAAGTTTTTAAAACAAGGAAAAATCTATTCAAAAATATCATAAAAATGGCCCAGCATTTATGTACTATACATGTACATGTGTTATTTATGAAACTTCTTCCTTCTTCCCCAAACATATAATTTTTAATATGAGAGAAATATAAAGGTCTCCAAAGGCTATTTGTGTAGTTCATTATTACACTCACACCAAGTAAATTGCATTCAAAAACACCGGAAAATGCATACTTTTGAAAATGTTGATAGGTACATGAAAAGACAGTTTGACTACTTTTCCTTTTCAAACATATATATTTTTATTTGGAAAAATACAAACAATCTTATCAAGGCTAATTTTGTAATTTACTGTGCCAGACTGATGTATTATATCAACAACAAAAAACATTCCAACACACAAAATAAATATGTTTGTACATAAAATAGCTTACTACAGCAGTTTGTTTACAAACTAATGAACCTGTGACGTCAAGGCTAGTATTTCTACGAAAGTTATTGAGTGAAAAATAATGGCGACAGTTGTAAAAAACTTGAAAAAACTGACAGAAAATGGTTGAATATAGAAGGTAACCTTGTCCAGACGCATCTTGAAGTTTCACATCTGTGTGTGTCTATTGACAACAGTTCTCAAAATGCTTCCTGTGACCTTTAAATCTGTATAGCTACAGGTGCATTTGTATAGCTACAGGTTTTGCCAATGACACTCTTGCTTCGTACCTCTGAGATTGTAGTTTGAATCCGGCTTTACCTCATGTGGGAAGGTTGGTAGTTGTTTACCGTTGGCCAGCGGTTTACAGTACGGTACTCTGACTCTTGTGTAGAAGAACCTATACACCAGTTTTCCAAACTATTTAGGCTCCTATTTTACTCAAACATCATGCACCAACAAAACCAGATGCAGCAAGCCTGGCAGAAAGTACCTAAAGGTTCCACAATTTCATGTTTTTAGTGCACAAATATAAAATGAAGTTTTACCACAGCTTTGTACATGATACTACAACTTTGTGGAATGAGCTCACTGATGACATCCACCCTAAGGTTTCTCTGTCAGTCCGTCAGGTGCAAATTGAAGACCTACCTCCTCAGCAATGGTCACTCCCATAAAGACCTCCCACGTTCTTGGCATTGCTGCTGTCAGCAGGCTATGTCTCTGGATTCTGATTTTTCTTTCTCACTTTACGGCTTTAGCACCTTAGAGTCAGTCATATGATGTGGATTAAGTGCTGCAAAAGTACTCATTACATTATATCATGCCACAATATAACTGATAGGAAGTACTCATAGCATTATATTATGTCACAATATAACTGATAGAAAGTATTCATTGCATTATATTATGCCACAATATAACTGATAGAAAGTACTCACTGCATTATATTATGTCGCAATATAACTGATATAAAGTACTCATTGTATCACATCATGTCACAATATAACTAATAGAAAGTACTCATTACATTATATTATGTCACAATATAACTGATGGAAGGGTACTAGGCTTGATGTAAAACACCAAATGAATTCATCAATATGTATTGCTGTTATTGAGGTCATCATTATTCTCATGTGTAATTATGTGATTAAATTTTGGAAATGATCCAAATTATCGTTTGCCTCTTCCTTTGGTCAGATCCTATGCATCTTACAAATTTCATGAAGATCAGCTCATTACTTTCGAGTGATGTCTACCAGAAAGCATGAGCCATTGAAAATTGGACCTTTAAAAATTTGTGGGTTTTTTTATCCAGAAAACGATCATTCTTCCTTTGATCACACCTTATAGGGGCCTCGGTGGTGTAGCAGTTAGAGCGCTCCCCTTCAACCTTTAAGGTCACTGGTTCGAATCTCAACCCGGGCCCTTCATGTTGGAAAGTCGGTAGTTACTAGCCAATATCTGGTGGTTTACAGTGCAGAATCTTGTCCCAACTGTATGCAATCGTTCCTCCACCTGTAAACCACCCATAGCAATATGACCCTGGCTGTTAAACACGGCGTAAAACATTAAAAAAATAAATCTAAATTTGATCGGGCCTTATCCACGTAATAAATTTCATAAAAATCTGTTCATCACTTTCACAGACATTCAGACATCCAAACAAACGCAACCAAAAGCATAACATCTTTGCCAGAAGTCATGGAAAGGTAATATGGTAATGAATTAAGCAGTAAAACAACCAAAAAACAAACCAACTTTAACATGTGTCACCAATCTTAAATCATATGTTTCACAAGAGACTTAAAAAGACCAATACTTTATACTCCTAGGTTTTATTATGACAGTCATTCACCATTCAAAAGGAATGGGTAATAATTATATAAGACATTTATCATGCGAGTTTTATTCATTTAGAATCTGTTACTTTTGGATATAATACCTGTGTGTTGACAAAAGGTATTGTAATTTTAATGCATTTACTTTCAGTATAAAATAAAAAAGTGTAATTATGTATCTGAGAAAAATGAGGTAGTTAATATTAGTTATATTAGTGTAATTATGTTTCTGAGAACACTGAGGTAGTTTATATTAGTGTATTTAAAGTCATGATTGTTTAGAAGTGGAATTTATACTGAATAGCAACCACATCATATCTCTCTAATGAAATGTTTTACATGACTGACCCTCTTAGAAAGTGCGTAGGTCCTTAAACAGTACTTGAAGTATACCAGTAATACGTCTTCAATAGAGAAAATAATTGAATGATATTAATGATTTAATAGGGGAGTTTCACTCTCACAAGTTTGTCTCCTGGCTACCCTGAGTTTGCACTCTGGAACAAAATTATGGAGGTCATGTGACCTTTCGTTTAAGTCATAAAGGACGGGGATACTCTCGATGATTTTGTGGTAGAAGCTTTCCTCGTTTTATGGGTCTAATATTTGTGGATTCTTGTCTATGAACCTCAATAACATGCCTATTATCTTATTAATTTTTAATGTTAATACACCTCAAATAATAGGTGTGTTATTCCCTTATCATTGTGGCAGGTAACATTCCCCTAGTGTCAAGTAATAGTTCTAATCACAGAAAATAGCAAAATGGTAACATGAGACCATTTTATACATGCATTTGTGTCTAGATGTTTAACAATGAACCAAACAACACATATGGGCCACAGTGGTTCTGTGGTAGCATGCCCGCCTCCCACCACTGAGATCTGAGTTTGAATCCTGGCCTGACCTCACATGGGTAAAGCTGGTAGTTGCTTGCTAGTGATGAGCCATTTACAGTACAGAACCAACTGTATGTAGTGGTTTCTTCTGTCCTCCCAACTACCCGTTACAATATAACTGATAATGTACTGGGTGTGACATAAGATACTAAATACCTAAAGCAAAATAACACTCGTTTTCTACAAATAGAAGCATGTAGAGACTGGAATAGGCTCATAACTTTATTACTGGCCACATGTAGAAGAGCCTAAAAAGGTCAACTTCAAGAAGTATAAGTATCCATTCACTGTCTGCCATTTGCTTTTTTTTCAAAATAGACCCACACGCTGAGTGCAGTATTTTCAGCAATTAGAGACAAGTGAAAGTATTATTTTTAATGATTGTATAAATATTAGGTTAATAGTGTCGGCCACAATGATAAAGGGATCATAACACACCTATTATTTGAGCTATTAGCATTAAAAAAGACATGTTACGGAGGTTCAAAGTCACTACACTATTTTTTTTGTAAAAGTTGTGTAGGTGATGTTGCTCAAATGAGATGTTAATTCTTGAGAGTTTCCAGGCTGTTATTGGGGATCTACCACTGTGGCCCAGTGGGTAACACACTCGCCTAGGAATACAAAGGAAGTGAGTTCAACTGTACAACTATTGTATTGTATTGAGTTTTTATACTCAGCGCAATATCTCCATATACTACAGGACTAAAAGTGCTATTTGACCCAAGCTCTCAAGTTACTTGCATTCCCCTAACGGAAAGACAGAGGCTCAAGGTTGACCACATCCTTGAGGTTCTTTAGCCTCCTGCCACAGGCGATAGGACCCAATGACAGAGGACCACCATTTTAAGTGATCATCTGAGCCACTATGTATCTGCCTGTACCTGGGTTTGAACCCACGTCCTCGGTGTTCCTAGGCAGTATGGGCAGATACACAGTGGCATGGAGGACCACTTACAATGACGGTCGTCTGTCTGTTATCCCCAGTGGCAGGATATAGAACCTCTGGGACATTGATAAATGGCCATCCTTCAGCTTCTGTCTTTGAGTTAGCGGGATGTCAGTCACTTGACACTTTGGGTTGTACTTGTCCAGTCAGGATTGGTCAATAGTGCTTTGAGTGCTTTATTTATTTACTGTTTTACATCATGCCTAGTATTGGTTGGTTATATTGCGACTGGTATTTGGAAGGGTGGAGGAAACATGTACATACAGTTAATGAAGTTCTGTACTGTAAACCACCGACGACCTTAAGCAACTACCAGCTTTGCCATTTGAGATCGGGTAGGATTCGAACTCCGATATTAGAAGTTGGAGGTGAGTATTTGAGTCCTGTAGTACAAGGAGATATCATACTTAGTAGAAACATACAGTACAGTATTACCCCAAGTTATTTTCTGGAGCTCTAGCACTTGGCAGAAAGTGGTAAGACTTATCTTTTCTGTTGCAAGTGTGATATTTTTCTTAATAGCACTGATGTTTGCACTTGGGTGAAATAACTTTGCCATTTTTCCACCAATTTTTATTAAAACTTGTAAACTGTGTTGACAATAAATATGTTGGCTGTTCGGGACGTGAAACCCCAACGTTTACCTTTCACTATAGTTATGATAATTATGATATTTTAATGTGACGGGAATTATCATGTTTAAAATTACATTATTTTATTGTTATTTGTAGAATGAAAACATAGGATTATTTACATGTTTTACTGTACAGATATTTGTAGCAAATAATCAATGTTAAAAAGTGCTAGTCATAATTCAGCAAACGCCTGAAAATCAGCACAAACAACAAATAAACACAGAACTTAATTTGAATAGAAAGTGGACGGTGGTCTATGACACACACCTAGTCTGAAAATACTATTTATCTTTAAAAACGTCTTTGAAAGATTAGTAAAAGATATCCCGCAACTAAAATTAAATAGACAAGGTCCTTAAACCAATCTATATTGCAATGAAAAGAATTCCACATTACACCAGACTGGCCCAAGTAAACAAGTTGTGTACAGTTCATGCTGGATGAACTTGCCAAACACTTGAAATATATTATTTTTGTTATGAAATGAAAACATCTGGTGAAGGCTAAGTCAACAGAAGTAGGACACTTATTTATAACTTTGTCATGATATGATTTTAGATACGGTTGAAACTGTGACAATGTTATAGTGTCACTCCTTATATAGGTGTTGATACAAAGGATGTTCAAATGGTTATTAATTACATATATTTAGATCAGAGGTTAAATTGGCCATTTTATATAATATAAAAATATAAATATTTGAAACAAACTAATTGTTACATTTGGCATGTCAGACTCTAACTTAAACAGATGTGCAATCAACATGTAACATACATGGCTTATATGAATCTATAAAAGAGTATAACGGCCGCGATTTAAAAATTGTTGACAAGGCTATGTTGGTGCAGTGGTGACACACTTATCTCCCACCTCTGAGGCCTGTGGTTCAAACGCTGGACCTTATATGGGAAAGTTGGTAGTTGCATACTGGTGGTTTTAGATTTACAGTACAGGACCTTGACCAACTGTATGTACCGGTTTCCTCTGCCTGTAAAACTATCCATCGTGATATGACCTATACAGTGTTGAAAGCGACAATAAAACCCAAATAAATAAACAATAAACCTTTTTAAAATTAGCAATAAATAAGACTTTTATAGTAAATTTATCAACTTTTATACTCAATGAGGTCGACTTGATTAATCTACATTTAAAATCAATAAATAGATTTTCAAACTCGATTAATCAACTTTCAAAATCTATGAATAGACTTTGGAGTTTTTTAAATTTAAAAATCAACTTATTGAGTGGAAAAGTTAAATAATGCGGTTTATAAGTTGATTTATTGACCTTACAAGTCAATCTACTGAGTTTCAAACTTGATATTCAAGTTTAAAAGTTGACAACTCCAATAGATAAATAAATAAATCTGGCCCTTATTTTTCCTGTATACAACAGACATTAAGATAATAATTAACTCAAATTAAGATATTTTGATTAACAAGTTCTTAGGCAGTATTCATGAAAGTGGGGTAGTGTTGCTTTCAAATTTTGTTTCAAAATTGTTTTCTCAAGTATTTTGAAAAAAAAACCTTCAACCTTTACTTCATCTAATTTCTGTCAATTTCAAATGTACCTTGAATAATTTGACGAAATTTATCTTGCAGTTAATAATCTAAATTGTGTGTTAACAATACCTTAATTTTAAACATCTGTATATTATGCAGTAGTTTCTGGATGGTCATGTCATATAAAAGGAATAATAAAAATTTCATCAAATCCTTATTGGTTTTACCTTTTTCAATATTGGTGGGAAGAAACAGGGATTACTTGAGCTAGTATAGGGACACCTAGTTTATACACAGTTACTTGTTAAGAAATGAAGATATGCCCTGGTTAATTTCATGTCATTGTCCAGATAAAGTCAACTATAATATATTAGACCTGCGTGACATAAGGATTTTCGTGTTAATATATCCAGGGGTTTGTTATAAGTGAAAACATTGTTTAGTCAATATATTTATTTTAGGCAGTGTGGTATAACATGTAAGTGTTAATATTTTTTTACTTCTCCTAAGAGGAGGGTCAAGGGAAGTGCAACCGAATCCATTTGTTTGTCTGTGAATGAGCATATTATTTGCACACAAGATGGGGTCTATCCGTTGGCTTGGTCCTTATCAAAGAGGATTTTGACCCGGATTGAGACTCTAGAAATTTTCATGTTTTTTTCTGCAATATATGCAACACAACTCAGAAACTATTAATCATATTTGGGTCATTCCCAATACTGGGGCAAGGGTTTACGCACCCTCGGGCATTAGTTGTTAAACATGAAATAGGTGTTTGCTTACAGGAGAAAGACTTGAGTCTCCTTCCAGCATGGTCTCAGCTCAATGTTTGTCAATACAAATTTGAAACTTACTTTTTACCTGAGACAAAATCTGTACTGATTTGAACCTGTTTACAGTCTCACACTTGAGATTTCTTTATGAATAACAGCTCTGGACTGCCTAGTAAATTGTGTTCTGTAAAACATTTTGAGTTTTATGCAATGCTGTGTTAAAAATGAGGGGACCTACCGTTAATTTACTTTCCTATTACCTATATTCTTAGAATTTGCTAGAAGAGTATGATCTACCTATTCAATACTTATGACTTCATTAGTTAAAAGTTAGGAAAGTGTCATTTACTGTTTTTCTGGCCAAACTTTTATTACTACAAACATCCAGATTTTTATAGTTAATGTGACAATTGGTAAATTAACAAACAGTTGCGCTAAATCATGGGGTGGGGGGACCAACTGTTAATTTAATAATCACACCATTTCTCAGTAAACAGTATAAAGAAAAACAGCCATTTACTGTGTTTCAGACTGCCCTGCTTAATACGTTAATCTTGAGTTATTTATATCAGTGTGATAGAATAATACCTCAACAAAGGATAAACAGAAAACAAAATTCCTTCTCTTTTCCTGTTACCCATTACCTATTTTGTGTGTGTGTGGTACATGGTCTAGGTCCCTGAGAAAGTTTTTGGATTGGGTTGAGTTTGAGGGGGGGGGTGTTTTTGCGAGAAATAGTACTTGTGGCACTTCAAAGGTCTGTGACGTCATGTTTGCTAGTGATGTCACAATGCAAGATTGGCATTGTGCTTTGGGAGTTATAATTTTGTATTGTCAAAACAGTAAATAATATAAAAACTGCTATATAGGTTCAGATCATAATTGGTAGTCACATATCTAAAGGCCTTAGGAGAATATATTTTTATGGTGACCTTAAAGTCCTAACAATAATTCTATTATGCCAGCTTTAAGGTTACCACTTAAAGACCAGTAAGAAAAATTACTTTGTGAACTTCAGCTACAATTGGAAAATGAGTGTAACTTAGAAAGTTACATTCTGCAGAGGGGGCCTTAAACACTAAATACTGGCATTATAATGGCTTTAAGGTTACTAATTTAAAGGCTCACAAATAGATAGTACATATAGTTTCTAAAGTTACACTAGTTTAAGGTTACAAATAACTAACAGTAAATTGATTTTAGTGGCTTTAAGGTGACTAAGCATTACATCAACTTATGTTCCACATATGGCTCACATTTATTTGAAATTAAATGTTTTCATAAATAACTATGTATACTGTAAGGTCCACTACATTGTGACATCATCAATATGTGTGACATCACAGGCGTTTGAGTCCCCCCCAAGAAAAAAACAAAAAACCTATAACATGAAAGAAAAAAGGGAAATAGGTAACATGAAGCTGAAGTATGATTTATTTTCAAGGTTGGATCAATAATAAGTAACACTCTGCTCTACCTATTACCTATTTTCATTTTGGAAGTTGAAAAAGGATAACACAAAGTAAACTTATCTTTCCATTTCATTTTGACTTTGTTTAGTAAGGAGTATAATTAACAGTTGATCCCCTCAGAAAAGTTCAACTGTTAATTATGTTATCAGCCACTGTTTTCTCTTTTTGTATGCATAACATTAAAAAAAGGTAGTAAGTACATTTTTTATTTTAGAAAAGGGAAGCAATGTGGAATGATGCCTGTCTACCCATTTTTCTAAAAGCAAGGCAGGCTGTTAACTAGGAATATAGTGTTTTTCCAGACAAAAAATACAATATAGGTAATAAGAAGATAAATTAACGGTAGGTCCCCTCATTGTTAAAAGACCAGGAGCCGGTTTCACAAAAGGTCTTACACTTAGCAAGTCTTAGGCTAAGTCAGGGACTTTAATCTGAGCCTTTCGTGTTAGCTAAGCTTAGAATTTAAGTGGAATTTACATAGTCTAACTTAACTCAGACGGCTCCGCTTTACGTATTCAAAATCTAAAACCACAGACTTATCCCAAAGTCTTACCTTTAAATCAAAATCCAGACTAATTCCTTTTGTGAAACTGACCCCAGGAGGGAATTTACTCAACTTCCTTTATTTCAACGGTCCCTTTACTAATGAGAAGTGAAAAAAATTCTTTTGATGAGGTAATCTTCAAACGCTATTTACTAAGGCTCACACCTAAATCAAGATCATTATCTAATCTATTTAATCTTATGAGAACTTTTAATGATTCTGAAAGATTTATTGCTTTTATTCTGTGTCAGTAAAATATATTTACAATTGGGGCTTGTGTCAATGCATATTTTGATCAAAAATGAGGTTTTTGTGCCCAAGAAGTGCAAATGGAAATAAAGAAGTCACCTTTTACCAAAAATTGAATCCTTTATTGTTAAGGTACACATACTAACCTAGAAATTGAAGGAAACATATATCTATTATTCAGTAAAAGTTTAGTGTTAATGAATATCAAGGATAAAGATTTCCTTAACAATTTTTATTTTTAAACACTTTCCTAATTCTAAAGAAAGAATTTCAGGCTCCTTTCTTAAGGATCCTGGTTTATTTAATATTTAAGAAAATCTTTATTTTAAGCATTTCCGGAAATGATGGAGGTTTCAGTGAATAAGGACCCAGTACAGTTACAGTTATTTTTAACAAAATAACGACTATTTTTAATTTTCTTACACAATTATAATATTTTTAAAAAGTTTGTGTATTTTGAGCAAAGTAAGATTCTCTAATAGGCATATGTAAAGATAGAACAAGGAGTGCCTAATAACACAGAATACCTGGTCAGAGATAGCGCTGAAAAAAAAATTCTGGATTTTAGATCCATATCTGGATGAGGAAGGATCTTCAATCCAAATGAATTGTTATGACAGCAAAGCAACCGGTACACCCCAGCGTGTATGAAAATATAACCCCAATTTGATAAATAGCTTTCAGTTATGCCTATGTTATGCCTTATCAATGAAATTACACATTTGGAGAAATAGGCAAGAATTTTGCCCATTTCGTGAAATAGGGAACTTACTCACCTGTGACTTGCCCATTTCAAGAAATAGGCAAGCTCATGAATGAAAATTTTATTTTGAGACATGGATAAAAGAAAACTCTTTCCAACAACTTTAAAATATTGCTTTGAAATACAAACTGACAAATGGACATGATTACAATCTAGACACCCCTCCTCAGGGTCAGGATAATAAATGTCAATGATTTTTAAGGACTCAGTCTGTAGACATATGTTGTTATTTTTTGTGAAATTTTAGAATCACTGCTATGGATTTGGATGTTTTGAAATGTTATTTCAAGAAGATAGACAAAGATAATGATGGTTATTTGACTTTTGAAGAACTGCAAGATTGCTTGAAGCTTGTTGGGTGTCAAAACGCGAAAGAAAAAACGCAGGTGAGATATATATTTTGAATAAAGATTAGCTCATTAAGTTGTTTTTAGGGTTTCCTTGCTGATTTAATATTTCATCTTTTTTTAAGCTTCATCATATTTCATTTTTCATCGTTTGTACATACAATAATAAATGTACAATAAACGATATAATAAATCTAAAATACAACTCACAGAGCTGTCAAAGTTATCAAATTACTGTCAGAGATGCTAATTTGTGTGAGACTTTCTTCAGTAACTGTGCTACATCTTTGTACTTATTAATATTATAAATCTTAATGATATAATTTAACTTTGTTACAATGTTTCGTAGGAAGTACTACAAATGTGTAAGTCTTCCATTACTATACTTAATTGTTACTTTGTAAATGCAAAATTGAACAACAGATCAAGCCCAATAAGTAGCTATATCACTTATACTGACAAACATACATTTTAATTGACACTTTAACTTTAATATCATACAGATTTCCATATTTGAAATTTATTATGACCCATGTGAACAATAAATGTTCGCCTGTTTCTTCTTTACTACAAAAGGTACATTTGCTGTCTTCATTTAAACCACATTTTTGCAATTTCTGTCGGCAGATCAGTAGGCCATTTAATAGTTTACAGTTAAACTCGGATATATGTTTGTGTTTTAAGTATTTTATTTTAAATCTGTATGCATGAGAAATACTTTCCTGAGAGAAATTCTGAAAATATAGTAATTATTTTGGCTTAGTGAATTTTTGGTTTACACTTTCTTTGCTCATAAAGCTGTTTTGTAGTTTTGTACTCATTATTTTTGTACTACTCTCACATGAGCAACTTGTCAAAGATCACCTTTCTTTGTTGTTTATAAAGGGGTGCAATGCAGATTTTATCTGATATATTTCACTGAAATAGTTTGACTTTTTACTTATTTTAGACCATAGATATACTTCATTAACTTTGTTGTCAATGAATCTAATAGCCAGCAATTTTTACAATGCCACTTTCAATCCAATGTGGAAAGAAGATAACTTTCTTTTGCTTATTCAACACTTTTTTCATTTCCCCAGAGACAGGTATGCCTAAAGCATTGCTCTCTGCTATTATAGTCAATGTTGCAGGTTATATACTGAAACGGCCCAGCGGAAGTGTTGTATCTCTTATCTCTGTAGTTGTTATCTCTGTACTGGGGTCTCAATTCTGAAGCCACCAGTTAAATTTAATCTGGTTGAGTGTCACAAAGTAGAGTTGTCTCTCAAAACAAAATCACAGGAACCAGTTTCTCATCAGTGCTGATCACAGTCTAAGTCTTGATATCAAAGTGTAAGGGTATTATATGGTCAGGGGTATTAGCTAGTACTTATATAACAGTAATTTCTCTTCAGCAGATTCCACAGCTTTGGTCAGTATTTTAAATAAAAGTATGAGCAAGTGTCGATAGTAGTGAAAAGAGCCAAATATATAACTATAAAGTCAGTTTATTAAAAGAAAACAGTAACCTATGCTATGGTGAAATGATATATCTGTACAGACAGGATATACAGTATTCAGTAAAATATTATATACAGTGTAATACAGAATCAATGTTACTTTTAGTCAGTGAAAAAGTAAAAAGCAACCTATGCTATGGTGAAATTATATATCTGTACAGATAGGATACACAGTATTCAGTAAAATATTATGTACAGTGTAATATATATAATGGTCCATGCAGAATCAATGTAAAGTTTAGACAATGACAAGAAAAAAAAACAATCCTTGAGTTAAATGGTCCAACTGAATTGTACTATTCAGTTATTCATACAGATATTCCGGTACTCTTAATACGCTCAGCCAAATTTATGAGTCACCCAGAAAAACTGTAGAGTGACCTACTCAAAGGGGTATTTTAGCTTGTGCCAAGTTTCTCTTAGTTTTTTTTTTTTTTTGAAAATGAAATCTTTTTTTATTCTGCTAAGTAAAAAATGTTTTTTCAGACAAGACATGAAATACAGTTAGAAGATAACAGAGTTTAAATACACACATTAGGTTTTACATCTCTCATTAAGAGTGTCTTATACACACCATATTATTTTGAACATTATTGCCATGTTTAATCAGGCTTTCTATTATCCTTAAAAAAATACAGTATACATCAGGCTTAATCAATATGGTTTACAGACATAAATATATAGAACAACAACCATTATCTGACATTCTGTTATCCAGAATAGGTCACACATTTCAGTCATTTTTTTTCTTTTTTTACCCTAATGCACAAGAATACACTTCACATGAAGACAAAACACAAATACACCAAAACTGAATGTACAATACAAAATTAACACACATAGCATTCACAATTTCTCGAAAAACACAATTCAAAATTCACAATAATACTTTATTTTTTAATATTGTATTTTCTGTACCCCCTCACTCTGCATTCAAGTTTCCCCTAACTAAATTTATGCCATCTTTAAGTCTTACATCACCTCTTTTATCCATTTCTGCATTTTCATACAATTTTATATATATATTAAGTTTATTTTTAGCAAAATTTAAAAAGAAATGTACATTTAAAGGTGTATTAAAGGATCTTTGTGAATTAATAAACCACTTTCCCAAAAGAATTACAAGGTTTTTACACAAAACATATGATGTTGGGTTTTTTTCATCAATAGCAGTGCCAAACAGAACTTCACAAACTGCTAGCTCCTCACCTGGAAGACCTAATATATCATTTAACCAATGTGAAATTTGGAGCCAAAAATACCTGGTACAAGAACAATAAAACAGATGATGTTCAAGTGTGTCTATCTCATCACAATATGAGCAGTTTGGAGAGTCCTTCACTTTCCATTTATATAGATTTGTGCCACAATTTAATATTCTATTAACAATCTTGTACTGGAATGAGTGCAGATAAGGTTCTGGTGAAATTGTATGTGTCGTTTTGAAAATTATATGCCAAGGAGCATTGGCAAGAAATGGAAAGTTGATTATCCATGCGTCAACGGCGGTTGGTTCCTTGTATATCTTGTCCAATGCTATCCAATATAGTGCCTTATTGCTAACTTTGGAAATATCTTTCAGTCTCCCTCTTGCTTTTATCGTTATGGTTTTTTGTGTAATTACAAGATTCTTTTCTAATTTAATTTTTTCCTTCCAAAATTTCGGAATAGAAGAGATTAGTCTATTATAATTTAGGGGGTCCATATGTATATTGTATTTATTACAAAAATGTTCCAATGAAAGTATATCACCATCTTTCCCTATAATGTCTTTAATGTTCATGTCTTTGAACATTTTTGTATTGGGCATCTATAACAGTCCTACTTGTAAAGGCTCTTTATTCGAACATATATATTTATTATTAAAGATAAATTCATTGCAGATTTCTTCTACTGTGTCAGGCTCATTTCCATGAAATTCTCCCCAGCACTCCAATACCTGTTTATAAAATGGTGTCAAGCCCTTATCCTTTACTTTTGATGGAAGTTTATGTTTCAATAGGTTCTTGTCAATATTGAGGAGATATAGAAATAAACCTTGCCAATTACCTGCAAAAGTAGAGCTTGCCATCAATCTTTTTATCCATTTTACTTTGGCTGTAGTGTTTATTGTAAAAATATCAAGCATTTTTAGGCCCCCATCACTATAAGTTCCTATAATTGTACTTTTTTTTACTTTGGGAGGGTTGTTGTTCCATAAGAACCGTATCAATATTTTGTCAATTTCTTTCAAAATCTGACTAGGGCAGTATATATTTGACAAAACATAATTTAACTGTGGTAAAAGTAGTGATTTTATAATTTGGATTTTCCCTTTCAAAGATAAATTCCTGCATAGCCAAATATTTATTAATGAGTTTATTTTATTTATCTTGCTTTGGTAATTTAATCTGATCATTTCATTACAGTCATAGGAAAACCAAATGCCTAGAGTTTTGAAAGGACCTTTGTTGATTACACTTGAGCTTAGGCTTTTTGGGAGGTTTATGTCTTTTCATTTACTAACACCAATAGGTATGACTTCTGTTTTCTCTAGGTTTATTTTCAAACCTGAGCATGACTGGAAATTTTTTAGTTGTAATATTGTTTCCCCCAGAGATTCAATGTCTTTTGTTGTATCATCTGCTAGCTGACAAATCTTATGAACACTTTTTCCTTCCTTAATATCTCTTATTTTATCATTGTTTCGTATATGAATTGCCATAACTTCAGCTACTAAAATAAATAGCATTGCCGATATTGGGCACCCTTGTCGTATACCCCTACTTAGTTGAAAATAAGTTTTCTCTTAGTGCTTGTTAATTAACAATGAGCACTCTGACTGGCCTTATAATTACTGCTGAAAAATATCAGTATACCAAAATTATCCCTCTAAAATAATTAATATCACCTATTAAGTAACTGGGTAAAATAATAAAGGCACTTACAGTGATTTCCAACAGTATTCTGATAAGATATCTGTGATACTATAAGTTTATATCAATCTGACAGCTGTCACAACAATGTAGTAAGTTGGAGCCAAATATGGAAAATCTCATCTGCCAATTATAATATGTAAACAAAGAATAGAGGGGTGATAGCTTTCTAGAAAGTTGTGGTTGTAGATTACCTCAGTGGATAAGTGTGGAATTATCAGAGTGGAGTGAACTAATCTGCTGGTAAATTCTCAGGAGAGATGTTTACACACTGGAGTTCTGAGCTAAACTCCACAAATTACCTATTTTACTCTCAATTTATAAGGCCTACTCTGACTTACTCTGGTTTCCAGAGTACATAGATACCCACAATGCCTAGAAGCCATTTGATTGGCTGAGCCTACTCTGACATACTCTGACTCTACTCTGACATTCAGAGTAATTATTTGCACAAAGTTTCTCCCCAAAATATAGTAAAATTACATTACCATAGATTGTTAAACATGTCCCAATACATCAAGAATATGTATGTACAATTTTATATACATGCATAAATAACTTTTGAGACATAATAAAGACATTCAGTTTTATACTAAACTATCCCCAGAATACATTCCTCACTCTACACAAGTGTGTGCACTGAAACAAATCCACTAAAAGATCGAGATTTACTGGAGAAACTAAACACACACACACACACATTCAAAGAAAGCATGTTCAGCCTAGAAAATCAATAAAGTGAGTACAGAGTTAAAATATCCCCCCTCTCAAAGTTCTGTACTACAGAAATGCTTTACTTAGGGGTGACCCTTATTTGGGTCACAAGTGATTGTACAGCTTAGTGGGAAGGTGCACCCCTGCCTGGCTGTAAGATAACATTTTAAAACTGTTTGATGAAAAATAGTCAGAAAAACCTATTCTGTAACTTGGATAACTTTGTAAGTTCCTATAGTCATGAATTCATTACATTCATAAGAAAAAAATAACTGATCTACCCCAGACCCATTACATTGCCCCCGCCTAAGATTATAGCGCCCTTGCATAATCCTGAACAAAAGTTCACAACATAGTTACTAAGGTCAAGTCAGGTATTTAGTCACAGACAAAAAGGCCCATGCTACTCTAAATACAGTTCATCACACAATATGTAAAATTTCAGTTCCTACAGCAACAAAAGCAAAGAACAGAAAACTATTGTAAAAGTCTAAAACCCCCAATCACTGTCCTCGTCCTCTTCTTCCTGGTTGCTCCCTGTCCAGCACTTTATACAATAAATCTTCTCGGACACCGTCCTCTTCCTGGAATTTGCCTCATTTGTTGTTGATGTCACCCTTTCATATACTGGTAACTTCACTCCATGTGGGCAGGTCTCCTCTCTCGTCGATGGCGATCTCTCTACCACAGTGTCCTGTTTCCTTTTGATGTTGTTCTGACTCCTCCATACTGGTACCACAACTCTTGAATTTCCCATTGGAGCTGATGTTTCTCTGTGAAATTTTGGTAGGTGCCAGATACTTTGGGGACTTTGGTACAGCATCCACAGAGCTGAGACCAGTCGGGGATGTATGGAATGTTCGGATCTATATCTGTTGGTAGAACGAGTCTCTGATGGGTGACTGTGGCTGGCAAATCATTCTTCTCTGATGCTTCTTGATGAACCCTTGCACTTTGGACATTAGTGGGAACAGCTACCAGCTTTACTATAGATGGCTGCTCTGGAACCACCTCGGATGAAATAGATGCAGCAGCAGCTGTCTGTAGGACATCCTGACAGTTGTTGTCCAGCAGGTTCTGTAGTTCTACTGGAAGTTGAAATCCAGGGCTGCACAGGCTTAACGGTGTCTCAACTTTCTTATTTTGACCAGCAATGTGGACAACTGATCTGACAGCTAGTGCTGGTGGAGTGTCAAGTGCAGTATCAGAGATGACATGGGATGGTGTGTCCTTGACCCTTATCTCGCGAACCAAACTCGGGTCAGCCTGGACCTGGGCTTTCCGTTCAGGATGGGACATCCGTAGGTGCTGCCTCATGTCGGCCTTGCTCTTTCTCTTAGCAGTGCAGAACGGACATTGAAAGGTAACACCTGGAGAACTGTGAACTTGGTCGAAGTGTCTCTCCCAATTCCCCTTCCTGTTGAAACTCAGATTACAGTGCTGGCAATGGAATTGTCTAGCCATCTGTAGAACAAAAAAATGAGAAAAATGTATCAATGTTGTAGTCACCTTGACTAATAAAGTATTCTTAACTAATCTGGTGGTTGTTGCTGTTCTGGCAATCTGTAATGACAAAAATGACATTAGTACTTAACTATAAGTCAGTCTGTTGGGGACTTGTCTTGTACGTTTCGATCTTCATGGGTTGTCTCTAGTGAAGGTTTCTGCATAACAACCACTGATTTCCAAAGAGCCATTGCTCAAACCCTCTTGGAGATCCTTGCCTCTTTCAGAGACGATTTCCTTGGTAGTTACAAGACTACCTTGTCCACTTCTTGTGAAAGTTACAGGACTTTCATGTCCACTTTCTGAAGTCTTTTTCTCAACAGAAGTTTTAGGTCAATCATGCCCACTTCTTACATTTTCATAGGAAGTTCCAGGACTTACTTGTCCACTTCCTGCCAGACAAAATACATCTGTCTGTCCTTGAGTATTCTGGAGGGTGCCTTCTCCAATACTCAAACCCGAGGAGATATATTCAAACTCTGGGAGACCTTCATCTGGTTCCCTCATGTAACCCTCATCTTCATCTGATGAAGCATCTGTTACCTTTCCTCGTACAATTGAACTATCCTGTTCATTAACATCAGCAATGTCCTTTGTGGTGTGGCTTTTGCACCCATGTAGACTTCCACGGTTTCTATATTCCTTTAATCTATCGAAGTGGACTACTTTTGGTTTTGTCTTAGGTGACCACTGAATTCTGTACAACAAGTCGTTTATCTTCTGTAGGACAGTAAATGGTCCCTTCCAGTATCTTTGCAGTTTTGGGCACCGACCTGGTTTCCTAGTTGGTTCATGTAACCAAACTAAATCTCCACTATTATATGACTTCCCATTTGCCTTCCTGTCATAGTAGCGTTTCTGTCTTGAACTGGCGTGTTGTATTTTCACACGTACATACTCGTGTGCTGATTCTAGTCCTTCTTGTAATTGGGCAATATATTCAGTTGTATCTGGATATTCTTGTGGTGGTTTTCCGAAAATGACATCAACTGGAAGGAATACCTCTCTTCCAAACATTAGCAAATTGGGAGAAGAATTAGTAGTTTCCTGTACAGTTGATCTATATGCCAGGAGTAAGAATGGTATGTAGTTGTCCCAATCCTTCTGATGTTCAGACACAAAAACACTCAGCATGTTCTCTAAGGTTCGATTCATCCGTTCAACCAGACCATCACTTTGTGGGTGAAAGGGTGTTGTTCTACTCGTCAATATCAAGCATGTCACATAACTCCTGAAATAGGGCTGATTCAAATTGTCTCCCTTGATCTGTATGTACAGAGAGGGGTGCACCAAATCTGCAGATAAACTCTTCTACAAATTTCCGGGCAACTGTTGTGGCCTCTTGATTTGGTATTGCATAAGCTTCTACCCACTTGGTGAAGCAATCAGAGAGTACCAGCAGGTATCTATTGCCTCAGTTGCTTCAAGGTAGGGGTCCCATTATGTCCAATGCTACTTTTTCCATTGGCATGCCTGCTGTCACGTGTCCCATTTTCCCTCGCCTTTTCTTGCTGGGTCCTTTTCGTGAAGCACATAAGTCACATGATCCACACCATTTTTCAACATCTTTCCTGTGTCCGTACCAATAAAATCGAAGATGAAGGTTTGCCAATGTTTTGTGTTCTCCAAGGTGACCAGCTGTGATGTGATCATGAACCATCTGTAAAACTTCTTGGCGTCGGCATTCAGGTACTACCAGTTGCCATGTGCATTTGCCACTGACATCTTCATCCCATCTCTTGTACAGAACATCATTCTTGATTTCTAATTGATTCCACATAGACCAATAAGCTTTTATGGCTGCTGACTGTCCCGAAATCTCACTCCAGTTTGGTCACCTGTTTTCAGTTTTCCATTTGAGTATTTGGCCAATAACCTTATCTTGCATCTGTTCTTGCGACAGTGCTTCACTCCCAATGCTTGAAATCCACTGAATTTCTGGGTTCTCATCACTCTTGTATTCTTGCTCAGTATCTTGTGTGTCTTGAGATCGGGTCAGAACTGTTACTTGCTGCATTATTTGCATGTCATCCATACCACATTGTCTGCATGGTCGCCGGGAAAATGCGTCTGCAATACCATGCATTTTACCTGGTCTGTGTTCAATTTTGAAGTCATACATAGCCAAAGTTTCCATCCACCGGGCTATCTGTCCTTCAGGCTCCTTAAAGTTGTATAGCCATCTCAGAGATCCATGATCAGTGCGGATGACAAAATGGCTGCCATAGAGAAAGTGTCTGAAATATTTTACGAAATGTACCACTGCGAGTAGCTCCCTTCTGGTGACACAGTACCGCCTTTCAGGTTTTGACAAACTGCGACTTGCATAAGCAATGACGTGCTCTTCCCCATCAATAATTTGAGACAGAACTGTACCAATTCCAGTATCACTGGCATCAGTGTCCAAGGTAAACTGGCACTCTGGTCGAGGATATGCTAATATGAGTGCTTCAGACAAAGATTTAATCAACTGTTGAAATGCTGTCTCACATTTTTCAGTCCATATAAACTGCTTATTCTTCTTAGTGAGCTCATGTAAAGGTGCAGCAATGATGGCAAAGTTTTTTATAAATCGACAGTAGTATGAACACAGTCCAACCAAGCTTCTCACTTCTGTAATATTTGTTGGTCGGGGCCAGTTTTTCACAGCTTCGACTTTTTCTGGATCAGTTGCCACACCTTTCTCAGATACCAAATGGCCCAAATATGAAACTTCTTTCTGGAAGAAAACACATTTACTGGGTTTCAGTTTCAGCTTGGCATTTCGTATTCTGTTGAAAACTGCAGCAAGTCTTTCTATTTTCTCCTCAAAACAGGACCCAAAAATAGTCACATCATCAAGATAAATTAACAGCATAGTGTACTGCAGTCCACTAAATACATGCTCTACAAAATGCTCAAAAGTGGCAGGAGCATTACACAGACCAAAAGGGAGAACTTTAAATTGGTATATTCCTCCATCTGGAGTCGTAAATGCAGTTTTTTCTCTGTCTTGTGGATCAACTTCTATCTGCCAATACCCCGACTGAAAATCAACAGTTGAAAAGAATTTTGGTCCTGAAAGAAATGGAAGATCTGTGTGGTAATCTGGGATAGCCTTAGCATCTTTTCGGGTCAGAAAATTTACTTTTCTGTAATCTATGCAGTATCTCCAAGTGTTGTCCTTCTTTTTGACCAGCACTACTGGTGATGACCATGGACTCTCTGATGGTTCAATGATGTCTCGTTCCAACATGTCCTGAGTTTGCTTCCTAGCTTCCTCACACAAATGTAGTGGTATTCGCCGTGGTCGTTGCTTGATTGGTGGTGCGTCGCCAGTGTTTATTCTGTGTTTTATCTTGTCCGTCCGCCCAAAGTCACCAGAATCTTTTGCAAATATGTCTTGATATTCAATCATCAGGTGAGTCATCACAGCAATCTGAGTATCATCTAAGTGCTCAGAACTCCTGTCTATCATATCTTTTTAGTGATATGGAATTTGAGGTAATATTTCATCTGACCTTGACTCCACTTCAAGTTCATGTATTTGTACTGTCCGTATATATGTTCTGTCCTCCGTGTCATCAAATGCAACAGCGGGATAACACATGGCAGCAGTTGTGCCTCCCCTTAGGTCAGTATCACATTCTGTGGGATTCAATACTCTCGTCAGTACTTGCCCCTGTTGAATATCAACTAGAGCTCTTGCAACCAGAAGACCATATCTCTCAGTGAACTTTGCCGTACCCTCCAATACATTTGTGTGACTTTCATTGTTTCTTCGGTGAACCCGTCCAAGAATTATTTTCTCGTGCTTTGCTGGACTTGTGATGTTTTCTTTGACTGACACTCGGCAACAGCCTGGATCCTCATCCTCCTTCCACATATTCACAGTTGTTCCTTGAATGGATAATTGTTGACTAGGTAGGTCTAATTTACAGTCATGCTGTATAAGGAAGTCTATTCCTAATATGGCATCATCATGAATATCTGCCACAACAATATTGTGACTAACCCTGAGTGGACCTAGTGTGATTTCGCTGACAATTTGACCAACCACTGGCAAGGGATCCCCATTTGCCTGGTAAATGTCAAAACTCACTGGGTCTATCTGGTGATCTTCAAAATTTACAACTTTTTGTGACACCAGTGTTATACTTGCTCCAGTGTCCACCAAAAATTTAACTGGAAGTCCATCAATTTGTCCAGTCACTATTAGTCCTGATCCCCTTGTTATTGTTATGACTTGTTTTGGCCTCATTTCTTGGACTGTACCTTGGCCATGAGGCACAGCCCAGCTCAGTTTGACAAATTCTGTGGTTTCTGAAACTGCTGTGGTTTCCTACACTCAGATCTGTAGTGACCTTTAATGCCACAGTTCCAGCATTCAATGTATTTTCGCTCCTTTTTCCCACTCCCTTGCTGGCTGAAATTTGGTTTCTGTTTCAATTTTTCTATCATCTCATTTAGCTGCTCCATTTGCTGTTGTATCTTTTCCAATGACATTGTTTCATTAGCTGCAGGTGATGGGCTATTCTCATATTTGTAATGGTCGACCTGTCTCACACTTTTTCTTGGTTGAATTCGTTGTCTTTCAGCCTTCTTGTATGCTTCCATTTCTACTGCAGCACAAACTGCATCATCTAGACTTTTGGCCTTGACTTGGTATACCCGCCAACGGAGATCACTGTCAACCAGAGCATCGATAAAGTAATCTCTTCCCAGAACATCTATCACATCTTGAGATGCGGTTGGATAGGCTAGGTGGACCAGTCGTCGTATTTCTTGTGCTAATTCTGGCAAACTTTGTGAAGCTAAACGCTGGCAGTTTCTTAATTCTGCTCTGAACAGTTCTGTTTGGTTTTCTGGGTTAAATCTGCGCCCAAGAGCTGTCACTAGTTTGTGATAATTGAGTCGTTATGCTGGGGTCAGTGTCCGTAGCAAATGGCATGCTGCTCCTCTCAAACTCACACTCAGGTACTGAGTTTTTTGTCGGTTGCTCCACTCATTCAAATCTGCGCAGATTTCAAAGTGGCTGATAAATTCTGGCCACGATCCATTCCCATTGAACTGATCTGGCATCACCCTGGGTTATTTATTATTACCTGGCTGCAAACCAGCATTCCAGTTGTCTCTGTCCTGGTGTCTATCGGGATATGGAGGCCGACTGCCCAAAAAATCTATCTCAGGTCGTTGTTCAGTATCATTATCATTCTGCATGCACAGCAAACATTCAGCAGCAGCTTGAAGTCTGTCCATATTGTCATCTTCGTGTGGATTACCAGCTAGCAGGGAAGCCCTTTTCTGTTGAATATCTCCAGATCCCTTCTCATTAGCTTTATCCATGTAGTTTGGTGTGTGTGACATCTTGGTAACACTCCAGGGGCTCGTATCACTGGATCTCTCAACAAAGTTGAAGATCCCACTTCTGACACCACTTGAAACGGCCAAGCGGAAGTGTTGTATCTCTTATCTCTGTAGTTGTTATCTCTGTACTGGGGTCTCAATTCTGAAGCCACCAGTTAAATTTAGTCTGGTTGAGTGTCACAAAGTAGAGTTGTCTCTCAATACAATATCACAGGAACCAGTTTCTCATCAGTGCTGATCACAGTCTAAGTCTTGATATCAAAGTGTAAGGGTATTATGTGGTCAGGGGTATTAGCTAGCACTTATATAACAGTAATTTCTCTTCAGCAGATTCCACAGCTTTGGTCAGTATTTTAAATAAAAGTATGAGCAAGTGTCGATAGTAGTGAAAAGAGCCAAATATATAACTATAAAGTCAGTTTATTAAAAGAAAACAGTAACCTATGCTATGGTGAAATGATATATCTGTACAGACAGGATATACAGTATTCAGTAAAATATTATATACAGTGTAATACAGAATCAATGTTACTTTTAGTCCTTGAAAAAGTAAACAGCAACCTATGCTATGGTGAAATTATATATCTGTACAGATAGGATACACAGTATTCAGTAAAATATTATGTACAGTGTAATATATATAACGGTCCATGCAGAATCAATGTAAAGTTTAGACAATGACAAGAAAAAAAAAACAATCCTTGAGTTAAATGGTCCAACTGAATTGTACTATTCAGTTATTCATACAGATATTCCGGTACTCTTAATACGCTCAGCCAAATTTATGAGTCACCCAGAAAAACTGTAGAGTGACCTACTCAAAGGGGTATTTTAGCTTGTGCCAAGTTTCTCTTAGTGCTTGTTAATTAACAATGAGCACTCTGACTGGCCTTATAATTACTGCTGATAAATATCAGTATACTAAAATTATCCCTCTAAAATAATTAATATCACCTATTAAGTAACTGGGTAAAATAATAAAGGCACTTACAGTGATTTCCAACAGTATTCTGATAAGATATCTGTGATACTATAAGTTTATACCAATCTGACAGCTGTCACAACAATGTAGTAAATTGGAGCCAAATATGGAAAATCTCATCTGCCAATTATAATATGTAAACAAAGAATAGAGGGGTGATAGCTTTCTAGAAAGTTGTGGTTGTAGATTACCTCAGTGGATAAGTGTGGAATTATCAGAGTGGAGTGAACTAATCTGCTGGTAAATTCTCAGGAGAGATGTTTACACACTGGAGTTCTGAGCTAAACTCCACAAATTACCTATTTTACTCTCAATCTATAAGGCCAACTCTGACTTACTCTGGTTTCCAGAGTACATAGATACCCACAATGCCTAGAAGCCATTTGATTGGGTGAGCCTACTCTGACATACTCTGACTCTACTCTGACATTCAGAGTAATTATTTGCACAAAGTTTCTCCTCAAAATATAGTAAAATTACATTACCATAGATTATTAAACATGTCCCAATACATCAAGAATATGTAAGTACAATTTTATATACATGCATAAATAACTTTTGAGACATAATAAAGACATTCACTTTTATACTAAACTATCCCCAGAATACATTCCTCACTCTACACAAGTGTGTGTACTGAAACAAATCCACTAAAAGATCGAGATTTACTGGAGAAACTAAACACACACACACACACATTCAAAGAAAGCATGTTCAGCCTAGAAAATCAATAAAGTGAGTACAGAGTTAAAATATCTCCCCCCTCTCAAAGTTCTGTACTACAGAAATGCTTTACTTAGGGGTGACCCTTATTTGGGTCACAAGTGATTGTACAGCTTAGTGGGAAGGTGCACCCCTGCCTGGCTGTAAGATAACATTTTAAAAATATTTGGTGAAAAATAATCAGAAAAACCTATTCTGTAACTTGGATAACTTTGTAAGTTCCTATAGTCATGAATTCATTACATTCATAAGAAAAAAATAACTGATCTACCCCAGACCCATTACATTTCCCTTCAATAACTTTCCTGTAAAATCTAGGTATGCTTTTTATAGGTTCAATATGACTGATGTCTTTTGCATTCATCATATTACTTACTTTCCAGATATGTAGTTTATTCATGTACAACAAAGGTATATAAGCCCATTCCAAATTTCCATTTGCATAATGGAATCTTTTTATCCATGATGCTTTTATTGCATGAAAATAGCTTTCAATGTCAACCATACCCAGTCCACCCTGCTCTATGTTACCTATTGTGGTGGTTCTTTTAATTTTATCCCTTCTGCCCCATAAAAATCTGTAAATCAGTGTATTAATTGATTTGAGAGCACATTGTGGTGTTTCCATGTGTAATGCAAAGAAAAAAATAATTGGTAAGATTAATGACTTAATAATTGCTACTTTACCAAATAATGTGAGTGATCTTTCTCGCCAGCTTTGAACTAGTGTTCTCATTTTATCAATTCTTTTGAACCAGTTGTGCTGTATACAAGCATCCTTATCATGTCCTACATATACTAGTATCCATAAGCTCTTAATGTTGTTTACACACTCGATATTGTACACACTTTTGCTTTATCCCTCAAATTCCCTATTAGCATTGTTTTTGTTTTATCAAGATTCAGTTCTAGCCCTGCTAAATCGCCAAATTGCTTTAAAACCTCCATTGCTGGTAATATCTGCTGCTGGTGATATTTTTGAGGATGAGAATTGAATCATCAGCATATTGTGATACTCTATAACATTGTGTTCTCTTGTCAGTAGTGATATAAAAACCTTTAATACTTGGATCAGTTCTTACTTTTATGGATAAGATTTTGACGGCAAATATAAACAATAATGCTAAGAGAGGACATCCCTATCTGATACCCCTAGAAAGTCGAAAATGTTTCTGAGAGCCACCCATTGTCTTTTATAATAGCTTCAGGTTCTGTATAAAAAAATTTAACCCAAATTTTACCAAAATTAAATTTTCTTTTGGCTTCATGTAGGAAATTCCATTCCAGGCTGTCAAATGCCTTTTTAAAATCTAAGAATAAAAGTACACCTTCTTTGTTAAATTTTTCTGCATAACTAATCGAATCTTGTATTGTTCTTATATTATGTCCAATGAATCTCTTTTTAATGTACCTGACTGATCATTGTTGATAAGATCTTGCATGACAGATTGCAGTCTCGCTGCCAAGACAAAAGCTAAAATTTTATGATCACAATTGGTTAAACTAATGGGCCAGTAATTTTTTAATTAAATTTTTGTCACTTCCCTTATGGATTAAAGTAATAACAGCTTTTCTCTGGGAAGGGGAGAGTAGATCATGTTCAAATGACTCATGGTAGACTTTAATCAAAAAAGGACCCAACTTTGGCCAAAATGCTCTATAAACCTCTACTGGAAGCCATCTAGACCTGGTGATTTATTTGACTTCATATATTTATTTATGGCTGTTGTACATTCCTTGAGTGTGACTGGTTCATCACAGAGTGTTTTCTGATCTGCTGTTAAAACATTATTAACATTACAATGTTTTAAATAATTACCTATGTAGTTTAAACTCAGCTTTGTGCTACAGTAAAGTGTTTCATAGAACATCTTACATTGGTCAAGCATTTCCCCATCATTATCAATTATTCTATCATTTATCAAAAGTTCAGTAATTTTATTATTTGATTGCCTATGTTTTTCTAATCGAAGAAAGTAAGAGGTTGACTTTTCTCCCTCTTGAACATATGTAGCTCGTGCACATCTTTGACGTATATAAATACACTTTTGACCCAATCTTTAAAGAGCAATGTTTTCCCTTTGACTTTGAAATATTCATTACCACAGAGACATGGTGATAATAGTTCAATGCTTGAAAGTTTATAGGCAAGTTTTATATATTTACACTGATTAAAAGCTAAAAATACACTTTTATAAAATTCAGGGATGCATGCAAGTGCTGAAAATTGATTTTCTTGTCTAAAGTTCATTTTAAGCAAAAGTTTAAAGTTCAATCCTTGTTTAGCCAAGTAATTGTTAATGATGATATTACATTTGTTCTTTGAATCTAACAATTTTGGTATCCACGCAGCTTTGATGGCTTTTTCTTTACAAAAGATATCCACCACATTTAGACCTCCTCTATCTAAAGCACCAATAACTGTACATCATCTGATTGGATTTCGTTTTCCCCATACAAAGAGATAAATCTCAGTTTCAATACTTTTTAACACATAAGTAAGTGTGGGCAGAAGTTTTAATGTGTAGATAAGTTTGGAATTGTTAAAATTTTCCATAATATGTTAGCTTTCTGGTGTTCCATGTACTAAGGACATCATTAAATTTGTGTAGCTTTCCCCCCAGCTTTTTGATAGACAAGCACTACTTTTTGCACCAATATATATGCGAAGGCATTTGACAGGGTCTTGAGTGAAGGAAATTCCCTCACATAAATTGGGGCCATTGTTCAATGGTCCAAGCCATATACCTATACTCTTTTGAATAGTCAGGCTAAGTCCTGATACCTGAGTGAACTTATTTATCAATTGTATAGCATTTTTCATAGAAGTTTTATCTCCCAAAGTCAATGTTGTATCATCTGCATACTGACAAATGACAGACTTGTAAGATCCAATTTTAATACCAGATATTGTTTCACATTTTTTTAATCTTATCGAGAGCATTTCACAGGCTAAAATAAATAGTAATGCTGACAGGGGGCATCCTTGACGTATACCCCGTTTCATCACTACCCTTTTTGACAGCCAGCCATTGTTTTTGATGACCATGGTTGGTTCTGTGTATAGAATTTCAACCCAAGTTTTGAAGTAGCTGCCAAAACTGTACTTAAGAATGGCCATTCCAATGAATCAAAGGTTATTTGGAAATCTAAGCTTAACAGTATACCAGGTGTGTTATTTTCTTCACAATATTAAATTAAATTTAGTAAGTATCTTGCAGTAAATCCTTTGTATCTGTTTGTAATATAGGCACTCTGATCCGGTGAGACTATTTTTGTTATTAATTTTTGCAGTCTTGTTGATAGCGCGAAAAATATTATTTTATAGTCATAGTTATTTAGACATATAGGTCTATAATTTTTCTGTAGTTCTCTATCATTTTTTATAAATCAAAGTCAGAATAGCATTGCAGACAGAGGATGGTAATTTTCCTGCCAGGTAAGATTCATTTAACATGTCCATAAAAGGTTTCTTTAGCATATACCAAAATTTTTTATAGAATTCTGGTGTAAGTTCATCTGGCCCAGGTGATTTATTTTTATATAGGCTATTTACTGCATTAGATATTTCTTGCAGGTTCAGTTTTGATCACAGGTCAGATATATTATCGATATATTGATTTATTTCTAATACAGAAATATTATTGCTTGAATATAAATCTGCATAATATCTGTGTGCTTCTTTCAGAATATCACTATCTGATTGAGCAATTTGACCATCTGATGTTTTTATTTTTCTGATGACATTACCACATTGACATTTTTTTTCCAGACTGAAAAAGTATTTTGAGCTTATTTCCCCTTCTTTTATCCATTTTGCCCTTGACCGTATGATATTACCCTTTGCCTTTTCATCATAATAGCATTGAATTTCTGACTCTATTTCCTTTTATAAAATGTGATTTTCATTTATATTATTGCTGTTATTTGATATTTTCTCATTTAATTCATCTAATTTTATTTGTAAGGTTTTAATTTTTTTGGCATTATTTCTACTTAATGGGATGCCAAAGGCAATACTAAATTTTTTAATATTGTTTTTTAATAATTCCCACATAATTTGCTTTGAATTTAGATGGCTGAATTGTTCAAGTGTCTCTGAAATAACATTTTCGATACCTTTACAGTAGTCATTGTTTTCTACATGTTGGTTATTGAGCTTCCAATAACCTGGACCACGTGTATTATTACCTTTAATTTTAAATGCACAAATTAATGCGCTGTGGTTGATTACATTATTTTTTCTTACAGGATGACTCAAATGTACATTATGCAATTCAAAGTCAAACTCACCAGAAATAAATATGTAATCCAACCTGCTGTACTGATCTGTAGATTTATCGTAATATGTATGTCTAGGTTTTTTCCCCAGTACTTGCCAAACATTACGACACTTTAGATCACTGATCAGATGTTGAATAGCTTTTCTGCTCCTATCATTGACATGAGACCTTAAAACAGTTTCATTTTGATTCACACAACAATTGAAATCTCCACCAATAATGAGATTTTTAGAGGTTAAAGCATGTTCTTTTATCCAACATTTTAAGGTATTAAAGTACTCTATTCTTTCAGTTTCAATATTGGGTGCATATACTGAAACAGCTGTAACAATATTGTTTTCGAATTCAAAATTTATCAAGACTTTGGCCATCAGTGCTGTATTGTATATTTAATATTTTTATATCAAGGTTTGGTCTAAACAAAATATTTGGGCACCAGTTGCTTTTTCTGACATAATATTAAAAATATCTTTTTGTAGATTATCCCTTTTTGATGATAGTACAAAGGTAGCCCTTTCTTTTAATGCATTATTTGGGATGTCAATGTCTTTTTCTAGTTTATCAATTATATCATGTTTGTTTTTAGCATTTTGTTATGTATAATTAATCAAAAATTCTTTCACTTTTAATTTGAACATGTCCCATGTTATACATTTATTCAAATTTTGCTTGGAACAGTCTTGTATAACTTGGTCAAACAAATCTTTTATTTGCTGATGGAATAATTCCTCCTTTAAAACGGACACTTTTAGTTTCCAATAGTTTGGGCCACTGTAGTATTATGGCTTTATGATCAGATACCAGTGCATGGATTATTTTACAACATTTGGCAATGCCATCTAAGTGTTTCGATATGAAGATATAATTAATTCTACTTTGATAGTTTGCATTACTTCCCCATTCTGTATTCTAGAGAATTTGAATGTTGTGTTTTCCAAATATCAATTAAACACAACAATTGTTTTACACAATCAGACAAACATTTTGTACTGGCATCGATATTACCAGACTTTCTGTCCGTCTTTGTCATTGCTGTGTTTGCAGTACAGAAACCTTGACCAACTGTATGTACTGGTTTCCTCTGCCCATAAAACTACTCATCGTGATATAACTTATACAGTGTTTAAAACAACGTTAAAACCCAAATAAATAAATAAATAGTCCATTTGTGTAGAACAGGTTATAAACTGGGAAGCTGGGGGTGGAGGTCCTCCCGAATCTACCCAGATATAAAGTGAAGGAGAGGAGTATACTTTGACTAGAATATGACTAGTCGGAAGTTTGCAGTGGTTTCTGTGCCTGGTTGTTGCAATACCACTTTTACTCTTTGTTATAAACAACTTAAACCATGATAGACTTATAATCAAATACATTATTATCCAACCTTTCAATTATCCAACCTCAGACCCACTCTTCCAACTCTATTTGAAATAATTATTTTAGGCTTTCTGTTATCCGACCAAAGTGGTACTCCCCCAACAGATAATACAGGTTTGGAATTAACACTGCATCTCTTCAATACCATGTCAACATCAATCAGTCAACCATCAGAATCAATCAACCAATCAATCAATAACTTAATAAACAAATTGAACACCCTCAACAGCAAAAGTATAAAAGGTACAAGTGAGTATTGCTTAATACACTTGACAATGATGTTACACATAATGTCCAGTTGCTTTGTATCATATTAACAGAAAATGCTGAAAGACAAAGACAAATCTGGTGATGGCAGGGTGTCATTTGAGGAGCTTGCTGCAGTAATGGGAGCATTAAAGCCTGACAGGTAATGCTTGTGTGAAGTTTTGTGTTAAATGGTAGTACCTGTTGTATTAACAAATGAAAATATATAAATACAATCAGTGAGGTTCTTAAATTTCCATATACTGTTCCAAAGTTAATTAAAATGCCCTTTTTGCACCTATGTATACAATTTAATATACTGAGTTAACTGAAATACACCAAAGTTTAGATTCACCTTACAAAAGCAAAATTCACTTTTGGCATCATGTTTATAACTTTACATGTAATCTACAGACATGAAAAATATCACTTATTTTGTAATTTCCTTTCAGATATGCTTTACGTTCCTTTTCGTCTTTTTTGTTCCTAATTTTTTAAACGGTATGTCATGTTGTTTGTACTTGTGTGACCTTAATGGCTAGGTAACACCTTTCTGGATGGTCATCCTTGTGGCTCTGGAAAATGACCTTGTATCTCTATATATTAATACAATTAAACTCCAAAAAAGGGTCCAATACTAGAGCGAGAAAGAATGTGGAGAGCGAGGCCCATGAGGGCCAAGATTTTCAATATTTTCTGGTATTTGCTACTACTTTTGAGGAGTTTGGCTGTTGTAAACCCCACTCTATATCTTGTTTGATGCCAGGTCCCAAGATATATGATACTTTAACCTCAAATTCTCTGATTTCTCTTTTTACGGAATAAATTTATTCCCCTAAAAATGGTCATGGAAAGTGTCCAGTACTGATTGGCCATATCAGTCAATAGTGAAAACCTGAAAGTGGGGTTTACACATTGAAGGCTGAGGCCACATCACACCCACCCCCTCACTTTTACTCCCATCCAGCATATACATAAAGGTATTTCAAATATTTAAGAAAACAGTCCCAGACACTAAAGACATTTTGAGTTATGTCAGATTAAACTGAAAGCATCCCACCCAAATTGTGTATGTTACCCGCATCTATCAAAGTACAAAGCATATTGAATATAGTCCATTTGATTGTAGCTTATGACACAATTACGGAAAACGCCAAATAGGCATTAAGCTACCTTGAATAAGAAAAATGGAATTAATGGTTAAATATTGTTTCCATTATATCCTCTAAGTAAAAAACATTCGTAGAGTTATTATTTTTCTCCAGAATTTGTATAATAATAAGAGAAATATCTGAGAATATTTCAAAATTAAATATTAGAATCATTGGACCTAGAATTATTGAGAACTTAATGGCAGATTGATTACTAAATATGTACAGAAACTGGACTGTTGTAATATCTTACATTTTAATCTTGAAGATGGTTTTTTTACCAACTGTATGTACTGTTTCCCTTTGCCCACAAGGCCACCCATCGTGTTATGAACTGTACAGTGTTGAAAGTGACATAAAATCCCAAATAAATAAAATAAATAAATTGTCAAAAATACTAAACATGTTGAATACCTTGCAGAGTGAATACTCACAACAAATCTTAACATCCCTCAAAAAGCTAAAACTTTTCTTAAGATGTTATGATAATACTTTTTTGTGCTCTGATCGAGCTTGTTCAGTCTTCTGTCACAAAGTAGTCTAGGGGCTTGTTGTGAGAAAAGTTTTGTCATAGGTGATGTCATGCCCCAATTACTGCAAAGATCAATCACAGTTACGTGTTATCTAATCAAATATAATGTGGACTTTTATAGCACTTAATCTCCATCAACTGACAGACTCTTAGGCACAACTGAACAAAACCAAGGTGAATAATCACAAGTCCAATCAGATAGCAAGGTCATACCAAAGAAGACGCAGGAAAGATGGGGACGCTATCACAGTGTAATGACTCATCTTTATGTATTGCGGTCATGGGGAGGTTTTAAAATGCGTTTAATAATGGGAATAACATCTAAAGCCCCTCTATATCCCAACGTACACGCATATAGGCACTGGCCAAGGCCAAAGATGGACTTGGCTTGAAATTACATACTCACGACGCCCAAATGAAAGGCAGGTCTTCTATGGGTATTTTCATAACACAGAGAGCATGCTATGGTCATGGAGAAGAAATAGGTATGCAAATAATTTACTGCGTGGTCATAAAAATAACTGACGGGTAGCCAGGCCAAAACATTCACTTGCTTTGCAAGTAAGATTCCCTTGCAAACATCTACTTTGCCCGACAAACTGGCCACTGCTGTAAATTTTACAAAAAATTCCTACAGCCCATACGTGTTATAAACTGTACACCAGGAAGTAAGACTAGCTTATCATTGCATAGATTTCACACCTGATCTTTACAGCTGCAAAAGGTGAGCAACCAAGAATACTATACTCAAGAATGCATTTAGGTGACTGGCCATTGTACAAGTGTTCTAATATCCTTTAGCCATAAACACTGTAGATGGTGATATTATTGATTGTCTCTGCTGTGACTCGATCCCAGGGCCTTTGGATTACACATAGGAATAAACACAAGTATAGACCCTTGACCAGTTGAGCTAATGGAGAATTTTTTAAAGTACAGGGCCTGTATTTACAAAAATCCATAAACTCGTATTTATATTTTCAGGATCATTGTTTGTAAATTTTCATACATGGAGAATCAAAACAGATGGAAAAAGACATGCAAACTGTTCTATTTGAGATTAAGTGTAAACTCACAAAATGTGTTTATATTTTAACATTACTTTAAGTTTAAGAAACTTCTTTATTGTGAAAAGTTTAAGGTTATACTTAAATCTATAAGAATGAGTTTATGAGAGAGTTTTAACAGGAGATTAAGAATCTTTGTAAATATGGGCCCAGGAGCCAATTTTACAAAAGGGTCTCTGATCTAGCCCAGTCTCAGGCTGAGCCACTGTCTCAAATGTTGAGTCTTTTTGACTCAACTAAGTTATCGTTTTCACAGAAGGAGTCGCAGCTGAGACCAAGCTTATCAAGTAACCATAGTGGTTTATGTGCCATGTGACCCTTTATTCCTAGTCAAAATTATCTAATAATGACATAAATTCTTTGTGAGACACATCGTATCTCCCGTAAAATGCCATTTTGCAAAAGAAAACCTTGTAACCATATATGAAATGTCCAAAGACTATTTTATGGGAGTATTTTATGTATTTATACCTTCAGTCATTTCAGATTTTGAAGTGAAGAAAGAATTTTGCAGCAATATTTGAGCCTTTGTTTACAACACTTAAGCCCACCATCTACCTGTCTTAGGATTTGAGACAGCGGCTTAGCCGAAGCTGAGACTGACACCAATGGTGAAATCCATGAAGTCTGAGCTCATGGGCTCAAATAAAATGTTTCCAAATTAGAGAAAAAAGTCTCAACTTTGAGCCTGGGGCTGGACTAAGGCCTTTTGTGAAATTGGCTTATGGTGGTAACTGAGATGGTATAAATGAGGACATTATAACACAGGTAACCAAGAGCAATTGACATGTAGATGACAAAAATAATACGTAGTATGTTCTATTTCAGCAAAAAGGATTTGACGGCAGCTTTCAAAATGTTTGATAGAGATGGAAATGGGAAGGTAACTGCCCCAGAATTACAGAAAACCTTTGAAAAAGAATATGATGTCAAGCTCTCTGAAAAGGAAGCACAAAAGAAAGTTAAGGATTTTGATAAAAACAAAGATGGCAGCCTCAGTTATGAAGAGTTTATGAAGCAATAGACAAATGAATGACGGACAGTGGAGATCCATTATATTTAGTGACTGAACTTGTAAAACAAGTCTACATTATACCGATTATATATCAACTGGAAAGTACTTGTACAGCCCAGACCTCCTACATGAACCATTTCTGAAAATTCAGGATATTTTGTTTCCAGAATATGATGTAAAACTTTCCCAAAATCCAATCATTTCTTCATTGTGCTAGGCTTTAGCCTCTTGCAAGATTCATTCTTTACTTTTTGAATATTAGGGGGCCACAGTGGTGTAGTGGTAACATAATCACCTTCCACCTCTGAGGTCAGTGGTTCAAACCGGGGACCTTATGTAGGAAAGTTGGTAGTCGCTTACTGATGGTCAGCAGTTTACAGTACAGAACAGTGACCAACTGTATGTACTGGTTTTCTCTACCCACAAAACTACTTGTCATGATATGGCATGTACAGTGTTGAAAGCAATGTAAAAGCCATAATTGCAAACACAGACAAACGAATAACGCACACAAAAACATAAAGTCCTGGTGGGTGGTAATTTATATAATTAACTTTATATAATTGGATACAATCACCAAATTAGTATTTTTTTTAAATTTTATAACATAGATGTTAGTTGCCTATCCCGTACTTTTTAAATAATTATCTCTAAATTGTGAGATGCTGAGTAAATTTGAGGTGTTAAGTAAATCTTTTGAGACCAAAAAAAAAAAAAAAAAAACTGAAATAACAATGAATCAAAATGGACATAAGTATTTCCATATATTGGCTTATAGTCCATCAGTAGAGATGTATTCTAAAAATAATTGATGAAATATCTCACAAAAATGAGATAATATCTCATTTGCTTAAAAAATTGAAAAAAATTTACTTTTGTCCCCAAGTGATGTATATTTTATAAAACGTAATATTACTGAAAAAAGATAATACTACTCAGTGTTAGTAATATCACTAGGTGTTCATTTCCCAGTATTTAAGGTAAGGCAACCAGGTGGTGGATAATAAATATATTATTAACACTCTCTCATACCTTCTCCATGGCATATAATAATAAGTAAAATTGGAAAATTACTTTTTTCTATCCAGATGGTGAACCAGATCACTATCAAAATTTAATGGGATCAAAGTTGGACTAAGATCCATCTTCTGATATTTCTCCAGGATTATCCAACAGTTGTATTTGTTTAATCCTGCTTATAAATAAACAGACAGAGGAAATAGACAAACCGTTATGAAACTAATACCTCCTTGGTAACAAGAAATTAACTTTAGTACTTTAAGGTACTAGTTTTTGACTCACATATGGATAAACAAACCAATTAAAATGTAGCTAACACATTCATGTATTTGTTCTGGGTATATTTATATGCTTAACAATATAAACCATATTTGAGTTTCTGGACTTCCATAATGAAGGTTAATTATGTATTTTACAATGGCTACAGATGATCTGGAGGAGGAATCTGTTGGCCATGTTAAGCATAATAAAATATGGAATTACAGCTTATTGTATACACTTGCTTTATTTTTACCATCTAGATGTGAGAGAAGGCATTCTACCAATGTGCTACTCATTTGCAATAACTGGATGACACAATCTGATTCTGCAATCACCCCTTATCAACCTTTATTTCATACTGTGCCTTTTCCCTTATTCACCAATTTTGTTTGTTTTATTTTTTTTTTGCATCTAAATTTCCAGCTATTTACTTAATTTATCTAGGAGCTACTATGGCCTAGTGGGTAACACACTCCACTAGAATTTAAAAAGTCCTGGGTTTGATCTCAATTATGGGAAAGATGCACGATGGTTCAGGTAATTACTTCAATCGCAGTCAACTGTTATTGGGTTGTATCCCTAGTATCAAGCTGAAGAATCTCCAGGACATTGATAAATGGTCATTCCTGAGCCTATGTCTTTCAGCTAGGGGAAATGTCAGTTAGAGCAGAGAGCTGGATCTGTACTTATGTTGTCAGGAAGCGTCGAATGGCAGATTGGTATCCTGTAATAAAGGAGATACTGCAGCCAGTATTTATACCAACAAAACAATTATACAGTTTGACGTAATCACTCTCAGAAGGCATGTTTTCAATATTAAGATTCTTTTTAACATAGAGTTTCTGATGTGCAACGATGTTTACATTTATTTTCATAACTTGTTGCAATTTACATTTTATAAAGTTCTGTATTTTTCTAACTCGCCACAATTTACATTTACATATGTCTACAGTGGACTAGTAAGTTTGACTCCCACAGGTGAGAAATGTTGAGTGCATGTCCCAATATGACCCTGGCTCTTGAACGGGACATTTATAAATTCTTTTGACCATAAAGACCATTATCCACCTTTTTTTCACACTGTCCCAAAAGCAATGGCTATCTCCTTTTCATACACCCTTTAAACATGTCTTATTGTCTTGTAAAATAGAAGGAAATTGCAGAACATTGTGACGTCAGCATAGTTTGTGTTCCGTATCATTTCTAGGAGAGTACAGGAAATGAACAAGTGCATTTCTCGTTGGAAATGGCAGATTTAGGTGATCCTCGAAATGGATATGTGTATTTTAGAGGAAACCAATACACAGAAACCTCAAGGAATTCTTGGAATTCACTGAGAACTTCAATTTACAATTGTTGTAGTAATATGCATGTATGTGTCATATTTTAAGTAGATAAATATAAAATATATAATATGTATAATATATAATATATAAAATAATAATATATAATATATAAAATATATAATCTGTATTGCTATATATATTGAAGCATATTTATCGAAAAATGCATCCAAATTAGGGTGCGAAGGAAACTGATGCATAAGAAGACAACAGGTGATAGACAGTTTCGGAAAAAATTATTTTTTTTTAAATTTTTCGAAATGAAATGATAGCATGGAACTAGGTCACTGGATTTCTCAACAACCAATAATGAAAAGTAGTATTTTTACTCAAGATATGTTAATTAAAATAAAACAAGTGCTTTGTTCCTTTGAGTTCATTCAATGTCTTTCTGGTACAAATAAAATATATATGTGCATTATAAGCCCACTTGTAACCCAGTTTTTTTATACTTGTAATCTAAATTATACTCAAATAATTTACTTAGATGGGTCTTTCATTTTTTTATATTTATGTCCTTTCGTTTCTTTCCATTGATAATGCCATAATGTAATTTATTTCATTGTAGTTTGATATTACCAGAACCTATTTGTATGTTTATGTAGTATTAAACCAGACCATAAAGGTTATTCTAACATTACATGGTTGTGTCTGAGATTTTGATTGGTCGAGAGCTATGGTTAAATCCCTGTATACATGTTGGCTGTTCCAAGAATAACCATCTGCGACAATAATTGATGAAAATATATAAAAATCGTTTTATCATCAAAATCATAATTATTATTAACGTTAAAATATTTTGTCATGTTAGAATAGGAATACCATCCTCCAAACCATAGTATATGCAGGAGTTTATCATGGTTTGAGGAAATAATCCCTCAGGCTTCAACTCTGGGGTTCCTAACCTCAAACCAGAGTAAAATTTTGGGTATACCATGGTTTGTCAGGGATTATTGCTATAACCATCATCGCTCATGCAGTCTGGGTGACTCTAACAGAAAACAGTTTTAAAAGTAACTAATTTTTACTGTTTTGTCAGTATAGTTGAACGAGCTATTGGGTGTTATGTTTTTATCTCCACCCAATTTATATTTATGGATGTGTCCACGATTCTGATTGGCTAATCAAATTAATATTCCATCGGTAAAATCACTCATTATGTCTGTCTGCACAAGTTTGTCAGAAAAAGTAAATAACAAATGATATTTCTAAAATTTAAACACTTGTCATATTAGAATAGAAATACCCCCTCCAAAACCATGCGTATACCATAGTTTGGTCAGGGGTTATTCCTATAATAGCCTATCTAAATTTTTCGAAATGAAATGATAGCATGGAACTAGGTCACTGGATTTCTCAACAACCAATAATGAAAAGTAGTATTTTTACTCAAGATATGTTAATTAAAATAAAACAAGTGCTTTGTTCCTTTGAGTTCATTCAATGTCTTTCTGGTACAAATAAAATATATATGTGCATTATAAGCCCACCTGTAACCCAGTTTTTTTTATGCTTGTAATCTAAATTATACTCCAATAATTTACTTAGATGAGTCTTTGATTTTTGTTTATGTTTATCTCCTTTCGTTCCTTTACATTGATATTGCCGTAATGTAGTTTGTTTCCATTGTAGTTTGATATTTCCAGAACCTATTTGTCGTTTTATGTAGTTTTAAACCAGACCATAAAGGTTATTCTAACATTACACGGTTGTGTCTGAGATTTTGATTGGTCGAGAGCTATGGTTAAATCCCTGTATACATGTTGGCTGTTCCAAGAATAACCATCTGCGACAATAATTGATGAAAATATATAAAAATCGTTTTATCATCAAAATCATAATTATTATTAACGTTAAAATATTTTGTCATGTTAGAATAGGAATACCATCCTCCAAACCATAGTATATGCAGGAGTTTATCATGGTTTGAGGAAATAATCCCTCAGGCTTCAACTCTGGGGTTCCTAACCTCAAACCAGAGTAAAATTTTGGGTATACCATGGTTTGTCAGGGATTATTGCTATAACCATCATCGCTCATGCAGTCTGGGTGACTCTAACAGAAAACAGTTTTAAAAGTAACTAATTTTTACTGTTTTGTCAGTATAGTTGAACAAGCTATTGGGTGTTATGTTTTTATCCTCCACCCAATTTATATTTATGGATGTGGATGTGTCTGCGATTCTGATTAGCTAATCGAATTAATATTTCATCGGTAAGACCACTCATTACGTCTGTCTGCACAATTTTGTCAGAGAAAGTAAATAATAAATGATATTTCTAAAATTTAAACACTTGTCATATTAGAATAGAAATACCCCCTCCAAAACCATGCGTATACCATAGTTTGGTCAGGGGTTATTCCTATAATAGCCTTTCCAAATAGAGAAAAGCTTAATATATAATGTGACAGAAGCACTGAGTTATTGACATGTCTTTTACAATAAGTCAGAGATTTGAAGGGTAACACAAAAGTATATTTGACTGAGTCATATATTTAAGTGAAAAACACATATAGTCGACTTACTATGCAAGTCACCTATATGACATATATAGTCTGCCAAAATTGATCCCTCTGCAAGTGAGATATTACTTTCATGACAATTGGTCTGTTTGTCCATTTGTTTCTTCATTAGCTGGATCAAACAAATACTACTGATTTAATCTTCCTGAAAAATATAGAATTCAGAAGATCAGTCTTGGTCCAACTTAGTTCCCATTAAATTTGTCAGTCATCTGGATTACCGTCTGGATAAAAATCCAGATTTTGAAATTTACTTACTAATTATTACATGTTCTTGGCAGACGTATGCACTCTGCGAGAGTTCTTTTTTACACTATGCTGAATATACAACTTATCAAGTTGAATGTAAAACTTATAAAATACAAATATGAGATACTAAATCATTTTGACCCATTTCTCATGCCATGTTGATCTTGTCCATCTGACCTTTGACCCTTGTTTCAAAGAACAAACCAGGTATTAATAACAACAAAGCATTACACATCCCTTAACAATGATTGTAAGGATTCTGGATATCAAAACAACTAATATGAAACACCGGCCATCCATGTAGATGGAACAATATAATTGATGTAACATTAATATATTATCAAGTTGTTAAGTTGATCATAATATACTTATCTTAATAAGCATAAAATTAGAGGTCACGTTTTTACCTTTTCCTCACTTAAAATAATGAAACAAGATGCAATCTGACAGCAATGTATGAATACACAAATGCAATGTACACATGCAGTTATAGAGACATGAATGGATATTGGTGAAGAAAAAAGGTGATGGTTTCTAACTTTTGTGGGAGCAAAAATTTTAAGTTCAAATATTGCTTACAAAAATCCTTTACACCAGATTATATAAATAATTCAGATATACACTATTAATGTTTAAAATTATTTTAAATTATAAGTTGTGTCTAAGTATTACACACACTGTCTTCTTAAGAAAAAATACTCACTTCAAAACCTGTTCATTGCTGCTTTTCTTCATTAAAAATGACAATACAAAATGATTTAATTTAAATTATAGCTACCAAAGAACAGAACTAAACTGTAAATGTCCACTCAAAATGATTTTTCTGGTGGCCAAACATTAAATAGACAAAAATGTGTGTGCTTAAGAAAAAAGTATACCTAAGGCAGTACATTCAAACTGAGGTGTTTACCTAAGGCTGAATCCAAGCAAGTAGTCCAGCCAACTTAGGCCAAAAGATGGCCCAACCTCAAACAAATTGCAAGAGAAATGAAACTACTTTACTTAGTATCAGAAAGTATATATATTTCGACAATCTTTCAGCTTCAAAATCCTGCCAAAATGACCAAAAATTTATACCACATTTGTAGTTTAGAAATATGTTAAAACATCACAAACTACAATAGCAGCTATCTAAAAATGTGATTTCCCATGAGATTTCTATATTTCCTACCAGTTTTAATACTTTGTCAGAACAACAGAATAAGCAAACCATGTAAACATGACAGGATGATATCTGCTAATGCCAACTTTCAAAATTCTTATCCCAAGTATATCTCATCATGTACATTTTTGTCATCCTATATATTGATTTTACCCAATTGATCTGAGAAGCTACCTCAACAAATGTCACAATGATCCCGTCTAAATGCTGTGATAAATATTTTGCTGGCAGTATCAATTGCCTGGCATTCACCCAACAGATCTGCTCCTACACACTAACATTTTAGTGTTTGCTCTCAAGCACTATTTCACAAGTTTGTACACACTCTGGGGCAAGTTGTCGCCCGTCGAGGACAAGGTCAGAGGTTAGGAGTTGAAGACGTATAACACAGTAATGGGGTAAAGAGCCTTTAGTTTACAACACAGAAGACAATGACAACTATATTGCTGACTTATGACATTACTGACGCCCTTTAGGTGAGATTTATTGATAATAGTTTCACTAACACAATAAGGGCGTCAAGACATTACCAGACAATATACTGAACTATATAGTCACACAATCACACTGAATAAATATGTGTTAACTACAACTAATTAAAATATGTACATAAAAGGGACAAAAACTGCCCCAACCGATTATGTAGAGAGTTGTGATTTAAAAGCACGGGCTACAGATTCTGCAGTTTCTGGTGTGTTTTTGAGCTACACGTGTATAGCAGAAGAAGCCCAGCCCCCGTATGCTTTCAAGGCATCAAATGTAACGCCATGATCAGCTACCCAGGAGACACCAGATCTTCTAAATGAGTGGAAGCCGTAAGAGGCCAGGTTTAAATTAAGAGACATGAGAAGTTTAAAAAGGGTGGAGCTAATCATGAGGGGAAGTAAAAATGGCCAGACCACAGGGTTTTGTTAACAAGAAAAGGGGGGAGTTTTTGGAAGCTGGAACAAATTGTAGTAGGGACTGACACTGGTCACAGGGGGAACCTAAAAGTAGAGGGATTTGAACAATATGAGCTTTGTTGGAGGACTGCATTTTTTTGGCCCACTTAATGATGACGTGTGCTCATGGTTGTCCAAAGATGATATCACTGTGCAAGAGGTGACGGGAGGGGTCAGACAAGGGGGTGGAGGAGGGTGCAATGTTGGAGAGGCGCAGAAATACAAAGTAGGCCAGGAGAAAGGCTGCTTTGTAAACTGGGCCATGTGTATGGGAGTCACAGGCTTGAACCAACTTGGTAAGTGTGGAAATAGTGAAGACAGTTTTGCATGAAGGGGTGTAATGAGAATTGATGGATACAGCTTTTATGAGGAGAAGAACTTTCCTGTGGGTGAGTGCTGAGGTGGGAATGTAATACATTTTGAAATAGTGAGAAATAGCAGACAGATTAGACGACAGTGTGTGGGCTTTACTGCCATTCTGTGCAAGACGCTCAAAGAAAGAAAGGAGGGTGGAGGTGTGAGAAAGGGGAGCTAAGAATGTTTTGAATTTTGACAGATAAGTGTCAGAGGTGTGGGGTCTAAGGGCTGTGTCGATTCTAGAGTGAGCTTGACGCTGCAAACGCTTCCAGCTATGGTGCATGTATTAAGTTAGTACCTGATCTGCAACCACTCATTTTCAACTGATAACTTTGAAGACATTATATAGCATATGATGTAGATAAAACACACAATTCTTTGACTGTATGAATTGTTTGCTATATCATATACTTATTTTGTCTTTGATCAATAGATGATACCAAAATCACACTGTTCTAAACTGGCCTCACGATATACATACATGAGCAAAATATCTGACTTATTGGGGCTCATTTCTGCCCCCAATACATTTCATGTTTTTCGTAGTATCCAAACCGTTGAATAAGTTGGGACATGATATTTGGGTAGTATACACCCAGCAGAACACAGAAAGCCATAGCAACAAGTATTGGATTTTTAACCATATTCTAAAAACCTCCCGCTAGCTGTAACATGCTAAAACTAAAAGGCAGATGCCGGTGAGATGGGGGTCCACTTTGTGGGGGCAGCTCATTTTTAAATGCATCTACCCAAATTATAAGGTCCTTTTATGGAATAAAAAGGAAGAGGTGGTAAACAAAATTCAAATACATGTACATACAACGGCAGAGAAAAGCTTGAACAGGCCTTAAACAAGCAGAATATGATCAGGATCTTGCCTAAAATATAAGCAGTTTTGTTTTTGTCCAGGCCCCATCCACAGTTAAAAACTAAATGGAGATCTGCTCATTACTTTTGTCCACCAGAAAGACAAAATCATTGAGAATACATTGGACATGGGACCTTTTTGTATCAAGAATGTGATCAATATCTTTCCCAAAATTAAATCGGAAGATCTGTCCAATACTTTTGGAGTTATAGAACAGAAACAAACATGCACACATAAAATATAGAGACCACTTGTTTATATGGGAACTTACAATTACACCATATTTCATTTACTCATTTATTTATAAAGATTTGTCAATTGCAAGGACATCCCTTAATTTCTTTTAGAGGGTTTATCTCAAATACATGGAAAGATTTACGGTAAGGTCCAGATTTTTATTCTAACATTGTCAACTTTAAATATCAATAAATTTACATGTTAAACTACATTTACCGACTTTTAATCATGATAATTCAACTTACTAAGTAAATATAATAGATTTTTTTTCGAGTCTGCATATCACCTTCTGAAGTTGAAATCAAAGTAAATCAATTGCTAACTTTCAAATGAACTTATAAGTAAATGAAGGTCTATTTATTCAGTTCGAAAGTCTATTAATGAAGTTGAAGAGTCATTTAATAATCAAGCAATAAGTAAATCTTTTGAGTCTGAAAGTCAATTCTTCCAGTTTAAGAGTCCATTTGTTGAAAAATGTACAATTCACCCATAAATATCCAATCTAGCCTTAATTTTCTGCAAGAAAATATGTAGCCAAAGAAAAAAAAACGTATTCATGAATAATTGACTTATTCAATTTTATTGTTTGACATATGGTAATGGGTTTTTCCCCATATGAGGGTTGATATGACATTCATGCCAGATGTGGCAGTATGGTGATAAAACATTGATTTGAGGTATGGAAACCTATGCTGTTCCCTCTCGTAATTTGGCAAAACAAGAATGTTTACAAAACTAAAGTAAACAATTTCCAAAACTGATAGTCTGAAGTACTTTTTACGAAGATTGTATAAAACTTATTCATAAATAATTGAATTAGTCCATTTTATTTCTTTGACATCATTTTAATGGATTGTTTTCCCAAATGATGGCTTGATATGGCATTCATGCCAGATTTGACCGTATGATGATAAAACACTGAGTTGAAGTATGTAAATGTTTACAAAACTGAAGTAAACAACAAACAAAACTGTAAGGTTAAAGCACTCTTTACAAAGTTAAAATGAAACTATGGTCAAAATTTGAAGACAGGAAAGACAATTACCCTTAGTGTTTTAAAAAAATTACTCAAGTATTTTTATTATTATTATGTATTTATACTCAGCGCAATATCTCCATATACTACAGGACTCAAAGCGCTATTTAAACAATCCGACTGCACAGGTACAGCCCCAACTCACAAGTAACTGACATTCCCCTAGCTGGGGGGGTCATCTAGTGGTCATCCGAGCCACTATGTATCTACCTGTACCTGGGATTGAACCCACGTCCTCTGAGTTCCTAGACAAGTGTGTTACCCGCTAGGCCACAGTGGCAGATGGTAAGTAAGTATAAGTATTGTTGCAAATGTACTTAAGCATGAATACTCAAAACAAACATGAGTACCTCCGTACTTTTAAATACTCGTCAAACGTAGTTGCATATTTTGTCATCCTCAAGACAGGTTTTTTTCACTGAAAGCCAACACTCAAAGGAACTGCATGGAATCCTGGGTATTGAACTGCAGGATTTCAACAATTACAGTAATATAATGCAGGGGTAGCGACAGTGGAGCTACCGCAATCATTAATCCAGTCCTCGTTTACCTGTTTCTGTTGCTAATCTTTACTTAACAATTGGATGATTTTATGTAACTGTAAACTATTGAGTTACCTTACATTTCATTGAATCACAGTAGATCATGAATTAACAAACAATCAAGCCCCGATTCCTCTGCCATATTTTCCTTGCACTCTATTTCCAAGCATAAACAACCAAATGGGGAGGGGGACAGCCTTCATCAAGTAGTACTTGTATCTTAACCAGAAATTACAAACGAGAAACGTCTACGTGTACTTATAGATTTTGCAGTACATGTAATTTCCAAAACGGGTATCTTAAACCACAGGAATAACCCGTGACCAAACCACGGTATTAGGCAGAATTTTACCATGGCTTATTGTAAATTTTACTGTAAAACGGTCATTGTTACGACAGCCATAATGAGCGATAATAGGGAGGTATATGGTTACGCTGTATTTTACCGGTGAAGTATTTCATCGTTTAGCCAATCAGAATTGAGGACACATTCATGTCATGTTAGAATCTCTTAAATATCAGGGCCGGTAAATAAGACCTATTCAACAAACAAATGCACTTTCAGTCACGTGGCCTACAGTTGGTCAACAAAAGATGTGCTGTGTGTTGCCTTTCAATATAGTTTTCCAGTGTACTGCTTTTAACTGTTTTAATACTGGTACTATTAAAGGCACATCCTTTCATTATTTTCCAAGAGATGATAAAACAGTAAAAGTGTGTACATTTTTTTTATTTACATACATTTTAACACAAAATATGTAAAACTTAAATAAATATAGAATCACACTATTACACATGGTGGGATATTTTGTGAGAGGAAAAAAGCCTCACAAAGGGGTGGTATCCGAAATATTTTTATGTAATTACTACTGTAGGTTACAACTTTAATGTCACTTTTTCTTAGGTTAGTCATTTATAGCATATATATTTAGTTTTATATATTTTATTTTATTAATGAGACCACAATGCTCTTGCTGATATTCTAATATCCCATAAGAATACTTTTCCTTGCTACTGATATGAGCATGAACAATTAACATATACATCCCTTAATGTTTATCTAATTACATTCTCTATTTCTGATATTTAGATTAATATTTACTATTACATTATCATGGGGGTGGGGGGGGGGCTCGCCTTCAACCTCAGAGGTCTCTGGTTCGAATCTCAGCCTGGGGACTTTGTGTTGGAATGTTAGTAGTTACTTGCCAATGCCTGGTGGTTTACAGTGCAGAATCTTGACCAACAAGTATGTACTGGTTACTCCCCCCATAAACTACCCACCACAATATGAACCTGGCTGTTGGAATATGATGTAAAATAAAAAAAATAGATAAAAAATAACGAAGTGGCTAACATGGGAAAATTATCAAACTCTTCTGCAATTACTTTAACTTTACCCCACTTCTTTTAATTTGTGTCTTTATAAATGAACTTCATCACTATGTACTCACTTGTAAAATATGACCGGACCCAATGGATAGCTAGTATTTCTAATGAATGGGGACCCAATCTATAGACTCTTGCAAAAAGTAAATATTACATTATTTTGAAGATTAAAATTATCTGTAAAATTACTTTATTTTTGTTTATGTTACACTGCTTTGGGGGCCTATGCTGTGTCTGTCTATTACACTGGCTTCTGTCAGCTAAGAATTTTAAACCATAATTGAAATAAAATTCTGTTAGTTTGAGAAGAGTACCTTGCCAGTAAGCCTAATTAAAACTAATCCTTCAATGTTTATACCGACATTGGTGCAAACAACAAAATCATACCAATCTAATCCACTCATTGCTAATTGTCCTTGTACTTGAGCAAAATATTTGTTATATTTGTTGCAACAAGATATTCCTTGATTTCTCTGAGGGAATCACAGTTGCACTTTTTAGTGGCACCTGTTTTTGCTTACAATCGACTAGGGGTGTGACGAGTACAAATAATTCGGGTCGGTTGCTCGCAGATAAAAATATAAAGATAAAAGCTTTGAATCACTTGAATTAGCTATTGTCAGCACATAATATCAATAATATTATGTTACAAATGGTGGATTATGCGATTTAATGAAAGTAAGGTATGTTATTTATGTTTTATTAACTAAAAACATAACCGGTTCTATAGGTTGTTATATATACACAAGCACTTGACCCTAAGAATTGGGGTCGAATTTTCGTTAAATTCGCCTTGCTGGGCGAGTGTCGACTACTCAGTCGCACCCCTACAATCAACAGCCTTCCTTTTTATCTCCATCACTGGTTCAGACTGAATGGAAGGGCCCTTAGGTTCATGCCACCTTTGTCGTAAACCTGTACAGGTTTTGTCCCATGGTATTTTTTTTCATTTGACTCACTTTAAAGTGACAGATCACATGAAGAAGAGCTATCACATGACTGCAATGTCCACCTCCCGGTAAAAGGCAACAAAAATAAAGATCTTAAAAACTGTGGCTTCCTTATTTAGCTTAGGCAATGGTTACATATGCAATGTTACATTTTTATAATTGATTAATATTCTTTAATCTATTTTTAAGATAATCCCTACAACAGACAAAGAGATCTGTGTACTTGTACATGCATACAAAAAACAGTTCAGGGTGACACTATTTATATCACCATGTCTAGTAGAAATGTAGAAAAACTACATAATGTTTTTATATATATAATAATAATAATAATAATAACATGGAAAATGTTATTTAAACTTAACCCTGCTTTAAAATTGCACTTCCCACTTATAAGAGTCCCATCTTTCCATTTTATTGCACAATGAATTTTAAAAGAGAATGAATGTACATCTTTTTGTGAAGCAAAGTATTTGTCTTTTATGAAGAGTTTCTCCCCTCTCTTGTCATATATCCAGATATCAACAACATACTGCTTAAGAAAGTACTGATAGACCTTTTTATTTATCTTTACCCACTCTTGTTCTGGTATTTTCTGATGATAACTAGAGAAAAATCTAATTGGAGTGTTCTTCCCCAGGTTATATCACTTGGAAAAAAAGACATTTTTAATAACATAATTAATTTGACAATTAAAACAAAAAAAAAATTTCAAAAAATTAAATTCATCTAATTAAGTTATTTTAAAATGATGAAGCACCCACACTAATAACTGACATATCAATCTGAATATTAAGTGCTTGGATAAGGAAGGACTTGCTGCTTGCCTGGACTGACTTTGTTTGCCAACTGTAGGTCACATGACCTGCTTGTTGAATAGGTCTATTCACGAAGGGTCTGAGACTTAGCCAGGTCTTAGGCTTAAATGTGGTCTTAAAGTTGAGACTTTTGTCTCAGCTAAGTTTTGTCTTAAATCCATATTCACAAAAGGGACTTAGCTGAGACTTTTGTCTTTACTCGTTAACACCACCAATATTAAAGTCACACCTGCCATCCAATCAAATCTTCGCTAACCATGCCGTGTGTGATTTTGTGTAAGGTCAAGGCTATGTAAACAAACATATCATGTTAATATTTAAGACTCCCACTTGCCAGTCTTAAAGTTGAGCCCTTGGCTAAGCCTAAGACCGGTCTTAAATTCTTTGTGAATACCACTAAGCCTAAGACAAATGTCTTAGCAGTTTTTGGGCAGAAATTTGAGACAAAAGTCTCAACTTTAAGCCTAAGCCCTGATTAAGACCTTTCGTGAATACGGGCCCTGGCGTTTTCTTTTTGACTAAGTATAGAATGAAATGTGATGTCACAAACCAATTTCATTTACGTCATTAACTACCCAGTTCTTCTAGAAAGAGACTAAAGAAAATCAATACCCCCCCATTTTGCATGTTGTTTACGAATACTGTATGCATGTCCTTGCATTCAACTTAATTTTGGATGCTTTTTGACCTTTTCAATTTAGGTCATTATATGACGTGCCAATGATGTATCCAGTAAAAACCATCTAGTTTTCTCCAATCCCATACAGGGGGATACAGTGGCAGAGTGGTAACACTCTCACCTCCCGCCTCTGAGGCCGGGGTTCGGTCCCCGGCACGGCTTCAAGTGGGAAAGCTGGTAGTTGCTTGCCGTTGGTCATCAGTTTACAGTACAGAACCCTGACAAACTCTATGTACTGGTTTCCTCTGCCCTTCCAACTACCCATCCTGATACTCCTGGGTGTAAGTCCCAAAGCTGTTGCATATTTATTAGTGCCACCCACCTGTACAGTGTTGAAAGCGACGTAAAACCTCAAATAAATAAATCCCATACATATTTCGAGACAAAAAGGGCATCAGTGGATATTTTAAAATCCAAAATGGGCAATATCATGTCATATTGCCCATAAATACTGCAATTTGATTGGCTAAGCCTAGAAAGATAAGTGTGCAGAGCTTTTGCTGGTTTCTGTGGCATATAAATCAGAAATGGTGGAACTTACATATTAAGGTTTAAACTGCCTCAAAATGTCACAAATCCCTTCACCCATCCAGTTTGTATATTTTTGTACAGTTCATGGTGCTTCTTGGGAGATTTTTCAAATATTTAATAAAAGAGGTGAGAAAAGCCAAACGTGTTCAGAGTTGTGTCGAAGCCCAACAAAGACAATCTACTCAGATATGAAGCAGAACCTGGTGGAACCTCAATAAAAGGTAGATGAGTCATGATGGTTGAAGCTTGTGACTCCACTGAAGAGAGGTGTTATTAAAAACATTGTGGCATGTTTATTACGTTTTCAATATTTAGCACATTGGCTATTTACAACCTGTGTTTGTCTCAAAGCAGTTATTTTAATCAAAACAACTCCATCACAATTAACTCAAAAAAGGACAATTATAGAACTTATGTTTCAGTTATGCTAGTTTATTACTTGAGTGGAAACTATGAATTTTGCTAAATTGTATTGTACAATTGAATTCTGAATAACTAATATGTATCACCAAAGTATTAACCTTAAAGGCATTTTAAAAAGTCAAATCAATACAATGTACTTTATACTTGAAAAGAACTTCAATGATTTTGACATTTTGAAATAATCCTTCTGTACACTACCCATGACAAGATTACAGCACTGTACAGACATTTAGTGCTATAAGAGAAAAAAATCAATGACATAGTTGGAACATTTATGAGCAATAAAGGAAATTGATGGTAACCTCAAAAATCAATAAAGTGGGAATATTTGAGAAAATAATTTTAAATGTGCACAATTAATGTTGTACTTAAAATTGTAAAACATACATTCTAGTCAGTTTAAATAAGTTGTGTATTCTTGTTTACAATATTATGACATTTTTTTCTGTGCTATGGATGCTCTGATGATTTATTGAATAAGTTTTGAAGAAATAACTTTATCTCAACATTATTTAAATATGAAGGGACCACGGTGGCACAGTGGTAATACACTTGCCTCCCACCTCTGAGGTCGGCAGTTCAAACCCTGGACTTCATATGGGAAATCTGGTAGTTGCTTGCAGTTGGCCAGCAGTTTACAGAACCTTGACCAACTGTATGTTTCCTCTGCCCACAAAAACTGCCAGTCATGATATGACCTGTACAGTGTTGAAAGCGACATGAACCATAAATAAATATTTAAATATAAATATTTAAAAGTGCCAAATATAATATCTCGCTGTAACTTGCATCCACCACTGCTGTTATCTTAACACAAAGGTGGCAACATGAAGTATAGTGGTTAATACACTCACATCTTGAGTCATGGGTTTTATTCCAGACATGACCGGAAGTTGGCAGTCATACTAGTGCCTGATGATTTTCAATATAACATCTTGCCTAACTAGTACACTCATATTTCTTTGGTTCCCTCAACTAACTCTTAGTGTATGTACACATATATGAGGCTTATGACATTTTGCGACTGTGATGTTTTTCAAACTTTCCCAATATTTTGTCAATATACATCTAAATTTATTTGCCATCCGATTTTTTCCCCTTCCAGAGCGACAAAATCACCATCGCAGATTGGACCTCGGGTATCACAAATTAGAGTCCGAAACAAACAAGCATAGAGGAGAAAGAGCAAAAAAATTGCTGTTCCAAATCAGCCATCGAGTGTCGTAAGCCACATACATTTGTAGATACACCTATGATATGGAACATATTGAAAGCACCCTTAAATTAGTTTTTTTCAGTAGTCGCAAACACAGACTAGCAAGCAAACATGCCAGAAAACATTAAATATGTCCCTTTAGAACATGTTTTTGCAGTAAATATCACAATATTTAATACCCCCGTCCCCTTGGAGGGTTGAGCCTGCTTCTCGACAGAGATGAAGCACAATGGAAGTAATTATTTCATTTCATATTACTGGGTTGCACTTGCCATCCTTAAATTCCCTGTGATATTCATCCTCGTGAGGGTCACTCAATGAATTGCAATTTTATGCTACTTGCAAAAAACTGTTGTCCCTCATGCGTCAATTGTGTTGATGTACACAGTCAAATATCCACTCAAGGCTGGACAGGGCCACCATACTTGACTTATAAAACACAGTCACCCAGGCGCATTGTGGGTAAGCAAACTTCCTGAGTTTCCTCTCTGAAAACAGAGTATGATAAAATCAATATGCCATCCTTTTCATTTTGCCATAAAAAGGTGAATGTATGCCATTGATTGTCTTGTTGTGTCTGTGTGAGGATTTACTTTGCAAACAAAGAAGGTATGTTAGTGTCACATTATAATTTATCAATTGATATAAAAACTACCACTATTTTATTGTAGCTGTATTTTTGGGCAATATAGTTTATACTTTCTTACATTGTTTTGTTGATAAAACTTTTAGTTAGATTTTACAAATCTGTAAGAAAATGCTCGGAAAACTATCTGACTGACACTTTTTTTTTTAATTTATTACAGAAACAAAAAATATAATATCTGAGTCTATGGGTTCATGATACTATTTTTTTCTTTTAGGGTCATGGAATTTAAAAACAAAAGGGTGATTTGATACGTGTAAGTAATAAACACTTTAGACCAAACATATTTTACTGATTAATGTTTATGGAAGCTTTGTCATACACCATTTCTTTTGACAACATCTCTATTTTTTATAGAAGAGTTTGCAAAATATGTTGCAACACCAAAAAGATTAGTCATAAAATAATTAAGTTAAACTGTAACTGGCTAAAGACTCAATATAAATGACTACTTAAGCCAGCAATGCTGACTGGCAGTCAGCTAGTAAACATGATCTAAAAATGGGATTAGCATCTACAACTGCCGCTCCTTACTTTTATTACTTAACAGATTAGTTGAAACACAAGTAAGATTAAACCTTGGACAACAAAATCGGGTTGAGTGGCAAGCTTGTTCAATCGCGACTGGTGTTTTATGGATGATATTGCAATTTGATATTGAAATTAATGCCCTACACTGGCTCGGAAACAATGACCATATGCCTTACAAAGCTATGTTTTTGTAACAGTGATTTCAATTGGCAAATTGTTGGATTCACTGTTTGCATTAGTTTTGTGCTAACTTGAAAGGTGTGCCATTTGTCTACCTGTTTCAACGCAATATTTTTATTGTCCTCCCAAATAGACTGTAAACGACCTTATTACCCTCGCAAAGGTATTGTTACTTGGTCTGTCGGTCTGTCTGTCTGTCTGTCCCATCACATAAATCAATATGACATCGGATCTGTGTCATAGTTCCACACAAGTTGGGGGGTCTACCCATGACTCTGTCTTCCTCAAAGATGGTTCAGATCCAGATGGAGTGTCCAGAATTATTATTTTCTTGATTTTTCACAAATATTTCATACTTATTGCAAGATTCAGATAGGATATAAATGAAAATAAAATATGTCATATATATAATCATATTGATGCAAAAATCATTTTACCTGTAACAAGGCAAATTGTGTTCATTGATGTTTATACAAATACCCTTTTGCTTGTTTTTATATCTTAGTGGATAAAGCTTCAAGCAACTGTATTGATTAAAATGGTGAAACGAGGAAATGAATCATATGACTATTAGTGTAATGTACTGTACAGACGCAACACATGTTACTGTAAATCTAGTTTATACTCTAAAGGGGGGGGGGGGGAGAAAAGTTAAGTATCAATTGAGAATTGCATGTTTGATTTTCTATATACAAGAACTTGGTTGCAATACAGCGGCTCCAAAAACTTTGGAACTATTTACCATTAAAGTTGCGAAATTGCAGCACTGTCTAAGACTGCAGGAAACATTTAAGAACTCACTTGTTTAAAAAACCATATGGCGTTATATATTGGTTGACTCTGTAGCTTGGCACACACCCCAATTTGGCACAAACCGGAACATAAAATATAATTATTGACAATTGGTTGTCATTGGCAACAATCGTGCATTTAGACAAATTGACCATACCACATAAAGTGTGGATGGCTTCAGCTGAAGTAAAATATGGACATAAATTACTAGATTTTGAGAATTTCCAGTGCAAATTGTAAGATTTGTGCCAAATCGGTACAATGATTTCAAGCACAAATGCTATTGTGCAAACTTAAAAAGCACTATCAATTTGATTTGACTTTTTAATGGTTAAAGCCTTTTGATAGAAGCTCTGGTCTAACCGTGGCTTGATCCTTCCCAAGGATGATCTGGATGCCCAGGCGTTACATTTTGTCAGCAGAAACATAAGTGAGATATACCCCATCCGTTTACAAATATTGCATATAACCACAACTTTTCGAAAAATTAGGGCATACCAAATCATAAATCCTAGCTTATCTCCTTGGCAAAATACTAAATATATAATAAATATCCTTCTTCATCTGGGAGTGTAAAACTGATATGGACAAGATTATTTATGTAAGTGTGATTCCTTTGTTTTCCACATATGACGTCAGAAGTGAGTTTTGAATATTTTACTGCAATGGTTGGGAAATGTAACCAAAAAAGATTTTGATGAAAAAACTAATTAAGCAGTTGTACGATTTCTCAAAAAAAAATTTTTTTTTTCTTTTGTTAGCCAAAAATATATATTTAACTTGGCAAAACAACAGGACATCCAATATTTTTAAGTGTGATCTTAATCTCACAAATGTTTTCTGGGACAAACAAAGCCTGGATATACTTTAATTTTAACAGAACTGCTGAAGTTTATAAGAGTTTAATTTTTGTCTCGATACATTGCAGCAAAACTTTATTATATTGAATGTTTTAATTGTCAATGTTATTCTTCCTATATATTTTTTTAATCTTATGATGAGAAATGTCAAACATTATTCTCACGCTGAACATGTACTTGAGCTAAAACTTCTGTTACGGCTTACCAAAGGGGAATGCTGACCTTCTTTAACAAAAGGGACATTAAAGACAATGGTAGTTTAGTAATTAGAGTCCACCAGGCCTCAGTTTGGAAATCTATGTTATATTTGGCCATGAGTCTTTATAACAGAGACAGGGGAACAAAATGCATTGTAGAGACAGGTTTATAGAAACTTGGATCATATTTTGACAACAGCAACAAATATGACACCACATGGCACTCCAATTTGTATGTTGCTGTAATATTTTCATTCAAAACATCAAACAAAGGACATCAAAGATTTATCTTCCTGTATGTTTGATATGACGGCATTTTGGTTTGATCTCCCTGTCTAAAGAGTTTCCATACAGGCGAATGGAATTGATGTGTCCATATTTATTAATATTCTCAGTAACCCCAAAAGGACATTATATTATGGGTGCCTTTGTTTGGTTGTCTGTCTGATTGTTTGTCTGCCCGTGATTGCAATAACTCTAAACAAAATTTAAAAGAATCTTTCTGAAAAAAGGTGAGTAGGGTGTAGGCGAAGGAAAAATGATTACATTTTGGGAAAGTTCCGGATTGTGTTCTGGATATCTATAGATCCTGAATTTCAAGAAACATCTCCCTGTTAAAGGCTTGCACTCTCTAGTGCTTTCTAGTTTTTAACAACAGAGAAATCTATTTATTAATTAATTCAAACTCAGCCTCATTCACTTGTGGAATAAGCTGCTAGCATACTTACAGACAGACAGAGAATGTTGACAGAGAATGTTGTACAGAAAACAGTAAATAGCATGAATAGCTTAAGTTGCTGATCAGCATACAGCTATTATTTGTGGGAAACTGTATTTTATTCTAACTTCTGACTTGTTATGCACACAAAAACACTACATTTTAAACCATATTCATAAATCGCACACATGGAAGCATACACATACCATAGAGAGACGTCACCTGTTTCCAGAGCAAACAGCTTGTATCTTTAATAATGTTGATTTTATCGTGCTATGCCATTATAGCTATCTCTCACATGTTTGCTCAAGCATATTTCTTATACCACTCTTCCACCATTACGAGTTATTTCAGCATCTGGCAATTTTTTTTTTCACTTGGGTGTTGGGAGTTGTATGGGGAAGGTTAGTGAATGTTATACCTAATTGTGTTATAAAGTAACAAACCATGCAATTTGCCCCAAATTAAAATACATATGTAAGCAAAAAAATCCAAGAGTTCAGGTATAATTTGCTCCCAACGAATTTGATTTATATTGTGAAGACATCAGGGCATGCCCACAAGTAGTCTATCATTCTACTAGATACTACAGACAGAAATGCTCACTCACAGTAGTTTCAAACATGCTTTAAAACTGAAATGATCATTCAATACAAAGGGAACGGGTAATAAGTATTTTGAGACATATTAATGGGCTTTGTGTGTAGAAGATTGATACAGTATGATGCATAATTGATGCATTCTGGTTGGGAAACAGTGGCAGAGTGGTAACACTCTCGCCTCCCGCCTCAGATCAGAGTTCGGTTCCCGGCCTGACCTCAAGGGGGAAAGCTAGTAGTTGCTTACCGTTGGTTGGCAGTTTACAGTACAGAACCTTGACCAACTGTATGTACTGAGTTCCTCTGCCCACAACACTCCCCGTCGTGATATGACCTTTACAGTGGCGAAAGTGACGTAAAACCCCAAATAAATAAATTATGCATATTGGTAAGGTAGTGAAATTTATTACCCCAGTAAAGCTTGTTACCTATTATAAAAGAGGTCAAGTACAAGCAAAATTCATATTTAAATAAATGGATGAAATACCCTGGACAGCAATGCACAATTGTAAAATAGAATAGGATAGAAACATTTATATAGCGTAAAATTGATACAACATCCTCTAATGCGCTCGAAGTCAAAAAGAGTCCAGGGCTTTATCAGGTTGAAATCCAAATTACCACCCACAGGGGGAGATATGCTAGGGTGGAGGATAAGTCTAAACAATTAGGTTTTTAGCTGTCGTTGGTCAAAGTTGGGGTTTTACGTCCCATTCAACAGCCAGGGTCATATTGGGACAGGTCCTCAGAATTGCCACTTTTGGGACTCGAACCCACAGAGGTGACAGCCTATGATTAGATGCCAAACTTGCTAACCACTAGGCCACTGAGGACCCTTAGCTGTCGTTGGAGACCTGTTATTGTGTGCTGTGATCAGACCAATTGTGGGAGTCTGTTCCATTCAGTGGGGGACGCCATTGCAAAACCTTGCCCACCAATGGCCTTTCTGGGACAAACTGAGGATAAAGATAGGCGATTTCCATGAGTAAGGCTACTGGTTTTGATCAAGGAAGATAAGTATGTAGGTTGTAAGAATTTATTTGCCTTGAAAATAATTGGATTATATGCGGTATGAAATGGGGAGGCAGTGTAGTTTTTGAAGAAAGGGACTGACATGGTTTGTTTTATCAAGTCTAAAACAATTCTACAAAGGGCATTTTGAATCTTCTGGTGTTTAGTCACATTATACTTACTTACCACATAGAGTGGGGAGTTACAGTAGTCAAGTCGACTGCTTATCATTAAATTTCCAAGCAGGGCTGCAGTCTGCACACTGAGGAATTTGTGAATGCGTCTTAGGTCCTTGAGGTGACAGTAGCAGGCACAACAAACCTTGGTTATATGACTGGTGAAGGTGTTTCCAGAGTCAAAACTAACACCTAGGACCTTCACTATATCAGTAGGGGAAATAGAATTCCCAAGACATTGTGTGGGAAATTTTTGCATGAGGGACTCTCTGGCTTATCTATCACCAATGATAATGAATTCTGTTTTCTCTGAATTGAGTTTCAGTTTCACACCGTCCATCCACTTTTGAACACAGTTAAGACACTCAGTGAGCTAAAAAAAACTGGAATCAAAGTTCCTATGGTCAAGCACTAAATATATTTGGATGTCATCAGCATATAGATGGTGGGTGGCACTGAAACTGGAAATGATATTACTGAGGGGGTAGTGTAAAGGATAAAAAGGAGGGGACCCAGGACAAAGCCCTGGGGTATTCTATAGCTGACTAAGAAGGGGTCTAAGAAGCTTTTACCTAGTTTACCCTTATGTTTGTGGGTTGTAAGATAGGATTTGATCAATCACACACCAATCACGGAGGCAATTAAAAATAATGTTATGGTCGATAGTGTCGAATGCTGCTGAGAAATCCTGCAATGTGAGCGCAACAGCCTTACTAGAGTCCATTGAAGTAGCAATGTTATTTTGGATTTTAAGGTGTGCTGTTTCTGTAGAATGCAATCTCCTGTAAGTGGACGGGTTAATATTGAAGAACCCTCACTATTAACGTGACTATTTAACTGTTTAGCCACTACTTTTTTGATAAGTTTGGGCATGAAAGATTGGACACTAGTCTGTAACTTTTTAGTCTTCAGATTTCTGTCTAGGCTAGGTTTCTTGAGAATAGGGAGGGGGAGGTGACATTTGCGGTTTTGATGCAGTTTGGGAAACTCCCTTCTTTTTGCAAGTAATTTATGATATTGGTAATTAGAGTGGCTAGGATGTCCCCACACACTTTAACTAGGGAGGTTGGTATCGGGTCCAGATTGCATGATTTGGTAGGGGAAAAATTTAGGATTTTGAGGATGTTGTGCTCAGATACTGGCTCAAAGTAAGATAGGGCACTGTTGTTGCTTCTTGGTCTTGTAGCGGAGGCAGGCACTGATGATTGTAGTACAACTCTGATTTTTATACTTTTGTCACTGAAATAATGTAAAAAGTTATTGGCTAAATCAGTGGGACTGATGTGATAAGGTAAGATGATGGTTGAGGATTTTTGTAAAATGGTGAATGCTCCACAGAGCCTTGTGGTGCTATTATTTTCAGCAATGACTGTGGAATACTGCTTGCATCTTGACTGTTTCAGTAGAAACTTGTAGCAACTGACAGCAGCTTGATATCTTCTCCAGTTGACTACTCACTGTGCCATACTCACTCATAATTGTACTTAAGATGCTTTGCTGAGAGGATTTCTGTTTTCTCAAAATCTTTGTCAGGGTGCATTGGTGTCTGTTTCCTTTTGATTGGAGCATACTTATCAAAAATGTTGCGCAAGGTATTAAAATACTGGTGACTGAGTTAACTGGCTGTAGTATGAGGATGTTTGATTAGATTAGAATTCAGGATGTCCTCTCGGGACTCAGTAATATTTATCTTGTAAATTTTCCGAGTATTAACCTGCCTAAATTTGCACGGTGCCTTGATAGGTATATTGACCGAAAATATGTTGTGTCCCTCACACATACATCTACTATATGGCTGTTGATATGGGTTGGGGAATCAATGATTTGGGTAAAATTTTATTGACAGAGAGAGTCATTGAATTTCTGCAACCAACTATCCTGTTTATTCAGATGCAGATTTAAGTCTCACAATATTATACACAGTGTGAAAAATAATGTCCTGGGCATTGCCTATGGACAGGTGAACAGAGGTCTCGAAACATGGTTGCGGTAGGACCATAAAATCAATATCATCATGGATGAAGAATCAGACACCACTACCTTTTCCCTCGGGGCATGGGATATGAGTACATTTGTAACCTGGAGTAGTGACAGTAGTATAAAGGGGGGCATTATAGCAATACTAAGTTATCCTGAGGAGCGGTTTTGAGCTCCTAAAACTGGGGTTTCCAATTAAAATCAATGGGATTGGTTAACCTCAGGAGTGATCAGATATGAGGCTCCTGTGGGTAACCTGCTCCTAAAAATGGGGGTTTCCAATTAAAATCAACGGGATTGGTTAACCTCAGGAGTGATCAGATATGAGGCTCCCGTGGTTAACCAGAGTGCGCATGCGTGCGCAAAAGATTAGGGGAGTGCGCATGCGCGTGCAAAAGATTAGGGGAGTGCGCATGCGCGTGCAAAAGATTAGGGTAGATTTTAAATTTTAGAGAGTGCGCATGCGCGTGCAAAAGATTATGGGAGTGCGCATGCGCGTGCAAAAGTTTAGCGAAGTGCGCATGCGCGTACTGTTTATTAAGACGTTGCTTACAGTATAAAAAAGACGATGCTTTAAAACATAGGTACATTTGTTAAAAAGAATCCAGCAGATCATTTCACGGTTAAATCTTTGATTTTATTTGTAGTTCACATCCTGGTGTTACTTCTTCAAAAATGAACAGGCAATGTCAATACTGTTTTAAAGCGTTTTCTTGCGCTTACAACAAAAAAAGACACGAAAACATATGTCTTGAATTGCAGGCTAAAAATAGATTGCATTGTTACATTTGTGGTAAAGGGTATGTGAGTGTACAAAAAAGGGTGAAACATGAAAATCAGTGTGTGAATGTAGGGGCAAATCTTTTGCAAGATTTAAAAAAATTTCAATGCGAAAAGTGTCATCACACGTTTGCTTCAAAGCAAAAGTGGAAGCAGCATTCTTGTACAGTCAAAACGAATGACAACATTGAGGCCATCGAGAAAAACAAATGTGAAACTTGTTCAAAGACATTTTCATCTGCTTTTAATAAAAAAAGACACGAAAAAGTATGTTCTGCAGCTAAAGCTAAGTGTGATAAAACAAAGGTAATAAAAGAAAAAGTATCATCTGCAACAAATGGTGAACCATCTGATGGTGTTGTTGCAGTGAACACCAAAAAACGTAAAAGATGCGATGAAGAAATTTTACCTAAAAGGAGAAAATGTCAATGTCGTCGTTGTGACGTTATATTTGAGGGACGTCACGAATTGCACTTGCATCAAAACACGCAGCATGGTGGTGCTCTTCAGAACAGGCCTTGGCGTCAAGAGGCTCATTTAGACGAACCTCCCTGGGGTGATCCGGTGAGAGACGAACCTTTGAGGCAGATTTATGAAGGAAATCAAAACGTTATATTAGCCGATGCTAAAATCGACAAAGGACGAAAAGTGATTTACAATTTACCCACGAATAATTTGAGGGACGGTGTAGATGAAATTTGGTGGAAATTGGATGAGATTTTTACGGATCAAAACGGTGCCTTTAAAATCAATCTTTCTTTAGGTCTTATTTTAAGGAATATGGAAACTGGAGAATACAGATATTTTGCACCTCACGTAAACGACTCTCTGTTTCCCTCGCCTTTTCTGATCGGGAGTAGAAAATATTTGAGAATATTTCAGAATAAAATTCGACGTTTAGATCCTTTGGAATACGTGAATAATTTGAGACCCAACAGCAAATGGAGGCCTTTCATGATCACGAATGTGAGATTTGACGTCACTCCGACGAATTTTCCTCTGGGAAAAGGTGTGTTACCCGATTATATCAAGCAAAAGCGCAGCATTGTGAGTATGGAAGTGGATTCACAAAACAGGCCGTATAAAGATGATCATTGTTTTTTTCGGTGTTTGGCTTATCATCGAAATCGAGTTCAGGAGAAAGCAAGCCTGTTGCAGACGTGGGAAGAATTTTCGGGTAAAAAAACCGTGGAATTAGCAGATATGCCAGATTTGGAAAAGTGTTTCCGCCTAAACTTGCATGTGTACGAACTACAACCGGATGATACCGTGATTCCTTTATTTATATCCAGGTCTCCATTTGAAAATGACATGTATTTAAATCGATACAAAACTCATTTGAGTTACATAAAAGACTTTCACAGTTATGCCAGAAAATTTACTTGTGTGGCCTGTCAAAAGATGTTTCAAAAAGCTTATAAGTGGCGCAGGCATATGAAGCAGTGCAAAGGTTTAACCAAATGGGAATATCCGGGGACATTTTATGCACCCTCAGAGACCATGTTTGATCAAATAAAAAGCTGTGGAATTTCGGTTCAAGATGCATTTTTTCCTTGGTTTATCGTGTATGACTTTGAAGTAATTTTACAAAAAGAACCTTGCAGAGTATCGGATAAATTAAAATGGGAAGCCAGACACGTCCCTATCAGTGTCAGTGTCTGTAGTAATGTGGAAGGTTTTAGGGAACCTCGGTGTTTTGTGCAAGATGACTTGAAAAAACTTTTAAAAGACATGTTAAGCTACATGACTGAGATAGGACAAGAAATCTGCGAATTAGCTCACCTTAAATGGGGGCATATTTTAGAACAAATCAAGGAAGTTTCCATCAGGGAAAAATTTGAAACTTATTTGCAAGAAATCCCCGTTTTGGGGAAATATGACATGAATTTAATGAAAACAGAAATTGTGCAACTTTTAGAACTCGAAAAGAAAAGCAATTATTTCGTCATAAAGAAAAACAACAGTTACATGTGTTTGAGCGACAAAAATTTTCGCTTTTTAGACATTTCTAACTTTTTAGCTCCGGGCTGCAGTTACTCCAAGTTTCTGAAAGCTTTTCAAATAGCTGAAAGTAAATTTTATTTTCCTTACGAATGGTTTGATGATAAAGCAAAACTAAACTGGACACATTTACCTCCTCCCGACGCTTTTTATTCCAGTTTAAAAGTTCAAAACACTTTGGGTGAAACGGAAATGGACATTGCCAAAAATTACGCTTTTGTTCAAAAAGTATGGAAAGAAGAAAATATGCGTACTTTTCAAGATTTTTTAATGCATTACAACAATTTGGATGTGGGTCCCTTTGTCAAAGCCGTTGAAAAAATGCATGTGTTTTACAGGGACAATGGCATTGATTATTTGAAAGAAACTATTTCTGTACCCGGGATTGCCAGAAAAATGATGTTTCAGCAGTCTAAAGACTCGTTATTTCTGCTGTGTGGAAAAAAAGATCAAGATCTATACAAAACGGTGAAAAAAAATATCATTGGTGGAGCTTCCATTATATTTTGTCGACATCACAAAGTGAACGAAACTCTGATTCGCGGAAAAAAAGTGTGCAAAAACATCATCGGCTATGACTGTAACGCGCTTTATTTGTGGGCTTTATCTCAGCCCATGCCCACCGGTTGTTTTGTGAGAAGACATTTTCCCGATTTTAAGCCGGAGGTATCGCATAAATATTTGGACATGTACGTCTGGATGGATCATTTGGCCGACGTGGGAAAAGTCAACATTGAGCACAAATTAAATATGGGTAAAGAAAAAAGAATAGGCAAATATTTTTGTGACGGTTTTGACAGTGAGAACAATGTGGTGTATGAAATGGACGGATGTTTTTTTCACGGGCACAGGTGTCACTTAACCGAAAACGCTTGGAAATCGAGGCCTAAATTGATGGAAAAAAGAGAAAAAAAAACAAGGGAAAAAGAACAATATTTAAAAATAAACGGTTGCAGAGTGGAAAAAATAAGGGAATGCGACTACGTCAAACATTTAAGACCCTGTTTAAATTATGACAAATATTTACCCCCTTATTATCAAAAGCATAAAGGTTCACTCAATGTTGACACGATATTGAAAGACATTCAGCAAGAATCTTTGTTTGGAATGGTGGAAGTGGACGTGGAAGTACCACATCATTTATATGATTATTTCAGTGAAATGTCGCCTTTATTTTGCACTTGTTTTATTCCTTTTGACGCGATGGGGGAATACACTCAGAAGCAAATTGAGGAACTGAATTTAGGAAAGCATCCTCGCAAATTGTTGGTGGGTGGCATGAAAGCCAAAAGGCTTTTACTGTTATCCCCTTTATTAAAGTGGTACTTAGACCACGGTTTGATTGTCACACAGGTGTATCAAGTCATTGAATTTTCTCCAATGTCTTGTTTTAAACAATTTCACGATAAAGTGAGCGATGCCAGAAGAGCTGGTGATGTTCACGAAGATCAAAGTATTATAGCAGATACAATGAAATTAATTGGAAACAGTGGATTTGGTTCTATGATTATGGATCAGGAAAAACATCAAAAAGTCATTTATGTGAGAGGGGATAAAGATATTCAGATGAAAGTCAATGATCCCCATTTTAAGAAGCTGACAGAATTTTCAGAAGACTTTTGTGAAGTGGAAATGTCCAAGTCGAAACAGATTTTGAACTTACCCATTCAAATAGGTTACAGTATTTTACAGTACGCAAAATTGAAAATGTTGGAGGGGTATTACGACTGTTTAGACTATTACGTGGAAAGAAGTGATTTTGAATATATTGAAATGGATACGGACAGCGCCTACTTTGCCATGTCTGGAAATACACTGGCTGACATTGTCAAACCGCATTTGAAAGAAGAGTTTTTACATAAAATATTTAAATCTTGTCATTTAAAGGAAGTGGCTTACGACAAACGTCAGGCTGGTTTATTTAAGATTGAAAAGGATCACGGACAAGAAATGGTGGCTCTTTGCTCTAAAACTTACGTGTTAGAAGACAGGGATGGATTTTGCAAAACTGCTTTAAAGGGTTTAAATAAAGCTGATATTGAAAATCCTTTGGAAAAGTGCAAAGAAGTTTTGTATACGGGTAAAACCGATGTGGGAATAAATAAAGGTTTTCGTGTCAGAGATAACACTTTATTTACTTATGAACAACGTCGAGCCGGTATTGGAAATTTTTATTGTAAAAGAGAATTGGTGGATGATGTGCACACCAAACCTTTAGATATAGTCTTGTGTCCCTGGGAAGAACACCAATGTACAGAAATTACAGACAATATTTTATCTCCTGTTTACCCTTTTAGTTTTAGTGTGGGGTCTAAAGATTTTCAAAATATTTACGCGTACTGTCAGACTTTAAAACGTCTGTCTGTTTTTGATCAAAATTATTTAGTTAAGTTGATTTTAAAGAAAAGATGGCAGACAGATGAGACCTTTAAAAACTGTTTAAAACAGCAAAAAAACAAAACCTTTGTATGGGTGCACAAAGATATATTTTGGGGATGTGGATTAAGCAGAGTTTTATTTAAGGTCACTGAGCTGAAACATATGCCAGGAGCCAATCAGTGGGGAGAACTTTTGAGTGAATTGCTTTGTGAAACGGATTATACAAAGAATTTTGAAAAAAAAAATCTTGATTTAATTTCTTTAAAGTGAGCAAGATTTTATTCCACATCCCTTCCAAATTTATTTTGTTTGGAGCCAGAGGTCCAGACAAAACCAATTCAACATGAAACAACATGTTTGAATCTCCACCTTTTAAAATTTGATCATCATGGCAATTATAACAATTGAAAATACGCCGGTATTTTTGTAGTCAATGCGCATAAATAGATGCCTCTCTCAGCAGAAGGGATCATTCAGTTGCAAGGTCACAAAGGAGACACATGGATAATTGGTGTGAAAAGTCCTTGGTCAAATACTCCTGTCAGATGATCATACTTGCTATTGTAATCATAGCATCTGTTGTGAATTTGTCATTAAACCAGGACGAAAAGGGTATTTGGCTACCATTGCTGTGTTCATCTTTGGGATATATATTGCCAAATCCCAGTATAAAAAAGAAAGAATGAATAAGCTTTTAAGTTCGATTTTCTTTGATCCCTCACACTCCGCAAGCTTTTCAGGTCCTCAGAAACTGTATGATGCTGCCGTCAAACAAGACAGCACTGTGACCCTCAATGCCGTGAAAAGTTGGTTGAGTGGAGAGGAGACATACACATTTCACAAACCATCCAGAAAGAAATTTAAAAGAAATAAAGTCATTGTCGGGTCAATTGATCAACAGTGGGATGTCGACTTGATGGACATGACGAAAATTGCAAAATACAACGATGGTTATCATTACATTCTTTTAGCTATAGACATTTTTTCTCGCTATGTATGGACGGTGCCACTCAAGGATAAATCTGGAAATGAAGTTGTTCGTGCGTTCACAAAAATTTTTAAAGAAAGAGTACCCGAAGTTGTGCGTTCAGACAAAGGAACAGAATTTTTAGGACACAAAGTTCAGAATTTATTCAAATCACACTTGATCCGTCACTTTGTGACCCAAAATGAAGTGAAGGCCAATTATGCTGAACGGGCTATTAAAACCATCAAAGGAAAAATCTACAAGTACTTTACATATAAACAGTCTTACCGTTATATCGATGCACTGCAAGACTTTACTCGGGCTTACAACTCAAGTGTACACCGATCCATTAAAATGGCACCAGCACAGGTCACAATGAGCAACTTGAATTCAGAAAGAATAAAGAATAATGAAAGAATGAAAAAGACCACTTTTAAGTTTAAAGTTGGGGACTTTGTCAGGATCTCACGTGCCAGAAAGACGTTCACAAGAGAGTATGATCAGAGGTAGAGTGGTGAACTGTTCCAAATAGTCAACCGAGATGGGACACAGAGGTATCCCACATACAAAATCAAAGACTATGCCGGGGAGTCCATTGATGGAACATTTTATGAAGAAGAGTTGCAGAAGGTCACTCCCAATGAGTATTATAAGGTTGAAAAAATTTTGAAAAGTCGCAAAATTAAAGGTCGCCCCAAAGAGGTCTTGGTGAGGTGGTTACATTGGCCTCCAAAGTATGATTCTTGGATACCAGCCACAGACATCACCAGTTTTTATAAATAGAAGGTTTTCTAAACCTGTGTTGACATTTCAACGTGAGCAGTCATGGTGAAAACATGTCTGTCGTTAAAAGGAACAAATACGTGTTAAGGATTTTAGCTGAAGGTGACCCCAAAGCAATAAAGTACATCATTCGTGGTGCGGACAGACCACTCATTCACTGTTTTGTGGATTGCGCTCACAATATTCTAGAGGGGAATATTCCCCTTGGGCTTAAAGAAAAGAAAAGACTGGCAAAGTATATAGAAGAATTGCGAGCATTAAGGAAAAAGAATACCTCTGACAGAAAAAAGAAACAGATTTTGCAAAAGGGTGGATTCCTGCCTGCTTTATTGGCTCCTATTTTAGGAACTGTTATTCCTCCACTTGCTAAGAAACTGGTAGGGCTTTTCACTCGGCGATGAATAAATTTATAGAAAAGATTGTTGTGCCCAAGTCATTCTTGATCACCAGAGACTGTGCACCAGTGGGAAGAGATGCCACAGCTACTGCTATGGCCAGATTAGAAAAGGATATGAGTGGACTGTTAGAAGACCCCGTATTGGAACCAACTGAAAAAATGAAGCTCTACAATCAGTCGATGAATCGTCTGCTGACTTATGATCGAAAGCAAGACCCCCGAACCTGGGGATCCTGTGGTCCCTGTGGAAGACCCTAAAGAAGATTTAGAAAATGACTTGACCATCACTCTGCCACCTTCTCTGAGGAGTAAAGGTCAGCACCTGTATCAAAAGTTAAAAGGAACTTTACAGTGGAATGACAAAGGCGAAATTTTAACAGAAGACAATCAACCCATTAGTGGATCACACATCACAGATTTGATTAACACGGCTATTCGAACACAGAGAAAAATAAGAACACTCCCAACTGGTTGGGGATATTTTAATCAAAAGTTACAAGAAGCTAACATTCCAGAGAGGTTATTGGGGCGTGGTCCCCAGTTTCAACCACAAGAGGAGGTGTGGAAACCTGAACCAAAATCCGAACCAGATTCTGAACCAGAACCAGAATCTGAACCGGAATCTGAACCGGAATCTGAATGGAAACCAAAGATTCCAAGAAAAAAGTACAAGTGGGAGAGTACATAAAAGGGAAAGCATCCCTTGATTTCCTTCAGTGTGACGAGAGAGACAGACCATGAAAGACTTTTATCTCTATTTACCAAGCAATACAAAGCACACGGGTAATACTCCCGGAGAGTTTATTGTACCACTGGCTCAACCTTATGAACTGGTCGGTGAATGGGAAGTGGGCCTGATGGAAATTCAATATGCAAGAACGTGGTATAATGTTCCTTCAGATCAATTTGTTCAAGTTGGGAATACAACCATACTCATTCCCGAGGGTATTTATGCTGATATAGGGGAATTGATCAAAATCTTAAATAAAAAAATTAAATGGGGCCTTGGTGGAAACCCACCTGTCACTGTCGAATTCAATACCATTGAGACCACGCAAAAAACGAGACTTAAAATTGAAACAAATGACGCATCAGAGGAGTTAGCACCTGACTTGTATCTACTATCCGGTGATGAGAAAGATTTTTGGAGCTGTTGAAATCAATATAAAGGGGGATACGGGTGAAATTATTCCATTTGTTGGTGGGAAGTCATTCGTAACGCTTCACTTTCGTAAAAAATGAAGCATAAGGATTACTGCTGCGATGATTCTACCCGTCAAGCATATGAGCAGTATTACACGAGTCAAGCAGGAAGTGGATTACCAGGATTTCAAGGTTTGCGATATCAAAGAGGTCACGGTTTGGGAAGTCTATTTCGGGGTCTTGTAGGAGTGGGTGCTCCCCTGTTGAAAAAAGGTGCCATTGCATTGGCAAAACCTTGGGACAGAAAGCTCTCAAAGCAGGAGTTGAACTGGCACAAGATTACTTGGGAGATAATAAAAGGAACAGCAAACAAAGAAAGCGTGTCATTTCATCAAGAGCAGTCAAAAGAGGAGGACCTTCCAGGAAAAAAAGAAAAGATATTTACTCTTAAACATGCCTCTGATTCACCCGCTGTCATGCGAGTGCATCAAAAGTGAATTGGATTTGTTTGGTGTGCCACTCACTCAAACCAGTGTTGAAGAAGGGAGATGGGTAGAATATGGACTAATTACAGCAGTCAAGGACAGTGATGATACCATTGAATTTAAAATTGCTGAGACTGACTCAGAGTACATAGATTTGAAAAACAGCTTCATTCGAGTCAAGGCTAAAATTGTGGATGCTGACGGAGAGATATTGGGTGCCACTGCAGATGTCGCCCCGGTAAATTTTTGGCTGCATGCTTTGTTTAGTCAGATTGACATGACCCTGAAAGACACTTTAGTCACCACCTCCAATAACACCTATCCTTACAAAGCGTACATAGAAACAGTCCTCAGTTTTGGGACTGAGAGCAAACAAAGTCAACTCACGGCATCGATGTGGTACAAAGACACAAATAACTTTTCTCTTGACCAGCACAATGAGGGATATGTCAAAAGAAAGGAGCTTGCCCGTGAAAGTCACTTGATAGATATGATGGGAAAACTGCACCTGGACCTCATGTTCCAAGATCGCTACATACTCAATCACACACCCATCAAGTTGCGTCTAACCAGAAGCAAGGATAAGTTCGCCATAGTCAGCCCAATGGATAATACCGTATTTAAAGTGAAGCTGGATAGTGTTAAGATGATGATCAGAAAAGTTCAAGTGAATTCAGTCATCCAGGCAGCTCACGCAAAGGCCTTAGAAATGGGAACAGCCAAGTACCCCATCACCTGAGGTGAATGTAAGACGTACACAGTCAGTTCAGGCACAAGAAGTCATGCAGAAGAAAATTTGTATTCGGGTCAAATTCCAAAACGTATTGTCATAGGTTTTGTCAGAAACAGTGGCATCAATGGAACGTACCAAACTAACCCATTCCAGTTTGAACATTTTGATATGGACCATATCGCACTGAATGTGGGGGGCACATCCGTTCCTGGTAAGGCACTTCAACCTGATTTTGAGACTGGAGACTACATGAATTGCTATATGACTCTCTTCTCTGGCATGGGATCCATGTATCAAGATGAAGGGAACCACATAGATAGGGAGGAGTATAAAAAGGGATATACCTTGATCTGTTTTGATTTGTCACCTGATCTGGAAGAGGGTGGGGGATATGTGAATTTGAGAAAGACTGGCACAGTGTCACTCGAGGTGCACTTCAAAAAAGAATTGACAGAAACTGTGAACATTGTTGTGTATGGAGAATTTGAAAATACTATTGAAATTGACCAGTACAGATCCGTTGTTACTGACTTTACCCTGTAGAGTTCTGAACTGATGAATACATTTGAATTGGAAAAAGTGTTAAATACCTTCAAGCCACCGGAATGGGACACCGGAGTTTTTGCCAGAAATGAGCTGAGAAGTCCAACAGAAAAATGTGTCTTTATTTGCAACACAGACTGCTCTCACAATGAAGGAACCCACTGGGTGGCACTCAGCATCAATGACCAAGGTGAGGGTCTGTACTTTGACTCTTATGGATTACCACCTGTCTTCAAAGAATTGAGCTCATTTTTTGAAGGTCATATTTGCACTTACAATGATGTTCAACTGCAAAGACCTTTCTCACTGGCCTGTGGACATTACTGTGCATTATTTGCTCTCCACACCTTTGCTGGCTGCAGCATGGAGACGACTGTCAACAGGATGGAGAAATACAGTGATGACCAGATTGAAAACTTTGTAAAAAAAATACTGATGAAATGATGAATGGTCTTGGTGAAAATGGTCTTGATGAAATGATGAATGGTCTTGATGAAATAATAAATGGTCTTGATGAAATGATAAATGATCAAAATGAATAATAAGAAATTATAATAAATAATAAAAGGTTAAATAATAAATGATAAAAAATAAAAAAATAATAAATAAATAATAAATGATAAATGGTCCTGATGAAATGATAAATGGTGAATGGTCTTGATGAAATGATAAATGGTCTTCTACTGATGAATCATAAATAAACTATTTCAATTGGTTTAACTTTTGTTGTGGTTTAAAATTAGTTGTTCGAAACCATTATATTGTCTTGCACATTTATAAAATTAATATTTAAGCTAATTAATTGTACATATTGTACCTATATTTTTAGTCAAGGCATTATTGTTAGACAATAAATATGTTTGTACAGTAAAAGTGTTTTATTTATGCAGTGAGAGGAGGAGGGGATGGAGTGAGAATGAGGGACAAGGGTAATATTAGGAGGAGGAGGAGGAGGAAGAGGAGGGAATGAAGTGAGAATAAGGATCAAGGGTAATATTAGGAGGAGGAGGAGGATGGATTTAGTGAGAATAAGGATCAAGGGTAATATGAGGAGGAGGAGGAGGAGGAGGAGGGAAAATGAGAATAAGGATCAAGGGTAATATGAGGAGGAGGAGGAGGAGGAGGGAAAATGAGAATAAGGATCAAGGGTAATATGAGGAGGAGGAGGAGGAGGAGGGAAAATGAGAATAAGGATCAAGGGTAATATGAGGAGGAGGAGGAGGAGGAGGAGGGAAAATGAGAATAAGGATCAAGGGTAATATGAGGAGGAGGAGGAGGAGGAGGGAAAATGAGAATAAGGATCAAGGGTAATATGAGGAGGAGGAGGAGGAGGAGGGAAAATGAGAATAAGGATCAAGGGTAATATGAGGAGGAGGAGGAGGAGGAGGGAATATGAGTAAACAGAATGATCAGGGTAATATCAGGAGGAGAAAAATATAAATAGCAGTAAGTTTTACAAACAAGTTCATTTTTCAATAAAACACTGATCTGAAAAGATGTCTCAGTGTCCAGTCTGTGGCAAGTCATTTTCTCGAAGTGATAATTTGAAACGACACATGAAAAGTATCCACGAGAAGATGACACCTGAAATGCCAGTGCATCGTTCAAAGCCTATGCACTACCAAGATGGTTCCTGCATCACTGTTGCCCTACCTAAGCTGATTCATCCGTTTACTTGTCTAGTCGCTGGCCCGACAGGAAGTGGAAAAACATCATTTCTGAAAAGGCTACTGGAACTGAAACATGAAAAGATTTACCAATGCCCACAAAGAATAGTGTGGTGCTATTCCCAATGGCAACCTCTTTACACCACCATGAAAAATGTGGAATTCCAACTAGGCTTACCAGACGTTGAAGAACTGGAATCGTGTCTCCTGGTGTTAGATGACATGATGGACAGCTTGGACAGTGGAGTGGCTGACCTCTTTACCAAAGGGAGTCATCATAAAAATATATCCGTCATTGCAGTGACCCAGAATGTGTTTCACCAAAGCAAATTTCAGAGAACTATCAGTTTGAACACACACTACATGGTGCTGTTTAAGAATCCCAGAGATGCCAGCCAGATTCAATATTTAGCCCGACAGATGTACCCCAAAGATCCAGAATACCTTGTACAGGTGTATGAAAGAGTGATGACCCTGGGACCGTATAGCTATCTGTTCATTGATCTGAGGCAGGAAACACCGGATAACATGAGACTGAGAGCAAATATATTAGAAGATGAAGAACGATATTACTGTCAAAGAAAATAATAATAAACTTTAAACTTTTAATGTTTTCTTTCTTTTTAATGAGCTTGATAAAACGAAAATAGCTATGTTCACTTTACATTTCAATGCACTTTCTTGGGTAAGACTTTATGTGTATTCATGATTAGTCACAGGAGGCACTATATGTACAGAAAATAAAATTATTTAAGTTTCAAGACATGCCCATATTATCAGATGTAAAACTACAAGTTTACAAACTCTACTAAACAAGTCGTGCATGCACAAGATCATGCGCAAGACACACATGTGCATCCTAATAAACAGTATGCGCATGCGCTCTTTGCTAATCTTTTGCGCGCGCATGCGCAATCCCCTAATCTTTTGCACGCGCATGCGCACTCCCCTAATCTTTTGCACGCGCATGCGCACTCCCCTAATCTTTTGCGCGCGCATGCGCACTCTGGTTAACCACGGGAGCCTCATATCTGATCACTCCTGAGGTTAACCAATCCCGTTGATTTTAATTGGAAACCCCCATTTTTAGGAGCAGGTTACCCACAGGAGCCTCATATCTGATCACTCCTGAGGTTAACCAATCCCATTGATTTTAATTAGAAACCCCAGTTTTAGGAGCTCAAAACCGCTCCTCAGGATAACTTAGTATTGCTATAATGCCCCCCTTTATACTACTAGTGACACTTGCTATAAAGCTGTCGATGTCATCTGATCAAAGCCTGGTCTCAGTACCGCAATGTCATCAGACTTGTGGCTATTAATGAAGTCTGCAAAGGCAACAGACTTGTATCTGATAGATCTGATATTAATTAGACCTTTCAGTTAAAATACTTGTGTTAGTGCCAGGACTTATACTGATATCCTTTAGAGGATCAACAACAGGGACACCCATGGACTAACATGTTTTAAGGAGTGTGTTACCCTACAGGTTGCTAGGAAGACAAAGATAACCCTGTTGAGACATGGGTGAATTGCCAGACTTATATTTTTGGTGGAAAGGCAGGGAAAGTGGAATGCAAACTCGAGGCAACAGTAATTGGTAATGTGGAAGGGTTGTCAATGGTGGTATTGGTTGCCAGAGCAAACTGCAGTAAGTAAAGACAGAACCAGAAAGTGCAATGCATGACCAAAAGGAAGACCAAACAAAACTAGAAAAATGTGAACTTACCTTTCCTATGTACTAAACTGTCAATACAGCAAACCAAAGATGAGTAGGTTATGAACAGTGGAAGATAGATGCAAGATAAGTATGTAAAATTTAATATATCCAAAATTTGATGTGGAATGATAAGAGGAGTAATTTTAATTTTTTGAATATTATTTGATTGAAATACTACAATATGTTAATTGCTGAAACACCTATGTGAAATCTGCGGGAAATGTTTGGGTGAGCGATAATACCCGAAAGAGACTGTTATTACAATTCTGGCATCTTGGCAGAAGTAATATGAGCAGACAGTGATGTTTCTAAGTGAAAATTTATATAAAATGACAAAAAGGTGATATTAATGTGATATAACATAAAGTAAAATTAAAAAAATCAATTGAGATTAAGAGATAAAATATTTCCTCTGTTTTTTCTATCAGTGACATGAAATCTTGCAATAAATTTGCGAACATTTGCAAGACGTGTACAAATTATCTGATGTATTGTTAATCATCCACCAAAGTTTTATATAATGATCAATATTTGCACCTAAAATATGGAGTAAAACAGCATTTTAGTACCATCAAAATGAACCAAAGTACTAAGGCATAATAACTGGTCAAACAGGGAAAAAGGAATTTACCATTGTACAATGTACTAAAGATTCCAATGTTATTCACAGAATTATTGGTTCCTCTATCTCTAAAGTGGCTGATTAAAATATCTGCCTTGATCTGAAAGTTGATCCAATCAAAGTACATGGATCAAATGTAATCCAAAATTTGATAGAAAATAAAATCAGTTTTGTGAATACAAATCTTAGTTGATTCAACAATTCAATCAAAAGTTGAATGTTTTCATTCAAATTTTATCTAATCTTTATTGATATTTATAAGTGAATAACCCCCCCCCCCCCTCGAGCTGTCATTTTTTAGGAAATACTTGAATGCTTTATTTATTTATTTGGGGTTTTACGTCGCTTTCAAAACTGTACAGGTCATATCACGATGGGAAGTTGGAAGGGCAGAGGAAACTAGTACATACAGTTCTTCAGGGTTCTTTGCTGTAAACTGCCGACCAATGGCAAGCAGCTACCAGCTTTCCCACTTGAGGCCATGCTGGGAACCGAACCCCGGCCTCAGAGGTGGGAGGCGAGAGGAAGTACTTGAATGCATACTACCCATGGACAAAGGTCTGTGCATCTTCATGCAATGTTAGTTAATAATTAAATTTCTAACTGCAATCTTGTACACTCAGGGAATTATAACATGTGTTTACAGAAAAGGTACATCATAAGTTACTATGGCAACAAGGGAGCAATGTGAAGAGTGGTTCCAGAAAGCTGATAAAGACCAAGACGGTTATCTGACTTATGAAGAAATGGCAGATATGATGAGGTGTTATGGGTACAAAGGACCTGACGAACAAATCAAGGTGAGTTATTTATGTAATCTAATGGGGGTGTTCCACTGGAACCGACCCTATAACTATGGCTTTACAACTCTAGGGTTGGTTGCAAAAGTCGGGGATAGAGGGCACAAATCCATAAAAAAAGTGTAAAAATATTGTTTCAGTTTCATCTCCCTGACAGGACATATGTATCAAGATCCCGACTTGACTTGGGATCAGGATGATTTTCTCCACTTCAAGATGGGTAACTACCAGGATAAGCCGTAAACCCCCTTACAGACAAGCCATGTCAAGCGCCAACAAGCTGTACTGACAAACAGACAGGACTGGAGAATTTCCCAACCCACCCTGACAGGACTGCTTCATTTCTGGAGATGGGATCGAGAGTAGTGATCTCACCAACACTATATAAACCCCTTTTGGCTATTGTAGATCATCATTTATCATTGCAAAGATGTTAGCCACACCTCTGAGAGACTTTCTACAAAAGCTAAGGGTCCTATTGTTTTTATTGAGTTTAATATTTTGATTTTTATCATGATTTGCAGACAGAAAAGGACACATCTGAACCCAGGACCAGCACCTTCCCTACAGCCAGCACCACAGACAAAGCCAGCCCCCAGGAGAAAAAGAAAGCCATCAAATTCCCTGGGCCCTGCCCTGGTTCCTTTAAAGACAAGGGAAAGGATGCTACAGCAACTTCCTGGCCGACTTAATATACATTGATATCCCAGGATACCAGAATTTTGTCAGGATGGCACCTACCATTTTTGACCTCATGGAAGAATGCATATACCACCACATCAAGAAGTCACTAATTTTAGGAAGCCCTTAGAAGTTAAATTGAAACTGGAATATTTTATAACTACCATCTAGTAGCATCTAGGGTAGTCCCCTCTACCCTACTGAGTCAGTCAAGAATTTGGGAGTATGATTTGATTCTGATTTTTCCTTGTTCAAACATGTTCAGAATGTCTGCAAAAGTTTTTAGTCCAACTCTGTGGCTTTAGACATGTCAGGCACTTTCTTACTCATAATGCTTCAGTACATGTGGTCAGTGCTGTTGTTAGTAGCAGGTTGGATAAATGTAACTCACTTTCCAGGAGTATCTCTATCTTTATAAATTACAGTGCATCCAAAATAGTACAGCTAGAATCAAAATACCAGATATGCTAGTGTAACTCCTATACCAGTTCTTACAGTACCAGGCACAGTCCGAGAGTGGTGGTAGTTACCTTGTGGTTCTAAAGTTCCAACCCTCTATTCATAAATCACCCACTCTTTGGAATGCTCTTGATGTCGAGATTTGTGTGTCCCCCTCCTGAGTCTGTTTCACAAAGCAGCTCAAAACCTACCTGTACACCAAAGCAAACCCACCTTAGTCTTACTCACCTCCTGGCGTTCTCTGTGGTGCTTGGCCTTTTTTCCTGTCCCTGGGTACTGAAATTGGTTGACTGTTTGAATAGGGGAAATTAAGCGCTATAAAAGTCCAATTTGAATTAGAATCTGTAAATTCGTCCCCAAGGTCTGATGAGTCATCCTTGCTCAATTCTAGGAAAAATATACTGGTGCTGCTCTACTGACCCTGAAGACTGGAAAAAGGTTGAGGAGAAGTGCAGAACCAGATGGAATGTCCCCATATTGTAGGGGCAATAGACAGGAAGCATATCGCCATGAAGAAGCCAAAGAAATCTGCCAGTGACTATAACAACTGCACATGCTTCTTTTCCCTGGTGCTGCTAGCCCTGGTTGATGCAGAATACAGATTCCTCTGTGTCAGTGTGGGGTCAAGTGGATCAAGAGATTTGAGAAGGTCGAGGATGGCACCTTGGAGACTACTGGATGATTTGGGGACAAATTTGCCTTATTTCTTGCTAGGTGACAACACCTTTGCCATGATGCCATGTATGGTGAAACCCTACAGCAGGGGATAACTCACAAGAATATCAAACTACAGGATCTCGAGAGGCGAGAGGTTGGTGGAAAATGCGTTCGGAATATTATTGAGCAGATTCAGACGAAGGCCAAAGGTTGTCAGAGACATTGTTTTCACATTTGTGGGCACAAACGTAATAAATGGACCTTGAAATGTTTTACAGCAGTGGTCCTGAAAAGGACCAGTTGCAGGCAAGTACAGTGTCTCTACTGCTGCTGTTGTTTGGTGTCAGCTGACTGCTGAGGAAGTTGAGTCTGGGTAAGCTGCTGCTGATGTTCTTGCTGCCAGTTGTTGTTGGAGGAGTCACAGCATGTTGGTGTGGCTCGGGCCGTGAAAATGGCTGTGGTTTGTCAATCTGTTGGTCATCACGGACTGTAGATTAACAGAGAAGCTAGAGACTACTGATGTTGTGCTGACTTTCTTGACCTGTGGCAGAGGCAACTGACTGTGGGTTGAAGTGCTTCAATGGGGTCAATGTGAAACTAAGTGGTCTTGAAGGCTTGGGTTGTTGGTCGCAGCAACTATGTAGGGAGTTGGCTGCCCTCTGGGTTACTGCTGTCCTTTGTTGGCCACTTAGCTCTGCTGAGCGGGTTGGATTATCTGGATTGCTGGCATCTGAGTCTATGGTTAAAATGTATTCCCTTGCAGCTGGTACTGGTGGATGTGGCTGTAAAACTGTCTGTGGCACAAATGTTGAAAGTGCATTGGAGCTCCTAGAAAGTGTTTGTTGCTGTGCTTGCTGGGACTGATGGCTCCTTTCCTCTGTATGCAGATGCCTGGTAGTTGCAGAAGGCTGTTCTTACGGTCTCCTGCCTTGACCCAGGAAATAATGACAGAATGGTTTTGATTTAAGCAAACTGGTCCATGACCTGCTGGTTGACTGTAGAATACTTGAAACCTGCACTGAGGCTGGTAACAGAATGCTGTATTTTGTTGTCTGATTTCATGCTGATCTCCATACTATCCGTGTCAGTTGAAGCTCTGGGGATGTCTTGTGTTGAGTCAGCTTATGCACTGGCCCCTGAGACCAGGCACTTGAAGGCTGAAGATTTTCTGCATCCAATGTGCATCTTCAAGATTTTAAATTTATCCTGAATCCAGTTCTTCCTCTCTGTCATTTCTTTTGGAGCCTGACCAGACATGGACTGTGTGGGTTTGCAATAGTGTGTCCTTTTGGGATTCGAACCAAGTCTTGCACACTTTGACAGACAGCTTGCAGCTGTTGGTAAACATCTTCCAAAGGCATTCCTTTCTGGCCTGGTCTTTAAAATGTCTCGTCATACAACTCCTCGTGGTCCTTCACAAAGTCCACAATGGCCTCCTGATTTGAGTTCATCAGGTAGATGTTTGTATTATGCCTTGAGTGCGATTCAGATGAGCCCGCCTCTCCTCTACCCTCTGTCACCATTCTGTGTCACTTCTGTCTGTCCTTGCACACTTATCGGCCACTCCTCTGCTGAGTATGTAGTTTCCTCCCTCCTGGCTTCCTCCTCTGTTTCTGTGCGTCTTCCTTCCTTTCTGTTGTCTCCCCCTCCTCCTATGTATATTAGCAGTTGTATCCCCCAACTTGAGCTCTGTAGGTGTGTCTGTGGGGATTTCTATCTTCCTAACTCTTCTGCCCTTTTTAGGACACATCTTTGTTTTGTAAAAGCAGCATTTGTGAAAAAAATCCTAACCACAAGTCAGCTCAACTGGTATCTCAGCACTAAATTCTAGTTAATTTGTGAAAAACAAAAGCCTTATCCTAAATGTTGCAAAGAAAGTCGTTTGTCCTACATACTGCCCAGCTTGTCTATTGCTGTAACTGCCTTGTCACTTTCTGTGTATGGCTTGTCATGATGTGTTCCCTGCTTGTCTACTAAGAGTTTACCAACTTCTGGAGACTTCCCATCTTGACGGAGCTTGGAATCTTGAAGTAGCCAAATCAAATCGGTAATGTTTACTACAGGCCGGTCTCCTTTCACATGCAGTCAGTTGGTGTACAGCCTGTCAGGAGGTGGTGTTCAGCTATTTAACCACTACAGACTGGAAAGTTCTTCCAGACAAGACAGGTGCATTGTAGGACAAGACTGGAAGTGTGTCCAACAAGCTCTAGAGACCCACGACAGGACGTTTTCCAGGTGGGCGGAGCCAAGGTCCAGATACAAACATCTTTGATAATTTGCAGATCCACCATGACAAGCTAGGAAACTACAACCAATCCTAACCGAGTCTGTAAACATTGCTCCCAACCCTCGAAAGATACATAGTTACAGATAGCTCAAGTGGAACACCCCCATAATCTTATTTTATAATCTGGTGACTTCTCAAACTTGTCTTTTATATAAACTTTCCCCTCGCTATGATAAACACAATCCGTGTTATATTTATTTGTAAGTTTTTTTTCTATTTTGCTATTTTATCAATCTCAATTAAAGAAAATGATAGTACCAATTAACTTTTTTTGTTTTAAGATGGACTAATCATGTCTTGTGTCCAGTTTGAGGTATTTCTTTTCTTGAGATCCTGATGAAACAAAAACAAGTCTTACCTCAGATAAAAGTAAGTTGACATTTGACTTGTCTCTTAAAGTCATGCAATATTTTTGAAAAAAAAACTGAATCAAAAACTCAGCCTAAAGTGTCAGACAATTATCAGCTTTTTAGAAACTAAACTAAAATTTGAGACTTAAGATGTTTTTTTAAATCAATAAACTTGTATCTACTATATATCTTCTACCTTTGATTGGTTTGTCACATGACACAGAAAACCACTGTGGTTATTCGATAACATTGGACTTAGCCAAGTCAAACTTTGTGATATCCATTGAAGTTCCAGACCTAGTCAAGGCGAAAGTCTCAGATTCAAGCACCTGACTTAACCAGAAACTTGGTTAATTCTAAGATCCTTTGTGAAACTGGCCCTTGGACATGAGGGAGACAATTGTGCCACGACACTATGCTTTCTGTTCCAGTTTTGAGAAAAATGCATGGTGTTTCATTTATCGACGTACATTGAAATTTTCTGGAAAATATTGACAATGGCACAAAGAATAAGTGATTTTTTTAACATTGCATTTATAATCAATATAGGATATGTTAGATCTTGGCGGAAGTATGCCCTCTCCAATTACCCTTCTTAGTGATAAACATTTTCCTGTAGAATTAAAATATTAGTTTTTAAATTTTGACATGAACCAATGCACAATAAATTTACACATTTCAGAAGTACTTTGAAGCCACTGACAAATCTGGCGACAACAAGGTATCTCTGGTAGAGTACCTTGAAATGATGGGGCAGATTCCACCACAGACAACCAAGTAGGTATATTTGGTACTCTCTTCAATTCGTACAATAACCAGTGCTGCAGTATCATCTTTTGGGAAGCATCTTATGACTCGCCTCTTCATCTTAGGTCACCCAACTGACAATCCTCTCCTTTTTCACTCAAACAGCCACAGGTTAAAATATAAATAAATAAATAGATTTTATTTATTTCTAGTTTGATAGAATCAGTTGGCTATTTCTACAAATTTTAACAAAACTAATTCTACAAATCTTATCAACATTTTTAATTTTTGTGATAAATACAATACCAGAAATGTATGAAATGGAGATAGCTGAAGTTAGACAACTTATTTAGGCTATCCCCTAAATAATTGAAACAACTTTGCTGTAGTAATTTCACATATACCCAGTTTATAGGTTATCTGTTTATCATTAATATTACCATAATAGTGTTTGTTTTAATAAGTTAATACTACTGTTATGCCTCCCCAATGAACAATTCCAACGTTTGCAAACTTGTGATGGTAAAGGTTAATTAAACATTCCAAAATGATGGGTACAAAACCCATTTATTACTGGTTATCAAAATGTTTTGTTTATACCATTTATTAAATGTTTGATGACAAATGTTTGAAAACATTGCAAAATGAACATGTCTCATAAATGCACATGTCTCATAAATGTTACTTCAGCATTGCTTACAAATATGAACCTTAATTTGGGGTCAGAGGTCTAATTAAACCTGATTTTAGGTTGCTTGCAAATGAAAGCAACATAATGTTTTATGTATACAGATTATTACACATTTAGCCAGGAATATTTGAAAAAAGATTTTCAGTATAACCTTCATTTCTCGAGCTTCTTGCTTCATAAATGTTTTCAGCAAAAATATGTGTAATGAGAATTTTTTTAACACGTTTGACCTTTAAAACGTCTCTAATATGAACTTGACCTACTATTACTATAAACACTATACTATTCTATAAACAAAGATTCAAATATGGCCACCATAAATGTTCCTACACTTAAAATTTGAAAAGGCAGAAAAAAAGTATGCCTTAACATAAAAATATATCAAACAAAGGATATATGATACCAGGAATATAATTTAAGTAGAAAAAAATTAAAGGACACAGAAAGCCTCTGTTATTATTTGTTAAAATCAGCTTAAGCTTGGTTTAAGCCAAGTCCCCTTTTATGAAATCCAATTAAGTCCAAAACTTAGCCAAGTCAAAAGCTTTAAATTTAACTCTCCGGGCCTGTGTTCACGAAATGGTCTTATGTCTGAGACAGGAAGTAATCTGAGATTAGAGACTTGTGATTAAGTCTAAACTTTGTATTCACCCACAAGTTCTTAGCTGAGACCAAGGTGAGGCCAGACAAATCATGAACTTGCAAAGATAAAAATGTGTGCAATATTATTCGCAAAAAAAATTGAAAAAAAAAACTGAAAAAGAAGATTTTGCCAATTATTATTATTTTTTTTTATTTTGGAGGTCACATGATCTACTATGCTGTCAAAATCAAAATTTAAAAGTAAGGTGCTGCTTTCATCAGCCTCTGAAAAAAACCTAACCACTTGGTCGAAATGCATAAATAAACAATATTATTTTTTCTCAGGCTCTAATTAGAGAATATTTGGAAAGTTTTAGTCACTTTCTGACTACCTCATCTATAGTTTTTAAGATACAGTTTAGGCCAAAATTGGGAGCTGTAAATTGTCACAAAAGTTTTGGTCAAGTATTCCTTCCTGTTTTAAATGAATTATTTCTGCTTTACCTTATACAACTAAAAGTCAACATATGTAATATCAGTTATAGCAGATTATGCTTGTGGATTTTGCTACAATATTTTAATAATAACAATGTACCAGTCTTTAGTTTGAGATCAAAGTTGGTCTCAATTGTTTTATGAATCGCCAAGTAGTGTGAGATGGTAAAAAAATGTTCTCAGGCTTGAGACCAAAAACTTAAAACCTGAGACAATTTTTGGTCTCAGCAACTTTTGTGAATACAGGCCAAGGCTTAGTCAAAACCTGGCCAAGGTCCGGAGACCAAAAGACTGTGTGAAATTAGCTATAGGTCAAGAACACTTTAGTGATTTTCTGCAGGATGAAAATTAAAACTACTGTTTCTGTTATTTCATTCTTCAGACCATATTACACCAGCAAAAATTGATGGTAAAAGCGATAATAACAAGAAAAAACTGCTAGAGTGCTGGGTTGGCATTCACAAAAAGGGATTAAGCTCAAGAAAAGCCAAAAATCAGCTCAAGTTCCCAGCTGTTTATATTACACTTGGGCTGATATTTGGCTAAACTTAGATTTGATCCTTTTTCTGAATATGGAAGTTTCGCCAAAGGTATAAGACCTGTTTCAAACTCAAAGTTGAGACTTTTGTTTCCAATGTTTAGAACGTTTTACTTGAGCCCAGGGCCAGTATTCACGAAAGGTCTTAGACTTAGCCAGGTCTTAGGCTTAAATCCAGTCTTAAAGTTAAGACTTTTGTCTCAGCGAAGTTTTGTCGTAGAACCGTATTCACAAAGGGTGACTTAGCTAAGTCCAAGATTATCAAATAACCACAGTGGTTTTCTGTGTCATGTGACCTTTCTTTTCTATTCAAACTATACTATTGGTGACATATATCCTTCATTTAATGCATTTTATCTAAGGAAAAGTGATGTTTTGAAATGGAAAATCTTGTTACCACATATAAACTTCCCAAAGACTGCTTTAGTGAGGTGTACTGTATAATTATACTTTATTTACAGCCATTTCAAATTTTGAAGTGGAGAAAAGTTTATGGCGGCCATATTTAAGTCGTCTTTACAAAATTTAAGCCCACTACCAACCAGTCTTAAAGTTGAGCCCTTGGCTAAGCCTAAGACCAGTCTTAAATTCTTTGTAAATACCACTAAGCCTAAGTCAAAAGTCTTTGGGGCAGAAATTTGAGACAAAAGTCTCAACTTTAAGCCTAAGCCCTGGCTAAGACCTTTTGTGAATACGGGCCCTGGTTCTCAAACTTGCGACTGGTTGGTAGTGGGCTTAAGTTTTGGTACAAGAACCGATGATACAAAACAAACCTCCCATTGAAGGAATATGGTTTATTACAGTATATCAAACATGCATAAAATTAATATATATAAATGCTAACTGAAGAAAATTTACAACTGAACACAAATGACACATGTTCCATGTAAAAATACAATGCTTACAAGATAACGACATGATGTAAAGTTACTACGATTAATAATTCATATAAGAGTGGCCACTTCCAGTTATCTAACGCAAGTTACACTTAAAATTAACCATGAGTTCTCCATGCATATTATGTTATGGTCACCAAAAAGTGACTACACTACGAAAGGCTCCATTTGAAACACCCGATGAATAGGTTTGACTAACCCAAGTTTTTATAACTTTAAGGTTGCCCAGAGTCCCAACATACTTGGAATACACTTAAGTTAAACAAATACCTAAAAAAATAAATGCGATCAGAAACCATATGGCAGGGAACTTACTTCTATTCTTTTTTACAAACACACGTGCGCCTGAGAGAAATAGACTTGTAGTTTACCCACATGGCTTCTGCAAAATATTATATAATACATATCTTTAAAAATAATTGTAAAAACAATCTGAATAATGTCTTTCAGTGTCTATATATAAAAGATTATAAAAATAATTGTGAACCTATACAGTTGTAAAAATGTGGATATTAATTCAGTGTATTTTTACAGCAAACTGATATTTAATATGTATGTATTTAATGTCCTCATGTACAATAATTTGTGCCCAATCAGATTCACTGACATACTGATTTGTTAATGTGGTTACATGACTTGTGCTGAAAAAGGCTTAGTACAAGTCTTACCTAAGATTTTGATGAGCATCTTTTGTGAATCCAAAGTAAAGATAAAATTTTAGCTAAGACAAAAATCCTAAAGTTAAGACTGGTCTTAGTCAAAATTTTGTCTAATATTTAGACCTTTTGAAAATCCCGGCCCAGGATTGATGCCTGCAATGCCTTAAACTGCGGTTGATTGCAAACAAAGAAATTTTATGTGGCTGAATATAAGATACAAATACTAACAACACCCCCAAAGTGGTTGTTACCCTTTAATTTTAAGCAAAATATTCTACTGGGGCCGATTTCACTAAATGACTTAAACTAAGTCCCTTTTTTGGCGAAGTCAGGGACTTACATCTAAGACTTTGGTCTTAGCTAGGTCTGGGACTTAAATGGATTTCACAAAAGGGTGACTTAGCTAAGTCCATGCTTATTAAATAACCACAGATGCATTTTATCTAAGGATAAGTGACATAGAAAACCTTGTTATATCAGATAATCTTCCGAAAGACTACTTCAGTGTTCCTTGTTTGACCAGTCGCAACATTTGAGCCAGTGGCTTAGCTAAAGCTAAGCCTGAAACAGTTGGTCAATCTATGACACAGAAAACCACTGTGGTTATTTGATGTCCTAGGTCTCAACTGAGACCCCCTTTTGTGAAGACTCAACTGAGCCAGAAGGCTAAGATTTGAGCCAGTGGCTCACCCTGAGACTGGACTAAGTCTACAACTTTCCATGAAATCTGCCCTGTATCTCTTCATTGTAATTTTACTCTGGTGCCACTTACTATGAATAATTTGTGCTCCAAAGTTGTCGATTGCTGGGCCGGGATTCACAAAAGGTCTTTAGTCTTAGACAAAATTTTAGCTAAGACCAGTCTTAAGTTTAACACTTTTGTCTTAGCTGAGATTTTATGTTAAGTTGGAATTCACAAAAGTGCTTAGCAAAATCTTAGTTGAGACAAAAGTTACTTAACAAGTCTATTTTGTATCCAAATTAACAAATTTGGATATATTTTACTGATAAATACACCAAACATGCTCTTCAAAATTATCAAACAAATTTGTCACATTTTTGTAAAATTATGTAAAAAAATAGTAATTTTTGTGTCTTATTGTGAGCCAGCCATTTTTATGACAATGTTTTTGCCACAAGGATGTAAAATGTGGAAATTTATAGGAAATTGAATGACGTAAATTTCTGATGCACAGAAATTAATTTATAGGAAGTATAGATCTCCATAGTATATTTTTTGTTGGCATAACAAAAAAGTAAGATGTAAATAAATACAATGGAATATTCCAAAAATGACTTCCAAAAATGAAGTCTCCCCAACAGTGGTCTTAAAGTTAAGACAAAAGTTAAGACAAAATTTTATCTTAGACCTTTTGTGAATCCCATTTTGTCTAAGAACAAATTTTGTCTTAACTTTATGACAAAGTTTTTAATAGTTAAGACTTTTATCTTAGACTTAAGACAAATCTTAGACTTAAAACCTTTTGTGAATCCCACCGCTGACTTTTTGCTAATATTTCTGAAAATATGCAACCTTAAAACATGATATTTTCTTGCATTAAAATTTGTGCATAAACATTGGAAAAATCTCAAGCTAATTATCGAAGTTTTGATTTATTTACTGGTGCCCATTTGTGATATTCTTTGTTATATGTCTTTTTGGGGAAGTTTTACTCAGACATAGGAATGTCAAGTACAAATGTACTTAATATGTCTGGGGCCAGCTTTATAAAGGATTAGATTAAACCCGAACTGATGTTAAGTCAGAGATTTAAGTCTAAGTCTTTGCTAATTTTTCCTGTACTTAAATTGATTTCAGCCAACCCCTGAAATAAATAAAACAATTTCCACTTTTCAGGGAAGCTAACATGAGGAGAGTGTTCAAATCTTTTGATAAAGATGGGAACGGAGTGATCGAAAGCTGCGAGCTAAAAACAGCCTTTGAGGAAATGGGTCGCCATCTTTCCACCTGTGAAACAGAAAGAATGATGTCACTTATGGACAAGAACCAAGATGGTGTGGTGAATTATGAAGAGTTCATTGAGTACATGTTTAACAAGACTGCCCAAGTGCAGCAAATGTAAAAATAAAACATGCTTTAGTGCTCATGTACTAAGAGTAAACATGTATGTTAAGGACAACAGCACTTAAGAGTTAATTTGAAATTCCATATTTGGTAACTCTAAGATTTGAAGGGAAGTAACTTCTTTTTTTGTGCAAAAAGGCGTTAGAAAGTCGATTAACTTCACAAGGAACAGATATTTTTATGTGCTTTGTGTAATCAGTTTGCAGGTTCTAACCCTTCAACACTCAAGTGTTAGTCTGGGCCATATTCACAAAAGGGATTAAGTTCAGGATGAGCCAAAAATCGACTAAAGTTTTGTATAAACGGCTTTGAATTTGAGCTGTTTTGGGGCTCTACTTGAGCTTGATCCCTTTTGTGAATCTGGGCCGGGATTTACAAAAGTTCTTAAGTCTTAGACAATTGTTTTGCTTAGACCAGTCTTAAAGTTATGACTTGTCTCTTAGTTAAGATTTCTCTTAAATTGGGATTCACAAGAAGTGCTTAGCAAAATCTTAGCTGAGACAAAATTCTTGCACAGTTAAGACTTTTCTCTTAAAGTTAAGACAATTTTTTGTCTAAGACCTTTTGTGAATCCCGGCCCTGATTGGTTAAGTTGGTATTCTACTTTCTAGCACAAATGGCATTTTCCTTCTAAAGTAGGTTAATAATTAAGTAATTTCAGGGGCCAATTTCACAAAGGGAGTCCAGATTTAGACTTAAATTTAAGACTTTGGTCTTAAATTTGTCAAAAGAATGTTAAGTCTCTGGTCTTAGACTTAGTGGATTTTACAAAGTAGCTAAGTCCATGAAATTGCTAAGTCAGTGGACTTAACTTTAAGTCTGGGAGGTAGTGGGCTTAAATTTTGTAAAGAGGACTTAAATATGGCCGCCATAAACTTTTCTCCACTTCAAAATTTGAAATGGCTGTAAATAAAGTATAATTATGCAGAACACCTTACTAAAGTAATCTTTCGGAAGTTTATATGATGGAGCAAGGTTTTCTAATTCAAAACAGCACTTATCCTTAGATAAAATGCATCAAATGAAGGATATAAAAGGTCACATGACACAGCAAACCACTGTGGTTATTTGATAAGCTTGGACTTAGCTAAGTCACCCTTTTGTGAAATCCATTTAAGTCCCAGACCTAGCTAAGACCAAAGTCTTAGATTTAAGTCCCTGACTTAGCCAATAAAAGGACACAGTTTAACCCATTTAGTGAAATCGGCCCCTGGTGTATACTTACAACTTGCATATTTTATTGACAAGAAATTGACATTCGATGAAACAAATAAGTTAGGTATAAATTAAAGTGTTTTTTTCAAGTTCTGCCAAATTATCAAGCCAACAGTACAATTTATATATACATTATTATTTTTCTACTTTTATTTAGGTGACAGTAATTAGTGACTAGCAATGTCTGGTGATGGGATATTTCTATGGAATATTTTTTTGTATTTTCTTACACGACAGGTTTTGCATATAACTTTTATTTTCACAGTTGTCAGGGATGGTATTAACAAAAGGGATGAAATTCAAGTTGAGCCAAAATTCAGCTTAAGCTTACAGCTGTTTATACTAAATTTGAGCTGATTTTTGGCTCAACTTGATCTTGATCCATTTTGTGAATACAGCCCCAGCATTGAAACTTCTTCTTTGCCTTGGACTTGGAGTCGTTTTCTATACATTTCAATTCCAATGTTTTACCCCCTACATTCTGGACACAATAAGATAACTTCCTAAATGACGGTTACAAGAAATGTATCACAAAAGAAAATTAAAATATTATACGAGTAGGTATTATATTGTTAGCCTTTTTGAGCAATATAATTTTAGTCAAACCATTGATTTGACTAGCAGCCCCGATTTTAAATCACCTGTTTAGCCTTTAAGTATAAAACTTCTTTACAATGTTTGTACACATACTTGTACATTAAGGTGTAGAGTTATCACTCTATTATTTACTATTTTTGTTTGATGTTTCATTGGGGAGTATTTAAAAAAAATAAACAAATGAAGGGCTGGTTTAAGCATTTCATCAGGCTTGTTATAAGGTCCCATATATTTTTCATTATTGTTAACGAAGCAAGCAAAATTGGCAGATTTAGTCTTTTCAAAAGGCTGTATTTATGTTTTAACATATACATTACTTTAACTACTCTATTGTTAGGGTAATATCTATATATTATATATTTTCAGCAATACTCAATGTTTTACGGGAACACAAATATAAGGCCTTTTTGGGATTCCCCCTTAAAATATGCTTTAAAATGTTATTTTTTCCTTTAATGGGTTTAAAAGTGTTATAAAACATTAAGTTATGTAAACAACGAATCTACAAAATGTAGTGCTAAACCTGTTAATTACTAAAAGTGACACCAATAAATGATTTGTATTGCTCATTGCTGTGTTAGTTTAATGATTGACTGAATGAATGATTGATTGATTAATAAAGGGGATTAACAAACGGGATCCAGTACATACCACTTGGTCAAGATTCCACACTGAAAACCATTACACATCTCACACTGGAAATCTACTTTCTTATCTCTAGGTCATGAGCTATATTCGATATGATTCGACTGGATTGGCATTTGGGAAGGACACCATCAGCACACACATGGAATGCCATTATCGTTTCGGATAGGTTTTTGTAAAACTTTGGAAAACCTCCCGTGACCTCTCAAGAGCTTATCTGAAATACACATGGTGGAAGGTTAAATGGGTTGTGGGCTGGATATCGATGGCTGCTCATTTTTCAACATTTGCACCGATACAAGATCTTCTTTTGGAGCCATGAGGATTAGGTCATCATTATACGGAAATCAAATTCATAGTGAAATGACAATGCATAAAGGTGTGAATTTGGTATTACTTCAGATAACTGGTTGCCCCTGCCCAGACCAGAAAGAAAACCGAAAGATCCCTGAACCTTATACTCTTGGGTTGATCTGTTCCATTTTCTGGAACCAGCCACCTTGATACACATTTGTTAAACATTTGTTTTCACATCAGGTAATATATTTGTAAAACAAAGACCGGAAATATACTTTTCTGTGCTGTGATATCCCAATGAATGTAGTCATAATTAATGTCAGTATCTTAGTATTACCATAATCTTAAAACACACTTTGGGGGGGGGGGGGGATACAATACGAAAGTGTTGATTCTGTCTAATAAATCCACCCTTTTTAGCTGAATCATTCACACGTTCTATATAGCTATTAAAGTAAAAGTTTTGAAGTCACCTACAACACTGTACAGGTCATATCACGATAGTTTATGGGCAGAGGAAACCAGTACATACAGTTGGTCAAAGTTCTGTACTGTAAACTGTCGACAATTTTCAAGCAACTACCAACTTTCCCACATAACGTCTGGGGTTTGAACCACAGACCTCAGGGGTGGGAAGCAGGTGTGTAACCACTGTGCCACCGTGCCCCCCAGACTTAACAAGAAATATCCAATACTTAAGATGGAGCATTACAAGGCTCCCCTGATAATGGAGCTGTTTAGGATATTTTATGTGACTGAAGAACATTTTGTCTTTAGCTTTTACTTACAAACAAGGAGTCTAACAATACAAAACATTTTGTAAACAAACACAATCTGTGTCTCACAGGTGTTATAAAGCCTTATTGCTGGAGTTGTAGCTAAATTAAGATAATGATTCCACAGAACGTCCCAACTGCAAAATGCACCAACATAACCTAAAAGATTCAATTTAAATGACAAACATTTTCACAACCATTTTATACTCACAAGACAGACCAGACAGCAGTATACGAAAAGGGTCACTTATGGTAACTTTTACCTGGTCAGGTGACCTGCAATGCATTGTGGTAATAAATTAGAAGCTTCATGTAATATTTGGTTGGACGATTTTTATTCAAAGATATTAATAATGACTGATGTATATCTTTATATCTTATTACACAATCAATAGGACCATCATATCAAGATGTGTACTATATATGGCAAGCAAGATATATATAGGATTTTTCAAAATACAGCTAGATGATTCTCAAAAGGCTCTTGACTTCAAATTTTGACAGATACCAGATCCTTTTCTACAGAGAAAAGCAGTGCAGGAATCAGAGTACCCAGAGGGCTTATGTCCAAATACAATATAATAATACAATAAACCTTAGGTCAAAAGTAAGTCAACTTACAAAACATCTTAGCCTTATTCTACAAACATGTTTAAAAACCATTGAGCCTTACTCACCTAACCTGTGACACCTGATTTGTAGAGTTATAACTGTTTTACGACCTTTCAGTAGTACAAGTTATCTTAAGCCTCTCTGAATCCTCACTTACATCCCGTTCCATTGTACGTACACTTACTTCCTAGATAGAAACAAAAATCCCATTGTACGTACACTTACTTCCTAGATAGAAACAAAAATCAGCTGATTTGCAAGGGACAATTAAGCTATACTTGTGATTTTGTAACAGAATATCAGGGTTCGCACAGACCCCACAATGATAATTGGCATGCACATTTTCTCAGTGTATTCTTATAAATGCATCCATGTCTCATGGGTAGCTTACGAGACACTTCCACATGTGCATTCCCCTTGTTAATATTGCAAGATCTCCCCAGTCACTTGCACGTGCCATATAATAAACTCACATGTAGCTTGCATCCATATTAACCCACTGTAAATCTTAAGATCCCATCATACATGCACGTACGTCCTGGTTACAGAGAAAATCGGCAGATTTGCAAGGGACACGTAAGGTACACTTGCAATTTTATAACAGAATTTAAAGGTCGCACAGACCCTGTATTGAAAATTGACATGCACATTTTCTCTAGGTGCACTCAGTTTGGCCATAAACGCATCCATTTATCAAGGGTAACTTATGAGAGACATGTGCACGTGCCTTTCCCTTGCAGGTGTTGCAAATTCTCCCCATTCACTTGTAGGGTTTGCACATGCCGTATAATACACTCACGTGTACCTTGCATGTATATAAACCCACTGTACAACCTGTAGTTAGTAGCAGTTATTTGATCTTTAAGTTGTGACACTGTTGCTGGCAGAATATACCTTGTTTGCACATGCAAATCTCTACTACCCCACTACCAGGCTACGTTCATATTTTTCAACAATATATGCAGCACACTTACGTGTATATACACGTACGATGGGATGTAAGAGACGCTTAAGCTACATGTGCCATTTTGTAAGAGAATATCAAGGTCTCAGAGACCCCGTAATGAAAATTAGCATGCAGATTATTCTCTGCGTGCATGCAGTATGGCTACAAATGCATCCATGTCTCAAGGGAAATTTACGAGAGGCTTGGGCTCGTACGTTTTGCTTGCTAATGTTGTAAGTGCTCCTCATGACTTCAAGTGTCTTGTATGTTTACCTACAGGGTTTGCATGTGGTGTATGATACACTCAAGTTTATATAAACACACTGTGCAGCTTGTCGCAATCGGTCCTTGGTTATTTCACATGCTGACATTCTTGTTGGGAGAATTCACCTTGTTTACAAATGCAAATCTCTACTACCCTACTACCAGGCTACCGCATATTATTCAACAATATTTGTAGCACATGTGCATGAGATGGGATGTAAATGAAGGTTTATTTACTCTTTTCATAATGCAACCCATCCCAAGCAAGCCAACAATTTAAAAAGTAATTTTCCTTTGATTTTGCTTATTAATCTTCTTTGCTTTAGCCTCTCTTACATCCCATCGTACGTGTATGCACAAGTAAGTGTGCTGCAAATATTGTTGAAAAATATTAACTCAGCCTGTTAGTGGGGTAGCAGAGATTTGCACCTAAAAAAGAAGGTCACCACTTAAATGTCAATGAACATACTGCGTGCATGCAGAGGAAATGTACATGTCAATTTCCATTGCGGGGTCTGTGCGACCTTGAGATTCTGTTATAAAATCGCAAGTGTGCCTTGAGGGCCCCTTGCAAATCAGCCGATTTTTCTCTGTAACCAGGACGTACGTGCACGTACGATGGGATGTAAGAGAGGCTTTTGCAAGCGTGATTCTGAAACCATATATGCACCATTAGGTGCAAGTTTAAAATAAAATTTATTCAAATTATCTGATTTCTGTAAAGAATACATAAATTTAAAGAAACTTTAATGCGAGGTCATATTATGTTTTGTACAGTGAAAGATGACCTACTTTTAAGAATTAAGGATTCTTCCTGTTTCACTTCTTGTGCTAATGAGATGATAAATATCATTTATTTTTACAACACAAATGTTTGTTTAAATATGTGGTTTTAAGAAGTATTTTAACTTGTATGCTCTTTATTTTAAGTGCAAACCTTTTCATTTAAAGACCACAGTGCATGAAATTTTTTAAATTTTTTTCCTGTACAGATCACATGTATAAATAACACACCTGCCAAGTCCCATCTTCAAACTCATTTTAGAAAGCACATCAAAAGCCAGTTAAATCTGACATTTGGAAAAACAAACACATCCCTCTGTGAAACTGTTCTACATCACACAAGGTGATTTGCCACTCTCATCTGTTTGCGTACAATACAAAATAATATAAAATGAAGTGAAATTACTGTTTTATAAACTGTTTTGGAAAGTATCAACTTCAGTCAAAAAAAAAGAAGATTTTTCCTACACTTAGAGCAAAGATTCTTCTATCCAATGAACTTGAAATATGCTGTGGTCACACACAAATAATGGTCTTATAATTAATAATTAACACTACAACTTGAAAAAACAGTGAATAAGTGTGTAGTTTTTTAGTGTAACAATACACCTTCGGATTGTGTGTCAGTTTTTAAATGTACTGATAAGCAAGTTCTTCACCCATTTCTTCTCCACATTTTCTCAAAGTGTGATAAAATCTTACAGCACTCTTGATTATCCAAACTCCTTATTATCAGAACAGAAAAAAAATAGCCCAAGGTTCAACAGTCAATAGTACATTATATTAGTTTTTATGACCAGATCAATTCTAGCCCTTATATTCTAGTTCTTGGTGACCATTAAAAACTGACAGTGACAATTTATAAAACCAGTTGGTCAAAACACACTGTAAAAGACTCGGTGTATTAGGCTCTTTTATATTGGGCTACACTGCTGCCAATATTGAAAGTAAGCGGTCTGAAATGACCAAATGTTTAAGCACACTGGTTCAGTACCAGGATATTGAGTTTAATACATTGGAGATCTGAACCACATTTGGACATTTTATTGACAACAGTGTATCTTTCATGACATCTACTTTTAATAACTGTAGGACTCAGATTGCAATGTCCATGTAAATTTGCACTTGAAAGTTTGTTTTCTTTAAGTATGAAAGTCTTGTAGTCACAGAGAAGAGTAATATACTTTGTTAATTGTAAAACATTTTAATGCACTTTGGAGGAGTAATATGCAAGAAATAACCAAGTTAAAGATTATACTTGAAGGTTTCATTGAAAGTTTTGCAACCCAAGTCAAAAGAAAAAAAAATTACTAACAATGATTGATACACATTATAAATGTTACCCATTCAGCTCTTAGAACCGCATTACTTGTGATTAATATTTGAATATTTATCTCTACAGAATGAATTATAGACAAATCGGCCCTTTGCCAAATCGGCCCCTGTCAAATCGGCCCCCAAAAGAAAATTACCTGGTCAAATCGGCCCCCTGTAAAATAATTTATGGTCAAATCGGCCCCTATATATAGATAGATAAGTGGACATAAGATTTATGTATTTTTTCACGATAGTCCCCAGACATTTAGGCTTACCAGTGAGTTTTATGTAGAGTAAGAAATCTAAAATTCGCCAGGAATCTAAAATTCGCCACCTCTAAAACCTTAATTAATTTTATGAAGAAAATGATGTTTTTGTCCAAAAATTGGTATTTTTCAGTTCAAAAAGCCTTAATTTACTATACAGTTAACAAATCTCACCACAATTCATTTATTTTATTAGTATTTTCACATGTGGCGAATTTCAGATATGTGGCGAATTTTAGATTTCTTACTCTATCTCTTTAGTTTACTCTGACCTTCTCATAGATTTGTATTCAAAATCCTTACAGTGACTGCTATTATTACATTTTTCCCCAATAGTTGTTATATTACTATCATTTTAAAGTCACTACAATAGATATATAAAATATAAGGTTATTGTCCATTGTTCTCTTTGATGCTACAAGGGGGTGATATAATCCTCTGCATGGACATCAAAGGGAACAATCAGCTTTTAATGTAAAGTACTGTTTGTTTGTTTAACATTTTAGCTAGTAATCCCTGTATTAAGAAAATATCAAAGATCACTAATTCTAACACAAATGAGGTTTACGGGACATAGGTTACAAAGGATTGATTGCAGTATCCTGACATCATCCATGTGTAAATTACACTTAGTCAAACAACATATAAGCAATTGTCTCTTTTATCATAATAATAGATTGATTACAGCATCCAATTATCTTTGAAGTGTGTAATCACATTACCATTATATATAATGATACAGAATTATCCCCCCTTTAGCCAACATTAACATGGACTACATTTTAATTCGACACCATTTCAATTAAGGCAAGCAGTGTCTGCTGAATAGGTCCCTTATTTTTTGTTTTAATAAACCTGAAAAAATATATTTATCAACCCAGTCCAATGCTCTCTGCAGGTGTAGAAATAAGTTTTAATTACAAAAGTTTTCAATTGGGGGCCGATGTGTCCAGTGCCAAATTTTTAGGGGGCCAATTTGTCCAGGGCCGACTTTTTTAGGGGGCCGATTTGCCAAGGGCCGATTTCGCAAAGGGCCGATTTGTCCAGCTCCCTACAGAATCCTCACTGTCACATTCTCTCACAATCATTGACAGTTTTAGGTGGGGTCTGATTGAGAGCTTTCATATCAAAGAATAAACGCTAAGTATCATATTAAATTAAAAACTTTTCCAACAAAATTATCCTTACTCAGTTAAACTTAAACATGACTTCAAAATACAATTAAATCAGCTACATACTCAGTTATATCCAATCCATCCCAAAACATTTAATACAAAAACCATGACAAATGTACAGTTGTGTGCCTTTTGTTTTGTCACAACTCCTCCACACATGTTTTCATGGATATCATTCTGTATGCCATTTTGACAGTCAAAACCAAGTTCTGCACCCCACTTCTTGTTCACCTTAATGTCATCTTTGTTGGCTTTGAAAGAGTAAGCGTATCTAGTGAAGGTTGTTCCAAAATCTATAGCTGCCACAAGTATGCAAGGGTCATCAAGGGCAACACCATTCACCCCTCTGTTTATATCTTGATTCATCGTCCTATTGTAACAAAAATATTCTACATTTAATAAATACTGTATTTATTTATTTAGGATTTTACGTCGCTTTCAACACTGTACAGGTCGTATCACGACAGGTAGTTGGAAGGGCACAGGAAACCAGTACACAGAGTTCATTAGGGTTCTGTACTGTAAACTGCCGACCAACGGTAAGCAACTACCAGCTTTTCCACTTGAGGCCGTGCCAGGAATCGAACCCTGGCCTCAGAGGTGGGAGGCGAGAGTGTTACCACTCTGCCACTGTGCCCCCCATTGTGATATGACCTTACAGTGTAATAAATACTGTAATAAAACTGTAAATGAATCATAGTATTTGGCATTGCATGTTAAGGTATTGAGTTACCAATACCATAAAATACTCACACATCACTGCAATTAGGGGCACCACAGTGGTAACATACTTTCTTTCTTTCTCTGAGGTCTGCAATTCAAGCCCCAGACCTTATGTAGGAAAGCTATTATTTGCTAACCAATATTGGCAGTTTACAGAACAAAACCTAACCCAAGTCCATGTACTGGTTTCCTTTACCCATAAACCTACCCCTTATGATATGACCTATACAATGAATTGAAACCCAAATGAATAAGTAAAATTGTTTTTTCTATAAGAAAGACTCTCTGCCTACTAAACATCACTCTGTATTTAAAATGACCTTACTGGTGTACAAGTTCCTACAAAGTGGTTATCCCAAATATTTTGAACAAGTTCCTACAAAGTGGTTATCCCAAATATTTTGAACATTTTCTTGAATCTAGACTGGGTTTGTACAATACACATAGAGGTGAAGCTGATGATGTGTTGCTCAAGGTTTTACAGTTTTGCCTCATCTGTACATAAGTTGAAAAACCACCTCTTTGTAAAAGCATTCCGACCTTAGTTCTGGCTTTGTCCCAGACTTTGCTCTGTGGTGCTGACTCTCTCTATATTTCAGGTTATATTATGATGCATTTTTTTGCTTTTCTGAATTATGCTCCTAGAGTCTGTCTTTAGATTGACATTAAGTGCTATAAAAGTGCTATTACACTTGGAATTCCAGATGTAAGTTGCAATGTACAATATGACACCTTTGACAATAATAATCATGGAAGAGTAAAATTGATGAACATCCTCCAATGTGCTGGCATCCAAAAGGGAACAGCCATTAACCACAGCAAAGTTGTAACCCAGCAAGCACCTGCCAGAGGCGGGTGATTATGGTGGGGGGTTAAGCTTATCTAAACATGTAAGTCCTACACAGGCACAGGAGTTGGTAAAACCACATCTGCCTATGGCCTTCCTCGAAGGGACTGATGAAAACAATAATCTACTCCACATGTAAGACTACTAGACTTGTTTAGGGATCAGAAAGAGGGGGTTGGGAGAGGTTTATGGCTTTGAAAATAAGGAGGTTGTATTTGAAAAGAATACAGTATAAACGAGAAGCCAGTGGATTTTGCTAGGTAAGGTGTGGCATGACTCATTTTGTCCCATCTGAAAACAAAATGGCCGAGCGTATTTTGAACTTTCTGAAGTTTAGCAACACTGCCTTTGCCAAAATTCATACAATAGGGAATTACAATAGTCTGTCCATACTGTTGCAAATCCCTAAGGTGATGATAGCAGGTATGGCAGACTTTACCTGCACGACTGCCAAAGGTGTCTTCTGAATCAAAACACCTTTTACTTTTTTACTTCCTCCTCTGGCTTTATAGAGTTTTGAAGGAATGTAACAGGAAATTTTGATATAGGTGATTCTCTGGTATATAATTGGTGATGATAATGAATTCAGTCATGCCAGGATTAAGTTTCAATTTCACACTGGTAATCCACTCTTAAACAGAAACAAGACATTCAGTCATCTCTGCGATACTGCAGTCAAAATTCATAGAGTCAATTGCCAAGTATCCCTGGGTGTCATCGGTGCCCAGATGGTGTGTGACCTTACAATTTGAAATAAATTAACTAAAGGGAGAAGTATAAAGAGAAAAAAGAAGCAGACCTAGAATTAAACCTGTAGCAAATAACAGACAGTTCCAAAAGGTTTATAGGGCAGTACTCTCACTTCGATAAATAAAATTGAAGAATAGGCTTCATGTTATCACCCATATCAAACCACATCACAAAATATGAATAAGAAACAATGAGTTAAGGATGGAATAATTCTATGTCTATTTTTGGAAATTTGTAAAAGGTAGCCTCCAAAAACATGCAATGATATTTTATAAAATCACCTTTGTTTCACGCAAATGGTAAAACTGCTTTGGTAAAAAATGAAACACATAGGTTACAATGCTAATGAGTGAAAACAAATATTTACAGCCACAGAAGTATATTGTAAGTGCTAAACCTAGCTATGTCCAATTTAAATTCACTGCAGTTTAGATTTATTGCATCATTTTTCATAGGGTTTTGTTACTGTGGTAGTAATTGCTTATTTTTGGATATTGAGAACATTGACAACAGCAGATTGAATGCCATCCAGTTTCTACATGTTACATAATTTTGTTAAAAATTACATACATTGTTACAATTTGAAGAACAAGTTGCCTGCAATGTCAATTTTAATACATCATGTATTTGACATGCTTTTAAACCTAAAATAATCCAGTTTAAAATCTGGCAGTCATGTTAAATTCCATTTAGAATTTTAGCTAATTTTAGCTAATCCTGTTGCACAAAAAGAGTCATCCTAATAGTATCGGAATATTTGTCACTGTATTATATTTTATAATCCAGTAGGCAACTTTTGAATTTAGTTTGTAACTTTCAATGTTATGCTACTATAATTTAACATTTCTTTTTATGTTATTTGATGAAACAGAAAAGCACTAAATTTAAGAATTCTAGAAAATTGTGAAATTTGCTTTTGCATCCAAAAAGTATTGCTGGTTTATATAACCCTATGCCCAAGAGAAAATAAAATAAAAATGTAAAACTTTTGATCCCCTGCATATGGAGTCTAAAGTGATAATTTCGACTATACTATAATATTTAGACTAAACATATTTGATAGTACATAAATTGGGTTCACAAAAAGTCTAATAATTCTCGATTAGTTGCAATCATACCAAGCTTAGACTGATTTCATCTTAACACTGAACTATAAGTTTAGCTAATTTCACTAAATATTCAGATGTGATCACTTAATCGCCTGAAAAAAACATAATATTTAAATTGAGAATTTTAATATATTCTTAAACATATTACTAATTATCCTTAACTTTAATATCCATACAAATTTTATATTCAAATACCTTATTTATTTATTTCATATGCAGCTCCAATACCTCACAATTTTCTTTTGTTGTAATAATAATTCAATGAGCAGGTTTAACACTGTGATAATCAGATAGACAAATATCCACTTCTAAATTCAATGATAAATTTAGAGCTATTGTTGCATGTTATTCTGCTTACAATATACTATGCTAAAGCAAAAACCTGAATAAACCAGGAATATATGGTGAGAATATAATACAAGGAAACTTATATTTGCCAGGGTTCTGTCACTTTTGTTTAATATTTGCAGCTGTACATGACTTTTAGTATAAACAGACTGAGACTATATATCTCAATAATAAAACAACAACCATTCCATTGAAAATTAACCTTAAAATACAATTTTAACAATATCTGATATTGGCAGTGAAAAAGAAATTGATGCCATGGTTTTGTAAAACTTTTAAAACTTCCTGCATTGTTTTCATAGCTAAAAGTGCTGTATATGCTTTGTACCTATCACTGTGATTCACATTGTTAGTTTCAGATGAAATTCCAAGATATTCTCTCATTTCTGTTTTCTGTTTCTTTGATAAAAGTTCTATGATTTTTTACAGGTTGTGTGAGCATGTAGTCAGATTAACAACTTTAAAAGGATTGTTGGTTAATTTTAACCAGCATGGGAAAGGAATTTCAGTAAAAGATTGAAACTAATTAAATTCCTCGTTGTAAATGTTTTACTGTGTATTAAATACCTAGACTAATCTGTCTGTGTAAATAACTTCCTCACAGACAAAGGTTTAAAATAGATTGGGGTTACCCAATTCTGAACTCAGAAGATCCATTTCCTACCCCAAAATAAAAAACAATAATTCAAATATGAAATTCATGAAAAATCCACATACTACTTTGCCTGTGGCTATTCAAATGCTTTCATGGCTACAGTCATTTCTGTGGGTCTAATTTTGGCAAATTTCTAATTCAATCTCAATAAAACAAACAGTATTTCATACATTTTAACGTTGATAACTTAAATAACAGGTGTGTTATCACTTTAGCACTGCACCAAATATTATTCCCCTCTTAGTAAAACAAATATTAAATATATTAGGTATAATGTAAATATATGTATCTGATCATGCATTAATCAAATGCACAATTGCCTTCCCTCGTCCCTTGTGGCTCACACTCCAAATATAGTTCAATATAGAAGGTACCACCATATCAACATGTCTGACTTCTGCTCAGAACTTAAAATTAGTTCCTTTGTCAAGTCTCCAGACGATGCTGTAGTTGATCTTAATGAACAATATGTTCATCATTTGGGTAATGTTCTTGATAGGCATGCACCTCTTATATCTAGACTGACAAATAAAGATTCTGCAGATTGGATGTCTGATGATTATTGATGTACAAAGTCCCTTAGGCGCCAATTTGAGAGAACCTGGCATAGGGCTAAAAATCCACTGAACAGAAGTCGGCTTTGTCGTCAGATTGCTTGGAGCAATGCACTTGTAAACAAGGATAAGTCAGACTATTACAGCAAACTGATTTCAGACAGTAGTCATGACTCTCAAAAATAATGGCTTGAGCTGCATAAAACCCTGAATAGGGTTTCTGATGTGACACTTCCATCCCACGAGTCTGAAAAGTCATTGGGCTGACCAGTTTGCCTCCTTTTTTTTCCAACAAAATTAAGAAAATTACAGATACTTTCACTTCCTCTGGCACTGAATACAATGTTCACCCTCCTTCAGATCCTCCAAAAATTACTGTCTTTAGGCAATTTTCTCAAGATGCTGTTGATAAAGTAATGAAAACTTCACCAACAAAATCATGCCTGTTAGATCCTTGGCCGACATTCCTTATCAAGGAATGCATTGACTTACTGCTACCATCACTTACAAAGCTGGTTAACTGCTCACTCATGGAGGGATGCATCCCTGATGCTTTCAACTCTGCTGTGGTCACTCCTCTTATTAAAAAGCCAAATGTTCCTTCAGATGACCTGAAGAATTATCGCCCTGTATCTGGCCTCAGTTTTATATCAAAACTGGTAGAACATGTGGTTGCTAAGCAGCTGTTAGAACATATTCAAGTCCATAACTTAGACAACCTATACCAGTCGGTATGTAAGGCTGGTTACACAAACAGCTCTTCTGTCCATAAAAAATGAAATTCACTCATCATTGCCAAGAGGTGAACCTACTGCCTTAGTATTGCCTGACTTGTCTGTGCGCATTCGATACCATAGATCATTCCACTCTTCTTAGTTGCCTCTGAATTTGGTTTGGAGTCAGTGGCTCTGTTGTGAAATGGTTCACTTACTACCTAACAGACCGCTATGAGTCAATAAAAATTGGTTCTACTTTGTCAGATGTTTGTAAACTCTTATTTGGCGTCCCCCAAGGTTCTGTCCTGGACCCTTTGGTGTTCTCATTGTACACACCCCCCCCCCCCCCCCCCCCCCCCCCCTCAGTGTGATTATCAGTAAACATAAAGAATAAAGTTTCATTTCTATGCAGATGACAGCCAAGTTTATATACATTTATCCCAGAAGAATGCATCTGCTCTCTTTGAAAAGTTGAACAGGTGCCTAGTGATGTTAAAGAGTGGATGTCAACTTGTAAGCTCAAAGTGAATCCTGACAAAACCGAGTTTATCATCTTTGGTTCGAAGAGACAGAGGGACAAGTTGATATCTTGGGCAGTCCACTCTGCCCTGTTAATTCAGTAAAAAATTGGGATGTGTGGTTCGATTCAGATTTTTCCTTGTCCAAGCATGTTCAGAATGTCTGCAAAAGTTTTGTTAAACTCTGTGATTTCAGACATGTCAGGCGGGTCCTTACTCATGAGGTTTCTGTGCTTGTGGCTAATGCTCTTTCAGCAGCCTCTCCAGGTTCAATCTGGTTGTATCAAACACCAGTCGATGCACCAGCATAGCCTCTGTGCTAAAGAAATTGCATTGGCTTCCTGTTGAACAGCGCACACTTGTTTATAAGTTCATATATAGCAGTGAGCCAAATCACTCAAAAATGTTATAAGAGATAACTTGAAACAAGGTCAATCTTCTGATTTTTGAGGAAAATCCAACCATATTTGTGTAATCCTGCTTATAAACAAACGGTCATGAAAATAATACCTCATTGGTGGAGGTAACAATTAGTTGCAGCAATCCATTTTCTTTGTAATAAGAGAAACAGATCTGAAACGTGAATATAGAAAACATTCTGGCAGAGTCAAGGTTAAAGGTCAAACTAAGGTCACACCTTAACATTGCAGATTAACAACCAGTAACCAATATCCCTAGCAAGCATCAACATCCTACACGTTACAGTTTATGAGGTACAGCCTTGACAGGATACTCTCCTACCACCAACTGACCGCATGGCTGTGCAGACCAACACCATGGGTGAAAAAATGGCTACATTGGAACAATCCAGAATCATAGTAATTTGTTCATTTTTTTCAGTGACTATAGTTAAAAGTACATATATGTTAAATCTTAGAAGTAATCAGTGAAGTGTTTCTTTCTTTTCAAAATTGACCGGTAAACTGATCACAAGGTTTTCAGCAATCAGAGATAAAGAAAGAAATGTTTTTAATATTTGCACAAATACTTGGGATATCCGACTCAGTGATAAAGGGATGACCTCTGAGCTATCAATAGTAAGATACACTAAATATTGGATGTCTTATTAAGGTTCAGAGTAAGCATTTGACTAAAGTTGAAGAATTAACTGATCAATACTCCCTCAAACAACCCTTTATTTGCTAAAACTAGAAATCTGGTGAGACACTATTCCACCCATCATTTGCGTAAACCATATGTAAGATGGAGTATTACAAAGCCTAACTGATAAACAAGCTATTAAAACCTTAAAGCGTGCCTGAAGTTTCCAGCTAACTACTGAACACTGGATTGCCTTCCTGGGTACGATTTGGAATATGTCTAAACGTCTTGATAATTTATGCCTTACGAACTGGATAGTGTGCCTTAGAATTCGTGGATACGGAGATTAAGCACTTGGATGATTGATTGATTGATTGATTGAAGTACACCTTTGCCTTATATTTTGTATATACAAGAAAGGTTTCTTATCTAATGATTCAAACATTTCGTGGACAAAAACAACCTGTGTCTCATTTTAATGCCTTATAGCTGGAAGTTTTTTCAACAGTTAAATCCTAGACAGGGCACTAGTTCACTTTAAAAGCAAAGGTACTACTATCACCTATTGTTACCTTTACCTAGACAATTTGAATTAGGATGCATTGTTGTGAATCAGGAACTTCAGTATTTTTAAAATAAATCCAGTGATATCTATTTTATATATGTTAATATTAGTTGTCTCTGATATATAGTTCAGGTGTGTGTGTTTTTGTTGTTGTTTTTTTCAATCGCAATTGAAACATCAATTATTGATAATGAAGCAATATAATATTTGATATAGTAATTTCAAACTGGTGCACATTTTTTATCTAGGATAAGTTTTGTTAAATTATTACACAGAAATGCGTTATAATATATATTAGTATAGTGGTAAACATATACAACTCTTGCACCATAGATTGTTGAAATAACAAAGTCATTCTTTTTCACAGTAAAATACTGCAACAAGTGAAATCACTATAACTAAAATATGTTCAATTGAGACTTAAAAAGTTAAAATTCGTGTTTCTAGGATAAAATTAAAATTTGTAGTATTAAATCAATATTCATTATCAAGCTCCTTTTCTGATATATAGTTCGGGTGTGTGTGTGTGTTTTTTTGTTAGTTCTGTTTTGTTTTTGGCATCTGTGGCAGTATTTACCGAATATTTCTTATTTTTAATTCTTAAACGTTCTACACACATTTGATTTACTGCCATAAAGTACAAGTTTGAAAAATATGGTCAAATTATTGTCTGATTTCTGTAAACAATACATAAAATTTACAAATCTTTAGTAAAAGATCATGTTGTGCCTTTTGTACAGTGAAATATGACCTGCCTCAAAACAATTATGGATACTTCCCTTTTCACTGTTTAGGATAATTAGATGATAAATATCATGCGTTGCAACATAAACACTTGTTTTAATGTGTGGTCTTAGAAGCATTGCAGCATGTGTTTATTTAATTTCAGTGCAATTGGTTATTAGTCTCAAAATTGTATTGTCAAACAATCTTAAAATGCTCCTATGTACGTGTCAAGTCAAAGTTGGGGTTTAACATCTCACTCAACAGCCAGGGTCATATTGGGACAGGTTCTCAGGATTGCCACTAGTGGGATGGGAACCACATAGAGTTGCCAACCTGTGATTAGATGCCAAACTTGCTAACCACTAGGGCACTGTGGACTTTTAGGTAGGTGTAAAAATGTGATTGTAATGCATTATTATCAACTTACCAACAAACATAAAAATATAAGAAGTTTTTTTTTCCACAATGCAGTGTATTTTCCCAATTATCCTGACACACACTTGTACCTGATATCTTTCACTTAGGATTAGACTTCCGTGTAAAAGTGAGTCTTTAAAAAGGCTACATTTATCCGTCTTTTGTAAGGAACAACATTTTTCAGATTTTACAAACAGTTTTCATGGGAACCACAATCAATACAGCTAATTTTATCAGCTTCATCATACAGGCGTATGTTTAGATATCTGGTCCTTGGTCATAAAGTTGTATATATAATGTATATTATTCAGCGTAATATCCCCATGTACTGCATGACTCAAAGTGCTATTTGGCCCATCCTGTATGCACAAGTATAGTCCAAACTCTCAAGTTACTGACATTCCAAAAGCCCCTTTTCCACCAAAGGATTAAGCCCTGATTCGTCCTGGGACCCTTAATCCTTGAGATTCGGTGGAAAAATATCTCAAAAAAAATGGGAAGGAAAATAGAATCTTGATGAGTTGTGGGATCAAGCCCAGATTGTCCCCAGGAAGCCTCAGATCTCGTCACACAAGCCACGATTGCTTCCCAACTATGAAGCGATTAAGTCACGTTTGTGATCAGTTTCAACCCCGATCCTGTGGGGGATATGCCGACTGGGTCTTAGACTGGTATGAGGCTTCCTTTTAAGACTAATAACCGATTTACAGAGACAGTAATGGGTGATTTTTGTTGAGGTCTGGGACTAAGTCCAGAGTCCTGGGATTGTGAGTCACAGGACGCCTCAGAAAACATAGGGTTGTATAAATTTTGGTCTCAGGAGGCCCCAGGAAGCCTGAAACTGGTAAATTTATGGGTAGGGCCGAGTGGATCGGTTAGTGTCGTGGAAAATATCAAACATGTTTGATATTTATTCTGACCACAACAGACCCAGACCAACTCAAGCCGACTGTCCAGGACTCAATAGATCCCCCAAACCTTTGATCAGGAGTCTTAGTTGTGTGATGGGAAAGGGGCATAACTGAAAAACAGAGGCTCAAGAGTGACCATTTATTTTAAACCTGCTACTGGGGATAGGGCCTAGTGACAGATGACTGCAGTTTAAGTGGTCATCCAAGCCACAATGTATCTGCCTGTTACCTGGGTTCCTAGGCGAGTTTGTTACACCCTAAGCCACAGTGGCAGTTATTGGGTGGAATTGAAATTAAATAACTTTGTGCTTAAAATGTCTTTTATATTACTCTCATACAATATTTCAACAGACAGGGAGTTGCCATCTATTTATACTACAGTTCCATAATCAAGAGTTATTGAGTTATACCTTGAAATTTATAACTTGGGAGGCATTCACTATTAATCCTGATTTGTTGGGTAGGAAGATTAACAAACCATATGTTTTGTCTAGGCTGCATCAACTGCTATGGCTCATAAATATAACTCGTAACAGTAACTCCCTAAGCATTTCTGTGCAGTACTCGGGGCATTCCTTAGAGATAAGCTGTAGTACTATTAAATCATGTAACGGCACTATTAAGATAAGAGAAAGTAATTACTGGATAAATTGCCTGTTTCACGAAATGGGCAAGTTAGTTGCCTATTTCGTGAAATGGGTAATTTACAGATTGGGCATAACATATCCACCCCCTTGTTCCTTCCCCCCTCCAGTACATATTAGTCTAGCTTGTGCGGGCTCATGGGAGGTTTTTTAAACATATTATTAATGTAGTCCCAGATTCAGACACCTTCTGTGTTGTGTAAGATGTCTTACATACAATTCCAACTGTATCATGCTGAAGATGTCCTATCAAGACACGAAGCAGATCATACCACAATAATTCCAAATACACATAAAATTACACAAGTCCATTAGGTTTTGTAGCTCATGACCTCAGTGCGAGAAGGTGTGACCTTGGTATAAGCTTTCTAGTGCTGGATAAGGATTTGTAAGCCCAAGCATCACTAAATAAAGCATTTTAAAATTTTATTCCTGTATTGTTTTATACTCAATGCAATATCTCCATGTACTACAAGACTTGAAATGCTACATGACCCATCCGACTAAACAAGGATATTGTAAAACAGTATTCTAAGGTGTGAAAATGTTAGTCATATGTCTTTGCATGTGATGCCTTTTAATCTGGTTCATATTCGCCACTCATACCCTAATGTCAGAAATGAAATACCTGTTCTTAGATATATAATGAAATCAGGCATGGCTATTTTTGGTATTTGCAACTGCATGTTATTCTTACTAAACCATAAAAGCTTTATGCTTGAATAGCAAAAACTTAATATGCTCAGAGGCTTGAGAATTTCAGATATTTAAAATCAAAGTCTTCTTCACAATTTGTTCATATAACCCCTATTCTGTTAATGTTAGAAGTCACATGCAAAAACAAAATATATAGAAAAAAATAATTACAATTAATGTATTCAAAGACTGATAAGCTTCTCCATTTTTCGTTTACACTATAGCTATAAAAAGGTAATGGGATTACAGATGCATCACTAAGAATTATGTAAGTAAATTAAAAGTTACTATCATTGTCTAGTTATTAACAGAATCAAACACATTACTCATTTAACAGTATTTCTCTAGTCACTGTTTACAACTTAAGGTTTTGCTAAAATTCAAAGCAGTTAAAACAAGACATGCAAAAGTACCTTACAGTACTGCACAATGTCTTAGGGGCAGGAAGGAGAATATTACTAGATGATACATTACCTTTTTACCACTGGAACTGATATAACAAGGCCAAATGTCAGAATTTGAGTTTTACTAATATGATGTTTCTCGACTACTCACACCAAAGAGATGATACACAAACCAAAATAAAACAATTTCATTTTGAAAAATCTTCTGATGTTGTTTCAAATGGCAGGTATAGTCAGCATGCAGGCATAGATATGCAGTCAAAATGACGACTTCCATATTTCTGGGCTAATATTAAAACTTTGTTCAGTGTGATGTGCATATCTGGATCTTAGCATATATTATCAGAATATTATATCATATATTATATTCTTTCGGTGAGTTCAAGCTTTAAGATTGGTGCTAAAAGTGACATATTGAAGCAAAGAACATAATAATGAAGTTCACATAAACATAACTTTATACGTGACTAGATTTATCTAAGATTAATGTGATTGATGACCACAATACAAAATTACCATCGAATACTATTGCTACAGAGAAATACTTAGTAGTTCCTGCCTTTAGCCCCTCAGATTCATAAATCTATCCACCTAATGCTCCATTTACACAGGTTCACCCTATGGTAAAAGTTTTACTCGGCTGTAGAAGCGCCTCACAAGGTGCTTCATATTTTCCGAGATTTGGTGTATTCATAAGGTATAACAGGCTTGGTCACTGACAGCACAGTATGTGTAACCTTAAATGACAGCAGCATGGCAGAAAGACAAGAGTGGTATAAACGTATGTCACTGAGAGACAAACTCTATTTTCCTCCACTCACCAAGTGTTGCCGGCAGACTAACGTATTACACTGAAGCATGGCCATATCGCAACCTTATGCAAACCATGGGCTGCTCCTTCGGTTACCGTAGGTAAAAGTTCATCCGTGCATGCTCACAGTTCCAACATTAAAATAACTTCCATAACACTCGCAAGGGATTGGACATTTCATCACTGTGCCACAAGTTTGCAGATATCAAATTAAGCACTTTTAAAGTTTATAAATAATAGTAATAATAATAATACTAATCACATTTGTTATGTTAAACATTCAAGTTTAAAATATACCTTATTGATACACCATGAAAACGTAAATCCTAACAAAAATGTTTCCCCAAATTAAGTTTATATATATCTAAAGTATATCTACTCTGGATTAATCTAATTTTCTTTATGTGAAGTAAAATATCCTGAAAATACTTGAAGCAATTTTCTTGTCAGCCTTAACCAGAAAAAGATAAATTCAAAATCTCAACAAAAGTCTAATACAACTTTCATGGGAAATTCTTCTCCCTGCTTCTTATCTCTGGCCTCTACAATGAGCTCTGTGTGACCACAAGTGACGCGTGTTTCAATTTTGCTGAGAGGACCACTGGAGCTTTCTAATCTTGCAGTTGCTAACTTTGTAACGCCTGGTTCATCAACATGTATCACATCTTCCTTTTCTGTTTTGTAAATTGTAACAGTTGTTGTAGTTTGATCTTTGCGATATGGGTGAGATGTGAAATACTTCATGCTCCCAGCTTTCATTTCTTCACCTTTCTTGATAAACACATAAAAGCACCTACTTGCATAAGCTTTTCCATTTTTATACTCTCTTTTTGAAGGTTTATGCACACCCTCCACAAAGTGTTTGGTAACCTCTTTTCCATAGGAAAATCTAGCAACACGACTCTGAATCTGAAGAGGATTGTGGCCGAACAATACAGCCCCCCGGATGATTGCCAGCTGTGACTCTTCTGGGATTAAAATCGTGACTGAAGGAAACGCCTTCCTGCATGCATCCTGTAACATTTTGCATTCCCCAAAGCCTCCAACAAGAAGAATATAGTCGAGATCTATCAATTGTCTGTCAGACATAAGTAATTTCACATGTTTGGTAATCTGGGATATTTGTTCTGAAAACAGGCTCTTTGCCTTTTTGTGTTCAAGCATTAAAAATCCATTGCTGATGGATACGTCACTATCACCAAAGCCATCAACCATCTCATCAGTGTCCTTCTCTGTGCATTTTTTCAGCACTTTGTCAAAGACAAAAGGTAAAGTGACCTTTATTGAAGTTTTCCCATCATCTACAAATGCCTTCTTCCGCTTTTCAAAACTTCCTGTCAGTTCCAACCATTGCTGTGGTTGCTCTGCTGTAAACATGTTTACAAAATCACTTCCAAAGATCTTTGTCAGAAGGGATACAAAAGCAACATCAACTTTTTTGCCTCCCCAATCTCCTCCAGATGGAGGAGATATTTCTTTGACACCTCCATCATTCAACAGAATATGAGCTGTGATGTCAACTGTTCCACCTAGATCAATATTTAAATTCAATGATGTTACAAGGGGTGTTAAAAACCCAACTTAGACTCATACAGAAAACTAACAAGAAGGATCAATTTACTTTTATTGCAATATTCATCAGCTGTGCCACTGTTGTTACTGTAGATTTGTGTAATGAGATAAACACATGGACATATTTTAATATTTCTGTTCCAAATTACCACTTAGAAAAGGTTACACCAGTAATATTTGAATGAAATCTTTTAGTAGATATCATAATACTTTATAAAAAATATGTTTCAAAATAATATCAACAGTTTGTACTAAATTATATTTTAAATGTTTCAATTTGTGTAGTTTTAGCCTAACTTTGCAGATGTACAAGCTTTTGAGGCAGTTTGTTAGCATGCCAAAAATGAGAATTTACCTCCTGCATCTATGATGAGCATTTTTTTACCAGCTTTGAACCCCAAATCGTCTTTATTCACAGCCTGGTTGCTCTGGAAGGTGTCTATTTCTAATGATCTGCAGAAAATGGATGCAGCTTCAGGCTCCAAGGCAATAAGAAGATTCTTAGAATCCCTCTCTGTTATTAACCCAGCCTAAAATTAGAATTATTGTGAGCCAGTGATTGATGTAATAAAATCAAATTTACAAATACAAATATATAAAGCCATTAGTTTGACTCATATTTCCTGGATAGCACAGATAATGCTAATTCTAACTGGACAATTTTAGTCTTTATCTTCTCTTTACAAGGCTGGCTCTAAGGTGTAACATTACAAAAACAGTCAACCAATATCAGTACCTAGAGACAGAAAGTGGTCAAGCAACACAGAAGACAACTGGGGAATATTAAGATTAATAAGGGTATATCTTGGTGTAGAGGTAGTATTAAGGTTCTTTCTCAAAGAGGCAATAGAGGGGGGCACACAAATCTCACCAGAAAGAGCATTCCACACAGTGGAAGCATCAAAAGCAAAACTATAACCAAACTGTTTAATTGACTTTTGAGTAGATTGCTAAAATTTTGGTACAACAAGGAAATTACCGACACCGGCTACTATAGGAGCTACTGTATAAGATATGGAGCAAAATACTTGTAAAACCAGTGTGGAGAAACTTGTAAACAAATGTGGCTGTTTTAAACACTGAGTGATATTCAACAAGCAGCCAATGCAATTTTGTTAGAACCAGGGTTTTTACTTTAGGTATCTAACTAGCGTTCGATGCAAATCTAGCCACACTATTTTGAATGCACTGTAATTTAAAGATTCCTGAAAAGTGAATTACAGTAACCCAATTGTCTACTGACCAGAACATTTATTAAAATGTATAGAAGCATCATGAGTTAGAAACCTCCTAACCCTCCTGAATTCCCATATTACATGAAATAGTTTTGCAGACATTCTGAACATGTATAGAGAAGTAAATTCTGTTCATTCAGGTAAGAACCATTAAGAACCATAGTTATATCTGTTTTATAGATGTAAAATTCTATTTGTAAAGAAAGTTAGCTCCTGAATAACAACCAGTTAAATAAGAAGTATTCACCCTGTGTGCTGCTTCCCTCATGAACCCTTTTGACTCATCTGACCAAATAGCTGGAACAGTCAAAACCCAGAGGATATTGGATCCCTTTGGTGGACTAATACATAAAAGAACATATGTTACTTGCTAAGTATAAATACTTAGATTTTTATTATAATCATATTTATTATCCACCAAAGGCCGTATGTAATCTATATACAGGGATATACAAAGCGGGATATATTTCTTTTGTGTACAAAGGAGCCTTCTTACCATGGATAATTGGCATCAACAAGGCTGGTTTTTTAACATTACCTCAGAAGCTGTGTAATACACAAATATGTATTTTTTATCACTAGAAAGGACTTCTTAAGTGCTTACATTTGTTTTTTGCTGCATAAACATCCATGCAGAAATGGCTGAGAAATCACAAGTTTTTTTTTTTTTTTTTTTTATTTGCCTTTCCAAAATAACAAATATTTCAATTATAATGATATTTTGACACAGTTACAAAAAAAGAACCATCAGGAAAAGAAAACTGCAGTAGTATTGTTCTAACTTTCAAACACCAAATCACTAACTGCCTAATGATTTTTTTATAATACCACATTTCACAAATTAACTACCGTAAATAACCCATTCAGCGCATCCGCCCTTGTAACCGCATCCTACCTCTTTTTCCCGTTTTTCTACCGGATTGACCTATACTTCATCCCGGAAAGTGTTTCATGATGGGTGCACTAAAAGGGACATTTTTTCCCAACAAATATTGAAATAAAAATAGACTTTGCTTAGCGCACTGTGCGCTAAATAGGTCATTTACAGTATAACTGTTCATAGCACAAAAGTCCCAAAATGTCTGTTTCACAGTGTTACTTTTTGATTTTCTACTGAATGCTGATGCATGATATGTTTACATAATTATCATTCAAACTGAAATTTAAGTTGTACAAAGACTGCCCAAAAGTACATTTAGTGGATTCCATTTATTTTCAAAAATATTTATGCTTCCTTTTTTGTGAACCAAAAAGTTACGTTCTAAGTCAAAGTGATAACGGATGTAGTCCAACAGCGCCTCTTTGTTCAAACTACCCTCTCTGCATCTAGTTATATAAATGTATCGTTTTATTATCATGAATACATGATTAGTAAGAAGTACTGTATCACCTTCTATTGTTCCCAAAATAAAGTTGCTACATGTAAAAAGGTTTTGCCAGGCTACATAGGGCGAGAACTTATTCTTTATAAATGTCAATAGGTTTTGGATATATATGCATTTCCAAAACAAATGTTCAATCGTTTCCGGTTCTAGCTTACAAAAATAGCACAAATCATTGTCGATTATTTTACATTTAAATAACCACCTATTTGTTACTAAAGTTCGAGTCAAAATTTTGTATTGAAAAGCCCGCAATTTACTTTCAATAGTAGCTCTAAAATTCACTGAAAAAAGCTCCTGCCATAGGTTACTTTGAATTTCCATTGATAAAACTTTATTCCAACTACTTATACATTTATTTTTGTATATATTTGAGTTGCTAAAAGACCAATACACACCCCGACAAACTGACCTCATATTAAGAATGTTAAACATACACTTTTACAATAAACTCTCACTGTCTAATTTGATATTTTCATTCAAAATTGTTCCTTTCCAACTTCTTGGAATTGAATGTGTTAAACTGTAGAAATCAATAAATGTTAAATTAACTTGGAATTTCTGACAAAATTGCTCATACCCATACATGTTTCCAGAATCCGATAGGATATCGTTGATATAGACAAGACCTTTATTGGTCAATACATTTTTCATTTGCAACAAATTAGAATTTGTAATGAAATAAGTGTCCCAGACTGGATAACTCCTAACATCTATATCCTTCATATAAATTTGTTTGTATTTCATCCATGCTACAAAAACTTCTTTCCAAAATCGATTTTTAATATTCTCTGATGTTTTTTTCAAAGATAAACAGTCTAAGTCCCAAACTAAAGTTTTATTTAACCCTGTTGTGAATTCAAAAATGTCTTGCCAATTTCCAATACCTTTGATCAATCTCTTTATCCAGGATATTTTTAAAGCAAGATTGAAAATAACCAGATCAGTCAATTTCAATCCCCCCTCCGGTATATCCTTTTGTAGTTGAATTAATGATATGCGTGCTTTGCCATTATTCCATATAAACCTACGAAACATGTCTTCTACTGTTTGAATGAAGTGCGAGCCTGGCCAAGGTAGAACTGAAAGGAGGTAGACTAATTTTGGTATAACTAGAGTTTTAATGACAGTGATCTTTCCAATTAAGGACAAATATCTTTTACTATAGGCTTTTAGAACATTTTCTATCTCTTTTAATTTAGGATCATAATTTATTTCAATAGTCTCTTGCAAATTATCAGTAAAAATTATGCCAAGGAGTGAAAAATTTTGACTCCATTTTAAGTTAATATCTGGGCACAATTTTGGGGGGTTTGTATCCTTTATCCCAAGCCATATTGCTTGTGTTTTTTCTACATTCATTTTTAAGCCTGAGCACCTTTTAAAACTATCAAAAATGTCAATACACCTCTGTAATGATGATTCAGAACCATCTAATATAACAAAAGTATCATCTGTGTACTGACCTATCTTCAGTGTGATATTCCCTAGTTTAATTCCTTTTACATTTTTGTTTCCCTTTATCTCCATACTTAAAGGCTCTATAGACAAAATAAACAGGTAAGGACTCAAAGGGTCCCCCTGTCTACAAGACTTACTAAGATTAAAAAATTCAGAAAAGTTACCATCATTCAAAACACAGCTCTTAGGGTCCTTGTATAAAATATCAAACCAAGTCAATATGTCAGTCCCAAAATTATATGCTTCTAATACCTTTCTCATATAAGACCATTCAATCGAATCAAACGCCTTTTCAAAATCCACTAAAAGTAAAAGTGCTTTCTTTTGGGTGCTTTCAAGTATTACCTTTAAGTCATAAATGGTCCGAATATTTTCTCCAATATATACCTTTGAGGAAACCTTTCTGACTATCGCTTATAATTTCAGGTAAGACCTTTTTCAGTCTATTTGCAATAATAGTCGACAAAATTTTATAATCGACATTTAATAATGTTATTGGTCTCCAATTTTGTAGATGTTGTCTTGGTTTTTGACCTTTGGGTAAGCAAGTAATAATCCCTTGGGTTTGAGATATAGATAATTTAACATTTTCAAAAGCTTCATTGTAGCTTTTTAAAAGAAATACTTTCAAGTCGTTCCAAAAAATTTTGTAAAATTCACAAGGTAAACCATCAGTGCCTGGTGTTTTATTATTTTTCATGAATTTAATTGCAACCTTTACTTCCTCTTCTAATATTGGGCCTTCACATTTTTCTTTTTGGGTGTCATTTAACTTTCTTACATTTGAAGTATTTAAAATTTTTTTTGTCTGGGAATCTTCTAAGTGTGGGCATTTTGTATATAAATTTTGGTAATAACTTTGCTGTGCTGCTAAAATCTTTTTATGATCCGTAACCATTTCCCCCTTTATGTCTAAGCATGATATAATCTTATTGACTGCATTTCTTTTTTCTAAATTACAAAAGTATTTTGAAGGTTTTTCACCTTCCTCATAACTTTGTACCCTAGCCCTTGCCATAGAAGCTCTAATCTTAGGTTCCCGCAGTTGTTGAAGCTCTTTTTGAAGAGCATCTATTTCATTCAATATTTCTTCCTTTCTCTCTAGATTACTTGTGTTACAAATTTGAACATTTAAGGTTTCTATTGTCTTTTCCAGATTATTTTGCCGCATTTTACTTGATTTTGACTTGTAGGAGGCAAAACTGATTGTGTTCCCTCTAATATTTAGTTTTAGCATTTCCAAAAACATCTGATGACTAATTGTTAAAAGAGAATTTTCATCTGGTTCTGAATCATGCCTTGCATAAGTTTTTAATGTGTCTTTTATTGTATCTTTTATAAGTGTGACATAATCTTTATCATATAGGAGAGATGTATTCAGTTTCCAAAAACCTTTTCCATGTTGTGAGTTATGTATACTGATTTTTGCTGTTATAAATGAATGGTCAGTCCTATAGCCAAATGACATATTGAAATCAACTGATCTTGCAAACATATCTGGTGATAACAGAAAAAAATCTAATCTGGCCATTTTGATGGGAGATTTAGAACTAAACCATGTATATTTTTCAGCGGATTCATTATTACTCCGCCAACCGTCGATCAAATTAAAACTGTCCATCAATTCTTTCACTTTTTCCCGTGCCTTAACATTATTTTCTCGAATATACCCAAACGTATCAAGCTTGAAATTTAATACCAAATTCCAGTCCCCACACAAGATTAAGGGGCCTTGGTCCTTTGTCTTAAGTTTATCTAAAAGGTTCAAATAGAATTCTGGACTATCTTCATTTGGTCCATATACCACAACAAGGGTCATAGTTATGTCTGAATATCTAATTACTAGAATCAAAAGATTACCATTTGTATCTTTATCTATTTCTAAAACTGAGATTGGGAGTTTTCCCCTTATTAACACTGCTGTACCCCTACTGGAGCTTGTAAAAGAATTTATGTAGCAGTCATATCCCCAGTCTTCTTTAAAGTTATTTTCTGTTAACTGGTTTGAATGTATATCTGCCAAACAAATAATATCACAATGTTTGTTTCTAAGCCATGCGAACACATCAGCACGCTTTTTTTTATCTGCCAAACCTCTCACATTCATAAATCCTATCTTTAGATTGGTCATGTTATAATTTAGGGGAGGCTCTTTTCTGAAGAATTATGGACTGTGTACCAGCTACTGCAACTTCTTTATCAAGTATACTAATACTCGTGTATTCAAAAATGGCATATACTAGCAAATACATACAATATATACTAACCACTAACAATCTTACATACAATAAGGAATGGCATTTTTCATTATGCAAACGCAAAGAAGAGAAAAGAAAAAAGAACAAAAAAAATAAGAAACATAGCCAAAAAAGGAAAAACAGGTTGTAAGGTGACATAAGTCTACCACACTAGCCTTATAACTAGTTTTCAATAATTTTGGATGATATAAGGATTGTTTGCTCAGTGGCACTTTACATTTGCAGTAAGATTTTAATACAGATGTTCCACTGACTTGAATGTTAAATAAAAATATGCACTCTAGGCTGAATATAGTAAATAGACACTATTCTTATTCATACCGTCTAAAACTACATAGGTCTGATGTGTATCTGTACTGATACTTATTCATGATGCACCTATTGTAATTGCAACCTTTTCAACATTTTCCCAATGAACAAAGTCCTGGGACTGTGGCTCATGTTTTCACTATGCAAATTTTTACCAAAGCATTCCTCCAGTAAGTTATTTCCTTTATAATAAATCCAGTGTTATTTAACTTACTGATATTAGGTTTAACTTCATACAGTGAATACTTCTAATAAAATGAAAAGGTAGACTTTTCAATATAGTTTAGTCAAAAACTTCCTCATCGTCCGCCATAGTTCACTGTTTTACTCTAGAAAACAAACTACAAAATGCACAATTACTTGGGAAAAAAAATTATACTTGTATATAGATTCTACATAATTATGCTGTAAGTATTTTTAATAAACTAAAACTTACTTGCTCTCGTATGATCAAAGCATTCAAAGTTTTAACTTCATTTTCCATATTACCTATAATCATATTTATCCTGTTTCTTAGTCGGATTAAATTTTATACTGATGATTACATACAGTGGATGAAACTCGAGATATTTTCTGAAATGAAATTCAAAATTGCATTTGTAATGAACACTCTAGCTAGGAAGTAACAAAATCACAATATATAAAGTCCAAAAACATAGAATATAGTAAATAGACACTATTCTTATTCATACTGTCTAAAACTACATAAGTCTGATGTATACCTGTACTGATACATATTCATGATACAGCTATTGTATTTACAACCTTTTCAACATTTTCCCAATGAAACAAAGTCCTTGGATTGTGACTCATGTTTTCACTGTACAAATTTTTACCAAAAGCATATCCCCAGTAGGTTATTTCCTTTATAACTAATCCAGTTTTAGTTAACTTACTGATATTAGGTTTAACTTCATACAGTGAATACTTCTAATAAAATGAAAAGGTAGACTTTTCAATAAATTCATTTTCCATTTTACCTATAATCATATTTATCCTGTTTCTGAGTCGGATTAAATTTTATACTGATGGTTACACACAGTGAATGAAACTCGAAAATTTTCTGAAATGATATTCAAATTTGCATTTGTAATGAACACTCTAGCTAAGAAGTAACAAAATCACAATATATAAAGTCACAAACAAATACAATTCTTTTTTCCTTATATGTATTGATTAAATGTCACAACATCTAAATCAGAATACAGTCCCTTGTAACTAATTCAGCAATAATTTGCTTGTAATATTTGTAGCTAATAAAATTTTAATTTTTATCATAAATTTAAACTTGTCTCCAATGAAAAAAAAACAAAAAAAACTGAAAGTCTGCCACCAACCATTTTTACATAGAGTCTCTGACCTCCATAAGTAGTTGTCCAAGTCTATTTAATCCTTTTCCTGTTCTGGCTTCTTTCTGTGCCAAACCAACCCCATTCCCCCAGAAATTGTCATGTCTGTTGCATTCAATTAACAGTTTATTTCCTGTAACTTTTAGAGTTTCTGCCAATTTAGGGTTCTGTCCAAATTTTGCCTGTAATCCCACCTTCATAACATCACATGCCTTAGTTGCATGCCACGGATCCTTGTCCAGTTTGTTTACCAAGTGTTTCATATCCACTGGGTCATCTTCCTGTAGTACATGTGCGGCGATTGAATCCTTTCCATAGAACTTTGCATAGCTATAACTGTAGTATTGCTCAACACAAGTAAAAACAATACCATCCACTTCAAATCTGCTGGGGTAGAAGTTGCTTAATGGTGAGAATCTTCCATGAAAGAGTACTGCATCCATTTGATGTCTTGTGCCTATCTTGGTGACATCTAGATTTGAAATTGAGTAACAGTCAGCCAAGTCATAAAACTTATTTTGAAAGCATAGTTTATCTCGCCTCAAATAGGCTTGCCTATCCACCTTCTTGGCTTCTACTAGAACATGTTTCAGCTGCTGCCTAATCTGGTTAATACGCTCTGGATAATCCTGCAAGATGTAATAATTGGGGCTTCCTGCACCGGGGTACTTAGAATCTGAAGTTCTCAAGCACAATCTTTTCCGAAAAATGTCATTAGCCTCCGAGACATTGGTGAATCTCACAATAATTGGTCGATTTGTCCCAATCTGTTTTGGACCCAACCTATGGGCTGACTGAATTGGTCTACTCCCTTTGTCCAGCTTGATCTTCATCACTTCCTCCAAGAAAGAGCATATGCTTATGTAACAATCTTCATTGATATTCTCCTTAATCCCATAGAACAGCAGATTGTTTCTCCTGGAGTAGGTTTCCAAGTCAAGAACTTTTTTTGAAAGTTCTCGATTCTTGATTTTTAATATATTTGTTTGACCAACTTCTAATTTTAACTCCTTTATCTGATCTCTAAGATTTGCTAGTTCAGATCTACAACCACTTATGTCTGCCTGATTAAAGGCCACAGATTCTTGGAGAGACTTTATCTCACTATCGTGGGTTTCAATTGTACTTTTGATATCTGCTATGTCTTTGACAATTCCATCTAGTTGCCTTTTCATTTCTGGAATTGGTTTCACTGACTCCAATATTTCTTTTAACATTGGATCAGATTTCATCTTTCCATGTGTTTGGTTTTCATAATCTGTTTCACTTAATTCTGCACTTTCTGCCATACTGTTTTTTGATAGTTCTGTTTGTTTTATATAAAAGTCTAATTGTTTTTGTTTTTATCCAAGGGACTAGAAGAAGCAGTCTTTTTTTTCTGGAGTAACACTTTTTCTATATTTTCTTTTTCTTCTAGTAAACACCATTATATTATTTTAACATCTTGGACAAAAAGGATTCTTCCAAAGTTTATTTCTCTTTCATACATGTTATAAAATCACTTTAACCTTTATACTTATTTTGACACACTTTATCCCTTGTGACAGAAAAAAACACTGCACCAACATGTTAAAAGGTCAGTATTAATATTGGTCCTTTACATAAAGCATGTGACCTTTCTTCACCTAATGCACACAGTATACCCAGTAAAACAAGTCTTTAGTCTACTTTAATCAAATGTGACACAAATGACCAATTTAACTAGAGCCATATTAGCCATATTGATTATATTAAAGTCCTACACACTTGAAAGTTTTTCATTTAAAATATCATATTTGCCATCAAGATTATTTCATTTATTTGGCAGAATTTTGCCCTTCACTCTTATGTCTACTTCATATCCAACTGTCAACTGTTGTAATTTCCTATTGCCTCTGAAACAATCCAAAGTTTTGGAACTTTTTAAAACATGCTGTCACCAGTTGAAACTTCAACCAAAAAAAACCACAAGTTAAATATCAAGTCTTTTACATTAAGTGGTGCCCTTGTATATATGACAGCCTCCTTCACATTATTTCTTTAAATATAGATATTTTAAACTTATAAATCATACAAAATGGTGGATAATACAAGTAAAACATCCCTCGTTAGACATATATAGAAAATATATCAATCATGTAGATTAACAATATCAATAGAAAGCATTCACGATATATTTTTTTCTGTATAAAAATAACAAAAGATTGTATTTCTGAACAGTATCATTTATATGTGTAGAACTTGAAAATAAATTGATTGTTTTAAGTACTGTTTTTTTTTCATTTTACATACATAACTATCTGAGACATTGAAAATCTAAAAGAAACATTTATATCAAATGATTTACCTTACAACAGCCTGTGTAATTTGTTTCATCATGTGTTCACTGAGATATTTCAAAGCCATAGTGAAAATATCAATGGCTTTGGTAAGGTGTCCAGTTGTGGAAAACACTGTGCTTTGTAGATTAACCCCCTATATTTAAAAAAACATTAAACTTAAATTTATTATGTTTCAGTGACATTATTTCATATAGAAACTCTTGGCGGTAAAATTGTGGAAAGAATTAACAGTCAATTGTGTATCTTGTCAATTGCCTTCTGTGTCATGATTTGTTCTGGACAATAAATTATGTTTTTTTCTACACGAAACTGCAATCAAAGCTAGTCAGGTTGCTTGCCGTTGGTTGGCAGTTTACAGAACCTTGGCCAAATGTATGTACTGGTTTCATCTGCCCTTTCAACTACCACCACAGTATAATCAATAAGGTACTAGACATAATGTAAAATACTGAACAAACTAAATAACCAGAGACCATCCTGGGTTAATCTTTGGTAAGAGTTTCACACCACAGTTGCATATCTTAAAAATACTGTTTTACAAAAGGACCCACAGAATAAAATGTTCCATGTTTTTACTTTATATAACAGGCAGCCTGACATTCAGGCAGAGAAGTGACAAAGTCAAAGCTGGGTTTTTTACATCATATTTACAGCCAGGCTGCATATTGGGACAGTTTCTCAGTGTGGAACCAACACAAAGGCAACACCCTGTAATAAGATGCCACTTTGGACCACTTTGGACTGGCGGAAAGTGAAGTATATACATGGCCCAATTAGAACAATTTAAATGGTTGGCATTACCTTCTTATGCAACACCATTTTGAAGTGCCTGTATAGATTATATCCATTTTCTCCTCCGATGATATCTTTTCGGGAGTTCAGCTGGCTGTATTCTCGTTCTGCTGTATATCCAAAGCTGTGAAAGGATCCGCCTGGGTTAGTCATCACACACGTTGGTACTTTGTAAGATTCGCAACCCAGTTCTGCACCCCAGTTCTTGTTCATCTTAACTTCATTGGGCTTGGCTTTGAAAGAGAAAGCGTATCCGCTGAAGGTTGTTCCAAAATCTATAGCTGCCACAAGTACGCAAGGGTCACTAAGGGCACCGCTCACCCCTCTGTTTATATCTCGATTCATTTTCCTATTATAACAAAATGTTCAAAATGTTTAATAAATAAAAACTGGAAATGAATCATATTTGGCATTGCAGTTTAGGGCAGTGAGTTATCAAAATCACCAAGTACTCACACATCACACCTAGTGGGGCCACAGTGTCACAGTGGTAATACACTTGCTTCCCACCTCTGAGATCTGCAGTTCAAATCCCGGACCTTATGTGGGAAAATTGGTTGTTACTTACCGATGGTCGGCGGTGTACAGTACAGGACGTGACCCAACTGTATGTACTGGTTTCCTCTGTCTCATAAAAAATCCCGCCGTGATATATACAGTGTTAAAAGCGTTGTTAGAGCTCAAATAAATGAATCACTCCTATTAGACTCTGTATGGTCTGCCTATTGAACATTGCTCTGTATGAAAGACTGCCTTACTGGTGTACAAGTTCCAACAAACTAAAAAAAATATTTTAGACAGGGTGTAAACAATACACTTAGAAGTCAAGCTAATAATGTGTTGCTAGAGGTTTGAAAAGCTTTGTCTTTGCAAAAGCATATCGACCCGAGTTTCTGGCTTTGTCCGAGTCTTTCTCTGTGGCGATGACCACTGCTGTGCTGATGGGTTTTTGCTTTTCTGCATTATGCTCCTAGAGCCTGTCTTTAGATGGAGATTTAGCAAAATAAAAGTACTATTGGAATTGGAATTGGAGATGTACGTTACAACATACAACATGACATTTTTGACACTACGAGACAGTTCAAACAGATTTATAGCCAGTATCCTCACTTGGACTTAAAAAGTTGAAGAATATGCTTCATGTTGTCACCCATAACTAATATCATCACAAAATATAAATGAGAAACATCAGCTACTGTGTCTAGTAAAATATATGTTTATTACGTATGTGGAAATTTATTTAGGGGAGCCTCGAAAAACATGCACTGGTATTTTCTTAATACAATCATTGTTTGAACAAAATGGTAAAGTTCTTTTGGCTAAAAAGTAAAACACAACTAATAACGATTGAAGACACATGTTTACAATCACACGGAAGTATACTGTAATCACTAAACCTGGAAATGTGCAATTTAAATGATTCACTGTCATAAATTTACTCTGCGTAATAGTTCCGACAGTTATTGCATCAGTTTTCCTTGTTAATGTGACAGTAATTACTTATTTTGGGATATTAAAAGTATGTCAGCTGGGGATTACTCTCTGACATTTTATAGATCCAATCATAGACAGTTTACAGTTGGCACAAAGCTGTTGGTGAAAATTTACACTGTAAGTCACGGCCCGTAAGTAACTAACTTTGCCACTTTAAGATGGGGTCAAGTTTCGAACCCAAAACCCCCTAGAGGTATTGCCAATATTCCCTAGTGCTGCTGCCTCTTTCATTAACAAAGAACTGATCCTCTGCAACTGCAAGCATACATCATTATAATACAATCCTATATATATGTTACCCTCAGATACAAACCCTGATTAAGCCTGATGATAAAATAAAAATTTCGAAATTGGGCTGTAAATAAGGAAATTATGATACTATGGTGTATGGTACTATGGTGTATGGCAGCTATATGGTGGGTACACCTATCGATCCCATAAAAAAGTCAGCGAATTCTTTGAAATAAAATTGTTTGTAATCAGATTGTACATATCTTTGCAAAATCTGGCATTCTAGAAAAAAGGAACATGCTAAGTAAGACTGTCCTGATAAGTGAGGTGCTTATGAATATTATTATGAAGGAAGGTATCTTTTGCCCATGGATCTTTGCCCAATGTGTGGCTTGTATGTTGCATTTATGTAATGCATTTGTGTCTTTGTATGTGTAAAAATGACACAATGTTGTTGCTGTATTTTACAAAAAAAAAAAAAAAAAAAAAAAAAGTATGTCAGCTACTAGTTTGCAAGACATCAAATTTCTACATGCTTTCATAACATATTATATATATTGTTTCAAAATGAATAAGGATTTTTTCCGCAAAGTCAATTTTAATTAAGTCAATCATTGACATTCGTAGAAAAATGAAATTATTGGGTTTAAAATCTGTCAGTCATGCTGATTTACATTTAGAAGCTACACCTGGGAGTTGAAAACAAAATTGGGTGTTTGTATTAAAAGTTAATTTGTTTCCCAAATATATTTGGTACAGAGGCAGTTTAGTGGGTTTTAAAACCGAAATAATTACAGCTTATTATATAAGAGAGACAATTTAAACTTAAAACTTTTGATGCCCTCAATGGAGTATAATGCAATAATTTCGGTTATACTATAATAGTTAGACTAAACATCTTAGATGGTACATAGATTATTTCCACAAAAAGTCTAACAATTTTATTGTAGATGCAATCATACCAAGAATATAATGTCATTTAACCAATTGACAGACTCTAAGGAATGACTGAAAAAAACAAACAATGTCTATAATCATTAATATAAGACCTTTCTTATTTTATCTAAAATTAAACTGTAAGTTTAAATTATTTTCACCCATTTTTTCAGATGTTATCAGTTGATGGTCTGGAAAATAAATAAATGAAATATTTCCATCGAGAATTTTAACATATTAATTTAAACACATGACTAATGATCCCTTACTTTAATGCCCCTATCATTTTTGTATTCAAATACCTTATATGTTTATTCCATATGCAACTCCAATACTACCCAGTTTCCTTTTATTTTTAATAGTTCAATGAAAAGGTTTAACCAGGTAACTAATATCCATGTCTATATTTAACAATCGTTTTAGAGATATTCTACAATGTTATTCTGCTTAAAATCTACTCTGTTCAAACAGGCACCAGTATAAAGCTCAGAATATAGTGCAAGGAAATTTATATCTGTCATTTTGTTTTATCTGAAGCTGTACATGACTTCCCAGTGTGTAAATCTACTGAGGCTATATATTACAATAACAAAACAACAACCATGCCATTTGAAGTCAACCCTAAACATAAAACTTCAACAAAATGTGATATTGGAAGTGAAAAACAAATTGATCCCATGGTTTTGTAAATCTTTTAAATCTTCCTGCACTGTGTTGATAGTTAAAACTGTTGTATATATTTTTGTACATATCACTGTGATTCACATTGTCAGTTTCTGATGAAATTCCAAGACTTTCTCTCATTCCCGTGGAGTTTGATAAGAAATCTGTGAAAAATGGTTTTCCTGATTGCAACCAATAGAAGGACGGAAAATAATGGCTGGCTAATTATTACCAGCATGGGAAATGAATTTAAGCAATATTAAAACTAATTAACTAATTAAACCCCTCGTTGTTAAGTGTATTTACTGGGTCTTACACACCAACAAGGGCCTTTTGTCATAGACACAGGTTAAATTAGATTGGGATGATCCAACTCTAGAATCAGATGCTCCATTTCAAAAAACATAAATTAAATCAACAGATAAATGTAAAAAAAATGAAATAAATATTCTTTCAGCCAAATGAGCAAAAACAGTGAGATGATGCGTGAAGTTTTGAAGATATTTCCAAAAGTGGAGATTCTAGAAACGGGGCTGAAATTTTTTTCTGACTATTCTGTCTACATGCACTAGCTACATAGCAATTAGAAACACAAGTAGAGCACTAGAGTAGTGCAAAATTGATGAAAAAGTCCGGATACGAAAAAGACAGGCCCAAAAGCCAACACTAGGACACTGACATCAGAGCTAGGAAACAATCAGTAACATCAGTAGGGCACACTGCAAGGGTAGATTCCTCGCTAGAAGCCCAAGAAAGTTGGCTGGCGAAAAAGTTATCACTAGAAGTGTGATCTGTAGAAAGTGCATTTATATGAAGAAATACTGAGTCATTGCTCTTGTTATGTCTTTGGGTATTCAATGAACTTCATGGCCAGGTCACAGCTTTACTTACAGTTGCTTCGGTACATATTTGATATCTGGGTGACGACTTCATTGTTATTCCTCTAAAAAGAGACGTCACATCATGGCTGTGCACCTTGAAGAATGAGCTGCCCCATATATTTATCCGTCGACACCCCGCCCACGCCCACCCCAAACAGTGGACAGTTTAGTTTATTTTTGTTTCTTGTTGAGGCAAATGCATCCCATGCAAATCCAAATCACACCAAATGTGTCTTACCAATACACAAAATAAACCAACCCACAATTATCCACAACTGAACACAATGTAGAGTTAAAAAATCTTACTCATTGTAGAAGATATAGTAAAAGATACAACCATCCAAATAAAAGGTTCTTGGGGGTTCGTCAACTAAATTAAATGTACATAAATGAAAAAAAACAATTGGCCACAGTTTTGCTTTTGGTGCTCCCACAGTTTGGAATGATTTACCTGATCAAGTCCATTCTTCCCTAACTCTCGCCTGTTTCAGAAAAAAGCTAAAAGTTTATCTCTTCAAAAAGGCTTTCCCACCTAAGCACATAATCTATCTGGTTTCTCCTTTGTATTGGACTTACCAGTGGTTATTATAGGACAAACGTTGAATCAGTTTATGGTATTGCACCTCATAGTTTGCCTTCGTAGAGAGATTAGGCACTATAAAAGTATAGAATACAATACAATAGAAAAGAAGGGCCTGTTTGGCTTTAGCTCATGATACCATCACAGGATGGTGTGACCTACATGCTACCAGGTTATTTTGTTTTTAATTTTGTGGTATACACAGCTGTACAGAGAAAACATAATGTTTATTTAGAGCTACAAATAAATGCATATTGGAATTTATACCAATGTTTCACACAGACGAAAGATAAATAGTCATTAAAAGTTGCTACATCCAATACTGAATTTTCTAAATAACAAATTGATTCATTCTCTACGAATTAAAATAAATTTCTTTAAAAAAAATAAAAAAAGCATTGCACTAATATTTTGCAAGTTCTAGCTGCTTGTCAAATTTTCCTGCTGTGTTTAAGTTATTTTTATAAGACATTTGTGTACTTTTTATAAGCTTAGCCCATGTATGTAGAATTAAAGAAAATACGGCCTCGTAAATTTTGTGCTGAATATTTTGAATTGAATTTTAAATAAATTATACCTATTCAGCTCACCCAATGTATTGGGTTGTTAGTAAGTGTGGTAACTGAGCTTCATTTGATTACCTTAAAAGTCAAGAGATTCAAGAGATATCTTAGGTGGCTCGGTGGTGTAGCAGTTAGAGTGCTCACCTTCAGTCTCTACGGTTGCTGGTTCTAATCTTGGTCTGGGTGCTTTATGTTGGAAAGTTGGTAGTTACTTGCTGATGCCTGGTTTTCATTGCAGAATCTTGACCAACTGGTATGCACTGGTTCCTCAACCCGTAAACTACTCATCACAAAATGACCCTGGCTGCTGAACGCGACGTAAAACAAAAAATATATAAATAAAGAGATATCTGATAGGTATCATCTGAAGACAGGAGTTTTGTCATTGTGTCCTGTTAAGATATTGGTTCAACTTATAAAATTTTAAATCTTCAAGTCCTTTTGCAGTTTTTATAAACTGTTCTGTCTATCCCTTGTACAGTGATGGAAAATTCTAGGATCAAGCTTGTTTTGTTTCTTTTCAACGATATGGATTTTCATCAATTTTGCGCTATTGTAATGCTTCTGTCATTATTATTATGAAAACCTTCGGTCTGTCTCTGCTTACCCATATGGACTTTGGGGTCTGCTTCTGTTCATCTAAGAAAGCGTGGGTGTCTACTTTTGTGCGTGGTTTCTGCTCATTTAGTCAAGATACTATAATGATGGTCTGGCAGCAGTTCGGAAGAGCTGTTTTGGCGGGCAAATATTGTGATCCAGGAGCTTTGCTCCCAATATACATATATACATTTTTAACCCTTCAACAGTCTGGTACTGGTGCTACCCCGGGCATCTGAGTAGTCCTCCAGCGTTTGCTACCACATTTTCTTCATATGTACCCAGATGTCTCCCTCGATGTATCAACGGATGACCTATGTATAGACCCTATGTACACTCTCTCTCACTCATAGACAGGGATTGCTTTGAACATTATCTCTACAGTAGCTCCTCCCCCCATTTCTACCCCCGAGGGATGAAATTGGACTCCCAACTGACATTAAAGCATATCAAAGTATCCACTACGGTCCCCTTGTTGCCACTAACAAAAAACTAGGGAGTGACCACGGACGAGAAAGAATATCTTCAATCCCAGACTGCTCCCAGAAATTATGTGTAGCAACCAATATTAGGTGAGGGGCGGGGGGTTGCTTAATGGATTTGAAACTACCACTATTTGTCTAGGATGTTGCCAGGGCATTTATGTATGCCAGGATGTCAAGGATTACCGAAAAATCCAAAATTTTCTTGGGTTTGGGACAACCAGGGTTCATCCATGGAAACGGGGGACTGATAGTACCACCTCCCACCCTTGTCTCTCTACATATTCTGTAGTTAAACAACCATCATTTAGTTATGTAGGTGATTCCACTGTGTGTAGTTAATAACCATTATTTAGCTGTGTAGCTGAGTTTAACCATGACATGTGATTTTATTCTTAGCATGATGCAATACTTGACTGAAGCTGGATGCAATTCTTAACAGAAAAACTAAAGTACATATAAAAAATGTGTTTTCTCAACTAGAAACTAAAACAGGATGTAATCCTTATCACGAAAACTAATTTTCTTACACAAATATATTTTCCAAAATAGAATGTCTATAAATATACTTTTCATTTCATTTAGGAAGTTCAGGAAAGGTTAAAAACTTGTTTGACTAATGATGACTTTTCATAAAATGCTTATTATTATTTTTCTTCCATCACTTTGAAAACACACAATTTTGACACACTAAACCAGTTCACATCCTTTACTGGATCTGAAGGAATATGCGCAGTTTATGCCCAGGTCACACTGTGGCGATGTTTAGTGGCGAATATGCGCGATCATGCAATTCGTCCTTGTTGGTAGCATATTCTTGGTCCATCTTCACTGTTCTCCAACATTCTCCATGGATCGTCATCTGGCTACGACAGTTTCAAACTGTTCAAAACTATCGCCACGCTTCGTCCATTTCTTTGCAATTCTTCACAGATGGTGGTGGATTCGTCGACTTCGTAGCACCCTCGTACCCCAATTCGCCACTTCGTAGCAGGCTTCTTCATTGTTCTTCATTGTTCGCCAACTTTCCTTTGAAGATTGTCGGCTGAAAGACGAAGAACAAACAACGATATTCGCAGCAGAGAAGCCATGCATCGTCGCCCCTGAAGAATATGCTACGAGGCCCCGGAGATATTCGTCGCTCCTCTCAGCCAATGAGAAGCGAATGTCGCAGTAGTTCGTCGGTGATTGGCGAACTGACTGCGCATGCGAAGAACTGGCTACCAATCAGCTACGACCTTCGTAGGTTGCGGCGAACTGGCTGGAGACTATAAAAGCAGGGCACCGCGAACAATTGTCATCACTTGCGAATTTTTCTTCAATGCGTACACATCGACGAACTTTGGATAAATTTTTGGATATATTTCATACAAGAAATATGGTGAAGAGACCTGGACTTGGAAAGAGGAAGAGGGTCACTCTGCCTCCTGTTGAAGCATCTGAGGAGCCTGAACAGCCGGAACAGCCGGATGAACTGCCTGCCACTCAAGCTTCATCATCAGACCCAGGGGATACAGCCACTCTGGCCACCCAGCCGGAAGACACAGATGACTTGGAAGAGGCAACCCAAGACAGCCAGTCCCAGGGGAGGTTCAAGAAGAAGAGGCTGGCGAGGATGACAGATGGGCAAGAGGATGAGACGGCTGAGTGGCTCAAGAACCATCCGGAAATGTACAACAAGGCCAAGAAGGAGTACAGGGACACAGACAGGAAGGAGGCTGCTTGGGCCACCCAGGCCAGGGCCATGGGCCTGGAAGGTGAGTTAGACTAACCATTATGATTTAACCTTTTCATAGTTTCAGGTAATAATTTAAATTGTGATGGAGGTACTACGTGTACAGTAATGTGTAAATGGACTTATGTCGAATGTTTACTTATTCTGTTAATTTATGTTATTTTGAATTGTACTCTGTCATCGTGTGATGTATTAGGCTTCACCCATTTGCAGATGACACCACAGATGTGAAGCAGCTTAAAACTTAATGTAAGCCATTGTTACTTTGATAACCTACCTAATGTGTCCGTGTCTCCTCTTCCTTTTTCAGCCATCGACCTGAAGATCTGGTTCAAAGGGATGAGGACAAGGTATGGCAAGCTTACCTGCAAGAAGTCTGGTGACAGGGCAAAGGAACACACAGACAGGGACACCTGGATCCTGAGGTCTTTCAGCTTCCTGGATGACCACATCTCCAGAGTCCCCTCCAGGCAGTCCTGCAATGTAAGTACATTCTCACAGTCTGACTCACCTGGATATCCTGATGTTTTTGCTGCGTTGTGTATTCTTGACTTGTAAACAGCGACTACCTATGGATACAAGTTTGTAGCTGTAACACTAATGTTTGGCAAAAATCTGTAAAGTTTTCTGTAGTGACACAGGAGTTCATACTTGTTACTTCATAGTACCTACCTAAACTGTTTGTTGAACATGTATACTATATGCTTACCATGTGTCTTTGTTCTACTGTACTTTCAGTTGAAACCAGCTTCCACCACAACTGCCGCTGCCTCTGCCGCAGCCACCTCAGCCTCTGCTACCTGCTCATCTGCTACCACCACTGCCTCTGTCATCACCTCATCGGCCTCTGCTGCTTCTGCAACTGCCACCATGCCTTCACACCTATCCACTGACTTGGATCCTGCAGATGAGCCCGTGGAGTCAGGATCACTGGGTGAACCAAGAGTGTGCAGCACTCCTCCTCCAGGTATCACCCTCTCTGGGACTAGTGGCAGGAGAGCCACAAGGAGAAGTGCCAGCACTGAGTCAGAGCTCCTGGACAAGATGTGCGAGCAGAGCGACAACAGTGCCCAGATCTCTGACAGGCTGGACAGACTCTTAACATCTATGGAGGCACAGACCAATGACAGGACTGCTTGGGCTGGCTGGATGTCAAGTGCCATGTTGAAGATCCACGAGGATCTCTGGCCCACATATCAGATGCGCAGTATGGACCTCCTCAACCAGACCATCAAGGAGTCCAAGCTGCTTTCGGAGAGGGACATCCAGAGGCAGGAGCTTGATAGGCAGAAGCAGCTGGATGATAGGCAGAAGCAGCTGGACGACAGGCAGAAGCAGCTGGACAGTATGCAGCAGCAGATGAAGGTGCAGTAACAGCAGCTGCAGCAGCAACTTATTTTCCATCAGCCGCAGCCACAGCAACAGTACACCATCACACAAATGCCTCCGCCACCCGCACCTGGGCCCGCAGCTCTAGCCTCCTCTACCCCTTTGCCTCAAGGGTCAGACACCCAGAGCCAGACAACTGTTATTTTCCAGACCCCATCGGGGGCCAGTACCTCTGGACAGTCAGTGGGTTCATCATCCAGCACTTCATCCACCAAGTTTGTTATCACAGACACCGAGGGAAGGACAATAGGACTGTCAGACCTGAATTTGTCAGATTTAAATGCGTCATTTGCAGGTATTCCTAGTGTGCCTTCAACACCCATGACACCTATGGCATTACTTAATCAGGATGATTCTCAAGGTTCTTAGGTTTAGAAATAACTCTGTCCTTTGTCTATAGACACTTAAGAAGTAGTTTAGGTGAGATGTAAGAAGTAATTATCAAACAGGTGTAAAGTAATTTATTTGTGTATTTTTGCTATGTCTGGCTCAAGTATTACTATGATTATTACTATTATAAACCAGGTTTCACTTTGACAGCTGTTCTTGTGGGTAGTTTGTTAACCTTAGCTGTTACTAATAGTATATGTAACCAGTTTTACTTTGACAGCTGTTCTTGTCAGTTGTATGTTAACCTTAGCTGTGAGCTAATGGTATATGTAACCAGTTTCACTTTGACAGCTGTTCTTGTCAGTTGTATGTTAACCTTAGCTGTGAGCTATAATGTGTCTGCATTTCTTTATTAAAAAGTACACTTACTATGTTATTGTGATTTGTCCTTTTTGACCTTGTTGGAATAATAAATTGTTTATGTGATTGCTTGTTTTTCTCATGTTTCAAAAACATTGGCATAATACTTGGAAGGTGTCACATCTTAACATGAAGGATCCAAAAAAAGTGGCCCAGTGGTTACCAGGACCTGTTATGACCCAATGTGAGTGGTTCACTGTGGAAGTTTCACTGCTTCGAATGAAATGCAGAAATGTAATATAAACAAATTTTAACAGGTGGCCAATGTTAAAATTTGTTTATCTTCCATTTGTGGTTTTCATTATGCTCTGATTCCAAAGCAATCGGCGTTTGGTTGCAGAGTTTCCACCTTGCAGCTGGTTAGATTTCTTAACTTTCCTTCAGTTATGGCCTTGATTGATTTTTGACCTTTGTGACCTTCTGGCCCCTGTGGTGGCAAAGTTGTGAACTGGTTTGTGTGACCTGTTACATGTTTGACCTGATTTGGTTTCAGACTTGACCTCTTTGACCCTACTATACACATAATACATATATGAAGTGCAATAGGACAATAACTTTATTGCAATACAAGAACATTGCAACTTTATTTCAACAAGTATATAACGCCCAATACAAAATATAACACAGATAATGATGCAGCACTGAATCATAACAATAATTAGCACAATACAGTCACTACTAAGAAATCTCCTTGGCATATGTGAAAGTCTCAAATCATGTCTCTTTGCCATGCCGTGGCCCCTACTGGAGCATTATAATAATGCTTCAAATACAGTCTCTGTCTCTTGGCAACCTGTGTGTCCCTGTTGCCACCAGTCACATCCTCAATGTCCTGCAAACAAGCACCTTGCCTCCACTGTCCTGGGATAACTCTGTGGTTGTCATCCTCCTCATCACCCAGTCCCTGGTGGATACCTGGATACCTCAGTCTCATGATGTTGTGAAACATGCAACAGGCCAGTACAATAGAGGTAACAGTCTCTGGATTCTGACACATGGTGGTGAGGAGACAACCAAATCTGTTGGCCATGATGCCAAACGCATTTTCCACCACCCTTCTGGCACGAGACAGTCTGTAGTTATAGATCCTCTCCTCATCAGGAAGTCCTCTGGCACTAAACGGCTTCATCAATCAGGTCCTCAGAGAGAAGGCATCATCCCCAATGAGAAAATATGGCATATCACGGTCATCACCAGGCAATGGCTCTGCATCAGGTACATCCAAGGTGCCATCAATAATGCCTGAGCGCAAATCACAGTCATTGAAGATCTGTGCATCAGAACTGGATCCATTGGTGCCAACATCCACCCAAAGGAACTTGTACTTGGCATCCACCAGAGCCAGAAGTATTATGGAATGGAAGCTCTTGTAGTTGAAATAGAGTGAGCCACCATTCTTAGGACACCTGATTGCCACATGCTTGCCATCTATAGCCCCCAGGGTGTGATGGAAATTCCATCTGGAAGAAAATTCTGCAGCAACCTGCTTCCATGCATCACTGGTACGGGGACACTGCATGATTTCCTCACCATATTCTGCCACGATGGCCTCACAAGTCTGTCTTACTATGACTGAGATGGTGTTGTGTGCTACCCTGAAGCCAAACATCAGACTCCTGTACTTCTCTCCAGTGGCCAAGAAACGAAGTGTGATTGCAAGTCTGCATCCAGGGTTGATAGACTTCCTGAACCATGTGTCATATTTCTCAATTCTGGGCCCCACCCTCTGCAAGACCTCTCTGAACATGGCCGGGTCCATCCGGACAAAATTTCTGAAAGACACCACATCCTCAGCCTCCAGCTCCCTCATCAAACGATCATAGTGTCCATAGTCCAACCTCCTGGAGAGCCAGGGCTTCACCCAATACCTCCTGGGCCTTGGTCGACGCCTTCTCTGTCTATCAACCAGCATCTGTGCAATCACAATCTGATTCTGTACATTTAAACGATGAGCCTCATACAGTTGCTGCAATAATCTGAGTCTCTGTAGATCCATAGCCTTTGATGTACACTGTCCGACGTCTGATGAGAAATGAAGTGAATCTAGATGATCCAGGCTGTTTATATAGGAACTGGCATTATACACGAATTGGTCGCCACTTCTTCTCAGCATGTTCTTCCTCCTCGTCGGGGGCTCGTCACAGCTCGCTCAACCCTCCACCATGGTCGTGGCTCGGTGCAAGAACATCTCACGGAAATCGCTACACTTCGCATTAATTCGTACATACTTCTACGAAGTTCGTTTGATCATCGTCGACGTTCTTCACAGAAACAAGATGTTCTTGACTGGGTGATGAGAACATCGTACCAAGATCTTCCACAGGATGAAGATGATGGTAGCCCATGGTAGCCGGATCGAAGTAATTCGTGGATTTTTCAAATTCCAACCACGTGACCACACTTTTCCGCCCTTTCTGTGGCGAACTACCACGATTTCTAATTCGCAGCAAATCTTCATATTCGCCAGTTAAATCGTAGTGGCCTCGCCACAGTGTGACCTGGGCTTTACGAAGGTCCCTTTTTAAAAGCAAGCTCCTGAAAGAGGCTCGCACTTCTAGAGATCACTTTTTCTTTGTTTTTATTAAGTGAAAACTTTAGCGAGGCTCACACTTTTAGAGATCAATTTTTTATTTTATTTCACCGGACTTTTATGAATTGTATTGTAATGTGACAAGTTTGTGTCTCATCACTGAAGTTAAACAGCAACGGGATACACTAGTGTTTGAATGGGTGACCGCCCTAGTGCACTACCCGTGTCTCTGATGGCTTTGCACACTCTCACGCCAGTAGACCAAAACCCTTTTTGGCTTCATTTTCTCATTTTTCATGGAATTTCCACTTCCAGCAAAGAATCTGCCATTGCAGTGTGTACTGCTGCTGTTTCTAATTGCTTATAAGTTCTGATGTCAGTGCCCTACTGATGCCTTTGTGGATCACGAATGTAGATTTTTCAGCCTTGTTTACCTTGATTTGTAAATGAAGAAACGGTCACAATAGTCTTAGCATAGGATTCATAAGGTAATTACAAGAAAAAAAGTACATTTCCTGTTTAAAATGATATAGCCCAAGTAAACAGCCTTCAGTTCAGTGTCTCTGTGGTAGTGACCATTGCTATGGCCATACACTGATGAATTTTACAATACTTACTTATGACTGTGCTATGAAGGTCAATAATAGAATAGAATAGCTGCCCCCCGCCCCCCCCCCCTCTAATTTACCAGCCTGGTGAAAGGTGAATCAGCTTACAGGCTGGCTACTATTTCAGCACACAAGTAAATTTTAAGACTTATTTGTCTTTTCTGATTCTTGTGGAATTTCCTAGCTTTCATTGTATGATATTCTGCATTTTCTGCAATATCTTTAGCAGAAGTCTTTGTCTCCTAAAGTTATGAAAAATTATCTCTGTTCTATGGCTGCTATGGCTACATGCTAGTACCTGGATATTTCCCATTTTACCCATTTTTTTCCTGTGGATAAAAATAAGCAATATTTCAAAACAAAATTTTCGCCACAAATAATGGTCAATAACACAGTATGATAATGGAAATGAAACAAAAAACATCTGTTTAAATTAAATGTGGACTTGTAATGACAAATTTGAACACAAACATGTAAAAGGCAAAATTAAGTTCAGATTGAGTCATATGAAAGAAGTGTATTAGAGATGTATGTAAACAGTGATATATAGCAACCCTTTGTATTGTACTCAGGACCGGGTGTAAACTGAAATCATATTTTGTGATTGGCAGTGATGAAAGACTGTGGTTTAAAAGCCTGGTGAACAGAACAAGTTTCTGTTAACATATTTTCAGGGTAATAGTCAGAATTGAAATGTTCAAATAAATTGGTGCTGAATATAAGATTAAAATTACTAGTACACATTGAATTGCAAAATATGCATTTTTTTCATTTGCATTATTACAGTATGTTATATACTTATGGATCATTACTTGTGGTGAAAACGAATTTTGCTTTGGTGATTATTTTTCTAGGAAAGCATTTTTTCCAGGTCACAAACTATGCAGGAGGCATTTTTTCTAGGAGGCATTTTTTCCTGGATTCTGGGTCTCATGACCTTCACAGTTGAACCTGCGAAGAGCAAACACTTTTGGAATTTTTCCCAGGGTGGTTACTCTTCACAGGTTCGACTGTAATTCCCTTGTTGAGATACGTTTGCCTTTATCACTCACTGCTGTAATAAACTACATGTTTTGTCCAAAGTTGTATGACCTAAAACTAAAAACAAAACATAAGCCTCATCAGCTGCTACTAATTCCTTCAAGTAAAGATAACTGTTACCAAATGACAATATGTTGAATAAGTAAGACAAAATTAAAGGCATCTAGAAATTTTACATTAGTTTGCAAAAAATAAAGACTACCTTGTCACTTATAAATCCATTTATGAAACTAAGGTTTTCAGTACGCAATACTAATATAGGATATTAATTTTTGTAAGACTGAAAACTATTCAAATGTCAACTAGTTATATGCAATTAATTTTAATCTGCTTATCCAAAGGTTAAAAAGGAACCTCTCTCCAGTCTAATCCCAAACAGATTCAACACAAATTTGATCCTATTATATATAACGAAGGGCAGACAGCATAAGAGTAATTTAAGATATAGTAAAGAAAGAATGAAGCAAATTGTTCTAAATTTTAGATATAGTTTCAATCAAAATACCTTATTTTTCCTTTTATTGTGAGGTACAAGTGCTTCACAATTTCCTGAGATTTATTCCAAAACTTTCATTCATTTAAAATCGTGCTATAACCAGTTTGTTCCTTTCGTCCTAGCAATGGATTGAAATGTTTGGTGCAAGGAAAACCTAAATTAATACGTCTACTTTCATTTTCGTTTTCCTTGCAGTAAGCTCATTATTTTTCTACTGCCTGAAATGAATAATAATCACTTCCAGAGATCACTTTTTTGTCTCTGGACTTTCATTACTTGTGCACTACTCATGTTTCTAATTGCTTTGCATTAAGTAGATCAAATTGCAAATTTAATAATTAAATTAAATTTTTATAAGTTAATACGCTATCCAATGGACAATTGCTAATCTGGTCAGTGCAGACCAGCCTGCCAAAAGACAGAAAAAGTCGCCTTATATGAGTGCACAATGCCCCCACCAGCTGGCCGGTCCCATTGTGCACTCGCCAGATGGCGTGTCGTACTTCCTTTCTGTCTAGACAGCGTGACGTCATAGCATCTTTTTCGTTGTCTAAACCTATTAGACCCCTAGTAAGCTGATAGCGGGGTCGGTGGGAGGGTCTTGTGTCCATTGGATAGGGTATTAACTTATAAAAATTTAATTTACTTATTAAATTTGCAATTTTATTGTGTTAATACATCCTATCCAATGGACAATTGCTGAATAACTACTGCTTGATCGGCGGGTAAGTTACTAGGGACTTAAACAAACTCATGATAAGAACTAACAAAATTGTTGTAGGCCTGGGTCAACCCTGAAGTCAGGAAACCCTTAAAGGCCAAGGTCGGTTAACAGAAACCGGTTAATCAGTCCAAACCGACCTGCCTCCCCCTCTTTTTTTAACAGACCTGCTCTGAGGTAGGGGAAGAGAGGGATGAGTTCAGTCCCATAGAAATAAACCTCCCGAAGGAAACATGTCAGAGATTTTTTAGGTACTATTTAGATATGTACAGATCTCCTCTATGCTCTGGACTGCTGGTGGAACTGCAGCTACTACAGGGCCCAGGTGGTAGAGCTCTGAATCAGCCTGTAATATATGTGTTTTTATTAGGATGTTGTAATCACTGTTATATAAATATTTGTTTGTTTTTTGTGATTGTTGTATGTAAAATAATGATTCAGTCTCTTGAAAGTTTATATTACTAGTTTACTGGAAGTTGTGGTTTCAAAATTTCCAGTTCCCCGCTATGTGTCAGAACAATACACAGGGGAACTGCTGTAAAAGTAAAGGGAGGTAGTCCACCCTCACCTTTACACATTTGGAATATATTTGTAAAACTGAGATATAAACGGTTTATTGTGATTTATTTATTAAGTCAATTAATGTAATGTTAAAACATAGCCACTGCAAAGGCTAAGATATTTTCTTTGTCATTTTCACTCCTAGAAACATTTATGTGTTTCTCCAGCTGCATGCAACTTATCACTTTGACAGTTTGACTATTATGTTCAACCCTTATGTTATTGTAGATCTTTCCCTTCCCACAGGGCAGATTTTGATTGTGTATTAGTTTGTTACTGCAATGTACACAGGAGACAGTTTTCTGAGTTAGTTTGAGGCAGTAAGAAGTGTGTTCAGCCATAGAGCTAGATATATGTAGAAATATATTATTTAGGCAGACCTAAATAATTTTTATCTGAACAGTTTTGAAATTCTTAAAAGAAGTATTAATTAGGCAGAACTAATTAATTACCATAAAATATATGTATCAGGATTATTGATGTAATTTCACTGTAAATAAAAGTAGAACTACCAAATTGGAACTTTATCATTGATTACCAGGCAACTGCTCATCTGTGCCTACACAACAATTTATGGGGACTCATCCGGGATCATCATGACAGTTGCTTAAGTATTACTTGGATATACTTCAGAAGGATATTGTGAAATTGCAGTGGATATTATAGATTCTATCGGATTTAATGATCACTGACATTATCTTTGCAAAAGTGTGGAATGAAAACTTGATATTGTGTTTTAGTGGACTAATTAAACTGTGTACAATCTCTACAAGTGTGGACAAAATAAGTCAAGTATAACTTCTAAAATAAAGCAATATTCTTGTGGACAGAGAGCTGATCTTTCATATTAATCTATAATTGATATATGATAGTAAAACTGGCCTAAGGGTAATTAAAGGCTGATCAAGTCTCAACCATTTAAAAATTGCTTTGTGTTATATGAAAAGTCAAGTTGAACCATACATGAACAGAAAACTCAAGTAATCTATATTGTTATTCAAACTGAACATTATGGCCACATCCACAGAAAAATGGATTGCCTGTGGAAAGGAAATGGGATTAAAGGAGGAAGCTTTACTGGAGTTTGTTGTGCAACATGAAAGGGAGGAAGCTGAACGTGATGAGCGGGCCCACCTCAGGTCTATTGAAAAGGAAAAGCATGAGTTGAAACAAATGAGGCTGGAAGAACATGAACGCGAGCGATGACATGAAAAACAAATGAAAGAGATGGAACTGCTTGAGAAAGAGAAAGACAGGGAGCATGAGAGGTGAATGCAGGACAGAACAAGTAGTTTTCGAAGTAGCCCAATGCCTACCACTGTTGACAATGTACCAAAAGGCCCGAAACTTCCTTATTATGATGACAGTAAGGATGATATAGATTCATATATTAGGCGGTTTGAGAGATATGCAGAGGCCTGCAAGTGGGACAGATCCAGGTATGCCACTTACTTGGGGAACCTACTTCAGGGAAAGGCACTTGAGGTTTATGTCAGAATACCGTTAGAAGACATCTCAGACTATGATAAGCTGAAAAATGCATTACTAAGAAGATTCGAGATGACAGAAGAAGGATTTAGGAGAAAATTCCACAGCTCCAGGATGGAAAAGGGGGAAACCGCATCTCAATTTATGAGCAAACTCGCCGATTGCTTTGATAGGTGGACAAAACTCGCAAATATCCAAGAGTCATATGCAGGCCTACGTGAGTTTATAATAGTGCAACAGTTCTTATTTGCATGTCCAAAGGAAGTTGCTACTCATGTTAGGGAGAAAGCATTGACTAAGACAGATGAAGTGACTTCAACTGCTGACTTGTATATGGATGCTCATAAACTCAGCCTTTGGTCGGACACAAAGCCAAAGAAGACCATGAAACAAGCTGTGACAGAAGAAAAACAGATTGTCCAGCCAGCCAAAGGAAACTTTGAGAAGCCAGTCAAGATTGGGCAAGAGAATCACGGTGTGAAAGGCTGTGGGAGTAAAACCAAGATCTACAGTTAGGTGTTATAACTGTAATGGCATAGGACATTATGCAAGTGAATGCAGAAAGGCAAAACATGTGGCAGTTACCCAGGTACAGCAGACACCTGATGATGAAAGCCCAGTAGGCATGGGGTTTGTTACTACATCCACTTGCTGCTTTGTAGAGGAGACCCATGAATGCAAGAGGCATGCAATCGGAATGGGTAGATTAAGATGTCCGACAATCGGGTCTACTAAACTGCTCGTTGAAGATAGCCAGTCAATGAAGAACTTGCCAACTGCAAAGGGCAAACTGAATGGCAAAGACGTGACTGTTCTCCGAGATACAGGTTGTACTGGAGCAGTAGTGAAGAAAAGTCTGGTAGAAGAAGACCAGCTGCTGAATTACAAGTGTAGCTACATCAGCATTGACAGGACGATAAAGCCTGTACAAGTTGCAAAAGTGTACATTGTGTCACCAATCTACACAGGTTATTTTGAAGCATTGTGTGTGGAAGATCCACTTTGTGACGTCGTTATAGGTAACTTACTTGAAGTTGTTAAACAGAAGCATGATTTGCTTCACAATGCCAAGAATGGCATTAGGATTGGTCCAAATGATGGTCAGGGCTCTAAGGAGTCCAGTGATGAAAATTTGAAGAAACTAGACAATAGCATTATAACTCAAGCTGTTACAACTAGGCTTGGTCACGAAAAGGCCAACAGAAAAGAAAAGCCACTGAAAGTAACTGCATTGAAGGACATAGGTGATCCTGCAGATTTCAAGTTAGCCCAAGAGGAAGATGCTTCATTATTCAAAGAAAGAAAGTGGGCAGAAATCGGGAAAGTGAAATACAACCCTAAAGCTCACAGTGAAACTTCATACAGAGTTGACAAGGGACTACTGTACAGAATAGTCACCAAACAGAAATTGGGACTGAACACAGAGGAAAGACAACTAGTAGTGCCTAAGTACCGCCAAGCTGTGCTGAATCTAGGACATGAAACATTACTTGCTGGTCATATGGGCATTGTGAAGACTACTGACAGAATACAGTCAAACTTTTTCTGGCCAGGCATGCATCTCGATGTCCAGAATTTTTGCAGGTCATGTGACATATGCCAGAGAACAGTTCCAAGAGGCAGAGTGGCAAAGGCTCCATTGGGACAAATGCCAATTGTTAATACACCATTTCAGAGAGTAGCGGTGGACCTGATTGGTCCCATACAACCAGTCAGCAACCGCGGTCATCGTTACATCCTCACAATGGTGGACATGGCAACAAGAGATCCAAAAGCCATGGCACTCAAGAATATTGACCACTGTCGCAGAGGCATTGATCAAGATGTTTAGTGACGTTGGATTCCCAGTGGAGATGTTAAGTGATCGTGGAACACAATTCACATCTGACATGATGAAAGAGGTTGAGAGACTAGTCTCAATCAAACCCTTAGTGACCACCCCTTATCATGCACAATGCAACGGTCTGTGTGAGAAGTTTAATGGGACATTGAAGCAAATGCTGAAGAAAATGGTTGGGGAACAACCAAAGGACTGGGACCGGTATATCGAACCACTCTTGTTTGCTTACAGGGAAACCCCAGTGGAGAGTTTAGCAAGGTTTTCGCCATTTGAGGTGTTATATGGCAGACCTGTTCGAGGTCCTGTGTCAGTGTTGAAGGAAGTGTGGTCAAATGAAGAGGTCCAAGAAGCAGTCAAAGATACATATGAGTATGTCCTTGATCTGAGGGATCGGCTAGAAGAAACCAGAAAATTGGTTTCTGAGGGTCTGCAGAAGGCCCAGGACAACCAGAAGAGATATTTTGATAGAAAGGCGATACATCGAGAGTTGAAAGAAGAGGATAAGGTGCTGATACTCCTCCCAACAGATGAAAATAAACTGTTGATGTGTTGGAGAGGACCATATCCAGTCAGAGCCCGTATTGGGATGAACAATTATGCTGTTGACATAAATGGAAAGACAAAGGTGTACCACATCTGAAACAGTATTTTGATAGGGGTGATTTGGCAGTGGAAGCCACAGAAGCAGGTGCTATGGGGATGATAGATGACCAAGAGAACAATGAAATTAGCCCAGGTGAAGCCACTGTCACTGGCAAGATTTTTGAGACATCTAAAGATGCCGAAACACATCGAGATGTGAACATAAACGAAGCTCTGTCCGATAATCAGAAAGAAGAAGTCCAAGAACTGGTCGCAAAGTTCAGTGACATATTTTCATCAATCCCAGGAACTACCCACCTGGTGAAGCACGATATAGTGCTAGATGATGATGTGCCAGTGAGGACAAAGCCCTACCCAGTCCCATATGCTAAGTATGAGGAGATGAAGACATAAATAGATGAGATGTTACAACTTGGCATCATTGAGGTTTCTGAATCACCATATTGCAGCCCACTAGTTATGGTTAAGAAAAAAGATGGTTCAATGAGGTACTGCCAAGACATGACGAACATTAACAGGAAGACAAAGTTTGACTGTGAGAGACCTGTAGAAATTGATTCCATATTTGCGAAGCTATGTGATGATAGATATTTCTCCAAATTTGATTGTTGCAGAGGTTACTGGCAGATCCCTTTGACAGAAAGAGCAAAGGAGATAACTGGATTTTCCACACCCTTCGGTCACTACCAGTTTGTTAAGATGCCATTTGGACTTGTGAATTCTGGAGCAACATATGAGAAAATGATGGGAAAACTATTGGGAAACCTTGAATGCATTGACCACTATGTTGATGATGTACTAGAGCATACCAGAGATTGGACGGAGCACATGAGAGTGATGGAAAACTTTTTTCAGAAGGTTCGACAGGCAAACCTGACACTCAAACCCTCCAAGTGTTACCTTGGATATTTTGAAGCTGAGTTTCTTGGACATAAAGTTGTGAATGGCATGCTAGCTACCCAGGATGATAAGTCAGAAAAGATCAGAAACTCCCCCATCCCAAACACCAAGAAACAACTGCGGTCATTCCTTGGATTATGCTCTTACTACCGCCGTTACATACCAAACTTTGCTGAAATTGCATTCCCACTGACGGAACTGACCAAGAAGAAGATGTCAGAAAAGCTGGCCTTAACAGATGTCCACAGAGATGCCATAGAGAAGCTCAAACAAATCATGTGCTCAGGTCCCATATTGAAACTACCAAATGTGAAGGAAAGGTTTGTGCTCAGGACTGATGCATCAAATGTCGGGATAGGTGCTGTGTTGATGCAGTACCATGAAGGTGAGCTGTTCCCAGTGATGTATGCAAGCAGAAAACTACTTCCAAGAGAGAAGAATTATGCTGTGATTGAGGAGTGTCTTGCACTAGTGTGGGCAATCGGCAAATTTGAAGTGTATTTGTATGGCCAAGAATTCACCATTCAGACTGACCATAGGTCATTGGAGTATTTGGACAAAGCCAAATTCAGCAATGCCAGGATTATGCGTTGGGCCCTCAGCTTGCAACCTTACAAGTACAAAATTGAATACATCAAGGGAGAGGACAATGTTGGTGCGGACTTCCTGTCAAGGAACATTTAAACTGTTTTTTCACGATGATCACTGTACAGACTTATTGTTACCCAAACAACATCCTTAAATGGGGGGATATTGTAATATATGTGTTTTTTTATTAGGATGTTGTAATCACTGTTATATAAATATTTGGTTTTTTTGTGATTGTTGTATGTAAAATAATGATTCAGTCTCTTGAAAGCTTATATTACTAGTTTACTGCAATGTACACAGGAGTCAGTTGTGGTTTCAAAATTTCTAGTTCCCCGCTACGTGTCAGAATAATACACAGGGGAACTGCTGTAAACGCAAAGGGAGGTAGTCCACCCTCACCTTTACACTTTTGGAATATATTTGTAAAACTGAGATATAAACGGTTTATTGTGATTTATTAAGTCAATTAATGTAATGTTAAAACATAGCCACTGCAAAGGCTAAGATATTTTCTTTGTCATTTTCACTCCTAGAAACATTTATGTGTTTCTCCAGCTGCATGCAACTTGTCACTTTGACAGTTTGACTATTATGTTCAACCCTTATGTTATTGTAGATCTTTCCCTTCCCACAGGGCAGATTTTGATTGTGTATTAGTTTGTTACTGCAATGTACACAGGAGTCAGTTTTCTGAGTTAGTTTGAGGCAGTAAGAAGTGTTTTCAGCCATAGAGCTAGATATATGTAGAAATATATTATTTAGGCAGACCTAAATAATTTTTATCTGAACAGTTTTGAAATTCTTAAAAGAAGTATTAATTAGGCAGAACTAATTAATTACCATAAAATATATGTATCAGGATTATTGATGTAATTTCACTGTAAATAAAAGTGTAACTAGCAAATTGGAATTTTATCACTGATTACCAGGCAACTGCTCATCTGTGCCTACACAACACAGCCCAAGCCACATCCTTCAGATGGAACTGTGTGAAGGTATTATGTGATTTCCAGTGGCAGGCTGACAAGATTTTTTCCAAGGAGACTCCCGACTGGAAGGCCTTAGAAGCGGCAACGGCTCTGACATCATGAGCCTTGACCTGATGTAGAGTGTGTCTCTTGGTCAGAGAGCTCATAACATAGGATCACAGTCTGTTTGATCCATGAGGAGTTAGTGGCAGGTGAGATGTCCTTGTCAAAACCTTTCTTAAAGGAGACAAAGACCAACTCCTTATTCTGCCTGAGGTCCTATCCTAGTAGTAGAGCGGACAGAGTAGAGACCGGACAGAGAGACCTGTCAGACTTGAGGGATCTGTCCAGAGTTGGCGCCAGGGCTGGGATAACCACTGGGGCCACACTCTCTGGGCCCTCCTGTGCCAGCTGATTCTTTGAAAGGAAGCTGGGTGATGGGTACAGGGACACTTTTGACCAGTCAGACTGGTGCCTGATGTTCTTGTTTTGTCAAGCATGAATCTCACTTCTGTGTTTGCCTGACCCAAGGGCTAACACAGAAAACTGTCCTGAAGGTCAAATGCTTCAAAGAGGCCTCTTTAATTGGTTCAAAGGGGGCCTTGGTCAGTTGATGTAGTACCAAGGAGAGGTTCCAGGAGGGAATACCCCTCCAACCTTTGGGTCTGTCTCTGTGGAATCTATCCAGGAGACGAGTGAGATTTTCATCTTTGCTGATATTGATGGATGAATTTCCTAGCTTATCAGCAATGGCAGATCTGTACCCATCAATGGTGCTGGGCTGTAACTTCCTGTCCTCAAAGAGGTACAGTAGGAAGTCAGCAACTGACTTTACAGGGGGTGACCTGAAGTCCACCTGATTAGTGACACACCATTTTGTAAAAATGGCCCACTTGGCTTCATAGACTGATCTGGTTGATTGCCTTTGAGAAGCCTCAATTCTTGTTGCCACTGCCTCAGAGAAGCCCTCTTCTTTGATTGTTGTGGCTCTAGGAGCCATGCATGAAGATTGAGGTTTGTCAGATTTCTGTGAGGAATCTGATTGAACGGTTGTGTCAGCAGATTTTACAGAAATGGCAGGCTCAGAGGGATCCCAGAACCAAGGCATGTTGGGCCACCCCGGGGCAATCAGAATGATTTTCTTGCATGGGATGTCCTGTAACTTCTCCACCACTTTGCCCAATATGGCCGCTGGTAGGAAGGCTTAAGTGTGCAAATCCTCTGGGTCTGGTGACACAAATTGAGGCAGTTTATTGTTGAACCTGGTGGCAAATAGGTCTATCTGAGGCCGATGCCACCTGCTGCATATTGCTTGGAATACCTCTGGAAGGAGACCATCCTGTCTGGATGGTCTGGCCTAACCTGGATAGCTTGTCTGCTACCACATTTAGCCAGCCTGGAATGTGTCGGGCTTTGAGGGTCACTTGATTTCTGGTACACCAGGTCAAGATTAGGTCCATAGTAGGGCACAGAGTGTGCCGACCTCATGCCTCCTTCCTTGTTTATGTAAGATACTACTGTAGTGTTGTCTGTTGCTATCAGGACAATACTGTCGCAGCAAAAACTTTGTAACTCTTTTAAGGCTAGAAAAACTGCCTTGAGTTCTAGGTAGTTTATATGCAGCTTGCTTTCTGGCAGTGACCAAGTTCCACTTGCAGTGTGCTCGTTTAAGTGAGCACCCCACCCTTCTTTTGATGCGTCTGTAAAGATTTGCAGAGCGTGTTTTAAAGGGTGTAATCGTTGGCCTGTGAGTACATTCTTGTTTTCCAGCCACCATTGTAAGTGAGGGTGCAAGGAGATGGGAATTGGAATTACCTTCTCTAGGGATTCTGGTACTCTCCAATTGTTTTTCAAATGCCATTAAATTGGCCTCATGTGAAGACGGCCTAGGTGAACTTGCTTCTCTGTGGCTGTTAACAAACCTATCAAGGACATGAACTCCCAGACTGGACAGGTCGGTAGTGATAGCAGTCCAAGTATTTTTTCTTGAAGGTTTTGCCAACGGTCCAGTGTAGGTCGGACCCGACCGGACTGGAGGTCGAATTGATAACCTACAAAGTCGAAGACTTGCTTTAGTTCCAGCTCTGATTTCTCCAAGCTTACCAGCCAACCTAAGTCCTGGCATATCTGAACTAGATCTTGTGTATGTTGGAGACAGGCCTGGTGGGATGTGGCTCTCACCAACCAGTCGTCTAGGTACTGGTGGATTCTTATACCCTTGTGTATGACCATCAGTTTCACCTCCTTTGCTACCACAGTGAATTCCAAGGGTGCTGTGGACAAACCAAACGGCAGTGCCTTGAATTGGTATGTCTGACCTTGGACATGAAATCTCAGATATTTTCTGGACTGTTCCTGTATCAGTATGTGGAAGTAGGCATCTTTGAAATCTATGGAGGTGACCCACCCCCCCTCTTGGAGGGAGGTCCTGATGGTTTCCGGTGTCTCCATCTTGAATTTCTCCACCTTGAGGAAGAGATTTAATTTGTTCAGGTCTAGAATATGTCTCCACCTGTTGTTTGGTTTGGGGACTAAAAATAGTCGGTTGTAAAATCGCAGAGACACCTGATTTTTACTAGCTCAACTGCATTTTTGTCGATAAGCTGATGTAATGCCTCCAACAGGTAGCTGTTCCTGTGAGGAATGACATAACGGCTTATGACTGTGGGTACCTTGTGAGCTTTGGTCAGATCCGAAAGGGAGGGTGTAGCCCTCTTTTAGGATCTGAACCACTTTCGGACCTGCACCCAGATCCAACCAAGTTTGCCAAAAACTTTGAAGTCTGGCCCCTACAGGTGGATTTTGTGGAATATTTTTGACATTTTTTACAGGTTGTACACAAGACAAGTGAGTGACAAAAGAAGCATTTTTCACAGACTTTAATTTCTCTTTGTAAAGTTTGAAAATTTACTGTCTTTTTTGTACAACTGGGAGACTGGGTAAACTGAACACGTTTTAGTGTCTGTAAGCTCCCGGGCAGCAGTCCCTGTACTGGTGAAACTACACATTGATTGTCATTTGTAGGACTGCTGCCCCTTGGCCAGTCGTGGAGTGTGCGGCCTTGCCTCTGCCTCTCTTACTCTGGCTGTGATAACCAAGATTTTTCCATGCAGGTCTATCTTGCTTTCTACTGTCTGTGCGTTTGACTGTCCTCTCATACGGGTGGAAACGACCTTTCTTAGAAGAAGGCGGCTGGTTTTTGGGCTCAAAAGTTGCAATATCCTGTTCAGCTTGTTTGAGAACTTCATCAGGGAACAGGGTGGCCATCTGTAGGGGGCAGTGTGTAGTGATGCCAGAATATCAGGCTTAATGACGGGTTTCAAATGGGAAAGATAAGCCTCCCTTCTGGCCAGAGTTGAGTTTGCTACTGTCACAAAAATGAAGTCACTTAAGTGCTCCATTGTCTTTGCCATAGCTTGTGATACACTCGAGTTGAAGTCAGCCAGATATTGCAATTCATCTACAGCAGAGGAGACCTTAGAAGAACACTTCCCTTTGCTAAGCTCAGATCTAACAGCTTTCAACTGGCTGTGCATATTGTCCTGTACTTTCAGAAGACACCTGGCCAGCCACTTGGTTATAGTATGTAGATGCCTCACGGGCCGACTTCTCCCATCTCCTCAAATTGTTGTGAGTAATCTGTCTTGAGGTGGGAGGTGTAGCAGCAATACCAGCAGCCCTTGCAATTCTGCTATATGAACTGTTGAGCTTGGAGGCGTCTGTACTCCATGATGAAACAAAGTCTGGTGGTGGCAGCAGCCTTCTGTTCAGTAAACAAGCCATACCATTTAGATTGAGACTTAGGGGGTCGTACAAAATGATCCCTCAGTAAACCTCCTGCTTCAGAGCTGCGTGAAGGGTATCCTTCCACCAGTGTGACATTTAGCTTGGCCAACTTGCTACATAGCCAATCATCAGTTGGTTCCCTGATGAAGTTCTCAAACAGGCGGACCGACACCTTGCCAGAAGGTTGGGAACGTGGTCCTGCAAAGAGGTTGTCATCCCCTGTTGAAGTCGTGGATTCGATGTCAGGAATCTGTGTCCAGCCCATGTGCGACCTAATACCTCTTAGGGTTTCTCTGTAGGTCTGGTTCTCGGATAATGTCTGGTCGGGGTCGGCAGTAGCATCTGGGTATTGATCAGAGAGCTCACCCTCCTGTACAAAGAGGTCGACCGGTGGTCGGTCCGATAAATCACTGAGTCAGTGTCCATAGATTAAACACTCTGATCCCTGGCCGGTGCTGAGGTCAATTTGCTGGTTGCAGGTCGGATGAATGGAGCAGAGGGTTTGACGGCACCAACTGGACTGGGGTGGGTCGGTGCAACTTTGGGAGCCTGAAAGGTCGGCTCTGGTTGGTCAAGAGATTTGGCGAAAAGTAGTGCCTCAAGTCTATTAAAACGATCAGCCCATTTCTTATCCAACTCATCAATCCTGGCATCAGCTGAGGATCTGGAGGGTTTAGGTTCAACCGACTTGCTGGGCTTATCTGAAGATTTACAAGGCTTAGACTTCTCTGAACTAGTTTTCTTGTCCTTCTTTTTCTTGTCAGATCCAGAACTCGAACCAGGAGATTGTAAGTTGCCCTGGTAGTCCACAGCCCCCACTACCGTCACAGAGGACGGTCAATGAAGGAGGAACTGTCTGAGTTCTTTTGTGGTGTGTCATTTTGTTTCTTTTGATCATGTTTTTCCTTTTTAATTCTATAGCTTGGGGTGGATAACTGAATGCGTTGATCCTCTGTAAGAACGTTCCAAGCTTGACAATCACTCTTAGAAACACAGGGATCAGGTCCCTTGCTTTTTTCTCTGCACCTCGCACAAAAACTGTGTGTATCAAATCTGGCCATTAAGTGGCCACAACCACCATGTTTTTGTCCCGGAGAAGACATAACTGAATCTAAGAGTTCTATGCGGAAATATACAGTGACACAAAATGAAATTAAGCTTAAAACTAGACAAAAGTTTTTGTACACAAAAACAAAGCGTCCCTACAGCTTGTAAAGTCTATGTAAAGTTCTAAAGGAGCACTGTAAAGAGGTAAATGTTATTAGTGAAGAGAAATTTTACTGAAACGATTATGTTAGGGTCATAAGAGCGACTGTAAAACCAAACAAGCAATCAATGCCGTGAATGGGTTTTGCATCAGGTGACTGTGGTTTGAGTTACAAAGTAGAAGTGAAAGCATAAAAGGAGACACAAGTTGCCCAGTTATGAAATGAGCTATGGGTCTGCAAATGTAACTATCTTATAGCTGCCTAAAAGTAGGTGCATAATATATTTAAAGAAAATTCTATAAATGAAATAATTTTGAAGTTACAAGTGATTTACTCAACAGTGAAAACCTGAAAATACTACTGCTCAGCTAGTTAATGAGCTAAAGTTTCGCAGAATCACTGCTATAGGTGACCCTAAAGTTGATGAATAACAAATTAAAAAAAAACTCTAAATGTAATAGTTTTCAAGTTACAACCAACTTACTCAAAAGTGAGAACGTGAAAGTAGCTATTGCTCAGCTATGCAATGAGCTACAGGTCTACAATTTAACTGTTGCAGCTCACCCAAAAGTAGGCGATTAACATATTTAAACACAATTCTGTAAATGCAATAGCTTTTAATTTACAAGCGCTTTACTCATTATGGAAGCCACTGAAAAGTCAGTAAGTAGCTAATACTCACTTAGCCATTGGGAAAGGTTCCAAAGTTACTCACCATGTTGTAGCTATGGATAAAGTAGCTAAATAATATACTTTAACAAAATACTGTAAATGCAATACTTTTTAAGTTAGAAGTCATTTAGTGCATGATTTCATGAATTTCAATGCATTAAAAGTTATTTTAAAAATTCATTAAAAATAATTAACAAAGATCCGGACCTCATACTCATGCAAGGGAATGTACTTGCAGGCTAGTACATATATCCAAGTTAAGAGATAAATCCCTTCCATAGTCAAGGAGAAAAATTGTAATGAAATGTTGAAATTTTCACACTTTGGATGGGGGTACCTTTCTTGTAATGGCGATGGGGAACAGACGAACAGACCAGTCTGTATGCCTTGAACAATTTGTCATCCTCGACAGACAAGGTATATTTTAAATGCAACAGTATGCCTCTGGGCCATGTACTTATGGAGAAGTTGTTCACGAGGATGTGGATGCGTACCGGACAATGCAGAGTGATACCACTTCGTCAAATGTCCCTTGCTCAACCTCTTTTATGTATTGAGCAGCTACTTCACTAGCTCTCAGCATGTCAACTGCTGCATTTAGATTGGCTACCTTCTATCTAAACATCTGTGCTCTTGCGGCCTTGTATTTCATCCCCATAACCACTCAGTCTCTCAACAAACTGTCAATCATTGCTTCAAAGTTGCAAGACTTTAAAAGTTGTCTCAGTCTGTTAACCCAGTGATCCACATTTTAATTGAGTAGAACTTGTACTGTTCGTAAATCTCATTTTGGGTTGCTTTTAAATAACTTTAGTTATTTCACCTAAAGTGCCTTTATGCACTTTGCTATATCTTTGCATATTTACTAAGATTCTAAAACAATGTCTACCCATAACATAGACTTTCACCAAGTCCTTTTGTCTTTTGTGTAATATATGGGTACTGTATGATCTTTGGAGAAACAACCAGCCCGTTTTTTCAGAGACTATCCCCCATACTCGAGAATGCTTGTGCTATAATGAACTCTTGTAAGTGTCCAGTTTAAATTTAACTGTTATAGTTACTGATGGATATAAATACAAAGACTTGGAGCAAGTCTACCTATAACAGATCTGAAACTTGCAAACCGTACATTCTTTGATTTCTCTCTTAGTCCAGTGGTAACTTTGTAATTTTCCCATTGATCTTTAAAAAATGTCGAATTACTAAGTAAGTCACCTTTTACCTCCATTGGAGCTGAAACAAGGATATTAAAAAAAAGCCTTTCTGAATATTTTCATTGTGCTATTTATTATATCAAGTTGTTACTATTTGTATCCTATTATGAGATGTATTCCTCCATAATGTGGTTTTCTTCACAAGATTAAACTACTGCTGTTTACCTTTATAAAAGGATCTTAGTTCAAGAGGTGATCATTCCCATAAACTGGATTTACTTTACAACTGTCTTAGCCTTTCCCAAAGTCTCTACTTATAACTGTATAACTCAAAACAGGGCCCAAGGCCAAATCTATCCACATCAGATTATTCCTGGCTATGGTTTCCAATAGGTTGATTTCATATTGCAAACCCTAGGACCAATAATAAGCAAGCTAAAAACACCTTTAACTTTGGCTATCCTCTTTTGACCTTGAAGGAAAGGCCCAAAGTGAAATCTGATCACATCAGAAGATTCCCACCCCATGATTTACTGTACACTGGTTTCACATTGCTAACCTCTAGGACCAATAATAAACAAGTTATAAACACTTTTAAATTAGTCATTACAGGTTAGGATGGTTGATCAAGATTACGGCAAATATAAATCACCAGCAATTAACCTTACTTATTTCAAAAACAGTTTTACAGCTTTAAAAATAAACAAATTATCTGAAAGCTATGTTATCTGTAGAAAATGTCAGTAATACATGATATTATTTCTACAATGTACTGTGGTATATTACAGGAAATAAATGAATATGATGCAATGTCTGTTATTATTGGGACTTGTCAAATATTATTTGTATTCATCTTGGGCACATCCATCACCAATATTCCATCAGACAATGCCACAAATTGGTCTTATATTAAAAAGGCGATTAAAATGGTGATTTCAAATGAAACAATCTGTCCACCTGAACAAGGCTACATGTTTTTTTCCATCCTTGAAGTATACTGCCTTGCTACCAACTATCGCCGGCTACCAATTATCGCCACCAGAAATTAAAACGTTCATATTTCAATTATGGTTATATATTTTGAAAGCTTTTTGTTGTGTTTTTGTTCCACTCACTTTGGTTATAGTTTTATCTTATTTGCTAGGCTTGGGATGCTACTTTGGTGAAGTTATATCCATTTGAATTCTGTCTGGCGATAATTGGTACCCGGCGGTAATTGGTAGCAAGGCAGTATATACAACAGTGTCTTTTCTCCAAATTCTCATTGAGTGGAAAAACAAAAGGTTGAATCCACTGTATTAAGTTGGCATGGATGTGTATATCTTTACACAGAAAGAATGTGTCCATATTGTCATGTAAAAGTAATTACATAAAATTACATACATTACATAAAATACAGTCATCGTTAAAGGCCATAGGAAACGTTTTTCACAAAACTTGTTAAGTTAACTTAATTCAGTAGACAAACACCCAGAATGAAAATGTGGTTTATATTAAGAAATATATGGTACAAGAGGCATAAATAGCATTAGAAATATAGGTGTATATGCATTGAACTACTTCCTTTATTTCTATTTTATTTAGCCATGGCGCATCGCGCCGCGCTAGTGTACAATGACCTTAAGTGGTTAAAAATTATGTAAAACCTGAGAAAAAATACAGCATCTGGAAAAAATAAAGGTTAGTGGGCTTTTTTCTGGCAAAGAAACTCGTTATCTTCCTTCAGTTTGTAAATGTATACATTAGATCTCCAACTAAACAGAACTTCCTTATGAGCCTGTGACGTCATCAATCATCTTCTACGAGGAAAAACAATATGTTGGCTTTTCACTCCACCAGTGAAAACCGCTGGGAAAAATCGCCCCAAATGTGCAAAGTAAAGAAAATTTGCCTGCTTAGCATGTAGTAAAAATCATACCGCGACCGCGCCGCGTAAATGTGCAAGGGCCTTAACACTTCAAACAAACACAGATTTGCTATAAATAGGCCTGTCTTGGAATGCAGAAAGCGTAAACATTTGTATCAGATATTACCTCCTCCTATTTTTTTCAAGGTTCTTAAACTGTGATGGGAAAGTAGCCTTTCACTAGTAAAATTTTTTCATAAAACTAAGGATCTGTTGATAAATTCAAAAGTTGTCATTAAAATGTACTAATACTGTTTTTTTGCCTTTTATCACCGGTACTTCTATCAAGATAAAGTATGATTTAAAGTTAAATCAAAATATACAATTTGTTTTCACTTGCATAAATAATTTATCAAAGCATGATGTTGTAGTCAAATTTATTAAATTTATTTGAAAGAATCCTTAAAGTTCTAACTTTTAATAAAAGTCTTTTATATTATCAGTTCATGAAACAATTCATTATATAGTGGTCTTTCCTTCAGATAGTAGTTTAGTACTTTTTGACCATAAGTTTGGATAATTTTAAGTTTTGGAAATTAGCTGGTTACATTTTTTTTTCTAAATTTTTAAGCCTTTGTTGAGACTGAGAAAATTCAGGTATCAGGTATCAGGTATCCATGTGCTTAATCTCCGATGCTCGCGGATTCTAAGGCACACCATCCAATCGTAATGTAAGAATCATATGTCGAAAACCATAGCAATGTCGTCACCAGGGGATCATCGGTGTTCGGTAGCGAGAGAAAGCTAAGGAGGGAAAGACTTCTGAAACAAGTAGGTTTTAAGTCGCCTTTTGAAACATGATAGCGTTGGAGCAGTTCGAATTTCCAGAGGCAAATCATTCCAGAGTTTTGGAGCATCGTATGAAAATGACTTATTGAAATGAACCTTGGACTTGTAGACTGAGGGACTGTAAAAGGGTACATTGAGGAACATTTTTTTCTGGATTACTGCGCCTTGTCTTAACAGCAGATGTATATAAAGACAAGTATGGGGCAAAGTATTTCGGCTTTCCAGTAGTGAGGAACTTATACGTGAGTAACAGGGTTTTAAAAATGATACGTTGTTGAACAGGAAGCCAGTGAAGAGACTTTAGGATTGGAGAGACATGAGAAAATCTGGACACCCCAGAGACAAAGCGTGCCAAGCAATTTTGGATATTCTGAAGCCTTGTGATATTCTTAGAGGACAAACTGCGAAACAGAGAATTACAATAATCCAGACGACTACTGACCAATGCATTAGCCACCATTATTGACACATCATAAGAGAGAAAGCGTCTGATGCGATGCAGATCTCGAAGGCTGGTAAATGAGGATTTAACAACAGAATTCACATGATTTGTGAAGCTGAATTTAGAGTCAAAAAGTACACCTAGATTCCGAACAACATCATTCGGAGAGAGGCAGTTTCCCAAGATGTTCACAGGGAGAGAATCTTTAAGTCATTTAAACTTATCCATAGAGCCAAAGACTATAAACTCCGTTTTTCCAGGATTTAATTTAAGCTTATTTTCAAACATCCACATGCGAATCTCATCCAAGCAGGCCTTTAGCTGGTGAAATGAGTTGGGACAACTTCCAGGAGATAGATGGATGAACAACTGGGAGTCATCTGCATAAAAGTGATATTTGACATCCTTAAATTTTGCAATTACATTACTAAGGGGGGAAGTGTAAAGGGAGAACCATAAGGGACCAAGAACGGAGCCCTGAGGCACACCAAAATTTAATTTGAAACATTCTGAAACAACCGAGCCAATTTTGACAGATTGAAAACGATCCAAAAGATATGATGTAAACCACCTGAGGACATAACCAGTGAAGCCAAACCTTCTTGATAGACAGGCGAGGAGTGTGTCATGGTCAATTGTGTCAAAGGCAGCCGACAGGTCGAGGAGGACTAGGGCCGTAGGCATACCCTTAGACAATGACAAGTGTATCTCATTCTGAATACACAACAGGGCGGTTTCAGTAGAGTGTCCAGCTTTATAGGCAGACTGAAATGTGTTACCGAGATTGTTAGAATCAATATGAGACCTTATTTGAGAAGCAACAACACGCTCCACTAACTTTGATAAGAAACTCAGCCCAGAAACTGGCCGATAATTCTTGAGGTCATCCTTTGGCAATGAAGTCTTCTTGATGAGAGGTATGACTATGGCAATTTTGAAAGGTTCTGGAAAGACACCATCTTGAAGAGATAAGTTTACCAGCTTAGTAATCGAAGGGAGAAGAATGTCTATACATCTTTTCACCAGGAAAGTTGGCCAAGGGTCCAAAGAGCATGTTTTTGATGGGGAATCCTTAATGAACTTATGGACTTCGAGTTCTGAGACCAACTGAAAAGAGCTGAAAGAGGGAGGCTTCCTTTCTTGGGGAACACACTTTGATGTACATTTTCTAAAAGTGTTTCTAATTTTATTAATTTTGTCTATGAAAAAGGAGCCAAAACGGTTTGCCAGTGATTTGTCATCAGTACAGGATGGAAGGATAGAGACCTGGGACTTGCCCAGTACCTTGCCCAAAACTCGCCACAACTTCTTACCATCCTTACTGTTTTCTTTGACTAATTCCTGATAGTAATTTTTCTTGTTCTTATTCAGAAGGTGGTTGCATCTATTTATCTGCTGTCTAAGACGAGCACGGTTTAATGGGGTTTTGTCTCTCCTCCATGTTCGTTCATATTGCCTTCTTAAACACTTGGCGGTTCTGAATTCATTTGTTATCCAGCCAGGTGCTGGTTTAGTGAGACGCCTTGTTTTCAAGGGTGCATGAATGTCTAGGAGATCAGACAAACTAGATACGTATTGTTCATAAAGTGTGTCAATGTCATCCGATGGATGGGCAACAAATGCAGAGGCAGCTAGATCTTCTCTGAGTCTTTCAACATTAATCTTGTGATATTGACGAAAGGTTACTATTTTGTCATGATGTTTAGACACACACGGAAAATCAACTGAGCAAGAGATAATTTTGTGATCGCTAATGAAGCATGAACCATGCACCTCAGATATTCCGGAGAATTCAGTGGGAGCAAGAAGTAGGTCAAGAGTATGACCATGAAGGTGGGTAGGGAAATCAATATATTGAGTCAAAAAGCAGGCATCAATCACGGACTTGAATTCAGACACCGAGGGGGATGCAGAATCTACATGAATATTAAAGTCCCCACAAACAACAAAAGATGGAGATAAGGACGACAGAAAACCAATATAAGACATGAAATCTTCAAAAAAGACTTGAACTGAGGAACTTGGAGGTCTATACAATACACCAATTATCAAACTATGTCCCTGGAATGATAACGAAATGGTATGCTGTTCAAAAGATGAAAACTCAGGAGTGCAATCAATGTTCTTGTATTCAAACACTTTTTTGATAAAAAACCCAACACCGCCACCACTTTTATTTAATCTTGAAGTATGAACTAAGGAGAAACCATCAGGGGTTAACTCTTGCAGAAAAAGTGTTGTGTCATGTGCCTTGATGTGGGTCTCAGTCAGACCAAAGACATCGTATCTACCACTGTTGACTTCATCTGCTAATAACGGGCCCTTGTTTCTGATGGAACGGCAATTAGCAAAACCAAAACTAAGCGGCCCTGGGTTAACTGCCACATCACCTGACAACAAGATCAAACTGAGTTGGCTAAAAGAAACCATTTTACGGTAGGAAACCCTGTGGCTGCAAACAAACACATGCATAGTGAATCTTGGGTAAGTGTGGGGACACACATGAGGAACCACTTGTCCGTACACATCAAAATGGACCTCAGCAATATTTGGTGTTCTATTTTTGTACATAAGTAACCCGAAAAACACACATAAAAATCTTAGAAACCACATTTTGCAAGATACTATACCATGATATGATATATACAGCCAGATAGAATTGACAAGTAACTCCCGCAAATTGTGCGAGTAACTCCCGTTAATGGGCGATAATACCCGATTTTAGGTAACAGATAGGAACACAACTTTATTTTGATAAAAAAACAAGGGTGAAAGCAAGAGATGTTGTAAACCCATTGACTGGAAACTAAAACGGCATGAAAGTGTATCAAAATATGTTTAAAACGATGAGTTTGTATTTTTAAAAACAGCGCGTCCGTTACGGTACTACCGAACACCGAACAGGATTAAAGATTTTTAAAATTAAATGTGTTTGGTGGAAATTTTTATTAACAGTATACACTATAGTTTGGTAGCCGCATTTAGCCTTGCTGAAGGCTCAAATTTGCATGATATCCTTTCAAACATACGCACAAATATTTGGTATTCATAAAGCACTCATATATGTTAAGAGAAAGAACTGTATCAGTCTTTCTCTTAGCTGTATAGTCAGTGCGTGTATGAGTACATTATAGAAACTGAAACTCCATTATCTGAACTGAAAACTTTCCCTAGCTGCAAAGAAACTTGAGCCTTCAGCAAGGCTAAGCCGCATTCTGTATACTATGATGAAAGCATTGTTTACTGCTTTTGTGGGAAAGTTCTGAACTAATTTGGGGAACATTTGTGATTATCCTTGCTTGAGGCCCAGTTCTATAGACATTTATGTTGTATTTATTTCATCTCCTAGCAATAATTAGTTTTCAAAATTAAAAAATAAGTATCAAAACTCATCTCACAGTTGAACCTGGTTGACTGCATTGTTTTGTGATTTTTATCCAACTTGCTTATATACCTCTCTAAATATTTTTTTATCTGAAACAAATATAAAAGATGTTCTCCAGGCTATTTCAGAAACTTACAGCGCCAGAATGATGTCTTACAGACAAATAAAATTCCTAAAAACAGATGGTAACAGTTGTGAAAATCTTGAAAAAACAGCCAGAAAGTGACTGAATATACCATGTAACCTTGTCCAGACGCATCTTATTTTTACAAAAATTGAACTTTCATATGTATATGTTATTGTTGATGAATGATCTGAAAATGTTTCCCATGACCTTTAATCAAAGATTATGAAGTCCTTTTTACAAATATAAAAAGAAGAAAACAAAGTTATATATGTTGTTTCTGCAACATCTAGGACCAATAATAAGCGAGTTATAAGCACTTTTAAGTTTGGGTATGCTCGTTGGACCTTGAACGAGGGGCCCAACGTCAAATGCGACCACACCAGAAGATTCCCAGCACATGATTTCCTATATGTTGGTTTACCATCACAAACCTCTAGGACCAATAATAAGCGAGTTATAAGCACTTTTAAGTTTCGCTATCCTCGTTTGACCTTTAACGAGAGGCCCAAGGTCAAATCCGACCACACCAGAGGGTTCCCAGCCCATGATTTCCTATATGTTGGTATACCATCACAAACCTCTAGGACCAATAATAAGCGAGTTATAAGTACTTTTAAGTTTGGCTATGCTCGTTTGACCTTAAACGAGGGGCCCAAGGTCAAATCCGACCACACCAGAAGATTCCTAGCACATGATTTCCTACATGTTGGTTAACCATCCCAAAGCTCTAGGACCAATAATAAGCGAGTTATAAGCATTTTTATGTTTGGCTATCCTCTTTTGACCTTGAAAGAGAGGCCCAAGGTTAAATCCGACCACACCAAAAGATTCCCAGCCCATGATTTCCTATACCATCCCAAACCGCTAGGACTAATAATAAGCGAGTTATAAGCACTTTTCAGTTTGGCTATCCTCGTTTGACCTTGAGGGAGAGGCCCAAGGTCAAATCTAACCACACCAAAAGATTCCCTGCCCATGATTTCCTATATGTTGGTATACCATCACAAACCTCTAGGGCCAATAATAAGCGAGTTATAAGCACTTTTAAGTTTGGCTATGCTCGTTTGACCTTGAAGGGGGGGGGGGGCCCAAGGTCAAATGCGACCACACCAGAAGATTCCCAGCACGATTTCCTATATGTTGGTATACCATCACAAACCTCTAGGACCAATAATAAGCGAGTTATAAGCACTTTTAAGTTTGGCTATGCTCTTTGACCTTGAACAAGGGGCCCAAGGTCAAATGCGACCACACCAGAAGATTCCCAGCCCATGATTTCGTATATGTCGGTATACCATCCCAAATCTCTAGGACCAATAATGAGCGAGTTATAAGCACTTTTAAGTTTGGCTATGCTCGTTCGACCTTGAAGGGGGGCCCAAGGTCAAATGCGACCACACCAGAAGATTCCCAGCCCATGATTTCCTATATGTTGGTATACCATCCCAATCCTCTACGACCAATAATAAGCGAGTTATAAGCACTTTTAAGTTTGGCTATGCTCGTTTGACCTTGAAGGGGGGCCCCAAGGTCAAATGCGACCACACCAGAAGATTCCCAGCACGATTTCCTATATGTTGGTATACCATCACAAACCTCTAGGACCAATAATAAGCGAGTTATAAGCACTTTTAAGTTTGGCTATGCTCTTTTGACCTTGAACGAGGGGCCCAAGGTCAAATGCGACCACACCAGAAGATTCCCAGCCCATGATTTCCTATATGTTGGTATACCATCCCAAATCTCTAGGACCAATAATAAGCGAGTTATAAGCACTTTTAAGTTTGGCTATGCTCGTTCGACCTTGAAGGGGGGGCCCAAGGTCAAATGCAACCACACCAGAAGATTCCCAGCCCATGATTTCCTACATGTCGGTATACCATCCCAATCCTCTACGACCAATAATAAGCGAGTTATAAGCACCTTTAAGTTTGGCTATGCTCGTTTGACCTTGAAGGGGGGCCCCAAGGTCAAATGCGACCACACCAGAAGATTCCCAGCACGATTTCCTATATGTTGGTATACCATCACAAACCTCTAGGACCAATAATAAGCGAGTTATAAGCACTTTTAAGTTTGGCTATGCTCTTTTGACCTTGAACGAGGGGCCCAAGGTCAAATGCGACCACACCAGAAGATTCCCAGCCCATGATTTCCTATATGTTGGTATACCATCCCAAATCTCTAGGACCAATAATAAGCGAGTTATAAGTACTTTTAAGTTTGGCTATGCTCGTTTGACCTTAAACGAGGGGCCCAAGGTCAAATCCGACCACACCAGAAGATTCCTAGCACATGATTTCCTACATGTTGGTTAACCATCCCAAAGCTCTAGGACCAATAATAAGCGAGTTATAAGCATTTTTATGTTTGGCTATCCTCTTTTGACCTTGAAAGAGAGGCCCAAGGTTAAATCCGACCACACCAAAAGATTCCCAGCCCATGATTTCCTATACCATCCCAAACCGCTAGGACTAATAATAAGCGAGTTATAAGCACTTTTCAGTTTGGCTATCCTCGTTTGACCTTGAGGGAGAGGCCCAAGGTCAAATCTAACCACACCAAAAGATTCCCTGCCCATGATTTCCTATATGTTGGTATACCATCACAAACCTCTAGGGCCAATAATAAGCGAGTTATAAGCACTTTTAAGTTTGGCTATGCTCGTTTGACCTTGAAGGGGGGGGGGGGGGCCCAAGGTCAAATGCGACCACACCAGAAGATTCCCAGCACGATTTCCTATATGTTGGTATACCATCACAAACCTCTAGGACCAATAATAAGCGAGTTATAAGCACTTTTAAGTTTGGCTATGCTCTTTGACCTTGAACAAGGGGCCCAAGGTCAAATGCGACCACACCAGAAGATTCCCAGCCCATGATTTCGTATATGTCGGTATACCATCCCAAATCTCTAGGACCAATAATGAGCGAGTTATAAGCACTTTTAAGTTTGGCTATGCTCGTTCGACCTTGAAGGGGGGCCCAAGGTCAAATGCGACCACACCAGAAGATTCCCAGCCCATGATTTCCTATATGTTGGTATACCATCCCAATCCTCTACGACCAATAATAAGCGAGTTATAAGCACTTTTAAGTTTGGCTATGCTCGTTTGACCTTGAAGGGGGGCCCCAAGGTCAAATGCGACCACACCAGAAGATTCCCAGCACGATTTCCTATATGTTGGTATACCATCACAAACCTCTAGGACCAATAATAAGCGAGTTATAAGCACTTTTAAGTTTGGCTATGCTCTTTTGACCTTGAACGAGGGGCCCAAGGTCAAATGCGACCACACCAGAAGATTCCCAGCCCATGATTTCCTATATGTTGGTATACCATCCCAAATCTCTAGGACCAATAATAAGCGAGTTATAAGCACTTTTAAGTTTGGCTATGCTCGTTCGACCTTGAAGGGGGGGCCCAAGGTCAAATGCAACCACACCAGAAGATTCCCAGCCCATGATTTCCTACATGTCGGTATACCATCCCAATCCTCTACGACCAATAATAAGCGAGTTATAAGCACCTTTAAGTTTGGCTATGCTCGTTTGACCTTGAAGGGGGGCCCCAAGGTCAAATGCGACCACACCAGAAGATTCCCAGCACGATTTCCTATATGTTGGTATACCATCACAAACCTCTAGGACCAATAATAAGCGAGTTATAAGCACTTTTAAGTTTGGCTATGCTCTTTTGACCTTGAACGAGGGGCCCAAGGTCAAATGCGACCACACCAGAAGATTCCCAGCCCATGATTTCCTATATGTTGGTATACCATCCCAAATCTCTAGGACCAATAATAAGCGAGTTATAAGCACTTTTAAGTTTGGCTATGCTCGTTCGACCTTGAAGGGGGGGGGCCCAAGGTCAAATGCGACCACACCAGAAGATTCCCAGCACATGATTTCCTATATGTTGGTATACCATCCCAAACCTCTAGGACCAATAATAAGCGAGTTATAAGCTCTTTTCAGTTTGGCTATCCTCGTTTGACCTTGAAGGAGAAACCCAAGGTCAAATCTAACAACACCAAAAGATTCCCAGCCCATGATTTCCTATATGTTGGTATACCATTCCAATCCTCTACGACCAATAATAAGCGAGTTATAAACATTTTTATGTTTGGCTATGCTCATTTGACCTTGAAGGAGAGGCCCGAGGTCAAATCTGACCACACCAGAAGATTCCCAGCACATGATTTCCTATATGTCGGTATACCATCCCAAACCTGTAGGACCAATAATAAGCGAGTTATAAGCACTTTTAAGTTTGGCTATCCTCGTTTGACCTTGAAGGGGGGCCCAAGGTCAAATGCGACCACACCAGAAGATTCCCAGCACATGATTTCCTATATGTTGGTATACCATCACAAACCTCTAGGACCAATAATAAGCGAGTTATAAGCACTTTTAAGTTTGGCTATGCTCTTTTGACTTTGAACGAGGGGCCCACGGTCAAATCCGACCACACCAGAAGATTCCCAGCCCATGATTTCCTATATGTTGGTATGCCATCCCAAACATCTAGGACCAATAATAAGCGAGTTATAAGAACTTTTAAGTTTGGGTATGCTCGTTTGACCTTGAAGGGGGGGCCCAAGGTCAAATGCGACCACAGCAGAAGATTCCCAGGACATGATTTCCTATATGTTGGTATACAATCCCAAACCTCTAGGACCAATAACAAGCGAGTTATAAGCACTTTTCAGTTTGGCTATCCTCATTTGACCTTGAAGGAGACGTCCAAGGTCAAATCTGACCACACCAAAAGATTCCCAGCCCATGGTTTCCTATATGTTGGTATACCATCCCAAACCTCTAGGACCAATAATAAGCGAGTTATAAGCACTTTAAACTTTGCCTATCCTCGCTTGACCTTGAAGGAGGGGCCCAAGGTCAAATCTGACCACACCAGAAGATTCCCAGCACATGATTTCCTATATGTTGGTATACCATCCCAAACTTCTACGACCAATAATAAGCGAGTTCAAGGCTTAATCTTAGCAAAATTTTTATGAACTTATAATCAATCGCCCGTCAATCGGTCAATTATGGCCCGACTGATCCCAATATCGACTGGCGCCTAGATTCTTCCCCCAGGAATGTGCATACCAAATTTGGTTGACCCACACCCAGTACTTTCTGAGGAAATCTAGTGAAAAGGAAGTAAATTTTTTTTTGAATTTTTGATAATGTGACCTTGATAAAGGTCAAAGGTCAAATTTATGCCTGTCAAAAAATTTCCCCACGCCTATAGAAGAACACTGCCACATATCATTTGGATAGGCCTAATAACAAGGGAGATATTCAAGGGAGACGATAATGCGGCGGCGGCGGCGGCTGACTGAAAACCGGGGGTGAAACCAATAAGCATCCCCTTTTCAAGGGACGCTTAATTACATTATAATTTGTAAAAATATCTCACCAAATAAAATTCGTCTGAACTGTGCACGCGCCAAACAAAAAAGATGCTATGATGTCACGCTGTCTAGACAGGAAGGAAGTACGACAGGCCATCTGGCGAGTGCACAATGGGACCGGCCAGCTTGTGAGGGCATTATGCACTCATATAAGGTGACTTTTTCTGTCGTTTGGCGGGAAGGTCTGCGCCAACTGGATTAGCAATTGTCCATTGGATAGGATGTATTAACGCAATAAAATGTACTTTCAGACTTGCAAAAATTATTTCAAGGCACAGCCATCAGTACTCGTCAATGTGAATCTGTTACTTTGCTTGCTGTCATCTCATGCGAGAATTCACGGCCGGTGGATCTCCTTTTATTGAAAAAAAATGAGAAAAGCTCAGTTCCTAATAAAACTGAAAGCATTCTGACAGGTGAAGACAGTATCAAAGACTTGAAGTTATGGCACCAGCTGAGTCAGTAAAACACCTGGCATCCATGTTGCCAGTGTTGATGTTCCTGGCCATTTCACAACTTTGTTTTATTGTTTTGATTTTATATTATTTTATTATTGCATCACAATCAGGCTTGGGGTCCATGTACTTTGTACTTAAGCACATTTGTACTTTAGTACATTTCTTAAAGTACTAAAATGTACTTAAGTACATTTCCAAATTTCAAGTACATGCACTTGAATTGTACTTAAGTACATTTTGAATCTGATGTACTTACAAGTACATTCAAGTTCTTTTTAAGTACTTTTAGTTTTAATAGATTTTTACTAATTTTTCAAAAGTTTGGTTGATAATAACACTTTACACTATGATTATATTATCATTACAAATGAATTAAGGTTTTTCCATATGTTTATTGATAAACTTTCTTTCATTTAGATAAAATTTTCATAAAAAATGCACTGATATTTCTGATTCAATTTGATAACATATAATTGATAATAATAATGAATCAAAATTCTATTTTAAATCTTCTGTTACAGTGGCCAATAGCTTTATGTATCATAAATGGTGTACTATGTTAGGTTATGTTAAGGCATCTTCATCTGGTCAAATTATATTTCATGATGCCTCTAGTTAACAGCTAACAGGCATCAACACATTTAAAAAGACCTGTGATAATGTCATTAAAGAATGTTTATTTTGCTTGATTGCTTTTGTATATATAATCACAACTGTTTTCCTGATTACTAAATTTTCCTAATATCATTTATTTCTAGTCAAACTGTAATTCATGGTACTTCTAATTAACAGGCATCAGCCGATTTAATATGGCCTGTGAGAAAGTGATTAAAGAGTCAAGGTACCATACAGCACTACAATGTTGAATAATATTAAAATTTATAGTTTTAAATAAATAAATTAAAATAAAAATTTTGTATTTCTTATACTTATAGGAGGGGCTTTAGTCCTGCAGAAGGGGTTGGGGGTGGGGCCTTTGGTCGGGGAGGGGGGAATATGTCGTACCTATTTAGACCAGAGGGAGGGCTTTATTCGGGGGGGAGAGGGCTTATGTCCTACACACGTTCTCGTTCTCACTCTTATTTCCTCCATTGTTTTAAGACTCTGGATGAGTTCTAGTTTAACCTTTTCAAATTGATAACCGTTAATGTGTCTTTCTGTTTTTCTCACCTCAACTTTATTTAATTACAGAAACCAAAATAAACCCAAATTATTGTACCCTTTTTAGAATTCATTAGGCAATATAATGAAGTGAGGAGTTGTAACTAGGTTATTACTGCTTTTTAAAAACAAAAGCAGGTATACAGATACACTGAATGAAGGAAGAAGTGCAACATAGCCAATCAAGTCCTAATTTTATCAAGTTTCCACCAGCTCAATAGAAAAATGAGGAATGTACAACTTGAAAGCTTAGTGACCAAATTACATTTTAAAAATTAGATATAGTGAATGTCGAAATTCCAAACAATCTACATGATATACTTTCACATCAGTATTGAAAACACACCGACTTGTTATAAAAAGTCAGATTGTGCTAAATAGCGAACAGGTTTATTTGGGGGTTTTGACCCTGGCCTATGTTTTGAAATGGCCATTAGATTACTTTGGCCATAGCTAAACTGCCATGACTGTTTCGAAAACGGCCAATGGTTTCAAAATGGCAACATTAAATTTTTTAATGTGTGCGTGGCAATATCATGCCATAAAACTCCATATCTTGCCCACAATATGGCTGTGATGGTAGCAAATGCCATGGTCAGCCAGCTTTCTATCATTCTCTTTATACATTTCACATCCAGGGTACAAAGAAGTTCAAAGCTTTTTATAAATGCCCAATACCCACGTTTCATTTAAAAAATTAATCACTGATGTGGTAAACTTTATACTGAATGTGGGCATGCTACAAGAATCATACCAAAATCAAGGATTTGTCAAATCAGCTCACAGGAAAAACCCCAGGTCAAATTGGCTTCAACAAAATTTCTATACTTTCAACATTGGCCCCCAGATGTCAAATCCATTATAGTCTTTAGGGATCTACGTATAATACAGGAATAATAATTACAATGATTTCTTTCATCAAACAACATACAATATAAAACAATATTACAAAACCGAATGAATAAGTCTAACTTGAAGTGTGAATGTCTTACAGTTGAAACTAATAGTAATTTGACATTCCAAGCCTCAGTATAAATCCGAAACATTATTGACTAAACCATGGTTTTCAACAATTATTCAATGATTAACCTTCTGTTTTTGTATATGTTGGCACCACCAGTATAAAGTCTAAAAACATTGAGCAAGATATATTACTCACGACGAGTTTTAGATATAACTAATATTTCAAGTAAAAAAATGATAAAATTTAGTCTTATTTTTATCAAAAATAAAAAGTTTTCCCACAAAATGTCTTATCAGGCTATAAAAAGGGTTTACAAGTCTTGTCACTTCACTTCAAATGTGAACTCAAAAAAAGTTCTCCATCTAACTTGTTATTGCTGGTGAAAACACCATTTATTGGTGAAGAAATGCCTGCTCCAAAACGTAATGCATTCTATGAACAACGCTTGTACAAATAAACTTTATTTATAAAATTTACATCTTATTTTTAATGACACTGGTCACAAGATGATTATTTATATACAACAATTAACACATGTCATAGTTTATATCTACCCTTGTTAACAACAAACACAGGGTTATATTTCTGTTGCGTCATTGATACAAAACACAAAATAAACTAGAAACCAATCATAAAACGCAGACTTCCACCTAGTTAGCCGAGTATTTCAATGGTGAAATTTCACCCAAATATGATTTTTTATTTTTCAGTAATCTGAACCACAAACCCTTAAGAAAATTGCAAAGTAACAAATCTACTCGTCAGAGCTGCAGTCTTTGAAATCTCGCCCACTAGCAGATCCGGGGGGGGGGGGGGGGGGGGGGGGGGGGTTCAGGGGGTTCGAACCTCCCCTAGAAAAATAATGTAAAGGGGTTCAGCCCAAAGTACAAAATTATTTCTTGAGAATGGTGTTAAATTTACAGGAAATGCACTATATTTTTACCAAAAATTTTTTTTTTTCCCGGGGGGCATGCCCCCCAACCCCCTTAGTTATAATATGTCTGATGTGAACCCCCACCTTACTCAATGTGAACCCCTACCTTACTTAATGTGAACCCCCACCTTACTTAAAGGCTGGATCCGCCCCTGTCGCCATATATTTGTGAATGCAGTAGATAAGTAGCTAAAAGGTAATAGCTATGTGAAAATGCTACCGATTTTGTTGAAATTCGGTTGTGCTCTATTCTGACCAATGACAGTGTTATAGGAAAAAATAGCATCACAGATGCCCGTACCCCACAGCCTGGGGAAATAATTTTTAACACTATGAGATATAGAAGTATTGAAGCAGTACATACTTTCAGAGCAGTGTCAGTGTCCAAATAATGTTTAAGTAGAGAAAATAACATCTAAGAGAAAGAAACTGCATGTAAAGATTAAGTATTAAAACAAGAAAAATTCAGTAAACTAAAAATTATGAAGCTTTAAGCCTTCTCCCATTTTGATTTTCATTTGTATGGTCGAATTATGGTTTGGATGTTTTGAATATTACCCATACATACAGATGTGGCAATACATGCTTTTATGTGGAGTTGGGGCAAAACCTGTGGCTCACTTGATGCAATACCATCTGTTACAATGGGAAGTTGCAAAAGTAAAATGGTTAATGAATTCTAATATGCCTTTAACAGTGCTTAGTCTACATCAAAAGACACCCAAAGGTGCAACAACCAAGACTCAAGTAAAAAGATATAAGATAGATATAAGAGACATAAAATAGTATCAGATATCCTCGTAGAGACATAAAATACCGGTAGCATAAGATATGCAAGATCAAAGTCAAATCCAGGTCACACAATGATGTTGCACACATATAACCCTTAACCAATGTCCCTACCAAATATCAACTTCCTACACCTTATAGTTTCCAAAATATAGCCCAGAGAAGACATTATACATCAAGGTCACTATGGCAAGGTCAAAGGTCAAATCAAGGTCACACCATCACGTTTTACATCTACACACCCTAGCCAATGTCCCTACCTAGTATCAACTTCCTACACCTTACAGTTTCCAAGATATACCCCGGACAAGATTTTATAGGTTGAGGTCACTACGGCAAGGTCAAAGGTCAAATCAAGGTCACAACATGACGTTGCACACCTACACCGCCTAACCAATGTCCCTACCAAGTATCAACTTCCTACACCTTATGATTTCCGAGATATAGCCCAAACAAGTTTTTATTTGTCAAGGTCACTACGGCAAGGCCAAGGTTATTACAGAAAGGTCAAATCAAGGTCACACCATGACGCTGTACACCTACACCCCCTAACCAATGTCCCTACCAAGTATCAACTTCCTACACCTTACAGTTTCCAAGATATAACCCAGAGAACCTTTTATAGGTCAAGGTCACTACGGCAAGTTCAAAGGTCAAATCAAGGTCACACTGTGACATTGTACACCTACACCCCCTAACCAATATCCCTACCACGTGTCAACTTTCTACACCTTACGGTTTCCGAGATATAGCCTAGACAAGATTTTCAAACTCAACGTCACTACGGCAAGGTCAAACGTCAAATCAAGGTCACACCATGACACTGCACATCTACACCCCCTAACCAATGTCCCTACCAAGTATCAACTTCCTACACCTTACGGTTTCTGAGATACAGGCTGAACAAACTTCTTCCCGCCACCCATCCATCCTGACACCATGGGTGAAAACAATACCCTGGGTGAAAATGAGAATCATAGTTGAAAAACTGTGGCCTAGAATGTGCTAACAAACATGCAAACAAACTGACAACCAACTGGCAAAGGTGATAACAATTGATAAATTTTACATCTTTCTTGTTTAAATAGCCACTAAATTACAATTTTGATTTTTTTTTAACCAATAGGAGAAAAAACAGAAATCATATAATATCATACTGTGCATCTTCTTAGTTTGTAATTATCACAAGATTACAATTCTGTCATGTTACTGATACACAAAAACAAGCAGAAATTAACACTTTATGTTTTATATGCCATTAAAACAATGCTTTGTATTTGCTTTATAGAGTCAATATGTATTTCTTTTTTTATTAAAATATGGACGGACATTATAAGTACAACTTATTTGTGCAATTTCACTGAAAAACTCATTATACTAACACTTAAGAAGCATTTTCTATGAAAAATGACATTTGTGCCATTATTGGGCATACAAAATCATCTAACTGGTATAAACTGAAATTAAATGCACACAAAAACCATTTCTGTCTTTATTTAAATATAACTGCACAAATATGGTTATTAATTGATTACTAGGACGGAATTCATGTCAGTTGGAATGTACATCACCCATGTACTTTTACTACATACAAGAATTCTTTGATATATTGTCATGCTATACCTATGTAATACCTCCAATTAGCTTCTTAACTACCTTGATAATAGCAATGCTACCAAAAAAATGTGTGTGTGTGTGCATGTGTGATAGGGTTCATTGTTTTGAGTGAAGCTTTGATACCTGGTTTACTGACTGAACCAAAGTCCAGTGAAATGTTGCATGTATGTTTACATTGTGAAATCAGCTTGTGAAGTTGATACAGAGAGACTGTAGATTCAGAAAAATAAAGTGTCAGTGAAGGCTGTGCATACAGTGTGTTAGTTTTACCCTGAGAGCCAAATTTCAGCTGTTGACAGTGCTGTGTGGCACATTTACACGAAAGAAGTTCACATACATTATTTAAGGAACAAAAGAATTCTCTTTTCCCGACCAATAAACAAAGAATCTCAGTTGTCACATCCTGCATCATGCCATGATAGTATAGAGTAAGAAACCTAAAATTTGCCAGGAATCTAAAATTTGCCACCTCTAAAACCTTAGTTAATTTTATGAAGAAAATGATGTTTTGTCTTAAAATTGGTATTTTTCAGTTAAAAAAGCCTTTATTTACTGTACATTCAACAAATCTCACCTGAATTCATTTATTTGATTAGTATTTCCACATGTGGCAAATTTCAGATATGTAGCGAATTTTAGATTTCTTACTCTACCTCTTATCATTTGGTTATGGTAGCACAGACCAAAAACCCTTTTGCATTGTAAAGATCTGGTTTGTATAAAACGTCTACAATTTAAACATTACCATGGCTGCTATTTCAGCAGAATCAAGGAAATATTTACAAAGTTGGTTGATTCCACGTTGGGTCACATTATATGGGATAAAAATGGAGTTTATTAACTTTATAATATTTTGGAAAGATATTTATCGTTTAAAATTATGGCTACTGTCACCAAACCTGTGACAAGCGTATAAAAATACTTAACTTCATTTGTGTTTTTTAAGGTGGCCCAAAATGATTCCACCTCTAGTCTATCATAATCTTATTGCTGCCATGACATGTCTTTCAGGCATGAAAGACTTGCCATTGAATTTTGTCATAACACTAAATCTGTATTGCTCTGGGCACCTATAAACAATAGTTTCCTAAAACAAAATTAAGTATCCATTTGGCAAGAACTGATCCGAATCCATGCAACTGTTTTTTTTTTTCTCTGTCTCTCAAAACTTTATCTACCTTTCTTTCACAATATTTAGTACCACGACCCAGGGAGGGCAAGGGTAGCCAACGCCCCATCGGGGAGAAATCCAAAAATACTCGTACACAGTATGAGTGCCATTTTAACAAAACTTTCAAAGATATTGGACACAAAATGTTTACTTATATTTTAATATGATCTTTAACCATGTAGGATTCCTTAGATCTTCCGAAATATTTATCAAGCATGCATTAACATATTAGATTACTTTCAAGTACCACACAGTGCTGTTAGAATGGAGTAATTTTTGATAAATTTGTTAAAATACATTTCGGTTCTTGCTAACAAAAGCTATCATCATATATTTTGGTAAAATAACTTTCATATTCAAAAAAATTAATTGCCTATTCAATCTTACACATTTTAAGATATAAAATTTACAATAATATTTATTGACATGTTTTTAGTTTATTGATTTTAAGTATTTGGTCAAATAGTTTATTGGTTACTCAAACTCAACTTGACACTCAGTTTCTCAATGAATTTTTACTGTTTTCATATAACTGGCTAACCTTTTATAGTCTTACATCTATCCAGCTGGTACACAGATTAAGTACTCTGTACATCTGATTAGATTAGATTTTTCTTCATCAATCTACTCACTTCTTACAAGTAACACTTGCTGGCTTCGGTGATAAAAGCCTGAGACTGAATGCCCAATCAGTTATACGACTAGGAAGATAGTAGCCCAGGATGTATACAATGGAATCCATTCCGATTGTGTAGCGAGTCTTTGGATATTTGGCCAGAACGGCATGTTGATAGGCTGCGATCACTCCGTCTGGGGAAGATGTCGCTGTGGCACCAGTAACTTCAGTACCCAGGTGAATTACTGAAAATACAGAATATCAATAATTAAATAATTTTATTTTGATTATTACTCTTCATGGAAAAAAATTATCTTTTAGGTGTCTGCCGCAGGTGCCAGCTTAAAATGCAACATCAAGTGCAGCTTTTAAGCAGATTAATTTTATTAACTTACTTATTTAGTGTTTTACATCATGTCTATTGTACCTTTGTATTTGTTATATTGTTATGGGTAGCTGGAAAGGCAGACACCAGTACATGCACCTCAAGGTACTGTACTGTAAAGGTAACGGCCAGTATAATACACAAATTTGGGTTCTTGTTTTGCACAAGCAGGAGGGAAAACATAAGCAAGCATGCATATGTAGACTTCAGGCAAACCTTGTAGGCTAAGAGTGATGAATCTGGGACATTTGGCCAGCAGACATTTGGCTAGCAGACATTTGGCTGGTTGATATTTGGGGAGGGGGAGGACAAATGGCCGGCGACTTTTTTTATGTGTTATTTCAATATCGTCCAAAATAATAACTTTTGTAAATATTGCAAGTGAGGTTTAATATGTTATTTTTATATTGTCATCACGTTTATTCAAAGTCATCATTTTTGACAAGAAAATGACAATAAAAAAGTTTTTTTTTAAAAAAAAAAGTTTATTTTATTTGAAACAATATAAAAATGACATTGTAAACTTCATTTGCAATACAAACACAAGTTTTGTTTTTTTTTTTTTTTTTTGTGATTTTGGACAAATAATAAAAATAAATAACATACAATAACATAAATTAATAAAATGTAAAAAGTCACTGGCCAAATGTCCTACCCCTCAAAAGACACCAGCCAAATGTCCACCAGCCAAACATCCGCCAACCAAACGTCCACCGAAGGTTCACTGTGTTGGTTATGTAATTCCAAAGAATAAAGATGTTACTCCCTGGTAATGGAAATTCTTCACTATTGATCATGTTGTAAATTCAGAAAATGTATTTCAGTCAGCAGAGTTTAACATATCCACTTAGGTTTGGGGATCAAATTTTCTGAATCCTGATTATTGAAAAGTTCCCATCAGAAAAATGTCCTATCAATAAGTTCCGATTAGGAAAAATTCTCATAAAGCAAATCGATGGCCAGGAAAAGTGGTGTATGGACAATTGCCCTCCTAGAAAACTGCCCTCCTTCAGTTTTTGGGGGATGGAAAACTGCCCTCCTTGCCTCAGATTATATACTTTTGAACATAAAAGATAAAAATAAACTTCAAACACATATTTTTCACTGCAATAACATAGGCAGATATAGAAAAGGATAGTACATTTGATTATTAAAGCCGGACTAAGTAGAAAAATTAACCCATAGCACACTTCAATGAATGATCTTCCACATGACATCCACAGTGCTCCAGATCTCTCATGTTTTAAAAGTCGACTAAAAACATGCCTATTTCAGAAATCTTTTCCACCTTAGCTTCGAACTACTGAACACCAGATTGCCTCCCTGGGTACGACTTGGAACATGTCTAACGGCCTGAAGATTTATGCCTTATGAACTGGATGGTGTGCCTTAGAATCCGTAGATACGGAGATTAAGCACTTGGACAACTGATTGATTGAATAACTTCAAACATATATTGTACTTTTAAGTAAAAACTGTCATAACATGTGAGCAGCTACATGAAAATATTGTACCTTTGATTACTAAAGCCTAAAGAAGTGGAAAAATTAAACAAGTATACTACAAGCACATCACTCCCACAAAACTTAAGGAGGGCAGTTTGTTAGGAGGGAAATTTTCATAGATTCATCATTGAATATCATTAAAATCTCATACTGTGACCAAGATGAAAATGAAAGCGTCTTAATTAATTGCAATTGGTAATTATGGCAACACATAACCTAATATCATTTTAGAAGTAAAATTTTATCATCATATAAACTTATAAATATACATTATGAAATACAGTGATTTTTTTTCAATGTAATTAAAGTAACAAAAATTGTATATCCAATATAGTGCTGAAAATTGTGATAAAATATTAATTTAATATTATATAGCTATGAATTACAAGTATGAAAAGTAAAGAAAAAGACAATATCTGAATGTATACTTCGAAACATAGCGATGTAACTTGGTATATCAATGTTTTATACAGTATTGTTAGGGGTCTATGGAAAGGCTAGCTGGTTGTTATTAAGTGTCAATTAGGTTGGGTCAAAAGAAAAGCAGAATTTGTACTTGGAATGTGAGGGTAAAGTGTCACATTTGTTAATGTTTGTTTGGTACTAGAAAGGTTCAGTTAAATGAGTGTAGGACATAAGCCCCCCTGACAAAAAAACCCTCTGGTCTACCTGGGTAGGGCATAAGTTCCCACTGACCAAAGCCCCCCTCCTGTAGGACTTAAGCCCCCCTTCTGTAGAACCAAAGCTTATTTGTTGTGTGTTTAATGAATGATGAAAGGCAATGCCTGCAATGCCTCAAAACCTGTGCGTAAGTTTCAAACTATTTGTTTAACATTTAATAGTACAGGGCTTATGTCTTGCATCTTTGTTGAATGATGAAAAATAATGCCTCTTATATTGTGACATTTTTAATTAGAATCTATATCCTTTATTCTCTTGAACCTGCTAATCAAAGAGTGACATTTCAGGAATAATCAGAAGCCATTTCAAAGATTCCCAATTGCTATCCAAAATGTTCTACAATGTAATCTCTAATTCCAATTGTCAAATAGGGCTACCAATAGGGCCTTTCAATAGCTGAATTTTAACTGAATTTTTAGGATTGTAGGGCTTTTCTCCACAGGCGTCAAAAATTGTAGGGCTTTTCTCCTATTGGGCTTTTCTCCATAGGGCTTTTCTCCTGAATCGAATCAGGCTTTTGTCTGTTCCTCCAGTTGAACACTTTTGGATATTTTGTGTTTTTGGAGGGAAAGTTGGAAGTTTGAATTTAACAGTTGTGCTTTGTGAGTATAAGGAAAAGGGTCATGGAATGCGCTAGTTTGGATAAAAGCTACATTCTGGTAAGTTTACTTATGTATTTGGAATAAATGTAATGTCTGAAATCAAGATGTGTTTTATCTGAATATGACTGTTATATAAAGCCAATTAATTTGTATTTAACCTATGAGAAATATTTGACATTTGATATGCTGAATGAATAACTTTGGTTTGTAAATTGGATGATGCAATAAGTTTGTCTGAATGTTAGTTTCATTACTTCTTCAGTTAACAAAGTTTTTTGTATGCTTTGATGTAACTTATATGCTTAACTGTTTTAAGTTATTTCTCATAGAATATGGTTATCATTTGAGCCAGTCTTTGATGATTGCTCTTACTGATTTCAGTGTCCTTTGCACAACCATTGTCTGTCAGTGCTATTGGTGTGTCCGCAATTTGTTGGTGTTTTCACCAGTTGGTAGTTGTGGGACAAACTGCCTTTTGGAGTTGATTTGGGGTAATTATGACAAGTTGGAGTATAGAAATCCTATTTTGATTTGTTACTCTTAGATAATGTTATAATTATATATACTGCCTTGCTACCAGTTATCGCCGGGGACCAATTATCGCCGCCCATAAATTAAACGTTTATATTTCAGTAATGGCCACATATTTTGAAAGCTTTTTCTTGTGTATTTGCTTTATTCACTTTGGAAATAGTTTTACCTTGTTTGAGAGACTTGGGATGTACTTTTGATCAAGTTATGTCTATTTGAATTCTGTCTGGCGATAATTGGTACCCGGCGATAATTGGTAGCAAGGCAGTAATGGTATTTCTCGACAGTGATACATTAATATGAGTGATTGTATGTAATGTTTTAGATTGGCAACAGTTTTTATAGATTCATACTTGGTGATTATAGAAAGTGCTTTATGGATATGAGATTATGGATATTTAATTTGATTAATTTCTTTTCCTGAACAAAATATTTGTAAGATGTAATAATTTAACAATTATAATGATAATATGATTAATTTTAATGATAGAATTTGGTATGAATTACTCAATTGTTTATACGTCTATTTTGGTAAGGGTTTTCTTTTATCCAGTACAATAAAGATGCAAGATCATTGGAGCTATGATTGTGTTGAATCATCCCACCACTTTAGTGATATTTTTTCTGGTGCATGGAAAAAATGCCTCCTAGAAAAAATACCTCCTTGAAATAATGCCTCCTGAGTATTTTGTGACTAGGAAAAAATGCCTCCTGAGAAAAAAAAATTATTTCAACTTGTAAAAATGTTATACTCCAAATATACCCAGTCAAAGCTACATCACAAAGTATTACAACACTACAGGTTCACATTACAACTTCGGAGGCATTTTCATTTTATTACTTGAGTCTTACAGTGGCCAATGCCTGTCAAAAATTCACTGTCACAGTCTTTTGCCCATTTTGCCCAGCTGTGCAAAGGTACTTGAGTTTCTCTTGAAAGGTTTTGCTGGTTATTCTTATTCTCTTGGCCGGCTTGGCCCCTCCTAGTGTAACTTCAATCAATCCCTTTCAGAGGGGATAACCTATATTGTAATTTGATGACAATACATATTCTAAGCCACCAAGGCCACAACTATTTTAACAATTAACATCACGATAAACAGACAAAACCCCACTGGGCATAACCCCACTCAGACCAAACCCCATCGGGCAAAACCCACTCAGACACAACCCCACTCAGAAAAATAAGAAAGAGGAAAAAACCCCACTCTTCATGGAAAAACAAAATATTTATTATGTGCAGAGTTTTAGTTGATACAAATACATAGTCATGACAAAAATAGACATTGATAGACATTTGTATGAAGAACATAATGCAAAACCACATTATATTTAAGCACTAATATTTAAGCAAATTACGTTAAGCAAAATACATAATTGCTTCGGTCAGTTATTAATTTTTATAAACAACACTGTACAACACTTTCAAACTGCAGTCAAAGTCCAACGTCACGCAGTAAATTTCAGTAAAAAGTTCCTCATAGGTTGCCTGGTTTTTGTCATACACTTTCTAATATCCTAATGTCCTACAGTTTTCACAAAATATGACAAAATTTCTAAGCACTTTGTCATGCACTTCTAATATCCTAATGTCTCACAAGTATCACCAAATATCACAAAATTTCTAAGCACTTTATATCCCAATATCCCACATTTGTCAAAATATATCACAGAATTTGTCAGTAATATCATGAAATCTAGAAGACAATGATTACTTACGATAGCTGCCCACATTTATATACACAGATTGATTTAACAAGATTAACTGTCGATTGCAACTGAATAGCTACTACCACTCAACACAAAGCCCACTTGAAACTCTACCAGATTTAACTGTTCCTTTAATCATAAAAGCCTGAGCAGTTAGTACCACTGAACCAATTCAAACTTAAGATTTGACTTAACATTTAAAAAAAAAAATCCCCCTCAACATCTTCAAATTTTTTAAATAATTTTAAAAGAGGGGTTTTGTCCAGAAATTAGTATAAGTGAGTAGGGTTGTGTCTGAGTGGGGTTTTGCCTGATGGGGTTTGGTCTCAGTGGGGTTTTGCCCATTGGGGTTATACCCTGGACAGCCATAAATTCTACTTTGAAACTGGTCCTGAGTATAGTTAATAGGGTACCCTTTCAAGGTGAAATCTGTAGTTTGTACTTTGTGATATTATTGTTGTGGTTTTGACTGTATATATTTAAAATATAACATGTTTTTGACATTATATATTATAGTTTTCATATATAACAAGTTTACGAGTAGAAATAATTTTTATTTTCTTAGGAGGCTTTTTTCCTAGTCACAAAATATTCAGGAGGCATTCTTTCTAGGAGACATTTTTTGCAATAATTTTTAATAAAATATAAAATTTGACATTTTTATAACAATTTTTAATAAAATATAAAATTAGACAATAGATTGGGAATTTTCCCACCAATTAATTTAATTAACAGGAACTTTTCCTGATGGGAAACAACTGAAAGAAACTTTTCCATACAGCAAATTTTGTGAGGGGGTGCATAATTTTCTTTATACCTTATAATACTATGTGTACGAAAATATGTTAAATATGTTATAGACTGGAAAGAATGAATCTACAGAAAATTGTAAAACATGTGAAACTTACATTTATATGTCATTTATACTTTTAACAATACAATTAAATACATGCTTTGTCAAAACATGTCTGAAGAAGTTTGTTATTCCACTAATTCTATTGACACAGACTGTCACCACTTAATACAGTGTCACCTATGCTGTGCTATTATTCAATTGTTATGTCTAAGTCTATTGTTTGATCCCCATGCCATATGGAACTTCAGAGAAGTTATTTATACAGTGTTAGGGCCTTTGTCTTAAATTGTGTATTGTATTAATGGCCCAATACTATTCAATATAATTATCCCTTTAGACAATAGTATTATTTAGTAGGTGAAGTACAATGGGGATGCTTTAGTATAAATACAGAGGACCTATGATGCACTTAGTCAGAATACAGATGGATAAGAACAAGAGAGAAACAAAGCAGGAAAGTGACATGAAGAACTTAGAGTTAGACTGGGAATTAGAAGAGAGATTTAACAAGAGCACTTGGGGAGTCCAGACCTCTGCAAAGGCATGCATGTTTTATGGAAATGGCTCAATAACCAGTAAGTGAGAATATCAGAACCTTTGATTTTTTGTATGCTGATGGTGATCTAGAAACACTGAAACAATAAACTGAAATAAACAGTAAATAAGTAATGATGGAAAAGTAGTGAAATGTGTAGATTGCTTCCTTAGTAAATATGAAGCTTTTGATTTAATAGTAAAAGAGTCTGTAAATATAAATTATATTTAATCGAATTAGTAATACAAATAATGTGGTTAACATAAATATAGACCTTTATTCTAATGAAGCCTTGCAAGACTTAAAATAACAATAAGATAGTTTAAACAGAAATCAACAGAGAAATGGAACTCTGTTCCAAGTTTTGTTTACTGTATTATCAGGTTTCAGTCCCGGCGTGTAAACACTTGTAGTTCAATTTTTCTATAGTTTATTAAGGTTTCCTTGACACTCAATATAACCGACTGTTCACACAAATAGTACACTGATTCCAACCTGTCACATAACACATGTGACTAGTTCACATACCAATCATTTTAACCTTGTAAAATTTGTAAGTCATAACCTATTCTTTTACTTACATCATTCTCAATATGACACTTCACTCTATCAGAGTCATTCACTGCCTCTATGACATTAGTTACTCTGGCATAACAGCCCTTTGTTTGTTAGAGCCGTCTTAGCATAAATACATTCTCTTCATGTCATAAACACCTGCTGTCCTTGTATTTTTTTAAATATTACTCTGGATTTAAAATCAAAATTTTTATGCAGTAGAAGATTATTATGGTTATTGCAAAATAGATCTTATTATTTATATGTAACAGTGAATCAAAAGTAAATTAAGGTTTAAAATTTGTGTTGTACTCTTATAATTTTGACTTTTGCTTGTGTGATTAAATCACTCACACTTGTTTTTGTTTATAATGTATAAAGTGACATATAAGCCCAACAGAGGGCTGGGTATATTGTGAGAAATATTTGATTATGTACATTTGATAAATACGTGTCACTATAATAAACAAATAAATAGTAATTACATATTTTTCCACTATGTATTTACTGCTTGGTGGTCAGTCCTTAGTTTAGATGTCGACCGGTAACCTTTGCCCTACTTTACTAAGTGAGGTCTTGGCCAGTATAATCGGCTCACCACAGACCAATAGAAAAGTAGGGCACTCCCTAGCTTATGCTTTAACTAACAAACAGCTGTCTGTTAGCATTAAAACACATGTCATGCAATTATGCACCACTAAGTCTTTTAGATATTCACAGGGTGTGTTACTATCAAAGCCCTTCTAATTAAAGGCTTGTTACACTTCACCATATCCAGTGGGGGCCTCACAGCATGAGGCCTGTGTGACATACCCTGACATGCCACCCTGTGAGTGACAATTTGTTATGTTACATAACATCTCTCAAATGTTTCATAGTCCCAATTCTGGGAGCTCCAGCCTTACAAATGGGTGGGAACTCTTAGAATATGGAATACACCTGTAAAAAAGAAAGGTGGTGATCTGGATCACTCTCAGAATCAAACTCTAAAAAAACAGTCATGAATTTGCTACCAACTTGGCTGAGGTAACTGATATAGGGTAGGAGAGATTTTGACATTTAAATATATAGTGATATTGAGAGACATAATAGCAGGGGTGAACTGAAGGGATTGTGTGAACCATTTGAACAGTACTTTCTTAGTAGTTAAATTGTTTTTAAAACTCTAAATTAATAAATAAGACACATTGTCACTACATGAGAATTTGAATTTCAATTTTTATACCTTACTTCAGGTTTTTAATAAATTAAGATATTCCATGAAATGCACGCTGTTCATCAAGCATCAACAGTTTGTTGTTAAATTTAACCAGTGTCAAAGCTTCCTCTTATATCTGTGTTCTGTAGAATATATGAACACATGTGTAGTCAATATATATATGTTTTAGTGTTATATCTTGAGTTTTGTTTACAAATTTGATGTCTGTAGTCCATTATTCTGTGTGCCAAGTTTGATGGAAGGGGTTTAGCTCATAGATATTCAATGCCGATGATGAAGTTTAGATAGTTATTTATTTTCACAAATAATCCTTTAGATGTACACACCAAATATAATGACTTGTAGTTTGCCATAACAATGTATAAAACTGTAAATCTTAAATGAAAACCAAAGACATTCCACACTGATGTTTTGACTGTAAAATTTTTTTTTTCATGTACACCCACTTTTCATTTCAATTCTTTTTACTTATTATTTTAGCATATCACGTCATATTCTCCATGTTCTAAACACACAATAACATAATTAAGCTCATGTATATATTTCTGTTGATTGATACATCAATCGGATTAATCATTCTCTTCTCTACCTGACTAATTAATCCTTTTATATTTTTTCCTATGTTTTATATAAAATACTGGAGAGTAAAATTAGCAAAGTCATCTAGTATGAGAGTTGGCACCCATAACTAATGGCCAGAACAGAGGACCATGTTGTGACCCTTTAAGGTCATTGTCTGGGTCACTGCCCACTCAGGGGACAGTGTGGGTTCACTACCTTTTGTGGTTATTTCACAAGAACTCTGACCGATCCCAGAACATTAAGGCTCTAATTAAACAATAAATAATTTACATAAGGTACATCCAGGTGGTGTTTCTACAATTGACAATGGAGTATTTGTTCTTAAGTTTAATTCTGAGGAGCAATCACCTTGGTTTGTTCTTGTAATAACAGCCGATTTGTACACCATATATAATTATCTATATTAACACTTTTAACAGGTTGGGGTGTTTTTCCTGATTTTTCACAGTATGAGATCCATGCCCTGCTTTTATTTTAAGACCTCCTGGTCTTGCCTAATGAGCAAAGACAAAGAATAACTCTAACAATGCAATTGAAAAAACCGAGACATGCATGTTTAAAACTAATAAAAAACAGGATAATAAAATATATTTTGAAGGAAACACATTATAGAATTTCTACCTTATTCACCACATGTGGTTTAGAATTGTGTTAGCTGTTACAGATATTTAAACCTTGCTTGATACAGATGACCAGGTCTGTAACAAAGCCAACATACTGTTCCATGTTTCAGGGTGCCACAGTTCTCACTTTTATGGTTGTTTGCTCAACAGCATTCAAAGTTTTCTTGTTTCTACAGCATCTGGCCAAGTGTCCCCTCCTGCCACAAGTGAAACACTGCAACAGTTTGGAGCCACAGGTACTCTCACTGCGGGACTCTTTCCTACACCTGGTACAAGCCTGGGAGTTTATGTGTCCAGATGGTGGACAGTTTGCAGTATTTTTCTATGGGTGATGAGGGTTTCTGCAAGTCTGGTGAGAGTCTTTTCAGAGTTTCTTTTTCCTGTATCAACTGCTGGTTAGGTGCCTGAGCACTGAAGTGGAAAATCTGGAAATGACCTGCTGGATATCCTGCTTCTGTTGAGACAGTTGCTCTTCAACATGCCTCTGCTTGTCTTTGACTGAATCAACTCTATCATCTTTGCTTAGTTTGCTGTGCTAGCTTACTCTATTGATTTGATCACCCTGGTAGCTAAGAACACCTTTTAATGTATCCATGGCTTGATTCTGCTTATGTATTGTTTCCTGTAATGTTTGCACCTTGTTCTCTAGGGTGGTGATTCTATCTACAAGGAATGTAGCTGTGTATTTAATGTTTCTGCATGAACTTTTTTCAGTTAGAACCAGTTTATTTATAAATAATATCCATTTTCCTTGTTTAGCACTTTGGCATCTCACCATGTCCAAATGTTGGTTTTGGGGGAAGTTTAAGGTGGACTCCAGCAGTGCCTTGGGCAGCTGTGGATTACCAGATCTTTACTATGTCCACTTCTGTCTATACTCGCTTGGCAGCAACTATTGAGAGGTCTAGGATTACCACAAAGGCAGAAGCGAAACACTTGATAACTCTTTCACAGTTTATTCTAGTTAAATAAACACAAGTACCAATTACAATTCAACACATTCTCACAAGTGAGAGAGCAAATTAAGCTCTCCCCCTCTGCATACTATTTCATGTTCTTTCACTTGTTATTGTCCTGATCTCTCCCTCTCTCATCTCAAGGCTGAAGTTTTATACTAGTCACTGTACACTACCACATATTATCTGTCACCAATTACTGGGTTTATTTCTGAGTGGTTTAACTCACAGAAGTGGGGATTGGCTGAGGCTATTATTAGAGGCGGTGTGCTATGTGACTACTGATTTCTACTGTTAAGTCCAAAGAGAGTTAATTTACTGAGGCACTTTGCCTGTGTTTTACGGAATTTAAAGATTATTAATAATTCAACAGTTTCATCTAAATTCTTGACTGGGTATGACTGGGTTTTCAAGATATCTATTTCATAGGGAATTTTACAATAGTTGTAATGAAACTGAGACAACGTTTTAGGCTTTTGATGTTGTATTTTTCATCACAGGTGAAAGAATTTTAGAACCATTTATTGGCTTCATCTTTCAGTTAATTTGAAATTTTAACAAAGGACATTCTCTTTGACAATTTCTATGCAGATGTACACACATTAAAAGCTTCATCCATCCAGTCCTTTACATCAAAACAAAACTTCTGCCTTCTGATAGGATTCTGATAATCTAAATCCTTTTTGTAGCCAGTGAATGTTGAAATCTTCTTTTCAGAAGCCATCATATCTACGAAATATCCTTGTTATTTGTGAGAGGTTAGGATCCTAAGAGGGAATTGGATAAGTCACCAATAAAAGGTTACAAGGCAGTTTGCTTGTCTTTACTCCATTGTTTCTTCACAGTATTATTACCATCTGGTATCAACATTTTCATACTACTATCAAACACAGAAAGTCTTTGGTGTATATTTTCAGTTAATCTATCAATATGGCCATACACATTACTCATTTCCTGACATATTTCCTGTATATGCGAAGATTGAGCAACAGTGGGACAATGTAACCGGGATGCTTGAATCACAGGTGGAATAAGTATCTGGAACGTGTGCCTCCAGTACTGTTGTGCAATACTAGTCTTGCCAATTCTTTCAAATTTCACACCATAGTTAATCCTAAAGACCTCTCTATTTGCTGTGGTAACACAGAGCAAGAGAAGCAGGAAGCACCATACAGTGAACCAAGAATGGTTGGCTACAAGTATAGAAATATACACATTGACGTATGATCCGGTAGAATTTATTTTTTATGAGCGATGAATGATCAGAGTTATACTGTAGCTAATTAGATGGTACACAAAGTAGTCTAAATGTGCACGTGCAAAATTTAGAATTTAGAGAAAAAAAGAGTTAGGAGAACACTAGAAAGCAAGGATCATAAAAAAATAAGTATCGATTAGGGTTGGTGTATAATCAGTAGCCTTCTATATGGTGTTGGTTTATTGGTAAAGTATGTAGTAATAGACATTAATTATTAAGTTGTTTGTTTGAGAGAACTTTCTTTGCTTTTCCCTTCAAATTCTTGGCTATATGGAACTGTTCACGCATTATTTGCAGCACAAGATAGTCTCTAAGGAATCTGTTCCCTTGTGATCTTGTGTGCAACGGTAAATATTTTGAATATACAGTCAAGGCAGCCTCTGCAGGATCTGCATCATTGGTGTCAGTCTCTGCAGTATTGTCATCATTAGTGGCATTTCTTTCAGGATGTAACTGCCGTGATGCTGTGTCACTTGTCTCGGGGATGTCATTAACAAGGATGTCATCTGGCTTGGTATTAGTAGGCCTGGCATCTGGATCAACACATTTCTTCAGCCGATTTGCATGTACACGGTTGCGTACAGCTTTGTCCATACCACAGGTGAAGATGATATGTCTCATTAGGGAATTTCTCCAAAATGTAGTATGGGAAAAGGGCAATTGACAAGCTCCAACTGGAATCAGTTTTCCTCTACCTGCCTGGGAAAGTATATAGCTTGACTTTTGCAATGGATACTTTGCAGGAGAAAACAGTTTTTCAAACAAAGAAGAATCTATACATGATAGTGATGTCCATTTGACCCTTAACAGTATCCCATTCATGCACTGTAGTTTTGTCACCTAATACTTTTGTGTTGGCACTACTTGAAAGTTCTTCAGTTTTTACATTACAAATGTTCGTTTTTCTCTCTCTCCTACCATGCCTACCCTTGTTTTTGCTTTGTTTTTTACCTTCCACAAGGATAGGTGCAGGATCCTATTTGGATTTGGTGCGGCACATGTGTTTGAAAATGATTCATATCATCTCAGCCATAAGGAGAGCTATTCATCATTGGTGGGACTTACCGCATCTTGAACACTTTTGTCCATTTGTCCCTGTGTAGCTTGATTTCTGCTTTATTCAGTTTATCTGTGCTGTTGTTCCTGGTTGTTAAAGCAACGATGATGTGGCTGTAGCTGTCACTGGCTGACCAAAGCCACAATGCAGGCTTCAAATGTGGCCTGCAGGACATCCATTTTGTCTTCCAGTCTTTTGATTGAACCGTTGGCTTGAAGAAGTGATGCGACGGGGACCGACCAGGCTACTGTTATCACTTCTGCAACTGTCTTTGGCCCTTTTATCTTCTTTGCAAATTGAACACTTGGCAGGAGTGATTTCATAATGAAGGAAGTGGCTGTTTTATCACTCATATCACAGTTTTTACAAAGCCTGTGCATTTGTAGGATGAAGTCCTCTGTTTCTTCTCCTTTTTTGTGCCCTGTTTCATAAGCACTGCATTGCTGTACCCCTCTCCTGTGTGGAGTATCTCTCCTTGATCACTGCTTTCAGCATGTCTGCAAGCACTGCTGGTGGTTGATCCATAAGCCATCTTGTCACCTTAGCATCTAAATACATAGCCAAATTTTTGCACACTGTATCTAAGTCTTTGTTGTTGGCTGAAGCATATGTTTCTAATTTGTTAAAGATCACATCAGGGTTTTGACCTGACTTAAAATGTGGTAAACCATGTGTAGCCGTTGTACATGTAATAGCCTGTTGTTTCTTTTTACTCCTGGTAATAACTGAAATCATAAACACATTATATAATAGCTAGCTAAAAAGTAGCTAATTTAAAAGCCAGCTTATCTCCACCACAATGTAACAGTTGGCTTTTAGGGGATGTAGCATAAACCCATATCACTCTAGCTTATATCTTTATTCATCACTATTGATTGTTACATATATTCAACTTTATTTCAACACACATTTTCATATTCAGTTGGCTTGTTACAACATATAATTATTACATCTTACAGAGTGTCCACAACCAAGTTAATAGTTAATGTAAAGGTGCTGACTGACCCAGTAGTAGGGTATTGTATAGTTAGTAGAGCTGGCAGCTACACCAGTAGTCACATGACCAGCTAATAGATAATAGCCAATAAAGAAATGTTACCAGCAGTCACATGACAAGCTACTGAGGTGATGACCAATGAGGAAGTATATAATCGCTAACCAGATGTTAATTTAAATATGAATAGGAACTAGAGCTGATTGACCAGATGTTAATTTAAATAATAATAGTGTTGCTGTTAGGGATCTTGTAGAAGCGGCCAGGTTTAAACTGTAAATGTATATCCTTTATTATGTCACATTACACATATGTACACGAATAACAAAAACTCCTCGTTTCCATATAAACACTGTTAATCTTAATAACCATATGTACCAAACGCAATTGTTGATATTCACTAATAGTAACTGTTTGTTTTAATATCATAAATAATGTCAATTTCTAGCTCGGGTAATATCAGTTTCTAGCTGAAGTACAATGCTCTGTTTACTTCCAATGTTCTGTTTCTGTTTAACAGAATAGCTTATATGCTGCAATACATTGATAGACTTTCTGGTCTATACTATTATAACTTTCACAGAGCAAGTGTGTTTTACCCAATGTTCAATGAGTGCAGCAAGATTGGCACAAAGGAAGCAATAGACACAAAGCATAGCAATATACCTGGAAACTACCAGTTTCAGAATTCGGTCTTTCTGTCTTTCTCAGGGTGTAGTGATTTGATTTTTTGTTTTAACGTTTGAACTTCAGCATTACTTGACCCTGGATTGTTATCCCAACTGGCGGGCTCAAAAGCCTGTTTGTAGGAAAAATGAATTATACCATAATAATCTGTACATAACATATGCTTTAGGGTAAGCCATTGTAATGGGCTGATTGTACAATTTGTTGGTAATTCAATAATGTTACTATTGAAGTTGTCCTGAATCTGAAAATTCCATGAGTACAGTAATTGAGGTGTACATTTGTAGGAAAGTGTGAAATATGTAATGTTTTGGGATCTGGTGATATGGTAAAAGACAGGGGAAAATGGAAGGTGAGCGATGAATATGGATGTTGATGTGTTACCTTTAGAAAGGGTGACATACATTTTGGTTTTGTTGTGCAGTTTAGCAAACAATCTGCAAACATATCACAAGTATACCCAAGAAGAGCATTAGGACAGCTTTCACTGTCATGGAAATGTGTTCATGTGGGATGGTAAAGGGAATGGCTGTTGTTTTTAGGGTGTGGTTGGTGCCAGTGCAAGATAGGTGCTGTTTTGGCAGTAGGAATAGCTTGGGTCAACATGAGGGCTGTTGTTGCCCTGTTGTTAAGAAAGACCTTAAGTGACTATGTAATGGCAATAGTAATCGAAAGAAAAGTTGGCAATCCTGTTGTTAGGAAATGCCATGGACTAAAGGTAAATGTTGTTGAAGGTGGCAATTCACCACTTAATATTGGTTCAACTAAGTTTGAGTAAACTTATTGGTTAAACTGTGGAGATTGAACCATTTTAGAAAGGTTTAGACGTAGGTCCTGGTCAGAAGCTACAACACACAACAATTATAATTCATAACTAATTCTTCATCAACTCGAAGTATTTCCAACACTTGATGCTGCATTCTGTAGCCAACATTAATTATTACATTTAAAGCCTAAATACAAGACTAAAAGTGTTTTGGCGATACAGAATACATGTGTTGTGTGTTGTTTCTGCCTGCATCCTTGGTGTTGAACTTGGCTTTAAACTTTTGAATCAAAGTTTCTTTATCAGCCCGAACAGCATTAGGCTGCTCCATAACCCACTGAGTAGCTTTGTCATCACTCATGTATAACACCAGGTTCTTACAAACTGTATTTGAGTCTTTGTTGTTAGCTGCAATGTATGCATCCAATCGAAACAAAAATAAGTCAGGGTCATCCCCCGGTTTAAACATAGGACTTGTTCCTGCCATTTCACTGGTTTTTTTTTTGAATAACTAGAACTAATGCTTGTATGTGTGTTTGTATTTGCTGTTCCTACACTTTTGTTGTTTCTCAATAACATTGGATCGTCCAATGACCAGCTAAAAAGAGGTCATTAAAGCATCTCCACTATATGTTGTGTGTTGTTTTTAAGTAAACACAGTTATATTTTCCTGATATTTATTATTACTTTGTCAATCACTTCAACATTTATAAAACACACAGTAATTTTCAGTAAAGTACAAGTTCAAATTGCTCCATAATATATTTCCTAATTTATAACTCACTAACAAACTAACTGGTAACTTCTAATAACTAACTGAAGAATTGTCTGAGGGGAAGCTAAATATTCCCTCTATATATACCTATGCACATAATGCAAAGGGAAGCTTTTACAAATACAATGTATACACATAAAACATATCTGGACAGGAAATGACTTGGACATGTCCTATGATCTGAAAAGACTTAGTAGTTATTTACACATGGCATAAGTTGACATATTGAAAATGCTATATAAGAAGGTATATAATGAAATCACTCTGCAGGATTGACTAAAGAGCATCTTGAGCAGAAGTATAAACACTAATAGGATGAGAGTTAGTTATTTGTGAGAGCACCTTTTATGTAAACCAATGGGACAAATGGGAATTAACGTTTTCCATCAACAAGGGTATTTAAAGCAAAAATGAAGTATCTTTCAGAATGCTTAAGATATGCAATATATTTTAAGACAAATCAGTGCAAGTTTTGGACATGAAAAATATCTTATGAAAACTTATTTTGTACCTATCAATACACCTAAAACACTTAACCAAATATAGCTTGTAAGATCTTGCCAGACCTCTTGCAAGACAACTAGAAAAATCTGACTTGTTCAGGCTTCCTGTATAAGTAAACTAAACATCTTTACAACTGACTAAATACTTTTAAATCAAGGCATTAATACAGAATAATAAGTTTAACATACAAGCCTTAACAGGGGTTAATATAAAATACAAATCTCAGACATCTTAAAATGACATACATAAGAAATTTACATAATAATATAGATATTCAATGTCTTTCATAAAATATGTACAAAGATATAAAACAGTTATCATAAAGTAATACAGTTATCATACTATATACAAGCTAAAAGCTATCAAATATATACAAGTGTCTTTTCTGAAATCTCCATTAACAACACATGGGTTTATATTCTAATGGCTGTTGCCAGTAACTACACATAATTGGCAAATCTGTTGGATTGTTCAGTCAGAAAGTTGTACTCTTATCAGGGACCTGTACAACACATTTTGCACCTGCTAGATAATGCTTTGTCACCACTGTACTGGTTCTGCCCAAAAATGTGGTTGATGTATCTTTTGATTTGATTGGAATGATTAGCTCACATCTTGGTGGAATGCATATTTCAGAGGTTGTTGTTCCAAGCTGATGTTTTGTGTGTGAGACTATGTTGATAATCTGTCCAGAGTTAGTAATTTTGAAAGAAATGTCAGCTTTAAAAAGCTTGAAGCTTGAAGGAAGTCCCTTCCAAGAATGACAGTGAAAGAAAGCTCATTAACAACATAACATTTGTGGGTAAAAGTTGATCCTCCCAAAATGAATGGGATTTGAACAATCCATATTGTATGTGATGTTCCACCACCTGCATGGGACAGTGTCAGATCAGGTTTACCTAATGATTGGTATGCTCTTTGCTCAATACAGGACACAGCTGCACCACCAAAGCCTCAACTGTAGTATTATTGATAATATTAATATAACCTTTCTCAGAGTTCATCACAGTTTCAATGAATTGACCCTGGCCCTGTCTGTTACACAGTATACTAGACCTTGTTTTCACATTCTTGTTTTGACAGCATCTAACAAGATGGCCAGCCTTGTGACAATGTCTGTACTTAAACTGCTTGTATCCTGTCTAAATTCATATCTGAAGAAGTTGTAGTTGACTGTGTGAGATACATCTGCAATGAGATCCTCCATCTTGGCAGGATTCTTGATTTTGATGATAAATTGAAGCTCTGACAAAAGAGACTTCACAATGAAAGGGACTGAAGCTGTCTCTGGTATTCCACATTGTTGATAAATGGTCCAGTTTTCAATGAATGTTTCTGGATCTTCACCTCTGTTTTGGCTCTTTTAGTCTCCAAAAGAGATATGGCTTTACCTGCATCCTTGGTGCTGAATTTTGCCTTGAATTTCTGGATCAAACTGCCTTTATCAGCACAAACAGCTTTAGGCTGCTCCATTATCTATTGTACACCTTTATTGTCTGTGTACAGTGCTAGATTCTTGTACACTGTACTACTGTCCTTATTGTTTGCCACGATGTATGCATCTAACTTGAAGAGGAATAATTCTGGGTTATCCCCAGGTATAAACACAGGCATTGTTGCTACCATGTCATTGTTTTCAGAAATAGAATAAGAGTTAATGTTTTTATTTGTACTGGAGTTAGCTAATAACAAATCTGTTACTTCTCAACAACATTGGATCATCCAATGACCAGCTAAAATAAGGAGGCCATTAAAGCAACTCCATTATATGTTGTGCCTTGGGTTTTGGTTATTAATCAGTCATATTTGATAATAAATTTTTATTAGCAATGTCTCATCACACAAACATTAATAAAACACGCTGTATCTCTGGTAATATAAGAGCACAAATCATTTCATGAAGTGTTGTATCTTTTAATATTTACTCTCTTCCAGTTAAATATTCTATTTCATATAAAAATGTTTAGCTACAACACCTAACACCAATACGTTTCTCTTGAACACTTTATCATGTCCAGTTTCCATACCTATCATCTGATTGAATAATTGACTCTAGCCCCATTACTCACACTGAGGTCCCAAGAGTGAAGAACTGAACTGATAAGACTGAGGGGAATATTCCTTCTCTATATACTTGAGTTCTTTATTGTCTCATTATAACTAGTTTGTGCATATAACACAGAGGGCAAGCTTTTACAAATATACATATGGGACATATCTAGATCTGGACAGGAACACTTATAACATATAACACATTAACTATAAATTTAAAAAATATATACAAAATGTCTTTCATAAGTTATTCATCCACAAAAACATCTGCTGGACCTAGTTCTGGCAGATTTGATGCAAAAACATTCCTATTTTGTTATATAAAAGGTAACAGCTTGTGTTTTTGCTCATCATTTAAGTTACTTTGTGGAAAGGTCAATGTTTTTGTCAAATGTATTCTCAACACTGCAATCACGTTTGTCATTAGAGACCTGCACACTACCTACATGTAGCTGGTGCACTGCAAGGAGTTGGGATGTCAAATGTACTATCTAAGCATGTTAGCACCCACAACTATGTTTTTCTTCAAGTAAATTGGAACATTGGTAGGATTGAGCAACAGACAGAATGTGTATTGGCCAGACATCATATCAAGACATTTGGCACCCAATAATTTCTGTGTCCCTTTGTTTGGTTTAATGAAGACCTGTTGACCATCATACCATTGTGGGACTTGGTATACTACCATGGTATATGTTTGTGATCAGGGTTTCAGAAGGATAGAATATGCTATTTTGACTATCATTTTTGTGATGCAGGTGTGTTGCAGTATTGAGTCTCAAGGGATCCTGCATTGAATGAACTAGTGCCATTTGCTATGTTTAGTGACGCTTTGTAAGTCTTTAAAAAGTCATTACCTAATATCACTGGATGTTGCTATCTACTGAAAATATGAAATATCTGAGAAAACCTTTAGACCATTTTTGTACAACTCCAAAGTTATGGTACCTTTTACTGCGTGTGTTTCTCAACATACCCCTTTTACTGCACTGAAAGTAGATTTTCCTAAAAAGTATGGCTGATTTGTTTGTATTTTAATGGAACAATCTTCCAAGGGAATTTAACAATTAACTTAGACACGTTAATTACAAAGTAAGATAATATGGATAAAAGTGGCATCACATTAAAGCACAATTAGTACAATAAGAAAAGCAAACAGACAACTTAGACATGTTCTAACTTGACATATAAAAATTGTACTTCACTGATGCTAAGTTAATCTTAGTGACTTTGAGTAAACTTAATGTTTAATATCATTTTCCCGATTTTCCTAACTACAACATAGCTCCCTACAGAACATTTGGCCCCCAAATGTATCTTATTATTCTATTTATCATTTAACATATTCTGAACAAATGGCCAGGGATACTGCACAGCCAGCATACCATTCTAATTTTCAGAGAACCATATTCACTGTTTTGGTGATCCACAGAGCCGCACCATCCACATATTTGGTTTGTACAACACCAGGTAAAGTCACCAACATGAAAACAGGACTAGCACCTTTTAAACTTTGCACCACAGTCTCTCACATGGTGTCTACTACTGCCACATCATCTGCTATGTATACTATGTAGGGTCAGCCAAGTCTGCTTAGAAGTGAGGTTGTTTATTGCTGCTGTTTGGTTCAGTGCCTATACATCTCCAGTTATGATGTTCACCAGTTTTCAATTCCTTTAGCTGTAGCGACACACCTTGAATTAGTTGTTCATGCTGCTGTAGGTGCTCTCTTATTTGCTGCTGGGTTCCTTTCAGTTCTGTCAAATCTTTATTCTGTGACACTTTTTGAATAGTGGTGAACCTCCTCATCCTGATTTGCCAATGTTTGCTGTAAATGCTGCTGTTTGTGAAGGAAAGACTTTACAGTGTCATCTTTGCTGAGTTTCCAAGTTTACTTGACCTGTTGTAGTTCTGCCTACTGACAGTTTAACTTCTGTGCTTGCAATGTGATAATACAGTCATGGTCATGGAGAGTCTTCTGCATTTTTAACACGGATTCCTCGAGGGACTTGATCCTTTCAATAAGGGCACATATGGTGCTCTGCTGTTCTGTCACCCTTTAAAGATAGTGATCCTCTTGGTTGAAATCTTCTGCTAGATGGAGAGTCATGTTTTAAGCCTCTGTTTGATGATTGTCTTGCTTGAAAGTCTCTATTTGGCCATCTGTTGTGTGAATTTCTGTGGCTACGATTTTTGGAGAACTGATCTGTCTGATGGGTCTGGGCCGTCCCCTTCACAGCACTAATGGTTGAGTTCAGTGTTACCACAAGGGTATTCAGCTGATCTTGTATCTGATCCAACTTATTGTCACTGGGTGTACTTCTGGTAACACTTGGACTTGTCCTCACTGCAGCAATCAGCTACTGAATGGTTGAAGGATTTACCAGGAATTGTACCTCCGGGAGTAGTGATTCCATGATGTAAGACACCATAGTTGCTTCGGACATACCACAAGCTTCACATAATGGCTGCATTTCTTCGATGAAAGCTTCTATGTCCTCTCCGCCTAACTGGATTTACTTCTCAGGGTAGACATGGAATCAGAACATGTATATACATACAAAATGAATAATAATAATACAGGCAATAGATGGATGATCTGTTATTTTAAAGTAAGATTACACATAATGCAATTAATATACATATATAGAAATCTACCTTTTACTTGAGTACATACATTTATGGTTATGCTATTTACAAAGAGGATTCACTTTCTTACATGCAAGAGCAAGAACATTATTAATTTATGAAATAACTTTCAAAAACGATGACGCATATATATTTTAAATAATACAGTAATTAACATCGGATCAATGCATCCATTTCCTAAAATATACAAATTTCCATTTCACAACAAATGCGAAAACATCTCTTTTGTCCATCTTCATGCTGACAACAAGGTTTTCATGCTGGCTGCAGATCCACTTCTCAGCTTCTTTGCAGAATGCCTATTGTTGGTGTGCAAGTCAAAATTCTTGTACACAGTATCTGCCTCTTCTTGTTTGCAGCTATGCAAGCATCTAACTTGAAGAACAGTTCTGGGTCCTCACCAGGGTGAAACATTTGACGCCATTTTGTCTTCCTTTTCAATGGCCTCCTGATTGTTGTTTGGGATAGTTGCCAAGTTTATGTTTCTTTGCACAGTTATTTTAGACATCTCCAACAAGTGTTGTAGTTCGGGTATGGGATGTAGCACAAGTTCTTGTTTTATGTTATTATTCATTTATAGCTTTAGCAATTTAATATTCAACAAGTACAGTTCCAAATGTTTCACACAAAAGCTCTTAAATTCTTAAAATCTCTTTACTTTTTCTAGTTCACTTGTTCTCTATGTGTATTCACTATTCTGAATTCTCTATTCTAATTTATATGTTCTGACTTCTCTTCTAATTTAAAGTTCTCATTTTACATTCTGACTAACAGTGTATGCCTCCTTGTTTGCAGTGATGTAAGCATGTGACTAGAAGAACAGTTCTGGATCCTCACCATGATGAAATGAAACATTCGCATTTCTGATGCCATTTTGTCTTCCTTTTCAATGGTGTCCCGATAGTTGTCTGGGATAGTTGCCAAGTTTCTTTTCACAGAGATGTGATTTCTGAGACACATCCAGGATCATAAATAGCTAGCTAAAGATAAGTTATTTTAGACATCTCCACCAAGTGGTGTAGTTCCTGTTTTATGTTATTATTCATTTACAGCTTTAACAATTTAATAATCAGCAAGTACACAAATGTTTCACACAAAAGCTCCTAAATTCTTAATATCTCTTTACTATTTCAATCTCACTTGTTCTTCTCTATCTGTATTCAATATTCATTAATCTGAATTCTATATTCCCTATCCTAATTTGTATGTTCTGACTTCTCTGTTATCATTTCAAGTTCTCATTTTACATTCAGTTGATATGTTCCCTGTATTTATAGTAGAACATCCCTAATGCATTTTGCCTCATAAATGCTACTGCTGTCTCAAGGATAATAATTGTACTAATAATTACTGACTATTAAACAATACACAAAAGGACCAAACATGTCAAACTCAGCAGTAAAGTCAGTTAGAGGACTCACACAACAGCTCCCAGAAACAGGCAAATGTCAATCTACAGTGAGATTTGAGAGTCATTTGCAAGACAACCAGGAAAAGAAAATCAGGACTTTAGAGAAATGCTACCTCAATGCACAGCGGCAAACCACAGCTCTACAGGATTGTAATGACAAGCTACAGACAGAACTCTTGCTACACCCCAAATCCAAACAACAACATTTGTTGGACATTTTACGCCTTTTAGTCATGTAATAGTGTAGTTTTAGACTGATTCTAAGATGTTCCACTCATGAAACAAGGTGATTAATGGAAAGCTTTAAGGTGCAGTTTTAGAAGTAAGGACTGCATTTTTCTTCGCAAATCTAAACTCAGAATTAATTGATGGAATAGTTCAGGGCACACATTAAATAAATGGCTGAATGAGACATTTGCAACAGTGAATGAGAGATTTGATGTTTCTTTTGTTTAAAATGTGCCGATTCCTGCTTGTGTTTGTTTTGGTCCTTAAAAATGAGTCAAGTTTCTCAAAAATTAACCAATGCAAGATAATTCTGCACCTATATCTACAAGAGCCTATACAATGACACCATCAATGATGATTGAAGTTAAACCATTTTTTTCACTAAAGGCTGATACAATGGTACTAGAATTACTTGGTAAAACATGAATATTTTTGTCATTGAATGTTGTTGAGCAATGGCTGTTTCAAAATTTGCAATATTTTCGACATTTTGATTTTTCACAGAAAAAAAGCTCCTACCTGCCAAACTGCACTTAGAATGCACCTTATTTGCCTTCTGACACTAGGTTTGCCTTTTAGTGATGGCAAATGCCTATATTACTGTTATTGTTTGGCAGTGTGTGTAAAAGGGTTCTAATTTAGTGAACAATTTATTAATCAACAATTATTGCACAACAGCTTCACATATAATTATATCTGAGTTATCTTCTTTCTTGTGTTGCTTCGTGACTGCCATTATCTGCTGAATGTCTTTTTTTTTTTTGCTTGACAACGTCTTCCTGTAAATGCTTCTGTCACCCATTGACCTGCTGAAGTCATCCTTGCTGAACTTTTGTTTCTGCACTTGTGCCTGAAACAGATGCTGGAGAACAACGAATGTCTCTTTCTGATCCTAAATTATGATATGAAGATCTGAGATTGATGCCTCAAGACACTATATCCTTTCCATTAAGATTTCCACAGTTCTTTGTGATCTTCCGTCTGCTTGGTTAGCTTGTTGGATATGTCTGGGATGAGAGGCTTTCAACACTTTATGTCTCCACATATGCTGTTGCTTGGTGTTAATGCTGCCACTTTGCTCTTCAGTCTGTCAGGAATTTTCCAGCACTTTTCTCAGAACACCGACACAAAGCCATTTTCATCCTTGGATTTATAGTGATGTTCTTGAAAAAATGGAGATACAGAACTTCTTCTTTGCCTCTGCATAGAGAACATCAGTCAAAAATATGAAGACATCTCTGGGGTTCATCTTCAAGGTGAGGATGCAATTCTCATGCTGGGTGCTGATGCACTTCTCTGGCTCCTCACAGAACTTCTTCCTGGTTAAGGAATCTTCATAGTTCAGACCCTTTTCAAATCCACCAAATCCTGAAATAACTCCTGTCTGATACATCCTGTTGTCACTTTTGCTGTTGCTAATCTGCTCTGTCTGAGGCTGGGATTGGTAGATAGTTAAAAAGTGACTACAAACCGCATCTGCTCCATACATTACAGTTTGTTAGGGGTGTAAAAGGGTTCTTATTTCACATCCTAATTTATTTATTTAACAATTTATTAACAATTATTATACACCAGTTTCATGTATAATTATGATCCAATGTGACTTCTATAATTCACATTAATGTCTCTATTTCAATATCAATATTAAATATCAGTTACTACTTTATTTCCTTTATTCTCTACCTGTCACACATTCTTCAGGTCCTACATGGCTGTGGATATATCTGTAGTTTATCAGTATAATTGGAACAGTTAAGCTGTGAACCTCTTGATGTCCTTCAGTGTTTATTCATCCATAGACATTAGCCAGTTGCTGACATTGTAGTCTAGGTATAGAGACTGATTTCCTCCTTCAGGTCTCCATCCTTATGCTTCTTCCAAAGGGCCTTGAGCTTCATGACGAAGATATCTGGATTTGATATACTAGCTTGGAAGATTGGTCTTCCTCATCACCAAAAGTCTTTCTATATGCACTAGAGTCACTGCTGTGTTATTATAGTGGGTCCCACATCAAGCGACCAGAAAAAAGTGGTCATATTCACATTCTCAACCAAATGTGATCAGGGGAGATCTTGGAGTGTAGTTTTTATATGCTCTCCCTGGATACATATCCATCCGAAATTTTTATACTTTATTTCCTTTAATATTAAGTTCACAACAACAAGGTTAAATAGGTTCTTAATAATTTGATTGCTATGTTGCTCTGTGTTCATCAATTGTTCACAGTTTGTGGTTTAGTTAACCAGTGTCATAGCTTCCAGTAATACCCTGATGTTTTCTCTGTAGAATGGTATTTTATACTGTTATTCATTATTACTCCAATCTCCTACCACAATACCTTTGACAAGTGGTTTGTAAGGTGATTTACTTGGTTCTCTCTAGTTGAACTAGGGGGGGGGGGGGGGGGGGGCTCGGTGGTGTAGTGGTTAGAGTTATCGCCTCCAATCTCTGAGGCCACTGGTTCGAATCTCGCGCCAGGTGCTTCATGTTGGAAAGTTGGTAGTTACTTGCCGATGCCCACTGGTTTACAGTGTAGTATGCACTGGTTTCTTCCACCTGTAAAATTACCCATCGCAATATGACCCTGGCTGTTGAACGTAGCATAAAACAACAAATAAATAAACTAGTTGGACTAGGTAAGGTGTCTCAGGTTTTGCCTTATTTGTAGTTTCTTCATGTAAATCAGTTATCTGATGCCTAGCTGGTTCCCGTCTCCATTATTGGTAAGACTAACATAAAGCGGAGCCACAGAGTTGGCTTATTGGTCCCCTGTTCCTTATTTTTATCTGTTTGGTGATTCTTTGCAATTTTCTATTTAATAGTGTCCTGGCAGGCCATCATGTTTAGGTTGGCATCTAGGATGATTCCAACCAGATTTGTGGTGGTTTCATATTTTAGTTTAACTTTTGGTTTTTGTATTAGCTTGGTTGGTTTGAGGAAGCATTTCTTACACCAGCCCTTTAATGTACAACTCTGACGATGTAGGTTTCTTTTTAGGTAATTTATTGTTGAACGTGAACAGGCCACTGTCAACAGTGTAATCAGCACACTTGTATGACTTGGTGGTCATTCACCTACATTGAGAAGACTAGGTGGTTCAGTGTGGTACCTTATGATTTTCTTGGTTCTAATTTGACCCTATGGGATAACTTGTTTCCTACTTTTAGCTTAATGGCTATGTTAACGAAAGATAAAATTTTTCAGAATATATACACAGAGAACTGACAAAAATCAAAGACGAATCAAAATAATAGATCAGATATCCAAAGTAGCAGAAGAAAATGCAAAATATCACATCATATGTCAAAAATTTGGGGGTTCCAAAATTCCATAGGGACAGCTTGCACAGGTTCTTTGTGGTGTTGGTGTAAAGATGAAATTGGTTTTAAGCTTTGGTGCAAGAGTTGGCATAGAGATGGTGGAGCACCATCTCTCCAATCCTCTTCACTAATGATGTTAGTGAATGTGGGGTTGTAACAAGACTCACAGAAAGATCGCGCTCCAGGACAGCAAACTTGCCTGGAGTCAAAAAGCTTACAAGAAATTAAGTGCTCTTTGTGACGCTTGGAACAAAGGTTGTATGCCAGAAGAGACGATTTTCTGAATTTGTACGCATGATGCTGCTCCATGAAAAAAGCACGAAAATCTCTCAAAGTAATTGAAGGTTCCTCAAATATGAATTTCAAAGAGGGTGCAAAAATGCCATCATACTGGGTTCAAAGGTCAAAATAGTCAACCCCATTATAATGAAGTGTCCTAGTATCTACATAAAGCATCAAATTATCCCCAACAACATCCTGGTTATGGTAATTGTACAGGATATACAAAATTTGAGTCCACTTCCTAGGAGATATCCTTGGAAATGTTTGCAAAAAATTCAGAGAAACCTCATCAGAAACCCTCAGGTAGGCACACACTCTCATCCCATCAGCTGGGTCAGCATTAGCACAAAGATAGTGGGTTGGGTGTAAAGTGACTAACCACATAGTCGTAAGAATGTTTGCCAAAACATGTAGTCAAGACATAGGTATCAAAAAGAAAGAAAAAATTTCAGAATATATACACAGAGAACTGACAAAAATCGAAGACAAAGCAAAATAATAGATCAGATGTCCAAAGTAACAGAAGAAAATGCAAAATATTACATCATATGTCAAAAAATTGGGGGGCTCCAATATTCCACTGGGTCTTTGTGGTGTTGGTGTACAGATGAAATTGGTTTTAAGCTTTGGCACAACAGTTGGCATGGAGATGGTGGAGTACCATCTGTCCAATAGTCACTAATGATGTTAGTGAATGTAGAGTTGTAACAAGACTCACAGAAAGATCGCGCTCCAGGACAGCAAACTTGCATGGAGTCAAAAAGCTTACAAGAAAGTAATTGCTCTTTGGGACACTTGGAACAAAGGTTGTATGCCGGAACAGGAGACACAAGTGGCAATTCTGAGGACCTGTCCCAATATGACCCTGGCTGTTGAACGGGGCGTAAAACCCCAACTTTGACCTTTGGCCAGAACAGGAGAAGATTTTCTGAAATTGTATGCATGATGCTCCTCCATGAAAAAAGCATGAAAATCTCTCAAAGTAATTGAAGGTTCCTCAAATATGAATTTCAAAGAGGGAGCAAAAATGCCATCATACTGGGTTCGAAGGTCAAAATAGTCAACCCCATTATAATGAAGTGTCCTAGTATCTACATAAAGCATCAAATTATCCCCAACAACATCCTGGTTATGGCAATTGTACAGGACATACAAAATTTGAGTCCACTTCCTAGGAGATATCCTTGGAAATGTTTTCAAAATATTCAGAGAAACCCTCAGGTAGGCACACACTCTCATCCCATCAGCTGGGTCAGCATTAGCACAAGATAGTGGGTTGGGTGTAAAGTGGCTAACCACATAGTCGTAAGAATGTTTGCCAAAACATGTAGTCAAGACATAGGTATCAAAAAGAAAGATAGCATTTCCAGAATATATACACAGAGAACTGACAAAAATCAAAGACAAAGCAAAATAATAGATCAGATGTCCAAAGTAGCAGAAGAAAATGCAAAATATTACATCATATGTCAAAATATTTGGGGGTTCCAAAATTCCATTGGATCTTTCGTGGGGTTAGTGTAAAGATGAAATTGGTTTTAAGCTTTGGTGCAAGAACTGGCATGGAGATGGTGGAGCACCATCTGTCCGATAGTCACTAATGATGTTAGTGAATGTAGAGTTGTAACAAGACTCACAGAAAGATCGCGCTCCAGGACAGAAAACTTTCCTGGAGTCAAAAAGCTTACAAGAAAGTAATTGCTCTTTGTGACACTTGGAACAAAGGTTGTATGCCAGAACAGGAGAAGATTTTCTGAAATTGTACGCATGATGCTCCTCCATGAAAAAAGCACGAAAATCTCTCAAAGTAATTGAAGGTTCCTCAAATTTGAATTTCGAAGAGGGTGCAAAAATGCCATCATACTGGGTTCGAAGGTCAAAATAGTCAACCCCATTATAATGAAGTGTCCTAGTATCTACATAAAGCATCAAATTATCCCCAACAACATCCTGGTTATGGTAATAGTACAGGGCATACAAAATTTGAGTCCACTTCCTAGGAGATATCCTTGGAAATGTTTTCAAAATATTCAGAGAATCCTCATCAGAAACCCTCAGGTAGGCACACACTCTCATCCCATCAGCTGGGTCAGCATTAGCACAAGAAAGGGGGTTGGGTGTAAAGTGGCTAACCACATAGTCGTAAGAATGTTTGTCAAAACATATAATGTCGGACAAACTGGTCCACTTCTTAGACAATGATGACATAGACTTACCAGCTAAACCCTTACAGGTCCCAAAACATTCAGAATTCATCAAACTTGTAAGGTCATTGAGCATTGATAGCTTTCACAAAACCATGTTAAGCAATGAGATAAGCAAAAAGGGAAATGTAATTAATATAATGTAATGACAATTACAGAAAAATCAAAACAATATTGCCAAAATGTTCAACAAAGAAAGCATATATTAAGACTCACCCTGTGAAAAAGAGTATCAGAATTTCCAAAGACAGCTTTCCTTTTTATATATGCATATACAAAAACAGATATCCTCAGTGGACACAACAGCTGATGCTACTCTGAATAACACAATGTTCTTGCTCAACACAATTTAATGAAATTATCCAAATATGATCTCAGATGTACAGAGAAAAAGTGAGGAAGGGTAAGTAAAGGTGGTAGCTTACATAGTGGGCCGTGCCAATATGTGTTGTTGGGATTTGTAAGAAATCATTAGAGTAGATTAAATTAAATGTCTCCCAACGGGGCCACCTGAATTAGTGCTAGAACACCTTATGTGACTGGAGGAATGTCCTAATAAGTGACAAAAGGTAATTTACAGAGTATTGACCTGACTGCAGTGTGATAGTCCCGGTACATCTAGGGCAAGAGTACATAATATCCAGGCTGACAGCATAATTGCATTGGAGATGAATGTAGAAAAATAATACACCGAGTTTAAAATCCTGGGGTGTGTCAAGTGAGATGGATTTTAAACAGAACTAAGTTCCTATAGATAAATGCCTGGGCAGAATTTGAGTCCATGGCAGGACAAAAATACTGGAAGATGAATATGAAGGTGCTAGTACATCTGGTGAGGTTTTACTGGGTGCTGTGGAGCGTGTAGTAACTGGTGCTTGTGATGAAGTAACAAGATGAGTAGGTGTGTAAGACATAATGCAGGCAGAAGAGACAACTGAGGGATGCATCCTGGTGTTATTTGGAAGGCACCCCATAATGTGATCACTACTGGAGTATAAATCCTCATGTGGAGGTTCATTATCCAATGATGGAGAGTTAAGTAGAGAGTTCTGCATTGCATTGACGGAGGTCATATCTCTGGAGTAGTTGTTGTTAACCGGTCACTGAAGTCCTGGTGTATTGCAGAGACAAAATCACTAATGTTTCCACTAACTCGCAAATATATTTTTACTAGAACAACTGATCCATAAGCTGCACCAGTTATAACATGAGTTTCATATATTCTATCCAGTTGGCCGAGATAGTCTAAGAGTTCTGCAGCATCCACATTGAGAGTAAGTCTTTTATATGCATAAAAGGTAAAAACTTCAAGAATTGTCTGATTGGATGTCACAGCAATAGCTTGGTTATTTTAAGAGAAATTGTTTTTGTTTCATAGAAATGTGTTGTGGCCTAATAATGTAAGTATCATGATAATGTAAGTATCAGATATAGATGCACATATGAAAACTGCCCTTACAATTTGTTTTTTCTTTGAAGCGAATATTTGTGAATTATTGAATACAAGTTTAATTCCTTGAATAAATACAATTATATACAGTCCTGTTGAACATTTAGTCAAGACATAGGTATCAAAAAGAACGATAAAATTTTCCAGAATATATACACAGAGAACTGACAAAAATCAAAGACAAAGCAAAATAATAGATCAGATATCCAAAGTAGCAGAAGAAAATGCAAAATATTACATCATATGTCAAAAAATTTGGGGGCTCCAATATTCCACTGGGTCTTTGTGGTGTTGGTGTAAAGATGAAATTGGTTTTAAGCTTTGGTGCAAGAGTTGGCATGGAGACGGTGGAGCACCATCTGTCCGATAGTCACTAATGATGTTAGTCAATGTAGAGTTGTAACAAGACTCACAGAAAGATCGCGCTCCAGGACAGCAAACTTGCCTGGAGTCAAAAAGCTTACAAGAAAGTAATTGCTCTTTGTGACACTTGGAACAAAGGTTGTATGCCAGAACAGGAGAAGATTTTCTGAAATTGTATGCATGATGCTCCTCCATGAAAAAAGCATGAAAATCTCTCAAAGTAATTGAAGGTTCCTCAAATTTGAATTTCAAAGAGGGAGCAAAAATGCCATCATACTGGGTTCGAAGGTCAAAATAGTCAACCCCATTATAATGAAGTGTCCTAGTATCTACATAAAGCATCAAATTATCCCCAACAACATCCTGGTTATGGTAATAGTACAGGGCATACAAAATTTGAGTCCACTTCCTAGGAGATATCCTTGGAAATATTTTCAAAATATTCAGAGAAACCTCATCAGAAACCCTCAGGTAGGCACACACTCTCATCCCATCAGCTGGGTCAGCATTAGCACAAGAAAGGGGGTTGGGTGTAAAGTGGCTAACCACATAGTCGTAAGAATGTTTGTCAAAACATATAATGTCGGACAAACTGGTCCACTTCTTAGACAATAATGACATAGACTTACCAGCTAAACCCTTAAAGGTCCCAAAACATTCAGAATTCATCAAACTTGTAAGGTCATTGAGCATTGATAGCTTTCACAAAACCATGTTAAGCAATGAGATAAGCAAAAAGGGAAATGTAATTAATATAATGTAATCACAATTACAGAAAGATCAAAACAATACTGCCAAAATGTTCAACAAAGAAAGCATATATTAAGACTCACCCTGTGAAAAAGAGTATCAGAATTTCCAAAGACAGCTTTCCTTTTTATATATGCATTATACAAAAACAGATATCCTCAGTGGACACAACAGCTGATGCTATTCTGAATAACACAATGTTTTTGCTCAACACAATTTAATGAAACTATCCAAATATGATCTCAGATGTACAGAGAAAAAGTGAGGAAGGGTAAGTAAAGGTGGTAGCTTACATAGTGGGCCGTGCCAATATGTGTTGTTGGGATTTGTAAGAAATCATTAGAGTAGATTAAATTAAATGTCTCCCAACGGGGCCACCTGAATTAGTGCTAGAACACCTTATGTGACTGGAGGAATGTCCTAATAAGTGACAAAAGGTAATTTACAGAGTATTGACCTGACTGCAGTGTGATAGTCCCGGTACATCTAGGGCAAGAGTATATAATATCCAGGCTGACAGCATAATTGCATTGGAGATGAATGTAGAAAAAGAATACACCGAGTTTAAAAGCCTGGGGTGTGTCAAGTGAGATGGATTTTAAACAGAACTAAGTTCCTATAGATAAATGCCTGGGCAGAATTTGAGTCCATGGCAGGGCAAATCCTGCAAGGAGAATATGAAGGTCCTGGTACATCTGGTGAGGTTTACTGGGTGCTGTGGAACGTGTAGTAACTGGTGCTTGTGATGAAGTCACAGATGAGTAGGTGTGTAAGACATAATGCAGGCACAAGAGACAACTGAGGGATGCATACTGGTGTTATTTGGAAGGCACCCCATGTGATCACTGCTGGAGTATAAATCCTCATATGGAGGTTCATTATCCAATGATGGACCCATAAGTAGAGAGTTCTGCATTGCATTGAAGTAGGTCATATTATAGTTAACTGGTCACTGAAGTCCTGGTGTATTGTAGAGACAAAATCACAAATTTTTGCACTAACTCACAAATATATTTTCATTAGAACAATTGTTCCATAAGCTGCATAAGATAAAATTTTCCAGAATATATACACAGAGAACTGACAAAAATCAAAGGCAAATCAAAATAATAGATCGAATGTCCAAAGTGGCAGAAGAAAATGCAAAATATTACATCATATGTCAAAACATTTGGGGGTTCCAAAATTCCATTGGGTCTTTGTGGTGTTGGTCTAAAGATGAAATTGGTTTTAAGCTTTGGTGCAAGAATTGGCGTGGAGATGGTAGAGCACCATCTGTCCAATAGTCATTTATGATGTTAGTGAATGTGGAGTTGTAACAAGACTCACAGAAAGATCGCACTCCAGGACAGCAAACTTGCTTCAAATGTGGCCCTGCAAGACATCCAGTTGTCTTCCAGTCTTTTGGTTGAACTGTTGGCTTGAAGAAGTGATGCCACTGGAAAAGTCCTGGCTACCGTTGCCATTTGTGCAACTGTCTTTGGCCCTTTCATCTTCATTGCAAATCGAATACTTGGCAGAGGTGATTCTCTAATGAAGGACGTGGCTGTATTATTACTCATATCGCATTCTTTACAAAGACTGTGCATTTGTAGGATGAAATCTTCTGTGTCTTCTTTTTTGTGTTCTGTTTAATAAGCAATGCATTGCTGTCCATGTCTGTGAGCACTGCTGATGGCTGATCCACAAGCCATCTTGTCACCTTAACATCCAAATACATAGCCAAATTTTTATACATTGTTTGTAAGTCTTTGTTGTTAGCTGAGGCATAAGTTTCTAAAGAACTTATCAGGGTTCAGACCTGACTTAAAATGTGTTGAGCCATGTGTAGCCATTGTACATGTGATATCCTGTTGTTTCTTTTTACTTCTCGTAATAACTGAAATCATAAACACATTATATCATAGCTAGCTAAAAAGGAGCTAAACCAAGCTTATCTCCACCAGAATGTTATAGTTGGGTTTTAGGGGATGTAGCAAAACACATTATCACCCTAGTTTATATCTTTATTTATCACTATTGATTGTTACATTTATTCAGCTTTATTTCAACACATTTTCATATTCAGTTGGCTTGTTACAACATATAATTATTACATCTTACAGAGTTTCCCCAACCAAGCTAACAGTTAATGTAAAGGTGCTGACTGACGAAGCAGTAGGGTATTATTTTGTCAGTAATGTAAAATGTACATTGCAAGATGAAAATAAGACAATTTATTATATAGTCAGTAATGTGAAATGTACATTGCAAAAGGAAAAGAAGAGAATTTATATACAGTAGATACATAAAGCAATGAATGAATAATGAAGTAAATGAAAAGGATATTCAACATATATGCAATACACACTCTTTTGCATAAGTGTTCATAAGGTTTCACCCAATGCTCAATGGGTGCAGCAAGATTGTCAAAAAGGAAGCAATAGACACAAAGCATAGCAATATACCTGGAAACTACAGGTTTCCGAATTCGGTCTTTCTGTCTTTCTCATGGCGTAGTTATTCGATTTTTGGTTTTAAAGTTGAACCTCAGCATTACTTGATCCTGGACTGTTATCCCAACCGGCGGGCTCAAAAGCCTGTCTGTAGGAGAAGTGAATTATACCTTGATAATCTGTACATAACATATGCTTTGGTGGTAGGCCATTGTAAAGGGCTGATTGTACAATTTGTTGGTAATTCAATGATGTTACTACTGAAGTTGTCCTCAATCTGAAAATTCCATGAATGCAGTAAATTAGGTGTACATTTGTAGGAAAGTGTCATCTGTTGATGGGCCATTTAGTGTCATTGAGTATGTAGAGTTGAGAGTTGGATAAAGCACCTTTTCATCAATGTAATCTTCAACTGGTCCTAAGGAATTGTATTGTCTATGAAAAATTTTGACATGTTGGCATTTGCATATGGCTGAAAATGCTCCAGAAATGCTGATTTCAGTGCATCACCTGTTGCTTTTTCTTTGTTGCAAGTTGAAAACCATTTTTGAGCATTTTGATGTAGCTGTCATGCAAATGAGGAAACAAACATTTCATCAGAAAAACTTTTTGATTTGCAAAAAACATCGTACTGAGACAGCCATAAGTGAGTATCCATGGTGTCATTATTGAACATTTGAGGTTTTTCAGATGTATCCATATTTGCTTGGTTGGTGGTGAGGTAATGAACTTGTTGACGATGATTTGTTGTTTGTTTTTATGATTCTCTGCTGCCCAAGCTCCTTTATTGGGGTGTAGCTGCTTTTCACAGAATTTCATATAATATATCCACAGTTTTGCAACATTACATATATTTGTTACTTCCAACAATAACTTTGTTAGAAGTTTAGATTTTCACTCATCTGTTCTTGGCAAAATATTAAATGTTATATAACATCATTATACAAAATTAATGTGTCTCTCCCTCTCTAAATGACTTCTGTCTTGAACTCCATAATATTTCTTTGTTACTATCTGATGCAACGAATTCAAGTATGACACAGTTTTAGTTATAATTTAATCTATTTTGTAATTTCACTTGTCTTTTGTGGTGATTTTCCTTTTCTGTTTCTCTTTCAGCATTTTTAATGAGAGAAATCAAGGTAGTCTTGCAGAAATCATGGTTTCTAGCTTTGAGAATGATAAAATACCACTTGTTACCTGTGAGATCTCTTCTACATCTGTATATTTTCTCAGCTGAGTCAGTTGTGCATGAACATTTTCTTCAGGAATGTCAGTGTTCTCATCAGTGTGGTCATCTTTAGAAATTATATCTCTACTTGCAAGGACATTGGGCAATTATTCGTAGTTTTTACATTTGTTGGCCTGACATTTTTTTCAGTTTATTGGCATGTACACGGTTATGGATTATCTTGTCTGTGGAGCAATGATGTGCAATGCTAGAGCACTAATTACAATGTCTACCTTTTCTTCCAGGGCACTGAATCTATTGTTTTTTTATTACTGGTCTTCAGGAATGTACTTTGCACATTCCTGGATGTGTCCACTAATTCTAGCATTGTCTTGGGTGCACTTAGTTTCACATAAGAATTAACTTCAGGCCAGTTGCTTCCTTCCATGTCAAACTGCTACACAAGTGATTCATGTAAACAATGAAACACTCTATAATCTCTCATAGCTGTTGTTTTCTGTTGCATAGTATGCCCATTTGTAGTATTGGAGTCCTGAAAACAGTACTTTGTTCTGAAGGTCTCCTTCAGCTTAGCTACATATAGCAGGAGTGAACTTGGCTGATCCATTAACCAAAGTTAAATGCTTATATACTTACTAGTGAGCTTCATAGGTGGATAGATTCTACCAAGACTCCAAAAACTTATGAGGGATTGGTAGCATTGTTAATTAGAGAACAGTTCCTGAGTGTATGTAAACTGAACATGGCCATGCATCTTAGAGAAAAGCCATCATGCAGTAACACAGAGTTAGCTCAGTTTGCTGAGAAATATATTGATGCACATGAGATGTTAGTTTGGAATGTAGATGTTGATAGAAAGAAGGTGAAAGAGAAATTTAGTGGAAGTGAACAGGTCATTGTTAAGGGTGAGTCAAAAGAACATAGGAAAAATACAGATAACAAGAGTACATCCAAAAATTGTTTCTTATGTGGAAAACAGGGACATTTTGCAAAAGATTGCTTCCTTAAAAAGAAAATGGTTGCTGTTATGTGTCCAGATCAGTCAGATAGTTCATCATCAGATGATGATAAACCTTCAGTTTCCAAACTTGAGTTACAACACAGAGGTATGTCTAGGGATGACTTGACTTGCATTCATGGTTTTGTAGCACATGATTGTACTTCTTGTTCCAAGGTTTTTGCTTCTAAAAGTGATACTCCAAAAAGTCTTTGTGCATGTCAAATGCCAAATCTTACTGAGGTTACTTTAGATTGTGGTCATAAACTTCCTGTCTTGAGTTCTTGCATCAATAAATTGCCTCCCAATATGCCGGTTTCAAAAGGTTTTGTAGGTGACAAACCTGTGGATGTACTTAGAGATACTGGGTGTTCTGGTGTTGTAGTTCAGAAGGCACTTGTTAATCAGAAACAGTATACTGGAAAAGTTCAAAGGTGTGCTTTTATTGATGGATCTGTACATACTTTTCCCATAGCAGAAGTTTACTTAGACACACCTTATTACAAAGGTCATGTTTCTGCAGTAGTGATTGAGAACCCGCTTTACCCATTGATAGTTGGAAACATTTCCGGAGTAGACAATAGTTCTTTGTCGGGGACTGATTTTTCTGTTTTGTCTAGTAAACAAGGTTCAGCTGATATTTCTGTTGCTAAAGCTGTTGTCACTCGTAGTCAAACTCAAAAGCAACCTGCTAAGACTAAGCCTTTACAAGTTATGCCAAGTGAAGTTGAAAATGTGAACAGGAGCGATTTAGTTCCGTTACAATCTGAAGATGAAACATTGAGAAAGTGTTTTTCTCAGGCCAAAGATAAATTAAAACAGAAAAGTGGTCAAAGTAACTTGTCTTGGTTCGAACTTGAAGATGGTCTTTTGATGAGGTATTTTCAGTCTCCTAAGATTCAGTCTGGAGGAAAGATTGGTCAAGTTGTTTTACCAAAACAGTTTCGTCTCCAAGTCATGAAAGTTGCTCATGGTAGTCTTTTTGGAGGACATCTGGGGTCGCGTAAGACACTTAATAGAGTTTATTCAAACTTCTATTGGCCTGGAATACATCTTGACATCACTAGATTTTGTCAGTCATGTGATATTTGCCAAAAGATTGTTCCTAGGGGTAAAACTTTGAATGTGAGACAAAGTAAAACGGGCAACATTGCTTCAGGAGCATGATGGTGTATTGTTTGTGGTCTGTTAGATTAGTAGGAGTATTTGGACATTGTTTGGTCCATCCAGAAACTACAAATGTATCTTTATGATAAGAAGTTCATCTTACAAACAGATCATCAACCATTAGTTTATCTTACAAAGAACAAAGTTGCAAACAGTAGGCTTATGAGATGGGCAATGCAATTGCAGCCTTATAGGTTTACAATTGTATCTATTAAAGGAAGTGAAAATGTGTTTGGTGACTATCTTAGTACATTAGAAGGTTAAACTTGATTTGTTTCATTGGTATAAATTGTAAATAAAACTTATGGGTTGAAAGATGAAAACATGGTTTTCACTTCAAAAGGGGGGCTTATGTCACAAAGTGATTTCATAAGTTTTATAGATATTCTATTGGGGTCATTGTGATTTCATCATTTGGAAAAATTGATGCAAGTTTTGTGGTTCCACATGTGTACATTCTGGGTTTAATATGGTTTTGTCACTTTGTGTTGTTTCACACCTCTGTGTATGAAAACATGTTTCACTGTGGGTTGCTTTGAATCAAGGGGTTTTAGGTGATTTCAATATTGGTAGTGTTCACATTGTGCAAGTCTTTCTGTGGGGGAAAACATTTAGTTGTGTAGAAGAAGTTGAGTTGTCAACATCTGTCCTTTGGGAGAGAATTTCTGGAGGGAAATTCTTTGTTGCTTTATATGCCAGCATTGCAGGTATATGATTATTTTCATCACAGTTTATAATTACAGTGAATAATAAGTTATCATAATTTCTACATACAAATCATGTATTTATATAGAATAAATGTAAATAGTTGATCATGCATACAAATATTGTTATATTATCTCAAGTCTTTTATTGTGTGTTGTAAAATCAGTTGTATTTTATGTTGATGTATTGGGATAGTGTTTTGAATTATTTGTAGCTGGTGTCAGTGTTTGCTTGGGGAGTTCCATGCTGGTGAAGCTAGTTACTGATGTTTTGACATTGGATGGTTATTATTTCTTGATGTCACTTGCTGGAGTTTAGCATGTTTTGATGTTGGATGCTTGACTTTATTATGTGGTGTTATACTTGCTGGAGTTAACACTTGGACAGTCCTGGGATGATTTTGCTGACTTGATGATTTTGCTGTTTTGATGATTTTGTTGACTTGATTATTTTGCTGACTTATTGATTGAATAAACATTGATATTTTGTGTAGAATAAACATTGATGTGATTACATAATATAAATGTATATATTTATGTATGTGTATGTGTGAATCCAGTTGTGATTGTGGTGTGTAATTATATTGTGGTTCTGTATGCTTGCATTGTATAGTTGTATGTGAATGCAGGAGTTTTATTTTGTACAATTATATGTTGGTTGCAGACAGATAAATATAATTTTACACCAGATAAGACATTGGTTTCATTTACCAAGTGAATCTCATTCTGACCCTGTGACAGTGTTTGCTTGGGGAGTTCCATGCTGGTGAAGCTAGTTACTGATGTTTTGACATTGGATGGTTATTATTTCTTGATGTCACTTGCTGGAGTTTAGCATGTTTTGATGTTGGATGCTTGACTTTATTATGTGGTGTTATACTTGCTGGAGTTAACACTTGGACAGTCCTGGGATGATTTTGCTGACTTGATGATTTTGCTGTTTTGATGATTTTGTTGACTTGATTATTTTGCTGACTTATTGATTGAATAAACATTGATATTTTGTGTAGAATAAACATTGATGTGATTACATAATATAAATGTATATATTTATGTATGTGTATGTGTGAATCCAGTTGTGATTGTGGTGTGTAATTATATTGTGGTTCTGTATGCTTGCATTGTATAGTTGTATGTGAATGCAGGAGTTTTATTTTATACAATTATATGTTGGTTGCAGACAGATAAATATAATTTTACACCAGATAAGACATTGGTTTCATTTACCAAGTGAATCTCATTCTGACCCTAAGTGTTGTCATCAAAGCATGCATGTATTACGATCTTGAAGTGTATATATGTTCCTTCTTTTCCTACTTTTTATATAATTGCTTTTTCTTTTTGTTTCATTGTGGTACATGTTGAAATGTACGAAATAAACAAATAAATAAATAAATAAATATATGACATCCAAGTCTTTGGTGTTTGTTGCAGCAAATGATACTGATTTATTAAAAAAATACCCCAGGATCTTCTCCAGGTTTGAAGTGTGCAGTTCCTTGCCTTCTCATTATTTCATTTTTAGGTGGGTTGCGTGTAACCAACCCGCCTATTAGATTGATGTGTCCGACGTCCGTCTGTCCGTCCACATTTTTCGTTTCCGGACTCTAACTCGAAAACGGTTTGTCCGATCAAATTCAAACTTGACAGGGACATAGATCAACATCATAGCTAGGTTCCTTTCGATATTGGTGAAATTCCGTCAGTTCATTTGTCCGTTTTTCGTCCGTTTGTCTGTCCATCCGGCTGTTTGTCCACATTTTCATTTCCGGACACTAACTCGAAAACGGTTTGACCAATAGAATTCAAACTTCACAGGGAAATACATCACCATCATAGCTAGGTTCCTTTCGAAATTGGTGAAATTCTGTCTGTTCGTTTGTCCGTTTTTCGTCCATTTGTCCATCCATCTGTTTGTCCACATTTTCGTTTCTGGACTCTAACTTGAAAACGGTTTGACCAATTGAATTCAAACTTGACAGGGAGATAGATCACCATCATAGCTAGGTTCCTTTCGAAATTGGTGAAATTCTGTCTGTTCGTTTGTCCGTTTTTCTGTCCGTTTGTTCCTTTTTGGTCCGTTTTTCTGTCCATCCATCTGTCTGTCCACATTTTCGTTTCCGGACTCTAAATCAAAAACGGTTACTCCAATCAAATTCAAACTTCACAGGAACATAGATCACCATCATAGCTAGGTTCCTTTTGAAATTGGTGAAATTCCATCTGTTCGTTTGTCTGTTTTTGGTCCATTTGTCTGTCCATCCATCTGTTTGTCCATATTTTCATTTCCGGATTCTAACTCGAAAACGGTTTGTCCAATCGAATTCATACTTGCCAAGGACATAGATCACCATCATAGCTAGGTTCCTTTCGAAATTGGTGTAACTCTGTCCGTTTGTTTGTCCGTTTTTCTGTCCGTTTGTTCCTTTTTGTCCGTTTTTCTGTACATCCATCTGTCCATCCACATTTTTGTTTCCGGTCTCTAACTCGAAAACGGTTAGTCCAATCAAATTCAAACTTCACAGGAACATACATCACCATCATAGCTAGGTTCCTTTCGAAATTGGTGTAACTCTGTCCGTTCGTTTGTCTGTTTTTCTGTCCATTTGTTTGTTTTTTGTCCGTTTTTCTGTCATCCATCTGTCCGTCCACATTTGTTTCCGGACTCTAACTCGAAAACAGTTAGTCCAATCAAATTCAAACTTCACAGGGACATACACCACCATCATAGCTAGGTTCCTTTCTAAATTGGTGAAATTCCGTTCGTTTGTTTGTCCATTTTTGTCTGTTTGTCTGTCCATCCATCTGTTTGTCCACATTTTTGTTTCCGGACTCCAACTCAAAAACAGTTTGTCCAATCGAATTCATACTTGACAGGGAAATAGATCACCATCATAGCTAGGTTCCTTTTGAAATTGGTGTAACTCTGTCTGTTTGTTTGTCCGTTTTCCTGTCTGTTTGTCTGTTTTTTGTCCATTTTTCTGTCCATCCGTCTGTCCACATTTTCGTTTCTGGACTCTAACTGGAAAATGCTTTGTCCAGTCGAATTCAAACTTGACAGGGAGATGCATCACCATCATAGCTAAGTTACTAAATTAGTGTAATTCCATCCTTTTGTTTGTCCATTCACAGCATAGATACAATTATGTAACCTAGATTACAAGTTTTACGTTTCTTAGCACGTCTTACACATTCACCTTAACTGGGTAACCTAACATTTCTTTCCTTCTTTTCTAAATGTAATTACAGCAGTTGCTAACCTTATTTCTGCCTGCGCAACCCGCCTTTTGGGGCATCTGTGACCCTCTTGTTTCAGTCCTGATTTTCTGCCCGTCTTTTTGTTATAACTGAGAGCATGGTATTTTAGCCAAAGAGTACCTTAGTCTAGCTATCTCCACCATTATTTTTGGTTTGGATTTCCTGGGGATTTAGTGTTCATACCTCCAAAAACATAATTTATATAATATTTATTCATACCACAATTATAATTCATAACCAGTTCTTCATTAGCTACTGTGAAATAATATTTCCAACACTTAATAGTGAATTGTGTAGTCAACATCAAGCAATACATGATTTATACTTTAAAGCTTAAACTCCAGACTAAAAGTGTTTTTGACATACAAAACACATGAGTTTATATGCTAATACCTGTTGCTATTAACTACATAGAAAGACTAATAAAATATCCTATTACATAAAATACTCAAGTTATTAGCTGTGTTCATGGTCACACAGTACCTAACATCTTTCTCAGTAGCTGTGTTTATTGGCCCCCAGTTCCTTAGTTTCCTACATTTGGTGATTCTTGCTGCAATTTTCTATTTAATAGTGTCCAGGTGGGACATCATGTTTAGGTTGGCATCTAAGATGATTCCACACAGGTTTGACTTGATGGTGGTTGAGTTTCTTAAACCAGTCCTCTAACATACTGCTCTGATGATGTAGGTTTCCTTTTAGGTAATTTATTGTGGCAGGTGAAGAAGCCAATGTCATCAGTGTAAGAGACATACTTCCATGGTTTGTTGGTGGATATGTCAAGATTAGGGGGTTCACTGTGCTACCTTAAGGCGTTCTGGCTTCTAAGTTAACCCTGTGGGATAACTCGTTTCCTGCTATCAGCTTGATGATTCTGTCAGTAAAGTTGAAGTTGTCTTTTGGGAAGTAGGATGTTTGCTTCAGTGGATTTTAAGAAATCTAATCCAAGAATTACTTTGCGAGAGGGTGTTTCAATGATGTGAATGGAGTGGGTAAATGGAGGGCTTTCTATGGTTGGTATTACTGTTGATGTACCATGTGTGTGCAATGGACCACCTCTTGCATGAGTGAGTGTTTGTTTTGGTTTGTCAGTATCTTCTGTTAGTTTGAGCTGTTGAAAGACAGAGTGAGCTATGCATGAAACTTGGGCACCAGTGTCCACTACAGCCTTAATTATAACACTGTTCATGTCTATGGAGACTAATCCTGTATCAGTACACAAATGAGTAGCAACTTTATAACTACATGTTTGTTGTTTGTTATTGAGCTGGTCTTTTGAGAATATGTCTTTAGCTGTTTCCTTAATATCATTTACACTAATAGTTCCAATGTTTTTACAGAGTCTTTGTTTGTCTTAAATGTTTGCTGTCTTTTACACCATTGTTTAGGTTTTGTTTGTTGTGGCCTATCCTTAATGAGTGTTGGTTTCTCAAGGATAGGCAGAGACCCCTATGCTTTGTTAGTTCTAAACACCTTAGCAAAATGATTGTCTTTACCACATTTGTGACAAACTTTGCCTCTTGCTGGACAGTCAGATAATTGTGGGTGAAACTTACCTCCACAAAAGAAACAATATTTTTTGTTTTTCCTCTGGGTGGTCTGTGGTCTGTTCTGTGGTGTCCTGGATTGAGAATATTGCTATCTGTGGTTCTTCGGTTTGCCTGGAGTTTGCACAGTAGAAACATTTGTGAGATGCTGTACAACACTGTCCAGCTTTGAGCATTATGTGTCCACTACTGTGTACTGCTGGTGATCTGTGTGTGAGTGGGCTGTTGCTCTGTTGAAGCGGATGATGGCAGTGCTAACCTCCTGCATTATCCTGCACGCACATACACTCTCAGATTATTCTCGAATGCAGCTCCAGAAAATGGTACAATTTGCTTGGAGTCTAAACCAGATGTGTTGTACTAATTTGAAAAGTCGTCAATGAATTGGAGGGCGTCCTATCCTGGCAAGTGCTTCCTGTTTTTCAACTCCTCCATGGTGCTGAAGGAATCAGTTGTCCGTGAGTACCTCTGTAGAAGATGGTCTTTGAATTCTGCAACTGTGCTGAGGTCATCATCACTAAGTGACATCAACCAGTTGTTAGCCTTGTCATTGAGGTACAAGCTAATTTCTTGCAGCAATGAAGCAGCATCGATATTGTGTCGCTTGCAATGAGCCTTTAACTTGAGAATAAATACTTCAGAGCTTGAAATGATGCTTGGAATAACGGTCCGTCTCTATAAATTGAAGCCATTGTTTTATAATTTGCATCACTGGTACTCACTTGTGCACTGTTGCTATTATAAACTTTACCACTTTGTGTTGTCATATGACCAGCTAAAAAGTGGTCAAACCCTGATCTGCACCATTATGTTGCTGTTAGGGATCTTGTAGAAGTGGCAGAGTTTAAACTATGTTTCTTGTATCCTTTATTGTCACATTACACATATATACACAAATAACCATAACTCCTTGTTTCCATATAAACACTGTTAATCTTAATAACCATATGTAACAACCACAATTGTAGATATTCACTGATAGTAACTGTTTTAATATCATAAATAATATCAATTTCTAGCTTAAGTCAAATGCTCTGTTTACTCTCAATGATCCGTCTCTGTTAGAAATCTAGGTGTGTGGTTTGATGCAGAATGGCAAGTTTGATGGAAGGGGTATTACTGTATAAGCTCATAGAGAATAAGCACATTCAATATTGATGTTGAATGTTTAAATAGTTCTTTATTTTCACAAATAGTTCTTTAGATGTGTACACAAAATATAATAACTTGTCGTTTGCCATAAGACTATATATAACTGTAAAATCTTAACTGAAAACCAGACATTGCAGACTAATGCCTGACTGTAAAATATTTTCCTTTCACGTACACTCACTTTTTACATATTATTTTAGCCCACATTGTCATATTCTCCATGTTTTACACACATAATAATTCTCTATAACACAATCACATGTATATAATCCTGTTTATTCACAGATGGTATGGTTTTCTCATAAACTCTGTCTGTGTCCTTTTATCTCACTGACTGACTTCTCTATCTGACTGACTAACTAATTAACTGAATAAATCTTTCTCATTAACTAATCCTTCTTTCATTTTGTTCTGATATTTTATATTAAATACCAGACATCAAAATTGGTAAAGTTATCTAGAATGTGAGGTGGCACCCATAACTATTGGGCAGAAAGCAGGTCACATGTTGTGACCTGTAATGTCATTGGCTGGGTCAATGACCACTCAGGGAACACTGCCCAGGAACTCTGTACCCAGAACATTATGGGTTTAATTACAGAGAAGACACATTTATTAGAGTGGAAGCATAGATATGGTTGCTTTGAAAAGTGAAGAGTAATATGTGTGCTATAAAGTTAAGATAAAAGGGGCATTGTTCTTACAAATATGCATACTTCATTTATGAAACTGAATTGGTGTATTTTTATGGCAACATTAGAAAATGCTCACTTAGAACTTAATGTGCTAAATTTTATATTGTAACCTTAACATATAAGGACTCGGCCTAATATACAGAAAAATACAGAGTAGTTGAAGTACATATATGAAAAGTAAATGAAAATATGAATGACACATGCTCAAGACACAGAATTTATGAATATTTACAGTTAAGGGTGTTGTTCCTAATTTTTCACAGTATGATAAATGTATGGCATGATGTCAGTTCCGGGTGCTGATTTGTAGCTGAGTTTTTTAGTGTTGTGTGGAGGTCTGCTTTAGTAAACGGTCTGGTGTAATCATCATACATCTTTGCAGTTTGTTTATGAGGATGAACAGACACTGGCATTCTTCGGTCCATGTGTTCACTTCTTGCTCCTGGTTGAAGTCCATGTAGATATCCTTTGTGGGTTTGGTGTACATGTCACGATGTAAGGTGTTAAAGACCCAGATTCTTTGTGTGTCAGTCAGGAAAGAAAACTTCTTTTCTTCTGTGAAGAAAATTTCTTTTCTTCTGTGAATAGTTTATTTCATGGTCTGTATAAAATGTACAACACTGACAACAGCTGAAATCCAGAGCTCTCACTAATATGTTCAAAGAGCTCTACTTTGCTGTTTGTTGTTCAACAAATGTATCTGATTGAGCTCTTTGACTGGGGTGTAGCTCTTGATAGCATAAATACATATATATTTCCACACTTTATTTGATAACTTATATAGACACCAATAACACACATTAAGAATATTCCCTGTTTATAGCTTCTAACATTCACATAAACTTTATCTCCATAATTTCATCACTTTCTGTACTACACTATTCTTGTGATCATGCTACTCTGTAACAAACTTTTGCATGGGGAGCATTCCATAGGCCAAACAGCATTACATTGAATTGGTATTGACCATTTGCATGGACAAATGCTGTTTTGTGATGAGAATCTGGATGGACGGGGATTTGAAAGTAGCCAGACATTAGGTCAAGGGTGGAAAAAATGGAGGCATTTGCAGCAGAGATTGTATTAGTGACTGATTCAAAGTGGGGTAAAGGGTAGGTAATGTTAGTTGTAACTTTAGAGCCCTGTAATCTACTGCCATTCTGTAATCTCTAGTTTTCTTTTTTTCTAGTACAATTGGTGCAGACCATTCAGAGAGAGAGGGTTAAATTTGACCATTTGTTAACAGTTTTTCGACTATTTTGTCAGCTTGTTTTTGTATACATGGGGTAGCCCTATAGAATGTTTTTCTGATGGGGTCAGCTGTGCCAGTGTTAATAAAATATTCATATACATCAGTTGTGGTCAGTTCAGACATGTCTTTAGCAAAGCAGTCTCTGTTTTCGCCAATAAGGGAGAGTTATTGTTGCTTTTGCTGATGAGATAAGTCTCGGTTGATAATGCCTAGTTCCTTTGCAAGGGAGATGTTTTTCTCATTGACAGATGCAGCAATATGATTTATCTCTGGATTGTCATCAGACAAAATAGTTTTAAGAATGTAGTCTTCTTGAACTGGGAAGAATTGAGCAATGGGTTGGTTTTCGTTGACCGGGATTGTAGAACTGATTGGGTTAAAAATCCTATAAAATTTGGTCTTGTTTGAGATATATCAATCAAACATCTAGCACCTATCAATGATTGTCTGGATGCCAATGCTGCTATTGGTTCGAGTATACCATTTTGTTGTACTGTTAGTGATCTCATTTTAATTTGGATGAGACATTCTGATTTTGAAGAGATCTGAAATTTAACTGATGATCTAACCAAAATTGACTTCGATGGGGGCTGGGTCTGTTCTAAAAAACTCACTCTAATCATTGGAAATTTCAAAACCATTTTTGCATAGTCAATGGTTGCCTGATTTTGTTGCAAAAAGTCTTCACCTAAAATCAGGGAATGGGACATAGTTTCTAAAACATGAAATGTGTGTGAAAATGTTTGGTTTTCTATTTTGAACTGGAACTGACTTTGTCCCTGAACCGGAATTTTGTTTCCACCTTCACCTTGTACATGACTATGCTGAGATACACTAACAGGAACACTGTCACCAAACAACTCATAAACATGTTGGGCCATACATGAAATCATGACACCTGTGTCAACTAGGGTTGGTACAGTTTTACCACAAATGTCTACAGAAATAAGGTTGCCCTTTCTGATAAATGTTGTTACACTCGGTACAATTGGACATGCAGTACAATTTTCACTTTGTTGTCTTTCAGAAATATAACATTTTTTTAATCTGTAATGCTTTTGTTTGCACTTACGTGAGTTCAGTTTTGGTCTATCAGTTTGTCCATCTATAAATTCCTTACCATATTTCAAGACAGATGGTATGTCTCATTCTTGACTGGGTGGTTGATGTAATCTAGATCTGCAGACTCTGGCTAAATGTCCTGGTTCATGGCAAAAGTGGCACACTACCTTCCTGCGATAAATGTTGGACTGCCATCTGTGGTGGGCAGCTCCACAAGAAGTACATGGATTTATCTGGCGTGCACTTTGATTGGATGACTGAGCATTGTAAGTGTTCGTCTGTTGATTCCTTGGGGCTGTATTCCTTTGTTTCCAAGCATGAGTTGACCGTTGTGGTGCTGGTTGTTGTCACGGTGCAGCTGTATTCACGCTTGCATAAATGTGCCTCTGTTGGTGTGTTGACTGGTGCTTCAGAGCAGTTGCAGCAGACTGAGCATGCAGCTGTTGTTTGGGGTAGGGTTTTAGTTACAGTCTCAGCCATACGGGCATGTGTTCTGAGGGACTTGAATTTTTTTGCCTGTATTTTATCACAGACATAATGTTTCATCTGTGTTTGTAAATTGTCTACTGTATGCCAAACAGCTGTTTCCTCACTTGATATTTAGCTTGGATAGCTAAATGCACTTTTTTTGTCCACATAGTCTTCAACCAGTTCGCCAAAATTTTGTTTTCTACTAAAAAAGGTGGACATGTATGCATCATTGGATAGTTGAAAATGATCTAAAAAGGCTGCTCTTACTTTCCTAGCAGTGTCTTTTTTCAGTGTCTGGGAGATTGTAGAACCATTTTTGAGCTTTTTGATTCAGCTGTGTTGAGAAAGATGACACAAACTTTTCATCTGTAAAACTTTTCAAGCGGGAATAGTCATTGTATTGAGAGAGCCATAAATGAGCAACCATAGTGTCACTACAAAATATCTGTGGTTTTTCACTTATGTCCATATCCGCCTGATTAGCTGTAAGGTAATTAATTTGTTCACTTACCGGAACCACTCTCTGTGCCACAATGTCTTCCGCTATTTGTTTGGTTCTATTGTCTCGTGTGTTGGGAGGCTCTTTATCTGCATAAGTTCATCACTTTCTGTACTACACTATCCTTGTGATCATGCTACTCTGTAAGAATCTTTCAATGTGCCAAGGAGTTTCTCTTTTGGCTCAAAAACCAGAGTATTTATAGTCTAGGTTGCCACTGGTGACTTAGCACCTAGAGTTTCATGGTGAGCCAATGAGGTCCAGTGTTATTTGATGTCAAGTGACCTCTGTCCAAATATTGTCCAACATTCAGGTACTATATAATTTGCATTTGAACACACTGACATGTTGAAACCCATATTTATAGTTTATATATGACTTAATATCAGAACCTCATTAACAAGTAATCTACAGAACAAATAAAAATATATATATACAAATTAGCTTACACAACATTACATAATTTCAATACATCACTTACACAGTACTACATTTGCAATTACTAAAAATGTTTAATAATTATTTCAGAAATTTGACTGTACAATAAATCCACCAATATGCTGAATCCACAGCCTTCACTGGCACTTCTTTATACTGAATCCACAGCCTTTCTGCATTACTTCCACCAGTTAAGTCGACACCTTAACCTATTATTTTTACAAGTGACCTAAGAAACAATTCACTTTAAAAACACAAGCAGCTTCCCAACTGTCAACTGCTGACTTCTTCTTTTTCAGTGTAAATAAGTGATACCCTTCTGACAGCTTCTGTATCACAACTAAGGCAAAAACAATCCATACTGCCAAACAGTGTGACACACACAAATATAGCTGTAAGGTAATATATGTGACATTACACCCCTCTAAAAACTATTTGGTAAAAATTTTTCCGTAATCGCAATTACCACAGTGAACCAACTCAATAGAAACTTCACCATCAGTAATAACTACTGAAATCTTTACTAATGTCTGAGATCAACCCTAAACCAGGATTTACCTCCCATGATCGAATGTTTGGCTACATCGATTACTTGAGGCCTAAACCTTGTGGGCACCACCACTGCAATTCTTTGCTAATGTTGACATAAGAATGAGTGAAGATCCTATATATAACACCATCCTTCACCTCAAATTATGTTTGACCTTTTCTCAAGTTGCCAAATATCCTTTTCTCCTGGGTAGTAAGCAACCACTTATCATCCCTATGCAGTCAAATTAATTCTGTCTCTTTTATACCAGTAGTGTATACACAATCAGTTACCTTTAGAGGAACCACTTCTTGATTCTTGGCCTGGGACTCATGTGACAATAGTACAAGTATATGAACCCTCAGGGCTGGGTCCTTAGCTCCATCAGTATTATTGATAATAAGATCACAAATCAACTTTGATATCCCCTGTGTAGTAAGGTGTGTTAACATATATTGATGGCATATAAATCATAATGGATGGTATAATAATGGAAATTCCTCTGCGGTGAATGTTATCTTTGATTGTGTCCCTTTTTTCTTCAAATTTAGTTTTTTCTTTACCTTTCCTTTTTAATAGGCCTACGCTTGTAGTTTTTTTACTTTTTATACCACTGCCTTAACACTGCCCCAATACAAAGCAATTTTAACATTGGTGGGACTTACAACATCATTGCATTGTGCATTGTCCTTGATTACTTTGTTGTGGACCTTGGTGCCTCTGTTGATACTGCCTCTTTTGTAGAAACTGATTTTCTGTTAAGGCAATCTTGTTTTTGCTTGTCAAATGACTTTTCATATGTCTGCTACTTCCTACTCTAGATTAGTCATGCTGGTGTGTTTATTCCAGGGAGAATATTTGACAGTGTAGGCCCTTTAGCTGGTTTAAATTGGAGAAAAAGGAGTCTCATTGTTCCAGCCTTAAAATCAGGAGAACCCAGACTTGCCATTGTCAAAATATATCTTTTCACCAACACTTCACTTGACTTATAATTACTTACAACAGTTAGTGTGTTACTTAGCTTCAGTAACACTGCAGAAATGGATGGATTGGTGCTTTGTTAGAATATGTCTACCTAGGACAATGCAGTGTGAGAGGTGATCCGAGACAGAAAAGAACTTGAACTGAATGACATGGTCTGATAAGGAAAATGCAATTTGATGAATGAAGAAGCTATGAAATATGAAGGAAAATCACATAAACAAAGCAAGAGGCTAAGTGAAGTTTTGATAAATTGAAAGACTGTCCTATTTAATAAAGAAGCTACAGAGGTAAAGACAGAATAACAGTAACTACTACAGTACCATGAATTTAAAGTAAATGGATCTTCAAGCAAATAGATCTTTGACAGCTACACATTTACTCAACAACAAATAAGCAGTAACTATATTATTTTATTGCCTCTCCCCCAGACGTTTTGATCTTCTCATTAATATTAATGAGTATGATGCACAAGTCCACCCGTTTGAAACATCTGAACTTCAAGAAAATAGCATCAGAGATGCCCGTACCCCACCGCCTGGGGAAATAGTTTACAACACCATGACATACAGAAGTAGTGAAACAGTACAAAGACCGGAATACTTTCAGCACAGTGTCACTTATATAAAGGTCCAAATAAAGTTTAAGTAGAGGAAATAACACCTAAGAGAAAGAAAATGTATGTAAAGATAAAGTACTAAAACAAGACAATTCAGGAGCAAGATGACAGCATTAATCAGTAAACTAAAAATATGAAGCTGTAAAATTTATTAATTGGAGAATAGCTGTCAATGGAAATAGAATAATTATGTAAAAGTGCATATAATAATCAGTTGCAGCAATCCATACATCCTTGTCATAACAGAAAGTTGTCTCAAATATGGCAGCTGAACACAATTTGGCAGAGCAAAAAGGTCACACCATGATGCACACATACATTTACATACACCCCCTAACCAATGTCCCTGCCAAGTGTCAACCTTCTACACCTTATGGAATACAAGAAATAGACCAGACAAGATTTTATAGGTCAAGGTCACTACAGCAAGGTCAAATCAAGGTCAGACCATGACGATAAACAGTATTAAACATCTGTACCTCCTAACCAATGTCCCTACCAAGTATCAACTTGCTATACCTTACCGTTTCCAAGATATAACCTGGACAAGATTTTCAAACTCAAGGACTTCACTACGGCAAGGTCAGAGGCCAAATCAAGGTCACACCATGACGTTGCACACTTACAATCCCCCACAAATGTCCCTGTCAAGTATCAACTTTCTGCACCTTACAGTTTCCCAGATATAGCCCGGAAAAAATTTTATAGGTCAAGGTAACTACAGCAAGGTCAAAGGTCAAGTCAAGGTCACACTATGACGTTACATACCTACACCTCCTAATCAATGTTCCTACTATGTATCAACTTCCTACACCTTACAGTTTCCGAGATATAGCCAGGACAAGATTTTATAGGTCAAGGTCACTACAGCAAGGTCAAAGGTCAAATCAAGGTCACACCATGACGTTGCATACCTACACCTCCTAACCAATGTCCCTACCAAGTATCAACTTCCTACAAGTTACGGTTTCTGAGATATAGCCCGGACAAACTTCTTCCTGCCGCCCGTCCACCCGCCCATCCGGACACCATGGGTGAAAACAATACCCCGAGAGCCCTTAAAGGCTCTGGGGTAAAAATGGATCTGTCACAGTTATATATAAGGCACATGTGAAGTAAAATTTTAAGAGAACTAACCTTCAACCTTTGACAGAATATATAATATCCACAACTGTTGAAAGAAACACAAAACACACCATGGTTTCCAAAGTATTCAACATTCCAAACTACAGGCTGTAATTATCATTTAAGTTGAAAGGTTCTGATAAATATAAAGTCTCATGAAGATTGCTGTACAGTACTGCAGTAAATAGTCTTTAAATAGTGACTGTTATAAATTAAATGACCTAACAAAATGTCAAACTACGGAGATAAATGTCACAGTGTTCAGTTTTGATTTAATCTTATAACTATTGATCTCAAGTATTTCTATGGCAATTGGTCAGAGCTACTACTTCAAAACAAGGAATTCTATAAATCACTACAGACAATTATAGACAATTAATTATATTCTATTTATCTATATTATTTATGTTGACCTTATCTAATAGAGTAACTTATTTCATTGTTTATTTCTCACTGATTTTGACAAGTGACATGAACTAACGTTACATCTACCGTGTGATTTTGACTTCTTATTTAAATACAGATCTTGAATGTTATTGACAATCTTTCCAAACAACTTGTCACCTTAAGCCTTCTGGTTGAGCTCACCCTAACTTACTTAAACTTATCTGAACTCTGCCACCACACAAGCTATAGAAATATGGATAGCTACTGCTGTTGTCTTGAGAAGGTATTCACAAGCAGATGAATAAACATCTATGCTCTGGACAATGAGAAGGGTTTTAGATACAGATCAGAGAACACCTCACACAAAATAGTACAGTAAACATATAATTTGTTTAACTGCAACTTTTCTTTAATAGATGTCATCTCTCCCTGGTGACAGCCTCTGTGGTTCGAGTCCCACAAGTGGCAATTCTGAGGACCTGTCCCAATATGACCCTGGCTGTTGAACGGGACGTAAAACCCCAACTTTGACCTTTGTCCCTGGTGACAGATTCATCAATATGTATGGGCTAGAAACAAATGTTCTAAACTGCTGCCTGCAATTCTATTTAAGTTCAAAGGTGTAAAGCCACATATTTACCAAAGCATGTCAGAGTGCTGATAGTATCTTTAAAGTGACTATTCTGAAAACTAAGGGTATAAAGTACACTGAAATTAATTTTCACTGCACAGAACGAGCATACAAAAGAATGGATTTTATTTTGTTTCAAAGTCCGGTTTTGATTTCTATAAACGATGCCACCAGTAGCAGGCATTATTTTCACGACCATTTGCCTGTTAGCAGGGCTGGTATTCATGAAAAATCTTATTCTCAGTCTCAATCTCCACCATACATAAGTATAAACTCAAATTTGGTATTCTCATGTAAAATCCTACATAAGTACATGCTCAAACTTAAGTTTGAGTCTGAGATTGAGGTCAGAAATATTTAGCCAATCAAATTCCATAATTAAGGGCTCAAATATTTCTAAGCTCAATCTCAGACTCAAACTTAAGTTTGAGCATATACTCACGTAGGATTAAACATGAGAATACCAAATTTGAGTTTATACTTACGTATGGTTGAGTGTGAGACTGAGTATAAGTTTGAGTTTGAGACTGAGAATAACATTTTTCATGAATACCAGCCCAGGGGTTTGCTATTGCCTATTCAGACTTAGTCACAGTTTAGGGTATAGTCCTGTTTAACTTCAAAAGTGATTTCGAGACAAGCCCTCAGCATTGCCACTTGTGGGAGTGGAACCTACACATACGCCACAGTCAATGATTAAATGTCACACTTACTTTCATCTATCTGTGATATGTTACCAATACAATCTTCTCAGCAATGATTAGTCTCATTAGAAGGAGATTAACATTAGATTAACAGTTTTACCTTTGTCAAAGTACTTCTGTCCGTATTCTTTCTTCAAGTCTTCCCCGAGTCCCTCCCACTGCTTCTGTAACCCATGAATTATTCTCGACTTCTCTATCAGGTTTGTCTTATGGGCCCCTGGCTCTATGATGTGCACACCGATTCCAAATTCTCGTAGTTCCCTCCTACAGAAAGAAATCAAATTACAAATGCAAATAATGAAACAACAATGACACAACCATTGTTTCTAGGAGTGAAGATAAAATCAATACAAAGAAGGCTTTTGCACCATGTCAAATCAAATCTCAAGATGCCAGAAAAATAATTCTACTTTTCCAGGATTTGTTTCTAATGATGAATTTATCCTGCAAATTTGGAAGCTCTAGCTATAATATTTTAAGAGATAGAAAGGCTTTTGTAAAAACGTGACGAACAGACGCACGGACGGAGGGCATTTTATAATCTCCCGTACTGGGCCTATCGGCCGGCGGGAGATAATTAAGGCTTTTTGAACTAAAATATATAAAGTTTAAGACAAATTTTTTTTTCATAGAATTAAGTAACGTTTTTAGAGGTGGCGAATTACAGAGGGGCATTTCTTATAGAATATACGGCAGATTTATTTACTCGATACAAGGTGATAATGGGTTCATTCTTGTAAAGGCTCGACAAGTTCAGAGATTAGAATAAAAAGACAAACTTTTTCATGCACTGTTTTCTTCAGTGTGTTAGCTTTAACTCGTAAAAACATGCAAAACAAATGTTATATATTATGTACTAGGTAAAAATTAAATCATTTGGTATATTTATTGTGGGAAAATTCATTTTATGGCCCCAGAAAAAGTGTTTTAAAAGCACACATTTCCATTAATTTTGCGTCGGTTCCATTTCACGCTTTTGTGACGAGAAACAGATGTGATGTCATGTGGGACTTCACACCATTCATCTGTGTGTATTTAAGATGGCTGCCACGGGTGTTAACAAGATGGCTGCCATGGGTTTTTTTCGGGTGTTCTGCCATGGGTATTTGCACGTATCATCACCAACTTGTATATGTAGCTTTATTATTTCAATACCTTGATTGGTATTGATTTTTACTTATGTCTTTTCATTTGATGCTGTTTTTTCAGACCTATTTCCATAGCTAACAAGGCCACTGCCGCAGCATTTATCTCCCGCCTGGAATCAGTAATAATGGAGAACTAAATGAGATAAGGGCTTTACAGTAAGATAACCCCACTTGACATTGAAGAATGGGTCAAAGGTAAAAGTCAGCAGTCTCAGGCCTTTACTTCCTTTAAGTTGTTTTCACATTTGGAACCCCTATTAGCAATGATAAGGGAGATATAAGGCCTTTTTAATAGGATAATCCCATTTAACATGTGATAAGACCGCCATTTTGGCTTCGAAACTAGGTCAAATTACTATCAGCTTAACTTTCCTGGCCATATATATTTTGCGCATATTTGATGAACCTAGCTGCAATATTTCATGTTTTAGAGCATCTTAATGAATTTTAAATAATTGGATATGGTGGCCATTTTGTTTTTCAAAATAAGGCCAAAATTTTTCTCAGACAAAACATTTGAAGGCCAAGACTTTTAATGGTCTGAACCTGTAAGAGCAATATTAGGGGAGATAGAAGGCCTCTTAAAATGTAAATTTGATGAAGCTAGCTGGAATATTTCAAGATTTAGAGCGCCTTTACAATTTTCAAACAATTAGCTATGGCGGCCATTTTGTTTTTCAAAATGAGGCTAAACTTTTTCAGAGACAGGTTTTCATAGCCATAAACATTCCCTGCAAATTTGGTGAAGATATGCAATATTTGGGGAGATATAAGGCCTTTTTAATAGGATAACCCTGTTTGACATTAAACATGTGATATGGCGGCCATTTTGTTTTTTGAACTAGGTCAAATTTATTATCAGGCTAGCTTTTCTAGCCATATAGCTTTTGTGCGAATTTAATGAAGCTAGGTGGAATATTTCAAGATTTAGAGCACCTTTAGGATTTTCAAACAATTAGCTATGGCGGCCATTTTGTTTTTCAAAGTGAGGCTAAAATTTTTCAGAGACAGGTTCTTATAGCCATAAACATTCCCTGCAAATTTGGTGAAGATATGTTCATAAATGAATGAGATATTAAGGTTTATGCAAAAACGTGACGAACGGACGGACGGACGGACGGAAGGCGTTTTATAATCTCCCGACCACGGCCTTCGGCCGGCGGGAGATAATTATAGTAATAGCAATTGTGGCTACTTTCAGTAAAGTGCATTTAAATTTTACAAAACACTGTATTTCTCCTTATTCTCGGTTTGCAAAAAGCCTTTCTGTGCACAGAACCAAGTTACTTTGTAATTAAGGAAAACTTTCAGTTTACATATTAATTAATCTTCACTTTACATAATGTACTCTTACAGATGGTGGTTTTAACTAAATAAGCTTATATCTACTTAGTGAAAACCAATTATTTGTGTGCATGTTTTAAAATACAAAACTTTGGAGTCTTAACCTCGGCTCCCTTTAATTGAAACCAAAAAAAGAGGATATTAAATTCTTAACCTCCACCCCCTCCCAACCCCCTTTCCCTGTCCAATATAAACTTGAGAAAGCAGTGGGAAGTAATGCTGATCATGTATGAATATATGTACTGTACACATGAAGTTATCCGGCTGAACTAAAATCTATTTCAGTGGAGACACTGTCTACCAATGTAATAAAGGGAAAATACTTCTTATACTTTCTTTCCTGGCTCTTTTAATGTTTTTTTTTTTGCAGATTGGATTACACTGTTTATCTTGTACTTTTTTATGATGCTGCCTGTTTAAAGAGTGATACATACACAGTAAATGAAGAGATGCAATAAACGCAAGATCTTGTTAGCGAATTCAAACCATGTTATAAAAAGGTGCCAACTTTGTTGAATCCATAGTCGCATGAACACTTGGCTGATATAAACAGGAAGGGTTATTTAAAATTTTTCAAATTACAACGCCCCCCCCCCCCCCACCCACCCACCCCCCCAAAAATTACCCTTCCATGATATAAATGAAAGGTTTCCTTTTATCTGAAATGATTCAAAAACTTAATTTAACTAAAAGTTTTAGGAATAATAAAAAAAGATTGCAGAGTTATTTTTATTGTTACAAACCTCTTTATGAACGATAAGCCTAGATAATTTTGAAACAAGACCACTGCCGTGGTATTATCTCCCGCCGAGCATTATAGGGGAAGAAATACCTTTTCCGAGATATTCATAAATTTTCATTTTCCGCTAAAATCCAAGATGGCCGCCAAAAGTGGTGAAAACTGAAATTTTTCCCCTAGGCACAGAATACTGTTGTACTACCCTGTGGGTAAAAAAATCGCTCTATCTCTTAACATTTTGAAGATATTTTCAATGTTTATTTTCCCCTAAAATCCAAGATGACTCTATCTCTTACGGTTTTCGAGATATTCACACTTTTTCATTTACCGCAAAAACCCAAGATGGCCGCCAAAAGTGGCGAAAATTGAAAATTTTCCCCTTTTGCATAGGACCGTCTTGTACTACCCTGTGGGTCAAAAATTCGCTCAAAATCGCTCTATCTCATACGGTTTTCGAGATATTCAAGTTTTGCCATTAAAAGTGACTTACTGAAAGGAAAACAATCTATTACTCAGTTAGCTATGGACTTACAGCTCTGAAACTTTGCCACGATACAGAACATTAAAAAGTAGGTGAACAACATATTTGACAAAAATCCTCTAAATGTAATCATTTTGCAGTTATAAATGATTAACTCAATGGAGAACCATCAAAGTAGCTATTACTCAGTTACCTATGGACCTACAGGTTTGCCATTACACAATACATCAAAAAGTAGGTGAACAACATATTTGACAAAAATCCTCTAAATGTAATAATTTTGCAGTTATAAATGATTAACTCAATGGAAAACCGTGAAAGTAGCTATTACTCAGTTAGCTATGGACCTACAGCTCTGAAACTTTGCCATGACACAGAACATTAAAAAGTAGCTGAACAACATATTTGACAAAAATCCTGTAGATTTAATAGTTTTGCAGTTATAACTGATTTCGTCAATGGAGAACCATTAAAGTAGCTATTACTCGGTTAGCTATGGACCTACAGCTCTCAAAATTTGCCATTACACAGTACATCAAAAAGTAGGTGAACAACATATTTAATAAAAATCCTCTAAATTCAACAATTTTGTTGATAAAATGATTTACTCAAAGGAAAACAATAAAAATAGCTATTACTCAGTTAGCTATGGACTTACAGCTCTGAAACTTTGCCACGACACAGAACATTAAAAATAGCATCAGAGATGCCCGTACCCCACAGCCTGGGGAAATATCTTTTCAACACCATGAGATATTGAAGTAGTGTAGCAGTACAAAGTTCAAGATACTTTCAGAGCAGTGTCAGTTATATTAAGGTCCAAATAATGCTTAAGTAGAGAAAATAATATCTAAGGAAAAGAAATGTATGTAAAGGTGAAGTATTAAAACAAGATAATTCAATAATAAAATGACAGCATTTATCAGTAAGCCAAAAATGGCCGAATTATGGCTTGGATGTTTTGAATATTACCCATGCATACAGAAGTGGCAATACATTCAATGAATGCTTATGTGTGGTGTTGGAGAAAAGCCTGTGGCTAATTTGATGAAATTCAATCTGTTACAACGGGAACTTGCAAAAGGAAATTCTTAATGAATTCTAATATGACTTTTAACAGTGCTTAATCTGCATCAACAGACAGACCCAAAGGTGCAACAAGATTTTAAAGGTCAATACAGCAAGGTCAAAGGTCAATCAGTGTCACACCATGACGTGGCACACCTAAAACCCTCAAGCAATGTCCCTACCAAGTATGAACTTCCTACACCTTACAGTCTCTGAGATATAGCCTGGACAAAATTTTATAGAACAAGTTCACTACGGCAAGGTCAAAGGTCAAATCAAGGTCACACTATGACGTTGCACGCCTACCACCCCCAACCAATGTCCTCACCACGTATCAGCTTCCTACACCTTACAGTTTCCGAAATCTAGCCCGGACAAGATTTTACAGGTCAAGGTCACTACGGCAAAGGTCAAATCAAGGTCACACTATGACGTTGCACATCTACACCCCCTAACCAATGTCCCTACAAAGTATCAACTTCCTACACCTTACAGTTTCCGAGATATAGCCCGGACACCATGGGTGAAAACAATACCCCGACAGCCCTTAAGGGCTGTGGGGTAAAAAGTAGGTGAACAACATATTTCACAAAAATCCTGTAAATTTACAGTTATAAGAGATTTACTCAATGGAGAACCATCAAAGTAGCTATTACTCAGTTAGCTATGGACTTACAGCTCTGAAAATTCACCACCACACAGTACATCAAAAAGTAGGTGAACAACATATTTGACAAAAATCCTGTATATTCAATAGTTTTTGAGTTATAAGTTACTTGCTCAATGGTCAAATGTTAAACTTAGTGTAGCTATTACTCAGCTAGCTATGGTGCTACAGCTTGGAAACCCCAGCATGATATAGTACATGAAGGAGTTGTTCAACATCATATTCGAGACCAATATTGTAAGTAACAGTTACAAAGATAAAAGCAACTTACTCATTTTGGTCATTGTTAAAAACAGAAAATAGCTATTACTCACTTAGCTATCAAGATAGACCCCTAAAAATGGTACCATCTTGTAGGCATGGAGAAAGTAGCTGAACAACGTATTTTACAGAAATGCTCTAAATGCAGTTATTTTGGAGTTATGAGCACTTTACTGAAAGTAGCCACCATTCCTATTACTCACTTAGCTATGGACCTAGGTCTGATAAAAACAGCATCAAATGAAAAGACATAAGCAATAAGGTCATAAAACATTGAAAAGGCCAAGGAGAAACAACCAGTGTGATGTACAGCCCTTTTTAAAAAGGTGGCACACACGCAGGAATGCATTTTATAATCTCCCGCCCGGCGGGCCGGCGGGAGATAATAACTGCACCTTTTTACACTTTACATAGAACAGTTTAATTGCTTTTATTTACTAGACCAAGCAAACTATTTTATCTTTGCTATATCTAGCATATTTAGACAGATATGTATCTTACTTAATATATGACTCATCTTTTGGTTTTGAAGCTGAAACACTAACAGGCTTGGTACATAAATAAACAAGCCCTGCAGGAACTGTTATGTCTGCTAACTGTTCTTCCTCTTGCATATGTTTCTGTAGCTCTTTTAATCTGTGCTGTGGAAATACCTGCACTTAGTTCATCAGACATATAGTTATGGTTGCACCCACTGTCAAAAGCCATTATAAATAAAAACAGACAGCTGTTTCATTCCCGGATGATGTCACGTTGTGTTTATAAACAAATGGTGGGTTTAAATTACTTGAATATCTACTCTAATCTACTGCTATCTTCCCCACTAAGGGGAACTCAGTGTGCTAGTTAACAAAAATCACTTTTAATAAGGAGAGTCGAAGGGCGTTCAAGGTCAGTATTCCAGAGTTGTGGGTGAGACCGAGAGGGAAGGAGACTTATATGGGAAACTAGACTTGAAAAGGTGGGTTTTGAGGTGTTTCCTGAAAGATGCGACAGAGGGACTGTTTCTTATTTGGAAGTGGAAAGAGTTCCAAAGAACTGGGGCATAGTGACTGAAAGAATTGGAGAAGAGTTCAATTGATTTATGAACTCTACGGTCCAAAGTGGGGGTATGAAGGAACTTAAGTTTAGGGGTACTACGCCTAGTATTTCTGGAAGAAGTTTAGGGGTAAATTAATTCTCTTAGGTAAACAAGTTGACCTTGGTTGAGGATTTTGTATGTAATGAGGCCTATTTTGAATTGTACCCTGCATCTGACTGGAAGCCAATCAAGTTTTTTCAGTTGAGGGGTGATGTGAGAAAATTTTGAGAAACGGGTGACAACCCTGCAGAGTGGGTTTTGCACTAGCTGCAATCTTCTTAAGTCAAAATCAGTGAGTCAATGGTATTGAATGTGGCGGAGAATATCACAGTTACACAATTGTGGCACCTAAATTGAACACATAAACTGTATTCAAGTACATATAAGAGCATCAGGAAGAACTCAACTCAATTGTTTTATAAAGTGTGACATGTGACCTTTAACAGAAAACCATCACTACTGTCCTGTAAAAAGAACCATACAAATATACACACATGTATATCAATTTAAAATAACATGGCAATTTAAAAGAGCCTGGGGTTTTGTCCAGCCCCTTAAAATTAACTCTGGGGTTTTGTCCGCTACGGCAAGGTCAAAGGTCAAATCAAGGTCACACCATGACGTTGCACACCTACACCTCCTAACCAATGTCCCTACCAAATATCAACTTCCTACACCTTACGGTTTCCGAGATATAGCCCGGACAAGATTTTCAAACTCAAGGTCACTACGGCAAGGTCAAAGGTCAAATCAAGGTCATACCATGACGTTGCACACCTACACCCCCTAACCAATGTCCCTACCAACTATCAATTTCCTACACCTTATGGTTTGTGAGATACAGGCTGGACAAACTTCTTCCCGCCGCCCGCCCGCCCATCCGGACACCATGGGTGACAACAATACCCCGACAGCCCTTAAGGGCTGTGGGATAAAAAAGTAACATTAATTGGCAATGAATTCACCATTTTTTCGGATTTTCACCTTCTTTAATTTTTATCCTATTATTTACTATGGTTGAGGCTTTTGGTTTTAAACCAGTTTCTGATTCTGTCATGTAAAAAACAAGGTTTTACTTCGGAAAACCAATCCAGAGTGCCCGACTGGACAGATGTATGGGTATGACAGTCAGCAGTGAATTTACCTGAGATTATCAGAAAGAGCCTCCACGAGGACTTTAGAGAGACTGTAAGCCCCACTATAAGGTAGTGGTAACCTGCCCACCACACTGGCAGTATTCACTATCCGTGATCCAGGCATCTTCTTCAGTAGAGGTAGACAGGCTTTGGTCACCCGTAGCATGCCTGAAACATACATTTCTGATTATATATGTTGAACCTCTCTAGATATAGCAATGGTCTGCTATTTGTTTTATCTCCATCAAGGAGCAACTGTTTTCATGGCTGTTTGTCTGTTTGTTTGTTGGAAAAATTTTGCCAATACTACTCTTTGGAACTTCATGAAAAAAATTAGAAGATGGGTCTTGGTCCAACTTAGCGCCCATTAAATTTTAAGAGTGATCAGAGTAACTATCACTGTATGGGTGTAAAATAAAAGATTCAGACCCATTTACTGATTATTACGTGACTTGGAGGAGGTCAAAGGCCTCTTTTTTCATATTATGGCAAGAGCTTGACTGATACGAATGCACAAATAAACACAATGACTGCTTATCTAAAGGTGTACAATAGATTTTCTTATAATGTGGGGATTGAAATGCAAAGAGAATACTAGAATCACTCCTGTTGAAAAGAAATTGCAATGGATGCTTACTGGCTATTGCCCATTATGTAAAACAGTCTCACTGGTCTACAGGTTTCTTCAAACCAGTTACTCTTCACTTATATCATTCTGTACAATACAAAATGATGTAAACGTGAAGAAAAACTTTCTTCTTGTTCTCATTTGTTCATCCATTTATGAAGCAGTGAAACTATTTGGTTATAATTCTGATGAGATTCATTCCTCTTTTATAAACGCCTGCAGAAAGAAACTTAAGTCTTACTTCTTTCTAAAAGCATTATGTAACATACTATTAGGCCTTTTATTTATCCAGCTTCTCTGTAGTGCTAACCTTTTTCATTACCAATAGACTTTGACACTGGAGTTTCATTGCTTAGTTGCAAACTAGACCCTGCTTTTTCAGTGCAGATTAAGCACTATAAATATACGTTAACATTAAAAAGAACTAGAAATAGGACGCCCTGTTGATAGTAGATGCGAATAGAAACAGGATAGCATAGAAGAACACAGCATAGAAGAACACACATTATCATGTGTAATGTCCACCCCATGAACCTTGCCCAAATTGTACAGTAGTCTTACAAGACCCTGTTTCATTTGTAAAATATATCAATGATGCTTAAATATTTATTAGTGTAGATGTAAATTATTTCAGCTTCATGCCTTTTTGCATTGGTTGGGTTGAAAATTTTGACGAAATCACTCTATCTTGCACGGTTAAGAAGATAGAAGCACATTCCTGTTTTTCTATTTTTGGCAAAAATTTGAAAATTCAAAATGGCCGCCATTTTTGGGAAAAGGAAATTTTTTTGAAAATTGCCAAGAGTTCATTTCTTAGATACCCTATGGGTCGAAAATTTCAACGAAATAACTCTATTTTGCACGGTTAAGGCCAGTTTGTGTTTTTCCATTTTGGGCAAAAATTCGAAAATTCAAAATGGCCGCCATATGTGGGGAGGGGAAAATTTTTTGAAAATTGCAAAGAGTACATTTCTTAGATACCCCTTGGGTCGAAAATTTTGACGAAATCGCTCTATCTCGCACGGTTAAGGAGATAGAAGCAAATTTGTGTTTTGCCATTTTTGGCAAAAATTCAAAATGGCCGCCATTTTTGGGGAGGGGAAAATTTTTTAAAAATTACCAAGAGTACAATGCTCAGATACCCTGTGGGTCGAAAATTTTGACGAAATCGCTCTATCTCGTACGGTTAAGGAGATAGAAGCAAATTTGTGTTTTGCCATTGTTGGTAAAAATTCGAAAATTCAAAATGGCTGCCATTTTTGGGGAGGGGAAAATTTTTTGAAAATTGCAAATATTACATTCCTTAGATACCCTGTGGGTCAAAAATTTCGACGAAATCGCTCTATCTCGCATGGTTAAGGAGATAGAAGCAAATTTGTGTTTTGCCATTGTTGGCAAAAATTCGAAAATTCAAAATGGCCGCCATTTTTGGGGAGGGGAAAATTTTTTGACAATTGCAAAGATCACATTCCTTAGATAGCCTGTGGGTTGAAAATTTCGACGAAATCGCTCTATCTCGCATGGTTAAGGAGATAGAAGCAAATTTGTGTTTTGCCATTTTTGGCAAAAATTCAAAATGGCCGCCATTTTTGGGGAGGGGGAAATTTTTGGAAAATTGCAAAGAGTACACTGCTTAGATACCCTGTGGGTTGAAAATTTCGACGAAATCGCTCTATCTCACACGGTTAAGGAGATAGAAGCAAATTTGTGTTTTGCCATTTTTGGCAAAAATTCGAAAATTCAAAATGGCCGTCATTTTTGGGGAGGGGAAAACCTTTTAAAAATTGGCAAGAGTAGAATTGTCAGATACCCTGTGGGTCGAAAATTTTGCCGAAATCGCTCTATCTCGCACGGTTAAGGAGATAGAAGCAAATTAGTGTTTTGCCATTTTTGGCAAAATTTCGAAAATTCAAAATGGCCGCCATTTTTGGGGTGGGGAAAATTTTTTAAAAATTACCAAGAGTACAATGCTCAGATAGCCTGTGGGTCGAAAATTTTGACGAAATCGCTCTATCTCGCACGGTTAAGGAGATAGAAGCAAATTTGTGTTTTGCCATTTTTGGCAAAAAGTCGAAAATTCAAAATGGCCGCCATTTTTGGGGAGGGGAAAATTTTTGGAAAATTGCAAAGATTGCATTCCTTAGATACCCTGTGGGGCGAAAATTTCGACGAAATCGCTCTATCTCGCACGGTTAAGGAGATAGAAGGAAATTTGTGTTTTGCCATTTTTGGCAAAAATTCGAAAATTCAAAATGGCCGCCATTTTTGGGGAGGGGAAAATTTTTTTTAAATTACCAAGAGTACAATGCTCAGATACCCTGTGGGTCGAAAGTTTTGACGAAATCGCTCTATCTCGCACGGTTAAGGAGATAGAAGCAAATTTGTGTTTTGCCATTTTTGGCAAAAATTCAAAAATTCAAAATGGCCGCCATTTTTGGGGAGGGGAAAATTTTTTGGAAAATTGCAAAGATTGCATTCCTTAGATACCCTTTGGGTCGACAATTTCGACGAAATCGCTCTATCTCGCACGGTTAAGGAGATAGAAGCAAATTTGTGTTTTGCCATTTTTGGCAAAAATTCGAAAATTCAAAATGGCCGCCATTTTTGGGGAGGGGAAAATTTTTTGAAAATTACAAATATTGCATTCCTTAAATTCCCTGTGGATCGAAAATTTCGACGAAATCGCTCTATCTCGCACGGTTAAGGAGATAGAAGCAAATTTGTGTTTTGCCATTTTTGGCAAAAATTCAAAATGGCCGCCATTTTTGGGGAGGGGAAAATTTTTTGAAAATTTCATAGAGTACACTCCTTAGATACCCTGTGGGTTGAAAATTTCGACGAAATCGCTCTATCTCACACAGTTAAGGAGATAGAAGGAAATTTGTGTTTTGCCATTTTTGGCAAAAATTCGAAAATTCAAAATGGCCGCCATTTTTGGGGAGGGGAAAACTTTTTAAAAATTGGCAAGAGTACAATTCTCACATACCCTGTGGGTCGAAAATTTTGCCGAAATCGCTCTATCTCGCACGGTTAAGGAGATAGAAGCAAATTAGTGAAAATAATTCGAAAATTCAAAATGGCCGCCATTTTTGGGGAGGGGAAAATTTTTGGAAAATTGCAAAGAGTACATTTCTTAGATACCCCTTGGGTCGAAAATTTTGACGAAATCGCTCTATCTCTTACGGTTAAGGAGATAGAAGCAAATTTGTGTTTTGCCATTTTTGGCAAAAATTCAAAATGGCCGCCATTTTTGGGGAGGGGAAAATTTTTTAAAAATTACCAAGAGTACAATGCTCAGATACCCTGTGGGTCGAAAATTTTGACGAAATCGCTCTATCTCGTACGGTTAAGGAGATAGAAGCAAATTTGTGTTTTGCCATTGTTGGTAAAAATTCGAAAATTCAAAATGGCTGCCATTTTTGGGGAGGGGAAAATTTTTTGAAAATTGCAAATATTACATTCCTTAGATACCCTGTGGGTCAAAAATTTCGACGAAATCGCTCTATCTCGCATGGTTAAGGAGATAGAAGCAAATTTGTGTTTTGCCATTGTTGGCAAAAATTCGAAAATTCAAAATGGCCGCCATTTTTGGGGAGGGGAAAATTTTTTGACAATTGCAAAGATCACATTCCTTAGATAGCCTGTGGGTTGAAAATTTCGACGAAATCGCTCTATCTCGCATGGTTAAGGAGATAGAAGCAAATTTGTGTTTTGCCATTTTTGGCAAAAATTCAAAATGGCCGCCATTTTTGGGGAGGGGGAAATTTTTGGAAAATTGCAAAGAGTACACTGCTTAGATACCCTGTGGGTTGAAAATTTCGACGAAATCGCTCTATCTCACACGGTTAAGGAGATAGAAGCAAATTTGTGTTTTGCCATTTTTGGCAAAAATTCGAAAATTCAAAATGGCCGTCATTTTTGGGGAGGGGAAAACCTTTTAAAAATTGGCAAGAGTAGAATTGTCAGATACCCTGTGGGTCGAAAATTTTGCCGAAATCGCTCTATCTCGCACGGTTAAGGAGATAGAAGCAAATTAGTGTTTTGCCATTTTTGGCAAAATTTCGAAAATTCAAAATGGCCGCCATTTTTGGGGTGGGGAAAATTTTTTAAAAATTACCAAGAGTACAATGCTCAGATAGCCTGTGGGTCGAAAATTTTGACGAAATCGCTCTATCTCGCACGGTTAAGGAGATAGAAGCAAATTTGTGTTTTGCCATTTTTGGCAAAAAGTCGAAAATTCAAAATGGCCGCCATTTTTGGGGAGGGGAAAATTTTTGGAAAATTGCAAAGATTGCATTCCTTAGATACCCTGTGGGGCGAAAATTTCGACGAAATCGCTCTATCTCGCACGGTTAAGGAGATAGAAGGAAATTTGTGTTTTGCCATTTTTGGCAAAAATTCGAAAATTCAAAATGGCCGCCATTTTTGGGGAGGGGAAAATTTTTTTTAAATTACCAAGAGTACAATGCTCAGATACCCTGTGGGTCGAAAGTTTTGACGAAATCGCTCTATCTCGCACGGTTAAGGAGATAGAAGCAAATTTGTGTTTTGCCATTTTTGGCAAAAATTCAAAAATTCAAAATGGCCGCCATTTTTGGGGAGGGGAAAATTTTTTGGAAAATTGCAAAGATTGCATTCCTTAGATACCCTTTGGGTCGACAATTTCGACGAAATCGCTCTATCTCGCACGGTTAAGGAGATAGAAGCAAATTTGTGTTTTGCCATTTTTGGCAAAAATTCGAAAATTCAAAATGGCCGCCATTTTTGGGGAGGGGAAAATTTTTTGAAAATTACAAATATTGCATTCCTTAAATTCCCTGTGGATCGAAAATTTCGACGAAATCGCTCTATCTCGCACGGTTAAGGAGATAGAAGCAAATTTGTGTTTTGCCATTTTTGGCAAAAATTCAAAATGGCCGCCATTTTTGGGGAGGGGAAAATTTTTTGAAAATTTCATAGAGTACACTCCTTAGATACCCTGTGGGTTGAAAATTTCGACGAAATCGCTCTATCTCACACAGTTAAGGAGATAGAAGGAAATTTGTGTTTTGCCATTTTTGGCAAAAATTCGAAAATTCAAAATGGCCGCCATTTTTGGGGAGGGGAAAACTTTTTAAAAATTGGCAAGAGTACAATTCTCACATACCCTGTGGGTCGAAAATTTTGCCGAAATCGCTCTATCTCGCACGGTTAAGGAGATAGAAGCAAATTAGTGAAAATAATTCGAAAATTCAAAATGGCCGCCATTTTTGGGGAGGGGAAAATTTTTGGAAAATTGCATAGATTGCATTCCTTAGATACCCTGTGGGTCAAAAATTCTGTCGAAATCGCTCTATCTCTTACGGTTTCTGAGATATTAGCAAATTACTCAAAAGTAGTACTGAAAATACACAATGAAGTACCTAAATGGCTATTACTCATGTACTGACAAAGCTATCACTCCCAAATGCAATACCAAGCGAGCTATGGACATAACAATCTTGTATTCAAAATTGTAGTAAAATATCTTTAATTATTTTGGCTTAAATGCACGGAAACCAATGGGTACTGAAAATAGCTGTACTTAAGTATTACTCAGTAAGCAAAAGAGGTACAACAGCCAAAAGCAATCCCAAGCAAGCTACTGACCCAATAAGCCTGCATACCAAATTTGTTGACAATAGCTCTAATACTTTTCCTTTAAATGAGTGGAAACCATGCGTGACGCCGGACATCGGACATCGGACGGCGGAAAAAGCAAAATAATATATCCACCCCCCAGGGGGGTGGACATAATTACTATCAAATTCTAATTTGAAATCTCATGGTTATCAATGTGGAAATATGGAAAATACACAATTAAAAAGCTTCAGCAAAGACTTTTATAATATTAATATCTGTATTCTGGCAATTCTAGTTATACAAAGTTTACTGTATACACTTGAAATCACTATTGAACTATGAATGAATCCTTTGGATTACAGATGATCTAGTTTTACAGAGTCTACTTTACATATTGTAAGTTAGCCATAACAACATCAGAATCCCATGGATATTGGACGTTCTAGCCAGAAAAAGTTGGTATGTGAACCCATAAGAAAGAAATGTTGAACTTACCATAAAAGTTAATGTTGAAGACGGTAGCAATCTGCTCTGGTTGAATCCACTCCAAGGGACCAGTATTCCCCATAATGCCAGCATTGTTAATCACAGCCCACAGACCTATCAAAACAGAAACAGGTGACTACACATACTCTAACAAACTCCAAACAGACTTAGTTAGTCAGTTAGTGGTATTGGACTTGGCAACGGCTATGGAATGATTTTTGGAACTTGATTCTGGTGTAGCACCTTACACATGGTTCCCACTCCCCTTTCCAATTTAAATTCCCTGTGTTTTCCCTGTGAAGTTTATATTTTTCCCTGTGGATTTTATAAATAAAATAACACAATCGGTAATTGTATTTTGGCCTCCACCTCCCCTTACAGCCATCCTTACCTACCAAATGATTACTTAAAGATTCTTATTCTAATTTAGCGCCAAAACATCAAATGTGATCTGCGAGTCATGACCCGCGGCGCCTGAATGCAAAAGGCTGTTGCTCTTCAAAATCATTCTGAAGTTTTCAAATTCCCTGTGTTTTTCCAAAATTTTCAAATTCCCAGTGTTTTCCCTTTTCCCTGTTTTCCCTGTGCAGTAGGAACCCTGTTACAGTCTGCCTTACAGAGATTAAGCGCCATAAAAGTTCAGCATAGAATTGAATAGTTTGCCACATGTTATTTACTTTTGAACTGGAATAATTTCTATAACTTCAAACTGATGTCAACACCCTCTAAAACACGGATTTCTAAGAAGGCATAGTCTAATTACAAGAGAGAGGATAACATCAGGGTTGGGTCTTGGTACAAACAAATGTACTTAGTACAAGTACTTTTAAAATATTTTAGTACAAGTACCAGTACATTTTTTGAGAAATGTATTCAGTGCCAGAACTGTTTTCAGGGACAGAATTATTTCTCAACAACATACTTTTATTTGCAATCCAATGATAATCAGTGTACACTGAATGTTAGTAACTTGTAAAGTAAACATAAAACGATGAAACATATTCACATATATACCTACAGAAACATCTGAGGTATATTGCAACATATGAACATCAAGCCATCAAATATTTTGAATATCCAAACTTTTTGTTAAAAGAATAGTATTTGTCAGTAATCACTGCATGACAAATTTGACGGAAGTTGTTTTCATAACACCAACAACTAGCATTAGAGTTACTATTGCTTCTTTCAGAAACAAAACTGAACACTAATTTCTTGGAAATTATACTGATATAACTGACACACTTAATACATAAATACTGATAGTCAGAAACACTATAAGTCGATATTCAAGTATCAAGATATCATACCAACACCAGCTGATACCTGTATGACTAGGTATGTGAGTCTTCACTTTATTGACAGCATTTTTCACTGAGTTGTCATCTGTCACGTCAAGCTGTACAGCCAACAAACGAGAGGAGGCTTGAACCCGGAACTCTTGTATTGCAGATTCAGTCAGACAGCCTGAAAACCAGTCAGTCAGTGTTATAAAAACTGAGTTTTACAAGCAAAACACACCAACTTCAATTTTATGGAGTGATTGAAATAAAAGTTTAGTGACAATATTTACTAAAATCCCGATACTAAAACTCTAGTTTGACTTTGTATATCAACCAATATTATAGGGTCTAACTAAATGGCATTCAAGTCATCTAATGCATCATTTGAAAGCTACTTAAACTACTTTATTTTTAAAAAAGCAAGATATAGAGAAAGATAAAAATAGCATCAGAGATGCCCTTACCCTACAGCCTGGGGGAATAGTTTTCAACACCAGGAGATATAGAAGTATTACAATAATAAGTAGTATTACAACAGTATTGCAACATATTGGGATACTTTCAGAGCAGTGTCAGTGTCCAAATAATGTTTAAGTAGAGAAAATAACATCTAAGAGTAAGAAACTGCAAGTAAAGATTAAGTATTGAAACAAGACAATTCAGTAAACTAAAAATTATGAAGCCATAAGATTTCTCCCTTGTTGATTTTCATTTGTATGGTCGCATTATGGTTTGGATGTTTTGAATATTACCAATACATATAGATGTGGCAATACATGTTTTTATGTGGAGTTGGGGCAAAACCTGTGGCTCACTTGATGCAATACCACCTGTTACAATGGGAAGTTGCAAAAGTAAAACAGGTAATGAATTCTAATGTTACTTTAACAGTGCTTAATCTACATCAAAAGACACCCAAAGGTGCAACAACCAAGATTCAAATAAAAAGATATAAGAGAGATATAAGACAGATAAAATAGTATCAGATATCTTGAGACTTAGAGACATAAAATACCGGTAGCATCAGATATGCAAGATCAAAGGTCAAATCCAGGTCACACCATGACGTTGCACACATATAATCCTTGATCAATGTCCCTACCAAATATCAACTTCCTACACCTTATGGTTTCCGAAATATAGCCCAGACAAGGCATTATAGGTCAAGGTCACTATGGCAAGGTCAAAGGTCAAATCAAGGTCACACCATGACATTTTACATCTACACACCCTAGCCAATGTCCGTACCAAATATCAACTTCTTACACCCTACGGTTTCAAGATATACCCCAGACAAGATTTTATAGGTCAAGGTCACTACAGCAAGGTCAAAGGTCAAATCAAGGTCACACCATGACGTTGCACACCTACACCGCGTAACCAATGTCTCTACCACGTATCAACTTCCTACACCTTATGGCTGCCGAGATACAGCCCAGACAAGATTTTATAGGTCAAGGTCACTATAGCAAGGTCAAAGGTCAAATCAAGGTCACACCATGATGTTGCACACCTACACCCCCTAACCAATGTCCCTACGCAGTATCAACTTCCCACACCTTACGGTTTCTGAGATATAGCCCGGACAAGATTTAATAGGTCAAGGTCACTATGGCAAGGGCAAAGGTCAAATCAAGGTCATACCATGACACTGCACACCTACATCCCCTAACCAATGTCCCTACCAAGTATCAACTTCCTACACCTTACAGTTTACAAGATATAGCCCAGACAAGATTTTATAGGTCAAGGTCACTACGGAAAGGTCAAAGGTCAAATCAAGGTCACACCATGACATTGCACACCTACAGCCCCTAACCAATGTCCCTACCAAGTATCAACTTCCTACACCTTATGGTTTCCGAGATATAGCCCGGACAAGATTTTCAAACTCAGGGTCACTATGGCAAGGTCCAAGGTCAAATCAAGGTCACACCATGACGTTGCACACCTACACCCCCTAGCTAATGTCCCTACCAACTATCAACTTCCTACACCTTACGGTTTCCGAGACACAGGCCGGACAAACTTCTTCCCGCCGCCAGCCCACCCGTCCATCCGGACACCATTGGTGAAAACAATACCCTGACAGCCCTCAAGGGCTGTGGGGTAAAAAATTTAAGACACTTGAACAAATTTCTTTTAAGATCTTAATTCTTAAACTCAATTTCCATCATGCAGAATATTGGTCATCAACATATAAAGTAGTATATGTATCATGTATGGATCTTTCAATTTTTATCAACAGCGATTTTGAGTTTTGATGTTGATATTAAAAGTGTCAATTTCAAAATCACTTCTGAGAAATTAGCATCAGAGATGCCCCTAAGCCCACAGCCTAGGGAAATAGCATTACTATAATACTATTACATATTGGACTTATGTGGTAAGCTATGCAAAAGTTCAGGGAGCAAAAACACTTTTGAGACTCAAAATTTATGCAACGACAATGTATCAAAACAAGAAAATTCATTAGCAAATTGATAGCATAAATTAAACATTAGGAAGCTGTAAACTTTATTAACTGAAGTATAGCTGTCAATGAAGATAGTACAAAACAATAAAACAACATTAAACTAGAGGATCGCTCGCAAAAAAAAAAGATAATGTTTTTGCATAGCAAAAACAAAGCGTCCCGAAAAGGATATAAAGGTGAGTGCTAAAGTATTAAGAAAATGCTTTGTTTCTAGCCTTCTACTGTTGTGGCAACCAAAGTCAGCGCAGTCTGCTCTATCTAGCACGGTTTTCAAGATATAAGCATTTTTGTGTTTTGCAAAAAATTAAAAAATTCAAAATGTCCGCTATATTTGGCGAGACAAAAATATTTTGAAAATTGGCATGGCTACTCTGCAGAGATACCCAGCAGGTCCAAAATTTTGTTGAGTTCGCTCCATATAGCACGGTTTTCGAGATATAAGCATTTTTGTGTTTTGCAAAAACTTTGAAAATTCAAAATGGCCACCATTTTTGGGGAGACAAAAATTTTTGTCAAGACCACTGCCGTGGTGTGTATCTCCCGCCGAGCATTAAAGCAGAAGAAATAGCTTTTCCGAGATATTCACAATTTTTCATTTTCGTGTGTGAAAGGTCTTCCAAAAGTAGGTGAATGAGTTATTTGAGAAAAATTGGCTATCTGCAATACTATTAAGAGATAATTCACAATTACTCATTTTGAGTAGGTGAATAATTATCTATGGGTCTGAAACTTCAAGTGAAAACTCTCCCAAAAGTAGGTGAATGAGTTATTTGAGAAAAATTGGCTATCTGCAATACTTTTAGAGATAATTCGCATTTACTCATTTTGAGTAGGTGAGTAATTAGCTATGGGTCTGAAACTTCACCAAGTGAAAGCTCTCCCAAAAGTAGGTGAATGAGTTATTTGAGAAAAATTGGCTATCTGCAATACTTTTAGAGATAATTCGCATTTATTCATTTTGAGTAGACGAGTAATTAGCTATGGGTCTGAAACTTCACCAAGTGAAAGCTCTCCCAAAAGTAGGTGAATGATTAATTTGAGAAAAATTGGCTATCTGCAATACTTTTAGAGATAATTCGCATTTACTCATTTTGAGTAGGTGAGTAATTAGCTATGGGTCTGAAACTTCACAGAGTGAAAGCTCTCCCAAAAGTAGGTGAATGAGTTATTTGAGAAAAATTGGCTATCTGCAATACTTTTAGAGATAATTCACATTTACTCATTTTCAGTAGGTGAGTAATTAGCTATGGGTCTGAAACTTCACAGAGTGAAAGCTCTGCCAAAAGTAGGTGAATGAGTTATTTGAGAAAAATTGGCTATCTGCAATACTTTTAGAGATAATTCGCATTTACTCATTTTGAGTAGGTGAGTAATTAGCTATGGGTCTGAAACTTCACCAAGTGAAAGCTCTCCCAAAAGTAGGTGAATGAGTTATTTGAGAAAAATTGGCTATCTGCAATACTTTTAGAGATAATTCGCATTTACTCATTTTGAGTAGGTGAGTAATTAGCTATGGGTCTGAAACTTCACCAAGTGAAAGCTCTCCCAAAAGTAGGTGAATGATTAATTTGACAAAAATTGGCTATCTGCAATACTTTTAGAGATAATTCGCATTTACTCATTTTGAGTAGGTGAGTAATTAGCTATGGGTCTGAAACTTCACCAAGTGAAAGCTCTCCCAAAAGTAGGTGAATGAGTTATTTGAGAAAAATTGGCTATCTGCAATACTTTTAGAGATAATTCGCATTTACTTATTTTGAGTAGGTGAGTAATTAGCTATGGGTCTGAAACTTCACCAAGTGAAAGCTCTCCCAAAAGTAGGTGAATGAGTTATTTGAGAAAAATTGGCTATCTGCAATACTTTTAGAGATAATTCGCATTTACTCATTTTGAGTAGGTGAGTAATTAGCTATGGGTCTGAAACTTCACCATGTGAAAGCTCTCCCACAAGTAGATGAATGAGTTATTTGATAAAAATTGGGTATCCGCAATACTTTTACAGATAATTAGCATTTACTCATTTTGAGTAGGTAAATAATTAGCTATGGGTCTGAAACTTCACCATGTGAAAGCTCTCCCAATAGTAGGTGAATGAGTTATTTGAGAAAAATTGGCTATCTGCAATACTTTTAGAGATAATTCGCATTTACTCATTTTGAGTAGGTGAGTAATTAGCTATGGGTCTGAAACTTCACAGAGTGAAAGCTCTCCCAAAAGTAGGTGAATGATTAATTTGACAAAAATTGGCTATCTGCAATACTTTTAGAGATAATTCACATTTACTCATTTTGAGTAGGTGAGTAATTGGCTATGGGTCTGAAACTTCACCATGTGAAAGCTCTTCCAAAAGTAGGTGAATGAGTTATTTGAGAAAAATTGGCCATCTGCAATACTTTTAGAGGTAATTCGCATTTACTCTTTTTGAGTAGGTGAGCAATTAGCTATGGGTCTGAAACTTCACCAAGTGAAAGCTCTTTGGGATAGCTGCTCTGCAGAGATACCCTGAAGATCAAAAATTTCGTCGAAATCGCTCTATGTAGCACGGTTTTCGAAATATTAGCATTTTTTGTGTTTTGCAATTTTTGCGCAAAAATTCGAAAATTCAAAATGGCCGCCATTTTTGGCAAGATAAAATTTTTTTGAAAATTGGCATGGCTACTCTTCAGAGATACCCTGTGGGTCAAAAATTTCGTCGAAATCGCTCTATCTAGCATGGTTTTCGAGATATAAGCATTTTTGTGTTTTGCAATTTTGCGAAAAATTCGAAAATTCAAAATGGCCGCCATTTTTTGCGAGAAATTTTTTGTTTGAAAATTGGCATGGCTACTCTGCAGAGATACCCTGCGGGTCAAAAATTTTGTCGAAATCGCTCTATCTAGCACGGTTTTTGAGATATAAGCATTTTTATGTTTTGCAATTTTTGCGAAAAATTCGAAAATTCAAAATGGCCGCCATTTTTGGCGAGACAAAATTTTTTTGAAAATTGGCATGGCTATTCTGCAGATATACCCTGTGGGTCAAAAATTTCGTCGAAATCGCTCTATCTGGCACGGTTTTCGAGATATAAGCATTTTTATGTTTTGCAATTTTTGCGAAAAATTCGAGAATTCAAAATGGCCGCCATTTTTGGCGAGACAAAAATTTTTTCAAAATTGGGATAACTACTCTGCAGAGATACCCTGTGGGTCAAAAATTTCGTCGAAATCGCTCTATCTAGCACGGTTTTCGAGATATAAGCATTTTTGTGTTTTGCAATTTTTACGAAAATTTCGAAAATTCAAAATGGCCGCCATTTTAGGCGAGACAAAAATTTTTTTAAAATTGGGAAAACTACTCCGCAGAGATACCCTGTGGGTCAAAAATTTTGTCGAAATCGCTCTATCTAGCACAGTTTTCGAGATATAAGCATTTTTGTGTTTTCCTTATTTGGAAAATTCGTAATGATTAATTAATCATTAATTACTCGGCCATTTCTTGACCAATCAATGCCAAAATCTAATGATTTCCAGATTTTAATAGAATGAATGTATTTGCCAAGTTTCAGGTGAATTGATAAAATTCCTTTCAAGTTATCATCCGGACAAGCTTCCCCATCGAAAAAAGACATTTTTGGTCATGTGACCTCTCTGATTGGTTGAAATGTCACTGCAGCATATTCAAAAAAATTCCCCAAGGCTACTGCCTAAACCTGCCAAATTTGAAAAGAATCCGCCTAACGGTTACAGAGTTATAAGGAAAACAAAATGCGGAGCCGGCGGAGCCGGCGGAGCCGGCGGAGCCAGATGCTCTCCCATACACAAACAAGCGTCCCTTGCGGGACGCTTAATAATCAGTTGCAGCAGTCAATATCTCTTTATAACAGTAGAAACATGCCTCAAATATGGCAGTTGCAACATTCTGGCAGGGACAAGGTCAAACGTTATGGTGAGGTCACACCAGGACGCTGGACACCTATACCGCCCCCACGAAGTATCAATTTTCTACACCTTACAGCATTCAAGATATAACTTGAACTAGATATTATAAGTCAAGGTCAAATCAAGGTCACATGATGTAGCACACCTTCAACCCCCAATTAATATCTCTACCAAGTTTCTACTTCCTACACCTTATAGCTGCCAAGATATAGCCTGGACAAGATTTTAAATATCCAGGTCACTACAGCAGGGTCAAAGGTTAAATCACGGTCACACCATGGTATTGTACATCTGCACCTTCCGACCATCGCTCTATCAAGTATCAACTTCCTACACCTTACAGTTTCCACGATATAGCCCATACATTATTTAAAGATGAAGGTCACTACAGGAAGATCAAAGGTCAAACTAAGGTCACACCACAATCTTACACACCTGCACTTCCTAACTAATGTTCCTACCAAGTATCAACTTCATACACCTTGTAGTTTGCGAGATATAGCCTTGACATTTGAGATATAGCCTTGATTTTAAAGATTGAGGTCACTACAGTGATGTGAAATTTAAGTCACACCAGGACAATGCACACCTACAACCCCTGACCGATGTCCCTAACAAGTATCAATATCCTACATACGGTTTCTGAGATATGGCCCGTACGGCTTTTCCCGCTGCCCACCCTGTCCCACCCACCCTGACACCATGGGTAAAAACAATACCTGCACAGGCCTTAAAGGCTGTGGGGTAACAAATTGCTACTGACAATATGTCAACAAAGTTCTATGGGTTACTGTTGATGAACATTTTAAAATCCTTTTTTCTGTATGTGGTGAAAGTGAAATTTGTAAAAATGTGAGCCATATACTTCTCCTCATGGCAACTTTTACTTACATGCACTCAAAGATATAGTTCTGAGAATATCATGCAATTTAACTTTCTTGCAATGTTTAATCCTTGTATGATTACTCTATCTACTTTTCTAGAATAAACATGTACCGAATTCGGTTTAAATTTATGGTTAATTTTTTGTGAGTTAAACTTCTAGTAATATCCTCTATTACATTTTGCATTAACAACTGACAGAACACACTGATTACTTCTTTTTATGGCAATATTCCATTAACGGTAGTTCTAGTTACACCAACTCTACTGGATACCATCAGGTTTTACCACATACCTGCTATAACATGACAACCAACTCGGTCAAAGTTCAAGGCAGAATGCCATCCAAATCCAGTGTCACATCCAGTGATAAGTATATACTTGTTGTGAATGTCCTTCACTTGTGGTTTTCTGATGATTTTTTCATACAACATATAAAGTCCAATAAGTGCCAAAACCACATATATGCAAAACATCTTGGAAAGCTATAGACTTCTGTATACTCAAAGGTCAAGTCACAGTTAAAAATATTGGTGAAGAAAACGGGAAAAAAGAAACTTGTTGGCCTGGTGAAGTTATAATAGCAGCATATTTTCATGCAGACATCTGATATGTGTTAAACAACCTTTCATAGTTTACACTAAAGTCCAATAAAAATTGTTCACAAGCCTTCCTCATATAATTTCTTCTAGAGAGATGCAAAATATTCTGAAAATATAACAAGAAAAGAATCTGAGTGACGTGTTGTTGAAACTCTCACACATGTTGTGGAAAACAGTGGTAGAAATACATTTTTTTTCATTATTTTATTGTAGCAAGAAAACATATACAGTACACAATATATCTACAAGTACAATACACTAAATATATATAAATACAATACAAGACATACACAACACATTAGACATACAAAGTGAAAAAAGAAAAGAAAATACTATAGATATCAGACAGCAATTCAGTTGTGTGCCAGCCCCGAGTAAACCATCAGATATTTTTCATTATTTTTTTTCAATTCTGTGCAAGCATTTTAAATTTTCTTTTAATATATACATAAACTCAATGAATACAAGTTCCTTGTTATGGTTTCTCTTATTATTTATGAATTTTTTTGCCAAGATAATGACATAAAGCCTTCTAGCAGAGGGTCCCCAACTAAAGGTAATCCAAATAGAATTTCACAAACAGTAAAATGGAACTTGACCTTTAGTTGCTTGTATAGCCACTCTTCCAGGTTTTTCCAGAAAAATTTGCAAGCATTACATTCATATAAGTGGTGACCTACTGTATCCACACTTGTGCAATAAATACACTGTGATGACTCTTTAATACCCCATTTATAAAGATTATAATTGCAATTAATTATTCTGTTCAAAATTTTGTATTGGAAACTTTGCAGGTGTGCTTCTCTGAGGACTTTATAAGGAAGAATAAAAATATCAGTCCAATTAAATTGTTCAAGAAATGGGTAAATTTCAATCCATGTATTGATCGATGTTGGTGGCTTAGTAATTTTTTAAGCAAACTTTCATGTATTAACTTTGAATTAGTTTTACTAAGGGGAGTCCATTTACTGTTCACTTTAACATTAATTTCATCTGTACTGTGTCCTTCTTTAGGGATTTGGACTTGTCTCAACTTCTTCTTCCATACTTGTGGTATAGAGCTTACAAGAGAATTATAAAACATTTCGCTTAAATGTGTCTCAAGTTTCTGATCTAACAGAGATTTTTTCAAAATTTTCCCTCATTATCCAGTATATCTACTATTTTAATGTCATAGAAATATTTATTTGGAAGCTGATATAATGCAATAATCTTTTTACCTATTATAATTTCTCTGTTGTACAGAATGTATTCATTTAATATCTCTGTAGTAGTTTCAGGTTTAACACAAAATACCTTTATCCAGCTTTCCAGGACTTGTCTATGAAAAAAAGAGAGACAGTTTTTTGCATATTCCATAATAAAATCTGTGGCAATACAAGTGCTTTTATAATGGTTATTCTCCCTTTTAGTGACAAAGTCCTGGAGTTCCAAGTGAAAAGTATTTTTTTAATATTCTCTATTCTCTTATTAAAGTTAAGAGTTACCATTTCTTTTTGATGTTTTGAAAACCATATACCTAAGGTTTTAAATGGACCAATTTTAACATTAATCATTGATAAAGAGTCTGGAACTGCAATGTGTTTGGAACTATTGCTACCAATGGGGATTATTTCTGTTTTGTCAAGATTAATTTGTAACCCAGAGTATTTTCCACAGTATTCAAATTCCCTAATAGCTAGTTCAACTAATTTCATATCCTTTAGTATGAGACTTGTGTCATCTGCTAACAATTCAATTTTAAATATACTTCCATTGACAATAAGCTATTTAATATTGTTATTATCTTTCAAACTTATTGCAATTATTTCAGCTACTATAAGAAATAGAAGGGCTGAAATTGGACAGCCTTGTCTGATACCTCTTGTTACGTTAAAATAACCAGAATAAAAACCTTGTTTCCTACACATGAAGATATGTCAGTGTATAGTATTTTGATCTATCTTATAAACATGTTACCAAAATTAAATTTTTCTAAGGCTTTAAAGAGAAACTCCCATTCTATTGAGTCAAAGACTTTTCTAAAGTCGACCAGCACAAGATATCCTGGAATTTTATTTTTACTGGTATAGGTCATAATGTCCTCCAGTGTTCTTGTATTTTCACCTATATATCTACCAGGTATGTACCCAACTTGGTCAGAGTTAATGATATTAAACACTTTTTGTAACCGTATCGCTAAGCATTTGGTCAAAATTTTATAATCTGTTGGCAAAACACTAACTGGTCTCAAGTTTGATAGATATCGAAGGTCTTTCCCAACTTTTGGAATAAGGTTGAGAACCCCCCCTTCTCTGTTTTTGGCTTAATATTCTGTTTTCAAACAAATACTTAAAGCTTTGAAATAGTAGGTCTTTAAGATCAATCCAGAAGAATTTTGCAAATTTAATAAGTAAATTAAATTTTTATAAGTTAATACCCTATCCAATGGACAATTGCTTTACCGGTCGGCGCGACCGGTCCCGCCAAACGACAGAAAAAGTCATTCTGTATAAAATACCGGCAGGACCGGTCACAGAGTGTACATTCGCCAGGTGTCGCCTCGTGCATACTTCCTGTCTAGACAGAATGACGTCACGGCGTCTTTTTCGTTGTCTAAACCTATTAGACCCCTAGTAAGCTGATAGCAGGGCTGGTTGGGAGGGCCTTGTCTGTCCATTGGATAGGGTATTAACTTATAAAAATTTAATTTACTTATTAAATTTGCAATTTTATTGCATTAATACATCCTATCCAATGGACAATTGCTGAATAACTACCGCTTGGTTGGCGGGTAAGTTACTAGGAAAACTTGAGTGAACTCAAAAACTAACAAAATTGAGGCCTGGGTAGTCCTGATTCAGGTAACCCAACAGGGCCTAAGTCAGTATCCAGAACACCGGTTAACCGGCTGAATTAACCGACACTGCTCCCCCCCCCCCTCTTGTTTAAGCATTACTGCTCTGAGTGGAGGGAAGAGAGGGATGAGTTCAATCCCAAGAAATAAACCTCCCAAAGGAAGCATGTCACAGTTTTTTTGTTTTTTTTTTTGATTGATTTATACTTATCTAAGTATGAGTATATACATTATGTACATATTTACAAGTATATCTCCTCATTATTGGCCTTGTTAGTGGATCTGCTGAGCAGCCACAACCGGCCCTAAATGGAACAGCTCTGAGTCAGCCCAGGCCACATCCTTCAGATAGAATTGTGTGAAGGTGTTGTGAGATTTCCAGTGGCAAGCTGACAAGATTTGGTCTAAAGAAATTCCAGATTGGAAAGCTTTAGAGGCAGCAAAGGCCCTTACATCATGGGCTCTAACCTGATGTAGAGTGAGGGCTTGCTGGTCAGAGAGCTCATAACATAGGATCACAGTCTGTTTGATCCATGAGGAGATGGTGGCAGGCGAGATATCTTTGTCAAAACCTTTCTTGAAGGAGACAAAGACTAGTTCTTTGTTTTGCCTGAGATCTGAGGTCTTGTCCAAATAGTAACGCAGGGCTCTAACTGGACATAGTGACCTGTCACCCTTGAGTGATCTATCCAGAGTAGGGGCCAGGGCTGGGACAACTACCGGGGCCACACTCTCTGGGCCCTCCTTGGCCAGCTGATTCTTGGACAGAAAGCTGGGTGAGGGGTACAAGGACACCTTAGACCAGTCTGACTGGTGCCTGATGTTCTTATGGAGCCAGGCATGGATCTCACTCCTGCGTTTACCAGAACCTAGGGCCAGTAGAAAAACAGTCTTGGAAGTCAAGTGTTTTAGAGAGGCCTCTTTTAGGGGTTCAAAAGGTGCTTTTGTCAGCTGGTGTAAAACCAGGGACAAATTCCAGGAAGGTATACCCCTCCTACCCTTGGGTCTGTCTCTATGGAAACTGTCCAGGAGACGGGTGAGATTTTCATCTTTGCTGACATTTACTGGTACATTACCCAATTTGTCAGCAATGGCTGATCTATAACCATCTATTGTGCCTGGTTGTAATTTCCTTTCCTGAAACAGGTACAGTAGGAAATCAGCTATAGCCTTTAGAGGTGGTGCTCTGAAGTCCACCTGATTACTGATGCACCACTTTGTAAAAATGGCCCACTTTGCCTCATAGACAGATCTGGTTGATCCTCTTTGAGGAGCCTCAATTCGTGCTGCCACTGCCTCAGAGAAGCCCTGTTCCTTGATTGCTGAGGCTCTAGGAGCCAGGCATGTAGGTTCAGATTCGCCAGGTTCCTGTGAAGGACCTGGTTGAATGGCTGAGACACTAGGTTGGGTATGCTGGGCAGACACAGTGGGATCTGGCTTGACATTGCTACCAGGTCCCAAAACCAGGGCATGTTGGGCCACCCTGGGGCAATCAGAATTATTCTGTTGCAGGGGTAGTCCTGGAGCTTCTCCACCACTTTGCCCAAGATGGCTGCTGGTGGGAAGGCGTAAGGGTCTAGTTCCTCCCAAGACAGACTGAGAGCATCCACTGGCCAAGCTTGGGGGTCTGGGACTGGGGAGACGAAGTGTGGCAGTTTGTTGTTGAACCTGGTGGTAAATAGGTCGACTTGGGGTCTGTGCCACCGGTCGCATATTGCCTTGAATATCTCTGGATTGAGGGACCATTCTGTTTGAATGGTCTGACCCAGTCTGGATAACTTGTCAGCTGTAACATTTAGACAGCCGGGAATATGTCGAGCTTTGAGTATTACTTGATTTCTGGCACACCATGTCAGTATCCTCCATAATAGGGTACACAGTGGGCCCGACTTCATTCCCCCTTCCTTGTTTATATATGCTACCACCGTGGTGTTGTCGGTAGCTATGAGAACCACTTTGTTTGTACAGAGGGCTTGAAATTCTTTTAAGGCCAGAAGGACTGCCTTTAACTCTAGGTAGTTTATGTGCAGTTTGCTCTCTGGGAGTGACCAACGTCCCCTTGCCCTAAGTTCGTTTAAGTGAGCGCCCCACCCTTCTTTTGATGCGTCTGTAAAGATTTGCAGAGCATGTGCTAGAGGGTGTAGGGTTTGACCTTTGATAACATTGTCTTCCTCCAGCCACCATTTCAGATGTGGGTGAAGTGATTTTGGAATGGGAATGGCCTTCTCCAACGCTTCTGGCATCCTCCAATTGTTCTTGAGGTGCCACTGTATAGGCCTCATGTGTAATCTGCCCATATGAACCTGTTTTTCCGTGGCAGTGAGTAACCCGATCAGTGACATAAAGTTCCGGACAGGGCACACTGGAGAGGCTAATAGCTCCCGTATCTTGACCTGTAGACCCTGCCAACATTCTTGGGCGGGTCTGACCCTGCCCTGTTTCAGGTCGAACTGGTAGCCTACGAAATTGAAAATTTGTTTCGGTTCCAGCTCTGATTTTTCCTGGTTCACTAACCATCCCAGGTCCTTGCAAAGTGTCACTAGGCTCTGTGTCTGTTGACGACAAACCTGGAGGGACCTGGCCCTGACCAAACAGTCGTCTAGGTACTGGTGGATCCTTATACCCTGTCTCATGGCTAGCCACTTGACCTCTTTGGCTATCACTGTGAACTCCATAGGGACTGTGGACAGACCAAATGGAAGTGCTTTGAATTGATAGGTCTTGCCTTGGATGTGAAAACGCATGTACTTCCTGGACTGACTGTTTATGGGGACATGGAAGTACGCGTCTTTGAAGTCTATGGAGGTCACCCACTCTCCTGCCTGGAGAGAGGTCCGTATTGTCTCTGGGGTCTCCATCTTGAAAGTTTGGGTTTTTAGAAAATTGTTTAATTTGCTCAGATCCAAGATGGGGCGCCACCGGTTGTTGGGTTTTGGTACAAGGAACAACCGGTTGTAAAACCCCAGGGATTGTGGATTTTGAACTAGTTCTACAGCATTTTTGTTTAACAGCTGATGCAATGCCTCCAACAGGTAGCTGTTCCTGTGAGGATCTACATAACAGCTTGTTATTGTCGGTTCTCTTGTCAGATAAGGTCTGGACCGGAAGGGTAGGATGTAACCCTCTTTGAGGACTGAAACCACTTTGGGGTTGACGCCTAGGGCTGCCCATTTTTCCCAAAACTTGTGCAATCTTGACCCTACAGGAGGATTTGGTACAACAAGTGGGACATTTGTGACATTTTGTACAGAACTCAAGTGATTTACACAAGAAACACCTTTTACAGATTTTATTGATCTTTGACGTTCGGGAATTACGCCTTTCTTTTGCGGCGACCCTCCTGCAAAAGGTACATGAGAAACAACATGATAAGACACAGGTAACTGAGTTCTTGTCTTTGAAAAACAGTCCTTTCCGGTCACTTTTAACTTTTGATCTCTCATTACACTTGACACAGAAGCCCCCTGTCTGACCGGCTTGAAAAGGCACTAAAATTCCGGTCACAGGCTGAACACAGTAACTGTAATTTATATTGCTTCTGTGTCTTGGCAGGTCGTGGGACAAATGAAGAGGCACCCCTGCACCGGTGGGACCTCTGACCCCGCCTTCTGTTTCCCAGTTGTTTCCAAGCTGGTAGACCCTGTTTCCGGTCCGTATCTTGCTGTTGCCTCTGAGGCTGGGAGTACGGGTGGAAACGTTGGGGTTTCCTCTGAGAGGGGCCTGCAGTACGTTTGTCCTCGAAATGTCTGATTTCTTCCTCAGCTTTGGAGATAATGTGGTCGGGGAACAAAGCACTGAGATGAAGTGGAGCCGTTCTCAGGGAAGTTAAGGTGTCTTGTTTGATGCCAGTCTTGAGGAAATCCAGATAGCTGTCACGTCTAGCAAGTGTCAAGTTGGCCACATTAACAAACACCCCCTCTGATAAATCTTGCATGGTGCGAGCCATTGCTTGTGTGATGAGGTAACTAAGAAGTCCAATTCGTCAGCAGCTTGGGTGATCTTTGAAGCGGATTTCCCTTTGGAAGTTACACTTTGGATTAACTTTAACTGAGACACCATATTGTCCTGAACTTTGGTGAGACACCAACTAAAAGCTGCAGCTTGATTACACATATAGGATTGATCCCGTGCAGCACGTTCCCACTTCCTTAAAATGTCCTGGGATACGGGTCTAGAAGCCGGTGCAGAAGGCAGAGATCTGTTTGCTATCCTGGAAAAAGTACTGTTTAATCTGGCCGGTTCATTAGTCCAATTATAAACCTTTGACCGGGAAAAATCTTTCTTTTCACAATGCATGTTGTACCATCTCAGAGTCTTAGGTGGTTTAACAAACTGGTCTCTAGATAGTCCGGCATTTTCAGAAGTACGTGATGGATATCCTTCTTGAACGGTTATGTTGAGCTTCTCCATTTTCCTGCATAACCATTCATCGACCAGAACTTTCACAGATACTTTTCCGGTGTGAGAAACTTTTGACCCGGTAAAGGGGTTGTCGTCCTGTGAACCAGATGAGGAATCAAACTCCGGAATGTCATTCCAAGCCATGAACGACCTAACACCTCTCAACGTTTCCCTATAATTCTGCTCAGCAGTAAGCTCTTGATCCACCTCAGACAAATCTTCATGATCTTGACCTGTAGAACCCAAGTCAGAAATTTCACCCTCATCAGCCAAACTGGACGGCCTGTCACTGAGATGATCTGTAAGCATTTCCGGTTCCTCAAGGGGAACTGTAGTACCGGTTAAAGAGCTGGATTGTTGAGAGAGAGATGTAACTGGTTGAGCAGCAGGACCTGGGGGCTGGACCTCGGGTTTGTGCACTGCTGCAGGGAGATTAGACGTCTGCTCAGTCAACTGAACGGGTGCAGCACCAGGAGCCTCAACAGGCTGGGTGGCCAGCACAGCACCGGGGACCTCAACAGGTCGGGTGGCTGTCACAACATCTTTCTTGCTGGCTGCACCGGAAGGCTGCTTCTCACCGGTAACACTAGTAGACTGGTCAGGTGGGATGAAAGGTCTATCAGAAACCACTACTTCTGTACCCTTGACCGGTTCAACCGGAACTTGGAAGCTCTTTGCAAGGAATAAAGCCTCTAGGCGGGCAAAACGCTCTGACCACTTATCGTCCATACATTTCAGGTCAGACTGGAAATCAACAGGCGTTTTGCTGGGTTTCTTCTTGGTAGGGGACTTGTGAGAGGACTTTTTGGCCTTTTTACTGGGAGTTTCGCCTCTATCACTAACGTCACCCTTGCTCTCAACCTTCTGTATGACAGTAACGTCAGCTGGGTCTACGGAATGGGAGGGAGAGCTAGATTTCTTCTGAAGTTCTTTTCTCACCCTGTAGGCAGGGGTGGCCAACTGTAGCTTCTGTTGTTCAGATAGATTGTCACAAATCTGGCACTGTTTCTTCTTAACACAAGCGTCGTCACCAATACCCTTATCACGGCAGCGTGCACATTTCAGATGCGAATCAAACAGAGCCATAACATGGCCACACGACCCTCTCTTTTCTCCAGGGGACGCCATAACAACTCCAGAAGCAATAAATACTCTTTATAGTATAAAATAAAATGAAAGTTGGTAGTAGTCTTTAAAATTCTAGTGTTACACACACACTGCAAAAAAACACGTCAGTACACTATCGCGCCAAACGAAAAAGACGCCGTGACGTCATTCTGTCTAGACAGGAAGTATGCACGAAGCGACACCTGGCAAATGTACACTCTGTGACCGGTCCTGCCGGTATTTTATACACAATGACTTTTTTGCCGTTTGGCGGGACCGGTCGCGCCGACCGGTAAAGCAATTGTCCATTGGATAGGATGTATTAACGCAATAAAATGTAAAAATTTGTACTAAAACCATCAGACCCAGGTGACTTATTATTTTTTTTAAATTTTAGTGCTTTGGTGCATTCTTCTATTGTTAATGGTTTATCATATAATGCCGTATCAAACTCATTAAGCTGTGGAATATCTAATTTATTAAACAAGTTTTCCATACCCTTTTTTCAGTGTTCCTAGTGCTTGTATATAAGGTTTTGTAAAATAGCTTTTGCTTATAGCACAATTACATCTTTTAAATTAAATCACTTTGTAAGTTCCCTATTGTCCCCTGATATCAATTTCTTTATATATTTATTACTGTAATTTCTTTTTTCTAGATTTAAGAAAAACTTAGAATTTTTTTCACCCTCTTCTACCCATTTTGCTTTAGATCTTAATATTATTGCATCAGTTTTCTTTTAAATTAAGGATTCCCATTCTTGCTTGCATTGAAGGTAGTTTACATATGTGCTATCTTCCGGATTATTTGACAAGTTTTTCTCCAAAAGGGTTAATCTATTGGATAATTCTGTTTCTTGTTTTCTCATTTGCTTTGCCTTTTTTGAGGAATAAATTATAGTTTGACTTCTAATGTCACATTTTACATAGTCCCAAAGTGTATTTTTTTTCCAAATTAACATTATCCTTTATGTTACCAATTGTGTCTTTTATTAACTGTACATAAATTGGGCCAGTTAGAAGATCATTGTTGAATTTCCACAGCCCTTTTCCCCTTTTGTGGCTTTCCACTAGTTCAAGTTCTAGAGATATAATACTGTGGTCAGAGCTTTCGCCAGGTGCAATTTTAACACATTTTACATGGTATTGAAGCTGAACTGAAATTAGCCAAAAATCAAGCCTAGACTGCACAAGTCCAAGATTTGTTTGTTGTCTTCTTGTGAATCCGTGATTATTTTCATGCCTTATCCTCCAAATGTCTGTGAGTGACATTTCATGGCAAAAGCCTTGTAATAATTGACTGTATTCTGATTGTCGCTCTGATGTACCTCCGTTTTTTGTCAATAGAAACATTCAAATATGTGCTAAAGTCACCCCCAATTATTATTGCGTTATCAGAGTATATATCTAGTACGTTTTGAAGATTCTTCAGAAATATCAACTGTTCCTGTGGCTTATCTTTGGTAGGAGCATAAACATTCACTATTATAAAATTTTGACTTTCTATTTTACACTCAATCATTAATATACGTCCATGCAAGTCTCTTTGAATTGATATTATTTCGAAGTTAGTATCAATATCTTTAGACAGAAGGATTGCATCCCCTCGACTGCTAGCTGAACCATGCGAATACAGTATGTCCCGATCCCAGTCTTACTTCCAAATTTGTTCATCATTAGTTGAAGAGTGTGTTTCTTGCAAACGTATAATGCCGCGATGGTAAGACTTTAGCCATGCAAAAATTTGATTTCATTTATTCTTTTCACGTAGGCCTCTGCAATTAAAGGATTTAAGGTTTAATATTTCAAGCCTTGTTTCCATGATCTGGTTACACAGTGAATATTGCATTTAATACATTGAGTATACAGTATACACAGAGTATATAGCAGTAGAAATAAATGTTGAACAGTTTATGTACTGCTCAATCAGTGACTTTCATCATACAGTAAGATTTCTCACTTACATTTTATGACAGTATTATCAAGGCCAAAAGGGGTTTCAGTCTACTGGCGCGAGCTGCGAATCCATCGATCAGGAGTAATGCACTAAGGTGATCACTCTTCCAAGTACTAACGTAGCCTATTACTGCTTAACTTCAGTGATGAGACAGGTACTCATCACTCATCATGAAAGTCCGTAGAAAAAAAAAAAGAGGAAAAAAAAGTGATCTCTAGAAGCACGGGACTCGCTAGAGCTCACGCTTAAAAACCTATTCACCATTCTTTGTGAAGTTAAAACATTTCTGTTGCAAGTACTTAATTGCTTCATTCATTGAAATATCAATACTGTTTTTCGCTAATAGTTTTATGGTCAGGTGACGAACATCAGTGGCTGAACTGAATGCTTTTTTAGCACATCATGATCACTTTTATGTGAGCTTTAGACAGAGTGACATCCCATCGCACATTGCTGTTGATATTTCTGATGGAAGCAAGCGCCAGGGACTATCTCGTCATTTCATCATTATACATTATGAAACCCGGAATTGGAATTTTTTCCAGAATGGCACCTCTTACCGCACTTCCATTCTGATTGGCTCTTAAAAGAATGGGTCGGGGCTTAAGTCCTACACACCTTTCATAAAACCCCTGAGTATAGCAGCCTATTTTAGGGTAATGTAATTTGGAAATTTAGAGTTTTTCATTATTCCATCTCATTTGAGAATATCAAATATATGTTATAACTGAAAAAGTTTTCACAATGATTCCTACTTACAAATGTAAGTAAAAAGTATGGGGGTGGAACTAAAGTATTAGATCTTTGTCCATGCATCCATTTTATAAAATATTGCAATGAAATCCCTGGGGAAATTTGTGGCCATGAGTTCTCGGGTTTAAAGTATTTGATCTATCTGTCGATGCTTTCCATTTTATAAAATATTGCTAGGAAATCCCAGGAGAAATTTGTGTCCTCACATCTCCTCATGAATATTAATGACTTGTGTGCTATGGCCGTGAGTTCTCAAGTTTAAAGTATTTGATCTGCATCGAGACATCCATTTTATAAAATATTGTTATAACTTATAAGACCCCAGGGGAAATCTGTGTCCTCATATCTTCTCATAAATATTAATGACTTCGGTGCTTTGGCCATGAGTTCTCGGGTTTAAAGTATTTGATCTTCATCGAGACGTCCATTTTATAAAATATTGTTAGGAAATAGGAACTGCAGGGGAAATCTTTGACCTCATATCTTCTCATGAATATTAATGACTTAATTGAGGTGCTATGACAGTGCATCGCACCCCATCGCACCATTTTACTGCATCTCATATTTTAACATCGCACCTCGACGGACCTGTTTTTTTTTGTAATTCCGGAAAATATAAAGTACCCATCAGTATATCAACAGCAATTGGCAACGGGACAGAAACTTGGTCTAAGTGAGATTATCCTCGATTGACGGGTTTTCAATATGACAACGTAAATGGACAGTGATGCGTATCAAAACCAACGCAACCAAAATTATCAGACATATAACAGCGAAATTAAATCCACAAAGTCTCAGGTTCATTCTGATTGTATAGTGCACTATGCATTTTAAAATATTGTAAAAACATATCCAAAAATGAGGCTGTGCATTTATAGCTTTAATGATCGAAAACGTGATTATATCGAAAAACCCATACATTGGCTGTCAGTCATTTCTCTGCACACAAGTGCACCTGAGAGGCACGTGCACGGGTGGTCACTAAGATAAACGGTCACAGAGGTAAACGATCTTCAAAGTTTTCAAATTTAAATAGTGTAAATAGCAAAATCGCAGAAACTAAAAAACAAAATAGACATAAACAATGCTTTCCATGATTTTGGTTTGTGTTATATTGTTGCTTAAACCTTTTACTACTAGTACACGGGCAACATTGATTTGGGACAATCATCAATTTGGGAAACTTTTTACCTTTGGCAATAATTAAAAGTTTGTTTAACTTGACAGCACAGAAAATGAATTCCAGAAGCATTACCTCATTAATATATGCGGTTATATCCCTCCAGTACTGTACATTTAGCATTTTATGTGAAAATTTATAGAATAACAAAATTCCACACCTTCTCCATATCCACCATGTTGAAAATATTCTTGTGATATCATCAAAGTATGAAGTCAACCCAAATTAATAACCACTAAACATTTATATTGTATCTTCTATCTGGACACATGAAATTAATTTCAAGTGTTTTTATAGCTATTGTTAACAAGGCTGTTGCTTCTCCAGTTGACTACACCATACTAGTCCAATATGACGGCCTAAATTTCCATCTGACATATAAAGTAGTTTTATAATAAATGTCTGTTCTAGCTTATTTTTTTTTATTTCTATTGCTCATACATAACAAAAGTTAATTCACTGATGTCTCTGTTTTTATTTACAGAAATTTTTGGCCAAATGAAAGTTAATATCTCTATTTAGTAGATTCTAAGTTGGGGGTTTCTCAGAAGTGTCCCAAATCAATGACCCTTTGTTTTATATACAGCTAGTACTCGGTTTTTGCCTAAAAGATACATCAATTAGCACAGAATGAAATATTACTGCTATTCTGTCCATTAATGTGTATGAAACTGTACATATATGTTGAGAAGTGGCAAAAAAACGGTAAAAACAGGATAAAACTGTCCCAAATTGATGTCGCCCGTGTACAGCTGCTCAGCCAGTGAATTTCGTCACCCAAGTGAAGTTCGTCACCTGCTATAAAAGCATTCAAGGACTAGTGGTGGTGGACCAATTCACGCCCGGGTACCAATTCATGCCCACCCCTTAATTTATGCAAAGCAATCACAGTTAAACAATAAATCACAAATGTATATGATCAATTTGATGATTATCTATGATGTGGTAAACACCATGTCTATGAAAAACTATAAATATTCAAGAAAATTGAGGGTGGGCGTGAATTGGTCCACCACCACTAGCAATATCCACATTTTAAAAAGTGGAATACTTGCCTTGGAGAGCAAGGTATAATTGTTTGCAGGAAGACCACAGTAAAGAAGTTTTAATACTGTCATAAAATACGAGTGACGAACTTCACTGGGGTGACGAAATTCACTGGCTGAGCAGTACACGGGTGGTCATGAAGATAAACGGTCATAGAGATAAACGGTCTTCAGAATTGTTCAAATCTAAGTGGCGTAAACAACAAAATCACACAAACTAAATAAGAAAATACAATCAAAGAAAGCTTATCAAGACATCTGGTATTTAGTTTGTGTTGTGCTGCTCTTTAGACTACTTATATTTGAAGAATTCTGAAGACCGTTCATCTCTATGACCGTTTATCTTCGTGACCACCCGTGTAACTGTTTTTATGCAGTATTTCTGTGGACCGTTTATCTCAGTGACCACCTGATTGCACTAAATTTAAAGTTTTAACCTGCAATAACGTTATATTGTTAAATGGCGTTTGGAGAAATTAATATTTCTTCACAACAAAGATCAAACAATACTAAACTGACACTGTACATTGACCTTTATAGTACTACTGTAACAGTTGACAGTTTGACAGCGGTACTTTATGATCACATGATCGCTATTGTCACATGACCAAAATAGAAGATTCTTCAGCTGATAATTCGAGAGTGGGGAGTCTGTCCAGACGCAAGAAATATGGCTCAGCGCAACATCAAAAATTTGGGATCAGTTGGGAGAGTATTTATTTATTTATTGACATCATCACACCTAGCTAATGTCTCTATATTGGTTATATTGTGATGGGTAGTTAGAAGGGAGTTCCCAGCAGGCACACGCCTTGAAATGTCATTGATTTAGAGTTCAACAGACAACCATTGGAGACTTTTAGAACAGGAATAACCCATGTCTATCTATTACAGTTTATAGCAGGCCTAGTCAGTTTATTTTTTCACTGCAGTCTGTGCATGTTAAGGACAATAGCCTAGTAAATACTTCTAACATTAACAATCTCACATAAGTGTGAAAGTAAGTTTATTTTGATGTTTTATATCCAGAACAGCAAAAAAATAGGTGGTCACCTTTGAAACCCTTTTTTGATTGAAGTTAGAAGTCAGGTTTAGTGCAATTTACATAGCTTATTTAAAAAGGAGTATACATAACATTTTAAATTTTTTTATCCTGTATTCCATTAATTTTTAAAATGACTTTGTAAAACCAAATTTCACTTCAAACGAAACAAAAAATAAGCCAAAAATAAGGAACGGTATTCAAATAGTTTTAGCCAAAGGAAAAGACAGAGGTTTCCTAATTGGACCAAATATCTGACTAAAATTCACTTAATAGAAGATATTATTAGCTCAAAGAGCTTTACATAGTATTACTCCAGCAGGGATAGCTAGCCTTGGTAACCTTACCTATTGATGCCATGCAAGGCGCAGAAGCCAGTATCCCTTAAAGCTGGGTACCCATATTTCCCCTGGGTGGAGACCAGGTTAACATCTTGCCCAAGGACGTTATCCCACATGAAACAGTTGGCATCAGTGGAACTGTGCAATATTTCATCAAAACGAAATTTATACACCAATCAAAAATAAATAATAAAAGGTTGGGGTCACTGCATAAAATATTGAGAAATCTGTGAAGCAAACTTATACATGTTGTTGAACTTTAATAAATGCTGGGTCAGAAAATTTCAATTTCACCTTGGAATTTCTATTGTATATGTACACATAGGATTGAATCAGTTTAAAAATGTTTGATGGTATTTGCAGAACTCATTACGGTCATTAATTTCATTTACATTGAATAATATTGCAAAACTTTAAACTTTTTCGAGCAATATCTTATAACAAGTTACTAGTCACTACTGCATCTAGTTTCACTGATGCATGCATTGTTTGTAGCAACACAGTTTGTTTGGACTCAAAATTGTAGTTTACAAGCTCATCCACGCTTTTATGGTCATAGTGTGAAAAAAACATTTTTATCAACAAAATTTAGCAACAAATTTTATTGTAAAAAAATTATAAAGGTTTCCATACCCAAGCAATCAGATCTATAATGTTCTGATGTCTTGCCTAACAATGTTAAAAGGGCTGTATTTCAGATATTTCTATTCATGCATTTGTAATACTGTAGATATTTTAATATTTATAAATATATTCAGAGTATAGAAAAATAATTCAGTAAAATATAAAACAGATAGGGTTGATAACACTTAATGTAAATGAATTTTTCATTTCTTTTTATTTTATTACCTTATTATTACCTGCAGATACAGAGCCACACATGCATGTCCTTTTGAACACACATAGAACCACACATACACACACACACACTGATACCTGGATGTCTACATTAAATACAACCCATTTTTGGTGCATAATAAATGTACGCACTGACAGAAGCCGAGATTGCCCTTAAAAATGCTGAGAAGATATGAGAAAATAAGCAGACATAGCCAACAAGGTGTGATCTGAAACAAAATCCGCAATTTTCACATTGATGACAAAAGTAGAATCACTTTGAGTTAGCAGAATATCCAGCTGTGACAATGGAAATGCATAGGTTTATTTACACTTTAAACCGGGCTGGAAGTGTCTGGCATGCTAAGAAATGTTTTTAATTTTTTTGAATCACTACAGTTTGTATTCAAACGAACATTAAAACCACAGCAAATAGTGAAACAAGGAGTGAGAGACAATAGAAAGTCATTGAAAACAATAAATCATTGAGAAAAACTCAAAGTTGGGGTTTTACATCCCCTTCAACAGCCAGGGTCATATTGGGACACGTCCTCATGACTCGAACCCACAGAGGTGAGAGCCTATGATGAGATGCAGAGGAACATGCATCTGGTGTTCTAATAAACATAAGCAACAACAAATGATTTTGAATGAGTGACAATGTATATAACAGTATTTCCAAAAAGGATGATAGGTTGGTGAGTCCATAGTCTTAGCAGCTTTGTCACTCCTTTTAATGAAACTTGCTCCACCAGAGCCAATTGTGTATCACACATAAAATATATATTTGGAGCAATTTTCAGCATAACATTTCAATACACTTGACTTAAATTAGCATATCTATTAATAGTGTATCTGATATAAATAATTAAGACAATACATTTGTTAAACATTTTATTTTATATATATATTAAAATTATGCTCATTGTTGATTCTTCTTGATTAACAAAAAATGCTTAATGCCATCCCGGGATCTAAAGTGTGATAACTCAGATTCCTTATGTGTCGATCAATCTTGGAAAATTAGTTTCTTCCTAAAATAGATTATTTACATTTCTTTTGTGTAAAAGAGTAACACATCACCATCAACAGCTGTAGTCCTCAGTTCTCACTATATAACTATTGTGCTGAATCCACAACCTTTCTCTATCACTTCAAGTTGAATCCACCACTTGTACTATTAACTCTTACAAGTAATCTTTTGATAAGTAATTCAATTTAAAAGCACAAGTGGCTTATCACCTTCACAACATCTAAAACACCACTGAAACTTTTGACTGATTCTAAACCACAACTGAACTGAATGGATTTCTCAACCCCTTACATATACAAACAAAACTGTCCTGAGCATTCTAAAGACAAAAAAACCAAGATAAAATATGTGTGTATAAATTATACCATACTTGTCATTCCAGAAACAAAGTAGCCTCAAAAGATCATTGCACTGTTGTCTACTCAATAAAACATTTAGAGATTTCTATCCATGATTCAGATTCTATTTATAGACAATATAATTCAATGAGAAAATGGAATCCCACATGAAATATATAACATGGTATCAAGAATGAGACAATATTTAATTTCAAACTACTTAGTTATTCACACAATACGTTAGACCAAATCTCAACCTTAGACTAATACATTGGTGTCTCAGATATTTAAATAAAAGGTACAAGTGTTATTTTATCTTTACTAACATTCATATTTTTCTTGCTGATAAACTGTCTGTGAATTTAAAATTGTCACTATTTTGTCTCAGAATTAAGACCTTTTTGTGAATACTGGCCTTGGAGTACAATTATCATTTTATTATTTGAGGAATTGTAAGTTTTAAATATTAAAATGTATTTGTAATATAGTTCACTTTCTGTATGGATGCATAAACCTTTTGGTCAGTGTTCCTTCAAATGTTAATATAAAAATATGTTGATTTAGGTAGTTTAAACCTCTTGTGTCTAACTGTCTTTTAGTAAGCTATGTTGGGGGCTCAGTTGTGTAGAGTGCAATACACTTGACATCAACCTCTGATGTTGACAGTTTGAACCCTGGACCAATCCAATGTGGGAAAGTTGATAGTTGCTTACTAATGCCCACAGTGTACACTGCAAAATCTTGGCCAACCAGTATGTACTTGTTTCCTCTGTCCTCTAAACATCTATCGTGGTATAATCTATGCAATGTGTTGATTTAGATTTATTTTTTGTCATATTGTGACATTTAGTTTATGGGAACCAGTGCATGCTAGTTTGTCCAGACTCTGCACTGTAAACCACTGGGCATCGGCAATTAACTACCAACTTTCCAACATGAATTGCCTGCGTAAAGATTCGAACCGGTTACCTTAGAAGTTGAAAGGAAGCACTCCAACTGCTACACCACCGAGCACCCCTACAATGTGTTGAAAGCAACACTGAAATTAAATACATCAAATTTAATGAAAACTAAGTTATGTTCTGCTTAAAGGTTTATTATTTTGTAAACATCTATGTTGGATTATTAAATTCCTTGTTAAGTAATGTGTAATAAATAGTATAACTATTTAACTTAATGTTAAAAACTAAATGTTTTAAAGTTACTTTTATCATCTTTGTTTTCTGCATTTTTGTTTTAAGACCCTGATAGTACTTGTTAATAAATCAAATAATGTACTGTTAAGGGGACAGTACAAAGAAAAGTGCCATTTATATCTTGAACATTGGTATTTTACTGTATAGTAAATAAAATTATCAATTTCTGTTGTCTTCCTTCTGTCAAAGTTTGTTTCCATTATCACAAAAAGTATACTACTTGAGCAAACACACTACTATTTTAGGCAGCCCTGTTCTAATACATATATGAAATAGGGCTTCAGTGGTGTGTTAGTCAACATACTTCCCACCTCAGAGGACTCAGCATGTAGTGGAAAAGTTGATAGTTGGTTAAAATCTGGACTTACCAATATGCAATGGTTTTCTATGCTACTAAAACTACCTGTTGTGGTGTGACCTATATAATGTGCATGTTGAAAGTAATATTAAAGCCAGTTGAACTAAAAATATCAGTTAAAATAATTTTTAAAAATGTTATTTATGACGAAATATGTTTCAATAAAGCATTTTGAGAGTATGAGTGACTTGTTTTTTGTTTATTGTCATATAAAGCATTGTTTTAAAAAGGATGAGGTAATAAAATTATTTGACAATGCAGCCAGATCAGTAATCAATTTGATTAATAAAAGTAACAAGCTGATCTAGTTTGACAAACCTACTTATAGCTCTTACCGATGAAATCAGTTTAGGTATCCAACTTACATTGGCCTGTCTAACCAAAAAAGTAACACTAACCAACCAACTTTGTTCCAGTAACTAACTCACTTGGCTGAATAAACTAAGTCATCTGGTAGAACAAACCAGTCACTTTAGTTGGAGTAACCAGTATGCTTTCTTTGAGGACCCAACTTAGTTTGTTAAATCTAACCAACTTTATTTTGTTTGACCAAACAACATACTTGGTTGATTTAACTAACTTGGTTGGTTAAATTAGACATCATAGGATCAACCAGCTTTTCTTTGTTAGACCAACTAACTTTTGTTTTCAGTGTAAGCAATGCTAATACACACAAAGAGTGAAAGCAAAGAACGGGGTTGACCTTGAGTGTGCATTAAGACCACAAATGCACAGAAATTAGAAACATTGAATAATGTCATGTTGGAAGTCTATCTCCAGTATTCCCCATCAACCCCTGTGCATGCATTGTTCTGTGAACAAGTGTTGTACTTGGGAGAGCACCATTCCAGGTTGGAGAACTGTCATCCAAGGGATAGGAGTATTTGCAGATCCCACATCAGGCATCTAGGCCCTCAGTTTCTATAGATCAGGCCTACATTCAGCAGTAACGAGAGTGGGGTGACTTGCGCTTTCAGAGTTGGGGGGTGACTTTTTGGCACATTCATTGCTGAAAAACAGAAAAAGAAAAGCTTAAGTGGACTAAGTCACCAGTTATATTCACATTTTGGTGACATGATGGTATCCTTTTCTATTTGTTAACATACACAAAGAATTATTTGTAACAAAAGGGAAATTAAAATAATTAAAATGTTTAGTATGTAAATTGGGTATTATTAGGAAAATGAATTTTGTTCTCACTTTACCAAAGTATATGTATGTCCGCTAATAATTATATACATCACAATGTATTTGTAGAGCTTTTCTTAAAATTTATTGATATAAAATACTCTCCATTTTAATGATGGTTCTACTGTTGTCTGTTCCAGTGTTTCTTCAAAAATATTTCATGAACAAATCATTTTCATTCAGGTTAAGTGCATTTCTTATATCATCATGCTTCCCAGATAACAGTCTAATGATGGCCCAACGGTGGGCCACCAGCAACAAATCTGTTGGCCTATTGGAAGCTGCCACTGGTGAGCCACTGTCTTTTTGTCTATTAGGCCAATTTTGGCCCAGCGGTCTCAATATGCTAGTTGAAATTCTGCAATAGCACCAGCCAATCAGATTGCAAGCTATAGTTATGTGGCCATTTGTGGATCAGGCAAATGATTGGCAGGTTTTCGGCTAACCTTAGCTAAGGGAATCAGTGATAAGTCACATGATGAATGATGTAATCAGTCATACATTAACAATTATGGATGGGAGTCCTAAGATGATATTCCATAATTCATTAATAAAATTATGATATGTTCAATGAAAACTTTTGTATTGTAGATTTACAGTGTTGTTACAGTTCTAAAATTGTAAAATAGTGAGTTAAAAATTGTGGGCTAACTGAAATGTAATTTTTGAGATACACATACTAATGAATAAATTTTATTAACTTTCTCAAACTCTAATCAAATCTAATCTACTGCTTTGCAAGTGCAATATCTTCCCCACCAAGGGGCTAATTAAAAAAAATCATCATCATAGGGAGAGACGAGGGGCATTCAAGGTCAGTATCATCCAGGATTGTGGGTGTGACCAGGAGGGAAGAAAACTAAGTTGGGAAACTAGATCTGAAGAGGTGGGTTTTGAGGTGCTTCCTAAAAGATGCAACAGAGGGACTGTTTCTTACATGAAAGGAGAAAGAGTTCCAAAGGACTGGGGCATAGTGACTGAAGGATTTAGAAAAGTGTTTGATTGATTTGTGAACTCTACGAAAGTGGGGGTTTGAAGGAACTTGAGTTTTGGAGTACTTTGCCTTGCATTTCTGGAAGAGGTGTACGGGTGGATTAATTCTCTTAGGTAAACTGGTTGACCTTGGTTGAGAATTTTGTACGTAATAAGGCCAATTTTAAATTGTACCCTCTATCTGACTGGTAGCCAATGGAGTTTTTTTAGTTGAGGGGTAATATGAGAAAATTTAGAGGAATGGGTGACAATCCTGCAGAGTGAGTTTTGGACTAGCTCCAATCTAAACATCACTGAGCAATAAGAAGAGTGAATTGCAATAATCCAACCTGCTGCTCACCAAAGCATTCACTAACAGCACTGATGTATTAAGGTCTAGAAGGGTACGAATTCTGTAGAGGTCTCTCGCATGTACTCTAGTGGTTGTCATCGTTGTAAAAGTGGTAGTTGATGCTACTGTGGGAATGATTGATTGAGCTGATTGGGTTAGTGTAGAGAGAGAACAGAATTGGTCCAACGATGGAGCCCTGGGGAACTCCATACTGGAGCGCAGTAGGATGTGAGAATGTGCTACCTACCTTGATCGGCTTCATCAAGATGAGTTTGTAGCTGGACGGCTACTACCCTTTAAAGTATTGTGACGGCGAGAGCCGATGTAATGCAAAGTATGGGCTAGCAGTTTGGTTTGGATTTCGTGGACCATGGTTAACTTAGCAATAACTCAGCAATTTGGGCTGAGGAAAGTGTTTTTTCACATGGGATTCCAACAAAAAGACTGATAAATAGCTAAAAATCTATCACACACAAACCTTTCACACACTGAAAACGTCTGACAAATATTAATTTGTCATTTATTTGTCAAAATGGTGCATAAAACGACAAACTTCCTAATTGACAAATTAAAACTTGTCATTTTCTTGTTTGACAAATTAACTGACAAACTTATGACAAGAAAATAAGCCCGGCAGTCCAATTAATTAGTCATTTTAGGCATCTGTTATTGGTGACATTCCTGTGAAATTAATTTTAAGGGCACTAATTTTCTTGTCATAAGTTTTCTAATAATTTGACCTATAAGTTATCAACATTTGACTATCATTCAACAAGAAAATCTCATTTTATTTTGTCATTTAAGAAACTTGTCGTTTTAGGCACCATTTTGACAAATTAATAATTTTCAGTGCACTAACAAGCCACAGATTATCCTCATATTTTGTTTATATTTTAAAGAATTGTAGCTTTTGAAGTATTTGCAACTGTCAAACTAGCCGCCCTAGTTGTACAAATATATCACGTCTAAAAGACTTTAAAGTAGACGAGAAACCATTGTTTTAAAATATTTGCAATATTATAATTTATTTAATTTGCATGTTTTACGCATTTTTCGGTAATATTTGGTGGAATTTGAGTTAAAATTACAGATTTCTGTTGGAACTATTTGTGGTAGGCTGGCATACGGATATGCGGTAATGGCCCAGAAATCTATATAAGGAAGCACGTTCAGTGGGTTTTTGACTTTCATATGATGAGGCCGCATTTGCGTAATGCAAAATAAGAGGTAAAAACCCTCTAATCAATTCTAACCGCAAATCTTGCAGCAAGTGATATACAAATCAAAATCACTGCAACCGCACTTAAACCGCAACCGCAAATCATTGAAATTTCCAAATTTACCCTTTTAAGCTGGTACCAGTGAACAGAATCAGATAAATTATCACAAACCAGACACTACAACACTAAATTAAAATAAAATAGAGTTGTTTTGGGAGAAACATAGTTTCAGATGATTGAATTAAAGAAATTCTATGTGTAACTCTGAAGCACTGCCCCTTACTAATTAGCCAATGAAATAACAGATATAATTTAGTGTGAGACTGTAGTGCTTGACCTTGACCTGGCCGAAGTCACTTTGACCTTGAGTGATTTTTAAACATCTAGTGTACTCAACAATTTTTTACTGATAAGCTTCTAGATTCACTTCAAACTGGGACTGGGTAACTTTTTATATTTTTCTTAATAACATAGATCATCTATATCTAGCTGGCATGCAATTTAATGAGTAATTCCGCTAGATAATGACATTTTTATATATCTCTGAACTGAATTTCTTATTATTTTGAACTCTTGAGACACATGTGTCCAGCTGAAGTATTTATAGACTGATCTAACTCAATTTGCTGGATTTTACACCCTTTAAACATTCTCACTACCCCTATTAGCATCTATAGTTGTTACATTTTGCGACTAAAACATCTGCATGATCCCAACTAGCACACGAATTGCTACATATTGTAACCTTTTACACATTTTAAATGATCCCAATTAGCAGATGAATTGCTAAATATCCTGACCGTAAACACTTACATGACCCCAGTTAGCATTTGATTTGTTACATTTTGTAAATTAGAATATTTAAATCTCCATAATTGTACATGATTTGCTAGATTTATTACTTTAGTATTTCAATATACCATTATACAATGTTAAACTGTTAATAAATTAATATATATAAGTTTAATAAATCTTTCTCCTCTCTCTTGGTTTAATTGGTTTAACACTTGCAGGTGAAGTTAGCATGCATCTTCATCCCACTCCAGATAACCAGCCGAGTGGAGACAGCAGTGAGATTGAATTGTACTTATAGAATACTTTAAGTATCTTGCCATACATTGTGTGACAACAAAAGTATGATAGCTAGACAGTAATCCTGCTGATACCTAATTTGGATTGCCATACCTCGTCATACTGATTGCCCAGTTGTTGAGTTTATATATATTTTATTTTTGAACATATAGTTTATCATTATTTGGGATAGTGGCACTCCAGCCAACACAAAACAGTTCCTACAGAAGGTCTAGAGAGATAGACATTGTCTAATAAACCCTCTAATAATTGAAATACCCCTTTTGTTGAGTCACTTATGCATACATGGTGATCTGCATTCAGATACCTGTTCTAAGTGACTAGTCAATTTTCTCGCGTTAAAATATCAAACTGCTAGTGGTCCTTTGGTGAATTTTGAAGACCCGAATCACACTACCACACACACACATAACTTTAACACTGCTGGAAATCCACAGGCCCGCTACAGTATCTTTGAGATAAAGTTTAAATTTGAGACAGGTCTATAGTTTTTGAAAACTTCTTTGTCTAAGGATGATTTTTTGAGGATAGGGGTAACATGGGCCTGCTTGAAAAAAATTTGGACACTTACCTTGCTCAAGAGAAGCATTGATTATTGAAGTGATGGGGGTAATGAGAACTTCCAGATAATCCAAAAGAAGGAAAGTAGGTCAAGGGTCTAGGGAACATGATTTACTAGGAGAGTTGGTAATAATTTTACTAACTTGATCCTCTGTTACAGTAGAAAATGTGGAGAACATAGGGGGAGGAGAGTCAGGGGTGATGTGTTGCAAATTGACAGAAGCACAGAATGTTGAGCTATTTTTCCAATTTTTTCTGTGAAGAACTCCACAAACCTGTCAGCCAAAAGCTGAGGGGCCTTTATCAATGAGAATATCTTGGCTGGAAGTCTATGTAACACATCACCCAGGACATGCCATAATTTTTGTGGGTAGTGGTGATTATCCTGAAGTTTTGCTTTAAGGAATTGGGATTTGGTCTGCATGCAGATTCTGTTGCACTGGTGGACTTCCAAAGTGCATGTACTGGGATCTATTGAAGGTGGATTTATTTCTTCGCCAAATGCATTCAAACAAATGCTTGGTCTCTTTTGCCCCAATTACAGTTTTGTTAATCCATCCCGGGATGTACGTATTATTGCTCACAGCCATGTTTAAAAAAAAACACTGTTGGCTCAAGGCATATGCAGTCTGAAGATGGGTTGGAAAGCCACTGTTGGCCCAACAGTGACAAGCTGCTTATTATGCAACCAATAGCCAGTGGCCCAACGTTGTGAAAATCTGCTGAGCATACACCATTGGGCACTGGTGGAAAGTCTTCTGGGTTTGCATTCTTGTCTTTGAGAGGGTAAGTTAATCAGATAAATAGGTTTGGCCTCTAATCACAGGCATTCACCTCTTTGTAGGTTTGACATCTGGACCCAGTAATGATGTATTAACAAATAAAAGATTATACAGCCGTAATGAGTCAGATTAAAAATTGACATCTGCCTTTTTCAGGACGATTTCCCTTCATTCATGGTGTTTGTACGGTTTGACTCGTACTTTTTCTTGTATTTGGCGGCTGTGGTCGAGTTCTATCTGCAAACAAAACATTTCCTGATATTTCTTGAGAGTTGCATCTGCACACTTTGCTGTAGATAAAACCCCTATGTCATCAAGCGATTCTGAAGAGTTTTACGATGCTCTGGATATTACTTCAAGAGAGTCTGCTGGAAGGTTGGTAAACTGCGATTTATCAGTGTTGATGCCACCTCGAAGCAAGTCTGAGTCATCTCAGGACCACCTATATTGACGTGGCGTCCAACTCACTACAGCTTGGCAACAGTAACTCATCAACATATCGTATCACTGTACATAATGGAATTTATTTATATACATAGTACAGTAGCTAAATTACTGCCTCGCAACCCATTATCGCCATGTAGAATTAAAATGTAGTGGACCAGTTCACGCCCGGGTACCAATTCACGCCCACCCCTAAATTTATCCAAAACAATCACAGTTAAACAATATATTACAAATGTATATGATCAATTTGATGATTATCTATAATGTGGTAAACATCTTCTCTATGAAAAATTATAAATATTCAAGAAAATTGAGGGTGGGCGTGAATTGGTACCCGGGCGTGAACTGGTCCACCACCACTATAGTGGCTTTCTACCAGTAAACGCCCATGCTGTGATTAATATTTTGAATTTAAATTACATTAACATCTTTATATTATATTATTCTATGACTAAATTGTCAAATGACGTGCACTTCAATTAATAATTTGAGTGTACTGTGCAACATTTGACAGAAGGTGTCATATTTTAACAAGTTATCTCTACTATCGTCCGTTTTACGGAAAACCGGAAATACCAATGAACGCCCATAATGTAGACTTACAGAAGCATTTGTCCTTGACCTCTAACAAGGAAATATAAGGTGGGCATTCACTGGTAGGTGGGCGTTCACTGGTAGAAAGCCACTACTGGCTTGCTACCAATTATCGCCGGGTACCAATTATCACCACCGGGAAATGAAACATTCATATTTCAGTAATGGCCACACATTTTGAAAGCTTTTCATGGTGTATCTGTTCTATTCACTGTTGAAATAGTTTTACCTTATTTGCTACTGCTCAGCCAGTGAATTTCGTCACCTGCTATTTAAACCCTTAAAAACCAGTGATTTTTGTGTTTAAACACATGTAACCACAACTTGTAATATTAATATGTAATTCAGCGATGGAAATTAAGTGTAAAAATGATTTAATATTGTCATGAAATGCAGGTGACGAAATTCACTGGCTGAGCAGTAGACTTGGGATGTACTTTTGGTCAAGTTATATCTATTTGAATTTTGTCTGGCGATAATTGGTACCCGGTGATAATTGGTAGCAAGGCAGTACTGCTCAGCTAGTGAATTTTGTCACCTGCCATCTTAACCCAGCAATACTTGTGTTTAAACAAATGTAACCACAACTTGTAATATTAATATGTAATTGAGCATTGGAAATTAAGTGATATATGATTTAATATTGTCATGAAATGCCGGTGACAAAATTCACTGGGTGACGAAATTCACTGGATGAGCAGTATGGTCCACCAAACTCGACCCGTTCTGTGTCAAGTATGTGCTACCCAAATACGTATGATATCACTACTTATTAAATGTGATAAGTGCGTCCTATTTCAATACTTAGTGTCCTGTACAAATTAATATCTGCAACATTGGCAAACAGAATGAAAATGTTTTGGATAAGTTAATCTCGGATTCTCAAACTGGGTTCTTAATAGGTCGATATATTGGGGAGTCCATATGCCTGGTCTATGACATTATAAACTATTGTAATTTTTCAGACAAGAAGGGCGGCCCACTAATGTTAATTGACTTTGAAAAGGCGTTTGACTCAATTTCATGGAAGTTTATATACAAGGTGTTGAAATTCTTAAAATTCCCCTCTGGCTATATCAAATGGATAAAGATTTTGAACACATCAACAGTTGCTGCAGTCATTCAATGTGGGGTTAAGTCTGATTTTGTAACAGTAGAACGAGGCTGTAAACAAGGAGACCCCATTGCTCCGTATCTGTATATTTTAGGTGGACAAATTATGTGCTATATGATTAATTATAACTTGGAGATTAACGGTATTTATGTATGTCACAAGGAATTTAAGATAACTCAGTTTGCAGATGATATGACCCTTTTCTTAGATGGATCCCAAAATTCACTGCAAGCAGCAATTAACACGATAGAATTATTTGGTTCTTTTTCTGGACTTAAAATGAACACAAACAAAACCAAGGTTATTTGGATCGGACGGAAAAAACACATTGTTGAAAAATTAAATGTTAATTGGATTGGAATACTTCTCAATTTTATTAGGAGTAGAACTCTCTACTGATCTAAAAATGATACCTCATTTAAACTATACAAAAGCAATGACCAATTTGCTGAAAGTCCTAAAACAATGGAAGAGAAGAGAACTAACTCCAATAGGCAAAGTTACAATTATAAAAACTTTTCTGCTCTCTAAATTCAATCATCTTTTTATCTCTATCCCAGCACCAGATGACTGTTTTATTAAGCAACTAAATTCACTGCTTTTCAGTTACCTCTGGGCCTGGGGTGATAAACCGGATAAGATAAAACGTAAATACATTACACTAGATTACTTGGAAGGAGGCCTGCGAATGGTTAATCTAAACTACTACATAAAGTCACTGAAACTGTCATGGATGGCAAGACTTTTTAAAACTAGGTTATCTGGGTGGGTTCAATTGTTTGAACTGGTAATATCACCTGTTTCAAAAATGACTAAATTTGGCTATGGTTGGAGTAAAAAGCTTAGAATATCAACTTAAAACCAATTTTGGAAGGAAGTTTTAGAAGCTTGGATAGAACTTTGTGAACTGAAGGATGTTGAAACAAGTGACCAGTTTCTATCGTCTCCTATTTGGTACAATCCGAAAATCTCAGCTGAGACTTTGTATTTTCCAAAATGGTTCAGGCATGGGATTGAATCTGTAGGAGACCTGATAGATAAAGACGGAAAGTTTATAAGTGAACTTGAATTAGCCACAAAATTTAACCTGACAGGGCTAAATTTTCTTGAAATTTTAAGGCTTAAAATTCTAATCAATCAATATCTTAGAAAAACAAGAATAAAATTGGAAAATTTTGTCAGGCCTCATATACCAAGTGAGTTGGTAGCACGCATATTCGCATAACCAGAAGCACAAAGAGTAATTTTTTTTACCCCATATTTATTAAACAGAACACAGACATGAGCTTTAAACACAAATGGGATGAGGACCTAAACAATCATACTGAACCATGCGAATGGAAAAATATTTTTAGAAAGTGTTTCTACACCATACAGGACAATTACCTTATCTGGTTCCAATATAAAATTATTCATAGAATTTTAGGCACCCGTAAATCACTGTACAACATAGGAATAATTCTGTCCCCAACATGTTCCTTTTGTATGGAGTTACCAGAATCCTTAGTTCATCTCTTTGTACACTGTAACAAAGTTAAGGACTTTTGGAATGAAGTTGAAGAATGGATTATCCACACAACAAACATACCTATCAAATTTACAGCATCAGATATTTTATTGGGGTACCTAAACCCAGTAAACTCCCGTCCAATCAATGCAATTATTCTTTTGACAACAAGTTACATTTTCACAAAGTCAAGAAGTAGTTCAAAATTAATGATAGTAGAGATCAAACGAAAAGCAAAACATGTTTACGAAGAGCAAATACAAGTATCAAAGTTAAACTTTGAGCAAGAAAAATGTGATAAAGACTGGGCACTTCTATTAAATATTTTCAGAGGGTAAAATATAAACTGATTAGTAGATGGAACCAATTTAATATATGTTGGTATTTTTTGTGGTTAAAAAAGGCAGTCTTCTGTCTCTTGTTCATTGTATCACATTGTCAGAATGGATTAGAGTATAAATCAAATTCAGATTGTAAAAAAGAACAAGTATACGATATAATTGTAAGTGCATACAAAATAAATAGCTCTTGCCTAAAAATTATTATAAATTGTTATGTTCATCAAAAAATATTCATACTGTGTATGAAACTAAATGTACAGACCCGATCGGAGGATGGCTACCCTCGCCTCTCCGGTGATCTAAGTGAGTGAGTGCGCAAAAAGGGTAAATAAAGACTGATATTAAAAAAAAAAAAAAAAAAAGATATTGGGGACAAATCCTAAAAAAAAATAAAAAAATATGATAAGTGCAATTGAAACACAAAACAGATCAAGCTGCAAATGCGGCCCCAGTGACCAGTGAGTTAAATATTTACTGATTTCATATATTTACTTGATTTACATGCAACTCGTGACAACATTTTATGAGAATAAACACTTTTATTATCCACCACGCGATGTATTTGCCCTAAATACGGGGAAATACAGACCGGGATGTATTTTTTTTTGTATACACCGGCGCCCCGGTACTATGGATAATGAGTGTAAATAACTTTCGGTTTTTCAACAATATCTCGGAAAGTATGCAACTTACAAATATATATAATATATCATTAGAAAGGTGTTATTGTAGCGCTTCTGCTGATGTATGTTGCATAAAAATCCATACAGAAATGACTGAGGTATTGAAGTTTTTATATTCAGTATTGCTCATGCTTTTCAAAGCCTTTTTCACGTCCTGTCATTAAACATTCGTATTATTTGACCCATAAATCACACAAAATGGTGGATAATAAAAGTAAAACACCCCTCATCAGACATATACAGAAAAAATATATCACTCATGAAGATTAACAATATAATACTCGTGCTACGCACTCGTATAATATTGTTATCTTCATTTGTGATATATTTTTTCTGTATATGTCATTCGGGAAGTTTTCCTATTGTATACGCAGCTCATAATATTTATGAAGAAAATCACCCAATAACGTGGGGTTTTCTGACAATATTTTATATTTAATAAATAGAAATGCTGCTTGAAAAGCGAGTATGTTATGTAAGAACATCTGTTCAGTTAGAGATCAAGTACTTCAAATTCTCGTACTTGGGGGTTGCCTGGCAATATTATGAGATAAAATATGCAAAATTAGAAAATGTGAGGTCATGGAATTCCCAGAGGACTTCCTAGAAGTATTATAAAATAAGAAAAACGCGAGGAAACAGAAGTCCGTGGATTTTCCTGCAAGATTTTAAAATAAAATATGTGTATACAAAATTGGAAAAATAGAAACGTGAGCAGACAGAAGTCGGTGGTGTTTCCTGCAATATTTAAAAAGAAATGCCGTGGTCACGAGATGCTTGTATACCATTTACTTGATGTATATATTATCAACAGGAAGCCCTTTCAGTATTGAACAACCAAAATATTTTTTTTAAAGAAAAACATTGTCTGTTTGAAAAAGAAATTTTTGCAAAAATTAGTGTCAAACAGAGTTTAAGAAATTACACAAATAAATTAGTGTCAAACAGAGTTTAAGAAATTACACAAATATAAACACTGCAATATCTCTCTTAACCGTTGTAAGTCGCTACAGCTAACAAAACCATTAAAATGGACTTACTGATGAAGTACTATTATTTGTAACCCGACCTAAAAAATTATTTGTGATGAATATTTAAAACTTTGCTTATGTACTCATTTACATACAGCAACCTGAGATTTACCTTTGTAATTGATTGCAGGAAAACATGTTAATGTCAATAAAAAAGTCCATACAAAACAATTGCCTTGAGACGATTTGTTACAGTAAGTCTCCTTGAATCTTTATTTTTTTTCTTTTTTTCTTTAATATCCATTGTTTAATATTGATATCTGTTGCATTGTATCTACACACTGATGAATCTGTATTTGCTCTTATGTGTAATGTGTATACATGTATTTGTACTTGTGTATATTTTTCTGAGTTTACACAAAGAAGACAAGGCTAAAACAAACAAATAACCTAGTGTTCAGATATGTAAAATAATAGTTTTAATAGCATAATGATAAGTTATTTATACATTACAATGTATGTCTACTATCAATGACACACCTTTTGATACATGTTCTCTGATTGCCTTGTTAATGTATGATGTCCTTTCTGTTTCCTGTTTAGTATGGAACAAAGTGTGTAAATTGTTTCAAAAAGGATTTTGAAAGGTTTTAAATGACTTTCAGTGTTGTATATTTACAAAATATAGGGTTTTGACATGTTGGATGATAGACTGCAAAAGAATCACACTGTAAAAGTTTGATTGCATTATAATCAGGTATAATCTTTGCTTCAGGGAGCCAACAGTTGACATGGCCGTGGAAAGTACAGAGGGAGAGAGCCTGGACGTAAACCATGAAGAGAAAGAAATACTGGAAGCCAAGAAACTCGTAGCCATACAGTGAGTAGAGGTGGTCACCTGATCTTGTACATAACGCCCGGGGGCCACATTCACAAAAGGGATGAATATCAAGTTGAGCCAAAAATCGGCTCAAGTTTAGCATTAACAGCTATAAACTTGAGCTGATTTTTGTCTCAACTTGAACTTGATCCCTTTTGTGAATACCAACCCAGGATTTCCAACTGTAGTAAGTTATATACTCAACAAAAAATATATTCTCCGTATTATCGCCATGAAATTGTAATTTTTGTACAATTGCCAGTATTTTGTATGAGTAATCAATCAGAGTAATCACTCAAACCTTTAGATTTTCCCACATTTTCCCACAGTTTGCAATAATCCAATGTCTGAGCTGGTGGGTAAATCGTTTGGTGTAAAAATATTTCAATATCAGCTGTTATTGGGGGTGGGTGGTGGGGGTGGGGGGTAGTGGTAATATTGTCTACCATATAGACCGTGAGATACTGGAAATGTTTTGTTCTAGCATGTCAGTTTGTCATTGGTAGGCAAAGTTTTGCAATGGCTTCTCCCACTGAATGGAACAGACTCCCACAATCTGTCTGATCAGATCCCACAATTTTAACCTAGCATGTCCCTCGACTTTCCCTTTTTTGCCTCAAGCGCATTAGAGGATGTTTTATCAATTTTTCGCCATGTAAAATGTTTCTACTCTCTTCTATATCCCCAAACGCTAACAGGAAGTTTAATTTACCAAAACAAAACATTGCAGTTTTCATAAAAAAAACAGTGAAAACTACAAAAATACGAGATCAAAATGTACAATATCTTCAGTTTTGGGCTTTTTTTCAAATATTTGCAGTGTAAGTTGGCAGTTTTTACCCCACAGCCCTTAAGGGCTGTCGGGGTATCGTTTTCACCCATGGTGTCCAGATGGGCGGGCGGGCGGCGGGAAAAAGTTTGTCCGGGCTGTATCTCAGAAACCGTAAGGTGTAAGAAGTTGATACTTGGTAGGGACATTGGTTAGGATGTGTAGGTGTGCAACGTCATGGTCTGACCTTGATTTGACCTTTGACCTTGCCATAGTGACCTTGAGTTTGAAAATCTTGTCCGGGCTATATCTCGGAAATCGTAAGGTGTAGGAAGTTAATACTGGGTAGGGACATTGGATAGGGTGTGTAGGTGTGCAACATCATGGTCTGACCTTGATTTGACCTTTGACCTTGCCGTAGTGACCTTGACCTATAAAATCTTGTCCGGGCTATATCTCGGAAACCGCAAGGTGTAGGAAGTTGATACTTGGTAGGGAAGTTGGTTAGTGGGTGTAGGTGTGCAACGTCATGGTCTGACCATGATTTGACCTTTGACCTTGCCATAGTGACCGTGACCTATAAAATCTTGTCCAGCCTATATCTCGGAAACCGTGAGGTGTAGGAAGTTGATACTTACTAGAGACATTGGTTAGGGGGTGTAGGTGTGCAATGTCATGGTCTGACCAGGATTTGACCTTTGACCTTGCCATAGTGACCTTGACCTATAAAATCTTGTCCAGGCTATATCTCGGAAACTGTGAGGTGTAGGAAGTTGATACTTACTAGAGACATTGGTTAGGGGGTATAAGTGTGCAACGTCATGGTCTGACCTTGATTTGACCTTTGAACTTGCCGTAGTGACCGTGACCTATAAAATCTTGTCCGGGCTATATCTCGGAGACCGTAAGGTGTAGGAAGTTAATGCTTGGTAGGGACATTGGTTAGGGGTTGTAGGTGTGCAGCATCATGGTGTGACCTTGATTTGACCTTTGACCTTTCCGTAGTGACCTTGACCTTTAAAATCTTGTTGCACCTTTGGGTCTGTCTTTTGATGCAGATTAAGCACTGTTAAAGTCATATTAGAATTCATTGAGAATTTTACTTTTACAACTTCCCATTGTAACAGATGGAATTTCATCAAGTGAGCCACAGATTTTGCTCCAACACCACACATAAGCATTCACTGAATGTATTACCACTTCTGTATGCATGGTAATATTCAAAACATCTAAACCATAATTCGGCCATGCCAGATGTAGATAAAGAGTACATGCATTATCTTTCTGTTAGACATTATTGTCTCTATTTAAACATTGTTTGGACCTTTATGTTACTGACAGTGCTCTGAAAGTATCCTGAACTTTGTACTGATACAGTACTTCTATATCTCATGGTGTTAAAAATATTTCCCTAGGCTGTGGGGTATGGGCATCTCTGATGCTATTTTGCTTAAAATGACAATATTGATATACATCTTTAGGCATCAATATTGATAACCCTGTTCAAAAACAATAAATAGAGACCTTGAGCAAGGCTACGTGTACGCGTAAATCAGCCGTATGACGTAATTCTTTTATTTCTACATCATCATTTTTTTGTGATGTTTTTAGCACTACACGTCATGTCTAGGCGTAAACAACTTGTAGCCAGCACTGTATCCGTAAGAATAAACGTGTAACATATTGCCTTATAATGTGAAAACATATACCCTTGGAAGATAAAAAAGAATTGTACTGCTGTAATATGGCCACATAAAGGAATTTTTTCAGAACTGTTAAAAACTTAAAATGTTCTAAGCACATTTATTAAAAGCCTGTTAATTCTGCTTTGATTACAATACACACACATGTTAAATAAGACCTTACTGTTTTATTGAAAGGTAAACTGAATAATTTTCATATTTTGGTTTGTAAAATTTGTGGAAAATCCAAAAACTTCAATCTGATTCATTCTACATTCTTCTCCTTTTACCGTAATTTGCCAAGGGATATACACATACAGAGATAGGAGACAAGCCATACGGTAGGTATGTACAGTTCAGTGCAACTTAGCCTGGTCCAAGTCTACTTTTTGTACATCTCTTTTTATTGGCATGAAATTATAAGTATTTTTGTTTAAATCTGTAGAAATTTGTGTTACTTATATAGTATATTTATATATAAATATACATGTATATATTTAAGGTCATCTATGACACATTGAATGCTATGACATCACTATCAAATTACATAAACATTACCAGTGTGACAAAATCTGCTCAAGATATTTGCCAAATAAACCTCAACTTGTACCTGTACTTGTAGTTTACAAGTACACGTTGGGGTACAAGTAGCCTTGCTCAAGGTCTCTAATGTCTCCAATATCTGAACAAAGTACCCACTTATCAGAGCTTGCATATTCAAATTCGTAGAAATATAATCACAGTTTACAATTCATTGTGTCATCAGGATGATGTTAACCTGAGACACCAGGGAACCAAGGAAAAATTGAGGTGGAAAAACCCTGCTAAATGGAGAGGCTTTACACCCATGGACAGTGAATTGGACAGAACATTGGTGTTGGACACCTGTGTAAATTGTACTAGAGTTCTCTTTAAAAGCATCAATACACATGTGAATACACACACTGACTGTTTTTATATTGTTTTTGTATGTCTTAATTTTATTTCGACACTACTCTTCAATGAAAATGCATCTGACACTATTTATTTTGGTGTCCGACACCACTGACCTGTCCGATTCACTGTCCACAGGTGTAAGTGCTTTCCTGAAATGTATTTGAGAGGAAGCATTACAGATATCAAATTATGAAAGAGGAGTTCAGTTCATAGACTAGAAAAGTTGTTGGACTTTCAATCGATGGTTGGTAAGCTGATATGCTGACTGCAGAAATCTGGTGTCAGATCTGTATAGAAACTTTCATTGTAGACAGGATTTTCTAATCACAGGCTGTCACCTCTGTGTGGGTTTGACTCCCACAAGTGTAATACTGTGGACCTGTCCCAATATGACCCTGGTTGTTGATCGTGACATAAAACACCAACTGTGACCTTTGACCTTTAGGCAGGATTTTTGAGACTACATTTTCTTAAAAAATGTCTCAGAAAGGCCTAAAGGTTAAGGCCACTTTGAGCATATTTTGGAGCCTACATTGTAATCAAGAGTGCTCAGTAAACATAATAGATTTAACTTATACACATTTAGTTTTGAAAATCATGAATATTGTGGAAATAGTAAGTGATTCTATGATGTTGAAGTGTTTTTCAAACTCTCATTTTCAAATACTTCTGTGTTGGGTATATTTGTATCCACCGGAGGTGTCCAGTGGATACTTGGCATTCGCTACGCCACCATGCATAGAGAAATTTTTGATGTTAACGCTGTCGGAGGAAAACTACACCAGCTAGGTTCACCAAATTTTCAGGATATCTTCACTGGGGGGTAAGCTTCTCTGGGACTGAAATTAGCCTCATTCTGAAAAACAAGATGGCTGCTGTGGGCATTTCTTGGAAAATTATCTACCTTTTTCTACTGGCTGATTCTCATAGGTGGAAGGTTGAATCTCTTCATAGGTGATAGGTATAACAGATATACATGTCCTCTACAACCTTGCATACATTTGACCTTGAAGCTCTTAATTCAAAGTCATCCACAGAGTGCCAAATTACCCCACGTAGGAAACTTTAAAAGTGCCTATATCTCTCTTATTATTGGTCATAGAGATTTGCAATATGAATCTAACCTATAGGAAATCATGGGCTGGGAATCTTCTGATATGGTCTGATTTGACCTTTGACCCCTCCTTCAAGGTTAAACGAGGATAGCCAAACTTAAAAGTGCTTATAACTCACTTATTATCGGTCCTAGAGGTTTGCAATTTGAAACCAACGTATAGGAAATCATGGGCTGGGAATCTTTTGATGTCAGATTTGACCTTGGACCCCTCCTTCAAGGTCAAACAGGGACAGCCAAACTTAAAAGTGCTTATAACTCGCTTATTATTGATCCTAGAGACTTGCAATGTGAAACCAACTTATAGGAAATCATGGGCTGGGAATCTTTTGATGTGATTAGATTTGACCTGGAGACCCTCCTTCAAGGTCAAATGAGGATAGCTGAACTTAAAAGTGATTATAACTCGCTTATTATTGGTCCTAGAGGTTTCCAATGTGAAGCCAACTTATAGGAAATCATGGGCTGGGAATCTTTTGATGTGGCCAGGTTTGACCTTGGACCCGTCCGTCAGGTCAAACAAGGATAGCCAAACATAAAAGTGCTTATAACTTGCTTATTGTTGGTCTTAGAGGTTTGCAATGTGAAACCAACTTATAGGAAATCATGGGCTACGAATCATTTCATGAGGTCAGACTTGACCTTGGACCCCTGTGTCAAGGTCAAACGAGGATAGCCAAACATAAAAGTGCTTATAATTTGCTTATTGTTGGTCTTAGAGGTTTGCATTGTGAAACCAACTTATAGGAAATCATGGGCTACGAATCTTTTGATGTGGTCAGATTTGACCTTGGGCCCCTCCTTCAAGGTCAAGCGAGGATAGCCAAACTTAAAATTGCTTATAACTCCCTTATTATTGGTTCTATAGGCTTGCAATATAAACCAACTTATAGGAAATCATGGGCTGGGAATCTTTTGATGTGGTCAGATTTGACCTTGGACCCCTCCTTCAAGGTCAAACGAGGATAGCAAAACATAAAAGTGCTTGTAACTCACTTATTATTGGTCTTAGAGGCTTGCAATGTGAAACCAACTAATAGGAAATCATGGGCTGGGAATCTTCTGATGTGGTCAGATTTGACCTTGGGCCCCTCCTCCAAGGTCAAACGATGGTTCACTGGCTTTGGTGAGTTGTCCTTCTGGTGTATACAAATTGGCATTGGTTCTCTGATGTATGGGTCTAGTTTTTAGCTTTGTCCATGCAAGCATACAGTTTGAGTTTTGGCACTGAATTGTCAGCTGACATAATGCCCAAATAAATCATTTTCTTTTTTTTTTATAATTAGTGAATTTTATCAGTGATTTATTATAGAGGAAAATTTAAATCTGGGAAACATGCAAATGAATTGTGTTGTTTTTTTCCTTGACTAAGAATTCTATTTATAGTTTATTTATAAATACACACGTATAATGTATATTCCATTTATCTGTTTTCATATCAAGGAAGCATTAGTGTGCAGAAAATCCCTTGTAAGTTGTAACTGTTGTTTAAACTTGTAAAAGAAGTTTATTTCTTCAATTCATAAAGATATTTATATTTACACCCACATAGTTAGAGAAAAATCACAAGTGTTTAGAAGGCACAACTGTTAAGATTTGATAAGTTTTCAAGAGTAGTTAATGGAATAGCATCTACAGTTAATTTGTGTGAATATTTTTCAGATGTGATTACAGCAGGGTTTCCTGCTATTGTTTTCAAGAATTTTTACAGTAAGGTTCTGCAGAGTTATTTGTGTAGTACAACATGAAAATCTTTGGACTATAACTTTCTAGGAATTTGAAATGGTTGACATGAAACCTAGCGCGAGTATTGTTGTATCCACTGGAGGCATCCGGTGGATACTTTGGTTTAGCGCTTGCTACGCCGCCAACTCGTGTAGACAGATTTTCGGCTTTAATGCTCTTACAGGAAAACTACACCATCTAGGTTCACCAAATTCACAACTTTGTTGGCTGCGAGGCCATGGCACCTTTGGCATGCCGTTTCTTTTTTTAACTGCCTAGTCCGATGAGTGTGGAATGTACTAAATAACTGTCCTGATATGACCACAGCCATTGTAAGTGACATAAATTCCCAACTTAAGTTTTTCATGTATAACTCTTGTATTATTTTGTATAGAAGGAGACTCGAAGATGAAGCATTAGAAAGACGCCTGCAGGCCATACAGCAGCGCAAAGCTCAGCAAGAGGAGGAGATGTCAGCAAAACAGGTAAAGCAATGTTCACACATTCCTGATCTATCATCTCCAATGTACATCTGACTGTGGTTCATGGAGAAATAGATAATGTTGGCTTCATATATTTATATTGAAGTTATATTAATTGTTAATGGTTCATTATAGTTGTAATATTAACTTGCAGATTTCAATGTCTTGTCCAAGTTGCAAAGTTAAGAACTTTATAACTACTACGTCAATAGATAAAAATAATAAGTAATTGATGTGTCAAGTGTATAATTTACAAGTAGGTTATGCCATTTATGTGTAAAATCTTTATGTTAAAGGTTTTTTGGGTGGACACTGTATGCATTATAAAAATGAATTAAACAGGTAATATGCAGAAATAAAGATGATTGAAAAAAAATAAACTACTGACAATAATATGTAATCAAACATTTTGAAACAGATGTCATGAAATATGTTGAAGATTTGAAGCAGATAAGCATTTAAAAAAAAACATTATGGCTGATACATCTAATCTTTTGAACATTCTAAAACAGGTATGCTCAAATGGTTTGAAGCTGATATGATGAAACCATTTTTCAGTGACCTGATCTCTGATAAAAGTTGTTAACACAAATCATTTTGAATCAAATATTACAATCCCTTTTCCTTCCAGAAAGAATAATTTGAATGTAGAAAGAAGTAAATAGAAGTAATAGCAAAATAATGGCAAGAGTAAGGCAAATAATTCTTCAGTATTTTTCCTGTTATTGGCAGGTTCTAGAGCAAAGTGCCCTGTATAATGACAAACGCCGAAGAAAACTAGAAGAAATGAGAATGAGGCTGAAAGATGAAGGGGGTGGGGACTCTCCAATCGAGTGCTTGCAAACTGCGGGTAGAAACTCACCACAATTTGGGTTCAAACCCATCTCCAACGACTCCAAAGGTGGGGACAGTACCAGTCTGTGTCAGAGCTTTACAGAAATTCGGGACAATTTGGTAAATAATGAAATCGAGAAAAGCTTGCACGTACCTCTGGAATCAATGCAACATGTTCAACAACATCAGTATGCTTCGTCCACCGTTTCTAGTCAAAGAGGTCAAAGTTCTTCAATTCATTCGGGTGAAGTGGATGAGGTCAGACTTTCTAAAGAAGGAGACTCTAGTCATGCTGCAATGAGAGAAAATGAAAGTGAAACTAGAATGGCCAGGGATCGGCTCAGTGCAGTAGAGCCAGATTTGATCCAGAGTGTGAAGTCCAGTAGCTTGGGCAGGAATTCTTCGGTTCCGGATATGAGGACTGAGAACAGGTTGAGACGAGGGGGATCGGAGTTGTCTCCAGAAGATTGGAGGTACAAGGAACAAGAGGACAAGATGGCCATGCCTCCACCACCGGTTGTACCACCGAGAAGAAAGAAGAAGGCAGTATCCATGGGTTCGCTGAACCAAGAACAGGTAACAAAAACAATGGCTAAATTTTAGGGGAAGAATCTCGTATTGATATTTCAATATCAATCTAGCTTCCAGAATTTCAATATGGCTACTAAAAGTGTTCATTTTAATATTGTTTCTAATACCTCATACAAATACACTGTGTGTGGATCACCAGTGTTAACATGTTGGAAAATTCATGTGAGATCTTCAATGAATTGGATTATTGAGTACAGAAGTAATGACTTCATTTTGTCGAAGATGTAGGCCATATTGTGGAAACATAAAGTCCCCAATTTTCAGAAACACCCCCTGGCAGAGGTCTGCATTCCTACAAGTGCTTTCTCATTTGAAATTGTATGGCCGCAGTAAAATTATTATATGCAATGTGCCCCACCATGTGAATTGCCACAACTGGAGCACCTGTTGTTTATTGGCTCTTGTTTTCTGTAAGTTACCATAGATTTCTCAAAATCCATGTATGCTTTGATGAAAAGACTTCTTACCAAATGATTCCAACCAATTACCTTTTTAGCTTACTTTATAAGGTGCAGTAAATTAATATCTACATTAAATCAGCACCCTAAACTGACATCTATAATCAATCAACACATAGCTTACAATGCTTTATTTTTGTATCAGTGAACACGATTGGCGAGAGACTGAGATCATTACCGCTACCAAAGAAATATTATTTTCATGACCGTTTCTTTGTCTGTTTGCAGGATTATGCAAGTACTACTCGGAACTTCATAAATAAAAAAAAATATCACCAGGCCTTGGTTTCACTTGGATCCCATTAAATTTTGAAAAAGATCTGGATCAGTGTCTGGGGTGGTATTCACTAACATTCCTATCTTAATCTTAGTCCTAACTTTAGGATTTTTGTCATAAAAATATGTTAGGAAAAATGTCCTAGTGAAATTCGTATTCCCAAAGCATCATAGTCTTATCTTAGTCCTAACTATGGTCATAAGTCTTGTTCTGAACTCCTCTCAATTATACTTAATTCATCCATTGTGCCACAAAAAGCAGACAAGGATGGTTACATCACGTGATGAAATCTCAGTGATTATAATGTGGTTATACAAACTCTCACAAGATTTGCAACAGTGGACTAAGATAGGATTAGGGAAATTGTCCTAGCTAGGACATGTTTTGTGAATGCCAAGTTGGGACCTATCTTAACTAAGACAATTGTCATAAATTTTATGACTAAGATAAGACTAAGATTAGGAATGTTAGTGAATACCACCCCTGGATACAAAAAGAAATTAAATCTGGATTTTCCCGTTTACTATTTATTATGTGTCTTGGAAGAAGTATGCACTCTCCGAGGGCTCTTCTTGTTTACTTCCTTTGTGTGCTAAATTTGGGCATTTACCAAACTAAAAACAAGCAGTAAAGTGTTTATAAATAGGCTAGAGCTGATTCCTTTCTTTTGATCAAACATTTTTTTTTCCAGATGACCCCTACTGTAAGCTCAAGGTCGTCCACACCGGATGCTCCAAGTAGACCTGTTTCTGTACCACCACAAACACTGGCTGTTCCAAGACAAAGGTTTGTTACTCATTACCTCTTTTGTAAGGATGTAGATTAAGTGTAAAATAATTTGTGTCGGCTGTTTGAAGGTACCGGTTATTTACCATTTAAACTTCAACTCACTACAAATGCTTTACTCTAAGTTTTCAGACAGTCTTATTCCCTTCAGAATGAATAAACATTAACCTGCTATCCAAATACTTAAAATAGTCTTTCTTTGCAGCATGGATAAATGATTTTGGCCAACAATGTAAGTCTATCATCAAGTGTTGCTAAAGATTAAGGCTGAAATGGTTTGCATAATTTGGTCACCTAGCTTAATACATAAACTAATGAGGAAGAGTGTGACAGGCTTAGATTTTTATTGTATTTTGCAGCTCACAAGACGGGGCGGCGTATTTGTTGACTGCCCCGAGTCCACAAGTAGGTCGCAAGGCCCTGGATTTAAATGATGCCACCATGGGAGACAGACTGGTAACTGCATCAGAGGTAATTCCTTTGCAGTAATGAAATGATTCCACAAGTACTTCTTTCATCATCTGTGATTGAATCACAGTTGGTCATTGTCTCATTGATAAGTTCCTATAATTCAATGTTTGCTGGAACCTTACTTTCTTATAAACAAGAAAGTATTGATACATTTTGTTTTCATTTTTATCGTATTTTAAATTACCGGATCCTTGGTAGCACCTATGGGCCCTTTGCTGGAAATCTTTAAAAGTTGGGGGATGGGCAATAATACGAGCATACAGACATAATCTCATGTACAAACAGCCAATACAATGCTTTGTACCTGCCACTGCTCAGCCAATCGAAACCCTTGATACTTCTCTGTGTGGGGAATTCCCACTTTTATTAAGTGGTTATATTTACGTTTTGCAATGCTTAAATTATGTACTTTTCATAGAGATAAGAAGAAGAAACTTAAGTAAAATGTGTATAAAAAGTCCTTAAACAGTCTGGACTTGGCATGTTGGACTTTTGTTTGGAAAGGGTGGGCATTTCTGCATATTTTATGTTTCTGGGGGATGGATGATGATACGAACATGTGCGCTTCAGTGGATGAATTCGGTACTTCTATCCAATAAAGTTATAAGTTTACTCACTTAGGCTTTCCCTCGAATTTACTGGAGAATGAGTGCATCATAATGTATGCTGCATGCAAGAATTGAAGTTCTTAACAGATGTATACTCTCATCATGAAGTGTTTTCAGTTTAATGAGAAACAGCGTAACAAAATGTGGTAAACAAGATGGTGGCTTCACTGTCACTCGTCATAATGGGGGATTAATTGATCCAGACAATTAATACTCCTTCCCTCTTTAACACAGAGTACCCCATATTTGACGTCATTGGCTACAAAACAACCCCCAGCTCTCTCCACATTCATGATATATGTTGTGAAGTGTAAGCTACCCTAAAACAAGTTGTTTACTGCATTATGGGTGAGTGGTTATTGATTCTGCACTGGGTTGAATTTACGTCCCCTATCATATAGATATCTGACTTTAAGCTGCATAGATTCCCCAAAGTTCCTACTTGTAACTGGTATCTGGTAGTGTTGTGACAATGGTCGTAAAAGTTTGACAGGCTGCTCACTAAGTGCCCCAAAATGAAATTCGGTTTAAATATTTGAAATTCCAACTCTGCGAATGTGACGAAATCATTAGATGCTATAGTCTGTGTTTGCAAGCATTGCTTTATTCAACAAAAATGTGAATTCAATAGACCGGGAAAAGTGCATACCTCAGTCATGAACCAAGACCTCAAATAAATGTACAGAAATTTGAGTTTCTGCAATGACAAGATTTCCTGTACAATTTATTAAACTTCACAAAATATCTCATTGTAAATCTGTTGGTGAATGAATAGTGAAGGTTAAATATTATATATTTTTTCAGAATGAGCACACTAGGGCGGTGAATGATGTTCAGGACACTCTGGGTGATTACCAGAGGACTGTCAGTATTGCTGAGTCAGCAGCTTCTGCATCCAGTCTACAAAGTACCGAACGACCTTTTGCTGAGAGCGAAGTACAAGTGGCAGGAACCTTAGAAAAAAGCAACTCCTTTCCGAGAGGTCAACAACGTCAGAATGTGTCACCTCAAGACCAGGTAGATAGTTGTTAAATAGACTTCACATTTAAATATGGATTGTGATATAATCAAATCATGTATAGTTTATATCAGAAGCTTATCTTTCTTTTGTGAAACAGAACATCTCAGAAATAAATAAATTGAAAAATGCAGATCTTTAATATTTTTTTTTTGTATCTAGGCAGTTATCTGAAGCAGTCTCAAAATGTAATGGGTTCTATGTTGGGACAAAGATCCATCTTCTCATTTTTTTCATAAAGAATCAACATGTATAATGTGTAATGCCCGCTAACAAACAAACAAATGGTCTGGTGGATGAACGCTAAAACATACAAACAAATGGTCTTCAGTACTTCTGTGGTTGAACCAGTTTAACACCTTTGATTACAGGAATGTTGACAGAGGTCTTGGTGGCTTTGTGGTAAGGAGGTTAGCTCGCGTGGTAGTGTTTGGACCTCTGAAGTTGTTGATTGTGGACCCGAGTCCACTGGAAACCCTTGTCCAGTGACAACGGTATTGGTAAATTATGTGTACCAGTTGCTGTCACCTCTGTATTAATGGGTATATCGTGTATCCATATCAGCAATGGTTTGTGCATTTGGACAGAGTTGCCTGCTATCGATGGTCAACAACAAATATCGATATTTGCTATGTAATATATCACCTCTGTAGGTTCGAGTCCCACAAGTGGCAGTGTTGAGCACCTGTACCAATATAATGTACAGAGTGTATCCAGTCATGGAAAACCTGCAAAAGTCATGTAACTCGATTTTCTTTTTCCAGGCCTGGAAAAGTCATGGAAATTGACTCCAGGTTTTGGAAAATTCATAAAAGTCGTGGAAATTAAAAGGAATCCTTTCGCGAAACGGTGTTGTTCCTTTCTTTCATCCAGCATTTCAATACAAGGATACGTTTATGTAATCAAATCAAATTTTGGTGTCTTCCACATCTTCCTGTACTGTGACTGGAACCTTGTGTGTGGTTCTCAAAGGCAAAACGTGGGAGCTCGTGGCCTCGGTACATGTCTCGTTCATGCCACAAAGCATGTAAAAGGTCCTTAATTGTAAAGCTTTGGTCATGGAGAAGTCATGGAAAAAATATTAAAACTTAAGTGGATACACCCTGAATGTAATATATAAATAACATAATCAAAAAAACAATTTCTCAGAGAATAATGCTCTCATGAACTAGAACACGGAAAAAACTCTCTAAGAACACAGTGTCTGTGGAATCTACTGTTTCCTGTTGTCTCCTTGATTACCTGGAGAAGGAAAAACATTATGAGTGCCTTGTTTTATTATAGTATATTTTCATAATCTTAATTAAGTAATGATTTTTTCATCTGAGTTGGTTTTATATACTTTGTATGCATCTCCCACTCTTGGCTTATATTTCCACATGTTTACATTCAACATCAATGTCTGCACAGCAAGATGATGTGCCCACTACTCTGTATGGTTCTGGATTCAAATCATTGCCACATAGGAGAATACTGAAAACCTGTCCCACTGTAGTCATCACTGTTAAAAGGATTGTAAATCTCTTCTTCAACTGAAAAACATAAAATCTTTATCACAGGCCATTTTGGATCAAGTGTCGGTGCTCAACCTGGACACTGGAGAGCGTATACCCATGACGGTAGCTGAAGGGAAGCTCCCCGTCTGTATAAACCCCTTATCCCTCCATATCATGCGCAGGACCAAGGAGTATTTAAGCGATTCTAGTCTCAATAATGTTGGAGAAGGTAATTCATGTAGAATGTCATGCAGTTTGTTTATTAGTTTGGTTGCTTTATGTTAATATTGCTGGCTCTTCTGGTTTTATTTTCATCTTTAGATTTTGTAGAGTAGTGTAGACTAACACGTTTAACCCTTTGACCGCAACGGTAAAGTGATAGTGCTTTAACCTAATGGTGAATGGATGTCGACAGGATGTCAAATATGTGAAACATTGAAAAAATATGTAACAATAGAAACACATAAGTACAGTCAAACCTGTACATGTGACCACTCTCAAATAGAGACCACTTGCTAGTTAAGACCGCTTTTATTCCCCCCAATGAAATTTAGATATGAAACATACCCCGAATAGAGACCACTCCTTAGTTGTGACCAGAGACCGCTAAAATCATTCCCAAGAACACAAAAAACCTCTATACAAGAGACCACACAATGGAGACTAGAGGCTAACATGGGCACTGATAATCCATGGATGGGCCATATCTGTTGTGAATTGTCTCCCATTGTCCATTTCCACATACATGTTCAATTAAGACCCTAACAATAAACACAGGTTTAAAATGCCTGCCTCCTTTCTTTATCATTAAAACAAGGGATTTCTATAATCCTTTTAAAGAAAGTGTTTCCGTGTGCACAGCTGGGAAGCAAAAGGGCTGTGTGTAGATCAGTGCTCTGTGGATGAATATAAAGCTGAACTGGCTAAGCTTTGTAAGGGACTATTTACCATATGGTCTGTGTTAAATAAGAAAAGCAAACAAACCAGCTTTAAATGGGTATTGCAAATGAGAGAGAGATTTAAACAGAAGTAGTGATGGCCATTTTTCAATACAAAATTTTTGCCAACTGTTACATGTACTTTGTACATTTTGTATTTTGTTAAATAATCATTTTACACCAACTGACATGATTCTACAAAGACAGTAACTTTGACTACTATTCTCTTAATTGCTACATTGGCATTGATCTGAAACATGCTAATGTCAAACAGATTGTGGATTGTAATGATTTCTAAATGGAGAGAGAAATCCAGTGACAGGAAAGGAATTCATACAATGGTTTCATATAAAGACCGACCCCTACAAAAGACCGTTTTTAGCATTTCCCTTGGGCGGTCTTTATACACAGGTTTGACTGTATGTCTTTCATATTTAGTTGGGTGTTCCACATACACAGCAAGGCCAAAAGGGGTTTTGGTATACTAGCACAAGCAACAAAGTAATCAGAGACACATGTAGTGCACCGAATATTATCATTATCCATTCCTTTGAAAACCAATCCATTTTACAAATAAGAATAACATTCTTTCATAATATAGGGATTTAAAAACGTGTAGTAAATATAGATTCTATATGAAGTACAATTTTACAAATCATCCATTTTTTCCTTTACGACATTGGGAGTCATAGTATGATACATGTAAAGACTAAAACCTAAAAAAGGAGGGAAAAATTCACTGGACATTATGGGTACATGTGTACACAGACTAGAGGGAATCTGGCATTGACAGATATAGTACATCATTATATATACAGTGTTTATCGATTGTTGTCAATGAAGTTAACTGTTTGATTTTGTTTTATGTTGGGACTTTTGTGTCTTTTGTTCTTTTGGGTTTAAAACACTCAAAATTTGATGTCTTTGTGAATTCTACTTGCTTTGTTTTTTTTTAAATATATGGAGAAGTTTATGTTTCTGGTGCAATTTTGTAATATTCCACCTTTTGCCATATTAGAACATTACACCTTTTACAATGTTACAGAATTCTATCTTTTGCAGTATCACAACGTAACATTTTTATATTAATAGTGTTGTGGTATTAGATCATAATACCTTTTGCAATATCAAAAAATTATACTTTTTACAATGTTAAAACATTATACCTATTGCAAATTTGCAATATTAAAATATTACATATTTTGCAATATTACAACCCCCCCATTACATCTTGTGAAACATTGCAATGGTACATCTCTTATAATATTACATTAAACCTTTCGCAATATTACAATTTTACATCCTTTGCAATGGCTAATTTGCTTATTCCCATCAAACAAAACTGACACCTGTTGAGCTATTTGAGAAACCTTCTCTGTGGCCATGTTATTTTTTTTTTCATTATTGACATGGGTAATAGCATTCTCAGCATCTGTCATGATTAAATTTTATGGCAAGAAGTAAGTTTTTTGAATGAGTAAGCATTATCATGGTTTATAGAGGGTAGAGTTTGTGTCTTTGTTTAAAGTATTTCTGTACAATAACTTAAATTATCTATAGTTTTTTGTTTCGGGTTGGATATTAACATTTACTTATATGTCTATGTTTTGTTACTGTAAATGCTATTTACTAATATGCATTGTTGACACTCTCTTTAAGTATTAAACAAATTAGTTGTAGATATCTCCTTATCTGCTCCTAGAATACGTAGCTGTGCCATCGGTGGATTGTTTTTCATTGAAAACAGGACCAACACAGGAAAACTGCTTACTAAATTGCTTCCTTGAGTTTACCTTCATTGCTTCTAACTGCAGTAGATATTCATTACATTTTTATGTCTCTGCCTGTACTGAAAGTGTGTGGACTTTAGTATAGCTTGTAAGAGGATGTGGCAGGTTATTGAAGCACATAAAAAAAGGTTTGCAGAATGCAAATCGTGTCGTCCCAGCCAAACGCTTATTTCTCGGAATCATGCCTAATGTGTTGTAACAAAACAAGGAAAGGACCATACCACTATGATCCATAGCTGAAGGTAGACAAGAACATTTGGTTGTAGCATGTGATCCCAGTAGTGAAAGGTCTACCTAGGTATTAGAGATTGGTCAATAGGACATTGCTTTATCAGTCTGGACCTTATTTGTTATAGAAATGTAACAACATCTTTATGAAACATAATAAATATTAACAGTTGTGAACGCTACTGAATCACACCAAATGAATCTTACAAGACACAACGTAAGCCTTACCACAATGATCTGCAGCAGAAGATAGACAAGCCTGATTGGTTGTAGCTTGTGACCCATGCAGGGCAAGGTTTGACCCAGGTATTAAGGCCATTTTCTTCCTCGGCTTAGTTTTGGCTGTCCCATTTTGGATTCCAGCACGACAGAGGATTTTGCGAAATATATAATGTTTCTGTTGTTATTAGTTTTATACATTGTACAAATTTAACAAACTCTTAATGAAACAAATGAAGATTCAGTCTTTCAATTATTAAATTTATTTGTTCACAAGAGTAAAATTCTCTGAATTAATTATTAACTTTGTCAGCCATTTTTGTTTTGTATTACACCTACAGGAAGTAAATATGAAAAATACTAGAAAAAAGCAAGAGAGAGAACAAATTGAAACATTTTTAGGTAGTTGCTCTTCCTTCCCTTGAAAAAAAATATTTGACCTGGACTCTTATTATAGGAATTATGGTATATTGTCCACATCAAGCCAAAAACGTCAAATCCCAAAGTAATCCCCACCATTTTGGCTACCAGTGCGTTCAACTTCTGAAAAATTTCTATTGTACTATATATGTATATCTTCCCCTTTGCATGCGGTCTTTATATGTTGTTATTTGTTGTTATTTTTTGTGTATTTTTCTTTCTAACCCAGGGAGCTAAAGCTATTCCTGCTTATATTAACCCACTAACCATGTTAATACTGGACCGAGTGAACGACCTCATGGAAACAGATTCCGGCGCTCAGGCAGGTATGGCAAATTTGGGCTAAATTCAGTGACCAGAGTTTGTGCCAATATTTTCCTAGTGGTTACTACTGACTGGCCAATTTACGGGTTCTTTGTGTTTAATTTATCGATCTTTACAATCTGTTGAAAGTGGTGTGAACGTAAATGGATGAAATCAAATGATAGGGAAGGAATTTGTTCACCGATATTCAAATGTTAATATGCATATCTGGGAAAAGCAAGATTTCTGTGGAATTACTGATCATTTAAAAGAATCCATCATCAATCCATAAATTGTCCACCCACTGATAAGGGGCAAATTTATACCCTCGTTTCACACTGGAAATGGTACTGCAATAACCTTGGCGAATGAATGAGAATCATAAAGTTGCCATTAAAAGTGCCAGAGATACTGGAAGATGAGGTAATATAATAAACAAAGTGCGGAATGATGAAGAGGGTTGCTGGTAATAAGGGATTAACAAAGCCTGGCTACCACAAACTTCAAAGAAATTTCTATTTGAAAATATTCACCTTTATATATCTCCTGTCTGTCCATTATACAGGGAACGATGAAACATTAAAAAATAATTAATCAGTCTTGGCTTTAAATTTTGAAGCAATGTCTATGCTGAGAATTGCTTAGTTCTTGTTCATGATGTATCAAGTCATGTTCTTTTTAAAAAAGTCTTTTTATTGCTTTGCTAATTGAGACCAACTTTTAAAATCTTAGGATGTGGCAATTATCTTTATCTGTAAAAGTTTTTTTTTGATAAAAATTCAAATTGGACATTCTTTTTATTTTAGTTAATTAGTTTTTATCTTAACATTAAGTGTACTCTCTCATGTTTAAATTTGAGCCAAATTTTGTTTCAGTTGTTTCAGTTATGCAAGTACATGCACTGTATCTAGTTTGAATATAGTTTCTCTATGTTTGTAATTTGATCTCTTTGTCTCTTGAGTTCTGAATTAACAAGTAAATAAAGATAATTTATAGATTTAATGTCAGTAATATTCTGAAAATTTAATGATAATATTGATTTCTATCAAAATGTGTGACCTTAACTTCAACAAGCACACAACTATGTGTCTATAATTTCTCAGTCCTCACCATCAAGCAATGTACTAACTAAATAAATCACACAGCTGCACAGAGGTGTATTATATGAAATGTCCCAGTGGAGGTTAAAATTTACTTAAATATATGTTTTATCTCTATCTCTCATGAATTTTTTTGACATGAAAACAGTAACAGTTTCGTATAGTTACTAGCTGAGTTAGTATTCAATCACTGGCCTTCTTCCCCTGTCATTGTGGGTTTGAACTCGGCCCATGACAGTAGTGTTGTTAACAGTATGTCGATATCCGGAATACTGTTTCATTGTGGTAAAAACAATGAAATCCACATAGAATAATTTTGAACCGGTTTTTGAAAAGGTTATTATTTTAGGCTTTCTAATGGCTGATAATGACAAAAAGTGTGCATATTTTGTAAAATATGTCATATTTTTTCTTTATATTGGGCAGAAATAATGTTTACATACTAAATAATATCTCACGAAAGCCATTTCCATTTGCAAGTTATGGCTCATGTATGCCTGCGATTTTTCACTGCACAGTGACAAGCATACAAAATACTGGATTTCGCTTCATTTCAAAGCCCCGGTAACTTGTTTTGATTTTTGTAAACAATGCATTCACTGCATGCCAGTATGTTGGATGTAGTAATGGGCTCTTTTAATAAGACTGTAACTGTTGAATGGGGAGTAAACTGCCATCCCTAATGGGTACATTGTTTATCGATATTACCGTTATTTATTGTTTTGGTACAGTGTTGCCGGTATCAATGTCTTAACACGTATATCAGTATCGCTATTTTTAGTAAAGCCTCTAACTTACACTGCAAATGTTTGAAGTAAAGCCTAAATATGAAGAAAGTGTATACTTTTATGACGGCTTTTGTAGTTTTCACTGTGTATGTGATGAAATTGCCATGTTTTGCTTTGGTAAATTTTACTTCCTGTTAGTGGTTCAGGGGATGTGCCAGAACAAAAACATGTTTGGTGTTCCGGATTCAGTATATTTAGTAGACAATATTACCCCCCCCAATATCGGGCAATATTGAAATATTTTTACATACAATATCGATACCCACAAAACCAAATGATTTACCCACTAGCCACTCCCCTGACTTTTATTAAGTGCAAATATGAAATTGATCGCAGGATGTAGAAGCAAAATTTTAATTTTTATGGAACCCTCTTTTCAAAGTTGTGTTTTTTTGCGATAGTTTTAGACTGTATATCAAACCTAATACAGTATTTCTATGTCAATATTAGGTCATTTAGGTAACCCCATACAATAGGTTTATGTCCTTTTTTCACCACTCCATCTTTTCTAGTGCACTCTTTCAGTGACAATTTTAGTTTATCTGTGTAACCTAATACATTGTTTAGGTCATCTGCTTTACCTAATACACTATTTTAGTGGCAGTTTTAGGCCATCTATGGAACCTAATACAATGTGTCCATTTTAGGACATTTTTCTTTCTCAATACACTATTTCAGTGACCATTTTAGGTCTTCTTTGTCATCTGATACAGTAAGCTTAAGTCTCCATTTTACAGCAGTTTGTCTTCTCTAACCGAGTACCTCAGTGACTATTTTAAGGCATTCATGTGACCTAACATAGTATAACAGAAAAGGTTCCTTCTTGTTAGTTGACAATGGTGGTCCCTTTAACGTCACATTTGTCGTACTTGATTCAAAATTTGAGAATTATAATATTTTTCAGGAACGGAAAGTAAAAAATGTGAAAGTGAAGAACACCAGACCATCAACACAGTCAAAGGCCTCGGGAGGAAAAAGTAAGTTTATGCCAGATAAGACAGAAATAATTAATAGTAGTAACTGTATATAATAACTGCTTTGTTGGCATCATGTTGGATCGGTTTACTGTGTTCTTATTTTTGTGTACTTTAACACGATAATTAAACTTCATTATTTTAGGAGTTTAAAACACAGAAAAGGTATAAATTTGAGGCTTTTGGGTATAATTTATGCTAAAATATAAGACTATGATTTTCATTGTGCAAATATTTGCGTGAGTTTTGTACTTTTCTAGCACCTCCAGTTCTGCAATATTGTTTGCTATGTCTAAATTCACCAGGCATGTGCATCTGACATTTTTTTGATATTTCCTCAAAGATACTATACATTCGAAACAAAGGATTCTCGGAAACAATTAATTGTAATACAGTGACGAAATTAAGCACAACATCAACACAATTTGTGTCTTTGCATTAGTTTCATGTAAATTAACATTGCTTATTTAAAACTTATCCATTGCAATGCACAATGTACAGTGACTTGCACAGTGTTATAGGGGTCCACGCTAGCCTATTAATTAAGCGGCCCGTCAGGGACGCTTATTTGTTTTCACCGAAGTTCGACTGATCGCCGCCGCCGGATTACGGTCTCCCTTGAATAACTTCTTAGCCTTTCAAATTTTTCTTCCCTTCTTATCTTTCTTTAAAACTATAGGGGCGGGAAAAATTTGTGAGATACTTTGCGCAGACCTTAAGCTTTACTTAAGGTAACCTTAAGCATACCTCCAAAACACCTCGTCATCGTGTTTCGGAAAAAACCACACACCTGTGCTATAAAATTTATCAGGTACATTCTAGACCAAATTTCCAAGGTCGGAAAGGATTTTCTCGTCAATCGGACCATAGATGCCTGAATGGGAGGCGTTTTATTTTCGTAAATTTTTTTAAAATGGGTACTTGGTCTGTATCTCAAAAACGGTCAGGATTTCGGCGTTTTGTTGGAATAACTTATTCAGCTACTTTTTGAGAATCCTTCACATGCCGAAGTTTTAGCCCTGTATCTGCAATTTTAAGGTCACCTTAATGTCAAAAAACGGGGTTTTAGCCCTCCAGTTCACTTAGTTTTTCACTTTTTTCAACCAAACTTGGCACATATATTAAGATTTGCCAAAGGAATATCCTGACTTTATGGTGACCTTAAACTCAAAATGTTAATGGACATTTGGCCTGCTTAAAGTCATCAAATTGGAATAAAATGCTCTGGCTCCTTTCTTTTTCCATTTTTTTATATCGAAATTATCACTGGTATTAAACTAGATAAAAATAATACTTATGGTCACCTTAAACTCTCAGTATGAATGGAGTTGTAGCCACCTTAAAGTGAAATAAGGGGGTTTTCAGCCTCCAAGTATCTTATTGTTCGACTGACCTCAGTTAAACTTTGCACACTTATAAAGGATGGCAAACCAAAGGGTTATCCTGACTTTAAGGTGACCTTAAACTGTTAATATAATTTTGGCCCCCCTAATAACATTTGAATAAAGCCATCAGCTAAACTTTGTACACTTATAAAGGATGACAAAAGGGACATTCTCATTTTATGGTCACCTTAAAGTCGCAATATGGATGAAGTTATGGTCACCTTGTAGTGAAATTATGGAGTTTTTAATCTCCAGCTATCGTATTGTTCAGCAGAGCTCGGTTAAATTTGTACACTTTTAAAGATGACATTAGGGACATTCTTATTTTCTTTCCACCTTGGAGTTCCAATACAAGTACAGTCATGGCCATCTTGACGTGAAAATGAGGATTTTCAGCCCCTAACTGATTTACTGTTCAGTAACAACAGTTTAACTTGACATTGATTGTACTAAAGTAAGATTTTGTATAACATTTCACTTAAAATTCCTGTACTTAAGAGGCTTTGGCCATCTTAACATGATAAATATATACTTCTTTCTCCCTCCTCATTTATTTTAACACTTTTTAAAACCACACCTGGCATATGTATGCTTAAAAATATTTATGCTGTCTGGCAAACCTAATCTCTTAGTGTTTATGAAGTTATGACATCTTCAAAGAAAAAAATGAGCTATTTATGATGCACTGATGTGGTTATTAACATATTGCAACTGATCAGTGTTCACATAATATAAATTCCCAATTTTAGGCAGATTAAAAAAACCACATTCTTCTGATTCCATTCATTTGGAAATGTGGGGATATAACTTTTCCTTTTTGGGAAAAAAGCTTCAATTGATTCAACTTTTGTTTTGTAGAAGGAGTTGATGATCTAGCTACTTGTTCACATAGATTATATAAATTGGTCAAATGTATACACCTGACTTCTTTCACAATATAAGATGCTTGAAAAAAAACACTTTCTCATAAACAGTTTTTCTTGTACAGCATTTTATGTATCTCCAGCTGAGTGGAAATGAATGACTTGTCCTTTTCTTCTTCCTCCCCAACTCTGTTGTGTGATATCTATCAAAAGGCACATTCATGGAAAGTCTTTCTATGCAGAAAGAACCCCCCCAACTCCCCTTTAGTGCACACAAAAAGCAAGTGGAAAAAAGAATGGCCTCAGTGGGGGAAGTGGGGGGGTTCATGGAGGGAGATGATAGATAGAGATATATATGTGTGTGTGAAGCAAAAGTGCAACAAAAAAAAGTGGAATATTTATGCTGTTCTTTCGAATGTATATTGTTTTCTTTTCTTTTACTTTCTTCCATTTCACTTAGACTTCTACATTTAATTAATTTTAGCTCAAGTGGGAAATGAATTTTTGAAACTTTAATGCATTCAAATTCCTGAAGTGATGCACTAAATCACTTATAACTTGAAAAGTATTGCGTTCACAGCATTTTGTTAAAATATGTTATTAGGCTACTTTTTCCACAGCTACACCAAGTCCAATAACTTGTTTGGTCTTAATTTTGTGCATTATTGAAGTGTGGAATGGATCATGATCTCCTACTCTTATTCCTAAGCCTAGATTTTTAATTTCAATTGCTAAATCATTCATAAATATTGCAATATATAAACTCATACTTTTCTTTCCCAATAAATCCAGTAACATTTTTCTAGCACTATAGCTTGACTTGTTTGTAACTTGATTTTTCTTGTAAGCAATAACTCTGAAGCAAAATCAGTAACTTTTGAACAAAAAGTCTAACACACTTTGGTTCACTGGATTTTATTAGTGGTTTTGTTAAGTTTTTAGTTGAAGCACAATCAGTAATTTTAAACAATAGTTCTTAAGCATCTTAGTCCACTGCATTCAATTAGTGTTTTATACTTAAGTCTGATACTAATGACATTTTGAACAGAAATGTCTCTGGTCAGTGTACCCTTTCACTTGAGACCTCTTCTCTGAGAACATTACCAAAGAATGTAGGACATACAGAATCCAGGGAAAAAAAATGCCTCCTGGACAAAATGCCTCCTGGAAAAAATGCCTCCTAGAAAGAATGCCTCCTGGATATTTTGTGACTAGGAAAAAATGGCTCCTGAGAAAAAAAAGTTATTTCAACTTGTAAACATGTTACATATGAAACCTATAACGTATAATATCAAAAACATGTTAATTTCAGATATGTACAGTCAAAACCAGAACGTACAATATCGTGAAGTACAAATTACAAATATCTTCTTGAAAGGGTATCCCTTCAGCTGTACTCTGGAGCAGTTTAAAAGCAGGATTTATGGCTGTGAGGTTTCTTGATGAAATAGTTGTGGCCTTTATGGCTTACAATATGCATTCTTATCAAATTACAACATAGGTTATCCCCTCTGTAAGGAGTTGATCGCAGTTAGATGCACTAGGAGGGGCAGAAATGTAATTACAAGAAAAACACGACACCTGTCATAATGGAAACCAAGGATGAGCTGCCAGCCAAAAGAGTGAGAAGCACCAGCAAAACCTTACAAGAGAAACTTACATACCTTTGTACAGCTAAGCAAAATGGGTAAAAGACTGTGAATTTTTGACAGGCATTGGCGACTATAAGACTCAAGTGGAAAAAATGAAGATGCCTCTGAAGTTGTAATGTGAACCTGTAGTGTTATAATACTTGAAAGAACTTTTTTTTTCTTAGGAGGTATTTTTCCTGGTCACAAAATATTCAGGAGGCATTCATTCTAGGAGGTATATTTCCTAGGAGGCATATTTTCTAGGAGGCATTTTTTCCAGGAGGCACTTTTTCTGCGCATCGGACATACATTCTTTTGAGAAGTAAATTTCACACCTACAATTTCTCTACTGCCAAGCTGTGGTCGTTCTTTCATTTGTTAAATATGGTAACATACACAATGCAATAAACTTTTCATTTTCTATTCCTTGTGATGCATATCTTCACATCTTTTATGGCTTATTTCACACTTTTTCATCAGGGCCGCTTCGTTTTTGTCAGCAAAAACATTTTTCTAGTTTAATATTGTGATACTGATATTCTGCTTGTTCTTAATTTTTCAGAAAGAAGTTGAAATCACTGTTTGGGAGGGCCAAAAGCAAGTTGAAATTAGTCAAAGATGAAGGTAAAATTGTTTCCATCTAAGATATTTGAACATCAATTTTTGCAGGACACTTCTTCGTATATAGGAGAAAAGCTATGCAGATGGAACCGCTTGCTCTGCTGGCCCCCATATTTTCTGTTTGCCACAGCTAAGCAATTACTTAAGGGGATTCTCTTCAAATTTGGCATGTGCATAGAGTAGCGTTGGGAATATTTTCTGAATATGGTGTAGTAATATTTCAACCAATCTGAGAAGTCACATGACCAAAAATATATTTAGGGTTGTTATCTGGATGATAACTTAAAAAAGTGCCTCACTTTACAATTGTAAAAACTTCATTGCAAAAACAAATTCCTTATTTTCAATTTTTGTTTTTCTCTTATGAAGTAGCTTAAAAAAAACTTAATCTATATATATTTTTTATTTTAACAATTCAAATACAATAGGCATGTGTTAAGATGTGAAAATTTGATTGGCTAGGGGTTTCAGATTGATGGAATGACTTTTGCACTTAGTACAGTAGATCTTCTATTATCCGACCATCTATCATCCAAATTTTCAATTATCTGACCTCAAACCCACTCTCCCAACTCCATTTAAACCTGTTATTTTAGGCTTTCTATTATCCAACCTTTCTATTATCCAACCTAATTGTTACTCTCCCAAGAGGGTCAGGTAATGGAGGTTCCACTGTAATATAAATGTATTTTAAATACCAAAAACTGCTTAGAGGTTCAATAAAAACACTTCTCCAGTGATTTGTCTTACAAATAGAGTCACTCTGATTATTTTCATGTTTTCCAAGAGGTACTTTTGTATTTGGTACCAATAGTTCATCAAAAATCAAAGGTAATAACTAATGGCAAGAAACTCCATCTGTTTATATTTTCTTCATCCAGTGTTCAGCCACCCTGAGACCAGTTCGTCCTCAGATGATGATGAGTCAGGTGACCGCCGCATGATCAAGGTCAAGGCCGCCAAGTCTCATAAAGGACCATATGACTTTGACCTGCTGGTGCCTGTACAGTACATGGAAACGGCGCATAATGTGAGTCCTGTCAAATGTCCAGTTATTTATACTGCTGGAACTAATGTCAAATTTGACATAGCAAGAATGACAAAATAAACAGAAAGATCTTCCACTTTAAAAAAAATGTTTGAGTATTATTCACCTAAACAGTCAAAATGTTATTTCTCCGTGTCCAAATGTTAATATATTTTTTTTTATTTCAATGCCTAATTGCATGTGTCAAGTTAGTCATTATCTTGTGACCCCAAAACATGGACATTTATTCTCAAAATACATACGAAATATGGGATAAATTGTGCAGTTTCTTGAGATTGTTTTTTGTTAGCAATATTTTAAGTTTTTTTTCCATTATATCTGTCGACAGGCAAGATTTAGGTTACAAAGTGTTGTCACTTCTTCAGAAAACATGACAGTTCTGCTCAACAAAATTACAATTAATGTCCCAAAATCTACAAAAAATATTTAAAAATTCAGAATTTCTTCAGATTTGCTATTTGTTTCCAATATTTTATTTTTTCCCTCAATTTTATGCGTTTGACAAGTGAGATGACGGATGTAAAATCTCATAACAATGTTCGAGTAATATACTCAAGACACCAGAAAAATACTCCAAGCAGTTACAAAGAATGTTGTATTTTTTTTGACAGGGTGCAGTTTGGACGATGAAATTCTCACCATGTGGGCGTCTCCTAGCAACCGGTGGCCAAGACGACCTACTGAGAGTCTGGGTGCTAAAGGACTCGTATAGTTACTTTGACGATATGCGGCTCAAGTATAGCGAAGGTAATCTAAAGTTAAAAACAAACCCAGGACCTAATAGTGGCAGGTAAAGTATTGTAACCACTATACCAAGCTTAAGTCCTACCTCTACACCAAGGCATACCCACCTTAGTTTCAATTACCCCACAGTTGTTCTCTTTGATGTTTGACCCCTTTATATCTGTGGATACTGACATTGGTTTACCCTTTTGGTGATGTTGCTCCTTTGAGTCCCCTGTAAATGGGAGATTAAGTTCTATAAAAGTCCAATTAGAATTAGAATTATGTCACACTGTCCCCTTTCTGGCTCATAGGGTCAGTTTACTGTGTAAAGGTCCTTTGAAAGTTTGAAAAGAAAGTGCGTGATGGAGCTCAAACCCTTGCTCAGTAATCGGAAACCAAATATTGCCAAAAACTCCACAAAACAATTCCTCCAGAAAACAGTCCCAAAGTGCATCCAGATACAGAGGAAGACTGAAACATGGATAGATCCCATTCAATGTCTTACCATGAGGAGGTTTGATGGAGGTACCCGTGATTCATGGGATTCGTTGTGAATACCAGTCCAGGTCTTACGTTGTCATGTAATCTCATGTAGTGTGGACGTTTATAGCGCTTAAGCTGATTCATTTAACAGAATCTAAAGTAGAACAGTTCAAAGACATGCTCTGTAACATATCTGGGTCATAACCACAAAGGTACTGGAGGTGGATAGGCTTTTGTGAAAAGGTGATTTTCAAGCTCATTAGAAAGCAGTATAGAGGTGGAAGTATGTATGTTTCATCAGGTGGGTCATTCTAGATTTTAGATGCGTCATAAGCAAAAGTGTATGTGAAATTTCTGACTGATTTGTGAACATTTGCAAATATTTGTGAAAAAACAATAAGCTTCCTTTGTCACAAATTTATAGGAAATACAAAAATGTAACAAAATGTTAGAAGTGCTTTTTGTACATTTTCAGAGCAAAAGAAGAGGCTTTCTCCCACAGTGTCAGAAGGCAGTGATGACCAAGAGTCAGAGAGCTCAAGCAAACTACAGGTATGAAGTGTCAATACATGTCAGTGACTGATTAAATGTTAAAAAGGGAAAGAAAATTAATCTGCTTAGTGTCAGACCGTTGAGAAACAAAGTTCAGAGCCAGTGACTCAACTACAGGTGTGATGTGTGAATGTGTCAGCATGTGTCAATACATGTCAATAGCTGATGAAATTAATTGTGTAAAAGACAGAAAAAAAAGATTCTACCCAGGGAATAACAAGTGTCGAAGGTCTTTGTCAAAAAAAAATAGAAATGGTGCTTGAATGTGTCACTTTGTGTCCACACATGTTAACTCTTCATTACGTCTGGAAGATAAAAAGGATAACATTCTAATATAAAGTAAAGGTAATTGTGATGTGTCAGTATATGTCAATGGGTGACATCAGTACATCATTGGGAGCCAGAAATAACAACTCATTTACTTAATGTGTCGATTGATCTAGCATTCTAGCAATTCTTGTAACACCAGGCAAAGTTAGAGCGTTGGTAATCTCCTTGTTGTACCTAAGCTCCATCCATCTGCTCAAAAGTATACCAAACAGTTTTATAGCTTTGCTTTTGATTCTTCCACTGTGTCGAATACTCTTCTTGATGACCTTCTCTGGCCTTCTTATAGAAAGAAGCATAAATCCTATCTCTTCACCAAGGCATACTCACCTTAGGTTTTCAGTATCTTCTTGATGTTCTCTGTGGTGCTCGACCCTGTTTCTGTCCCTTGATATTCAAATTTGACTGTCTGTCTTGTATGGTTATGCATGGTTATGTACATTAAGCACCATAAACGTCCAGTTTAGATTTACCTTGTGTCACCAATGATCTGCTTTTCTTTGAATAAATACTCCATGAAATTGAGTATTTTTAATACAGTTTGGATAGTCAGTGAATATTTCAGATGAAATAAAAAAGAAGTTAAAAAAAATTAAAAAGTAACGTACATTAAAATAAAAGTTATATTAAAATATAAATATAATCTCCATTATTTCGGTGACTTTTTGTTAATAGCATAGTTTAATGTTTTGTAATGCAATTTTTTTACAAAGCAATTAAGAGACTTTATTAACTTCTATCTGTTAATTTACCATCTCTGAGATTAATACAGTTCCCTTTTCCAGGGCGAGGAAGCTTCTTCTGCATTCAACAAGCAGCCATTTTGTACATACAAGGGCCACACAGCGGACATCTTGGATGTGTCCTGGTCAAAGGTCAGTCAGGTGTAATAGTCAGAATTTGACTGAATTAAGATTAATGTCATTTTCAACACATTGTACAAGTTATATCGTGACTAGTAATTGAGGGGTGAGCGGGGAGTGGAGGAAAGCATTACATACGTGTTGGTCAAAATTTCACACTGAAAACAGTCGCTGGGAAGCAACTATAGCAAGGGTTTTTTTATTTCAGGGCTCACTGTGAATTGAACCCCAGAGGTTGGAGAGGAATGTTCTCCATCCTACGTAACATTACAGAATGATTAAGTAACTGCTTTACAATTTTAGAACTTTTGTCATTCTTACAACTTGTATGGACAGTCGCAAAGTATTGTTACAAAGAAAGTACATTTTTTTTCTTTTGGAATTACTGCCACGTTCTGATGGAATTGCTTCATCTATGATAGAATTGCTAAATATTTTACACAGAAACTACCTGCTTTGTAGATTTTTTTTTTCACTCTTTGTAGATTGCCTTGTCATTGTAGAATTACTTGATCCTCACTTGCTGTAAGGATAATAACTGTTGCAGTTCATTATTATTGTTGAGGAACTGCCGTGTTGTTGTAGAATTACTTTATCCTCTGTAGAATTGTCAAATACTTTATAAAGTTACCGTTTTTGTCATTGTAGTATTAATCATGCATTGTAGATATACTTCCTAATCATTGTAGAATTACTGAATAAATTGTAGTTTAACTACTTGCCCTTTTATTGTAGAATAATGCATCCTCTGTAGAATTGCCAAATATTTTACAAAGTTACTGTTGTGTCATTGCAACATTAATTCGCACATTGTAGACTTACTTCCTAGTCATTGTGGAATTACTTCAGCCATTGTAGGTTTACTGCCTTGTTGTTGTAGAATTACTTCATCCTGACCTCCTCTATGGACAGGACTGTGAGACTATGGCACGTTTCCAGGAAGGAATGTCTGTGCTGTTTTCAACATATCGACTTTGTCACCGCCATTGCCTTCCATCCAAAGGTAGGACCTTTATTTTTTAACCCTAGCTCATAAAGACTTGGGGTTATAATTGTTCCCAGTGCTGTTATAATGTTAAACTCGTATTATACTAGAGTTGTATTTGCATCTGTTTATCAATGCTGGAGAAACTGTTTCCACTAAATGTGGCTTCCACTAAAAGTGACACACATGCCTTTTCGTTGTTAAAAGAAATCCTCACATCATGAACAAATAATACCTGTAACTTTTTTCCCTTTCTTCAACTACATAAAAAGTTGTAAATATCTGATAGCATGTAGTGTGTTTTGTATATTTATTACATTTGAAGCTGTTCTTTATACCCCTGTTCCACCAAAGGATTAAACATTGATTGGTCCCGCAACCCTTAATCCTTGAGGGTCTGTGAAAAAACATGAATGATGGGTGGGCAATGGAATCGGGATTCGGGTCTGGGATTGTTTTCAGGAAGTCTCAGACCTCCTCAGACAACTCACGATTCCCAGACTAAGAGATTAAGCCACGATTGAGATAGGATTCAATAGTGCTGGGACGATGTTTGCAAACTTCGGTATTATCGCTCGCTGGCTCATTGCCAATCAATGATCGGTAAAATTTAAGTACAACCGATATTTGCTAAATTCATTTCTTTGCAGCCTTTTGGTCACAATAAAATGTTAACCTTAATAATATTTTGTAAAAATCTGAAATATTCATCAGTTAAAATCACAGAACTAGCCGTGAATGCAATAAAAATAACGTAAATAGAAATACCTTGGGGTTTTCCCACTATTGTCAAGTAATCATAAAATTAGCCAATCAAAAGTCAAGATACATCAAGCATGATCTGTTAGTGAGAGAGACGTCTGTGAATGGCTTTTAGGTTATATTATGGTTATATTTGTGGTAATTGTGTGTGTATTTGCTGGTTTATAATTTAATATTTTATTTTTCTGTCTGGTTTACACTTTCGACTCATGATCGGAAATGTTCGAAGTTTGTTTACAAATTTCCGATACGAACATCGACAGGTAAAATCCAAGCGATCTCCCAGCACTAGGATTCAACACCAATCCTGTCTGGGACATACCGACTGGGTCTCAGACTGGTCTGAGACCTCCTCAGACTTCCTGGGACTAATAACAGATTTTCTCATTCCTCCTGGGACTAAAATAAAACCGACCTGGCATTAAAATCCCAGGAAGTCTGAGACAACATAAGATTGTATAAATTAGGGTCTGAGGAGGTCTCAGGAAGTCTGAGACTGGGAAATTTGTGAGATGGGGCAACAGTGGATCGGCTACAGTCATGAAAAATATCAAACATGTTTGATTTTTATACAGACCTCAACAAATCTAAACAGACTCGAGCATACTGACTCCACATTTACAAAATACCCTAATAGGGAGCCTTAGTCGTGTGGTGGAACAGGGGCATAAGATATTTCCCAAATGTGAGTATTGTTGCCCATTTAGTTATACAGTCAAACCTGTACATGTAACCAATCTCAAATAGAGACCACTTGCTAGTTGAGACTGCTTTCATTCCCCCCAAGGAAATTTAGATATAAAACATACCCCGGATAGAGACCACTCCTTAGTTGTGACCAGAGACCGCCTAAATCATTCCCAAGGACAAAAAAAAACAACCGTGCGAGATAGAGCGATTTCGTCGAAATTTTCGACCCAGAAGGTATCTAAGGAATGTACTCTTAGCAATTTTCAAAAAATTTTCCCCTCCCCAAAAATGGCGGCCATTTTGAATTTTTGCCAAAAATGGTAAAACACAAAATTGCTTCTATCTCACTAACCGTGCGAGATAGAGCGATTTCGTCAAAATTTTCGACCCACAGGGTATCTAAGGAATGTAGTCTTGCCAATTTTCAAAAAATTTTCCCCTTCCCAAAAATGGCGGCCATTTTGAATTTTCGAATTTTTGCCAAAAATGGAAAAACACAAAATTGCTTCTATCTCCTAAACCGTGCGAGATAGAGCGATTTCGTCGGAATATTCGACCCACAGAGTATCTAAGGAATGTACTCTTCAATTTTCAAAAAATTTTCCCCTCCGATACAAATAAAACCAGCACTACTCAAACATATATTTTACAGGCAAAATGTGTTCTTTTTTATTTTACATTTATTGTTGTATAAAACATATATTAATTGCTGCACATTTATAGCATGAAAAAAGTATTTGGGTGGCACAACCACAACATGCGGGTCGCCAGTAAGCAGCAGGCCTTGGCCTATTTTTTAGTCGAATCTTTGATTCGAGTTATGTACTGAGTTGCGGTCACGATTTTAAATTCGCCGTTTAAACCCTTAAATATCAATTCTGCATAATATTTTCTTCACATATCTGTACATAAAGGTGTATATTATACACTCTGCCATTTTGAAGATTTTTAATGCTTTTATTCAGTTATATTTTATAAAGTAAAAAGCTTGTCTAGCACTTCGTCTGGCTTTCTCCAAGGACCCGTATGTCCTAGAAACTATTGTGTTTGCCATTGTAATGGTCTGCTCGAACGAGTCTTTTTTAACGGTTTCGTCTGCTGGTTTCTAGACCTTAAACCCCAATTAATTTATTTGTCTGCAGGGTTTATCACACAGTCACTGTTAATGTAAAATTGCTGTCTGCCCATCTACGTGTACTCAATTATTTGTCAAACAAATAAACCGCAAAGAAATTAATGAATGAAGTGACGTCACGGTAGTACTACACATTTGTCATTCAGCCAATCAAAATCGAGGACACCTCTGGCAGAGACAATGAAAATATTTCAAACTCCATAGTTCTACATTCAACCACTCGAAGGCGCTTTTGCATGTCCTAGAAGTTATCATGTGATTTCATTTTTCTGTCAATCCGTTTCTTATTTTGGAAGAAGTTGTCTTTCAAATTGTTTTACAGTATATTTACAAAATAAACCAGTTCGCTAATCTTATTTCCTGACAATATTTTATAAAATGGACGTTTCGACAAAGATCAAATACTGTGTCCTCGATTCTGATTCTGATTGGCTAAAGGACGAAATACTTCATCGGTAAAATACAGCATAATCTGTGGCTCCCTATTATCGCTCATTGTAGCTATCGTAATATTGTAGAAACAACACACGAATATTTTATTTAAATACTTACAATTTGCTTCTGTAAAATATCCATATACAGTACTATATATCCACGCTTCAAAATTGAAATATGTCTTCTCATTTCATAATCAAATTTCAAACTGCAAGTCCGTGAACAGGAAATATGCTGGTAGTTTTCGTCTTAAACCAGCCTTGTAAAATATTGTCACGAAATCCCCACAAAGAACTGCCATGACTGCGCATATTTGTTCATTAATATTAATGAGGCAAGTCCGAGAACAGGAAATATGCTGGTAGTTTTCATCTTAAACCAGCCTTGTAGAATATTGTCTGGAAACCCCACAAAGAACTGCCGTGACTGCGCATATTTGCTCATTAATATTAATGAGGCAAGTCCGTGAACAGGAAATGCACTGGTAGTTCTCATCTTAAACCAGCCTTGTAAAACTTCGCATCTACAGACCCTTTATATTTGTAAACCTTTCACATCGCATCACTACAAATACCCATCTCGCTACACAAATCTGAAAACAACTCTGGAAGCGGTTTGCAAATGCGGGCGATAATACCGAGTTTAAAGATTTCAACACCCAGTGCTGCCCTAAGATTCGACTGTGTGGTTGGCAGAAGGCCAATCACTTCACCCTTGTTTATCTGTTGTTACCAGGACGACCGTTACTTCCTGAGTGGATCTCTAGATGGCAAGTTACGCCTCTGGAACATTCCTGACAAGAAGGTGACTTTATGGAATGAAGTGAGCGGCAGCACTAAACTCATCACAGCGGCAAACTTTTGCATGAACGGCAAATTTGCCGTGGTCGGAACCTACGATGGCAGATGTGTCTTCTACAGTACTGAGGTAAGGTTTTGACAGCCAGAAGGCTTTTTTATGTGTGTTTTATGATATTTTATTGATGATAAATGTAAGTTAATTATTAACTGGAATTTAACTATCGTTAATCATTTGTTGATTTCAATATTATTGCCAATTTCTTTATTGTGCACTATTTTAAATCCGTTTTCAGTATTGTAAAAGAAATTTGTATTTCAATAATCAATACTCATACATTAGAAATTTAGTCTTTTATATTTTTCAAAATTTAGTTAATTTGAAAAAAAAAAAACAACTTTGAAAATCTGTCCAGACACAAGGAAGTTTTCTTTAAAATGGAGGCCTTTATTGTATACTGTCAATACCTACCGATTTGACAAAAGTTGGACAATATTCAAAAACTGTTTTGATTCTTATTGTACTATCATTGATGTGAGTACCCAAAGTATAGGAAATAATTGCTATTAAATAGTCATATCATTGGTGTGTACTCGTGCTGCGAAATTGTTTAGGATTTTTGGTTGAATGTTTGGTGTCATTAAAAACAGCAAAACTCTGATCATCTCACAACGCTTTCAAAATTGAATAGAAACCTATCACAAAATCTTCCCACTATGTTAAAAATATAGTCCAAGCATATGGTCTGTAGATATTTTGAGCATATTTCTCCATCGTATGTTTTATAGTTTGATCAAAATAACATGTTTTGTGTCAAATTGTGTCCAGATTTCAAACGTTTGAACTGAACTTTGTTTTTGGGATAGTCTCAACAAAAAAATTATTGTGGCACTAATGTGCAAAGGGCCTTAAGATGTTCTACTGTAAAACTGTGGTTATTTGTGTTCCAGCAACTGAAGTATTATACTCAAATCCATGTGAGATCTACACGAGGGAAAAATGCCAGGGGACGCAAGGTGACAGGCGTTGAGCCCTACCCCGGGGAAGATAAGGTAACTTTGAATGTTTTACTGTCCATGTAAAAGGTCAAAGGTTGATGTTGGGTTACTGTAATAGCCAGGGCCGTATGGGGGTGGGGGGTGGGGTGGGGGGTGGGGTGGGGGAGGAATTTATCGTCCAAATGTAATGCCATGATTTGAACCCAAGACTGCAGACGTTAGGTCAGTGTGGTTATTTGCCAAACTGAATCATTGTGGTTATTTACCAAACTGAATCCGTGTGGTTATTTGCCAAACTGAATAACTACTCAGACAGAAAAACGTAAAGCTGATGTGCTACAGATTATAATAAATTTGCAACACAACATCTGTGGTAGCCCAGAGTGATAAGTTGTAATAGAGTAACAGCCAAAAAGATTGGTCGTGACTTTTGAGGGACAGAAAAATAATCACTCTGAAAGGTTTTTAAACATGTTGACAAAAAGGAAAGAATGTTTACAATCAACAAGATTGTATTTTTGTCCTTTATGACTGAAAAAGATAAGTCATACAAGCAACAACAGTAAGATAAGGATTACACTATTGGGACAGTTGTGATGCAAACTTGTGAGAGTGGAACTAGAGTATTGCAGATTATTATTATTGTGTATTTTTCTACTAGGGCTGCAAGCGAGCCTGAAAATGCGCCTCAATTCCTCGTTTTAGAAGAATAGACTCGGACTCGGTTAATCGCTTCATTATCGCACACGAAATAACCTAAGTAAGTAAGTAAGAAACACTTATATAGCGCCGAAATTGATGTAAACATCCTCTAAGGCGCTGATGTGCAAAAAGGGATAGTCCAGTTCCAGAAAAAAGGTCCGTTTCCATATTAGCGTCCGATAGGGGAGATAGGCTATGGTGGAGGATAAGCCAATCTAAAAAGGTATGTTTTCAACTGTTTTCTGAAACCAGAAATGCTTTCTATGGTTCTAATGGCTTGAGGAAGCTTGTTCCACTCTGTGGGAGCCCCTGCTATGAAACTGCGTAGCCCTGAGCGTTTATTTGGTTTAGATGAGGAAATTGATAGGCGATTGCCCCGTGTTAGATCACTCCGCCTAATTAGAGCGGAGAGATATGGAGGTTGGCTGAAATGTATTGCTTTATAAGTGAGGAGATTATATTTGAACAATATACGGTAATGAATGGGGAGCCAGTGTAGTTTGTGCATCAGTTCTGCATCATATTTTGATATATTACACCTTACAAACGGTTCAAATGCGTACAACATGAAAGAATGTTGATAATTCATTGAATTTTGGAAAAAGGACACATTTATAATGCAAAACACAGGAAACTTTAACCATTTTTATATTGCGAGATTTGAGGCGTCTTTGAAATACGCTATATTAAATGCCGTCTTATAAAAACATAGTTACACAAACAATTAAAGTTTGCAAATGCTTAAAATATAAAAAAAATGAAACGAAAACACCTTTTATTAGTAAAATATATTAATATATTTAAAGGAAAAATCTAATTTTGTAGTAGATTTTACGTCCATGTTTAGTTGTTTTTGAAGACCTGGTTCACTTTTCTTGCCTCGAGTATTGAACTGATTCGTTTCATTTACGAGTAACCGAAGAATCGTTGCAGCCTTAATTTCTACTCAGCGCAATATCTCTGTATAGTACAGGACTCAAAGCACTATTTAACCAATCTGACTGCACAGGTACAGATCAAGCTGTCTAGTAACTGAGTAACTCTCAGTTTGGCAAATAAATGATCATTTATCAACGTCCTTGAGGTTCTTTAGTGTGCCACTGGGGATAGGACCCAATGACAGAGGACCGCCATTTTAAGTGGTCATCCAGTATGTATCTGCCTGTACCTGGGATTGAACCCATATCCTCTGTGTGTTCCTAGGAGAGTGTGTTACCCTCAAGGCCACAGTAGCAGATATGAAATTTGACAAGAGACACTCTGACAACATATTTTAAGCATCAGTGTACAATTCTAATACTTGGGCACTGAAGAAGTTGTGTACTAGTTAATTAGCTCGGTAGAATAGGTTCACTTTGTAGTTGAGTGTATGAAAACAAAAGAAGATCATCAAGCTAGCTATGAAATATGACAAATATGCAAATACAATAAAAGGTCACACAGTTTGGTAGTTTTATTAATTTAAGTTTTACCAAAATTTTATGTGCTAACAATTCATCCGTGATTGCAATTAAATATGGAACACTGAACTGTGAAAAAAATAGCAAGAAGTAAGGAATCCTTTCCATAAATTAACCACCAAAAGGTACAGCTATGTGCTTTATGTTGATTTTCTTCACTGCTGAACTAAGTGGTAGTGCAGATAACGTACTTGCCTATCACTTTGTAGGTCATGGGTTCGATATCATGTTTAAATAATAGAAATTGGTCATATAGCAGGTTGGTGACAATATTTTCTTCGATAAGACCTGTAGTTCAATCGTTTATCTTGTCTTTCTTTCTCTGTTGCAGATCTTAGTAACTTCCAATGACTCAAGAGTTCGACTGTATGACCTGAGGGATTTGACCTTGACCTGTAAATACAAAGGTTGTGTAAACAACAGCAGTCAGATTAAAGCCAGCTTCAGGTAAGTGTAGATTGAAAAAAAAATTACTAAATGTCAAAATTGGGGAAAAAAGAATTATGATACTTTCTGTTTCTTCATATGGAAAGAGAACATGCTTCAGCTGCTATTCTGGTTTTGATTTGCAACATTGATAAGCCCAGTAGTGTTTGGCATCATGGTGATTTTCCAGTTTTGTGAAAGTATTGGCAGAAGTTCGATAGTGTGCTCAATAACTGTCCTGAAAACAAAGGTTTTGTTTCAATATGCCCAATTTGTACTCCACATAAACACCAACATAGCAGAAAATATTCTTTGTTTGCCCAAATGTAAAACCTACATTCCGTTGAGAATATTATGATATTTTTCCAAAATATCTATGGATATTATGTTTTTTTATGTTATTTTAACATTGGCATAGTTACATTAGGTGTCTATTCTTCAGTTCATTTTGGAAAGCGTTATTATTATGATCAAACTAGAATGAAGTTTGCTTTTACATGAAGATACTTTGTGTCGAACTCAAAATTTTAAATAATTTTAGTGCCTCCGTGTTTATATATTTTTTTGTTTTCTTTTAATTTGTTGATGTTTGGAACATGCCATGTCTTTAATGAATAAGTGAATTTGCAAAAAACTACCTGATGGAATTGATTTGGTATGTAGATGAAAGGAAGATGTCCACTTTATTCTAACCTTCAAGTCCCAGAGATAATTTTATTCTAGCAACCATAAAGTTAACACTCAAATGGCAGTACTTTTGATTCTGTTTTCATGTCTTTTCAAGTCACAAGTCTTTACTTTGTACATCATTCATCAACATTTCTTTGTATTTTCAGCCATGACGGACGGTTTATACTGTGTGGGTCAGAAGACCACTTTGTGTACATCTGGAGAACTCAGCACGAATTCCACAAGTTCTCCTCAGCCAGACGTGACAGGAGCGATTACTGGGAGTCCATTAAAGGTAGAGAGAGAGATATTCCATGGTGAAAACTGGTGAATTGTGGGTAGAAAGCAGTGAGATATTGGGTCATCAGAATTGACATATGTTATTTCTGGAATTAAACAATATTTTAATAGTATGAGTACAGTAGAACCTCGATTATCCGGCCGTCTATTATCCGAATCTCTGGATTAACCAAACCGAAATCGTGTCTCGATATCGTGAGCGAATAAATTTCGGTTTCCTTCATCTATCTGATCCCCTCGATTATCCGGCCAGATTGTATGTCTCCCACTGGGTTCGAATAATTGAGGTTCTACTGTATCTAGTTTTCTAGCTTCTACTCTGTTTTTCAACTAAATTGGCCTGTTTTGAGGAATCTGGTTACTGTTGCACAGCCTTAGCATAAACCAGAGAAATAATTTGTAATGTGTGTCATCTGATGTAATGTTACTTGCTGCACAGTAAAGTTTTGTGAATTGATTCGGTAATGCATTACTCAGTGGCCTGGAGGTTAGGGTGATGGTTTGATTCTGACTAGGGTACAAAAGTTATCTCATATTTACCCATGGTTGCTGACTCATGGCTCTCAGTGGACTAACAGACTATGGTCACATTGTTATTTGCACCTTATACCCCTGTCACACTACAGGCGGTTCATCCCAATGTTACAATTTTTACTCGGCGATGGAATCGGCCAGGTTGCCCTATTTCGTCCAAGTTGTTCATGCTATAGGTGGACGGTCATTGATTGGAAACTGTTTTTTAACCATCAGTAACAGTAGGATAACAGTACTACAAATGTTAGTCACCGAGAAACAACCTCCATTTATCTCAACTCACCTTTGGTAGCCGTCGGATGAACACGTGACAAAACGACCAATACCTCCACTCACCTTATGTCGCCTTGTTACACTGAAGGACGACCGAATCACAACCTTATATACGCCGTGGACCACACCTTCAGTTATCATAGTAAGAAATTCACATGCACATGTGCGGAATAATCTGTGCATATTAACGGTTCTGGAATCAGAGGCAGAAATTTTAAACTTTTCAAAAAGGACGCCAGTCGGTGATCCAAGGACAGGGATGTTTCACCGAACTTGGGTTACCGCGGGTGATTCCGCCTGTAGTGTGAAAGGGGTATTAGAGTCAGTCATAGAAGGTAGCACTGTAACAGTTTGTATATAACAGTAATAATACAATTGTTATTTCACTCTTTATTTTGACTATGTTATTTTAGCACTCTCCCCAGCATAAGTTGACAAAACTCAGACACAAAATCCTTATTGGGCCTTGTTTTCAGTGTAGTTACATGCATGAATTTCTTGTGATCAGAATTTGCATTAACACACACCCAGACTATAAATGTTACTGTACTAACATAAAGTGCAGTTAATTCACCCTGTGCAGTGATGCTGAAGGAGCTGTAATATTTGACTTATAAATTTTTGTATAATTTTTTTTTTCTTTCCAGCGCACAATGCTGTGGTAACTGTTGCCATCTTTGCACCCAAGCCGGGACTTATCATCAAAAATCAATTTGAATACCTAGACTCTTCCGACAAAATGTCCACTCCAGATGTGAGGGGAGAAGTCCTTATTTCAGCCGACTACAATGGGACCATAAAGATTTTCATCAATAAATTCAAACCGGGCTCAGGATAACTCAGACATTACATCGGAGGCAGATTTAGAAGAGAAAATAATTAGTTAGCTCTAGTAGTTTCATGTCATCTGACTGAAGGTTCTGACATCTGGTCATATTGAAGTTGTTTTAAATTTTGCAAATCTGGTTGAAAAATCAATTAATGAAGCATATAGCTTCGTCAAATATCAAATGATGAAATCTATGTAATAATTTTCACAAAAACATGAGGTTGAAGTAGAATGGTATTTCATGGAATAACTAACATTATATAACATTCATCAAATTAAATGCATTGTATTTCATTGAAAATTTTCCAAATGTATTTTGAACATTGAAAGAAATATTAACTGGTTGTGAAAGTTAGATTTCTTGTTTTATTACGCTACAATAGCTTACCATGTGGGACTTAATGCTGTTCTCGGGTTGCCACACCCGGGGCCAACGTCTTAGAAAAAAAGATCGTTCTTGTTAGCCACCGGATATACTGGTAGTTGTCGTCACGTGATAACTTCTGACCAATCGCCCTACTTTCTCGTTGGCCACGATTGACTGGTAGCAGTTTGTAAATATACAGACATTTTCATTTATTTCTCAGTTTTTACTTATTGTTGGAGGCTCATATTTGCATATTTCTATATATATATTTCATAGATCATTCTGTAAAATTCTTATTTTCACAGGATAAGTATTCTTTGATTTTCGCGTGTTTTGAGTTTTCCTCGGTACAGGCAATTATATTGTACGTCTTTTTATTGCGTATAAAATGTCGATTCACCAAGCAAATAAAGACAAACCGAGAGCTCAGAAATGCCGCCACTTTTGCTTCAGTTTTGATATACATAACTACTGCCCTACCTGTAGGGAGGCTGGCAAGGGAGACGACCCCTGTGTCACCTTTGAAACACCCTGTCAAATCTGTACGTCTTTTTCAGATGAGCAGTTACAAAAAATTCAGAACAGGAAACGTTATTTAAAAAAGCAAAAAGCGGCCACTATTTCTAAAGATGATGAACTAGATCTTTTGGGTGAAGGCGACGGGGATTCCTTCACTGGATCAAATGCAGACCTCGAGAGTGCTGCTGATAATCTGTTTACCTCACCCCCCGCCCACAACCTCTTGCCTTCAGTTCCCTGTCCTTAAAAACCCCAGCCAAGACTGTTCCACCCACCCCAGGTACTGCTTTGCAAAATGAAATCCAGAAAAACCTTGAGAAATCCCTGGGGATTCCTTAAATATACATATACAGCAGCAAATGGGTTCCTTCCAGGCATCCATGTTGGAAGCTTTTCAGTCACTCCGAGAGGAGTTGGCTACACAAAAGAAAGTCGAGGTAGAATCCTCGCTTCTTGCTTCCAAACCTGGCTCGTCCAGTAACAATGCTGCCCCTCTGGATTTACCCCCAGCGAGATCTGGTACTAACCTTCCAAGCGAGGCAATGGATGTGGACTACGGTCCAGCACTCCCTCCTCGTCTAGTACCCTCTCAAGATTCCTCGGAACAGTACGTTGCCCCCTCTGAAGGTCATCCCGAAGAGGTCTCGTACTCTCACAAAAAGCAAAGCCATAGGCAGCCAGTTGACCCGAGCTCTGCCTCGGACCAACTAAATGAGGATTCCGACCAGCCTCGGATCCCTTCTTCTAGATCCAAAAAACACTCTGACAAGAGCAAACATAAATCAAGATCTAGACATGTGCCATTCTCTTCAGAGGACGATCAGTCCCCTGTAGCCAGACACAGGTCTTCTAAGCCCTCTAGGGCTCAGCCCTCAGGAGTAGCTTCTGATCAAGACCTCCCACAACATGATCCAGACCCTCCTTATTATAGGGAAGTAGCTTTGTCTGACATGCCCTCACAATATTCTGAAGAAGTAGACACCTTCAGGCGTATTCTCTCTCTCCCTGACCCCAGGGAATCTATGCCCAGGTCGTCTACTTCGGTATTAGGTCTGGATGATGAAAAAGGCCGTCAAGAGCTCAGACCTAGAGGTCCTTCCTCTATCCTTCCCCTTAGCTCAGTTATCAAGGACGCCTTTGACAAATTCCAACATGACTTTAAGGCTGCCAATTTATCTGAGGGAAAATATGTCAAGCCTCCTCCTTCCACTTCCAAGTGGTACAAGGTGGGACAGCCCACTTTCCAGGACAAAATTCAGGAGTTGAATACGGACTTTGCTAAGATCTGTATTACTCCTAGACCTTCTGGGGCCCCAGTAGCCAGAGTTCCCCTGCCAGTTCTCAAGGAGCTGGAACTTCAGGCTAGACAAAATATCTCAACCCTCAACTTCACCGCTGCATTTGCCAAAACCTCCTCTTCTTGCAATGCTTCATTGGAAAAATGCCAACATAGCATTAAGTCTACTGTCAAGAAGATTAAATCTCAGATTCAGAAAGGTGCCAATCCTGAGAAAGCAGCAAAGCGCGGATATGAGGAAGTAGCTGACTACTTAGATTTTTGGAACAAGACAGTACTTGTCCAACACAGGGCCCTCACTTGTCTCAGCAAATCTCTAGCCCATATTTTGCAGAGGGAATTATACTCTATGGCTAACACCGGCTTGCTAAGGCGCGAAGCCGAGATGACTCTATTACATCCACAATTAGGAGAAACGAGACGTCAAGAACTCAGGAACTCGTCCTTTTGGGGCCCTTCCTTGTTCGAGTCTCAACTAGTGAAGGAAGGTGAGGACTTCCTTCTCAAAAAAGGCACCTCAAAAGATTCTCAGGGTTTTGCACCCTACCAGAATAAGCCCTTTCGTGGTCCCCACAAGAAAAGAGGCTCCTACAGAAAACGCCCCTATGGGGGCAATACCTCTCAAAGCAGTAACCAGTCCTTTCCCTCGGGAAGAGGAAAACCCAACTTTAGAGGCTCCAGGGGTCGTTTTCGACCCCACAATAGGGGAAGGGGGCGTGGAAACCCCCCTTCCCAATGACTCCTCCAAAGCCTCACTCAGTCCACCAGTAGGAGGTCGCCTCCGTTCTTTCAGGAGAGACTGGCTAACAAACAAATGTTCTCAAAACGTGTTAAACATTATCACCAATGGCTACGTTCTGCCATTCCGTTCAAAGCCAAACTTGATCAGATTTCCTCTGATTCTATCAGAGTTCAAGGCCGAACAAAAAGACCAAGCCTTGGCCACTTGTATCCAGTCTGTCCTGTCAAAGAACGCCATCGAAAGGGTGGAAAATGTAAAATCTCTCGGGTTTTACAGTCGCCTGTTCCTAGTACCCAAGCCTCACCAAAGGTGAAGGCCAGTCATAGACTTAAGCAGGCTCAACACTTTTCTACACGTAGAAAAGTTCAAAATGGAAACTCCAGAGTCCATCAGGACCTCCCTGATTCCAGGGGAGTGGGTATCGTCGATAGATCTGTCGGACGCTTACCTGCACATCCCCATCCACCCAAACTCAAGGAAATACCTAAGGTTTTGCTACAAGGCTCAGGTGTTCCAGTTCACCTCCCTCCCATTCGGGCTGGCAACAGCCCCCCAGGTCTTTACAATGATCGTAAAGGAAGTGAAACTAATGGCCCTCTCAAGAGGACTCAGAATTCACCAATACCTGGACGACTGGCTGATCAGGTCCCAGTCTCAGGAGGAGACCCAAGTGAACACACAGGCAGTGGTAGACCTAACTCAGTCCTTGGGGTGGATAATAAATCAGGAAGAATCAGAACTGAAACCTACTCAGGTGTTTTCGTTCGTGGACTACGAATACCACCTAGATTCAGCCCTTGTAAAAAACACTCAAGAGAGATGGCTCAAACTTCAGGATTTGATCCTACGACTCAAGTCAAAACGTGTTTTGACTGCAAGATGTTTGATGTCTCTAATTGGGTTGCTAGCCTCAACGGAGAAAATGGTCCCGGAGGGACGCCTTCACATGAGGCCCTTTCAGTTTCATCTCAAGGAGCACTGGAGATATCCTCAGTCGCTGGACAACCTCCTTCCCTGGACAGAAGCCATTGCAGCCCACCTGGATTGGTGGCAAAATCCCTCCAATGTGATGAAAGGTGCAGACCTTCATCCCAAAGACCACAGTATCCAACTCTTTACCGACGCCTCAGACGAAGGTTGGGGCGCTCACTTAGACCAAAATTCTACAAAGGGTCTGTGGTCAGATCGGGAAAAAAGGCTACACATAAATGTCCTAGAATTGAAGGCGGTCTCCCTGGCCCTTCGAGACTTCAAGGACCAGTGCCAGAATCAAACAGTGTTGGTTGCGACGGACAACTCAACAGTGGTAGCCTACATCAACAAACAAGGAGGAACTCACTCAGCAGAGATGTGCGCTCTCCTGTGGAAGATCATGACCTGGTGCCATCACTAACACATAACATTGAAAGCCAGGCACATCCCAGGGTGCCTGAATGTGATGGCCGACCTACTATCCAGGTCCAACCAAGTGCAGTCAACAGAATGGTCTCTGCACCCACAGGTGTTCAAACAGATCTGCCAGAAGTGGTTCACACCTCATGTAGACTTATTTGCCACTCACCTGAACCACAAACTCCCACTATACGTGTCTCCTATCCCAGACCCAAGGGCCTGGGACATAGATGCTCTGAACATAAACTGGACCAACCTCACGGCCTATGCGTACCCTCCTACGGCCTCCTTCACAAGGTGATCCGAAAGATCAGGCAGTGTCATTGCCTGATCATCGTAATAGCCCCAGGCTGGCCAGGGATGCCCTGGTTTTGGGACCTAGTGCAGCTCTCAACAGAGATCCCACTGCAACTCCCAGTGTCAACGACCCTACTCAAACAGTCCCACAAGTTGGTGTTCCACAACAACCCCCAGCACCTGAACCTCCACGCCTGGTGTCTAGGAGCGGACAACTCCAAGAACAAGGCTTCTCTGTGGAGGTGGCAGAGAGAATTGCTGCCCCTCAGCGGTCATCAACAAGGACCATCTACAAGTCAAAGTGGGCCCTATTTGAGAAATGGTGCAGAGAAAATTCGGTGGATTTCTCCACTCCATCTGTGAAACAAATCTCAGATTTTTTCATGTACCTGTACCAAGACCTAAACAGGCGCCCCTCGACCATTGATGGTTACAGGACTGCAATCGTTGACACTTTGGGCCCAACGGCCCAACATATTGCACACAATGCAGACCTTCATCGGTTACTCTCCAGTTTTCACAGGGATCGTCCTAAAAGTTCCAGAAATTTACCCAAGTGGAACCTTTCTGTTGTCCTTAACGAGCTCACCAAAGCACCATTTGAGCCCATGAAAGACACAGACCTCAAACATCTTACTCTCAAAACTGCTTTCTTGCTAGCCTTGGCCTCCGGCAAGCGCCGCAGCGAAATCCATGCCTGGGTCGCAAACAAAGTATCTAATCTAGGCCAATGGGAAAAGGTTGCCTTGTTCCCTTCTTCTGATTTCATAGCCAAAAACCAACTAGCAAGAGAAGGTTCTCAAAGTGTGTCACCAGTGACTATCCCTGCTTTGACTACCATTGTAGATAGACAGTTTAAGGAAGACAGGACCCTGTGTCCCGTGCGGGCCCTGAGGTTTTGTTTGGACCGAACTAAAGACCTGAGAGACATCAGACCCGCTACACTCTCTTCACTCTCTTCATGGTTGAAACAAACCATCCTACTTTGGTCATTTTATTCTTTAGTTATCAAAGTAATTTCTATTAAGGACTTATTTAGTTGTCATTAATCTCATATTCAGGGTTAAAAAATTTATGAGATACCCAACCATTGGGTTGGTCAGTCACACGTGAAGGGCCCTTAGGGACCCTTAGAACTCGAAGTGAGCACTGCTGCACTTCCGTCCTACAATCAAACATCTAGACAGTTTTTAGCACTGTCTCTCATTTACTTAGGTTTTTGGCTCGTTACAGGCCCGGTCTTCGGGATCGGGGCACTGTAAATGGGACTCAGACCGGTATTTCTGGCACTATTCTATACATATTAATTCAAAATCTTAGAAAAAAAATCACATATCTTCCAGTCTCAGCTGTAATCCCGCCACCGGGCGGTTGAATTCAGCATTAAGTCCCACATGGTAAGCTATTGTAGCATAATAAAATTGGAAATTTTAATTACTTAAATGTAGCTTTTATAAGCTACAAGCTTACCATGTGGGACTTAGGAGAGTCCCACCCTGCCTCCCCGCTGTTTACAGCTGAGGGGTAGGTTTAAAAAATTTCAACGAGAAAGTAGGGCGATTGGTCAGAAGTTATCACGTGACGACAACTACCGGATATCAAGAACGATCTTTTTTTCTAAGACGTTGGCCCCGGGTGTGGCAACCCGAGAACAGCATTAAGTTCCACATGGTAAGCTTGTAGCTTATAAAAGCTACATTTAAGTAATTAAAATTTCCAAATTTAATGACAAAGTCGAGTAATAACCAGATCAACCAGACAGCAACCTTATACCATGTTCGTACTATGTTTAGTATGTTCCCGGGCTCAGCTCAAATATTTTTGTAATATGTGGTGAATGTAGTACACTGTCATCAGAGAATATGGCTTGAACCTCTGTCAAGTTTGTACTTGTTGACCCTTTTGTTATTTTTTTTTTATTTATCACTGACTTATGGGGAATTCTTTACAAATTTGTAATTTGTGTGACTAACACCAGGTCTCTAATTTCTCCTTTTACAGAATTCTTGCAACTTTGAATGATTTTACATTTGAATGGTCCCCCCAGTCAGCACCCCCTACCCGTGCCACTGCCCATGGCGAATTTCACATACTGGTATGAATTTCACGTTTGTTACTTTTATGATGAATTTGTAAATTATGGCTACCCCTACCATTCATAAAAATTATGTATTTATTGCTTATTTTATAGTTTTAATACTTAAATGGCAGGCCCATTGAGTTTGTATATCAATATTTATCAATAGTTATGTTACTTTTGTATAGAAAGTATTATAGGTATTTACAAAATGTACTGAAATCTAAATTTTACAGGTTGGTTATTCTTTGAGAAAAGTCTTTCCTAGAAATATAGCAAATATTCTAGAATTAAGTTTAGTTTTGATAATTAGGGAAAAGGTTAGATATACTTTTGCATCTGTAAGATATAGAGTCACTGTCCCAAAGTGTCTTTATTTATTATTTTTTTCCTTTATTTAAAATAATTTCTCTTGCTTTTTACAACTCATGAAAGCCAACTTGTAAAGGGTCAGTGATTGACTTTTCAAAAGAAGAAAAACAAAAAAAAAACAGCGGTCCTATCACTAACAGTAATATAAAGAAAAAGTGTGATATAATCATAAAACCTGTATTAGGTCCTAGCAAAAGTAATGTGTTCAATGCATATTTTATGACAGGTGAAAGTTGTGTTCAAATCAGGGCTTGCTTAGGAAAAATGTTATCAAGAGGCAGCCATGTTGTACAAAGCTCAGTGTTTAAGCTAGGTGTGGGTTTATGACATACTTTTTGTATCGATATCGTGTCAATGCAAAATAGTTAAAATTCTGAGATAACAAAAAATTTGTGATCCGAATCGGCCCACTGATAGGAAGTGAAATTCATAAAAACCTAACGTACCAGTAATTCTCAAAGGAATTGCTATAGACGTTTTAAAATCAACCAAATATGTGATAAAAATTAAAAATATGGTCGGATATATCCTTAGGTTTGTAATATTTCACGTTTAGCTACAATTATATTACCTGACAATCAAGTCAGTAGTATTTTGTCCTCACGACAAACCGTATTGGGTTTAAGGAGCCAACTCCTGCCTCCTGCAACTGGCATACCTACCACCATAGTCACCCCCTTCCTTGGTGGACACTTTGTGAGAAATGACTTTTTGTCAGTTTTGGATTCTCCTTTGTTGGACTTGTGTGTATTAGAAGATTCACATCATTTTTGCACTATATAAATGCTTGTATTCTATCTGGACTGTCACAGTACTGTATTGAGAAGGCCTAGATACAAAGATACTGGTGCTAATGACCAATCCCTAGCTGAAACCTTTGTTTTGTGTGTAGTAGGCAGATCATTGTCAAATAGGCCTTCAGTGGCTAGTGGATTAGAAGGTTTAGCATCTAATCACAGACTGTCACCTGTGTGTGGGTTCGACCCCCACAAGTGACAATGCTGAGGACCTGTCCCAATATGACCCTGACTGTTGAACGGTACGTACTTTGACCTCCGGATCATTGTCAAAATGCATCAACATCAACAGATAGATCTATTTTTTTACAACCAGCAAAGATATACATACTTAGTGAATATTGTTTCCACACTCTTGGACATTTCAATTTAGCCTTAGAATATCTCATTTAAGACCACGCAACTATAAAATGGCAGGTTAATATGTAACATAACTTTTTCGCAAATATCCAAAAATTTCCTTGTAACACACTTGCAAACAACTAACATAATTCAAAGTTTATTCCACTGAAATTTATCCGCTAACACACTATGGCACCAAACAAAAAGAGGAAGTACGCATGCGCGCGCACGCGCAGTAGGGGAGCTGGGTGCAGTCACGACACCTGGCGAATGAGGAGTACACTACCGGTCCCGGTCAGAGCCAAGCTCAGGACTAGTTATGTCAACAGAGATTGCCAATAACACTTGATAACCATAAATGGTTAACAGATAAAGAGTTTTATAGTCTTTGTATTCTCATGTTCATGTTCTGATGTATGTGGTGTTGTTTAAAGATATAGACATGTAATTCTTTAAATACACATTAAAAGTGTTTGCAAAATAGAAAATATATTGTTGTGTTATTCTTAATATAAAAAGTAAGTAACTTCATTATTTTACTAAGAGATAGATTATATTTTTGATGAAATGTACATACTTTTTGTTAATGTTATATTTTCTATGTATGTTATCTAGAAAATTACAGTTTTTCTTACAAATCTCGAGTGGTGAGTTTGTGAATTTTGTGTGTTCTAAACTCTGATCAGAAGTCTATATAAGATCTTAAAAAGGGTGTTGAGGTCCTTAGTGGCCTGGTGGTTAGCAAGTTTGGTATCTAACTACAGGCTGTCACCTCTGTGTGGGTTCGAGTCCCACAAGTGGCAATGCTGAGAACCTGTCCCAATAGGATCCTGGCCGTTGAATGGGATGTAAAACCCCAACTTTGACGTTAAATGGTGTTCTCCAAATGAAATTTATCCTGTTGTGTTACATTGTTCGTAACTGGATAAATCCTCTTTCAATAAAAGTCTATATTGGTTCTTGCCAGTTTTTTTGCAGTTGAAGTTACTGTTATGTAGAAATTATGTTTAAATAAAAGTAAGATTGAGATTAAGTGCTATAGAAGCACAGATTTTGATTATTAGATTAGGTTCATTTAAATTAGGTTATTTTTCTTACCTTTTGAGATTTGTCTATAAACTGACTCTAAAGTACTTTTGTAGACATACGCGACACACTGGTAAAACAATTAATACAATGTATTCATATATATATGTGCTACAAACAGTATGACAAGGTTGTTTCAGTTTAGATTTAGACTTTCTAGTTTTACATAAACGTCTACAACTTTTGTTCCTGCTAGTATTCTACCAGTGAATGCCCGCTTATCAGTGGACACCCATCTTATATTTCTTTATTACTGGTCAAGGACATACGCTTCTATAAAGAAACGAAATGAGCATTCGCTGGTATTTCTGGTTTGCAATAAAAAAAGTAAGAGGTTATTTGTCAAAATATATGGCTTAAAAAGAAAGATGATGAGACTATTGATAGCAATAAATATCGTCTGATAGTCTGGGTCAATAAAGGTGTAACCTGAATTTGAAGTTAAAATATGTAACAAAGTGTGGGCTTTTACTGGTAGGATGCATCTACAAATGGTTATCCTTATTTGGTACTGCACATAATGTACAAATTAAGTACAATTGAATAACTGTAATAGCAATTCAACTTTATTCATATATAATACAAATATTCTAATGGATTAATAGTTGCAACACTAACATTAACACATATTTACAATCCGATTTCCGAAGCCATGTGACAGCTCCCACAGTATTCAACCACTCTTAAATTTACTTCACAATTCTGTTTTCTTGTGACTGTGGGAAACAGCCTTAAGGCATTGGATGGCATGTATTTTGTCTATAGAAGGCACTCTGGTCTAAGGTGTTCATTGACTTACAAGGTGGACAAAGAAAGAGATGTTTCAGAATATGGTGTGGGGTAATGTGTGTACACATAAAGTAAACCAATCCATGCCACCTTTGTGACATGTTTAACCAGTTTTATAAATATAATTACACAAACTCACAACCAAAAATTACTTAATTGTTAAAAGGTAAGCAAAATATCCCCAACTCTACATGTATTAAAGTCCTTAAATGCTTGACAATTAAGTGGGTACTCAGTATTTTTTATTTTTTTTTAGTGTATTTATTGACTTGTCATGAAAATAAACTACTTGGCCAGTATTGTTGTACAGGTTGCGGCTATGAGAAATATTTTTCTGCTTTTTATGAGTGGTGTTTCAATTATATTTCTTCTCATTACTTTCACAACTATGAATGTGTATTATGTTCAAGTATGTGAGTGAAATTTACCAATGTTGTTTTCCTTTTGGAGTAAGAAAAATCACATTTGAAACATTGACCAAATATGGACATAAGCATATGAACATGTGATTTTGTGTGCTTATGTCTATGTTTGATCAATATTTATTTCAGTGGGATTTTCTGTTTGTTATTTTGAAAATTATACCAGATAATTGTACGTGGTAATGCGTCAAACTTCATTGCTACAAATTATAGATAGCAAATCATTTGACACCGATTTAGAATGCTTACATTGGCAATATTAGAAAGCATGGTTTGAAAAAAATGTAAATAAAAAAGCCCACAAAACCTGAATACCTGTTATTTATGCATCTAAAACCGAGCATGACTTAGCGGTATAAATTCTTGGTTATTTTATTTCAATGAAAAAACTATGGTTATATGTAACTCAACATATAAATTATATATGAAATAATAAAATGTAAAAAATAAAAGTAATTTTTGAGTCACAATGTTAATGTTACTTTTCCATATAGTAATTTTATTAATGCCTCAACTGAAACAGAAGTAAGCAAATGAAATAAATAATCTATTTCAACTTGACTTCTTTTTCATGTGTTTATATTAATTTCAGCAATGTTTTTATGATTACATTTATACCAAAGGAAGGCATGGATGATAACACACTTGTTTTGACCTCTAGGCATTTCTCTTGAAGTCCCTACAGTTAGAGTTACGCCTAGAGTTATAAAGTTAAAATAAATGACATTTGAAATAGTACTGATAAGTGTGTCATGCATTAATTTCCCCCATTTATTTAAGTCCTTTGTGGAACAGTGGTAGGGGGCCACGGTGGCAGAGTGGTAACACTGTCGCCTCCCACCTCTGAGGCTTGATCCACAGTTTAGCATTTTCAACGACGTCTGTCCATATAGCACACCAGTTCAAAACCAAACTACAACCAGGCCTTCCACCCTTTTATATATAGCTGGAATCATAGAAGATTCTGTAAGGAATTAAACATTACAGACACCAGAGGTTTTAGAAAGAACTATACCAACACATTTCCCGGAAAAGAAGTACATACAAGGTTCTGGAAGCTTAGGGCGTTTTCCCCAAATCTATAAATAGATCAGTCCAGTAGAGAACAAGGGAGATCAGCACTAACTAGACGACATCTCTAAATTACCGAGAAAATTAATAATTCCATGTCCTTGTATGGTAAAAGAGCTCTACACTCTCAACATTATTATTTTTAAAAGACAGTGGCAAAGTACCCTAATGTGTAACAATTGTCATCTCTGACAAATTGAGTTCATACCTCTGCCCTGGCCTTAAGTTTCCATTGGTCAAAGTGAATACCTTCTCTATTACCAATGAAAAGTATTTTATCAGGGTAGTCGGGACTAACATTGCCTTTTTTCCTGGCAAACTACTATTAACCTGATACACAACCAGTCTTGCGAACACGGATTTTGCTGGCACATTTAGTTTTTTTTGGAAAGGAAATTTGGTGAATATTTCTGTAAAATGCCACCAAAGAAAAGGTCACAGAGGAGAAGCAGTCATGAGGGGGAGAGGATGTCCACCCAGGACCAGCCCAGGAGTCCAGACGTAAATGAGTTCAGTTGTATACAAGAGAATCAACAGAGCCAGCAGGCAGCTGGGGTGGAGGAGTTGGTGGTGGTAGTGGAGGATTCTCGGGTGATGTCAGATACAGAACAGGGTGAAATTGTGCTTGAAACACAGATTCAAGTAATGAGGACCTTGCTGACACACAGGACACACAGGCTGTTGGGGGCAAGGGCAAGCCAAAGACCAAGGAAGGACAAGATGTAACAGAAGAGAGGGCTGCAAAAAGAAGCAAGAAATCTGCTGTTTTATTCACTGCTGAGGAGGAGCAGAAATCGACTTTTTATGTGATAATGAAGCGTTTAATGGACTACAAGGATAGGTCAAAGAGGGAGGCTGTGTGGGATAAATTTTTACTGAGAACAACATGGACAAAGATGCCTGCCAAAGATGGTCTCAGAGCCAGTGTACATTTTTTGGAAAGGCCACTCAAATGAAGTTGGGCCAGGGAGAGCCACAGCTGACAGGCAGAAATGGACCAGAGACAATTTTCCCTTCCTGAGGGACCACATCGTGTGCCATCTTACAGCAAAAAGTGAATTCAGGATTCCCAAGGCATCTGCTTTCCAAGCCACTGCAGCAGCGAGCTCAGCATCCAGATGCGAGACCATGCACATGGAACCGTTCCAGGATACTTCTTGTCCAGAATCCACTGATGACCCAGCAGACCTGTCCAACCTGGATAAACACACCCCTACTCCTAAATCGCATTGCGTCAGTGTGACCTCAAGCAATGCAGAATCAGACCAACTTGACCCAACTCTTGCACAATCTCAGAGGGGGATAACAGCATTAAAAGACATTGTGGTTAAAAAACTGATTGATGACAAGCCTGAAAACCCAAACTGGGGTTTTGGGACTTTCTAAATGTGGAGGTGGTACAACTAACAAGAAACTCATATGACGAGACATTCAACTTTGAGACTCAAACCAGCAGCAAATTCTGCCACTGTGGCCTAACGGGTAACACACTTGTCTAGGAAGTCAGAGGACGTGGGTTCAGACCCAGGTACAGGCAGATACATAGTGGCTCGGATGACCACTTAAAATGGCGGTCCTTTGTCATTGGGTCCTATCACAGTGGCACGATAAAGAACCTCAAGGATGTTGATAAATAGTCATCCTTGAGCCTCTATCTTCCAGTTTGGGGAATGTCAGTTAATTGTGAGTTGGCAGGGGGATCCAGCTTTTAAGTAAGATGGGGGTTCACATCAGACATACCATAACTAGGGGGGTTGAGGGGCTTGCCCCCCGGAAAAAAAATAATTTTGGTAAAAATATAGTGCATTTCCTGTAAATTTAACACCACTTTCAAGAAATAATTTTGCCTAAATGTCTGTATGTAATTTTTAAATATTGATGCCAAAATAATAAATTAATTGATTGAATCTGTATTTTTTTTGTACTTTGGGTTGAACCCCTTTACATTTTTTTCGAGGGGGGTTTGAACCCCCTGAACCCCCCCTGGATCTGCTAGTGGTTGGGGCTGTACCTGTGAAGTCGGATGGGTTAAATAGCGCTTTGAGTCCTGTAGCATATGGAGATATTGCGCTGAGTATAAATACAATTACAAATTACAAATTCTCCAACAGGCAATTGTGACGAGTATGGCCCAGACCACCACGTACACCCAGGCCTCGACCTCGCACCAGTATCCTATGATTCACACCCCAATGCAGCCCTCTAAGCAGCAGATGCAACAGAAATTTACACACATACCTCAAGCACAGCAGTTACAGCATTCACATCAGCACTTTCAACAGACATTTATTCAGGGACAGGCACCAGCTCAACAGCAGATCCATGGTCAGGCTCCACAGCAAAGCTTGCAGCCACAGCACCATATGTCAGTGATGGCAGCGCCACAGCAGCTGATGTAGTAGCATCAGCCAATACATCAGCCAATACAGCCTTCCATGCAGTCACAGCAGCAGCCCATACAGCAGCCTGCAACCATGTCTACATCACAACATGTCACCATACAGCATTATCAACAAACTTGTCAAAGTTTACAGCAGCAGCCCACACAACAACACAGCCAATATACATCACTGCACTTAGCCTCACAGAGACCAAATTCCTCCCAGCTGCGGCCCATGTCACCACCAGTTACAACCACAGACACTAGGCACTAAGGCAGCCGACCACTTACCAGTACACTAACCGGATTCACCCTCTCACCATCAACAATGTCACACCTTCAGTTGACAGCCAGTACTTCAGCAACATTCCCAACATGTCACAGGATGTCAGCTTTAGGGCCATCAACACGCATCAGTTCCAGCCAGTCGAACAAACACCAACTACCCAACCAGACCAACCAGCCTCAGGGGACCAGTAGCCAGCCACTGCAAGCAAACATATCAGCATTAGCTGACATTTTTAAAGGCCCTTGTTAGGGCTGCTATATCTTCCAAAACAATTATTTGAGCTATGCTGTTGCTATAAAAAATAAAATAAAGAATGTCCCACAACACACTCCCACCAAACACCCCCAAAAAGACAAAAAAATGACCCAATATATCTCCCAAAGTCCTAAAATATCAAACCAAGTTAACTCCCCTATCAAACACAATAACTAATTTAACCCCACCTGAAAACCCAAAAGAGAAATTAATAAAAGCCTCCACCCACACACAACAAATGATGTAAAATTTTGCAATACAGGGTAACTTTAAAAACAAAAAGGCCCTCCCCCACCCCTTCCACACATTTATTTCCATGGACTTGATTCTTTTATTTCTTGAGCATTTCATTCTTTATTATTTGAGAAGGGCTTGCTTGCTTGTCCATTGTTTCACGGAATTGTGTCTCAACCCTTTGAAACTGTCACCACACAGTGGTGTGCACACATTTCGTCCTTCTTGACCAAATAGAGGGAGTTAATAATGGTAATATTAGAAATCAGAGAAAATAAACCAAAATAAAACATGTATCTCATTTTATTTTGCATTGGTAAGATAAAGAAAATTGTAACATAGGCAAAAACTATAATGTATGACATATCAAAAAGCATAAACAAATAAGCAGTTTACGAATAATACTCGAGCTTTTTCACCATGAGTGTCCATACTAATACTTTTGTACAGTTCTTCACTGTCCATGAGGTAGTATATAAATTTGAGCACCAGTATGTCATTCATAGTTTTTAACTCTTTTTATTTTTGTTATTAAAGAGCTGCACTGTTCTATTTACATTTAAGAGTCACAGTATCACAATATTTTAATCTCTGTCCATTTGCCAGAAATGAAATAGTCCCTGAGAATATTTCTCTGTGTTTTAGCTGCCTCCAGTGGGTTCCTGCCCTCATGCAAAATGTCATTGCCCTCCAGCACTATCGGAGGCTGGCCTTATCCCCAAAAGTCATCTGCTTGACCCATGGGGTATCTGATCCTCAGTAGGTTATGCAGTGCAAGGCAGGGCATGACCACCGTGGCCACCACCAGGGGCTCCTGCTGCATCCATCCTGAATCAAGATGTGACGATCCCTAAGGGTTCTCGACCACCGTTCTTCCCCGGCTGATCCTGTAGTTGAAGATTCTCTCTGGCAAGTCCATGTTGCATCCTGAATAGGGCTTCATTAGCCAGAGCTTGAGGGGGAAAGTGTCCCCGAGGATGAAAAAGTTCACCTTTGGCCCACCAATCCCCAGGGATTCACTCTCAGGGAAGCCGATGCTGCCATCCTCTATTCTGTTCCTCAAATTAGAGTGCTTGAAAAACCGAGCATCCGAACTTGACCCGGCTGTCCCTATGTCTACCCAGAGGAACTTGTAGTCTCCATCAACCAGGGCCAGGAGTATTATAGAGTGAAAGCCCTTGTAGTTGTGGTAGAGGCTGCCGCCCCATTGTGGACATCTGATTGGAATGTACTTTCCATCCAGGGCACCCAGGGCATGTGGGATCTTCCACCTCTGGCGAAAGACGGATGCAATCTCCAACCAGTCCTCTGGTAGCGTGGTGCATGTCACTTGTTGATGCTCCACCTGGTCGATCAGAAGGCAAACTGCAGGGTGGGGTAGCTGTTTCCACTGGCCAGGTGTCTGAGGCTGACTGTCAACTTCAGACCTGGAATCAGGTCCTCTCCCTCTGGAGCTAAGGAATGAATCACTGCTCCTGCTCTTGAGTGGCATCTGGATGAAGTTTTGGTATGCCATAGGGTCATCTAACTCAAGCCTTGGCATCAGACTGGTGTATTGACCCTTTTCTTTCCACTCTGCCTGGGTTAGACATGGCCTGACCCAATATCTTTTCTGTCTTCTATGTCTTACTGGCAGAACCCATCTCTTTCTCAGCCCCTTTATCATAGCTGATATGATGACTGCCTCTCCATTTCTAAGAGTAAGAGTTGAAGTTGTACAAGAATCTGTCCTCTCTGTTCATATTGACAACAAAAATCTATCTGGCCAGTGATCTGATTCTTATCCCTATAATAGCCATTGGGATCAAGGTATCCAGTGGTCACTAGCTCCCAGCGGGAGACCTGCAATGTTATTATAAAACTCCCTTATCAATAAGCTGACATCCGTGAGAACAATTACAGTTCTTAAACCCCATCCGCGAGTGTCTGCAAGGTCCGTAAAACCCATCCGGGGTGTCCTTGAGATGTCCTGGGGCATTCTTGTGTAGTCTCGGTGTGTCCTGGGGTGTTTCCGCTTAACTGTGGGTGGTCACGGACGTGTATTATCCATAGAGTTTTCCCTAGCTTTTCCACAAATCAAAAATTTCTCCCCCAAAAAACCCTCAATCCACAGGAGATCCTTGCCAGTTACCATGTATTGAACCGTGGCTCCTTGGATGTGTAACTGCCGCCTTATAATTATTACTGAATCAATATATCCACACAGTAGTGAGAAGACAGTGGATGAATTGTGCGTCGTTATTGCTGTTTGATTATACTCATTCTGTTTATGCCTGTAATGGAAATGGGGGGTGGAGCGATAGGCCCCACCTTATTCAGTGCCCCCTAGCAAAAAGATTGTTCTTGTGATTCAATACCCTCGATTGGGTAGGGGATTATTGCTTATTGATTCTGGCGCCCTTTTTAATTGAACCTTCATTCAACATTGGGAAGTCAAAGGGGCAAGACGCCATTTTTAGTAACAGAATTTTGAACTTTTAGAACTTCATTTTTCGCCCTCCAGTGTTGGATAGAACTGGCGTGTTATGTTATATCTTCACGACCTGTAGAGGAATCTTCTGTAGCACAGAATCCTGGAGGATTAGTTGCTTTTTATAATGCGAATCTTGCTCTGGGGTGCTGGAGCCACGACAAAGGGATGAGTTATTTTCAATTTTATATTCTGTCATCCTGTTATGTATTTTAGTTTTTTAGTATTTTATCATTTTACAGTCATTTTACAGTTAATTATATAAATTGTTACGCAAACGTTGCCGATAATTTACCAAATGTCTTTATAACTCATCCATTGGTCAGAGCCGCATTATTAAAAGCACGGTGCTATCATATATTGCATTTCAGTAACTGTGACTAAAAACATATAGAAAATAAAATTAACAGCAGCATTGCTTGCTATCTGTGATTCGAGTGCCTGAACTCTTAAACTGTGAACTGTGACTGATAATATGGCACCTGTGAAAGAATTTTTGTGCAAGAACTGTGGGGACGTCCATAAGCGTCCAATCAATAGTAAATGCCCATTTCCAGCAAAAAATGATGATTCTGTATATGTTTCTGAGGACTTACCTGTTAATTCAGAAGAGGCTGGTGCTCTGAATATGCAGATTCTTGCTGAGCTTAAGAGCTTGGGTGGGCGGATGTCAGCTATGGAAGACAGGATGGCCACCAAGGAAGCCACACAAGACCCCAAGCCCACACAGCAGCCGTTAGCGACAGCCAGCAGCCCTAGTCCTGGACAGCTAGATCAGATGGTGGTTCCCACAGTGGCGGCCCTGCAAGGAAGCCAGAGCATTCAATCAGAGGTGGACCAGAGGATCAGGCAGTTAGTGGATCTAAATGAAGCAGGCAAGTCAAAATCCCAGAGAGGGGGGAATGAAATTGTATGGGTTAAGAGGCAGGTACCATGGCCTCAGAACTTTGTTTTAGGGGGCAACAATAAAACTCGTATTTCATACGATGCCTTAAACTGGTGTCAGTGGGTGTCGGGCTTTGCGACTATTGCTAGGGAAGAAAAAAATTTAGATATTAAAAATGCCATGTTAGAGTATTTGAGTGAAATTATGGAGGATGCCAACGACTTTAGCTGGCAGTCAGCAAAAGCCTCCCATGCTGTGTTGTTATGCAGGATGGAAGAAGGTAAGGTAGAGTGGCATGAAACCCATAAATTGGATCGCATCAGGAGAGCACACGCTCAGAGGGGGGTAGGTCAAAATTCAGGGGGGGGTAGGGACAAAGCAAACAAGACCTGAACCAAAGGCCACAGCTTGCCGTTTTTATCAGAGGGGCCTTTGCCATCATCAGAAAGACCACGAAACTGGTGGGGTTTTCTATAAACATGTCTGTTCCGCTTGCTATGCCATGGGTAGAGAACATAGGCACATGGTTAAAGATTGTCGGGCATCCTCCAGGGTTACAAAAAACGAGTAAGGCACTGCTTTAAAGCAGTGCAGAGTCAATGTCATGTAAATAATGTTCAAAAAAATGGTGTATCATATACTAGTACTAGATTTGTATATAATACTAATACACACAATGGATGTAGCAGTAACTGGAAAGCTGATTGGTCAAAGTTCTTAGGTAGGACTTATGCACAGGTTGTGAGTTCAAACCCCAAGTCGAGATTAGACAGGTACAGCACTCATGTAAAGCAGATAACAAACTTGTCAGTTACGGATAGGGGTAGAAGTAACAAAAGTAAGAGACCTACCTGTTTCAGGGAAAGTAATCCAGTTACTGCCAGGATCAAGACCCAGAGACCATACTCCGTCAGTAAACGTACGATTAGTGGTCCTAAACATGGCAATGCACACTTTTGTATCCCTGTGACAAATAGGTTTGAATCTTTAGGTGTGCTCGATGAAAAGAACACAGACTGTGAGTCTGCAAATAACAACAGTAATGTTAGTTATGAGGACTCACAAATACAATATCAGATTTCTGAATGTGAATCCTCACGCTTGATCAAAAACACAAATACTAGCCCTCCTGTCAGAAATGTGTCAAATACTGATAAACAGACAGAAGATATCACAAAAGTGTCAAATACTGGTATTCAGTGCAAACAGGTCAGCCCATATGCGAAACAATTAATGCAGAAACAACACAATACTGATTTATGGCCACAGAACTCAACTCCAAAAGTCGTTAAATTGGCAGATCAAAAACATGGGAAAATGTGCCCCAAAAATCATCCACCCGAAGATAAATACGAGTTAGCCTTGGCAGTAAAGAATAAAAATAAAATCAGGCTTCAACAGGCATCCTCGGATCCGACATATCAGAAATGGTTAAAGCAAAATCAACAAAGATTCGGGTTTATACCTTTAAGTCCATTACTTCTCCCCAACACTAATCTTAAACGTGTCTTGGATGCGGATCCGATTCACCTTTATGACATTACCAAGAATTCGGATTCTTTTAATTTTATGACTGATCAAATCCAAGTCAAATCTCAGTTAAATCCGGATGTCTGGGAACAGTGTTTAAAAGGCTATTGGGATGCACAACTATGTCATCTCATCAGATATGGTTTTCCCTTAGACTTCAATAGAAATTTTGAGTTGGGGAAAAACTCAAAAAATCACAGGTCGGCCACAACGTTCCCTGATGATGTGGAAGCATACATACAAGAGGAAATCGGATTCGGAGCTATAGTCGGACCTTTTTCGGATCCGCCATTCCGAGAACTCCACATTTCACCATTTATGACCAGGGAAAAACCGGGTGGGGCTCATAGAAGGGTGATAATGGACTTGAGTTTCCCCCAGGGTCGGGCTGTAAACACATATATCAGTAAAGATACCTACTTGGGCACAGATTTCATCTTAACCCTTCCCTCTATTGACCATATCACTAACAAGATCAAACAGTTAGGAAAAGGATCACTCATATACAAGGTAGATATAAGTCGGGCCTTCCGCCACATCAAAATAGACCCCAGAGATTATTTCTTGTTAGGTTTGAAGCATAAAAATTACTATCTGGACACTTGTTTGCCTTTCGGATACAGAAACGGATCCGGAATTTTTCAGAGGCTCAGCGATGCTATGCGCTTCATTATGGGTAATATGGGTTATGACGTCATCAACTATATTGATGACGTAATTGGTTTTGGCACTATTTCCACTGCAGACCCCTCATATCAAACTTTAATGAATCTACTTCAAAAACTGGGTTTTGACATCAGTATCAAAAAATTAGTCCGACCTTGTACCAAGGCTACATGTTTAGGGGTTGAAGTGGACACCAGGAATTTCACAGTAGCAGTCCCCCAAGAAAAATTGGCTAATATTTATCAAATTTGTACTGAATGGGTTGGTCGACAGAGATGTACCAAAAAGCAGCTCCAGTCATTGTTGGGCTCTCTGCTGTACATATCAAAATGTGTTCACAGCTCTCGTTTTTTCCTAAATCAGATGTTAGACACCCTAAGGTCACATTTTGGTAAAGATGAAATTCTCCTAGATATCAATTTTCATAGGGACTTAAATTGGTTCTTAAAATTTTTACCATACTTTAATGGAACAGCATTCTTCAATCACACTCCCATCAAAAAAGTTATTGAACTGGATGCTTGTCTAGATTTGATCTGTTTGGCACCTAACTGAAATACAACCTGTTGAAATAGTCCTGACATGAAATTTGACCCTTGATCTGACTGGATCTCTTTTGGTAAGCCAACTAAAGTAAAGAAATTAACCAGAGCTTTTGAGATTTTGGGAGCTGTTATGTTGGTCAATGGTATGGCTTCGGGAAATCTGGTTGAAGCGCACATAATAGTCAAAAGATATTGGTTTCTGGATTTAGTTTTTGGTAAAGGACCTACACAGTCAATTATCACTTTGCTAAAGGGTTCCTCAAATGCTGGAATGGGTTTGAGGGGAGCTACAGGAATTTTCTGGTTTGGCTTCCCTACCATTTGACAAGTGTGACAAGTCTTGCAAAATTCTGCCACACAGTGCCGAATTTGAGGCCAATAGAAATGTTTGGTTATCTTGCTGTAAGTTTTGTTGATGCCTAAATGGCCACCCATTGGAGACTCATGGGCCAATTTCAGTATCTCTCTTTGGTACACTTTTGGCACAACAATCTGGTGTACTACTGACCATTCTTCAGATGCAGGGACATTTGGTGGCCTCCACTTTCGCATAAGCACACCATTTCTGACATAATAGCCTACAGGGACCTTATCTAGCTCTACTGGTGGCAAGACCAACTTGAATAAAGGAGCTAGTTCAGGGTCATTTTCCTGCTCTGAAATCAATTTTGATTTTGAAAGCGATACATCTTGACAGTCAATTGAGTCTTGTTTTTCAGAATCTACCCTGGCCTTGGGATTTGTATCACTAGAATTCTGCACATCATGGTCATAGTTGTTTAAGAATGTATCTGATAAATCAACTAAGACATCTGTAGATTGTTTACAATCTTTTGGTTCTTCTTGGGCCTTTATGGCCATAGCTCGAGTCACAGCACAGGAGGGAAAAATACCAGGAATAACCTCTTCTAATTTCTCAGTGCTAACCAAAGTGATCGGCTTAGAAGTAACCTTAGGATCAGCAACTACCTTTCCACCTGCAAGATCATTTCCCAACAACAAAGATACCCCTTTAATGGGTAAAGTGGGCCTGGTACCCACAACAACAGAAGCAGTAACTAAGTCTGATACTAACTTGACCTTATGCAAGGGAATGTTCACACAGCCTCCTTCAATACCTTGAGCAATGACACTCTCACCAGTAGATGTGCTTACACTCAATGGCAATACACCTTCTAAAAGTAAGGACTGAGTAGCTCCAGTGTCTCTTAATATCTTAATGGGGACCTGACTGGAACTACTTTCCAAGGATACAAAACCCTCAGACACAAAAGGTTTGAACTCTTCCCTAATAATCTCAGACTTGTCTAAACCAATACTAGACTCTGCTCTATTGGGATTTGAACCCCAGTTAGACTTGCTAGACACAAAGGCGTTGGGCGTTGCCTCCTTTTCTCTTCTCTTCTTTAAGAGCCAACAGTCAGACATAACATGCCCAGGTTTCTTACAATAGTGGCAAACAGGAGCAAAGGATCTGGGTTTCCTATCCTTACTCATAGTCTGATTTGAGGTTTGACCCTTATCTGAACTCTTTTCTGGAGCTACATTTTCAGATTTCTTTCCTATTTCTGGATACGACTTTTTAGCAGGACCAAAGGACTTATTCTTGTTGAAAGTGGACTTGTGAGTTAGCGCATAATCATCAGCATAAGCTGCTGCTTTTGCCAAATTTTCAACTTTCTGTTCATCTAGATAGGTTTTAATGTCATCACGAACACACCTTTTGAACTCTTCAATCAAAATAACTTGCCTAAGTTTTTCAAAGTCTGTACCTACTTCTCTAGAATTACACCATCTGTCAAAATACACTTCTTTCTCATGGGCAAATTCAACATGAGTTTGACTTTCTTGTTTACGATAATTTCTGAATTTTTGACGATATGCTTCTGGTACCAACTCATATGCTTTCAAAATAGCATTTTTGACAGAGTTATAGTCCACACATTCAGAAATTGGCAAAGCTGTGTATGCCTCCTGGGCCTTTCCCCTCAAAACACTTTGCAGCAATAAAGGCCACTGGTCTGTAGGCCATTTCAAATTTTGAGCTACTCTTTCAAAGTGTTGAAAGTACTTATCGACCTCCAACTCATTAAAAGGTGGTACCAGTCGCACATTTTTACCCAAATCAAATTTGGTAGCAATGGACTCTTCATGGGCAATTCTACGGGCATTGAGTTCTAAAGCTCTCATTTCTCTTTCATGTTTAAGCGCTCGCTCTTCCTTTTGAGCTTGAGCTTCAAGCTCTTCTTTTCGCTGTTGAGCTTCAAGCTCTTCTTTTCGCTGTTGAGCTTCAAGCTCTTCTTTCCGCTGTTGAGCTTCAAGCTCTCTTTCTCTAGCCTCAAATTCTCTGAGTTTTAGCTCTCTCTCCATTTCTAATCGCCTGATCTCGTATTGCCCAGAAGGATCCATTGGTAGAGGCCTATACACTTCTAAACAACTATCAGGTAAAACATCTTCATCAACTAACTGTTCAACAATAAGCCTTTTAAGTTCATGTTTACGTGTTGACCTTTTCACCTCTAACTGTAACTCTTGTGCTATCTGCATTAACATATCTTTTTTAAAAGTTTCTAGAACTTCCATAGATGGTGACTGTACAAACTCTTTAGCACTAGCCATTTTGGGCACTGTTGACTGTAACCAATTACTAAATCAAATGGATTTTCAAAATGTTAATTGAACGGTTGATCAAATGGTTGTAATCAAATGGTTGTATCCCGGACGAGCCCCCAATTTTCATGTTACGGTCACGGGCAAGCACGGTAGCAATTACCGGTTGTCTTTAAGTTGTAACAGAAAAAAAAGCAAAAAGCTTAACTTAACAAATTTATTTAGCGATTAACAATAATGATTACAGTCAACTGGTATGCCCTTAACTAAGCACACTAATACAATAACAAGATCTAGCTGACCTGACCACTGAGATTAAGAATAAGTTTATCCGCCATATCCCGCAATCTGTTCTGTAATCCGTCCTGTGGTATATTCTGTGATCTGTCCAATGTCCTGTGGTCTGTCCCGTGATCTGTCCAGCGTTCACTCACACACAGATATCTATATCCTGTGACCTGTCCCACACTCAACAACACAAAAGGTGCTTGTCCTGCTATCCTTTATATATCCAGTCACACAGAAGGTCTGTCTGGAGATTTTTAGAGAGTTAACACCATTGTACTGTCTGTTCCAGGATATGGACAATGTCCAAAATGCAGTAAATCCACTCTCTGTTATATAACTGTACAATATCCAAAAATATCCAAAGTACAATAAATCTGTCCAGACAATGTATCTAGTTCACTCCAGTAAAAGTTCACAGCAACACAAGTTATATTATATTCCAAAACACAATAGCTCTCCTTATAGCCAGCGAATACAAAGTTCACTTGTGGTCAGATGTACATTCCTTATATACATTCACAGATTCCTCTGGAATTGTACAGAACCAACTCAAAAGAAGCTTGAGCCATCTAGGCCAAAGGAGGAAGTTCTAGAAACTACTGGTAATTGGGTTTCCCCAAATCTAGCATAACCACTGAGGGGGGGATTTCCCCCAGTCTGTGAACAGATCAATAAACACTAAAACACAAAAATCAATAACTCCCTTACTTTAAATGTCAACACACAAAAAGAACCAACAACACAATTATCTTTTATGACAATGTATAAACATAAAGCTTAAATTAAACAATGCACTAATATAGTGCCTAATATATGTAATATACAATGTACTAATATAGTGTCCAATATATGTAAGAATCCTCTCTATGGAATGCAGGTATCTCCTCCTCAAAGACCTTGAGACAGGTTCCATAAGCATCCATACGGTTTCCCTTGTCCCTGCAGTGTATCACAATGGCTTTGTGGTGGTACAATTCTTCCCTAACAAACATCTGTAGGAACTTCCTACAAAGTAGGGTTTGTTGAGTTTTAAACTTTCCAAAGTGGCCACTGTAGTCAAATCCAATCTCACCAAGGCCAACACAACGTGGATCCTTGATGACGCTTGTTCTAACCCTCTCGAAATCCTCGTCTGTGGCAGTATGGGCGAGTTTGGGGTGCAGACCGTGCGTGTGGAAAATTCTGGAGTCTCTCTTCCACATCTGTCTCAGTTCCTTACTTGGCGCTTCATGACAAAAGTTTGCAACAACGGCTTCAAGATACACTGGAGTTGCCAGCATTGGACCTCTGTCTAGGATAGTATCAATATCACGACAATGACTGATCCACCTCAGTTTATCCAAGTGCATATGAGAGTCGATGAAGCTCACTCTGTCCCTGCTTTTCACCTTCAGGAAACTGGTCCTTCTTTGCACCCATTCTGCCTCTTTGTAAGGGGTACCAATATCCTTCACAACCTTGGGTTTAGGCGGACTCTCTAGTATTGAAGAGCTAACACTCCTCACATCCTCAGAAGGTGAACCCAGTAAAACAGCTTCCTCTGAGGGAGCAAGAGTACTTGTTAAATCCCCAGATTTACACTGGTTACCCTGATCCACCTCCATTGGCTGCTCTTCCATTGGTACATCCTTGGTTCCTTCAACTTCTGGTTGAGCAACCTGGACTGGTTGAACAACCTGGGCATCTGTTGGAACATCCTGAACTGGTGTATCCACAGTTGAAATAGACTGGACATCCTGGTTTTCAGCCTCGAGATTTGTTGTTTCGAAAGACTGCCTAGGTAATGTTACCTTCTCCTCCCCAATGCAATTAAGAACAGTGGAAAAAACTCTCCAGTTCGTAAGGACAGCAACGCAATTGGGGGGATCCACAATTGGTTTGGATGTCAGTTGATTCCCGGTCAGCCACTGGTGAAAAGCCTTCACAAACTTGGCATCTTCCTCAGGAATAGTGAACCTGGTGTCAACAGGAAACCACTTATTTTTTACAACAAGCTGCAGTAACTCATCATGGTTGGACAAACCAAGTGCTGCTTCCAGAGACATCAAAGATTGGTTATAATGGACCATTCTTTCTTCATTGGGCATCTCCTTCCAAGTGGCGAAGGCAATTGACAGATGCTTCCCAATGACATGTTTTTTAATACTGGGCGATGGTTGGCCACAGTTGGTCATGTAACAAGCATGCCTCTTCTGCTTTTTCTTAGGAACAACCACTTCCAACGTTTCAGAGGACGATCTCTTTAAAGTGTTGGCATTGTTGTTATTCACATCTTTAATAGTAACTTCCCTAACCAGTTTAGTAGATGAAGTTACTTTCTTTGGTGGTTCCATGTCACTTTTTTCTTTAGGTATGGTGACCTTTGGTTTCAGTTCTTTAGGTATGGTGACCTTTGGTTTGGTACTCTCTACAACCTCCTTTGGCTGGGTGACGACTGTTGCACGAGGAGCAGATACTACAGGAACAGATGCGGATGAGGCAGGCGCCGCTGAGACACCACAAGCTGCTGCCATCATCTCCCTAACTTTCCTACTGCTAGTTTCCAACAACAGTCCTTGGCTGTAGACTTCCATGCTTGATGCTGTAGTTTCAACAATGTGCTTAATGGTGTTGAAATCCACAAAACTGTACAATTCTTTCAGCATCCTTATCACCTGCTCGTTGAGTGAACAAGTTGAAGATGCAGGTGAATGTTCATGTACCCGTGCTCTTGAAGACTGAGTAGACTCTGAACGAGAGTAAACTGTACGTCTAGAACGAGAGACAGAACGCCTTCTTCGTCTTGGTGGTAGATCAAATGTAACCCTACGCTCTGATCTGGTTTGTTCAGTAGGGCCTTCCTCAATCCTGGTTACAACAGATCTTGGTCTAGATCTGTATGAAGTAGAAGATTGGTTAGATCTTGAACTAGATCTACCCTGGTCTGGTTGACTTGTGACAGTTGAAGATCTCTGATCAGATCTTTCGCGGTTATGAGATCCTGATCTTCGACTTGTGGAAGTAGATCTGTGGCTAGATCTATTCGTGTCAGTATGTGAACTTGATCTCTGGTTTGAGTGATTTTTTGAAGTGACTTCTTTCTTGTCTGCCATTTTAATTCCTGTAGAAAGGAAAAATCAAGATAAGCACTGTGGAATCCATACATTTCAATGGGTAATAGCAGTTAGTGGACTTTAACTAGTCATACTAACACCAAACCCTCATGCACTTAACTAGGAAATTCCACCAAATCTTATCTAAGTCTTAACTACTTAAATATAGTCCTGCAAATGACGCGGTCTCCTCCTTTCACGACCACTTCTGCTGGGCTGTAATTCAGGTAGCTGATCTCCAGAATCAAGATGTTGTTCAATCTCGAGCGTAGATTCTGGCGAAACTGGGTCATCTGGAAACAATTGTACTTTCTCCTGCCAATATTCTGGCAGACTGACATCTGTATTATTTGGATCATTTTCGAATAGCCAATCCAAACAGAAATCATCTTCATTTTCAGGATCCTCTTGGTCAAGGTCGTTCAAAATTTTACTTCGTTTTCTGCGAAGCCACAAAGGAATGGCACAATCTTCACAAGGCTTTAACCTATCATGATGTAGGACAAATGACTTCCTCTTGTCAGCTACCTCAAAAAGAATAGGTGAAATAACCTTGGAGATGACATATGGGCCTGTCCATACCGGCTGTAACTTAGGACTTATGCCAATTTTTCTAGCTGAATCAAGGACATACACGAGATCACCAATCTCATACATAGTCACTTTCAACTTGAGGTCATAGTCCCTTTTCTGTCTTTCTTGACTGGACTGCAAGGACTCCCTTGCAAGGGTATGGACTTGACGAAGAATTTGCTGTAGCTTTGTGACATATTCCGCAGAAGTTGTTTCTTCTTGACCGATAGAGCCGAACATCAAATCAACTGGCAACATGACTTCTCTGCCAAGCATCATCATGTTCGGGGTAAATCCAGTGTGTCTATTGACGGTTGAGCGAATAGCACCTGCTAGTTGCTGTAGGTGTTCATCCCAGGACTTCTGATTGCTTTTCAGGAAACACCGAATTAACTGCAGTAGGGTGCGGTTATAACGCTCTACCTGACCATTGGAGCATGGTCTATAGGGTGTAGTCCTGGTTTTGGTAATCTGGAGCAAATCACAGACAGTTGCGAACAGTTTACCATCAAAATTCTTTCCTTGGTCAGTGTGAATCTCCACTGGGCATCCTAAACGTGAGATGAATCCATCAACCATACATCGGGCGGTTTCTTCTGCATTCTGATGTGGTGATGGAAAACATTCAAGCCACTTAGTGAACTGATCCACAATCATCAGGACATATTGGTTACCTTTGGTACTTGGAGTAAATGGACCTAGAATATCCACATGCACACGTTCTAATGGAGATCCTACGTTGTACTGTCCAAGTCCTGCTTTGGCTTTGGTTTTGGCTTTTTTACTCCTGTTGCACACCTGACAGGATTTCACAAAAAGTTCAACATCCCTGGACATCTTATACCAAATGAAAGACTTTCGGATATGCAAGAGCATCTTTGCGATGCCCATATGTCCAGTTAATGGTATATCATGATTAAGGGATAAAACTTCCTGTTTGAGGCTTTCTGGAACTACTAATAATTGTTTTTCCCCAAGGACATTCTTCCAGGAGTACCATAATAAGTTGTTTTGGTAACTTAAACGACTTCTATTGAGGTAGAAATACTTAACTGCTGGGCTGCATAAGGACAACTCCCTTTGACTAGGGGTTATGTCAGTTTGCAGCCAAACAAATAGTTTTTTCAAGCAAGGATCATTCTGCTGGAGTTTTGACAACTCTTCTTCTGTATAAGAGAGAATCCACTGGACATCAGGCTCATCTGGCGAGAGAGAAGCTGTTCTAACGGCTAGAGGAACGACATCATCGACATCAGATTCAAACCTAGACCACTGCTGATGGGCCCTGGTACAGAATTTACAACCTTGACAAGGTAAATCTGCCAGGTCAACACCAGCTTGGTAACAGTTGCAGAAACTTGTTTCATCTGGGATTCTGGACAATCCATCAGCGTTTCCATGTCTGTTTCCAGGTCGATGTTGGACGGTCATGTCGAATTAACCATCTGGCTAGTTGACCCTCTATGTACTTGAAACGAAGAAGCCAAGTTAGGCTATTGTGGTCTGTCCTCAGGTAGAATTTTCGGCCTAAAAGATAGTGACGGAACTGTCTTGTGAATCTGATTACAGCTAGGAGCTCTCTTCTGGTCACACAATATTTGCGTTGTTCTGGGGTCAGAACATAACTTCCGTAGCTAATCACTTTTTCATCACCATCTTGCAGTTGTGATAGCACAGCACCTATTGCTGTTCCTGAAGCATCCGTATCCAGAATAAAAATGTCTGTTGCATTCGGATAAGCCAAATTGGGCGCATTGACCAACTTCTCCTTGACGGCGTCAAATGCTTCTTGGTGACTCTCCTGCCATTCAAAAGTTGCTTTACTTCCCGTCAGTTTGTAAAGTATGGAAGTAAGACCTGCGTAATCCTGGATATAATCACGATGGTAATTCACAAATCCTAGGAATTTCTCTACATCTTTCACAGACTGTGGAATTGGCCATTTCTTTACTTTGGTAATGTTGTCTGGATTCACAGCAACATCTTCGAAACTAACCACATGTCCCAAAAATGTAGTTTTAGTATGGAACAAGCTACACTTTTTGGGCTTAAGTTTCAGATTGTGCTGACGAAACCTTTGAAAGGTTAATTCCAATTAGTCACATGATCTGTGAAGTCCTTGCCTAGAACAATCACGTCGTCGATGTGTGCCAACGTTTTATTCCATGTTAACCCTCTCAGGACAAATTGAATCACTCTTTGGAATGTGGCGGGAGCATTACAAAGCCCAAACGCCATCCGTTTGTGTTCAAATAGTCCGTACTTAGTAATAAAAGCTGTTTTGTGCTGATCTTTTTCATCAATTTCTATTTGCCAATAACCACTCGCCATATCAAGTGTGGAAAAGTATCTATTACCAGATAACTGATCCAAATATTGTGATATGGATGGTAATGGAAATAAGTCTTTGACTGTTTTGGCATTCAAGGAACGGTAATCCACACAGTATCGGACAGAGCCATCTCTCTTCCTCACAAGAACTGGTGCAGAGGCCCAGTCTGAGGAAGAATCTGAGATCACCCCAATATCCAACATCTGCTTCAGGTTCTCCTCTTCTTCACCTTCAAAACCCATTGGTGTACGACGCATAGGATGTTTGACTGGACGTTCTGTACCAGTGTCTATGGTGTGTTTAATTTCCTTGAAACATCCTATATCATGACTCCCCTTGGAAAATATATCCTGATACTTCAGTAGTAAAGATCTCAAGATGGTTGCTTCCTCTTCATTCAAGAACTTCTTGGAATGCGGGAACAATCCTTCAACATGATCTGGAAGACTAGTATGAAGTTCAAGACTGGTAGAAGGTTTCTCAAGATCGCTAGAATGTTTTTCAAGACTGCTAGTGTTGATCTTTTTGGAATTCTCAGTCAAAACAACGTCACATTCCATTGCATATCCTAACACATGACCAACATGAATTAGAATTGGAACGTTTGTGTCATTGACTAATTGAATTGGGACCATTTCCGCTGCCTGAACAATAGTGTTGGGTAGCAAAACACCTTTGTTTTTACCGGATGGTGAAATAACTATTTCACCGGACAAAGTTTTTGCTAACCGAGCACTAGTTCTTAAAACACTGCTAGGTGGTAGGTTCAATGTTTCATGGGCAATAACTGGGACACAAGAATATTCATTCCCCTCGCTAGTTTTGAATTGATTCAATCTCAGTGAATACTTTTTCAACATGAGAGTACCCTTATCCAAGTTCAAAACAGCTTTGAAATGACAAAGAAAATCTAAACCAATAATCAAAGGTTCAGCTATATTAGCGACATAGAATTTCCATGTGAATGATTGCGACTCACTGAAGGAGACTTTTACTCCCTCGAACAGTTTTGCATCAATTTTCACATCTTGAATAATTTCCTGTAATTTAAGCATTCCCTTTAAATCAGGTTTGTTTTCAATCTGTTCATACAGTTTACTACTCATCAAGGAAATCTGAGCGCCGGTATCTAGTAGTGCTTTGGTTTTAACACCTTGAACAGTGCAATCTACTACAGCGCTAAGGTTATCCTTGTTACTTTCTCGTGTTTTTCTACACCAAACTCTCTTACATGTCTTGTGATTCACCCAATTATTCATGTTGAGGGTCGGGGCAATGGGTGAATTACCCCTCCCTGTTAGTTTAAAGACTTTACAGAGTCGGAAAAGGTTACATTGGACTTCTCACCCATGGAGCTAGGTCGCATGGTGGAGTCAGAGTCAGTCGCCTCCTGGGACAATTTTGTGCAAAATGTCCTGGTTCTCCACAGTTATAGCATCTGGGTACATCCTGTCTATTCTTATTTTCTTTCAACACTTTGTGTAGACCCGAGATGACCTTGTGAAACTTCTTGTGGTGGCGACCATCTCTTCTAGATGTATGGCCCCGGGTTTGCAACGTCTTGGCCATGGACTACTCTGATGTGGTAGAGGTGTCAGAATCAGTTGAGGGACTTGACAAGTCAGACTCAACATATTTGACACTCCTCACAGAAGCCTTCTTCCCAAGGATAGCTTTGCGTAGTTGCATAGCATCCTGAACAAATTTATAAGCATCTTCAAGGGTGCTGGGATGTTTATCAGCAGCTGCAAGCACTGCTGCTTTGTCATGGCAGCCCTTCATGAAAGCATCCACGAAAAATGGACTGCATGCCTCTTGCTTCTGCTCATCTGGGAATAGGGAGACTATCATTCCTTGCATTCTGGCCAAGTACTTTTCAAGATTTTCATCTTCTCGCTGTTCAGTTTGTAAAAGTTCCCATCTCAAGGCGGCAGGGGATTCCGTCTTCCCAAAGTGATCCTGGAATCTCTTCAGCCAATCAAAGTCCGATTCTTTACGGTTTGGCAGGATTCCATAATACTCTGCTGCTCCTTTCTTCAGGGACATGGCAAAGTTATGGATCTTCTCAGACTCGGTCCAGGCTAAAGTTTTAGCCACTAGCTCAAACTGAGAAATATATCCATTCCAATGTTCACCTTCAAAGGACAGCTTTGGCACGTGAATCTTACTTTTCGTTTTGTTTTTATGAGTCACGGTTTTCTTCTGAACTTCATCTTCAGAGCTGTCAGATGAGACATGGACATTGTCATTCACCTGACTGACTACACTGACACGTGGAGTCCTGTTGTTGTAAACCCCGTTTGGGCTTTTTCCACGAATAGCAGCTGATACACGCTGAATACATTCATCCTGGTCCTCAGTCCTTGGTGTTGAACATCTACTAGTTGTCCTAAGATAGCTAGGTACAGGAGTATACAACGGCTGAGACATCCTGACCTGCTTCTGACGAACCTTCGCAATAGTTTGTTCTTCTGAAGACCCTGGGCAATTAAACTCTGAAACTGGCCTCAAGTCCAATCCTGTCCACTGAAGACCTGGTAAATTGGACGGAAGCTCATATTCCAAATTAAATGTATCTCGCATGGTTCTGAGCTGGCGGTTCACTTTCTCCAATGTAGGCTTATGCTTGGCTTCAAATGTCTTGCTTTGGACATTGACATTTCGCTCGAAAGCTTTTTCAATGTCATCAAGACAATTCTCATCAGCCACACCTTCCAGTTGTTGCTTTTGCTGGACTAAAATCTGTTCATGCTTCTGTAATGCAGCTTCGTTTTCGGTCACAAGCTTGGATAACTCTGTAAAGGAATTTTCCAAGTCCTTCTGTAAAGCTTGAAAAGCTACATCCTGCTCCACACCAGTTCGATGTTTACTGATCGAAGGGTTGTGGTCACAGGGAGCATGCCTAAGATTCTGCACTTCCTCTTTGACAACCTGCACCTGTTGAGCTAGACCATCTAGATCTTGATGCAGCAAAGAGACTTCTTGTTGACGTTGGTTTTCAGCAATCTCAAGTTGTTGGAGAGAAGTTATCGCTTCCTCTTGGGATCTCTGAGTTTCTTTGACCGACTCCAGTTCCCGGTCCAACATCACTTGATGTTGTGTCACCCTGGACTTCAAGGAAGAAAACTCAGTTTTCTGCTGGTTGTACTCTTCAACTTGTCGATCCAAGCGAGAATCAAGTCTTGAACACCTAGACTTTGTTTCTTGCATCTTGGACTGTAATTGCTGACTAAGGTTCGAGACATCCCTGTAGCAGTTGAACATCACTTCCTGTTGAGAAAATTTCAAGCCGGACACATCACTCTTCAACACTGTGGTGTCACTTTCCACTCTGTCAAGTTTTTGATGTTTCTCCTCGACATCAGACACTCTCTGATCCAAGCCATCTACTTTGGACTTAGGCTCAAGTTGAGCCGTACGGGTTGAATGAACTGAATGGTTCAATTCTTCCACTGTGCGGAACAACTTTGTCACTTTATTGCTGGTTTCAACCTGGGTAGATTCCAGTTTCTTCACAGTCTTCTCTGTTTTCGATGTGTTTCCCTTGATTGCGATCAGAACTGACCAAATATCATCAAGTCCTAGCTTTCCAGTAAGTATTGGAATAGAGTCCGAAGTCTCGGGTTCAAGTCCTACATTTCCCTGACTGGGAAAAACCTGATAGGATGAGCCCGACAACTCTACTTTTGGCGACTGTAACTTCTGATGATCAGCTGATGTTCCCGACAAATGCAAAGATTCTTTGTCAGGGAAAGCATACTGGTCGTCTGAATCTTCATCATCCTTCTCCTCCACCTCACGGGAATCTTCTGCGCCAACCTGAACTACAAGGTGTTCCTGACTGGAGCAAACCTTGTTATCAGATGACACATTTTTGTCACTGAATATGATGAAACCTGAGTGTTGGAGTTTCTTAATCACCGAATTACTGACAACTTTTGACCTCTGAAGGTCATGCAAGGTCAGCGTACCACCATTTTCATCCCTCAGGTTCAATATCCTATCTGCCTTTGTTTCACCAATGCTTTTTATTAACAATAAATCAGCCTTGGTTGCATCTTCAATATGGACTGGTTTTTTTCCACCGGAAGCCATTTCCAGTTTTTTTAAAAAAAGGTGAATTTACTCAATTCAACCAACAAAAAACCTGACAACCAACAAACTGACAAACACTGTAAATTCAATATTCAACTAGCAAAACAATGCCAAGTCAATTAATGAAATTGTGTGCAAATAAACAAATCCGATAATCTAACTTGCAAAGCGGAGCAAAGTTAAACCGAATTTAATCAAACTCAATCTGCACGACAATGCAAAGATATAGGTCAAAGTACAATAAATAACTTGCAAGACAAAGCAAAAGTTACTTAGCAAAAATCACAACAGTTACAAATAAAATGAAGAAAATGTGAAATACTGGTCAAAAATTTACACTTTTAAAGAAAATACACTACTTTAATTTTTTTTTTCCTAAAACTAAAAAAAACATCAAATTCACAGTTCTACCTAATTCAGATTGAATTTAATTTTGTTATTGAACCTCAATAAATTTCAATCACGAAAATTTTTTTTTTTTTTACGCAATAAAAAGTTTTTTTTTCCCTATTGAAAAATCTTCGCAATAAAAATTTGACTACAAATTTTAACTACAACATATAATCATGCAAATAAATGAAAAATAATGGGTCTTAACTACGGTTAGTAAGGGCAATTTCTTTCAAAGTTCAATATAAAAATAATTTAAAATAATATTCAGAATACTATTCAAAATTTACTTCAAATCGCTAGGAAATTCCTTCAAAATTCTACGACAGAAAATTAAATTTACTTGCAAATGTACTACTAACTTACTATAAAGATAAATATTTTACTACAATTACTGTCAAAAATACTATATTTACTTCAAATTTCCTCAAAATAAGTACTATGCACACACTAGAAAAAATGTAGTACATACACAGTACCAATAACACTACTTTGCTTTGGAAAAATACAGTTGTGTGGAACAATACAGGTATTTTATTTACCAAATAACGGTGCCGACGACCGACCAATTATTTGAAAACAAAAAGTACCCAATTGATCGATACACTCAGAGTTGTAACAAACAACTGACAACCAAATCGAGCGATGAACAAATATGACAAGAAATGCAATAAAGAGCAGTAGAAAAACGAAATTTATACTGCCATACACACAAAACTATGAGATTTACAAAATCAATGTACCGAAATTGTATACTGTTATAAAGCAAATATATTTGTGACAATAATTTAAAACAAAATACCTACAAATATGAAGTAAAATAGTGTATATTTTATAGAAGTTTACCGGAAATCACGCTAAGATTGCCGATTAACACACTACCAAAACGAAAATTCACCCTAAAATTTGCCGATAATTCACGCTAAGAATTACCGATAGGTGAATTACAGAACACTAAATTACAGCATATTATGGACAAACAAAGTAAAAAATAACAATGAATCGAAGAAATACCTGTTTTATTCACATAAAACACCAAGAAAATTCAAAGAAATTTGAATTCACGTGGTGGACGAAATTACCACAAAAATACTGAAAAACTTACAAAACCCATACCAGAATTTTGTGGGTGATGAAATCACACACTTCTGGTACCAGTATTGTAAAATACCAGACTCACCAGTAGTTATCTGTAGTGATGTGGTTGGATTTCCTTTTCAGGTCCTTTCTCTTTGAATATGCACAGATAACTGAAGGGGTTTTATTCATTTCCTGTTCTTCACTTCCAGTGGGGAGATACTAAAACTCAAACGGTAGGCGAACGGACTTCCATTCGAAACTACCCGGCGGCTTCACTTCAATATGAAGCGAAAAGACGAGAGATGTATAAAATCGAAACACTGCACGGATTGAGAGTTTGTCGAGGTTTTGATTTTTCCGTCGAAACATTCTTCGAATAATGCCTGTAGACGACTACAGAGCTCATGAATATTTATATATGCGTAAAAAATATTTGACGATTCCATTGGATTTTTAACAATATTTTACTTGAAGAATTTGTGGACTACTCATTAATATTCATGAGGTCATGGTATTCTGTGGGGTTTTCCAACATATTTGTACGAATTGATGGTGTAATGACTGAATTTGTGATGCCGTGACTTTAGACGAAAACTTAAAACCATGATGCCGTGACAGTAAATAACCATTTTCAGTATTTTTTAAAAATTCTATCACTAGCCTTGAAGTTTATTTTTATTGGACAAGACAATAAAAATTGACCACTAATTAACAGAAGTCCACTGTTAAAAAATGTCTAAATAAACTGAAAATGTATTTTTTATTAGTTTAAACTTCATCATAAAGTCGTCCCCCAGAATTTTTAGCCCCTCCCCCACATTTTGTGTAGTGGTGGGGGATTGCCCCCACTTTTTGAAATTCCTAGAATCAACACTGTTGTTATTAAATATACATTTTAAAATTATCCTGTCAATCTTACATCAGATTTATAATTCAATCAAAGGCATTTACAGTTCTTTTGAAGTGTTGTACAATGCAAAGGTTGTTTACTGTCGTACATATGGTACAGAACTGGGTTAAAGACTTTAAATTTAACAGCCTGGTCCAAGACTCCAATATTTACTCCTAATTAGAATAATACGGGTCACCATATTACACACCTCCCCTTCCCATTACATAAATTTTACACCTTAAAGTTTTGTCCTAAACTCTCTTCTTAATTAACAACAGTAAGCTTAACCTGATAAAACTTAATTCGATATCATACAAACACACACGGCAGGGTATATAAACAACATCACAAAAACAAAACACATTGAGGTACCAATGTTAATTACAGAGTAAAGCAATGTGAACGGCAACAGCTTCAAATATCTGAGTCTGACATGTCTAATTTTTTAAAGATTAAAGTCACTTATCACACACTTTCTGAGATCACATATTCTTCAGAAAGAGGGCACTGGTATGTGGGTCCTCGCTTGATGAAGATTGATGGTGGATTGGTTCTGACTCCTCTGCTTTGGTTCCATCTTTGATTTCAACACTAGCCTCTGCATACCCGTGTGTGTGCTTACAGATACCGATAACTGTTGCTTTACAATTACACAAAGTACCCACTTAACACAAGTTAGTACAATTAATGAAATAATTACAAGAAATATAACCAATGTGCTGTGTGACCTATAAGTTGCCTGACCTAGCAATTTGGTCTCACGGTGCACATTTTCTAGTTGATTCAAAATTTCGGGAAATTGGTATCTTCGACATGCGACTCAGCTCTGGTATGCTCACTGTCTTAGATGAGTTGTGTACCTTTAACCGATTTACTAAAGGATGTGTATTGTCCCAAATACTCTCAGTCAATTTTGACAAGTCAACCTCCACTCCAAATTTTTGCTATAAGCTCTTCATTACTTTCTCTGCTAGCAAACTTAAGTATGTGGAAATATTTTGAATCTGCACTGCAATCCGGATTTAGCACAATAACATGCATTCCAATATCAAATTGTTGCTTGATTACTTGTGGACTGCCCTTCTTACAGGTAATATGTAGATTACCTAGTGGGAATTCTACACAAGTTACCACTACCCAGTAGCTATCATGTAATTTGTACAGTGCTGCTAAACTCCCAATGTTTGAAATTTCATTCGTGCAAAGTTTGATGATTTTATCATTTTGTCTCATGAAATGTGCCATGACACAAGATGGGTATCTGTTAACTTTAAACCATTTGACATTAAATCTACAATGCTAGAAACTTTTGCACTCACTAATATCCAGACATTGTATGAGAGAATAATAAGTTGCATTTTCTGATACTAAGACATGATCAGCTTCTAAGTCATAGAAAAATTTTTACACCATAAAGTTTTGTCCTAAGCTCTCTTCTTAATTAACAAAAGTAAGTTTAATCTGATACAACTTAATCCGATAGCATACAAACACACATGGCAGGGTATATAAACAACATCACAAAAACAAAACACATTGAGGTACCAATGTTAATTACAATATCCAGACATTGTATGAAAGAATAATAAGTTGCATTTTCTGATACTAAGACATGATCAGCTTCTAAGTCATAGTTCACTGATACACCTTAACTCTAGTTGGGAATTGGAACGGAAACAACTCTATACATTTTAAGCTTTGAATGGGTGTGTATTAGAGGTACAATTATCACAACATGAAATCTCTCACCATCAGGTAACATTAGTGGCTGCAGGTACTCATAGTACTTGTAAATTTTCGAACCAGTCAAGGGGAAAGGTAAACTTACACCATCTTCCAAATGACGCTGAATTTGCACCAAAAGTTTGAATAAATCTGGTGGATTGACCAAAAACATTGATGATGTACCATGAATCACATCCGACATTTGCCATGTTACTTTGCTAAGGGATCTGTGTCTCTCTCTCAAGGCATATGAAACTACATATAAAACATTGTATATCTTGGTCACCATTTCTATGTATAATACTTTGGCATCATTTTTTGAAAGTTTTGGTACACCTCTGACACTTCCGTATGAAATGTCTGAGTGGCATTTCTAAGTTGCAAAATTACATCACAATTTTCTCGAACAGATTCATGGATCTTGTTAATTTGTAATAGACTCTCTCTGGCAACATTTTTAATCTGGGTTTGAGAAGAAGCCAATGACGAAAGAGTCTGCTTAGATTTCCCCAGGTCAGTAGTTTTTGCTGTGCCAAATAGTGTTGACAGCAAACACCCTACAAAAGGAAGAATGGCATGACTGGATCGTGCTGTTGGTTGGGACTTAGCTACTATCAATACCTTAATCCCTTTGAAGCTTTCATGTAAATCATAATAATCATCCTTAAATTTTTCTGTTTCCTTGCCCAATAACCTTACCACATCTAAATACCTTGTACTGGGCAAAGCTTGACTTTCATGAGCTAGATAGTTGAAAGCTTGTTCATACTGCCTCACCAACTTCCTGATTGAACCCAAGTGTTGCTGATATGGCAACATGTACATTGTGAAAGTGACAACCCAACTATCATATACAGCACCTACTGTATCAACTGGAATGAAAGAAATACTTTCACTGGCACAGAACGTTGTCAATAAGACAAGCATAAGCTGAATCAACCTCAAATGTTGGATATTTCCTAATTCTAATTGGACTTTTATAGAGCTTAATCTCCCCAAACAAGAAGACTCTAAGGTGCAACAAAACAAAAGCAGTCTGTATCCAGGGACATAAGAGGGGTCAAGCACCACGGAGAACGTCAGGGGAATCATCCAGGCTAAGGTGGGTATGCTTTGGTGTACATGTAGGTTTTAAGCTTCTTTCTAAAGGAGGCCAGGGAGGGAGACGCGCGAATCTCATCAGGAAGAGCATTCCAGACAGTGGGAGCATCAAACACAAAACTATTACCAAACTGTTTGACAGATTTATGAACAGAGGGGCAGAACTTTGGAATGACAAGGAAATTACCACCACTTTGACTGCTCCTGGTACTATAAGAACTGCTCTAGGAAGAGAGATATGGAGCAAAATACCTGGGAAAACCTGTGTGAAGATACTTATAAACAAGTGTGGCTGTCTTGAACACTGTATGCTGTTGAACAGGAAGCCAATGCAGTTTCTTTAGCACAGGAGTTATACTGGTGTATCGACTGGTGTTTGATACAATTCTGGCTGCACTATTTTAGATGCACTGTAATTTGCGAAGATTGAACTTGGAGAGGCTCCTGAAAAGTGAGTTGCAGTAATCCAACTGACTACTAACAAGAGTATTAGTCACAAGCACAGAAACATCATGAGTAAGAAACAGCCTCACATGTCTGAAATAACAGAGTTTAACAAAACAACTTTTGCAGACATTCTGATCATGCTTGGACAAAGAAAAGTCTAAATCGAACCACATACCCAGATTTTTTACTGAGTCAGCAGGGCAGAGTGAGTTGCCCAAGATGTCTATTGGAAAACATGCTTTCAACTTGTCCCTCTGTCTCTTCGAACCAAAGATGCTAAACTCGGTCTTGTCAGGATTCAATTTGAGCTTACTAGATGACATCCACTCTTTAACATCGTCTAGGCACCTATTTAGCTTTTCAAAGGCAGCAGATGCATTCTTCTAGGATAAATGTATATAAACGTGGCTATCATCTGCATAGAAATGAAAATTTATTCCCTTGTGTTTACTGATAATCAAACTGAGGGTGGGTGGTGTACAATGAGAACAGCAAAGGGCCCAGGACAGAACCTTGGTGAACACCAAATAGGAGTTTACAAACATCTGACAAAGTAGAACCAATTTTTATTGATTGATAATGGTCTGTAAGGTAGGATGTGAACCATTTTAGAACAGAGCCACCGACACCAAACCAGTTTCGGAGGCAACTAAGAAGAGTGGAATGATATATGGTGTCGAAGGCGGCAGACAAGTTGAGCAATACCAAGGCAGTGGTTTCACCTCTTGACAATGATAAGTGAACTTCATTTATTATGCAGAGAAGAGCTGTTTCAGTCGAATGGCCAGCCTTATATGCTGACTGGTACGGGTTGTCTAAGTTATGGACATTAATATCTTCTAACAGCTGCTTAGCAACCACATGTTCTACCAGTTTTGATATAAAACTGAGGCCAGATACAAGACGATAATTCTTCAGGTCAATTGAGGGAAAATTTGGCTTTTAATAAGAGGAGTGACCACAGCAGATTTGAAAGCGTCAGGGATGCACCCCTCCATGAGTGAGCAGTTAACCAGCTTTGTAAGGGATGGTAGCAGTATATCAATGCATTCCTTGATAAGGAATGTTGGTAAAGGGTCCAACAGGCATGATTTTGTTGGTGACGTTTTAATTATTTTATCAACAGCCTCTTCAGAAACTTGCCTAAGGACAGTAATTTTTGGAGGATCTAAAGGAGGGTGAACATCATATTTAGTGCCAGAGGAAGCAAAATTATCTCTAATTTTCTTAATTTTGTTGCAAAAGAAGGAGGCAAACTGATCAACCGATGACTTTTCAGACTTTTGGGTTGGAAGTATCAGCAACCCTATTGAGGGTTTTATGGAGCTCATGCCAAAGTTTTCGAGAGTCATGACTATTGTCTGAAATCAGTTTACTATAGTAGTCTGATTTATCTTTGTTTACAAGTGCATTGCACCGAGCAATCTGATGACAAAGCTGACTTCTGTTCGGTGGATTTTTAGCCCTATGCCAGCTTCTCTCAAATTGGCACCTAAGGGACTTTGGACGTCGATAATCATCAGACATCCAATCTGCGGAATCTTTTTTATCTGTCTAGATATGAGAGGTGCATGCCTATCAAGAACATAACCCAAATCATGTACATATTGTTCGTAAAGATCAACAACAGCATCAGCTGGAGACTTGACAAAGGAAGTATTTTTGAGATCTAAGCAGAAGTGAGACATATTGATATGGTGGTACCTTCTATACTGAACTATATGCGGAGAGTGAGCCACTTGATAAGGGAAGGCAACTGAGCATTTGACTAATGTATGATCAGAAACAAAGTCACAAATTTTAACATCAGCGATGGTGTCCTGGTCACTGGGGGATAAAATGAGGTCCAATATGTGATCTTGTAAATGAGTAGCTTTATTGACTAACTGTTTCAGATCACATGAATCAAGAAAGGTAATGAATTTATGACCATCACCAACGGGAACGTCAACATGGATGCTGAAGACGCCACAGATGTAATATGAAGAATTAATAGATGAGAGGTAACCAACAAATGACATGAATTCTTCCAGAAAGTTACAGGTACATGATCCTGGAGGGTGGTAGATGCAGGCAAGAAACAATGAATTACCATGAAGCCTGATTGACACCACCATGTTCTCAAATGACTGATAAAGAGGAGATTCTATTATATAGGGTCTGTATGAGGATCTGATGAAAAAACTAACACCACCACCAATACCTGAGGGACGAGGCTTGTAAGGAAAATTATAATCAGGAGGAGTTATAGACCGTAAGAATCTGTCTGAATCAAAGGGACAAATATGTGTTTCCATGAGGCATAGAAAATCAAGGTCATATGAAGCAACCATATCGGCTAGGAGTAGACCCTTATTCCTTACGGATCTGGCAGTTAAAACACCGAGTGTGAATGGACCAGGGTTGAGGGATACATCTCCTTCCAGTAGCAGTACAACATACATAATAGTAGGATTTATATAGCGCAAAATTGATACCAATCCTCTAATGCGCTTATGTCCAAGAAGGGAGAGTCCAGAGACAGGCATGGGTCGACATCTAAAAAGCGCCCGCCAGGGTATAACTAAGGTGGGGGGTATGCCAGCCTAAACAAGTGTGTCTTTAGCTGGCTTCTGAAACGATCTATTGTTTGCTCAGATCTGACAGTTTGTGGCAGCTTGTTCCATTCAGCTGGTGCAGTTACTGCAAAGCCTCGCCTGCCTATGTGCTTCTTAGGGCGGGTTGAGGAGACAGATAGCCTGTTGCCGCGAGTAAGACTGCTCGATCTTATTAAAGCTGAAAGATATGGGGCTGTGAAAGATTGATAGCCTTGAATACCAGGAGATTATACTTAAAAAGGATACGATGTTGAATTGGAAGCCAGTGGAGTTTTTTCAAAAAGGGTGTAACATGACTCATTTTGTCAAGTCTGAAGATGATGCGGCAAAGAGCATTCTGGACTCTCTGTAGCTTAGCTATGTTGGACTTGCTTACCCCATAAAGTAAAGAGTTACAGTAGTCCAGATGACTACTGACCATAGCATTTGCCAGAAGTGTTGCAGTTTCATTACTTAGGAATTTGCGAATTCGTCGCAAATCGCAAAGATGATAGTAACATGCTGGGCAAACCTTGGCAACATGATTGTCAAGGAGTTGTCTGAGTCAAAGATAACACCCAGATTCTTTACTTCCACTGACGGAGAGATATTGTTGGAACAGGGAAATTTGGTGCAAGCGACTCTCTGGGGGCTTTTTGACCTATGATGATAAATTCAGTTTTTTTTCTGGGTTTAGTTTTAGCTTAACACCAACCATCCACTCCTGTACTGACTTGAGACACTCGGTCAGCTCTTCCTTGCTAGAATCAAAGTTCCTGGAGTCAACTGCTAAGTAGATCTGGGTGTCATCAGCATATAGGTGATGAGTAACATTGAATTTAGAAATAACTTTACTGAGGGGACTAGTGTAAAGGGTGAAAAAGAGAGGACCCAATACAGAACCTTGGGGGACTCCGAAAGGGAGAATTACCGCCTCAGAGAAACTATCACCTATTTTAAATTTTTGTTTTCGGTTTGAAAGGTATGATTTGATCCACAACAAGACAGTGCCATCTAGACCAAACCAGTCATGCAAGCAATCATATAAAAGGGAATGGTCAATAGTGTCAAATGCCGCTGACAGGTCTAATAATGTCAGGGCCACTGCCTTTCCTGAGTCCACTGAGAAAGCTATATCGTTTTGAATCTTCAACAATATTGTTTTGAATCTTCAACAACATAAGCCCTCTTCTATTAACCATGGGGGGGCTCGGTGGTGTAGCGGTTAGAGTTCTCGCCTCCAACCTCTGAGGCCGCCGGCACGAATCTTGGGCCGGCGCTTCATGTTGGAAAGTTGGTAGTTACTTGCCGATGCCCGGTAGTTTCCTCCACCTGTAAACTACCTGTCGCAATATGACCCTGGCTGTTGAACGCGACGTAAAACAACAAATAAATAAATCTAAATCTAAAATGGCTGAAAAATTTTGGCAGTAACACAAATATGAGAATTTTTTTGCAACTCGTGTCAAAGGAGGACATGATGTATAAGATGCTCTACTGCTGAACCACTCATGCAAATAGTGCCATAAAGAAGAGTACCTGAAGTCTAAACATGACTGGTGGGGTTGTTCATAAGTAAGAAGCCCTAGTCTAAGCTCAAAAGTGGGGGGGGCCTCAAGAATATATCCCTACACCTCAACACAGTCACAACTCTTCATCCTGTGGGCGACTCACAGGCACCCTAACACCACACACTACAGCCTCACCTTAAGCTAAGTGACAACACCACCAGACCAACAATAGGAGAATGGCTGATTGGAAATAGACTCAAAGTAAACTTACAAGACACAGATTAGATTGTGAATAATACCCAAAGCTGGATGTAGGGGAAACATTGATCAAATTACAATGGTTGGTATAACAATATACTGGGGTTACATATAAATATAAAACAGGATGAAATAAGAGAACAACATAAAAATAATATTTAGGATAGAGATTCCTTTTAAAATGTGCTACATATACATAAAAACGACTGTTATTGTAATGAGATTTCCAAAAAGCGTCTCTGTGGTGTGTACTAATTACTGCAAGTTTTCCTGTAACACACAAAAAAGAAAACATTAACTCACCACACTGCCTTACTGTTCATCATGTTAAAACTAAAACTACCAGTAAAGAGCATACCTGCCGAATACATAATAAGCTTCACAGCTTTCATAAAAGGGGAACTCCAAACTTCCTAGAGAACCCCAAAATTATCTCAACCTGAGGATGTCTCCTCATAACATTTTAACAAGGTGACCTAAAATCTGGATAGCATCGATCACAGACACCTCACGCTTGCTTGTTTTCACTTCAGTTAATGCCCTGTCTGGAGAGGGGTCGATACTCCTCTTCAGCACTTTTCTCCTTTTAGCAGGACTGGGAGAACCTCCATGTCATCATCTCAATGTTCTTCACACTTAGTCTCTACACCTGCACTGGATGACATAGGGCTGTGTATTTCAACTCTCAGATCAGAATTTGGCATTTCCTCCTGATCACAATCTGAAGAACTGTGGTCTGCATCACTATCAAACCACTCATATGGAGCACTCATCAATAACTTAGCTGCTCTAGGGGGCTGGACATGAGTTGGAGCTGTTCTCTTCAATTGTTAGTGTTTTGGTCTTATAGCCTCAAAATGATCATATTCTATCACATCCTGTCTTTATCGCAACTCTGCTCAGGATGAGCTGGTTGTAAGTTTTCGACATGCACTATTTTAGTAACTCCTGATAGTTGGTTTCTAATCTTGTACAAGAAAGGGACAACCTTTCCACTATATGGAAGTATGTTTTCCATTTTGAGGTGAGTTTCGATGAGGTACTCTGATCTGTCACATGGGTATGATAGAAAACTCTATCACCAGGTTTAAAAGCCTGTAAGGTTGTATTTTTGTCCGACATCCACCTATTCTTACTTTGTGCTTCCATCATATTCTTCTGGACATCCAAATAGGCTACAGGAAGCCTTTGTAGCATGCACTAGACACAATCATCTCTGACATAGCACAATTTTGGGCCAAGAAAAGTATCCATTTGCAAGACTGGATCTCTACCATGGCACACAAAGCATGGTATCATTAACTGATATTCTGTATGCCATCAGCATACCAGGCAAATACTTACTTCACAAGTACTGGTCTTGTTGTGCATACTTTGACAACACGTTGTTCATAAATCTATGGAATCTTTCAGTTTTGCCATTAGACTGTGGATGGTAGGGGCTGGTTTTTATATGACAGATCTTCATTTTCTCTAATAAGTAAGATACCACAGCATTGATGACCTCAGTACCTCTATCTGACAACATTAACCTAGGGAAAGAATGCCTTGGAAAATGTTTGGCCAATAGTAAGGGATTCTGGTTTTATCATAGGTCTGGTCTAAGCCTACATGACCTCCAAATTCAGCTACATGCATTTCTTGAATTATCCCTCCAAACATTGCTGCTGGGATACACAACTGGAGTCTTGTGGGGTCATTTCTGACCTACGGTATAGCAAGCCATCCTGGGAAAAAAGTTTCAGTCTGCCACCTCACCCAACTCTTGAAGTTTGTCAAACTTGTCCTTTGTCACCGGATCTTTCTGCTTCTGCACCCTAACAGCCTCTATCTGTAAACCATCTGCACGTGTGATTTTACTTTGAACTTTCTCCCTGTCATTAGTTTCTTGGGTCAACTAGACTAGCATGTGTTGAAAGAACATATGGTCTAGATGGATTAGGACGTGCCAACACAGGAGTCTGCACCAACTTTTGTTTGTCTCAAAGGCCCTGTTCTGCTCATCTGTCCAATGAAACTTAGCATGTTTCTTAGTTCAGTCAAGGGACCAACTAACTCACTCAACTTCTTGTAATAGGATGCCATTCCCACAACTGATCTAACTTCTCTGACCCTTTTAGGTGACCCTGATCTTCTCTGGGTCGGGACATATTCTATCTTTTGAAAAGACATGTCCCTAATAACTTATCTGTTTCATAAGGAACTGGCATTTGGACATCTTGCCAAAGACCTCATTGAGATGCTCTAAATGGTCTTGAAATGTTTCTGAGTAATTGCAAATTTGTACATGGCTTGTCCCAACACACTGTTCATGAGCTCCTGAAAAATTGGAGGAGCAGATGACAATCTGAATAGCATGACATAAAATTCATACAAACCTCCGTGGCATACAAATGCTGTCTTCTCCCTGTCCTCCGGAGCAACCTCAACTTGCCAGTTCCCACTTTTCAAATCTACTCATGAAAAATACTTTGCTTTGTACAAGGGCGATAAAATGTCTTAAATATCGGGCAATGGATATGAATTGCTCTTCAGGACCTTATTCACCCCACGACAATAGTCAACACATAGCCTTTTTGAGCCATCCTTTTTAGACATCACCACAATTGGACTTGCCTTAGGACTATTAGATGGTCTTATCACCCCAGCTGTAAGCATATCATCCAATACTTTTTCCACCATGGGCCTTTGAGAAAATGGAGTTATATAAGGCTTCTGTTTGACAGGAGTGTGATCACCTGTATCAGGTTTCATTTGTACCACTCTTATTCTTCCCTCAATATCTCCCGTGGAGAATATATCTGAATATTTCTCCAGCAGCTGCCTCAGCAAATGTCTCTGATGGGCAGCAATGTGATCTATTTAGTGTCACATACAGTACTCTTAGTGTTTCTATCAACACTCATGGGAGTCTGTTCCTTTGTCTGAATACTGGAAATCTCGGTTTCGCTTAGTACATTAGTAACTCCCAGTGGCAGTCCCTTTCTAGCTCACACCTGGGTGGTCAATCAGTAATGGACTAGTGTCCAAAGGAGAAAATATAGAAGTGCCGTAGTGCTTAGATGTTCCCTTAAGCTTCACCAATGTAACACTTCTTGGTGGTAGGACCACTCTACAAGTTGTATACACCAGGGTAAAATCAACAGGTACTCCTAATTTGTCCCTAAGTACAGCAATCTTATCACCAAGTGCCACATTTTTATTTCTCAGGTAAATTTTGGCACCTGAAGAGATGAAAAAAATCACTACCAAAAATCACCTGCTTCTTGGAATTGTTGACAACATAGAATTCCTGTAAGATTTGGAATTGTAGTTTTGCTTTCCCCAGATTTCTGAAACCATGTCCTGTAACTCCTTTTGGAATCAGATCAAAGGTATTACTGTATGAATGAATATGGGCTGCTTTAATTCTCCTGAAATGAAGGAAACATCAGCCCCACTATTAACTAAAACAAAAATTTTGAAGTCGCCCAATCTCACAGGACAAAATTTAGCTCCTATGTTTCTATTAGCATTTACAGAGTACACTTTTGATTCTCCCAATCTCTGAACTCTAGTGAGATGACGAGTTTCTAGTTTTCCTTAGGGGTAACTCTGTTGCCAGATGCCCTCACCTGTTGGCTGGACCTACAGTCCATTTTAATGTGGCCCACCTTGCCAAAACATACCGGCTTCCCATCCACTCTAGTTTGTCCTGTTTTTCATTTCTTTTGGTGAGGCCTCAAGGGTGGTGAACTCACAGACATCTTGCCTAGATTTTCTACTACTCTAGCTAGGTTCTGTTCCAACTTATATAGCCTACTTGCTTGCTCGTTGTTGCTCTCCCCAAGTGAGTCTACCTCCATGGGCTCTTCGACACAACATTTTGAAATAACATGTGGCCGATTGCTCACTCACAGTAATCATCAAGGCTGTATTCAAGGTGTCTGGGTGAGCTTTTATCAATCTTTTTGCAATGACATCATCTTTGACACCCTCAATCAAAACATCAACAAAAACAGTTTGAACTAACGACTGATCTAAATAAGACTTGGGGACAGACACAAAAGTAGTTTACATTAGCTCATTTTATTGTTTTAAACTTCAATCTGCAATATTTACCTTTTTCCTGAATGGATTTTTATGAAATAAAGACCATAATCAGCGCTATAAAATTCTCTTTACATTGATATTAGTTTTCCATATGTAGTTATTATAGTTTTGAAGATATTGATAGGAAAGCAACAATGTAATTAGTGATTTTTATTTAATTTCAACTGTTTGGGAAGGTAAAACTCCAATATCTCGCCTATCCCTCAATAAATTTTTATGAAACAAAGACTACATTACCTTTCCAGCAATATATACAGTTTTTAAGTCATTGATTAAAATCATTGTTTAATTTGGTCACACTTTATTACACAAAAGAATTTTGCGCACTTACAACTAATGTTGCGCTTTACCAAATTGTCGAGAAGAGTTGCCATGAGCACCAAATGAGCTAAACTGATTTATTTGCAATGTCTTGCAAAAAATGTATCATTTAGGTATTCTATCTAAATATACAATAAGTTATGAAATATAAACATATATTACTTGGGTGATGTGGATTTGTGACAGCAAATGGATCATACAGATAGTTACTGTTTTAACTGGTGACTATCCTCCCATACGTTTTTCTCCCATACGTGTGCTGGCGGCTAGTCCCCAGTGAAAACAGTTGCCATTTGAATGGATAATGTCTATTGTCCAAGAATTGAAATCATTATTATCCAAAGTCTCCAGTTGTTTACCTAATTTTCTAAGTTCTCCTATAATTAAAGTTACTAAAAAGAAATCTTTCTAAATGAATGAGGTATAAAGGTTGTAAAAACATGATGTACGAACACACATATAGACAGACGACAGACGCACCCACAGAGGAAGAGAATTTTATGATCTTCCCCCATGTGCCTATCAGCTAGTGTGAGATAACAATATCGTATGGTAGGAAAAGATCTTAGAATTTTGGGGGTTTGAAGATTGGAAGATTGCCTTCACCATGTACTGGCTTCTGAGTTTGATTCTAGTTGTAATTAATTTAGCTGTAAAGCAGCACAAGCTGTTGTCATCTTACTGATGTGAAATACATTCTGAAAAGAGATAGTGCCAATTTGGGAAATATTTATTGGAGAAAAAAACATTAGAGTGGACTAGGAATTGCCCCCAGGATATTGTGAGCATTAATTCAATGCACTCACTACTGAGTTGGAGGAGGCTTCAGGTTTCTGGGATGTCATAATCGTACCCTTTCAGGTCTCATGGTATTCATTGATTTTTCCAGTCTGTGTGGTTTAAGAAAATCTGTTGCTTTTTCCTTTGGCCTTATTATTATTGGGATCGTTCAGTGCTGTAGACTTTTTTGATCCATTGAATCCAATCTTTCACATTAATTGCTAAAAGTGCAGGAAATACATGAACGGATTTGAACCTACCTCCCATCACTGTTATAAGGCGTATATAAGAGCCATTTTCTGATGGATCTTTGTTCTTGCTTCACAATTCACAACTTTTCTTTGAACTAACCTCTCATTTGGAGATCTACTTGATGGATCTACCCACATGTGAGGCTAAAGAGTTGCAACATGTTGGTTTACTAGGCAGTCTAGGCTTTCCCTAAGCTTTTCATGGGTGGATGTCGATGGATTGACATAGTGCTTGGTAAACCTATGGATTTATTCCTCATCTGTTTTGCTTAGGGTTTGGGAATTTATCTTTTGCTATGATTTGAGGAGCCAAAAGGCCATAGCCTTAGGCAAATTTTGGGTTCAAGTGGGCCAAGCTGACCCTGGCTTCGTACTTTAAGAATACTAATAATACTAATAACTATAAACAGCCTATTAACAAATAAAAAAAAGATGTTATGTTTCAATTCTTCCCAAGATTCGGGCCAATAAATGAAGATGGCGCTTGTGAGGTTTTGTTTTTTTATCAAAACAAAAACACGACAGAAGTCATGACGTCATTTTTGATTGACATGTGCATTGGAAAAGCTTTGGCTTACGGGAATTGCATAATGTCTTTATTTACAAAAGAAAAGAAGAAAACCACAAGATAAAAAATATCAAAACTAAGACCCAATGTAGGGAATGTTTTGAAGTGTGGATTACTGTGATGACAAATCAAGGTTTTGTAATGACCCAGCTGCACTGCCGGTACATAATTGCCACAACAATTAAAAAAAATATTACCTAGTTCAAATGCATTCACCTCAACTTCAGTAACACAAAACACATTTTATTACTCTATATCAACATACCTGTCTAGTCTCAGCTTACCTATACTGCTGAAATAAAAATGTTTTGGCAGCACCTTATACCAAGATTTTTTTTCAAATACATAAATCCTAACTCTGTGTTACATATAACAGTGAGCCTTGTAAAAAGACACACACAGAGAATGTATTTAATAATAGAATAAATAAGAAAGGAGACATGCACACAATATCCACAAAAACTTATAAAAGATGTATAATAAGAAAATACTTGTATTTTGACATGTTAAAGTATTTTTATCAGGAGTACATGTATTATGTGCTATTGTTAATACAAATACCTTTTTTGGTAAATGGTCTTATAGCAAGACTAACAACAGGCATTCAGAGAAAAAGAGTGGGAGGGGTAGCTTGGATGGGATATAATTTAGCAAGAACAAGGAAGACAGGCCCACTTATATTTATCAAACATACACTCAAACATACACATATATTTTAGGCACAGAGAAGTCTGCATTTTTTTTCTTAAATTTCCCCCAAGAGTAAAACAGTGTTGTGTTTTTAGAGATTTTATAAGAAAAACAGAATGTGTTTATTTTTACCAGGTCATCTTTTGTGGAGTATTCTTGACACTTGTAGTGATAGTAAAACAATCTTTCTGCTGCAAACTTATTCTTACGATGCAGTGTGTTATTTGTCATTACTTTAAGTGATGAATTTTTTTGTGTATTACGTCAAAGTGGGAGGTCGCAAAAGTCATGTGATACAAGGATACTTGAACAACAAAAACAAAATACATGTGTGGTCTGGTTAAGTTAAAAGACTTTCTTTTAACATATGGTAAGGTTTTAGGAAGCAAAAAAATTGTGAATATGTTGTTTATGCAAAGTACTATCATTCTGAGCAAACTTTGACATTTGACCAAAAATTCTGAATATACACCTTTAATTACTACACAATGATATTTCAGTGGTGAATAGGTTCATTACTACAAAATAAGTTAGTGATACAAAACAAGTTGTCTACAGAAAACTTATTTTGTATTATCACTTTGTTTCATATCACCCCCAAATTTTCTCCAACCAAGTTGTTACAGGCCTATGTTAAACTGCTGCCCAGATAGCAAGACCCTAGTGGGCCACCGTTGGCTATGGGTGGTAAAATATAGCTAATGGACCACTACTAAGCCACTGCTGGACCACTGACTGAATTTTTTTCAAAATTTTTCAAGCACTATAAACAACTTCATAAGCAACCTCAACTATTGTTTTCTGACATATTATTTAACAATGTTCAATGTTAAAAACATATTATTTCAAAATATAAATATACTGCATTGCCCACTGTTGGCTCACCAACTTCTGAAGTCCGTGGCTGCATCTCAGGGGCCAGCCTACACCTACTGGAGTAAAATTTCCGGGAAAAATTAGATAAAATGTGCATTTTTTTCACTTAACATAACTTAATGTCACTTATATAAACAAACTTCTTCTGTTCTCCTTCATTTTGCTCATTAATGGTCCACCCACTACACAAGTAGTACAGGACCCATGATGGACACCCAGTGGGCCACCGGTGGCAAATATTTTATTTTTAATGAAGGTTTAAGAAAGATATTTTCATTTTTTCCTTTTGATTTAATTTTCTTTTTGATGAAACCTAAAACTATCGCAGACAGTCTGACACATACAACTATGATCTGTGAGAGCTATACTTAGTTGGTGGACCAATGGTGGTCATCTGGTGGCTAAACCTCAAGCTCTGCTGAACAGCATTTCTTTGGACAGATCTTGAAAGGAGACTGTCTTGGCTTAAATTCATTTGTTTTAAGTGAATTATTTTCCAAAGGTTGTTGTTTTGAATTTTATATCACAAAAAAATTGTAAGATTTGCCACTGGTGGTCCATAAGTGGTCCACTTTCTGCATGAATGGTACACATATTGTTGGTCCAATGGTGGCCCACCAAAGGCAAAGTAATGGATACTTTATGTATTTGTGTGGCCACTGTTGGCTATGGATGGAAAAATATACCTAGTGGGCCACCACTGAGCCACTGCTGAACCACTGACTGCATTTTAAAATTTTTTTTGAAGCATTATAAACTACTTCATAAGCAACCTCAACTATTGTTTTCTGACATATTATTTAACAATATTCAATGTTAAAAACACATTATTTCAAAATATAAATATATTGTGTGGCCCACTGTTGGCCCGCCAACTACCAAAGTCAGTGCCTGTAGCTCATGGACTAGCCTATACCCACTGGTATAAAATTCCGGGAAAAATTAGATAAAATGTGCATTTTCTTTCACTAAACATAAGTTAATGTTATTTATATAAACAAACTTATTCTGTACTCCCCCATTTTGCTCAGTCTTTCCTCCACTTTATATATTACTTGCTTATATATTTGCCACAGGTGGTCCATCATTGGCCCACCCACTACACAAGTAATACAGGACCCATGATGGGCACCCAGTGAGCCACTGGTGGCAAATATTTTAATTTTAGTGGTTAAAGAAAAATATCTTGTGATATAATTTTGTGTTTTGATGGAACCTAAAAACCATCCCAGAATTTTTTTTATCTGACACATGCAACCATGATCTGTAAGAGCTATGTGTAGTCGGTGGTCCTCTGGTGGCTATACCTCAAGCTCTGCTGAATGGCATTTGCTTTGACAGATCTTTAAAAGAGACTGTCTTGGCTTAAGTTCATTTGGTTTAAGTGAGTTACTTTCTAAAAGTTGTTGTTCTGAATTTTATTACACAAAACAATTGTAAGATTTGCCACTGGTGGTCCATCAGTGGTCCACTTTCTGCCTGAATGGTACACATACTGTTGGTCCAACGGTGGCCCACAAATGGCAAAGTAATTGGATACTTTATGTATGCACTACTGGACCACTGACCAAAAGCATTATACTTAGTAAGAGCTATACTTAGTTGGTGGACTAATGCTGGTCCTCTGGTGGCTAAACCTCAAGCTAGGGGCCACGGTGGCAGAGTGGTAACACTCTTGCCTCCCACCTCTGAGGCTGGGGTTCAGTTCACGGCTCTCCCTCAAGTGGGAAAGCTGGTAGTTGCTTGCCGTTGGTCAGCAGTTTACAGTACAGAACCTTGACCAACCGTATGTACTGGTTTCCTCTGCCCTTCCAACTACCTGTCGTGATATGACCTGTACAGTGTTGAAAACGACATAAAATTCCAACTAAATAAATAAACCTCAAGCTGTGCTGAACAGCATTTGTTTTGCCAGGCCTTGAAAAAAATAATGCCTTTGCTTAAACTCATTTGGTTTATGTGAATTGTTTATTATGTGAGTATCTGTTTTAAATATTATTACACAAAAAATTGTAAGATTTACCACTGGTCCTCCATCAGTGGTCCACCTTCTGCCTGAATGGTACACATACTGTTGGTCCAGCGGTGGCCCACAGCTGGCAAAGTAATTGGATACTTTATGTATGTGTGTATATATCAATGAGACACAAACATTTTTAAATAATAGATGTTACATCTCTGCATTAATATATATTTCTGTTTTTTCCCACTCTTGTGCCAAAAATTTCTTCTAAGGTTTACCACAGGCAGACCACCAACTAGATCAGTGGTGTATAAGCTATGATCGATGAGCCACTGATGGGAATTTTCTAATTTTCACCCGGATTTTAGACTGAGTCAATAAAATCATTTGACAATTATACAGAAAAGTTAAAAGAAGTGAAAGTTTTCCCTGTGAACAAACCATAAAACATGTACAGGTGAAAATATGTTATTAAATCAAAACCTTATTAACTGGGGTTGAGGTATAGCCACCAGTGGACTACTTTTGGTCCACTAGCTGCTATATGTATGTGTCGGATAAAATATAAGGTTTCTTAAATTGAATGGAATAATTACACCTGAAACATATTCCAATCTGTGGCTGAATTACCCTTGAAATATATTCCCATCAGTGGCTGAATTACCCATGCCAACATTGGCCCAACGAAGGCTTGCCAACCAAAACTCAAGCTGCCGAGGTTGGGCCAATGGTGGGGAAATGGTGGATTTTTATTCAAGATGGCGGTGAACAATAACAGGGGATTTTGGGACACTTAGTAAAAAATGATTTATTATGGTATGTCTAAAATCATATTTCAGTGAGCCCACAATTTTTAGCTAACCATTTAACAATTTTAGACATAAAAATAACATTCTCATTGTAAATTCACAATAAGAAAAGCTGTTTCTGAACATTATAATTTTATTATTTGATAATGGAACATATCATCCTAAGATGCTGTTGCACCATTGTTTATGTTTGGTCATGTGAATCAGGGATTCCCTTAACTGAAATCCACCCATAGTCTGTCAATTATTTGCTTTCTGTTAACCAATGGCCACATAGCTCCATGCTGCAATCTGATTGGTTGATGCTATAGTGGAAGTAAAATTTTACCAGTGGATTGCCAATGCCAGACCAATGAAGCATCCACCGGCCAAAAAGCCATTGAGCCAACAGTGGCTGCCAACATCAGACCAACGGATATGCCAATGTTGGGCCAATGTCTGCATGCTATCTGGGTTGTTGGCTACTGAAGGTGATCCACTGGTGGACCAATAGAAAAGCTTATCATTGGCTGCCAACAGTGGGCCACTGTTGGACCACCAGTAAACCTTAATGTTGGCTGCCAACGGTGGACTACTGTCCATCAGCTGGTCACACCACCAGAAAACCACCTTAAAAAGTTGATGGCACCCAACAGTGGGCCACTAGAGGTCCACCAGTCAAGCTTGTTGGCAACTGAAGCTGGTCCACCGGTGGACCAATGGAAAAGCTTATCATTGACTACCGACAGTGGGCCACTGATGGACTACCAGTAAACCTTTTTGTCGGCTGCCAATGGTGGACCACTGTCTACCAGCTGGTCACGCCAATGGCTAGCCACCAGTTACAGCCAATATCGGACTGACCTCTATGCCGCTGGTGGGCCAGCGGTGGCCCTACAGAGTCTTGCTATCTGGGTGACACCTGTCTTTCAGCTACAAAACAAACCACTCTATTACTGTGCCTCAGACACCAAACTAAGGCAATCAGTGAGAGTATCATGATGAATAGTGTTGAAAGCAGTACACGGATCAAGCAACACGAGAGCAGTTGGCATACATTTGGACAGTTGATTAATGTATAAGTGAGTTATAGGTACTCTTTTGACTTCATAGTTGAGTAAATTGAATATATCTTAAAAATACCAGATTTATAACTTCTACTGGCCACCTTGGAAATTAGCAGGAAATAGAAGACGCAAATATCCTCTCCAAAAACCCATTGTAGCAGCTTTTGCATTTTAGCACAAAAGAAAGCCATGAGAGCCAGAGGGATTTCGAGTGAGTCTTAACCCGGGGGTTAGTAAAAGTATCCTGTAGAAAAACCAAAAAAAAATCAATTTTAGTGACTTTATCACCATGTTGATATTTTGGGGGGGAAAACTGTAACATAGTAAAGTTTAAGACTGGTTACTCAATGTATAAGTTAACAATAGGTACCTAATTATGTCATCTTGTTTTTCAAAATGTGCCCAAAATATTCCCAGAGAAGCCTTTTGATGGTGAATCTATCCTGTAAATTTGATAAGTGTAGCAATAATGTTTTTTTACCTAATCACATATTGTAATGGTGAAGAATTTAGATGAAACTGTTTAATTATTAATAATCTTTAAATTCCATAAAACACAGGCAAAGTGCCTCAGTAAATTAACTCTCATTGGACTTAACAGTAGAAATCAATAGTCACATAGCACACCGCCTCTAATAATAGCCTCAGCCAATCCCCGCTTCTGTGAGATACACCTCTTAGAAATAAACCCAGTAATTGGTGACAGATAATATGTGTTAGTGTACAGTGACTAGTATAAGAACTTCAGCCTTGAGCTGAGGAGATGGACGTCAGGACAATAACAAGAGAAAGAACATGACATAGTATGCAGAGGGGGAGAGCTTAGTTTGCTCTCTCACTCGTGAGAATGTGTTGAATTGTAATCGGGACTTGTGTTTATTGAACTAGAATAAACTATGAAAGAGTTATCAAGTGTTTCACTTCTGTCTTTGTGGCGATCCTAGACCTCTCAATAACTGCAGCCAGGCGAGTACAGACAGAAGTGGACATAGTGGAGATCTGGTAATCCACAGCTGCCCCGAGGCACTGCTGGAGTCTACCTTAAAGGTCCCCCAAAAATAACATTTGGACACATATAGAAAGTGTAGTAAATGGTATGTGGGTGAGATTAGCCACACGTACAGGAAGAGAATCTATGAACATAGACTTTCAGTCTCAAATCCCAAGGAATCCAGTATCACCCAGTCTCAAAACATTTTACTTAGAAGATACATTCTGTCAGAGATATGCAATTTTCCCTTCTGGAATGGTGTTCCCTTAAGTATACTCCCAAATCTGATCATACAAAAATGAGAGAGAAATGGTGGACATCCAATGGGCATTAATCAATTTATTTAATAAATAGTTCCATTTAATGTCCCCTCACACTCTGAACATTCCTCTTTCTTCTTTGTAATGTTTTTTTACTAGAAATGGTAACGGTGAAATCTCTCTGCATACTGTGGTGGTAGTAGTGGAGGCGGCATAATGCAGCAAAATCCATAGTATTCACTGAATGCTTCCAGTGGATACAATAAAACGTGGTTCAGTAGCAAAACATTGGAGGTCTTTGGACACCAAGGTAGAGTCACATGTGCTTTTCCATTGATATCAACAAGACATCGTCCAGACTCAAAACATGTCTGATTTTTTGGCCTCATCTTAAGATTCCTTTTGTGAATCTCAACTTGAGTGGAAACTCAGCTGAGATAAAAATCATAGATTTGAGTGGAAATTCAGCCCATTTTTGGCTTTTGGCTAAGATTCGAGACCTTTTGTGAAGCCTGCTCAAGCCACTTGAAGCACTTGAGTGTTAACTTTATTCAATAGGTATTGACACTTTATACTCCATAGTTAAAGGCCATACATATTTCATAACAATCTTATATTACACAAATATTTAAGATAAAAAGGCCAAAAGTAGTGTCCAACAAGACACTGAGAGAACTGTTAGGACAAGAAGACATCATCGTGGAAATCGCACGCAGTAAGTGGAGATGAGTTGGCCATATACTTTTTTGTATTGTATTGTATTGTGTATTTATACTCAGCGCAATATCTCCATATACTACAGGAGTCAAAGTGCTATTTAACCAATCCGACTGCACAGGTACAGCCTCAACTCGCAAGTGACTGACATTGCATTAACTGGAAGATACAGGCTCAAGGATGACCATTTATCAACGTCCTTGAGGTTCTTTAGCCTGCCACTGGGGATAGCACCCAACAACAGAGGGCTGCCATTTTAAGTGGTCATCTGAGCCACTATGTATTTGCCTGTACCTGGTTTTGAACCCACGTCCTCTGAGTTCCTAGACAAGTGTGTTACCCGCTAGGCCACAGTGGCAAAAAATATCAGAGTAATATCACTAGAGAAGCCATCTTCTGGGATGCCAATGGAAAATGGTAAAAGCCAAAACAACATTGTGAAAGACGGCAGAGGGTGAACTGAAACATCCTGTCATAGAGAAAAGCTGAGACAAGGGCAAAGGGCCGAGCCAAGTGTGGCTGCCTTATGTGACATTTGGCATGAAGCAGATTAAGTAAGTATATCACTCAAGCATATTGATCATAAGCATATGGTCTGTCTTTTAACTATTTATCTGAAACAAGCCAAAATTATATTACATTGACATATAAAATAAGAAACATTAGTAAATATATACAGAAAATGTTAATTATTATTAACAGTTGTTAATTATGAACAGTTTGACTCCGTCTTAGAGATCAAAGAGAAAAAGTATGTGAATTCATGCAAAAACAGAAATAACAGGTCTATTATACCAAAATTTAGGAGTTCCATATATACCAAATTAGAAATTGAAAAGGGAAGGATTAGGAAGATTTAGAAGGGTTTGAGAATATGTCAACCATGTGATTCTACCAGTATTGATGAAATTTACATGTTATTGTATTGTAGCAATGATGAAATTCAGATGTAATTATACTGTAGCAAATTGTCTCTGGAAAAAGAGGAACTAGTCTCTTATATCTGAACAGTTGATGATACTTTTCTCTATGCAAAAGATAAAATGGAAAGGTTACTCAGTAATCCAACAATTATTAATTTGACAGCTGAATTCATATTTAAATGTTATTCTAAAGGACTTAATGTGTCTTATAAGCCTATCAAGGCTGAATGTGAGTTTTAAAGTTTATTTGTTTTCCCTGTATTTACTGATTGTTTCTCGCATGTGACATAAAAGTAAAATATCTATCCATCTGTGATGTGTGTATGTGATACAGTCAACTAGGGCCCAGTTTCGCAAAGGTCTACTAAATATAGAAGATAGTTTGCTATTGAAGCTAGATCTTAGTGGGCACTTAGTAGCCACTACAAAAATGTTCCACTGAGCTGATACATGGGACCTATCAAGTTCCCTGAGACAGCAGGGCTTCTAGTGAGGACAGCCTACCAATTACCACAGTAAAAAAACCATCTCAGTGAAACAGATAATATAGGCATAGTAGACTACTAGGACTTAGCAGCCTACTAAGGAGATAGTAGGCCTTTGTGAAACTGGGCCCAGGATGTTTGCCACTTCATCAAACCAAACCCAAATAATTCGTAAAGTGCATTACATACAATGTGTTGGCCTCATTCCACTTGGTTTCGAAAAAAACAAAACAAAACAAAACAAAAAACTTCCACCCAGAAGTAAAAGCAAAGACCATGATTTATATACTCATGCTGTTTCAACTTCGTTTATTAATAGAATAATTTAGCCTATAATGAAACTGCAACACAAGTTGGTGTCAAACTAAATATGAATTTTTGTGTATTTTCCTTGTTATGGTTCAGTCACACAGTGATGGAAACTGAAAGCGGCACCTCTCCTGATATAATGAAGATGCGAAATATTTATCAACTTGAACAAATTTATGGTTTATGTCCTCTTTAAGAGCTTGGATCATATTACAATAGGTCCTGAGACTTGCCACTTGCTGCGATTGAGCCCAGGTAGAGGTGGCAGCCTAGAAATAAATGACAAACTTGCTAATCACTTGACCACTGCAGAACATTTATTTAATTATGACAAATATTTGACAGTGAAGTTGTGACATGAAACTGTTTGGACCCATTGGACCGTTTTGTTTTTAAAAGGTCCCAAAGTGTGCAGCATACCAGGAGAAATGGGGGCAAAATAGTTCAAGATAAGTAGGAAAATGCAAATGTGGCATTTTTGATGATTGGAAGTATTTTGTTATGACAATTACTAAAATCAAAAAGTCTAAACAGGGGGGAAGATTATTAAAAATAGCACACAAATTCACAAAGTGTCCTCTTACACATTTTTGGAACTTTGAAAGCTAGACTTAACAATGGCCTCAATTTAAAGATGCATAAAACGAAGAACCAGCCATACTTTGACAATAAATACACAAAAGATTCAAATAAAACCCATAACAAGGACATCGCTCTCCAATATACCATATTCATTACTCATTCGAGGACTCAAGCCTATAACTAATATTAAGTTTTAAGAAAACAGCAACTATAAGCTATTGAGGTAAGGACAGCCAGAGACCACATAAAAAATATAAATCACAGCAAATATTCTGGTTTGGATAATAAAATAGATATTCACCTTATTAATCCTTAATTGCAGGATTTACTTTTTCAACAGGATTCAGAAAAGATGGTACTGCCTTGCTGTCCAAAACATGACTCATAGTATTCAGCACACTTATACCATTAGGAAGTTTAAACAGAGGAACCCAAGGGACTGTAGTTTTTAGTCTCAGTAAAACAATATGAAAGTGAAAATACATTTCACTTCACTGCCAGCTGCCATTCACTTCACTCACCAAATATAGATATTACTGACAGGATAATTTGAAAAGGATTACACATTAATATTTTAGTGGTCAGTATATCAACATTTGCTTTGGGGATGCAGATTTTGTTTGTGTATGACATGTGACAAAGCTAGTAATATCTAAATGATATCTTATCCTGTTAATGTAGGAAAAGTATTTGGAATCTGTACATGTTTAAAATTATTTCTTTCTTAATGACTGCACTTGTTTTCAAAGCTTTTTTGTTTAAGAATATGTTTATACTGGAGTAGCTCATTCATTAGCAAATATTGACTAGAATTGCGCTACAAAAGAACAAACTAGCAAATGTTATTATTAGTATTAGCTGTATTATATATATATTGGATTAATTAAACAAAGCTGATTTTCTTCTTAATGATCAGAAATTGAACCTTCATGATGTTGAAAACAAATTTTATGACATTATGCAGGTAGAGTGGTTAATCTAAGTTTTACTGTGTGAAAGCTAAATTAAGGAAGTTTGTTAAATTTAAGCAGGATATTTCTGCAGAAGCATACAGAATATATACATATGTGTATATATATATATATATATATATATATATATATATATATATATATATATATATATATATATATATATATATATATATATGACATTTCTTTGTTCACATTCTATTTTACAGTTCTTTATTTGGTTCCTTCTTGCCTTTTGTTTTTCACACTTCTTTTTCTCTGTTATGAAATTTATAGTGAATTATAAGCCCAATATAGGGCTGAGTGTAATGCTCTTGTGTGCTTTTGCCTATTGCTTTCTGATTTATTTATCTATTTTTGGGGGGTTTTACGTCGCTTTCAACACTGGTCATATCAAGACGGGTAGTTGGAAGGGCAGAGGAAACCAGTACATACAGTTGTTCAAGGTTCTGTACTGTAAACTGCTGACCAACGGCAAGCAACGACCAGCTTTCCCACTTGAGGCTGTGCCGGGAACCGAACCCCAGCCTCAGAGGTGGGATGCTTTCTGATTTAATGTAATATACATGTCCCTACCATAAATGAAGCAAATTAAATAAATAATTCTGAAAATGCAAGCAAGTATCTATCGCAAAAAATATTTCTGATTCTAAATTCCCATTTATTTGGCAATCAATGTTTATGCAGCTCTGTATCTGGATTTCAGATATTACATGGTGTTACCCACTCTGTGAAGAATGGTGAAGGTATTCATGTTAGCTGTCCTATTGGCTGCCTGTGAGGGCCAGCCTACCACAAACTTTCACAGCGTGAAAACAGGAGGCAGCTGTTTTGTGGATCAGGCTGTTCAAGAAGAGGTCAAGATTCTAAGGGAAATGGTGACAGAAATACGGAAAAGCCAGCAAACTCAGCAGGGTAGGTTCTAGAATTTCATTATTTATCTTTATGATCTAAATAATGACAAATGTTTGGCTAAAAATTATTTTATCTGTGTTTACACTTACACACAGTTTGATAAGGTACGTGGTTTTAGATGCATAATAATGACAAATGCAGATCTAATAATAATAATAGTAATAATGCAATTTTGTTGGGCATAAAAGGTTTTAACGGGTACGCCATGAATCATTAAAGCCTGAGTGCCGTTAGGCCCTACAAAATGCAATACCCTACAAAATCACATGATTGTACCTCTATTATTAGATAGGCAGGTATTCCGTAGCTCATTAATAGAACAATAAAACACCATTTATTGAAGACATTCTTTCAGCAGTCATGCACTATTTTGTGATTAACAAAATTTAGTCATATGTTTTTTCACAGTGTATTTGCAATCGAAAATAGATTTTGACCACACAAAACAACAAAAGCAGCTTAATATTCAGATATCTGGGGCCGATTTCACTGAAGGTCTAAAACAAATTCAGATTCCTGGCTAAGTCTTGGACTTTAACTTAAGACTTTGGTCTTAATTGTTCCTGGACCAAGCTTGTAAAATAACCACAGTGGTTATATATGTCATTTTTCTCTTGTTTTATACATTTTATTATAGAAAGTCCACTTTTTTCAATAAAACCCCTTGTATTGACATCAAATATATCACTAACATATTAAACGTAGCTGTTCCAGATCTAAGCAGTTAATTTTAGGTAGTTTAAAATTCTGAAATGGGGAAAATTCATGGTGGCCATATTTAAGTCTTTGTTTACAAAAGGTAAGCCCACAATAAAGCAGGCTTAAATTTAAGTCCACTGACTTAGCAATTTTGGACTTAGTCTTTTGTGAAATCCAATAAGGTTAAGACCACTGACTTAGCACTTTTTTGACAAAAATTAAGATCAAAGTCTTAGATTTAGGCCTAAAACTAGACTTAAGTCCTTTGTGAGAGAAATCTACTCTGGGGATCGATTCCAAAGAAAACCCTGGGGTAGATTCTGAAACTTCCTAGAATCTGCCCAGTGCTCACAGAATCTACCGCCTTTGTTTTCTGTTGAACATGAACAAAAAGCACAGTGTATTTAAAGTTTTTATTGAAAATATTTATTGTTTTGTTGGTAAACATATTAGTATGGTGAATCATCTAATTATTTTGAATACTTTTATAAAATATATTATAGTAAATCATATTTACCAGTAATGGAACACCACTGTACATTGACTGTTGTATGGATACATGTATTTATTTATAGACCAAACAGTAGTCAAGATTTACTGAACTGGTCTTAACAAATAAATCAACTGATTTGCCACCATTTAAGGAAAGTAACTGTCAAGCTATCTTTGTTGAGTAAATCAGGCTGTCACCTATTTATGCCCTGCTTTTAAATATGTCTACAAACACCAACTCTGACTTGGTTGAGTAAATCATCTTGATAACAAAAACAAAAAAGTGAATAAACTCACTTCAGAATTAGTAACTGAGCAAGTCCACTACATAACTGTGCAAATCAAATTGGAATCTAGAAATTAGATCAGCTGGGAAGCTAGCATTAGATTGTGTTGCATGAGTAAGTAACCTATGGAGCTGGCTTTGTTGAGTGAATTAAAATGAAAGTTATAATTGTTGAGTAAGTCTTTGTGCATTGAGGAGTAAACCATCTCGGATGTTCACTTTAATGAGATAAGCAAACGTGTATTAATGAGTTTTCCAATTTGTTTTGACTAAGTTAATTAACAGGAGGCCTAGAAATAATGAGCAAATCAAAGTAGGAGCTCAGCACAGGAAAATAACTTTACCCATTACATTAAGTTATTTATGTCTTGAACATTTTGTGGATTTGTCTTGTACATTTGAGAATTTTTCAAATTGTTTTGATTAAGTAAATCAACAGGAAGCCAAGGTTTAATTAATGAGTAACTCAAGATAAGCAAAGCAACACAGGCAAATAGCTTGACCAGTTACATCAAATTATTTGTGTCTTGTACATTTAACACATACTGCTTTTTGAAGTTAGGGATTTGATCATATAACAAACACAAAGATTTAAGGACAGATTAATTCATGTTTGCCTCTTATCTAGTAGGGAAGCCATATCTTTTTACTTGCAATCCAAAAAGCTTAAGAACTACATGGAATTAGATCAATTAACCATTGCTCTTTATTAATCCCTCAGAAAGCTGTTTATTTGGTATGAGGAAAGTTCTTTTGATCATGTATCACCATTGTCTTAGTATGAAGAGTGTACAAGTCTACTCATTTTATTAAGACTTCTAACTTTGTTAGGCTGACTTAATATGCCACAGCCACAACACCTAAAATCATTACATCAAAAAATGAAATAAAAACAACTTAGATCTGCCAGCCTTTCATTTTTAACATTGACTTTAAACAATAAAAAAAATGAGTGATATAGATATATTTTAAAGGACGACATTAAGTTGTTCATTTAGTTAAAATTTGGTATACAATTCTGAAACTCAAACAATGCTAATTAGTAATTAAAAGTACTATCAGGAGTATTTTTATTACAGATAAGTTCAATTCAGAACTTGAGGACCTCAAAGAAAAATTCTCTACAGCAGACAGTAAACTTGATGAGGTGGACGGGAGACTCAGTACTGCAGACAGTAAATTTGAAGAGGTAGACGATAGACTTGGTACAGCAGACAGTAAATTTGAACAGGTGGACGGGAGACTCAATACAGCAGACATTAAACTTGAAGAGGTGGATGGGAGACTCAGTACAGCAGACAGTAAATTTCAACAGGTGGATGGGAGACTCAGTACAGCAGACAGTAAATTTCAACAGGTAGATGGAAGACTCAGTACAGTTGAAGGTAAGTATTTCTTATGGCAGAAATTTTAGATTGACATTTCAATACACATGTTCATGAAATCGCGACAATACATGAGTAAGTATTTCATATTGCAAAAAGTTTTGGCCTGATATTTCAGTAAACAGGTTATTCAAATCCTGACAATACATGAGTATAACCATATCATGGGTTTATAGAGAGGGTAAAAGAGTGATGAATTCTTACTTAAGCAGATACAATCTGAAGTCAGTACAACTGCAATTTCCGTGTAAAACATGTTTTAGTTATATGTGGAGGCGCATATGTGAAGCATATTTATCAATATTTTGGCTGCAACTTGTCAGTATTAGCATATTCTACGTAGTGAATGAATTGGTAACTTATATGCATTTGACTAATATGTCCTTGAATTTCAAAACAGACTGTAATGTTACAAGAGTAGAGTTAGCTAGTGAAAATAGATACACCATCCTATTCAATCAGATAAATGCATGGCTAACTAATTTGCTTCTTCCTTGTGCTATAGAAGTAAAAGGACCCATGACATGTTCCAATGGCAATACCACAAACACATCCATCCCATACATTGCTCCGTTTAACAAAGTCTCAGATGTTGATTTCCTTCAGATTTATTAGAAACTGACCAACAAAATGATATGTTATCTCTAACTGTCTCACCAGGCGCACAAAGTGGCCTTGCCTGACATATTATTTACAACACGAATCCTCCTGTTTATTGTAACTATGAAAACATTAGATTATTTTGAGTTCTGTAGTAACAACATATTATATAGCGTCAGAAATCTGAGGGTACCTAGTATTTAATTATATGTGTATTGTAAAAACCATGGCACGTTTTTTTCTTAATTTTGAAATAACTATGGCCAACTTGTGTAAGGGGATTTCAAATTTTGCATTTTTCGAATGTTTCTTTTTTCAATAATAATCTTGGAAGTAAACAAAGTATTCTTGCATGACTTCAACTTTATATATTGCTGAATGAAACAGAGACAAATTTTTCACTTTCTTTCATATTTTCAATTAGAAAAAAAGGTATTCATAGTTGACAATTTTAGTTATGAAAATTTCTGATATATATGTTTTACCCGACAGCCATAAAAAGCTGTAGTCAGTCTCTCAGCCAAACAGGGACAAACAACTGGTTGAAAACTATCATAATATTACACATGAGTATTGGGTGGCAAATATTTGACAGACACATTTTAAAACAAAATTCACCCAGCTTCGTAATTAGCCAATTCTTGCTTCCGAATTTGTATACTGCAGTCAATTGTTTGAATTTCGAATGTAAAACAAATGAAGCCCTGCCTTGTTACTTAAGTAAGTAAAAATAAATATAAAGGACACTTGAAGCCAAAGTTGGTTGTTCTGCACATCTCTCCTTCATATGTATGAAGACTAAATATATAAATATAAAGGATGCTTGCTTCCCAATTTGCTTGTTTTGTGCATGTCTAAAATGTAATTCAGAAATTAAGGTCATATTTTGATATAGGATTAGTAGATGACAGAGGAACTATAAAAACGAGCAAAATACCAAATCATGATGTATCACAGATAGTTGTATTATTGCCAACCATGGACGCCTTTGCCATTTTACATCAGGCGATCAACAGTAGTTCAGGTATCTTGGTATCAACACCATTTATATTACTGATATTCAGTGAACTTTTGACAACCAGGTTATTAAAATATCAGGTAATATAATTATTACAAAATGTAAAATATAAAACCTACCTAAATCACTGGAAATTATAAACCGTCGTATAATATTTTTGTACATTTTGACAGTATCTTTAGCGATATCCTTTAGAAGAACTGCCATGATTGTTTCTTGGAAAATCACTTCCTGTATGGGCCAATTTGATTGGAAAAACACTAGAACTCACCAAACTTTGAAAATAAGCTTATCTTGCTGTATGGTATGCAGGATAGGATAAAAAGTCATCTTGCTATCAATGAAAATTTTATGTTTAATCTTTGATTCCAGTTATGTACTGGGTTCAGACAACTCTTTAAAAACACCTATTTATCCTTTAATGCCAAAAGTATCAACAAAATCTGTTCATATATATTAAAAAGTATTGAAAATACTCCGCCATATAGTTTTTATTTAATATTTTCTTTAATATGTAGGTTATAAAATAAAATAGAACTTGAAGTTTCAAGCTACCGATGATAGTCGAGAGGATCAACCTTGACATGTCTAAAGGATCTAGAGATATCTATCTTGAACAGAAGTGAGCCTTTGCCAACTTCCTGACTAAGTGGTTATATTGTCTATATTGGGGGGGGGGGGGGGGTGGGGGGGGGGGCGGGGGGGTAATATGAAATTCGTGCCTAAATATTCATTTGAGGAGAGGCCATCATTAACAGAACAGCTATGGGAAAGCTTAAGTCGACTATTACTGCTGGAGGGCAGCAGGCTTAGGTCTTGTCATTAGAGGAGAAAAATACAATTTGTCAAAAGTAGGTTTTTTAAAGGGACCAGAAATTGCTCTAATTTGAATTTCTTCCTGCAAATATTTACATACATTCAATGGCAAATGCATGATTTTTGATATTGTTCTACAATGGACTACCATATTTGAAATCAAGTGTGAAGCCATAACGTATAAGTTTTGCTAACTGACGGTCCCAATAGGAATCAAGGTACTCTTGCCACTTGTCTGGATTTAATTGAGATTGGACAGGGCTCTGAGCTTTCATAAATTAAATTGTTTGGTTTTTACTACAATTTTGAGAGCATCAAGGGCGTTACTAGACCGAGTTTCTGTCCCGTCGCCAATTGCTATTGATATACTGATGGTACGCAATGGCGAGGGACAGAGCTCATATGTACTTGTTTTCTGTGTAAATCTCGAAATGTAGGAAATAACTTCATATACTTTAAAAAAATCCTTCTTGTGTCTATATAGCTGTATCCAGTTTACAATACCTATGTTATTACACTAAACTGCTTTTACAAGCTAGGATTTTTCTTTTGTAGATAACTATGCAATGTTGAAGGTTTGTTTACATTTAAAGAATAGGCTCAAATACATACATGCTAGTTTGATTGGCATTAAATATTAGTGAACAGCACATATATATAAGTTAAAGAATTCAAATAACACTTTATACTTGTGGTAATATGTGTGTAAATATGCCGTTCAAAATTTACACAGAAAACAAGTACATGTGAACTCTGTCCCTCGCCATTGCGTACCATCAGTATATCAATAGCAATTGGCGACGGGACAGAAACTCAGTCTAGGACGTTACGAACTCGTGTATTACTACTAATATATTCAGGGAGGAGTAGTTTGGATAATGGAATAAATTCACATTTCTCAGAGACCTGCTGTTCCCATTTCTGTAAGATGGGTGCATCCATATCATTGCTCACAGCCTGTCTATGACGAGGACGAAACAGTAGTTGCAAATAATATTTTTCTGGTTTGATGACCACAAGTGTTAAGCTTGTGAGTATGAGCACCTGTCCTGCTGCAGTTATCTCCAGAACATGAATTTTTGTCATGAGTTTGTTTAACAGAGTCACATTGTATCTCAAGGCTGCTATCGACTGTGTTCGTTTTGTTTGATCCCACTTCCTGATCACCCATACAAGGGTGCCAACAGGGGCAAGTATTTGTTTTGAAGTACACCATTCCCTTTCTGATACTTGTTGACAGCAACCTTGAGAGGGACGTTTTTATGCTTGTTATAGCCATTGGGTTTGAACATATTGTCTGTTTCCTTGAAGATGACCTTTTTGTTGTTTTTAACGACCTGTTGCACAATATTCATGCCATTATTTGGTTTATTTGTCACCTCGCTGTTTACACGAGAAACAATAGCATTTGTTGGTTCTGAAGTGTGAATTTCACACTTTTGTACGACAGGATTTCTATTTTGCCAGACAGGTTGTTTGCCATACTGTAACCACCAAATTTTTGCCTTTGACGATATCAGCAAATGATAAATGTTCATGATTGAAATAGTCTTTTTGGCAGTTGATACTTTCACCATTATTGGCCTGGCTTGATGTAACGGTTCTGGGTTTGAATCTCAAAATTTGGTGCACTCCATTGTCGCAGTGCCTTACTCGTTTTCTTGAATGAGATTTGCATTCATTTGCTGAGTGTTTATGGGATTTGCCTTGGGAAAAACATAGCTGACGCATGTAAAGCTATAAAATGTCATTAGCTTCATGATCAGATTTCTGATTGCAATTTCCCTTTTAAAAATATTTGCAAGGGGTGGGGTTGTGAGAGGAAGTTTGTTTAGCATTGGTGCTTTGGGGTTGGTAAGAATTTGATCTTTGGGCGTGTACCCTGCAAACTCAGTCAATTTTGTTTGTCTCGTGCCAATCTATCTTATTTTCTCCCATTTTACATAGGAGGACAGCATGGCTTGCTTTGGCGGCTTGCCAGCCAAAGTCATAGCTATACTCCATAATGTCATATATTCTAACATGTGGTTTCTAGTTTTGGTATTTTGCTCTTCTCTTATGATTTGAGAGAACCCTGCCACCCATTGACTCATTGATAAGGAATCATAGGAGACACGCGTATTGTTGGAACCCCCTAGGATGTATTTTTGGGACCATGGGATCTCTCTTTTAACCCAGACATTTTCAATACCACCCCTTTGAGATCTGAACTTGCCTTGCTCATTGAGTCTGGCGACCTGCCGAATGCATTTGTCCACCTCCTGCTGCATTGACTTGGACTGCTTGAGTGCTGGTAAAATTGGGAAGATGAGGTCGCCTTCATCACTATCATCGTTGTCTGTCTTGGACTTCATGGATGAGTGGCCTCTGTGTGGGGAGTAAGTGGCACCATTGACTTTACTTTCCATGGCATTCATGCAAATGCTTAAACTTTTTGAGTTCATTGAGTATTAGAGCATTAGTGTCACTTGAGTCCTTTGCAGTTTCATCCTGATCACTTTTTCTATCCTCTGGAATGTTCACTTTACATTTGGAGTTAATAGGGCGCTCTTGGACGCCACCAAGGTTATTACAGTCGAATTGTTTCCTAGGCATTTTCACTCTGGCAAATATAAGAACACTGCTTTGATACCTGCGATCATAGTAGGAGAATTTAATAATTTTAAAAATAATAATTTAATAATAAGTGAAGCATCCCTCAGCCTCTGGTCCACAGAGCTATAATCTCAAAAACAGGCTCAACAGCCAGGGCTCTGTCAACCAGATCACAAAAGCATAACAGTCTTGGCTTTGCCCCGACTAAGCATATAAATTAGTTGAAGTTAAAAAGGCATGTTACCTGCTTTATTTCTAATTTGTAAATGAATATGGCCACCAAAGGCGGGAGAATTGGGGGTGAAAGGTCATAGTTGACCCTTGTAATTAGGAGAGTGAAACAAGAATAGTCTTTTATAGGGAGCACTAATTGAGGTAGCACCTAGATGCTACCCCCTCAAATACGAATGTGTGGTTATCCCACCTATTATTGTTCTTATTTTACTGTATATTTTATTCTTCTATTGGCTGATTTTAGCCCATTATTTGGAAATAACCCAGTGTTTGGGTTCTGTAATGATAGTGAACTCAGATTTCTTATATTAATCCATTCGCGGTAATCTGCTGGTGCGGGTTATTATTGCATAATATGTTTGTCAGTTCTCTCTTAGTATTTTATGAATTATATTTTATGATAAGTTAAGGCTAGGGCCAGCCCTTGCCTGCTACCACACTGTATGGGTACATTGTGGATTGTAACTCATGTTCACTATAGAGTATATAGTCATTAAATGTTATTATCATTATTTATTCCATGATCTTGAAAAAAAATTAGTTTGTAGATGCATAATAATGTAAATGTTAATAAAAATGAAAAAAATCCCATTGCTGGGTTTCTTTGCCTTGTAAATTCATGCCTTCCTGGTGTGCAGGGTTTGAACTTTACTTGACCTCATTTTCACCTTACCTAGCAATCTGGCTGCTCCCATTTGTAAATCACAGAATTTGCAATGGGTGTCTAAATAAGACTGTTGTTCTAAAAACATCTGTGTAAAACATCCTTCCATGCTTACTGGCATTGACCTTTGATTGACCTTTGGTTGAACTCATATTTGAACTTTGGTCAAATTAGGTTCCTTGAACTTTGATCATATGGGGATACTATGGTCATGGGTTTGAATCGGCTTCAGTCGCTGGTTGGCACTGAGGCTGTGTTAAATTAAATTCTTAATCTTCTGGGGTGGGGGAATGTTCCAGTAATCAAACCAAGACTGCACTGTGGCGTGAAGATTTTGCAAGCACTATCACAAAAAAACCCGTCTGATTCTCCTGAGTAATGAAAATATTAATGTCTTGATTTTTTTGTCTCGACATACCAGAGAGTTATACTGGTTTAAATGTCTCATTCGAGCTCCAGGAGAAAAACAATAACCAAACTATATTTTGGGGGGGAAATACAGGACCTTACAAAGGAGACATCGGGTTAGACAGACTTTTATATCATAGAATATACTTTAAAGCTCAGATAAACGGTCTTCTGGGATTTGCAAACTTAAGTGATATAAATAACAAAATTGCATGAAGTAAACAAGAAATTTTACTTTAAGTTTAATTTAAGAGCATTTTGTTGCTTAGCCTTTTCAGTCTTGTGGTTCTTTTTACAATTATGAGGGTCATTTATCTTCATGTCCATATATCTTTGTGTTTAGTAATATATAACTTCCAATATACATTTATTTGTTTACTGGTGATATATATAAAGTGTTTTTGTACACATCACAATTATTTCAATTTGCTGGAAATAATACAATGCTGGCTTTATTTTCCACTTGCAGACAGCCTCCAGGAAGTATGATTGTGCACGATGTATCTTGTAAAACAAACTTCCTGAAAGAGCCAAAAACTGTTAAACACTCTAGACGTCACTTTTGAAACTTGACACTGAAAAGAATATATATAATATTCAAATCCAGGATCATATCAAGTTATTACTAAAAAACATATTACTTCTATCTTTTCAGAAACATGTTCTATGAAATTTCATCCAATTCTATGATTTTCCAGCAAACATTCGACATTCGTATTCGACTGATAATCTATGGAAAGTATGTATTAAATATGCGCAGTGGATTACCATTAAATTCATTAAATGATCAGAAAAATGGTGTACATAGATTTCATAGATTCCATAGCTTTTAAAATCTCATGCAAATTGTCCCCAGTAGTATAGCTTATGTTTGGGCAGAATTGAGACAATTCAAGTTTTAACATATTATTGCATTTTTTGTTTCTCATATTGTCACATAGCAACATAAATATACACAAACACCTGCAAAAATGAAAAAAAAAATAACCAATAAATTTATCAGATAAAACCTAACAAGATGGGTATCAAAATTTAGCATTTTCAAAGCTTTATATGAGTCTATAATGTGCTCAGATATTATATTTCCACACAAAAATGATAAAACTTATTCAGCTATACAAAACTATTAAACAAAATGGCGACCATTTGATTTTCTATCAGTACTATGTAAATGCTTTATTTTCATTGGTCCATTTAGCTGTGATCATCATGTTGTTGTTAGGTGTATTTGACTGATAAACCTCAACAGGAATAAATCTGACTACCTCAAGGGACTCATATCAGAAAACAGCCATGACTCACAGAGGCTTAGGGATTCCATTTGCAAGTCGCTCCATTGGGACCCTGAAATTATACTTCCAAAACCCAAAACAGACATAACCCTGGCAAACCAGTTTGTGGACTTCTTCATTGAAAAAATAAAGAAAACATGTGACTCCCTTCAGAATACATCTTCCCCAGTTGCTGCTCCTGATATATGCCCCCCGTCTTTTACAAAATTCAGTAAAGTCTCAGAAGTTGTCTCCTGTCTTCTAGACCCCATCCCCACTTTTTTTGCTTTAGGAGTGTACCAACGACATACTGTTACCATCCATTACCAGATTCATAAATATGTCTCCGTCTGTAGAATGTTTTCCCAAGAGTTTCAAGAAAGCTGTGGTTACTCTCCTGATCAAGACGTCTTCCCTTCCACCCGATGATTTGAAGAATTACCACCCTGTTTTTGGTCTTTGTTTTATCTCAAAACTTGTTGAACGTGTTGTATCTAATCAGTTAATGAATAGTTTAAACAAACTCAACCCACTCCAGTCTGCGTATAACGTTGGCGATTTGACTGAATCCGCTCTACTTTACATAAAAATAAAGTTCATTTGTCTTTGTCCAAAGGTATGCTCACTGCTCTAGTGCTTCTCGATCTCTCTGCAGCATTTGATACTATTGACCATGATACGCTCATTGATTGTCTCACTTCTTGGTTTAGTGTGGGTAGCACAGTACTTGGTTGGTTCACCTCGTACCTTAAAGGCAGGTGTCAGGTGACTAAGGTAGGTTCCACACTCAGTGAACATCAAGATCTCATCTATGGGGTCCCCCAGGGCCCTGCTCCTGGTCCACTCCTGTTCTCATTGTACACCACTCCACTCAGTAAATTCACTGGTAGTCATTTTGGCATCAAATTTTATTTTTATGCTGATGACACAGTTATTCGCCCATCTCTGTCCAAAAAATACTGCTTCTATGTTTGCTAAATTGAATTCCTGTCTATTAGATGTTCAATGATGGATGTCCTCCAGTAATTTTGAAATTTGCTCCATTCTGCTCACAAAGTAAAAAAACAATCTTGGTGTATGGTTTGATGCTGGTTTCACTTTCTCTGATCACGTTTCAAACACATGCAGAAACTCTTTCATAAAGTTACGCAATCTAAGACGCATTAGACAGTATCTGTAGGTAGATAATGCAGTCCTAGTGGCAAATGCTCTGGTCAGTAACTGTCTAGATTATTGCAACTCTTTCTTCAGAAGTTTGTCTTGAACCAGCTTGCGTAGACTTCAGTGCATTCAAAACAGCCTGGCATGGATTGTTGCAAATCAATGTTGATTCACCAGAGCTACTTCTATTATGAGAAAACTCCACTGGTTGCCTGTTAAATACTGTTGTATGTTCAAAGTGGATACATTTTTACATAAATTTCTAAATAACTGTTACCCAAGTTATTTCAGTTCCAGTTTTCTTTCACACAACTGCAATTATAATGCACGCCGTGGCAGGACAGGCAGAAGGTTCCTGGCTACTCCCCAGTTTTGCCCATCCTTACACACAAAAAAAGACCATTTCAACACAATACAATGGCTTTTGATGCTCCAGTAATCTGGAACGGTTTGTCAGATGATATATGCTCTGCTCCTTCTCTTACATCATTCCAAAAGGCTCAAATCACACTTTTTGAGATGGCTTTCCCTCCTTACTTTCACACTTAAATTTTGGCATCTTCATTGGTAACGACCTAGGCTATGCCCACGACTATATGAGATTGGACTACTGCTTATGTTTGATGAGCTTTAGAGTCTGCTTACAGAGAGATAAGTGCTGTAGAAGTTTAGAATAGAATAGAATGGAATTTTGTTTTAGGCATGTGCAGAACACCCAACTTTGGGAACCCTTATATTTATTATTTTTTCTTTCTGAAAAGTTTTTAATAGAAAATTGAAAAGTTGAATTATATTCATGCATTTGATGGAGACATGCGCAGAACAACCAACTTTGGATCCTTTATATTTATTTATGGTCATTTTAATACATCACATGGCTTTGTTTATGTTACATTCGCAAATTAAACAATAGACAGTAGCATGCTCCCTTGGGAAGTGAAATCAGTAAATTAAGAACCTGGCTCAATTTTATTATAAAATGTATGTATCAAATATTTGCCACCCAATCCTGTAGTGCAATATTTTAATAATATTTTGACAAATAATTCAATTAAGATTTTAATAAAGCTAAATAATAGAAACTGATAATATTGTGGCAATAACTTATCAACTGCAAAGTATACTTTATTCACTTGCTTTGTGTAGACTTCAAGTTTATATCAAGTAAAATTATAGCATTTATGAAACCAAAATGTGTTAACTTTTTTCAATAACATGATATAAGACATAATGTCCAAGCCTTGGTAGAGCTCGCCCTTCTAGAAATCACCTTTTTATTTTTTTTTTTGGTCTCCAGAATTTCATGAAATTGCCTATATTAGTAGAAAATGAAATTGTGCACGTGAGCATCTTCATGAAATTGCCCATATAAGCAAATATAATATTGCCCAATTCCCATATTAGCAGCATCTTAAATTGCTACTCTATGCTTCATTGAATGCACATCTACAAAAAGTGGTATGTCTACATACTCTGTAAAAGGATATATTTGCTGTTCTTCTGTCTTCCAATTGTGTACGTCTCCATTTGTCATGCATACCTTTCAATAGTGGTTTATATGTACACATTTTTGGGCTGTCTTGATATCTTTTTAATATATCTCAGCACTGGTGTTATCATTTAAGTTAAGCAGCAAGGGGCTAGGTTACTACTTTGATAGTTCACCTTCTAAGTGCACTACTTGTGTCTCTGATGGCTTTGCAACTCACGCTATAGACCAAAATCCTTTTCGGCCTTGTTATAGAGATTATTTGTGAAATTTTCCAGCGAAACCCCTAGTAAAAAACATTGGGACATCTAGATGTGTACATTGTCTGAGTGTCTTTTCTAGTTTTGTTCTTCCTTTGTCACCATTTTGTGCTTAAGGAGGTTTAATATTAGTTATTTATTTGATGAAAACCACCCTGAAGAACAAAATTACAGTCTGCAACATATATATAGTTGCTGTTGCTGTCAAATCATTTATCCAAGGTGTTATCTACATATATTATTTTGTGTAATTATGGATATGTTTAATTCTTGAAACCTATTATTTACAAACAATGTGTTACAAAAAAATGAAATTTAAACACGACAAAATGCCAATCAAAATTGCAAGGATTACAAAATGTGGATCAATATTTAATGAATGCTTCATTCCATATTATCAGTCAACTGAAGCGGGAACTGTAATGTACAAATTATCTGTATTTTTGCAATTACATATTCCATTACTAAGATTTGTAAATTTGCCCTGGATAGCAATAGCAATATGCAGTGTCTATCAATTATCATCATTCATTCAATAAGGCTACCAACAAGTTTATTTTATTTGCTGTAAAGACAGGCATTTTGTACAATGCTACAATTCTGACAAGCATTTTCCACCAACAATTTGGCCACTGGCATTTTGTCTTATGCAGCCACAAAAATAATAAATCAATTTAAGCTGCTGTGTATTAAGTTGTTTTTTTTTCTTTGCTTCAGATTCCCCCTTTGTTGGTTTCACTGCCTGGAGTTATACTGGTGCCACATTTAGTGATGGTGACACTGTCAGATTTGACCGTGTTCTTTTCAACTATGGATCAGCCTATGACAGCTCCACGAGTAAGTTCACATGTCCATTCTCAGGCATCTATTCTGTCAATGTTCGTATAGAAGAGGATGGTGATCACGATGATGGAGTTATTGTGCATGGAATGCTGGACTCAGATAAGTTCTTAGTAGTACATGTCCATAAAGATTCAACTGAACATGGGGCTTCATCATCTTCTGCCATGGTGGGCTGTGTCACAGGCCAGACCATCTATGTGAAGGCAGATGACACAGTTGACTTAGAAGATAATTTTGGGGAAAGAAACATCTTCAGTGTGTATCTTCTCCAGACAATGCCAGATAATGAAGTGAGGGCAGGACAACTCTTATAAAGAGACTAAGTTTTGGTATTTTGTTGTCTTCCTTTTTATGTTAAGGAACTAATGAGACAGTTGATGAATAGTATTCATTTGAATAGACAAAAGGCTGCCTTATCACCTTTTCATGGCAAACATGTAATTTTTGGAATAATCTATATCAAAGCATATGGATGATGATAACTTTGATGATAACTTTTTAGGAAAAAGTTAAAATAAACTCGCCATGAAGGTTGTCCTATTCTTATTTTACTTTGCATATAAAATTCCCATTTTTGTTGCAAGGAATTACTTGTTTTCAAAAAATATGTGAAAACTACTCGATCCTGGATTCAAATTGACTTTCACCAAGTATTTTTGTTTCTTACGTATTAAATGGGTAATGTATCACTTAAAGATCATGGGAAACATTTTTCATGAAAACTGTGAATTTACTTTTGTTAAATGGATAAACGCTTAATGAAATAGAAACTGTGATTGTTTTTAAGAAATATATGGTAGTAGAGTCACAAATGACAGTCTAGAAAGTAAAAATCCCGAGTGCTGTGAAAAGCCGACATGTTGTTTTTCTCGTAGATGATGATTGATGACGTCACAGGTTCATAGCGAAGTTTGTTTAGTTTTGAGATAAACATATAAATACACACTGAGGGTGTAATTTTTTTTCTTTTTTGAAAGTTTTAGTTCACATAGAAGCAAAAACAGCCCATCAATCTTATTTATTCACATGTTGCTGCTTTTTATCAGCCATCACCTAACTTTTCTCTGGTTTTACAACCATCTCAGTTAATATAAACACTTAGATGAAAGTCAGCCAGCATAAGGAATATGTGTTCACTTGTCTAACTTTGAATAGATACTTGCATTTCTCGCTGTTTTCCTCTGCTAAATAACTTTCACAGTCTTGATAAAGACTCAAATTATAATAAAATATTGCAAATGCACATGTATCAATTCAAAAGCTTACAGTTGGCTTTGTTAGAAAGTACTAAACCAGTAGAATTCTATCATATAAGGAAACACTTTATTGAATATTCTATGAGCTGTAGCAATATTAAAGTCAAAACTAAACTTTTTAAAGAATTTTGACAGATCTGGCCAATACTGCACTCAACATTATTGTAAATGGATTTGAATTGAATTTATTTAGACAAATATTGGTGTGAGAGGCAAAAATCAGTAACAGTACTCTTTAATTACACCTTTTCAAGTATATGTAAGTAAATTGTGGTTATGTAGATAGCTTGTGTAAAGGCTAATCACTTTCATAGTTTAAACATTGTCCAAAAAAAAAAACTGAGGTTAGAGTGCCAACATTACATATCCTTGCATGGGCCCAATTTCTCATACATTGATTCATTGTTTATTTAATGATTATTTTGTGGTAAGATAAGTTTTTAAAACAAGGAAAGATCTATTCAAATTTATCATAAAAATGGTCCAACATATATGTACTATACATGTAGATGTGTTATTTATGAATCTTGTTTCTACTTCCCTAAACATATAATTTTTAATATGAGAGTAATATAAAGGTCTCCAAAGGCTTGTGTAGTTCATTGTTGCACACTGATTTATTATAGCATAACAATTAAATTGCATTCAATACACTGAAAATGCATACTTTTGAAAATGTTGATAGATACATGAAAAGACAGTTTGACTATATTTCCTCTTCAAACATATATATTTTTATTTTGAAAAATACCAACAATCTTATCAAGGCTAATTTTGTAATTTACTGTGCAAGACTGATGTATTTTTTTTCAACAAAAAAAACATTCCAACGCACAGAAAATAAATATGTATATGAAATAGCTTACTACGGCAGTTTGTTTACAAACTAATGAACCTGTGACGTCAAGGTTAGTATTTTCTACGAAAGTTATCGAAAAGTGAAAAGTAATGGCGGACAGTTGTAAAAGCTTGAAAAAAGTGACAGAAAATAGTTGAATATAGCATGTAACCTTGTCCAGATGCAACTTATTTTCACAAAAATTGAAGTTTCACATCTATGTGTGTCTATTGACAATAGTTCTCAAAATGCTTCCTATGACCTTTAAAAACAGACAGTCCTTACTCCTAAATGTAGATGGAAAAATGAACTCCTGAAGTACCGTAAAATTCTATAGATTGATTTCTTGAGGTTTTGTAGTTTTCAGAGTCAGCACCAGCAAGGCTCACATTTCAAGATATCAATTTTTGTAATTTTTTTTTTCTCTGACTTCTGTTGAAACAGGCTAGTGTGATGTTAAAGCCGCAATGGGCTAAGTTAGTATGTGGATAGGTGGCTGTCTGAATGTGTTCCTGAACATTTAACAATATTGGCCATTGGCAAGCAGTAGTCACTTCAAAACACTACCTGACTAGAATACATAAAAACTGAGCTGGTCAAATCAATATATCTATTGTAGTGCTTAACCTGTACTTTAAAGCCCCAAGCAAAGCCAGTTACATGTGTATCTGATCGTTTTGCAGCTACTTTATGTATGATTTTAAGACTATTTACCTACTGTAGAACAGACAAGGTTAAAGTTTGGGTTTTACATCCTGTTAAACAGCCAGGGTCTACTTGGGGAGACGTTATCCCACACAGAGGTGCCAGTCTGTGATCAGATGTCAAAATTGATTCAACATCATTCAATTGATGGTGCCATTTTAGATCCCATGAGTATCAAATGTTTAAGATCCATAAAAGACCAGCTGTAAATACAAAACATAATGCTAATCAATTTTTTGGAATAACATTTAGCTAAGTAATTTTTCAGCAATCTTTTCTTAATGTCAGCTGCTAACGTAGGTGTTGCTTTTGATTCTAGAAATACTTTTGGTTATCACATCACCAAGGTTTGTCATTCATGTCACTATGATCTAGGACCTGAGACACAGCTGAAACTTTCTCACTCAGGAGACTGCACAACTACTTTCAAACTCGATGGTCTGCAGTTGACTGAACTACTATACACGGTGGTATATGGTAAACTTCAAAGCATCAAAGCATTTAAGTGTTTTCAGACTTGAAGTTATGATCCCAACTTCGTAAAACTTTTACTGGCTTCCCATTTCCTACTTCAAAATCTGCGGTGTTGCCTATTACATGTGGAGTACCACATGGATCCATTTTAGGGCCTCTTCTATTTCTTATATATGTTAATGAAAAATGTAATACATGTCAGTTGTTAAAGTTTGTTATGTTCGCAGATGATACTAACATGTTTTTTTCATATAAAGGTGTAAAAAGTATAGGAAACGCAATAAATTCAGAATTTCGGAGGCTATTAAGATGGTTTAAGGCCAATAGACTTTCATTAAATGGTGATACAATTAATTTCATATTGTTTCGGAGCCAAGGCAAAAAGTGCCCCATAGAGTTGAGATTAGATTAACAGTGTTAATATATCTCATATACATATCACTAAATTTCTGGGAATCTTTTTGGATGAACAGTTTTCTGGGTCAAACCACATAAATTAAATTCTGGGCAAAATATAAAAAAACAATATTGGAGTCATCTCTAGAGCAAGTAAAATTCTAAATACAGAGGAAATGAAAATATTGTATAATTCTTTGATTTTGATCTCAGTTAATGTACTGTATTGTTGTGGATCAATACTTCAAAAACAAGATTAAACAAATTACTAGTGATACAGAAAAAGCAATAAGGCTAATTGAAAAGTGTAAACCCAAAGTGAATCACTACATTTGCTTAAAAAAACTAAACATTCTTAAATTTACAGATCTAGTGTTTTGAGCAATGTTGTTATCATGGCTATCAGCTAGATTAGTTAGCAACAGGTGCCAATAAGAAAAAAATCCATGTTTGCAAATGCTAGTGATGTGCACCATTATAATAAAAGGCATTTTAACCAATACTATATTTCAAAATATAAAACTGAAATTAAAAGATTATCATTTAAAATTGTTGGTTCAAAGATATGGAATTGCCTTAAAACTGGATTTAAAGCATGTAACTCTCTAATTTCATTTAAACTAAAATCAAGAAAGATATATTAGAAAATTACTGAAGTAGCTAAATTACATTATTATACACTTGTAACTAAGTTAATTGTGTGATTAAAATTCTAGGTTACAACCTTGTAAAAGCAACTTGCTTCTGTTGTAACCGTTCAGTGTAATTTTTGGTAAGGTTTTTCATTGTCTGTTTGTCTACATTGAATAAGCTCATTTCTTCTTCAACTTCATCTTGTTCAATTATAATCCCATTACCTTCAAAGACATTTCAAAAATTTTAAAGGTCGATGTTACTATGAAAAGGTCAAAGGTAAAACCCAGGTCATGCTTTCACGTTACCCACTTGCAACCTCTAAGCAATTTCCCTAACAAATATTAATATTCTACATAATATGATTTCTCACAATGGCCTGGACAAGATTTTTATAAGTCAAATCAAGGTCACCTTATGATGTTGCACACCTACATCCCTTATCCAATGTTCCTACCAAGATCAGCCCCCTACCCCTTATAGTTTTTTCCCAGATAGAGCTTGTCACCCAAACGACCGCCCATCCGACCACAAAGCCGTGGATGAAAACAATACATGCACAGCCTTTAAAGACTGTGAAGTAAAAATTGGTAACAAATAAAGAGGTTTGGAAGTTCAGCAATATGGCATAATAAAGTAAGATAGCTTAAAATCTTTGTGCAAACTAAAACATTGTCTGATAGTTTTTTGAAATCCGTCCAGGTCTCCCTTTAGCACAATTATGTATCCAAATGATTCAGATGCTTATCTACATCACTCTGAGTCTAATCCATTAGATTTGGGGTTATTTCCAGAAATTTAAAATCCATCATTGACCTTTAGTTAATTTAGTTGTGTATGAAAATTACCGTTATTGTAACATACAGCTTATGATAAAGGCCATTTCATACTTGGCCTCGAATGGAAATGGAACCTCAAAGAGAAAACACAACGGAAATTTAGAATGGTTTAAAACAATGAGTGCTTTCACACTCTGCTGGAAACATAACCTGATCTTGAAACATAAATCTGCAGGAGATACATTTCTAATTTTTCCTGTTTGCAGTGGCTGACTTATAGAAACCTTATAGTGGCCATATGGAACTTAATCTCCATCGTGTAGCTAATTCTAATGAACAACTACAAATAAACATGGCTTTACTTATCATTCATTAGAAAGTTCCTTCAAACCCACACTTTTGATCTTAAAGTTCACAAATCAATTAAACACTTTTCTAATTCCTTCAGTCACTATGCCCCTGTCCTTTGGAACTCTTTCCCTTTCCATGTAAGAAATAGTCCTTCTGTTGCATCTTTTAGGAAGCACCTCAAAACTCACCTCTTCAGCTCTAGCTGATTTAGTTTTTAGAAAACTTAGTTTTCCTTCCCTCCTGGTCACACCCACAGTCTTGGATTACCGACCTTGAATGCCCCTCGACATTCATACAACGATGATTTTGTTTAATTAGTGTACTGAGTTCCCCCTTATGGGGAAGATATTGCACTGGCAAAGCAGTAGACTAGATTAGATTAGAATCATTTTATATAATTGTCCCTGATTCTGACAACAATTGACAATGTTAAACCAACTGTATGGGGATTAATTAGGTGTCACATAAGAATTCGTAATATAATCTGCAGTTAATCCCCACTGTAAAATTTCCACTAAAGAGTTGTGTTTAAGGTAACATATTAAGCAACTGGGTATTTTAAAAAGTTCATTTGTTTTGTACAAGGGAGGAATTTGTGATTCAACAATGAAACCCAAACAATTGATTATTGTTACATGAATAATCTGGCGTTTTTATGGAATACGAAAACTATTTTATGAAAACCTTTCATAAGGGAAAATAAAGCAATAGATTTTAGCATTTTCATAATGCACTCTTGCAGAGTTTCTATATCATGATACTGCTAAGGAAAGACCCGTTCCTCATTTAAATTCTGCATGAGTACATGATGATTTCTAAATATTTCTGTGCATATCTTCTGAATAAAATTATTGACATATCTGGGCCTTAAGCATGGCCAAAGCCTCTATTATATGATCACTTTGCGATACAGTACCTCTCTTAGACCAACACATACTTAGACCTATCATATTCTTCCACACCAATTAAGATATTCCTGTATTTTCAGAAAACCTGTATTTTGGGTAGCTTTGGCTTTAAAGCCCAAAGTCGAGGGGCAAAAGAGCATTTGAGAAACTTCATTCCTCTGTCAAATGTGATGCTAAAGTAAATAAACTAATGTTACATAGTAAGTGCATTGTGATGTACACCTATCTCAGATAATTCACAACTGCTGTGTACAGAGAGGCTTCAGTAGCAAATTGCTCTTGAAAATTTAAACACAGTTCATGTACTTTTAAAACAGTAAAGGAACTGCATAAAGTAACAAAATACCTTACAGACTTATGCACTTATAGCGTGGAAGGAAATGTTTATCAGTGCTGTGGAAAGGTGATGTTATATTCCAGTAGGCTGTGGTGTTTGTTGATATTTTTACATAAGGACTCCAAATGCATGGTCTTTGTAATTTGAGGAAATTTTCATCCCCAGGACGAAAACTTTGCCCTTTAAAGAATTTTTCCATTGACATTTACTCTGGTTAAATAGAAGTTTTTCTTCTGCTTTATAAAATGGGGATCAGACACCACTTGTACCATCCTCAGGTTGCTTTACTGAAAGACTGTATTGAATGATAGTGATAGTACTGAATGGCCGGAAATGGGTAGTGTTGTGTTGTGTTACAGTCGTCCACAAAACATTCCTGCTCCTTACTCCTTGGGAAATCTCATCATGCAAGCTTACAGTCTGAGGCTTTCACCAGATACATTAATGTCTTACTCTTTATGTTGGGTATCTGGAGATTTCAGGCTTAGCCTTGGGTCTCTCATTTTCAATGGCAGAGTTCTGCCATATTTGTGAAGATGAGTCTTATCTATGAATAGAGTGAGGCTTTCTGTATTGTTTTTGGTGCTCATTGGAATTCCTCTTAGGCTGGGTTGTCTGCTTCTTGTACCTTGGGAAATATCCTCAAACTTCCATTCAGTCGGATTTTTCCAACAGATTCCACATAACTCCAAGCCTTATATCTGTAAACTGGCCAAGAGGTTTCCCAGGTATTTTAATTGCTTCACATGTAATTCAGTATTTTTACCTCCGCCAAGGAGGTTAAGTTTTCGCCTACATTTGTTTGTGGGTTTGTGAGTTTGTGAACAAGATATCTCAAAAACTTATGGACGGATTTTGATGAAATTTTCAGGATATATCTAGAAATGTAAAATGAAGAAATCATCCAATTTTGGGAGTGATCCGTATCACTATCTGGGTCTTCTGGATCCATAAAATGTATTTTTAAAGACGATAACTCAAAAAGTTATGGATGGATTTTGATGAAATTTTCAGGAAATGTCCTAAATGGGACAAGAAACAAGTGTTTAGATTTTGGGAGTGATCTGGATCACTGTCTCGATCATCTGGATCAAGGCTTGTACAGTTCATGTACTTTTAAAACAGTAAAGGAACTGCATAAAGTAACAAAATACCTTGCAGACTTATGCACTTATAGCGTGGAAGGAAATGTTTATCAGTGCTGTGGAAAGGTGATGTTATATTCCAGTAGGCTGTGGTGTTTGTTGATATTTTTACATAAGGACTCCAAATGCATGGTCTTTGTAATTTGAGGAAATTTTCATCCCCAGGACGAAAACTTTGCCCTTTAAAGAATTTTTCCATTGACATTTACTCTGGTTAAATAGAAGTTTTTCTTCTGCTTTATAAAATGGGGATCAGACACCACTTGTACCATCCTCAGGTTGCTTTACTGAAAGACTGTATTGAATGATAGTGATAGTACTGAATGGCCGGAAATGGGTAGTGTTGTGTTGTGTTACAGTCGTCCACAAAACATTCCTGCTCCTTACTCCTTGGGAAATCTCATCATGCAAGCTTACAGTCTGAGGCTTTCACCAGATACATTAATGTCTTACTCTTTATGTTGGGTATCTGGAGATTTCAGGCTTAGCCTTGGGTCTCTCATTTTCAATGGCAGAGTTCTGCCATATTTGTGAAGATGAGTCTTATCTATGAATAGAGTGAGGCTTTCTGTATTGTTTTTGGTGTTCATTGGAATTCCTCTTAGGCTGGGTTGTCTGCTTCTTGTACCTTGGGAAATATCCTCAAACTTCCGTTCAGTCGGATTTTTCCAACAGATTCCACATAACTCCAAGCCTTATATCTGTAAACTGGCCAAGAGGTTTCCCAGGTATTTTAATTGCTTCACATGTAATTCAGTATTTTTACCTCCGCCAAGGAGGTTAAGTTTTCGCCTACATTTGTTTGTGGGTTTGTGAGTTTGTGAACAAGATATCTCAAAAACTTATGGACGGATTTTGATGAAATTTTCAGGATATATCTAGAAATGTAAAATGAAGAAATCATCCAATTTTGGGAGTGATCCGGATCACTATCTGGGTCTTCTGGATCCATAAAATGTATTTTTAAAGACGATAACTCAAAAAGTTATGGATGGATTTTGATGAAATTTTCAGGAAATGTCCTAAATGGGACAAGAAACAAGTGTTTAGATTTTGGGAGTGATCTGGATCACTGTCTCGATCATCTGGATCAAGGCTTGGCGGAGGTCTGTGCTCTCCGAGTGCTCTTGTTACATACTGAAATACATTTTCAATGATCTTTTGAATTGAATTATGGTGTTGCGTCTTAGAGTCTGTCTGGCAGAGATTAAGCACGAAAAAGTACAGAATCTGACTGTGGAATCTTAAGCTTCAGACTGAGATATGTGTTGTTTTGCTGTTGATAACAGATTACTTCTAAGTTTATACTTCTCCCACTTATTTCGTGGTGAAAGAAAAGTTAAGTATCTTTGTACGGAAGTTAAGAATTGGAATCTATTTAACTTTCTTAACTTGGACGATTAACGATAAACCATCTCGTGGATCATCTTTTAAGTTTAAGCATCATTAGAATATCTTCTTAGATATTTCTTAATGTATTGCATACGTTTTCTGGAAACTAGTGCATGGTTCTTTGAAGTTTTAAACTTTATCAAAGGCCTTAGCCAAAGATGTATGCTTTTACAGTGAGTCATTGAGAGTATACATTCTCAAAGGGGCTATTTTTGTTGGTTGATTTTAGCCCAGCATGTTGTGTAATTGTAAAGTAGGTACAGTCATAATGGATACTTTATTTCCACAAACTTAGTTTCTGGAAATTCATAACTTAGTTATCTTTGTCTAGTTAACCAAGATGTTTTGCTTCACTCAGTCTAGTACTTTTCCTCAGACGAATATTTGGTATTGTTACTTGGGCTTTGGATTTAAGATTGGTTTCTTAAAAATTATAATAATTTTTATCATAATACCATTTTTATTATCGTTGTTGATGAATAACATAAAATATATTCTCCAAGTATGCAACCAGCAAGTATAAAACTTTATAACATCAAAATAATTCATGATAATCATCAAGCATGATAAAAACTATGTTCAGGCAAATACGCGTAATGCCTAGAGCTCATTTTCAGTCATTATATGAAATGGCTAGGCATTTCTTGAAATGCCTGAAATGACCAGTTATTACACGTGAGGCCTGGTTACACAGATTGCCTGTAACATATACATATTAAATATTCAGTAAGGATGACACATTTGTCAAGCAATTAATATTCTGGAGGATAAGATGAGGCTTTTTGAACAATAAAAACAAATGATTATTTCTAAATAATTTCTTGATATTTTAATAGTTAATGCTGAACCAACCTGATTGGGTACAATTAATATTTTCACAGAGTTAATGACAAGAAATATTTTGATATTTTTTTATCATAAAGTAAGATTCTCAAGTAAAAATGAAATTGTAAAGAAATAGAACATCTGTTTAATCACAGAATCGTTTTGACTAAAATTCAATTACCTCTGTATTGACCGCTATTAGACCAATACCTTTTTAAAATAGCTTTTGGAAATAATTAAGCATTTACAAAAAATGTCAAGAAAATGAAAAATTAGATACAATAGCTGTGTAGATTTAATTGTTTGTGTTTTAATATTGTTTTCAACACTCTATAGGTCATATCATGATGGGTAGTTTTATGGGCAGAGGAAACCAGTACATACAGTTGGTTAAAGTTCTGTACTGTCAACTCGGACCATCGGTAAGAAATACTAACTTTCCCACACAGGGTCCATCGTTAATAGCTCTGTAGAAGACTGAAAGGACGAGTATTTGGGTACTGATAAGCACAAAAGATTCTTTCTTTGAAAAACTGTACCTAAAATACAACGGCCAAAAAAAAAAATCTTTAAAAATTATTAAAATTAAGCTGCCTATGTTGTGTAGCTTGACTAGTTACAATCTGATCACTGAAATCAAGCAGTACTGTGTTTTGTACTTAAAGGGGGGACCATCTGAGTTCTGGACCAGGTATGGGCAGATAAAAGGTGACTCCAGTTATCTTTTATATGGTGGTCCTGTCTCAATGTAACCAAAGTACTAGGCATGACATACAATCAATCAAACAATGTGTAAGAATATTAGTAAATACGGAGAGAGGTTAGCAAGGAAGTACACAAGTTACCATTTTATCATGTATATCAGAACATCATATTGTTATTTGATAATAGCCTCTACATTTGTAACCAAGCTCTAACTAGAAATGACAGTAAGGGTATATATTGTAATTTTACAAATTCTCAATCAAAAATCAGACTGTTGAAAATTTGGGATTTATTTGTTCCCAGATTATGATCCGGTTCTTTCACAAAATTTAATGAATTGTTCTTTTCATCTGGTCCTACCCAGTCAAAAAAAATCAAAATGATTTTCTATTAGTTTAGGAGTCATCATGAACAAGGGCAGACAGATGAACAAACGTACCCCAGAAACATAACCCACTTAGGTTTGCTCATTGTTGTTTCATGTTACCCAGCGACAGCTGTTAAGAAGCAGTGATCTCACTTGAACCATTAACTTGCTACTTTTTGACTAAATGTGGTAACTGACAAATTTCCAACTAAACCGTTTCAAGATGTATTACACAGCACTGCAGGACTCAGAGCAAACCTAACACTCTGAGAATAACAAACCCATTCTTGATATTTCCATATATCACCAACTCAACACAAACGTACGGAACTAATAGACAAAGACTGGAACATGGTAAAATTCAGTATAGACTGTTGTGCTAGTTTTGTTTCTCAGAGAAACCTATTACTGGGCATATATGCCTGAATAATCTTAAAGACATATTGGTCACAACAAATTGCAGACACCCACAAAACCAGTGGAAATCCTACATCTAAAACAAAAACTGAATTATGCAAAAAAATTTCCATCATGTAAATACTGCATGAACATTAAGCACCATTACTTACTCCACTCACAATTACAATTACACGAAACAAGAGAAGAGTATAATAGTACATCACATATGCCAAATCACTTGCAAACCAAGTAATGTGATACACTGAACAATATGTAAGCAAAAAAGTGGGAGAAACACCATGTCCATTACAGAACAAACTGTGTGAGCATACCTGATTAGTGGAAAACCAACAACCTTACACGGACAACCCAGTCAGCAGACACGTCTCTAAACCCAATCATATGATCAGAGATATACAGGTGCACAGAATAGAGTGGTTCAAAGACAATTATACGATGTAGAAAACAAAGACAAAGTTATTGGAGATAGAAATATAAAACTATCCGATGTTTTGGAATCTAGCAAATGTTTTCATTTATCCTGTAACCCCCCCCCCCCTCTTAAGTGTCTAAAGGAGGGACTGCTAATACTTTGATTCACAGAAATATTAAATTTTTTCATTAGGTTAATATTTATGATGTTAATTATGATTACATTCCCCAAGGGACCCCAAAAAACATAGAAACCCCAAAGATCGGGATAAATATAATTTTATTCTACTAAAATACTTTTAAATTACATATTAATATTACAAATTAACAGGGCAATGCATCAACACAATTATTACTCTGCAAACTCCTGGTTCAGAAGAGAGCAGATGTTGCATTAACCTGTAAACAGTAACTTAAGCAAAGAGCTATAGCAATTACATAATTAAATTACCAATTCTCTACTCTACCATAATTATTATATATTAAATGTACCAATGGAGTTAAAATCTTTAATATTTAGTCATATACAGAAGTGACCAATCCATTCTTGTCAGGCACCTGCCTGGAGGACTGGCAGGCTAAGGGAGGGGGGGGGGGGGGGGCAAACCACCCCATAATTCAGAGATGAAAATTTAACATTAAGCTGACTTTCATAGCAAGTTATACATTTGGAAAAAGATGGCCCATTAGAAAGGCCCGATGCAGGTGCATGGAATTCTGGAATTAGTTACTAACCTTTCTGCATGTAGCAGGTGGATAAAGAAATAATATGACCCCCAGGGCAACAGTCATCCAAAGATCAAGTTAGTTATGACCTGGATGTAAGGGGCCAAACAGCCAAACTATTGGTGTAGGTGCTGTTGTTAAGTAGTAGTGATATGAGAAATGGGAGAAGGTGAACTTTGGATATATTTCCAAATAAAATCGGATTGCCAGGTGCCATGGTACATAATATGGTGCAAAGGGACCCCATGATGGAAAGCCCAAGTGGCCCCAGAATGTCTAAAGTCATGAAATGTAAGTGGGGGTTTAAAGTGCAAAGCCAAGGAAATACTTGCCAAATGCTTCCTAAATACAGAATCTATAAGCGGTATGAGACCATGAGACCTGGGAATTCAAAACAAAGGTGAATTGGAATGGCCAGGAAGTACTGACAATAAGAATCGCAGTGCTGCAATTGGTCACAAAATGGACCTACCCAAGGCAGGAAGTGGGATAGATCGAATATCTTGTCTGTTTTGAATGGTTTTGGACCATTTTATAATCAGAAGTGCAGTATCTTGTGAGATGATGACATCTCCTCTCGCCAAATTTTGAGATGGATTGAAAGACTGCGTTGTATGAGGTAAGAGGTTAGAAAGCCTCAAAAATGAGAAAAATGCTGTGAGGTACAATGGCTTATACAACCAAGGAAATTCCATGTCATTGCATTGAGAAATAATTCTGTGTAACAATAAGACATCTATGGTCTTGTGAAGGATTGGTTGAAGCAGCCCATTAATTTTTATAGATTTTTGAAACAGGTGCAAGTGTTTGAGAAAACGGAGTGTGGTCTAAACCAAAAATTATGAACTGAGCTTTAACAGCAGCCATGTATTTGGCAATGTTAGATACAGGCAATTGGTTTTGTACCAAATACTCCATAAACGCCAATAGAACTTCATGAGTTAACTGAGTAGGCAGCTGCCCAGCTGCCACCAGGAAGCCAAGGAAGTCATAGAACATTCTATCATATGTTCTCTGTGTTGCTGGTCTATATGCAGACTGCACTCTATGTTGGGCTCTGGCGGCAAGCTGGGCTGTTATAGTAGACAAGTCTGGAAATATAATTAAACATGAAAATTAGGAACAGTGAGGCGAATATGTGTATTCACCCATATATTTTGTGGCAGAAGTTGGTTAAGCTTATACTGTGGATTATTTATGGTAATCCATCTTGATAGCAAATTGGCTATGACATTATGTTTGCCAGGTATATGCACCATAACCAATTGTATGTTAAAAATTGCTGTCAATAGCCATATATTCCTAGAACAATTTACAAGAAATGGGTCTCTGGTTTTACCAGAATTAATAAATTCCACGACTGCCAAATTGTCGCATGATATTTTTACTTTCTTGTCTTTACAAACTTCAGACAAAACTTTTAATGCTACCAAGACATTTAGCATCTCTAGCTGAGTGATGTGATAATCAATAAATTTTTCGTTTAGTGGCAATGCATAGACCAGGGGACCAAGTTGTCTCCCTAGACCAGTAAGAGAGGCATCTATGTGCATGTCTAGGTCGATAGGCTTGTTGTCAAAATAAGTGACACCATTGTATTGAACCATGAATGTGTTGAACCAGTTTTCCCCCTGTGGGTCCGGGGATGTAGAATAGGCCCAACGTATCCTCCTGTGTGTCGTAAGAGGCGACTAATTAGGGGCAGCCTGTTTGCCGTGGGTTGCGATCCGTGTCAGTGGAAGAGAGGGTCCTGGCTGTTGAGCCAATACTTTGTTGCGGCATTGAGGAGGCAATACACAGCTTTGGCCTCAATTTCACTTAGTCGGAAGGTTAAGATGGCCTAATCAATCGGCTGGTAGTGCCAAGCCCTAGTGCTCCAAATTAATGATGGCTTGTTGTTTTTAATAGTTTATACTGTTGTACTTGATTGTTGTATTCTGCTGTTTGGTTTGTGCTTTTGTTTGGAGTATCTAGAAGGCGGCTGCTTAACAGGTCAATCAAGGTTCACGTCTGTGTTTTTTGAGTATATTGCTGATGTATCTCTGATATCAGTGTGCAGGGCTCAGCTCCACACTATTGCGATATCCCCTTGTTGGACTCGAAGGGTGGGTGGAGAGCATTGGCAATGAAAAATCACTCTAACACTATGGCAACTCAAAACTCATTATTGATGGATAGGAAAAGATCTATTTATTTATTTGGGGTTTTACGTCACTTTCAACACTGTACAGGTCATATCATGACGGGTAGTTGGAAGGGCAGAGGAAACCAGTACATACAGTTCGCTAGGGTTGTGTACTGTAAACTGCCGACCAACGGCAAGCAACTACCACCTTTCCCACTTAAGGCCCTGACGGGGATCGAACCCTGGCCTCAGAGGTGGGAGGCGAGAGTGTTACCACTCTGCCACCGTGGCCCCCAGGAAAAGATCTAGATCTGATATGACTACAGACTTTGATTCTGCCCACATTTGTTCATGGCCACGTTTGTTGCTGATTAAAGGTAAGGACGATGAAAGACCCTTGTTCAAACTGTCACCATTTGCTGTTAACAAGGCCTTTGTTGCTATACTTGGTTCTGATCCCTTTAGCATAAAGAAGTTAAGAAATGGAAGCATTTTGGTAGAAGTGGATAATATAACACAGAGCAATATAACACAGAGCAAGAAATTACTGAAAACCACAAAATTAAATTTGACAATGGACAATGCTATTCCAATTGACGAAGCGCCACACTACAGTTTGAACACTAAAAAGGGGGTCATTAGATGCCCAGACATAAAAGACTGTTCTGATGATGAAATATTGGAAGGCCTGAAAGCTGAAGGTGTCATCAAACTAGACAGGATTTCGGTATTTAGAGATGGGCAAAGAAAACCAACAGGCACTTTTATATTGATATTTCAAAGCCAGACCTTACCGAAATACATCAAGGTGGGTTACTACAGAGTCGCTGTGTCACAATTTATCCCGAATCCTGTGAGATGCTACAAGTGTCAAAAGTTTGGTCATACTAAATTCAACTGCAGAAAGAATGAAGTTTGCACAAAATGTGGGCAAGAAGATCATACAGACTCTCAAGAATGTAAGAATGAAGCGAAATGCATAAATTGCCAAGGAAAGCATGCATCAAATGATAAAGAATGTCCAAAATGGCAAGAAGAAAAGGAAATTCAGAGAATAAAGGCAGAAAGAGGGATTTCATATACAGAAGCTAAGGAACAAATGGATATATTCAATTCTGTGAAATCAACCTATGCCCAAGCAGCTGCAGCAACCAAACCTGTGGTGAAAACTGCAAACGTAGAAACGCAAACAGAAATGACTTGGCCAGAAGGCACAAAACAACCAAAAAAGTGTGCAGTTGAAAAACAGACAACTAAAGTGACTAAAACAAGTTCATCAAGTCAGACAAGTGCATCTCAGAATGACCCTATTAAATTGAAAATAAGCCAAAGCAAAGTATATATGACCAAACAACATAACAGATCTAATGACCCTGTTAAACAATATAATAAATATGATGTTTTGAGTGATAGTGACAGTGAAATGAGTGTCGAAAAATCCCCAATCACAAATTCACAAGGGCGGAGTGGCACTAAAAATGTAAATAATGGAACCAAACAAAAATAAATGCATACTACAGTGGAACTGTCGTGGCTTTAGGCCAAACTTTGAAGAAATTAAAAATTTAATTTCCAATTTTAAACCCCACCGTTTAGCATTGCAGGAAACACATTTTAAACATTCAGATAATGTACATATTAGAGGATTTGATCATTATTTTAAAACTTGTATGTCTGAAGTAGATGGGAGAGCCACTGGTGGCTGCTCTATTTTTGTTAAGAAAGGTATGCCTCATGAGGTACTTGAGTTAGATACAGAACTGCAGGCAGTTGCTGTAAAAGTATCTCTACATAAAACTATTACTGTATGTAATGTATATATTCCATCACGTTTTAATGTTGCACAAAGTGATCTTGATAATCTAGTCAACCAGTGACCTGCACCTTTTCTATTTATTGGAGATTTTAATGCACATAGTGATTTATGGGGTTGTTCCTCGTCTAATAGTTTAGGCTATAAGGTGGAATATCTTCTTGGATCCTCTGATATTTGTTTACTCAATGATAAGTCACCTACCTATTTTCATCCTGCATCTGGTTTATTCATCTCAATAGATTTGTCTTTATGTTCTGCATCTGTTTTTCTTGATTTTACATGGTAGGTCCATTCTGATCAGTGTGGTAGTGACCATTTTCCAATTTTTATTGATATAGTTAAGAGTATGCCAAAGGACAATGTTCCTCGTTGGAATCTTAAAAAGGCCGATTGACCAAAATTCAAACTTCAGTGTTCTCTTGATATTAATAGGCATAGTTTTATTGATACAACTGAAAAGTTTCCTGCATTTTTAAATAAATTAAATGACATAACAGCAAAATGCGTGCCAAAGTCAACTGGACAGTCCACTGGTAGCTACAAACCATGGTTCAACAGTGAATGCAAAAAAGCTGTTAAAGCTCGTCAAAATGTTAATTCTTATCAAAATGCAATGGATAAATGCCATATAAATCCTACATCAGATAACATAAATGAATATAAAAACTGTCGAGCCAATGCTCGTAAAGTAATTAAAGAAAGTAAAAGGAAATCGTGGCATGAATATGTATCAAAACTAAATGTAAAGACACCAGCTAAGAAGGTATGGGAAATGATAAGGAAAATAAGTGGCAAACAAAGTAACACCACAATACACCATCTGGAAAATAATGATGGGACAAAAATAACAGAAAGAGTGGATATAGCAAATAGGTTGGCCCAAGAAACCAGCAAGAATTCTAGCAGCAATAATTACTGTGCAAAGTTTAAAAAATATAAAGAGAAAGCTGAAAAAGAACATTTGGATTTTGACACAGACAACTCTGAAAACTACAATGTACCATTTACTATTACAGAATTATGTGATGCTCTGAAAAAGTCTCATGACACACCCACTGGTCCAGATGAAATTCATTATCAACTGCTTAAACATCTACCAAGATACTCACTTATGGTGTTACTTGATATATTTAATGATATATGGGCTTCAGGTGAAATCCCTGAATGCTGGAAAGAGGCCACTGTGATACCTATTCCTAAACCAGGCAAAGACTGAAAAAACCCGTCCAATTATCGTCCCATATCTCTGGCGAGCTGTTTATGTAAAACCATGGAAAGAATGACTAATACTAGACTAGTTTGGTTCCTTGAGAAAAATAACATTTTAACAAAATATCAAAGTGGTTTTAGAAAAGGTCGAACTTCAACAGACCAATTAATTAGACTTGAATCTTTTATTCGAGATTCCTTTTTAAAAGGCAACCATGTAGTCTCTGTATTTTTTGATTTAGGAAAGGCCTACGATATCGTATGGAAATATGGGATTACCAGAGACTTACATAAAATAGGCTTAAGAGGGTCAATGCCCATGTTTATTCAGAATTTTTTAACCAACAGAGTTTTTAGAGTTCGTTTAGGGTCTGCCTATAGTAATATATATGAACAAGAAATGGGTGTCCCTCAAGGCAGTATAATATCTGTTACACTATTTATTTTAAAGATCAACAGTATTACTGATGTGATTCCAGCTAGCTTTGAAAAGTCTCTTTTTGTCGATGATTTCTCAATCACTTGTTCTTCTAGAAATATGGCTTCAATAGAAAGGCAACTTCAGTTGTGCTTAAATAAAGTAGAAAAATGGGCTGATGAAAATGGTTTTAAATTTTCTAAAACCAAAACTGTTTGCATGCATTTTTGTAATAAAAGAAAACTTCATGCAGACCCAACATTGACAATATATAATTCACAAATCCCTCTTGTTTCTCAAACTAAGTTCCTTGGTGTTATATTTGACAGTGAACTGAATTTTAAGGCACACATTGATTATATTCGTCAGAAATGTGAAAAAGCCATGAACTTACTGAAAGTAGTTGCCAAAATGGATTGTGGACCAGATAGAAGTGTTTTAATGAGACTTTATCGTTCATTTGTTCATTCTAGATTTGAATATAGTTGTGCTGTTATTAGTTCTGCTCGAAAGTCATATCTTAAGAAATTGGAACCCATTCAAAACCAGGGCTTAAGAATATGCCTGGGAGCCTTCAGGACTTCTCCAATGCAAAGCTTGTATGTAGAGGCAAATGAACCACCCTTGTATTTAAGGTTTGATAAATTATGTATTCAGTATGCTTTGAAATTGAGACGTAATCCTGATAATCCAGCTTATGATGTTGATTTTAACCCCCAGTATTATGATTTGTATGACAAGAAACCATCTGCAATAAGGTCTTTTGGGCATCATGTAGAGAAAGATTTGTCTGCTGTCTGTCCTCAGCTGGATCTAATTCAGACTGTGTCATTGCCAGATAACCCACCCTGGACTATACAGAAACCTCACATAGACTTATTCCTCACCCATCAAAATAAATATCTTGGTGATGATTGTATGTTTCAAAGTCTATTTGCTGAGTTAAAAGGCTATCACTATGACCATAGGGCTATATATACTGATGGATCGAAAACAGAAAATAGGGTTGCTGCAGCTGCTGCATGTGATGGACTCAGTGCCCAGGTCAGACTTCCTTGCAATGCTAGTATATTCACAGCTGAATTACAGGCTCTTAAAATGGCTTTTAATATTGTAAAAAATTGTGATTGGGATCGTTTTATCATATTCACTGACTCTTTATCCAGTCTTCAGGCTCTTGATAGCAACAACTGTGATCATCCTTTTATTCAAGATATTTTAAAACTTTTTAATGATTGTTTGTCAGTGAATAAGAAAGTTGTTTTAGCTTGGGTTCCTAGTCACGTAGGCATAAAGGGCAATGAAAAAGCAGATGAGCTTGCCAAACAGGCCTTGAATTTTAATGTTTTAGACTTGAAAGTCCCCTATACAGACTTGAGAGTGAATGTAAATAGTATTTTTAAACAAAAGTGGCAAGCTCAATGGAATGCATGTCTTGATAACAAACTATTCCAAATAAACCCTACAGTAGGAGATTTTTATGTTTGGACGGGTTTTTCTCGTAGGGAGGAAATAGTTATAACTCAAGCCCGCATAGGACACACCTATTTCCAACACAGTTATCTGTTGAAAGGTGAAGATATGCCCTGGTGCATTCCATGTCATTGTCCTGATACAGTGAAACATATACTAATAGACTGTATTGACCTACGTGACACTAGAATAAAATATTATAGAGATATAAATACTATGGAAAAGTTATTTAATGAATGTGGCCTGTTTAAAAAGTTTTAGTTAAATTATTTTGTGTTTTGTGCTTCATGTTAATTTATTCTGTAATATCTAGTCTTGATTTGTGTTGTTCTGTGATATTGATCTTTACTTTGTATTTTTACACTTTATTTTGTTTGTTGTTTATGTATTGTTGATTGTGATTTTTTACATGGTTTATTCTAGTCATTTCATATAATCTTGTTTTTTGTTTGGTATTTTTGCCAGTTTTTAATCACTTGTATATATATGTTTGTGAATATTAGTTAATTTATTTATAGTAGTTTTTATAGTGCAGTATAACACATTAGTGTTGTTGCACCAAAAATTTTAAATATCTTATCTTATCTTGAACCAGTTTAAGTCTTTTCTAAAACTGTGAGAAAGACAAATGTTGCTACTTTAAAGTGATTTCTTTTTTATGGAAGGGGCGGGCAAGTGTATTATTTCCCAAGGCTCTTTTTATTTATTTATTTATTTATTTGTTTTTTGATACATTATTTACTACCTCACTTTTTGACAAAGTTTTTCTGTTTAATAAATTCTTTGGAATAAGGGCCAAAGTTCATTGAAGTACTTGACTGGAGGGATTTTACTTTAAAAATTTTGTAAATTATTTTGCGTTTGTACCGTGGAGCTTGTATTTTTTTGGTTCTGTGTGTTTGAGTGTATTTTTTGTCAGGGACTGTGTTATGTATTTTGCTCTGGGAATCACTTCAGCTAGTTAATTGTTTTTATGGGGCCAAACACTCTCCCTCAGCCCACTACTGGAGACTGGTGTATGGATGGCAGCTGCTGCTTTTGGGGCTCCTGGGGAGGGTGGATAGGACAGGATGTATTATTTACAGGTGAAAATTAATGTTGGATTAATGAAATTTTAAGGAGCAGAACATAACAGGAAAAATTTCTGAATTGCAGGCACAAAAATTATAAGGAGCAGAAAATAACAGGAAAGTTTCTGAAATGCAGACACAAAAACTGTATCATAAACCAAACGACTTATTTTGTGAATATCACATGCTTTGGTGGGGGGGATATGTTGTCTTTATAAGCCATATGTTTGAATGGAGATTAATAGCTATAAAAACCATATCTGCCTATGTGGTGTAGCTTGACTAGTATGGGTATATACATCACAGATAACATTCCACTGGTGGCTAACCAGCGTGCGGTCAACAGATTTTGCCACCTTTGGCCCACCGGTGGCTTTTGGTTGTATAATTAGCTGTTCTAAGACCTGCCCAAAACCAGCATATTGCCACCGGTGGGCTAACGTTGGCCCAACGGACAAAAAGACGGTGGCCCACTGGTGGCAGCCTCTGGTGGGCCAATGTATTTGCCACTGCTGGCCCACCATTGGGCTACCAGTGGACTGTTATCTGGGATAGTGACTCAGAATAGCACTCAGTGATCCGATCACAATATAACTGAACAAGGGAGTAGGAACCATATTACTACCAATAACACTGGGTATCAATTATTGCCACCAGTGGACCAATAGAAAAGCTTATCATTGGCTGCTGACAGTGGGCCACTGATGGACCACCAGTAAACCTTGTTGGCTACCATTGGTGGACCACTGCCTACCAGGTGGTCATGAGAATGGCTAGCCACCAGCTATTTCATAATGGATTTTCATGCAACAAACATGAGCGGAAGCTCTTTAAATTATCTTTCTAATGATATAAGTAACTTATATTTAGAGTACATAATTTTAGAAATATTTAAAAAAGCGGAACTTGATTATAGTGCTAACTGGACAAAAGGACAGTGGGTGAAAAAGGAGACATTGTGTTCAAACTGCTGCAAATGACTTAGATAAATTTCAAACCCTAAACAGAACTAATGAACCGAATTTATTCCTGTATTTCCAGTAATGAGAATGATATGTGTCAATGTGTAATGATATGTGTCAATATGGAGTACTCATGTAAATTAATTTTCTGGTTCATCTGCCACAGACGTAGTTTGTTTATGAAAATATTTTGTTTACAAAAATATCTATCATTTATGAAAATGGATCTAAATTTGCCACTATTTGAAAAACTGTTTTTCAAATAATACCTACCATACTGTGAAAAATTTAAGCTAAATAATTATTTTACATCCACTGGCGAATTTACATCACTTGCTCTAACAAAGTTCCTGTATGTGATTTACCGGACAGAAGAATATCCTGCTGTTCCATTCTAGAAGCATAACTGTGCAATTGAAGACACTGCCGTCCCACAGGCTTGTCATGAGTTTTGTCACACTTCGTGCAGAACACCTTCTGTTTCGCTGCTCATGATGACAAGGTTCGCATAATTACTAAAACCCTTAAAAAAGTTGATGACGAGGCACCCTCAATTTAGTTCCGGACTAAGGGAGAAGTGACAAGGAACTCTGTAACCTTGTCCGATACAGGCAAACGCAGTTAAACCACATTCACTACCCCAACTACGACAACGATTCGTAATTCTGGGTAAACATGCTTAGCAAAGCTCTACACACTTTCGTTGCCAAAAAAATTCACAGCTAAAAGAAAAAATTTACTAGTAAAGACACAGGGAAGAGTCAAGCCTAAATCTTCACCACATGTCTGAATAGAATAACTGTATTTCAAAGCAACACCCACATTCATAGACCTCAAGTAAACTACTCAGATCACTAACCAGCCAGTACATCATGAATATTCATTAATTCACCCAATTTCACCATAACCTTCACTTACAAATCACTCAAGACATTCATAGTACACAAGTAGTGATATGGCAACTAATTGACCAAAAACAAAGGTCAAACATTTTACCATAAAACCACTAAAATGTACCCTCTATTAATATGACATCACTGTCATCGACTGAACATAATTGTTACAATTCTGTCAGTTTCCTTATATGTGTTTTAGATTCATGGCAACAGCACTAATCCGTCATGTGTAACCCATCAGGGTGTCAGTACTTTGAATATCCGCATACTTCATGCTAAAATCAATAAATTACATCAGAATGACGTCACTCTATAGTACCAAGTGGACCATATAACAACAGGCAGTTATAAAAAATAACATTAGATTGTTGTTAAAAATTCATAAAATTGTCATTTCTTGCTTGATTTTGTTAAATAATATATCATTTTAAAGCTTATAACCAACAGAAAGCATATATGATGGCAATAACTCAATATTTTATCACAAACTACACAACAAATGAGTGCACATAACTAGTTACAAATGTAAAACTAACTTAATACTTTGTGATACCTTCCTCATTGTTCATGTATTTTGAGGAAATAAAACATAACAAAGGGACTTTATTGTAGGTTGTACTATTTTTTTCTTTGGTTAAGTTGATTGTATATTTGCTAAATGTATCTGAGGAATTGTTGTGTATACCTGAAATAAGTAATGTAATTTGTATATATAAGGCCAAACTTTGAATTATACGTTTTTCTCTTATTTCTGGATAGCTTTTAATGCAATAAAAACAGCATAAACATTGTACAAATACCAGTTTAATGATATTTCTCTTTTGTTGTTTTTTATGTGGATACAGTACTTTTAAAAATATTTGCAAACCATTACCATCTTATAACGATGCCTTCCATCTTATTGGAATTTGGTTGAAAATCTTGAATGTTCAGCTAAGTAGCAATTTATGTCAGTACATATGGAAACAAACTAACCGGATGCCGGATACCGGACCCGGATGTCGTTTCAGGATACCGGATATATGGAAAAGGCCCTTAAAAATATTAAACCTGTAATATGATATAAAATTCGGATACGGAAAGAGGAAACCTATCTTGAGGGTAACATCATGTTTATGAAATTATGAAATTTATACAAGTACCTACCCATTCAATAACATATCGTGAGAATGCACATAGAGTAATTTAGTATCCCAATATCAACCTTCACAATCAGTACACTATGATGACGTCATTTTGAAGGAACTCCCTTTCTGATAAGGTAGCACACCTCAAAACGAAAGTGAAATTAACTATTCAAAACAGGATACAATTGGGTGAAAGTGGTAGCCATTAGAAAGTAAGTTTTAAGAAAATATATAGCAATTGAAAATCTATAATTCACAAATATAAGACATATTAATGTAGAGAACCATACCTGCATTAATTCGTTATTTTTACGTTTATTATTTATTGTAAATAAGAGAGGAAGATTATTCATGTATGTAGTCACAACTGATCAATAGCGGGTGGTTTTGTGTGCGATAATACCTGAATTTTATCTCTGAATTGGCACATAATCAAGTAAGCTACAGTTGACAGAAGATTACTGTATTCTTTAATCAGTCGTCCAAAATGAGTGAAATTTCAATTGCCCCACCCCCACCCATTTCCTGTTTGTGTGCCAATTTAAGGTGTGTGCTGAATAGTGGCGGCAGCGGTATGTCACCTGAAATTTGTTCCCCCGAGAAATAAGTTCCTCAAAATGGAAATGAACCATGTATTGAAGTTGATTATTCTATTATTTATATTGTTGTTAAATGATTGTTTAAGAGTTATAATGTACAAATATCGATAACTTACAATAACATGTTGAATATTGTGTTAAATATTAGAGTCTTTTCAGTTGATAATACAACCATTTCTACACATGCGTGATGTGGTATTATGAAGTAATCACAAGTGAAAAGGCTTTCATTTATAACTCTTTACTTTCATTAGGCCTTATCAGCTTGGATCCAAATACAAAGTCTGATTTTTCTTTTGTTCACTGTCGCTGATGTCATTTAGGGACATTATTATCTAGAATTATGTCAAGCAGTTCATGTGATGATTCAATGAATACAAATCTAAAATGTACCAGTATAGATTTGTTACAATTGATGACATTATGGAATAATGTTATAAACAGTACATCTCTTCCCAAATCAGTTTTGAATATACACATTGAAATTAGCTCTTTGATAGTAAGTGGGCTATTCAGTGAGAGCACATGAGTCACTCATAGAGTGATAGTAACTCATCATAATTTTAGAGGAAGTATAGTTTTGCAAAACTAAGTAAGTTGTACTGGTCACATACAACCAGATTAAAGTGATTTATTACTGACATGTAATATAATCATTGTGTTGTTTAAGCTGACCACAAGTAAAATAATCATCATGTGGCTTCCTCTAGCCTGATGCATTATCCCTCTTTCCTATGTGTTGAGACTTGTTACAGTGCAAAATGGGGTACCTCTACAGCTGGCAAGGAGGTTATGTTTTCGGCTGGATTTGTCTGTCTGTCTGTTTGTTTATGAACAACAACTCAAATTCTACCAGGCTATCAATGTTGTAGAACTAAACTTTTTCTCTCAAGAGGGTTTTCGTTTTCACAGTACCTCGGTGACCCATGTGTTTAAGGCCAACAACATTTTGTTGTAATGAGCTTGGAATTATCACAAGTGTCTCTCAATAGCACATCATAATCCGGACTTGCTGACAGTTCTTGTTTTAACAAGTGACATCGGTCAAATATCTGCCTGTCAACACTGGTTTCATTTCTGTATATGATGATTCAATGAATACAAATACAGATCTAAAATGCATGAGTATAGATTTGTTACAATTGAAAACATTATGGAATAATGTTATAAACACTATACCTGATAGCGTAGAAATGGGTAAAAGGAATAAATTCCATAGGAACTTATTTCGCGGGACACTAGTGTCATGTGAAATTTGTTCCCCCGTGAAAGCCAAAGATAGAAATTATTCTGATATTTTATTCTTGTCGAATAATAGTTTAAGGATTATAATGTACAAGTGTCGATAACGTACAGAGATATGTGAAAAGTATCAGTTCTTGAAATATTTTGATAGATTGCAATAGTCAATCAACCTACCATATTAATAATTTCAAATCAAAATCTCCATGACCTTCTCATTCTTTATGTCCCCATGTGTGTTATCAACTGCTACCATTTTTTCTGATTATCAGTTGTTTATTTTATTAATTAACAAGTTGCAATTTATTATTTCCAAAAACATATATCTGCCAATATCAAAATAACACTGTAAATGTTAATTTCGGGTTCTTAAATTAATACATTTTTAATGATTTTCATTTGTGTAACCATTTTGGTTTTGCTAAGATCTTAATCCAATATATTTTATCTGCATTTAAAAAATATGAAAATCCCTATCAAAATGGGTTCTGAAGGAAAGGAATCCACAGCCAAGACTTAAACTTTAAAAAGATACAAATAAATAAAATGCAATGTACTAAAGACTTAAAGAATCAGATAAATCGTGGAAGATGCTAAATTTTGATACCCATATTTTTAGGCTTTAACTGAACATTTTATTAGTTATTTTTCAGTTTTGCAGGTGTTTGTGTATTTATGTAAGAAATAAAAAATAGCAGTAATATGGTACAACCTGAATTATTGTATCCATTCCACTTAAAATAAACTATACTAATGTAGACAATTTGCATAAGGTTTTTAAAGTTATGGAATGTACACCTTTTTTCTGATCACATCCACTGTGCATATTTAATGCATGCTTTCTATAGATTATAAGTCAAATACACCTAATAAATATGTCGCTATTGTTCAATGTATGAACAAGATCATTATGTAATAAAAGTTAAACCTATTGTATGCCAGATGATAAAGCAAATCAGTCCATTGAAACTCAGATATTGGTGCTTTCTAAAATAATGTGGCTTTCAGACTGATTAGTATTATTGAATTCTACTATTACTCTTTGTATTAATGATGATATAGTTTAAAGTACTACTTCATGTAAGAATATATTTCAAGTGACCATTCCATGTATCTGTCAACTCATACTGAAAGGCACTTGACTGCTGTTCTGATGGTGTAAAATTAATAAATTGTCATTAAGCTTCATTTTCATTCAGCTCTGCCCCTACACTTTTATCTGTCAACTTAGTTAATCTATCTGGATAGCTGGCATAGCTCACAATGGTTGGCTAACACTATTAAGACATAAATTTTACTTTATGTGCAGTCTTCAGCATGTGCATTTGTGCATATGGGAGAATATTAAAGTACTATCCAAATATTAAGATGACAAAATTATATTATCTCAATTTCTGAATAAATTATGAAAAGCAATAAAATAGTTAATGGGTTTATAGGATTTCCTTTTCAGTGACATGCAAGTATCTTTGGCTTTGCCATGGTAAACTTTCCAAAACTTACTCATCATTTTGTTGCTGACTGTTCAAAGCAAGAATATATTACATATCTCCGCAAGATTTTTGGGCATATCACCTTCTTGGCCTATGGCTTCTATGAGATTGCTTTTCAGACAGATACAAACATCTTTTTGCCACACACAGGTTTCTTTCATTTTTGAGACTTTTTTGCAAAAGCTGTTTCATTCCGTTGCAAACAACTCATTTTTGACAACAAGTAATCCAATTTAATCTACAGCTTTGAAAGAGCAATGTCTTCCCAACAAGATGGATCTTAAGGGTGTTGCACACAAGAAACGACCCGACATGATCAGACATATTAACCACAGTTTACTTGGAGGTCCACAGGTATGTCAAAACACACTGGATCCGATCCGATCCGTTTGTTTGGCTATTTTACAACAGTTTTTTTCACTTTGCTTGTACATCTTGTGATTTGCATAGCCTTTACCTGAGCTTTAAAGTTCATAATATGTTTTTAAAATATTAATATCTGGTGTCATAATGAAGTATTACATGTTTTAGGAGAGGCAGAATAATAAGTAAATTAATTTAAAACTAAGATAGGTAAGAGTATATTTTAGATTGTGCTATGTCCATATTTTAGTTCAATATAAAAAAAGACTTGGGCTTTGGGTGAGACTATGTCCAATATTTTAGTTCAATATAAAAAAAGACTTGGGCTTTGGGTGAGACTATATTGTACCAATTAAATGCCCTTCACTGATGCAGCCTGTTTATATATCACCTTTCCAAGGCATTTATTACACACAGTTCTCTTGAAATAGCATGGGCAATAGAGAACCCCCCTATCCCCCTCCCTACGACCAGATAAAAATTAGAAACTTTTCTAATTTAGAAATGTCGGGTCGTGTCTTGCAGTGTCTTATCTGATAGGATCAGAGTGTGTGTGCATGCATTACAATAAAACACCATGGTCTATATATTTTGTCTGATCGGATCGTGTAGGATCGTTTCCTGTGTGCAACACCCTTAAGTGTTCTCAATTAACATAAGTATTGACATAACAGATAGTCGCTGGACGATCTAGGTCAGTAAAACTAAGTGGGGAAAAAAAGTGTATGGAGAGAAACTAAAAGTTTGGGTAGTTTGATTTTTTTTGTATCACTCACAGATTTTAAGTTCATAACACTCTAGCCTGTCGAAAGCTTGATGTAACATCCTCTTATGCGCTTCAGGTCAAAAAGGGGAAGTCCAGGGGCATGTCAGGTCGAAATCCAATTTAGTACCCACCTGGGGCGATACACTATGGTGGTGGATAAGCTAGACTAAAAATGTAGGTTTGTAACTGGCTTCAGATATCAGTTATTGTGTGTTTTGATTGGACTGATTGTGGCAGTCTGTTCCATTCAGTGGGTGAAGCCATTGCAAAATCTTGCCTAAAATGGCCTTCTTTGAAAATTTGTGGCGAATTTGAGGAAAGAGAGAGCTAATATCCGCGAGTTAGGCTACAGGTTTTGATTAAGGATGATAAATATGTAGATTGTGAGAATTTAATGGCCATGATTTAATGAGATTGTATTTATACACATGATATGAAATTGGGAGCTAGTAGTGTTACGATCGAAAGTAAATATGGAAACCGGGTCCCGAAAACAAAAATTCGCAAAAACGAACGAATTAGTATATAACAAACTGTTGTGAAATTGTCAACTAAAATCCGGTTTATTTTATGATAAAATCAGACGTTTTGGATATTATTTCTTTGTATATTGGCAAAATATTACACAAGTAAATATTTTGAAGCGTATCTGTGCAATATTTTATACGCTTGATGTGAAATATGTAACATTTCGAGAACCGGCTCTTCAACTTCTGTCATCCGATTTCGTTTACGTTTATATTAATGGAATAGAAACCAACTGTCTGGTTTGCCATCTTTACCACTAGGAGCCAGTGTAGCTTTAGAAGATAAGGAGTAACATAGCTTGTTTTATTTAGTCTGAAGACAATTCTACAAAGGAATTTTTTTTTCAAATTCATTGTTAACTTAATGCACTGAGTTCCCCATTGTGGGGAAGATATTGTGCCTGCAAAACATTAAATTAGATCACAAGCTAAAGTTCTCCCATTTTTCACAAAGAAAATATGAGCCATATCATGGATATATGGCGTTTCCTTTATGATTATCATGCTGTTTACATTGAACCTGACATACTAAATGTGAATTTCTGAATGGTTAACACCGGAAACCACACTCTTCAAGTTGCAAAATAGAATTAATATACCTTCAAAATTATTGAAACATTTTATTTATACTTTGCACTGCATTTTGAAAAACGAGGGTTTGTTAAAAGCCAGTTCTAAGCTGATGTGCCTTGGGCTCATATTGGATAGGAAAAAACGATACATTGCTGGTATCAGTGCATGCTTGATATAGACTTTGTATTACACAAATATTTTGTGTAAGGGGTTCTACATTATAAAATATTGTTTATACCATTACAAAGCAAAATTACCTATCGGAAGAAAAGTTTTATAACTTTTAACAAATTGATATGTATGTATACCTTTATTTTGCACAGGTGAAATATGGCTGTATCCAAACCATTGAACCCCCTTAACTTAAATCCAAATTATTTAGTGGTTGCTGCCATTGACTTTGGAACAACATTCAGTGGCTATGCATTCTCCTTCAAAGCAAATAAGGATAATATTTCCATGAACAAGAGATGGGGTTCATCGACAGGACGAGAATCAGACAAGTGCCCCACTAGTGTGTTGCTAAACCCAGATGGAGAATTTTACAGTTTTGGGTATGAAGCAGAAGAGGATTATCTTCAATTAGATTCAGATGCAGGATATCAGTTGTACAGGAAGTTCAAAATGGTGCTCTATGACAAGGTACAGAACATTTTGTTATATCTGTTAGATGCATTTGAAGAGGTATTCCATCTCCACAAGCCGACTTATCATTGTTAGCTCTGTCATAGGAAAACTAATGTCTGCTTGGATTCCAAGTATGTTTACTGTTATAAAAATTGACATTAAAATTAATTAGCTTCAGTTAGAAAACAAGATGACAGCCATAGCTGTTTGCTGAAAATAGTTTCAATTTTTAACATTGCAGATATAATTTTTATGAGATTAATATTCACATATTATTTTGCTTTTTTGTGGCCTCTACCATCCACCTTTATAATTTTCCACTAATTTTAAGAAGAACTATTTTAGTTTTCTTTACCAGTTTTGGTCAATTGGGTCAATAGGACCAATAACTATCTTGTTATAAACTATAACAAATAGAGTGGTTTTGATGAATTTTTTTATCTACAGGGTAACCAAATGGATTTTAGCTATCTTTACTAATTTTGGTGCGCAGAATTATTGATTCAATAACTTACTTGGTATTGTTTGTGGGTATTGTAGCTGTACAGCTAAGTGAGAACTGGGTATTTTGAGAAGCAATATCGATTCCGTTCTTTTAAAGGATGAGGATGAAAATAGCATGAACAGGATACGTTATGCAGGTTTATTTGGTTAATTGCTTCCTATGTATTGTTTTGGGGACTTATAGTTCTTTTCTAAGTGAGTAATAGCCACTTAGCCACGTAGCAGGATTGTAGAGTCTGCAGCTTGTTCAGTGTTGCTTTTGATTGCTATATAGCTGTGTTAGTTATAGCCAATTAACTATTTTTAGTAGATGCCACATCACTTTTAAATGATTTAACCTATTTCAAATTAATGGCCACACATTCACCTACTTTCTCCCCAGCTACAATGTGGTCATGGGTATAGAAACCTATCAACATATGTATGTTTAGAAGTTTGGCATCTGCCACTGTGGCCTATCGGGTAACACACTTCTCTAGAAACTCAGGACGTTGGTTCAAACCCAGGTATAGGTAGATACATAGTGGCTCAGATGACCACTTAAAATGGCAGTTGTCTATCATTGGGTCGATAAATGGTCATCTTTGAGCCTCTATCTTTCAGCTAGTGGAATGTCAGTTACTTGTGAGTTGAACCTGTATCTGTGCAGTCGGATTGCGGTGAGTATAAATACACGCACACACAAACACACAAAAGAAAATTTAGTTTAATTATCAGCATGAATTGTTATCTCAGAACCCAAAAGATATTGATCATTTTGAAGGTATTTAATAACTCCTATCAGAAAGTATGTAAAATTCAATTTTGATGAATTTTAGTGGCCATTTTGGTCTTTTTTTCAGAAATTTAAAATCGCAAATATCATTGAAACTGTAAGTATGAGGGCAATTTGATAAATTTACGAGGATAAGTATAGACATATTCAATTGTCTTGTTTAATAATAATAATAGTAGGATTTATATAGCGCAAAATTGATACAAATCCTCTAATGCGCTTGAGTCCAAGAAGGGAGAGTCCAGGGACAGGCATGGGTCAACATCTAAAAAGTGCCCGCCAGGGTATAACTAAGGTGGGGGGTATGCCAGCCTAAACAAGTAGGTCTTTAGCTGGCTTCTAAAACCATCTATTGTTTGCTGAGATCTGACAGTCAGTGGCAGCTTGTTCCATTCAGCTGGTGCAGCTACTGCAAAGCCACGCCTGCCTATCTGCTTCTTAGGGCGGGTTGAGGAGATCGATAGCCTGTTGCCACGAGTGAGACTGCTTGATCTTATTAAAGCTGAAAGATACGGGGGCTGTGAAAGATTAATAGCCTTGAATACCAAAAGATTATACTTAAAAAGGATGCGATGTTGAATTGGGAGCCAGTGGAATTTTTTCAAAAAGGGTGTAACATGACTCATTTTGTCAAGTCTGAAGATGATGCGGCAAAGAGTATTCTGGACTCTCTGTAGCTTGGTTATGTTGGACTTGCTTACCCCATAGAGTAGAGAGTTACAGTAGTCTAGATGACTACTGACCATAGCATTTGCCAGAAGTATTGCTGTCTCGACTCCGAGGAATTTGTGAATTCGTCGCAAATCACGAAGATGATAGTAACATGCTCTGCAAACCTTGGCAACATGCTTGTCAAAGGAGTTGTCTGAGTCGAAAATAACACCCAGATTTTTTACTTCCACCGACAGAGAGATCTTGTTTTGGAGGAGTGGAACAGGGAAGTTTGGTGCAAGCGACTCTCTGATGGCTTTTTGACCTATAATGATAAATTCGGTTTTTTCTGGGTTTAGTTTTAGTTTGACACCGTCCATCCACTCCTGTACAGACTTGAGACACTCGGTCAGCTCTTCCATGCTAGAGTCAAAATTCCTGGAGTCGACTGCTAGGTAGATCTGGGTGTCATCGGCATACAGGTGATGAGTAACTTTGAATTTTGAAATAACTTGATTGAGGGGACTGGTGTAGAGGGTGAAAAGGAGAGGACCCAGCACAGAGCCTTGGGGGACTCCGAAAGGGAGAATTACCGCCTCAGAAAAACTATCACCTATTTTAGGCAGCCATCTTAAACCTTTGATGCAATTCAAACATCTTAACTATTTCGAAAAACCATTACGGACAGAGTAAATTTAATCAAATTTATAACCCACTTGGAATGTCAAATATAAAAGAATTTAATTTTCATGATTTTTGGCAGCCATCGTGAATTTTTGGTGAAGATCAGTAATCACAAATATTTTATGAAACATGAGAGATAGGGCACTTTCAATTAAGTAGGTGATTGTCAGCTTAGTAAAAACTAAATTATTGACAAATTCAATAATAGGCAGCCATTCTGAATTTTTGTGATGGAGCAGTTGTGATCAAATTAAAATTTTGTAGAAGCTGTAGCAAACAGAGTAATTTTTTCACAATATTATGGAAGTACTCACAGCTTTCCTCAGACAATATGATTAAAGGGCCACTGCAACCAAATTTACCAAGTATATTTTTCAGATGAAAAACATAGTGTATTATTCATACAACACTTCTGACATAAATAACCAAGCAAGAATACACCTAGTTGTGCATTATCACCCCTTTTATCTGTTGAAATGTGTGTTTCTGCTATAGACTGGGAAAAATTAGGTCAGGTTACTACTTCTGTGTACACGTCATCAACAGAAGAAGTACTGGCTTTTCTGTTATTATGTATGCAGAGATCAGTTGCTTTAATGTCAGTGCATTCTCTTCATTTTACATTTGTTTGCAACTCTTTTGGAATACATAAAGGGCCATTGCAACCATAAAAACTATTTTCTCAGTATATGGAGTTTTGGATAAACCAACTGAGAAAAAATACAGATATACTGCATACAGACAGTTTGTAAGATGGTGTTGGGGATATCTAGGGAAAAAACATTAGAGTTCCTCTCCCTTCTTGTGTTACAGCTGTCATCAGGCAAAAATTTAGTTCTCCTGTCTTTGTTGGATTCAAATGTCCACAAACATGAAAACTTCAAATTGACTCTGTTTTACATGGACACATGTTTTATTATACATTAACATTCTGTTTGTGATATATACCAAAGTTTTTTTTACATAAACAAAAACAGATTACCTGTGAGATGTTTTCTTTTCATGATATTGTTGAGTTTCTACTTTTCTGTTTATACCTTTTATGTGGTATATGACCAAATTTATGTTTAAAAGAACATTTTTTCAATAAAAGCACCACATTTACACTAATACACTTATATTGTCTTTATATACAGATTATATACAATTTTTCACAATAAAAACACCTATGTACACTGAAGCCTCCCACTTCACTCAAGACTCTATCCGTAGAGTCTCTCTAACACAATTCAAGATGTTACTACCTAACATGAAATGGCATAACTCAACTGGCTGTGTGCCTCTCCTTTTATACTGTTCTCTGCACCAAAGCCCACATCCCATCAATCATTAGCCCGAAAAACTGTGACATAACATAAAGCCTGCAAACTGCGGGTGCCCACAAACTATGGGTGCCCGCAATAGCCTGAAAAACTGCAGGGACCCACAAATAGCCCGCAAATTTGCGAGAAGCCTACAAATACCCACAAATCCCAGATACAGGACAGTTTAACTGGCCCACTTAAACATAACCTAAAGAATACCCCGTACATGTATCATGCATACATTATTAAATAAAACATGAAGGAAAATGTGCAATTTAAAACCATAACAATATTCATTGTTACAATAGTTTTCATAAATCATAAAGTTACTGACTCTTTTAATCAATTGTGAGATCATTGCTTCTATAGCTTTTATGTTCCACATTGCAAAGACTAGTTTGTGTGGCCATCAGTCAATTACAATTCATCTTCCAGCTGCTTTTTAACTGCTATGACTTATTTAATAATTTTATTTCTTTTAAAACTTTTTTATGAATAAAGACACATGCATATGTGAATCCCAATCCATGAAATTGTCCATTTTGTGGATAGGATTTTTTTGCATAAACATTTGAATATTAAGTGTAGGTTAATGTTCACAGTAACAGTGAAGCAATAAAATACTTTTATGCATGAACTTACTTTTTTCATACATGGTATTGTCTATTTATGGGGCAAGCAAAAACTGGACAAATTGGCTATTTGTGATCATTATATGACTTTAAAATGGCTGCAAACTGATCTGTATATTACAGATGCTGAACATAAAGATAATTCCAAATAATGATGCTATAAATGCTTTGTGATTTAAGATAATACAAGGCTTTTAGACTCCAAAATACTACACAGAGAGCGCTTTTATACTGATGTGTGAGTTCAGGAGATTTGTTGTGTTCATGTGATGACATGTGTACACATGATCCAGATGTCAAATGTTCTGTGAGGCAGATTTCTCCAGGAAAGCCAAACAAAAGCATTTTTTGTGGCTTTCCCAGTGGTTGTGTGTATATTTATCTACTGGGTTGGATATTATGTGCTTTGATGAACATATACTGAGAAAATAGTTTTTTTTTGGTTGCAGTGGCCCTTTAAGTGGCAATATATATATAACACTGAAGATAAGCTTTATATTTTTAAAAATTTAATGGTTTGGAGTGATTTCTTAGCAAATTTATGTCCGCTATTGTAAGGTGATATTTAATGTGAGATGAGAGCTAGACATGATGAGATTCTTACGAAATGGCCAGTGCTGTTATGTAGAAAATGTTATGTAGAAAGTGTGATCACTGCAAGGAAACAATTGAAATGACCAGCCAGAATGGTGATTTTATGCGAGACACTAAATCTAGGAAATTCTTGATTTTTAAACATGGAACGTCGCCTGGAAAATTTCAGCTGTTACATTTAAAATGTTTACAGGATGTAACAAAAACACTGTGTCTTAAAATAAATAAAATAAATATTTTTTTTCAAATAAAAAACTATACATATTTGTCTTTCATATATAGATAATGGCCAAGTAATGCTACATTATGTAACCTTAATGGCCTATAATGCCCAAAGGGCTGAAGAGTCATTAAGCTTAAGATAGGGGTTTATGGCTTTAAAAATAAGGAGGAGAGTATACTAAATCCAGTGGAGTATACTAAATCTAAGCCAGTGGAGTTTTTCTGAGTAAGGTTTGACTCATTTCGCCCATTTTATCCCCTAATTTAATTTTCTGTTTGTGGTTGCTAAGGTGAGAATCTATCCATGTCAGCACAGTACCATCAACACCAAACCAGTCTTTTAGACAATCATGTAAGATGGAGTGATCAGTTGTGTCAAAAGCTGCAGATAGATTTTACAATGTCAGAGCAACTGCCTTCCCTGAATCCACAGATGTAGATATGTCACTTTGAATCTGCTGTCTCAGTTGAGTGAAAATCCTGTAAGATGAACTGATAGACATTAGAGAACTCGTCCTGGCTAATGAAGATGTTTAACTCTTTAGTCACAACTTTTCCCATTGTGAGAAAAGCGTAAGAGCATGGGGTAGGTTCCACCTCTCCCTAAAACCCTGCACTTCCAGGGCAGGTAGGAGAACCTCATCATGGTAGTATCCAGTTACACACCTCAGGGACAAAGCACTTAACTGTTGATCTCCCCACTCTGAAGGCAAACTGAAGGGAGACATAGCTCTCTCCTGTGGCAAGATATCTTAGTCTAATAGCTAACTTCAGGACTGGACTGAGCGACTCTCACCAGGATGTGGTCTGCTTCTGGAAGTCTAATCTTAACGATCTCTCAATTTCAGTGACTGTCTCATGAGACATCATTAGAAGTTGGTGAGAGCAAGCTGATCTTCATAGAGCTCTGTGACAACATTACAGTATTAACCCCTGTCTTCATGTCTCCTTAGCCACTGTCTGACCAAAGTGACTGGGACATTCCCTCCCTTGGAAGAACACTCCTTCTGAACCACATAATTCTATCATTTCCTTCAACTGGTGTAGAAATATAACTATAATATGTAGCACTTTAGTTGGATTTATATTGTTCAAAAGGGGATAACCCAGTTAGAGAGACTTCTGTCTTTAAAGGAGGAGAATTAATACCAAGTTAAGTTGCCCCTCTTTTGTTTCTTCTTCATACCCTTGTTTGAATTGTTGTAATCTCTGTCTGGGAAGGTGATTCACGGAAAGTCCCTCTCACTCAGTGATGCCTGCTATGTTTTGTGTGTTTATTGTTCGTTTGCAAACTGTGAGTAAAAGGTCTGAGAAGTGGGACAAAGCTGTAGTGGTTTCTTTTCATTAAGGGATATACAGTAAATCTTTTTGGGATAAAGAATATGAACAAGGACATAAGTTTTTAGGTTCATTGAAGTAAAGCCTTGTGGAGATAATATCTTGTAAAAAGAATACCATGTCTGTTTTGAGAGAATGGAAAAAGTTGATGTTTCATGATATTCACAAGCTATAATTGAGAGTCAATGTTTAATTTATTTATTTTGCTTATGAGTTTGATCAGCATAAATGCAATGATAGAGATTAAAAGATGCGTGTAAAAGTAATTAATTACAATTGTTAAGAGTAAAATCCTTCAGGAGATTATCAAAAAGGTCCATTATAATATTCATATATTGACTTGGATCAGGAAGATAAAAATAAACCTTACAGAACTTAAATGTTTTGCCCTAAATAGAAAGTATGACAACAAAACAGTCTAATGTTAATTAATTACAACAAATACATCCGGTAAACAGCCTGTAGGTCCAATCAAGTGTATACTTCTGAAGCAGTATCCTTTTGAGCCTTCTTTGAACAAGTAATCAGTAAAATGTAGCAATTCTTAGCCTGTAAATATAATGAAAACTAACATCTGAGAATATTACTATCTGTATTCCTTTTACAATGATATAATAAAGGATTTCAAACGAAGGGCTGTCATAGCATGCTTTCCTATAAAATAGCAATTAACATTCCAGGCATAAAAAGTCTCAAAGATATACAATGTAAAAAAGCCTATCCAAATAATCCCTCCTGATTATTCTGCAATTAATGCCAAAGGCAACCAGTGATGATGTTTGCCATCAAATATATGTGAACAGCAAATTCTTCATTGTTCATGGCCAATTCGCCTTTGTTCTCCCTTTGTCTTCCATCCTCTTCATCTTTTACGACCTCATTATGACAGCAACCTGATGTTCAAAACTATCGCAACTATTATCTATCCTTCATGTTTCCAGTGGCAAAAACAGGTAGAAAGTTCTTTGGTGTCACACTATCTTTGCTACCCTATTTGCAACTAATTCATCTATTACCTCCTTTGTTCTTGGTGCACTTTGAAGAACTGGTTGCTAACAGGAATTAGCTGTGAAATTTTCTAATTCTAATTCTAATTCTAATAGCACTTTTATAGCGCTTAATCTCTGTCAAAAGACAGACTCTAAGGCGCATCACACAAAAACATTGTTCAATATTCAAAAACCAGAGACATTGCAGGGGTCAGCAATTTTGTGGGAAGAAGTGATGATAATCAAAGAGGAATAGAGAATGGCTACCATCACCAATCTTTGTAAGATGGAGAAGTTTAACGATGATTGGAGAAAATTGTATGAGCTGCCACTTTTGTAGAATATCAGTGAAGATATCAGTGGAGACTTTGAAAAGCGAATACAAGGCCGAGATTATTTGTGAATTAATGTTGGATAACTTTAAAAACTTTTAAAAGATGCACACTTTTCAGAAGAGGCCATAGCAGTCAGAGGAATCTGAGTTACCTGCATTCTACTTCCACAGCTGAGTCCACACAGCACAGTCTTCAGTCACTACACAGTCTTCAGTCATAACATACTCATCAGGCACCATGCAGTCAGCACACAGTTAGTCCTGTCTGATGATGACTCCCAGACTGAGGGGACATAGGCGGACATACACAGCCAGGGACAGACACAGCAGTTTAAGGAAACTGCAAAGAAGAAATAAATGGCCAGACTCACAGATGTCCAAGAAAATGCTATGACTGAGCAGTTGAAGGAAATGGCACCTATCTACAATAAAGCAAAGAAGGACTACAAAGATGTGGATAAGAAAGGGGTTGGCTTTTCTGGTTATTTTACAACTTTTATGAGTATAATTAAAACTTTATCTTATGAAACAAAAAATGAGCTGTATGCAGTGTTCAAAATGAAAAAGGTTATTATTGTTTTTATTTCATGAGTTACTTAAGTAACTTTTAACTGCTTCTTACTGATTGATAATTGTGAAAATATGGTAGATTGTCAATCTAGATCTGTGAATACTGTTGAAAAATCTAAAGAATATTACCTTAGTTGTTTGACATCAGGCTTCAAATACTTGTTGCCAAATACCAAAGCCATTGGAACTTAGCAATTTGACACCAGGCTTTAAGTACTCGTTGACAAATGCCAAAGACATTGGACCTTAGCTGCTAAAGTTCTGCAAACCAAACTTTAAGACGACCTTTATTTTCTTTATATCGCCTTGACCATTCGAAAATTTGTAAGACCAAAGTTTCAGATGACCTTAAGGATCTAACTTTGAAATTCAGCATTACTCTATATAGGTTTGCAAGACTCTGTATGTCAGCAATGAAAATATAAAGTGACTACAACTTATAAATATTATAAAATATGTTTATTCAACAAATTGATCTTTATTTAATAACTTTGTAATTGGTGTGGCAATTGCACATGAAGCAAAACTGATAAAACCAATGAAATGAAGTCCATCATATATGAACATATGTATCAGTCCTTTTAAAGATCACAGGAAAATAAAACTAAAGTCTACTTATATTCTTCAGTACACAGAACCATAAACATAAAATCCTATTCCGAGCCTATTTATGTGTAGAATACTGCTGTGTGTGATTTTTTCCCAGTTCTCTTCAATTATCAAGTAAACAAAACTCTACACTCCGTGGTTTCCATGAGGCATTTCAATGTCAAGTAATAGCTACTAAACATTTCCCTCCAAATGTACACAGTCATTAGATGAGTCAAGCTTTCATACATGTACTGTTGTTTATAAAATTGAAAATCTACTACAGTAAAGTGTTGTAGTCATTGTTATAGTTACAATTTAATCATACAATATATTATAGTATTAGTTTTATAGTTTTACAATGATAATCTGGCAGAATGGTGTTTTGCTTGGGGTTGTAACAAGGTTTGTGGGAAGGCCTTTTTTCTTTTACAAAGGATTTATATTTATATATATTTTTAATCAATTATGAGTGAAGTGTGGAAAGTATATATAGGAAGTTTCTGAGCTATTAATTATCACTGATCAAGTGGTAAATTCAAATATGATTATTCTGAAGACTACTAATGGGATATAAGTACACACAAAACTGTTGAACTACATGTAATTTTATATTGAACTAGTAGAAAGAAGTGGTGGTAAAGATTTCAAAGATTTATAGTAACTCACAGCCTCTTATTATTGATTATAGAGGATTATTTCACTTTAGAAAGAGCTGGAGAGATAAAAAGCTGGCTCTGTTTTATATGAAATTAGCTATATCCATTTGTAGACCCCCCATCTGTATTTGTTACAAGATATTTCATATTTTATTTTATAAGCACTTACTGAGAGTATATTAACTGAGATTCATGTCCAAAAAGAAATGTCATTTTGAGGTAAATTACAGTAATTATGAATGTCATAAAATTTTCAAAAGGTGTAAGCTACTTTAAATATGTATAACAAGTGAACCACTAAGCACCTTCCTGTATTATCATTGATTGAAACACTTTGGCTTTCACTAGAACTTTACCTTTCAATGGCTCATGAAAATATGGCTCTGTTTTATATTCCAGATTAGCTTTTGTACATTCACTGCTTGTGTAGAAATACCTTATTTCTTCTACAAACAAAATTCCACAAGTTAATAGTATGGCAACAAACTCCTCAAACTATGACATAAATGATGGGTCCAAGTAGGTATACCTAATGTTTATGGAAAACTATCCAGCAATACTCTCCCTTTAAACTATAAATAGAGTCAGTAGTATGACAACATACACTATGATAGAACATGTAACAAAAAGCAAAATTAAAACAAGTGAAAAGGATTTTTGGATATGTTTCCTCCCTACCAAAACACTAAAGCCCCCCCCCCCCAAAAAAAAAAAAAAAAAAATCTTTTCCTGTGACCTTTAAATAATATTACTATTAAATAATAATACTACTCATGCTGTAGCACCTACAGGTGCATTGTTATAGTCTCTGCCTCTTAGCCATTTGAATGGTGCTGCCAGTAACCTCTTCTATGTCCTGTAAGATTATAACCTGTTTCCATTGTCCAGACACCAACCTATGATTGTCTTTCTCATCATCTGCAGTGTCTTGATGTACTCTCCGATATCCTCATAGTATTATGCATCTGAGAACCATGGCCGCAGTGAAAACGCATCAACCCCAATCAGAAAATAAGGCAGAAGATGGTCATCACCCAGGACTGGTTCAGCTGCAGGGACTTGTAATGTTCTATCTATGATGCCTGCCCTCTGGTTGAGGTTCATTAACTCTTCCACTAGTAACCAGGCAACAAACTGTGATGACCAGTCTGCAGGCAGAGTTGATGGGTTTTTGGCACCAGGTGTTAAGGTTTGATTCTTTAACTCCGGGCCCTAGGTTCATGTCTTCTCTGTCGTTCAGTAAGAATTCTGACTAATAGTATGTTATGTTCCTTCACATCCATCTGAACCTCATAAATCTGTTGCAAATTTGTGTCTTTACAAATGGTTTGTCAATTTTAAACTGGTACCAGTTATGTATATGAAAAGTTTATGTTTGGTCACTCATTTTTAACACAATTTCAGTACATCCTCAATCATTGCAGCATGATTTAGGTATCTTTGTCATGAATCTCAACACTTTCCTGTCTAGTTACTAACACATCTACACACATCGAGTTTGTTATCAGCTCATAGGGTTTGTAGCAAGAATTTTGTAAGTTCTTCACTTCCTCGCAAGGGATTCTTAAGAAATTCTACATCTTAACGCCATCAAGGCAGGGTGGCCAGACATCATAAATTTTGGAATTTTTAACCACGTGACCACAGTTTTCCCTTTCTTTTGTACAAATCTTGTCAAATTGGAATTGTCCATGATTTCACCTTATTCATATTGTACGTGACCTTGGCATTATGAAACTACCTCAAAAGAAAAAAATCACTAATGTTTTAAACTCATAATTTCCTTTTAATCACAAGTACAGTAACATTTTCTTGGCCTCTAGATTGACCTGGGGCATGCACATATTTAGCATATAAAATACCTTTTTCTAGTTTATATGCTTGGGTTACTTTATTTTCAATACCTGATGTTATCCCATATATTCAAGGATTTCATTCACTGGATGTTTTATTTTATTTTCAGGATTTTCATGCAGGCAGCACTATTTTGTCTGTTGATGGCCATCCAGAAAAAGCTATTACAGTCTTTGCTGCAGCAATAAAATTCCTGAAAGATCACATGCTTGGGATAATAAACAGAGCTGTAAATGAGTATGTATTTAGATATAATTTTATTTATAACTGACTTTTATAGTGTTTAATCTCAACCAAAAAGCAGACTCGTATAAACAATAAAATAGATGGAAATTGTACTTTTATAAAATCCAGGCAATCATCAGATTTAGCGTGACTTTGCTTGTGAATGTAACAATGTAATAATAATGTCTTAATCATTTGTCTTGTCATTTAATCAAAACTTCTTTAAAATTGCAGGTTTTTCCAAAAACGGAACTTTTGTTATAACAACATCAAGTGAAATGAGATAGAAATAAATAGGAGAAATTCTTAAGTGATTTGGTAGTATGGGTATGTAGGACCTTACTATGGCAGTTTGTGTTCCACCTTAATCTTTAAGTTTTATTGCCTCTTATCTTTGATTTCATCTGTTTATTCTCCATAACCAGTCAGGGCTCTTCATATTTCATTGGTCCGCCCTTTACCATTGAACTCTTTCACATTTGAATTTTAAGCCAAGGTGAATGTATCAAAATTTGTGGACGGGAATATTTAGGATTTTTAGTTTTCACATTGATTTTAGTGGATTTTATGATTTCATTTTTGTATTTTACTGGATATAATGTCTGTAATGAATAAGAAAACTCCTGTAACTAATGGGAGAAAAAAGTGACAGCCTCGGCAAGGGCAAAGACATCAGTGGGAAAGACAATGACAAAGGTCACAGCACATAATGGATGATATTTACAACACCCTGTAAATACAATTGACACTGTTAAAGACAGTGCCATGCCTTCCACTGCTTCTAAGAACCACAATAGGCACTATCCTTGCGTTATTACAAGAAATAAGCAAATCCAATAAAGACATTGTTAATTGTATAGATGCATTAGAGCATCAACAATAGCCTAGTTTGACACCTGTGGTAGTAAAACATCAGGCAAGGGTTCACACTGATCCGAATATAGCGTCGACTGCACTGCTGTCACTGGTAGCTCAAGTGTCAGGATTTGCAAATGAAGGTTACAGGTCAGGACACAACCCACTTTTAGAGAGAGTGGAACATATGGCTGCTGATAACAACCATGAGATTCCCTACCCCTTGTTGCCAAACCCAATGTGAGTAGGCAAGCAGAATCTGCATCATGGTTCGATTGTATCCAGTTTGGAGGCACAATGACAGAACCCGACATCATCACAAGCTGTGTCAAGGATCATGGCGACATATGATGGCCAGGTCAGAATAGTGTAAACAGTTCGACCCTCAGGTCACTATAATACACCATATATAATCCAGACCCCCAGAACCCAGGTGGGCGAATGAAGGGTTCCATAGTGGACAGGGAAAGAAGAGTATAGTGTATGATGACCTGTTGGTAATGCAATGTGCTGTTGGGCAACTGTCAAATATTTATCAGATGAAGGATGCTACTGTTTCGATACAAGCATTACTACAAGTCATACTAGCACTAGTGCCTCGCAGATTGCAATTGCCAATGCGAATATAGCGTTCAGTAGTTCATCACAACAACTTCATCAGAAGAAAACATGTAAATTTTTCAATGAGGGAACTTTTTCTCATGACTTACATCACGGCAATTACAAACATTTTTGTGATAAAAAGGATTGGAGATGATCCCCTGAAGACAACTGGACTTTGTTTAATCAGTGTAGTGATCAAGAGAGGGGAAGTTTGTCCGATGGTGAACTGTAACTTTAAAGATGTGTATAGTAATGTTACTGAAGGTAAAGAACTGTAACTGAAGACGAGGTCAGTAAGTGCATCAACAAGTCTCCAACTAAATCGTCCTCATTGGACCCCATACCAACTTTCTTCCTTAAGGATTGGCTTGATATACTCCTTCCATTACCAAGTTGGTAAATTATTGTCTCATTGATGGCTCTTTCCCAAATGCTTTCAAAAATGTGGTTGTCACCCCCTTCATTAAAAAGGCTTCTCTGCCCAGAAACAACCTTAAGAAATATCACCCAGTGTCTGGTCCTTGCTTCCTGTCAAAGTTGGTTGAGCGACTTGTTGCTAAGCAACTAACGTCACACATCAATAACAACAAACTGGACAATCCACATCAGTCAGCTTATAAGCCAGGACACTGCACCAAAACTGCTTTATTGTCAATAAAAAATGAGGTCCATCTCTCTCTGGCGCACAGAGAACCTACGGCTCTAGTACTTATTCATTTATCAGCTGCATTTGATACCATAGACCATAATGTTCTCCTTGGTTACCTTAAATCCTGGTTTGGTCTTGGTGGTACTGAAGTGGTTTGCTTCCTACTTGAGTGATCATTGCCAGACCGTCAAAATTGGTTCCACACTATCTAAATTAAGCAAGCTCATCTACGGTGTTCCCCAAGGTTCTGTTCTGGGTCCATTGCTGTTTTCACTTTGTACTACACCACTTAGTAAAATCATCCGTCTTCAGCCGCATATTTAATTCCACTTCTATGCAGATGATACACAGCTATACATCCATCTCTCCCATAAGAATGCCTCTGCTGCTCTCACCAAGCTAAATGCCTGCCTTCATGATGTGCAATGATGGATGTCTCTTAGTAAACTGAAGCTCAACCCAGAAAAAGCTGAATTGATTGTCTTTGGTTCTAAGGGTCAGCGTCAGAAGACTTCCTGCCACTTTCCTGTCAGTATACTTGGTAGCCTTCTTCATCCAGGTGATTCTATCAGAAATCTAGGTGTGTGGTTTGATGCAGAATTTTCCTTCTCTGAACATGTCAAGAGTATCAAGTGTACTTTCTTCAGATGCGTGACCTTCATAGAATAAGACAGTATCTTACTTCAGAAATGGCAGTCCTTGCTGCAAATGCCTTGGTTAGTAGTTGTCTGGACTACTGCAACTCTCTGTTTAGAGGTTCGTCATGTTTCAATCAGCACAAATTGCAAAGTATTCAGAATACCCTTGCTTGTATTGTTACAAATCATTGGAAGTATGTTCATGTTACACCCATTCTAAAGCAACTCCACCGGCTGTTAAGTATAGATGTATGTTCATAGCTGCAACATTAGTTTAGAAATTTCTACATAGTGGTTCTCATTCCTATTTTCAACTTTACTTGTCTCTCAGCAGTTGTTCCTATAGTACCAGGCATAGTCACCCAGATTGTCAATACCTTACAATTCCTCCTTTCCGCTCTTCAGTCTTCAAGTCAGTCAAACATTTTGATCACAGTTTTGCCTTTGATGCTCCTAAGATCTGAAATGAACTCCCCCATGAAGTGTACAGTGCAGTATCAGTTGCCTCCTTCTGAAAGAAGCTTAAAACTTACCTGTTTGCAAAAGCCTATCCATCATAGCCTCCCCTGTCACCTCTGTGCCTCTTGGTATGACCTGGCTATGTCCTCCAATTAATGTTAAAAGCCTTGCTCAATGTTCAGTTGCGCCAGTTGAGTCTATCAGTGAAGGAGATTAAGCGCTATAAAAGTCCACATTAGATTAGAAGGTCAATTTGTCACTGATACCTGTATAAATGGAAGTGTCAGTAATTCATGTGATTCATTGACACTGGATAATAATATTGAGAGTCAATATCACGATGTTACTATTTCTGGAAGAGGGCTGCTTTGGGATTGTGTAAACAATACTACTAGTGGGTGCATTCAAAACAGATTTTGTTAAGGCATATGATTGTGTAAGATGTGATTTTATATCAGTATTGGGATACATTAATGCAAATGAATATTGGTTGCTCTACTTGCATCAAGATGGTACTGGTCAGAATAATGGGTTTTATTCCTTATTGTTAAATAAGGTTGATGGATATATGTCTTTGCATACCCACAGTGGTCCTCTTCCTTGTTATTTGACAGTTGTATTTTCTTGTATGTTATATGTGTTGTTTGATAACTATATTAATGTTGAAAAGATCATGAATCAAAAAAAGCACAGGCTAGAGTGGTCTTTGACAATTCTAAGAGAGATAATTTGTACATTAAATGTATTGACATGACATATGATCACTATATGGTTTAGGTGTCAGATAACATCATATCACAAAAAGAAAAAAGCAATTGGTGATACAAAGTCACATGCATTATTGTTGGAGCAAACACCACTTGTGTGTGACTTCAGATCAGAATGTCAAGATGTATATGTTGACATCATTGTTCCTAGTATGTTTGAAAGTTTATGTGACGTTTCACCATTTAGAAGAGATCCCATGTTTCCAGGAGAAACCAAAGGATTTGTAAACCATATAGCTTCAGATATTTCACTTTGTGGGTCCTGATAGGGCATCTGTTGAGATACTACTGTGGAGCAGTGTATTAAAATTGTTAGTATAATAACGTCAAATGGAGTGCCTAATAAACTGGAAGCAAGAATTCCTTTAGTCTCAGGTTTGAATATTGAAGCTTGGGAAGCATACTTAAGGGATTACCCTGACCCACTTTTCATTGAATATCTTAAATTCGGTTTTCCTATGTCAATATTAGAACATAAGGCTCTTAATATAACCTCTGTGGTTAACCACCACTCAGCTACTCAGTACAATCAAGTGGTTCATGAATATTTTAAGACAGAACTTGACAAGGGAACCATTCTGGGTCCTGTTACTGAAATTCATTCAGACATGTTTCATTGTTCTCCTCTCTTGACCAGGCCTAAATATGTGGTCAAAAGGAGGGTTAATGTAAACCTTTCCTGTCCAAATGGAGGTTCTGTTAATCAGGTTGTAGACAAATTAAGATTTCATCATAGGCCTTTTACACTTGAACTTATATCAACTGATGATATTGTTAAAGAAATTTTAGATCTACATGATCCCATGTTGTTTAAAATTGATGTCACGAGTTAATCTTGTGGATGTAATGAAGTTAGGCATGACCTTGGGAGGTCAATATTAACTTAGTTCAGCGGTTGTGTTTAGGCTGGAAACATGGGACAGCTAGCATTCAATTAGTGGCTGATGCAATATCTTATATTATGGCACAAGAAGGTTGTAAGGTGTTGGCATATGTGGATGACTTTTTGGTAGTGGCTGAGCGTCATGTGGCTTTAAAGATTTATAATAGATTATCTTTAACCTCCATCCAAACGATTGACTTGTTTGGGTATCTGTACACACATAGAAACCAATACACTCAGCATTGATCAAGAGAAACTTATAGTTCTATCTCATCATACTCTGGCCCAGAGGGATCCCATGAGATAGGATTGGCTGAGTGGCTGGCACTTTTGGCTTGGCTTTTGTGCAGTGCACATGTGTTCTCCCCATTACTGTGGAATATACAAGTGTTTGTTGTGTATGTTTGAATTTTTTTTTTCTGTGTGTGTATAATTAATACCACTTATAGTTATCTATGAGTATGTATCCATGTAGTTGGCAAGAAATATCTCACCAAGAAGTCATTTCAATTTTTATTAGGCAAGCTCATATATATCCATAAATGTGTGGTATCTGCGAGGATTTTTATCAATGGCATGTTTATTGATTTTAGAGAGAATGTTCATAAGAAGCATATCAAATTAAATTAACAAATTAGTTTTGTTTAGGATTTAGCATGGTTTTTAGAATTTTAACCTACTTTCAATGGGATTACATATTTCAATAAGACTGAAGCTCTGGGTGAAAAGTATGTGTATTTGACCGGTTTAGGAGCCATATGGAATAATAGAGTGTATAGCACACCCACATTTTTACTATCCCAGGCTTTCACCTCAAGATTGTTCGTTTAAAGATGTTAAATATTCCCTGATTCCCCCTCTCGATTTGGACTTGTAGCACTCGTTTCAGGGCCTCGGTGAGCTCTAGGTAGGGCCAGGCAATTCCCTGGTAGCCCCCTCTCGTTAGACTTATTATGTGACTTTTGAGCCATTTGTTTGAGAAATTGTACACATATTGTTATTTTGCCATGTACGTACATATTGTTATTTTGCCATGTATGTACAACATTATATGTTTTATTGCCACATTCTTTTAGCATGTGGTGTCTGGAAATTCCCATATTGGGCTTTCCCTTGACCTTTTACTTCAAATAACTTTAACATATGTTCAGGTGGTCAGATCCTCTAATAGTAAGAACAAATTCTTGACAGCTTGCAATCGCAAAATCGGATAGATCTCAGCTTCAAAGGACATAGAAAGAGTGGGTGAGCATATTGAAGGTAAAAAGAATGTAATAGCTGACCTTTTGACTCGGTTGCATTCCATTGAAAGTGTAAATAATGCTATTCTGTTATTACTGAAACATGAATACATATGGGAAATAATTGACGTCTGCAAATTTAACCTTAATTTGACCTTATGATTTCAGGTGGAACTTCATCTTCTGCTCCACTTTTGCAGAATTTCCTTTTTCTGTTTTTCGACCTTCAACCAGCAGAGCTCATCAGTTACATTTTAAAACAATTTTACCATTCTTGTTAATTCATGAAATTGCCAGTGGAGTTCTCACTTCAAAATGCTCTTGTGTTTCTGGAATATCTTTATCAGAATCACTTATCACCACAGGTACTAAAGAATTATGTTTCTTCCCTGGTTTCTAGGACTAGGACTTATAACATTCCAGCTGAATATCTTTCACATATTTCATTGGGGCACTTTCTCAGACTTATATTCATCAATTCAACCTTTAGACCTACACCTAGGGGTATCTTTTACATACGTATATTGTATCATACATCAAAGGCATGTGATAGCTTGACAGATCCTCCCTTGTTTAGAGATATCTTTTTTTGCTGCATTTTATACATTTTTTGTGTATTTCAAATATAACCCCCCACCGTGCGAAAGCTTTTGATCCCGATAGGCTTTTTTAAAAGCCTGACTTAATTTTTCACTACCTTGAAAAAGACTGCAAGATCATTCTCGTCATTTGGTTTAACTCCCAAATTGGAAAACATGTACCTTTGTCCAGTCAGAGCTCTGTCTGTTTTACTAGATTCTAGGAAATTACCTCCAACTGCTCCTCTGTTTGCCAATAATTCCGCCCATTTACACAGGTCATTGATACACATGTCCAAGATACACTTAGCAAAATTTTAACTGTACTAGACAATCCCCATCAATGGTCATGGGTTCCAAACCTTCAGAAGATCTGGTGCTACTTTGGTGTTTCATCACAATGCATCTTGACACGATATCATGGCTCATGGTTTATGGCATAGTTCAGCAGTTTGGCTGTACTTACAGAGCCCTGAATCTCTCTCTGCTATTCTCTTGACCTTTACCTCGGCTGTCCCTACATACTTATAACTTGGGTTTGGGTTAATATTTAAAAAATCATGTTTTTTTTTGTTTCCAACCCTCAGACCCTTCTTTACTTTTCTAATATGCTTTTTTGATATATGCTCTCTCTATATACTAAAATGACACCCATATCCATTGGTGGAGAGAGAGATAATGAAAAAGGATATTATATGTTTATAGTGTTTAACAAATAATTAATTTAGTTATTTATCCAATGTATGTATACATATATATTTAGGAAGATAAAAAAGAAAGAGAAAAGAAGTACTGTTAGCAAGAAAAGAGCAAATAATGTATGAGTGAAATAATATGCATGTTACAGATTAAAGGGTTTCATCACCGGGTACTCATAATCTATATCATATAATTTATTCACAATCTTTTATCAGTTAACTACATTTGTTCTAATTAAGCAGCTGACAGAGCACAATATATTATCTCAAGCAGTTTTGACACGTCTGAAAAGTTACATATCCTATAAATGTCAATGAAATCCTGCATATTTTGTTTGATGCTCTTTATGCATGTTAACTTATTGACTTCCTTAGATGATACTTTATTTGACCAACTCCAGTACTTATAGCAGCAGAATGTAAGTACTGAGATAGCCCAATCAGTTATAATATTTGAAACTCCGAGTACTAAAGTTTTCAGCTGATATTTTATATTTAAAGCAGCACAAACATGTTTCCACATATTTAATTTAGTAGGACAAGTATACAGTAGGTGCTCAGCTGTTTACAGAATTACAAAGCATACAATTTTCACTTTGAACAACTCGCCATTTATATAGCTTTTTACAACATCCTAGTATGTTACTCAATAATTTGAAATTAAATTTACAAATTTTTTATCTGGAATTTGTTGCACCTTAATTTTGTATGTACCAGAATAATTGAAGTTGATCATATCAAATAAACTGTTGAAGTAAACATGTGATTTTGGAGGTAGAAACCTTTTGGAAACAAGATCCTTGTAAAGTTGGTTAGAAGTTTTGAACATTTTTGTTTGAATAATTGTTAGACTGGGTGTGCAGGTCACATTCTCAGAAAGGAGACAGTGTACACCTTGTTTAACTTGACAAATTTCACTAATGTAGTTTGATTTATTGCCTAGTTCTGCAAACAAGTATTTATCATTTATTCGGCCATTCACTACTTTCAGATCATTTATTGGAACTATACCACTTTTAATCCAATTTGGGAAGTAGAGCATCTCACCCATTTTATTAGTTACACATCTGTTTCCCCAGATACACATTTGCCAAACATTAACAGTAGTGTTTTTATCTTGGGAAGTGTGGGATACATTGCATTGAATATAGCCCTAAATAACCTGTTTGTAGAAAGGTGGTATATTTTTAAAAGGAGTTTGGTTTGTTATTTCATGGGAGCTCATATATGAGATAGTATCCAATATTTATGTGTTTTTCAAGAAAAATGTGGGAATATGATACTAAGAGCTGTTTACATCAGCTTCATACAAGCGTTTAATAAATGACACTTTTAAAGAAAGGCAATAAGCTTCAAAATCGATCATTTTTAAACCTCCTTGTTGTATTTCCTCAATCATAGTAACCCATTTTACTTTATCTGTTTTTCCCCACAGGAATTTGAAGAGAAGTTTAGATACTCATTTTATAATCCAAGAAGGCATTACACAATGTAGAACAGAGAAAGAAATTAGAGGCACAATTAATGTTTTAATAATCAAGATTTTACCGATTATTATCAAGGATCTGTCACGCCATCTCTGGAGAAGTGATTTCATTTCATTGATCTCCTCCATCCAATATTTAGATACACATAGCTCTGTATCGTAACCAACACACATCCCTAGAGATTTTACATTTTCAGTACATTCTATATTATTACAAATATTCATACTCTGTCATAAAGAACCAAGCAAAATAATTTTTGTCTTTTCAAAGTTGAATTTTAACCCAGCATTTTCTCCAAAGTTTTCAACTAGAGCTGTAGCATATGATACTTGGTTAACATCTTTAAGAATAATAACAGAATCATTGACATAGTGGGATATTTTTAAAGGTTTTTTTCTGATCATTGTATGATAGTGTGTAGCCGCTTATCTTTGTATCAGCTTGCAGGTTTACAGCTAATATTTTATCTGCAAGTATGAATAACAATGCTGACAGAGGGAAACCATGACAGATTCCTCGACCCAGGTTGAAACTTTCTGATAGCCAACCATCATTCCTTAATATTGCTTCTGGTTTTGTATACAAAATTTTTACCCATCGTTGAAAGTTCTGACCAAAATTGAATTTTTCAATTACTCTATGTAAACAAGACCATTCCAAACAGTCAAAAGCTTTCTTGAAATCCGAAACATCAATACCCCAGGCTTATTCAAATTTTTACTTATGTGTATTACGTCTTGAATAAATCTAATGTTATGGCCAATAAATCTGTTTTTGATATAACTTGATTGATCTGTATCTATTTTTTGAAGTCTTTGAGCCAAAACAAAAGCAAGAATCTTATAGTCTGCATTTGTCAAACTTATTGGTCGATAATTTTTAAGTTGCTCACGGTCACCATTTTTAAAAATGATTGTTATCACTGCCTTTTGTTATGAATTTGTTAATTCACCATTATGAAAAATATCATTGTATACTTCTAGCAGGAATTGTCCAATTTTTGGCCAGAAAGCTTTGTAAAATTCAACTGGTATCCCATCCAAACATGGGGATTTATTGGATTTCATGCACTTGAAAACAACATGAGAACATTCTTGCAGAGATAAAGGTTCATCACAAAATTGTTTTTGCTCTTTGCCAAGGCTCTTTGGTAGAATGCATGATTTCAAATATGTATTGAGATTCTCTTCATCTGGATTTGTACTTGTGTATAAGGATCTATAGGAGACACATTCTTGTAATATACAGTTTGGATCTGTTGTTTCTGTGTTTTGTGTCTGTATTTTTGTTTTTCGATTACAAAGTTGCCTTTGCTTTTCCAAGCTAAGTAAATAATTTGTCGATTTTTCTCCTTGTTCAACATATTTTGCTCATGCCTGTATCTGTGCACCTTCTGCTGACTTACAAATTAAATTACACCAGTGATGCTTTAGTTCTTCTCTTTTGTTTTGAAAGATTAGACTTTTGTTTTTCCAATGGCCATCTATGGCTATCTAATACCTGTATTTCATGTTTTATTTCACATATTTCATTTTTAGTTAATTTAGATTTATTTTGAACGTATTTAATAGAGGACTCTTTAACATTAATTTTAAACATGTCCCAAGCAATAGTTTTCAAAAGTTTATTATTTTCCAACAATGCTAAAATACTATCAAATAGTTCTTCAATATTATCACAGAACTTTTTATCTTTTATGACACATTAAATTTCCAATAATTAGGCCCTCTTTTATTATCAACACACTTTATATTTACAATTACACTTTTGTGATCTGATATAGGTGCAGATCTAATACAGCATTTCTCTGTATGGAATGCAAGTTTTTTTGTCAGAAAAATGTAATCAATATGACTACTAGAAATATCTCTTATTACTTTCCCAGGAATATTCAGCTTTGATAGTTGTTAAGAATATTAACATATAAATAAAGATTGTCCAATATATTGATCTAACATTTTTACACTTGCATAGTGCATCTGACATATGACCTTTATTTGATATACTAACTGCACTTGAACTGGCAGTATCAGTGTCATGTGTAAAGAGAGGGGAATAAATAGGAAAAAGATGCAAGTCTGAAGTAATCACTTCAATTGACAGTATTATCAAATTACAGTCATATCTTCTATTTACCAATAATCAAGATAGCAAAGTTTTGCAGTTAATGTTCTTTCTTAGGACAGGTAACAAATGAAGAAGTGATTAATATTACAACATTGTATACCTCAGGTAAGGCTACAAGGAGTCAGTGATGTAGACATATATATATATATATATATATATATATATGTGCCTGGCAGCTGTAAGCACAACATAAATGTATTACATATATAATTACTTACTAGTCATTGGAGTTTCTCTAGGGACCATGGCCATAGTAATATAGGCCACTCATATTTCTTCCAACAAAACATGGGGGGGCTTGGTGGTGTAGCGGTTCGAGTTCTCGCCTCCAACCTCTGAGGGCACTGGTTAGAATCTCGGGCCGGGTGCTTTATGTTGGAAAGTTGGTTGTTACTTGCCAATGCCCGGTGGTTTACAGTGCAGTATGCACTGGTTTCCTCCACCTGTAAACTACCCATCGCAATATGACCCTGACTGTTGAACGAGACATAAAACAACAAATATATCTAAATAAATCCAACAAAACATAGTATTACAGAAGAGAAAAGGGGTGATTACTGAGTGCATTGTAATCAAGATAATAACCAAGAAGATTCACACAAATTGGTTAATGCCAATAGGAGCCAGAGAGTGCAATTTAAATATCCAAGACAACTCAATACGCCTACGCTTGGAAGTGTTGGATGCTTCAAATTTAGGTGTGCACCACTCTAGCACAGAGAATTGCATGTTCTTGTGGTTATGTCCATCACTTGTGAAGTGACGTGAGACAGGAGTGTCTATTGTATCTGCCTTTTGTACAGAATGTCTGTGTTCATACATTCTTTGTCTAAATGCACGTGAGGTTTCCCCCACATAGTGTTTATTGCATTTGGAACAGGTATATGACATTATTAATTTCACATGAGAAATTCTTGGGTAAGTTTTGTGTGTTGAATAACTTGTGTGTAAAGTTACATTTTACCGATCCCTTCTTTTTGATTAGGGGGCAGTAAGTGCATTTACCGAGTCTGGTGCATACAGGTAAGTATGGTTTTGTCTCTATGTCAGTAGTAGGAGGGTAAATGAGAGTGGCATTAGTTAATTTGTCTCTCAAGTTTGGTAGTCTCCTAAAACCTACCAAAGGTTTGTCTTTAAAGATTGGTCCACAGTCCTGGCTATTTGTTATAATATTCCAGTTTCTGTGGATCAGTTCCTTAATGTTGGGGTTACCTGGGTTATAATTGGTTACCATTACTGGTGTCTTGACAGGTTCTTTCCTTGTCACTTCTAGTAATTCATCTTGTGTGAATTTTGAGGCTCTATTGTAATGTTTGCGTAGGGCCTTTTCTGGATATCCTCTTTTTAAGTAATAGCCAATGAGTTTATCAGCATTCATATTAAAGTCATTGTCATATGTACAAATTCTTCTGAGTCTTAAGAATTGGCCATATGGTCCCTTTGTCTTACTTGGTGCGTGGTGTGCAGATGTATAGTGTAGGTACAGATGGGTGTCTGTGGGTTTTTCATATAGGGTTGTGTATAGTTCCCTATCTTGGTTAATCTTTACTGTGGTGTCTAGAAAGTTAATGTGTGTTAGGCTGCTTTCATGAGTGAACTTAATAGTAGGGTGTATACTATTAAGATATGTGATGAACTCATTGAGCTGATCTTCTCCATGTGTCCACACCATCCAGATGTCGTCGATGAACCGAAGCCATAATAGAGGTTTCAATGGCCAATTTGCTAGTGCTTTAGTCTCAAATCTGTCCATGAATAGGTTTGCATAGTTCGGTGCTGTTGCCGTGCCCATTGCTGTGCCTCCTATTTGGAGATAATGGTCTCCATTGAAACTGAAGCTCATAGAATGTAGTACTAGTTTGAGTAGGTTCAATATGTGAGGTCCCATTTTTCGTTTATCTGGGTCCTTCCTCAAGTGTTCTGCCACAGCTATTAGACCTTCCTGATTTGGAATGTTTGTGTATAGTGAACTAACATCTAGTGTTACTAATAAGGCTCCTTCTGGGATTTTGCCAAGTTGTTTGATCCTACTTATGAAGTGTTGTGTGTCTCTTACATAAGATTTTGTTTGAGGAACATATTTCTTTATGTGTTCGTCTACAAATTTGCTAATGTTGGCTGTGGGATGGTTTATTGAACTACATATTGGTCTACCAGGTACTCCCTTTTTGTGGATTTTTGGTAGCATGTAGAACCTGGCTTCTTTTGGATTGGGCACATTGAGATAATCAAAGTTTTTCTCTGTGATTAAGTTCAGCGATCTCATTTATGTTAATTCCTCAGCAATTTTCTCAGAAATTTGAGGCGTTATGTCCTCAGGTATTTTCTGGTAAAACTTTTCATCTTGTAGTTGCCTGTAACCTTCTCGTAGATAGTCAATAGTGTTCATTACTACTACTGCTGACCCTTTATCTGCCTTCTTTATGATTATATGGGGGTTAGAAGTTAGTTTGTTCATACCTATGTTTTCACCTTTGGTGGTGTTTTTGTGTCTAATAGGTTTGAATTTTGACTTTAGTATTTCTTGCTTGACTGATCGTTGGAATAAGTCAAGGGTTCTGTTTGGTGGTTTTGGCCTCCAGGTTGATTTGGGTTTGAACTTTTGTTGAAGTTCTTTATTGAGTGTGGATTCATTGTCAGAGTCAGATTGATCCTCCCTAGCATTTTGATTCATAAATTCTATGATGCTTTGGCTGACTTGTGGTTGTGTTGAGTCAGTCTGATCTCTACTGAAGAATTCCATTAGCTCTAATCTTCTGTGGAACTCTTTAAAGTCTAACCATATCTGAGATTTGTCAGGTAGGCCAGGGGTTGGACAGAAGGTAAGTCCCTTTTCTAAGGCCGATATTTGGTCTTGGTCCAAGTTGACATTTGATATGTTTATAACAGTATGTCCAATGTAACTTTCGAACTTGGTATTCTTAGGTAAGATACCAGGTTGTGCTATTTTGGCCTCAGTTCTGAGGGTGTCTAAAAAGTTAGGTTCCTCAATGCTAGACATGTTTGAAATGAACCTTTATTTTATGAATAGGTGGGTTGTCCTTGAGGTAGTTTTTGGCTATTCAGGGGGAGCCTGTTATGTTACAGGTTCTGAACCAGGTTTTTTATGGGTTGTACCTGGTTTGGTGTAAGGTCATTTAAAACACTGATACAAATACTATATCTGTTTATTGAATACGCCACATATGATATCAGATATTAGAAGGTATGAGTAGAAAGATAGTCTATTTTTCCTTTATTTAAGGAGTGCTTTAAGAGTATTAAGGAGTTTATCCATTTTTGGATCATTCCTTTGCCTTCTTTGGTTTGGAGCCTGGTTCTGCCTTCTTCTTGGAGCCTGGTTGAAGCGTTTCTTTGGCTGCTTGTCTGCGAATTGCTTCTGTGTTTTGTCTATCTGAATGGGTGCCATTTGTTGAAATTTATCGAGCAAGGAGTCCTTTATTTCTTGGGACTGCTCCTTGGTGAGGAGTGTATCCAACTCGGTAAGATCTTTGGCAATGGAGGCTTTGGTCCTGCTATATGCGGCTTGGAGGTCATCAATAAGTGTAGTAGTTAGTTCAAACTTACATCTTCTGATGATTCTTGACCAGTGGTCTTTCAGTTTTGGACTCCTGGTGCTATTGATGTTGAATTTGAAGTCAACACTTGTCGGGTATTGGTTCTTGGCTAGCCTACCCTCCATTACTTTAATGGTTGAGGCTAAGGAGAGCTTCTTTCTATGAAGATTCTTCAGTCTCAAGTAAATGGGTTTGGTGGCGGCTGGGTAGTTGTCCCTAAGGTCTGTGTAATCCTTTTTAGCTGATGGGCCACTTTGGTTGGGGGAATTAACACTCTTTCGTTTTTGAGGTTTATTCCTGTTGGACATTGGTAGCTCAAGTTGTTCTTTAACTGCATTGATAGTTCTTAATGTCTCTTCAGATATCCTGTTTTCTGGCATGGGGGTATCATAACCACTCGCAGGTTCTGAGGTCACTCTGACACTAGACATGGCGTTGCAGAATTCAGTCTGGCTAGCAGTGGTTGAAGGAGCACTCATAGTGAAAACTAAGGAAAAGGTCTGCTTCCTGCTTATGCAAAGACTGAAGGATGATAAGCTTTGTTTATCTGCCTTATATAATTTACCTTGTGTAAATTGTATTTCGACTGGTATAAATATTCTCAGTCTCATCAGAGGCTATGGGATTTTCAGGTTTATGGTCCCTAAGGTATTTATACCTAACTTTTTAGACACCCTCAGAACTGAGGCCAAAACAGCACAACCTGGTATCTTACCTAAGAATACCAAGTTCGAAAGTTACATTGGACATACTGTTATAAACATATCAAATGTCAACTTGGACCAAGACCAAATATCGGCCTTAGAAAAGGGACTTACCTTCTGTCCAACCCCTGGCCTACCTGACAAATCTCAGATATGGCTAGACTTTAAAGAGTTCCACAGAAGATTAGAGCTAATGGAATTCTTCAGTAGAGATCAGACTGACTCAACACAACCACAAGTCAGCCAAAGCATCATAGAATTTATGAATCAAAATGCTAGGGAGGATCAATCTGACTCTGACAATGAATCCACACTCAATAAAGAACTTCAACAAAAGTTCAAACCCAAATCAACCTGGAGGCCAAAACCACCAAACAGAACCCTTGACTTATTCCAACGATCAGTCAAGCAAGAAATACTAAAGTCAAAATTCAAACCTATTAGACACAAAAACACCACCAAAGGTGAAAACATAGGTATGAACAAACTAACTTCTAACCCCCATATAATCATAAAGAAGGCAGATAAAGGGTCAGCAGTAGTAGTAATGAACACTATTGACTATCTACGAGAAGGTTACAGGCAACTACAAGATGAAAAGTTTGACCAGAAAATACCTGAGGACATAACACCTCAAATTTCTGAGAAAATTGCTGAGGAATTAACACAAATGAGATCGCTAAACTTAATCACAGAGAAAAACTTTGATTATCTCAATGTGCCCAATCCAAAAGAAGCCAGGTCCTACATGCTACCAAAAATCCACAAAAAGGGAGTACCTGGTAGACCAATATGTAGTTCAATAAACCATCCCACAGCCAACATTAGCAAATTTGTAGACGAACACATAAAGAAATATGTTCCTCAAACAAAATCTTATGTAAGAGACACACAACACTTCATAAGTAGGATCAAACAACTTGGCAAAATCCCAGAAGGAGCCTTATTAGTAACACTAGATGTTAGTTCACTATACACAAACATTCCAAATCAGGAAGGTCTAATAGCTGTGGCAGAACACTTGAGGAAGGACCCAGATAAACGAAAAATGGGACCTCACATATTGAACCTACTCAAACTAGTACTACATTCTATGAGCTTCAGTTTCAATGGAGACCATTATCTCCAAATAGGAGGCACAGCAATGGGCACGGCAACAGCACCGAACTATGCAAACCTATTCATGGACAGATTTGAGACTAAAGCACTAGCAAATTGGCCATTGAAACCTCTATTATGGCTTCGGTTCATCGACGACATCTGGATGGTGTGGACACATGGAGAAGATCAGCTCAATGAGTTCATCACATATCTTAATAGTATACACCCTACTATTAAGTTCACTCATGAAAGCAGCCTAACACACATTAACTTTCTAGACACCACAGTAAAGATTAACCAAGATAGGGAACTATACACAACCCTATATGAAAAACCCACAGACACCCATCTGTACCTACACTATACATCTGCACACCACGCACCAAGTAAGACAAAGGGACCATATGGCCAATTCTTAAGACTCAGAAGAATTTGTACATATGACAATGACTTTAATATGAATGCTGATAAACTCATTGGCTATTACTTAAAAAGAGGATATCCAGAAAAGGCCCTACGCAAACATTACAATAGAGCCTCAAAATTCACACAAGATGAATTACTAGACGTGACAAGGAAAGAACCTGTCAAGACACCAGTAATGGTAACCAATTATAACCCAGGTAACCCCAACATTAAGGAACTGATCCACAGAAACTGGAATATTATAACAAATAGCCAGGACTGTGGACCAATCTTTAAAGACAAACCTTTGGTAGGTTTTAGGAGACTACCAAACTTGAGAGACAAATTAACTAATGCCACTCTCATTTACCCTCCTACTACTGACATAGAGACAAAACCATACTTACCTGTATGCACCAGACTCGGTAAATGCACTTACTGCCCCCTAATCAAAAAGAAGGGATCGGTAAAATGTAACTTTACACACAAGTTATTCAACACACAAAACTTACCCAAGAATTTCTCATGTGAAATTAATAATGTCATATACCTGATTACCTGTTCCAAATGCAATAAACACTATGTGGGGGAAACCTCACGTGCATTTAGACAAAGAATGTATGAACACAGACATTCTGTACAAAAGGCAGATACAATAGACACTCCTGTCTCACGTCACTTCACAAGTGATGGACATAACCACAAGAACATGCAATTCTCTGTGCTAGAGTGGTGCACACCTAAATTTGAAGCATCCAACACTTCCAAGCGTAGGCGTATTGAGTTGTCTTGGATATTTAAATTGCACTCTCTGGCTCCTATTGGCATTAACCAATTTGTGTGAATCTTCTTGGTTATTATCTTGATTACAATGCACTCAGTAATCACCCCTTTTCTCTTCTGTGTTTTATATAGCCATGAAGATCACCAGAATTCACCTAAAACCAACCCAACATAGTTTAAAAATAATCACTATTAAAAATAAGCCATTAAATAGACAATTTATAAACATCGCAAAATTGGTGTTTATAATCGTAATTAAGATTATTTTCAATAAAATAAGCATGTTTATATATTCCAGAGCATGAGATTTAACAGTATATATCACTTCAAATAAAATTAAAAATAATAAAATATTTTTAAATAAAATAAAAAATTGTTTAAAAATAAAATAACACCTGAATATTATGTAAAATGTGATTTATAGCTATGACGTAATCTTAATAATTACGTCATGGCACAAAAACGTCATACAATCAAATGACATCCCAAAATCAGTCACTAAGTCATTTTTAGCACTTGGATGGAAAAATCACATAGTGTCATTATGGATAGAAATAAATACTTATGTGGACATTGTAACCAAAGTTTTAAGCACAAATCAAGCTTAAGACGCCATATTAATACTATTCACAATGAAAAGAGATTCATATGTGGAATCTGCAATAAGAAATACACCAGAAATGTGGACTATATAGGCCACATAAGCAAAACCCATCCACCTCTAATAATGAAACAAGGGTCAGAAAATGTTACTTATGGTAAACCAAACACCTCTACAATGATGGAAGCCAATACCACTACCCATCAACCCCAGGCCACTACAAGCAATAACCATACTTTAGAAGCCACCACTAATGCCATAACAGGGGTCACTGACTGGGAAACAATCTTAACCAAGGACCTTGCGTTAAGCGATGATGAGTCACAGCCTGCTCCCCTGGTACCACCTAGAATCTGTATGGGAGTGAACACAGATAAGAGTTTTCCCACTGAAGAAAACAAAAGTATGAACACATCACCACTTAACTCCCACAGTATCAGCGCTCCTCTCAACACATAATTTACCAGAGGAAGCCAAGACCACTTTAAAAGTGTCAAAGAAAGCCACCACTCAGATAGGATGTGTACCTGTCACATTTCTAAAGGATAAATCAGCCCAAACTGACAACCAGAAGTGCCAGTCTTGTGACTATAATGAACACCTTATAGTTGAGCGACAACAGTATATAATCGATGATGCTGTTCGCAACACCCAGTTAAATCATGTAGAACCTGCTACCTCCAGGGAGGACCGGCATAACATGCCACTCCCATATACAGCTAGATATTGGAAATGGTTCTCCAGATTGAGACCAAGTCTAATCCCCAGGACACCAAAAGAGTTCCCTAAAGCTGCCACACCTCGAACCCATACCAAGAGTGAGATAAAGATCACCAGTAAACAAGCTGAGACAACACACAGCAAAATGAGAAAACCAAGTACATTGACCATTGACAACCCAACTTATGAGGCCATTTGTAGTAGAAAACCTACACGCCCCACCCTGGTCACCTCACCAAGGAAACTAGTATTACCACCACCACCACAAGATGGGAGCTGGTCATACAGCACCACTAGATTTTAATATAATAAACACTGTATTAAAACACAACAATAATAAAACACGTTTTATTATATTTAGACTGATTTTATTATATGGAAAATATTTTAAATATATGTAATAAAACAGAAAATTTAAATACTTGGTACATTAAAAACCAATTTTATTTTTTTAATATTTATCTGAACATAATTAGTATAATGTTAAAAACAAGGTACGCAGACCATTACATATAATGTATACAAAGTTATTATTATTTTCATAAATTATAAATAATATGACTGCCTATTATTAATAAAGTAGTATGGTAAATGAAGCTTATTAGAATAAATATTTATACGACTCAGATTGGTCTCTGTATGACTTATAATATGAATTATATTCAAAACTGAATATAATTACATATGAAAGCATGATAATAAAATTCTAATGAAGCTAACAACTACACTCATTTTGGTGGAACCTATAAATAGAGACTTAACAACAGCCTGGAAATGAGATACCCATACTCACCACCAACTTCCAAATGAGGACAACACAGTTGTACATTTATAGTACCTACCTCAAAGTGAAATTATCAAAATCGATAAAAAATTATGATAATTGAGTTATCTTCACTTCACACTTCAGGACTTCCCTATACAACCTGGAGCCTGCAACCAGGCTCCTGAACCGGTTCTGAACCGGCTCTGAACCGGGGGCTCCCCCTGTTGAAGCAAAAAGTACCTTAGGGACCATAAACCTGAAAATCCCATAGCCTCTGATGAGACTGAGAATATTTATACCAGTCAAAATACAATTTACACAAGGTAAATTATATAAGGCAGATAAACAAAGCTTATCATCCTTCAGTCTTTGCATAAGCAGGAAGCAGACCTTTTCCTTAAAACATAGTATTATGGTTAGTTTTGTGTCACTGATGCTGCAAAAAAGATATTCCTGGATGTTGGTGTATAAGAACTTCAATTGGGCAAATTAATAAATTTTCCCTAAATGTATATTTTCAGGAAACTTGGTACAAGTGACATTCGTTGGGTGCTCACTGTTCCTGCAATTTGGAATGATGAAGCAAAGCATTTCATGAGACTAGCTGCCTTTAAGGTAGGAGATAATTATACTATATTAAATTATAAAATAAATTTTGCTGCATCACTATTGAATAGGATGAAACGTCTTTATTTTCCAATTTGTGTTATCAGTGTGTTCTGTGTTTTGTTACTCAGGTATAGAAATGTAAACATAACATGTCATCTATATAATTGTCATAGTACATATTTATTTTACAGTGATAATTCTCAATTACACTTTTGCTTTTAGGATTGTGAATTGTGTAATGTCCATCTATTGGATAATCACTTCTCTTTGATGTATTGTTCATATTCAACTATGTCAGTCAGAGTGAAATAGTTTTACATAATTGGGAACATAAAGTATCAAAAATATACTCCATCAAATATTCTTCAATGTTTAAAACATTAGTGTTATTACTTTTATGTACTGAATTTTGGAAAACTATAAGTAACAATAAAAACATTTGATAAAGAAGGTGCTATGGTATTATTAACCTTTAAATTAAATCTTGATTAAGCATTATCATCTCCTTTATTAGTGGGCACTTTCTAACAATTTATGGAACATATATCCCATATGTGTGGAAAAAAATTTACATGCTCATATTTGACCTCTGACCTTTATTAAGGTCACATGATTAACAATACTTTTTCAGGTACACCCACTTATTATCTCTACTCAGTCAAAGCGTTTTACTGCAGCAAGGTGATAGTTTACATACATGTTAATCCTAATAAAATTTTGGAAGTGATTACAATAAAGTTGAGCAACTTATGAGCCTATTTATACAAGGTAGAAATGGGAAAGTTTATATACATCAAAACCCCATATTATCTCCATATCTGCTGCATTTAGAGCCCCAAAATGTATTGGGAGGTAATAGGAAAACATGTACTGTGAGTAATAAAATACACCCAGATTTACCTTTACCCCCCAGCCTCTCCCCGATTTTGGGCCAAACTGTTGTTGATTTTGAGATATTGGCTTTTATCGCCTTTATTATTTCTTTTATAGCGTTTAAATATATTAAAAGGTAATAGAAAGTCACATACAGGGAGTCAAGAAACCCAGTCAGATTTAACGCTGACACCCCCTTATGTATAAAACTGGGGTCATAAAATCGCAGAGTTTTTTCCAGCTTCTATCTCTTTAATATTGCCTTTAGGGATTTTGAATGTATTTAGCGGTAATAGGAAACCATATGCAGTGAGTGTAGAAAGCCAGTCAGTCAAAGTGTTTTCATCATTCCCCAAAGTATATGTGAGATACTAAATGGTATTATATATTTTATTAAAGCAATTAAAACATTTTTGTATTCATACATAAAAATGACTAGAATTAGTTGCATAGGATAATATTTCTGGACATGAAAGCAGAAAGTTGACCCTAAATTTATAGGTCCATCTTTGACAAGGTCCTTCTGTTAACTTCGGTCAGTACATTATGATTTTGTCCATAAACCCAAAGCTGAGTTTACTTGAACAAAATCCCAAATTACAATTTTACCCTAAATTAATAAATATTACTAATTATGTAAAGAGAACTAATACAGGTGAAGAGAAAAGTAAGAGAGGCCAATAAACTGCGGAAAGAGGATTTGAATTTAGAGATTTAGAAGGGTACATGTCGATGCTTGGGGCTAAAAGAAAGCAGATGATAGGTATTATTTTAAAAATTATAGAAATTCCGGGAATTATTTTGGGAAAGCTTCATAGAGAAAGCCACTAACAAAATCCAACAAAATAAAAATGTTATGTTAAAATGTTATGTTAAAAGTAGCCAAAGGAAAACCTAAAAGTCAGATAGAGACAGGATCTATTGAAGATTATAAAAATACCTTAATAAGGTCAAGTTAGTGATCCGATCAATATGACATTATGAAATGATTCCACAAGATCATGTTTTCTGTGTTGTAAGTCAAGGAATATATAAATCATTTCAATTCAGAGAAAAGAATAAAACAACATATAATTATATAATAGCGATCTACTTCAATGTCAAGGACTTGTTACATGTAAACTGTCTCACTCAAATAACAAGCTCCTCACAGAAGTGTGCAATACAGCCACCCTACTTGTATTGAAACAAACTAAAAGAATGTATAAGAAAAGTTACATCTGCTACAGCAACAAGCCCCAGACTCTGCATCAGGCCCCAGATTATTATTGTATCATTAATATCACACGTTATTACATATATATTAAAAAACTGGTTAACGTCTCATAGTATAACACTATTCACAGCACAGGAGTGGCAGTTTGCAGTGGAATAGCTTTTCCCATGAAATACTCTAGCACTCTATCAGGTGTGAATAGGAATGTAAATAAGACACAAAGGCTCTATGCTAATCATGATAAATGAAGATATGCATCCAAGCAATATATATCAACAAAACAACCTAAACACAAACCAGGGAAGTGAGCCAGTATACAATATGGTTGCAACCCAGTTGTATTATCTGTGAGCATCCTGATCATCTAATATGGACATCCTGTAACTAGAAAAGTATATTAATACACAAGAATCAACAAAAGCAGTAACACAAGATTAACAGAAGCATCCTATCATAGCAATACCAATAAAAGTTGCTAATGAGGCAATAATTACTAAGAACACAATGGTCTGTTATATAAATAATTTAGAGCATCAGTAGATGTAATTTATATTATCCTTAATTTATATTATATGAGTAACTGGGGTAGATGTTATAGACAGTAAAATAAACTAGCAGTCCAAGTAACTATGGGAGGGCCAGGGAGGGGAAGTTTTGATGTTACCCTCCAAGTTGAAATGGAAGAATGTTGGAAAGGTTTTGTAATAAAAAACATACACCAGTGAAACTGTATTTGACATTTCTGATACACTATTCTAATATTTAACACCACATATTTTAAAATCGACCCTGACTGATGGAGCCTACTGACACCCAAATGCCACCAAGCCAAAATTACGTTTTTTACATTTATATTTATGTGTTGCATTGTTACATTTTTATCCTTTCTTTTGGAGCTTTCAAATGTGTTGAGAGGTAATAGGAAACCATAACAGGGAGTCTAAATACAGTTGGAGTTACCCTCTGAACCTCATTTATGGGTCAAATGGATCATAAAATGACATATTTTGTGCTTTTGGCTTTTATCTCCTTTATTATTGCTCTTAGAGCGTTTGAATGTATTGGAAGGTAATAGAAACAGGGAGTCTGGCTACATGAAGACATTTTTATACAGCATACTTTTCCTTTTTCTCTCTTTCTTTAAACTGGAACCTGTTTTAATTTTCAACTTATCTGATCTCTGATCACATGTTGTCACCCCTGCGTGGGTTTGACTCTCACAAATGGCAATGCCTAGAACCTGTCCCAATATGATCCTGGCCGTTGAACTAGATGTAAAACCCAATTTTTAACTTTGTATAAAAGTTTCCTCATTCTGTTGTGAAATTTACAGTGCTCTGTGGCCAACTGTATTTTACATTCTGCACAAGGAATGCAATTCTTTTTAATTTTACTTAAAAGTCATTATGTCTGTTTTAATATCTAATCTGCTTTGCAGGTGCGATATCTTCCCCACAATGGGGCACTCAGTTCACTAAGTTAGCAAAAGTGATAATTATTAGGATGATGATAATTGATTTATGAATTCTGTGGTCAGTTGAGTTCATAAATATATGACCTGATATTGCTTTAACTTTCTATGGATGTATGATAATGTGTAACACATCAAGGTTAGTCTTAACTTTTATGATATATAGCTGTGTTATGTTTGCTTTACCTTCAGGCTGGGATTATCAAAGATGTAGAATCGAATTGTTTGACAATTGCACTTGAACCAGAAGCAGCCTCATTCTACTGCCGATTAGGAACAGATGAGGTATATTCAGCGAAAAGACCAGAACATATAGACACAAAGTTTAAAGCCGGCGAAAAAATGCTTGTCATTGATGCAGGAGGTAAACCTTATAAACAGTGCTTATATTCATTTTGATTTTTTTTTGACAAAAGTGGTGGTTACCATTTGCTTTAAATTGTTACAGGAAAAAACAGAAAAACGTTTTGCTTAACAAATTTATTCAACAGTTAAAATATTAATGAAGAAACCTTAACTGACCACAGTCTCTCCCACTTAATCCACAATTAGAACAAGTTTATCCACTTTGTCCAGCAGCCTGTCTAGTGATCCGTCCAGTGTTCACCAGCACAAAACAGTTGTATCCAAGTGCTTGTATGTCTGCACAACTTGGATGTTTGATCCAAGATGCAAATAGTGTTCACTATTCGGCAAACTACTCTCTGGTAGATCCAGAAGCTAAACCACTTCACTTCAGTTAGAGTTCACCACAAAAATGCACATAAACAGTTTCTATCCATTTTAAATAAATAAATTCACAGTTTAATATAGGAACTTCTAGTCCATAGCACACCCTAGCTCAGCACTAACCAAGTGGTCAAACTTTCTGCCCTTTGTATATATCTGGCGACTTTAGAAGGGTCTACAAAGAAACAGGTAAACATATCAATACCTGTGTAGCGACTACATATACTTAGAAACATCTAGATACATAGTGATATTTTCTCAATCTATAAATAGACTCTCAGTGCCATGTTCAGGAAACTGTTAATAAGATTATGCCCTCATATGGTAAAGTAACTGCCCTTAAAGGTAATAATAGCCGCTGCTTTTGTGCATAAACTACATTCTCTCAATGTACCTAAACACAAACTTTGTTGTTTTGGATATTTTATTGTTTCAGGAGGAACAGTAGATATAACTGCACATGAACAACTGATTGATGGAAAAGTAAAAGAAATTGTTCAACCATCAGGAGGTCCATGGGGAGGTATGGCAGTTGATACAAAATTTATGAAGCTGCTTTGTGGAGTATTGGGTCCAGATTTTATCAATCACCTGAAGTCAAAGTTACCTCAGCAGTGGCTTGAGTTCTTCATGCGGTTCGAAAAGTCTAAAAAAGTTTTTAAAGCAGATGGGAAATATCAGATAAAATTAGCCGTCCCAATTGGCTTTTCCACAGAATATCGCAATTTAAGAGGGAAAAATATTGAGAGTTTATTTGAAGAGGCTGAGGATGAAAGGATAACTTTGAAGAATGGATTTTTTATCATAAAACATGATGCTGTGATGAACTTATACAAAGATTCTTGTAGCAAGATAGTCAGTCATGTGAAACAACTTCTGGAATCTCCCAGTCTAAAGGATTTACACAATATTATCCTTGTGGGTGGCTATGGGGAATCTGTTGCCTTGCAGAATGCTTTAGAAAATGCATTTGCTGACAAATGTAAATTAATTGTACCTTTGTCTCCACAGCTGTCTATTGTTAAGGGAGCAGTATTTTTTGGCCATATGCCCACTGGAATATTGAGTCGGTTAGCAAATGCCACTTATGGATGTGCTGCAGATCATCTCTTTGATAAAGATATACATGATTCATCAAGAAAATACAGATCCAAAAGAGATGGTCAATATAGGTGCCGAGGTACATTTCATGAATTTGTGAAACTAGGGGAGGAAATGAAGAATCCTGAAGTGAAAACCCACATATTTCATCCATTATCAAAGAATGAAAACATGGTGAAAATCCCTTTTCTGATGTCACACAAGGCACATGTCATGTACTGTGGTGAGCCAGAAGTTGAACAAATTGGTGAAGTCATAATGGAGAGTCCAGAAGGCTCCCTGGGTGATGACATAGAATTGCGAGTAACATTTGGACATACTGAAATTTTGGTTGAGGCAAGAGACACTCAAAAAGGGGAAGACTTTTCTGTCAAAACATCTCTGAGTTTTGCTGTGAACCACTGAAATAGTTGATGTGCTAACGTTTTACTGTGGTAAAACATTGAACTTCAAATCATCATTAATAGAATATACTGAGAACTTATTGTGATATTACATTAAGAGATATGTGAAGAAAGAAATGTAAAAGGTCTGCTCTAATTTCTTTAGAGTTGGCACTTTGAAGCTGCTTGAAATTTTAGGTTATTAATCATTCTGTGAAAAGGCTATTTATTTTGGGGCAGGTTATCTACTGCAGTATTAACAGTATGGAAAGGATTTTTTTGACATGTATCATCTTTTAATGCGGGTTTTTTTGTTTTGCATTAGATTAGGTTTTTTGAGGTTCGATCACCACCCAGGTTTTTTCCTGCGATATAGGATATCCAATTTTGTATCAATCTAGTCATAAACAATTAATTGACAAGTGATTGATTATCTGTTTGTGTAAAATGCCCCTTGTGTTTAATTTTATCTTTGTCATAACATGCCAATTAATAAAAATTTAGATTTTTGCTCAGCTACTTTTTATGCAGATGGTATTCTGCTTTCTACTTTGTAGCTGTAACACTTAACCAGTACCAGGCCTCCTAGACCAGTATTCATCATGTGGAGTTACAGAAAGCAGTTTTTCCTCCAATGTATGCAATGTTAACAATATGCAAATTATTTTGGTATGCATATTCATTGGGTGTTCATTTCAAACGTAAACTAACTTAATTGTGGGCTTTTCTTGAGATCATGTGACTAAGACAACCTTCTGTTTACTTTGCTGAGCTTATGATCTATTATCCTCATAAATGATGTAAACTCTCTAAAGCCACTTGGAGATGTATAATAACATTATACATTAAAATTAATATCCAGATGCCATAATTGAATACGTATAAATTTGTCATGTAGATATATTAGTAACCAGCAGAACTAATTCTATAACATAAATCGCCTTTAACTGGGTATAGTTACACACTACTTCTTTTATTTGCATGCTGTATATATATGCCAATGTGTAATTTTGTGCATGTTTTTTTCATGTGAGGGCTACTGTGTTATTTCAATCTTTATACATAAGAAACAAATGTCTACTTCTAAAGTGGATGACACATGTATTACCAAAGTAGAAAAAAGCTGAATAGGTGTTAAAGGGATGTTTATCTTCAGTTCAAAAGTGTTATTTGCATATGTGTTGGGTTATTTGCATATGCCAGTTTTCATCAAAAGCATGGAGTTTATCACCATAAGGTGAGGCGTCAAAATCTGAATCGGGTATTCCTTATAAAAACATTACAAGGCTGTCATGAACATCATTAATATTTTAGAGTCTTACCAGAGAAACTACAGAAAAACTTATACCTAGCATTCCTTAAGTGAGTGCCAAGTATTGCGGTTAAAAAGATGCAGAAGTCCAGAAAAGATAACACTTAAAGTTCCGTGTTATTGTTCTTCAGTATATCAATCAATCAAAGGTTCATTTGACAGTAGTTTCTTGCATTTGTATCATCAGGTTTCTTGACTACCAAACATTGATGGTCTCCCTGGTCACCATCTCTTATCACCTTTAATAACATCTGATTTATGTCTTATATTTTTGGCCATAGAATCAGTTAATTTTGAGATTAAGCACTTGGATACCCAATACTTGATATTTAATTGAATCTGATTGTGTTGATAATAACAACAAAAAATTGCGGGTTGACATGTTTTTATAGAAAAGTATATGGTGCTAAGAAAAAAAGGCATCTAATCAATGTATTGTGACTTGTTCTTACTCATGTTTAAAGTTTTCACAATTTTTTATTTTAGTAAGTAATAAAAGTAATTATTTTAACAGTGTATGGATATTTGTTAACCATTTTATGTCATCATTCCACAGTTCAAACTTCTTAGATTCACTGTAAAATGGGTGTGATTAAAATGTGTCTCATTATGAATGTTATACTAATGTCATAAGCTTTTGTAAATGTTATACTATTATGGGCCTGTGGTCTTAATCTACGAACAAACTGGTTTATTTGTATTATATTTAAATTTACATTTGAATATGCATATTTATTCAGGTCTATAATTAACTGTTTTCTCTCAATCAATATATTCGTGTACAAGCATAAAAATACTCTGTATATCATGTTTATAGTGTAACTGTTAAGTGTTTTGACATGCCTGTTCTTGTAAAGTAAACTATCATACTGTAGTATACAGTAAGTGCTAACTCAGTGTCTGCTGTACTTCATAGATGACTCTTGAACTTTCACTAACTTACGAGACATTAACAAACTCACAAAGCTGTTTATGATAAACACACCAACCCTGTATAAATTTAGAGTTAGATGTGTCAAACAAACAAGTGGGAGTGATATATAACAATTTGTTGGCCTTCCGAAAGTTCACACGGATCGAAGATGTTCATTTGGATCTGAATGAATCCAGAATTTTAATAACACAACTGTTTTTATTACCTTTACTGCAATTGCTATTGTGATTTTAATGTCTTGTAAACAAATTGGTCAGTTCGGCATGAAGTGTTCTTTTGAAGTAAACGAGATGGAAAATATATCAGGGCTTAATTATTATGTGTAAAACAATTGTATTAACCTTGATCAATGTATGTCATGGATATTTGTAATATACTGTAATAATCTGTATTAAAAACTTCAAATAAAAATTTTATATTTTCTATATACAAGTAGACATCTAATAGTTGACTTAATTGTATCAAACATTGAAGTGTCTGTATGGCTTATTATTGCTTGGTGAAGTTTGGAATCTGAAATCAGCCTTCAGGAAATCATGGGTTACAAATCTCTGATGTAGCCAGATTTGACCTTGCACACTTAAAGGTCCCTATCTCATTTATTCACCTATCTCTTTTATTCAGCTTTAGTAACAAAGTTATACTTCAGTCTCTGCTCGTTAGCTTATAGTCCAATATTTTCTATATCAACGAGTAAGATTTCTGATAAGGCAGATAGACTCACTAGATGTTTGGAGCATTTATTTCATATACACATTAAGGTTAGTTCACACACTTTCGATTACCTTAACTCAAAACCAAACTATAACCCAAAACTGGTTACTTCTTAAGTTAAGGCCACCCTAGTGGTGCCACTATGTTACTTCTACCATTTTGTTAATACTACCTATGTTAATGACACTAATCTGAACTATTTACAGGTGTATGTACATAGTAGTGGCTAGAAAAGAATGTGCCCAACGTCTAATGAGTCAGGAGGTAGTTATGAGAGGCGTTCTTTGAAGGTGCGTGCTACTGTCCCAGCAGCGTGGGGGGTTTTTATCAGGTATCTCCATATAGCATTGGAACTCCATCCTCCATGGGTCTTTATATAATCCAGAGCCACATTGTTGTCAAAGGATGCTCCCGAGCGTCTAAACGTGTGGAAGCCGTATTCCTTGGGGTCCCAACCCAGAGAGGCCACTGCTCGCCGCAACGTTAAACATACCTTTGACGCAGACAACACTGAAGCAGTTCCATTCACCTGGGCAGTGAACAGTGGAGCATCTCTAAGGTAAGGTGAGGGGGAGACCACACGCTGGAGGGCCTTGACTGGGCAAATCACGTGGTCTGAGAGGACAGGGAGCTGGACAACCCTGGAGTGACCAGACACTTGCATGTTCTTTGCATATTTTATTATGATGTGCGCGCCAGGGCTGCCCCAGATGACGTCTCCATGTGTGAGGTACCGAGCTGGTGAGAACGCAGCCTTTGAAGGTGGGACTAAGGTTGCTAAGCGGTAGAAACCGAAGAATGCCATCAGGCACATAGCGACGTGAACTTTGGCGTCTGGCAGCTTCCACAAGGCTCTGACGAGTTCTTTCAACTTGTTGACTGATAGGACGCCCTTGACCTTAAATGATAAGGGCGCGTTGTGAGCGACAGCCTTTATGGCCAGTGAGTACAGTCTATTATTGAGAATTGAGGTATCCAGGTCGTATAAGGTGAAATAGTGAGCCAGGACTGATATGTAGTTTGTGATGGTTTCAGCTCTGAGACCCTGCTGGGCTAGGTATTCAATGAACATGGCTACGCCCTGGAATGAGTCGGGAGGCGAGAATTGCAGGTAAGCTAACAAGGCTAGGTACAGACGAAACTTACTATGGTAGGCAGCCAACGTTCGAGGACGGAATCCCTTGGAGAGCCTGGCGTTGAACGCAGCCATCAGATGCTTGGCCAGTGGGAACCCTGCAATTAGATATCAAAATCTGGCTGTAAACAATCATTGTGCACTGTAAACCATTTACAACATTTTAGGAATTTGACTACCAAAGTATCTGTATTGTGTAGGTGGTGCCATCTAGATAAGGTATCAGCATAATTGTTCTGGCGACCTGGAATAAATTGTACAGTGGTTTTTATATTAAGCTGAGCCTTCAGCAGCCATAACGTCCTGGCGCAGGCGGCCAAGAAGGGGTCCTTACTGCTTCCCGTGGATTTATTCAGCTTTAGTAACAAAGTTATACTTAATGTATATATTATTTAAACCATGATATAAAAACTGTATATGAGACATAAATTCGATTTTGACAATGTTGTAATTATTTAAAAAGCAATGTGAGGTAACATTTAAATTAAACAATTATTGTGAATATAAAATGTTGTTCATACTTTTTGTTATATAAATGAAATATTTACATTTGAGGTACATAGTGTAATATATTTATAACATACAGCAGAAATGTTTCATTGATGTGGAATAGTCAATGTATATCAAATAAAAATTTTTAAGTCATATGGTGTATTACAGTTTCAGTTCCAAAATTCCAGCCTATAAACACTTACAAAATTGTGTCCCAAACTCAATTATACATACACAAAAATCAGTACTACATGTAAATTTATTTATTTGGGGTTTTACATCACTTTCAACACTGTACAGGTCATATCAAGACGGGTAGTTGGAAGGGCAGAGGAAACCAGTACACACAGTTCGTCAGGGTTCAGTACTGTAAACTGCCGACCAACAGCAAGTAACTACCAGCTTTCCCACTTGAGGCTGTGCTGGGAACCAAACTGCAGCGTCAGAGATGGGAGGCGAGAGTGTTTACCATTATGCCACCATGGCCCCTCATACATTCTGTAATGCTGTCTCTTGTAATTTATGCTTTTAAACAATTCATAACTTGATGCACCTCAGGACATCTTGTTCTTTGAGTTGTTATTGTTAAATATGGGCCCGTAATGCTCGGACTGAAGAGGGAGTAGCTACTTGAGTGAGTGAATCAGGGTGTTTGGATCAAACAATCCTACATGCAAAACAACTGTATTTGTCATAGACTAAGGTCATTGACAGATAGGCATCATTATTCCTCACATACTTACATACAAAATTTGAAAACTCAAGGTCAAACACTTTTCCCTGTTCTACTTTCTGAAAAGGAATCACTGTAGTGTTGTGGGAGACACAAACTAACGAGTGATATACCCCAACGCTTCCCATGAGATATAATTGAAAGTGTTCATATGTTCTAAAATTTAGATCTGTCTGGTCCTAAGTTATCAAGATGAAAATAAAGGTTATAAGAAATATCATTTTTGTAATAAATCTGTAGTGCTTAATCTTTGTCAGAAGACAGCCTCAAAGGTGAATCGGACAAAAATAGATCTCAAAGAAAAAAATAAGATACATTGAAAAGTGATTACCACCACAGAGGGAATCAAAATATGCAAATATAAAGCTAAGGAGGATATGCTGTTTTAAAGACAAAGCATAACAGCTTCTATCGGAAACATGACAGGAAGTGGCTGAGAAGATATTACTTGGCAAACCGTTGTAACCTTTTGAAATTTTACAGGTATAGCAGAGACCAACTTGCTTGCTTACACACTATGTTCTGGTGGAAAAATATGAGTCATATATCACTGACACCTCTCTGTGCTGGCATCAATAGATACAACTGAATGGACTCATGTACTTCAGTTGTGTTTTGTTGTAGTTCATTGTGATATATTCTATTTTGTGTTTTGTTAGGTCGTGAATCAGTATTAATTAAATTTGGGTTGGACACTCGGATTATCAGGACCACTTTTAAAAAGTTATTTGAAATATCTCTTACTGGCCCTCATGTACCATGCTAAAATATGCATGCTGAGGATGGTAGGGGGGGGGGGGGGGGGTGAATATGCGGGGCATCAGATTCTTCAACATATTCTACCAAGATCTCTTTTTTTTCAGAAATAACTTTAGAACAACCAGTTTGAATCTCAGCAAGTTCCTTGAAAATATCTAAAATAATAGATATAGTCCAGAATATTAGAACATTTACGTTACTGTGTACTATTTTTATTTAAACAAAGCAATATCCAAAGTTGGGGTTTTAAGTCTTGTTTAACAGTCAGGGTCATACTGTGAGAGGCCCTCATCATTTGTGACATTTGGAAGTCGAACACATAGCATAGTTGACAGCCTGTGATTAGATTCCATACTTGATAACCCACTAGGCCACTATAATGTCCATTAATAGTAGGAACATAAGTCCACATTAACCTACATATGTTAAAATTCTGATATGGAACACATACATATTGCACTACACCAGTAAATATAAACACTTCATTTTTCGCTCGAGCTTTCTGTGCTGAAGCTCTGTTAAAATACCTTTCTAATGAACAGACTTATAAGGTGGTTGGCTTTTAAAAATACTGGGGTTTCCTGGGAATAAGTCCTGAACTTAATTCCCTAATTTTTGACGCAGAATTTTAAAACCAGAAATAAGCAAGGGGCTCATATTTGGTGGTACCAGCTGTGAAGATTTGACCTTACATGACCTTTTAAGGGGCAATCATTTAATGCCTACCAATCTGATTATCCTTTATAATCTTTCCATCATAAATATAGTGGTATTCCAGCCAAGATCATTGCAGTTTTCAACACTGATGTGCTCCAAACCAGATTTGGATACAGGTGATTAAGGTCTCAGAAAGGTTTCTTATGTTCTGATGGACCTCTGGCAATACTTGCACTAGTGGACCGGGGGGGAGCACCCCCCTCCTCCCTTGAAAAAATAATGTAAAGGGGTTCAACCCAAAGTACAAAATTATTTCTTGAGAGTGGTGTTAAATTTACAGGAAATGCACTATATTTTTACCAAAAATTAATTTTTTCCTGGGGAGCATGCCCCGACCCACTTAGTTATAATATGTCTGATGTGAACCCCCACCTTACTCAATGTGAACACCCACCTTACTTGATGTGAACCACCACCTTACTTAAAGGCTGGATCCACACCTGAATTGGCATGAAAGCAGCATCCATTTCGTTCTGGAACACCTTGCAATGGTAAGACTCTCGACTCAGATGCAGTGCAAACACAGGAAAGTTAGCCATGTTTTCATGCAATGCTATTTAATTCAAAATTTAAACCTACAGAATCACATTCTCACAGGCCATCATTAACTTACTGATAACTGGTCTATATTGTTCAAGTCTTATCAAAACTGTTGGCGTCAAACAGGGTAACAACCTTTTTGTTTGCTTGACCTCGCCTATAAATGCACTATTTCTAATGATTGCTAAATGGAACAAGACTTATTAAGCGTCCCTGAAAGGGCGCTTCTTTGTTTTCATCTCAGTTTTCTCAGCTGCCACCGCCGCCGCCGCATTATGGTCTCCCTTGAATATCTCCCTTATTATTAGAAGGTTTCAAACCATATTTGGCAGTTATATACCTTAGGCGTGGGAAAATTTGTCTGCATGCTTAAATTTGACCTTTGACCTTTATGAAGGTCACATGATCAAAAACAATTTTTTTAAGTACACCCCCCGTCATCGCAGTTCAGGAAAAACTACTTGCTACACAGCCTTATAATTTGACACACTTGTTCATACTATCGACAACGTGAGCTGGTTAGATTTTGGGAGCAATCCCTTGAAATATATCTCATTTATGGGTGATTTTCTGACACCTTCCAATCTGAGAGCCTTAAATTTAGGTCAACCCCCTATTATCTTCTTAAGTATTGCATTTAGAGCCATAAAATGTATTGGGAGGTAATAGGAAACCATATATGGAGAGTCTAAATAGCCGGTCAGTTTTACCCCACGGCCCCCCTTATGGATCAAACTGGGGTCACAAAATAGCTGATTTTGAGTTTTTGCCTTATATCTCCTTTATTGTTGCTTTTATAGCTTCAGAATGTATTAAGAGGTATTGGGAAAGCATATGTGGAGAGTCTAAATAGCCGGTCAGTTTTACCCCCCGATCCCCCCTTATGGGTCAAACTGGGGTAATAAAATAGCTGATTTTGAGTTTTTGCCTTATATCTTCTTTATTGTTGCTTTTATAGCTTCAGAATTTATTAAGAGGTATTGGGAAAGCATATGTAGAGAGTCTAAATAGCCGGTCAGTTTTACCCCCCGACCCCGCCCTTATGGGCCAAACTGGGGTCATAAATAGCTGCTTTGGAGTTTTTGCCTTATATCTTCTTTATCGTTGCTTTTATAGCTTTGGAATGTATTAAGAGGTATTGGGAAAGCATATGTGAAGAATCTAAATAGCCGGTCAGTTTTATCTCCCGACCCCCCTTACGGGTCAAACTGGGGCCATAAAATAGTTGCTTTGGAGTTTTGCCTGATATCTCCTTTATTGTTGCTTTTATACCTTCAGAATGTTTTAAGAGGTATTGGGAAAGCATATGTAGATAGTCTAAATAGCCGGTCAGTTTTACCCCACGGCCCCCCCTTATGGGTCAAACTGGGGTCATAAAATAGCTGATTTTGAGTTTTTGCCTTATATCTCCTTTATTGTTGCTTTTATAGCTTCAGAATGTATTAAGAGGTCTTGGGAAAGCATATGTGGAGAGTCTAAATAGCCGGTCAGTTTTACCCCTGACCCCCCTTATGGGTCAAATTGGGGTCATAAAATAGCTGATTTGGAGTTTTTGCCTTATATCTCCTTTAATGTTGCTTTTATAGATTGAGAATGTATGAAGAGGTATTGGGAAAGCATATGTGGAGAGTCTAAGTAGCCGGTCAGTTTTACCGCCTGACCGCCCTCTTATGGGTCAAACTTGGGTAAAAAATAGCTGATTTGGAGATTTTACCTGATATCTCTTTTATTGTTGCTTTTATAGCTTCAGAATGTATTAAGAGGTATTGGGAAACCATATCTGGACAGTCTAAATAGTCGGTTAGTTTTACCTCCTGACCCCCATGTATGGGTCAAACTGGGGTCATGAAATAGCTTTTGCCTTTATTGTTGCTTTTATGATTTCACAATGTATTAAAACCTATTGCAAAACCTTGTGGACAATCTAAATAGCAATACATACTTGCACACATGATTATGTATGAAGTTATCAATACTCACTACTGAAATGCTTTTTAGCATTTACACAAAATTTACTAAAGTTACATCCAGTGTTGTACATCCAATGTACAACACTTTCTCCAGCTTGTCTATATCTACAACACTTGTTTATGTTAATTAAAGAAGACCTTTGTAGGATTTTCCCTGTCATGATATCACTAAGGGGGTTTGGTTTATGTAACAGTACGGTGTAGCTTTGTGCATTCTTAGCTTTACAGCATGCTTATTAAGACCACAAGTCATTTTAAACTCTCAGGGACGCTTCGCTTTTGTTAGCAAAAGCATTCATCTAGTTATTCATGTAATGCCAACCATGGGTTCAAACATAACTGCAGATGTGAGAGTCAATCAAATGGCAAACTCAGATGAAATATATGTATCAAAGTGAAAAATATTATCAAAAACTTCATAAAGTGGATACCAGATATGGATATATCCTATACCTAGGCCACAATTCCGTGCTGGCTGTAACAGGCAACATATGAGCACAAAATATTTAACTTCATGGGGCTTGTTTCTGGCACAATTTTGTAATTTGGTGACATCCATAAGGTTTAATTACATTTTGATTTGTATCTGGGCATGACATGTATGACTTAGCATGGACAAAATTTTAAGGAAGTGATGATAAAAACTTTTAAAAACCTGCCAAAGCTCGTATGTTCTAAACTGAAATGTACATACCAGTGGGGTGAGGGAAAAGAGAAGAATGGCCATATAGGGCTTCTCATTTTCTAGCATCCACTGCGCAGATACAAGGTCCATGTACAGAACCTCTGATGGTGACATCCTATATCCCATGGCTGAAACACCTCAAATATACATGATGGATTACTGCTGCAGTAGTTGTTGAGTCCCAGTTTGCTTTCTTACCACCATTACTGTTTGAGAGCACTTCCTTTTGGCTGTTTTGTACTTTAAAATTAACTGTCTTACAATAAGTTGCTAACTATAGTGTAATACAATATTGTTAATATGTGCCTTAGAAAAATGGCCACCATTTCCGTCTGGGACAAGTGACAAAAACTTTACTCACTGAAAAAGAGAGCAAGAAAAATACAAGGTTGGATTATATTCTGAATTGATCAATATTTTATCGTCCTTTTCCCTGAGATGGGGACTTAATTCCTGAAAGATTTTGAAACGAATTTTAATTTTTGCAAAGTTATTTGAGTATTAGAGGTTGGTTTTCATGAACTTGACTTATTCAAAATGACTTTGGCCATAAATGAAGCAATATGATTGTAGTCCATAAATATTTAAAATATTGTGGCAGGATTTCCTCTTTGGTTAGACTCAAATTTGAGAGCAAACTTCTGTCCAAAAAAGTAAAAGATTTAGACATTTTTTGACTATAGTGAATCCAGATCCAGGAATTATCTCAACCGCAATATTCAAAATTTTAATTATCTGGCACAAACCTGTGATATATAGAGATCTGTGTCCAAAATCACTGACACTTAGCCGATTGGCCTAAATAGAGCTTGTGGGCATGTCCAGTCATCTGCAACAAAGCAAATACTAGCTTGACTAGCATCAATGTAATTTTCAGTGATTTATTTGTTTATTTATTCACTTTTTTACACATAGTACTGTACATTAATACAAAAATAAAAACATTTAGAAATGAACACTATACACTATAACACCACAGCAAACCTGATTGCGAGCAATCAAGGAACTGACAGCAGAAAAGAGTAAATTTAACAGTTTATTGTGTTAATACATCCTATCCAATGGACAATTGCTTTACCGATCTGCGCGACCGGTCCCGCCAAACGTCAGAAAAAAGACGTCCTGTATATACTACTGGCAGGACCGGTCACAGAGTGTGCATTCGCCAGGTGGCGCATCGTACTTCATTTCCTGTTTACACCTCTTGATGTCATAGCATCTTTTTCGTTTGGCGGGAAAGAGTGTGCAGACGAATTTCATCAAAGATACGTTTTTGCATTTTCACAACGAACTCGTCCAAGTTTCGTGTATTTTATTAGTACGGAGTAATTCTGCTACCTTACTGATCATTATGTCGTCACCTGGACAATAAACGAGGTTCTTGCAGGCACGTTATGGCCCTTTTCGACAACCATAAGAAATGTGCGCGTTGTTGTGACAAGGGGGTGGGAGACGACCCCTGTGTCAAGAAACTGGATTGTCAGATCTGTAAGGCTTTTACACCTGCTCAGATTCAGCAGTTAGCAACACCGACCTACAAGGCACGGAAAGAACGCTCTGAGCAGAAGAAAAATGAAGATAAGGCAAGCACAACCCCCACTCTCGTGGACCCTTCAGATGTTACTCTGTGGGGACGGGTTAGCTGTGACAAGTTGCCTTCTGTAGATTCAACACCAAAACACAAGAAGAAGCGTTCTGATGGCTCCCTAAGGTCTAGTAAACGGAAGCACAGCAGTAAACCAACTTCAGACGACCTCAAGTCCCTTGATGATAAGTGGAGTGAGTGATTTTTCACGTCTAGAAGCTATGCTGTTAAACCAGTCCTTTGCTGTTCCGGTGAGACCGGTGAACTCTGCTTCTGTGGTGCCCAGAGAACACCCTTTCTTTGATCCGGGTGCTTCTACAAGTGTTATGTCTTCTGAGGGCACTGGTGACGTTGCTACGCAGCTGACGGCTACCCAACCTCTGCTGGGGGTTCCCGGTACAGAGGCTGTGAGAGATGTAGTTGAGAGTGCTACCCACCCTGTTCAGGGCCCCGGTACCTCTGAAGTGGTAGCCACCCAACATTTACTGGTTCCCGGTGCAGTGGTAGCCACCCAACCTTTACTGGTTCCCGGTGCAGGGACGGCCACCCAGCCTCCACAGGCTCCTGGTGGGGGTCCTGAAGTTCTGCCTGCCGGTGTTGAAACTACGCTGCATAACCTGTCGCCTCCCATTGGCCAGAGCACTGACGTTGCTAAGGAATCTGATAGTGAGGCTGAATTGGATGGGGAACCGGCATCTCCGGCTAGTGCACTGCCAGGGTGATTTTCCTTAAGCTGCTACAGACCAGGACCTCTCTGAAGATGCCAATTACAGCGAAACTCTGAGAGGGGTTAGAAGTTTCATGGGCTGGAATCTCATTCCGGATTATGACAAATCAGCTGCTTCTATGGATGATAATCCTTTTGCCGGTTCCAGAGTGAAGACTACCGGTAAAGTGTCAGTTAAATTGCCGGTGGATGAATGGCTCTGCAGAAAGCTGGAGAAACTGAATGTCACTATTGCTGAAGGTTATCCTTCTAGAAATTCTGAAACCAGTGGACTGCTACGGGACCAGTTTGTTAAGACTCCTCGTTCCTCAAAGTGGTATGAAATGCAAGCTGTGAAGAAGGGAGATGCGTCTACACAGGCTGTGTCAGACTGGTCTCCAGAACCGGCAAAGCTGAACAGTACATTCTATGGGGTCGCAAGACGAAGTTTACCTTCTGCCCCAGCTTCCCGTACGTTTAGCCAGGACACACTTCGAAGGTGGGAGAAGGCGTTCAGGGAACAATCCGTGATGTGTAGTCACGCTGCTGGTTTATCTAGGTGCCTTACTAAGGTACAGGATTCCATGGTTACCCAGCTGAAGTCTATCTGGTCAGATTCATCAAAAGGCAAGAGTGCTGAAAGAATGCAGCAGGCTGTTGAGGAACTCGAATACCTGGTGACTTTTAATAGGTCCATTTCCCAGGCTATGCAGCGCACCATGCAAGATCTCTCAGAGGGAGTGTTCATCAGCATGACCAACCTCACTCTTGCACGCCGGGATAGCTATCTGGAGGTCATACGGGGTGGAGTTACACCTGACACCTTAACTGCCTTACGCCCATCTCCAGTCCATCTACTCTCATTATTCCCAGACAGCTTACTGGTCAAGGCAGAAGATGAGATTTCATGTAGTGAAGAGAGGCGGTTCTGCTGGTACCACACAGAGGAAACCCGGATGTTTTCATCCGTACGTTCCCTCCAATGTTAGATCTTTACACCAGCATGACCAAAGGCCCACTACACTGGCTTGGAAACAAATTAGGGACCAGCAAACTGGTCAGAAAGGTGGAGGTAAAGCCTCAAACTTCACCCAGAAGCCGGCCAAAGGATTTAAGAAGCATAAATGACAATTACTGTGTTTCAAATGTAGTCGGATTGAAGGACTCTGTAAGTGTATCCGACAAGATGGAAGGTTTGAACTGATCAGTGTCAAACCAGAAGAACAGCAAAGTGACTTTAACTGTAGACTCTTGTGTTGCAAGTGTTCCTATTGTCACCGGGTTGCTGCAAGGTGTAAATCCCAATGCATGTCAATTGTACACAAAAATAAAATATGTGAAAGATGTTTTTTGTGTAGGTCACTTGAGTTCTGTAAAGCTTGTCACAAATGCCCAACATGCTGTTATAGATCCTCCTGTAGGGGCAAGGTTACAACAGTGTTGGCAGAAATGGGAAACCCTGGGTTCAAGTCCAAAGGTAGTCACCATGCTGAGAGAGGGTTACACTCTCCCGTTCCGGTTCAGACCCCACTTGACAAGGTCCCTGACTGTAATAAGCAACTACCACAGCTCAGCCAAGCAGTCCTTCCTTTTAGAAGCACTGTATCAGCTGATAAACAAGAATGCAGTCGAACCGGTAGAAAATCAAAGCTCACTGGGTTTTTACAACCGGCTATTTTTGGTACCCAAACCCAACAACCGGTGGAGACCGATTCTGGACCTGAGCACCCTGAACACCTTCTTAAACACAGGGTCATTCAAGATGGAGACCCCAGAGACAATAAGAACCTCCCTACAGGCAGGGGAGTGGGTCACATCCATAGATTTCAAAGACGCTTACTTCCACATACCAATTCACAGTCAGTCCAGGAAGTACATGCGTTTTCACTTACAGGGTTGGTCCTACCAGTTCAAAGCCCTACCCTTTGGTCTATCAACAGCTCTCAAGGAGTTCACAGTGGTGGCCAAAGAGGTCAAACTCATGGCACTTCAGAAGGGTATAAGGATCCACCAGTACCTAGACGACTGGCTGGTGAGAGCCTCTACCCACGACACCTGTCTCCAGCATACTCAAACCCTAGTCACACTGTGCCAGGAACTAGGGTGGCTGGTGAACAAGGAAAAGTCAGAACTGGTTCCCAAACAGGTCTCAAACTTCGTAGGTTACCAGTTCGCCCTGAAAGAGGGCAGGGTCAGACCAACAGAAGAACGTTGGCAGACCCTGACAGACAAGATCAGATCCATAATGTCGGATCCGGTTTGCCCGGTCCGACAATTCATGTCCCTCATAGGTCTACTCACAGCAACAGAAAAGCAAGTCCACTTAGGGCGACGCCACATGAGACACATACAGTGGCACTTGAAAAACAACTGGAGGGTCCCAGAATCACTGGAAAAGGTGATACCAGTTCCCAAGTCCCTCCACCCCCATCTAAGGTGGTGGCTGGAGGAAAGCAATGTGCTTCTAGGTCAACCATTACACCCTCTAAAACATGCTCTGCAAATCTTTACAGACGCATCAAACGAAGGGTGGGCGCTCACTTAGATGACCACACTGCAAGAGGAACTTGGTCCCTTCCAGAGAGTAAGTTACACATAAACCACTTAGAGCTAAAAGCGGTATTTCTTGCTCTAAAGGAGTTTCGAACCCTCGTCTGCAACAAGACAGTGTTGATAGCTACCGACAACACAACAGTGGTTGCCTATATCAACAAAGAAGGGGGGATAAAGTCAGGGTCACTGTGTGCCCTACTGTGGAGAATCCTGTCCTGGTGCACCAGGCATCAGGTAACCCTCAGGGCACATCACATCCCTGGCTGGCTGAACGTGATAGCAGACAAGCTATCCAGACTTGGCCAGACCATTCAAACAGAGTGGTCACTTCACCCAGAAGTGTTCCAAGCAATATGCGACCGGTGGCACCAGCCTCAAGTGGACCTGTTTGCCACCAGATTCAACAACAAACTTCCTCAGTTTGTCTCACCAGTCCCAGATCCCCAGGCGTGGGCAGTGGATGCACTCAGCCTCTCCTGGGAGACCCTGGACCCATACACCTTCCCACCAGCAGCCATCTTGGGCAAAGTGGTGGAGAAGCTACAGGACTACCCCTGCAACAGAATAATTCTGATTGCCCCAGGGTGGCCCAACATGCCCTGGTTCTGGGACCTGGTAGCAATGTCAGGCCCGATCCTACTGTGTCTGCCCAACATACCCAACTTGGTGTCTCAGCCATTCAACCAGGTCCTTCACAGGAACCTGTCGAATCTGAACCTACATGCCTGGCTCCTAGAGCCTCAGCAATCAAGGAGCAAGGCTTCTCTGAGGCAGTGGCAGCACGAATTGAGGCTCCTCAGAGAGGATCAACCAGATCTGTCTATGAGGCAAAGTGGGCCATTTTTACAAAGTGGTGCCTCAGTAATCAGGTGGACTTCAGGGCACCACCTCTGAAAGCCATTGCTGACTTCCTACTGCACTTGTTTCAGTACAAGGAGTTGCAACCAGTCACTATTGATGGCTACAGATCAGCCATTGCTGACAAACTGGGCAATTCCACCATTAATGTCAGCAAAGATGAGAATCTCACTCGTCTCATGGACAGTTTCCATAGAGACAGACCCAAAGGCAGGAGGGGCATCCCCTCCTGGAACCTTTCCCTGGTTCTACACCAGCTGACAAAGGCTCCCTTTGAACCCCTTAAACAGGCCTCCTTGAAATATCTGACTTTCAAGACTGTTTTTCTACTGGCCTTGGGTTCAGGTAAACGCAGGAGTGAGATCCATGCTTGGTTACATAAGAACATCAGACACCAGTCCGACTGGTCAAAGGTGTCTTTGTACCCCTCACCCAGCTTTCTGTCCAAGAATCAGCTGGCTAAGGAGGGTCCAGATAGTGTGGTGCCAGTGATCATTCCAGCCGTGGCACCATCTCTGGATAGCTCACTCAAGGGTGACAGGTCCCTATGTCCAGTTAGAGCCCTGCGCTACTACTTGGACAGGACTTCGGAACTCAGGCAGAATAAGGAGTTAGGCTTTGTCTCCTTCAAGAAAGGGTTTGACAAAGACATTTCACCTGCCACCATCTCCTCATGGATCAAACAGACTGTGATTCTGTGCTATGAGCTCTCTGACCAGGAGGCCCTCTCCTTACATCAGGTCAAAGCTCATGATGTGAGGGTTTTTGCTGCATCTAAGGCTTTCCATTCAGGGATCTCCTTAGATCAGATTTTGTCAGCCTGCCACTGGAAATCCCACAACACCTTCACTCAGTTTTATTTGAAGGATGTTGCCTGGGCTGACTCAGAGCTTTTCCACCTGGGACCTGTAGTGGCTGCCCAACAGGTGCACCACCAGGCCCAGAAGTGAGGGGATGTTGTATATATGTGAATATGTACATATTGTAAATATGCTAAATATGTTAATAATGTAAATATGTTGATTGTACATATATCAAAAAAAAAAAAAAAAAAAAACTCTGACTTGCTTCCTTTGGGAAGTTGTTATTTCTTCTGGGACTGAACTCAGCCCCTCTCTCTCTCTCTCTCTCTTCCCTTCCCAGATCATCACTGGGAGGGAAGGGGAAAAAGGGGAGGGGGGCAGTGTCGGTAGACTCCTGGTTAACTGGGTAGTTGACAGCCGACCTTGACCTCTCAGGGTTCTCTGACCCAAGGTCAATTGGACCATCCCAGTTTGTTTTGTTATGAGTTCATGCAAGTCCCTAGCTGCTTACCCGCCTGCCAAGCGGTAGTTATTCAGCAATTGTCCATTAGATAGGATGTATTAACGCAATAAATTGCAAATTTAATAAGTAAATTAAATTTTTATAAGTTAATACCCTATCCAATGGACAGGCAAGGCCCACCCAACCGGCCCCGCTATCAGCTTACTAGGGGTCTTACTAGGATTAGACACGAAAAAGATGCTATGACGTCAAGAAGTGTAAACAGGAAATCAAGTACGATGTGCCACCTGGTGAATGCACACTCTGTGACCGGTCCTGCTGGTAGTATATACAGGACGTCTTTTTCTGACGTTTGGCGGGACCGGTCGCGCCGACCGGTAAAGCAATTGTCCATTGGATAGGGTATTAACTTTAAGTAAATTAAATTTGCAATTTAGTAAAGTAAATTTTATAGTATTGTCATACCTCTCACCAAAACAATCATTACATTTGCTATTCAAGAAATGTCTGATCGAAATTGTTAAAAAATTAGAGGTTGTAACAAAGAATTCAAAGACTGAAAAAAACTCACCAAAACTCTAACTTGTTTCCCTTAAGATGTTTCCCTTTCATACAAAGATGTATGCCTGTTTTAGGAAGAGAATAACTTATATACATTAATATGGATGAGAAGCAATGGAACAATTTTTAAGAGAAAGCCATCAATATTCTTTCCCCTGAAGACATAGAAAACATTCCTGCCAAAGTAGCAATAGCGTACCTTTATGTCACGGATCATCACTCCACTAAATGGTTCTTCATAAGAATTTCTCAGAAGGACTACACCGGGAACCAAGGATGGCCTCCACTATAGGAGGGAAGAAGGTTTGTGCTCTGAACAAATGCAAATTCCTTCAGCTTGTCAGAACCTATACGACTAATAAACTACAATTCACTATGGTTAGAGAGCACTAATATGATTGCCAGTATATATACTATGCATGCACAGTGAGATTATAGCTGTTTAGAAGAAGATGTGGAACAAAATTGCTTACATTTGGTGGTATTAAGTGACATTGCTGATAACGTAGGAAAAGTAATCCAGGTTTCAGGATTAAAAATCAATGGCGGCTTGCCATCAGAGTAAAGCACCCCACCCATGTTAAAAACAATTCTAGATTACTACTAGGACAAATTTTGGGAGACACTGTAAGCTATTTAAATTATTATTATTTGAACTTTTCCAAATTTTGTGAAATCTTTACCTCAGTAAATTTGTGCTTCTTAAATCGTAGTTTTATTTACTTAGGGTTCTCTGGTCCCCTTCTTTCATCCAAACAGGAGGTATTATTTGTTCAGTGAAAAGGGTGTCACCTGTAGACCCCAATGCAGGACCATTGTTGCCAGAATTCTACTACTTCACCATCTTTCAAGACTCTCACATTTATTAGGCCACTACAAAATCTGGCTTTCCCGTATTGAAAACCTGTCATGGCACATTCTTGAGCATCTATAAAATTCTTCCTGCTCAGCAGTTTTTCCACGTGTTTTATCAACATAGGTATACCTGGTGATCCTAGCGTGATATCTCAGTCCTGTGGATGGGGAAAGGAAACAACTCTGTTAAACTGACTTGGCTTTATTTATTAGTATTGTTACACATTAAAACTTGTTAATAAACAATGTTACTGCTACTAATAGATTATTTCTTTTTTAGTTACTACCATCAATTAGCTTTAACACTTTATTTACATAGTTCCTGATTAAGTTTTCAAGTACATAAGACTATATCACTGTTAAGGAACCACAATGCATTAAGAGTTATTTAAGAACATTTCTTATGCCTGTTAACCTGTTGCATTGTTACACACTGATTACTTCTTGTACATATAACCTGACATTGCAGTTCAAGGTCAAACCCAGTAAGTTTACTTTCATTATAAAACTACACAACCCAAGGTACTGGTCAAAATCTAGATAATTCATCAACTAGCTATGCCAATAGTACCATCTGGTTGGCTATCACAATGTTATACAACTTGACCTTGCAATGACCTTTAAACTGGAGTTATGTTATATAAAGAAGCACAGCCAAATGAAATGTATTATAACCAAATAAAATGCGAATTAACAAAATGTTAGGCTACCAGAACAGCCATGTACCAGAGGGAGGGAGGGTTTGGGGTAAAACACTGTTTTGGAATACTGGCTAGCGTACACTACCAGCCCCCTCAGTACTAGTTAAATGCACAGAACCCATGCTGTCCACAGTATTTAACCTCAATTGCAGACATCAGGTGATTTTTTCCCGCAATATAACTCATGAATATTCATGAGGGAGACCCCAACAGAGTAGTTCAACCTCCCCCACATTGCCAATACATGTGAATCAATACCAACTAACTAGTTTTAAAAACCCCCCTAGGAATACCTTCCCCCATCAGGACTGAACCACTGTGCTACACTTCGACGCATCACCCCTACAGTCCTGTGGATGGGGAAAGGAAACAACTCTGTTAAACTAACTTGGCTTTATTTATTAGTATTGTTACACATTAAAACTTGTTAATAAACAATGTTACTGCTACTAATAGATTATTTCTTTTTTAGTTACTACCATCAATTAGCTTTAACACTTTATTTACATAGTTCCTGATTAAGTTTTCAAGTACATAAGACTATATCACTGTTAAGGAACCACAATGCATTAAGAGTTATTTAAGAACATTTCTTATGCCTGTTAACCTGTTGCATTGTTACATACTGATTACTTCTTGTACATATAACCTGACATTGCAGTTCAAGGTCAAACCCAGTAAGTTTACTTTCATTATAAAACTACACAACCGAAGGTACTGGTCAAAATCTAGATAATTCATCAACTAGCTATGCCAATAGTACCATTGATATCTCACATGCTCCATTTTTTCTCTTGTTTTGGCTGTTTTTTCTGTATTTTATTGTTTTATTATTTAAATTAATATGACTTTATTTCTATACCACTTCAAGCAGGGCTTGGTTTCACATGGCTGACTCTCAAAGAAGCCCAATGTATTTCCACTTTTTATTTGTTGGGTGTTTTGGCAAATGGGTACAAAAGGACCCTGGTGCTGGTAAACTTCATCTGAATTTGAATGCCGTTTATGATGAGACTGTTATGTTGAGAAATATCCGTTCCAATAGGGCCCTCTAAAAAGACTGTATTACCAGTTTGTTTTTGTTTGTACTTTCTGTCGAACCCAATATTATTGGTTGAATCGCTATCCATGTTGTCATATGAATTTTTGTGGAATAGCTTGTGCTTTTAAATGCCTGTGAAATCTTTAAAAAGTGCCTGTGGAATAATTAAAATTGCATCTAAATAATATTTAATCCTAGATTAGCCAAGCATACTTTGTCTTTTTCAGTGACCAGTTTCCCCCCCATAAGGAAATGTAACCCCACTCTTAATTTACTTGTATTCAAATCGTCTATGCGGTCAAATTACCGGGAGCATTTTATCCTATCACACCCTGAGGGGCGTATGGAATCCCTTCTGTTTTTTCCGATGCCAAAATCTACAGGGGTATCTTTGAACAAATGCAAATTAGATTTGCATACATTCATCATGAAAATATATCCTTTCTAACTATCCTTCAACCTTTGATAGATTTTTAAACTCTCCTGTCTCTTCTTCGTTCTCAGATTTGTGTTAATTTAACATTCTTTTTGACTGCTCTTCTATTACTGTACCGTCTTTCCTTTAAGACTATTCTTTCTAACCAACATTTTAATTATCTCAGTTTGTTGTTGCATGGGGCTGATTAATTCCAGTCAGTGGTATCCTTCTGGTACCGTCTCACCTTTTTTCTCAGCTATAGGGTACACTCATATTGCTGAGTTTGCAAGGTTTTAAATTTTGACCAATAGTTAACCATTGACTCCGCACCTTCAATTTGTTTGTTTTCACAAAGTAAGGGAAAGACAATGAGCCTCTTTCTCATTGACTCTCTATAAAACCAGGGACTTCCTTTGAAAAAGCTCTGTTCACAAAAGTCCACAAACAAATAAAAAGATGATGTTTAATAGACTTTACTTTTAAATCCGTCGAGGCTACTTCCCACTTTCCAAAGCAAAGACATTATTTTATTGCAAATCCACAATAAAATTAGTCTGTATAAAAAGATGAATCTCTGATGAATCCTGATATGCTACATACATAAACATCTTTCATAATTTTTTCAACTCTTCAACTGCTGATATTATTATAATCCCCATCACTAGCATTGTTAATTATTCATCACAGAAGGTAGCTTCCCCAACTGTTTTAAGATGGTATATGTCACAAAAACCACAGGCCGGTGTCAAACCTCAGTTTCATATCAAAACTCATTTAGCTGACTGAGTATCTCAAGTCATTTCATTATAGGCTTGGATGGATGGTGTTAAGCTAAAACTTAACCTGAAAAAAGAAACATAATTTATCATCATAGGTAACAGCCCATTAGGGAGTCGCTTGTGTCAAATTTCCCTGTCCCACTCCTCCGAAACAATATCTCTCCATTAGTGGAAGTAAAAAATCTGGGTGTTATCTTTGCCTCAGGCAACTCCTTTGACAATCATATTGCCAAGGTTTTTTTTTTTTTTTTGGGAGGTGGGGGGGGGGGGGGGGGGGGGGGGGGGCTTGTTACTATGATCATCGTGATTTGTGACAAATTTGCAAATTCCTTAGTGTTGATGATGCATTACTTGTGGCAAATGCAATAGTCAGTAGTCATTTACACTACTGTAACTCTTTACTTTATGAGTTCAGCAAGTCTAACATAGCTAAACTACAGAGTTTAGAATGCTCTTTGCTGTATCATTTTCAAACTTGACAGAATGAGTTATGTCTCACCCTATTTGGAAAAACCTCCACTTTCTTCCAATTCAACATCATATTCTTTTCAAATGCAACCTTCTTGTTTTCAAGTCTATCAACTTATCCCAACCCTCATGTCTGCCAGCTTTAATTAGTCCAGTAGTCATGGTAACAGGCTATCTGTTTCCTCAGCTTTCCCCAAGAATCACATTGGTAGGCATGGTTTTGCAGTCGCTGAAATAGCTGAATGGAACAGGCTGCTACAAACTGTCAGCTCCCAGCAGACAATAAATGGTTTCAGAAGCCAGCTCAACACTCAATCATTTGGACTGGCATTCCCACCACGTTAGTCATACCCTGGCTGGCCCTTTTTGGATATTGACCCATGTCTGTCCCTGGACTTGGATTTAAGTGCATTAGAGGATCTGTATCAATTTTGCACTCTATAAATCCTTCTATTATTATTATTATTATTATTATTGCTATTCACTGACTACTCAAAAATAATTTTTTTTGTGACCAATGCAACCACTGTACCAAATGTTCCTTACAATCTTTATTTTTATGACCTGCTAATTTTCCAACTGTTTTATCGTTCTTTCCCGCTTTATGCAAGTTGGCTTTGTAGAAACTCTCTTTTATATCTTTATCGTGAAAATCTTTCAGACGGTACACCTAAATTCTGTCACTCATAGAGTGGGCCCTCACTTTAAATATCTTACCAGACCACTTGAAATTGATCTCCCTGTCAAAATTTCCTTTTGAGTAAGTAACCTTTACATTATAGGCCACTTTTAATTTGTAAGGTTTTTGGCAAAAATTCTCTCAATTTATTGGCCAATAAAAATACCAACACATGCGTCTTTCGTTACTATTACCCACCACTGACGGGATAATACCAATGGTTTTGTGATACCTGGAGTTATGACATCATAAGAATTCTTCTAAATCATCTGTATATCCTTTGTCGTCATGGTAACTGATGTATTTGTAGATCAGTTTTTCAGGATTTTAATTATCTTTTCTGCAAAATTCCCTATGGTCTTGTTTTGACTGGTATAAAATGTAATCCTCTCACCCTTTAAAAGCTCCTGTGTTCATTTATGAGAAAATACATAGGATCATCTATTAAATCTAAGTCCCACTGACTGTCTATTCCTTTGACCATCACTCTGCTATGCTTTTTGGTTTACAGGTATGCCAATGTGAACTGTAAGCGTCCTTAATTTTTAGCCAGCGCACCATGTCTTTAGGTCTTACGTCAAAAGTTTTGGTTTGTTTTAAATAGCATTATGATCTTTGGGATCCCGCAAAACTACCTGGATTCGGCGGATTCCTACATACTCATCTTTTCTAAGGAACCAAACATCTCCAGACTAGTTAAGCAAAGCAGCTACTAGGACTGCCTAAGACAAAACTATTCAACAGATGTTCCCTACTTTTGTAGCTTTTGCCAAGTATTAACCATCTTTTTCACCTTTGTACAGCAGTTTTCCCCAACTAGCTATGCTTTTAGGAACGTTGGTATCGCATAAAATATCCAAATAAGAATTGTACTAAGGAGGGTGGAGTCACCATATTCTGTTACAATATAGCATACCAAGTCTGTGATGTAACTACCTGGTAGGGTCCTATCCTGGTACACCACTTAACCATTTTCTCTGCAGCTCACATAACATGACATGAGAGGATCATATCCTTCTATAACCCTTAATTTTTTCTCTAATCCTTCCATGTAAGGGACTAGCATCATTTTACTTATTCTTTTCTTAGTCGATTTAATACAGGAGTGGCTATATTAAGAACCAGGGCCGGTATTCATAAAACTTGAATACCAAATTTTGTCTCAAGTCTTAAGTTTTGGTCTCAAACTTGTTACCTATTCAGAAAACAGTTGAGACCAAATCTAGTCTCAGATTTGGTCTCAAATTTAAGACTGGTACATAGTTGTCTTAAATATTTTGGGCAAAGTCTCAATCATTATTTCATCTTAACTGAGATTCATATTTTAATTTTTATGGCTTAATGTAAAGTAGAAATAATTTACAACATATATATCACTTGTCCTAAACTTTTGTTGACAACTGATAGCACAAACTTTGGTTTCAAAAGTGCCTTACTTTGAGACAATTTTCAACAGTTTTCTGACTACATAGCAACAAAGAAGTGGATCATGTGACATGCAAAATAAAAAATACTTGACACAATTTTCTATATATTTTTTATTTTAATAGACAGTATAATTTTTGTTGAGAATTAAAACACACAACAACTATTGATCTTTTAAAAATGTTAGATATATTAGCAAGTTAATGATTTGTTTACATTGGGAGACTTGAGACTGGTCTCAGCTTGGTCTCAGCTGAGAACATATTTGTAAATACAAAGTTGAGACTTGGTCTTAGCTGAGACCAAATCTCAAAGCTGAGAGTATTTTGTGTATCAGACTTAAGATCTCTTTATGAATACGGTGCCAGTTTAATAGACTCAGTCTTCTTTAGTCTTTTCAGAAAACTCTTGTATTCTTTCAAAGCTTTTTGTCTTCTTCTATTAACAGTCAGTTTCTCAAGAGCAAGATAAATACCATTTCCTTCAGAACTAATATATGCCCTTTGTCCACTATCTTCAAAAATGATGATAGTTATATATTTATCATCATCTCTGATAAATGGAGTAACTGAATTTTGCTTTTTGTATCCATGATATACCATTGAATATTTACGCAGTCCCTTTTATAATTTAGACATGTACCAATTTATACAAAGACCAAAGGATCCTCTCCTGGAAATATATTGTTTTTCATCCTGTACACGTCATCACCCTTGGCTGTGGAATTGATCACCAAATAACTGTATTTACATGAGGTAGTGCCTTAGTAAGCCTCCAATAGCTCCTTATTGTTGCATGGAAACATTGTTTTTGCAAAGCCAATATTTGTTGTCGATCCCTTATATTTCTACATAAGACCGTGTCATGGGTGTTTAAGGCAATAATTCTGGTGTCTAACACAGTAAAACACGCTAAGATAGGAATTGTGTGCTCCATGAAGAAGAACCTTTCAATATTTTGAGAGATCGTAGTATATCACAAGATTATGCGTTTCATCCACAAATACTTGTACCTATTCCTGAGTCAGTATGCCTTGTAAAATGACGTTGAAAGTAAACACTGCAAAAGTACAAGATTTTGCTTAGTGGTCCTGAAAACATAACATTTTTGTCTCTGAGTAAAGGAAACAGCCACATCATTTTACTACTTTTGGTTCTCCGAACACACGCGCTATTGATGCCACTTCGAAGGTACCATTTCCTTGGATAGAATTGAGGAACCCCCCAAGAACCTTTTATCTAGATGGTTGTATCTTGTACTATATCTTCCAGAATGAATAGTCAAAAGAGAGCAAAAGTAACTGTTATGACCACCCTGAACAAACATGTTAACTAAAGTGGCAGTTTTGAAGATGCAGCGAAATTCAACTGTGAGCCAGTGAAGTAATTTGAGAATGGGAGATGTCTATGTCTATTTGTTACAGTTTCTGACAGTCCTAGCAAGTATGTTTTGAATACACTACAGTTTGCACTTGTTAAGACTGGACAAACTCCCGAAGAGAGAGTTGTAGTAATCAAGGCAACTACTCACCATGCCAGGATAACAGCCTCATCTGTCAAATACTGTCTAACCAACCTGAGATCACGTATTTGGAGGAAGCATTTCTTACAAATATTGTGGACATGATCAGCAATTTAGAAATTAGCATCAAACCAAACACCAAGGTTCTTTACAACAACTGCCGGATGCATGAAATTACCAAATATCCTAACAGGAGGTTCTGGTCTAATTACTTGAGTGAGCATGAGATCCAAAGGTGACTCTGTTTTGTCAGGGTTTAGTTTGAGCATAGCTGATGACATTCATTCCTGAATATTTAGAAGACATGAATTTAGTTTGTCAAAAGCTGCTTTTTGGGTGACATGTGAATAAACAACTGGGGGTGGTCTGCATAAATGTGAAAATTGATGTCCGGGTGCATTCAAAGAATCTTACTCAAAGGGGTGGTGTATGAGAAGTACAGCACAGGACGAAGGACTCGGGCTTGTGGTAATCCAAACAGCAGCTCACAAAATTCACAGAGGGCTGACCCAATTTTAATTGCTTGGAATCGGTGCCTGAGATAGGACATGAATCACTTCAAGGCCATGCCGCACACTCCAAACCAACATTTAAGACAATTAAGAAGAGTAGTGTGGTCAATTGTGTCGAATGTGACAGACAGATCGAGTAAGACAAGTAGCCTCACCATGATATTGTGAGAGATGAATCTCATTTTTGACATGCAGCAGGGCAGTTTCAGTGGAGTGACTAGTTTTGTTTGCGGACTGCTTAGGATTGTCAAGACTCTTACTGTTGATGTGTTGCATGAGCTGTTTGACAACTGCCCACCAATTTCGACATGAACCATAGTCCTAACACCAGTCGATAGTTTTTGAAATCTTCAATTGGAAGTGATGCTTTCTTTATCAGGGAAGTAACTACCGTCTTTTTGGATTTTGAGGAAAAACTCCCAACAAACACAAATTGACAAGTTCAGTATTGAAGGTATTATAACATCTACACAATCTTTCAGAAGAAACGTAGGCACTGGGTCTAGAAGACATGATTTTGTAGAGGAATTTTTAATGATTTTGAGTACCTTCAGTTCAATTCTTCAGAAGTGTGAAGGAACTTTAAGCAGACACAGTATGAATATTAAAGAACTTCAATCACTGATAGGATCTTTGATGTTTATTCGCAAATGTGTAAGATCAAGTAGATTTTTGTGAATAGATTATTGGATGCACTTAGAAGTGTGAACGGGGATAAAGTGGTAGTCACCAATGATATCAAGAGAGATGTAGCCTGGTTTAAGGCGTTCCTACCTGTTTTCAGCGGGGTTACAACTTACAAATATGACTTTATTTCGCATTGACAAAGTTTGGCTATTGAAGCATGTTTAGAAGGGGTAGGAGGTGTATGGAATAATCATGTATATACGGCAGATATACCAAAATACTGAAAAGATGACAATAATGTAAGTATCACGCAGTTTGAGATGCTTAATATCATCATTGCACTCAAATTGTGGTGAAAATATTGGAAAAAGCAAAACGTATATATAAAAACAGACAATGTGGCTTTATTCTGTATCTGTAAGGGTTGTTATAATAGGGACAAAGAACTGGCTGTGTACATTAGGAACATATGGCTACTTACAGCTACTTAAGACTTGTCTAGGTGGAATAGTTCTAACATCTATGTAGGGGGTAAAAATTATTGACTCAGCTCAAGCCATCATTATAGTCAAGCGGACCAAGACATTACAGGCCTGAAGAAAGAGCACATATGTAGTAATTCCAAGGTTATATCCCAATCCCTTGTGCCCAGTTACAGCATTAGAAAGTATGATATCTCAATTTCTCTCAATATTTGTATCAGAGTTTGGCATACTCACACAGTCTCAGGTTAGTCCAAAATTTTGGACATCTATGTTTGGATAACAGAATGTATTCATTCCACACATTCAGATACTCAGGCACAACACCAGCGTTTAATAATAATGGTGATATTCAAGCTATCAAACACCATGGAACCTGATCAAGTGACACTGTGAATATATATATCATATCTGATCCAGCAAATACTTCTGTATTTTTTGACTCCTTCAAACATATCTTTCACTAATCTACCATACCACTATTATTAGTTGGGTGTTTGGTGGGCAATAGCGTTAAGTCTCTTTCAGTGGTTAATTTTATGTTATTTTGTTCTGTTATTGAAGTATGTCACACTAAAGCAGGGTGGTTTGAGGCAAGACATCTTAATCAGACTTATATTAGCACATTGTAAATAAAGAATGATCAAGAGTGTATAAGGAGCGCATATATACTGATAATGGTGGTTATTTTAACATATGATTCGTAGTTATGGATAATCCTGGAATAATAATGTTATTAGTGGACTTTAAATAGTATCAATCAGTTTTATAATGTTTTAGGATTTTGTTATTATTTTAATGGATTAATCTCTGAAACTGACATCATGTTTATGAAATTACGAAAATCATAACAACATAATTTATGGATATCTCGTGAGAACATATATATATATAGAGTGATTTCAATTTCCAATAACAGTACTCTACTCATAACGAAAATGAAACTGATTCACTTTCAGTACCCAAATCAAAAGTAGGGATAAAAAGTACTGAAAACAGCATACAGTAGGGGAACATAGCAGCGATTAGAAGGTAAGTGCTAAACAGAGATATTGTATATAATGTTTAATTTCACAAATAACATGTGTAAATTGAGTTTCCAACTATTTGTCTTAATTCATTATTTGCATGCTTGTTATTTATTGTAAATCAGTGTGGGTGCTTTAAGAGGAATACGAGTTTACAAAGTCACAGTTTATTAATACAATTTTCATTCAAGCTATTTCAACAAATCACCAGCATTTTATGTCTGAAATTGGCACATGATGAAATACACATGTCCTATTTTCTTGAATAAGTGATCCAAATAGAGTGACATTTCATATAATGGTCACATGGTGTTGTGTGCCAATTTAAAGTGTGTGCTGAATTATTGTGGCAAGCAGTATGCCTTTCACTGACCTTTATATTCTAAGAAATTAGAAATCAGAACTTATGAGTGTTTTTGGTGGGCGATAATATCGGAATATTATGTCTGAATATGGCACATGATCAAGATACAGGCTACAAATGTACAGTTTGTACTTATTTTAGACATTTGTTTAATTATGCTGCCAGACAGTATGGCCATTCTTATTGCAATTTTTAAAAATAAATTATGCAGCAACAGGTGTTTTCTAAGAAAATATTCTAACAAAGGTAAACAATTATTATTTTTTTTTACAAAATCTTAATAAAAGCATGTGTTTTACATGAAGTGTTTCCACAAACCATTCTTTTGAACTGGTCAACAACTAAAATACTAATATTATTTGGCCTCTCATCAATTTCTTTAGAATTCTAAACTTTTTCCCTCTCTCCCACTTCCCTGAATAGTGTTCATAAATCATTCATCGGTGGTATGTGAAGTATGTAAAATAAAACTCCCAGTTTGGGATATTCTTTATAATTCTCCTGGATTACATCAACAACAGATTTGTAACCACCCAGGGGGAAGGATCAGTGCATCCGTGGGAAGCAGTCAACATATCTAATCTAATCTAATGTGGACTTTTATAGTTCTTACTCTCCATCACTGATGGACTCTAAGGCATAACTGAACATAAAACAAGGCGGTTAACATTAATCTAAGGACATAGGCAGGTCATATCAAGGGAACACAGGGTGATAGGGGAGGCCATGGCGGATAGGCTTTTGCAAACAGGTAAGTCTTAGGCTTCTTTCTGAACACATCCCACACATTAACAACACAGATACACCTTAAACCTAAACAATACTAAAATAATTGGTGAGAAGTGTGGATATATCTTATTCTCTCACTTCTATGTTCTTAAAGTAACATTAGCTATTCTCTGCACATGTTACTGTCACTTGCACATGCACATCTACCCTTTTGCTGCCATATGATACCACAGAAACAGAATAACCCTACAGACGTCTTGCACCATGAAAGATGCAAACCTAGTCATGAAAAATCTGTTTTGGCACTGTTTGTGCCAAGCAGTGGACAGCGATAGGCCAACACACTGGGATATTATTGGTTCCACATATTTATCAGGAACAGTTTGTGTGTGTTGCCATTCAAGCTGTATTATTCTTTGTTTCCATGACATTGAAAAAGTTTGTATACTGGGAGTAGACATATACTTTTGCCTTATTTTCTAAAGACCGGTGTCACATTTTGCTTCCACCCATTTAAAGGAAGAGTATTTTACATATCTCAGGCAAATCTGGCATGGGGTCCTATGTCCTTTGCCCCCTTTGTAGTGTTTCTTTTGTTTGTGAGCTTTGGTCAATTTATGGAGGTTAGACACATTAGGAAGGCTTTCATGAGATTTTGGGAGAATGTCTTAATTCTTGAAATATGGCGAGGGGTTGCTGTTTTTGTTTCACCTTCTATGTTGTTGAAGCATTGGTTAATTGGGTAGTTCTACATTGAAAGCACAATATAAATACTCTTCTTTTAATATGTTACGGCAACCAATTTTCAAGGTTCCAACTGTTGGCAATAATATTGTTTATTACATTACAGTTCGCTAATAAACAATGCATATTTCATATAGTTTCTTTCACTCTCTTTATAAATACTTTCAAATTAAATTTTTCCTTAGCTTCCCATTCTTTATCTTCATATTTTATGTAATCTACTTTCATTTCTGATTGCTTTGTAATTCTATTAATTGACAAGTTGATATTTCTTATTTCTGCGTTAAAATATGTCTGACATTAGATATGCATTGGATAACGATTATATCTTTCTCAATGTCAGTTTGGGGTTCCTAAATAAATACTTTTTCGCATTATAAAAGATGTCCCTTTATGAAACCATCTGACCTCAACAAAAGTCCTTGGCAACAAACAAGACAGCTAAAGTGGAACAGATCCATTAGATCACATTCCCATATTTTATTTTTTATATTTTGATAAAAAATTCATTAATTCCTAAACTATTATTAAGCCTCAATCTCATTCAGCTCTGTTCCTAAACTGTTGTCTGAGAATTTATTTATTCTATCTGGCTAAAGCATTTCTCACTATGATTGGCTGAAATTATTAGACATCCTAGCTATTTGAAACAGCAGCACCGTCCGGAAGAAAATTCTTTGATAGTTGACATAGAAAATCTTGAAAGTTTGTAACATAAGCAAAATTACACAAGTATACTAGGGGACAAGAAGTTGGAAGCGGGAAATTTAAGAACAAAAGTAAGATTAAAGGCCACATAACAAGATTGAGAATACAGTGGTTGAAGGATGGTGAAACACCAATCTCTTTTTTTTTGTAATTTGGAAAATAAGAATTTGTTGACAAAATAGTCAGAAAATGGGAGATTAATTCTGGTTCAGAGATTACAAATCAGAAAGATATTTTAAGAGAAATGGGTAAATTTTATAGTTCACTATTTAAAAATAGGGATCAATACACACAAAACTATCAATTAAGCAATTCTTTGAACAAGTCTAAGGAGGAAAGAATTTGTAACTCCCAATTAGGAAATAAAATTACAGCTGATGAATTAAGTAGTACACTTTAAAATATATAAAAATAATAAGTCCCCTGGAAATGATGGAATTTCTGCTGAATTTTTGAAAGTATTTTTGGGTCAGTTAAAATTTTTTGTACAGAATGCTATAAACTGCAACTATGAAAAAGGCCAGCTGTCAGTCTCTCTCAGAAAGAGCATCATAACCTGTTTGCCAAAAGGTAATAAGGATAGAAAATTTCCCATTTCTCATTTCTTTTTTACGTGTGGTATATAAGTTGGCCTCTTCAGTAATTGCTGCTAGACTTCAACCCCGTACAGATGGGAAAAATTATGTTAAAGTTTGCTGATAACACCACTATTATACTGGATGGAACCACAAGCTACCTACAGACAACCTTAAATATATTAGAAATCTTCAGACGTTTGTCAGGTTTGAATGTAAATTGTGACAAACCAAATCTCATATGGATTGGAAGTAAAAAAGACACCAAATAAAATTGAATGTGACACTGAGTGGACTCTCAGTTTACACTACTGGATCTAGAATTTTCAACCAATTTATAAAATATTCCACAAATAAATTACAGTTACATAATTTAAAAGGCTAAATGGGTTCTACACTTTTGGATATTTAGATATTTGACACCAGTTGGAAAAATAACTATTCTGAAAACATTAATTTTGTCACAATTTAATCATCACTTTTTAATCAAAAGATTATTCTGATAGATATTAACAAGATATTTTATGATTACCTTTGAAATGGTAAACAAGATAAAATAAGTAGAAAAGCTAAAATGCAGGTGGACTGAAAACGATTAATACTTACAACTTTGAAATGCTTAAGAAATGCTTAAAATTGTCTTGGCTGAAATATATATCGATCTAAGCTAAACCCTTGATTCAGTTACTTAAGCACACAGTAGTAAATCTAAGTAGAATTCTAATAGTTGGATGTGACTGGTATTGTTGCACAAGGAAATTTGAATCCATTTTGGAAAGCTGTATTTGAATATTGAAGTCAATTCTGTGTAAGTCAGCGTATGAAAATAAACAAAGATATAATGTCTTCCAATATTTGGTTCAATCCCAATATTTCAAACACAATTTATTTTTTCCAGATTGCCAAAATAGCATTTATGTTATAAGTTAAGAAAAATTAAATCAAAATATGAAGAGCAAAAGATGTTACAAACAAGAGAAAACTGTGGCAAAAACTTTGAAAGAAAGTGGTCAGTATGGCTAATGATTTATGATAGCATTTGAAGATTTTTTTTCTATTCCCACTGCAATATTTCAGTCATGTATGTTTGTTGTTGAAATGAAAAATAGTTTCACATAAATGTAGACTGCATTATGTAACACAATGGGTTGGATGTATTTGTATTATGTAATTGAAAATAAATGAATAAATAAAAGTATATTTTCAGCAAAAATAATTGTTAGACATATATTTTACTGGATGTGCAATCTCTGCACATGCATGTGTGCGTGTTCGAGGACATTATCATACTACCCGAACATAAAGATCACAAAATTATATGATCTTAATTATAGCATACATTTAAAAAAAACAATAACATAGTTATTGTGTTTATAGCTCTTACAGGATTACGTATCAATGACATGCAGATATTTTTCGCACATCCATGACAAATTTTTAGCAAATTACTCAGCATGTTATTCCTGCTCATTCAAAACAAGAGTATTTGACATATCTAAAAGATTTTCCCTGTGGCAGGTTCTTGGCTTATGGCTTGTGTGAGACTGTTTTTTTACACAGATCCAAGCATTCACACATGTTTTATTTCATTTTAAAAAGACAAATTTTTTTATAGCAAAAAGCTGTTCCATTCGGTTGCACACAAATCATTTTGACAAGAAGTAATCAAATTCAATCTACTGCTTTGCAGGTGCAACGTCTTCCCAACAAGATGGAAATAAGTGCTCTAAATGAACAAAAGAATTGGCAAAACAGATTGTAAAGGGAAGATCCAGGTCTGCAAAACTAAGTGGAGAGGCTTGCACTAAAGAGGTGATTATGTTTCATAAAGAATGTAACCTTCTACCTTGCTACCTTCACTGCACTAATATTACTTTGAAGAAGTTTTCCCCTATATTGCATTAATGTGACAATATGGTCATAAATGAAAGAAAAATACTTAAAGAATTCAGAAGAGTAAATGTGCACACAATACGTTTGTGACATAGTCTTTGAAAAAAACTTATGTCATCAGTAAAACCGATCTAGAGGTTACATATCTACATATAATAAACTCTGCTACTTTGACAATTCACAACTCTCAAATATTTTTAAAATCACACTTTAGAAGTTTAAAATTGTCTCATAACTAATGCTATATACTATGCTGGCTGGTCTGTCTTCTCTTACACTTAAGAGGGTCCCCGCTGCATGGGGGAGTTTTCTGGTCTGTTTTCATTTAAAATATGGGCTTGTACACCTGAAAAAGGTTCATACTGTAAAGGGGAACTGATAGCAGGTTTGTTACCCTCGCCTGCACAGACCTTGATGCACCATGTTACAAAAGGGTAAATAAATCATTTTATTTTGGAAAAAGGATGTAACACCCCATTCACACTACAGACAGTACATGCCATGGTTATTGGCATCATGTGAAACAACCCAGTTCTTCAACTACCGTCTGAGGTTCATTTACAACCTTGTGAGATGGTGGCTTGCTATCCCATTCCTTGAGCATTCTACAGAAATTTAAAATGTTTAATGTCTGAATTTCATACCATGGGCATGCTCAGACAAATGTGAATATGGGCAGATGAATTACTTGCTTCAGTAATTGGAGGTGTAATCCATGGTGTACATAAGTTTGCGACTCGGTCATCATTCATTGTAACACATATGGTGAGTTGAGGTATTGGACGTTCTGTCACTGTTTCAAAACTTTGCATACAAACCTCACATGCTAGTTGAAAGACAGAAGCATTTTGCCAAACGAAAAAAACTACAAATTGGAGTTGCCAAGATCGAGTTATAAAAGTGATAGTGAGGGATGTGAGTAATTATGTTTGCACAGAGGTCAAAGGTCAAGATCATTAACAACGGTGGAGGAAAGCCAAGTTGAGAAGTAGTAAGTATCAAGTTGCTTCATGTAACACAAGAAAACAAAACACATTTGAGGATTTTATTTACATGTTAGTAGAGGTAGAATTGACTAGAAGGATTTTAAAATGAATAAAATAAAATTTTAAAACACCATACAAATTAAAGGAATATATCACAATAGGTAGAGTAGTGTAATAGTAACATTCATTGTCTTGTGTCAGTCATGTCAGCATGTCCATCTAGGTGAGGGTACTTACAATAAAGAGGGGGAACCAGATTCCAGTTAGCCCATCCCTAAGTACTCTAAGGTCCATATCGATCCCTAAGGAGAACTCCCTTACCCGAGACAAAGTAAGGGGTCAAGACCAGAGAGGATCAAAATACAGTTTCAACAAACTACCTTCAAGGGACCAAGTTAAAGGCAAAAGCTCAGGAAAGGAAATCCACATCTGAGATTTGTCTTATTCATGTTAAAGGTCAAGTTGAGAGTTGAGCACTAGGGTCAGCCTGGGACAGCATAAGGAAGGTTTCCTACCTTCTTGGAATAATTCATACCTGGCCATCATACAAACTGCTACCCAAAGTTGACCAATCTTAAGGTAAGGCAATGCTAGGGATCTTTCCAGAATCTTCAGTATGGATCAAGTACTGAAGTGTCAAATTCGTGTGTAAGCTCTAATCCATCTACCTCAAAATCCATCTAAATAGTAAGTTCCCACTGGTGCTAGGTGGCCAAAGGGGTGGAGGTGGGAAATTTAAAATCTTCTTGATGTTGCTAGTTCACTAGCAATTTCAAATATGGAGGTTCCCTCCAAAATCTCCCAGGGAGGGAATAGCCTGTGTAGCTATTGGTCAGTATGTAGGTGAGGTGAGTTTAAGGTTGAAATATCTGATTTTGAAAGATAGGCAACTGCCTTAGCAGGCCCCTTACTTGGCCGTGCTTTACATACTGCCTGTAGTGTGATGGAAACACCAAATCGCAGAAGGTGTGAGGTGCCAATGTAGGTGGTTCCGCCACCAAGTAAATCTTCTGATCGTGTGAGATACTGCCTATAGTGTGAATGGTGCATTACTGAGTCAACATTTCTCATTGTGGAAAGGAAGCAAGTTTCAGAAGGCACAATGGCTGGATGAATGTGATTTAGGATCTTTAGAGTAAAAGAAAGTATGTGAAGAAACACCTCTGTTTCTCTTGGAAATGTGTTGACATGTTTACATTTCTTTCTAGAACCGACCAGTCTGTCTTGTTTAAATTCTTTCTGGAACCTTCAAGGATTTCCGGTATATAAAGAACTGAAAACCTGACAACGGTTCACTTTTTAAGTTGGTGTGCTACATGAACATAGGTCTTTGGAACTGCTATATTGTGGACCAATTCATTTGTGTGTCAAACTGCTTGCTATATACAGTTTGTGGTGAACTCTTATTGGGGTGAACTGGATATAGTGCATTTATTGTATTTTAGATACTGTTCACATTTTAGAGTGAACTCCTTGTACAGACACTCTAAACATCTGTATATAGATATTTTGTGTATTTGGATGCCGAACAGATTTCAGGACAGATGCCATCCTTCATTTTGGTGTTAAAGGTTCTACAGTATAAAATGTTATTTAAACCATTACAATGAAAAGTACATCTTAGGATAAAAGACTTATCCCTTTTGACAATTTAATGTGTATATATACTTTTATTTTGCACAGATAAAATATGGCTGTATCCAAACCATTGAACCCTCTTAACTTAAATCGACATTATTTTGTGGTGGCTGCCATTGACTTTGGGACAACATTCAGTGGCTATGCATTCTCCTTTGATTCAAACATCCATGGTATTCACATGAATAAGAGATGGGGTTCACCCACAGGAAGAGAATCTGACAAATGCCCTACAAGTGTGTTGCTAACATCAGATGGAAGATTTCACAGTTTTGGGTATGAAGCAGAAGATGATTATCTTCAATTTGATTCAGATGCAGGGTATCAGTTGTACAGAAACTTCAAAATGGTGCTTTATGATGAGGTATGGAATATTTTGTGCTATTTTTGTTCTGAATACATTGGAAAATGTATTGGTCCAGATCCACAAATAAAATTCTCATTGTTACCTCTGTCTTGGGAAAACTAAAGTCTATTTGGCTTCAAAATATGTTATAGGAATAAAAGACATATTGGAGTGATTGATGATTTTTATTTATTTATTTGGGGTTTTACGTCGCTTTCAACACTGTACAGGTCATATCACGATGGGTAGTTGGAATGGCAGAGGAAACCAGTACATATAGTTTGCTAGGGTTCTGCACTGTAAACTGCCGACCAACGGCAAGCCACTACCAGCTTTCCCACTTACGGCCATGACGGGGATCGAACCCCAGCCGCAGAGGTGGGAGGCAAGAGGGTTACCACTCTGCCACCGTGGCCCCTGAGTGCTTGATGATGGTTTTAAACTATCGAGTAGCTGTATTAAAGCCGTAAAGCCCGAAGGGCTGAGTGTTTTAACACAGCAGATCAATAGTTTAAAGCCATCATAATTTGTCTTTTATTCCTATTCTAAAATGGTTACATTTATATTTTAGTCAAACTAAGTGGTAAATCTTACACATAAATCAAAACAAATCCAACGCCATGTTGGCTGTTACATCAATACCACATACATAGTGATATCTATTGTAAAAATAAAGGATATTTGTTACTCTATTTTTCACAGAATTTGTTATGAAATATTGAGAGATTGTCTCTTTAGATGTTTTCAGTTTGTTGCAAGCTTTAAAACGATATGCTATTTGCTAAAATCAAGCAAAAAATGACAATTTTATGAATATTTTAACCATTTATTTTACCACGAGTCATTTGTTTACATTTATATGCGAATGGATGATGTACGTAGAATTCAACAGCATTACTTTATTTACCGTTCTATATTTGCGATCCTGAACTGCGCAAAAGACATTTCCACGTTCACTGCCCAGCCTACCATTTTAGAATTGTTATTATAAAAACTTAACATTAAAAATTAATTAGCTTCACTAAGACAACAAGATGAAAGCCATAGCTGTTTGTTGAAATTAGTTTCAACTTACCCCAAGTCAAACCATTGCGGATACAATATTTTAAAGTTTAATTTTTCACTAGTTATCTGTGCTCCCCTGGATATTGGATATATTGTGGCATCTGTAGTGTACCTTAAAACTTTGTTTCAATTGAAAAAAGGGAAATTATTTTAGTTATCTTAATCAATTTTGCTCAGGTGGGTCTATATAATTAATAGCTTGCTACATATAAATTATAAGAGATTTTGATGATTTTATCTGCAGAGTAACGAAAGGTATCTTAGCTATGTTTACTAAGTTAAGTATGCAATATTATTGAGTCAATAACTTGCTTGGTACTGCTTGTGGATATTACAGCTGTACAGATAACTGAAAAATCGATAATTAACAATATGGCTTCTATTCATTTAAAGGAAAAGGATTAAAATAGTTTGAACAGGATCAGGTATGAAGGATTATTTGGTTAATGGCCTCCTAAATATTGTTTTTGGGACTCATAGCCTCTTCTCTGAGAGAGTGACAGCCACTTAGCTACTTAATTACCTACTTTTATACTCATTTCAAAGAAAAATACAGGATATATCGTAAACCAATTTGGTATTCAGGATAACAGGGTCCATATCTTGCTCAATACTGCTTTTCGGTGGTATATAGCTGTTGCCAATAGCTAGTTAGCTATTTTTACAAATTAATGGACACACGTTCATCTACTTCATCTACTTCACGTTCATCAGACTCCAAGGCCCAGCAACAAAGAAACAAGTCCAAAGAATTCATATTTTAGAGAGACGGGGGGAGTCCACACCACAGTGGCAATGGGAATATACAATATAAAGCCTAGGGTGGGTCGGCACTTGTGAACATGTAAGCTTTTAAGTGCGTGAGTAGTTGGCATATTTAGATTAATTGGCTATCAATATGAGTAATTATCTCAGAAAGCATAGCATATAGAGCATTTTTGAATAAATTTTGACCCATTAGCTAATAAATTACCCCTATCAGAAAGTATGGAAAAATTCAATTTTAGTAGCTTTCTTGATTTGTTTTTGAAGAAATGAAAACATATAAATACTGTTGAAACCACAAACAATGAAGTAATTGATAAACTTACAATGATAAAATATGTACAAATTAATTTTTTTAAATTTTAGGCAGTCATCTTAAGCTTTCTATGAAACTCAAATGCCTTAAATATCTCAAAAACCATTTCAGATAGAGCAAATGTGACCAATTTTTGACCACCTGGTTAAATGGTGAAAGTCTCAAATATAGAAGAATCTATTTTTCATGATTCTGGACAGCCACAATAAATATCCAAAGTCACAGAAATTTTAGAAACCATAAGAGATAGGGCAATTTCAATCATGTAGGTTATCTTGAGGTTATTAATTAATTTATTTATTTGGGGTTTTACGTCACTTTCAACGCTGTACAGGTCATATCATGATGGGCAGTTGAAAGGGCAGAGGAAACCAGTACATGCAGTTTGTTAGGGTTCTGTCCTGTAAACTACTGACCAACGGCAAGCAACTACCACCTTTCCCACTTGAGGTAGGGCCGGAAACCGAACCCAGATCTCAGAGGTGGGAGGCATGAGTGTTACCACTGTGCCACTGTGCTCCCTCTTGAGGTTATTAAAGCTACTGTGTTAAATTATTGACAAATTCTATTTCAGGAAGCCATTATGAATTTTTGATGAAAATTAAGGTGCAAATATCCTAGAAACGTGTTGAGATGGAGCAATTATGATCAAACTTAATTTATTTTACAATGCTGTGGAAGTACACACAGCTTTCTGCGAAAACTGTAGTTTATATGCTTGTGTAGTTCTATTTTATATAACTCATGGTAACTGTGTTATTCAAAAATTCAGGGATTTCAAAAATGCATGTTTATTTTCTTTTTCTTTCAGGATTTTCATGCAGACAGCAGTATTTTGTCTGTTGATGGTCATCCAGAAAAAGCTCTTACAGTCTTTGCTGCAGCAATAAAATTCCTGAAAGATCACATGTTTGAGTTAATCAACAGAGCTTCAAATCAGTATGAATTTGATATGATAATTATAATTTTTGTAGTTTCAAAAATCTGTTAATCATCAGACTTAGTGTGACTTTTCATTTGTTACAGTAATGTGAATGTAACAAAGTAATATTAATGCCTTAATAATTTGTCTGATAAACATGTCTTCAAAGTGGTAGGTTTTCAAAAAAGAACTTTTGTTATAACATCACATGAAAAGAGAGGGACATTAAAAAGATGCAAGTCTGAAGTGATTAAGATCCCCAGTGGTCTAGTGGTTAACAAGTTTGGCATCTAATCACAGGCAGTCACCTCTGTGTGGGTTCGACCCCAAAAAATGACTATGCTGAGGACCGGTTTAAGGTAAATTCCGTTGACAAAATGAGCAATTACGGGCATTTATTCTATTTTCCAGTAATCTAGACAACCAAAATTTTGCCATACAGGTAACAAATGAAGAAATGATTTATATTATAATATCTCAAATTAAAACCATAAGGAGTCGTGAATATAGACATATACATGTTTCTGACAGCTTTAAATGCAACAGAAATGTATATTCTAACATGACACGGCTGTAAAACCGAGCATAACCTCACGGCCAATTTTTTCATATGTGAGCAATAATCCCACGTCACTTTTTAAAAGTCAAATTACAAAGAATATACTCTACAAATCTTAATCAAATCTTCATCAAATGTAAAATGCCATGTTAGAATCACAATAACACACTCATAGACACAGTTTTCTCTACGAAACTCCGCCTTCGTGATTCTAATGTCGCACATTGTTGTAACATTTCCTATAACCCCTCGCTCGTCCTTGTCTATTTCTACAGTAGATATAAGTAATTACTAGTAACTGGCGTTCGTCATGGTCATACTAAGATAGGTCACTCCAATTTCTTCCAACAGAACATAGTATAATGCACACCTTAGAACTTTGCGAGTTTTGTATGAGTATTGCTGTAAAATTGTTATTCTTGAATGTCAGTGGTTATTAACTTCAGTTGGGTCAATGAAAATTTTGCAAGAAAATGTATATTTTGTAGGAAACTGAAAATAAGTGACATTCGCTGGGTGCTTACTGTTCCTGCTATATGGACTAATGAAGCAAAGCATTTCATGAGACAGGCTGCCTTTAAGGTAGGAGTTAACTATATCATAGTTTTTGAGATGTTATATTTTAAGATTTTTCATATTCATTTTTCGTATTCATATATCGTGACATCCCTATTGAATGGGATGAAGCGAACGTAAACTGAACATTTAATGAGCGTTTTTTATTTAGATGTAGTAAGAAAAAAGTTTTTAATTCATCAGAACCCCTCTGTCAATTCCTTATCTGTTGCATTAGAGCCTTACAGTGTATTGAGAGGCAACAGGAAACTATATACAGAATGTCTAGAAAATGCCCAGATTTACCAGCACCCTTCCCCTTATGTGTCAAACTGGGGTCATAAAATCACAGATTTTGAGTTTTTGGCCTATTGGAAGGTTACGGTAAACTACATGCAGGGAGTCTAGAAAGCAAATCAGGTTTACCCATTTGGTCCCCCATAATGGGTAAAACTGGGGTCATAAAATAACAGATTTTGCCTTACTGACTTTTATCTCCATCCTTTATCACCCTTATTGCTTTTAAAGCTTTTGAATTTAGGAGGTAATAAGAAACCATATACAAGGAGTCTAGAAAGCCGGTGAGATGTACACCTTGACCCCCACTTATAAAATTAATTTTTTTCCATACTTTCTGACAGGTAAACTGAGGCCATAAAATTGTAGATTTTGTGGTGTGTTTTTTTGCTTTTATCCCTTTATTACAGTTTTAGAGCTTTTAAATGTATTGGAAGGTAATAGGAAGCTATATTCAGGGAGTATAGATAGCCTGGCAGATTTACCCCCAGCACCCCCTTAATGGTCAAACTAAGGTCATAAAATTCAGATTTCGTATCGTTGCCTTTTTTCTATTTTATTGTTTTGTACAGATGTCAAATGTATTGGGATATAAGAGGAGACCATGTGCATGGAGTTTAGAAGATTTGGTCAGATTTATCCTCTGTGCCCATCTAATTTGTCAAATTGGGGTCATAAAAATACAGATTTTGTGTTTTTGCCTTTATATCCTTCATTACTGCTTAGAAAGCTTTCAAATGTGTTGGAAGATAACAGGAAACCATAAACAGGGAGTCTAAAAACTGTTGGATTTACCCTATGAACTCTCTTATGGGTCAAACTGGTCTTCTCTAACTGCAGATATTGTATTTTGCCTTATATCTCTTTTATTATTGCTTTTTGGACTTTCAAGTGTTTTGGGAAATACTTGGAAACCATGTACTAAGATTCTAAAAAGCCAGTCAGAGTTACACCATGTTCTGTCCTTGTGGGTCATACTGGGGTAATAAAATTGTAGAGTTTGTGGGGTTTTGGGCTTGTATCTCATTTATTATTCCTTTTAGAGGTTTAGAATGTATTGGGAGATAATTAGAGCTTGTACAAGGCCCTTCCTTAGTGCATTATGATTTTCCAAGGGCATTTCCCTCCAGAAAGAAGTGAGAGTGTAAAATCCAGATTATTATGAAATACTATAGTTAACATTAAATTAAGTCTTGCAACAGTCTCCTGCGTAGCTTAAATTCATTTTTGGAGAGTTTTTCATGTGAGTTTTAAAAGTATTTAACCCTGAAATTGGTTCGTTTTCTGTGCTTCTCTGAAAATGTGTAACACAGCAAGGATAGACTTAACTTTCAAAATGTATAAATGTGTTATGTTTGCATCACTTTCAGGCTGGGATTATCAAAGATGTAGACTCAAATTGTTTGACAATTGCTCTTGAACCAGAAGCAGCCTCATTCTACTGCAGATTAGGAACCGAAGAAGTACATTCAACCTCAAGAAAAGAAAAGAAAGACATGAAATTTAAAGCTGGCGAAAAAATGCTTATAATTGATGCCGGAGGTAAAACCCACAAATAGTACTTATAATCACTTGAATTATTCTCAACAGAAATGACAAATAATATAAAATCCTAAAGATTTGCGTGTAAAGGTTTTAACAAATACATTTTGTATGATCTAGATACAAACCTACTAAATAATTATGATATTATTAATATGTAATAACAAATAGCATATATTTTTAACATTCACCAAGGAACGAAAATTGCTTGCTACATTAGTATATATTGGTATCTCTCATCTTTTAAAACATGGCATTCACAATAATCTTTTACCCCTTTTAACCTTGTTGCAATCACATGTAGCTTTTTCCACATTTTGATTTTTCTAAAACATTGTGTTACGGTCAACCAGGAAAGTGCAGTAGCAGTTACCAGTTACTTTTAACTTGTCACAGAATTAGACAAAAAGTGTTACATAACAAATTTATTTAACAGTCCAAATAACAATTACAGTAAACTGAGATATTCTAACAGATGATAACATGGCGATGAAATCAATTTAATCTGACCACCCTAATAGTTAAAACAAGTTTGTCCACTCTGTCCAGCTATCTGCCTAGTGATTCATCTGGTGTGTACCTTTGCAAAATATTTGCATCCAAATGTTCAGTGTGCATGCACAAATCTGTTGTTCACTCCAAGATATATCCACTATTCAAGAAGTTTCTAGAAAGAAACATGTAAACAAATCAATACTTTTGCAGGCACAAGAAATACATAGGTTCTATAAGGTTAGTGATATTTCCTCAATTTATAAATAAACCATCAGTACACAGTACAGGAAAAGTCAATGATACAATGCCTTTACATTGTAAAATATTTCAGTACAGTAGCCTTCTATGTAACAATGGCCATTTTTTGCAAAACAACTTTATCCAGATATGGTTGTTTGGATATTTCACTGTTTCAGGAGGAACTGTAGACATAAGTGCACATGAACAACTGATCGATGGAAAAGTAAAAGAAATTGCTCAACCATCAGGAGGTCCTTGGGGAGGTATGGCAGTGGATGCAAAATTCATGAAGCTACTTTCTAGTGTGCTAGGTCCAGATTTCATCAATCACCTGAAGTCAAAGTTACCTCAGATGTGGCTTGACTTCTTCATGAGGTTTGAGAAATCTAAAAAAGTTTTTAAAGCAGATGGGAAATATGAAATAAAATTAATCATCCCAAATGCCTTCTCCACAGAATTTCGCAATTTAAGAGGGAAAAATATTGAGACTTTCTTTAACGAGACAGAGGATGCAAAGATAACCTTGAAGTCTGGATTTTTTGTCATAAAACATGATGCTGTGGTGAACTTGTACAAAGGTTCTTGTAGCAAGATAGTCAACCATGTGAAACAACTTCTGGAAACTCCCAGTCTGTGGGATTTACACAATATTATTGTTGTGGGTGGCTGTGGGGAATCTGCTGCCTTGCAGAATGCTTTAGAAAATGCATTTGCTGACAAATATAACATATTTGTCCCTTTATCTCCACAGTTAGCTATTGTCAAAGGAGCAGTGCTTTTTGGTCATTTGCCCAATGGCATATCAAGTCGGTTAGCAAATGCTACATATGGATGTGCTGCAGACCATCTTTTTGATAAAGATATACATGATCCATCAAGAAAATACAGATCCAAAAGAGATGGTCAATATAGGTGCAAAGGTACATTCCATGAATTTGTGAAACAAGGGGAGGAAATAGAGAACCCTGAAGTAAAAACCCACACATTTCATCCAAAATCAAAGAATGAAAAAGGAGTGACAATCCCTATTCTGATGTCAAACAAGCAAAATGTCCTGTACCGTGATGAGCCAGAAGTTGAACGAATTGGTGAAGTCAAATTAGAGAGTCCAAAAGGCCCCCTCGGTGATGATATAGAATTGCGAGTAACATTTGGACATACTGAAATTTTGGTTGAGGCAAGAGACACTCAAAAATTGGAAGATTTTTCTGTGAAAACATCTCTGAATTTTGCTGTTCATCACTAGAAATGGTTGATGTGATAACATTGTAATAAAAGGTTCAAATCTAGTAAAAGTACACTGTGGAGTGTGATATTACCTTAAGAGAGATGTAACAGAGATGTAAATTTCTTTGTAGAGTTAGCCATTTTAAACCACTTGAAATATTAGATTATTAATCAGTAAGCATTCTGTGAAAAGAGTATTTACCTCATGTCAAGTTATCTCACTGCTGCCATCAAATCATGGATTCACTTTGATATCTGCTTCAGCGTTAACATTATTGAAATAATTTCATCCACTGGTGTGGTATGTTTTTCATTTGCATCAGGTTGTTTTTTTTAAATTTCGATTACCAGCCAATTTTTTTGAGATTATGGGTGATAACTAATTCTTCAAAACTTTTAAGCTATACCAATTTTGTATTGATCTGGTCATAAACAGCTAACTGATGAGTGATTGATTATCTGTCTATGTGAAATGTTATGCTATGCATATTCATTGGATATTTAACAAATTTGTTAATGCATTGACTTAACTGCAGACCTTTCCTGATGTTACATGACTGAGAAAACTTTCTCTCTACTCTGTTACGATTGCAATCTATGTTCTTTATTCATGAAGTAAACTATCTAAAGCCACTTGGAGATGTATAATAACCACATTAAAGTGAAGTTGACTGTTCTTACAATAACTGAAAAATTACGGTTTGTTGTATCCCGAATGAGATGGCATGCTAATAAAATAATATTAAAATGGGCTCTGACACTTACATAAGGAAATTTGTGGAGCACAAAACAAAGAGGGAAAATTATGGCACATTATGCAATGCCAGTACACAGGTAATACAAAAATAATATGCTTTCATCGTTTTTTACTGAATATCTGTACTTGAACCTTAAACTCCCCACAATAGTCTAATTACAGTGAATAAAACACTCTTAAATATATGCCTAATAAGTGGTTGGTTTGTCACTTAAAGTGTATTTAAGATTTAATATTTTCATAAAATAACTTATTAAGATACTTGTTGGTGTGTAATGTTGTGTGAAAATTTGAAATCTCCAGATTTAGTACCTGAATATGTAAACCACTCAGTGTCCCAGGACTTGTTTTTACTCATATTTACCCATTTTTCGTGAGGTATCTGGACATATTTTAATATAATTGTTCATTTTCTAAAATAAAAATGCCATGTTTAGATAGTTATGCTTGTTCCTTTTTATCTTTAACCGTCTTTTCAAACTTTATTAGTAGTGATAAAAGCAATTATTTTGTAACTTTGTTAAATTGTAACTTTATTTTTGACATTTTTAATCATTTTACAACTATAAGCATTCAACAGTGCTAAAACATAGATGACAAAATGCTTTAATCTTAATATTTTTATTATTTTCTGATTTTTCAAGCATCTTATTTTCACTTTGAAATGTTTTCTTATTCAAAATTCCATTTCATTTTGCATATTTATTCAGGTCTATGGTTAACTGTTTTCTCTCTATCGATATATGTACAAATACAAAATAAAGTTTACTTTATTTTTATAATGTAACTATTGTTTCTAGTTTATCGGTTACCCTTAAGTATATTAGTATACTTTAGTATTAGTCCATGAGCCAGGACCACAAATTTGAGACATCGGTACCATTTGAGGGAATAAATGTCATAGTGATTTTTGATTAGGTATACACCTTTAGTTTCAGAATATATGTGATAGAATTGCATTGATGGTAGCTTTTTGTGTGTTATCGCATGATATATAACAGCTACTCCAAATCACATTTTCAAAAATTGGATATAGCAGGAAATAATGTGTCTGACTTCAAAATGATGATTCTCACTTCTTATTGGCCATGTGTTTTGGAATTAATAAACTTTTACTTATAATATGTTATTTGATATAGAAATGGGGGGTGAAATGAGCAAAGATGATATCTAACATCACTGTACAAATGCATTGTGTGTAAATATCATATATAATAAAAGTCTAATTTCTGTGATGGCTTTCCAAATATTACACGTATTAGAACTAATTCTGAAAATTTGAAAAACTAATGCCAGTATTTGTGAAAAATAACAGTAACAATATTAATGATTTCTTCAGCCTTAGATACAATGGTCATAATACAATTACATTATGGTATACCACTGTATGATAACACAAATGTGGCAAAAATCATAACTTATTCCTGGTTATATTTGGATTGTTGTTGTTAAAGTGTCATTTGTTGATATTTTGCTTGTCCAGTATGACAGATACCTTTGCTTGCATAATTTTCAGTCCAGCAGAGGTTTTCAGTTCATTGCAACTGGCCTTAGCTATTGAATGCAGTGTTCATATTTAAATAATTTCTCCTGTTTTATGTTATGTAGTATAACTTACATGTATGTAGATGTCTTTAGAATGGAGACTAATCAGCAACTGGAAAATATTGAGAAATGTGTATTTTACACTATAAATCATCAAAAGATGAACATTTAGTTACAATTTTAAATTATTAATCGTGGAAAAGAATGCTTGAAGCCAAAACTGGCTTGGCTGAAAACTGAAAAATTTTAAGCCAATATCAGATATTGCTTAAAAACTTTCAGAAACAGAAACCCGACAATCTTCTATCATCTTAACTGTCGAAGCCTCTTCACATATATTTAAAAAAATGCTGTAAATACAGTAGTTTTCAAGTGACAACTGATTTGCTCAATAGTGAGAACCTGAAAGTAGCTATTGCTCAGAAATGCCATGAGCCACATATCTACAATTTCACTCTGTTATAGCTGACCTATAAGTAGATGAATAACATATTCAAACAAAATTCTCTAAATGCAATAGTTTTTGAGTTAAAACTGATTTATACAACAGTGAGAATCTCAAAGTAGCTATTGCTCTGCCTTTCAATGAGCTACAGGTCTGGAATTTTACTATGTTATAGCTGACCCAAAAGCAGGTGAAAAACATATTAAACAATATACTGTAAATGCAATAGTTTTCAAATTACAAGCTATTTACTTAACAGCTACAGCCTCAAAGTCAGCTTACATACAGATTAATGACATGAATGAAACACAATAAATCATGACAAAAGACATTTTTACTATCTAGGGGTAGGAATAACATTGAATTCTGTAGTGATGTGAGTATAGACTTTTTGGAATATATAAAAAAGCGTCCCTGAAATCACCACTGCCACATTATGGTCTCCCTTGAATTTCTCCCTTATTATTGGAAGCTTTCTAACCACATTTGGCAGTGATGTACCTTAATCATGGATTAATTTTTTCCATTTGCTTAAGTTTGACCTTTGATCAAAAAGCATTTCTGGTACGCCTGCCCATTATTGCCACTTAGCAAAATCTACTTACTGCAGAGGCTTGTAATTTTATACACATGTTTACACTATCAAAAATCAAAAATGAGTGATTTTCTCACCAACCAGAATGTATTGAGAAGTAGTAAAAACCATATGTGCAGTGTCTAGAAAATAAGTGGACCCCGCGACCCCCTGTAGGGGTTTCTAGAGCTTTAGAATGTATTAAGAGGTATTGGGAAACCATATTTAAAGAGTCTAGATAACCTGTCAAATTTAACCACTGACCCCTCTTTCAGCTCCAACTAGGGTGATAAAATAGCAGATTTTGTTTTTTTGTGTCTTATATCTCCTTTATTATTGCTTTTACAGCTTTAGAATGTATTAAGATGTATTAAGAAACCATATGTGGACAGTCCATATAGCCGGTCACATCTCTCCCCTGACAAACTGTCATATGGATCAAACTGGGGCCATAAAGTAGCAGATTTTGTTATTTGGCCTTATATCTCCTTTATTATTGCTTTTACAGCTTTAGACTGGATTCCATATATGGAGAGTGTAGATAGTCTTTCAGATTTACCCCTGACAGCTTTAGAATGTATTAACAGGTTATAGGAAACCATACACAGGAATTCTAGATATCCAGTCATATTTACTCCCCAATACCTCTATAGGGTCAAACTGTAATAGCAAAAAATTAGAAGATTTGGTCTTTTTGCTTAATATCTCTTTTATTTTTGCTTTTACAGCTTACAAATGAATTGAGGGGGTACTGGAGAGCATTAACAGAGAGTCTACATGGCCAGTCATATTTACTCCCTTTCACCCCTCCGCTCAAATTATGGGTCAAACTAGGCTTATAAAATAGCAGATATTTTTTTAATCTTATATCTCCTTTATTATTGCTTTTACAGTTTTAAACTGGATTTTATACATGGAAAGTCCACATAGCCAGTCATATTAAATCACTGACCCCTCTTTTCGGTCAAACTGAAGTCATAACATGGGAGATTTTGTGTTTTGTCTTATATCTCTTTTATTATTGCTTTTACAGCTTCAGAATGCATTAATGACCCAAGAAAACAAAATAAAGCTTTATTTTTTTTCTTTCATGTCAATGAATAAACCTCCACACTTTCTGCTTAACTTTCACTTCTTCTCTCAGTGCTGCCAGTTTTTCTTTTCAAAAACATTTTTCTACTTTTACATTACATTTGCATCTAACGTTTGGGGACACTTTGTTTTTATAAGCAAAATATTCCTCCAGTTATATATTTGAATTGCTAAATAAATTCTGAACATATTCAATGTAGATTAGGGTGGGTAGGGTTCATAGGGTTGTTTAAGCATTTTCTAAAGTAATCAACCAATATTTTGGTCAAAAGTGAAAGAATTTGTTTCTGCTGAAGAATAGGCATGTACTTGGGTTACCACCAATAACACTGTTTTCAATGTAAAATATAAAACACTATTGCATGAATAGGCCTTAAACTGTATTGTTATTGTAACGAATTATAATGTGGAGACGTTAGTTTAACCAAATTCACAAAAATGAGTATATAATCATTATACTTTGTATTACCATACTCTGTGAAATATTCCTTGTAGGGGCGTGTTATGAAATGTATGATAGCATACATAAAGCTACCAGTGATACACTGCTATCATATATTTTCTAGCTCTACAGATGTATACCTTGCCAAAACTTACCAAAGGCATTATTCACAAATTTGGTACCAACCAACCATGCTGACTCATGGACTAATACAATAAATGTCTGCTGTACTTCATGGATGACTATTAAGTGTCACTATTTTCTGAGGCATCAAATGCCTGTTTGTGTAATATATTAATAACAAAGCAACACGCAACCCTTGTCTGGGGGTAGTGTGAAAAAAATACAAAATTCCAATGAATTATTTTTTAAGTTATGCATGTGGATATTGCCAAATATCGTAAAAACAATTCTGGCTGCATAATCCGTAGCTGGACCAGCTTTAAGGAAGACTCAGTCATGGGTAGGTTGATACTTATGACGAAACAGGAGCTTGATCAGATGTATAGCTTAAGATATATACATATGAGCAAGGAGACTGACAAACAAATGGATGTGATCACAGTACTTACAATCCTCCCCTTTAAGGGTGGGATTGTCCTCTTCAAAATTTATTCAGGTTGATGATATTCATTGGGATCCAGATTTTTCACAACAGAGCTCTGTCCCACAACTTTTATGGCGGTTGTTATTGTTGTTTTAAATGTCATTTAAACCAAAGTAAAGTTTGCATGCAATTCTTTTTTCTGAGGTGAAAGAGATGGAAAACATCTGATGATTTTTTTATTATGTTAAAATAATGACATTGTCCTAGATTGCCATATGTCATGGTGGTTCCTACTGCATTGTAATAGAATTTATCTAAATTGAAAAGTTTGTGTAAAAAGTGTATGTAGAAAGATCTGACCTTGAGACTATGATATGTAGTTCATACTTTTTGTTATACAAATGAAATATTTATGTTTTAGGATTAAAGTCTAATACATTCATAGCAAAAAGCAGAAATGTTTAATTCATGTGGAATAATCAATCAATATTAAAATGATGTAATGCCATTATATTCCAAAAAGTCAACCAAAAACTTGTATCCTATACTCCACTATACAAATACAGAAACCAGTCCCACATGTAAAACAGCTGTACTTGTCAAAGGCTAAGGTCATTATCAGACAGATTTCACCATTTCTTCTCTTAAGCTCACAAAATTTGAAAAAGGGGTCAGCTACTTTTCCAGTTATCCTAAAAGTAATCCGAAAAGTAATCACTGAAATGTTGGTGAGTGACAAAGCTAAAGAGTGATATATCCCAACTCTTGCCATGAGGTATAATTTGTCACATTAAAAAACATATAGAATGTTTATTTTTGTAATATTTCTCTACTGCCTAATCTCTGCCAAAAGACATCCTCAGATGTGATTGGGACAGTAAGATGGAGATCTCAAGTAAAAAATTCAGGTACATGAAAAGCAATCACCACTGCAGAGGGATCAATATGTGTAAAAATAACTCAAGGAGGATACACTCTTTCAAAAACAAAGGATACCAGCTTCTTTCTGAAAGAGGAACAAAAGCGACAGAGATATTACTTAACAAATCCAGTATAAACTTTTGAAGTATCACAAGTAAAGTCACAAGCAACATTCTTCCTTAAATATTCATGTAGTGTTGGACAATAATATGAGGCCACTAGAACTTTACTGTCCATCTTGTTTCTCTTTGTGTGAAGTGTATTCTATTAGTCACACATTTTTTCTGTGCTGCAATCACTAGCTACCTCAAACGCGTTCATGTACTTACATTGTGTTTGGTTGTGGTTGATTGTAGTACACTCAAAAAGTTCATTATAGTACATTCTGCTTTGCCACGAGTGCGATTTGGTAGGATTAAGAATTGGGTAGGACACTTTGTCAGTACTTGGCTTACGTTTGGGACTACAATCAACCACAACTGATTTTTTAAAAAGATATGCAATTTTTCTAACTAACTTCCATAGCCAAATTAGAATTTAAATACAGAAGGAGGTAGGAGACGGCTTTATGGGAAGCTTGTTCTCCAACATATTCTACCAAACTACATGGTCTCCTTTTAAGTTATGACAAGGTCATCAAGGGAAAAGCAAATACGTACAGCAGTAACCATGAGCAAGGCTGTTATTTTAGCATTAAGAGTTAAAATTTAAGCTCCAAGCTTTTCTCCACAGAAACTCATGTGGAAAGTCCAGCCAGATTTCAGAAGAGGTGGACTGTTTGGCAAACTTTTCTAAATACTTTGCTAGGTTATTTTGTCTAAACCAAAGGACTACAGAATCATACCAGTCTCTAAACGCTTGACTGAGACAGATCATTCTCTCTAGGATATGCAGTTTCCATCTTGGAAGAATACCAAAAAAGCTGTTATATATGTAGAGATCAGAGTGGATATATTAACGTTAAATTTAAGGTTCTTTTAACAAAGCCATGTTTGCATGGATTTTAGTTTTATTGAATGCAAGAAAAACTAGCAGATTTTTACAATACCTTTCTAAAGACAGTCTACTGAATATAAGATATTTCTGAATTAAATAGTTTTGAAACTAATACTGATGCGACACTTGCAAAAGAATTTGTAAGACTAATTGTGCATAGTTAGTGGGAGTACGTAAATACAAGTGACCTATATTTATAAAATTTGTTACAACTAAAGACACAGAAATAAGATCTAGCCCATAGGATGATGAATGTTATTTATTTTTATTTTTTCTTGCTATAAAATTCATAGTCAAGAACGGATATTTACTTTTACTGTGTACCACTTTTATTTAATCAAAAGCAACATTCAAAGTCAAAATTGAGCATTTAAGTCCTGTTAAGTCCATCAGCTGGGGGTCATACTGGGAAAGGCCGTCATCATTTGTTATATTTGGGATCTAATACATAGAGCTGACAGCCCTGTGGCCAGATGCTAAAGTTGCTAACTTACTAGGCCACTGAGGATCTCCTTTAATAGTAATCAGAACAAGTAAACATTAACATTAATATGCTGAACTTCACGTTCATATTGTGCTACATCAGTTAATATAAATAATTTATTTTTCACTGGAGATTTCTCTGCCACTTTTGCATGATTTTTATTGCAATAAGAGTGAGCTGAAACTCTGTCAAAATACTTTTCTAGTGATATACAGAACAGACTTATAAGGTGGTTACTTAACAGAAATACTGAGGTTTCCTGAGAATAAGTCTTGGTCTAATATTTGACAGTAACAGCTACATAGATTTGAACTGAGTAAAACAGAATCAAATACATTACAATCAGTTACAGAATATGGATTCAACTGTGATACAAGCAATAACCTTCATTATCACACAGTACATGAAAATGCCACAGTCTTTTTAGAAATTCTTTGCCTTTATACTTTCATTACTGTTATTCATTTATAGGTGCATACATTTTTTATTAAATATGCTTGTATTCCAGGCAAGAGCATTTCAGTTTTTATTAAAAAGATGAGACTTCTAACATAAAGCAGATTCTCTATGGTTCCCGGACTATTGGTTTTGCAGTTTTGTGCATTAGAGAATGTATAAATCAGTTTGGAGCTTTGCAAATCCTTCCTTATTATTGTTATAAATATTATTATTAATATTATTTATACAATGTTAACCATGAGTTTAAGCGTAATTGCGGAGAGGTGAGAATCAATCAAATGCCAAGCTCAGATCAGCTATATATATTAAAGTGAAAAATATTATGCTGAATCTATAAACCCTGGTATTTTTGCAAATTTGGATAACAAATTGTCATACAGATACACCTTATGCCAGGTCACACCATCCCATGCTGACCTCACAAGCTACATATGAGTGCAAAATATTTAACTTCTGGGAGCTTTTTTCTGGCTCTATGAATTTTGTGTTTTGGTGGCATCCATAAGATTTTATAAGTTTGATTTGTATTTGGGTAGGACATGTTTGAGACAATATTGACAGAATTTGACTTCTTTAACATTTTTTCAAAAACCTGCCACAAGCTGTTATGTGCTAAAATCAAATGTTTACCCTAGAGAGGTGAGGGAAAATATCAGAATGAGTACACAGGGTTGCTCATCTTCAAGCGTGCACTACCCACAAATAAGGTCCATTTGCCGAATACCTGGGCAGAACAGTGCAATGGAACATTATGTTCTTGGGATGACACACAAGATAGCTGAACATGTGATGATTATATCCCATATTCTCTGGTATAAACACCCTCAAAATATACATGATGGCACCCTAACTGCTGCAGTTGCTGTTGATACCCTGCTTCCACTGTTGGTAATTCGCTTCCTAACCACCATGGCGGTTTGGCTGAGAGAAAATTATTAGAAATCATGTGATGTATATCTTCAATGTTGTTGTTTTATACTTTAAATTTAAAAATGACTTACAATAAGTCACCAACTATCTAACTATAGCGCAAAAACAATGTTGTTAATATGTGCCTTGGAAAAATGCCACCAATTCCATCTGGGTTAAGCAACAAAAGCTGTAATCACTGAAAAATGAGAATTTAAAATGCAAGGTTGTGCTAAACATTTTATTGTTCTTTTTATCTGAAAAAAAACTTAATTCCTGCCATATTTTAGTTACTAAATATGTGTTATCTGAACAAATTTTAATTTTTACAAAGTTAGTTGAATATCAGAGGTGGATGTTTTTGGCTTATTTAAGACACCTTTGGCCACCAATGAAGGAAACATGATGGCAATCCATAAATATATGAAATATTCTGGAAGACTTTTCTCTTTGGTCAGGCTCAAATTGAAGACCAAACTTTAGTAATAAAAAATGAAAAAAAAGATTTAGCCTTATTTGGACTCCTGAGCTGGTATTACGTGAGACAAAATTCTAATTGCCTTTAAAGGGATATCAGTCCTTTAGTGGCTGAGAGAAAATTATTAGAAATCATATGACGTATATCTTCTATGTGGCTGTTTTATACTTTAAATTTGATTATGACTTACAATAAGTGGAGTGTCTAGAAAATAAGTGGACCCCGACCCCCTGTAGGGGTTTCTAGAGCTTTAGAATGTATTAAGAGGTATTGGAAAACCATATTTAAAGAGTCTAGATAGCCTGTCAAATTTAACCCCTGACCCCTCTTTCACCTCCAACTAGGGTTATAAAATAGCAGATTTTGTTTTTTTTGTCTTATATTTCCTTTATTATTGCTTTTACAGCTTTAGAATGTATTAAGATGTATTAAGAAACCATATGTGGACAGTTCATATAGCTGGTCACATCCATCCCCTGACAAACTGTCATATGGGTCAAACTGAGGCCATAAAGTAGCAGATTTTGTTATTTGGCCTTATATCTCCTTTATTATTGCTTTTACAGCTTTAGACTGGATTCCATATATGGAGAGTGTAGATAGTCTTTCAGATTTACCCCTGACAGCTTTAGAATGTATTGACAGGTTATAGGAAACCATACACAGGAATTCTAGATATCCAGTCATATTTACTCTCCAATACCCCTATAGGGTCAAACTGTAATAGCAAAAAAATTAGAGGATTTGGTCTTTTTGCCTTATATCTCTTTTATTTTTGCTTTTACAGCTTACAAATGAATTGAGAGGGTACTGGAGAGCATAAACAGAGAGTCTGCCTGGCCAGTCATATTTACTCCCTTTCACCCCTCCCCTCAAATTATGGGTCAAACTAGGCTTATAAAATAGGAGATATTTTTTAAAATCTTATATCTCTTGTATTATTGCCTTTACAGTTTTAGACTGGATTTTATGCATGGAAAGCCCACATAGCCAGTCATATTAACTCACTGAACCCTCTTATCAGTCAAACTGAAGTCATAACGTGGGAGATTTTGTGATTTTGTCTTATATCTCTTTTATTATTGCTTTTACAGCTTCAGAATGTATTAATAACCCAAGAAAACAAAATAAAGCTTTAATTTTTTTTCATGTCAATGAATAAATCTCCACACTTTCTGCTTTACTTTCACTTCTTCTCTCAGTAGTGCTGGTTTTTCTTTTCAAAAACATTTTTCTACTTTTATATTACATTTGCATCTAACGCTTGGGGACACTAGGTTTTCATAAGCAAAATATTCCTCCAGTTATATATTTAAATTGCTAAATAAATTCTGAACATATTCAATGTAGATTAGGGTTGATAGGGTTCATAGGGTTGTTTAAGCATTTTCTAAAGTAATCAACCAATATTTTGGTCAAAAGTGAAAGAATTTGTTTCTGCTGAAGAATAGGCATGTACTTGGATTTCCACCAATGACACTGTTTTCAATGTAAAATATAAAACACTATTGCATGAATAGGCCTTAAACTGTATTGTTTTTCTAACAAATTATAATGTGGAGACGTTAGTTTAACCAAATTCACAAAAATGAGTATATAATCATTATACTTTGTATTACCATACTCCTTGTAGGAAATATTCCTTGTAGGGGCGTGTTATGAAATGCATGATAGCATACATAAAGCTACCAGTGATACACTGCTATCATATATTTTCTAACTCTACAGATGTACATCTTGCCAAAAATTACCATTAGCATTATTCCCAAATTTGGTACCAACCAACCATGCTGACTCATGGACTAATACAATAAATGTCTGCTGTACTTCATGGATGACTATTTTGTCACTATTTTCTGAGGCATCAAATGCCTGTTTGTGTAATATATTAATAACAAAGCAACACACAACCTTTGTCTGGGGGTAGTGTGAAAAAAGTACAAAATTCCAATGAATTATTTTTTTAAGTTATGCATGTGGATATTGCCAAGTATAGCAAAAACAATTCTGGCTGCATAATCCGTAGCTGGACCAGCTTTAAGGAAGACTCAGTCATGGGTAGGTTGATACTTATGTCAGAACATGAGCTTGATCAGATGTATAGCTTGAGATATATATATATATCAGCAAGGAGACCGACAAACAAATGGATGTGATCACAATACTTTCAATCCTCCGGTTTAAGGGTGGGATTGTCCTCTTCAAAATTTATTAAGGTTGATGATATTCATTGGGATCCAGATTTTTCACAACAGAGCTCTATCCTACAACTTTTATGGCGGTTGTTATTGTTGTTTTAAATGTCATTTAAACAAATGTAAAGATTGCATGCAATTCTTTTTTCTGAGGTGAAAGAGATGGAAAACATCTGATGATTTTTTTATTATGTTAAAATAATGACATTGTCCTAGATTGCCATAACGTCATGGTGGTTCCTACTGCATTGTAATAGAATTTATCTAAATTGAAAAGTTTGTGTAAAAAGGGTATGTAGAAAGATCTGACCTTGAGACTCTGCTCAAGAACATGAACAGGCCAAAATACTCAACATAACATATTTTTTGTGAAATATTAATTGTTATTGGTAAATGAGGATCTGATATCAACCTTCAAGAACTTGTGTGCTAGAAATGTTTGATGTTGTTAGATTGGACCTTGGACCCTTCTTGAAAGGTCCCTAATCAATCTAATCCATTTTGTCAACACAACTCTCTTGATTTTGTATATTATTAAAAACCATATTAACTAAAACTACATCTCAGAAGAATATTTTACCATTTTGACAATATAGTAATTATGGAAAACGTAATAAACTGTAAAGCAACATTAAAGTTTAACAATAATTATGAAAGATATGTTGTTCATACTTTTTGTTATACAAATGAAATATTTATGTTTTAGGATTAAAGTCTAATACATTTATAACAAAAAGCAGAAATGTTTAATTTATGTGTAATAATCAATGAAATATTAAAATGATGTAATGTCAACCTATAAAAATTGTTTCCTATACTCCACTATACAAATGCAGAAACCAGACCCACATGTAAAACAGCTGTGCTTGTCATAGGCTAAGGTCATTATCTGACAGATTTCACTATTTCTTCTCTTAAGCTCACAAAATTTGAAAAAGGGGTCAGCTACTTTTCTAATCCTTTCTGAAAAGTAATCACTGAAATGTTGGTGAGTGACAAAGCTAAAGACTGATATATCCCAACTCATGCCATGAGGTATAATTTGTCACATTAAAAAAACATATAGAATGTTCATTTTTGTAATACTTCTCTACTGCTTAATCTCTGCCAAAAGACAACCTCAGATGTAATTGGGACAGTAAGATGGAGTTAAAAATTCAGGTACATGAAAAGCAATCACCACTGCAGAGGGATCAATATATGTAAAAATAACTCAAGGAGGATACACTCTTTCAAAGACAAAGGATACCAGCTTCTTTCTGAAAGATGAAAGAAAATGACAGAGAAGATATTACTTGACAAATCCATTATAAACTTTTGAAGTATCACAAGCCACAAGCCACAACATTCTTGCTTTAATATTTATTTAGTGTTGGACAATAATATGGAGCCACTAGAATTTTACTGTCCATTTGTTTCTCTTTGTGTGAAGTGTAATCTATCAGTCACACCTCTTTGTTCTGTGCTGCAATCACCAGCTACCTCAAACATGTTCATGTACTTACATTGTGTTTGGTTGTGGTGGATTGTAGTACATTCAAAAAAACATTGTAGTACATTCTGCTTTATCATGAGTGCGATTTCGTAGGATTAAGAATTGGGTAAGACACTTTGACAGTACTTTATACTGCTTTGCGGGGGCCACGGTGGCAGAGTGGTAACACTCTCACCTCCCACCTCTGAGGTCGGGGTTCGATCCCCGTCACGGCCTCAAGTGGGAAAGCTGGTGGTTGCTTGCCGTTGGTCGGCAGTTTACAGTACAGAACCCTAACGAACTGTATGTACTGGTTTCTTCTGCCCTTCCAACTACCCGTCGTGATATGACCTGTACAGTGTTGAAAGCGACGTAAAACCCCAAATAAATAAATAAATTCAACATATTCTACCAGAATACATGGTCTCTTTTTAAGTTTTAAGGACAAGTTCATCAAGGGAAAAGCAAATCCGTACAGCAGCAACCATAAGCAAGGCTGTTATTTTAGTATTAAGAGTTAAAATTTAAGCTCCAAGCTTTTATCCACAGAAACACGTGGAAAGTCCAGCCAGATTTCAGAAGAGGTGGACTGTTTGGCAAGCTTTTCTAAGTACTTTGCTAGGTTATTTTGCCTAAACCAAAGGACTACAGAATCATACCAGTCTCTAAACGCTTGACTGAGACAGATCATTCTCTCAAGGATATGCAGTTCTCCATCTTGGAAGAATACCAAAAAAGCTGTTATATATGTAGAGATAAGAGTGGATATATTAACGTTAAATTTAAGCTTGTTTTAGCTCAGCCATGTTTGCATGGATTTTAGTTTTATTGAATGCAAGAAAAACTAGCAGATTTTTACAATACCTGGATAAAGACAGTCTAATGAATATAAGATATTTCTGAATTAAATAGTTTTGAAACTAATACTGACGGGACACTTGCAAAAAAATTTGCAAGACTAATCATGCATAGTTAGTGGGAGTACGTAAATACAAGAAACATATGTCCTGGACTGTGATACAGATCATGGTTGATAATAAAATGGAAAATTTTATATTTATATTTTTAAAATATGTTACAACTAAAGGCACAGAAATAACATGTAGCCCATAGGATAATGAACATTATTTATTTTTATCTTTTCTTGCTATAAAATTCATAGTCAAGAAGGGATATTTACTTTTACTCTGTACCACTTTTATTTAATCAAAAGCAACATTCAAAGTCAAAATTGAGCTTTTAAGTCCTGTTCATCAGCTGGGGGTCATACTGGGAAAGGCCGTCATCATTTGTTATATTTGGGAATCTAACACATAGAGTTGACAGCCTGTGGCCAGATGCTAAAGTTGCTAACTTACTAGGCCACTGAGGATCTCCTTTAATAGTAATCAGAATAAGTCAACATTAACATTAATTTGCTGAAATGACCATGTTGTGCTACATCAGTTAATATAAATAATTTATTTTTCACTGGAGATTTCTCTGCCACTTTTGCATGATTTTTATTGCAATAAGAGTGAGCTGAAACTCTGTCAAAATACTTTTCTAGTGATATACAGAACAGTATTATAAGGTGGTTACTTAACAGAAATACTGAGGTTTCCTGAGAATAAGTCTTGGTCTAATATTTGACAGTAACAGCTTGTTACAGAATATAGATTCAACTGTGATACAAGAAATAACCTTCATTATCACACAGTACATGAAAATGCCACAGTCTTTTTTAGAAATTCTTTGCCTTTATACTTTCATTACTGTTATTCATTTATAGGTGCATACATTTTTTATTAAATATGCTTGTATTCCAGCCAAGAGCATTTCAGTTTTTATTAAAAAGACGAGACTTCTAACATAAAGCATATTCTCTATGGTTCCCGGACTATTGATTTTGCAGTTTTGTGCATTAGAGAATATATAAATCAGTTTGGAGCTTTGCAAATCCTTCCTTATTATTGTTATAAATATTATTATTATTATTATTCACACAATGTCAACCATGAGTTTAAGCGTAATTGCAGAGAGGTGAGAATAATTCAAATGCCAAGCTCAGATCAGCTATATATATTAAAGTGAAAAATATTATGCTGAATCTATAAATCTTTTTTCTGGCTCTATGAATTTTGTGCTTTGGTGGCATCCATAAGATTTTATAAGTTTTATTTGCATTTCCGTAGGACATGTTTGACACAATATTGACAGAATTTTCACCAAATGGCTTCTTTAACATTTTTCAAAAACCTGCCACAAGCTCTTATGTGCTAAAATCAAATGTTTACCCTAGAGAGGTGAGGGAAAAGATCAGAATGAGTACACAGGGTTGCTCATCTTCAAGCGTGCACTACCCACAAATAAGGTCCATTTGCAGAACACCTGGGCAGAACAGTGCAATGGAACATTATGTTCTTGGGATGACACACAAGATAGCTGAACATGTGATGATTATATCCCATATTCTCTGCTATGAACACCCTCAAAATATACATGATGGCACCCTTACTGCTGCAGTTGCTGTTGATACCCTGGTTCCACTGTTGGTAATTCGCTTCCTAACCACCATGGCAGTTTGGCTGAGAGAAAATTGTTAGAAACCATATGACATATGTCTTCAATGTGGCTGTTTTATACTTTAAATTTAATTATGACTTACAATATGTCACTAACTATAGTGCAAAAACAATATCGTTAATATGTGCCTTGGAAAAATGCCACCAATTCCATCTGGGCCAAGCGACAAAAACTGTGATCACTGAAAAAGGAGAATTTAAAATGCAAGGTTGTACTAAACATTTTATTGTCCTTTTTCCCGGGAAAGGACTTAATTCCTGCCAGATTTTAGTTACTAAATATGTGTTATCTGAACGAATTTTAATTTTTACAAAGTTAGTTGAATATCAGAGGTTGATGTTTTTGGCTTATTTAAGACACCTTTGGCCACCAATGAAGCAAACATGATGGCAATCCATAAATATATGAAATATTCTGGAAGACTTTTCTCTTTGGTCAGGCTCAAATTTAAGACAAAACTTTATTTAAAAAAAACAAAAAAACAAAAACAAAACAAAACAAAAAAAAAAGATTTAGCCTTATTTGGACTCATGAGTTGGTATTACATGAGACAAAATTCTAATTGCCTTTAAAGGGATATCAGTCCTTTAGTGAATCTCGAGCCAGGCATTTGCTTGACAACAAAATGCAAAATTCTAATTATATGGCACAAACGTTTGAAAAAAAACCATTGTTGTACATCCATTGGCCTAAACAGAGCTTGTGATTTATTTCTTAGTCGTGCACCTAGTACATTGCATAAACACACAAAAAAACATTTGGAAATGAACTACAACGGAAACATATATATTATTTATTTACAGATGCAGGGAAAACAGTAAATTTTAAAAAGCATGAAAATTTAATTTAATTAAAGTTCCAGGGTCACCCAGGGAAAACTTTATATTGTTGTATTCTCTGAAGAACATTAATTTTTTTTCATCACAAGTTATGCAATCTTTTTTATTACAGACGGCAGAAGCATACTCATTAACTTACTTTTTAAGTTGTAGTGTATAGTTTTATAACATGTGCCTGCAGGGAGCAGCTAAAGAGTGGTTTAAACAGCTCAGGACATTGCCACAAACATTGGTAACATCTGCCATGACTTTTTATCGCGATTTAAAGCTGTGGGGCTTGATTGGACCAGAGAGGCATCCTACACAGTCAATCCAACAATTCTACATTGAGTCAGCCAATAGAGTGCTTCAGAAAGGGAGGGACAAAAATTGCAAAGACTGACAAAGACATACTTTATCAATTTGTTTGTGGCCTTTCAGCACCATGTCACCAACACACCATCGGCCCAGGATCCAGAGACATTAACCCAAGCCTCCAGGATTACAGCCCTATATGAGACAGGTAGGACATATGGCCAAGAGGACCCCTCACCAGCTGCTGCGGTAAAGCACCAAGATTCCCAGCCACTAGCCACATAAAAAACAGTGCAGCCTCTCTGTCGTTACTGCAAGTGGACCAGTCATGGTGACTGCCGCACCAGGGAAGCAAATAATAAGAGGCGCCTACAACCACCATTCAGGCCCACCAGACAACAGACAGGCATTTACAGGTCTGTTAACCCTGATATTGAATGCTTCAATTGTAATGGCAAAGGTCATATTGCTATCATTTGTCGTCAGTCAACTCAGATGTCAAATTCACCATCTACCCATCAACCTCTTTATGGAAGGAGGAGTAGAACACATTTTTCCCCACTCAGAACCCTTATTTTCCAATCTTAGGGTCCTCCTTCTGCCCGAAATTTTAGACTCAGAAATTTTACAAATACTTCACAGCAAAAACATCCTTTAAATTAACGGGACAAAGAAATTGTCCCATATTTGGCAATTGTAATCTTTTACAGTACTCTGGGCATATTAGTACCAATGCAAACTGCATGATTGAAGAAACATCAGACACAGACAGTAATGAACCTGAACCAATTCATTCATGTGTAAATTCTGAATATAGGGACACGTTTTTTTCGTGAGACATGTAATTGTATAAGAAATTGTTCCGGTATCAATTTTTTCCACAGAGGAAAGATGACATTGCAAGATTATTTTGAAAACACAAAATTACACTACTCTAGGGCTGTTGAATTTTGTAATAGGTTGTCTATATTGGAAGATTTGGACTAACACAATAATGACGATTGTATACATTCTCACACTCATAACCCTTCAGAAGAGTTTATGTACAATGCAATTCATGGTGACAAAAATATTGACTGTCAATGTAAAGATCACAAAGGCAAACACCACTCACTCCAGATGCATAATTTCTCCCCTCCCCACTAGACCACTAAAACAGGGAAACAGTAGAAAGAGCCTGCAAGAGTTTAAAAGAATGATCCATGTTGAAGCAAAGCAGTTCTCTAAAACCGCTCCTTTTCAAATACACATCCAGACAGTCGAATACCTATACAACCGGTAGTGATTATCAAGCTTTACTTGACATAGGCTCAGATATTTCAACACTGCCTGAACGCATTTAGTTGCAAGATGGAAGCTTGAGACAATTACCTAGATTTCTGACAAACATTGGAGAGGCCATTACTGTAGCTGTACTGGTAATTGTATGTATTTTAAGTATTATGTGTTTCCTACCATTACCATTGGTCCCTATACACTCACTATGCAATTTTATGTACCTTCTAATGCTACCAAAGACATTATTTTAGGTGTTCACTTTTGCAAAACGACTCGTGCTTATTTACATTATGGCTCTAATTCTTTGCACTGTAACCTTTAACAATGCAGTCCTCAGTACGGGTGCAACACAGATTCCCCCACACTCCACTGTAAATGTAATGTGTTCCCCAAGAGCTCCTGTACTCATTTCAACACGATTATTACCCTGTTATGAAGGAAAAATGATTGCCCATCACATTTTTACTGAATTAACAGACACAAATAAACCAGTTTTCAAGATTCCATTTACTAAGAATTTAAACAAAATATAAATCATGCTAAAACGCTTGAAAGTTGGATTTTGGATTATTTTAGGGCCACAGGTGAACAAATAATCACACGCAAGTAAAAACTCAGATAATTGATAGAATTCATTTAACAGGACTAACCAATATAGATTCTACTTCGTACTCTCACAACACAGGCACAAACTTTAGAGAAAAGAACAGAGTTTAATATCACAGATAATCACCCCCCCCCCCACCCCCGTGAAACTTTTCCACTGCTCACACACGACCTTTGCGAGGCATCAACTTCATCAGAGCAGCAAAAGTCACGATTGAATTATTGCAGGAATTTGATGATGTTTTCTTGCTCTCTGGTCAGAAACTAGCATGTACAAACATTACAGAGCAAATATTAAACATCTAATCTGACACTAAACCATGGCCTTGTAGCGCAGTGAGACTACATAACACACACGTTTGGCCATTTTGCAAGAAAGTATAAAAGACTTATTAAATCAAGGTACAGTAGAATACCAGTTCTTTTAACACCCTGTGGTTCTAGTTACTAAGAAATCAGATAGTGACAGTGTATCTGCCTGGATTGTAGACTCTTAAATAAACATATCCCACCAATTCCTAAAGTACTTCAGGAGGTCCAGACCCAGATATTTTATAGCCTCTGATGAGACTGACCAAAAAGTAATTTCAGTCGAAATTTAATTGACACACAGTACATTATATCAGGCAAAAATAATTTATATGCCCCAGTCGACATATTAGCAGGAAGCAGTTCAATAGTTAATCTGGTTTACATACTGCTTTTCTATGCAAAACAGGTCTTGTATTGGCCACCAGTTTATATTGTCAGAATAATAACAAAAGATGCCTTAAAATTAAGATACTGATCTGCAATATTCACAGAAAATATGATAAATAGGACTGAAAAATCAAAGCCTAGCTTTTTAAGCAATGCAAAATACTCCATTTTCGGGGGATGTAATAAGGCAACCACCAAAATGTCCGTTATTACAAGTGGGATGTCTATACATAGCTATATCAAGTAGTAACGAAGTATAAAATAAATTATAAATATGATACTAATCAGCAACATCCAAGGAAAGAGATTCTAGCTGTGGCTATTTGGATTAGACAGTAAGCATTATTTGTCTTTATATAAACATATTAAATGCTACATGAGCTAAAATAACTTCTGATAATATTATCAGGTCAGGTGATCAAAACTAGACTTAGAAACCTCAAAGCAACATGCAAAGGAAGAAATATTCAGTTTTTATTATACATTAGTGGAGAGATATAAAAAAATACATACAATAAAGCATACAATATAACATTTAAATGTTTTTGTACTTATCCCTGACTTTAAACCTACTTCAGTTACAATTAATGTTTGTGATTGCTTTCACTATATTGATCGGGCGATTCTCTCTAGGTGTAGAGTTAATATTGCACAGTAGTTATGACATATATATATATGTATATATTACACTTTATTCATCATTAAGTAGACAGTGTGTAAAAACCCACCTTAAGTCGACACTAACCTATATCTTTCATTTGTAATGATAAAAACTTGAAATTTAAAAAATTTCTTGTATTTTTAATGAGGATTTTAAATATATATCCACAAAACACTTTTAGTTTTAAATAAAATATATAACTCAAGTGTCTACCTAAAAATGTCTACTTAATGTTTTACCCGATTAAAATCATCATTAAGTAGACTGTCCCCTTAAGTGGTGTAAAAACAGCCACATTAAGTAGACATTTTAATGTGGAGAAATATGAATTGGAAATCAGTTAAAAACATCCAAAAATAATTGCTTTTGTATTAACTCTAAATCTATGGCTCTTTGTATAAAAATGCATGGCATTCTGTATGTAGTTTTAGCTTTATTTTTTTCACAGATTCAATGCACAAATGACAATTGTTAAGTCTTGTTCAACATAACTAAAGCTTCCTTTGAAAACAGCCATCTCATATTCAAGAGAAAAATTCTGACTTCTACATAAATATTCCAGTTGAAAATAGAAATCCTTTTGATTTTTTGAAAAAAAATGAAATATTTTGTTTTCAGGCTTAAATACATGTATCTATACTTCCTAAAATTGGTTTAACTTGGATAATTTTTTAGAATTCTTGCAACGGTTTTCTCTTTTCAGTTTTAGTTAAATAATTAATTGAATAATAAATTTCCATGAAAGTTACTACTTGCTAAGTTTTATGCCAAATATTGATGTTATGTATATTAAATGCATGTATGGTGTACACAAAATGTCCTCAAAATTTGGGATTTTACATCCTAAGATATACACCAAATGCCCATTTAAGTTGGATTTTTACATCCTAAAATATACACAAGATGTCCACTTAAGTTGGGTTTTTACCTGCAAAGATATACACTAAATGTCCACTTTAGTTGGGTTTTTACCTCCAAAGATATACACTAAATGTCCACTTAAGTTGGGTTTTTACCTCCTAAGATATACACTAAATGTCCACTTATGTTGGGATTTTACATCCTAAAATATGTACAAGATGTCCACTTAAGTTGGGGTTTTACCTCCAAAGATATACAGTAAATGTCCACTTAAGTTGGGTTTTTACCTCCTAAGATATACACTAATTGTCCACTTAAGTTGGGGTTTTACATCCTAAGATATACACTATATGTTTACTTAAGTTGGGTTTTTACATCCTAAAATATATACAAGATGTCCACTTAAGTTGGATTCTTACATCCTAAGATAAACACTAAGTGTCCACTTAAGTTTGTCAAAATGTTGATGGAGATATGCACAGACACACAGATGATAGAAGGAAGCGTCTTCAAGTTAGAGCAAAGAAACCAAAAAGTCAGAAAGTAGCTATTACTCACTTAGCTATTGGGATAGACTCCCAAGTTACTCACCATGTTATAGCTATAGAAATAGTAGCTGAATAACATATTTTAACAAAATGCTCTAAATACAATACTTTTCAAGTTATAAGTGATTTAGTGCATGATTTCATGTATTTAAAGCATTTAAAATTATTTTAAAATTTCATAAAAAATACTTTATAAAGATCCAGCCCTGATACTCAAAGTGGAATCTATATGTGGCTTATTTGCATACAATTTTCACAAAAAGTCATCAATAGAGTCTGCATATACCCTGTGGATCAAAAATTTGGTCAAAAGCAGTCTAGGTCTCTCTGTTTCCAAGATAAAAATGTTCTTGTATTTTATGCAGAAATTAAAGATGGCTGGCAAATGTGGCGGTATAATGATTTTTGGAAAAAGTTGCCAGTAGACTCGCCAGATACCCTGTATGTCAAATATTTCGTCAAAATTGCTCTAGCTCACTCATTTTCCGAGACAAACATGTTTTTGCAATTTAAACAGAAATTTTAAAATAAAAAATTTTGTCAAAATCCCTCTAGCTCGCCCCATTTCTGAGATAAACACATTTTTGTATTTCATTGCAGAAATTCAAGATGGCCACCAAAAGTGGCAGGAAAACGATGTTGGTGAAAAGTTGCCACTAGGCTCTGCAGATACCCCGTGGGTCAAAAATTTCGTCAAAATTGCTCTAGCTCGCTCCATTTCTGAGTTAATTATGTTTGTGTGTTTTACACAGAAATTCAAGATGGCCACCAAAAGTGGCGGGATAACGATTTTTGGTGTTTAGCGCAGAAATTAAAGTTGGCCGACAAAAGTGGCGGGATAACAATTTTTGGGAAAAGTCGCCAATAGGCTCTCCAGATACCCTGTGGGTCAAAAATTTCTTCAAAATTGCTCTAGCTAGCTCCGTTTCTGATATAACCATATTTTTGTGTTTACACAGTAATTTAAGAAGGCCACCAAAAGTGGTGGGATAACAATTTTTTGCGTTTAACAGAAATTAAAGATGGCCGACAAAAGTGGTGAGATAACAATTTTTGGGAAAAGTCGCCAAGAGCCTCTCCAGATACCCTCCAGGTCAAAAATTTCGTCAAAATTGCTCTAGCTGAGTGACTCTCTGTTTCCGAGATAAATGTGTTTTTGCTATTAATACAGAAATTCAAATATTAAAACTTTTGTCAAAATTGCTTAAGCTCACTCCATTTCTGAGAGAAACACACTTTTCAAGATGGCCGCCAAAAGTCGCAGGAAAATGATTTTGGCAAAAAGTCGCTGCTAGGTTGAGCAGATACCCTGTGGGTTAAAACTTTTGTTGAAGTTACTATAGCTCATTCTGTTTCTGAGATAAACATGTTTTATGTAGAAATTCAAGATGGCCGCCAAAAGTAGTGAGAAAACGAGAAGTCGCCAATAGAATTTGCAGAAGCACTGTGGATCAAAAATTTTATCGAAATCGAGCTCTAGCTCTCTCCGTTTCCAAGATAAATGCATTTTACGTTTTATGAAGAAATTCAAGATGGCTGCCAAAAGTGGCAGGAGAAGTATTTCAGCGAAAACTTGCCAGTAGACTATGCAGATATCCCTGCAGGATAAAGGTTTTATCAAAATCACTCTAACTTGCTCCATTTTTGAGATAAACACGTCTTTGCATTTTACAAAGACATTCAAGATGGCCGCCAAAAGTGTTGGGAAAACGATTTGGTGAAAAAATCTGCAGGTAGACTCTGCAGCTACATTGTGGGTCAAAAATTCGTCAAAATCGCTCTAGCTCTCTCCATTTTCAAGATAATCACATTTTTGTATTTTACGCAGAAATTCAAGATGGCCACCAAAAGTGGCAGGAAAACGATTTTGGCAAAAACTCACCAGTAGAGTCTGCAGATCCCTTGGGATCAAATTTTTTTTCGGTATTGCTCTAGCTCTCTCCATTTCTAAGATAAACACGTTTTACACAGAAATTCATGATGGCCACCAAAAGTGTCACGAAAATGATTTCGGTGAAAAGTCAACAGTAGAACTAGACCTACGCATTGGAGAACTGATGCAAATTTGTATCCACCGGAAAGACAACTCACCAAAGCCAGTGAACCATTGTTTGACCTTGAAGGAGGGGCCAAAGGTTAATTCTAACATCGTAAGATTTCAAGCCCAAGATTTTGTATGAGTTGGTTTCGCATTGTAAACCTCTAGGATCAATAACAAGCCCATTATAAGCACTTTTAAGTTTGGCTATCGTCATTTGACCTTGAATGAGGGGCCCATCGTCAAATCTGACCACACCAAAAGATTCCGAGCTCAGGATTTCCTATAGGTTGGTTTACCATCCCAAACCTCTAGCACCAATAATCCAATAATAAGCAAGTTAGAAGCACTATTAATTGTGGTTATCCTCGCTTAACCTTGAAGGAGGCCCAAGGTCAAATCTGACCACACCAAAAGATTTCCAGCCCATGATGTCCTATATGTTGGTTTACCATCACAAACCTCTAGGACCAATAATAGCGAGTTATAAGCACTTTTAACTTTGACTCTCTTCGCTTGACCTTGACAGAGGGGCCCAAGTTCAAATCCGACCACACCAAAAGATTCCCTGTCCATGATTTCCCATAGGCTGGTTTACCATCCCAAACCTCTAGGACCAATAATAAGCAAGTTATAAACACTTTTAACTTTGGCTATCTTCGTTTGACCTTGAAGGAGGGGCCCAAGATCAAATCCAACCACACCAGAACATTCCCAGCCCATGATTTTCTATATGTTGGTTTACCATCCCAAACCTCTAGGACCAATAATAAGCGAGTTATAAGCACTTTTAAGTAAGGCTGGGACGGGTGCTAAAAACAACATTGAATACTCGCCCTCTGACAACCGGCCCGAATTTGAGTAACCGCGAGATTTAGTACCCACCATTAGAAGTCTTCTGTAAACAAATAGTTGATTCACGGAAACAAAACTTTTGAAAAAAACGTCTTCTATTTCACCAGATACTATAGAACATGGAGTAGATTATACATTTTAAGTGAAATACAAATGTTTCATTACGCTGGAGATAATACAATACTGTGCGAGTAGCCAAGTACTTAAAATGGACTCGAGTACTAGCCAAGATGGACTCATCTATCGAGTCTATCTTTTAAGTTTGGCTATCCTTGTTTGACCTTGAAGTTGGGGTCCAAGGTCAAATCTGACATCAGAAGGTTCACTGCACATGGTTTTCTATAGCTTAGTTTCACATTGCAAACCTCTAGGACCAATAATAAGGGAGATATAGGCACTTTTAAAGTCCGCTATGTTGGTTGCTTTGGCACTCTGTGCATGACCTTGAATTAAGAGCTTCAAGGTCAAATGTCTGCAAGGTTGTAGAGGACATGTTTATCTGTTATACATATCACCTTTGAAAAGATTGAACCTTCTACCTATGAGAAACAGCCAGCAGAAAAATGTAGATTATTTTCAAAGAAATGTCTGCCACGGCCACCTTGTTTTGTTTTTCAGTATAAGGCTATTTTCAGTCCCAGCAAAGTCGACCCCCAATGAAGATATCCTGCAAATATGGTGAACCTAGCTGGTGTAGTTTTCTTCTTAGAGTGTTAACACCAAAAATCTCTCTATTCGCGGCAGCGTAGCGAACGCTAACCAAAATATCCACCGGATGCTTCCGGTGGATACAATAAGCAGATACACTGTGAGTCAAAAATTTCGCCAAAATCACTCTTGCTCTCTCTGTTTCGGATACAAAGTTTTTGCGTTTCAAGCAGAAATTCAAGATGACTGCCAAAGTGGTGGGAAATGATTTTTTGGAAAGGTCACCAGTAGACTCTGACATAAGATATCTTAAAAGTAATATATTGAGGGACTAAATCTATGTAAAAAAATCGCCCAATTAAGTAACACTGGGAAATCAAGGACTTTGTTAAAATCCCTGTAAAATGCTTAATATTGCTTGATTTTAATAACACAACCACCAAATTGTTCATTATTATATGTAGAATACTCGTTTATAGATAATTAGACTGCAAACCTGACATAAGATATCTTAAAAGTAATATGTTGAGGGACTAAATTTATGTAAAAAATCGCCCAATTAAGTAACACTGGGAAATCAAGGGATTTGTTAAAATCCCTGTAAAATTCTTCATGCTTGCTTGATTTTAATAATACAACCACCAAATTATTCATTATTATATTTTGAATACTTGTATATAGATTAAAGTGGAAACTTGACATAAGATATCTTGAAAGTAAGATATCGAGGGACCATTTCTATGTAAAAAATCGCCCCTTTAAGTGACAGTGGGAAATCAAAGGCTTTGTTAAAATCCCTGTAAAATGCTTAATATTTGCTTGATCTTAATAAGACAACCACTATATTGTCCATTATTATATGTAGTATACTTGTATATAGATAATTAAACTGGAAACTTGAGATAAGATATCTTAAAAGTAGGATATTGAGGGACTAATTCTTTGTAAAAAAATCGCCCATTTAAGTGACAGTCGGAAATCAAAGACTTTGTTAAAATCACTGTAAAATGCTTAATATTTGCTTGATTTTAATAAGACAACCACTATTTTGTCCATTGTTATATGTAGTATAATTTTATATAGATAATTAAACTAGAGACCTGACATAAGATATCTTAAAAGTAATATATTGAGGGCTAAATCTATGTAAAAAATCGCCCAACTAAGTAGAACACTAAGTAACACTGGGAAATCAAGGACTTTGCTAAAATCCCTGTAAAATGCTTAATATTTGCTTGATTTTAATAACACAACCACCAAATTGTTCATTATTATATGTAGAATACTCGTTTATAGATAATTAGACTGGAGACCTGACATAGGATATCTTAAAAGTAATATATTGAGGGACTAAATCTATTTAAAAAATCTCCCAATTAAGTAACACTGGGAAACCAAGGGCTTTGTTAAAATCCCTGTAAAATGCTTAATATTTCCTTGATTTTAATAAATCAACCACCAAATTGTTCATTATAATGTTTAAAATACTCTATTATAGATTATTAATCTGGAAACTTAACATAAAATATCTTAAAAGAAAGATATTAAACACCAACATCTACAGAAAAAAATCGCCCCTTTAAGTATTACTAGGAAATCAAAGGCTTTGTTAAAATCCCTATAAAATGCTTAATATTTGCTTGATTTTAATAAGACAACCACCAAATTACTTATTATTATATGTAGAATACTCATTTATAGATAATTAAACTGGAAACCTGACATAAGATACCTTGAAAGTAAGATATTGAGGGACTAAATCTATTTAAAAAATCGCCTAATTAAATAACGCTGGGAAATCAAGGACTTGTTAAACCCATGTAAAATGCTTAATATTTGCTTGATTTTAATAAAACAGCCATCAAATTGTCCATTACTATGTGTAGAATACTCGGTTATAGATAATTAAGTTGGAACCTAACATTAGATATCTTAAAAGTAAGATATTAAACACCAACATCCATGGTAAAAGTTGTCTAGTTAAGTTACACTTGGAAATCAAGGGCTTTGTTATAATCCCTGTAAAATGCTTAATATTTGCTTGATTTTAATAAAACAACCACCAAATTGTCCATTATTATGTGTAGAATACTCGTTTATAGATAATTAAACTGGAAACTTAACATTAGATATCCTTAAAGTAAGATATTAAACACCAACATCCTCGGAAAAAATCTCCCAATTGAGTAACACAATTGGGAAATCAAGGACTTTCTTAAAATTCCTGTAAAATGCTTAATGTTAGCTTGATTTCAAAAAGACAACCACCACATTATTCATGATAATGTGTAGAATACTTGTTTATAGATAGTTAATATGGAAATTTAACATAAGATATCTTAAAAGTAAGATAGTGAATACCAACATCCAGAGAAAATTCACCCAATTGAGTAACACTGAGAAATCAAGGGCTTTGTTAAAATTCCTGTAAAATGCTTAATGTTTGCTTGATTTTAAAATTGGTTAATTATTGAACATTTGATAGGGATTTTAAACACGTGGACACTATAGATCTAAACCAATATTTGTGTTTGGTGTCAGATAAATTTTATACAAAATATAAGAAATGCCAAAATGTCAGCTTGTCAGATAGTATGTATATTTTACAAACTTATTTTCTCTATCTTGTTCTCTATTGTAGATACACTCTAAATGACTAACAAACACCATACAGAATGTACACTAGCCTTCTTCAGGGCTATCATTTTATCACATTGTATTAGACAAGACAAAGTTTTAATTGTCAATATCTGACATTAATAACTTTAACAATTATACCTTAATATAATTTCAGGTAACTTGACAATATTTTAGATGGAAAATCATTTTACATGATTTTTAATTAAATTCACTATTATATAACTTATATCTCCTAAGCCTTGTGCAAGTCTAATTACCCCACTCCTGGCTGCACATGCCATAAACAAACAACCTTCAGACTTGTACAATGAGTACACAGTTATGCTTGTTTAACACATGCTGTGATGTAATTAGTTCTTAACTCTAACACTGAGTTCCCTGTATGCATTCTGCCTCTCTCAATGTACCTGCTTTATTTTATTTAGCTATTCCATATATTTATTAGACTTGGTCTGAATAAAACTGTAAATAAACAAACTGGGTTTTCTGGCTAAAGTTACAGTCAATTTTAAATCATTTATAAAATGCTTATCAATTGATCAATAATTAGTGAATGTTAATAATATAAATGTCAAATTGCTCATTATTACGTGTACAGTGTTTGCCTGTAGATAATTAAACTGAAAAATTAACATATATATAATATATAATCTTAATAACACAACCACCACATTGTCCATTATTATGTGTAAATTTATGTCTATAGATAATTAACTGGTAACCTGATATAAAAGTATGATATTTAGGTACTAAATTAATGGAAAAAATCACCCTATTGAAAATAACTAGTAAATAATAACCCCTGTTTAAAAGACTACTAAATTCTTGATATTTGAGAGATTTTAATGAGATCACCACCAAACTGTTCATCAAAAATGAGGAGAATACTCATTTATTCGTTAACAGATAATTAAACTGGTAATCTAACATAAGCTATCTTAAAAGTAAGATAGTGAGGAATTAAATCTACAGAAAAAAATCGCCCCATTGGAAAACACTGGGAAACCGAAGGTTATGTTATAAGCCCTGTAAAAACCTTAATATTTGATAGATTTTATTGAAACAGCCACCAAATTATTCATTATTATGTGTACAATGTTCGTCTATAGATAATTTATCTGGAAACCTAACATAAGATATGTTAAATGTAAGATATTAAACACCAACATCCATGGAAAAAATCGTCCCATTGGAAAATCCAGGGAAGTAAGCCACCACATTGTTCATTATTTTGTGTATTTTGTGTATTTTGTTCGATTTCTTAATGAAGTAATACTTATAGAGCACACGAAGGGACAGAGAATTATTCTGTTATCATTTTTTTATCTTGTTACCACAAGTTAGCAAGTTGTTAACACAAGATACTAGGTCATTCCCACAACTTGGTAAGTTGTAGTAATGTGGTACTAAGTTGTGGTTATAAGATACTAAGTCATGGGAATAAGATACCTACTTGTGGGAAAAAAATACTAAGTGGTTACAAAAACACAGTAAATCTTTGTGTTTTCATTCATAACCACCCCTTGCTAACTCATTGCAACTACTTCTTAAGTCATTCTCACCACTTATTAACTCATTCCCACCACTTACTAAGTCTTTTCCACCACTTAGTAACTCATTCCCACCACTTACTAAGTCGTTCCCACCACTTATCAAATTATTCCCAGCACTTCTTCAGTCATTCCCACCACTTGGTTACTCCTTCTCACCACTTGGTAAGTCATCCCTACCACTTGCTAAGTCAAATATGACCACAGAATCCCAGCCCATGATTTCTAATAGGTTGGCTTCATATCCATAACCTCTGTGACCAAATATAAATGAATTATAAGCACTTCTAAGTGTGGCTACCTTTGTTTGACCTTGAAGAAGGGGCCAAGGGTTACCAAGATACTAAGTGGTTACCACAAGACAGTAAATCCTTGTGTTTTCAGTCATACCCATCCCTTACTAACTCCTTCACACCACTTACTAACTTGTTCCCACCACATACTAAATTGTTCACCACTTACTAAGTCATTGCAACACTTAATAAATCATTCCCACCACTTACTAAGTCATTCCTACCACTTACTAAATTATACCAACCACTTACTAAGTCACTCCCACCACTTGCTAACTCGTTACGACCACTTCCTAATCAAATATGACCACATCAGAAGAATCTCAGCCCGTAATTTCTGATAGGGTGGCTTCATATCCATAACCTCTATGACCAATAATAAGTGAATTATAAGTGTGGCTACCGTCATTTGACCTTGAAGAAGGGGCCCAAGGTCACCAAGATACTAAGTAGTTACCACAAGACAGTAAATCCTTGTTTTCAGTCATACCCATCCCTACTAATTCGTTCCCACCACTTACTAACTTGTTCCCACCACTTACTAAATTGTTCACCAATTAGAAACTTGTTCCCACTACATACTAAGTCATTCCAACCACTTACTAAATTATACCCACCACTTGCTAAGTCATGCCCACCACTTGCTAAGTCAAATATGACCACATCAGAAGCTCTGTTAAAAAGACTACCAAATTCATAATATTTGAGAGATTTTCATGAGATCACCACCAAACTGTTCATTATAATGTGTAGAATACTTCATTAAAATATAATTAATCTGGAAAGCTAACATAAGATATTGTAAAAGCAAGATATTGAACACGGACATCCATGGATAAAATTTCCCCATTGGAAAACACTGGGAAATCAAAGGCTTTGTTAAAATCCCTGTAAAATGCTTAATGTTTACTTCATTTTAATGAGACCACTACAGAATTTTGTTCATTATTGTGTATAGAAAGTCCATCTATAGAAAATTTACCTGAAAACTTTGTATAAGATACCTTAAAGGTAAGATATTGGAGGCAAATTCCAACAAAGGTTAGTTTAGTTTTCTGTAGACAAGCATACATCAAGCAAATTGGTGCTTGTCTTATTAAAATTTTCTAATTATTGAGCATTTGATAGGAATTTAAAAATAGCCTTTCATTTTTAAATGACGTAATACTTACAGAGCCCAGGAAGACACAAAGAACTGTTTTACTATCATTTTTTATCTTGTTACCAAGGGTTAGCAAGTTGGTACCGCGAGAAACTAAGTTGCTCTCACCAGTTAGCAAGTTGTTACCACAATATATGAAGTAAATCCCAAAATTTAGTCATGGGAATGAGATACTTACTTGTGGGAAAAAGAGACTAACTTGTGGGAACAAGATACCAAGTGGTTACCACAAGATAGTAAGTCCTTGTGTTTTCATTCATACCCATCCCTAAATAACTCCTTGGCAATCAGTTACTTACTTGTTCTCACCACTTCTCAATTCGTTCTCACCACTTATTAACTCATGCCCACCACTTGCTAACTTGTTCCCACCACTTAGTAATTCATTCCCACCACTTCTTAAGTCGTTCCCACCACTTATTAACTAGATCCCACAACTTTCTATCTCATTCCCACCACTTACTAAGTCGTTCCCACCATTTAGTAACTTGTTCCCATAAATTACTAACTCACTTCCACCATTTACTAACTCATTCCCACCACTTATTTCCTTGTTCTCACCACTTCTTAAGTCATTCCCACCACTTGCTAACTCATTCCCACCACTTCTTAAGTCATTCCCACCACTTGCTAACTCATTCCCACTACTTACTAACTCATTCCACCAATTACTAAGGCACTCCCACCACTTACTAATTCATTCTCACCACTTCGTAAGTCATTCCCACCACTTATCAACTTGTTTCCATCACTTACTAACTCATACCCATCACTTACTAAGTTTTTCCCAGCAATTACTAAGTTGTTCTCAGCACTTACTAAGTCTTTCCAACCACTTAATAACTTGTTCCTACCAATTGCCAAGTTACACCCACCACATGCTAACTTGTTTCCACCACTTATTAACTTGATTCCACCGCTTATTAACTTATTCCCACCACTTTTAAGTCATTCTTAACAGTTAAAATGTTCTTACCATTCTTACCTTCTTATGTTTTTCCCTCAAGGTAAGTTAGGTATTATATACAAAGAAATTGCCTGTACATTGTGCGGAGCCCAGGAAGGGACATAGAACTGTTTTCCTATCATTTTTTATCTCGTTCTGAGTTAGTGAGTCATTATTATAAAATACTAAGTCATTCCTATAAGTTAGAAAATTGTTTCCACAAGATAGTAAGTCATTCCCACAAGTTAGCAAGTCGTTCCCACAAGATAGCAAGTCATTCCCACAAGCTTGCAAGTCATTCATACAAATTAGCAAGTCATTCCCACAAGTTAGCAAGTCATACCCACAAGATAGCAAGTTGTCCCCTAAAGTTAGAAAGTTATTCCCACGAGATAGCGAATCAGTTCCACAAGACAGAAAGTCGTTCCCACAAGTTATCAAGTCGTTCCTACAAGATAGTAAGTTATTCCCATAAGTTAACAAGTCATTCCCATGAGATAGCAATTTGTTCGCACAAGTTCACAAGTCGTTCTTACAAGATAGCAAGTCATTCTCAAAAGATAGCTAGTCATTCCCACAAGTTAGCAAGTCGTTCCCACATGATAGAAAGTCATTACCACAAGATACTAAGACACATTTTCTATCTGGCCTTTTATCTAGTAACAATCTTAAACGAATTTATATATAATTAACTAGTTTCAGTAATAATTAAAAATAGCATCAGAGAAATACTAAGTCATGTGAATGAGATACTTACTTGTAGGAACAAGATACTAACTTATGGAAACAAGACACTAAGTGGCTACCACAACAAAGTAAATTCGTGTGTTTTCATTCATGCCCACCCCTAACTCATTGCCAAGTTACTTGTTCCCAGAACTTCTTAAGTCATTCCCACCACTTGTTAACTTGCTCCCACAACTTGCTAACTCATTCCGACCACTTACTCATTCCCACCACTTACTAATTCACTCCCACCACTAACTCCAAGTCATTTCCACGAGTAATCAAGTTGTTACCACAAATACAATGTCATTCTCACAAGTTAGTGACTCGTGGTAATGAGATGCTAAGTTGTGGCAATGAGATGCTAAGTCGTGGTAATGACATACTTACTTGTGGGAACTAGATACTAAGTGGTTACCACAAGACATTAAATTTTTTTGTTTTCAGACATAACCATCCCTTACTAACTCATTCTGACCCTTGATTAACCCATTCCAACCACTTACTAACTTGTTCCCATCACTTACTACGTCATTACCACAACTTATTAAGCTGTTACCACCACTTACTCTCTTGTTCCCACCACTTACAAAGTTATTCCCACCACTTATTAACTCATTACCACCACTTACAAAGTCGCTCCCACCACTTACTATATTGGTCCTACCACTCAGTAAGTCATTCCCACCACTCACTCATGGGAATGACTTGCTATGTCATGGGATCAACTTAGTATAATGACTTGTTCACTTGTTGGAAACACTTATTATCCTGTTTTAATGACTTACTAACTTGTAAGATGGAATTAGTATCTTGTGGCAATGACTTACTTTCTTGTGGGAACAACTTACTATCTTTATGGAAATAAGTTACTATCTCTTGGTAACGAGATAAAGAAATGATACGAAAACTAAGTAGCCAAGGAAGGGACATAAAACAGTTTTCCTATGATTTTTTATCTTTTTTTGAACAAGTTGTTACTGCAAGCTACTATTTCATTCCCATGAGTTAGAAAGTCGGTACCAGAAGAAACAAAGTCACGAATAACTAACTTGTGGGAATGACATAGTATCTTGTGGTAACAACTTGCTAACTTTTTGAAATGACTTAACAAGTGGCGGGAGCGAGTTAGTAAGTGGTGGGAATGAGTTAGTAAGTGGCTGGAATGAGTTAACAAGTGGTGGGGATGACTTAGTAAGTGGTGCGAACAACCCATTAAGTAGTGGGAATGACTTACTAAGTTGTGGTAATGACTTAGTAAGTGGCTGGAACAAGTTGGTAAGTGGTGGGAAATGAGTTAGTAAGGGGTGGGAACGAGTTAACAAATGGTGGGAATGACCCAGGAAGTAGTGGAAATGACTTACTAAGTGGTGGAAATGACGTAGTAAGTGGTTGGAATGACTTTGTAAATGGTGGAAACAAGTTAGTACGTGGTGGGAACAACTTTGTAAGTGGTGGGAATGAGATAGTAATGGTAGTAACAACTGAGTAAGTTGTGGTAATGAAGTGTGAGAACAAGTTAGTAAGTGGTGGAAATGAGTTAGTAAGGGGTGGGAATAAGTTAGTAAGGGGTGGGTATAACTGAAAACACAAGGATTTACTGCCTTGTAGTAACCTCTTAGTATCTTGTTCCCACAAGTTAGTATCTCATTCCCACGACTTAGCATCTCATTGGGACAACTTAGTATCTCATTTCCATGACTTTCTAACTTGTGGGAATGACATAGCATGTTGTGGTAACAACTTGTTAACTTGTGGAAATGGAGCAAGTGGTGGAAATGAGTTAGTAAGCAATGGGAACAATTTAGTAAGCTATGGAATTTGCTTTCAAGGTATCTTATACGAAGGCTGGGGAAATAGTTTTCAACACCATGACATATAGAAGTAGTGACACCGTGGAAAACCTTGAGTACTTTCAGTGCAGTGTCACTTATATAAAGATCCAAATAATGTTTAAGTAGAAAACATAGCATCTAAGAGACAGAAAATGAATGTAAAGATAAAGTAAAAAAGGGAAAAAATTGCCCATTTAAGTGACAATGGGAAATCAAAGCCTTTATTAAAATCACTGTAAAATGCTTCATATTTGCTTGAGTTTAATCAGACAACCACCAAATTGTCCGTTATTATGTGTAGAATACTCGTTTATAGATAATTAAACTGGAAATCTAACATAAGATATCTTAAAATTAAGATATTGTGGGATTAAATCTGTGTAAAAAATCGCCAATTTAAGTAACACTGAAAAATCAGGGGCTTTGTTAAAATCCCTGTAAAATGCTTAATATTTGCTTCATATTAATAAGTCAACCACCAAATTGACCATTGTTAAGTGTAAAATACTCGCTTATAGATAATTAAACTCAAAACCTAACATGAGGTATCAAAAAGATAGATATTGAGGGACTAAATCTATGTAAAATAATTGCCCAATTAAGTAACACTGGGAAATCAAGGGCTTTGTTAAAATCCCTGTAAAATGCTTATTATTTGCTTCATTTTAATAAGACAACCATCAAATTGTTCATTAGAATGTTTAAAATGCTCGATTATAGATCATTAATCATGAAACCTAACATAACATATCTTAAAAGTAAGATGTTAAACACCAACATCCACAGAAAAAATCGCCCTATTAATCAACACTGAGAAATCAAGGGTTTGTTAAAATACTTGTAAAATGCTTAATATCTGATAGATTTTAAAAAGACAACCACCAAATTTTTTATTATTATGTGTCAAATACTCATATGTATATTAGGTGAATTTCCCTTACTGTCAAGAAATTCGATCACTTTTCTGTGGTTAGAAACCACCTTTTCACTGAGAGTTCTGCATATAATAATGAGCAATTGGGTGTTTGTCTCATTAAAATTGGTTAATTATTGAGGACTTGACAGGCATTATAAACAAGTGGACACTATAGATCTAAACCAGTATTTATGTTTGGTTTCAGATAAATTTTGTACAAAATATAAGAAATGCCAAACTGTCAACTTGTCAGATATTATGTATATTTTACAAACTTATTTTCTCTATCTTGTTCTCTATTGTAGATACACTCTAAATGTCTACCAAACACCCTACAGAATGTACACTAGCCTTCTTCAGGACTATCATTTTACGATATTATATTACACAAGACTAAGTTTTAATTGTCAATATCGGACGCTAATAACTCTAGTAATTATGTCATAATATAATTTCAGGTAACTTGGTAATATTTTAAATGCAAGAATCATTGTACATGATTTCAAATTAAATTCGCCTTTATGTATCTTACTTCTCCTAAGCCTTGTGCAAGTCTAATTACCCCACTCCTGGCACATGCCATAAACAAACAACTTTCAAGTTTCCACAGTGAGAACACAGTTATGCTTGTTTAACACATGCTGTGTTGTAATTACTTCTTATCTCTAACACTGAGTTCCCTGTATGCATTTTGTATATCTCAATGTACCTCCTATGTTTTATTTAGCTATTCCATATAATGACCAATTCATTTACTGAAACTTGGTTTGAATAAAAATGTAAATATACAAACTGGGTATTCTGGTCAATTTTAAATCATTTATAAAAAGCTTATCAAGTGATCAATTATTAGGCAATGTTAATACATGTAATATCAACATCGAATTGCTCATTACTGTTAGAGTGTTTGCTTGCAGATAATTAAACTGGAACATTAACATAATATATCTTAAAAGTTTTATTTATTTATTTGGGGTTTTACGTCGCTTTCAACACTGTACAGGTCATATCACGACGGGTAGTTGGAAGGGCAGAGGAAACCAGTACATACAGTTCGCTAGGGTTGTGTACTGTAAACTGCCGACCAACGGCAAGCAACTACCAGCTTTCCCACTTAAGGCTGTCACGGGGATCGAACCCCGGCCTCAGAGGTGGGAGGCGAGAGTGTTACCACTCTGCCACCATGGCCCCTAATTTAAAAGTTTTATAAAACAATCACCAAATTGTCCAATATTATGTGTAGAATTCTTGTCTATAGATAATTAAACTGGTAACCTGACATAGAAGTAAGATATTTAGGTACTAAATTCATGGAAAAACTCACCCAATTCAAAATAACTAGTAAATAATAACCTCTGTTTAAAAGACTTTTAAACTCTTGATATTTGAAAGATTTTAATGAGATCCCCACCAAACTGTTCATTATAAAGAGAAGAATACTCGCTACCTTGTTACTGGATAATTAAACTGATAACCTAACATAAGATATCTTTAAAAAAAGATATTAAGGAATTAAATCTAAAAAAAAATCGCCCCTTTGAAAAACACTGGGAAACCCAAGGTTATGTTATAAGCCCTGTAAAATGCTTAATATATGCTTAATATATGCTTGATTTTAATAAGACAACCACTAAATTGTTCATTATTATGTGTAGAATTCTAGCAAGATAGCAACTCATTCCCACAAGAAAGCAAGTAATCCCTACAAGTTAGCAAGTTGTTCTAGCAAGATAGCAACTCATTCCCACAAGTAAGCAAGTGGTTCCCACAAGACAGCAAGTCGTTCCTACAAGTTAGCAAGTTGTTCCCACAAGATAGCAAGTCATTCCCAGAAGTTAGCAAGTTGCTCCCACAAGTTAATTCCAAAAGCTAGAAAGTCATTCCCACAAGATAGCAAGTTATTTCCACAAAATAGCAAGTAATTTCCACAAGTTTGCACGTCGTTCTCACAAGTTAGCAAGTTGTTCCCTCGAGAAAGCAAGTCATTCCCACAAATTAGCAAGTTGTTCCCTCGAGATAGCAAGTCATTTCGACAAGATACCAAGTAATTCTCACAAGTTTGCAAGTTGTTCTCACAAGTTAGCAAGTTCTTCCAACAAGATAGAAAGCAATTCCCACAAGTGAGCAAGTTGTTCCCACAAGAAAGCAAGTAACTCCACAAGTTAGCAAGTTGTTCCCATGAGATAGCAAATCATTCCCACAAGTTAGCAAGTTGCTCCCAAAAGAAAGCAAGTCATTCCCACAAGTTAGAAAGTCGCTCCCATGAGATAGCAAGTCATTCCCACAAGTTATCAAGTTGTTCCCACAGGATAGCAAGTCGTTCCCACAAGTTAGCAAGTTATTCCCGAAAATAAGCAAGTCGTTACCATAAGTTTGCAAGTCATTCCCACAAGATAAAAAATCATTTCCACAAGATAGTAAGTCATTCCCACAAGTTAGCAAGTTGTTCCCAAATGATAGAAAGTCGTTACCACAGGACACTAAGTAATTTTCTATCTGCCTTTTATCTAGTAACAATCTTAAACAAATTTATACATAATTAATTAGTTTCAGTAATAAATTATAATACTGCGAAGCTGTTATGTATAATACATATTTTAACCTCTGTTTGCATATTATTGGTCCCTGGGAATTAGTTAGTAAGTGGTGGGGATGATTTATTAAGTGGTGGGAATGAGATAATAAGTGGTGCAAGCGAGATAGTAAGTGGTGGGAACAAGTTAGTAAGTGGTGGGAACGACTTAATAAGTTGTGGGAATTACTTAATAAGTGGTGGGAGCAAGTTAGTAAGTAATGGGAACGAGTAAGTAAGTGGTGGAAATGACTTAATAAGTGGTTGGAACAAGTTAGCAAGTGGTTGGAATGAGAGAGTAAGTGGTGGGAACAAGATAGTAAGAGGTGGGAAAGAGATAGTAAGTCGAGGGAAAGAGATAGTTAGTAGTGGGAATGAGTTAGTTAGTGGTGGGAATGACTTAATAAGTGGTGAGAATGAGTTAGTAAGTGTTGGGAATGAGTTAGTAGGTGGTACGAACGACCTAATAAGTGGTGGGAACGAGTTTGTAAGTGGCGTTAGTATCTCATTCGTACGACTTAGCATTAGAATTAGTCAGTAAGTGGTGGGAATGATTTATTAAGTGGTGGGAACAAGATAACAAGTGGTTCGAGCGAGATAGTAAGTGGTGGGAACAAGTTAGTAAGTGGTGGAGACAAGTTAGTAAGTGGTGGGAATGACTTAATAAGTGGTCTGGTTTACGTCGCTTTCAACACTGTACACGTCATATCATGACAGGTAGTTGGAAGGGCAGAGGAAACCAGTACATACAGTGGGTCAAGATTCTGTACTGTAAACTGCTGACCAACAGCCAGCAACCACCAGCTTTCCCACTTGAGGCCGGGCCGGGAACTGAACCCCAGTCTCAGAGGTGGGAGGCAAGAGTGTTACTGCTCTACCACCGTGGCCCCTAATAAGTGGTGGAAACGAGTTGGTAAGTGGTGGGAATGAGATAGTATGTGGTGGGAATGACTTTATAAGTGTTGTGAATGAGTTAATAAGTGGTTTGAATGACCTAATAAGTGATGGGAACGAGTTAGAAAGTGGTAGAAACTAGTTAGTAAGTGGTGGGAATGATTTAATAAGGACTGGGTATGAATGAAAACAAGAAATTTACTATCTTGTGATAACCACTTATTATCTTGTTACCACTAGTTAGTATCTGATTCCCACAACTTAGCATCTCATTATCATAACTTAGTATCTGATTAGGTGTGGGAATGACTTAGTATTGTGTATTAATGGTTTGCTAACTTATGGGAATGACTTAGTATCTTGTGGTAACAGCTAATTAACTTGTGGTAACAGGATAAGAAAATATAATGAAACAGTTCTAGGTCCCTTCCTGGGCTCCATAACATTGGCATAAAAGCTTGACTTGGTAACTCGTGGGAACGACTTGCTATCTCATGAAACATCTTAGTATCTTTTGCTAATGACTTGCTAATTTGTGAGAATGACTTGGTATCTTGTGGTAATGACTTACTAACTTGTGGGAATGATTTAGTATCTTGTGGTAATGACTTGCTATCTTGTGGGAATGACTTACTATTTAGTGGGAATGAGTTACTATCTTGTGCTAATGAGATGAAATAATGATAGAAAACTACAGAGCCCAGGAAGGGACATAGAACTGTTTTCCTATGATTTTTAATCTCGTTACCATGAGATAGCAAATCAGTCACACAAGATAAGTTGTTCCTACTAGATAGTAATTCATTCCCACAAGATAGAAAGTTGTTCCCACAAGATAGTAAGTCGTTCCTACAAGAAAGAAAGTCATTCCCACAAGATAGTAAGTTCTTGCCAACAATTAGCAAGTCAATACCACAAGATACTAAGTCATTATCAAAAGTTACTAAGTCATGCTTTAACACCAATGTACCAGCAATTTCTTTGTATGTCATACCATACTTATCTTGAGGGAACAACATAATATCTTGTGTAGCAACTTTTTAACAGGTGGAATGACTTAACTATTAAGTGGTGGGAATGAGTTAGTAAATGGTGGGAATGAGTATGTAAGTGGTGGGAATGAGTTAACAAGCGGTGGGGAAGACTTATTAAGTGGTGGGAATAACTGATTAAGTAGTGGGAACGACTTAGTAAGTGGTGGGAACAACTTTGAGAGTGGTGAGGTGAGAACAAGTTAGTAAGAGATAGGAATGACCTTGTACATGGTGGGAACGACTTTGTAAGTGTTGGGATCGAGTTAGTAAGTGGTGGAAGCAACTTAGTTAGTGGTGGGAATGACTTAGTAAGTGGTGGGAATGAGCTAGTAATTTGTGGGAATAAGTTAGTAATTGGTGGCAACAAGTTAGTAAGGGATGAATATGACTGAATACCTAAGGATTCACTTTCTTGTGGTAACCACTAAGTTTCTTGATCTCGCAAGTTACTATCTCATTCCCGCAACTCATTACAATAACTTAGTATCTTATTATGATGACTTATTAACTTGTGGGAATGATATATTATATTGTGGTAATGACTTGCTAACTTGTGGGAATGACTTACTATCTTGTGGTAATGACTTGTTAACTTGTGGTAACGCGTTAAAAAATTATAGGAAAACAGTTCTGTGTCCCTTCTTGGGCTACGTAAATACTGGTAAATCAAAGGTAAGTTTAAAATTACTGTCAAATGCTCAGTAATTGGAATATTTTAACAAAATAAACAGCAAATTGTTTGTTTTTATGTACAAAATGCTTGTCTGCAGAAAAGAAAACAGGGAATTTAACTTAAGATATCTTAAAGCTAAGATATTAAGCAACTATACTCACAGAAAAATCGTCCACATTAAATAATACTGAGAAATGAAATGCTATTTTAAAATTCTTGTCAAATGCTCAATAATTGGATAATCTTAATGAAACAAACACCAAATTGCTTGTTATTATTTTGATTATTTGCAGAAAACTAAACTTGGAACCAAGATATCTTAAAGATATAAAGCAGCAATACCCACTGAAAAATCGCCCAATTTAATTAAAAATAATTGAAATTTAAAGATTACTTTAAAATGCCTGTCAAATGTTCTTTACTTAATAAATTATATGATGAGACCAGCACCAACTTGCTTCGTTTATGTACAGAATGCTAGAGTGTAGATAACTAAACTAGAAGATATCCATTATTCATGATATTGAGCAGTAATATCCATTGAAAAATCGCCCAAGTGAATAATATTGGGAACTCAAAAGCTTTGCTAAAATCCATGTATAGTACTTATTATTTGGGAGATTTTACTGCAACAAGCACCAAATTGTTTATTATTGTGTGTAAAATGTTCACAATTAACTATTTAAACTGGATATCTAACATAAGATATCTTAAAATTTAGATATTTAGAAGCAACATACATGGAAAAATTCACCAATTCACACTTCGAAATTAATGCTAGAAACTATTGGTTTAGATCAAGTAGTCCGTAAGCTACTATATTGATCACTGTTTTGTGCAAAATGCTCTTTATTAGACAACTAAAGAGAACAAATGGGACATGTCTTAAAAATAAGATACTGAGCATCAATATGTCTGAAAAATTACTATCAAGACCTGTACTATGTAATTCTGTACAAATGGATATTTTAAAATTATTGTGTACAATTTTAAGTTGTTCATAATATGCTTATTTTAATCAATATGCAATCATAAGCAATATTGTACCCTTTTCTTGATCAATATTGAAACAAACAAAATTTATTGTGCATGTATATAATGTGACAGCTATATATGAGTACAAAAATACAATGTACACATGCAGTGGTTTAAACTCAAATGTATATTTGGTATGAAAAAAGTATATGTCTTCTAATTTTTTTATTTGTTGAAGGAAGAACTTAAAATAAATTTTAAACAATGTTTTAAAAGTCCTCTACTCCACAGTATAAATATAATTTACATATACACTATTAACTTTTTTAATATTTTAAATTTAATTTGAGTCTACTTAAGTGAGGTTTTTTCACACTGTCTACTTAAGGAAAATATACACATGAAAACTTTCGGGTGTTATTCTTGATTTACTTCATGAAAAATGGAGATGCAAACTAATTTTATTCAAAATACTGCTACCAAAGAACAGGACTTAGCTAAAGTTTCCATTTTTAAATCACTCCAAAATATTTTTTCAGAGGTCTAAACATTAAGTAGACACGAAAATGTCTACTTAAGTAAAATGTCTACCTAAGGTGGTGTATTTACACCGAAGTGTCTACCTAATGATGAATCCAGGAGTATATATATATATATATATATATATATATATATAATACAGTTTCTACTTTTTGTTATAAAAATGTAACATTTATGCTTTAAGTACAAGGTGTAACACATTTATAATACAAAGCATAAATGTTTAAGTGATGTGGAGTACTCAGTATTTAAGAAATAAAAATGTTTATGTGACATGTTGTAGTACATTTATATTCCCAAAACATCAATCTATAAATATTTACAAAAGTATATCTAAGACCCCATGCATATACAGAAATCAGTTCCATATGTAAAACAACTGGTCTATTAAATGACTAAGGTCACCAACAGACGGGCTGTGAAGCTCCTCACCATATACCCACATATAAAACTTGAAAACGTTAGATCAAATACTGTTCCAGTTATCCCTTTTGAAAAGTAATCACTGGTGGGTTGGCAATTGGCCAATATTTCCCAACTTCTGTCATGGGGTGCAATTGAAAGAGGTTACGAGCTTTAAATCTAGATCAGCCTTATCTAGTCTATTTATCAAGTCGAAGAAGAATGTCATAAGAAATCTATTCTTACAATATTTCTTATAGTGCTTAACCTCCATCCCGCTAGTTATTCAAAGAAACACCGAGATTACAAATAAAATATTCAGGGATATTAAAAAGTGCTCAGCACCATAGAAGAAACAGACATACACAACAAAAAGCATAAGGTACATATGTTTTTGCAAAGGGCTAGAATGGCAGTTTATTTCTACAAGAGGAATGGAAGTGGTTGAACACATATTATATGAATCATTTTGGGAGATCTTCATGGGCAATTTTTAAACCAACATACTTGCTTATAGACCAATGGAGTAATGGGAAAATATATGAAACTGCCAGAACCTTGCCATCCTACTGACTTCACATTGTATAATGTATAAAGAAATGCTAAAGGGACCACCAAGCTTTTACTTACATAAAGGTAAAAGCTGGGTTTTTATGTTCACTAAAACAGCTTAGCCAACAAACTAATGTCATTAATCAAAATGTTTGAATATTTATCATTTCTTTTTGATGATCATTACATGAAACACAGAGTCATATGGAAAATCCAGCCAAATTTTGGAAGAGCTGAAGTGTTGGGCCAACTTTTCTAAATACTTGTCCATAATATCCTTCCTTTCAGATTCAGATCGGTCTGTGTTGAGGCATCTGTAGATATGAGGGTAGTAAATAGCTTTGAAGCAGCCAGTACGAATCTCAGCAAGTTCTCTCAAAATATCTAAATAATAGACACATTTGCATGAGAGACCAGTTGAAACACATTTCAATGTTTTTTGTTTCTTAACTTATTGTCACAGTTGCTGATTGTTTAAGATAGGTATTTAGATTTACTAATGTACTGGCTCATTAAATTAAAGTAACATGTTGATAGTTTGAGATTATCCTGATATATCAAAAATTACAGAAATAAATCTTGATTTTTCTACATATTTTAACCTAAGTAACCAGCTCTTCAAGTAGCACATAGTAAACTGGGTAAAGATAAAGGACATTTTATCAAACGTTTTAATTACCATCTCATTGATAGCAAAGCCTTATTGATGGCTTATTAATTCAAGACAAATCAAATGTAATTTTGTTGATGAGAATGTCAGTTGACACAATCACAGAATCAACACAAACAGCAGCAAATTATGTTTTAAGGGGTGATAATTCCATGCCTACCATACTGATTATCCTCTGTGATCTTTCCATCATAAATATGCTTGTAGTATTCCAGCCAAGAGCATCGCAGTTTTTCAAAATGGATAAGCTCCAAACCAGATCTGGATACAGGGGATTTGGGGTCTAAGAAAGGTTTCTTATGTTCTGATGCACTTCTGACAACAATTGGGACGAAACCTGCATCCATTTCATGCTAGAAGAGAGTGCAATGGTAAGACTCTCAGCTTATATCTAGATGTAGTGCAAAAACACTGTATATAAACAGTACTGCAGGGGCCAGTTTCATGAAAAGTCTCAAACTGAGCCAGACTCAAGGCTGAGTCAGGGTGTCAAATCTGAGACTTTTGTCTCGGCTGAGTTTTTGGCTCAAATAGATTTTACAAAGGGTGGATCAACTGAGACCAGTCTCAAGTTATGGTCTCAACATTTTAATCTCATTTCATATATTTAGTGGGCTTAGTTTAAAAAGTTATATTGCATGATTATTATCATTTTAAATATCTTTAATACTCATAATACAAAGAAATTATATGATAATATATTATTCTAAGTAGTGGTGGGAATCGGACTTGAAAATCTGAATCGATTAATCGGAAAAGTCCAGAGACGATTAATCGAGTCGAATCGATTTTTGAGTCATACAGGGAATTTTACAAAATTCCTTCCATAAAAAATACAGTCTGGACTACTGTCCGTGACGGATTTACAATAATGATCTTAGTTTCCAGTAGAAATAACAGTCAGTAATTATCTTTGAAATCTATCAATCGTTCCTGATATTTTAATGATATATATGTTGTACTGTGGGTCTAAGTTATCTTCTAAATAGTGACAAATGTGTTGAAATAACATGAACTATCCTCAGTGTGACAGAATACAGCTAATTAAACTGAACACAATGGTGAAAAAATTATAAAAATTGGACAAGAAATAAGGAAGTTATGGCTATTTAAAGATACATTAAACATAAAAAACGATTATCGCCCATTTAAAACCACTTTAGTTACCGCTCACGTTTCTGTGTAGGAGAAATCACGAGAAAGTGTGGATTCTTGAATCAAAAAATACGAGGCCGAAGGCCGAGTAATTTTCTGATTCACGAATTCACACTTTCGAGTGGTTTCTCTGGCTTAAACCACAAAAAGAGGCCATGTAAAAACCAATGTTACATATACATGGCCTAAATCTCTAATTATATTGAATGTGGTGACCTGAACATTGAAAAAAAGTGTTGATTCTGAAAATGTTCAATTGATTTAATTAAATCTTTTGTATTCTGCTGGTGCATTTGCCCTTAGCATTTATGGTGTCAAACTTGCAGCTTTGCAACCATATTCAGTGAGAATATATAAAAAAGCCTGTTCCTGTTTATTATTCAAAATAAATATAAAAATATCAGTGATTATAGGTTGAAAGGATTTTGAAAAATATACATAACAGAAATGGACTGTACACAGTGATGTGAAAAGGTAAGGTATTTGACTTTTTGCTATTTTTCATTGCATTTTACTGTGTGTTTTGTAGATTTTATAAAATTTTAAATTATATGTCAAAATGTTAATATAAATGTTAACATACAAATTATTGACTGCACTATCAAATGACAAAACATAATTCTGTACTAATTTCTCAGAAACTACACAATCCTTAAATATTTTCCCCAAAATTGATTTAGCATCACATATGTTTATTGTATTGTGTAAAATTGTTTTCAGTTTTGTTGGACTGGATAGCAAAGCTATCTTGAGAAGTCGGAGGTACAACAAACCAGAGAGTAATGAAAGGTCAGGATCTCAATTTAAATCTATGTACCGAGTCTGCAGTTATTGGTTTAAAGAAAATGGATTCCATTCACTGCTTCACTTTGGATGGAGGATTTTCTCACTGAGGATTTGCAGCATATCTCAATTCAGATACAGCAATGTGAAATGATTTAAAATGAATGTGCGTCACCTGCTGTTTATTCACAAAATGTTTTGGATTGTTGGATAAAGAAAAAATGTGCTTCAGTCATACAGGATACCGCAAGAAGCTTGTTCACCAATGAAGCTTTGTGATGCTCCATCTTACATTTGGATATTTTTCTCACAGGATAGTTGTACAACTTAATCACTTGGAGTACAAATACACTCAGAGATAGTAAAATTACTCATAATGTTAAAAGCAATTTTTGTTCTGAATATTAAGATTATTTAAAGTCAGTGTCAAGTTTCAAACTTTTTTTGTGAAATGAATATAATTTTCATATACTTTGTACAACTGTGGTTTATATGTGTTAAAATCCTTAAAATGATATCTTGTAAAACACACTTGTAAAAATCAATATTAAATCGTCAGACTATGTTCACCAGATTACATTATAATCAGGGCCATTTAAGTAAACAATTTAAAAAGTGTGAATTTTTATTCTAAAAAGTGTGAATTATTAACCTTTAAAGTGTGGATTCTGAAGCTAAAAAGTGTGGATTCTGAAGTAAAAAGTGTGGATTCTGAAGCTAAAAAGTGTGGATTCGTGAAAAAGAATTCACACTTTTTCTATTGTCTGTTACCAAAAGTGTGGTTTAAGAGACTGTATCTTGTAGCCAGTTAGTTCGCCTTCATGTTAATAATATCACTATTCGTTGTAAAACCACGCTAGTTGTGTGTTATTCCTTCATTGTAGCCAGTATTTCTATTATCGTCCACTCAAAACGTCTTGCGTGGTTTTGTTTTTTTTTTCCGTCGCCGACGTTTCCAATAGGGATCGATGTAGATGCTAAAACGGGGACTCGAGTTTGGAAATCGAGTTCTCGGCGAATCGTTCCACCACTAATTCTAAGTGATCCATAAGACTGAGACTCAACTGAGGTTGAGTCTGGCTTTGAGTCCACCATTGAGGCCTGTCACTTGATAATAGCCTATAAAGCATGTCAATTCTATTGACTTTTGTTATTAGTAAATATTGAATATGTGGCTGTAATTACAAAATAAAATGAAAATAGAAGACTTTAAGATTTATCAATTTCATTTTGGAACAAACTGTATCGCTTTATGTATGTGTTTCTGGCATCAAAGCTTGGACTCAAATTTGAGACACCTCCTTCAAGGGCTCAAATTTGAGCCTGTGACTGAGCCAGGTCTCAAGTTGAGCTTGTTTGTGAAATGCATTGAGTCTGAGTTCACAGACTCAGGAAAATATTTCCAAAATTTGAGAGAAAGCCTCAACTTTTGAGTCTGACTCAAGGCTTAAGTCTGTTTATGAAACCGGCCCCTGGTAATAGTTTATCATGTTTTCATGCAATGCTATTTAACCAAGTAGACATTACGAACCTTTTAAAATGATTTGAACATTTATAAAACATTTAAAAGCCTATCTCTTGGGTTACTGAATGTTTCCAAGTAAACTTTTACATTGTAATTTTCAAAATGTTTGAAAAACGTTCTCTAAACACATGTTTTACTGAAAACATTTATTAAACATTTATAAAATAACTCCAAAAACTGAGGTTTTGACTGGAAACACTTCTTGTTTTTTCAAACATTTATCGTGAAAGGTTTGTTAAACAGTATCTATAAAGTGTTTATTCAAGGTTTGTTGACAATGTTTTGTAAATATTTACTGTGAAAATGTTTTTATATTTAATAGCAACTGGTTCTTATACCCATAATTTAAAAACTATTTTGAAATGTTTTCTACTAATTTTTGGAAAATTTCCTGTTGCAAAAGTTTTGTACCAATATTTTCAGAACACATATTAAACATTTACCTTCCAACATTTACAAAGATGGCAGTAAGCAAAAACAGGGGATTTTAGAGGACTTTGTCAAAAATTACGCCACATGAAATGCCTAAAAGTAGAAATTGAATGGGGCACAATTTCCAAGCCACTGTATTACAATTGTAGACACATAAATAATATTTACATTGGCGAGCAACCTAAACATATACTGAATTCGATCTCCGACCCCAACGAAGGTTCATATTGCTAACCATTGCTAACCAACCACTCTAATATGTTTGAGACATTGTAATGTTCTTTTTCAAATCTTTCAAACATTTGTCACTAAATGGTTAACAAATGGTATGGATGAAATGTTTTGAAAACCTTGGGTTTCATACTCGTCTTTTCTAAACCTTCACCAAACATTGACTTCAAACATTCACAAAAATGTTTACTCGGAAGTCAAATTGTAGGCAGGTGGGATCATATTCCCGTAAGTGATTATTAACTCTTGTTGCTCCATATCTTTAAATTCTTATCAAACCTGGTGCCTCAAACAGGGTAAGAACCCTTTCATTTCCTTGACCAGACCTATTAATGCACTGCTTCTACTGAATGGAACAACTTCTTGAAACCATAAGAATCAATAGTGTCACTGGATGTGGATGACACTCGATTTACCTACAGAGTGAATGCTTAGATCAATTTGGTGCTTTACAAATATTTCCTTATTATTGTTATAAAGATTATTATTCACTTACTTCCAAACATGAGATCAAACGTTATTCCAGAGAGAGGAGAGCCAATCAAATGTCAAGCTCACATCCACCATATATATATCAAAGTGAAAAATATTAAATCCTGGTCTATATATCCTGGTATTTTGGTGAAACACATCGTGAAATGGAAAATAGATTGTCATAATCAGTTCATATCATTGTCTTATACCTTTTCATTTCATACTGACCTCACAAGCTACAAACTAGTGCAAAATATTTAATATTGGGATGTTTGTTTCTGGCTCAATGCATTTTGTTCTTTGGTCAATATTCATATGATTGAATAATTTGGGATTTGTGTGTTGGTAGGGCTTGTTTGACACAACAAGGACAACATTTTCAGGAAGTGATAAATTCATTAAAATCTTTAAACCTGCCACAAGCCCTGATGGGCTAAAATATAAATCTACACACAAGAGTGTGAGGGGGTAAAGAGTAGAATGAACATACAGGGTTGCTCATTTTAAAGTGTGCACTACCTAGATAAGAGCTTTATTTACAGAATGATACAAACAAAATTACTGAAGACATAACAATATTCCATTCTGCTAGATTGCAACAACCTCAATATATATATATGACGGCGCCCATACTGGTGCAGTAGTTATTGATACCCTGGTTCCATTGTTGCTAGATTGCATTCTAACCTCCATGACTGTTTGGCAATGAGCAAATAGTCAAAGATTATGTATTTTATCTATTCACTATGACTATTTGGTACTTTAAAATTAACTATGTCTTACAAAAAGTCACTAAATGTAGCACAAAACAATACTGAGAATAAGTGCCTTGGAACGAAAGTCAACCATTTCTATGTGGAACAAGTGACAAAATGAAGAAAGCATGAAAATGCAAGGTTGGATACAAATTCTATTTTTCTTAAGATATTACTTAATTCCTACCAGATTTTACTGACTGAATTTTGGCAGCACGGCCAAATTAGGGGCCTGCTGGGGCAGTTTGTAGTGGACCTTAAACCTTGAGGTATCTTGGACAAGCCTCGTTAAGATTCAATGACCTTTAACCTCTGTTTGGGAGGGTTCATAGTTCAGTGATTACCCTCCAAATGCTAGGGCACAATGATATCTAGGACAGGATCTAGGATTTGAAATTTTAGAATTTTTATGTGCAACACTGATTTTATTGTTTAAAGTTATTTCAAGTTATAGTTTTAGTGTTACCGGATTACTCAGCATGCCTAGCTCCCAGAAATTACCCGCAGTGTCCAGGAAAAAAGTTACAGCATCTGCTAAAGTTAGAACTTCACCTAAAAATCGTGGTAGGACATCAACTGTGGATTAGAGTGGTTCATATTTGAAATCCCCAAGAACTGTGAATAACAAACCATCTACATCTCCAACTACAGTTCCCTCTGAGGCATCAACTAATGTACTAGACGCCATCCTGGCCATGTTATAGAAGCTGGATGATTCTAACAAAATACTTGCACAATGGCTTGATAGAGTTGAACAGAATTCATTTTCCTCTACATCATTTAGTCTTAGGAACCACGCTATCAACCTGCAAGGGTAGGATCTACAAAACTCTCCTCAAGCGGGATCTGCTCACCAAGATGTGACTCAGGGCCCATCGGGGCCGTTACAGACAACTTACTAGGACACCTGCAGCATGCTATGGGTGCTGCTGGTTGGTTAATGTTAATGGTGTACTTGCAGTTAATACACCAGCCCACCTACATTGGCCCAATGAAGGTTTCCAAGGTAGTGTGGGCAAGAAACGGGCATTATATGACGAGCTGACAATGCCAGAATGATTTGCTGGGCAGCTCACCAACATTGACAACATTTCTGACCCCTCCATGAGCAAGCAGGCTTTATTACACGTCATTCACTCTATGCGAGATGCTACATTTCTCCCCTGGGCAGCTGTCAGAAACGCGTGGGCATCTTCGATGGATGAGGTGGAGGAGGGCACCGTGGCATGGGGGATGGGCATGGACAATAAATATGTTAACTTCTTCTCAGATATCCATGGCCAATGCGCAATCATCAGCTCAGCCCCAACAGTTTAGAAAAATATGCAAATTTAACAATGATAGATCTTATTCACATGATGGGCATCATGGGTAGTACATTTTTGAAACTTTTGTCATTGACAAGGCAAGTCAGCTGCAAATCCTGAAAACAAATGTAATGCCAAATCCAGGGGGGATAAATAGACAACAGACTTCAACCAACAACTGGGGACATGGTTGACCACTTCAAGACATAGGCGAAGGGTTGGCCAGCAAAAGAAACAGGACTGAGTTTCAGCCTGAGGAAGCACAAACAGATATTAGAAATAGTGACGGTAATTTTTATAATGGTTTTCAAAATTATGATAAAAATGCATTTTATAGTTTGGACAGAGACAATTGCCATCATAAATTACAAAATTATGTATATCAGTCTGTGGAGCAACCTGTGGTCGGGCAAGTGGGAACAGTAGCTTTGTAGAATTTTGGCACTGATCAATATCAACGTGGGTATCAATATTGTAATATGTGCAGACAATACAATGTCCAATTCACGAATCGACAATTCATTGACCACTACAAGGGGTTTATTGTTTCCCTTGTATTCATTCAAGAAGTCGAGAATGGGAACAATGGTGGGCTATGACTACAAGGTGTTGTTATATGAATGCACTGAACCACCAAGTGGCTATTTACAAGTTTTGTGTTTAGTAGTTTTACCATTATGTGCGAGTTATACTCCTGTGATTTTTGACCATAATATTTATACAGAAGACATGCTTCAAGATGCAAAAACAACATATAACAACTTTGTCAAAGAATGTCAGACTCAACAATATAATAATATTGAATATTTACAACATGTTATTGGTGAAATAATTGCAGTACAGGAAACTGCAGTAGATACAACTCTGACAGTAGCTGTTCAGGACGATGGTGAGTCACCATGTGATAAAAATTTACATATTGTCATTGGTCATACTGGAACTGACTGTATCAACGGCGTCATTTGTTCCAATACCATTGTTTCTGATCATTTGCATCATGTAGGTCTAATAGGGCAGATTTTAACTTCAAAGATAAAACTAGAGGGCACCTTGTCCATCAGCCCACAGAGTTTGACTTTATTGGCCCAGACAGAGAGCCGTTGGCTATATCTGATGTTAATAAATTTTCGGATATTGCTCAGAGAATTAAGGAGACTTGAGTTTCCAATTACAGGCAAGCTAGATTTTTCATTGTAAGCAGATTTAACATTGAAGCTTGGAAAAAAACTCATCAATTACCCAGATAAGAGGATTATCCAATATATGCAGTTTGGCCCTCCCTTATCAATCGTACATAATGGTGAGGGTAAGAACCATAATTCAGCCTTACAACACACTGAAGTGGTTAGCCAATATTTGGACAAAGAAAGGGAAATTGGGGCCATTTTGGGCCCAGTCAGGGATGCTGATAAATCGCTTATTAACTGTTCTCTACTTCTAACAGGGGGCCACGGTGGCAGAGTGGTAACACTCTCGCCTCCCACCTCTGAGGCCGGGGTTCGATCCCCAGAACGGCCTTAAGTGGGAAAGCTGGTTGGTCAGCAGTTTACAGTACAGAACCCTAACGAACTGTATGTACTGGTTTCCTCTGCCCTTCCAACTACCCGTCATGATATGACCTGTACAGTGTTGAAAGCGATGTAAAACCCCAAATAAATAAATCTACTTCTAACACGACCTAAAGATACTGACAAACGTAGGATCATTCTTGACTTGTCCTTACCTCCTGGCGGCTCAGTAAATGATTTTGTGGATAAGCAGAGGTTTGATGGCTATGAATTTAAACTTAAGTTCCCTTCTGTAGATGACATAGCTGAGGAAGTGAAAAATACAGTTCCTGAGCCCTACTTTTCAAGATCTATGTGGCTAGAGTGTTTCACAACCTCAGGGTTGATCCTTGCGATGCTCTCAACTTCAGGATTAGCTGGCAGGGCAATATGTTTCTTGATACTGCAGCCGCGTTTGGCTGGACCCACCGATCGGCTGCGTTTCAGCTTCTCTCGGATGCAATTGCAAACTTTATGCAATTTGAGGGCTACAAGATGTTCCCTTATATTGATGACTATATTCTGGTCAGTCCAGAGGAAACAGCCAATACTACCTTTCAGTATATGTCTGATTTGTTAGCAGAATTAGGTCTTTCAATGAGTTTGGATAAAAGAACGCCTCATGCTAAAGCTATCATCTGCTTAGGAATCAAAATTGACACTTTCAAAATAAACTTTTGATAGAAGATGTAAGATCCAGGAGAAAATTTTCTCGAGTTCATCGTATAGGCAAAAAGAAGACTACTACTGTGGCAAGTGCCCTGATCAGCTCAAAGCCACGACCCATACTGGCTAGAGTTATCATGTATTCAGACAAAGAGGAAATTATGGCCAGGAGGATGCTTTTACGCTCAGGTGAGGAGGAAAGACTCCAAGGCAAAAATCAAATCTGGATTAACAATGACTATTCTGACACAGTCAGACAAGCCTGTCGATCTGTGGCACCCATCTTAAAATTGGCAAGATACAAGGATAAGAATGCGGCATTAATTAACAACAAACTCTTGTATAAAGGCAAAAGATACAGTATTGATGAGGTGACAACATTAGATTTGGACACTGCTTCAGTATGTATGAAAACAAGTCCCCAGTCTATTGCTTTCTATGGCAGGTTTGCCCCCTTCAGTAACTTTTTTCCTGTGGAACTGAAAATTGACAATAAGAATTATACATGTGTGGAACAATTCTCCCAGTCAGAGAGAGCACTGTATGATGGGCGCCAAGACTTAGCACAGCAGATTATGCTAACAAAAAATCCAGTGGCAATGAAACAGAGTGGAGACCAGTGTAAGAAAAGACATGTTGAATGGTATAAAACAAAGGCCCGTGAAGTTATGCGAAAGGCACTCTACGCTAAATTTTCCCAGCCTCGCTTGAAGGATCTGCTGCAACGTACAGAGCAAAGGATTTTGATTGAAGTGAACAAATTTGACAATTTCTGGTCATGCGGCTTGGAAGGTAGAGATCCACGAGTTCAAGACCCACACAGATGGCCAGGACAGAATGTACTTGGACTTGGAATGTACTTATGGACATAAGAGCGCAGATATAAGATTGTCAGTCCATAAAAACATACAATTTTGTTTTCTTGTGTGTGTGTGGAATGTGTAGATTTAAATTTATGTAGCTTACGTAGTGATAATAATGTGGAACTAGATTATTGCTTTTTTTGCACTGAGAATAAAGAAGTACTTCAGTCATGTTATGATTGAAAAGAAAAGTATAGGATTTTTATTCAGCTTATTGTGCTGCTTCTGGGGGCATTTAAAATATGGCCACTGACATTTATAAACAATTGAATAATCACCAAATCACTGTTAGTTTTATAGTTAACAGTATAGTTAAGCAATTTATTCCCTCTACCAGTTTATGCTTTGTTCTTTATTTTGCTAATGCACAATGGCTTTGTAATATAATCAGTATAATGACAGTATCTTTAAGAAGTGGTCCAAAATACTGGGATATTAGTTATGTTATGAATGGACTTGATGTTTTGTTGTTTAATGTTGCATTCTATTAGCCATATGACTTTTCAATACTATGATACAGAATTATAAAGTGTCGTTAAAAAATTATGGGTGAACTTTTAAAAATTGCAAATATGAATGTTATCTGCCACTGTGGCCTAGCGGGTAACACACTTGTCTAGGAACTCAGAGGACGTGGGTTCAATCCCAGGTACAGGCAGATACATAGTGGCTCGGATGACCACTTAAAATGGCGGTCCTCTGTCATTGGGTCCTATCCCCAGTGGCAGGTTAAAGAACTTCAAGGACGTTGATAAATGGTCATCCTTGAGCCTCTATCTTCAAGTTAGGGGAATGTCAGTTACTTGTGAGTTGGGGCTGTACCTGTACAGTCGGATTGGTTAAATAGCACTTTGAGTCCTGTAGTATATGGAGATATTGCACTGAGTATAAATACATAATAATAATAATAATAATAATAATAGGGGACTGGCTGATAAACAAAAACGGTTAGATGTTTTTGATTGGCTAAAAACAAAAAGAATGAGTATATACTGCCTGGAGGATATCCATATTAGTCAAGAAAATAAAAATTCTTTTGAGCAGGATTGGGGTGGTAAATGTGTGCTGAACTCCTATTTTTCAGATAGTCGGGGAGTGGCCATATTATTTAATCAAACCTCGAATATTCAAATAAAGGAAGTACAGAAAGATGATCTGGGTAATCTCTTAATTTTAAACCTAATTTTCATGCAACACTTTGAATTTGTCTTGGTTGTTTTGTATGGTCCTAATCGGGACACTCCAAGGTTCTATGAAGATCTTCTATTCAACTATTATGATTCCCCTATTATTTGTTGTGGAGACTGGAATCTTGTACAGAGGTATGATCTTGATACTTTTGGTTATGTAAGAGAGAACAACAAAAAGGCCAGAGAAAAAGTATTGGAAATCATATCTCTGTATGATTTAATTGACCCATGGAGAGAAATAAACCAAGACAAATTAAAATACACTTGGTTCAGTAGTAAACCCCCAAGACAGATGGCACATTTAGACTTTTTTCTCATAACACCAGATTTACGGCAAAGACTTCTCTTATTGGTATGTCTTTGGATGTAGGTCTTGTCAAATGGGGAAATGGCTACTGGAAAATGAATACTTCATTACTACATGATGTAGAGTACATTCAGCTAGTGAAGAATGAAATCAAAAATACTTTAAATTGCTATAAAGTAGAAAATGACCAGAATTTCGAGGCATATTCAATAGACTTCCAGCTACTATTTGAAGTGCTCAAATTAAATATAAGAGGTAAAACAATATCCTACTCTGTAAATAAAGCAAAACAAATCAAAGCTAAAGAAGAAGAATTGGGAAAAAACATTCAAAAGCTTGAGGACTTGCTTGTAAAGTCCCAGAAGCTTAACATAGAGAGAATCAGCTTATCCCACATTGAGTCTGACTTACAGTTATTAAAGAAAAATTTAATCAAATTAAGGGAACCAAAATTGAAAGCTATGGTATTATGGTCAAAAATTCAATATTATGAACAGGGGTAAATGTCTTACAATTTTTTTTCTAATTTAGAAAGAAAGAATAATTCAAGTAAAGTCATCTCAAGGCTGAATGTAAAAGGTCAGATTATTGAAAACCAAAATCAAATTTTAGGAGAAATGAGGAAATTTTATAAATATTTGTATAGTTCAAGAAACTGTAATGTGGACACTTCGCAATTTTTTTAAACGATCAAAATATTAAACAATTAAAGGAACAAAATAAAATTTTGTGTGAAAAGCCTATTGTAGAATCAGAGGCAAAACTTGTTATAAAGAACATGAAAAATGGAAAAACTCCCGGCAGTGATGGTTATCCGGTAGAGTTTTACAAAATTTTTTGGAACGATATTGGTGATTTCCTTTTAAGAAGTTTTAATGAAGGTTTCTCCAAAGGTGAACTCTCGGTAACACAAAGACATGGAATTTTGACATGTATACCGAAAGGTCAGAAATCCCGAGAATTCATCTCAAACTTCAGACCTATAACACTACTAAATGTAGATTACAAAATTTTATCAGGCATTTTAGCTGCCAGGATGAGAAAAGTACTCCCTGATATAATAAGTGATTCACAAAAGGGTTTTCTGAAAGAAAGATATATTGGGGAAAATACTAGATTGGTCTATGATGTAATGTCCAGGCTTAATCAGTTAGACAGAAAGGGGTTAATCCTCTTGGCCGACTTTGAAAAGGCCTTTGATTCCATAGAATGGTATTACATAAATAAAGTTTTAGTGGCTTACAATTTTGGAAGTTATTTCATAAAATGGTTTCAAATATTATACAACAGTGCTTGCACTTCAGTGATTAATAATGGTTACCTTTCAGAATCTTTCTTCTTGCACCGAGGCTGTAGGCAAGGAGATCCATTAAGTCCATACATTTTCATTTTGGCAATTGAACCTTTAGCAATGGCTATAAAATCTAATGTTAGAATAAAGGGAATTAAAGTAGATGGTAATCAATATAAATTGAGACTATATGCTGATGACACATTCTTGTTACTGGACGGCTCTCAAATGTCATTGAGAGAGAGTATTAAAGTTTTTGATAACTTTTTTCCCTGTTCTGGTTTAAAACTGAATAGAGAAAAGACGGAGTTAGCAAGGTTAGGAATAAATAATGGAAAAGCAATATGTAAAGACTTGAACCTTAAATGGGTCACCTCCTTTAAACTGTTAGGAATTAACTTTCTCTTGGACCTGGATAATATGATACAATCTAATTACCAGCCAGTAATAAATAAAATTGAGAATATAATATCTATTTATAAAGCTAGAAATTTGTCATTGATTGGAAAAATTGCAGTTTTAAAAATGATTGTAATCCCAAAATTAATCTATATACTATCAGTTCTTCCTTTGCCAACCTCCAACATGTTTCATCACTTAGAAAAACTTTTTGGAAGCTTCATTTGGAGTAATAAAACACCAAAGATTTCAATGACAGAACTTTATAAAAGGATTTCAAAGGGTGGTTTGAGGCTTACAAACTTAAAATGTTTTAATAATGCCCTGAATTTATCATGGATAAAGCGGTTATTAATTAAAGACCAACAGTGGCAATCATTATTTGAAAAAACTGTGGGTTTAAACAAGCTTGATTTCATTCATTTAGACCTAACATCTCTGGTTTACAAAATTAATGAAATAAAGAACCAATTTTGGAAAGACACATTTAATGCCTGGTTTTTATATAAGTCGCATTATGTTAAAGAAATAGATGTTAGAACATACCCTCTGTGGAACTCATTTGTGGTCAATAAGAACTTGCTAGGTCAAAAAGATGAGCTCTATTCTAAAGGCTTGAGATACATCAATGATATTTTGGATGATACAGGTGAAATTATGGGATTTGTTACTTTTACATCTAAATTTGATATTAAGACAAATTTTGTAGATTTTTATTCTTTAACCCACTGTCTCCCTCGGGACTGGAGAGCTGCATTAACAGGAAGCCATCAAAAACTTGATTCTCAAAATATATCACAGACTGTTGTGACAAATATATTGCGAATGCAAAAGGTATGTAGAGGTACCTACTGGGTTTTTGTGGACATCATAAATAAAGGTGAAAAAAAGCTTTTTGACAAATGGTCGTTAGCTCTGAGTATGACTATATCACCAGAGGATATGAGTACATATTTTTGTGCAAATTTTAAAAGTACCATACTTTCACGTTCAAGAAGCTTTCAATATCAAATATTGCAGAGATCTTTAGTGACAAATAAATTTCTTAAAGTAACTGGTATAAATTCAAATAATAATTGCACATTTTGCAATAGTGAGGTTGAAACATTGGAACATCTGTTTTGGAGGTGTCAAAAGGTACAGAATTTTTGGATCGCTATAAAAAATGAATTGGAACTATCAACGGGTTTTAAGCTAGATCTCAGTGAAATGTTAGTGCTTCTTGGATCAAATAAAGGTAGTAACTGTGAACTTGTTAATACTATTGTCAATATTTGTAAAAGACACGTTTATGTTTGCAGGAGTAATGGTACAGAGTTTAATACTACGCTTCTTTGTAATTGTTTAATTAGAGATCACTTTAATGTTGAAAAGATATTGTTAAAGGAAACAACTAGAAGTGATACAGTTCTATTTAAGAAATGGGGTCCTCTTCTTGACTATTTGTGTAATAAAAATAATTAATAATTTATCCAAATAATGTCATTATATATGTTTTTTGTTCGTTTGAGTATCCTTTCTGCTTACAATTGTCGTGTTTTTTTTTGGCTAGGATACCTTCCTATCAGGGTATTGTACTCCTAGCCTTTTGGTAAATTGGTAGGTTTCATTACTTTTGAGGGAGAATAAAATATCAAAGAGAAAAAAAAATTGACACTGTATCGAATACTTTGAGCATTGATAAGGACAAGTTGGTCACCATACATATAGAATAGATGGAAATTAGACATAGGAAATACCTAAAAAGAGGCTTTCAACCATTATTAGGCAAGTTACTCTACCTCCGCAAATGTGTTAGGCCTTTCCGAATCTTTGTCAATAGAATGCTAAAACTATTTAGAAAAAAACCATGGTTCAGCACATATAGACCTCACTGAGGAGTTTCACAGGTATATAAAATGTTTTTTTTACCTTTTTACCTAGATTCTGGCGTCACATACATGAATAAACCTGAGATACCAGAGAGTAAAACAGTATACATTGATGCCTGCCTTATAGGACTTGGTGGAGTTTGGGGCCTACAGGTTTATGCTACCCCTGTTTCCTCCATTATTGGGAAACAACTCAAAATTGTGCACCGTGAAATGTTTAATGTAGTTGTTGCCCTGAGGTAATGGACCAGTGATTGGTCCCATTCTGCTACAAAACTCCTTTGTGACAACTTAACTGTAGTAGAAGTGGTCCAGACTGGTAAAACTACGGATTCCTTGTTAACAGCTTGCAAACGCAACAAAAGACTTCTGCTAGCCACATATAACATTGATTTACATGCCAACATGTAGCTGGCAGCAGAAATCACATATCTGACCCCCTGTCTAGGATTTACTCCCATAAACCAGTTAATAACTCTCTCTTTCAGCACCTGAAGAAAAATTTTCAATGGAGGCGAGTCCCTGAGCAATGTTTGAACCTTCACCTTCATATGTAATTTCAGGTTCATCCCCTGGTTCAAAAAAAGACTCGTGGAAGCGGCCTGGTCACAGTTAGAACTGGCACACAGACCCTCCACAAGGGCAGCTCATAACACGCATTTTGGAACATTCATATCATTTTTGGTATACATGACCCCTCCTATTGAAATTTTCCTTCATAATATTCTGGTGTTTTAGCAATTCTTACATGAGAATGCACTCTCTCCTAAGGTTATCAGAAATTATATTTCGTCAATTCATTCAGAGGCCCGGTTTTATGGCATGAATTGTGAGCTCATAACCCATCAGGGGGTTGCTAGATTTTTGCAATCAATTCCACGTTTTCTCCCAACCCCAGAGGCATTTTTGGTGTCCATACACTTTATCGAAGCTCCCTGCATGTGGCATTCTGGATGATCCCATATTGTATAGGATGATTTTCCTTACAGCCTTCTATGGCTTCCTCTGTATGTCCAATATTGCCCCTCATAGTTCCTCCAGATGTGACTCTAACTTTCACTTCATTAGGCAGGACATCATATTTGGCCCTCCTGGTGCTCACCTAGTCATCAAATGGACCAAAACTTTGCAATACCAGAGGTCTCATCATATAGTCCAACTTCCTGCAATTCAGAACCATTTTGTCTGCCCAGTGAAAGCTCTTAAGGTCATCCTGGCTTCCAGAAATCCTTCACCTTTATCCCCCCTCTTTGCCAATAGTTTCTACCCTAATAGACAGGTTATTGATACACATGTCAGGGATGCTGTCAAGAAAGTTTTATCTCACATCAACATTCCCCTTAGGCCCCATGGTTTCCATATGTCCAGAAGGTCCGGGGCCACTCTGGTGTTTGATAATAACATAGCATTACAAAATAGCATGGCCCATGGATTATGGAGAGGCTCTGTCATATGGACATATCTCCAAAATGCTTCTCAGACCCTTTCCATCATCCCCTCCACATTTGCATGTATTATCCCTACTAATTTCTAGGCTGGAACTGGGTCTTTAAAACTTCATAAATGTAAATTTTAAATGCTCTTAGCTTTGTTCTACATACTAACATGTAGGGGGTCACGGTGACAGAGTGGTAACACTCTCGCCTCCCACCTCTGAGGCCGGGGTTCGGTTCCCGGCACGGCCTCAAGTGGGAAAGCTGGTAGTTTCTTGCCGTTGGTCGGCAGTTTACAGTACAGAACCCTAACGAACTGTATGTACTGGTTTCCTCTGCCCTTCCAACTACCCGTCGTGATATGACCTGTACAGTGTTGAAAGCGACGTAAAACCCCAAATAAATGAACATACTAACATGTATAATAAATTTCCGCAATATGTGTATTACTGTGTTCTGGCGATCTATACCTTACAGATAACCTTTGACCTTGGTTTAAGGTCACATGAGAAATGCCCTTAACATTAATCTGCAACATATGACCTGTGACCTTCAGGTCTAGTGACTGGGTTTGAATCTGGAAACTGCTAATTTTAATTGGACTTTTATAGTGCCTAATCTCCCCTATTCCAAGGAAAGTCTAAGGTGCAACAGAACCAAAACAGTCAACCAATTCAAGCATCCAGGGACAGAAAAGAGGTCAAGCACCATAGATAATGCTATGGAGTGATTAAGATGTGTATGCCTTGGTGTACAGATAGGGTTTAAGCTGCTTTTTGAAAGAGACTAGGAAGGGGGGGCACTCTAATCTCATCAGGAAGAGCATGCCAAACAGTGGGGCAAAGCTATATCCAAACTGTTTGAAAGATTTAAAAATAGATGGTTGGAATTTTGGAAAGACAAGGAAATTACCACCAATCTGACTGTACCTGGTACTGTAAGAACCACTCTGGGAAGAGATATATAATACTTGGGACAAAATACTTGGGAAAACCAGTATGAAGAAACTTGTAAACAAGTATTACTGTTTTAAAAACTGAGAGATGTTCAACAGAGAGCCAATGCAAATTCTTAAGCACAGGAGTTATACTAGTGTACCTAGTGGTATTTCATACAAATCTAGCTGCACTATTTTGGATGTATTGTAATTTACACAGATTGGATTTAGAGAGATTCCTGAAAAGTCAAAATATTTTTACAAAGTTGCTTCAACACAAAGGATGATGTTATGATTTTGGCATATTTAAGGCACCTCTGGCCATAATGGCAATCCTTAAATGAGTAAAATATTTTGTTAACACTTCCTCTTTTGTCAAGCTCAAACTAAAGATCAAACTTCAGTCTTAAAAGAAAACGATTTAGCCCTTTTGTGAACCCCAACAAAGTTGGTTGAGTCCCACAGGTATGTAAGTCATTCAGTAAATTGTGACCATGGTCCACACTTGACAACAATATGCAGAATTCTAATTATCTGGCACAAACCTGTGATATGTAACCATCATGGTGCAGCATCTCCCAAACTGTATCCATTGGTTTAAGTAGAGCTTGTGGCCATATCCAGTCATCTATAATAGAACATGTATATAATGACATAGGTGCTTGACTGGCTTTTGTTTAATATGTTGGGTATTACTGATTTTAAGTAATTGCCTTGGTATTAGCTATCGAGTACAGTATAGGATGTTGTATCAATTTTGCGCTGTACAAATATTTCTATTCTATTATTTTCTATACGTTAGTTTGTAAAATGTTTAAGTATTTATTTTGTCAGGTATAATGCTATAACAATATATAAAATAAATTACATATGTAATTAAGTTGGGAGGGTTATATATACTTTTTGAAATACTTATGTATACAACATACTTTCGACATACTTTAATACATGGGAAAACATTCAAGTTAACAACTCAGATTCTAGAACGAATAAGAAAGAGAAAGAAGAGTAATGATGCATTATTGTAAACTCTAAAACACAAGCTTTGACCTTAATTGGTAAATACAATAGGTAAGGTTGTATTAAGACAGGCTTTCAGTGCACACAGTACACATCGTATGATAGATTTGAAATCCAGATTCACCATGTTAACAAATAAGGTAATTAAGCCTTTGGGCGCATTTGAAAGCCAGCATGTGTAAAGCTGGAGATTTAAAGCAAGAACCAACCAATGTGGGTTCATATTTAAAACATTATGTAAATATATCATTGACAATTAAACCTTCAAAAGTGAAAATTAAGGGGTCTGTTCATATTGTTATATATATCAATATATCAATCTTACCCTCAGGATCGGTTCCAGCACATGAACAGACAAAAATCCCTCCTGAAATGTTTAATGAATATTTAATAATGCTTCATCAAAATTGAACATTGTGCCTCTTCTTCCACTAATTACATATATTGTGTGCATGCTTCATAAGTTTAGGTATGCAACAACATTTATAAATAAAAACTAGGTGCCGATTGAGTACAACATACCATTGAAATATAACCATCTTATACACAAAGCTATTACTTGTAACCAATGTCCACACCTGTTGTCTTTCAGTAAACCTAATGCTCTCACATAGTCTAGCAATTTTTCTGTCTTCTTGACAAGATCCAATAAACAAAAGAATGCGCTTTTACTGAATGGAAGCACGGCATCATTATCCAGGACAAAAATCAAAGGCTAAAGGTAATATTTGAAAACATTTACTTTGAAGATGGAGTAAAGTATACCATTCCATAAGCTATTGCCAAATATATCTTTGTGTCTTCCGCTTAGAGATGACCTTATATCTTGAAATGACTTGACTAGTATTATAAAGAGTGAAAAGGAGGGGACCTGTAAATAACCTTGAGAGATTACAAAAGGGAGATGAAACGCCTCAGAAAACCTGTCTCCAAGTTTATTTTTCTGTTTGTGATTGGCAAGGCAAGAATCTATCCATGTTACACATTACCATCAACACCAAATAGTCCTTTAGGCAAACATGTAAGATGGGGTGATCTATCATGTTGAAAGCTGTAAAAAGATGTAACAATGTTAGAGCAAATGCCTTCCCTGAATTCATAGATGAATATATGCCATTCTGGATTTCAAGCAGTGCTGTCTCATCTGAGTGAAAACTCTAGTATGCTAATTGTTGGAAATTGAAGATCCCCTCTTGTCTAATGAAGTGGTTTAACTGTTTATCCACAACTTTCTCACTTAATTTTGATATAAAACTGAACACAGGTCTATAATTTTCAAAAAAATTGTTGTCCAGTCTTGTTTTTTTTGAGATGGGGAAGTAACATAAGCAGTTTTAAAACAATTGTGTAAACTAAACTCAGATAATGGTGTTAAGGAAGGCAAGGTATTTTCAATGGGGCTGGGTCTGAAGACTAGGATGGGTAATAATGATTGTAAGCTAGAAATAATTTTGAAAAATTACATATTTGCCAGTTCAACAAGATTTGTATGGTTAAGTATTATTACATCTTGGGACTTATGCAGGATCGTCTTGAAACTGTTCTACAGTGATTTTGGTTTTCCTTCATTGTCAGCTGCGAATCTGGAATTTTTTTTAAAGGTCACAGGAAGCATTTTTCATGAAAACTGTGAATTTACATTTGTTAAATGGATAAATGAAATGGAAACTGTAGTTGTTTTTAAGAAATCTATGGTAGAAGAGTCACAAATGAGAATCTAAAAAGCAAAAATCCCGAGTGCTGTGAAAAGCCAACATGTTGTTTTTCTCAAAGATGATGATTGATGAAGTCACAGGTTTATAGCGAAGGTTTGAGGTAAACATATAAATACACCCTGAGGGAATTAAGTTGGTGAAATTTTTTTTCTTTTTTAAAGTTTTAGTTTATATAGAAGCAAAAACAGCGCATCAATCTTATTTATTCACACGTTGCTGCTTTTTATCAGCTATCACCTAATTTTACTCTGGGTTTACAACCATCTCAGTTAATATAAACACTTAGATGAAAGTCAGCCAGCGTAAGGAATATGTGTGCACTTGTCTAACTTGGAATATATACTTCCATTTCTCACTTTCTTCCTCTGCTAAATAACTTTCACAGTCTTGATAAAGACTCAAATTATAAGAACAAAATGTTACAAATGTACATGTATCAATTCCAAAGCTTACAGTTGGCTTTGTCAGAAAGTACTAAACCAGTAAAATTCTATCATATAACGAAACACTTTATTGAACATTTTATGAGCTGTAGCAATAAAAAAGTCAAAACTGAATTTTTAAGGAATTTTGACAGATCTGGCCAATACTGCACTCAGCATTGTTGTAAATGGAACTGAATTGAATTAATTTGGATTTAATGCGACATATTTAGACATATGTTGGTGTCAGAGGCAAAAATCAGTGACAGTACTCTTTAATTACACCTTTTCAATTATATGTAACTAAAACAAAACAAGGAAAAATCTTTTCAAATTTATCATAAAAATGGTCCAGCATATATGTAGCACTATACATGTACATGTGTTATTTATGAAACTTATTCCTGCTTCCCTGAAGATATAATTTTTAATATGAGAGTAATATAAAGGTCTCCAAGGCTGTTTGTGTTGTACATTGTTGCATATAGCATACCAAATAAATAACATTCAAAAACACTGAAAAAATGAATACTTTTGAAAATGTTGATCATAGATACAGGAAAAGACCGTTTGACTATATTTCCTCTTCAAACATATAGGGGCCATGGTGGCAGGGTGGTAACACTCTCGCCTCCCACCTCTGAGGCCGGGGATCGATCCCTGCACAGGCTAAAGTGGGAAAGCTGGTAGTGGCTTGCCGTTGGTCGGCAGTTTACAGTACACAACCCTAGCGAACTCTATGTTCTGGTTTCCTCTGCCCTTCCAACTACCCGTCGTGATATGACCTGTACAGTGTTGAAGGCGACGTTAAACCCCAAATAAACAAATCTTCAAACATATATATTTTTATTTGAAAAAATACCAACAATCTTATCAAGACAATTTTTTAATTTACTGTACCAGACTGACATATCAGATCAACAATAAAAAAAACATTCCAACACACAGAAAATAAATATGTTTGTACAAGAAATAACTTACTATGGCAGTTTGTTTACAAACTAATGAACCTATGATGTCATGGCTAGTATGTTCTGCAAAAGTTATCGAGTGAAAAGTAATAGCGACAGTTGTAAAAAAGCTTAAAAATGCTGACAGAAAATGGTTGAATATAGCCAGACACACCTTATGTTTACAAAAATTGAAGATTCACATCTATGTGTGTCTAATAGTTGAAAATGCTTCCTGTGACCTTTAATCAAACATTGACAACTTTATGCAGAATATTAACTGTACAAATTGTTTTTCAATAACAAAACTTTAGCAGGTTATGCATACCAAATTACCTGTAAAGCTTCAATTTTTCAATATCAATCTTTTCATAAAGACAAATATAATATTTTTTTCACAGTTTTTTTGGATAATATTGCAAGGGACCTTGAGAGGGTGAGGGTAGCAAACCTTCCATCAAGGTCTGTTTCCAGTGCCATTTCATACACGTATGAAATAAAAATTCTTTTTACAATTTAACTTTTACTTGTTACATATATTTGGTTAAATAGATTTACAAATTCTTTCTTTATAAGTTTTTGCATTGTTTTTTTTACATATATTTTCATGAAACTAAAAGTATTACAATAAAGTATAATGTACTCTTTTATGATTTGATTTAGGTCAATAGTACGGTAACATATATTTTTAAAATTACATTTTACCCAGGTGGAATAAATAGCATACATGACAGTTACAACAACAATATTTTTTATTTCATTTTGAATGGATATATTCTTTAGACCTAAAGTGATATGCTTCAGTTTGATATCTATCTGTAATATTTCACTCAGCTATAGCCATAAGTTCTTAATCCTAATGTATTCATAGAGCATATGTTGTATATTTTAAGTTTCTCTACAGTAATCACAATATCTGGATTTTGTTTTATTCCACTTCAAATTTTTATCTCTCAATATTGTGTAGAAGACTTTTGCATTGCAGTTATCTTCAGATATATTATAAGTTTCTGAACATGTAGTGAAGATCAACCTATTAAGCAGTCCATCTTGGATGTATATGCAATTTGAAAAGTCTTTGTTTGGTAGGTATTTACCAACTGTTTTTTTTAATTATCATGGGTTAAGCAATCCATTTGTTTTTCTTTTGAAGTTTAGAGAATAATTCTTGCTTACTTAGCCACATTCCATCGTTGTTTAAGAGAGCTTTCACAAATGAAACTCCACTTTTTTTCTAATTGATTAAGAATTGGGTTTTTCCTTGAGATTTAAAATATTCATTTCCCCATATGCATTGAGTTAAAAGCTCCATATTGGTTAGTTTATATGTAGTGATACATTGTGATATATGTGATACATTTACAATGGTTGAATGCTAAGAGTAGGTTGCTATTTGGCTTTTGTAAGAAATAGTCTAAAATTATACAGCCTTTATTATCAGTATCTAGGAGTTTTGGGATCTAATCTAATCTGATCTACTGCTTTGCAAGCGCAATATCTTCCCCACAAAGGGGAACTCAGTGCGCTAATTAAACAAAATCATTATCAGACGGAGAGTCGAGGGGCGTTCAACGTCAGTAATCCAGGATTGTGGGTGTGCCCAGGTGGAAGAAAACTAAGTTGGGAAACTAGAGCTGAAGAGGTGGGTTTTGAAGTCCTTCCTAAAAGAGGCAACAGAGGGACTGTTTCTTACATGAAAGGGGAAAGAGTTCCAAAGGATTGGGGCATAGTGACTGAAGGAATTAGAAAAGTGTTTGATTAATTTGTGAACTCTATGATCGAAAGTAGGGGTTTGAAGGAACTTAACTTTGGGGGAACTTTGCCTTATATTTCTGGAAGAGGTGTAAGGGTGGATTACTTCTCCAAAAGTTAAACTGGTTGACCTTGGTTGAGAATTTTGTATGTAATGAGGCAAATTTTAAATTGTACTCTGTATCTGACTGGTAGCCAATGGAGTTTTTTTAGTTGAGGGGTAATATGAGAGAATTTAGGGGAACGGATGACAACCCTGCAGAGTTAGTTTTGGACTAGTTGCTATCTCCTTAACTCAAAATCAGTGAGCGATAAGAAGATTCAATTGCAATAATCCAACCTGCTGCTCACCAAAGCATTCGCTAACGGCACTAATGTATTAAAGGGTAGAGGGGTACAAATTCTGTAGAGGTCTCTTGCATGTACTTTAGTGGACTTTATGACCTGTGACACGTGGTTTGAGAAATTGAAATTGGAGTTGAACACCACTCCGAGGTTCCAGACACTTTGTGCAGGCGAGACCAGATTTCCCAAAATATTGATAGGGAAGTGTGGCAGGAGTTCTTGGCGATTTTTTGGGAGCCTATGAGAATAAACTCGGTTTTGTCTGGGTTAAGTTTTAATTAATTTGTAAACATAAAATAAATTTTGAATGTCGTTTAGGCAGTTCTTTGGTTTTTGCATAGAGTGAGAGAAATTTGCTGGTGAAGGTGTTATGTATAACTGGATGTCATCGGCGTAAAAGTGGTAGTTGTTGCTACTGTGGGAATGAATGATTGAGCTGATTGGGTTAGTGTAGAGACAGAACAGAATTGGTCCAAGGACGGAGCCCTGGGGAACTCCATAGTGGAGTGCAGCAGGATGCGAGAGTGTACTACCTGCCCTGACCAAGTGTGTCCTTCCTGACAGGTATGATTTGAACTAACCAAGTGCTAGCTCACTGATTCTATAATAAACATTGAGTCCATCCAAGAGAATGGTGTGGTCAATGGTATCGAAAGCAGCAGATAGATCCAGAAGGGTAAGGGCAGTGACAGACCCTTTGGCCATATTAAGAAGAATATCATTATGAATATTAAGGAGGGCACTTTCAGTAGAATGGTGTTTTCTATAAGCCAATAGGAAGGCAGTCATAAGGCCGGCTTCATCAAGATGAGTTTGTAGCTGGACGGCTACTACCCTTTCAAATATCTTTGAGATAAAGTTTAAATTTGAGACAGGCCTATAGTTTTTGAAAACTTCTTTGTCTAAGGATGATTTTTTGAGGATAGGACCTGCTTGAAAAAATTTGGACACTTTCCTTGTCCAAATTGAAGTGATGGAGTAATAAGAACATCCAGATAATCCAGAACAAGGAAAGTGGGCCAAGGGTCTAGGGAACATGATTTACTAGGAGAGTTGGTAATAATTTTAATAACTTGATCCTCTATTTCAGTAGAAAACATGGAGAACATAGGGGGAGGAGAGTCAGGGGTGATGGGTTGCAAATTGACAGAAGCAGAGAATGTTGAGCATATTTTAAATTTTTTTTCTATGAAGAACTCCACAAACCTGTCAGCCAAAAGCTGAGGGGGCTTTATTGATGGGAGGATCTTGGCTGGAAGTCTATGAAACACATCACCCAGGACACGCCATAATTTTTGTGGGTTGAGGTGATTATCCTGAATTTTTGCTTTAAGGAATTGAGATTTGGCCTGCATGCAGATTCTGTTGTACTGATGGACTTTCTGGGTGTACTGGGATCTATTGAATGTGGATTTATTTCTTCGCCAAATGCATTCAAACAAACACTTGGTCTCTTTTGCCACAATTACAGTTTTGTTAACCCATCCCAGGATCTACTTTGCCTTGGTGTGTTCGATGTGTGGTGGAGCTTGTTTGTCAATAAGGGTCGACAAGGTGGTGTGATATTGTTTGTAGAGAGTATCAGGTTGTTTTGATGGATCATTAATCAGTTCAGAAGCAAGGAGATCTGCTTTCATTTTCTCTTTGTCAATTTTATGGTATTTATGAAAGGAGACAGTAGCAATATTGTACGATGTAGGGGTTAAACAATTTAGAGTGAAACTGGCATAGCATTGGTGGAGTGGACATTGGAGATATTATCATTGTTGGATTTGGTTAAAACCTGATCGAGAGTGTGTCTGTGAATGAGTCAGGAAAGTAAGTTTCTGAATCTGGATCCACGAGGCTTTAAGACATTTCTCTTTGGAGAATATATCGACATCATTAAGGCCCCCAAGATCATGTGTGCTAATTGCAGTATTTCTTTTTATTGGAAATCTGTTGCCCCATATGAAGGTAAATATATCTCTTTTAATAGTTTTCAAAATTTCATCTGGGATAGGTAGTATTGTCAAAATATAAGTAATTTTTATCAGAACAATTAAATTTTTTGTTATTGATTTCCCATAAAAGTTAAGTTTTCTGTTGTGCGATGATACAAGAACATGTCTGAATTGTTCCTCCCATGATTTTGCTATACATTTGTGGCTATCAGTACCTTATAAGTATATTCAAAGGCAAATAATTGGATCGTTAGTAAATGCTACATTTTCAAAATAGGCAGGTCCTTTCTTTAAGGGTCCAAGCAACAACAGTTTTTTTAAATATTTAATTGTAGAAAAGTCATGGGAAAAGTCATCAATACTTTTGAGAGCATGGTGCATCAAGTTTTTGTTCCCTAGAGTAAGTGTGGTATCATCCACATATTGGATGATGGTTGACTCATATGTTCTAATTTTTATCCCTGTGATATTTTCATTAGATTTTAAATTGATAGAGATAATTTCAGTAGTTATAACAAAAAGTAAGCCGACAAGTTACATCCTTGCCTTATACCTCTCTTCATTTTTAGTTTTCTTGATAACCAGCCATTATTTTTATTGTTATTGCGGTTCTGTATAAACAATATTAACCCAGGATTTAAAGTATTCTCCAAAGCCAAATTTGTTTAGTAAGATAAAGTTCCATTCTAAAGAGTCAAAAGCTTTATTGAAATCTAATGTTAACAGGATACCTGAGATTTTGTTTGTTTCACAGTAGTTAATGATGTCTGAAAGATATGTAGCGATAAATGCAATATATCTTTTTAATATAGGCACTTTGATCTTTTGATACTATTTTCAAACTTGCTTTCTGAAATCCTGAAGATAAGGCAAACAAGATTATTTTATAATCATAATTATTTAGACTGATGGGCCTAAAATTTTTAAGGAGCTCTTTTTCATCTTTTTTATGTATTAAAGTTAGGATAGCATTGGACACAGAATATGGAAGACTCATCTAGCATTTCCATGAAAGGTTTTTTGAGATAATCCCAGAATTTTTGGTAAAATTCAGGGGTAAGGCCATCTGGTCCAGGTGATTTATTCTTGTTCAATTTTGTCACTGCCTCAGTTAGCTCCACAATAGATAGTTTCTCATCACATGCTAACTTTTCTTTATTTGACAGAACATAAATTTCAGGGGTTTTGTCAAAGTAGTTAGTGATATCAATGATTGAAGTTTTACTACTAGTATATCGATCTGAATTGAATCTATGCACTTCCTTTAAAATATCTTTATCTGAGTGGACAAGTTGAGCTTTGTCAGTTTTTAATTCATTGTGGTTCTGATGCTTTTGCTCAAGACTCAGGAAGTATTTAGAGCTTATTTCTTCTCCTTTACCCATCATGTGCTTGATCATATTACAGAGCCTTTGACTTATTCATTATAATAGCAGTGAATTTCTGCCTCAATTTCTTTTTTTCAACAATATTTGTTTATGATTGTTTTCGGTACTATAAAGTATTTTAAGATTCAAATTATCTAGCTCCTTTTGAATCTTATTAATTATATCCCCATTACTCTTACTTAGTGTTGAGGCATAAGATATATGATATTGCTTTGTATTGTACTTAATAACTTCCCAGATTATTTGCTATGATTTGATGTTGAATTGTACAAATGTATTTGATATATTATTTATAATGCATTTAATAAAATCTGTATTTTGTAAGTGTTAATTGTTGAATTTTCAATATACAGGACCACAGACATTTGTTGTGTTCATTTGAAAGTTACAAAACTGAAAGATGATCGATATCGTTATTGTCTCTTACTGGCTGACTAACATATATTTTCATGAGTTTATAACTAAAACCTTTAGACATAAATAAGCTGGTAGTTGCTTGCCGTTGGTCGGCAGTTTACAGTACAGAACCCTAGCGAACTTAATGTACTGGTTTCCTCTGCCCTTCCAACTACCCGTCGTGATATGACCTGTACAGTGTTGAAAGCGACATAAAACCCCAAATAAATAAATTAAATTTAGACATAAATATATAATCTAACCTGCTATACTGATTTGTATTGTTGTTGATTTGTCATAGTATTTATAAGTGGTTTGGTCATTAAAAACACTCCAGGTATTACACAATTAAGATTGTTTACAAGTTTTTGCATTATTTTTCTACTATTGTCATTAACATGCAATTTTACAGTATTATGACAACAATTCAAAGTGCAGTTAAAATCACCACCAATAATAACATTATTTATACCTAATGCTGAATTTATATCCAATCTTCTAGCATATTAAAATACTGTATTCTCTCAGTTTCAATATTTGGTGCAAAAACAGATACCACAGAAAATATATTGTTCTGAAATCTGACATTTACCAGTAAATTTCTTCCATCTGGACAAGAGTTGGTATCCAAGATTTTAACATCTAGATTTTCTTTAAACAGAATTGCTACCCCTCTGCACTGGTTTGAGCCAGAACAGGAATTAAACGTTGCACCTTTCCAATTTGATTTCATAATATTTGCAGTTTTGTTTGTGCAGAAGGTTTCTTGCAGAAGTATTATGTCTAATTTTGTATTTTCAAACCAATGAAATAATTTTCTACATTTGATACTATTATTTAAACCTCTTACATCTAATGTAAGAATTGAAAGTTTATGTTCTGTTATAATGAATGTCATTGTAAAGACAAATCACACGAAATACATATACATATACTGAAACACATGAAAGACCTGCACTTGTCAGTATGCGTAATTCGATTCTGAATCAGTTACATTGATCTTCTTTGAAGTTTTCTGAGACGGTAAAGTGTTCTTTCTGTTTTTTCTATGTTCCCCAGTTTTGTCCTTAGCTAACACAGCAGTTTTCCCATCACATTTTAACCAGGCTAGTATCTTTTTTTGGTGCTCATCAATAAATCTTTATCAAGTCTTGAGGGTTTACATTTATTTGTTGTTTTACGTCACGTTCAACAGCCAGAGTCATATTGCAACGGGTAGTTTACAGGTGGAGGAAACCAGTGCATACCACTGAGATTTGAACCGGCGGTTTCAGAGGCTGGAGGCGAGAACTCTAACGGCTACACCACCCAGCCCCCTATCAAGTCTTGTAGACCAGTAATAGTCTCCGCACACAGCTTCAGTAAGAATGTTGTTTTCTGTTTTCAGTATGGCTGTTTTAAATTCTTCAAGTACTTTCACAGAAAAAGTAATTGCAAAATGATCTGTATAGGCTATCTGTAGCTTGTGATCAGTCTACCAGGACCAAAAATTCCCTGATGCATATAACATCCAAAATGGCGAAGGATATGGATGGGGAAATTTATGATTTAAACAAAGTTATGTTGTTTAGAACTATTAAATCAAGAATATTGTTTGTCAAGATAAAAATTTAGATCACACAACAATATATGTTCACTACCTGATAGAGCTGAATTTTCAAAAAAATAACCCAAAGTCTTCACGAAACTGTAAAATCAAAACATTAGTAACTCTGTATAGGGCATGGAAAACATTCTATAGAACACTAATGATTGATAACTAAACACAGATGCTTTTGAATGAATGAAATTCTTTTAAATGAGCTTTCCACATCAACAAAAGCACCAGACTTGTTCCTTATAAATTTGATGTTAAGGAGACAACCTGTAAAGATTCTTGATTCGGTGCCAGGATTGAGGCTGACATGGTCAGAAGGTACCACCAAAAAGGTACTCATGGGTTGAGATTCACGAAAGAGTGTTAGACCATAAGCATGTTGCCCTCATATGCCAAAAATGTATGATTAGTTTTGCAGTCCACATAAGCGAATTCCAGATTCAAATGTGAAGGAGTTGGCCGAAGACAATTATTCAAGTGTACCAGAGTAAGTTAAAGGCAGGGAGGATTCAGATGTGCCAGAGGCAGCAATACCAACCAGCATAAAACAGATGCATTACACTACGAAATTGAGAGATGACATGAATAGGAGCAACTCATAATTGACCAAGTATCAACAGTAATCTGAGTAAATTATATGTCGGACAAAACATTGTGTGTATGTATGTGTTTTAAATCGTATTTCCACTTTATCTTATGAATAAAACATGGAAACCATGGAAGAAAGACGAATTAGTATAGTATGTACTGATGTTTTACTATAACTCAGTTATAATGGTTATATATGAATGGCTGAACAAAAACAAGTTAGATCCCTATATTTCGTTTTTGGTCATCCAGAAAAATGAAGATCTGCCAATGCTAATCTCAGTTTAAAAAATGAAATTCTGTCTATTTTTAAATGCTTGACATTTTTCTACATAGGTGAGATTTTAAAGGTCTTTATAAAACCTTAATAAATAATGAGATGTTATATAACTCTAACAAACCATGCATAGCTTTGATAAACTGCTGTAGTTATGCTATAGCTATCACTTTATTTCCTAGTTATTTTCATAATATCATTTTAGAGATTGAATAAAAATGATAATGCATTGTACATCTTAAATATACTTTAAATTCTTCGGTGTAAGAATCTGAATTCAAGATGTTTGTATCACATTTAATCCTGACATGACTCTCTTAAAATGATGTAATGTAACAGAAGACATTTTTTAGTTTGTGGAGCGTGCTGATGTTTGTCCCAAGAAGTGTGATAAAGCAAGAAATAACTGTAGTCCAGGTGACTGTTGACCACGGTGATTGACACCATCACATTTGTATCATGGGTATTGTATTGTATGGTTGTATTTTGCTGTTTATTTATACTAGGTGCAATACTGCTGGTTTGAAGGGATTATTTGACGCAACTTGACTGCACAAATACAGGCCAATCTCTGAAGTGACTGACACTCCACTAACTGAAAGACAGATACTCAAGGATGACCATTTATCATTTTTTCCCTTAATTTCCTTAGCTTGCCACTGAGGAGATTTATGGAGAGTTATGAATTGGAGGAATTTCTGCTATATTCTTCACAAATCAGAATGAATTCAGTTTTAGCCATGCTTGTGTTTTAGTTAAGTGTTGCCCATTAACACCACTGCAGTCTCCAGGCAGGCAGCACTATAAGCTATATATCCGTTAAGTTATCTCATTTAAGATATATGTAGTAGTGTTATATTAATATTTTACAGATAATTTGGTACATTTTTAACTATTATGAAATAGGAAACATGATAAATAAAATGGACAATTTCACAAACCCTCCAGGATCTTTGGTGTGACCCTTTGAATTGAAAACTGAGTTTCATATGATACCCATATGGTTATTTATATTCCAAAAATGATAAAATGTGAATATGTCCTTTGTTTGTAAATTTTTCCTTTATCTAAGTCTGTGCAGTTTCTAACCTGATGCAAGTTCTTGAGATCTCAGCAGTAAGAACTCTTCCCATTCCATCTCCATTTCAGAGGTGATTACACTCTTGGCTTTGTCATCTTGCACTTCACTTGGACAAAGTGTCCCTTTTACTTCAAGATGATCAAACCTGCAATAAATTCATTGAAAGTACAAAGAATTTAGTTTTGTATTTTAAAGTGTATTGTTTTACTGCAACATAAAATATGGCATTGTATGCATGTTAAAATTTGATATTTTTGTCACAGCAATGATATGAAATAGTTTACACTATGTGTTGATGAGGATCATCAGTTAATGAAGAACTTACTTTTTCATTGTTTAATTAGACAGGTTTAGCCTTGCAGCTAAACCTGTAATAATCAAAACAAAACAAAACTGACCAAAAGCATAAGGCATCCAAAGGATTAAGGAATAATTAAACTATAAATAACAGAGTCATGTTTCTACTGTTCAAAAATCACCAAAAATCACCATTGCTCAACTGAATTGTAATGGAATGATCATCGGGTTGTGTCTGTGTGTCGATGCAGAAAACTAAAAAACTATAACGGATCTGGGTCATAATGTCACTCAAGGAGTTTGCCTGTGGCTCAGTCCTCCTCAAGAATGATTTTGATAATAATCCAGTGGCCGTATTCTACAACAATACTTAGATAATTTCTAACTTAGACTTCAAGTATTTCTTAGATTTCAAGTAAGAAATGATGAAACTGAAGATTCCTTACTTTTGTTTTGTGAATACAAAGTGCAACAAAAACTAAGGTGAAAAATATTCCCTTACTTAGATCTAAGGTCACCTTATCTACGAATTGTTGTAGAATATGGCCCTGATCCTTTCCCAATATGTTTTTCCTTATTTAAAAAATATTTTGTACTTATTGCATATCAAAATTTGTTTGTGCAATAAGTACAAAATATTTTTGAAAATATTATAAATATACAAAGGACAAAGAAGGTATGAAAGGGGTCTTTACATGCAAAGTAAGTAATGGGTGGAGAAATAGAAGACAGGATAAGGGTCACACAGAACTTCTTTAAAAAATTCAAACAACTCAATCAAGGGTGGATATGTGGGAAGGTTCGTTTGTGTTTTAACACAACCCATGGACTGGGTTTTTGTGGGTTCTCGGGTACTGGATGTTATTTTTATTATCTATAAAAGAAGGGATTACAAAACACAAAAGGCAACAATGCAATAAAATATGATACATCATTGGACTGGCATTATTAGACAGCATAGAACTATGGTCAAACATGAATTATGGATATGTGTTAGTGTGGTATGTGTACTGATATATGTCAGTATCGGAAGCCCAATGGTCACTGCTAGAAGTGATTTTCTTACAAATTATATTCTTTCTATTTACAATTTTTAACCCTCTCTGCCACATTGTGAATAGAATGAGTCATGTTACCATTTATCTGGAAAATCTCCACTTTGGTACTCTCTATGAATATAACCTCCTTACATTTAAGTCAATTATATGTCTCAACCTCCATATTTATCATTATTAATTCAGTCTAGTAGTCTGGCTCATGGAAATAGGCTATCTGTTTCCTCTTTTCATCTGAAACAGCGATATTGAAGGAATAGATAGGTCAAATGTCATATAACTCATCACATTGGATTTTAGGAGCCAACTCAAGACCAACCTGTCCAGTCTGTCATACACAGGACCGTGTTGACACCACCCTGGCCAACAATTGCTGGGAAGCAACCTCTACTCAGGTTTAGGCTTTCCCCTTTTCGGGATTCAGTGCATTATATGATTCACATCAGTTTTGTTTCTCAATTCTGGTTCAGTTATATTATCATAACTTGTTGTTATTTAAAACATATAGAATATGACGTAGCTTACCTCTGTATTAGGTGAGACACCACTGTTGCAAAACCCAGATGTACAGAATTACTGGGAAAACATTGCTTGAAGAATGACTGGGCAACTGTGGCAAAATAAACTCCCTTTTCACATTTTATACCTGCAGAAAAAGACAAAATTAGATTTTCATCAGATGTAATAAAAACTGATGAAATTTGATTAACGCTAAGTGGACTTCCATTTCTCCAAAGTTCATTTATCTGAATTTTATCTAATATCTTCCAATTTTTAAGCTGTTTTTCTTGGATTATAGGCGATGTAATAAAAAGCACATCTATATGCACATATCCTTTATTTGCAGTCAAAGACAAACGATTGCCAAGCAAGATTACAAATCTAAAGAAACTAATTTTCAAACTATATTATCTGACACAAAATTATCTGCTCAATCAACGTCGGACAAGATGACCCTTGTCTAACCTGGGCTGAAAACTTTTGTCCTGCACATTTGATTGGTGAGATTTACAAGAAAAGTTGTACAGATAAATTTGATTTAATAAACAAAGGAAGATTGTTATATATATGATATTATTATAGGGTCAAAAAGTCCATGTTAAGTTTTACATGAAGTACACAGTATTCTGACCAATGATAATCTGTCTGCATTCCAATTCTAACTGGACTTTTAGGGGCCACGGTGGCAGAGTGGTAACACTCTCTGAGGCCGGGGTTCGATCCCCGTCATGGCCTCAAGTGGGAAAGCTGGTAGTTGCTTGCCCTTGGTCGGCAGTTTACAGTACAGAACCCTAACAAACTCTATGTACTGGTTTCCTCTGCCCTTCCAACTACCCATCGTGATATGACCTGTACAGTGTTGAAAGCGACGTAAAAACCTAAATAAATAAATAAATAAAACTAACTGGACTTTTAAAGTGCTTAATCCCCCCTACACAAGGGGACTCTAAGGCGCAACAGCAAAAATGAGGTTAACCAATTTTAGTATCCAGGGACAGAGGGACAGAAAGGAGGTCAAGCAACACAGAGAACACCACAAGATGGTTAAGCCTAAGGTGGGTATGCCTTCTTATATAGGTAGGTCTAAAGCTGCTTACTGAAAGAGGCTAAGGAGGGGTACACATGAATCTCATGAGAAATAACATTTCATACAGTGAGGTATCAAAAACAAAGCTACTTAAAATGGTGATCCTCAGTCATTTGATCCCTTTTCCAGTGACAGGCTCAAACACTTCTGGGACATTGATAAATGATCATCCTGGAGCCTATGTCTTTTAGTTAAGAGAATGGCAGTCACATAAGAACTTGGGCTGTACTTGAGCAGTTGGGATAGATCAAACAGTACAAGGAGATACACAAGTTGATACACTTATTTTGTATTTATGTGTTGTTTGATGTCACACCTTGTACCTCTATATAAGTCATATTGTGACCGGTAGCTAGAAGAGAGGAAGAAGGCAGTATATCCAGTTTGATCAAGATTCTGTACTGCAAACCACAAACCAACAGCAAAAACTATCAGTGCAGGTAACAATGTTTGGCTATTGTTCTATTGAGACATCCAATTGGTTTGAACGTACTACAAAGGTTTTCTGTATGGCTCACTCTGCTCTGGAGAACTTTTGGCCTGACATTTTCTCTTCTCTTTCCTGGTATCTTAGGAGAAAACGTATCAACAAAAGGATCATCAGCTATGAAAATATGTCGTATGTTTATATATCTGTCATTCCTAGGCAGTGGTTCTGGTGAGGTCTCCCTTGGGTGTCATTCTTCATGATTCGTTGAAAGTCTGTGTATATGAACATGTTTGATTGGAGTCAACATCTCACCATAAAAATAAATGTCAGTATCAACAAGAGCCATAGTTATGATCAAATGGAATTCCTTTCAGCAGCAGTAATGAAAATGTCACTTAATCCTAATATGCCTCCCATCCAAAGAAACTAAAGTATTGTCAAAATTCTATTTGATAGAAAATACAATGTTTTGGTGTGAAGGGTATTTTAACAGCCCTTTGCATCATTCTCCGTGTTTACTTGATAATGTAGAGGACACTGCTTTGAGTAACTCTAAACGCATTAGAAAGACTTAAGTCCCTCAAAAATGGGTTGCCTGCAAAAGGTATGCTATGTGGCGTCAAATTCTGTCTAGCAGCTCTCGGAACAATGCAAATCAACCCTCAAAAAGCTCCAAATCCTCCACTGCCAATTTATCCATTAGGTGGTCACACATGTTGAATAGTAATCTTCTAATCCAGAGTTTCATCCACATTCTTCTCAGTTTCTCTTTCTCATCATGTGGTAGTACGTAAACATGACATTATCGTCCTGTTGCAAGACAACTTTGGTTGCCTTTCTTATAATAAGCATCCTTTATCCCATAATAATTCGCTCGTTTGGATTATGATATAACTGAGGTGATCTTGCTGAAAGGTTGACTGAAGAGCTCAAGGGGTTTATGTAAGGGTTTATATTGATACCCGACATTCTATTTACTTAAGAGGCAATACTCATCAGCATTCTTATTTTAGATGTATGTGGGGAGTTTTGACATGTAATGGGGCACTGTAAGTAAGAAAGCATAATGGTTGATTCAGGGACAGGCTGTTTGCTTTTGTATGTGGACTTGTGTAGTTCATGTTTTGAGAACTACAAACAAGTGGATAAGTTTAAGTGGTGCCGAGAGGCACTATACAAAGATACAGATATATACATAACAAAATGTGAGAACACCCCTTTAGCAAGCTGGCCACTGAACCGTTAAAAATAAAGTGACAAAATAATGTTACCTCTCCATTAAGAACAATGGACAGTTGACACAATGGAAAGATCACTTGTCTGGGTTATATAATAAAACTCGAGTGTGCCATAACAAACCACTTACCAGAATGAAGTTAATTACAGCTAGTTTGGCTTGAAATCGACTGATGTCTATATATTGTTATAAACATGTATGACAAATTGACTAAATATTAATCTAACAATTTCTAAGAAAGTCACAGGCAATTATAAAGAACGAAAACAGCCTTTTAATCATGTAACTCTGATAGATGTCAAAGCCAATGTTTATTCGTATGATCAAATTGTGGTACAAATATGCACGCCAAAATCATCTGCAGACCGGTAATATCAAAGAATATCAAAGAAAATGAAAAGACTAATAGCCATTGTTTATGGGTTAACAGTGGGTTTAAGTACCCCAGTGATCAATTGACACTTGAGTTGGAAATCTGAAATTTGCAAAACATAACCTATATGAATTAAATAATTGAATGAATGATTTTGAAAACCACTTGTTAAGCCAATTGTTATCATGTAAAACTTTTGAGAAAGACAGCAGATTTCACAAAAGAATAAGTAATATATGCATCATTCAATTACAATCTACAATCAATTACATTGACTACAGTGAAGATATGAGTAAGAATAATCTGCATGTGGAGTTTGGAAGAACACAGCAAATTATTTTTAAGTGTGATCTCTAGCGAGACTCACGCTTCTAGAGAAACCTTTTCTTAGGGCGGGGGGGCGGGGGGGGGGGGGGGGGGGGGCGTCTCGGAATTGTGTCTGTGTTTTACAGAAGTTGTGGCATGGCCACAATGACTGTCATTTACAAATTTAAGCAGCAATGGGCAAGATTAGTACTGAGATGGTTATAGTTTCAGTGCACTACTCGTGTCTCTGATGGCTTTGCGCTTGCGCTAATAGACTGAAACCCCTTTCGGCCTTATTTTTCTATAAATCAATTCACAAGAAAGTCAGGATGCAGATAAACAATGAACATGACAAAAATTGTTTCACTTTAGTTATTTATTTGGGTTTTTACATCGCTTTCAACATTGTATAGGTCATATCATGATGGGTAGTTTTGTTGGCAGAGGAAACCAGTACATACATTTGGTCAAGGTTCTGTTCTGTAAATTGCCTATCCATCGGTAAGCAAATAGCCAACTTTCCCACATAAGGTCCGGGTTTGAACTGCCGTCCTTAGAGGTGAGAGGTGAGTGTGTTACCATTGAGCCACCGACAACATCATTACATATTGATAAGTTTAATTATAAATTCAACATAAACATTAACTGTTATGAGATTGATGATTTGCAAAGTGAGATGTGACAACCCTATATTAACTTTAACTGAAATATGGACACCTTACCATCAATATTGTTCCATACAGACTTGAAGTCATTGCTGGGCAAATCGTTAAGCTGTATCAATAACTCTTTTTCATCACCATACTTCTTTGAAACATGGCCTAAAGTTAGAGGTACAAGTCAAAGTTTTTTTGACTACTTTTTATCTAGTGCTTTATGGTAATCCATTATCAGCTTGAAGAAAAAATATGGTTTTGCATAATTTAGCATGAATTTATCTTATCGTATGCATGCTTTGTCACGATTAAAAATTTACAAGTCAAATGGAGCTTCAGTTTTTGTTATAATTATGCTGACAGTTTTTTCCATTGGACAAACACATAGTAACATATAGTAAACTAGAAAAGAACCTTGGCTTCGACTGTACCTCAAGGTATCAAATGGAATGAAGTAAATTATTGTTCAATAATTGTATGATTTTCACTGTTGGATATAAACCCCCAACTTTGTCTTTTGGCAAACATGACACATTTACATTCATAGGACAAAAAAACATATATAATAGGACTTTTTACCGTAAGAAAGATATTATTTGTCTCTTTCAAAAATATTTTTAAATCATTTATAAGTATTGAGTTGTAATATTTGTCCAGTGATAAATACCCAAAAAGTAAAGCTAACTCTACTTAGTCTTTTGTTACAAGAGTAGTACATGTGTATGAGCTTTATTGTGATGGGTAGCTGGAAGGGTGGTTGATACCAGTACATACAGTTGGTGAAGGTTCTGTACTGTAAAGTGCCAACCAATGGGAAGCAACTACCAGCTTTCCATTTTGAGGTTGATTTGAACTCTGATCTCAGAGGTGGGAGGCTAGTGTGTTACCACTGCACCACTGTGGTGCACATGATGAGAAGTTTCAACAATATAACATAGACCTGACAATATGTGGCCTTATTTCCTTATTTCCAACATTGGGCGTTCATGATACCACAAGGGGACTATAAATTTTAAAATATTCTTATCCAAAGAGGTTTAAAATGATAACTGCAAATACCCACTTGATATGTCGATCTTTTATCTAAAACATAAATCTCTGTAGTCTCACTGATTGTTATGTGCAAATCAAAGTTACCATTTATGTCCTCCAGAATAGTAAGGAAGTTGGCACCATCTGCTGTTCCATAATCAACCACTGTAAATATGTCTTTCTCTGAAAATGCACAGCTCATGTGATCTGGAATTAAATGGAGATTCTGATAAGGTTTTCCTGTTATGCAAGTGAAAGTTAGCATGAGAAAGCTCTTTCTTAAACAACGAGATCCATATGTATGTACCACCTAAACAGTAATGTGGCATCACACATCCACATGGCAATATATTACTTTTTTCTAATATTTATGATACCCCAAACAGACTAAGATGAATGCTATTATTACAAATAATGGAATTTTGAAGTTTTAGCATGTCATAGCAGTTGTAGCATTAAATATATTCAGTTATGCACAGACATAGTGGTCCTTTTAACCATACCATTTTACATCCATTAGGAGGTAATGTTTCTGGGTGCATTTGTTTTTCTGTCTGCTCTTTGGAATAAACTCAAAAGTAATGACCCAATTGTTAAGAATCTTTTTATGTGGGTATAAAAAAAAGTGGTCAGAGGAAGCAATGTTTAATTTTGTAAAATATCAAAATCATATTCTGGATAGCACAATTATTTAACTTTCAAACATGCTTTTTAATGCATTTTCAATGGCTTTGGATTTTTGGCCGATATTATGCGGGATGACATTTAGGTGTCATCTAGCTCATTTCTGGACTACCTTTATTTAGTATTAGTATCACACCTTATTTGCATATTAAAGTGGTCAGCTGGTCAAGCGTGGGACCTCTCTGATTTTAACCCTTCATTCTGTTAGGAACACGAGGAGAAACATCATTGTCTTTATATGGTGCTGTTCACAGGACTGGCTGATACTGTATGGTTTTCTTTTTATGTTTGTTTTATGTTTTAATACATATTGCTTTAGTATTATAACCAGAACTTTTATGTTTTTTTATGTAACTTTCTGTGTTTCTAGCATGTAAACTTTACAATATTGTTTCTAGTCATAATGCAGTAAATTAAGTACAATTTGCGTTCACACAAACTGAATACAGTGCATTTACCTGTGGCAATACAACTGTCAGATGATAATCAGTTTTTACAACAGTTTTTGTCTCAGAATTGTGTCAATTTGGAAGAAAAATTAAACATGTCAAACTCAGATTCTGAAGGATCTGTTAGTGATCTAAATTGCAGTGCTATTGTGAAAGATTTGGATACGGAGGAAAATGCAAGTGTTTCAAATTTAAAAGATGCTGCTGGTCCTTCACATCAAAAACAGCTACAGGCAACTTCTCATAAGTCGGATCCGGACGTTCAAGCTGCTATTAATGCTCAAATTTTGGAACAATTACAGAAGATGGGCAAGCGTTTAGACAAAATTGAAAGCAAAGATAGCAAAAAGACTGCGGATAAATCCAAAGTTAAAGGTTCTAAACCTAAAGATGTTAAATCAAAGAAATACAAAACCTAGTGAGCACATGGGTTCAAATCTTGGTGCATTGACTGATGAAACACTCTTGCAACTGAAAGTCAAACAAAGGCTTCAGGAATTGTCAGATCTGGCCAAAACAGGTAGAAATTCAAAATTAAAATCCCAAAGAGGTGGCAATGTCGAAGTGTTAAAAAACAGAGTTAAATGGCCACATGAGTATGTTTTATCTGGTTTAAATAAAGAAAGGGTCACATACGATCAGTTGAATCTCATACAATGGGTGGCTGGGTTTTACAGAACCATGAGAGATGAGTCGGATCCGGTTTTGAGAAAATATATGTTGGAATATCTTATATCCATTATGGATGATGCCAACGATTTCTCGTAGACTTCTGCCAAAGCCAACCACACGGTTCTGCTGTGCCGTATGGAGCAAGGAGAAGTGAAAGATTATTCAGATACTTTAGCTATTGATCGGATCCGGTGTGCAAATGCACAGAAACACGTGCCAAATACCCAAATTGTTGGGATAGGACACGCTGGTAGTAGCAAAAAGTATTCAAAAGTTACAAAATCAATGCCTTGTACTTACTATAACCAAGGTTCTTGTTTACAAACCAAATCTCATGAGACCAGGGGGGGTCTTGTACAAGCATATTTGTGCTTCATGTTTTGCAACCACTGGCCGTACATTTTCATACGGAAATTGATTGCAAAAATAAAAATATACAACTGTCAAAAAATGAGTAAGCATGGATGGACACGTTCTGAGGTCCATCCATGATTCTAGATGTTTCTTCACTAACAAATTTTTTGTAGATAAGATAACAAGTCAGCTTGAGGCAACTTGGCCTGTTTGGAAAGCTTGGTTAGGTAGAGCCAATGCTTTCAAGAATGTTAATCCTAGTCGCTCTTACACTTCTGTGGTACAACAAAATACTTCTTTTGCTGCAGATAGGCAGGTTCAGATTGCAGCCAATGCTTATGACACCAAAATGGTCAAAAATTTGACAAAAAATATATGTAAAAACAAACCACGTATCACTAAAGATAGTGTTCAGTTGCTGCTGGTCTTCAAAAACACAAAGTTACTGCCTCCCATAGACATTCAGACCATATAAATGGTCAATCATTGTCCCTTTCCAATCGATTTCAAGTATTGGCACAGTTAGAAGACAGTGAGGGTAGTTCACAATCAAAATGTGGGTCCACCAATGCCTCTTTTAATTTAAAGGGCAATAAAACGGTAAAGGGCAAATATTGGGTTCAGCATTGCTTCAAGGGCAATAAAAACGAAACAGGGCAATAAAAACGGAAGAGGGCAAACATTGGGCAGCATGTCTGATAAAAGGATGAATGATTGTGATACAATTGTTAAGTCAAGTATTAAGGCCATGCCCCGAGATAACCCACTTCCTGTTATCCCTGATAAGGTATCTGTCGTCTGAAAGCATACTTAGGCAAGGTACCCCCAACGATAGTGACAATACTGCTACTTTGTATCATAATCAGAGGCAAAGTAATACAGTAGGGGTTCCAATATGGAACATGGCTTCTACAAATCCCTCCAATGTATATAAACGTAAAAAGTCAATACCAGATACTATTGTATACAATAAGTACCCGTCTGGGGATTACAAGAATTGTCTAAATCAGAATAGCAAAAGTTTTGGCTTTATTCCATATAACTTAATGATATATACAGGACAGGAAGTTGTATGGGGGAGTTTCCCTGATATTATTCAGGCTCATGAATTAGTCAGGCGTTCGGCTATGCCTAACTTCATGCAAGTTAGAATCCCGGTTAAGTCACAGCTTAATGTCAAAGCATGGAAAAAGTACTTGCATTCATATTGGGATAAGCAGTTAATAGATCTTATACAATATGGATTCCACCTTGATTTTGACAGGAATGTCATTTTACAATCTATGTATGTCATACTTCGGCAGTTAAATATTCTGATCATGTGTCTGCATATATTCAGACTGAAATGCAATATGGTACTATTTATGGCCCTTTTGCTCAACCTCCCTTTGCATGTCATATATCCCCATTTCTTACCAGAGATAACCCAAACTCGGATAAAAGAAGAGTTATTCTGGGCTTAAGCTTTCCTTCCGGTCAATCAGTGAATGATGGAGTACCTAAAGACAAGTATTTGGGGTCTTATTTTGACCTAAAGTACCCGTCTATAGATCATATTCTTGATAATCTCAAACATCTTGGTACTGATGCTCTTTTATATAAAATTGATATCAGTTGAGCATTCAGGCATCTTAAGATAGATCCTGGGGATATAGATCTACTAGGTCTTAAAGATGATCTGTTTTACGTTGACGGAACGCTTTCGTTCGGATTAAGGCACGGTTTCATATTTTTTCAGCATTCTTCCGATGCCATATGCTTCATTTTGGCTGATACATTCGGTTATCCTAATTTGTACAATTATATTGATGTCCTGGTGTATACTGGCTTGCCAGGGGATATTCAACAATCATATCAGACACTATTAGCATTGTTGCAGGAATTAGGTCTGGAAATTAGTACTTCTAAACCCACGAATATTGCTGTATGTCTTGGAATTCAAATTAATTCGGTTAACAGAACTTTAAGAATACCAAATGAAAAGTAGAGGCAGATTCAACACATATGTCAAGAATAGGTTTCTAAAAAGAAAGTAACTAAGAACCAATTTCAATCATTATTGGGTTCTCTCCTCTATATTACGAAGTGTGTTAAACCAGCTACATTCGTCTTAAATGGAATGCGTCAATTGCTGAGGGATAGTCCCGACAAGGCTTGCATATCTTTACATACAGATTTTTATCTGGATCTTAATTGGTTCAACACATTCCTAGCTCAGTATAATGGCATTACCTTCTATGATAACCAAATCATACATGCAACCATATTTTTGGATGCTTGTCTCCAAGGCTTGGGGGCACCTTTGATAACATGGTATATGCCTTAACCCTTCCTTTGGGCTTTAAAAATTATACTATTGTACACTTAGAAATACTTAATTTGGTAGTTGCACTTAAACTGTGGGGTCCTTATTGGAAGGATAAAACTGTGGAAATAAAATGTGACAATATGGCTGTTGTTGAAGTCTTGAAGTCAGGATGTGCTCGTGATAGTGTATTAGCTATGTATGCACATAATATATGGTTATTATCTACAATTTTTAATGTTGAACTAGTAGTTAACCATATTCCTGGTTCTCATAATGTTGTAGCTGACTTGTTGTCTAGATGGCAAGGTACAGTGGCAGATAACCATAACATACAGATGAATATGCCAGATCTGGATTCCTACACATAAAGACTTGACAATGTTAAATGAACATATATAAACCATGTTACTCTATTTCCAGAAGTACTGGGAGATATGGCACAGCTTGCCTCTGCTGCAGTGCAAGACTTAGGTCTGGCTTTCGACCAGCAACAATGAATCAGTATTCCAGAATGTTCAGAAATTTTCTGTATTTTCTTGAAAAAGCACAGATTTCCCCTTTCCAGGTGACTACTGTATCAGATAGACAAACTGTACCTTGGTACAGCAACTCCATAGGAGATCTCCGAAGAAAGAGACGCAGATTAGAAAGACGGTGGAAACTTCACAAAACCCCTTCAAATCTTATAGCATGGAAGGGTGCCAAAAATGATGTGACTGAAGCGATCAAACGTGCAAAGACTTTGTTTTACACAAAGAGCATTGATGAGTGTAAAGGTGATCAAAAGAAGCTTTTTGGTATTTTAAATTCTCTCCTGCAAAAGAAAAAAATAACTTTCTTACCAAGTGGCGACAAATCCTCACTCCCCCAGATATTCAATGATTTCTTCATCCAGAAAATTGACAAAATTCTGGAAGGTCTACACGCAGAACAAACAGGTGCAGATCCACATGAGTTTGATGTCCCTGCTACTTCTAGATTAGAGACACTCTGTTCCACAAATGAAGAAGAAATCCAGAAGCTGATTCTCGGATGTCCTAACAAGCAATGCAGCCTCGACCCAGTCCCAACTGCAATAGTAAAACAATGCAGCAAAACCTTTGCTCCTATCTTCACCAAGATAATCAATGCATCACTACACTCAGGAATAGTGCCTTCCAGTTTCAAAAAATCTATTGTCACTCCACTATTGAAAAAGAACTCTTTGAATCCAGAAATACTTAAAAACTACCGCCCAGTATCGAATTTGTCCTTTGCCTCAAAACTTCTAGAACGGGTGGTTGCACACAGACTGAACAATTATAAAGATTCAAACTGTTTGAGAGAAAAGTTCCAATCTGCATACAGACGGAATCATAGCACAGAAACTGCCACTCTGAAGATCATGAATGATTTGCTCATGGCTGCTGACAGAGGGGAATGCAGTATTCTAGTCCTGCTAGATCTCTCAGCAGCATTCGACACTGTAAACCATCAAATTCTCCTTGAAAGGCTTCAAAACCAGTTTGGAATAGTTGGAAAGGCACACAAATGGATCAAGTCCTATCTCCACAACAGGTGTCAAAAGGTCATGGTAGAACACTTTGTCTCAAATGAAGTTAGACTAACACTGAATGTCCCGCAGGGTTCCATTTTGGGCCCTAGTGAATACTCCGATTTCACCGAGCCAGTGGGTCGAGTGATTAGGTCGAAATCAGTATCTCCTCATTTTTATGCAGATGATTCACAATTGTATGTCCATTGCAATCCAAAGGACCAAAACTCAGTTCAATCTGCTATTCATAAAATTGAAGACTGCTGCAAAGAAATCAAATCATGGATGACCACCAACTATTTAAAATTAAATGATGACAAGACAGAAGTTTTAATGGTTGGAACCAAATCACAGTTACATAAATCGAACATCCATACCATACTTGTTGGCAACACAAATATTGAAGTAAAAGACTGTCAAAAACATTGGTGTATACATCGACTCAGAACTGACAATGAAACAGCATGTCAATCAAATAACATCAACAGCCTGGTTTCATCTCAGAAACTTGTTCAAGATCAGGAAATTTCTCACCAAAAGTGCATGTGTCACTTTGGTACATGCCTTTGTCACCTCTCGCCTTGACCTTTATAACTGCCTGCTCTACAATTGTCCCTCGGGTCTCAAAAATAAGCTCCAAAGAGTTCTCAACTGCACTGCCAAGCTCATCTTTCACAAAAGGAAATTCGACTCTGTCACACCACTCTTAAAAAAGCTTCATTGGCTCCCAATCCAACAAAGGATAGAATTCAAAATTCTACTGATTACCTTCAAATGCATAAATGGACAAGGTCCAGAATACCTCTCTGAACTGCTCACTCCTTATACCTCAACACGTGCTCTCAGATCAGCTGACAGCTTCTTGCTGCGTGTTCCAAGGACGCGACTAAAAAACTACGGTGATAAAGCATTCGAAAAGGCAGCATCTGAACTCTGGAATCACCTACCAATTTATATCCGTACCAGTTCATCAGTCAGCTCATTCAAGAAACAACTAAAGACTTATCTCTTCAAACAAGCTTACTCAATACAATCTGTCAACTAGGAACTTTATCACATTCTTTGTACATAGATAAAAATCAGTTCTGTTAAAATCACTGCCAAAGCGCTAATGAACAGGTTCTCTGAAATTAGCGCTATATAAATGTATATATGTATGTATGTACTGTCATTATATTAGCCTTTATGGAACAGTTGCATCAAAAAGGTCTTTCACAAACAAATATCGCCAATCACATGGCAGGAATTTGGGCCATGTTTATAGTATATGAATTGAATAGTTCTCCCTTCAAAGATGAAAGACTTTCTTTGTTTATTAAATCCCTTAAGATCAATGCACCCCTATCCTTGAAAGGTCAAAAAATTATTAAAGTACAGATGCTCCAACAAATTGTAGCTATTTCACAAACATTGGACAATCCTTTAGTTTTTAAAATGCTTTACTTTTTCACATTCTTTTCCTTCCTCAGGCTGTCAAACATTCTCCCACATGCTGTACAACAATTCGACCCAACTAGACATTTGACAAGAGGTGATATTATTTTTTCTGAAAAATTTTGTACAGTCATTGTCAAATGGTCGAAAACTTTGCAAGATAGAAAGCAAATGGCAACAATAACGATTCCAGATTTAGGAAATTCACCATTATGTCCTATTAAAGCTTTACTCAGTATGTTCCAGGATTTGCCAGCTGACAAAAATTCACCTTTATTTAATATCAGTAAAAATCTGGGCTCGTTCCACTTACAGATTCAGTAGCTAGAAAGCATTTGAAGTAAGTCTCTTCATTGTTATCTATTTCACCCACCTTGACCTTTCACATGTTTTGGAAATCTGCTATGACCTGGACATTTGAAAAAAGAGTCCCTTTGCAAGACATAACGCAGCATGGCACTTGGTCGTCTTCTGCTGTCTGGCGTTATATACATTCAGTTTCTTCTGTGTCTTCCCATGTCTCTCGCACCTTTCAGCAACATCTTGTTTTGTAGTTTGGGGTTTGGCGGATATCTATGCTCTATTTCTATCATTATCCATCATATTTTACATATTTTATTTCATTAAAGCTATGCGACTTCTGTATTATATCTTATACTAGTATATATGATCTTGTAACTCTTGGTCTAAATTTGTATTATCATGGCATTCTGGGGCCAGTAAATTATTTACTGCCCTGGCTTTGCATGGGTTAATAGCTATGGCCCTCTCGGGTCAGTAAGTTTATTACTGCCCCAAGTTTGGCTTACAGGGGTGGGGGGGTACTGTTCATGTTTAGAAATTAAGTATGGGTATGCAATGTTACATGTCTGGGTGACAGGTTTATCATCTTTTCCGCCATATATATTATATAATGTGATGTTGTTAACAATATATTTGAAGATAAATTATAATAAAAGAATTTTAAACCCAACATGTATCTTCTTGTGTTGTGGGGCAGTTGGGAAATGTGCGGGATGACATTTAGGTGTCATCTAGCTCATTTGTGGACTACCTTTATTTAGTATTAGTATCAGACCTTATTTACATATTAAAGTGGTCAGCTGGTCAAGCGTGGGACCTCTCTGATTTTGACCCTTCATTCTGCCATTTACATGTTAGGAACACGAGGAGAAACATCATTGTCTTTCCCTCCCTTGTCTCATGAGACCCCTCCCTTATCTATTTTATGAACAGATTAATGCTGTAGTTTATATTTTCAGATGAGATGGATGGTGACTGTCAATGGTTGATGCTTCACTTGACAGTCATGCTTTATAATAATATGATTGACACTTGGTTGGCCTTATTAATGCTACTGGCAGCATGATAATTGACAAGCCTTCCTGTGATGTTAACGTTTAAAATGCAGCATCTAGATTTTAGCTTCTGATGTCAGTTTCTATTCTGGTAGTGCCCTTGTGTTGATATCGGGGCCGCAATGAACAGTTAACTTCGCGGGACTGTGTGGGCAAAAATCAATGGCTACCTTTAGTGCTTGATACCTATATTAGAATATCTTCTTTAATTTTCTGTAAATGTTGTTTAAATTATGCTAACTTTATTACATCTAGGAGGCTAGGGTTATTGTTATATTATTATAGACAGCTTCTGGACTTAAGAACTTTCACTGAATTACTGCTTGCTAACTTGTGATTCGCTTATATGAACTATTTTGACTTTTTACATGAATCATCAGTTACTGCAATATGTTTTATATTTCTAGTATTATTATGTGTTGGTGGATATCTATGCTCTATTTCTATCATTATCCATCATAGTTTACATATTTTATTTCATTAAAGCTATGCGACTTCTGTATTATATCTTATACTAGTACATTAAGATCATGTAACTCTTGGTTGCAAATGGCTTTGCTGTCAACCTTTATTATTTATGGGGGTTCTTTAAGAAAATTTCTAAATTTGTATTATCATGGCATTCTGGGGCCAGTAAATTATTTACTGCCCTGGCTTTGCGTGGGTTAATAGCTATGGCCCTCTCGGGTCAGTAAGTTCATTACTGCCCCGAGTTTGGCTTACAGGGGTGGGGGGGTACTGTTCATGTTTAGAACTTAAGTATGGGTATGCAATGTTACATGTCTGGGTGACAGGTTTATCATCTTTTCCGCCATATATATTATATAATGTGATGTTGTTAACAATATATTTGAAGATAAATTATAACAAAAGAATTTTAAACCCAAGATGGATCTTCTTGTGTTGGGGGGTAGTTGGGAAATGTAAGAATTCAATGAGTGGATCTTAATAATATTTTATGTGCATAGGGCCTTGACAGAGGAAGAAGTGATTACATTAGAGAAAGATCATGTTTATATTTTGGATAAAAAAGCCCTGACGTTTTAAGAGACTCTCCTTGACAATGTTGCACTGTATGAGAGTTGACTATTGTTGCTGTTATTATATTACCCTAATATAGACATATACAGAAATAAACATACAAAGTCAGAATATTAGTATTTTGAAAGATACTTGCTTTGTGCACAACATATATGCTGTTTACTTAATAAATATACATTTGCACAAAAGTTGCTTTTAGAAAATTTTGCTCTGACGACCAGGAAGCCAGGGTCAAAGCTCAAATACAACAACTCAAGGCCTAGCTTTCTGTGTTTTCTATTTAACTGTCGTTAAATAAAGATGAGCTCACCCATAACTGTACCAAGTAACCTCTGAATGGCTCTGTAGATGGCCAAGTTTTTCAGGTGTTTGCTGAAGGCGTTGACCCCTTCGTTTTCCCAGTGCAGGGTAGTATTTTCTGCCATTTCCCTGGATAGGAATAACAGTGATAAAATAAAGACTAACTGATCGGGAAATAACATCCAATAATCTGTAAACTTAAATATTCTGTCGTATACCTTTCATATTTGCTTGACATGCTTCCATCAAATTTGTTATGTTGAAGGGACTACACTTTAATGTCCACCATAGATTGTATTATGTAAGGCTGTGACGAGTGGTTAAAATCCATCCCGGAACCTGAGCTACGCAAATTTGTCTCGCAGTTCGGTATACGCATGTTTTAGTATTCACGTTTTTTACTCTCCATAAACAAAACAGTGGTTTCCGGAAATGATGTCTTAGCATTAAAATAGTGGTGAAAGGTAATCAAAACTTGTTATATTGTTATAAAATGAGGAGTATTATGTAAAATTTCCTAATATACAAGAATTCTGGCATTTTGCAGTGTTGTCATTCTTTGTCATCCTAAAAAACGTGATAAAGTGGGCGACAATATAATATATTATAGTAGTGAACGACGATCGGGTGGACCAGAAGGCACTCGGGATCTTCCCAAATCGACTCCACTCACGAATACCGACCACCCGGTCGTAGCCTTAGTATTAAGTTATTGTAGGACTTATCCCCCTGACAAAAGCCCACCCGGCTGGTCTGGTCTACCTAGCATAAGTCTCCCTGACCCAAGCCGACTCCCCAGTAGAACTAAGGCCATAAATTGGCAAAGGCCAAAGCTCGCTTCTGAAGAAATACACAATTTATCCTTCAATTCATTTATTTAAAAGTACAAATTTTAATTTCATTCGACATTCAGTCTAATTAAAATTAAAGGCATAAAGCATACACACATAAAGCTACATATATGTTGTCAATGTAAATCCCCTTTTAAACATAATGGTAATTCCTATGACTTGCAAAACTTTCCTAATATCCTCGGCACTACTTTTGTAGTCCTCAAATAGGTTTTTTGTGGGCTTCTTCTGTCATTTCCCTTATTGTTCCACCCTTTGTATTGTCTCCATGGTCAATCAGAAGTTTCTAAAGGCCTGATTTTCCTATCAAAATCCAGAAACAGGAATTATTCTGTAACCAAGATTGTAAAGGTGCTACTGAATGCCTCACAGACACTGTTGATTGTATGTCCTCCATCTAATTTAGTGGGATAGTCATTCTTGATTGTTGGTGAACCAGAGAAGGCATTCTCTTGAGCCTAATATTGGTCCAGCCTGGTACCTTGATTCCTTTGAAGGTACAAATGACATAGTTACAATTAAAATAATGTAGAAGGACTTCCAGCTATGCCTGACAGCTTCCCCTTCAGGAAAGTCATCCCATTAGTCACATCTTCTTCAGGCAAATTCTATTCTATGCTATTCCTTGGAACATTCAATATAACTGTTTGCCAGAGTGAGTTTTCATTCCAGGTGTCCCATTAAAGTTTTCTGTGTGAGATTTTTGCTACCATTGTGACCTCAAATCTCCAGAGCTTCCTTTGGCACAGGTGCATTATGTTCCAATACTAAAAAAAGGACAAGAACAGCATTTTAAAAAGGAAAATTAAAGTTGAGGTATATCAATTTGAACAGGGGGGAATGCTAGATTTTCTAACCTATTTTATTGCTGTCCTTACTTTGTAGTAAGGTACAAAAAATTTAATTCTGGTAAAAACTCCACATTACAACAGTATTGTGTAATAAGAATACCCTTCCTTCAACATGTCATTTTGGAAGGCATATAGCAAAACTTTAAGATTTTACTGACAGTCTTGCATCTGATGTCAGTAAATGTATTAGACAAAAGCTGCCACATGATATAAATCCAAAGAAATACTATTTAAGCATTAAAGCCATAACATTATGATCTCCGCCAAGAAAGTAGAACATGCATGGCCATTTGTATGTTTGTTAGCAGGATTATGCAAACAAAAATGGTTGGATCTTCATGACAAAAAACAGGAAATGGGTTTTGGTCTAACTTAGATCCCTTTAAATTTTGAGGGTGATGTAGATAACTGTATAGAGAGAAAACAATATAAAAAACCTGGATTTTCCATTCACTTATTATTATGTGCATTGGCAGATGTGTGTGCTCACCAAGATCTCTTATTGTAAGTTTTGTACTAAATACTTTAATTCCATATGAGATCTCAGATTTTCAGCTTCGTCTCAGTTTTCAGTGTCAGCGTAGACCTGTCTGAGCCAAAAAAAAACTCCTAACATAATAATGAATGATTGACAGAAAAGACAAGTATTACTTGGGTCTGAATCTGTGGACAGAGAGACAAATGTTTCAGCCAATAGTCTCAAATGTGATTCTGAGACCAAGCTTTTAAGCCCTTTGATATAACTGGCCACTGGTCATGTCAGCTGTAACGAAATGCACTTATAATACAATATACATACCTTTGCCAACACCTGTAATATTGCTTATGAGTACAATGATAAAAATCCTTTAAACACTTCTGTATCCAGGTGGTGATCTGTGTCATGTTATTTTGAAAAAAACAAGCAAGCAAGCAAGCGGAAAAATGCTTGAATGCAAATCTCATTTTGTAAAGCCAATAATATAAAGTAAGAGGTAAATATTTAAGACCAAAATCTATGTAGGTATCATTCAACTGGCAAATGTCCACAAAGGGATATCATATACTAGAGAGTTTGCGAACAACGTTTTTGATGCCCGTATCTACTGTCCGCTACGTTACACGTCATTGATTTCTGTGTGTGATGCAATTTCATAAGGTTTTAGCTGCACAAGGTTACTTTTTTACGTGGCAAATGACTTCGCCACGTAATTTGTTTCCCTTGTGGATTTGTTAATTATTTGGCCAATAAAGTGTGTTATACATGTCAGTACAGAGTTCCCCAAGTACTATAGACTATATTTAGCCAGTGTATTATATTTAAAAAAGTCGAAGTATACAACGACCAGCCTTTTTTTATCACCTGTCAGAAACTCTTCCAATTAATGGAAACAATAAGGCCAAAGACATGCAATTTTTTGTTTCTATAAATCTTCTATCAATGGGATATCCATGTTAGTAAATAATTAACCATGATTTCGGACAGTTTATTTAGATTTATGATGGATTAAATATGAATATTATATAAAACTGGATTTTCTTATAAAGTCTCATACATCTTAAACAATGCATAATAGTTTGCAATCTTTGTGTAAATAATAATTATGTCTAGTTTTGGCCTTAAAACCCCCTCTTTTCAAACGTTGTGCGCAAACAAAAACTCTGCCCCGTCTGATGGACTTTCGTATTGATTAATTATGTTGCGTTTTTTGTAAGGGGCGTTTATGAAACGTTGTTCGCAACCTCTCTACTAACAGAAAACAATCTACACATATCTATTGCAACCTGCTCAGGTTTTAGATAAATATTACATAATTTTGAAATAAAATCTGGATCACTTTGTTATCATCTTTAATAATTTGACCAAGAAAATATATATTCATTTGAAACTTTTAATGATATTTTTTTGTGCAGTAGTTGACTAAAAAGAGTCTTGAAATCCATAGGCGACAAGAAGTCAATTTACATACCTGATGGGTTTTGAATTCAGATGATAGGTCCCTTCACACAGGGATGATAAAATACAAGCTTACGTAATAATGTAATTATAATATATATTATACTATGTAATTATTGAGAATGTAGTTCTGTATACAAATTAATCCATTACTAGTCTATTAATATTTGCTGCTCATGTTTTAGATACACAAGAGAGAGTCCATTGAAGATTATTATACATTACCTTGGAGACCTAAGGTGACCGAATGCTTAAGAGTCATTAAACAAACACTGGAGTTTGAGGTTAGCAGCCGACTTGGATTAGTTTAAGGCTAGCCACAAATTAAGGTAAGGTCACTTCAGACCCCTCATTGGGTTAGGGTGGGGTACATGAGAATGGATAGAAACTACCATATGCGTTTGAGAGAGGTTTACAGGAATATGCAAGGTTTCGTAAAGTGTTTAACAACTATGTACAAAACTACCATAAAATGCTAAAATAAATTACTATACTTTATTAAAAATGTAAGAATAAAAAAGTTATAAACCTACGATGTCACAGTGAAAAGTATGGAGTGGTGTCAGGAAAAAATGTATCCTCTTTTGAAATTTTCAATATTTTGTGTAGTAGTTAAACAAACATATTTGTTCAAACCATTAGTGACAAGAAAGCAATTTACATCTCTGATGTTGTTTGAATTAAAATTTTAAGTATGTATTGTTTTATATTCAATATTAATCTGTTCATTTGGACTTATTGCCCAGCTTTCAAAAGTTTATGTTAAAATGTAACTGCGTACATATACTCACAATTGAACAAGAAAAAGTCCGTTTTGAAGTGATTGTACTGTACACTCATTCATATGAAAATAACTCTGTTTCCATAGACTGCATGAATATAATTTTAATCAAAATACTATGGCAATGTTTTTATAGCTAAAACACTTGAGACTAGCCTGTCTAATTCACTGTCATTTCCTCTGCCTTGAATATGTCATTTCAGCCTTTGAACAGACACAATTTGCATAAAACTGGCTAACTCCCAAGCAGATAGGGTCAACTTATCATAATGTAACCTTAAATATTCCTTGTAAGGAGGCTTTCAACTTAATACCACATAGCCTACTTGAGGCCTTTAAAATGCCAACTTTATTCATGAAGTCAACTTAAAATAAGCTTATTTAAAGTGTACATACTGCTTGTTTGAACTTTTGAGGTACACTGATTGAAAACCTGCATAAGGCCTGCAATATTTTCTGATACATCTGTAAATGATTTATGACTTCATAAAACATAGAGTTTTTGAACAAACATATCGACACTAAACAAATATACTTTTTATATGTGCACATTTAAGTTTTTATGTGCAGATATGTCTGTTACAGGCAATCTTTGTAATCAGGCTAGGCATTTCAGTGGTTTAGAAAACATGGTTTTTATACATACTTGCGGTATAAATAAATATAATGTTCTATTTTATCACAAATTACACCAATTGCTTTGGATGTGAAATATAAAATTTCCTCTATGTCAACTTGTAATGGTCTTTTGTCAGTGATCAGTGTTTTGCCTTGAGATGTTTACTGTTAAATCAACAAAAGAGGTTATGTTTTGGGTGTGTCAGTATGTTTGTCTGTTTTATTTTTCTGTTTGTGTTCGCGATCACTTTATTAAAATTTTTTATGTCTGTAAGGCCTGGTGAAAGGAAGAAGCGATTATATTCAGCAAAGATCTGGATCATATTCGGATACCAAAATAATCCTGACTGTTTTGAAGAGTACCACTGGTGTAGTTTTGTGTCTACAAGTGCTTTTCAGTGGGAAAGCTGGTAGTTGCTTGCCATTGGTCGGCAGTTTACAGTACAAAACCCTGACAAACTGTATGTACTGGTTTCCTCTGCCCTTCCAACTACCCATCGTGATATGACCTGTACAGTGTTGAAAGCGACGTAAAAAACACCCAAAAAATAAATAAACAAGTGCTTTTCACTAAAATACGCCATAGTACTTGGACAGGCAAATTCATGCAGCATGAACAGAGATGAAAACAACAGCAAATTATGTGTTAGCATAAAGATGTAACAGAAATAACATGCTTTTCTTAATAACCTGATTCCATAATGTGGGTGTGCCCAGAAATTAGGAAACATTTACTTTAAGGTACCTTAAACTCCTTAAACTCCCCACAATAATGTTCTTACAGTGACCTAAAGTTGGTAGATATATACTTAAATAAATGCTTTGCCAATTACAAAAAGTCTAGTTAACCCTCTTCATACCGACATATTTTACAACATATATGACCCCATGCATATTTTTAAAGATTTGCCAATATATGTTAAAGCTTAGAGTAATGCATTTATTTTTTAACCATATTAAAAGTAGTCAGTGTAAAATAAGAACTTTTGCATTTATAAATCTGGTATTAATTATCAATTATCAGAACAATAATGCATATGTAGATGGAAAATTCATAGTTTTTAGCAGTAACGTTGGAAATTATGCATGAAAATACCTTTTGGGTAATTTATATGTTCTTTAGGTTACCGAAGTGACAAAGGTTTCTGTACATTAATTATATGTTTTACATAGCTACTGGTAAATAAAAATAACTGTGTTAAGAATAAGCATTCATTTTACTCCAATACATTAGACAACAAAATATAACCGTGCTAAAGCCAGTTGTTATCTTAATAACACATTGAATTGTTAATTTACTTTTGAAAACTCTTTTGTTAAATGACAAAAGAAAATCATGGCTTTACTATCAGGTATCATGTTAGACATTATTGAGAACTCTTGCATCAATTTATACCCCATTTATACATTATATAGGAATTTTGTGATTAAATTTCTATGGCAATGACAAAATATTTTTCCCTATTCACATCCATTTCCCCCCATACCCCCAGCCCACCTTTAATGTAAACCTTTCACACCTTCCACATTCTCCTACCTTCTACATTGCTAGCTATTATTTTTATTTCAGCCACACTGCAATTTGGCAAGACAAAAATAAATTTGTTTTATATTTAATTAGATAATAAGTTGTACAAAATAGTCAATTTCAGCGGGGTCATTTATGACCCCAGGAGTAATAACCATATTTTTTGTACACATCTCATACACATGAATTCGTTTGTCCTGGTTTGTGAAATATTGGTAAAAGAGTAACAAATTCATGAAATATTATAACAAAAATTGAATGTATTGAAATTTTATCAATCATTTTTAGTGTGCGGGGTCACAAAAGACCCCACACAGTATGAATAGTGTTAAACTTCAACATTTCGATAAAATAACTTTTCAGATACTTATTGTCTTGGTGAATAATACTGTGTAAAAATTACATATCTCTAGTACATGGATGCTTCAATCAGTGAGCACTGTATAGGAGAAATCATGAGAAAGTGTGGGTTGGTGAATCGGAGAATACCAAGCCAAAGGCCGAGTAATTTTCTGATTTACAAACCCACACGTTCGAATGGTTTCTCTGACTTAAAGCACAAAATAGGCCATGTAAAAACCAGTGTTTACATATACGTGGCCTAAATCTCTAATTATATTGAATGTGGTGACCTGAACTTTGAAAGAAGTGTTGATTCTGAAAATGTTCAATTGATTTAACTAATCTTTTGTATTCTGCTGGTGCATTTGCCCTTAGCATTTATGGTGTCAAACTTGCAGCTTGGCACCTTGTTCAGTAACATACCAAAGCCTATTAGTACATGCCAAAGCCTATTATTATTCAAAATAAATATAAAAATATCAGTGATTATAGGTTGAAGAGATTTGGAAAAAACATACATAACAGAAATAGACTGTGCACAGTGAAGTGAAAAGGTAAGCTATTTCACTTTTTGCTATTTTTCATTTCATTTTGTTATGTTCTCTGTACATTTCATTAAATTTTTAATGAAATGTCCAAAATGTTAATATAAATATTGACATACAAATTATTGACTGTACTTTCAAATGAGAAAACATAATTCTGTACTAATTTCTAAGAGAATACACCATCATTAAATATTAATTTAGCATCAAATAATGTTTCATTTTATTGTCTAAAATTGTTTTCAGTCTTACTGGACTAGGTTGCAAAGCTATCTGAGAACTCGGGGGTACAACAAACCAGATAGTGATGAAAGGTCAGGATCTCAAATTAAGTCTATGTACCAAGTCTGAGGTTATTACTTTAAAGAATTCTAATTCTAATTTGACTTTTATAGCACTTAATCTCCACTGATTAGTGGACTCTAAAGGTGAAACAAGAAAATAGCAATATGCAAAATTCAAAGTCCAGGGACAAAAACAGGTTGGCACCATGCAGAAGCCATAAGAGAAAATGAGCTAAGGAGCATATGCCTTTGTGTAGAGATAGGTTTTGAGCTTCTTTCTAAAAGAGGCAATAGTGGGTGATATACGGATATCTTCAGGAAGTGAATTCCAAACAGTGGGAGCATCAAAGGCAAAACTGAAGCCAAACTGCTTAGTGGACTTGTGAACTGTAGGTTGAAATTTTGGTACATTGAGGAAATTGGCAACACTCTGACTGCGTCTAGTATTGTAAGTAGTGCGGTATGTGGATAGATGTGGAACAAAATATTTAGGGAAACCAGTATAAATAAACTTGTACACCAGGGTAGCCAGTTTGAACTCTGAGGAAACTGAATAGGGAGGCAATGGAGTTTCCTGAGTACCGGAGTTATCCGAGTGTATTTACATGAATTTGTAACAATTCTAGCAGCACTATTTTGGATAGACTGTAATCTATGAAGATTGAATTTAGAAAGACTCCTGAAAAGTGAGTTACAGTAGTCCAACCGACTACTAACAAAAGCATTGGCAACCAACACAGCTGCATCCTGAGTCAAGAACTGCCTAATAGTTTTAAAATCCCTCAGTTGACTAAAGCAGCCTTTACAAACATTCTGGACGTGTTTAGAGAAAGAAAATCAGAGTCGAACTACACACCCAGGTTCCTCACAGACTCGGTGGGGTGAAGGGGATTGCCCAGGATATCAATTTGGAAACATGCATTTAACCTTTCTCTCTGTTTCTTGGAGCCAAAAAGTATGAACTCAGTTTTATCAGGATTGAGTTTAAATTTGCTAGCCGACATCCATTCTTTGACATCTTGAAGGCATCTATTCAACTTATCAAAGGCAGCTGAGGCATTCCTGTGTGAGAGATGGACATAAAGTTGTGTGTCATCGGCATAAAAATGGAACACACCTTTGTGTTTACCAATCAGTGTACTAAGGGGAGATGTGTACAGAGAAAATAGCACAGGATCCAAAACAGAACCCTGAGGTACGCCGAACAGCAGTTTTTGTAACTTAGACAAAGTAGAACCAATCTTTACAGACTGATAGCATTCCGTCACATAAGAAGAGAACCATTTGAGAGCTGAGCCACCAACACCAAACCAATCCAGAAGACAGCAAAGGAGAGTGGAATGATCAATCGTATCGAAGGCAGCCGAGAGATCCAGAAGTACCAAGGCAGTAGCTTCACCCTGAGATAGTGACAAATGAATATCATTTTTGATGGAAAGTAGAGCTGTCTCAGTTGAGTGACCTGCCTTATATGCTGACTGGTATGAGTTATCCAAGTCATGTCGATGAATGTGATCAACCAGCTGTTTAGGAACTACACGTTCCACCAGTTTAGAAATGAAGCTAAGTCCAGATACTGGGCTGTAGTTTTTAAAATCCTCAACCGGAAGAGAGGCCTTCTTAATAAGTGGAGTGACTTCAGCTTTTTTTAAACCATCTGGAACCAGTCCCTCACTGAGTGAAAAATTGACCAATTTGGTTATAGATGGTAGGAGGATGTCAATGCATTCCTTGATAAGGAATGTGGGCAATGGGTCCAACAGGCATGATTTGGTGGGAGATTTACTGATTATTTTTGCGATTTCATCCTGAGTGACATGAGTAAAGACTGTTAATTTAGGAGGATCAAAGGGGGGATGTACCGTGTTACAGGACTCAGATTAAGAAAAACTTTCATGATTTTATTTGAGAAAAAAGTAGCAAAACGATCAGCCAATGACTTTGAGGATTCACAAGTGGACAGAGTAGTGCTATGGGATCTATGTAGGACTTTATGTAACTCCGCCATAGTTTCTTCGAATCATGGCTAATGCCAGAGATTAGTTTCCTGTAATAGGCAGTTTTGTCCCTGTTTGCAAGACGATTACACCAGGCAATTTGACGTCGAAGATGACTCCTGTTGCATTGACTTTTATCTTTACGCCAAGCTCGTTCAAATTGACGTCTGAGTGACTTAGCAAAGTGATATGTCTCTGACAACCAGTCAGCACACTGTTTCGTCTTCAAACTGGACACAAGAGGAGCATGCCTGTCAAGGATACAACTCAAATCTTCACTAAATTTAATCATTAAAGTTTAATTTAATGATTAAGTAAAGAAAAATTAGCAATTTTCTACTCATGATACAAAATTTTCACTCTTCCCTTAATAACTAGAAATTGTAAGTGAACAAATGTGACATATTGACAAAAAAAGATTTATTTTAAATTTGGTAATAGGCAGTTTTGTCCCTGTTTGCAAGACGATTACACCAGGCAATTTGACGTCGAAGATGACTCCTGTTGCATTGACTTTTATCTTTACGCCAAGCTCGTTCAAATTGACGTCTGAGTGACTTAGCAAAGTGATATGTCTCTGACAACCAGTCAGCACACTGTTTCGTCTTCAAACTGGACACAAGAGGAGCATGCCTGTCAAGGATACAACTCAAATCTTCACTAAATTTAATCATTAAAGTTTAATTTAATGATTAAGTAAAGAAAAATTAGCAATTTTCTACTCATGATACAAAATTTTCACTCTTCCCTTAATAACTAGAAACTGTAAGTGAACAAATGTGACATATTGACAAAAATAGATTTAGTTTAAATTTGGTTGTAAGATATTGTTTTACCTTTGGAAAAATTAACCTCTAACATTTTCAACTTAAATTTAAAAACCTACATTTGAATACATTTATATTTTAGTGAATTTAACTAGCCTCACACACCAAATAGGTGTATGTATTGCAGGTCGAATGATCATGTGGAAATAAAACTATTTTATCTTATTGTCATAATCTTGCATAAACCATGTCTTTCATAGTTAAAGATTTGAGTCCTCACTGCCTTTTTATTCATCACCTCCTTTCACAATACTGACCTACATCTAAAATTGAATGGAAATCATCTGATACAGTAAATGTTGTAATTAAATGTCTCTTGTTTAATAAATGCTCCTTTTATGACAATCTTATAACAAAATCAGTCAATATTTAAATTATAACAGTAAAAATGTTTTGTTTATTTCAAGCGGTTGCTTATTTTCAGGAGCAAACTGAAACAAGATATTGATGATCCATGTCACTGAACATAATTCAAATTAATGTCAAATATAATCACACAAAAAGCAATGTTGACAGCCTGTCCCAATGTGATTGTGGCTGTTAAACAGGTTGTTATGTATTGTTGGGGGACAGGTTTACTGCAAAACCTGAACTGGTATTCACGAAGGGTCTTAGCCAGCGTTGAGGCTTGAAGTTAAGAGTTTTGTATAATTTTTGTTGGAGAAATATGCTAAGACTTTTGTCTTGATCTATGTGGTATTCACAGAAAAATTAAAACCAGTTTCAGGCTTAGCCAAGGTGATAACTTTAAGATTGGTAGGTATGAGTCTTATGTTTTTTAAATGGGTCTTAAATATGATTAAGATTAATTATGAATTACAGTGTATTTTTATATTAGTGTATCTTTATATAAGTGATGCTATTTATTTTAATATTTCAAATTTATATGTTACATTTTTGCACAGATGATTTCTGCGCATTTTTATTTATCACCAGAGCATAATTCTGCAGGGAAAATCCCAGACATGATAGAAAAACTAGCAGATGTTTGTTTCTTGCAATTACATAGATCAGATTATGGTAATAGCTATATTGCATGCTGTATTTATTTATTTAGGGCTTCACGTCGCTTTCAACACTGTACAGGTCATATCACGACGGGTAGTTGGAAGGGCAGAGGAAACCAATACATACAGTTTGTTTGGGTTCTGTACTGCAAACTGCCAACCAACAGCAAGCAACTACCAGCTTTCCCACTTGAGGCCGTGCCGGGAATTGAACCCCGGCCTCAGAGGTGGGAGACAACACTCTGCCACCGTGGCCCCCTATTGCATGCTGTAGTTTAATTGCCTGGCTGATATCATTTATTTTGTTGTGGTCTTAAATTTAAGACTAAAGTTTTAGCTAAGCTGTCTTCTGTGCATACAGATTTAAGACAAATCTTAGCTGAGACAAAAGTCTTAAGTCTGAGCCCATAGTTGAGCCTAAGCGCTATCTAAGTCTAAGGCCCTTAGTGAATACTGGCCATAGGACCCTATTCACAAAGGGTCTAAAACTTAGCCTGGACATAGGCTAAGTTAGGGATTTCAATTTGACCCATTTGTCTTAACTAAGTCTAAGGACTTACATTGATTTCACAAAGGATAATCAAACTTATCAAATAACCACAGTGGTTTTCTGCATCATATAACCTTTTATTTCTAGTCAGAATATTTTAGTGGTGACACATATCCTTTGTTTAATTCAGTTTATCTTTGTTAAAATACTGTTTTAGGGTAAATCCTTACACAGATGTCCAAACACTAAATAAGGGAGATTTCCTATATATGTATTCATTCTTTTTAGGCATTTGAAATGTGAAGTGAGAAAAATTTATGGGGGACACATTTAAGTCTTTGTTTACAAAAGTTAAGCCCACCTGACTGAGACCTAGCAGCTTTGAGAAACCCTCTAAGTCTAAGAGAATACACTTACCCTGAGTTTAAGATAAAAGTCTTAAATTTAAATCTAAGTTTAAGACAAAAATCTTAACTTTAAATCTAAGTCTGGGGCCAGTTTGACCAAAGGTATAAGACTCTAGATCTGAGACTTAAATGGATATCACAAAGGGCTATTTAGTAAAGACCAAGCTTATCAAATAACCATTGTGGTTTCATGTGTTTTGTGATCTTTTATTTCTATTCAAAATATACTATTGATGACATCAATTATTTGTTTGGCACAAACAAAAATCATTGTAACTACATGGTTCTATATATTTATACTTTATTTACAGCCATTTGAAATTGGAAAAAGTGGAAATAAATATGGCAGTGATGTTTTAAGTCTTTGTTTACAAAAGTTAAGCCCACTCACAGGTAGACTTAACTTTGAGCTTACGACTTAGTAGTCTCAACTTTAAGGCTAAGTCTAGACTAAATCCTTTTCTGATACTTGGCCCAGGGGAAGTCCCTTTTTGAAAAAGAGTGTTTATCACATAGAATATGTTATAGTGAGTGTATCTATAGTCACGAGTTTGATGTACACATATATTGCTGGATTAGATTGGAACAAGCTATTTCTAAAACAGAAGATCTGGAGCCGGTTCCACAAAGCCTCCTTTGGAAAGGACCTCCTTTAGTAAAGGAAGGTCATTTTTCTTCCTTTGGGAAGGCCACCTGAAAATTCAGTTTCATAAAGCCTCCTTTAACTATCCTTACCAAAGGTCTTTCTTGAAACCTAAGGAGGGAGCAAATGTTCATTAAAGTTATTAAACATTCCTTGAAGGACACTTCCTTAAATTTAAGGTAGGTCCTCAGCTTTCTTGAAATTTAAGGGAGTTTTCAAGGTCTCCTTTAAGGAAGGAGGCTTTGTGAAACTAAGAATTTTTAAAGGAGGGACAAATTCAAGGAAATCCTTAAATTTAAGGTAACTTTTATCTTAAGGAGGCTCTGTGAAACTGGCCCCTGTTTTCATAAAAAGTGTAAAACTTGTTCACATTTAAGGAGTTTTAATCCATATTTTAAAATTTTTTGTAATCCAATTTTTAAGAAAACTGATGATGCTCATGTCTTTCAAATATTTAAAAAAATTCTATTGCTTTTTTATAGCTTCATACTTGCTTTTGGAATACGCAATATTTTATCTAATATCTATAAATATGTAACTAAAAAGAAAAATACATCTATGCCAAAATGCTTTCAAAATAGTAATATGATGCTGCAACTTAGAGCTTTAGATCTGTTCTGAAAAAATATGCCTAGAGAGAAATTTAAAATCAGTTGTCCCTCTGCCAGAAAAAACTTCCCAATCTAAGCTGCCCTATGACTAATTAATTTGTAAAATGACATTCGATGTCTATTCAAACGCCAAAATGCTTTCAAAATAGTAATATGGTGCTGCAGCTTAGAGCTTTAGATCTGTTCTGAAAAAATATGCCTAAAATGGAGAGAAATTTAAAATCAGTTGTCCCTCTGCCAGAAAAAACTTCCCAATCTAAGCTGCCCTATGAATAATTAATTTGTAAAATGACATGCGATGTCTATTCAATAGTAAAGCTTTGTAAACCTTGAATGAAAATTGCCTCTTCCAAATATGTAAATTTTTGGTGTTTCTCCTGGTGTTTTGAATAAACACCAAAACCAGGGTAAACACTGCTTATTGAGTAATGTCTAGTAGGTCTTATACCCGGTGATAGGCTAAATTGTCAACCTTGAGCCTCTGTCTTTCAGTTAGTGTGATTTCAGTTACTTGAAAGCTTGGCCTGTACCTATACAGTTAGATGAAAACGAAGGATAAAATGTCACTTTGAGTGTGTAGTACAATGAGATATTGTGATGTGTATAAATATACATTATAACACAATAATGAGGAGCAGGCATTTGGGAGACGGACTCATTAATGACATCTCTATTCTATTGTTTTATTTATTTATTTGGGTTTTAACGTCGCTTTCAACACTGTATAGGTTATATCAAGATGGGTAGTTTTATGGGCAAAAAAAACATACAGTTGGTCAAGATTCTGTACTGTAAATTGCTGACCAGCAGTAATCAACTATAGTTTCCAACATATGACCCAGGGTTTGAACCACAGGTCTCAGAGGTGGCAGGCGAGTGTGTTACGTCTGTGCCACTGTGGCCCCTTCTATTGTTTTAAGTCACACTTGGTACCATTATATTACTTACATTCACCCCAAATTCTTTCTGAGAAACTATGGTCACAAGTGAGGAAAATGTTTTTTTGGTCATTTGGCATTGGGGAAGGTAAAATCACTACAGTCAAAGGTTCCTACAACCCATTAAGATAAATGACAGAAATTAAATTTATAATAAAGGAAATATTATAGACAATCTGTGATCTCATCATAGGCTAGAAGGCCAGACAGACCCAAGGGTGCTTAATTTTTGACTTGTAGCTAAAAACAAATGTAATACCACTGGCGACAATAATAACAACATAAAATCTAGAAACACCATTTGAACTTTGAGAAAAACATGAATGTTACGACATTATGAAATTCTGACAATTATAACATTGAATGTACAAGATTAGCGTTCGAGAATAATAACACTTATAGATTCACACTGAGATGTAGCAACCATAATAATTTATATATTGGCTTTAGCTGATAATATGGACAACTTGCCATTAATATTATTCCATACAGACTTGAAGTCATTGCTAGGCAAATCATTAAGCTGTAGCAATAATTCTTTTTCGTTGCCATACTTCTTTGACACTTGGCCTAAAGTTAGACCTGTAAGTCAAATTACCTTTGACTACTTTTTATCTAGCGGTTTATGGTAATGCAGTATCGGCTTTAACAAAAATGATGGTTTTGCATAATTTAGTATCAAGTTTATCTTCTGTATGCATTCTTAGTCACGAACAGAATTTTACAAGTTAAATTACACTTTAAAAACATTTACAGTTTTTATTTTTTGTCAAAATTATGCTGACCGATTTGAATAACAGACAACAAAAACTGACGTATCAAGATACTGGTATTGCAAACCAGAAAAGCAGTCCTTCTCCATCACTCAATGCCTTAACTTTGGCTAATGAATGCAATGATAGAAAAATCCTTTGAAAATTCCTGGACCCAGACTGTAATCTGGATCACCAATAAAATTTAATTATCTTTTTCTTATGTCTTTTTCTATACTTACAAAAGTTTCATCATGATCTAGTGACAGGTTTTGAAGTTATTTTGCACACAAACAAAAGCAAGCCAAGCCAATTCGTGGTTAGTAATGGATTACATATATGAAAACATTGTTGTGGTTAACAGATCACCTTTATGGCATAGGCTAGTGTCTGATGGCATCAGCTCAATTCTCTGATATGATAGAGCCTGGTTTGTTTGCTCACTTTTGTTTTAATGTTGCTTTCAAAAATGTACTGGTCATATCACAACAGGTAGTTTTATGGGCAGAGGAAACCAGTGCATAAAGTTGGTCAAGTTCTGTCCTGTAAAATGCTGACCATCAGTAAGAAACTACCATCTTTCCCACATAGGGCTTGGGGTTTCAACCACCGACCTCACAGGTGGGAGGCGAGTATGTTACCACTGTGCCACCCTGGCCCCCGAGCCTGGTTTCCTAACCAAGTGTTCACAATGGACAAAAACAATGTACCTAGCAAATGAAAGCTCTCCATGAGTGACAATTTGTTTTATATTTCAATTTTGTTATCAATCACTTTGTATGAATAAGAAGTAAAAAAACCAGTATTTAAAGAAATAATGCAAAAAAGGCTGATATATATGCAGGACCACCAGCGAATATAAACATCCAATTTCAATTTGAGGTTTTTCTGCAACTTCTGCAAGGATTTTTAATGCACAAAAAAGAGAATAGAAGATCTCTAAACATTGGGTATTTACAACAAAAAAGTACTGAAAATCTAAAAATGTTCTTACAAAAATGGGTTGCAAATGAATGTAAGTAAACTTGACCTTTCACATTTTATCCTAGAGATAAATTGACTCTCCATTTAATTAAACTGGCCATTATATGAAAATTGGAATTACCTTTTATGTCTTTCAGAATAGTAAGGAAGTTGGCACCATCTGCTGTTCCATAATCAACCACTGAAAATGTGTCCTTTTCCTCACAGCTCATGTTCTCTGAAATTAATTGAAGATTTAGTGTGGTGACCAAATATTTTGGACTGTTTTGTCCACTAGATATTGTGCATCTACATTCTTCTGATTTTATGGGGCCACGGTGGCAGAGTGGTAACACTCTTGCCTCCCACCTCTGAGGCCGGGGTTCGATCCCCTCACGGGCTCAAGTGGGAAAGCTGGTAGTTGCTTGCCGTTGGTCGGCAGTTTACAGTACACAACCCTAGCGAACTCTATGTACTGGTTTCCTCTGCCCTTCCAACTACCCGTCGTGATATGACCTGTACAGTGTTGAAAGCGACGTAAAACCCCAAATAAACAAATCTTCTAATTTTATAGTTTATTTGTCTGATAATCTCTTCAAATAGTTAAATATTTTAACTTTAGGATAAGTGTGTTAGACAAATCAGCTATAATTGCCTTCTGATATCCTTTATCAACAGTCATCCACCATTGCTAATGACATCATTACTGTTTGTACATCATTAAGTCAATTTGGATTGAGTCCGTTTCATTTGTATAATACTGCATTGTGGGATATATTTTCATGTGATCTTGCAGTACTTGCAGTACTGAATCTTCTCTACATATATAAGGGTTGGAAATTAAATCATTCTTTGGTTTACTGAACCACTCTTACATAAGGCACATCCTTTGATTCTACCATATACTGAGATTTATATGATTTAATCTGGATTACTTTATTTTTTATCTGGTTTCCTTAAAATACTACAAGTTTACAGAAACTTTTAATAAATTTGGTTTGCTATTTTTCCCTTATTTTGTCATTTTGGACAGATGGGGATGCTTTACTCCAATTTGTTTACAAGCAAATGCTCATGGCTTTGAAAGTCCTTTTGAATTTGTACTTTTGAATGTCTAATGAAATTATTTGGTTATTGGCTATGTAATATTGTATTTGTGAATATTACTAAACACTAGTTTAGATATTTATCTGAGAGTTACTCCGACTTTTACTACAGTATTTTGAGGTAGTTAGGTCGCATATGTAATTGAATATTGCAATATTATTACTTTAGTAGAGTCATTTGCTGCAGTTTTATTGCCCTTAATGTTGTAACATCTTGTGTTGATGTAATTGGTTGTATACTAAGTAAAAGTTTAACTCATGCTGTTTTTAACATTTTAATGAATAAAATATGCATTGTTAGTCACACTGCAATTTTTGATACATGTTTATTTAAAACCAAAAATATTTAAGACTATTATATTGCTCGTTGTTTATAACTTTAACTTATGTTTTGCCAAGTTTATGGGCAGAGACACCAATATTCCCAACTCTGCTGGTAATCTTTCTTGTCTAATACTTTTTTTCAGGCGACCTGCCAATTTGAATGCAATATGATACCTCCAAAGGTAATGAGCCGATCCTTACATTTTTTTATATTAGTAGAACCTGGCCAAATGAGGAAGTGGTTAAATTGTGTTAAATATCTGGATCATAATCAGGAAACCAAAAATATGCAACTTTCAACCGCCCCACTTTCAATGTACTTTCAAATGGCTTTAGCTATGTGGTTGGCATTACTCTAAAAGTAATGGACCTTTGTAAAATCTTTATGTTGGTATTTATTTATTTATTTGGGGTTTTACGTCACTTTCAACACTGTACAGGTCATATCATGACGGGTAGTTGGAAGGGCAGAGGAAACCAGTACATACAGTTTGTTAGGGTTCTGTACTGTAAACTGCCGACCAACAGCAAGCAACTACCAGCTTTCCCACTTGAGGCCATGCCAGGAATCAAACCCCGGCCTCAGAGATGGGAGGCGAGAGTGTTACCACTCTGCCACCGTGGCCCTTTATGTTGGTAGAGCCTGAGGTAAGACTAAGAGGTGATAACATTTTATAATACAATTATTCGGAATTTTCGCAAAATTTCTTTGGGGATACCTGTGATCTGTAAGAACTTTCTATTATTGTTGTTCAATTACTCTAGTGTATTCTGCAACAAATAGTTAAACTGGCATTGTAAACGCCTTTTTTCATGATGTAAATTGTATAAATGATGCATATATGCATCAGGCAGAATGCTAATTGTTAAAAAAGTGCTTGCTTATGAAAAATGTACGAAACAAATAAACTATTACAAACAAATATATATTTGTGAGTGTTAGATTATTTGCAATTATTAGCTCTGACCTTGAATGTAGGGTCAAAATAAAATATGACAGCATGAGGAATGGCTTTCTGTATGATGTATATATTCTACAGTGTTGGAAGGGTGGCACAGGGGGTGCTTGCTATAGCAGTTTCTATAAACCTTAAACTTCTAGGTGTCCTGTGCATAATAGGTCATCACCCCAGTGACCTTTGAACTCTGGCAGCTGATAGCATTAGTGCATCCCTTATTGTTTGATGGGATTTGAGGTTGGTTTCATATTGCTCTTGGCGGCCATTGACAGAGCACCAAAACATAAAGATGTTTAATGGTAACAAAGTGGTTACTTGCAGGTCTTGAATTCACCAACATCTTCTTACATAATGTGTGTGCTATGAACAATATGTTTGATGGGCTGATCAAATATCATAAATCGAGAGACCACTTTCAACAACTGTTTTTGAGGATTATTACTCATGGGGTATTATTCATATGTCTATCGAAGATATATTAATTTACCACTAGGACTCACTGATTGCACAAAATGACAGGTCATTAAGTCAAAGTAATGGATAGGATAAAACATTAACTGGCACTGGATGTACAGACTGCCAAGATAACATGGCTCCTGATATTTACAACAGCACCGAAATAAACAGTACTCCTAATAATGTAAGAAGTACTCATATTGTTGACATTAACTTCCCACAGAAGTCAGTGGGTTTCATAGCACTTGATAGTACAAATATTGAGTTCATTGGTCCGGATAATAGGGCTGTGCAGTTGAATGATCTGGACCAGTGTATGATAGTAGATAAGGTCATCAGAGACAAAGGAGGACCTAGCTATCGTGGTGTCATATCCCCATCAGCTGATTTCAATATAAAGGCTTGGGAGTATCACTTGAGGGAGTATCCTGATTAGAAAGTCATTGGATACCTAAAATTTGGTTTTCCCTTAGGCATCTCTGATCCGGATGCTTTGAGCAATGCTAATGTTAAGAACTATCATTCGGCTATGGCCTATCCTATGGCTGTAAATGAATACATTCAGAAGGAAATTTCACACAAGGCTATATTAGGACCCATTCCGGATAAACATATGCACAACATTCATTGTTCTCCCATGTTGTCCAGACCTAAGGGTGTCGAGCCATCTTGGATCTCTTTTTCTCTCTGGGCATTCTGTTAACCACCAGGTGGACGGTGAAAGATTTGATGGGGACCGGTTTGGTTTCAGGTTCTCTACTACTGACGGTATTGTTACTTACTATGAAAGGCAGATTAACTTTAGCAAATATTGCCATGGCTGACGCCTTGAAGATTGGTATCAAGTGGGGGGGGGTAGGTACGTACGTCGATGTCTTGGTTGAGTTCGGCTGAATGCATGGCATTCCAGCGCATGTCCGGCGCCGTCATCTTCATGGCCAGGCAATTTGACGCAAAAATTTAGTGTAAATTGATAATTACATCATTGTGGCCCCTGAGGCCCTGGCTGAAAAAAAATTTCAGCATCTCTCTAATCTTTTTATGCAATTGGGCCTCCCCATTGACATGGATAAGCGTTCTCCTCCCTCCAGGATCCTTACCTGTCTGGGAAATTGGTTGAAATTTATTTTGAATGCTGTTAAATACTCTAAATCTCATTTCCGGGACTCAATTTCAATCATTACGAGGCAACTTATTTACATTCATAAGTGTGTTCACCCTGGATGTTGTGTTGTCATCAACAGGATGTTGACACTATTTAGGGCCAACCCCAATGGCAAGAAAATTGTTTTGACCTCTGAATTTAAGATGGACTTAAAATTTTTGCCCAATTTTAATGGTATCAACATCATTGATAAGAACACCATTGCTGTTGATCAGACATTGTACATTGATGCGTCCCTCACTGACTTAGGTAGGGTTTGGAACAATAAAGTATATTGTACTCCCACTTTCCCCATAGCCGATTTTTCACTCAAAATTGTACATTTAGAGATGCTAAATATAGTTGTAGCATTGCGACTTTGGGGTGCCAGGTGGGCCCATTCTGTGGTTACCCTGGTTTGTGACAATTTATGGGTAGTCCAAGTGGTTGACACTGGCAGGTCCAGGGATACATTCCTGGCTTCCTGTGCCAGGAACATCTGGCTCATTTTACAGCCTCTCATGATATCATGCTTGTAGTTAAGCACATACCAGGGGTCAGCAACTCTATTGCTGGCCTCCTATCACGAATTTATCCCTTGGCCTTTGGAAAAGCACTGCTGTGTGGGCTTACCTCCAGAATGCCTCATCATTCCTTCCACCTTTGCCCGCATCACATAGTGATACCTGGTCATCTTAACCCCTCACATTTAATAAAAGCCTGCAAACTCGTGTTTTTAACTGTCTTAAATATTTTATTGTGCCAAGAAGATGATTCGTCTGGGGTTAATAAGTGACTTATGCTTATATTTCTGTCACTTATCTTTGTGCTGATATGGCTAAGATTCTCCATTTTCTTTCAAATTTAGATAAGGGATCCTCCCAGTAAATATTAAAAACGTTATTTTTTTAAACGTTTACAAAATCTATTTCAACCCTATGTTATGGTTTACTAAACGTTTCCAGGTAAACATTCACATTGTAATGTTTAAAAAAACATTTATAAACATTTCTATGCAAACATTTTAGCTAAAAACATTTGTTAAAAGATCATAAAATTAATGTAAATGCTTTTTAAAATTTTATAAAATAGCTGAAAAAATTAAGCTTATGCTGGAAATGTTTGCTAATACAATAATGAAACATAAAGCATTTAAATAACATTTGTTAACAAAGTTTTGTAAATGTTTTTCAAATGTTTAATAGTAACTGGTTTTCATACCCATCATTTTAAAATGATTTTGAAATGTTTTCTACAAAATGTTTTAAAAAACATTCTATTAGTCCATGAGCCAGGACCACAAATTTGAGCCACCGGTACCATTTGAGGGAATAACTGCCATAGTAATTTTTGGTAAGGTATACACCTCTAGTATCAGAATATATATGTGATAGCATTGCATTGGTGGTAGCTTTTTGAGGGTTATCACATGATATATAAACCTACTCTAAATCACATTTTCAAAAATTGCATATAGCATCAAATAATATGTCCGACTTCAAAATGATGATTCTCACTTCTTATTGACCATATGTTTTGGAATTAATAAAAACTTTACTTATAATATTTTATTAGATATAGAAATGGGGGTGAAATGAGCAAAGGTGAGATCAAACATTATTGTATCCCCGGACGAAAGTCGGGGATACCTAGGATTCAGTATGGTCATGCCACCATCGCCGCCTCAGAGATTTCCTTTTGGATGCGATAACTTTTAGTTAGACCTTTCAAATTTGGTATATGGGTATATATGGGCAATGTCACAAACGCTATTGTTTTGTGACCTTGACCTTCAATTGCAAGTTCACTGGTGGCCTATTAAAGGTCAGATTTTGGCCCTTTTTCACATTTTGGCCCAGTTCTCATATACAGAAAGTTAGATCATCCTATGGGTGGTATATATAATACATATATGTCCTCTGTAAGCATGCGGAAATTTGACCTTGAAGCTCTTCACTGAAAGTCATAGACAGACTGCCAAAGTACCCCATGTAGCGGACTTTAAAAGTGCCTATATCTCCCTTATTATTGGTCCCCTCCTTCAAGGTCCAATGAGGATAGCCAAACTTAAAAGTGCTTATAACTAGTGCCTATTGTGTCCTAGAGGTTTGGGATGGTAAACCAACATATAGGAAATCATGGGCTGGGAATTTTTTGGTGTGGTCGTATTTGACCTTTGGCCCTTTCTCAAGGTCAAACAAGCATAGTAAAACTTTAAAGTGCTTATAACTCGCTTATTATTGATCCTAGAGGATTGGGATGGTAAACCAACATATAGGAAACAAATGCTATAATTTTGTCACCTTGACCTTCAATTTCAAGGTCACTGGTGGCCTCTTTAAAACAAACAGTCTTTGTACACACCATGTGTGACTTCACAAGAATCATTGCAAAAGTGCCAAGTATATAGACACATGCTGTTTGATTTCATAGGGCTTAAGATACAATAACAATAAAAGTAAGATTATGCTCTATAAGCCTGTACAAGTCTGTAAATTAGAAATAAGAAATATGATGCAGTCCTAAGTATGTATGTACCAACACACAGAACTTTGTACAATATATGCTAATAATACACATGAAATATGTTAAAAGTAAAAATCCATTATTCTAACATGACACGGCTGTGTCCGCGATTCTGATTGGCAAAGACACAAAAAATTGCTCTGTAAAACCCTGCATAACATCATCAGTTCTATTTTATCGCTCACAAAGCTGCTCCGCAAAAAGAAAACTTGAAGTAACAGCCCAGATTTTTTTCATTAAATAGACAAATAATGGTAAACACGATATTCAGGGATTCTTACATTTGAATATAGAATATACTGATATGCATGTGCTAAAGTTTAAGGACCTTTGACAAAGAAAAGGGTTATCTTAATTCGTGGCTCTTCCAATAATCCAACGGCACCCTCGATAAAAAACTCTTTATAGAATATTCATATATTTTTCTATAAAATAGCTTCAAAACTAATTTTATAAGATCTTCTAAAATGTCATGTTAGAATAGAAACAGACAACTCCGAGCTCAGGGTTATAGGCAATTTTACAACGATTACCGCATTAGAATCACTCAGGCTCTGCCTTCATGATCCTAATATCGCTAATCATTGTAAAATCGCGTATAACCCCTCGCTCGTCTATTTCTATAATGACAGCTGACTAAGTGAAATACATAAAGTTTACTCATTATAACAATATGACAGCATTTTAATAAAATGTGTTTCGAAGACGCCTCAAATCTCGCAACATAAAATGGCTAAAATTCCCTGTATTTTGCATTATAAATGCTTTTTTTCCAAAATGCAATGAATTATCACAATTCTTAACTTTAATAAGGTGTAATATGTTAAAATATAATGCAGTTCATTACGTGGGCGATAATCAAGTGATTAACCGAATCCAAGTCGGTTCTTCCAAAATGAGGAATCAAGGTGCATTTTCGGGCTCGCTTGTAGCTCTACCATGAGCTACAGGTCTATAATTTCACTATGTTATAGCTGAATCAAAAGAAGATGAATAACATGTTTCAACAAAAGTCTCTAAATGCAATAGTTTTTGAGTTACAACTGATTTACTCAACAGTGAGAACCTCACACAGCTACAGGTCTGTATGTATTGCTCAGCTATGCCATGACCTGCAGGTCTGGAGGTTTACTATGTTATGGCTGACCCCCAAAAAGATGAAAAACATAAGTAATTACAAGCTATTACTCAACAGTAACCTCAAATTCACGTGACATACAGATTGATATCGATGACATTGATGAAACACAATAATTCATGCCAAAAGACATTTTTACTATTAAGGGTTAGGGATAACATTGAATACTGTTGTGATGTGAGTACAGACTTTATGAATATATAATTAAGCATCCCTGAAAGCACCACCACTGCATTATGGTCTCCATTGAATATCTCCCTTATTATTGAAAGCTTTCTGATCACATTTAGCAGTTACATACCTTGTGCATGGGAAAATTTTTCCACATGCTTAAATTTGACCTTTGATCTTTATAAAGGTCACATGATCAAAAAATAGTTTTTTTTCGCCTGTCGTCACTACTCAGCAAAATGTAATAACCCCAGAGGCTTGTAATTTCATTCAATGTTCATACCATCAAAAACCCAAGCTGATTACATTTTGGGATCAATCCAATGAAATTTGATTAATGAGCGATTTTCTCACACCAACCAAAAAGCTAAAGTTTCATATGAATCCCCCTGTTATCTTATTAAGTATTGTATTTAGAGCCATAAAATATGTCAGGAGGTAGTAAGAAACCATATGTGGAGTTAGATTAGAATTTAGATTAGATTTAACCCAAACTCCCTGTTGGGTCACACTAGGCCGATTAAATAGCACATTTGTGTCTTTTTGCCTTACATCTCCTTTGTTATTGCTTTTAAAGCTTTAGAATATATTAACAGGTATTGGAAACCATATGTGGAGAGTCTATATAACACTATTGCATGAATAGGCCTTAAACTTTATTTTTATTGTAACAAATTATAATATAGAGTTGCCACTTTAACCAAATTCACAAAAATGAGTATATATTTATTATACTTCATATTACCATACTTCACGAAATATTCATTATACGGGCATGTTATGAAATGCATGATAGCATGCATAAAGCTACCACTGATACACTGCTATCATATATGTTCTAACTTTACAGATGTGTACCTTGCCACAAAATTACCATGAGCATTATTCCCTAATTTGGTACCACCATGCTGGCTCATGGGCTATATCACAAATGTTATAAACCCATATTATCAGAATGCTTATTAAATATTTACCTTCAAACATTTCCAAAGATGGCAGTGTGCAATAATAGGGGATTTTAGAGAACTCTGTCAAAAATTGCCCCCACATGCTATCCCTAAAAGTAAGAACTGAATGGGGGCACAATTTTTGAGCCACTATCTTACAATTTTGGCATTTTTATAAGTGAGCAACCTAAAAAGATATTGAACTTTACCTCTCACCCCTTATTATTGAGACATTATGTTCATGTGCAATGTTTTTCTTTCAAGTAAGATGTACAAAGTAAGAGTTATCTAGCTTATTGACATGAGTTACCTTTATGAGTCAAAGCATTCAGGGGTTTTCTTGCCCATTTTCAACAGGAATGTTCAAAGCATCCTCCAAAGTTAAAAATAAGAGAGGCCTCCAAAAGTGGAGCTCAGATATGAAATAGTAATAAGTAAATAAGAAAATCTGTTTTTTCTTTACCTCAGGAAAATTCAACCAAGAAATAGTACAGTTGTTACTCCACCACTGATAAAAAAAAGCCTCACTACCACCTGACGATTTCAAGAACTACCGACCTGTGTCAGGCTTGTGCTTTATCTCCAAGCTTGTTGAGTGAGTTGTTGCCTTCCAATAAAATGACTATGTCTGTTTTAATGGACTTGAGAATGTCAGTCAACTTATAAGTTAGGTCACTCAACTGAAACTGCAATGCTGTCAGTTAAAAATGATGTCCAACTTCCTGTGGCTATAGGTGAGGCCACGGCTGTTGTGCTGCTTGACCAAACAGAAACATTTGGTACGAGTGACCATGGCACACTCCTAGATTTTCTGAGTTCTTGGTTGGCAGTGGTGGTGTAGTATTGGACTGGTTCAAGTCCTACCTCTCTGATCATTCGCAGATTGGCTTTTTTCTTTTCCTTATATACTACTCCCCTCAGAAAAGTCTTTCAAAATCATCCTGGCATAGGTTTCCACTTTTATGCAAACAATGTGCAGTTAAATGTTCACCTCACACATAATAATGTGTCTTATGCCTTTGACATATTGAAAAGTTGCATGGATGTGGTCAAAAAGTGTGAAAATAAGTTGAAGCTAAACCCAGATAAAAATAAATTATTTTGGGTTCAAAAATACAGTGTAAAAAAATCATCAAATCTTTTCCAGTTAATATTCTTTGCAATTTCCTCTCTCCTGTAGCGGTGGTCAGAAACCTTGGTGTATGGTTTGATAGTGATTTTCCTTTTCAAGGCATGTCCAGAATATCTGCAAGTTCTGTTTTGCTCAAATCAAGAATTTTTAAGCACCTCACAGGTTATCTGACATGTCATACTGCTCTTATGGCTGTGAATGCATTACTTGGGAGTTGAAATTCCTGAAAACTACTGAAATTCCTTGTTTAGGAGTCTGTCAGCTCTTGGTCTTCGTCAGCTGCAATGTATTCAAAATAGTCTTGGTAGAATTGTAACCAACACCACATCATTCCTGTATTCACACATCACTTCTGTTAGGAAGATTCTCCGTTGTTTGTGTATTGAACACCGTTCCATATTCAAGACTGCCTTACTGGTGTACAAGTCCTACATCATGGTTATCCAAAATAATTTGCACCTTTCCTTAAACTTAGACATAGTGTTTATAAGACACTTAAAAGCCAAGCTGATGCTGTGTTCCTTGAGGTACCACAATTTGCAACTTCAGTATATAAGTCCTATAAGTATTTTGGCCTGAGCTTTGCTTATGATGCTCCAAAGATTTTGAATGATTTGCCTGATGATGTACATTTGGCCACTTCTCTCCACTCATTCAGAAAGAAGCTCAAAACTTATCTCTTTGCACAAGCATAGCTACCCTAATTTCTAGTTTTCCCTGGTTTATCTCCGTGGTGCTGACCCCCGCTATGTTTTAGGTTAAGAATTATAGTTTTTCTGCCTTTTCTGTCTGTTGCGCCTAGAATCTGTCTTTAGATGGAGATTCAGTGCTATCCCAATCCTAAATAGCTTCCACTGGTTGTAAGTTTAAGAGGGTTATGTACATCAAAAGGTTTCTAAGCAGTTGTCATTCAAGCTACTTTAGACTATATTTAATCCAGCCATAGAAGCAAATGCCACACAGGAGGGTTCCTGGAAGATTTTGCGGCTTATCCCAGGCTTTTCCACAATAGTTTCTGTATCAGCCGGTATCTATGTGGTAACAACCATTTCTGTGCCCATGAACTGATGAATTTTGAAATAATGCTTTTTGCTCACGCACCTCTCTTCAAATGCACTTCAAATAGCTTACTGTAAACTGTTCTGAAGCAATTGCATGAAATTCTGCACCAGAGTTTCATTTATAGTTGAAACTTAGATAATGTTAAGGCATTTTGGGTTAACATTTATACAAAGTTAAACAACCAGCTTGCCAACTGATTTCTTGTGTAATTCAGAAGAGTACACAGTAGAAAAATAATTGGTTACAAAGTGAAAAAGACATTTTATTTTTATTGGTACTGTACAAATCTCTTTATCAACTGTTGATCTCCTTTAAAGGGTTCATATGAAGAAGAAAAATATCAAAATTTAAAATTTGAAAGAAATTGATTGCCATATATTTTGCTTTATTGTATCATAATAAAAACAAGGCCATCCCTGCAGAAGTTATCTCCCACCTTAGGATCAGTTATAAGGGAGAACTAAAGGAGATATTAGGCCTTTGTAGCAAGATAACCCAACTTGACATTGAAGAAGGGGTCAAAGGAAAAAATTAGCAATTAAAAAGAGACTCAGGCCATGACTTCCTATAAGCTGTTTTCACATTTGGAACCCCTAGTAGCAATGATAAGGGTGATATGATGGCCATTTAGTTTTCATAACTAGGCTGAATAACAGGCTAACTTTCCTAGCCATGTGCCTTTTGTGAAAATTTGATGAACCTAGCTGCAACATTTCAAGTTTTAGAGCATCTTGATGATTTTGAAATTATTGGTTATGACGGCCATTTTGTTTTTTTCAAAATAAGGCCAAAATTGTTCTCAGGCAAAACATTTGTAGACCAGGACTTTTCATTGTCTGTCTTTACATTCTGAAGCCATAGCACCAATAAAAAGGGAGGAATTAAGACGTTTAAGTGTGATGACCCCATTTAACCTTAAAGCAGAGGTCAAAGGTTTTCTAGCCATATATATTTTGTGCAAATTTGATGAAGCTAACTGGAATATTTCAAGATGTAGAGCACCTTTATGATTTTCAAACAATTGACTATGGCAACCATTTTGTTTTTCAAAATGAGATCAAGGTTTTTAGAGCCATAAACATACCCTGCTATTTTTTGAAGATATATTTATAAATGAAGATGTAAAAACCTGATGAACTGACGGAAGCACAGACGGACTAACGTACAGAAGGTGTTTTATAATCTCCTGACCACTGCCTTCGCTTTTCATGGTCTGTCTTTACATTCTGAAGCCATATCACCAATAATGAGGGAGAAATAAGGATGTTTAGTGTGATGACCTCATTTAAACTTGAAGCAGGGGTCAAAGGTCAAATTCAACACCTGGAGGAGATTCCCAGGCCATGACTTATTGCAAGTTGTTTCATATTCTGTATTAGAAGGAGCAATATTAGGGGACATATAAGGCCTTTTTAATGGTATAGCCACATTTGACATTAAACATGTGATATGGCGGCCATTTTCCTATAGAACTAGGCCAAAACTACTATCAGACTAGCTTTTCTAGTCAGATAGCTTTTGTGCAAATTTGATGAAGCCAGCTGGAATATTTCAAGATTTAGAGCACCTTTATGATTTTCAAACAATTGACAATGGCTGCCATTTTGTTTTTTAAAAATGAGGCTAAAATGTTGCACAGACAGGTTTTCATAGCCATAAACATTCCCTGCAAATTTGGTGAATGAGATATTTAGGTTTATGTAAAAACATAATGAACAGACGTATGAAGGCACAGACGCATGGATGCACATACAGAAGGCATTTTATAATGTCCCGAACACAGCCTTCATCCGCTGGTGGGAGATAATAAAGTGAGACATTCACAAAGGCTAAACTCTTGGACCACATTGTTTACAAGCTTTCAAATATAGACTATTCTTTCATGATATATAACAAACTCATCAAAGGATAAGGATCCATCAAGTTCAGGATATGTTGTAAGTTTTACAACTAGAAGGCACCCATAAAGCACAGATCTCCACCCGGGGTGGCTTACAAAAATTCACGATTTTTTGTATCCAGGGTATGATCCAGTCACTTCTTCCTATAACCAGCATAAAGATATGTTCTGAGGTTTTGAAACTGTCACTTACAGAAACAAAGAACCCAAAACATATCCTCAAGGTGGTATGGATAACCATAATCTAGAAAAAAGATTATCTCAGGAAAACTCACCTATAGCTATACTAAGTAGCCTACAAATGACTTGGTAGATGGATAAGTTTTAGAGGTGTGTGCTGAAGGCATTGACCCCCTTCTTTTTCCCAGTGCGGCAAACTATTTTCTGCCAATTTTCTAGACAGGAATAAAATTGATTACTCACACAACATAAGCCAGGACAAGCTTTATAATACACAGAACACAGAGAAGGCACACGATAAACTGTGTGTGAAATGATAACATAAAATACATGCCTATAGTCCGGGCTGTTAGGGCTCCAAAATGGGTGAATCGCCCAGATTGGTCTACAAGCATGAAATTTGGCATGGATGCAGATTAGAACATAGTGAATGCATTTCTCAGGGCGCCAAAGCCATTGGTCATTTGTAATGGCATACTGGTCAGTTCAATATGGCAGCTGGTCAATATTGATTATGGAATAAAGTTAAGAGACGGGGGATTGTGCAAATTAGTCAACAGGCATAGAATTTGGCACATATGTATATCAGGACATAGTGAATTGATTTTGTGAGGGTGCCAAAGTCAATGGTCATTTGTGATGGCATACTGGTCTGTTCAATATGTCAACTGATCAATAATGATCATGAAATAAACTTGAGAGACAGGGGATGGTGCATAAAATTTATCACATATGTATATTAGGACATAGTAGATCCATTTTGTCAGGGCGCCAACAGGTCTACAAGCATGCAATTTGGCACAGTTGTATTTTAGGGTACTAACAGAGATGTGTGACAAAATATTGAGTTTCTATTTCATTAGGTCCCCAGAGTCAATGGTAATTGGTGATGGCATACCAGTCAGTCAAATATGGCCAGTGGTCAGTGCTGCAGATGATGAAAAGATTAAAAATCGTCCAAAGGTAACATGTGCAACTTATTTCTGCTTTAATATTCTTATTTTACTCAGTCCAGTTTATTAGGACATCAGTGACCGGTTAGTCAGAACATTTTACAATGATAGATCAAAAATAATCTTAATCCTAGAACTTTTACTTTAACATATGGAATGCTGAAGTCTTGACATGTGATTATAAGATATCTATATAGTCTATTTTAAAAAGACATCTTCATTATTTATGCATCCCATTTACATTAAATTATGCAGTGGTGCCTGCTCTACTACATTTACATTTGCTTGTGCTTGATATCTCAGAACCACATCACGCAGCAATTGAAAAAGCTGTGCTGGCATATTCTTGACATGTCTAGTGTGGTAGCCAGTTTTCTTCCATCCACCTACCCACCTACTAAAGTCTGGGATTTCCTGTTGTATGGTGTTTGCTTATTTTTTCAAAAATATTTTGGTTGTTATAGCTTCACTATCAAACATAAGCTAAGGTGGATGTTACCTTAATAGTACGTGGAAATTTTACACCAACCAATCCATATTTATTTATTACTATGGCAATCATGTAAGCAACTATATAGCTATAATATGTAAAGTTGCTTTACTAATTACTATAGTAACATGAAATGAGTATAGTCAATTCCAAAACTTGTATTGTAATTAAACTTTCTGCAAGTTAAATACTGACCAAATCCACACTAGTGCTCCATGTTGATGTGAGCAAACATCACTGACCATCCAAAATTTAAAAAACAATATTCTTGTCTGTCCTGCATATATTGCTACTGTGCATACACCATGTCCCTAGTTCCTTGTTATCATCTTTTGTTTTGGACTTCTGTTTTTCTTAGTTTGAGTGAATGAGGAAGTTTGAGATTGTGGAAAATTGGTTGTCTTGGATTGGAAGATTGATTCATCTTTTGTCTTTTTGTAATTTGTTGATTCATCTTTTGTCTTTTTGAAAAATGTCCCTTCTCAAATGGTTTAACTGCATTCACAATTCTAGGAGAAAATAGGTCTGTAAGCATGAAACCTGACCTCAACCTCTTGTGGTCATGTTCATGCATATGTGGTGGCCACATTGCTTCAAATTGCTTCCCTCATGCCAGCTGGAGATTATCAATAGTGGTGTTTAGACATCATGTCTGTCAGTCCCTCACCCCGGGGTAAGTATGCAACTACCTTAAGTAACACCTTGACTTGTTAACAGTGGAACCTCTATTTAGCAAACCCCCACTTTCTAGCAATCTGTAAACAAGTTGGAACTGATTGGTAGACCTTTTGTTTAGATGCTAGTTGTGGACCTTGAGAATAGACACTCGAAATATTTTCCCTGATAAAAGTTATTGAGGTCCCTAAATGTATTTTAATGCAGTTTTACACTTTTATTTTATGTTTTACTTTACATATCTACCAGAATTATATTACTGTGGTGGTGTGTATGTATTTCAACTCATAAAGCTCTTTAAATTCAGATTGGGTCTCCTTAGCCTACAGCAGGTTTAACTGTATGAACAGGAAATTTGACCTCTCACTTCATCTCAAGTCATTTTGGTAGAATCACGAATCTTGGGCCTGCTGAGGGTTATGGGCACCTCTATATGCTACTATCTACTTTTGTAGTGCTTGTGTTATGGTATTCTTAATTTGTGTTTACTTGCTTTAAATTGCATTACATTATAGTGACCTTAAATGTTGATTATAACCTTTGTGTAACCTCAATGGTTTCTATGTGTAAGCAGATATATCTTATTGTAACTGTATTTTTACTGTGTTGAGGGGGGGGGGGGCTGCAAGCCATTGTCATTGACAAAACAGTTATAGTTTCTAATGCCTTGTCTGCTGAGTGAGGCAGGAGTATTGGATATGAAGAAAGCTGTGTAGTTCATAGAACTGAGGAAGATTTAATGATGTTACGATGTCACAATATGCAATCATCACTGACTTTGGACATCAGAAATGTGATCAAAATACCCTAATATAAATCTGTGCCAAATTGCATGCCTGTAGACTATTTTTGCACAATCTCTTCACTGTGTCACCATGTTCAGTATGGGCCAGTGTCCACAATGGACTGACTGGTATGCCATTACAAATGACCATTGGCTCCAGAGCCCTCAAAAACTGGAAGCACTGTATCTTAATCTGCACAATCCTTTCTCTCTTCCATGTCCAATACTGACCACTTGCCAGACTGACCAGTATGCCTTTACAACTGACCATTGGCTTTAGTGCCCTTACAAAATGAAATCACTATTTATTATCTACATATGTACCAACTTTCATGCCTATAGACCAATTTGCACAATCCTTTCTTGGTGCTCTGTTCAGTGCTGTCCAGTGTCAACAATGGACTGACTGGTAAGCCATTGCAAATGACCATTGGCTTCAGCACCCTCAAAGGAATCACAACATCCGAAAGTACATCTGTACCCAATACCATGCCTGTAGACTAATTTCACTTTACATTCTCCATTGTAAGTTCATTACCTACCACTGTCCATATTGAACTGACCAGTATGCCATTACAAATGACCACTGGCTTTAGTACCCGCAGAAAATGGAATCATTATATCCTTATCTGCATATGTGCCAAGTTTCATGCCTGTAGACCAATTTGCACAATCCTTTCTTGGTGTTTTGTTCAGTGCTATCCAGTGTCCACAATGAACTGACCGGTATCCCATTACAAATGACCATTGGCTTTAGCACCCTCAAAAAAGGAATCACAATATCCTAATGTACATCTGTACCCAATACCATGCTTTTAGACTCATTTCATTATGTATTCTCTGTTGCAAGTTCAGTACTGACCACTCTCCATATTGAACTGACCAGTATGCCATTACAAATGACCGTTGGTTTCGGCGCCCGCAAAAAATGGAATCACTGTATGCTAATCTACATCTGTGTCACATTTCATGCTTGTAGACAATCAAATCCCTAACAGCCCGGACTACTACACAAAGAATGTATTACATTACTGATTTGAGACCAGGAATAATATACTTTGCCATAGAAGTTCCTTTTAAACATTCATTTACCTGAGAATTAGATCCTGATTTACACTTCAAAGGGCCGGGGTTCGCTTTCCGCACGGGCTCAAGTGGGAAAGCTGGTAGTTGCTTGCCGTTGGTCGGCAGTTTACAGTACACAACCCTAGCGAACTCTATGTACTGGTTTCCTCTTCCCTTCCAACTACCCGTCGTGATATGACCAGTACAGTGTTGAAAGTGACGTTAAACCCCAAATAAATAAATAAATACACTTCAAAGATATTTTGATGTCTTGTTTTTAGTTTATAATCATATATTTACTTCTTTATATGATTGAATGAAAAGGTGCAGCTTTCCCCATAACCAATAAATTTTGATTTAATCAAAAACAAAATATAAAGAAATATATCAAAATCAGTTAAAACTACTTTCAAAGATATTTTGATGTCTTGTTTTTAGTTTATAATCATTTATTTACTTCTTTATATGATTGAATGAAAAGGTGCAGCTTTCCCCATAACCAATAAATTTTGATTTAATCAAAAACAAAAAATAAAGAAATATATCAAAATCAGTTAAAACTACTTTCAAAGAGTTAACCTCATTGTTAGCATCAGCTAAGGTGAACCAAGTCTTTTTTACAACAAAACAATTCCAAAGCAAACATTCAGTATCTTGTACTTCATGCTTAGAAAATTCACAAATTTGTGCAGCTGACTCAAACCTAATAAAAGGTTTCATGTGCAATATAATTATGGTGTATTTTATATTGCAGACCTTTAATAATATTCTCTTAGACAACAGTCAATGGTAATGTGTAAATTTTTGGCCCATCCGCTTTCTTCTATATTGCATTTGCTGAAGTAAGCATTTTTTGCTTAGTCATTTATTTTCATTTCATTTCTCAGTTATTCATTTAAATTTTTTGTGTCAGAGAATTTATTGATATACATTTACCATTGCAACATCACAGGAGTTTCCAAAATTTACATGGTTTTTGAGTGTCTCAAAGACAATCATAGTTTGAAAATTCTACGAATTTTATGTAAATAATCTAATGTTGCCACACCACATTTCAGCCAAAAATCAAAGGGTTTTGTTACACATTGTCAATTAATAAGCTTTAAAACATTTTTTTTCACAATATAATAATAATTTATCCCCCACAATGATATTTTGGTTATAGGGGATAAATCTATTCAAGATTTTGTCTGTAGTTACACTGTCTTGATGAACATATGCCCTGCAATTGTAATTTAGAAACAAGCATGTATTTTAGGTTTGTCAGTCTCATAAGTAAATGACTGATTGATTCATTGTCTAAGTTTAAACCTTTCTGATCTACAGCAGAGATTTTGTTGGACAAAAGCTTATTATTAGCCCCAGTGGTAAAGTTTTGTATTGTTATTTGTTTACTAACTTTGTGACCTTTGCCAATCCACAAAAATTTAAGGATCTAGTATTTGCATAACAGTTGCTAAGAAGCTAAATTTTAGACACCACAAGGAACTTAACAAGAAGAACCTCCCCAAAGAAAGACAGTTTTCTCAATTTCCACAGATTAAATTGTTCCTAACATTTAACAGTATGTTATAAAATTGTATTCTCCAAAAAAGCATATCAAAAGATTTTTAAATTGTGTGTACACAAAAAGTTGAAAATGGAACTGGGATTATATAGAGACCTTTTTGTGTACAGTTTCACTCAAGTTTTGCATATACTTACATACACTCCCTGACTGCACTTATTCACTGAAACATATATGCACATAAACTGAATTTGACCTCCCCATGTACAAATATATACACAAATACTCAATATTCCTTTTATGTCACACCTACACTTTTTATATAAAGATATACATGTGTTACAGGTGATTTGTGTAATCAGGCATGACTCAAAATGACTGAGCATTTCAGTCATTTTCTGAAATATCTGAAACAGATCATTTCAAGCAATAACTGAAAGCTGCATCTACACATTGCGTGTAATGCCTGAGCACAGTTTTCTGTTTCTCTTTTATGTTTGGTGATTATTAATTTCCCCAATGAGGTATTATTTGCATGACCATTTGTTTTCCTGTTTGTTTCTCAGCAGAATTATGTAAATACTACTGGCTGAGACTTCATTGAAGTAATTAGTGTGAGTGTTCACTGAGTGTTGGTCCAACTTTGATTTTATTAAATTTTCAGAGTAATCTGGATCATCGGCTCAATACAAAAAAAAATCATCTTGATTTTAACATTTACTTATTACTACTTGCCTTGGCAGAGGGGTGCACTCTCTGAGTGCCCTTGTTTAAAAATTTTTTTTGATATTATGTAGTTTCATAGTTTTGTATATTAAAATATTGAAAAAATAGCATTTATCATAAAAAGTTTAAAAAAAATTTCCTTTTCACTATTTACAGAAAAACCATATACAGAGAATATAAAAATACATACAAATACTACAGAATGCCAAGACTTATGCTGTGAAAATGTAACATAATTGGCAAGGAATGTACTGTAAGATATTTTGTCCTCTCATTAACACAGTTATCATTATTGCATGTCTCACTTGACTGTGCTAAAATATCTTAAGAGGCCTGTTCTGCTACTCATGGTTTATGATAGGTTCAAAATTTGAAACAATAAAACAAGGCAGAATAGTCTTTTTATCTACATGTGTGAGCTGCAAAGCCATCTGAGACACCAGTAGTACACTAGAATTTATAGATATATTTTATTCATACTCAAAGTACAAGATTATAAAACAAGATAAATTATAAGAAATGTATAAACATTATGTGCAAATAATAAGAGAGCTGGAATGCTAGTTATATATCATGATCTGTTACAAAAATATTGCAGCAATACTTACAATTCTGCAATAGACAAAGAAAGAATGAATTTTCTCTCATGTATAAGAAGTCTTGAATATTATACACTGCAACTTGATCATCAACACTGATATTAACACTATCATATCTAACTATCACTATCATTAATTTTTTCATTAGCATTTGAAAAGTCATCATTGACATCATACTTCTGTTTAATAAATACATAATTATTGCTCACACTAGAACAACTACCTGATGAGGCTAATTTACTGCAAAATTTTAGTAGAACATTCCTACTTTGATGCATATTTGTACAAAACTTGGCAAAACGTTGCAAGTAGCAATTTATAGATAAGGTATCTTTTAAGTTGCAGTAAATTAGCCTCATCAGGTAGGAACAACTACCTGATGAGGCTAATTTACTGCAAAATTTTAGTAGAACATTCCTACTTTGATGCATATTTGTACAAAACTTGGCAAAACGTTGCAAGTAGCAATTCCACTGGTTTATCTTCAACAATACAGGGTAACAAATGATATAAGGCAAGATCAATAAAAGTCTCATAATTTTCCACCAAGTGACATAAAACCTATTGACACACTTCTTGGATAAAACCCATAATGTAGATCCGTATAGTGGCATACAATAAGCTTTCAATAATTTATGTTTGATCATTCGTGTGGCGTGTGTCCGTTAGGGGAAGTACCGTTTTGCTAAATTATTTACCGTTAACGCAATATCTACTATTTAAACCCTCCCACGTCTCCCTATTTCTAGTGTTCAATCCACAAGCTACTTTTAGCTTAAATAGTCCCTTTTTCTATATAATCTGTAACATAATTACACATAAAACTGGCCACTTTATCGTTTGATCCCCTTTTATCGCCCACATTCCCCGTTATCGGGGATCATCAACCTCACAATATATACCCATTAATCACACAATTTTCCATATTTTAGGTTAAGTTTCAAATATAACCTACCTTCCAGTTTTCAAAATGACTTTTTTCCATATTCTACTGGCAATCCAACCATTCATTGCTGCATATCAGCACCACACCAACTCAAGCATTCAATGTCCTGATGTTGTTGTTTCTGTCCGTTTAAACCTCCTACTACCACCTTTTGCCTACACTTCAGCATCAAGTCTTCAATATCAATCCCACCAGCTCTGTCACCTTCCCATCTGTTCATCCCACTCCTCCTTGCTGGCGATATCAACCCAAATCCAGGACCATCCAACTGTCTCAATGTCACTTACGCAAACATCAGATCCATCAACAACAAATACCCTGCCATTGCAAAATTTATTTTTGACAACGACACTGATCTCTTCGCCATGTTCGAGACCTTGATTAGACCTGACATCACAAGTGCCAACTTGTCCGGAATCACCCCACAAGGTTACAATTTTTATCAACAGCCACGTGAGGGCCATCGTGGAGGAGGACTTGGGTTTTTTGTGAAAGATGGCTTGGATTCCTCCGTTGTTCCCACAAAGACCTGCACTACCTTTAAAAATTTTCTTATCAAGATATTCCTACACAAAGAATCTTTTTACTTTTTGAATATATACAGACCACTATCCTCCAGTATTTCAACCTTTTTTGGAACAGTTCCAGTCACTTCTAGAGGACATTTATCACATCACTAAAAATCTGGTGATCATCGGCGACTTTAATTTTCACATCGAATCAACATCCTCAAATTCAAAAGCCTTCAATTCGTTGATTGATTTATTTAATTTAAATCAGAAAATCGTCCAATGATGCTGATACTCTCAACAAACAATATCACACCACCTTGACCACCCTTATTGACAAACACGCACTACTTCATACCAAACATACCAAGGCGAAGTACATCCCAGGATGGGTCAACGATGCAGTAATTGTGGCAAAAGAGACCAAGCGTCTATTTGAAAGGATCTGGCGCAGAAATAAATCTTGTTTCAACAGATCTCAATACATGCAAAAAGTCCACCAATACAACAGAACCTGCATCCAGGCCAAATCCGAATTTCTTAAAGCAAAGATTCAGGATAACCATCATGACCCCAAAAAATTATGGCGAGTCCTGGGCGATGTGCTACACAGACTCCCAGCCAGGATGATACCATCGATAAATCCCCCTCGGCTCCTGGCCGACAGATTTGTGGAGTTCTTCTCAGAAAAAATTATGTTCAACTTTTCCTATCTCCCAGAAGTCACAACACATCACCCCAGACTCTCCTCCCCCAGTGCTTTCCACCTTCTCCACTGTTACTGAGGATCAAGTAACTAAAATCATAATGAAATCTCCAAGTAAATCATGTTTCCTTGACCCTTGGCCCACTTTTCTTGTTCTCGATTATTTGCATATTCTCATTACTCCCATTACTTCAATAATTAATGCTTCCCTTGAACAAAGGAAGTGCCTTAATTTCTTCAAGCAGGCCCATGTTACCCCCATCCTCAAAAAATCATCCTTAGACAAAGAAATTCTTAAAAACTATGGGCCTGTCTCCAATCTGAACTTCATTTCAAAGATACTTGAAAGGGTAGTGGCAGTCCAGTTACAAACTCACCTTGACGAAGCTGGCCTTATGACTGCCTTTCAATCAGCATATAGAAAACATCATTCAGCTGAAAGTGCTCTCCTTAATATCCACAATGACATTCTCCTCAATATGGCCAAAGGGTCTGTCACAGCCCTCACCCTCTTGGATCTGTAAGCCGCATTTGATACCATTAACCACACCATTCTCCTAGACAGACTTAATGTTCACTATGGTATCAGTGAACTAGCACTTGGCTGGTTCAAATCATACCTGTCAGGAAGGACACACTCAGTCAAGGTAGGTAACACACTGTCCCATCCTGCTGCCCTCCAATATGGGGTCCCCCAGGGCTCCGTCCTTGGTCCAATTCTGTTTTCCCTCTACACTAACCCAATTAGTTCAATCATTCACTCTCACAGTAGTATAAACCACCATTTCTACGCTGTCGACTCCAATTTTTCATTTTCAGACCATGTGTCACAGGTCATAAAGTCCACCAGAGTTCATGTGAGAGACCTCTATAGAATCCACCCCCTCTTAGACATTAACACATCAGTTCTTCTAGCAAATGCTTTGGTGAGCAGCAGACTGGACTACTGCAATTCTTTATTCTTATCACTTACAGATTTTGAGTTAAGAAGATTGCAGTTAGTCCAAAACTCACTCTGTAGGGTTGTCACCCAGTCCTCCAAATACTGTCACATTACCCCTCAATTAAAAAAACTGCATTGGCTCCCTATCAAATACAGGATACAAATTAAAATTGGTCTTATCACATACAAAACTCTCAACCAGGGTGAACCAGTTTACCTTAGAGAATTAATTCATCCCTACACTTCTTCCAGCAACACAAGGCGAAGTACCCCCAAACTCAAATTCCTTCACACTCCCACTTTCGACCGTAAGGTTCATAAATCAGTCAAACATTTCTCCAATTCTTTCAGTCACTATGCCCCAGTTCTCTGGAACTCCTTCCCCTTCCAAATAAGAAATAGCCCCTCTGTCACATCTTTCAGGAAACATCTCAAAACCCACCTCTTTAATTCTAGTTTTCCAACTTACTTTCCTTCCCTCTTGGTCACACCCACAACTCCGGATTACTGACCTTGAACGCCCCTTGACTTTCTTTTGATAATGATTTTGTTAAGTCAGCGCACTGAGTTCCCCTTTGTGGGGAAGATATTGCGCCTGCAAAGCAGTAGATAGATTAGATATTTAATAATAGTACTAGATTTACCAAAATGGGCCTTTACTTTATTTGCATTTGCAACAAATTCATGTACTGATTTCTCAATTTTTTCCAATTCCATATTTTTTCCAACATTGGTACCCAAGTAACAGGCGTTTGATTCCCACTGAACATAATTTGAGTTTAACATTACATGTTCCTTTTGATTTGTTTCGCAGAAATTTCCCAATAAAAGTTAATAGAGTACCTTTAATATAATTAAATATATATACTTCAATATACTTTCAAGGCTTTATATAAAAAATAAACAGTCACAAAGTAACAAATTGATCATAAGAATAGTAACAGAATAACAAAGAACATAAACATTTTCTTATCAAGGAGCTGTATATCTCATTTGCCACTGTTAATATAACGGTTGCATACTTTAAGATTTTAATAGTTAAGAAATTTTAAGCCAGATTTTCCATTTTCTTGGTTTATGTTACAAAAAATATTTTTCCACACTGTCCATTTTTTCCAAATTGTTCATGTTGAGAATTTAATTTTGAGAGTGATTCTTGCTATAAGTATTTCTTTTTTACAATCGTTTGAAGGTTATAGATGTTCAAATGCCTCTTGTGTCTAGAGCAAGTAAATATGTTGCTCTAAATTACAACAAGAAATTAAAATGTTTTTGTCACATGCGGTAAATCCCCAAATTTTTGCTATTCTGTTTAGGTCTAAGACATGTGAAATTGAATTTTTTATCCAGTTTTTAACATTAATCCACAATTCGGTTTGGTAGAGTTTATGGTGAGGTCTATGATGCATTCCCATTGCACAAGATATTTTTATCAATAGTTTCCCGACTGGCAATGCCATTGCCTCAGAAAATCTCCTGAAAGGTTTTTTGATAATTTCCCAATCCATCCTATTGGTATCCCATTGGTTTGCAATAGACTTAAGATGGAATAGATAGGTTCACGAGAGCTATAAGATGGAAAGGATTGCTGTATGGGTGTAAGATAGGTTTAAGCTTGATGTAAGAGTAAAACGATGACAATACGATGGGTTTATAATGTCACAAGTTTGATAAGACTAGGGAAATGTTTGTGATAGTAGTGGCAGTATTAAACTCTCATAAACTGTTATCAATGGACCCTGCATTGCTATATTTGTAAACATATAAGAAAGTATCATATTTCCCCTGCACGATCTCTGTATGAGGATCTTAAGATCATTTAGAGATGTCTTAGATTCAGTGCCTGATTCCCATATTTTCACAGTCAGGACCAAGGTTTACAATATATCGCAGAAATGGAAGAACCCTCTACAGAGAAACTGTACTGACATTGGATTTAGCTACCAAAAATTGTTCACAATTTAAATAACTCTCTTTGGAAATATAAAATACCCATTTCGATAAAACTGGCAGATAAATTAAATTGCTGTAACATACCACGTTTGGTGATTCCAACTTTCTTATGAGCTTTGTATTTCTTGAGTTAATCAGTTTTAAAATTCTCTTCTCTTTTCTTCTCTTTAACAGATTTGAATAATCTGCTTATATGCCTGTTAATATCTTGCTGAATAAATATGTCTGGTCTCAAAAGAGATCACATATTTTAAGACAAAATATTTTTTACACTTCACTGTACTAACTCTTTTTCATTTACCTTGATTTTGTTACATAAAATATTTTGTAAATGTCATATATAAAAGCTTGTTGTATCTCTCATCTGGACAAATTTTTGTGGAAAACTCCCGTAACTGAAACAAGCTTGGGCTAAGTTAAACTTTTTCAACAATTGCCTCATGTTAAAGAAATAACAGCAACTTCAAAATACATGTTCTTTTGAAAAAAAATCATTTGAACTTTACCCTCTTACAGACAAGATAAGAGGTATAAAATGTATCACTTTTAGTGATCACATAGTGAAACAGCTCCATTATTTACTCATGCAAGAAAGTATGAGATATATACAAACTTAATCAACTGGGATGTACATCTTGGTTTGTTTCTGCCAGCAAGATAAAACAGCGTGTTATGAATATGTAACTAAGAAAGGATACTTACACAGATTACCCAAACTTCCAAAACTTTCATCATTTGTCTCGTGAAGTTAAATAAACCCCACATAACAACATCAGCAAATATACTACTTTAAAAAATCACTTAAACATTACAACTTAAATGAAAACGGTATGGAATAGTAAACCCATGCCTTTGATTTCTGACTTTTTGAGGTACCTGATTTTTTCGAAATTTCTGTGAAGGTACCACTCTGTGCTAGTAAGTCCAATTCAGTCATTTTTTCCATTTTCAGACCAACTTGTCTCCTCATCTTGTTTCATTCTACACAATAACACAGCATGACTAGCGTCCACAGCTTGCCACAAAAATCATTTGAATCATAGAGAAAGGCAATTAGATGTATCTTTCTTCCCTCATAATTCGACAAAAACCAGCCCTCCACTGTGTAAGGTTAAGCTGGTTAAAGGTGACCCTATCCTTGGTATTTCTGGTTAATACAAAAGCATAGGGCCATTTTACCCTTTTTTAAAGATAAATATCAACTGATCTCCCGTCTGGGATTTGTATTTTTGATCTGTACCTTTTGAATCAACACCCAACAATTACTTGATTCTGTGTTTGAGTTGATCCTGAACGGATCTATCATGTCTCAAGGTATGTAAAAATGAGGTAAATTTTTGTGCGAGTCACCTTCAGCGGAACTTCCGCTGAGACATGAACTAGCAGTACAGTTAGCAGAAACTGATTTTTTTTGGCCACAGGCCAGGCAGCAGAAGCCGAACTTTGTTAAGTAGCAGTCAAATGCTTCCCAACTGCATCCAGTTGAGAAAGAATCCACTCATCGATCAGTGACTGATTTTTTTCAACTTTCCCTATGACTAAAGACAGGATATTTTTCATACGAATCCTCGCTTTCCTATGCGATGAAAGTATCAATGTCCTAATCAATACTAGTATCAGTATCAGACCCAGAGTATTGAACTGGACTGACCCAGTTGTGGTTGGGAGGCAAATTTATGTTAAAAGGCACTGTCAACTTGTAATTGAACTTCAATGGGAATCTCAACCATTCTACACAAATTGTAAATGTAACCTGTAGTTCTGTGCTTCTGTTAAGCCACCATGTGAATCACTCAGTATGTCAAGTCAAAGATAAGCCCAGTACAAATCACATAAAATAATCCAATAAAAGAAGGAAATATACACATGCAAAGGTCTTAAGGAGCTTAAGGTCTTGTCTTGTCCACTGCCTTGTTCAAATCTGGCCATTCTACCCTTGACCAACGCAGGAGTCAAGACAATAGCAAATCAGAAATGGCCATGTGGCCAGACTTCACACTATTCTCAAAGGGGTGATGCTAAAATAGGGTATCTGCGTCTCTATTTACAAAGATTCTTAAGATGTTTCTTAGAATTACAGTTAAGTCTAAGAAAAATTCTATGCTAAGATTTTTCTTATTCATATATGAACAGAAACTTAGAAATCTTTGGAATAATATAAAGAGGCTGCATTTTAGAACAGTTCACACAATGGACAACTTAATATGTTACACTCTGTTCTGGATGTTGATTTGCAATGAGTTGATGCACTATAATAACCGAAACAACTATTTTTCTTAAGTTAAGCATGCTATGCGCCAGTCTTAGATTTAAAACATAAGGTTGAGGCATTAGATTAGTCTAAGAATAAGGATCTTTGTGAATAGCAAATCTCTATTCATATAAAAATTCTAAGAATAAGTGTCATTCTAAGAATAAGAATCTTTGTGAATAGAAAAATTCTTATCCTTAGAATATTTCTAAGAGAAACGAAAATCCTAAGAAAAATTCTAAGAATAAGAGTAATTCTCAGAATAAGAATCTTTGTGAATACAGGCACAGGAATGATTAAGGTTGGCATTGAGTGCCAACCCAAAATTCTTCGCCGAACACAAGGTTGAGGCATTATATTATTGTTGTCATTATATTAATATTCAGCATAATTTCAACAGTACATATGATGATTCAGTGAGTACAAATACGGGTTTAAAATGTACCAGTAAAGAGTGTGAATAAGTGTGAATAAGTCATACCTGAAGAGCACTTTTTGGTAACTCAGATGTGTTGTTTGCCTTTTCTTGTTGTGGTTTCTAATCAATTAGTGTATTTCGACAGTGTAAATAATTTGTCTCATCAGAGGCTGGAGAATGTAGGTTCCCTCACCCCTTAAGGTACTTTTTAAGAAGTGCAAATGGTTCGCTAGTTTGCACCTGTGCAGAGTGCACCTCTAGCACCAAGTTTAGGTGCAGAGTGTAAAAGTGCGATTTGTGCATTATTAGTTGATATCTAATGGTTTAAAGGGGAATTTTTTAGTATATATATATATTTATTTATTAAGGTAATATTTATGATTAAAATACATTAGTATTCTGTATTTTTTCCATTACTAAAAATATAGTCACTTCCGGTTACTATAATTCTTATCTTTTTGCACCCAGACATGAAGTATTTCAATCCTAGTGTTATTTACACTTTTTGCAGATTGCTATGTGGGAAAGACCTTTGAAGTTCAATAGGTCAGGCGTTTCATAAACAGGATGTTTTGACAGAACAAGGTACAGCACCAGAAGGAAGATGGCAATGTATTAATGATCTTAGGGTAAAACCTGATACTTAAGTGGTGATTTCACTTTGGGGTAAAAGTTTAGTTTATATAGAAGTTTACTAATGCGATTTAGGTTTGAAGGAGTTGCGGTCAAGCCCAAACTTTAGGTGCCATATGTAATTGGAAGTTTCCTTTTGTGACTTAGGTTTGAAGGAGTTGGGCTCAAATTTAGATATCAATTAAATTTAATATTTCTATGCTGGGGTATTATGTTTAGATTTTCAGGGATTTGATGAATTGAGTGCACATTTGTATAATTTGTAATTAAATTCTGTCAACTCAACCCCTAGCCCAGGCTAGTGTTTTTGTTTTTGTAAAGTATTGCTTTGGAACTTGTTGTTTTATGTGAAGTTTTTTGCTCATACTTGTACCTCAGCTGATCCAAATCCCAAAACTTTGAAAACTTAAACCACAAATTGATCTAAAAGTTTCTATTTATTTAATGGTTTTCATAAGAAACAAAACCAATAAGTAGGAAGGCATTTTTCACATATTTTATATTGGCACTGCAAATTTTTAATTTGTTTGGACATGTAACTAGAGTATCAAACAAATAAATGAATGCACAAAACAGAGGACATTAGAAATGATATAAAGGAATATAATACAGCACAGGTAAGTGACTGTTTTGTAACACTTATTTTTCACTATTGTGAGTTTGCCTCATCCTGAAAATATCAGAAGCATAATTCTTAATCCCAGCCACAAAAGGCCGGTTTAATAGTTGTCCCCTGATTCGTGCGGGCCGTGGCAGGTGTTCTACAGCTAAAACATGTCTGTAAAAATTTGGTACTCATTTTAAAAAACAGCATGGCCACCAGGGATGGGGTCAAATACATGTAAATGTATTTAAATACAAATACTTTCAAATTTTTAAAATACAAATACAATTACAAATACTTTTTTGTGAATGTATTTGAAATACTTTCAAATACTTTTTGACAAAGTATTTAAAATACTTTTCAAATACTTTTTTATTTGCGACTTATGAGGGTTGAAATAAAAGCACATCATTTAAATTTATATTTACTTAGCATGTTAATTGAACAGTAAACTTTGTTATACAACACATACACCTAAGTAACTGAAATGATTTGTCTTACTCATGAAAGCTAAATGTGACACTACGGTAGCATTTGCTCAATGAATGTCACACCTCCTTTATTGAATATTTATAATGAAGTGAGAACTCAGGAGTTAAAATTTTTAATTACTCAAGCAACTCATGTTAATCCCAAAAAGATAACTTTGTTGAAAATTATTAAAATAAAATTATCTATCTATCTACATCAGTCTACACAAGGCTGAGACCTTCCTCCACAAAGCTGTTAAGCAGATGAATACTGAGCCCACGTATATAGTCTCTCCTAAAGAGATGCTTGTTCGAGACATAGGGTGGCCAAAACAAAGATGCATAGAGCAAGGGACTCACAGTCTTTCTAACATTAAACCCTTTTGGCTCACAACATACTGTAAAAGGCACACAAACCCATGTCAATGTGAACACAATAGCTGCCAACCCTTTTTATTGCATAGTTTCCCAGTCTGATAGGTTTTTAATGAGTGTGTTTTGGAACCTGAATGACAACATATATGCTTTTGATGAGTACTAACCATCCCCAATTTTATTGTGATACATATATATATTATTTAAAAGATGAAGCAATATCATATATGCAGAACAAAGTACATAACTGCTACTACTCAACTTTCACTTGATTTATGAGAACTAAAATAACTCTTTACACTGGGATTTGATTACATTTGATTTGATAAGTTCTTAAATTTAAAATATTGCAGCCAGCTCTGTCAGATTTGCACAAAATATAAACGGCAATAAAAGCTTGCCTGAGAATAATGTTGGCCTTGTTTTGAAAACAAAATGGCCGCCATATGATATCTTTAGTGTCAAATGGGGGGCATATAAAAAAATCCTAATATCTGGTTGCTGAGACTGGCTAATTTTGTCATATGACCAACCAGGTTTTGTATGCTGAGAACATAAATACAATGATTATTAACATGTTCCGAATCCTTGGTGACTGAGCAAATGTCTCCTGGGACTCATGACCAATATTTCCCCCTATTCATACCGTGTGGGGTCTTTTGTGACCCTACACACTAAAAATGCTGGATAAAATTTTAATACAATTTTCTTTATGGTATTTCATTAATTTGTTACTCTTTTTTCAAATCAAGACAAATGAATTTATGTATGAGATGTGAACAAAAGAATATGGTAATTACTCCTGGCGTCACAAATGACCCCGCTGAAATAGAGCATTTTGTACAAATTATTGTCTAATAAAATATAGAAGAAATTTGTTTTTGTCTTGTCAAATTGAAATGTGGCTGAAATACAGATTATAGCCAGCAATATAGAAGGTAGGAAAGATTTAGTGTAAAGATGGGATGTGGGAATAGGCTGCAAATGGATTGTGGATAGGGAAAAAGTATTTGTAAGTGGCATAGAAATTTCATCCTAACATTCCTGTGCCCTATTAAAATAGTTAGAAAGGGTAATATTATTTGGGTAAGCTTTTTATTTAGATTTTTACTGCTGTAGAATGGAAAGGAACTGAAAACATTCATATTGCTATTATCCGCTACGACTTTGGCAATACCTCAAGTAATACCTAATAAAGAAATCCTGTGCTAAAAGTACAAGTAAAAAAGGCTATAAAGATGGTACTGAAAATATATTCTAGATCAAAACAGGGATGCAGCCTATGGATGCAGGTAAGAGAAATGTCAGGGCAGACATTCTCAAAAGAGCCATCATTTAAGCTGTTGTGATTCTAACATCGTAGTCAGCTGTTGATGTTCAACTGCAGCAATCCACTGTGCACTGAACAAAATATTCCACAGTGTTGTGCTTCATAATGTCTAAATTGATAATGAGTTCTCTAAAATGTGTGAAATGATAGATGATAGTAAATCCATGCCTTTTCTTTTGTCAATCAACAAATGAGTTTTCAAAAGTAAATTCACAATTTTGATGTGTTATTAAGATAACAACTGGTCTTAGCATGGTTATATTTTGGTGTCTACTGTATTGCAGTAAAGTAAATGATTTTTCTTAACACAGTTATTTTTACTAGTAAGTGTATAAAAACGTGTAATTAATATAATGAAACCTTTCTCACTTCTGTAACCTCAATAACATATAAATTATCCAATAAGTAAATTCATACATAATTTCTAATGTTACAGCCAAAAACTATGAATTTTCAATCTACATACGGTAAGGTGGTAAGGTAGGTCACACCTTTATGTGTATTAGTTTCTCTGCTTCATGACACTGTCTTAATGGCACCACACAGAGACCTTATATCTAGCCAGTGGAGATTGAAGATCCATCCTATCCCTTGATGCATCTTGTTAGAGGTTTTGGCACGTTTTTAAAACTTGGAAAACTGGTCGCATATACAAATCACTTACAATAAGTGAGTCCCGTTGAATGGCACTGAATGCAACCTTTCCAAATACAAGGTGTACTGAACCACAACTAAAGGTAGATGAGACTGTTTGGTTGTACCTCATAACCCCATTATAGAAACATTTGACCTAAGTATAATCTAGTTTGTTATAGCCATTCTTTCTTTATGTCACAACCACTCTTGCACGTGCTTCTGAAAAAATACAGCCAACAAATCTAGTCCTTAATTGAGGTTTAGAGTGTGGATATTACTGCACAATGACCAGGACTTAATATTGTAATCTTTTTCACCCAATGTAATTGTTAGCTAAATCTTATGATTAGGTATGCATGTGATAAAAAAATCACATACTTTAAAATGCAAAGTATTATACATATGGGCAGCGCACTTCTAGCTTCCGGACAGAAGTTAAGTGAAATTTTACTCCAGCAGGGCCCAGTTTTCCCAGAATTTTTTATGGTCCTTCAGGGATCTGAAACTGTAAGTGTGTTCTGATTGTATTAGCATAATTATAGTAGAATCACAACTGTTATTTAGTGACATTTATCCTAAGTGTATTTATGTATTCTGCAATTGTTGAACATAGTTTCCATTGCAAAAATAGAAACTTAAAATAACTAAAATATAGACACTTTCACCTTATTTTAGTTTGTAAACTGTTTTGTTGCTTTTATTGTTCTCTTTTCAACTAGGGGTGTGTGGGGACACAGGCGTAAGTCACCTAAGAGGATTGTATAACATTTTTTCAGGAAATTTCATTATACATTACCAAAGGGATTTTAATGAAAGAGTGGGCTAGTTCCATCAAAATACATAAAATAATAGACACATTTGCATGAGAGACTAGTCTGATCACATTTAAAAAGGTTAATACTTATTTTTCTTAATGTATTCTTACAATTTGTAAAAAATGATATTTGTTTAAGAATAAAAAAGGTAGAAAAGTAGATACCAACCCGACAATGAAAACATTTAGGTAAAGTCTAAAGATTAGCAAAAAAGTTTCTATCTACTTTTCAATAATCAATAAAAGTTTATTTTCAACAAATATTGTTGGGAAAGAGCTCTCTTTTTATGTCAAGTAACTTTCTGAATGACATATATAAAAATATATATCACAAATGAAGATCACACCATTATTTGAGTGTGTATCATCAGTATAACATTTTTAACCATTATGAGTGACATATATTCTTTCATAGGTGTTTTAATGAAGGAATGTTTTACTTATATAATCTATTCATGTGTCAAGTCCGTAAAGCTAAAGTTGTCACTAACTCTTGATGGCGCATATAGTAAAGAAGGTAAGAACAAATGACATATCATATAAAGTTTAAATTAACGCCCAGTCAAAAATAGGTCTTATTGAAAGCTCATTAATTCAACTTCAAGAGAAAATCAAACCCAGTTACTGATTTCCACCTAAGGTCAAGTTGGGTGAGAATAAAGGTCAGTTCCAAGGTCATGTTAGGGTTTGAGATCAAAGTGGATTTATGTTTGCGGTTTTTATTTTACATGTTAGTTTATGTACAAAGAGTTAAAACCAGTAAAAGGTTTGGAAATTAAAAATTTACAAAACACCAGCCCGCACAGGGCATATACAGATACTAAAAACATTAACAGTTTGCAAACGCCAGCCCAGAGAGGGCATACACATATTATAATTCATGACGTGACTAGCACCAATAAGCACTTTTACTTTAAGCACAAGATAACGTATAATACTGATGACTAGCATTTAAAATTTTTGTTATACTAAAAATCAATTCTAGAGGGGGCTACCAGGAATTGCTGGCCCTACCTTAGTCTACGTATTAGTACACCTGTTATGTCATATTCGAGAGGGGGAACCAGGGTCTGCCTGGCCCAACCTTAGGTCAACCGGATCCGAATTTACCTAATCAGTTTCTCCCTTGTACCAGGGAAGGGATGGAGGGAATAAAATAACCTTGTTTGTCCTTTGACTACTTGATTCAATATGAAAGACCCCTATCGCCAACAGAAGTTAAATGAAGCATGACCTAATTTGTGATTGGATGTTACATTTAACAAGAACCCTATTTTATTATATAATGTCTAATTAAGGTGGGACAGAAACTGAGGAAGCAGGCCCCTATACAGGCCGTGCTTGACACAGTTACTGATTTCCACCTAAGGTCAAGTTGGGTGAGAATAAAGGTCAGTTCCAAGGTCATGTTAGGGTTTGAGATCAAAGTGGATTTATGTTTGCGGTTTTTATTTTACATGTTAGTTTATGTACAAAGAGTTAAAACCAGTAAAAGGTTTGGAAATTAAAAATTTACAAAACACCAAACCCAAACTATAGGGAAGGTGGAATGATAGAGGCGAAAGTGGAGGGGACGATGGAAGGGGCTATTGATGCCTGTTGCAGGTACTGCCAGACAGCTGCACTTTTCCAGAGCCCATGTGCCATGATGTCCTGAAGTTGAATATTTGAATCAAAGGCCAAAGTTGCTCCTGATCTCCTAAAGGAGTGGAACCCGTGTCCTTGCAAAGGGATGTTTAAATAATTTAGGACTGTTTTTAAAGCATCTCTAATGGTGGTGTCAATAACTGGGTGGAACGGTGGAAATTTATGAACGAATAGTGGAGCATGTTTAGGGAGAGGTCTAGTGAGCATTAGTTCTTTCAAGGCTTGAACAGGACAAAGGTCAGGGTTTTCTAATCTAGGGATCTGGACAAAATGATGGGCTGAGGTATCTTGCAAGGTCTTGGTCCACTTGAGGAGGATATGAGCTCCAGGGTCTAAAAAGAGGATGTCTTGTCTAAGTATGTGTTTGATGGGGCTGAATAGAGCTTTGGAATGTGGAGCTATATTAGACATCCTAAGGAATGCAAAGAAGGCCAACAAAAAGGCCGCTCTAAATAATGGGGGGTCACTCAAAAGGTCACAGGCTTTTGAAATGGCGCTGAGTATGGGGAGTGAGAATATCCCTCTGGCAGTGGGATTGAAGCCTGAATTTCTTGCAATACTTTTGAGATAAGAAGTAACTAACTGATGAGAAAGGGGTTTTTGATCCCAGTCATATCGTTTGGCTAAGGGTTTTGAGTGATGATACATAGTTTAACATCACCCTGTGGGATATGTTATTAATATGAAGGTATTCTAAGAAACTCAAGGTTGAATGAACTGTAAATTGTAATGGAAGGTCCATGACAATGACAAATGATAGATACGTCTTGAGATGGGTGGTATGTGCAGATCTGGTGGCAGGTCTATAGGCCATGCTAATTCTATTCCAAGCTGCCTGTGCTAATGCTGATGAAGGAGCCTCCATATCTGTAAATTATACATGAAGACTGAGGTCAAAATATGCATGATCCACGTTATCCCAGTTATAATTATCTAACAAATCCTGTAAAATTTCGTTATTCACAGGTTTTGGTGAATAGATTCTTGACAAGGTGTCAGCTATACTATTCTTAACACCAGGTATGTGATTGATCTCTATTTCAATATCATTGTGAGCTGTAAGCAGCCACAAATTCCTAATACAAAGGGCCAAGAATGGGTCCTTGGTCTTGCCAGACCTGATCACCTGGACCACACTGTAATTATCGCAAAAGATGTGTATTCGCATATGTCGCCATTGACTACCCCATAATCTCAAGGCAATCACTACATTCAGCATCTCTAGATGCACTATTGTAAGTTCAAAGCCTGGAATTTGCCTAACAGGGGTGGCAAACACCCTACGTCTCCAGACCCCCCCCAAGCCTGTCAATGAGGCATCCAGGAAAAGAGTCTGACTTTCATCGACTTCCGGCTTCCTAAAATAAGTAATTCCATTGAAGGTTGGGAGGAATTCTAGGAACCAAGCGATATCTCTCTGAAATTCTTCATTTAATTGAATTCTGGCTCTGCCTGAATTCTGTCTGAATAAAGCTAATATTCGATTGATAAAAACTCTTGCTGAACGAACACATTTTTGAATATAGAGAAGTTTCCCCATTAGGGATTGATATGCTCTTTTTGTCAAATATTTTTGGTCCTTGGCCTTAGCACATTCTGCCAAAATTTCACTTAGTTTGGCCTGAGGGATGGACAGAGTACTATTATTGACATCTATATCAATACCCAAATATGTAACTGTTTTACTGGGGGCCGTAAGCTTCGCAAGGTTCAATGGTAGACCGAGTTCGCTCAGAAGAGTGCACAAGTTTTGGAAAACATTGTCAGCCTTAGATCGAGGGAGTACGGCGACATAGTCATCGATATAGCAGTGTAACTTGGTTTGATCCCTCATAATGTAAGCTACTGCATCGGATATTAATTGATACGAAGCCGTGCCATGGATCCAGCCGAACGCCACCGACTTATCAAGAAAATATTGGTTATTGACTTTAAGACCAAACTTAAGGGTATCAGCTGGGTCTACAGGTAAATTCCTAAATGCCCTGGCCACATCCACCTTGAAAAGCACAGGGTCGTTTACTGTGTCAATTATATCTTGAACAACATTGTCAATGGATGGAAGTTTAAGTGCAAATAGGTTACCATCAAAGCGATCTTTTGACACATGGTCATTTAGAGATTGGCCCCTGGGGTAGGACAGGTCCAGAATAACCCTCCTGTTGTCTCCCTCTTTGGGTCGGGACATCAAGGGGGAACAATGATATTCAGGGTGGTCCACACTATCCTGGGGGCCTAACATGGCCCCTAATTCAATCTCTTTATGTAAATATTTGTGAATGTCAGTTGGATACTGTAATGCTGAGTAATGGTTACATACATTAGTGTTATGCAACTGAGAACGATCCTGGATGGACAAGGGAAAACCGAACTTAATATACTGGATTAATCTATCATCAGGGTAATCCTGTAAGTATTTTTCCCACATTTTTATGTTTAGACCCGAGACTATGGGGATCCTAGCCTCCTGATAATTTGGTTTGGCAGTGGCCAAGATGATGTTAGCTACTTGTAAGCATTTGTCGATCGAAATTATGTCCACTGGAGAGCGATCAGGACCAATGAATCTGAAGGTTGTTGGTTCTAAAGCGAGATATCCCACAGTCTTGTCAGGGAGATTAAAGTCGCGCAAAATATCTATGTTGGGGGTGGGGTACAGTCTACTAACTAGTCCACTACCCTCGGGGGTGTCCTTCATGACCTCATCCTTACTACCTGTGAGCAGGTTGACTTGGTGATCACAATACCCCGCACCACCTAGTTGGTTTTCCTCCCCCAACATGACTTGAGATGAAGTTTTGTCCCTTGTAAGTTCATCAATAATGTTGACCATATACTGAGTGTAGGAGCAACCATGGTGATCCCAATATTGTTTATCTTTGTAAAAATCTCTATGTGCAGTCTTGGCTGCCACTATTTCTTGAGGCTTGTAATACCTAACTCTAGTGGATTGCATCAAAGACAAATGAAGATTACACATGATTCGAAAGGGGCCTAAAGTCCCCATGAAAGGGACCAGGGAAACCAACTGCTCCCTGTGGTTGACTGCCCATATATAAAAACCCTGAGAAAATTCAATTATGTCTCGAGTTATATACGCAATTTGACCCCAAAGGTCACCATGACTGCTCCAATGGTCAGTAAAAGCAATGTTCACCATAACCTGGTTCACACTGAGGGACTCCGTCCCTTCACAGATATAGGCTACCCCTGGATCCCCAGCAGTCACCAAAGACCTCAAGCTAAGTTCATTATCATAAATAGCAAAAGTAAACAAGTTCGCCTCGCGCCATTGACTGCTAGGGACCCAGGGGGGGCACATTAAATCACAATTTGATAGTTTTACATTGTTTTCATTGATTACATTATTAGACAAAGTCACTGAACAACATGTCTCTGCTCCATCACTTACACTAGATTTCCAAAGTTCATAGTCCTGATCCTGAAATTCTGTTACTTTACCATTACTGTTTTTACTACAACTAAAGTTATTTACTTTTAACTGTTCTGTATTTGCAGTGTGTCCAGGTGATCCTACAGGATCCTACCTTGAAGTGTTAGGTTTCAGTTCCTGAGATCTGCTACCATTCTTGGCTGTGCACTTGGATTCCGGATGAGACATAGAACGTCCTTGCTTAAAACAGAATGTACAAATGTGCCTGTAGACTCCATGGTGGCTGTCATTCACACAGCTACCTTCATTAAAAAATTTACAAACTCTGCTCTTGGCTGAGGTGCTGACATTCTGGCTGTTGAGAACTGCAATTTGTGAAGAACTTACGCGGTTAAGAGCCCACTGTGTCGTATCATCCCAGGCTAATCTCCCCTCCTCCACCTCAGTCATGGAAACAGCCCAGGCGGATCGCACGGCTGGCCACGGCAGAGCCACGGCATCGCGCAGAGCAAGAGTTACCTGAGTAAGGACTTGTCGTAACAGAGTGTCATCCTGAATCTGCAAAACATTACTCAGTTGACCTGCCGCCCACTGCTGGAGGCTCATGTCATCATAGACGGGCTTACGTGTGTTAGCTGCTGCCACAAATCCCTCATTAGGCCACCTTCCCTCGGGTCGGGCGTTGGGTGTTTCTGTGTTATTGTACCTCCCAGATTTACGCCTGGCAGTAAGGGGCTTACCTGGGATCACTTCCTGCTGAGCCCGCGCTTCATAGTCTGCCAGCAAGTTGGCCACCATACTGGATACCTCTGGGATGGATCTAAGTCTGTCAATACTGGGTGTAGTAGCCTCCCTGGAGTAGCCCTGTCTCTGTTCTGCAGCTCTACCGCCACTAACCGACGCTGGGACATACCCTTCTGTGACTGTCTGAGTCCCCGGATACACCACCTCCTCCCTAGCTGGCCACTTATATGAGTGAAGTAAGTTGGCCCGAGGTGTCATTTCAGGTAACATCTTCTTCACAGGGGACGTATGTTTGGGTCTGGGCAACCTGAAGGTAACATTGTCTGTGGATTTGGCGACTTGAGACGGAATGGGGGTAGAACTAGCTGAGCTATTACCTTCTATTCTGTCCATCCGTTCAACGATGCGACGGTTAGATTCCTCCAGACGCTTCAGTGTACTCAGGATTGCCTCAGAACCCGCGTTCAAAGACTGTAAGTCTAACAGTTCCTCACCTCCAGACGCGGTATGACTAACATTATGAAGGTAAGATCCGTCCACATCCCCGCTCGTGGTGTCTGAGTTCGAATTCTTCTTGCTACTTGCCCTCTTCTTGGTACTAGCTTTACTAGAAACTGGTTTCTTCTTTTTATTAGTACTCATTGGTGATTTTTTCTTTGTAGAAGGCATTTCCGTAAAATAGTTAAGTGTAAAATTTGTAAATAATAAAAAAAATAAAATAACCTTGTTTGTCCTTTGACTACTTGATTCAATATGAAAGACCCCTATCGCCAACAGAAGTTAAATGAAGCATGACCTAATTTGTGATTGGATGTTACATTTAACAAGAACCCTATTTTATTATATAATGTCTAATTAAGGTGGGACAGAAACTGAGGAAGCAGGCCCCTATACAGGCCGTGCTTGACATACTGGCATTTTGTTTTGTCTAATTTAGCATCATTTTGTTGTAGTAAGACTTTTGACACAATCATAGTTATTTGACTGATCTAATGCATTTACAGGACTTTTATTGGTTGATCATTCAATGCCTACCAGTCATAAATATCCTTATAGTATTCCAATCTAGAGATTCACAGTTTTTCAAAATGGACGGGTTCCAAACCAGATCTGGATACAGGGGATCTAGGATCCAAGAAAGGTTTCTTATGTTCTGATGTATTTCTGACAATAATTGGCATGCATCCATTTCATTCTAGAAAACAGTGCAATGTTAAATCATCAGACTTTCAAATCATATGTAGATGTGATGCAAAACAGAGTATTTACACATCTACTGCTGGAAATAGTTGATGATGTTTTTCATGCAATGCTAACTGATTCAAAATTCTCATCTATCATTATTCACCTCTTGTGCTCCCTGTTCATCATCTTTCTAGTCTTATCAAACCTGATACAGGGAACTACTTTTGCATTTCTTTGACCAGACCTATAAGTGAACCAGGTTGCAGAATTTTTCATAGTTGCTCCAACTGAATGGCACAAACATTCTCTAAAACATCAGAAGCTGAGATAGTGTCAGAGTGTTTAGAGGAAATTTGAAGAAGTACCTATTCAGACATGTGTATTCTCTCCAGAGTCTTCTTTTGTTCATTTACCCTAACACAAACTCTGTATGGTGATCAGAGTACCTTTTTGGACATCTGTGCCTTAGAGCATCTATAAATTAATTTAGCACTTTGCAATTACTTAAGAAAACTCTTCTATCACAATGAAGGAATGACTTGAGAATGGGGAAGAAGATCAATATAGTTTACTCAGAACAAAAGCTAAAACCACTTGTTGATGACGGCACAGCAAAGAAGATGCAACATAAAAGCATGGGGTGTCCTTTGTAATGAACTATCATGGAGTTTGTTGTCATAACAGAAGGCACAATGGTGAATAGGCGGTGTAGACAATGTGCGAAACATTGCTCATGAACACTAACAAATTTCCTGATATATTCAGAACAATCAGTGATGAAGATAAACAGATTTACAAATTTTCACCATTAAAGTACGCCATTGTTTGACCTGGGGATAAATATGCCAAAATACCTTCAATGTTAATATTTGCCTCGATAGTGCAAATTTTAGTCATTTCTATGTGGGACAAGTTACATAATCTGTATCTAATGAACAAGAGAAACAAATATGCAAAGCTGAACTATCTTTTAAAATGTGTTATTGGTCTTTTTGAGTTCATTTTTTTTTACTAAATCTGTTTTGTCTGGACAAAGTTTTTGAATAACAGAGGTGGATGTGTAAAACAGCTTTGGCCATGATGGAGCAAATATGATTTCAATCCATAAATATTTTAAATGTTTTGGAAACATATATCCCTTACTGGTCAACCTTAAAGTTAAAGTTAAGTCAAAATTTTAGTTAAAAAATGACTTAGTCCTTTTGAAAGATATTTTGTAAATAAGTACATTTGGCTTATTGGCTTGGTTTTTGTTATCCTATTTTAGTTTTTTAAATTGGGGTTTTGTATTATTTATAAATTTCGTATTATAAATTACAAATAATATCACATATTATTTTACCAGATGTATTGCTGTCTTAATTTAGATTAATAATTGGCATTTATATTGAAGTTTGGCATCTTACAGTGAAAATGTCTTTATGCTTTTAATAACACACACAATGAGGTTTGTTGAATAGCAAACATTAAATTTAACAACTTAGACTCTGGACAAATTTGAGATTGACAGTAAAGGCGAGTAATGATACATTATTGTAAACTATTATACAATGATTTTGACTTGCTTCTTTCGAAATATAACTTTAAATGCAATGATGAAAGTCAAAGTTGATTTTTGCATTGCATTTCATTAACTAAGGTCATATCAAGTCACACCCTCAGGATATACAGTATGCATTTATGATGTGAAAATTTGTGTGAATATTGTGTTGATATTTTAATCTTAAAAGTCAGAGTTATGGGGTCTGTTCCAATACATATTATTTTATATATTTATTTTGTTCCTCCAGGTTCCTCATTATTGTTCTTCCATCCATAAATTAAAGGTCCACTTCAACAAGAGTTTCTCATATGGTGTTCCAAAGCTATGGAATGATCTTCCACATCATATATGCAGTGCTGCAAATCTCCCATGTTTCAAAAGTCGACTAAAAACCTACTTCTTTCAGAAATCGTTTCCACCTTCGTTTCTAACTACTGAACACCGGATTGCCTCCTTGGGTGCGATTTGGAATATGTCTAATGTCTTGATGATTTATGCCTAATGGATGGTGTGGCTTAAAATCCGCAGATAAGGAGATTAAGAACTTGGACAACTGATTGATTGATTGATTAAAAAATATTTAAACTTTAAACAGATTCTGTCTGTAGCTATTTGTATTAGAAAGTAAGCGTTAGATGTTTTTAAATTAAGATACTGGATGCTGCATGAGCTAAAATAGCTTTTGATGATATTATCATGATTGAAACTACAAAGACCCTGGAAACCCCAAAGCAGCATGCAAAAGAAAAGAAAAATATTGTGATACACATAGTTTTTATTGTACATTAGTACAGAAATGGATTACATACATACATTAACAACATAAAAAACAACATCCGTGTTTTTGTACTTATCTGTGACTTTAAATCTGTTTCAGTTACAATTGATGTTTGTGGTCACTTTCACCATATCGATTGGGCAACTGTAGCAATATTGTTAAACAATAATTGTGAAATATAAGGTGAAATAAGGTGAAATACATTTATAATATAAAGAGTAATTGTTTAAGTGATGTGGAGTAATCAGTTATTGCATTTTGTTTCATAAATGGGATCTTTATGTTTTAGGTGAAGTGTAAAGGTGTAATTCATTTATAATACAGAGCATAAATGTGTGAGGGATGCAGGGTAATTAATTATTACTTTTTATTTCATAAATATAATATTAATTTTTAAAGAATTTTAGCTAAAATTTAAAGGTGTAATACATTTTTAACAGAGACCAAAGGTAAGGGTTAAGGGGTAGGCACAAAATATGCGGAGGGTTATTCTTTTCAAGGAATACTAACAAGATACAAGGCCTCTTCTCTGGGTCCATAAGGATGTTGATATCAGGTGAAAGTCAAACATACAGAAACAACTGTAAGGAAAGGTGTAACCTAAGTATTCAGAGTAAAAACTAAACTTCAAGCCTATACCTCCAAAAATGTTGAAGATTGATTTGTTTTGTTTCTTAAAACAGCTTAGCCAACCAATAAATGTCATCATTCAAGATAAATCAACATTTTTCATTTCTGTTTGATAATCATGACATGATAAACAGCATCATCTGGAATATCCAGCCAGATTTTGGAAGAGCTGAAGTGTTGGGCAAACTTTTCTAAATACTTCTCCATAATATCCTTCCTCTCAGATTCAGACCGGTCTGTGTTAAGGCATCTGTAGATATAAGGGTAGTGAATAGCTTTGAAGAAACCAGTGCGAATGTGGGCTAGTTCCATCAATATATCTAAAATAATAAGGAAATTTGCATGATAATCTAGTCTGGTCACATTTCAAAAGGTTAATACTATTATTTTGTGATGTACAATTTGTAAAAAATGATAATTGTTTAAGATAATTATGTAAAATATAAATGTATTGACTCAATCAATTAGAGTCACAAGCTAACTATTTTGATTATCCTGATTAAAAAAAACACAAATTAATAAGTCTACTTTCTCGATAAAATTTGAAATAACCACTTTAATTTATTATGATATCAAGCTGACAATGAAAACATTTTCTGTAAAGTCTAAAGATGAAAGATTAACTTTAGTCTTTTATCCTCTTTTCATAAGTTTCAGTAATCAATAAAAATTTATTTTCAACTTTTAAAATTTTTTTGGCTGAAAAACGCTCTTGTTTTTATGTAAAATAACTTTCTGAATAACATATATAAAATATATATCACAAATAAATATCATACTATTGTTAGAGCATGTATTATCAGTATATCATTTTTAACCATTATGAGGGATTTATATTCTTTCATAGGTGTTTTAATGAAGGAATGTTTTTCTTTTAAAAGGGCATCAAAAATACAAACAGGATGATTTACTGGAGGTAGTGACTAATACACCAGTGAAAATCCCAGTAATGGTCACCAACTATAATCCAGCTAATCCCAACATTAAGGAATTATCCACAGAAATTGGAATATAATATCAAATTGTGCAGACTGTGAGCCAATTTTCATAGAAAACCCCTGTTTGAGTGGTGTACACCAAAATTTGAAGCATCCAACATATCGAAACGAAGGCGCAATGCATGGTGTTGAATATTCAAATTACTTTCTCTGGCACCAATTGGCATCAACCAATTTGGGTGGTTTTTGATTGCTATTATTTGGATTATGATTCACTCAATAATCCACTGAATCCCTTTCGGTCTTGTATGGCCATTAAAAGCATCAGAAATTTGATTAAATAAACACACTGACTTAAATAGACTATATTACTAATCCAAATAAAATATTAATATAATATAACAATTAAAACATAAACATCGTTATGTTAAATAATAAATTAAAGTCTATTTAAAAGTAATAAAGCCAAATAAGAGCCTGAGCCTATCAGAGCCTGAGTTATCAAGCAAATTAATTAAATAAATAATTTATCTAAAATATTTAATAATACTAAATATAATGCAATATTTATGACTTATTGCACTACTTGGGCAATAACGCAACACAATTACATAATCTGTCCCTGACTCTATAACAATGCAATGACATCACAAAATGGTCACTATGCCATAACAAAGTCCAAATAGTGCATGGAAATGATTCATTATGGATAACCCAAAATTTCTTTGTCAACAGTATAATAATGGATATAAAAATATGCCCAGCTTACGCAGACACATATATAGTGTACACAATAACAGCAGATACAAGTGCAGAAGCTACAATAACGATTATGTGAGAAAAGAATAATATATTAACAATGTCACAAACTATCACCAACCACTAATCCTGAAACATGATGAAGAAAATGTGACCACCAGCGGTACTAATCAAGCAGGTTGCTCTAAAGTAAACTCAACTGGCCCTAGTAAAATAACCACACTATCCAGAAAACCACCTCTATCCTAACTGGTGATACAGACTGGCATGCTACTCTCAATAGGGATTTAGCATTTAGTGATGATGATGAGGCACCCCCCAATATCTCCAAAGGTACTTCAACAGAAGAAAGTAAATTTCCTGATACAACCTCAGGGACAAACACTTTTCCCCTAGGAATTATTGACTTGTGTACCGATAAACAACAATATATTACTACACATAACTTGCAAGATGAATGTAAACAAATGTTTAAAATTCCAAGACAACCATGTTCTTAAATGGGATGTGTAGCACTAACTGGATGCAAACAAAAGTGCACCCTAGCCGATGAGGCACAATGCTCAGAGTGCACTTATCAGGAACACCTCATTATCCAGAGGCAAAATTACATAGCCACAGATGCTGCCAAACATGTCAAGATGGACTATGTAGAACCAGTTACCTCCCCAGGGGAAACCAGAAACCTAAAGAGATTAACATTGGGCTTAGAAATGAAAAAAATCAGATAGTGCCACGAAGCCCTCAGCATTTTAGTAAAGTCAGGAGTTCCCCTGTTTTCACTCAACCAAAAAGGATTTCCAGCAAGTCTCACCCCCATCCTAACCCAAACATAAGATAGCCTAGCTCACTCACTATTGATAACGAGACCTATGAGGTCATTTGCATAAGAAAGAAGACAAGGCCCACATAGTAACCTCGCCCAGGAAAATTGTGTTACTACCACCTCTAAGTAACGGTGCTTGGACCACTAAAAGCCAGGACATGAGTGACCCATACTCACCATCTATTGATATGTGAACATAGAATAGTTACTTTTCACTAGTACCTATTAAACACCCTTTAATAGAGCTTCAAACTACACCCAATTTTAGTGATCAAAATAAGATCACTAAAAAATGCCACTTTCAAGTCAATTCCCTGGAACCTGTAAAACCGGTCACCAGATCCCGTATACCAGCACAGAACCGACCAAAAGCTGGTTCTGAGCCAGTAAAAACCGGGGTGCGCCCCAGGAGCCCAAATTGTACTTCAGGGAACAAGGACTTAACTCAAAACTCAAATCCTCTGATCAGACTGATACCTGCCTAATTAGTCGAAATACATTTGACATAAAATTAATTATATTTTATACTTCAGGGAACAAGGACTTAACACAAAACTCAAAGCCTCTGATCAGACTGATACCTGCCTAATTAGTCGAAATACATTTGACATAAAATTAATTATATTAGGCAGTGATTCACTTTATTGCATTGCCTAGTTTGCCAATTAGCACGAAGCAGGTTATTTAATAATTGCATTTTGTTTTGTCTAATTTAGCGTCAATTTGTTTCAGTAAGACTATTGACATAATCATAGTTGTTTGATAGATATAATGCATTTACATGACTTTTAATGGTTGACCATTCAATGCCTACCAGTCTGATTTTCCACTGTGACCTTTCCTTCATAAATATCCTTATAGTACTCCAACCAAGAGATTCGCAGTTTTTCAAAATGGACAAGTTCCAAACCAGATTTTGATACAGGGGATTTAGGGTCCAAGAAAGGTTTTTTATGTTCTGATGCACTTCTGGTAACATTTGGTATGAAACCTGCATCCATTTCATTCTGAAACACAGTGCAATGTTAAATCGTCAGAGACTATCAAATCATATGTATATGTGATGCAAAACAGAGTATTTAACACAAGTATTGCTTGTAATAGTTGATTATGTTTTCATACAATGTTAACTAAGTCAAAATTGTCATCTGTCATTATTTACCTCTGGTTGCCCACTGCTCAACATCTTTCAAGTCTTATCAAACCTGGTGGCCTCATACGGGGAAACACTGTTGCATTTTGCACACCTCCTTTACTAAAGGAGTGTCATTTTTTTCTATGGGAAGGCCACCTTAAAATTTAGTTTTACAAAGTCTCCTTTAACTTTCCCTACCAAAGGACTTCTTTGAAACTTAAGGAGGGAGCAAATGTTCATTAAAGCTATTAAACATTCCTTGAAGAACTGCTCATTAAATTTAAGGTTGGTCCCCTTTAAGGAAGAAGGCTTTGTGAAACTGAGATTTTTTAAAGGAGGACTACTAATGTCTCTGACCTTTATCTTAAGGAAGCTTTGTGAAACCGGGCCAGAGTATTTCCATAATTGCTCCAACTGAATGGAACACACTTTCTCTAAACATCAGTAGCCAAGGTAGTGTCAGAGGGTTTAGGTGACAGTTGTAGATTTACCTTTTCAGACATGCTTATCCTCCCCATTGTCTTCTTCTCTTCATTGACCCTAACACAAAGACAAAGCCTTTATGGTATTCCAATACCGTTTTTGGACTTCTGTGTCTTAGAGGATGTCTGAATAAATTCAGCACTTAACAAACACTTTTTTCTTCATCATTTTCTTCTTTTGATTATTATTATTATTCCTGTTATGTCAGCAATGAGTTCATACCTAATGCCAGAGAAGTTTGGACCAGGTTCACATTAAATCTCTCATTGACCATACATATTAAAGTAAAATATAATTCTAACATGACACGGCTGTGTCAGTTAATCATTAGTAAAATCTGTGTCACCTCAACTAAGAAAATATTGCTCATTATGGCTGCTACACTGTGCTACACCTACACTGTAAAATGAATGAAACAGTCTGTTTTTGTGGTTAAAATATGTTTCACTTTTGTGATCCTAATGTTACTATTCATTTTAAAATCAATTTACTAATCTGTCAAATTAGCTTTGGGTAAGTACGAATAAATATGAGCTGTGATGACTCTACTGTCACAAAGAAGGAGTGAACTGAGAATAAGGAAGAAGATCCATAGAACTTACTGATAACAACAGACTAGAACCACTTGTTGATGACTGCACAGCAAAGGACATAAAACATGAAAGGATGGTTACAATAAACCACCAAACTGAACAGACGTTTGTTGTCATAACACGAGGTAAAATGGTCAATAGGGGTTGAGGCAATATACAAACATTGGTCATGAACACCAACAAATTTCCAGATATTCAGAACTTCGGTAATGAACATAAACAGATTTCCACATATTCATTATCAAAATACGCCATTGTCTGCCGTGGGCATAAATATACCAAAATACGAACACTGTTAGCATGTGCCTTGATGGTACAAATTTCAGTCATTTCTGTATGTGGCAAGTGACAAAAACTGCATTTAATGATCAAGAGGATCAAATATGCAAGTATTTTCTGAAGTATTTTGTTAGTGTTTTTCACTGAAGAGCTTAATTACTGTCAAATTTTATTAACTAAGTCTGTTTTTGGACAAATATTCTGACAAAGCTTTTTAAATATCCGAGCTTGGTTTATAAGCATGAGCCTCGAAAGAGTGGCGCAGCATGAGGAGTATCTGCTTAATGAAGTTAAGTGGCAATGGGCTACGTTAGTACTTGAATGGGTGACCGTCGGAGCTCTAGACCAGCTTTGGGGTGTGTCTCAGTTTCCCGAATTGCGTAAATTCTAGTGTACTACTAATGTCTCTGATGGCTTTTTGCTCGCGCTAGGGGACCAAAACACCTTTTGGCATTGTTTTTATATTGTCCATAACTTTGGCCATTACTGAAGCATATATGATGGCAATCCATAAATATTTCAAATATATTGGAAGACGTACCTTATTGGTCAACTTCAAAGTTAAACCCAAATTTTAGTCAAAAAAGGTCTGGTTGTAAAAGAGATGTCATGTCTTTAGTTAATCCAGACCCTGGTACTCACTTGACACAAATATGCAAAATTATAATTATCTGTACAAACCTTTGATATATAACCCTCATTGTACAACATCTTCCACACTGAGTCCACTGGCTCAAATAAAGCTTGCCGCCATATCCAGTCATCTGCAATAGAAGTCTATACTGTGCATTTCATCAGTGTTGGTCTGGCTTTAATTACATTTGTTTGGTTTCATTGATTGAACTCATTGGCTTGGTATTGGCTATCATATTTTAGTTTCTAAAATTGGGTTTTTGTATTGTCTATAAGTTCTGTATTGTATATTACACATATGATCACATATTATTTTACCAGATGTATTAATGGAGTTAGGAATCTTACATTCTAAATATCCTTTTGCTTTTTACAACACGCACAATAAGATTTAGTGAATAAAAATATTAAATTTAACATCTTAAGTTCTAGACAAATTTGAGATTGAAAGACAAGGAAAATTATGCTGCATTATTGTAAACTATTATAAAATGGTTTTTACTCAATTCTTCCCAAATATAAAGGTATTGAGTAGTATTACTGTCAGAGGTGGCTTACATAACTCATTGATTTTAATTGTTTTTAGTTATATTTAGTGCTTTTGCACAGTTGTACACATTATTCTTGTCATAACACTATGTATTTCATCTCATTATGCTTAGTATGTAACGTTATGTAATAATGAGGAAAAGTATATGTGGCTACTGCGTATTCAGGATTGTATGATAGTGGTAATGTTAAAATTAAGCAGTAATACTCTGCCTTGTTAATATAGATTGCTATTATATCCAGTTCATAGCTTTATACAAGATGAGTGGCCACGGTCCCCTGTCACAGGGTCAATCATGATTCATAAATCATATCACAAGATTTTACGTTAACAGGCTTGGTTATCTTATATGTAATGCATACACACCAGAATTCATGCATTTAGGGCATAGTAATATAGAGATACCAGTGGTACTTTGTGTACAGGCATGGTTAATTAATGACCATTAATAACTGTTGGGCTGCCTTATAGCAGGCCGTTGTGTTATGCATGCTCTAGGAAAGAATTTCAGTAACACCTGTGTTGTAGCCTATAGCTATAGGCAGGGTGGGAAAGTGTTTTAAAAGTTTTAAATCTAATTCATATCCAGTAAATTATAAAATTGCTTTCAGTAAATATGTAAATTCATAAGGTCACCTTACCATAATGCACCCTTTCATATCTTCCTCCAATTACATTTTCTAGTTATTTAATTTTCTTTACCTTAACTTCAGCATTTTACCTTACCATTCAAAATTGGGGCTAATGGTAAGGTGACCTTATCAACCAATAACCTTAAGTGGTTAACTCTAAGTTTTGATTTAAACTGTCATGGTTTGTAAATATCAAGTAATGTAGAAAACTTGTTACATATATGTAAAATAAAATAGTTTATCCCACAATGCTGGCTTATCTGTTTGACTGAAGGTCATAGGTCAATTAGCTATTACTGGTCACCGAGGAACTGAACCTTAAATGCAATGGAGAAAGTCTAAATTGGCTTTTGCGTTGCATTTCAATAACTAAGGTCAAGTCACACCCTCAGTATACACATTATACATGTTACATGAGAGATGTGAACCAAGTGAACCAGTCGGCTTCTAAGGCCTCTGGATGAATTTGAGAAAGCAGTTTTTGTAAAACTGGTGATGTAATGCAAGAACCAACAACTGCAGAATAGGTGGGTTCATATTGGACATTTGTGTGTATATTTTGTTGATATTTTAATCGTCGAAAGTTGGAGTTATGGGTCTGTTCACAACATAATATTTTCTTTATTGAAACATATTTGAATCTTACCCTCAGCATCAGTTCCAGTACAAGTACAGATCAATATTCCACCTGAAATGAAGAATATACAAAGCTAAGGTTTAATAAATATTTAGCAATGCTCAATCAAATCTTAACATAATGTCTCTTCTTGCAACAATTACATGATCTGTAAGTAGGCTGGATAGATTTAGTCATAAACACATCTAAAAATTGATACTACGCTACTTAATTAACTCTACTAGTTACTTAGTGAGTACAACAAACTGTTCAAACTGTACAGCCATTTCAAATACAAAGCTATTAATTTTCACCAACTTCCATGCTTTTGCCTATCAGTGAACCTAGTGCCCTCACACAGACCAACCACATCATCTTAAATGTATCTGCTACCACTAAATAAAATTTCAAAACACCAGTACACCAGGCAAATTCAGCAGGTTCAGATGATATTTAAAGACTTATAGAATCAGTTTGTCTAAAGACAACGGTCATATTAGAGGTCCCTGTACCTTGCCATATGTTGTGAAGATGAAATGTAAGGTTGAGATTCAAACAAAGGCCCTGGTGATAGATTCAAACCCTTGACAGGGTATATGTACATTCAAAGTCAATAAAATACAGTTGGAGGCATTTTATTCACGTTAGTAATATATACACAATAAAACTTTTCCCAAAAGGAGTTTAAATATTTGTGGTGACAAATTTGTAAAGCCACAAGGTCAAGTTAACAATAAAAATACATAACAAGTGTAAAGTTTACAAATAACACAATACAACATGTATTTGTAGGGTTGTGTCGTGGTTCAGAATCCACACAGTTTGTTAGTACGTTAGTATGGTCCAGATCAGTAGGTTCAAAGTTGTCAAATAAAGAGGGTAGAACTGCTTGGGATACCTAATCCACATCGCAATTAATTAGTAACCCAGTGGGGGATCAATCTCATAGGGTAAGGTCAAAAGAATCCCATGTTTCAAGAGCCACATCAATCCAAGGTAGTAGACTTCCCTAAGTGCATCAGTCTTAGGGTGTCAACCTCCAAGATCAAAATTTTACCAAGTAAGGGGGCCAAGCTTAATCAAAATTGGTGGTCCGATTGGTAGAGGGATACCAGAGTCTGTCTGGTTCGCCTGATCACAAGGTGACACAAAGCTATGTCGATTCATCTAAGGATACCTCCCCTAGGTGGATCATAGCTGGGGGTCCTGTTCTGTGATTGAAAGTTGATCGAATCCCAGGGAGACATATCAATCCAAAACTGGAAAACTCTAAATATGTGATCAATATCAAGAGGTCAAGCTCCAAGGTTGAAATAAGCCCGCAGGTATGTAACCATAGAAAGGGTAAGGTTGTAAGGGGGAAAGACTTAGTCAATCAGGTAAAGTTGCAAACTGTTTCAAAGGAGGGTTAATTACTATACAAGTGGTTTCAATCACTACCACTTTTGCAATGAAGTGTGAAACCCCAAAGTATGGCTTCATTCAACCAATGCTAATCCATGATTGGTGTAACTATTGTATGCTATTTGTGAAACCTAGTAACCAATGCACATCATACCCTGGATTTTAAGGTAGTGACAAACTGCCACAGCAGGCTCCTCACATGACAGTGCTTATCAAACCTAGAGTAACCTATACTTTTCCATAATTTTCTTCCCTATAAGATGGCGATAGAGACAGACTCTTTCCAGTAATTGCATAGTCCTTTTATTGGACAAGCACCATTAATTCTGTGTTTTATAAATGCTCCCTTATTAATTTATTATAATTTAAAACGTATAAAATTTTTAAAAATATTGAAAATTCATGGATATGTTCCTTTTGTATTTTGTAAGTACAATATTGTCATTTTGGACATATTCTTGAGTTCTATCAGTGTGAGCAAACAGTTTGAAATGGCATCTTGGCAATTCTGGCTGCAAACTTTGTTATATAACAACATTGGCAAGATGCAAAATGGGTTATGTCAGGCTTTTGGGGCACAGATACAGATCAGTATATAGCCACATGGTATACATATAGTTCTTTGTTTTATTACAGCTAAGGGGGGCCACAGTGGTGTAGTGATAACACTCACCTCCCACCTATTAGGTCTATAGCCCAAACCCACCATGTTGATTTAATTAAATCAATTGAACATTTTCAGAATCAACACTTTTTATTGAATGTTCAGGTCACCACATTCAATGTAATTAGACATTTAGGCCGAATATTTGCAAACTTTGATTTTGCATGGCATTTTTAGTGGTTTAAGCCAGAGAAACCTTCGGCCTCGTATTTGCGGATTCACGAATCCTCCCTTTCTCATGATTTCTCCTACACATAGAACTACCCATCTAAGACTAAAATTGTTATATTTGATATTGTTAATGCTTATTATAATTTTCTTAATGTGTAAAAAATAGGTGAACTCTGCATCTTTCTCTTTTTTTAGGTAACAAACATTGAAAAATGCGCATTTTTTGTTTTAGTTTTGTTACAATCTGTCACACTATGGTGAGTGTTACTGTATTGTAATAGAATTCATCTGGAATAAACTTTGAATAAAATGGTTATACTTGGGTGGCTGAAATCAACATGGTGGGGTATAACAGGTTAGAATGCTGTATACATGTTCTTGTTTTTGTCAATCCAGACAAATGAAGATCCACTGTTTTTCAACATGAGTATCATTTTAAAGGTTATGGTGAAAACCTTAATAATAAAATGTTGTCTAAGTCTAACAAACCTTGCGTAGCACTATCAAACTACAAGTATATGGTTATTAGTTCTTTTAAAAATATCATTTTACAGATTCAATAAAGATGGTTTTTGCTAAGTGCATTTGTGTATGTAATTCAATATATAATTTAAATGATTTGTAGTAAAAACAGAATATAAGATGTTTTATATCAGGTTTACTCCTGACATGACTCTCTGTGGAGTGTGCTGGTGTTTGCCTAAGTTTTGTTGTAGAGCAAATAATTACAGTAGTCTTGGTGGATGTTCACCATGTTGTTTGTGCTCATCACAGCTCTATCATTGGCACTGTATTGTTTATTTTTACTGTATGTTTTTACTCCGCTCAATATCTCCCTGAACTACACAACTCGAAAGTTCCATTTTAATTCAACCTGATTTAGCCAAATCTCTAAACAAACTGGCACTTTTGTGTATTTGATGTTTTTAAATACTACTATGTATCTGCCAGTACCTGGGATTTATATATTCTCTGTGTTCTAAGGCAGTCTTTTACCCAATAGGCCACAGGGTAAAATACCTCAAGACTCAGTTGGCTTCAGGATATTTTGTAAGAGATTTGCAGGGAGTTGTGAATTGTAGTAATCTATGATATATTCTTCAAAAATCAGAATAAATTCAGGTTTGCTATGATTGAGATTTAGTTCAGTGTTACCATTCAGCAACATTTTTATCTCTAGGCAGTCAGCCAATATAACCCATGGTAAAAAAAGATTTCACATAAGTTCCAGCCCCATAAGTTCCAGCCCCATTTATGTGACTTGTTTAATCAATAAATTTATCAAATGATTTTCAAATGACGACTTATCTTCTGAAACTGATCAAGTGTGAATATGGCATTTATTTACAAATGTTTCTTTATATAGCCATGTAAAGTTTCTAACCTGATGCAAGTTCTTGGGATCTTTGCAGTAAGAACTCTTGCCAATCCATCTCCATCACAGAGGTGATTAAACACTTGGCTTTGTCATCTTGCACAACATTTGGCCACATTGTCCCTTTTACTTCAAGATTGTCAAACCTGCAATCATCTTTGTTTTAAGTGTGTAGATTTGACTGCAGTAACAAGCAGTAAAAACCTCACACGTAAAAAGGATTTTTAATACCTCAACGTTTTCCTCACTCTTAAATATGTATAAAGAAAATCTCCCAGGTTGTTCAATCTGTAACTGAATTAACCACACAATATCAGATATCAGTCAGCATATCTGCAAAGAACTAACTTAGATGTTAGAGATAAACAATATTGTATTAATTAGAGGAATATTATAACACATTTCTTCATCATAGACAAACATATCTGAATGGCAAGACTTATTATGCATTATTAAAGTGAATACTAGATTTGACTCACATTTCCTTGCATTTTTAAAAATTTAAATGAAAACCACTACTTACAAATTGGAGGAAACAAGGACAAAAAGTGTTTCCTTCTACATGATTCAGTTGCAAAGCCATCAGAGACATGAGTAGTGCACCAGAGTTTATGAAATTCTGGTGACAAAAAAAATTCCAAGCCAGATACATACAAGACGTTGAGTGGATGTTAGTACTTGCCAGGGTGATATTCTTACAGGTTCTCAGCGTTGTCACTTGTGGTAGTGCACAGAGGTAATAGCCTGTGGTTAGATGTCAAACTTGCTAACCTACAAGGCCACTGAGGACCTCTACCTAGAAGTCGGACGGTCATCCACCCAAGTACTAACATAGCCTATTGCTGCTTAACTTCAGTGCTGAAAGGGGTATTTATCATGCTATGTCAACATTAATAAAATTCCAGTGCCCCCAAAAAGTGAAAAAAAAGAAGAAGTGATATCTAGAAGTCCAAGCTTTGCTAGAACTCATGCTTAAATTAAACTAATTTTTGCTACTTTTGTTAATTCATTAATTACCAGATTTTAAGCTAAATCACTTGATGCCTAGTCACCAAGAAACCCATTCTTTGAGTAGGATTTATTGATTTTGTTCTTTTAAAGAAAAACTTGATCTAAATTAGCTCAGTAATTGTGTAAAACACTTACGTAGCCTTCTTCCACAAAGTTGACACAATTTAGAAAGAAATTTTTATCAACTTTTCTGGAGAGTATAGTCGAAATAGATGAATATGGACAAATATACACAACACTCTAAAACCTTACTACATTCTGTCTTAACATTCCATGTCAGCTCATTTTAACCCATGAAAAAGAAAGAGTTTTGTGTGTATTTGTGTGTATTTATTTTTATATAAATAATAGTATATCTCCATATACTATAGGACTCAGAGTGCTATTTAACCCATCCGACTGCACAGGTACAGCCCTAACTCACAAGTAACTCACATTCCCCTAACTGAAAGACAGAGGCTCAAGGATGACCAGTTATCAACGTCCTTGAGGTTCTTTAGCTTGCCACTGGGGATAGGACCCAATGACAGAGGACTGCCATTTTAAGTGGTTATCCGAGCCACTATGTATCTGCCTGTACCTGGGTTTGAACCCACATCCTCGGAGTTCCAGACAAGTGTGTTACCCGCTAGCTCACATTGACAGTTTTGATAGATCATACTACCCTTACCAGCCCCACCTAGATTCCCAACATTAGGTTACAAGTATTATTGTTCTTATTTGAATATTCGGACTCATCAAATGTTAATTTGCAGTGGGGCTGTATTCAGATCAATTTAGCCCATTCGAAAATTACTTTTCAGATACTACCAAAATGACAGGATAAAATTGAAAATTATTAGTAACTCCAAGAATGAATTTACATCAATATATAATTTGATATCTTCATTTATTCTTTCTGAGTGTGAGAGATGTGGTTCAGATACTGGTATCTGAAACGAATATTTGAAAATAAACTGAATATTGCAAACATGTAACCAGCTCTAATTTTTTGCAACCTCTTTGGTCTTCATGCTATACTACTACGTGGGGAAGATATTGCGCTGTCAAAGCAGTTGATTAGATTAGCTTAGATTACTATTTTGCCAATTCTGCATAAACTGAGTCTTATTTTTATCATCTATGTGTATTGTAAAGAACAAAAGACACCATCGTCACTTAGTTTAAAAGGTTATTATAGGTTATTAGTAGGCATTATTAGGTGACACACGACATATTATACCAGAGTCGACGTATGGATACATGCTATGACAAAGTGTGCCTTTAGTCAACTTCTAAATGCTGATAAATGTTGCTACAAAACTTTAGGTTGCTTCTCATTCTCTCCATTTTCTAGTTTATTGACCAAGATAAGATCACAATGAAAATACAACATTCACCAGCATAATGTTATTGGGCGCATATGGAAATATTTATATGTTTACATGTGAATTGTCCCCTGCCAAAAAAAAACCACCAGTTGTGTTACTTTATTTGACAATGAAGTGGCAGAATTTGTGTCCATTTATTACTGAATAACTGTCCTTATTCTGATTGAATTCAATAAAACTAATCCACCAAATAAGATAAATATCATATATGTCATATTCTATTGTAAAAATTTGACAGACATTTCAAATAAAAGGACCAATAATTATTATTACAGAAACTGAGATATAGGGGTTTAAATCAGTCAATTAGGTTAGCCCAGCCACTTGGAACATTTATTGAGTTTTCTTTCTTTAGCTTACCTCTGCATGTGATTAGAAACTACTGTTGCAAAACCCAGATGTACAGAATTACTGGGAAAACATTGTTTGTAGAATGATTGGGCCACTGTGGCAAAATAAACTCCTTTTTCATCTTCTAAACCTAAAAAAACAACATTTTTTTTGTCAGTAGTAATAAAATCAGTGAAGCTTGGTTGACACTCATTGGACACTTATTTTTCCAAAGACTTAACTTGGAATCCAAAAAAACACTAATTTTTATGATATCTCTCATATTTCAAGATTCTTGTATTTTATTTTTTATAAATTGGTAATTTTCTGGCTGACTAAACCCAGGGTTCTTAATTCTTGAGTTGTAGGCAAAAAGAGAAATGAAATAACACGGATGACAATAACAACAACATAGAATCTAAAAGACTATTTTGAACTTTGACAACAACACTTCAGTGACGTCATTAATAAATGTGGACAATTATAACATTATAACAGATTAGCTGTTGTGAATATTTAGACTGATATATATATATGAAATGTAGCAACCATAAAAATATATTTAATAATTTTAACTGATAGTATGAACAACTTACCATTAATGTTATTCCATACAGACTTGAAGTCATTGCTGGGCAAATCATTAAGCTGTATCAATATTTCTTTTTCATTGCCATACTTCTTTGAAACTTGGCCTAAAGTTAAATGTATAAGTCAAATTCTCTTTGATTGCTTTTTATCAGGTGGTTTATGGTAATGCAGTATCAGATGGTTTTGTATAACTTAGCCTGAATTTATCTTCAATATGCATGCTTTGTGATGACCAGAGTTTTTCTAGTCAAATTACACTTTAAAATCAGCTACAGTTTTTATTTTTTGTTAAAATTTTGCTGACCAATTTGAATAACAGACAAGAAAAACAGACATTGCAAGATACTGATCATGCAAACTAGAAAAGCAGACCTTCCCCAACACCCAACGCCTCTACTTTGCCTAATGGGTGCAATGATAGAAAAATCCTTTAGAATTCTTAGATGCAGACTGTAATCTGTATTCAGCACTAAAATTTAATCATCTTTTTCTTCTGCCTTTTTCTACATTTACAAATGTTTCATAATGATCTAGTGACAGGTTTTCAAGTTATTTTATAAACAAACAAAACATAAAACAATTACATATCCCCCCTAGTTTGTGGTTAATAAAGGATCATACAAGTGAAAACATTATGTGTTAACTGATTGCCTTGATGGCATTGGCTATTGTCTGATGGCATCGGCTCAAATATCTCTGTCAGAAATGATTGATCAAATTAAGAGATATTTACTGATATGACAGAGCCTAGTTTCCTTTAGTTAACCAAGTACTTACAATGTGCTTAGTAAATGAAAGCTTTTCATGAGTGATTATTTTTGGTATATATCTAAGGGATATTTCTCAGTTTTAGATTGTTTCTCTGCCACTGCCATGCAGGATTTTAATGCAGCGGAAACGAGTAGAAGATATTTAAAATACCTTTATATTTAAATATAATGATATATTTATAGCTTACATATTTAATAAAATGTGAATTAAAATCAGACCTTGCTGATGAATATTTATTGTTAATTATCCATTGTAAGGGGTACTAGTAAACATGACACAAAATACATTTCCCCATCTGTATATCACTCTATTAAGCCTCTCTTACATCCCATATTACGTGCATGGCTTATTTGCAAGGGACAATGCAGCTACACCTGTGATGTTATAACGGAATGTTGGGGTTGCACAGACCCTGCAATGAAAATTGGCATGCTCATTACCTTCTGTGTGCAAGCAGTATGGCTATAAATGCATCCATGTCTCAAGGTAAATTAACGATAGGCTTCAGCATGTGCATTGTCCTCGCTAGTGTTGCAAATGGTCCCCCTTGTATGTATATTAACCCAATGTCCGGTCTGTAGCCAGTTGCAGACTGTTCTTTGATATTCAAGTAGTGACACACCTTGTTTGCACGTGCAAAGCTCTACCACCCCACAACCAGTCTATGCTTATATTTTCAATAATATTCATAGCACACTTACATGTATATAGAATAGAATAGAAACATTTATATAGCACAAAATTTACACAACATCCTCTAATGCACTTGAGGCAAAAAAAGGGAAAGTCAAGGGACATGCCTGGACAAAATCCAAATTTAGCATCAGCAAAGGGAGATATGCTATGGTGGTGGGTATGTGGGTCTAAACAAGCAGGTTTTTAACTGGCTTCGAAACCTTATTATTGTGTTCTGTGTTCAGACTGATTGTGGGAGTCTTTTCCATTTAGTGGGGAAACCATTGCAAAACCTGGCCTACCAATGGTCTTGTTGGGACAAACTGAAGAAAGAGAAAGCTGATTTCCACGAGTAAGGCTCCTGGATTTGATTAAGGATGATAAGTATGTGGGTTGGGAAAATTTTATAGCCTTGAATGTGATAAGGTTATATTTGAACAGGATACGGTATGAAATGGAGAGCCAATGGAGTTTTTGCAAATAGGAAGTAACATGACTTGTTTTATCAAGTCTGAAAACAAATCTACAGAGGGCATTTTGAATATTTTGGAGTTTAGCCACGTTTTGTTTATTCACACCATAAAGTAGGGAATTGCATTATTCAATTCAACTACTGATCATTGAGTTTGCCAGCAGGGCTGCAGTCTTCACACTCAGGAATTTACAAATGCTTATGAAATGTTTGAGATGATAGTAGCTAGCACAACAAATATTGCTTATGTGACTGGCAAAGGTGTTTCCAAAATTAAAAGTAACACCTAAATTATTAACTTCATTATTAGGGGAGACAGAATTTCCAAGAAACTGGGTGGGAAATTTTTTGCATGAGAGACACATATGTTGGGATGTAAGGATAAGCTTTAGGTGAAACACAGCTCAAGGAGAACAATGTATCATGGAAAATATTACCCTGAAATTATAAAAAGGGAAAATAGACCCTTTTGAACTGAAGCTTCCCCACTGCATACACGTCCCTAAGTTCACACCCAACACCCCTGGATTACTGACCTAGATCCACCTTTGACTTTTCTTTGTTAAGTTTGTGCACTGATTTACCCATTTTCGTGGGAAATATTGCGCCTGCACAGCAGTAGATTATATATTACATTAAACTAATTAGACAATATGTGATTTTGTTTCCTTAATTGAAACATTGGGTGTTTATAACACAAATTTAATGAAAAATTTAAAAATGCTCTTACAAAAAATGGGGTAGCATATGAATGTAAGTAACCCTTTACCCTTGACATATTATCCAATAGATAAATTGACTCTCAATTTAATTTCACTGTCCACTGTATAGAAATTGGAATTACCTTTAATGTCTTGCAGAATATTAAAGAAGTTGGCTCCATCTGCCGTTCCATAATCAACCACTGAAAATATGTTATTTTCCACAAGTGGACAGTTCTTGTTCTCTGGAATCAAATGAAGTTTTATTGTGGTGACAAGAATTGTTTGCACTGTTTTTTCCACTAGATATTGTCTTTTGAATTTATATTTTATTTATATGACAATCCCTTCAAAAGATCAAAAGTTTTAATTTTAAAATAAGTTTCCTATACAAATCAGCCATATTCGTCTTCTTACTTCTAGAATTTTATCAAGAGTGAGGGACCATTGCTAATGATATTATCACTTTTTGTGTTTTTACGCCATAGGGGTGATTTGGATTCAGTCAGTTTTGGTTGTCTAAAACTTCATTGTAGGATACATTCCATGTGGTCCCCATCTTGAATTCAGTAGTAAATCTTCTCTATATAACTGATGGAAATTGAATTATTCCTTGGGGTATTGAGCCACTCTAACATAAAGTACATCCTTTGATTCTAGCATTTACTGCTATTTATTTAATTTTTATTTAATCTGGTTTACTTCATTTACTTTTCTTTGTGGTTGCATCAAAACGCTTCAAGTGTACAGAAGCTTTCAATAAATTTTGTTGGTTATTTTACTGTTATTTTATTTTAACAGTTGAGGAATGCTTTGCTACAATTTGTTTACAAACAAATGTTCATGGCATTGAAAGTTCTTGTGAACCTGTATCTTAATGAAACTATTTGGCAATTGGCTATGTTATATAGTATGTGTAAATATTATTCATCTCCAGTTTAGATCAGTTGAGATGTATCTCAGGATTATGATATTTCAACTTTGACTTTATACTACAATATTTCGATGTAGTCATTTGCTGCAGTTTTATTGCTCTTTATGTTGTAACATCTTCTGTTGATGCAAATGGTTATATTTTTACGCATGCTGTTCTATGCATTTTTAATGAACAACAGTTTGCAATTTTTGTCACACTACAAATATAGATACATGTTTATTAAAAACAAACATAAAATAAGACTATATAGTTACTTTAACTTCAAACTTATTTTTTGCCAGGTTTGTTGGCAGAGGTACCAATAATTCCAACTCTGTTGGTGATCTTTCTAACTGTAACTTTTTTCTGGTGACCTGCCATGAGTCAATCTTTATAAAATGTTTATACATAAGTTCAACCTAGCCAAAGGAGGAAGTGGTTAAATTGTATTATATTTGGGATACAAAAAACCGTAGCTTCCACTTCTGATGTATTTTTAATGGCTTTAGCTAAGTGGTTGGCATTACTCCAAAAGTAATGGACCTTCATAAACTCTTTATGTGGGCAGATCTGGAAGTAAGACTTAGAGGTGATTACATTTTGGGAAAGATCAGGTTCATATTCTTGATATAAACAATTCTTCATTTTTGGAAACTCCCTTTGGGGATATCTGTGACCTCTAAACCTTTCTATTATTGTTGCTGCATTAGTGTATCATATTCTGCACTAAATAGTTAACCTGGCATCATGAAAACCCATTTCCTCATGATCCAAAATTGTATAAAATAATACATATATACATGTTAGAATATTAGTATCTTGAAATGTGCTTGATTATGCAAACTATACAGAATATAGCTATCATAAACAAATACATTTTGTGAGTGTTGCATTCTTTGGCAATTTAGATCTCATGACCTTGCAGGAAAGATGAAAACTATAATATGACAGCATGATGAATTACTTTCTTTATGATGTGTATATTCTGCATTGATTAGTATGGGGTTATTAAGTGACTTATGCTTATATTGTTACGACTTATCTTTGTGCTGGTATGAGTTGCTATTTTTCATGTCCACACCACTGATGCATTTCCTGACCAATTTTCAGTTAGTTTCACTTTAAATCTCCCTACTTCTATATCCAAACTGATGCTACTATTCTTTTCTGCAATTCCATAACAGTTATAGGACAATTTGCATCTCTCTACCCCCCAAAAGGGGAACCCCTCATCCCCTCCTCACTGTACAATGTTTATGCCATGCTAATGACAAGTGGTGAATGATTAACACGCTGTTAAAATCTGATAATGTGTGTATTTCTGTTTTTGTTCAGTCCAGAAGCTTTTCAAGCTACTTTGTACATTCATATTGCCCACACCAAAGTAATTTTGTGAGTATGTATGTTTCTTTGACTGTCCTTGGTTATGATAACTCCAAAAGAAATGAAGGATTTGTATAAAATAATTTAAGTGTCTAGGGCCTGGCCAAAGGCAGAAGTAATCATATTTTTGAAAAGATCTCAATCATAATTTGGATATAATAAAATCCCAAATGTTTAAAGGTCAATTTTTTAAGGTATTTTCAACAACTTGGGCTTTCTGGTTGTCATAACTCTAAAGTAATGAGCCGATCTCCATAAACTTTTTAATGGGTAGGACCTTGCCAAAGGACAAAAAATGTTTTGAACTAACATTGTTTTGAAGATAAACAGCATTTTTGTAGATGGTGGCCGAAATTAAGAAAATACTAAATTATTCACAGGAATTTTAGCACTTTTATGTTTGGCTACCTTCATCTGACCTTGAAGAAGGGGCCCAAGGTCAAGTCTGATTTCCTATAGGTTGGCTTCACATGCCATACCTCTAGGACCAACAATGAGACAGATATAGGCGCTTTTAAAGTCCTTTACCTGTAAAAACTGCCTGTGGCGGCCATCTTGTTTTTCAAAATGAGGCCAAGAATAGTCCTGAAGGACTGAATGGCTTTTTTCAAAATTTGAGATCTCTACCTGTAATACCCTTTGCTCTACATGTCCTGTAATGTCAGTGTACTGGATGAAATTTACTAAAAAGCACTAACAGCAAGGACGTCAATCATCTGACATTTCAGAACATTAAGGACTTTTTGTATCCAGAATATGATCTGATCTTTCCTGGAGCATAAACACCTCTTTCCTTTGGTCTAGCTCTACTCAGATAAAAATTTATAGAAATATGCTCATTACTTTTGGAGTAATTTCAAATACAGATACATAGGAAACAATTGATCCCATAATTATGGAAAAATATCTGCTGGAGATCTGTGCTCTATGAGTGCTTTCAAGTTTGCAGAATCAAAATACAATGAAGGGTTGTGTCAAATAATCTTGAAAATATGTTATGTTAGATAATATAAGAATTTTTGTGCAATAAATGTTCCTCTTTGCGTTAATACTTTCAGTCACTGGCAAGTAATTTTCTGCTCTTTAGAAGGACAGTTCCCTTTTAGTTATATGCTAAATATATGTAACTTGTATAAGTGAATGAATATTCCAAAACTTTTACTTTTCTGATAAAGTGTGGACACACATTGGTAACAGTAGCCTCATCAATACATGTATATACCGATACAACTAGGATAATCAACTTGATGGAAACCACAAAATATAAATTTTACTCCTGGACAGTGGCAAACATATAAAACAGTGGGAGGTAATGCTGGGAGGGATGGGAAGCAGTTAAGGGGCCAGTTGCAGATTTTCCTTAGACTGATAAAATTGACAAAGAAAAAATTAAAACAGACCTTCTAGTTTCACACCAAACACCAAGGCAAAGCACATTCCAGGATGGGTAAATAAAAGCGTAGCAAATGAGACCAGGAGCTTGTTTGAATGCACCTGGTGCAGAAACAAATCCACCTTTAATAGATCACAATATATGCAGAAAGTTCATCAGTAAAATAGAATCCGCATTGCAAGCCAAAACTGAATTCCATAGAACAAAAATTCAAGAAAATCATCACAACCCACAAAAATTATGGCAAGTCCTAGACAATGTGTTGCATATACTACCATCCAAGTTGCTTCTATCCATAAACCCTCCACAGCTTCTGGCTAATAGATTTCTTTTTCACAGGAAAAATTGAGAAAATCTGCTCAACTTTTCCTGCTTCCTTCAATTTGCAACACATCTCTGCTGACCCTCCTCCCCCACATTTTCCACGTTCCCCATGGAATTTGTGTCGTTTGTTGGTTTCCTGTCATCTATTAATTCTTCATATAATATTTTTGGTGATTTCAAAATTCATGTCGATGTTCCAGTTGGTGGTTATAAATTCATGACCTTTCTTGATTCATGTGATCTAAAACGGTTAGTTAATCAACCTACCCATCTGCATGGTCACATATTGTACCTCATTCTATCACCCAGTGATCAGGATACTATTGTTGATGTCAAAATTTGGGATTTTATATCTGACCATGCATTAGTCAAATGCTCAATTGCTTTTCTTCAACAAGTAGCTTATATTCCAAATGAAGTTCAGTATAGGAGGTACCACACTATCAACATGTCTGACTTCAGCTCTGATATCAAAAACACTTTCTTCGTGAAGTCTCCAGCTAATGCTGTAGTTGACCTTTATCAGCAATATGTACATGATTTATCAGATGTTCTTGATTCTGTGGTTTCGCTGACTGATTCCTTTTGACAAAGATAAGAATTTGAAAGAACTTGGTGAAAGGCCAAGAATCCACTGAACAAAAGTCGCCTTCATTAATAAATTGTTGGTGCAATGCACTTGTTAACAAGGATAAGTCAGAATGTTATAGTAAATTGATCTCAGCACGACTCTAGAAAATTATAGCATGTGCTGCACAAAATTCTGAATAGGGTTTCTGAAATTAGACTTCCATCTCACGAGTCTGACAAGTCACTGGCTGACTGGTTTGCCTCCTTTATCTTGAATAAAATCAGGATTATTAGAGATACCTTTGTACCCTCTGGCAATAAAAATGATGTTTATCATCCTTCTAGTCTTTTTAAAAATTAATGTCTTTACACAAGTTTCTGAAGATACTGTTAAGGCGCAACTGAACATAAAGCAAAAGGCGGTTGACATTAATCCGAGGACATAGCCAGGTCATACCAAGGAGCCACAGGGTGACAGGAGAGGCTATGGGGGATATGCTTTTACAAACAGGTATGTTTTAAGCTTCTTTCTGAAGGAGGCAACTAATGCTGCACTGCGCACATCATGAGGTAGTTCATTCTAGATCTTAGGAGCATCAAAGGCAAAGCTGTGATCAAAATGTTTGACTGACTTGAAGACTGATGAGCGGAAAGGAGGAACAGTAAGGTATTGATGATCTGGGTGACTATGCCTGGTACTATAGGAACAACTGCTGAGGGACAAGAATGATTGAAAATAGGAAGGAGAACCACTATGTAAAATTTATAAACTAGTGTTGCAGTTTTGAACATACATCTATACTTAACGGGGAGCCAGTGGAGTTGCTTCAGAATGGGTGTAACATGAGCATACTTTCTATGATTTGTAACAATCCGAGCAAGGGTATTCTGAATACTTTGTAATTTGTGCTGATTGAAACATGACAAACCCATAAACAGAGGATTGCAGTAGTCTAGTCGACTACTAACCAAGGCATTTGCAGCAAGGACTGCCACTTCTGGAGTAAGATACTGTCTTATTCTACGAAGCTCACGCATCTGAAGAAAGCACGCTTTGCAAGTCCTCTTGACATGTTCAGAGAAGGAGAATTCCACATCAAACCACACACCTAGATTTCTGACCGAGTCAACTGGATGATAAAATAATAACAAACTCACCCACAAAATTCTGCCTGCTGGATCCATTGCCAAAATTTCTTATCAAAGAGTGCAGTGATATACTACTACCATCAATTACAAAGTTGATCAACTGCTGACTCATAGAAGGTTATGTCCCTGATGGTTTTAAAACTGCTGTAGTTACTCCTTTTATCAATAAAGCTACTCTTCTGGTAGATTATTTGAAATAATATTGTCCTGTGTATAGCCTTAGTTTCATATCAAAATTGGTTAAATGAGTGGTTGCTAAGCAGCTGTTAGAACATGTCTATAATTTAGACAATCCGTATCAGTCTGCATTAAAAAACAGGTATCTTGACTGAGAAGCTCCTTCTCCATAAAAATGAAGTTCATCTGTCCTTGTCCAGAGATGAACCTACTGCCTTGATATTGCTTGACATATCCGCAGCATTCAACACAACTGATTATTTCACTCTTCTAAATTGTCTTCAGACTTGGTTTGTAGTTAGTGGTTCTGAAATGCTTCACTTCCTACTTGTCTGAGCGTTAGCAGTCAAGTTTATGTCCATCTATCCTCAAAAAATCATCTGCTGCCTTGGACCAGTTGAACAGGTGTATGGAAGGTGCAGAAGAGTGGATGCCAACTAGTAAACTCAAACTGAATCCAGATAAGACTGAGATTATTGTATGTGGTTCAAAAAGACAGAGGAATAAGTTGAAAGTATATTTCCCAACTACGATCTTGGGTAGTCTCCTCTGCTGTGTCAGTCAAGAATTTGGGAGTTTGGTTCTGATTTTTCCTTGTCCAAACATGTTCAGAATGTCTGCAAAAGTTCTTTTGTGCAACTTTGTGACTTTAGACGTCTCAGCTGGTTTCTTATTCATGATACTTCTGTACTTGTTGCCATTGCTCTTGATAGTAGTCAGTTGGATTGCTGTAACTCAATTTTCAGGAGTCTCTCTAAGTTCAATCTTTGTAAATCACAGTGCATCCAAAAAAGTGCATGTAAAATCATATTAAATAATAGTAGATACTCTAGTATAACTCCTGTGCTAAAGAAATTGCATTGGCTTCCTGTTGAACATCGCTCAGTCTTTAAAACAGCCACCCAAGTTTCTTCACACTGGTCTTTCCAAGTATTTTCCTCCATATATCTCTTCCTACAACAGTTCTTACAGAACCAGGTGCAATCAAAGTGGTGGAAATTTCTTTGTTTTTCCAAAGTTCCAATCCTCTATACATAAATCTGTCAAGCAGTTTGGTTATAGTTTTACTTTTGATGCCACCACTGTTTTGAATGCTCTTCCTGATGAGATTTGTGCTTCCCCCTCCCTAGCCTCTTTGAGAAAGCATCTCAAATCCTACCTATACACTAAGGCATACCCACCTTAGTCTTACTCTTCCCTGGGTGTTATTTGTGGTGCTTGGCTTTTTTCCTATCCCTGGATACTGGAATTGCTTGACTTTTTTATTTTGTTGCGCCTTAGAATCCCCTTAGAGAGATATTAAATATTTTTAAAGTCCAAAAAGAATTAGAATATAATCTTATTAGCATTCATCAAACTTAGAATATGTTGTAAGTTATACAAGTAGAGTAAGTTATACAAGCACTCATAAAGCATAGATCTCCAACAGGGGTGGCTTACAAAGTTCATGATTTTTTTTAATCAGAGTATGATCCGGTCACTTCTTCCCACAGCCAGGCCCAACCCACATATAATATTTCATAACAATATGCTCTGAGGTTTTGGAACTATCACAGAAACAGAGACCCTAAAACATATCCTCAAGGTGGTATGGATAACCATGATCTAGAAAAAAAGATTAGCTCAGGAAAACTCACCCATAGCTACACTAAGTAGCCTCCGAATGGCCCGGTAGATGGACAAGTTTTTGAAGTGTGTGCTAAAGGCATTGATCCCTTCCTTTCCCCAGTGCAGTAAACTGTTTTCTGACATTTTTCTAGACAGGAATAAAAAAATACAATAGAAATGCATACCAAGAGAGAAGACTTCCTCCAAGGCCCAATTCCTCATATGTCGCTTATAATTGCATTGATAAAAAGGTTAAACTTATGGGCCCAGACAGTTTTCCAGATCACCACCAAACTTTAATCATCTGTTCGTTGTGTTGTTGTAAACATTTTCTGAAAACAGCATCAACATCTGTCCACAACTTTTGGAGTTATATTTTAAACAAGCAAATGCAAGCAATTGCATGTACCTTCTTTACTAAGGAAAACTAAATGACTGAAAATAACAAATAAAATCAAACTAGAGAAGAATTGGCAGCATTAGTCAACTTAATATTCATTATTATTATTTTTATGTAAAGTTATTTATTACACAACATAAGACAAGAGAAGCATTACAACATACAGAATATAGAGGAGGCACATGATACACTATACATGAAATGGCAACATAACTGATATGTCTACACAAAGTATGTATTACATTTTTGCTGATTTGATACAACAAATAAGATACTTTGCCCTAGAAGTTTCTTTTTAACATTTTTTAGCAGAGAATGTAACCCTGCATTATGCTTCAAAGATATTTTGATGTCTGCAAACAAAGGATTCTTGTTTTTATTTTATAATCATATATGTACTTTTTATAAATTGAATCAAAAGGTGCAATTTTGCCCTTAACCAATAAAGTTTTATTTAACCAAAATCCAAAACTTCTGTCAACATTAGCTAAAACTGCATTCAAAGACTTAACTTCATAGTTAACTTAACGTCATAGTCATGAAGGTTCAGTTGTAATATAATTATTATTAGTTCTTTTATAACATGCTCTTCCACAACATTCATTGATAATGTATAAAATTGTGGTCATTGACTTTCTTCTATATTGCATTTACTGGAGAAAGAGGTTTATCTTTGTCATTTATATTAATTCCATTTACCATTTATTCATTTAAACTTTTGAGTGTCAGAGAATTCAATCAAAATTTGAAATCGATTTACCATTACAACATTACAATGGTTTCAAAATATGCAAAGGAGTGTCTGAAATCACATTGTTTCAGCGTGTCAAAGACCACCAAAATTTGGCAATACTGTTAATTACACCCCCAAAAAATCGCCTAATCTATTGTCTACATTTGTTTTCAAACAAACTGTTTTATTACACATTGTCCCCTGAGGAAATATTTCACTGTCAATAATTTAGATTCAAATCATTTTTCACAATACAATAATTTATCCCCCACAATGATATGCATTTAAGATTTTGTCTGTATTCACACTGTCTTGACAAAAATATGAATGGTCTTTCCACTAACTAAGCATTTCTCAATAAAATCCTTGAATTAATTTAAAATTGTCTCCCTTGTAAGTACGGTTTAAAACAAGTGTGTGTTATTATGTCTACCAGACTCATAAATAAATAACTGATTGATTCATTGTCTCAGCTAAAAAGTTTTTTGACCCAAAGTACATTTTTTGGATGGTTTCGGGTTAATCATTACCTCCTTTGAAATTTTGCATTGATATTCATTTACCAACTTTGTGACCTTTACCAACCCACAAAAATTCAAGGATCAAATAAGTGCATAACAGTGGCTGAGAAGCCACATTAAGAGTACAGATGAAATATATCAAGAAACACCTTCCTAAAGCCTCTCTTACATCCCATCATACGTGCACGTACGTCCTGGTTACAGAGAAAAATCAGCTGATTTGCTAGGGACCCTCAAGGCACACTTGCGATTTTATAACAGAATCTCAAGGTCGCACAGACCCCGCAATGGAAAATGACATACACATTTTCTCTGCATGCACGCAGTGTGTTCATTAATATTTAAGTAGTGACAATTTTTTAAGTACAAATCTCTGCTACCCCACTACCAGGCTACGTTCATATTGTAGAAATAAAGTCCGAGGTTTTGTGATTTATAAACCCTAGATAATTCACAAATTTCCGGCGAATAATTTATTCGCCGGAAATTTGTGAATTATATTGGGTTATAAATCACAAAACTGAGGACTTTATTTCTATTATAAAGACCGGTTTCATTAATCCATAAATATTATTGTAAATATGCTTCAAAACACTCCTACTTGTCGCACTATATTTTGTCTGTATCGTTTGGTCCTGTATTATCGACGATCGTCCAATTATTGCCTCAGATAATTGTACGCAAAAATATGCGCACTGCATTGTTTTCTGTAGTCTGCGCACTTCCGGTCTTTATAATTTTCAACAATATTTGCAGCACACTTACGTGTGCTCATACGTACGATGGGATGTAAGAGAGGCTTAAAGAATGACAGTTTTCTCAATTTCCACAGATTGAACTGGTTCCTAATATTAAACAGTATGTTTTAAAAACTGTACTCTATTAAATTTCCCCTCAACATATGAGACTTGTAATCCTAAACTAGGCATATGGTCTACTGGCCAATCAATTCCCAACAGTCTGTTTTATTTATCCTTCATTTACTTAACCACATGCCTTAAATTTTAGCTTCATTTAGATTTTAGCCAGATATTTGCTCAAAATCTCTCAACATTTATTACACTCTTTCTACCGAACATTTTTGATGTTTTTTTGTATCTTACCTATAACTTCCCTGAACCTTAATTTGCGTAATTCTGCTAACAAACAGAGACAATCATGACAATAACACCTCATTAACAGAAGTAGTAAACTTATTAAAGCATGTATACTGATGGTTTACATTTTTCATGAATGCTGATTCAAAAACTTCTGTCCATAAATGGCCACAATCATTTATTCAATATTTCAGTTACTGATTTCTGATTTATAAAACAAAGAGGCTTTCTAACATTTATGATAAAAAAATAACCTTTTAAATGTCTCAATTATCCAGAAAAATCATTTTAAAAGATCTCCAAACTTGCACTGAAGTTTTCCGCATACTTACATATATAAATTCCTGACTACATTTATTCACTGAAACATATCTGCATATATACTGAATTTGAACTCTCCAGGTACAACTATATATGCACATACTCAATATACCTTTTGCATTAGATTTACACTTTTTATGTACAGTTCTTTACACTATCTATGATAAACAATACACATGTGTCACAGGTGATTGGTGTGATCAGATTTTACATGTGATAACTGAACAGTTTAGTCATTTTGCAAAATGCCTTAAACTACTGGAAACTGGCGCTACACATTGTGTGTAATGCCCGAACACAGTTTTCTGTTTTTGTTTCATGTTTGATGATTATTACTTCCTCCAAAGAGATATTAATTTCATGACCATTTATTTGTCCCATTTACTTACTGTTACATGCCTTGATGGAGGAATGCACTCTCTGAGTGCTCTTGTGAATGAAATATTTTAATATGCAATTTCATTCTTCAGTATTGTATATTTTAGTGAATATGCTTCACATTCTTTGAGAGAAACCACAATACTAACAATGATATTTAAGATAAAAAGCTTTACTAAAATTTGCTTTTCATTATTTATACAAAACCATATACGGAGAACATAAAATACAAGCAAATACTACAGAATGCTAAGAGTTATGCTGTAAAAATATAACGTAATTTGCAAAATTGGCAATGACAAGTACTGTAAGATATTGTGTTCTCTCACCAACAGTTATCATTACAAACATTCTTGTATGTTCACAAAAAATTTTTGAGTCTTACTTGACTGTGCTAAAATATCAAAAGAGACCTGTTCAATTTCTGTGGTTGATAGGTTTATGACTTGAAATAATAAAAAATGTGCAATCAAGGGTATAGTGTAAGATAGGTTTCAGATCACTGTAAGATAAAAATATGACAATACAATGGGTTTGCTATGTCAAATCTTACTAAATCTGATTAGAATATGGAAAAGTTTGCGATAATTTCAGACAGTCATTAATTCTTGTAAACTGTTCCCAATGGACTACTGAGTGCTGTACTTGTAAGCATATTGGGAAGTACCATATTTACCATACAGGATCTCTGTATGATGGCTTTAAGATCATTTAGGTGTTTTAGATTCAGTTTCCAATTCTAATACTTTAACAATCACGACCCAGGTTTACAATTTATTGCAGAAATATAACAGTCTTCTTACAGAGAAACTGTCTTCTTACAGAGATTCCAACTTTCTTATGACCTTTATATTCTTGAGTTACACAGTTTTAAAATTTTCTCCTTTTTCAAAGTATTACCATCATGATAATGAAATAATATGCTAATATGTCTTTTAATGTCTTGCTGAACAAAAATGTTATGTCTTAAAAGAAATTATATATTTTAAGAAAAATTATTATCTATACTTGACTATTTTAACTCCTTTATTTTTGTACACCTTGATCTTTTTACATAACACATTTTATAACTGTCACATATAAAAGCTCGTTCTACCTTTGATTTGGACAAAATTCTGTAGAAAAGTCCCAAACAGAAAGAGGCTCGGGTTTAGTTAAACTTGTTTCTGCAAAACAGAATCAACGTCAAAGTTTTCAGCATTTGCTTCATCTTGTTAAAAAGCCCCAACAAAGCAACATCAGAAGACATATTCCTTTGAAAAAAAAATCAATTGAACTTTCTGACGTCTTACAGCCATGAAAAGAGACATAAAATGTATCACCTTTAGTGATCACATAGTGAAACTGCTCCTTTATTAACTCATACAAAAAGTATGATATATATAAAAATAGCTTAATTGGTTGGTTAGTACATCTTAATTTGCTTGTGCCATCAAGACATAACCAAATGCTATGAATACCATACTTACATGATTACACAGAATGCCTGAAACTTGAAATTAGAGTGTTTGTCTCATGAACTTAAATGAACCCCGCATAACAACATCAGCGGACACACTAGTTGAAGAAATTCTCTTGAACATTTTGCCCTTCTTACAACTTGAATGAAAAAAGTATGAAATATCTCATCATAAATGATCTTAAATATAAAGTCATTAATACAAATGTACAGTAAGCATAAGATATGTTATATATATATATATCATCATAGTTATTAATTAAACAAAAAGAGGTTTGCACAAATGATGAAAACTTTGATATTACTCTTGTTAATAAGTATAGTTGCAACTGGGAGCTCCCAACTTCTTCTGTGATCCAGTCACTGAACCTGAGCTTGAGGGAGTAAACAAAAATTCACCACAAGGGTCCTAGCAAAAAGTGAAAGGCACTAGTCACTTTGATATATAACAATTTTGTGAGTTACCACTCACTCTTTACCACCCTTTAAAAATTCAAGGATCTGGTAAGTACATAACAGTGGGTAAAAAGCTAAATTTAGACACCACAAGCGACTTAAGAAGAAAAACCTTCCCAAATAATGACAGATTTCTCCACTTCCACAGATTAAGTTGGTTCCTTATATTTAACAGTATGTTGCAGAAATTGTATATAGTAAATTTCTCCTCAAAATATAATCCTAAACCATGCCTATGATCTGCTCTCCAATCCAGTCCAAACAGTCTGTTTTATTAATCTTACATTTATAACATCCCTTACATTTTAACTTCATTTAGGGGATCATGGTTGCAGAGTGATAACACTCTCGCCTCCCACCTCTGAAATCTGGGTCGGTTCTTGTGGGAAAGCTGGTAGTTGCTTACTGTTGGTCGGCAGTTTACAGTACAGAACCTTGAAGCAACTGTATGTACTGGTTTCCTCTGCCTATAAAACTACCCATTGTGATATGACCTGTACAGTGTTGAAAGTAATGTAAAACCCTAAATAAATAAATAAATTACCTTTAAGTTTTAAGCCAGGTATTTGCTTAAAATCTCTTAATATTTGTAACACTCTATTTGATGTTTTTTACCTTACATATTACATTCCTCAACCTTAATTTGTGTAATCCAGCTAACAAACAGACACACAGACAAAGATACAATCATGACAGTAACACCTTATTGGCGTAAGTAATAAGCTTGCTAAAGCATGTATACTGCTGGATTGCACTTGCCATGAATGCTAATTCAAAACCTACTGTCCATCAAAGGCCAGAATAACTGATTCAATATATCCGTTCCTGGTTTATGATTGATAAAACATAGACTTTCTAACATTTTTGGTTAATATACACCCTTCCAAATCTCTTAATTCTCCGAAAAATCCCTTTAAAACATCTCCAAATTGTATGAATACAAAAAGTTGAAAATGAAACTGGGTTTATATATGGGCCTTTTTTGCACACACTTACTCTGAAGTTTTGCATGTACTTACATGTACTCCCTTATACACCTATTCACTGAAACATATATGCATATAAAGTGGCTTTGAACTCTCCATGTACAGATATTTTCACACTTACTTAATATACCTTTATACTGTATTTACACTTTTTTATGTAGGGGCCACGGTGGCAGAGTGGTAACACTCTTGCCTCCCATCTCTGAGGCCAGGGTTCAGTTCCGGGCATGGCCTCAAGTGGGAAAGCTGGTAGTTGCTTGCCGTTGGTCGGCAGTTAACAGTACAGAACCCTGACAAACTGTATGTACTAGTTTCCTCTGCCCTTTCAACTACCCGTCGTGATATAACCTGTACAGTGTTGAAAATACACTTTTTATGTACAGTTCTTTTCACTATTTATACTAAACCATATTCATTTGTCACAGGTGATTTGTGTAATCAGGTTTACTCAGGCATTACTTTTAATGACTAAACATTTCAGTCATTTGCAAAATGCTTAACCAGCTGGCTCCACACATTGTGTGAGTACAATTTTCTCTTTCTGTTGTATATTGGTACCCAAAAATAATTTTGATTTTCCCATTTACTCATTATTACATGCCTTTGTAGAGAGATGCACTCTCCATTTGCTCTTCTTTATAAACAATTTTGATATAATTCACTTTTATCCTTGCTTGTTATACATTTTAGAGAATATACTTGAGGAACAACAAATACTGAAATGGCAAGAGTTTATGCAATAAATATCTCAGAATGTTAGCAAAGAAACATACTTTAAAACATGTGCTCAACAAGTTGTCATTAGACATACAGTCTTGTATATTCCCCAGTTTACTTGACTGTGCTAAAGTATCATAAAACCTACAAACTGTTCTGAAATATAAGCATAAGAATAAGGTACAACACATTGTACATTAAGTAATTGACTTACTTTGAAAATAAAAATTACCCATTCTGGGATTCCTTTTGGCTAAAACTGTCAGCTAATTTTAATTGTTGTAGTAGTGTTGTTAAGCAAATTTATAATGTAAATTTAACCACAAATCCTAACATGATTTAGGGGATTAAAGGGAGGGAAGTGGAGAACCCCAAGTTATACTTAGTAGTTCATATTATGTACATACTATTTGTTAGTTGGTTGAATTTAAAATAGATAAAATCATGTGGGTTGCATTTGACCTTAAAAGGAAATTACTCTAAGTAGGAATAGGCAATTCATTATGAATCTTGATGTTATAACTTGAACTGTTATTCAAATATTACCATTGATACTGAAACCATATCAATATCAATAGCACACAATATTACTCCTCTTAATAAGTTGCAACTGGGACCTCCCAACTTATGTTGCAATCTAGCCACTGAGACTGAGCTTCAGGGAGCTAGACAAAATTTCAACACAAAGGTTCCAAAAGAAAAGTCGCTAGTGACTTTAATACATGACAATTTTATAAGTTACAACTCACTCTTTAATAATCAGTTATATTCAAATACCTAATACAAGATATCTTTCATGATAAGACATATTAGCTAAGCAAGATGCAAATAAGAATATTTAGCACAACAGTTTTACTATCAAGATGTTAAAACGTTTGAAGAAAATATAAACCTAAAATTTTCAAGATATATGAGAAACATCAAAAAGTTTTGAAACCAAAGGAGAAATATACTGTGACAATTGATTTTATTTCAACTCTGATTTTTGATTGGTTGTCATTACAGTTTGCACCTAGCAGATATTAAGTGCTATAAATGTTCAATTACAATAGGAATTGATGTGTTAAAATTAATTTCCAGTTCTATCCAAAAATAAAATCAGAAAATTTAAAGATTGTGTAATATTTCATACCTAACCACTTAAATGTGACGTTTCTCAGGAAAGTGTCTGGAACAAGTCGTACAAAAGTAAAACTAATCTGTATTTATATCTTATGTATCATGAATTGTGTAATGAAATTAATTCTGTTAATGGGAACATAACATATTGTACTGAATGTTGTGTTTTTCATAACAATACTATTAAAATTATGTGATGTAATTGTAAGCATAGATAAGTGTTATCATAATACCACGTCTACTATTGCTGTTTATAAGTATGATGTACAATATCTAATGTCTGATAGTGTAAAATATATTCTAAAAAATATACAAGATATGATAAAACTGGCTGGTTGTAAAGTATCTTCTCAAAAATACACAAGAAACGATAACACTTTTTAATATCAATATAATAAATGAATAATCACCAACATGATACAAAAGTATGTTAGACCTGGAGAACAGCTGAAGTCATTACATAAAGTGTCTAAACTGTTAATATGTGACTTCACAGATTGCCGACAACACATATGTTATGCGCAATCCATAAAATTTCCCAGTTAGTAAAATAGATAACTGAAATATGCACTCTGCAAAATAGGCAATTAATTCCACTGCAACTTCGTATTACATTAGCTATCTTGATTTATCAACTTGCTAACTCGATATATTGATTTACCTGGACAATCAATTACAATGGAGACACAGGACACAAGGAGACAAAGATAACTGTGGGCAACACAACTAGTAAAACATGTTCATATATTCATTTAAATTTTGTTATTTTCACTGTAAAAACATTTAGGTTAAAACAGCATTCAGAGACATACACTCCTTGTTTATATACCTACAAAGAAATCACCATTAAATGGAAAGCAGAAGAAAGCTTCATATGGCATTAGATTCAGGGCAACAATGAATGCATAGACAAATGGGTTGAGTAAGGAATCTTTTTGAACGGATACACAGGATATTGATACCATAATTTAGTCCACCGGTGACTAACTAGCTAAATCTGTACTAGACAATATTCTGATGAGCTTTCTGTACAGTTTAAACTCAAAGAACAGGCACATTCTGAAGAAAATGTAGGCTTTGGAAAAAATGAAATTTTATGAACTCTATTCCTGTCGCATCCTCTAGAACAACATCCATATTACATGACCACTTTCTGACTTTGCATACATCTTCATGGTTGCAACCGTCTGACACTGACAGACTGACTTTCCAGGAAGAAAATGATGCTTTTTCAAAACCCTGGAACTGCATTGTTGTCCACTAGCTCTGACAGTGTTATGTATGCACATACCAGACCTACAGCACCATCAACGGAGGTGTTTCCTTCCCTTGAGACCATACGGAGGATGCCAGATGTTTACATTTCTGTATAACACCGGCCTTCCCAAATATTAACAGCATGATCAAATGATGCAAGGTAAGACCACTTTCCACAATATGACTGAAATATGGATGGTACTACACTCAGTCCTCTGCTATCAACTGTTATTGTAAACTATCCGATTGCTGGTTTACTTCATCAGCCACTATGCTGATAGGATATAATAGGAAAACTTCCCGAACAACATATACAGGAAAAATATATCAAGAATGAAGATAACAGTATTTTACGAGTGTGTAGCACAAGTATTATATTGTTAATCTTCATGAATGATATAATTTTTTTCTGTATATGTAGGATGAGGGATGTTTTACGTTTATCATCCATAACTTTGTACCATTTATGGGTTTAAATAACATGAATATTTAATAAGAGAACGTGAAAAAGCTGTCAAAAAGCCCTGGCAAGAGCGAATATAAAAACTTCAATCTTACACTTGCAATATATCAATTATTGCTGCATTTTTATGTAATTCAAATAAGCAGAAGCACTGTAAGATCACCTTCCTAATGATATATATTTAGTTGTTTTTTTTACGTCGCTTTCAACACTGTACAGGTCATATCACGATGGGTAGTTGGAAGGGCAGAGGAAACCAGTACATGCAGTTGGTCAAGGTTCTGTACTGTTAACTGCCGACCAACAGCAAGCAACTACCAGCTTTCCCACTTGAGGCCATTCTAATGATATATAACACATACTTGTAAGTTACATACTTTCCGAGATATTGTTGAAAAGTCAGAAGTTATTCACAATCATTGTCCATGGTACAGAAGCACTGTTGTATATAAAAAATATGCCGCTCCATATATCCCCCTTACTAGTCAGATTCGACACGTGGTGGATAATAAATGGTTTAACTGCTCATATGTTCTTCAAGAGAAATCAAACGTTTTGGGATGAATAGATAAATCAGATTACAAATATTATGGATGAAATGTGATAGATTACTGAAGAATCTGATGTGACATCTGAGATACCTCAAGATCTAGTCTTTTAGTGTTGTGGAGAAAAAAAAAAGCTTTCACACAGGTCATTTAGCGTGACCATACTCTTAGCGACAATCTCATCTTTTCTGACATTTGCACTTCCTCAGAGCATCGGTCAATTAACAAACTTGAGCTTTGTAATCAAACTGTGATCAATCATTACTTTGTTACCGCTTATCCAAGTAAGGCTCATTGGAGGTTATGTTTTAAACCTGTCACAGATAAATGACCATGTTACTTTAGATTTGTCTTATCCTAATTGGAAATTCCGCTATTTCTCGTGTTGAAAGAACTATTTAATGAAGACTTAATTTCCAACCATCGAGAAAATATCAGAATCTATCACGAATTCTGAAGACACTCTCATTAATGCCACATGTACTTCTGGAAACCTCAGAGTAAACCCAGCTAACACCATAAAATTTAGATATGCTTTGGAATAAAGGATGTAGGCTGACACAGCAGTAGTGTTTTCCTGTGCTCATGCAAGCATCTCTTAGCTTTTCTCATGGCCCAGCTATATTGATGACAATTTATATCATTCACAGAAATCAGGTGGATGAGAGATTTTGTTATTTGTATAAATTTCTAGTGATATTAGGCTAACCAATTAACCCTTAGAGTACGGCTTCCCCTTTAAGAAAGCATGCCTTCTTTGGAGTGACAAGTAATATTGACCTTTGCACCCTAAGTATTAGATGAGAAAGGTACACAAAATTTGATAGACTGCATACCAGTCAATCAAAGCCAAAGTGAACCATTTAGGAGTGATATCTCTACAGAAGCAACAATCCCTAGTTGAAAAATTTAGGTCACTTAGTTTTACATTCCCAAATCATTTTTTGTTGTGATAATGAACCCTGATCAACCCAAAAAGTGATTCACAGTTAGATCTGCAGTCAATTTGAACTACGAGTCGTGAGGTCAAAGGTCAAATGGAGGTAAAGATATCAGAAGAATATATTGAGACAATTCTTTATTTACACGTTAGAAAATCAGATAAAGAAGGTTTAAAATATTACATAGTATTACATTTTAGAAACCCCCACAGGGGACGTATAACTCAGAGTGTAAATTATAAAATACCATAGGGTTACACAAATACCCAGTTGAGGGTGAATGAAATATATGGAAAATGTACACCATCTGGTTTTTTTAACGACACACATACGTTACTGCCGAGCATACAGTCATGTCTCAGTATAAGTCAGTCCAGTATAGGTTAAGTTAGATATGTGACCTAGGTCAGCTAGGTCAGATTAAGGTCAAAATAAGTAGGGGGAGCCCGGAATGCCATCTATCCAATAAAATAATGAGCTACATCACCCTAAAGGTGGGTAAGGTCTAAACATAAAAGTGTATGTATAATTTCATGGCCGACAGAATCCACAGTTGGCCAGCAGGACTGTAAGTTTTATTTTTTTTTTAAATTTATTTGTTGTTTTATGTCGCGTTCAACAGCCAGGGTCATATTCCAACAGGTAGTTTACAGGTGGAGGAAACCAGTGCATACTGAACTGTAAACCACCGGGTATCGGCAAGTAACTACCAACTTTCCAACCTGAAGGGCCGACCTGTAAACCGGCGGCCTCAGAGGTTGGAGGCGAGAACTCTAACCGCTACACCACCGAGCCCCTTAGTAGGACTGTAAGAACATTCGATCAAAGACATGTAACTTGTCAAGTGATTTATCTGAAGGAAATAGAAGCCAGGGGACTTCTGGTGATAGTTTTTGTGTAAATACACGTAATAATAGACAGATGTGTTGAAACAATCAAGCCAATAAATATTGGTAACATCTTTTGTGCACAAAGTTGGTTTAACGTTTACATGTAAAAAGTTAGGGGTGGTTTCCCTGCAAGAGGTTGTCTTAGTGTGATTTTTTATCTTGGAAGGATTCTGATGGCTTCTCTTGGAATCATGCAGATCAAATATGCAGAGGAGCATAGACTGTCACACAGTGCAAACCTTGTACGTGTGCAGTCGGATAGGTTCTAAAGCTCTTTGAATTCTGAAGAACATGGAGATATTGTGTTGTGATATTGTGATATTGTTACCAAAAAACACAACAATACTTCATTGTGGATTTCTGATTTCACAAGCTCAGGTGAGCAGGGGCAATGTTGGCAATCGATAATGGCTGTTCCTTTAGAGAGCATTATTGTACATAAATTATGTGATGCAGTTTTGTGATGTGGTCACATTTGAAAAGTTTTTCTTCATTGGGTTTACATTATTCCTGGGGTCTTTGCTTCATCAGTTCTACCTACACTTAGGTTGGGCTTCATACAAATGAGATACCAGTTAGTAGGGGTAGCGACATAAGGGTTACCTTATTTATTGCTTCAGCCTCTCTTTCTTTAAATCTATTTATTTAATTGGGGTTTTACATCACTTTCATCACTGTACAGGTCATATCACGACGGAAGGGCAGAGGAAACCAGTATATACAGTTCATTAGGGTTCTGTACTGTAAACTGCCGACCAACGGCAAGCAACTACCAGCTTTCCCACTTGAAGCCGTGCTGGGGATTGAACCCTGGTCTCAGAGGTGGGAGGCGAGAGTGTTACCACTCTGCCACCATGGCCCCTCTCTTTCTTTAAAAGCAGTTATTCTGGTTAATTACTCTAATTACATAAATGAATGAACTTTAATCTTTCTATTAAAGTCTTGCAGTCAATTCCAAACCACCCTCACTTAAACTTGAGATTTTGAAGGAGGCAGTTACCATTTTTATAATCAAAATTTTACAATCCCTTACACCATCCCTTTCAATCTAAGTCAGTGCTAACGTTAAGCTTTTAGTCTAAGATATAAAGTCACCAATAACAGAGAGACAGTGCAGTGTCAGTAACAAACGGACAAACAAACATTCACCTGGATGTGAACCAGGAATTAGTAGTGATATTTTGGACTTCGTCCATGAAAGCGACCACTGGTGATGGTGTGGGAGTCAAGTTTCTCAAACAAAACACAATGTTACTCACAGTTTATATATATTTATTTGGGGTTTTACGTCGCTTTCAACACTGTACAGGTCATATCACGATGGGTAGTTGGAAGGGCAGAGGAAATCAGTACATACAGTTCGTTAGGGTTCTGTACTGTAAACTGCCGACCAAAAAAAACTACTACCGACTCTGACAATTTGTATTGTAACAAGTAATCTTGTGCCAGAAAATGGAACTGAAATAATGTTAAAAGACGATAATTGAAATGAAAATTTATTTATTTAACTGGATTTTTTAACATCGCTTTCAAAACTGTGTAGGTCATATTATGATGGAGAGTTTTATAGGCAGAGGAAACCAGTACATACAGTTGGTCAAGGTTCTGTACTGTAAACTGTCAACTGGTAAGAAACTACCAACTTTCCCACATAGGGTCCAGCGTATAACCCCGGACCTCAGAGGTGAGACGCAAGTGTGTTACCGCTGCACCACCATGGCCCATAATTGAAGTGTACAGTGATGAAATTATGTATTATACAAGTAAATATGATGGTTGTGGGTCTTCTGAAGACAATATGTGAATAGTACCACTCAATATGTGTAACTGAAGATTTGTATGAAACTTTTTAATCAGAAAACAAACGAGTTGTGTCAAATATGTTGAAAAACTAAATGTCAGACTATGTGATTCCAAATGCTTAACATTGGCAAAGTACACTTTGGACCCCAACCATCTATTTTCATTAATCAAGATCACCAATGTAACTAATCCAAAGAGAGGTCGTCATTATCAGTAAGCCAAGCAGGTCACTGCGGTTTCAGTCCTTGAGGTCATGTTCATGTGAGCTTTAGGGTGCTGTATTGTGTACTCACGCCTGGAAACAACAGTCAGCCAGATGAACTGGGACAGCTATCCCAAGGTTGGAACCCAGGATGGGAAAGTTTAGATCCAAGAAGCAAGATTGTTTAGGCTGACTTGCGAAACCCTTGATGCATACTTACAGTATATAGATTTGAATCTGAGTCAAAAAATTTAACCCAAGGTCACAGAGGTCAAAGTCCAATGAATATACCAGGTCGTAAAGATGGGTTTGTCAATTCTATTTTACACGTTAGTACATAGTAAACAGTGACTGAAAGAATGTTTAAAATGACACAAAATGGGAATGTTAAAACACCATTTATCACCATAACACAGAAAAAGAAGTTAAACACCAATGACAACAAAAGTACACACGATATATGGTTACAATCTACACTTCAAACTTAGTCAACACTATCCCACAAGGTCACATACCCATTTAGGGTTAGTTACCATAAAGGACAGCAGTTAATTAGGATTAGCAGCAACACTTAGTTAACTGCAATTGCAGTTCATGGTTAGTACGGCTCAGTGTGTGTGCAAATTTGGTAGGGGTGAGCCAGGGTCTGACTCGACTGCTTAATATCATCCTGGGTAACCTACATCAATCCCATATGGGAGACCTCCCCGGGAGAGAGACTATTTCCCTGGGGTGTTATTTGTCACTAGTATATGTTGAGTTTTGAAGTAAGCACAAATAGAAAGGCTTTCATTAATAACTCTTTACTTTTATTAGGGATTATCGGCTTGGTTGTAATACAAAGACTGATATTCCTTTTGTTCACAGTCTCTGATGTCATGACATTAATATTCAGCATTATGTTAAACAGTACATGTTATGATTCAGTTAATGCAAATACAGGTCTAAAATGTACCAGTATAGATTTGTTACAGTTGAGGACATTATGGAATGATGTTATGAACACTACAATATGAAATGCTGCTATTCAGTTGTCAGTTGAAAATGTCACAGTAAAATTATTCATTATTACTATGCAGGCTTCCTCTGTCCCATATGTTTGTTGTCTTTTGCAACCTCAAACTAGAATGACTTCTTTCCAAAATGTTTACATGCAATAACATTGCATTTTTATGAATGCTCTGTACTATCATAGAATCCATAGGCCTTGTTTACATAACGGTTAAAAAACAATGTCTCTTTATTGGATTTCTGAATTCGCATGCCCCAGTCATTTTTTATTTCATGGTAGACTGAATTGCCAAAACATAAAACCACAAGTGTACTTCTTTGGTACCGCGGATGTACATTATGAAAGTAAAATTATATTTGTGTTATGTAGTGCTCAGCCAGTGAATTTCGACACCCAGTGAATTTCATCACCTGCCATTTAAACAATCAAAAATCAGCTATACTTTTGTTTAAACAGATGTAACCACAGCTTGCAACATTAACATGTAATTCAGCGATGAAAGTAAAGTATAAAAATATTCTAACATCGTCATGAAATGCAGATGACGAAATTCACTAGGTGACGAAGTTTGTATATATATTTACCTCCACCAAGGAGGTTATGTTTTCGCCTGGGTTTGTTTGTGGGTTTGTTTGTGAGTTTGTTTGTGAACAAGATGACTCAAAAACATTATAGACAGATTTTGATGAAATTTTCAGGATATGTCTGAAAAGGTGACAAAAAGAAATGTTTCAATTTTGGGAGTGATCCGGATCACTATCTGGATCTTCTGGATCCATAAAATGTAATTTTTAAAGACAGATGACTCCAAAAGTTATATAGGATTTTGACGACATTTTCAGGATATGTCCTAAATAGGACAAGGAACAAGTGATTAGATTTTAGGAGTGGTCTGGATCACTGTCTGGATCCATGAAAAATATATTGGGAGTGATCCGGATCACTATCTGGATCTTCTGGATCCATGAAATGCAATTTTTAAATCAGTGTGAATCCAGTTGCAAAAGCTATGTTTTCTTGGTCAAGAAATCTAAAAAAGTAACCCCATCTCCCCCCCCCCATACAAACCAAGCACCCAGTAAAGGCATTTCATGCTGTGCTTCAATTGAGCTCCCTTGGCAGAGGTCTGCGCTCTCAGAGCACTCTTGTTTTAATTATATCACTTCATGAAATAAATAAAACTGAAGCAAACGACAAGTGACCATTTGTTTGTTTATGTTATTTATTGTCTGTTTCGTAAATATTTTGAAGTGAACGACAAGTGACTGTTTATATTATTTGTGGTCTGTTTCAGAAATATATTGTTTGCATTTGGGGAGGTAACACTTTAGGGGCTACCTTAGTCAGTGGCTAGCATTGTTTGTTAGCTACCTTATAGCATGTTTATTTAACCTTTGACCTTTGTTACATTAATTTTCCCGCTGTTTTACATAATTTTCCCTCCTGCCTCACTTCAAAACCAGTTTTCAGTGAGGCAAGTCGCCATTTTACCTTATAAAAACTTTTAATAACTTGTGAAACTGGTGCTACAGTCATGTTATACGAAGTTTTATGTGCTTTTAAACATTTTATATATGGGTTTTAACTGGACTTGATTGTAAATAAGTACCTGTTGGACATTTTGCCTCAGGGCGAATGCTGTGGAAGAGGAGTTTTATGACTCTGCTTTGAGTCGTGCTTGACTTTGCTCTGTGTTGTGGAGCTTCCATTGAGGGCAGTTTTAGCCTTATTTGTCATCCAAATTTGGCAAGCTCAAGCACGATTCAAAGCAGTGTTTCTGCTTATATATTTTTCAGAATGGTCAAAACTTTTGACTGTGTAAAATGTGGGGGTCACCACGCTAGACCCATAAATAGAAATTGTAAAGTTGAGAAAGACAAGGACACACCAATGGACACTAATATGCAGATATTAAAAGAATTGCAAAGTCTTAGTGGTCGTATGACCCAGATGGAGGACAGGATGGAAACCCTGGGCTCCACATCATCGTTGCCAGCTAGAAGCCACGTCTCCAGTGTTTCTTCCCAGAAGTCACCGACAGCCAGCGAAAGATCCAGACCAGCCATAGAATCCCCAGAACAGGACCTCTTGCTGCCCACACTGGCCAGTCTACGACAGTCCAGATCCATACAAGAACAAGTGGACTCATGGATCAAGGAACTGCAAGGTGTTGAAAAAGGCAAGTTCAAATCTCAAAGGGGTGGTTCAGAAATTGTCTGGGTTAAGAAAGAAGTAGCTTGGCCGCATAACCATGTATTGGGGGGTAGTTCTAAAAATAGGGTTAGCTATGATACATTAACTGTAAGCCAATGGGTGTCAGGATTTGCCACTATCATAAGGGATGAGAAAGACTTGAATACAAAGAACAAAATGTTAGAATACCTCTCAGAAAACATGGAGGATTCCCACGACTTTGGGTGGGCAGCTGCAAAAGGCTCACATGCAGTGTTGTTGTGTAAGATGGAGGAGGGTCGAGTTACATGGGATGAAACCCACAAAATCGATAGAGTTAGGCGAGCTTATGCTCATAGGTCCACATCTTCACATCAAAACACTCAAAGTAACAAAAAATCAGGAAATAAAGAACATTCCATGCCCTGTAGATATTTTCAAAAGAACTCCTGTTCACACAAAGGTGACCACGAAACTGGGGGAAGATTATATTTACATATCTGTTCCTATTGTCATTCTCAGGGGAAAAATGTGGCACATCCACTTAAGGAATGCAGAAAAACAAAAAAACGAGTAAGGCACTGCAGAAATGCAGTGCCAAAACTAAGTAAACGTAGTTTTAGGTGTACATATGCTTCAAGAGTTGTTTCAATACTATCAAAGATCATATTGGCAGTGAAAATTGGCGTTTAGATTGGGCTAAACTCAACAACAAGTCGTATGCTTGGGTGGCTAGTCAAAAAATTCGTCAGTCAGCTGTAACTGTCAGAAACAAAAATGTCAAAAACACTCAAACTTGTGTCAATGGTCATATACACGACAGTTCTGTCAAATATCATGCCAAAACTGTTGATCGGAACAGTGAAACCCAAGCATCACAAAGTGTACCTAAAACAACACATGTCAATAAGGGTTTGTCAAAGGTGTCAACAGACAATGTTATTTCAACACGAAATAGGTTTGATGTATTGAATAGTATTGATAACAATACTGATTGTGGGTTACAATACACGGGAAATGTCAAATGTGTTCAATTTGCAGATGTTACAAGTGAATGTAAACAAAGTAACGTGAATGTGAATAATGATAATGTAGCAGTTGTACATAAGGATGCGTCAATTGACAGTTTGGTTTTAAAAAAACAGTCAAATAAACAGCAAGGAAACACCAGCACAAGTAAAAACTTGACAACGTTAAGTAAATCTGCAGTGAGCAGCAGTTGTGCAGGTGAGTCAAATGTCTTGCAAACGTTTTCACCAAATGATAAACGACGGCGTCATCTAAGCGTCAGTGGTGTTACTGATAAGTAGGACTTGGAATTACGCTTTAGGCCTCGTCATAGAGATCAAATTGCCTCTGCTAAAGAAAATTATACATTTACAAGGTGGAATATGGAATAACCAAACACAAGAAAAATTGGGTTTTATACCTTTAGGTGACCTTACTTTGCCACCAATTGACCTTCAAAAACAAAGCAAAGAGCATATTTTTGATATACACAGACGGGTCAAAGTCTCAGGTACTCACAATTATATGAAAACTCAAGTTCAAATCCAATCACAATTGAAGCCAGATGTCTGGCACAAATATCTTACTAATTACTGGGACTCCCAGTTAGTACTATTACTAAGATATGGCTTTCCTCTGGACTTTAATTATAGTACTCCTTTGAATAGTGTTGAGAGTAACCATAGCTCGGCTAACCAGTACTGGCAAGATGTACAGGCTTATTTAGATGAGGAGAAGGAATTTGGTGCAATATTAGGCCCCTTTCAAGAAGCCCCAATTGATAACTTGCCCGTCTCACCATTTCTAACTCGGGACAAGCCTGGAGGCGCGCACAGAAGAGTAATTGTAGACCTCAGCTTCCCTCATGGCTATTCGGTCAATGCAGGTGTCCAATCTGAAACATACCTAGGCACTCCCTTTCTATTAACATTACCCACAATAGATAATATCACCAACAAAGTCAAAGAATTGGGCAAAGGTTGTCACTTATACAAAATTGACCTCAGCAGAGCTTTTAGGCATGTCAAACTAGATCCAAAAGATTATAATCTCTTAGGCTCAAGACTAAATGGCCTATATATTGACAGTTGTCTACCTTTCGGATTTAGGCATGGCTCAGCGCTGTTTCAGTGCCTCAGCGATGCAGTACGCTTTATTATGGCCCAGAAGGGCTTTTCTGTAACAAATTATATAGATGATATCATTGGGCACTCAGTAATCAGTAAATCAAATGAATCCTTTCAAACTCTAAGAGCTCTCCCCTTAGAACTAGGTTTTGACATTAGTAAAAAGAAAGTAGTCCAACCGGCAACAAGGGTCACATGCCTAGGGGTTGACATAGACACTGAACAATTCACAGTGTCCATACCTCCAGAAAAAGTAACTGAAATTCTAAAAGACTGTACTTCATGGGCTAACAGGGAAGAGTGTACCAAAAGACAATTGCAGTCCTTGTTAGGCAAATTATTATATATTACGAAATGTGTTAGAATTTCAAGGCCTTTTCTTAATAGAATGCTGGATGTACTGGATGATAAAACATCAAAAATTGCACTCACAGTCGATTTTAAAAGAGACTTAAACTGGTTTTTGGAATTCATTCCTAAGTTTAATGGTAAAGCCTTCATCTCCCATTATCCCATCAGTGAAGAAATTGAATTAGACACCTCACTACAAGGACTGGGGGCCAGATGGGGCACCCAGGTATATAGCATTGCAATTCCCCTGGGGTACAAGAATCTCTCCATAGTCCATCTCGAAATGTTAAACATTTTGGTAGCCATTCGGGTATGGGGTGCTAGTTGGAGTGGAAAGGCGGTTAGAATAGCATGTGACAACCAGGCTGTAGTCATGGTCCTTAACTCTGGCAAAACTCGAGATCTCACACTAGCAGCCATTGCTCGCAATATATTCATGACTGCTGCCCAGTTCGACATATTTTTAAAAACAGTACACATAATGGGGGTTAAAAACGAAATTGCTGATAGTTTATCAAGGTGGACCATTTCTGAGTATTTTAGAAATAAATTTTTTAAGTTGATGCCTCACCATACTTGGGATAAACCATCCAATGATGTACTAACTATAAATTGGTCTATTTAATCTTCACAGATCCATCTCCAACCGCAGTGTTAAAACACAGAGCCACCAACAGACTCAAACTGGCCCTGGCAGACTCCACTTCCAGAAGCTATGATTCAAAATTTAGAATTTTCCTTTCATTTTGTTCCTTTGCTGCCATTGACATAAAACATATATCTCCACTGCAAATCCTTACTTTCTTCGAGTTTCTCACCTTTAATAAAGTCAGCTTTTCAGGCCTGGCAAATTACCTGTCGGCAGTCAAAACCTCCTTATTTTTGCATGGCCTAGATGTCTCCAGCTTCATGGATCCAAGGATTAAGCTCTATAATAAAACAAACATGAGGCATAGACCTTTTAATCCCGCTATTAAACCCATCACTGATATTGATACCCTTCAAGTGATTGCCCTGCAATGTGACAGAATGCATATGGGTCACATATGCAAAGCAGCCATATTGCTTGCTTTTTTTAGCTTCCTGCGAATTTCCAATCTGGTCCCCCACTCCATAGTCGGATATGACCATCTAAAACATCTATCTAGAGCAGACTTAATATTTGCTCCCCCTGGCATGCACATTATAGTAAAGTGGTCGAAAACCCTTCAGAATAGAGATAAGGTTAAGATCATCAAAGTTCCTTCACTGGGAAAATCCCCTTGTGCCCAGTATCAGCCGTTAAAAAGCTATTGTCAACATCACCGGGTTCGAACAACTCACCTCTGTTTCAGATTAAATGTTATCACAAATGGATGCCTCTGACAGACACCAGACTGAGGAAATTTTTGGCTAAAGTACTCAAAGCCCTGCACCTTACCAATCATGGCTTCACCTTTCACTCCCTTCGACGTTCAGGTGCCACCCTGGCGTTCAACCTCAATGTACCTATGCAGGATATCCAAAGTCATGGCACCTGGACGTCGGAGGCAGTTTGGGCCTACATCACCCAAGATCATAATGCTGCTGATACAGTGGCCCGTTCTTTTCGCTCCCTACTGAAGGCCTAACTACAAATACTGGGGTTTGGGGCAGTTTATCTTTGTAATCTTAAATTAAAATCATCAATAATATGATAATATTCATATCTACAAACATTTCATATTAAAGAGTAAAATATGCGGTGGCTAGGCCACCTTAGTTGTAACTAGTAAATTGATTTCAGTTTAATTCTTGTCAGGTTTTAATCACAAATCTAAGCTTTAACTTAATCTAAATGTAAGGTGACCTTGTCACCTTCCAAGTCCTAGTCTTTAATGTAAGGCCACCTTTTGATAATCTTTAATTCAGTTTGTGGTGACCTTAGGGTCAGCTTAAAGTTTATGTGTATTCTTATGTTAAGGTGGCCTTATATGTGTTTGTGTCTCTTCTATATATCCATGTTGAAGTATGTAAATATTTATAGTACACTAATATATAGAATAAAATTAATTATCCCCACTTGTCTTGTTTATCTGTATACTAGCAAGGCCAGGACACTGTGGGGAGGTAACACTTTAGGGGCTACCTTAGTCAGTGGCTAGCATTGTTTGTTAGCTACCTTATAGCATGTTTATTTAACCTTTGACCTTTGTTACATTAATTTTCCCGCTGTTTTACATAATTTTCCCTCCTGCCTCACTTCAAAACCAGTTTTCAGTGAGGCAAGTCGCCATTTTAACTTATAAAAACTTTCCCACGTCCCTCCCTCCAGCCTATTAACATTTAGTTATGTAGTTTCAGATATTAGAAGCTTCATGACAATGGCACATGGAAACACAGATGTCTGGTATCTGCTCACCAGTTGTGGTGTCAAGTTTCCTCTGTCGGCTTGTGCAAGCCTCAGTGTCAAGTCGTCAGTTGGGCTGGAATCAATCTTGTGTCCTCATGTATGGTCCAGCCTCTAGTGCCATATCGTGTAAAAGAAAAGTATCTTAAGTGAAGTTGTGCAAAGTTATAATAAAGTTTGTAATACCAGCAAGAATTCAGCATCATCAGTGGGAGATTTAAGTCCACCTTCATGTTCTCACCTTCTTATCCAGCCCTGTTTGTCAGATCTGGGATTCCTGCTGGGCTTCCTTGGATGAGGGGGATCTGTGGAAGCCGTGATCTCTGCAACTGGCCCAAGGACATAATAGCTTGTATAGTAATAGCTCTGTAATTTGCTTATCGTAGCCATCTTAGTGAGAACTCTGAAGGGCTAAATTTGTAAATGTTGAAATTTTTGTTTATTTTCGTAATTTCACTTTAAGCTGATCAGTACAGTCGGCTTATATTCATTTCATCAGAGTCTGATTTCTCAAAGATAAAGTTAATGCGAAAGTTAGCAAGACAGGTAGTAACCATGACAGATGGTAGATTTTACTGTAACAATCTTAACTTTACTAAATTTTAACTGCATTAATGCCTATGCCCTAAGTCATCGCCTCTGTAGTGCATAAGTAGCTAAAGTATTTACTATATCACTTAAACATACAGTAACCTTGGTGAAATTGGGATGTCAACCAGGGTCCCCTAAGGAATTTGTGTATGAGCGGTTTAAGGGGGTCGTAATGCACGACCCAGTAAGGTGTTGTTACTTGAGCTAGACACTCTGGGCCCAATTTTACTGTTGTATTTTACTTTTTTAGTCTTTTATATTTTTACATTTTATCTTGTTATAATACTGTATTTTACACATGGGGCAGTTTATCTTTGTAATCTTAAATTAAAATCATCAATAATATGATAATATTCATATCTACAAACATTTCATATTAAAGAGTAAAATATGTGGTGGCTAGGCCACCTTAGTTGTAACTAGTAAATTGACCTCAGTTTAATTCTTGTCAGGTTTTAATCACAAATCTAAGCTTTAACTTAATCTAAATGTAAGGTGACCTTGTCACCTTCCAAGTCCTAGTCTTTAATGTAAGGCCACCTTTTGATAATCTTTAATTCAGTTTGTGGTGACCTTAGGGTCAGCTTAAAGTTTATGTGTATTCTTATGTTAAGGTGGCCTTATATGTGTTTGTGTCTCTTCTATAAATCCATGTTGAAGTATGTAAATATTTATAGTACACTAATATATAGAATAAAATTAATTATCCCCACTTGTCTTGTTTATCTGTATACTAGCAAGGCCAGGATACTGATAAATATTCGTATAGAGAATAACAAATTTATTTAACGTTTGCTTTTGCGCTAGATGTGGGTTTGGCGATAATATAATGTAGGAATAACACAGGAAGTGTCCTGTGTGAAAGTATATCAGCAGCTGAATGTGTCCGTCAATCATTAGGCTGGTGCTCTGAGTAATTCTGGTGTGTCTAGGGTCTGTCTGGGATTTGTGTATATAAGGGGGAAGCAACCTCTCAGTTGTGGGTTGATTTTGACGGAATCAGGTGCTGCACCAGAAGGAAAATAATGTGTTAGTGATTGCAGGGTAAAACTTGATAATTAAGTGGTGATTTCACTTTGGGGTAAAACCCAAAGTTTAGTTTATATAGAACCTCGAAGTTTACTAATGTGATTTATGTCTGAAGGAGTTGGGGTCAAACCCAAACTTTAGTTGCCATATCTAATTGGAAGTTTCTTTTTGTGATTTAGGTTTGAAGGAGTTGGGGTTAAACCCAAATTTCAGATATCATATGTAATTGAAAGTTTCTTTTGTGATTTAGGTTTGAAGAAGTTGGGGTCAAACCCACAGTCCTGATGTCCTTCATGAGGATGTTGTATATATTTTAATGCTGGGAGGTAGAATCTGCATTTATTAATACATATTTTCTTGATTTAAGCGTCAAACCTGAAAACTTGGGAGAGTTCAAATGAATTAGTATTAATATCTAAAGTTTCTTTATTTTAGCATGAAACCTGAAGTTGTGATTTCATAATGTTCATTGGTATTTAATTTACTTTGAGGTTTTTGATTTAAAATATCATGCTTATGTTTCTTTTGGTATTGATATGACATAGATTTGTAGTTAGAGATGTCAGAATCAGTCTTTCCTTCTGCAAAGTCTGAAACCAAAGGTTTGTTTTAAGATTGAAGCCTAGCCATTTGACAGTGCATGTTTTCGATGTCTAAGCACAGCTGTAGAGTTGGTTAGAGGTTTTTTGATGTCTTAAATCTACTATTTCTATGCTAGAGTATTATGTTTAGATATTCAGGGATTTTGATGAGTTACCTGCACACTTGTATAATTTGTTAGTGGATTCTGTCAACTCAACCCCAGCCTAGGCTGGTGTTTTTGTATTTATAAAGTATTGCTTTAGAACTTGTTGTTTTATATGAATAAAGTTTATGTTTTGATAAGTGTTTTGCTTATACTTCTACTACAGCAGACCCAAATCCCAAACTTAGGAGCCCACTACCATTTGAAACTTTGGGTAACACCATCTTGACATGCTACAATACACATTTCGTCAGATCTTGTCTTCATATTGTTTTTTCTCATAAACTGTATGTGCAACAGTCTGCTAGTTTTCCTAGTTTCTTTTCAGTATACCTCTAAGAAAAAGTCAAATATGCTTAAAATAATATGGTACCATGATATTTGAACAAGTGCTGTATAGCCTTTATAATATTCCATTACTACTTTGAAAGAGACCTGGCCAAAAATGTGCATTTTGAATACTAAGACGACAAAGTGATCTAAAAGTTTCTATTTGTTTAATGTTTTTTCATGAGAAACGAAACTAATAACTAGACAAGACAGTTTTCCATTTAAAACCTTGTTTCATACCAAGACAAATTGCTGTTTTAGGTATTCATTTTTGCTACTGAATGTTCAGGCATTGATTTGTAAAGTGGGCGAATGTCAAATGTATTTCACCAAGAATATGGCACTGTATAAATCAATAAGTAGCCTGGCTTATATGCTGTGCATATTTACACCTCGCAAATACTATATCAGGGAATGTTTGTTTTAATGCAGGATAAATTGTAAAGGAAATAGGATTCTGGACAAAAGAAATGTTACTTCAGATATTTTATATTGACACTGTAAATATACAATACATTTGCACATGCACAAGTAGAGTATCAAACAGAAAAATGATTTTGCAAAAGTAGAGGACATTAGGAATAATATCACTACAAAGGAATATACTCCCGAATAGGTAAGTGAATGTTTTTAAATACCCATTTTGGGTTATTGTGAGTTTGCCTCACCCCGAAAAAGTCAGGAGCACTATAATTTTTGTCATATGACCTACCAATTTTTGTAGGCTAAGAGCATAACTGCAGTGATTATTAACATGTTCAAAATCCTTTGTGGCTGAGCAACTGTCTCCTGGTACTCGTGACCAATTTTTAAGGCGATAATATAGTTAGGGCCTTTGCCTAGGTCAAACCTTTCTGCATGTTTTTGATTTCTGCTTCATGACACTGTCTTAAATGGCTTAAACAGAGAGACCTTATATCTCGCCGGTGCACATTGAAGATCCATCCTCTGCTTTATCAATCCAGTGTGTAGATTTTCATGCAGCTTGTGGGGGATCATGGGCATTTTTTTTTGAAATTTAAAAAAAAATGGTTGTAAACACAAATTGTTTTCCCTAACCGAGTACCAGCAAACGTATCCTATCCAAAGACGAGGCAGACTGAACCACAACCAAAGGTAGATGAGGCTGTTTGGTTATACCTCATGACCCCAGCATGGAAATGTGTGACCTGGGTATAGTCTATGGTGTTATAGCCATTCTTTTTTAATGTCACAACATTTCACAACATGCTTCTGTGAAATTACAGTCAACAGATCTAGTTTTAAAAGGAGGTTTGTACTAAGAGTGTAAGGAATACTTCACAATGATCAGGATTTAATAAGTGATCTGGTGTAACCCAATCAGTAATTGTTAAGTAAATCTTATGATTAGGTGTGCAACTGATAAAAAGGTCATGCACTTTTACAAAATATTATACATAGAGACAGCTCACTTCTAGTTTCCTCGCAGTCATTGTAAATATCCAAAATTAAGTGATTTTTTTGCTCCAGCAGGGCCCAATTTTGTTGTGGTCCTGTTACTGTTAGTGTGTTCTAATTGTATTAGTATAATTATAGTAGAGTCACTACTGTTATGTAGTGACATTTATCCTAAGTGTATTTACCCATTTGGACTATGTCAAATGCAGTTTCCATTGTAATATTATAAACTTAAAATTACTAAATACAGACAGATTCGCCCATTTAAATTGTAAGTGTTCTGTTACTTTTATTGTTCTCTTTTCAACTGTGTGAGAAGGTGTGTGAGAAGACAGACGTATGGCACCTGAGAGGATTGTAGAACATTTTCAAGGAGATTTCAATGTTCATTACTAGAGGGTAGAGATTTTAAAGATATTATATGAACAAATATGTTAATCTATTTATCCTAATTGTAAAATGAGGTTTTGTGCAATTCAATATTATACTTATAAAGTGTTAAATTAAATGTTTCACATGTACTTTTACTTTAGTGGCAGATATGGCTGCCTTTAGAGATCACTACCTATTTGCTGCTAGCATTGATATTGGGACAACTCATAGTGGCTACGCATTTTCCTTTAAATCAGACTGCAATGCGATATCTGCACCTAATACCTGGATATCTCCAACTGGCAAATCGTGTTCCAGATGCCCCACTAGTGTTTTATTAAATCCAGATGGAAGTTTTCACAGTTTTGGATATGAAGCAGAAGCAGATTACCTTAAACTGGGTTCTGATACAGGACACCAGTTGTACAGGAACTTCAAAATGGTGCTGTATGACAAGGTATGGAAAGTATTATAACTTTTACACTGCCACAATGTCACTGCATGTCAATATTTAGGGCTGGCTCAACATAATTAATCAGTATATAAAGTGCATACATTGTTTACACATAAAGAAGTAGCTGTGGCATCGTTTAAAGAAATTAAAACCTGAAATGAAATCTGATATTTTGTTTGCTTGTTGTTGATTTATTTATTTGAGGTTTAATCTCGCTTTCAACACTTTGTAGGTAATAACACAATAGATAGTTTATGGGCAGAGGAAACCAGTACATACAGTTGGTCAAGGTTCTGTACTGTAAACTGCCGACCATCAGTAAGAAACTACCATATTTCCTATGTAGGGTCCGGGGTTTACATCACCCATCTCAGAGGTGGGAGGCGAGTGTGTTACCACTGGGCCAATGTGGCCCCTATATGCTTGTTACTGTGCAGTGAAAATTAATTGCAGGCATACATGAGCCATTACTTGCAAATGGAAATGCCTTATTACAGGAGCACTCGGAGAGTGCAGACATCCGCCAAGGGAGCTCAATTACATTTCATAGATCCAGAAGATACAGAGAGTGATCTGGATCACTCCAAAATTGAATCAATTCTTCCTTTTACATTTTCAGACATATCCTGAAAATTTTATCAAACAAACAAACTCACAAACAAACCCAGGCGAAAACATAACCTCCAGGCGGAGGTAATTAAGCACGTAAACATGATTTTTGTTCAATATAGTTAAAGTAAAAATGTGACATATTTACAAAATATGTATATCTTTTATCGTTTTGATGAAGTGATCTTCCAATAGAAACCCTAAAATAATGACGTTTTCAATAACTGGTTCCCAAGTATATTCTTTGCAGATTTCATTGTTTCTACCTCAATGAAACAATATATTGTATACCACAATGCAATTCGCAACACTACAACAAAGTGTTCCTGATTGCCACTAATAACTATAAATATATATATTTTTGGGATTTGTCTAGCCACTTTTGTAACTCCTGCTCAATTTAAGAGCAGGAAGAAGTCAATTTTGAAGTCAATTTTATTATTTCAGGCACTCGTCTTTCCAAAGAAGCTGGCTATGCACTGTTTGGAGGATGTATATCAGTTTCAATGTTTCAAAAAGAAAGCTATCATGTTTTAAACTAGTAATCAATATTTATGAATTTAACCATCATGTTTTAAGATAGTAATCCATATTTATGAATTTAACCATAAAGTTTCATATTTTTTAGGATCTCCATATCAACAGTATTATACGATCAGCAACAGGTCATCTGGAAAAGGCTATCAAAGTGTTTGCCATGGTGATACAGTTCTTGAAAGACCATCTCCTTGATCTGATCAACAGCAAAATGAATGGGTATTGGCTCATATTACGCCTTTTAATTTCTTGGTTCACTTACATTTTAGATTGCCTCAGAAACAGTGTCTAACATTTTTATTAAAGTTAGGTCACTATTTGATTTAGGGGTGTTGTATCATCAGTACCGTAAATAAGTTATTGCCATAAAGTTCAGTTACCGGTTTTCCACTTACACTTCAAGTTAAAGTAACTTTACTAACCTTACATACAAAATAAATGTCATAATCCGCTTTTATTTGCAGAAATGATTTTTTTTGTTTATTTTTTTTTAGATGTTGTTTTTTACTACGGAAGTTGACTTCCTGTTTTACAGTATGGAAACTGTTTGGCTCTTATGGTTGTTAAATAAGAGATGGTTTACCAGTACCCGACTGGGAAGTACAAGATGTGAAACCGGAAGACAAAAATTGCTACCAGAACACCCCTAATTTGATTTATCACTTCTTTCAACACTTTTCCTTACATCTATGTTGGTTACGATTCTGTATAGAAAACCAGCTGGCACCATCTCTAAAAACATGTTTCTTGCAAAGTTCACCTACCTTATTAGGTCTTTTTTTAATTTAGGTCAATTTTGTTTAATTTTTGGAGGTGTCAGAGTCGTTATTCTTATTTTGAATAATGACAAATCAACATATTGTAATGTGTATGCATGATTTGTCAATAATTGTTCAATAAATGAACTTGTATAATTATTTAGGACCTTCAATGAAGAATATGTTTGCTGGGTACTTACTGTTCCGAACAAGCAAGCAAATGATTTTATGCGAAAAACAGCCTTTGAGGTAAGGAATTAAAACATATTTGGTTCTGTAATTAAAAAAAACAGGGAAAAGGTTAAGGTTGGTTTATTTCTACATCTAATGCTGTTAAGTATCGTTGTATTTTCAAAACCGCAACACTTGTGTATAAATTTTTGCATAGTGGTTCTCCTTCTTACTTCGAACCGTTCTTGTCTTTTAGTAGTTGTCCCCCAGATCGTCAATACCTTACAGTTCCTCCTTTCCATTCATCAGTCTTTAAGTCAGCCAAACATTTTGGCCATAGTTTTGCCTTTGATGCTCCTAAGATCTGGAATGACCTCCCTCAAGATGTTCGCAGTGCAACATCAGTTGCCTCCTTCAGAAAGAAGCTTAAAACTTACCTGTTTGCAAAAGCCTACCCACCATAGCCTCTCCCGTCACATCTGTGTCTCCTTGGTACGACCTGGCTATGTCCCTTGATTAACGATAACTGCCTTGCTTTATGTTTAGATGCGCCTTAGAGTCCATCAGTGATGGAGATTAAGCGCTATAAAAGTCCACATTAGATTAGATTAGATAATGCTAAAGATTGACTATTTTCATTGCTCGCAGATAACGGCAAAATTGAGTGTGAATTCTATACACATGTATAACTCAGCTATACAGCTCAGCTTTGTGTAAGATCAGAATTGGGGAAGATGTTGACAACAATGATTGACAAAATAGATAGAGCAAAAATATAGATACCTGAAAGCTACTGTAAATATACAAAAGCGTGAGGGCAAACATATAACTTCACTGGAGGCAGAGAATCATAAAGAGTTCGGTGGAAAGGCATCAGATCCACTGTGTAAATGATACAACACCCTCTAGTTCCCTACAGAACTTGATACTGTCTGTCAGACAGAAGGTTCGAACTGTTTAAAACTCTTGTGTGTGTGGTCACGGAAAATAGAGATTATCACGGTGTGCAAAAAATTACTGACAGAATCCTAGAAGTCCATGGAGCAATGAGGCGTTATGTAAAATATTAAAGAAATAATAGATATATGGCCATATAGGATGATCCTAGTTTGCCATAATATGTTCTTCTTAGGACAATCAAGGCATTTCTCAGTGAGGATATTTATTGTGCAGTGAAAACAGATTTATTTACTGCAGATGTCTGATAGTCATAGAAATCGTATAAATACCCTTTTTTACCCAACAACCCTTAAGGGTTGTCAGGGTGTCATTTTCACCCATGGTGTCCAGATGGGCATTCAAGCAAGCAGCGGGAAAAGTTTGTCTGTGCTGTATCTCAGAAACTGTAAGATGTATGAAGTTGATACTTGGTTGGGACTTTGGTTATGGGGTATAGGTGTGCAACGTCATGGTGTGTCCTTGATTTGACCTTTGACCTTACCGCAGGCTATATCTTGACAACCATAAGGTGTACGAAAGTTTATATTTGGTCAGGACATTAGTTAGGGGTTATAGGGGTGACCTTTAATAAACATCCTGCTGTAAGTTCTCTGAGTTGCAGGTCTGAGTGAATCCCGGAGCCGGGCATAGGCTCTGGTGGTCAGCTGGGCTGAGGCAACAGTGCCATCTGAAACTATATATCATAATTAAAAGATGTTTAATCAATATGAGTGGGGACCCATAACACATTAGGAACATATGTTGCAAGCAAGTCATAAGACTTTTGATCAAACTTAAACCTAGAAAGTAAGTCAGCAATGACATTAAACTTTCCAGAAATATGTTCAATGTGAATAGAAATGTTAAACAGGGCAGATAACATCCATATATTACGGGCACATGTACCTTATACACTATCTTTTGTCTTGCCCGAGGTAAGGACCTCCACAACAGCCATATTGTCGCATTTGACCCTAATTTTTTATCTTTCCACTGATAAGCCCAAACTTTAAGTGCCATCAAGATATTGATCATTTCAAGATGAACAATGGAATAATTTTGAAAATTTTGGGGGATTGGGAGAGCATAACACTAGTTATCAAAAATGGCCCCATACCCATAAGGGATGCATCCAAGTGTTATTCAGCCTGAACAGGGTTTATGTCATAATATACCACCCCATTGAACTGTCAGAGAAAAGTATAAAACCAATTTAAATCCTTAAAAAATGCTGTATTGAGAAAAACTGTTTCTTTTTCAAAATTTTCCCTCAGGAGCATCAGCATAAGGTTGAGAAACGTACGTGCAGGTTTTATGCTTTTTGATACATACAATAGGGAACCCAACAATGAATGTAATTGTCTTTTTGAGCAGAATTTTTTAGTTTTCCATTGACAACACATGGCAATTATACTGTCAAGCTTATCTGGAGGTACAGACATGGTCTTGGTTTCAGTGTTAATAAGCACTCCCAACCATACTAAAGAGGTACATGGTGCCACCAACTTCTTTGGGTTGATGGTAAGACCCAGCTTGGTCAAAAGCTCTAGCAAGGTCTCAAAAGATTGATTAATATTAGAAGGTAATCCACAGTATATTAGATCATCCACATAATTGTACAGATGTGGAAAACCCTGTTGTCTCATAATACACCTAATGCCATCTGTCACTTTTTCAAAGAAAACTGAGCCATGTCTGTATCCAAATGGGACCGATTGATCGATAAAATAGGACTGATGCTTAAGCCCTAAGAGGTCCAAATCCCCAGGGTCAACTTTTAACTGCCTAAAAGCTCGGCTGATGTCTACTTTATAAAGCAAAGAGCCAGGGCCTAATTCAACAACTTTCTTGACAATATCATCAACAGATGGATAATTTAAGAGAAAACTTGAACCCAAATATTTACTTTTTACCACCCCAGGATTTACTGAAAAATTTTTAGGCCAACTGAAAGTTTTTAGGCCAACTGAGATCTACAATAGGGTTTCTCCCTGGTGATAAAAGGAGATATGTGCAAAGGTATTGGTTTTTGGTCAAAAGGTCCCAACATGGCCCCATGTTTGTGTTCCTCTTGAATATAACATTCTATATCATATGCATAGTCTCGCCCAGAGGCTTGGTTTTCTTCAGTAGAATGTAATTCACACTTCCTGTCGAAATCGAGAGGGAAGCCGAATTCCAGTAAGTCCACCAGTTGTTTATCCCAATAACCAGCCAAATAATATTTCCAATTTTTAATGTTTAATTTTGAAAACACTGGAATCCGGATACCCATATACTTTGGACAATTAGAATTTTTTGCAATTTTATGTAGGGCTAGGATGTCAGATACAACAGTGTTGTTAGTTTTTGGACCTTGATAAAGCATTAGATGTTACAATGGAATGACACCAAAGGCATTTTCCATTTGCTGTTTACAAGCCATAAATTCCGAACATGACCTAGCCTGCTGAATTAGATTTTGATCTACTTTTTTCTTCAACAGTAGTTTGTCAAAATCATCGTAATTTTTGTCATTTACCGTATTCTCAGGGTTCAACTGCAGGATGCCAAGGTCATCCTCAAGGTCAGAGAATTCACAACATAATTCAGTGTATCACAGACACTATCATCATCAGAAACATCAACTCCCTGTAAGGGAGAAAATCTATTATATACAGGTACTGGTGTTTGTAACTGATCCGGTACAACCTGAGTAACCACCCTGGCAGTATTTTTATAAACTGGGCTGTCTGAATTGATACTTAACTTTTTGGTGGGTGCAAGGTACCCCCAGCCAGCAAGTTTGCTCAATGGTCGCCCTTGGTGGGTGGCCACCCCATTTTTAGCATGACTATGCATGCATTTGCACTGTGAATCAGTCTTCAAGACCTCAGCATAAGACTTACCAGGTATGACAGGTTTACAACTATCACTGGCTGCTAGCCATTTTCTCCAAGTAGCTGTAGTAGCTGACATTTTCTGCTTCAAAATATTCAAATCAGAGACAGATCGGTTATATCGGTTATACAAGAATATAGGTTATTTACAACATTTTCAGGTGTACTATGTATAACTATGGGGCCATTTTTAACAAGTTTTAGAACATCTTCCTGGACATGATCAGGCTGTAACTGAGCCCTGTCAACCATGCCCAGGGTTAATCGTTTTTTACAGATTTTTTGCAATCACTGGCACTATGAGTGCTGACCTTGCCATCCTATGCACAACAATAACTGCAGATATGCCTATAAAACATCCCTTTTGTCTCATGGTGTTTAGTGAATGTACAAGAATTGTCATTGAAATATACACATGGCATTGATTTGGCACTTTTCTGATAAGTTTGACCTTGTTTTTTTGAATTTTTGGCCGCCATTAGTAGACAGGGGTCCTGATGTATGTCTTTGTGCATTGGCTCTTCAGATCCGGTCGATTTTGTCTGTTTCAGCCCAGCTAGCAATTTCACCTTGCTCCATTCGACATAACAGTACTGCATGGCTAGCTTTCGACAAAATCCGGCCATCCACTGTGTTATATTCAACTGATTGTAGTTCAGTCTATCTTTGAAAGTTCCGGCTAGTACAAATTCATGTGGCAATTTAACTCTTTGATTGACATAAACATCAACCACCCCTCCCCTCTGGGACTTAATTTTTGAATCAATACATTTTTTATTAAGGCCAGACAGTTCTTTGAGGCAATTCTCAACTTGCTCTTGAATAAATCTGTCATGCCACATAGTTTGTAAATTTGGCAAATTTTCTGGCAAATGGGCCTTCCCCTTGGAGACAGGGAGATTTGAACTCTCAGCTACAGGTTTACACACAGATTTCTTAACCTTAGAGGGGTTATATCTGCACAGATATACTTTCAATGACATTCAAAAGCTTACCAATTGCATCAAGCTGAGATAAAATTTTTGCATTAATCAACGCTTGATCCGAACTGGTCGGATCCGACATCCGTTCAACATGTGGTGCACTTTCAGATTTCCTAACATCCAATCTGCATTTTAAAGTGACAGTGTCGTGATCTGAATCACTACTGCCATAAACAAGCGTGTCAGTATCACTGTCAATATCAATATCAATATCAGTATCAGACTTTGAACCAGACTGACCCGGGGTTGGCTGAGAAGAAAATTCATTTAAAAATGCACCATTATCTTGAACCTGCAATTCGACAGGAATCTCAACTTTTCTACGCAAATTGTAAGGTTTATCTGCCATTCTGTGCTTCTGACGAGCTGCCATCTATCAAAGAGTGTGTAACCAAAGACAAGACTGTATTACTGACTAAAACAATGAACAAATACTCTAATAAAAACTAAATAAATATAAAATAAATTTTGTAACATATTTTTAGTCTTGTCATGTCGACTGCCAGTTCAGATCTGACGATTATCCCCTTGATCAACCAAAGGGTCAAGCTATTGACCAATCAGGGCTGCCCAATCGAACAGTCAGTAACTTTACAAAAATACATGAATAAATCGATTAAAATGGGGTGCAGGAGTGATTAAGGTTGACACCTAAATGTCAACCCCCAAAAATCTTGTCCGGGCATTATCTCGGGAACTGTAAGGTGTAGGAAGTTGATACTTGGTAGGGACATTGATTGGGGGTATGGGTGTACAATGCCATAGTGTGACCTTAATTTGACCTTTAACCTTGCCGTAGTTAACTTGACCTAAAACATCTTGTCCGGGCTATGCCTCGGCAACCAAAAAGGTGTAAGAAGTTGATACTTGATAGGGACATTTGCTATGGGTGCAGGTGTTCAACGTCATGTGACCTTGATTTGACCTTTGACCTTGCTGTAGTGACCTTGACCTATAAAATCTTGTCTGGGCTATATGTCAGAAACCGAAAAGGGACATTAGTTAAGGGGTTTAGGTGTGCAACATGTGACCTTTATTTGACCATTGACCTTGCTGTAGTGACATTGACTTATAAGATCTAGCTTGGGCTATATGTCAGAAACCGAAAAGGGACATTAGTTAAGGGGTTTAGGTGTGCAACATGTGACCTTTATTTGACCATTGACCTTGCTGTAGTGACATTGACTTATAAGATCTAGCTTGGGCTATATCTTGGAAACAATAAAGTGCATTACGTTGGTACCTGATAGGGACATTGGTTGTGGGTTGTAGGTGTACAAGTTCATGTTGTGACCTTGATTTGACCTTGACACAAAGGTGTGCATCATGGTGTAACCTTTAACTTTGGCTCTGCAAAAATGTGTTCACCTGCTATATTGGAGACATCTTTCTCTCATGACAGAGATATATGGATTGTTGCAACTTATTATTATGTGCACTTTTACATAATTGTGCTTTTTCCATTGACAGCTATTCTCCAATTAATAAGCTTTCCACTTCATAATTTTAGTTTGCTGATTAATGCTGTCATCCTGCTATTGAATTGTCTTGTCTTAATACTTTATCTTTACATACATTATTTTTCTCTTAGATGTTATATTATCTATTTAATCATTATTTGGAGCTTTATATGACTGACACTGCTCTAAAAGTATCCGGATCTTTGTACTGTTTAACTACTTAATGGTGTTGAAAACTATTTCCCTAGGCTGTGGGGTACGGCCATCTCTGATGCTATTTTTAAACTGGGAGTCTTTCCTTCTCTGTGTGTTAATATGTGGTTTTGTGTGTTGTTATTTCTTGCAGATTATAATGTGGGTGAAATGAAGAGGTAATTATGTATGACTAGTTTGTCTTGCATGAAGATTCTATGTGTTCTGTGTCAAGGGATAAATATGATAACTGGAAAGTTTATTTCCACTAAATTTTATCAAGCTTCCCTGTATATGATTTTATTGATCTTTTTCTTTTATCAACCATCAAAAGTTTTTTCTGATATAAAATTGTTTAACAGCAGTGATTACAGCTAGGCAAAAAATATGTAAAATATCAATATTATTAAAATATGTAAAATATCAATATTATTAAAAATTAGACAAAATATTTTCATTTGAGGATTGTGTGTCAAAAGAAACATAAAAACAAGTTAAAATAAATTAAAACATCTATCATGTGATAAATATTTGAACAGAAAATATCAGAGAAAAATGTGTCAGTAATTTGATTTTTTTTATAATATAATCAGAAATGAATGTAAAATTTCTGATTTTTGTCATAAAAATATTATTTTCACAATATAACTAGATGAAAAGGAGAAGGGTTTCTAAACTATATTTTTGAGTTCAAAAGAACTGTGTTGCTATCAACAACACAGTAAAATGGTTGTAGTATAGTGACTGATAACTTATCAAAAAGCAATTTATGTATTTTTACTCAATATAACTGAGGTTAATGACCATTACTTGTTCTCAAAGGGCCATCACACATTTTTCAACCAATTGACGTCCAAGCATGGATAATCAATGGAGGTTCTAATAACATTCATTGAAAATTGGCTGAGTCAGCATTTATTCAATGTTCACAGAACATATAAAGTTTGCTTAAAAAATTTCTTGAAATTTTGTGAGGTGAGCCCCCCCCCCCCCCCTGTTATGATTTAATTTTGGTTGATATTGTATGAACATTGTTTCAATGAAATATTACAAAATTCTTATTGTTAGAATTTTCACAAATTCACATTTTTGTCTGGAATTAAGTGAATTTTTAGTCAGATATTCAGTCCAATTAGTAAAACTCCATGACAGCTTTTCTTAGACTGAAACTATGTTCACTTAATTAAAGATCAGTTTGTTCTGTTTAGTTTTTGTACTATAGTATATATATGAACTATAGTATTACAAATTCATATTAAAATTAATGGAATACAGAATGAAGGAAAATACAAAATACTATGTATACTCCTTTCGTACTTCAGCTATGTAAATTACACTTAAACTGAGAAATTTGTATCAACATCTTGCTTAAATAAAAGAAAATTCATCGGTGACCCACTATGTTTTCATTGTTCTGGATGTAAAACATCAAGATGAAGTTATTTTCAAACTTTGGTAAATTCTTATTGTTAAAACTATTTGGTAGCGATTGCCCTTAATGGTTTTGAGTTTGTATTCTGTTACTAAATGAAAATCAGGGAAGTTCTATCTATTGAAATCTATTTTTGTCATTTCAAATTTTATTTGATTCACCTGTCTGAAAGCACAGAACATTTGCTTCTTAATCGTTAATCATCAGCCAATTATTCGTTGATGAGAAGAAACGTGACTGTACTTTGATATTTTCCCCCTTTTAAAAAAATTCTGTTTTGTGAAAAGTGCTATTTTGTGTAAGCAGATTTTGTTGAGTTAATACATCTAACTCTTTCTCAGTGGCAGAATAACACTAGATTTTTTCCTTCGTTTAAGAATATTTGAAATATTAAATGGTTTGTTGCGAGATTATGTGGATGTATGACACTTTTACGAAAATCTATGCATGTGGTCATATAAGCATGTCGTCACCTATTTGTTTGCAATGCTATTGAAATTGGACAGGCATCGATTATGAAATATTAAAACATCTTTACAGGAAATCCAACTTTGAGGTCTTGTGAAGCGCATATTGTAAATCAGATTTGCAATGTATAGATTACACTTAAATAGTTTAAAACTGCTTTCATGAGCAGTAAATTTCTACATCGTGGCACGCATTTGCCTCAGGAGACAGTTCACACATTATTATTGTATTAAAGTGAGAATATAAGGTGGTATAAATGTTGTATATGCTTTTGTGATTCGACTATTTGATTCTTACTATATTAACAGGCTGGTCTTATCAAGAAACTGGACTCACAGTATTTGAAAATTGCATTGGAATCGGAAGCATCTTTGACCTACTGGATGTTTCTTGAAAACTGTATAAAGACAGGAGATAAAGTCCTCCTTGTTGATGCAGGTACTTTATTACTTTATTGAAATGGTTTACAAAGATACAGAAAAATATCTTGGCATGCAGAATACCATTTGATATTTTAGGTTATCCTCTAAAATTATTTTAAAAATTTAAAATGTCCTTAAATTTTGCAGTTCAATTTGAAGCTGCTGCTGGGGACCATGGTTGTGCAGTAGTAATATACTTGCTTCCCACCTCTGAGGCTCTGTGGTTCAAACGCATAAATTTGGGAAAGATGGTAGTTTCTTACCAGTGGTCAGCAGTTTACAGAGCAAAACTTTGACCAACTGTATGCACTGGTTTCCTCTGCCCATAAAATTACCCATCCTGATATGGGCTATACAGTGTTGAAAGTGATTTTAAATCCCCCAAAATAATGTTGCTGCCATCATGAATAGTTTGGCTGGATAGATAAAGCAATGTATACTAATTCGTCAAGGTTTTGCAATGAAGATCATGTAGAGTGGAACCAACAGGCAGCTGCTAACTCAATCATCCTATTCCAAGTTGGGCTTGGAAGAAACACCGCACCTGATCAGTGGTTGTTAAGTGTGTCACCCAATATATCACCATGCCTGCCAGCCTAAAATATGTCTTTGATTATAACAGTGATTTATTTTACAACAGAATGGGCTGAGTTGTGTTAAAGTAACCTGGTGCATATTATTTAATATTTCAGGTGGAAGTTTAGACTTAACTGTTATTGAGGCATTGTCTGAAGGTCAAAAGGAAATTACAAAAACTTCACTGAGATCATGGGTAGATAAAGGTGTTGAGGATAATTTGATTTCTCTGTTAACTACTTCACTAGGAACGGCTGTTACAGATCAAATCATATCAAGTGAGTGGGCTTACATGATACAGCAATTTAAGAATTCAGACAATTTTGAGCCAGATGGAAAGAAGACAGTACAATTAAAAGTTCCAAGTAGTATCAAACTCAAAAATGTAAAGAATATTAACCGCTTGTGGCCAACAATGGATGACAAAAAGATGGCCTTGCAAAATGGGTTTCTTAGAATTAGATATGATGTGGTTGTGGATTTGTACAAAGAATCCTGTACAAAGATAGTAAAGCATGTGCAACAACTTCTAAATTCTTTAAGTGTGGATAATATTAACTCTGTTATCTTGACTGGTGGATATGCTAAAGCAATCCCAGTACAAACTGCACTGAAGGATACCTTTGGAGATAAATATGAGGTACGGATATCATCATCTGCAGAATTTACTGTTGTTATGGGAGCTGTTCTTTTTGGCCATATTGCAATGCATAAAGACCGGCTTTTATGCTCAGCTACTTACGGATGTCCAGTTGACCTCTTATTTGATGAAAAGATACATGATCCAACAAGAAGGTACAAATCCAAAAGGGATGGTCAATTCAGATGTCGTGGCACATTCTTGGAATTTGCAAAAATAGGGCAGAAACTCTGGATTCCAGAAGAGTTTGAGCACACTCTTCATCCATTATCAAAGTCTGAATCAAAGGTAACAATTCCAATTCTGATTTCCAAAAGGAGTGACATTTTATACTGTGATGAGGCAAAAATGTACAAAGTTGGTGAACTGAATCTGGAAAGTCCGAGAGGATTTCTGAGTGATGATATAAAATTGAAAGTGACATTTCGCCATAATGAGATTTTGGTTGAGGCGAGAGGCACCCAAAGAGAGGATGGATTTCCTGTTGAAACATTTGCGACATTTCCTGCAAAATGCAAGAAATGGTCACCTTGCTAACATTCATTCCAGTGTTAGATATTTGAACTTGTACAGAATTGTATGCTGCTAGAAGTTTTAAAATATATTTAGCAAAACTTACAACTTGAGTTAATTATCCAGAAACTGCCATTTTTTCTAATGATTTACAAAATACCTTTCTTTTGAAGTGTATGTACCTTGTAATCATTCATGAATTACATTTGTAAATTCAACATATTTTGTGAGAAGTTAATGACACATACACATATAGTTATCACGAATGTTTTATTTGTCTGTTTACGGATGCAACATGTGTCATCACAGTTAAACAAATTACATGGAAATATTGTGGGAAAGTTACAAACCTTGTACTTATATTTTAAGTAAAAATTAGATCTACTAAGATATATCAAAATAAGCACTAGAATAACTGCAATAGATGGTGAAGATTTACTTCCATATCTTTCAGATAAGCAACATTTAGGGTGTTCAAGAATAAAGTTTTAAAGAGTTGAAGCCTGGGATTTTGGCCTTAACAAAAATATACAAATTGGTCGACATGTAAGATAATAAACAGGAACAGACTACACAAAAATACCCTTTCTAATATATGTGTAACCATTTAATAACAATTACTAACTTCACATTTAGCTCCTAACCTCATTTTGTAATTGCATTGTAGATCTTGCTATTCATGGATCTTATTGCGTGATTATGTCAGGAACAAGTCTCAAGTGCTAAATATTAGAGACGATAAACTATGTGTGAATTCCCACAATTGATAATTGTTTCTTTTTCTCCTTATAATCTCTGTAATATTACTTTTTAATAAAGATACATGTTTCTAAGTTTATTTTTCATGATGTTATAATTATAGTATTTTGTCAAAAATAGTAAAATAAATTTGGCTGTGGAATCTTTTAGTTTGTTTTCATGTTTATTTGCATGAAGTTAAGACATTACATAATTATATTAACAGGTATGTTTTGTGTAAATGGTTGTGTACACGTATTTATTGTGTCTAAAATTGTATCGGTATTCTGAAAACTTAAATCTTGAAATTTTAGGACTTTACAGAGTGTAGCAGTAATGGCATAGACAGATGATAATCAATTTTTACTGACAAGTAGTCATGATATAAACTGATGCCATAACACCAGACTTGGCTAAGTTTTGGTTTAACTTTTCTAACTTAAACCTGATATTTGCCTATAAACTTAGGTGAATATGACCCCTGGTGTCTTCCTTATAATTTTGGAAACAGTATTTCAATAATTCAATTACATTCCACCCACCATTGCCAAAATGATTTTAAAAATTGAAGGGGCTCGGTGGTGTAGAGGTTAGAGTTCTCGCCTCCAACCTCTGAGGCCGCCGTTTCGAATCTCGGGCCAGGCGCTTCATGTTGGAAAGTTGGTAGTTACTTGCCGATGCCCGGTGGTTTACAGTGCAGTATGCACTGGTTTCTTCCACCTGTAAACTACCCGTCACAACATGACCCTGGCTGTGGAACGTGACGTAAAACAACAAATAAATCTAAATAAATCTAAATTTACCATGAGCTGGATTCAAAGCAATGCCAAAGAGTCCCAAATAGATAGATGACAATGTTATGACATGGACACTTACACCTAATTCTTGAGGTTTTAATGGTAAATGTATGAAGAAAACATGTAGTTTTAAACATAACAATTAAAAGTAGACTTCAAAATTTGAACATCTTCAAAAAGTCGCTGTTGGCCACTTTTAGGGTGCATGAAGTCAGATTTTTTCCATGCAACCTGAACAGGATGTGATTCTCTTGAAGGTTTGTCTCTTTAACTTCTTCTGATATCCATCAATGCTCCTGGGTAAAGAGTGCTTGATTTGTAAAGTTCAGTGAAACACCTTTCTCGACAAATAGACCAACCCCTATCCACTATACTACATGAAGAATATAGGCTTTGTAAAGTATAAAATAACCAATAATGTTAGAGTGGTGCTATAGCAAAACAGTTGTTGAGACGGTTTTGGCAACTGACTTTTGTTAACCAAAATGTTTTACCTATTTGAGGTTTTGGAAAATGTCTACAAATACAAGTTCTAATGACCTCAAAAGATGCACTAACTGATGCCTGAAACACTGATGATTCATGAAAGTTTCTGCAATTGTATGAGCATACCACAAGAGTCCAATGACCAAATCAGAGGCTGTGATTATTGACAGTTTCAGAACTTGGGTTGTGCTTTTCCACAGTTTAATTATGTGCAAGTCTACATTCATTGAGTGCTCCAGTGTCGAAGCACTTTTAAATATGTGAATTTTGTGATTCCAGCTGATACCTGGTTATTCTGGAGTAAATGGCCATAAAATATGAGCAATGTTTTACCTAGATCGAAGGTCTCTCAAATATGCTTCAAAAAGTTCTTAGCCACACATGATTGTTAAAAGAATCAGGATTCACACAATGCAAATGCGTCCATATACTCCAGCACATATCCAAACAACCCTGAGTGTGTTCTCAGATGACTTGCAGACAACATAAGATGATGAGGGAAAAATATGTGCGATTTGGAACCTTGTGAATAAATATGTTCTATACATTCGTACCCCAAGTATGCATAAATACTTGAGTTCCAACCCATTTAAGTCTAACAAAAGATTATGACAAATGACTAGTTCTCACACTCAAGGATCGACCCAAATATTAGGCCACTGTGGGTTAAACACATTGTCTAATCTGGAAGCTCAAGGCTGACCCTCTTTGCAAGTTACAATTTTTATATCCTAATGTTTTCCAGTCACTTTTTCGAGTTGGTTTAATTTGGCTTTTTCAAGCAAGGTCATTTTGCGGTTCATGGGTACCTTAAGGGAAAATTTAGCATTCACCTTTGTACTAATTATCAGCTTTCTAATTGGCCAAAGATAGCCTCCTTTGTAAATCCATACTCAGATCTAAGTCATTTTAATTTAAGCAGTGCATGGGGTGATATTGAAAAACCTCCACTTAATTTTTACCATTTTGTACTGTACAATTCATTGTGAACCCTAGATACTCTTGTTGTCCTTATTTCATATCATCTGATCTCATCATGATCACATTAAGATTTAAGGTATTATATTGACATTGCATTATCCTAATCTAATCTAATCTAATCTACTGCTTTGCAGGCGCAATATCTTCCCCACAAAGGGGAACTCAGTGAGCTAACTTAACAAATCATTATCATAAGAAGAGTCGAGGGGCGTTCAAGGTCAGTAATCCGGAGTGGTGGGTGTGACCAAGAGGGAAGGAATTATCCTGGACTGGTGACAATTACTTTCCAGTCTGGCGATGCCATCTGTCTCTAAGCATAGTGGACTTAAAGTGTGCCTACTGTGGTTATCTGATGCAATTAAAGTACTTTTAATAATTTTTGAATTATTAATGTACAGTTACAGAATGGTTTAACCTTGCTTAGTAAGATTAACGCTTTCAGTGTCATATATGAGTTGCTTTATTGTTATTTAGTGTGTAACTCCATCAGTCTTTTCATTGGTGTGCATGTCTGGCTGACTTATTGTAATTTGACACTGGAGTATGTACTGCAATGTACTCATACGATAACATAAATATCAGTGTGTGATTTGACACATTTATGGCTGCATTACAGGTTATTATTTACACGATTTCACCTTAGTTTCATGTTATTTTGTCTTCTTTAGACTTGTACATGAAATCTTTCATGGCGTGTAACTCTTGCAATGTTTTATTTCCCACTAGTAACTACGTGTGTTTTAGTTTTGATGCATTTGTTGAGCTCACTTTACATGCTGAGAAGGAAATAATTTATTAGGCTGTACTGTCTTACACTATCCATTTATAAATCATGATTCATTAGGGTATCTGATTATGGTGGTTTATGAGTGGTTGTTACAAGATTGCACAGTATTGCATGGTTCAAAGAGGGACATAAGAAATTGAGTGTGATGTATCTTTTATCACCATATGACACAGTCCACAATTATGTGTCGATGATTTCTTTTAATTACTAACGTTGATCTTAAATCTAACACCAAAACACACATTTAGTGGGAAACTGTCTGTGAAAATTCTGTCTTACTGAAGGAGCTTATCTTCCACTGTTGCATACCAATCAGTCATGCCATGTTGTGGTCAAGACTACAAGGTAAACGATGAAGCTGAAATATTGGCATATGCTACTGGAGTCGGCTCATCAGGATTTTTCTAAATGTTAATGATGAAGCTGATGTCTTGATGAAGTTGAAATGGTCCCTAAAGCCTCTCTTACATCCCATAGTACATGCAAGTTTGTTCTGGTTGCAGAGAAAAAAATGGCTGATTTGCAAGGGACGCTTAAGCTACACGTGTGACTTTATAACAGAATATCAAGGTTGCAGAGACTCCGCAATGAAAATTGGCTTGCACATTATTATTATTATTCTCTGCGTGTCACACAACATGGCTTCAAAAATATGAATTTGTCATGGGGAAACTACAAGAGAGTGACACTCTTGTTGAGAAAATACACCTTACTTGCACATGCAAATCTCTACCGCTCCACTACCAGGCTATGCTGGTTATTTTTCAACAACACTTGTAACACACTTACTGTGTGTATACACCTGCAATGGGATGTAAGAGAGGCTTTATCCATAGTTGCGTTTCAGTGACCTCATACGTGTCCTTCTGTTGGAGACTCCTGAGCTAGAGGTGGCGTAGTTTGAGTGGCTCAAGGATTAAGCCGCCCTTCCTTTCCCTGAGGGATGTAATATGCATTGCTACGGATCCCTTTGTTTGGAATCCTCCTTGTTGGGTTTTCAACAATTTGGACTAAATCAAGGGATAACATTATACATGCAATGAAAATTGATTCTTTATATTTTAGCCAGACTTTCTCAGTATAAGAATAGCTGCAACTTAGGAAATTGAATTGAATGATAATGGCAAGATGCCAATTGTCCAAGATATTAGTAGTGATTTAGGAATGACTTAAGAAAAATCTCAAATGAGATACAAATTTTGCCGGAATCTTGCAAGAATCTCTTCAATCGAGAACTGTTCCCAAACAACAGGTGTTGTGCATCAAACTTTCAAGGCGGCATCTGATTCACCTCCCCGTCTCCCGAACAGTCACAAATATCACAAAAAATCTAGAATAAGACAGGAATCTCTATGAATTGACAAAGCTCATATACATATCTAGTTCAGAGTCTAGACTCAAGAATATGGAACAGACATATGATAATTAGATTCATAGTATTTAGTGGGTTATATAAAAATATGATGAATAAACGTTAGCCACAGTCCAGAAGTGGTATTGTGTTGCATTTCTATATTTATATGTGTAAAATACATAACTTGCAAGGTAAATAACATATTTTTAATGAAAATGATCTACCTAAAGGACTATTAATTCTGTTATTTACTTTTACTTTAGTCTAGACTCAAGAATATGGAACAGACATATGATAATTAGATTCATAGTATTTAGTGGGCATATAAAAATATGATGAATAAACGTTAGCCACAGTCCAGAAGTGGTATTGTGTTGCATTTCTATATTTATATGTGTAAAATACATAACTTGCAAGGTAAATAACATATTTTTAATGAAAATGATCTACCTAAAGGACTATTAATTCTGTTATTTACTTTAAAGTTGCAATACTGTATATGTTGTAATCATTTTAGCAAATTATTTAAAATACAAAACCATTAAACAGATGAATTTTTAGCAATTTAATGGACATACAAATCTACAGTTTTTACCAATTTCCGTGGATCTTCTGTTGGGTGTACATCGTCAAAAGTGAAATTGTGGGAAATTCCAGGAATTATTGGTGGCTATAAAACCTTATTGAAGTTAGAACTTTTAAAAAACATATATTAAAATTGTGCAATAATGAATAATTGTAAACCATTTTCATTTCATTTTTTACTCGTTTGTTTTGTTACAAACTTTCCAAAGTAAAAAACCACATTTGGTTTGGGTTTTTCCACAGCATATAAAATAGATTCGCACAAGTCTGATTCTCATACCGCTTTCCTCTGTACAAAAATGTCCAGTATTGGTCAGTTTTTAAAGTTTTAAATTTTTGTGGCTCTTTTTTGTATAATGTTATCAGATGATAGTGAAGCTAAATTTGTCTTTAATAGAAAATATACATAAGGCAGAATAAAGGTTAAAATCATATATCATCCCTCATAGAATAATCTTTTTCTTCAAGCAAATACCAAACCAAAAATATCCTGTTTTATTTTTAATATTTAAAATCCGACTATGCACTAAACCTAACTTAAACCAATTTAAAGGGATCACTGTGGTGCATTGTGAATGGCAGGGCCTGAGAGGGGCCTGCCTCTTCAGTTGGAGGTACCTTAATCACAGCCTCCTACTTATTACCGTTCTTATTATGGCAACCCCTGGTTTATAGGCCTCAACCAATAGCATCTGGTGTTACACTTCAGTAAGCACAGTTTGAACCGGCTGCCATCATTCTGATTCCTAGAACTGAGGGGGTAACAAGTATTTTATGAAAAGGATTTTAGGTAACATGGGGATTTCAGTTTTTTTTATTTTCTTTCTTTTACATGAAAGGGTATTTAGTGTGATGTGAGCAGTAAACATTATAAGATGCCTTCTTCAAGGAAAACTCCAGCTGCGACTAAAACAAAGGTTAGTCTCGGCAAGGGTCTCCACTAGAAAGGTACAGAAACAGGCGAGCAGAGACTTGAATGAATCATATTTACAGCCAGAACCAGAGGTGGCAGTAAGTACCGACTTTAAGAGCCAACCACAAGGTCCTTCAAGTAATACTGGATCGTTGGAAGTAATTATAACCATGCTTAATGCCAATCAAGCCCTTATGCAGCGGATGGAGGCATTAGAGCAGAAACAATCAAGCAATAGCAGTCATGATTATGGTTATGTGCAATGGGGAGTATCTGGTCGCACTGGTACTGAAGCGCTACCGTCCAATCTGCTTCAAAACGCCGGACCTATGAACAGTTCTAGCCACACTCACACACCCCAGACATCACACAGGTTTCAATTTCCAGTAGTCCCAATGCAAGCAGGTAGTACAGGGACATCCAGCAGTGCAAGGCAACAGGAGTGGCCGACTGTTCCAGCATTGCTGTCAAATATGACCCAAAGTTGGTATATCAGAACTATCAAAAATCTATTTTTGCAGAAATCTAGGTTATAAGTCACACACTGCATATCTAGAAAATCTGATTGATGAACTGATTGTCTGGTAGGACAACATGATAGTTAAAGACAATATCATAGAGCATACCATGAGCCAACGTGTCTCTTCCGTCATCATTCGTCGTCCTTCTGTAATCCCGAATCATCTGTGTTGCTTATCTGACATAGTCGTCTGTGACCGCAATGACCCAAGTAAAAATATGGGTTTCCTTGCCCATGAGAGCACTAATTTCGAATTTTGTGGACCTGATAGGACACCTGCTGTTAACAATACCATTGATGATTATATCAAGATGGCCACTGTCATTAGAGATACCAAACTTCCAAACTATAAGATGGCTAGATGTCCTGTTTGCTCAAAGTTAAATCTTGATGCATGGTGTCGTTACCTTCATAATTACCATGACAAACAATTAATTCAGTATTCAACCTTTGGTTTCCCACTGTCGATTCAGGATGATTCAAACTTACATAAGACTGACATCACTAACCACCACTCAGTCATTCAGTTTCCAGGGGCAATATTTGGACAAAGAAATTCAGATGGGGGCCATCTTGGGCCCTTTTCAGAAAGTTCAGTAGGAGTACTTTCATTGTTCCCCTCTTCTCACTCTCCCCACAGATGTCGACAAGAGGAGAGTCATCTTAGATCTTTCATACCCAGCAGGGGCGTTAATGATGCTGTCTCTAGGGACAAATTTGATGATACTACCTTTACTTTGAGGTTTCCTACTGTGGACTACATTGTTGATAACATCAGGCATAATAAAGGGGAACTTTTGCTAGCAAAAATTGACATAGCTAGGGCTTTCCGTAATCTTAGGGTGGACCCAGCTGACACTTTTAAATTTGGAATAAGATGGGGTGATCAGTACTATCTTGATGTAGGGGTTCACGGAAGTGCGTCATTTCAGATGACATCAGACGCCATCTTACACATCATGAGAAAAGAAAGTTGCGCAATTTTGCCTATATTGATGATTTCATCATAGTTTCACAGAAGGGTGACGCACAGTGTCATTTTCAGAAGCTTTCAAGATTATTTGATGAATTGGGTCTACCCATGAACAAAGACAAATGCACCCCTCCCTCTAGGGTCCAAACTTGCCTGGGCATAACCATTGACCTAGACAACAATTCATTCAGCATTGAGAAAGGCAAGCTGGAAGAGATCTATAAGGAATGCATCTATGTTAGGGCCAAACAGTACCTTACTTGCAGGCAGTTCCAGTCCTTGCTCGGTAAAATCATCTATCTTCATAAATGCATCAAACCAGCCCGAATTTTTATCAATAGAATACTATCAGTCTTCAGAGCCCATCCCCTGGTAAGAAAAATTAAGCTAACAGAAGAATTTTTTAAAGACATTGAATGGTTCATTGCTTTCCTCCCTAGGTTTGCTGGTGCCACAAAAATTTTTAAGCCAGACATACCTGATATTTCCTCACTTCACATTGACACCTGCTTCAGTGTCCTGAGATGCAACGAGATTAATAGACACCAGTGGGGTTATATAATGTTTATTACCTTTACACATATACTAACAATACACTAGATTTATTTACAAATCAGACAACTTAGGCCACCAGGGTGACCCTGAAGACAGTAACAGAGGTGGCCTTAAACTAAGACCATAAAACATCACCTTACCCTTATGGGTGATGATTAAACTAATCCCAGGGGATAGGCCCCCAGGTGAAAGACATTTAAGACCCATAACATTATACTTGAAATTACTTAAGACAGACCATGACTGGTGGAAGACCACCAGGGCCATGGAGTTTACTGACTTTAAATTACTAGTCAAACTACCCCCAAGTGCAGTGGGAGACCATGAGTGCACTTGGTTGACATGAACAAATGACAGTTCAACTACTGTAATTACTGATTAGCAAAGTTATGACTGGTTGGAGTTATGCTTTGCAATTGCAGTTAACTATGACTTGTAGTAACTTATAATGCTACTTGTTACACTAAGACACAAAGGGAGTTAGACTATATTGACTAGTCAGTAAGTAAGTGGTAACTGGGTTGAGTTAACCTTGAGATAGGTTGGGTTGACTTTACAAGTGGGACAGATGTTTATGGAAGTACTTAAGTACTGCTAAATGTGATAATGGAGGTGATAATTAAGTTTACCAACTAGTTAAATTACTTTACAGGTATAGTATTGAAGACCCTTTATGATGAGAACATGAGCACTAAGTTAAGAGAATACTAAAACACAGTAGGATAAAAATATGCAATATGAAGGAATTAACGTGATAATGTAACGTAATAATAGTTAACAATGCGGCAGGAATCCAAGTATCTAGCTAAAGTAAAATAACACCTTACGGGGTCGAGCAATACGACCCTCCCTAGGGAACTAAAAAAAAAACAAGTTAAACTAACCACCTAGATTTGACACCCTGCACACATCCAATTACTAAGATCAATTACATCAATGAATAGCAAGTTACAAATATGAACGCCTAATTACAGCCTGAGTTCATTCATGAATGGAATCACTTTAAAATACTAAAAGATACAAAACAGTATGAATTAAAATAGTAACACTAAAGTGCACGTTGTATAAAATGTAAAATAACCACGAGTGACAGCACATAACAAATACCATAAAATGTATAATATAGGTCAGGTTTACAGAGCGGCCAAACAAGGAAGACTATTCCTTGCAGAAATCACCTAAGTGACAGTGTAACTGGGTTCAAGCCCAGTGGATTAATTAATTCAATACAGTTATAAGTACATGATAGAACCACCTCATATGATAACTACCCGCCCACGACGGGTTAACTCATGACATGAATTGACAGTGACAGTAACTAACTTTACCCTCCTACTACAGAAATATACATGCAGACATGTTTGACATGACCTACATGTGACCTTTAGTCACATTTATAGTGTGGTCTTGATTTAAAACTAGCAATATAATTTGGTTAGCTTTAATTTAATGCCTATGAGATGAGACCAACAATACTGAAGCACAACATAATACACGCCCCTCAAGATTTGAAATTAACCAGTTCATTATAAGACACTATTTGCAAACTATTATGTCTCTGCTGCCAGGACCCGCTCCCTGCCATCAAACGTGGGGCCAACACTGCTGAAGAACAGGAAGCTGTGTGTTGAGGAACTGACAATCCTGGGGAGTGAAGAAATTGAAAGGCAAGTAGTGAGGAGCTGGTGAAGCGAGCTCTCCACGAACGTTGTGCTTGAGCCAGAGACAAATGGATTAGCTGTTGAGTGAGTGATGACGTCACACCGAGAGCACCCAGTCCGATGCGACCCAACAGCATGTAAGCGAGGATATCCCACCACCTCGCTCTCCAGACCTACTGCAAGGCATTCAGACAGTGGCCGCTCTGGCTGAAGGGCCAAGACCTGGTACTTTCAGGCCCAGCCGAGGCCCCGTTGATGGTCCATGAGAATCTAGAAATACATAACTAACAACGGTACTAACATGTTAAACCTGTAAAGTTTGAAATGTAGGGAGGGAGGGTGGGAATCGAAATAAAATAGGTGTTGCTTGTTCAAAGTTAAAATTTAGAATGAATATGGCAGCTGTTAAGCGGGAAAATGTTTAATACACAGGTCAAGGGTGACCAATCAGAAATTAGGACAGAAGGGACAAGAATTACTTTAGTAAATAAAGTTACACACAATCTTATGCCTGAGCCACTGAACTTGAGGCCACCTGCAGTGCCCTCACCCCACAGTGTCCTGAGATGCAACGAGATTAATAGACACCAGTGGGGTTATATAATGTTTATTACCTTTACACATATACTAACAATACACTAGATTTATTTACAAATCAGACAACTTAGGCCACCAGGGTGACCCTGAAGACAGTAACAGAGGTGGCCTTAAACTAAGACCATAAAACATCACCTTACCCTTATGGGTGATGATTAAACTAATCCCAGGGGATAGGCCCCCAGGTGAGAGACATTTAAGACCCATAACATTATACTTGAAATTACTTAAGGCAGACCATGACTGGTGGAAGACCACCAGGGCCATGGAGTTTACTGACTTTAAATTACTAGTCAAACTACCCCCAAGTGCAGTGGGAGACCATGAGTGCACTTGGTTGACATGAACAAATGACAGTTCAACTACTGTAATTACTGATTAGCAAAGTTATGACTGGTTGGAGTTATGCTTTGCAATTGCAGTTAACTATGACTTGTAGTAACTTATAATGCTACTTGTTACACTAAGACACAAAGGGAGTTAGACTATATTGACTAGTCAGTAAGTAAGTGGTAACTGGGTTGAGTTAACCTTGAGATAGGTTGGGTTGACTTTACAAGTGGGACAGATGTTTATGGAAGTACTTAAGTACTGCTAAATGTGATAATGGAGGTGATAATTAAGTTTACCAACTAGTTAAATTACTTTACAGGTATAGTATTGAAGACCCCAAACCCCAAGTAGTACTAGTGTAGGAGTTGGGATTGGAATGTGAGGGCAACTTTATCTGAGGCATCATGATCTTGGGTGATATAGGACCAAACACAATCCGACGTCCAGGTGCCATGGCTCTGGATGTCCTGAATGGGAACCTGGGAGTTAAAGGCCAGGGTGGCACCTGAACGCCGGAAAGAATGAAATGTAAGGGATGAATGGGAAAGGCCCAGATGAGCCAGTATCTGTTTGAAATGCTTCCTGAGGCGGGTATCTGATAATGGCACCCATTTTGAGGAATTTTTGACCTGGAACAATGGAAGGTTTCTGCCAGAGGGGGTTATAGGCAGCAGATTTTTGAGGGCTTGAACAGGGCAAATGGGGGAGGCACCTAAGTGGGGAATTTTAAGGACCCTGGCAGCATTTTTGGCTTGTATGGTCTTGGTCCAGGTAATGAGGATATGGGCGCCTGGGGGTGCAAAAAATACATCTGCCCGAGCTAATTGTTTGGTAGGGTCAAATGAGGTGATGGAATGGGGAACTAAGTTAGAGATCCTAAGAAAGGAGAAAAATGACAATAGATATGCTGCTTTGAATACTTGGCCCATATATGTACGATCACACTGGCTAACTATGTGAGATAGGAGGGGGATATCAATGACAGCTTTGAGTGAAACTTTCAAAGGGGCTGAGAGTGTGGTGGCCCTTGTGAAGTATTTTATACGAGGGTCTTTGAAGATTTTTGTACCCAGGCCCCACATGGCACACTTGGTCTTAATAGCTGACATATGATTGGCAATGGATGAACTTGTGAAGTTATTAAAAGCTAAGAATTCAAGGAAAGCAAGAATTGAGGATACATTGAGTGCATGGAGATTAATGTGCATGAAGACACAGAACCCAATGAAAAGTCAAAACATCTTTGTGTATGCTTTCAAGGTGGAGGAAGCTAAGGCATGTTGGAGTCTATGGTGGGCTCTTGCGACCAGGATGTTTGCTGAGTGGTGGCCACCTGAAATTAAATAGACCAGTTAATTTGAGTTAAATCAACCTGAGCTTCTACCCATACACAATCAGGGACTTGGGCCTGAACTACCTGGAGGTAGTTAGAATCAATGGATAACCTGGATAGGGCGTCTGCAATGACATTTTTCTTGCCTGGGATGTGAACAGTGTGTAATTCAATATCGAATTTTGCACATTCCATGTATATATTTCTACATATGGCAGCAAGGGTGAGGTCCCTAGTTCTAGCAGTTTCCATAATTACAACCACAGCCTGATTATCACCGTGAATTAAGATCTTATGTTTGGCCCAACATCTAGCCCAGACCCTGACAGCCACCAGGATATTGAGCATCTCTAGATGCACTATGTCAAAATTCAGAAAACCCAGTGGTATAGCAATAGAATACACTTGGTTTCCACAGATGGCCCCTAGACCATTGAGACATGCATCTAAATGGACTTCACCTGTAAATTTTTTGTGGGAGAAAAAGGCAGTGCCATTGAAACTAGGGAGAAATTGACAGAACCAGTTTAGATCCTGCTTAAAAGCAAAATCAAGACTTATGAGGTCCACCTTGTCCGAGGCCCTGAGAAGGGCCAACATACGGTTAAGGAAAGCCCTAGAGGTCCTAACACACTTGGTTATATATAGAAGCTTACCCAACAGTGATTGGAGGTCTCTCTTAGAACAGGTATTCTTGTGGCGCCACATTTGACAGGTGTACTTAATTTCTGTGAGTTTTTCAGGAGGGACAGACAGAGTAAAATTTACTGTGTCCACTTCTACACCCAAGCACACAGCCCGGGTTGCCGGGGTTACCAGTTTCTTGTGACTGATCTGGAGACCGAGGTCACGGAGGAGAGTAATGAGAGTTTCAAAAGCAGCATTTGCTTCACTGGGAGCACCAAGTCCGATGAGGTTGTCTATATAATTTGTGATAGAGTGACCTTTGGAGGTCATGATGAACCTTATAGCATCGCTTAACCTCTGAAAAATTGAACTGCCATGTCTAAATCCGAAGGGAAGGCAGGTGTCTAAGTAATAGTGTTTAAGTTTCAAGCCTAACAAATAATAATCAGAAGGATCGATCTTTACATGCCTGAAGGCCCTAGAAATATCAACTTTGTAAATTAAAGACCCTTTTCCCAATTTTCTGATTTGATTTGTGATTGTATCAATACTTGGAAGGGTAAGGACAAAGTGTGTACCTAGGTATTGGTCTTTGCTGACTCCAGCATTGACTGAGTGATTAGGGGGATAACTAAGGTCAATGATGACTCTTCTATTAGTAGCTCCAGGCTTCTCTCTAGTCATGAAGGGGGATAAGTGAAGATCCGGATAAGGGGAGTTATCAAAGGGGCCAAGGATGGCATTGAACTTGGATTCTTCATCAAGATAAGCTTTAACATCTGACAAATGGTGATTGGCTGAGGGATGATTTGTATTTGTGTGTTCCAACTGAATGTTACGGTCAAAATCCAAGGGGAAGCCATATCTGATGAGATAAGGAAGCTGTTGATCCCAGTAATCAACCAGATATTTTTGCCAACAATCAGGATTTAATTGTGAAGGGATCTGGATTTGAGCACCTAGGAAATTATGAGCACCTTGTCGGTCTACCAGATATCTAGCATTAGTCAAAGTTCCGTGTAGTGTGGCCCTTTTGTCTTCACTGGGAAGTTTAAGATTGCTAAGGGGTATGAACCCAAACTTCTGTGAGTTTTGACTGTCCCAGAGCTTAAAAGTGTCATTATCCCTTGCATTATTAATGCGAGAACGGTTGTGAGGATGGAGAGTCAAACCCAAGACATATTTACTGTCACCATCACCACTACCACCATTCATGGTTTTGTTACTACTAGCAGCAGTTTCAGGGACGAAAACATGACGACTCTCGTTACTGGGACTGACGACGCCAGTGTTTGTAACATTACAACCGTTAGTTTGAAGTTCAACACCTACCTGTTTACAAGGTATATGAATTAAGTCAGACCCGTCGTTATTTTGACGGGTATCGTCATCTGGACAACAATGATCTTGGTTGACATTTTTCAAATGGTTAAACTTGTTTTCTGTGAAAAATTTACTGGCCACGACACCATCCTCGCCTTCCATACAATAGTTACTATCAATACTAGTACTATGCCCTTGAACAGGATGACACTGTTTTTCAATACTATTTACACGTTTTGGTTTGTATTTCAACCTTTCTACATGAACAGTATTAATCACATTGTTGTTTACTTTTGGTCTGTACACACGAGTGTTCTTATGATTCACATTCGATACATTGTTTCTGCCAACAATACACTTAGTCAATACAGTATTGGTGTTTGAACTACCACGTTTCACCACCTGTGAATATGGCATACCCACAAACCTATAATAATCGGCCCTCCAATTTTTGCTGCCTTGGGATACAATGTTGCTATTTACAACGGTTCTAGTATCATACAAAAATTTGTTGTGTGTGTTGTGCACTGCAGTATTGCAGTGCCTTACTCTTTTTTTGCCTTTTTGCAGTCCTTGGAGGGGTGGGGGTATGACTTGCCACTTTTGAAACATAGGGCGCAAACATGGAGGTAGGATTGACCGCCATTCTCATGGTCTTGGGTTTGGCCACATGTACCTTTTTGATAGAATCTACATGGGATAGGGTTTTTGGTTTTGACTGACTTTTTGACATTTGCAGTTGAAGTGTAGCCAGATTGGACTTTTTGTGCATGGGCCCTTCTAACGCGATCAATTTTATTGGTGTCATTCCATGCAATCTTGCCTTCCTCCATCTTAACCAGCAGTACAGCGTGACAGCCTTTAGCAGCCTGCCACCCACAATCATGGGAGTCCTCCATGAGGTCGGACATATAGTCCAGCATTTGATTTTTAGTGGTGGGGTCATTCTGTTCTTTAATAATCTGACAAAAACCCGCCACCCACTGGGACATGGAGAGACTATCATAACTTGCCCGGGACTTAGTACTACCAGTAAGGACATAGTTATGGGGCCAGGGGACCTCATTTTTACAGTAAATAGTGTCAGAACCGCCCCTTTGGGACTTGAACTTGCCTTGTTCATTAAGTGTCCTTAGCTCCTGTAGTCTGAAGTCCACCTCACGTTGGATGTCGGTTGAACGTCTCAGGGCAGACACTGTTGGCAGAACTGCCTCAGCAGCTGGCGGTGTTGATCCGGCTGAAAGCGTCTGACTGTGTGCTGCCTCTTGCTGCTCCACCTTGCTCTCGACCTTCTGAATCCTTCCGTTAAGCTGCTTCAATTCCTGCAGGATTTGTGTCCCAAGGTCCTGGTCCAGTCCATTGCTGGGGACACCACTCTCCCGGTCACTGTCAGTGTCAGAATTACTGTCCATTATTTCCTGCCTCTGACACTTTGAATTCACTGGCCTGTCGTGCTTTTCCATGCACCTGTTACATTGAAATGTCTTTTGTGGCATTTTCCTGCAATGATATGAAATGCTTTGGAACGTGCTTGTGCAGCTAGGGAACTAATTAGCAATAAGACACCCCGAGAGGTGAGATATAGCAGTATACAGCCCTTCAAATGCACTCCAGATCCAGAGCTACACAAGCATGTCTCAAACTTATTTCGAGAAACAGCACAGGTCCCAATAAGGCAGCGCCCACCAGTCACTTCAAAGCACTGCTCTTCTGACCTGTCAATACAGCGAAACTTGGAAGTTTCATCACCACTGAAGCTTGCAAGTTTACAAAAGATTAAAAATCGAACAATAAAATCGAAATAAAATAGGTGTTGCTTGTTCAAAGTTAAAATTTAGAATGAATATGGCAGCTGTTAAGCGGGAAAATGTTTAATACACAGGTCAAGGGTGACCAATCAGAAATTAGGACAGAAGGGACAAGAATTACTTTAGTAAATAAAGTTACACACAATCTTATGCCTGAGCCACTGAACTTGAGGCCACCTGCAGTGCCCTCACCCCAAACTTGGGTAGGAGCTATTTGGAATAATAGGGTTTATGCAGCCCTGTTCCCCGTTTCACTGCTTTTGAACCCAATATCACATATTTGGAGATGTTAAATGTGCTAGTGGCTCTAAGGTCATGTGCCAGGTTTAGGGTTCATTCCACAGTCAGGTTCCACTGTGACAATCTGGCTCTTGTCCAAGTTGTCTCTTTGGGTAAGACCAAAGATGAATTTCTGAGTGCATGTATCAGGAATATTTGGTTGATAACACTGAAAATGACATTGAATTACAAATACAACATATTCAAGGTCACAATAATAAAATAGCAGATTCTCTTTCAAATATTTGTTCTAGTAAGGGCATATCTCATAGCATGTTTAGCTACTTGAAAGGTGCTTTCACATGGGATGCAATTCCTGTTCAATACTTTACCCTGGATTTCTCTATCTGATTTCAGGCTCGATCCCAGACCCTCAGGGCTTGCTATCATCAGCTTGGAGTCGAGTCATCACTGTACACAGACCAGCTACAGTACAAGCTCACCAGACATACTTCAAGTCTTTTTATCTGATCTCATATTCTATAACCTTCCCATCAAGCTATCAGCTCACAATCTCCTCATATTTCTGGAATTTTTGACTTAGAGTAACCTGTCACCCAAGGTGGTTCGCAACTACTGTTCATCAGTGGTTTCTCTAGCCCAATTTTATGGATGGAACACGGCTCCTGCCAGCCATCCTGCAGTTATCAGGTTCCTTAGAGCTATTTCAATCAATTCACATTTCAGGCCAACCCCCCGGGCAGTATTTGACATCAAAACAATGTATGACATCTCAAGAGCTTGTGATCACCTCATGACCCCCCTTTATTCAGGGCAATTTTTCTGGTGGCTTTCTATGCCTTTTTCAGGCTTTCCAACATAGCCCCACATTCAGCTAGGCAGCTTTCATCTATGAAGCATTTTCTAAGACGTGACCTCATATTTGCACCTCCTGGTGCCCGCCCAGTCAAGTGGATAAAAACACTGCAAGATAATAAGTCATTCCACATTGTTCAGATTCCAGTAGTAGAAAATTCCTTTCTATGTCAAGTTAGAGCCCTTAAGACTCTTCTCCAATCCGGACCTCTCCCTGACCATTCCCCGTTGTTCGCCTCACAACTCCCTCCTCATTCCCAGATTATAGACACCCATGTCAGGGATGCCCTCAAGACAGTCCTGGGCATTCTTTACATTTCTCAGGTAGGTCATGGGTTCCACACATTTCGCTGTTCTGGGGCTACATTTGCTTTCAATAACAATATCCTCCTCCAGAACATCATGGCCCATGGATTGTGGTGTAGTTTATCTATTTGGAAATACCTTCAAAATGCCTCTCAGGCTGCCTCTCTCATCCCTTCCATTTTTGCTTCACTCATCCCTTCCTCCTTTTAGTTGGGCTTGGTGGTTTTAAAAATTTTCATGTTATACATTTAAATTTCTTAAATACCTTTTGTTGTATATAGTATGCTACTAACATGTAATGCAAACTATATCCTACATTGTCCTCAATCAGTGACCTTCACCTGACCTTGATATTTCAATCAATTCACATTTCAGGCCAACCCCCTGAAAAATTGTGGAATAAGAGTATTTATGTCTAGGTGACAATGTGACTTGGGTTTTTACAAAAGTTAGTGCTTTTTGGCATAGTTTTTATGAATATATTTGACTATTTGCTGTGTTTTTAAATCCTCTACATTCTTCAACTAACTATGTTTATGTATTGCCTATGTAATTTTTTTAACTTTACTGCTATGGACCAGTTTTATACATGTGTCTGAAATAAAGATTTATTATTATTATTATTATTGACCTTTACCTGACCTTAAGCTGAGTTGACCTTCAACTGTGAATGGCACGGCCTGAGATGGGCCTGCCTCTTCAGTTGGAGGTACCTTAATCACAGCCTCCTACTTATTGCCCTTCTTATTATGGCAACCTCTTGTTTATAGGCCTCAACCAATATCACCTGGTGTTACACTTCAGTAGCCAGAGTTAGAGCCGACTGCCATCATTCTGACTCCTAGAACTGAAGGGGTAACAAGTATTTTCCCACCTTCCCTTCCCTGATACATGCTGAGGTTTTCATTCGGGCCCAAGGGGCTCTTAGACAATTCGAGTCAAATAGACTCTGCTTAACTATGTTGCTGATGTTCTCCTTACTTGGTAACTTAAGGTCTCTCAAAATCAGAATGTAATTCTGAATGTAACTCTTTGGTCCTCAACCCCTTGTGCCTATCCCATCCAAAGGAGTTCTCCAGATGGACTGATATAGACCTTAGAGTTTGGATAACAGGCTGGACCAGGCGGACCCTGGCTCCCCCTCTCAGATTAGACATTTTTGGATTTTCCAACTTTCGACCTCTAAAGTTGATCCGGTTAGAGGAGAAGATTTGGATCCTTTGCTACTGATGTTCCCTTAGTCTGGCATACTAAGGTCTTCGGATTATGTAATCCAGTAGTTCAGTTGCCCTCTCTAGCCCTGACCCCTTCTAGCTGTCCCACCTTAGGGAGGTCTCCCTCGCAATTGACATAGGCTTCAGAGTATTTTGTCGGGATAGGCTGCACCAGGTGGACCCTGGCTCCCCAAATATGAAATATGACCCAAAGTTGGTATATCAGAACTATCAAAAAACAATTTTTGCAGAAATCTAGGTTATAAGTCACACACTGCATATCTAGAAAATCTGATTGATGAACTGATTGTCCAGCAGCACAACATGATAGCTAAAGACAATATCATAGAGCGTACCATGAGCCAACGTGTCTCTTCCGTCATCAGTCGTCATCCTTCTGTAATCCCCAATCATCTGTGTTGTTTATCTGACATAGTCGTCTGTGACCGTAATGATCCAAGTAAAAATATGGGATTCCATGCCCATGAGAGCACTTATTTCGAATTTTGTGGACCTGATAGGACACCTGCTGTTAACAATACCATTGATGATTATATCAAGATGGCCACTGTCATTAGAGATACCAAACTTCCAAACTATAAGATGGCTAGATGTCCTGTTTGCTCAAAGTTAAATCTTGATGCATGGTGTCGTTACCTTCATAATTACCATGACCAACAATTAGTTCAGTATTCAACCTTTGGTTTCCCACTGTCGATTCAGGATGATTCAAACTTACATAAGACTGACATCACTAACCATCACTCAGTCATTCAGTTTCCAGGGGCAATATTTGGACAAAGAAATTCAGATGGGGGCCATCTTGGGCCCTTTTCAGAAAGTTCAGTAGGAGTACTTTCATTGTTCCCCTCTTCTCACTCTCCCCACAGATGTCGACAAGAGGAGAGTCATCTTAGATCTTTCATACCCAGCAGGGACGTTAATGATGCTGTCTCTAGGGACAAATTTGATGATACTACCTTTACTTTGAGGTTTCCCACTGTGGACTACATTGTTGATAACATCAGGCATAATAAAGGGGAAGTTTTGCTAGCAAAAATTGACATAGCTAGGGCTTTCCGTAATCTTAGGGTGGACCCAGCCGACACTTTCAAATTTGGAATAAGATGGGGTGATCAGTACTATCTTGACATAGGGGTTCACGGAAGTGCATCATTTCAGATGACATCAGACGCCATCTTGCACATCATGAGAGAAGAAAGTTGCGCAATTTTTGCCTATATTGATGATTTCATCATAGTTTCACAGAAGGGTGACGCACAGCGTAATTTTGAGAATTGGGTCTACCCATGAACAAAGACAAATGCACCCCTCCCTCTAGGGTCCAAACTTGCCTGGGCATAACCATTGACCTAGACAACAATTCATTCAGCATTGAGAAAGGTAAGCTGGAAGAGATCTATAAGGAATGCATCTATGTTAGGGCCAAACAGTACCTTACTTGCAGGCAGTTCCAGTCCTTACTCGGTAAACTCATCTATCTTCATAAATGCATCAAACCAGCCCGAATTTTTATCAATAGAATACTATCAGTCTTCAGAGCCCATCCCCTGGTAAGAAAAATTAAACTAACAGAAGAATTTTTTAAAGACATTGAATGGTTTATTGCTTTCCTCCCTAGGTTTGCTGGTGCCACAAAATTTTTTAAGCCAGACATACCTGATATTTCCTCACTTCACATTGATGCCTGCTTAACTTGGGTAGGAGCTATTTGGAATAATAGGGTTTATGCAGCCCTGTTCCCCGTTTCACTGCTTTTGAACCCAATATCACATATTTGGAGATGTTAAATGTGCTAATGGCTCTAAGGTCATGTGCCAGGTTTAGGGTTCATTCCACAGTCAGGTTCCACTGTGACAATCTGGCTCTTGTCCAAGTGGTCTCTTCAGGTAAGACCAAAGATGAATTTCTGAGTGCATGTATCAGGAATATTTGGTTGATAACACTGAAAATGACATTGAATTACAAATACAACATATTCAAGGTCACAATAATAAAATAGCAGATTCTCTTTCAAATATTTGTTCTAGTAAGGGCATATCTCATAGCATGTTTAGCTACTTGAAAGGTGCTTTCACATGGGATGCAATTCCTGTTCAATACTTTACCCTGGATTACTCTATCTGATTTCAGGCTCGATCCCAGACCCTCAGGGCTTGCTATCATCAGCTTGGAGTCGAGTCATCACTGTACACAGACCAGCTACAGTACAAGCTCACCAGACACACTTCAAGTCTTTTTATCTGATCTCATATTCTATAACCTTCCCATTGAGCTATCAGCTCACAATCTCCTCATATTTCTGGAATTTTTTACTAAGAGTAACCTGTCACCCAAGGTGGTTCGCAACTACTGTTCATCAGTGGTTTCTCTAGCCCAATTTTATGGATGGAACACGGCTCCTGCCAGCCATCCTGCAGTTATCAGGTTCCTTAGAGCTATTTCAATCAATTCACATTTCAGGCCAACCCCCCGGGGAGTATTTGACATCAAAACAATGTATGACATCTCAAGAGCTTGTGATCACCTCATGACCCCCCTTTATTCAGGGCAATTTTTTGGTGGCTTTCTATGCCTTTTTCAGGCTTGCCAACATAGCCCCACATTCAGCTAGGCAGTTTTCACCTATGAAGCATTTTCTAAGACGTGACTTCATATTTGCACCTCCTGGTGCCCGCCTATTAGTCAAGTGGACAAAACACTGCAAGATAATAAGTCATTCCACAATTTTCAGATTCCAGTAGTAGAAAATTCTTTTCTATGTCCAGTTAGAGCCCTTACGACTCTTCTCCAATCCCTCCAATCTTCTCCCTGACCATTCCCCGTTGTTCGCCTCACAACTCCCTCCTCATTCCCAGATTATAGACACCATTGTCAGGGATGCCCTCAAGACAGTCCTGGGCATTCTTTACATTTCTCAGGTAGGCCATGGGTTCCACACATTTCGCTGTTCTGGGGCTACATTTGCTTTCAATAACAATATCCTCCTCCAGAACATCATGGCCCATGGATTGTGGTGTAGTTTATCTATTTGGAAATACCTTCAAAATGCCTCTCAGGCTGCCTCTCTCATCCCCTCCATTTTTGCTTCACTCATCCCTTCCTCCTTTTAGTTGGGCTTGGTGGTTTAAAAAATTTTCATGTTATACATTTAAATTTCTTAAATACCTTTTATTGTATATAGTATGCTACTAACATGTAATGCAAACTATATCCTACATTGTCCTCAATCAGTGACCTTCACCTGACCTTGATATTGACCTTTACCTGACCTTAAGCTGAGTTGACCTTCAACTGTGAATGGCACGGCCTGAGAGGGGCCTGCCTCTTCAGTTGGAGGTACCTTAATCACAGCCTCCTACTTATTGCCGTTCTTATTATGGCAACCTCTTGTTTATAGGCCTCAACCAATATCATCTGGTGTTACACTTCAGTAGCCACAGTTTGAGCCGACTGCCATCATTCTGACTCCTAGAACTGAAGGGGTAACAGGTATTTTCCCACCTTCCCTTCCCTGATACATGCTGAGGTTTTCATTCGGGCCCAAGGGGCTCTTAGACAATTCGAGTCAAATAGACTCTGCTTAACTATGTAGCTGATGTTCTCCTTACTTGGTAACTTAAGGTCTCTCAAAATCAGAATGTGATTCGGCTACTTAGTAACCCTCTTTGGTCCTCAAGCCCTTGTGCCTATCCCATCCAAAGGAGTTCTCCAGATGGACAGATATAGACCTTAGAGTTTGGGTAACAGGCTGGACCAGGCGGACCCTGGCTCCCCCTCTCAGATTAGACATTTTCGGATTTTCCAACTTTCGACCTCTAAAGTTGATCCGGTTAGAGGAGAAGATTTGGATCCTTTGCTACTGATGTTTCCTTAGTCTGGCATACTAAGGTCTTCGGATTATGTAATCCAGTAGTTCAGTTGCCCTCTCTAGCCCTGACCCCTTCTGGCTGTCCCAACTTAGGGAGGTCTCCCTCACGATTGACGTAGGCTTCAGAGTATTTTGTTGGGATAGGCTGCACCAGGTGGACCCTGGCTCCCCCTCTCTGAGCTGTCACCTTCGCCCAGATGTTACTTTTTGTACTGCTCTCATTAGGTTCTCTTTTTGCTGTGATATGTATGTGTACCCTGGAGTATTGTGTTTTTATTATATGTATGGTGGTTTTAAAAATTTTCATGTTTTACATAAAAATTTCTTAAATATATTTTATTGTATATAGTATGCTACTAACATGGAAATAAAATCCACAAACCATATCCTACATTGTCCTCAATCAGTGACCTTCACCTGACCTTGAGATTGACCTTTAACTGACCTTAAGCTGAGTTGACCTTCAACTGGTAATACAATCGACTCCAAACTCTGAGACCAGAGTCCCAATCCCAGCCTGACCTCAAGTGGGAAAGCAGGTAGTTGTTTGCCATTGGTCAGCCGTTTATAGTACAGAACAGTGACCAACTGTATGTACTGGTTTCCCTGCCTTTTCAAATACCTGTCACAATTTAACTGAGAAGGTACTAGGCATAACGTAAAACACTAAATAAATATAATATAACTAGAGATTGTGTCTCGAAGCAGTGTATCCCCAGACGGTACATGGTTGAAGCGTGACATACAAAGTATTATGGTTGACACAAATATACCCCTGTGGGGCGGGGGCCCAAGTGTTTATGGGAGCAACTTGTACTGACACTAAGTAAACAAAATGTCAACCATCACTTAACCTTGAAGGAGGAACCCAAGGTGAAATCTGATCACATCAAAAGATTCTTAGCCCTTGATTTCCAATACGTTGGTGTGACATTACAAACCTCTAGGAACACGAATAAGCGAGTTATAAGCACTTTTAATTTTGGCTATCCTCATTTGACCTTGAAAAAGGGGCCAAAGGTGAAAAAAAATCTGATCACATCACTAGCGCATGTTTTCCTATAGGATGGTTTCACATTACAAACTTCTAGGACCAAGAAAATCGATTTATAAGCACTTTTAGATTTTGCTATCCTAGTTTGACCTCGAAGGAAGGGCCCAAGGTCAAATCTTACCACATCAAATGATTCCCAGCCCATGATTTCCTATAAGTTGGTTTACCATCCCAAACCTGTATGACAAATACTAAGAAATTTATAAGCACTTTCAAGTTTGGCTATCCTCGTTTGACCTTGGAGGAGGGGTCCAAGATCAAATCTGACCATATCAAAAATTCCCAGCCCATGATTTCCTATACGTTGGTTTCACATTGAAGACCTCTAGGACCAATAATAAGTGAGTTATACGCATATTTAAGTTTGACCTTGAAGGAGGGGTCCAAGGTCAAATCCGACCACACGAAAAGATTCCTAGCCCATGATTTCCTAGAAGTTGGTTTACCATCTCAAACCACTAGTACCAATAATAAGCGAGTTATAAGCACTTTTATGTTTGACTATCCTCATTTGACCTTGAAGAGTTCCAAGATCAAATTTGACCACACCAGAAGATTCCAAGCCCATGATTTCCAGTAAGTTAGTTTGTCATCCCAAACCTGTACGACCAATACTAAGCGAGTTATAAGCACTTTTAAGTTTGGCTATCCTCGTTTGACCTTGAAGGAGGGGTCCAAGGTCCAATCTGACCTCACCTAAAGGTTCCCAGCCCATGATTTTGTATAAGTTTTGGTTTACCATCCCAAACCTGTACGACCAATAATAAGTGAGTTATAAGCACTTTTAAGTTTGGCTATCCTCGTTCGACCTTGAAGGAGGGGTCCAAGGTCAAACATGAGCACACCAAAAGATTCCCAGCCCATGATTTTCTCTAGGTCGGTTTACCATCACAAACCTGTACGCCCAATAATAAGCAAGTTATTAGCACTTATAAGTTTGGCTATCCTCGTTCGACCTTGAAGGAGGGGTCCAAGGTCAAACATGAGCACACCAAAAGATTCCCAGCCCATGATTTTCTCTAGGTCGGTTTACCATCACAAACCTGTACGCCCAATAATAAGCAAGTTATTAGCACTTATAAGTTTGGCTATCCTCATTTGACCTTGAAGGAGGGGTCCAAGGTCTAATCTGATCACACCAGAAGATTCCCAGCCCATGATTTCCTATAAGTTGGTTTACCATCCCAAACCTGTACAACCAATAATAAATGATTTATAAGCACATTTAGTTTGGCTGTCCTCGTTTGACTTTGAAGGAGGGGTCCAAGGTTATATGTGACCACACCAAAAGATTCACAGCCCATGATTTCCTATAGGTTGGTTTACCATCACAAACCTGTATGACCAATAATAAGCGAGTTGTAAGCACTTTTAAGTTTGGCTATCCTCGTTTGACCTTGAAGGAGGGGTCCAAGGTCAAAACCTAGGGTCTAACCACATCAAAAGATTCCCAGCCCATGATTTCCTATACATTTGTTTACCATCCCAAACTTCTAGGACCATTAATAAGCGAGTTATAAGCACTTTTCATGACTGACAAAGAAAGGCCTGTGGCAGCCATCTTGTTTTTTTCAAAATGAAGTCAGTCAAGAGTTTGTAATGCGGAACATATTCTACAAATTTGAGATCTCTATCTATAATACCATTTACTCTATAGTGCCAACAAAAGTCCTTGCTTTAAGTCGAATAAATGTCCCTGGCGGCCATCTTGTTTTTCAAAATGAGGCCACAAATATTTTCAGTCAAGATTTTGTAATACGGATCATATTCTGCTAATTTGAGATCTCTCCCTATAATCCCAAGGTCAACAAAATGGATGCTGGTACTCCATCATGTACTCAACCTCCAAAGCCATTTTCAATAGTTTCCATGCAATATAGTCAACATTAATTGTGAAAATATCTCCAAATAGGCCAAAACTGAGCTCGGTGAGGTTCTTTGGTGGTCTGTGGATGACCTTCAGTGAAGAGCCAAATGGAAGGTCAAATTTCTGCATGCTTACAGAAGACATATATATGTATTATATATACCAGCCATAGGATGATCTAACTTTCTGTTTGTGAGAACTGGGCCAAAATGTGAAAAAATGGACAAAATCTGACCTTTAAGAGACCACTATTGACCTTGAAATTAAAGGTCAAGGTCACAAAATAATAGCCTTTGTGGCATTGTCCATATATACCCACATACTAAATTTAAAAGGTCTAACTAAAATATTTTTTTAAGTTATCGCGTCGGAAAGGAAATCTCTGTTGCAGTGGCGGTGTGACCGTACTTAAAGGATCCCTGACTTTCGTCCAGGGATACAATAAAGCAGTGTAAAATAGATATAGTAATTTAATTATTTCCACTTTCTGATGCATTGTGGTCCAGATGGTCTAGGTGAAGAATACCAAGGTGATGCCAGTCCATATTTTAAGTGGACGGGTGCCAGAAATTCACTGGTCAAACAGTTTGCAACCATTTTAAGAAAATAAAACACAAACCAAGCATTCATCACTATCCAAAATAGCTTCAAATAAAGTAATCTTAAATATAAATGTACTATGTCTTTTAATTTGTGAGGTTCTGAAGTGAAAGTAAAATAATAATATTTTTTATATTTAAAGTGGACGAGTGCCAGAAATTCACTGGTGACCTTTGCCAAGCTGGGGAGCTGGTTTCTTGTAGAATTTATATTATCGCCCCTTAAAAAGCCTTCTAAACGTTTATTCTTTTAATTTTTTGTTATTAAAATATATAGCTTGCGCTGGTGTATATATATACTACAGAATGTCAGCAGAATGTATGTATTTGAATAGTTAAGGGTGAATATCTGGGGAAGTCAGGGTGGTCAGTAATAAATGAAAGTGAAATTCCTACTTTTATTACACATATAGCCACAGTTACTTTGTACCACCTTTGGCTGAATAATTAATTCTTTTGCACCTAATAAGATTATTTGAGATATAATTCTAGGCATGTCGCTTAGTATTACTGCTGTTGCACCATCCACATCAGCTGCATCTTTCACCAATCCTACTGAGCCCGAAGAGGAGTCTATTGAGTTTGAGGTCGGTGAATGTAGCATACCTCCTCCTGCACAACAGATCTCAGAGAGACTTGAACATGTACTTGAAGTACAGGTGAATTACCTTACTGCATGGGGCAGCTGGATGACCAGCACACTTGGCAATGTCCATGACGAGGTATGGCCAAGCTTCAAGCAATGAAGCATGGATCTGGTAAATCTTGCTTTGTGTGTGTGCAATGTTGTGGCTGACTGGGAGCAGCATAAGGCATCTCTTCAGCTAGATGAGAGGCAGAGACAGCTGGACCAGCAATAGTGCGACCTGGAGCTAAAGCAGAGGCAGTCAATGCAGCAGCAGAGAATGCAGGAGGTTGTACTACAACAGCCTGCCCAACCCTCAGGCCAACAGACATTGCTTTTTCTGACCCTACTCAGCAGCCACTACATCGGGAGCCTTCTTCATCCACACCAACACCTGACTCCTCTGCTTCTAGGAGCATTACCTACAGAGACGGAATTTCACATACTTGAACCTTTTGGACCTCAATGCTTCCTTTACTGGCATAGGGACTGTAATTACAACTCCACTCACACCTTGTGCTTTGGTTACCCCTGAGGACCAGTCATAGACACCGCAAGAAAAGGACAATAGTGCCTAGTATGTGACCTGTATGGACAAGGACAGTAGTGCTCAGTATGGGAGCTGTATAGACAAGTACAGTAGTGTTCAGTATGTATGTGGCCTGTATGTGAAAGCCTGTGACTCATGGACTGTGATTGTTTTGTCATGCATATTTTAACTGATCTCATTTACATAGATATGTATTTTATTATGGTTACTATCAACATAGTCCTGAAAATGTGATATTAAATATTGTTGTTCATTGTATCTGTGTATTCATTATAGACAAGTGTATGACCTCAGCTGCTTGACAACTTGTCTTTGGGTGTTAGTTAAATATTTTTAACACAAACAAAGCACATGAACTTAGTTGCTTGACAACTTGTCTTTGAGTGCTATATATATATATATATATATATATATATATATATAACATGACCAAAGTATATGACCTTTGCTGCTTCACACCTTGTCTTTGGATGTTTGTTATATATAACACAATCAAAGTATATGACCTTTAGCTGCTTCACATCTTGGCTTCGGGTGTTTGTTTTGCATAAGTAATACCAAAGCCTATGACGTTACAGTTCCCACACACCTTGTCCTTTGGTAATTGTTGACAAACACCAGGGAATATGACCTTAGAGAGTTGTGAAACACCTTGTCCTTGAGTACTTATTAACAAATACCAAAGCATATATCTGCAAGAGTAAACACATGACCTTTTAAGATGCACGAGTAAAGACATGACCTTTAAAGACTTTGGTTTGGCCTTTGGATAAATAAAGTTTGGATGATAGATCACTTTTTGAATGTCTCTGCATATCTACATATGCCAGTATCGATAAAGACAAATGAAAAACTGGAAGCACAAATTAAATAATTTATAATACTAAATAAGCACATGCATTCATTCATAAGACATAGAGATCAACAATAAATTAAATGCAATGCCAACATATTTAATACTGACATTAAAACCTTTTTCAATCACATGAAATGTCATGAAACAGTATAACTTGTGTATTATCTATATTACAATCTACAAACACACATTTCAGGTAGACATTCTTGGCTATTGTACCTCATTCGCCATGATATTCCTCACTGTGGGACCTGGGCATATTGACAATCTTTTACTTGGGTGTCACGTCCGTGTAACATCAAGGTTAATTCATTTTTTGGCCATGGCAAGCATGCCTATTTTGGTGGAGGCTATGACAGGTGTTAGTCAGCATAAAAAAGTACAAGCTAAGTTTATTGAGAAAATGCATCATTTCCTTCCTTACATCTTAATCTTGAACTGTTTAAAATCTTTAAACTGTTTACGTAGAGTGAGCAACATACTGACATTCTAATATAAGAAATATCTATAAATAGCAGTTTTATGAAATAACTTAAAGAATAAAATGGATCACGGCATCATTACTGATTCCTTAAATTTTCAGGAATCATTTAAATTTTTTTCCTAAAATCAGGTGAAAACTGGTGAAAACACCATAAATATGAAATTTTTTACATATCCTTAAACGTCCAAAGGTAATGAAATGAAGAATTCTCCAAAATTTTAGTACAATTTTCTGAATAAACAATGATATTTCCTTATGTCATAATATCTTAAACAGAAAATGAAACCTACACCTGTACTTATAGGTTTTACAGTACACATACTTGTCATAAATAGAAGCTTGTACTGTCTTTTACAAGAAAGCTGAAACTTGACCCAATTGTTCCTGAAATTTATATTTGTTTATTTTGGATTTTCTCCCTGCTAACTTCAGATATAGTGAAACTAAAGTCAAACTCTGGGCTGACCAAAATCCAGTTTCCAGACATGCAAGGGTCATCGTCCTTCAGAAAACAGACAGTGCAAGTGGTGTTTCAACTAATTGCTAACTTAAATATATTGTGTTTGGAAGTTTTTGAAGAACACAATATTGAACACGTTTCTTATTAATTAAAATAGGTAATATTAGTTGTTTAAGTTAGTGACCTAATATAATCTGAACCTTTACAGTGTCTAATCTTCAGGATTGGACAATGGTAATTTTTTCTGGATGTACATACATATATATAAATTTATTGTGTACTATATAAATTTACATATTTCTTATATATACTAATATATGAATAATGTACATTATAAGATAAATGTGACCTTGATCCAGACACAGTAATGTAATGGTTAATCTCCTTCCTCCTGTACCTAATGGCACAGTCACACCATGCAGTCATATCTGCACCATTTTGTTTGCCACTTGATAACCTGGTACTTCTGGTTCGGGGGGAGACCCTTGTTTCTGGGAAGTACACATTGAAAAATAAGCCACCCTGAATATACAACCAGCCCCCGACCCTCCATCATAAAGGTTAGTAAGAGCTATTTTAAATTTTTAAAAAATTCTAATTCTAATTCTAATTGGACTTTTATAGCGCTTAATCTCCCTAAACAAGAGGACTCTAAGGCGCAACAAAACAAAAAACAGACATCAAAATTTCTGTATCCAGGGGCATAGCAGGGGTCAAGCACCACGGAGAATGCCAGGGGAATGATCCAGGCTAAGGTGGGTATGCTTTGGTGTACAGGTAGGTTTTGAGGTGCTTTCTGAAGGAGGCCAGCGAGGGAGAGGCACGAATCTCATCAGGGAGAGCATTCCACACAGTGGGAGCATCAAACGCAAAACTATTACCAAACTGTTTGACAGATTTGTGAACGGAGGGGCAGAACTTTGGAATGACAAGGAAATTACCACCACTTTGACTGCGCCTGGTGCTATAAGAACTGCTGTAGGAGGAAAGATATGGAGCAAAATACCTGGGAAAGCCTGTGTGAACATACTTATAAACAAGTGTGGCCGTCTTGAATACTGTGACCTGTTCAACAGGAAGCCAATGCAGTTTCTTTAGCACAGGAGTTATACTGGTGTATCGACTGGTGTTTGATACAATTCTAGCTGCACTCTTTGGATGCACTGTAATTTGCGTAGATTGAACTTGGAGAGGCTCCTGAAAAGTGAGTTGCAATAATCCAGCCGACTACTAACCAGAGCATTAGCCACAAGCACAGAAACATCATGAGTGAGAAACCGCCTGAAACTGTCTGAAATCACGGAGTTTAACAAAACAACTTTTGCAGACACTCTGAACATGCTTGGACAAAGAAAAGTCTGAATCAAACCACACACCCAGAATTTTACTGAATCAGCAGGGCAGAGTGAGTTGCCCAAGAGATCAATTGGAAAACATGCTTTCAACTTGTCCCTCTGTCTCTTCAAACCAAAGATGATAAACTCGGTCTTGTCTGGATTCAATTTGGGCTTGCTAGTGGACATCCACTCTTTAACATTGTCTAGGCACCTATTTAGCTTTTCAAAGGCAGCAGATACTTCTTCTGAGATAAATGTATATAAACTTGGCTATCATCTGCATAGAAATGAAACTTTATTCCCTTATGTCTACTGATAATCAAACTGAGAGGGTGGTGTACAATGAGAATAGTAAAGTGCCCAGGACAGAACCTTGGGGAACGCCAAATAGGAGTTTATAAACATCTGACAAAGTAGATCCAATTTTTATTGATTGGTAACGGTCTGTTAGGTAGGACATGAACCATTTCAGAACACAACCACCGACACCAAACCAGTTTCGGAGGCAACTAAGAAGAGTGGAATGATCTATGGTGTCGAAGGCGGCAGACAGGTCGAGCAATACCAAGGCAGTGGTTTCACCTCTTGACAATGATAAGTGAACTTCATTTTTTATGTAGAGAAGAGCTGTCTCAGTTGAAATGGTACAGATTGTCTAAGTTATGGACATGAATATGTTCTAATAGCTGCTTAGCAACCACACATTCTACCAGTTTTGAGATAAAACTGAGGCCAGATACAGGACGATAATTCTTCAAGTCATTTGAGGGAAGATTTGGCTTTTTAATAAGAGGAGTGACCACAGCAGATTTGAAAGCGTCAGGGACGCATCCCTCCATGAATGAGCAGTTAACCAGCTTTGTAAGGGATGGTAACAGTATATCAATGCATTCCTTTAAAAAAGAATGTCGGCAAAGGGTCCAACAGGCATGATTTTGTTGGTGATGTTTTAATTATTTTGTCAACTGCCTCCTCAGAAACTTGCCTAAAGACGTTAATTTTTGTTGGAAAAGAAGGAGGCAAACTGGTCAGCCAGTGATTTTTTGGACTCATGGGATGGAAGTGTGGCATCAGAAACCTTATTCAGGGTTTTATGGAGCTCACGCCAAAGTTTTCGAGAGTCATGACTATTATCTGAAATCAGTTTGCTATAGTAGGCTGATTTACCTTTGTTTACAAGTGCATTGCACCGGACAATCTGACAACGAAGCCGACTTCTGTTCAGTGGATTTTTATCCCTATGCCAGGTTCTCTCAAATTGGCGCCTAAGGGACTTTGCATGTCGATAATCGTCAGACATCCAATCTGCGGAATCCTTTTTTATCATTCTAGATATGAGTGGTGCATGCCTATCAAGAACATGGCCCAAATCATGTACATATTGTTCATATAGATCGACAACAGCATCAGCTAGAGACTTGACAAAGGACTTGTTTTTGAGATCCAAGCGGAAGTCAGACATATTGATATGGTGGTACTATTCTATTCTATTCTGTACTTTTATAGCGCTTAATCTCTGCTAGGCAGACTCTAAGGCACAACACCAAAAATCAAGTTTAAGAAATCATCTGTCCATAGCCGTTGCCAAGTCCAGTACCACGGAGACGCCAGGATAGAGTGTAAGCTAAGGTGGGAATGCCTTGTGGAAGAGATATGATTTTAACCTTTTCCTAAAACAGGTGAGAGTTGGGGCAGAACGTACCTCATTAGGCAAATGATTCCAGACTGTGGGGGCATCAAAAGCAAAGCTGTGGCCAAAGTGATTTTTGGATTTATGTACAGATGGACAGAATTGAGGAACCTCCAGGAACCTTTTATCTGGATGGTTGTATCTTGTACTATATCTTCCGCAACGAGTGGGCAGAAGAGGACCAAAGTAACTGGGATGACCACTGTGAAGAAACTTATAAACTAGAGTGGCAGTTTTGAAGATACAGCGAGATTCAACTGGGAGCCAATGGAGTCGTTTGAGAATAGGAGATGCCCGCGTGTATTTGTTACAGTTTGTGACAATCCTGGCAAGTGTATTTTGAATACACTGTAGTTTACGCATATTGAGACTGGACAGACTCCTGAAGAGAGAGTTGCAGTAATCAAGGCGACTGCTCACCAAGGCATTAGCTGCCAGGATAGCAGCCTCATCAGTCAAGTGCTTTCTAACCCGCCTGAGATCACGAATTTGAATGAAGCATGTCTTACAAATATTGCGGACATGGTTAGCAAAGGAAAAATTAGCATCAAACCAGACACCAAGGTTCTTAACAACAACTGCAGGATGCATGAAATTACCAAATATCTTAACTGGGAGATGGGGATCTAATTTCTTGAGTTGTGCATGGGATCCAAAGATGATAAACTCTGTTTTGTCAGGATTTAGTTTGAGCATACTTGACGACATCCATTTTTGAACATCCAGAAGACAAGAATTCAGTTTGTTAAAAGCCAGGGCTGCATTTTTGTGAGAGATATGAATAAACAACTGCGTGTCGTCTGCATAAAAGTGGTATTTGATGTCAGGATGCGTTCCAATAACCTTACTCAAAGGAGTGGTGTATAAGGAGAACAGCAGAGGACCAAGGACGGAGCCTTGTGGTACTCCAAACAACAACTCATGCAAATCAGAGAGGGTTGACGCAATTTTAATTGCCTGGAAACGGTGGCTGAGATAGGACGTGAACCACTTCAAGGCTGTGCCAGACACACCAAACCATGATTTAAGACAATTAAGAAGAGTCGGGTGGTCAATTGTGTCGAACGCAGCTGACAGATCCAGTAAGACCAATGCAGTAGGCTCGCCCCGTGATAGTGAGAGATGGATCTCGTTTTTGATAAGCAGCAGGGCGGTTTCTGTGGAGTGACCACTTTTGTATGCAGATTGCCTAGGATTATCAAGATTGTTACTATTGATATGTTGCATGAGCTGTTTAACAACTACACGCTCCACCAATTTTGACATGAAACATAGTCCTGATACCGGTCGATAATTTTGCAAATCCTCATTTGGAAGTGATGCTTTCTTAATGAGAGGAGTGACAACTGCCTTCTTGAATTTTTGAGGAAATACACCCTCAGCCAATGACAGATTGACAAGTTTTGTAATTGACGGGAGTAAAATTTCCACACAATCTTTCAAAAGAAAAGTAGGGACTGGATCTAAAAGACATGATTTTGTAGGGGAATTTTTGATGATTTTTAGTACCTCGTCCTCCGAGACCTCATTGAAGGAAGGTAGGTTGGGAGGTGTACACATGGGTGATATGACTGTTGCCGAAGAGGCTGTGAACATATCACGAATCCTTTTGATTTTTTTATGAAAGAAGGAAGCAAATTTGTTTGCTAAGGATTTCTCAGACTGATGAGGAGGGAGAGTACTCACTTGACCACTATTGAGGACTTGACGAAGTGTATGCCATAACTTCTTTGGGTCACGGCTGTTATCACTAATGATGGTGCTATAGTATTCAGCCTTGTCACTATTTATGATTGCATTGCACCGGGCAATCTGTCTGCGCAATCTACTTCTGCTCAACTGTGACCTATCCCTACGCCACATACGCTCAAATTGACGCCTGATAGATTTGGCCCTACGGTAAGAATCTGACAGCCATCCAGCTGGTGTTTTCTTAGCTCTTCGACAAATCAATGGTGCATGCCTGTCCAACACACCACCAAGGTCACGAATATACTGGTCATACAGGTCTGCAGCCACTGTAGCAGGAGATGTGACAAAGGATGTGTTTGCAAGATCCTCACAAAAGCACTTCATATTGATTTTATGGTACCTGCGGTAAGAAATACTGTCAACCTTCGGTACTGCAGGGCATGCAAAATCCAAATGACATTTCACCAGTGCATGATCTGAGACCATTTCCCCAACTGTCACATTACTGACAAAGGAGGAACCACTAGGGCTAAGTATCAGATCCAGTGTATGACCATGCAAGTGGGTAGCTTTATTAACATTTTGGGCAAGATTAGAGGTATCTAATAGATTGAGAAATTTTCTTTGGTCAATACAGTCTGTGTCCACATGGACATTGAAGTCACCACAGATGATGAAGGAGGAAGTGAGAGATGACAGAAAACCACAGAAATGCAGGAAATCATCAAGAAAGGCAGAGGAACATGAACCTGGGGTGCGATAGACACAAGCCATAACAAATGATTTTGAGTTAGTGACAATTGATATGACGATGTTTTCGAAAGTGGAATGTGTTGGTTTATGTGTTGGTAAGTTTTTCTTGGAAAGGAAGCCCACTCCGCCACCGCGACCAATCGTCCGGGGCCTATGAGTGAGTTGAAATCCAGGCGGAGTTACTGACTTCAGTAGGCTGTCGGTATCAGAAATGTGAATGTGAGTTTCTGCAAGTGCCAAAATATCAAGATTATTCGAGACAATTGTGTCACAGATCAAGGGACTCTTATTCCTGATGGAACGGCAATTCACAAAGCCAAAGTTTACAGGACCTGGATTAAGGGCGATGTCACCAGATAACAACAACAGAATCAAAAGACATTTGACCCTGGCATATGCAGGAAACTTATTTGTGAACATTTTACAGGAGTAATCCCTGATCGGGGCAGGAACACGAAGGGCACAGGGAGAGACTAAGAACTGACTTTGGTCAGCAACTTTCAGCCAAAAGAGGAGACTGAAGCACAGAAAACCCAACAACATCATGGCTAAGGAGCAGGCAAGACAGAGTAATAGACACCTAGGAAACTAAGTGGTTGGGGTGACTCATGATAAATGTCCCTAGTAAGCTCACATTCCGATCTTCGTCCCGTGGGCGACTCACGGGCACCCTATTCACCCCAATAAGCCTCAGAACCCTAAAACTGCCCTCAAGATAGCCACAATAGCTTATATAACACAAGAACCATACCACAAAGCAGCAAAAAAGGTTACTGGAATAACTCTGTGAAAGATAAATAATAGGGATGATACACCAATAGTTTGGACAGTTACACGGTAATTCCCGGTAAATGGGCGATAATACCCGATTTTGGGGTAATAAAAGAGCAGACTGTTATAGACTACATAAGTGGTTGCAAAAATGAAAACATGGTGTAGTAAAACAATAATTGAAATAATTGGACTGAGAAATGTGTACTAATATGCTGGATTGTTGTTACAATTGGAGTTTATAATTTTGTTTTCGAGAAAAACGACGTCTCCGTGGTCCGCACTAAATTCTATATTGAACTATATTTGGAGTGTGAGCCACTTGACAAGGGAAGGTAACTGAGCATTTGACTAATGCATGATCAGAAACAAAGTCGCAAAAGCTGCGGTAAAGCAAATCACTTTCCAAGTTCTAAATTAATGTGATTCCTGCTGAATCATACTGAAAATGTACCACCCAAATATGAGGTGGATGGAACAAGAAACGAAAGTAGAAGAGCCGGTTTGGTTGTAGCTTGTGATCCTATAAGGGAAAAGTGGGAACTAGATATAGCCTTAAGGTTTGTTTCCATATTCATGGACAATGGAGACAGAAGCCCCCAACTGTAAGGCTGGTGAGGATCTGTTTGTTCTGTCCCACATTGGACTGGGATCCTGTCCTAACAGTCTCTGACCTTACTTGGATTCCCATGGACTGTTTACCCTTACCTATACAAGTTTCACACAATTTCAACATGACTAGACTACTAGGGGATCTAAAGAGTTGTTATCCTTGACCTATTCAATTTGTCAGCAATAAAACTGACAGTTGGGAGGTGACAAGCATGTCGCAACTCCATTTCATCATTGGCTAAAGATCTCCAATTTATACAGTTTAATATGATTGGTCATGACTTGTTTATTTATTTAGTGTTTCTTGTGTCATTACTAGTACCTTAGCGATTATATTGTGACAGGCAATCTGAAGGGCAGCGGAAACCAGTATATACAGTTAGTCAGGGTTCTCTGCTGTAACCCAGATAATATTCCACTGGTGGCCCAACGGTGTATGGTTGGACCACCGGTGGTTTTTAGTTGTTTATAGTTTTCCACCGCCGGGTCAATGGTGGCTTTCCAACCAATCTTCATGTCTGCAGAATTTGCCACCGGTGGGCCAACCACGGTTTTTGTTCAAGATGGCGCTGAGCAATAATATGGGATTTGGGGAAACTTATTAAAATATTATTCATAAGTGTGTGTCTAATAGTGAGATTTCAGTGAGCCCACAATTTTTAGTTCCCTATTTAACAATTTTAGACATACAACAATATTTTTATTATAAATGTACAATACAAAAGTTGTCATTGGACATATTATAATTTTATCAATAAATTATGGAATATCACCTTTTATCCACCATTGTTTATGTAAGAATGATTACATCATTGGTCATGTGACTTGTCATTGACCCCCTTAGCTAAGATCTAATCTAATCTAATGTGGACTTTTATAGCGCTTAATCTCCATCAGTGATGGACTCTAAGGCGCATCTAAACATAAAGCAAGGCAGTTAGCGTTAATCAAGGGACATAGCCAGGTCGTACCAAGGAGACACAGATGTGACGGGAGAGGCTATGGTGGGTAGGCTTTTGCAAACAGGTAAGTTTTAAGCTTCTTTCTGAAGGAGGCAACTGATGTTGCACTGCGAACATCTTGAGGGAGGTCATTCCAGATCTTAGGAGCATCAAAGGCAAAACTATGGCCAAAATGTTTGGCTGACTTAAAGACTGATGAATGGAAAGGAGGAACTGTAAGGTATTGACGATCTGGGTGACTATGCCTAGTACTATAGGGACAACTACTAAAAGACAAGAACGGTTCGAAGTAAGAAGGAGAACCACTATGCAAAAATTTATACACAAGTGTTGTGGTTTTGAAAATACAACGATACTTAACAGGCAACTTGGAGTTTCTGTAGAATGGGTGTAACATGAGCATACTTTCTATGATTTGTAACAATACGAGCAAGGATGTTCTGAATACTTTGCAATTTGTGCTGATTGAAACCGGACAAACCTCTGAACAGAGAGTTACAATAGTCCAGACGACTACTAACAAAGGCATTTGCAGCAAGGACTGCCACTTCAAAAGTGAGATACTTTCTAATTCTACGGAGGTCACGCATCTGAAGTAAGCATGCTTTGCAAGTCCTCTTGATATGCTCAGAGAATGAAAAATCTGCATCAAACCACACACCTAGATTTCTGACAGAATCAACCGGATGAAGAAGGCTACCAAGAATGCTAACAGGAAAGTGAGAGGAAATCTTCTGATGTTGAGCCTTGGAACCAAAGACAATAAACTCAGTTTTTTCAGGGTTGAGCTTCAACTTACTGAGAGACATCCACTCTTGAACATCAAGAAGGAAGGCATTTAGCTTGGCGAGAGCCGAAGAAGCATTCTTGTGGGAGAGATGGATGTATAACCGAGTGTCATCCGCATAAAAGTGGAATTTAGTATGCGGGTGGAGGCGAAGATCTGCTCAAAACCTGTCAATCATTTGCTTATCCACAAATGACCACATAACTGTAGGCTGCAACCTGATTGGCTGATGCTATTGCAGAATTTCAACCAGCGTATTGCCACTGGTGGGCCACCAGTGGACTGTTATCTAGGAAATTGCTGACCAATGGCAAGCAACAACTGCCTTTCCCACTTGCGGTCAGGCCGACATTCCAACCCTGACCTCACCGCTGCTAGGCAAGTGTGTTACCACTTTGCCACAGTGCTCCCAATGTGGTAGTAATAGTAATACAACTAGATGTACTGACAATTTGATATATCTGGAGTGGGTCTCTGAATCTTTGTCATTTTACTAATGGCATTAAGATAGGTGAGGCTAAAAAATCTTGACAAATAGGTTTTGGAAGTAAACAGGCCTTTGTCAACCTTCCAAATTGTTGCTTATTTGTTTCCTGACTTCATAAATGACAAGAGCCTTTTTGTATCTAAATTTACTTGTACATCATATTGTTTGTTTACTAAGTAATTGCTTTAAGATGAACACTACAAACATTCATATACAATGATGTAACTTATTGTCTTTTAGGATTAATATGTAACAAGGTTTCCAAGTTAAAAATTAAATATTTAAACATTTAGAGTTTATACCATTGTTATATGTAGCAAATTTAAATTCATTTTTGTGGCAGCGTGGATGTGCCATCTCTTAGCCCCGGTGTGTAATGGTGAAGAATTTAGATGAAACTATTTAATTACTAATAATCTTTAAATTCCATAAAACACAGGCAAAGTGCCTCAGTAAATTAACTCTCTTTGGACTTAACAGTAGAAATCAATAGTCACATAGCACACCGCCTCTAATAATAGCCTCAGCCAATCTCCGCTTCTGTGAGATAGACCTCTCAGAAATAAACCCAGTAATTGGTGACAAGTAATATGTGTTAGTGTACAGTGACTAGTATAAGAACTTCAGCCGTGAGTTGAGGAGGGGACAACAAGAGATATCAGGACAATAACAAGTTAATGAATATGAAATAGTATGCAGGGGGGTAGAGCTTAGTTTGCTCTCTCACTCGTGAGAATGTGTTGTATAATATTTGGGACTTGTGTTTATTGAACTAGAATAAATTGTGGAAGAGTTATCAAGTGTTTCGCTTCTGTCTTTGTGGCGATCCTAAACCTCTCAATAGTTGCTGCCAAGTGAGTACAGCCAGAAGTGGACATAGTGGAGATCTGGTAATCCACAGCTGCCCCAAGGCACTGCTGGAGTCCACCTTAAACTTCCCCCAAATACAACATTTGGACACTTTTCCAAGGTTGGGAATATGGAACCTCCGCTTTATGTGAAAGAGTTGGTAATCATGTAAATGCTTGATTTGGCCCGGCAGTTTTTAGTGCAGCATGTTGACCAGCTAGTTGGCTCTGGTTTCCTCCATCCCTCAACTTCCTGTTGTAATCCTCTATGATGTAATGACAGCAATTTCACATATTTCTTTTACAACAAAAGGAGCACTATTTACTTAAATTGAAACTAGACTGAGATTCGTTTGTACTCGAAAACCTTGGAAATGTGTAACAGCAGGAAATGTAGCATTTCAATGACTAAAAGGCAGTAACATCTATGAAAACAAAACAGTTGGGTATTTTTAACTGTATATTAGTGTCATTTTGACACCAATATTTTACAGAAATGTTATAACATGCAGCATTCTTCCTATTTGTCCTTCCATATGTGTACGACATGCTGTGTCATTATGTTTATTTGCTCGGTTGTGCACGGAATATCATACTTGCAAAAATAAATATCTTTTGTCACAAACAGTAAGACAGAAAGTAATTTAACGTAAAAATCTGAAAATGACAAATGACAAAATGAAGGGGGCATTGAAAGTTCACCCCATTATTGCAAATAAAGCATATTTGAAGGAAATATTGATGAAGAACATTACTCTCTGAGTGTTTCCCAGTAAACACTACAAACGTTTTTTAACGTTTATAAACCTAACTATGAATGTTTTATTTAAGGTTTAAAATGATGGGTTCCTAAACGTTTGCCTATAAATGTTTACCAATGTTTAAGCATAAAGGTTTATAAACGCTAATACATAAACGTTTATAGATGTTTGTACACCATTTAAAATTATCCAGCATGATTCAAGGGAGGATGTAAACAAACTTTATTTTATGAAAAATAACCCTGTTTACATCAGTTTAACCTTGTAAAGTGCAGTCTATGATATTCTATATTTTTATATCTCCACTTATAATTTAATGAAGGCTTCAAACAACAGTGATACAGCAAGATATACTGACAGAAAATTTTCTTCAGTTTCTCTTCAAAATGGCTGTGCTGACATCATCATCCAAAATGAAAATGAGTTTCTTCACTCTTTGTAAAACATTTAAAAACAATTTAAAATGTTTATATACCATATACGTTTATGAAACCATAATATTGAATAATTGTCAATATTTAGGTTTATATTTGGTTTTAAAAACGTTTATAGGTTTACTAAACGTTTATAAACGTTTAAAATGATTACTGGGTTTGCTTTCATTTTACGTGGTTTTGGAACCCCTAGCACTTTATACTATAATATGCAATGTTTGTGATATGCCATTACATATTTGAAAGGTTTATGTATAACATATGCCGTAGCATATTTGCAAGGTTTCATTATGGCGAAACATATTTGCTAGGTTTCTGACTTCTGTTCAATTCTGTATCTAATGGCAACATTTCAGGGAAAATAAGACAGTTATAGTGACAGGAAATCACTATAAACGGCAGTGTGTAACGTCTAGCACAGTTTAAGCCCCATCTTGGCAGGTTGAGGGTTCTGCCCCAACAGAAAACACTCCAATATAGTCTTCATTAGTTCAGTTCATAGCTCCTTACCATTCACCAAATAGCGTGCAGTGTCTTCTTCCACCCTCTCTTCTAACCATGGCAACATGACCCTATGTAAAAGTCATAGTCAAGGTTAAAACTCCTGATCAACCAGATCACATTTTGAGATAGGCCCTTAGCACTGTATCTTGTAGCAATGTCCCTGTACAACGGACTAAAAGCGATGTCATATCCAAAGAATAAATGTATAGATCAATTGACCATTACAAAATATTTCGTTCACAACCAAAACACAATGCTTTTCTTTTCACCTGAGTTACATGCAAACCAGATATATGATTTAATGTCAAATCCTTTGGTAGTAAAAATTCCCCAATGCCAAAAAATTAATAGTGTTTCTCTTCAGTATTCCAGATCGCTTCTGTATGCAAAACAGGCCCGGTTTCAGCCACCGTTTTGGATGATTAGGCTTGGCAGTTATAATTTACAGTACTAATATAAATTGTTATGCTCAATATGTATGGTGCACAATTTGAAATATATCCTATTTTACTGTATAATGTTACCAAATAATAATTCAATAAAATTTGTCACAAAGCATGTCCACCGATTTAAAATCCTTCATTATCGCTCACAAAATCACTTTTTCCTTTTGGACAAAATGTCAAACCAAATATTATTTTATATTAACGCAAATATTTGATGTTATAAGTCTGATTATATGCTATAAAACACATAGTTGGTGTGTTACTTCCCATTCAACAGCCAGGGTCATATTGGCACAGGTCCTCCAGTATTGCCAGATGAACCCACACAAAGGAATATAAACACATAAAAATTATGATGTTATTTAAATTACCACATATTCAAACGGATTGATTATGTTTGCCATTAATGGCTAGATCAAACACAAAACAGTAGAGAGGATGCTACGATCAGCCCTGTGAATACAGAAGAACAAAGGCGTTCCAAATTCACCAGAAAAATGGTGGGAAAGTTTGATGACATGGTTAAGAGATCTCTGTACTTCTACACTGTCAACGTTTTTCGAGATTAAACCTCAACAAATGAAGATTATACTGGGAATACCTTGTGGACTTATGAAGATATATGCCAATCTTCCTGCATTTACCCCACGAAGTGACCAAGGAAATGGAAGAGATCTGTGAAGACTTGGGAACAAGGAAGAATAACGGGCAAATTTACTGAGAACAAGAAACTAGTGTAATGATTATTTGGCAACTGCCCTAGCAGAGCTAAGATATGAAAAAAATATGCATTCTATTGCATTGAATCGTGCATTGAATCATGGCAAATTTCGAAATTGGCGAAACAGAGACGATTTTCAACATCTGGTTGTTGTCACTCTGAGGTTTCTAAAAATGAAGAGGACTTAAAAGGTTGAGGATGAATCCATCAAGAACATTGAGGAATTTGATATTCTCTACTTTATAACCTGGGTATAAAGAGAAAAGCATGCAACATCGCACGTTGACCCCAAGAAAAAAAATCAATACCATTTGCAACAAGACAAAATATTATTTGAGTATGTATTGTGAATAACACTCTCGAAAACGAAAGTGAAAGTTATGAAAATAGAATAAGCCCAGTACTTAATTATCTGTAGGATCTTGCGTGATGTGCAGTTTTACTTAGGTGTACTGCGGTAATTTGTTCTAAGCACACGGAAATGTTGGATTTAATTTGGAACTAGTTTCAAATAAATGTGCAATATAGTTTCTATATTCGGTGGATGTGTAATACCAAAAAAGTGAATAGTATTGATTGACTGAATGAAAAGTTGCGAGTATTGGATTACTAATAATTAAGAAAGAAATAATGAAAGTACTGTAATATATCGTCTTAGTATCAGAAGTGCCAGGTTAGTAACATTTCAGATGTTGTTTTTAATATTTTCTGACTTGTTGGTTCAGTCAAAATTGTATGCTGTAATATTTTTTCTTGGTTGTTTTTCGTGATGTAGGGAGAATTTGTTTCAATTTACTTTCACAAATTATCTGAATAATTTCAATACATCTTTAGCATCGGAACTTGAACAGTCAATTTTCTTCTTCAAAAACACTTGAATGGAGCATAAATCACTTTATTTAGCGTTGGCTTTAGGCATAGTTCTATATTGAGAGCCAGGGGCCACGGTGTCAGAGTGGTAACACTCTCGCCTCCCACCTCTGAGGCCGGGGTTCGATTCCCGGCACAGCCTCAAGTGGGAAAGCTTTCTAGTTGCTTGCCGTTGGTCGGCAGTTTACAGTACAGAACCCTAACGAACTGTATGTACTGGTTTCCTCTGCCCTTCCAACTACCTGTCGTGATATGACCTGTACAGTGTTGAAGGGGATGTAAAACCCCAAATAAATAAATAAATAAATATATTGAGAGCCTGTCATAAGAGTGGCCTTGACTTTAAAATTGGCTTATATTGATGGTTATACGGGAGCCAAAATTTGTGGAAGGTGCTTAAAAATTCATTACCATCCTTGGGATCCAGTCTGGAACTAGTTTGGTCCAAGTACCTACCCTGACCACCCATACCCTAACTTGGAGTCCCTATAATTTTGGACGGGACCCGTACAACTTTACAAAAATTTATTGAAATTTTATCTGCCACTGTTGTCTAGTGGGTAGCACACACGTGGGTTCAAACTCAGGTACAGGCGGATACATAGTGGCTCAGATGACCACTTAAAATGGCGGTCCTCTATCATTGGGTGCTATCCACAGTGGCAGGCTAAATAACCTCAAGGACGTTGATAAATGGACATCCTTGAGCCTCTATCTTCCAGGTAATGGAATGTCAGTTACTTGTGAGTTGGTGCTGTACCTGTGCTGTCAGATAGGTTTAGTAGCGCTTTGAGTCCTGTAGTATATGGAGATATTGCGCTGAGTATAAATACACAATACAATACCATACACAAGTGATTTCCATATGACCAGATGGATGGTTATTCAACCTAATGGATTCATATTTGACACATTTGACCTTCTTGACTTGTCAACCCCCTTCTCATACAAACGTTTTCAATAGGTGGCAATGACGGTTATAAAGCCATCTCCAACATCTTTAAATCTTATACTTCCACCTTCTACCTTAAGCTACCTTCCCTGCATTTGTTCTTGCCACAGAAATTTTGGTTCTGTTCAAAATTGCCGTCTGGTTATTGAAAATCAGCTCTGACCATCTCACACTGAGGTAAAGCCGAACTTTGTTTTGTGTTTTCTGTGATCTTCCGCCTTGAAAAGATATATCATAGAAGGAAACACAAGGTTTAGTCTTGGTTTCTCATGGAAACAGCAGACCAACTGGGACTCAATGACTACTGTATTGGAGGCAATTATACTCGACTGGACAAGGACAATAGGCATTATCAAAACTGAAGCACCACCATCCATTACATTTTACACTCAAGCAAAGCATAAGCAACAAAACAAGAGATGGCCAGCATGTAGCTACTGTATTTCATTGTTTTGGTCCAAAGGGGGCCAGAGGCTCTCTGACCTGTACAGTTACAGTAAAATTAATCATAAATGTAATGAAATCTTGTGCAATTGGGATAGAGATCCTACAGTCTGACCTAATATATTGTAACATATGTCATGCTGAAGAACCAAACATTTGGGGGATGTGAAGCAATGTAGCAGATTTTACTAAAAAAAATGTATCAAACTTGTTTGATATTCTCACATCTACCGACCTTCTCGATTTTGCTTCCTGACTTATACGAATGCTGAAAATCTTGTCCCGACTTCAAAATCAGAAAGTGTCGGGTCCAATGTTAACAATTTGGAACCTTTACTTGAGAAGTTATGCACTATGATTTATTGCCATGCAAATGAAAATATAGCATTAATTCTGTCATCAATTTGTGTCTAGACAGAACTATGAGAAAAAGGTAATGATTTTAACTCAAGTGATGGTTAAGTTATGTGAATATTTACCCTGACAGTTTTATTGCATTCACTACATATTATTTGAAATATAATGTATATATGGCCAAAACATAAACATCCTTTTACAGGAAGAATGTAGGAATATTAGTTGTGTTTTGAAGTAGGATGCAAATTTATGTGAAAACTTCTTTTAATGAGTGTTTTATTTATGATTGCAATTGATACTAGAGTGCCGCACTTAACCATCACACTAACAGTAAATGGTAAAGAATTGCATGACTAGTTGGTTTTTGAAATGTTATCTGTTCACAGTGAAAAATTAGCATTTGGCTAGCATTACATGGCTAATTTCCATTTTTGATCTATTTAATACACTATTTCTTAACCATAGAAATGCACTGTTTACAATATTAAAAGCTCTCTTAATGTAAACTTAATTTTGTGTACATTTACAATACAAAACCACAAAATGTTGTGAGCAACCTCTCTCAAAGTTCCCTTATTAAAGACTTATTAATTTATTAATTTTTTGGTGGCTGTCCTTTTTAACATGAAAATTAATTATTTATCAGAGGGCGGTTTAGCTAAGGGCTTTGGACTTAGCCAATCAGAGGCTAAATCCTTCACATAAATGTGAGTGTTTTGTCTTATCTAAGTCTGTGACATTAATTTATTTCACTTAGCTTAGACCAAGCTTAGACTGGTTTATCAAATAACCACAGTGTTTTTCTGTGTTATGTGACCTGTTATCTATTTCTCAAGTACACAATGGTGAAATCTGTACATATATTTTATCCAGTATTTCTTTGATTAAAATGCTGTTACCATTTTCATTTTATTTTATATTTTTGATGTTCTTCAACTAATTTAGTTTTACAAAATTTCTAGCCAAGTTTGGAACAGTGAGTTCTTAATTTATTTGGGGTTTTGCGTCACTTTCAGCACTGTACAGGTCATATCACGATGGGTAGTTGGAAGGGCAGAGGAAACCAGTACATACAATTCGTTAGGGTTCTGTACTGTAAACTGCCGACCAATGGCAAGCAACTACCAGCTTTCCCACTTGAGGCCGTGCCAGGAATAGAACCCTGGCCTCAGATGTGGGAGGCGAGAGTGTTACCACTCTGCCACCACGGCCCCATCAGTGGGTCCTTAGAGGTAAGTAATAAAGGTCATAGCTCCAAACCACGATCGCCAATGTGCATTAAGTGGCAGACTCTTCTCATTGTTTTAAGTTAGTAACATAGATGTTATGATTGAAGCATGAATTCATAGAAGTGTAAGTTGTAAAGGTATTAGTATATGAGACTGAATGAGAATTTAAATCCCCTCTTTAGATTTGCATAAATAAATACTTGAAAAACATGTCATCTTTGTTGAGTTTCACTGTAATGACAATGGATTCCACGCTTGCATCTATGTTACTTATACAGCATTCACACTACATGCAATGTGTTCCGCAGTTGGAAGTTTTACTCGCTAGCAGAACTGCCTCAAAAGACGCCAAATACCTTCCTAGATTTGGTGTATCATTCACACTACAGGCGGTATAACTAGTGCTTTATAGGCATTGGATGAAGTGCTTCTGTCCCTCAACTACCCTTTAAGGTTTGTATGTGAACTTGTGACACGGTGGCAAAACGTCCATTTACCTCCACTCACCTTAAATTGCCGCGTTACACTGAAAGACGACCGAGTACCAACTTTATATAAACTATGGACTACACCCTGGTTACTGTTGCAAGAAATTCATCTGCGCATGCTCCAGTGGTCTTCACATATCTACAGTACAAAATTTTACACATTTTAAAACTTCCGTAGGACACACAAGGTAATGGACTTTTGACCATTGTGCCTCAAGGTTGCATATGAATCTGGGACACTGATAAATGGGTTATACTGCCCCTAGTGGGAATGAGGTGTGAAAGTGAAAATAAAAGCTTTGGAGATTATAAAAAACTTATATTCCATATGTTTTATTCAATACAAAATGAACTTTATTGTATCAGGTTCTTGACTTTAACTCCTTGAAATAGTGCACAATATTTGAGCCAAAAGTCTCACATTTCAGTCTGAGACAAGGCTAAAGTCTTATCGTAAAAACGGCGCCTGTGGATCAATACTTTTGGTCTAGTCTTGACTGTATAACATGTGGGCACAATTCAACAATCCAGACAGGCAGGTTTATCACTGCTGATCAATCTTCCAGTAAAGCCGATATTAACACAGATGTTCCAATCTGTCCACCAATTTGACACTCCTGACCAACTGAAACTTCACATTGACATCAATACAGTGTCTGTGTGGACAATATGTAAATATTTTATTCTGTTCATTTATATTTAGACCGTGTCGTCTTATATAATCGACAAAATGTTGTCTTCCTATTGACTGTACTATTTATTTTTATGTTTATAAGTAAAATTTACTTTCAAGTAAAATCTATAAAAGGTCACTTGAAAATTTCCTGTGGTTATTTGCATGAAACTGAAGTGATTTAGGAAATATATTGAAAGTGAAACCGAAAGGGAACTGGTTCTTTATTAAGCTCAGTGATAAACACGAAGAAGACAAAGTATAACGTATGATATGATTAAATTATTCCTACTGTATTCCTGATAACAACTGGCTAGAGAATATGTATGTTATATGAACTTGGATTTAATAAGTTTAAACTCAGTGAAAGGGGAAGTTATATAATGTGTTTGTTACCTTACAAAACGTGAGGAATGTTAGTGGTAAGCCTGAATGGACCTGTTTTTACTTGTGTATTGTGAGTCCAATTGAAACAAGATAGACAGCAAGCAGACGGAGTTTTCACTGGTTTTGGCAATTTTGTTATTTATCCATATCACTTCAATAAGCAATAGGCATTGTACACATACGGATTATGCAAAGTGTTACAAGTACATAGGTGAAGGTCTGCTGAACAAGTCTCAACATATCCTTGACATCTGACCAGTTTGTAAAATGAACAGGTTGAACTAATTAGCGCTATCAGTTGGTAAAATTTGAAACCTTAAAAATCTTATATGTACTTGTTATTGGTATAATAACTAGGTTTCTTATGATTAACATATGCACTGACACCAGCGCAAGTAAGAAATATAATTTAAGTGGTAATACTGAATAAAATAACTTTTTTTAACATTGGTTTAAAGAAAAAAAATGAATTACTGTTTCAATCCCAGCATTACATGAAGGACAAGAATCATCAGCTATAAAATTATAATTCTTCCAATGAGACCCATTCGCAGTCAACTGTGTTGTACAGCAGAGTTCCCTAAGTATAAGAATGTATCCCTGAAAAGTACCAGAAGTTGAATACTATCTTCCATATGTGACTTTGGTTGCAAGAATGCACCAAAATTTTATTGAACTTTACCCTAAATTACATTATTCTGTGCTTTGTTTTTCAGTGTGAATCAAAATGTCCGACTCAAGTGTACATAAAGCAATGGAAGGTTTGAAGCTGGATGATAGTTTTTTATTGGTTGCTGCTATAGACTTTGGAACAACCTTTAGTGGCTATGCCTTCTCTTTTAAAGATTCACCAAACAATATAAGCATGAACAAGAATTGGGGTTCCTCTATTGTTTCATTAAAAGCACCCACAGTTGTTTTGACAAATCCTGATGGTTCCTTCAACAGCTTTGGGTATGAGGCAGAAGAGGAATACCTGCAACATGAACCAGACGAAGGCTATCAGATTTATAGATGTTTCAAAATGGTCCTGCACAAAAAAGTAAGTACATGTTCCCAAGGTGTGTCATATATGTGTAGATTGCGTGATTTATTAACTATTCTTGGGAGTTATTGGGATGTTAGTATTTGGAGCAGTAGGTGTTTGATACTGACATATGATGGTGTGGATTACACCCTCGGACTTGGTATTTTACACATATGTATGTATATTTCTTCAAAGAACAGCAATACTCTTAATTACTTTTAATTAAGAATGAAGAAATTTAGAATGAATCAACATTTCATTCAGTTGGAAACACAAACCATCATTATTCCAAGACAACGTCTACAATAATTAACAGCAAAGAAAACCTTTACGGTAATATGATCTTGTTAATGCAAAGGCTTTCCAATACATTACGTACATACCTTAGAATATCTGATCAGGCACATCGTAAAAATCATCATTATGATTGTTATTACTGTTATTATGTGCAAACTTTTAATGCCCTTAAGTTTGATGTATATCAAATTTTAAGGAGCGATAAAACATTAGGGATAGAGGCAATATTATAAGTCTATGGGCAGACTAGTCAGCATTAGAAAGTGTTTGTGCAACCAGAGTAAAGGGTGCTAAGGAGGATAGGCTTCATGAAACAGTGGACCCTTATACTTGCCCCTGAAAGATGACAGTGTGGGGGCAGAACGTACAGCAAGTGGAGGCTGTTTCAAAGTCTGGGTCCATCATTTGCAAATGATCCATCAGTTTTAGACTTATTATTCTGAGGATTAAAGGTGATAACATCTGAGTATTTCTTTGTAGCAACAGCATGTGTGGTATTGATGGAATAGTAATTTATGTATTCATGAAGTAATGCAGTAGACCAGAATCCAAATACTTGTAGATGAGGGTTACAGTTTTGAAAGCGATTCTCTCTTAACAGGGAGCCAATGGAAGGACTTTAGTACTGGTGTAATGTTGGTCCACTTGCAGGAAAACGATGATGCATTGTGAATTATAAAAATGACTTAATTCAAGAGATTCTTCATGACTTGGATATGGCATCAATAAACTCAAAGCTGTAGTTTGAATATAATTGGACAGAGGGATTTATGCCAATTTGATGTTATCTCTTTTGGATGAACAGAAATCACATCATATTATGTTAAATAATCAAACATTAAACCAGAAACACATGGATGTTATTTATAACACACTTCTGGTACCAATCTTGTGATTATTGGACGATAAGATAAAGTTATAAAACAACTTGAATACCATTAGAATCCCGATTAATTTCCTGTAATAATGACTCCAGAGGGGAAGACACAAAATGTTGACAGTTAAAACTGATTCTAGTTTAGTGAATGCATTCTATTCATGGCAATATTTGCAATCGTGCCTTCAATTTGTAAGTAGTGGTTATTATTGACCAACTTGAGCATCTTTAGAATGTACCTGTTCTGAGTTGTTTTGAAAAAGCAAATAATATTTCTTCATGGTTAGCGATACATATATACAGTAAACAGTCTTCTGCTGCTAGATCTTTCTCTGGTGTTTGTTCCAATTATTTAAAATTGTTGTTTTTCCTGTCTCTTTGTCCTTGAAACATATTTTTTGTGCTTGTCCATTACTCTGTTATATGTGAGGTGTAAATTGGTTAATAGAAAAATGAATTGGTCTATCTGTGAATGTTTCTTATAAATGTTAGGAAGGATGAAATGTGCTTTCTTCCAGGATAAGATTTCAAGATTACATTTGTATTACCTTTGCTATCTTGTTAAAGTGGTGTTTGGTATCTATCATTTCATCAATTTGTGCATCACTTAGGTGTCTGCAGCTCTTTTGTGAAGTAGTCCTTCGTATTCGTTACATCTATTGAAAATTTGCAAGCATTTTTGATGATGATTCAATTATTAGACAAAAGTTAATTTCAAAAATATATGGTTCATTCTTGTCACTACTTTGGCCCCTATTTACTTTTTGGTTCAGAAAGTCTCTCAGCGAGTTAATGGCAGTGCTCAGTTCGTTTCTGGTGTATGCTCTTCAGGGTTGTCTTAGTTATCCCCAGTTTTGCATTTCTAGTAATGTTAGTATTAAACAATATATACTGTGTTTGTTCCAGGTCAAGTTAAAACTACAGGCCCCCAATAAAACTACAGATATTAAGAGAGTTTTTATTTCTGGTATTTATTTCACAGTCGCCACAAAATCACCGAACCCACCCTTACCCAACTTCCAGAAGGACCTCAAAATTATTCCCATTTTACCTCGTGACCTACTTGATCGCAGATAAAATGGCCAATGGTCTAGGACAAATTCTCTAACAAAAATGACAGCATGGTCTCGGCAATGAAAACAATATATCATAATATCCTTATGTCATATATGCTCAGCACAGGCAAATGAGACTGTACCAGTTTTTGTCATCCTGAAGTGATCAGTTTAGGTTTTGTTCGATATATAATAAACACCAGTTTGTTCGTTCAACCTGGTTGGTTTCATTACCTGGCCTACATAAAAACTTTTATTTTTTGGAATGTATCAGATAATTGGTCAGATATTGGTTACTGTACTTTATTTTGTTCTTTTAATACATCGAACAAGAAGTCCAACTTGTGCTTGAGAAGTCAAACTAGATTCTGACATCTGTATTGATATATTTTTTTGGCTTACTGCCTGATCACAGATTGACAGAAGTAAAATGAAGACATGATACAATAATTGAAGTAGCCTTATTTACTCACAAAAAATGTGATGCTATATACCAATGGAGTGCAAAGTCTAGAACTTCATGAAAAAGTGGAATATTAGACTCTATTTACTTGACAGGACCTCTCAATGGATTGCACGGTGGAATCAGTCTCTGGCCATGAAAGGAGGGCAATGGACATATTTGCAATGTCACTGAAGTTTTTACATGAACACATGAGGGTTCCTCTAAATAAGGCCTTTGCAAGGTAAGTGGCCAAATTTTTTTTTGTTGTTTAAAGGGTAAATGAAAAATATGTGTGGTTTTTGTTTGGATATTCATGGCAATGACAAAAACCTCAAAAAAGCAAAACTCAAACATGAAATTATACAATAATTAATACAATTCTATAAGGACATATATGTAACAACATGAGTGACATATTGTCAGAGAAAACTACATAAAGTCATTAGTAATCTAAAATCATAATTGACTGCCTAAACAGGCAAATTGATCGGATTTTATTGATGGATAAAATTACTTAAGATGGTTTAATATAACTTTGAAAACACTGTATACATCACACCATGACAAGTAATTTTGTGTGCTGAGGAAAACATATGTTGTCAAATTTTATGCACTGGGAATCAGAAAGCAGCTGAAAATTTTATGATGTAAATTAGCATATAATGTTAGATTTAGATTTATTTGTTGTTTTACGCCACGTTCAACAGCCAGGGTCATATTGCGATGGGTAGTTTACAGGTGGAGGAAACAAGTGCACACTGCACTGTAAACCACCGGGCATCGGCAAGTAACTACCAACTTTCCAACATAAAGTGCCCAGCCCGAAGTTTCTAACCGGTGGCCTCAGAGGTTGGAGGCAAGAACTCTAACCGCTACACCACCAAGCCCCCCCATATCATATTAGAAGGTTAGAAGCAAAGAAGAGAAGCATGTATTCTAAAGCATGCTAAAACATTTTCTAAGACAGTGTTTAAATTCTTCAGAAACTGGCCCTTAAAGGAGCTGCCTAGTGACTCCATTTAACCCTTTAGATGAAACTATGGATATTCTACAGTAATTAATTCATTATGTTTTTCTTTTAGCCCAATACAGTCCCATGAAATTCGTTGGGTATTAACAGTTCCAGCAATTTGGACAGATGAGGCAAAACAGTTTATGAGGCAGGCAGCTTATGAGGTAAAGCATACATCTGAATAGCAGCTGGACTTTTGGCCTAACTGCTTCAATACAAATAATTGTTCTGCATGAACTAATGATCTTATATTTCATGTAATTTAGTACTCAAAAAATGTTTAACTTCGCTTAATGTACACTCCCCTGCATGTTCCATTGAATATAAGCATTTATATGATACTACATTGGAGGAATAAAGGAAAACATGACAAAGCCTTTGATATCAACAATCATGTCACATTTTAATATAAATGGCTTTTGATACAAGTTAAGCTACCTAGCCTTGAATGAAGAATATCTCTTTTGGTGATACCAAATCCGTTTCTTGAGATTGCAGGTTCCAGTAAATCCCCACTAATTCTGTGCCGAGCAGTCATATAAAAGGAATGATATGATATGTATCAATTTAAAATTGAGCTGTTATTATTAAATTATCATAAAAATAAGGTGAAATAGAAAAAAGAAAACAAATAGAAAAGGTATTCTTTTAATCCAGAAAACTGGTGTCATTGTAAATTCTAAAATATATTGGCTGAAGGACAAAGCAGTGCATTCCCTCAGTACAAACGTGGCCGACGTGTGCACATAATGATCCCAAAAAGCTGAAACTCTAAACTGATTGTAATAATTTTAATAAAGTTCTTTGAGTTTTGTAGAAACTACTAAATCATGTTTATATTGTGAGCAAAAGTGATTTTGAAAGCATTATGGACCTTGTGTATAAAAAATATAGACAAATGTGTACATCAAACATCGAAATAATTTGAATGTCTCACATTTTGGCTGCCATCTTAGCAGCCAAAAAACATGTAACTGTCTTTATCACATAAATAGTGTGATAGATTGATTTAGATTGAACTTTAAACCCACAAGGTTCTAATATTTTAGTGGCCATCTTGGATCTCTATGACAACTATAAAATCAAAGTTTTAACAGAGTAACATTGATTTCATTGATTAACACTCAGCAGTGTACTGGATAGAGACCTGGGCCTGTATTCACAAAGATTCTTATTCTTAGAATTTTTCTTACAATTGTCGTTTTTCTTAGAAAAATTCTACGCATAAAAATTTTCCGATTCACAACGATTCTTTTTCTCAGAAGCACACTTATTCTTAGAATTTGTCTAGGAATAAGAAATTGCTATGCACAAAACTCTTATACTTGACACCAGAATTGCATATAGGCAATCACTTCTGGGCCTGTATTCACAAAGATTCTTAGAATTTTCTTCGAATTACACTTAGTCTTACCTGTGCACACATTTCGTTTTACTTCTATTCTTAGAATTATTCTTAGCCAAGAATTGATTTGTGAATAGGTTTTTACTTCAAGAATAAGAAAATTCTCAGCTTAGATTTTTTTCTTAGATTTAAGTATAATTCGAAGAAAAATTCTAAGCATATTTTTGAAATACAGACCCTGTTCACTGAATGGAACGCTAAGATATATGGATTTTTTAATCTGCCATACTGAATGGTTGGGTATTGAAAAGGAGAGTGGAGTAAATTGTAAACCCTCGAGTATCTTATATAAACAGACTTTAAGTTGTAGATATAAAATTAATTTTCATACCCAACCTCGTACAGAAAAGTCTTGCAAGAAAAATATGCTGAAATATAGTTTAAATATTGAGAAAATATTATAAAAATATTTAGTCTATAAATTTTGACAAGCTTATGAGATATTTAATGTCCGCCAAGCTGTATGTAATAGAGCTTTCCTTTTGAGAAAGCATTTTAATGAAAAAGTCTATTGTAATAATCCACTACTTCTTTTCAATCATTTTTGTTAGTGCAATCATTCAAGAATGGTAGATGATTATGAACACCTGACAAAAGTTATATGATATCTTTCATATAAAAAGGGAAATTAAAATCTCAAAACGCAAATAGCTATATTCTCTTTTCACATTTTCAAACCAAAACTTAACTGCAACAAACAAATGGCCACAATATTATCCTTTCATCAAACGGTTTGACTGGTGATCTAGTTTATGATGTTTGCCTTGTAGTATTTGATCAAAGCCCCATTTAAAGAGCTTTTAGTAAAAAATCCTGAACAGGTTCTTTCCTTGCGATTATAATCTTTAACTATGAAAATAAAGCCCATTAGAAACTGTGATGATTGTTTAGTAATTGATACAAGTAAACATTGTGTTTTTATTGTAAAAGTGTTAAACCTTTTGACTGCATGTGGTTGGAATTATTCATGAAAACTTTTGATTAAAATTAAAAATCTGGTATTTAAAAACAACCATTGTTCAGTCAAATGTGATGCTTAAACCTTCTAACATTCACGGGGACATATTCTGGTATAACCTTTGGTGTTGAAAGCAATGTAACTCCCCAAATAACAATCTGTCTGACACATCATTGAATTATCTGTTTTACATGTACATAATTGCATTATCTTAGCCAAGCATTCTTGGTCATACCATCTGATGAACAGTTTGATCAAGGTATATTTACTGCAGGTAGATAATATAGTTTGACTGCAGGGGTATTGTAGATGAGTATTGTGTATTTTTTGCTTCATGGGCGAAAACTGAGCAAGGCCAATATTATTAAATAAACTTCATTGTTTCAGGAGTTCATTCACCACACTGTTTGTTAAATTCAAAAGCTAAGACATATCACAAATTTCTTTAAAAGCTCTCTGTTTTGCCTGTTAAGGAGCAGATCCAAGTAGACAGTTAAATATTTAAGGCTGTTAATTTCATCCAAACTACATCTCTGTCTTCCTTGTTAATCATGACATTTCAATCATGGAAATGGAATGTCTTGTTATTGAGTTTCTGTCAACAAAACACATAGATAGATGGGAAACAGATTGCATGGGTGTCTACAGAAACAGTGTCTACACTGTATATTTCTATTTGTGATTACCAGGCTGATATCATATCAGAAGTAAATTCAGCATCTCTACTGATAGCTTTAGAACCAGAGGCGGCTTCATTTTATTGCAGATCAATTAACATTACTGCCTTCACTGGTGGAGATTCAGAACCAAACAATGCAAAGTTTAGGAGTGGAGACAAGATGATGATCATTGATGCAGGAGGTAAGGCAAATAGTTACAGACAGTGTACTAATTGTCAAAAATGATTTAAGTAACATTTATGATCTGAATTCTGTTCAAATAATCCACAAACAACTACATTTTTGTTGAAATACTCATTAATAACAAATGTTCAATTTGAATTATATTTACGAACTTGATTGATCAATGTATAGTTAAATGCCACACAAAAGAAAATGACAGCTGTCATGTAAGAGTAAAAAGTGTGCCACTAATATAATAGTGTGTGCCAAGAGTATAATACACATATAGTCATTCATGCTTCAGTCATTAGAGGGGCCACGGTGGCAGAGTGGTAACACTCTCGCCTTCCACCTCTGAGGTTGGGGTTCGGTTCCCGACACGGCCTCAAGTGGGAAAGCTGGTAGTTGCTTGCCATTGGTCGGCAGTTTACAGTACAGAACCCTCACGAACTGTATGTACTGGTTTCCTCTGCCCTTCCAACTACCCATCGTGATATGACCTGTATAGTGTTAAAAGTGACGTAAAACCCCAAATAAATAAATAAAATAAAAGTTTCAGTCATTAGGTGTCATTTATATACATCTCCCATGTTTGAAATGAAAAAAAAATAAAAACATATTACAATCACAATATATAGAAAAAATTTCCTAATGTTCTGGTTACTGTATCACCTTAGAGAAAATTTAAAGGATTTTTGAAAATTGCTATTTATGTCACATAATAAGACAATTACATATTGTATTGTTAATGTTATTGCTGTAGTGTTGTAGTGTTAGTGTTAGGTGTTACTGAATACCTGCAGACAACTAATAAGATATCACAATCATTAACATGTCACGGTCGTCAACTGAAGTCATGCCAATACATGCCCTTAGTGCATTCTGCATGATGTCATGAGGTGTATCCACATCCATAGTGGTTAGAACAAAGTGATACCATTCTAAGCTTGTTACTCCGGGGAGTACATGATTTTTGTTTCTCAATGTTTCTGGTATAAGTTTCTCATTTAGACGAAGCTTTTGTGAGGGTATTACCACCCAACTGATATTTCCAATGACTCCTGGTCTAACTCTTTAAATCACCCTGCAATTAAGTATCACACATGACAAAATACCGATTTATCATAAGACATCATCTCCTGGTCCTCCAGTTGATAAGGCCAATCCCTTTCTTAAATATCCATCTTTTTAATCTAAGATGGTGTGAATAATTTTAAGTAGTTAGGGTGCATTTGTAGCATTTGATATAAACAGAAATTCAGGAAAAATATCTGGGTTAACATATTTTGTTTTTCCTTTGCTCAGTGAGTGCTGTGGTTTACATAAAGAGCCATGGGAAAATATATTGTTGTATTTTGTAATACCAGGTGGAACTGTTGATATCACTGCACATGAAGTGTTGATAAATGGAGAAGTTAAAGAAATTTCTCCCCCATCTGGAGGTCCATGGGGAGGCTTTGGAGTGAACAGGAAGTTCATTGCTGCTTTGGCTAAAGTGTTTGGGCAAGATTTCATTAACCACATGAAGGCCACATCGGCCCAGCAGTGGCTTTCATTTGCTGGTCTCTTTGAAACTGCAAAGAAAGATTTAAAAGCAGATGGTAAGAAGAAACTCCGATTAGCATTGCCATATTCATTCAATCAAAAATTCCAAGAACTTGAAGGAAAAAGCTTAGAAGATGCAATCAAAGAGTGTGGAGATAAGGAAATATCTTTTGCAAGTGGAGTTTTAGTAATTGGTCCAGATAAGGTCAAAAGTTTCTTTGATGAGACATGCACTCAAACTGTGAAGCATGTTAAGAAACTGTTTAAGAAGAGACCTGCTTTGGAAGATGTGAAGTATATTGTCCTTGTTGGAGGATATGGAAACTCTCCTGTTTTGCAAGATGCTTGCACTGAAGCATTTGGTAACAAAAGAAAGGTTCTTGTGCCCCTCAGTGCACAAACAGCAATTATTGAAGGTGCTGTCCTATTTGGCCACCAACCAAATGTAATATCAGTTAGAGTTGCAAGGTATACATACGGTTGCCAAGCTGATTTGGTGTTTGATAAAGAGAAGCATGATAAATCAAGGCAGTATACATCAAAACGGGATGGTCAGTTAAGATGTCATGGAACATTTCGCCCATTTGTGAATATGAATGAAGAACTTAAAAATCCAGAAGAGAAAGTATTTACAGTTCATCCAAAGTCAAAGGAAGAAAAGCGGATAACAGTTAACTTTCTAAAAGCAGAGAAGGAACAAGTCACATACTGTGATGAAGATGGTGTCACTAATGTTGGAAAAATCAAGTTGAAGAGCCGAAGTGGTTACTTTGGAGAAGATATTGAAATCAAAGTCACTTTTGGCCATACTGAATTATTGGTGGAGGCTAGGGACACGTCAAAGGGAGATGACTTTTTGGTGAAAGCATACCTTGATTTTTCGAGCAATTGAACATATATTTGCAGCAATTTCAGCAAATATTCATTACGAAGCATACCCCCCATAAACATTGACTGAAGTAAGATAGTACAAAATGTGGAATGCATTATTCTATGTAACAGTTTTCCAAGTGTTTACATTTACTTATCCAAGTGTTTAACTAATAATCCATAGAAACCTTTTAAATCAGTGTGCATAATTGATGTTTCAATGCTATATGTTGTTTGTATGATTATGTGAGTGTTATAGAAATTTATTAATTGTATTAATATATTTAATCTGTAAACTATGTCTTGTATGACCATTAACTGTGTATTGACAGATTAATACCCCACACCATACCTGGTCACGGTGTAGACACACAGTCCTGTGGATGGGGAAAGGAAACAACTCTGTTAAACTGACTTGGCTTTATTTATTAGTATTGTTACACATTAAAACTTGTTAATAAACAATGTTACTGCTACTAATAGATTATTTCTTTTTTAGTTACTACCATCAATTAGCTTTAACACTTTATTTACATAGTTCCTGATTAAGTTTTCAAGTACATAAGACTATATCACTGTTAAGGAACCACAATGCATTAAGAGTTATTTAAGAACATTTCTTATGCCTGTTAACCTGTTGCATTGTTACATACTGATTACTTCTTGTACATATAACCTGACATTGCAGTTCAAGGTCAACCCAGTAAGTTTACTTTCATTATAAAACTACACAACCCAAGGTACTGGTCAAAATCTAGATAATTCATCAACTAGCTATGCCAATAGTACCATCTGGTTGGCTATCACAATGTTATACAACTTGACCTTGCAATGACCTTTAAACTGGAGTTATGTTATATAAAGAAGCACAGCCAAATGAAATGTACTATAACCAAATAAAATGCGAATTAACAAAATGTTAGGCTACCAGAACAGCCATGTACCAGAGGGAGGGAGGGTTTGGGGTAAAACACTGTTTTGGAATACTGGCTAGCGTACACTACCAGCCCCCTCAGTACTAGTTAAATGCACAGAACCCATGCTGTCCACAGTATTTAACCTCAATTGCAGACATCAGGTGATTTTTTCCCGCAATATAACTCATGAATATTCATGAGGGAGACCCCAACAGAGTAGTTCAACCTCCCCCACATTGCCAATACATGTGAATCAATACCAACTAACTAGTTTTAAAAACCCCCATAGGAATACCTTCCCCCATCAGGACTGATACCACTGTGCTACACTTCGACGCATCACCCCTACAGTCCTGTGGATGGGGAAAGGAAACAACTCTGTTATACTGACTTGGCTTTATTTATTAGTATTGTTACACATTAAAACTTGTTAATAAACAATGTTACTGCTACTAATAGATTATTTCTTTTTTAGTTACTACCATCAATTAGCTTTAACACTTTATTTACATAGTTCCTGATTAAGTTTTCAAGTACATAAGACTATATCACTGTTAAGGAACCACAATGCATTAAGAGTTATTTAAGAACATTTCTTATGCCTGTTAACCTGTTGCATTGTTACATACTGATTACTTCTTGTACATATAACCTGACATTGCAGTTCAAGGTCAACCCAGTAAGTTTACTTTCATTATAAAACTACACAACCCAAGGTACTGGTCAAAATCTAGATAATTCATCAACTAGCTAAGCCAATAGTACCATCTGGTTGGCTATCACAATGTTATACAACTTGACCTTGCAATGACCTTTAAACTGGAGTTATGTTATATAAAGAAGCACAGCCAAATGAAATGTACCAAGCCAAGAGAGTTCATAAGAGTGTAGGGGTTATGTAATATGTTGTTGAAAAGCAGAAGCCACAACAGATGCAGCCTTTGGGGTATCTGACAGATATGACCATATTGCATCTGACTTCCAATGACCATGAATTTTTATATTTTCGAGAGGAACTTTTAATTCTAGGGCCAAAGTGGCACCACTGCGCCTAAAACAATGGAAACCATAGTCTTTAGGGTTCAATTTCATTTGTTTAACCATTACTGTTAAAACATTACGAACTTTAAATGCTGTAACAGGAATTCTTTGGTCATCAATGACCAGAAGAAATAGTGGGTCAGTTTGATGAGACTTAACATATTTTAACATACGTTTGACAGTCAAAACTGGACATATTTCTGGAACTTGAAGCTTTGGAACATGAATAATCTTATATGCCTGCATATTTTTTGCACACTTCAGAATAATTTGCATACCACTTGATGTAAAAATAACATCACGTACCAAAGGAAACCTAGAAGAATCAAATTTTTTCACAGTTGTGGGGACAAGAGATGCTAGCCTAAAAAACCAAAGAACCCCAACAACATAATGGCTTTATAGGTCAGATAATTTGGCATAACCTGCAACTTTTCAACCAATATTTTCAACATTTGAATTGACATTACACCTTTAACCTTTGGTTTCATCACAGAGTTCATTTTTACAGATTTAATCAACAATACTGTTCGTCTAGCTTGCAACGCAGCCTTCGGCCAGGCATATATAGAGAAGTAGTGGCCTAACACAGTTACATAGTTCTGTAGTGAAGCTGCAGACAAGGAGTTCTGGGCCAGGAACTCAAGAAATGTGATGACTGCTAACTCTGTCCAAGGTCGAAGTATACCCATATACACAGTGAAGGCGACAAAGAGCTTGAAGCTACTGGCATACACAGTACTGGTACGATGACACAAACCCTTCTCAGCTCGTTGCACTGCTTGCTTTGTCAGCCACTGTAGTTGGTTGTTATCTACAAAGCATAGGGGAAAGGCAGTATTGATGCTACACTAAGAGGGGTAAGCCCCTCCTGTACAGTAGGTGTCATTAAATATTAAAGTTTGGAAACATATCCTGTACTTTTGGATCATACCAAATACATTTTTTAATTAATTCCACCTGTGGATTGTTTACCATTCTATAAACGTGCCACCTTGAAAGAATATCAGCATAATTATTTGATTTTCCAGAAATATGCTTGACTACCAATTTAATATTAAAAATGGCACAGGTGAGCCAAACTGACCGAACACATGCCATTATAAATGGATCCCGTATTCTAAAAGATTGGAAAGAATTAACTACAGCCTCATTGTCACACCAAATAATACATTCAGAATTCAACAATAATTTTGCCCAAGTTCTTATAGCCAACATAACATTAGCCGCCTCAAGATGAACTATAGTACATACTTCCTGGAGTTGGTTATCCACAGGCATGCCATAAACTTTATTTCCAAATTTTGCCCCCATACCTTTTAATGATGCATCCACAAAAATATGATTAGTAAATACATTAATAGGGTGAATTTTTACCATTCCATTGAATTCAACCAAAAACTCAAACCCATGCAATATCTTTATAAAAAGCCGCATTGAGTTTTACCATACCTGACATTGGGGCATTACGTAACACAGAAAGTATACGATTTGTAAACAATCTAGCTGGTGGAATGCATTTATGAAGGTACAAGAGATTGCCAACTAGCTTTTGAAGCTGGTTTCTTGTTGCTTTACTTTTAAACATCCAATTGTGACACATAGATTTAATTTTTTCAATTTTTTTATCAGGAATAGTTAATGTACCAGCCTTTGCATCGATTTCGATGCCAAGACAAGTAATTTTGTGACTAGGTGGTTCTACTTTTTTAGCATTAATGGGTAAACCTAACGCTTGAAGAAGATTGGATAAAGTTAGAAAAGCAGCCTGTGCCTTATCTGGATCAGCCACTCCCACTAAATCATCTAAGTAGGCCATGATCCAATTATTCTGAGTCCACATAAGATATGTTATGGCATCTGTGGCCATCTGGCAGCTCGAAGCCGCTTGTTTGAATCCAAAAGGCAACGCAACGTCAACGTACGTCATACCCTGCCATCTGAGGCCCAAGACATGATAATCACCTGGATCTATACGAAAATTGCGAAAGGCACGTTGTAAATCAATCTTAAACAATAAGGATTTCGAACCCATGACCCTAATTTTTTGGATCACATTATCAATGGTGGGATATTTTAACTTAAATTCAATATTATCAAAGAAATCTATGGGGACACAGCTATTCACACTATTGCCATGAGGCCATGATAAGTCTACTATTACACGAGTACTGCCATCTGGCTTAGGTCTAGCCATTAATGGTGAAAAATGCATTTTTTCAAATGGTTGCATTGCAAGGGGGCCTACCATCGCCCCATACCCAACTTCCGCCTCGAAATATTCATTTACCCCCACTATATCACGCCTGGCAGAGGGATGGTTGGTAACGTTCTCATTAAATTGAAATAATTCGTAATCAATATTTAAAGGGAACCCAAATTCCAAATAATCACATAAAATTTTAAGATCATAATACTTGAGGTACCTCCTCCAGTTACATATATTCAAATTGGAAGGAACTTTGATTCTTGCTTGCTGATAATTGAAACAATTGGTTTTACGAACCATTTCATTTGATTGCCTAACGTATTCAACCATATCTGTAGTATTAATCTCCTGATTACCACTTAAGGCTTTAAGGTGATAACTATTCAAAGGAAGAAATCCAAAAGTTCTAACATATTTGGTACCTTTGCTTAACTGTCTGGTAGCCCAGAGAAAACTAAAATCTTTCATCAGTTTGTCGGATTGATCATGACTATCATTGTATTTAACATTAATGTCACCATAATTTCCTACTAACCTTATGGTATTAGATACAACTTGATTAAAACTACTATCTGTACAATATAAAGCATTGTTAACTGTACTGAGGGAGCCGTGATCATAATTCGCAGATAAATTACTGCCATAGGGAATACTATCACAGCAATCTTGAACAATATTCTGCTTAAGCATATGAACAGAATATAGTGTAGAATTTTGCGTTAAATTTGAAACATCTATGGTTTGGTCAACGCCACCCAGAACCTGTGAATTAACAGTACTTTCTAAACTTGCATAACAGTCAAACCACAATTTAATAGAACTAACACTGTTTGCAGTATTTTTAAAAACTTTATTTAGGAAAAATATATCTCCCATATCTGAATTTGTGCAAGTACTTATATCCCAGAGCCCTTGTTGGTTCTCGACCTTGTACACAAGCTGCTCCAGGTCATGTATAGAGAGGTCGGTATTGCTTCCCCTAGAAGCAATACTACCCGCTATGGAGTTAATAGTTGTGTTGACCAAAATGCTTTTCAGTTTATCAGTGCAAGCGGACGGCCTGTCACCATCAACCCAACACACAGAAGTACTGCAGAAATCATGATCTACACTATATGAACTTAGTTCACCAATGTCCTCACCAATAAGCCTACCAATTGATAATTCGATGTTCGATTGGTTTGAGGCCACAGGCCGACCACTGATGGGAGTTATATGGTTGTATTTTGGAATGAAAGTTTTTGCAAAAACATCAAATTTAAAGTTATGAGCTACAGACTTTTTCACTACACAACTTACATCTTTGCTAACTTTATCAGTAAATTCAATGCTATAGGCAGGAATTTCTTCGCTCCCACCAGAATTATGGACACCCATGTTATCAATCACAGGATTTATGTTTGATACAATATATGAGTTTACAAATTCATTTGCTGCCTCGCCTTTGAATAAGTACTTATTTCCTACTGTATCAAAACGGGCCTGAACATAATTGCTAAACCTTCTGTGAGGTTTGAACCTCTTTTTTGTCATTTTTCAATCTTAAACATGCATGTTTAGGGTGATCGTATTTTCTACCTGTGTTTGCAAAGCAGTTAGTACAAAAGTGCTGGTAAGTGATACCTTTGTCTGTATGTTCCGCCTGCTTCTCATATCTACATGTCCCTTTGTTATATAATTTGCATAACATAGTTTTCTCACTACTTTCAGCAGCCCTACCATTAGGAATCTGGACCACTCTTTGGGTGTTTCGACTTCTAATTTTTTCAACTTTTTCTGGATGTAACCAATTAACATTACCTCGTTCCATCTCTTGTAAAATAAACCCATGAGCCCTTCTCACAGTTGGAAAGGAGAGTTCAATAGCATCTTGCATTGCACTTATAAAGTGCTTCAACATATTTTCTTTGACTGAACTGTCTGTTTCTTCTAAAACACATTGAATATAACCTTGGGACCACTGAAAACTATTCAACTCATCGTATGTAGGCTGTTTGTTACCACCTAACACAGTACAGTAATCTTGTGGCCAGTTTACAAACTTTTTAACTTTATGAACACCTGGTCGAAAGCGACCTGACTTTAAAGCATCAACTGCCTTACCTTTTGCTTCTAATCTGGATGTGTGGTTGTACTGATGTAATCTGCGCTGAACCTCAGCTTGAATCTTGTCATCAGAACGCAACTCATCGAAGGTCGATGGTTTGGGGTCGCTGTCACCCTTCTGAATTCTGAGGGAGCTATGGGCAGACGGCACTGGCGAAAGTTCTCGAAGGCGTGACTTCTGTTCCTGTTGATCAATTCTTCCTTCCATAACTGCCACCGTGTCCAGTAATTTGTCCAACTTCTGTTCCAATGCAACTAGCTTGTTATCTTCACCAGATTTCTGAGAATCTTGAGTTTCAGATGTCTTAAGTTTTCTCTTTCCCATAATGGCAGAGTACGCCGCTACTACCAAGATATTCCAACAGTGTAAAACAAAAAGTGTCCAGGTAATATAAAACAACTAAAATAATAAAATCACCTCACTAAAACACTGTTTTGGAATACTGGCTAGCGTACACTACCAGCCCCCTCAGTACTAGTTAAATGCACAGAACCCATGCTGTCCACAGTATTTAACCTCAATTGCAGACATCAGGTGATTTTTTCCCGCAATATAACTCATGAATATTCATGAGGGAGACCCCAACAGAGTAGTTCAACCTCCCCCACATTGCCAATACATGTGAATCAATACCAACTAACTAGTTTTAAAAACCCCCATAGGAATACCTTCCCCCATCAGGACTGAACCACTGTGCTACACTTCGACGCATCACCCCTAAACTATTTTAGTGTGTTTCTTTTTTAAGTTATAAAGTGGATTTCTTTTGACTACAATATATTTTTTTGATGCAACAAAAAGTTGTAAATCCAGCTTTTAACTTTTTACGTATCCTTAAAGGGGCAATACTTTTAATCGGTGACCCAAATTGGCACACATCTCTGAACTGCAGTAAGGAATTCCTGAAAAACCTTTAGGCTCTTTCCAAAACTGTTACCTTCATCTTTTTTGGCATGGTCCATTCCCAGAAATGCATGAGTGTTGTTGAGGACCAATTGTTGTTGGTATTCTGTATTAGGCTTTGTGCAAAGTTGAGTTGTCTGTGAGGCTACATAATTCTAATTCTTATTGAATTTTTATGGTACTTAATCTACCCTATTTAAAGGGAACTATAAGGCACAACAAAACCAAAACAGTCAACCAATTTCAGTATCCAGGGACCAAAAAAGACCACGCACCACAGAGAACACCAGGGGTGAGTAAGACTAAGGTGGATATGCCTTGGCGTACAGGTAGGTTTTGAGCTGCTTTCTGAAAAAGAGGCTTGGGAGGGGGACACACGGATCTCATCAGGAAGAGCATTCCAAACAGTGGGGGCATCAAAAGCAAAACTATAACCAAACTGCTCAACAGATTTATGGATAGAAGGCTGGAACTTTGGAATGACAAGGAAATTACCACCAGTCTGACTGTGCCTGGTACTGTAAGAACTGCTGTAGGAAATATATGAAAATATATGGAGCAAAATACTTGGAAAAACCGGTGTGAAGAAACTTGTAAACGAGGGTGGCTGTTTTAAAGACTGAATGATGTTCAAGAGGAAGCCAATGCAATTTCTTAATCGCAGATGTTACACTAGTGTATCTACTAGTACTTGATATGATTCTTGCTGCACTTTTTTGGATGCACTGTAATTTATGAAGATTGAACTTAGAGAGTCTCCTGAAAAGTGAGTTACCGTAATCCAACCAACTACTAACAAGAGCATTGGCCATAGGTACAGAAACATCATGAGTAAGAAACTGCCTGGCATGTTTAGAGTCACCGAGTTGCACGAAACAACTTGTGCAGACATTCTGCAGACATGTTTGAACAAGATAAAATCAGAATTGAACCAAACTCCCAAATTCTTGACTGACTCAGCAGGGCAGAGGGGACTACCCAAGACGGGAGTTGGGAAATATACTTTCAACTTATACCTCTGTCCTTTTTTAACCAAATACAATAAACTCAGTCTTATCTGGATTCAGTTTGAGTTTACTAGTAGACATCCACTCTTTTACATCATCTAGGCACCTAGGGTGATGATTTATAAACCATACCTTTACACTGTAAAATCATGTCCACAATATTAAAAACGAAGTCTTGAATCATCAGTTGAGAGTTTCTCAGATATAATTATACAATTGATGCCCCATACATAAACTGAAGTTCAGTCTGTTTATTTGTTACATGCCACGCATTTGCACAAATAAAAAAAAAATAAAAATAAATAAATTCTAACTGAACTGCTAAGCATTATTTACTTGGTACAAAAAAGCTTGCAAAAGACAGAATGAAGATCAGTAATCAGCAATTTTAGTACTGTTTCGGGATTAGACCAAACTGAATAAGGTACTGATGATTGCAGCATGGGTATTTATACTAAATTAAATATATTCAGGAATTTTCAGTTTCGGTGACTTGATTTGCTTTTTGATAGTAAAGCAGGTTTCTGACTTTCACTTCTGTTAATGCGTATTTTATCAAATCCACATTGTAACAGGTGATAATGGTATGAGCCCATATATTGCCATGAGCTGGATATCCATTCTATAACCACAAACCGCTTAGCCAGGTGATGAAGTGATATGCTAATTAACCACCATGGAAAAGAGGTCTCTGTATTTGGTAAACTCAGGTACAGAAGACAGTGGCATTACTGGAATTATAAACACAAATGAGGATACTTTGAACATCATTGTCTCCTTGAAGAAGAGGATTGAGCTTGTAGCCTACAACCCGGTACTTTACACTAGTGCTGTGACATTGTTTCGAATGTTTGGTTCAATGTTTGGTATCTGTACAAGCCAGCAAACTTTGATCTAGTGTGATCATCGAAACAACGTTTTCAAAACCAGTAAAAACCCAGAAAATCTAGCATAAAATCTTGTGCCTTTGTTGATAATAAGCTAACAATATAAAATCCGTGGATACTTTGAATAAATTTCACCTAATTTTCATTAAGATGCATTTTTATAGATGGGCCAAAATAGGATTTGTTGGGATGTCGTCTGATCTTGGTGATTTCTAAACGTTTTCCAAAGTCTGAATTTCAGATGTTTTAACCGAACTTCAAAATCAGGACAGTAAATGAGCGAACTGTCCACATCCTACAAACATCGTCGCAGCACTACTTTAGGCATGTGTATCTCTTTATCCAGGAAAATATTACAACAATAATTGGGAAGGTAAACCTGCGACAAGACTGGTATTCTGTGCAGGGGAGGAGTTGTGATACTCAGAGTTCTTTAATGCTGGGAAAACAGGAATAAGCCCCAGTGTAGCGCCAGATAATGTAACCCCACAAACTGTGTGGGGATAAATAATACACCAAGAGAGTATCCTCAAAGTGTTTTGGCATACAAAATGTGGCAAGATGGCTGCCACATTTTGTATACCCTACTTATTTAAAAGCTAATTATTAGAAACTCTCTGTGCATTATGGTTATGTAGTTGATGTTTTTAACATAAATACATTTTTAGTTTTCAAAACCTTAAAGGCTAAAATTGTAAGTTGTATGAATATTACGTTTTTACCATTTCGTTATGAAACAGTTGTAAATTGATGTATTATGATTGTAACTTGTATTTATTTACCTTTTTGGTGTCATATACTGTTATCCTTGTTGTATATGATTGCTGTAAGTGGTTTGTATTGTATCCTCATATCAATGTGCAGAGAGGATGTTGTCACTTCAAAGTTTGGGAGAATACTAAATTTTAAGCCAATGGGATTTGTAATATATGTATTTTTATTAGGATGTTGTATCACTGTTATATAAATATTTGTTTGTTTTTTGTGATTTATGTATGTAAAATAATGATTCATTCTCTTGAAAGTTTATATTACTAGTTTACTGGAAGTTGTGGTTTCAAAATTTCCAGTTCCCCATACGTGTCAGAATAATACACAGGGAACTAGTCCACCCTCACCTTTACACATTTGGAATATATTTGTAAAACTGAGATATAAACGGTTTATTGTGATTTATTAAGTCAATTAATGTAATGTTAAAACATAGCCACTGCAAAGGCTAAGATATTTTCTTTGTCATTTTCACTCCTAGAAACATTTATGTGTTTCTCCAGCTGTATGCAACTTATCACTTTGACAGTTTAACTATTATGTTCAACCCTTATGTTATTGTAGATCTTTCCCTTCCCACAGGGCAGATTTTGATTGTGTATTAGTTGGTTACTGCAATATACACAGGAGACAGTTTTCTCAGTTAGTTTGAGGCAGTAAGAAGTGTTTTCAGCCATAGAGCTAGATATATGTAGAAATATATTATTTAGGCAGACCTAAATAATTTTTATCTGAACAGTTTTGAAATTCTTAAAGAAGTATTAATTAGGCAGACCTAATTAATTACCATAAAAAATATGTATCAGGATTATTGATGTAATTTCACTGTAAATAAAAGTAGAACTAGCAAATTGGAACTTTATCACTGATTACCAGGCAACTGCTCATCTATGTTTACACAACAATTTATGGGGGCTCGTCCGGGATCATTGTGACAGTTGCCTAAGTATTACTTGGATATACTTCGGAAGAATATTGTGAAATTGCAGTGGATATTATAGATTGTATTTGATTTAATGATCACTGACATTATCTCTGCAAAAGTGTGGAATGAAAACTTGATATTATGTTTTAGTGGACTAATTAAACTGTGTACAATCTCTGCAAAGTGTGGACAGAATAAGTCAAGTATAACTTCTAAAATAAAGCAATATTCTTGTGGACAGAGAGCTGATCTTTCATATTAATCTATAATTGATATATGATAGTAAAACTGGCCTAAGGGTAATTAAAGGCTGATCCAGTCTCAACCATTTAAAAATTGCTTTGTTTTATATGAAAGTCAAGTTGAATCATACAAAAGCAGGAAACTCAAGTGATTTATATTGTTATTCAAACTGAACATTATGGCCGCATCCACAGAAAAATGGATTGCCTGTGGAAAGGAAATGGGATTAAAGGAGGAAGCTTTACTGGAGTTTGTTGTGCAACATGAAAGGGAGGAAGCTGAACGTGATGAGCGGGCCCACCTCAGGTCTATTGAAAAGGAAAAGCGTGAGTTGGAACAAATGAGGCTGGAAGAACATGAACGCGAGCGACAACATGAAAAACAAATGAAAGAGATGGAACTGCTTGAGAAAGAGAAAGACAGGGAGCATGAGAGGCGAATGCAGGACAGGACAGGTAGTCTTCCACTTAGCCCAATGCCTACCACTGTGGACGACGTACCAAAAGGCCCGAAACTTCCTTATTATGATGACAATAAGGATGATATAGATTCATATATTAGGCGGTTTGAGAGATATGCAGAGGCCTGCAAGTGGGACAGATCCAGGTATGCCACTTACTTGGGGAACCTACTTCAGGGAAAGGCACTTGAGGTTTATGTCAGAATGCCGTTAGAAGACATCTCAGACTATGATAAGCTGAAAAATGCATTACTAAGAAGATTCGAGATGACAGAGGAAGGATTTAGGAGAAAATTCCACAGCTCCAGGATGGAAAAGGGGGAAACCGCATCTCAATTTATGAGCAAACTCGCCGATTGCTTTGATAGGTGGACAAAACTCGCAAATATCCAAGAGTCATATGCAGGCCTACGTGAGTTTATAATAGTGCAACAGTTCTTATTTGCATGTCCAAAGGAAGTTGCTACTCATGTTAGGGAGAAAGCATTGACTAAGACAGGTGAAGTGACTTCAACTGCTGACTTGTATATGGATGCTCATAAACTCAGCCTTTGGTCGGACACAAAGCCAAAGAAGACCATGAAACAAGCTGTGTCAGAAGAAAAACAGATTGTCCAGCCAGCCAAAGGAAACTTTGAGAAGCCTGCCAAGATTGGGCAAGAGAATCATAGTGTGAAAGGCTATGGGAGTAAACCAAGATCTACAGTTAGGTGTTATAACTGTAATGGCATAGGACATTATGCAAGTGAATGCAGAAAGGCAAAGCATGTGGCAGTTACCCAGGTACAGCAGACACCTGATGATGAAAGCCCAGTAGGCATAGGGCTTGTTACTACATCCACTTGCTGCTTTGTAGAGGAGACCCATGAATGCAAGAGGCATGCAATCGGAATGGGTAGATTAAGATGCCCAACAATCGGGTCCACTAAACTGCTTGTCGAAGATAGCCAGTCAATGAAGAACTTGCCAACTGCAAGGGGCAAACTGAATGGCAAGGATGTGACTGTCCTCCGAGATACAGGATGTACCGGAGCAGTAGTGAAGAGAAGTCTGGTAGAGGAAGACCAGCTACTAAATTACAAGTGTAACTATATCAGCATTGACAGGACGATGAAGCCTGTACAAGTTGCAAGAGTGTACATTGTGTCACCAATCTACACAGGTTATTTTGAAGCATTGTGTGTGGAAGATCCACTTTGTGACGTTGTTATAGGTAACTTACCTGAAGTTGTTAAACAGAAGCATGACTTGCTTCACAATGCCAAGAATGGCATCAGGATTGGCCCAGATGATGGTCAGGGCCCTAAGGAGTCACATTGTGATGAAAATTTGAAGAAAATAGACAAAAGCATTATAACTCAAGCTGTTACAACTAGGCTTGGTCACGAAAAGGCAAACAGAAAAGAAAAGCCACTGAAAGTAACTGCATTGAAGGACATAGGTGATCCTGCAGATTTCAAGTTAGCCCAAGAGGAAGATGCTTCATTATTCAAAGAAAGAAAGTGGGCAGAAATCGGGAAAGTGAAATACAACCCTAAAGCTCACAGTGAAACTTCATACAGAGTTGACAAGGGACTACTGTACAGAATAGTCACCAAACAGAAATTGGGACTGAACACAGAGGAAAGACAACTAGTAGTGCCTAAGAAGTACCGCCAAGCTGTGCTGAATCTAGGACATGAAACATTACTTGCTGGTCATATGGGCATTGTGAAGACCACTGACAGAATACAGTCAAACTTTTTCTGGCCAGGCATGCATCTCGATGTCCAGAATTTTTGCAGGTCATGTGACATATGCCAGAGAACAGTTCCAAGAGGCAGAGTGGCAAAGGCTCCATTGGGACAAATGCCAATTGTTAATACACCATTTCAAAGAGTAGCGGTGGACCTGATTGGTCCCATACAACCAGTCAGCAACCGCGGTCATCGTTACATCCTCAGAATGGTGGACATGGCAACAAGATATCCAAAAGCCATGGCACTCAAGAATATTGACTCAGTGACTGTTGCAGAGGCATTGATCAAGATGTTTAGTGATGTCGGATTCCCAGCGGAGATGTTAAGTGATCGTGGAACACAATTCACTTCTGACATGATGAAAGAGGTTGAGAGACTAGTCTCAATCAAACCCTTAGTGACCACCCCTTATCATGCACAATGCAACGGTCTGTGTGAGAAGTTTAATGGAACATTGAAGCAAATGCTGAAGAAAATGGTTGGGGAACAACCAAAGGACTGGGACCGGTATATCGAACCACTCTTGTTTGCTTACAGGAAAACCCCAGTGGAGAGTTAAGCAGGGTTTTCGCCATTTGAGGTGCTATATGGCAGACCTGTTCGAGGTCCTATGTCAGTGTTGAAGGAAGTGTGGTCAAATGAAGAGGTCCAAGAAGCAGTCAAAGATACATATGAGTATGTCCTTGATCTGAGGGATCGGCTAGAAGAAACCAGAAAATTGGTTTCTGAGGGTCTGCAGAAGGCCCAGGACAACCAGAAGAGATATTTTGATAGAAAGGCGATACATCGAGAGTTGAAAGAAGAGGATAAGGTGCTGATACTCCTCCCAACAGATGAAAACAAACTGTTGATGCGTTGGAGAGGACCATATCCAGTCAGAGCTCGTATTGGGATGAACAATTATGCTGTTGACATAAATGGAAAGACAAAGGTGTACCACATCAACATGCTGAAACAGTATTTTGATAGGGGTGATTTGGCAGTGGAAGCCACAGAAGCAGGTGCTATGGGGATCATAGATGACCAAGAGAACAATGAGATCAGCCCAGGTGAAGCCACTGTAACTGGCAAGATTTTTGGGACACCTAAAGATGCCGAAACACATCTGGATGTGAACATAAACGAAGCTCTGTCCGATAATCAGAAAGAAGAAGTCCAAGAACTGGTTGCAAAGTACAGTGACATATTTTCATCAATCCCAGGAACTACCCACCTGGTGAAGCACGATATAGTGCTAGGTGATGATGTGCCAGTGAGGACAAAGCCCTACCCAGTCCCATATGCAAAGTATGAGGAGATGAAGACACAAATAGATGAGATGTTACAACTTGGCATCATTGATGTTTCTGAATCACCATACTGCAGCCCACTTGTTATGGTTAAGAAAAAAGATGGTTCAATGAGGTACTGCCAAGACATGAGGAACATTAACAGGAAGACAAAGTTTGACTGTGAGAGACCTGTAGAAATTGATTCCATATTTGCGAAGCTATGTGATGATAGATATTTCTCCAAATTTGATTGTTGCAGAGGTTACTGGCAGATCCCTTTGACAGAAAGAGCAAAGGAGATAACTGGATTTTCCACACCCTTCGGTCACTACCAGTTTGTTAAGATGCCATTTGGACTTGTGAATTCTGGAGCAACATATGAGAAAATGATGAGAAAACTATTGGGAAACCTTGAATGCATTGACCACTATGTTGATGATGTGCTAGAGCACACCAGAGATTGGTCGGAGCACATGAGAGTGATGGAAAACTTTCTTCAGAATGTTCGACAGGCAAACCTGACACTGAAACCCTCCAAGTGTTACCTTGGATATTTTGAAGCTGAGTTTCTTGGACATAAAGTTGTGAATGGCATGCTAGCTACCCAGGATGATAAGTCAGAAAAGATCAGAAACTCTCCTATCCCAAACACCAAGAAACAACTGCGGTCATTCCTTGGATTATGCTCTTACTACCGCCGTTACATACCAAACTTTGCTGAAATTGCATTCCCACTGACGGAACTGACCAAGAAGAAGATGTCGGACAAGCTGGCCTTAACAGATGTCCACACAGATGCCATAGAGAAGCTCAAAGAGATCATGTGCTCAGGTCCCATATTGAAACTACCAAATGTGAAGGAAAGGTTTGTGCTCAGGACTGATGCATCAAATGTCGGGATAGGTGCTGTGTTGATGCAGTACCATGAAGGTGAGCTGTTCCCAGTGATGTATGCAAGCAGAAAACTGCTGCCAAGAGAGAAGAATTATGCTGTGATTGAGAAGGAGTGTCTTGCACTAGTGTGGGCAATCGGCAAATTTGAAGTGTATTTGTATGGCCAAGAATTCACCATTCAGACTGACCATAGGTCATTGGAGTATTTGGACAAAGCCAAATTCAGCAATGCCAGGATTATGCGTTGGGCCCTCAGCTTGCAACCTTACAAGTATAAAATTGAATACATCAAGGGAGAGGACAATGTTGGTGCGGACTTCCTGTCAAGGAACATTTAAACTGTTTTTCCAGAATCATCACTGTACAGACTTATTGTTACCCGAACAACATCCTTAAATGGGGGGATATTGTAATATATGTATTTTTATTAGGATGTTGTATCACTGTTATATAAATATTTGTTTGTTTTTTGTGATTTATGTATGTAAAATAATGATTCATTCTCTTGAAAGTTTATATTACTAGTTTACTGGAAGTTGTGGTTTCAAAATTTCCAGTTCCCCATACGTGTCAGAATAATACACAGGGAACTGCTGTAAAAGTAAAGGGAGGTAGTCCACCCTCACCTTTACACATTTGGAATATATTTGTAAAACTGAGATATAAACGGTTTATTGTGATTTATTAAGTCAATTAATGTAATGTTAAAACATAGCCACTGCAAAGGCTAAGATATTTTCTTTGTCATTTTCACTCCTAGAAACATTTATGTGTTTCTCCAGCTGTATGCAACTTATCACTTTGACAGTTTAACTATTATGTTCAACCCTTATGTTATTGTAGATCTTTCCCTTCCCACAGGGCAGATTTTGATTGTGTATTAGTTGGTTACTGCAATGTACACAGGAGACAGTTTTCTCAGTTAGTTTGAGGCAGTAAGAAGTGTTTTCAGCCATAGAGCTAGATATATGTAGAAATATATTATTTAGGCAGACCTAAATAATTTTTATCTGAACAGTTTTGAAATTCTTAAAGAAGTATTAATTAGGCAGACCTAATTAATTACCACAAAAAATATGTATCAGGATTATTGATGTAATTTCACTGTAAATAAAAGTAGAACTAGCAAATTGGAACTTTATCACTGATTACCAGGCAACTGCTCATCTATGTTTACACAACAATTTACCTTGTTTCAATTTTACAAGTGCAGGCTTTGAGTTATTCTCCCATGTCTGGGATTTCTCTATAAAAGCAGGGTGAATTGTGTCATTCTTTGCTGAATTGGTATAGGTAACAGAGGACAGACATGTCAGGGTAAAACCTGGTATTTTCTTCTGTTAGATTTTAGAAATGTCAGGGTAAAACCTGCATGGTATTATTTTCATAGGTTGCAGGGAAAGTTGCAAGATGACATTTTAAAGCAGGCAGGGAAAGGAGAATGTTCTGTACATAATTTCTGTTTGATTTCAGGGTAAAACCTGTTTGGGAATTTACTTTAAAGTATCATGATATTTTAACTGTTTATTTCAGGGGAACTTGGGTTTTCATTTAATACTTTGCTGCTTGTTGTATTTAACTATGTTTGAATGAATTAATGATGAAGTAGTTTGTATTTATTTCTAGTGGCAGGGTAAAACCTGGCAAGAATTGAATGGACTGAGATGTTATAGATGCATGTGGTTGATTGTGCATGATGTGTTGACTTCAGTCATATGATTATAGTTTCAGGCTGAATGCCGGTGATTTGATTAATGTTTCATGGGGTAAAACTCATGACTAATTGAATTCATTTCAATTCATTTCATTAGGTACTGAATCTACTATGGTACTTGATAAAGGATGGAACCAGTGTTTTTGACATAGAGTATGATCCAAGGTCTAAGTGTTAGTAGACAGTAGGTTTCCAGTGTTATGACTTGTTTTCAATTCTTTTAGTTGATTCTGGGGAATTATTTGAATGTATATAATATAAATGTGATTTCTGATTATTTTTGATACTTTTGTGACGTTAGTGCTTGTACCAATTCAGCCCCAGCAATTGCTGGTAAAATACTTGTTATATTTTGTAAATAAATGTTCTCTTATGTGACATAAGGCTTTTTCTTGACATTAGTTCAACTCAAGACCCTTGGCACGTTACAAAATTTGGTGGCAGTGGTGGGACACATTCGAATAAATGTGTAATTACTTGGTGCCATTGTTGAATGTAATGTCTTGAGGTATATTAGACACTAGATCTAGATTTTTTTTTTCTGCTTAGGTAAAACTTAGCAGATTCTGTGTTTCTTTTTGTCAAGGTAAAACTTGGCAGAAACTTTGATCATATTAGATTTTGTGTTTAGTTTCTGTTGAGGTAAAACTTGACAGCTCTGTTTATTTGGTTTGTTTTCTGTCACATAGGATTGGACAGTATTTTCTGAGTTTTATTTGAGTGCTGTGAATATTAAGATGGATACTTATATGCAGCATATCAATGAGATGGAGGGACAGTACAGGCAATCAGAATTGCCCAGGTCCAAACATAGGATTTTACCTGATGTTGGTCATGAGCAAAGAGAAAGATGTGTAAGCTTTGAGGGGCAAGAATCATTTGTCACTTTTGATCAGTATTCCCAAAGTTCTCGGGAAGGATGTCAAAGACAAGGTTATATGCCTGATAGGGAGCCGATTTCAGATGTTAGATCTGGAAATAGGGTGTATGATAACAGAGTCCCTGAGAAGACTGGTGATAGGGTAAAACCTTACTCAGTCCCCAAAAGTCCTTGTTTTGAAGATATTCATAACCCTAGTAGGGTGGAGGAAGGTAGAAGGGTGAAACCTCTTACTGATTTTGTTGAGAGAGAGTATTATGGAATGCCAAAGGGTGGAGTTTCATTTTATGACAGATTTCCAGGTGTTGCAAGGTATGACAGGGTGGAACCCCCCAGTAACACTGTTGCTTGTACACAAGACAGGTGTGACCCAAATATAAGGTCGCTGCAGGAGGAAGTAGGTAGGTCAGATAGACCACATTCACCTTATTTATCGAGGTCAAGGAATGTTCAGAATGTTCAATCACAGAGAAATTTAAGACCCCCTGCTTATTGTGGAAAGTCTAGTTTCAGTGATTTTGTAGTTCAGTTTGAGCTCATTTCTCAGTTGTCTGGATGGAATTTAAGCATAATGGCTTTGGAACTAGCATCTTGTTTAAGGGGTACAGCAGTCTCTGTCTTGAGTGAGTTGGAATTCCATGAGAGAACTCATTATCCTAGTTTGAAGCAAGCTCTGGCAAATAGATTTGAATCAGGGAATCTTAGTCAGATATACAAGGCACAGCTGAAAAGCAGGGTAAGGAAATCAGAGGAGAGCATACCTGAGTTGGCTCAAGAAATAAGTAGATTGGTTAGATTTGCATACAGTGACCTTACAAGTTCATTAAGGGAAGGCATTGCTAAGGATGCATTTATTGAAGCATTGAGTGACAGAGAGCTTAAGTTAGTTGTGTTTCAGCGTCATCCCAAATCTTTTCAAGAAGCTGTACAAGTTGCACTTGACTGTGATGCTTTTAGAACTACTAGGCAAAAGCGGACTCTGGGAAGTGTCAGGGAAGTTCTTAGCAAGGATGAAAGTGATAGTTATGCTACTTTACAGGATAAAGTGATAGATTTAGAGAGACGTTTGGAAGGTCTTAGAATCATGAAATCTGATAATATAGATCTTTGTGAGTTAGGTTCTGAAACTGGGAATTCTAAGGACAGAAAATCATCCAAGAAGTGTTTTTCCTGTGGGGAAGTGGGTCACTTCAAAGCTAATTGCCCAACAAAAGTTTCAGGGAAAGTGAGTCAAAGCAATAGAGTGAATGCCCAGTGTGATTATTGTGGTCGTATGGGTCATACTATGTTGAAATGTTGGAAGTATAAGGCTGATCAGCAGAATGTTGAGCCTACTTGTGTGTTTTGTGGTATGAAAGGTCACTACATGATAGACTGTGATAAGTATAGGTCTCAGCTGCCATCTGGCAGGGGTTCAAATGTGAGAACTGTTTCAATGCAGGGTCTTACTGAGGCTTGGATTGAGGGTAAAACCTCAACAGACATCTGTGTAGCTCAGGAAAATGATCCTTACATTGGAATTGTTAAGGCTATGATAGAAACTGGCCAAAGACCAAAGTGGGTTCAGATAGCACATCAGAATAGTGTTGTAAAAGCATACTGGTCTCAGTGGGATAGACTGGTTTTGAAGGATGGCATTTTGTATAGGAAGTGGTGGCTCACAGGGAAACATAACTTTGTGCTTCAGTTGGTCCTGCCTGAATCTCTCAGAGGTTTAGCTTTGAATCAGTTGCATGACCAAGCCAGTTCTGGTCATCTAGGCATAAGACTTACTCTTGCACGAATGCGTAGTCGCTTTTATTGGGTAGGGTGTAAGAGTGATGTTATAGTGTGGTGTCAAAGTTGTGAGGTTTGTCAAAAGAGGAAGTCCCCAGTGAGGAAATTTAGAGGTCCAATGCAGCAATACAATGTAGGTGCCCCTTTAGAGCGTGTTGCTTTGGATATACTAGGTCCTTTGCCTGAGACTTATAATGGCAATAGATACATTCTAGTCATTAGTGATTACTTTTCTCGTTGGGTAGAAGCTTTTGGTATGCCAGATCAAGAAGCTAGTACTGTTGCTGATTGCTTAGTTCAAGGTTTTGTTTCAAGGTTTGGAGTTCCCAGCCAGATTCACTCAGATCAGGGAGCACAGTTTGAGTCCAACTTGTTTCAGGCCTTGTGTAGGATTTTAGGAATTGAGAAAACTCGTACCACACCTTATCATTCCCAAAGTGATGGTCTCGTAGAGAGATTTAATAGGACTTTAGAGGATATGCTAAGTAAGGTGGTTGAAACAAATCATAAGAACTGGGATGATTGTTTACCATTAGCAATGATGGCCTATAGGTCATCTATCCATGAGACTACTGGTGAAAGTCCAGTTAGGATTATGCTAGGTAGGGATATTCAATTGCCAGTTGACTTGATGTTAGGAAAGGGCATTCCTGAGACACAAAGTGTGGTATCTGGTGTTGCTTATGTAAAAGAGTTGAGAGAAAATCTGCATAGAATTCATGATATAGCTAGGGAAAAGTTACTCAAGTCTAGTGATAGGCAAAGAAAGGCTTATGATTTCAGGAAAAACTTCAAATCTTATGCGGTGGGAGATACAGTATATTTGCACAACTCAGCTAGGAAACAGGGCACTAGTTCTAAGTTTCATCTTCCATGGACAGGGCCATTTCTAGTAGTTGGGAAGGTGTCAGATCTTGTGTATCAGATTCAAAGGTCATCCAAGTCTGATTTGAAGTATGTTCATCATGACCGATTGAAGCCTGCTCATGTCAGATTGGACAGTTGGTTACAAGGATCAAATGACAAATTTTTAGGATCTACTTTAGATCAGGGAAATAAGAATGTGAATTCAGATTTACATGATGTCAACAATTCAGAAGATGATAGGGAAGAAATTTTGATTTCTTTTCCAGGTTCTGAAGAGGTGCCAAGGGACCAGCATGTTTCTAATTCATCCAGTGGTAAAACACTGGACAATTCTTTTTCTTTGTCAGAGTCACAGAATTCAACTGATTTGTCCAATGGTGAAACATTGACAAGTTCTTCTCCAACAAGGCCAGTTTCACAGTCCAATGATAAAGCATTGGATGATGCTTCTGATGGGAATGATTCTCTATCCAGATGTGAACGTACTACCAGAACGGGTAGAAAAACCAAGTTGCCTGGCTACTTAAAAGATTACAAATTGGAATTTATTTGCCAATTGTAATTGATGAAAAGGGTAAAACCTTTTTTCCCAGTTTTACGTGAGGAAGAGTCTGAGGAAGTCATTGATGGACAAGTGGCTGACATGGCTTGGCAGTTGCACGGTGTGGATGTTCCCGTATTTTTGCAGCGTTGGACTTCACAGGACTCTGATGAACAACATTGAACTTCACAGGATTCCATAATGAACAGCATTTGCTGGGACCCAAGGACAATGAACTTTATGGACAGTTATGAACGGTGTTTTTGTGGACAATATGGACATTTATAAATGATGAACTGTTTTTGTGTTTTTTAATGAACATTATGGACTTTATGAACTGTTTTTTTTTGTGTGCATGTTTTTTTTAACATGGAGTATATAGTAAATTAAATTTTATATTTTGCTTGGTTCAAGTGTGATATTGTACTTCATGTGATTATTATTATTATTTGTGTGTGTGGCATATGATGAGTTAGGTTATGGTAGATATATTGTCTGTAACCTACTGATGCTGCAGTTGTAAAAATTGGGATGCCTAGCTCGGGACGAGTTAGTTTTTATCAGTAGGGGGGTAATGAAGCATGCGGTGATATCGGCGAAATCGGCGATATTACGTTTTTACCATTTCGTTATGAAACAGTTGTAAATTGATGTATTATGATTGCAACTTGTATTTATTTACCTTTTTGGTGTCATATACTGTTATCCTTGTTGTATATGATTGCTGTAAGTGGTTTGTATTGTATCCTCATATCAATGTGCAGAGAGGATGTTGTCACTTCAAAGTTTGGGAGAATACTAAATTTTAAGCCAATGGGATTCCTTGTTTCAATTTTACAAGTGCAGGCTTTGAGTTATTCTCCCATGTCTGGGATTTCTCTATAAAAGCAGGGTGAATTGTGTCATTCTTTGCTGAATTGGTATAGGTAACAGAGGACAGACATGTCAGGGTAAAACCTGGTATTTTCTTCTGTTAGATTTTAGAAATGTCAGGGTAAAACCTGCATGGTATTATTTTCATAGGTTGCAGGGAAAGTTGCAAGATGACATTTTAAAGCAGGCAGGGAAAGGAGAATGTTCTGTACATAATTTCTGTTTGATTTCAGGGTAAAACCTGTTTGGGAATTTACTTTAAAGTATCATGATATTTTAACTGTTTATTTCAGGGGAACTTGGGTTTTCATTTAATACTTTGCTGCTTGTTGTATTTAACTATGTTTGAATGAATTAATGATGAAGTAGTTTGTATTTATTTCTAGTGGCAGGGTAAAACCTGGCAAGAATTGAATGGACTGAGATGTTATAGATGCATGTGGTTGATTGTGCATGATGTGTTGACTTCAGTCATATGATTATAGTTTCAGGCTGAATGCCGGTGATTTGATTAATGTTTCATGGGGTAAAACTCATGACTAATTGAATTCATTTCAATTCATTTCATTAGGTACTGAATCTACTATGGTACTTGATAAAGGATGGAACCAGTGTTTTTGACATAGAGTATGATCCAAGGTCTAAGTGTTAGTAGACAGTAGGTTTCCAGTGTTATGACTTGTTTTCAATTCTTTTAGTTGATTCTGGGGAATTATTTGAATGTATATAATATAAATGTGATTTCTGATTATTTTTGATACTTTTGTGACGTTAGTGCTTGTACCAATTCAGCCCCAGCAATTGCTGGTAAAATACTTGTTATATTTTGTAAATAAATGTTCTCTTATGTGACATAAGGCTTTTTCTTGACATTAGTTCAACTCAAGACCCTTGGCACGTTACACAGATATTTAATGTGAAGTGCCCAAGAACAACTCTTTATGCATAGTTATAATGAAGCTAGGTCATCACTTGCCCCAAAGTGAAGGAAATCAACATAAAAATGGGGCCAAATATACTGGAAGAATCTAGGACTAATCCTGTTATAATTATTGACCTGAACACAAGTCAAGTATAGCCTTGCTTATGCAGTGTGAGTTTCTCTTCTACTCATTAACTTGCCATTGAGGGATCAATTGGGGTATGACTTATTGTTAAGGAATGAATTAGTTGGTGTAAACTGCTAACTGTACACGTCAATATTTAATGAATGGGATAATTTTAAAGTGATTTTCAGTGCTACAGTACGATTTTAATGACTTTCTGTTTATAAGGCATGGTACTCCATAGACACTCTATTTTTTCGAAATATATTGCCTGTACAAAATTAAATTTCATCAAATGCCATTTCATTCAGCTTACAATAAACTTTTTGTTTTGTTCTTTTTATAACTCTGTTTTACTTGCAACCCTAGTCACTCTTAAGTGAATCAAACCAATAGTTGGTCAGAAAAAGGCAACTGATTTATCAGCCCAAACAATGGCAAGTGAAAGTTAATTTTTACTGAGGGGATTCAGAATATGATGGGGATAAAAAGTGGCTGGTATAATCTGTATCTCTTCTATTTCTAATCCCCTATTTTTGGGATATAGCATATTGCAGCCGCATTCTATGTACCCCAAAAGATGAAGGAGGATATACAAAATATGACAGGGATACAAAACATGGTGTTACACCCGCCATGTTGGCCACTAGGGCTGAATTATGACTTTACCTTTTACACATACTTAGTAGTCGGTACTTTTTAGTCATATTTTGCTATTTGGGGTATTGCTATGTTGATTACTAATCACTGGCTGACCCTTTAATTGGGTTATTATTAATTTGTGATTAATAGCACATTATTGACCAAGACATATAAATTGTTTTAATTACCATGTCAGAATCTTATCAATTGACATTCAGCTGAGTAGTGTTGAGGGGAAGTAGGGGCCACGGTGGCAGAGTGGTAACACTCTCGCCTCCCACCTCTGCGGCCGGGGTTCGATCCCCGTCATGGCCGTAAGTGGGAAAGCTGGTAGTTGCTTGCCGTTGGTCGGCAGTTTACAGTACACAACCCTAGCGAACTATATGTACTGGTTTCCTCTGCCCTTCCAACTACCCGTCGTGATATGACCTGTACAGTGTTGAAAGCGACGTAAAACCCCAAATAAACAAAAAAAAAAAAACAAAATGTTGAGGGGAAGTGGGTGGTGACCTTAATGGGACATGGCTTTTAGGAATATAACGAGACTCTTAATAGAAAATAAAAGTTGATTTAGTGATATATTTATGGATTATCTTTGTGTTAGTCCCATTTGTAATTGTCCAGTAGGTGTTATTGTTTGACTTTGAACAATGATTGTTGGTCTGGTTTACCTGCCCTAACAGGTACCCCATACGGCTCCTGGTTCAGAATTATTCCTCATTTTTTCCTCATGAAAAGTAACAGTCAGACAGCTGAAAGGAATAATGCATGGGTTTGGTTTTCATGGGCAATGATTGTACCTTTCCTAAAGCCTCTCTTACATCCCATTGTGCGTGCACGTACGTCATGGTTACAAAGAAATATCATTTGACTTGCTCAGGACACTTAAAGCCTCTCTTACATCCCGTCGTATGTGCACATATGTCCTGGTTACAGAGAAAAATTGGCGGATTTGCAAGAGGCACTTAAGGTACCCGTACAATTTTATAACAGAATAGCACGGCCGCACAGACCCTGCAATGAAAATTGACATGCATATTTTCTCTGTGTGCATGCTGTATGGCCATAAACCCATCCATTTCTCAAGGGTAACTTATGAGACTCATGCATTTCCCTTGCAAGTGTTGCAATATCTCCCCATTCACTTGCAGGGTTTGCACCTTCCGTATAATACACTTATGTGTACCTTGCATCCATATTAACACACTGTGGGATCTGTAGCTAGTTGCAGTCTGTTCTTTGATGTTCAAGTACCGACACTATTGTCAGAAAAAATATTCCTTGTTTGCACGTGCAAATCTCTGCTACCCCATTACCAGGCTACGTTCATATTTTTCAACAATATTTGCAGCACACTTACGTGTGTATACATGTACGATTGGATGTAAGAGAAGCTTTAGCAGCAAGGTGGCACAGAATCCGCAATGAAAATTGACATGCACATTTTCTCTGCATTCACGCAGGATAGCTTTAAACGCATCCATATCTCAAGGGTAACTTATGAGAGACTTGCACACGTGCATTCTCCTTGGAAGTGTTGTAGGTTCTCCCCATTTACTTACATTGTTTGCACGTGCTGTAAGATATACTTTCATGTACTTGCATGTTTATTAACTCACTGTGCAGCCAGTAGCGAGTCGCAGACTGTTATTTGATCTTCAAGTTGTGACAATCTTGTTGGTAGAATTCACCACCCCACTACCAGGATACGTTTATATTTTTCAACAATATTTGCAGCACACCTATGTGTGACTACACGTAAGATGGGATGTAAGAGAAGCTATAAATGTATAATTCCATATAAAGAATGACACTGATACTTGAAGTGACCATGGACATCCATCAATTGGTGACATGATTTTCTGAAATAATCCCAATGAGAATGTTATAGTAGAAAAGCTAAATATTTAGAGACATGAGGCAAACTAGGCTGAGTATGTAAGCATGTCTCATGTTTAGGTAAGTATTTTCATAAACCAGGACAAGAACAGTAAAAAAAAACCCAATTTAGCATGGAAATCGAGACTATTTTTATGTTTCAGTCACTGAATCCTTCTGAGCAAACATAATCCAATTAGCACAAGTTGTGTATTGTATGCTTTTTAACATTATGGATTTCATAGATCCATGGATGGATATGGAATCCATACATAAATAACAACCTGTGTTTAAATGCCAAATTTGCTAACCACTATGCCACAGTTAATGTTCATTAGAAGCGTGAATCAGTTTATGGGCCTAATTTGGGTGAATTTTTGACTTTAAACCTGAATAACACAAAGAATATTTCACATATTTTCAATGTTAATACCTCAAATAATAGGTGTGCTATCCCTTTATTACTGTGTCAAATATTAATTCACTAATATTTATGCAAATGTTAAAAATATTGCCTTTTCTGTCTCTAATTGACCAAAACCCTTGAATCAGTTTTTGGGTCTATTTTGAAAGAAAGGTAAACACTGAATGAATACTTCAACTATATGAAGTGAACCATATATGGCATATTATATGTGGTCAGTAATCAATTAATGGGCCTGTTTTACTAATTCCAAATGTGAAGTGGTGTGTCTGCATGTTTATATTTCTAGAATATGAAGTGTTTTTGATGGAAGTAATGATCAGTTCATGGGTCTAATTTTGGTATCTTTTTTAATTCAAACTTTAATAACACATCCAGTATTTCATTTGTTTTCATGGTGATAGCTCAGATGTTATCCCTTTCTGATTGTACCAGTTATCATCTTCTAAATATTTGTAGAAATATTAAACACATTGTTTTTTGTCTCTTAATTATTGCTGAAAACCCTGTGATCAGTGTATGGGTCTATTTTGGAAAACCAATGTTACACTTGACTTATCACTTCAGAGATTTATAATATCTGTACTGTCACCTGTGGTCACTTAGGACTGACCAAATCATGATTTCAAATTGTCCAAATGCAGGTATTGTTTTCACCCATGGCATCTAGCTTTGCTGACAAGTGAACGGATGAGTGGGTAGGTGGGCAGGGGTAAATATCTTGTCTGGCCTGTATCTCAGAATCTGTTGTCATACTGTGACCTTAGTCTAATCTTTGACCTTGACTCTGTCAAAATGTTTTCTACATTAATATTTCAAATATTTCTGTCATGACATTGATATATAGATTGCTGCAACTGATTATTACCTCCGCCAAGGAGGTATCATTTTTTTAACGGGGGCCAAGGAGGCGCAGTGGTAACACACTCGCCTCCCACCTCTGAGATCAGAGTTCGAATCCCGGCATGACCTCAAGTAGGAAAGTGGCTTGCCCTTGGCCAGCAGTTTAAAGTACAGAACCGTGATCAACTTTATGTACTGGTTTCCTCTTCCCTTCCAACTACCCGTCGTGATATGACCTGTGCAGTGTTGAAAGCAACATAAAACCCAAATAAATAAATATTTTTATAACTCTGCTTGTCTCTTTGTCTGCTTGTCCCTTAGCAGGATATTGCAGAAGATATGTCCACCTTACATCCCATTAAATTTTTAGAGTGATCTGGATTATCATCTGGATACAAAAAATAACTTGGATTTATCTATTTACTTATTATTACATGGATTGGTAGAGGTATGCACAGCCTAAGTGCTCTGGTTATAGTAATTCTACCTAATTCTGTTATTTCCATTGACAGACATACTTCAATTAATAAATTTTGAAGCTTCAAAATTTTTAGTTTACCAATTAATGATTTGATATTGCCTTGCTTTGATTCATTTCATATATTTTATCCCTCTTAGTTGTTATTTGTATTGCACCTTAGTAAAGCTTACAATGCAACTTCTTTATGTAATGTTGTCCAATGCTATTTCCCCAGACTGTTAAATTTTATTAAGAGTGATGAACAGAAAAATGAAAATGTAATAAAACACCCCAAACATAAATATGTGTTTACATTTGTAATTATACATCAAACACACAAAAGTTTTTACAATTGAAGTACTTGAAGACACACTACTACATAAAATACTTGGCCAAAATAGGCTCACAATTTGGTCAGTGTCCTTGTGTTACAGTCTATATTTTGTGAACTTGAAACAGCTGGGGGTTCAGTCAAGTGTGACATTTTTTTCAAAATAGACCCAAAAACTGATTCAAGGGTTTTGGTCAATTAGAAACAGAAAAAGCACTATTTTTAATATTTGTATAAATATTAGGGAATTAATATTTGACACAGTAATAAAGGGATAACACACCTATTATTTGAGGTGTTAACATTGAAAATATGTAAAATACTCTTATTCAGGTTCAAAGTCAAAACTTCACCAAAATTAGACCCATAAACTGATTCACGCTTCTACCAAATAGGGGAATAGGGTGATGAGAATGTTACAGTAGAAAAGCTAAATGTTTATTTTTGAGGCATGAACAAATATGCTGAGGATGTAAACACGTTTATCATATTTTTAAGTCTAGGACAAAAACAGTAAAACTTTTAGCCAATGTACTATGGAAGAAGGGAGTATTATTATGTTCCAGTCACCCAGTTCTTTAATGCGTATATAGTCATACAAGCACAAGGTGTTTATCAACAAATGCTTTTTGGGAGCCCCTTTGCATTACATTTTATCTATAGAGGGTATCTTATTTCAGTTCACAAAGTCAAAGGTGGGGGTTTATGCCCCATTGAACAGCCAAGGTCATACTAGAACTGGTACTTAGCATTTCCACATATGGACTCACATGTGGGGCCCAAATCTACTCAGATGTGACAGCCTGTAATTAGATGCCAAACATGCAAACCACTAGGCTTTAGAAAATCACTCTTTAGTTGACGCATCACCATCTATTTTTGAGTTAACTATTTAAATGATACAAATAGGATAGATTTGCAAAACATTACAGTTTTTGTTTCATATCAAAGAAACTACTTTGCCCTGAATTCCTTTCCAACAATATGGATGCATGACTAAACCCTAATATGGCAAACACATTCAATTGAAACACAACTTAATTATCTCTTTTAAAGACTTTGTAATGTTATGTGTCATTAACATATAGTACTAAACCTCTTTGGTACCTTGAGTTAAATTTGAGGGGTCCACGGTGGCAGAGTGGTAACACTCTCGCCTCCCACCTCTCAGGCCGGGGTTCGATCCCCGTGATGGCCTTAAGTGGGAAAGCTGGTAGTTGCTTGCTGTTGGTCGGCAGTTTACAGTACACAACCCTAGCAAACTGTATGTACTGGTTTCCTCTGCCATTCCAACTACCCGTCGTGATATGACCTGTACAGTGTTGAAAACAACGTAAAACCCCAAATAAATAAATAAATCAAAAATGTTTTCATGCTTCATTTCCAGATGAGAGCCTATTGCAATCTTAAGATATGTTAACATAACAGGACATGTCTACATTTGTGTAGTTATTGTAACAAAATTTAACTTGTGTCTTGCAAAACCAATATAAATCTGATTGATATATAGCATTTGAAATTACTAATTGCATTAAATTTTCAGGGACCATCTGTGATCTAATGCAGAGTTCGCAAAGTAGCTTAGTAACTCTGTTCTGTACTTCACGCATAATTTTGCATTTTTACCTTGATGAAAGTAATAATGATGTGTTTATTATGTCCCCTTCACACTACAGGCGCTATGTCCTGCAGTGAGAAGTTTTTCACTGTGGTGGCACGACCCCCATGTCATGCCAATTTGCCCACGTTGTTCACAGTATCGGCTGACGGCCACTGATTGAACATGGTTTTTAATCATCAATAATTGTAGGAAGACAGTACTACAAACGTTGGTCACCAAGAAGCAACCACAACTCACCTTTGGGAGCCATCAGATGAACACATGGCAAAATGACCAATACCTCCACTCACCTTATGTCTCCGTATTATTGTGAAAGACAACCAAATCACAAAATCATGTACACCGTGGACCACATCTTTGGTTACTGTGTCAGAATTCGATAAGCACATGAGTGAAATCAGCTGAGCATGCTCAGGGTACCAAAATCAGAGGCAGAAATTTTAAAGGGTTTAGGATTTGCAAGATAATGGACGGTTCGCTACTGACTCGCAAGGTCGAACACGGACATCAGATTGTGATCCAAGGACATGGATGTTTCACCAAATGTGGGTTATTGCGGGTGATACCACTTGTAGTGTGAAAAGGGTATAAACAGGATAGAAGTAACAGTACCCCTAAATCACATAGCTGGCCCAGATATACCTGACATGGTTTTGTGTGATTAGGAAAGTTGATTTATTGCAACACAGAAATAATACGCTATAATTTATTTAGCTTTTAAATCTTTCTTAAGATCCACATGTGAGGGTTTGTATCGTGCTTGGATACAGGTTAGTACAGAATGAGATTCAGAATGAGAGTCAGATGTATGTGGAGCATCTGCATTCAATAGCCTTGAAACTTTACTGAAACAGACAATCATTGAAGAGTTATTAAATAGATTTCAGTAAATATGTAACAAAGACAAGACGTAATTGTATTTTACCAGATCACCAAGTTGTTCATACTACAAAGATCTACAGATACAAAAGGTACTGGATAAAATATATGACTATTTACTTTGGTATGATATACCTTTTAACACTTTCCACACATCACAACAGTGATTTTAAGCGTGAGAAAACTAACACATATTAGTTGGGCAAGATTCTGCTAGGTAAATTAGGCATTGGTACCAACTTTCCAACATACAGTGGGATCTCCAAGAAAGTGTATGAACTGAGCATTCTGTTTTTGGCAATGGGTTTGTGTATTTGCTTTTACTAAGCATAAAATAACATGTTGATTAACATAATTGTACATTCTCTGTTGTGTTACTCCTTAAATCTTTGTTGCTTCTTAGATAAGCACAATATATGCTAGGGTTCGCACTTAAAAAAGACCCTAATGCACAAAAGCCTGTGAACAACAAAGGCACCGAGTCTCAAATGAAATTCTGAGGATTTTAATGAAAAAAAAGCTGAAAAATAGCACTTGCAGACAAATTGGTTATGCTGATAATGCATAGTAGGTGACTCCAGGTAATACAAAATGATGTGACCATGTCCATATCTCCCTCTATTTAGGTCAAATACAATGCTCATATTTTCAGCTTTAATTCTATTCTCAGTTGCATGCTTCATGTTTTTGCACACTTGTTGTAAGCATAGTAGTGTAATAAACTCTCTTGTTGTAAGCATAGTAGTGTAATAAACTCTCTACTGTTAAGTTTTCTTTTTAGGATTTAGAGACTCTGGCTTCAATTATAAACTATCAAAACCTTTTCTTCTGTTAATGAATTCTAATAATATTTTACAGTGGTAATGACACCAGTATTATCTTGGAGTGAACAACATAAAGGGTTGGAGTTTTGATGTTATGTTGTGGCTAGCAATTTTGGTATATCCAGAATATAAACTGGATCTTTTCCAACATTTAATGACTTCTTACTTTGGTCAGCTGCTACATGCACAAAAATTTTCATAAAGATCCGTTCATTATTTTGGAGTTATTGCCAACACAGATAGGTGAACAGACACACATAGACAAATAAACACATCCAGTAACATAACCTTCCAGTGGAGGGTACAAACCAAAAAAAAATAATGTATTCCTATAATTTTAAATGGGATAAGGTATAGGTCTCATACAAATGCTTGGTAATGGTGATATATTGACCCACGAAGGAGGTATTGTTCTCATAACCGTTTTTCTCCTTCTTTGTTTGTCAACCTACTGGTTGGGAATTCAAGAAATAAAACTCAAAAGATGGAACTTGGTCCAAATTAGATCCCACTAATTTCTTAGAGCGATCTGGATCCCCGTCTAGATACAAAATAAAAGAAAAATTTGGATTTCCTGTGTACTTTTTATTACATGCTTTTTCAGAGGTCTCTGTTCTTTCTCTAAGTGCTTTTGTTAATTATGTTTGTGTGTTCACAAGAAATCAATTCATCTGTCGCCCACAATTTATCAATCTTTTGACCTCTACACCTATCAGTTTGGGCGGACAGTACTTAATTCATGCTTAGCTTCTCCTGGGTTGTGTTATTTATTTTGTGTTTTACATCACGCGTAGAACCTAATATGTAATATTGTGATGTTTAGTTTGAATGGCATAAGCAAGCACTAAATACAGTTATTCAAAGGTTCTGCACTGTAAGCTGCCGATCAAGAATAAGCAACTACCAGCTTTCCAACATGAGATCAGTCTGAAATTCGACCTTTTATCTCAGAGGTGGTAGGCGAGTCTGTTACTACTGCACAACCATGTCCCCCTGGTGAGTTGTGATATTTCTAGTCTATTCCTACAATTTTGTGCCCCAGTTTGCATTTTATTCAATGGAACTCTGTTTTAGAGACTCTTATGGTGAGTGTCAGGTGGTATTGGAATGACACCACCCCAAAAAGTATTTAATGCCATACCCAAAGTTTTGCTACAGGTGGCATAGGTTGGATGATCTTATCTTAAAATTATAAAGTAAGTTCAAAGTTTTGGTTTTAGGCCCCGTTCTGGTATAGGTACTCAGTTTTATAGCTAGAGTGGTTTAGTGTTTTGGCCACCATGACCTTAAGTGCAAACGTATTTACATCAGCAGTAGATGTATATCAGGAGATTTTTTAGTGCTTTAAGAGTCATTTACATAACATTTTGTATATGAATGGTGACTTTCTCTCACTCAGCCCCATCTGTTTTATTTAAAAAAAATACAAATAAATATGTGACAGCACCATATGCAGATAAATATGTACACCACATTTTGGTCAAGTTTCAGCACACTATATTTTCTTGTACAAATAGCAGATGCCTGTTTAGGAGTCATGCTTGTCTTCTGGTACATTGAAGAAACTACGTAACCTGCATTCCTTTGTATGGATTGCTAAACCCTAATATACCAAACACATCAAATCCAATGTCACATATTTCTTACAGAAATTATTTAACGTTATGTACCTTTTAAAACATTTACTAAACCTCTCCAATGTGCAGGACTCGGCCAGACAGAAGTGACAACACGTTATAAGGTGCCAAACTTACTGACCCACTTGGTCATTGAGGACCCTAAATATAACATTAGATCATCTGACTGCTATTTGTGGAGAAAAAGGTAAAAACTATATGTTTATTTATTAAAAGCTGGAACATTTTAACTTCTGATAGAGTGTTCATATCTTTGTAGATTTTTATGCAATAGAAGTACAATAAGTAATGCATAAGATATATGACTTAATGAATAGCTTTGAAAACAACTTCGGAAAAATCAGCACTTGACCAGACAAGTGACTTTTTCTGACACCGCCATTTGAAATCATGCACATATCTTACTACTTGTACCTGTTATGTACATAGTTGTCAGTCTCAACACAAATATTGAATTTCAGGTATACTGTGGAAACACTTAATGACAGAGAGATAAAAATGAACCAAAGTCCACCAGTCTTAACAAAGTGACATCAATCTTAGATTAATTGACACTGAATTCATGTCAGTCAAATCAGATTCTGTAAGATGTGGTTTGGGAGAACCCTATTTGGCAGGATCAAATACATATGGTACATACAGGAAGTAGGCCAAATCCTTTAGGCGTTTGTCTAAAGTCTGTATAATAGCCCAGTATTTTGTGTTTGTAACACCATGCAATTTTAATACTAGAAAAGACGCCACAGATTCTGTAGTGCTGATCTCCACAAAGGCAGCCTACCATATGGGGGTGGTATTAATTAACACAACTTTGAGCAGAAATGATCAAATTTTGATCAGATTTTTTAATAAACTAAGATTGTTATTCATAAAACAATTGATCTGATTTTCTGATCAAATTTTGGATTTAATTTGATCCATGTATTTTTGATGGTTTAACTTTTGGATCAAAGCAGACATTTTAATCAGCCACTAGAGAGACAGATTAACTAATGGTTCTGTGAATAACATTTGAACTTGCATTGTATTGATCAATGATTACTTTTTCCCTTTCTTAATAGTTATACCTCCTCACTACTTTGGTGAATTTGTATGGTACTATAATGCTGTTTTCATCCATAATTTTTAAACAATCCAAATAATGATCAATAAATAAAACTCTGGGAGATGATTAATGATACAGCATATACTTTGTTCACATCTTGCAAAATTACTGAAAATTTATGGCGAAATTCCGACTCAGTGATTAAAAAACAGATGAAGCAGATGAAATAGTTCAGCTGCAGTGATCCCTTGCTATTTGATCCGCTGACTTACTTGAAACTTCTTTTTTTCAAATTTGATCTGGCCTTGATCTGATTTTAAAGCATGTTAGTGAATACCGACCCAGATCTTTCTGGAAATGTAATGAATTCTTCCTTTGGTCAGGCTGTAGGCACATTCAATTTCAGAAAGATCTGTTTATCATTTTCGGAATATTTCAAACCACATAGTTAACAACATTAAAAATGGGACATTTGAAATTTTTCGGGGGAATTTTTATGTTCACAGAATATGATCTTTTCCAAATCACTTCTCCTTTTTGTCTACTCATATATAAAATTCCAGAAAGATCTGCCCAATACCTTTGGAGTATTGGAGTTTGAACTGAGATAGAGAAATACACATAGAAACAAAAGCTCTTGGGCCCGGGAAGAAATGCCTACTGGAAAATATTCTAACCTTTTTATTCTTAGGAAGCAAAGTATGCAAGAGGCTTTTTCCAAGAGGAATTTTTCCAGGAGCCATTTTTATTAACGGAAACCTATGAGACAACCTCCATAAGACTCATTATGAATATTGTCACCATAATTTAAAGTTGTTTTATTCAAACATAATATATTTAATGATAATTGCCTACAGCTCTACAAACACGAGGGACTTTTTACTTAATTTTACAAAGGTTTATATTCATCTCATAATAGATATAGACATAAATACACTAAACTGGTTATTCAGAAATACAACCATTTTGTGATACACATGAGTAGAGTATGAAGTGGATGATTAAATAATGAAACCATACATGACTATATATGACACACATGTACAATGTTTAAAGACTAAATAGTTTTTGTCTGTGAGATAAATGTTTGGAGATTATCCAAATAAATCAGTGTATATATAATCCATCATATGCTGCAAGAGTCTCTCTAATGAGAGATACAGATAGGGTTATTTGTTTTCTTTACTCTGGTACCACTAATTACCGATAATTAGTATTACCTATTCACCAACTATATTTTTGTTAATATTTTGGCAACTATGTAATCTATTTAATGTTATATTATTTATTTATTAGTTTATTATGGTGACATGTATTATGTTGACAAGGATTATACAAAAAGTTTTAAATTATTGATCGGCTGAATATTAAAGCCACGAAGCCGGAAGGGCTGAGTGCTAAAATACTGTAACGTGCCAAAAGGTTCAGTTGGAAATAAAGATCTTGTTAAACAGGAAAAACATTTATTTAGCTTAGCAAAATAAATACTGGAAAAGATCTAACATTTACTTTACAAGTCCTTTACCATTTACTTGAACTGGTATGAAGTTGAAGCAATATTAAATTTGTATCAAAATGCCCAAAACTACTTTATTTTAGCATTTCTAACATTTCCCACACCAAAATATCTACAAATTTACAAACCCAATAAAACTTGGGGCTGGTTTAACAAACACTAACCCTCATCTTTAATTTTAGGAAATAAAGGTAAAAAAAATATCTCACCTGCTTCTTGGCAGGTATCTTGAAGCCATTCTGCAATGCAGTTTCCTCAGTGAATAGTCACTAGTGAACTCCTTGGGGAGTGCAGTCAAACCAGGCAGAATGTCTATCTGCATGGCCTTTTATACCAAAAAGCTGGGTCAAAACCTTGACCTTCAAAAGTCTGCATGATAAATTCCCCCCTTATTGGCCAAAACTTGCCCCAAATATTTGACACCAATTAACTCCCCCAGAAACACAGACATTTTGAGTTTCTCATACCAATATGGCAACTCCCAGACAACACATGCACATGTAGAACAATCAAAGTATATGATGCACTAAGGACAATTTAAGCTGCAAGAATAAGGTAAAACATTTGCAAATATATGTATGTATGTTTAACATTCTACTATTAAAATATTAAAGGGTAACTTATTGTTTGTCAGGTCATGTTTATGGTCCGTCGGATAATAATGTGGTTCGTCGGATGGTAACAATACAGCAAATCGATAGTTTAAAACCATCATAAAGCACGAGAAATTGTCTTTTATTCCTATTCTAAAATGGTTACATTGATATTTTGTTCAAAATAAGGGGTAAATGTTATGCAAAATTCAAAACAAATCTAATGTCATGTTGGCTGTTCCATTAGCTAAACATGATTAGTGATGAATGTACAAACAGCCTTTTGGTTAAAATATTGTCAGAAAATTCCCAACAGAATTCCGTGATCTCATAAATATTAATGAGTAGTATGATCTTTAAATGAAATATTGATTAAAATCCCCACTGAATTATTTAACTTCATATTTGCTGCATATAATTTACGTTTTATTTTGCCGCTAGTTGTTTACATTTGTACGCAAAGGGATGATGCACAAAGAATTCAACAGCATTGTTTTAGTTACCGTTCTATATTCGCAATTCCAGCACTGCGCAAAAGACGTGTTCAGGGTCACTGTGCAGTGTACAATTTTAGAATTTAAAGTAACAGCCCTTTCAAGCAGATAAAGTCATATCAGGATAGCCACTAAGTGAATCCCATCTGCTGGTATGATCTGGATTTTGAACCAAAAATGACACACCTGAAAGCCAAGCGGTTAAATGTTAAACATGTTAACCACTGATAGAATATGGTGCCTTGTGGTTGATGAAATAAATAAGCTTAAGCAACTAGCATGCTATGATTTCATCCATTTCTAAAATAACCTACTTGGTTACAGCTGGTAGATTTGTCAAGTGGATTATTACATACAAGATTACAATTTTAAGCTGCAGTAATGTTCAGTACTATTACACTTTTTAGACCACTTATACTGTGAATATTAACTATACCAGAAACATTAGAATTTCTGTATAAGGTAGGTTAACAAAAAAGTTTAGGATATGTCATTCAATATGATACACCGACTTTTGGTCATAATAAATCTTTCTGCTTTGCAGTGGAGCTGACAGCATTAGGGCTCATTTGTACTCAACAAATTAGCAAATATGTAAAAGCATGGCATATAATTTTGATGAGGAAACAGCAGAAAAAAACCGTTGAAATAATTTTTAATGTTATATCTATAATTTGGCACCACTGTTTGTTGCCAAGAAGTAACAAAAATGTTTTAACGAAAATAAAATTGCATTTCTTCCAAATTGTTAGCCATTTTGTGGAACTGCCAAGTGTTTGCTGAAGTCCAGGCAAGGTGACATCATAGAATCCCAGTTCCCACATTAATTCTTGATATAAATTGCTGTTGTCTGATTTGTATGAAACAAAATGTGCCATGAAAGATATTTTCTATTGTGAAGTCAATTTTATGTGAGAAGAAGACATAAGTAGCAATAAATCTGTATCCAACTTAAATATTGGGAAACAAACCAGGGCTGGGATTCACAAAAGGTCTTAAGTTTAGGCAATTTTTTTGCTTAGATAAATCTTAAAGTTATGACTTTTGTCTTAGCTAAGATTTCTCTTAAATTGGGATTCACAAAAAGTGCTTAGCAAAATCTCAGCTGAGACAAAATTTGTGCAAAAAGTCTTAACTATTTTGAATTTAAATGAACTAATCTTAGTAAAACAAAAATATTTTTCATCAATAAATACACCGAACATGCTCTTTAAAATTATAAAATAGATTTGTTACTTTTTCTTTGTAAAATTATGTAAAAATAGTAGTATTTCTGTTTTGTTGTGAGTCAGCCATTTTTATGACAATATTTTTACTACAAGAAGGTATAATATGGAAATTTAGAGGTAATTAAATGATGTAAATTTTTATTACAATCCACAGAAATTACTTTTATAGGAAGTATAGATCCCCATAGTATATATTTTGTTGGCATAACAAAGGGTAAAATGTAAATACATGCAATGGAATATTTTAAAATTGTCTTAAGTCTGCCCTGCAGTGGTCTTAAAGTTATGACAAAATCTAAGACAAATTTTTGTCTAAGACCTTTTGTGAATCCCATTTTGTCTAAGCAAAAAAAAGTCTTAACTTTATGACAAAATTCTTGCAGAGTTAAGACTTTTCTCCTAAAGTTATGACATTTTTTTTGCTTAAGACCTTTTGTGAATCCCGGCCCAGGATATATCTGGAACCACTCACTATGAATATGTAGCGTTACAAATTTGTCAACAAGTGTCGATTATTCATTGATTCTGTAAACTACAAACATGTAATATATACCTGTTAGAAAAGGTATTTTTACAGTGGCCCTGTTCCACTTGTGCATTTAGGAATTTAGCTGTCTGCTAGTATGGATATATTTATTAATGAATCAAAATAGTTGATAATAAAAGTAAAATATCCCTGTCAGACAATATATGTAAAATATATCGGATGTGAATATAAATAAATGTATTGTATTGTATTGCTATCTTCGTCTTTAATACATATTTCTTTCAATCTGTTATCCAGAGGGTTTTTCTGTTACATGTTCTCATACTGTGGTTTCTTAGTCGATTTATTGATCAGTCTTATGTTTATGTTTTACTCAATATTATTTGTCATGTAAATACTTTTCTAGATTATCAGTATTGGCATTCACAGGTACTTGATCGTAACATATTAATTTGTTGTTGTTCTTTAAACATAGTACTGTCGGATAAACATGTATTATTTTGGATTACTATGAAAAAAATTGTATGATTATAAACCTTTTAAACATGAGACATTTATGACAAACATTGGACTTTGCACTATTTGAATTGCACCTAGTGTGTCATGTTCACTTATTTTTGTATAATCTAAATACTTGTAAAAGTATTTGGAAGAACCAGTATGTTTTCCAGTAGTCAGACTAAGTACATGAGGAATTTATAAATAACATGTAAAATAGATTTCATATAATAATCAATAAAGAAATAAAGGATATGGTAATGTGAATAAATTCTTCAGGTATTAATGACTTAGTTATTAGGGAGGTTGCGCACAATGTTCTCATTCTGTTAACAATAAATGTCAATGACAGAAAAAAATAATGTTTTCGCAAGTGATGGATGTGTTATGTGAATAAATTTTCTTGAAATTTTAGTCTATAAAGTAACTATTTTAATATTAAAACATATTTGTGGAAAATCATTTAAATCAGTCTATGTTTTCATTTAGTGTAACAAAGTCACTTTCCACAGTTGGGGAGAGAGTTAATCTTCTTTAATGACAAGGCCTTTTGTGGTGCCAAATAGCAACAAATGTAATTATTTCTGTTTTAGATAATTCCCATCGTTGCATATATTTTCATATGAGAACCTGTTGCTCAGGACACAAATATTGGTAAAACATACCAACCACACCTGCTTAAGTTTGAAGTTATGCAAATATTTCAATGCAATTTTCATTGCAGAGCTATGGAAATATTAAAAGTAGATGTTAGTTTTATGTGGGTAGCAGTGCTTAATGTAGATACAAGTGATAATGCGTTTGCATTCAACAATTTATCTACTTAAAGTATGATGTACAAATATATGTCAAAAAACAATGTTTTGTTGCTAAATCAATATCACATGCTCTTGTGTTATTAACTGCTTGTATTTTCAGTGCGAAGTAACATGGCTCATTTAGGTCAGCATACTACCAATGTGGGTTTAAAACTGGATGACAGCTACTTGGCAGTTGCTGCAATAGACTTTGGTATAGGTTTAAATGGTTGTGCAATTTCATTTAAATCCTCACCAGCAGAGATTTTGGAGAATTCGCTTTCAACTAGCAATTCATTAAGAAGACACACAGCAGTTTTAACAAACCCTGATGGCTCTTTCAACACTTTTGGGTATGAAGCCGAAGTGAAGTATATTCAGCATGAACCAGAAGAAGGCTATCATCTTTATAGAGATTTCAGAACTGTCCTCCAGAGAAGGGTAAGGTTACATTGCAAGAACTAGCCATGTATTTACAGACAAACCTGGACTTAACACAGCTTTCAATATGTCATATAAGTGGTGTTCCAATTGGTAATTGATGACTATCCAGCATCATTGTTATCTCACTTAAGTTCATTAACACCTAACAATTTTCAAATTTCAGGTTGGGATAAGATTGAAAACTATAACACTGCAGATATTAACATCACTAATCCCGCAACTTTATTAGATAATTGGCATGGGGATAATATTTTCTATTTTTAAGAAACTTTATTTCTGTTGTGCGAGAAAAACGTAACTACTTTGTCTGTTGAACACAATATTGTCAAAATTATCTCGACAATTAATAATATAAAGAGTGAACTCTTTCAATAGATAAAAGAGAAATGTTAATATAAAACCTTTGTTCCTTCATATTCTAAATACAGTAGTCTACAATTCGTTATATTGGGGAAATAAGTGTAAACAGAGATACACATGTTTTATTACCCCACAGCCCTTAAGGGCTGCTGGGGTATTGTTTTCACCCATGGTGTCCGGATGGGTGGGCAGGCGGTCAGTTGGGCTTCCGGAAAAGTTTGTCTGGGCTGTATCTCAGAAACTGTAAGGTGTAGAAAGTTGATACTTGGTAGGGATATTGGTTAGGGGGTGTAGGTGTGCAACATCATGATGTGACCTTGATTTGACCTTGCTGTAATGACCTTGAGTTTGAAAATCTTGTCCAGGCTATATCTCAGAAACCGTATCTCAGAAACAGGAGCTGTAAGAAGTTGATACTTAGTAGGGACATTGGTTAGGGAATGTAGGTGTGCACCATTATGATGTCACCTTTATTTGACCTTTGACCTTGCCATAATGACCTTGACCTATAAAACCTTGTCCGGGCTATATCTCATAAATTGTAAGGTGTAGGAAGTTGATACTTGGTAAGGACATTGCTTAGGGCGTGTAGATGTGCATCTTCAAGGTGGGATATTGATTTGACCTTTGACCTTGGGTAGGGGTGCATCATGGTGTGACCTTTAACTTTGGCTCTACCAAAGTGTGTGCACCTGCCATGTTTCTCGTATTACAAAGATCTCTGATGGATTGCTGCAACTGAGTATTATGTGTACTTTTACATAATTGTGCTATTTCCATTGACATCTTTTCTCCAGGTAATAAATTTTACAGCGTCAAAAGTTTAGTTTAATGATTAATGCTGTCAACTTGCTATTGAATTGTCTTGTTTTAATACTTCATCTTATATACATTTTCTTTCTCTTAGACATCATTTTTCTCTACTTAAACATTATTTGGACATGACACTGCTCTGAAAGTATCCCGATCTTTGTACTGTTTTACTATTTCTATATCTCATCGTGTTGAAAAATATTTTCCCAGGTTGTGGGGTACGGGCATCTCTGATGCTATTTTTGGTACATATATCTGCTTCACAATAACTATCATCTGTTTACATTTTGAATTCACACTTTATGTCAAAGCAACTTTGTTGACCAGAAACAATCAGGTGTTTGTTAACCTTACTTGTATGGGTCAACTTGTTCCTAAAATGTCTGGTGTAATTATCTCCACCAAGCGATTTAGATTTCTGGGTGTATTTTCTGTATGTCTGTCTGTTTATCTGTTGGTCTGTCTGAGGTGATGATAACCTCCAAAGTAACGAACAGATCTTTTATGAGTTGTGTTGGTGAGGCCTAACTATGAAAGAAGAGACTGTATTTTAGAAAGATTTGAATCCTTATACAATGTTTTATGTGGATGCAAAGTGACTAAAGAAAAATGTGTTTAAGCATCGGGAAAGATTTGGATGATATTCTGAATAGTCAAATCAGTCATTAGATATCAAGACCAGTAAATATCTCATCAGCATTCACATAGTGAATCCGGGACATTTTATTAGAGAGAAAGATGTCCTTGTTACACCAGATTCAAAACAGTTGATATATGTTAAAAGATTATATGGCTAAATGAATATGAAAATATAGAACTTCAGTCAACTCCAAGTGGAGGGAAATTGGGAAATGAAAAATGCAAGAAAGCATACAAGAACTAGAATAGTGCAAGATATGGGTTTCATTGGTCAATAATAACATATGACCCAGTGATGTTAGCAAATGGGATATAAAGGTAAAACTGACAATACACAAAAATGAATATGAATTCTCATCTTTGCTTGCAGGATTTATCAAATGATTTCTTGGTGGAGTCAGTATCTGGGCATAAGAGAAGAGCTGTGGACATATTTTCAATGTTCCTGAGAATAATAAAAGAAAATCTGATGGAATATTTTCATGCGAAATTAAGGTATGTGATGTAATGTAGGATTACGTGTCACTGAAACAGTTAATAATTTAAAGGTTCACATGCAATCTAGAAAGTACATTTTAGGCAGAACACTTGTAAAACAAAGCATAATTTGTTGTAAAACGGATTTCTTCATAAGATTAAAACAATGTTTGTCTCAGATTTTTTGTTTAGATTTTTACGTCATGGGTAGTTGGGAGGGGCGGGAGGGGGGGGGGATCATTGTCCTGGAGTCTGGTTGAAGCATTTTTTAATTGAAACAGTTTCCTTTTAGATAAAATTTGAAAAATCTGTTCAATCATTCTTGGTCTTTTTGTCATTGCCATATAACTGTTATACCCAAATAAATTATTCTGTATTTTAAATTTGTTTAATAGTTCAAAAGAATTATACAATTATTTGTAATATTATACATTTTGTCCCAAATACAATTTACGCCTATAGCATATATCACTATTCATTATTCAAAATTAATAGGAATTACATTTTATACATACACACATACCTACAAGTGTTGATCTATCGCACACAATTATATAGGGATAATATACCCATTCCTTGAGCTATTAACATGAAAATATCTAAAGCGCCAAAAAATACTCTTTTATTGCGCTACAGTAGCTTACCATGTGGGACTGAATGCTTTACTGGTTACCGTGAGGAACTACAACCAACGTCTAAGAAAAAAAGACATTTATTCTTGGCCGTAGCCTCAGGTTGTCGTCACGTGATCTGCCCCTTATGTTACAACTTTTCTCGTTGGTCGCCGCCATTTTACAGTCTTTGGGAAGTATTTACTGCTGTTTTCTATCTATATCTCAGTGCAGTGTTATTGTTATACGTCCCTTTTTATGGATTTCATTTATTATTGTATAAAGCACATTCTGGCCAATTTTCAGCACTTCCGCTTTTGTAATTGTCCTTAATTTTAAGTTTTGTGAGCTCGCCTCGACTGGCTTTTCTTCTGCGAGTCTTTATTTGAGGTTATACTCGCGTTTGTTTTATTGCGTTAAAACATGTCATCCCACCAAGCTAGTAGAGATAAACCTTGCGCAGCAAAGTGCAATGATTTCTGCCATCCATTTGACACACACAACTTCTGTCCTACCTGCAGAGAGGCAGGTAAGGGCGACGATCCGTGTGTAACTCTTGTCTCTTCCTGTACCATTTGCTCTTCATTCACTGAAGAACAGATCACCAAGATCTCTCACTGGAAGCGTTATTCTAAAAAATCTGACAAGAAAGAAAAGGCAGAAGACACGGGTTCGGATTTATTAGTGGATAATTCTATTGAATTGTTTGGAGGCTCGCAGGCAGAGCTGGAAATGGCTGCTGATCGCCTCTTCACATCCCCGCCTCGCCCACAACCTCTCTCATTCGAGGCATTGTCCATTCCAACCCCTGCTCGTACTGTCCCGCCTACACCAGGTACGGCTTTACAACTAAAAGTACAAGCAAACCTTGAGAAATCTCTGTCTTCTCACATTAACATACAAATGGATCAGAAAATGGGAGGCGTTCAATAATCTTTGTGAAGATTTTCAAAAATCTTTACAAAAGCCAAGGGAGGTGGATCAGACCTCTTCTTCTTCTGCTACAAAAACGAACGCTCCCTCCAAAGATCTGGACAAACCCTCGAAAGCCAGTAGTGCTATCGAGTCTATGGAGGTGGAGTATGGCCCAGATCTTCCGCCTCGCCTCGACCCGTATTCTCGCCTCGAAGACGACTCGGGTCAACTTCATAGTTCTGCCAAGGATCCCTCGAAGGTTGCCTCGACCAAACCTAAACAAGCATCACACTCTTCTAGGTACCATGTTGTGGATCCGAGCTCTGCCTCGGACCACTACTCGGACTATTCTATTGACCCTCAACCAGCCCCTAGTAGGACCAAAAAGCACTCTGATAAGTCAAAACACAAGTCGAGGGCCAGATTTTTACCCTCATCTTCAGAGGAGGATCAATCCCCTGAACATAGGCATAGGTCCCCCAAGCCCTCCAAGAAGTCTTACTCTGACCAGGACCACCCCCAACATGACCCTGACCCTCCTTATTACAGGGAAGTAACATTGTCTGACATCCCATCCCAATATGCTGAGGAGGTGGATACGTTCTGACGCATCCTGAAACTACCAGATCCTAGGGAATCCTTACCTAGATCTTCAACAGCGGTCATGGGCCTTGATGATGAGAAAGGCAGGCAAGAACTTAGACCAAGAGGTCCTTCCTCCATGTTGCCTCTCAATTCAGTCATCAAGGATGCCTTCGATAAGTTTGATCAGGACTTCCAGGCAGCCAATTTACCTGAGGGCAAGTACATCAAACCACCTCCCTCCACTGCCAAGTGTGGACAAGGTAGGCCAGCCTTGTTATGAGGACAAGATACAAGAGCTGAATACAGACTTTGCCAAAATTTGCATTTCTCCTAAACCATCTGGGGCTCCTATGGGCAAGGTCCCTATGCCAATTCTCAAAGAATTGGAACATCAGGCAAGACAGAATGTTTCCACTCTCAATTTCGCCCTACGGGGGCAATTCCTCACAAAGCAGTAACCAATCGTTTTCTTCCAATAAGGGGAAAACAAAACTTCAGAGGCTCCAGGGGTAGTTTTTGACCCCACAATAGGGGAAGAGGGCGTGGAAACCCCTCTTCCCAATGACTCCTTCAAAGCCTCAAACAGTCCACCGGTAGGAGGTCGCCTCCGTTCTTTCAGCAGAGACTGGCAAGAAAACAATTGTTCATCCAATGTGTTAAACATTATCACCAATGGCTACGTACTGCCATTCCTCTCAAAACCAAACTTGGTCGTCAGATTTCCTCTGATAATATCAGAATACAAGGCCCTCCCAAGAGACCAAGCCTTAGCCGATTGCATCCAGTCTCTGCTGTCAAAGAACGCTATCGAAAGGGTGGAAAATGTAAAATCTCTCAGGTTTTACAGTCGCCTGTTTCTAGTACCCAAGCCTCACCAAAGGTGGAGGCCAGTAATAGACCTAAGCAGGCTCAACACTTTTCTGCATGTAGAAAGGTTCAAGATGGAAACTCCAGAGTCCATCAGGACCTCCCTGATTCCAGGGGAGTGGGTTGCGTCGATAGATCTATCAGACGCCTACCTTCACATCCCCATCCATCCTCACTCAAGGAAATACCTAAGATTTTGCCACAGGTCTCAGGTGTTCCAGTTCACCTCCCTACCTTTCGGACTGGCCACAGCCCCCCAGGTCTTTACCATGATCGTAAAGGAGGTGAAGCTCATGGCCCTCTCCAGAGGACTCAGACTCCACCAATACCTGGACGACTGGCTGGTTAGGTCTCAGTCGCGGGAGGAAGTCCTCGTGAACACTCGGGCAGTGGTAGATCTAACCCAGTCCTTGGGATGGATCATCAATCAGGAGAAATCAGAACTGAATCCCACTCAGGTGTTTTCGTTTGTGGGTTACAAGTACCACCTGGATTCAGCCCTTGTAAAACCCATTCAAGAGAGATGGCTCAAACTTCAGGATTTTATCCTAAAACTCAAGTCAAAACATGTTTTGACTGCAAGATGCTTGATGTCTCTACTTTCCAGGTCGAATCAGGTACAGTCGACCGAATGGTCACTACATGCACAGGTGTTCAAACAGATCTGCCAAAGGTGGATCACTCTCCACGTTGACCTATTCGCCACTTATCTGAACCACAAGCTTCCACTGTACGTGTCTCCTATCCCAGACCCGAAGGCCTGGGACATAGATGCTCTAAACATAAACTGGACAGGTCTCACTGCCTATGCTTACCCTCCAACGGCTCTCCTTCACAGGGTGACCCAAAAAATCAGGCACTGCAATTGTCTGATCATACTAATAGCCCCAGGCTGGCCAGGGATGCCCTGGTTTTGGGACCTAGTGCAGCTCTCAACAGAGATCCCACTGCAGCTCCCGGTGTCGACAACACTCCTCAAGCAGTCGCACAACTACGTGTTCCACAGCAACCTGCAGCACCTCAACCTCCACGCCTGGTGTCTAGGAGTGGACAACTCCAAGAACAAGGCTTCTCTGTGGAAGTGGCAGAGAGAATTGCTGCACCTCAGCGGTCATCAACAAGGACCATCTACAAATCAAAGTGGGCCCTATTTGAAAAATGGTGCAGAGAAAATTTGGTGGATTTCTCCACTCCATCTGTGAAACAAATCTCAGATTTCTTCATGTATCTGTACCAAGACCTAAACAGGCGCCCCTCCACCATTGATGGTTACAGGACTGCCATTGTTGACACCTTGGGCCCATCGGGCCAACATATTGCTCATAATGAGGACCTTCATAGGTTGCTCTCCAGTTTCCACAGGGATCGCCCCAAAGGCTCCAGAAATCTCCCCAAGTGGAACCTTTCTGTTGTTCTCAATGAGCTCACAAAAGCACCCTTTGAGCCTATGAAAGACACAGACCTCAAACATCTCACTCTCAAAACTGCTTTCTTGCTACCTTTGGCCTCTGGCAAGTGCCGCAGTGAAATCCAAGCCTGGGTTGCAAACAAAGTATCTAATCTAGGCCAATGGGAAAAGGTCACCTTGTTCCCTTCTTCTGACTTCATAGCCAAAAATCAACTAGCAAGAGAAGGTTCTCAAAGTGTGTCTCCGGTGACTATTCTTGCTTTGACTACCATTGTGGATAGACAGTTCAAAGAAAACAGGACCCTGTGTCCGGTGCGGGCCCTGAGATACTATCTGGATACTATCTGGACCGAACCAAGGACCCGGTTCCCGGTCCCCTCCTTTTCATTTCCTTCAAGAAAGGACATACCTCAGACATCAGACCCGCTACTCTCTCTTCTTGGTTGAAACAAACCATCCTACTTTGTTATAGACAAGCAGACCAGCAAGCCTTGGATTTAGTCCAAGTCAAGGCGCATGACATTCGGGCCTTCGCAGCCTCTAAGGCATTTTACGGTGGGGTATCGGTGGACCAGATCATGCAAGCCTGTCACTGGAAAGCTCACAACACTTTTACCAATTTTTATCTAAAAGACCTTACTTGGTCGGACAATGACAACAATCTGTATCTGGGACCAGTAGTAGCGGCACAACAGGTCCTAGACCCTTCTCCTCAGTCCAGTCATCCTCGGAAAGAAAAGAAGGGGGGGGCACATCCGCTACAACCAAGTCTTCAGGAGTCTAAGCCCAGGATCTAGGTATACGTCTACCTCATCACGGTGTATTGTGTAAGGTCTATCTAATCTTTAAATCATTATAATTGTACATTGTATTAAGGACATTAAGGTTGTCAGTTTAGTCAGTACCCGAGCCTTAAGCTCAGGTTCTTCCATGATCGTCCTGGGACTGACCCCGTCTGTGTATCTAGGGTATACATCTCCTTCTCGTCAAACACCCTGACAGTTTTTTAGCACTGTCTACAGGCCCGGTCTTCGCAATTGGGGCCCTGTAGACGGGACTCAGACTGGTACTTTCGATCTTTCATTCTTCTGTTATTATCAAAATTCTAAAAAAAAAACAAAAAAAAACCAGGCTTATCTGCCAGTCTCAGCTGTAATCCCTCCTCTGGACGGTTGGATTCAGCATTCAGTCCCACATGGTAAGTTATTGTAGCGCAATAAAATTGAAAATTTTAGTTGCTTAAATGTACCTTTTATAAGCTACAAGCTTACCATATGGGACTGAGGAGAGTCCCACCCTGCCTCCCCGCTGTATTACAGCAGAGGTGTATGGGTTTAAATCTCAACGAGAAAAGTTGTAACATAAGGGGCAGGTCACGTGAGGACAACCTGAGGCTACGGCCAAGAATAAATGTCTTTTTTTCTTAGACGTTGGTCGTAGTTCCTCGCGGCAACCAGTAAAGCAGTCAGTCCCACATGGTAAGCTTGTAGCTTATAAAAGCTACATTTAAGTAATTAAAATTTTCAAATTAACTGATCAGCAGTATAAAAGTTTATTGATTTGCTTGTTCAGTCACTTTCACACAGTCGTCAATCGACTACGAAGGAAATGTAGACTTCCAGCGGCTCTCTCGAACGAGTATAAGACAAATAACAAAAAATCAATTAAATTCCATAACTGTAAGTGTAGGCAATATTTTAGTAGGGCAAGGCCTGAAATATACAATAAATTAATGAAGGTATACTTGACAAACAGCCATACTTTATAATATTTTGTTGAATTCGAATTATATAATTTTTAAAAAGTCTGTATGAATACCAGTTCAATATGTGTTCAACATGCTACGAATACCTGCACTATGTGTGATTTGCTGTCTTGTTTTGGAGTTTGAAATATATATTTTTGTGAAGATACTAGACTTTCTGAAGAAAAAAACACTTAATTCATAATACTTAAAAATAATAATAATAATTAAAATTAATAATTAATGCTAACTTAACAAAAAGTGACTGTTTCGTTAACTTTGCTGTGTTTTTTTTTCTCATTGGTGGTGGGGGGGGGGGGGGTGAGGTTATAGCAAGCACTATTTTGGAAGTGTGGAGATTTCTGCCATCTCTCTTGGCCAATCAGATTCGTCAACAAAAAATCTGGGTTAACAGTTATTTTTACCATTTACCATTTATTTTCTTAATATTTTTGGCTTCAAAGTGATAGCTGTGGTTTTAAATCCTGTTCAATGGCCACCGTCATATTGAGACAAGTCCTCAGCCTTGTCATTTATGAGAGTTTTGTGGTGTTGTAGTTTGGATTCAAAATATGTATTGAATATAAATGTATATATAAAATAATGTAAAATAAAGTTTTAAAAAAATCCACATCTTATGAAAGAGGTCATTTTTTATTGCAAAAATTGTCAATAATACCTAGCAAGGCAATACCTTGAAACCCTAGTTATGTAATTCATGAAAGGTCTTAGCCAAATCTTAGACTTAAGTTGGCTATATGTGCACATAAAAGTTAATGTAAGACTTGGCAAAGACTTTATTGTGAATACAGTCACTGATCTTTGATGACAGTTGGGATGCAGATTAAATATATAACAATATAATTAAGGTAACATTTAGCATATAAAATACTTTAAGTAAATTTTTAAAGTGTAATTCTTTTTTTAAAATGTTATAAAATTGCAGAAAAGAAAAACAGACTGGGTGTTCTAGCACTAAGCTTTTATGTCTTTTTAACGTCACTGGGTATCAAACCCAGGCCTCTCAGACTGAGATAACGATCAAATTTTGTACAGAGTGTACAGAATCTGCAAAAAAATTAAAATTGTAAATTTTTATCCCCAAACTCTGGCCGTAATTGGAAAATGCACACCGATGTAGGCTTTGAAAATATTACTGAAATAATTATATATTTTTCATGACCAGCAATTATTTTCTGGTGAAAATTAGCAGCTTTTATAACCTGATAGACTTTTGCGTGAGCAATCTGTAGCACAAACTTAAGTTATTTTTACTTATTGGACAGGTATTCAAAGGGAATGAGCACCTCATTTTGAGGTATTCAGGAACACATGGAACAAGTATTCACACTCTTCTATATTTCCCTCTCGTACGTAAGATTACAGGCCGTTATAAAGCAAATTTTGTCTGCCACATAAAAAGGCCCATATAAATGCACTAACAGAGCAGAAATACCTTCAAAAGGTGGAGGTATTTTGTCTTCTATAACCAAATAACTGAAATGTCGTCTATTTCTTTTATACTCGTTCGAGAGAGCCGCAGGAATTTTTCATCGGTTTGGGGGCGTTCATCAGCTATCATGTAAAGTTGTGTAAAATCATATCAAACCCATAAAGTCCTCATTTAGTTCAGCCCAAACCCTTGTAACTGGTGTGGGTTAGTTGGGTCTCTTCCCTAAATTCGATTATATATTCACCCGATCATCTCATAAATGCAGTTTGGTATTATTGGGTTTCATATTTACTGCTTGATATATTAATTTAGAATTAGTCCATTGAAACCAATTTCCATTTGTAAACCAATCATAATTTAATGAAATAACGAATAAAATACTCCATCTATTGAGCGCTGGGGCTCATAAGGTCTTGATTTCTTTTCTTTGTTACTTCTTAATTGCAACACTGCTATCTTTTTAGTTAGACATAAGGTTTTCCTGATGTTGTAATCTCAAAGACAATTCTTTCTTGGTTTTCAACATGAGGGTGTCTGGTTGTTTCAAAATGGTTTTTATGCATGACCTTATATAGGCTTAAGTACATTATCCACACTTCATGAAATCCTAATTTGAAGTAGGAAAGATATTATTAAACTTAAATTCAAGTCGATAACTATCTCCATCCAGGGCATTTCCATAGTTAAAGATTTATCAGATACACCCAATTGCTGTAAATTTATTGTATTTGTCAAAATTGTAAAACTAGTTTCTTTTTGCTGGCATGAGAAATACCTTGCTTTTCACATGACTGTCCGGCCTTGTGCAAATTTGAGAAACAATTTGGTCATAGTTTTTTTTTATACTACTACCGTAGCTCATTTTATGTACTATGCATTAAATTGCATTGTAATCAAAATATTCACTTATGTTAAAAATTATTCAAAGATAAAACAGTTCTTGTGTTAATATCTGTGAAAGAGAAGTGCCATACATACTAAACACAGACCAAGCCTAACTTTGTCATCACACCTTAAAGCATGAGCTATCTATGACAATGGTGCTTCTAATGATCATTTTTTTCTGAGTCTCCGGGCTTTTATGAATCATGTCTCTGATGGCTTTGCAGCACATGCATGCAGACCAAAAGAATTTTCAGCCCTATCAAACCACCAAACATAAGAAAACACTGACTTTCAACAGTCACAACGAGAGACAGGGATTCATGTTTTCAGCCAAGATAAGGGAGTTGTCTAATGCACTAATGAGTTGGATTAACTGAACCTCATATATCAATATATGAGCATTATATGATGTCTATTTCTATTTTACTAGGTGTACAATAAAGTTAAATGAAATCCGTTGGGTGCTAACAGTTCCAGCAATCTCAATTGATCAGACCAAACAGTTTATCAGACAGGCAGCTTTTGAGGTAAGGTGTCCTAGTGCTGATGAACTCTATGACTTTGGGATAAAAAATTGAGATTTCTTTTTTGAACAAGGCCAGTCAAATGTTTCATGCAACAACACCCCAATGTAGCATTTTACTCAAAGATCAAAGTCAGGTTTTAACGTCCCCATATCAGACAGTACAACTAGGTGAGGCAACAACAGCAGTAACTGGTTTAAGTTTTCACTAAGGAGCTGTTCGTTATTCAATTCTTGATGATTTATACAATTTAAGCTGTGTTATGGCGAAGTTGGTTCATTTGTTTGAACAACCATCCATTTTTTTAAAATTTTTCTGATATTTCCGGGAACCAAATATTCCAAGGAATATTAAGCACATCCACTTCAACCATTTGTTTTGTCTCATTAATAACAAGAGCACTCGGAGAGCGCAAATCTCCGCCAAGGGAGCTCAATTGAAGCACAGTATGAAATGCTTTTACTGGGTGCTTGGTGTTTTTTTTTTGGGGGGGGGGGGGGGGGGGGGGTTACTTTAGAATTTCTTGACCACGAAAACATAGCTTTTGCAACTGGATTCACACTGATTTAAAAATTACATTTCATGGATCTGGAGGATCCAGATAGTGATCCGGATCACTCCGAATATATTTTTCCTGGATCCAGACAGTGATCCAGATCACTCCCACAATCTAATCACTTGTCCCTTGTCCCATTTAGGACATATCCTGAAAATGTCATCAAAATTCGTTCATAACTTTTTGAGTTATCAGTCTTTAAGAGTTACATTTCATGGATCCAGAGGATCCAGATAGTGATCCGGATCACTCCCCAAATTGAATCATTTCTTTTCTTTTACCTTTTCAGACATATCCTGAAAATTTCATCAAAATCCGTCCATAAGTTTTCGAGTTATCTTGTTCACAAACAAACTCAGAAACCCACAAACAAACCCAGGCGAAAACATAACCTCCTTGGTGGAGGTAATAATTATCAAGGTAAAATGTTTATAGAACCTGCATTAACAACACGTTGATTGTGTAATCTGATGGCTTATATTGAAAGAACCATCATGTAGGGTTGTGACAGGCCAGATTCTTTGTGTATCCCCCCAAAAAAAATTCTTTGGTTTCTTAATAATGTATTTTACTCTTTTTGTAAAAAAGGCACCTTTAAAATCTTTTTAAAAGCCCAAAAAAAGATGAATAAAAAATGGCAGCCATTAATAATTAAAAATTTTATTTTTATACATATCTTTGCTTCTAATGTACTTATAGCCACAATATTGGCTAGGTAAAACTAGGTAATTCGTTCAAGGAATCAATTTATTATGTAATAAAAGATTTAAATAGAGCCAAACTATCATATATAATGGGATAACCTGTTTCTTAAATGCCATAATGAATATTAATACACAAATATCACCATATTAACAATTTGTTGAGAGATACATGTTCCCTTAAATTGTAAATACAGTTATATCCAGATTTATATTTAAATTAGGTAAAACAACTTAAGTCTCCTAGGGTTGAATTTAGCAATAATGGGCAGTTTATTATTGAAAAAATATCTTCCAAGACCAGCTAGCATTGAAAAATTCTTATGCAGGGAAACATTTCTCTAACTGGTAAAATAATAGGTATCAAATCTCTCACTATACCGAAGCTAGCTTAAGTGCCCAATGTTGGTCCTCCCAAATATTGCATATGCCACATAAATTTTAAAGAAAGTTCTTCTAGAGCACATAATAACGAAGAATAATGTGTTTGTAAACAACTTGTAAAAGTTGACTGCTATGGACAAAAATAAAATATCTTAACTTGATTCTTCTCTGGAGTATGTGATAAAAGAATGGAAAGTTCATTTTGGGAAGAGATTCTCAAGTTCTAAAAAGGTACAAACTCAATTTTGAACATGAAATAGAATTTTGAACCAACCCTATTTGGAAAAATTTTACTTGATGCATCCACATTATGAATTTAAGTAAAAAATACATAACAATGGTATTAATTACAAAAATAACTTGTTTGATGAGTCTGGCAATTTACTTTGGCCTTTTTGTTTTTGTGCAAAACTTTAACATTAAAATAAATCATTATAAACTTTTTTTGTACTTTTACTTACTTATCCTCTCTTTTGCAAAGCCATTATGAATGAAAATTATAAAATTAAGAAAGAAATTGGATGACTAAAACATTTCACAGGAAGAAGTCTACATTGTCATATGAATATTATATCTTAAACATAGACAACAATTTAATGGCTAAAATAAGAATAAGAAGACATCAGTACATCAAATGAAAGGGTTGATGATGCAATTGAAGCCTTATATTTTCTTATGACCCTGATACCCGTCATAGCAGCTAAATCAGTTATGAGTGACTAACTCAATGCATCAAGAATGTGATAGCCCTCCCATGAATCTTGTGTGCATCACAGATGCAGGAAGCACTACCATAAACAACATTAAAGCACTCCAGTGTTTTTATCTTGGGTGCAGACAAGTCTGGTCCCATTGTTACATAAGTGAAGGATTTGTCAGGTAATTAGATCAACACTACTTCAAAACCAATCCATATTGCATCAATAATCAAAAACTACTCTTAATGCTGTTTGTGGAATATACTGATAATCAAGGCTCTTGCTATGTTTATCTCACTCTACCTAAAGTTATGGAGGTTAACATGGTACGTTTTAAACTTGCCTTTTATCCTCAAATTGTAGTCATTTCTGTTGACAATTTTGTATGACCTCTTCCACTTTATGAAGAGGTTAGAGAGGTCTGTTGGTTAAAGTATCAACACGTTGTCACTAACCTAGAACATTTTATTCTATGCCATAATATTCTAGTCTTCTGTCCGATAACCAAAATCCTGTAGCACAGCATGCTGGTCAAGTTATCTCTTGATTATTACGAAAATGGACTGCTAGATCCTTCGAGTACATTTGAATAATTCATCCTGAACATACACATCCTGTAGGCCATCATAATAACGGTTTCAATAACTCCTCCCAATGTTTGAGATATTATTTCAGTCTCTTTATGTGTTACTTGGAATTTTCACCCTTTTCAGGCCAGGATATGCAAGTGCAAGTGCCTCTGTAAGCAGAATATAATCAACTTTAACGTCATCAGGAGGACAAGAACAGACATCTATTGCTTTACCAGTCAGTAGAATCAATGAGATTGCCCATTAATTTTTCTCAAATTTGTCGCTAAACACCACATACCCAAAACACTCTACGTAGGTCATCCTTGCCATCAAAAAGATAGGGTAACACAATGTGATTGTTTGTTGTTGCTGATTATTCCTCTTTAACTGTTTATACCCCAAAACCATCTGTAGTACTGTAACTTCAACTATTGCGTCAGCAATTCATGCTGTATGTGTTCCAAACCATGAAGTCTTTGTCTGTGTTATTAATCCAAAGCATACTTTCTCAATCTCACAGTCATATATCTCAAACTAGAAAATGGTCTCCTCTCTAACATGTGTCTGTTCCTCATGTTTTTCCTGTCTTTCACTTACATATCTTTTCTTTCTTTGCTCTTACTGTACCAACTCCAACTTTTCTTTCTTTGCTCTAACTGTGCCAACTCCAATGCTTCATTACGTCACATTTGAGGAACAACTTGCCTACACTGATTCTAGTTCCTGTCTTTGATGACCGACAACACACTTCTTGTTCAAATAATTCCTGATGAGCCCTCAAATATGTCTCTCAATATTGTGTTATGACAGCTCAGATTCCTTTTTGTCAGATATTCCTGTCTTCCCTAAAGGTTCATTTCACTTCTGTTGAGCCCATGTATCACAGGACACTGTCAAAAGTTGACAGCCTTTACTGATACGTCTTTATGCCAAATTCACAACCTTTCTATATCCCTATCACAAGCTAAATCACAAAATTCAGTTTAAAAACACAAGTGGCTTATCCTAGACTTTCACCAAGTCCTTTTGTGAAATATATGGGTACTGTATGACTTTTGAAGAAACAGCCAGCCCTGACAAAAGGACTTTTCTCACTCACTTCAGGAAGTGACTGTCCACCTAGTGTTGGAAAAATTAACTACAGAACTCAGGAATTCCTGTGCACTTTTTAAACCAATAAAAAAGCCCCATTCTTATATCCATAGCATAGTTCTATATTTAACCCAACATAAGTTTTAACCAGAATACTTGAATGTGTGAAATATAACCCCCACGAAGTCTGTGTGACTTTTTATTTCCCTATAATAAAATACTCTTTCATACCTCTAAGAGAATAAAAAGAGGAAAGTGAGGAGTTCAGTATTTTTTTGTTTTGTAGCTTTGCTATAATTTTAACTTTATATGCAAATATTTGTTGGATTTTATACATTTTGTTTATGGATTTGGATTTTTTCTATATTCATCGAATGTGTAAGTTTGTGCAATACTTTATGGAGTAAAATGTCTGTAGAAGAGTGCAAAATACCCTTAAAATCATTTATTCCAACACCAGTTAAAACTGTCAGAAGGAGAACTACAATATCACCAAAAACAAAGAAAGAAAACTGTGTCATTTGTGACAAAGAAACAAAATTTTCAAAGGACCGAATTGCTTTGTTTAAAGGTGGCATCAAAACTGAGTTTGCAAAAGAGTTGGAAATTCAGCTTGAAATTGTTTTAGATTCAGAAAGATATCCTAACAGTGTTTGCAGAAAATGTAGGGACAAAGTGTTAACACTGAAAAAGAAGAAGGAAGACCTACAAACGAGTCACAAGATATCTAAACAGCAATGGGCTTTAAAATGTGGTGAAACTGAAAGTCAAAAAAGATTATTTGTTTCAACAAGTCAATTTTCATCAAAAAGAAAGGCTCAAAGTTCATTATTTTCTTATGATTAGGAACTGGGTGTCTCTCCACTCACTAAAACACCTAGCAAGATTCCTGTCCCTTGTAGCAGAAGTTTGTTGAAGCCACTTAAAGTGGGGCAAATAGGATTATTATCAACACCAGCAAGACCAGCAACAGTCACTGTATTGCAAAGAACTACACCACAAAAGCTTCCCAAATCTCAAAGCAGAGGGGTGCAAACAGAGAAAACTAATTCAGCCAAAGAATTTCAGGATGTTTCCGGCGAGGCCCGGGTAAGAAAGAATTAATATGTTTATTATTACCTCTGAAAAGGAGTTTATGTTTTTGGCTCTGGTTTGTTCTTCCATCTGTTAGCAACATTATTCAAAAGTTTTGCATAGATTTTGATAAAATGTTCAGGGAATGCTTGGAATGGGACAAGGAATGAGTGATAAAATTGGGGGAGTTATCTAGATCACAAAAGGGATATAGAGATTTTTTAAAGGATTTTTTTCCTAATCCAGCAATATAAATTTTTGGACAGATTTAGATGAAATTTTCAAACAAGGTTTGAAGTCGGACAAGAAACAAGCGATCAGTTTTTGGAGTGATCTGGAACACTATCTGGATCTGGGGAGAAGTTTTAAGGAATTTTTACCTGGATTCTTTGCCAAATTTGGGATACCTGCAGAGGTCTGCACTTTGTGAGTACAGAGTACAAGAAGCATATTTATCCTTATAACTGCCCCCTTTCTATTAAATTCTCTGTCATCTACACCTTTGCAATTCTGGGATTCCACAAACAGATGACTTAATACACCCACTAATCTTATAATTGCTAACAGGAAATGAAGAAAATGTGGCAATTTTGATCAAAATCCCCCTATAAAACTACAAGAATATGAGATAAATGTTTATCATTTCTTCAGATTTTTTAAGGCTTATCTCTAATATTTTAAGTTACCCCCACAGTTACATGTGCTGACAATTGCAGCACTAGTTTTGAAGTATGTCATTATTTACACTAGACACAGGAGTTGTTTTGTGTCTGTAATAGTTTTTACCCCCCCCCCCCCTCCTTGTATAAATATGGTAAACGATTTAAAAACACACTTTAAAAGCTGAAGTTCTGATCTTCTAATGTGAACCAATCAGTGAATAGGGATAAAGATCAAAGTTGTAACAAGGGGCAGCATTTTTGGAAATTGCAGTGATAATGTAAACACAAACTATTTCTGATAATTTTTTATTTCTGAACATACTCTTGTAATTTGCTAAAATAAGAATACATAATTTTAAGAAAAACTAAAGGTTGTTGAAACAGATTATTGGTGATTTCCAATTTGAATAATATAGATTCAGGTTGAAAATTTGAATTGTACATACACTGGGAGGGATTTAATACCACAGTTAATTATGGATATCTATGTTAAAGACATTTAATATTTTAAAGCTATTTGTTTGTACTTTAATTTTTTTAATTGGATACCCCAAGACTGGACAGAGAAAAATAAAAGTGTCCTCAGCATTAGTACCCTTAGTGAAGTCAATAGGACATACTAGTATCGGTTATGCCAACCCATATCCATATATCTTGCAAAGGTCATTCTGGCAACTGTCCATTTGTCTGAAGAGGTTTTTAAAGAATGTTGCTCTCTAGTGACAAAGGAAATAATGGCTACTTGTGCTACAAGTTACCCATCAGTATTGCGGCAAAAATCAAAGGCAGCCCTTCAACATTTCACATGGGATGCAATTTATTCAGAATTTCAAGCTATGTGTCCACATTTCTCCCAGTTCCTAGAAGCCTGTGTACAAAACCCTTCTGCTCAAGGAAATAAAGTAAAAACACACCAAAACATGAGAAATGCAATGTGTTCAGCAGGATGTAAACTACTATCTATTTTTAATGAAGACATGTCAGCTCTCCGCCACATCAACAGCATAATGTTGAAAAAGGCTGGTCTCAGGAAAACTGGGATCATAAGATTATGTGCCACCTATGACACCATGTCATATATCACCACCAATTGAATTCAGGAGTACTTTGGCACTGACCATGACTGCCTTCTAAAATCATGGAAGGAGCAGATTGAGAATGAGGCTGTGATAGAAAGGGGCCTTATGGAAAAAGTCAGAACTGCAGACACAAGTGCAGGGAGAAAAGAAAGAAAGTTAAAGCTGGAGGAGTGTCAAAAATCTATGCATTCGGGTAAGCCCAAATTCAACTTCCTATTAAGTTTACAAAGGTAGCAATATGAAAGCTTATTGTATATGGCTGCTACACAGCATGGCCGCATACAAATGAGATGTTCTGTTTTGAAAATTTTTTTCATGGCAGAATTTCCGTCCATTTATAGTTCAAAACATGACCATTTTCTGATTCTAAATATTAATACATTAAATATTACATCAAAAATCATGCTTCATAATCATTTACAATATTGGAAAGGATTAATGGATTTCAAGGAAAATTGCTGACAAGTATTGCTAATGGAAGCTGAGATAGATTCTGTTGTTAATCCGCTAAAAGAGGCTAAAAGATCAAATATCAAAGTTGTATTGGGAAAAGGTCTCAATAGACTTAAAATATGATAAAGCTCAGGAGCCAGTGAAATCTGCGGAAACTGTGGAAAGACCGGATCTGCATAAAATACCACAATTTTTACTGCCTTGATCAGTTATATTTATATGGGCCATGGGACATGTATAGAAAAAAAACTTCTGTTTGTTAAGACTTCTTTTGAGGTCTCACTTTTGTGGTCTTTATGGACAGTTTTAGTGTTTTGTTAGATTTTACCTGTACGGTATTGAACAAATGCTATTTTTTTCTCATTTCAGGATATGATATAATTTTGGGATAATGTAGACATAAAAACTGATCCTCATCAGATGACAAGCAAACACCAGCGACATGATTACCACCTTTTCAATGTCATGGCTTACAAGAACAGAGTCGATGGAAATCAACTGGATGATAGTTATCCACAGAAAGAGATCAGTAGCATGAACCGTGCTGAGTTTATACCATCTTCAGCCCAGCTATGATCATTTTTTTTGTTTTTGAAACCAACCTATAGGAAGTCTGGGAATCTTTTTGTGTGGTCAGATTTGACCTTGGGCCCCTCATTCAAGGTGAAACGAGGATAGCCAAACTTAGCTGGAAACTTAATGGTAACACTAAAAGCACCTTTTCTTTGTATTTATATTTGATGTATAAGTTACACACTAGCCTACTTATTTTAAAGACTGTGTGGGTATTGTTTTTAACTATGGAATTATGGTCAGATGGGTGGGTGCGTGGGGAGTCAGTGCAAAAAATCTTGTTTCAGCAGTAACTCAGAAACCATAAGGAATGCGAAGTTGACACTTGCTCGGGACATTGACTGGGGTGTAGATGTACAATGTCATGGTGTGACCTTGAATTAATCTTGACTCTGCCATGGTGACCTTAAACTTTAACTTTTTGTCCATGTTATATTTCAGATGTGCAAGTTCATTGTGTGACCTTGGTGTGACTTTACCCCTGACTTGCTAGAATATTTTCTAATGCCATAGTTGTGACACATTTCTCCTGTCACAGAGATATGTAAATTGCTGCAAATGATTGTAACATGTACTCCTATATGTGCTATATCCATTGATAGCTGTACTGCAATAATTTTCACAGCTTCATACCTCCCAGTTCACTAATTGTATCCAAAAAAGTGGGGATACTACAGATCACGCATGGTCATCGTCAGCATACGCAGAGATTTTCTTGTGTTCAACCTACAAGCCACATTTCTTTAGGGATTTCTTTTAAACTTTGCAAGTGGCTTACTATGGCAGAGATCTGGCCACCCTATTGTTTTGGTAGGCCAGGAGTCAAAATTAGGCTCTGGGAGTCAAAAATGTCTAAACGTTTGGCTATTGCTTGTGCTCAAGCTGTAGTGCACAGTTTCTTTCAGATTTATTTTATATTTAGTGCATGAATTGGTGGGTATGACATCTCACCACCCTATCTTATTTGTAGGCCTAGTGTCAAAATCAAGTGAGTAATAGCTATTTTAAGCCCAGGAGTCAAAATTATGCTCTGGGTAGTCAAAAACAGCAATAATTTTGACTTGTAAATTGAAAAATATTGCATTTAGAGAATTATGTTTAAATATGTTATCACAGCTACTTTTGGTTCAGCTATAACATAGTAAAATTGCAGACCTGTAGCTTCTTGCATAGCCGAGTAATAGCTACTTTGAGGTTCTCACTGTTGAGTAAATCAATTGTAACTTGAAAATTGTTGCAAAAGTGCTTATAATTCGCTTATTATTTGTACTAGAGGTTTGAAATGTCAAAGCAGTCTACAGGAAATCATAGGCTAGGAATCTTCTGATGTGATCGGATTTGACCTTGGGCGCCTCCTTCAAGGTCAAAGAAGGATGGCCAAATTTAAAAGTGCTTATAACTCGCTTATTATTGGTTTAAGTCATGACTTGAAATATTTCATGCCGGCTAATCACCAACTTTTATTCATTTTGACGCCAAATAACCGTCAAATTTATAAAACTACCAAAAAGTTTGGGTTTCATATTGTGAAAACGACAATGTGAAATAAAGTAAAAGTGTATGTCTATAATCTGTAAAATTCAATAAATTTGCTTTTTTCCTGCGACTTCTGCTTTGGTTATTTCAGACAGGAAGTTGGAGATATAGGAGGTAAATAGTACTTCCGGTTTTATGTGAATGCATAAACAATACACAAAACATGGTTGTAGTTGCATTTTAACTTATTTTCTGTGACAGTATGCACATTTTTGATGGATTCAGGGCCATCTTTCATACTACTTTGAGCAATTATTCGAGCTTAAATATCACGCCAATAGATGCATTATTCTAACAGTGATCGATTAGTCAGCTAGTCCTTACGCCCCTATGTACAAGTGGGCCTGTTGATGTGTTTGTCAAATATAAAGTTTACTTTTTACAGATTGATGAACATGTGGAGCAGGTAGCTTTCTTCATAGTTCAGGTATGGTCTGACTATATTTCTTGGTTTTCTTGGATGAAGAATATACTGCCGTCCTGCATACCTCATTCATACTTGAAGAAAATGTCCGAGAAAACATCCAGATTACATATTGGGTTACTCCATAAAAATGAAAATAAGTTAGATGAAATGCAAGATATTGTTTCCTTTTTGCACACATATGTTCCTGGTCATGAAGGTGACATTACATCAACAAGAAAACCATGCAAAATCTCAAGTGGAGGAGACTATTTAACATTTGAGAGACACAGAGGGGCACAATAAATACACTGTGATGGTTGTACACCATCGAAAAGGCTTGAAGGTTTGATACCAAACATGGAGTTCTTCCACTTCCAGGCTGAGTGGAACCTAATTATATGGAAGAATCTTTTCAAACCAACATCACAGAAAGATCTGGGAACTTTATATGCTGCCCAAAATGCCATTGATGCCAATATTGTGACTCATGATCTTAGCAAGAATTTCTATGCATCTCAGGAGCTTCTTGACAAGTACACAGTCAGCTACTTATTGTGTGGAGTACAGCAGTTCTTTAAATGTCTTCTCTCAATGATAAGCCTTCTGTATCAAAATTCAGTTCACAAGTTTTTGATGAAAAAGTAAGCAAAGAAAACAGGTATGATATGATTCTTGATGTTATAAAGGAATTTGTTCTGGAATATACTGATTATGTCTACCCCAAACTTGATGATTCAGCACCTACTACATTGAAGCTAGACTGCAGATTTTATGACACAGTCTATCGCAAGGGACCTCTAACATTGAGAACCCATGAGAAGAAATTTCATCAATATCCACCTTGTGATGAAACCCCAACATTAAGCTGTATGCCAAAGAAACATGAAGATGATTTTGTGCTAAATTATATAAAGTGTGCTGTGTCTCTGCTGCTACTTCGTCATAATTTATTGATGCTATTCATATGGGTGATGGAGACCGAATGTACAACGGTATGCACTTAATGTACCTGTACTTTAAGGCAGCAGGGGGGCCACAGTGGCAGAGTGGTAACACTCTCGCCTCCCACCTCTGAGGCCGGAGTTTGATCCCCGGAATGGCCTCAAGTGGGAAAGCTGGTAGTTTCTTGCCATTGGTCGTTAGTTTACAGTACAGATCGGTGACAAACTCTATGTACTGGTTTCCTCTGCCCTTCCAACTACCCGTTGTGATGTGACCTGTACAGTGTTGAAAGCCCCAAATAAATAAATAAATTTAAGGCAGCAGGGTGCTACAATTATGCCTATGGGAGCTTGGAAAGCTTAGCTCAAGTAAAATGCCTACTTTCAGAACGTATGAGTGTCAGATTAAGGTACAACAGAACAGTTAACACTAGTGGCAAAGCTCACAGTAACTATCCCAAAGATTTAGACGTTGAGCACAACAACAAAATCCTTAAAAGTGAAATCCATGCTTTTCGTGGAAGAATAACTGATAGAACTTTGGATAGAATCAGTAAAAGTTCCTTCATTACTGACAGGGCCATTCACAATATTGACAAGCAAAACAATGTGAGGCTTCCGAAAGGAAAACATACCAAAATCGACACATCAGAAGATATCAGAATACTTGTTGAACAGTTTCAAAAAGAAGAACTATTCCAGTACATTCCAAGACGGTGTCACAGTGCCTTTCCAGGTTTTAAGTCAAATCCACTTGGTAAAATAAACAATGACAAATTAAATTTGTGGCTGTATCAATCAATCCGTGAAATTTCTGAAACACATTATCAATGAACAAGTGAATAAGTGATTGCAATAATTGTTTAAGTATTAACAGAAACATTTGTATATTTCGTTTTGTATAAGTTTTTCTCAATTTGGCACAATTTTGGTGTCATTAAATTATTATAGTGTGTCATTGGTGGCAGTTAAATTTTTAGTAGATACTATGGATTACGCATGAGTACACCGCTGTCAATGCCACCACCACCGCCGCCGCCACTGCAGTTTTGTAGATATTTTCACATTCATTACCCCTCTAGAGATATTGTAGGTAGAGTTCTCAAACTTTCAGGATATATTCATCATATTCTTCAATACAAAATCTTGTGCGGGTGGGTGGCGGGAAAAAGTTTGTCCGGGCTCTATCTCAGAAACGTTAAGGTGTACGAAGCTGATACTTGGTCTGGAACATTGGTTAGGAGGTGTAGGTGTGCAACGTCAAGGTCTGACCTGTATTTGACTTTTGACCTTGCCGTAGTGACATTGAGTTTGAAAATCTTCTCCGGGCTGTATCTCAGAAACCATAAGGTGTTGGAAGTTTTTTTTTATTTTTATTTTATTGGTCACAATATAAATAATGTCACAATATAAATAATGTTACATAACACAAAAAACTTTTAACAAAATTTTACTATTTGCACTGAATATGTTAACATTATAAGGCTACATATCTGATGAATGGAATCTGACCTCATATTTGGTATGAATTATTAGGCTAATTCAAACAGATTGTTAAAAATACCCCAACTAGTATAGAGTTTTTCTCCATAATCACATTCTGAATGAATATAAAATTGTTCCTCATATTTTTTCTTTAATTTATTTTTAAGCCCTGATATATTTGGAACACTTTTATTTAAAGCACTTTTGAAAATATAGTATTTAGTAGTAGCAATTAATATGTTGATTGGAATATACTGATTGTCCCTGTGTAAATATCCTAAGATTATATCCAAGGGTGAAAAATTTATTAATTTCCCCAAAGTGGAATGTATCCAGATTTCTAGATCTTTCCATAAGTCTACTACATAGCGACATTTCACAAAGAGATGGATAAATGTTTCAGAATCAGATTGACAAACTCTACATTTGTCTGATTTCTCAATGGACATTTTATACATTTGACTGTTTGTACCAAGTATTCTATGTATCAACTTATACTGAAACCAGATCAAGTTATTATCCTGTTCTACATTAAATATAAGATAAAAGACTCTTCTCCATGTTGTATTGTCTATCTGTATACCAAGATCTTTATTCCATTTGGCTCTATATCCGCATTCTACTTCTTTTGTCTTTACCTTATTGTAGATATTTCTACATCCTTGCTTACATTGGAAAAAAGGGATATATGTTGTGGGACGAATGGTCTCTCTAGTTGATAATCTTGAATGAATAAATGTTTATAATCATTAATGTATCTTTGTACCATTGAACTGACTTGAAAGTATTCCAAGAAATTTCTTATGTGAAAGCCAAACTTTACCTCAATTTCTTTACTACTCATCATTTTAAGATTTTGATGAACAATATCCCCGATCACAGATATCCCTTTGTCAGACCATGTTTTCCAAAATATATTAGGATTTCCTATTTTACTATCATACCACAGACAGGTTGAAAGCACACTTTGTTCAGTTCTTGTTTGAACTGATTGATCTATTATGTTCCACGATACAAAGATCTCTTTCCAGAAGTCATTGGGTACTCTTTTGTTACTTTTTATCCCCCCAAAAGGACCAACTTTGAACAATGATTCAATAGGTCCATATGATCTTTCAAATAATTTAGCCCATGGGCTGGTCGGAGAGGTTATAAGTCTCCTTATCCAAGTGCATTTTAAGGATTTGATAAATTTCTCTACGTCTGGCATTTTTAGACCACCATCTATTTTGTTTTGGCAGATAGTTGTACGCTTTATTTTTTCTGGTTTCCCATCCCACAAAAATTTATAAACTTTTTTATTCAAATCTGCACAAAAATTATTATTTGGAAGTGGAATAGCCATGAACAAGTGATTCAGTTGGGATAATATTAATGATTTAATAACAGTAATTTTGCCTGGAGGTGTCAAGGCTCTTTTTTTCCAAGCAGAAATTATTTCCTCGACTCTGGTAAGTGCTTTGGAGTAGTTGTGAGCTGGTATATTTTGTAAATTAACATCAAAATCTATCCCCAGCAAGGTGAATAAATTTGTACCCCAGTTTAAGGCGCTAGCACAGCAAAGTTTTTCCTTGGAGTATTTCCTTTGTCCAATCCATACCATTTTTGTTTTAGACATGTTCATTTTCAGACCTGATAGAGATCCAAAGACTTCTAAGATATTTAATATTTGTTGCAAGGAGCTCTCTGAACCATCCATAAAAATTGTAGTGTCATCAGCAAATTGTGAAATTTTGATTTCTTCTTGACCAATTTTTATACCTTTAACCATAGTGTTACCTTGGATCATTTCGTACAGTACCTGGGCACATAACAGAAAGAGATATGGAGATATGGGGTCCCCTTGTTTACATCCTCTTTCAATTGGGAAAAATTCCGATAAAACACCAACTTGGAGTACTGAGGCTGTTATTTTATTATTAAAGAGAGTTATCCAATTGACAAATTCCTCACTAAAGTTGAAGTGACGTAGTACCTTGTACATAAATTTCCATGATACCGAATCAAAAGCTTTTTCAAAATCAATGAACATCAACAATCCTTTGATTTTTTTAACTTCAGTATAATTCATAACATCGTAGACAAGTCTGGTACTCTCCCCAATAAATCTCCCTTTAATGAAACCAGTTTGAGATTGCAAAATTAAGTCTGGGAGGACTTTCTTAAGTCTAGAAGCAATCACATTTGTTGCCATTTTATATAGTACACTTGTTAGAGAAATTGGCCGCCAGTTTTTCATATTATCCCTTGGTTTGTTACCTTTAGGCAGACAGCATATAACAGTCTGTCTTAGACTAGGTGGTAAGATTCCACTTACATAACTTTCATTTAGTGCTCTCAGTATATATGTTTTAAAATCTTTCCAAAAAACTTTGAAAAAATCAGCAGGGAAACCATCTATGCCTGGTGTTTTATTATTTTTCATGCTTTTAACTATGCTGCCTAACTCTGTTATAGTAATTGGTCCATTTAGAGCTTCAGATTCAAGCATTGTAAGTTTTCTTTTGGTAGTAAACAAATTCTCCAAATTTTCTTCATCAATGCATTTTTCATCTTTACAGGAAAAAAGATTAGCATAGTACTGTCTGATTTGGGCCAATATTTCCTTTTGTGACTGAACTAATTTTCCATTAGGAAGTATAATCTTCTTTATTGTTTTATCAACATATTTAACTTTTTCTAAGTTACAAAAGAACTTAGTAGGTTTTTCATTCATTTGGATGTCTTGCACTCTAGACCTTATCATAAATCCCCTTGACTTAACCTCTCTTAGTTTTTGTAACTCATCCTTCTTAGAGCAGATTAGGTTTGCATCATTGTTATTTGATAGACTTTCAAGATATTCAATTTCTTTAATTAGTTTGTTTTCCTTTTCATTTGATTGTTTTTTTAGTTTACTGGAATATTTTATTGTATTGCCCCTTATATTTAGTAATAGCATCTCTAAAAACATAGCATCTGGAATTGTAAAGTGAATATCAGTGTCTTCCACCTTATGTATGCTATCTGGTTGGTAAATTGGTACGGCATATTGTACTTTAACTTCTTTGATCCACTCTTGAACATGTTGTAAGTATTCAAGATTTTTCAGCAGGCTACAATTAAAACGCCATATGCCTTTCCCTTTTTTAAAAGAGTCTAGCAATAATCCTGTTTCTATTCGAGAATGATCACTTCTATAACCAGGTAGTATATTACAAGAATGCACTATATCTAGCAAACTGTTAGTTCCAATTGCATAGTCAAGACGAGCTTGTTTCACTGGATTTTTTCTGCACCAAGTGTAGCGTCTCACACCCGGATTTACCTGTCTAAAAATATCAGAAAGATTTAGTGCTTGCATCGATTCTATTAGTATAGATCATGATTTAGGATTATTGAGGTGTAAATAATTCTGAGAATCCATCTTGGGGTCAAGCACCAGATTCAAATCACCACATAATAGGGTGTACATTTCTGTTGAATCTTCCATATATTCTCTAATTTTTATGAAGAAAGCAGGGTTATCGATGTTGGGAGCGTACACATTTAATAGCCTCAGAGATATTTCCCCCAACTGCAAATCTACTAAAATCAGGTTACCTTTTTGATCCATGCTCGAGTATTTAATTTTGTATTCAAAATTTTTTTTGATAAAAATTGCTACGCCTCTAGAATTAGTTTTAGAGCCACTTACTAGAATCTCATGATCCGGAAATTGTAACATTAAGCTGTTGACATCCGTAGGAGTAAGATGTGTATCTTGAAGGCATAGAATATTAGAGTCAACAAGAAGATATGATAAGACATCTATTCGTTTAAGTTTATCTCTTATTCCCTGCACATTTGCTGATGACACTTTAAGAATATTATGTAACTCCATATCTAAACAAATAGCAACGACCTCCTCGCACATTTGGAACCTTCAATGAACATACATAGCTATCTTTTGAAATTATGTTTCCCAAGTAGCCTCCATGACATACACTTTCGAGCAATTGTGCTTCATTTTGAATATGAGTTATATCTGACCAATTACAAACAGAAAAACAGAAAAACAAAACAGAAAAACAATCAACAACATTTGAAAACAACAATTTTTTGTCCATATTATACTGGCTAGTTGGAGTTGTGGACAAGAAAACATTTTTGTTACATTATCTTAATTGGCCCTACATGATAAGTTTCATCTTATCTTTTTTATTCTTTCCCTTTTTTTTGTCTTCTGCATTCACTATTTACATAGGGGTTAAAGACAGAAAGGTTTTCTGATACTGTAAAACCATTGCCAAAAGTACTGAATAAATTACTAAATAATATAAATCTATTGTCAAAAATACTAAGCACCCTATCCTTTCCCACTGGAGGATTTTCATCGTCAGTGCAGAAAAGGGGTTTCTTCACCTATAAGGCTATTTTTCATTAGTGGTTAGTTACACCCATCAAGTAATCGAATAACTTTTACAACTCTGGTATATACTAGCATTACTTGCCACCAATAATAAACCACGTATAATACATTAACATCAAAGCACAATTACATTCAGTTTTACACAAATAACATGTGTATATGCACAACAACATATTGTTTCCATACTAGAATATTTTTACCGCATCCAGCAATAAACGACTTGAAGTACATTAGCCCTGAGTACAAGCACAATTAGTTTTACACAATTAACATGTGTAGATGCAGAATAACATATCGTTCCCATACCAGAATATTTTTACTGTCAGACCCATGGAATTATCTGAAAAGCATTTATTGCTATTACATTTACTGTAAAACTGTTTTCAAAAACAATAAACAACCCACCTTTTCCCACTGGAGGATTTATATCGTCAGTGCAGGAAAAGGATCTTTACATGTTAGCCTATTAATTATGGTATGCATGAGTATTTGATTGTGAATGTCCATTAATACACGAGTATTTGATTGTGTCTGTGAAGTAATCCAGTGGAAATTTTTAGCAATTCGGTATGTACGAGCATTATTGGCACCAACCGTATGACCTGAATTACATTGGCCCTAGTTACAAATCTATTCTGTGTTGTACAAGTAACAAGTGTATGTTAGTTGTATTTACAGTTAACAAACTGAAATAGGTTATCATTGATTACAGATCAGTTCAGCATTACACAATTACATGCACAATACCATACCTTTCTTTACTAACTCTGGTGAGTACTAAGGAATGTTAATACTGAATACAAATACATTCAGTTTTACACAAATAACATGTGTACATAAATAACAACATACTGTTTCCATACTAGAATGTTTTTACCGCCTCCTATTGTAAATGACTGAGGTAAATTATCCCTGAGTACAATTACAGTCGGTTTTACATGTGTAGATGCATAATCACACAGTGATCCCATCCCAGGATGTTTTTAATGTCAGACCTAAACAGTTATTTGAGAAACAATCAGTACATATAATGTAAATTTCTTTTAGAACAGCAAACACCCCCCTTTTCCCACTGGAGGATTTACATCGTCAGTGCAGGAAAAGGATCTTTACTTGTTGGCCTATTATTTATGGCCATGCTTAAGTATTTGACTGTTAATGTCAATTAATGCATGAGAATTTAATTGTAAATGTCGAGTATTCGAATGAACTTTTTAGGACTTCAGCATTATTGGCACCACCGTATGACCTGTAGTACATTTGCCCTGGTTACAAATCCATTCTGTGTAGTACAAGTATACATTATTGGCACTAACATTTAACGACCTGAAATGTGTTATCCTTGATTACAGGTCTATTCAACATTACCTGGATAGCGACTATACATACACTATACCACATCTTTCCTTATATGAATAATAGAGACATATAGAAGCGGTTGAAAACCTTTAACTTTGTGAAACTATTCTCAAAATTACTATAACACACTCACTTTTCCCACTGGAGGATTTTCATCGTCAGTGCAGGAAAAGGGTCCTTATATTTTAGCCTATTACTTAGGTGTTGGAAGTTGATACTTGGTAGGAACATTGGTTAGGAGGTGTAGGTGTGCAACGTCATGGTCTGACCTGGATTTGACTTTTGCCCTTGCCGTAGTGATGTTGAGTTTGAAAATCTTGTCCGGGCTATATCTTGGAAACCGTAAGGTGTAGGAAGTTGATGCTTGGTAGGGACATTGGTTAGGGGTTATATGTGTGTAGCATCATGGTGTGACCTTGATTTGACCTTTGACCTTGCCGTAGTGACCTTGACCTTTAAAATCTTTGGGTCTGGTACCTTTGGGTCTGTCTTTTGATGAAGATTAAGCACTGTTAAAGTCATATTAGAATTCATTAAGAATTTTACTTTTACAACTTCCCATTGTAACAGCTGGAATTTCATCAAGTGAACCACAGACTTTGCTCCAACACCACCCATAAGCATTCATTGAATGTATTGCCACTTCTGTATGAATGGTAATATTCAAAACATCTAAACCATAATTTGGCCATGCCAGATGTAGAGAAAGAGTGTTGTAATGTTTAGTTTACTGATTAATGCTGTCATCTTGTTATTGAATAGTCTTGTTTTAATACTTCATCTTTACATGCATTATCCTTCTCTTAGACATTATTTACTCTATTTAAACATTATTTGGACCTTTATATAACTGACAGTGCTCTGAAAGTATCCTGACCTTTGTACTTGAAACACTACTTCTATATCTCATAGTGTTAAAAATATTTCCCTAGGCTTTCTCTGATGCTATTTTTAAATACTAAATACAAGTATGTATAAAAAAATGAACATTTTAACTCTTTTAAAATATTTAATAATTGTTTCTAGCTAAAGTTTCACCCTGTCTTATTATTTAAGACAAAAATAAACTGTTAAAATCATATCAGGACAGGCTGTTAATAACTATAAATATGTCATACTGTCATAAGTCAGTTTTGAATCTACAACCATAGAATTGAAAGTCAAATGGCTAAATGCCAAAGTGACAGATCTTGTTTCATAAGACACACAAAAGTAAAAAAGTGGCACTTTACTTGTTTAACTGTGTACATTTATTCAATTATTAAGATAATAGAATGATAGCATGTTTATTTGACAGAATTAAAAGTTGTTAAAATTGTCTACTTTGTATTACTGGTTTACTCAGTCAATAAATCTACAATAATTCAAACAAACTGGCTACTCAGAATCTGAATCAGCTAATTGAGGCCTACACTCATGTAACTCACTGTCATTTTCAACTGATTCTGTATCAAGTGATACGTCTTGAAATAATTCAAAATGGCCATTGTCATCATCTGAACTGTCATTACTTGCCAATCTGTAAGCCTTGACTATCTCAAGTTCTGCTTTAGAAATGGTTTGTTCCAGAGGAATACATAATCTTATACATGTACAAGTCTTTCTTTCACATGAACACTGGCAATGACAGTACTGTGAACAAAAGCTGCAACAAGTATGCAAAATGCTGTTACTACTTGTGATTCTCTGTAGTTCTCTCATAAGAAACTGTCTCTTGCACACAGAATCATTCTTGATATACTGTCTTATTTCATTGCTAATGTATGCCCCACGTGTGGAACCCTTGTAGTTAAGTAACAGGGCATAGCTTTGCATAGAAGGATTACGTCCAGCTCTCCCTGATTCTTGTAGATATTGCTCAATATCTCTTGGTGGTCCATAATGAATTACAGTTTTCACTGCTTGTACATTTAATCCCATTCCAAACGCAATAGTGCAAAATAAAACTCTTATTTTACCATTGGGATCACCAAATGATACTCTGACAGTTTCTTGAATTTCTGAATCAGTTGTTTGGTGGTACATAGCAAAAAGTCTATTTGTGTCATCATACTTGGTTTGGTCCAAGTATTGAGAATCTCCCATTTCTATTTGGAAAAATCTGAATAGCCTTTTCATGTCCTCTGCTCTGGAACAAAATGTAATGTGCCTACAAGCTTTTCTAAAAGCTTCTTGCTTTTTTGACTTGCCATCTGTTCCCCTAAAATAAAACGAAAAAATATATATATAATTACTTGATCTCACAATGATGAAAATTGTTTAAAATAATCCTAGATCCTGAGCTTGATCATTGCCAATATATATAAACATAAAACTCTTGTAAAATATATATATTAAATAATAATACTAAATAATATTTGTAATATTACTATTTCTTTTGACTAGTGCCTCAATCACTTTTGTAGAACAAACTTGGCATTTGATCACCTGTTGTTCACCTATGGGGTATGGGTTTGAAACTCAGTTGCTGACATCATGTGATTTCTTTGAGAGTCAGTCTAACTCTAAATTTTACAACTAGACAGTGCTGACTCAATGACAACATATCACCAGACAGGCCATCTCTCATACCACAGGCATTCATTTCGTATATTTTGTGGCACCTATTTAACATTATTATAAATTGTTTCATTTTTGGTCAATGTACCCTTAAAGACAAAATATGATTGATCCTCTTTCCAATATTTAAATGGTTTTCTGCACATTCTAAAATAGTAGTACAAAAGTTTTTAGGGATTGTGTGCTTTAATACATTGGTGGAGAAATGAAATCTAATAAAACACTGTAATTAAATCTTTGGAGATCAGAGCAGAAGTGTTTCTGAGTGATTACGCACAAATTAAAATGTGCGGTAGTGGCAGATGTAAGTGAAACCAGTATATCAAAGCTTTCATCTTGGGATATAATTATATTTGGGGCATTTAGAAACCTATTTAGAAACATAATTCAGAAATATGAAAAACATTACATCAGACATTTCGATCTTAAATTTAACCATTTCATTCAAGTTACTTTAACACATATCATTCAGATATCATTTATTCATAGTATAACTAGTTGGATCAACACTCCTCATTGAAGAGAGAATAATTTAAATGAATACATTATTCATTGGAGACTACAAGAACAAATGGGTTCATTTTATATACATATGTATAAATAAATATTAAATTTGAGGGCAGTGCACTACATTTAATAGTACGAAGTTGCTATTAATCCGTATTTAATAATATTATTTGATAATAAAGAAAAGAGCACTCAGAGAATTCAGACATCCACCAAGGCAACTCTATCATTATCTGGGTTATGCAAGGACCTGGATGAAACATTGTTATGCTGGTACAATCTGGTGGGAACATATCCTGTAATTTTAGTCCATGGACCTTGATAATTTACAGTATAGATAATGGACATATGCCGATAATTACTGGATCTCACAACCATGAAAATTGTTTAAAATAATCCTAGATCCTGAGCTTGATCATTCCCAAAATTTAATCTCTTATTTCTGTCCCCATTTCAAATATTTCCTGAATATGTCATCAAAATCTGCACTAGTTTTTAAAGAATGCCGTTGATAAACAAACACCAACAAAAACATAATCTCCTTGGCAGAGGTAAGATCACTAAATATGTTTTACTACTCCACTTACCATTTTTTAATGCAATGGCTCTCATCAACAACCAGTAGTTTCACTCTTTTGACCATATCCTTGGGTTCACTTTTGAAAAAATTGAATGTATCTGACAGCCTTATTCAAAACATCAGTCTTTTATCACCACTCTACAAGGCTCCAATTAATGAGTTAATGTCACAATTAAACATGGCAGCAATAAATACTCATCAAGTGAGTGTTGATAACTATTCCCTTACACCGCTTGAAATTACAGGATTCATTATCTCGGGGTTCCTACTTGTTATAGTCATCATTATTGGGTTAATACTGGGTTGTAAGTGTAAAAATCATTGTAATTGTGTGAGAAAGTGTGCTCTGACTCATTGCATGGTTAAGAGAGGGGGTCTCGATGGTGACAGTGTGGAGCATCCAACAAATGGATCTTCTGACCAACACACCGCCAGTCATGAGGATAACACGGAGATGACACCTTTATCAAGCCCAACCGTTGCTGAGACCACTCCAAGGGGATTCATACTGACGGGATGAAGGACAGCCTGTAGGATACATTGATATAGTTATTTAATGAGACAGTGATGAGACAATGACAATATGAACAATCATGCATGATGTTTCTTACTGGTGGAGGGTTTTCTTTTCTTTTTTTTAATGCAGTTTTGATTATATTATTGTCCCATGTGGGAAAAATATTTGTATTGTGTTTTGTTTTGTGTTTTATTGTTGGTTCCACTTTGCTGGGTAGAGGTCAATTACTCTTTTGTACAAAACTTATAAGATTAAAAGTTTTGCAATGGGAAAGGGAGGAATGTAACATGGGGTCATGTTACTAGTTAATTAATTAATAAAATATTTAGTATAAATGTAATGATGATTATAAATTAAAACAAAATACACAAAAGGGGTTCTAATAAGGCTAGGTTCTTTACAAGAAATTAGTTCTTTGAGATAAATTAAATTATATAAAGAATACGGCTTTAGAAGTTAAATTGTATGGGGTTATTGTAACTATTCGGGATGGGGGTTTAAATGTATCAAAGAAACATTATAGGTAAAGTTGACAGGAAATTCTTTTGAGTTGGGGTGGATCAAGGACTCATCAAAAATCTTGGGAGTGCGCAATATATGCCCCTTTTTTAAGAAATGCTGAGTAATGATTTCTTTTAAATTAATCTTAAGTTTTATTTTAATTTATGTTGTTAATTAGTCCTTTGGGTATTATCAAGTAATTGTGTGTTAAATTTATATGACTACACTTTGTCTTTAAAATGTAATTTACTTTGATAACCATAAAGACAAAGTTACATTGTTTTCACTTTATTAAATAAAAACTAGGATCTAAGTAAGTTGAGTTTGAAGATTGTTCTGATATATAAAGCAAAACTTTGCAGTTAAATGGGCTTTCTATTTTTGATTTTGTTTCTTGGCTCTGACACAGTTCTTGGGGTTTTTGCCCACATTGTTTTATAAAAGCCAGTTTAAAAGTTAAAGTGATTGTTATCAAAGTTAATTTTATGAAAGTTCCGCGTGGCAGGTTTTCAAGTGAAATTTTAAAAATAAACAGAATATTAAAAGAAATAAAACTTTTATTTTCATTTGTTTTAATCAAGAAGAGGGTAGATAAATGCTGGGTTGAACCCAACTCTTTATGGTATCAAGGAGGACCCCGGCTACACACCTAAAAAGACAATATTTCTTCCATAGAAATATAGAGTAAACCTCAACAGCTACAAACAATATTTTTTTCCATGAGAATATAAATAAATGTTAACAACTAAAAAAGACACTATTTGTCACAATACTCTTCAAGGGTTTACACCTTTTTAATTCTATATACTTTTTCACTCTTGTGTTCTCAAAGTAAACTCAAGTATGCAAATAAAAGGCTTCTCAGTGCAGCTGAATACTAGTATTTGTATATAAGATAACAAAGCTACACAGAAACACAGCGTGATAACTGTGGCAGCATGCACTCAGGAGGGAAAACCCCCACCATATAAATGACAGTATGTAAATATGTTGGGAATTTCTCCATACTTGTGTGAATACAATCTGCATAAAGCATCCCTCATTACAGTTGAGACTAAATGGGTGGCACAAGTCTTTGTTTTTTCAGTGACTGCCCACCTTACTCCAGAATGCTTGTGGTATAATGACCTCTTGTAAGTCTCTAATCTAAATTTAACTATTCTGAATTCAGGTTTCTGGTGGATACACATGCAAAGACTTGGAGCAAGTCTAGGCTTATCCCTTTCAGCTTCCAGAACATTAATATCAACTCCTAAAGTACAACTGAAGAAAATGGACTTCAGGCTAACTATTATACTGTGCAGAACATTCCTCTAATGAAGAAATTATGCCTTGTAACAACGTATTTTGTATCAGCAACTTATTTTGTATTACCTGATTTATTTTGTATCAATTTTTGACTTATTTTGTATTACTGACTTATTTTGTAGTACAATTGCGTTATTTTGTATTACCTGGCCGACTTATTTCTTACCAACAGTTGACTTAATATGTTACAAAACGGTGCGCAGAATATTGAGAAGCTTTCAGGGTGATACAAAATAAGTTGATAATACAAAATAAGTTGCTCTATAGACAATTTGTTTTGTATCAGTGACTTATTTTGTATTATCAGCTTATAAAACGCCAAACTGTGTAAGAAATTTTGTTTTTAAAACTGTGGAACTCTATTTTTTCAGTTTATTTATTATACTTATGTTACATTAAGACTTTTGCATAGATTACACTAAAAGTTAGATCAAAAGCTAGGAAATTCATCCAAAGTGTTATCATTTTCAAATATTTACCTCTTATTAGCCATTCCATGAAAAACCATGCAATTTTCCTTGGATCTGTAGCCATTCCTATTGCAAATTGAAGATCCTTGGACATCTCAAAAACGCCTGGGTAGAATTATGTGAATCTGAGTTTGATTGGTTTATCATCTTAAAAATAAATTAGAAATATTGATAATGAATGACTTTTTGGCCATATTATGATTTAGTCACAATGATATTTAGTAGTGTATTATTTTATTTATGAGGGGTTTGTAAAGTTGCATTTAGTTCACCAGTGTCATTGAAAATTATAAGAATATTACAACACAGTTTACAACAGTATTTCCTAAATATTCAGAAAGGTGCATAAATATTTTGTTTTTGATAAAAGTACAACAATTGTAACACAACTGAAAACAGTTATTTTGTTTTCTCTGATACATACAAAAATGCTTAATGCTACCAATGGATAAACACTTCTTTCTCTATATTCTATTGAAAAATGCTAAGCTGACATGTAATTGCCATTTGCCCGTTGTCTGTAGAATTGGACATTTTGCATAGTTTGGGATATATGTACTTTTTATGCCATGCAGGTATTATTGTCACTCATGGTGTCAGGCTGGTCAGTTGGGCGGTGTCTCGGCTAAGTGGATGGGCTAGTTCAGTATTACCTTGTCCATACTGTATCTCATAAAAAATAACAAGTAGGATGTTCAGCTCTCTATATGTAAACTTTATCTGATTCAACAAAGGCATTCATACTTCCACAAATATATTCAAGTCCAAGAGATAACACCAAACTCAAGTTCATTTATGGATGCAGATATAATTTTCCATATACTACTGACTAGTCTAATCAATTATATCTCTGTGAAATGTCAGTGCTGAAAATAAGAATTACTATCAGGCAAATGGTAAATAGACTACAATATTGAATATGGTAAGGATTTAATTCCTTTGAGCCAATTCTTTGATGGAGACAGTGCACTACAAAAGGTCAAATGAAATTAATACAAAATAAGTCTGTGATACAAAACAAGTGGTCTATAGAGCAGCTTATTTAGTATTATCAACTTATTTTGTACCACCCTAAACCTTAGCTTAATTCTGCGCACCGTTTTGTAACATATTAAGTCAACTGCTGATACGAAATAAGTTTGGCCAAGTAATACCAAATAAGGCAATTTTACTACAAAATAAGTCAGTAATACATATAAGTCAAAAATTGCTACGAAGTAAGTCAGGTAATACAAAATAAGTCGTTGATACAAAAGAAGTTGTTACATGCCTTATGAAAAACATAAATACAACATTTCAATGGACATTTTTCTGATCAGTAAACCACTTATAATAGTTTTTTTTAAATTTCCTTCTCTGAACCAGTTTTTATTTATGAATTATATACCTAAATAAGAAAATGTCATCTATTAATCAACATTGCTAGACACACAAGTGAGGTTAATTTATGTCATACTTTTGATATGTATATCTGCTTTTTTTATCTGTTGAATCAGCACTCTAAAGCAAGAAATCCTTAACTTTCGGTTTGCTGCGTTATTAAAACTGAGTCAGTGTTGTCAATTTATTTAACTGTTGACAGTCCCAATACATGTACAATATCATACGATGTGAAAAACTGTAACACAATCATCACAAATGAAAATTATTAATATTAATTTATCCTTTGTGTGATTTCCCAAAACATTATTTGTGTTAAAGATAAACATTTCACATTCAGACTTATAAATTACAAGTCCTAACCACTTCTTAACTCAGGCTGGCCTGTTAAAAGGTTAGCATGTAGCCGCTTGCCTTTTGACAAATCCTGTTAGTGATAACAAATGGGATAAATGAAGAGCTTATCCACAGATAGCTGTCAGAGGGGAAGAAAAACCAAGTTTTGTTTGTTGATTACTTCACAATCATCTTGTTCTAGCATTAAATTTTACTTTCCACTAATTCACATTTTTATGAATGTTGTATTACGTTTTGCTATCCCTATGTAGATTTGTTTGTCACTTGTCACAAGCGCTCACAGAAACTGTAATGGATACTGTGAAATTACCAGGATCTACATTTCACAGTAGTTGTATTAATGTACATCTTTTGGTTGTATATATGTTACGACCCAGGTGTGAAATTGTCCATTTCGTGAAATGGACAAGAAAATTGTCCATTTCATGAAATGGACAACTCAACTGCCCATTTCATGAAATGGACAAAATATTTGTCCATTTCGTGAAATGGATAAAAAATCCACTGTCCATTTCATGAAATGGACAACTAAATGTACGAAATTTTTACTCTCATTGTAAGTGAAAAAACATTTTTTTGCATTTTTATTGAAACATAGTATTGGAATACATCAATGGATCAAAGGTTGTACTTCTATACTGGTGATGTGCATTTTATTATAATTCCTTTAACATTTTATATAACATTTTTTATTATAATTCCTTTAACACTTTAACAATTTTCAAAATATGATAGCTGTCCCTGGAAAGACTTATTCCACCTGTCCCTGCCTTTAGAACATTTATTACTTTTTGCTCATAGTCCAAGGTCCATAGAGATGCACAATTTCCTATTGCTTCATCCATATTTCCTGGTATGTAATACTAAAATAATGCAAAATCTATTTACAGCACTGCCAGTAGTTTTCCAAAAAGTAATAAGTGAAATGACTGGACATAATTGCACTTTGTTAATTGGACTTTTTGTAAAAAGGTTAACATTTAAAAGACTAAAAATGGCTTTCAAGTGTTGAATGGACAGTTATTTACAATAATCCTCAGAACATACAATCAAAGGTATGGCTTCAACATATCATCAAATGTATGGCTTCAACCTTTTAAATTGACAGTTATGTGAATTAACCCTTAGATCTAATCCTCAAAAGGTTGGCTATAATCCTCAAATCTCACCAAAAGAAAGCCTCACCACTAGTAAGATGGATTTAATTGTAATTGGCCCATTTCTTTTTGTAACCTTTGGGATGGCTTCAAACTTTTTAAATTGACAGTTACTTTTGATAACTCTTAGACCTTATCTTCAAAGGGTAGGCTACAATTTCTCAGATCTAACTATCAAAGGAAAGCCTTTTAAACAGGATTAGTGCACAAAAGAGGCAAAGTTCTATCATATTTCTTTCAAGCAAAAGTTAAAAAATAATATACCAGGTACCAACACATATTTTTAAAGTATAAGTGTGATAATGATTTAAATAGTGATTCCCATTAAAAGTATGCTTTACATTATTGACACTTTTATTTCCAATTTATTTCAAATATTTACAACTATTTAACTATTAACTAACTTAGTGTAAGATATTATATATACATATCATTATTATAGGGGAATAAACTGGATAATTTAAATCAAAAGATTGGCCATGAACGAAAATTTAACTTTCATACATGACTTTGTCCATTTCATGAAATGGCTAGCAAAATATATTTGGATTTGTCCATTTCACTAAATGGACAGTTGGGTTATTCATTTCATGAAATGGACAATTTGCACATCTGGGTCATAACATATATATGTAAACAAAAAAAAATCAAATACATATTGTCATGTGTATTTAATAACATTTGTCTAAAGTTTAAAGGAAAGGTCTGTGTGGGAACATAGTGGGTTATAGATACTGCAGTTTCTAAAAGAGACTGTTTTTGATTTGAAAAATATCTCATGAAAGAATGATTTTTGATTTTGATATTTTAAAATTTATATTTCATAGGCACAGATGGTATCAGAAGTAAATTCGGCATCTCTTTTGATAGCTATAGAACCAGAAGCAACTTTATGTTACTGTAGACTAATCAATTTTACTGACTTTATTGTTGGGTGTTCAGATGCCAAATTGAAGACTGGAGACAAAATGATGATCATTGTTGCTGGAGGTAACTGATAATTGTCTTCTCGAGGTAACTTCACAATTGCTATATATAATGTAATAATGTACCAGTGGTCTAATTTGCACAAAGTGTTATTATTCAGAATGTTTTTGCAGATGAAACAGTTCAAATCAATGCCTATGAGATTTTGGATAATGGAATTAAAGAAATTGTTCAACCATCTTTTGGTTCATATGGAAGTTGTTATGTGGATGGAGAATTCTGTGCTGTTCTGAGAAAACTATTTGGTAAGGATATTATAAAGCAACTGAAGGTCAAATCTCAGATTGAATGGCTTACCTTTATTGATCAGTTCAAGATTGCAAAAATGAATATGAAAGCAGATAGTGCGAAAGAGCTAAGATTGAAAATGTCAGTTGGATTAAATCAAGTTATCTGTGACTTGAAAGGTAAAGATATACCAACAGTAATTGCAGGTTTTCCTGATGAGGAAATTTCATTTAGACATGGATCTTTAGTAATTGGTCCAAACTTGGTTAAAACAATTTTCAAGAAGGCATGCACAGAAATTGTAAAACATCTTAACTGTCGGTTGCAAAATGAGGCAGCTTTGGAAGATGTAAATTCTCTTCTGCTTGTTGGAGAATTTGGAAATCCAGCCTTTCTGCAAGATGCCTTCACTACAGCCTTTGGTGGAAAATACAAGGTTCTGGTCCCTCACAGTGCTGACACTCTTATTGTTCAGGGTGCTGTAATGTTGGGTCATCAGCCATATTCAACATATGTGAGACTACCACAGAGAAACCCAGTATTGGATGATTTCAGGTATTCAATGAAAAGGTAGAGTGAATTAAGTTTCTTTGTAAACACATGTGTTCCCAATCCCCAACATCATTATTATTGATATTGTCTTTAGATGTATGGCATTACAATTTGTTAAGATTATTCCCACAATTGTCAATGCCGAGTACCTGTTCCAATAGGACCCTTGACATAAAACCCTAACTTTGAAGTTGTAAGATTAAAGCTTTTGTATAGTTATCTAGATTTAAAAATACCCGTTTTACCTATTTACCAGAATAATTCCTGCTTCAAATATGTCTGACAGTTCAAGTGATGAGGAAAAAATCAATCAGAAAAATCTTGAGCAAGGCTTGTAAGTATATGCATAGTTTTTATTCAACAGTGGAAAACTTCCATCAACAGTGAGAAATTCCACCAATTTTCTGTTTGTAATTACAGGGCATAAGTTACATTCTGCATATATTTATATTCTGTACAAATAATTTTGGCCAAGATTATTGACCACTGAAAATATTTCATAGTAAAATATTTAAAATTATGCCATGAAATTTTGTAGTTATTTACGATTAAGAAATTGTAAGTAAATCACTTATACGTAACTTTTTGCATTTGTGCAAATAGGGCTTCTCCTTCAAAAGTGAATAATAGTTGGAGTGATGAGGGTGAGCAAAATGTTGAAGAAGAATTGTGAGCACAGAAATTATTTTAATGTAGTCAGCAAATTTTGCCTAAAAAAATCAGGGGATTTTTTTCTGGGACTTACAAAGCATATGTTATGTCTCAAAATGGCCAATTTCAATACATTAATTCAATTAATCATGGATAATGGAATTTTGATATTACATAACAGATTATATATGCTACTAAACACAAAGATTTCGTGCAGACTTAGAATTTTTATTTTCTTTATAGCTAAATAAAATGATGCAATTCACACTGACAAAACATAATACCTTAAAATGATCAACTTTTAAATATCCATTGTCTGATTTTGGGTTAAACATAATTTTCATTGCATCATTAGGTCCTATCAGAATGGGGAAGTAACTGGATGGATCAAAGCATTGTTCATGTAGTTGCAATACAGATAGTCATTGGGTGTCACTGCAACTGATACTTTAGGCTAAATTCAGGAAGGCAAGCATATGAAATCTTTGCAATTAAAAGTGCCACAATTGTATTGTAAAAATGATGTCATATTTTACAATAACCTATTACAATATCACTCAAAAACATATATTATTATTACATGTTACAATAGGACCAAAATGCAGTCTGGTTACAAGAATATGCAACGAAAAAACAGACAACAGAAAGAACAGGTAAACTCTATGTGTTTGAGCAAGATATGATGTGTTAAATTTTCTAATCAGAGCATGGTTATTGTTAGCCATATATCAAATGAAACTAATAACAGAAAAATATCAAAACTACATTTCAGGCTAGGTTAAAAAAATCGGTGCTAAAGCTGAAAAAGATTGAAGAGGCCAAGCAGCAGAAAAAACTTGATCATGAAAAACACCAGTCAAAACTTTTTAAGGATTTGACTGAAGACATGAACTCCAAATTGGATGTCATCACAGATGACCTTGCAGAAGCAAAGATTGATAGAGAATCCATAAAAGAATGTATCGATTATGAAAGAAAAGCTTTGCAATTGCAAATGAAAACGATTACCAAATATGTACAAGATGTGCAAGCAGCCAACCAGAAGGAAACACAATATAATGAATATATTTATTATCGTATATTCCATGTCATAGCTCAGAGAGTTGGTTCTTCACAGCAGTGGGAGAAGCTTGGAAAAATACTGCTAAAGAGCTTCCCAGAAGAATATATTCATAACACCTTGCAGACAGTAGATCAGCAACACTCTTATGGCCCTGACAAAGCCTTTGAAATTCTGATGACTTGGAAAGTGTTCACAGCTGAAGATATACAAATTACATCTCTCTTGAAGGTGTTGGAACCCCTCAGACTAGACATTGGGGATGAAATTGATAAAATAGCTACCATACAAGAAAGAAACCTAAATCCTGAAGATGCAGGTAAAAATTTGATCTATGTTCATGTTTCATATTTTTCATTCGTACCACTCATGCATTTCCATGAGTGTACCATGAGTTACAAACCAAGAAGGTGAGACGATGTTAGCTGAGGCGATGGCAGGCATACATTTGTATAATTGCCCCATTTTTGTGGTAAAAGTCTATTTATAACTTGTAGAAATCGATATTATTTTATCAAATTTGATGGGGATCAGTCATGTTGAAAAAGAATTGTGTGTATCTCACATGACACAAAAATAGTGGTATACTAAACTGTTGAAAAGACATACTTTTTGTAGATTAACATCAAAATTAATGTAGTTTTGCAATAAAGAAAACTCAAAAGTTTTAAATTTAAGGAATGTGAGGAATGTCCTAGTAAAGTTGTAGTAAGACAATTCTCAAAAATGTGTTATAAAATATTCCAGGTAGTTTGAGTGATGAAGGGTTGAACAAAGTTGCTTTAGAAATTGGGCACGAATGGAAAAGCCTTGGTTACATGCTTGGTTTTAAGAAACCAATATTAGAGCATTTGGAATCTGATCATCTACGCCTGCATGATAGAATCGCAGCAATGTTGATCGACTGGAGAAACAGTTCTCAAGAACCTGCAAATAAGAAATGGGAAATACTGCAACAAGCAATAAAGCAATGCAGGGCACAAGGTAAACAAAGGCAGCAACAAATTTCATACTAATTAAGGTCATAAAATGGCAGAAATCTCCTTTTGGCACAAACTGGAAGGCAAAATATTTATTAACATTTGGTTGTCATTGATAAAACTCATGTAATTCCACATTCGATGAAGAAAGTGGAAGAGATGACAAAACAAATTAAACATACTCGAGGATTTCCATTTGCAGATTGCACTAAATTGGGGTGGTGACTACATGCAAAAATTATTTTAAGTTTTATTTCTCTGTTCCATATAAATGTACAACAAAAACTCAAGAGTACAACGGCCATATACAAAGACAAAATGATGACAAAACATACTTGCCCAATGAAGGCACTTTTTCTACTAATTAGTAAGAAACCTGTATTTGCAACGTACTAGTCAAAGACTTTAATATGAGGAAATCATTCTTTGTTGAATATATAGTATAAGGAATGAAATGTTGAGATGATGGTGAAGACAAGTATCAAACCTATCGTAGAAATTATTTTATCGCCCCTTAAAATGTACTGTTTTGGTGCTATAATTGAGTATTGTTCAGCTACATTTATAACTTGCACTTGAGTCAATGCAGATTTTAATCAAATAAGGATTTTATGTCCAGGTTATGCCAAGTTACAGTGGGAAGCAGGAGTAGTCAAACTATGATATATTCACTAAGCACCAATATTAATTGATATATGTAATCCCATTTTACCTCTGAAATTTGACATATAATACTGTAAATACTTAAAAAGTTGTAATTTGAAGTAAATGTTGTAAAGTTACAATGATGTTAAACAGCATATCCATGCACACAGTAAATGAATGCAGACTCATTTCTGTTATAAGGCTTTAGATCTCACATTTTATTATACTAATGTCATAATCAGTGAAAATGAAAATGTTGCATAGTAGTACATATTCATTGGTGTAACTTATGCAATCAGTAGATCAAGTAAGATTATGCCAAAGTAGTAATGTAATAACTTAGAACATTACTTGGAGGTACAACACTTCAAAAAAAGCTACCATAAGACATACAGATTCAACCAATTTCTTAAAAATATTATGAATCATGAAGATTTAACTGCATCTGCCAAACTCTGTATTCACACTTGAATTAGTGTAGATGAATCACATAGCTGGCTAATATTCTATGCATTATGTGACAATAAAGGGAAATCTAATGGAAGTAAATGTTGATAAAGATGAAGATTCTCTGATTCCATTCACAGATTTAATCCCAACACATTACAGGGTCATATGACAACAGGTAGTAGGAGGTATACAGAAAGAACAACATCCTGAACTGAACCTCGGAAAGCTTTATCTTTGGTATAACATGCGACAATTTTGTGATAGTCTTAAAGAATTTCATTGTATGAATTTCAGCATCTTTTTATTTTTAGAGGTTTTCGGCTCACAGCCTGTTGATAAGTGTGGTCTGCAAGAACAAAGGGAAGCTAGTAGCACCCAACAACATCCAGACACATGGATCCTCAGAGAAACTAATCCAACAGGTTAGGCAGAAAAAAGACTATGTTTTATAAATTTACAATGCTGGCTATAGTAATTATTGTCTTTGAGTTTCAATTGATTAATATATGGGGATACATTGTATTTTATTTCTTGAAGAACTTCTTATTTGACTTGTCAAAATTGGGATTAAGAAAGAATGAATAATAAGTGAAATACATTAGGTACTGTTACATATATTGGACACTATATTAGTACATTGTATATTACATATATTAGGCACTATATTAGTGCATTGTTTAATTTAAGCTTTATGTTTATACATTGTCATAAAAGATAATTGTGTTGTTGGTTCTTTTTGTGTGTTAGCATTTAAAGTAAGGGAGTTATTGATTTTTGTGTTTTAGTGTTTATTGATTTGTTCACAGACTGGGGGAAATCCCCCCTCAGTGGTTATGTTAGATTTGGGGAAATCCAATTACCAGTAGTTTCTAGAACTTCCTCATTTGGCCTAGATGGCTTAATCTTCTTTTGAGTTGGTTCTGTACAATTCCAGAGGAATCTGTGAATGTATATAAGGAATGTACATCTGACCACAAGTGAACTTTGTATTCGCTTGCTATAAGGAGAGCTATTGTGTTTTGGAGTATAATATATGCTTATATCACTGTGAACTTTTACTGGAGTGAACTGGATACATCATCTGGACAGGTTTATTGTACTTTGGATATTTTGGATATTGTACATTCATATAACAGAGAGTGAATTTACTGCATTTTGGACATTGTCCACATCTTGGAGCAGACAGTACAGTTGTGTTAACTCTCTAAATATCTCCAGACAGACATTCTGTGTGACTGGTTATATAAAGAATAGCAGGACAAGAACCTTTTGTGTTGTTGAGTGTGAGACAGGTCACAAGATATAGATATCCGTGTGTGAGTGAACATTGGACAGATCACAGGACAGACCACAGGACATTGGATAGACCACAGAATATACCACAGGACGGATTAGAGAACAGATTGCTGGATATGGCGGATAAACTTAACTCATAATCTCTGTGGTCAGGTCAGCTAGATCTTATTATTGTATTAGTGTGTTTGGTTAAGAGCATACCAGTTGACTGTAATCATTATTGTTGACTATTAAATAAATTTGTTAAGTTCAACTTTTTGCTTTTTCTGTTACAACTTAAAGACAACCGGTAATTGCTACCGTGCTTGCCCGTGACCGTAACAGGAAAATTGGGGGCTCGTCCGGGATTCAACCATTTGATTACAAGCATTTGATCAACCGTTCAATTAACATTTTGAAAATCCATTTGATTTAGTAATTGGTTACAGTCAACAGTGCTCAAAATGGCTAGTGCTAAGGAGTTTGTACAGTCACCATCTATGGAAGTTCTAGAAACTTTTAAAAAAGATATGTTAATGCAGATAGCGCAAGAGTTACAGTTAGAGGTGAAAAGGTCAACACGTAAACATGAACTTAAAAGGCTTATTGTTGAACAGTTGGTTGATGAAGATGTTTTACCTGATAGTTGTTTAGAAGTGTATAAGCCTCTACCGATGGAACCTTCTGGGCAATATGAGATCAGGCGATTAGAAATTGAAAGAGAGTTAAGACTTAAAGAGCTTGAAGCTCAACAGCGAAAAGAAGAGCTTGAAGCTCAACAACGAAAAGAAGAGCTTGAAGCTCAACAGCGAAAAGAAGAGCTTGAAGCTCAACAAGAAAAAGAAGAGCTTGAAGCTCAACAACGAAAAGAAGAGCTTGAAGCTCAACAGCGAAAAGAAGAGCTTGAAGCTCGATAAAGAAAAGAAGAGCTTGAGGCTCGAAAAGAAGAGCTTGAAGCTCAAAAATATAAAAAAGAACTTGAGCTTAAACATGAAAGAGAAATGAAAGCTTTAGAATTAAATGCTCGTCGAATTGCCCATGAAGAGTCCATTGCTACCAAATTTGATTTGGGTAAAAATGTGCGACTGGTACCACCTTTTAATGAGTCCGAGGTTGATAAGTACTTTCAACACTTTGAAAGAGTAGCTCAAAATTTGAAATGGCCTATAGACCAGTGGCCTTTATTGCTGCAAAGTGTTTTGAGGGGAAAGGCCCAGGAGGCATACATGGCTTTGCCAATTTCTGAATGTGTGGACTATAACTCTGTCAAAAATGCTATTTTGAAAGCATATGAGTTGGTACCAGAAGCATATCGTCAAAAATTCAGAAATTATCGTAAACAAGAAAGTCAAACTCATGTTGAATTTGCCCATGAGAAAGAAGTGTACTTTGACAGATGGTGTAATTCTAGGGAAGTAGGTACAGACTTTGAAAAACTTAGGCAAGTTATTTTGATTGAAGAGTTCAAAAGGTGTGTTCGTGATGACATTAAAACCTATCTAGATGAACAGAAAGTTGAAAATTTGGCAAAAGCAGCAGCTTATGCTGATGATTATGCGCTAACTCACAAGTCCACTTTCAACAAGAATAAGTCCTTTGGTCCTGCTAAAAAGTCGTATCCATAAATAGGAAAGAAATCTGAAAATGTAGCTCCAGAAAAGAGTTCAGATAAGGGTCAAACCTCAAATCAGACTATGAGTAAGGATAGGAAACCCAGATCCTTTGCTCCTGTTTGCCACTATTGTAAGAAACCTGGGCATGTTATGTCTGACTGTTGGCTCTTAAAGAAGAGAAGAGAAAAGGAGGCAACGCCCAACGCCTTTGTGTCTAGCAAGTCTAACTGGCGTTCAAATCCCAATAGAGCAGAGTCTAGTATTGGTTTAGACAAGTCTGAGATTATTAGGGAAGAGTTCAAACCTTTTGTGTCTGAGGGTTTTGTATCCTTGGAAAGTAGTTCCAGTCAGGTCCCCATTAAGATATTAAGAGACACTGGAGCTACTCAGTCCTTACTTTTAGAAGGTGTATTGCCATTGAGTGTAAGCACATCTACTGGTGAGAGTGTCATTGCTCAAGGTATTGAAGGAGGCTGTGTGAACGTTCCCTTGCATAAGGTCAAGTTAGTATCAGACTTAGTTACTGGTTCTGTTGTTGTGGGTACCAGGCCCACTTTACCCATTAAAGGGGTATCTTTGTTGTTGGGAAATGATCTTGCAGGTGGAAAGGTAGTTGCTGATCCTAAGGTTACTTCTAAGCCGATCACTTTGGTTAGCACTGAGAAATTAGAAGAGGTTATTCCTGGTATTTTTCCCTCCTGTGCTGTGACTCGAGCTATGGCCAAAAAGGCCCAAGAAGAACCAAAAGATTGTAAACAATCTACAGATGTCTTAGTTGATTTGTCAGATACATTCTTAAACAACTATGACCATGATGTGCAGAATTCTAGTGATACAAATCCCAAGGCCAGGGTAGATTCTGAAAAACAAGACTCAATTGACTGTCAAGATGTATCACTTTCTAAATCAAAATTGATTTCAGAGCAGGAAGATGATCCTGAATTAGCTCCTTTATTCAAGTTGGTCTTGCCACCAGTAGAGCTAGATAAGGTCCCTGTAGGCTATTATGTCAGAAATGGTGTACTTATGCGAAAGTGGAGGCCACCAAATGTCCCTGCATCTGAAGAATGGTCAGTAGTACACCAGATTGTTGTACCAAAAATGTACCAAAGTGAGATACTGAAATTGGCCCATGAGTCTCCAATGGGTGGCCATTTAGGCATCAACAAAACTTACAACAAGATAACCAAACATTTCTATTGGCCTCAAATTCGGCACTGTGTGGCAGAATTTTGCAAGACTTGTCACATTTGTCAAATGGTAGGAAAGCCAAACCAAAAAATTCCTGCAGCTCCTCTCAAACCCATTCCAGCATTTGAGGAACCATTTAGCAAAGTGATAATTGACTGTGTAGGTCCCTTACCAAAAACTAAATCCAGAAACCAATATCTTTTGACCATTATGTGTGCCTCAACCAGATTTCCCGAAGCCATACCATTGACCAACATAACAGCTCCCAAAATCTCAAAAGCTCTGGTTAATTTCTTTACTCTAGTTGGCTTACCAAAAGAGATCCAGTCAGATCAAGGGTCAAATTTCATGTCAGGACTATTTCAACAGGTTGTATTTCAGTTAGGTGCCAAACAGATCAAATCTAGTGCTTATCACCCAGAATCCCAAGGTGCACTTGAAAGGTTCCATTCCACTTTGAAGAATATGATTAGGACATATTGTTTAGACAATGAAAAAGATTGGGATGAAGGCATCAGCTTATTATTGTTTGCAGTTAGAGAATCTGTTCAAGAGTCTTTAGGCTTTAGTCCCTTTGAGTTGGTCTTTGGCCATTCAGTCCGTGGTCCTCTCAAGCTGTTGAAGGAAAATTGGTTATCTGAGAACACCGAGAGCCTAAATCTGTTAGACTATGTCTCGAAGTTCAGAGATAAGTTGAAGAAGGCTTGTGAGCTGGCGCAACAAAACATGAAAACTTCTCAGTCAAAAATAGAAGATTATTGAACTGGAGTTTAATGTTGCAAGAACACAATCTTCAAATAGAACATGTTAAAGGAAAGGATAATATCTGTGCGGATGCCCTGTCCAGAAGCTGTATTTAAATTGTAATTTATATACCTGTAATTAGTAAGTTTATAAAGGTTATACATGGTACTAATTTTACTTTTGTATTTAGACAAAAATGTTTTGTAAAATGTTATTACCTGTGTTTGTATACATCATGAAAATCTCTTGTAAAATTTTGTAATCCCTTGGTTTCCAAAATTTTTCTTTAAGGGGGGAGGTGTTACATATATTGGACACTATATTAGTACATTGTATATTACATATATTAGGCACTATATTAGTGCATTGTTTAATTTAAGCTTTATGTTTATACATTGTCATAAAAGATAATTGTGTTGTTGGTTCTTTTTGTGTGTTAACATTTAAAGTAAGGGAGTTATTGATTTTTGTGTTTTAGTGTTTATTGATTTGTTTACAGACTGGGGGAAATCCCCCCCTCAGTGGTTATGTTAGATTTGGGGAAACCCAATTACCAGTAGTTTCTAGAACTTCCTCATTTGGCCTAGATGGCTTAATCTTCTTTTGAGTTGGTTCTGTACAATTCCAGAGGAATCTGTGAATGTATATAAGGAATGTACATCTGACCACAAGTGAACTTTGTATTCGCTTGCTATAAGGAGAGCTATTGTGTTTTGGAGTATAATATATGCTTATATCACTGTGAACTTTTACTGGAGTGAACTGGATACATCATCTGGACAGATTTATTGTACTTTGGATATTTTGGATATTGTACATTCATATAACAGAGAGTGAATTTACTGCATTTTGGACATTGTCCACATCTTGGAGCAGACAGTACAGTTGTGTTAACTCTCTAAATATCTCCAGACAGACATTCTGTGTGACTGGTTATATAAAGAATAGCAGGACAAGAACCTTTTGTGTTGTTGAGTGTGAGACAGGTCACAAGATATAGATATCCGTGTGTGAGTGAACATTGGACAGATCACAGGACAGACCACAGGACATTGGATAGACCACAGAATATACCACAGGACGGATTAGAGAACAGATTGCTGGATATGGCGGATAAACTTAACTCATAATCTCTGTGGTCAGGTCAGCTAGATCTTATTATTGTATTAGTGTGTTTGGTTAAGAGCATACCAGTTGACTGTAATCATTATTGTTGACTATTAAATAAATTTGTTAAGTTCAACTTTTTGCTTTTTCTGTTACAACTTAAAGACAACCGGTAATTGCTACCGTGCTTGCCCGTGACCGTAACAGGAAAAATGGGGGCTCGTCCGGGATTCAACCATTTGATTACAAGCATTTGATCAACCGTTCAATTAACATTTTGAAAATCCATTTGATTTAGTAATTGGTTACAGTCAACAGTGCTCAAAATGGCTAGTGCTAAGGAGTTTGTACAGTCACCATCTATGGAAGTTCTAGAAACTTTTAAAAAAGATATGTTAATGCAGATAGCGCAAGAGTTACAGTTAGAGGTGAAAAGGTCAACACGTAAACATGAACTTAAAAGGCTTATTGTTGAACAGTTGGTTGATGAAGATGTTTTACCTGATAGTTGTTTAGAAGTGTATAAGCCTCTACCGATGGAACCTTCTGGGCAATATGAGATCAGGCGATTAGAAATTGAAAGAGAGTTAAGACTTAAAGAGCTTGAAGCTCAACAGCGAAAAGAAGAGCTTGAAGCTCAACAACGAAAAGAAGAGCTTGAAGCTCAACAGCGAAAAGAAGAGCTTGAAGCTCAACAACGAAAAGAAGAGCTTGAAGCTCAACAACGAAAAGAAGAGCTTGAAGTTCAACAGCGAAAAGAAGAGCTTGAAGCTCGACAAAGAAAAGAAGAGCTTGAGGCTCGAAAAGAAGAGCTTGAAGCTCAAAAATATAAAAAAGAACTTGAGCTTAAACATGAAAGAAAAATGAAAGCTTTAGAATTAAATGCTCGTCGAATTGCCCATGAAGAGTCCATTGCTACCAAATTTGATTTGGGTAAAAATGTGCGACTGGTACCATCTTTTAATGAGTCCAAGGTTGATAAGTACTTTCAACACTTTGAAAGAGTAGCTCAAAATTTGAAATGGCCTATAGACCAGTGGCCTTTATTGCTGCAAAGTGTTTTGAGGGGAAAGGCCCAGGAGGCATACACGGCTTTGCCAATTTCTGAATGTGTGGACTATAACTCTGTCAAAAATGCTATTTTGAAAGCATATGAGTTGGTACCAGAAGCATATCGTCAAAAATTTAGAAATTATCGTAAACAAGAAAGTCAAACTCATGTTGAATTTGCCCATGAGAAAGAAGTGTACTTTGACAGATGGTGTAATTCTAGGGAAGTAGGTACAGACTTTGATAAACTTAGGCAAGTTATTTTGATTGAAGAGTTCAAAAGGTGTGTTCGTGATGACATTAAAACCTATCTAGATGAACAGAAAGTTGAAAATTTGGCAAAAGCAGCAGCTTATGCTGATGATTATGTGCTAACTCACAAGTCCACTTTCAACAAGAATAAGTCCTTTGGTCCTGCTAAAAAGTCGTATCCAGAAATAGGAAAGAAATCTGAAAATGTAGCTCCAGAAAAGAGTTCAGATAAGGGTCAAACCTCAAATCAGACTATGAGTAAGGATAGGAAACCCAGATCCTTTGCTCCTGTTTGCCACTATTGTAAGAAACCTGGGCATGTTATGTCTGACTGTTGGCTCTTAAAGAAGAGAAGAGAAAAGGAGGCAACGCCCAACGCCTTTGTGTCTAGCAAGTCTAACTGGCATTCAAATCCCAATAGAGCAGAGTCTAGTATTGGTTTAGACAAGTCTGAGATTATTAGGGAAGAGTTCAAACCTTTTGTGTCTGAGGGTTTTGTATCCTTGGAAAGTAGTTCCAGTCAGGTCCCCATTAAGATATTAAGAGACACTGGAGCTACTCAGTCCTTACTTTTAGAAGGTGTATTGCCATTGCGTGTAAGCACATCTACTGGTGAGAGTGTCATTGCTCAAGGTATTGAAGGAGGCTGTGTGAACGTTCCCTTGCATAAGGTCAAGTTAGTATCAGACTTAGTTACTGGTTCTGTTGTTGTGGGTACCAGGCCCACTTTACCCATTAAAGGGGTATCTTTGTTGTTGGGAAATGATCTTGCAGGTGGAAATGTAGTTGCTGATCCTAAGGTTACTTCTAAGCCGATCACTTTGGTTAGCACTGAGAAATTAGAAGAGGTTATTCCTGGTATTTTTCCCTCCTGTGCTGTGACTCGAGCTATGGCCAAAAAGGCCCAAGAAGAACCAAAAGATTGTAAACAATCTACAGATGTCTTAGTTGATTTGTCAGATACATTCTTAAACAACTATGACCATGATGTGCAGAATTCTAGTGATACAAATCCCAAGGCCAGGGTAGATTCTGAAAAACAAGACTCAATTGACTGTCAAGATGTATCACTTTCTAAATCAAAATTGATTTCAGAGCAGGAAGATGATCCTGAATTAGCTCCTTTATTCAAGTTGGTCTTGCCACCAGTAGAGCTAGATAAGGTCCCTGTAGGCTATTATGTCAGAAATGGTGTACTTATGCGAAAGTGGAGGCCACCAAATGTCCCTGCATCTGAAGAATGGTCAGTAGTACACCAGATTGTTGTACCAAAAATGTACCAAAGTGAGATACTGAAATTGGCCCATGAGTCTCCAATGGGTGGCCATTTAGGCATCAACAAAACTTACAACAAGATAACCAAACATTTCTATTGGCCTCAAATTCGGCACTGTGTGGCAGAATTTTGCAAGACTTGTCACATTTGTCAAATGGTAGGAAAGCCAAACCAAAAAATTCCTGCAGCTCCTCTCAAACCCATTCCAGCATTTGAGGAACCATTTAGCAAAGTGATAATTGACTGTGTAGGTCCCTTACCAAAAACTAAATCCAGAAACCAATATCTTTTGACCATTATGTGCGCCTCAACCAGATTTCCCGAAGCCATACCATTGACCAACATAACAGCTCCCAAAATCTCAAAAGCTCTGGTTAATTTCTTTACTCTAGTTGGCTTACCAAAAGAGATCCAGTCAGATCAAGGGTCAAATTTCATGTCAGGACTATTTCAACAGGTTGTATTTCAGTTAGGTGCCAAACAGATCAAATCTAGTGCTTATCACCCAGAATCCCAAGGTGCACTTGAAAGGTTCCATTCCACTTTGAAGAATATGATTAGGACATATTGTTTAGACAATGAAAAAGATTGGGATGAAGGCATCAGCTTATTATTGTTTGCAGTTAGAGAATCTGTTGAAGAGTCTTTAGGCTTTAGTCCCTTCGAGTTGGTCTTTGGCCATTCAGTCCGTGGTCCTCTCAAGCTGTTGAAGGAAAATTGGTTATCTGAGAACACCGAGAGCCTAAATCTGTTAGACTATGTCTCGAAGTTCAGAGATAAGTTGAAGAAGGCTTGTGAGCTGGCGCAACAAAACTTGAAAACTTCTCAGTCAAAAATAGAAGATTATTGAACTGGAGTTTAATGTTGCAAGAACACAATCTTCAAATAGAACATGTTAAAGGAAAGGATAATATCTGTGCGGATGCCCTGTCCAGAAGCTGTATTTAAATTGTAATTTATATACCTGTAATTAGTAAGTTTATAAAGGTTATACATGGTACTAATTTTACTTTTGTATTTAGACAAAAATGTTTTGTAAAATGTTATTACCTGTGTTTGTATACATCATGAAAATCTCTTGTAAAATTTTGTAATCCCTTGGTTTCCAAAATTTTTCTTTAAGGGGGGAGGTGTTACATATATTGGACACTATATTAGTACATTGTATATTACATATATTAGGCACTATATTAGTGCATTGTTTAATTTAAGCTTTATGTTTATACATTGTCATAAAAGATAATTGTGTTGTTGGTTCTTTTTGTGTGTTAACATTTAAAGTAAGGGAGTTATTGATTTTTGTGTTTTAGTGTTTATTGATTTGTTTACAGACTGGGGGAAATCCCCCCCTCAGTGGTTATGTTAGATTTGGGGAAACCCAATTACCAGTAGTTTCTAGAACTTCCTCATTTGGCCTAGATGGCTTAATCTTCTTTTGAGTTGGTTCTGTACAATTCCAGAGGAATCTGTGAATGTATATAAGGAATGTACATCTGACCACAAGTGAACTTTGTATTCGCTTGCTATAAGGAGAGCTATTGTGTTTTGGAGTATAATATATGCTTATATCACTGTGAACTTTTACTGGAGTGAACTGGATACATCATCTGGACAGATTTATTGTACTTTGGATATTTTGGATATTGTACATTCATATAACAGAGAGTGAATTTACTGCATTTTGGACATTGTCCACATCTTGGAGCAGACAGTACAGTTGTGTTAACTCTCTAAATATCTCCAGACAGACATTCTGTGTGACTGGTTATATAAAGAATAGCAGGACAAGAACCTTTTGTGTTGTTGAGTGTGAGACAGGTCACAAGATATAGATATCCGTGTGTGAGTGAACATTGGACAGATCACAGGACAGACCACAGGACATTGGATAGACCACAGAATATACCACAGGACGGATTAGAGAACAGATTGCTGGATATGGCGGATAAACTTAACTCATAATCTCTGTGGTCAGGTCAGCTAGATCTTATTATTGTATTAGTGTGTTTGGTTAAGAGCATACCAGTTGACTGTAATCATTATTGTTGACTATTAAATAAATTTGTTAAGTTCAACTTTTTGCTTTTTCTGTTACAACTTAAAGACAACCGGTAATTGCTACCGTGCTTGCCCGTGACCGTAACAGGAAAATTGGGGGCTCGTCCGGGATTCAACCATTTGATTACAAGCATTTGATCAACCGTTCAATTAACATTTTGAAAATCCTCCATTTGATTTAGTAATTGGTTACAGTCAACAGTGCTCAAAATGGCTAGTGCTAAGGAGTTTGTACAGTCACCATCTATGGAAGTTCTAGAAACTTTTAAAAAAGATATGTTAATGCAGATAGCGCAAGAGTTACAGTTAGAGGTGAAAAGGTCAACACGTAAACATGAACTTAAAAGGTTTATTGTTGAACAGTTGGTTGATGAAGATGTTTTACCTGATAGTTGTTTAGAAGTGTATAAGCCTCTACCGATGGAACCTTCTGGGCAATATGAGATCAGGCGATTAGAAATTGAAAGAGAGTTAAGACTTAAAGAGCTTGAAGCTCAACAGCGAAAAGAAGAGCTTGAAGCTCAATAACGAAAAGAAGAGCTTGAAGCTCAACAGCGAAAAGAAGAGCTTGAAGCTCAACAACAAAAAGAAGAGCTTGAAGCTCAACAACGAAAAGAAGAGCTTGAAGCTCAACAGCGAAAAGAAGAGCTTGAAGCTCGACAAAGAAAAGAAGAGCTTGAGGCTCGAAAAGAAGAGCTTGAAGCTCAAAAATATGAAAAAGAACTTGAGCTTAAACATGAAAGAGAAATGAAAGCTTTAGAATTAAATGCTCGTCGAATTGCCCATGAAGAGTCCATTGCTACCAAATTTGATTTGGGTAAAAATGTGCGACTGGTACCACCTTTTAATGAGTCCGAGGTTGATAAGTACTTTCAACACTTTGAAAGAGTAGCTCAAAATTTGAAATGGCCTATAGACCAGTGGCCTTTATTGCTGCAAAGTGTTTTGAGGGGAAAGGCCCAGGAGGCATACACGGCTTTGCCAATTTCTGAATGTGTGGACTATAACTCTGTCAAAAATGCTATTTTGAAAGCATATGAGTTGGTACCAGAAGCATATCGTCAAAAATTCAGAAATTATCGTAAACAAGAAAGTCAAACTCATGTTGAATTTGCCCATGAGAAAGAAGTGTACTTTGACAGATGGTGTAATTCTAGGGAAGTAGGTACAGACTTTGAAAAACTTAGGCAAGTTATTTTGATTGAAGAGTTCAGAAGGTGTGTTGACATTAAAACCTATCTAGATGAACAGAAAGTTGAAAATTTGGCAAAAGCAGCAGCTTATGCTGATGATTATGCGCTAACTCACAAGTCCACTTTCAACAAGAATAAGTCCTTTGGTCCTGCTAAAAAGTCGTATCCAGAAATAGGAAAGAAATCTGAAAATGTAGCTCCAGAAAAGAGTTCAGATAAGGGTCAAACCTCAAATCAGACTATGAGTAAGGATAGGAAACCCAGATCCTTTGCTCCTGTTTGCCACTATTGTAAGAAACCTGGGCATGTTATGTCTGACTGTTGGCTCTTAAAGAAGAGAAGAGAAAAGGAGGCAACGCCCAACGCCTTTGTGTCTAGCAAGTCTAACTGGCGTTCAAATCCCAATAGAGCAGAGTCTAGTATTGGTTTAGACAAGTCTGAGATTATTAGGGAAGAGTTCAAACCTTTTGTGTCTGAGGGTTTTGTATCCTTGGAAAGTAGTTCCAGTCGGGTCCCCATTAAGATATTAAGAGACACTGGAGCTACTCAGTCCTTACTTTTAGAAGGTGTATTGCCATTGAGTGTAAGCACATCTACTGGTGAGAGTGTCATTGCTCAAGGTATTGAAGGAGGCTGTGTGAACGTTTCCTTGCATAAGGTCAAGTTAGTATCAGACTTAGTTACTGGTTCTGTTGTTGTGGGTACCAGGCCCACTTTACCCATTAAAGGGGTATCTTTGTTGTTGGGAAATGATCTTGCAGGTGGAAAGGTAGTTGCTGATCCTAAGGTTACTTCTAAGCCGATCACTTTGGTTAGCACTGAGAAATTAGAAGAGGTTATTCCTGGTATTTTTCCCTCCTGTGCTGTGACTCGAGCTATGGCCAAAAAGGCCCAAGAAGAACCAAAAGATTGTAAACAATCTACAGATGTCTTAGTTGATTTGTCAGATACATTCTTAAACAACTATGACCATGATGTGCAGAATTCTAGTGATACAAATCCCAAGGCCAGGGTAGATTCTGAAAAACAAGACTCAATTGACTGTCAAGATGTATCACTTTCTAAATCAAAATTGATTTCAGAGCAGGAAGATGATCCTGAATTAGCTCCTTTATTCAAGTTGGTCTTGCCACCAGTAGAGCTAGATAAGGTCCCTGTAGGCTATTATGTCAGAAATGGTGTACTTGTGCGAAAGTGGAGGCCACCAAATGTCCCTGCATCTGAAGAATGGTCAGTAGTACACCAGATTGTTGTACCAAAAATGTACCAAAGTGAGATACTGAAATTGGCCCATGAGTCTCCAATGGGTGGCCATTTAGGCATCAACAAAACTTACAACAAGATAACCAAACATTTCTATTGGCCTCAAATTCGGCACTGTGTGGCAGAATTTTGCAAGACTTGTCACATTTGTCAAATGGTAGGAAAGCCAAACCAAAAAATTCCTGCAGCTCCTCTCAAACCCATTCCAGCATTTGAGGAACCATTTAGCAAAGTGATAATTGACTGTGTAGGTCCCTTACCAAAAACTAAATCCAGAAACCAATATCTTTTGACCATTATGTGCGCCTCAACCAGATTTCCCGAAGCCATACCATTGACCAACATAACAGCTCCCAAAATCTCAAAAGCTCTGGTTAATTTCTTTACTCTAGTTGGCTTACCAAAAGAGATCCAGTCAGATCAAGGATCAAATTTCATGTCAGGACTATTTCAACAGGTTGTATTTCAGTTAGGTGCCAAACAGATCAAATCTAGTGCTTATCACCCAGAATCCCAAGGTGCACTTGAAAGGTTCCATTCCACTTTGAAGAATATGATTAGGACATATTGTTTAGACAATGGAAAAGATTGGGATGAAGGCATCAGCTTATTATTGTTTGCAGTTAGAGAATCTGTTCAAGAGTCTTTAGGCTTTAGTCCCTTCGAGTTGGTCTTTGGCCATTCAGTCCGTGGTCCTCTCAAGCTGTTGAAGGAAAATTGGTTATCTGAGAACACCGAGAGCCTAAATCTGTTAGACTATGTCTCGAAGTTCAGATAAGTTGAAGAAGGCTTGTGAGCTGGCGCAACAAAACATGAAAACTTCTCAGTCAAAAATAGAAGATTATTGAACTGGAGTTTAATGTTGCAAGAACACAATCTTCAAATAGAACATGTTAAAGGAAAGGATAATATCTGTGCGGATGCCCTGTCCAGAAGCTGTATTTAAATTGTAATTTATATACCTGTAATTAGTAAGTTTATAAAGGTTATACATGGTACTAATTTTACTTTTGTATTTAGACAAAAATGTTTTGTAAAATGTTATTACCTGTGTTTGTATACATCATGAAAATCTCTTGTAAAATTTTGTAATCCCTTGGTTTCCAAAATTTTTCTTTAAGGGGGGAGGTGTTACATATATTGGACACTATATTAGTACATTGTATATTACATATATTAGGCACTATATTAGTGCATTGTTTAATTTAAGCTTTATGTTTATACATTGTCATAAAAGATAATTGTGTTGTTGGTTCTTTTTGTGTGTTAACATTTAAAGTAAGGGAGTTATTGATTTTTGTGTTTTAGTGTTTATTGATTTGTTCACAGACTGGGGGAAATCCCCCCCTCAGTGGTTATGTTAGATTTGGGGAAACCCAATTACCAGTAGTTTCTAGAACTTCCTCATTTGGCCTAGATGGCTTAATCTTCTTTTGAGTTGGTTCTGTACAATTCCAGAGGAATCTGTGAATGTATATAAGGAATGTACATCTGACCACAAGTGAACTTTGTATTCGCTTGCTATAAGGAGAGCTATTGTGTTTTGGAGTATAATATATGCTTATATCACTGTGAACTTTTACTGGAGTGAACTGGATACATCATCTGGACAGATTTATTGTACTTTGGATATTTTGGATATTGTACATTCATATAACAGAGAGTGAATTTACTGCATTTTGGACATTGTCCACATCTTGGAGCAGACAGTACAGTTGTGTTAACTCTCTAAATATCTCCAGACAGACATTCTGTGTGACTGGTTATATAAGAATAGCAGGACAAGAACCTTTTGTGTTGTTGAGTGTGAGACAGGTCACAAGATATAGATATCCGTGTGTGAGTGAACATTGGACAGATCACAGGACAGACCACAGGACATTGGATAGACCACAGAATATACCACAGGATGGATTAGAGAACAGATTGCTGGATATGGCGGATAAACTTAACTCATAATCTCTGTGGTCAGGTCAGCTAGATCTTATTATTGTATTAGTGTGTTTGGTTAAGAGCATACCAGTTGACTGTAATCATTATTGTTGACTATTAAATAAATTTGTTAAGTTCAACTTTTTGCTTTTTCTGTTACAACTTAAAGACAACCGGTAATTGCTACCGTGCTTGCCCGTGACCGTAACAGGAAAATTGGGGGCTCGTCCGGGATTCAACCATTTGATTACAAGCATTTGATCAACCGTTCAATTAACATTTTGAAAATCCATTTGATTTAGTAATTGGTTACAGTCAACAGTGCTCAAAATGGCTAGTGCTAAGGAGTTTGTACAGTCACCATCTATGGAAGTTCTAGAAACTTTTAAAAAAGATATGTTAATGCAGATAGCGCAAGAGTTACAGTTAGAGGTGAAAAGGTCAACACGTAAACATGAACTTAAAAGGCTTATTGTTGAACAGTTGGTTGATAAAGATGTTTTACCTGATAGTTGTTTAGAAGTGTATAAGCCTCTACCGATGGAACCTTCAGGGCAATATGAGATCAGGCGATTACAAATTGAAAGAGAGTTAAGACTTAAAGAGCTTGAAGCTCAACAGCGAAAAGAAGAGCTTGAAGCTCAACAACGAAAAGAAGAGCTTGAAGCTCAACAGCAAAAAGAAGAGCTTGAAGCTCAACAACGAAAAGAAGAGCTTGAAGCTCAACAACGAAAAGAAGAGCTTGAAGTTCAACAGCGAAAAGAAGAGCTTGAAGCTCGACAAAGAAAAGAAGAGCTTGAGGCTCGAAAAGAAGAGCTTGAAGCTCAAAAATATGAAAAAGAACTTGAGCTTAAACATGAAATAGAAATGAAAGCTTTAGAATTAAATGCTCGTCGAATTGCCCATGAAGAGTCCATTGCTACCAAATTTGATTTGGGTAAAAATGTGCGACTGGTACCATCTTTTAATGAGTCCGAGGTTGATAAGTACTTTCAACACTTTGAAAGAGTAGCTCAAAATTTGAAATGGCCTATAGACCAGTGGCCTTTATTGCTGCAAAGTGTTTTGAGGGGAAAGGCCCAGGAGGCATACACGGCTTTGCCAATTTCTGAATGTGTGGACTATAACTCTGTCAAAAATGCTATTTTGAAAGCATATGAGTTGGTACCAGAAGCATATCGTCAAAAATTTAGAAATTATCGTAAACAAGAAAGTCAAACTCATGTTGAATTTGCCCATGAGAAAGAAGTGTACTTTGACAGATGGTGTAATTCTAGGGAAGTAGGTACAGACTTTGAAAAACTTAGGCAAGTTATTTTGATTGAAGAGTTCAAAAGGTGTGTTCGTGATGACATTAAAACCTATCTAGATGAACAGAAAGTTGAAAATTTGGCAAAAGCAGCAGCTTATGCTGATGATTATGCGCTAACTCACAAGTCCACTTTCAACAAGAATAAGTCCTTTGGTCCTGCTAAAAAGTCGTATCCAGAAATAGGAAAGAAATCTGAAAATGTAGCTCCAGAAAAGAGTTCAGATAAGGGTCAAACCTCAAATCAGACTATGAGTAAGGATAGGAAACCCAGATCCTTTGCTCCTGTTTGCCACTATTGTAAGAAACCTGGGCATGTTATGTCTGACTGTTGGCTCTTAAAGAAGAGAAGAGAAAAGGAGGCAACGCCCAACGCCTTTGTGTCTAGCAAGTCTAACTGGCGTTCAAATCCCAATAGAGCAGAGTCTAGTATTGGTTTAGACAAGTCTGAGATTATTAGGGAAGAGTTCAAACCTTTTGTGTCTGAGGGTTTTGTATCCTTGGAAAGTAGTTCCAGTCAGGTCCCCATTAAGATATTAAGAGACACTGGAGCTACTCAGTCCCTACTTTTAGAAGGTGTATTGCCATTGAGTGTAAGCACATCTACTGGTGAGAGTGTCATTGCTCAAGGTATTGAAGGAGGCTGTGTGAACGTTCCCTTGCATAAGGTCAAGTTAGTATCAGACTTAGTTACTGGTTCTGTTGTTGTGGGTACCAGGCCCACTTTACCCATTAAAGGGGTATCTTTGTTGTTGGGAAATGATCTTGCAGGTGGAAAGGTAGTTGCTGATCCTAAGGTTACTTCTAAGCCGATCACTTTGGTTAGCACTGAGAAATTAGAAGAGGTTATTCCTGGTATTTTTCCCTCCTGTGCTGTGACTCGAGCTATGGCCAAAAAGGCCCAAGAAGAACCAAAAGATTGTAAACAATCTACAGATGTCTTAGTTGATTTGTCAGATACATTCTTAAACAACTATGACCATGATGTGCAGAATTCTAGTGATACAAATCCCAAGGCCAGGGTAGATTCTGAAAAACAAGACTCAATTGACTGTCAAGATGTATCACTTTCTAAATCAAAATTGATTTCAGAGCAGGAAGATGATCCTGAATTAGCTCCTTTATTCAAGTTGGTCTTGCCACCAGTAGAGCTAGATAAGGTCCCTGTAGGCTATTATGTCAGAAATGGTGTACTTATGTGAAAGTGGAGGCCACCAAATGTCCCTGCATCTGAAGAATGGTCAGTAGTACACCAGATTGTTGTACCAAAAATGTACCAAAGTGAGATACTGAAATTGGCCCATGAGTCTCCAATGGGTGGCCATTTAGGCATCAACAAAACTTACAACAAGATAACCAAACATTTCTATTGGCCTCAAATTCGGCACTGTGTGGCAGAATTTTGCAAGACTTGTCACATTTGTCAAATGGTAGGAAAGCCAAACCAAAAAATTCCTGCAGCTCCTCTCAAACCCATTCCAGCATTTGAGGAACCATTTAGCAAAGTGATAATTGACTGTGTAGGTCCCTTACCAAAAACTAAATCCAGAAACCAATATCTTTTGACCATTATGTGCGCCTCAACCAGATTTCCCGAAGCCATACCATTGACCAACATAACAGCTCCCAAAATCTCAAAAGCTCTGGTTAATTTCTTTACTCTAGTTGGCTTACCAAAAGAGATCCAGTCAGATCAAGGGTCAAATTTCATGTCAGGACTATTTCAACAGGTTGTATTTCAGTTAGGTGCCAAACAGATCAAATCTAGTGCTTATCACCCAGAATCCCAAGGTGCACTTGAAAGGTTCCATTCCACTTTGAAGAATATGATTAGGACATATTGTTTAGACAATGAAAAAGATTGGGATGAAGGCATCAGCTTATTATTGTTTGCAGTTAGAGAATCTGTTCAAGAGTCTTTAGGCTTTAGTCCCTTCGAGTTGGTCTTTGGCCATTCAGTCCGTGGTCCTCTCAAGCTGTTGAAGGAAAATTGGTTATCTGAGAACACCGAGAGCCTAAATCTGTTAGACTATGTCTCGAAGTTCAGAGATAAGTTGAAGAAGGCTTGTGAGCTGGCGCAACAAAACATGAAAACTTCTCAGTCAAAAATAGAAGATTATTGAACTGGAGTTTAATGTTGCAAGAACACAATCTTCAAATAGAACATGTTAAAGGAAAGGATAATATCTGTGCGGATGCCCTGTCCAGAAGCTGTATTTAAATTGTAATTTATATACCTGTAATTAGTAAGTTTATAAAGGTTATACATGGTACTAATTTTACTTTTGTATTTAGACAAAAATGTTTTGTAAAATGTTATTACCTGTGTTTGTATACATCATGAAAATCTCTTGTAAAATTTTGTAATCCCTTGCTTTCCAAAATTTTTCTTTAAGGGGGGAGGTGTTACATATATTGGACACTATATTAGTACATTGTATATTACATATATTAGGCACTATATTAGTGCATTGTTTAATTTAAGCTTTATGTTTATACATTGTCATAAAAGATAATTGTGTTGTTGGTTCTTTTTGTGTGTTAACATTTAAAGTAAGGGAGTTATTGATTTTTGTGTTTTAGTGTTTATTGATTTGTTCACAGACTGGGGGAAATCCCCCCCTCAGTGGTTATGTTAGATTTGGGGAAACCCAATTACCAGTAGTTTCTAGAACTTCCTCATTTGGCCTAGATGGCTTAATCTTCTTTTGAGTTGGTTCTGTACAATTCCAGAGGAATCTGTGAATGTATATAAGGAATGTACATCTGACCACAAGTGAACTTTGTATTCGCTTGCTATAAGGAGAGCTATTGTGTTTTGGAGTATAATATATGCTTATATCACTGTGAACTTTTACTGGAGTGAACTGGATACATCATCTGGACAGATTTATTGTACTTTGGATATTTTGGATATTGTACATTCATATAACAGAGAGTGAATTTACTGCATTTTGGACATTGTCCACATCTTGGAGCAGACAGTACAGTTGTGTTAACTCTCTAAATATCTCCAGACAGACATTCTGTGTGACTGGTTATATAAGAATAGCAGGACAAGAACCTTTTGTGTTGTTGAGTGTGAGACAGGTCACAAGATATAGATATCCGTGTGTGAGTGAACATTGGACAGATCACAGGACAGACCACAGGACATTGGATAGACCACAGAATATACCACAGGATGGATTAGAGAACAGATTGCTGGATATGGCGGATAAACTTAACTCATAATCTCTGTGGTCAGGTCACCTAGATCTTATTATTGTATTAGTGTGTTTGGTTAAGAGCATACCAGTTGACTGTAATCATTATTGTTGACTATTAAATAAATTTGTTAAGTTCAACTTTTTGCTTTTTCTGTTACAACTTAAAGACAACCGGTAATTGCTACCGTGCTTGCCCGTGACCGTAACAGGAAAATTGGGGGCTCGTCCGGGATTCAACCATTTGATTACAAGCATTTGATCAACCGTTCAATTAACATTTTGAAAATCCATTTGATTTAGTAATTGGTTACAGTCAACAGTGCTCAAAATGGCTAGTGCTAAGGAGTTTGTACAGTCACCATCTATGGAAGTTCTAGAAACTTTTAAAAAAGATATGTTAATGCAGATAGCGCAAGAGTTACAGTTAGAGGTGAAAAGGTCAACACGTAAACATGAACTTAAAAGGCTTATTGTTGAACAGTTGGTTGATAAAGATGTTTTACCTGATAGTTGTTTAGAAGTGTATAAGCCTCTACCGATGGAACCTTCAGGGCAATATGAGATCAGGCGATTACAAATTGAAAGAGAGTTAAGACTTAAAGAGCTTGAAGCTCAACAGCGAAAAGAAGAGCTTGAAGCTCAACAACGAAAAGAAGAGCTTGAAGCTCAACAGCGAAAAGAAGAGCTTGAAGCTCAACAACGAAAAGAAGAGCTTGAAGCTCAACAACGAAAAGAAGAGCTTGAAGTTCAACAGCGAAAAGAAGAGCTTGAAGCTCGACAAAGAAAAGAAGAGCTTGAGGCTCGAAAAGAAGAGCTTGAAGCTCAAAAATATGAAAAAGAACTTGAGCTTAAACATGAAAGAGAAATGAAAGCTTTAGAATTAAATGCTCGTCGAATTGCCCATGAAGAGTCCATTGCTACCAAATTTGATTTGGGTAAAAATGTGCGACTGGTACCATCTTTTAATGAGTCCGAGGTTGATAACTACTTTCAACACTTTGAAAGAGTAGCTCAAAATTTGAAATGGCCTATAGACCAGTGGCCTTTATTGCTGCAAAGTGTTTTGAGGGGAAAGGCCCAGGAGGCATACACGGCTTTGCCAATTTCTGAATGTGTGGACTATAACTCTGTCAAAAATGCTATTTTGAAAGCATATGAGTTGGTACCAGAAGCATATCGTCAAAAATTTAGAAATTATCGTAAACAAGAAAGTCAAACTCATGTTGAATTTGCCCATGAGAAAGAAGTGTACTTTGACAGATGGTGTAATTCTAGGGAAGTAGGTACAGACTTTGAAAAACTTAGGCAAGTTATTTTGATTGAAGAGTTCAAAAGGTGTGTTCGTGATGACATTAAAACCTATCTAGATGAACAGAAAGTTGAAAATTTGGCAAAAGCAGCAGCTTATGCTGATGATTATGCGCTAACTCACAAGTCCACTTTCAACAAGAATAAGTCCTTTGGTCCTGCTAAAAAGTCGTATCCAGAAATAGGAAAGAAATCTGAAAATGTAGCTCCAGAAAAGAGTTCAGATAAGGGTCAAACCTCAAATCAGACTATGAGTAAGGATAGGAAACCCAGATCCTTTGCTCCTGTTTGCCACTATTGTAAGAAACCTGGGCATGTTATGTCTGACTGTTGGCTCTTAAAGAAGAGAAGAGAAAAGGAGGCAACGCCCAACGCCTTTGTGTCTAGCAAGTCTAACTGGCGTTCAAATCCCAATAGAGCAGAGTCTAGTATTGGTTTAGACAAGTCTGAGATTATTAGGGAAGAGTTCAAACCTTTTGTGTCTGAGGGTTTTGTATCCTTGGAAAGTAGTTCCAGTCAGGTCCCCATTAAGATATTAAGAGACACTGGAGCTACTCAGTCCCTACTTTTAGAAGGTGTATTGCCATTGAGTGTAAGCACATCTACTGGTGAGAGTGTCATTGCTCAAGGTATTGAAGGAGGCTGTGTGAACGTTCCCTTGCATAAGGTCAAGTTAGTATCAGACTTAGTTACTGGTTCTGTTGTTGTGGGTACCAGGCCCACTTTACCCATTAAAGGGGTATCTTTGTTGTTGGGAAATGATCTTGCAGGTGGAAAGGTAGTTGCTGATCCTAAGGTTACTTCTAAGCCGATCACTTTGGTTAGCACTGAGAAATTAGAAGAGGTTATTCCTGGTATTTTTCCCTCCTGTGCTGTGACTCGAGCTATGGCCAAAAAGGCCCAAGAAGAACCAAAAGATTGTAAACAATCTACAGATGTCTTAGTTGATTTGTCAGATACATTCTTAAACAACTATGACCATGATGTGCAGAATTCTAGTGATACAAATCCCAAGGCCAGGGTAGATTCTGAAAAACAAGACTCAATTGACTGTCAAGATGTATCACTTTCTAAATCAAAATTGATTTCAGAGCAGGAAGATGATCCTGAATTAGCTCCTTTATTCAAGTTGGTCTTGCCACCAGTAGAGCTAGATAAGGTCCCTGTAGGCTATTATGTCAGAAATGGTGTACTTATGTGAAAGTGGAGGCCACCAAATGTCCCTGCCTCTGAAGAATGGTCAGTAGTACACCAGATTGTTGTACCAAAAATGTACCAAAGTGAGATACTGAAATTGGCCCATGAGTCTCCAATGGGTGGCCATTTAGGCATCAACAAAACTTACAACAAGATAACCAAACATTTCTATTGGCCTCAAATTCGGCACTGTGTGGCAGAATTTTGCAAGACTTGTCACATTTGTCAAATGGTAGGAAAGCCAAACCAAAAAATTCCTGCAGCTCCTCTCAAACCCATTCCAGCATTTGAGGAACCATTTAGCAAAGTGATAATTGACTGTGTAGGTCCCTTACCAAAAACTAAATCCAGAAACCAATATCTTTTGACCATTATGTGCGCCTCAACCAGATTTCCCGAAGCCATACCATTGACCAACATAACAGCTCCCAAAATCTCAAAAGCTCTGGTTAATTTCTTTACTCTAGTTGGCTTACCAAAAGAGATCCAGTCAGATCAAGGGTCAAATTTCATGTCAGGACTATTTCAACAGGTTGTATTTCAGTTAGGTGCCAAACAGATCAAATCTAGTGCTTATCACCCAGAATCCCAAGGTGCACTTGAAAGGTTCCATTCCACTTTGAAGAATATGATTAGGACATATTGTTTAGACAATGAAAAAGATTGGGATGAAGGCATCAGCTTATTATTGTTTGCAGTTAGAGAATCTGTTCAAGAGTCTTTAGGCTTTAGTCCCTTCGAGTTGGTCTTTGGCCATTCAGTCCGTGGTCCTCTCAAGCTGTTGAAGGAAAATTGGTTATCTGAGAACACCGAGAGCCTAAATCTGTTAGACTATGTCTCGAAGTTCAGAGATAAGTTGAAGAAGGCTTGTGAGCTGGCGCAACAAAACATGAAAACTTCTCAGTCAAAAATAGAAGATTATTGAACTGGAGTTTAATGTTGCAAGAACACAATCTTCAAATAGAACATGTTAAAGGAAAGGATAATATCTGTGCGGATGCCCTGTCCAGAAGCTGTATTTAAATTGTAATTTATATACCTGTAATTAGTAAGTTTATAAAGGTTATACATGGTACTTTTACTTTTGTATTTAGACAAAAATGTTTTGTAAAATGTTATTACCTGTGTTTGTATACATCATGAAAATCTCTTGTAAAATTTTGTAATCCCTTGGTTTCCAAAATTTTTCTTTAAGGGGGGAGGTGTTACATATATTGGACACTATATTAGTACATTGTATATTACATATATTAGGCACTATATTAGTGCATTGTTTAATTTAAGCTTTATGTTTATACATTGTCATAAAAGATAATTGTGTTGTTGGTTCTTTTTGTGTGTTAACATTTAAAGTAAGGGAGTTATTGATTTTTGTGTTTTAGTGTTTATTGATTTGTTTACAGACTGGGGGAAATCCCCCCCCTCAGTGGTTATGTTAGATTTGGGGAAACCCAATTACCAGTAGTTTCTAGAACTTCCTCATTTGGCCTAGATGGCTTAATCTTCTTTTGAGTTGGTTCTGTACAATTCCAGAGGAATCTGTGAATGTATATAAGGAATGTACATCTGACCACAAGTGAACTTTGTATTCGCTTGCTATAAGGAGAGCTATTGTGTTTTGGAGTATAATATATGCTTATATCACTGTGAACTTTTACTGGAGTGAACTGGATACATCATCTGGACAGATTTATTGTACTTTGGATATTTTGGATATTGTACATTCATATAACAGAGAGTGAATTTACTGCATTTTGGACATTGTCCACATCTTGGAGCAGACAGTACAGTTGTGTTAACTCTCTAAATATCTCCAGACAGACATTCTGTGTGACTGGTTATATAAAGAATAGCAGGACAAGAACCTTTTGTGTTGTTGAGTGTGAGACAGGTCACAAGATATAGATATCCATGTGTGAGTGAACATTGGACAGATCACAGGACAGACCACAGGACATTGGATAGACCACAGAATATACCACAGGATGGATTAGAGAACAGATTGCTGGATATGGCGGATAAACTTAACTCATAATCTCTGTGGTCAGGTCAGCTAGATCTTATTATTGTATTAGTGTGTTTGGTTAAGAGCATACCAGTTGACTGTAATCATTATTGTTGACTATTAAATAAATTTGTTAAGTTCAACTTTTTGCTTTTTCTGTTACAACTTAAAGACAACCGGTAATTGCTACCGTGCTTGCCCGTGACCGTAACAGGAAAATTGGGGGCTCGTCCGGGATTCAACCATTTGATTACAAGCATTTGATCAACCGTTCAATTAACATTTTGAAAATCCATTTGATTTAGTAATTGGTTACAGTCAACAGTGCTCAAAATGGCTAGTGCTAAGGAGTTTGTACAGTCACCATCAGTCAGTTTCACACTGGGAGTACACATGCATTTTGAAAATGTAAGAATTTAGAAACTTTTTGAGAGATATAGACACTGGATGACTGAATAACTGCTATCATAGAAAAGATAAAGTAATGTAGAATAACATGATATAAATTATGATAAGGATAACTGTTTAGAATTATGATAAATGGGGCTTGTAAACCATAATTTTGTTGGTGAAAAGTCAGGAATCAATACTGGTTCATATAAACAATATTTAAGGATAATTGAACCAAGTCTCTGCCCTGCAAGGATAATAGATTACCTAATTAACTGGAAAAGTGGTGCAAGTCAACAAGTGTAAACACTATATTTGCAGGATAATGACCAGTGAATGTCCAGGGACAAATGTCAATACTTTTTCCAGTGTGCAATCACTTGGAAAGCATTAAAACTGGAGTCTCAGAATTAGACTATTTTACATGTACTGCATGTATTTACATGATCTGTCACTGAGGACATTTGTACCCAAAACAAATCTGGGCTTTTCTATTCACTAAAACCTATTGTTTTAATGTGTGCTTTGTCTCTGTGCAATTGATAACGTGGTTTTAACACACATCAATTAGCTGTTCAAGATTACAGAACTATATTGCTATCTAACAAATTCACATACATATGGATTTACAAGGAGACACAAAGAAACGAACCCATAGTAATATATCAGAAATAAGCGCTTCAAGTCCACTGCTTCAACCAACTAAACTTGTAAGAATGAACACTAGTAATATAGAAGACCAACCATCTCCAAATGATTCACTTATGGATGTTATTCATAATCCAGAAGTAAGGTTTAAAAACTTGGAGGACAAAGTGGATGAAGTTTTATCACTTTTAAAAGTACAGACTGTCCAAACTGGACTAGATGTCCACCAACTACAAGATGAGAACAGGAAGCTTAAGTTGCGCCTACAAGAATCAGAAGGAACTGTGGCAAGATTGTCAAAGAAGGTGAGCTCTTTGGAATTAACTGTAGAAGATATGAAGATTCACCAAATGAAGCACAATTTGATATTTCACAATATCCCAGAAAAACAGGATGAGGACTGCTACACTGTAATTAATTGCTTTTTTACTGATGTGCTCAAAGTCCCAGATCATCTTTTTTTCTCCAAAAATAATTTGAGTGGTGAAGTCAGAGTTGATATTGCACACCGCATTGGGCAAAGGAAAGCAAAACCAAGACCACTGGTTGTATCTTTTGTTACAAGAAGGGGCCGTGATATTATATTGTCCCAAGCAAAAAATTTGAAGTCCACTCCATATGCTGTTACAGAACAACTTCCCCCTTCTGTCCGTGAGCGACGTACTGCACAAATACCATCACTGATCAAGCTAAGGAATGAAGCCAAAGCAGATGGGAAAAAACGTGACATTAGACTCATTAAAGACAAGTTGATAGTTGATTCCAAGGTTAATTCTGACTCCTTCCATAAAGGTCCTATTGACTTCACCCTCCCAGTGCAAGATTCAGTGGACATAGCAAATTTAACACATTCGACAGTGCTCTCTGAAAAAGGAAGTCTGTTCCAAGGGCACATTTACCCAATTCACTCTTTGGATCAGGGAAGCCAGGCCCTGAGGGCGATTATGCAAGATCCTGTTTTTGCAAAGAGTGATCACATTCTGTACGCATATGAATATGTGGATGGTGATGGCCAACTTGCCTCGGGCTATTATGATGATGGGGAGTGGACTGGAAGTCAGATCCTTAGTGAAGTGCTGAGACAATGTAATGTGAACAATGCTATCCTGATAGTGACACGTGTACATGGAGGGACAAATTTAGGAAAAGCCAGATTTGACTTAATACGCAGGGTGGCAGCAGATGCTTTGGACAAATTTACAGACCATAAAATTGAATAAACTGCTATATAATTTCAAGCAAATTTAAAATAAATTTGTAAAAACTAGAGATTTAAAAAACTGAATTTTTAAATACACTGTAAAAATCATTAAAAGTAATTCATATAGACAGCATTAATAATACACAAACTCAATAAGTTGTATTTCTGAAACACTGTGACAAGCACTGTTGCTAAATATTGTTTCATCTCAGTCATATGTCTGCTATATTGAGACAAGCACTGTCGCTAGATATGGTGTAACCTCTGTTGACATCCGTCTAAAATGAGATATTACTCTTTTTTATGTTATTACGAGATAATATTCCTTTTGGTTAATCTTTTTTTTTTTTTATAAACTCTTCAAAGCTACCAACTCCCAGTTAAATACTTGCTGTAGTACTACTTTACTTACTATTAGGCAATAATAAATGTGAGATACAGTACAACCACTGTTGAAGTATTACATATTGTATCAAACCCTTATTATCAGTCCAGGTAAAGAATAGGCAGCATGTTATAGTTCTTTCCCTCTTTGAGGAAAGTAGTAGATGACTTTTTTCAATTAAATACTTTCTAAGTTGATGATTACATCTGGACTTTTTACAATAGTATCCTCTCACTTATGGAAATAATAATGGAATGTGTCATTCAAACTTTGAATCCTCATGTCTTATCGTAAATATTTTTTGTCCTAAAGTATTTGTTATTCTAACCTTGAATCCTTAAGTGTCTTGTCTCTCTGACATAACTTAAATGTTTATAAACATGCAGTTTTATACTTTGTCAATGTATATAAGCTTTTGTTTGGGGATTGATGTGTTTTTGTTTTTTTACTTTTACGTTTTGATTATTGTACATGAAAACAATTATATAAGGAAATCCTGTGAAGTTATATCCCAATTTCAACTACAAAATGTTAAATGTCAGTTAAATGCTAACAAACTATGTTTTTGGACTTTGCTGTATAAATTTGTAGGGTGTGCTCTATCAAGTGATGGCTCTATCAGGAAATGATATTGTGGTGTTGTCTGCAAACTGCCAAGGTTTACAAAATTTACAAAAACGACGTGATGTTTTGATGTATTTCAAAGAAACAAATGCAAATATTGTCTGTCTGCAAGACACTCATTGGGTAGAAAAGGACATGATTAAAGTTAAAGTAATATGGGGACATGAATGTTTTATCAGTGGGGTAAAAACTAATTCAAGGGGTGTTGCAATATTGTTAAAAAACAATTTTGAATATAAAATCAATACTTCTATTCGGGACAAAGAAGGTAACTTTGTTTGTATAAATATTGAAACATCTGTGGGTGTCTTCAATATTTTATCACTTTATGGTCCGAATACTGACAATCCAACCTTCTTCACAAAAGTTAAAGAAACCTTGATGACCGAAAAAGCGGACTATCAAATTATTGGTGGGGATTTTAATTTAGTTTTAGATCCAATAATCGATACTTATAATTACAGAAGAGTTAATAATCCTAGAGCTAGACAATGCGTTTTGGACTTGATAACTGACTTAGATCTATCAGATATTTATAGGGACACTCATCCAAATGTCAAGCGCTATTCATGGCGGAGACGTAATCCTCTAAAACAGGCTAGACTCGATTACTTTTTGGTATCAAAGGCTCTATCAGATATATTTAAAAAATGTGACATTAAACCAGGGTATCGATCAGACCACTCTGTAATAACTTTTGAATTTGAACTTAACAAATTTGCAACAGGAAAAGGCGTTTGGAAAATGAACAACAGTTTACTTCAAAATATCGACTACATCAATACTATAAATAATGTTATTCAGGAAGAAGTTATGAGATATGCTTTGCCAGTATATGACATAAACTTTTTGCAGAGTAACAACGGAGACATTCATTTCAAAATTGACAATGATCTTTTTCTAGAACTTCTTTTCTTAAGGATCAGAGGGGAATCAATTAAGTTTGCCTCTGTGCTGAAAAAACGGATTAATAACAGAGAGAAGCAGTTAATTGCCGATATTGAAACACTAGAAGCAGATGAGAACTTACAAAGCACAAATTCCAACCTGTTAGCAGATAAAAAATCTGAATTACAAAATTTAAGAGAAACCAGAATTAAAGGTGAAGCAATAAGGTCGCGAGCTCAATGGCTTACTGAAGGAGAAAAACCCTCATCTTTTTTCTGTAATTTAGAGCGGAAAAATTTTGTTGAAAAAACTATAAAAAAGTTGTATGACAATGAAGGCCATTGCATTTGTGCTCAACAAAAGATTTTGCAACAGATTGAAAAATTTTATGCAAATCTTTTTCAAAATAAGGACAAGGATCTTGTGGATACACAATTAGACAAACTTCTAGCTAAGGTAGCAATAAATAAAGTGAAACACTGTGATATGGGTTCCCTTTTAGAAGTTGGTGAGTTGGGTAAAGTATTAAAAAAAATGAAAAATAATAAATCTCCCGGGATGGACGGTATAAGCTCAGAATTTTTAAAAGTTTTTTGGGGAAAATTAAAATTTTTAGTTACTAATGCACTAAACGCATGTTTTCAAAAGGGGAAATTATCAACTACTTTACGTCAATGTATTGTAACTTTATTACCAAAGGGTAATAAAGACAGAAGTCAATTAAAGAACTGGCGGCCTATCTCTCTTTTGTGTGTAGTCTACAAACTTGCATCAGGTGCAATTGCAGAAAGGTTAAAACAAACACTAGACAGCACCATATCAAAAACACAAACCGGTTTCATTCCAGGTAGACATTTAAGTGACAGCACAAGATTTATATATGACATTATACAAATAGCCAATAATAATAAATCTTCAGGCCTTCTTATGTTAATAGATTTTGAAAAGGCCTTTGATTCCATTTCATGGCGGTTCCTCTATAAAACACTTACCCTTTTTGGTTACAGTGATAGTTTCTTAGATTGGATAAAACTTTTTAATAATGATATAAAAGCTTATGTTACTCAATGTGGTATATTATCAAATCCAATAATAATAGGGCGTGGGTGTAGACAAGGTGACCCCATAGCCCCTTATTTGTTTCTTTTGGGAGCAGAAGTTCTATCTTTGCTAATAAAAACAAATCCTAATATTATTGGATTTATTGTCAATGGGTACGAGTTTAAACTTACACAGTTTGCAGATGACACCACCCTTATTCTTGATGGTAGTCAGCACTCCCTGCAGTCAGCCTTGAACACCATTGAAATCTTTGGAAATCTTTCTGGACTTAGAATGAACAAAGAAAAGACAAAGGTTATTTGGATAGGTAAGAAAAGATTGTCAAAAGATAAGCTGAATGTTACAGAATGTTTGGACTGGGGTAAATCAGAGTTTAAGCTACTGGGTATTGAATTCTCAACAGATATTGATGCTATGCCAGAAATCAATTACTCTAAAGCACTAGAAAAAATTAAAATTGATATTCGCAAGTGGCAAACTAGACCATTAACACCATTGGGAAAAATAACAGTGATAAAAAGTGTGTTGCTCTCAAAGCTTATAAATCTCTTTACAACACTGCCGGTTACACATAGCCTTTTGGAGAATATAAATGAAATATTTTTCCAATTCCTGTGGAATAGGAAGCCAGACAAAATTAAACGAAATTCTCTTTGCATGAACTATTTAGATGGTGGCCTAAAAATGGTCAATATATATGACTTTGTGAAATCTTTAAAGCTTACTTGGGTCAAAAGAATATTATTTGAAACTGATTCACAATGGTGTAAATTATTGTTGACCATGTGTGTCAATATTTTAAATATGAACAACCTATTGATGATGGGGGGTGAATGGTATAGTATTATCTCTAATAAAATCAAAAATCAATTCTGGCTAGAAACCTTTGAAAACTGGAAATTTTTTTATAGAAACCTAAGTATATCAAGTAATTATGATATAACACAGACATGTCTTTGGTACAACTTTCATATCACAAAAGAACTATTATATTTTCCTAAGTGGTTCAAAAAAGGTATATACCTAGTCGGGGACCTTCTCGATTCAAAAGGTCAATTTATTAGTTTTGAAAGTCTGAAAGAAATGTATAAATTTAGTCCAAGTATACTAGAATACTACAGAATCAAAGCCATAGTCAAAACGTTTGTTGAAGCCAATAAAACTGAACAATTTCTCCGCTACCCAAGGCCTTCCCTACCACTCCACCTTCAGGTCATACTAAAATCAAGCAAAGGATGTCAAATTTTTTATAAAATATTCAGAAGGGAACGCAGTCAATTGCCGAATTGTACAATAAAATGGTCAGAAAAACTAGGTATTCACATTGATGAGCCAAAAAGTTTCTGGTCTATAGTTTTCAAGGCATGTTTCAAATCAGTTGTAGATAATCAATTAGCTTGGTTACAATATAAAATTATTTATGGTATTTTAGATACCAAACAGTACCTGTACAAAGTAAAATTGATAACAGATAACATGTGTTCATTCTGTAAAATGTATCCAGAAAGCACTCTGCATCTCTTATCTGAATGCCCATATGTGGTTGATTTGTGGACAAATGTTGAAAACTGGATCCGAAGAAAATTGAATATAAATATCAGACTTGACACGATTATGAAAATAGTAGGATATTACAATTTTGACGAGTACTATTGGCCACTAAATTTCATTCTGTTATTCAGCAAATATTATATATATCAAAACTCAAAGAAAGGAAAATGCTTAAATATATTTAGCCTGCAAAATATTATCAAAGAAAAATTCCTTGAACAAAAACACATTTCCAAAATAAACTCCACGTCAAAATTATTTGAAAAACGATGGCATTCCTGGCAATATTTATTCACGGATTTATAGATGTAATTCAGCGTGCAAAGCAATCATGAAATATTTAGTGTTTTTTTTTCCTTTTGTTCTTTTCTACATGAGTTATAATGGTGTTACAGTTTGTTTTGTTTTTTTTTAAAAAAAAGCCGTTTTTGTCTACTGCTACTACAAAGAGTTTTTATAACTTCATTGGTCCCCTGAAAACACTTAAAATAATGAAGTGATATGGGTTTTTTCTTTTTGTTTTTTTTTTTTTTTGATAAAAGTGAAATTATGTTATGTCTCTTGTTAATTGTTTCTTTTTGTGTATATTTTATAGGAGTGCAAAATTATGTTATAATACCAGTGTGTAACTTAACCTATTGTTCAATATTCCTTTAAATGTTCTATGGAAACCCAAAAAGAAATAAAAATATAAAAAAAAAAAGAACCTTTTGTGTTGTTGAGTGTGAGACAGGTCACAAGATATAGATATCCGTGTGTGAGTGAACATTGGACAGATCACAGGACAGACCACAGGACATTGGATAGACCACAGAATATACCACAGGACGGATTAGAGAACAGATTGCTGGATATGGCGGATAAACTTAACTCATAATCTCTGTGGTCAGGTCAGCTAGATCTTATTATTGTATTAGTGTGTTTGGTTAAGAGCATACCAGTTGACTGTAATCATTATTGTTGACTATTAAATAAATTTGTTAAGTTCAACTTTTTGCTTTTTCTGTTACAACTTAAAGACAACCGGTAATTGCTACCGTGCTTGCCCGTGACCGTAACAGGAAAATTGGGGGCTCGTCCGGGATTCAATCATTTGATTACAAGCATTTGATCAACCGTTCAATTAACATTTTGAAAATCCATTTGATTTAGTAATTGGTTACAGTCAACAGTGCTCAAAATGGCTAGTGCTAAGGAGTTTGTACAGTCACCATCTATGGAAGTTCTAGAAACTTTTAAAAAAGATATGTTAATGCAGATAGCGCAAGAGTTACAGTTAGAGGTGAAAAGGTCAACACGTAAACATGAACTTAAAAGGCTTATTGTTGAACAGTTGGTTGATGAAGATGTTTTACCTGATAGTTGTTTAGAAGTGTATAAGCCTCTACCGATGGAACCTTCTGGGCAATATGAGATCAGGCGATTAGAAATTGAAAGAGAGTTAAGACTTAAAGAGCTTGAAGCTCAACAGCGAAAAGAAGAGCTTGAAGCTCAACAACGAAAAGAAGAGCTTGAAGCTCAACAGCGAAAAGAAGAGCTTGAAGCTCAACAACAAAAAGAAGAGCTTGAAGCTCAACAACGAAAAGAAGAGCTTGAAGCTCAACAGCGAAAAGAAGAGCTTGAAGCTCGACAAAGAAAAGAAGAGCTTGAGGCTCGAAAAGAAGAGCTTGAAGCTCAAAAATATGAAAAAGAACTTGAGCTTAAACATGAAAGAGAAATGAAAGCTTTAGAATTAAATGCTCGTCGAATTGCCCATGAAGAGTCCATTGCTACCAAATTTGATTTGGGTAAAAATGTGCGACTGGTACCACCTTTTAATGAGTCCGAGGTTGATAAGTACTTTCAACACTTTGAAAGAGTAGCTCAAAATTTGAAATGGCCTATAGACCAGTGGCCTTTATTGCTGCAAAGTGTTTTGAGGGGAAAGGCCCAGGAGGCATACACGGCTTTGCCAATTTCTGAATGTGTGGACTATAACTCTGTCAAAAATGCTATTTTGAAAGCATATGAGTTGGTACCAGAAGCATATCGTCAAAAATTCAGAAATTATCGTAAACAAGAAAGTCAAACTCATGTTGAATTTGCCCATGAGAAAGAAGTGTACTTTGACAGATGGTGTAATTCTAGGGAAGTAGGTACAGACTTTGAAAAACTTAGGCAAGTTATTTTGATTGAAGAGTTCAAAAGGTGTGTTCGTGATGACATTAAAACCTATCTAGATGAACAGAAAGTTGAAAATTTGGCAAAAGCAGCAGCTTATGCTGATGATTATGCGCTAACTCACAAGTCCACTTTCAACAAGAATAAGTCCTTTGGTCCTGCTAAAAAGTCGTATCCAGAAATAGGAAAGAAATCTGAAAATGTAGCTCCAGAAAAGAGTTCAGATAAGGGTCAAACCTCAAATCAGACTATGAGTAAGGATAGGAAACCCAGATCCTTTGCTCCTGTTTGCCACTATTGTAAGAAACCTGGGCATGTTATGTCTGACTGTTGGCTCTTAAAGAAGAGAAGAGAAAAGGAGGCAACGCCCAACGCCTTTGTGTCTAGCAAGTCTAACTGGCGTTCAAATCCCAATAGAGCAGAGTCTAGTATTGGTTTAGACAAGTCTGAGATTATTAGGGAAGAGTTCAAACCTTTTGTGTCTGAGGGTTTTGTATCCTTGGAAAGTAGTTCCAGTCAGGTCCCCATTAAGATATTAAGAGACACTGGAGCTACTCAGTCCTTACTTTTAGAAGGTGTATTGCCATTGAGTGTAAGCACATCTACTGGTGAGAGTGTCATTGCTCAAGGTATTGAAGGAGGCTGTGTGAACGTTCCCTTGCATAAGGTCAAGTTAGTATCAGACTTAGTTACTGGTTCTGTTGTTGTGGGTAGCAGGCCCACTTTACCCATTAAAGGGGTATCTTTGTTGTTGGGAAATGATCTTGCAGGTGGAAAGGTAGTTGCTGATCCTAAGGTTACTTCTAAGCCGATCACTTTGGTTAGCACTGAGAAATTAGAAGAGGTTATTCCTGGTATTTTTCCCTCCTGTGCTGTGACTCGAGCTATGGCCAAAAAGGCCCAAGAAGAACCAAAAGATTGTAAACAATCTACAGATGTCTTAGTTGATTTGTCAGATACATTCTTAAACAACTATGACCATGATGTGCAGAATTCTAGTGATACAAATCCCAAGGCCAGGGTAGATTCTGAAAAACAAGACTCAATTGACTGTCAAGATGTATCACTTTCTAAATCAAAATTGATTTCAGAGCAGGAAGATGATCCTGAATTAGCTCCTTTATTCAAGTTGGTCTTGCCACCAGTAGAGCTAGATAAGGTCCCTGTAGGCTATTATGTCAGAAATGGTGTACTTATGCGAAAGTGGAGGCCACCAAATGTCCCTGCATCTGAAGAATGGTCAGTAGTACACCAGATTGTTGTACCAAAAATGTACCAAAGTGAGATACTGAAATTGGCCCATGAGTCTCCAATGGGTGGCCATTTAGGCATCAACAAAACTTACAACAAGATAACCAAACATTTCTATTGGCCTCAAATTTGGCACTGTGTGGCAGAATTTTGCAAGACTTGTCACATTTGTCAAATGGTAGGACAGCCAAACCAAAAAATTCCTGCAGCTCCTCTCAAACCCATTCCAGCATTTGAGGAACCATTTAGCAAAGTGATAATTGACTGTGTAGGTCCCTTACCAAAAACTAAATCCAGAAACCAATATCTTTTGACCATTATGTGCGCCTCAACCAGATTTCCCGAAGCCATACCATTGACCAACATAACAGCTCCCAAAATCTCAAAAGCTCTGGTTAATTTCTTTACTCTAGTTGGCTTACCAAAAGAGATCCAGTCAGATCAAGGGTCAAATTTCATGTCAGGACTATTTCAACAGGTTGTATTTCAGTTAGGTGCCAAACAGATCAAATCTAGTGCTTATCACCCAGAATCCCAAGGTGCACTTGAAAGGTTCCATTCCACTTTGAAGAATATGATTAGGACATATTGTTTAGACAATGAAAAAGATTGGGATGAAGGCATCAGCTTATTATTGTTTGCAGTTAGAGAATCTGTTCAAGAGTCTTTAGGCTTTAGTCCCTTCGAGTTGGTCTTTGGCCATTCAGTCCATGGTCCTCTCAAGCTGTTGAAGGAAAATTGGTTATCTGAGAACACCGAGAGCCTAAATCTGTTAGACTATGTCTCGAAGTTCAGAGATAAGTTGAAGAAGGCTTGTGAGCTGGCGCAACAAAACATGAAAACTTCTCAGTCAAAAATAGAAGATTATTGAACTGGAGTTTGATGTTGCAAGAACACAATCTTCAAATAGAACATGTTAAAGGAAAGGATAATATCTGTGCGGATGCCCTGTCCAGAAGCTGTATTTAAATTGTAATTTATATACCTGTAATTAGTAAGTTTATAAAGGTTATACATGGTACTAATTTTACTTTTGTATTTAGACAAAAATGTTTTGTAAAATGTTATTACCTGTGTTTGTATACATCATGAAAATCTCTTGTAAAATTTTGTAATCCCTTGGTTTCCAAAATTTTTCTTTAAAGGGGGAGGTGTTACATATATTGGACACTATATTAGTACATTGTATATTACATATATTAGGCACTATATTAGTGCATTGTTTAATTTAAGCTTTATGTTTATACATTGTCATAAAAGATAATTGTGTTGTTGGTTCTTTTTGTGTGTTAACATTTAAAGTAAGGGAGTTATTGATTTTTGTGTTTTAGTGTTTATTGATTTGTTCACAGACTGGGGGAAATCCCCCCCCCCCCCCCCCCCCCTCAGTGGTTATGTTAGATTTGGGGAAACCCAATTACCAGTAGTTTCTAGAACTTCCTCATTTGGCCTAGATGGCTTAATCTTCTTTTGAGTTGGTTCTGTACAATTCCAGAGGAATCTGTGAATGTATATAAGGAATGTACATCTGACCACAAGTGAACTTTGTATTCGCTTGCTATAAGGAGAGCTATTGTGTTTTGGAGTATAATATATGCTTATATCACTGTGAACTTTTACTGGAGTGAACTGGATACATCATCTGGACAGATTTATTGTACTTTGGATATTTTGGATATTGTACATTCATATAACAGAGAGTGAATTTACTGCATTTTGGACATTGTCCACATCTTGGAGCAGACAGTACAGTTGTGTTAACTCTCTAAATATCTCCAGACAGACATTCTGTGTGACTGGTTATATAAAGAATAGCAGGACAAGAACCTTTTGTGTTGTTGAGTGTGAGACAGGTCACAAGATATAGATATCCGTGTGTGAGTGAACATTGGACAGATCACAGGACAGACCACAGGACATTGGATAGACCACAGAATATACCACAGGATGGATTAGAGAACAGATTGCTGGATATGGCGGATAAACTTAACTCATAATCTCTGTGGTCAGGTCAGCTAGATCTTATTATTGTATTAGTGTGTTTGGTTAAGAGCATACCAGTTGACTGTAATCATTATTGTTGACTATTAAATAAATTTGTTAAGTTCAACTTTTTGCTTTTTCTGTTACAACTTAAAGACAACCGGTAATTGCTACCGTGCTTGCCCGTGACCGTAACAGGAAAATTGGGGGCTCGTCCGGGATTCAACCATTTGATTACAAGCATTTGATCAACCGTTCAATTAACATTTTGAAAATCCATTTGATTTAGTAATTGGTTACAGTCAACAGTGCTCAAAATGGCTAGTGCTAAGGAGTTTGTACAGTCACCATCTATGGAAGTTCTAGAAACTTTTAAAAAAGATATGTTAATGCAGATAGCGCAAGAGTTACAGTTAGAGGTGAAAAGGTCAACACGTAAACATGAACTTAAAAGGCTTATTGTTGAACAGTTGGTTGATAAAGATGTTTTACCTGATAGTTGTTTAGAAGTGTATAAGCCTCTAACGATGGAACCTTCTGGGCAATATGAGATCAGGCGATTACAAATTGAAAGAGAGTTAAGACTTAAAGAGCTTGAAGCTCAACAGCGAAAAGAAGAGCTTGAAGCTCAACAACGAAAAGAAGAGCTTGAAGCTCAACAGCAAAAAGAAGAGCTTGAAGCTCAACAACGAAAAGAAGAGCTTGAAGTTCAACAGCGAAAAGAAGAGCTTGAAGCTCGACAAAGAAAAGAAGAGCTTGAGGCTCGAAAAGAAGAGCTTGAAGCTCAAAAATATGAAAAAGAACTTGAGCTTAAACATGAAAGAAAAATGAAAGCTTTAGAATTAAATGCTCGTCGAATTGCCCATGAAGAGTCCATTGCTACCAAATTTGATTTGGGTAAAAATGTGCAACTGGTACCACCTTTTAATGAGTCCGAGGTTGATAAGTACTTTCAACACTTTGAAAGAGTAGCTCAAAATTTGAAATGGCCTATAGACCAGTGGCCTTTATTGCTGCAAAGTGTTTTGAGGGGAAAGGCCCAGGAGGCATACACGGCTTTGCCAATTTCTGAATGTGTGGACTATAACTCTGTCAAAAATGCTATTTTGAAAGCATATGAGTTGGTACCAGAAGCATATCGTCAAAAATTCAGAAATTATCGTAAACAAGAAAGTCAAACTCATGTTGAATTTGCCCATGAGAAAGAAGTGTACTTTGACAGATGGTGTAATTCTAGGGAAGTAGGTACAGACTTTGAAAAACTTAGGCAAGTTATTTTGATTGAAGAGTTCAAAAGGTGTGTTCGTGATGACATTAAAACCTATCTAGATGAACAGAAAGTTGAAAATTTGGCAAAAGCAGCAGCTTATGCTGATGATTATGCGCTAACTCACAAGTCCACTTTCAACAAGAATAAGTCCTTTGGTCCTGCTAAAAAGTCGTATCCAGAAATAGGAAAGAAATCTGAAAATGTAGCTCCAGAAAAGAGTTCAGATAAGGGTCAAACCTCAAATCAGACTATGAGTAAGGATAGGAAACCCAGATCCTTTGCTCCTGTTTGCCACTATTGTAAGAAACCTGGGCATGTTATGTCTGACTGTTGGCTCTTAAAGAAGAGAAGAGAAAAGGAGGCAACGCCCAACGCCTTTGTGTCTAGCAAGTCTAACTGGCGTTCAAATCCCAATAGAGCAGAGTCTAGTATTGGTTTAGACAAGTCTGAGATTATTAGGGAAGAGTTCAAACCTTTTGTGTCTGAGGGTTTTGTATCCTTGGAAAGTAGTTCCAGTCAGGTCCCCATTAAGATATTAAGAGACACTGGAGCTACTCAGTCCTTACTTTTAGAAGGTATATTGCCATTGAGTGTAAGCACATCTACTGGTGAGAGTGTCATTGCTCAAGGTATTGAAGGAGGCTGTGTGAACGTTCCCTTGCATAAGGTCAAGTTAGTATCAGACTTAGTTACTGGTTCTGTTGTTGTGGGTAGCAGGCCCACTTTACCCATTAAAGGGGTATCTTTGTTGTTGGGAAATGATCTTGCAGGTGGAAATGTAGTTGCTGATCCTAAGGTTACTTCTAAGCCGATCACTTTGGTTAGCACTGAGAAATTAGAAGAGGTTATTCCTGGTATTTTTCCCTCCTGTGCTGTGACTCGAGCTATGGCCAAAAAGGCCCAAGAAGAACCAAAAGATTGTAAACAATCTACAGATGTCTTAGTTGATTTGTCAGATACATTCTTAAACAACTATGACCATGATGTGCAGAATTCTAGTGATACAAATCCCAAGGCCAGGGTAGATTCTGAAAAACAAGACTCAATTGACTGTCAAGATGTATCACTTTCTAAATCAAAATTGATTTCAGAGCAGGAAGATGATCCTGAATTAGCTCCTTTATTCAAGTTGGTCTTGCCACCAGTAGAGCTAGATAAGGTCCCTGTAGGCTATTATGTCAGAAATGGTGTACTTATGCGAAAGTGGAGGCCACCAAATGTCCCTGCATCTGAAGAATGGTCAGTAGTACACCAGATTGTTGTACCAAAAATGTACCAAAGTGAGATACTGAAATTGGCCCATGAGTCTCCAATGGGTGGCCATTTAGCCATCAACAAAACTTACAACAAGATAACCAAACATTTCTATTGGCCTCAAATTCGGCACTGTGTGGCAGAATTTTGCAAGACTTGTCACATTTGTCAAATGGTAGGAAAGCCAAACCAAAAAATTCCTGCAGCTCCTCTCAAACCCATTCCAGCATTTGAGGAACCATTTAGCAAAGTGATAATTGACTGTGTAGGTCCCTTACCAAAAACTAAATCCAGAAACCAATATCTTTTGACCATTATGTGCGCCTCAACCAGATTTCCCGAAGCCATACCATTGACCAACATAACAGCTCCCAAAATCTCAAAAGCTCTGGTTAATTTCTTTACTCTAGTTGGCTTACCAAAAGAGATCCAGTCAGATCAAGGGTCAAATTTCATGTCAGGACTATTTCAACAGGTTGTATTTCAGTTAGGTGCCAAACAGATCAAATCTAGTGCTTATCACCCAGAATCCCAAGGTGCACTTGAAAGGTTCCATTACACTTTGAAGAATATGATTAGGACATATTGTTTAGACAATGAAAAATATTGGGATGAAGGCATCAGCTTATTATTGTTTGCAGTTAGAGAATCTGTTCAAGAGTCTTTAGGCTTTAGTCCCTTCGAGTTGGTCTTTGGCCATTCAGTCCGTGGTCCTCTCAAGCTGTTGAAGGAAAATTGGTTATCTGAGAACACCGAGAGCCTAAATCTGTTAGACTATGTCTCGAAGTTCAGAGATAAGTTGAAGAAGGCTTGTGAGCTGGCGCAACAAAACATGAAAACTTCTCAGTCAAAAATAGAAGATTATTGAACTGGAGTTTGATGTTGCAAGAACACAATCTTCAAATAGAACATGTTAAAGGAAAGGATAATATCTGTGCGGATGCCCTGTCCAGAAGCTGTATTTAAAGTGTAATTTATATACCTGTAATTAGTAAGTTTATAAAGGTTATACATGGTACTAATTTTACTTTTGTATTTAGACAAAAATGTTTTGTAAAATGTTATTACCTGTGTTTGTATACATCATGAAAATCTCTTGTAAAATTTTGTAATCCCTTGGTTTCCAAAATTTTTCTTTAAGGGGGAGGTGTTACATATATTGGACACTATATTAGTACATTGTATATTACATATATTAGGCACTATATTAGTGCATTGTTTAATTTAAGCTTTATGTTTATACATTGTCATAAAAGATAATTGTGTTGTTGGTTCTTTTTGTGTGTTAACATTTAAAGTAAGGGAGTTATTGATTTTTGTGTTTTAGTGTTTATTGATTTGTTCACAGACTGGGGGAAATCCCCCCCTCAGTGGTTATGTTAGATTTGGGGAAACCCAATTACCAGTAGTTTCTAGAACTTCCTCATTTGGCCTAGATGGCTTAATCTTCTTTTGAGTTGGTTCTGTACAATTCCAGAGGAATCTGTGAATGTATATAAGGAATGTACATCTGACCACAAGTGAACTTTGTATTCGCTTGCTATAAGGAGAGCTATTGTGTTTTGGAGTATAATATATGCTTATATCACTGTGAACTTTTACTGGAGTGAACTGGATACATCATCTGGACAGATTTATTGTACTTTGGATATTTTGGATATTGTACATTCATATAACAGAGAGTGAATTTACTGCATTTTGGACATTGTCCACATCTTGGAGCAGATAGTACAGTTGTGTTAACTCTCTAAATATCTCCAGACAGACATTCTGTGTGACTGGTTATATAAAGAATAGCAGGACAAGAACCTTTTGTGTTGTTGAGTGTGAGACAGGTCACAAGATATAGATATCCGTGTGTGAGTGAACATTGGACAGATCACAGGACAGACCACAGGACATTGGATAAACCACAGAATATACCACAGGATGGATTAGAGAACAGATTGCTGGATATGGCGGATAAACTTAACTCATAATCTCTGTGGTCAGGTCAGCTAGATCTTATTATTGTATTAGTGTGTTTGGTTAAGAGCATACCAGTTGACTGTAATCATTATTGTTGACTATTAAATAAATTTGTTAAGTTCAACTTTTTGCTTTTTCTGTTACAACTTAAAGACAACCGGTAATTGCTACCGTGCTTGCCCGTGATCGTAACAGGAAAATTGGGGGCTCGTCCGGGATTCAACCATTTGATTACAAGCATTTGATCAACCGTTCAATTAACATTTTGAAAATCCATTTGATTTAGTAATTAGTTACAGTCAACAGTGCTCAAAATGGCTAGTGCTAAGGAGTTTGTACAGTCACCATCTATGGAAGTTCTAGAAACTTTTAAAAAAGATATGTTAATGCAGATAGCGCAAGAGTTACAGTTAGAGGTGAAAAGGTCAACACGTAAACATGAACTTAAAAGGCTTATTGTTGAACAGTTGGTTGATAAAGATGTTTTACCTGATAGTTGTTTAGAAGTGTATAAGCCTCTACCGATGGAACCTTCTGGGCAATATGAGATCAGGCGATTACAAATTGAAAGAGAGTTAAGACTTAAAGAGCTTGAAGCTCAACAGCGAAAAGAAGAGCTTGAAGCTCAACAACGAAAAGAAGAGCTTGAAGCTCAACAGCGAAAAGAAGAGCTTGAAGCTCAACAACGAAAAGAAGAGCTTGAAGCTCAAAAATATGAAAAAGAACTTGAGCTTAAACATGAAAGAAAAATGAAAGCTTTAGAATTAAATGCTCGTCGAATTGCCCATGAAGAGTCCATTGCTACCAAATTTGATTTGGGTAAAAATGTGCGACTGGTACCACCTTTTAATGAGTCCGAGGTTGATAAGTACTTTCAACACTTTGAAAGAGTAGCTCAAAATTTGAAATGGCCTATAGACCAGTGGCCTTTATTGCTGCAAAGTGTTTTGAGGGGAAAGGCCCAGGAGGCATACACGGCTTTGCCAATTTCTGAATGTGTGGACTATAACTCTGTCAAAAATGCTATTTTGAAAGCATATGAGTTGGTACCAGAAGCATATCGTCAAAAATTCAGAAATTATCGTAAACAAGAAAGTCAAACTCATGTTGAATTTGCCCATGAGAAAGAAGTGTACTTTGACAGATGGTGTAATTCTAGGGAAGTAGGTACAGACTTTGAAAAACTTAGGCAAGTTATTTTGATTGAAGAGTTCAAAAGGTGTGTTCGTGATGACATTAAAACCTATCTAGATGAACAGAAAGTTGAAAATTTGGCAAAAGCAGCAGCTTATGCTGATGATTATGCGCTAACTCACAAGTCCACTTTCAACAAGAATAAGTCCTTTGGTCCTGCTAAAAAGTCGTATCCAGAAATAGGAAAGAAATCTGAAAATGTAGCTCCAGAAAAGAGTTCAGATAAGGGTCAAACCTCAAATCAGACTATGAGTAAGGATAGGAAACCCAGATCCTTTGCTCCTGTTTGCCACTATTGTAAGAAACCTGGGCATGTTATGTCTGACTGTTGGCTCTTAAAGAAGAGAAGAGAAAAGGAGGCAACGCCCAATGCCTTTGTGTCTAGCAAGTCTAACTGGCGTTCAAATCCCAATAGAGCAGAGTCTAGTATTGGTTTAGACAAGTCTGAGATTATTAGGGAAGAGTTCAAACCTTTTGTGTCTGAGGGTTTTGTATCCTTGGAAAGTAGTTCCAGTCAGGTCCCCATTAAGATATTAAGAGACACTGGAGCTACTCAGTCCTTACTTTTAGAAGGTATATTGCCATTGAGTGTAAGCACATCTACTGGTGAGAGTGTCATTGCTCAAGGTATTGAAGGAGGCTGTGTGAACGTTCCCTTGCATAAGGTCAAGTTAGTATCAGACTTAGTTACTGGTTCTGTTGTTGTGGGTAGCAGGCCCACTTTACCCATTAAAGGGGTATCTTTGTTGTTGGGAAATGATCTTGCAGGTGGAAATGTAGTTGCTGATCCTAAGGTTACTTCTAAGCCGATCACTTTGGTTAGCACTGAGAAATTAGAAGAGGTTATTCCTGGTATTTTTCCCTCCTGTGCTGTGACTCGAGCTATGGCCAAAAAGGCCCAAGAAGAACCAAAAGATTGTACACAATCTACAGATGTCTTAGTTCATTTGTCAGATACATTCTTAAACAACTATGACCATGATGTGCAGAATTCTAGTGATACAAATCCCAAGGCCAGGGTAGATTCTGAAAAACAAGACTCAATTGACTGTCAAGATGTATCACTTTCTAAATCAAAATTGATTTCAGAGCAGGAAGATGATCCTGAATTAGCTCCTTTATTCAAGTTGGTCTTGCCACCAGTAGAGCTAGATAAGGTCCCTGTAGGCTATTATGTCAGAAATGGTGTACTTATGCGAAAGTGGAGGCCACCAAATGTCCCTGCATCTGAAGAATGGTCAGTAGTACACCAGATTGTTGTACCAAAAATGTACCAAAGTGAGATACTGAAATTGGCCCATGAGTCTCCAATGGGTGGCCATTTAGCCATCAACAAAACTTACAACAAGATAACCAAACATTTCTATTGGCCTCAAATTCGGCACTGTGTGGCAGAATTTTGCAAGACTTGTCACATTTGTCAAATGGTAGGAAAGCCAAACCAAAAAATTCCTGCAGCTCCTCTCAAACCCATTCCAGCATTTGAGGAACCATTTAGCAAAGTGATAATTGACTGTGTAGGTCCCTTACCAAAAACTAAATCCAGAAACCAATATCTTTTGACCATTATGTGCGCCTCAACCAGATTTCCCGAAGCCATACCATTGACCAACATAACAGCTCCCAAAATCTCAAAAGCTCTGGTTAATTTCTTTACTCTAGTTGGCTTACCAAAAGAGATCCAGTCAGATCAAGGGTCAAATTTCATGTCAGGACTATTTCAACAGGTTGTATTTCAGTTAGGTGCCAAACAGATCAAATCTAGTGCTTATCACCCAGAATCCCAAGGTGCACTTGAAAGGTTCCATTCCACTTTGAAGAATATGATTAGGACATATTGTTTAGACAATGAAAAAGATTGGGATGAAGGCATCAGCTTATTATTGTTTGCAGTTAGAGAATCTGTTCAACAGTCTTTAGGCTTTAGTCCCTTCGAGTTGGTCTTTGGCCATTCAGTCCGTGGTCCTCTCAAGCTGTTGAAGGAAAATTGGTTATCTGAGAACACCGAGAGCCTAAATCTGTTAGACTATGTCTCGAAGTTCAGAGATAAGTTGAAGAAGGCTTGTGAGCTGGCGCAACAAAACATGAAAACTTCTCAGTCAAAAATAGAAGATTATTGAACTGGAGTTTGATGTTGCAAGAACACAATCTTCAAATAGAACATGTTAAAGGAAAGGATAATATCTGTGCGGATGCCCTGTCCAGAAGCTGTATTTAAATTGTAATTTATATACCTGTAATTAGTAAGTTTATAAAGGTTATACATGGTACTAATTTTACTTTTGTATTTAGACAAAAATGTTTTGTAAAATGTTATTACCTGTGTTTGTATACATCATGAAAATCTCTTGTAAAATTTTGTAATCCCTTGGTTTCCAAAATTTTTCTTTAAGGGGGAGGTGTTACATATATTGGACACTATATTAGTACATTGTATATTACATATATTAGGCACTATATTAGTGCATTGTTTAATTTAAGCTTTATGTTTATACATTGTCATAAAAGATAATTGTGTTGTTGGTTCTTTTTGTGTGTTAACATTTAAAGTAAGGGAGTTATTGATTTTTGTGTTTTAGTGTTTATTGATTTGTTCACAGACTGGGGGAAATCCCCCCCCCTCAGTGGTTATGTTAGATTTGGGGAAACCCAATTACCAGTAGTTTCTAGAACTTCCTCATTTGGCCTAGATGGCTTACTCTTCTTTTGAGTTGGTTCTGTACAATTCCAGAGGAATCTGTGAATGTATATAAGGAATGTACATCTGACCACAAGTGAACTTTGTATTCGCTTGCTATAAGGAGAGCTATTGTGTTTTGGAGTATAATATATGCTTATATCACTGTGAACTTTTACTGGAGTGAACTGGATACATCATCTGGACAGATTTATTGTACTTTGGATATTTTGGATATTGTACATTCATATAACAGAGAGTGAATTTACTGCATTTTGGACATTGTCCACATCTTGGAGCAGACAGTACAGTTGTGTTAACTCTCTAAATATCTCCAGACAGACATTCTGTGTGACTGGTTATATAAAGAATAGCAGGACAAGAACCTTTTGTGTTGTTGAGTGTGAGACAGGTCACAAGATATAGATATCCGTGTGTGAGTGAACATTGGACAGATCACAGGACAGACCACAGGACATTGGATAAACCACAGAATATACCACAGGATGGATTAGAGAACAGATTGCTGGATATGGCGGATAAACTTAACTCATAATCTCTGTGGTCAGGTCAGCTAGATCTTATTATTGTATTAGTGTGTTTGGTTAAGAGCATACCAGTTGACTGTAATCATTATTGTTGACTATTAAATAAATTTGTTAAGTTCAACTTTTTGCTTTTTCTGTTACAACTTAAAGACAACCGGTAATTGCTACCGTGCTTGCCCGTGACCGTAACAGGAAAATTGGGGGCTCGTCCGGGATTCAACCATTTGATTACAAGCATTTGATCAACCGTTCAATTAACATTTTGAAAATCCATTTGATTTAGTAATTGGTTACAGTCAACAGTGCTCAAAATGGCTAGTGCTAAGGAGTTTGTACAGTCACCATCTATGGAAGTTCTAGAAACTTTTAAAAAAGATATGTTAATGCAGATAGCGCAAGAGTTACAGTTAGAGGTGAAAAGGTCAACACGTAAACATGAACTTAAAAGGCTTATTGTTGAACAGTTGGTTGATAAAGATGTTTTACCTGATAGTTGTTTAGAAGTGTATAAGCCTCTACCGATGGAACCTTCTGGGCAATATGAGATCAGGCGATTACAAATTGAAAGAGAGTTAAGACTTAAAGAGCTTGAAGCTCAACAGCGAAAAGAAGAGCTTGAAGCTCAACAACGAAAAGAAGAGCTTGAAGCTCAACAGCGAAAAGAAGAGCTTGAAGCTCAACAACGAAAAGAAGAGCTTGAAGCTCAACAACGAAAAGAAGAGCTTGAAGTTCAACAGCGAAAAGAAGAGCTTGAAGCTCGACAAAGAAAAGAAGAGCTTGAGGCTCGAAAAGAAGAGCTTGAAGCTCAAAAATATGAAAAAGAACTTGAGCTTAAACATGAAAGAAAAATGAAAGCTTTAGAATTAAATGCTCGTCGAATTGCCCATGAAGAGTCCATTGCTACCAAATTTGATTTGGGTAAAAATGTGCGACTGGTACCACCTTTTAATGAGTCCGAGGTTGATAAGTACTTTCAACACTTTGAAAGAGTAGCTCAAAATTTGAAATGGCCTATAGACCAGTGGCCTTTATTGCTGCAAAGTGTTTTGAGGGGAAAGGCCCAGGAGGCATACACGGCTTTGCCAATTTCTGAATGTGTGGACTATAACTCTGTCAAAAATGCTATTTTGAAAGCATATGAGTTGGTACCAGAAGCATATCGTCAAAAATTCAGAAATTATCGTAAACAAGAAAGTCAAACTCATGTTGAATTTGCCCATGAGAAAGAAGTGTACTTTGACAGATGGTGTAATTCTAGGGAAGTAGGTACAGACTTTGAAAAACTTAGGCAAGTTATTTTGATTGAAGAGTTCAAAAGGTGTGTTCGTGATGACATTAAAACCTATCTAGATGAACAGAAAGTTGAAAATTTGGCAAAAGCAGCAGCTTATGCTGATGATTATGCGCTAACTCACAAGTCCACTTTCAACAAGAATAAGTCCTTTGGTCCTGCTAAAAAGTCGTATCCAGAAATAGGAAAGAAATCTGAAAATGTAGCTCCAGAAAAGAGTTCAGATAAGGGTCAAACCTCAAATCAGACTATGAGTAAGGATAGGAAACCCAGATCCTTTGCTCCTGTTTGCCACTATTGTAAGAAACCTGGGCATGTTATGTCTGACTGTTGGCTCTTAAAGAAGAGAAGAGAAAAGGAGGCAACGCCCAACGCCTTTGTGTCTAGCAAGTCTAACTGGCGTTCAAATCCCAATAGAGCAGAGTCTAGTATTGGTTTAGACAAGTCTGAGATTATTAGGGAAGAGTTCAAACCTTTTGTGTCTGAGGGTTTTGTATCCTTGGAAAGTAGTTCCAGTCAGGTCCCCATTAAGATATTAAGAGACACTGGAGCTACTCAGTCCTTACTTTTAGAAGGTATATTGCCATTGAGTGTAAGCACATCTACTGGTGAGAGTGTCATTGCTCAAGGTATTGAAGGAGGCTGTGTGAACGTTCCCTTGCATAAGGTCAAGTTAGTATCAGACTTAGTTACTGGTTCTGTTGTTGTGGGTACCAGGCCCACTTTACCCATTAAAGGGGTATCTTTGTTGTTGGGAAATGATCTTGCAGGTGGAAATGTAGTTGCTGATCCTAAGGTTACTTCTAAGCCGATCACTTTGGTTAGCACTGAGAAATTAGAAGAGGTTATTCCTGGTATTTTTCCCTCCTGTGCTGTGACTCGAGCTATGGCCAAAAAGGCCCAAGAAGAACCAAAAGATTGTAAACAATCTACAGATGTCTTAGTTGATTTGTCAGATACATTCTTAAACAACTATGACCATGATGTGCAGAATTCTAGTGATACAAATCCCAAGGCCAGGGTAGATTCTGAAAAACAAGACTCAATTGACTGTCAAGATGTATCACTTTCTAAATCAAAATTGATTTCAGAGCAGGAAGATGATCCTGAATTAGCTCCTTTATTCAAGTTGGTCTTGCCACCAGTAGAGCTAGATAAGGTCCCTGTAGGCTATTATGTCAGAAATGGTGTACTTATGCGAAAGTGGAGGCCACCAAATGTCCCTGCATCTGAAGAATGGTCAGTAGTACACCAGATTGTTGTACCAAAAATGTACCAAAGTGAGATACTGAAATTGGCCCATGAGTCTCCAATGGGTGGCCATTTAGCCATCAACAAAACTTACAACAAGATAACCAAACATTTCTATTGGCCTCAAATTCGGCACTGTGTGGCAGAATTTTGCAAGACTTGTCACATTTGTCAAATGGTAGGAAAGCCAAACCAAAAAATTCCTGCAGCTCCTCTCAAACCCATTCCAGCATTTGAGGAACCATTTAGCAAAGTGATAATTGACTGTGTAGGTCCCTTACCAAAAACTAAATCCAGAAACCAATATCTTTTGACCATTATGTGCGCCTCAACCAGATTTCCCGAAGCCATACCATTGACCAACATAACAGCTCCCAAAATCTCAAAAGCTCTGGTTAATTTCTTTACTCTAGTTGGCTTACCAAAAGAGATCCAGTCAGATCAAGGGTCAAATTTCATGTCAGGACTAGTTCAACAGGTTGTATTTCAGTTAGGTGCCAAACAGATCAAATCTAGTGCTTATCACCCAGAATCCCAAGGTGCACTTGAAAGGTTCCATTCCACTTTGAAGAATATGATTAGGACATATTGTTTAGACAATGAAAAAGATTGGGATGAAGGCATCAGCTTATTATTGTTTGCAGTTAGAGAATCTGTTCAAGAGTCTTTAGGCTTTAGTCCCTTCGAGTTGGTCTTTGGCCATTCAGTCCGTGGTCCTCTCAAGCTGTTGAAGGAAAATTGGTTATCTGAGAACACCGAGAGCCTAAATCTGTTAGACTATGTCTCGAAGTTCAGAGATAAGTTGAAGAAGGCTTGTGAGCTGGCGCAACAAAACTTGAAAACTTCTCAGTCAAAAATAGAAGATTATTGAACTGGAGTTTAATGTTGCAAGAACACAATCTTCAAATAGAACATGTTAAAGGAAAGGAGAATATCTGTGCGGATGCCCTGTCCAGAAGCTGTATTTAAATTGTAATTTTTATACCTGTAATTAGTAAGTTTATAAAGGTTATACATGGTACTAATTTTACTTTTGTATTTAGACAAAAATGTTTTGTAAAATGTTATTACCTGTGTTTGTATACATCATGAAAATCTCTTGTAAAATTTTGTAATCCCTTGGTTTCCAAAATTTTTCTTTAAGGGGGGAGGTGTTACATATATTGGACACTATATTAGTACATTGTATATTACATATATTAGGCACTATATTAGTGCATTGTTTAATTTAAGCTTTATGTTTATACATTGTCATGAAAGATAATTGTGTTGTTGGTTCTTTTTGTGTGTTAACATTTAAAGTAAGGGAGTTATTGATTTTTGTGTTTTAGTGTTTATTGATTTGTTCACAGACTGGGGGAAATCCCCCCCTCAGTGGTTATGTTAGATTTGGGGAAACCCAATTACCAGTAGTTTCTAGAACTTCCTCATTTGGCCTAGATGGCTTAATCTTCTTTTGAGTTGGTTCTGTACAATTCCAGAGGAATCTGTGAATGTATATAAGGAATGTACATCTGACCACAAGTGAACTTTGTATTCGCTTGCTATAAGGAGAGCTATTGTGTTTTGGAGTATAATATATGCTTATATCACTGTGAACTTTTACTGGAGTGAACTGGATACATCATCTGGACAGATTTATTGTACTTTGGATATTTTGGATATTGTACATTCATATAACAGAGAGTGAATTTACTGCATTTTGGACATTGTCCACATCTTGGAGCAGACAGTACAGTTGTGTTAACTCTCTAAATATCTCCAGACAGACATTCTGTGTGACTGGTTATATAAAGAATAGCAGGACAAGAACCTTTTGTGTTGTTGAGTATGAGACAGGTCACAAGATATAGATATCCGTGTGTGAGTGAACATTGGACAGATCACAGGACAGACCACAGGACATTGGATAGACCATAGAATATACCACAGGACGGATTAGAGAACAGATTGCTGGATATGGCGGATAAACTTAACTCATAATCTCTGTGGTCAGGTCAGCTAGATCTTATTATTGTATTAGTGTGTTTGGTTAAGAGCATACCAGTTGACTGTAATCATTATTGTTGACTATTAAATAAATTTGTTAAGTTCAACTTTTTGCTTTTTCTGTTACAACTTAAAGACAACCGGTAATTGCTACCGTGCTTGCCCGTGACCGTAACAGGAAAATTGGGGGCTCGTCCGGGATTCAACCATTTGATTACAAGCATTTGATCAACCGTTCAATTAACATTTTGAAAATCCATTTGATTTAGTAATTGGTTACAGTCAACAGTGCTCAAAATGGCTAGTGCTAAGGAGTTTGTACAGTCACCATCTATGGAAGTTCTAGAAACTTTTAAAAAAGATATGTTAATGCAGATAGCGCGAGAGTTACAGTTAGAGGTGAAAAGGTCAACACGTAAACATGAACTTAAAAGGCTTATTGTTGAACAGTTGGTTGATGAAGATGTTTTACCTGATAGTTGTTTAGAAGTGTATAAGCCTCTACCGATGGAACCTTCTGGGCAATATGAGATCAGGCGATTACAAATTGAAAGAGAGTTAAGACTTAAAGAGCTTGAAGCTCAACAGCGAAAAGAAGAGCTTGAAGCTCAACAACGAAAAGAAGAGCTTGAAGCTCAACAGCGAAAAGAAGAGCTTGAAGCTCAACAACGAAAAGAAGAGCTTGAAGCTCAACAATGAAAAGAAGAGCTTGAAGCTCAACAGCGAAAAGAAGAGCTTGAAGCTCGACAAAGAAAAGAAGAGCTTGAGGCTCGAAAAGAAGAGCTTGAAGCTCAAAAATATGAAAAAGAACTTGAGCTTAAACATGAAAGAGAAATGAAAGCTTTAGAATTAAATGCTCGTCGAATTGCCCATGAAGAGTCCATTGCTACCAAATTTGATTTGGGTAAAAATGTGCGACTGGTACCACCTTTTAATGAGTCCGAGGTTGATAAGTACTTTCAACACTTTGAAAGAGTAGCTCAAAATTTGAAATGGCCTATAGACCAGTGGCCTTTATTGCTGCAAAGTGTTTTGAGGGGAAAGGCCCAGGAGGCATACACGGCTTTGCCAATTTCTGAATGTGTGGACTATAACTCTGTCAAAAATGCTATTTTGAAAGCATATGAGTTGGTACCAGAAGCATATCGTCAAAAATTCAGAAATTATCGTAAACAAGAAAGTCAAACTCATGTTGAATTTGCCCATGAGAAAGAAGTGTACTTTGACAGATGGTGTAATTCTAGGGAAGTAGGTACAGACTTTGAAAAACTTAGGCAAGTTATTTTGATTGAAGAGTTCAGAAGGTGTGTTGACATTAAAACCTATCTAGATGAACAGAAAGTTGAAAATTTGGCAAAAGCAGCAGCTTATGCTGATGATTATGCGCTAACTCACAAGTCCACTTTCAACAAGAATAAGTCCTTTGGTCCTGCTAAAAAGTCGTATCCAGAAATAGGAAAGAAATCTGAAAATGTAGCTCCAGAAAAGAGTTCAGATAAGGGTCAAACCTCAAATCAGACTATGAGTAAGGATAGGAAACCCAGATCCTTTGCTCCTGTTTGCCACTATTTTAAGAAACCTGGGCATGTTATGTCTGACTGTTGGCTCTTAAAGAAGAGAAGAGAAAAGGAGGCAACGCCCAACGCCTTTGTGTCTAGCAAGTCTAACTGGTGTTCAAATCCCAATAGAGCAGAGTCTAGTATTGGTTTAGACAAGTCTGAGATTATTAGGGAAGAGTTCAAACCTTTTGTGTCTGAGGGTTTTGTATCCTTGGAAAGTAGTTCCAGTCAGGTCCCCATTAAGATATTAAGAGACACTGGAGCTACTCAGTCCTTACTTTTAGAAGGTGTATTGCCATTGAGTGTAAGCACATCTACTGGTGAGAGTGTCATTGCTCAAGGTATTGAAGGAGGCTGTGTGAACGTTCCCTTGCATAAGGTCAAGTTAGTATCAGACTTAGTTACTGGTTCTGTTGTTGTGGGTACCAGGCCCACTTTACCCATTAAAGGGGTATTTTTGTTGTTGGGAAATGATCTTGCAGGTGGAAAGGTAGTTGCTGATCCTAAGGTTACTTCTAAGCCGATCACTTTGGTTAGCACTGAGAAATTAGAAGAGGTTATTCCTGGTATTTTTCCCTCCTGTGCTGTGACTCGAGCTATGGCCAAAAAGGCCCAAGAAGAACCAAAAGATTGTAAACAATCTACAGATGTCTTAGTTGATTTGTCAGATACATTCTAAAACAACTATGACCATGATGTGCAGAATTCTAGTGATACAAATCCCAAGGCCAGGGTAGATTCTGAAAAACAAGACTCAATTGACTGTCAAGATGTATCACTTTCTAAATCAAAATTGATTTCAGAGCAGGAAGATGATCCTGAATTAGCTCCTTTATTCAAGTTGGTCTTGCCACCAGTAAAGCTAGATAAGGTCCCTGTAGGCTATTATGTCAGAAATGGTGTACTTATGCGAAAGTGGAGGCCACCAAATGTCCCTGCATCTGAAGAATGTCAGTAGTACACCAGATTGTTGTACCAAAAATGTACCAAAGTGAGATACTGAAATTGGCCCATGAGTCTCCAATGGGTGGCCATTTAGGCATCAACAAAACTTACAACAAGATAACCAAACATTTCTATTGGCCTCAAATTCGGCACTGTGTGGCAGAATTTTGCAAGACTTGTCACATTTGTCAAATGGTAGGAAAGCCAAACCAAAAAATTCCTGCAGCTCCTCTCAAACCCATTCCAGCATTTGAGGAACCATTTAGCAAAGTGATAATTGACTGTGTAGGTCCCTTACCAAAAACTAAATCCAGAAACCAATATCTTTTGACCATTATGTGCGCCTCAACCAGATTTCCCGAAGCCATACCATTGACCAACATAACAGCTCCCAAAATCTCAAAAGCTCTGGTTAATTTCTTTACTCTAGTTGGCTTACCAAAAGAGATCCAGTCAGATCAAGGGTCAAATTTCATGTCAGGACTATTTCAACAGGTTGTATTTCAGTTAGGTGCCAAACAGATCAAATCTAGTGCTTATCACCCAGAATCCCAAGGTGCACTTGAAAGGTTCCATTCCACTTTGAAGAATATGATTAGGACATATTGTTTAGACAATGAAAAAGATTGGGATGAAGGCATCAGCTTATTATTGTTTGCAGTTAGAGAATCTGTTCAAGAGTCTTTAGGCTTTAGTCCCTTCGAGTTGGTCTTTGGCCATTCAGTCCGTGGTCCTCTCAAGCTGTTGAAGGAAAATTGGTTATCTGAGAACACCGAGAGCCTAAATCTGTTAGACTATGTCTCGAAGTTCAGAGATAAGTTGAAGAAGGCTTGTGAGCTGGTGCAACAAAACTTGAAAACTTCTCAGTCAAAAATAGAAGATTATTGAACTGGAGTTTAATGTTGCAAGAACACAATCTTCAAATAGAACATGTTAAAGGAAAGGATAATATCTGTGCGGATGCCCTGTCCAGAAGCTGTATTTAAATTGTAATTTATATACCTGTAATTAGTAAGTTTATAAAGGTTATACATGGTACTAATTTTACTTTTGTATTTAGACAAAAATGTTTTGTAAAATGTTATTACCTGTGTTTGTATACATCATGAAAATCTCTTGTAAAATTTTGTAATCCCTTGGTTTCCAAAATTTTTCTTTAAGGGGGGAGGTGTTACATATATTGGACACTATATTAGTACATTGTATATTACATATATTAGGCACTATATTAGTGCATTGTTTAATTTAAGCTTTATGTTTATACATTGTCATAAAAGATAATTGTGTTGTTGGTTCTTTTTGTGTGTTAACATTTAAAGTAAGGGAGTTATTGATTTTTGTGTTTTAGTGTTTATTGATTTGTTCACAGACTGGGGGAAATCCCCCCCTCAGTGGTTATGTTAGATTTGGGGAAACCCAATTACCAGTAGTTTCTAGAACTTCCTCATTTGGCCTAGATGGCTTAATCTTCTTTTGAGTTGGTTCTGTACAATTCCAGAGGAATCTGTGAATGTATATAAGGAATGTACATCTGACCACAAGTGAACTTTGTATTCGCTTGCTATAAGGAGAGCTATTGTGTTTTGGAGTATAATATATGCTTATATCACTGTGAACTTTTACTGGAGTGAACTGGATACATCATCTGGACAGATTTATTGTACTTTGGATATTTTGGATATTGTACATTCATATAACAGAGAGTGAATTTACTGTATTTTGGACATTGTCCACATCTTGGAGCAGACAGTACAGTTGTGTTAACTCTCTAAATATCTCCAGACAGACATTCTGTGTGACTGGTTATATAAAGAATAGCAGGGCAAGAACCTTTTGTGTTGTTGAGTGTGAGACAGGTCACAAGATATAGATATCCGTGTGTGAGTGAACATTGGACAGATCACAGGACAGACCACAGGACATTGGATAGACCACAGAATATACCACAGGACGGATTAGAGAACAGATTGCTGGATATGGCGGATAAACTTAACTCATAATCTCTGTGGTCAGGTCAGCTAGATCTTATTATTGTATTAGTGTGTTTGGTTAAGAGCATACCAGTTGACTGTAATCATTATTGTTGACTATTAAATAAATTTGTTAAGTTCAACTTTTTGCTTTTTCTGTTACAACTTAAAGACAACCGGTAATTGCTACCGTGCTTGCCCGTGACCGTAACAGTACTGTGACAACAAATGTAACAATATTTGCATTGTAAGACATCATTTCACTGGGATATTTGAATGACATGGTGTTGTAACAATTCAATATCCAGTGAATTTAAGTTGAAAAATTGTGTAAGCAAGTGTAAATGAAATTGATACAATTGGAGATTAATTTACTAGATTTGGAATGTATTCCCTTGTTTTCATAAGCTCCCAAAAATTTATGAAATTTTAATCAGCAAAATATGGTTTTTACATATTTAACTGCAACCAGAAACAATTAAAAACAAGAATAATTCACTTCTTTGTTTACTTCTATATCACCCTTGGAAGTGGGGTGTTACAACAGATGTGACTACTTCATTTAAAGTTATATTGGTTCTATTTTTTGTATGACGAAAACAGCACAAAAAGTGACTATTAAAGGACTTTGAGTTGCAGGAATTGGCAAATCAAGGTACATGAACAAAGAACAACCATGTTTTATTAGTTATTTGATGGCTAATAGTCAGGCAATTGTACAGCAAAGTTGATTTAAAACACTATGCCTTGTATCTTTTGCTCCAAAGTCTGAGTCCAATACCTGCCCCCTCCCAACGACAATCACACAAGAGCCATGGCGTTCTGGTCATATTTATTACACAATAACAAGATGTCGAGCTTTTGTAATCTGCCACTTTTTGTTTACTGCAGAAATCTAAAATATTATTGTGTCAGGCTATCATTTTACTGACAAGAAAATCTATATTTCCACTACACTTTCACTTCTGTTTTTACTTATAATTACCTTTTCCTCTACCTTAGTTAGCATTCAATGATCAAATTATGATGGCAATCATGGAAATATGTTTTAACATCATACTTAAGCAATGATTCCAGCCCTTATCAACTAAACATTATCAAATTCATCTAAAACTCTGCAAATGTTTTTACACACCAATGCATAAACCAAACTAATAGTTTGTTTTCACAATAAACTGCAAAGTAAGATTAACTTTATTTCTTATTATCCTCGACCCAAATATTTAATTGTCTCTGCATACAACTCACACACTGCATTAAGTTCTGGGTCATGAGGTGAGGGTCTATCCGTGGCTCTGTTGTCAAACAAACTTCAGATCCTGATCCTTTTTTATCCTTACCCGCATGAGTTTGTCAGTCCTTGTACATAACTTTTTTAAAACACTTTTTTAATCTACCCATGGCTCAATCCTCATCCAGGTAGATTCATCTAGGCGCTATAATTTTTAGCACTACCTGCACTACTTTGTTTTCATTATTTTTAGTCTCTCTATTATTTTTTTCCCTTTTATTACATGAAGATGAACGACATGGCTAACAATATTAACAGAGATGTTCATCACAGTAACACAGATAAAATGTCTATGCTAATCACTTATTTTAAATCTTTCTGTTTTACCATCAGTATCAATCCTGATGAAAACACTGTTCCCTACTTGCTTCTGAATGCGTTGCATAGCAGATTTACAGTAAACCATCTCCTATTATGGTGAAGCCTTTTCATTTTCTTCCCCTGACCTATTTACTCCTTAAACATTTTTTCACCATATCCTTGCTATTTTGCTGTGTGACAAAGATTAACAATAGTTATAAAAGAAGACATTAAGTGCACGCATGATACTAACGAGAATAGTGTCATATTCCTTAAATTATCATCTAATCTAATCTAATCTATTGCAGGCACAATATCGTCTCTACAAGGGGGAATTCAGTGTGCTAGTTAACAAAAATCATTTATTGTAAGGAGGGCCAAGGGGCGGTCCAAGGTCAGTGATCTAGAGTTATGGGTGCAACCAAAAAGGAAGGTGATTAAGTTGGGAAACTGGATTTGAAGAGGTGGGTTTTGAGGTGTTTCTGAATGATGCTACAGAGGAGCTATTTCTTATTTGGAAGGGGAAAGAGTTCCAAAGAACTGGGGTATAGTGACTGAATGAATTAAAAAAGTGTTTGATTTATTTATGAACTCTACAGTCAAATACAGTCATTGTATTTCTGGAAGAGGTGTATGAGTGAATTAATTTGCTGGTAAGCTGGTTGACCGTGCTTTAGAGTTTTGTATGTAATGAGGCCTATATTCAATTGTACCCTGTACCTGACTGATAGCCAATGGAGTTTTTCAGTTGAGGGGTAACATGTGATAATTTAGGGAAATGGGTGACCACCCTGCTGAGTGAGTTTTGGACCCTTTGTAATCTCCTTAACTCAAAATCAGTGAGTGATACAGAGAATTGAAGTGATGTTTTCAGGTCTAAAAGGGGATGAAGTCTGTAGAGGTAGAGGTCTCTAGCATGAACTCTGGTATACTTTATGACCTGTGACACATTGTCTGAGAGAGTGAAGTTAGAATCGAACATTATTCTGAGGTTCTTGACACTTTGTGCTGGTGAAACCTGACTACAGAGAATATTGATTGGAAAGTTGCTTACAATTGTTTTTGGAGCCTATCAAAATAAACTTGGTTTTGCCAGGATTCTGTTTTAATTTATTTGTGAACATGAAAGTTTTGGATGTCGTTTAGGCAGTTCTTTAGTGTTTGTATATAGGGACAAAAACTTGCTAGTGAGTGTTATGTATAACTGGGTATCATTGGCATAGAAGTAGTAAGTAATACTACTGTGAGAGTGAATGATTGAGGTGATTGGGCTTGTATAGAGAGAAAAAATAATTGGACCAAGGATGGAGCCCTGGGGCACCGCAAAATGGAGTGCAGCAGGATGTGAGGGTGTTTTACCTACCTTGACCAAGTGTTTCCTTCTCGACAGGTATGATTTGAACCAGTCGAGTGCTAGTTCACTAATTCCACAGTAAGCATTAAGTCTGTCAAGGAGAATGGTGTGGTCAGTGGTATCAAAGGCGGCGGAGAGATCCAAGTGGGTGAGGGCTGTGACAGACTCTTTGGCCATGATGGGAAGATCATTCTGAATATTAAGGAGGGCACTTTCAGTAGAATGATGGAAAGCAGTCTTAAGGCCAGCTTCATCAATGTGAGTGTGCAGCTGGACTACTACTACCCTTTCAAGTATCTTTGACATAAAGTACGCACCATAATTTTTGTGGGTTGTGGTGATTGTCTTGAATTTTTGCTTTAAGGAAATCTAATTTGGCCTGCATGCAGGCTCTATTGTACTGGTGGACTTTCTTCATGTATTGGGATTTATTAAAGGTAGATTTATTTCTGCACCACATGTGTTCAAGCGTTTGGTCTCTTTTGCTGCTATTATGGTTTCATTAACCCATGATGGAATTACTTTGCCTCGGTGTGTTTGGTATGAGGTGGTGCATGTTCATCAATAAGGGCTGACAAGGAGTGATATTGATTGTACAGAGTATCAGCTTCAATTTTCTCAATGGTATTTGCGGAAGATAACAGCAGCATTAGTATGGGATCTATGGGTCGAGATATTTAGGGTGAAACTAATTGAAAAATGATCGGAAAAGGCATCAGTGGTATGGACATTAAAATATTGTCATTGTTGGATTTGGTTCAAACCAGGTAAACAGTATGTCCATGATTATGTTTTTTTGTGAAATTTCTTTCTATTTATCAATTCTGCTCATGGTATGAAGTTTACTTTTCATCTCACAATTATTTAAGCAGGTATTTTTGTGTTCTGACTTATTCCATTATATATATGTATATATATGTAAACGTTACTTTGTACTCTGCTTAGTTTCTGTTGATACTGTTATGTTACTTCAATTTAATAACACCGAATAACACTGACACTAGTCTGAAGACTGCATAGCTAGAATTCCGAGAAACAAACATTTGTACCACCTACTGTTAAGATGATTCATTTTCACTGCTTTTACAATCATTTCTATGCTTCTACCTTTAATCCGAAATAACAACTGATTGAAATCTTAGAAAGCTTACAAAAAAAGAAAAGCTATAAAAGCTAACACTTCCAATGAGGGGTTGCTAAACAGTTATCCGAATATCCGAATTTTATTTGGTGAAGCTTATTGAATGTTCAGGACAATAATTGAGTTCAAAAAGTGCATTGAGAAGTTGATTTTTCAAATGGTCATTTATTTTCAAAATAACCAATTCAACATATTCTTGCTCTCTATCAACTGACACATATGTACAAGTGATTTTGTTTTATTTCATCCAGTTTGTAATAATTAAAGCTACGAATATCTGAAAACTCTATGCTTTGTTTATTTTTGTCACCAGCTAAGAAGCACAAGCTATGTATGGTAGGCACTAAATATCAAATATCCGAAATAGTTCACACGGCTTGTGTGTTCAAAATCAGCATTAAACTTAATATAACCTTTTGATCAATGTATAATATATAATAATCATGCGTTGACTTTTTACAGATTAACAAACCAAAAAGAATTTTTTGTCAGATGAAGACAGATATAAAGATGAAACGAGTGGTGCAGTTACTTCCAGTTGTAGTATTAAAACAAATAATCATAAATTTCATTAAATCTTTTGGTTCATAGCTTTTACCTAAGCCTGTATCCTGAATATTTTTCAGAACAGACCACTTATTTTTGTAGAAATATTTAAACTGAATTAATACAAAACAAAAGTCCAGCATGGGGCTGAAGGGTTTGTTAAGTGGGCATGTTTAACAGTGCTTAAATATAATTCTTTACATCTTTTCTTTTATGGATCCATTTGTGCTTATATTCGCACTCATGCACTACATACGTGTGATGAGTAAACAGTAATACTTGGGCTGGTATTCATAAACAAATTCAAACTCAATCTCAAAGTTAAACACGAGTTTAAACTCAAAATCATATATAATGCCTATTTCCAAGTGAGTATATACTTAAATTCAGGCTCAATTTTTTTTGTTGCTTACGATATTGAGCAAATTTAATTTTGCATGAAAGGAGTCATAAATGATTATTATTAGTTTTGCTGGTGAATATTTCGACACCACGTCAATGGAAAAGAGACTTTAACATATAAAAAGTAGGGTTACCCAGTTTAAATCAGTTCTTTTTTAAAATATATTTGGAAAAATGGGAGGCAGTACATCATAAATGTTCATGAGGTATATGGTAAAAAATTGGTTGAAGCTTGGATTTCTTTGATAATTCCCATGAGAAGTATAAAATTGGATAAATTAGACTGGCTCTTTGCAGTGAAGTTCATGAGGTCATTGTCTAAAGCCTCGGGGAGATTTTTTGCTTGAACTTAGAAAGAAAAATTTCACTTATTATATTTTAAATTTTGTATTTGTAGAATTTGAAGTTCTTCTCGTTGGTTCAAACTTGTGGATTTTGCTAGCAGGCCACATTAGGGGCCTGTTGGAGCAGTTTGCATCCACCTTAAATATTTCTAGGTACTATGCTCCTCACTCTCCAGCAAAAGTTTCCTGTTAGTGTGGTGTCAAACTGACGCCCCAGTGATTCAATTTGGGTAAACAGTGACCATTTTGAATTCATAAACTGAGTGGAAATCATGAAATATTTTGTTCTGTCACATTTACAAGAAGTTTTATCTTTATTATTTTACCATTTTAGTTGTTTTATAACTTTTACAATGCCTAACACCAAGAAGACACCTGTTGGGGTTACAAAGAAAAAGTGACAGCGTCAGCCAGGGCCAGGATTAGTACCAGGAAAACATGGAGGACTGCAGACAACAACGGTTCCTATATAACTGAAAAACCTAAAAGAACTGTTAAAAAACCTTCATTGTCTGACAATCCTGGACCTACCCAACAAGGAACAACAATAAATGACACCATACTAGCATACCTAGCCAAAATTGATGAATCTACTAAAGTGTTGACCCAACATGTCAATTAAATTGAAGAAATCAATCTTTGGACATGACACCAGTTAGGCAGGGGGCCCACTCGCAAGATAATGATGCAGCGGACCCATTCTGTCCACAAGTTGCCTCTACATCACGCCCTAATAATCAGTTACTGAGGTTCCAAGAGTCTAATGTCCTGATAGTACAACCAGGTCAGCTGGGACGAGGGGCTGACTCACAAGGCTTAATTCTCCATCAGGATCCAAACGTCAAAGGCAACTTCACATCTTTACAACCCTGGCAACCACAATGCACGAATCAAGATAATATGATCCCATGGGCTTCTAATTGGGCATGTTATTATGAAGGGAACCAATCTTATGAAAATTTTATGTAGCCATGTTATCATGTCCCCCTGACCCATTGTATATCGACAGTTCCATTGATATGTATATAAAATGGCATGATAATGTCAATCCAGCTGTTGAGCAGGGTGTTGATCCAGCTTTGGCATTCAGCAACTATACAAAAGACTGTGTTTATCAAGAATTATATAATGTTACTTATGAAGATTACATGGTATCAGTAATTGATCAACTTATAGAATACCAAGATCAGGTACAATTAAGAAGCCAGAAACCTGAAGCCATAAATAATGTATCAAGCACCAATTCTTGTACTAACCACCTAACTGACCCCACCACCATTCAAAGTCATCTCCTTACTAAAAATTTGAGAGAATTTCGAGGCTTATGATGACCAAGACAGAGCTACCACTCAGCTTACTGATTTTCTCACTTCTCTGACAAATGCAGGGGCTTTTTATTGTTAGAATCTGGTTGTTTTGAATTCATAGGCCCAGATAGGGAACCAGTTAATATTTCTTCAATTGACCAATGCATTGCCCCCTGCTAACATTATCAGGGAAACAGGGAAACCGAACTACAAACAAGCCAGAATGCCTCTAAATGCAGGTTTAAACATACATAGATGGGAAGCTTATCTTGCAGACTACCCCCTTCAAAAGCTTCTCCAATACCTCAAATTTGGCTTCCCAATGTCGATTGTTAAACCCCATAGTCTTACTGTCACAAACCATTTCTCAGAAATGATAAAATGGGCCATACTGGCCCAGTTGACGCTGTTAACACTGACCATTATCATTGTTCACCACTTCTCACTCAATCAAAGGATTCTCATATCCATATGGGGTGTCATTAAATGACAGGGTCGGCAAAAACGGTATGAAATTTAATTTAAACTTTCCATCAGTAGATGATATTGTAGCAACATCTTAGAGACTGAAGATGACGTGTACTCAGAGTTGGGGTCAATTACTTTGATCAATTACAAGTACTTCTTGAATTATCAGTGGTCAATTACAAATACAATTACAATTGCTATAGACTGAGAAAAACAATTACAACTACTTTCAATCAATTACAACTACAATTACAAGAAGGAAAAGTTCAGTAAAAATTTAATTTCTACAAGCGTCATATATCAGATATGTGTTGTTGGGATTAACATAAGTAACAAAGTTTAACATTTTTATAAAACTTAAAGTTTTGTGTGTCTTTTGATATTCTTTTATTTATATATAAGTTCTAGAAATTAATTGGAAATTGGATTTGCATGAGTGTTGACAAGCCAACTGTGAAAGCCCCTTTAAATGTTTCCTTTGTTTCTGACACACTGATCACCACATAACTAGCCAAGGCACAACTTTGCAGTGACACTAATCTCACCACAATGCCTAATGACATAATTGACACTAATCTCCAAACAATGCCCTATGTACAATGGATTATATCTGTATTATGTTCATAAAGATATACATATACACTAAGTTCTCAAAGCAATCCTTCTCGTTTACATTTGTTAATAAGGCCTGATCTAAGTGTTAAATATGTTATAGTTAGTTATATAGGTTAAAGGATGAAGGAAAAAAAATTTATACTGCTGAATACTGAAGCATAAATTCAGAATGCTGAGTAGAATGTCCAGTGCAATTGAAATTCAAAATATTCAATTATGATTACAGTGTAAATTTTTCGAATACAATTGCAAATACAATTATTCAGTTTTTTAAAATAAAATCAATTACAACTACAATTACACAAAAATTGTAATTAATTACTCAATTACTTGCGTAATTGACCCCAACCCTGCGTGTACTTAAGTAAAATTGACGTTGCAAGAGCATTTAGGAACTGGTTGACCCAGTTGACACACTTAAGTTTGGCGTCACATGGCAAGGCAGCCATTACGTCGACAGGGCCATCGCATTTGGCTGGGTTGACGGGTCCACAGCTTTTCAAATGATGTCAGACGCAATAGCCCACATCATGAAAACCAAGAATCCCCAAATTTTCACCTATATAGATTATTACATCATAGTGGGCTCAAAAACTCAGGGCTTTTCATGACCTTACTGCCCTGTTACCCAAACTGGGCCTTCCAATGAATCTGGATAAGCAAACTCCCTCACCAAAGTGGCTGACATGCCTTGGCATCGATATTGCTAGTAACACCCTTACCATAGTTAATCAAAAATTGCAGAAAATATATAAAGAATGCATCCATGTAAGTACCAAAAACACATGTTAGCAAGAAAGCAATGCAGTCTTTATTGGGTAAACTACTGTATCTTTAAAAGTGCGTTCTTCCTGCAAGGGTTTTTATTCATTAGGATATTAGACTTGTTCAGAACCAATTGTCATGCCAAGAGAATGCGCTTTAATGACGGCTTTCAGTGGTTTTTAAAATTTTTGCCAAAATTCAACGGACTTACATATACTCAAGTTCCTTTGAACCACCCACTTTTGATTGTAGAGTTCACAAATTAATTAAACACTTTTCTAATTCCTTCAGTCACTATATCCCTGCCCTTTGGAACTCTTTCCCTCTCCATGTAAGAAATAGTCCCTCTGTTGCATCTTTTAGGAAGCACCTCAAAACTCACCTCTTCAGCTCTAGCTTCCCAACTTAGTCTTCCTTCCTTGCTGGTCACACCCACAATCCTGGATTACCGACCTTGAATGCCCCTCGACTTCCACATGATAATGATTTTGTTTAATTAGCGCACTGAGTTCCTCATTGTGGGAAAGATATTGCTCTTTCAAAGCAGTAGATTAGATTATATATACTAGGAGAGAAACCATCACAAATTGTGATACCCTGCATTTAGATGCTTCCCTCGCGGAGTTAGGCAGAATATGGAATGATGGGGTATATTCCACTCCAATTTTTCCAATTCCTGATTTCTACTTAAAGATAGTCCACCTTGAAATGATCAATTTAGTTATTGCCCTTAGCTTATGGGGACAGTATTGGTCACACTGCTATGTACGAATTTTTTGTAACAATGAGGCTGTTGTCCAGGTGGTGAAGACCAGCAAGACCAGAGACCTTTTTGTTGCAGTTTGTGTTAGAAATATATGGTTAATTTCAGCCATTAAGGATATAAAACTGGACATCCACCATATAATGGAGACGAAGAACACAACTGCTGACCTCCTATCGAGACTACATTCCACTAGTCCAGTTAATCAGAAATTATTGCAAAATATACTTGATAATGGTATCTTGGACAGTCTGATCCAGATAAACAGTTCCTTAGACAATATGTTAGCTTTCCCCCCGAGCCCACCTCATAATTAAATGGACTAAAACATTACAAGATAACAAGTTCCACCATGTGGTCCAACTCCCAGCTATTGACAATATACATCTTTATCCAGTCAGAGCATTGAAGTCTCTGTTGAAATCAAGAAAACTCCCACCCACCGCTCCTCTATTTGCCATTCACACTCCACCATTCAATCAGATCCTTGATTCACATATTACGCAAGCTTTTAAAACCATTCCCTCCATCAGAAACATTTCACATACTGGCCACGGGTTCCACACTTTCAGGCAATCATGGGCGAACCTGGCATTTGATCACAGTATCCCACTTCGAGGCATCATGTCCCACTGCCAGTGGCGCAGTTTGGCCGTGTGGACCCCCCTGCAAAATGCCTCACAATCCCCATCCATCATCCTGTCCATTTTGCTTGTATCATCCCTTCTCTTCTGTAACTGGGTTTGGTGCTTTAAAAATCTGTATTCTTCATACTTTTAAATCTTTTATGCTGATATTAACCATGTACACTATATGTATAGATACTAACATGTAAAATGAATTCGCAAACAAAATCTTTTACTTGTTTTCAAAACTTACTGAAACTTTGACCTTGATCTGTGAACTCGAACTTTGAACTACCACTCAACCGGGGCACTCCTGGAACTGGCAGTTTGCATGAACATATGGATCATTGCACTCGGGTTCAAATCCTTGCTCAGGTAACTGTTGCCAACAGGCGACTTTAGGGGCCTGCTGGAGCAATTTGCCTCCACCTTAAATATTTCTAGGCTCTCTGTGCCTGAATCTCAACAACCTGTCAGTGTGGTGGCAACCAATCAGATTCAAACTGATGCCCCAGTGATTCAATTTGGGTATACAGTGACCATTTTGAATTCAGATACTGAGCGGAAAGCATGAAATATTTTGCCTTCAAACCTCCCTATATAGAGCAAAACTTGTAACTGGTGGGCCAGGCTGACCCTGGTGATCCCCTCCCAGATGTGACAAGACCTCTGATACCCAGACCCCTGTAGCTTTCTCAGGCTCAGGAAGGCCCTTTTTGATGTAGCTATCAGTTGTATCCGAGACTTTCGTTTCAATATTCTCTTGGCTGCTCCCCAAGAATCTGAACTGAAGTGAGCTTCCAGAAAACCCTAACCCCTGGAGTGTTGCCTCAACTCCAGGGAGGTCTCCGTTTGAATTGATGTGGGTTTTCTGAAATTTGAGACCAGGCAAAGGAACCAGACTCACCCTGGCTATCCCTATAACTTGAGACCTCTTTTGACACTCTTGGGTATGCTCTCCCAAGAGTTTGAACCTAAGGGAGATGCTATATGGTAGCTTTGACCCCTGTGTACACTCTCACCGGCAGGGAGGTCTCCAACCGGACTGATGTGAGCTACTTTGGCTACAGGTGGTCGAGGCTGATCCTGGTTCCCCCCTACCAAATTTGACCAAGCTTGCTGCAGCTTGTACTCTTTCCACAATCTCGTGGTAGAGTTTTAACTCGCACCCTGCAGTATTCTAGAAATTTTCGACTCCTTGACTTCCCCTTCAAGGAACTTACATGCTGGGGATATTTAGGCAGACCCTGGATACCACCTCTCAATTTGACACACTTACTAACAACTACTAACACTGTTTTACCTGAGTGTATGCTTTTTGACCCAACTGGATAGTATATACATAGGCATCAGTCATTGTTTTATGTGTAACTATTTTATTGTTATTATTCTACGGTATGGTGATTTAAAAATTTGTATTCTACATACTTTTAAATCTCTTATGCTGATATTAACCATATGCACGAAATATGTATATACTAACATGTAAAATAAAATCGAAAGCTAAATCTTTTACTTGTCTTCAAAACTTACTGAAACTTTGACCTTGATCTGTGAACTCGAATTTTGAACTGCCACTCAGCCGGGGTGCTCCTGTGAACTGGCAGTTAGCATGGACCTTCCTCAGGCAACTGCCCCTGTTGATGTTTCTATATATTTCAGATATGGGTGGCACCAACAAGAATTGCAGCACCAAAAGTAGAGATACCCAAACTGAAAAAGATATTGTACCAAGTACATATTCAGAGGAAGCATCAAGTGAGACGCATGCGAGTTCCAGCCATGACACATCAGTAGCTCATAAACTGGACACTTTACTGACTCTTGTCAAAGATATTGGTAAAAGATTAAAAGAACAGGACAACAGACATCGTAAACATGAGGAAAGTACCAGTTTGCACAATATGTCTGTAGTTCTATCCACCCATAGTTTGCCAAAGCAGTCGAAAGGAGAGGCAACCCAACAATCTGGTACTTCTAAGCCCAGTAAAGCGCCTTGTTTTGACATGTTGATGACTGACTCCATAATACAGGCAGAAGTGGCAAGATGCCAATATGAATACCAGGACACATCTCGTAATGAAGGTAAGCCAACTTTCTCTTTAACATCTGGTAGATTGGGAGCTGGTATAGCAAGAATGAAGAATCATGTTAAATGGCCACAGGATTTTTGTTCTGTACAAGCAGGCAGCTAGAAACGACGAATTATCAAATGAGCAATGGGTTCAATGGGTTTTGACTGTGTATACTGGAGGAACTTGATGTTGATAAAAGAGACAAAATGTGTCAGTATTATGCATCATTAATGCATGATACTATTGAATTGCAAAAAGGGCCCGCTTGGTTGGTATTACAGGTAATTGAAAGGGGGGAATAGATTCGAATCAATAGGATTTGGTTAAAAAAATCAAGAATAGATATACACAAAGGCTTATTCAATTAACAAAAGTAGGGGTAATCATTTGTGTCCAGGCTTGTAGCCTTTTCAATCAATGTTGTTTTTGTAGGCTACATAATGACTGTGTTGCCAATGGTTTGTTCTATCAAAATGGTTGTAGTTTCTGTCTCAGAGAGACGTATGAAATTTGATCACTCACCCTTAAAGTGCGCACGTAGCCAGAATAGCCGAAATGAAAAAAAAAACTGATTTATGTCGGGTCCCGAAAAAGCAGAAATTTTAACAATTTAGGTATAAAACAACCTGGTATTTATTTATTTGTTTATTTGGGGTTTTACGTTGCTTTCAACACTGTACAGGTCATATCACGATGGGTAGTTGGAAGGGCAGAGGAAACCAGTACATACAGTTGGTCAAGGTTCTGTAGTGTAAACTGCCGACCAACGACAAGCAACTACCAGCTTTCCCACTTGAGGTAGAGCCGTAAACCGAACCCCAGCCTCAGAGGTGGGAGGCAAGAATGTTACCACTCTGCCACCGTGGCCCCGCCAAACAACCTGGTAATACCTACAAAAAGAGAATACAGTATTATGATGGTTTACAGGCTTTGTGTTAGGTTAATGCAATGCCAGGTACAGACTAAATCCAATAGCAAGTACATTTATAGCAACAATTCAACCTTTAGAAAGCATTCAGTTATTGAGTGTCCCGGCTTGGTATGGGCACTCCTGTCTTGGTGTCGATTTGGTCAGTAATTAAAGTGCCATGGCTATTGCCAGTGCAGGTGGAGATTATTTTGACACTACATGTTTTTGTACATGAGGCACTTAGTGTCCAGGTAGGTAGTCTGTCATGCATCAATGACTGGGGTCAGCCAACTTATTCACTGTATATGGGTGACTCTCGTCTGTCTAGTACCAATACTGTTCTTGTGCTTGTGGTCCATGGCGCTAATAAATCTTTGGTTTGCAATTACCAGCCAGGTGAACCTCAATCCCAACAAACTGATAAATATTTTAGTGATCTTAGTTCCAGTTTAAGTTTTAGCATTAGTAGTAATTTTGATGATCATTGCTTTCAGGGGCGGGGGGGGGGGGTATAAACATGAGTAATGAGTTTAATTCTATTATTGGGTTTGAACAGTCAGATTCGAGCAATGATACTGATTGAAATAATTGCTGTACTAGCGGAGGTGGTATCTTCCCAGGATATGTAAATGATGAAACTTGTACTCCGGCTAGCCAGTCGCGTAGTAATAGATGTGAGTTTGGGTTTATTCCTGTAGCTGTACCGCAATGTACATTGTTAACATATATTAATGAGATTGCTGGTAACATAAAGGAATCATTTCAACATTTGAGTGAAATTCATTCCAAAGTTATAAAATACAAATGTCCTTATTACCAAGGGGCATGGGTTCCTGTCTCCTCAGGTCTAGTGATCCCTGCATGGCGACATATTTTGTTACCTTATGATACTCCTGTATTATTACAATATTTGCAATTTCGGTTCCCTGTGGTACTTGATTATAATATTTTTGAATTTTAAAAATTTGTAATAAAAAATCATTGGTCAGTTTGTCAAAGTTAAGGCCAGGGTTAAAAAGTATTTTGAAGTCGAAGTTAGTAAAAAGCTATGGTTTGACCTTTTTCCTACAACTCATTTTTCACCTTTAATGGCTCAGAGCAAACCAGATCATGGAGTTAGAGTTACAGTAGACCTTTCATGGCCCCTGGCGCCGGCGTAAGTAAAATGTAGTCATTTGATAGAAAATAATTTCCATGACCTGTAAGGTCAAATAACAGTAACCTATGTCTTCTATTACATGCTAAGGCCTCATAGCAACGTATATTGTTTGAGTTTAGTTCTCAAACTGCCTGATGTCTTTTATATTTGATAGCAGTGGTTACTTTGAACAACTTGAATTTTATGCAGATAGTAGCTAGTACTATAAGGACTACTTCTGGTTGACATGTTTCCACACATAAAGTAGTGGCTCTTCTAATTTCTTACTCAGTTAATTTGGGTTTTTTACACTCTTTATAAACTAGGTATCTGGTGTAATCTGTGTGCTTGTGTGATGGTATAAAACCACACCCTGTTTTACTAATGGAAGATTTAGAGTCAGAAACTTGCTAAGATAATGCTGATTAGCCAAGAGCTTTGATAGGAAGGCACGGTCAACTGACCACTGGAATTTGACTGGAAGCTGAACAATTTCTTTTACCAGATCTAAGGTTATATTACTGAGAGGAAGACTGCCACATCGACAATTCTAAGTATAAACAATGAAAAACTAAAAACCCAAGTATAACAAAAACACTTGTTAACTGAAGTAGGCATTTAGAAAGAACGTCAGAACGTGCACTGAACCTCAGACAGTATTATCTTTTGAATTACATGCCACAGTTTTACAATAGGTTTAGGTTCAGAATTGCATTTGTATGTATTATCACATCTTTTTTTATTTCAAGGCATCTCTAGCTTACAGGCTGTTGATAAGTATGATCACCAAGAACGAAGGGAAGCTAATAGCACCCAACTACAGTCATATACATAGATCCCCACGGAAAGTAATCAGACAGTTTCAGGCTACAACTATAGACAAGTCTATAAAATTTACAACGATTGTCATACTACTGCCTTTCACTTAATTGATATATCAACATAAGCATTATATTTAATTTCTTTAAGAACTTGTAATTGAATAGTCATGGATGGGATAAAAATAAATTATAACCGAAATATAATATTTGAGCTACTGTAACAACAAATGTGACAGTATCTGCATTGTAAGACAACATTTTAAAGAGAAGTTTGAATAGTTAATCATGTTACAGCTATTTAATAAGCACTGCCTTGCAAGTTTAAATGCAATATGGTACAATTGAAAATTGCTTTAAAATAGATGTGGAATGTATTCTGTTATTTTCCAGAGCTTCCTAAAATTAAAGAACTTTTACTCCACTCAAATACCATTATTATGTACATAAGTGCAACCCAAAATAATCATAATGATATGTAACTTTTGGAAGTGGGGATGTTACAAGAAATATGACTACCTACATTCCCACTTGAAATCGCTACAGCTAACTCGCACCGGCAAATCACACCCATTTTCAAAATGATAGTTTATCATAGGATTTTTGTTTGAACTCACGGCTTTGCAAAAATATCAGTCTCGACAATTCAGTTAATTTATTAGTGGTAGATGCACTTGATAATTGCATGGAATATATATGGGGTCACAGAAATCTGTGGGGTTTCCCAATAAATGTATCCAGTATGATCAAATACTGGATGGTCTATACAACTCATGAATATTTGTGCATGCACTGGAAATATTTGACAATTCCATGGTATTTCTCAACAATATTTAACTTGAAGATCAAAATTTGCAGATTACTCATTAATATTCATGAGGTCACGGTATTCTGTGGGGTTTCCCAACATATTTTAACCTATTTTATTTGTGTGAATCGATGCCCGAATATACAAAAGAAATAAGACAAGAAAGGAGAAAAAGATGAACTAAATAAATCACCGGGTGTGATTTGTGGGTGCGAGTTAGCGGTAGCGATTCTTTGTGGGTGCCATATGCATGTAAATCCATTGAAAGCTACATTTGGTTTATTTTTTGATTACTAGAAAGTGCAGTACACAAAGAAAATAGTATTTGCAGCACAAACACTGACTCTTCAACAAAGAATTTTGACTAAGCAAGGTAAATGAAACAGGCAGCCCTATTTTATTTCTTTATTTCATTATTATGCTTGTGACTCAGGAGTACAGCCAGGTCAATCCAAAACACCCCTCTTGTGTTTTATGCTTCAAAGTCTTGAAGTCCAACTTCAGACCCCCTCCCAAGGCAACTACACAACAGCTGATACCAGTCAATGGCATCATCTATTAAATTAGAGATCTAATTTTTCATGCTTTCCATATTTTACCATATATTTTACATCTTCTTTCTACGATATTTCTGGCAAATATCTGTATCCACTAAGTCCAAGTAAGCAGATAATATTACATTACTTGCTTACTGCTTCCCCCTAACATGTAATCAAGGGCCAAGCTTAATTTTTTATGATAGGAAAAGCTACATTTCCACCGCCCAAACGCATGGATTATATCTACAGAATTTATTACTATTGATCCATTAAAGTAACTAGAAAAAATGACTATAGAAAAAACTGTTTTAAGGGCCACTTTCAACAATAATACATTTTTATCAAACTGAATATGCAGCTGAAACTCTAGGTTACTGGATTTTTATTTTAAGCTCTAATTGATATTTTAAGCCTAATTGATATGTACCAAACATATCTCTATAATAATCTTTCATTCAGTAAACTTAGGAATTAATTGGTATAATGTTATAGACAAAATATGTTTCATTATTACATGGGACAAATAACTGAGCCACTGGATTGGGATAACTATTTTCTTGTTATTCCCACCTAAGTATTGTTTGCCCATTCACAGATCTGTGTCATATTTTCACACAAGGTGGGGTCTAACTGTGTTTCTGTTGTCAAACATGATTCAGATCCAGTTTGACCCTCTAGAAATTTATTTCCCTATTTTACTATATAGACTGTATTCAAAATATTGGGAGGAGCTGGGTCATTAAGTACAAATCAGCTAAAGGGGAAAAAGACAAGATCATTGACAATAGTGACACCCTCCTTTTAAAAAGTAAGCATCAAACAATTCAACCAACAGACATATTTGGCAGGTTATATTTGCATTTGTTCATTGTAGTTTCTTTGTTTTCTCCATATTTTGCCTCCCCGTGAGTTTGTCTGATAGTCCTTGCATACAAATCAAAATTGACCTAAAATCTTGGCCATATTTTCACACAAGGTAGGGTGTACCTGTGATTCAGTCTTCGTCAAAGTTGACCCAGATCTTTTTTCAGCACCATGCATCAATGTTTTCTCAAGCACTGTTTGCTCAATATTTTTATTTTCTCTGGGATGTTTCTTTTTCAATTACTTACTCTTATTATATCAGATGAAGATAAACGATCAAACACTGTTGACACTGTTAAAAATGAAAATGAGACCGTGGATGTTCATCACAGGAACACAGGTAAAATATCTATGTTGATGACTTTTTGGAATGTGACTAGTGTATCATCAATCCCAATCCAGATTATTGATCCCTTGCTAATAAATATCTGCATAGCATATTAAGAGTAAACTATCTCTGAAATTCATAAATTTTTGACCAGTCATTTATATCATTCTTCCTTCATCCTCCTTGCCACTTAAATTTCACCATATTGTTACGGACTCAACATTACGTCTGATTAAGATTATTAATGGGTACACATGAAGTCATTAAGTGCACATATGATACAAATTAGAAAGGTGCCATATTCCTTAAATTAGAAGATGATTATTTCTGCTAAATTTCTTTAAATGTGTCAATTTCTGTTCATGACATGAAGTCTACTTTCAATTGTCGCAATTATTTATGCAGATATTATGAACCTATGAAAATTGATAGTTTTGTGTTCTCCCCTATTCCACTATCAACATTACTTTGCACAATGCTCAATTTCTGTTAATACTGTTATAATATGTTTCACTTATTCACTATCACTGATTTCACAATCAATTCAATGCTTCTACATTCAATCCTAAAGACGAGCTGTTTTGAATCTGAAAGTGTTAGCAACTGAAACAGCTCAGCAACAAACACCTCCGATGAGGAGGTCAAACTTGGTTGAATAATCATGCAATAATGGGGTAACAAAGTACATTGAGAGGATGATTTATCAAGAACTTATTTATTTTAAAATGACATTCAGAATATTGTTTCTCATTCTATCAATTTACACATATATCCATGTGATTTTATACAACTTCCATTGATTTAGGTGATGGGTATGTCAAAACTCTGTGTTCTGTTAATGCTTGTTGCATGATTACAATGTTTAGCTATATATGGTAGGGACTGAATGATGAATATTCTAAATTTTCCACACTTGTGAGTTTGTTGAGTATCAGTAGAGTAGGATACTATAGCCATTTTATTAATGTTTTAATACAGAAAATAAATCATGAGTCAGAAAACAAAATCATAGTTCCTGTTTCTGTCTTTTGTCAGCTCAAAGCAGAGACAATGATGGAACAAGTGATACGGATATTTCTATTGGTAATACTTAAATAAGTAGAAAACATCAATTTTTATGTATATTTGGGCTTAAAAGCCTCAACCGTAGCTAGGATCTTGAACATTTTAGACTGCTTATTATTCCTTTTCTGTACAAATATTTACACCAGAGCAAAGGTCCAATGATAAGCAAAGGGTACAGTTAGGTTGAAAAGTGCATTAAGTGTGTTAAACGTGTCCAAATATAATTGTCAACATTAAAATGACTTTTGAAAGCATTGGATTATTATCCACATCATCTACTGGGACATAAACTCCTCATATGTGTTAAATCAAGGCTTTAAGGAGATTTGGTGGTGAAGTTTTAAGGTACTCGCCCTTCACCTCTAAGGTCAGCAGTTCAAATATGGTAAAGCAGTGTAATAAATAGAAGCTACATTAAATTATAAAGAAATTCATATTATTTTCATTTATCATTTCCAAATGAAATATAAACAAAACGATCATGGTTGAAGACAATGAGTGCAAAACTTTTTCTATGCACAAGCTGTTTCTTTCTGAGCCAGCAAAAGTGTTTGATTATTGTTAATACTCATCATATATTTCACTTGTAAATATTTTACACAAAATATATATAATCTATCTATTCTAGTCGTTTTTTCCCTTCTATTGTTCTTTATAGACGAAGATGCAGAGACAGAGGCATGTGAAATAAGTGATGCAGATAAATTACTTGCAGGTATGAAGAATACTTAAATTTGTTGAAATATTCATGGAATTGTTTTATGTATAATATTAGCCCTAGGTTGACATACTGCCTCATGTTAAAATGTTTAATGGTAAATATTCTGACCATTGTTAAAATACCAGTTGTAAAAATAGATAAGGATCATCAAAATATGAAACAATCTGTTCAATATTTATTTTAAAATAATAAACCAATTTAGCAAGACCCAGTACTGTCAATGATAAAAAATGGTCCAGTGTCACAATTGCCGAAAAAATATCTTTTCCAGCTTAAAACTATGAAAAATGTTTGTCATATTAACAATAGGGGTACCTACCTTAAAGTGATGTAGCCAACAGATTTAATGATAGGCATTAAGTCTGTCATAACAGTTTCTGTCAAACCTTAAATTTGTACTTTCTGTTTTTATTTTTAAAATCAAACACAAACGTTTTACCATTCCCATCCAGTTAAATAACACACTTCAGTTTTCTTAATTATTCAGCCCCTCTCTTCTCACTTTCACCTTTGTTGTTGAATAAGTATCATGTATAAAATTAATAGTGATCTAATTTTAATTTTATATTACAAGCATGATTTTAGCTTCAATTGAATAATCTTAATTTTTGTAACAAGTTGTATATTATCTTTTTGAAGTGCTATACTACAAGAAGTAATAAGTAATAAGAAAGCATCAGCACTCACACTAAAAGAACCTGAGGGCAAGCATCAGCAAGAATGAGGACCTTACTGATGAAAACAACAAGACGTGTATGATTCATATCCATAACATAGTGAATATATGTCTTTAAGTATTGTATATACACTACAGTTCATCTTTATTACTGTTCTTTTTATTGTGATGTAACTATTAATATTGTATGTGTATTTATGTATATGGACCATTTGTCTGCAATAAATAATAATAATATCTTCTGACCTCCTGAGAGGCCCAAAACAAGCCAACTACTTGTCGCAACCTTGGATAAAACATAACATACACTCATGTTCCAAGATAAGCAAAATTAAATATACACCATGCAGAAAAACCATACAAACTTGTTTGTTGATAAAGAAGTTTGTCAAGCACGGCCTGTATAGGGGCCTGCTTCCTCAGTTTCTGTCCCACCTTAATTAGACATTATATAATAAAATAGGGTTCTTGTTAAATGTAACATCCAATCACAAATTAGGTCATGCTTCATTTAACTTCTGTTGGCGATAGGGGTCTTTCATATTGAATCAAGTAGTCAAAGGACAAACAAGGTTATTTTATTTTTTTATTATTTACAAATTTTACACTTAACTATTTTACGGAAATGCCTTCTACAAAGAAAAAATCACCAATGAGTACTAATAAAAAGAAGAAACCAGTTTCTAGTAAAGCTAGTACCAAGAAGAGGGCAAGTAGCAAGAAGAATTCGAACTCAGACACCACGAGCGGGGATGTGGACGGATCTTACCTTCATAATGTTAGTCATACCGCGTCTGGAGGTGAGGAACTGTTAGACTTACAGTCTTTGAACGCGGGTTCTGAGGCAATCCTGAGTACACTGAAGCGTCTGGAGGAATCTAACCGTCGCATCGTTGAACGGATGGACAGAATAGAAGGTAATAGCTCAGCTAGTTCTACCCCCATTCCGTCTCAAGTCGCCAAATCCACAGACAATGTTACCTTCAGGTTGCCCAGACCCAAACATACGTCCCCTGTGAAGAAGATGTTACCTGAAATGACACCTCGGGCCAACTTACTTCACTCATATAAGTGGCCAGCTAGGGAGGAGGTGGTGTATCCGGGGACTCAGACAGTCACAGAAGGGTATGTCCCAGCGTCGGTTAGTGGCGGTAGAGCTGCAGAACAGAGACAGGGCTACTCCAGGGAGGCTACTACACCCAGTATTGACAGACTTAGATCCATCCCAGAGGTATCCAGTATGGTGGCCAACTTGCTGGCAGACTATGAAGCGCGGGCTCAGCAGGAAGTGATCCCAGGTAAGCCCCTTACTGCCAGGCGTAAATCTGGGAGGTACAATAACACAGAAACACCCAACGCCCGACCCGAGGGAAGGTGGCCTAATGAGGGATTTGTGGCAGCAGCTAACACACGTAAGCCCGTCTATGATGACATGAGCCTCCAGCAGTGGGCGGCAGGTCAACTGAGTAATGTTTTGCAGATTCAGGATGACACTCTGTTACGACAAGTCCTTACTCAGGTAACTCTTGCTCTGCGCGATGCCGTGGCTCTGCCGTGGCCAGCCGTGCGATCCGCCTGGGCTGTTTCCATGACTGAGGTGGAGGAGGGGAGATTAGCCTGGGATGATACAACACAGTGGGCTCTTAACCGCGTAAGTTCTTCACAAATTGCAGTTCTCAACAGCCAGAATGTCAGCACCTCAGCCAAGAGCAGAGTTTGTAAATTTTTTAATGAAGGTAGCTGTGTGAATGACAGCCACCATGGAGTCTACAGGCACATTTGTACATTCTGTTTTAAGCAAGGACGTTCTATGTCTCATCCGGAATCCAAGTGCACAGCCAAGAATGGTAGCAGATCTCAGGAACTGAAACCTAACACTTCAAGGTAGGATCCTGTAGGATCACCTGGACACACTGCAAATACAGAACAGTTAAAAGTAAATAACTTTAGTTGTAGTAAAAACAGTAATGGTAAAGTAACAGAATTTCAGGATCAGGACTATGAACTTTGGAAATCTAGTGTAAGTGATGGGGCAGAGACATGTTGTTCAGTGACTTTGTCTAATAATGTAATCAATGAAAACAATGTAAAACTATCAAATTGTGATTTAATGTGCCCCCCCTGGGTCCCCAGCAGTCAATGGCGCGAGGCGAACTTGTTTACTTTTGCTATTTATGATAATGAACTTAGCTTGAGGTCTTTGGTGACTGCTGGGGATCCAGGGATAGCCTATATCTGTGAAGGGACGGAGTCCCTCAGTGTGAACCAGGTTATGGTGAACATTGCTTTTACTGACCATTGGAGCAGTCATGGTGACCTTTGGGGTCAAATTGCGTATATAACTCGAGACATAATTGAATTTTCTCAGGGTTTTTATATATGGGCAGTCAACCACAGGGAGCAGTTGGTTTCCCTGGTCCCTTTCATGGGGACTTTAGGCCCCTTTCGAATCATATGTAATCTTCATTTGTCTTTGATGCAATCCACTAGAGTCAGGTATTACAAGCCTCAAGAAATAGTGGCAGCCAAGACTGCACATAGAGATTTTTACAAAGATAAACAATATTGGGATCACCATGGTTGCTCCTACACTCAGTATATGGTCAACATTATTGATGAACTTACAAGGGACAAAACTTCATCTCAAGTCATGTTGGGGGAGGAAAACCAACTAGGTGGTGCGGGGTATTGTGATCACCAAGTCAACCTGCTCACAGGTAGTAAGGATGAGGTCATGAAGGACACCCCCGAGGGTAGTGGACTAGTTAGTAGACTGTACCCCACCCCCAACATAGATATTTTGCGCGACTTTAATCTCCCTGACAAGACTGTGGGATATCTCGCTTTAGAACCAACAACCTTCAGATTCATTGGTCCTGATCGCTCTCCAGTGGACATAATTTCGATCGACAAATGCTTACAAGTAGCTAACATCATCTTGTCCACTGCCAAACCAAATTATCAGGAGGCTAGGATCCCCATAGTCTCGGGTCTAAACATAAAAATGTGGGAAAAATACTTACAGGATTACCCTGATGATAGATTAATCCAGTATATTAAGTTCGGCTTTCCCTTGTCCATCCAGGATCGTTCTCAGTTGCATAACACTAATGTATGTAACCATTACTCAGCATTACAGTATCCAACTGACATTCAAAAATATTTACATAAAGAGATTGAATTAGGGGCCATGTTAGGCCCCCAGGATAGTGTGGACCACCCTGAATATCATTGTTCCCCCTTGATGTCCCGACCCAAAGAGGGTGACAACAGGAGGGTTATTCTGGACCTGTCCTACCCCAGGGGACAATCTCTAAATGACCATGTGTCAAAAGATCGCTTTGATGGTAACCTATTTGCACTTAAACTTCCATCCATTGACAATGTTGTTCAAGATATAATTGACACAGTAAACGACCCTGTGCTTTTCAAGGTGGATGTGGCCAGGGCATTTAGGAATTTACCTGTAGACCCAGCTGATACCCTTAAGTTTGGTCTTAAGGTCAATAACCAATATTTTCTTGATAAGTCGGTGGCGTTCGGCTGGATCCATGGCACGGCTTCGTATCAATTAATATCCGATGCAGTAGCTTACATTATGAGGGATCAAACCAAGTTACACTGCTATATCGATGACTATGTCGCCGTACTCCCTCGATCTAAGGCTGACAATGTTTTCCAGAACTTGTGCACTCTTCTGAGCGAACTCGGTCTACCATTGAACCTTGCGAAGCTTACGGCCCCCAGTAAAACAGTTACATATTTGGGTATTGATATAGATGTCAATAATAGTACTCTGTCCATCCCTCAGGCCAAACTAAGTGAAATTTTGGCAGAATGTGCTAAGGCCAAGGACCAAAAATATTTGACAAAAAGAGCATATCAATCCCTAATGGGGAAACTTCTCTATATTCAAAAATGTGTTCGTTCAGCAAGAGTTTTTATCAATCGAATATTAGCTTTATTCAGACAGAATTCAGGCAGAGCCAGAATTCAATTAAATGAAGAATTTCAGAGAGATATCGCTTGGTTCCTAGAATTCCTCCCAACCTTCAATGGAATTACTTATTTTAGGAAGCCGGAAGTCGATGAAAGTCAGACTCTTTTCCTGGATGCCTCATTGACAGGCTTGGGGGGGGTCTGGAGACGTAGGGTGTTTGCCACCCCTGTTAGGCAAATTCCAGGCTTTGAACTTACAATAGTGCATCTAGAGATGCTGAATGTAGTAATTGCCTTGAGATTATGGGGTAGTCAATGGCGACATATGCGAATACACATCTTTTGCGATAATTACAGTGTGGTCCAGGTGATCAGGTCTGGCAAGACCAAGGACCCATTCTTGGCCCTTTGTATTAGGAATTTGTGGCTGCTTACAGCTCACAATGATATTGAAATAGAGATCAATCACATACCTGGTGTTAAGAATAGTATAGCTGACACCTTGTCAAGAATCTATTCACCAAAACCTGTGAATAACGAAATTTTACAGGATTTGCTAGATAATTATAACTGGGATAACGTGGATCATGCATATTTTGACCTCAGTCTTCATGTATAATTTACAGATATGGAGGCTCCTTCATCAGCATTAGCACAGGCAGCTTGGAATAGAATTACCATGGCCTATAGACCTGCCACCAGATCTGCACATACCACCCATCTCAAGACGTATCTATCATTTGTCATTGTCATGGACCTTCCATTACAATTTACAGTTCATTCAACCTTGAGTTTCTTAGAATACCTTCATATTAATAACATATCCCACAGGGTGATGTTAAACTATGTATCATCACTCAAAGCCTTAGCCAAACGATATGACTGGGATCAAAAACCCCTTTCTCATCAGTTAGTTACTTCTTATCTCAAAAGTATTGCAAGAAATTCAGGCTTCAATCCCACTGCCAGAGGGATATTCTCACTCCCCATACTCAGCGCCATTTCAAAAGCCTGTGACCTTTTGAGTGACCCCCCATTATTTAGAGCGGCCTTTTTGTTGGCCTTCTTTGCATTCCTTAGGATGTCTAATATAGCTCCACATTCCAAAGCTCTATTCAGCCCCATCAAACACATACTTAGACAAGACATCCTCTTTTTAGACCCTGGAGCTCATATCCTCCTTAAGTGGACCAAGACCTTGCAAGATACCTCAGCCCATCATTTTGTCCAGATCCCTAGATTAGAAAACCCTCACCTTTGTCCTGTTCAAGCCTTGAAAGAACTAATGCTCACTAGACCTCTCCCTAAACATGCTCCACTATTCGTTCATAAATTTCCACCGTTCCACCCAGTGATTGACACCACCATTAGAGATGCTTTAAAAACAGTCCTAAATTATTTAAACATCCCTTTGCAAGGACACGGGTTCCACTCCTTTAGGAGATCAGGAGCAACTTTGGCCTTTGATTCAAATATTCAACTTCAGGACATCATGGCACATGGGCTCTGGAAAAGTGCAGCTGTCTGGCAGTACCTGCAACAGGCATCAATAGCCCCTTCCATCGTCCCCTCCACTTTCGCCTCTATCATTCCACCTTCCCTATAGTTTGGGTTTGGTGTTTTGTAAATTTTTAATTTCCAAACCTTTTACTGGTTTTAACTCTTTGTACATAAACTAACATGTAAAATAAAAACCGCAAACATAAATCCACTTTGATCTCAAACCCTAACATGACCTTGAAACTGACCTTTATTCTCAACCAACTTGACCTTAGGTGGAAATCAGTAACTGTGTCAAGCACGGCCTGTATAGGGGCCTGCTTCCTCAGTTTCTGTCCCACCTTAATTAGACATTATATAATAAAATAGGGTTCTTGTTAAATGTAACATCCAATCACAAATTAGGTCATGCTTCATTTAACTTCTGTTGGCGATAGGGGTCTTTCATATTGAATCAAGTAGTCAAAGGACAAACAAGGTTATTTTATTCCCTCCATCCCTTCCCTGGTACAAGGGAGAAACTGATTAGGTAAATTCGGATCCGGTTGACCTAAGGTTGGGCCAGGCGGACCCTGGTTCCCCCTCTCGAATATGACATAACAGGTGTACTAATACGTAGACTAAGGCAGGGCCAGCAATTCCTGGTAGCCCCCTCTAGAATTGATTTTTAGTATAACAAAAATTTTAAATGCTAGTCATCAGTATTATACGTTATCTTGTGCTTAAAGTAAAAGTGCTTATTGGTGCTAGTCACGTCATGAATTATAATATGTGTATGCCCTCTCTGGGCTGGCGTTTGCAAACTGTTAATGTTTTTAGTATCTGTATATGCCCTGTGCGGGCTGGTGTTTTGTAAATTTTTAATTTCCAAACCTTTTACTGGTTTTAACTCTTTGTACATAAACTAACATGTAAAATAAAAACCGCAAACATAAATCCACTTTGATCTCAAACCCTAACATGACCTTGAAACTGACCTTTATTCTCAACCAACTTGACCTTAGGTGGAAATCAGTAACTGATCGAAATATGAAATAATCTGTTCAATATTTATTTCAAAATAATAAACCAATTCAGCCAGTAATGAAGTTGCACATTGGCATATTTAACTTGAAGAAAAGTGGTGACAAATGGGCATGAAATTTAAAGAACATGAAGTTACAAATGCAAGGGAAGAAATGAGACTTCTAATTTATAAGTCACAAATCATGTTAATGTAGTTCTTTTAAATAACATGGCGTTTTGTTTGATTATGATAATAATGTACATTATTAATGTACCTTGAACGTCTATAGGTCTGTATGTTTCAGTTCTAATAAAGGATATCTAGGAAACTTATGACAAATTAACACAGCAGCATATATATGCTTCAGCTCAGTGCAACACATTCTATTTATGTGATGCATTTGGGACAAAAGGACAGTGAAAGAATATGGCCACATATTTGACCCCAAGATAAATGGCATGGGGGAGACGGTATAGAATTCTGCATGATTTATGTTAGTACTGGCTATTATTTAAATGTATACAAAGGCTCAAATGTCAACCTAAAGATTTATTAAGTTATTGTATGGTAGAGTTTATGGGGCTGTGATAGTGGCAAGTTATCTCGAGTATTGTACATGTAATCTATTTACATCTATTTTGTGATGATTTATCTATTGATACTCAACTGGTAATGAGATTAGTAATTAGTTAAAGTAAAAGCATGTAACTGGAGTGAAGGTTTGTGTAGACTGTCAGTAATTCAAAACCCACCTGTTCAACTCTAGTTTGTCAACTTGGTCTTCTTCCCTCCTGGTCACATCCACAATTCTGGATTTCTTACCCTGAACGGCCCGACTCTCCCTATTTTGATGATGATTTTGTTTAATCAGCCCACAGAGTTCCCCTTTGTAAGGAAGATATTGTGCCTGCAAAGCAGTAGATAAGATGTTTGTAAACTCGATTTAATAGCCTAAAAACATCACTGCATCGGATAATCATTCTGAAAGGATCCAAGAATCTGTAGTAAATATACAATTGATTTTGTGGAGGTGAAAAGTACTGTATAAGACAACCAAGTACTTGTTTATAAACATATCTCTAAGAGTCACTCTATAAGAAAGGTATCAGATTTGTTTGTATAGCAGCTTAACACTTAGGTAAAGAATTAAGTTTCAGCAGATACTTTTGTTACAAGAGAAACTCACTAGTTTATAAAATTTATTTTACTCTGAACTTAATAAACGTAACAGCTTCATAACAATGGTTAATAGAACAATACTTACCGTTCTGACTGTTTGCTAATATTTTATTTTTAAAACCTTTCAACACCAACAACATCGACAATATAGTTAGATTGTTTTAAACAAACATGCATTACAATCCAAGCAAGTTACCATTTCTATTTTGATGCAACCTTTTTCTGTGAAGTGTTATATTGCTTGTTTTTTGTATCGGCACAACTTTCATACTAAAATAAAATTATGTCCACAGATATCTTGTTGCTGATTTATATAAATTTGTACTACAACTTTCAACGTTTCCCCCAAAATACCTTTAAGAATCATTTCCAGAGGCTGTAAAATATTTTACATGTGGAATGTCTCAAAGAAAGTTGTACAGTTGTGTTGTACAACACGTTACACAGAGATTTTGGGTGCTACATTGTGAGATAAAATAAAAAACTTTCCAAATGACATATGCAAGAGTAATATATCACAAACATATTTGTAGATCACATATTTTTTCCGAAGTATTAATGAAAAACTTGTTCACAAATATTGTCAATGGCATGGAGATGCCGCTGTATACAAGAAATATACATTAATATCAGTTCATAACAATATATGATTATTTCATATATAGAACTCAAATATTTGTCCAAAATGTTACATATAATTATGATGTAATTACTAATGAGGTCAAAATTACATCACAAATACATAAATTTTATTGCAAAACATGTTGCCCATGTCACTTTATAGAAGGCTGGTTGACAGATAATAAACAATAATTGAAAAAATACTGATTTCTTCTTTGTTAAACAATTAATTATACATTACAACCAGAGAAACACAAAACTTTAGATCAAATGAAGGTACCATAACCCTGCAGTAAGAACTAAAAAAGTAAAGTAAAAATTAAAAAAAATGTCTCAGCAAAAGTATATCAAATGTATTGAAATAACCAATTGACATAATTATGAAGAATAAAATATAATCATACTGATTAAGTTTCCCCTTCTTCTAAACTAAAATTTTGTGTAAATCCTTTCTGAGAAACCCTACAAAGTTTATAGTTTCATCGTACTTACATATAATAGAAATCGTACAAAGTGCCCAATGCCATGAAGGAAGTGTTCTAGAGTTCTAGACCAAACTTTGATTTTCAGTGCTCAGGGATTTTCAAAACTTTTAAGTCTACACAGGTAATTATCTTTTAAATCTAGATGAAAAGAAAGGGGATTCAAGAGAAACTTTGATTTTTAAGGACCAGGGATTTGCAAAAGCTTTAAGTAATTTAAAAAAGATATATGTTATATGTTAACAGTTTAACAAAGAATAAATATTACTATTAAAATGTTTTATCTGATGATAATTTACCACTCCAGGATTTTATTCACCTCGTTAAAATCTAGGGTTTTGTTCTAGAAGCCATATTTTGCCAGGGTATTTTCCTCCGGGGTATTGGCCTCCAAACAAGTTTTCTGTATCATCATTTTGTGCTTCTAACAATTTCTTAGAATACACTAATCTTTGAAACAAACAATATTCTAAAGTTATGTCTTGTATATATATGCCCACATTTAAAATGTGAATAAACTTTAAACAGACCAACAATTCATATAGACTAGGTGTAACTTATCCAGAGCAGGAAAAGGTCAGTGTGCTTACAAAATATGCAAACTTCTCTAAAATTTGAGAACAAAATTATTTGTACATTAAAAAAACATCATTGCACCAGCAAATAGCACAATTAGTGCAGTATCACATGTGCAAAACACTGTATAAGTCATTTATCCTGTTGATACACCAAATTTATCCAGCCTCTGATGAGAAAATTCACACAATTTTCAAAGCACAATTTAGACAAGTTGAAATCACATTACACAAAGGAAACACCATTTCGTGACTTAGTATATGTATCACTATATTGATAAGAAATATAGCATTAAAGTATGATACCCTAAAGCATATTGTATGAGAACATTATGAATCTGAGAATTTGCATCTTAATGAGGTACACAAAGGAATATTATATGTACCTATTTGAAAGAAATTGCCATACATGCCAAAGAATTTCAATTGTATGTGCAAAACACCAAAGGTGAACATAAAATGTGCAAAACTATGTGCCCATAAATCTATCTTGTAATTTAAACTTTAACATTTGGCATTAAATAGGGTAGTAGCAGATTTAAAATTGTTTAAAATATACACCAACAACCACATTTAGTGAAAGTAGATGGTGATGAAAAGTGGAAGTAACTCTATTATGGGCAGCAGGTAATGCAGAAATATATCTCCAAACTCTGCTCAAGAGGATCACTACATTTGAATTCAGGGAGAGGTGTGCAATGTTTGATATACCTATTTTTAATTGACACCTGGCTACTGAAGGAGGAAAAGATGAAAGAAAAATTACTAGAGTCAAAATACTCCGACATACACTTCATAGCTGCATAATGGCAAAGTCTAGAATGAACTAGGTGTAAAATAGCAATAGTGGAAATGACTTTTGTGTGTCCAGTGTAGTAAAATAGAGTCTTAGAATGGAGAAAATAACAGATGAAGTCTTTCACAGGCTGAAATAATATAGCTTGAGAGTTTAAATAGAGATCATTGAGGAAACCCTGGGATTCAAGAGGGCCTTCAATCTGAGAATGATTACCTGCTGTATGAACAGCTACAACACCACGAGTAACTCACAAAATCTCCCAGTATAGTTCCAGAAAGTGGGTGGCATGAAGCCAGACAGCAATCTGGATGTTACTATGGTGGAGAGATGATCCCACAATAAGAAACATCTTTAATTATACCGTAGAAAATTAACGCATAAGAGTTGGATGACAGGCGTCCCAACAGCATTATGAGTAAAGTTTGATCCCTAGCTTCAAATGACTGTAAAAAATGAGCCACTGCGTAATTGTCACAGTGTGTTTGGTTATATCAAACATTCCAAAAGGTATTGTTAATGAAATCCCAGGAAAAAAGTTAATGTATCAATCATGTCTTTCTAAAAACACCACCTAAGCCTGTAAAAGAAGTGTTGATATAACAGGTGTCCCTAGCCTGAGAAATAAACAAACCTGTTAAATCATGTAATAATACTGAAATAAATGTAAGCATAATTTTGAATAAATTCCTCTGTGGAAATTTAATGTACCTTTTATGGACAACAAAAATCCTAAAAGTGACTGTAATTCAGTTTTCTACAGTGAGTTTTGGTAAGCCTGAAAGAGACGCATCCGCACAAAAATGAACTAAAACAAGTTGTTATTACAGGTAACCCCATTGTATCGCCTGGAAATGTAACAAACTAGTTTAAATCTTTGAAAAATACTGACCTAAATGTAAGCATTGTTGTGAATTATTTTTGATGTGCAATAAGAATCCTAAAAATGACTGTAATTAATGCTTACTGCAGTGAACTTTCTTCACTTCCCCCGGATATCAGGTTCCAGTGATTCAGTTTGGCAGAAGTTAAAGGGGTGTCTTCTGCCTGCTTGCTGGTGGTTCCTGGGTAAAAGACAAAATAGTCATTAGCATAGCCTAGTATATATGATCAAAGTAATTTCATCTAGTGTGCTCCTGTCTTATTCATGAACATTATACAACAGTGTTTAAGTGTTTTCATTTTTGTAGGCAGCAGCAGCATCCAGAAATGTCATAGGGTTGTTCCGGTTTGAGCCCAAGGGGCTGTATTGTTCAGTAGAGTAGGGAGTTAAAACATTGAGCGAGTGCCAGCCAATGAAAAAGAGATATGATTATTTTATTAGATATAAAATTTCATTACATTGTACAGTGCATGTAACTATTTTATTTCACTATGTTGTGTTTTATTATCTTATAGATCTATATATAGAGCTTTGAGCTTATCTATACTTTACATACCTGTATTATGGGAATTTTAAAAAGGAAATCTTATTATTGACCTTTACCCTCAAACTTTTTTGGGTTAATGTATAACTAACTAGTCAAGTTTAACGCAATGTACAGCCATTTTAAAGGCCAATTTACTCTCTTTTAATTGGAACGTTTATTTGCAAGTAAATACTTTATGTCCGATGACCTGCATTTCAACCCAAAGTGACATGGGATAGGAGGATATACACATCTGCCCTTCACTTTAACTTCCTTCCTGAAAATAAGCTATATCTCACTATAAAGTGTCTTGGAACCACACGAGTACATTTTAAATGCTTAAATCATTTTCTCTCTAATATGATCTTAAACTTTAACTCATTTTAACTGAGGCCACCTTACTTTGGCAATAATAATGTATAGCTGACCTGTATCTGGTAACAGGTGTATTGCATGTATGGTGACATTTTAGTGCCACCTATTAGATATTTTAATTTCATGTATTAAGGTCACTTTAAATCTAAGAGACTTAAAGGTGTGGCTGAACTATTATGTAACACTAATTATACAATACCGTGTAAAGAGGTATATCTAGCTATTGCTGTATATGTTATTATACAATCTGTAAATTATGTAATGTGTAAATAAGTATAGATTTAGTTGTTAGAATATAACATAGTAAACTTAATAAAATTATAAACCCCACCAATGCCTCACTAGTATAACATAGGTCACTGTACCAACATTTCTGACCATGTCATTCTGCTATAACACATTGCCTAACCACAGAAACCAATATTCTTTATGAAGGAGCCAGGGTATAGAAAGCAACATTGTTTTTACCTCTGTTAAGCTTTGCAAGAAATTGATCAGTGGGAATCACAGGTTAATGCTGTGAGAGATGTTACGGTCATGGAGCAAGCATGGTAGCAATTACTGGTTGATTTTAACTTGCAACAGGGAAAGACAAAAAGTTTAACTTAACAAATTTATTTAACAATTAAAAAAATGATTACAGTCAACTGGTATGCTGTCAATAGTACACACAATGATACAATAATGAAACCAATCTGACCTGACCACTGTAACCGACAGTTAAGTTTGTCCACTGTATCTAGCAGTCTGTCCTGTGATCTGTCCTGTGATCTGTCCAATGTCCACTAACACATAGATATCTATATGTTATGATCTGTTCAATGTTATATAATACAAAATGTCTTTAACCTGTCCTTAACCTTAACAAATGTCTGCATAGAGATATTCAGAGAGTTTGCACAACTGTACTGTCCACTCCAAGATATGGACAATGTCCATAATGCAGCAAATCTACTCTCTGGTAGAATTGTACATTGTGTATAATAAGTAAGTAATATCCAAAGTACAGCAAATCTATCCAGACACTGCAGACACTGTAGAAAGTTCACTCCAGCAAAAGTAATTTATATCCACTTGTTATTAGTTATAAGACACACGTAGCCTTCCTTATAGCCAGCAAATACTATGTTCAAGGTTGATAGAGACACAGAAATGATATATATTGTCCTACAAAAACACACATTAATTAAGGAGCTTTACAGGCCTGAGATGTTATGGGCTGCTTAATCTCCCATGTCTGGGACGACACATGATGGATTGAAATTCTTGGTTGAGCTGATCTGAAAATATTATTGTCTTGATGTCCCTGGCTGACTTTGTACTGGTTGGGAAACTTGGCTGGCTTGTGTAGCTTGAATCAATTGTGTTTCAGGGATAGTCAGTATGTACTCCCTTTGAGCAGCTGCTGGCTGCTGTGGTTTAGGGGTGAATAGAGTCCGTGTCACATATGTTGAAGCTGCACTGCTTGGTCTAGAGGAATCATAGACAAATCGGCCCTTTGCCAAATCGGCCCCCGTCAATTCGGCCCCCTAAATAAAATTACCTGGTCAAATCGGCCCCCATAAAATAATTTATGGTCAAATCGGCCCCTTATAAAATAATATATGGTCAAATCGGCCCCCTAGATATAGATAGATAAGTGTATATATGATTTATGTATGTTTTCTCACAGATCAGTTGTAAAATTAATAATAATAATAGTAGTGATATTAATTGCTTGTATTAAGTTGTGGATATATGAATTATAATGCCTATTGTTGTCTTTGATGCCCACAAGGGGGGACATAATATAATCCTCTGCATTGACATCAAAGGGAACAATTTCCTTTTAATGTCTAATAGTGTTTGTTTAACACTTAAGCTATTAATCCCTATACTAAACAAATAACAAAGATCACTAAAGGGGGGAGATCACATAATCCTCAGCATGGACATCAAGGGAAATGATCACCTTTTAATGTCTAATATTGTTTGCTTAACACTTAAGCTTGTAATCCATATACTAAACAAATACCAAAGATCACTAAAGTTATAATCCCATCAACAGAAACTGTGTAGACAATGTAATTACACTTTTATAATCCCAACATAAACAAGTTTTATTGCACATTACAGTATTAATTACAGTATCTTGACACTCATATGTGTTAATTACACTTAGTAAAACAACACATAAACAATCAACACTATTGCCAGAACATTGTCATACATATTTAACCAACCCATTATTTTAATAAGGTCCTGATTACAATTAATTGATGCATTTCCTCTATAAAAGGGCTTCTTATTTCTCAAATTATCATTATCATTTGGAGTCCAGAGAAGCATGATATCATTTTAGAATGGATCTATGTATAAGCTGCAAGTTGCCTATTAGGGTAAGGCAACACACTCTGCAGTGTCAGTTGTGTAACAATAAACAACACAGGACATGTGGTACAGGCATATCTGTTCAGATTTTTAGAGCAGCTGCTAGAGGTAAATATGTTTTTTTTCTTAGAAATATTATTTATTTTTTGACAAAACTGGACCCTTCCAGTGTTTCTAATTGAGGCTTCTAATTGTTTGTAAAAACAACCTTAGCTTTTTCACACTCTGGTTAACATCGTTTGATATGGGATTTCTTTATATAATATGTAAACTAGTGTGGTCATTGTTGGAAGGAAGCATTGGAAGTAAGCCCATACAAACAACCCTTATGGAAAAAAACCCTTTATCCTTTCAGGTACAATTTGGTTAAAAAGCCTTTTTTTGTTTATTTTAAGGTGGTGAAGCCTTGCCTTGGTCTTGTATACCCTGTACACAACCTCCAGCATTCGAGAGTACCAGACTATCTACAGCAAGTTTTCAAGATGCTGTTCCAGACAGAGGTGCTACAATTGATGAATTTATGGATATTGTGGAAGGAGTGGAAGAAGTTTCCATGTTTGAGGATATGGTGGAACAAACTACAGAAGGGGAGATTTCCAGTAGAAGAGACTGTGACACCCACAGAAAGCTATGGATCCTTTCAGGTTCCACAGACTGTTGAGGAACCGTCTTTGGATGAGTCTATTCCCCTTGATGTACCCAGGAAGCACATCACTTTCTATGAAGTTGTAACATCTGGAAGCCAGAGGTGTGGTGACATGCTTGTGGACAACCAGGGATACTCCTTTACTGTAAAGAAGAGAAATGTTTCTTCTGTTTCCTGGCGTTGCAAGGTCAGAAACAAGGTGTGTAACTGCAAAGCAACAGTTATTCAAAAAGGAAGTGAATTTATTCCTGGACCACATTCACACAACCACCAACCAGCACCTGGAGCTGCTGCAAAGGCCAAAGTGACTGCTGCCCTGAAAGAAGTTACCTCTCATCACAAGTTTCTTTCTGGTGCCAGATGTGTCAATCAGGTACTACAACAGGCAGTGACAGAAGATGAAGTGCTTGATGCTCTGCCAAAACACTGCAACCTTGTAAGGACAGTAAACCGTCACAGGGAAAGGTCATGCCCAAAACATCCACAGTCACTGGATTTTGAGATAGCCACAGAACATATCCCAGAAAACTTCCTCAGAGATGATCTCAGTGTCCATGGAAAGCCATCTCATATTTGCCACAGATAAGATGTTACAGCTTCTCTCAAGGGCCAAAACCTGGTATATAGATGGTACCTTCAAGGTGGGCAGGGCCCCATTCACACAACTATACTCCATCCATGCATTTCTTCAGAAGGAAGGTGACACCAAACAAGTGCCTCTGTTATTTGCTTTGATGTCAAGTAGAAAGAAGAAGGACTATAAGGCTGTGTTAAAATCTGTTCTGCAACTTCTGCCTGGGGAACCATCTGTAAAGAGGCTAGTGATGGACTTTGAGATGGCTATCTGGAAAGCTGCTGAGTCTGTCTTACCTGAGGCTGAAAGAAAGGGATGTGCCTTCCACTGGGCAAATGCTGTAGTCTCACATATAAAGTCTTTGGGACTGCTTCCCACCTACTATAATGACAGACCGACCAACAGATACTGCAGAAGACTCATTGCTCTTCCCTTCCTACCAGAAGAGCATATACCAACTATGTTTCAAGAATTGGCCCGAGATGCTTCTACAAGCCAATTACAGATGTTAGTGCACTACATACAAAGAACATGGATTGACAGTGATGTTTGGAATCCAGCATCTTGGAGTGTCTTCCTTCAAGCCATCCGTACAAATAATGATGTAGAAGGTTGGCACCGAAGACTGAACTCATATGCCCATGGCAACCAGTTGAACCTGTACCTGTTGATTGACCTTCTGTGGGAGGAGTCACAGTTTATTAAGTTACAGGTAACACTCCTTTCAGCCAAGAAACTAAAGAGGGAGAAAAGGAAGAGGCAAAGGGAACTTGAGGGAAAAGTATTCAGAGCCTGGGATGATTTTGTAGCAGGTGATGTGAGCCCAATGGACTTATTGAGGAGGGTCGGGAGAGTGTATGCTCCAATGCCTCCGAAACCCTCCATTAATTCTGATAATTAGACTTACTTCTTTTGTTAATAAATGTGGTTTTCTTGTTTCTGATACTTGTTTTTCCAGTTTAGTGCTTCTTACTGTGCTATGTAAATAAATATATGTGATAGTTGCTTTTTTCCTGCTTGTTTCTGACTTAGGGGCCGATTTGCCGAGGGTCGACTTTTTTAGGGGGCCGATTTTCCAAAGGCCGACTTTTTTAGGGGGCCGATTTGCCGAGGGCCGATTTGGCAAAGGGCCGATTCATCCAGCTCCTGGTCTAGAGAATGTACCCTGCTTTGCTTGTGGGTCCTCTTTTCTATCTTGTCTGTATCCCACTTAAAATTTAATACTCTGAAAGTCTCTCAGATCCAGGTGCTCTACCTCTGTGGCCAGGTAGTTGCAGAATGCAAATCTTGTGATCTCCTGTCGTCAACAGAGGAAAAACCATTGTCTACATCTGTGAAAAGTAATCTAGGACTGGTTAACCTATGATGGCAGGAATACTGCACTTGTACTGGCTGTGCTTGCTAGGAAAGGCCGGTGTGTTGTTTCAAAGTGAATGCTGGCCTCCATGCTGTTTGTGTCTATAGAGAGCCAGAAAAGGTTGTGTGCAGAGCCTGCACTAGCACTGGCATCTCACCCTCACTTCTTTCTATCCTATCTTTTCTAATGTAGTCCCTCCTGTGGTCATGGTCTCTGAGTTTCCTCTTTCCGTGGTATCTCAAAGGCAAGGGAAGGTGAAACTGATCTATTATTCTTAGCTTGTCTGTTGCTGTAACAGTCTTATCTGATGTCCTGATGCATTACCGGCATGTTCTGCTGTGATGAAAGTAGCTCCACAGAGAAAGTCTATGCTGGTTTCATTCAGTACAAGTACAGTTGGTATTGTTCTATGACTTGTCTGGTGAGGACGGGGTACTTGAAACAGACAGACCAGCAAGTTTACAACAATAAGACAGTAATTTTACAGGATAGGTCTGGAAACGATGATGACAAGACATATAGGGACAAGAGTTTGCTTGTGGGCAAAGCCACAAGTTGGGATGAAGAGTTGGGGTGGATAAGTGAAATATCAAACATGTTTGATATTCAGCCGACCACCAATTAAAGCAAGGAACCCCTAAACGACCCTAACTGACACTGTAAACATTAGGAACTGACCCTAGAATCATAAGGGGTTAGTTCCAGTAGAACATCCAAATTAAGAATTACATGCATTCCAAATTATGTCCTGATTTAAGAAATTTCTATCAGGATCAAATGTCCCTAACCAAAACACAAATATGTTGTAGTGTTTGAATATCAAGAAAGTCGCCGGAGTTGAAATGAAGCCAGAAATATTTCAAACATATTTGGTGATCTATGGTCTATGACATTTCTATAACCTAAGGGGAACAAATTTGGGTTAATTTCATTGACCATCACCGCAGGTTTAATTAATATTATGAAAATATATGGAATCATATATGTGTTATATAGGTCAACATTATATATTGATAAACATCATATATGTTGAATGCAGAGAGCCATGAAGGCATTTTGATATCACTTGTTTGGAACATGTGCCCTGCACCAAGGGATATTATTATATTGTTGATTCAATGTCTAGCCCAAAGTTGTAATGCTATCAACACAATCAACATTTTTAGTGTACCAAATCCACTTGAAAATTGGGTTCCACTGATGTAGACGTGTGTAGACGCTTAAAATCATAGATACAGAGAATATTTTGATTATAAATTTTGTGATTCTGAGATTGAAAAATTTCAGTTTTAATGTTCTGTGCTATTTTTTATTCATTGGTCATGTATCGATGATTGATCGATAATGTAAATAAATGCAGATATATGATATCATGTATATCATCCCTTCTATATGTGTAAGCTTGCACTTCTATCATGTAAACATATTATCAGTCTCCCAATCATGTCAGGTTATACTTGTGAGATATAATTCAATATTAATAACTACTTTCATTGTTTTAGGATAGTAATTACTATAAATAATCAAAATCTTTGACAAAATGTAAGATTAACAATAATAATGACTCCTTTTTGCATTTTAGTCATATAAGAGTAATATAACATTTCATGTAATTGTATATCATTGAATGACAATAATGTAAAGTGTAACAATGTACTAGGTTGTGATCTAAAGTATAGCTATAGTGGTAAACTTTTCAAATGAATTGTCAAAAGTCAAATATTTGCAAAAACAGCCGAATTGTGCAAGTTGTGTCATGAAAGCCTGCCTTTATGGCCAAGGCTGTTACAATTAAAACAGCATGCTTACAAGGTGTTTCCACTTTTAGCAATTCCACATTGTTAATGAACAGTGATCATTCCAAGGCTAAGTAGGAGCTGGATATCCAAACTAAGAAAATTAAAAATCTTCCAAAGGTCATGCAACACATAATTCAGAACAAGGATACAACTTATTAAACGGCAAAGGATGTACATACAGAGTAATGCAATGAAATGGCAACACAGTACAACAATATGAACTATCATAATTAATGTTATACTGTGGAACCACACTAACAGCAGAGTACTTGAAAGCTAATGTATTAAAAGTTATTAAAAAGTATATGCTAGACATTTGAATGAGGAGAATAAGACAAGTCCTCTTCTCTCTTGCGCCCAAACCCTTTCCAATTGTCTTCAAATTTACTATAGTAACCCGGTCACTTGGAACAACCTTTAACACAAAATTTTGTCTTGTTAAATTCTCTATGCAAACTATAGCACTAATACATCTTATTGCATTTATTCTTTTTAGCATCATTTTCAAAGCATTATGTAGGTCTTATCACAACAGATACGTTTAATGGTAGAAGAAACCAATGTAAACTACCTGGTCAAGATTCTGCACTGTACTGCTATAAACTGACTGGCATTAGTAAGCAACTACCAGGTTTTCCACACAGGGTCTGGGATTTAAACCAATGACCTCATAGGTGAGGGTACGTTAATCACTACACCACTGTGCCCCCATACAGCTTTAAAACAGACTTTAGACCAGATTTCTTTTACCAGTAAACTCTTAATGATGCTATGAATGAGGTGATCATATAATTTCAAGTTGTTAAAAGTGCCTTCAATTGGCATAAACTTCATCATCTGCTTATTCTTATGAAATCTAGTAAGTATATTTTTTAAAATGTAATAATATATTTTACACTTACTATTACTTATATTTATTTTCATAAATGTATAAACAATATATACATATTGATATAACTATCAAAACTTTGACTGTTAAACTTTGGTTTTCATTAAATATGTTCTATAAAATCTATGAGGGTTTGTTTTTAATTGACAAACCAAAGTGAGCATTCCTTGTCCAAAACCTTGCAAATATGTAGCAACATAAAACAACACATAAATCAGTGAAAAACTGTTGAAATTGTTTGTGTCTTTTGCAAACTAACTGCTGGTACTTTACAAAGAGGTTGCGATGAGAACAAATAATTGTGCAAGAGCAGGGTAATACAGAAACTCTGAGCTGCCAAAATTTATTTTACATCAAGTTGTATACGACTTAGTATCTTGTACACATGACTTAGTATGTCATATATACAACTTAGTGTCTCTTGTATACGACTTATATATGAGTTATTATGTTATGAGATACAAGTTACATATTCATATATACGTGCTGTATATATAAGTGATTGAGTTATATATACAAGACAGTAAGTCTTATATACAAAATAGTAAGTTGTATATACAAAACACTAAGTCATTTATACGAGATACTAAGTTGTACATACAAGATATGTTGTATATACAAGTTATTATGTCGTATATTTGACTTAATATGAAATTAATTTTGGCAGCCTAGAGTTTCCATAGGGTGATATATGGTCACAAAATTTTGTGGATAATTACTACAATATTTTAACAATAAAATACTGTTTTGCAATATTTTTGTTAGATTATGTAATCAAAATAATTTAAAATTAATTTCGAATGTTGTTTTTTGTGATAGATATAAAAAAGTAATTTAACAGCCACTGTGAATAAATTGACCCCCCCCCCCCCCCCCCCCCCAAAAGAAAAAAAAATGAAGCTCATATATTCAGCGATAAAGAATCTCGCTTAAATAATCCATAATATACACAAATTTACAAAAAAATATAAATGAAAAACATTGTTGTGTACCTTTATGTAATTTATGAAATATGCAAGAAAATTATGTAACTTACTTTTACTTCCAAGACTTATCATTATACCTATCAAAATTATAACCCAGGGGCCATATTCACGAAAGATCTTATCTCAGTCTTAAATCTGATACTTTTCTCATAACTTTGGACCCAAATTTGCTATGACATTTGTTTTAGATTAACTCACAAAAGGTTTTAGTCTTATCATAGACTTATTTTTGGTCATAATTCTAGGACAGGTGGGGGTGGTCTCAAATATTTCAGACCAGTCTTAAATGTGTCCCCACGTCATGTTTTCCCCACTTCAAAACTTTATATGGGTAAGATTAAATTTTAAGTACTTACCATATCTTTTTGAAGTATTTTATTTTATGTTTTAAATTGGTTTGAATGTTTTCAACTGCAAAATGTATCCCTTTCTGATTTATTTATTAAAAGTAAGTTGACAAGTTTTACAGTGTCAATCAACACATATTCAGAGAACGATATGTCCACAAGTTTCAAGTGTACATAACAAATATTTAACACAAAGCCATTGAAAGAAATATCCACAATGAACACATTGACTAATGTCCATATTCCACTGTTAAAGTTTTATGTGCCACTTTATAAAGATTTTTTATCCCTTTGGTTCCATCATTTATATAATTTAATAACTCAAAGATGTAACAAGATTAAAAAATATTCTTTATAAAAGGTAATTAACTGCATTTCTCTATTGGTCATTTAACTTACAGAAAATATAAAAGTACTTATCTTTTTAAATAAATAGATGTCTTTGTTCCCCCCAAAAAACGTTTTATACATTCACTGACATAAACTAATCTTATTAACCAAACTCAATGAAGGACAGGATGTCAGTGTTTATGTGCAGTGCAAAATACACAGTGGAGATATTAATAGAATGTAATTGTCCAAAAAATATGAACTTTTTTAATGTTATGTGTGGGAGTGGGTGACCTAAACTTTTCATTGCTCCAGTTTATATAAAAACAGCTTTTCTTGTTAAACATGTGTCCAAATATGATTGGTTGACCTTTGACCCTGTGTCATTCGTTAACCGCGAAAATTAAATAATTCAACACTTTTGATAGGGAAGTCAGACAGGGCAGACGTATTTAAAACATAAAAATTTTATTGGTTTCTGTCAAGTATTCATGTGTTGTGTTATGATATCCAGTGGTGAACCGTCATTGGTATTGTATGGTTTCAATATTATGTGGCATTTAATGTATGTTAAATAGTATTGGGTGCCATGCTGCATTTCACAGGCTGAATTGATATGTAACTTCTTTGCTTCACTGGTTTCTAAATATTAAATTCCTATATTAAAATTTTATTGTGTTGTGTCATAGTAAATTCATTGCATTTCACAAGCAAGTAGATTCATGGTAATATATAAATTGGTATTAATTGTCATATCAGGATTTATATAATATTTAAAATTTATTGTGTTGGGTTATAGTATTCGTCGCATTTCACAAGCAGTAGATTGATCGTGTAAATCCTTTTTTGACTGCTTCGTTAACATAAATTAATATTAATTGTTATATTTGGATATATAATAACTAAATTTTGTTGTGTTGGGTTATAATAAATTCGTTGCATTTTACAAGCAGTAGATTGATCGTGTAAATCCTTTGTTGACTGCTTCATTAATATAATTTAAGATTAATTGTTATCTTTGGATTATATGATATTTCAATCACACTGCGCCTACAAAACGTTGTTTTTCAACGCGGTGTTAGTATAATGCAATAAAGCAATAGGATTTAAACATAAGTAACTGTAGTATTTGGCTAGTATGCCTAAAGTATTTAGTTGTTCGGCTTGTGGAGGCCAACACAAACGGCCTGTAGGTCAGAAATGTCAAATGGGTAAAACAGACAGCAGTAATGCTACTGCAAGTGGTGTGGAGCAGCAGGGGGTGGATGAGGGCATCAACCAGGAGATTATTAACGCCCTTTCCTCTGTGAGTTCTAGGTTGTCGGCCATAGAAGCAAGAATTGAAAGGACGGAACAGCAGATACAAGGTGGCTTGCCTGCTTCATCTCAGGGCGTTCAGGCGACGGCTGGCAGTGCCTTGAACTCCATGTCGAGTTCAGATGATAGTGACGCTGAGGATGATGCTATTATACCCAGTGCCAAGTTCTTGAAGGGATCAAAAAACATTCAGCAGGCTGTTGATAGTAGACTGTTGGAACTTGCGGCACTAAATGAACAAGGTAAGTTCAAATCGCAAAGAGGAGGCAAAGATCAGGTAACAGTTAAACAACAGGTTCCATGGCCTCAAAATTACGTGCTGGCTGGTACTGCTAAAAACAGAACTACATATGACAGTTTATCAGTTTTCCAGTGGATCTCAGGTATGTGTGCTACAATTAGGGAAGAAAAACAAACAAAAGTTAGAAATGCAATGTTAGAATATGTATCTGACATTATGGAGGACGCCCAGGACTTTGGGTGGGCCTCAGCAAAAGGTGCCCATGCCATCATCCTATGTAAAATAGAGGAGGGTAAAGTTGATTGGTCAATGACAGAGAAAATTGATAGACTGAGTAGAGCTCATGCTCAAAAAATTGTAGCTAACCCCTCAACTGTACAAGGTAGAAAAAATGGGGAAATGCAAGGGGTCCCATGTAGGTATTTTCAAACTGGAAAATGTACCCACAAGGCTGACCATGTGACAGCAGGCCAACTGTACAAACATATTTGCAATTTTTGCAATAGTAGTGGTAAGCAGTTTAATCACCCACTTAGGGACTGTAGGAATGTCAAGAAAAAGAATGAATTTGCAAAACACGAATAAGGCACTGCAATAATGCAGTGCCTTACAAAAACAAAGTTGTAAACAACCTTCACTCACATACAAGTTACAAGGAGTTATTCACTCCTCCATGGCTGCAAATGTCAGCACTAATTGGAGATCAGACTACTACAAGTTCAAAGGCTACTCCTATGCCCAAGTGTTAAAAAATTCCAGCTCCATGGGTCAAAACCAAAACAAAGGCACTAGTAAAACATTTCCCAACTTTGTATGGCCTAGTAAAGGGACTAGTACAAGAATTCAGTTAAAAACAGTCCCAAGGTGACCCCTAAAGCCTCTCAGGTCAAGACTGGGAAATGTGGCCCTCAACTCAAGGTAGGTCGGGCAGATTATGAAATTCCTTGCTTTAATAGGTTTTCACTACTCGAACGTCTACATACTGTCATTGAACCGTCTTCAAACGCCGGTACAGGTTCACAGGACAGCTGTGACCTGGTTGAATCAAAACATCCCATGATTTCTCAGGTCAAAGAAAACAAACAAATTGTAGGTACAAATCAACAAAGGCTCACAGTGGCTGGCAATGTTAAGGATCTGTCTACAAACTAGAGCCACCAAAATACTGATCATACTATAGACACCAATGAGCATGACCCTAGGGATAGTAGTGATACTAAGTATGATCTCCCCCTTAGGATCAAAAATAAAGTATCCACCTACAAACAACTACTTCCCAACTGTCCAACATTACAGGCATGGGATAAACAGAATAAGTTTAAATTCGGTTTCATTCCCTTAGGTACTTTAAAAGTACCTACAAATTGTCAACCAAAACACTCTAATTATGATCCACTTGTCCGTCACAAAAAGATTAAGGATTCGGGAGATTATAATTTTATGAAATCCCAAATCACAGTTACATTTCAATTAAACCCTGAAGTATGGGAGAGTTTGTTAACAGACTATTGGGACAATCAGTTATGTTCCCTTATTAGGTTTGGGTTTCCTTAGACTTTCAACGGGACAATCCCTTAAAAAGCCACCTTGATAACCATACTTCAGCAAAAATATATCCACAGGATGTTAAGGCTTATCTAGCAGAAGAAATAGGTTATGGGGCGATTCTAGGTCCATTCAAAGAACCCCCATTGCAAAACCTCCATGTCTCCCCATTCATGACTAGAGAGAAACCAAATGCCCCTCATCGTAGGGTCATCATTGACCTCAGTTTTCCAAAGGTCTATCGGTCAATGCTGGCATAGGTAGGGATAAGTACTTGGGTACCCCATTCCTCCTAAAACTTCCAACCATAGACACCATCACAAGTCAAATAAAAGCAAAGGATGTATGCTGTACAAGGTAGACATCAGTCGTGTATTTAGACATGTTAAGATAGACCCTAAGGATTATGATTTGCTAGGTTTGCGTCACTTAGACTGCTATTTAGACACCTGTTTGCCCTTCGGATATCGCCATGGCAGTTCTTTGTATCAGTGCCTAAGCGATGCTGTGCGTTATATTATGCGTCAAGACTATGACGTCATTAATTATATTGATGACATTCTAGGAATTGATCTGCCGAGCCGAATTGACGCCTCCTTTGACGCCTTACGGTCGTAGCTTCCCAGACTGGGGTTTGAAATCTCAAAAAAGAAGTTAGTGGCACCTACCACATGTATGAATTGTCTTGGCATTCTCATTGATACCAAAGAATTTACCCTAGCCATACCCTCAGAAAAATTACAGGAAATCGTGACCATGTGCAAGTCCTGGATCCACAAAAATTCTTGTACCAAGCGCCAACTACAATCTCTATTAGGTAGTTTGCTATATGTTACTAAATGTGTTAGATCTTCACGTTTTTTTCTGAATAGATTGCTTGAATTTTTGCGTTCTATGGAGGACAGAGGTCAAGAGGACTTAACTGTGGAAGCTAAGAGGGATATTAACTGGTTTCAAAAGTGTTTGCCAACTTTTAATGGTGTCACCTTTTTTGACCAAAGACAGGTGGATGGGGCGATTGAACTTGATGCCAGCCTTCAAGGTTTAGGTGCAGTATGGGGTAGCCAGATCTATGCATTGAGTATCCCTCTTGGCTACCTCAACTTCCAAATTGTCCATTTGGAAATGCTAAATATATTGGTAGCACTTAGGGCATGGGGAAGCCAATGGCTTCATAAACGCATTTCCATCGCCTGTGATAACGAGGCAGTAGTATGTGTACTCAATTCAGGCAAAACAAAAGATTTCACATTGGCGGCCATAGCCCGTAACATACAGTTGATGTTAGCAACTTATAACACTGAAATAGTAGTTAAGGACATTCCAGGAAAAGATAATGTGGTAGCTGACCTCCTATCTAGATGGGCTGCCACTGACCAGCCCATGGCAAGGTTAAGTCGACTCATTTCACATCATGTGTGGATCACATTGCCATCAAATGTTTTAGAAATTGATTGGGCTATCTAAATAAATACTGTTTTACCCTTAGGTGCCCCACCTCAAGTGGCTTCCCTGGTCCACTCTGCAATTCAGAAAACTCATATGGCCTTCAGACCTGCCACACAGCAAAGTTATAGAAGTATGTTCTGCCTTTTTCTAGCCTTTTGGTATTCATGAACATACAGATGTCAGAAATTTCACCCCTTATTGTCTTGGCTTATCTGCAATTTTTGGAGTTTTCTGGATTCTCAGCTTCGGCTATGTCAAATCACTTGTCAGCCATTAAAACCACATTAGCGTTATATGGACTGCCCACACTTCCATTCAATGATTCACGAATTAAATGCTTTCAGAAAGCCATGGTGCTGCACAAACCCTTTAAAGTTCAGCTCAAAAAGGTAATTGACATACCTACCCTACAGCTTATAGTCCGGTTATGCAACTCCACCTACATGGGCCAAAATTTTAAACCAGTTTACACTCTGGCCTTCTTTTCTTTCCTCAGACTTTCTAATTTGGTCCCTCATTCCCAAAAATTGTATTCACCCTTGTACCAATTGGCCAGAGGAGATATTATTTCGCCCCCCCCTGGCCTTCATATACTTGTCAAATGGTCGAAAACACTGCAGTCAAGAAATGTGGTAAAAGTGCTAAAAATTCCATCATTGGGCTCAAATCCCATTTGCCCCGTAAGTGCTATCAAGAATCTATTATCCATTACACCTGGCCATAGTAACTCTCCTTTGTTTCAATATAAGATGTCCACACAATGGGTTCCACTCACAGATACAAAAATTAGGCGTCATTTCAATAAGATACTTTAAACCTTCATAACTCCAACATTACCTTCCACACCTTCAGGCGTTCCGGTGCCACTGTTGCCTTTAATTCAAATGTTAACATACAAGAAATCATGAGCCATGGCACCTGGACGTCTCACTGTGTCTGGTGATATATCACCCTTGACCACAATGCTTCCCAACAAGTAGCCCTCCAATTTCAGAAACTACTATTTACACCTACCTCCTAGCTGGGGTTTGGGATCATAAATAACCAACTTCAGAACTATTTTCAACCCTTAATTCAAGTATCTCACTGTTTAACCTTCCTCATTATACTCATATTATACTTATATTTTACTGTGGTTAAGATAACCCTAACCCTAAGTGGTTGAGGCCACCTTACTGTAATTCAAATTCAAAAATTTTGTCTTTAGGGTCACCTTAGTCCTGTTTCAGGCCTAAGGCCACCTCATTTTACCTTATTGGCTTCTTTATGGTGGCCTCAATGTGTATAAAACTTAAACATATGAAAAGGTCATTCGTATGACACTTCCATTTTACTGTGGTTAATACATGCTAACGAGTGCTTGAGGCCACCTTACTGTAAATTAAATCTCAAATTTCTGGGGTCACCTTAGTCCGGTTCACGGCTAAGGCCACCCTAACTTGTGTCATCTGCCTAAATTTATGGTGGCTTCAATGTGTAAATTAGAAAGTGAAATGTCATTGTTTATTCTGTAACTGTAAATACAATATAGTTTAAATATTTTAGTGTCAATAAATTATATTATCCCCATACAGCCTTATTATTACAGACTTTCATAATCTGGGGCAATGTTTTGCAAAATATCATATAATAAATATATTTAAAACAGTTCTGAAAACATTGTAGATATACCTTTCAATATTGTTTTGTATAAAATGAATAACTCTGTAATACAGTGGTAAAAACAATGTGGATATGTGTTCAATGTTTTTGTAAATATGGCCAATGAGCATGCGTCGCTTTTAACTGAATATGTTTGTTTTCTCTTTACTTAAGAAACTATACAATAAAACATTCAATTATTCATGTAAAATGAATTTAAATGGAATACAAATCACTGTTGTGCATGTGCAAAACAGATCAATTTTCTTAGTATCCAACTTATCATCTTAACATTCCTGTTTTGGAGACTCAATGTCATCTGTTTCTACAACTGAAACTCACAGGAGATAATCATCGGCCCTGAACATTTGGTAATAGCCATTCATATGGCTAGGCAGTTCAACCTTTTAATTTTGGCGTCCACATTACCACAAGATTTTGCCTTTCTAATGATTCTTGAACTATGAGGATGCCGGCACAACTTGTAGCAGGTTCCTGTTCGATTTTTCCCATATAGGAAGTAGAGTACTTCTAATCTAATCTACTGCTTTCTAGGCACAATATCTTCCCCACTAAGGGGAACTCAGTGCGCTAGTTAACAAAAATCATTTCTTATAAGGATAGTCGAGGGGGGTTCAGGGTCAGTTTACCAGGTTTGTGGGTTGGACCGAGAGGGAAGGAGACTAAGTTGGCAAGCTAGAGTTGAAAATGTGGGTTTTGAGGTGTTTCCTGAAAGATGAGACAGAGGGACTGTTTCTTATTTTGAAGGGGAGAGAGTTCCAAAGAACTGGGGCATAGTGACTAAAAGAATTTGAGAAGTGTTTCATTGATTTATGAACTCTACGGTCAAAAGTGGGGGTTTGAAGGAACTTGAGTTTAGGGGTACTTTGTCTAGTGTTTCTAAAGGAAGTGTAGGGGTGGATTAGTTCTCTTAGGTAAACAGGCTGACCTTGGTTGAGGAGTTTGTATGTAATGAGGCCAATTTTGAATTGTACCCTATACCTAACTGGAAGCCAATGGAGTTTTTTTAGTTGAGGGGTGATGTGAGAAAATTTTGAGGAACTTGTGACAACCCTGCAGAGTGAGTTATGCCCTAGTTGCAATCTTCTTAGCTCAAAGTCTGTGAGTGGTAGAAACAGGGAATTGCAGTAGTCCAATCTGCTGCTGACCAAGGCATTGGCTAAAAGAACTGATGTTTTAAGGTCTAGAAGGGGGCATATTCTGCAGAGGTCTCTTGCATGAGCTCTAGTGGACTTTATGACCTGTGACACATGGTCGGAGAAAGTGAAATTGGAGTCAAACACCACTCCGAGGTTCTTGACACTTTAGCATGTTGACCAAGTGAGATCAAGACATGTGCCTTACGAGCAAACAGAAAGAGACCCTTTCCCAGAAGTTTTGGACACACAGGAAAACTAAGAAGAGCAACCACAGTCAAATTCACCAGTAGAAAATGACAGAAACATACATGCATAGAAATCAGATGATAGGTTGTATCCAAAAAGAAATAGGAGACAAACAGAATTTTTCCAGGGAGGTTTTCATTATTTGGGCCAGAATAATGCCCTGACAAAATAAAGAGTATTCTGGTAGTCTACCCAGATACTCAGTTCAGTTTTATTTCTTGCATGTAAATTTTAAAGTTAAGTTAAAGTTAAATTTTTCAATAAGGAGTTTTAGACTAAAAGGGGAGGAATGTTATATATACAAAGAACTGAGCTCTGTACTGCTTAAACTCTGGTCATTGCTGTATCATATCAGTCAACACCTTCACAGCTCACTGACATCCAGATAAACTATAGGTCAAATGTATAACCTTTTATCCTGGGAAAGTATGTAACATATGCACTGTCTCTGAACTGTTTTGTATGCAACTTCATTGTGCATTAGCCTTTTATATTGAATAGATGTGTTTTAGTAAGAACTGTGTTTCAATTGTGTGTGTTCCAAGTCCAAGTTTATGACAAAATGGAATCTGAGATACTTCTATTTAAGATGTGAAAGTAGGCATCGCTGCAGTCCAGAGAAGGGACCCATTCTCCTTTTTGAAGCGAGAGCCTGATTGATTCTGGGGTTTCCATATTGAAATTTTTTATCTTTAAGAACCAATTTAAGGCACTGAGGTCCAAGATGGGCCACCACTTTTGGTTGGGTTTGGGAACAAAAAACAGTTGTAGAACACCAGAGACTGGATTTTGACCTTTACAACAGTTTATTTTTGAAGGTGGGAATGCAATGCCTCCATCAAGTAGCTGTTCGTGAGGGGATTGACATGTGCAATCCCAGTTAGAGATTCCCTAGTGAGAGGAGGTTTGATTTTAAATTTTAGACTGTGTCCCTCCTTCAATATCAAAACAAACCTTGGACTTAAACCCTTTGCTGCCAAGACTCGCCATTATTAGGCCACACCTTCCTTTCTTCTGTCCAGATGTGGTCATGATATCAATACAATATGACACACAAATCCATGCAACCACAAATCCAACAAGTAGCTACAAAATATAAAATTTGTTGATTTAGTTAGCCTGCCTAAGTACCTTATTGGTTGTATTGTGACAGGTAGTTGAAAGGACAGAGTAAAGCAGGACATACAATTGGTCAAGGGTTGTTGAGCTTGTGAAGAACTTCCAATCTTTTTTGTGCCAAACAGAAAACGGATGTGATGACATAGCAACCTAGTAAGTATGGGAAGCATCAGCCCTCCAGCAAGTGATAAGGGCATTGGAAGTTTGACCAGTGGAGACTCAAGACATCATTTTCATGTAAGGCCATCTAAGAGTTTTATGTTTAATATATTCTTGTAGTGTGCAAAATGTTGGTCTCACAGAGTCAAACTCAGATGGCTATACTCATAAAAACAAATATTTAAACTTTTTTCTGGTTGAGATACAAACACAGCAAACATGTCAAATTAAAGCACACAGTTCCCTCATTTCAAAGATAAGCTTTATATCCAGCATTCATGATGATGTGACTCCTTCAGCTAAAGTTTTGAATGAGAAATCAAAATTCTGTCTGAAATATTAATGATTTTGTTATCAAAGGCACTATGGACTTATAGCATATTCAGCCTTTTATATGCTACTCAGACAGTGATATTTCATATGAAAGTAAAGCTAAATGCCTGCAGTTTTTGGTGGTATGTAGGGTGCTTCTATGTTTCAAATTTAAAATTGGTACAGGAGCAGATAACGCTTAGTACCCATGCACACTTTTGGTCCCAGAAATTGACCCTTTTCACTATCTCACTTTGAACTATACATCACTTTGAAGTAGAATTTCATGTTTTATGTCTACCTGTGTGATCATAAGAAATGGATTTTCAGATTCCTGCGAAAATTCCACATAAGATTCAACCCTCAGATCTTTTGGCACTTTCAACAAAAATAAATCTGACCTAGCTTTTGGACTACAAGGAGAACTTACGTGCCCAAAGCCTCTCATAAGTTTCTCTTGGTTGAATTTCTGGTTGGACATGGATGCATTTGTAGCCATACTTTGTGCACAGAGAGAATAATGTGCATGCCAATTTTCATTGCAGGATCTCTGTGACCTTGATATTCTGTTATAAAATCACAAAATGTAGCTTAAGTATCACTTGGAAACCACCTGATTTTTTTCTCTCTAAGCTGGACGTATTTGCACATACGATGGGAAGTAAGATAAGCTACAGTAAAAGTTATGAATGAAGACATTAAGTGCATACATGGTACCATTACAATATGTTTAAATTAATCAATTTTTGCTCATCATACAAAGTTTACCTTTGTTCTCACAATTATTTGTGCAGGTATTATTGACATAATACAACTAACAATTTTTGTATTCTGCCTAATTCCATTATTATGAATGTGCGATTTATGTACTGTTATGTTACTTTAATTCAATTGGAATCTCCCTATAACTGACCAACAGAGAAGGTCATCTGAAGGTTGTGATGGTGCAGTCAGAAAAAACAAGAGATTTGGTAATACACAACATATTTGCCTACAACATACAAATAACACTTACTTGGGAAAAGATTGCATTTTTCTACGTTCAACTTTCAAAGTTCAATTTTATGATTTTACCTTTAATCTGAAATAATACCTGATTTAAATCTTATCACTTGTTTTGAATGTTATGAACTGTGATTAAAATACAAACCATTGCAGGGACCATTTCAAATATTAGAAAGATTTCTTCAAACACTTCATCAGAAAATATTTCTAATGAGAAGATGCTAAAGAGTAATACATAATTGTCATATTTGGTTGGGTAAAGCTTACTCAACATTTTTGACAGAAATAGGGTGAATAAAGAGCATCAAGATGATTCATCAAGAATCAATGTTGAATGATAACATAACCGTTTGATCAATGCTTTTACATTTTAATTTTTTAATTTTTTTTGTTACTTTTTAATTTTTGTTTACAGTTTTGTATTAGATCAAGACAGACATGAAGATTAACTGAATGATGCAACTACTTTAATTGTAAATATTGAAGTAAAATCTTACATGTGTCTTTTGGGTTTATAGCTGTAGCCTTATTTTGTATCTTGTATACATTTGAAAGTAGATTTATAATCCACATCTGAATGCAGACAATCTTTAATGACAGGTAGACGCCCTCCTTTTATGAAAATATAGCTATTGTTAATACTGTAGTATATTCCGGGAGACGTTTCGGTAGTTCCGAGGTTTAGTAAGCGCCCATGCGCGGGAGTTGTACAGGAACTGGGGTTTAAAGTGACACTTCAGAGTAAGACTTGGAACTGTAAACACGTGTTTAACGGAAATGCACATGCGATATTACTGAATGTAAAGGAGAATTATATGGACATTTAGAAGTAGTAGATGGACTGATAACAGTAACAGTGTAGTCACTGATATTAATAGTGGTAGCAGTAGGACTGATATATACAACAGTGTAGTCACTGATAGTAATAGTCTATAGAGTTATAGAAGTCCAGTAGTGACATAACAGTTGGTGTACTGATGTTAGAAGGGACCTGAGTCCAGTAGTTTCAGGAGTTAGTCACCTCATCTAAGACCTGGCAACAGAACCAGCAGCACTAGTGCAAGGTGGGTGAAATTACTTCATTGGTACCAGAAGTGGGGTTGGATTTTATTTTCCACCCTTTGCACTAGCTTCTGGCCATGGAGTTGTTTAGTATTATTTGAAAAGAACAGTAAATTACAGTGTTGAATGTAACAGTTACTGATATTCAAATCCTTGTAAATATGTGAAATTTACAGAAACCGTACTGTTACGGGGAGTTTTCTCATCAATCTTTGTTGGGAAATTTTATGAATTTATTGCATTAATTTCTGGTTGAATGTCAGACAGTGAAATACTGTAACTTGTTTGCAAAAGGTGTAAAATCCATTTAACCTTTTATTTTTATTTACGGTACCATTTAATTACTGTTGTATTTATATTCTGGTCGGTTTAAGACATTGAAGCAGAGTAGTTTTGCTAAGTTTTGTCATCGCCGGCTGAAAATAAATATTTGTAATTCTTGTTTTTTAACATTTATTGGCTATTTCCGGTTCATGTCAGTTTTTGTTGATTTATAAATATATCAGTAGCTGTGGTACGGAATATACTGGTTTCCACCATAAATAGTTTTCCCTGTATTCCCATATTAAACTGTGAAATAACTTTAATTATATATACAGTAATTTGAAGCTTTAAGTAGGATTCTGTATTTATAATTTTGCTCGTGTCTTTTTCCTATGATATTTACAGTAATTTGAATCTTTAAGTAAAATACTGTAGTTATCATTTGACATTTGTATATACAAATCTGTTTGACATTTACAGTTATTTAAATCTTTAAGTAAAATTCTGTAATTCTCATTCTGTATATAGTGTTCTGGCAGTAATTGGAATCTTTCAGTAGAATTAACTGTAAATTAAAGTATTTATTGAATGTTGTTTGCAAATAGTAGGATCATTTAAAAGATTATTTGCAATTTTGAAGAACTTTGGTCCATATAGGTATATTTAAAATATTGCATGTATCATATATACAACGCAACATCTATTTCATTCTTTAAATATTATTTTTGCATTTTGGTCCAATTATATATGTGTTTTATACTCGTTTCATATTATCGCCCATAGTTGACACAGTACATTATTTGTTGTTTGTATTTCATCATTCAAGTTATATGTGTGTCATAATTTTCATATCTATATGTATTCCAATTAAATTAAAACCTGCAACTGAAATATGTTTAATTGAATTAGCAATATTGCTCAAAATTGCTGTGTGACATAATTCTGATATTTTTTGTTAATCTAAATTGAATTTGCTTAAGTGGAAGTCCTTTTAAGTGGAAATTTGATAAATATTTATCACTAGATATACTTGTTTGATATGCAAGTGTAAATAGGTGTTTATTAGAAACCCCTTTAAGTGGAAGTTATTTGTAAGTAGAATCCTGATATTTGGAAGTCCCGTTTATGTGGAAGTTCATATGAAAAGCATATAAAATTATTTTTCTTTGATAATAGCTTTATCTAGAATACCTGTTTAAGTGGAAGTATTTTCAAGTTTTAATTTTTGCTTGCCACCATACTACTATTGATCATATTATCGCCCAGTGCTCGATATTTAGCACTAGTTGATACTTGTTTGCATGTTTCTGTTTTACATTTAGTGATATAGTGTGCCAGTTACATTATTTCTTTGTTGTAGTTGGCAAATGAATGTTTATTTTTTGGAAAGTAATTCATACATAGATTGTGGTATTTTTGAGATTAAATTTTGGTAATATTACAAATTTAATAGTTTTGGCTGAGGCAAATAAATAAAAAATTACTAATACAGTAATGTACTATTGATATTTATATTTGATAAATTCGACATTTTGATATTTTTCTGGAGTAACAAGTGCTTAGTAATTGATTCAGTGTCATAGTAATTAGTAATAACTTTAGTATTATAGTACTTAGTAATATTTTAGAAATGTAATGTAAAATGAAATATATTTGAATTTAAATTAAATTGTTTTTGACATTTGAGTAAATATTAGTTGTAATTTGATTTCACAGTCTTAGTAGTGCTTCAATAGTAATATTTATTATTAGTAAATTAGTAAATTACATACTTTTTTACATTTTAATTTTTTTTAAATTTTAAATACATCTTCATGTTGTTTTGATTGATTATTGTGTTTATTAACAATCTGCACTTGGAATATGAATATTTGCATTTGGGTTTAATCTCATATATTACAATTAAATATTTGACTTTAGGTTTTTGGTGATCTTAGACTTTGTAAATTACTGAGGTAACTTTATCATATTTTGAATATTTGGTCATTCTTGCTTGTATGTTTGATCAAATTAGTTGATATAATTTATCTAATGATTGGATGCATAGTTGATCAAGTACTTTTGAATGTTTGATCAATTTGTATCATTTACAGTATTTTGGATTTTTGTAGTTCATTTTGAACATTTCATATCTTGTCACTTGAAGTGTGACAATATTATCATTTTATTCTTCAGTGTTTTGTGACTGTACACTGATTGATTATACAGCTTTGAGACTGTTCACTAATTGATTATACAGCTTTGTGACTGTTCACTGATTGATTATACAGCTTTGTGTCTGTGAAGTGATTGGTTATTTTACAGCTTCGTGACAGTTAACCGTTTTTTACCGTCATAATCATATCAGCTTCGTGACTGTTGATTATTTTTGAAAACTGACTTTATACATAACTTAAGTTCATTTTTTGGTTAAACTACAGCTCTGTGTCTGTTAACTGAAAGATACATTGAGTTATTTTTTTTAACTATCCTTTGACAGTACCTAGGGTTAGACACAGCTTCGTGACTGTTAATCTTGGTTGTCATTGTGTATTTTGTAGCAGTTTTGCGAAATATTGGTCATAACTTGTTAATTGCTGAAACTTCCAAAGATTGCATTCAGTTAAGTGTTCTGACAAATCTTTGAGGTGTTGGTATTTTAATTTTGCTAACAAAATGTGTCTGCCATTGCCAAAACCATCAGTGAAGGAGAGGATCATCAAGCATCAAGAATTGGTGTTCAGTGACAATAGCGGAGGTGTGTCCGTATCGGATATAGATGTTTTAACTGATGGCAAAGGTTACGTCTAGTGACGTCAATGAAGCAGCTGGAGTGGTATCCTCACAAGAAGATTCAAACATGAAAGTCCTGTTAGCAACTGTGAACAAGATTGCCATGCAGACTGAAGAGTTGACAACAGCTATGGTCACACAAAAAGTGAAACTGAAACAGACCATTGAGGCTCAAGGTAAAATGTTCAACAAGAAACTCAAAGATGTTTCGAAAGATTTCAGTAGAAAGTTGGACGCAAGTGCGGCTTTACTTAGCAAGGAGTTTAGTTTGAAGATGAAGGAGGAAATGAGAATACACAGAAGAGAAGTTCGAGATGAAATTGCTGAAGTGCATGATGAATGTAAAGGTGAACTACGACATCAGAAGAAAGTTGTTCAAGATCAGTTTCTTGAGATGAAAGATGACCTGTGCAATGAACTTATAAATGACTTGAATGAACAAATGCAAGGGACATTGGGAAAAGTTGATGAATTGGAGTTCAAAGTTTTGCATTTGACATCATGAACAGAAGTATTGGAGAAAACTAGTGCTGATAAAGACTGTGCTATTGATGGATTGGAGAGTTCAGTGAAGGGTATCCGAGGAAGTTGTGAAACTTTGTCAAGAACTGTTGCTGAATATGATAGGATATCCAAGTTACAGAGTCATCAACAGTCAGTGGAGATTATCTCAACCAAACATGATTTAGTGAGAGTGGAATCAAATTTGCGTTCAGTGAAGAATGATGTGCAACATTTGATTAGTGGTTCAAATGATTTCAAGTCATCTGCAATTTCCACAAGTATTGATGTACCTGAACCTTCATTAATAACCAAAGTGAAGGAGCGCTACAGGGGTAATGAAGCTGCGTTGAACAAGTACACGGTTACCTTTGAGAAGCAGCAACTGGAATTTGAAGAAATGCGCCGACGTTTGGTGAACATCGAGCAGTCTCGTGAACACCTTACTGAAGTTCCAGTTCAGAAGAGACACGATGATGAGGAACCTGATGATGTGCATAAGTCTATAGACGGTGAAACATTTGTCAAGACTAGACTAACACAGAATGTGCCAGCGAATTTTACACCAAATCCACTTGGTAGAAAGTCACATAGTGTCCGTTACTCAACCTCGAGGGAGACCGTACAAGGAAAGAATCAGAGTGAAACTGCTCGTGTGAACACCATATCAGCGTATCCAAAGTATTCTTCACAATGTATCGCAGGATTGCAGCAGGCCAAACAGACATTTCACTCGTATGCCATTACCAAAGTTATCCTTTGAGGGTGAACACTGGATTGGTTTTATTGCGCAATTTGAATTGGTTGCAAAGAACTTTGGCTGGTCTGAAGCTGAGAAATTAGCCAACTTTACTATGTCATTGATGAAGGGAGCTGCTGAATTTTACAGCATTTTATTAACTAGGAAGGAACAAGACTATGAATGGTTGAAGAACAAATTCCAGCATCATTATGGAACAGATTCGGCTACTACAATCCGCTATGAACTTTTGCAGACGGAGCAAAAAGAAGATGAGTCCTTGGAAGAGTATTTGGAAAGATTACAGAAAATGGTTGTCGCATCATTTCTAGATGCAAGTAAGAGAGAGGCTTGTAGCCCATTCTTTCTTGATGCATTCATGAAGGGCTGCAGGAATAAAGGAGCTGTTCTATCGGCAGCTGAAAAGCATCCTAAGACTTTGGAAGAAGCCTATAAGTATGTGTTAGATGCTACCCATCTGCGAAAAGCAATCCTGGGGAAGAAGCATGTCAAGAAAGTCAAGCCTGGGGAAGAAGCATGTCAAGAAAGTCAAACCTGTGGATGCTGATAACAGAATGGAAACGGAGGGCTTAACATCAACATCTTCTACAGATTCACATGAAATCAGGGGTTATCATGTCAAAACTGGTCGTTTTGAAAGGAAGAGGTTTGATAGGAGTGACAAATCGGATGATCAGCTTAGAAGTGTACTAACTGGTCTTCAAAAGATTTTGCATAGGAGTGAGCCACATTCTCCCAACAAACACAATTATTCACCACCAAGACAGGGTTACAGTGGTTGCTTCGAGTGTGGAGATCCTGATCATTTTGTTAGAGATTGTCCCAGAAGAAGGCGTTATCCAAACTATGATGACAGGAGGTATGATGAGCGACAGTATCGCGGAAGTGATAATCCTAACTGGAGATCTTCACCAAGCTACAGTCTGGACAGGTATGATGAGCGACAGTATCGCAGAAATGATAATCCGAACTGGAAGTCAACATCAGATTACAGACAGGGAAGGGAGGTGACAGGAGCAAGTATGCTACCTTCAGCAGTCAAAGTCAGGACTACTCTAACGGAAAGCATCCTGAATCCAGAATAAATGCTGACTCAAGATGGAGAAGTCCTATATCAAGTCCAGACAGACATCCTGAATGAAAGGGTTTTCATAGCCTGCCTCCGGCAACTTATCAGCAGGATAAGAAAAATCCTCAAACCAGGGATCCTGTGGACAAACCGCAAGTCAAGTTTTCCTCTCATTTAAACGACTAAGGTGGGGGCGACCATTATTCACCCGGTGTCTGGACCCTCCAATCTTATAGATACTTTGATGGGGTGAAACATTACAAACATTATCATGTAAAGACAGTGAATCCAACATGTAATAGCTTACTCATAAGTGTGAACTAGGGGATGGAATTAAATTGGAAGGGATTGTGAAAGATATCAAACTTGATGCCAAATTGTGTGCAGGAGTTGAAGTTTCATTTAATGGGAACTCAGTTTATACATGGAAATTCTATGTAGCACCAATTACAGAACCATTAATAATTGGATTGGATTTTTTGTGTCAATTTGGAGCAACTCTAGATTTCAGAAGAGGAATTTTCAAGATTCAAGACACAAAGGTAAATTTGAAGGAGTTTGTTACCGCAGAAGGAAATGAATTTACTTCTTGTAAAGTAGTGTTGGATAAAAAAGTGTCCATTCCACCAGAGACAGTGATTAACACGCACGCCAGGCTGGATGGATGTTTGAAAGGTGAAGTTGTCATTACTTCTTCTGGGTCCAATAGAGGAGCATTGCTACCAAATCTGCTTGTGGAAGCCAAGGAGAGTGTTCCAATACAACTAGTGAATGACTCTGAGCATGCTATTGTGTTGAAGACAGGACATGTGTTAGGTGATGCAGTTGAATGCAAAGTTTTGACGGCAAGTGGTGATTTAGAATCTCACAAAGTTAACATGCATTCTAACTTGCCAGAGCACCTTGTAGGTCTGTTTGAGCGTTCACAGAAGTCACTACAACTAGATCAGTGTCAGAAACTCAAGTCCTTATTAATAGAATACCAAGACATTTTCTCCGAAGGGAGTCACGATTTAGGCTGTTTTACAGAAATTAGTCACACCATTAATACTGGTGATGAAAAGCCAATTAAACAAGCCATGCGATGAACACCATTGGGTTTTGAGAAAGAAGAAGAAGAAAACTTGAAATTAATGCTGGATATCGGAGTCATAACAGAGTCGTCTTCTGATTGGGCTTCTGCACCAGTTTTGGTCAGAAAGAAAGATGGAACTCTGAGATATTGTGTAGATTATAGGGCTTTGAATTCTAAAACTGTTAAAGATTCATTCCCACTACCCTCAATATCACAGTGTTTAGATCAGTTATGTGGAAACACTTATTTCTCAACTCTGGATATGGCCAACGGATATTGGCAAATTGAAATTGCCGAGCAAGACAGATATAAAACCGCTTCATTACCAAATATGGTCTTTTTGAACATCGACGTATGGCCTTTGGATTACGTAATGCCCCAGCAATTTTTCAACGAGTTATTCAGTTTGTTCTTAGGGGTTTAACATGGAGCAAAGTTTTGGCCTATATTGATGATCTAGTGGTTCTTGGAAAGGGTTTTGAAGATCATTTGACCAACCTTCGTACAACTTTTGACAGATTCAGGAAATATAATCTCAAATTACAGGCCAAAAAAGTGTTGTTTGTTTCATACTGAGACCATATTTCCAGGCCGAAAAGTCAGTGCGGATGGAGTGTCCATAAATCCTGAGAATGTGGAGAAAGTTTTAAAATGGCCAGTTCCTACTTCAGTTAAGGAAGTGGAGAGATTCTTAGGATTTGTCGATTATCATAGAGAGCATATTAAAGATTATGTCAGTGTGACAAGGATTTTATATCAACTGACAGGCAGCAAAGCAGTATTAACTGGTTAGTTGAGCCTCAGGAAGCTTTTGATTTGACAAAGCGAAGACTTATAAGTGCACCTATTCTTAGCTATCCAAATGCTGAAGATGTGTTTGTTTTAGATACTGATGCATTGGGTCATGCCATAGGAGCCGTCTTATCGCAAATACAGAATGACTGTGAAAAAGTGATATGCTACGGTAGTTATGTGCTTAAACCAGAGCAAAGGAAGTATTGTGTCACTAGAAGAGAATTGTTATCTGTGGTTTGTTTCACCAGGCAATTCAGACGTTATCTTTTAGGGCGTTAATTTCTTTTGTGCACAGATCATAACAGTTTAACCTGGCTACTGCGGTTCAAACATATTGAGGGTCAATTAGCACGTTGGCTAGAAGAACTTAGTCAGTTTGATATGGTAGTTCAACATCGACCCGGAACCAAGCATGGTAATGCCGATTGGTTATCAAGAATTCCAGATGAAGAGGAATTTTGTGATTGCTACAGAGCGGGAATTGATTTGGAGTCTTTACCTTGTGGAGGATGTAAATTTTGTTCAAGAGCACATCATCAATGGTCACGATTTCAGGAGGATGTTGATGATGTGGTTCCACTAGCTGTAACATCAGTTTCTTACTCAGATACAGCAGCACATACCTGGTTACAAGGATATTCTCATGAACAACTATCTAAGGCACAAAAGGATGATTTTTGTGTGGGTAAACTAATCGATTGGGTTTCTTTGTGTAGTCCATCTGTGAAGTATTTTTTGCATTAATAGACATCAGTTAGTGTATCCAAATGAACTTCTTTTATACAAAGAACTTTTTGTGAGGTCATGTAGTGTTTGTAACAAGAACAAGAGAGCAAATGTTAAGCCAAGAGCAAGCTTAGGACTGTATCATGCTGGATCACCTTTGGAACGAGTTCATATTGACATACTAGGTCCTTTTACAGAAAGTAACAGAGGAAATCAATATGTTCTGATGATAGTTGACCAGTTTACAAAATGGCTAGAGTGCTTTCCACTACCGCTTCAGAGCGCTGAGTTGACTGCAAAAGCTGTTGTGGATGGATTCATATCAAGGTTTGGGTGTCCACTTGAGATTCATACGGATCAAGGGAGGAATTTTGATGGTAAACTGTTCTCATCAGTATGTACGCTTCTCAAGACCAAAGCGAAGTAGTTGTCAAGAAAGTGACACCAGAGAAAACTATAGTTGTAACGGAAGAGCCAGGACAGCAACGAAAGCCAAGTAAGTTGTCACTCTGTCCAGTTTGCTACATGAAGAACTGCAGTGTTTTGGTGTCACATTTCTGTAGGCATATGATTGGTAAGCATCTTGAGGATGTTGTTGTTGTTCAAAGCCATGGTGAACTTCTGGAACTTGTAGTTCGTAACAAGTGGTTTCCTACCCGAATTGGTGTTAAGAAATTCGAGGAAGATGACAAGCTTGTCTGTGAGTTTCATCACTGGTGTACCGGAAAAGAACTGAAGGAGCATCCAACAATCAGTCCTCCAAACTGTGTGGGCAGTTTGGATCATTGGAGGCTAATCAGCATAGTGCTCAGCCATGTTGGTGAAGAAAAAGTGCCGCAAGTTGATTTAGCTCCAAGTCCAAAAGAAGTTGAAGTTTCGGAAAGTAATTCCAAAGCCATAGAACCTGGTGTAGATGTTGTAGAAAACTTTGTGGATAATACTGCAGCAGTTGACACAAGACCCGCTACATTTCCTACAGAAGAACAGGTGGAAGAACTATTAGGCACAGCGACTGAAGAGTTGATGGAAACTGCCGATTCTTCAATTCTGGATGAGCCAAAAATGGTTGAGGAAAGACCTAGTGATGTGGGATGACCGTACACATATGACATGTGGAAGACCAGGCGAGATGAGTTGTTCAACAGTAAGAGTTCAGAAAGGTTGCTGTTTGTAGATTCACACATGCATCTGGATAAATTGCAGAATGCCAGCAAGAGACAAGACTTATGTGAGATCATGAAGCATGGGCCGATGCCAAGTGAACTTGTTGAACTGAAGTTTGCAGTAGCAAACTTTTGCCATGGAGTCCCCACAAAGCAAGTTAGGGAACGAGCTTACAAGGACAAAAGGATCTATACCACCTATGGAGTACATCCAAAACAAGCTCATGTGGTAACTAAAGACGACATGGAGAGAGTGAAAATAGCAATCCTTCGAGACCCGCGTTGTGTCAGAATTGGAGAAATAGGAATTGATCTCTCTGGAAGCTTTGGAAGTTCTTTGAGAAGTTCTCAAGTTTTATGCCAAAGAGGAGCTGTGGGACAAGGTCCTAGTTTTCCAATGTCGTGATGAGCACTTGTCAACAGAAGCATCTGATCTGTGTTTGCAGATACTCAAAGAGGAAGTTCCAAGTTTTGACAAGGATATGGTGGAGATCCATAGACACTGTTATACTGGTGATTGGGATGAGGTGCAGCAATGGACAACTGAGTTCCGACATACAAAATTTGGCTTTACAGGACTACGCCACTTTAGACATCCAGGACTGGATGAAGTCGTGAAGAGGTTAGAAACCCACCAGTTGTTACTCGAAACAGATTCCCCCTATCTGTTGCCACCAGAACATAACAGATGTGAATACAACACCCCATATGGCATTGTGAATGTGGCAATCAGGATTGCAGACCTGAGTTATCCGAATTTAAAGGAAATACTTGATATCACCACAACTAACGCTATGGAGTTATGTAAACTGAAATAAATTATAAAGTGTGACATTGGATCAGGAACAGTGCTGAATGCAGGGACGTCATTGCCAGCAAGTTCTGTTGATGAACATTGAAATATGCAGAGTTGTAACTGCAGAAAACACTACAGTTCCATTGATGAACATTGATACGCAGTCCTCACTGCTAAAGTAGTGAATATTGGAACCTCAGGGGTATGACTAAGTCTCAACAGAAGCAGGAGGAATGTAGTATATTCTGGGAGACGTTTCGGTAGTTCCGAGGTTTAGTAAGCACCCATGTGCGGGAGTTGTACAGGAACTGGGGTTTAAAGTGACACTTCAGAGTAAGACTTGGAACTGTATACACATGTTTAACGGAAACGCACATGCAATATTACTGAATGTAAAGGAGAATTATATGGACATTTAGAAGTGGTAGATGGACTGATATATGTAACAGTGTAGTCACTGATATTAATAGTGGTGGTAGTAGGACTGATATATGCAGCAGTGTAGTCAGTGTAGTAATAGTATATAGAGTTATAGAAGTCCAGTAGTGACATAACAGTTGGTGTACTGATGTTAGAAGGGACCTGAGTCCAGTAGTTTCAGTAGTTAGCCACCTGATCTAAGACCTGGCAACAGAACCAGCAACACTAGTGCAAGGTGGGTGAAATTACTTCAATAGTTCATACAAAAGATAAAAAAATCTATAGGTTTATTTTTTTCATATACTCTCTGCTACTGTTGATTACAGATGGATATGCAGACACAGAAACATACAAAATAAGTGATGCAGATAAAATAAAATGTAGGAATAGTGCCTAAATTTGTTAAGTATTCACATAACTGTTCATGTGTAAACACACACATTCTATGCATTAATAGATAATTGTTATTAAAAATATGGATAACAATTATCGAGATCCTTGAAATATGGAAAATATGAATGAAATTTATTCCAAACATTCATGAAACAATTCATCAAGACAGAGAGATGTCACTTATATAGGATCAGGTATTATCATTACACTTTCATTCAAACAATTCTAGAAAAAGGTTTCACCGTTGATGTGGAAAAATGATAAAAAATATTGTATTGTATTGATATATCAAGCTATTACTAATGAAGTTAATCTTATGCCTTAATGGTTTCAAAATTCTTTAGACTTCTTTTATAACTTGGTCATTGAATAACTACCATGCACTTTATTTATAGTAGCCGATTTTTGTACTTCATGTAAATTATAAGAAGTAATAATTATATTTTATTTTAATTTTACTTGAAAATTGTGAATTACTGTAACAAAGTGTGTTTTTGTATACTTAAGTGGTGCGATTCAAGAAATGTTAGGTTATAAGAGGCACCAGCATTGATATCAAAAAGAGAGTGATGGCGTCCTCAAGAATAATTACCCCATCAATAAAAAACCTAATATGACATGACATTATGTTTACAAGTACTATTTGTGATGACTTACTGAGTCAAAAATTGGCTTATGAAGCTGCTGACTCATATGCCTACTCTAAGAAAAAACTTGTATCTCTAGCAAGCATTCAAGCAGCTTATGGATCCGATCAATCAGTACAACTTGATCAACTCCACACTACTAATTAACTGGTCACACTTTTGCAGTAACAATACATCCTCATTGTTTCATCTGCCACCAGCAGTAACTGTGGATGAGAGAAAACATAGTCTATGTTCCAGGACAAGCAGCAGAAGTATAGCTAGAATTTTTTTATTTGGTACATTTTTTATTTGGTAAATGATTCTACTAACAAAATGATACACCTGGGGGTACTGGTTTATACATAAGCTAAAGCCCTGACAAAATATGAAGCTATATAACTGACAAGAAATATGACAGGAGGACCCCTGTAGAGATCACACCATGGATGATAAAGTACCTTGAAATATACCTTGCTATTTTTTGTGAGCCTCTGTGTACCTTCACTTTATTGCCAATCAAGAATCCAGTGAAAACTGATGTAAAAACTAATTTGTATGCTTATGCTTCAGCCTAGGTTTTGTGACAAAATTCCTTCTGTTTCTGTTTTGAAAAGCCAGTGATGATCATTTATTTATGGTGTCATTTGACTGATTTTTTTTTCTGTTTTGGCTATAATGCAGTTTTGTAGAGAATACACGGTGTGCTAGGTACTCATATGACATTATTTTGGTGTCTCCCTCAATGTATTTTCTTTAAATTATGTCGTCATTTTTGACACAAATTTTAACGTCACTTTTAAAATTGAAAACACAAATATTTCTTTATTATGTTGTAAATAATTATACCATGTAAACATTTCTAATACTTGGAAATGTTTGATGGCAAATGGCAAAGGTTCCATAATGATGGGTGCGAAACCCATTTGTAAAGTAAGGTTATCAAACTGTTTTATGTATACTATTTATAAAGTTTTTATGACAAATGAGGGGAAACTGTGGCAACAAACTTGCCTCCAGCCTCTGAGATCAGAGTTCAAATTCTAGCTTGATCTCATGTGGGAAACCTGATAGTTGCTTGCTGTTGGTCGGCAGTTTACAGTACAGAATCTTGACCAACTGTATGTACTGGTTTCCTCTGTCCTTGCTACTACCCATCAGAATATAACTGAGGTACTAGACAGAACATAAAACACTTAATAAATAAATATAATTGAATGATAAAGTTAAAAATGAACTTTATAATGTTTCAGAAATTTTTTTTCAGCATTGTTCACTAATATTTACCTCAATTAGGGTCAGGAGTCTGTTTTTAGGTTGCTCATCAATGAAAATATTATTTTATGTCCATGTTAGATAGTGACTTAAAAGTTCTTAGGAGTTAGGCAGTGCAAGGTAATTCGTGACAAAGATCTCTAAAACCCTCATTATTGTTTGCTGCCATCTTTATTTGCAAATATTTGAAGGTAAAATTTAATAAACATTCTGAAAATTTCATTATAAAAGCCATTTGTTACAGAATATTGGCAAACATATGATAGAAAACTTTTTAAAACGTTCTGAAATGGTGGGTATATAAACTATTTGCTATTGAAAGCTAGTAAATCCTCATTGCCTCTTGTTCCAAATGCAAATGACAAGCAGGAGTGGAATAAAAATAATTTTTATTTACATTTTACACTAATATATATATGTATGTATACTAATATCTATTTACAATTGGAATAAACATTTAAATGTAAAGATTTTATTTTTCATACAAAGTGAAGGCCACTTTAAGTCAGCAAACCTAAAATTTGAGTTTTCACAAACTGGTGAAACTAAGGTCATTAAAGAAAGTAAATTTCTTGAAATCCTATATTACAACAGGGGTGAACATACGGTCACCTTAAATATTAGGCAAATATTAAAGTAGGTGAACATAAGGTCATCATAAAAGGTTGCACAAATTTAAGGTGGCCTTAATGAGATGATTCAATTAAATTTCATGTTCAAGTTTGATATTAACTATATACAGCATTTAATTTTCTAAGTTAAGATTAACCAGTGAACTATTTAAAATTAACCATGTCAGTAAGGAAAGAGTCCCCATCCGGAGGTAAAGTCTCCATGAAATTCAGTTACATTTATAAGATGATGGGTTACACCTTCTTTGAAAATCAACACTCTCTATACCGGAGTATGAAATAGTGGCTACTAACAGCAACCACAACTTTTTAACATTAATAATAACTAATAGACATAACTGTGTTTGATAAGAATTATAATAACAACGTAAATGTAGTTTATGTAGTGACAGGGGTAGACCCTGCAACCTCAAAAGTATGTTCAAATTTTTATAAAATTTCTCTCGATTGGATTAAATTCCATAACCACACAAGTGATAGGGGTAGACCCTGACAAATGACATCGTGTTTCAGTTGTTTGAAGTTCTAGCATTTGTATGAAATTCAATAAGCTTTACATGTAAAAGGCTTATATGAACACATTGTAAACACAATCTGTTAACTTGGAACATGCATAAGTACAATTTAAAAATATATAATCTAAAAGCAAAATATAAAAAATATATAACCTAAAAGAATACAGATAGCCACAAGACAACAAAGGCCAATTTTCTCTATTACATCATTTTAAGTTTCATAAGTATTTATTGATATGAATATTAAAGAACAAACGTACTTGAATAGGTCTGGCTTCTGTTTAACTAAATATTGAAAACAGCTATAAAAAGCTTAACCAGGCACATTGTGAGGATATAAAGTATGAAGTTGGCATTATGATACAAAGTATGGGGATGTCAAACATAATACTAAAATGGGCTACAAGACTTTTTTCCTGCCAAATGGCTTTCCAAAAGTAATATTATTATTAATAGTATTATTGACTTTTATAAACACATACTTGTTACATATTTCACTGTGTTTAGTATAAGGTATCATCATTGAGTTTCCTTGCATATTTATTATTTCATCGTTTATTTATTTATTATTTGTTTTAAGCTTCATCATCTTTCACTTTTCATCATTTGTACATACAATAATAAATGTACAATAAACAATATAGTTAATCTAAAATACAACTAACAGAGCTGTCAAAGTTATCAGATTACTGTAAGAGATGCTAATTTATGTGACACTTTCTTCAATAACTGTACTACATCTTTATACTTATTAATGCTATAAATTTTAATGATATAATTTAACTTTGTTATAATGTTTTGTAGGAAGTACTGCAAATGTGTAAATCTTCCATTACCATACTTAATTATAACTTTGTAAATATAAAACTGAACATCAGATAAAGCCCAATCAGTAGTTATATCACCTGTACTGACAAACAGACATTTTAATCTACACTTTAACTTTAATATCGCACACACAGATTTCCATATATGAAATTTCTGATGACACATAAACATTAAATGTTCAACTGTTTCTTCTTTACTATGAAAGACACATTTGCTATCTTCATTTAAACCCCATTTTTGCAATTTCTGTTGGCAAATCAGTAGGTCATTTAATAATTTATAGTTAAACTCAGTTATTTGTTTGTCTTTAAAATATTTTATTTTAAGTCTGTATGTGTGAGAGATACTTTCCTGGGAGAAAATCTGAAAATATAGTACTGATCTTGGCTTAGTGAACTTTTGATTTACACTTTGCTCATAAAGCTGTTTTGTAGTTTTATACTCATTATTTTTGTACTACTCTCACATGAGCAACTTGTGAAAGACCACCCTTCTTTGTTGTTTATAAAGGGCTGCAGTGCAGATTTTATCCGATATATTTCACTCAAATAGTTTGACTTATTACTTATTTTAGACCATAGGTATTCTTCGTCAACTTTGCTATCAATGAATCTAATATCATCAATTTTTATAATGCCACTTTCAATCCAATGTGGAAAGAAGATAAATTTCTTTTGTTTATTCAACACTTTTTTCATTTCCCCAGAGACATGTATGCCTAAAACATTGCTCTTTTCATGTTATATACCCTTCAATAACTTGCCTGCAAAATCTTGGTAGGGTTTTTATAGGTTCAATTTGATTGATGTCTTTAGCATTTATCATTTTAATTACTTTCCAGATGTGTAGTTTATTCATGTACCACAACAGTATATAAGCCCATGCCAAAGTTTCATTTGCATTATGTAATCTTTTTATCCATGATGCTTTTATTGCATGAAAATAACTTTCAACATCAACGGTACCCAATCCACCCAGCTCTATGGTACCTATTATGGTGGTTCTTTTAAGTTTATCCCTGATACCCCATAAAAATCTGTAAATCAGTGTATTTATTGATTTGAGAGCACATTGTGGTGTCACCGTGTGTAATGCAGAGAAAGAAATGGTAAGATTAATGACTTAATAATTGTTATTTTACAAAATAATGTGAGTGATATTTTAAGATACATCCCATGTTTCTGTTACATTTGAATAAAACAACCTATTAAAATTATTTACCAAAATAATGATGTCTTTGCCCAGACTCTATGCATGAACTGGTTGACTAAATAATACTCATGAAATAATGAATTCAATCACCAATGTGGCAAAACATGAACTTGACCTTCATTTGACCTCATATTCGTTATCATCTGCAACAACTTCATCAATAGTATAACACATTATATCAATTGTTATATGTATAAACAATTAAATTATTGAGTTACAGTAATATATATAATACACATGATCACATTTAAGTTTGATAAAATAATCAATCTCTACAATAACCCATATAACGGCCAGTCATAGGCTGGATTTAACACTTAACTGTCAATACCCCAGTCATTACTTGACAACACATTTAATAACCTTGGCATATTTTAAGTGAATTCCTAGAACAACTAGAACCAGGCATTACAAATGACTCAAGAAGAGGGAAGTCGAGCTTAATGTAAATAAATGTAAACCGAAAAATACAACAAAATTATTTACATGAACCTGGTTTAGGCAAGACTTGCCACAAATATGGTCAACTTAACAATTTCTCAGAATTCATATAATTCTAATTCTAATAGTACTTTTATAGTGCTTAATCTCTATCTATTGACAGACTCTAAGATGCATAAAGCCAAAAATCAGAGATTGTAATCGTTAAATCAGAGACATTCCAGGGGTCGGCACCACGGAGAAAGACAAAATGAAACTGCGAAAAAAACTAGGGTGGGTAGGCTTTTTCAAAGAGGTAAGTTTTCAACTTCCTCCTGAATGAGGAGAGATTTGGCTGAGCGTACATCATCAGGGAGATCATTCCAAATCATCGAAGCATCGTATGCAAAGCTAAGGCCAAAATGCTTTTTGGACTTATACATTGATGCAAAATGTGGGACCTCAAGCAAAACACCCTCTGATTGACTAGGATGTATTTAGGATGGCCACTATGTAGAAACTTGTACACCAATAGGGCTGTCTTGAAAACAGAGCAAATGCATGATAGGCAACCAATGAAGACTCTTTCTTACTGGAGTGATATTTGAGTACTTGGTGGTATTTGCCACAATTCTAGCTAGACTGTTCTGAACACATTGGAGCCTACAAAGGTCAAGAGCCGAGAGACTTCTGAATAGGGAATTACAGTGGTCAAGTCGACTTCCAACCAAGGCATTTGCAGCCAAGAGGGCAGCTTCATGTGTAAGATACCCTCTGAGTCACTTTAAATCCCTGATATGAACAAAACAAGCCTTACAGATATTTCTGACATGGCAAGAGATGGAAAAATCAGAATCAAACCAGACCCCAAGGTTCCTAATTTCCTCAGCAGGTGACAGGAGGGTACCAAGTATATTGAGTGGGAAAAATTCGCCAAGTTTTGTACGGACATTTTTTGAACCGAACAGAATAAACTCTGTCTTATCTGGATTAAGTTTAAGCTTGTTTACAGAGAGCCACTTTCTAACATCATCCAAGCAGTTTTTCAGCCTTTCAAAGGCCAGAGTGGCATGCTTGTGTGTGAGATGAACATGTAACTGTGTGTCATTTGCATAGAAGTGAAAACATATGCCACAATGATTTTGAATAACTTTACTAAGGGGAGTAGTGTATAATGAGAAAGGATCTGCTCTAAGACAGAACACCATACAATAGCCTTTTAGCATCAGATAAAACAGAACCAATCTTGATGCACTGATAGTGGTCACAAAGGTACGATCTGAACCAGTCCAGAACCACACCTCCAATACCAAACCAAGAACTCAAACATTCAATAAACATACTATGATCAATGGTGTTGAATGCTGAAGATTGGTCCAAGAGAACAACAGCAGTGGCTTCACCTCTAGCAAGAGCAAGGTGGACTTCATTTTTAATAGACAGTAGTGCAGTTTCGGTCGAATGACCTTCCTTATAGGCAGACTGACTAACATTTTCAAGACCATTGGGGGTGACATGGTCATTTAACTGAGAAGCCACTACACGCTCAACGAGTTTGGAGATGAAGCTCAAGCTGGAGACAGGTCAGTAATTTTTTAATTCATCAGGTGGTAGTGAAGACTTTTTAATCAAAGGAGTGACTATAGCCTTCTTGAAACCAGCAGGGACAGCACCTTCAGTTAGAGAACAGCTGACAAGCTTAGTAATTGAGGGCAGGAGAATATCCAAGCATTCCTTCATTAGAAACGTAAGCCATGGATCAAGAAGGCAAGATTTAGTTGGTGACTTGGTAATTACTTTTCGTACTTCATCCTCAGAAACAGATTTAAAAAGGTCAAATTTGGGTACTGAAGGAGCAGGAAGAGTGAATGAGTCAGTGTTTGAAAAGGAGTCCCTGATTTTACTTATTTTATTAGAGAAAAAGGTGACAAAATGGTTGGCAAGACCTATGTGAGAGGCGTGAGAGGGGAGTACCTTCTCGGGAACAGAGTGTAGTACTGAGCATAGAACTTTCACAGTTTCTTAGAGTCATGAGCATTGTCACTGATAAGGTTTCTATAATAATTAGACTTGTCCCTGGTGATTAAGGTATTGCACCGAGCGATCTGTTTACAAAGTCTTGCACGATTCTGTGGGGACTTGTCTTTCTGCCAGAACCTCACAAACTGACGATATACACATTTATCACAATTTTTTTACAATTTTTGATTGCAAGCAACGTCCTCCTAAACACACAATTTCGGCTGTGAAGGAAGTCATAGGCTGAGGTGTCCTCCAGGATCGTGGTGGAGGACATGCGGAGCACCAGCAAGAGGATTCAGAACCGAGGAGCCTAAGGCAATGCCTAGGCAAGGGCTGCTAGTGAGCCCAGAGAGATGAGGACCCAATATGGGTTGAGTGATGCTGGGGACGGTAGGTTGTGTGATCGATGCTTGGCATGTGTGCTGGACTGCCTGTATGACAGCCATTGGAGGGGGTAACCTGGTAACTAGCCCTGCTTTATAGACCAGTGGTTCCATCTCAAACCCCACTGACTGGCATCATGGCACTATATATTAGCTTACAACCCAAGTACATAGCATGAGCAGGGCAGTAAATTGATGGATACCATGTCAGAGCTGCTTTTGCCAGGTACCTGGAAAACAAGACAATAATTAATATATGATTATGGTTTTAAGGGTGGGCAGAGGGACAAGAAAAAATTTTAGAAGTTACATAATACTGTTAAAATAGTGTCCTTTCAGTTTTGACTTCCCTCTCAAGAGTGAAGAATTCCACATTTCAGCGGGAAAATGTTTAATGAAAGGTGAAAGGTCACCCAATGAAATTAAATAAGGGCAAACAAGAAGTACTTTTTAATAAGGAACTGGAGTAGTGAAATGTGTGGCACCTTTGTCCCCATGCCCACATTGTCTCGTGTTCCAAATGCAAATGAGAAGCAGGAGTGGGATAAAATAATTTTTATTTACATTTTACACTAACTAAATGTACGATTTTTTTTTCTGCAGTTTATTGAAACATAGTATTAGAATACATCAATGGGTGTACTTAACCTAATATCTAATGATGATGTGCAGGTTGTTATAATCCCTAAACATTTTCATATAAAATCTAACATGATCCCACTCTGATTAAGATACAATATTAGTTAAGTATTTGTAAATATTTGTTTTTACATTTATTAAAAATTAAAGAATATGAGATAACACCTATACTAAACTAAACTAGAAAATATATCTTATACCATTAAGCCACATTGGTAGTTTGATTACATTACTAATTGCAAATTTTGATATTACTGTTGTTATTTACTTGTCCACATTATTGTAAGATTTATGACTGTAACATGCATTGAATAATTTTTTAGACCTAATCCTCAAAAGGTTGGCTACCAATCCTCAGATTTCATCAAAGGAAAGTGTCACCACTCATATGTTGGATTTATTGTCACCAGCCCACTCCTTTTTGTAACCTTTTTGAAATTGAGTTCCTTTTAATAACCCTCAGATCTAATTTTCAAACGATAGGCTACAATTCCTCAGATCTAATCATTACAGGAAAGCCTTTTAAAACAAGATCAGTGCGCAAAAGACACAAACTTCTATTCTTTAAACAAAAGTTAAGAAATAATATACCAGGTATCAATATGCTTTTTAAAAGTGTAAGTATAATTTTAAATAGTTATTCCCATTAAAAGTGTGCTTTACATAATTGACACATTTATGTCAATTTTATTTCAAATATTTAAAACTATTTTACTATTTATTAACAAAGTGTAAGATATATCATAAACATATGATATCATTATTATAGGGGAATAAAGTGGATAACTAAAAACCAAAAGATTGGCCATTAATGAAAGTTTAACTTTCATACATGACTTTGTCCATTTCATGAAATGGATAGCAAAATATATGTGGATTTGTTCATTTCATGAAATGGACAGTTGGGACAATTTCCTTGTCCATTTCACGAAACGGACAATTTCACATCTGGGTCTGGGATTTTATTTTTCACATAAATTCATATTTTTACACCTAAATTCAGCAAGCCTAAAATTTGAGTTTTCACAAACTGGTGAACTTTAGGTCACCTTAAAGAAAGTAAAAAATAAATTAAATATTAGACAAACATGATGTCACCATAAACGGTTGCACAAATTTAAGGTAGCCTAAATGAGATGATTCAATTAAATTTCATGTTTAAGATTGATATAAGATTTATCTTGCCTGGAATATAACTAAGATTTACATTCATTGTTGCAATTTGAAATTGGATATTATATGCAATGAAAGCTAGGGTTAGGTCTCTAGTCTTGCCCAAATTTAGGACCTGGACTACAGCTAAGTTATCACATGCTATGGCCACCTTCCTGTTAGCCCATGAGTTCTGCCGGACCCTAAGTGCAGACAAGATGTTCAACATTTCTAGATGAACTATTTGAAGATCCAGGGAACACCAGGGAATTTCTAGTGCATAGACTTCAGAACCGCACCTAGCTCCCATGCCTTGGAGACTGGCATGGAAAAATCAATGGGTTTTTGGTCAAAAAAGGTGATGCCATTATTCAAGGGGATGAACTTTAGAAACCAATTGATGTCTCTTATAGCTTCCCTGCTAACTGGAACTTTATTTTTATCCTCCATGATCCTAAAAACATCTATCGATCTATTTAGGAAAAATCTGGAGGCCTTAAAACATTTACTGATGTATAGAAGGCTACCCAGTAAAGATTGAAGCTTATTGCAACGTGATTTGTGACTCCACTGATAGCAAATGTTACAGATTTCTTTAAGTTTTGCTATGGGTATTGACAGTGTAAATGTTTCAGTGTTGATTAGGATGCCTAAGAAATTCAAACAAGTTCTTGGGGTTCCAATTTTTTCTCTGAAATTTGGAAACCTAATTTGTGTATTAATTGACGGAATGCGTCAAATGAGGCATCAATGGATATCATCGTCCCAAGGATATCATCTATATAGTTTATGATGTCATATTGATGCTGACACATGATATGATGCACTGTGTCACTTAGGTGTTGAAATAATGCACTGCTGTTACGAAACCCGAACGGCAGTCAAGTATCAAGGTAATAATGCTCGTGACATAAACCTTAAAGGTCATATTCCTTGGGATCTAACTTTACATGGTGAAAGCCGTGGTTAATATCCACCTTGTAAAGCTTACAACCTCTGCCTAACACCTTAACTTGGTCAGTAATTGTGTCTACTGTGGGCAACTTCAAAATGAAAGGTCATCATGGACGACATATGCATATCTTTGATGGAAATTTCCTTAAAGGGGCCCAGAATAGTATAATGATCTCTTTCTTCCTCTAGATAAGCTTTAACATCCTCAGGAAATTCTAATGCTGATGGATGGTTAGTTTCTTAACTCTTTAAGTTTACCCCCAATTATAGTCTAAAGGAAATCCAAACCTTATAAGTAAGTTTAATTGCTTATCCCAATAATCCTGCAAGTGGTGGTCCCACATATCTGGCTTCAGCTGAGGCCTAAGATTAATTTGACTTTGTAGAAAGCTATAGTGCTCTGAGTGAGAACTTATCTTGTGCAAAGGTCAGTATTACTTTCCACAGGATTTATGTCCTTGGCCATAAGCTGGTCTGCCTAAGGGATGAATCCAAACTTATACTTGTTCTGGGCCTCCAATAATTGAAGGATAGTGCTATTAGGTAAAGCTTGCCTGTAAGTCATTGACTTATTTATGATTCGCAGGGGCAAATCATATTTTGTGCAAGTATTTACATTTCCCTCTTTGATTGGGGGCAATTTTTTTAAGTTTGTTCAATACCATCAGATCTTGAAGCCTTGACGCCCTGATATGTTTCAATGCTAGTAAACCTTCTTTTGCAAGAACTTTTGGCTTTAGTGTTGCCTGACAGGCCTAAGCAGCTGGCCTTATCAGAGGGTGTGTCAGAAATGACAGCGTCAACTGGCAAAACATCATATCTATTTTCACATATTATGTGGTTTGGGTAAGCATTTTTTCGAATTACCTACATTCGAGCTTTCTTGTGACTACCAGTATTGGACTTTTGTTTTTGCATAGTAGTTTTGTCTCTTGAGTATTTTGTGGTTGTTTGTAGTATTACTAGATAAGTTACTACCGCCATTTTTAGAGGAATACTTCCTAACCTTTGAATTACTACTGTCATCACTGCCTGTAGTGTTATTTAGAATAGCTGACTTGAGAACTTGAGCATAAGTGAGATTCCTGTGTTTATAAAAGTCTAGTCTTCAGTTACTGCTACCAAGAGTTGCATTATTTGAATTGTAAATGGTTCTGGATTTGAACGGGGACTTATTGGTGGAGATTTGCGGATAGGCTTACAACAAGCTGCATGTTTAAAAAAATCTCAAAACAAGAAGCATGACATTACCACACAGCAAACACTTTACCTCCAAACACATAAAAAAGAAAATGAGTGAATAAGTTGTTGTGTGGTCAAGTGACACTTTGAACCACCCCAAATTGAAAAAAAAATATTCAGAAAAAAAGAAAACTCTTAGACTTGTAAGAAGCTTTGACATTTGGCACTTAGAAATACCTTGCAAATTATCCCAAAAAATGGAAAGAAAATGTTTTTCTTTTAAGGTTTGTAAATTTTGATTTTTAATTGGGGTATTTTTACATAACCTCGTTTTTTCAACAGTCTTAGGGGACTTGTGATTTGAATAAAAACAAGAGTGTCCTGAGTATGAATGGACACCAAAATGAAACCACATTAAATAAATTGGTTGATGTCTTGTGATTTGTTTTGAAAAAGTTTTGAAACTTGTTGGAAATGGAATAGATTAAAAGGGTAGTAATGACAAGGACTAATAGATGCCAGCTTATATCAACCAGCAAATATCACACAGAATATTTGGTTGACATAAGTCAGATTCTGTCCTCCGGCAAAGTTAGTAAAGTAACCTTTCAGTATATCTTGCCAATGTTTGGCCTCCCTCAAAAGATTTTTGTACTTGTCACCTGACACATACACCACTTGTTCATTTTGTAGGGCCACTACATCATTTGCTGGGGTGGATGCCTTGTCTGCTCCACTCTGGTATGTACAACACCACACCTGTACCAGGTACCTAGTAATACCCTCAAACTACTCACTAATATTCTAAACACATTCTCCACTATCCTCCCGCCTGCAGAAAATAGTCAAATTTTGCCTACCTCCCTCAGTGGTCCTGGGGGCGGAATTTGAAAGTTGCAATCTTTGATCTTCTCACCCAAATCCATTTGGTTGATAATCTATGCATCTGACTCAAATCCACTTGAACCACATTGTACTCAGAGGAATCTGTATTCTGCGTTAACCAGGCACTACCCGGGAAAAGAAGCCCTGTGGTTGTAATAATCACTCAAGATTTCTTAGGCTTTTTCATGGTGATATGCTTCCCTTTTAATGCTCCAAGACCATTGATGACACTTTATCTAGTTCTGAATGTCTTCTTTACCTTCTTCCAGTCACCAATGTCAGTGGGGCAGCACAAATATTCTTCTTGTAATTCATCAAGGATGGCTCAGCAGACCTAGGGGACGAATTTACATATGGCGGTTTGGCCAATCAGCCACTGAAATTGCAAAGAGGTGTAGGTTTCTCCTGTTGTCATGTGTATCAGCTTCACTGCCAATTTTAATCTAACTTCTGAGGGTTCCTAAAATTGGTGACTGACCTTTGATGCAGTGGTGTATGCCCTCTGAAATGAGGTACGACATCCTGACAAAAATCTCATGCTCTTTCTTTTCTTTGAAGTATCCAAGGCATGACCCAGGGATTTGGTGGCTTTCTTCTAGTGCAGGTGCTGGTGTTGTGTTCAGAAATGCCCTTTTCTGTCTGCAAATCATGATGTACATCAAAATATTAAACTCAATAAGAACAACAGTACCCTAAGCTTCTGTAGAAAGTCTCTTTCAGTGACAAATGATGAATTATGACAGCAAGAAAGGATTTATATAGTGTTGGTTTGATCCCAGTTCTCGATCAAAACTACAGGAATTAATCAGTCTAGTGAGGTGAGTCAGAAAAATGCTGCAGTCCTGTCAGTGTGTCAGTATGGCTTGTCAGGGCTTGATACAGCTTGTCTGTTAAGGATTGTTGACTTGTCCTGGAAGCTTCCCATATTGGCATGGAGGAATAACATCCCTACCCCAAGTCAGGTTGGGATCTTGATCAATCAATCAATCAGTTGTCCAAGTGCTTAATCTCTGTATCTACGGATTCTAAGGCACACCATCCAGTTCATATAAATCATCAAGACATTAGACATGTTCCAAGTCAAACCCAGGGAAGGGATCTGGTGTTCGGTAGTTAGACGCTATGGTGGGAATGATTTCTGAAATAGGTAGGTTTTTAGTCGACTTTTGAAACACTGCGGATATCATATGGAAGATCATTCCATAACTTAGGGGCGTCATATGAGAAACTATTGTTGAAGTGAACCTTTGGTTTATGGATGGAAGCACAATAATGAGGAACCTGGAGGAACAAATTCTTAGGGTTGGAATGTCTTGTATTCATGGCAGATTTGTACAAGGGGAGATATGGTGCAAAATATTTAGGCTGGCTAGTGGTGAGGTACTTATAAACCAAAACTAGGGTTTTGAAGATGATAAGTAGTCTAATGGGTAGCCAATGAAGTGTCTTATGGGTGGATGTGATGTGGGTGTACTTCGAAGCACCAGTGACAAACTGTGCAAGAGCATTTTGAACATATTGGAGCCTTGTATCATTTCAGGATGACAAACTGCGAAATAGAGAATTGCAGTAATCCAAATGACTACTGACCAGAGCATTTGCAATCACCACTGATATATCTAAAGAAAGAAACCTCCTGTTATGATTAAGGCCCCTGAGGCTAATAAAACAAGATTTTTTTTTTTTTTTTATTATCCAATTTGATATAGTTATGCCACTAACAAAAAGAGAGAAACACACTGGGGGTACACACACCCAGGCATAGTGGGTGACCCAGTACATGGTTAGGTGATCGAACAATCAAATTGAATATTTTTTTTTTGCGAACAGAGAGAGAAACAAAATACAGAGTAACAAGATTTGATGACAGAATTTACGTGATTGGTGAAACAGAACTTTGCATCAAACAAAACACCCAGATTGCGTACATTTGTGGGAGAGAGAGAATTTCAGGACAAGAGTCACTGAGCCATTTGTATCTGTCTGTGACACCAAAGACTATGAATTCTGTTTTATCAGAACTTAGCTTGAGTTTGTTTTCAGACATCCAGACCTGAATATCATTCAAACAAGATTTAAGACTTGAGACTATCATCAGGGGATAAGTAAATGAACAGCTGAGTATCATCAGCATAGAAGTGGTATTTGACTCCGGTATATTTTCTGATGACTTGACCAAGAGGTGTTGTGTAAAAACAAACAACAACAGAAAACAGAAGAGAACCTAAGACAGACCCTTGGGGGACTCCAAAGTTCAATTTGAACAAATTCGAAAGACTGGAACCAATCTTGACTGACTGAAAACGATCCTGGAGGTAGGATCTAAGCCATTTTAGTGCAGATCCAGCAAAGCCAAATCTAGCTGACAAACAGGACAGGAATGTGTTATGATCGATAGTATCAAAAGCTGTGGACAGGTCAAGTAGCACCAGTGCTGTAGGCATGCCCTTGAACAGAGATAAATGAATCTCATTTTGATGCACAACAAAGCAGTTCCGGTTGAGTGCCCCACCTTATAGGCTGACTGGAAAGTGTTACCAAGATCATGAGAATCCATTTGAGATCTAATTTCGGCAGCCACAATTCACTCAACCAATTTGGACAACAAGCTAAGACCAGACACCGGTTGGTAGCTCTTCAAGTCCCCTTTTGAAAGGGTGGACTTTTTGAGGAGAGGTGTGACAATAGCCTGTTTGAAAGAATTAGGGAAAATGCCATTTTTGAGGGACAAGTTAACCACTTTTGTTAATGAAGGGAGAAGGATGTCTATACATTGTTTTACAATATGTGTGGGACATGGATCTAGAGAGCAAGTTTTTGAAGGGGCTTCCTTGATAAACTTAAGGACTTCACTATCAGTGACAACTTGAAAGGAACTGAAAGTTGGCGGCTCCTTGTCTGGGTGAAGAAACTTAGATCGGGTGTATTTGAAAGTGTCTCAGATCTTTTTAATTTTATCAATGAAAAACAAACCAAATCTGTTTGCTAATGATTTTTCATCAACAAAGGATGGAAAGACAGAGAATTTGACTGACTCAATATTCTATTCAGTGCCTGCCATAACTTCTTACCATCACCGCAATTTTCACTAACTGGATCACGGTAGAAACACCCCTTGTTTCTATTTAGAATGTGGTTACATCTGTTTATTTGCTGTCAATGACAGGAACGATTTACAGAGGATTTTTCTCTTCTCCAGGCACGTTCATATTGCCTTCTCATGCACTTGGCAGTTCTATACTCGTCAGTTATCCAGCTTGGCGCTGGTTTGATGAGCTGTTTAGTCTTCACTGGTGCATGAATATCTAGAAGGCCAGATATGTACTGTTCATGCAATAAATCAATGTCATCAGATGGTGAACTTACAAAGAGAAGAGCCAGGAGGTCACTTCTGAATTTATCAATATTCAATTTATGATACTGACGGAAGGTAACAACTTTCTTCATTGGAGTATCAAAAGATGGAAAGTCAACCACACAAGAGATAATTTTGTGATCATTTATGAAGCCTCAACCTTTTACATCAGAAATTGCAGAAAACTCAGATGGAGCCATCAACAAGTCTAAGGTATGACCATGAAGGTAAGTTGCAAAATCAATGTATTGGGACAGACAGCAAGAATCGATGACTGATTTAAATTCAGAGACTGTTGGAGACATAGTGTCAACATGAAAATTAAAGTCACCACAAATGACAAAGGAGGAGGATAAGGAAGACAAAAAACCCACATATGACAGAAAATCTTCAAACAAATTTACAACAGATGAGGCAGGGGGCTGGTAAATGATCCCAAGAAACATGCGACACCTATCGAGAGTGAGAGAGACAGTGTGATTTTCAAGGAAGGAGAACTCAAGGGAATGAATGGTTTTAAAATCCAGAGCTGATTTAATAAAAAAGCCAACACCGCCACCATGTTTGTTTTCTCTGATGGTATGAACAAGGGAAAAATCTTCAGGTGTTAACTCATTTAGAAATGAGGGAGTGTCTAGAGCTTTAATATGGGTCTCATTGAGACAAGCTGGGATGTACTACGTCCTGTCTGGAGATAAAACTGAAAATAAATATAATGTTCATTAATTTGCACTCGTATTTTAGCAGTTATGGTCATATCTGGACAGGGCTTCAGTGATTCCAAAATATAGACATGAGTTGGATTAGAACTTAGGTTATATGATAAACTTGTTAATCACTAAGGTTAAGGTCTGTAATAGAATCTGGTACCCTATGGTTAACAATACAATTTTTGCGTAACTGGCATGAAGATTTCTCCATCCTATTTTCCGAAGTGACCTCTAAAGTTATATCCAGCCAGTTTAATTCCCTAGTTCTAGTACCTATACAGTGCCAAAGAAATTATGATAGCACTTAACATGAAATAATGGGAACCCACGGGGATGTTTATAATATTCCACCAATAAAGATCACTGTTTTGTCACTGGACTTTCATGAATTGTGGTATAGCGTGATGAGTACCCGTCTCATCTGTGAAGTCATTACGTTAGTGCTTGGATGGGTTCTACGCCAGGTAAGGCATGTATCTGACTAAGAATTTGCCTTTTGTCACCAGACTTTCATATCTTCTAGTGCACTATTTGTCTGATGCCTTTTCATTTTGCCAGAAACAAATAACGATAAAACAAAATAATTTTACTGCCAAATTTGGATTGTCATAAATGTACTGTAAATAAATGATAAAAATACTCCAAGTATTTCCCATTGAGTACTTCTCATACTTTTATATGAATACTTCCTTTGTTGGTTTGTGTTACCATTTAACACTGTAATTAAACATTGGTTATCCAGGGATTCATATATTACCACGGAAAGAGGTCTATGAAAAAAGCAAGGATAATCTAATAAATATTTGGAATATGAGACACTAGATATTGATCTATGAGTAGTATTTGGATTACATGGGTTGATACTGATCGATTTGTACAGTTCAAAAATTGTGTATTGTGAACAGTCAGTATGCTTCCCAGTGGTCAGAAAGGTGGGAAAGTAAGAAATGTGTAAAGGAAGGTGAAAGTAATTTTATCTGATGTACAGCAAAGAGATCAGGATATTTCAAATCAAATAACTTGTTCAGGTATTTTGCATTTAAATATTCTGAATATAAGGATCAAAGTTATTAGGGTTTTATTTCCTGATCAACAGTCAGGATCATGTTGGGACACTCAGCATTGCCACTTGTGTAAGTTGAAATGATTGTTTATTTGAATTATTTATTTGCCATTGGAATTGTAACCGTAACTGCCATATTGATCATATGGAAAAATTTATATTATATTATTGCATCAAATAAATGGCTACTTGACTTTCTTGGAATTTTTAGTTTTAGCAGCTTCTGCATGCATTCAAAGATTTTATTGAATCAAAAAGTATAATAAGCATTGCAGATATAATGTATGAATAAATGACATAGCTTTGATAATAACTGGAGAAAAACAGTACTTAATTAAAGAAAAATGGCATTTTGTGACACCATTCCTGTTTGATTGATCAGTTATTTACTGATATAACTAACTGTTTGCAAATATCTGTCTTGCATTTCTCACTTTTAATCTTCAGCGCAAATAATGAACACTCCCTGAAAAATCGAGAAAAATAGTTCCAAAGTCGAAAATAAACATCAAGCTTAGATATATTGACAATATATTTCTCCCACTCAAATCAGAATCCCTCTGCAGTGGGTTGAGCATGCCTGATTTCTCTTATTCAATAGGCAAATATATTTGTACAAACATGTGAGAAGTCCTGTAGATGTTAGTCGTGATACCAGTACCATAGCTTACTATTTATTTTGTATCAAAAGGCTATTGTTCGAAAACCAATGCCATTTTAATACTAGAAAAAAATTGTGGACCATAGACTTTCATGAAGGCAGGCTTGTAGGCAAATATCATTCATATCAAGGTAGAATGTTATGGAGTGTTCCTATGGTTAGGCCATATGCAGATAAAAAAATCGTAACGTTTTGGTCATGATTTTCCATTATTCTTAACCACACACTAGCAGTTAATAAATATGAGATTGTGATGTGGATGATACCCCAAATTTAATCACTTCTGACTTTTGTTAGGTGGAACACATATAAAATAAATTCAGAAAGGTGTGTTCAGTAGTTTTGGAATAACCATGAACATAAATCAATAGAGAAACTAATTAAGGTGAAGGTGAATATTTAAAAAGTACATGTATGGCCTACAGCTTGAGAGAATAAGTGTAAGTCCTTCAGGTTTTACCATAGCCGAGCATTTATGTAGTAAAATATGATGCAAAAAGGTAATGTTGCAATAATTTTTTATTAGTTAAATTATAAAATGGCAACCTGGAATTTATAGTAATTTGCCTTAAATGTTTCTCCCGATGAATTACTAAATAGCAATCAAGTGAATAGACTGTATCAAGACTTCACCATATACTTATTATTTTATTTCCACTGAAATTTTCATTTCTCCTAAATGGGGTAGGTGACACACAGAACAGGACAAATTTATTATATTACTCATCAAAGTTTTTTAACCAGTTATTTTTAATATTCCCTAAGCACATTAAAATGTGTTCCTTTATGAACAGAAAGCTTGACAAAAGGATTAACGAACATATGAACACATCCAGAAATATTACTTCATTGGCAGTGGCAAAAATATTAACTTTAACCTGTATGTGGACATGGGACACAGTAGCAGCAAAAACTCCAATGCTTGCAGTAATTTAGTACCCGAAGTAGTAGTTCAAGGTTTTGTTTATGCAAACAGTAACATTTATTTCGTTGAAAATTCTTTCACCCCACATAAGCATTCTCTCGCACACTCTCTTTAAAGCTTTTAATGAATTACCCTCCAGCTCAAGTGGAAGACTTGTTCAAGTGTTCAGATAGGCGATTTCTCTACAAATACTTTAATCTCCCTTTTAAACCATTGTTTATTATATGTTATTCTTGTTTTTAACAGGAGATTAAACACCTTAATGTAGTTAACATGTGTAAACAATTTTAAACCTACACCACGTAATGCAACTACAGAATGTTCCTTCTCATAAACATAAGGTTAATAGAACTAGCACTTATATATATATATTATTACTAGTACTTATTTTGCACATATTTATCATAAAATTCTCCCTTATCCATCCTCTCGTACTTTTTCAGACAACTGATTGGTCTCTCTTATTCTAGTGTATGTATTTGCCTCTCATATTATTAACAGTATCGCACAACTCCACTATAAAATAGTTTTTAAACGTTTACCTTCACAGACTATTATGGGGGCATGTCCCCCCAAACGGGAAAAAATACAGTGCATTTCCTGTAAATTCAACACCAATCTCAAGACGGAATCTGTACTTTTTGTACTTTTTGTATTTTTTGTACTTTGGGTTGAATCTCTTTACATTATTTTACAAAGGGGGATTCGAACCCCCTGAACCCCCCCCCCCCCTCCCCCCTACTGGATCCGCTAGTGAACATAGTACTGAAGTGCCCTAGATAACTGAGACTTCAGCAATCAACTAACTTCTTTTTAAGGTTATCATTTTAAAATATTTTAATAACATTGCTTACATACAGAGCTAGTATTGAAACTAGGGTATGATGTCCGTGAGTCAACAGCTGGACAAACAACATTGGCCATGGTTTATGATTATGGCACCCTATTATGTAAAGGCAGTATTTCAAATTTTAATGCAAATTTAAGTTTTAGTGTGCCCATTGGAATGTCATTTTTCTGAAGAAAATATTTCTGCTTCAGTTGAATTCTAGTTGGCAATCCAACTATTAATATGCAAAGTGTATGATTTTTATCACCATTGTTACAACAGGAGAGGGACTACTTTGATAACACGACTCGGCTACACAACTTCTTCGATAATGCGCTAATCACCGAAAGTGTGTTCAATTGGGTTTTCCAATAATAATCTCCAGGAATAGGTCATTACACGGACTGACAAGGTGTATCAAAAGATTAACATTCATAATGCATTACCAACAGAACTAATCCATTTACTGAATGTGTCATCGATTGAGTTTTGTAATTAATAATCTCCTTGAATTTTTCAATTGACAAAATGCAGGACAACGTTTATCTAACTATGAATTTCAGCAATGGCTTTACGAAATGAACACGCCCAACTCAAGTCGGCAAATATGTGTTGAATAAAGACACTTTAAAGTGTAGTTAATGCCTTAAAATTAAAAGGGAGCAGTAAAAACACTGCAAAAACTGGTTAGGTATCAAATTGTATTATGATATTCCAATTTTAGCGCTTAAACACGAAATCACCTATTATCACCCACAAGATCACAGTTTTCTGAAAAACTTGACTCCATTTGGTCAATCCAAACCCCTCGATTATCAGGCCTGGTTGTATGCCCCCATTTGGTTAAGATAATTGAGGTTCTACTTTATGTAGAACCTAGCAAATATTTTAAACTAAGGTTTTTGATAATATAGTGAGTACAATTTTATGTCATTTGTCTATTTTGAATGCAAGATAGCAGACTCTAATTGGACAATTGCCAATCAATTTTGTGATGTAATTTTTAATGCAGAAAATATTTCTGTTTTAGAAGCAAATTTCAGCTGGTAGTCCAACTACTATGACGCATTATATGTGTAGGAAGTAGTAAATACTATACACATAAGGTTCCTTTGATATATTGAGTAATTTTTCATTTTATTCCTTGACATTGGAGGCAAGATGGCTGACTTTAACTGCACAAGAGTACCACTGTACATGTGTAAATCACGTTTTTACTTATCTATTCTGACTCTGCCGCAGTTACATTTCTTTTTCTTCTGAGTTTAAAGTCACAGGAATATGCTTATTTATTCATTAATTGCTCATTCATGTATGTTTTACACTCATCGCCTTCTCTGACAACATATCTCACAACAGCACAGATCACTTTTCTCTGATACTGGCACTGATACTACTGGTACTGATACTGGTACTAACCTCCTACTTCTCAATTCTTTAGGTAGGCAAGCTGACGCCCAAATACCGAATATTTTCCCAAACTGCCAAGTTGATGTTATTTTGTATCTCGCTGTGTAGACCCAGTAAACATTGCAAACGTTTACAAACATTTAGTAAACGTATAAAAGATTTTAAAACCAAATATAAACCTAAATATTGACAATTATTCAATATTATGGGTTTATAAACATTTTAGCAATATTAGGTAGGTATATAAACGTTTAATAAACGTTTTTAAACGTTTTATAAAGAGTGGAGTGAAGAGTATCTTAACCTCATTTTCAATTTAAATTATGGTGTCAGCACAGCCATTTAGAGAGAAACTGGAAAAATATTTCTTAAGTATATCTTGCTGTATCACTGTTGTTTGAAGCCATCATTAAATTATAAGTAGAGATGTAAAAGTACATTATATCACAGAATGCACTGTACAAGGTTAAACTGATATAAACAGGGTAGTTATCTATTAATTACTTTGTTTATAACTTTAATTTCACACACTTTGGATAATGTACAAAATGGTATACAAATGTTTATAAACATTTATGTATTAACGTTTATAAACATTTATGCTTAAACATTTATAAACGTTTATAGGCGAACATTTAGGGACCCATCATTTTAAACCTAAACTAAATCATTCATAGTTAGGTTTATAAACGTTTATAAACGTTTGTAATGTTTACTGGGAGAGACATTTCCTTAAATCCAGGTCCTATGTTCTTTGTAGTCTCCATTTCTCAGTCACATAGTGACAAGGGCCCCGGTATCTCTGAAATAATGTCCAATTAACATAATATATCTAAGATACAACACAAAAAGCTTGAAAAATTGTTCATGTGTAGTTTGACTCTGATTTCTCTTTTTAAGCACATTCAGAGCACCTGTAAAACTTGCTTTGTTCAGTTCAGGGAACCAAATCAACTCAGACGGTATGTCACATGATATGCTACTCTTATGGCTGCTAATGTTTTGGTTAGTAGCCAACTTGACTAATGTAATTCCTAATTGATTAGGAGTCTCTCTGCTCTTAATCTTCAAAAGGTGCGATGTTCCCAGAGCAGTCGTGCTAGAACCATTACCAATACCATCAAGTACTCCCACATCACTGCTTGACAAAAAGCCTCTATTGGATGCCTATTGATCATCACCCTGCATTTAAGACTGCCTTGCTTATGTACAAGTTTCTACAAAATGATAAGCCTAAATATTTTGAACCTTTTTCAAAATCTAAAAACAATGTGTACAATCATCAAAAATTCAATCCAAATGTGTAATGCATGAAATCCCGCATTTTGCCTCGTCAGTATGTGAGAATGCTATGCATTTTGGTCTCAGTTTTGTAAATAATGCTCTAAAGATTTGTACAATTGGCTTGACGACTTTTGTCCAGTAATACTCCAGTCTTTTTGTTTCTCTGGGAGTTTTTCTCTGTGCTGCTAAACCCAGTTATTGTCTCCGATTATGGATCACTGATTTTTTGTTTGTTTGAGTATGTCCTTAACATAGAGATAAGATTACATTAGAATTATATTGGGTTTTTCGCCTTTGAAACAAAAATACTATATATTTTTAATGCCCGTATCTCCAACTCCTGATGGTGAAGCAATTGCTACAGTAGTGTTGGTAAGTAACACTCTTGTCCACATGCTCTGGTTGTTTGTCATAATGAGAACTGCATTTACTTTACAACTACCTGGAATCGGATCCATCTCTCCTGCTATTGTCATAACTGTTAGAAAAATAGATCTAATTTATTTTCTAAAGGTCCAGGTTTACTGTTGGTTTGCCCCCATAGGCTGTATTTGTAACTGTCTTTCTCTCTGTGCTACAAGTGCATGATGTTTCAAATAAAATAAAAGCTGGGGCCAGAAAGGTCTTCTTTTCTACCTGTGTGATTAAAATAAAGAGCTTCATATCAATTACACAAACTAAAAGACTTTGATTAATACACACTGTCAGCTATCCTTACTCAGATCAAATGTAAAATTTTATACATTTGTACAGTTGTTTAAAATATCACCTGATGACCCATTTTTCAAAATGCATGAATATTCCGGAGCCATGGGCTCAATCACTCAAGATATTGTAATAACCAGAGCCAATTCCACAGTGCAAGTCCTTGAATTAGAATACCTAGTAAAGCATCAAATATGCATAAACATTAAAACTTCTTCCCCTGGACTGAAACTCTGTGGCACCAACACATCATGAACCACAATGAAAATAGTAATTATTAGTTTTGCATCATTTGGCACGTCAAGAGCTTGCATTTAGTGTTTTCACCCCATGACAACAAATATTGTACAAAACGTTCTTTCAATTCTTACAGGCCATAAAAAAGTATTATGTTGATCATTTAGTGCTTCAGAACACCTCTAATGTGATATATTTTAATAGTTTATAATTATTCATATTAATTTTCATGCGTTCAAATAATAATTACCATATGACACTTAGAACAAGAAATATTACCAATTAAACAAAATTGAAAATTTAAATTACTTAAAATGTAGCTTTTATAAGCTACAAACTTACCATGTAGAACTGAATGCTTATCTTGGATGGCCCTGGTGAATGTCTAAGAAAAATAGATGTCTCTTACTGACTGGTGCCTTACAGGAAGGTGAGCTTCGTAGTGAAATACCACTTCATCTCCCTTCTTTTTGAGTTGTAATTTTGTCCATACCCCCTTAGCTGTAATACAGCAAGGAGACAGGGTGGGACCCTCTTTAGTTTGACATGGTAAGCCTGTAAGCTTATAAAAGCAAAATTTAAGTAATTATTTTTTTTTACTTTTACTGCGCTACAATAGCTTACCATGTGTAACTCAATGATGAATCCAACTGCTTGGCAGAGGGATTACAGTTGAGACTGGAAGTAAAGTCAATTTTTCTTGGATTTTAAATTAAATAGATAAGAATGAATGTTTGAAAGACCAGTCTGAGTCCCACTTACAGAGCCCCAGTTCCGGAAACAGGACCTGTAAGAATCCAAAAGCTGGAATACTGAATTAATGACAGTACCGACACTGCCTGGATGTTTGGTTTGAAGGAGAAAGTGCAGCCGTGCTTAATTCTGCAGAGTATGGCCCCAAGAGCTTCACTACACTAGCCCTGGCCTTGGAAATCTCATTAACTTGCCATCCTTATAATGAGATTATGGGAATATCTGAATAAGTCCTTAATACATTATGTAAGTAAATACTGAAATGAAAGATAAAATACCTTACCATACATCCTGAGAAGGTAGACATATACCTAGACCCTGGAAATTAGTCTCCTGAAGACTTGGTTGCAATGGATGTGCCCCCCTCATTCTTTTCTTTCTCGGGATAATGAGTCTGAGGGGAAGGGTGTAGGACTTGTTGAGCCACTACTACTGGACCCAGGTACATGTTGTTGTCGTTGCTTGACCAACTAAGGTGTTCTAGATAAAACTTAGTAAAGGTGTGTGCTTTCCAGTGACAAGCTTGCATGGATGTTCCACTGATACCCCACAGTAAAAGGCATTAGTTTATTTATTTATTTGGGGTTTTATGTCGCTTTGAACACTGTACAGGTCATATCATGACGGGGAGTTGGAAGGGCAGAGGAAACCAGTACATACAGTTGATCAAGGTTCCGTACTGTAAACTGCTGACCAACGGCAAGCAACTACCATCTTTCCCACTTGAGAAAGGGCCAGGAACCAAACCCTGATGTCAGAGGTGGGAGGCGAGAGTGTTACCACTCTGCCAACGTGGTCCCATGCAAAGTTTTAAATGTGTACTTGCAGTAGTTATTAAATACCAGAGTGAATACATCTTAAGTTACAATATAAACCAGATAACAACACTCTGCTACCATGGGTAAAAGGCCTTAGAGGCCATGAAGGCCCTAATGGCATGTGCTTTAACTTGGACCAAGTCCAAGGCTTGTTGGTCTGCTTGTTTGTAACAAAGTAGGATAGTTGGTTTAGCCAAGAAAAGAGTGTAGTGGGTATGAGCGCCTGAGATGTGTCATTTCTTGAAGAAAATAAAAAGTAGGAATCAGGACCCTTCTAGGTCTTGGTTCTATCCAGATAATATCTCAGGGCCCATACCTGACACAGGTCATGTCTTTGAATTATCTATCTATAATGGTAGTCAAAGCAGGAATAGTCACCGGAGACACACTTTGAGAACCTTCTCTTGCTAGTTGGTTTTTGGCTATAAACTCTGAAGAGAGGAACAAGACTACCTTTTCCCATTGCCCTAGATTAGATACTTTGCAACGCAGGCATGAATTCTGCTGCTGTGCTTGCTGGAGGCCAAAACTAGCAAAAAAGCAGTTTTGAGAGTAAGATGATTGAAGTCTGTGTATTTTATCTGCTCAAAGGGTGCTTTTTGAAGCTCATTAAGCACAACAGAAAGGTTCCATTTTGGAAGATTCCTGGATCTTTTGGGACAATCCCTGTGAAAACTGGAGAGTAATCTGTTAAGGTCTGAGCTTTAGAAAATATGGAGCCCTGCATTGCCTGATTTTTTGGATCAACCTGTAAAGCATAAGCAGTGACACCCAACCAGTTATGTTCAGAGCATCTAGGTCCCAAGCACTTTGGTCTGGAACTGGAGATACATACACAAGAAGTTTGTGGTTCAGACAAGTGGCAAATAGATCTACATGAGGAGTGAACCACTTTTGACAGATCTGTTTGAATGGTGGGTGCTGTGACCATTTTGTTGAACTGGACTTGGTTCGACCTGGACAGAAGGTCGATCATCACATTCAGACACCCTGGAATGTGTCTGGCTCTTAAGGTTATTTGGTAGTTATGGCACCAGTTAATGATCTTCCACAGGAGAGCGCACATCTCCACCAAGTGGGTTCCTACTTGTTTATTTATGTAGGCTACTACTATTGAGTTGTCCGTAGCAACCAACACTGTTTGGTTTTGACACTGGTCCTTGAACCTCTGAAAGACCAGAGAAACTGCCTTCAACTCTAGAGCATTTATGTGTAGCCTTTTTCCCTGTTTGACCACAGACCCTTTGTAGAGACTTGCTCTAAGTGAGTGCCCCAGCCTTCGTTTGAGGCATCCGTAAAGAGTTGGTTACTGTGGTCTCTGGGATGAAGGTCTGCACCCTTCATCACATCTGCATGATTTTGCCACCACTCTAGGTGAGGAGAAATGGTCTCTGACCAAGGAAGGAGGTTGTCCAATTACTGAGGAAATCTCCAGTGCTCCAAGAGGTGAACTGCAAGGGCCTCATGTGGAGGCATCCCTCCGAGATCATTTTCTCCATTGAGACGAGCAACCCAGTAAGTGACATCATACATCTTTAAGTGTAGGATCAAATCCTGAAGTTTGAGTCATCTCTCTTGAGTGAGTTTTACAAGAGCTGAATCTAGGTGGTATTCGTAGTCCACGAATGAAAGCACCAGAGTAGACTTCTCCTGATTATTATCCACTCTAAAGACCAGGTTCCTTGAGCTTGGTGGAAGGAAAAGTGGGCATCTGACACGTCCATCGACGATACCCATTCTGGGATCAGAGAGGCCATGAATGGTTCTGACGTTTCCATTTGAACCTTTCTAAAGGTAGAATGGTCTTGAGCCTAGTTAGGTCTATCAATGGCCTGCACCCTTGATGAGGCTAAAGGACTAGAAACAGATGATTGTTAAAGAGACTGGATATAAGAGACCAAAGCTAGACTGATGGGCCTTGTAACCTGAGTGAATCAGGCGAACTCTGGCTAATTTTGAATTGGTGATGAATGGTAGAACGTAACCATTGGTAAAAATGTTTAACACATTGTTTGAGCATTTGTTTGTTTGCCAGTGTCTTTTGAAAGAGTGGAGGAGACCCCCTAGTGGTGGACTGAGGGAGGCTTTAAGGAGTCATTGGGAGGAGGGGTTTCTACACCCCTTGTATGAGGTCGAAAAGGACCTCTGGAGCCTCTGTTATTTGATTTCCCCCTACCCTCTAGCTTCTACTAATTGTTTATGGAACAAAGGAGAAAGAAAGAATGGGGAACTCCTAAATTCTTAAGATCTGTTATCTCCCCTGAATTCCCCATAGTGTATAAGTCCCTCTGGAAGGTAGGCTTAAGGCCTTGCTTGATAGACTAAGGAACTCAATTGGATAAGAATCCTCCTATACAGGATGTCTTGGAAAGTGGCCTTAATACTGTCTTGACAGTTTCCTGACCAGGTTGTATTCAGAAATGACCTAGATAAGAGAAGCCAAAAATTAAGGCTACAGAGATTTGCCTTGCCTGAAGCTCAGAGTCTTTGACTACCAGTAGGGGACCTAGCCCCTAGGGAGCCCAGAGTGACTAGGGAGATACTAATTTTGTAATCTTTTAATTTGTCCTCAAAATAAGGCTGTTCCAATATAGCCGTAGTTGAACCATGGGTTTGATTTTCAGGTAATAAACGGCCTGAAAGTCCTTTTCAAATTTATCAAAGCATCTTTAGTTGAGGACTGAGTGGCAGCATAGCTGAAGGGCCTCTTGGCCTAAGTTCCTGCTAGCCTGCTACATCATTCAGAGCCCAGACTGTGGAGGACCTAGGAATACTGGTGGGGGTAATTCAAAAACTGCCTGAGTTTCAATGTCCTCAGAATATGGTTATATGAGTCGGGGTCTGAGTGATGGACCTTGTTCAGAAGAAGCCCTCTTGCACTTGAGGACTTTTTGACTTACACCGAAGCCTCAAATAAGTGACATTTAATACAAGACTTGTCTTCTTTTAATCCAAGTGTTTCTTAGGATTGTTTGGAGTTCTGATCTGAATTCATCATCCGAACATCTGAACTTCCGGATTTTAAATCCAAACATCTGAACATGTTCGGATAGTTAATACTTGGGTGATACAAGACAAGCTGTTGGTTGGACCAGGCTTCAATCATCCGAACAGTCGGATGGTTATAGGTCGGGTAAAAAGCAAGTCTATAGGTTTAGACCAGGCTTCACCTGCGAGCAGAGATCTGACCCACTCCAGCTTGGAATTGGCTGACAGATTTAATCTATCAGAAGCCTGAAACCTCCCCATTATTGTGTCTACAGTTAGTTAAACAACCACTTGAATTGAAGCTAAATTGTGGAGACAAGGCATTACGGTAAGAATTGTTCGTGTGTGAAAATTTTCTTGCCCTTGCATTAATATTTGTCTATTTTACAAAGACCTTATAGGTAAAATAGTTAAAATATTTTATTTGTTCATGTTACCTTAAAATGCACAGAAAAAGGGGGACGACAACACCATAGGGGCAGGTTGGTTTGCAAACATCTGTTGTCTATATGAAGGAGATTTCTGTAGAATAAGGACTCGTTTTACTACTTCATTTTAAGGTTTAATCCTTTAAATGGTCAAATGATGAAGCAGATAAGAGATAAAATATTTTATTTTGTGACAGGTAAAGGTCCTGTAATACGCTACATACAGGATTTGTAGTCTCTCAGCACTTGATGTCTAAACAATGACATCACCAAACAAGTTCCCCAAGGATTCTCTTTGGAGTCAGTTTCGGTGCTTTATATTTTAACATTTATACTGGTCAGATAATGTAGCAGATTGAGGATAAACCCTTAAAATATTTATTTTCTTGGATTTCAAAGGGCATAAATCGTGTATATAAGCAACATACATGAGTCATTGTTGCCCCCTCTTTTCTTTACAACGTGAACCCGGAAGTAGATTTAATTTGTAAAATTTGTTAAATATACTTATCTGTTCTCTAAATTGTCACATTATTAAGGTTCTATGATATAAAATAAAGACACTGATGCAGTTTCAGTTACCAAAGACAAGATTATCCATATGAAAAAATTAAACTTCTTTCCTTGAAATAAAATGCATGTACATATCGTGGCCAACGAGAAAAGAAGGGAGATCAAGTGGTATTTCACCATGGGGCTTACTTTCCTTTGAGGCACCGGCTACTACTAGATGTTTGTTTTTCTTGGCTGTTGACCGTGACCTGCAGCCATCTGAGATCAGCATTCATTCCACATGGTAAGCTATTGTAGCGCAATAAAATAATATTTTGGGTGATAATAGGGGACTTGTAACTCTTAAACTGATGTACATTTTTATTTAACGTTATTTAACATATTTTCAATATTATACAGGTTTGTGTTTTATCCGAAAAAAAAACCTTTAACACATTCACATCAACAGAGATCCCATATCAGGTGTAACAGTCCATCACATTGTGTTTTATATGTGTATGGTAGCTTCATTATGCTGACCCACAGCCACCTTTCATTATGCTGACCCACAGCCATCTTTCATATTAAATACTACAACATAAAATTGAGACATAGTGACCCCATTTGCAAATTAGAAACAAAAACACTCAAAGAAAGCAGACTTCTACCAGGCTAGAGGGTAACAAGAAATTATGTGACTTTAAGGTGGTAATAACTTGATGAAATGGAACATTTAAGGTCACAATAAAGTCAGATTGCATAAATCTGACACTGTGGCATAAACACCTGGTATGCTAGACCAAAATGAGCTACAGTGAGACTTATCACATAAAAACCTCATTTTTGTTTCCTTTAAGGTGGCTCTAACTCCGGTGGCTGTTGCAGTGATACCTCCAAAATTTAATCACTTCTAACTTAAAGGAGATAGGAAAAGAAAATTTATAAAACCAAAGGTATTATACCCCACAATTTTTTTGTGCACTGAAACACATTTATTAACCTCTTTCTGGAAGAGAGGTTCGATCCCCGGTCATGCCCACTGTTTCATTTGGGATAACATCCTTGGGCAAGATGTTAACCTATAATATCCCTCTCTCCACCCAGGAGTAATGGGTACCTGTCTGCTAGTGGGTTCATAGTGTGAGCGCTGTATTGTGGCAGCTCCTTAGTATGTTCCTTGAGGGAACTGAGACAGATAACATCTCTGAATAAAGTTCTAAAACCCAGGCCAGGGTGTAAATGCAAAGTCGAGTCAGAACATATATACTGATACTTGACTATAGACCACCACATTTATTTACATTTACTCTTCTGTGTGAAATCCCATCTCAGTTGAACTACATCACTGTAGATACTGTACAAAGATCCTGTTTATCACAGTACACAGCTCTACACGTTTTGCGTTTAAAATATTTCACAAAAATTGAAAAATAAATTGACTTTTAACAAAAATAAACTTTTGAGTCCTTTGGGATTTAAAACTTAGTCTAATGATATATGGATAGAAATATGATTTCTGATGAGACACATAGTCAAAAGAACTTAATTTTATGGAGGTTTAAAACTATGTTGTTTTGAACCACTGAAATCTTCTGACATATTTGATGAAACATGTTTAGAAAGCAATCAAGATAATAATCTCCAGCTGATTTATTTAGTGAAAAGAGAAGGAAATAAAGTTATATGAAGTAAAATTTAGTAAAACTCTTAAATCGGTTTTGTAAACTTCAATTTTATTTCTCCATTTACAAGCCTTTCGGGACAAGGGTAACAATTTTATCCAATACTGATTTGATCATTTCTTGTTCAGTAATAGTTCTAATATGTAAAAAATAATTGGAGGTGGCTGCACATGTAGTCAATAGTTCCCATGTAGTTTATATCTGAAGGCGGCAGAGGTAGATAAATCGGGCTTAAATTGGTGATAATGAAGAATCTAAGTTATCATGGTATTTTGTTTTCTTTCCTGTTTACCTCACTTTAAATGGACATTGCTTCCTATTGCTGGACTAATTTTTTAATCTGTCCACCACTGTGTTCAATTTGATGAGCTGAACTCAACCATAATATGGTTCTTCAATGATCTTTCAGCACAGATATGACCTCATTGAACTGTTACTCAAAGACAAACTCTTACCTGTGTAAATGTATTGATATTAAAGTGGCAGAATTTTCATCCAATGGCACAAAATAATGTGACATTGTGGATGTAATAACATTAAACCAACACACAATTTCACCTACCGGTTTGGGCTCAAACTTAGGGTCAGTATAGGAATATGCTTTGAGATCTGCTGGATATATTCAAATACAGACATAAGTCCCTGATACTTTCCAATTATATAACTGAACGACTGGCATTGGCACAAAGTACCCTCATAACTGCTCCTGTATTACTCAGATATGGACAGGTATTGCTCCCAAATTCGGACATATATCGGGAAATGTTTTCATTCAATAAGTAAGGGTTTGAATAAAAAAGTTTTGATAACAATTAGTCAATCTTGTGGGCACACTAAACTTATATAAGGCTTAATTAGTAATTTACACAGAATAAGTGAAGGTTAGAAACCTTTATCAAAAGTGGATAATAAATTCACCAAGATAGGCATTTTGATCTAGTTCCTATGGAGGGCTCATAAAATGTTATAACATACAATCAAGCTTTAACAAAACAATTCTTCATTATATAAATGAAATAACATAAATATTAAAGAACTAAGTAAAGTACTTAGAAAGGAAAGTATAACTATTTGCAAAGTACATATACGCTAATTAAATGTATAATGACATCATGGGTAATATTTTTATATGATGATTTAACCTTCACCAAGGAGGCTACACAATTGAGAGCATGTAATTCTTTGTAAGTTTGTCTGTTAGCCAAATAATTTGAAAATTGTCAACATGTTGGGTAAGCATAAGAAACAGATGCCCTAAATTAGATGATGCTTTAAATCACCATCTGGATGCAGGTATTGTTTTATGGATTTTTATCATTGCAATCATAAAGATATAATTGAGATGTTGGGACTTGGTAGAAGTATATGCTCTAAGAGTGGTTTTCTAGTTCATTTTAAATAAAACCAACACAGTTAATTCAATAGAGTGATCATGTTAAACTAAATGCAAGTTTTTGGTCAAACAGACAGACAGACTTTTAAAGTTATTGATATAGATAAGCACTGACTTAATTGAAGTATAAATGCTTTAAGAAAGTAAACTCAGGTGGACACTCAGAGAAATAATTCTTTTCTGAATTATTACCTCTTTCTGTATTCATATTTTTACAACAGGGAAATTTAAAGAAATCGTTTGACAAATTTAAGAAGCATATTGACACAAATTAAATAAATAGTACTTTCCTGTTTGTTATAAGAATAAAAATTGCAAGCTCAAACTAGAGTCCCATGATCAATTCTTTCAATACACAATATATAATGCTCACTCATGTCAAAAAACAGGAGAGACACTAGATTTTAGTTCTAGCAAGAAAAACAGACACTCAATAATGTCAGAATTGTCACAACTTACACTCTATATCTTGACACAATCGATTGAGATTTGCTAAACCTTACCATGAAATGCATATTTGTTTAATCTGCATTAAGCATATATGTGCAGTTCAATGTGCTGTGTCAAATCTATTTTGAAAGTATTTTGAAGGATTATGACTATCATAACATAGATTAGTAGTGTACAGAAAAGAAGCATTCTTACTGTGTCATTCATATTATGGTGTGAAGTTTTATGCTTTAAACAAAGTTAAAGAGAACCGCATTTTGTAGTGGAATAAGCAAACCTTTGAAATGTGTGAACCCCTACAGAAACATTATAGGAGGCTTTTATTTACATGCTAAAGGAGCAGAAAAATAATAAATATGGTGTTTTCTATTTGTTTATTATTTTGTGCAAGTTTCGTTCCATCTTTTACATTTCTCATATGTTTTCTTATTCCGTCATTTGCATTAGGTTTCAGAAGAAGGGTGAGAATTCTAACTACAAGAGTTCACTAACCAACTTAAGGAATGGCTAAAGCTGATTTGCTCCATTGCATCATAACATCTACGGAAAACTTTTGCTATACATATTATATTTTGTCCCAAAAACAAATGTTTAGATCTCAGCATGTAAGGGTGTGAAATAATAAAACTATGATAACAATGGGACTACCTTATAGCCACCGTAAATTTATAGAAGACTGAATTGTTTAAGTGTAATTACACAGAATAAGTGAAGGTAGGAAGCCTGTTTCGAAAATAAGGGGATATTAACTTCACAAAGTCAGGCATTTTGATCTAGTTCCTAGGGAGGGCTCATAAAATGCTATAATATAAAGTTTCCAGAAGCCCTTAAGTAACATAACTAAAATAAAAAAAATGAAATGTTTAAAATAAAAACACGTTGACAGCACCTGTCACCTATACTCCACGTCATCTTCATCTCCCAGCCAATCTTCGGTAACATATTCAGCAAGTTCTAAACTGCCTTCTGAACATTTTTTGTCCTATAGAATCCATATTTTCTGAGAGCCTTTTTGCATTGAAGGGACTGAGATCTAATTTCTCCCTGACTGTTTTTTCGTTGAATCTGCATTTGCCTTCATCAATTTCATTCGAAGAATGTCTCTCAAAAACTTAACAAAAATATTGGGATGCAAGCTTAAACATTACAATTGATTCCAGTTTGACAAGTTTTCCGTGAAAGCCCAATAGTAACATAACTAAACTAAAAATTTACGAATTTTTCTTCGGTTTTTAAAGTTTGTATCTTGCTATCTTGTAATTATAGGAAAAGAATTTGGTTTCCTGTTTCTTAATTTTCAATTTGGTTTCCCGTTTCTAAAATATGCTATCTCAAACCTGTTTCTAAAATTATGATATCTCATAACTGTGAGATAGTAATTTGGTTTCCCATGACTAATATTTGGCTATCAAGGTATTTTATGTAAGTATTTTGATTTCATAGTTATGAGAAACACAATATAAAGTTATGTGGTAGTGAATTTTCAACCACTTAATTTTCATTAAGTCAATTGCATTCTTAATAAATCTGACTTAAACAAATGAGTCGAGGACATCAAATAAAAGGTATTGATTACAGCGTCTTTGGCCCATGTTAATTGCATTTTTTTTGCCAATTATAGCTAAAAAAGCAATCACCTTTTGCATAATGTGTTACCCGAAGTTCCAATTTATTTCAGATTAAGTACAATTCAAATAAATTGTAAAAATTGTGACTTTTTATTGATATAATTAAGTCATCACTCACTACTGCAACCATTTTCATTTTGTGTTTTTGACACGGTTCTTTAATAAGCAAAAGTGTAATTACAAACCCATATCCTTTTTCCCATGAGTTGTGTATGCACGAAGCTCAAGAGACTAGTCTATTGTCTTTTGAACCATACTGTAAAAATTGTGCCAGCTTAGAGTGCTCATTGATAACTGTTTTACATGCGTTTTGAACAATTCTAACAATACAATCTTTCGGTATGGTTTTTGGTCTCTTTTTGAAATGCATACTTGACTCTCAAAACTGGCTCTTCATTGAATGAGTCATGTTATAGTTTCTCTAATTATGACAAAGTTTAAATTTCAAACAAAGTTATAGTAAATCTCAGGAAAGTTTCAATTTTTATCTCCAGAAAATGCCCCCTTGACATTGCAAACTGTGACAATTTCAAATGTATGTTTCAGATGTAAGAAAAGTGATTGTATCGCAAAACTACTCAATGGAATTTTGTCTAATTCAAGACACACGAAAGAGTAATAAATTGCTTTTAAAATACTATTAGTATCATGTTTTGAAGTAAAATAAACAGTACAACATAAATTTTCAAGCAAATACCAGGTGATTATTTTTTGCATTTTTTATTGTATGTTACCCTAGCAGAAATAATAATGATAATAATAATAATAATAAAACATTAAAAAGAAAGCAAAGGAAACTGTGCCACAGAGTAAATATAACAGTAAAGACCACAGATTTTACATCTCATTAATGCTATCATCATTCCACTTACCAGGATCCTTTCTGATTCACTTGATGATATAAACGTTTTTAAGCACGAGCCTCTACAGATCACTTTGTTGTCTCTAGACTTTTATGAATTGTGGTGTAGCGTGATGAGTATTTGTCTGCTCAATGAAGTTAAGTGGCAATGTGCTACGTTAGTACTTGGATGGTTGACCATCTAGACCAGCTGTGGGATGTGTCTGTTTCTTCCATAAATTCTAGTGCACTACTTTTGTCTCTGATGGCTTTGCGCTCGCACTTATAGGACCAAAATACCGTTTGGTCTTGTTTTTATAGTTTATACTTTTTTGTTTTTTCACTAGATATTATCTGTACTTGTTTACATTACCACAACTACAAATGCTTTGTGGTTTAATGGTGGTTTAAAACTGATTCACTTGAGAAAAATTTTGGCATCGTAATTATAACCTTCACCTTTAATATTTCTTTGCCCAATTCACTACTACAGGCTCCTTTGTCAGTGAGAAACTTGGTGTTATGACAAACACCTTGATGACACTTGTCATGTACACTGCATAGTATCTTCACCCGGCAGTCAATCTTATGTAACACATCAGCAAGTGGTAAACAGCCTGCTGAATATTTGAATATAAGTCTTTTTTTGCAATAAAGGAGCCAAGACCTAAAATATCCATGGTGGTTTTTCCATGCCTAAAGGCCATCATATGTGCAACTTCATCGGTCTCATATGGAGTGTTGAACTTCTCAGTTTTAAATGTTGGGGGAGTGAGTGAGGGGAATCTGACTCCAGAAGAATCGTTGTTGGTTCAAAGGATCGCAACACTTCTTCTAACTGCTGACGGTGAAACAATAGCCCAATGAAATCAAATATGGTCATTGGATATTGCACAAATTAAGCATCATTTTCTTTCATTCCCCATTGAAGCAATAGACTTGCTTCATGCATTCATTTGTTTGTTCAGATGTATGCTACAAGCATCAGTTAGATTGTATCCCATCTCACCAATACCAACATACCTTGCCTCTCACTAGACTACTTCCTTAACAGCTTTTATTTCTTCATCTGTTACTGTGTGAGCAGATTTTGGATGCACCAGGAAGGTGAAAAGCAATCTTTAATCCTTAGACAAGCCTGTCACACATTACATACTGGTATGCCATCAATAAAGTTGGTTATTGCAGCTTCCAGTTCCAAACAGGTTGGTGGGATTGGTTGGTTTACCAGTGTCACCTCCAGCTCTTCCACACCACTTTGCTGTGATTACAGTGGAAATGAGAATCCACAAATGGTATTATATTTCCATACACTGTCCAAAACTGCAAACTCACACTCTTTCTCATTACCTTCATCTTTCTTTACTACTATTTCCTCTGCAGCTTTCCCCACTGAAGCAATTTATTTTAATGTTTCAGTAAAACAACAGATAGTGGACTGAGCCTTATCGCAGATTTTTTATGACCCACTGATTTGGTTTGCAATTGTCCCACCTCTTTTGGTTTGACTGAACTCTGCTTCACAGACTTTCACTGAGGTTGTTCTGTTGATTTCAACATTTGTTTTACTTCAAGCTTTACTTTTGATTTATCTGGATTCATACCGCTGGGCATTTCAACTTTCTATATCTGAACTCCTGGAGCTGCTTACACAATGTCCCTTGTTATAGACACCTTTGTTTGGTTTTACCTGAATTAAACTTACTCTCTCCTATGCAATTGCTAAGATGAGCCAAAGATCTCCACTGTGCAAGAGAGGCTGCAATGTTTGATGGATTAATTGTTGGTGTCCTTGGCAAATTCTCCGTACATAATTAGTAATTGAACTGGTTCATAAGTTCAATATCAGGCGCTGTGATATCATAAGTAATATCCTTAGTTGGATAGAATTTCAGGGTAAACACTGCAAAAATGTTTTCAAAGCTTTGCAACCCAGGTGATGAGTAGTTTGTCTGGCAAATCTTCCAGTATCTGCACAGCCAAGCCCAGTTTTGCTGCAGGGTTTAATGTGCAGATGTTTTCCAATGAAATATTTTTACATGTGCCTCTTCATGCATTTGCAGCAGGTCATAAAACACGTCATCTTAGGTGTTACCCTTCTTCATTGTTTGATAATGGACACCCGTGTTTATTCATCTCTATATCTTTCCTGTAAGCATATTGGATTACATACTTTGCATGTTAAACATACTTTTTTAACTTAGAGCCACTCTGGTTCTCTTTTTACTGAGCTAGCTGATTTTAACTTGGCAGTCCCACACGTTGACTTGTATTTATCACTCTTCTTTTTAAGTTGTTGGCTTTTCAGAGCTGCACTAATGATATTTTCCCTTGGTCCCTTCCGGGTAGGTTGAGATCCACCAGATGAATATTTCAATGGTCTCTGTCTCTCACTGGTAGACGATGCATCTGTCCTGTCAACTCTTAAGCAAGACTTTGGATTATACACACTTGGTGTAGTTAATGTTGATGATTATCAATTGCCCTGATTATTTCTACCCTGAGTTATCGGAATATACCCTTCAGTATAACTGTGATTGCTTCATCCTCTTACTTATGGTACACTGTTGGAGATCACGGCTGTAGAGGTCACAGGAAGTAAAATCAGTGTCATGACTTCTGCGTCCATACTGTTCATGCCCACCATAGCTGACAAAATAACATGGTCTATAATCATAACAGCATAACTCTTCTCACTGGTGGTAACTCATCTCCTGTCTTAATTATCTTGATGCTATATCTCCCATAGAAACTGGGAAAGATTAGAGCTATATGTGATTAGTAACTTGTAAACTTCACTTGGTAAGCCATGCAAACTTTTGGAAGAATATATTTAACTACCTTAATTATTGTAGTCTACCCTGTGTCTGGACTTACTGTTTTCCTGGAGTGTTCTCTTTACTGTTTGTTTATTTCTTAATGTTTATGCTTTTTGCCGCTAAAACTAAATAATCATTAACTTCCATATCAGAATCAGCTGTATCCTTAGAGCCCACTTCAGAATATTGACTAAGAATTAGATCATAGTAAGTTGAAGTGTTTTCACAAAGTTCAGCTTGTTTACCTAATAATAGCTTCCTCTTATGATACAGCCATGTGGGGATGCTTCACAACAGGGTTTAAACCAATAATGAAACTGAACCTGCTTCATATGTGTTGTCCTTCAGTCGAAGGTAATAGTTTTTCGTCTCTCTCATTTGTGTTGACACTAGACTTTCTTTTGCTAAAGTATGGTCTTTATTCAGAATGGACTTCAGTTTCAATACTTAATCTGCTAGGGTTTTCTCCTCACCTGTGTCTGTAATATTTTTTATTGGGGGTTTTACATTGTTTCAACACTGTATGGGTCATATCATGAAAGGTAGCTTTGTAGGCATAGGTACCAGTACATACTGTTGGTCAAGGTTCTGTACTGTAAACTGTTGACATTGTGGATGTAATAACATTACACCAACATACAGTTTCACCTGTGACATTGTGGATGTAATAACATTACACCAACATACAGTTTCAGCTACCGGATTGGGCTGAAAATCGGGGAGAAAGCATAAGAAACAGATGCCCTAAATTAGATGATGCTTTAAATCACCATCTGGATGCAGGTATTGTTTTATGGATTTTTATCATTGCAATCATAAAGATATAATTGAGATGTTGGGACTTGGTAGAAGGATATGCTCTAAGAGTGGTTTTCTAGTTCATTTTAAATAAAATCAACACAGTTAATTGAATAGAGTGATCATGTTAAACTAAATGCAAGTTTCGTTCAAACAGACAGACAGACTTTTAAAGTTATTGATATAGATAAGCATTGACTTAATTGAAGTATTAATGCTTTAAGAAAGTAAACTCAGGTGGACACTCAGAGAAATAATTCTTTTCTGAATTATTACCTCTTTCTATATTCATATTTTTACAACAGGGAAATTTAAAGAAATTGTTTGACAAATTTAAGAAGCATATTGACACATAAAATAAATAGTACTTTCCTGTTTGTTATAAGAATGAAAACTGCAAGCTCAAACTAGAGTCCCATGATCAATTATTTCAATACACAATATATAATGCTCACTCATGTCAAAAAATAGGAGAGACACTAGATTTTAGTTCTGGCAAGAAAAACACACACTCACGCTCAATAATGTCAAAATTGTCACGACTGACACTCTATATATTGACACAATCAATTAAGATTTGCTAAACCTTACCATGAAATACATATTTGTTTAATCTGTTTTAAGCATATATGCACAGTTCAATGTGTTGTGTCAAATCTATTTTGAAAGCATTTTGAAGCACTATGACTATCATAACATAGATTAGTAGTGTACGGAAAAGAAGCATTCTTACTGTGTCATTCATATTATGGTGTGAAGCTTTATGCTTTAAAAAAGGTTAAAGACAACCGCATTTTGTTGTGCAATAAGCAAACCTTTGAAATGTGTGAACCCCTACAGAAAGGTAATAAATATGGCGTTTCCTATTTGACTGTTTATTATTTTATGCAGGTTTTCGTTCCATTTTTATGTTTCTCATATGTTTTCTTATTCCGTCATTTGCATTAGGTTTGAGAAGAAGGGTGAGAATTCTAACTACAAGAGTTCACTAACCAACTTAAGGAATAACTAAAGCTGATTTGCTCCATTGCATCATAACATCTTCGGAAAACTTTTGCTATACATATTATATTTTGTCCCTAAAGCAAATGTTTACATCTCAGCATGTAAGGGTGTGAAATAATAAAGCTATGATAACAATGGGTCTACCTTATAGCCACAGTAAATTTATAGAAGACTGAATTGTTTTAAGTGTGATTACACAGAATAAGTGAAGGTAAGAAGCCTGTTTCAAAAATAAGGGGATATTAACTTTACAAAGGCAGGCATTTGATCTAGTTCCTAGGGAGGGCTCATAAAATGTTATAACATAAAATTTCCAGAAGCCCTTAAGTAACATAACTAAAATAAAAAATGAAATGTTTAAAATAAAAACACGTTGACAGCACCTGTCACCTACACTCTACGTCATCTTCATCTCCCAGCCAATCTTCAGTAATATATTCTGCAAGTTCTAAACTGCCTTCTGAACATTTTTTCTCTTGTAGAATCCGTATTTTCTCAGAGCCTTTTTGCATTGAAGGGACTGAGATCTAATTTCTCCCTGACTGTTTTTTCGTTGAATCTGCGTGTGCCTTCATCAATTTCATTTGAAGAATGTCTCTCAAAAACTTAACAAAAATATTGGGATGCAAGCATAAACATTACAATTGATTCCAGTTTGACAAGTTTTCCGTGAAAGCCCAATAGTAACATAACTAAACTAAAAATTTACGAATTTTTCTTCGGTTTTTAAATTTTGTATCTTGCTATCTTGTAATTATAGGAAAAGAATTTGATTTCCTATTTCTTAATTTTCAATTTGGTTTCTTATTTCTAAAATTATGCTATCTGAAACCTGTTTCTAAAATTATGATATCTCATAACTGTGAGATAGTAATTTGGTTTCACATGACTAATATTTGGCTATCAAGGTATTTTATGTATGTAATAGCCCAATGTCAGTGAGAAACTTGGTGTTATGACAAACACCTTGATGACACTTGTCACATACACTGCATAGTATCTTCACCCTGCAGTCAATCTTATGTAACACATCAGCAAGTGGTAAACAGCCTGCTGAATATTTGAATATAAGTCTTTTTTTGCAATAAAGGAGCCAAGACCTAAAATATCCATGGTGGTTTTTCCATGCCTAAAGGCCATCATATGTGCAACTTCATCGGTCTCATATGGAGTGTTGAACTTCTCAGTTTTAAATGTTGGGGGAGTGAGTGAGGAGAATCTGACTCCAGAAGAATCGTTGTTGATTCAAAGGATCGCAACACTTCTTCTAACTGCTGACGGTGAAACAATAGCCCAATGAAATCAAATATGGTCATTGGATATTGCACAAATTAAGCATCATTTTCTTTCATTCCCCATTGAAGCAATAGACTTGCTTCATGCATTCATTTGTTTGTTCAGATGTATGCTACAAGCATCAGTTAGATTGTATCCCATCTCACCAATACCAACATACCTTGCCTCTCACTAGACTACTTCCTTAACAGCTTTTATTTCTTCATCTGTTATTGTGTGAGCAGATTTTGGATGCGCCAGGAAGGTGAAAAGCAATCTTTAATCCTTAGACAAGCCTGTCACACATTACATACTGGTATGCCATCAATAAAGTTGGTTATTGCAGCTTCCAGTTCCAAACAGGTTGGTGGGATTGGTTGGTTTACCAGTGTCACCTCCAGCTCTTCCACACCACTTTGCTGTGATTACAGTGGAAATGAGAATCCACAAATGGTATTATATTTCCATACACTGTCCAAAACTGTAAACTCACACTCTTTCTCATTACCTTCATCTTCCTTTACTACTATTTCCTCTGCGGCTTTACCCACTGAAGCAATTTATCTTACTGTTTCAGTAAAAACAACAGATAGTGGACTGAGCCTTATCGCAGATTGTTTATGACCCACTGATTTGGTTTGCAATTGTCCCACCTCTTTTGGTTTAACTGAACTCTGCTTAACAGACTTTCACTGAGGTTGTTCTGTTGATTTCAACATTTGTTTTACTTCAAGCTTTACTTTTGATTTATCTGGATTCATACCACTGGGCATTTCAACTTTCTATATCTGAACTCCTGGAGCTGCTTACACAATGTCTCTTGTTATAGACACCTTTGTTTGGTTTTACCTGAATTAAACTTACTCTCTCCTATGCAACTGCTAAGATGAGCCAAAGATCTCCACTGTGCAAGAGAGGCTGCAATGTTTGATGGATTAATTGTTGGTGTCCTTGGCAAATTCTCTGTACATAATTAGTAATTGAACTGGTTCATAAGTTCAATATCAGGCGCTGTGATATCATAAGTAATATCCTTAGTTGGATAGAATTTCAGGGTAAACACTGCAAAAATGTTTTCAAAGCTTCGCAACCCAGGTGATGAGTAGTTTGTCTGGCAAATCTTCCAGTATCTGCACAGCCAAGCCCAGTTTTGCTGCAGGGTTTAGTGTGCAGATGTTTTCCAATAAAATATTTTTACATGTGCCTCTTCATGCATTTGCAGCAGGTCATAAAACACGTCATCTTAGGTGTTACCCTTCTTCATTGTTAGATAAGGGACACCCGTGTTTTCACAAAGTTCAGCTTGTTTACCTAATAATAGCTTCCTCTTACGATACAGCCATATGGGGATGCTTCACAACAGGGTTTAAACCAATAATGAAACTGAACCTGCTTCATATGTGTTGTCCTTCAGTCGAAGGTAATAGTTTTTCGTCTCTCTCATTTGTGTTGACACTAGACTTTCTTTTGCTAAAGTATGGTCTTTATTCAGAATGGACTTCAGTTTCAATACTTACTCTGCTAGGGTTTTATCCTCACCAGTGTCTGTAATATTTTTTATTGGGGGTTTTACGTTGTTTCAACACTGTACGGGTCATATCATTAAAGGTAGCTTTGTAGGCATAGGTACCAGTACATACTGTTGGTCAAGGTTCTGTACTGTAAACTGTTGACCATTGGTAAGCAACTACCAACTTTCCAACATAAAGTCTGGGGTTTTACCAGCCGATCTCAGAGGTGGGAGACCTACTTCTTTAATGCTGATCATCAGGCTTACTGGCAAGATAACATCTCCACCTAGCATGTACCAAATCCGGCGTAAAACCAGTATGTTAACTAACTGTGGACCTTATTGCTCCAGCTACTTGTGGAAGATGTTAATCACAAGTTTGTTGATTCCTTTGCAGCAAACATCAAATAGTGTTGTCCTTTACTTGGTAATATTTAATAACTCACCAACAGATGAAAACAGGTTACCATCAAAGTGTGGACCCGCAATGGATACCTGAATCCATTGACAACGCATCTGGCTATTTCTTATGTTGATTGATTTGGAAGAGGAAAATATTTTAACACTTTAGTAAATTGGTCCACAATCATGAGCACATACGGATTACCCTTAGAATTTGGTGTAAATGATACTTGGCTAATGCCCAGCCAAATCATGAGCATGATTTCACTCAAGTAGTCCTTAATTTCTACAGTTTTCTCTTCTTAATGGTTGTTAAACGCTGAAATAAATTAATAAATCGACAAATTGTCATAACAGAACTTTTTTCAGTGGAGTCTGCTGATACCCTATTTTACAGCCATGTAAAAGTTTTACAAATCTATGATACATACATTTCATAACAACAAATCCTCCAGGAAAAAATTATTAAACAAAGAAAAAAAAACAAAAAATTGTATAAAAATTGAAGAAAAGTTAACCTTAGAAGTGATATTTTAATATTTGGTTCCAGGAACTGTGAATACATTTTATAGATCCTTTAGGGGGCCACGGCGGCAGAGTGGTAACACTGTCGCCTCCCACCCTTGAAGTCGGGGCTCAGTTCACGGCTCAACCTCAAGTGGCAAAGCTGGTAGTTGCTTGTCGTTGGTCAGCAGTTTACACTACAGAACCTTGACCAACTGTATGTACTGGTTTCCTCTGCCCTTCCAACTACCTGTTGTCATATGACCTGTACAGTGTTGAAAATGATGTAAAACCCCAAATAAATAAATAATTACATATCCTTTATGCATTTTCTCTGTGAACTTATTTTTGTGTACCTGATGTAGAGTAGTGGGTAATAAAATTAAAACAATCCTCTTGGAGGATAATTTTAGCTTTTATCATTTGAGAAACACAGTGTCATTTAAATTTTGATGGTACTGATAGCACCTGACATCTGTATGTAAACTGTATGTGACATCTGTATGTGACACAGTGACCCACCATTTCATTCTTTGAGTGTCTCATTGAAGTTTTGAAATGGTCTCTTGTCTACCTTAAAACTGTTTCTCTGTCCATATGCATCAGTACATGTCTGTCCATTTCAGAGAACTTCCATAGATACATTTTCCATACAATAACTGAAGACTGAAAAGGTATGACTCAGACAATGTGTAACAGAAGGATGACAGTAGTACAAACTGAGAGATAACCTCCATTTATCTCCACTCACCTTATGTAGCAATCAGAACGAACTCCTGATACCAAAACAACAACAAGTCACAATCTTCAAAGGATGTAGCATCACCGTCCTTCACTGTGTATTAACGGCAGATATCGCCATGACACAACAGTCCCCATCCTACAGGTACATCAAATCTCAGAGGATATGAGGCATCTGGGAAGGCAGTTCCACCACTGAGTAAAACTTCTAACTGCGGGTTATTACACCTGTAGTGTGAAAGAGGTATAACTACACATATAACTACACCTATCCAATGTGTTGGAAACAATTCAAAACCCGAATCATTCTAGTAGGCCATGTAGTCAAAACTGCCATCTGACACTCAGATTAACTTTATGACTGAAAGTGACTGAATAAATATTGAACAATAGTTTTGTTTCATGTGAATGTCATAATACATTGACAATATTCTATTTAAGTGTTAATACATCACATTACAGGTGATAAGTGCACTGTATAGGGTAAGTCTTTACTAGAGTATTCAGCACAACTTTAATCGTAAATTGTTATTTATAGCTATTTAAAGTGTCATGCTATTCATCACAAGGTAGTTACCTGTATTTTTGCTCAGTTTTGTTAAGTCATATACTGAAAAAAGGATAAATACCTTATTACATGGTTAAGCTATTAACATTTATATGCAGTTTAGTCCTGTAATTGTAGCAATCGGGTCCCTTTACTGAAACTGAACTGTCAAGTATCATCATTTATCTTAATAATTCCTTGAGCCAGTTTTCGATCCCATTGATTTTACTTGCATTAATTTTTGCACGAAACATTTAAAGTTATTTTCTTGCTTTGTTATGAGTTGGTATCTTGGACAAGATTGATTAGTTTGATGACATTTGTTTGGAAAAGTTAAAGTGATGGTTGTGTCCACTCACCAATAAATAATGTGCCACATACATGCACTGTACATTTGTATTGTGTTATTAAGTCAGTCTTCTATAGATGCTTGTCGAGCATATAAGTGTTTGACAGTGAGCTCCTGGATCTACATAGCAATATAAAACATAACATGGTGTCAGATGTTTACATATGCTTAAATAATTAACTGTCATTACATTTGCTGTTGAACTTTTCTTACCTTGGATTAACATACAAACATTGAATAATAAAATTACGGATAAAACTATTCTTGCACCCATGATGAACTGGGAAGCCCAAAATTTTCCAGAGTGTTGTAAAAGGTTTCAACAACATGTGGAGCTGATGTTCTCAGGATCCCTGGCAAGTTCATCTGAGATTGTGAAGATCAGTTACCTCCTCATTTGGGTAGGCCGTGACATCAGAACACATGAATGATGATGCTGATGAGGCCAAAAAGCTCAAGACATGCTTTGAAAATTACAAAGAGTATGTCAGTCCTAATTCAAATGAGGTGTTTGCCCATTACATGTTTCGCGCTCGATTCTAAGAAGGAGGTTAGCCATTTGAAAGTTTTGTAACTGACCTAAAACTTCTTTTGACAGTGACCAAATAGTTAGAGACAGGATTGTGTTTGGGATCAATAACTCCTGCATCAGAGAAAAGCTCATAAACAAAGGCAATGTTCTGACCTTAGGTTCTTCCATAGAAATTACCCAGACATATGAAGTGTCAAGACAGCAGCTGAAAATAATGGATGGCATTAGAGAAGATGTACACACTATACGAAAAAGTGCAAAGAACCCAAGGTGCTAAAGATAAGGAGCGCAACTCAAGCAAAAGACCACAGAATTGTCAAACCACCACAAAGATGGTCATCATGCTGATAAAAAACTCACAAATGTTATATGTTTATAGTTGCCAAGCAGAAAATATTGTTATATGTTATTGTCTAAGCAAATTAATTCTATCACTATTCTAAGAGCAGAATAACCCTTGTGATAGAAGAGAAGATGGCAGTCTACCCATCTTTCTCATATTGGCATAGATGTAATTATCTGGTTATGCAAAGCCAGAAGATGTACGATAGTGAAGAATTCAGACATATGAAATTAACTTTTATCTGTGTTGTGTTCTTTGTTTTGTGTATACCAGTTAGTTCAGTTACCAGGATGAAATTTTCATCATTTATCTAAAGCATTTCAACTACACCGATAAACTTGAAACTTCCACCTCTTGTAATGACAGTGTTTAAACTACCAATATACATCTATGATAATGCAAAGCATTTCCTAAAACATTTGAAAGTGAAGCTATACAGGATACAGTCTGTTGGGGAACACTTCGCAGAAAGCCCATTAATCATGCTGTGTTGTAGTTTAATTTTTTACTGAAGCAGTAATCTGAGCTTCCACACACAGTATATGATAGACGAAACTAGTGAAATTACCATAGCTATATAACAAGAGACAAGGCTTTTATTTGAAATTATTTTAAGATGTTTAAGAGAAGTATTAACATTTTCTAATAATTCCAATTACTTAATTAAAAGGGGGCATGTTATGATTGTGTCCAATCCCCAATAAATAATTGAAATGTAAAAGTGAGGGCCAATTAAACAATTTGAAAGAAATATTTATTTAAAGTATGCATGCATGCAGAATCTGCTTACTAATTTCAATTACAAATTGGTACAACTTATAACCTTTAAATTCTTATTTGTGCCATTTTTGTGTAATAGCGTGTTCTTCTTGTATTGAAATATGTCATGAGATAAGCTAGATATAGAAATATACTTATCTTGTCTTTTTGTTTAAAAAATAACTCAACCAGTTATTCTTGAAGTTTGATGACACGAAATTAAAAAAAAATAGACAATGAAACCTGATGATTTGATTTTTGCGGTGATCTGGATCACTGCCTTCATCAAGGAATTTATAATGATTTATAATAATTTATAATCCAGAACACTCTAAGGGCCTATACCAGTTAATCTTCATTCACAGGTAGCAGTCAACAATCAGATATATAGTGTCAAAGCACAGGAGACAGGTAAAGGTCAACACTATTCAGACGCAGGATGTAATAAGAAAATATGTTTTGAGAAAGAAACATATCAGTTTTACCTGAATGAGTCAATAGAGGAGGACGCATGAACCTAAACCAGTAACCTTTTCCACACTTTTTGCATGAAAAGCCAAATTATGACCAAATTGCTTGACTGATTTGTACATGAATGAACAAAACTGTGAAACCACAGATTTACTTTAATCTTGACATTGCCTGGTATTGTTCAGACTTGCAACAGGAGAAAAAAGACTAAAAGCATTTAGGTTAACCTGTTTTAAGAAACCTGCAAGCCATTACTACAAAAATCCCAAAAAACTATCCATTATTTATGCAAATATTTGGAATCTGACCTCATGGATTTTGTAAGAGTATCTATATTTACAAATATGATTTGCAATTGTCAATAATCAGTTCACAATTGAAAAGTTTTTGAAAGGTTTATCATTAGTCATTAGCTGCATTGGAGATATTTGGCATTTGAAGATGCGTTCATTAAGGGCTTTTTCTAGAAAAAATCATTTGGAAAATTAATTTTCACCATTGTGAAACATGCAAGAAATTGTACAGTGACAGAGAAAGCAAAACGTTTTAAACTGCTTCTGGTTAACTGTCATTTTAGTGTGGACATTTTACTGGTGAACAAAGAATTTATTTCTGAAAATCTTAGAGGAACATTAGTGCACTGAATCAATTGTATTTAATTACTTCCTTGTACCCTCTGTGTTAGTGGATTCAAGCTCACATCAACTTGTAGAAAGTGTTGACGTGTTTTATTTGAAATGACATCTTGATTTCTAGAAGATATACAACATGCACCGGATATTTTTATGACCTTTGCCATAAGTTGCATTTTTCGGTACTTGTGTTTTACAGTGTGAACAAAAAGGGCTGACCAAAGACCACAAAGAGCAATGGAAAGTTTGAAGCTAGATGAGAGCTATTTACTGGTTTCTGCTATAGACTTTGGTGAAACATACAGTGGCTATGCCTTCTCTTTTAAGGAATCACCAAATGATATAAAGATGCACAAAAATTGGGGTTCCTCCATCGCTTCTTCAAAAACACCCACAGTTGTTTTGACAAATCCTGATGGTTCCTTTAACAGCTTTGGGTATGAGGCAGAAGATGAGTACCTGCAACATGACCCAGAAGAAGGCTATCAGATTTACAGGAGTTTCCAAATGGTCCTGTACAAAAAAGTAAGTGCATATTGCAACGTTCCCAAAGTATGTTATTGTAATTATTATTGTTATTACTAGCTTTTGAGAAGTCTGTAAACACATAATGTATTGTCTGCAAAGTTGAGGGATGAAAATGTTGGTATTTTGATAAAAAGACATTTGACAATGTCATTTGGTCATTTGGATTTCTTCGTGGTACAATGTCCTTTACACATAATTATGTCTATCATATTTTCTTTGGGATAAGAAGAATGCTCCAAGTTAGCTCAGTAAAACAAAGAACTACTCAAAATCGTATTCAGGTAGAATGCATGAACCATAATTTTGCAAGAACAATGTCTTTGATAACTAACAGCAGAGTGAACAGTTAAGTAGTTAACAGAACAACAAATTAAAATGGTTCATGTGTTTGTTAAGAAGAGTTTTGAGCGTTCCACTGAACAAAATTTTGATGTTAAAACATTCAAAATTCTTTTAGTGACCAGATGTTTAATATTTCCTTCATACTAAAATTTCTGTTTTCTTAAAGTGGTGTTTGGCGACATTTATTGGATAATTTTTATATCACTCGCCTGTCTGTAGTTCTTTGCTTAGTTTTCATTATTTCTTCTAAATCTCTGCCAGCATTCATTATTTCTTCTGCTGAAAACTAGTGATCAATTCTCATTATTTCATTATCAGAAAAAATAAGTAATTTTAATAATCCTTTTTTTATTGCTATGGCTGCTTAAATATTAGTATATTTTATATTAGTGAGTTAATGACTGTACTCAGTTTGTCCTTAGCAAGGTATTTTTCATTGTCATTATATCATGTCTCATTCCTTGGATTGTTGCCATTTTTGCCATGATCTTTGTCACATAACTGAAAAAGCCCTCGGAGGAAATTACCAACACTTTTTTTCACTGGGAGTGCACTTGTGTGAACCTATGAATGAGTTCTCCATCTGGTCAGGCTCAAGGTGAAACCACATTTTAATCAATAGTTTTATTAATCTCTTCCTTTTTGGTCATTTTTGGTCCCATAGCATATCATGTTTGCTGACTGTAATTTGGTTTTTTTCTGAGTTTGTATCTCTTACAAAGTTGTTGTTAATACATGGCTCAAAAGATCTTTATAAATTGATAGAGTCATAATTTCCAATTTTTAAACTCACAATCCCCGCATAAGCCCAAAATACCACCCTTATTCTGGTGTGTTTCTCCATTTAACCTTGTGACCAATTATCTCAGATATAATCGCATTAAATCTAGGACAACTTCTTTAACAAAAGTTACAGACTGGCCTCGGTAATGAAAACAATATATCTTGAATTTTTGTTCCTTTTAGGTTAAGAAATTTTCTAAATAAGGAATAAGAATACATACAAAAAAACAAATAAAAGAACTTCCCTCCTACAAATTTTACTGATAGGCTTATATCTCAATATCAGCAAACATGTAATATATCAACAACAACATCTAATAAATAAAGCTTATTCAGTTAATCTAATCAGTTTTATTGTATCAGGCAGCCAACTGGTAAAAGCTACTGAAATACATATGTCCATTACACATTACAAGCCTGTTGAAAGGCAAATATTGTTCATGGAAAATCCCAGCTCAGAAACTGACAGGGATAGTTTGACAACATCAGATAATGATTTCATAGTAACACACTATATTCTCAGGAAGATGTGATATTATACATAAGTAGGGTAATGCAATTCTTTAAAAAATGTAGATTACACTCTGTTTACTTGACAGGATCTTTCAATGGATTGCATGGTGGAATCAGCATCTTTGCATGCAAGGAGAGCTATCGACATATTTGCAATGTCATTGAAGTTTTTGTGTGAACATCTGATAGCTGATCTTAATCATCACATTAATTTGTAAGTGTTGAAAATGAGTTTTTGTGCTATATTTAATGGATTTGGTCAAAGGCTATGTGTTCTTGTGTTTGCGTATTCATGTCAATACAAGACATAATTTTGTTAGTATTTAAGTCCCTCAACGAATGTCCCTTAAAAAGGCAGGCTTACTACCCTATTTAACCCCCAACATAAATATGGACATTCTGTGGCAATTCTTTCATACTTTTATATTCAGGCATATGCAGTCCAATGACATTCGTTGGGTAGTAACAGTTCCAGCAATTTGCCAAGACAAAGCAATACATTTTATGAGGCAGGCCGCTCTTGAGGTAAGTTATTTAATCCAAAAGTATTTGAGCTTGAGGGTCTAACTGCTTCATCACACAAGAATTAAATAATAAACAAATATTAAAATATTTCGTCAAGAGATAAGTTATGTCTAAATTGGATGTGCTTGTTTATTTTGGGGTTTAGTCATGCATCAATATAAAAGTATGTTATCTGATGTATTCCAAAAAAAAATTCTTTTTAACAGAACTATGGTATTGATATTTGAAATATATGAGGCTATTACATGTACATATATATATATATTGTATCTTGTAACTTCAGATACTTCAGATATCTAATTATCTTTAATATAAACTGTCCTTTGAATTGAAAATAAACATTTATATTCTGTGGTAAGTTTGACTGTATTGGTACATCATGATATATTAAAGCAGCAAAAAGGGCCACAAAAATACTAGCAACAGACAATTGGGGAGAACACATGATAATCAATTAGCATAATTTTTAATTGGTAACAATATTTCAATCAGTTCTTGTTATTTGTCAACTCTGAACTGATTCAATTATTATTAATTAGACATTGTGATCTCAATAAACTGACTTGGTAATTAGAAAAGTGAATAATTATTTTAACAATTGAATTCATTCTAATTCTAATTCAACTTTTATAGCGCTTAATCTCCACTGAGTAGTGGACTCTAAGGCGCAACAAGACAATAGCAATATGCAAATTCAAAGTCCAATGACAGAAATACGTCAGCACCACTTAGAAGCCATAGTAGAAAATGATCTCAGGAGGATATGCCTTTGCATAGAGATAAGGTTTGAGTTTCTTTCTAAAACAGGCAATAGTGGGTGATGCACATGATATTTCAAATTCCCTCAGTTGAATAAAGCAGCCAGTTTATTGTTTAGAGAAAAAAATCAGTCAAGCCACACACCTTGGTTTCCTCACAAACTCGGTGGGGTGAAGGGGGTTGCCCAAGATGTTGATTGGGAAACATACATTTAACTTTTCTCTCTGTTTCTTTGAGAGAAAAAGCATGAACTCAGTTTGATCAGGATTAAGTTTGAGTTTGCTAGCCGACATTCATTCTTTAACATCTTGAAGGCATCTGTTCAACTTATCACAAACAACTGAGGCATTCATAAGTGACAGATGGACATAAAGTTGTGGATTGTTGGCAAAGAAGTGAAAGTTTCCACCTTTGTGTTTACCAATCATTGTGCTAAGGGGAGATGTGTACAGAGAGAATAGCAGAGGACCCAAAACAGAACCCTAGGTCACTCCGAACAGCAGTTTTTGTAAATCCAACAAAGTAGAGCCAATCTTAACAGACTGAAAGTATTCTGTCAAATAAGAAGAGAACAATTTGAGAGTGGAGCTACCAACACCAAACCAATGCAGAAGACTGCTGAGGAGAGTGGAATGATCAATAGTATCAAAGGCAGCCGAGAGATCAAGTACCAAGGCAGTAGCTTCACCCCGAGATAGTGACAAATGAATATTAATTTGGATGGCAAGCAGAGCCATCTCCATTGAGTGACCTGACTTATACCCTGATTGGTATGAGTTATCTAAGTCATGTCGATGAATTTGATCAACCAGCTGTTTAGCAAGTATACGTTCCACCAGTTTAGAAATGAAGCTAAGTCCAGATGCTGGGCGGTAGTTTTTCAAATCCTCAACAGGAAGAGAGGCCTTCTTAATAAGTGGAGTGACTACAACGTTTTTAAAACCATCTGGAACCAGTCCCTCACAAAGTGAACAATTTACCAATTTTTTTATTGATGGTAGACAGATGTCAATGCATTCCTTAATAAGGAATGCGGGTAATGGATGTAACAGGAATGATTGGGTGCGTGATAGTAAGACTACCAAAATGATCTGCCAATAACTTTGAGGATTCACAAGTGGCCAGAGTAGTGCCGTGGGATCCATGTAGAACTTTGTGTAACTGCTGCCATAGTTTCTTAGAATCATGTCTGTTGTCCGAGATAAGTTTCCTGTAATAGACAGTCCTGTCCCTGTTCGCGAGGCTATTACACCAGGTGAGTTGACATCGAAGATGACTCCTGTTGTATTGACTTTTATCTTTTCACCAAGCACGCTCAAATTGACATCTGAGTGACTTTGCAAGGTGATAACTCTCTGACAACCAGTCAGCATGCTGTTTTGTCTTCAAATTAAACACAAGAGTCGCATGCCTGTCAATGATGCATGTCAAGTCATGTACATACTGATCATATAGCTGTGAGACAGAATTTGCTTGACATTTCACAAAAGGCATTTCTTTAAGGTCAGACCGAAAGTAGGACATATTGGTACATATTGATATTGGTACCTCCTATAGGAAATCTTGTTTGACAGTTAGCATGAGAGGAAGGCAAGTTAATAGCGCATTTAATGACTGCATGATCAGTTATGAATTCACAGATGTCAACATGCACGCACATATCTTGATCACTGGGGGAAAGAATGAGACATGATATGACCATGCAAGTGACTGTATTAGATTACATGATTCTAACACGGATTCCAATTTGTAACTATCAGTACAAGGTACATCAATGTGTATATTGAAATCACCACAAATGAAGTAATTGCAACAAAAGCTCAAAAGCTGATTTACATTTTATATAGCTGATATATATTACATTATGAAATGTAAGGTATTTTGTAGATAAGAAATGAGGATTGTTTTGGTGACAATTTTTTGGAATACACATATTTTCCCATATTGGAGACTCCAATTCAGTAAACCATAATTAAATACTCCAATTCAACAGTTCGAAGGGTAATACATTCTGCTGGAAACGCATTCCACTGTTAATTCTGAATCAAAGTGGATAAAGGAGAAAGCAGGTTATATGGCATTTCCACAGTATATAGTAAACAAGTTGAAATAATTACTGAAGGCAGTGGTATGTCTCTATTATCTCATTTATTCAATAATTAATCTGACTTGGGCAATGGGCAAAGATCATTTAATATGTTTATGTATAGTTTTACCTTCAAGTATGTCAAACAAGAGGGATAAAACACTAAAACTGTCCTTATGAGAATATATTAAATTAAGAAATACAACTCTTTAATTATATTAGATAAAATTATTACCTTCATATTAGGAATGTTTTCATTTGTGGTTGTAGTATTTTAACCCGCAAATTTCCAACCAATGTATCATGCAAATACATTTGTTTTCTGCATGAATCAGAGCACAATTTATCTACAGATAGAATTTGAGTGCCGAAAAAAGTTAATGTGGAAAAGTGTCATTGGTTCAAGTGGCAAACCGTGTAATCAGGCATTTCAAGAAATCCCTGATTCACTTCAATATCCAGGCATTTGCTTGGTTCATTTTAGATAAAATGGAAAATAAAATAATTTTACATAATTCAAAGCTTTAGCCATATTTAGATTAATGAGAAAAATGATAAAGCTCTTTAAATTGTTCCTGTTATAAATTTGAATTATTTTATCATGACTGATATTTAGAGCTCTGTTACACAAAATATAATAACAATATGGATGAAATATTTTAAGTGATCTGGGCATACATTTCATGTGTTTTGTATGTCATTTAATTCATCAGTTAAAGTTTTGTACAAGTTATATAATGTAATATCAAGTTATATCAAAGACACTTAACTTGTATAACTTACCTCACAAGTTTAACACAACATAATTTTTAAGTTTAAAAAACTGAAGACATTCTATACAAATATTCTGCAACAAATTTTTATGAAAATTTTGGTCAAATCAATAGGTGGAAGAATTGAGGACCAAACATGTCAGGAAATAAAAAAATACTTTAAAAGATAGGATATGAAATAAAAATGAGTTGCACGAAAATAGAATAAATAGATTACATCTATATGACCAGCTATTAAAATATGTGCACAAATTTGAAGATTCAAGGAAAATTTAACTTCAACAGAACATCAGTGTATTATGATGAATGAGGGAGTGGTATTTATGACATTTTGAATTTTTATTGGTATCATCATTTACATATTTTCACCTTTACAACTAAAACCTATATGATCTACAGACAAATCCAATTCTCTAGTAAACAGCTAGCATTCATATAATTGCAATTGCCTAGCATTGGACTGGGTTGGAGGTAGTGGTCAGAGCTTTAATTAGTCTTTGTTCAATGTACAATGAGGGTTTCTTGTTAGCTAGATGATTTACATTATGCTTATTATGTCATTGTATAAAAATGTTTAAGTTTTGGTTATGTTATTATCCTAAAGCAAATATATGAAGTAACTGATGATGCGACATTAAATATTGGTGTTTATGTAAATCCACAAATTTTTATGCATCTGTGCAAATTAATTAACGACATAGCTTTTATATCAACCGATCAAACAATGTTTTTAAATATTTAATTTGTGTTTACATGTTACCAAGTATATTGAATAAATAACTTTTGAATTAACAAGAACAAGAAATGTTATTGATACATTAGATGAAGGTGTTGGTAAATCTGTAATCAATCATGTGTTTTCTATGTCATTTAATTCATCAGTTAAAGTTTTGTACAAGTTATATAATGTAATATCAAAGAAACTTAACTTGTATAACTTACCTCACAAGTTTAACACAACAAAATTTTAAGTTTAAAAAAAACTGAAGACATTCTGTACAAATATTCTGCAACAAATTTTCATGAAAATTTTGGTCAAATCTATAGGTGGAACAAATGAGGACCAAACATGTCAGGAAATAAAAAAAATACTTAAAAAGATAGGATATGAAATAAAAATGAGTTGCACGAAAATAGAATAAATAGATTACATCTATATGACCAGCTATTGAAATATGTGCACAAATTTGAAGATTCAAGGAAAATTTAACTTCAACAGCACATCATATTATGATGAATGAGGGAGTGGTATTTATAACATTTGAATTTTTATTGGTATCATCATTTACATATTTTCACCTTTACAACTAAAACCTATATGATCTACAGACAAATCCAATTCTCTAGTAAACAACTAGCATTCATATAATTGCAATTGCCTAGCATTGGACTGGGTTGGAGGTGGGGGTCAAAGCTTTAATTCGTCTTTGTTCAATGTACAATGAGGGTTTCTTGTTTTGTAATAAGTTTTGTATCATCAACAATTCACTATTGGTGAAATAAATTTGTTTTCTTAAACCAAATGATCAAACAGAAAAATTTGATAAAAATGAAATAGACTGGAGAATCATATTTAGGCATTTCATGAAATGCCTGGAGCTCAAAACCAGGCACTTTGTGAAATGCCTTGAATTTTTAGGCCTGATTACACAGTTTTCCTGTAACATATATATAGGCTAAAAGATCCCCATTCCTGCAGATATGGCAAAATAAAGGTGGCTTGGTTTTCTGGGCTGGTATTCACGAAGGGTCTTAGACTTAGCCAGGTCTTAGGCTTAAATCCATTCTTAAAGTTAAGAGTTTTGTCTCAGCTAAGTTTTGTCTTAAACCGTATTCACAAAGGGTGACTTAGCTAAGTCCATGATTATCAAATAACCACAGTGGTGTTCTGTGTCATGTGCCCTTTCTTTCCTATTTAAAGTATACTGTTGGTGACACACATCCTTCATTTAATGCGGCCATACATTTTTATGAACTAGTAACATACCAAGTCACTGCTCTGCACTTCATATGGAAAAAGTAGGTTCAGTATTTATTAACTAGCTACATATAATAGTACATATCAGGTTATATGTTATTTATGGTGCACATTAAATGGGTTATGCATTCATTCAGTTTTTATCATTTTTTTTAAAAAATGCACCCACAAATTGATCTCAGAGCATACATAAATTAGCGACAAAAAGAAGTAATATATTTAATATTTGCATAAATACTAGAGACATAATAACTGGCACAGTTGCAAATGGATAACACACCTAATATTTGAGTGATTAACATTAACAAATATGTAAAATAGTGTTTGTGGTATAGAAGTATAAAATTAAAAATTCACAAAAGTTAGACCTATTAACTGATTATCACTTCTAATGCATTCTTTCTGTTTTTAAAGGTAATTTGAATCACATTGTTCTTAACTTTAATACCTTAATCAATGAAAGCATTTATAGTTAAAGCCTAAAATTCTTGTTATTCAAAGAACAGGCAGAATCTTCTGGGCCCGTATTCAGGAAAGGTCTTAGCCAGGGTTTAGGCTTAAATTAGAGATTAATTAGATAAATTAGAGTATCTGCCCCAAAACTGCTAAGACTTTTTTGTCTTAGGCTTAGTGGTATTCACAAACAATTTAAGACTGGTCTTAGGCTTAGCCAAGGGCTGAACCTAAAGACTGGTTGGTAGTGGGCTTAAATTTTGTAAAGATTCTACTAGTTACTACTAGTTACTAGTTCTAGAAAATAAAGTATTCTTGGTCTCAGTAATGATTAGATAATTTGTTTTAGTAATGTGTTTGATTTGTTGAATTGTTTAATTGAGAGTTTAATAACACATCCACTCATCAATTACTCTTGTTGACATTCATTTATATTTTATGATTATTTCAGTAATAATTTATATTAAAAGATATTTTATTCCATAGTTGCATAAACACTTTATTCTCGTTTAGTTCATGTTAAATTAATGTTTATGCACTTGGACTGAATGTGATAAATGTACATTTTAATCTATTTTCCAAGAATATCAGAATTTATCTTTTATGATATAGTCACATGCATTTTGTTACATTTTGGTAATTTTACCCCCACATCCTTTAAAGAATACTTGGGTGAGTGGGCAGTCAGGTGGGTAAGCCGGATTTCAGACTAGCATTTGGATATTTGACTAGAAATATCTTGTACAGGTTGTATCTCAGGAAGGGTCAATTATCAATGATAGTTGATATTAATGACGTTGATATGACCTTAACTTTCTCTTTAATCTTGTCATAGTGACCTTGACCTTAAAAATTTTCTCTGATTTTATCTCAGAAGCCATAAAAAGTAGAAAGTTGTTTGCTTGATATGCATATTGGTTAAAGATTGTCGATTTGCAATTTCATAGCGTGACTTCAGTCTGATCTTTGACCTTAACTCTTCCAGAATGTTTTCTGCAGCCATATTTGTACAGATATTTCTGTTCTCTAAAATATATGGATTGCTGTAGCTGATTATTATATGAACTCCTATTAAATGTGTTTTACCCCATTGTGCTATTTCAATTGACAGATAAACTTTAATTTCTCAATTTTATTCCACTTTTATTTTTTCTACTCATTGAGTTTAATTAAGAGTTATGAACAGAAAAAAAAATATTGTGATCATATAACATGCAATGCCTAAATTTGTGAATATATTTGTAACAATACATCAACACACGGTTGTTTTACAATTAAAATATTGAATACACACCATTAGCCAACTGATTTAGCCAAAATATGCTCAAAATTTCATTAATGTCTATGGATTCCTTAAAACAGGGTCGGAGGTTCTCTCAAGTGTTATATTTTTGTTCAAATTGGAACCACAAACTGATCTCAGGGTTTTCATTGGAGACCAAAAAGTATTATTTTTAATATTTGCATAAAAACCAGGGCATCAATTTCTGCCACAATGATAAATTGATATTATTTATGTTATTTGCCATTAAAATATATAAACAACTCTTCATGTTATTGAGGATTACAGTAAAAAAAATCACCTAGATTAGACCCAGAAACTGACCATCCCTTCAATATGTTGTTGTTTTTTCGCAGTGCTTCAGACTGCAAAGGACTGCAAACTCCCAAATTGTTACTTATAGAAAATTTTAAGTGTAAAATTTAGAGATATGCAAGTGTCCTACCAATTTTTAAAAGAGAAAACCTACAGCAATGGAAAAAACTTGTTGTGTTGAAAACATGGTTCAGATGTCTCATGCCAAATATCCAAAACATTAAAGAATTAGTTAATCAAAAGTTGTATGAAAATCTAAACAAGTTAATAAAGAATAGATTTATAGATATTCAATATAGACATTGGAGAAATACTGATATCGTCCTTGTTGGTGATATATCTCATAAGGATACAAGGTAAAGACTAAAACAATGAAAACAAATGAACATAAATTCGGCATAAACATAGAGGGACATGAAATTTAATCAAATTACAAGCTGTTTACTGACTAAAATAAGCATATTGTGAAAAGTACAAAAAAATTACTCAAAAAATAAAAATATTTTTGAAAAATGCTTGATAATAGCATAGATAATAGCAGTAAGTAATATCCTATCTCAACAGATCACTTGCATCAAATTACAAAAGTCAAGATAAGTGGATTGAATCCTATCCATTCCTGGAGAGTATCGATTGGAAAAATATGTATATGTTACAGTAAATATGCGAAATCAGTAAATACACGTATTTACTGAAATTTTCAGTAAATATGCGTATTTACTGTTTTTTTGGTCCAGTAAATACGCGTATTTACTAAAATCATCATGAAGACTTTATATCTTAAATAGTTGGGTCTTATCTGCTATGTCTTCATATTATATCTTTAATAGTTGGGCATTATCTGCTATGTCTTCACATTAACAGTTATTTCAAACTTTAAATGGCTTTGTCATGTTCAAAGTTTGATACTTGTTTACAATCCAGCACTGGGATAACTATTATATATTTAACATCCCTTTATAATTTCTAAAGCATTTACATGTGATATGTGATAAAAACTTGTAATATTTTTTTCATTTAAAATAAATTGTAATTTAACCAGACAAGTTTATAAATTTGAATATCCAAATATTTATCAAATTATGATGCTTTATGTATAAGGAACACCAAGCAAGGTAATAAGATTAGGATATCTTTCTTGTTCAAGAACTAAATTTCACTGTAGTTTTGACACTGTATTTTAACAATGTATTTTTTTCCAAAGGTCACCAATAAAATTTGGATCTATAATTAGGGTTGAATAAAACTTCCCTTTAATGCTGTCCCTTCAATAGAGGAAGCCACACCATAACCATAGATGCCTTAAAAGAGATTAAGTCCCTCTGAAAGTCTATGATTAAATACAATTGGGGCTAGCTGGCCTTTTCATTGTTTCTAACAACAATTCTTTGATCAAGTAGCCAGTACCTACATTAAAGTCATAAATCTACCAGAACATGGCAAAATAGTAAGCCTTGATTGAAATAAAATAAAGAAACTGCTCACTAATAATCTCTGTTTAACAATAGTTTCTTCTTGAATACATGCAGACTTGTTTGGGTGTAAGTCATGTTGTCTTAAATGATAAGGTAAAATTTCCGCTGAATGAAAGTACAGTTAAAATATGTCAAAGTTTAGAAATTTAAATTAATTTCTTAAACTTTTATTGAGTTCCAATAAAAACGCATTTTATGTATCAGTCACATAAAAATAGTGAAAGGTTAAATGATCTTTAATTATTTGTAGGGATGACATAGGTCCTTAATAGCTGTGGGATTGAAAATAATATAAGCTTACATGAAATATCTATAGAAACGACATATCCAAAGTTTTTAAAAATAAATATTTAAAAGCCCAGTGCTATTTTTTCAACATATTTGCATTTAATGTACTCTAAAATGAAGTATGCTAAATATGTTCTAATAGTCATCATAACAGAGTAAAATGTTCCAATATAATTCGCAGTTTGGTTTACCATGAATATTATATAGATTAAAATGTTCCAATATAATGTACAGTTTGGTTTACCAATTAATATTATATAGTTGCATCAAGTGAACATCAAAATTTCATTTCACATATTTACTGAAAGTCAAACCAGTAAACTTGTGAAATAACATGGGTCATAAATCAGTAAATACGCGTATTTACTGAAAATTTTAGGGAATACGCGTATTTACTGACCAAATCAGTAAATACGCGTATTTGCTGAATTTTTAAGTAAATACGCGTATTTACTGATTTCGCATATTTACTGTAACATATATACTGCCTTATAAAATCTGGCAGAATAGTTATTTAATAATTCTAAAACACAATATTATACACAGAGTATTTATATGTTATCTTAATCTTTATACATGGGACATAAACCATATCCTCGCAATATCTTATGTGGCCAAAGAGATAATCATGATCATTCCAAATATCTGATTGGCCTAGTACATTATTTAATATACTGAGGAAAGATTTTCAATTTTAATGATGCACTTCTACATGCGTAAATACAACCATGCATGTCTTAACTCTTGAGACAACATTTTTTTTATAATCAAACCTTTACGTGGTGTTTTTTTTTCACAGAGCTAGCTATGTTTAGAAATAATTGCTGCAAATGTGGTTCTGTTTTATTGTATTGGAAAAGTTTTATGTTTCTTTTATTGTGTTACATACCACTGTATAACCAAAAGAAAAAAAATGTATAAAAGATGTGCAGAAACAATATTGAAATAATGCTATACACTCCCAGAAATCCAAACCACAGACTATCTGTCAGGGTAAGTGGTTAACACAGGTTTTTAAAAATTCGAAAAGTATCTTAATCTGTGACACTAATTCCAAACATGCATCTGTTAAAGCATTATTAAAAAATTACATACAAACATGACACCACACACATAACACATGCAACACCAAAAATTGCATATGTAACACAAGTAGCACATGTGACCCCGCACATGTAACACATGTGACACATAAAATCGCACATGTGACACATAAAACTGCACATGTGACACTGCACTTGTAACACATGTGATGCATAAAAGTGCACATGTAACCCACATGACTTCGCACATGTATCACATAAAATCGCACATGTAACACATGGTAACACATGTGATGCATAAAATTGCACATATAACACTGCACATGTAACACATGTGACATGTAATACCGCTCATGTGACACATAAAATTGCACATGTAACACATGTGCCACATAAAATTGCGCATGAAATACATTGTAACACATGTAGCTTATAGAATCACACATATTACACATGTGGCGTGTAAAAGCGCACATGTAACACATAAAATCGCACATGAAACACATTATAACACATGCAACGCATAAAATTGCACATGTAACACATGTGACTCCGCAAATGTAACACATTGTAACACTTGTGGCGCATAAAAGCGCACATGTGACACATTGTAACACACATAACACGTAACATTGCACGTGTGACACTCCAAATCGCTGAAATATTGGAGTTCAATAAAAATATTTACTCCTAAAGTCCTAGTTTTTATTTTCCTGGCCCCTCTTTCTTTATCATAACTGAAGGAATTATTCGCTCAAAGACGAGGGTATCACCTCAGGACCTCAACCAAGGCTCATGGATGCCAGGGTTCTACGACTTTACTGTCTTTTAAGACTCTCACAGTTTATTAGGTAAATACCGAATCTGGTTTTCCGGCACCATAAACCCGCCATTGTGACATCTACATAATTCTTCTTGCTCGGCAATTTTACCACGTATTCAATCCGATTAGAATACTTTGCAATACTGGTGTGATATCTAATTTTAATTGTTTTTTTTTTGTCATTTATTTGGTTCTCGTTTTAATGATCGTTTTAGGATATGCTTTTTATTCATTAAAATTTCGGATGTTCAATAAAATCCCCACAGGAGCTACCTAATTGTAAGGGGTCTTGTAACCTTCTGTGGAGATTCATTCTGTGCATGTGGATCTGATTCCCAATCCATTTCAAAGCTTTCTTCCTCTGATTCCTCATCTGTACTCCTATCATCGTCTTCTTCTTCACTGTCAGTAAGCTCACCAAACAAAGATGAGTTTTGTTGAAGAACTATTTTCAAAGCCTGGACAAATCGGTAATGTTTTTCATTCATTAAGATCTGGATCTCTTCCGTCACTTCGTGGTGTTTCATACTCCTTTTCAAATGATGCACTATTGTCTTCATTCTACATCGGATACCCCTCTTCAACCTTTTTGGAGTATTGGTCATTGTACTTTCTATACACTCTTTGGACTATGTTATCCCATCCAGATTCACCGGGTTTGTCCGTATTTTCATCGCACAGTCTTTTCATAGGGGGCTCATCATTTTCAGGACACCCTCTTTTAACGTGTTTCTATAGGTCCATTGTAGATTCAAAAATAATACCACAATCAATGCAAGACCAATGGCTTTTATCAATTTTATATATATTTTCAACTCGAAGTGTGTAGCATTGGGTATTGTGTGTGCAAGATCAGCCGTCGATGGATTTACAATTTTATTCTCATTCCAACCCGACAGTCTTTTATAAATTGGGCTATTTGATGCGTAGCATTTTTAGATAAATTTATTGCCCAACAAACAATGTATTTTACTTAAATATCCAGATCAGTAAAATGTCTTAGCCAAGTCATAGCCTTAATTTTTGTATCTAAAATAAAAGAGAGTGGCTAGGTGGCTGATAAATATTTGAAAAGTTTAATGGTAGAAACAAACAAATCCGAGGTGCATAGTATAAGATTGAATATTCTCAATCCAAAAGTTTTAAGCTTACTAACTGAGCGATGTAGAGTGTACCTTGTATCTGAGGAGAAAATATGTGGATACCAAAATAAAATCTGTTTAAATTAATCAGTCCTGAAAAAGCAGACAGGTAATAGCAACATAAGTGAAAAGTCCTGGAGGAAAAATACAGTCAGGAGAGTTAAAAGTCTATAAGAGGTTGAAGGATGGTGCGAAAGGATATATTTTCGTGATGGAGGTGTACAAATCTACATTTGCATTTATTTGAGCAGACCCATACAGATTCTCTAATGAATAAAAAGGATATCTGGTAAAGATGATTCAAGTAAAAACAAAAAACAAAAATAACAAAACAATTTTTAAAAATGTATCATGTAAGATATTACCCCAGTATGGCAAAGTATTTTTGTAGGATCAAATACATTGAAAAATTGCCGAACAAGAAGAATTATGTAGATGCCCGAAAGTATGCCATGGCCGGTTTACAGTACAGGAAAGCCAGATTCAGTAACAAGCTAATAAACGTCTTAAAAGATGGTAAAGTCATAGAGTCCTATCAACAATGAGCCTCGGTTGAGGTCCCGAGGTGATACCCTTATCTTTGAGCAATTAATACATTCAGTTATGATAAATGAAGGGAGTGACCAGGAAACCCTATTGAAATAAAAACTGGGATTTAAGGAGTAAATAGTTTTTATTGAATCCAATATTCTAGCAATTTTTAGTGTCACATATGCAGTGTTACGTGTGTTACAATGTGCTACATGTGCAGTTTTATGTGTCACATGTGTTACAATGTGTTACATGTGCGATTTTATGTGTTACATGTGAGGCGTCACCTGTTACAATGTGTTACATGTGCACTTTTATTTGCTTTTACTTGTCACATGTGTTACCATGTGTTACATGTGCGGGGTCACATGTGTAACATATTCGGTGTCACGTATGGTACATGTGCGATTACATTTGTTACAATGTGCTACATGTGTTACATGTGTGCTTTTACACACCACATGTGTTACAATGTGTTACATGTGAGGTGCCACATGTGCGCTTTTATGTGTCACACGTGTTACAATGTGCTGCATGTGTGATGCTATAAATTTGTGCATATCTAAATTGCTGTGACAATAAATTTGTGTGTATAGTTTCTATAAATGCTATAAATTCTTCAGTTTGAGTAAATGCATTATGTTCATTTATTCTGCTGCCTTTTTTGATAATTTCAATAAAAAAAGGTTTCTGGGCATGTATAGTATGATTTCATGCACCCCCTTCACAGGGAGGTGCCACAAATAATGCCATACAATCGTCCTTTTTTAAAGACATGGACATTTGTATACACCATTAATTTTCTTAAAAACTGGATTACAAAATTAAAATATTGATTCCTACCAAGCAAATTAACGTTTACTGTTATGAACAACACAGCGTGTATAAAATCAAATATGCTCTTAATCCAAAATTGCACAGGCAATTGTCTGAAAATCACAAGGGAAGCTATTTTTGAGCCGTTATGCTAGAAATGTCAAAATGTTTGAAGTGTAGAAATATTTCTTTTTATATTATTCAAAACACATTATATAAACAACTGTCATTTCTGGAATTGTTCAAATCTAATCCACCCATATTTGTCTATGTCAAACTTATAAACTATGAATATAGCATTTTTAATCTGATGAAGACCCACAGAATGTAACCCCATCAATAGTTAAAGGAACAACTTTAAAATATCAAACTTTGAGTTTTTGTGTTCTTTTCAAAAATTAGAGTAGTTTTGGGCAAGATCATTAAGGACAAGTGATTGATAAAAGTCACATAGATTGACCTCGCCTAATTTTCAAGCATTTGTTCAGACTTATAAATATTACACATATCCACATACTTCTGTGGCATTACAAATCAATAAAAATTACAGCCACATGGTACAGAATTGACTTTTGATCCTAAAATTAACAAATTAAACGCCATAGCTTTATCAATTTTGACATTTCTATGGTTATCAAATTACTTATATTACTTGTGGAGCCACTAGAGCTATCTGTTCCACCAAAGAACTAAGCCCCGATTCTGTCCTCAACCCTCAATCGTGGACACTCAGTGAAAAAAAAGATAAAATGGACGGGAATACTGAATTGCTATTGAAGCCTGGGATTAAGTTCAGATTGTCCTCAGGAAGCCTGAGGAGGCCCCAGGCGGCCCCACAGAGTCCCTGAATGTTTTGCGACTAAGAACCAACTTAGCCATTTTTCTGATCAGTTTGAACCATGATCTTGTTGTAGACATACCGACTGGGTCCCAGGACTCCTCAGGCCTCCTGATATTAATCCCCAACTAATTCCTGATTAAGTCCTGGCTTCCTCAGGTGTCCTGAGGCGTTGTCAGTGTTCCCCAGACCAAGATAGCCGATTCTTGTTTTGCAAAAAAAACGGATTTTCTGGGTGTATATATCAATTCCACTATCTAATCATCATTACTTTTCTAGGAACATAGCAGGATGCCATCTTTAAATGGAAGACAGATTCAGCAACAGCTTAGGGCTTTTTTAGTTTTTATTCAGTTACATATAAGGATGTATTTGCTATTTCTACGTTGACCACAGCAACCAGCACCATCAGCAGTACCACCACCACCAGCCAGACAAAGACCTAGAAGAAGGCACAACATGTGGATCTGGCCATGGATACTACAGAAAGAGTAGAGGGAGTCCTACCACAACATTATAGCTGACCTGTATGTCACAGACAGGATTCACCAATTTCATGAGGATGACCTCAGAATTCTTTGAAATGATAAAGACCACACTGGAACCATGTCTAGCTAGGCAGGCCACGAACTACAGAGCTCCAATCAGAGTTGGGGAAAAAATAGCCATCACCATCAGATATCTAGCTACTGGAGAGTCATACACATCATTATCATGTCAGTTCATGGTTGGCAGATCCACCATTTCCAAGTTTCTACCAGAGGTCTGCAGGGCCATCCAGGATGAGTTCACTAGAGAGTACCTGACAAGATGGCAGAATCTAACTGCTATTGCAGTAACCAGACCTTGTCAGGACAACCAAATATTCCAAAAACAATTAATCAGCTGTGCTTGTTCCAAATAACACCAAATAATCCAAATAACCATTTGCAAACATAAGTCCACCAACCAGCAAACTGACAAACCCAATACCAAACATAAATCCAACAAACAACACACTGAAAATGTTTGGGGTGGTGTGTGTTGGGCTTTTTTGTGATAAATATTTCTAATGAACTGTATGTTTGGGAAGGGGAATTTGAATATGAACAACACGTAGCTATTAATTGTTTTTGAAATATTTTGGGTGGCCTTGAAAAGGGCCTACGGTAGTAGACGTAACTGCTGCCACCTGCTGCCTGATTGGATTAGACACATGTTGAGTAATTGTTGGTAATATCCCGTACCTCTGTGATTCAGTGGTAATAGTGGCTGATCTCCTGGGTATGTACTAGTCTACGAATGTTCTTCACTGCTTCAATGTATCTAAAATCCTGCCCTTAGGATCCTCAAACTCTTGGGTCATCTTTTCAGCCTCTGATGCCACATAGTCACAGAAGCCCTGTCTGTCTGACTTCTGCTGCAGGAAACCTGAGATTAGTGTCCTCATCTGCTCAAAGTGCACGAGTATCTTGGAGTCTGTAGAAACTGGTGTAGATGTAAGTATTGGTTGACTCCTATTCACCCTCAGGACACTGGTCTGTAGATGTTCTGTATCAGTAGTAGATTCATGAGATTTGTCCTTGTTGGTGTTTGGACTAGCCTCGAAACCAAAGCTTCTGCTGGCCCCCTTGTGTCTGATGTGGGTCTTAAGGAAACCCATCTGCTGGTAGACCCAGGACTGTCTCTTGGTCATCTCCCTTGGGGCTTGGCCAGATTGTATCTTTGACAGCTTGCCAAAATGAGTTCTCTGGGATTCAAACAACCTTGTAACATCAAAGGGCTGGAACTTCAGTTCTGCAGAGATTTCTGCCCAGAGAGCTTCTTTCCTCTATGTGTTGTGGAAACGTGCATTCTCCTTGTCGTACGGCTCTGGGTGCTGTTTCACAAACTCCACAATGGCATTTTCTTGGCTGTCGGTGAATGTAGCACAGATCCTGGCTCTCTTTTCTGCTGAGTGACACTCTAAATCTTCCTCACATCTCCCATCATCTTTGCAAGCTTCCTCAGTAACTCCTAAACCTTCCTCAGTCTCCTCTATCCTCTCTTCTGTCTCTCCTCTGTCCATTCCTCTCTCCTATCCTCTGGCGTCTCCTCCAACTCTCCAACTTCCATCTCCCTCTCCTCTAGTCTCTCATCCATCTTCATCTTTCCTCTCTTTCCTCCTTTCTCTTTTCTCATAACTCCAGTCAATATCAAAAAGTTAAAAACTAAAATGTGTTCCCTAACTGTTAAATTTGCCCTATGCTCAAGTATAATGAAATATATTTAAAAAACTGAAAACCTCTAGCACAAAGCGACACATGTCTCTCAGTAGTCAACCAGTCAGTAATAATGAGAATGTGTGTGTGGCTGCTTATATAGTCCCAGAGCCCCCCCCCCCCCCCCCCCCCTTGCCTCGTTTGAGTTCCAACACATGGAAAGGAGTCGGTACTTATTCTGTATTTAGTCCCAGGCTACCTGGGGTGTCCTCAGGTTGTCGCAGACTAAATTTGTGTGGTCCCAGATGGCCTGAGGAGGCCCGCTTGGATCGGTTGGTATCTGCTTCTCTTAGTGTGGGCTTAGTCCCAGATCTAGATTTCTTAGTCGCTGGACATAGATCATAGAGAAATATGATTGAACTAAATCCGAACCAATGACAGCCATTTTTGATTGATAGTAAGCCATAAGGAGCTATTTTAGATCCAATGGAATTTAACTGTGAGCCGGCTCATAGCAAGGTGAGTAATTAGTGTATTAAAGCCAATGGGAGCAATTCAGAGTCTACAGGGAGCCGTTGGGTGCAGAACTACTTTGTTCTTGTCACTCATTGGGGAATAAATATTAAACACATCATAACCTGAGACTGATAACTCCAAGATCCAGATTTTTGTAAGCAATGTGTAAATCCGAAATTCCAAAGTGAATTAAACCAGCAATGCTTGAAGCTGTCCACTTAATCCTTCTCCATCTCACTACATTTCATTAAATTCACATTCCTTTTGGTGACAGCAATGATTGGAATTGGTATTCTAGGGTTAAGTAAGTGATTGCAGAACTGAGTTTTATGTCCTGTTCAGTAGCCCATCAACCATTGCAACCCAGGCGGACGGCATTCAGCTCACATAAAAGGTTTAGATGTGTTTTACATGGTTCCTCGTATCACCTTAGTTTGATATGTTTGCTGATCAACCGCTGTTCAGTGTAATAAACTGCATCCAGATAGGTCAAGAGCCAGTTATTCTTATGGTCTTCCAAAATACTATTGTTAAATAGGGATTTCGTCAGTGTTTATTTCTACAGTTTTTTTTATGTGTACTTCATTTGATATGAAATAGAATTATTTTTGTAATTGTAAACTTTAATTATGAAATCTACGATACACACTATGGTGACTGCTTAGTAATTGGTAAAGGTAAACCTTAGTTTTTCACATTTAAACATTTTGCTTGATGTGAACAGACCTATTGACGATACCTGTTGCTTAAAATAATTAATCCAGTAATGAGAAAAATATGGCTCATTAAATGTGAAACTAAATACCCTAACAAATACTGAGGGTATATTTTATAACCTTCGGTGTTGAAAGGGATATAAATCCAAAATTTTTAAATATTCAATGCAGTTATATCCTCTGACTGTCACTGGTAAGCCTAGAATTATCCTCGTAGAAACAGATTGTCTTTTTTCTAGAGTTTCTGTCCACAAAATACATTCATGGATAAAAATAGATTACCAACCACACATCAACTAGGATGCCTACAGAGTTGATGGATCATTTCAGAATTTGTATTTTGCAGGCTAAAATGATACCAGAGTTTGATTCAGCATCTCTGCTGATAGCTTTGGAACCAGGAGCAGCTTTATGTTATTGCAGATCAATTAGTCTAAAAGATTTTATTGGAGGCGATTCAGAACCAGGTGGTGCAAAATTTAGAAGTGGAGACAAGGTGATGATCATTGATGTAGGAGGTAATGTCTATAATTACAAATCAGTTTTTACTGTTTGTAAAATGTTGTCACTGAAAATACATATTTGACATGGCTTATTTTTAAATAATCCTGAATAAACTATATTGTTCTCAATACAATCATAAGTATCAGATGCTTTATTTTAATTATTAATACTAAATGAACTGGCCAATACTTAAATGAAGCAATAGCTGAATACTCAATAGATAAATAATCAATAATCAATAGTTAAATGGAACAAAACATAAAATAACTGGAGAAATACTGCAAACATGTACGAGTACATAGTAAGGCAGCTATAAACTCACACTGATACATTTTCGTAAATATATGAATAACATTTATTCTTTGATGTATAGGTGTAATTATACACCAAAACAAAATAAATATCAAAACAAAATCTGTTTAATTACATGTCAGTTCATAGAGTTAGTTTTATACAGCATATTGCAATCACAAAATATAATTACAAATATTTTTTTTGAATTTCAAAACTAAATCTTATAGTTCTACGAATATAAATATTTCTTCACTGAATTATAATTGTGTAAAATGTAATACATCCCGATTGAAATATAAATATTTATATAATATTTTGATATCATAGAAGTAGAGGATGCCATGCCATCAGCTGCAGGAGGTAAAGGCAATAAAGAAAGACACTGATATATTTTTTCAACATTATAATTTGGAGTTTTATTTAAAAATCTACATTTATATGAACAAGTGTGAACACACATGTGCTAATTTACACAATTAGTGTTGTTATACACCAAGTTACTACAATTACAGTTACCTGAATTGCCTATGTAGAGATTTTTCAAAGAACCTCTCATTGCAAGTATCAGTTCCAACTAGTTAAGCAACTTTCTGTATTTTATTATAGTACTCTTCTGGGCACTTTGTTGCTTAAGTAATCTCAGTGGTAGGATCTGTAATTCATGTGGGGACTCTTCATCTGCACAATTAGAGTCATTGATACAGACGCATTTATAACTAAGATTATATTCCACCCTTTCTATGCAGTTTCCTCATTTATCTGATTCTATGAAGAATGTTATGTTACCATCAAAGGTAAATGGCTAGTCAACACTAGGGTAAACAGGATGGTTATTAATCACTAGTAAAACCTTGGGGCCTATGTGTTGTTCCTTTTTAAATGTTGTTTAAACACACACACAAAGTCTGTGAAGATTTCTGCTGTTATCCAACATTACTTTTGAAAGAGGAGTGAAAAGGTAAAGGCCGTACGGACCACGGAGACGTCGTTTTTCTCGAAAACAATATTATAAACTCCAATTGTAACACTAATCCAGCATATTAGTATACATTTCTCAGTCCAATTAATTTAATTATTGTTTTACTACACCATGTTTTCATTTTTCTACCACTTATGTAGTTTATAACTGCCTGCTCTTTTATTACCCCACAACCGGGTATTATCGCCCATTTACCGGGAATTACCGTGTAATTGTCCAAACTATTGGTGTATCATCCCTATTATTTATCTTTCACAGAGTTATTCCAGTAACCTTTCTTGCTATTTTGTTGTATGGTTCTTGTGTTATATAAGTTATTGTGGCTATCTTGAGGGCAGTTTTAAGGTTCTGAGGCTTATTGGGGTGAATAGGGTGCCCGTGAGTCGCCCACGGGACGAAGATCGGAACGTGAGCTTACTAGGGACATTTATCATGAGTCACCCCAACCACTTAGTTTGCTAGGTGTCTATTACTCTGTCTTGCCTGCTCCTTAGCCATGATGTTGTTGGGTTTTCTGTGCTTCAGTCTTCTCTTTTGGCTGAAAGTCGCTGACCAAAGTCAGTTCTTAGTCTCTGCCGGTGCCTTTCGTGTTCCTGCCCCGATCAGGGATTACTCCTGTAAAATTTTCTCAAACAAGTTTCCTGCATATGCCAGGGTCAAATGTCTTTTGATTCTGTTGTTGTTATCTGGTGACATCGCCCTTAATCCAGGTCCTGTAAACTTTGGCTTTGTGAATTGCCGTTCCATCAGAAATAAGGGTCCCTTGATCTGTGACACAATTGTCTCGAATAATCTTGATATTTTGGCACTTGCAGAAACTCACATTCACATTTCTGATACCGACAGCCTACTGAAGTCAGTAACTCCCCCTGAATTTCAACTCACTCATAGGCCCCGGACGATTGGTCGCGGTGGCGGAGTGGGCTTCCTTTCCAAGAAAAACTTACCTGCTAAGACTGTTGATGCACCAACACATTCCACTTTCGAAAACATCGTCATATCAATTGTCACTAACTCAAAATCATTTGTTGTGGCCTGTGTCTATCGCACCCCAGGTTCATGTTCCTCTGCCTTTCTTGATGATTTCTGTGGTTTTCTGTCATCTCTGACTTCCTCCTTCATCATCTGTGGTGACTTCAATGTCCATGTGGACACAGATTGTATTGACCAAAGAAAATTTCTCAATCTATTAGATACCTCTAATCTTGCCCAAAATGTTAATAAAGCTACCCACTTGCATGGTCATACACTGGATCTGATACTTAGCCCAAGCGATTCCTCCTTTGTCAGTAATGTGACAGTTGGGGAAATGGTCTCAGATCATGCACTGGTGAAATGTCATTTGGATTTTGCATGCCCTGCAGTACCGAAGGTTGACAGTATTTCTTACCGCAGGTACCATAAAATCAATATGAAGAGCTTTTGTGAGGATCTTGCAAACACATCCTTTGTCACATCTCCTGCTATAGTGGCTGCAGACCTGTATGACCAGTATATTCGTGACCTTGGTGGTGTGTTGGACAGGCATGCACCATTGATTTGTCGAAGAGCTATTGGATCTGTCAGCTGCGTTCGACACAATTGACCACCCGACTCTTCTTAATTGTCTTAAATCATGGTTTGGTGTGTCTGGCACAGCCTTGAAGTGGTTCACGTCCTATCTCAGCCACCGCTTCCAGGCAATTAAAATTGGGTCAATCCTCTCTGATTTGCATGAGCTGTTGTTTGGAGTACCACAAGGCTCCGTCCTTGGCCCTCTGCTGTTCTCCTTATACACCACTCCTTTGAGTAAGGTTATTGGAACGCATCCTGACATCAAATACCACTTTTATGCAGACGACACGCAGTTGTTTATTCATATCTCTCACAAAAATGCAGCTCTGGCTTTTGACAAACTGAATTCTTGTCTTCTGGATGTTCAAAAATGGATGTCGTCAAGTATGCTCAAACTAAATCCTGACAAAACAGAGTTTATCATCTTTGGATCCCATGCACAACTCAAGAAATTAGATCCCTATCTCCCAGTTAAGATATTTGGTAATTTCATGCATCCTGCAGTTGTTGTTAAGAACCTTGGTGTCTGGTTTGATGCTAATTTTTCCTTTGCTAACCGTGTCCGCAATATTTGTAAGACATGCTTCATTCAAATTCGTGATCTCAGGCGGGTTAGAAAGCACTTGACTGATGAGGCTGCTATCCTGGCAGCAAATGCCTTGGTGAGCAGTCGCCTTGATTACTGCAACTCTCTCTTCAGGAGTCCAGTCTCAATATGCGTAAACTACAGTGTATTCAAAATACACTTGCCAGGATTGTCACAAACTGTAACAAATACACGCGGGCATCTCCTATTCTCAAACGACTCCATTGGCTCCCAATTGAATCTTGCTGTATCTTCAAAACTGCCACTCTAGTTTATAAGTTTCTTCACAGTGGTCATCCCAGTTACTTTGGTCCTCTTCTGTCCACTCGTTGTGGAAGATATAGTACAAGATACAACCATCCAGATAAAAGGTTCCTGGAGGTTCCTCAATTCTGTCCATCTGTACATAAATCCAAAAATCACTTTGGCCACAGCTTTGCTTTTGATGCCCCCACAGTCTGGAATCATTTGCCTTATGAGGTACGTTCTGCCCCAACTCTCACCTGTTTCAGGAAAAGGTTAAAATCATATCTCTTCCACAAGGCATTCCCACCTTAGCATACACCCTATCCGGCGTCTCCGTGGTACTGGACTTGGCAACGGCTATGGACAGATGATTTCTTAAACTTGATTTTTGGTCTTGTGCCTTAGAGTCTGCCTTGCAGAGATTAAGCGCTATAAAAGTACAGAATAGAATAGAAAGGTACATTGATCATACTCAGGCAATTAAAACATGTTCGTTTTCGAGACTTTCCTATAATGAATGTGAGAGCCTGTTGAGTTGGTTAGTAATACCTTTTTGTCTATTTGTGACCTGGGGCTACCGTTTATTGTTTGCTGTTTCTGTGAGTTAATCTCATGTAAATTTTAGATTGGTATTCTGCTGAACTTTAGTTCTTCAATTTTGGATTTCAAGAAGTGATGGAAGTGTTTAATTTTCTTGACACCAGCTGCAAATTTATAAATCTGTTTCACAAAAGAGAGATCTTTAGCCATGACCAAAGCAATGGAGTCCCACAGAGTCTCTCTTGTTTTAACCAGGTATACACAGCTTAGTCCAAGTTAGCGTTAACACTCTGTGCATGTTTCTGAGACATGTTTGATAAAAAAGCCGTTTCAGCTGCCTGTGTGTTTGTTAAGTCAGTCAATTTATTCTTGTCTCTTCAGATTACTAACAGCAGTCTTTCCAACCCTATATTTCTCACCTGCATCTTCAAAACAGTCATTTTGGTTGATAAACTTTTCCAGTGGATATCCCAGCTATTGTGGTTCTCTTTTGTCTATTCGTTGTGGTAGATATGTTATAGAAAAAGTCAGATAAAAAGTTATCGGAGGTTCCTCATTTCTACTCATCTGTACTTAAATAAAAAATCTTCACAGATTTGCTTTTGATATTCCAGCCTTTCGGAATGATTTACTTGAAGACGTTTCTTCTTCCCCTACTCTTGCCTATTTCAGGAAATTGACAAAATATTTATCTTTAAAAAGACTTTCGAACACTAGTATTTAAACTACGTGGCATCTCAGTGATATTGATTTGGATACATCTGGGGAATGAGGAATATTAAATTGGTTTTTCATGTTTTGCCTCAGAGACAGTTTTTGCAGAGGTATAAAAAATCTAGAACAGACTAGAATGCACTAATATTTCTCCTTTGACTTGCAATCTGTATTGTTAATCCATTTTCCATTGAATTGTAATTTAATCAAATCTCTTTAGAAATAATAAACTACCACACTCAATATCATAAGCTAGATGCAAAAGAGTGAGAATAAAAGTAGACTTAACAGTCTGACAGATAAATAAAATGCTAGGAATAATTAATGGTTCTTTTGCAATAACACAACAGTGTTTCTCTCATTATATGTACTAAGGACTGTGGACTTTTAATTTGTTATGCTTTGCCAGTCAAAATTTACGATTTTAGGATCCTTGGCCTTCTGAAAAAGTCAATTAACCATATAACAAACTGGAATAATTAGAAAAAAAAGAATTTTAGGGTTGGATCATTGAAAAATCACATAATGAAAGGACAGATATTAGACGTTTTAAATGATGCACTAAACAGATCAGTTTTAGATGTTCAAAAAAGTTGCTTTATTGAAATTCCAGGTGAAAGTGTTTTCATCACTGCCCATGAAATTTTGATAAAGGGAGATGTAAGAGATATTGTTCCACCATCAGCGGGTCCATGGGGAGGATGCATTGTAAACACGGAGTTCCTTGCTGCTTTGGCTATTATTTTGGGGAAGGACTTTCTTAACCACATGAAGGCCACATCACCTCAAGATTGGATTTTCTTTTTAAGAATCATTGATATTACAAAGAGAAATGTAAAGCTAGATGGTAAGAAAAAGGTAGTATTCCAATTGCCATTTTCATTTGGAGAACAATTCCTTAAACTGAAAGGAAAAAATATAGAAGATGCAATCAAAGAGTGTGGAGATAAGGATGTTTCTTTTGAAAGTGGATATTTAGTCATGTGTCCAAATAAGGTCAAAAGTTTCTTTGAAGAGACATGTACTCAAACTGTGAATCATGTGAAGAGGCTGTTTGAGAAGAGACCTGCTTTGGAAGATGTGAATTACATTGTTCTTGTTGGTGAGTATGGAAACTCACCTGTCATACAAGATGCTTGCACTGAAGCGTTTGGCAACAAAAGAAAGGTTCTTGTGCCTCCCCATGCAGAAACAGCAATTATTCAGGGTGCTGTATTATTTGGCCACCAACCACATGTAACTTACCAAGCTGATTTGGCACTAGATGAACAGATCCAAGTTGCATCAAAGAAGTATGTATTGAAACATTTATAACTTTTACACACGCACATTAAAATTAAACTCAATTCAATTTAGATGTGTGTTATGATAGGAAGAAACAGCAAGCAATATGGCTCACTCTAACTTAATTTAAATCTTTGTTCAAATATGATTGTATATTAAGAGTTTGTTAGGCGAATGGTTTCACAATATATCACACTATATGAACATGAAGTCCCAGATAACTGCATAACAGCAAATAACACTGCAAGATAATGATTAATCCCCCCAAAATGTTAATAAGAAATTCAATCTAATAATTATTAGTACTTATTTGATATGTTTGACAATCTGCGGTACATATCTCTTTTTATTTTGTAATATCTAGATTTTATAAAAGCCACCTCTTTACTTACAGCATTTCTGGTTTGAAAGTGACTAATAGTTCAAGTGATGAAGAAGAAACAAATGGAAAAAATATCCAGCAAGAACTGTGAGTAAATGTCACAAACTACAACAGATATACACAGGTAGCTCCTATTCTCAAAAGACTCTGTTGTTTGCCTGTTGATTATCAATGCATCTTCGAAATAGCTACAAAGGTCCCCCAATCATTTTTTACGTTCTCTTTTTCTATTTTTTGTAGTAACTATTTTTCAAAATACAGAATACATTCTACAAGTCATATTTTGACCTCTGATACTCCCACTTTCAAATGACGAACCTAATAATGTTTCCTGTAGTCCCACTTTGCTTGTTTCAAGAAAAAAACTAATCCTTATCTCCTTAAATTGACTGCACGCATGGCTTTGTAAAATTTCCTGGTGTCTTAGTGGATATATGGATTCATTTTCGAGTATTTTTATTCAGTTTCTGATGTCGTGCTTTATGATTTGCTTTAGACAGAGATTAAGCGCTATACCAGTATTAAATAGATTATAATAGCATAGAGGGGAGAAATAATATGCTGGATCTTTTGGTTGTGATTACAAAGCATGTGAATTGCACGAAATGGGCCTTTCATAAAAAAATATTTAATAAATTAAAGTTTTGTGTAGAAGTAACATGTTTTTTCTTCAACATAATTGACATGACAGAATTACCACTTATCATACTAATGCTACAATGATCAACTTTTATGTGCAACATTAACATTGTGTTACATTCACAAATTGGCCAGGACATGACTCATGTGATTATTGCTCACAAGGATGAATTGCGGAAGACTTTAATTAGCCATATATTCCACATGAATAAATGGAGAGGGACGAGCATGTAATGGGCGTATTAGGTTCATTATTTATTTGTAGAGATTGAACCTTACCCTATTAAAGAAGAAGTATTTGACAAGCCGAAAATGGGGTAGCAAGTATTATTGGTAGGAGCAGGGAAAGATAGGCCTGTGCAATATAATGGCAGGCAAAGAAATTTACAAAATTTCCTCAAAAGCGAAAAATAAAAAATATTAATCTTTTTTTACACAAATCATAAAAATCTTCATATTTTCAGAAAACAAAATTGATGTTATACTGCTAGTATGTTCTTAAAGTATTTTTTATGTAATGAAACTTTATTAATTCAAAATTAATATTGAAAAATATATTTCAGGTTTATTGTAGCTTGCATTTATGATGTTTAAAAACATGTTTCTATTCCCCTGAAAATTGTTATATTCAAAAGCCTTGAATCTCATTGAATTGTTGGCGTTATATACTGGAAATCTCCATCTTATCTATCAAAGTTATCTCATCAGTACCCATCTTCCAATATCTATCAGAAATTGTTCTTTGTGATAATTGAAGCCACAATTTATTATTGTGAGATTCCATTATTACATTTATGAAATATGTTTATAGTGTTACCCTGAAAACTGACACGAATAGTTTTACAATTTTATTTTGCAGTCAAACAATGTACAAATGTATTGTGAGAGAGAGTTAAACAAAACATTCTGTTGACTCAAGCCGAAATCTCAAAATATGCAGATGTAGATCTGCAAAGGAGTGTGTGATGTTACACAATTAGCAAATAGCAGAAAGCAAATAGCACTTTGATCAAAATTATTTTCAATGAGATTGTTTCTGCACATTACGATATTTTTGTTTTCTATTTCTGTAAATCAAGAATGAACCATAGGGACAATCTGTCTTTGGAAAGAAATTATTTTACGGTTTGTATATTTTTGTTCAGCCACTGAATTCATATGTATTTTCATCATTTATCTCATCATTGCTATCAAGCTTTCTGTCTTGCTGGACACATATAAAGTCCTTCAGTCTGGCCACACTCTGAACACAGTAATTGTTATTTAGTCTGCTTGGAAGCTTTAGTTAGTTTCTGTTGAAAACATGAGGCATTGACACATCCTTTTGTGCCCTGTTGCCTGTTCGTGATCTGTTTCCATGCAGGATGGTGTGCTGGTTTTGTAGTTGAGGAAGCATAGGATTGATAGGTTTCCTGTGAGAGTTGCCAGAAGAACGCCTCTCCTCACTTCTAGAAAGCCCTTCCTCTGCTTTGACTAGCAACTGGTCTGGTAACAGCAACTGTAAGTGGACCGGTGCAGTATGCAAGGCAGTGAGGGTATTCTGTTTTACACCAGCATGCAAATACTCCAGGTAGGTGTCTCAGCGAGTTAGAGTGAGGTTGGCCATGCTTATGATGACACCTTCGGACAAATCCTGTATTGTGCGTGCCATGGCCAGGGATATGGACTGAATAAAAAGTCACCAGATACTCCAATTCATCTACAGCATGCTGCATTCTTTCTTAGGCCTTGCCTTTGCCCTCATCCAGATACAGGGCTTTGAGCTGTACTACCATCGAGTCCTGAACGTTACTTAGACATATTGATAACCCATCTGCTTGGTTACACATAACAGTCTGTTCTCTGGCTGACCTCTCCCAATGCCTTAAAGTGTCCTGGGTGATTGCCTGGGAGGTCTGGTCTCTCAAAAGTGCAGCAGTTTCCGCATTCCTGGATGGGTAGCCTTCAGAGATGGTGAGATTTAACTTTTCCAGTTTTCTGCATAGCCAGTCATCAACCGGTAATTTGATGGAGACCTTCCCGGTTAGCTGGGCTCTAAAACTGGCAAATGGGTTGTCATGAAGCACTGTCAAAGTCAGGGATCTGGTGCTTGCCCATACATGACTTCATTCCTCTGATAGTTTCTCTGTGACTACCTTCTTTAGAGAGTTCTTGATTAGCTGAGTCATACCTTTTCAAAGTCTCTGTCTGGAAACTCGCCCTGGATGTTGCTATCATCAGGTCAGCTCTGTAGGTCAGCCTCACTATCAGATCCACTGGCAACAGTAACAGTCTTTTCACCATTAAGGGCCTGGTCCATGTGTACAGCAGCACTACCAGTAGCAGTTATCAGGATCCGCACCGGGAGCCTCAACAGGCTGGATGGCTGTCCCTGCACCGGGAGCCTCAACCGGCTGGGTGGCTACCACCCTCGTACCAGGACCCTCAACAGGCCAGGAAGCAGCCAGCATGGCAGCTTCCCCAGTGTCTGAACAGATATGCAAATGTTCACTTTAGTGGCAACACTGACAGACACCTGACTGAGACTGACTCCTGGATCAAAAAGGGTTGATTACTTTTCACCTCTGTTGCAGGCTTCTCAACTGGCTCCATCAGCACAGCAAAAGACTTAGGACGCAACATTTCCTCAAGCCGACCAAACCTCTGGGACCACTTCTCGTCCAGACTCTTGAGGTCAACAGACGTGGGTTTGCTACTGTGGTTTTTTTGCTGTGCTTGGGGGACTCGCCAGGTCTCTTCTATTTCTTCCCAGCAGGTGTAGATTTAGCAGAAGTAGCTCTCTCTACCTCTACCCATCCAAACAGTATCACTTCTGAAGGGTCCACGAGAGTGGGGGTAATTGAAGCAGGGTAGGCAGGAATTGTCTTCTTCTGTTCTCTTTTCTTCCTTGTTCTGTATTTGGGGGTGGCCAATTGCTGGAACTACTCTGTAGTGAAAGCTCTGCAAATAGGGCAGTCTTGCCTCTTCATACAAGGGTCATCCCCAACCTCTTCTCTCTGCAAAGAAGGCCCTCAAACATAGCCATAACGTGGCCACAAATGCCTATTTTCTGTCCAGGTAATACATGATGTATGTAGATAACAGCAATACAAGCGGTTAAATAAAATAAAGTTTGTTTTACTGTAAATTCGCCTAATAAGCATCCAAAATATTCTCTCTCTGTGAAACATGTCTGCACATGTCTGCGTCAAACGAAAGATGCGATGACATTACCACATCTAAACAGGAAGGAAGTACAATGTGCCACCTAATAAATGGAGACCCAGTGACCGGTCCTGCCGGTAGTATATACAGGACAGCTTTTTCTGGTGGGACCATAGGTTGTATTAACACAATATGTTTTTGAAATCATAAATACAAGCCTCAGTAAATCTGAAATACATTTTTCAATATTAATTTTGAGTTGATAAAGTTTTCTTGCATAAAAATATTTTAAGAACATACTGGCAGTATAAAATCATTTTTTTTTCTGAAAATATGAACATTTTTATGTTTTGTGTTAATAAAAATAGGAATATTTTTTTATTTTTTTGCTTTTGAAGAAAATTTAGAGCTCTAAATCTGTTGAATTTGAATTCCTTTGTGTCAAAAAGATATACTTTGACACCAAAAACAAGTCTCTATGTCAAATATTGATGGAGATATGCCACTTTTAAGAATTGGATAATGTATCATGGCAGCCATTTTGAATTTTCCATTTTTATTAAAAATACTCAAGGGTGGCAATGTGCCACCCACCTGGATTTCATAATGGGGGTCCTAATCTTGAATAATCAGCAGAGGAAAAAACTTTAACAGACATTTTTAGATTCACCCCTCTGGCTGCCACACTAGTATGAAATCATCGTCCAAAGAATTTTGGATTCATATACTCTGGTCTTATTGCCTCTGTGTATCAAAAGTCTGTACTCAGCAGAAAAGCATCAAATGTGAAGTAGTTGCCAGTTATAGTCTAGTCAATATCTGAGGGTGTCAAGCTGTTAAACTAACAAGGAGAATTATGCTGAAAGACCTAATGTTGGTTTTTTTCACAGACGGATCATCACTTAGTATGGAGACTTATTGAAGAGTGGGAAGAATTTCCTGCCACTCGGGTGTTAAACTTATTTGCTATCAACAGATGTCTAAAATTGGAAAGGCTAGGTTGCTTTGAATGTGGTCATCTTTCTCACTTGCTAGGATAATGCACATGAAGGAAATGTCAATCCTGACACTAAAGTTTAAGTCATGGTCAGTGTAGATCCCCTGTAACCATACCATCCATGAATTACAGGATAAGAGTTTCACTAACCTAATTGAAGGTGGGAGTTAGTTATCCTACTGTTGTGGAAAAAAATTGTAATCCAACAGATGGAAAGTTAAACAAGAAGTTAGAGACAGGTTAAATAACCTTCCCCACAAAAAAAGATGTTTAAAGAAAACAAATCAGTTATATGAAGGGGCTGGATTACCAGTCCCCTGAACTGGACCTCTGACATCTAGGGTCAATAAAGTAAACAAAAGTAGTACAATTGATATCTTAGAATAATGATTATGCCATTATTCACAATATAGTAACTTTTTTTAGTTCAGCAATAATTACTATGAGCATACAGGAAATCATTATAAACTATGATCTATTTAATAAATCTGAAGTTAAAGCAAAATTAACTGGGATTGGAAAGTTTTTGCTTCACATTTCAAGTCACCCTTCCCCCCAAGACAAGGAAATGCAGATATGGGAATAATATATTTATTTATTATAAAACATTATATAACTTTATTTCTTGTAACATATCATATTATTATGAATATGAGAGTGTCAACAGACAGACATATGAACATGTAAACATAATCTTTTTACCAAAATAAATTTTTTAACCCAAATTTCAATAACCCAGGCTTGAATCGGGGACACAAATTTCTTTGCTGACCCGAAAGCCATAAAATCATTTAAAATACTAAGCATTTACTGAAAAGCCATGCTATGAAAATTTTTAAACCATAGATATGCACAGCCAATATATACTAGCACATTATGCAAATGTATGAATAAGTGAACACTTGCCAAAACTCTGTCACTCCAATAATAATAATAACACAATGCAGTGGTTAACCCTCCCCACAGATACAGTTACACACCACTAATGCAAATAACAGCCAAAAACTTGATCAGGTACCCAACCATAGTTGGGGACCCGACCAAAAATTGCCTATAGCTAACTTCTTAAATCTTTTGAACTACCCTATTGCTATCTTACTTTCAACTTTAACAAGAGCAATGCCTGGCTTTGTATAAGCTAGTATTGTATTTGTATGTTTACACACATGAACTCTTATGAAATTATGTAAAAGAAAGTGCCCACATGAGATATATGAGATAACCAAAAATGTACTAAAAGCAATGTCTCATTACGACAAATATTCAAAGTAGCAGCAAGTTTGACACATGAAATGCAAAAGCATAGTATGTAAAATCATGATATCTGCATGATATACATTAGAATCTGGCGATAACTAACCATTATAGCTATTTATGTAAATTACAAATTAGCCAACAATGTAATACTATAATATACAACGTAATCATGAAATCTGCACTATATGAACATAGTACAAGCAAGTGTCAATATCAAGTAAGATAATGCTGGCTACCAGACTGTTCATGACACCAGATGTTAAAGGCACTTCCATAATATGACATAAGTCAGCTACACTTCAAGAATCCGACATCCAAATCGGATCCGAATCGTGAGGTAGATACAGCTGTCACTGCCAATGTACATATCTTCATAAGGATGCAATTCTCGGCCAGGGAAGTAGTAAATGATCTTCCTGAGCCTCTTTTATCTGAAAATAGAATCAAAGGCAGTAATGTGTTCCATAACCTGAGGGGTTGGGAATCCCATGAGACCAGAGGGGAGGGGCAGAAAATCTGTATGTGTGTCCTCGTTGCTTCCTAATATTGAAATGGCAGAATGAATGTGGCAATTCAGAGAGGTCCCCGCTGTCCAGTCTTGACCAATAGGGGCAGTGTATGCAAATTTTTGGTGTACGCTAAATAAAGGAGGAAGGGAAACCGAAATGAGCCCGATGGCACCCAAATGCCATCTTACACATTTCAAGTCACCCTTCCCCCCAAGACAAGGAAATGCAGATATGGGAACAATATATTTATTTATTATAAAACATTATATAACTTTATTTCTTGTAACATATCATAAGTATTATAAATATGAGGGTGTCAACAGACAGACATATGAACATGTAAACATAATCTTTTTACCAAAATAAATTTTTTAACCCAAATTTCAATAACCCAGGCTTGAATCGGGGACACAAATTTTTTTGCTGACCCGAAAGCCATAAAATCATTTAAAATACTAAGCATTTACTGAAAAGCCATGCTATGAAAATTTTAAACCATAGATATGCACAGCCAATATATACTAGCACATTATGCAAATGTATGAATAAGTGAACACTTGCCAAAACCCTGTCACTCCAATAATAATAATAACACAATGCAGTGGTTAACCCTCCCCACAGATAAAGTTACACACCACTAATGCAAATAACAGCCCAAAACTTGGTCAGGTACCCAACCATAGTTGGGGACCCGACCAAAAATTGCCTATAGCTAACTTCTTAAATCTTTTGAACTACCCAGTTAACAAGTGACAGAGAGGCCAATAGGACTATTCCTATCTTACTTTCAACTTTAACAAGAGCAATGCCTGGCTTTGTATAAGCTAGTATTGTATTTGTATGTTTACACACATGAACTCTTATGAAATTATGTAAAAGAAAGTGCCAAATGCCAAGCTAAAGTGAAAGGTGGTGCTGGAAAGTCCTAGAAACTTGGGAGGAGGAAGATGGTACAGATTTGATGTAAGCCCATACTGCATTGGATGACCAAGTTCCATGTTTCATAATTTCTTGTAGGGAAACTCCATTCTGGAAAGCCCAGGTTGTGGCAGATTTTCTGAAGGAATGGAATGTCAAGGGTGGGGATATGTCAAGTATTGTAGAAATTAACTTTAAATGCTTTCTGGCAGCAGTCAGATAATGCTGAAATTTTACTCTGGTTATTGTAAACAAATAGAGGAGAATTGCTTGGAGCAGGGAAGGCAGCAAACATTTGCAACAAGGCTATGATGGGACATAGTACTGAATCGCCTAAAGCTGGGATGGAAATTGTTGTGGTTTCTTTTCGATCTTGCATTGTTTTCGACCATTTAATTATCACTGTACAGAACTCCTGGCCAAAAATTAGATCTCCACGTGTTAGATGCCTTGTGATGTCAAAGACTGCAGCAGAGTGGGAAGTATGTTGGAAAGTCTCATGAAGGAAAAGAAGCAGAGGAGATATAATGCCTTGTATACTAGTGGATGCTGCAATGCACCAGACAAAGTGACAATTTTTTGTAGCATCTCAATTGAAATAACTTTGACAGTCCTGGGTTTGAATGTTTGATTTATCTTTAATGACTTGATGTACAAAGCAATTCTATGATCTTTGAAGGGTTCTGTGTTCAAACCATGAATGATAAACATAGCTCTAATTGCAGCTAAATGATTAGAAATCGTGGCCTGAGACATTCCGCCATTATGACAAAACTCCATAAAGGACAATAATATGACAGTATTCACCTGTAATAGTTGGAGATTTTCGATCTCAAGGAAAGCTAGGAACTGTGTGAACATTCTACAATATTGGGACCATGTAGCTGGCCGAAAGCCTTTGTGTAGCCTACTTATTGCTGCAGTAGCAAATCTTGAGGAATCTAAAAATATAGTACATAATTATATTCTCATGTTTAATGCAGTATGATCCAGATGTACTGGCATCCATGTGTATTGTGGAACAAGGCTGGACAGCATCTGAAATTGCACATTGTTACCTTTCCACTTGATTCTGCATGCCTGGAATATGATTAACAATCAAATGTATGTTAAACAATGAGGTTAACAACCAAATATTTCTAGCACATGTTGCTAACACAGTGTCTCTAGCTTTACCCGATCTTAGGACGTCTACTACTGCTATATTATCACATTTTATCTCTATGATTTTGACTTGCCAGTGTTTGCCCCAGATCTTTAAAGCTACCACAATATTCAAAATTTCTAAATGAACTATAGTGTAGTTATTGTATTTTAAAGGAATTTGCAAATGATACACCATATTATCAAAAGAACCACCAAAACCTGTTAAACAAGCATCCAGGTGCACAATATGTTGTGGTTTCTGGTAATCATAGAACGTCACTCCATTGTACTGATTCAAGAAAGTGTTAAACCAGTTTAAGTCTTTATAGAAATTTCCATCTAAGGTAATTGTATGTTTAGATGTATGATCCCTTAACAACTGTAACATTCTGTTCAAAAAGAAACGTGCAGGTTTAACGCATTTAGTAATATAAAGAAGTGATCCTAACAATGATTGAAATTGATTTTTGGCTACTTTAGATTTTGAAGCAAAATTCATGCAAATTTGCTGGATTTCTAGTAATTTTTCTGCTGGTATTTTAAGAGTTCTATTTTCCGTATTAATTTCAATACCAAGACATACTGCACATGAAGTAGGAGCCACTAACTTCGACTGACTGATTTCCAAACCTAGCTCTTGAAGCAACGACAGTAGAGTACTGTAAGATTGATGAATATTATGCGGCAGTCCCATATAGATCAGATCATCAATATAATTGTACAAGTAAGGAAATTTATATTTGTGTTTCATGATGAACCGTATGGCATCCGTACATCTCTGAAAGAAAACCGAACCGTGCCGAAAAACGAACGGAAGCGTACGATCGATAAAAAGGTCTTCATGTTTAATACCTAAGAGATCCAGGTCCCCAGGATCAATCCTGATGTGCCTAAAAGCTCTACTGATGTCAATCTTATAAAGCAGGGCCTCGGAACCCAAAGATTTCAAACTATTGACTATGGTATCCACTGAAGGATAATTTTGTTCGAAATATGTGTTTAAATGCTAGTCCTTTGACACACCATCATTATCAGATTGGCCTACTGGAAAGCTCAAATCCAGAATGACACGCCTATTTTCCGAATGCGGTTTCTCTCTGGTTAGGAAAGGTGATACATGACAAGGGAAAGGATAATCCTGAAATGGTCCTAATATAGCCCCATATTCCATTTTAGTTGTAAGATATTTATCAATATGTTCTGGAAATTTGTTAGCTGAAGCATGGTTTTGATATGTAGCATTTAAGGATTTAGAACGATCAAAATCAAGGGGAAACCCATATTGCAAAAGGTCAACAATTTGTTTGTCCCAGTATTCAGATAAATGTCTTTTCCACGCTGGTATGTTAAACTGAGTATCAACAGCAATTCTAGTTCCCATAAAGTTAGGCTTATTTGAATCTCTAATGATTTTATGGGCCTGTACGATATTGGGAACATCACCCCATATGATTTCCTTGCCTGAATAAACTAACAAATCATTCATAGGCAAGAAACAGAAATTTTTTCCATTTTGATATACACAGTTTCTGTGATCTTTACAATGAAATGCATTAATTCGAATTTCTTCTGGTATGTTACGTTTACGTTTGTGGACCAAGCCCACCGTATCTGAAGCCATAGACATGTCGTCTGGTGTTTGTTGCTGCTCGCATGCTAAATCATGACTTGCAGCTATCACTTGGTTTTGTACCTTTGTGTCTATAAAGACATTTTGAACATTTAGTTCAACATTTTGCTGAGTTACCTTTGATTCGTTGCCACTGTCATCTGTAGGTTTTTTGCCCAATTTTGCCCTAGTTTCGTTTTTATTGCCCCTGGATGGAAACTGGACCTTTATTTGTGGCTTTGGTGCGATGAGTTTGTGTGGTTCGACCCAATTTTTGCCCTGTTTTGTTTGCATTGCCCTGCGAAAATTTCAATTGGACCACATCATTTTTGGATTCACATGATTTTCCCAATATTAGCCCAGTATCGTTTTTATTGCCTTCCAATGTATTTTCAAAAATATCATATGCTGCACCATGGTAACTTTGTTTATCTTCAACATGTGCATTTGACAATAATTGAAATCTATTTTTTACAGTGGTTTGACTGAGTCTCACTGTTTAATCTCAATTTACCAGTACCAGCATTTGATAAAGGGTTATCATGTCTGTATACTTGATTATTGCGTTTAGCTTGAACGCATTTGAGAGGAACGCATTTTGAATACTTATGATAAGGACTTGTGATTGTTTTGGAATCACCATTGCGTTTAAAGCCTTGGCATAAGACGCATTTGTTTCGCTTATTTGGTAGCTTACCAGTCGTAAGAACCTGAGCAAATGTTTTATTTTGGACCTTAATGTTAAATGATTTATTAACTATATACCACCTAGTCCATTGGTCACGTGTAGCTTGTAATTCTTTATTCACATTAACACATGAAAGAGTTTTGTTTACAAATATTCTATCTACATGGGTGAGCACTGTTTCGTGTTCACCCTTTTTCATTCGTTTTTTGAATGACCTTTTTGCTTGTTTTTACATTCTATTTCTGAATGAGGAAACGTTTTTTCCTGCAGCTGCAAAACATGAAGCATGTGCATGTGCTTGTACAACACCCCTCTGGTCTCAAGGGATTTCTTTTGGAGACATGTGCCCTGATTAAAATAAGTACAAGGCATAGACTTTGTAATTTTTGTGTATTTTTTGCTGTTGGCAAATTTTTGAGGCGACACTTGAGAATGTGGAACATGTTTCTGAGCATTGGCTCTTCTAATTCGATCTATAGCTGAAATGTCAGCATATGAAGCAACCTCTCCTTGCTCCATGCGACATAATAACACTGCGTGGCTGGCTTTGGCCAAAATCCAGGAAAAATCATTCGCATCATCCATGAGGGAGATCATATAATCAAGCATATGTTGTCTAACTTCCGGATCCGATTCATCCCTCATGGTCCGACCAAAACCAGCCACCCACTGTGTGACAGAGAGTTGATCATACGTGACGCGTTCTTTTGAAAGCCCTGATAAGATATATTCATGAGGCCATTTGATACGATTTCTAACCATGACCTCAACATTTCCCCCTCTCTGAGACTTAACTTTCGAGTTCATACCTGTTTTAGCAAGATCTGTGAGTTCTTGCAAACGCTGCTCGACTTTAAGTTGTATTAAAGCATCCTCTTTCACAGATTGCAAAGTAGGCAGTTTTTGCTCATCGAAAGCCTTTGGTTGTTGTTTGACAGTTGTGTTAACCATTTTTTGCTGTTTGACCTTTGTTTTCTTAATTTTAGTTTTATCAGAAGTCTTTTTACAAGCATCACCTTCAATTTTATCCAATCTTTTTTCTATTTGTTGCAACTGTTGCAAAATCTGAGAATTGATCACTGATTGCACTTGTAAATCCGATGCGACATCACTTGAGTCACTATTTAAACCCTGAGACAGTTTACTCTGATTACTTGATCCAACAGCTGTGGATTGAAACTCTTCATCCGAATGTTGCAGTAATGCATCACAGTCAATATCACTATCCGAAGTATCATGCGAATCAGACATATCTACTTCAGTATTAACTGATGTCTTTTTGTTCAAAAAATCCTTCAAAAATTGACTATCATCTGATACTTCAATTTGAACGGGAAACTGAACTGTATCCTTACTACTAGATCTAAGATTGTACATAACGAGACATTGGTTAAAATACTAAAATACTATGCGTCCGCAAGTATTGTAACATATAAAGTTAGTATTGCACGCGTTACAAATTCAATATGTCAAACATGTATACAACGAGGAAGCATATAAAGGACGTATAACAAGGACAAAGTTTGAATAAAACAATGTAATGATGTAAAATACTAAAATACTAAAAGAACATAAAAAGAAAACCATACAATATCACCACGTGTCTGCAATATCTTCAATTAATGCAGAAAATCTGTATGTGTGTCCTCGTTGCTTCCTAATATTGAAATGGCAGAATGAATGTGGCAATTCAGAGAGGTCCCCGCTGTCCAGTCTTGACCAATAGGGGCAGTGTATGCAAATTTTTGGTGTATGCTAAATAAAGGAGGAAGGGAAACCGAAATGAGCCCGATGGCACCCAAATGCCATCTTACAAAATAACAATGAAAACCACAAATATTAAAGTCTGGTTGGTACATTTAGTTTTGGACTAAATGTGCTATTGTGGTGCAAAACAAAATTTCATGGATTATACCTTTACTTTAGAGAGGGGGCTATTAGAAAAAACGAGATTAGATTATCATGCAAAATTAGATTAGATTATCATGCCAACATTATATTTTCATGCCAACATTACATCATGTCAATTGACAATTCACAATTAATGTAACTAGTTCATAATATCTCCTTGAGAAAGTCTGGTTACCAGTTTATAATTTAAAAACATAGGAGTAAAATTATAAATACTTTATTGTGTCGAATACAATCAACACATTATAGTGGTATTGGAGAAAATAATTATAATAAATTAATCATTCCTGTCATACTATTTTATTAATATGTTATTGTTATTACCAAGTTATATTTTATGCTGACAAATATAATGGTTGGTTTAACAATAAAATTTGCTTGTTTTTCTAGGTCTCCCAGGAAAATCAATGTCAAATAATTAAAGATGCCACCACACTCTTGATATGGACATATGGCCTGTGCAAATATGACTACAAACATGCTCCATATAATGTTAATGTTCTGTACCTAAAATATGGCTATCACACCCACATACCTTTATATTAAACCACCTATTTTATGAACTTGCACCTCAAATTTAAGAATAAATAATTAAATATGACTCAATATGAACCACTCTATTACTAACTGCATGACCCCTAAAACGCATCTTGATCAATCTGCAAAGGGCAGTCAAGAATGGTACGAGCAATGAAAGAACAATTATGCAATGGTGGTGATAAAGATGCACTTCTGATGCAACCTGTAGATAATCCAACTCTGTGTGCACTAGTGGGGTATTAGTGGACACAAATTAATAGGAATTTGTGTAGGCTGTATGTAGCATTACTTAAAGCATCCTAAGGGTAGAGAGGATATAACTTGGAAGGAGTAATGACTGGGAAAAAACAAAATCGTGGGAAGATACTCATTTATTAAATGATCATTTCTTCAGTATTTTTTTGCACCCACCTTTTCACACGAAAATCTAAGAGTTGTTGGTCTGGTTTAAAGCCCTTTTATCTGCTTTGCATAATCTTTCCAAAATTTGTTAATAGTGGTTTATTTAGTGGAAGAACTTTAAGTGAATCAGTCATTGACAGTTGTGAAGTTCTAAAACCATTTGTAGTTTTCGCGTGAAGTGGCTTTTGAGAGTTTGTTTTAAAAGTGCAAGTTGTAGATTCAGCTTGTAGAAGTAATATAAAAAGGTTGTGAATTCAAAATAAAAATTATCAGCTAGGGTTTATTTTTAGACCTGTTGATTGAGCTGTTGATAGTGTTGTGTTGTACATTAACATTTAAGAAGCTTAAATAATCTAATTAATGAATCAAAGAAATTTCCTTTTTCTAACTGATTAACAACAAATCAGGGCTATGATCACACCTTACAGCAACAAGATTTAATTATTCCAATAAAAGAAGATAATCCATTACAGATCAGTGTATTAAAGAAAACTAAAAGATCAAAGATTACGTGATTTTGTGTAATTTTATCAATAAACTGTTTGAACAACATAAATAATACTGGCTGATAAATAGCAAATCTCAATACCCACAGGTGCACAGTTGTTTTTTTAAACCAAATTCGTAATATGTTCTACAATAAAAATGCATCAAAAGTGACTCGTGGGATTTTAAAATTATGAAAAGGATCAAACATGTTACTTAGAATATTCTACTTGATATATTACATAGTAACTTGATTTTGTATTGAAAGTGTTATATTGAACACCCCAGCAAATACGACAGGTTAAAATATTAGCTTATCTCGATGAACAATTGTGAAAGGAATGATATATTCGTGTTTCATAATATGCGCAGTAACTCTAAGTGTACCAAAAAAGGGAAAAGATAAGCAATTTGTTAATCGAAAACAGTGATAAAATGTCTCACATTTGGTGTTAAACAGGTACATTGGAGTTTTGATTTAAACTCATTAAATCTGCCACTCAACAAGTGTTTTTTTGTACATTCAATCTGTTGACATGTTTTATACAACTATTTATGGCCATGATTACTTAAAGATTGGCCATGGATATTATGTCTTGAGATTATTCTATTAGTTTTACAAAACATTTTAGGGATTTTATGGATCTTTGTCAGTCATTACAAAGCACATACTATGTGTAGAAATAGGGAGTTTTAAAACAACAAATACTTAACTGATGGTTTAGATATGAACTTAAACATAAGTTCTTTTGACTTCATATAAATGGTGAAATATACCATCCCTTATGAAAACAAAAAACCCACCCACTAAAAGAAGTGCAGGTTTTAACAGATACTTAGCCTCAAACAATCCCACAATTGCCAGCATATTCGACCACTTGCACAATAGACAAATTGAGACAACTATGTATTTATACATATTCAAATATCTCACAAAATTATAGGGTTAGAACCATAATTTGTCAAAGTTAAAGTTAATATACCAGCATTGATTAAAAGTTAATTTTATCTTTAGAATCTTAGACCATGAAGAAATTAAAATTCCAAGTCAAAGGGTTCAAACCTTACACCCCAAGAATTAGAAATGTAAAGTAGAAGGGTTACAATCTAAACCCACAAATTTTTAAAATATCAAAGGGCTCGAACTCTAGACCCCAAACTATTTTAAACTGTAGTTCAAAAAGTACGAGGCTTAATCCCCTAGTCAAGTTAAAAAGCAAATTTATCAATGATTGACAGGTTTTTAGGTTTGACAGGATATAGGTTTTAAAGCTATATTTAGTCTTTAGTCAAAGTCTTTAGTCTCAGATTAAGAATTTTGTCTAAGGTTTAAGCCTAATGTATCCACTGATACAACTGATACAATTTGAGGTTAAAGAAGATAGAATGCAGCATTCCTGTACAGCTCCAGCTTGCCAGTGATGAGGACTTCATGACAGTAATTAGACCTTTAACTTTTAGGCAAGTTTCATATTCTGAACATACCAATTCGGGTATATTTTGGGATCCAGTAAGTAGGAATGTGGAGGTTTCCACTGGCCAAAGACAAGGTCCTGTAGATCATGATAGACATAATGATAGTAATGTTTCTCGGAAGGATATCAATAGACAAATTTTGACACAACTTACTAACACAAGTAGTACTGCACAAAAATCTGACAAGAAAACCAGTGAAAAAAGCTCAAAACTAGAAAAAGGGTTAGGCATGTTAAAGAGACTGTCCCAAATTCAAGTCAGGCAGCAAAAGAATGCTGGTATAGATTATGCAAGCAAGGTAGGACACAGCCCAGTGAGGGGCCTGCCTAGGCAGTTGCTACCTACCTTACATCTGGCTCTACATTTATAACCCCGCAACCTCCACATCAGTCTTGACCCTTGGTCATCCAATAAGAAATTCGGACAATTGCTTCATTGACAATGGATCTGAACTGGTTCCTCCTATTTTTACGAAAATTTAATGGCATCACTTACATTCAGAAGCCAGACATACCAGGTGGTCAAACACTTCATGTAGATTCCTCCCTCACAGGTTAAGGTGGTGTTTTGAACAATAATGTGTATGCAACTCCAATTTTTGACATTTATGACACTCCACTTAAAATTGTCCATCTTGAGATGCTCCACTTGGTCATGGCCGTCAAGCTATGGGCCCAAGACTGGGCCCACTCTGTAATAAAGTTTTACTGTGATAACCTAGCTGTGATTCAAGTGGTTCACACTGGTAAAGCTAGGGATAATTTGTTGGCTCTGTGTTTGAGAAACATTTGGTTAATCACAGCTTTCTATTTCCACATTTACCATATTCAAGGTCGAGCACACAAGATAGCTGATCTTCTGTCTCGTAGATATTATGATATTTGCTGGTATCTCATCTTCATGGACTGACCCTCAGAATGAAGTGTTTACAATATATTGACATTTTTAGAGTGTTTATTTCAAAACTCTATTTCACCCAAGGTTATTTCAACTTACCATTCCTCCATCCATTCAAAAGCTAAGTTATATGGATGGCACGTTTCATCTATTGCTCATCCTGCTGTGCAAAGATATATCCGCAGCAATTCTATGAATTCCAGATTTGCACCCACTCCACGGGGTATTTTTGATGTTCATACAACATTTCCTTGTCGTGTGATATCTTTGCTGATCCCATCTTTTATAGGGCCATATTTCTCACTGTCTTTTATGGCTTTCTTAGAATGTCAAATTGCCCCTCATAGTTTGAAAAAAATAGTCTGGAACACCATTTTCTTAGGCAGGATCTCATTTTTGCACCTCCTGGTGCCCATCTTCTGATCCAATGGACAAAAACAGTTCAACACCACAAGTCTCACCACTGGATTCAGCTTCCATCAATCAATGGAAAAGCTCTGCAATCTGGACTTACCTGGAAAATGCTTCACAAGCTCCTTCCATCATACCTACCAATTTTGCAAAAGTCACCCCTTCACACTTTTAGCTGGGCTTGGGGCTTTTAAAATATTACTTTGTAACATTTTCCAAGCTTTAACTGTTTTTGTACCAACATGTGAATAAAAATATCCCAAAATACGAATTGTTTGTGGCAATAAACTTGACCTTTGCTTGACATCTAGCCTAACCTTTGACATATTTCTACCAATCCTCAGTTTTCACTTGCCATTTACTTTGACTCTAGCAACTGGATAAAGCAAGGCCCAGTGAGGGGCCTGCCAAGGCAGTTGCTACCTACCTTACATCTGGCTCTACTTTTATAACCCCACAGCCTCAACATCAGTCTTGACCCCTGGTCATCTAATAAGAAACTAGGACAATTGTTTCATTGGCCCAGCTTAAATCTGGGGTCACATTCAAACTGGACGCCATTGTGAATACATGAAGAATTCCTACCCTCCATCCCACCACTTTAGCAACAGCTTAAGATCTGATGGCCTATCTTTCTCTTTTGAGTAATGAGTATGACCCCTTCAGCCATAACAAAACTGTAGGGGGGTCTCTCCGGATCGATGTAGCTCATTATGGATCTGGGTTCACTGATTTTAGTAGTTAAATGCTATGGAAGTCTTCTTGTACATCTGACCACAAGTGAACTTAGTATTGGCAGGCTATAAAGAAGGCTATTGTATCTCAGCATTCAAGTGTTGTGAACTTTTGCCTGAGTGAACTTTCTAGTGTCTGGATAGATTTGCTGTACTTGGTAGTTTGGCTAATACTTATTATAAACAGTGCCTTGATCTTGGTTCATTCAGCTATAGCTTGGTTTGGCCTTAAGCTGTGATGGGTAACACAATTGAGTTTTTGCATGACCTAGTGAACCAAGACTTTGATCTTTTTAACCTTAACTTTTTATTTCATGACTGTACTTTTTCTTTTATTAATGGTTACAAATATAATACATATAACATAATATTGTTGTGGATATGAATATATTATGATGTAGCCATACAATATTTTAGCAGTCACATTAAGATGTTTTAAGATGAAATAAAATATTATCCCATTGCTAGTTTTTGTGGTGGATCGGGAAATGAAATATTCCATTTATACCTAAATTCCACACTCTCCCTCTCCTCTCATGCATTCTGTCATGCCGTGGGTTTTGGTGTCTTAAGTGAAAAAAATTGCAGTATCCTACTAATGAGTTATGGGTATTTTTAAAGAATCCTGACAAACTACTAGATTTTACTTGTTTTCATTCCCTAAACTACCTGCATTGATGTCATCTATACAATGTACACCTATACAATCACCTATGCAACTCATGCATGATGTTCCATTTTTTTCTGGATAAGTTTTAGCTTACAATGCAATTACTTCCAAAAATGACCCTTAATATTTATAAATAAATCAAATCAATGGTAAAGCAAGAAATAGAACTTTTTATGTAACAAAGTGTCTGATGCAAAAAGTAAAAATATTTTTTTCGGCTTCAAATGCAATAGAATTTATTTACAATGATTATTGATTAATAATTGAAGATATTAAAAATTAGTTGCGTAACCTTGCCTGAAAGTAGCTACAGGTGTCTTTCCTAGAATGGTTCTGACTTGGTGTTAAGATTAAACTTTCTGGTGGTCAGGAGCAGGTCATAAGTTCAATAATTCAGGTTAGATAATCCTTTCAAAGCAAATAACTTTTTTGCTTTTTTCCCATTCTCCAGATATAAAATTTGTTGGATCTTACATTACATCCTAAAACTCAAACAGGGTATCACCATATCAAATCTGCCTTAAATATGCTGCACATGATCCACCACATTTCATATATAACTTATATTGATTGATTAAGTTTGAAATTCTATTAAGCATTGTTTTTCTTTCTGACAAGAAGAATCTCAACTTTATATCATAAAAACTAAGGTGAATGAGGCAACATTTACAACCTTAGAGAAAGTAATTTCCAAAGCTGAGAAATTTATTCTTTATGGAAGATATATCAAAGATCTGTAGAAGAGACAGTAAATGGTGCTAAAGTAAATACTAATTTGGTAGATATCCAACACATATGGGTGAAACATGCACTTCCAATTGCGAATCGTGTTTGCATTAACTGTGTTGATCCTTGAATTTACATGTGTTTTACATGCCACATCTAATACATAAAGCTCCCTATAATCCAAAAGTATATCAAATATTTTTACAAAAGCGAAACCTCATTTACAGACCATTTCTCATTAGGCTATGCTCTTAATATTTCAGTGCTGCCCCTGCTCACACCAATCTACTGTACAGCTGACAACTGATTGTAAGAACTTCATATCAGCTGTATTCAGGATGTTGGTAGAGCTCTTTAAGATGAAACTATACTTGTCCCAAGATAAAAAGATTCTGGTAATTTTTTATGCATGAACTTCAGACGATACTTTTAATGCAAGGCTGAGCTATAATCATGATTATTGCAGGCATGTTTTAATGTTTTTTTCCTATTTCCCAAGCTGTATTTTTGTCCATCACCTAGTTCATCCATTAAGCTATGTTTTATCTTGTTACAAGTTTCCCTGGATATTTGCAAAAATGGATTCCTTGACCTCAAAATGTTGGTTTACACACTTTTACACTCAAGCAATGGTCTCGATTTGCAATCACATAAGTGGTCATCACCTTTGTCTGGGTTCAACTCCCACAAATGATAATGCTCTGGATTTATCTCAACATGACCTTGCCTATTGAACTGAATGAACACCAAAACTTTAACCTCTGACCTGACATCATGAAATTGAGATCCATGTGTCCTTGATCAATAGTTGGGATTTTATGATTTCTAGAGGTATACTTATAACAGCTGAAATTTGAAATATTATTAAAGTGTATTGCAAGAATACTGAGACAAAGTATTCTGTACCTGATAATGTCACATTAAAATACATTTTGTAATAGGAGCCAGGAACAGCCAGGATACATGAAGAGAGAAGGAGAAAAAAGACAACAGGCACATCAGGTACATTATTTAATTTTGTATAAGCAGTCAAGTAATATTATTGATATATTGATAACTCGGTGGCCCTCATACTTTTAAGCATTCTGACAACACATGGGATTATAAAATCAAAGTGTGTTTAATGGAAGAAATTGTACCAAACAAAATACTTTGATTGACATCTGTATTCAAATAAAATCATATAACAAAGCTATTCTAGAATACAAGAACGTGAAAATAATTCATCATAAATTTCCATGTATTGCATTATTATATCTTTGTTTAACTTAATGTTTTAGAAATATATTTATGCATCTTATTACAACATAGTACAAACCACTAGGTAGTAATTAGATTGTTTGGATATAAAATATACACTTCCAGGTTTATCTGACTGACCTATTACACATTTGTAAAAATGCTGTGCCACAGGATTTATCAAGCTACATATTATTGCACAGGGAATCTCTATTTTCTCAATGTTATGTTTACTTTGTCTTCCTAATGTGGGTGCTCCACTGTGGCTGACACTACTACCGACCGTATGACTATAAGGTTGATTACAAAAATAAAGAGTCATGTATGAAAATCCAGAAAAAAGGGTGTGAAAAATTTGGGACTGTTTTTTCTCCTTAGCAGTACATTATTACACCGTGGATTGTCTGGAGCAAGATCCCAACCTGATTTGGGGTTAAGATGCTTTTTTCCACCACAAGACAGAAAACTACCAGGAGAAGCAGTAAATTTAGTTATTTATTTAGGGTTTACCGTCACTTTCACCACTGTACAGGTCATATCGTGACGGGTAGTTGGAAGGGCAGAGGAAACCAGTACATACAGTTTGTTCGACTTCTGTAAACTGCCGACCAGTGGCAAGCAACTACCAGCTTTCCACTTGAGGCCGTGCAGAGAATCGAACTCCAGCCTCAAAGGTGGGAGGTGAGTGCTACAACTCTACCACCGTGGCCCCAGGAGAAGCAGTAAACTACAACTGCAAGAATCCTTCAGCAAGAGTTATTCAAAAATTACTTCAATCATGTTGGTGCATTGGCTGGGCAGGGGGAGAGGGTCGGCGATGTGAACTACCCTGGGGACAGAAAGAGCTGACATCTATCAGTCCTTTTTAGGGCTACCAAATTAGTCCAAGAATAGTTGGGTGTGTTGTTCTGCTGGTAGGTCATGACTGCCTGTAGATTCCCCTAAAAGCCCGAGAGTCCTGATATGTTGTATGAACCTTTTTTTTTTTTTTTTTTTAATTTATATTTTTGGTTGCATACATTGAACAGTTACACAGTTGACAACTATAAAATACATTTAACACAAAAAAGGGGTAGTATGAAATCAGTACAGAAAAAAAAGATCATTAACGATGACACATACAAATTACATTACTGCAAGATTATAAGACAGCATACAGAGTACCATATTTTAAATTGAATTTTTCTATATTTCCCTGATTGATACTGATGTTGTTTTCAATGCTAAGATGATATTTCAAAGTATATAAAAACAGTTAAAAACAAATCTCTGTCATTTTTTTTACATTTGTAAATGAAGTATTTTCCAATTAATATTATATAATTAACAGGAAAATACAAGCGATTTTTAATGGTATTTACACCAAGTAGTACTTCTAAAACAGTAAACTTAAGTTGTATTTGAAATTTGCTGAGCAACCAGTTTTCAACTTGGTGCCAGAAGTGTTTTACAAAATGACAATAGTAAAAATAATGCTCAAGATTGTCAGTGTCAGAGCATAGACTGCAATCTGGTGAATCCTTAATCTTCCATATATATAATTTATAATTGCAATTGAAAAATCTATGAATTATTTTAAACTGTAAATTTGTTAAGTAAGAGTTAGAAACCAATTTAGACGGTAGCAGATAAATTTGCTTCCAGTCATTCATTTCTAAGAAAGGGTAGTACTCTACCCATTTATGTTGACTTGTGGGAGTATTATACAATGCCTTCACATAGTGCATATATACTTTTTTATTATTAACTTTACAAAAGTTTGTCAGACATAAATTTGGAAGTGAATTATCAACTAGGCTTGTTTTGGGAAGATTTCTAATTTTGGATCGTATGGTACTGCTAAATTTATTGTATTTCATGTCTGGAATTTGCTTTCCAAGTTTTTCCTCTAAGTTTAATTTATCAATCAAAGTCTTCTCACTATTTATTATATCTTTAACTTTTAAAATACCAAGATCTTTCCAATCCAAATATTCGGTAGAAATAGCCTTATTGTCTATTGTAATAAGGTCATTGTAATAAAGAGGCTCTTCTAAAAGATCGTCAAAAGTTTTTGGTTCAGCCGTTACAAAATTGTACCAGACAGTAAGTAGATCAGCATAAAAGGTGCTGAAAGGTTTATGTTTAATATTCTTGTAGATTTTCTTTTGATATATCATCTTATTTTCAATATTTATTAAGCATTCAGATAAAACTTTCCACTTTGCTTTAATACTATTACAATACCTTTGCATCCACATGATTTTACACGAATTGTATAAAGCAAATACAGATACCATTTTTAAGCCACCAAGATCAAAAGGCTGAATTATGACTCGTTTTGCAATCTTGTGCTTTTTTTTACTCCACAAGAAAGAAAAACACATATCATCTAGCTCATTTAAAAGGGCATTGCTGAAAGGCAAAACATAGGCTAGTTGTAGGATTTGAGGTATAATGAGGGATTTTAAAACTATTATTTTTTCAGCGTCAGGGATCTAGATTGCCAGATATTTAGCATATCTTTTATTTTATCCATTTTTTCTGAAACATTTAATCTCACCATTTCTGTGCTTTCATGAGCAAACCAGATACCCAACGTCTTAAAGGGTTTATTGATCCAGGTAATACCTAAATTGTCATTGGGGTGTAGAGAACCATCATTATAAATTATAGTTGCCTCAGTTTTACTCTTGTTAAGTTTTAACCCTGCATAACGGTAGAATTCTTCAAAAATTTGTAGAGCGTGACAAACAGAAACATGTTGTATGAACCTTCTTGCTTGTGGCTTGTGGGTCACCAACAACTACGAAGGAAATGAGCTGCCCTCTGGGCTGTTGTATTCTGGGTGCCACATTGCCTGAGCTGGTTGGATGACCTGGATTGCTGGTATCCGGAATGGAGGCTCTAGAACGGATGTATTTCTACCAGTTGGTGCTGGTTTCTGTCGCTGCTGTAAAGTCTTTTGCACAGGTGTAACAGTGGCACTTGATCTCCTAGTAAGTGTAGGTTACTGAAGCTGATGGTTCCTTTCCTCTATTTTGCTCCGTATCCCACTTAAAAGTTTCATAGCTTTGTTTCTAAATGTTTGAAAGTCTCTATTGTCTAAACCCTCGACCCTTGTATCTGATGTATGTCTTCAAGAAGTAAAATTTGTCCTGAATCCATTTCTACCTGTCTGTCATTTCCTTGGGAGTCTGGCCAGACTTGGACTGGGTTAGTTTCTTATAGTGAGTCCAACTATTTCATCATGAGCAGACGGGTTATGGCTCCTGGTGAACCTCTCACATACGCAATCGTTCCTAGCCTTATGCTTGAAGTGTTTGTTGGTCTAGTCATAGAGCTCCCCATGATAAAGTCCACAATAACCTCCTCAGCTGAGTCTGTTAAGTTCGTCATGTTCCCTTCTTGATTGTGATTGAGATATGCTCATGTCTCGTTCGCCATTTTCTGTCTATTTCACTTTCATTCCTCTCATTTCTTGGTCTTTTATCAGCCACTCTTATTTTGACTTTAGAGTTTCCACCCTCCTGGCTTCTTCCCTCTCCTCCCTCTGTTGTTTCTCTGCCTCCTCTGTCTCCCTCTGGTCTCTCTCCCCCCTCCTCCTCTGTATATCATCAGCTGTATCTCCCAACTCCAACTCTGTAGCTGTGGCTCTACCTTCCTCATATTTCTTTTACATGTTTTGGACCCATCTCATGAATAAAATAAAAACAGTGTTTGTAAAAACAAATGCCTAGTGGCAAATCAGCCCAACTTGTATCTTGACACTAAATCCTAAGTTAATTTGTCAAAACGAAAAGTCCATATAAACATTGCCAGTTGTAATCAGTCAGAACTGTAAATTGAAACGATACCTTTTGTACACTGATCCACAAATTTCATAAAAGACAAGCTATTGGGAAAATATTGCTGGATTGTCCCAAAGAATTTCCAGCTTGTCTCTTGCTCTAACTGCCTAGTCATTTTGTGTTTACATCTTGTCATGATGTGTTCGCTGTTTGACCTGCTGTTAGGTAACTAACTCTTCCACCCAATTCTTGGAGACTTTACTAACAGGAGACAAGCAGTATGTGACTATGACACACTGGCAATTGCCTCCAAACAAGACGGTTACACTGTAAGACAAGACAGGAAGTGACTGTGACAAGCCTTTGAGATACACAATGGTTTGCATGTGGGCGGAGCCACAGTAACAATTAAGAGTCGTGGAGTGTCGGTGAAATATCAAAAATGTTTCATTTTTTGCCAATTCGCTGCAATAAGTTGGGCAACTATAACTGACCCTAACCGACTCTGTAAACATGCTCCAGGCCTTAGAAAAAACCTAGTTACTGACAAAATGACCTTAGTGGATTTTTTTTTATTTATTTGGGGTTTTACGTCGCTTTCAACACTGTACAGGTAATATCACGAAGGGTAGTTGGAAGGGCAGAGGAAACCAGTACATACAGTTCGCTAAAGTTGTGTACTGTAAACTGCTGACCAACAGCAAGCAACTACCAACTTTCCCACTTAAGGCCGTCACGGCGATCGTACCCCGGCCTCAGAGGTGGGAGGTGAGAGTGTTACCACTCTGCCACCATGGTCCCTATGATCGTAGTGGAACCCCTCCATTAGTTTCAAGACAATTATGTTCCTTGATTTTGACATTTCATTAATGACATAACAAAGCTTCTCTCATCAAGTAATGAAGGATTTTATAGAAGAGAATTTAACAAAGGGAAGTTTTTTGTCGATGTAATTTTCGTGTATGAATGATGGTATGTTTGGATTATGCATAAAACCCACTAACAATATATTTTTCTGGTGTTTGAAAAATCCTTCTTAAAGCTCAAAAAGATGGAAGAGGACAAACAGACAAAATGTTTTACTGGAAAAGTTCAAGACCAGTCAGAAAAGATCAAAATACAGACTCGAGAAAAAATCAACTGTAAAATGGATAGCATTATTTACATCCTTGAAAAAACAACCATGGACATAGAAAAAATAAAAGAATGTATCAAGCACGAGAATGCAGTAAGAGAAGCCGTTGATTCACAAATAGATGAGCTTACCAAATATGTACAAGATGAACATGCAGCTACCCTAAATGAGACACTGCATAATGAATATGTTTATTATCGTATATTCAATGTCATAGCCAGAACAATTGGTTCTTCTCCACATCAATGGAAAACACTTGCAGAAATTTTGCTTAAGTGCTTCCCAGAACCAAATCTGCAGGAAACTCTGCAGTCAGTCGATTTAAGACATATCAGTGACACTGACAAAGCCTTTGAAATTCTTATGACTTGGAAAGTGTTCACAGCAGACCACACAACAGTCACAGATCTTATGAAAGCTTTGGAACCCCTTAAACTTGGAATTGGGAGTGAAATTGCTGAAATAGTTACCACACAAGAGAGAAAAATTAACCCTGAAGCTACAGGTAAACGAACATATGTTCATATACTTTGTTTTTTGAACATGTTACATCTGAAGGACATAATCCATATCAAAAATTTAGGTTTTTGAAAACTCTCTAGTATAGCAATATAAGTAGTGACAGTGTTCCTGCTATGAAGCGTATTTCAAATGTAACATGAATGCAATAACAGGTAAGGTGGTATGTCACTTAATCTATAACATATATTTTTAGAGTTTTAAATATTTAAAATAAATGTGTTGTGAAGACAAATCTTTAAAGTGTAAAAGTGTGTTATTGTATATTTCAGACAAGTTAAGTGACAAAGGATTGAAGAAAGTTGCTAAAGGAATTGGATATGAGAGGATAGATCTTGGTTTCAGGCTGGGTTTTAAGGAGACGAGTTTAAAGCATTTTATGTCATATCATCCAAACAGCCTTCACCAACGAACTACAGCCATGTTGATCAACTGGAGAAACAGCTTTGAAGCCCCTGCACATGAAAAATTAAAAATATTGGAACAAGCAATGTCAGAATGCAATATACAAGGTAACCATTAGTACCAGCATATTTTATGTTATGTCAACACCTTTTCAGTGTAACATTAATAGAGTGTGTTTATCTTATCTTTGATGGCACATCTCTTTATCAATTATATACTCTCCACTAGTAGTTAAAAGCATGGAATCAATACATATGATTTGCTAAGGTTGTCTATCGCAAACAATTGGCTTAAAGCTATAAAACCTTTCCACTTGAGCTCAGGCTTTAATATGAATCCACAGGTCCAATGTGGCCTGGTGGTTAGCAAGTTTGGCATCTAATCAAAGGCTGTCACCTCTTTGGGGAGTTCGACTCCCACAAGTGACAATGCTGAGGATCTATCCCAATATGACCCTGGCTGTGGAATTGGACGTAAAACGCCAGCTTTGAACTTTAGTTCTTTAATATGAAGCCTGATGTGGAAAATAGAAAGTGTTTTATTACTATGACATGACTTTTACTCCACTACATTTTTATGAAATGTATTATTAAAGGCAATATAATAATGATATTATATGGTACTGCCTCCTTGCCTTTGTTGTACCTAAAACATAATTGGTGCAGACAATTCTTCTCATTTTTAGTTATAATACAAATACATGATAATATATTTACAGTCCAAGCAAAAGCTTTAGTAATGAATACAACGTACATGGTAGCATACAGTCACATGTTACTGGATATAGAAAACATGCTTAGAGGCAAATATTATATCAGTAATTGTGCTGCACCACACAATACAAGATTTGTCAGCCACAAGAAGTGTTCTGTACCAGTTGAAATTTTATACAAGTTGCAACTTGTACAGGTAGGGTTGTGAAAGTATCAAGATGTACAACTTTTGTACCTGTACAACTTGCAACATTGTTAAAGCCGGTATTTTATCATTGGAAATACAAATTTTAATTAATTTATACAATTCACAAAGATACACAAGAAAGTTTGAAGTACTACTTCTTAAGCTTTTAATTTTTATCTCTGAATGAACATTGTTATCATTTAAACTTTTCTAGGAATATAAAAGTATATTAAAGAATAAAAACTTTAGTTGGAGTCTCATATGCAACACAGTGCTTGCATTTTTTACTACAAGTTTTGTAAATTCAGGGCAATGAACTTACAACTTGATACTTATCTTCATTAATATATGCAAAAATTTGACTGTTCATTTGTCTGAAACTCTTTTTACCAACAAAAAGATAATTAAACTTGATTTCTCTGTGATAACGAAACAAAATATAATTAATTTTAAACCAATCTAAGTTATGGTTATGATTATATTAATGAAAGACATATGTCATCTGTCCCTTGATATTTTCACTTAACCACTTGAGATCCTAATTTATTGCCTAAAGGTGAATTCCCAAATATTCCTGATGCTATGTCTTAGATAGCAGAACCAGATGCAGCCATATGCTTAATAGGAATAACAGACTATACTGCCAACATTTAGTAAAAGGAAATTTTCAATATGATTTCCATCTTTCAGCTTGTCCTGATGAAAAGCCATCGACAAACCGTTTTGGCTCACCTGTCATTGAAAAATTGCAAATAAAAAACATTCAGAAAGACTACAATCAGGTGTACCCCCTTTTTAGTTCCTTTCATCTGGTTTCTGAAAGTGAAAATCCTACGTTTATTAAGGTGTCTTCAGCCGAAACATGCTTATTAAATCCTTGGCCTATATTTTTGGTTGAAAGGTGTGTTCCTACTCTTCTTCCACCAATAGCCAAATTGGTCAATCTGTCTTTGTAATATGACATTTTCCCTTTACCCATTAAAAATACTCTAGTCACGCCTCATATAAAAAAAAACTATGTTTAAGGAGGATAACAAGAACTCTTGAACAGTGACAGAGCTTAGTTTCCTGTCTATATCGGTTGATCAAGTAGTTTCTTTGGGATTAGGCATCACACAGACTCTAATCATCTTGACAACACTTCCCAGTCAGCTTACAAAGCTGGACACTCAACTAAACTGCCCTGTTGTGTATTCAAAACAACATACATACATCCCTCTCCAAGCGTATGCCTACAGCTCTGGCACTCCTGGACTTGTCCGCCACCCTTAACACCCTTGACATTTTTTGCCTGTCTGTCAACAAGGTTTCTTTTCCTCTGGTACTCTCAAAAGATAGTTTGCAACTTATCTCTATCTTATTTTTAATCAGTCAAAATTGGTTCAGCAATAACTGAACTCTGGTGTTCCTCAAGGTTCCGTTTTGGGTCCTCAGTTGTCTTCTTTATACACCAATCCTCTAATTCAGGTATTTGCCCAAATATAGATATGAAACATCAATTCTATGCTGTGAAAGCCTAGCTTTTCTTTCATCTATGTAATGCATATTGTGCAAATTCTTTTCACCAACTCAAGGCCTATTTCAATAATATTCATACCTGTATGCCTGAGAAAGCTCAAATAAAATCCTGAGAAAAGAAACATAGAGTTCCTAGCCTTCAGTTCAAGAGATAGTTACAAATGCCACAATGACTATTTTCCTATCAATCCTATAGAAAATTTTCTCTCCCCAACTGATGTATTCTTGATGTATTGTTTGATTCAAAATTTCAGTTTCACTGATCATCCATGATCAAATCCATGATAAATATCTGTTTTGCTAACCTAGATATTTTAAATAATTTTATATGTTTCCTCTCTTTTGATGTTTCATGGTTGCTTATACATTGGTTAGTAGCTGTGTCTATCATATCAATTCAGCCGTTTGACAGTTGTTACTTAAAATCTTGTAATAACGTCCACAGCCTTTTTCCGGTGAAAGTAACTCCTTGATGGACAAAGGGACAAAACATATTTGAATATGAAAACTCCATTACTATTTATATTTTTCCAATAAGTTTACTTACTAAAGGATTCACTCTGTAATAGTCAGCCAGCCAATTTTCTAAAACATCATTACATCTCCAGTGTGCTTAACTATATCTCCAATCATCAAAATGCTCCAATTTTACCATTTTCTAAAACAGAGAGCTTCCCCCACAAGTGAGTACCAAATAGAGCATTGTGTAATTTCAAATTTATTACTAGGTGTTTGTCTCTCACAAAATATAACTTCAAAAACTGCAATTGTCATTTTATCACCCTAGTTAGATGACCTGCTTTTATGTCTAAAAATGCAGCTTAAATCCTATTTATTTCACTAGTTTTTCCCTCACTAGCTTCTCAACTATTAAACATTGATGGTCTCATCGGCCATGGCCCCTAACATGTTTAAATGACTTATGATTTATATCTTCTGTTTTGAATGGTGTGTCTTAAAATCCACCAGTTCAGAAACAAGGTACTTATGATGATGTTTTGCGGTTTCCCCCATTTAATGCCAACAATACCTTCAATACTCTCCAAAAAACTTTTGATCATTTAGATTTGCTATTAATTTTATGGTGGTAGAAGAACAAAAAATGCTAATAGTTTGTTTGTGTAATAATGTAAACTCCCAAAACAGGTACATTAACTATATCTGAACCAAAATGCACAATTTTTATGAAAACATTTGACGAGTAAACATACTATTATGCGATCTATTCTACAATAACAGATATTTGAAACTAGTGAACTTATTTGTTAACTGTATGCTTTGAGTATCAAGGAAATACCCTCGTCATCGTTTTGTTAAATAATCTCTGGAATTCTGTGAAGATTTTTTTAAATGCATACCAATTTAGTGGTTCTTCTAAGATACATATATTAAATACACCAAACAAATTTCATATGTAGACAGTAGCCTCACATATATGGGTACATATTTCGTAGCCAAAATTTACAGTGCTCCAATTAACACACAAATGGGCGATAACAAGTCCAAAGACTGAGGCTGGCAATATTGATCTGGTAATACATTATTGGGCACAGGATTTATAAAGAACAATCAAACTATAACTGGGTTGATGATTTTCAGTATTAAGCAAATTAGCTTCCTTGAAATTAAATGCATATTTTTAAGTGGCTGTGATAAAACAGTGTGCATAAATGTGCCAAATACAAAAGAGAATTGGAAGTTAAAGAGGTGTCAATGATGCCAAAGCAATGTCATGATGGCCCCACTGTAAAATACTGCATTCACTAGAAGTACAATGTGTGAAGACATGCACATGGTACACCCAGATTAAGCCAAGATGCCACTTCATTCAAATCAGTTACCCTATCCTGACTATTTGAGGGAATATATTGGGTCCTCGATGGCCTAGTGCTTAGCAAGTTTAGCATCTAATCAAAGTCTGTCACCTCTGCTGGTTCGTAATAGTAGTATGTAATTAATTACTTTATCATAGGTTTCTTCTTCAACACATACAGCTTGACAGGACCAGTGTTAATGGACACACATCTCCCCAGTAGAATCAATAACATAAGATCTATTTTGTTAAGTAAGGATGAGAAATTTTTACATAAACAAATGTAAGAAAATTTTTTTAAACTTTTGCGAAGGTGATTATCAGAATGGAACAACTGTAATGGCAAAAAGTGCCAAGAAAAGGAGCAGATGTAGGATGAACATGACGTTAGTGGGGTTGTTGAGGAGTAAGAACCCCTAAATTAACCTTGAAAAGAAAATATGTCCGTACACCTCACACAATTCACACGCTTTCTGCCGTGGGTCACTTAGGGCACTTTAACACTCCACACTACAGCCTAACGTACCAGTACTAAGCCAAGTAACATTCCGAGGCATCAGCAATAATACTGGGAGTAGGATTCACAAAATGAACAAAAAACTAATATCACTCTTTTAGATGGACGATAATACCCACTCTCTGATACGGACAAAACACAAGTGTAGCGTGCCGAGGTGGTGTTACCCAAAGTTTCAAGTGGTAGTGGGCTCTTAAGTTTGGGATTGGATCTGCTGCAGTATAAGCGAAACACTTATTTTATCAAAACATAAACTTTATTCATGAAAAAAACAAGTTCAAAAGCAATACTTTTATAAATACAAAAACACCAGCCTAGGCTGGGGTTGAGTTGACAGAGTCCAGATACAAATTATACAAATGTGCAATCAACTCATCAGAATCCCTAAAAATCTAAACATAATACTCTAGCATAGAAATAGTAAATTTGAGACATCAAAAGCCTCTGATCAACCTTACAGCTTTGTCCTTCACACAAGGCTTGGATATCGAAACATGCACTGCCAAATAGCTAGGCTTCAATCTTAAAACAAACCCTTGGTTTCAGACTATGCAGAAGGAAAAGACTGATTCTGACATTTCTAACTACAAATCTATGTCACTTCAATAACAAAACATAAGCATAATATTCCAAGCTAAAAACCTCAAAGTAAATTAAACATAAAGGAAACACAAGCAGGTTATTCCCAATCAACAACCTCAAAGTAAATTAAACATAAATGAAACACAAGCAGGTTATTCTAAATCAACAACCTCAAAGTAAATTAAATATTAATGATATTAATTCATTGGAACTCTCCCAAGTTTTCAGGTTTGACCCTGAAATCAAGAAAACTATGTATTACTAAACGTAGGTTCTATCTGTCAGCATTAAAATATATACAGCATCCTCATGCAGGACATCAGGATTTTGGGTTTGATCCCAACTCCTTCAAACCTAAATCACAAAAGAAACTTCCGATGACATCAAAAGTTTGGGTTTGACCCCAATTCCAAACCTAAATCACCAAAGAAACCTCCAATTACATATATGACATCAAGAGTTTGGGTTTGACCCCAACTCCAAACCTAAATCACCAAAGAAACTTGCAGTTACATATATGACATTAAAAGTTTGGGTTTGACCCCAACTCCAAACCTAAATCAGAAAAGAAACTCCAAATTGCGTATCATAAGTAAGCTTCAAATTCTAAACTTCAAACTTTGGGTTTTACCCCAAAGTGAAATCACCACTTAACTATCAGGTTTTACCCTGAAATCACCAATACCTTGCCATCTTTCTTCTGGTGCAACACCTGGCTCTGTCAAAATCAACCCACAACTGAGAGGTTGTTTCCCCCTTATATACACAAATCCCAGACAGACCCCAGACAGACCAGAATTACTCAGGGTACCAGTCTAATGATTGGCTGTCAACTTCAGTTGCTGACACACTTTCACAGAGAAAACTTCCTGTGACACAATATCGCCAAAATCAACGTGAACAATGTAACCATTTACTAAACAATATTCATCAAAGAACTACAAAGACATAGAAAGGTAAATAGTTTCATATACTTCAATATATACGAATGTTTATAATACAAACAATAGATTTACGAAACGGACGATAAATAACATAAACAAATGAACAGTCACTTGCCATTCGCTTCACAAGTCTAGGTCATCACCGATAATACCCAGTTAGATGGGTTATAATACCCATTACATTAGTACATTAGGTATAACAATAACTATTAGCTAATTAAATAAAAAATAACAATACAAACTGCAGACTTTTAAGGGGAGAAACTACCAGTATAAACTATGGTGAATGAATCTAAAAACAACAGTGTCTCAGTGGTGCGTACTAAAATGAAACATAACAACTAAAATTCTAAAATTGGTAATACTTATTTTTTATTTAATTTTTCATTTTCTTTTCATTTTAACATCAAAATTAAGTTATCCACCGATAATTTATGTTCCTGTGGGTTTATTCACATACTGAACTTGCTTCGGTATTAAGTACACCCCTGTACTAGGAGTTAATTGAAATAATGTTCTTTAAATTAAGGTACAGACAATTTTCATTTGTTGCTATTGGTGGTACACTTGGAAAACATGTTTTGTGATTACTCCAGACAAAATGAATTTTTATATTGGTCTAAATGTAATTGTTACTCTACAGTATATTTAATATATGTCTGTCTCTTTGTTCTCTCTTTGTATCAAATGAAGATGACGAATCAGACACTGCGGATAATGCTAACAGAGATAAACATGAAAGTGGGGATGTTCATGAAACACACAGAGGTAAAATATTTATATTTATCAGGTGTTTTGAACATGACTGCCTAATCATTGATACCAATCCTGGTGAATATGATTATTTTTCTATTTTGTACATTTCTCTGATTTTTGGCAAACTTTTTTCATTTTTCTTCCATCTTTATATGTTTATAAAATATATTAACCATTTCAATTTGGACTTAATTTCTGTATCAAAAGGAATATCAATAGCTGAAAATGGGTAAATTCCAAGCACAAATGATACCATTTAGAAGAGTCACACATACGTATCTTGGTAAATCAAGATTACTTTTATTCCTTCGTGCTCATGATATGAAGTCTATTTAAAGAGGTGTAATTAATGTATCAAAACTAGATATTTTTGCATATCTAATTTGATTTTATTTCATTACTAACCTTATTTTACTTTGCCAATACGTTGACTCTGTCAGTTTAATTTAATTGAAACCTCACTGACTGAAGACCAGTACCTTTCAACCAAAGAAACTAATATAAAAGCTGCAATGACACATTTACATAAAAGTGATATGTTTGGTAGAACATAACATTTGTGAAACTTAAATCTATAGATAATGTTACTTTCAGTGCTTTCACATTTTGGTCTATGTTTTCTATATGACAACTTATTTTAATTTTGGTAATGTTTGAAAACAAATGCTTCTGGTGTGGAAATGCTGAAGAATACCTCATAGTGAATTTAGTTTGACGTTTCCTCAGCATTCATGAAAATAACTTGGTGAGCACAGTATTTTAAGAAAATGACTTCTGACTTCTCAAAAATTCATCTAATATTCAAAAAAATAATAATATAATTCAAGATAATTTTACATTTTTGTCAGCTGGTGCATTTAAAAATGATTTGAAATTAATTTTAGGGAATTTTTCTTGATAAAAGTAGTAAATTTGTTGTAAGTCCTGGTCTTGTATGTTTGCTGCCATTTTTGCAAGAAGTTATGAGGATGTAAAATGTTGAAAGTCCTTAATGAGTCTAACAATTATATATTATAGTATATTGAAAATCAACATGAATGGATAACTATGCTCATCAATGTTCAAATCTCAACTGGTATTTTACTTTTAAAAAAATGTTTAAATATTTTACCTTTCATATGTAAATGCAAATTTTGGTCAAAAGAATAAAATGTAGACGATAAGTGTCTATCTGTTTTTATTTTTAGATCAAAGCAGAGATGAAGAAGAAACCTATGATACAGAAAGTTCCTGGGGTAAGATAAAAGCCAAATAATGTACTTCACTTCCGATATACTGGTCTACTTAATCCAATAGCAAAAGTAGCATGTTTATGCCTACTTTAAAAAAATAGTCACATGTATTTTGAGTCTGTTCCCTGTTATATAGGATGGTGTTCCTGGTCTGATAAATTGAAACATACATTAATTTACCATGAAATAAAGCAAGCCATCTATGATTATTCAGCATAATTGATCTGTTCCACAATGGTGAGTGGACATTAAATCTGTGGTGTTTGCTGCAACATGATACAATACTTATGTCATTGGTGTCTGAATAACTGCCAATTGAAGAGAAGGCTACATGATACAAATCTAAAAATCTTAACAAGCTTGCAAATGTAGTAGGATTGTTACCCTATGGCGATAGTCCTGGCTGATTTTGCAATGATCCATTAAATTTGCCATTTGAGAACTCAATCTTTTTAAATTTTCCATTGTATACCGGCATCAGGTATACCTCCATCATTTGTAAATCTGTCCAGTATGCATTGCTTGCCTCCCTGATAATTTCAAACAATTTTAATTTACCATAAACTTTTCCCTTTTCTTATATTCTTTTGCATTGTAAACCCTATCGAAGCCCATCACATACAACATAAGCATGTTGATCCTAAACACATTTTTGGTAACAAACCTATCAGGAACATTTGGATCTCAAACTTTTTCCACACATCATAACCCAGTGAACATTAGAAACGTTTTAAAATTGTTTAAACATTTTGAAAAACGTTTTTCAAACCTATTTAAACTCTATCCTAAGGTTTTCTAAACAATTCCGAGCAAACCTCTACACTGTAATGTTTAAAAAAACATTTTACAAACATTCCATATGCAGATGTTTTTACTAATACATGTTTATTAAATGTTTATAAAATAACTCAAGAAGGTAGGTTTGACTGTAAACTTTTTAAAGATATTTGTAAAATATCTGACCAAATAAATGTTATGTTAGAAATGTTTTTCAACATTTACCATGAAGTGTTTTATAGACAGTGCACATAAAATGTTTAAAGAACATTGTTGATCAAATGTTTTAAAAACATGCTGTCAAAAACGTTTTTTGAACAGATATTCTCAGAATGCTTATTAAATCTTTACCTTCAAAAATGTCAAAACAAAGATGGCAGTGAGCAATAATACCGGATTTTAGAGGACTTCGAAAATTGCCCCACATGCATTCCCTAAAAGAAAGAATTGGATGGGGGCACAATTTTTAAGCCACTACCTTAGACATTAAATAATATTTTCATTAGTGAGCAACCTTAAAAATATATTGAATTTGACCTCTGACCATTTTATTACTCAGACATTAATATTTTTATTTATAATGTTTTTCTAATTAATCATTTTAAGCCTTTGACAAATGTTTCCTATCCAGCGTTTGCAAAACCCAAAAATGTTTACTGTGAAAGCTCTGCAAATTTGATATTAGCCAATCAGATTCTCTTCATTCAAAGGAGCACCCCATTTTATGATAAAAAGAATCGGATAGGACAAAAAAGATTCCATCAATATGGGTCTAAAAGGGCTTTTAAATCGGGATGTAATTACAATGATCACATCAGAACAGCACATCAGTCCCCATCCCCAGGCAGAAAAACACTACTGCGGGTACTTGTTTATTGTATATATACATCTAACTATAATTATTTACATTTCGTTATAAGTATAATATATATAATATAGTGATGTATATAGTTATATAATAAATAGTTAGATATAATCACATAATACTGTGCATTGAGTTTAGAGTCCATTAGAGTTCATAGAATCACAAATATGCACAGTAGAATAAAATAAAATACACTACAAAAATAAATCAGTACATAAGTTAAAAGCCCTAAGGTCAAATTGAAAGTAGCCAGCAGAAGGACCCCCCCCCCCCCATCAGTACCAGGTCATCATCTGACCCCCTGTGACCTTAAGCAAGGTCAATGTTCAGTGCAGAGGAGGGTTAATTTAAAGCTACCGCAATTTGACCTTGAGGTTTACAATAGCCAAGGTCAAACCCTTTAATACAAATAATACATCATCTAAACCCGCCAGCTACCCAAATTAAATAAAAAGATTATATAAAAACAAGGGGAAGGGAGGGAGGGAAAGTTTTTTCCATGTCTCTCCTTCAAAGTTTTGATTTAAACTGAAGGTTAGAAGCTTGAAATTAAGTTACCCAATAATGCCAGCCAATTGTGTAAGTTTGTTTACTGGTTACTAGGGTCATGTGTCAAAGTTAGGGTGCCCTGATGCCATGCCCTGATTTGGGGTTTGAAAACTCAAAAACATAATAGACTGGTAGCAGAGCCTCTTTTAAGGTTGTACACAATATCTGCCTGTGGGGCAGGACTGACATAAGGGTCGCCTTAAACGCCCCAGCTGACAGTCCCCATCCCCAGGCAGAAAAACACTACTGCGGGTACTTCTTTATTGTATATATACATCTAACTATAATTATTTACATTTCGTTATAAGTATAATATATATAATATAGTAATGTATATAGTTATATAGTAAATAGTTAGAGATAATCACATAATACTGTGCATTGAGTTTAGAGTTCATAGAATCACAAATATGCACAGTAGAATAAAATAAAATACACTAAAATAAATAAATCAGTACATAAGTTAAAAGCCCTAAGGTCAAATTGAAAGTAGCAAGCAGAAGGACCCCCCATCAGTACTAGGTCATCATCTGACCCCCTGTGACCTTAAGCAAGGTCAATGTTCAGTGCAGAGGAGGGTTAATTTAAAGCTACCGCAATTTGACCTTGAGGTTCACAATAGCCAAGGTCAAACCCTTTAATACAAATAATACATCATCTACACCCGCCAAAGACCCAACTGTAGGGGTAGGTGGCATATAACATAAGGAAGTGATATCTAGGAATTAATACTACTTGCAAGAGCTCAGTCCAGATGTTCACCCCCCATATGACTGATCTGCTTGAATATACTGCCAAACGCAGTCGGAGGTCCAGGTCCCATGACGTTGAATGCTTCTAACAGGGATATGGGAGTTAAACACGAACGTGGCACCTGACCTTCGAAAGCTATGGAATGTGAAGTGGGAAGGGTTCAAACCCAGCTTTTTGTTAATGGCCTTTAGTACTTTTCTGACTCTTGAATCAATGAGAGGGGACCAACCACCAGGGCCATAAATTTGAAATAGGGAAGACTGATCAGTGAATGGGTAGTATTTTTTCAGATACTTAAGGGCAGCTCTGGGACACAAATCCTGATCAATGAGTCTTGGAAGAGTGATGATTTGAACAGAGTCTCGGGTTTGGATTGTCTTGGACCACTTTAAGACGACCTTAACGAAGGATTTTGTAAATATGAGGTCAGCTCCAGTCAAATGCCTTGAAGGGTCAAATGTGGCTAATGAGTGAGGGCATAAATTCGACAGCCTCAAGAAGGCAAAGAATCCAACTAGAAAAATAGCTTTGTAAATTCTGCCTCGTTTAAAGGTCAAGGCCAGCCTAGATATACGTTTCAACATAGGCATGTCTATGATATTGTGATATACTGCTGAAAGAGGTCTATTTATGCGTAAAGACCTGATAAAATACTTAACATTGGGATGGTCACAAATGCTAAAGTTCAGATGATACAGTGTCAAATTGGCTTTAATGGCTGATACATGATTAGCCACCATAGTGGCTGAACATTGGTTACTGGCCAAACATTCCAAGAAAGACAACAACACTTTCGCAGAAATTTTTACTATTTTCACATTCATAATTATACAAAAGGCCATAAAGGCCTGAAACATCATGGAATATGCTTTCTTGGTCTTTGGCCTGAATGCATCATGCAGACGGGACGTAGCTTTAGCTGACAGCACATCCATTCTCTTTATTCCTACAACAAAGCATAGTATCTATCATTAGTAAATATAGTTATTCACACAGCCCCGGCAATGAAGAAAACAAGGACAGATAGACTTAAACTGCGTTCGAATGACACGCAACTTCTGAAGCTGGACAGAGGGAACCAGGGGTTATAGTTCAGGATCTAGGTACAATAATTCCTGTGAGACGTTCAACCAGCAGGGCTGGGGTATGTACAAGCATAACTCTACAATATTCTGTACCGAGCCCTGCCATCTGGAGAGAAGATCTGCTACGCAATTTTCCTTGCCTTGTATGTGCACATACTGAACGTCTATGTCGTTGGTGGGAGCACAGTACCATATATTCCTTGCACAGGCAGACAAGTACGGATCTTTCGTCCTACCCGACCTTAAGACAGTAACTACTGCTTGGTTATCACATTTCACTAGTATTTTTCGACCCGACCACTGTGAAGCAAATTGCCTAAGGGCGACTAAGATGTTTACCATCTCTAGATGGACAATGGTGCATCCCTGGTAGCCCTTTTGGAGGGGGGGGGGGTGATACACACAATCTTCAACACGACCCTCCGGGCCTGTGAGGCAAGCATCGAGTTCTAAAGTTTCCTGAATGGGTTTGTGGTCATAAAGGTTAACACCATTGTAGCTGGGGAGAAATTTTGCAAACCAAGCTAGATCACGTTTGAATTCATCAGTGAGGGAAACTTTTTTGTCATTATGACTAGCTCGTAGTAACTCCAGCATTCTGTTTAGGAAAACACGAGCTGGTTTCACACATTTGTGTACATATAGAAGCAATCCCAAGATGGACTGTAACTGTCTCTTCGTACAAACGAGTTTTACTTGCCATTGCTTGACTGTGTCACAAATTTGAATGAGTTTCTCATCAGGTATTGAAATACTACCACGTTCCGTGTCAATGAGGACACCCAGACATACGACCTGCGTACTAGGTGGTACAAGTTTCTTCTCGCTTATGGTCAATCCAAGTTGACGCATCAGTTCAACCAAGCAATTGTACGAGTCGTGCGCAATGCCCGGAACGCCCACACCGACGTAGTCGATGACGCAGAAGCCTTTTTGTCTCATCATAAAGCGTACAGCGTCGCTGGAACGCTGAAAAATTTGGCTGCCGTGCCGTGTCCTGAGCGGCAGACACGTGTCAACGTACGCGCCACGCCAGTGAAGCCCTAAAAGGTCATAATCTCCTGGATCGACTTTCACATGCCTGAAGGCACGACTTACATCCACCTTATACAAACGCGCACTACGACCCAAACATTTCAATTCATTTGTGATGTCATCCACAGAAGGAAACTTCAGTTCAAACTCGCTTCCTAGATAGGTTTGCTTGTCGATACCTGCGTTGACTGAGGCCCCTAGTGGCCAACTGAGATCAATGATAACACGCCTGCGTTCGGAGTTGGGCTTGTGTCTCGTTATAAAAGGGGAAGTGTGAGCCCCTGGTATTGGGTTTGATTCAAAGGGACCTAAAATTGCATTGAAACTGCATTCCTCTTGAAGGTAAGCGTCAACGTCACTGGGGAATTCTGTGACAGAACTGTGATTGCCTTCTTCATGATTTAGGACACAATTTCTATTAAAATCCAGTGGGAATCCGAATTCGATTAGTTGCAATAATTGCTGGTCCCAATAGTTGTTAAGCGCATTTTTCCATACATTGACATTAAGCTGTAGGACACAGGTATTCTGGCCTGCATATAGTTTGGTACACCAGTGGCCCGGACGAGAGCATGGATATTAAAAACACTACGACCTTCTGGTGAACAAACATAATCTTCAGCCGGCATAACTTGCACACTACGGGGAACGAACCCAAATTGGAAGTCTGACTGTTTTTCCCACTCTTTGTAAATGTCTGATTCATTGAACAATGAATTTGGGGATTGCTTTCTTTTAATGCCACTTAGAATAGTATTGACAAATTTATCTTCAATACCCGCTAATTGGGTGTCATATAATAGAGCCAATCCATTGTTGTGACTTTCAATGGTCGTATGTGGGACGGCAACCGCGTTCGCACTGCTCTTAGAGGCAGAACAACCTACCTGGCCCCCTCTGTCCACTGCACATACAGAATGGCTTTTACTCTCACATGTTTCCATGTCTTGTTTCAAAGTTACACATTCTTTATTACTCACAATACTCGTATCTCTTGTTTTTAAGACCTTGCTATCACCCGACCTGACACTGGGAAGTACAGTTCTACTTCTAACAATGTGGGAGACATTATTGTGGTGAACAGGAGGTTTTTTTGGCAAGTAAAGCATCAATTACACATGGAGACACAGTAGAATTGTAGAAGAACCTTGTTCTGTAAATCTTTTTGTCAACAGTGTCAGGACCAGCAATAGTGTTGTCAATAAAACTTTGTTTTTGAACACACTGCACAGAAACTGGCTTTGAACTGTCTTTACATTCAACAGGACTGCTGCATCCTATTGATGAGCAGTCCCGGGTTCGTCTTTTGAACCAATCTTTTTGTAATTACAATCTTTCTCTGGGTGGGCTAATTGCTTTCCACTACTCAGACAAAACGCACATATGTGCCTGTGGGTTCTACCATTTACATCATGATCCCTATTTTGACTACAAGTACCTTGTTGGTAGTATTTGCAAAACCAAGGCTTTTTCTGATTTTCGGACGCTTTACCCCAATTTTGTTGTTTTGACTGACTAAAGTGCTTCTGCGCATCAGCACGTCGTATTCTGTCGATGCGTTCGGTGTCTTCCCATGTGAGGACGCCCCTTTCCATCTCACAAAGCATCACAGCGTGAGCTGCTTTCGCGCCTTGCCAGGAGAAGTCAGTGGCGTCCTCCATGAGATCTGCCATGTACGACACCATAGCATCCCTTCGCTCAACCGAATTCTCTTCCAATATGTTTCTACAGAAACCTTGTGTCCATTCAGTTAAGCTCAACTGGTCGTAACTAATTCTTTGCCTTTGCATTCCCCCTAATATGGGCTCATGTGGTCATGACACTTTTTCTTTAACAATTACATCAATATTTCCCCCACGTTTTGATTTTAACTTTTGTACTTTCTCATTACCTGAGGATTGTGAACTGCGTTCTAGGGCCCTAATCCTCTTGTCGACCTGCCTTTGCATTTTATGGGATCTCAGAGTTTCAAGGCTGGGCATGTCACTGTCATCAGATGATGACTCGCTTAGACTTTATACATATTTTGGGGTTTTTCTACATTTTTTAACACTTGATGTCACAAAATCTGTACTTAACTTAGTCTTTGTGGGATTTCCAACTGCTGCTGCCTCTGCCATTCTGTCCTCAACTGTGTCCAACCGCTTGGTCACTCGCTCCAGCTGGTTCAGGATCTGCAACTGTAACTGCTGTCCGTTAAGCGACTCTCCTCCAGTCGACTCAGCCACTTGCGAATCGGCAGCATCTCTTATAAGTCCCGTTTCACTCCCCTCTTCTTGTAGCTTCTCCAACCTTCTGCACCTCTTCCCTGTAGGTAGAGCATGGCGTTCTTTACACTTCTTACAGTTATTTTTATTGTCTGGCATTTTTTAAATTCACAATTTGTGCCTTTGCACTCTGAAAAAAGTCACTGTTCACTATAAATATACAGAAACCTGGGGGTTGAATGGTCTATCGTTACAATCACAGGCTATCATAAATTAAACTAGGACGACAATAAGTGAAGCAATAGGTTAGACCGTCCCTTCATAGCCAATCTATCAAGCCTGAGGTTGTCTCGATGACCAGATCATCCCACGAATCGTGACAAGTGAAGTAAGTTCAACAGAACGCAGTCAATTCCTTTGAATCAATTGCACTAAATGACCGTCCATTTATATATACATATGCACAAGTTAAAAGCCTAAGATGACTTATAAAAACACTAAAAGCAAAAGAGTAAAAGTTTTTTCCATGTCTCTCCTTCAAAGTTTTGATTTAAACTGAAGGTTAGAAGCTTGAAATTAAGTTACCCAATAATGCCAGCCAATTGTGTAAGTTTGTTTACTGGTTACTAGGGTCATGTGTCAAAGTTAGGGTCATGCCCTGATTTGGGGTTTGAAAACTCAAAAACATAATAGACTGGTAGCAGAGCCTCTTTTAAGGTTGTACACAATATCTGCCTGTGGGGCAGGACTGACATAAGGGTCGCCTTAAACGCCCCAGCTGACAATGTGTATATAAACTCCCACATCAGGGCTTCAGTATTTATGGATAGAGTTAGGTTTTGAAGAGGTTATATGTTTGAAGAGGATATATGTTTAGGTGGATACCAGATCTATTTTTGGGCCATAATAGAAAGGAAAATAGGGGGATTGTCCAGACTGCAGAGGGTTCAGAGGCTACTGGCAGAAGTGATTAAAAGACAACTTCAGCTGCCAGTACATCAATTATGTCGGGCATTTTTTATCAAAGGTTGCTTTTAAGTTTGAGGCCACAGTTTCTTACTACCTGAAGATAGCATATTGGAGTCATCAGAACAAAACACCATAGAGACTATTTCAATGGAAACAATTCCTTGTGGTATTTTCTTAGGGCCTTACCTGGACTGAAGCATGACCTACCAAGTCTTTCAGGCATTTCCACCATCCTTTATCATGTCCTCTCAACTCACCACACTAGTCAGTTATTTGCTACATCCACCATTAGTGAGTCACATTATTCTGTCAAAACCCGGAAAAAGCACAAGAAGTATGCTACACTAGCAGATGGATTCAGCTGCCTGATACCCATAAATGCCAGAATGACCTGCAGTCTGCCTATTGTCAGTGGCTATGCTCCAAAGTTTAAAACCTTTGAAGTTTTTCAGGAACAGATACTTGCAATGATATGTACTGTAAATGGATGGGGAGTCAGCAACTGGAAAAAAACAGTTTTTTATTTGCAAAAATATCCAAAAGCAACTGTTTAACTGTTCATCTGTTTCAAACTATAAAAAAAATAAAAAATCACCAAAACACTCACCAGCAACAAACAAAAGAAATATAACAAGTTCACACAATATGTTCAAACTTAAGCATTCATTAGATGGCCATAAGAAATAAAGTATAACAAGGAAATATAGGAAATATAGATAGTCCAACACCCTACCCCAAAAATGAAACCATACTAAAAACCCCAAAACTAAAAAAAATGTAACAAAACTATAAAAAGTCAAAGTCTAATATTCAAAACCCGGCAAAACTTGTTCAGCCCTGCCTCACCTCTGTCACAAAAACGGTTAGGCTATAGAACCTAGCCTCTTGTATCAGGATTTGAAACCTAGCCAAATGAGATTACATTACAACAGGCCCCAGCATTCAGATTTGAACTCATGACCAAGCATGTTTTTGATATTGGAGTGCAATACAACAACATTCGCATAATTAATCATTTTTTGGTGCAACTATATTTTGGCCAGTTTTTTTTGGTTTCAGTTGCATGTGATGAGGTTTGCTGAAATATATGTAAAGTGTATAAGGAAGGATATAATAAAATTTCAACATTTTAATTTTATTATCTCTTATCATACATATGTTTACAAACATACATAGTCAGTATTGCATAAAGTTTTATAAACTTTTAAATACACCTAGTAGTTTCAAGTCATGCTATGATTAATTTTATAAACCCAAACAAAATATTATTATACACTCATAAGTGTCATTGGCACAGTGAAGAATGAGTCAATACAACATGTCAAATGTAGAGTATATGCAACAGGATGAATATAATATACATTTCAAACAAAATACTTGGCATGTGATCTTTAAGGTAGTTCATATAACCTTTGCACTATAGTCCATATTGTCCATACTGTCCTATGTACTACCAACAATTCTCACTGTTCTTAATCTCTGCAAAAGCAGACTTTAAGATGCAACACAATACCACAACGATGTTGGATACTTGTTAAGGTGGAAAAGCCTTTTTTATGGAAAGAGACAAGAGTTGGGGACGAAAGAACATCATCGGGTATATCTTTCCAAACTGTGGGAGCATCAAAAGCAAAACTGTGGCCAAAGTATTTCATGAATTTATGTACAGATGGGTAGTATTGAGGAACCTACAGGAACATTTATCAGGACAGCTATATCTCGGCCATATCTTCCATAACAAATAGATAAAAGAGGGCTGAAGTAGTTTGGATGACCACCATGAAAAAAGTTTGGATTGTCCAGAATGTCCATATTAAACTTTTGCAGCTATCAACACAATCTGTTTCATTCTGTCAAAACACATCTATACACCATGGCAACTTTTGTGGAGTTTCTCCCCATACATGGCAGGTCATTTCCCTGCAACACACTATTGGCCTCTACATCCATCTCTTCTGTTTGCAACTATAATCTGTCTGATCTCAGGTGCAATGCATTGTGCACACCACACAAGCAGTGAGAATATATATTACTAAATTTTTACCCCTGCTGAATGTTAATTTTCTGGGTTGGTATTGCCGTAGATGGCTCCAGATATTATGAAAACGTCTTCAACCATTCAGATAACAAAGAGTGAATTGAGGACCACTCCATCAGCTTCAGGGAGCCGAGTCTCTTATAAATCATGTCACAAAGGTGTATTACTTCATGCTGGCTGATGATGCTTTTCCACTAAAGATGTGGCATTGAGGCTAATCTTAAGATATGCATTTGCCTATATGAGAAAATTTTCAATTATGGATTGATTTGAGGATGCAAGGTTTGTAAAAGCAGGTTTTAGGAATCTGTATCTGTTGATTGTCATGACTTGCGTGACACTGCACAATACTCCAGTATTTAGATATACTGTTAACACTGTGATCAGAATGACTAGAGCACAATTTCGAATCACATTTCTTATATAAGGACGAACTGGCAATGAATCCCAAGGCACAGAGAGATTAGTTGAGCAACAAGTTGCTAACACTTAAAGATACCAGTTTTGAGAAGACCTGGGTTCAAGTGCAGGGAGTGAAAGTGCAAGCAATTTTTTAAGTAAAAGATTCAATGTTGAGGTTTTATTTTACATGTTAGTAATATGATACAACTTATTAAGAATGCACAGACAGAACGTTTAAAATTTATGTTAAAGAAATTTCAAGCACCAAACCCAGTCACAGGAGGAGAGGGACTGCAGAAGCAAAAAGTTGAAGGGATGATTGAGGCTGCGTGGGAAGTATTCTGCAGGTACGTTCAGATGGCTGAGCTTTGCCATAAAATGGAAGTGATGTGTGAATTGATACCTCAAATGAAGAACAGGTGAATACTAAGAAAGCTATGAAAGTTCTGATATGGGCCTCTTGTTAGCTGCTGAGGTAGATGGTCTGTATGTCACACCAAAATTGAATTAAGAGGGAATTTTGTGCCACTGGAAATCTGTCTGCAGGGTATTTAGCACATTTACATCAAGGTGATTAGGGAGTATAGCCTGGAAAGGAGGTCAGCAATATGATTTTGCTTTCCTTTGATATGTTCAACATGCAGTTTGTCCAATGAATATGTAATTAGCCAAATATTCCTGACACAGGCTGCCAAAAAAATTGCCTCTTGTTTTGCTGGTCCAAGTTACTTGGACCACAGCCAAGTTATCACAAAAGACCCTTACAAAGGAATGGGTCCACAACTGGCCCCAAAGCCATAAAGCTGTAACTATAATTATAATCTCAAAATGTTCTATCTTTCAGTCCCCAAACCCCCAAGACAGACAAACACTTGTGGGTACTAGTTTATTAATATACACATTAGTATGAATAACGTACAATACTAAACACTAAAATATATGTATGTGTATAAATATAAAGTTAAGCATAATTATAAGGCTACTGAGTAAGTAGAGAAATGTAAGGCAGACAGATGAATATAGATGAATAAGTTACTGTGAGGCTGCTAGAGAGGTAAAATTACAGATAAGGCAGCCATGTATAATTCAATAAATTTAAAGTTAATGATGACTAGCAATTCGATTAGAGTTCATGCGAAATTTACAGAGTTGAAGAACAATTAAAATGAACTAAGAAAATGACCTCTGGGGTGACCTTAAACTCCAGCAGAAGGGGTGGCCTCGAGGTAAAAATTTAAGAAAGTTGGCAATTTTTTACTAAGGTGAGACCACAGCCCGACTAGGCTGCCCAAGGAGAAAGATGCCCCCAGAATTTACAATGACTTAAAATTTGTTTCACATGAAGAACTACTGGTGACATGAGCATAACCAGAAAACCCTGAACAAACAGTGACCCTAGAAAAGGTTATACAAGTCAAAGGTCATAGTATAAACATTTGTGGGACAGGTGGGAGGGAAATTGCATGTTTGCCCTTTGACTTCAAGGGAAGGTTAAGTCACTGACCAATGAATTCAAGTTGTTTTTCGCGGTTGCCTACAACAACAGGGTCACATTTTTGCATGTTTATCCATTTGGATGCATCCAAATGTAAAGTGTCATGAGCTGCCATAAGATGTTTCTTTATGTAGGTAATACCATTAAAACGAGGAAGGAAAGTAATGAACCACAATATGTCCTTGTGAAAATTTTCTGTCAAACGAACCCTACTGCTTGCATGCTGCTGTGATTACTCTGCTAACAAAATTCCTTGCAGGAAGTACACATTTGTGTGTATACAAGTAAAGTTTTATTGTAAACAACTGTACATTCCTCGTGAATGGCCTGAAGTTTCATATGGTTAATACTGAGGGTGTTATAGGCAATATCAATATTGATGCCAAGACGGGTAAGAGCTCTGGTAGGGGGAGTCCTTTTATCCGGGTTCATTGGGAGATCCAGTTCGGTAAACTGCGATGTGAGTTCAGCAAATCTTTTCAAATTAGTTACCAATGATGATATAATCATCAATAAAAGCTATCATATGCAAATCTTCCTGTTTCATGATGTATATAACGGCTACTGACATTATCTGAAACACCAAAGATCCTTGCATCGAGCTAAAGTGACGGCCCTATCCAGGTAGTATCTACCCTTCCAACTAAGGCCAAGATTACAGAACGCTTGGGCTAAAGTGACGGCCCTATCCAGGTAGTATCTACCCTTCCAACTAAGGCCAAGATTACAGAACGCTTGGGCTATGTGAATCCTAACTAAGTGTATGTTACCTTCAGTGTCAAGTAGTTTTTGCAACAATGTCGTCAACAGATGGAAATCTTCAAGAAAATTCAGTACCCTCAAATCTGTCTTTGGTTACTCTGTAATTCACGGATTTTCCATCGGGGTGAGATAGATTGAGAAAAACTCTATGCTTACCATTATCTTTAAGCCGAGTTACAATGGGGGAACAATAAATGTGTGGCATGGGTATTTGATCCATAGGACCCAAGATCGCACCTTATCTACCTCCTTATCAATGTATTGCTGTACTTGGGTAGGAAATTGAAAGGTCGAACAGATGTGTACCTGACAGATCTCGAATTGGAGCTTTGACCTGGTGTGCAACATGTATATAATGAACAAGGTAAATGATATAAACTCAAAATTAGATCATTCAAGTGTGACATAGGTCAAAATCAGCCAATACGTTCATGGGTAAATATACATTATTGGCCTTATCAGGGTCATGAACAGCATTGTGAGTGTTAGTGGTAACACCAACCAATGCATTTACTTCATTCTCGGATGCATCGGAAACATCATAAGAACTCTGATCTTCAATGAGTTTATCTATGATGTCCCTTACATGTTGTTCATATAATACATTAAAATATTTCTGGTAATAACACTCTTTCTTGTAATTCTCAAACACCAACTAAGAATTGGATTTTTGGGCGCATTAATATGGGTGTTCTGAGACCAATTGATATGCAAATAAACAGAGTACACGGCCCCAAAGGCAACTGATAACAATTATAATTATCAAAATATTGCTCTGAGTTGTTAAACAAGTAGGCCAGAGAACCCAGATAGCATTCCGGCATTGAGCCAACATTGGCCCAATATTGGCACATCCATCAGTCCGATGTTGGCTGCCGACATTGACACAACACCTTTTTGACCAGTGGCCCGATGTTGGCCCAACGTCAGCAAGCCACCGGTAAAAAAAATTTTACTCAGTATATAGCATCAGCCAATCAGATTGCAACATGGTGTCATGTGGCCACTGTTAATCAGAATGCAAATGATAGACAGATTTTGGTAGGATCTTAGTTAAGGGAATGTCTGATAAGTCACATGACCAAACATTAACAATGGTGAAACAGTGTCATAAGGTGGTAGTCCATAATACATTGATAAAATTACAATGTTCATAAACAACTTGTTCAGTGTAAATTTATAATGAGAATATTATTTTTATGTCTAAAATTGTTAAATAATTAGTTAATATTTGTGGCCTCATTGAAATATGATTTTGACATGCCAAAGTAAATAATTTTTTACCAAGTTTCACAATATCCCCTATTATTGCTTACCACTATCTTGAATAAAAATCCACCGTTGGCCCAACGTTCGCTCAACATCAGCAAAATATAGAGATATCTAACCTAAGTTGTGATCGGCATGCCACCGTTGGGCCAACGTTAGCCCGACGTCGGCAAAATCTGCCATCCATGTCACTAACAGCAAAAGTCTTAAACATTTGGTGTTGTGTCAAATCAACCCTGAGATAATTGTGATTATTCTGCAACACGTTGTATAATTGATTGTTAGGTGTGTCATATTAGAACCTAATTGCTTATGGCCTTGTTCCACAAAGCTGAATCGAGGCTGACTTTTATCACATTCTTTCAACATCACATTTTGACCTGTATTAGTACATGGGTTATTAATCAATGAGCCCTCACTATCACTAATACTATTACTAGTTTGCTTAGGCTGCTCAGACCTGCAGAGTAACTGTGGACACTATTGTCATTATTATTTATGTTTACACACTGGTCAGTAGGATAATATGCTATCTGCATTACTTGTGTAGCTAACAAGATACCTACTTTAGGCAACTCCTGATATTCGTCATGTTACGTTAAACAAGGTTCGTAAAATCCAAACATGAATTAACACTAGTATTATCACAAGGAAGATTTGGCTTGATAACACTAATTGCAGCATCGTTAGTCCTAATAAGCCTAGTATTTTGTGTTCTGTTCATGTAAAACCCCCACGCCCCCTATTAACTTATTGTGACCACTAGGCTGTGCAGATATATGTCCATTAGCTATACCACCATCCTATTTGTTCATATTTATCTTGTCCTGTCCTCTATTCTTGCTGAAACATTTGACCTCTAGGTTACCACAAGTAAGCCCTTGTTTAGTACAAAATGAACATTTATCCTTGAATTCGCTGTGATGGGCATCGTGTGAACAGGTACCCTTATTGTAACACATACAGATTTTTCTTCTGGGTAGTGTGTTGCACATTATGTATCTCTTTTTGTGACACACTGAGACGGTTAATAGCCCACTGTATATGATCTGAAGCAGATAATATACGCTCCTCTAGCTCATGCAGAGAATTGGCCCAGGCATTTCACACAGCTGGCCATGGCAATTAAGTGGCGTCTTTAAGGGTTAAAATCACCTGTGACATCGCATTCTTTACAACAATGGGGTCCTAAATATGTTGAATATTTTTAGCTGACCCACTGCCTATTGTGGAAGTGTAAGGTCGTATTAACTTAGGCGTTTCTTCCTGCTAGACCCTTGGTACCCTTTGTTAGGCAATCATAACATAGGCAAAGCATTACTGGTGTCTGCCAAGTTTTAGCAACCTGAATGATGCGATGATTTCTTACCTTGGGCAATCTGCTGGTGATGAGTATCATATGATGAGAGAATGTTGGAAAGGGCTTCAAACACAGTAGAGTTCCTTCTAAGGGTATCAACAGTAGGTAGGACTGCATCCAGGGGCATCCAGCCTTTAAGTAAGGTAGGGGTTCACATCAGAGTAAGGTGGGGGTTCACCTCAGACATACCATAACTAAGGGGGTCGGGGGGCAAAGGGGCTAAAAATATAGTGCATTTCCTGTAAATTTAACACCAGTCTCAAGAAATAATTTTGTACTTTGGGTTGAACCCCTTTACATTATTTTTCAAGGGGGGGGGGCTTCCCCTCTGGATCCGCTAGTGGCATCCCTTTGCAATTTTTGACAGTGGGACTGCTGATTAAAGTGAGTATTGGCTTGCGACAATGGGGAGAAATGTGTGTGAAAACTTCCCTGAGACCGATGCTGTCCTTGGGGCAAAGCTGCATATGATGAGCAATGTGGGTATTAACAGGCACCTCCTTGAAGCAAGCTTACCTACTATGACACAAAGTCAATGCTATAGGTATTTTCAAAGCTGCATTCATCTCATCCTATTGTGATTCTGACCTTGGTCTTGTTAAACCCATAGACTTAATGCTGTGGTAGAAGTATTAATGCTCCTGAGATATTTCAATATATGAGGAAGGTGCTTGTACAGGGCCAGCAATATTAGTTGTAGCAATGGGATCAGGTTCCGTACTCACAGTCTTACCCAAAATTCTTTGAATTAAAGAACTGTTAACATCTACATTCTTCCTCTTTCTTGTTTTAGACATACTAAACCTAGCTCTCATTGAAGTAGTAACTTTCCACCTTGTTGTAGTTACGGGTGTTTTATTCCACACAGGCATAATTCACGAATAACTAAAATTATTCAATGAACACAAACATTGCACTGTTGCTCGTTGTAAAACCAAATTCAATATGGAAGATATTGAGGCCTATTGCTGTGTGAAGCAAGTGACTGATTGGACGAATTCAAACTACAATAGCATCTACTTAAAGTAAGGAAAAACTTGCATATAAATTTACGGTAGGAATCAACTGTCCCAGCAGGCCCCTAAGGTGACTGTGCTAGCAAGAGGAAGCTGAGAATATCTAGGGATATTGTCTTCATATTACATCAAAGTGAAATGTTATTAACATGTATAATTGACATTATTACTTTTTCTGTAATGGATCTCAATGATAAGGAAGTAGAGAATATCTAGGGATATTGTCTTCATATTACATCAAAGTGAAATCTTATTAACAGCTATAATTGACATTATTACTTTTTCTTTAATGGACCTCATAGTGCCTTTTTCATTATATTTTTCATATTTAATGCATTTGGTTTTATTTGAACTTCTCATGTGCCACTATGCTTACGTTATTTTTACCCAAAATGTTTGTTTACATGGCAATATATGTAATAAAATCCACTCTGTCTCAGGTTTTAAATATTTGTCAACTTTTCCTTGCCTTTCTCCTGTTTCCAGTGTTAAAATATCCATGCTTGTTAAAAATTTGATAATTGTATTTATTCACTATGACAAATTTATGTTGAATAAACTGTTGTATATAACTTTTGAATGTCTGAAAATTCTGACATTGAAGTAATACATTTAAAAGGAGAACATGAATAATAACCATACAACACAGCAGACAACTTCGGTCAGACACATTTCTCGACCAAACAAAGGAGTTACTAAATGAGCAAATCCCTGACAAAGTGGGAAGGGGTCTTGAATGCGCATAGTTTGTGTTCTCCTGAAGGTGACAAGGGGAGGGGAAAGTTTTGAATATTTTTTGTCTGTGTTCTCACCCAGCCTGTGGTGGATTTTCCCATTTTTTTGGTTTGACTTTTGTTAAAAAGTTTAGGGGTCAATAATTTGTTCCCTTCTTCTTGACTTCTTCTTTTTGTACATTTTGGGGTCATATTTCTCCCTGTCTTACTTTTTTATATTGTGGGGCTTTTGTTGTTTAAGATTGATATCCCTTTAAGGTGATCTTTGATCATAAATTGACAAAATCTTTTATACGAGTTTAAAACTGACCATTAACATTTTCGAGAAAGGTTTGTTTTGTTAGTAGGATATGAATGGTTTGTATTGGTTGGGTTGGGATTGCTTTGGAAATTTTTTAAAGAAAAGTGACTGATTAATTGTTTCGGGAAGATATTGCTGTCATGTGGATTGATTTTACAAATTCAGCTTAAAGCTGAACGTGGCTGGCCGATCGCTACTATTTCAGAAAAAGCAACCTGGACAGTCAAAGTTCCTTGTTACAGCATTAAGTCCTATAAAAGGCCCAACATGTACCCAATTAATCCTTGCCTAGATACTCCCTCGCAGAAATCTATCTGTGGAATAAAGAGCAGGCCCTGATTAGGGTGGTTTATAATAGCAAACTGTCCTCCCATATTTTCACAAACAAATCCACAAGACATCTGGTGACCCATTTTTTCAATACAATTGTTTTTACACCCTTGTGTTTTGGATCTTATAAGCTCGTCAAGTTTTAACTTACTCCTGATAAAAGGTATAAGATAGGTTTGACATTGAGTTCCCAAAAGAGATCTTTGATAAGGTTTGCCAAAGGTTTTCAAAAATCTAAGCAGTTCAAATTAATCAGAAAAGGCATGATTGCTTTACAACCACTACTGAATCCGAAACTAACATACCAAATTTTTAAGATTGAGGTGTACAAACATCTCATAAATGCTGTACAGATCATATCAAAACGTATAGTTTTATGGGCATAACGAAACCAGGTTCTGTACTGTAAACTGCCAAAAATTGGTAATGAACTGCCTACTAACCAGTAATAAACTGATTAGAAGCTTTAGTATCCTTAAATCTACCAATGGTGGCAACTTCATCTAGGGAGAGATCAAAATTCAACCCTGAGGCCTTGATTATTTAAAAAAACATCATCTGGACAGAAATCTATAAATTCATATAAAGTGATAATTATTTAAATATTTCAATATTTTAACACATGTATAAATCATAGTATAGTGAAAATACATGCTAAGTGCAAGATATTGAACAAGGTTCAGGTTTTTGTTCCTGTTTATCAGCCAGGGTCATAGTGGGGAAGACGTTCAGCATTTGTCACTTGTGGGAGTCGAACTCACTCAGAGGTGACAGACTGTGATTAGATGCCAAAACTGCTGGCCCACCAGTACACCGTGAAAACCCCCAAAATATTGAATAAAATATTGTTTGTACTACATTTCGCCCATTTTGTAGAAATATACAAATTCACAAAACCTTTACCACAAATTTATTTGTCAGAAAATAAACTACAAAGAAACAAAGTAGCTGCATATACTTTGGTGTTTGAGTTCCCATAGAAACATTAAAATTATTGTTGATTGCTGAACACATGGAAAAGGAGAATCTAAACACCGTTTTAACCATTTCTAACTGCTTTAAGAAAAGTGAATGATTACTTATTGCTCAAGACTAATGTTATAGTTGACAATATTTTATACAAAATATATACAATCCATGAATATGTTTTGCTTGGTAGTTGCAAGTTGTTGTTCTTGCAGATGAAGACACAGATACAGATGAGAATTCTTGTGCAGGTAAAATCTTATTTATGAATATAACCTGAATTGTCTCCAATGTTAACTTTATTATTTTATTACCCTAAACAAGTCATTTTCTGTTTGGCAGTATATTACTGAACGAACCCCATCAAGACACACATTGGAATACAGAATATTTCATGAAATATTATTGTCAGCTGCACTAGTCATCCAGTTAGCACAATTATTTAAGGAAGTCAAAGTGACAACAAAATTGGCTAAATTGTGCTAAGATGGGGAGCTATTTTAACTAGAATTATAACATTGTTCTTTGGAAACGATTGAAAAACTTTTGTTATTTGGAATATATGTAAGTAAAATGCTTATAAAAATCACACTTGCATCAATGCCTCTTTTATAAAAAAGTTATTCAAGTGTGTGTACTTACTTACTTGGGTGAATTGTTGTACTATTATGAACCCCATTGGGGCCAGGGCTTACATGTGTCTCCTGTTGAGATTATTATGTGCTTGCTATTTCACACTGATGTATGGGGCTTTTGAATTCATTATACAAATTTCAAATCTATTAATTTAATGATGGAATGATTAAACATAGGCTATCGCAAAAACAGTTTTGTGTCCAAGTTGTGTCAAGTAACGGTATGCAGCAGGATCCACAATACCATGGATAATAAGTATCTACAAGGAGGAAGTTTGCAGTTATAGTTTAGAAACTCTGCGTTCAACGAATATTTTATATATATATATATATAAAAATATATTACAAACATCACTTCAAAGGTATTTGAAAAGAGTTTATGCTTTTTGACTGCATTTAACTACAGGCAGAAATGACAGAAAAATTGCAAGTTAGAATAGAGGTTTTTATATACCCTAGTGCTCTTGCATATATGCTAATGTTTTTCATATTCTTCATTTAAATATGGATTAGATCATACAAAATGGTAGATAGTAAAAGTAAACATTCAACATAAGGGTCAGGTAATTTACATACACCACACTCATATGATACTGTCATCTTCATTTCTGATCTATCTTTTTATCATTCAGGAATATCTTCTATTTTATTATCCACCATTCGTCATATATCATTTCTCAATAGGGATATATAGAATATGTTGTATGTTTTAAATGCAGCTTCTCCCACTGATCATGGATAATTGGTCAGTTTTGTGAATATTTAAAAATGGTGGAAAAAGTGCAAGGCAAAAATGAAAGTTTTTATATTGCTTGATTAAGTATGAAAGATTAAGACTAGGCAGACAATAAAATGTATTCCTCATAACACAGCTCCCTCCCCCCTTTCAGAAAGAAAAACACACCTTCAGGACATTTTAATATACATAACAATTATAAAAATGTGGAAAAATATAATATAAACTTAATATGGAGATGTATAAGACTAGTAAGATATTAACGTGCAAAATTATTATATAAAGTTTTGTTGGTGTCCATTCAAGATGTTGTCCAATTGTCAATAATTTAAAATAATTTTGAAGATGAACCCTCGAGAACATATAAAGTGACATCCTTATGTAGTACCCATATTCTGCATTATGCAAATATAAATTTTCTCCAAACCCACAAATAGAACCATTATTGAGCGTTTATTAACCTAACAAAAGACCTAGCAGTATCTTGACTATAACCACTTTCTACTTTGCTACACATCAACACACAGTCCTAGAGCAATGACATATGTTTATTGAATGGGTGTATGTGAATTGAAACCCAAAAGGGCCCTTGAACGAGGAAATGTGAGGTAAATAGCCCATTTCAGGCTCAGTTTGACAGAAAACTGTATCTGTTTCTACCAGACATCAAAACTTAACTTAAACCAGAGCCTGATTATCATATTTGGTATTTTTTCTATGTTAAAAATGGCTATAGATCATGTTCACAACAAATATTTTAACCATCTTAAGGTGGACTATTGACAAACTTTATCTCAATGTTAAGTTCCTGTTTGATTATTTGGGATTCCTCTCTTTACTGTACTTCTTTCCAACTTCTATTGGGGCCTACCCCAGCCATTTTTTTTATTGATCACTGAGCAATAGAATTACTGGCCAAGCTTCATTGATTCTTAATGTGCTTGGGACTACTTTATCATCTGGACCCCTTGGGGTTTCCTTATGAATATAATAATAAAGTGACCGGGGTTTATATGATTTGACTTTAACACCTGTATAGGTTAAAGTATTATAACCAGTGTTGGTAAATTAAAGATTTGGTTATTTATTTACTTGTCGAAGTTTAGGGTGATTATGTACAGAATATCTGCATGTACTATCTGGTAATATCTGGTTTTATTTTTGTGTTATCAGTATGGTTGTTTTATAATTCCATGAGCTGTCATTTTAAACCTTTGTTTTTGTCTTATACTATCATGTATATAAAATTCCTCAACTCATTTCCACTCACTTTTGGCTTTAGGTTCGATCCCTGACTGATCAAATTTGGCACCAATCTCCAGTCCACCGAATATGAGTCCTATTTAACAAAATTAGCTGACTTGTGGTCAAAATATGAAATAACATTGCATATCCCTAGAAACTTAGTAAACCACCTGAGGACCCTCCTAAAATTCTGGGTCGAAGTGATACCACTTGTGATATAATTAACTTTCAAAGGATTAACCCATTCACCAAAAATCTGGCTTGTTTGAATCATTTGTGAAATTATTAGTTTATGGCCATAATTTCGATGCCCAGACAGGTGGCTATTACAGCAGGATGAAGTAATTTCTATACCCCGATGTCAAGACCATGTGTTTTCATTATGTCCCTTGGGGAGTATAATGTATGTTGTATGACATCAGAGGTACCCAGAGCCACTTTCCTTATCGAACACCAGAATAACATGACAAAAATTGGCATTTGCTCATTTATTCCTTTCAGCCCACTTCTTGTTTCTTACTCAAATTTCTCATAAATCATTGGACGAAGTGAGTGATGCTCAACTGATCACATGTAACTGTTAGTCTTAACTCTGAAATATACCGAAAAGTGTCATGGAAGAATCATAAAATTGATATTTCAATAATGGTTAATGATAATTCCGATGCAGGATAACAATAACATTTTTATACTGTTTTCCCTATTGTTGGTTTAGATGGAGATACAGGTGACCATGGGGTTGAAATTAATGATACAGGTAAGCTGTGCTGTATATTTATATACTTTGTTTTTAAAGTTTCACAGAAGATATTTGGAAACAACACCTATGTGTGGTCCTGTTGACACAGTAGGGCATTGATTTAAATTTTATTTTAAAAATATTTTTCTTTAAATGTTCAAGGATAAAATAATATGTATTAAAATAATAAGATTTCAGGTTATCAATGATATAAAAATTCATAAAAAGAATTGTGTTTTTCTTTACAAAATAATGCCCATTCCGTGTATAAAAAGGAAGAAATAACAAATGTTATGCTCCTGTTCCACCAAAGGACTATGTCCCGATCCTGTCCTTGACCCTTAATCGTGGACAGTTGGTGAAAAAAATGTAAAATGGGCGGGAATACTGACTTGGTATTAAAGCCAGGGATTAAGTTCAGATCGGCCTCAGGAAGCCTGAGGAGGCCCCACACATTCCCCGGCTGTTCTGCGACTAAGAACCGATAAAGTCATTTTTCTGGTGAGTTTCAACCACAATCTTGTCATAGGCATACCAACTAGGTCCCAGGACACCTCAGGCCTCCTGGGACTAAGCCCCGACTAACCCCCGATTAAACCCTGGCTTCCTTAGGCGTCCTCAGGCCTCCTCAGTGTTCCCCAGACCAAGATGGCCGATTCTTGTTTTACAAAAAACTGGATTTTTTGTGTATATATATAAATTCCACAATCTAATCATCATTAGCTTTCTAGGAACACAGCAGCATGCCACCTGTTAATGGAAGACAGCTTCAGCAACAATTTAGGGTTTTTTAGTTTTTATTCAGTTACATATAATGATGTATTTACTATTTCTACGTCAATCACAGCAACTACCACCACCAGCAGCAGCACCTCGACCACCAGCCAGACAAAGACCTAGAAGAAGGCACAACATGTGGGTCAGGCCATGGCTACTACAGAGAGAGGAGAGGGGGCCTATCACAACATTATGGCTGAACTGTATGCCACAGACATTTCAATTTCATGAAGATGACCCCAGAATTCTTTGAAATAATAAAGACCAGACTGGAACCACATCTAGTCAGGCAAGCCACCAACTACAGAGCTCCAATCAGTGTTGGGGAAAAGTTAGCTGTCACCATCAGATATCTGGCTACTGGAGAGTCATGCACATCGTCAGTTCAGGGTTGGCAGATCCATAATTTCCAAATTTCTACCAGAGGTCTGAGAGCCATCCAGGATGAGTTCAACTGAGAGCACCTTAGATGTCCTACTACTCCAGATGAGTGGAAAGAACTAGAAATGGAATTCAGGATTACGTGGAATGTCCCACATGCCCTGGGAGCCCTTAATGTCAAGCAAGTGGCCCTGAAGAAACCCAAGAACTCTGGAGCTCTGTATCACAACTATAACAGATTCTTTTCAATAGTAATGTTGGCCTTGGTTGATGGACAGTACAAATTCAGATGGGTGGGTGTGGTTACAGCTGGATCTTGCTCAGATGCCCAGATATTTAATACCTGTCACCCGAAGAGGAAGATTGATGATGACAGCATAGGCTTCCCTGACCCAGCACCTGTAAACCAGGGTGCTTGAGATGTCCCCTACTTCATTGTGCCAGATGATGCCTTTGCCCTGAAGACCTGGCTGATGAAACTCTATGGCAGAATGATGTTAACCAGAGAGGAAAGGATTGCCAACTACAGAATATCAAGGGGCATCCTGGTCTCAAGATTCAGAGTGATGATGACCACTATTGAACTACTCCCAGAAACAGTAAGGGATGTGGTCTTGACCTGTGTGGTTCTGCACAACATACTGAGAAGCCAGTATCAAGGTCAACATGGTGGTCAACAGCCTGGTGATGATGATGATGTACCTGGTGATGGTCGCTTGATTGGTGGTGCTGCTGATTCTGGTCGTGACAGAAACCCTGCCAGAGAAGCCAAAAGACTGAGGGATTACCTCAAGGACTACTTCAATAATGAGGGAGCGGTGGCCTGGCAAAATGGCAGAACATAACTGCTGCTGCAGTAGCCAGTCCTTTTCAGGACCAATAACCAGTCCTTTTCAGGACTACCAAATATTCTGAAAACAATTAATTAGCTCTCCTTGTTCAAAATGACACAACCATTTTCAAACATAAGTCCAACAAAAAACAGAGAAACCCAATGGCCAACCCAATGACAAACGCAATGACAAACGCAATGCAAAACATAAGTCCCCCAATCAAGAAACAGAAAACCCAATGCGCAACATAACTTGCTAAATGGAATAAATATTACATACATTTTGAAAGCTACACCCTAATTTCAATTACATTTTTCTTGTCTTCTGGAAAGATAGGTGAAATTAAAAGTTTTTCCTTTATTGCGAATCTCAAAATAATATTATTTCTGTTGCTTCAAGAAAATTTAGAAAATATAACCACCCAAATGGTTCTCTTTAGAGTATGATTTATCAGTCTGTTGGTTGTGGGGAGTTATGTTTGCAAATTGGTTTGTCAGTCCGTTGGTTAGGGGTTATGTTTGTCATTGGGTTTGTCTGTTTGTTGGTTGGTGGCTATGTGATAGCATAATATCTTTAACTCTAGGAATGGTGTCAGTGTTTGACTTTTTATTACAGATTTAAACCAATCCCATGGATTTTAAGCTACAAATGGGCAGATTATTGGCCATACTTGGAGTTCATTTATCTACTTTTTTCTATATGGTCTTCTCTTTTATGTGTATTACCATGGGTTATTTGTTTCATGTTTGGGGTGGGTGTTGGGCTTTTTTGGTTTTGTGATAAGTATTTGTGCTGAACTGTTATGTTTTGGGATGGGAATTTGAATAAAACATAGATATTAATTGTTTTTGGAATATTTGGGGGGCCCTTTTCAGGGCCGCCCAAATATTCCAAAAAACTATGGGGGTCAGAGACACACCCGGACTGGATGGCTCCTGAGGAGGCTGCTGCTGTTGAGGTGGTGCTGTGGTGATGATGGTGTAGAGCTGCTGCTGTGGCTGTGTTGTTAGATCTGGTAGCTGGCTTAGTATTCCACTTAAGTTGTGTCTGCTGCCCTCGTTCTGTACTGTGACCACTGATGGAGGGTTTCCAAAGCAAATGGGGCTGCGTGTGTAGCAGACGTAACTGCTTGAACTGATGCCTGGGTGGAACTAGATGGCTGTTGAGTGGTTGGTGGCAGAATCTCGACCTTCTGTGATTCTTCGGTAATAGTGGCTGATCTGTTGGGTAGTACTTGACATCTATGAGTGTTCTTTACCACTTCAATGTCTCTAAAATTCCCGCACTTGAGGTCTTCAAACTCCTCTTGGGTCATCTTTTCAGCCTCTGATGCCACGTAGTCAAAGAAGGGCTGCCTGTCTGACTTCTGCTGCAGGATACCTGAGATCAGTGTCCTCATCTGGTCAAAGTGCTCAAGTTTGGAATCTGTAGAAACTGGTGTAGATGTAAGTATTGGTTGACTCCTACTCTCCCTCAGGGCACTGGACTCTAGATGGTCTGTTTCAGTAGTAGATCCATGAGAATCTTCATGCCTGCTGGTGTTGGGATTGGCCTCGAACCCAGAGCTTCTGTTGGCCCCCTGATGTGGGTCTTATGGACACCCATGTGCTGTTAGACCCAGGACTGTCTCTTGGTCATATATCTTGGGGCTTGGCCATAATGAGTTATCCGGGACTCAAACCACCTTCTGATATCAAAGGGCTGAAGCTTCAGTTCTGCCGCGATTTCAGCATAGAAAGCCTCCTTCCTCTGTTTGTTGTGGAAGCGTCGATGCTCCTTGTCATACAGCTCTGGGTGCTGCCTCACAAACTCTACATTGGCATGTTCTTGGCTGTTGGTGAATGTAGCACAGACCCTGGCTCTCTTGGCTGCTGAGTGGCACTCTGATTCTTCCTCACACCTCTCGTCTTCTTTGCAAGCTTCCTCAGTAACTTCTAATCCTTCCCCTGCATCCTCTATCCTCTCTTCTGTCTCCTCTGTCCCCTCCTCTGTCCTTTCCTCTGTTCTCTTTTCCAACTCTCCACCTTCCTTCACCCTCTCCTCTTGCTTATCCTCCATCTTCTTCTTCCCTCTCCTTTCTCTTTCCTCATAACTCCAGCAAATATCAAAAAAAGTTTTAAAAATATAAAATGTGTTGCCTAATTGTAAAAATTGCCCTAAGCTCAAGTAAAATGTAACATGTAAAAAACTGAAAACCCCCAGCAGAAAGTGACACACATCTCTCAGTAGCCAAGCAGTCAAGACAGAGAAATGTGTGCGCAGTCGTTTATATAGTCCCAGATCCTTGATTGCGTTTTTTTCTTAATACGTACTGAAAAGAGTCGGTACTTCATCGGTACTTAGTCCCAGGCCACCTGGGGCATCCTCAGACTGTCGCAGACTAAAATTGTGTGGTCCCAGGTGGCCTCAGAAAACCGGCTTGGATCGGTTTGGATTGGTTTCTCTTAGTCTGAGCTTAGTCCCAGACCCAGATTTCTTAGTTGCAAGACACCTGAGATGGTCTGAGGCTTCCTGGGACTGATAAAACCAATTCTTTTTCACACACATTAAACTTCAAAGATCTGTTATGAGTCAGGGACTGACAACAGGCTTCCTGGTACTAAGCTAGGGAGACCTGGGACTAATGGACGCAGGAGGCCTGAAACAACATAGGACTGCGTAAATTTGGGTCTGAGGAGGCCCGAGGAAGCCTCAGACTAGACATTTTGTTGATGGTGGGAAATAAGAATCAGTTTGGGTTGTGACAAATATCAAACATGTTTGATTTTTCTGACGGCCCCAACTGACAACTACTGATCCATACAGAATGCCTTGGACTAAGCAAATTTTTGAAACCGACCACAGAAACTCCTTAATTGGGAAGCTTAGTCGTGTGGTGGAACACCCATATTACATTTTCCTGAAAAATTGGGTTTTTATAATTGATGATTTTAATATTTTCTGTGTTTTTAATTTAATAAAAAATACATACACAGATTATTAAATAGTATTAACAGAACATTTCAAATGTTGTTTCCACTTTTTAAGGCTAAAATTTGCATCAGATTATACTTACATCACACAGTTTTTTTGCAGCAAAGCCACTATTTTGTAATCCAGATAATGAATAGAATGCTCTCTGTATATATCCTAGTACATCAGCAGCATTACCAAATTTATCATTTAACAATAAACTGTACAAACAAACTGTACAAATATACATTATGCAAATTTATTATTATAAAATAAATGATTTTAATAATAAACAATGTCACAGAGTTAACAATTAAGTGCAAACATTAGGGTATTATATGTATGTCCCTTTTGAGATTCAAGTTACTGAAAACTTAACACAGTAATTTTTATCACAGAAACTATTTCTTCTGTATGAAAACTTAGTGTTTATACAGTCATTTTATCACTATGAAAACTGAGCATTTATATACATCATTTGTTGCAGTACAGAAACTTGGTTTTGCACTTGAACATGTTATTTTAGGTTGTAAACATAATAAATATTGTTCATTATTGGTACTTGTTTCTTATTTATTTATTTTGGGGTTTTACATCGCTTTCAACACTGTACAGGTCATATGACAATGGGTAGTTGGAAGGGCAGAGGAAACCAGTACATACAGTTTGTTAGGGTTCTGTACTGTAAGCTGCCGACCAACTGCAAGCAACTACCAGCTTCCCATGGTACTTGTCTCAGCTGCCTAACTGTTGTTGCGTTATGGTTTAGTTTTTCTACACTTTGGTTTCACTATACTGTGTTGTACCAGTGGATGATTGATTGTATGATGTTGTTTCATTACTTATAGAAGTCTCTTTTGTAGATCTGGGACATGTATTAAGGTGTAAAATTGTTAGGAAATATTTTCCTAAAATTTATGCTATAATGATGTTTTGACCGACTTTTGTCATTGATATTTGTGTCACTGATACAATTCATATGACCCACCTGATCATGTACAATACAATATAAGCTATTTAATTTCTTGAATTTCTCTGTAATTTCAAGCACTTTTCCATTATGTTTGACATTTCCTGAAATTTCACAAACTTTCTCTTGCAGATCAGTCCTAATATCTTCTTGAAGATATTGTTTTATATTTTAAATAATGGTTACACAAAAAAGATCTCAAGTGGTAGGCTTGTTTTTATGTCTTTTAAACATAAACTAAACTTCAGAAACTAATGGTCCACCATAAATATTTAGTTCTGGTTCCTGTGTTTTGAGTTTGGACTGCAATTTCCTGATTCTTGAGTCAAGATTGCTATTTCTTTGACTTTCTGTGAGTAGTGTTCTCAATTCACACATTTTAGTGGGACCGGGTAGGTAGCGATTTCAAGGGGCGGATACCCGGGTACTCGCTCCGATGGGCGATACAAGCTGATACTACAGAAATTTTCATGTTTACCAACTTAAAACTTTCACAAATAATAGTTTATTTGTTCTTGGTTACCGTTTTTGCATTCAAAACAGTAGGACAAGGAAGAAATGTTAAATAAAAAAGACTTCTGTACACACATTTAAAACATGGTTGTTTACTGCAGTGTTCATAAAAATGGAGTCACATGACCTATCAGGAAAGCATCACAGTATTGCTAGAATGTCTTCAGAATCTTCAGAATTGAAACTTTATTTTTTTCAGATAGGTAATGATTTTTATCGATGCCAAATTATCAAATACTGTGTGAAAATATTGTAATTTTATTTATTTAAGGTGTGCAGGTTACTATATAGCCAACATACAGCGTTTTATGTACTCGGACTTAAGTAAGTGTGTTAATATACTGATGATTTTCAAAGGGTTCTGGCATTTGACCAATGCATAAACAACCAAAATAAAAGACAGGTAAACTACAAAAAATGGTGAACAAGGGTAAGAAAATAATATTCTTGTGCATTTTAATTGAATAGTTTAATTTTTAGGTGAATTAATGAAGTCGAGATATGTCCGTACTTGGTCAGCCAACGTGGGTGATATTTATAGCAATAGAGCTTAGATTAGGGTACTCGGGTATGTGATTTCGGATTCGGGTAAATATTCAGGGTTCGAATATCCGGATACCCGTTGAGATCACTATTCTTAAGTTCTGAATGTACTTTTGAAACAGTGTGTTGTCAAGCTTGGCCTTTGACATTTCAATTTCTCTGGCTATTTCTAAGTTAACTTAATGCAAATCCCATTCTAGCAGATCATGGTGCTTCTTTACTATCCCAAGTAAAATATGAAGATACAGAGGGCACTCGTTCTGTATTGGTTTTTTTCCATAATGGCTCACAGATGACATTGTGATAAGATGAATACATCCTTATATCCTGTTCACCTTTGGAAATAAAATTTTCTGACAGCTGAAGGACCTCTGCTTTCTAATGGAACTTGCATCTCATCCGTTTTATTAATCCAATCTAATCTTCAATATCTTCCCCACAAAGGGGAACTCAGTGCACTGACTTAACAAAAATCATTATCATAAGGAGAGTTGAGGGGCATTCAAGGTCAGAAATCCAAAATTGTGGGTGTGACCAAGGGGGAAGGAAACTAAGTTGGAAAACTGAAATTAAAGAGGTGGGTTTTGAGGCTTTTCCTGATAGATGCGACAGAGGGGCCATTTCTTATTTGGAAGGGGAAAGAGTTCCAAAGAACTGGGGCATAGTGACGGAAAGAATTGGAAAAAAGTTTGACTGATTTATAAACCTTAGGGTCGAAAGTGGGGGTGTGAAGGAACTTGAGTTTAGGGATACTTCACCTTGTATTCCTGGAAGAGGTGTAGGTATGAATTAATTGGGTAGACTAGTTTAACCTGGTTAAGAAATTTGTATGTAATGAGATCAATTTTGAATTGTATCCTATATTTGACAGGGAGGTAGTGGAGTTTTTTCAGTTGAGGGGTAATGTGAGAGAATTTAGAGGAATGGCTGGGAACCCTACAAAGTGAGTTTTGGACTAACTTCAATCTTCTTGGAGCCCATCAGAATAAACTTAGTTTTCTCAGGGTTGAGTTTTAATTTGTTTGTGAACATCAAATTTTGAATGTCATTTAGGCACTTTTTTAGTTTTTGTATAGAGTGAGAGAAATTTGTTGGTGAGATTGTTATATAACTGAGTGCCATCGGCATAAAACAGGTGGTTAATACTACTGTGAGAGTGAATGATTGAGCTAATTGGGTTAGTGTAGAGGGAAAATAGAATTGGACCAAGGACATAGCCCTTGGAGACACCATCCTGGAGGGCAGCAGGATATAAAAGTGTGCCACCTACCTTGACCGAGTGTGTCCTTCCTGTGACAGATATGATTTGAACCAGCCAAGTGCTAGTTCACTGATATGTGTTGTGACTTCAGGGAAGTAGGAAAAGTTGAACTGTGAAGAACTCCACAAATCTGTCAGCCAAGAGCCGAGGGGATTTTTTGCTGGCAGTCTGTGCAACACATCACCAAGGACTCGCCATAATTTTTGGTGAAAATTAAAGTCGCCGATGAACACCATATTTTTAGTGTTGTGATGAATATCCTCTAAAAGTGTCTGGAACTGTTCCAAAAAGGTTGAAGTACTGGGAGATGGTGCTCTATATATATTCAAAAAGTAAAAGGATTCTTTGTGTAGGGATATCTTGATGAGAAAATTTTCAAAGGTAGTACAGGTCTTTGTGGGAACAGCAGAAGAATCCAAGCCATCTTTTACAAAAAACCCAGTCCTCCACCACGGCACCCTCTCCTGATGAAGATTGTAACCTGGTGGGGTGATTTTGGACAGATTGGCACTTGTGGTGACATGTCTAATCCAGGTCTCAGACATGGCGAAGAGATCAGTGTTGTTGTCAAATATAATTTTTGCTATAACCGGGTATTTGTTGTTTATGGATCTGATGTTTGCGTAAGTGACATGCAGATAATTGGGTTGTCCTGGATTTGGGTTGATATCACCAGCAAGCAGGAGTAGGATGAAGAGACGGGAAGGTGACAGAGCTGGTGGGTTTAATATTGAAGACTTGATGCTAAATTGTAGACAGAAAGTGGTGGTAGGGGGTTTGAACAGGCAGAAACTTACAACGTCAGGACATTAAATGCTTGAATTAATGTGGTGCTGATATTTATTAATGACTGGTTAGATTGCCAGTAAGATATAGACGAAAATCATTTTTGAGTAGTTGGGGGGTTTATGTTTGAAACTAAACATAAAATTTGGGAAATTGTGTGATTAGTAGGTGTGTATTGCAAGGTAGATGGTCCCCGATAATGAGGAATGTGAGTGATAAAAGGAAATCACATGATGAAATGGACAGTTTGCATTTGTAATTATCTAAGAATTTTATCCAAAAGGGGACTATATAACACTCAAAGTAGTTTGTGGATTGAACACTAGAATGAGGCAGACGTAGAGGGGATTTAAGTGTAGATATTGCATTAATGGTAAATAATTTAGAAAAAAACGGCACTTCCGTAACGGACACACGCCACCAGTTACTAAGCACTAGTTATTAAGCACCAAAGACAGAAGAATTTTCCCCTTGCTCCAAACAAGCCAAATATGGATGATATAAACAGCCTGATTTTCTTCTTTCTCCAACGTTCTTTGTATCTAACAAGTGTTTGCATCTAATCCTTGTAAATTGTTGCTAATCTGGCAATGTTGTCATGTAAATCTTGCATGCATGCATGCAACTACAAATATGTTTTTAACCTTTGCATATGTGTAAGCATAACTTAAATGATTTACCTCCATCGTCCCTACCAAGTTTTACTCCAGACCTCATCATTGGGCATACCATCTCTCCAGCCCAGCACATTAATTCTCTCGTAATTGATGACTTTGACATCTACTAAAGTGTCAATGCTTTTGCATGCCAACTCATTTTTTTTCTTTGGCATTGATAAGTTTTCTTTCCTGATGGTCAGAAGGCAGAGATTTTCTTTCTGATCTAAGCTTGGACTCGCTTTCACATTGCACCCCCAAGGACTGTGACAAGAATCGATTTTGCATTTTATGTTTTGCCCATGTTAATTTCAAGGAGATTTTCATTGCAAGTGCAACTCTTTTCGACAGTAAAGATTTTTGTTGGATTTTTGCACCAGCACATATTTTATACATGATTTTTTAAAACTATTTTCAGCTCAGATATATATTGTTTCTGGTTAGACTAATACCTGGCCCTGCTACAAGAGAACGGATTTTTGCCACCACTTGGGCTCTTCTCCTCCTCAGGGGTGACTTGGCATTTTCAGAGGCTCTTCTTGGCTTTGTCAGCCTTTTCATAAGTATTGGTTGGCCTCTAGTTTTACATCTAATTGTAGTTTTATCCAAGGCAAAGTTTAACTTGCATTTTGTTAGGTGAGTGTGGACATTTTCTTCATCCTTTGATAATGGGAATGATATTGATCTGTGTAATGTATCCAGAATAGAGAGATGTTCTTTACTACTCATATTTGAAGATATTGGAGTGCTGACCACTTGTAAAAATGGCGATATTTGCATTTCTATTTTAATTCCCTGAATATTTCCTGCATGTGTTAGTGTACTGTGCATTATGTCCAATCTCTCAGAAGAAGTTTCAGGTTCTAATAGGTTAACTGAGTTTGGTATTCATAGCTGTGAAGTGTTAAAGTTGACAAAGGTCCCTTATAATTGTGTTGCAGGCATCTGACATCCAGAGTATGCACTTGATCAGCAAATTGGCCGTCTGCCTTTTTGACATCATCTACCTGAACAATACTGTGACATGTTGGACACTATGCAGTGTTTGAGCCTTTATTTGTAAAATACTGAGACAAACATTCTGAGCAGAAGTAATGATCACATGCTGTTCTAACAGAATGTGAAGAGTAAATGTCATATATTTCACAATTTCTTGAAGTAACTTTTTCAATAAAAAGTCTTCTGAAAATTTTTTCAGTAACTGTTTCAGCAGTTTTTAGCCGTCCCGACTTTTTTTGTTTTCTCAGGTCTACCTCTTTTCTGTTGTGAATTCTACAACATACATACTGTACAGTTATGTCTTTTATGTGTTATCCATATTTTATTGACAACCTTTTCCTTTTCTCCAAGAAACTGTACACCATCCAGCTTAGAATTGTCAGAAAAGACTATTTTCATCTTCTTTTAACAATGACAGCGCATAACCTTTGGGTGATCATCTGTATCAATTAAAATATCCAAACCATAAAAAATAAATATTTCATCTTGTACCTTTTTACAAAATCTTTGACGAACTTTTTTCATAATCTTTGTATTTGCTTGTTTTCCGCAGAATCTACACAAGTTTAACAAATACTCTTGGTCCTGTTTGAAAGACATTTTATATTTAACTGGTACCAAATCATTAATCCTATAATATATTGAGGGTCACATTTCTTTAACACAGTGAAGTATTCTTTTAATTCAATCAATGAGATTTAAAATTCTACAATGAAGTTGCTAAGCATAGTTGTGATTTGGATGTCTGCAAGTTTACCAAAATGTATGAAATTGCACTCAAAATAAGCCTGCATTACTTCAACAGAAAAAGTGGAAACAACATGTGATTTATTTGTATTAAAAGATCTTTCTTTCCTGAGTTGGCTGGTATAAATTTTATGTAGATAAAACACCCATCCTGGATAAAAAAGATGACTAAGGAACTCTGGTATTTCACAGAAATTACAACTTATTCAAGAATTTCAATGACATTCAAGTAACTTTAGCGAACAAGATAACTTTCCATCTTTCCCAAATATTTTGTAAAATTAACAACACAGTATGTAATATTGTAACAGAGAATGACGATCGAACTATTTTAAATGTCTGTAATTCAGAGTTTGAACACAATCTTGAAATGTTAAATGTTCACACAGACATATTTATACTTGCAAGTAATAGCAATATTATTTACACCAAGTATGAAATTGAAACCGGTTTCCATGATTCCTTTTGTGAAAGTGAATCATATTACTTTTCGGTATATTTATATTTAATCTCCATTTCATGCACCAGTCGTACAATGAGTAAGAATTTTCTGTAAATCTGTTTCAGTGTCATGTTTTTTTTTAATTATACATTTTTATTTGTTTTTAGTTGACACATACACATAACATATACACATGTACACATATAAACAAATGAAAGAGAACAGTATACATGGAACTTAATGATCCATACCGAAAAAAACAGTTTCTAAAGTAGCATATTGTCTGTTTTGACAACACTTTTTTTGAGCGTTCATACATAAAAATATTTTTTTAATGTTTTTTAACTCTATGTTTGCCAGCTGTGTATACACAGATTTTTTATTTTATACCTCTTTATTCAATTTCAAAGGTACCATAATGTCTGTTTTGATAAACACTGCCTTAAATGTCCATATATATTTAAAATAAATTTGTCATTTAAATTACATGTTGTTTTTTTAACTCTATGTTAGCCAGCTGTGTATGCAATAGATCTTTAAACAGAGTCCATTTCCTCAAGAATGTGGACAATTGCGAATTTATAGTGGCTAAAAACTCTTGCTCTTTATATATCTGGTGTAATTCATGGCAAAAGGCTGTAATGTTCGAGGATGATCTTTTTAGTGTTACTTCAAAAATATAGTCCTTTATTAACAGTAGTAATATATTAAGGGCGTCAGAATGATTGCCCACTTGGATTATTCTCAACAAAACCTCCTGAATGGTGAACCGACATGTAATACTTGTTAAGGGCTCCATCCATTTATCAACATTTAACAGAAATTCTTTAACTTTGTCACAATGAAAGAAAAGGTGTTCAATAGTTTCCTCAGATAACCCACAGTTTCTACCAAGGTTAGTTACTGTTTTAGACATTTTAAAGAGTAGGCTTCTAGTGCCAAGGATTATTCGATACTATAGCCAAACAAGGTATTTGATTAAATTGAAGTAAATGGTGAATATTTCTTTCCATTCCGCATGGGAAAGTTCTTTTGAGAGTGCCTTTGGCCATTTCCTCTGGTAGTCTTCGAGGTTCTTTATATTTGCTCTCTCTACTAATAATTTGTAAAATGTTTTGGTCCCTTTTCGATTCTTACTTAATAGTCCTGTCAGAGTAGGTTGGATCGGCTTAAAAACTGGTCCAGTAATCTTGAATTTTTTTAAACAATATGTCAAGCCTGTCTTTAATCTGTAGTAATCGAGGAAGCTACAATGGTAACGAAAAAACTCTACCAGTACATCACAGGATAAAATTTGACCATCCATATTACAAACATCTGCTATAAATATACAACCATTTATGTACATATTTTTCTAAAAAAATTGAACTTCGAGATGTGTGGGTTCTACCACAACAGCATATTTATTGGTTTGCTGATAGTAATTACTTCTAATATTTGTTGCCAACTGGTTAGAAGATCATAATAATATTTATTGCTTACATTTTTCTTCAAATTCTGGTGCCATAGTGAGCCCATGTCAAAAAAATTTTCTTTTGCTACCTATATTATATTCAGTTGAGGTTGACCATTGTGAAACAGTATCAGCAAGATATTGTTTTACCCATGTTGGTTGCAAGGCTTCTATGAATATTCCCAAATCTATCATTTTTAGACCTCCCTGCTGATAAGGTTTATTAATTAATTTACCTTTTATTTTATCCGGCTTATTGTTCCAAATAAATTTATAGAACATAGAATTGATTTTCTTAATGTCAGATGCAGGAGGCTTTGGCATGACAGTAAAAAGATTGATAAATTTTGGCAATATTAGTGTTTTGAGAATGTTAATTCTGCCAAGTGGAGTGGTATATCTCTGGTTCCAAAAATTCAACCTCTTTGGTATTTCGTCAACAATCACGCTGTAGTTCAAATTTTGCTACTAGGTCTGTAGAAAAATTTAACCCCAATAAATTAAATGTTGTTGAGCCCCACCTTAAATTTTTGTCAATATTTAGTTTGGGTTTTGAACCTCGCTTTTTCCCAATCCATATCGCTTGAGTTTTATCAGTATTAACAATCAAGCCAGAGTAATTACCAAATATTTCTAACTTGTTTAGTGCTGACTGGAGGGGGCCACACTCACCAATTAGTATCAATGTAGTGTTGTCGGCAAACTGAGTTACTTTAATCACATTACCATTGACATTTATACCCTTAATATCCTGGTTGGATTCAATCATTATATACAAAACTTGGGCACATATCAAAAAGAGGTACAGAGACAGGGGGTCTCCTTGTCTACAACTCCGTTCAATTTTAAGCTTGAAAAACCCCCGTTTGAGCAGGGGAAATGAGTTGATTCAGTACAGACTTTATACATTAGGCTATAACACTTGATAACATTTTATAAACTACAGATAGAAGCGATATTGGGTACCAATTTAGAATTAGATTGTTCATCCCAAAGTTTTTTAAAATCTTTACTTAATTTGTAGTGATCTGATAAGTGTGAATCGCTATATGCTGTTTCTTTTGAAAGAGTTTAGCATAAAAATATCTTACTACCTTAAGGATAGCCTTTTGGTCCATCAGAATTGAGCCGTCAGTCCTCACTAGTTTTCTTATTGTTTTATTCACATAAGTTTTGGTTTCCAGAGATGCTAGGTATTTTGAAGGTTTTTCTCCTTCGTTTAACCAAGTTGCCTTAGTTCTTATCTTTAGACCTTCTACTTCATCTTTTCTTAGGGTTTGTAATTCCTCGTTCTTTTGATTTAGTTTTTCAAAATTATGCTAATGAAGGTCTTTCTCTAAATTTTCTATTTTATTTTATATCTTTATAATTTTTAAAGAATTTTCTTTTTTCAGTCTAGAGGAAAACTTTATAGTCCCCCCTCTAATTTTTGCAACAAATTTTCTAAAACATACAATCATCGATTGTAAAATGCAGATTTTTATCAGGGACCCTATTTATATTAACTGGATTATAGACATATGCAGCATAGAGTAGTTTTTCTTCAGCTATCAATTCATTAATTTTAATTAAGTAGTCCTTATTTTTTAGTAGAGAGCAATTGAATTTCCAAATACCTCTGCCTTTGTTAAAATGGTTTGTGACTAGTATCATTTCTACAAAAAAATGATCAGACCTGTAGCCGGGCCTTATATTGTACAGTTATCAACGTTATCTAGGAAGGAGTTGGGGGCCAACAGGTAATCTAGTCTTGCCTGTTTCAAAGGGTTTCTCCTACGCCATGTAAATCTTTTAGCATTTGGATTGAGGGAGCAAAAATTGTCTTTCCAGTTTCCACTGAACATAGATGACAGAAGCAGATTTTGCGATTGAGGGTTATTAATATTTTTATAATTATAACAGTCTACAGTAGGGTGAAGTTCTAGGTTAGGTAAGAAGTAATTGAGTGAACTGTTATCGATAATCTCAAGAATGAGCTTGAAATCTCACTTGTTTTAAGATCAACAACTAACAGATTGCCTTAATCATCTGAGTAGGTGTCCATTATAGTGAATTCAAGGTCTTTTTCAACAAAATTGCAACACCCCTAGAATTTCATTTAAATCCACTTAGTAAGACTTCGCCAGGCCACAAATTTTTTATCTTTGTAATATTCTTTCCAGTCCAATGGGTATCCTGTATGCAGGTTATATCACATTTTAATTGATCTAGATAATTTAATACATCTACACATTTGGTATTATCTCCTAAACCTTGGCAGTTTGCCGAAAACAGTTTGATACTGTTACTCATGTAACGTATATGCATTGTGGACCCCCTGGTGATTATGCCAACAATTAATGTATAATAAGGACTTAATACAAGAGCAATGTACAACACTGTAATCTATTCTTAAATTTCTGTAGTGCAGATGAAACAGCTCTAAGTACTGAGAATCAAATACAGGACTTGCACAAAATATAAACATGGTATAAAATATACATTCACCAGTTTTAACATAATTATAAAAAAATAAACAAAAAACGAACAAACAAAAAACAAATATGTACATGAAATAGACAGACTATTGACATTTGTAAGAGACCAAAGGGTTTCAATTTGGTAACAAGGTTTTGCTTTAAATATAATGTTACATTGACCATTTTAGCAACCCCACTAGAGAATTTAGTATAATAATCATCCTTTTTGCAACGCCACTTCATAACCATAGTCTTTTGCAAAGTTGCTTTTAACATCTGGTGCTACACCTTATTGTAATTTTATCAAGCTTAGCACAAACAGCATGTCATATTTTTTATTTTCTAATATATTTAAAAACCTTAACTTACATGGGCAGAGATATCCCAAAATAACTAAATATAAGGTTTTAACATTTTTTCATGCACAAGCCTCTTTGTCATTTTTGTCATACTAAGCTCCCAAACCATATCCACAATATTGTTTTCCACTAGACTTTATGCAGTAGTTTGTATTCAATGCATCATGCATTCTCTTTTCACTAGAATTTATGTACTAATATTTACCACAAAACACTTTTTGACAGCTTCATCATGCTTTGCTCCGAAACCAAAGCCACAATATTGGTTTTCACTAGAGATTTGATGTATTATTGTGCATAAATACGTCATACACTCTCTTTCCGCTAGAGGGTTTATGTATTAATATTCACCCCAAAACACCGTGCAATATTATTTTCTACTAATAGTGAATGTACTATTTTCTACCACAAACCACAGGGTCATTAGTTAGAGTGCTAGTATACAATGTTTAGAACAAACACCGTGTAATATCATTTTCTACTAACAGTAAATGTACTATTTTTACCACAAACAACAGGGTCATAAGTTAGAGTGCTAATATACAATGTTTACAACACCATGTCATAATATTAAATGTACTATTGTTTACCACAGACACCAGGGTCATAAGCTAGAGTGCTAATATACAATGTTTACCACAAACATCATGTCATAAAATTTTCCACCAGAGTTCAGTGTACCAATCACTCTCTTTGCAATGCCACTTCATAACCATGGTCTTTAGTGGAGTTGCATTTAAACACCTGAAGCTAGACCTTTTTATTTGCTTATCAAGCTTAACACTAGCATCATGTCATGTTATTTTTTACTGGAGAGTTAAAGTGTCAATAATTACCACAAGCATCATGTCATATTACTTTCCAATAGAGACTCAATGTATTATAGCTATAGCTGTAGCACAAACAATATGTCATTGTTATTTTCCTGTAGCTGCACTTTCACTCACTACACTCTATACCATAGTTAGAAATGGAGAAACAACGCAAAATTTACATAATAGTGTTTTTTGTTTTTTTCTTTTTTTTCTTTTTCTTCTTTTATTGTTATTTGAGAGCATCTTCCCTAGCTTTATCAAGCTTATCACAAATGGAGGACCTCAACACTCTAGATCCAGAATTTGCAAGATGCAGGCCATCTTTTTGAAAAGGTTCCTGTTTGATTGAAGCTGTATTTGTCAAAAATGGTTTATGTGTTGGTATAAAATATACAAAATTGAAACTGTTGAATTTTCGTAAAATATTGTTATAGTTTTTTAAAACCAGTTGCTGTCTATCATAGTCCCACACCCTTGTTATCAGCTACAAGCTGTATGTGACCTGTCTAGGGCGATATACAGAGTGGGATATATTTTTTGTATACAAAGGTGCCAAAGTACCTTGGATACTTAGTTTTAACAACCTTGTTTAGTAATATCTCGGAAACTATGTAACTGACAAATACGGATTATATACCTTTAAAAGATCTATGTAGAGCACTTCAGCTCCCTTTTGTCACACAAAAATCTTTACAGAAATGGTTGAGAAATCGTTAGTTAAGAATTCATGTTTGCATATTCATTTGTGCCTGTATGTATATGATATCTTTTTACATTTGGTCTTTAATTTAACTTAATTTTATTCATAAATTGTAAAAATGGTGGATAATAAAACTAAAACATCCCTCATTAGACAAATACATAAAAATATATCAGTTTCCTGAAGATGGCAGAAAGTTGAAGGTCAAAGGTCAATGGAAGGTTAAAGTGGATAACAGATTGAAATTTGAGGATTTTATTTACATGTTAGTTGTAGAGTACTAAAAGTTTTAAAAATTTTTGTACAAAGTTGAAAATTTTTTAGACACCATTTTAACACAATAAAGACAACTCGTGTCACATAAACATTTATAAAGGATGACAATTCGTCAACTACAAGTATATAATAAAACAACTCGTGTAAATAATCATAAAATATAATCACAACATTCGAGAGGGGGAACTAGGGTAGTGCCTAGCCCTACGTAATGGGGCTCAAGTGAAAGGTCGAGAGGGGGCCACCAGGGAATTGTCTGATCCTGCCTTGGATTAAAATGTCTGAATATCTGTTAATTGTCATAATCGAGAGGGGGCCACCCAGGGTCAGCCTGGGGCCGCCTAAATCCTACTGCAAGCCATGTAACAGGGAGGGGGGGTGGGTTGTAATTTCTTGAACACTTCAGTTAACAACAAATACAATATGGCCTCTATCATAAACAGAGCGCAGATTTTAAACCCCTAACAATGCCTGATTGGTTGGCTGGAGGTGGAAATAACTAATTTGTGATACCTAAAGTTTAAGGTGTGAAACTGAAGTAGCAGGCCCCTAACAGGCCGTGCTAGCCACACTCATAAAGATTATCAATATAATACTCATGCTGTAAAAATATTGTTATCCTCATTTGTGACATATTTTTTTCAATATAAATCATTTGGGAAGTTTTCCTATTGTATCTACTAGAACTTCAAACTCAGTCATCATCGTTCCATTTTCATAACTATTAAATGTTCTTTGGTTGACTATTTCAGACTACTTTTCCACTCAAACTGATTCTGAATTGCCTTAGTGTTCTTTCCTTGTATCTGTTCATGTTGCTCCTGCTGCCGTAGAAATATCCTCAAGTTGGTTTTGTTCAGATTTCTCTTGCATCGAAGAATTTTAACTTTCTACTCAAGATCCTGTATCGTAAATTAGCGCAATAATTTGTGGGTTTCTGCTATTGAGCCGATTAGCATTGACAATATTTAAAAACTGAGAAACTGACCCCAGAAGTATCGTTTCCAAGAGCAGTCATGACCTGTTCAGCACCTTGAGTTGGACTTTTATTCACCCTTTCTGGAACATTAGAAGTCGTGATGCACACATCCTGATTCCCCAGAGGATTTGGCACCACACCTTCAACTGCTCTAAGCAGGTTTAAAAGTTTCTTTTGTGGTTCATCTTTCAAAACCTTTTTGTTATGCTTAGCAGAGGAAGCAAACATTGCTTTACAGTTTTCTTTCGGCTTAAGAAGCTTACCATCAATTTTGATTTCAAAATCTTTTAGTTTTTCGTCAATAACAGACACAATTTCAGATATCAATCCCTTTTGAAATCCATTAATCTTTCATCCAGATAAGATTGAATATCCTGAGCCTGAAGGCCCATGACATTTATTATCCAGACAAACCGAGTTTTGGGCTAAATGTTTGTTCCCGTAAAGCCAGAGGATGAGAGTTTTCCTTACTAATTTTATCTTCCACTACATGATGGTTACAAAATGTATCACTTTAAAATTACAATAAATTGATAGTAAATATTTTAAATGTTGCCAAATCAACATCAATAACCATTATAAAGTACAGAAATATCCATTATGGAGTACATAAGAAAATGCTCAGACTAATTAACCCCCAAAACATGTCTTCACACCTTAAAGTACAACACACACATGTAAATGTTAACAATTGTGATGTGCCATTGTCAGGTCACGTAATGAGGTTCATGAAAATTTCAATGCACTATCAACAAACACCCAACACTGAAGTTCAACCCAAGAACCTGCATATATATACAGTTATTTATTTTTCTGAACACATATTTAATAAACAGGAAAATCTTTTGCCACACCAAAAATACTCAGTGAACTGTAAACACAGTTCAAGTTAATATTTTCTTACTAGATTATCCCAAAGTTTCCAATATGTGATTGTTTCACTGTCAACCTAGGTCAAGTTCATCAATTCAAACAAAGATTACTCTAAAATATTGCAACATGTACTTGCTCTACTGTACAAAAAACTTTTCTGGAAACTATACTTTTTCCAAGCTTGAAGGGGAAAGTTTTCGTCCTGGGGCGAAAATCTCCTCAAACTACAAAGATCACACATTTGGAGTCCCTGTATACAACTATCAACAAACACCACAACTTACTGGGATTTAACATATCACCTTTTGACAGCACTGATGAACTCTTCCTTTCAGTCTAAAAGGGCATAAGTCCTCAAGGTATTTTATAAATTGATGCAGTTTTTTACAGTTTTAACGTACACAAACTTTATTTAAATTTTCAACAGCAGATTCCTGCATAAGCTCTTCTGTACACAGCAGTTGTTAAGGTTCTGAGGTAGGTGTGCATTACAATGAACTTGCCAAGCCACTTTAGTTTGTTTATTTGAACATCACACTTGACAGAGTATTAAAGGTTCTTAAATGCTCTTTGACCCATTGACTTTGGCCTTTAATCCCAAAGTTTTAGAGCATTACTGAATGTGCTGTCAAATTAATTTATTTTTGCCAAGCTTACCCCAAAACGTACTGCAAATTGTGCAAGACGACATGACAAAGTAACACATGACTTACACCAATTGGAGATGCTCCAAGTGCAACCAGAATAAAAAGTATGTCATATGCAATTAAATTAAGCAAATGATGCATTTGTAACCATTGTCAATCTGAAGTTGGGTGCATTTGTTTTCAAGATGAAACTGTTACCGGAAAGGCCTGCACTTGGCAAAGCAAGTGTGAAGTTGTAAAGTTTCCAACCTGTATGCAAACCTTTTATTGTTAACATTATTATAGTGCATACATTGACAGTACCTTCAAAAATATGCTATGCCGTACCATCTACTAAAAGCGAAATTAATTTATTATGATGATGTTAACTGGATTTAACCATATTCATTGTATCAACACTAATGGGTATTTCCCTGTGTTGCCACATCAAAAGCCTATCTGTGAAAGGCCCACGTCAAATTTAGGGGAAGCAGCCCACTGAAGTTCAAAATTTAGCTCATCATCAGATGCTTAATATTGTATATTATAAGTATCTGGTCACTTCCAGTTGTGAATGTGGCTCTCCTTGAAATTTAGTAATTTCATGTTCTTTCTTGCTTCTTCCTATTCAACTACGTTATTGTGTGACTTAATCAAGGCTGCTGTTGTAGTGATATGAGAAGCAGCTAAGCCTACTCGTTTGTGGCTCATTTGTGGGTAGTTTGCACTTATTTTGCTTGTTTTACGGTAATGTGTGCATCCTTATTTGGCCCTTTTTAGACTTTTTAAGGTTTTTGATGGCATGAAAGAAGTAATATTGCCATATTGTGGTTTTTCGGTATACTTTATTTGTGTAGACAAAAATAATATGAAGTGATTTATGTAGAAGTACCCAATGTTTATTGATGTAGAGTGTTTCTAAGATATGTATAAATGCTACAAACATTATTGGGAAGCAGAAACGAAAAATAAAACATACAAAAGTCTAGTACCGCCTTTTACTAGAACACCAAACCCCGCAATATATTCTCTGCAAGATTTCAAATAAGGAAGCTGTCCTGTGCTAGATAAACCTGATATCCAGGTTACTACTGCTTACGTACTCATTCTTATCTCTTAAAAACACATTTCAAACACTTATTAAGACAATTCTACCAGTTATTATCACAAGATATTATGATATTTCCTTAAGACATTATATATAAGTTATTACTACATCTTCGAAAATCTATGTTGATAGAAATTGTGATGGGAATGACTTAGTATCTTGTGAAAAAAAATTGCTAACTTATGGTAATAACTTAATATCTTATGGGAACAAATTGTGATCACATGGGAATGATTTGCTATATATTAGTAATGACTTCCTATCTCATGCTAATGGGAAAACAGTTTTATATCCCTTCCTGCTCTGTAGTCCCACTCCCCATCTACTCCCCATCTACTTGAAACAAGCTGAAAACAAAGGGCATGCTTATAAGCAAATTAGAGCTTATATGTAGCATGAGAGGCCACTGTGGCGCAGTAGCAACACACTCGCCTCCCACCTCTGAGGTTGTCGGTTCAATCCCTGGACCTTATGTGGAAAACATGGTAGTTCTTACTGATGGTCAGCAGTTTACTGTAGAGAACTTTGATCAACTGTATGTACTGGATTCCTCTGTCCAAATTCAAATAAACTTAGAGACACCGACATTGAACTGTCTGAAAAAGTGTTATTTAATTTTTTTTGTTTCTACATATGACATTCAACTGTCTTTTTATCAAAAGATTGGCAACATACATTTCTTTTCTTTTCAGATACCATCCAACAATGTTATGAGAACATGAAACAAATAATTGCGAGGTAAGTTTTAATATATTAATATCATCCTACGGATTGGTATTTTGTAACAGTATTTATGGAGTTTTTGTATTTTATTGTTACATTGCAATATTTTTCATCTATGTCTAATATTTTATTTTTACAATTGACCATCGTGTATAAATAATCAATCACCTGTTTATGAAAATGAAGTCCTTTTTATGTGTCTTTGTGTAAAAAAACAGACATCATTAATGTCATCTGCGTTTTTGGATACAAGTAAAATGAGAGAGCTTTTAACACCTGAATATACATCAATTAAAACATCTTTCATTGCAAAATATCATTGTAGTACAAAAAGTGATTTGACTTTAAAAAATCTGAACAAACAAACATAATTATGCACATTTCTGTATAGTTCCACATGTTTGCGAATGCTAGACATTTTGTGGCAATTTAGATCTCATTTTACTTTACAGAAGTAGCCTTCCTTGGTGTACTTGTGTTTACAAGTCAGGAGCAAAAATAAAAATTGGAGTCTAGCCTGGAAAAATACGGTAAGCTGAAAAATTTATGTATATTTTTAATAAAAAGTATTATGCCATTGAAGAGAGAAGCTTAGAATATCTGAGCCAAAAGTCTTGGAACATTCCAAAGGGATCCAAAGTGATGGGTGCATTTGGAAGTGGAACATTAGCCTGTTTTGCACAAGATATGAACGGAGAAAGCTGTTATGCAGTTACCGCTCAACATGTGGTTAAAGAGAAAGATGATTCAATGGTCATTTATACAAAAGCATCAGAACATGAGAGTGGTGAAAGCAAAAAGGAAATTGAGCTTTCTACTAGCTGTTTTGGCATTCTGAAGGTGATTGATGAAAATATTATAGATATAGCAATGCTGAAAATATCAGATAGTCTCGGATTAAAAGATCAGTTTACCAGTCAGGATGAGTTAATCATTGGAGATTTGAACAGGGGTGGAGAGGGTAAGCTTGTGTACATGATCGGTGCAGAATCCAGCAAAATTAGATGCAAAATCTGTGATCCTGACGTTTGGTTTCGCAAAGATGAACTGGATGGCAGAGGATTTTTTTTGAAGCCTATAAATCGTAAAAACACTGCTGTATGCGGAGACAGTGGAGCCTTGGTTTGCTCCAGGGATGAAAACAATGTTGTCTTTGGATTGCTGATGGTAGCTATCCCTTGTCACAATAAGAAAACTATTTTCGGTTGTGTAAAAATAAAGGACTGTTTGAAAGCTCTAAAGGATGAGCATTCTGCTACTGTTAAACTATATGAAAGTAAGAATGCCACATGGATCAGTCAATAAACAGATGAAAGGCAAAACTAATTTCCAAGAGACTGTGATGTTACAGTGGAGTGCCATGAATGAACTGATGTATCATAGGGAGCTGTTAAAGTTTAAACATTTAAAGATACATTACATACTGTTTACTATGTCTGGCTTTCAGTTATTAAAGTGTAAAACTTGAAAGTATTGCAAGGCTTACACTGTTTTTCTGTGAGAAATGCATGATTGTTTGTACACTCCTAACGTTTGATTACCACGTATTTATTTTGCTATGCTACTGTTGTTTTATTTATATTCACATGTTATAATGTATATCCTGTGGCATATGTAACTTTTTCTCAATGGTCTGTGTAGTGTGGACCCCTTCACTGTCTCTGCAGACAATGAATTTTTAAGCACAAGCTCTAGACAGGCTGCACTTCTTTTTATTACTCATTTCTCCGATGGCTTTGTGGCCCGCACTAATAACTCTTTTCGGACTTGTTTGTACTTCTTTCTTGGTTGTTGTGCCTTAATGAGGGAGCTTCAGCACTGTAAAAGTCATATTAGAATTAGATTGTTCACAAGATTTAAATCTCTACTGTTGAGGTTATGTGCAGTGTATTTTTACTTATGTCTTACATTAGTTTAACTTTGACACAAGGCGATGGATATTTATATGTCATGTACAGGAAAATAATTTCTACATATAACTATTGCTAATTTAAAATACTTGAAAGATGCCATGAAATTGATGTGGTATTGGTCTAGTTGACTATTTCTGTGCTGAACGCATATAATGGTTGAATCATATTTTCAGTACAAAGAAGATTTCTTGTACAAAGAATTGATGTTCAGAGCCAATTAAAGTGAAATTTGTAATGAAAATACAATATTCCAAATCAATGTAAAATATCATAACCCAAAAGGAATTATATAAGTACAACGTGAAGATATGCAAATTAATTCAACTCTAAGTGGTTTTAAACAGATGAAAAATCTATGCTTGAATTCAGAGACACATGACAATGCAGAGTACCTTTATTTCACTCTTTCACTGTAAGGTTTAATAATGATATCAGCATGTATGCTATTTGTTCATTTTCAATAATTATTTGATTCACAAGGATAACGTCACATGAAAATGAAAATGGAGATTGCTCAATGTACATCACATAATTCAGATTCCCTGTTTATATATGCTTCTTGAGATTCCTGTTGATATTCAAATTCATGTTTAAATCTGTGAAATAAGGGTGATCATAGTTTCTCAAATATAGAGTATCACGAATTAGACCTGAAATGATATTTTTACTGTGATCAGCAAGAGGCCATCTTAAAATTTTCTTAAATTTACCGTAGAAGTCGGAGTCACACTTTACATTAAACTTTTGACTGAGAAACTGCAGGGTCTTACTTGCTGCTGAGCCACTTTCCTGCAGAGCCAGATTACCACATATTCTAAATTTTATATTATCAGATGGGAAATTTATGTGCATAAATTTTAAAAACCTAAGCGCCAACTGATTGTCAATTGGATGACAATTACAAAAATATTGTATTAAATTACTTGCTGTTGTCTTAGGAAGGGACAACAATTTTCTCAAAGCTTTATGCCACTGTGTATGAAATTTTTATTTTTATTAAAAAGACCCGAAAGGACATAACCATATAAAGGCATACAATAAGTATTGAAGAGTTGCAATTTGACATCAAATGGTGTAAAACTAAAAGTAGAACTAATATAATTTACCACACAATAAAAGTCAGTTATTGTTCTATCAATGTTTGAACTGTTACAGTTTCTACCAATCCAGTTACCCAGGTGTTCTCCAAATTCACATGCACTAATAGATATATCATTAAAGTGCAGATCTTTAACTCTATTTGGATCTTTATCCATGTTTATAAACTTTGTTTTCTCAACATTGAACATGATATTATATTCTAAGCCAACCTTATATTCCAATTCTATCAATTTATTGGTACTAAGTAGAGTAGGTGCTAATATTGCTATATCATCTGCATAACCCATGCAACCATAAAATTCCTTTTCCATATAACAACCTAATCCAGAGTTACTTAAAGCTTTCAACAGCTGATCAACATATATATACCAAACCGTATTGGAGAGATAACCCCTCCTTGTTTCACCCCATTGTAGACCTTAAAGGTGTGAGATGTGATGTGTAAATTAACAGTTACCCCATTTTACATTCAGAGATTGTAATGTGTACAGATTAACCATGAATCTACAGTATAATGAGCATATGCCCATTTTTATTATAACAGTTGTTTATGATACTGCCATTAAAAGTATAAAATTACACTCTGATAGATTTATTATTCAAGAATATTTAGTTGTGTACAACAGTGATGATCTGGTAGATAAGAAATTATGGATGCATCAGAAAAAGTATCAAGCTCATGACTATGTTCTGTATTCACTAAGGTTTGACATGATATAGTTTTAGCTGTTAAAAGGAGTAGAAACCCAACAAAAATTAGATAATATTATGTATACAACTTGCCATTTTTAACAAACAAGTTTAGTGTCTCAGAGCTTTTAGGCTATCACGACACTTTCTAGTATACTTGACGTACTTAACTGTAATGGATGTGTTTAACTTCACACCATAACCATTGTAAAGTACAAATACCATTTTCATATCTGATCTGGAAATTTAATATGACATAAAATTATTAAACTTTAGAGAGTAGATGTTGTTACAGAGGCTGTTTCAAACCAACAAAAAGCTCAACATTTAGCTTTAGATATCTGTATACAGAATTTAAAGGTTTTTGTTTTCAAATCGTGTTTGACCTTACTTAAATTTTTTACTGATAACGTCATTCTATTTTTAGGGTTGTTGCTGTTGCCGTATGATGCATCAGAGCACTCTGTCCTTATTAAGTGATTTGAATTTGAAATTTATACTAGAAACTAAAACCTACAAAAATCTGCAAGGTTTGCCAAGATAAAATTTGCTGATGTTACAATGATACACACAATAATTGGAATAAACTGCAAATTGGGATAAAATATGTATTGCTTTGATACTTTGTGTGTTTGTATGAGTTTTCTGTGCATTACAGTGTTTATTGCTTTAACAATAAATTGTTTGTAGAATGATTTAGTGTTTACATTAGAAACTAGATCCTACATAAATCTGTAAAGGATGCCAAAAATATCCAGACATATTAGAACCGTTTTGCTGTGCCGTGGGCAAACCACTCAGGGAGTTCAGGAAAAAGAATTTACAAAAGAAGTACCAAACTGATGTAGATAGCCTCTAGTGCACTGATGTTCCAGAAAGGATAGTCCACTTTCTCAAAGGAAGCCTGTGTCCATGTTAGTGTCTTATTGGAGAGAAAGACTGTGGTGGAAGGCAGGTGCACACCTAAGCTAAACCCAATGAGACATGTATAAGGAAAATACATTAACTGTTATCGATCTTCAAACTGCACTTTGTACCACTAGGCATATTTGACTTGCAGACACATTTTGCTATTTCTTGCATTAAGGAAAACATCGGTATTTTTAGTTTATCTTTGCCCACTCAAGAAACATGTGGTGAAACACACTTTTCTCTTACTGAATTTCATATATAGAATATTCTTAACAACAATTAATGTCACATCTATACTGAACTCAATGATTAATCGATTTACTGTTTATCTAGTCTAATCTACTTCTTTGCATTTACATTATCTTCCCCATAATGGGAAAGTCAGCGCATTGACAAAGTTCAGTGGAACCTGCTTAAGGAACCACCTGTTTAGAGCCACCACCTGTAAAGTACAACAACCTTTGACACCCCCGTGACATATTACATTAATTTGAGCCTGCAAAGTGCAACCTGCATCCAGCAATCACTTTGTATATCCCAAGAGAACCCTATCTTTATAGAATCCCAATGTACTTATTTTAGCTGCAATATTCATTCAAACTTTATTTATCATGATCATAAATATAATTATTCTTTAAGCATACTTTACTTTAAGCGCTGCTCCCTATACATATATATTAATACAGTCTGTATGAAAACAAAAATCAACATGAAAAGTGGAAAACTTTACATTTTCTAAATAGGTTGTTTCTAAATGCTCTGTTTATTATAAACGTGTTACAGTTGTCAGCATCAGACCCTGTACTTTCAAGTTATTATCTTGTACTTTGAATTTTACTAATTATATTTCACTTTGTGGCTAAAGTAATCTCACAAACTCTAAAAGTAATCACAAGAAACTGAATTCACACGGCATTCACTCGGGATGTTCAGGACAATATAAATATTAGTTAAGGAGAGTTCATGTGTTGTCTATTGCTCTTGGTTGATGAACAGCCTGGTATTTCACTTATTGTAATTTATATTTCGACATTTTTTGTATTAAAATTTAATTTTACATGCAATTGCTCTAGTTTTACTCCCATAAGAATACATGAGGCTCAAATGTAACAGATGTAAATAACAAATTATATCTGGTTGAAAAGAGCTCTAAAAGTTTGGTTGATATTTTCCTAGGTTTCATTTCACTGACAAAAACACTTTTATTCATCAGTGCAAATAAATCCAGATTGTAAGGCTTGAAATAAGTACACATCAGGAATTTTGGTGTGTATTGTCCCAAGTTGTGGTGAGAGCCCGGTTCAGTCTAATGATGTATAATCAGATAAGGGAATTGTTCCCAATTTATTAAACTGGCTGACGAGGATTTTATGTTGGAAAGGCTAATATTTATTTGTAAGCTTATATATTTCTCTACACCCAATAGAAAGCTGTCAACTTCGGAAGACAAACAACCACTTGCATTTGCTTAAGCAGGAAAGTTAAATAACCAGATGGGAAAACAAGCATCATGGAATAAAAGAATTAACTTTTTTTTTTTTTTTTTTGGGGGGGGGGGGGGGGGGGTGTCTGAGCTGGGGACAAGACAAAGCTTTTTTTCATTTTCTTTTTTTGCAAATTTCCTATCACTACAAAACTTTATGGAATGAAGCTTTGTTTTGATACAGCCATAATATTTCAAACAGGCTGACTCCAATTTTCTAGTACACAAAAGAAAGACATGGTATGTGCCTTTTGAACATATTACTAAACCTCTACTGTTAATATTGACCGACCATTCTTAGTTGTTGTTTTTTTCTTGATCTAAACACATAAGGTTTATACTTCAAACACAATGGCTTTTCAATAAAACAGGAAAGTTGCACTACACAGTTTAATGATAAACTCCATGAAAGACTTACTTTTCAAGTTTACATCACACAAATTTCACTGATTTCACAAGCCTTACATCATATTATGTTGTGTCAATATTATACCTTGAAGTCTGACCTGATGTTATGCTTTTAACTTCTAAAGATTTTCACTTGTCACTTCAAATTTGGACCTATTATAATTTTAAGATATGTGTACACAACAGGACATACCTGTATAAGTCCAATCATGCTGAGAACATTTTAATTCTGGTTTTCAAAGCAAAGCCTATTATAAGTTAATTATGTAATTCCAAATAGTTATTGCATTAAATTTTTAGGGACCTTCTATAATCTTAGTCTTAAAAAAGTCTTAAAAATCAAAAACTAGAAAGGTCTAAACATAACCCAGTCCATTGGTAATAGATTGAACTTTTGCACCAAAGACTTGGTTAAAAATGTTTTCATTGCAAACCTGCCTTTTCTTTGGAAAAAAAATTCCATCAAACAAATGATATATGTTACCACTAGGGTATTTTGGGTAAAAAGAAGGTCACATATTGAAAATTTTGTAGTTATTCAATAAATCAATCTTAACTTGGTCTTATCTAAGTTACCCTTTGTGGAATTCAATTAAATCCAATATTTAGCTGAGGCAATAAGCTCAGATTCAAAGTGGTGACTCCACATGAGACAATCTAAGACTAAGACCCTTTGTTATACCAGTCAGTCTCTGATTTGTATTTTCGCAGCAATGCATTTGATTTATTTTCAATACAAGCTGAGCTAATGCAGCAGCTTCATCAAGTCTTTACAGTAAAAGTGTGTTCAAATAATGTGATCAGTTTCCAAGAAAATTAAATATTCTCCAAAAATGATTGTACTGCTACAAAATATACTGAGAAGATCACTTGCAGAGTGAAGACCTCCATCAAGGCCCAGCACTTCCTTTTGTTTGTCAGTGTAATGATGAAAAGATATTCAGAAAGTCCTGGATCCCAAACTGGCTGCAGATCAATTGAGATATTAGATCAGTTCTGTGTAATATCACGTCAATGCTATTGTAAATAATTGATGTAACAAGTTGATGTAATGAGACAATTTTGTGTGATTTTGCTAACAAGTAATATTTACAAAATTCAGCTTTTCAGTCCCCAGGGGATGGAAATAGACCAACGTTGGGCTATTATAAGTTATTCAAAACTACTGTATCTTTTTTCATAACAAACGTGTTCATTTTAGATCTTTAAAATTCAAGTGGCTATATTCATTGAAGTTGTATTATTTAGGAAAAGAGAGCATAATATGACCTGGAAAGGTAAAAATTGCTAAACCATCTACCGCAGTGGACACGCTTCACTGAATAATATACACAAGATTTTGAAAGTTGGAAAAAGAGACCAAAACTGAAACCTTTGTGAAAGGGAGAGGCCGGCAGTGAAAGAAAGCCATAAGGAGCCAGAGGGATGGGGAATTTAAAAATTTTTTGATACCCACCAGGAAGCCAAAATAATAAAATTGTAAAAGAGGAAAGGCGATTTATGAGCTATTTGACTATGAGGTAAGGTATGTATTGATTAAAAAGCAAAACTATGCACCCACCAAACAAAACAATTAGGAGAAGTGGAAACAGGGGATTGGGCCACAGGTAAATTCTGCAAATAAGTAAGAACAGCATTAGAAGCCCATATGCCATGTTACATAATATCCGACAACAGAACCTGATGGTCCTTGCTATGAAATCAATTAAGGGAACCCGCTCCTCCTAAGATGGAAACTTGAAATAGAGGTTCATTGTTATGAGATGGAATGTACTGAAACATATTTCTGAGCAATGTCACCGGACAAATTGTAGATCTGACCAAATATGGAATCACAATGGTTTTTGTCTGGGACCTATCGTGAATTGTTTATGAACATTTAATTATAATTGTAGGCCCCACATAAATGTCTTGTGGGATCAAAGACAATCGTGGTATGTGGTAACACATTTGATAATCTCAAGAATGAGAAAGACATGAAAGAACTTTCCACTGTTCTAATGGCTTGAGGGAGCTTATTCTGTGGAAGCAGCTACTGTGAAGCTGTGCCACCCTGAGTATTTATTTTGTTTAGATGAGGAAACTGATTGGCGATTGCCCAGTATGGGATCACTCTGGTTAAATAGAGAGGACTAATTTGGAGGTTAACCAAAATCTATTGTTTTAAAAGTAAGAAGATAGTATTTAAACAATGTACGGTAATGGATGGGGAGCCAGTGTAGTTTGTGCAGGAAGGGTGTAACATGACTAAAATTATTTTGTTTGCACCCAGTACGGTATAAGGCATTTTGAACTCTTTGTAGCCTGATAGAATATGATTTTTTGTGTGACAAAGCAGGAGACTGCTTACCAAGGCATTTGTCACCTTAACAGTTGTATCATGACTTAGATACCCTTTGCAGTTCCTGGAGATGGTAGTGACATATTCAACATAGCCACATGTCTTTGCATTGAATTGTCAACATCCAGTATGTCATCAAGGATTTTGACTGATTCAGCTGGTTCAAAGAAATCTGGTAACATAACTTGCTGGGAATGATGACTTGGAGCTTCTGATTTCATCATCACCAATCACTATGAATTCTGTCTTGTCAGGATTTAATTTGAGTTTGTGATTTCCCACCCACGCCTACACTGCCTCAAGGCAATTTGGCAGTCCAGTGGTATTAGAATTATAGTTCCTACAGTCAAGTTACAAGAAAATTTGTGGCTATCATCTGCATGGGTAACATTGAATTAATATATGAATGATCTAAGAGGAGTCGTATATCTGGTAAAAGGAATGGGCCCGTGTCTGAGCCCTGAGGAACCCCATAAGGGAGTTGACAAGCACTTGAATATCAAAGAACAGTCTGCGGCTAGCTATAGGCCACACAGTGGGTTAATATACGGGTACACATGAGTGTATCATACTGCAAGACACACCCTGCAAGTGAATGGGTAGCTCCAGCAACACCAGCAAGAAGAATGCACATGCCCAAGCATCTCACAAATTTCCCTTGAGACACAGATGCATTTATAGCAATACTGCATGCACACGGTTAGTTACATAGAGTTTAAGGCCACCTTGAAAACATAAAACTTTAAGGCGACGTTAAGGTCACCTAAACTAGAGATTAAGAATGAGATAAGGTAAACTAAAAGTGAAAGTAAGAGAAACTTTAAGGTGGCCTTAAAGTGAAATAAATAAGCATACTGATAATTCAAAAATATAGTTAATACTTGAATTTACATTGTATAAGAGCAGTAAAATGGTTACATACTAAAATGTTTGAAGAAAAAGAGTCCCCAAACCCAAACTAGGAGATAGAGGGTAGATGCAGTTGTTGAAAATGTAAGGGCAACTTGATCTGTTGCATCCTGATCAAGTGTGATATACTTCCAAACGCATTCCGATGTCCAGGTGCCATGACTCTGGATATGCTGCAGGTGCACATTTGAGTTAAAAGCGTAGGTGGCACCTGAACGCCGGAAGGCGAGAAATGTAAGGTTAGTATTTTGTAGGTTTAACTTGTTAAGAATTTGAGCAAAATGACGCCTAACCTGGTTATCTGTAAGGGGTTGCCACTGGGTCTTATTTTTGAATTGAAACAAGGGGGTATTTTTTGAGCCAGGGGAAAGTGAGAGGAGGTTCTTTACAGCTGAGACTGGACAAATGGGGTTATCACCCAGAGATGGAATCTTGAAAATTTTTACAGCATTCCTAGCTTGAATTGTCTTAGACCATTTAATGATTAATAACAGACCGGTTGGGGGAGGGCAAATATAACATCCCCACGGGTCAGCTGCTGTAGAGGGGAATATGTAGAAACTGTGTGAGGGACCAAGTTTGAGAGTCTCAAAAAGGAAAACAAGGCTAGTGTATATACTGCTTTAAAAATTTGGCCCATATATGTAAAGTCACAGGCTCGCACGATGAGCATGAGTGTGTCAATGTCAATTAAGGACTTTAGCTTTGCTTTGAATGGTCTATGAAGGGTTATAGCCTTTTGAAAATATTTAAGTCTTTGATCTTGGAAAATGGCTGTTGAAAGGCCAAACAAGGCCATTTTTGCTTTAATAGCTGAAAGGTGGTTAGCCATTGCACCAGCCGAAATGTTGTTGAAATGTAAGAACTGGAGATAGGCTATGAGGGTGACTTGTGATAGAGTGGCCAATTGAATGTTCATGACTATTGTAAATGCTATGAATAGTCTAAACATACTGTTGTACTGGCTCTCTGTGGCAGGTCTGAAGGTCATATGGGTCTTCTGTATGCCTAACTGTATTAGTGTCGACATGGATGGGTGGATGCCTATGAATACAACAAGATGTTAGATAGACCAATTAATCTGAATGTGATCATGACTAATGAGGACTCACATATGGTGGGGTAATAACTGATTTAACAAATCTGGGGCACAGGCACAGGCATATGCCATCTTGAAAGGAGATCAACAATTGTATTGACCTTGCCAGGTATGTGCATGACCTTGAGAGAAATGTTCATTAATGCAGCCTGAAATTGGATGTTTCTTGCAATTGCTGCGAGTGTTAGGTCTCTGGTCCTACCTGAATTGAGAACTTACACCACAGCTTGATTATCACAGACTATTTGCACTTTTTTTGTTTAGCCATTGATTTTTCCATACTTTGATAGCAGCCAGGATGTTAAGCATCTCTAAATGTGCAATATGCAAATTCATGTAACCCAAGGGGAGGGCAAGGGAGTATACTTGGTCCCCCATCTAGTGCCTAAACCTTGAAGGCTAGCGTCCAGTTCAATAGCTGCATTTATCGGCCTATGGTCAAAGGAAATGACGCCATTAAATTTTGGTAAAAATTGAATAAACCAGTTTATATCTCTTTTTGCTTCCAGTGTGAGAGGAACCTTGGAATTATCCTCCCTGGAGCGTAAGACATCTAATAGTCTATTTAGAAAGAATCTTGACATTTTGACGCATTTGCTTATATATAGTAAGCTTCCAAGCAGAGACTGAAGTTGATGCTTGGTGCAATGAGTTTTATGACGCCAACCATTGCATGTGTTCATTATTTCTTGGATTTTTGGTTTAGGTATTGAAACAGTGAATTCTTTGGTATTTACAATTATTCCCAGACAATTCAACTGAGTGAAGGGTTTCTCGAGTTTCTTTTCAGATATTTCAAAACCTAGGACATGGAGCAAACGCTGCAGGGCGACAAATGATGCGTCAATTTTGCTTGGAAGGTCTATCCCAAGTATATCATTTATATAGTTAATGACGTCAAACTGACATTGACGCATCATGTGACGTACTGCGTCACTTATACATTGAAAAAAATTGCACTTCCATTTCTGTACCCAAATGGCAGGCAGGTGTCGACGTAATCACGGTCATGACACAGGCCTAAAATGTCATAATCAAAGGAGTCCAACTTGATGTGCCTAAATGCACGACTAATATCTACTTTGTAAAGCATGCAACCCCTACCTAATGCTTTGACCTGGTCTGTAATAGTGTCAATTGTAGGTAATTTCAACAAAAATGGTGTGCCTAGATAGGTATCTTTACTTACACCAGAATTAACTGACTGTCCAAAAGGGAAGCTTAAGTCAATGATAACCCTGCGATGAGGGGCATTAGGCTTCTCCCTGGTCATCATAGGAGAGACATGAAGGTCCTTTATTGGAGGGTCCTGAAATGGTCCTAAGATTGCCTTACATTGAACCTCTTCATCTAGATATGCCTGAATATCTTCAGGGTACATTTTTGCTGAGGTATGATTTTGATTTTAACTGAGGAGTGTACTATGTCTATCAAAATCTAGAGGAAAACCAAATCTTATCAATAGGGGTAGTTGTTTGTCCCAATAGTCAGCTAACATACAGTCCCATATATCTGGATTCAACTGGGAAGTAATGTTTACCTGTTTTCCCAAGAAATTGGTTTGACCTGAATCTTTAATGATAGCATGCAGGGCAATGGGGTTGTCCTGAGAATTGGAAGGACTGACTTGGGAAGGCAAGATAAGATCACACAATGGTATGAATCCAAATTTATACTTATTTTGGACATCCCAAAGTTTTAATGTGGGACAAGTGGGTAATAACTCTTTGAAACTTGCATTCTTGTTCTTGATTCTAAGAGGCAAGTCATATTTGGTGGTTATTTGTGAAACCAAAGGGTCTTGTGTTCAAGAGTTTCACTGTTGGTACTGGCGTCATATTCTGATGCCAAAGAATGTTTATCATGACATATGGCCTGGGACTTAAGCATTTTGATGCTAGGTCGACTTTTAACATTTGTTTGTTCTGAAACAGACTGTATATTGGTAGATGACGATTGTGCAATGTCGTCGACGCATTGCAAAGCTTGAAACCTATTAAACATGGGTATACAGTCATTTTTTGGACTTACCTTGGGTTTGGTGCCCATGTGTCTGGTTTTATGTTTGGTTACCTTGTGATAGACCTTCTTCATAGTGTTGGCCATGACGTTTTTGTGAGACGAGGCAGGCATATTTCTAGTTTCAGTAGTACTTCTGCTAATAGGGGGTTGAGCAGTACTCTGTTTAAGTTTGTTATATTTTATGGCCAGTTTAAGTACTTCCGCACAAGATAGTTGCTTGAACTTGTAATAATCCAATCTCCAGTTTACACTTTCAATTTGAGATAACTTGGAGTTGTGGACAACTCTAGTTCGAAAAACAGGACCCAAGCAAGTTTTACTGTGAAGTACTTTTGAGTAAGCATTTGTGTAATCTAGCTGAGTTCTAGGCACTGCAAAACTGCAGTGCCTTACTCGTTTTTTGAATTATTATCTTTTCTATTGCGACAATCCTTCAAAGGATGGGCATATCTCCTGCCTAAGGATGCACAAAAGCTACAAATATGCTTGTATAACTGACCACTAGTGGTGTGGTCAGACTTGTGAGGACATTTATCTGTTTGAAAGAACTTACAAGGCACACCTTGACTGTCCATCTTGCCCTTGGTGGCCTGGGGATTAGGAGGATTGGTCATGACCTTTTGTGCATGAGCTCTTCTCAATCTGTCTAACTTGTCTGACATGAGTCAATTAACCTTACCTTCCTCCATCTTGCAAAGTATTAATGCACGTGCACCCTTGGCAGATGGCCAGCCAAAATCCTGAGCATCTTCCATAATGTCAGTCATGTAATCTAACATGGCATTCTTAATTTTATGTCTTTTTCCTCCCTAATAATGGAGCAAATACCTGACATCCACTGAAAGGTGGATAAACTGTCATAGGTCACCCTTGACTTTGACGTACCTGCCAAGACATAGTTTTGGGGCCAGGGTACCTGATTTTAACAAGAACTTGGTCATTACCACCTCTTTGTGACTTAAACATACCTTACTCGTTTATGCGTGTCAGTTCCTGAAGTCTCTGATCAACCGCTGTTTGTATTTGTCTGGAGTCTTTCAGGAATCTTATTGTGGGTATGATGGCGTCATCCTCAGCGTCACTTTCCTCCTCCATATCAGCAGGAGTGGACGTGCCCAAGCCAGCCATTTTACTGCTAGCAGATCCAGTCTTACTCTGGAGTTGCTCTTCTGTCCTCTAGATTCTCTCCTAGAACTAACAAGATTTAAGGCAGTTAGTATTTGTGTATTTATATCATCCGGATTAGTATCACTGATCATATCACTGGCAATGCTATCATTACTTTCTGCTATTTGAACCTGGCACTTCGCCTCCACTGGCCGTTTATGCTGACCCCCAAATGAGGAGCAATGGAAAACTTTTGGCATGATTTCGCAATATCAGAAGTTAAAATAGTTTAAAATGTACTATGTATCAACAACAATCTCTATGAAACCGCATATACAGTATGCAAACAATGCAAGTCACGGGTAACCAATACTGTTACATAATATATTACACTTTTGGTATGATTTTTAGCAATATCAGAAGTTAAAATGGTTTAAAATTTTCTATGTATCCACGACAATCTGTATGGAAAAAGCATACACAATACACAAACAATGCAAGTCACGGGTAATCAATACTGTTACATAATATTTACTTTGGTATGATTTTTAGCAATATCAGAAGTTAAAATAGTTTAAAACTTACTATGTATCAATGACAATCTGTATGGAAAAAGCATATACAATACACAAACAATGCAAGTCACGAGTAATCAATACTGTTACATAATATTTACTTTGGTATGATTTTTAGCAATATCAGAAGTTAAAATAGTTTAAAACTTACTATGTATCAATGACAATCTATATGAAAGTCCGCATATACAGTATACAAACACCACAAGTCACGGGTAATCAATACTGTTACCTAATATATACTTTGGTATGATTTTAGCAATATCAAAAGTTAAAATAGTTTAAAACTTACTATGTATCAATGACAATCTATATGAAAGTCTGCATATACAGTATACAAACAACACAAGTCACAGGTAATCAATACTGTACATAATATATTACACATGTTACCACTGAATGCATTCAAACCCACAAGTGCTTGAGTAGAATGATAATACTGGACGACACACACTAAAAGCTTTGAAAGACCAATTAGTTACATAAAATATACTCAAACACAGACATCAGAGTAAAATTTTTCAACTTTTGTTAACATGGCGTCCCCACAGCCTGACTTTCCTTTCAAGAATGAGGTTAAATTATTAAAAGCGGGAAAATAAATAACCCAAGGTCAGAAGTCAACCAATGGGTAAATAAGAAGGAGGTAAACAAGAATTTTCTTTTTAAAAGAAACTGGAGCAATGAGGTGTGTGCAACTTTTGATTGCACACAAACATTATCTTCATATGTTGCAAATATAAAGCCGAAACATTCACTATGAACTGAATAAATTATTAAGTCCAAGAGGTGTCCAAGGTGGAGGAAGTGACAGATGTAGGAGTGTGTGAAAGTTCAGTAAGCCGCAAGTTCGGAAAAATATAAAAGTTTTTGATTTAAAAAATTTTACACACTATTAGTACACTAATATATTAGTATATGTTAACCATGACTACTTGCTTAACATTTACACTATATTACTACTTCTACAAGTTACTTGCAAAAGTTACAAGCCTGGGCATGTGACCAGGTGAACACATTTTAAAATTATCATTCATATTGTAACTATTATAAACAGACTAAAATAACAAATATAATATATTTTCCTTTAAGACACAAAAATATAATATATATAGTGCTGTAAATTAAACTTAGAATACAAGTTCTTAATAACACTGATTTCTGTTTTGGAAGCTGCCAACTCTGGCAGTTCTCACTCCTTCACCTGACCTAGCTGGAGCCAGGGAATACTACATAAAGGGTAACCAACCTCAACCTGATATTACTTGAATACACACTTATTACACACTGCAAACCTGAGAGGTAACATACACTCATGACCTTTGGTGATGGAGGAGTTGCAAATTGATGACGTGTTAACATTTTTTCAACTCAATTTACTATTAATATAATATTTTATAAAATGACATACACTAAAACACTAAAAGCTTTTTGTAGAATCATGATACACTGATAAATACAAATAGATATAACATTTAAATGTTATTAAGGAGTGCCATATAAAGTGGAATAATGCCCTCCTACAGTATAGCCATACAATTTGGAAAAAATATGAAATTATAAGCTTGTGTACAAACTTTAACATAAGCCAAAGCCACACAAGCAAATTACACAATTTAAGATATAAGCCAAAAAATAAATGATATGATAGAGTTGAAAAATTTAGAAAAAGTTTGAAAAGACACCCCCTGAGAAAAAGAAAAGGCAACAATGTGGGTAAAATATAAAGCAAAAGAAGTTGAGATATTAATAAATTTTGAAAAATTTTAACAATTATTATCGGAATATGAAATGCCAAAAACATGGGCTTTATACAGCTAATGTAGCATAAGATCATTCAACTATAATTATTCAAGTAAAATAAGGTAAAATAAATTTAGGAAACATTATGGACACTCTTGAAACATGCAATGTTTCAAGAATGTTCTTACTGAATTATCACCAGAAGAAAAACCAAAATAATAATACTAATATATTTTAATGGATGGCACCTTTGTTATATCACAATATACATACCGAAAGTATATGCTGAGTTTAGAGAAATAACAGAAATAAATATGCATAACATAATAACATAAAATAAAAAAAATCAATAATATAGCACAGTTAATACAAGTTACGATTAAAACATACTAAAGTAATAGAAATGACTGGCAGCATAATTGAAGGCAAGCCTCCACCCACACACAAGATTTTTTTTTCTGAACACACTGGAGTGAGAACTAACAGAGTCCCGTACAGCCCTCAGTGCTCAGGGTCACAATTGATCACAAGTAAATGCCCCTGGGGTCCAATCCCACTCCCAACTCCAGCACCAGGAGGAGGGATCTCCCACCAGCGGAGAAAATGAAGGGTCACATCCAAACCCTCAAGTATCATACCTACAACTACAAAATAGAAACAAAAGCCCCAACAACTTGGGGGAATGAACAAGGGTAGGGTAAAAATTTAAAAATTGCTTTTTGTAAAATTTAAACTTGTCTTGTGGGCTGCCAGTTCAAATCTGGCCATTATCCCCTTGACCAAAGCAATGGACAAAACACTGGCCAATCAGAAAAGGCCATGTGTCATTTAAACGACCCACTAAATGACGGGTCTGATACAAAAAATAGGGGTGAAAGAATGATTAAGGTTGGCACCTAAATGCCAACCCGCAACATTCCCCCACCCCAAGATCAAAAATAAACACTAGCTCCTACAAAATAGAAGCAAGCTTAAACCACACTAGGGGCTGACCCACAGCCCAGTTGTGCATGACTTAAAGGTTAAAGATGCACAAGGTCAAATAAGAGGTCATATAATTGACCCGAAAGGTGAAAGCAAATGGGAAAACAATACCTTGTGGGTTGATACGACCAACAAGTGAATTATTTGGCTATCCTTCCAAGCCTCACTAAGAGGGGGTATAACCATGACATCACAAAGGTCATCCATTTCAAATATGGAGCGACCTAGAGGTCACAAACCACGAGGTCAAATGAAGGTGAAACAATTGCTTCATAAAGTAAGAGTTACAGTGACACCCAATACCTTATAATTCATGCTGCAAACCAGTGGTTATCCTTCCAAACCTCGACAAGAGGTGGGACATGAGACCTCACAAAGGTCACAGAGAAGTCACCGTTCCCAAGTCAATGTCCATGAAATCCCAGATGCTATCCACAAGAGCTACTGGACGCAGGGCCCAGAGCCAGATAACTGGAGTCCAGATAAGCCCCCACAAGGGGTAGGTCAGAGATTAAGCTTTAGGCAAGGTCACTGCAAAGGTCAAGCTGACTGGGAAACCCATAGTAGTTATGTTAGAAGAGGTAAGAAAGCCCATAATCGGGGTTTAACATTTATTAATAACATAATATTTTATTAAATGACATACACTAATACAGTAAAAGCTTTTTGTAGAATCATGATACACTGATAAATACAAATAGATATAATATTTAAATGTTATTAAGGAGTGCCATATAAACTGGAATAATGCCCTCCTACAGTATAGCCATAGAATTTGGAAAATTTCTGAAATTGTAAGCTTGTGTACAAACTATAACACAAGCCAAAACCACACAAGCAAAATACCCAATTTAAGATATAAGCCAAACAATAAATGATATAATACAGTTGAAAAATTTAGAAAAAGTTTGAAAAGACACCCAAACACCCATCAAGGAAGTAGGTGTCAGTGAAAAGCATGAAGGAGAGGAGAGTGGTTAGACTGTGTGGAAATTTACCACCAGAAACAGTCAGAGGCCCAAGTGCCTTGTTGTTTAATGTCAACAATGGGAACCCCATGCTGATAAGCCCAGGAGGCACCAGACCTCCTGAAGGAGTGCAAAGTAAATTTAAAGTGTTGCCAATGCAAGATGTTGATAATCCTTTTGAAATGTTTCCTGACCATGCTATCTGTCAAAGGAACAAATGGATCTTGCTTAAAAATAGTGAACAAGGGATCATTTTCAGTACCAGGTACAGTTTGGAAGAGGGCCTTAAGTGCAGCAACAAGGCATAATGAAGAGCCGGATTCTGGCTACTTTGTGCCTGAATTAGTTGGTTTTGACCATTTGACTAAAATAATTGCCAAATCCTGGCCACAAATGATGTCACCAAATGATGTTGGATAATCTCAAAAATGAGAAGAAGGCCAAAAGGTAAATGGCAGAAAATACTAAAGGGTTTTGGAGCTGCTGACACGCCAGAATAAACTTGTGCAACATCTGTTCATCAAGGACAGAGTGAGATTTGAGAGTGAAAGGTCGGTTTAATTTTAAGGACCTGATAAAAACTGGATCTGCTGATGTTTAAAACATTGTGTGGGAAGGTCATGTGTGATAGATAGGTCTCTAACCGCAGGTGGGTAATTAGCAATGTTAGAAACAGTACAGTTGTTCTGGCATAAATATTCTAAAAATGCCAATAAGATGTGGACATCTACCTGAGCAGGACCACCAGAAAGGCCATATAGTCCGAAAACATTATTCAGTAAGTCCTCTGAGTAGAGGGTCTGAAAGCTTGAGTCGGCTGAATGCCTGGGTTTTCACCTGGGCTGCTCCAGCTGGTAAGGCTGAAAAACTAAATGTTATGATTTAAACAGGTTAAATCTACATGAGTGGGGACCCAAACCAGATCCGGAACAATTTTTTAGCAAATTCCAGGAGGTTTGATCAAATTTAAATCTAGATAATAGATCTGCAATGACATTACATTTACCAGGTATGTGTTCAATATGAATAGAAATGTTAAATAAGGCAGTCAACATCCAAATATTCCTGGCACAGGTAGCTAACATGATGTTCTTAGTTTTACCGGTGAGCAAAACCTCAACTACAGCCATGTTATCACACTTTATACGTATCTTTTTGATAGCCCATTGGTGAGCCCAAATTTTTAGGGCCACTACAATGTTTAACATTTCCAAGTGAACAATCAAATAATCAGCTTAATAACCAGGCATCAGCTTGGACAGTTCTGGTGTCATAGTATACTATGACATTGAACTGATTCAAAAAAATTTTGAACTAGGCAAGATCTTAAAAAAATTCCTGACTGACTTTGACTGACCTTCTATCCCCCATATCTCTTAAAAAATGAAGCATGCGATTCAAAAATGCCCTAGCTGATTTAACACACTTAGAGATATATAAGAGGGAACCCAATAATGACGGTAGCTGTTCCCACTGATGACACAATTTCAAAATTTGATGTAATTTTTCAGAGGGAACAGACATCGTCCTAGTTTCTGTATCAATTATAATACCTAAACATGTGATGGAAGTAGATGGGGGAACCAATTTTTGGCACTTATCTGGAGTCCCAGGTCTGCAAGGAGGGATGAGAGCATTTCATAAGCTTGGAAAATGGTGGATGGAGTCCCACAGTAGATTAAATCATCCACATAATTGTACAGATCTGGAAATCCATGATTTTTCATGATAAATCTGATGCTATTGGTCAATTTTCAAAGAAAATTGAGCCATGTCTGTACCCAAATGGGACCGATTGATCAATGAAACTGGAAGTTTGTTTTAAGCCCAGAAGATCAATGTCCCCAGGGTTGACTTTGAGCTGACGAAAAGCTCGACTAATATCAATTTTAAATAACATAGATCCAGGTCCTAACTGTATGAGCCTGTCAATAATGTTATCAACAGAAGGATAATTCAACAAAAAATTTTCACCCAGATACATATCCTTAGCAATGCCTGAGTTAACAGATTGACCTTTGGGCCAGCTAAGGTCAACAATAGTTTGCCTCCTGATCAGAATATGCTTTTTCCCTTGTCATAAATGGGGAGACATGTAAGTGAAACGGTTTTTGATCAAAAGGACCTAGCATAGCTCCATGTCACAATTCTTCCTTGATGTATTCATCAACATGGTCTGAAAATTTAGTAGCCGATGCATGGCTAACTTCTGAAGAAACCAGATCCGAACTTCTATCAAAATCAACTGGAAAACTGAATTCCAACAAGTCCACCAACTGTTGATCCCAATAATTTTCAAGATGAGATCTACATGCAGGTATATTAAAATTTGAATGAATAGGAATTCGAAAGCCCATGAAATTGGGACAGCGTGACGCACGAACTAGGCGGTGGGCTAGGAATGGATCAGTGAATTCTTTATTATTTGTTCGAGCACCAGTATAAATTTTTAGAGGGGACAGTGAAATAACTCCAAAAGGTTTGTCCATTTGTGATTTACACCTCACATAATTATCAAATGATTTGGCCTGAACAATGATATCTTGATCGACCTTCTTTTTAAGCAAAATTTTGTCAAAAATATCCCAGACCATTTTGACAGTATCCGGTAATGCTTTGCCAGAACAGAGAGAAGTACACTGAAAATCCCTATCTGAAAATTCATATTGAGAATCAGTATCTGTGGTTAACTCCTGGTTATCTTCAGACTGTAAAATGGCAAATCTATTAAATAGGGATATGTCATTATCAACAGTAGCAGTGGTTTACCTCCTGAGTATTTCTCCTGAGTATATTAGCATGAGTGACTTGAACCTGGGGTCTAGCAGTGCATTGTATATTCTCCCCCTTGACTGAACCAGATGGCATGCCCTTTGGCTTGTGGAGTCACCTCCAGTCACATCAGTAAAAGTCCTACCAGGTATCACAGGTTTACAAGTATTACTTTCAGTTAACCACTGTTTCCACAATGAAAATGGAGCTTTATAAGCTTTTCTGTACCTAAGACATCAATACTACTATTATATACATGTCTACTAGAATAAATATTTTTATTTACAATTTTTACAGGAACTTCCCGAGCACAGCCAGTTTATAAAGTAACCTCATTGACCATGCTCAGGGTTATTCGTTTATTTATTTTTGATTACAATCAAGAGTACTATGTGTACTAATCTTACCATCCTGGGCAAAGCAAGAACTACGAATGTGCCTGTAAAAAAAACCTTTTGTCTCATGGAGCTTTGAAAAATTACAAGAATTATCATTGAAGAACACACATGGCATGGATTTTTGAGATTTTTGGCCTGTAGCATTTTTTTAAATTTTTGATTGCTATGACCTGCCTGGGATGGAGGAAGATGTTTCTGAGCATTAGCTCTGCGAATCCGATCTATTTTATCTGTCTGTGACCAAATAGTTACCTCGCCTTGCTCCATCCGACACAATAAAACAGCATGGTTGGCTTTGGCTGCCTACCACAAGAAGTCATTCGAATCATTGAGAAGGGAGATAAGATAATCTAGCATGTGATCTTTCATTATCTGACATGATTCCTCTCTCATGATCCAATAAAAACCTGCCATGAATTGTGTGATATTGAGTTGGTTGTAGGTAACCCTGTCTTTTGTGGTACCAGCGAGAACGCATTCCTGTGGCCATTTAATTTTTTCTTTTACAAAAATATCAACAGAACCACCATGCTGAGACTTTATTCTCGGATCTGTACCTTTTTTATCAGAATTCAACAACTGTCTGATACGCTCCTCAACTTGCTCTTCAATCATTTTATTATGTCTAATACTGTGTAAGTCGGGTAGTTTTGCATGCATGGTGTTCTCCTGTAAGGAACTGGGGAGATTTGAACTCGAAGTAGTGCTACCACACACATAATCATAATTTTTTGTTTTAGAACTGGCAACAGACTTTTCAATTACAGACAACCGTTTACCAATTGCATCTAGCTGAGATGGTATTTTTTGATTAATCAAAGTCTGATCCGGTTGAACTTCTGATCTCGGATCTGATCTTACTTTTCCCTTGCCATGCATAGCTTTCCTAGAAGTTTTGAAGTAATTTGAATGTTTGTGCACAGGGGAAGTATCCTCAGAATCAGTACTAGGACGAGAAACAAAAGTATCAACAAGCAATTCAATATCAGATTCAGTATCTGACCTAGAAACTGAACCCGAACGAGAAAAATCATTCAAGAATGTGTGATCATTTTCAATTTGAAGTTCAACCGGTATCTCAACTTTTTTCCGCAAATTGCAAGGGTTACTTGCCTGCTTTTGATTTTTTCTTGCTGCCATACCAATGAGCTCAAAAAATGTGTCAAGGTAGAGACAAGACAACAGTACACTAAAAATAAAATGTAAAAATTTAAAAATTGCTTTTTGTAAAATTTAAACTTGTCTTGTCGGCTGCCAGTTCAAATCTGGCCATTAACCCCTTGACCAAAGCAATGGACAAAACACTGGCCAATCAGAAAAGGCCATGTGTCATTTAAACGACCCACTAAATGACGGGAATGATACAAAAATAGAGGTGAAGGAATGATTAAGGTTGGCACCTAAATGCCAACCCGCAACATCTGAGTTAAAGGTATGCGAAAGGTATGAAAGGTAAAAAATTGAGGATCTAAATTGAGGTGTTAGAATTTTTGCGAGATGAATTCTTACTTAGGACTGAGTTAGTGACCCTGATGGAAGAAGGAACAAGGGGCTATTGGACCTGTGGGAGACACATTAAACCATTCTTTGAGGGTTGAGATGGGACAAAGGGGTGAGGACCCCAGGGAGGGAACAACAATGTAAGTTCCCTTGGTGGAGGCTTGCAGAGTTTTGGACCATTTTTGAGCATAATGGCATGGGAATCTTTAAAAATAGCATCAGAGATGCCCGTACCTCACAGCCCAGGGAAATATTTTCAACACCATGAGATACATACAGAAGTACTGTATCAGTACAAACTTCAGGATACTTTCAGAGCACTGTCAGTTATATAAAGGTCCAAACAATGTTTAAATGGAGAAATAATGTTTAAAAGAAAGATCATGCATATAAAGATGAAGTATTAAAACAAGATAATTCAATAACAAGATGACAGCATTAATCAGCAAACTAAAATTCAACCCTCTTTATCTACATCTGCAAGGCCCGAATTATGGTTTAGATGGTTTGAATATTACCATGCATACAGAAGTGGTAATACATTTAATGAATGCTTATGTGTGGTGTTGGAGCAAAATCTGTGGCTCACTTGATGAAATTCGATCTCTTACAATGGGAAGTTATGAAAGTAAAATAAATTAATTTATAAAATAAAAATAAATTAATTTATAATTAAAATAAATTAATTTATAATTAATAAATTCTAATATGACTTTAATAGTGCTTAATCTGCATCAAAAGAGAGACCCAAAGGTGCAACAAGATTTTATAGGTCAAGGTCACTACGACAAGGTCAAAGGTCAAATTAAGGTGACACCATGATAATACACACCTATAGCCCCTAACCAATGTCCCTAGCAAGTATCAACTTCCTCAACCTTACGGTTTCCAAGATATAGCCCAGACAAGATTTTATAGGTCAAGGTCACTACGCCAAGGTCAAAGGTCAAATCAAGGTCAGATCATGACATTGCACAACTACAACCCCTAACCAATGTCCCTACCAAGTATCAACTTCCTACACCTTACGGTTTCCGAGATATAGCCCGGACAAGATTTTTGAACTCAAGGTCACTACGGCAAGGTCAAAGGTCAAATCCTGGTCAGACCATGACGTTGCACACCTACACATTCTAACCAATGTCCCTACCAAGTACCAACTTCCTGCACCTTACGGTTTCCGAGATATAGCCCATACAAGATTTTATAGGTCAAGGTCACTACAGCAAGGTCAAATCAAGGTCAGACCATGACGTTGCAGACCTACACCCCCTAACCAATATCCCTACCAAGTATCAACTTCCTGCACCTTACGGTTTCCGAGATATAGCCCGGACAAGATTGTATAGGTCAAGGTCACTACAGCAAGGTCAAAGGTCAAATCAAGGTCAGACCATGACGTTGCAAACCTACATCCCCTAACCAATATCCGTACCAAGTATCAACTTCCTACAACTGTTTTTCAAAAACATTACCAATAACAATCTAACATGGTTTCAAATGAAAATTTTGTATAGAATATTGGCCACAAAAACTTATCTTTTCAAATTGGGAATAAAACAGGACAATTTATGTGAAAGATGCAAGGAAGAAGAAACTTTATTGCATATGTTTGCAGAATGCAACATAGTAGCACAATTTTGGCACAAGATTGAAAATTTAATATTGGAGAAGACTGGCATTCATATTAAGTTCACAAGTTTCATTATAATTTTTGGATATTTGTTAAAGGACCAAAATAGAACACCTTTAAATGCACTGATCCTTGTAACAAAGAAATATACATATGATTCTGTTTTATCAAACAGCGCCCTAAATTTTCATATTTTAAAGCATCGACTTGAAGAAGTATTTATAAATGAAAGCCTGTTAAGTAAGTTGAACAATACAGAAACTATCTTTAATAAAAAATGGGGAAATTTAAAAGCTTTCTTTGGTTAATTACATAGTCTTTTTGTAATATTTATATTTTTTCTTTGGTTGTAAGACCTCTTTCATTAATGTTATGTAGAACTTTTTTATGTATATATAAATATATATATATATAGCCATGAATACTCTGATCCCAATGTTTACTAAACAAGTAAATAACATTTGTTTGAATATATGAAATAACTGTATAAATATAAATGTGAAAGAATATATGTGATATATCGAAAGTTTGTATATTTGTATTGCTATAAGAAGTGTGATATTTTTCTTTCTCCTTTTTTGTTATTTGATTAATGTTACTGGAGAATAAAAATAAATAAATATAAAAAAAAAACTTCCTACAACTTACAGTTTTTGAGATATAGCCCAGACAAGATTTTATAGGTCAAGGTCACTACGGCAAGGTCAAAGGTCAAATCAAGGTCACACCATGACGTTGCACACCTACACCCCCTAACCAATGTCCCTGCCAAATATCAACTTCCTACACATTACAGTTTCCGAGATATAGCCCGGACAAGATTTTATAGGTCAAGGTCACTACAGCAAGGTCAAAGGTCGAATCAAGGTCAGACCATGACGTTGCACACCTACACCCCCTAACCAATGTCCCTACCAAGTATCAATTTCCTACACCTTACAGTTTCTGAGATATAGCCCGGACAAGATTTTATAGGTCAAGGTCACTACGGCAACGTCAAAGGTCAAATCAAGGTCAGACCATGACGTTGCACAACTACACCCCCTAACTAATGTCCCTACCAAGTATCAACTTCCTACACCTTACGGTTTCTGAGATATAGCCCGGACAAGATTTTCAAACTCAAGGTCACTACGGCAAGGTCAAAGGTCAAATCAAGGTCAGACCATGACGTTGCACACCTACACCCCTAACCAATATCCCTACCAAGTATCAACTTCCTACACCTTAAGGTTTCTGAGATACAGCCCGGACAAACTATTTCCCGCCGCCCGCCCACCCGCCTGCGCGCCCGCCCGGACTCCCGCCCGCCCGCCCATCTGGACACCATGGGTGAAAACAATACCCCGACAGCCCTTAAGGGCTGTGGGGTAAAAATGATGTCGCCTCTGCAAAGATGCTTGGAAATGTGGAAGGAACATTTGAAAGGAGGAACTAAGTTGGAAATATGGAGAAAGCCAAATAGTCTAGTAGCAAGAGGGCACCAAAGGCCAGAGGATGGGGAAACAGAGAGCAGGAGTTGATTTTATTGAATAGAGTATGGATGTCAAAAAATGCCTTTCTGAATAGGGGGAATATGGGAAATCATGTGAGAGTCTAAATTAAACCACCTAAATTGAGATCTAATGGCTGAAATAAAATTGAGAGCAGAGGAGATATTGAGTTGATTAAAGGCCGGAATGTCAATAATGGCTAGAATGGTGAAGAGTGAGAGAAAAATAGCCTGTAAGGCAATGAAGTCAGAGAAAGCCTTATACAACAGAAACATACTTTTATATGTGTTCCAGGTCTTTGGTTTGTAAATTGCAACCTGTGGTTAATCTTGAGTGTCAAAACTCCCGCCAGTGTGGGGCCATCTGCAATATAATTAGATGAAAATAAAGGCTGGTGAGTGTGTGACATTATTATATTGTGGTATCAATTTCAAAATGCCTTTGATCAATGCCATATCAAGTTCGATTTTCTACTAAAGAGTTTAACTGATCATGGCTATGTTCATTGCACCAGCTTGAGAGCAGATCAGCTATTCTATTATCTTTTCCTGGTATATGAACCACTGACAACTGTATGTCGAATCTGGCTGTTAGGAGCCAGATATTCCCTATATATTGGGTCAAATGCCTATCCTTTGTTTAGCCTGACCTAGTGATGTTAACCACTGCCATGTTGTCAGATCTGAGCAGTGTTTTCTTGTGGGCCTACTCGGGACCCCATACACGTAATGCTACTAGAACATTTAGTATTATAAATGACATATGTTCAAATCAGGATTGTTTTTAAAATCTTCAGAATTGGACTGGTATAAACTGTATTTTTCCAGACGACCCCTAAATGCATCAAACAGGTATTAATCTCTAAATTATCAGAATATTCTACCGCAGCATGGTCATAAGTAGCAGTGCCATTAAAATATTGCATAGTTTGAATAAACCAGGTAATATCTCTGTACATGTCAGCTGTGATGTTTATGTGCGAGCCTTTGTAGTTCCTGCGGGCCTGTAGCAGTCTGTTTACAAAGTATGTAGTTAGTCTGAAACTTATATGCACAAACATGAGAGAGCCTACCATTGACTGTAAACCATGTTTTGTGATATGATTTGTTTACATTTTCTTTTGATTGCATTTTATTTATCAGCAGGGACTGACAAAGCAGCTTGTTTTGTATCCACTATGACTCCCAGGCAGTTGCAAGTGCTACTGGAAGCACTTAATTTTGACGTACTGATAGGGAATCCTAATTTCTCCAGTAAATTTAATAAGTAGGTGAAACTGTAATGTATATTATGACCTTTTCCGACCAAAAGAAGGTCAACCACATAATTGTAGATGACATGGTTGGTTTGGTACATGACAGGCTTCCTGATCGGTGGCCAATGTGGCAGAACAAATCTGAGTAATAGCCTTCTTTCTATTTAAGACACAAGAGATTGTAATCATGGGGGTCAAACGAAAGGCTCTGGACAGGTCAATTTTCTAGATTAAAGCATCTGGACCAAAATCTCTAAGTTTGGCAGTTATTTTGTCTATGGTGGGATATTGTCACTTGGGGTGTTTAGGCACCCCAGATGTCAGTCCTGCCCCAAACACATCTTTTTCGGTATGTATGACCTTAAAGTGAAACTTTAAGGTACCAGTCTAAGTGGCTATTAACCAAGTGACCTAAGGTAACCAAGCAATGCTATAAACAAGCAACCCCATTGGGGTCCTCCCTGATGTACAGTTTCTTAGCCCTGACCCCTAGCATTTCAAACTCTAAGTGTCACATTGAAATTCGACTTTTGAAGGACATGTTGGAAAAGTTTGAAAACTTTGGAAAAGTTTTACTTTGAGGATTTTAGTTTTTTATGTTGGGTTATTTTAGGCTTTTAAACTGTCAATAGTGTATATACTGACTGGTCATTTATCTCTATCAAGCTTTTTAAGCCTTACGTACTATAATGCAGGATTCATTATGTGCTGATTGGAATCTGTGATTGAACTGAATTTTGTGACATGTCAAGTTTCTGACGCTGATTCATAGTCATTTTGTCAACCTCAGGCTTTTTTTCTCTGCATATGAGGGACGGTCTAACCTATATTCATTTTTGCGCATTTTATGCTAAATTGGTCGGGTTTCTTACATAAATTTGTCCTGAATAAGCCTGGATTCGCCCAGACTGCTTGTGAATCGTGCTTGCTTGTATTAGTTTCAGTAACTGAGACATTTGATAGGCAGTATGCCTGATATAAAGCAAAGCTGTAAATATTGCAAAGGTAGACATCTCCCACTAACAGGAAAAAATGCCAGTTTAAAAACACTATTGAGAGTGATAAATCTGTTTCCAATGGACTGCAAGATGCTTCCGCCTCAAGTAAGCAAACTTGACACAGATCAGGCGGATCTGGGTGGACAGCAGATGGAGATCCTGGCACAACTACAGAAGGTATACCAATGACTTGAGATGGTGGAGGACCAGGTGGCAAGCACTTTCCAGCAGGCAGTCCAGGATTCGGTGACATCACCACATTCTGGAAAGTTAAGACAGTGTTATTGTTGGTACACAAAAATCTAGTAAAAGAAGTTAAAGATTTAAGCCCCTCATTGTAAATAGTAGTTCATCCTCAGACGATAGTGACAGTGAAACACCCTCTCTTGAGAGACTCCCTAGGTCGCATGCACTACAAAAGAAAGTTGATCAAAGGATAAGAGATTTGGATCATAATTCACACCTGTCAGGTACTGATAGTAAATTAAAACATAAATCTAAGAGAGGTGGAAATGTCGAAGTATCTGTTAAAAGAAAGGTTTCCTGGCCACATGAACCCATTTTGGGTGGGGTCAGCAGGCAGAGAGTGTCGTATGATCAGTTGTCCCTCATCCAGTTGGTGCACGGATTTTGTAAGAATATTCTTGAGCAAAAATCGTCTGAACGAAGAGATATAATGGTTTCTTACCTGGGCGATCTGATGCAAGACACCCCAGACTTTTCCTGGCAAGAGACAAAGGCAGCACACGCTGTGCTACTGTGGGAGATGGAGCGGGGTTCCCTCCAGTGGGAAGACTTGGATCGCATTGATCGCATCCGTAGGGTCCATGCTCAGAAACATGTGTCAGGTAGGTCAGGGTGGGGGAAACCCTCGGATCACTCAGGCAGGAAACCATGGTACCAAACTGGGAATTGTAGTCACGTACGTGACCATGAATTTAATACGAAAATTCAAAATCACATTTGTTCAAATTGTTTGGCTGAGGGCAGGCTGGTGGGACACCCAGAAAGAGAATGTCCACACAGAAAACAAAATTAAAAAGACGAACAAGTCAGCTGCCCATCACTAGGGTGCAGCAGCTGCAGTGAAATTATGCTTGGTGGCATTAAAATACCAGTCATGGATGCTGAAGCTGTTACTAGTGTAGTACCTGGACTAGTGTTGTGTCAGGTGACTTAGATAATGTCAGACATGCAAAAATGTATAAAACTAGATTTTTCTATAATTCACGAGTGGTCCCTTCAAATGTGACCGCCTTATTAGTCAGAAAGCATCACAAGTATGACGTGTTGAGTTCAAATACTGTCAGGTCACGTGTTTTCAGTAAACAGCACAACAAGCTTGCAATACCAGCTCAGATACTGGTGGTTTGATGTACAAGTTTACAAACAATGATTTCAGCCACCGCAATGTCCACTCCAGCAGAGGCGTCAGCGACATTGATACAGCCAGAAATTTTTCTCATAATCCAGCAACAGATAAAAGTCCTGGGTTTAATCTGATGGTCCTGGGTTTGATTCTGTCATGGCTGGGTATAAAGTTACTACGTATAAAACTAAACAGAGTACTTCTGGGCATGTATCCCGGGAGGCAGTCATAGCAAATCCCACTGGTCATGGGTTTCAATCTGCCTTGGCTCTTCCATGAACCAGGAAGGTAAAAGGTTTTGTGAACAAAACAGTTGCTTTGTAGATGATCCTTATTTGACCTAAACAAAAATCGATGTTCCTGGGCTTGATTCTTGTGTCAGGAAAGACATAGACACCTCTTGTCTCACTAGTGTGAATGCAATCACAGACAAAGCTAATCAACCGTGTCCAATTTATGATGTCAACAATGTGTGCATGGAAGAAAAGTTTGTAAACACTATCATTTTTGCAAATCATGTTAACAAAGACTTGGCACAAGGTGTAAACACTCCCATTTTTAATCATGGGAACCACAAGGGTGATTTTCAATTTGGTTCTGTTCCCCTGGGTAGTCAATTAATGCCAAGTAATGCCGCACTTTGCAATTCTCATGACTACTCACCCAGTGAAATGCATAAAATTGTCAAAAAGACTGGGAAACCTAATTTCCTCCAAGCTCGTTTACCTGCCACATCACAATTGCATGTTGATAAATGGAAAAGCCTTTTGAAAGATTATTGGGACCTGCAACTGTTGCAGTTGCTGCAGTTTGGGTTCCCACTTAACAAGTGTTGCCCCTTGCAGCATGAAATTGGCAACCATAGTTCTGCCAATGAGTTCCCAACAGATGTTGACGCCTATCTAGAGGAGGAATGCAAGTTTTGTGCTCTATTGGGGCCTTTTGACGTCAGTCCCATAGAAAACGCTGATAATTCACCATTCATGACCAAAAACATGCCCAACTCTGATAGACGTGGGATCATTATTGATTTGAGTTGGCCCTTAGGGGCTTCAGTAAACTGTGGGATTGATAAAAATACATACCTTGATGCTCCCTTCATGTTGACGTTCCCACATTATGTCCATCTTAAATGCCTTGGGCATGGCGCAATTCTGTACAAGATTGACCTTAGTTGGCCGTTCCATCACATCAAGGTGGATCCTGGCTACTATGACCTCTTAGGGCTCCTTTGGCGTCACACGTACATCGATATGTGCGTTCCGTTTGGGACATGTCTCGGAAGCCAGATTTTTCAATGCGTCACATAATGCGTCAGAGAGGCTTTTGCATCATTGACTACATTGATGATTACGTCGGTTTCGGCGTGCCAAGCATTGCACATGCGTCATTCACATCATTATTTGGTCCCACTGTCAGTGAAAAGAAACTCGTAGCCCCAAGCACCCAAGTTGTTTGCCTTGGTGTGTTAATTGACACTGAGAAAGGCACAGTTTCCATCCCACCTGAAAAAATTGTGTCAGATAAATGACATGGTCAAAGAATGGCTCACCAAGAAAACGTGCACTAAGTGTCAGCTTCAGTCCTTGCTTGGCTCACTCCTGTATATTCACAAGTGTGTGAAACTGGCAGGTGCCTTCTTGAATCGCATGTTAGCACTTCTTAGATCTGGGCATGCTTCACCGAAAAATTGATCTGACCTCTGACTTTAGGCGTGACCTTAGGTGGTTTGGACATTTTTTGCCACTCTACAATGGGGTTTCCCTGTATGATCACAGACCTGTTGACTTTAAATTGGAACTAGATGCTTGCTTGACTGGTCTGGGAGGTAGGTGGAGCAACTTTGTGTATTACCTCCCCATATCTCGTGGCTTCATGAATTGGTCCATTGTTCAACTTGAAATGGTGGTTGGTCTGGTTGCAGGGTGCTCATCAGATGTGACAATGAAGCCGTTGGTTTTAGTATTTAAGTCTGGCAGGGCTAGAGATCCCTACCTTGTGCTAGAAAAATCTGGTATGTTTCGACTGTGGCCGACATGGACCTTCAATATGCCCATATCATAAGGTTGTACAAAGGGTTGGCTGACCTGCTCTCTCGTTGGACTGGTAGTCCTAGTGATTTCTTTTCAATTGTTGTCCCAGGTTCAGGGCCCTTACTAAGGTCATATCCCCAGCTGGAGGCTGATGGTTACATGTATATACATTAACAGTTACTATACTTTGTTGTAGATAATGTTGCCTTGAGGTCATTGTCTCAGAAACAAGCCTCCAGAACTCAGGAGGCCTTCAGACCTAAGACAAGGCAAATCTATACAAAGATGTTCAGGGTCTTCCTGACCGTCTGTGTCTACATGCAAGTGAAGGAAATTGATGTCAATGTTATTTTGTCATTTTGTGAATGTTTAGTGGTTAATAATTGTTCTGTCAGCATGATTGCTAATTACTTGTCGGCCATAAATGTCAGTTTTGTGTTATACAACATGTCTTATTCTTTGCTTGATCATCCTAGAATCAAATATTTTCAGAATATTTTTCTCACCGGTTTCTTTGGATTTTTCAGGCTTTCAAATTTGGCTCCTCATTCCATCTTGACCTTTGACCCGTCTCATCACCTTACTGGTCATGATTTATTCTTCACAAAAAAGTTGGTTAAGGTATTGATCAAGTGGTCGAAAGCAATCCAGAATAGATATGTCGGGGGCAGTGTCTAGGCATTGGCCCAGTCAGTCCTCCTCCTACCTTAAATGCAGGGCTTGGTACCAGACCAGGGGTTACTATGTTAGGGTCATCAGGGGTCTCAGCCCCTAAGACAGGGAGAATTTTAAATTCATTCGTCGAGGCAGCATCTCCTGGCATTTCCCTCTAAAAATTTTCTCGGAATGATCATTATGTGACAAGAATCTGAACAGCCAAAAGGGACTTTTTGATATTCTGAGGGGCTGCAGATTCTTGAGACATAATTATGACCTTCAATATGGTTCCACTTGCCTGCCGACTGGGCCCTAAGGGACGGTCTAACCTTATTTCCTAGCTTTATTGGCCAACTGTCATTTGGCTGAGATTCGAATTTTGAATATCTGACGAACCAAGTTCTGAAAAGGTCACACAAGAGCGCTGAGAGCTCTAGTTTTGTATTTTCAGTGATAAACTTAAACAATCGTACTTTTAAACAAACAAAAATAATAATAGGAAAGCAGAAGAAGATGTGTTGGAAGTGTAATGGCAGGCATCTGCCCCCTACTGGAGCGAAGTGTGAACAGTCGGGACTTTCTGTAAATGCTATTGGTAATGTGGTCACAGAGAGTGGTGCACCTCCAAGGCGGCAACAGGCAGTAATGCACAGAACAGGGACATACAGCAGTTGATACTGGAGCAGCTACAGAGGGTCAATCAACGACTGGACAAGGTAGAAGGCAGAACGAACAAGGAGCAACGAGACAGCAAGGACAGGAAGGCAGAAAAAAGACTCAAGTTAAGCAGTTTTTCTAAAAGACAAAAACAAAGGTAAAGTGATAGTTCTCAGACTAGACTTCTGATGAAGATCAGGACATTCTTACTTTGCATAAAATTAGACAATCCGAGAAAATTCAACGACAGGTTGACGCCAGAATTAGAGAGTTAGAGCAACAAAGTCAAAGTTCAGGTAGTGTGGGCAAAATAAAATCAAAAAAGGGTGGAAATGTAGAGTTCATTGTCAAACATAGGGTAGCCTGGCCACATGTGTCAATTTTGGGGGGTGCGACAAGGTCCCGAATGTCTTATGACCAATTAACAATGTCTCAGTGGGTACAGGGATTCTGCAAAAACATTTTGGATGAATCAGATAATAATGTCAGGGAAAAAATGATTCAATATATGGGGGAATTAATGTAAAACGCCACAGACTTCCCGTGGCAGGGAGCAAAGGCAGCCCATGCTGTACTGTTGGGCCAATTTGAAAGGGGGGGGCAAATTGGGAAGACACAGCTCGAATTGATAGGATTAGGAGAGCGCATGCGCAAAAACATGTTTCTGGGGTCAGCAAAAAAATTCAGAAACCATGGTACTTTAAACAATTCCAAAGTGGATCCTGCACACATAACAGAGATCATGAGGTCAATGGAAAGTTGCACAAACATCTTTGTTCATTTTGTTTATCACAGGGGCGATTTTTAGGCCATGCAGAAAAAGACTGCATTTTTGTCAAAAGATCCAGTACAAAAAACGAGTAGATATCTGTCCTTCCAAAAATACTGGGAGGGGCAGCAATACTAGCACATATCAGCTAAGGAGTATCAATGGTCAGAGCATAAAACGTTTGTTACCATGTATGAGTGTCAAAAGTAGTGAGAGTCAAGAGGTCAAGGTCATATCGGGACAGGAACACGGTTCGTCTGTCATCCAGCGTTCTCAAAAGTTTTACAGTAAAAAACATACATCTTCAGAGGTGGAAAGTTTACTAGTTCGTCCCCTTTATCAGTCCTTGCGAACTTTTAATACACAAAAGCCCACCAGATCAGGTGTAAAAGCTTTGCAACATGTCACTAACAATTCAAGTGTCAGAAAAGACAATAGCTTTAGTAAAACTAGGGTGTTCTGGAACAATAGCCACGACCAGATACCTAAGAACAGGGGACAAAGCCAAGAAACACAGGGCAAGTGCCTTGGAGTCATAGAAAAAAACAATGAAAACAGGGTAATGAATGTGGCCAACAATGAGGACACTAGCAAAAATGCAGAGCTATGTCAGGAGGTTGCAGACAATAATTACGGCAAGCATAATAGAACACAGTCTGTTGATGCTGACAGGGGAATTATGTATCTGACAGTGAGGCTTGCAGTAGAAAGCTATTATTTGACATCAGAAACCAGACACATGACAAATTTATTAACTCCATAATATATGATCAGCATCGACTTGACAAACCAGTTCAATGTGTCACCTATGATCTATGGTGTCAACAGTCAAATATTAACTTTGGTTATATCCCTCTATCTGACCCTGCCATGACAAACACCACAGATATGTCTACAAAGGTTATTGCAGATCCAATCGAACTGCACAAAGAGGTAAAAAAATACAATCTCCCCAACTACTTGGGTGCGCGTATTCCTGTAAGATCTCAGTTGAATATCAGCCAGTGGGAATCAATGCTGAGTGAATATTGAGACAAGCAGTTCCTAGAATGCATCAGGTTTGGCTTTCCCTTAGGTTTTAATAGACTGTGTCCTCTCAGCCATGATACTGTAAATCACAAATCGGCTTTGGAATTTCCAGAGCACGCAGGCAAGTATATAGAGGAGGAACAAAACTTTCAGACCATCATAGGGCCATTTGAGGAAGCCCCCATACCAAATTTACATTACTCCCCATCCATGACCAGGCCGAACTCAGAAACCAGGCGGGTAATCTTGGACCTAAGTTGGCCCAGAGGGGAATCAGTCAATGCTGGTATTGAAAAAATGGCTATGTAGGCAGTGATTTTAAACTGACGTTCCCAACGATTGATGACCTGACCCAAGAGCTCACAAAAATTGTAAAGGGAGCACAGATTTTCAAAGTATATGTAAGCAGGGCATTCAGGCACCTATGTGTCGACCCCAGAGATTATGACCGGCTAGGCGTCATGTGGGGCGCTACGTTTATCGACACCAGAATTCCATTTAGGAGTCGCCATGGCAGCCAAAATTTTCAGAGGGCGAGTGACGCCATGCGTTATGTCATGCATCAATTTGACGTAAATGTCATAAACTACATTAATGATTTCCTGGGGTATGGCACGCCCAGCGTTGCACATCGATCTTTTGATGCCTTGCTTGATGTTATGTCATGCCTCGGTCTGACGGTCAGCGAGAAAAAGCTGGTAGCACCAACCACAAGGGCAGTATGTCTCGGTATACTCATTGATACTGAATAAGGTACCGTAGCGATTCCGCCTGAAAAACTGGAAAATATCAAAGAAATGGTTAAAGATTGGAGGGGAAGCAGTGCTGCACTATGCGTCAGTTACAGTCGTTACTGGGCACATTACTGTACGTCCACAAATGCGTTAAGCCTGCAAGGTATTCCCTCAACAGGATGTTGGGAACGTTACGTAACGTCAGCAACCCAGCTAGGCTGCACCTCAGTGACGATTTCCAAAGAGACTTAGCATGGTTTGACAAGTTCTTACCTCAATACAACGGCGTTTCCATGTATGCACATAGAAAAACTGATTCTGTCTTAGAGCTTGACGCATGTCTCACGGGTCTGGGCGGGGGGGGGGGGGGGGGGGGGGGGTGTTGCAACAATTTAGTATACCACCTCCCCATTATGAAGGGTTTTGCAATCCTAGACATTGTCCATTTGGAAATGGTAAATATTGTCATGGCCTTGCGCTTGTTTGCTCGTCTATGGTCTGGAACTAAGGTACTGGTCAAGTGCGACAATGACGCCGTCGTGAAAGTCCTCAAAGTCCTCCTTTCCTAGGTGCATGTGCATGTAACATCTGGTACACAGCTGCTCTTGCAGATATAGATCTGCAGTACATACATGTATTGGGGAAAAATAATACAGTAGCAGACTTGCTGTCCAGGTGGCAGTATACTGAACAAAATATCAAGCAACTGAGACAATTTATCGAAAACCCAGTCTGGTTTCCAGTTGATGTTAGCATGATGGATGTAAACTACACATTATAATAGTATATACTTCAGATACTATACTTTGTATTTTCAGACAACGCTGCCCTGACAGAATATGCCAGAAAAGCCTCAGTATGCACCAAAGCAGCCTTCAGGCCAAGAACTATCAAATACTATTACATGCTTTTTAGGTCCTTTGTGGCTTTTTGTCTGATTATGCATGTAGATCTAAGTAATGTCTCTGTTTCTGAAGCTTTGTCATACTTGGAATTTCTGGTAGAAAATGCTGTGACTGTTAACATGATAAGTAACCATGTGTCAGCCATTAAGGCCATGTCAATAATGTATGATGTGCCATATGTGTCTTGGGACCACCCAAAAATTAAATATTTCACAAAATCCTTAGCAGACCACTGACTTTGCCCAGAAGAAATATTATAAAAATCGCACCACAACAACCAGTTTTCTCTCCATTACTGATTATAATCAGCAATTTTAATTTCAATCCCTCATATAGCACCAATTCAAGTTTGGCTTCAAGGTCAGAGCATGACCTATTCTCAAGGTCACTGCTAATCGACCTCAGCATGACCTCAGAGGTCACGCTTGGACCTCAAGGGGTCACAGCACTTAGGCATAGGGCAAGGGGTGGTGACCTTTGGGGTTGGACAGGGCTGACCTTGGAAAAGTCAAAGTATAGAACCATATCAAATCTAGTCCATTTTTACATGTAATTTTTACTGAAAGGGTCATTATAGTGTCATCTATTTTACGTTGTGTATTTTAATAATGGGAATGTACATATATATATTAGTAGTCAGATTGTATATCACTTGTTCATGAAAATCTATATACATATATATAATAAGGTTTTAATCCTCTGGTGTTGTCTGTTGTAGTTGGGGACTGTTGTTCAACTTATATCATTGCCTAAAGTTTCAAACCGGGTCATATGCCCCTATGGAGCAATTAAGGCTCTCAAGAAATTGTTTCCAATGACTGCCATGAATTCTACTTTCCAAATCAATACATCTAGTGGTTGGCAACCTCTCACGGATTCTAGAGTCAGAAAGGCCCTAAAATCCAACATTTGCCTATAATGCCCATGTCCCCATACAGCAGATAAAATGCCATGGCACATGGTCCTCTGAATGTGTATGGAGATACATTCAGTCGGACCATGTGTCTGGTGAAGCTTTGGCTTTGTCACTTGCTGCTGTCATAGATGTTTGATGTTACTACTCACTACTGTTGGGGTTGAGGGATTATATATTACTATCTAACTTGTATTTTAGTAACTTGTAAACTTTTAGGCCCTCTTGACCTCCAGCTTTCAGGGTGACCTTTTTTCCACCCTATGTTAATCAATACCTCTGACTTAGAGGTCTTTTGCCACGGTAATCACCTTTGACGTCATCTCTGTAACCTCTCAAGGTCACCCTCTCTGCTCGGGCCAGGTCGGCTTACAGGCCTTGTGTTTGTTGTAAACTACCTAGTAAAGTTTTGTCAGCATGATTATTCTATGGATAATGAATCTGAAGCTTGTAGGTTGATCCTAGATATTGATTGGCTATTGAAATGATTTATGAAGGCCCGCTATGGTCATCTTAGATCAATTATAATTCTCCTATTCTCACTGTCCATCTTTTCGTGAGACATGAATGGAAACACATGAGTGTGATTATCATAAGATGAGTCCTTATAGGGGCCTTTGATAGCATTGTGTCTGCTTTTTGTGTCTAAGTAAGTGTCTATGTGTTTTGCATGATCTCTAGCCAAGGCGTAACTTGTATCTGTGGATATCAGTTGGACTGCCTTGTCTTTGGGGAAGTCGAAAGGAAATCCACATTTTAAGTTGAAAGTGAATTGATAATCCCAGTAATTTTTTACTAAGTTCCTCTAGTAACTGAAAGTTGATTTATGAAGGGAGCTTTATCTTGCTTTCCTCAAAATTATATTTACCTGTTTGTATAACCCTTGTATGTCAAATTGCTTGGGACTGATGATACTGACAGTTATGTTCATGCACTTGAGATTTGAGATATGGAGAAAGCCGATAACTGTGTGTTGTTGTTTAATATATTTTTTTCAGATCAATGCATCTATCTCTAATTTTTCAGTATCTACTCGTCTCATGCATGTGATGACTTTACCTTGTTGAACTTGCCTGACTATGCTGACTGAACTGGCATTATCTATATGTTCAGAATGGCATGAACTGTTATCTACAGTTTGTGATATGTCTTTGTTGGTTACATCATAACTAATAACCTTTGTATCGCCATTCGAGTGTGTGGAAACCATATATTGATTACTAAAGCCATAACTACTGATGTTCAAGATTAAATACACTCAAAACGATTAAATGCCTTGATTTATGCATAAGCTTGATTGGCTTCGTGGGAGGTCACCTGGGTACGTGTTGACATCATTGTCATGCATTAAAATTTTATCACTCACATTTGTGTATTTGCTCTTATCTGTGACATTGTTATGTTTGGCTACCCAGATGTTGTTTTTAATTTTATTTCAAATAGTTTGTGAACTGTTTTACATACTGCTGTTTACAAATATGCGAGATCTCACTCTAAAAGGACTGTTTCTGTTGTTACTGACTTCCTGAATTTTGGGGTTTTGCCAACTTTGCTATAAATGTGACTAATATCAGTGATTCCCAAATTATAGAAAACTCTAGTGACAACTGACTTAGACTTGGCAGCTGTACTTATTTTTTGACTGTTCTTTAGCTGCTTTCCGACAGTCCTTTTTTGAGTGAGACTCTGTTTTCTGATAGTTTACAAAGCAATGCTGACATATATGCCTAAGTAAAAAAATGTTTCCATTCATGGTCCGCTGGTCTATTACACTGGCCCTTATTAAACTGTATACAGAAGGCTGTTTTTGTTGTTGTTTGTCTATCTTGCACTTGTATTGAATTTGTCTGTGTCTGATTTTTTTGAAATTCAGCAATGTTCCAGTCAATGATGCCGTCGCCCATCCTGTGTGGAAAAGCAGAATGTGCACCCTTCACGGCTTCCCAGGAGAAGTCACATGCATCCCAAGTCAGATACTGAATCATGTTCTCTCTAACTAAAGGATCATTTTTTTTTGTTCTCTGATTCTCAAAAATCCTAGAAGTCATTGCATGGAAGTTAACTGTTAATATGTTGGTCGATGCCTGTGAGTGCCTATGAAGGCCATACCTTGTGGCCATTGATTTTTTCTTCCCTTGTCTTTGCACATGTCTCTGTAAATTGTCTAATGGTAGCTGGAAGAGCTGTGGCTCTGTTCTGCTGGGGTTTTGTGTGAGGAAACATGGGTTTGGTTTGATTCAATAATTGTTGTACTGCTTCAGTGCCCCTACTCTGGTTTTGAAATTTACATATACAATAACAGACACCAATGGGATTTATTATTTTTATTCTATTTTTCTACTTCTTTTGTTACAATACTAAAAGCATCTTTAGTTACATGTATATGTATATCTAGATAAGGTCACCTTAAAGTAAATGTGACTTTAAGTATATATAATGCTACCTTAATTTACTGTCGCATTAAGTTGGAGACATTTCAATTAAGGTTGATAAGAACACTAAGGTTATCTTAAAATAAGATTTACTGACTTTAAGGTAGCCATGTGAAAGTATGTATATGAAGACATTAAAATGGTTTAAGATAGGGTGACCTTTATTGATTACCGTTATTATTACCGGTATTTTACCGACTAGATTGAGGTAGATGCAAACCTTGACCATTAAAACATGGGTAACAACGCCCCTCAGCTCAGAGACTAAAACCTTAGCTTAGTGTTGAATAATAAAGTCCCGTCTAAAACAACAGTCCCGATCAGCCTATCTAGACTCAAACCTTAGGTGACTGTCCTTCAGCCCCTTAGGCCTAACAATAAGCAGTTGGGCGTGGTTACATTTTTGACTAGCCCCTAAATTACAATGTTTTCATTGAAATCAAGACATTATGTACAATATGAAGTTGGCTGTTCTCTCGACTTCCTATGACTGCCACACTTCACCGATCCCATTTTCAGGCCCATTCACCTGAAACTAGAAACACCTTGTTAGTACCAAGTTACACCTAAAATATTGATAGAGTAATACGTATGATATGTACAACCTGAAATGTTAAAATATATATTAATAATCTGATCATGCCAACTACATCCACCACCTGCAAACATACATTATAGTGAAAACTATTCAAGCACAGGCCGATTCAAAGACTGTGGTCCGAATTTAGCCCCAGATTTAGACCCCCCCAATAATGACCAGGAGGTGCCTTAGAGGTGTGATATGACCCAAGGAGACAAGGAGAAGGAAAGGCTAATAACTAACAAGTGAGTCGGCTGTGAACCCCATTGTTAACAAGCCAGGGGCACATACCTCACACTCACCCCCTCCCCTGCGCCAAAGAGGGTGTTAAGTTAGAGTCTCAGCCCCACCTCCTCCTGCAACTTGCTCCTACTCCTGGAGAGTTGGGCGGGTGGGAGGAAAATCTTTCTAAAACATGTTGCCCTTTTAACTTTGCAATGTCGAATGAACTAAGAAAGGATGTGACCCCACGATTCTAGAGGTCAACTGCTCGTCCAATCAAAATTCGCCATGTGTAAAACAAGAATAGCTTTCACGAGAGGTGCACTGAAGCCCGTATCGCCGATGCGTTACCTCCCACAGTGCCCCTACTCTGGTTTTGAAATTTACATATACAATAACAGACACCAATGGGATTTATTATTTTTATTCTATTTTTCTACTTCTTTTGTTACAATACTAAAAGCATCTTTAGTTACATGTATATGTATATCTAGATAAGGTCACCTTAAAGTAAATGTGACTTTAAGTATATATAATGCTACCTTAATTTACTGTCGCATTAAGTTGGAGACATTTCAATTAAGGTTGATAAGAACACTAAGGTTATCTTAAAATAAGATTTACTGACTTCAAGGTAGCCATGTGAAAGTATGTATATGAAGACATTAAAATGGTTTAAGATAGGGTGACCTTTATTGATTACCGTTATTATTACCGGTATTTTACCGACTAGATTGAGGTAGATGAAAACCTCGACCAAACCCCAGCTAACTTGTAGTAGGGGGAGTAGCCAGTAGTCTTTGAAAAGTATCAGCCACCTGCTGGGAGGCCGTCTGGTCCTGGACTATATATCTCCAAACAGAATCAGACGTCCAGGTGCCATGGCTCTGAATGTTTTGAATAGCGACATTTGAATTGAAAGCCAAAGTGGCACCTGAACGCCTGAAGGTGTGGAGAGAGATACCTGAGGTCTGAAGACCCAGCCTTGAAAGGATTTGGGCAAAATTACGTCTAAGTCTTGTATCGGTGAGTGGCACCCATTTGCCGTTTTCGTTTTTGACTTGAAATAAAGGGTGGTTTTCTTGGCCTGGAGCTAAGATTAACATATTATTGATGGCCCTGACTGGGCAGATTGGAGATTGGAGCAAGTTTGGAAGTTTGATGATCTTAACCGAATCTCTGGTCTGCATGGTCTTAGACCACTTAATGATCAAAAACACAGCATCCGAGGAGGTAATAACGTCACCCTTTGCCAACTGTTCTGCAGGGGAAAATGATTTTTCAGCATGTGGTACTAAGTTTGAAACTCTTAGAAAGGAGAAGAAGGCTGTGAGATAAACTGCCTTATAAACCTGGCCCATCCACATAGAGTCACAAATTTGGACAATTTTGTGCAATAATTCAATGTCAATAACTTTTTTGATAGTAGAAGCAAATTTTTGGTTCAGGGCCAGGGACCTTTGAAAATAAGCTACCCTTTGATCCTGAAATGAGTGTGTTGAAAGACCATGCAAGGCCAAGCTAGCTTTAATTGCCGAAATATGATTAGCAATGGCTGACGGTGAGACTTTATTCTCATACAAAAATTCCAGGAAAGAAAGAACCACCACTGGAGTGAGACTGGACAACTCGATTTTTGTGAAACAGCAAAAAGCTAAGAATAGTCTAAATTTTCGTCTATATGAGGCCTGGGTAGCTGGTCTGAAGGCCGACCTAGTCCATTGTCCAGCTCGTATCGCCAACTGTCTCACTGTCCTTGGAACACCTGTTATATAAACCAATTAATGTCAGTAATATTGGGGTGTGGGTGGAGCCACTCAGGGCAACTTAGGAAGTTTTTTAATTTTTGCTGAGGATTGGCTGTGATAAACCATCTGGATAAGAGATCTGCTATGGGATTATCTTTACCCAACACGTGAATGACCTTGAGTTCGATATCGCATACAGCCAATTCCAGTAATATATTCCTGGCTATTGCAGCCAGGATCCTGTCTTGAGTCCTACCAGAGGTTAGGACCGATACAACAGCTTGGTTATCACATTTTATTAGTATACTCTTTTGTTTCCAGTAATACCTCCACAACCTCACTGCGACTAACACATTGAGCATTTCCAAGTGAACTATTGTGTAATTTTGAAAATTTGGTGGAATTTTTATTGCATATATTTGATTATTGCAAACTGCGCCCAAACCTTGAAGACAGGCATCCAATTCAATAGTCGCTTGTATTGATACATGTTTAAAGAAAGAAACCCCATTAAATGTAGGTAAAAATTTGAGAAACCAATTTAAATCACGATGAAAATCATCCGTTAATTGTATTTTTTCTTGACCGAAATGGGCTCGAAGTAATTCCAACATGCGATTTAGGAAGAAACGTGATTGTCTTACACATTTTGAAATGTAAAGTAAACTGCCCAATAAAGATTGAAGTTGTTTCTTGGTGCACCATTTTTAGATGCCCATTTTTGGCACAGGTGAGAAATATTTTGCAATTTTTCAGAAGGAACTGAGACTGTGAAATCTTCTGTATTAATCGAGACCCTTAGGCATGTGACTTTTGTCGTGGGAGCCACCAATTTGGTTTTACTGATTTCAAAGCCTAAATTTTCTAATAGTTGATATAGACACTGAAAAGCCGGATTTGCAGTTGAAACTGTGCCAAACCCAATGACGTCGTCAATATAATTTATGACGTCATAACCTCGCTTCCTCATAATGAATCTAACTGCATCTGTAAGTCTCTGAAAGATTCCAGATCCGTGTCTGTAACCAAAAGGAAGACAAGTATCGAGAAAGTAATCATTATGCTGTAGTCCTAGGAGACAATAGTCCCTTGGATTAATCCTAACATGTCTAAACGCTCGTTTAATGTCAATTTTGAACAATTTTGAACCTTTTCCGAATTTTTTGACCTTATCTGTAATGAGATCTATTGAAGGTAAGGTAAGAACGAATTCGGTGCCCAGATATGAGTCTTTACTTATGTTAGAATTTACTGCTCCACCCTTTGGGAAACTCAGATCTATGATGACCCGCCTATGTGGGGCACCCGGCTTCTCCCTTGTCATAAAGGGTGATATATGAAACTTATCCAAAGGGGGGTCTTTAAATGGGCCCTGTATGGCCCCAAGTTCAATCTCTTCTTGCAGATAGGCTCTAACATCATGAGGAAATGCATTCGCCGAGTTATGATTTCTTACATTTGCTTGAAGACTGGTATTGTGATCCAAATCAAGGGGAAAACCGTATTTTACCAAGTATGGGAGTTGCTTGTCCCAATAATCTCCCAACAGATTAGCCCAGACTTTGAAGTTCAGCTGGGAGGGGACCACATATTGACCTGTTATAAAGTTATAACCTTGGTTAGATTTTGCCCAATTATAAAGCTCAATTGGGTCAGTGCCCTTATCAATACTCTTGTCTATCTGGGGTATAAGTAAGTCATTCAAAGGGGTGAAGCCAAACTTTTCCACATTCTGCTGGTTCCATTTTTGAAAGGTAGAGTTGCTTTTTGCCATTGCAATTTTTTGTTTATTTTTGTTTCTGACTTCTAAAGCAGGTCATACTTGTCGTCCGGGACATGCAACAATGTTTCCAGATCAGTGGAACTACCCCTATGTTGGTTGTTTGTAAGATGTGATCTACTAGTTTTGATCTCTCTAGGATGGTCTACCTCATGACCTTTCTGACTGAGGTCTTGTTCTGACGTTGACCTATCAGTGTCTATGCAATCCTCAAGGGGTTGGAACCGGTTAAAACACTTGACAGTTGCTTCTGCCCTGTTAACCTCTGAGACTGACTTTGCCGGTGAACAATATTTGCCATTTTTGACATTTTTAAACATGACAGAGAATTGTGTAACTGGGCTGTGAACCTTGTTACCTGAACCACTTTTTATCTGTTTTATAGTATCATGTTTAGTGTCAGTTTGAACGGCTCCACCGACGGACGGACACATGCATACCTCATTTTCTGTAACCGCCTGTTGACTAGTTATTGAGTTTATAACCTCTTCACCAAAGTACTTAATTTTTACCTGTCCTGAATGACGTGCTGCACCTTTTTTAATAACATGTGGCAGTACAGCCACCATCTGCTGGTTACTCTTCAAACACCTGTTATAATTTGCGTTAGTATTTACAGTTGTTTTTGCACGAACAACATTAGAGCAGGCTGACTTACTGTTCACTTTAGAACTTTCAGAATTTTTTGTGCAGATCTGATTATCCATCTGGATTTTTGAGGATAATGACCATCGTGCCCTATGGGGAATTTTTTTACCCTTTTTTACCACTGTAGCATATGAACTGCCGTTAGATCGGTGCCAGTCTGCTCACCAGTTGTTGCTACCAAAAGTACACACATTGTTTGAATTTACAAATACTTTATCTTTATATACGAATTTTTTTCTAGATATCAGGCCACCTTTTGGTTTATGCACTGCCATTAGGCAGTGCCCTAGTCGTTTTTTGAGCCGGCATTGGACCTACAATCCTTTGACATATGTCTGTTTTCTTTACCATGTTGATAACAAAGTGAACACACATGCTTGTAAAATATACCTTTGTTTTCATGACCCTACTTGAAAATACTTACATGGCATCGTTTTTTGATCCGGATTTTTTTGTTGTTTTGAACCTACTTTCTGATTACTGATATGAACCCCCCTTTGTGCGTGTGCACGCCGAATTCTGTCAATTTTCGCTGTTTCTAGCCAATCAACCTTCCCCTCTTCCATACGACATAACAAAACAGCGTGTGATGCTTTGGCCGATTGCCAGGTAAAATCTTGTGCATCTTCCATGATCTCGCCTAAATATTCGAGCATGGCATTCTTAACTTCTAAATTTTGTTCTTCTCTCATGATCATTGCAAAGCCTGCAACCCACTGACACATTGAGAGATTGTCATATGAAATTCTAGATTTATTTTGACCTCCTAAAACAAAATTTTGTGGCCACCTTACTTGTTTTTTAACAAAAACTGCTTCATTTCCACCTCTTTGAGATTTTAACTTGCCTGCTTCGTTGAGCTCAGTTAATTGTCTCAATCTTTGGTCCACTTGGTCTTGGATCCTGGAGTTGGACTGTAACACACTCAGTGATGGGATTATGGTTTGGACTGATGCACTCCCTGTCGAAACTGCGTTCTGTTGTCCAACACTGGTAGTAGGTAAGGCTGATAGACCGTCCAGGGTGGTGACAGATTGTGAGTTACTAAGACAAACGCCATCACCTGCTTGAGTTGTGGAGGACGTGGCTGATGTACCGACTTGAGTTCTAACAGCTTTAGTTGAGGCAAGTTCATTCTCCATCGCCGTCATACGACCTCCAAGATTTTTTAACTCAGCTAATATTTGCAAGTTCAGCTGTTCTGCACCACCACTGCCCTGTAATGAACTAATGTCATTCTGGCCTAGTTGACTGGCAGTATCTTCTATAGAAGGAAACGGGCAACGTCTGTTAATGGGCTTTTTATGCATATCCCCACAGTTCGAGCAATATAAGTCCTTTGGAGCCATAGTTACTGTATAAAATCACTATTCGACTGACAATCACTTTATAATAACAGTTCAGTTAGTTTTGCACTTGGTAGTTTTTATATACGTGGCCCCAGTTATCCCAGAGCAGAACTCGCGTTGTTTAAAGCACAATCCGCCTCCGTGGATCTAGTGCTACAAAACCATCAGGTAGGTATCAGAAGACAGGTCGACACAGCAATCACAAAACAGTGGACTAACAACTGTGACTATCCGACATTGGGGGCAATAAAAACACTTCATCTAAAATATAAGTTTGTAGTCCAGTAAAAATCTTTCTAAAACATGTTGCCCTTTTAACTTTGCAATGTCGAATGAACTAAGAAAGGATATGACCCCACGATTCTAGAGGTCAACTGCTCGTCCAATCAAAATTCGCCATGTGTAAAACAAGAATAGCTTTCACGAGAGGTGCACTGAAGCCCGTATCGCCGATGCGTTACCTCCCATTCCCTGTTTGCCGAACTGACACTAGGCCTGTGAGAACTTGCCTATCTTTAGCTGCATGTTCTTTTAAATGGCCTAATCTTTGTGATAATTTAGCTAAAGTAGGGTCTGGATCACTAGAAGGTATGTTACTCATTTGAGAGATGGATTGTGAATTCGCTCCAATCATGACTTGACTGGCTGTCGCTTGTGCTTGTCCTGAGGAAATTTGTAGATCTGAATCAGTTGAAGGAGAATCTGAAGTTTCAATGATGCCGTCAGATTGTTGAGAAGAAAGCAAACATTTCTTATCCTCGGTTTCTTCATGTGTTAGTTTATAGTTTGTACAATCTGTCTTCCCTGCCATGTTAATTAAGTTATGCAGTCCTTCTTACAATATAAACACAATAAGACTTTCCATATAAAATTACTTGGTAAAATGTCGTAGCATCTGCAATGTTTATGTTAAAATAATTATTCACTTCCTAAAAACTTAACAAAGAATGGCGCCAATTTCTGGCTTGGGATACTCGAAATGCCAGGTGTAGTAATACTGGAATAAAGTTCCAGGAAATGAAAATAAGAACTTAAGGGGGAAACTGTCCATAAATGCAGGGGAGGGGGTCACCCATTTTGCTGCAACCCATTGCCTCGAGTTGCAATTAATTTACACAGAATCCGCAGTTTAAATCCATAAATAAAAAAAAAACATTTTTTTCAGCGAATATCTCTGGCCATTATATTAGGAAATAGTAAGTGTATTACTGTTATGCAATATTTAGTACTTGTAAGGCCTCATCTGATGAATGGAATCAGTGAATTACCGGTATCAAAAAATGATGGAAATTAAAGTGAAAGTTCTTTGTGTGAAATATATTTAATGTATTTACTTGGAATTTACTGGATACACAGGAAAAAGGACATCGAGTGCGGGTAGATATACCGTGGTATACGGTAAATTGCTTTTATTGCCGCCTAATACTTGTTTTAGCTTAGTAAGTCAAAAAAGCATTCCACTGCCATATGTTCTTTAGCTATCAAAGGCAAAAGAGAGGTTGCACACTGTGCATAGCACGGCTACAGAGGAGCCTGGTGGGGCCGTTACTACCTTAAACTCTAGGTATTCTTGACACTTCGACCTCTTGCCTAATGACCTGACACCCAATCCACCAATAGCTTTCTCAGTTATATAACCACGTAACCTCCTTCTTAGTTTGGGAGGGAAACTCCATATTTGATTATGTGATCGACTTGTATACATCTACTGCAAAATAGAACTTAAGAATTCTTTTAAAGGAATGTTAGTGTCATTGATTTTATGATGCCACGCAAAGCAAAGAAAACTCCAGCACCCAAGAAAGGATCGAAGAAGGGCAGTAAGAAAACTACAGACTTGGACGGGTCTATCTCCCAGACATTGGGAGATTCCGTGAGTACTTCTCTTCTTGATGGTCACCTTCCTCGTCCTGCCATGCTTAACAGTGGCCTTTCTGCGGAGGTGGGACCTTCTTCAACCTCACCCACAGTCCTGCAACCCCCTAGGGACAAATCCGACGTTATATTGGCATATCTGGAGTGTCTGGACCAGTCGAATCAGGCACTTACCCAACGAGTCAGTGAGTTAGAAACCAATAGATCCATTGCTTCAACCCCTCAGAATGCGAGGACTCGTTCAGCACTTCCTCAGGGGGCGACTAATCTGCCACATTCCGTCGCACATCCACAGTTACAGATGGAGGGTTGTAACACAGCTAATACAGTGGCCAGCAGACCTAACTTCAATGCTCTGCCAACCAAACCTTCGGACGCATTGTTTTCGGCTACTTCAGTGGTTCCACAACCACCACACCAGGGCTTATTGCAGCCTGAGGCCGCACCCACACAAGCCCAGTTCAGTACTGACGCGGTCATACCCAGCCTAAGCGCTCTGAGGCAGAATCACGCGATTTCCCAGTCTGTGAACCAGGTCCTTGCGTCATATGAGAGCCAGGCAAAGATGGAGGCCACCCAAGGTAAGGGCACTCAAAGGAAGTCGGGCAGATTCAATAACACAGATACAGTCACACCTCTCCCTCAGTTTAGATGGCCCAATGAGGGCCTGTCTAGTGTTACTGGCAAAAAGAAAGTCCTGTACGACCAATTGTCGGTCTCAGAGTGGGCTGCAGGGCAGCTTTCTAATATTTATTTAATTCAGGACCCTGTTTTAGTCAAGCAAGCAATGCTACAGACAATTCAAGTGCTAAAGGACGCCACATCCCTACCATGGCAGGCAGTTAGAACAGCATACGCCCAATCCATGCATCAGGTGGAACAGGGAACTTTATCATGGCAAGATACAACACAGTGGGCACTTAACATGATTTCCTCATCCCAAATCGCCATGGCCAATGCTACTACAATAAGTTTTCAACAACAAAATAAAAAAGTGTGTAAATTTTATAATGAGGGCCTGTGTTCAAATGAGGGCAGCCATGGGAATTACAAACATGTGTGTAGTCATTGTATCAAGTCAGGAAGGAACCTAGGCCATCCAGAATCCAAGTGTGTAAATAAACATAGGGGAGGGGGGGGGGGGGCACCAAGGACACAATAGTATGAATAAGGGAATTGGGCTATCACATGTGCATGGGTCTTCTACACACGCTGGGAGGGGCCCTACATGTGGGAACAGTGACATTTGTTATGTAAATACACGTATTAAACCTATTTGTAAGAGTGAACAGTATGAACAATCAGAAACTTTAAATAATGTCCAGGCAAGTCCTGGTTTGCATATTAAATATTCTCATACTTCTGTAGCTGATTACTTCAGGCACTTGTATCGTATGCCATTAGCTAATGGGGTCCAATACATCTCAACCCCTCTGTATATACTAACACAAGGTTTAACGGCTTTGATGACAGTTTCATGCCCTATGGGTGTTTATTAATTGACAATATTAACATGTTGACACATTGTGATGTAGATAACAATGTCGGGGATCAAAAACATTGTTGTAAACATTCTCAAGGTGTTGAATACTACATTGATTCTGTGAGAATAGCTAATGTTGTTGATACTACTGATTGTTTATTCGTGTACCCAGTACAGGGTGATGCTGTCAGTGGATTTTACAGAGTATCGGATAACAGTAAGTTAATTGCTTTCCCTAACGTTCCTACTGGGATGTTGCAGGTCATATCTGGATTTACAAGTAATATTTTTTCTTGTATTAATTCTGTATGTTATAGTGATGCACTTACTGCCAAATTAGATTTTGATAACGAAATCAAAGCTCAAACTCACCATGGTAAGTCATACACTGAATATTTAGAAAATATAGTTGATAGTTTAATCAACGATGATTCAGACATTAGCTACATACCTAACAGTGAGTCCTGTGTCAAGGACATAAATAAATCTGTACATTGTCATATAAATACTCCTGATGACACAGACAGACGTATTGACACCTTCCCTAACGTCTGACAGCACATCTTTTTACCCCCAGTGAACAGACCCCTACTAGGGTCTACACGGATGCTCAGGCTCCGCATAAAACCATCGGCTTTCTGAGTCATTCCGTAGACTTTCAATTTGTTGGCCCGGATAGATCCCCTGTTAACATCACTAACATTGACCAATGCTTAAATGTTGCAGCTATTATCGCTAGTACTGGGGTTCCAAAGTATGCACAGGCCAGAATCCCCCTCACTTCCGGTTTCAACATACAGGAATGGGAGAATGAACTTGCGGATTATCATGATAAAATGCTTCTTCAATATTTGAAGTTTGGTTTTCCCTTATCCTTATCTAACCCCACTAGTTTAAACAACCCTTCCGCAACAAACCATCATTCTGCACTTCAGTATCCCACGACAGTCAACGATTACCTTCAAAGAAGCTCTCTTTGGGTGCCATTATTGGCCCTGTAGATCAGGTAGACTCTGATCTCTACCACTGTTCCCCTCTACTCAGTCGTCCTAAGGACAACCACAAAAGAAGGATCATCCTAAATCTATCCCATCCTCATGGCAACTCAGTAAATGACAGTGTCCCCAGGGACAGATTTGATGGCAAACATTTCACCCTTAGATTCCCTTCAGTGGATACAATTGTAGGAAAAAGTTGTGATCTTAGGGACTGTGATCTAGTTTTATACAAGATAGATGTTGCCAGAGCGTTTAGGAATATTAGGGTCGACGCTGTGGATGCTGTGAAGCTGGGTATCCATTGGGGCGTTTCAGCGTGTCTCCGATGCAATTGTCTACATAATGCGATGGCATGGCTACGACTTAGTCGCCTACATAGACGATTACATAGTGGTGGCCCCTGCCAGCAGTGCAAAGTCCCAATTTTTGTTCCTTTTCTGAACCCCGACAAGAGGGTCCCTCCTTGCAAAGCCCTCACCTGTCTTGGTATACATATTGGTATTAATGCCTCCTCCCATAGTATTGATCAGGCCAAACTTCAAAGTATTCATAACAAATGCCTTCAAGTTTCTGCCCACAAATACCTCTCCAAGAAGAGATATCAGTCATTATTGGGCAAGCTCATCTATCTGCACAAGTGTGTAGTCCCTGCCCGTATTTTTGTTAATAGGATACTTGAACTTTTTAGGAATAACTTTAACAAGAAAAAAATTCACCTCACTAAGGACTTTTTCAGTGACATTGCTTGGTTCCAAGCTTTCCTCCCTCATTTTAACGATACTACAAGATTCAAGAAACCTCAAGTAGGTGGGGGTATTCCCCTCTATCTTGATGCCTCCCTTACGGGTATAGGGGCCATTTGGGCTGACCAGGTTTACTCTGCCCCTGTCCCATGTATCCCAGGCTTTGTTTTAAAGATAGTACACTTGGAAATGTGGAATATTGTCATTGCCCTTAGAGTCTGAGGCCACTTGTGGGAGCACAGCTCAATAACTGTGATAATGAAGTCTGTGTCCATGTGATAGCCACTAGTAGAGCCAAAGACCCATTCTTAGCTCTATGTATAAGGAATATTTGGTTAATCACTGCCTTTTATGATATTTCTTTACAGGTCCAACACATCCGAGGTAAAAATAACATTCAGGCAGACATCCTGTCCAGGCTACACTCCAACAAGCCAATAGATTCAACTAGATTGCAGGGGGCTCGGTGGTGTAGCGGTTAGAGTTCTTGCCTCCAACCTCTGAGGCCGCCGGTTCGAATCTCAGGCCTGGCGCTTCATGTTGGAAAGTTGGTAGTTACTTGCCGATGCCCGGTGGTTTACAGTGCACTATGCACTGGTTTCCTCCACCTGTAAACTACCCGTCACAATATGCCCCTGGCTGTTGAATGCGACGTAAAACAACAAATAAATAAAGTAGATTGAAAGACCTTAGGGATAACTATGTTTGGCACAACATTCTACCCTATCATTTTCATTTGGACATGTCTATTTAATTTCAGATGTGGTACCACAGTCTGCGGCCCTCCTGGATTCGGCCTTGGCACGCACTGACTCTGCATTCAGACCTTCAACATCAGCAGCCCATCTTCGTCACCTCAGGACATTCATGGTCTTTTTGGCCTTTCTTAGGCCACCTTTTTCATTCTCAATTCATAATTTGTTGATCTTTGGGGAGTATTTACACACCAATCACATCTCATATAAGGTTGTCAAACAATATTTTTCCTCCCTTCAAACATCTGCTGCTTTTTATGCCACGAATCTGGAGGCTTTCTCCCACCCCCTGCTTTCTAGGTTCATCAGCAGCATTTCCATCAACTCTCAATTTTCCCCCTCTCGTAAGGGCATTTTTGACATCAAAACTTTATATCTCATCTCATTGTCATGTGACATCCTCCCAGACCCTTTATTATTTAGAGCCATTTTCCTAGTTGCTTTCTATGGTTTTGTATGTATGTCTAACATTGCCCCCCATAGTTTGTCAAAATTTGATCCTTCAAAGCATTTTCTTAGGAAAGACCTCATATTTGGCCCCCCTGGGGCCCACTTGATCATGAAATGGTCTAAGACCCTTCAGTCCCCACATTCTCATCACATCATTCAACTTCCCTCTATTTCAAATATATTTCTCTGCCCTGTCAGGGCCCTACGTGCTCTTATTAATTCAAGACCACTGTCTGACCATTCTCCCTTATTTGCTCATGCCTATTTCCCTCACCACCAAGTTATTGACACTGTGGTTAGGGAGGCCCTTAAAACAGTCCTCACCCATAGGGGGTTCCCAACAGGGGTCATTCATTCCATACTTTTCGCAGGTCGGGGGCATCATTTGCCTTGGACCATAATGTTCAGATTCAGAATATTATGTACCATGGCACCTGGCGTAGCTCTGCTGTCTGGTCGTATATCCAGCAGTCTTCTCACTCCTCCTCTATTGTCCCCCTTACTTTCGCTCAGCATGTCCCTTCCTGTCGCTGACTGGGTTTGGTGCTTTTAAAATTTTCATTCCTTCTAATTTAAAAAAAATTTCTCTTTCCTAGTCAACTTCATTTTACTACTAATATGTAAATAAAAATTGTCTCAATTGTGCTTTACTGTCTTTCATTTCCTTCTTAGTACACTCTGGTTTAGCTTCACCTTTCCTTTCATAGTGCTTAATCTCTCCCTGGTAGTAACTGTGCATAGCATGAGTAGTATATGTTGGGTTAACATTTGGGCCAATATTAGGGTTAACTTTTGGACCATTATTAGAACTGGCCTTTTCCTGCACCACATCGAAAATGGCCCAAAAGTTAACCCAACCTTTAACCAAAAAATGTTATCAGAAACCAGTTAAATTGGCATTGAGACTCCAGGAATTGTTTTTTATTAGACAATAAATTTTTGGAATATAGAGAATATTTAGTTTTTGCATAATGACTGCACCACATCGAAAATGGCCCAAAAGTTAACCCAACCTTTAACCAAAAATTTATCAGCAACCATTTAAGTTAGCATTGAGACTCCAGGAATTGTTTTTTACTAGACAATAAAAATTTTTTTTTAAAAATATAGAGAATATTTATTTCTTGGATAAAGACTGCAAGAAAAACATTTTAACTCTTTGAGTACTAGCTGTGAAAAAATCAAGGTTACCAGACCATTTTTTAAAAAGCCTGTTCAGGAACCAGTCTGTATTTTCATTTTATTGTGAACTATGCAGCAATATATGATGGATATTAAATAAAATATTATATATTTGCAAAGGTATTTAGTTGGAAAACAGACATGTTGGGTACGTTCTTTGTTTAATTTGTGGCCATTTAGTTTGCAAACAAGATCGTGGACTTGCTTTATTTTTAAAATATATATTTCGATAGGGAACTCGTTTTGTTATTTACTTTTGAGAAAATCCCCCTCGCCTCGAGCATGTGCACACGAATCCCGGAACTCGTGTCTTCAGTTTAAAATATTTCATTGTTTACTCTTGGTAGGGCAGCATCGTGAACTACGTAGCAAATATGTAGATGGATATTAAATAAAATAATATATATTTGGTTGGAAAACGACGACATACATGTTGGGTACGTTCTTTGTTTAATTTGTGGCCAGTTAGTTTGTAGAAAGATCGTGGACTGCTTGTAGTTTATAATATTTTCATATTTGGAAGGGTATCGTGAACTAGCAATGTACTAGATGGATATTAAATAAAATATATTTTATTTGGAAACTACGTTCTTTGTTTAATTCTTTGTAAAATATGTAGCCAGTTAGTTTGCAAAAAGATCGTGGATATTATAAAATATATATTTCGATAGAAACTCGTTTGTTATTAAAAGTTTGAGAAAATCCCCCTCGCCTCGAGCATGCGCACACGAATCCCGGAACTCGTGTCTTCAGTTTAAAATGTTTCATTGTTTACTCTTGGTAGGGCAGCATCGTGAACTACGTAGCAAATATGTAGATGGATATTAAATAAAATAATATATATTTGGTTGGAAAACGACGACATACATGTTGGGTACGTTCTTTGTTTAATTTGTGGCCAGTTAGTTTGTAGAAAGATCGTGGACTGCTTGTAGTTTATAATATTTTCATATTTGGAAGGGTATCGTGAACTAGCAATGTACTAGATGGATATTAAATAAAATATATTTTATTTGGAAACTACGTTCTTTGTTTAATTCTTTGTAAAATATGTAGCCAGTTAGTTTGCAAAAAGATCGTGGATATTATAAAATATATATTTCGATAGAAACTCGTTTGTTATTAAAAGTTTGAGAAAATCCCCCTCGCCTCGAGCATGCGCACACGAATCCCGGAACTCGTGTCTTCAGTTTAAAATGTTTCATTGTTTACTCTTGGTAGGGCAGCATCGTGAACTACGTAGCAAATATGTAGATGGATATTAAATAAAATAATATATATTTGGTTGGAAAACGACGACATACATGTTGGGTACGTTCTTTGTTTAATTTGTGGCCAGTTAGTTTGTAGAAAGATCGTGGACTGCTTGTAGTTTATAATATTTTCATATTTGGAAGGGTATCGTGAACTAGCAATGTACTAGATGGATATTAAATAAAATATATTTTATTTGGAAACTACGTTCTTTGTTTAATTCTTTGTAAAATATGTAGCCAGTTAGTTTGCAAAAAGATCGTGGATATTATAAAATATATATTTCGATAGAAACTCGTTTGTTATTAAAAGTTTGAGAAAATCCCCCTCGCCTCGAGCATGCGCACACGAATCCCGGAACTTGTGTCTTCAGTTTAAAATATTTCATTGTTTACTCTTGGTAGGTCAGCATCGTGAACTACGTAGCAAATATGTAGATGGATATTAAATAAAATAATATATATTTGGTTGGAAAACGACGACAGATATGTTGGGTGCGTTCTTTGTAAAATATGTGGCCATTTAGTTTGCAAACAAGATCGTGGACTGCTTGCAGTTTGAAATATTTTCATATTTGTCGACAGACATGTTGGGTGCGTTCTTTGTTTAATATGTGGCCAGTTAGTTTGTAAGAGATTGTGGACTTGCTTTGGTTTGCAAAATATTTCATTGTTTACTCTTGGTAGGGCAGCATCGTGAACTACGCAGCAATATGTAGATGGATATTAAATAAAATAAAATATATTTGCAAAGGTATTTGGAAACAACGATGGTGGGTTCAATTCTTTGTAAAATATGTAGCCAGTTAGTTTGTAGAAAGATCGTGGATTGCTTGTAGTTTGAAATATTTTTCATATTTGTTTACTCTTTGGAAGGGTATCGTGAACAAGCAATGTACAGTAGATGGATATTAAATAAAATATATTTTATTTTGCAAAGGTATTTGGAAACGACGGTAGTGGGTTCAATTCTTTTTAAAATATGTAGCCATGTTGGTAGAATGTATATAAAAGATAATAGTTATAATGTAAATACTAGATATATCTGCTGCATAATTAAATATAAATTTTCATTTTCTGTTATATAAAATGTTTGTCTTAGATGTATTTTTGATGCATTGGTGAAAGATCAAAATTTCTATGCTTGTTTTTTTATATTCCTTAGCATCTATTTGTATTGTTTCACCTATTCTAACCACAATAATATTGTGTGTAATTATCTTAATCAAAACAATTTGCTTTGTATGTAGGTGTAATTGTTTTTTTCTTTTGTCTTGTTATAGACAAACAAATAGACATTGTTTTTTGTTGTGCTTTTGGACAATTGGATTGTTTATAGAAGAAAATACACAATGCCTTTGCATTATATATAAATATACTGGGAATAGAGGGGAAAATATCACTTTCAATTTGTCATAGGAAGGTAGAAGGTTGGTGGTGAAAATTTTGAAATGTATTTTTTATTTTAATAACCTGATAGAATATAGGTTTGTTATAAAACATTTAATTAGAAAGGGAAATATATTTTACATTTTCTATAGTCTGTTTTAAAAAGGGTGGCAATAGCAAAGTTAACATTGATTGCAAATTGATCTTACATTCCATTTCCATTGAAATATCATTGATCAATATTTCTAGACCTTGTCTGTGTGTGTTATTGTGTAGTTTGTGTTCTGATGTCTAGTGGGAACCTCCTGTTGAGCACAGTATTTGACTTCCATTCAAATAACACTTTTGATCAATATTTACAAGACTGACTGTTTTTCATGTTTGTGTGTATTGTGTTTCTTTTTGTGTTCAGCTGTCAACTGTTTGTTTTTTTCTTCCGGGTGAGCACAGCTGTTGACCATTGGAGGCCCTTCTTTTTTCGTTCATTGATGAATTCTCCCACATTTACAGACATGAAGAGATTATAATAATAGAGAAGTTTTTTTGTTTATTTGTAATCACTTTTAGATGAAAGAATTTTTTAAAAAAACTATTGTAGATTCACATGTTTTGTGATATACTATTTTGAAACTACTGTTAAAAATTAATAATGAAACGTACTAGTTTGATGAATCTTGGAGATGTAGGATCTAGAAAATATGAGTAAATGTGAACATCTTTATCATTCAGACTTAGTAATTATTAGTAAGTTTTAGATCACAGTTTCCTTATATAATGTTCCCTGGTGTGACCTACTCTTGTAAATGTGGAAACCCTAACAGGTTGAAAGGTAGATCACTATTACAAATGCACAAAGATATATGTGTTTTAGACATGTGTGTTTTTTGTTTTTAAGTTCATACAGTGTCTGAATGATGTATGTCTCTAGTCTTCTGCAACCAAATATACAGCACAGTTTCTCTGAGCCGTCCAAAAGTTGACATCATGGATTGTGAACAGTGAGTTTTTGTTTTTTTATATTGTGTTTGGCGTCGTTCGTTTGTTCAGTTTGGAAGATCTTGGTTTTTTGCCTTTGTTATGTTTCGTTTGTGTTTTTGCATCGTCCGTCTGGTCATTTTCGTTTTTCCTTCCTGTTATGTGAGTTTTATCACAGAGAGATAGAGATTAAATACTATAAAAAGTAATAATATTCTTTGTCTTAGAAAAGGAAAAAAAAACACATGTTTGACACCCAATCACCATTTTTATTTTATGTACAATATTTAAAACAATTTAACACACAAGATTTATTTTACAATTCTTAACACTTGTAGAGTTAATGCAAGTACAATAGTTTAATAGTATGCTTATAATTAATAGATTTTTCATTTTTTAATATTTGAACAATTTGTTATACAAAGTAACATTATTGTACACACAAGCAAAATTATAACTATGTTTACTTTATACACAATATATAACTTACATCATTACACACAGAATATGCTTTGAACTACCACCATATGAAAATTTAATTTTTTCAATTGTAACAACATGCTTTTACATTTTTTATTAATTTAACAGTCTATAATACCTACAAACACAGCATGTTTGAATTATCATGGCTATGAAAAAACAAACTTCTATTTTTGTAACAAGAGCATTATAGTTACAGCTTCTCTGTCTTTTTTATATTAGACAATGATTAGAACCCACACAGTATTCTTTGAACTATGACCATGAAATATATGCAATTGTAACAACATTTTGTTAATACATAATAATAATGCAGTTATTAATACATGACAAAGGTTTGTAAAACACCAAGAAACACTTATTAATTTATAACTATGCATATTTCTTTATTTTATACACAATATAACTTACATTATTACATACACAATATGCTTTGAACAACACAGCATGTTTGAATTATCATGACTATAAACTTCTATTTTTTGTAACCATGAAATATATGCAATTGTAACAACATTTTGTTAATACATAATAATAATGCAGTTATTAATACATGACAAAGGTTTGTAAAACACCAAGAAACACTTATTAATTTATAACTATGCATATTTCTTTATTTTATACACAATATAACTTACATTATTACATACACAATATGCTTTGAACAACACAGCATGTTTGAATTATCATGACTATAAACTTCTATTTTTTGTAACAATACATAATAATAATGCAGTTATTAATACATGACAAAGGTTTGTAAAACACCAAGAAACACTTTATTAATTTATAACTATGCATATTTATTTTATACACAATATAACTTACATCATTACATACACAATATGCTTTGAACTACCACCATAACAAAATTTAATTTTTTGCAGTTGTAACAACAAAACACAGCATGTTTGAGTTATCATAAAAAACAAACTTCTATTTTTGTAACAAGAGCATTTATATTTATTTGCTCTTTTTATATTATACACAATGATTATAACCCACACTGAACTACCACCATAAAGTATGCATACATAATAATAATGACAATTATTATTACATGACAAAGCTTCGTAAAACACCAAGAAACACTTATTTCCTGTCATCTATGTTTGTTAAGCTAACATTATATGAAGTTTTACTGCCCTTCTTTTTCCGATAAAACTGAATTGTGTTTCCTTTCATCCTTACTTCGTAACCAATAAATAGCCCAATGAAAAAAAGAGGAATAAGTAATAAGAGGTATGGCCAATCCACCCTTCTTAACTTGTAATGATGTTCTCCCTGCACAATATTATCAAGATTTTGGTGACCCGGACAGTCCGAATTGAGCCAAACGTGTTCAAGTTTATCGATTGTAATATTACACAGATGCGTGCTGTTTCTGATAACAATCATTTCTAGGATAGGCCATGACCTAAAATTGGGCAATTCTGTTATGCCTGTATTAATTAAGTCTAAGAATATTGCTGTATTTTTATCATCCTCATTTAAAAAAGGTAGCGTATCAATATTTTTACACAAGATAATTCCAACAGCGTTAGTACACCAACAAACTGGTGGATTACCGCACTTACTGGTAAATGCGGATACTACAAAGCAAGACCACAAGAGTACCGTTGAAAACATGGTTTTGATAAGTATTTCTTTGTACAGTCAAAATTAGCCTTGTCACATAGTTCATATAAAGAAAAGAATATTTACTGCAAACTATCAATTAACTGACGTGAAATTTGTCGGGTTAAGAAATCTTCTGAAACTTTTTTACTTATGTCTAAACCAAATTTCCTTTTACAAAACTCTTTGACCATTTTGTCATTTTTGCTGTAACCCTCATGGTTGTACGTATTCATGATGTTATTGTATGACATACCTTTACACCTATTTGAGATGAAGTAGATACAATGTTGACCACATGCGGTAGAGAAAAGGTGTTGTACTCTTCTGCTGTTGTAGCTATACTGGTCTACCATTTCGAGGAATTTTACAATGTATTTATTAGTTGGTTCTCCCCCATAACTATCAAAATATTCTATTGGTTCCTTTACTGATGGTAAATAAATAGCAGTCCAATGCGTTCCTGGTTTGGTGTGTACATATGTGTTGACTACAACAGCAAACGGAATTCGATCTATTTTTGTTGGTAGTTTATCACATGGTAATGTACCGATGTATGCATTCTTTGTAATATTGTTCGTACTTAACACTTGAGTAACTTGCTGAGTGTCCATTGCTTTTATACCTCGGTTGCAGGATTCATTTCCGAATCTATCTCAATCATGTCCTGATATTCAAAATATGCAACTAAAGTGACAGCAGTAGTGCAGGTTTCTGACAGTTTTATTTCAACCCCGACCTCTCCGTTTTTGATCAGCGTCATCTCACCCGGGACTGAATTGGTCTCCAAGTCAAAGGCATAAATGGTGTGACCATTTTTATAATTTTCAGTTGTAACACCCATTGAATTATTCGAGTATACGGTATCTGTCCCTTGAAACAGTGAAAGGTACCCCATAAGGTATTTGCCAGAAGAGAAATCCATCTCCAACTCCTCGAATGGAATGGCTTTCCCATTGACTCTCAGTACTATACTCCGCACATTGAAGTGTTGAAAATTGAAAGGGTTTTGTTTTATATTTCCATTAAAGGCGGAAGAGTTCACCATCCCAAGAACAATTCTTGTTGGTAGTTGACCATCGCATAGATTTCGCTCGGACATATCATCTCGATTGGCCCCTTTGGTAAAATATTTCATCTCAACTCTTTTTATGGGATACTTTATCCGGTCCGACTGTAGATTTTTTAAGTGAGCGGCTCTTATGGACGGTATAATTGTGTCATGTTTCACAAAGAAAGAAGCACTTTCAATTTCTAAAACGTATTCATTGTTCTCTGTTGCAGCCATCAGAAAGAATTTCGGTGAGTGTCTGTGCAATTTCACTTTAACCGAGCACTTTCCCATCAGGTATCTTGCTTGGTTAAAGAAATCGGCATGTATTCTTCCAATTAATTCGAATGATTTTCCAAATTTTGTTTTGTTAAATCTTGTAACTGCAGATGGATTCACATTGCTCATGTCTGCAAGGGCTACTGGTGCTATCGCCTCTAAGTCCTTTGTTTCCGGAAAGTATAATGACATTGCCAGAAATTCATTCTTAACATCCTTGGTATATGAGAGTAACGTTTCCAGAAAAGCTCGGTACGGATACATCGTGTCATTTGAGGACACTAATCTTCCTCCGAGATAAACCTCTACTTGTTTGAACATTGCTGCAATTAGATAGTTGACAGGAAATACAATGGATCGATCTGGTACTGTGGGATCGTCGTCGGCTACTTTCCTTCTAAGGACTCCACCATGTGCGGCTAGTATTTTACATTTTAGGTGCAACAATGACTGGCTAAAATCTAAATATTCACTCTCGTCGGCTTTAATTTTGAAATGCAGATCACTCCCTTTGTCTAAAGTGCTTACAGGTTTGTGCTCGACGTATCTCGATGCCTCAGTAGAAATATGCGTGCTCGGTACAGTGAAGAGCTCTAGATTAGACATCGCACTCTCGCAGGACTGTGGGTGAATAGCCATATTTCTTTATAGTACAAGATTTAACTTTCTTCTTTTCCCACTGGTTTGCGGAGAGCTCTTTTTACGCTTCTTAGATCTACCCGTCACAGGAGTGTTTCCCACAAATTCTGAGATGCGATTCTTCCCAGTGTCTAATAGGGCTTGTTTTACTCCTTTCTTGTTTATTATGACGTCTGATAACACCTCTTTTCCGGAACGGACAACTGCTGGTAATACTTTTTTCTTTAGAATTGGCAGTGCTCGTTTGAATAAACCGGATAATATTTGACCTAGACCACTACCTCGTTGAATTGGAGATCCAACAAAAACTGGAATATTTCCCCCAGATTGACAGTAATGGTGTTCTATTCCTTTTGTGTTTGGATAATATTTGATGATTCTCATCTTGATGTCATGAGGAAAATTCTTAGTCCTTTACATTAAGAACTGTCACTTTTCAAAACATCACACGGTCCATTTAAAACTTCACCCACTCACTCTTTCTCGGACTTCTTCGCGGTAGTTGTATGTATGCCTTAGGAACACCAATATCCACCAACGTATCCACAAAATCCTCTGCTCCCACGGGTATATCTTTAGCAGATGTAATGGTTAAACTGTTACAAACCGAAGTAACTGAATAAGATTACTGTCTTGTATTGTGTCACCCTCGATTACAATTTCCAGGTTATCCGTCCATGATAAGATACCTCGTGAGTCTTTCATATATTTTAAAATTAAATTAACCACAGGTTTTGTTCTCAGGGGAAATTGGTTTAATATGATATCTTCAGATGGAGCTTCTACTTCTACGTCTTTTTTAATCTGTACAAGTTGTGGTTCTGGAAGGGGTCTCTTGGTCAATTTCTTTTTCTGATTATAAAGCTTAATTTTCACATCTGGAGGAAGAGTTTTGTCATTAAGTATGTCGCCAGTTTTTTGGGGAGGAAGTTCTTTCTCCTGTGGGTTAAAGTTACACTTGTTAAATACTTCCAGTGGAACAATTACAGCCTCTTTATAATTCATTTCCCACCTCCAAATAGTGAACCTAGCACAGACAATGCCACCGGTAATATACTCGTCAAGAATCACCCTTCCTGTTTCAGAATTTGTTTTCTTTTCCTAAATGAAGACCTTTTGTTTGTGAGATCTTTGAGGTGTCTTTTTATTTTCTTTAACTTTCCAATTTTAGAGGGTGAAATTCTCACACGACCATTTACTATGTTTAACAAGCACTCTGATATAGCATCAATTTCTTGTTTTGTGGCTACATCTAAAAGTGCCTTCCTTCTTTTCACATCTTTTGAATTTGCTAGTAATGTGAGATAATCTCTTCTCTTTAGTGCAGATCAAAGTTGGGGTTTTACGTCCCGTTCAACAGCCAGGGTCATATTGGGACAGGTCCTCAGAATTGCCACTTGTGGGACTCGAACCCACAGAGGTGACAGCCTATGATTAGATGCCAAACTTGCTAACCACTAGGCCACTGAGGACCTCACTCTCTTTAGTGCAGATCCCATATTATCTTTTTGTCTCTTTCTTCCATACTATTATTAACTGTTGGTTGAATCTGTCACACGGATAATTTTTTATGCTTTGTTGGGCACAAAAACTCTCTGGAAGTTTTTACTAAACAAATCTGTTCTAAAACGAGCATCCTCTGGTGTGCTGACTTTTCCATCTATAAATAAATAAGTATAAGGTCTCCTCGTTGCATTTTTAAATATGTCTAAAAATATGCCCGACTTGTGTGGATCAATTTTTCTAGCTAGGGAATAAGCCAATGTGTAATCTAGGGGATTGTTAAATAAGATAAGGTATGAGGCATTCCTATAGATGGTTTTTCTGTGTTTTCCCTCACAAAATAGATTTTGAAATATCACAATGGTGCTGATATTCTCGTGGTGACATTTTTTGGTGAACAAATCCGCTATTTCTTGAGAATCACAGATGTCGGATTGAGAATCATCGAAGATAAATACACCATGTTGTTTCTGTTTTGTGAAACCAGTCAAGTCATCCAGTATCCCTTCCACAAGAGTAATTTTGTCACCGTATAATTTTTTAATTTTTTCTAATGCTTCCGTTTTCTGGCCATATGACCAAACAATATAGTCGAATGGAGTATCCACTATTGTATTCCAAGACTCCAATAGCTTGAGCACAAACTGAGTTTTCCCGCACATGCTTGGACCGGCTACAACTGCAGAAAACGGTGTCCTTAGACGCGCATCAAAAACTTCAAAACTCATTGTTTTTTGTGTATGAACAAATTACACAGACCCACACAAAATGGTGAAGGTGGGTGGTACGTCTCATTAGTCTTTTATCTTTACTCTTACCAACTCATTGTCATAAAATCCACCTTTAATAATGTCCTGTTTTTGGTCCATTACTCTATATGTCACAGGTTTGGTGTTAAGTCTGTCCGCTATAATGAAAACTTCTTTTGTAAATCTTGGAAGATATTTTTTAGTGAAAGGATTGTCTAAATGTATCAGTCTCACAAAGTCTCCTATCTTGTACTTATGTCTGCTCTGACGTTTATCAATTTCATCTTTGTCTTGATGATTCCAAATTCTGCTCTCATTCCTCTTTGTGACATGATTTGGTGACATTCCAATGGATGAATGTTTACTGTTGTTGTAGCTTTGTACAATATCTTGTAAGATAGAGGTGTAATTCAATTTCCCAGTTTTGCTGAAATACTTCCACATTTTTTATTTTAATGTCCGGTTGAATCTTTCACAAATGGCTGCTTTGAAGTCAGACGCAGAGGAGTAATGTGTGATACCTTTAGATTTGAAGTAATCCTGTACAGTTTTGTTGTAAAACTCACTGCCTAAGTCGGTATGTACTTTCTGTGGCACACTCTCTTTGTGAATTACTTCAAAGGCATTTTTCACCGATATTCCGGTTTTATTTTTGATAGGTACTGCCCATGCCTTTCTCGAAAAAATGTCAATGTTGATGAGAATAAATTTATTTCCTTTATTTTCTCTAGACAGGGCACTGACATCTACAAGATCGGCTTGATGTATAGCATCAATACCATGTGCAATAGTCTTCCTGTATTTCTTAGGTTTTCTGGTTGGTTTGTGTAGTGTATAAACGTCTTCCCCAGCTAAGAAATCTTGAACCATGGAGAGTGTTATATTTCTGTTTTTCCTCTTTGCTGCTTTATAAAGTTTGTAGCTGTTTGAAAATGAACTTGGTTTCTTGACATCGTAATACAATTTCTTCAGTAAAATGTCTGTTTTGCTGCTCATTCTTTTTTGTATCTAAATCTTAGGACAAATGGACAACACCCTTTCTTTCCTACCTCTGAATGGTCAGTTTGGTCTTTTTCCCTTTTTTCAGTTTCACAACAGGTGATGATAACAGTATTATTAGTTATGTTGAATTTCATGGTTTTCTAACTTCTGTCCTAAACAGAACACCGGGAGGAAACCTATTATCTTTAATGCTTTTCTTTTTTCACACGGGCTTTTTTCTTCCACCTTCTCCACTCCAGATGTTTTTTGTTGTTCACAGGATCTTCCACGGGTTTCCTCTTTCGTTGCTCTCGTTTAACCTTCTCGTTTAAGTATTTCTTGTGACAAGAGTTACATCTAGTCTCCGAGTAAGTGAAGTATTTTTCATCGTGGAATGGTCGCTTGCAGCGTTTACATTCCCTGAAGCAATTACTTTTACAGTTGTGACAGTAGGTTTTCCCTTTCACCAAAACCTTGTCCTTGGAACAGTATGAACAACACTGTATCTGTTCACACGAAACATCTGATTCATCATTCGAAGAAATCTCCATTGTTGGGCTATGTTTATAAGGCATGTTCAGTCTTGACACACGGACATATTATTGTTAACTAGCAATGTTTTTACACCTAATTCTGCATCAGAGTTTTTTTACTCTTACTAGGTAATGCCTTCCATTTTCTTTTGAAAAAATGTTGCAGTAGTCTTCATACGCTTTTTGTAAACAGTTCAGGTAATCTTCAAAATTTTCCATGTTGCTCTGTCCTTTTCTGTCCGTGATTCTTTTCAAACATGTTGCAACATCTGTATCGATGTAAACTAGCCTATTGCAACCTAACTTGCAGGATTGGGGTAGAGTTTCTGTTATATTTTGTTGAATGATATCTGACAAGTAATCGTATTGAAAGTCGTTCAGGTAACCCATTTCGTATTGCGTATTTAATTTTTTCGAAGAGATAAGTTTTTCCAGCACCCATAAGTCCTTCTATGGTTGCCAGTTTCATCTTGATGATTTTCTTAACAGTCTTTCAACTTTTCTCACAAGAACTTCATCCTCATCGATGTTAGTCAATTTCTCGGCGCTGTCACTTCCATTTTGTTCTACAAAAATGCAATAATACTCATCGTACTCCTTTTGGAGACAATGCAGGTAGTCCCGTAATTCTATCATGGTGCTTTCTTCTTTTCGTTGTAATATCCGTTCCAAACATCTCTCAACATCTGTGACTACGTACACCAACTTGTTACAACCTAACCCACAGTCTTTGTTGAGTGTTTCCCCAATTTTTTCGTGTACCCGATCTGTAAGATAATCATGTTGAAAGTCTGACAGGTATCCTCTTTCATACTGAGCGTTTATGAAAATAGCTGTGCTGTACAAGTTTCTCTCGGATATGAGGTAATTTATGTCACTGGTTTTGTGTAGGCTTTCTGAGTATAACTTTCCTAAGACATTCAACAAGTAGTGTTGACAAAGTGCAGCATTTTTCACTGGATCACTGTAATATTCCCTCAATGGATTGTACCGTAAATATTTTTTAAATTTCTCCACTGGTTCCTCTACAAACCCAATTTTTTTATTGTGTGCAAAATTTTCTTTTAACAAATTAAAGAGATAACTTTTTCCAGCACCCATGATCCCATCAATGCTAAGTAACTTCATTATTCTGACTCAATATCGCTGCTTTCAGGTGTGGTATTGTAAGGTGAGTCACAACCGTCTTCCATTTCATCAGGTGTCTCACACTTTTTTTTCTGTTTCTTTCCATCATATTTTTTTTAAATATCTAACAACGAAGGTAAAATTTTCTTCAGCTTTTTCAACTCAGGATAGTTAAAAGTCACATTTTTTCTCGAGAACTGATCAGAAAAGTGGCAGTACAGTTTGCCTTTGAATTTAGTGACCGAGGCCCTTTTACGAGCATTTATTTTGAAAGCTTTTGCTTTGAATCCCATCTTGCTATTCGATAATCTCCGTAGGCTAAGGAATTAATACCGTCGTCTAGTATATATCTTTTGTCATCAAATGCACTGAGGGCTATTTTTTCTGTATCCACTGTGTAGAGTTTGTGTTTGAAACTTCGTATTTCAGAAAAGTGAACAGTCTTTGGTTGATTTTTTCTCAAAGTATGTAGGTAGTCTGCATGTACCAGTTCATTAGCAGCTGCCTTTGGTACTCCTTTAGCTCTATGTATGGTGTCACAGGAACATAATATGGAATATTGTTTTGATTTTAAACCCACAAACTCTCTTAGTTCTTTGGATGAGTATTCAAATTTAAAATAACCTTTTTTTCTTGAGTTTTTAGTGTGGATATGTGGCTGGAAAATTGGAAAAATCGAAGTACTTAGAGTTAACTCTGTATATATCGTTTGGTGTAGGAACTGATTCATCTTTTGCAACAATTTTTAACAAGAACGAATCTGTATCACTGTATAGCGGGTGTACTGTATACCACATACCAAAAATTTTTGGAGGAATAGATACAGAAATTGATACATGACTTTCTTTGCTAATTCTAAAACTGTGAATCCAATGAAAATTGGTTTGTCCAATTTAACTGTATGATTTTTCAGTTCCACTGCTGCAATTTTAGGGTCGAGTAACTCCACCCTTTGAAATGTAGGGTTGTTTGACAATTTCAGAAGTTTTTCAGAAGAATTCACTAGTCTGACTTTTCTTCTTTTGAACACATTTTCTATGGTTTTTCCATAAAGAGCATTGTTTGCCATTTTTAGATTGTTGCTCTCAAATTCTGTGTTGGCCGCCTTTCTTCTTTCAATATTGATCTCAATAAATGACTTCATGAATGCTCTCTGTTCAAACCTGAGAACTCTGTGAATTTTTGTCAGTTTAAGTCCAAGCTTTAAGTACAGTTTAAGTAGTTCAAAATGTATTACATAGTTTTTCTTGTCCTCTAATGTTTGAACTAACTTTTCTGCATTGCTGAATAAGTTTTTCATATCACTCGATCTTTGGATATTTTGGTTGTAAGGACTGAGTTCATCGTATTTTATTTTCTTCTTTATAGGCGCCAGTGGAAAATCTGAATGTTTTACATGTAAATTCTCTGGGTATACCAAGTCAACCTCTAAAATGTACCCTAGGTTAGTATTTGACCCCGTGTTTTCTATGTCAAAGTTTGAAATTTCATTCTTTTCTAACCACCTAAATTTACCAACCGGTAGTTTTTTTGACAAACAGTAGGCATATAATGAATTGCAGTCAAACATGTGAAGGTAAGTTAACGGTTCTGTTTCGTTGTAGTCTGGTAAAGTTGTATAGTTCGCTTTTGCATACCTTGTGTATTGACCAGAGATGCCACCTCTAATAGCTTTCTGTATGAATTCATACTGTTCAAGATCAGTGATCAGTTCGAGCTTTACTTTGGTTTGAAGCAACATTGCATCGAATGAGAAACTTGGTAGGCTTAAATATTTTGCAACGTCTAACCCGTACAGTTTATGGTTTATTGCTCTGAAATTTTCAAAAACATCCGCCAGTAAGGTCACATCTAATTTCAGGTAGGCCTCTAAGTATTCCCCTAAATTTGAACATTTTAAAAGCGTAAACATTGACTGTGCATGTTGATACTGTTCAGGGGTGATGGTCTTTTTTGTAAGAGAGCTGTAAAAGTGTTCTCGTTTTGGTAGTTTGCATTCATTCAGAACATCGATCCCCGTGAGATACTCATAGGGGAAGAAACCTTTTTTGAGCAATTTTAAAAATGTAGATTCTTCAGGATATAATTGTCTAGTGTGTTTGAATAATTTATCCTTACTTTCTTGTCCACTTCTCAGGATGTCTGTCAGGTTTGATAAACTGTTAGGTAAATGAGCATAGGTGTCAATGAATTGGAAATTTTGAAAAGAGATACACGCAAATGTCTCGCTTGTTCTTGGAATAATTTTTAATTGGTTTTCACTGTTTTGGCACAATTCTCTTATCAACAATTTGAAGTCGTACTTTGATCCATTATGGAGAAATACTGGAATTTTTGGCTCATTGGAAATTGAGGAGTATTTCAGGTTGCACCTATTACAGGCTATACCGAGTACATTCCCAAAAGGGTGTTCTTCAGTCACCTTAGGGCTTTGCAGGTGGTTGTGATCCCTACATTTTTTGTCACTGTTAAAAGCTGAATCACATATATAGCAATGGGTAGCCTTTTTCAACATTTGCCAAGTTTTTCCAGTGTTGGTCATGGGGTATCTACATTCGTTCAAAATTACATTGATATGACTTTGCTCCTCCATCAACATCTCAATCGCTTTTTTGGCACAATTTTCTCCTGTGTAACACTTTACAGGACCGTTGAACTTATTATTCACATGACATACGCGTTTCATGCCAACGCTTAACTGTTTATGCTGGGTATTAAATCTAGTTTTTCCACTGACTCTTTTATCGGTCACTCTGCTCTGATAAGTCTCAAAATCCATGTATATAACAAAGGGTGCCATGAATTTTTTTTCATAGTTTCTAAATTGTAACAGGTCCTCACCAGATCCTGGAATTGGTACTTGTCCTTTAGGTTTAACCATATTTATACTGCAAGAGTTTTCATGTTCTTTCAGAGCTTGCTCTGAATACTTTTTTGTCAAACAGGTTTTGCAGTAATAACCTTTTTTCCTGTTTGAACAACGAAAACTACACAGAAATCTAGAAAGACTCCTTATTGTGTAATAATGTCCTTTGTATAACAATATATTTACGTGATGTTTCTTGTTTTCTTCAGAACTTATGTGTAGCACCCCCGGTTCATGAGATACCGGGTTAATGTCATAACAGTTTATAGAAACATCATTTCGTTCTTCAAACAGTTGGATATTATCCAATGTCATGGGTAGTGAAATTTCATTTGTGTTAAAATTTTCCACCAAGGTTTTATATTGACCCGTACGACTCCCATGCGTTGCCTTTGGTTGGAAACCTGCTGCTACTGCGTACAGAAAGCATTGGTTTTCTGGGGAAGATAAGTCGAGTAAACAGTGTTTGTTTTTCAGAAATTTTGGAAGGTTTCCTTGTTTACACCCACCAAAAATTGGGGCGTACTTCAATATTTTCAATTCAAGACTATAAATCTTGACTAGGTTCCAATTACTTCCATGGTAAAGAAATGTTTCTAATCTAGATGCTACCTCTTTAGTTAATTCGGATATAATCCTTTTGATATGTACCTTCGAAAGAATTCCCTTTGTTTCCGATGTAAAGTACGGTTTGATGTAAACAAAATCATCTTCTGTTTGTCTGTACTTTTTAAGTTTTACCCTCAGAGACAGTTGTATCTTTAAACTCTTCAATTTACGCAATGCTTTTTTAATTTTATTTTTGACCATCGGGTAAGATTTTGATAGATACATTTCCACATCCATTTTCTTGTACCTGGGAAGTTCAATTCTGTACCTCTTATATACATCTTTAAATTTGTGATGTTTCATTTTTTTAATCTGGTTGGAATAAAGAAAGTCTGATTATCACCTTTCCAAATTGAAAATGAATCAGGTCCCCCATTGTGTCTGTGATTTTAAGTTCAATTTTACTCAGTACGTTTCCTATCACAGGGATATAGTTTAAAATAGGAAGAGTCCTGTGAGTATATTGTGAATCGAGATGACTGTCACAGTGAATGATCCCTAAAATTGGAACAATTGTATTTCCCACACGAGTAGGGTAGACAATATCGCTGTAGATGTAAAGACTGAAAGTGAGCAAATTGATGTCAGGCACCACATCACCTGCATATGCTCTTGGTAAAGAGGGTGTGTTTCCTACATTTGCAAACTCTACCTTGTCAATAAATCCTAAAATATTTGCCAACTTTCTGTGGACCTTTATTGTCTCTTCGCTCTCTACAATTATTTCACACAGCCCAGTTTTGTTGTTTACCCGCAACGTGGATTCCATCTTTGCACTTTTGATAGCCCCATTTATTACCCGTATTAACTGTTCTATATTGCGGTAATTTTTACCGAGGATTGTCTTGTTATAATGCCCTGTTTTTATACCTCTCTTTTTCGAAAGATGAATTTCAGTCATTGGTTCAAACACATTCATTATACTGTTTGGATAAATGATTTCAGCAAGAGCTATCTTTGCCCCGGGTTTTAGGTTAATTGGTTCAGCTAAATCTGTCACAAAGTGTGATGTTTTGTTTTCAAAATAGTCACATTTAGCATTCGATGGTAAAAAAATTGTGCTGACTCCCCCTTCTGAAGAGTTTCCCAAAACACTCGACATGGTGTTAAAATTGTTGTTTCAATTCAGTACACTCACCAAATCCTTTACTTCCTCGAAATGTTTCCACTACAATGTTTTCCGTTTTTACGATACAAGGATTAATGCTTGAATGAAATATCAACTGTGCTATGGGTTTTGTCTTGTCCCATGAAATTTTTTGATTTGTAATATTGTATAGTACCACAAATATTTGTGCTCGATAGTCCGGATCAACGATTCCAGCCAATACACGGAGTCCACATAGACTAACACTGCTCTTTTCTGCTACTTATCACACCCGTAGGCAGCTTCCTTATTTCATTAGGTAATAGTTCAAAGCATTCAGTACTAAATAACTCATAACCAACTGCATTCGGAGATGATTTGTACAAGTTTTTTTGTTGTCCATCACACAAAAATTTAACCTTAACTTCCATTGTCACATCAAACAGTGGCTTTCTAGCTGTCACACACTGTGTGTGTGTGTGTGTGTGTCTCTAAAAAATGTTTTTTATTTAACCCAGTTGGTGATACATATGTGAGAGTAAATGCATTGCTGCATCCCATTTGATAAACCAAAAATTTAATTCATCATAGAGGTAGTCCTGACAAAACTATTGCAGTTGATGTGGCAATAAAGCTTTGTTCAGTGTACTAAATTGTATAGTACCAGCACACAAATCTTGCAAACTGCGTGGGTTAAGCCCAAAATAATGTTTAAATAAAGATACAGTAACATCTAAACACTGATAAACTAATATAGGGGTTATTGTTATTCCTGGTTGTATAGTTAACCCGTGTTTCACAAACACATCTAAATCTCTCCATTTCAGTACATGATTTCTACATTGACAAATTTCTCCATCAACTAGGAAAGTTATATCTTTCCCACTGTCCATTATTACTGTTTCTCTTACAAAATATTTTTCTTTTTTTTTGTAAACCAATGTCCTCTCCCTCCCCCCCAAAAAATAATGTTTACTCAAAAATATTTGGAATGGTAATCTCTAGATAATTCCAAGAAACTTTTTCAAACACATATTTCTCCCCCACACAGCCACTTGGTGGGAGTAACCTAACATTTATTTTTGAATTGATAAATAAAACAAACTTAAAAAATATTACAAGTTGTTCTACATTGACAAATTTCTACATCAACTAGGAAAAGTTCTGTCTTTCCCACTGTCCATTATTAATGTTTCTTACAAATATTTCTTTTTCTGGGGAACAGAGTATAGTTTTGTAAACCAATGTCCCCCCCAAATGTTTACTCAGAAATCTTGGAATGACAAACTCCAGATAATTCCAAGAAACTTTTTCAAACACGTATTTCTCAATAAACTGTTCCCATAGCTGCTTGGGAAGTAATCTAACATTTAGGTTGAATTGATAAATTTTTGAAAAACAAAATTCTTTTAATGTTACAAGTTGATCATTTTTAAAAAGCTCATATCTGATGCTCTCTGCAAGTTCAACAATATCTCTCGTGATTTCCGTACCAGGAAATAACTTTAATCCTTTTTCTATGTAAGGATACAAGTAATACCATTCAAAGTGGTAACCACAATCACACGTAGCTTTGTTATTATACCTAACTGACATCATGGTTACTCTATTTTTTTTATGTGTTGCAACTGAACTGACACATAAGCTTTTATTTTGGTCATTATTAATGTTTGGTTTTTCTACCCTTCAGTTTCTTTATAGCCTGTGCCCTTGATAGTAAACTACAGTGCAATGGACATTTTGCCTGACAGGATAATTCTTCAGTTTTTAAGTTTTGTGGTAAAAAGGAATTTATCAAAGCTATTGTTTTCTTTAAAATTTGATTAAGTTTATCCACATTATCTGTCAGGTTGATTAAATTTTCTTTTGCAATGTCATGGTAATGCTGTAAATCATTCTGCTCAGTAAAATGTTCGAGGGTGTTGTGGTTTTGCAAATCAATTTGTGGACTTTTACATTTCATAAATGGGTTTCTGTTTTTTGATTCTGAAATTTTCAGCGGTATCTTTCTTTTAGGTACTGGTTCTACAGAACAAATTTGTGAAGGTCTTGGACAACTGAATTCTGCTTCCTTTGGCTTTTTACAGACGGGTTCTACCAACTCTGTTTCTGATTCGGAATCAGAAGATAAAGGTAAGAAAGATTCGGTATTATTGTAAAATTCCACACTCCCGTCCTCAGAGGTGTTTAACTCATATAACTCCCCCCTCAAATTTGTTTTTGAAACGTAGGTTTTAATACAATCCTTTGTGAAGTGTACGGTGAAGAAAGCACATATTTTTTCTGACAAACTGTGCATAAATCTATCTATAGAATTAAAAGAAACCATATTTCTACTTTTCAAAGCTTCATTATCTGTCTCTTCAAGTGAATCGATGAACATATCTTTTAATTTTTTATATAGTGTAGGTTCATCAACGATATTGAATGTTTGATAGAAATATGTGTAGTAATCGGTGAGAAAAGACAGGTTTATATCTTGCAACAGAAGGTGAGCTAAAGTCTGAAGGTATTTCATTACAAATGCTTGAGTTAAATATGAATTCATGGTGATGTCCTGGTTAGCTGAAAGGAAAATTTGTTTAATACTCGGTACTTTTTCAATCTGTTTTGTGCAACCGGTAACTTTTAAACAGTTGTTTTGTTGTGAGTATATGGTAAATACTAAACTATTGCTTGTGTACTTAGTAGAGACGAGTTCCTTTGTTTCTAAGTCTGGTATTCTTTGAAAATATTTTTGAAATTCTGAATGATTAATTCGCTTCTCTCCAAGATATAAAACTTTGATTTCTCAATGATAATTTAAAGTTTTGAGTATCACTAGGTCAACTGATGATTTCACTAAATAAGGTTGTATGTAGTTCTTTAAAAAATATTTCACTATATCTTCTATTCCACAGTAATTACTTAGTGTATTAACTTTTCTTAAAAATATAAAACCTCTAGAATTTTTGACAAAATATTTAAAAGTAATGTGTAGAAATCTAAAAATTAAAACGTCTTGTTGATTCTGTATTACAAAAGTGTTCTGTCTAATAAGCTCAGACTTTACAATTGCAACTCTTTCTTTATTTTTGCTGAATATCTCAAATTTCAATAAGATCTGATTAATTTTCATAAAGTTATTCAAATAGTACTACAAACCTCTCTTTAAATTTATCCAGTACTTTAAAAACAACAATTGCACCTCAGTAGATTACTCCCCTTTTTCAGCACAGTAAAGTGTGAGGAGTTAATAGTCACCACACGGCCTTTATATAAGATCTGAGAAAAGATAACTGCGCATTTACAGGAAATTTGCAATGGGACAACAGATGTGGGGATAATTAGAAAGTTCTAGAACTTACACAGAAACTATGATAAGAAATGCAGCAAAAAAATCTCAAGTAGACAGAGAGAGAGAAAAAGGACATTGTATTGAGAACTGACGTATTGCTTGTAGAACTTTTTTAGAATAACATTAAATGTCAAAACACCCAGATGACTTTCAGAACGGAGAAATGTAATAAATCATTAAATGTAATGTTCATTGCAGCAGATGAAGATATATTATGAAAAGTTTCTAGAACACAAGTCCACTAAGGTTACATGTCAAAAAACCTAGTATTCTGTAAAATGTTCAATGGGACATCTCATGACCATTTTCAATAAATGAAGACATATTCTAGAACACAAGTCCATAAAGCGCAAAAAAAGAAATCAAAAGCAAGTTCATAGGGGGTTTTGTGAAAATGTTGAGATAAAAATAGCTTACTGAACACATCATCTGCACCTGATGTTCTGCAGAGAAGCAAGAAATGTTCAGTGGGACGCCTCATGACCATTTTCAATAAATCATTAAGTTCATTGCAGCAGATGAAGATATATTATGAAAAGTTTCTAGAACACAAGTCCACTAAGGTTACATATAAAAAAAACCTAGTATTCTGTTAAATTGGTCAATGGGACATCTCATGACCATTTTCAATAAATGAAGACATATTCTAGAACACAAGTCCATAAAGCGCAAAAAAAGAAATCAAAAGCAAGTTCATAGGGGGTTTTGTAAAAATGTTGAGATAAAAATAGCTTACTGAACACATCATCTGCACCTGATGTTCTGCAGAGAAGCAAGAAATGTTCAGTGGGACGCCTCATGACCATTTTCAATAAATCATTAATTGTAAACCATTCCAAGCAATTTTGCAATAGGATAACAGATGGAGACATTATTAAGAGGAAGTTTCTAGAGTCAAAATGCTCAAGTGTTTCTACACACAGAACAGTGTTGAATTGGGAGAATTCATAGCAATGTGAATGCAATAAATCTTTAAGACACTATCAAATGTTAAAAAAAACACCAGACACTGTTCTACAGAGAGGGAAAAAAACACAACCCCGAATTATGGAATCTAGGTTATAAGTTCACAGGGGGTGTGTTGAGATAAATTGACTTGTGCCTGATGTTCTGTAGTAACTAGCATTGGTGAATCAACAAAAAAAAACCCCAACCTCTGTTTGTACATTATGACATTAAAATTTGATCTCTTACATCTGTAAGTATATATCCTAGCCAGTTTTTCCCCCTCCAATACTTTTTAAACTTACTTTTAGGATCAGAAGCACACCTACCAATTCCCCATACTATGTCCCAAGGGCTGGTCTCAACAAGAATGGTACCTGCAGTTTTCAAAAGTTTTTCTTTCAATTTTGAATTTTGAGTAAACTTTGCTAGTGAAGCTTTTTTAACAATGGCTTTGGATTTTGTCAGCCATCTTTGTTTGTTAAAATTCCTTACCTTTCTACCCAATCTTTTCATTACTTTGGGGTCTTTCACCTCCATAATTTTTTGGGCTGTAATATAGTCTTTAAATATGATTGCCTTACAATACATCATATACTGTTCAGCACATCTATACATTACTCGGTCAATAGTAAATTTAGAAGGGTGAAACTGACTGAAAGGTGACTGAATTCCATACAACAAGGTATACCTTTCTTTGTCTCCCATTACTACTGCAGCTATCTTTTTGCCTGTTTGGTTATTAACCTTTCACACAGATGGATAATTATAATATAAAACAAGCAGCTGTGTCTTTACAGTCACAAGAATGTGAACCCTGTATAAAGCGCATTTTTTTCCCTTCCTCTCTGAATCAATTGAAAACCCAACCTTGTGTTTGTAACAAAAAACATTAAATAGCAGACACGGCATGGGTGTCTTCCAAATAGAGTCAATCAATATCATGAAATGAGTCTTCTAGAAATCATTTATTTCTAGACAGGAAACTAAAACCTCTAAAACCATTCATCAAAATTGAAACCCTGTTTGTGATAAAAAGACATTTGTAAAAATTTGCAGTGTGACAAATGGTACTGAGAGGATTTTTGTTTGTGTGTGTGTGTGTGTTTCTAGAACACAAGTGCAAAGAAGTAATGAGATCATTGCAATAAACTGACATAAATGCAACACATTTTACATGAGGAAAAAAACTGGTAATGGCTCTACAGATGAAAAAATTAAAGTGCAGAACTTTCTAGAATGCCAGGTCACAAAAGTTAAAAAAAACACTGAAACACTGATACAAAAAAACTGACTCATAAACAATCAATTATCATAGAAGACCATAAAAAATAATATTAGGTTTTACATTATCTGTAGAATGTTCAGTGGGTCAACATACAGACCGAACTTTCCAGAAACACAAGCACAGAGAGGTTATTACATTCGTTGTAATAATGACAAAACTATACAATAAATCTGACAGTAGTTATTACAACTAATGTTCAGTGGGACACATTCCCGTTTTTTTAAAGAAATTTCCAGAACTATTGCACAGATTTTCAATAAATATCTGAAGAGAAAGAATTGAAGGGTTATTGTTCAATAGGGTGCCAAAGGATGGTGATAGTGCTGCGGGTTTGAATTGTGGGGAATGTTTAAGTGGGAAGAATACAATTAAGATATTTTGTGGTATGTTTTAATGAAAAAAAACAAACTTTACATTTCTAGGAAAGCAAAATTCAAGAAAATGTTACATTGAGAAATCCTGTGTCACTTGTGTGGAATTAGTTTAAAATAAAAATTCAGCTAATGTTCAGTGGGACACATTCCCATTTTTATAGAACTTTCCAGAACTATTGCACAGATTTTCAATAAATATCTGAAGAGAAAGAATTGAAGGCTTATTGTTCAATAGGGTGCCAAAGGATGGTGATATTGCTGTGGGTTTAAATTGTGAGGAATGTTTAATTGGGAAGAATACAATTAAGATATTTTGTGGTATGTTTTAATGAAAAAAACAAACTTTACATTTCTAGGAAAGCAAAATTCAAGAAAATGTTACATTGAGAAATCCGTGTCACTTGTGTGATATTAGTTTAAAATGAAAATTCAAAAGGAAAGATTGTAACAGTTTGACAATCACTTGGAATGAGGTTTGTGTTAGTTAAAATTTTCTTTTACAATACTAAGAACTTGTAATAAGATACATATTTCTCTTTGAGAGAATATATTCATTTGAAAACATGAGTTAAAAAAAGTTTTTTGAAGGAGGAACTATCCATAAGTTATATTTAAATGAATGGCTTATAAGTCATAATTTTTTTCTCAATAATAATACATTCAAGAGGTGTTTGAGGTTTTCATGCATTCATTACATATTTCACTATAATTGATTTCAAAGGGCTAACTAAATCATTTTCTAAAGAATTGATTTCTTTTTATAATAGGCGAGTTCATTGACAATTTACCAGTGATGTATGCATTCAAGACATGCATCTACAAATGTCACACCTGTAAAGAAAAGTTGTTCTTGAGGCAATTATTCAGTATGATCTTAAGTCACCCTTGTTGCAGAAAAACAGTGATTGTACAGTTGGAGTAAATTGCAATTTCATCATAGGTTTAAGATAATTTGTCTTAAGAGGTGTTGACTTTCAGTTTAATTTTAACAATTCAAGATAATGGGGAAAAAGTTTTATTTTCACTCACTGTAAACATAAAGTAGTTTACGTAAAATGAGTAAAACAACATATTTAACATGAAAAATTTCAATCTATTATTGTCAATTCTTGGGGATTTTTATCTGTACTGTAAATTTCCATAAAAATTGTCGGTTTTATAACATTACATCAATGCAGGGTATTAACACGTAATGCTGTATTACAGTAGCCTGTTAAAGGTGAATCCAATACTAAAGATTTGTAACAAAAATTAAAAGGTTAACTGTCATTATAAATCTGAGAAAATGAACACTTTTTATAGCAAAACTAATTATTTCTTGTTTCAGATTATTTTTTTATACCTTACAGATCAATTTACCTAATAGTGACAAATGGCAGTAGCTGTTACACATTTCTATTGTAAATTGTAATATTTTGCCCATCAAAAATAACACAATTAAAACAATTTACTGCAAAAAAAAACAATAATTTACCTAAAAATTTAATACTTTGGTGATATATATATATATATATATAAACTTCAGGACAAGTAGATTCAATTTTGGATAGAGCCAAAAAGGAATACCTTTTCTGTAAAACTTATGGTAAATCTGAAAAAAAGGTCATTATTACGTCATCTTTCCCTTTAAAAGGTGCATTCCACGCACTTTGCGGCACAGTTGGAGAAAAAAGAAAAAGAAAATGTAAGTGTAATAAGGAAGTTTAGTGTATTTTAATTTAAAAAAAAAAGTAAATTGGAATAACTTCTTAATTCATGTTTTTTTTTTTGTATTTTGTGCTGCACAGGGATCTGCGAAGTAGTAGAAAAAGAGAAATGTAAGTATATTTTATAATGATATTAGTTTTTGTATAAGCTGTGGTTATTAAAAAGGTTTTTTAAAAAATATTTGTGTGTAGTGACACAACATATAATAATTGGTTTAGTTAGGATATTAACTTGTATGTTAATAATATGTTAGAGGTAAAACAGTTGGTTACATTTTGGTGTACATAGATTGTATCATATATGTGGTTTTTTTGTTAGAGATTACTAATCTAGTACCCTCCAAAAGTCAAAAATATTTGTCACAATAGGGAACATAATGCACTAGGTTAACAGAAGTAGTGACCAAAAAATATACTCCAAGGGATTTTGTGTATTTTATGTTGTAGAGATGAAGAAAGGAGAGAAGAGCCCGTGAAAGTTGTAAGTCTTCTTACTTTCTTACACCCTCCCCACAAGACAAAAAAAGCTTTAAAAACATTTTTGGTAAATCATTTTCCCCAAACAGAATTTTGAAACACATGCTTTTGGTGGGTAATTACTAATGTTAATGACTAAGTAATCAGGAATTAATGTAAATACAGCTTTGTCATATATAGCAAAAATAACCTTGAGGTCACAAATATTACTGGGTGCACTGCTGTAGTAGTGTTTGTGTGTGTGTGTGTGTGTGTGCTGGTGTGTTTTGTTTTATGAACCTGCAAGTCATCCAGATATATAGAGGTGTAGATATAATTGAAATAGTTTCATTTTTAATTCTGATAAAGAACAAAATACAATATCACCAATAATCATTTTCATTCAAATGAAATTTGTTCAATTTGGTTTGGTAGGGGTCTGTATCTACCCAACTATTTCCACCTAAGTGAGGTTTTACTAAAATATGAAAATTAGACATTTTAACCTGAAGAAATTTTTGTTTGATTTGTCATTGTGAAACTTTTATTATTTATAGATTTTCTTTTTTTCAGCCAATGAAAAAAGATGTGAATATTGGTGAGAAATTACACTTATTTTTTCAAATTTGTTATGAAAGTTGTTGATTTGTATTTAAAGTTTACAAAATATAATTTTATTCAAACATTAGAAAGAAATGTCTAACTTTGTATCTTTTATTACTTTTTATAAATCTCTATTTTACAGAAATAAAACAGAGGATGATTCAGGTATGTACTAATTTTTTTATCAGTTTTAGGCAATTTCTGAAAGTTTTCTTATTTAATAGTTCTTTATTTAAAAGTAAAAATGTTTAGAGTGTTTTTTTACATATCGGAGAGTTCATAATTTTCTTGTAGTATTGCTACTTTTAAGACTGTGCAAAGTGGTAACATAGATGAGGACTTATAAATTAAGACAAAATAGCATTATTAATTGATTATAAAAATGTAAAAAAAATATCTATTTTTTACATGTGTTAAAAGGTTCTGGGTTTTCCTTGTAGTATTACCACTTATAAAACTGTTAACACACACTGCAAAAGTCAGAAAGATAAGGTGCACAATTATGATTAGTCACATGTGTATTGCTACATCATTTTGGGAAATCTGCAAGTCTATTATTTATTTTGCTTTTGATATCCAATTTCTTCTATCTCCTTTTATTTTTTGTGTCTTTTTTTTACAGCGATCCAGAATCAGTGTTAGTGTAAGTGTATTACTAGTCTAATTGTGAAATCAGGAGTAATTACTTCCTTTTTACTGTAAATATGCTTTGTTATAAAACCTACATGAACAATTATGGTCTTTATTAGTCTTAATATGTTATTTTACTATTAGGTATATCAGTTTGTGTTTTTCTACTGTTCACTACTCAGAGGATAATGTAATGCATTGCTTTATTATGTCATTCACTAATTGTTTATACTGATTCACAAGACTTTGAGTAAATATTTATACAAGAACATTGATAACTCTTAATTGGTGAAATTTTTCTTCTTGAGACATTATTTCTTCAAAAGTAAATAACTATGATTTTAACAGGCAGATTTCTAACACATATACATATTATCTTTTCACCTTTTCATTTTCAGATACACAGTGAGAACCTGAGTAAGTAGATAAGCTTTTCTTATATATTTCTTTCATACCTTAGGATATTCCAAAGTTTTTGCTATACATTAAAACTTAACATGTAAATAAAATTTTATACTGTGCATTAAAACCAGTAAGAAAAAAATAAATGAGGTAATAAAATTCCTTGAGGACTTGTGCCCTCTTTCTCTGGAGAGAAGAGTTTATTACTGCTGTTAAAAGGTGTCATTTTATATCCCAGTAAGTTATGGTGTTTGTTGATATAAGTATATAAAGAGTCCAAATGTATGATCTTTGTCATTTAAGATTTTCTTCTTGGACGAAAAAAGTCCTATTAATTGTTGTTTCTTTTACATGTTTACAGATCAGGCCAATAAAAATGACAGAGGCAAGTATAACTTTATTCTTTTGGTTTCCATATTATTCTATAGTTATGATTAATTTTATCAGTAAATTTTTGGTTGAGGTAATTTTATTTTGTATTTTTTAAAATTTAGGTTACAAAAATGTGTGGGTTTTTTTCATTATAAGCAATTTAGTTCTATAACTATTGTTTTTTTTCAATTTTATATTTTACAGATCATCAGGTGAAAAAGGACCATGGTAAATATAATTTTAATGTTTTGCTTAACCATATTATAAAGTGTTTCTGTTGTCAATAATATTACAAGATTGGTTTTAGTAAAAGTAGTTTTAATTGTTATTTTCATTGTAATATAGAGCATTCAGTTGTGTAACTGTGGTTTTTCTATTTTTATACTTACAGATCAGGAGGTCCAAAAAGACAATTGTAAATATAACTTTATTGTTACATTTTACCATATTATATGGTATTTCTATTGTCATTTATTTTGTAGATTTGGTTTTTGGTTAAAGTAATTTTGATTGTTATCTTCAAATGTAATATAGAGCATTTATTTATTTATTTGTGGTTTTATGTTGTGTTCAACAGCCAGGGTCATATTGTGACGGGTAGTTTACAGGTGGAGGAAACCAGTGCATACTGCACTGTAAACCACCGGGCATTGGGAAGTAACTACCAACTTTCCTACATGAAGCGCCCGGTCTGATATACATATGATTGGTGAAAGTATTTTTTTCCTGATTATAAATAAATAATTGTGACATGTTCCTAAAAAATGGTTTCCAAAATAAATGGTAACATGTTATATATTACAATGGTAATGTATATTATTATGGATTTGTATCTATAATTTTTTATCTATTTCAGATCCAGATGAAAAATAAAGAGGTAAGTTCATTGACAGGCTTCTTTTTTAAAAAGTTACTTTGTTACTTTTCAATTTCTTGTATTTCTTGTAATATGCCATTTAGTTATTTAATATCTTTTAATTAAAAGATTGTTCTTTTTATTTTTTTCTTGTTTTTCAGAAGATAAAAGAAGAAAAAAGAGTTTTTTAATTTTAAATTTTTGATCAAAATTATTATTTTTTTTAAATTTAGAACAAAAAATAAAGTTTTTCAAAATTTATTACTTTGCTTTATTTTAAAGTCTTTTCCCTGAGATCCTTGGTGACCTAGTTCTTAGCAAATTTGACATCTAATCATAGACTGTTGTGTCTGGGGGTTCAAGCTTCCAACACACACAAACACAAGTAGCAATGCTGAGGATCTATCACAATATGACCCTGGTTATTAAACAACATCTAAAACACTAACTTTAACTTTTCATTTACTTTTTCTGTAACAAGAAAAAGTCATGGGACAAAGCAATGTTTTTATGGATGAATATTTTCAAAAGAAAGGAAGGTAAGATGTTCATTAATACCTTTTGTATTCAGTTGTAAAATAATCAGTTAATTCTAGAAATGGATTAACATAAATATCCAAAAAGATTTAAGAGCACAGGATATATAATTTTTCAATATTCAGTTACATTATGTAAATTCTTACAGATAATATCATATTGTATATTAAATTTGAAAATCAAAATGATTGGTGTAGATGTGTATTAAGCTGTGGGTATTCCTTTTTGTCTATTTCAGGGAAGAGGCAATGAGTGCAGCCCTGGGAATAGTGACTTGGATGTGTTTTTCATTTATTTTACACATTCAGTTGCTGTTTCTTGGGAATTTTTTATATGACAACAAGATCAGTCTGAAAACGAAAGTGGATACTTGGTTAAAATGAACAAAAATTATTTTATTTTATGTAGAAGGAAATATTGATTGATAAAGAGGTGATTATCAAGATTTAACTAGGACAATACATAAAATGACAAAGTTGTATGCATCAGTAGGGTCTTTTCTTCATTTTGGCTAGCTTCTTTTAAGTGACCAGTTACAATTGCCTGTGTGACAAGAATTTGATGATGACTTTGACATGTAATTAAAAAGGCAAAAGCTTTAGATGATCAATATACATTAGAAGGTAGTAGAGTCTTTTCTTCATTTTGGCTAGCTTCTTTTAAGAAAGGATGAAAACAGTTATAATTCCCTGTGTGACAAGGATTTGATGATGACTGACATGTAATTAAAATGGCAAAAGCTTTAGATGATCAATATACATCAGAGGGTCTTCGTTTTGCTAGCTTCCTGGATAAATGGCCGAAGGATGAAATTGTGTCACCAGTTGATTTAGTTAAAGCCGGGTTATTTTATTGCGGACCTGGAGACAGAGTTAAATGTGCCTTCTGTGGTGGTATTATGTATAACTGGGTTACAGGAGATATTCCTTTAAAAGAACATCTTAAGCATTTTCCATTTTGTAAATTTGCTAAAATGAGGGACACCGAAATTTTAAATCAGGATTACACCAATATGACCCAGTGTTCAATACACAAAAGTGCAGAGAAAATTGTACGTCAGTTAGGTTTTTCTGATAAGTTAATAAGAGACGGGTTGGAAAAGTTGAAAGGCAATACTATTAAAGCAGTGGATTTATTGGATGCAATATTTGAAATTGAAGATGAACGAGTTGTTCAGGAGAACAGCAGATCAGATTCAGCACCGGCTTGTAAGATTTGTATGGATGGTGATATTACAATAGTTCTTCTACCTTGTCGACATCTACTCTGTTGTGAGAGGTGTGCAGAGCAACTAAAGAAATGTCCGTGGTGCCGCAGTACAATACTAGCAACTCTAAAAACTTTTTTTACTGTCTAATGAAAACAATTCCTGAAGTCTCAAGTACTAACTTAACTGGTTGGATAACATTTTTTTGGTTAAAAAGTTGGGTTAACTTTTGGGCCGTTTTTGATATGGTGGAGGTAAAGACAAGTTCTAATATTGGTCCAAATGTTAACCCTAATAATGGCCCAAATGTTAACCCAACACTTGCTACTAGCATGGCTACGGAGGAGCCTGGTGGGGCAGTTACTACCTTAAACTCTAGGTATTCTTGACACTTCGACCTCTTACCTAATGACCTGACACCCAATCCACCAATAGCTTTCTCAGTTATATAACCACGTAACCTCCTTAGTTTGGGAGGGAAACTCCATATTTGATTATGTGATTGACCTGTATACATCTACTGCAAAATAGAACTTAAGAATTCCCACCCCCGCCCCTTCAAACCACCTGGACCTTGTTCTAGGACTTGACCTCTCACAGTAAGACAACTGTGATCATAGGTCTCATATTTTGACCAACCTCTCACCGACCTCTGAGGTATATAAAATGAAAAAAAAAATCACTCAGGAATCCTCAGGCTTGAGCATTCCTCAGGCGGACTCAGGCAGACCCTGTAGTCTCTCTCTCGACATATCATCTTACTGGTTTAACCAGCTTCCTCAGACGTGGGTTCCTCCCCTTTCCTGAGTTTACTCCGAGTTTGGTACCTCTGGGTAGTGGATTGCATACTTGAATACTGTACCTGCTGTTGCCTTGACCCCTTAGTCGTCCCGCCTAAGGGATTTTTCCTCTTTTGGATTGATGTGGGCCTCAGTATCTTTAGGGACGGGCGGGACCAGTTCGCACCTCCTCTTGCTATTTTCTTTCGACCCTGACCCTGACTTCGACATGACTTGACATAACTGTAATTCCTTTGTTTACTTTACATATAGTGTGCATAACTACACCATTTTTATTGTCTTATTTTGTATTATTGTTTAGTATGTTGTTTACATGTGGTGCTTTTAAAATTTTCATTTCTTCTAATTTTAAAAAAATTTCTCTTGCCTAGTCAACTTCATTTTACTACTAATATGTAAATAAAAATTGTCTCAATTGTGCTTTACTGTCTTTCATTTCCTTCTTAGTACACTCTGGTTTAGCTTCACCTTTCCTTTCATAGTGCTTAATCTCTCCCTTGTAGTAACTGCATTTTATTGTCGCGTGAAAATCAAGGTACATACCGTTCACTAGTTTACCCATTTATATACATAGAAACAAAAAACAGTAAAGCACCCACTTCCGTTTTACTGTTTTGAAACAGTTAAAGGGTTAGATACTTAATTCTATTTCCTGGCAAGTCAATGAGAAATGTGTAAAGCAACATTTAACAGTTTATATGCTATAATAAAGCATCATTGAATCAGGCCTTTTACTGTTTTATATAATATGTATTAACTGTTTCGCTATTTTTGCCTGTTTTTTTCTCTTTTTTTTGAGGGGGGGGGGGGGCAGAGCAAGGGGGGCAGCCATTTGCTGGTGAGAACTGACACTTGTGGTAATACTTCAAAGGCCTATGACGTCACTCATGCTAGTGATGTCACAACAGAATTGTCACTTATGGGGGTTGAACCAGGCAAAGGTCATATCACGATGTGTAGTTTTATGGGCAGGGGAAACCAGTAGATATAGTTGGTCAAGGTTCTTTACTGTAAACTGGTGATCATAGGTAAGGAAATACCAACTTTCCCACATATGGTGCGGGGTTTGAACCACAGATCCCAGCGGTAAGTCAAGTGTGTTACCACTGTGCCACTGTAGCCCTGAAACTGGCAGAAATGGAATAGACCTCTTAGTCCTAGTATCCACATATTGGTGATAGGATCTGTCTGGAGTGCCTCCTGACCTCTATGATGTGACTTAATGGTATTACGATATGTTGGGCTGACAATTCTGACTTGGGGAGTCAGGTAGCAAAGCAAACTTTTTAAAAATATCTAAATTTTTAGAATTTTTGTATATTTTGTCATTTAAGTTTAGTTTCCTTATAGTTTGTAAATTACAAGCTTAATACTAAATACAATTTCTCAGGACCCATTCCAAACAATAACTTGTTTAAAAAGTTATATTTCATGATTATTATCATTTTAAATATCTTTAATACTCACAATACAAAGAAATTATATGATAATATATTGTTCTAAGTGATTCATAAGATTGAGACTCATCTGAGGTTGAGTCTGGCTTTGAGTCCACCCTTGAGGCCTGTCACTTTATAATAGCCTATAAAGCATGTCAATTCTATTGACTTTTGCTATTAGTAAATTTTGAATATGTGGCTGTAATTACAAAATAAAATGAAAATAGACGATTTCAAGATTTATCAATTTCATTTTGGAACAAATTGTATCGCTTTATGTATGTGTTTTTCGGCATCAATGCTTGGAGTCAAATTTGAGACTCCTCCTTGATGGGCTCAAATTTGAGCCTGTGACTGAGTAAGGGCTCTAGTTGAACCTGTTTGTGAAATGCACTGAGTCTGAGTCCACAGACTCAGTAAAATATTTCCAAAATTTAAGACAAAGTCTCAACTTTTGAGTCTGACTCAAGGCTTAAGTCTGTTCATGAAACCGGCCCCTGGTCTTGTCATGTACTATGGGCTTCCAACTTCCCCTCACAATATAACTGATAATGTAGTATGTATGACGTAAAACAGTAAATAGATAAAAGCACAGAACACTCTTCTTTAAAAATTACCAGAATAAATTATTCTATGAAAGTACCTGTTTCAAAAGTTTTAGTTGTGTATAAACCCTACTCGAAATAGTATTTATAAATCTTAATGAATGACTACAAAAATTTATTGTTGGTGTCTGTCCCCAGATGTATGCACAGCCATATGTGAAAATAAATTGAATCTGTCAAGTCACTCTTGTTTGACCCTTGAATGGGTAACCTTAAAGTAATTTTTAAGTTATTATTGCTCAGATTTTAAGGACACCTTATCCTTACAACACCTATGTATCAAGTATAACTGAAATTCGCCAAGTATGTTTTTTAAAATTTGTCCTGTAAGTGGTAACCTTAATTTTTTTAAAGTTGCTATAATAGACTTATTGTGTAGAGTTTAAGGTAACCATGAAGTGAAAGTATGCTCCATACTTTGTGTCATCCTCATACCAAATATTAATGAAATTAATCAAGCAGTTTTGGATTATTTTAATTTATTTGGCAATGTAAACTCTTTAAACCCATTCACACATTTAAATATTATATTGTGACGTCACAATCAAGGCTACTGTGGTTGCCAGGGACATGGTCTTCACTTATTAAGCTGTGGCATCTTTGAAGGCCAAAATATACCATAAACAGTCAAAGGGAAAAAGGCCATTTTCTGTTTCAAATCCTGACCCTTATACAGTTTTCCTAATTGTAGATGGTCATTGGGTAAAGGGTAAAAATACAGTATTTCAAAACCATAAAACAGTAAAACAGTAAAACGGAAGTGGGAGCTTTACCGTTTTGTGTTTCTATGTATACAAATGGGTAAAGCAGTGAACGGTATGTACCTTGATTCTCACAAGGTACCTACTGTTAATCTGAAAACCATTCCATCTTCAGAACTTTTTACAAAGAGTTAATACTCCTTTTCTGTTTACTGTTTGATTGTTTTAAGAAATAGTAACACACATTTAAATTGTTTTATGCCAGTAAATAGAGGGCTGATCAATCAAGGTACATACCATTCACTACTTTACCTACATATATTAACAGAGAAGCACAAAACGGTTAAGCATCTACTTCCGTTTTACTGTTTTATGGTTTTGAAATACTATATTCTTGGCCTTTATCTAATGACTGGTTATAATTATTAAAACTGTATCAGAGTCAGGATTTGAAACAGAAAAAGGCTTTTTTTCCCTTTGACTGTTTATGGTATATTTTGGCCTTCCAAGTATCCCACAGCTTATTAGGTGAAGGTTATGTCCCTGGCAATCACAGTAGGCCAGTTGTGACGTCACAGTGCAAATTTTAACATGTGAATGGGCTTAAAAGAGTTGAAATTGCCAAATGAATTTAATTGATATTTGGTATGTGGATGACACAAAGTATGGAGCGTACTTCCACTTTCTAGTGACCTTAAACTCTTGGCAATAAGTCTATTTTAGCAACTTTAAGGTTACCACTTGCACTGCAAAAAAAATTGAAAAAAAAAACTTGGCGAATTTCAGCTATAATTGGTACTTTCATATTTTCTTTGGACCTTGAAAACTGTATACTTTAGGGTGGCCTTAAAGATTTTTGAAGCTGACCCTAGAGTTGTAAGGTCGGCTCCAGTGGTACAATGACAATGAGGGTACCTACCGTTAATTTCTTTACCTAATAGGGGGCCACGGTGGCAGAGTGGTAACACTCTCGCCTCCCACCTCTGAGGCCGGGGTTCGATCCCCGTGACGGCCTTAAGTGGGAAAGCTGGTAGTTGCTTGCCGTTGGTCGACAGTTTACAGTACACAACCCTAGCGAACTCTATGTACTGGTTTTCTCTGCCCTTCCAACTACCCGTCGTGAAATGACCTGTACAGTGTTGAAAGCGACGTAAAACCCCAAATAAATAAATTCTTTACCTAATACTATTTTCTAAAATTTAAAAGGGAAAACTACCTAAAACCATTGTATGCTTGCAATTTGATGAATTAATAATAAGTAGAATACAATTTTCATTAATTTTAGCTTGCAACTAAAAACTTTGAAAACTACAGTTTACCCTTTAAATTTTCGACTTTGAAAAACCAGTTAATGTGTAATTGATAAAAAAGCAAAACAGTTGAAATTTTTCAGTGTACCATCTGTTAATCTAGTGTCTTTAAAATGATTTAATGTGTAGTGAACCAGTCAATCAAGGTATATACAGTTCACTACTTTAACTATTTATATATATAAAGAAACACAAAACAGTAAAGCACCCACTTCCGTTTTACTGTTTTATGGTTTTGGAATACAGAGTTCTTCCTATTTACATTTTGACTTGATCTAGCTAGAAAAACTGTATAAGTGTAAAGATTCAAAACAGAAAACAAGCCTTTTTCTTTAGACTGTTTATGGTATATTTTAGATATTTATACTTTTTAAAAGCCAATCAAATAAAAATCATTTCCTTGGTAACCACAGTGGTCTTGATTGTGACCTAACAATGCTAAATTTAAAAGTATTATTTGGTTTTAAAGATTTTATATTGGCATATAATTTTGAAGGAATTGATTAAAATTTGGTAAGTGGATGAAACAAACTATGATGAGTACATCTACTTTATGGTGACCTTAAACTCAAGCCAATAAGTTATTATAGCAAATTTAAGGTTACCATTTACAGGGCCTAAAATAAAAAACCAAGTGAATTTCACTGGTACATGTTCCCTTATTAACACCAGATGAAAAAAACCTGCACAAACAGGAGCTTGTCCTTGACATATAATTCATAGGACTTACAAATGTCTATGTGTACATTTTGAGACTTTTATTTATTGTTTCATTGATGTATTTTAGTTTCCTTATACTTTGCAAGTTATACACCTAGTATTAAATAAAATTTCCCAGTACTCAATTGGTACAAGAGCTACTGATCGACAAATTGTACAGAACACTATTCTTTAAAAGGTACCAGAATAAATTATTTTATGAAAACATTTATTTCAAAATATTTAGTTGCATGCAAAACATTACTTTAAGTAGTATTTTTTTACCTTAAATTAATTAATTTCTACAAAAAATAGTATGGGGGTCTCTCTCTGGGACTATTCACGGCCATGAATGAATTGAATCTGTCAAGTCCCTTCTGCTTGAATGACCCTTGATTTGGATAACCTTAAAGTCATTTATAAGTTGCTATTGTTCAGATTTAAGGCCACCTTACATTATACAGCTTCAGGGTGCAAATATCACCCATATGCCAATTATAACTGAAATTTACCAAGCCTTTTTATTATTTTTGGCCCTGCAAGTGGTAACCTTGAAGTTGCTATGACAGACTTATTGCCAGGAGTTTAAGGTCACCATAAAGCAGAAATACTCTCCATACTTTGTGTCATCCACTTACCAAATGTTAATACACCAAGCAGCAATATAAATTCTTTAAAGCACATTCATATTTTTAATTCTGCATTGTGACGTCACAATCAAGACTACTGTGGCCTTCACTAAAGAGCTCTGGGAAAGTTAAAACTGTCAAACAGTTTCTAAAACCCATTCAAACCCTAACTTATGGTTTTCTAAATATTTCCAAGTAAACGTTTAGGCTGTAATGTTTAAAAAAATGTTTTATAAACATTCTCTATACTAACATTTTTACTGAAAACATTTATTAAATGTTTATAAAATAACGCTGGGTTTGACTGTAAATGTTTTAAAAAACATTTATAAAATAGATGAAGAAATAAAGGTTTTGCCTGAAATGTTTTTCAAACATTCATCACAAAATGTTTGATAAACAGTACACATAAAATGCTTAAACAACAGTGCTTGTGAAATGTTTTAAAAACATTCTATCAAAAACGTTTTTTAAACCTATATTTTTAAACCTTCACCTTCAAACCTGTCCAAACAAAGATGGAGGTGAGCAATAATAGGGGATTGTAGAGGACTTTGTCGAAAATTACCCCACATGCAAACCCCAAAAAGTATGAATTTAATGGGGGGCACAATTTCTAAGCCACTATGTTACAATTTTAGACATGAAAATAATATTTTCAATAGTGAGCAACCAAACAAATGTATTGAATTTGACCTCTGACCCCATTATTATTCAAAAATTTGCCCCGAATGCAATCCCTAAAAATAAGTTTTAAAAACATTCATGGTTTTTATACCCATCACTTTTTAACCTTTACCAACCGCTTTCTATCAAATGTTTGCAAAACCAAAAAAGTTTTACTGGAGTCTATCGTTGCATGATGTATTCTCTGATGACGTTTTTTGACAATATATTTTTGTTACACTGCTTTATTGGGAGTTATGTTGAATTACATATGCTTGTTATGAAGTAATTGTAATAGTATGCATAAGCACGTGTTTTTGAGTGTTAACACAGAATTATTTAATTATTAGTTGTAACCTAATATAAAAAGTTGAAGATATAATTAGTTTAAGTTGATAACATTAAGTTAAGGTGAACATGACTGTAAGGCATGTTTTCCCTTGCACAAATTGCAAGGTGAATGTACAGGTTGATTATTGTTTTACTTTACTGTTAGAATTGTGAAATATTTTGACAGCTTTGAGGTGGATGCCTCATTAATGCCCAATGGAGTAGTGGTCTTGTACAGTTATGACCAACTGGGGGTTTGTGTAGATGTTGTATGTGAGATGCTAACCAACATTTATTCTGTAAAATAGTGGTGTATGTAGTCTAATTATGAACCTCTAAGGCATATAACACATCCACATTCATGAATGCCTACAGAATATCACAAAGATTAATAAGGTTGATATAAAAACGGTGTAAATATTTTCAAATATAACTGACAACATATATTCTTGTTATTCATCTGCATATGTAAATAGTTTGTAATAAATGGATTTGCCTTTTTATGGATTTTTGGTTGAATTCCTATTTTATTCAGATTTTCTGTGAAACTGGAATAGATTTTTGGTAGTGTAAACACCTCTGCTATTTTTGATTGATTTCATCAATCCACTGTTACAACTTTACAAGTAAATTATGTCTTCTTCCCACATTCTATAATGATTGTTCATTGTTTATGTGGATGGAATTACATTTGTTACAATGAAATTTGATTCACATTAATGAAAAAACTAATACACTGCTGCTACTATTAATCGAACTAACACTTTAATGTATTAGAAGAAGCTTGATTCACTCCGAATATTTATAACAATATTAACATTGGTCAGTTTAATTGACACATGTTATTTTGTCTACAGAGTGATAAATGCATGATTTATTGTGTGATCCAAATTATTTTTCATTCATTTTTATGGCATACACAATACATAATTGTTAGCATATTTGTATATGAAAAAAATAAGTTATTCCAGTTTGACAAATCTTTTGTTAAAAAGAACTTGCAGTTGTTTGCTAGTGAATATTTCTTGCTCAGTTTTTAATTTACTTTTCAAAACATGCAGGAATAAACTTAAACATAGGTTTTTTACCATCCCTTGATGCATTGACAAAGTGTTTACCCATAAGTATAATATAATTGACACAATGAAAAAGAGATTCATCATAGTGAATATAACCTAGTGGAACTTTGAGAACAGTAAATTTTATAACAATTGATATAGATATCATCCAATCTTTTTTAACACCAAAAATGTTAGACTTCATGGCAATAGAGAAAAGTCCTCCAAGTTGTATGTTAGTCCACATCTGGGACAAGCAGGAGAGCTCTTAATACTCCAAAGAAATAATTTGTAGTTACAGTTAAAAATCCTGTGCAAGATCTTAAACTGGAATGTAACCAAAAGGGAACGTTTACTCAGTTTAAACACTAAGGTATAATTGCTTGCCAGTCAGCTATTTCTAAAAATGGGTAATATTCCATCCATTTACTTTGACTAGAGGGGCATTCGTACGTGTAATCAAGTAATTATATATTTGTGCACTTTGTACCTTCTCTATACTTTTCATGCATTGTTTTCGAATGTTTATTAGGTTTTGTTCAGTGAAGTATTTTTTAGAGACTGCTTTGGTTGTATTTCATGTCATTAATGCTGATATTGTATTTGGCCTCAAGATCACACTTCGGTAGTGCTTTCAAGTTTTCTGAAAAGATATTACTAACAATTGTTATTCCTTTTTTAATCCAAGTAGAATAGTCTGGAGCAATACTCTTTCCATCTATCGTTATGAGATCATTGTGAAACAGAGGTTCGTCCTAAAAATCTGGAACTGCTGTCGGTTTCATAGCTGTAAAATTACACCATGTTGACAGCAGGTCTGTAATATAAGATTTTGTCTTTGGTAAATTCATTATGTTTTTAAACAATTGTGCACGCTTTAAGTGTTTTGTGCTACTACCCATTAAATACTTAGGAAGATATTTTGACATGATTTGTCTGTGCAGTGGACACAAACTTATGAATATTATGAGCATAGGAATAACCCTTGTGTATCTATGTTTAAGCTAGACACATTTTAGCAGAAGGCATTTTGGTAGTTAACACGACTACTGCCCAAAGTATTTGTATTATCATGATAGCAACCATATTTGCTAGGTGGTGCCTTACCATTTCGAGATCACAATTTCAAACATTTATTTTATTTATTTATTTGGGGTTTTACGTTGCTTTCAGCACTGTACAGGTCATAGCACGACAGGTAGTTGGAAGGGCAGAGGAAACCAGTGCATATAGTTCGCTAGGGTTGTGTACTGTAAACTGCCGACCAATGGCAAGCAACTACCAGCTTTCCCACTTAAGTCTTACAAATGGTGCATACATGATCAGCAAAGGATTATTCTATACCAAACGCCAATATTCTTTAGTGTGACTCCTTGGTAAATGAAATATTCAAATAGCCTGACAGTATGGTAGGAAACTAGTTGATCCTAGGAGCCAGTAGTCACATTAACCTAACAATTTAATAATCCTAATTTAGATCACTTAATTTAAATCCAAGGTACGTCTCTGTAATCCGGAACTGTATATGAATGACCAAGCAAAGAAGAGACTTAATCTCTACCAGACTCATGAATAACAAAATGGAAGAATTATTTACTGGAGTGTAATAAAATAATAATAATTATTATTATTTTGGGCGATAATACCAGTCATGTACCAGAAATTAAGTCATCAACACAAGAATGTCATAAAAGGAAACTAAAATAACTACAAACTTGGAATTATAACAACAGTAAGCAGGATTAGGAATTGATGATACATGAATTCCTGGTAGTATGAACGACAATTGCCATTGCTGAAATGACATATTTAACACAATAGGGGTATTTAAATTCTACATAGAGTTACTGCAAGGTATACCTTATACCTGTCTGACGACAATACATTCAAAATAACATGAAAAGAGGGTAAAGCATTGATAAACAATAATTGATGTCACATAATTTAGAAAAAATGGCATGGGTGCTTTATGCACAGATATCCATCCTATCTGGGTACAATATTCACAAGGATACACCCTACATGAGATTCTTGTGGATGGGGATCCATCATACCTAGATACATTATAGACGGTGAGACACCCTTTCCACTGTAAGCTCCATAGAGTTTTATCACCTGCCCTGAAATAACTGGGGTAACGTAAACCACAACCAGATGGTACAGCCACATCAGACAAGAAGGCCGACATCACCCCAGCACTCTACAGACTAGAGGCACCCCACCATTGAGTGGCCCAAAGGTGAAACCTTGTTTATATATTGTGCTGGCCACCTCCCTCATCTCCCAACAGTATACAGATGCGAAACTTTTTCCGAAGCTCATTCCAAAAAGGGACCCCGATCCCACTTGCTTAATCCCTGGAGGGAGATGGGTGTCCTCACCCTGATGCCCTCATAAACTTGTCAAAACTTCCATGTCTTTTTTTCAGTGACTTATCTCAAATTTATAGAAATCAAAAATATTTCCAATTTACTTAAGCTACCATCAGGTCAATTTAGGGTTGACCAGCCTATAAAGTTTACTTATGTTGACCCCTTTCATTTTGAGGTTGGCCAGCCTATACAATATTCATCAAATGCTAAAACTCTTTCTAGACCTTCAGTTTGGCTGCTACCATTCTGTTAGAAGAGTTGTATATATTTAATTTCTATTTGAGCAACAACTCAAAGTCTGTACTGCTCTCAAAAACATTGAACCTTTTGCATGTTCAAAATTGGGTCTACCTAGGTAGCTTAAGATCAACAGAGACTCAAAAGTGGAAGTGTGATTCGCTATCTAAGAAAATGACACCCCATCTGTGATTAAAATTTCCATAAAAACACAGAGTGACAATGAGCCCAATCCTTTTTTACGAGCAAGTTCTAGTGAGGCTTGCACTTCTAGAGATCAATTTTTTCATCTTTATGTCTCCTAACTTTTATGAATTGTGCCATGGCCACAATGACTGTCTGTTATTTACAGCAGTTGAGCTGCAATGCACTACATTAGCACTGGGATGGGTTAGTGTACTACACATGTCTCTGAGGATTTGGGGCTCTAGAATCAAAACCTGTTTCAGCCTTGTTTTTGTTGATTCTGGTATTTGGTCTATACTCCATCCCTGCTCTCGGCATAACCTGGATAGCACGTTTTCAAGATATGTTAAATCCACCTAACATGCATGATGTACTCTAGCAGATCTGAAGAAGCCCAGATTGGCCCTCATCCAGACAGGATCATGAACCATTTTCCTTTTACCATTCTTTGGAGTTACATTCAGGCAAGATAAATCCACAGTATTTTCTATTCTAGCTACTGCTCCCATGGTAATTCAGCAAAACCTGACAAATCCTTATTTGTGCTTATTTTAAGGGTAGTAACTTTCTTTTAGTAAGAATATGCAAGAAGAAGTGGAAGGAAAAAATGGAATTTACCGACATAAAATAAATTTGGTAAAATCTTCAGTGCTTCTTCGATTAAATCAAAATTTGGTAAAATCTCCAGTGCTTCTTTGATACAATCATTGTATTTAATCTGAAAAACTCTCATTAATTTATGCAAATATTTGGGGTGAATTCCCAGGATCCACATACAAAAGACAGAAATCAGTTTCGTTTTAAGACCGCCTTTATTTTAATGAGAATAAACGACTCTAACAGGACCAAGTAAATGTTTTCAGTGTAATCATGAATTACTTTTCAAAGATATGATTCAAAGGAAAAAATACCACCATTTGTTTAAAATATTAACAAAAGTAAATGTAAGCATTAGAATAACAATGGAAATGAAACACCAACTTAACAACGAAATGGCCATTCGGTACACATGTACAGGGATATAAACATACAATACACATATAGCAATGAATATTACAAATGGAAAGTCTAAATATAAGAAGATGAAATTATTGTTGCTTAACATTTTATAAGACTACAAAAGCACGCATAGTTTTCTGGACATACAGTGTTTGAATAAGGAAGGATTACCTACTAGGCAAAAAGACTGAACATTCAGTCTAAACCATCACTTAAGGAAGTATAATACAAGTACAAAACAGGTCTACATACATAATATAATAAGTATACCTACATATATGTTGAGAGTTGAGGGCTATAAACAAAGTCAGTGAGGTTGCACACAATATATCTTGGATACTGAAGTTTAAAACTGAATATCAAAAAGAAACTGAATCCAAATTTGTTCGTCCTTTATGATTGCTCTACTTGTTTCCTTTGACGCAGGTAAGTGTGTTATTATTTATTTTATTTGTTATTGTTCGGGACAATATTGTACGTAGATATTATACAAAAGATGGAAAAAATTTAATGTATATTTCCCAAGGTTTGTATTTTACTGAAGCAATCTGTTTTCAGTGTGGACTTTTGAAGTACCGGTATGGGTTACTTCATTATTTATAGTGGCAGGCAGTACACATACATGTGCACTCAATATTGCTGCATGAAGAAATTTAGACTGGCAAGTTTCAAGTATATTTACACATTAGTACATGTATGGGCTTATTCAAAAACATTGTCCAGGTCATTCTCAGTTTATGCAAAATCCATCAGGAACAGATCTGATCAATAGTAGTGTAAACAAAATCAGTGTTTAGTACTCAAGAGTTTGTTTTTATTTATGCAAATATTCTTCAAGGGGAAGGGCAAAACAGGATGTAAACAATTCAACATGGCTTTCGACAGTCCATGTGTATAAAACTGGCATAAGATATAAGAAACGTACTTTGATGTTAGCTGTTTGGGATCAAGACAACAAGTGCTTGCAGATACAGTAATTGCAGACACAAGTCACCACTGTTGATTGATTGACTGTCTGCTTAAGGCGCGGCACCACTTTGCACTTGCCCGATCAGTGACAGACACGACAACATTATTATTTTCATCGAAGTATTATAAATAGCTGGATATATCTTTGCAGATGTTATTTGGTGCAGTCAATGCTGAGTCACATATGGGAATTTCACTGTGATGCTCCTGGTTTAACTGATATAGTTAAGAAGATATTTGCTGTTGGTTCTATTCACATTAGTCATTTCCGCACGGCCTCTAACTTTCTACCTGTTAGTGACGTTGCAGCAACACAAAGCTACTGCTAACTTTAGCTAAAATGTAGTGAGGAATATTTCTCACAAGGTAATTTTAATGTTCTATGTAAGGATTATTTATTTTATTTACCTATTTATTTATTCGTACACATAGCACAATAGTAGAACATTTAGAAATTAACACTAAAACATTGGAACATATATGCATACATATGTACTGTAGCCGGGCTCTGGTGGGAAAGATTTGGGTTCAACCCAATATTAAAGCTACCCTCTTTCAAAATACTGTTTATTAATAATTAAGAAATGAAATTCTGTTGTTCACTGTATAAAACTTTGTTAGTCAAATTACATGTCTGCCACGCGGGTCTTTTGACAACAACTTTAAAATATTTTCAGAACTTTGAAAAATAGCAAAGAAATGCACTCTTTGTAGCACAGAACTACACTCTGTAGCACAGAACTACATTCTCTGTAGCACAGAACTACAATCTTTGTAGCACAGAACTACAATCTTTGTAGCAGAGAACTAAAATCTTTGTAGCACAGAACTACACTCTCTGTAGCACAGAACTACACTCTCTGTAGCGGAGAACTAGACTCTTGCTACCTTGTTGGTCCAGTCAAAATATGGAAGTGCCCCCAGATCAGCAGAGGACAGGCCTTATATAGACATATCTGCAAGATTTTGCCCTAACTGAGGTGACACTCAGTCACCTAACTAACAAACTTTAACAAACCATAATTCACATGTGACACATTATATCAACCATTTGATTAATTAAATTTATATCACAAATTACATTAAGTAAAATCATTTCACTAAAATGTCTAATAAACTATAAATGTAATTAATAGATAATAATTCTTTAAAAACATTTTGAAAAACCTTACCAAATACTAAAAGTTAGAAATGTATATCAATCAAGATTTATATGAATTTATTGGCTTGTTTGTCAGAAATATGAAAGAAACCTGTAATTGCAATTTTATTTCAATCCACTCAGTTCAATTCCCATGTTCTTTGTTTTAAAGTTTGTCCTAGCTTAATTTAGAAACTTGGTTACCTGGAATATATCGAGTAAATATTTAATGACAGTTTACTTGCTTCACCCCTACTGTTTCTCTGGTAGATTGCCCTAGTTTGATTTATAAATTTGCAAACATATGTAAGCATATTGTACAACAGTTCACTTGGTTCATTACTTCATACATTTTAATCAATCTCTGATCTTTAAAATGACACTGTTTAGTGCAACAGTTATAATCTTGAATCCTAGCATTTTAATTAAATATACCTTTTAAAAATTATTTATACAAATTGTACAATAATTAATACATAACGTGTCACCATGTTACATTCCTCCCCTTCTACATGAAAAAAAATAATCTTATATATTTTTTCTTCTTATATATCAACATCAATACAAAATCAAGTACCTTAAACAGTGAACAACAGATTAATAGGTTATACAATATGTTCTTTACAATTAATTATTGTGTCCATTATTTTTAATACAGCACATGTCTTTTGTAAGGTCTTTCTTAAGGCTCTGCCAGTGTGAGCACAACTGTGCCCTGCCTGTGGCCACTCTCCTGGTCTGTTTTCTTGAGCAGCTGTAACTCATGTGGTTTAGTATGGTGATCCTTGAGTGGCTGTAACTTGTGTGGTTTAGTACGGTCATCACTCGCTGCTGACTCACATTGAATTGTCAAAACACTAGATTTCTGACATTTGCCAAAGTTAAAATTTTTATGCAACCAGAAGAAAAATAAAATTATAGTACAAAGGGCACCAATACCTAAACAAGAAAATGTTATGACATCATAAGTATTCATCTCAGAATACTGGTATACTGTTGCTGTTTTAGTAGCTTTCTCACTAAGAGATAAATCTGATAATAATTGTTTGGTCGGGATATTATGTAAATGCGGTAAGTATAGTGTATTATTCTGAGATCCCATTCCAAAGTGGTCGCTTAATGTAGCCAATTCTGGGTGTAACCACATATTTGGACCAAGATGGGATAGATTAAAATAATTTTCAAATGCATTGCGCTTTGTCACTTCACCCTTACCTTTTACGTACTTGGGCAATTCAAAATACTTACACTGACCAGAACAATGAGTTTGAAGCTCAATGTGATGCAATCCTTTACTTATCTCATGATTTTCTACTCTGTTGCACCTCCTCTCACATACTATACTCAACATAAAATGGGTTGTAGTAATAATCACCCAGTGGTTTTCATATACATGAATAGGAATAGGCAATTCAGGTGACTTACTTACTTCAGTGGAACAAATTTCATGACTTAGCTCTGAGTTTTGCGTATATAATGCCATTATGCAGGTTGGGTAATTTGTAGTTTTATACAAAGGAAGCCTTAATTTGCAATATGGGCTACTGACACATCTTATTAATTCTTCCTTTTCAAGTAGAGTGTACAGATATGTATCACTTGATACTGCTAGAAAAGTAGTCTCTAATTTATAATTTACACTAATGGAACTGTTGTTTTGGGGAACAGGTACAACAATAGCATGAAATACATTTAAACTTAAGCCTTTCAGGACAACAGGTACGGCAAAAACAACATGGAATTGGCCTTGATCAGGTATAACTAAAGTTTGAATATGTTTATAATAGGATATAACTTCAGATCTTATCATTGGAATTTTAAGACTCATATCATTCGGTACTTGTTGCTGGATTTGTTTCAATATCTTAATCATTTTAGAGGGTTTTAGCAAGTCCATTGGTAAGGAACCTTGCAGGGCGAGATTCAACTGCTGAATAAGACTCGTCAAAGAGTGTCTCGTTTTGAAAATTGCTGAACTTACTATATGAGATACTTCCTGAATTTTGTCAATTATTTTGCGGATGGACAACTCCTGAGTGTCATCATTTAAATGCCTTATTATCGCTGATAGTTCAGATCGAAAAGTATCTGTAGCATTCACTAGTCGATTGATTACTTGACGATTCTCTTGTACATGTTCATGAGTTTTATTTAATAGTATTACACTGTCTCGTACCACATGTATTAAACCTGTTTGAGAAGATTGCAATCCTTCAATCGAATATTTCAATTTTTCTAAATTGGCATGTGTTGCTGTGCCAAAAAGGTCTGACAACACAGAGCCAACAAAGGGCAATTAGGCATGCTTTTGGCGGGATGGCTTAACAGAAGAATCATCAACTACTATTATTAGTTCATCAAAAGTTTCTTTCAGGGAAAAATATTCTTCCTGAAAGTCATTGTATTCGTGTTCCAGCAAGTCAATTACTTGTGAATTTCTGCTTGTGAATTTCCTTTGCCTTTTATCTTTTGTGATTGACCTTTGAAAAAGTCAATGACACTTTTGAAACTTTTCACTTCTCCACGGAGTGATCCTAGGTGGCCAATATAAGGTTGAAGATTCACTGATACTGTTACCAGTCATAAATTATAAACTGGATTTATTGGATCTTCAGGCACAAAATAAACACCACCCGAGGCTTCTGCACTGGTACTCATCGTAACCAAGGCCACTGCCCACACCAATTTCCAACACATATTCCTACAACAACAAATAATGGGTACTTGTCAACTAAAATAACAAAATCCAAAACCGAACTACAGTACTACAGCTTATTTACAGGATCGATCAGATTATTAACTTGCCTTAGGCCAGAAGTAAACATTCACTCAGGCACTTGACAAAGTAACCAACATAACACCTACAGTTAGTGACTTTGCTAAACTAGCTTGCAAAGTAGTTTCACTAACTGCATAAGCTCAACAGCAGCAATATCTGCCTTGAATCTCTTTGGTTCCACAGGACCCCATGCAGGATTATCAGCATATCCTGGTGGTTGTCCCACCAAATCTGGCACAGATTGATTTTTCCTGTCAGTATTCTCCACAAAACTTGTTCGTCTTCTTTTCCTAGGTACAGGTCTACTAGAATCCTGAACCTGCAGGTTACCAACTGGAACCGCTTCATCAACTGACATATCATCTGTCCAGTCTAATTCTGATTCTTGTGGAGGAAAAATCAGGCCCTCCCTATAAGAGGATCTCCTACCAAACTGGTGAGCTAACTTTGCAGCTCTTGGGGGCTGTATTCTGGAAGGAACCTTTTGTTCCTTAACAGTTTTCCTCTCTGGTTCTAAATTTTCTAGGACATTTCGTTCCTTGTCCCAGTGCTCCTCAACATGAGCAGGTTGTAAATTCTCTGCATATACTATCTTTGTCTTGCCAGAAATTTGATCTCTGATTTTGTACAAGACTGGAGACAGTTTTTCTACAACACGGTAGTATGGTTTCCAATGTAAGGTCAGCTTACTTGAAGCCTCTGGGGCAGTTACTGGAGTATAGTAGAACACTGCGTCTCCTGGTTCTAGACTTTGGTTTTTAACACGCTTGTCTAGAAGTCTTCAATTTTTAGCCCTAGCTTCTAGCATGTGTTCTTTCACATCAGAGTATGCCCTGTGCAAAAGTTGGAGCATGCATGGAACATAATCTTCACCAATGTACTTTAGTTTAGGGTTTAACAGGGTGTCCATAGGCAGTACAGGGTCACTACCATGGCAAATGAAGAATGGGGTGTACCGGGTACTTTCATTTACTGAGGTACGATATGCCATTAGCATACCGGGTATGTACTGGTCCCAAGTGTACTGTTCTTGTTGTACATACTTTGACAAAACGTCATTCATAAACCTATGGAACCTTTCTGTCTTCCCATTTTTTTGTGGGTGGTAAGGACTTGTTTTGATATGGCAGACCTTTAATTTTGCGATAAGCAAAGATATGACTCCATTAACAAATTCAGTTCCTCTGTCCGATAACATCATCCTAGGACAGGCATGACGGGGAATGAACTGTTCCAGAAGAATTGATGCTACTGTATCAGCTGATTTGTCTCTCATGGCAAAAGCTTCTGGCCAAGAATTGACGTGATCCACTATGGTAATGACATATCTATGCCCTGCAGCTGTTTCTGGGAAAGGGCCACAAGTATCTATGCCAACTATCTCGAATGGGAATTCCGGGACTGGCATGTCTTGCATGGGCATTCTAGCTTTCTTAAGCTTTCTAGCTTTGCACACTGGACAATGATCGAGGTAGTTCACTACATCACAATACATATTATTCCAGTAATAACGGGACATAAGCTTATCATAAGTCTTATCAAGCCCTGAGTGCCCTCCAAATTCAGCATCATGTACTTGTTCAAGAACACCCTCGACTAGATTACTGGGAATAACCAATTGGAGCCTTGGCTGGGGATCATTTCTGACTGGCATTGACACATGGTACAGCACTCCATCTTCCATAACATAATCTGTAGGATCCTGGGCTTTTGGATCATCAAATACATCACTGAGTTCTTTCAGATATGGATCCAACATCTGTTCTTTCTTTATTTGGGTGATAAGGTGCTCTTACAGCCCTTCATCTGTGTTTGAACACTTTTCTGGTCCTGTATCTGTATGAGACATGTTGTCTTCAGCTTTGTCTTCATCATCGGTTGTCTGTCTCGTCTTCCATGTTGGCAGGTTATCCAATACATCAACTGCAGCTGTACATTTTGAAGGCTCACCAGGAATTATTCTGGACAACATATCTGCTGGAATGTTTTGTGAACCCTTCTTGTACTCGATCTGGCAGCCATATTCCTCCAACATGATTGCCCAACTTTGAATGCGCACATTCTTCATTTCGGCAGTGAATAGTGATCGCAAGGGCTTGTGATCCGTATACACAGTGAAATGAGATCCAAGAAGAAAATGCCGAAGCTTATTAATTGAGAATACAATTGCATAAGCTTCTCTCTCAATGGTTGGCCATTTTCTTTGTCTTTCACTCAGTTTCTTTGACAGGTACTGAATGACCCTCTCACCTTTTGGATGTTCTTGTGTTAAAACCACTCCTACAGCATATAGGCTAGCATCTGTGTAGAGTCGGTACAACTTAGCAAGTACAGGGTGTGCAAGCACAGGCACTCTTGTAAGCTTATCCTTTAATAAATTAAATGCAGTATCATGCTCTTCCTTCCAGCAGAAACGCACATTCTTCTTTGTTAGCTCAGTTAATGGTCTGATTATCTCACTGAAGTGATCTATGAATTTTCCTGTAGTAGGACGTCATCCCAACTACAGACCTTACTTCCCTTACACTTTTTGGTGGTCTTAATTCTTTTATAGCTCTTACTTTCTCTGGTTCTGGAGCAATACCTTTCTCCAAGAGAATGTGACCAAGGTAGTGAACCTCTTTCATCAGAAAGTTACATTTGGACATCTTTAACTTAAGTCCTGCTTTTTGCAACTTGTCAAATATGTCGTTCAAATGTTCTAGATGTTTTTCAAACGATTCAGAATAAATAATGATGTCATCAAGGTAGGCAATTGCATGCTTGTTCAAAGATGTACCCAGAATTTTATTCATAAGTTCTTGAAATACTGATGGAGCAGATGATAAGCCAAAAGGCATTACGTTAAACTCAAACAACCCAGCATGGCATACAAATACAGTTTTGGGTCTATCCCTGGGTTCTATCTCAATTTGATGATAACCACTCTTTAATTTATTTATTTATTTGGGGTTTTACGTCGCTTTCAACACTGTACAGGTCATATCACGACGGGTAGCTGGAAGGGCAGAGGAAACCAGTACATAGAGTTCGCTAGGGTTGTGTACTGTAAACTGCCGACCAACGGCAAGCAACTACCAGCTTTCCCACTTACGGCCATGACGGGGATCGAACCCCGACCGCAGAGGTGGGAGGCGAGAGTGTTACCACTCTGCCACCGTGGCCCCTAACCACTCTTTAAATCAAGGCACGAGAAAACTTTAGCTTGACCCATGGAAGCAAAAATATCATCAATCATCTGAAAATACCATAAAATCAATATGGAAGCCATGAGAAAGGATCTTCTCTCGTCTGAACTTATTGTTGATCCGAAAAATAATTCTGATGCCTTGTACTCACAGTACCACTCCACTTTAACAACTCTCATTGACAAACCTGCTCCTTCCATCACTAAACACGTCAGGGCCAAATATATCCCTGGGTGGGTAAATGACAGTGTTATTGCGGCAAAAGAAACGAAACGTTTCTTTGAACGCCTTTGGCGCAAAAATAAAACCAGTTTCAACAGATCACAATATATCAAAAAGGTTCATATGTGTAATAAAATCTGCATGAAAGCGAAATCTGACTTCCTCAAATCCAGAATTCATGACAACCAGGACAATCCTCAGAAACTTTGGCAAACTCTAAATGATGTACTCCATAGATCTGCTGCAAAAGTACTTCCCTCAGTAAATTCTCCTCAACTTTTAGCTGACAAATTTGTTGAATTTTTCACAGAAAAAATTACAAACATTTGTCAATCCTTCGCCAACTCTAATCCCCCTAAATACACTGACTCTGATCTCACACCTCCTGCTTTCTCAGCTTTTTCCTCTGTTTCAGAAGATCCGGTAGCTAATATCATCAAAAACTCCCCTAGCAAATCTGCTCGCTTGATCCTTGGCCAACATTTCTTGTAATAGAATTTTTAGATATCCTCATCACCCCTATCACATCAGTAATTAATGCATCACTCCGTGAAGGAAGCTGCCCTAAATTTTTCAAACAGGCCCATGTGACTCCACTCCTAAAAAAATCAACCCTTGATAGAGAAGTCCTTAAAAACTATAGGCCTGTCTCTAATTTAAATTTTGTTTCAAAGGTCTTAGAGAGAGTGGTGTCCTGTCTCACCTAACTGATATTCTTGGGAATAAAGTGGCACCTGCCTCAAATGTCAAAAACCTAGGAGTGGTGTTCGACCCCAACCTGATCCTCACAGATCACATTTCCCAAGTCATTAAGTCTACTCGGTTCCATATAAGAGATTTATATAGGATTCGTCATCTCCTTGACCTTAACACAGCAATACTCCTTGCAAATGCTCTCATCAGTAGCCGAATTGACTACTGTAATTCCCTCTTTGCCTCACTCACTCTTTCGGAGCTAAAGAGGTTGCAGGGTGTTCAAAACTCCCTCTGTCGAGTAGTCACTAGATCCTCGAGGTACACTCATGCAACTCCAAATCTGGAAAAACTACATTGGCTACCAGTCAAATACAGGGTTCTTTTCAAATTTGGGTTGATCACATATAAGGTCCTTAAGTATGGCCAACCTGTGTACCTCAAGGATAAACTTCATCCATATACCTCATCAAGGAACACCAGACGTAGCAGTCCAAAATACAAATTCCTTCAAGTTCCTTCTTTTGACTCTAAAATACATAAGTCTCATAAGTATCTTACCAAATCTTTCAGCCATCATGCACCTGTTTTCTGGAACTCACTTCCTGTCCATGTAAGAACCAGTCCATCTGTCACATCCTTCAGGAAGCACCTGAAAACCCACCTTTTCAAATCTGCTTTTCCGACCTAGCTTTCTTCCCCACGTTCACACCCACAACCATTGGAATACAGACCTGGACACGTCCCCCACTTATGACTCGGATATTATATATGATTAGTTAGCGCACTGAGTTCCCCTTCGGGGAAGATATTGCGCCTGCAAAGCAGTAGATTTAGATTAGACTTAGATTTAGATCAATGTTGGGTAAGGGGTACGAATTTTGTACAAGGACCTTGTTCACACCTTTCCGGTAATCAACACAAACTCTCTTGGTACTATCTTTCTTAGGGACTACAACTATTGGGCTAGCCCAGGGGCTACTTGAAGGACTAACCACTCCAGCAGTCAACATATCTGCTAACTGTTGTTCTACCATTGGTTTCTCTGCAAATGGTGTCCTATAGGGCTTTTGTTTCACTGGAGGATGATTTCCTGTGTCAACTTTCATACTGACTACATTCGTTCTACCCAAATCTGTATCTCCTTTGGAGAAAAGGTTTTGATACTTTTGCAGAAGGGTTTCTACTTTTGTACGTTGTCGCCATGGGACATGATCTAAATTAGCCTTGGGACCTCTATGCTCAATTTCAGAAGTTGGACTAGTATTTGTTGTGATTTCACTTACCTCTGCTTCAGCGAGTTTCTCCATCAAAGCAATTGGCACATTTCTTTTCCACACAAAACGTGCAGTAGTTTCATTGACTACAGGTATTATGGCATACCTACCTCCTTGAGACAGTATATTTGGAATAAGAATGCACGGTTGATCCTTTACTTCCTTGGAGTTCTCAAGAGGACTTACCAAACATGTACCTGTCAGTGCTTTGTTCCTTCTAACTTTCACATAGGTTATGCATCTTGGGTTCAAGACCACTTTATCTACAGTGTTAACTATCATACAATCTCCTTGTGGATATGACTTGTCCTTTAATAATACAACTTCACTTCCCAAGGCTAAAGTTCTACCCCTCAAGTCAATGGTGGCACCAGTTTCAAATAAAAAGTCACTTTCAAGAATCATCTTTTTTGTGGTGTTTTCTATAACATGGAAGTGATGCCAAAACTTTTGATTTCCAAAACTGAGATGAATTTGTACTAAACCTAAAACAATTAGTGTATCACCAGTTACACTCCTGAGTAAAGTTTGTTTACTATCTGTTTGTTTCTTCACCAAATGAGGTTTTATTTTCTTTAGCACCTTAGCAGACACTATGGACAAGTCAGCGCCACTGTCAACTAATGCTAATATATGTTCAGTACCTACGGATACTGGACATAGCTTAGCTCCTATGTTAGTACTATGTACACAGCCCAAATCAAAAATTTCATCTCCTGATCCTTGGGCCAACTGGGGACCAGGAGTACCTAGTTTCCCTGTTTATAGCTGGATTTCTGCCTATCATTTGTTTTGGGAGGGGCACGACAATCTTTCTTTACATGCCCTACCTTTCCACAATTATAACAGGTTGGGCCACGATTTTGTCTTTGTTGTGTTAAACCTTTAAGCACATCTATGAGCTGGCCCACTTGCTCCACAACTTCTGACAAATTACTTTCTAACTTGCCCATTCTATTTTCTACACAATTAACAAAACTCTTAAGTACCTATAACATTCCTTAACCCTAAAATAAATGGTGCCTTTTGTACATTTATTCAACTAAATTTTGAAAAGAAAATTTAGAATGACAATTCTTTTATGTGTTTTGACAAAGATGTCTACTCACAGTGCCTCTTGTCCAACAGTCACACGTCACAGTTTGATTTTCCAGGAAAAGCAATTGCAAAATGTCCCTTCACCAGTTGTCAATTGCACATCACTGTCTGAACTGCACAACACTGTCTATGGGTCCTGAACTGCACAACACTGTCCACAAGTCCTGAACTGCACAACACTGTCCACAAGTCCTGAACTGTACATCTGCTCAGAGATCTTCAACTTAGAATCAACGTCTTTTAGTTTTTCATCAGTACAAATGTTTTTCTATTTCATTTCATTCCATTTATTTCATTTCATTCCCGCTAATTCTATTTCATTTAATTTCATTCAATTCATTTCGTTCCATTCATTTCATTTCATTCCCGGCCGCCCGCACCAAAATATGTAGCCGTGCTCTGGTGTGAAAGAGTTGGGTTCAACCCAATATTAAAGCTACCCTCTTTCAAAATACTGCTTATTAATAATTAAGAAATGAAATTCTATTGTTCACTGTATAAAACTTTGTTAGTCAAATTACATGTCTGCCATGTGAGTCTTTTAACAACAACTTTAAAATATTTTCAGAACTTTGAAAAATAGCAAAGAACTGCACCCTTTGTAGCACAGAACTACACTCTCTGTAGCACAGAACTACACTCTCTGTAGCAGAGAACTAGACTCTTGCTACCTTGTTGGTCCAGTCAAAATCTGGAAGTGCCTCCAGATCAGCAGAGGACAGGCCTTATATAGACATATCTGCAAGATTTTGCCCTAACTGAGGTGACACTCAGTCACCTAACTAACAAACTTTAACAAACCATAATTCACACGTCACACATTATATCAATCATTTGATTAATTAAATTTATATCACAAATTACATTAAGTAAAATCATTTCACTAAAATGTGTAATAAACTATGAATGTAATTAATAGATAATAATTATTTAAAAACATTTTGAAAAACCTTACCAAATACTAAAAGTTAGAAATGTATATTAATCAAGATTTATATGAATTTATTGGCTTGTTTGTCAGAAATATGAAAGAAACCTGTAATTGCAATTTTATTTCAATCCACTCAGTTCAACTCCCATGTTCTTTGTCTTAAAGTTTGTCCTAGTTTAATTTAGAAACTTGTTTACCTGGAATATATCGAGTAAATATTTAATGACAGTTTACTTCCTTCACCCCTACTGTTTCTCTAGTAGATTGCCCTAGTTTGATTTATAAATTTGCAAACATATGTAAGCATATTTTACAACAGTTCACTTGGTTCTTTTCTTCATACATTTTAATAAATCTCTGGTCTTTAAAATAACACTGTTTAGTGCAACAGTTTTAATCTTGAATCCTAGCATTTTAATTAAATATACCTTTTAAAAATTATTAATGCAAATTATACAATAATTAATACATAACATGTCACCATGTTACAGTACAGATTAAGTTTACAAAAATTATTGTACAATAAAAATACATTAAACAACATACAAATTAAATAATAGTATCAAGTTCTCCCATTGAAAATCTTTTGTTGTTATACTCGTTAATGAACATTGAATCTTTTATGTTACCACAAGCTATGTAATTTTTTTAGTATGTATCGCGGAAGCGTATGCATTAACTAACATTCTAAGCTGAAGTGGGGATGCTTACTTTTGTAATTGCTTGGATATATGTAACACACTTTTACCGACCCTTGACTGGCTACCATTCAAAGCAAGTCTACATGCCATCGGAACACATGCATTATCACTTGTAAGTACTTTATACATAAATTTGTTGAACCTTAAACATATTTGAGTTCATTTCAACAAATCCTTCTCATATGAGCTCCAAAAATTTTTCCAAGATTTGCCACTGGAAATTCGAACTGCTCCAACACTAACTTGTTTCAAAACATGTCTTAAAACCTATCTGTTTCAGAAGTCTTTTCCTACTTAGTTTTTCTTGCTACCGAACACTAATGATCCCCTGTTGATGACCCTGTTATGGTTTATGACTTATGATTTATGCATTATGGCTTGGATGGTGTGCCTTAGAATCCGTAATTTTCGGAGATTAATCACCTGGATACCTGATACCTGACAAATCATTGAAAACCTCATTTAGCTCCTCAAATGTATTAATAGGCATATGGTTACTGGTAAGTACACATTACACAGCAGTATGTTGTAAGCATTCATACTGATATTACCAGCACACACTGTATTGGATTAGTTTTTGAGTGGATTAACCACAGCTAAGAGATCATTTTCTAGTAAGAAAAGCAATAACTTTATAAGAAGACATAGGAGACACAGTGACACTGAATGTCATTAAAGGGTTTGTTAAATAAATTAAACTGACTGTCAGCTTACCAGTGTTCTTGGATCAGGACAATGTCAGCCCTTGTAAGGAGTTTATTAATGAAGTCAAATCTGCTTACACCACTACCTTATGAATTGTGTGAACAGAGAGTTAATTGTTTATTCATATTGATGGAGTTTGTGTATAATGTGAATGTCTCTATTTATTCCCATCTCTGTCCTTTGTGTTCCTTAACCTACTAACACCTACACCAACTGGCCAAGCTTCAGCCTTTAGCAACTCATTCACTTTTGACACTGGGACAGTAACTTTATATAACTTGTCTTGTGACTCAGCATGGAACATTTGTTTAATGTCATACATAGTGATCTGTTGGTCTTTTGTGTATGAGTGAACATTCTCAGCAGCAGTCTTAGGATCAAGTCTATAAACATAAACAAATCACGTCCTGGTTCAGGGGCACCATTGAGTTGAGAATCACTACTAGTTTTTCCAATGATAGCCTGTTTATCTGCCTTATCTGTTTGAGGTGTTGTGTAGGAATGATAAATGCCTCCTCAATTTTACTGCGGTCTTCCGACATGGAAGAGTTAACATTAGGAGGTATTAGAGAGCTGTACTTATTGTTACTGACGTTATTCAGATTAGCAGCTGGCTTAAGCTTTGGATACACATCTTGGCAAGTTTTTTGCCCGTGGATTGACTGTGAATGGTAACACCATGAGAGGCAGTAGTAACACCAATATTGACAATCCCTGATGATATCTTGCTTGTGTAACTTGTTCGGTAATACACTTTGTGTTTTAGAGTTAAGTTCTCAGCAATGAGACTATCTAGAGTGATCTGAATGCAAGACATTCTTGGTTCTAATCTATTTAATCTATCTGCTAGAGTAATATTGTCCAGTTCTTCTGGATGGGACTGAGGTATAGCATTCAGGGTCAAATCACTAATGGCAATAATAGGAAGACTGTCATATTTATCTAAGTGAGAACAGGTATTTATAATATCTATAACATATGCTTCACTTGGCAGAGTGAGTTTTAGTTTATTTTCTCTTCTTGTTTTCACCTATAATTGCAGCCCCACAATGGACCCAAAGATCACTTTTTGCAGCAGTGATATCCTCGTTACTGAAAAAACCAACTGTTGCATTTTTAATATTCTCAACTGATCCACTTTGCATTGAGAAGATTTTGTAAGAGATTGCTGGCTATATGTGAACCTTATCAGAAGGTACAGTAGCACTTGATATGTGATGGAATTACTGGCTTTTGAGTTTTGTTTTCCAGCCACACTTGAGTTAACACATGTGGTAACAGAGTCTGACCAACACTTGACCAATCAACTGATGTGCTATCACTTTTATTGCTATAGGGTTTGGATAAATTGGTAATGGGTACACACCATTAAGCACCTTTCTAACTCTCTCACAGAATTTACATGAGTGTAGTTCAGCAGAGTAGAATGACACTTCTTTTCCACGGGCCTTATTAGGAGAGTCCTAGTAAGGTAAACCTTCATGCTTCATTACCTCTATTCTTTCTGATAGGTCCCGAAGCAATTATTACTGTGTAAACACTCTTAATTGAATCTTAGCTGGGTGATTTAAAAGTCTCATTATGATTGTGTGTGACGTCTGACATCACCCATTGTCTTTTATAAAAAGTCTTTTAATGTATACTTTCTTCCAACAGAAATATTTTTAAAATATCTGACGTGTGATTCAAATCCCATAATATAGTCCATGCACAAAAATACTCCAACATATGAAGAAAGAGTTTATTTTGGCTAAATGTGGACAGATGTTCCTTGTCATGTAATCAAAAAGGTGAATAATAAATAAATGTAAATACCTATTGCAACATAAAATATACGTTCCTCATCTTATGGTGCTCCACTAAAAAAACAGTTGCAATAAAGTAATCATAAATTCTGTCAGGCTGCAATGACTGTAGTACTTCCCCAAAATCGCAAGTTGAACTTTGCTAGTCAAGTCAAAATATCTGTGTTAGGTGAAACTCTTTCCCTTTTTAACACCTTCTGTACACAGTTTTATTCAAAACAAAGTTCCTGTGACTTTGTGAAATACCTGAATAATGCAGAGTGTACACATGAGGTATGGCGAAACCTACAGATAAGAACCATTTACAACACAACACGAGTTAAACATGGTCACAATATTTGAAAATATGAAATCCTTTACAATTACTTAAAAGGTTCTACATTTTCACCAACAGACAATTTTAGCTAAATGTCGCAATTTAACCTTTTGGTTTGAAATACATTCATACTAAAAAGGACAAATTTAATATTTATGTGTGCTGACATACCATTATTTCAATTTGTATAATATTGCAAAAATGTGCATATTCATCAAATACTGAAGTGTTCAACAAGTACATTTAACTTTGAAGACCAGTTTTAGAAAAGTGTACATCAATTTACTTTTTAAAAATCAAATTGAACCATAACTGTTGTAATTCATGACAAACAATCCATATTTCAGGCCATTATTGTGTGTCCACAGTAAGCCTGTCTGAATGGTAATATATGAGAGACTTGGACACGTGCGTTCTCCTTGCTAGTGTTTTAGGGTCTCCTCATTTACTTAAGAGTTTGCGTGTGCTGTATTATGCAGTCACATGTACCTTGTATATATATAAATCGACTGTGTGTCCTGTAGCTAGTGACAGCCTGTTCTTGGATATTCAAGTTATGACATTTTTGATTGGACGCCTTATTTACGTATGCAAATCTCTACTACCCCACTACCAGGTTATGATCATATTTTTCAACAATATTTGTAGCACACTTACATTTGTATACACATACAATGAGATGTAAGATAAGCTTTAGATATATAATTGTAAAGCATACAATGTTTTATAGTTCCAAGGATAACACAAATAATCTTTGCATGCTTCTAGTTGACTGTCATGTGGAATTGTTGTTGGACAGAATTTTAAGTCAGCTATTTTCACTGGTCAACAAATCAGAATCACAGACATAAATATGTTGTAGTATAATGCATTTCAATGAAGCCTCAGAGGTTGTGTAGTTGTAATAACCTGAGGTCATGATTGCTGAAACAAATGCAGAAAGTATAAAATATTTGTATGGTTTTTTTTGCCCTCAGTTACATTATTTTTGTGTTTGTGTTTTAGTGCCAATCAAAATGGCTGACTCAAGTGTACATACAGCAGATAAAAGTTTGAAGCTGGATGATAGTTACTTATTGGTTGCTGCTATAGACATTGGTACAACATCCACAGGCTATGCCTTCTCTTTTAAAGAGACACCAACCAATATCATTATGAACAAAAATTGGCTTTCCTCTGTCAGTTCCGCCAAAACATCAACAGTTGTTTTGACAAATCCTGATGGTTCCTTCAACAGATTTGGGTATGAGGCCGAAGATGAGTACCTGGGACATGAACCAGAAGAAGGCTATCAACTTTACAGATGTTTCAAAATGGTCCTGTATAATTTACAGGTATGTTACAACATCACAATACGTGGTTTGCGTAGTCTGTTAGATATTAAAGCATTCTCCAAATTAATCTTGCAGTGGTAACTGTATGTAAGTGGTAAGGATGTTGGTATTTTGAGCAGAAGATATTTGATATTGGCTCTTGCTAGGTTGGATTACCCTCAGACTAAGTACTTTACATTTCAAATTCTCTAGGATCTTATTCAGGAGAACATGAGTATTCTGAAATACTTATGTGAAACTATTAATTAATCAATATTACTTTCACTTAGAATACAACCATGATTATTAGGAATAGGGTGGAATGTGCTTGCTATTGAAATTTTGAGTTAAGAAATTCATAATTCTTTTAGTAATAAGGTGTCAAGATTTCCTTTCAGCTTACATTTCTGCTATTTTTAAAGTGGTCTTTGGCGACTTTCACTTGATAAAAATGTGAATAAGTCAGCTGTCTTTAGCCAATTCCAAGGGAAGTCCTTACTATTGCTGAACACTTGTAAGTATGTTTAATGATGATATATTTATAGCATAAATAGTCAACACAGATGCTTTATGTTTTAATGCTCTTTTCAATATATTTAACCACCAATCTCCATGAACCCACCAATATTCTGGGGTGGTATTCACCAACATGGATCAGTAAAGATCAGATCAAATTTGAACAAAAATGATCACTTTTTGATCAGATTTTTGGATCAGCTCAGATTGGTATTCATGAAACATTTGATCTGATATTTTGATCAGAATCAAGACAGATCAAAAATAACTGATAGAAGATTTATTTCTCATGGAAGATGAATGTTTTCATCAGTTATTATAGAGGCAGACAGTATTTCACAACTGAAGAAACCTTTTAAAATTGTGTGAAATTCATACAAAATCACATCAAATATTTCATCTTTTCAATTCAAGTGATCCATGGTTTCTGAATGGCTATTTGATCCCATGGCTCACTTGAAACTTTTTTCTCAAATTTGATCTGATCTTGGTCTGATCTTAATCCTTGTTAGTGAATACCACTCCTGGATTACTTCTTCAAGAAGAACCCAAAAGTTATTGCCATTTTACCACATGAGCATTAAAGCTTGGACAACTTATTCAAGCAAAGTGACAGATTGGTCTTGACAATGAAAACAATATACCTTTAATCCTTTTTATTTTCACGCTTATCAATATCCTAAATAATTTTAAAAAAACCCTTGCTACTCAAATAAAAAAATAAACTCAAATTTGAACTCAAGTATTACCTATATTGAGTAACCAATTCTAATACTGCAGAATCACTTACCAGATCAATTGAATTCAAACCTGAGAAAAATTCAAAATGAGAATGGAACATATGAGTAAATTACCCTTTTACCAATTGCATTAAAATGGTGTTTTATATATATACATATATATCTTCAGAAGCATATTTTATAGAAATATTATTTATACATCACTTACTGTTAATATTTATTGCACATATCTTGAATTATTTGCATTTGTGACACATGCAAATCTTGACTCACAAGAAAATTTCATTTGAATGCTGTGTTACGACAATAGTATTTATTACACAATCTTTTTGTTTCCATTTTTGGGGCACATGCAAATCGTACCTCACCAGAAATTGTCTTTGTTTAATTGCTATATTACATCAATAGATTTTTTAAAATTGAAAACATCTTTCCATCTGTTCCATTTTTTCCTAAAATCTGGTTCAGAAAATGTTATTCTTGAAATGTGCTCTTGTTCAATATATTTCTTATTTTTAATTTCAATTTTGAGATCAATCTTAGGATCAGTTATTTTTTAGAACACCAGAATATATATGTTCTTGCTATTAGAAGAATGAAGTTTAGTGGACAGAAGTTTTGGTCCTGAATAAGATAGCTAAAAATTTTAATACATTACTTGTCTCAATCTGTATATGAATTTTAATAAAAAGCCATTGTTTCAAATTTTCCCACAGGGTATTCACTTTTGGGCATTCTGTTAATAGATGTAGATGGTTTCTATACTTTCTCCACAAAGGCCGCTTAAGTCAGAATCAAGAAGTTTAAGTTTATATGAATATCTCCTTGTGGATAAAATATTATATAGAATTTTGTACTGAAACCATACTATTGTATTATCTTGAATTATTTTGTTACATATCTTATAAATTACTGGCCATAGTCTTGTATTCAAAGATGCATTAAATTTCAGATGCCACTGAGTCTCACATCTCCTAGGTTGGTTTTTCTCGATTACGGTCATATGATTATAAATTTCATTACTACCTTGTATCTTTATTAATTATTTCACATGGAAAGGTATAAATGGTCTCTGGAATTTAAAATTATCACCATTTGAAAATCTAGATATAAACACTTGTATAAGTGATCTGAGTCTAAAATAATTCAGTATATTAATATTAAAATTATACTGACACATAAGATCAATTCTACTTTTTATTTTCCCTTCTTTATCTATCACATCTCCTACTATAAATATTCCCTGTTTTGCCCAGTTTGGGAAAAACAATGGTTCTTTGATATATGGCCATTAAACCATAGGCTAGAGTAAACTACATCAGTATTTGAAGTAGGCATTAAAATGTTTATATCTGCGCACTACTTGAAGAAATAAGCTATGTCAGTACAATCCTGAAATGATGGACGTTTTAATTTAGTATGTAACAATTGTGTGTCAACCTAATCAATATTAACTGTATCAGGTAGCCACCTGGCTTACTAAAAAGCCTTTAGAAATACATGTCTTTAATTGACAGAATGCAGCAGTAGAGACAGGAACAAATATTGGTCGATGAGTTTTATTATGTGCTTTCAAAACCTTGAACCAACTTCTGTTTGGGCAGTCCCTGTTTAAAGATTTACAGGAATGGAATGACGTCATCAGATAATTTATTTTAGCAAGATGTTATATCACAAAGTGTCAAGAACCTCGGAGTGGTGTTTGATTCCAATTTCACTTTCTCGGACCATGTGTCACAGGTCATAAAGTCCACTAGAGCTCATACAAGAGACCTCTACAGAATACGCCCCCTTCTAGACCTTAAAACATCAGTTCTTTTAGCCAATGCCTTGGTCAGCAGCAGACTGGACTACTGTAATTCCCTCTTTCTATCACTCACAGACTTTGAGCTAAGAAGATTGCAACTAGTGCAAAACTCACTCTGCAGGGTTGTCACCCGTTCCTCAAAATTTTCTCACATCACCCCTCAACTGAAAAAACTCCATTGGCTTCCAGTTAGGTATAGGGTACAATTCAAAATAGGCCTCATTACATACAAAATCCTCAACCAAGGTCAGCCTGTTTACCTAAGAGAACTAATCCACCCCTACACTTCCTTTAGAAATACTAGACGAAGTACCCCTAAACTCAAGTTCCTTCATACCCCCACTTTGACCGTAGAGTTCATAAATCAATTAAACACTTCTCAAATTCTTTTAGCCACTATGCCCCAGTTCTTTGGAACTCTCTCCCCTTCCGAATAAGAAACAGTCCCTCTGTCGCATCTTTCAGGAAACACCTCAAAACCCACCTTTTCAACTCTAGCTTCCCAACTTAGTCTCCTTCCCTCTCGGTCCCACCCACAAACCTGGTACACTGACCTTGAACGCCCCTCGACTCTTCTCATAAGAAATGATTTTTGTTAACTAGCGCACTGAGTTCCCCTTAGTGGGGAAGATATTGCGCCTGCAAAGCAGTAGATTAGATTAGATTAGATATTCACAAGAACGTTACATATTATATAACAAGGGGGTGCTGAATTTATAACCTTATAAATTCTTCCCAAAAATGTAATATAAAACTTTCTTTACTTACCAGGATGTGTCAAAGGATTGCATGGTGGAATCAGTCTCAGGGCATGAAAGAAGAGCAGTGGACATATTTGCGATGACACTAAAGTATTTACATGAAACTATGATGGTGCATTTTAAAAAGGCTTCTCTCAGGTGAGTCAGGAAAGGTAGTTTTTATTTTTAAAAAGATTAAATAATATAAGCCGTTTTTGGCCATATTCACGTCAAAATGACAAAAATTTGTATGTCATGTCAAAGTGGTATGATCGCATTTAAGTCTCTCAAAAATGGCGCCTTAAAGGTGCTGGCTAATGACCCCCATTTAACCCCTTAAATAAAAATATTGACAGTAGTTCTATTTTTCTGTTGTTTTCCTTTAGTCAAATACAGTCCAACAAAATTCGTTGGGTGTTGACTGTTCCAGCAATCTGGACAGATCTGGCAAAGCAGTTTATGAGGCAAGCAGCTTTTGAGGTAAGATATTTACCTGAAAATTCTTTTGGCATAGCAGATGATCTGATAAATAATGAAATTTAACAACTAAATAATGAAATAACAGAGATTCTTAGTACTAAGTTTGATAGCGTAATATTACATAATTTCTGTGACAGTTTGCATTTAAACTGGATATCCTATGTCAGGGTATAGTCCTCCATCCATATTTGGTTAGAAAGAAATTAAGGTTATAGCAGTTTCTATAAAACCCAGCATGCATTTCGAACTGCCTTTCATATCTCTGTGGTAAAAAAGAAACAAAACATCTAAACCTTGACCAAATGTGATATACACGTTTATCTATAGATGCATTAACTGAACTGATGAATCACTTCATACATTGGAAGGCCTTCAGTGTTAACAGTCCTGTTCATCATAAACATAGGTAAAAGGCCTTCGGGTTGATTTTACGTCTCCAGCCTGAGTGGTACAATGGGAAACACATGGTAACTAAGCACGACAATTTGGATTTAAGCATGTTGTATCAGCAATTAGGCAATCATGAAATTCAACTAGAAATTGCATTAATTTGATGCAGTGTATCCCCGATCGAGACATATTATTTAACATATAAAGAATTCAACCATTCTGAAATGACTGATGATAACACCCCAGACATATTTTGTGTATCCTAAACTCCTAGGTGAAAATATAAGGTAAAACAGAGCTCGTCCAATTACTTTTTTGTCTCTGGACTTTGATGAAATTGACAACAAACGTGCATTCTGAATTTGCCTCTCTTGCTCTGCAATAGCTAAAGGGACACATGTCCTTTTGGCTTTTTTCCATACATATGTCCTTCTGGCATTGGACTTTCATCAAATGTGGCACAGAGTGATGACTATTTCTCTGCTCACTGAAGTTAAGTGGCAATGGGCTATGATAGTACTTGGATGGGTGACCGGATGTGGGATGTATCTTTGTTAGAATAGTACTTGGATGGGTGACCGGATGTGGGATGTATCTTTGTTAGAATTTATTTGTGTCATGAGACTTTCGTAAATTCTAGTGCACTACTCGTGTCTCTGATAGTTTTGCATTTGTGCCATGGGACCAAAACACCTTTTAGCCTTGTTTACATACATCCCCCTGATCCTTAAGTAAGATGCGAATCCTATGATTTGTTGGAAGTATATTTAACATTCCAAATCCCTGCAACTAGTAAAGGAATTATAAATCACTCCTACACACAAGTTCCCATATCCGCTCAAAAAACAATGATCACCAATAAACCCAAGTCATTTTGTACACATGCACATAAAGGTTTATCCTTTCTACTGATAGCTCTAGTACAGCCTGTTTTTTCCAAGCCAAGTTTAATGACCTGTGTTGTGTAAAATGTACCAGGCCTGTAAAATGTACGAGCTTATCACCAACATCTGAAGATGAATCCCTGTCCTCTTTCAAATTGTTGTATCGCCTCATACTAGTATGTATACCACAGTTCAGGAAGTGACCAATTTGATTTGTAAGTGAAGTTAAGCAATGATAACACCACCATTGCGAAAAATATTTTATTTTATTATTATTGTTAGTATTGTTACAACACATATCTATATCTACTGAACATTTATAGTATCTATACCACGTGACTGCACAGCTTAAGTGCAGTTAAACTGTGATACAACTAAATTAGTATTGGCACGCTTAATGTGGTGCCTTAAATAAAAGTACTTCTGTATAGTTACCACATAAAATGTATAATAACTAAAATACTTAAAAATTGTATATGAAGACACTACATGAGGTTCTTGTAAACCATTTCCAACTTACAATGATAAAGTACACATACAAGTTACTACATTCTACAATGACTTTACACTATTTACACATTTGTATTTTCCTTTACTGTGCTTGCTGCCCAGCACACTGCTAATACATAATTATACTATGCAAATTTCTGTATTGTGTACAGTAATACAATAATAAGCCACCACCCCCCCACCCCTGACAATGTTAACTAGGGAGGGAGGGAGGGGCAAAAGTTCCATACTTCTTATTTGTAAAATTCAAAACTGGCGCCAAAGGCCGTGATCAGTTTATATAAGCACGCCACAGGCGTAAGAATACTAAGAAATAGTTCTTATTTACATGTAGGGGGGTCACACTTTTGATCTTAAGGTACCCCAGATGGGGTCACTTCCATAACTGACCCGCATAGCCCATAGGCCATGCCTGCACAGTTCAGGAAGTGACCAATTTGATTTGTAAGTGAAGTTAAGCAATGATAACACCACCATTGCGAAAAATATTTTATTTTATTATTATTGTTAGTATTGTTACAACACATATCTATATCTACTGAACATTTATAGTATCTATACCACGTGACTGCACAGCTTAAGTGCAGTTAAACTGTGATACAACTAAATTAGTATTGGCACGCTTAATGTGGTGCCTTAAATAAAAGTACTTCTGTATAGTTACCACATAAAATGTATAATAACTAAAATACTTAAAAATTGTATATGAAGACACTACATGAGGTTCTTGTAAACCATTTCCAACTTACAATGATAAAGTACACATACAAGTTACTACATTCTACAATGACTTTACACTATTTACACATTTGTATTTTCCTTTACTGTGCTTGCTGCCCAGCACACTGCTAATACATAATTATACTATGCAAATTTCTGTATTGTGTACAGTAATACAATAATAAGCCACCAAACACCCAATGTATGTAGTTAGTAGGTGGTAGTAGTTACCGAAATAAAGTTTTGAATGAGTCTGCCACCGCTGATGCCTTAGCTGGGTCAGAAATGATGTATCTATGTACTGTTTCACTAGACCAGGTACCATGACGCTGTATATTCTGTATACTAACATTATTATTGAAGGCCAAGGTGGCCCCCGACCGTCTGAAGGTATGGAAGCAGAAGGACTTGGAGTCCAGATGTAACCACTTCAAAATTTTTGAGAGATGGGTGCGGACTTGAGACTGGGTGAGTATGGCAGACATATTCGAGAACAAAGGAGCATTGGGAGGGGCAGGAAACTGGTGGAACATTACTTCTAAGGCTTGAACAGGGCACAGGACGTTGTGAGGGAGACGAGGTATGATGACATATGTGCCCTTGTTGATGGTTTGTAAGGTCTTTGACCATTTTACTATTACTACAGCTTGAGAATGTTCAAACAGAATATCACCTCTACACAAATGTTTACCAATGTGAAAACTAGCTTTAGACACAGGTACCAAATTCGAGATACGAAAGAAGCCAAAAAAGGCTAGGAGGTACAAGGCTTGATACATGGACGTAAATGGTAACAACTGGCATAGGCATACAATGTTCACTAGATGGTCCAAGTCAAAAACTCCTTTAAAAAGGGGTGGCTTGGTGTTGGTGTTTTCAACCGCTCTTAGCATCAGCTTGACCTTGGGAGTGTCAAAAACGTGAACTGGGAGGTTGAACCATTTCATCTGAGCTTTAATTGCAGTTATGTAATTCTGAATTGACGTGGACCTGAGTTCATTGAAACATAAAAACTCAATGAAGGCAATGATGGCACATTCGGTGGGGGCCCAAAAGTGGATGTTGGTGAATTCACAAAAGGCCATGTAAACCATGAACATGGCCTTGTAAGCCTCCCAAGTCTTGGGTTTGTATGCACTGGTTAATCTTTTGGATGCATGCTGGGTTAGTACCTGCATGAGTGGGTCATGATCTGTAAATACATAATAGTCTTTATATACAATAATCCATTTGGAACCATTCTTCCTGAACCCTGTGCCATTTTGGATTCTTCACATGTATATTCAACACTTTATAATTACTTTCACTTCCGTTCCACCTGGATAATACATCAGCTATAACATTATTTTTTCCTTCTACATGTTGAACAACCAATTCAATGTCATATTTAGCGGTCAGCAGCCACATATTCCTAACATATGTGGCCAAAACCATGTCCCTTGTATAGCCATTGGTGCATATGTGAGCTACAGCCATGTTGTCAGTTTTTAACAAGACTTTTTTATTTTCCCATTGTTGGCCCCATAGCTTCAAAGCTATTATTATGTTGACCATTTCAAAATGTGTTATATTTAGTGTGTCATCTTGCCTCATGACTTCCGGAAGGACACATGTGTATACATTTTCATCCCATACACCCCCCACCCCTTGTAAACATGCATCAATGGCTAGGGACTGAGCCCAGGCTATGTCTTTGTGGTCATACGTAGTACTGCCATTGAATACTGGGAGAAACTTTATGAACCATGCAATGTCTTTCCTGATATCTTCATTTACTACAATTTTTGTTGCGTTCGCACTTCTCAAGTTCTCCAGCAATCTATTAACAAAGTATCTGCTAGGTTTTACACACTTGTAAATGAACATAAGCGACCCTATGACAGATTGTAGTTGTTTAACTGTGATAACATGACTTTGTGAGACGCGTTCACACTTGCTCAATATTTCCTTTAGTTTGTGATGGGGGATGGAGAGGGTGCGTTCTTTTGCATCCACCATGATACCCAAGCAATTGCAACGTGTGGTGGGAGCTACCAACTTGGACTTACTGATTGGGAAACCCAGATCATTCAAGGTTTGTAACAAGAATTGAAAACCTTCGCTTGCTTTGGGTTCTGTACCAATTCCAAGGATATCATCCACGTAGGTGTACACAACAAAACCATGATTAAACATTATATATCTGAAGAAATCGCTCAAGCGTGAACACATCATACTGCCACTTCTGTGTCCGAACGGACAAAATGTGTCTGCGAAGAAGTGCGAACCCCACTTAAGTGTTAAGAGATGGTAGTCACAAGGATCTATGCGAAGTTGCCTGAACGCGCGTGACAGATCTATTTTGTATATAACTGCTTCAGAACCTAGCCTCAATAGGGACTCTGTGATGTTATCTACTGTTGGGTATTGCAGTTTATAAACCGTACCTAGGTAAAAATTTCCTTTTGTAAAATAATTCACAGAGGCTTCTGCTGGCCAGCTAAGATCTATGATAATGCGTCTGTTCTCACTGTCAGGTTTATCCCTGCTCATGAAGGGTGATACATGAGTACTTTCCCCATAGGGGGGTAGTGTGAAGGGACCAAAGATGGCCTTATGTTCCTTCTCAATTTCTATGTATTTTTTGACATGTTCTGGAAATTTTGTTGCTGATGAATGATTTTCTTCAGCAGACACAAGGTTTTTGTCATTTACTGGATTGAAGTCTAGAGGGAATCCAAATTTCAAAAAATATGGAAGTTGATAATCCCAATAATCTTTGGCTAGGTATTCTAGCAAAGGAAAGTTGATTTTGGAAGGTAGTTGTACTTTTGCCCCTTCAAAATTGAATTTCCCAGTTGCCCTGACCACTTTGTGGACTGCTACAGGGTCAAAATCCCTGTCCTGTACAATGACATTTGGTTTCAGGGAACTGGCAATGTTTAACCTCTTGAGATTAGTTATGGGCAAAAAACCCATGGGAGTACTTTGCTGTCTAATACAGTTCTTTAAATCTATACATTTGTCCTTAATATTAGACACTATTACATGTCTAAGACATTTGCTACCATCCATAACTGCTTTTGTTATGGAATTAGTACTTGTAACATCAATTTTTCCCTGGTTGTCTCTCTCAACAGGTAATTTATTGTCTACACACTGTTCAACTACATTCTCTTGGCTCGTGACTTGGTAACTACATGGTAGCATATTTACACCAGTCCCCTTATGTACGAGTTGGCTGGTGCATGCTGCGTTTATGTTACCCCCCCCTCCCTTACTACGAATAAGGTCAGTTTTTGATTTTTGACTATTTCTAGCCTTTTGAGTCCAATTTTGATCAATTTCAGCTAGTATTGCAAATCTATTCTTACATTTTATAACTTCTGGTGCACCAACCCCTTCAGGGACAGTTTTGTTGTTATTACCAACGACTTTGTTGTCATGCTTTGCATCTGTGTACCTCTTTTTTGTACTATTTGTGACAATACGAGTATGAACTACTGTAAGACCCCTGGAAGGCTTGTTTATCAAAGAATTTTTGGTATTTTGTACCCTGCTGTCCAACAATTTCCTCACTCTACAATTTACCCCCTTATTGTAAATATATCTAGTATGTACAATAGCAGTGTTGGCAGCTTTTCCTAGTTTTTTGGATTCTCTTTAGGTGCCTTCCAGCAGTCTTTCCTTGGGTGATATTCAACTTTGTTGAATGTACTGTGACAATATTGACACATATGTTTCAAAAATAGATTTTGCCATTCATGATCACTACCCTTTAAACATGTACCTTTGTTGTATTTCAAACAAGGAACTACCTTACTACTTCTACTGTTCTTGTCCTGAATATTTGTAGTTGACACTGTCTGTGCATACCGTTTCCTGATCTTGTGTACCTCCTTGGCCTGTCCCCAGGTGAGTACCCCATCTGCCATGCGATGAAGGAGTACCGAGTGAGCACCTTTGGCAGATTCCCAGGTATAATCACACGCATCCTGCATTAGTTCTGTTAGATAGTCAATCATGTTCTCCTTGATGTTGGGATCTGTCTCCTCCTGTCTTATACGTAAAAACCCCAGTAACCACTGACAAGTGCTCAATTGCTCATAAGTCGGCCTTTTCCTTAAGCTACCAATGAATGCCAAGTCTTGTGGCCATTTGACTTTGATTTTCTCATTCTTTTTCCTTTGATTAAGTGCTTCTAATAACAGTTCAATGTTACCTTGTGAGTTTAGAGATATGGCCTCCTCCAGCTCCTGATATCGTTGTTGTACCCTGTCATTGATGTGAGCTGATTGGCGTAATGTCTGTAGAGATGGTATCACATGTTCCTGTCCCAGGGTTTGTTGTTCTGTGTTTGTGAATGCGTTGTTGATCCCTCCAGTCGCCCCTGTGGTTTGTTGTGATGTCATTCTGCCAGGAACCGTGCTGTTCCCTGCCTGCCTGCTGCTCACTGCCTGGTTCTGTGGTGCTGTGAAAGACAAGTCATTGTTAACATTTGGCAATTGAGATAAGGTACAGTTCTGACTTGCATTATTGGGCCAAGACATGCTTTGTTTGGTCATAGTGGACATATGGCTGTCATATGTTTTCATTCTGACACCCTCTGGCATCAATCCCTGACCCATACTCAGTGACCCTGCGGATTCAGTGGTGACAATTCGGGTCGGTGCGACTGTGGAGCTACCTTGTTGAAACACTTGCTGATTAGTGTTAATGAAGTGAGTGTTCTGTGGAGTGATGTGGTGTGCGTCATTATTGTGACACCTGACACTTGATCCTAAATTCACTATGCCTGTGCTACTGAAAGGTGTGTCATTATTGGCGTTACTATGGATATTAATGGCTGCATTGTCTCTGGGGAATAATGACTCCCTGTTTGTGTCATTCTGATGACCCATTGGTAGATTTGCAGAAACTACATGGGTTTTTGAACCACTTTTATGACGTTGTTTAGTAACATTGCTCTGACATGTGCTTTTAACTGTGCTGACAGATTCTGGGGATGATAGATTTTTTACCTTTTTCTGGTTTTGGCCTTGAAATTGTACTTGACTGACCAGTCCTGTCAATACCTCTCTGTCTTTTGCTGCTTGCTCCTCTAGTACCCCGAATCGCTTCGACATCTTCTGTAATTCTTGTAAGATCATTTGCTGTCCAGCATCTATACCTCTATCACCTGTACTGGTGTCATTGCTGTTACTAACTGTTGAAATGTCTATTTGCTGTGCTACCAACCTGGCCTGTTCCTCTGTGAGCACAATGTCATTTGTAAGAGCAATATTACTCGCCTGATTTTCTGCCAACGCCTGATCCCCATCTTCCTGAGCCTGACTGTCAAACTTCTGACACTTGCTTCCAGTAGGACCCTCGTGAGAAGTGTGGCAGTTTTTGCACCAACGTGATCCACCCATAGTTTAAGTGACCTGGGTTGACAATACTCCTGACACTGTGATGATCCAGTAACATAGAAGTTGAAAATGTGATACTAAAATACTAAAAACGTGAAAGTGTAAGCAAAAGTTCCATACTTCTTATTTGTAAAATTCAAAACTGGCGCCAAAGGCCGTGATCAGTTTATATAAGCACGCCACAGGCGTAAGAATACTAAGAAATAGTTCTTATTTACATGTAGGGGGGTCACACTTTTGATCTTAAGGTACCCCAGATGGGGTCACTTCCATAACTGACCCGCATAGCCCATAGGCCATGCCTGCACACTGGGAAGAGTTGTTTAAGGTAGCCTTTCAATTTTCCAGTATATGAAAAATCTCAGTTGTGCTGTTTGCTGCTTTCACATTACTGCTGTAATCCACTTCCTCAAACTCATTTTGAATACAGAAATATAGACTAATTTTATTTCATCATGTAAACAGTGAAATTATCAGGGCTTTATACACACAAATTTGTTTCTTTGATTTTATTTATCAAAGAAATCAGTTTTTTAATTTCCCCTAATGTTTCTGCACAAGTGCATTCATGCAGCTGAGAAAGATTAGCCTATATAAAAGTGGGGAGTTTTGATCCTCATATACACAGACATAAATTGCACTTCTAAATTACACTGAGCCATAACTTTCTCTTTTGTGTGTGATAAACACATGAGGTTTAGTGGGTATTTGAATAAGATTACATGTACTTGAAGTAGACACCAGTTAGTAGTGAGTGGGTAACTTTGTTGTTATTGTTGGCGATAATAGAATATCTTTCACTGGGAAAATTAATTCTCGCGAAACAAGGCTTCTGTGTCAAATCGCGAACTTAAGTACCCGCGAAAATAACCACTTATACAGTATTTCTCTTATTTCATGGTAATAAAAACTGTTGAGAACCGTGTACTGAAATAACAATGCCACAATATCCTGTGGTTTATCTGTTAGGTAGCCTAAATGCAGATAAACAGATATACTGATAATCATTTTTTCTTTAAAATTCACATTGAGAAGTAAGAAAGTAGTGCCCTCTGGGCACTGTATCAGATGACATTTCCAGCAGTAGCTTAAAAGGTTAACCCAAAGCAAGGGGACATACCAGGCCAATATATCTAGGGTTGTGGGTTTGAAAGAGCAATAATGGTAGGTAGGTTAACACAATTTAAAATGGTCAGTTATTAGATCTTGTGTATAGAGGGGAGCGTCAAAAGGATAATGGCTATATGACCTTGAAAAACAATGCTTCTGAAATTTATGACCCTTACAGATGAATGAGATAACTTAAATAACTTATAAATTCCGGCAATCTGCAACAGGTACATCTAAACAAAGCATACCAATGAACTATTAAATTAAGTAGACCTGTAGTGGATTGAATGGTAAAAAACATCAAAGAAATGCCAACAAATATGATGAAATGTGCCATATTTTCACTTAAAGCTTCATAAAAGTTACCTTCTCTCACACCATTATGCACTGACATCGTGGATGTAAATTATGACTGGCTTATGCTTGCAGGTAATTTTCACTAGGGTTGTGAGGGTGCTTGAAAATGATATTGAGTAACTGTTGAGAAAATTCCATAAAATGAAGATATTCAATGTACCGACCATAAGATATTGCCAAGATTTATGCAGTGAGATTACAGTTTTGACAAAACTTACAAATCCATGATACCTCAATTGAATAAAAATTGATTTATTTAATAGCGCTGTTCTACTGGCGCCTCTCTTGTCAGTAACTATGAATTTTCAATGGTCGGTAGCAATGTTCACAGAGTAACAGAGTTTACCCTCCCAGACTCTTGATCGTGACTGTGGCTCTGCCCACCGGGAAGCCATCCTGTCTTGTCTGTCTGTGTCTTCTTATAGTCACTTCCAGACCTCTCCTATACTGGTCTGTCATAGTCAGGTACGTGACATCACTCCTTTACAGGCTGCAGAACAACACCGACCGTACAGGGGGCCACGGTGGCAGAGTGGTAACACTCTTGCCTCTCACCTCTTAGGCCGGGGTTCTATCCCCGCATGGCCTCAAGTGGGAAAGGTGGTAGTTTCTTGCTGTTGGTCGGCAGTTTACAGTACAGAACCCTAACAAACTGTATGTACTGGTTTCCTCTGTCCTTCCAACTACCCGTCGTTATATGACCTGTACAGTGTTGAAAGTGACATAAAACTCTCAATAAATAAATAAACACCGACCGTACATGAAAGAAAACTGGCCTCTCGTCAATAACCACAACCTGACTTGTCAGTTCATATCAAGATGTGTTTGTTACAGTGACAGTTACATGACAGCAGGACAAGCAGGGAACAGTGCAGGACAAGATGTAAATAAAACCAACAAGGTGGTTACAGAAACAACAAACCGGGAATTGTGTAGAACAGGCCGGGTTAATTTCATTGACTCACAGCTTGTTGTATGTGGGATTTGTGTCTTTAAAAGGCGAGCCAGTGCATGAAATCCATTGTTGGTATTTTCAACTCAGATTACAACTAGCACCATTGAGATTGACTTATTTTTTGCAAATTAACTTAGGTTTTTGTATATAGATGTAAGTTTTGCTGGCTGGTGATAGGTTTTTGTTTTCTAAAACGCTGACTTGATTTGATTTATAAGATGGGTTCTAAAAAGCCAAGACAGAATTTAAGAAAGATAGAAATCCCCACAGACACTTTTACATAGTTTATGTTGGGAGATACAGCTGCTGACATCCAGAGGAAGAGAGAGGAGACAGAGAAACGGCAGTTGGAGGGGGAGTGCGGGGGAAGCCAGCGGGGAACCTCCAAGATCAAAGGTGGAGGAGGCAGTGGCCAAAAGGACCAAGATTGGGAGGAGTGAAAGTGAAATGAAGAGCAAAGAAAGGTCAGGGCATCTACTGAGTGCCAATTCAGGTGCAAGAAAGGACATATGATGAACTTTCATTTAACAGAATATTTACAACAAATCTAAAAGCACTTTAATTGTCTATGGAAAAGATTTGAAAGAAGCCACAGCCTGTCATTAAAAGTGTGTAAGACTTGGTTCGAATCCCAAAGGCCAAGCTACAGAACATTAACCCAGTTTAAGCCTGGCCAGGGAAATGATTTATTCTCAAGTTCCTTTGTACCCCATTTTTGACCATAAGGTTCATAAATCAATCAAACACTTTTCCAATTCTTTCAGTCACTATGCCCCGGTTCTTTGAAACTCCTTCCCCCTCCAAATAAGAAATAGCTCCTCTGTTGCATCTTTCAGGAAGCACCTCAAAACCCACCTCTTTAATTACAGTTTCCCAACTTAGTCTCCTTCCCTCGTGGTCACACCCACAACTCTGGATTACTGACCTTGAGCATCCCTTGACTCCTCTTATGATAAATGATTTTGTTAAGTTAGTGCACTGAGTTCCCCTTTTGGGGATGATATTGCACCTGCAAAGCAGTCGATTAGATTAGATTGTCTACCATCATCCTGTCTCTGGACATCCTGCAGTTTGCTCTTCTCTCTTTCCTTGCGAGTTGTCTTCTTCTGCAGGATTTAACAAGCCATGGCATCAAGGAAAAAGTGTTGTCACCAATCAATAAACAGTGCAAATCTGGTCCCCCCTCCTGTAGTGATTCAGGTTTTAGAGGACCCAAGGTGCCATTCTTTATCTTTTCCTTCAACTTGCTGTGGCTAAATATTTGTGCATCTTGTGAAGATCCACTTGACCCAATATCTACCAAGATGAATCTGCAGTCTGCATTGACCAGGACTAGCATTACCAGGGTAAACAAGCCCTGATAATTGTAAAATTCAAGCTTCTTTAGAAAGTCTCTGTCACGTGTAGATCGTATATTTGCAGTGATAAATGATGATTAACAGCATCAAGAAGAGTTTTAGATAGTGTTACTTTAATCCTAACTCATGTTCCTGACTCCATATATTAGGCAGTCTAGTTGTGGTGGATTGGTACATTGCTCCAGTCTTGTCAGTTTCTCAGCACAGCTTGATATCACCTGATACAGCTTGTTGCCTGGAGCTTTATGGCTTGTCCTGATAGTTTCTCATCCAATTGTACAAAAACGTATCCCGATAGCAAATTAGGTCGGGACATTGATACAGAAAAGCCTGGCCTAAGTTTATTGGTGAAGTGAAGTCTACTTTATATAGTGGATTTGTACCACTTGTACAATTTGTATAACTTCTCTACAATCTATTTACAAGTGCATTATAATCATTCAACAACAAAAGATGATAATTGTGAACAATGAAAACCTGACACCATTCTTGATATAAAAAGGAATATTAAAAATCACAAAAACACTTAATTACTTTATTTATTAAGTATTTAAAACTAATCATTGGTGATCCAATGTGATGTTATTATGATGTGAGCTTAATTGTTGAAGGGATGCAAATCCATAATTTTAAAGATTGACTGCAGTTATATAACTATTAAATTATCTCTGAATGATATTCTTGATCCTATCATCTCTTTGACTGCTTGATCAAACCACATGTTCTACAGTTTAGTACAATAACTTGACTGACACATTTTTGTGGTGAGCATTGTTTATTGTTGTCTTCCACAGGGAAAACTCATCAATATATTTAAATTTCAGAGATAGATGGGAAATAGATTAACAACTACAATCACAAACGAATCATGGATGTCTACAGAAATAAAGCATGATGTACCTTTTTCAGAGTTTCTACTTTCCAATTGTATTTTGCAGGCTGATATAATTAAAGGAGTAGATTCACCATCTCTGTTGATAGCTTTAGAACCTGTGGCAGCTTCATATTATTTCATATCAAATAATATTACTGGCTTTACTGATGAGAATTCAGATTCAGATGCAAAATCGAGGAGTGCTGACAAGATGATAATCATTGATGCAGGAGGTAATGTAAATAGTTTAATAAATTATATATTTTAACACGAGTAGGATCAAAATATATTACAAATAATTATAATTTTATGGGAGTGTTCCAATGTGGCCATCTTGTTGGTAGCTATAGATTTTTTGAGGGTCGGGAGCTTTGTATACAGTCAGTTAGAATTGGTTGTAGTTTCAATGCTTGTCATGGTAGATTACCGCCTAGTTTGACATATAGCAGGAAGCAGATTTTTTTTAGTTTTGTCACTATGAGTGCTCCTTCAACAACTGCTAGTCAAACTGACTTCTGTGATGCCTTGTCTAGAGACAATGTCACCCCTGAACCACAAAGTAGTTGTGACGAACCCATCCCTATTAACAAACTAATTGCCACATGAAACCCTAAAGGCACTTAGGAAAAGGGTGTATGAACACAAAGCATCAGTCCTAAAGGATGAACAAGGGGCCACGGTGGCAGAGTGGTCACACTCTCGCCTCCCACCTCTGAGGCCGGGGTTCGATCCCCGCAGGGGGAATCACACCAGTTTCACGTCATTTCAAAAATGATGGACACAACCACAAACACGCAGTTCATTCTGCTAGAGTAATGTATACTAAAATTTGAATCAACCTGCACTTCCACATGAATGCGCCCTGAGTTGTACTGGATATTCAAATTACATTAACTGGCCCCAATAGGCATCAACCAATTTGTGTGATTATTTATGGCTATTATTTGGATTATACTGCACTCAATAATCCACCCCTTAAAATAACATTCATGTTTGATATTTCACCAACCGTTCCCGAATCTTGTTCCCAACCTTGACTCCACCCACCTAGTAACTGTCCTGTCATGTGTCTCTATGGCTTGTCGGGCACACTTTCCGTCTTGTCCTATACTATAACCACCTTGTCTGAAAGCACTTGCCAGCCTGTCGTGGTTCAATACATGGTCACCACTTCACAACAAGTGGTAGACACAAATCAACACTTGAAAGGAAACTGACCTGTCATAATCATCCTCTATCTGACTTGATTGCTTCCCATCAAGGCAGAAAGTCTACAAATATTTGACCGCAAAGTCAGTAACATCACAGCAGACCAACCAGGAACACATCACGACAAGCCATAAAGAGAAACACCCCCATTATCAACATACTCATGAGGTACTACTACTAATACTACTACTAATAATACTTCTAATAATAGAAGCATATGTACAGTGCAAAGTTGGGGGTTTTACGTCCCGTTCAACAGCCAGGGTCATAATGGGACAGGTCCTCAGAATTGCTGTACAGTGCAAAGTTGATGAACATCCTCTAATGCATTATACCCAAAAAGTACAGTCATTAACCATATTAAAGTCATAACCAGCAAGCATATTTGGAATTATACTCCCTTAATTGGATGGCCAGTAGCTAAATGGAACACAAAAGAAAATAACTGAAATAATATGGTCATCATTTAAGAGTTTATATTTAGGAAGCCATAAACCCACACATTTAAAAAAAATACATGAATGGGTATCATACTACAATCTATAGGTATAATTATGATGCACCTCAAAATAAAACAACAATATAAAGTAAGTCTACCACCTGACAACACCCAATTGATGAAGTTCCTTTTATGAAACGTGTTGCAATCACAAAAAAATAAAACAAATCTTTGAAAAACTCCTGTTACTTGTATCGTTTTTAGAGTAAATGTCTCAGGTATTTTGCAAAAACTTATGACATATATTTGTGTTGAATATATATTTGTGCTTATGACATATATTTAGAAAGATGCATATTTTATTTTTGGAATTTGAACAGTTATGCAGTGAAAAGGTGTTATTTAACTACTATTGTATCACAGTCATTTAGATATTGTTTAGAACTCGTGTCATGAAAATTCCCTAATTGCATACCACATATTGTAATGAGGTGTATTCATATCCACAGTAATTAGAGCAAAGTGAGTAAATACTAAGCTAGTTAACCATTCAGCAATCAACTACCATCAGGATATCATTAGTTTGCGTATGACTAAGATGCCAGATATGATAACATTTTTTGAAAAGACTGATATGTTCATTCAAAGAACTAAACAACCTGTGGCGTTCCATAATTGAGATTGGATGTTACAGTCGACTGAGCAAATGTGGTAGCAATTACTGGTTAGTTTTCCAGTTATAACAGGAAAAAATAGAAAGTTTCACAAAAATTTTGAACAATCAAATTACTGATTACAGTCAATTGAAGTAATCTAACAGTTCATAAACTAATACAGTTATGAAATCAATCTAACCTAATCACAGTTCTTTCCATCTAAGTAACAGTTAAAACAAGTTTGCCCACAATGTGCAGCAATCTTTCTAGTGATCAGTCCTGTCTTCACCAACACCAGCTGTCTGTATCCAACTGTTTAGCATATGTCTCCCCACTCTGGTGTTGGCTCCAAGATGTGAACAATATCCACTGTACAACAATCCACTTTGGTAGATCCAGATACTACATCTACGTCACTTCAAGAAGAGTTCACAATAAATTGTATATAACAAGCAGTTTTTATCCCTTTGACACACAGATAAATGAATCCACAATATAGCAATTTCATACACCTGTTCGACACACAAGTTCAACACAAACTATCTGTGGTCAGGTTTTTCACCCTCTATGTATATTACTGGAGAATATAGAAGGTTCTAGAAAGCATTGTAAACACACCAATACATTTCCTGGAAAAAATACACAGACAGTTCTAGATACTTAGGGATATCCTCCCCATTGTATATGTGGCGACCCAACAGATATGTCAAGCCTTCCAAATAGCCTGTTAACCCTACAGCTTGACCAAATCAATATAAAGCCTCGCGTTGTGTTCAAATTTGTATCAGGTTATTAGCAAACCATCACTAACATTAACTCCTCTTGTTAAAAGGACGAATTTGTGATGTATTAAGAATTTCACAGCAAATTCAACAATGAATATTTATTCTAAAATATATCAAATTCAACAGGTAATTTACAAAATAAAACAAAATATCACCAGTATATAAAGTAACAAATACAAAAGTATTTACTCAAATTCATCAGCTAGAATATAATGTATAGCTTTTAATTAGCACACAAATAACCAATTGTCTAAAATTTGGTTTAATAAAAATACCATTTATCTCTAGTATTTAGCCTAGAATCATCTAATACTAAATCCTCATTGCTGCCATGTGTAGTAAATGTCTTACCATATTTGGTTGTTCTACTACTGAGCAGTTCTACTACTGAGCTGGTTCATTCAATTGATTGGTTCAGCTTTTGGTCCTTCTGGAACCCTTTCAATCCAATCCAATTGAATTGCTCCTTACATTCAATCCCTCCTCACATCACCGTTTCTAAGTGCTTGAAGTACTATATCACAGTGCAACACCGTAATGACATCAGTACACATTTGTGACGTATACTAGCGATCGCCATTATAGCCATCTCTACACCGTGACAAATAAATGTAAATATGAGGCACTCTGTCGCCCCCTAGTGATGGATATTTGAACTAAAAGGTTTGACAATAAGCTTATTTTATTTTACTGGTAAAATACTAGATTTAATAACACTGTATATATTTTATTATATAAAAAGTTTGCGGTGGGCCATAATACACCGCATTTACACTAGCGACCGCAGAGACACTTCTACAACAATCTCGTGTCCAAATATCGACGTATCACGCAAGCGAGGTCATCTCACTACCCCTCTATTTTTTTAAAAGGTTATGCCCTCATAACACGTTTAAAATATATACATGACTAGATTTGAAGACTAGTTCAACTGCTAAAACACTTGTATATGTATATTTCAATGTAACTTAAATACACATTAGAAAAATGTTTAATACTGTGCAGTTTATGTCATATAAAAACTTACCATACAACATCTGCAATAACATTAACAGTATCCAACCAGAATACTCAAGTGCAGAATGGTAAGATACATGTTCAACACTCTAAGGATCAACAACCTCATACAATACATAAATGATGTTGGCAGTCCAACCAGAATACTCAATTGCATAACGGTTGAAATACCGACAGCATTAAAGTTTTAATAACCAAAGTAACTACCATAATTAAAACTGAAATATTTACTGAGCACTAATTCAATAAATACTACAAATTAAAATTACATACTGAACAACAACATACACATTACTCTGTAATACTTGTTGAGAAATAATACTGAAATATCATACAGCTGTACTGCTGCAAAATATATAAGATACTTTTGGTATTAGACACATTTTAAACAGTCACTTATTGAAAGGTTATGTCCACAAAATCAATAAAGCTCTGCTTTTTCGCAATTTCTGATCTTTCTGTGATTCTCCTGATTTTTGCTTCACTGTCCCGTCTTAGATCTCTTTCTGTTGTTAATTTCCTTTTCAAGTCCCTAATTGTTTCCTCTGAGTCTTTCAACATTTTCACCTGCTGTGCCATGCTACTACTTCTTTCCTCAAACTCTTTCCTTTGACGCTTTTCCTTCTTCAGTTGACGTCAGAGGTCTTTCACCAATGCATCCTTTTTCTCCTCGTCAAACTTTTCCAACATTGCCTTGGCCTTTTTCCGCTACTCTTTCCAGAATTTCAGCTTGGCATCAACCTTCTTCAGATTCTTTAAAAGAATGTCCCGGGAAGTCGTCAGTCCCTCCTGTTGGGTCAACACATGTCCTAGAGCCACTCAAGGCTGTCTGACCTGTCTAACTGGAGTTTCCTTTGGCACAAATGCAATCTGGCTTGGAGGTCCATCCGGTACTTCTCTTGTCTTGTAGCCAGTTGGAGGCTGTGTGGGCCCTGGTGCCACATAGTACTTGTTTTGACGGTTAATTGGGATGGTCTGCATTTTGCTTTGGTGTTTCTGAAGCGCATGACATTTCACATCCGTCTTCCGCCTGAATACCTTTGTGCAGCCAACACACTCACAGAGTGTGACCTTTTCTTCATGGATCTCAGCCCAATGCCGTAGAAGTGCGACGGGTTTTGTGAAAGCCTTGCCCTTGCAAGCTTCCACATTGCACCTTAGCCTGGCATTTTCCTTTTCTTGGCCCTCAGACTCATCAACTTTCCCTTCCTCAAGAACCTCATCAACCCACTCATTATTCCTTCCAATAGCTTCCATGCTCTGCTGCAGCTCTTTGTCGAGATCAAAATCTTCATTCTACAAATAAAACAATTGCACTTAACCATATGTGACAACCATATCTATACATGTTATATACAACATTTAATATGATTTATCACTATTCTCGGTTTGAACACCAACCTCCTTTACTTTTGGTTCTAGCCAGCTAAGAGGTGTTTCATGTTCATAACTCTTGATATGGTCAACGTGCAGTGTTAAAACTGTGGATTCAGCCTTTTCTTGAACCCTATAGTTTAACTCCCCTAATTTATCCATGACCAAATATGGTCCCTTCCAACCTCTACCAAACTTTTGTTTGTCTGAAGGTAGGTGATAAACCCAAACCCATTGTTCTACTTTAAATGACCTTGTTTGAGTGTTCCTGTTATAAGATTTTGCTTGTCGAATTGCACTCACTTTTACAGAATCTCTAACCTTGTCAAATGCATCTGCCATGGTTTGTCTTACCCATTCTACATATTCGCTGGGGCATTGAGGAATACATTCGCTCTTATTTGTTCCATACATGATGTGAACTGGCAATCTTACCTTGTGACCAAACATCAACAAATTTGGGGTACACTTTGTGCTTTCATGTATGGTGGCTCTGTATGCCATCATCACATAAGGCAAGTGTTCATCCCAATCAGATTTTTCAGATTCAGTGAAAGATTTAAGCATTGACTTAAGTGTTCTGTTATAGCGCTCAACCAAACCATCAGATTGGGGCCTATAACGAGATGTCCCCACTTTCTTCATGTCAAGTAATGTCAAGAAAGTATTTCTAAAGGTACTCCATACCTACAGATCCATTCTGTTACCAAGCAATCAGCAACTGTGTGCTGTTTGATCAGGCAAGGCATAAGCCTCCACATACTTTGTGTGGTAATCTGATACCACTAATATGCAATTGTTGTGTTTTTCACTTTCAGGTAAAGGCCCTACAATGTCACAGGCTATTTTCTCCATTGGCACAGAAATAAAATCCTGCTTGAGAGTAGCTTTCTTTGGCATGTGCCCAGCCTTATGACTACTACAGACCTTGCATTTGCTCACCCATCTGGTAATGTCCTGCTTGTACCCTGGCCAGTAAAATCTTTCCCTCACCTTACACAATGTCCTTCCGACCCCAAGATGACCAGAAGTTTTATGATTGTGTAACTGGTGCAAGATTTCCTGCCATAATGCTTGAGGTATAGCACACTGATTTACAGATTTGTCCTTTGTATTACTAGGAACCCACTTTCTGTACAGTATTCCTTGCCTTAACTCAAGCTGTGACCATTGAGAACACAATGTTCTGACATCATGACTCTCTTGGAAAAGTTTGGCCTTGTCAAGTATGTCACTTTGACACTTCAACTGTATTACTTTTGACACAACAGCATCATTCTTTTGTGCTTGCAGTAACTGATCTACTGTGTAACTGTCCGCCCAGTTACTGAATTTCCCTTTAAACCTTTTACTTATCCCCCGTGGACTTTCACCACGATCTTGAGTAGTCACAATGCTAGTAGGGGGATTCTCAAAAGCCTGATCTTTACTATATAGAGGAAGATTTACTCTAACACCAAAACTAGGCGCCTGAGATTCTTGAGTCATCTTACTAGTATCCATACTAGCTGACCTCATGGATTGACCATTTTGCCCTTGACTCCTACGTTTCTCAGCCTGACCCCTAGTTACGACACAAACACAGTACTCACTTTCCAATGCACAGTCCTCACAGTCACCTCTTTTACACTTTCTAGGTGCCTGTCTAGATAGACCATCAGCATTAGAATGTATCGCTCCCTTGTGATGCTGTGTTTCAAAATCATAGGAACTAAGTACTGCTAGCCACCTTGCTAACATACCCTATGTTTCCATGAAACTGACTAACCACTTCAACAAACCATGGTCAGTTCTCAGATTAAACCTCCCTTCCCATAAGTAATGATGGAAATGTTTTATGAAAGCCACTGCTGCCAACAGTTCTCTCATAGTTGTACAGTAGTTTTGTTGTGTTTTGCTTTGTGTCTTACTTGCATATGAAATGACCTTTTCTTGACCATTATCTTGAATCTGTTACAAAACTCCACCAACTCCATATAAACTGGCATCTGTATCCAGTACAAAGGTTCCCTCTTTGTTTGGATAAGCCAGAACTATTGGATCAGTACAAAGTTTGTCCTTCAATGTCTAAAAGGCTTTTTCACATTGTTCATCAAATATAAACTTTGCATTCTTCTTTGTCAAAGCATTCAAGGGTGCTGCTATTGTAGCACATGACCTTATATGTTTCCTGTAATACAAAGCCAGTCCTAGGAAACTACGAACATCCTTGACCTTTTGTGGTTTTGGCCAGTTTTTGATTGCCTCAAGTTTGTTGGGATCACAAGATATCCCCTCCTGAGATAATACATGACCTAAAAATTCCACTGACTCTTGAAATAGTCTACATTTGGATGGCTTCAGAAGTAACCCTGCCTTGCGTAATCTTTCAAATACTAATTCAAGATTCAACAAGGTTTCATCAAAAGTCTTTCCAAATGTTATTATGTCATCAAGGTACAGTACTGCTTTTGACCATTTCAACCCACTTAACACTAATTGCATTAAATGCATAAAAGTGCCTGGTGCATTTGTCAACCCAAAAGGCATGACTGTAAACTGCCTAAGACCTCTTCTAGAAGTAAATGCAGTTTTACATTTGTCACCTGGGTGCATAGCAACCTGATAGTATCCCTGTGCCAAGTCCATGGTGCAGAAGTATTTTGATCCAGATAGAGAATCCAAGCACTCCTGTATTCTGGGCAGAGGAATGGCTGATTTTCTCATGACATTATTGATAGCACGGTAATCCACACAAACCCTTATATCTCCAGTTTTCTTGGTTACTATCACTAAAGGAGATGACCAAGGACTATCACTGTGCTCAATAATACCCTGTGCTTCCATTTTGTCAAGTTCCTTATCAACAAGGTCTTGTTGTCAGACAGGTAAACGTCTGGGACGCTGTTTGATTGGTACAGCATTGCCCATGTCTACCCTATGTTGCACCAAATTTGTCCGACCAAGCTGTCCATCAGGACTCTTAAAGATATCCCGATATCGATACAACAGTCTGGTAAGTCCAACAACTCAGTGTCTTTCCAATCACCAGATGTATTTTCAGCCAAAGGTTTCAAGAATTCTGGCAACTCAGGTATGTTCTGTTCTTCTATCACGTTTAAAGTTCCAGTTTCAGTGTTTTGAAATAAAAATTTGTCATTGTCAAAGTGTTTTACTTGTCTTACTGGTTCAAGCATAGCTACCACACTATTCTTGTTGATCTGGATAGGATCAAGTCCAAAATTGGCAACTCTTAGAGGTATGGCACTGTCTCCTACTTTCACCAGAGATTTTGCCACTGCAAGATCAGTCTTCTCAGTAACTGAAACTAAAGGTTCAACTGAGTCAGTTATCCAACCAGAAACCCATTGATTAGATTTCACACGACGACTTATAATCATTTCATGCTGAGGAGGTACACAAAAGTTTTGTTGTGCATGAATCCGTGCACACCTTGTGCTACCTTTCTTGTGCAATGTTATAAGTTTGTCATTGAATTTCATGGTACCTTTGGCTACATTAAACATGCACTCTTGGTCCTCCATGAAATCCGAACCCAAAATTGTACTCTTATCACCTAGTGACACCACTTTCGCTGGCATTCTAAACTTATGACCTTGAATTTCAATATCCAGGTTAGTTTGTCCACATACATTCATGACCTCACCATTAGCATTTTTCAAAATCAAATTGATGTTCTCTAATGATGAATTGTCATTTAATGAATCATAGAGCAAACTATCCACTATAGTGTATGTTGAACCAGTGTCTACCAGAAACTCAGTTTCATTACCCATTACACTTCCTTCAACATACCAACGTGACAAGTTAATAGTTTCAATCACTCCCTCAAGTGGCCCTTTGCAGGTATCTGTTCAGAATGCGGCCCCATCCTCAGCTTTCCTTAGTTTAAATTTTTGGGTGAATTTGAACTACCACTGGTTTTCCCTGTAGCAGTTGGATTTTTAGGACAGTCTCATGAATAGTGACCTTTCTCATGGCACCTATAGCAATCTATGTCCTTGGACTTCTCACCCTTGTCCCTTGTTAGTACAGAACCCTAGCGAACTATATGTACTGGTTTCCTCTGCCCTTCCAACTACCCGTCGTGATATGACCTGTACAGTGTTGAAAGCGAAGTAAAACCCCAAATAAACAAATAAACAAAACCTTGTCCCTTGTTTGAGCTTTGTTTGACCTTGAATCAGTGTGCTTTGCTTCCTTAATATGACGAAATTCATTGGATAATTGGTTTATCTGGGCAGTGTTTTTCCTAAGGGTGGTCAAAATGTTCTTTAAAATTTGACTTTCTGAATTTTCAATGGCACAAACTTTACCATTGACTTTACCATTTTTCAAAACACTCATAGTCAGTGGCCAGTCAGATTGCTTCATGCAAACTTTTGGGATGTGCAAATTGAACATGTTTTCTAATTTCAGCATTTCCCAGACCATTGATAAATTGATCAAGAATCCATTGTTCTTGGACATTTAAACTAATTCCTGGAAACACCTTAGATGCTAATCTCCTCAAAGCATAGCCCTATTTCTGAATTCAATTCAGAAGGTAGCCTCTCTTTCTGCTGGATTGAACCTATTTTGAAGTTTGGCAATTACGGCACTATAGTTTTGAGTATCAATGTATTGGGAAATGTCACTGAATACCCTTTGAGCCTCACCCTGTCAACTCATTTTCAACTGTGTAGCCCGTTCATAGTCATTCCACCCATTCCAGTTAGCGACAGTTTCAAAGTGAGTGAAATAATCACTCAAATAATCAACCGTTTGGCCATTGAATTTGTCTGGATCTCTTTGTCTATGACTATTCCTTGGACCTGTATTGAGGTAGGACACTTGTCCTTCAGTGGGCCTTGACCAAAATTCACTCTGTGGGTACAACCTACCACCATACCCATGGTTTTGTGGTTGCCTATTTGAGCCGGAACTGAAGTCTTTTACTGCCCTATCACCTTGACCTTGAAATCTTGCCCTGTCCTGATTTTTGTTCAAATCAGGATCATAAGATCTCAACTCAGGTCTTGGCAACCTAACTGGTTCATCATCGTGAGCCTTATAAACACCTGGGTTACTTGCACTCTTTTTAACCACTTGGGGTTTTTTGGTCATGTAAACCTTTGGAGTTGAGTGAACGATTCCGGAATTTATTTCTTCACTTAAATCAGTGAACTCGTGCTCTGAGCTTATCATCATAGATATCAGGTGGAGCTGTGGCTGCCGATGTAGGTCTTTTGTATCTTATTGGCACAGAATTAAACTGTATTTCAGATTTAGGCCTTGTCTCACTAGATTTTCTATCACGCCTTGGGTTAGGCCATTTAGGAATCCAGTCTCGGACAGTTTCCATCCAACTCCTTGACCTGACACTAGTCATTTTATTTTTCTACCGAAAAAATGCAAATTACAATACTAAAAATATTTGAAATATTAAAAATATTCTTCCACTCAAATTAATACACCAAATAACCTATCCTGGTCACAGCACCAAAAATATCTGTGGCGACCCAGCAGATATGTCAAGCCTTCCAAATAGCCTGTTAACCCTACAGATTGACCAAATCAATATAAAGCCTTGCGTTGTGTTCAAAATTTGTATTAGGTTATTAGCAAACCATCACTAACATTAACTCCTCTTGTTAAAAGGACGAATTTGTGATGTATTAAGAATTTCACAGCAAATTCAACAATAAATATTTATTCTAAAATATATCAAATTCAACAGGTAATTTACAAAATAAGACAAAATATGACCGGTACATAAAGTAACAAATACAAAAGTATTTATTCAAATTCATCAGCTAGAATATAATGTATAGCTTTTAATTAGCACACAAATAAACAATTGTCTAATATTTGGTTTAATAAAAATATCATTGATCTCTAGTATTTAGCCTAGAATCATCTAATACTAAACCCCCATTGCTGCCATGTGTAGTAAATGTCTTAACATATTTGGTTGTTCTACTACTGAGCAGTTCTACTACTGAGCTGGTTCATTCAATTGATTGGTTCAGCTTTTGGTCCTTCTGGAACCCTTTCAATCCAATCCAATTGAATTGCTCCTTACATTCAATCCCTCCTCACATCACCGTTTCTAAGTGCTTGAAGTACTCTATGACGGTGCAACACCGTAATGACGTCAGTACACATTTGTGACGTATACTAGTGATCGCCATTATAGCCATCTTTACACCGTGACAAATAAATGTAAATATGAGGCACTCTGTCGCCCCCTAGTGATGGATATTTGAGCTAAAAGGTTTGACAATAAGCTTATTTTATTTTACTGGTAAAATACTAGATTTAATAACACTGTATATATTTTATTATATAAAACGTTTGCGGTGGACGATAATCACTGCATTTACACTAACGACCGCGGAGACACTTCTACAACGATCTCGTGTCCAAATATCGAGTTTGCTCATGCACAAACGTATCACGCAAGCAAGGTCATCTCATATAGATAGGTCACTCTGCTATAGAGTAAAAACTAAGATCAGTACTAACCAAACTAAATTTGTGGAAGGTGAAGAAAATTAATGATTCAAAGTCCTTATATGGAAATTTAACTTTTAACCAACACACAAGAAATCACTGGTAGTAACCCTCATAGGTAATATAGGTGAAAAATTTCAAGGTGTTATGGTGCATCTGCAGCATTACGAAAAAATTTAGGATGACACATCTGGGTTAACACACTTTCACTTTTATCTCTTTGCTTCATTACATAAAGTAGCATGTTTAATGGTATATACAAAAAGTAGAAAAAATAGGTTGCTATCTATTGTAATTCCAGGTGGAATTGTTGACACCATTGCCCATGAGGTGTTGATAAATGGAGAGTTCAGAGAAATCGCTCCACCATCTGGAGGGCCATGGGGAGGCATTGGGGTAAACAAAAAGTTCATTGCTGCTTTGGCTAACATGTTTGGAGAAGACTTCATTGATCATATGAAGACCACATCACCTCAGCAATGGTTTTTTTTACAGGCCTCTTTGAGAATGCAAAGAAAAATTTTAAAGTAGATGGTAAGAAGAAGCTACAATTGCAATTGCCATATGTATTCAATGCAGAATTCAAAAAACTAAAGGGAAAAAGTTTAGATACTGCAATCAAAGAGTGCGGTGACAATGAAGTAGCTTTTGTGAATGGAGATTTAGTCATTGGTCCAGATAAGATCAAAAGTTTATTTGATGAGACATGCTCTCAAACTGTGAAACATGTGAAGAGGCTGCTTGAGAAGATAATTGCTTTGGAAGGTGTGAAGTATATTGTCCTTGTTGGAGGGTATGGGAATTCAACTTTCTTAGAAGATGCTTGCACTAAAACATTTGGTGACAAAAGGAAGGTTCTTATGCCTCTGAATGCACAAACAGCAATTATGGAAGGTGCTGTCTTATTTGGCCACAAACCAAAAGCAATTTCAGCAACTGGTTGTCATGATGATTTGGTGTTTGATGAAGAGAACTACGATAAATCAAGGAAGTATGTATGAAAACAGTTTTACTTTTTACAATGACACATAGAATCAAATATTTGGATATATTCATAACAGGAACAAACATCACAAAAAAGGAGTACAAGACAAAGGTAATTGAAAATATTCAATAAAATGACATTTAAGACTTTGTTTTAAGGGAATGGTCAAAAATACATTTCGAACATGAATTTCCACATAACTGTGGAGTAGTAAGTAATAACATTTCAAGAAATTAAAATATGAAGAAATCTGAAAACAAAGATCTTACTATGAAATTCAAGTATTTCTTCCATAAACAATTGTTGGCACTAACTTAATATGTTTGATAGTATCACATGCTGAGCATACTTTATTTGATCTTAAAGTAATCTATATTTTACAAACTTTTCAGCTACTTACCAATAGTATTTCTACTTCAATAGTGACTGATAGTTCAAGAGACCAGAAATAAATTAACAAAAAAAATCTTGAGGAAGAATCATGAATACGTGGATCATTTTAATGAACCGTTTCAAAATATGACAAAATTTAGATTTTCTGCTGATTACAGGACATAATGTGTATATAAAAATAGCAATTTCAAAATAAAGATCAGTTATGGATTTCTGTTTGCTTTATAACAGACAGCGCGGACCTTGGGCTTCAGAGAACTGATTGAATATGCCATTTAAACTTTTATGTAGACTCATAACATTGTGATATTCAAAGGAAACCATTCTTGGCCAAGACTTAATACTGACTATATTTGATAATACAATCTTCTAAGATTATTTCATTGGATTTTAGTTATCTACATTTAATGATATTTTTTTTCATGTGCACCAATAGATCTTCTTCAAAAGTGACAGCAAGTGAAAAAGAAAAAATCCATCAGACAAGTCTTGAGCAAGAATTGTGAGTAACAATAGTGAAATGTACATTAAGCAATTTTTTAAGTAGAGGAAAACATGTGCATATACATCAGCAAGAATGAATAAATGCATGGGTGGATCCAGCTTTTAAGTAAGGTGGGGGTTCAGATCAGACATACCATAACTAGGGGGGTGGGGGGAATTCCCCCCGGGAAAAAATAATTTTTGGTAAAAATATAATGCATTTCCTGTAAATTTAACAACACTCTCGAGAAATAGTTTTGTACTTTAGGTTGAATCCCCTTTACATTATTTTTCAAGGGGGGGGGGGGGTTAAACCCCCTGACCCCCTGGATCCGCTAGTGAAGTGGTAGTATTCTCTATACACAAGTAACTAGTATTCTCAAAAGACCCCATTGGTTGCCTGTTGAGTACCTCTGCATCTTTAATACGGCCAAATTTGTTTATAATTTTTACTTTTTAGGTAGATGTGCCACAATATGTACTATATAAAAAGTTTCATGAATGAAGAGTGTATTTGAGGATTCCTCAGTTTTACCAATCTGTACATATATCTTAAACACTTTGGTCAAAGCTTTGAATTTGATGGTCCAACATATTTGGATGAATTACCTGATGTTTGTTCTGACTCCACTTCAGCCTGTTTCAAGAAAATTAAAATGTTATGTCTTTCAAAAGGTATTCATGCTAGCTGATAAATTAGCTGACGCTATCAACATGGTATGTCGATTAATGATTATTGAATTAGTTCTTGGTGTTGCTCTTTAGATTCTGGCATTGACAGAGATTAAGCACTGTATAAACATCTTAAATAGAATAGAATAAAATAGCAGAGAGTACAATGAACTGTCTTTGACACCCTATTCCCTCTGTGATTAGGGTAATTATAGGCATTGTTATCAACCCTCTTTATCAACACCAGTCACACTGCAGTCATATTTCTGGCAATTTTTTGGCAGCAGATAGAAAGCTTTACCTTCTCTGAAACCCAGCTATACAATTTTAGCTACAGTTTTACAGCAGAAAAGAATCACAATTTCAGAGGACAATGGCAACAGTTTGACTCAGAAAAAATACTGTAAAGACACAGCGATGTTATGGCAAACGTACAACCTAACTAGGGCCACCCAAAGACAGAGAAAGACACAGAATGTTTTGGAAATTCAGAATAACAGCTACAGAAATGACGGGCATCCTCCGTCTTCCTTATATGGTTGACATAGATGAAATCTACTCATTTTTTCTTTTTCTTTTTATAAAAAATATCGAAATATGATCAAATTGATGAACGTAATTTGGCCTCAACATGAACAAGTGATTTAACTGAGATATGACCAGTGTTTTCCAGATTGTTATTTTTCCCAGCTTTGTTAAAGATCTAAGTTTCCAAGTTTTAAAGAGGACATTTCCTTGATAACAATATTATAGTTTAGGTCAACAATATCACAAGTATTTACTGAAAAGTCTATTCTAAGAAAATGAAACTGCGTATTTCGACATGATAAGGGTATTTCAATAGTTTATCTTTTGAGTACCTTTTTTGCCCATTCAGTCCAATTTAGGTTTGTCTGTGTTTACTTTGAACCCAGAGATGTTCCCACAAATTTCCAATCTGTTTAGCCTTGCCTTTAAGGAATCATTAGAGTCATTCAGGAAAAGTTTGTGTCATCAGCAAACTGCATTAATTTTATTTCTGTGCTATTAAATATGCTGTCTTCTATCTGTTTGTTATATTCGAACATCATATATAGAACCTGGGCACACAGAATAAATATATAAGATGAAAAAGGGTCTCCGTATCTGCAGCATCTTTCAATGTTGAAAATATAATCAGATGTTATGTCACACTGTTTTACTTAAGCTTTTATATTCTAACTGAAACTTTGAACACACTGTAGCATATTTTCCCCAAAATTGAAGAATTTTGAGACAGAATACTTTAATTTCCATGACACAGAGTCAAACACTTTCTTAAAATCAATAAGTTTGGCAATATCTAATTATTCTGATTACTGCAATATATTGTAAATAAGTCTAATATTTTGCCCAATAAATTGGCCACTTATAAAATCTGTTTGGCTTTCTGTTGTCAATTTCCTATTCTGTTGGCTGAAGGTCCTCAGTGGACCGGTGTGTAAGCAAATTTGCAATCTAATCACAGGCTATCATCTATGTGTGGATTCAACTCCCACAAGTGGCAGTGATGAGGACCTGTCTCAATTTGATCCTGGCTGTTGAACTGGATGCAAAATCACAACTTTGATTATTGTCAGGTGGAGAGACAATTGTTTTTTTTGGTTGTTTACAATTCATTTATCTTTTTTTCATTTTAAAATATCAACAACAAAACTATAACAAAGTTCTTGCAATATGTTGGAGGTAGATATTTATAATAACTTTTAACAGCATTTTGACACAAGGCTGCCCCTTCTGTGTCTAATACATGGCGTTTCTTCTCGAATCTTTCATCTCTTCTGCTTGTACTACTTGAACTTCTGCTACTCCTTAATAGTTACTGCAAGTTGTTACACTTCTGAATTTTGATTGCATATGCTGCTATATGAAGCACTGGAATGCCAAAGATGACTCACAGTCATTACAACCTCTGGAATGTGAAGGAAGCAGCGATCACATGACCTAGATTCTAGACAAATTTAGAGATTCTACTGGTGCTTTCCAAATTGATTTGCTAATACGTTATGTCATATGACATAAGTTCTATGAAACCTGTCTACTGTGAACCCTGATCTGCATTGGACTTAACAGTAGAAAGCAATAGTCATATATCACATTGCCTCTAATAATAGCCTCAGCCAATCCCCACTTCTGTGAGATAGACCTCTTAGAAATAAACCCAGTAATTTGTGACAAGTAATATGTGTTAGTGTACAGTCACTAGTACAAGGACTTCAGCCTTGAGCTGAGGAGAAAGACATCAGGACAATAACAAGTGAAAGAACATGAAATAGTATGCAGAGGGGGGAGCTTGGTTTGCTCTCTCACTCGTGAGAATGTGTTGAATTGTAATTGAGATTTGTGTTTATTGAACTAGAATAAACTGTGAAAGAGTTATCAAGTGTTTCGCTTCTGTCTTTGTGGCAATCCTAGACCTCTCAATAGTTGCTGCCAAGTGAGTACAGGCAGAAGTGGACATAGTGGAGATCTGGTAATCCATAGCTGCCCCAAGGGCACTGCTGGAATCCACCTTGAAACTCCTCCAAAACGTACATTTGGACAGCAATGCACAAAAATCCCATAAAAATAACACACATGCTGTAAGATTATGCAGACTTGTATGTAACTACAATAGTTCTTATATATACACATAATGTTCTGATATTTATCTGCTTAATGCTGTGCATCTTGATTTTTATAAATCACACATGTTCTTTTGGGCCTTTTTAAATATCAACATAACTAAAACAATATGAATAATTGTACAATAAACAATAATTTTCAAAATTCAATTAATTAAGCTGTTTTCTTCCCTAATACTATACATATTAACGCCTGTTACAAGACTAATGTCCCTTGTGCTATTCCAGGATGACACTTTAGTTCCATGGAAAGTAGTTAATGACAGCTCTCATGACGTTGTTTTAAAACCAAGCCATACATATAAACATGCAGTGGAGTATGATTCGGTTCTTTACAACAAAAAAAAGATTTCTCGACTAAAATTCTGCTGGTTGAAAGTTGTTCTGTGTTGTTGAGTTCTAGGCGTAACTTTTTGTCAGAAAATCTGTGTACACACTGGTGGTGGTGGTTATTTTTTATTTTCAAATGCAATGGAACCTGACAACAGCTAATTCTTGTAATCCTTCTGATAAATCTCTTTTTGTGGTCATTTAATGATGCATGCAACAGAATACAAAAAGCCGGAGTAATTTGGCATACCTTTTTGTCAGGATATGCATAGAATCTGGTAATATTCTCATATGTTAAATATATATATAACAATTTATAGAGGAGACAGGGAAACAAAGCTAAAGCAAGCATTTTTTGGTGTATATCTCACATGCGGGTGCAACCATTACTTGATACTGTGAATAGTCAAGTTGGTGTTCACTACTTTGATCTTTCAATTTACACGTGTGTTTATTGTGATGAAAAACTTCATATGGAAGATGTAAAATACATTATAAAGAACAGGTATACCAAATCTGTTGCAAATACAGTATCTCAAATGATTCATTAGGCCATCTTTTTGGTATTGTGAAGGCTGATATCAATCCATTGTATGGCCTACAACTGGTTGTAAGATCTCCTTATTAGCTTTCTTTGCACTTATCAAAATCTCTATAAGCTGCAACAGATTCTGTAAATATATATATGCGGATTGACCTACAGGTGATACTCCCAATGTATGTGCCTGAGGTATAATCAGGTTTATTCCACACTTATTATTGTGTGATTACGTTAAAATGTTACCATTATGTGTTTTACCCTATTTCCAAAATGCTAAAATTGTCAGGAAAATGCATTTACACAGGTTCTGGGTGATTGACCCCCTATATTTTGTGATAAAAGTGTCAGTGAAGTTTGACCAGCCAGTTATATTTTCTATGAAGGTAAATGCATAAAGCATAAGATGATACTCCAATGAATAAAATCCCTGATATCTGCATATTAATTCAGAAACGTTTACACTTCGAGCCATTGCCTGGATTTGAACTCATGACTGGAAATTGAGACATTTATATCTTAGGGCATAGTGGGCTGTTATGATTTGAAAAGGCTTACTTATTATAAATGAAGTTCGACATACTGTTCAAATGTATTGTAAGAATGATATGTTGGTATATTTTTATGCTTCATATGTCACATTAAAATCATTTTATAAACACATTTTGATAGGAGCAAGTGGGGGCCAAGATACACAGACAGTAAAGAAAAAGATAGACAACAGTCAGATGAGGTACATTATTTCATGTTGTGCTATTTATAGTCAAGTAAAAATACTAAACACAGGATAAATCTGACACCCTCAAAATTTACAGTATACTGACAGTACATGAAAATTCAATATCAAGTTGTGTTTAACTGGAAAAACTTTCAGAAATAATCTGATCACAAGACTAATACCTAGTATACCAATAACACATGTGACAAAAACAATTCTACTTTGGGGGAATATAAGAATGCTTAAATTATTTATTACAAATTTCTATTGTTTTCACTTTTGATATTGTCAAAAAACATACTAAAGTATCTGAATACTACACTACACTAATTAAATGTCTTCAATTTAAATTATACACCTCATGGTTTATGAAATACACATTTGAATGAACTTTTTGTGCCATATATTTTAACCCAAATTATACATCATCGTCTAGGGAATATCTATCTTTGTGTCAGGACTATTTTTCTCTTTCGTTCTTAGTTAATGACATGCCCACTTTGCAATATCTCTTATTGCTATGCAACAATTATATATTCGTTAATGGCCAAATAAGTGATCAATATCAGAAAATAATAGATTGTTTTATAATATTGGACACTTACGAGGCTATTAAAGCCTCTCTTACATCCCATCGTACGTGCACCTACGTCCTGGTTACAGAGAAAAAATCAGCTGACTTCCAAGGGACAATTAAGCTACGCTTGCAATTTTATAACAGAATTTCAAGATCACACTGACCCCACAATGAAAATTGGCATGCACTTTTTCTCTGTGTGCATGCAGTATGGCTATAAACGCAGCCGTGTCTCAATGGTAACTTCCGATAGACCTGGGCATGTGCATTCTCCTTACCAGTGTTGTAGGTTCTCCCCATTTACTTGGATTGTTTGCACATGCTGTATAATTCACTCACGTGTACTTTGCATGTATATAAACCCACTGTACAACCTGTATCTAGTCGCAGTCTGTTCTTTGATGTTCAGATATTGAAACTGCTGTTATGAAAATACACCCTGTTTGCACATGCAAATCCCTACTACTCCACTACCGGGCTATGCTCCTATTTTTCAACAGTATCTGCTGCACGCTTACATGTGTACATACGTACGATGGGGTGTAAGAGAAACTTAACCAATTTAAATTACACCTCTTTCCTAATTTGCAATGTTTAAAATGTTGTTTAACATTTTTACGCAGAACAAATAGTACAAGAGTTTCTTTAGAAATGTGTTAAAAGGGGCTTCAATTTATGGTCATAATCACTTAGTGAAACAACTGGCCATTAATGAAAGATATAAGACACATATAACAAAAAACCTCGCAGGTGCAATTTAATTTTGATTGATTACTGAATAAATGTTTTAATAAAAAGAAAGTATGTTTGCTTTCATCTGTGATTATTTTATTGGTGGAAAGATTACTTCCATAATGAATATCCCTACATCCCCACAAATAATAGCCTTTTACAATATCTTTTTCAGCTGCTTCAAAAATCTTTCATGAGGCTAAAAATATAGAAGAGACTATGCAGATGAAAAGCTTCAGTGATCAGTTACAACACCAATCAGAAATACTCAAAATACAGACTCTACAGGAAATCAACTGGAAATTTGATACCATTATTGATGCTCTTGGAGAAGCCAAACTTGACAGAGAAACAATAAAAGAAAATATCAAACATGGAAATCCAGCAAGAGTACCTCTGGATTCACAAATAGAAAAACTTACACAATATGTACAAGACATGCATGCAGCCACCATGAAGGAGGCCCAGCATAATGATTATGTTTATTATCGCATATTCAATGTCATAGCCCGTCAAACTGGATCTTGTAGGCAGCAATGGAAAAAACTTGCAGAAATACTGCTCAAGTGCTTTCCAGGGCAACATCTAGAGGAAACTCTACGGTCTATTGATTTGCGACACACAAGTGATACTGACAAAGCATTTGAAATTCTTATGACTTGGAAAGTGTTTGCAGCAGAAGATACAACAGTCACATGTCTTATAAAAGCTTTGGAACCCCTTAGGCTTGATATTGCGAGTGAAATTGATGAAATAATTACCATACAAGAGAGAAAAACCAATCCTGAAACCACAAGTAAATGAACATATCATACATGTTTTTATTTTAATTATTTTACAAAAGATATAATGAACATCAAGAAATACACAGTTTTGAAAACTTTTTCGTATAGCACAAGCAGTAAAAGTACCCATGCTATGAAACTTACTTCAATTATATTATAGTGGTAATAGGCTGATAGTATGTCACACTTTTTAATCTATAAAAAGATATTTTGTGGATTTTTAAATATTTCAAGTAAACTTGTTTGACAACAATTTAAATGCATTAGTGGATTATTATATATTTCAGGCAAGTTAAGTGACAAAGGATTGAACAAACTTGCTGAAGAAATTGGACATGAGTGGAAAAGTCTTGGTTTCAGGCTGGGTTTTCAGAAGCCAATTTTAGAGCATTTGGAGTCAGATCACCCACACAGCCTTCATGAACGAATTGCCACAATGTTGATAAACTGGAGAAACAGTTTTGAAGCCCCTGCAGATGAAAAATGGAAAATACTTGAGGAAGCAATGACCGAATGCAAAACACAAGGTAAATCTTGAAAAACAAATGAAACATTGTTTGTTAGAGGTGGAGATTACATATAATTCTATTCAGAGTTGTTGTTGCATGGTTGACTTGCAACACACTGTGTGGGTCATATCAGAACAAGCATCTGAAGCGTAAGGAAGGAAGTATTGTAGTGTACTTGGACAGGTTTTTACATTGCATTTTGTAATCAATGCCAAAACAGAGCTTAAAATAAGAAGCATGATATAAATACCATATTGAATTTGAATAAATAACACTGCTTTAACCTGAGTTTCAACTCTCAGTTATGAAAAGTAAAACTGTCCCAGCAAGAATAAGTATGGAAGAGTAGAAGCGCCAACATGACAATTTTTTCATCTCGATTTATCGACTTAATAACTTGATAAATTGATAACTTGACTGGCATCTCAATTTGACAACTTAGTATCTCGATAAATCAAGTTAGTTATCGACTTAGTAACTTGATAAATTGACTTAGCTATCTTGATGTATCGACTTACTAACTTGATAAATTAACTTAGTTAACTTGATTTATTGACTTACTAATCGACTTTGGTATCTTGATTTATTGAGTTACTAACTTTTCAACTTAGCTCTAGGACCAAGGAGGTACAGAGCATTGAAAGTATGAAGTATCACATTAGACCATTAAAAGTAAGGCCTAAGGTCAAACATTACCCCACTAAAACATTCATACAATGTGGCTTGATATAAGCTGCTTTCACATTATAAACCTCTAATACCAATTTTAAGGAGCAATAGACATTATAAGTATTAAGGATCATAATAGGACTACAAGGAAGGGACCAATGTCAAATTTGAACCCACCAAAAGATTCAGGCCATATGAGTTATCAATAACTTTTCAGATTCCAAAGAAGATACAGGGCATTGTTAGAACTCATAAATAAGGAGCAGGACAAATTGGCCCTTTGTCAAATCAGCCCTCAGCAATTTGGCTAACTTCAAACTTGGCATCTGTAAATTCTCCTTAGGGTATAAAAAACAAGAAAGAAAATGATGGAATAAAAATATTTTTATAGTGCTTAATCTCCATCAGATGACATATTTTAGGTCTAGCATTTATTTATGAAAAGTACACTGGGTAAGACTGTATCAGGTTAGCATGCATTAATTGTAATGTTGTTCTTCTGATTTGCAAATAATGGTGAATGATTTCTTATGATCATGTTTTGGTTGTTTCAAAGGTGTGACAAAGTGTGACTGACAAAAGATATTTGGATATTGTTATGAATTATTTTATCTGATGTCATTAAGACACTTTTTAGACACTTATTCATATTAGTTTACTTCTTAAGTGATAATTAGCAACAGGGTAAATTACATTTAAAAAGGCATTTACCTAGTTGGAGGTTAGGTGTTATGTCCGTTTTATATTAAATTTTAGGTTAAAGTCATGGCTTTGTTCTCTAGAGCATAACTTTTATGATCTTAGTTTATCATATTCTCTTTGAGAGTACAGTAATCTTCTCAGGGTCAATTTGATTAGGGTGCTTTATCTTGGGGGCCAATTTAATGTTGCCTATTTAGTAAAGCAAGTTGGCCTTGAGTGAAGAGATTGAAGGTGAAACATCTGTGTATGTGCATGTGTGCTTGGAATGGAGAGAGGCATTTTTTGAGAGACTGATGCAAAAGTCTGTTTTTGGGGTGGAATTAAGTGGAAATGATTTACAAAAATGCAACATATGAGGAAATAATGTGTGTAGACATATATAGTTGTAGTGGAATAGTTTAATTTAAAATGGACATTGTGGAATGATTTTGTCTTTATTTGTTATATTCTATTCAGTGCATACTGTCTTTTGGCACAGAATCAGTGAAGTACGACTGATACGACTGGATAAACCTGTACTATAAACCTTGTGGAATGTTTATATTATTATTGGTGCACAACCTACCCGTTTAAATGGGTTGTGTAGTGTTAATATTAGTGCACAGCTTTCCCTTTTGAATGGGTTGTCTGTGTTTAATTTAAAATGTGCTTCATTTACCTGCTCCAAACAGACAAAGTACTTGTAACATTAAGCCATTGTGTGAAATGTACCACTGGTTTTGGTTTTAAAATGAACATTGCAAAAACTCCACTTAATAAACGTCGGAACACTGAAATGGAGTTTTCTCCAGAAGAGCAGAAATCAATGGGGTCCATTAATGCAGAATTACTGAAAGAAATTTTGGACAAAAAACTAACTCAGCATATCTCACCCCTAAAAGAAGAAATTGTTAGTTTTAAAATTGGTTTACAGGATCTGAAATGCAAAGAGAAAATAGTTGTGCTGAAATTAAAACAGAACTTGTAGTTATGAAAAGAGAAAATGAACTGTCAAAACAAAAACTTACAAGATTTGAAACATACCAGCGCAAAAGCAATATGAAGATATTCTGAATACCTGAAGACAAAAATGAAAATATTGACACAAAAGTAGAAAGCAGATTCAATAAACATTTGGATCCAACAGAGCAATTTGGGTCCAGAACCCTAGAAAGAGCTCAAAGGCTTGGCCCTTACAAACCTGCAGCCAACTGGCCAATATTGGTCAGATTCCATCAATTCAAGGATAAGTGTTAGCCTTCAAGAAAACTGAAGCTCTCAAATCGGAAGGTATTTACATCAGTGATGGATCAAAGCAGGAGACGTATGTCACAGATCTACACAGCTTTGAAGTCAGTGAAAACCAACACTGGATCGCAGTATGTTAAAAGTATAAGGGGGCTCGGTGGTGTAGTGGTTAGAGTTCTCGCCTCCAACCTCTGAGGCTGCTGGTTTGAATCTCGGGCCAGGCGCTTCATGTTGGAAAGTTGGTAGTTACTTGCTGATGCCCGGTGGTTTACAGTGCAGTATGCACTGGTTTCTTTTACCTGTAAACTACCCGCCACAATATCACCCTGGCTGTTGAACACGATGTAAAACAACAAATAAATCTAATCTAATCTTAAAAGTATATCCAGGAAGATGGACGCCATCATTCTTAATGGTAAAACCTACACCAAGGATAAGTTGAATGAACTCCCTGATCCACTGAAACTCGAAAACATCTTCATTCCTTCCCAGGGAGGGATCACTGGCTTCTTCATGAGAAACAGTCCCCTTTCAAACTTCTATCTGTGCTCCTTCGAGGTGCAAAACCCAGTGATTCCAAAATATGGAACAATATCTGTCTCTTCAGAAGGCTCGACTGTTTAGTGATCACAAGACTGCTTCAGTTATCCAGTAACAAGAGGACGCAGTGCAGATAAAGAAAATTGCAATAAAGTGAGCAGTTTCAAAAAAGAAATTTGGGAACAAAAAATAGAAAACATATTAACCACAGGGTTGACAGCAAAATTCAACCAAAACAGGAATCTTGTGGAATTCTTGACAGAAATTTTATTCAATTTCTCTTCAAAATGGCTGTGCTGACATCATCATCCAAAATAAAAATGAGTTTAAGGTATTTTTCACTCTTCGTAAAACATATAAAAACATTTTTAAATGTTAATATACCAAACTAATATTGCTGAAACGTTTATGAAACCATAATATTGAATAGTTGTCAATATTTAGGTTTATATTTGGTTTTAGAAATGTTTATAGGTTTACTAAATGTTTATAAACGTTTACAATGTTTACTGGGATGTGCAAGACTTTAATTAGAGGTTCTGGAGTAATTGAATTAAATACTTCAGCTTTTGTTATTAGTTTGAAGGTATGATTTGGCTTGAATTTTTTCTATATTGGGTAAACTAAATATTATTGGACCATAAAGACTATTACATTTTGATTTTAATTGTTCTACCTTACAATATATGATAAAGTTTGATTATTAATTTCTGTGGATGGTTATAGAGTTTTTCTTTTTTTTGTTCTATCTAATGTTCTTAATTCTACTGTCAGTATCAATTGTGTACCCAAATAAATATTGTCCGACTGTCGCTTTGAAAGTGACACAAATAATATTGTAACATAATGATATTATTTCTTGTGATAGGTAAATATTTTAACAGCCTTTTAAATTGCAGCCATGCTATTTTTGGTATTTAGGTTTAAATTTCAAATATACTTGCGGTATTTGCTATGTTCTGTGAGGATCTTAATATTAAATGTGTTGATAACACATTGAAAAAAATTACCGGGTAGTTTAACATACATTTTTAGTTATACTAGTTGGTAAGCATGATCTTGAAAAATAGGTGTATAGCATTTTACACTAATTGATTGACCATATATCTTCAATGATGCTAGTCTTACTGTAAATGTTGTTTGCGTTGCTATTGAGTAAAAATCTCCTGATTAAATGAAGTAATACTTGATCTGGAATAAAACAGGTGTATACCGTATTACACTAATTGATTTACCATATATCTTCAATGATGCTAGTCTTACTGTAAATGTTGTTTGTGTTGCTATTGAGTAAAAATTTCCTGATTAAATAAGTAATACTGTTGGGCTAAAATCTGTACTGAAGACTTAATTATGGTTCTTAATGCTCCAGTTGGATATTTTTTAATCCCAGTAAAAGGTCAGTTTCTGAGTATTTGTCCAATTAAGACCCTAGATCCTGAATAGGATATATATCTAGACAACAAAGCCTGATCTGCAAAAACTTTATAGGCAATATACTTAAGATGTTACACTTCTAATGCTTCTATTGTTTATAGACACCAGATTATCAAGTTTCTTTAATGTTCAAGTACTTATCAAGTACAGCAGAGATTTATTTTGTGTTTATTCATAGACTGAGCCTGAGGTTCACAAGCCTCAGCTATTTGAAGTGGATATACAAATCCTGATTTCGAACTTTGAAATACAAACAAATAATAAGTATGAATATTTAAGCCCCTTTGATGTTTTTTGTACCAACCATAGTCACAAAATGGTTTCCGATGATACTTTTTAATTTTAAATGGTTTTTTAATCCAGTGGGTGAAAATAGTTAATGGATTCATGGACAAGAATATGATAATAGCTAGTTGTTTTTTCACCATAAGTCACTGAATATAGACTGTACCGTGGGCATAGAGTATGTTGCAAATTGTCATATTAATTTATTTCTAAATGCTCCTCAGTACAAATAGTTATCAAATATACCATTTTTCGTTTTAGTGTTCATTGTTTGTAAATCTGAAATTAAGTATTTTTAAATAATAAAAATTTTAAATATATATATTTTTTAAATTCTGTAGTTCTCACAGTCGAAGCCTCAAAACAGGACTGTGCAGTCTCTTTTATAAATGCTTTTGTTCTCTTTTTTCCTGGCATTTGTATATATTTGTTCTTGTTATTGTTTGTGTTTCCTTTTATTGCACTATTAACTTGCAACACCCAATGTTATGTTAGAAATAGCTTAACTGTGACTCATCTTCTGCAAACACGATTAATAGAGGTCTTAGAAGCCACAGTCCTCATAATAATTGTGAATTTTTCTTGTAAGCTTGAACTTTGTTTCTCAAAATCATATATATCAATGGGTGTTGCTACGGGGATTGGTGTAAATAGAATCAACAATTATGAGTGATCTTAAAATAATATCAGCAAACTGTCAAGGCTTAAGAGATAAACTAAAAAGAAGAAATGTGTGTGACTTTTTAAACAATCTTAATGCTAACATTATCTGTCTTCAAGACACTCATCTTACCCACCCAGATGAAAATGACCTAAAAAATTTCACAAACTGGGAATGTATTATTAATGAAATTCTTGATCATGTAAAACAGTTTTATGCTCAGGCAGAAGCTGAAAGTTTAGATGGGCCACTAAAAGTGGAAGAATTTGGGGAAGGTCTTGCTTAACATGAAAAACAGTAAAACTTGTGGCATGGATGGCTTCCCTGTAGAGTATTTTAAAGTTTTTTGGTGTGATCTGAAATTATTTATTCTAAGAGCCATAAATCGATGCTGTGAGAAGGGTCTATTATCTATCTCTTTATGTTCAGCCATTGTATCCCAAAAGGGGACAAGTCTCAAGAATTGCTGAAGAATTGGAGACCAATTTCTCTTTTCAGTAGTCTTTATAAGCTGGCAATTAAAGGAAGATTTATAAGGGAGTCAACATTATTGGTATGCAATCTAATACACTACACTGAATCAAAAAATATTGATTATTGATGTTGATAGACTTTGAAAAAGCACTTGATTCTGTCTCTTGGAAATTTATGTATAAAACTTTAGAATTTTTAGGTTTTGGCAAGAAAATTGTAAACTAGATTAAGCTTTTTAACAATAAAATATTTGCTTCTGTTTTAAAAGTTGGTATTAAGTGAGAATCCTTTAATATAGAATGCGGATGCAAACAAGGGGACCCCATTGAATCATGTCTTTTTATTTTTTGTAGTCAGATTCTAAATTATCTCATGAAATTGAAGGAATAAAAGTACATAAAACAGAATTGAAAATCACACAGTTTGCCGATGACACCACACTCTTTTTAGATGGTACAACCAACTCTCTCCTTGCTTTTATTTTATTTTATTTATTTGTTGTTTTACGTCACATTCAACAGCCAGGGTCATATTGCATCGGGTAGTTTACAGGTGGAGGAAACCAGTGCATACTGCACTGTAAACCACCTGGCATTGGCAAGTAACTACCAACTTTCCAACATGAAGCACCCGGCCCGAGATTCGAACCGTCGGCCTCAGAGGTTGGAGGCGAGAACTCTAACCTCTAGACCACCGAGCCCCCCAACTCTCTGCTTGCAGTCCTAAACACTTTTGAAATATTTGGTACAGTATTTGGTTTAAAAATTAACACCAGTAAGACTGAAGTGGTTTGGATAGGAAGGAAAAAGTATTCTAGTGAGAAGATAAAGGTACCACATAACTTGGAGTGGGGTATTTACCAATTCATTCACTTTTCTACCAACCTTGACAAAGTGCCAATGCTTAATTATTCAGCAGCACTAAAGCAATGTGATAAACTTTTAAGGGGTTGAAAGAAAAGAAATTTAACACCTTTTGGTAAAATCACCATTATTAAAACCTTCATTTTGTCAAAATTCAATCATATCTTTACTGGTTTGTCCTCTCCATCTGCTCACCTCTATAAATCCTTTATGAAAATGCTCTGTGATTTTCTTTGGGACAACAAACCTGATAAAATTAAAAGAATACAAATTTTGCAAGACTACCAAAATGGTGGTCTCAGAATTGTTAACATAGAAACTTTTATCCATTCTTTAAAACTGATCTGGATAAAAAGACAATTTGTTGGCAAAAACTTTCCTTGGGTTTTACTGTCTCAATTATCAATTTCAGATATAAACAATTTAATTGTATATGGCTCTGATTGGGGTTTTAATACTATAAAGAAAAACACTGGTATGAACCAATTTTGGAAAGATGTGTTATTGTCATGGGTTAAAGTCCACAGTGCATGAAAAAAAAGTTTCTTCAAAAATTTGTAAGTGTGTGCCAGAGAGTAAGACAATCCCAGTAAAGAAAACCAGACATCAATCAGAGCATCCCCCACTGAGATACAGCCTCTCAAAGTGGCATATAAAATAACATCCCTGAAAACACGTATGGAGGTGTTGTGATGACACAAAAGGTACACAGCAGTAAATTTGCCATGGTTTTTGTTGTAAATGTATTGGGAAGAATTGGATGTAACTGAATTTGTAGCTGATTTAATTGCATTTGGAAGTGACTTTTTTTTTGGAAGTTTAACTTTAACTGAACAAGGATAATTTTGTTTGAAAAGTTTTATAATTTTATATGATAATTAGCATTTATTCTTCAATATAAAAACTCTCAATCAGACGCCATCTAAAACTGTCATTGATAGAGTGTGAGGATTCTGTACAGATAACATTTTAAATATTAACCATAAGTAATGTAATTGTAAGAGCTGGTTAGATTACAGTCATACATTTATTAATGTGTACCAGTCATTGTTGGTAAAGTGTTATTTTTTTTTCTTTTGGCTTGGGTTGTAAAACATTCAATGAAATGTTTGAGTATAGTCTTTAACTTGGTTATTTCTTGCATACAATTCGACCAAAGTACATTAAAATGTTGTATAATCAACAAAGTACTGGTACACTACTCTTTTCTATGACAAACAAGAATTTTATCAAAATTCATTCTTTCCTGTTGGAATAAAATTATGGAATACATTAGATTATTCTTTTAAACGCGTAACTACATTATCTAGTACAGGTGATAGACATTGGAACTTGATACACTCAAAAATGGGAATAAACTGTAGTCCTCTTAAAGAACATCTTGCACATAATATACATGTTATAGAAAATTAAACTTGTGACTGTGGCTTTTCAGTAGAAAACAATTTTTATTTTCTTTTAGAATACAGACTTTTACCAACAATAACCACTGATTTTCATTTAATGGAGATTATAACTTGACTTTTGATCCTAAAAGGTAGTTTGTGAAGCAGTACAAGAATTTTTTAAGGAATCAGGGTGGTTTTCATAGTTTTATATTAGTCACATGTCCACAACTTCATCATCATTATCATCTATTCATATGCTTTTGTAAATAGTTTGTCCTGTGTGAAAGCTTTGTTGATTTTGCCTAATTGCTTCAATAAAATATTGTTTATGAAAAAAAATTCATACTTAAAAAGTGCTAACTTTCAGGTGCAAATTTACATGAAAATTGCAATCTGACCCTACACAGCTATTAAAAGTAGATATCATGAAAGATACACTGTTGTCACTAAATTGTCAGAATGTGGTTCAGATCTCCGGTGTATTAAACTCTACATCCTGAACCAGAGTGCTTAAACATTTGGTCATTTCAGCTTGCTTACTTTTAATATTGGCAACAATGTAGCCCAATATAAAAGAGCCTAATACACTGAGTCTTTTACAGTGTGTTTTGACCAGCTGGTTTTACAAATTGCACTAGCAGATTCAGGAGGGTTCAGGGGGTTCGAACCCTCCTCCTTGAAAAATAATGTAAAGGCGTTCAACACAAAGTACAAAATTATTTCTTAAGAGTGGTCTTAAATTTACAGGAAATGCACTATATTTTTACCAAAAATTGATTTTTTTCCCGGGTGGGGGGGCAAGCCCTCCGACCCCCTTAGTTATGGTGTGTCTGATGTGAACCCCCACCTTATTTAAAGGCTGGATCCGCCCCTGAATTGTCACTGTCAGTTCTTAATGGTCAACTAGAACTAGTGAATGAATATTGATTTGTTCATAATAACTAATACATTGTAATTGATTTGTTCATAATAACTAATACATTGTAAAGCACCAGTTTGGCCACTCCTTCCAAGGACCACATACATAGCTGATATCAAATGCAAATTTTTCCATGATGGCCAGTTCAAGTCCCACTGTACAGTATGCAACACACCTGGACATCGAATTGGTGATGATACTTGCCAAGCAAGAAATGTGAATGAAACCATCATACCATTTAGGTCCCACCATAACGTCCTATCAAATTTCTACATGTGTGGGATTACAGTATTTGGTGAAACTTTTCCATCTGCAGAACACGCATACCAATGGAAAAAAGCCATTGATATTGGGAACAATAAATTGGCATCAGATATTCTAGTAGCAGAACATGCTGGCAAAGCCAAAAGGTTGAGTAAAACCATATCAGCAGAGCTCTCAAAACAGTGGGAGCACAATAGTCTTCCTGCTATGAGCAGCATCATAGAAGCTAAAGCTGCTCAGGTTCCAGAATTTAGGAAGAGACTTTTAGAGACTGAAGGCTCCTACCTAGCAGAAGCTACCACTGACAAATACTGGGCAAGTGGACTTTCGGCAGATGACACTGAAAAGATCAGTCCAAAATTCCACCCAGGTGAAAACAAACTCGGGCACCTGCTCATGGAAATAAGAGACATTCTCCTTTGTGTGGCAGACGATATGACTGAGGATGAAACACAGATCAATCAGACTCCAGGAGCTTCGGTGTTTACTGATGTCTCTGAGAAAACACCACCCAGACCATCCGGCTCTTCAGAACAAGGTGTTTCTGAACACATCTTTTCTCAACCTGAGCAAGTCACCAAGAGCAATACAAGTTCTACTCAACCAGTGCCTAAAAAGGAAGCTACACAGCTGCAGTCAAAGCAAAGCGTCATGACAAACATTAAAGGTATTCTGACACACCAAAAGGAAAAGACAAAAAGAAAGTCATCCAAAACTCCAGAAAAGGAAAAGGGTACAAAAATACAACGGCAACAAAAAGCAGGAAAATGAAAATAAAAAATGCACGTGGTCACACGAAGATTTAAAGTAGAATCTAAGCACAAAAAAAAAAATGGAAAACCTAAAAATTGTAACGATTAATGTTAGAGGTATAAGAGAGAAAAAGAAAAGATATGTTCTTATTAATTGGCTTCAGAGGAAAAAATTTGATATTATCTGTTTACAAGAGACATTTATAACAAAAGAAATTCTTCCTATTGTTGAAAAGGACTTTCATATACTCGGTAATTACTATTCTTCTTGTACTAATTCTATCCATAGTAGAGGAGTTGGAATAATTGTATCTAAAAATGCCAATCAATGGAATGTGCACAGTATTCATCATGATACTGAAGGTCGCAAGATACTGATTAATATTAATAATGTAAATAATGAAATATATAGTATCAGTTCCATTTATGCTCCAAACAATTTGAATCAACGAACCCAGTTCATTAATGAATGTAATAATTGGCTCTCAAGTCATGCTGCCAATAAGAACAAAATGATTATTGCTGGCGATTTTAATACCTGCTATAATTCAAGCGATCGAGCATCTGGAAGACTTGATAATAGTGGAGATGCTCTTAAAGATTTCATCGCTAAAAATAACCTCATTGATGTGTTTCGATTCACTAACCCTGAAACAAAAGGATACACCTATATCCACACATCAGATAAGACAAGAAACAGCAGAATTGATTATATATTTGTTCCCAATACTTACGCTCAAACCATACAGTGTTGTTCAGTAATCTCCTGTCCAGCCCCTGACCATAAAGCACTGTCAGTTACCTTATGTTTAAGTACTAACAAACGTGGAAATGGGTTCTGGAAACTCAATAACTCACTGCTACATGATGAAGAGTACAAAGCAATAATTAGGTCTGAAATAACACATGTCACTGATACCTATGGTTTAATAATTACAAAGCAAGAACTCGTTGATTTAATCAAAGTAATTGTCAAAGAATCACGCATAAAGTATTCCACCTGCAAAAAAGCCAGGAAACTGTGTAAAATATCCCAAATTGAGAATGAGTTAGATCTATTAGACAGAACTATCTCAAATTCTAGTGATCCAACTCTATCAATAAAAAGAGAATCCCTTAAAAATGAGCTAAATAACTTATACCAAGAAAACAGTACTGCTGCTTACATTCGTTCAAGAGCAAAATGGTTAGAGGAAGGTGAAAAAAGTACACCCTATTTCCTAAATTTAGAAAAACAGCACCAGTCCATAAACTGTATACATAGGCTTAGAGGCAATGATGGTAACAAGGTTACAACTGACTCAGAAATACTTGAAGAAGCTAGAAAGTTTTACACAAAATTATATTCGACTGTAAAGCCCGATCCAGAAAAAATTGAAAATTACTTAGATGAGATAAAAACTCTTAAAAAACTGTCTGAAATTGATTCTCAATCTTTAGAAGGTGAAATAACAAAGAGTGAATGTGAGAAAGCATTACTCAAGATGAAAGGAAATAAATCCCCTGGCCTTGATGGCCTCAGTATTGAATTCTACAAAACATTTTGGCCTGAGCTGGGAGATTTAATTGTAGAATCTTTCAATGAAGCTTTTCAAGATCAACTATTAGTGAACTCTCGGAATGTATCCATTCTGTCACTCATCTTTAAGAAAGGTGATCCGTCAGACATAAAAAACTACAGGCCAATTAGTCTCACTAATACAGACTATAAGCTGCTCGCACATGTATTAGCCAACCGTCTTCACACCATTCTCCATAAAATAATCTCAACTGACCAAACAGGATATATAAGAAAAAGATATATTGGGACTAATATCCGGAAAATACTAGATACTGTTGAATACCTAGATAAAACAAAACAATCAGGAATTCTTTTGATGCTGGACTTTGAAAAGGCCTTTGACACTGTAGAATGGCCATTTCTTTTTAAAGCCTTAGAAAGGTTCAATTTTGGACCTCAATTTGTCAGCTGGATAAAACTGTTGTACCGAAACCCCTCTGCATTAATAAAGAATAATGGCTGGTTTTCAAATAAAATCACTATGACTAGAGGCATTCGACAAGGCTGTCCAGTCTCAGCCCTTCTGTTCATAATTATTGCAGAGGTCTTAGCAACTGTATTGAAAGAAAGTTCCTATGAAGGAATCACAGTAAAACTTAATAATAAAACAAAGGAGATGAAGGTATCGCAGTATGCTGATGATACATGTTTACTTATAAAAGATGAAGCACAAATTGAGACTGTGCTAAAAATAATTGATAATTTTGGAATCTTTGCTGGTCCAAAACTAAATATTAAAAAAACAGAAGGTATCCATTTAGGGAATAAGCAGAATCAGAAAATAAACTGCCCACACAGAAGTATTAAATGGTCCACTGATCCAATCAGATGTCTTGGAGTTTATGTTGGCACAAATTGTAAAAAATGTGACAACCTTAATTGGTGGTCAAAACTTCCAAAAATACAAAGCCAGTTAACATTATGGAAAATGAGAAACTTAACAATAATAGGTAAAATAACACTGATTAAGCATCTAATAATACCAAAGCTTTTGTTCTCATGTCAATTTTTTGAAACACCTAATGGTTTTATAAAGAAACTTGAATGTATGTTATTTGAATTCATATGGAATTCTAAAGACAGGATAAAGAGAAATACTTTAAAATCAGATGTTCAGAATGGGGGATTAGGAATGATAGACTTTGAATCAAAAGTTAAGGCAATGAAGGCAAGTTGGATGCCTAAAATTATAAATGGAGACTCAGCCTGGTCCTTTTTTGGAAATGAATATTTCAACTCCATAGGAGTTAATCAACTATTCTTACACTATAATTTTACTGATGCTGAGCATTTCCCACCTATTAAAAATATACCCAGCTTTTACCAAAGTGTCATATTAGTATATAATGATATAAAAACTGTCACTATTCCAGATAACCGTAAGAAACTTTTAGAAGAAACCCTATGGGGAAATATGTTATTTACACAACATAGCAAGCATGGAAAAACATTATTTTATAAGAACTGGGTGTTGTCTGGTGTAATAACACTAAACTCCCTGAGATTTATTGACGGATCAATTGATGAGACATTTATTTATAATAAAATATGTGACAAAAGAAATATTTATTGTGAAATTTTAAGCCTCAGGAAAGCTCTTGTGCCATACAAAGACATGTTGGCCGGGTACTCAAATACACCTCAAGAAAATTATAGAGATCCTTGTATAGATAGAAATCTCGAGCTTCAGAAATTTACAAGCAAATTAGCTTACAACATTCTTGTGACCAAAAAGTATGAATCACCTTTTCAAGAAAAGGTATGGCACAAGGTGCTGAAAATAGAGAAAATAGATTTTACAAATGTCTATCCCAAAAAAATAAAAATGGCAGATAAAAAACTGGCCGAGTTTAATTATAAAGTACTTCTCCTTACCCTACCATGTGGCTTAAACCTAAACAGATGGGGAATCCGTGATAATAATAAATGCAATATATGCAATGTAACACATGATATACCCCATTTGTTATTTTATTGTACAAAAGCAGATGCAGTGTGGAAAACAGTATCTAGAATATGTGGTATCGATATTTCTCTAAAAGACATCATCCTATCAAATGACTTAGAATCTAACCTGTTTATGTTAATTATCATTGTTGCTTTTTCAATCTACAAAGAATGGTTACTGTATGGTCAGAAAGTAAACTGGCAAACTAATGATATAGTTCTACACGTAAAATTAGATCTGTCAGTGAGAATAAAAATATATGAGAATGTTCACTCAATGTCAAGTATTGTAACGTTTCTGAAAGGCGTTTACGAAAAATTTTGTTTATTGAAGTAATTGTACTTGGTAGTTGATTTTGATTCGCTATTGTACAACTTGCATACACCTGCAGCCTCCCTTGTCCTATTAAGGGGGGATAGATTATTAAAAAAAAACATCAAGAAAATTATGAACAAAAACAATGGCGGAGACCCCATGATGAAAATGTTGCCAACAGGCTTTTATGAGCCTTGAAATTAAATTTGAAAAAAATAGCCATTGTGTGAATGATCTGAACTGAACCCACTTGTCCGTTACATGAACATGAAAATGGAAAAGTCATTGTTCATTGATAGAACACTATCACTGTCTTGAGATATACATTCTATAGTGTGTCGTTAATTATTCACTTCATTAACACCCTAATATGGCTGTGCATTTTTACTGGCGACCTTCTGAGGGTAAAAAAAAAAAAAAAAAAAAAAAAAAATACATTGTAATATTGACTATTGAACTTTGGGGCTAACTCTTTCTGTTCTGATAATAAGGAGTTTGGATAATCAAGGGTGCCTTAAAATTTTATCTCATTTTGAGAAAATGTTGACAAGAACTGGGTGAAAAACTTGCTTATCAGTTTATTTAAAAACTGACACACTATCAGAAGCTGCATTGTTACACTAAAAGCTGCACACTTGTTCACTATTTTGAACACAAGTTACAGTCAAATTGTAGTGTTAATTATTTAAAAAAGAGCACTATTTGTGTGTGACCACACAATATTCCAAGTTCATTTGATAGAAGAATCTTTGCACTTAGTGTAGGAAAAAAAAATTATTTTTTTGACTGAAGCTGACCCTTTCCAAGCCAGTTTATAAAACACTAGTTTCACTTCATTTTACACTATTTTGTATTGGACACAAAGAAATCAGAGTGGGAATCTCCTTGTGTGACGTGGCACAGTTTCAGAGAGGGATCTGTTTTGTTTTTCCAACTGTCAGATTTAACTGGCTTTTAATGTGCTTTCTAGTGGGAGTTTGAAGATGGGACTTGGCAGGTGTGTTGTTACACACATAGTCTGTACAATAATGCAAAAAAAAATTTCATGCACTGTGGTCTTTAAATACTCTAATAAACACAAAAATTGAAAACAATTCTGATATCTTGGCCTGGCTAATATGGTACAATCCAGACACATCTCAAACAACTTTATTTTTTCCACAGTGGTTCAAGCATGGGATTACTTATATTGGTGATTTAATAAAAGATAACTGTTGCTCCATGAGTGAGCTTGAAATAGAAAAGATCTATGGATTTAAACCTACCATTTTTTGGAACACTTCAGATTAAAAACACTCTGTGATTCTCTAGTTAAAAAGCATAAGAATAAGTAGTCGTGTATATTTTAAAAAACATGTATACCAAAAACTTTATCTATTGTTTTCAATAAAAGTGGGGCAAAGACCTTCTACAATATTTTAAAAGAGGCTACTTGTGATATGAAATTTTAGACCAAGTGGAATGAATACTTGGGTATTGATATAAAAAAAATATACAAAGAAACAATTTGTTACTGTTTGTTTCAAAACAGTACAGGAAAGCGAATCAATGTGGTTTCAGTATAGGCTTATTCATAGGATTTTAGGTACACAGATCTTACTGTATAAAATGGGAATAGTTCAGTCAGAATTATGTTGATGTGTCAGTTTGATACTGAAACATTAAAACATCTTTTCTATGATTGTTCTGTATCTGGCCAAATCTGGAATGATGTGAGGCTATGGATTGCATCAAAAACTGGCTTCAGTTTAAACCTATCTCCTCAAGAAATTTTGCTAGGATACACAATGAGAGACCAACACTTCCTTCCTGTCAATACAATAATAAACGTCATAAAGAGTCCTATATTCTCTAATTCAAGGCAACAAAAACCATTTGATAGTGTACATCTTTATTGAAAATAAAAAAAGTATTTGAGGAACAAAGATTACTGTCAATTTACAACCAGACTGTAGAAAATTTAGTTAAAGTTGAGCTGTATTTAATAAATTGTTTACTTACAATTTATTTCATGAAAACTATGTGAAATCTACTCAATCTTCTGTGTTTTACTGTAAATTTCATGTATTTTGATGTGTAAATCTTTAAAAGTTACTATAACTGCAACACCTTCTTGCCAGGGTGTATGTACCTCCAGGTCAGTGTAATGGCAAGTTCTACTGGTAGCAATAAAGGAACATTTACACACAAAAAACAAGGTGAAACATCTATGTAACTCTGAAATACATAAGTTGATGTCAAGTCTACTAATCCCTGAATTTCAAAATGACTAATTTAAATGTAACCTTCTTATATACGATTGATTTCCACATTAGTACTTATCTGTTGCATTGCTCAGAAAGATGGCAAATTGGTAAATAATCCAACATCTGAACATACTGATGTCTAATATGTCAATTGCTAATCTTCTGACTTGTTACTTTAAACATAGTCTCTCTGGTGATGGTTATTTATCAAAACTTATGTATTGAAACACTCAAAAGTTATTTTATCACTTAAGGTTTGCAGATGAGTGTCTTAAAGTTGAAGCACTAGAAATATTTACAATACTTACATAATGTAATTGCTTAACTTTTAGTTAGAGTAACTGTTACAAATGATGGTTGCCAAGTAGTAAAAGAACCCAAGTGAAAATCATCCTCCTAACAGAGTACTGAGCAAATCATCTTAATTTCCACTATCTTCCATTGTTAAAGCCTGTGAATAGCAATGATATTTATATGTTTATTTTTGTTTTTCTGTTGTATCTTGTCTCTTCTTGTTGTGTACATGCATTGTGAACAAGGCTTGTTGACTATTTTCTGGATTAACAATGCTCCAAGAAACACATTCTGATGAAAGCGATGAATCTTTGTGGGAAAATGAATGGGGTGGGAAAATGTATTTTTCACATGGCACAAGTAACAGTCGTGGTGTTGCTATTTTAATTCCTGATAAACTGGCTTCAGCTATAAGTGTTAAAAATATTATAAAAGACAGTTATGGTAGATTGATTTTAATTGAATGTGAAATACAAAACACTTCATGCATAATTGTAACAGTGTACTTTCCAACTAAAGATAAACCAAATGAACAAGTAATGCTCTTAGAATACATTAGACAATTACTCATGAATTACAGTTGTCACAATATTATCATTGGAGGTGATTTTAATACATGCCTTAATTTCAATATTGACAAAAAAGTCCCTCAAAAGAAAGTGGATCCAAATATAATAAAGAACTTAATAATTTTATGAATGAAATGGAATTGATAGATATCTGGCGGATCCAAAATCCTCTAAAATTACAATACAACAGAAGAGAGATGTCTAAATCAGGATTAGTTCAATCTCGCATAGACTTTTGGCTTATTTCAACATCTTTACAGTATCAGATAAAAAGATCTTCTATTAAACCAGGTAATAGTTCAGATCATAGTTTAGTAATAATAGAAATGGAATATCTAGATACTCAAAAAAGAGGTAAAGGATTCTGGAAATTCAACAATAGTTTACTTCATGACTTGAATTTTGTAAAACGTATTGAAGAAACAATTGCTAATTTAAAAAAATATGTCAAAATGGATAATAAGGCAATGTTATGGGATTTTGTTAAATGTAAAGTAAGAAGTGAAACAATAGACTATTCCATTAGAAAATCAAGAGAAAACAAACAAAAAGAAACCGAACTGGCAAATAGGTTAATACACTTGGAAAATTTGCTGCATTATAATAAGGACAACTACAATGAATATTTAACAGTAAAAGAAGAATGGGTAAATTGCCAAAAAATTAAGCTTCAAGGGTCAATTATACGGTCAAAAGTTAAATGGGTTGAAGAGGGAGAAAAAAATAGCAAATACTTTTTAAACCTTGAAAAACGAAATCATGATGTCAAATATATAAAAAAACTTATTACAGGTACAAAAATGGAAATAACAAAACCAAATGAAATATTAAAAGAACAGAGGAACTTTTATCAAGAACTGTATACCTCAAAATTAAATAGCTCAACTTCAAACAATATAGACACATTCTTTTTAAACAGTAATATTCCAAAACTGTCAGAAGAAGATAAACAATCCTGTGAGGAAAAACTATCTACTGAGGATTATTTAAATGCTTTAAAAAAGTTATCAAATGATAAATCTCCAGGTAGTGATGGGCTAACCACAAATTTTTATAAACTTTTCTGGAACGATATTAAAGAGCTACTTGTTGAATGCTACAATTATTGTTTTCTAAATGGCCAGCTAAGTCAAGATCAACGATAAGCAGTTATTAACTTGATTCTAAAAAAGGACAAGGATATTCGTTATTTGAAGAATTGGAGACCGGTTAGTCTGCTTAATACAGATTATAAAATATTGACCAAAGCACTAGCCCAGAAACTACAAAAAGTTATAGGTACAATAGTTAATGAAGACCAAGTAGGATATATCAAAGGTAGATACATTGGTGAAGCAATAAGAACTATTGAAGATGTAATGTCTGCATCAAAAATGAACAATATTACAGGCTATATTACTTTGATTGATTTTGAGAAATCATTTGATAGCGTAGAATGGTCTTTATTGTGGCAGTGCCTCACCCACTTCAATTTTGGAGAAAAATTCATCACTTGGATTAAAGTATTATATCAAAATATAAAATCTTGTGTTGGAAACAATGGCTATTACACAGAATCATTTGATGTATCAAGGTCTGTCAAACAAGGATGTCCCATATCTGCCTTATTATTCATACTAGCAGCCGAACTTGTTGCCATAAGTATTCGAAGTAATACATATATAAAGGGCATCAGTCTAATGAAAAGAGAGTTCAAGATAGCTCAACTAGCAGATGATACAACCCTCTTTTTGGCAGATCTTCAGTCAGTCCAACGATCTATCTCTCTTTTTGAAAGATTCTCCTTAGTCTCTGGCTTAAAAGTAAATTGAGAGAAATCTGAAATCATTCCAATTGGTTTAACTTCAACAACTGATTCTAACTGGGGACATGATATACTTAAATACAACAAAGGCCCATTTAAAACCCTGGTATTTGGTTCTCGTATGATAAAGATGAATCTGTAAAATTAAATTTCCAAGAAAGACTCAATAAAATGAAAGTGCTAACTAATATATGGTCTTCAAGAAATTTGTCATTAAAAGGCAAAGTAACGATTATAAAATCCTTAATTTTACCACAAGTGTCTTTTTTATTTTCTGTTCTGTTCACACCAGACCAAATATTAAATGAGATCAATAAAATTTTATTTTCATTTTTGTGGGGTAACAAAACAGCAAAAATTAAAAAGGACACAATCATAGGTAACATAGGTAAGTGATTGAGGCTTGAAAATGCCTGACATAATTTCTGTTCATAAAACAGCTAAGATATCTTGGATAAAAAGACTCTCAGATATGAGACAAAATAAGTGGAAAACCTTAATGTTAGATTTGTTGAATTTGAAATTTTCAAACCTAAACCATAAACTACCATTAAATCAAACAAAGAATTGTAAATCTGCCTTTTATAAATAGGTGCTAGAAAACTGGATATACTTTAAAAATGTTGAACCAAGCTCAAAATGTGAAGTTCTTAATGAGTATATTTTTAACTCTGCTTTCATACAAACAGATGGAAGCAGTTTGACGCCAAAGATGTTTGGTCTGTGTAATACCACTAAAAATTATGGCACAAAGATAATTGATATTATAAATATGGCAACAGGAAAAACACTAGACAATACCAAATTAAATACTAAATTGGATTTGAATTTAAACTTTTTACAATATCTAAGATTAAGAAATATTGTGAACACTTTAACATTTTTGACTAAAATTACATGTCAAGATCAAACTACGATTGGTGAAAGTAATAGACTACCAGACAAAATATATGGACAAGTGAGAACAAAATTGCAAGAAATAACAGAAATAAAGCCGCTACAGATATATCAAGAATTAATTAGTAGAACTGTCAAACAACCAACATCCCAAAATACATGGTCAAATCTATTTACATTCCTGGAAAACCATTCATGGGAACACACTTACACCCTACCATTCAAAGTTATTAGTGAGCCATATTATCAAAGTTTTCAGTATAAAGTAATTCACAGAATTATAAACTGCAAAGAAAACTTGCACAAGTGGAAACTAACTGATAGTTCAAAGTGTGACTATTGCATGTCAATAGACACACTAGAACACCATTTATATTACTGTAGCAGTAGTAAAGTTTTCTGGGAAAAAATGTCACAAAAAATAAAAGACATTTTTGATATTAATATACATTTCACTGTTTGTGAAATTATGTTGGGGCTAAATTTATATCAAGACCCCTTATTTTACTGTATCAACTACCTCATACTTATAGGTAAATGGTACATAAACAAAGTTAAAAATTGCAAAAAGGAAATTAACTTTACCGAATTTTTAATAATTTTAAAGTCTAAGCTACATGTTCTAAACAATATATACAATAAGAAAAACGAGTTGAATACATCAGAGACACATTTTTGCACTTTGTATAGATTATTGTGAGTGCATTCCTGTATAAAAACTTGTCACAATGCATCAAAGTGTGCGTGTGTGTGTAACATCCCCTTTTTGTGTGTGTGTGTGCATCATCTTTTTTTCTTTTATGGCAAGTTGCGTGTATGAAAACAGTAATAATATGTATATTTTTTTTGTATGTGAAATTATTACGTACATATTAATTTTTTCCATTGTTATACTATATACTCTATTGTAAATCATTATAGCTATGAATAAAAAAAAAAAAAGTTGATTTACTGAGTTAGCAAGTTGATAAATTGAGATAGCCAAGTTGATTTATCAAGATAAATCAAGATATCTAAGTCAATTTATTGAGTCAGTAAGCCGATAAGTCAAGATACATAACTTGATTTATTGAGATACTAAGTCAATAAATTAAGTTAGTAAGTCGATAAATCAATATGACTAAGTAGATTTATTGAGTTACTGAATCAACAAATTGATTTAAAAGACTTGTCATGTTGTCCCTTCTACTCTACATAAATAGGAGTGTCTTTAAATGATAGGATGACAAAATACCTACCTGTCATTTCTGTATACAATCGGTCTTCAGTTCTTGCTTCATCACAGTAAACTCTCCCAACTCAGAGACCTGTTGTACTTAAAGGCATATAACTGTAACATTACAAGTAAAATTGATAGAACTGAATTGAATACCACTACAAACTCCACACTTTCATTTTTACTTAACAACCCTAGTCAGAATGTACATGACTTAGGTCATGCTGGATACCATCTTATACAACAGTCAGAGATGGCTATTCTGGATAGCAGGGTTGGGCAGTAGACAACTACCAGCAGGAAGGCATCATATCAATAGAGATCAGGACCCCAAAAAGAGATCTGGAAGATATAACACCTCTGTTACACCTGAACACAGTTTGTTGAATGAGGTTGGGTGTCAGGGCAACCAAGTACCACCACAAAGCTTAAGACCTAGTCACACTCCCTGAAGATCTATACTTGGAAGTGATGGATGCAATTTCAGTTCCCTTGTCTGCAGTCCTCACTGCATCAGTTTGAAGATGGTTGATTAAAGTGGTCTGATTCTGGGTCTTCAAACATATCAATAACTTATAAAGAGCTGTACTCAAGAGCAAGACTCTTTCATCCACACCTAGAAAAATCCTTGTTTCTTCAACACATAAGATCAGATGCATTACAGAAGTTGTTTCCAAGAATGACGACAAGAAAAAGCCCAGTTATAAACAATATGAAGGTTAGCCGCACACCCTGCCATTACTGTTGTTTTGGAGGAGAAAAAATAGAAATACAAATTAACATTTCGAGTGAAAGCTCTTTGATGGAGAATAAGAACTGTATGTTACAAGGAGAGGCTGAAAATTATGGTTAACCCTAATCCAAAAGACTGTAAAGCAATAATGGTGGTTATTTAGGGTATGGACTAACAACAGTGCAAATCAAAAATTGTTGTGAGCATTACAAATTATCTCATAGTTTGTATTGCTAATGCTGACCGGTGAAAACAAGGACTTTATATATTCAGCATCCTTAGGACGAATCTTCACATTTATATCCAGTAACTAGTGCTTTGTGACTTATAACAGTGGAGAACAATACATGATTTAATGACTAGCTTGCAAATATAATGTAGGCTAAACAAGCAAAACATTAAAATGTTTTACAAGCAGAAATAAATGGGGCCACGGTGGTGCAGTGGTAGCACACTCACCTCCCACCTCTCAGGTCTGTTGTTCTAACCCCGACCCTATATGAGGAAGATGGTAGAGAAATAAATAGGGAAAAATTAAATCAAGTATAAATATGCCTCATGTAGTATGACGCCACTTCATCCAAATTGGCGATTTTGTCGTTTCTATTTACAGGTATATCTGTTTTGCACACTGTTGAAAGGTTTTGTGACCATGAAAGAGGTGGTGTTGCCCCTACCAGAGAAGAGCCACTGAAAATAGGTCGGGTTAAAACCTTGCGGAAATATTTTAGTAAAACAGGTAAGATATCAAGAAAACCTTCTGAATTGTATATACAAATAAAATTATAAAAAAGATAACAAGAAAACTTTATCAACTTTTAAAACATAAACATAATGCAATTTTAAAGATAATCCAGCCTTTTGTATGAAAAAGGTTAGTTCATATTCACAAAAAATTGCAAATCTTGGATATGTTAATTGTATATTCTTTTCTAAATATATGTGTCATTTGCTATGTATATGTTACAGGCAATCTGTGTAACCAGGCATTACGCTTAATGACTGATGATTTTAGTCATTTTTATGATTTTAGGCATTTTCGCAAAATGTCTCAACAGTTCAGGCATTTCACAAAGTGCCTGGCAATTCATGTACTGACTGAAAAAAACTTTAGTCATTATGTGTAATGCCTGAACATTATTTTTATCATGTTTCATGTTTATTCATAAATTATTTTGATATTATAAAGTTTTATCCTTGCTTGTTGGATACTTAGAGAATATATTTTATCTCCATTCATGAACAACAGTAATGAAAATCGTATTATGAAAAAAATATCTATTTTCAAGTTTATAGAAACTGTTTTGTTGTCATTTATCCATACAAAGTATACAGAAGAATCATAGACAAATCGGCCCTATGCCAAATCGGCCCCCGTCAAATCGGCCCCCAAAATAAAATTACCTGGTCAAATCGGCCCCCTATAAAATAATTTATGGTCAAATCGGCCCCTAGATATAGATAGATAAGTGTACATATGATTTATGTATTTTTTTCACAATTTCACAGCCCAAAGACATTGGGGTTACTTGTGAATTTTAGGTATCTACAACAGACAAAATATTATCTATTTAAAATATAAAATTTATCATAATAATAGTTCTCCCATATAATCCTCTGCATGGATATCAAAAGGAACAATCACCTTTTAATGTCTGCTTGTTTAACATTTTAGCTGGTAATCCCTATACTAAACAAATGCCAAAGATCACTAAAGTTATAATCCCATCAGAAGAGGCTGTGCAGACAATGTAATTGCACTTTTAATAAGGGCCGATTTGTCCAGCTCCCATACAGAATTACAGAAAACATAATAATACATACAATACAAATGAATGTTAGCAGTAATGTTATGAAAAATTGACATAATTACCCAATACATGTACTACTAATATATATTGTGTTTTCATCAATCCTCACCTTTAACAAAATCAAAGTTGATAGTGGGAGTTACAGAAATATGCCAAAACATAAAGGACTATGTCAAAGATGTGATTAAGGTTTAACTGATGATGAGAAACATACATTATTGCATTGTGTACAATTTTGTTCTGAAAGAAACTTTTACAAGAAGATATAAAAAAAATTGGAAACTGTTGATGATCATTCTTAACTCTTAATGATAACTCGAAACTTGAAGTATTGCTTAGACATCTGGCTAATATAATTAAAGAAGCCCCAAAATAACATCAGAGGACACACTAAGAACTAAAAAAATGGTTTGAAAGTAGTACTCTTCTTTTGATTTAAATGAGAATAAGTATACAGTGTATCATTATTAATGATTATGTAGTTTAACTGTGTATTTAATCACTTATGCAAAAATGTATGAAATGTGTTAAAATATGTCTTTATTAATTGTCATATATTTAAACCTATATCTTGATTTGCTTATTGTAAGAAATAATCATTTTCTATCAAATGATGCTTTAAAAGATGATTACACAGATTGCCTGAAATCTCAAATATCAGTTTTTCAGCAATCTGTGTAACACTGAACCTTATATTTAAGTTATTATGTGAAATGCCTAAGCATTTTACAAAATGGCTAAACTGTTTTGGCATTTCACAAAATGATTGAAATGTTGAGTCATTACACGCAATGCCTTGTTGCACAGATTGCCTGTAATATATATAAAAGATGGTAGGTTTCTCTTGAACAAAATATATTGATAATAAAACAACACAAGTTGAAGGTCATTTATGATCAAAGGACAGTGATTATTGGCATTACTTTCATTAGGTTATTGCACATATTACAACAAATAACAGAAGCTGTTACACTTCAAGTAAGTTGAATGGAAGGTGTACTAAAAAATCAGAGTACTAAATTTAAGGATATATTTTACATGTGAAAGGAAAAGGTACCTTTCGGAAATATGTTTCCCTCTTCTCTTTTGAGCTATAATATTATTTACAGTTTTATAAACTGAATTTTTTGAAGCTGAGAATAATTTCCAAAACATATCGGACTTTACCTGTGATAAATATTTTTTCTTTATTATAAGTGTTGTCTTTTTACATAATATGTATGTCTTCATTTCAGTGGATTAAGATAAACAATTCCAATCTAAGAAGAGAGTGGAGAAAGTGGACTGATGATGATTGTACAGATAATAGATTTTTAAATTTTATTAGTTTCCTTAAAAACTGCAATCTTTTGTACTTTTAAGCTACCTCTCGCAGAAGGCTCACATCCAAACGCAAGGTTTCGCTAAATGTTTGACATAAATGGATGAACAAATTTCAACATTTATTAATATAGATATGTATTCATAGCATGTTATGTATTGGAGTGGTCACAATTATCCGTCAATATGCACTAAATTTTACTGTAGAAAAAAGATGAAGATTACACTGTAGATTCAGCTCCACAAAAGTAGTGTTTAGTGTAGAATTTAAATGAAAACACCTGGGCCCATATTCACGAAAGGTCTTAGCCAGGGCTTAGGCTTAAAGTTGAGATTTTTGTCTCAAGTTTCTGCCCAAAAACTGCTAAAACCCTTGTCTTAGGCTTAGTGGTATTTACAAAGAATTTAAGAGCGGTCTTGGGCTTAGCCAAGGGCTCAACTTTAAGACTGGTTGGTAGTGGGCTTAAATTTTGTAAAGAGGACTTAAATATGGCCACCATAAACTTTTATCCACTTCAAAATTTCAAAGGGCTATAAATAAAGTATAATTATACAAAACAAATCACTAAAGCAGTTTTTGGAATTTTATATGTGGTAACAAGGGTTTCCATTTCAAAACAGTACTTTTCCTTAGATAAAATGCATTAAATGAAGGATATGTGGCACCAATATTATATTTTGAATAGATATAAAAGGTCACATGGCCCAGAAAACCACTGTGGTTATTTGATAATCTTGGACTTAGCTAAGTCACCCTCTGTGAATACGGTTTTAAGACAAAACTTAGCTGAGACAAAAGTCTCAACTTTAAGACCGGATTTAAGCCTAAGACTTGGCTAAGTCTAAGACCTTTCATGAATACCGGCCCTGACATTTAAGTTTCATTCTGGTATTTTGAGTGTCAGAATAACAACTGAAATACTCTCTATTATTTTGTTAGATTTTTATTCATTTTCATTAATTTGTGCCTTTCTAGGGCTTTAAAAAAATTAGAGTGATTGTTATATGTGTTACTTTTCTTGGATGAAAAGTACCGTGAAAAACATAGATTAATAATATAACTACATTTTATATGAGAAAACTAATTAAACTAAGTCAACAGACCAGCTTTACCAGAACGTAGTAACATCAGTCCCTATTTACTTCTCACTTTAATAAGCATGTTGTTTAAGCATCTCCACTCTCAATCCACTTGAAGAAGGATGTGCCACTGTCATTATATTAAATTTGACTTAGCTTTTGTCATACCTTATTCCAAAGGAGACAAACTGTTTGGACAGAACCATATTTTTACATTAATAAATTCTGTTCGAGCCCCGCTAGCAGTGTGACCCAACTGAAGAGGAAGGGAACTTATCCTGTCATTGATGTCATGAATTTTTATCTTGATTCTGGGTTAAAAGAATGATGATCAATTACATGCAACTGCTTCCCTCCAACCAACAGACCAAGAATATATGTTCATAAGCTATAAGATATGGATCCTCTTTGGACTTAACTATATAACTACTTTAGAAAATATAAAACCGAAGTTGTGATAGATTTAAAAACAAATGGTAAAAACCTTTTCTATCTAACGTTGGGATTCTACATCTGCCTCCAAGCATCCCACTTGGTACAACTTCATTTTCTTCAACTGGAATTGAAATTTTACAGGAGAGGAGTCAATATAGTGCAAATATTTGTCAAATGTATCTCATGTTGGTACAGATACACAGAGAATGCTCTTAGATTGGATTGATTTTGTACAATGTAAAGGCATTATAATTTGCTCCATCAGAAACATAATCATGATCTTCTGCCCTTCTTTTGTGGGCTTTAGAAGCGAAACGAAATACCCATTAATTCTGAGTGATTCTTTAGTAGTTTTTCGGCTCTATGTACTAAGATTATCAACATTCTTTTATTTGGTATGTACCAATGTATGATGATCAGTCATTGTTCAAATAGTGATTGCTAACATTTTTACAAGTGACTGGACCTTACTGTTGAGCTAGATATAAAAACTGTAGGTTTGGCGTGGCAGAGAATATTGTAATTTTTGCATCACATATACTGTTCAAATCGGCTCACCAATCATATTTTTAAATCTGAACTAATTTCAATTGAGGGAATCTACTGAAGGATAAAATTATTACGTATTACATATTTTTATGTTTATGTTTCACTGTTGATGTCACACTTATGTTTACTTTTGTTTTCTCTGAAGTTTAGTTTTATATTCATAATGACACATCAACATTTGCAATAGATATAGTGAAGGTAAAAGCTTTTATCATACTACCATAAAACTACTTTCGTTTATCAAATGGTATTCTCCAAAATATGCAACAAACAAGGGTACAAATGTAAACTGTAGAACTGTACACATTTAGAAACATCTTAATAAACTTATATAATGTTTGCAATTATTGTGGGACACTTGTGGAAAAGTAAGTCCTGAATGATATTGCTTCTCAAATATATACAAATATAAGAATTAAAATCTGATTGCCTCACCGATTTGTTTCACTAAGTTGATAGGCAAATATTTATCAATATTTAAAAATGAAGATATTATATTATTGTCACTGTATGAAATATTCAACATTTGTTATTCATTAAAGATACTAGCTGATTTTAAAACTGATGAAATTAATTGTATGGTGCAGTACGTTTCTACAGAATGGTGTAATATTACATTGTAATTATTTTGGTAGGGCATGGCCCAGTTAGAGGCCTACAATGGTAGTTGCTTGTGACATTTCTGCCTTTGAGGAGCTGCAGCCTCAATGCCACCTTGACCTCTGGTCATCCAATTAGAACCCAGGACAATTGTGACACTGGATTCATCTTGAATCAGGGGTCACATTCAAACTGGACGCCATTGTGAATACATGAAAATATGAACAGTGACCCACCACCCTACCACTTGAGCAACTTATTAGATCTGACTCTAGGTTCAACCTAGCTTCCATTTTTGAGTAATGGATTGATGTAACTCATTACATATCAGACTTTCTGACTAACTTGTCAGTCGTCAGTATTCGAACTCAGGCCTATCTCACGTGAAAGATTCAGATACTGTTGCAGATATTCTCTTCAAATTAACGTGGCTCTTCCAAACCCATTTAGGGCAGTTTCACTCATAGTAGTGGTTAAACCAATCTTAATGAAACAGGACTGACCCAAAAGACCAGATGTTCCCCCCAGCGAATTGACTAAGATCGACATTCAGATCTAGACAGATGCCAACTGACCTTTATTTTGACATTTGTGTGAGAAATACAATCTACAACTTTGATTTGATTATATGTGTATTTGTTACCTTATGGTATTTCTTATAATTTGTGATAACTAACAATGCGATTTTATTGTGTCTTCTCAACCAGATGATTGTTGTTTAAAGTTTTTTACACTTGTGCCCCCCCCCCTTCTGCATAAGGGTCTTTTTAAAATATTACACTAACATTTTCAAGCTTCAAACTCTTTCAATACTAACATGTAAATAAAAATTCCCAAATAAACTATTTTACTATGAATTGAGCTTGACCTTCACACGACCTTGGAACTGATATTGTGTTTGGTCTATCTCCATCAATAGTAATTGACGTGCATTAATGTGCATTGCTTCTGCAGCTCAAAGCTCACTTCATCAATCTTTAGAAAATATTAATACTTCTGGCAGGGTGACCCATTACCTGCTTAGTCTCGGGTTTGAACCTAGTCACTGAAATTCTTACTGATTATTACAGATGTAGTGTTTTTTCTTTGTGATACCTTTTCCTTGTTTATAATAAGTGATTACATGCTTATTGTACCTGTGGTGTAAATCAACTAAAATAAAAAAACTTATAAATTTGCTAAATTATGTACGAATTTTGAAAAACACTTATTTATTTTCTGTATTGATTCGTGTATATATACAATATAATTGCACACAAATAGAATGTGTTGAGAACTAAGAACAATTATATCACAAATCTCTAGCTACTGCTCCGTCCATAATGCATTTATAATATATCTTAACTCGCCTTCTGTAAATGTAGTATTGTCGTAGTCACTTAACATAGAAGCATCTATGACTATATTACATTTAATGTTCTCTCTCTCTACAATCTAGTTATAAATTTCTAAACCGTTCCTACATTGATTTAAGGCTTTCAGAGAACAGAACATATTTCTTACAATTTAGATGGCATGTCACAAATTTAACACTGTCAGATACAGCTGAACTGTTGGCACGAAAAGCAAGTTAGCCACATAAGACTTGATATGTGGAGAAGAAAAATCCAATAGTCAGAAATTGACATACAGTAGGTCTATAAAAGTTGTGGGTTCAAGTAGGAAAAGAATACCAAACTTACCAAAAACATTGCAGAAAATATCATTCAACAGCAACTCATTTAAAATTCTGGGTATCTGGTTCTCAGATGATGAAGATGAAATGACGAAGCTCAATTTTGAAAATAAAATTAAAAAATGGAAAGTTTGATAAACATATGGGTGGCAAGAAATCTATCACTGAAAGGAAAGGTCACAATAATAAAAGCTATGGTGTTACCTCAAATAAGACATCTGTTGACAAGATGTTTCTGTCCAAAACAGGTTTTGGATACTATTGATAAACTGATCTTTAACTTTTTACGGAACAAAAAACTACATAAAATAAAAAGAGACACTATTATTGCAAACGTCAGTGATGGTGGACTTAGAATGCCCGATATTTATGTGATTCACACTAAATAAAAAATAAGTTGGTTGAAAAGGCTACACTCTGATGAAGAGGGCAAGTGGAAAAACTTAACGTGGTATACGCTAAATATAGATGAATATCTGATTAATCACAAATTGCCGCTAACATATTCTAGTAAGTGTTTCCCTCATTTTCATGAACAAATAATTAAATGCTGGCATTCAGCAAAATGCACTTCACCAAATAGTGCGGAAGAAATTTATGAAGAATATTCATTTGACAATATGTTCATTTGTTCAGAGGGTAAACATTACAACTCAGTCAGTTCAAAATAAATAAGAAAAATAATAAAGATATTCAACCAAAGAGTCTGTTTACAGATAACTGTTCTTGGTAAGTGGTACATAAATAAATGTAGAACTAATGGAAAGAAAATTTGTTTTGACGAGTTTGTCCATATAGCCAGAAATAAAATTTATTTCTATAAGACAATTCATAGCAAAACACTCAGAGGGGTTGAAAAAGAAATCTATGAAATACTAGAAAATATTAACGTATGATACTTGCATCAAACATTAGAAATTCTCTTTAAAAAAGACACTTTGCACCAGAAAAATTTGCTCACATATGTTCATATGTATTTAAGTATAAATAGTTTTGCAATTATATCAAAATATTAAAATAAGAATATATACTTTTGAAAGTGTGTATATTAATAGGGATATAAACACAGGAAAATGTGCTGCAGATTATTGTCTGTATGCCTTTAGACAGTTATAAATTAATTTATATTTAAATGTCCGAGAATATTTAAGTCTTAACTAGTTACTACTACAAGTACTGTCTGTTGTTTTATACCTTGTCCATTGTAATTTTCTGTTTTGTCTATTGTATATTGTGTAGTGTCATTGTTATTATATAGAGGTCTATAAGAGCTCATATTTGACATGACGCTGAGCGTTTGAAAACGAGGTAAGAATTGTATTAACTTCAGTTGTACACTGTACACAAGACTGCTCAATTATTGCTTAGGATGACTTACCATTTGTGATATCATTCCTCAGGCGAAGCAGTGAGGTACTGAACTCAATATAAACATTATTGTATACAACATCACTTAGCTGTACATTACTCTGTTTACAATGTAGGAAGTGACATCTATGATAATTAAACAGCACATTATATTCTCTACTGAATTTGTCACAAATTTGTAAATGCTGTTTCAATGCACCTAATATGGGGAATGTAACAGCTTATTTTGTATCAACGACTTATTTTATATTACCTGACTTATTTTGTATCAGTTTTTGACTTATTTCATACTACCGACTTATTTTGTAGTAAAATTGCCTTATTTTGTATTACTGACTTATTTCATACCAACAGCTAACTTGATATGTTAGAAAACGGTGCACAGAATTTTGGCAAGATTTCAGGGTGATACAAAATAAGTTGATAATACAAAATAAGCTGCTCTATAGACAACTTGTTTTGTATCACTGACTTATTTTGCAGTAATTTTAATTCACCTGTTATAGTGGCTTGTGTCCAACAAAGGATGGACTCAAAGGAATTTAATCCTTACTGGATTCAATCTTGTAGCCTATTTACCTGTTAGTGATTCTTATTTTCAGCACTAACATTCTACAGAGATATAATCAATTAGACTAGTCAGTAGTATTTTGAAAATTATATCTGCATCTGTAAATGAACTTAAGTTTGGTGTTAAATCTTGGACAGGAATATATTTGTGGAAGTGTAAATGCCCTTGTTGAGTCAGATAAAGTTTACATAGAGCTCAGATTTGGTTTATCGGTAGTAACACTAGAATAAAAAGGTTAAAATGCTGCAACTGGTTGTAACAAACATGTTGTTTCCCGATAAAAAATAACATCAGAGATGGCCAGATCCCACAACTTTGGGAAAATCAATGAACTCAATGAGATTAGATGTCAAAATGTACACTTCGTACACTCAAGAAACATCTGCCTAAATATTATATTCATGTTCAACATTACAGAGTAAAAGTTATAGGGAGCATTGATATAAGTCTATTAAGTTGAACAATACACCTGTCCCCCTGCCAATGTTCATGTAAAGTATCAACCTTTTAAAGCGTATAAAGGTCAGCAGTGCTATGGCAAGATTAAAGGTCAACATGTTATACTGCAGATTGCTAACCTATACTTCCCAACCAATATCCCTACCAAGTATCAACATCCTACACCTTACAGTTAGAAAAATATGGGAGTGATAGTATTTTAAAGATCAAAGTCACTACCACAAGGTCAAAGGTCAAATCAAGGTCATAGTATGATGCTGCACACCTACACCCCTTAACCATTGTCAAGCACCAGAAACAGATCGCAAAATTTTAGTTGTGACCAAGATCAACTTCTGGTCCAGGATGTTTAAATGTTTTTTAATGGTCAATCAATGAGGACATTCAAGACAGCATTCACTAAATGGCTTAAAACTGTGACGTTGAACCAAAATATCTTGTGAGTATTTGGCTGAGCAAGCAAAAAAGGTATATATGAAGTCGTGGATTCTACTCCAACCAAGGAGTCTCAAGGCTCAGATGTTTATTGTAATTTTATTCTGCAGTGTAATTATGAGCACACTTGTCATTTGCATTCAGTGTGAGAGATCATTCCCCCACCTCAAAACCTACTAAATTTACTAATAAAGATTTTTAACTGAATGTCAGGTCAAGATGAGGTTGACCTCCAGGGTCAAGAGGAGGTAACAGGTGAAAGCAAAAGCTAAACCCGTGTGTAAGCATTGTTAGCAATTTATAATCTCCACACCACAAAGATGTTGATCACTACAATCCAGAAAGTTATGGCCAATTCTGACCTCAAAGGTCAAATGAAAGGTCAGACTAACGTCTCGAGGTCACACCCGAGTCCAGCTACCAGCAGAATTATAATCTCCCACAAGGAAGCCTAGTGATACACTATAGAGCAAAAATTTTTAAGCTATATGATGGAAACATCCTGACTACTACATTGACCTTCACCAAGGTCAGATCAAAGGCTAGCGTGGCCATGCCTCACAGCGTCGCATGATCTCCTAAGCATTTACACTAGCGGCAAGACCCAGCATCAGCCAGGGCAAGCAGCAGGTCAAGCTCAAGGCAAGCACTTGACACCAGGTCAAACACACCAAAGGTCAGATTCAAGGTGAAGGTCAAAAGATGCACGCACATAGTCCATTTAATGCAATGAAAAACCCAGCAATGGGTTTTTAACATTTATTAAATTATTTAATTCATTTAATCTAGAATACACAAGACTAAAAGGTTTTTGTAAAGTCAACATGTATACATTGTATCAATACTAAAGGCCCTAAAAAGGGGCCCAACTATAATGCACTCTTAAAATTCTTTAGCATAAAGCCAGTGGAGTAACCCACAACAAAGAAATTTATATAATTTAATGCTTTTTACCATGAGATATTTGTATAATGCCAACTACAAAGTTTTTACAATAATTGTTACAAAATTCGGGGCCAAGCCCAGTAACCATAGTAAAACACAGCAATGTGCCTATGGAAAAAAGGTTTTAAAATACAAAGCAGTGAGGGGAGAAACCCCAATTTTCTTACTTAATTTTTCCAAAAGACATAGAAATGACTTATTTAAGAAAGTTTTATATGAGAAAGGCTCACCCAAACACCCATCAAGATTGTAGGTGCTGTTGAAAAGCATGTAAGAGGGGGGAAGAGGAGAATTGTGCATCAGAAGAAATATATCTGTAAACACAATCTGAAAGACCAGGTACCCTGGTCTTTTATGGCCTGAATAGGGACTGAGTGGTTGTATGCCCAAGAGGCCCCAGATCTCCTGAAAGTATGAAACGTATACTTTTGGTGATCCCAACCCAAAGCTTTGAGCACTCTTTTAAGATGTTTTCTAACAATACTATTTGTTAAAGGCCGGTACTGGCCCTGCCTAGAGATGATAAACAATGGATCATTTTTAGCACCAGGAACTGTTTGCAACATGTTTTTTAGGGCCAGGACTGGACACAAGAGTGTCTGGGGAATTTTTGGTATAGTAATGTAATTTACTTTGTCCCGAAGCTGATTGGTCTTGGACCATTTCAAGATTACAACAGCAGAGGTATCCCCAAAAATAACATCCCCTATGGCTAAGTGTCTAGAAAGATCATAACCCATAAAAGAATGGGGAACTATGTTGGACAAGCGCAGGAATGAGTAAAAAGCCAACAGATAAAGTGCAGCAAAAATATGAGAAAATTCAAATTTTTGACACTGTACAAGTATGTGTCTAAGCATAACCAATGAGAACACAGGATTTGATTTAATAGCAAGCGGTCTATTAAGTTTCAAGGACTTCACAAACATTTGAATTCTTTGATCCCTAAAAATCTGGGTTGGTAAATCATATATAATAAAGAAAGCTCTAACCCCAGCAAGGTAGTTGGAAATGTTGGACAGAGTTAAATGATTGGAGTAAAGGTACTCTAAGAAGGCTAACAGAACATAGATATCTACCTTATCCAGGGACAGCCCAGAAGCCACTAGGAAGCCAATGAAATCTTGAAAAATCCTGCTATATGTTCTTTGAGTTGCAGGTCTGAAAGAGTGGAGCAACCGGGTGCACGCGCCGGTGGCCAACTGGGCTGTCCCAGGAGACAAATCTGAAACTAAATAGCAACATTTAAACATGTTAAATCTATATGAGTGGGTATCCAAACTGCATTAGGAACATGAGTGGTTAATACATTCCAAGATTTAGTATCAAATTTGTATCTAGATAACAAATCAGCAATAACATTCTGTTTTCCTGGGATGTGTTCAATATGAATGGATATATTGAATACTGCACATAAGAGCCACACATTCCTGGCACAAGTGGCCAAAATATTATCTTTGGTCTTACCTGAGGTTAATACCTCAACTACTGCCATATTGTCACATTTTATACGTAATTTTTTATTACTCCATTGATTAGCCCAGACTTTAAGTGCAACCACAATATTTAACATCTCTAGGTGCACAATTGTATATTGATGAAAATCATTGGGAATAGGGAGGGCATAACATTGGTTCACAAAAATGCCCCCCATGTCAATAAGACAGGCGTCCAGGTGAAGCTCATCCTGAATGGGTCTAGGATCATAATAGACAACCCCATTAAACTGCTTCAAAAATGTGCAGAACCAATTGAGATCTCTGAAAAACCCAGGTGAAAGGGTAGAAGTTCTCTGTGTTTCCATGAGTCTTAAAAATTCCAGCATACGGTTTAAAAATACCCTAGCTGGTCTCACACATTTAGATATTAAAAGCAATGACCCCAACAAGGATTGTAACTGGCGTTTTGAGCAGGATTTTTTGTTCTGCCATTCATGACACATGGTAGTGATACTTTCTAATTTTTCAGGGGGTACAGACATGGTACGAGTCTCAGAGTTGACCAAGATATCCAAACATATCATGGAAGTTGTAGGGGGAACTAACTTCTTTATATTGATATCCCAAACCTAATTTTGGGAGAAGTTGCAGTAGAAATTGATAGGCTGGATATATTTTTGATGGTAAATCACAGTATATTAGATCATCCACATAATTGTAGAGATTGTTAAAACCATGTCTCCTCATGATATAACGAATGCTATCGGTCACTTTTTCAAAGAAAATTGAACCATGCCTGTATCCGAATGGTACTGATTGATCGATAAAGTATGCATCTTGTTTAAGACCTAATAAGTCGATATCTCCAGGATCAACCTTCAGTTGGCGAAAAGCCCTGCTGATGTCCACCTTAAACATAAGGGAACCAGGTCCTAATTCATTTAATTTTTGACAACCCCATCATTAACCGAATATGACTCAGGCCAGCTAAGGTCCACAATGGTGCGCCTAACTTTTGATTCAGGTTTTTCTCTGGTCATAAATAGCAAAATATGCAACTGAATTGGTTTACTTGCAAAAGGGCCCAGCATTGCTCCATGTTTTAATTCCTCTGAAATATAAGTTTGAACATCAGAAGCAAAATTTTTTGCAGAAGCATGATTTTCTTCAGTAGACATAAGCGGAGCATCTCTGTCGAAATCGAGAGGGAAACCATATTCCAGTAGATCCACCAATTGCTTATCCCAAAAATCTTGTAAGTAAAACCTCCAATTTTTTATATTTAAACTGGAATCCACTGGAATACGGCAACCCAAGAAATTTGGACAGCCGGATTGCCTGACAAGTTTGTGGGCTATTAAGGGATCACAGACTTGTTTATTATCAGTGTTCTTCCCAGTATACACCAACAGGGGAGACAAGGGAATAACACCAAAAGGTTGTTCCATTTGAATTTTACAAGTCTGATAATCTTTGCATGCCTTGACCTGAGGGATACTACACTGGTCTACTTTCTTTTTGACTAACAAAGCGTCATTTTTGTCAATTTTTGTACGGGGATTTATGTGATCGTCTCCCAAAGTGCCCTGGGTTGCAAAAGTACAAGTATCCACTAAGGATATATCATCATTATCATCATAAAAATCAAGTTTGAGATCAGCTAATGGAGCAAATCTATTACAACACTGAGGTGAATCATCAAGGGAATCAGCATTCATTGGATTTTTTACCAACCTGCTTTTTCCTGGGCCTTTGAGATGGGTGGTCTGTTTTTTACCTGAGACCTCCTTGACCAGTTCAGGAGGCTTGCGTTGTTGGCTCCTCTCCTGAACAGCCACCAGAGGGCTATTTTTGCATTTCTGTGCCACGAAGACATTACTTTTGACGACATCTGCAAAGGTTAAACTTGGAACAACAGGTTTAGAAATATTGCTATCATGAAGCCATTTTTTCCATGTATTTCTATGGACTGCAATTTCATCAACATTTGTACAATTTCTTAAAGAAGAGTTATATACATATCTACAAGAAAAATGATTAAAATTTTTTCTACCAGAAGTTCTGTCCTGGACATAATCAGGCTGTAACTGAGCTGTATTGACCATGCGCAGGGTTATTCGTTTTTTGCCCGTTTTTGTTTTCAGTCCCGGGCACTGTGGGCATTGACCTTACCATCTTGTGCAAAGCAAGAACTACATATGTGGCGATAAAACACACCTTTAATCTCATGATTCTTGTTAAAATTGCAAGAATTGTCATTATAATAGACACAGGGCATTAATTTGACAGATTTTTGAGAAGTTTGACCTTTTGGAAATTTTTGAGATGCAGAACTAACTTGAGTTGGAACGACATGTCGTTGAGCGTTAGCTCTCCTAATTCGATCAATTTTGTCAGTTTCTGACCAACTGATAACCTCACCTTGCTCCATGCGACATAATAACAAAGCATGGCTAGCTTTTGCTGCCTGCCACGAGAAATCATTAGAATCATCTAATAAGGCAATCAAATAATGAAGCATGTGATTTTTAGTAGTCTGACAACTTTCTTCTTTCATAATTCGACAAAAACCTGCCATCCATTGAGTTATATTCAACTGGTTATAGGTGATTCTGTCTTTTGTGTTACCAGCTAGCACATATTCATGGGGCCATTTGACACGTTCTTTAACAAAAATATCAACCGCCCCACCCCTCTGACTCTTAATTTTTTTATCCGTACCTCGTTTGTCAATGCCTGATAACTCCCTGAGCCTATCTTGGATCTGATCCTGAATGGATCTATCATTTCGAAGAGTATGCAAACTAGGCACATTGCTAGGTTCCTCCACAGAGGAAGACTTGAGACTTGAACTAGCAGTACGCTTCTTTTTTGTCAAATTTTTAGCCTTAGGCTTGGCAGGAGAAGCCGATTTGCTTTCAATAACAGTTAACCTCTTTCCAATCGCATCCAGTTGAGACAGAATTTGCTGGTTGATCAGTGCCTGATCCGGAAATTTTTCTCCTCTCTGATCCGACATTTTTGATGTACTGGCTACTGGGTGTTGAGTGGAATCTTTAAAATGTTTTCTATGTCTGACAACAGGAGATTCTTCAAAATCCGATTCAGAGTAAACAACACCACTGATATTTAACCCAATACTATCGTCAGTACTGGTACTATCAGTATCAGACCCGATTTTTGACCCTGAAACCTGACCCGGTATTGGCTGAGAGGCAAACTCATTTACAAATACAGTGTCATCTTCCAACTGAATCTGTACCGGAATCTCAACCTTTTTGCGTAAAATGTAAGGGTTACCTGCCATTCTGTGCTTCTGTTTCGCTGCCATTCAGTTGTGTAGATGAGAACAGTAGTTGTTGAATATAAACGAAAAAATAAATTCAGAGAAAAAATATTTAAAAGCTAAAATCAGAATTTCCTAAAAATAAATGTTTCTTCTTCAACTGCCAGTTCAAATCTGACATTATAACCTTCAGATGCACATGGTTCGAGGGCTTAGCCAATCAGAACCAGCCAAGTGGCCACTGTCCACTCTATTATACAATAGGGGTGATCAAAAATTAGGGGTGAAGGAATGATTAAGGTTGGAACCTAAATGCCAACCCGCAAATCCCATACATGGACTGCCACCTTCTCTATTATGAGTCTTGACATAAGATATCTTAGTGAAATATTTGTTTGCAGCAACACCTAATCATAAATTATCATAAATGAGTACCCGGTTACCCTTAGTCCGCCTTCTCAAAGGGAAGGGGCAAAGTATAAGAATTGGATGTGTTCTCAAAGCTATGTATCTGATCATGCTCATTTAGTAACACAAGTTAAGAGTCTACCCTTGTCCCAGTCAAAGACGATCTAGATTGATAATTGTTTTTGTATTTTTCTCATTAATATCTGCATACAAAACTCTAAACTAATTTGATATTTTCACAATGGTTGTGGTATTCATGTGCTCTGGTCCTCCTTAGGTTTCACCAACAATTCTTACTCATGTCTGGGTGGAAATATCCAGATATTTTTTCTGGGTTTTTGCAGCACAACCTGCAGGTGGGAGTTTTTCTGTTCCCATGCATTGCTTGTTCTTACAAGTGTTGATGTTTGTTTATTTGGTATTGCTTATCATGTGTACTACCTTATCGGTTACATTGTGACAGGTAGTTGGAAGTGCAGAGGAAACCAGTACATACAGTTGGTCAAGGTCATGTGCTGTAAACTCCCAACCAACCACATGGGGCTGATCTCAGTGATCGGAGATGTGTTACCATTGCGCCACCATGTTCTCTTTATAATGTTGATGTTATATGGAATAGGTAATAGCGATTGGAGTTCTACAAAATGACTCCTCTATATTTGGCACAGAAATGGAAGTGAAGTGTGCACAGAAATGGTTTGTGAAGTGTGTTAAATTTAAGTTTGCAAACAGGTTAAAAGGAAGAAAATAGATTGATGCAAATGTGTGGTCTTTTTTGATGAATTTTTGAACATACCACAAACCATTAATTGCACTTGGGTTGTAGCAATGATGTGATAGCCTTTTTAATAAAGAGTGTCCGATTTTAACCACGATTTTAACACTTACAGCTGCATTCAGACACTGGGTGGGACGATATAATGTTGGCTTTCTACAAACACCGTAGCAGCAGAAGACTGTTGACAAATCAACAGTGGCAAAATAAACAAAAATATTCTGTAGTGAGGCTAAATTGACAGATTAGTCTAATTTCTCCTTGTCCTTTTTGAAGAAACAGAGAGGGAATAAACGTTTAAGAACAAAATACTGTTGATACCAAGTTTGTTGCAAAAATTAACTTAATGTCATAAGAAGGTGCTCATTCAGCGCAAGGATTAAACTGGTATGTAGAACACACATGATGTACAATTTTTAATCAGATCTTTTCACCCAGTTTGTTTTCTGTTTCAATTACACATACATATTAGTTGGGCTAAACAGTTTTAAACATATCCACAGCGGGTAAAAACTCAAATAATATATAAAGATATACTGATATGGAGCAGTGCAAAGTTAAGAGTAATATGCATACTGATACATTTTCCTAAATTTCTGAACCAGAAAAGGCTTGGGAGTGGGCTCAAATCCTTATTAATTCTCGTTTCCACTATTTGAACATGTTAACCTACACATATGGTCAGGAGAGAAGATTCAAACCTAAGAAAGTCAGTTCCTAAAGTTTCATAATTTGAACCTAAGGTGATACGTAGTATACGACACCAAAATGACAAGCTTGAATATTTTAATTTGTGCATGCTAGAAGCACTTGTTCAGTCACATTATGCATATAAATCGCTTATAAAATTCACACACTGATATTTCCAAATCGTATTACCATGTAGAAAATCCCACATTGTGCACAATAATATATACTTCAATTAATTATCACAGAATTATTTGATAATGACGGTCAGATTTAGTTAAGTGACATTTTTCATAATGCTTATTTAGTTTGTATTTCTACCTCAATTTTTTACTTGTTCCAAAAGTTGAACATGCTTCCCGCAGAAATTTGCATAACTTGGAAATAAAAAACTTATTTTTGCTTGTTTTAAATGTAGTTTCGTGGATTTAATTTTATTAAAATATGAATTGACATAAGCGCAAGTTGTAAAAGCATTTTACACTCATTCTCAGCTAAATGGGACAATTAGAGCCCAAGTTGTGGCACAGCAGTGATGGTTATGAAAATCATTCTAATTGTCACAGACCATGTAGAGCATCTTGCCACAAAATTTTTCCTTGCTATCTATTACAGATTTTTTTGTGCTGTTTTGTATACATACTGCCAAATTATTAAAAACTTGCATTTAACTTTTGCTTAGATTATATTCAATCTGAAACTGTTATAAACAACAAGCAGATGTCCATGATATGGTAATGTAATTCACTTACTTTGTTTGCAAATGCCAGCACTTTTATCAAATTGTATACTTAGATAATTAAAACAGTGTGTTATTATTCTATGGTGATGTAGAACACAATAAGTATTCATGTACACATGAAAAAGCTAGTACCAATATTTGTATATGCATTACTAAACTTGTAAAGTCAATGTGCATAGTTAAGAAGGTGGGGGTGACAAACTTTATATAATATGGCCTTACTGTCTACCCAAATTGCATCCCAGTTTCTTGCCCACTTGAATGAACATCCATTCTTTGAACTGACATTTTGCAAACTACTAACTTTTGTGAAATTTCAAATGTTTTACAAGTCATTGTTTTGAGCTTCTACAAAATCAATTTCTGAGAATGGTAGGTGAAATCGATTTTGACTAGTCTTTATTGCACTTACCATTACCTTGTAAATTATGTATTTTTTTAGATATCACAAATTGTCTTAAAATGGTTACCATCAAAACACTGACTACAAATGATGAATGTATTTTCTGACACCATCATAGCCTGGTTCTGTTGGAACAACAGCATGGAGTTTTCATATTCACAACCCTTTACTGGTTTTAGAGGCAATGACACAACAAAACTGGGTCTTCCTCGCATTCTGGTTTCAAGGCAAAATCATATTTTAGTGAAGTTTTAGCCATTTTAGTGAAGCTCCACTTATTTTCTCCCACACTCTGGCATTGTTTTTGCCCGTGCATCAGTGGTGTAACAACTTGCATCTATTTTGAGCTAATTTCATTCTTAATAAGCCCTTTGAATTTTTACTCTGGTATCTCTTGTTTTATTTGTGCAGGAAACAATGCAAGCCAAATTACAGATGAACAAACAAATTATTGAAGTAAATACCCTCCATCTTGCTCACCCTTCCACAAGTTTGTTCCATGCTGCAACAATTGACTGTAGTTAATGAGAACATAAATGTCAAAGAGCAAATTGTTGTCAATAATAACGTATAAATCCCCGCTGACTCAATTCCCATCAAATATACAAGTAAAGGAAAAATAAATTATAGCTATACCTTCTCATTATACTTCCTTTAGTTGACAAACACACACGATTCACTAAAAATCAGAGTAAAAGAGGACCATCACAAGCTTTAAAAAGATGGTCGTTTAGAACACTAAGTTTTCATTTTAGCAAACAGAAATTGTATTGCAATTGCTGTACAGTTTGTAATTGTGTATCTAGTCATTAAACAAAACTAAAACATGACAAAGTCACATGATGAATTAATTTTATATAAATTATTTGAAGGTCATTAAACTATAAATAGCTATAAATCTTAATCAAAGTAACAGAAGAGACATACTATTTCAGTACTAGTAACACATGCAGTGTTACTCAAGTATAAACCTTTTGTGTGTGAGATTTTGTGGACACAATCGATCCAGATCTGCTAAGCCTTACTAAACAATCTATAATTATTTATTTATATGCATGTAGTATACATTTGCAGTTCATTCTATTGGATAAAATCTATTATGGATGAAATTCAGTGAAGTATAAATCAATTTACAGACCAGCGAAAATTACCAGTATATAGAATATAAGTACATGGATTCTCGTTTAGTCAATTACACCATAGTGTTATAGTTATTTGTGATTTTTTTTTCAAATTACGTTGTACCTCGGAATAAAAATAAACACTTGATGTGGATGTACTACATAAAAACCATTGGTGTGTTTTATCTGACAGACGTTGTGGTACATATGTTATAGGAAATAAAGGTTATAAATTTGGTTCTTATTGTCTAGCTGGCCATTATTCTAGAAAGGTGTCTGCTCAATATTAATATACAAGGTGTTATTAGGAATCAAAAACAAACAGATGTCATAAAATGCATTTGTCTTACTTTTGCTGCTTAGATTATTTTTAAATTCATAATTAGGTTAAATATATAAGCTATACCTACTCCAAAATGGACAGAAATAATTAAGTTTCACGAAGGAATGTGTTTTAGGACTGATTTATTTTCTTGTGACATTTCAGGTATATTTTAAAAAGCCAATAAAGAACAATGGATGGAAGCGTCAGGTGGAAGTTGCAAATGTCAGTGGCCATAGAACTTGGATTAAGAACATGTTATGCTGTGTCCTTGTCACACGAACAAGATAAAATTAAATTAAACAAGAGTTGGGGTAAAGACCTTGGAATCTACTCATACACAACCCCAACATGTGTGTTAACCAACCCTGAAGGATATTTTGACACATTTGGTTATGATGCGGAATACAAATATTGCAAAATGCTTGCAGAATCAAACAATGGATATAATCTGTATAAAAATTTAATGCAGGAGATACTACCAAACGAGGTAAGATTGGTATAATCTAATTGAGAAAAAAGAGGGATAGCAGTTTTGAGAAAAAGCTGTTACAATCACTGGTGCAGTGCAGTATCAAATACTGATTGCTTTCAGCCAACATTCAATTAACTATAAAAATTATAACTACAGTCAAACAGAGATGCTGTGATGGTTAATAATAGAATTATGAAATACATCCGACGTGAACACAGTCATTTAAGTAACAACTAGAACAAGTTTGTCCAGCAATGTGTCCAGCAATCCAACTGGAATTTGCTATCACAATATATGAACATCCAAATGCTCAGTATGTTTGAAGAATTCCGAAGTTTCCTCCAAGACTTGAACAATTTCCACTGATCACCAACTGGGATATCCACATAAAAATCTAGTCCATGCCAATAAGAGTTCATCATAGAAATTTAGATTGTTGTTATCAGTTTGTATCCGTTTGATACAGATAAATATATCTACATTTAAGCATATCAATTACTATTTATCTGTTATATATCTCTACCTATGTAATAATGATTATTAAATTTAGTTTCTGATGTTGCCCCTTAGAGTCTGTCCTAGCAGAGATTAAGATCTATAAAAGTCTCGAATAGAATACAATGAATTAAGCATTTTGGAAAACTTAAAGGTCACATATCACACTTTTAAAACAATCTGAGTTATGTTGTCCATGATGCTTTTATATATATTTGAATACTGTCTGTACATTTAATTTGGATGTTTCAAATGTTTAAATGTGATATTCAAGCAATATAATAAATACCGCAAATCCCAAGCCACAAATCCCGCCATTTGTTTATAGACACAGTGTGACGTCATCGGGGAATAGAAACAGCCAGCAGTCGGTTTATTTTATAATGGCCTTTGACAGTAGGAGTGATTGTGGGGAATGTTTATTTATAGAAAAACAAGAACCACAACTATATATCTGGTGAACTAAGTGCAGGTCTTTTTACATCAGAAATTAACAAAGATACAGTAATATATGAGGAAGAACATTTAGAAGACGTGATATAGTTCCTGCACGTTTTTCTTGGAAGGATTTTTTTAGAAGGGATGTGGATGGGTGTGGCGTGGATTTTGTTCAGAATTTAGAATAAAAATTAGCATAAGTGGTGCTTATTAAATATCAGGCAAGTGTTGATGTAACTGTTAAATCAATAAAACCCCCCACCTTTTTACACGCAGTCATATTCTCTAAAAACAAGATCATGTGTGTACTGTGTCTTTTCATTTACTGTGTATGTATGGCTGCTTCAACAGGCAGCATCACACAATGTATTAGACAAACAACGTAATTTACTCTGTCAAAAAAAAAGAAAAAAAAACCTTTTACAGCCAGAAAGTGGGACTATTTGTCATTTTATTTCTTTGGTAGACAGTGGCCCAACATTAGCCAAACATTATTGTGCAGCTGCCTTTACTTATGTTACACCATCCTGGTTTTATTTATTTGTTTTATTTATTTATTTATGTTATTTTTAATTTCACTTTAGAAACTGAAATAGATTTTAGTTCAGCACATAACTTCAAGTACAGGACATGCAGACCTCTAAAGGCCCCTTGGTAAAAAACAAACTATGCACTTGCATACAACATGTTCAGTCTTATCTCTTGGGTTAACACAGGAAGGGGAGGGGGGTGTGAAGAATGTATCCTGTTTGTTGCAGTTAAAAGCAGTCTATCTTAAGGCTCAAATTTTAATGTTTTTTAAGATGCACACACACTAAAAAAAATTGGTTTCACCAAATAAATGTACAAGCTCATCAAACACTGTCCATCTTAGTAGTAAAAACCACCATCTATAAGAGTACATTATGTAGAGTGAAACTTTGTTATGTAAATTGAAAGTTTTCCTGGCTAACAAAGGAACTTGGGTCTTAAGAAAAGCTATATATATATAGCTTCCCAGAAAGGCTTTTTGCAAAGCAAAATTAAGAAAAAGTATAGTGTTTTGTAAATGTAAATACATAACCATGAATGGTGATGAATGGTGTTTAGTCCCGCCTGACGTCATATCTGTTTCTCATCACAAAAACGACAGAAAATAAACAGAAAAATGTGCTTTTTGAAACACTTTTTCTTTGGGGGGGGGGGGGTTATAAAGTAAATTTCTCACAATAAATATACCAAATGATTTTATTTTAACTAGTACATAATATAAAATATTTTCTGGTATATGGTTAAAAGTGTGATATGTGACCTTTAAAGTTCTGAAAGCTAATGTTGAAAAACAGAACTTTTACAAACTGCGTACATTGGTTCCTTCTGCCCTTATAAGTTACTGGTTAGTTTAAAATCACCAAATTATAATTCAAATTTAGCATTTATTTAGTAAAAGTGTATTTAAAACTTGGTTTCTGTTTCTTGAAAAAGGAAATTTAAATCTAAATTTATGGCTTAATATATAATTTTAGCACTATTTGCCTTTTTACCAACGATTTGTATTACATATTATAGGAATAAAAGACATATTCGAGTGCTTTATGATGGTTTTTAACTATCGAGCGGCTATATTAAAGCCACGAAGCCCGAAGGGCTGAATGCTTTAATACAGCCGATCGATAGTTTAAAACCATCATAAAGCATGAGAATTTGTCTATTATTCCTATTCTAAAATGGTTACATTGATATTTTGTTCAAAATAAACGGTAAATCTTGCGCAAAAATCAAAACAAAACCAATGCCATGTTGGCTGTTCTATCAGTGAAAGATACATAGAGATATCTAGGGTAAAAAAGGTAAGTATTTTTGTCACTATATTTTCATAAAATTTGATAAGAAATATTGAGAGATTGTCACTGTAGATGCTTTTAATTTTTGCAAGCTTTAAAACGATGTGCTATTTATTAAAATCAAGCAAGAAATAACAATTTTACGAATATTTTAACCACTTTTTTACCGTGAGTCGTTTGTTTACATTTGTACGCGAAGGGATGATGTACGTAGAATTCAACAGCGTTACTTTATTTACCGTTCTATATTGGTGATTTCTGAACTGCGCAAAAGACGTGTCCACGTTCACTGCGCAGCCATTTTAGCATATTTAACAATATACAGATTAACTGTGAATTATTATCTTTGTTTTTTCTTCAGAATATTGAATCAGATACTGCAGTGACTTCAACTACTGGCCAAGAAGTAAAAGCAATAGATATACTTGTAATGATACTAAAATTCTTGAAAAAACACATCAGAGATAGAACCGACCCAGACAAGTATGTCAATATATATGCTTTATGTATATTATTTACAAAGCGCCTGAAAAGTCGTCCAAATGTTCTACTACAGAGGTTTGAAAAGAACTATCTTCAACATACATTAGGACTAGCTGTAGTTATTTTGTAATGACAAGAAAGGGTTCCCTTAGAGCTGCACAGCAGGTGGTGAAAGAGATATACATAAATATTATCATTCGCCAGTGATCCATACCCAGAAAAAGAAGGTTCTAGATTTTTAATCTATATTTATCTATTACTATCTATTGCATAAACGTGGTAAAACATTATAGGTTAATATCAAAATGTTAAATATACCTAATGGTTAAGTTAATTAGTTAAGTTATTTGGTTAAGTTAATCCCATTTATATTTAAAATACATATGTTTGATCCTTATGGTGATTTCATTTATTTTAATCCTGCTATGTTTTAGAGTGCTGTTCACAGATTCACGAATAACTTGGGTGATCATATTGCCAACATCATCTTCAAAAAAGGCAGAAGAACTCATTAGAAAAGCAGCACTTGATGTATGTGTTTCAGTTTATTTTCTTATTCCCCAGTAACATCCCAGGACAGAGTGATAATACCTCATTTAATGTACAGAAAAACTCAGTAAACATTTGAAACATTTTAAAATGGTCTAAACGTTCACAAAAAGTTTTAAACCTATTTAAACTCTATCTTTATGCTGAAAATGTTTATTAAACGTTTATAATTTTTTTTCAAATATTCATCATAAAATGTTTCATAAACACCACACATAAAATGTTTAAACAATATTGTTGATCAAATGTTTTAAAACGTTTTAACACACATTTTCAGAATGCTTATTAAACCTTTGCCTACAAACATATCCAAACAAAGATGGTGGTGAGCAATAATAGGGGATTTTGGGGGACTAAAAATTGTCCCACATTTTAAAATTTTAGACATTAAAATAATATTTTCATTAGTGAGCAACTTAGAAAAGATATTGAATTTGACCTCTGACCCCATTAATATTCAGACATTATTATGTTCATTTGTATAACGTTTTTCTAATGTAAAATAAATGGTATACATAAAATATTTTAAAAACATTCCATTATAAATGTTTTTTGTAACCAATTGTTTAAACCTTTGCCAAACATTTCCTTTCAAACGTTTGCAAAACTTAAAATGTTTACAAATATATTATTCATGATAAATCAGGCATGAACTTAAACGTTACAAATCTCACCTTGTCCAATTCTGCTTTGATGTTATGTTTTATGGTTTTTGTGTGTATTTATTTGAGATTATGCTGAAAATAATTGCTAGACCTTTACGAATTTTAGTTGGGCTGGGCTTGGCCAAAGGGAGAAGTGATAAAATTTTGTGAAATATCTGGAACGCTTTTTGAATGTTAAAAAACATCTATATTTCTTTGAAGGTTCCCTGTTCAATGTATTTTCATTTACTTTGGATTTCCACTTGATATTACTTAAAAAGTAATGATCACTTCCTTATGAAATTTTGATTAGGGCCTCACCAATGGGAAATATTTTTTTCATTTTGGAAAAGATCTAAATCATATTCTAGATACAAAAAAATCTGCATGTTTAAATCCGTATTGTGGAAGTCAACACTCTAAACATGCTCTGTAGTTATTTAATAAGTTTGGTAAGTTTAGTATGACCATATAGGTGTATTTATCCACATATACTGTACATTTTTTCAATCTTTAAACACTTGTGTAAAATAAAGAGCTTTGGTTTTAGTATACAGGAATGTTGAATAAACACCTTTTTGAAATATACTGGTAATCCCCTAAAAAGGGCGAAATACTAAGTATGCCGTAGTTTATACTTTTCCATGCAGTTTATTTGACATGACTTGTTTCATTCTTTTCCTAAAGGCAGGTCTAGCTCCTACTCTTAAAATAGTTCTGAATTCAGAAGCAGCCTTGGTCTTTGCATTATCTTCTGAAAGAAGTGCATTTGAATCACCACCAGATATTTCTTCTAAATTCAAAGATGAAATCACAGTTGTTACAGCTACAGGTAAACATATTATTATCATAAGTTCGTTCCTAGGGAATGACAGTATTTATTGAAACCTGTTTTTCATAATTTTAAGTTTATAAGGTGTTTCACATTTAACTCATATATATCTCAATCATAATGCTTCACATTATTTATTTGATGTTACAATTCTTGTTCTACTATTCCTATTGTCAGATTTTATAGTAATTAAACACAAATTATTACATCACAGTATTTTATAAGTTCAATTATATTTACTTTATGTAGCAACGTATATCTATTTGACTTGTAATACAGAGTTTGATAATTTTACCAGAATTTAACACCAGCTATTTCTCATAATATTCTACTTTAAAGTCTTTGCCCTTCTATTAAGTTTTATGACTGATATTCCTTTCTCCAGTCCATTAACCAATGAATTATGACCCCCTGTTCTGCGACTTTAGGTCAGTTTGATAGGTTACTTTAGATCTAATAATCTGTAGGGTACAGTTTAAGTCACAATTCAATGTTTATAGTAACACTAGTGTAAAGTATTACACAGCTGCGTTATGCAAATTATATTATCCATGACTACATTAATTTATAATCGAGGGGTGATTTTAGTGGTGTTCTAATTATGAACATCCTGGGTGGTCTCATGGTGAATTACAAGGTAATCATAGGGAGCTCCAAGCAAGAAGAGATCTCATTTGACAGACCTATTCAACCTGGATATACAATATAATCTCACCTTTCTGTAAATAGTAGAAGGCCTCTCATTAACTCAGACATGTTTAGAATATTAACTTGTGAGCCTAGATATATCAGACAGGTCCCACTCCTTATGCCCAGGTCACAAAGTGGTGATCTTTGCTGGCACATGTACGAGAAATAAAAATTCTTCATTGTTCTTGGTCAATTCTTCATTCTTCTCCCTTTGTCTTCAATCATCTTCATCTTTCACCGCCTGCTACAACAAGCTGATGTTCAAAAGTATCATAGCAATTCTCTTTGATGTTTCCAGTGCAAATTTACCACATTGCATGGCAAGTTCTTTGATCTCACAATTCATTTGCCAGAGGCTTAGCAGCTAATTCCCCAATTATGGCGATTGTTCTTTGTGGGCTTTGATTAATTAGCTGAGAACAATAGGGAATTTGCTGGGAAGTTTTTGTGAAGAAGCTTTGTCAATCAAAGAGAATTGGCGAATGTAAACAGCATGGTTATAGAGGAGACTGCCTGGCAGTTGGGGGCAAACCATAAAAATCTTTAGGTATCAGGAGCGTCATCTTAGTTTATTTATTTGGGGTTTTACATCACTTTCAACACTGTACAGGTCATATCAAGACGGGTAGTTGGAAGGACAGGAAATTAGTAACATACAGTTCATCAGGGTTCTATACTGTAACTGCCGACCAAGCAACTACCAGCTTTCCCACTTGAGGAAGTGCCGGGAACCGGAGTGTCACTTTAGATGTGTGGTTAAATCTTGTGAAGATAGTAGAATCTCCTTGCTATTATTATTGATCTATGACAATGAGATGTGAGTCGAATAGCTATCTTGATTGTGTAATTTTGATATTTGCTCAAAGGTTACATATCACATGTTTTGTACAATTTGAGCTATGTTCTCCAGGATGCTCTCATATGTACTTGAAAACAGTCTTTTTAAGTGTCATACATGTTTAAATGTTGCTTGCAAACAATTAAATAACTAGCAACTAACCCCAAGCCAGAATTCAAGCCATTTGTTCACACAAACAGTGCGATGTTATCCAGGAACAGAAGCTAGAAACAGTGTTATAAGTTTCATTTGTAACAGCTTCTGACAATGGGAGTGAATGTAGGGATTGTGTTTGTTATGAAACAACGGAACCACAAGGATAGCTGCATGGACAAAGTGCACTCGGGGGGGGGGGGGGGGGGGGGATTTAGATTTGTGTAAAGAGAGAGTAGAACAGGACTTCGCAGAGATTGAAAGTATACACACATTAAGAATATTTTTACATGAATATTCCCCTAGTACTTAGATTGTAGACAAAGAATATTTTTCAGAATTATTTGACATAAATGTTCATTGTATTTTCATTTGCACTAGTCAACTGCCTTTCTTCAATAACTACACTGGCTCCCCATTGTTATACTGCATTTCTTATTTAAATATAATCTCCTTACTTTCACATACTTATCATTCTTGTTCAAAACCAGTAATCTCACTTATGAAAATCAATTATCTCTTTCCACAGTTTATCCTAGAAAGGCAATTGGTACGAAAAATTTTTGCAATGGCTTCCCACACTGAATGGAACAGACTACCATGATCAGTCTAATCACTGCACTCAGTAGCCGGTTTCCGACTAGGATATCCTCGACCTCAAGCATATTAGAGGATGTTGTTTTTTTGTGCTATGTAATTGTTTCTATTCTATCATTGTAGCTTTTTGGTACACACCAAGGAAACATCTTTTTTTGTAAATAGACCAAAAAAACCCTGCTCGGAACATAAATCTCATCGGTTATGAACTGTTTGTAACATATATTGGAAGAAATTGAATAATATCCACAGTATCTGTGTAATTTGATATTTTTCCTCCACCAAGTAGGTTATGTTTTCGCCTGACTTTGTCTGTGCATATGTTTGTTTGTGAACAAGATAACTCAAAAACTTATGGACGGATTTTTATGAAATTTTAAGGATATGTCTGAAAAGGTAAAAGGAAGAAATGATCACTGTCTTGATCTGGATCAATGAAATGTAATTGTTAAAGACAGATAACTCAAAAAGTTATGGACGGATTTTGACATTGAACGGATTTTGAAATTTTCAGGATATGTCCTGAATGTGATAAGGAACAAGTGATTATATTTTGTGAGTAATCTGGATCACTGTCTGGATCCATGAAAAATATATCGTAAGTGATCCAGATTGAGCTCCCATGTGGAGGTCTGCTCTCTCCGAGTGCTCTTGTTAGAACTCTTGTAGCTTGTACTTGCATGCTAATTGATAGTACAAGAATTATTGCCCATTTGGCGGGAATTATAGGCCCAGATTTATTGTGATTTAATTTCTATTTTATTTTTATTTTATTTCTTTGTCGTTTTCCACTGTTGTGGCTGCCAATATCTCTTGAATATCATCATTTATTTGTAGTTTCTAGTCACTCCACTTTCTTTGGCTTAAGACCATCCTCTTTTTGATTCACTTTAGGGAATTTTTATTCTAGAGGCTCAGTGAGGAATGTAGGGTGCTCGTGAGTTGCCCACAGGACAGAATTACAGTGGAAAAACTGCTTAGTAGTAAGGCATACTGGTATTACTCCTCACGGTCCTGTTCACAGTTTATCGAACTGGAGTGCAATGAATACCATCCACTGGGTGTTTCTCTTACTGTTGTTTTAGAGAAAGTCAGGATGCAGTGAATCCAAAGTGTTTATTCTGTTGTCTGCTCATGGTCATTCTTCATTACCACGCCCATACAGACTCCATAGCTACATCCTGAATGCACATCACTTCAATTGTGTGGCTAAGCATCATGGCCTTGAGGCCCTATTACTACTTTGTGGTGATGTCTTGCTTAATCCTGGACCAATCTCTGTAAGAAATTAGGGCCTGTGCATCAATGATACTGTATAAGCACATTCTGTTGACATTCTTGCTGTGACTGAAACACACATCTGCCGGGAAGATACAGACAGCCTGCTACATTCCATTACCCCAACAGGGTACAAATTTTTTGCTACAAGGCCTGTATTCTTAGCCAGGGTGGTGGTGTTGGATTTTTGATCAACAAAGCTATACAGTTAAGATATATGGATAGACCTACATTCAGCTCCTTTGAAAATAATAGCATTGCAATTGGGTCTTCAGCTTAACCACTTGTGTTAACTTGTCTTTAGCGGCCACCTGGCTCATGCTCTGATGGATTTCTTGACCAATTTCTCAATCTGTTTGAATATTTATTCTGAGTTTCTCCCTTGTTCCTAATTTGTGGTGATTTTAATATTCATGTGGATACTTCTGATAAATTCCAGAATCATGCAATATTGCACAAAATGTTCAAATGGCTACCCATCTTCATGGACACATTCTGGACCTTGTTTCCCACTCCTATCGATGCCAGTGGCATGTCCAATATAGAAGTTGCTGAATTAATTTCTGATCATGCTCTTGTCCTTGCTCAGCTTGATTCAGTTAATCTTTTACAATCATACTGTAAATAATGTATGCATTTCAGCTTATTCAACATTTGCGTTTATGTTGCCAAAAAGTAGCAGCTAATATTAGTGTATTCGGTTAAATAGTTAAGATGAGAATATTTTGTTGATATTTCTACCATTTCTAGTTATAACTGTTATTTTTTTTGTCTGCTTTGAACGAATTTATCAAAAGTCTCTTTATAAACTAATACTTTATTTAGTAAATATATGTTGATTATCAATTCTTAACCATATATGAAAGTGAAAAAAAAATACTTTAGCTACATTTTCATAAAATTGTCATCTTTAAGTATAGATGCTTGAATGGATGATGTCTGACAAATGTTTTTACCATCGCTAGTTATAACTATATTCTTTTGTCTGTTTTGAAAGAATTTATGAAAAGTCTCTTTATAAAATAATATATTATTTAGTTAATATATTTTAATTATTAATTCTTAACCATATACGAAAGTGAAAAAAATACCATAGTTACATTTTTATAAAATTGTCATCTTGAAGTATAGATGCTGGAATGGATGATGTCTTACAAATATATATTATGTCACATGTTGTTATAATCATTATACTTGACATTATGTTATTTCTCTTTAAGTTTAGAGTAAAATTTAGTATGTGCAAGATATTTATTTTCAATGCCTTTTTTGAACACTCAAGTTCTAGATAAAAATAAACTTTTGTTACTTGAATAAGTTACACTACTTTTCTCTGAATTGTATGGATTTCGCACCTTTAAGCCTAGGTATCATACTAGAGATGTTATAAACATTGCTGTAAAGGTACTTAATGCTGCCATTCTATGAATTTGATGTTATAAACTGGAAGTTATGTGCATGCTACACTTTTATTTAAATAGATTTTATGGAGCAATTTGCTATAAATCTTGTTAATATGGATTAAATATCCCTTTTAGTCCCTTTCAAAATTGGGTCAACAATTCATTCTGGGATACTCCTCTAATTAATATTTTGAAAGACTTTATCAAATGTTTCTCTATAGAATAAAATATATTATTTTGTTAAGAGATTTTAATTATTCATACTCTTTTGTATTGTTATCCAATTTATACTACTTCTACATAAAGATAATGAGCATTGGTATATCACTAAATTGGAGACTTTGCAAGCCACAGGCTTTGTCAATCAAATAATTTTTTATGTAATAGAAAATGTCATGCTGATGTTTCTACCATTGATAGGTATAACTCTTAGAATATATTGTCTATCGTTTTCATCATTACTTTTTAATTTCTTGTTAGAATTAAAATATGTGGCATTAGATTTTTTCATTGAGTGTCATGTTGCGGTTTACTACTGGTAAAAAATTGATGCATACAGGGTTCTGATAGTTTCTGCTAAAGTGATATTGTATAGATCTCATGATAGACAGTAATTTTAAACTTGCAAGTTTAAATGTTAGGGGTCTTGCCGATCCAAAAATCGGTTTGACATATTGGAATGGTTGAAAAGTAAACAATGTGCAATCTATTGTCTACAAGATATTCATATTAATTCAGTCTCCGAGTGTCTTTTTACAATTGACTGGGGTGGAGAATGCATACTTAATTCCTATTCCTCTGTGAGTAGAGGAGTAGCTATTCTTTTATCAAGAAGTTTTCACTTCACAGTAAATAAATGCATAGTGATAAAGAGGGAAATCTTCTTGTGGTAAATATTGTAATTTCCAATACTTTCGAAATAATTATGGCGGTACTATATGGACCAAATCGTGATGAACCAGATTTTTACAGCAACTTAAAATTAAGATTGTCAGACATTGAAGATGTACCATTAGTTGTATGTGGTGATTGGAATTTAGTGTAAAACTACCAAATTGACACTTTAGGTTATTTACATGAGAACAACAAAAAGTCGAAGTGCAAAGTAGAAGAAATGAAAGCTATCTTTGAGTTGTCAGACCTTTGGAGACTTAATAATGAAAAGGCAAAGAAATATATATGATTTTGTACTAAAACATTAAAATGATGGCAAGACTGGACTTTTATTTAGTGAGCCCAGACCTATTGCCAAAAATTGTGAAAACATATATGGCAAATGGTTATCGCACTGATCACTCAATTACTTACTTGACAATTGACACCAAGGTGTGTCAGAAGGGAAAATATTTTTGGAAATTTCATGTTTCATTATTGTATGAATCAGTCTATGTTAAATTACTCAAAGAAGAAATTCACAATGTCAAAACACAATACCATACCAAAAATAATGAAGTCGACTATCAAACATTTTTTGGAATGCTTATGTTAAATATCAGGGGAAAGACATTTTCATATTCTTCATATAAAAGTAAATGTGAAAAGAAAAAACAACAAAATATTGAGAATAAAATAAATGTACTGGAGGATCTGCAAACAACAAAATATAGCCACTTGTTATGTGCTGGCCAGAATTGAAATAGATCTATCAAAATTGAAGAAAGAGCTGGAAATACTAAGACAGCCCCAAATAAGAGCAATGATGCTTAGAGAAAATGTCCGGTATTATGAAGGAGAAAAATCGTCTAAATATTTTTGTAATTTTGAAAAACACTACCTTACAAACACATTAGTTTCAAGATTAAATGTTAATGAAAACATAATACAAAACCCAGGAGATATCATAAATAAAATGAGAGCCTATTATAAAAAGAACTTTACAGTTCAAAATTATCAAATGTATCAGAACTTAATTTTTTGAGAGAGAGCAATATTAAGAAGCTTTCTGACACTAACAAATCTATATGTGAAGGTTTTGTATCAGAATCTGAGGCAAAACATGTGCTAAAGAATATGAAAAATGGTCGCACTCCTGGAAGTGATGGTTTTCCAACAGAGTTTTACAAATTCTTTTGGAATGACCTTGGCAATTATCTATTAGATAGTTTGAACTGTGCTTTTATAAAAGGTGAGTTCTCAGTGGCTGAAAAATAAGGAGGTTTAACCTGTTTGCCAAAGGGGATAAACCCAGGGAATTTATGAAAAATCTTGGTCCTATTACTTTACTAAATGTAGACCATAAGACACTTTCAGGAATTTTGGCCATGAGAATGTGAAATGTTTTGTCGGACATAATTAGTGACACACAAAAGGGATTTTTGAAAAGAAGGTGTATAGGTGAAAACATTCGGTTGGTATATGATGTAATGGGTAAGCGGAAGAAATTGGGCAAAAGGAGCTTAATAGTATTAATAGACTTTGAAAAAGCATTGGATTCTTTAGAATTGGGATATATCTTTAAGGTTTTTAGGGCGTACAACATAAAATGGATCAAATTGCTTTACAATGATCCTTGCTCATGTGTAATTAATAACGAGTTCTTTTCCCAGCAATTTCTTCTGGCGAGAGGGTGCAGACAAGGAGATCCTCTCAGTCCATATCTTTTTATTTTGGGAATTGAACCATTGGTTATGGATATAAAATCTAATAACATTATAAAGGGTATAAAAATTGAGAATGATCAGTGCAAAATCGGGCAATATGCAGACGATACTTTTTTGTTACTGGAGGAAGGAGACAATTCTCTATAAGAATGTTTAAACACATTTCAATAGTTCTATCACTGCTCTAGTCTTAAAATGAATATGGAAAAGACACAAGTGGCCTGAATTGGTTTATCAAGAACAGTAAGAAAAAAAAATTAAAACAAGATTTGTTTTGGGTGGAACAATTTAGAATCTATGGTAGAAAGAAATTATGCAGAAATTATAAATAATACTGAGAAACTATTAAGGTCATATGAGAAATGAAAATTATCTTTAATTGGCAAAATTACTGTTATTAAATCGAGAGCAATTCGAAAATTTGTGTATGCAATGTCAGTTCTGCCAAAACCTAAAATAGATAGGATAGAGCAATTAGAAGCAATGTTTAGAAAGTTTATTTGGGACACAGGCAAATCTCTTATATCATTTAGAGATCTAGAGAAATATATTCCAGAAGGAGGGCTCAAACTGACAAATATTTTCAGCTTGAATAATGCACTAAAACCTTCTTGGATTAAAAACGTAATGAACAAGTCTGGAGCCTGGCAATCCAGCTTTGAAAACTTAATAGGCATTGACAGAACTAAGGTGTGGGAACTTGATACACTCTCACTTAAACATCTAAGTAGTACTTTAAATAACCAATTTGGGGAAGAGGTTTTACATAGTTGGTGCAGCTACAAATCCTGCTTTGTTCGCACTATTGATGTAAGAACTTTTCCTATTTGGAATACATTTTTTACCGTTAGCCAAAATTTAATATTACTTTGACCTAAACTACAGAACAAAGGTGTGTACTACATAAATGATCTGTTCGATCAGTCTGAAAACTTAATGGGATACTTATCTTTTAGAAAAAAGTTAGAATTTTTTGAAATCTCAATTTTGTAGACTTCTATTGTTTAACCCATGCCATTCCAAGGAGTTGAAAACTAACCTTACTCAAACCAAGACAAAGCTAGATGCTAATATGATATATCAAAAGGTGATATCTCATCAATGGACAAGTTATGTAAAATGACTTATTGGACTTTTGTTAATATGCACAAATCAAAAAGGAAGAACATTGATAAATGGATTTTAGGCTTAAATCAAAACATTGAAGCAAACAGTTGAAAAACTAACCTTACTCAAACCAAGACAAAGCTAGATGCTAATATGATATATCAAAAGGTGATATCTCATCAATGGACAAGTTATGTAAAATGACTTATTGGACTTTTGTTAATATGCACAAATCAAAAAGGAAGAACATTGATAAATGGATTTTAGGCTTAAATCAAAACATTTACACAATCCCTTTCATCAGTACTATAGAATCTAAACTACATAGCTTTCTGTAACATTAGAAATAATGATTGCTGTAGTTTTTGCCAAAAAGGAATTCAAACTATAGAGCACCTCTTTTGGAAATGTCACTTTGTAAAAACATTTTGGAATCAAATTGCCCATAGTCTTTTACCATGTATCAATCTCAGTTCTGTACTAAATGAAAAGTGCATTCTTTTAGGGGTTATCAGTGGAGACAACATGCGTTTAGTTAATCATTTACTTATTATTGTTAAAAGGTATATTTATATTAGTGAATTTGTGCCATCTAAACTAGGTATCTTGGCAGCGCATAATAGTATAAGAGAAGTATATGATATTGAGAAAGTCTATAAATGATAAACATTTAAAGAGCTAATGTAATCCACTAAAGATATTTTTCAGTGGTAATAGTTCAATATGATTTATACACTATTATACATTATCAGGAGATGCTATTTGTTCATTTGGGTTTTATAGAAAGGTAAAGTCAGAGTACTGTGTGTTTTTTTATTTACACTTTAATGTATTGGTACTGTAATTGATGCTTGTGAACATTTATAAATTGTTAGAATAAAATTTTTTGCCACAAAAAACTCCTCCTTTGCAAAGACGAATGGAGTCACCTTTAGAAGGTGACATAGACAGTTTGTGTAAGGATATGGAAAATTGCTCATTCGTTAGACATCCTGGTGATACAGTCAGTGTTCTGTGTGAACAATACTTAGGCAACTTGAGCATATTGCTTGATAAGCATGCACCATTGGTTACTTGTACTTTTAGCAAACAAGCTACTGGTTGGCTATCCAACTCCTACCAGCTGGCGAAAACCGTGCGGCGACAACTGGAATGAATCTGGCGTAAAGATAAATGGGCCTACAATCAAGCTTGGTTGGTGCAGTTCACTGGTCAACAAAGATAAGGCAAATTACTTTCAAAACCTGGTCAGAGAAACTGCTAAATACTAGTGAGTGGAATCACCTCAATATTGGTTGTCGATTATTCGTCCATTTTTCCGACCGATGATCGACCCATAATCGACTTTTTTACTGCACTATTGGCCAGTATATCATGAATACTTTCCGGGATAAATTATATTTTATTCCCGTTAGAATAACGATGTTTCCGACATTTAGAATCTACCAAAAGAACCCACTTCCGATAAATATGGTGGTAGACATAAACAAACCCGAAATTCGTGACAAATCTGTTGATTTATCAAAGGGAAGTTTAGGAAACTGCCTAAAATATAAAAAAATACATGCCTATTATGACACATAATGAAGATTTAATGGATTTCTAGAAGTTGTCTGTGACCGAAGGTGATTGTACTGTAACACCTACGATTAATCAAATGTTGGTCTAATCGTCCACTCACTACTAAATACTCTAAGCAATGGCAGGTCTTACACTCAACACTACAATATAGTCCTGAAGCAGTACTCCCTTCTCATGAATCTAAGACAGGCCTTGCTGACAAATTTTGTACAGAGATTGCTCGGTGCAATTCACTGGTCAACAAAGATGAGGCAAATTACTATCAAAACCTGGTCAGAGAAAATGCTAATGCTTCTTAGAAGCTATGACAGGTCTTATGCTTACACTATACTCTAGTACTGAAGCATTACTCCCTTCTTGTGAATCTAAGAAAGGTCTTGCTGACTGGTTTGTCACTTTCTTCAGCAACAAAGTAACTCAAATCAGAAACTCATTTTCCTCTAGCCACTCACTGACCCTTCCTCCTTCACCTAAGGTGCCTAATTTCAGCTGTTTTAAACAATTTTCTTAGGAGAAAATTAGAAAAATAATCATGAAATCACCCACTAAATCTTGTTAATTAGATCCATGGCCTATATTTCTTGTCAAGGAATGTATAGATATTCTACTACCCTCAATTACCAGGCTTATTAACTGCTCATTGTTGTACCAGATAGATTTAAAAAGTCCATTGTGACCCCATTGATTAAAAAGTCATCACTACCACCAAATGAATTAAAAAATTGCATGTCTCTTTCATTGCTGAATTGTAAAGTGTCTGTACATCCCTGGGAGTTTCAGTAGTATAACAAATTACAATTCATAATGAACTTGTCAATTTGAAAAATTGCCGCCAAGTATGGCCCTAGTTCAATTGAACCTGGGAGAAATGGCTCTATTCAAATAAGTCCCATTAAAAGTTGCTAAAAGTCATTGTAAAGCAGTAAGCTGCACTTAGACTGTGTCTTCATGTTTTGTGAAATAGTGAAATTGCAACCATGGAACAATAAATAAAGAAATGTTGTGGAATTATATGTATTTTTCCCATGGCACACAAAAATGTGTGGTTAAATAAAATACATAATCTATGTCACCCTAAAGGGGGATATTCGGAGCAGGATATGTATTTTTTGTATACAATGGCTGCACCTAACACATAGATAATTAGTGTCAATAACTTTGCTTTTTCTACTAATGTTTCAGTGTAACATGGTGACATGTTATGTATTTATTATTGTATAATTTGAATTAATAATTTTTCGAAGGTATATTTTATTGAAATGCTAGGATTCAAGATTATATTTATTTATTTATTCATTTGTGGTTTTACGCCACTTTTCACACTGTACAGGTCATATCACGACGAGTAGTTGGAATGGCCAAGGAAACCAATACATAAAGTTCGTAAGGGTTCTGTACTGTAAACTGCCAACGAACGGCAAGCAACTACCACCTTTTCCACTTGACGCCATGCTGGGAACGGAACCCTGGCCACTGAGGTGGGAGACGAGAGTGTTTCCATTGTGCCACCGTGGCCCCTGGATTCAAAATTATAACTGTTGCAGTAAACAGTGCCATTTTAAAGGCCAGAGATTGATTAAAATGTATGAAGTAATGAACCAAGTGAACTGTGGTACAATATGCTAACATATGTTTACAAATTGATTAATTAAGCAATGGCAATCTACTAGAGAAACAGAAGGGGTGAAGTAAGTAAGTATTTACTCGATATATTCCAGGTAAACAAATTTCTAAATTAAACCAGGACAAACTTTTAGAGGAGTTGAACTGAGTGGATTAAAATAAAATTGCAATTATAGGTTTCTTTCATATTTCTGACAAACAAGCCAATAAATTCATATAAATCTTGATTGACATACATTTTTAACTTTTAGTATTTGGTCAGGTTTTTCAAAATGTTTTTAAATAATTATTATCTATTAATTACATTTATAGTTTATTAGACATTTTAGTTAAACAATTTTAGTTAATGTAATTTGTGATAGAAATTCAATAAATCAAATGATTGACATAATGTGTCATTTGTGAATTATGGTTTGTTAAAGTTTGTTAGTTAGGCGACTGACTGTCACCTCAGTTAAAAAAATCTTGCAGATATGTCTATAGAAGGCCTGTCCTCTGTTGTTCTGGGGGCACTTCCAGACTTTGACTGGACCAACAAAGTAGCAAGAGTGTAGTTCTCTGTGTTACAAAGAGTGTAGCTCTGTGCTACAAAGATTGTAGTTCTCTGCTACAAAGAGTGTAGTTCTGTGCTACAAAAAGTGTAGTTGTGTGCTGCAACAGGGAGTGTTCCCAAGTTATGAAAATATTTTAATGTTGTTGTTTAAAAGACCCGCGTGGCAGATATTTAGTTTCAGTAGGAAAGTTTCATACAGTGAACAACAGAATTTCATTTCATAAATATTAATAAACTATACTTTGAAGTTTAAAGAGTATAGCTTCAATATTGGGTTGAACCCAACACTCTCACACCAGAACCCGGCTATATCAGAAACTATGTTATCCACAAATATGTATTAGATTTCATTGGAAAGGTATTTTAGCAGCGTTTCTGCTCTTTTTGGTTACACAAAAATCCATCCCGAAATGGCAGAGAAATCACACTTTAAATGTTAAAGATTTATTTTCACTTGTGCTGCTGTGTATATTTGGGGCTTTATTACAATCTCTCTTTAAATATTGTTTTATTTGACTCAGAAATCATACCAAACACTGGATAATAAAAGCAAAACACCCCTTCACTAGACATATACAGAAAATATGCTTTACTCTTTCTTACATATATAGGCACTGTGCCAATAAATTATTTAATCTAAGGAAAAGAGCTATGTTTTACCATATATGGTCATGGAGTTATTGAATTTTGTGACACTCTATTCGATTCATCTATTTATAGACTGGGGGATACTCCTCTAGGTTTCTGTGACCTCAGCGATTCTACTAGATTTGGGGAACCCTTTATCCTAGTTTTGAGAGATTCCTCACTGATTCTGGTGACAGCATATATTTTTATGTTAGTTCTATAACATTCTAGCTTTCCTTATAGCCAGTGAATACAATGTTCATCTGTGAGTGAATTTGCTGTGTTTTGGAAATTGCCCATGTCTTGGAGAAGACAGCGTAGTTATGCAATGTCTCTGAATATATGTATTTTGTGTTACTGGACACTGAAAGGATCACAGGATAAAGACATTTTGTTTCATCGAACATTGAACGGATCACTGGATACATATATTTATGTGTTAGTAGACAACGAACGAACCACAGGACAGATTACTGGATACAGTGGACGAACTTAACTGTAGTTAAGGGATAGGACTATTGTAAGGTCGGATTGGTTTCATTATTGTTTTATTGCATATGCTATTGAGAGCATATCAGTTGACTGTAATCATTATTTTTAATTGCTAAATAAATTTGTTAATTAAAACTTTGTGTCGTTTCCTGTTGCAGACTTAAAAGCAACCAGTAATTGCTATCACGTTTATTCCATGACCGTAACACTCATGAAGATTAGCAATATAACACTCGTGTTACGCACTCACATACTATTGTAATCTTTATTTGTGATATATTTTTTCTGGAACTTTTCCAGTTATATATGTGGCTGAAAATTGATAAAATTGACATTTTTTACTTGATCTCTTTTTATATAAAGCTTTGAACAACTTTAAAGCATCTACAATGGCAAAGTCCCAATATTTCATTAATACCATGCAAGTAGAATATAAAAATACATGGCCTTGCAACCAACATTTCACTGTATGTTTGAATGACAGATAATCCATAATGGCTTCGGATTTGCTTTAATTTTCAGGTATTATTTATTTTTTTATTACGTACCAAAATAAGAAAGTAGCTATTTTAGCATAGGAATAAATTACCAATTCCTGGGGTACATATCCCTGTATGGATACAAAAATAAATGCTAAAGTAAATGCAAAAATAGCCGACATTGAAGGGCTACTGTTCTGTTTGGTGTCCGAGTAAGAGCCAATTTACACAAAGGTCACTAGCAATAATACTTTTAATAATGAATACTTGATTTAAAAAGGACCTTTAGGATAAAAAGTAACAGCACATTATCATATTTTTAATATAAATAATTGTATAAATAGAGTGATTTTATCACAGAATAAAGGAATTAGCCAAAACATCTTATGTATGCTAAGTGCACTTTTACAAATATGGCTTAACAGCTTGTAGCCCTTGTCATATTATAATCAAAAAGATTAATGTGAAAAGAAATGTGAATCTCCTAAATAAATGTCAGTAAGTTATACTGCTTTTTACATAGATTATGCAGGGATTAGCTTTTGCAGTGGTCAGATATGGAGGGTTTGATACGGAGAGGGGATGATTTGTTTAGCTCTGTATATTTCTGATGCATAATATTTAGATACAATTATATCGTCTCTATTTGTAATACATATATTAAAAAGACATGGACATGTAATTCCACCTGCCATTCAACAATTAGTGTCACTGATTAATGATAAGTTCAGTTTTTTTCCATTTCATTAAATTCTTTTATGAATAATTTTTAAATGTGAACCCCACTTTATATATCTACAGTGGATGACGTTAATGTCACTTGTTACACCCATGATGAGTGGAAAAGGGCAACACAAATCACAAGGTCTGCTGGGGGAAACTGGGGCCCAAAACACAGTTGTGAGAAACTTATGAAACTACTCTCTTTTGCCATTGGTACAAAATTCCTTGATGAAATAATGCACAGAATTCCATGGGAATGGAGTCTGTTCATGGAGCATCTTGAGAGAGTCCCATATTCTCTTAAATATGGCATGGATGAAGTTGCAGTACCTATACCTCTCATCTTTGATGAGATATGCAAAGATCTCACTGGTGAAGGATTTCAAGAAAAAATGGAAACAAACAAAGAAAACCTCTCTTTTCACGAAGGTTATTTTATCATAAAGCTTCAGACGGTAGAAGCAGCATTTGATTTGGAACGTAGGAAGATTATCAGTTGCATAGCAGAAGTATTGAAGAACCAACAGAAATCACAGCATATCTTGTTGGTTGGTGAATTTGGAAAATCTTATATATTACAAAATGCTCTAAAAGGGGTTTTTGGGGAGTCACGCACAATACATATACCTTGTAGTCCAGAGGTAGCTGTCATAGAAGGAGGATTATTACTTGGTCACAACCTCTGGGATATAGAACGAATTACACCAAAATGGTAAGAATACAATACAGAATATTAAACACTGAACTTATCACTGATATTGAAATTTTTTCCAAAGTAAAAAATAGCATTACTCTATGAATTTCTCATTAAATGCAGGTTTAACCAAAGCCGTAATCAAAAGCATCTACAGTTTACTCAGCTATTGTGTCATTTCAAATAAAAGAATAACAGTTTTTCTGAGAGTCCTTTCTTGGTCACATTTAAAAAACTTGTCAACTACAACCTTAACATCCTGTTATCTTTTCTACATTTTTCTACATCATGATACAATTAACATTAAGTAATTTTTGAATAACAGTAGCTTATATGATTCAAAGTGTTAGATTCAAAATAATTTCAATCGAATTCACATTTTGTGAAATACAGTGATTTTTACTTTTCATACATTTTTGGAAAAGTAGCGCTTAGAGACCAGACCTTTCTCTGGCCATATTTTATGTTAATTCATTTTGTTCTCTATAAAATATTAATGACATGTTGTGATTTAACAGTCAGCATAATCGGTCTCAGTTACCAGTCCACGCCCCATAAACATACTGCTTCCTGTCCCCTTTTAAAAAAAGGGTCTGAGGAAGGCTTTCTTTGAATTCTCCCATGTTCCCTCGCCATATTTCAACTTCATTTAGACTGTACCTCACTAGATCGAAAATGACATATCTTTGTCAGTAGACTCTGGAAAGGCAGTGACTGTCACATAATTGGATATTCCTGCGACTTTCAATACCATTGGCACAACCATTTGAAGTATTTGTTTGAAAGAATAGTTTGGTCTTCATGATGTTTATGTATTGTGGCAATATACAATCAGTTTCCTCTTCCCGCTCAAGGTCCTAGCAAGCTATTTCTTGTTTCAGAAACCAGAATATTCCTAAATAACTGTTCACCCAGCAACATTTCCAAATTGAGAACCTTATATTCCATGTATGTTTATATTTATCTTGATGTCACAATGCTAACAGTTAATTTAACAGTGACGTTATGTGTATACCACTATAGGTATGACAATGGCTGGAATGGGCCCCCTTTTGAGGAACAGGAAGAAAAATCCAAAGACCAGGTTTTTCAGATTTCATAGAAACCAATATTAGTTTACATGGATTACTGTATAATTTTTATTGTTACTATAAATATGCTTACATAGCACTTCATCTTGGAAGCCTGAAGTTTTATCTCTTCACTGTTTTAAGCAGGATGATTTTTATTTCTTCTTGATACTTGGATTATATTTTCTTTCCAATATATATTTGTCACAGAAACAAAAGGATAAAAAACAAAAAAAAATTTAGACTTAATTTTGACTTAATTTAAACTCAACTTTGTTTACTTTGAGTTAGAATGTTTGTATTTGCAGGAGATGGAAAAAATTCCAGAACAACTTGAAGTGTTGGAACAAGCCAATCTAAAGAAACATAATGATTTAAAGAAACAATTACAGAAAAAGTCCAGGAAATGCACACAAAAGACATTAACAGAAATCAGTAACAAACTGGACAAACTTATTGATGCTTTTGATGACATGAAGATTGATAGAGAAAAACTAAAAGAAAACCTCAGGGAAGCAAATCCTGCAGAAGCAGCTGTCACATCGCAAATGGAAAGCATCACACAGTTCGTGAAAGATATGCATGCTGCAACCCTGAAGGACTCCAAGTACAATGATTATGTTTACTACAGAATCTTCAGCCTCATATCAATGCGAGTTGGATCATCAAAGCAACAATGGAAAAGGCTGGCCGAAATATTGCTGAAAAGCTACCCTGGTCAGCATCTGCAAAATACTGTGCGAATGGTAGATGAGAGGCATACAACTGACAGCGACAAAGCATTTGAAATCCTTATGACTTGGAAGGTATTTACTGCAGAGGATACATCAGTCACATCTCTTCTAAGGGAGTTAGCACCATTGAAACTTGATGTCAACAGAGACATTGAAGAAATTATTTCTACCCAGGAGAAGAAAATAAATCATATAGGTGAAGGTATGTGGAATCATTCAATTGATGTACGTAAATTACAGTTAACAATGCATATATATAGCAAGTATAGTTTTAAAAATTATTTCATTATGTTTTAGGCAAACTGAGTGACAAAGGGTTGAACAGGATTGCACGTGATGTTGGCAATGAATGGAAAGCTCTGGCTTATGAACTAGGATACAGTAAGGCAATGATAGATCAGTTAGAACATGATAATCCACAGTCACTACAGGGAGCCATTACATCAATGCTTATAAATTGGAGAAATAGCTCTGAAGCACCTGCAGAGGAGAAGATGAGAATATTTTCACATGCTTTGAAAGAATGCAAGAGACATGACCTGGCAAGTGAACTAGAATCAAATGTATAACGAAGATAGGTATCATGTATCCATGTGCTTAATGTCTGAACTTAAAGACAAATGTATACATGTAGGTATGTTGTACATATATCATATATACGACTAAATGTATATCGGCAGACTTGGGCGTTTCCTGGTCACAAGTTCAAATTTGCATTAATATTTCACTGAACCTATATGGTAGCGCTGAAGGTATATCAAAATCCCACTATGTTCATTTAAATCTTTAAAAGAGAGACATCAAAATTAACTCAAGAAGTCTGTTATTCTTCAATCTAAATGAGAAATAATCATAGTATATAATTAAGAAAAAACTTTGTGTGTTACCTGGCATGTCCAACATATATTACCAGGCATCTCCACCATGTACTGTTCAAATCAGTTCTGTTTGGGGGTTAAAACAGGGTTTTACTTGGCTTGGCTTGAGTAAGATAAATAGTTGAAAATAGTTGCCTTCTCCAGTAATGAGTAGACATTGGAGGACAGGGATCCCCAATTAGTCCATTGATTGTCACTGAAGACACAAATAAATTCTCTGGACATATATCAATATATACTTCATTGGTACTTTGGTTGCAAATTTACGTCACATTTATAGTTTAAATACATCATTTATTTACTGTTGTTACTTATTGTATCCCCGGATGAAAGTCGGGGATACTTAGGATTCAGTATGGTCATGCCGCCTCCGCCGCCGCAGAGATTTCTTTTAGACGTGATAACTTAAAAAATATTTTAGTTCGAACTTTCATAATTGGTATGTGGGTATATATGGGCAATGCCACGAATGCTATTGTTTTGTGACCTTGACCTTCAATCTCAAGGTCACTGGTGGCCACTTAAAGTTCAGATTTTGGCCATTTTTTCACATTTTGGCCCAGTTCTCATATACAGAAAGTTAGATCATCCTATGGTTGGTATATGTAATACATATATATGTCCTCTGTAAGCATTTGTTTTGCGACCTTGACCTTCAATCTCAAGGTCACTGGTGGCCACTTAAAGGTCAGATTTTGGCCATTTTTTCACATTTTGGCCCAGTTCTCATATACAGAAAGTTAGATCATCCTACGGCTGGTATATGTAATACATATATATGTCCTCTGTAAGTATGCAGAAATTTGACCTTGAAGCTCTTCATTGAAGGTCATCCACTGACCGCCAAAGTACTTGACCGAGGGTCATTTTTGGCCTTTTTCGAGATATTTTCACACTTAACGCTGACTATATTGCATGGAAACTATTGAAAATGGCTTTGGAGGTTGAGCACATGATGGACTTCTACTATCCAGGCTTACTGGTTACAGATCGTCATTTTAGGTCATCCACTGACCACCAAAGTACCTGACCAAGGGTCATTTTTGGCATATTTGGAGATATTTTCACACTTAATGCTGACTACATTGCATGGAAACTATTCAAAATGGCTTTGGAGGTTGAGTACATGATGGAGTACCAGCATCCAGGCTTACCGGTTACAGATCTTCATTGAAGGTGATACACTGACCGCCAAAGCACCTGATCGAGGGTCATTTTTGGCCCTCTATTTGTTTGTTTGTTTGTGAACAAGATAACTCAAAAACTGACAGACGGATTTTGATAAAATTTTCAGGATATGTCCAAAATGGTAAAAGGAAGATATGATTAAATTTTGGGAGTGATCCGGATTACTGTATGGATCTCCTGGTTCCATGAAATTTAATTTTTAAAGACAGATAACTCAAAAAGTTATGGGTGCATTTCGATGAAATTTTCAGGAAATGTCCTGATTTGGATGAGGAACAAGTGATTAGATTTTGGGAGTGATCTGGATCACTGTCTGGATCATTTGGATCCAGGCTGCTAGATGTGTTTGTGTACAATGTAGCTCAAAAACTTATGGATGGATTTTGATGAAATTTTCAGGATATGTCTGAAAAGGTAAAAGGATGAAATGGTTGAATTTTGGAAGTGATCCTGATCACTATATGGTCCTTTTTGGCCCTCTATTTGTTTGTTTGTTTTTGAACAAGATAACTGAAAAACTGACAGACGGATTTTGGTAAAATTTTCCTGATATGTCCAAAATAGTAAAAGAAAGATATGATTAAATTTTGGGAGTGATCCGGATCACTGTCTGGATCTTCTGGATCCATGAAATTTAATTTTTAAAGACAGATAACTCAAAAAGTTATGGGTGCATTTCGATGAAATTTTCAGGAAATGTCCTGATTTGGATGAGGAACAAGTGATTAGATTTTGGGAGTGATCTGGATCACTGTCTGGATCATCTGGATCCAGGCTGCCAGATGTGTTTGTGTACAATATAGCTCGAAAACTTATGGACGGATTTTGATGAAATTTTCAGGATATGTCTGGAAAGGTAAAAGGATGAAATGGTTGAAGTTTGGAAGCGATCGTGATCACTATATCAATTTTCTATAGCAAGTTATTGAAATTACATCCTTACAGATGATAAAATGGCTACAAGAGATGCCTCAGTTGTTATGTTTCATCTGTATTATATATACATCAGATCATTTTGGCTTGACAATTGGAGTTATGGCGCCTAGCTTCAGTTGTGCTTTCCAAATTATAATGTTCTGATGAACTTGAAAGCTGACATTTTTATTAACTCATGATGTTGTAAAATAATTTTCACATTTCTTATATTCTATGACAATCATGATGTCACCTTGTATGTTTGAATCTTCAGATATTGCTTTCTTGTTCATTGCCAAATATGTTGTTTTTTGCCAATACTAATGCATTTTATTATACACTGAATGGATGCTTTATGTCACCTTACATTTTCTTATTTTCATGCTGTTGTTGCACATATCCATATATCTGTTTGTGATGTCATCTAAGGTCTTATTTTACTATTCTATTTGACATTGATTCTTATATAATCCACTGCTTTATTTGATGCTGTATAATTGCCATAGGCACTATCTTCTTAAACAGTTAGTATTCCTATACAAATAAGTCAATGTGTAAGTGAATAAATTGACTCCTGGGCCTTATAAACTATCATGTACTGATGTTTATTTCGATTATCTCTCATATAGTAATCTCATCAGAGGCAATGGTAAAAATCCATTTTTCCTCCTTAAGGTAGAAAAAATGGCTCCGCCAGGCTCCTGCGGATACAAGGAGCTGATCCTGTGCTCCTGTGGATCACAGGATCAGTTTGGGAGTCAAAAAATCAATAAATCCCAAAAATTGGCAGAGAAGTTAAAAATAGCCCAATAATAAGTATTATTGCTTTTATGTTACTAAAAAACTTTTATTTAGTAATAAAAATTACTTTGTGTCAAAGTAATGTAAGTAATAATACTTGCCATGTGTGCACTCATACTTGGCTCCCAGAAATTAGACAGCCAAACACATTAATGCATTGTTTAGTGTAGAAGTGGTAGACAAGTGGTAGGTTTCCCTCTGATGGAAAATAACACTAATTTCGCCATTAATAAGACAAAATTAACACACATGATTTGCACTAGAAAAGGCTAATGGGAAATCTTTACAGATTCCAACAAAATGGAATTATGCTCCTAATATGAGCTCAAAATCCACAATTTAAGTAATATACACTCCAAAAATATAAAACACTGCTGTTGACAATATGCAACTCAGTTTGAAAATGCCTCAGTTAAAAGCAGGAGTGGTAACTAGGCAACTCAGGTGAGTCATCTAGAAACTGAATGACATCATAATCAAAGACACATAATTATGTCATAGAGTTGATATTACGTCATATTGACATAAATTACATCATATTGAACCTGGTATGGTTATGGGCCTCTTGTATGAGTGGTCAAATATAGAAACAATGTAAATAGGTGGCACCTGGGTTAGGGGTGCATTAAGATGACACTACAGCTCACACAAACATATTAATGCCTGCAGGATGTAGGGTAGGGAATTCCCAAATGTAAAATAATTTTTGGCCTCTACGGCCTGCAGTGTCATTTGGGTTATTACTATCCCCCATCCTATGTAGCACTGAGAACTCCATGTTTACAGGAGCACCCGAGGCTAGGGTGTTGAATACTGATCCTGATTATACTTCAAGACCATTCATTGCAGTGCTGAGGCCTGATTCACTTGCACTGAATGTAACCCGAGGAAAATACAAATAAGTCAATGTGTAAGTGAATAAATTGACTCCTGGGCCTTATAAACTATCATGTACTGATGTTTATTTCGATTATCTCTCATATAGTAATCTCATCAGAGGCAATGGTAAAGATCCATTTTTCCTCCTTAAGGTAGAAAAAATGGCTCCGCCAGGCTCCTGCGGATACAAGGAGCTGATCCTGTGCTCCTGTGGATCACAGGATCAGTTTGGGAGTCAAAAAATCAATAAATCCCAAAAATTGGCAGAGAAGTTAAAAATAGCCCAATAATAAGTATTATTGCTTTTATGTTACTAAAAAACTTTTATTTAGTAATAAAAATTACTTTGTGTCAAAGTAATGTAAGTAATAATACTTGCCATGTGTGCACTCATACTTGGCTCCCAGAAATTAGACAGCCAAACACATTAATGCATTGTTTAGTGTAGAAGTGGTAGACAAGTGGTAGGTTTCCCTCTGATGGAAAATAACACTAATTTCGCCATTAATAAGACAAAATTAACACACATGATTTGCACTAGAAAAGGCTAATGGGAAATCTTTACAGATTCCAACAAAATGGAATTATGCTCCTAATATGAGCTCAAAATCCACAATTTAAGTAATATACACTCCAAAAATATAAAACACTGCTGTTGACAATATGCAACTCAGTTTGAAAATGCCTCAGTTAAAAGCAGGAGTGGTAACTAGGCAACTCAGGTGAGTCATCTAGAAACTGAATGACATCATAATCAAAGACACATAATTATGTCATAGAGTTGATATTACGTCATATTGACATAAATTACATCATATTGAACCTGGTATGGTTATGGGCCTCTTGTATGAGTGGTCAAATATAGAAACAATGTAAATAGGTGGCACCTGGGTTAGGGGTGCATTAAGATGACACTACAGCTCACACAAACATATTAATGCCTGCAGGATGTAGGGTAGGGAATTCCCAAATGTAAAATAATGTTTGGCCTCTACGGCCTGCAGTGTCATTTGGGTTATTACTATCCCCCATCCTATGTAGCACTGAGAACTCCATGTTTACAGGAGCACCCGAGGCTAGGGTGTTGAATACTGATCCTGATTATACTTCAAGACCATTCATTGCAGTGCTGAGGCCTGATTCACTTGCACTGAATGTAACCCGAGGAAAATACAAATAAGTCAATGTGTAAGTGAATAAATTGACTCCTGGGCCTTATAAACTATCATGTACTGATGTTTATTTCGATTATCTCTCATATAGTAATCTCATCAGAGGCAATGGTAAAAATCCATTTTTCCTCCTTAAGGTAGAAAAAATGGCTCCGCCAGGCTCCTGCGGATACAAGGAGCTGATCCTGTGCTCCTGTGGATCACAGGATCAGTTTGGGAGTCAAAAAATCAATAAATCCCAAAAATTGGCAGAGAAGTTAAAAATAGCCCAATAATAAGTATTATTGCTTTTATGTTACTAAAAAACTTTTATTTAGTAATAAAAATTACTTTGTGTCAAAGTAATGTAAGTAATAATACTTGCCATGTGTGCACTCATACTTGGCTCCCAGAAATTAGACAGCCAAACACATTAATGCATTGTTTAGTGTAGAAGTGGTAGACAAGTGGTAGGTTTCCCTCTGATGGAAAATAACACTAATTTCGCCATTAATAAGACAAAATTAACACACATGATTTGCACTAGAAAAGGCTAATGGGAAATCTTTACAGATTCCAACAAAATGGAATTATGCTCCTAATATGAGCTCAAAATCCACAATTTAAGTAATATACACTCCAAAAATATAAAACACTGCTGTTGACAATATGCAACTCAGTTTGAAAATGCCTCAGTTAAAAGCAGGAGTGGTAACTAGGCAACTCAGGTGAGTCATCTAGAAACTGAATGACATCATAATCAAAGACACATAATTATGTCATAGAGTTGATATTACGTCATATTGACATAAATTACATCATATTGAACCTGGTATGGTTATGGGCCTCTTGTATGAGTGGTCAAATATAGAAACAATGTAAATAGGTGGCACCTGGGTTAGGGGTGCATTAAGATGACACTACAGCTCACACAAACATATTAATGCCTGCAGGATGTAGGGTAGGGAATTCCCAAATGTAAAATAATTTTTGGCCTCTACGGCCTGCAGTGTCATTTGGGTTATTATTATCCCCCATCCTATGTAGCACTGAGAACTCCATGTTTACAGGAGCACCCGAGGCTAGGGTGTTGAATACTGATCCTGATTATACTTCAAGACCATTCATTGCAGTGCTGAGGCCTGATTCACTTGCACTGAATGTAACCCGAGGAAAATACAAATAAGTCAATGTGTAAGTGAATAAATTGACTCCTGGGCCTTATAAACTATCATGTACTGATGTTTATTTCGATTATCTCTCATATAGTAATCTCATCAGAGGCAATGGTAAAGATCCATTTTTCCTCCTTAAGGTAGAAAAAATGGCTCCGCCAGGCTCCTGCGGATACAAGGAGCTGATCCTGTGCTCCTGTGGATCACAGGATCAGTTTGGGAGTCAAAAAATCAATAAATCCCAAAAATTGGCAGAGAAGTTAAAAATAGCCCAATAATAAGTATTATTGCTTTTATGTTACTAAAAAACTTTTATTTAGTAATAAAAATTACTTTGTGTCAAAGTAATGTAAGTAATAATACTTGCCATGTGTGCACTCATACTTGGCTCCCAGAAATTAGACAGCCAAACACATTAATGCATTGTTTAGTGTAGAAGTGGTAGACAAGTGGTAGGTTTCCCTCTGATGGAAAATAACACTAATTTCGCCATTAATAAGACAAAATTAACACACATGATTTGCACTAGAAAAGGCTAATGGGAAATCTTTACAGATTCCAACAAAATGGAATTATGCTCCTAATATGAGCTCAAAATCCACAATTTAAGTAATATACACTCCAAAAATATAAAACACTGCTGTTGACAATATGCAACTCAGTTTGAAAATGCCTCAGTTAAAAGCAGGAGTGGTAACTAGGCAACTCAGGTGAGTCATCTAGAAACTGAATGACATCATAATCAAAGACACATAATTATGTCATAGAGTTGATATTACGTCATATTGACATAAATTACATCATATTGAACCTGGTATGGTTATGGGCCTCTTGTATGAGTGGTCAAATATAGAAACAATGTAAATAGGTGGCACCTGGGTTAGGGGTGCATTAAGATGACACTACAGCTCACACAAACATATTAATGCCTGCAGGATGTAGGGTAGGGAATTCCCAAATGTAAAATAATGTTTGGCCTCTACGGCCTGCAGTGTCATTTGGGTTATTACTATCCCCCATCCTATGTAGCACTGAGAACTCCATGTTTACAGGAGCACCCGAGGCTAGGGTGTTGAATACTGATCCTGATTATACTTCAAGACCATTCATTGCAGTGCTGAGGCCTGATTCACTTGCACTGAATGTAACCCGAGGAAAATACAAATAAGTCAATGTGTAAGTGAATAAATTGACTCCTGGGCCTTATAAACTATCATGTACTGATGTTTATTTCGATTATCTCTCATATAGTAATCTCATCAGAGGCAATGGTAAAAATCCATTTTTCCTCCTTAAGGTAGAAAAAATGGCTCCGCCAGGCTCCTGCGGATACAAGGAGCTGATCCTGTGCTCCTGTGGATCACAGGATCAGTTTGGGAGTCAAAAAATCAATAAATCCCAAAAATTGGCAGAGAAGTTAAAAATAGCCCAATAATAAGTATTATTGCTTTTATGTTACTAAAAAACTTTTATTTAGTAATAAAAATTACTTTGTGTCAAAGTAATGTAAGTAATAATACTTGCCATGTGTGCACTCATACTTGGCTCCCAGAAATTAGACAGCCAAACACATTAATGCATTGTTTAGTGTAGAAGTGGTAGACAAGTGGTAGGTTTCCCTCTGATGGAAAATAACACTAATTTCGCCATTAATAAGACAAAATTAACACACATGATTTGCACTAGAAAAGGCTAATGGGAAATCTTTACAGATTCCAACAAAATGGAATTATGCTCCTAATATGAGCTCAAAATCCACAATTTAAGTAATATACACTCCAAAAATATAAAACACTGCTGTTGACAATATGCAACTCAGTTTGAAAATGCCTCAGTTAAAAGCAGGAGTGGTAACTAGGCAACTCAGGTGAGTCATCTAGAAACTGAATGACATCATAATCAAAGACACATAATTATGTCATAGAGTTGATATTACGTCATATTGACATAAATTACATCATATTGAACCTGGTATGGTTATGGGCCTCTTGTATGAGTGGTCAAATATAGAAACAATGTAAATAGGTGGCACCTGGGTTAGGGGTGCATTAAGATGACACTACAGCTCACACAAACATATTAATGCCTGCAGGATGTAGGGTAGGGAATTCCCAAATGTAAAATAATTTTTGGCCTCTACGGCCTGCAGTGTCATTTGGGTTATTATTATCCCCCATCCTATGTAGCACTGAGAACTCCATGTTTACAGGAGCACCCGAGGCTAGGGTGTTGAATACTGATCCTGATTATACTTCAAGACCATTCATTGCAGTGCTGAGGCCTGATTCACTTGCACTGAATGTAACCCGAGGAAAATACAAATAAGTCAATGTGTAAGTGAATAAATTGACTCCTGGGCCTTATAAACTATCATGTACTGATGTTTATTTCGATTATCTCTCATATAGTAATCTCATCAGAGGCAATGGTAAAAATCCATTTTTCCTCCTTAAGGTAGAAAAAATGGCTCCGCCAGGCTCCTGCGGATACAAGGAGCTGATCCTGTGCTCCTGTGGATCACAGGATCAGTTTGGGAGTCAAAAAATCAATAAATCCCAAAAATTGGCAGAGAAGTTAAAAATAGCCCAATAATAAGTATTATTGCTTTTATGTTACTAAAAAACTTTTATTTAGTAATAAAAATTACTTTGTGTCAAAGTAATGTAAGTAATAATACTTGCCATGTGTGCACTCATACTTGGCTCCCAGAAATTAGACAGCCAAACACATTAATGCATTGTTTAGTGTAGAAGTGGTAGACAAGTGGTAGGTTTCCCTCTGATGGAAAATAACACTAATTTCGCCATTAATAAGACAAAATTAACACACATGATTTGCACTAGAAAAGGCTAATGGGAAATCTTTACAGATTCCAACAAAATGGAATTATGCTCCTAATATGAGCTCAAAATCCACAATTTAAGTAATATACACTCCAAAAATATAAAACACTGCTGTTGACAATATGCAACTCAGTTTGAAAATGCCTCAGTTAAAAGCAGGAGTGGTAACTAGGCAACTCAGGTGAGTCATCTAGAAACTGAATGACATCATAATCAAAGACACATAATTATGTCATAGAGTTGATATTACGTCATATTGACATAAATTACATCATATTGAACCTGGTATGGTTATGGGCCTCTTGTATGAGTGGTCAAATATAGAAACAATGTAAATAGGTGGCACCTGGGTTAGGGGTGCATTAAGATGACACTACAGCTCACACAAACATATTAATGCCTGCAGGATGTAGGGTAGGGAATTCCCAAATGTAAAATAATTTTTGGCCTCTACGGCCTGCAGTGTCATTTGGGTTATTACTATCCCCCATCCTATGTAGCACTGAGAACTCCATGTTTACAGGAGCACCCGAGGCTAGGGTGTTGAATACTGATCCTGATTATACTTCAAGACCATTCATTGCAGTGCTGAGGCCTGATTCACTTGCACTGAATGTAACCCGAGGAAAATACAAATAAGTCAATGTGTAAGTGAATAAATTGACTCCTGGGCCTTATAAACTATCATGTACTGATGTTTATTTCGATTATCTCTCATATAGTAATCTCATCAGAGGCAATGGTAAAAATCCATTTTTCCTCCTTAAGGTAGAAAAAATGGCTCCGCCAGGCTCCTGCGGATACAAGGAGCTGATCCTGTGCTCCTGTGGATCACAGGATCAGTTTGGGAGTCAAAAAATCAATAAATCCCAAAAATTGGCAGAGAAGTTAAAAATAGCCCAATAATAAGTATTATTGCTTTTATGTTACTAAAAAACTTTTATTTAGTAATAAAAATTACTTTGTGTCAAAGTAATGTAAGTAATAATACTTGCCATGTGTGCACTCATACTTGGCTCCCAGAAATTAGACAGCCAAACACATTAATGCATTGTTTAGTGTAGAAGTGGTAGACAAGTGGTAGGTTTCCCTCTGATGGAAAATAACACTAATTTCGCCATTAATAAGACAAAATTAACACACATGATTTGCACTAGAAAAGGCTAATGGGAAATCTTTACAGATTCCAACAAAATGGAATTATGCTCCTAATATGAGCTCAAAATCCACAATTTAAGTAATATACACTCCAAAAATATAAAACACTGCTGTTGACAATATGCAACTCAGTTTGAAAATGCCTCAGTTAAAAGCAGGAGTGGTAACTAGGCAACTCAGGTGAGTCATCTAGAAACTGAATGACATCATAATCAAAGACACATAATTATGTCATAGAGTTGATATTACGTCATATTGACATAAATTACATCATATTGAACCTGGTATGGTTATGGGCCTCTTGTATGAGTGGTCAAATATAGAAACAATGTAAATAGGTGGCACCTGGGTTAGGGGTGCATTAAGATGACACTACAGCTCACACAAACATATTAATGCCTGCAGGATGTAGGGTAGGGAATTCCCAAATGTAAAATAATTTTTGGCCTCTACGGCCTGCAGTGTCATTTGGGTTATTACTATCCCCCATCCTATGTAGCACTGAGAACTCCATGTTTACAGGAGCACCCGAGGCTAGGGTGTTGAATACTGATCCTGATTATACTTCAAGACCATTCATTGCAGTGCTGAGGCCTGATTCACTTGCACTGAATGTAACCCGAGGAAAATACAAATAAGTCAATGTGTAAGTGAATAAATTGACTCCTGGGCCTTATAAACTATCATGTACTGATGTTTATTTCGATTATCTCTCATATAGTAATCTCATCAGAGGCAATGGTAAAAATCCATTTTTCCTCCTTAAGGTAGAAAAAATGGCTCCGCCAGGCTCCTGCGGATACAAGGAGCTGATCCTGTGCTCCTGTGGATCACAGGATCAGTTTGGGAGTCAAAAAATCAATAAATCCCAAAAATTGGCAGAGAAGTTAAAAATAGCCCAATAATAAGTATTACTGCTTTTATGTTACTAAAAAACTTTTATTTAGTAATAAAAATTACTTTGTGTCAAAGTAATGTAAGTAATAATACTTGCCATGTGTGCACTCATACTTGGCTCCCAGAAATTAGACAGCCAAACACATTAATGCATTGTTTAGTGTAGAAGTGGTAGACAAGTGGTAGGTTTCCCTCTGATGGAAAATAACACTAATTTCGCCATTAATAAGACAAAATTAACACACATGATTTGCACTAGAAAAGGCTAATGGAAATATGCTCCTAATATGAGCTCAAAATCCACAATTTAAGTAATATACACTCCAAAAATATAAAACACTGCTGTTGACAATATGCAACTCAGTTTGAAAATGCCTCAGTTAAAAGCAGGAGTGGTAACTAGGCAACTCAGGTGAGTCATCTAGAAACTGAATGACATCATAATCAAAGACACATAATTATGTCATAGAGTTGATATTACGTCATATTGACATAAATTACATCATATTGAACCTGGTATGGTTATGGGCCTCTTGTATGAGTGGTCAAATATAGAAACAATGTAAATAGGTGGCACCTGGGTTAGGGGTGCATTAAGATGACACTACAGCTCACACAAACATATTAATGCCTGCAGGATGTAGGGTAGGGAATTCCCAAATGTAAAATAATTTTTGGCCTCTACGGCCTGCAGTGTCATTTGGGTTATTACTATCCCCCATCCTATGTAGCACTGAGAACTCCATGTTTACAGGAGCACCCGAGGCTAGGGTGTTGAATACTGATCCTGATTATACTTCAAGACCATTCATTGCAGTGCTGAGGCCTGATTCACTTGCACTGAATGTAACCCGAGGAAAATACAAATAAGTCAATGTGTAAGTGAATAAATTGACTCCTGGGCCTTATAAACTATCATGTACTGATGTTTATTTCGATTATCTCTCATATAGTAATCTCATCAGAGGCAATGGTAAAAATCCATTTTTCCTCCTTAAGGTAGAAAAAATGGCTCCGCCAGGCTCCTGCGGATACAAGGAGCTGATCCTGTGCTCCTGTGGATCACAGGATCAGTTTGGGAGTCAAAAAATCAATAAATCCCAAAAATTGGCAGAGAAGTTAAAAATAGCCCAATAATAAGTATTATTGCTTTTATGTTACTAAAAAACTTTTATTTAGTAATAAAAATTACTTTGTGTCAAAGTAATGTAAGTAATAATACTTGCCATGTGTGCACTCATACTTGGCTCCCAGAAATTAGACAGCCAAACACATTAATGCATTGTTTAGTGTAGAAGTGGTAGACAAGTGGTAGGTTTCCCTCTGATGGAAAATAACACTAATTTCGCCATTAATAAGACAAAATTAACACACATGATTTGCACTAGAAAAGGCTAATGGGAAATCTTTACAGATTCCAACAAAATGGAATTATGCTCCTAATATGAGCTCAAAATCCACAATTTAAGTAATATACACTCCAAAAATATAAAACACTGCTGTTGACAATATGCAACTCAGTTTGAAAATGCCTCAGTTAAAAGCAGGAGTGGTAACTAGGCAACTCAGGTGAGTCATCTAGAAACTGAATGACATCATAATCAAAGACACATAATTATGTCATAGAGTTGATATTACGTCATATTGACATAAATTACATCATATTGAACCTGGTATGGTTATGGGCCTCTTGTATGAGTGGTCAAATATAGAAACAATGTAAATAGGTGGCACCTGGGTTAGGGGTGCATTAAGATGACACTACAGCTCACACAAACATATTAATGCCTGCAGGATGTAGGGTAGGGAATTCCCAAATGTAAAATAATTTTTGGCCTCTACGGCCTGCAGTGTCATTTGGGTTATTACTATCCCCCATCCTATGTAGCACTGAGAACTCCATGTTTACAGGAGCACCCGAGGCTAGGGTGTTGAATACTGATCCTGATTATACTTCAAGACCATTCATTGCAGTGCTGAGGCCTGATTCACTTGCACTGAATGTAACCCGAGGAAAATACAAATAAGTCAATGTGTAAGTGAATAAATTGACTCCTGGGCCTTATAAACTATCATGTACTGATGTTTATTTCGATTATCTCTCATATAGTAATCTCATCAGAGGCAATGGTAAAAATCCATTTTTCCTCCTTAAGGTAGAAAAAATGGCTCCGCCAGGCTCCTGCGGATACAAGGAGCTGATCCTGTGCTCCTGTGGATCACAGGATCAGTTTGGGAGTCAAAAAATCAATAAATCCCAAAAATTGGCAGAGAAGTTAAAAATAGCCCAATAATAAGTATTATTGCTTTTATGTTACTAAAAAACTTTTATTTAGTAATAAAAATTACTTTGTGTCAAAGTAATGTAAGTAATAATACTTGCCATGTGTGCACTCATACTTGGCTCCCAGAAATTAGACAGCCAAACACATTAATGCATTGTTTAGTGTAGAAGTGGTAGACAAGTGGTAGGTTTCCCTCTGATGGAAAATAACACTAATTTCGCCATTAATAAGACAAAATTAACACACATGATTTGCACTAGAAAAGGCTAATGGGAAATCTTTACAGATTCCAACAAAATGGAATTATGCTCCTAATATGAGCTCAAAATCCACAATTTAAGTAATATACACTCCAAAAATATAAAACACTGCTGTTGACAATATGCAACTCAGTTTGAAAATGCCTCAGTTAAAAGCAGGAGTGGTAACTAGGCAACTCAGGTGAGTCATCTAGAAACTGAATGACATCATAATCAAAGACACATAATTATGTCATAGAGTTGATATTACGTCATATTGACATAAATTACATCATATTGAACCTGGTATGGTTATGGACCTCTTGTATGAGTGGTCAAATATAGAAACAATGTAAATAGGTGGCACCTAGGTTAGGGGTGCATTAAGATGACACTACAGCTCACACAAACATATTAATGCCTGCAGGATGTAGGGTAGGGAATTCCCAAATGTAAAATAATTTTTGGCCTCTACGGCCTGCAGTGTCATTTGGGTTATTACTATCCCCCATCCTATGTAGCACTGAGAACTCCATGTTTACAGGAGCACCCGAGGCTAGGGTGTTGAATACTGATCCTGATTATACTTCAAGACCATTCATTGCAGTGCTGAGGCCTGATTCACTTGCACTGAATGTAACCCGAGGAAAATACAAATAAGTCAATGTGTAAGTGAATAAATTGACTCCTGGGCCTTATAAACTATCATGTACTGATGTTTATTTCGATTATCTCTCATATAGTAATCTCATCAGAGGCAATGGTAAAAATCCATTTTTCCTCCTTAAGGTAGAAAAAATGGCTCCGCCAGGCTCCTGCGGATACAAGGAGCTGATCCTGTGCTCCTGTGGATCACAGGATCAGTTTGGGAGTCAAAAAATCAATAAATCCCAAAAATTGGCAGAGAAGTTAAAAATAGCCCAATAATAAGTATTATTGCTTTTATGTTACTAAAAAACTTTTATTTAGTAATAAAAATTACTTTGTGTCAAAGTAATGTAAGTAATAATACTTGCCATGTGTGCACTCATACTTGGCTCCCAGAAATTAGACAGCCAAACACATTAATGCATTGTTTAGTGTAGAAGTGGTAGACAAGTGGTAGGTTTCCCTCTGATGGAAAATAACACTAATTTCGCCATTAATAAGACAAAATTAACACACATGATTTGCACTAGAAAAGGCTAATGGGAAATCTTTACAGATTCCAACAAAATGGAATTATGCTCCTAATATGAGCTCAAAATCCACAATTTAAGTAATATACACTCCAAAAATATAAAACACTGCTGTTGACAATATGCAACTCAGTTTGAAAATGCCTCAGTTAAAAGCAGGAGTGGTAACTAGGCAACTCAGGTGAGTCATCTAGAAACTGAATGACATCATAATCAAAGACACATAATTATGTCATAGAGTTGATATTACGTCATATTGACATAAATTACATCATATTGAACCTGGTATGGTTATGGGCCTCTTGTATGAGTGGTCAAATATAGAAACAATGTAAATAGGTGGCACCTGGGTTAGGGGTGCATTAAGATGACACTACAGCTCACACAAACATATTAATGCCTGCAGGATGTAGGGTAGGGAATTCCCAAATGTAAAATAATTTTTGGCCTCTACGGCCTGCAGTGTCATTTGGGTTATTACTATCCCCCATCCTATGTAGCACTGAGAACTCCATGTTTACAGGAGCACCCGAGGCTAGGGTGTTGAATACTGATCCTGATTATACTTCAAGACCATTCATTGCAGTGCTGAGGCCTGATTCACTTGCACTGAATGTAACCCGAGGAAAATACAAATAAGTCAATGTGTAAGTGAATAAATTGACTCCTGGGCCTTATAAACTATCATGTACTGATGTTTATTTCGATTATCTCTCATATAGTAATCTCATCAGAGGCAATGGTAAAAATCCATTTTTCCTCCTTAAGGTAGAAAAAATGGCTCCGCCAGGCTCCTGCGGATACAAGGAGCTGATCCTGTGCTCCTGTGGATCACAGGATCAGTTTGGGAGTCAAAAAATCAATAAATCCCAAAAATTGGCAGAGAAGTTAAAAATAGCCCAATAATAAGTATTATTGCTTTTATGTTACTAAAAAACTTTTATTTAGTAATAAAAATTACTTTGTGTCAAAGTAATGTAAGTAATAATACTTGCCATGTGTGCACTCATACTTGGCTCCCAGAAATTAGACAGCCAAACACATTAATGCATTAACTGAGGCATTTTCAAACTGAGTTGCATATTGTCAACAGCAGTGTTTTATATTTTTGGAGTGTATATTACTTAAATTGTGGATTTTGAGCTCATATTAGGAGCATAATTCCATTTTGTTGGAATCTGTAAAGATTTCCCATTAGCCTTTTCTAGTGCAAATCATGTGTGTTAATTTTGTCTTATTAATGGCGAAATTAGTGTTATTTTCCATCAGAGGGAAACCTACCACTTGTCTACCACTTCTACACTAAACAATGCATTAATGTGTTTGGCTGTCTAATTTCTGGGAGCCAAGTATGAGTGCACACATGGCAAGTATTATTACTTACATTACTTTGACACAAAGTAATTTTTATTACTAAATAAAAGTTTTTTAGTAACATAAAAGCAATAATACTTATTATTGGGCTATTTTTAACTTCTCTGCCAATTTTTGGGATTTATTGATTTTTTGACTCCCAAACTGATCCTGTGATCCACAGGAGCACAGGATCAGCTCCTTGTATCCGCAGGAGCCTGGCGGAGCCATTTTTTCTACCTTAAGGAGGAAAAATGGATTTTTACCATTGCCTCTGATGAGATTACTATATGAGAGATAATCGAAATAAACATCAGTACATGATAGTTTATAAGGCCCAGGAGTCAATTTATTCACTTACACATTGACTTATTTGTATTTTCCTCGGGTTACATTCAGTGCAAGTGAATCAGGCCTCAGCACTGCAATGAATGGTCTTGAAGTATAATCAGGATCAGTATTCAACACCCTAGCCTCGGGTGCTCCTGTAAACATGGAGTTCTCAGTGCTACATAGGATGGGGGATAGTAATAACCCAAATGACACTGCAGGCCGTAGAGGCCAAAAATTATTTTACATTTGGGAATTCCCTACCCTACATCCTGCAGGCATTAATATGTTTGTGTGAGCTGTAGTGTCATCTTAATGCACCCCTAACCCAGGTGCCACCTATTTACATTGTTTCTATATTTGACCACTCATACAAGAGGCCCATAACCATACCAGGTTCAATATGATGTAATTTATGTCAATATGACGTAATATCAACTCTATGACATAATTATGTGTCTTTGATTATGATGTCATTCAGTTTCTAGATGACTCACCTGAGTTGCCTAGTTACCACTCCTGCTTTTAACTGAGGCATTTTCAAACTGAGTTGCATATTGTCAACAGCAGTGTTTTATATTTTTGGAGTGTATATTACTTAAATTGTGGATTTTGAGCTCATATTAGGAGCATAATTCCATTTTGTTGGAATCTGTAAAGATTTCCCATTAGCCTTTTCTAGTGCAAATCATGTGTGTTAATTTTGTCTTATTAATGGCGAAATTAGTGTTATTTTCCATCAGAGGGAAACCTACCACTTGTCTACCACTTCTACACTAAACAATGCATTAATGTGTTTGGCTGTCTAATTTCTGGGAGCCAAGTATGAGTGCACACATGGCAAGTATTATTACTTACATTACTTTGACACAAAGTAATTTTTATTACTAAATAAAAGTTTTTTAGTAACATAAAAGCAATAATACTTATTATTGGGCTATTTTTAACTTCTCTGCCAATTTTTGGGATTTATTGATTTTTTGACTCCCAAACTGATCCTGTGATCCACAGGAGCACAGGATCAGCTCCTTGTATCCGCAGGAGCCTGGCGGAGCCATTTTTTCTACCTTAAGGAGGAAAAATGGATTTTTACCATTGCCTCTGATGAGATTACTATATGAGAGATAATCGAAATAAACATCAGTACATGATAGTTTATAAGGCCCAGGAGTCAATTTATTCACTTACACATTGACTTATTTGTATTTTCCTCGGGTTACATTCAGTGCAAGTGAATCAGGCCTCAGCACTGCAATGAATGGTCTTGAAGTATAATCAGGATCAGTATTCAACACCCTAGCCTCGGGTGCTCCTGTAAACATGGAGTTCTCAGTGCTACATAGGATGGGGGATAGTAATAACCCAAATGACACTGCAGGCCGTAGAGGCCAAAAATTATTTTACATTTGGGAATTCCCTACCCTACATCCTGCAGGCATTAATATGTTTGTGTGAGCTGTAGTGTCATCTTAATGCACCCCTAACCCAGGTGCCACCTATTTACATTGTTTCTATATTTGACCACTCATACAAGAGGCCCATAACCATACCAGGTTCAATATGATGTAATTTATGTCAATATGACGTAATATCAACTCTATGACATAATTATGTGTCTTTGATTATGATGTCATTCAGTTTCTAGATGACTCACCTGAGTTGCCTAGTTACCACTCCTGCTTTTAACTGAGGCATTTTCAAACTGAGTTGCATATTGTCAACAGCAGTGTTTTATATTTTTGGAGTGTATATTACTTAAATTGTGGATTTTGAGCTCATATTAGGAGCATAATTCCATTTTGTTGGAATCTGTAAAGATTTCCCATTAGCCTTTTCTAGTGCAAATCATGTGTGTTAATTTTGTCTTATTAATGGCGAAATTAGTGTTATTTTCCATCAGAGGGAAACCTACCACTTGTCTACCACTTCTACACTAAACAATGCATTAATGTGTTTGGCTGTCTAATTTCTGGGAGCCAAGTATGAGTGCACACATGGCAAGTATTATTACTTACATTACTTTGACACAAAGTAATTTTTATTACTAAATAAAAGTTTTTTAGTAACATAAAAGCAATAATACTTATTATTGGGCTATTTTTAACTTCTCTGCCAATTTTTGGGATTTATTGATTTTTTGACTCCCAAACTGATCCTGTGATCCACAGGAGCACAGGATCAGCTCCTTGTATCCGCAGGAGCCTGGCGGAGCCATTTTTTCTACCTTAAGGAGGAAAAATGGATTTTTACCATTGCCTCTGATGAGATTACTATATGAGAGATAATCGAAATAAACATCAGTACATGATAGTTTATAAGGCCCAGGAGTCAATTTATTCACTTACACATTGATTTATTTGTATTTTCCTCGGGTTACATTCAGTGCAAGTGAATCAGGCCTCAGCACTGCAATGAATGGTCTTGAAGTATAATCAGGATCAGTATTCAACACCCTAGCCTCGGGTGCTCCTGTAAACATGGAGTTCTCAGTGCTACATAGGATGGGGGATAGTAATAACCCAAATGACACTGCAGGCCGTAGAGGCCAAAAATTATTTTACATTTGGGAATTCCCTACCCTACATCCTGCAGGCATTAATATGTTTGTGTGAGCTGTAGTGTCATCTTAATGCACCCCTAACCCAGGTGCCACCTATTTACATTGTTTCTATATTTGACCACTCATACAAGAGGCCCATAACCATACCAGGTTCAATATGATGTAATTTATGTCAATATGACGTAATATCAACTCTATGACATAATTATGTGTCTTTGATTATGATGTCATTCAGTTTCTAGATGACTCACCTGAGTTGCCTAGTTACCACTCCTGCTTTTAACTGAGGCATTTTCAAACTGAGTTGCATATTGTCAACAGCAGTGTTTTATATTTTTGGAGTGTATATTACTTAAATTGTGGATTTTGAGCTCATATTAGGAGCATAATTCCATTTTGTTGGAATCTGTAAAGATTTCCCATTAGCCTTTTCTAGTGCAAATCATGTGTGTTAATTTTGTCTTATTAATGGCGAAATTAGTGTTATTTTCCATCAGAGGGAAACCTACCACTTGTCTACCACTTCTACACTAAACAATGCATTAATGTGTTTGGCTGTCTAATTTCTGGGAGCCAAGTATGAGTGCACACATGGCAAGTATTATTACTTACATTACTTTGACACAAAGTAATATTTATTACTAAATAAAAGTTTTTTAGTAACATAAAAGCAATAATACTTATTATTGGGCTATTTTTAACTTCTCTGCCAATTTTTGGGATTTATTGATTTTTTGACTCCCAAACTGATCCTGTGATCCACAGGAGCACAGGATCAGCTCCTTGTATCCGCAGGAGCCTGGCGGAGCCATTTTTTCTACCTTAAGGAGGAAAAATGGATTTTTACCATTGCCTCTGATGAGATTACTATATGAGAGATAATCGAAATAAACATCAGTACATGATAGTTTATAAGGCCCAGGAGTCAATTTATTCACTTACACATTGACTTATTTGTATTTTCCTCGGGTTACATTCAGTGCAAGTGAATCAGGCCTCAGCACTGCAATGAATGGTCTTGAAGTATAATCAGGATCAGTATTCAACACCCTAGCCTCGGGTGCTCCTGTAAACATGGAGTTCTCAGTGCTACATAGGATGGGGGATAGTAATAACCCAAATGACACTGCAGGCCGTAGAGGCCAAAAATTATTTTACATTTGGGAATTCCCTACCCTACATCCTGCAGGCATTAATATGTTTGTGTGAGCTGTAGTGTCATCTTAATGCACCCCTAACCCAGGTGCCACCTATTTACATTGTTTCTATATTTGACCACTCATACAAGAGGCCCATAACCATACCAGGTTCAATATGATGTAATTTATGTCAATATGACGTAATATCAACTCTATGACATAATTATGTGTCTTTGATTATGATGTCATTCAGTTTCTAGATGACTCACCTGAGTTGCCTAGTTACCACTCCTGCTTTTAACTGAGGCATTTTCAAACTGAGTTGCATATTGTCAACAGCAGTGTTTTATATTTTTGGAGTGTATATTACTTAAATTGTGGATTTTGAGCTCATATTAGGAGCATAATTCCATTTTGTTGGAATCTGTAAAGATTTCCCATTAGCCTTTTCTAGTGCAAATCATGTGTGTTAATTTTGTCTTATTAATGGCGAAATTAGTGTTATTTTCCATCAGAGGGAAACCTACCACTTGTCTACCACTTCTACACTAAACAATGCATTAATGTGTTTGGCTGTCTAATTTCTGGGAGCCAAGTATGAGTGCACACATGGCAAGTATTATTACTTACATTACTTTGACACAAAGTAATTTTTATTACTAAATAAAAGTTTTTTAGTAACATAAAAGCAATAATACTTATTATTGGGCTATTTTTAACTTCTCTGCCAATTTTTGGGATTTATTGATTTTTTGACTCCCAAACTGATCCTGTGATCCACAGGAGCACAGGATCAGCTCCTTGTATCCGCAGGAGCCTGGCGGAGCCATTTTTTCTACCTTAAGGAGGAAAAGTGGATTTTTACCATTGCCTCTGATGAGATTACTATATGAGAGATAATCGAAATAAACATCAGTACATGATAGTTTATAAGGCCCAGGAGTAAATTTATTCACTTACACATTGACTTATTTGTATTTTCCTCGGGTTACATTCAGTGCAAGTGAATCAGGCCTCAGCACTGCAATGAATGGTCTTGAAGTATAATCAGGATCAGTATTCAACACCCTAGCCTCGGGTGCTCCTGTAAACATGGAGTTCTCAGTGCTACATAGGATGGGGGATAGTAATAACCCAAATGACACTGCAGGCCGTAGAGGCCAAAAATTATTTTACATTTGGGAATTCCCTACCCTACATCCTGCAGGCATTAATATGTTTGTGTGAGCTGTAGTGTCATCTTAATGCACCCCTAACCCAGGTGCCACCTATTTACATTGTTTCTATATTTGACCACTCATACAAGAGGCCCATAACCATACCAGGTTCAATATGATGTAATTTATGTCAATATGACGTAATATCAACTCTATGACATAATTATGTGTCTTTGATTATGATGTCATTCAGTTTCTAGATGACTCACCTGAGTTGCCTAGTTACCACTCCTGCTTTTAACTGAGGCATTTTCAAACTGAGTTGCATATTGTCAACAGCAGTGTTTTATATTTTTGGAGTGTATATTACTTAAATTGTGGATTTTGAGCTCATATTAGGAGCATAATTCCATTTTGTTGGAATCTGTAAAGATTTCCCATTAGCCTTTTCTAGTGCAAATCATGTGTGTTAATTTTGTCTTATTAATGGCGAAATTAGTGTTATTTTCCATCAGAGGGAAACCTACCACTTGTCTACCACTTCTACACTAAACAATGCATTAATGTGTTTGGCTGTCTAATTTCTGGGAGCCAAGTATGAGTGCACACATGGCAAGTATTATTACTTACATTACTTTGACACAAAGTAATTTTTATTACTAAATAAAAGTTTTTTAGTAACATAAAAGCAATAATACTTATTATTGGGCTATTTTTAACTTCTCTGCCAATTTTTGGGATTTATTGATTTTTTGACTCCCAAACTGATCCTGTGATCCACAGGAGCACAGGATCAGCTCCTTGTATCCGCAGGAGCCTGGCGGAGCCATTTTTTCTACCTTAAGGAGGAAAAGTGGATTTTTACCATTGCCTCTGATGAGATTACTATATGAGAGATAATCGAAATAAACATCAGTACATGATAGTTTATAAGGCCCAGGAGTAAATTTATTCACTTACACATTGACTTATTTGTATTTTCCTCGGGTTACATTCAGTGCAAGTGAATCAGGCCTCAGCACTGCAATGAATGGTCTTGAAGTATAATCAGGATCAGTATTCAACACCCTAGCCTCGGGTGCTCCTGTAAACATGGAGTTCTCAGTGCTACATAGGATGGGGGATAGTAATAACCCAAATGACACTGCAGGCCGTAGAGGCCAAAAATTATTTTACATTTGGGAATTCCCTACCCTACATCCTGCAGGCATTAATATGTTTGTGTGAGCTGTAGTGTCATCTTAATGCACCCCTAACCCAGGTGCCACCTATTTACATTGTTTCTATATTTGACCACTCATACAAGAGGCCCATAACCATACCAGGTTCAATATGATGTAATTTATGTCAATATGACGTAATATCAACTCTATGACATAATTATGTGTCTTTGATTATGATGTCATTCAGTTTCTAGATGACTCACCTGAGTTGCCTAGTTACCACTCCTGCTTTTAACTGAGGCATTTTCAAACTGAGTTGCATATTGTCAACAGCAGTGTTTTATATTTTTGGAGTGTATATTACTTAAATTGTGGATTTTGAGCTCATATTAGGAGCATAATTCCATTTTGTTGGAATCTGTAAAGATTTCCCATTAGCCTTTTCTAGTGCAAATCATGTGTGTTAATTTTGTCTTATTAATGGCGAAATTAGTGTTATTTTCCATCAGAGGGAAACCTACCACTTGTCTACCACTTCTACACTAAACAATGCATTAATGTGTTTGGCTGTCTAATTTCTGGGAGCCAAGTATGAGTGCACACATGGCAAGTATTATTACTTACATTACTTTGACACAAAGTAATTTTTATTACTAAATAAAAGTTTTTTAGTAACATAAAAGCAATAATACTTATTATTGGGCTATTTTTAACTTCTCTGCCAATTTTTGGGATTTATTGATTTTTTGACTCCCAAACTGATCCTGTGATCCACAGGAGCACAGGATCAGCTCCTTGTATCCGCAGGAGCCTGGCGGAGCCATTTTTTCTACCTTAAGGAGGAAAAATGGATTTTTACCATTGCCTCTGATGAGATTACTATATGAGAGATAATCGAAATAAACATCAGTACATGATAGTTTATAAGGCCCAGGAGTCAATTTATTCACTTACACATTGACTTATTTGTATTTTCCTCGGGTTACATTCAGTGCAAGTGAATCAGGCCTCAGCACTGCAATGAATGGTCTTGAAGTATAATCAGGATCAGTATTCAACACCCTAGCCTCGGGTGCTCCTGTAAACATGGAGTTCTCAGTGCTACATAGGATGGGGGATAGTAATAACCCAAATGACACTGCAGGCCGTAGAGGCCAAAAATTATTTTACATTTGGGAATTCCCTACCCTACATCCTGCAGGCATTAATATGTTTGTGTGAGCTGTAGTGTCATCTTAATGCACCCCTAACCCAGGTGCCACCTATTTACATTGTTTCTATATTTGACCACTCATACAAGAGGCCCATAACCATACCAGGTTCAATATGATGTAATTTATGTCAATATGACGTAATATCAACTCTATGACATAATTATGTGTCTTTGATTATGATGTCATTCAGTTTCTAGATGACTCACCTGAGTTGCCTAGTTACCACTCCTGCTTTTAACTGAGGCATTTTCAAACTGAGTTGCATATTGTCAACAGCAGTGTTTTATATTTTTGGAGTGTATATTACTTAAATTGTGGATTTTGAGCTCATATTAGGAGCATAATTCCATTTTGTTGGAATCTGTAAAGATTTCCCATTAGCCTTTTCTAGTGCAAATCATGTGTGTTAATTTTGTCTTATTAATGGCGAAATTAGTGTTATTTTCCATCAGAGGGAAACCTACCACTTGTCTACCACTTCTACACTAAACAATGCATTAATGTGTTTGGCTGTCTAATTTCTGGGAGCCAAGTATGAGTGCACACATGGCAAGTATTATTACTTACATTACTTTGACACAAAGTAATTTTTATTACTAAATAAAAGTTTTTTAGTAACATAAAAGCAATAATACTTATTATTGGGCTATTTTTAACTTCTCTGCCAATTTTTGGGATTTATTGATTTTTTGACTCCCAAACTGATCCTGTGATCCACAGGAGCACAGGATCAGCTCCTTGTATCCGCAGGAGCCTGGCGGAGCCATTTTTTCTACCTTAAGGAGGAAAAATGGATTTTTACCATTGCCTCTGATGAGATTACTATATGAGAGATAATCGAAATAAACATCAGTACATGATAGTTTATAAGGCCCAGGAGTCAATTTATTCACTTACACATTGACTTATTTGTATTTTCCTCGGGTTACATTCAGTGCAAGTGAATCAGGCCTCAGCACTGCAATGAATGGTCTTGAAGTATAATCAGGATCAGTATTCAACACCCTAGCCTCGGGTGCTCCTGTAAACATGGAGTTCTCAGTGCTACATAGGATGGGGGATAGTAATAACCCAAATGACACTGCAGGCCGTAGAGGCCAAAAATTATTTTACATTTGGGAATTCCCTACCCTACATCCTGCAGGCATTAATATGTTTGTGTGAGCTGTAGTGTCATCTTAATGCACCCCTAACCCAGGTGCCACCTATTTACATTGTTTCTATATTTGACCACTCATACAAGAGGCCCATAACCATACCAGGTTCAATATGATGTAATTTATGTCAATATGACGTAATATCAACTCTATGACATAATTATGTGTCTTTGATTATGATGTCATTCAGTTTCTAGATGACTCACCTGAGTTGCCTAGTTACCACTCCTGCTTTTAACTGAGGCATTTTCAAACTGAGTTGCATATTGTCAACAGCAGTGTTTTATATTTTTGGAGTGTATATTACTTAAATTGTGGATTTTGAGCTCATATTAGGAGCATAATTCCATTTTGTTGGAATCTGTAAAGATTTCCCATTAGCCTTTTCTAGTGCAAATCATGTGTGTTAATTTTGTCTTATTAATGGCGAAATTAGTGTTATTTTCCATCAGAGGGAAACCTACCACTTGTCTACCACTTCTACACTAAACAATGCATTAATGTGTTTGGCTGTCTAATTTCTGGGAGCCAAGTATGAGTGCACACATGGCAAGTATTATTACTTACATTACTTTGACACAAAGTAATTTTTATTACTAAATAAAAGTTTTTTAGTAACATAAAAGCAATAATACTTATTATTGGGCTATTTTTAACTTCTCTGCCAATTTTTGGGATTTATTGATTTTTTGACTCCCAAACTGATCCTGTGATCCACAGGAGCACAGGATCAGCTCCTTGTATCCGCAGGAGCCTGGCGGAGCCATTTTTTCTACCTTAAGGAGGAAAAATGGATTTTTACCATTGCCTCTGATGAGATTACTATATGAGAGATAATCGAAATAAACATCAGTACATGATAGTTTATAAGGCCCAGGAGTCAATTTATTCACTTACACATTGACTTATTTGTATTTTCCTCGGGTTACATTCAGTGCAAGTGAATCAGGCCTCAGCACTGCAATGAATGGTCTTGAAGTATAATCAGGATCAGTATTCAACACCCTAGCCTCGGGTGCTCCTGTAAACATGGAGTTCTCAGTGCTACATAGGATGGGGGATAGTAATAACCCAAATGACACTGCAGGCCGTAGAGGCCAAAAATTATTTTACATTTGGGAATTCCCTACCCTACATCCTGCAGGCATTAATATGTTTGTGTGAGCTGTAGTGTCATCTTAATGCACCCCTAACCCAGGTGCCACCTATTTACATTGTATATTTGACCACTCATACAAGAGGCCCATAACCATACCAGGTTCAATATGATGTAATTTATGTCAATATGACGTAATATCAACTCTATGACATAATTATGTGTCTTTGATTATGATGTCATTCAGTTTCTAGATGACTCACCTGAGTTGCCTAGTTACCACTCCTGCTTTTAACTGAGGCATTTTCAAACTGAGTTGCATATTGTCAACAGCAGTGTTTTATATTTTTGGAGTGTATATTACTTAAATTGTGGATTTTGAGCTCATATTAGGAGCATAATTCCATTTTGTTGGAATCTGTAAAGATTTCCCATTAGCCTTTTCTAGTGCAAATCATGTGTGTTAATTTTGTCTTATTAATGGCGAAATTAGTGTTATTTTCCATCAGAGGGAAACCTACCACTTGTCTACCACTTCTACACTAAACAATGCATTAATGTGTTTGGCTGTCTAATTTCTGGGAGCCAAGTATGAGTGCACACATGGCAAGTATTATTACTTACATTACTTTGACACAAAGTAATTTTTATTACTAAATAAAAGTTTTTTAGTAACATAAAAGCAATAATACTTATTATTGGGCTATTTTTAACTTCTCTGCCAATTTTTGGGATTTATTGATTTTTTGACTCCCAAACTGATCCTGTGATCCACAGGAGCACAGGATCAGCTCCTTGTATCCGCAGGAGCCTGGCGGAGCCATTTTTTCTACCTTAAGGAGGAAAAGTGGATTTTTACCATTGCCTCTGATGAGATTACTATATGAGAGATAATCGAAATAAACATCAGTACATGATAGTTTATAAGGCCCAGGAGTCAATTTATTCACTTACACATTGACTTATTTGTATTTTCCTCGGGTTACATTCAGTGCAAGTGAATCAGGCCTCAGCACTGCAATGAATGGTCTTGAAGTATAATCAGGATCAGTATTCAACACCCTAGCCTCGGGTGCTCCTGTAAACATGGAGTTCTCAGTGCTACATAGGATGGGGGATAGTAATAACCCAAATGACACTGCAGGCCGTAGAGGCCAAAAATTATTTTACATTTGGGAATTCCCTACCCTACATCCTGCAGGCATTAATATGTTTGTGTGAGCTGTAGTGTCATCTTAATGCACCCCTAACCCAGGTGCCACCTATTTACATTGTTTCTATATTTGACCACTCATACAAGAGGCCCATAACCATACCAGGTTCAATATGATGTAATTTATGTCAATATGACGTAATATCAACTCTATGACATAATTATGTGTCTTTGATTATGATGTCATTCAGTTTCTAGATGACTCACCTGAGTTGCCTAGTTACCACTCCTGCTTTTAACTGAGGCATTTTCAAACTGAGTTGCATATTGTCAACAGCAGTGTTTTATATTTTTGGAGTGTATATTACTTAAATTGTGGATTTTGAGCTCATATTAGGAGCATAATTCCATTTTGTTGGAATCTGTAAAGATTTCCCATTAGCCTTTTCTAGTGCAAATCATGTGTGTTAATTTTGTCTTATTAATGGCGAAATTAGTGTTATTTTCCATCAGAGGGAAACCTACCACTTGTCTACCACTTCTACACTAAACAATGCATTAATGTGTTTGGCTGTCTAATTTCTGGGAGCCAAGTATGAGTGCACACATGGCAAGTATTATTACTTACATTACTTTGACACAAAGTAATTTTTATTACTAAATAAAAGTTTTTTAGTAACATAAAAGCAATAATACTTATTATTGGGCTATTTTTAACTTCTCTGCCAATTTTTGGGATTTATTGATTTTTTGACTCCCAAACTGATCCTGTGATCCACAGGAGCACAGGATCAGCTCCTTGTATCCGCAGGAGCCTGGCGGAGCCATTTTTTCTACCTTAAGGAGGAAAAATGGATTTTTACCATTGCCTCTGATGAGATTACTATATGAGAGATAATCGAAATAAACATCAGTACATGATAGTTTATAAGGCCCAGGAGTCAATTTATTCACTTACACATTGACTTATTTGTATTTTCCTCGGGTTACATTCAGTGCAAGTGAATCAGGCCTCAGCACTGCAATGAATGGTCTTGAAGTATAATCAGGATCAGTATTCAACACCCTAGCCTCGGGTGCTCCTGTAAACATGGAGTTCTCAGTGCTACATAGGATGGGGGATAGTAATAACCCAAATGACACTGCAGGCCGTAGAGGTCAAAAATTATTTTACATTTGGGAATTCCCTACCCTACATCCTGCAGGCATTAATATGTTTGTGTGAGCTGTAGTGTCATCTTAATGCACCCCTAACCCAGGTGCCACCTATTTACATTGTTTCTATATTTGACCACTCATACAAGAGGCCCATAACCATACCAGGTTCAATATGATGTAATTTATGTCAATATGACGTAATATCAACTCTATGACATAATTATGTGTCTTTGATTATGATGTCATTCAGTTTCTAGATGACTCACCTGAGTTGCCTAGTTACCACTCCTGCTTTTAACTGAGGCATTTTCAAACTGAGTTGCATATTGTCAACAGCAGTGTTTTATATTTTTGGAGTGTATATTACTTAAATTGTGGATTTTGAGCTCATATTAGGAGCATAATTCCATTTTGTTGGAATCTGTAAAGATTTCCCATTAGCCTTTTCTAGTGCAAATCATGTGTGTTAATTTTGTCTTATTAATGGCGAAATTAGTGTTATTTTCCATCAGAGGGAAACCTACCACTTGTCTACCACTTCTACACTAAACAATGCATTAATGTGTTTGGCTGTCTAATTTCTGGGAGCCAAGTATGAGTGCACACATGGCAAGTATTATTACTTACATTACTTTGACACAAAGTAATTTTTATTACTAAATAAAAGTTTTTTAGTAACATAAAAGCAATAATACTTATTATTGGGCTATTTTTAACTTCTCTGCCAATTTTTGGGATTTATTGATTTTTTGACTCCCAAACTGATCCTGTGATCCACAGGAGCACAGGATCAGCTCCTTGTATCCGCAGGAGCCTGGCGGAGCCATTTTTTCTACCTTAAGGAGGAAAAATGGATTTTTACCATTGCCTCTGATGAGATTACTATATGAGAGATAATCGAAATAAACATCAGTACATGATAGTTTATAAGGCCCAGGAGTAAATTTATTCACTTACACATTGACTTATTTGTATTTTCCTCGGGTTACATTCAGTGCAAGTGAATCAGGCCTCAGCACTGCAATGAATGGTCTTGAAGTATAATCAGGATCAGTATTCAACACCCTAGCCTCGGGTGCTCCTGTAAACATGGAGTTCTCAGTGCTACATAGGATGGGGGATAGTAATAACCCAAATGACACTGCAGGCCGTAGAGGCCAAAAATTATTTTACATTTGGGAATTCCCTACCCTACATCCTGCAGGCATTAATATGTTTGTGTGAGCTGTAGTGTCATCTTAATGCACCCCTAACCCAGGTGCCACCTATTTACATTGTTTCTATATTTGACCACTCATACAAGAGGCCCATAACCATACCAGGTTCAATATGATGTAATTTATGTCAATATGACGTAATATCAACTCTATGACATAATTATGTGTCTTTGATTATGATGTCATTCAGTTTCTAGATGACTCACCTGAGTTGCCTAGTTACCACTCCTGCTTTTAACTGAGGCATTTTCAAACTGAGTTGCATATTGTCAACAGCAGTGTTTTATATTTTTGGAGTGTATATTACTTAAATTGTGGATTTTGAGCTCATATTAGGAGCATAATTCCATTTTGTTGGAATCTGTAAAGATTTCCCATTAGCCTTTTCTAGTGCAAATCATGTGTGTTAATTTTGTCTTATTAATGGCGAAATTAGTGTTATTTTCCATCAGAGGGAAACCTACCACTTGTCTACCACTTCTACACTAAACAATGCATTAATGTGTTTGGCTGTCTAATTTCTGGGACCCAAGTATGAGTGCACACATGGCAAGTATTATTACTTACATTACTTTGACACAAAGTAATTTTTATTACTAAATAAAAGTTTTTTAGTAACATAAAAGCAATAATACTTATTATTGGGCTATTTTTAACTTCTCTGCCAATTTTTGGGATTTATTGATTTTTTGACTCCCAAACTGATCCTGTGATCCACAGGAGCACAGGATCAGCTCCTTGTATCCGCAGGAGCCTGGCGGAGCCATTTTTTCTACCTTAAGGAGGAAAAATGGATTTTTACCATTGCCTCTGATGAGATTACTATATGAGAGATAATCGAAATAAACATCAGTACATGATAGTTTATAAGGCCCAGGAGTCAATTTATTCACTTACACATTGACTTATTTGTATTTTCCTCGGGTTACATTCAGTGCAAGTGAATCAGGCCTCAGCACTGCAATGAATGGTCTTGAAGTATAATCAGGATCAGTATTCAACACCCTAGCCTCGGGTGCTCCTGTAAACATGGAGTTCTCAGTGCTACATAGGATGGGGGATAGTAATAACCCAAATGACACTGCAGGCCGTAGAGGCCAAAAATTATTTTACATTTGGGAATTCCCTACCCTACATCCTGCAGGCATTAATATGTTTGTGTGAGCTGTAGTGTCATCTTAATGCACCCCTAACCCAGGTGCCACCTATTTACATTGTTTCTATATTTGACCACTCATACAAGAGGCCCATAACCATACCAGGTTCAATATGATGTAATTTATGTCAATATGACGTAATATCAACTCTATGACATAATTATGTGTCTTTGATTATGATGTCATTCAGTTTCTAGATGACTCACCTGAGTTGCCTAGTTACCACTCCTGCTTTTAACTGAGGCATTTTCAAACTGAGTTGCATATTGTCAACAGCAGTGTTTTATATTTTTGGAGTGTATATTACTTAAATTGTGGATTTTGAGCTCATATTAGGAGCATAATTCCATTTTGTTGGAATCTGTAAAGATTTCCCATTAGCCTTTTCTAGTGCAAATCATGTGTGTTAATTTTGTCTTATTAATGGCGAAATTAGTGTTATTTTCCATCAGAGGGAAACCTACCACTTGTCTACCACTTCTACACTAAACAATGCATTAATGTGTTTGGCTGTCTAATTTCTGGGAGCCAAGTATGAGTGCACACATGGCAAGTATTATTACTTACATTACTTTGACACAAAGTAATTTTTATTACTAAATAAAAGTTTTTTAGTAACATAAAAGCAATAATACTTATTATTGGGCTATTTTTAACTTCTCTGCCAATTTTTGGGATTTATTGATTTTTTGACTCCCAAACTGATCCTGTGATCCACAGGAGCACAGGATCAGCTCCTTGTATCCGCAGGAGCCTGGCGGAGCCATTTTTTCTACCTTAAGGAGGAAAAATGGATTTTTACCATTGCCTCTGATGAGATTACTATATGAGAGATAATCGAAATAAACATCAGTACATGATAGTTTATAAGGCCCAGGAGTCAATTTATTCACTTACACATTGACTTATTTGTATTTTCCTCGGGTTACATTCAGTGCAAGTGAATCAGGCCTCAGCACTGCAATGAATGGTCTTGAAGTATAATCAGGATCAGTATTCAACACCCTAGCCTCGGGTGCTCCTGTAAACATGGAGTTCTCAGTGCTACATAGGATGGGGGATAGTAATAACCCAAATGACACTGCAGGCCGTAGTGGCCAAAAATTATTTTACATTTGGGAATTCCCTACCCTACATCCTGCAGGCATTAATATGTTTGTGTGAGCTGTAGTGTCATCTTAATGCACCCCTAACCCAGGTGCCACCTATTTACATTGTTTCTATATTTGACCACTCATACAAGAGGCCCATAACCATACCAGGTTCAATATGATGTAATTTATGTCAATATGACGTAATATCAACTCTATGACATAATTATGTGTCTTTGATTATGATGTCATTCAGTTTCTAGATGACTCACTTGAGTTGCCTAGTTACCACTCCTGCTTTTAACTGAGGCATTTTCAAACTGAGTTGCATATTGTCAACAGCAGTGTTTTATATTTTTGGAGTGTATATTACTTAAATTGTGGATTTTGAGCTCATATTAGGAGCATAATTCCATTTTGTTGGAATCTGTAAAGATTTCCCATTAGCCTTTTCTAGTGCAAATCATGTGTGTTAATTTTGTCTTATTAATGGCGAAATTAGTGTTATTTTCCATCAGAGGGAAACCTACCACTTGTCTACCACTTCTACACTAAACAATGCATTAATGTGTTTGGCTGTCTAATTTCTGGGAGCCAAGTATGAGTGCACACATGGCAAGTATTATTACTTACATTACTTTGACACAAAGTAATTTTTATTACTAAATAAAAGTTTTTTAGTAACATAAAAGCAATAATACTTATTATTGGGCTATTTTTAACTTCTCTGCCAATTTTTGGGATTTATTGATTTTTTGACTCCCAAACTGATCCTGTGATCCACAGGAGCACAGGATCAGCTCCTTGTATCCGCAGGAGCCTGGCGGAGCCATTTTTTCTACCTTAAGGAGGAAAAATGGATTTTTACCATTGCCTCTGATGAGATTACTATATGAGAGATAATCGAAATAAACATCAGTACATGATAGTCTATAAGGCCCAGGAGTCAATTTATTCACTTACACATTGACTTATTTGTATTTTCCTCGGGTTACATTCAGTGCAAGTGAATCAGGCCTCAGCACTGCAATGAATGGTCTTGAAGTATAATCAGGATCAGTATTCAACACCCTAGCCTCGGGTGCTCCTGTAAACATGGAGTTCTCAGTGCTACATAGGATGGGGGATAGTAATAACCCAAATGACACTGCAGGCCGTAGAGGCCAAAAATTATTTTACATTTGGGAATTCCCTACCCTACATCCTGCAGGCATTAATATGTTTGTGTGAGCTGTAGTGTCATCTTAATGCACCCCTAACCCAGGTGCCACCTATTTACATAGTTAGTATTCCTAAATGCATTTCAACAAAGGGTCATAACACATGCCTTTAACAGAAGCTTCTTAATGATATGTCTTTTGCTTTCCGCTGAGTATATTAACTCAGCTATTGTGCATTTATTGTTTATTTACACCTTTTTGGACCTCTTTGCATTAACAGTGTCCATATGCTGGATAACATTCCTATAATTGATACCTTATTATTAACATAATTGTGCACACCATACAGCTTCTTTAATACCAGCATTACTTAGACCTTAGACTTAAAGTAGACCCTATTTTATGGCAATGGCATATGTAAAATAAAAATAATGTACAATTACTTACCTTCTTATGAGCACTGTTCTCTTCTCATACCTTTATTCCATTGCCAGGGCAAAGATAACATTCCTCTCTTCATCTTCTTATTCTCCAGTTGTACATGCTTCTTATCAGCATGACCAAGACGTCTGTAAGAATTTCATCATGAGTTCAGGAGTCATCCGCTCTCCTCTTGTCAAATAAATATTACTTACCAGAAACACCTTATACAGCCACTGTGTAGCACAATTTTTACTTACTACATAGTAATTTCATTTACTTACCTTTCTAATTTACAGTTAAACAACTTTTTTGTGCTAAAGGCATGTTAGCTACTCGCAATTTCTACATTCTTCTTTCATTGGTAGATATTGATACCTTACGTTATGCGCATAACATTTTGCTGAAGATAATTACTACATGCACGGGCTGAATAAATGAATAACAATTATAACAGAACTGAAGAAATAATAATAATTGGCAATTTAATAAGCTGTACATTAAATAAAGAATAATTATAACAATAATGAAGTATCTAGTACTAACTATCAAATTAAACAAAGAAGAGAATAATAATAGTAAAAATTATATCAGAACTACAGGAGCCTAGGCTTTGTATGATCCACACTTTTTCTGTCTGGGACAAAGTTCCCTATTAGCACTGGCTCATTAAGAGTGATGTCACTTTCAGTATCCAATTATTACTTTTTTATGTCTTGATGTGCTTTACTTGTGTTATCCTTTTGCTTTGGTCAACACCATTTTCCCGTACACATCACATAGCCCGTTTGGCATTAAAAAACATGCTAATTGTTCAGATACACCAGGATACTGATTGGCTGGGGGAGGACCTGATCACTCCTCTCACAGCTGACTTATGTATCTTTCCATTTAACTGTGATTTTGGTTGGCATTGGATTGAAATTGGCCATTCCTTCTAATGCTAATACCATCATTTCACAAATAGTGTTATTCTTTGGCTATACAACTAATGCACTAAAAATTCGCAACCAAACCACTTCACATTTAAATTGTTTATGTAGATGTGATAATTTGTGTATTTCATATTAAGTTTTACTTGTATCGTGTGACATTTATTAGTGTGTATGTATCTCTTACTTGTACCATTTTTCCTGTTAACTTTAAATTCTTTAAACTTGAGTATATTAACAAAATGTTGCCTTTATTGGCCTCAGGTCAGTATGTTTGCCTAAATGTGTCATTACAAGAGTTCTTACCTTAATTGGTTGGTTCTCTCAATCAAGCGTTCTTACCTTAATTGGTCGGTTCTTTGCTAACTATCATCTTATTGTTCATGTAATAGTCATGTGTACCTTACTCTTACTTGTACATTTTTCATTACCTGTTCTTTTCAAGTGTGACCAGTTCACTATACTTGTGTCTTTGTTATATATATACTAGTTCAGTATTTACATTCCAAGTGTCAGATGGTAACAGTTGTACCAGTACAATGTATATTCAGTAATGAGGTCTATCAATTACTTCCCCAATGTGTAATGGTGAATAATGTTGAGTTAAATTGGTAAAGTTAAATCTAAAATAGGATTATTTGGTTTCCAAAATATAATAGTTCATACATCCTAAGATTATTCAATTTATTTGTAACAAGTTTGTGTTAACCATACATTTAACCTTTGTCATTTGTCAAAAGAAATCTATAGTGTCAGATTGTAAACAATTATTAAGAAAACATGTGTAAAATGTTTAATTTCATAATGTTCTCTACCAGTACAGTTGCTTAAAGTATTTCTTTCAAGTTATTCTAAATTTACTTGTACATCATATTGTTTGTTTACTAAGTAATTACTTTAAGATGAGTACTACAAACATATATACACAATGATGTAACTTATTATCTTTTAGGATTAATATGTAACAAGGTTTCCAAGTTAAAAAAATTAAGTGATTTAAACATTTAGAGTTTATACCATTGTTATATGTAGCAAATTAAAGTTCATTTTGTGGCAGCGTGGACGTGCCATCTCTTAGCCCCGGTGTGTAATGGTGAAGAATTTGGATGAAACTGTTTAATTATTAACAATCTTTAAATTCCGTAAAACACAGGCAAAGTGCCTCAGTAAATTAACTCTCTTTGGATTTAACAGTAGAAATCAATAGTCACATAGCACACCGCCTCTAATAATAGCCTCAGCCAATCCCCGCTTCTGTGAGATAGCCCTCTCAGAAATAAACCCAGTAATTGGTGACAGAGAATATGTGTTAGTGTACAGTGACTAGTATAAGAACTTCAGCCTTGAGCTGAGGACATCGACAGAGCTCAAGACAATAACAGTGAATGAACATGAAATAGTATGCAGAGGGGGAGAGCCTAGATTGCTCTCTCACTCGTGAGAATGTGTTGTATTATTATTGGGACTCGTGTTTATTGAACTAGAATAAAGTGTGGAAGAGTTATCAAGTGTTTCACTTCTGTCTTTGTGGCGATCCTAAACCTCTCAATAGTTGCTGCCAAGCGAGTACAGACAGAAGTGGACATAGTGGAGATCTGGTAATCCACAGCTGCCCCAAGGCACTGCTGGAGTCCACCTTAAACTATCCCCAAAAACAGAACATTTGGACAACTATATGGATCTTCTGGATCCATGAAATGTAATTTTTAAAGACAGAAAGCTCAAAAAGTTATGGATGGATTGTGATGACATTTTCAGCAAATGGCCTAAGTGGTGTGAGGTGATTAGATTTTGGGAGTGATCTGGATCACTGTCTGGATCATCTGGATCCAGGCTGCCAGATGTGTTTGTGTACAACATAGCTCAAAAACTTATGGATGCATTTTGATGAAATTTTCAGGATATGCCTGAAAAGGTAAGAGGATGAAATGGCTGAATTTTGGAAGTGATCACTTTATGTATCTTCTGGATCCATGAAATGTAATATGACAGATACCTCAAAAAGTTATGGATGGATTATGATGATATTTTCAGCAAATGACCTAAATGGTACAAGAAACAAGTGATTATATTTTTGGAGTGATCTGGATCACTGTCTGGATCATCTGGATCCAGGCTGCAACATAATTTTATAATGAATTTTGATGATATTTTTAGGATATGTTACAAATGGTAAAAGGAAGAAGTGGTAAAAGGAAGAAATGATTCAATTTTGTGAGTGATCTGGACCACTACCTGGATCTTCTGGATCCATGAAATATAATTTTTAAAGACAAATAGCTCAAAAAGTCATAAATGGATTTTGATGAAATTTTCAGGAAATGTCCTAAATGGGACAAGGAACAAGTGCTTAGATTTTGGGAGTGATCTGGATCATCTGGATCCAGGCTGCCAGATGTCTTTGTGTACAAGATAAATCAAAAACTTATGGATGGATTTTGATGAAATTTTCAGGATATGTCTGAAAAGGTAATAGGATAAAATGATTGAATTTTGGAAGTGATCTGGATCACTATATGGATCTTCTGGATCCATGAAATGTAATTTTTAAAGACAGATACCGCAAAAAGTTATGGATGGATTGTTTCAGCAAATGGCCTAAATGGTACAAGGAACAAGTGATTAGATTTTTGGAGTGATCTGGATCACTGTGTGGATCATCTGGATCTAGGCTGCCACATAATCTTGGGATAGATTTTGATATTTTTAGGATATGTTAGAAATGGTAAACAGAAGAAGTGGTAAAAGGAAGAAATGATTCAATTTTGCGAGTGATCTGGACCACTATCTGGATCTTCTGGATCCGTAAATGTAATTTTTAAAGACAAATAGCTCAAAAAGTCATGAAAGGATTTTTATGAAATTTTCAGGAAATGTCTTAAATGGGACAAAGAACAAGTGAGTAGTTTTTGGGAGTAATCTGGATCACTGTCTGGATCATGTGGCTCCTGGCTGCCAGATGTGTCTGCGTACAATATAACTCAAAAACTTATGGACGGATTTTGATGAAATTTTTACAGTATGTCTGAAAAGGTAAAAGGATGAAATGATTAAATTTCGGAAGTGATCCGGATCACTATATGGATCTTCTGGATCCATGAAATGTAATTTTTAAAGACAGATATAAGTGAAACAACTAGTGATTAGCTTTTGGAAGTAATCTGGTACTATGGTGCTCCAGGAAACAGGCTCAAGCCCGACACATTCACGCCTTAACTATGTCCCGTCCGGGGATACACTGCGTCAAGACGCAATGTCTAGTTTCTACTCATTCCTACAAATATCCGTTTTGATTTCACATTCAATTTTACATTTAAATTTGTAGTTACCCCTTGATGTTAATTTAGCTTGCCTTTTAAAACAAATCATTGAATATATATTTTTACTATGTTTTTTGTATCCAATGATTGAGAATAAAATTTAAAGTTGAGAGAAATTAATTTGTTAACCAAATTATATTGAGAATTGTGATGAAATTTTGAGGTTAAAATAAATCATTTAAATGAATTTTGTCAAAGCCAAGTAGGTCTGGCTTGTAAAAGTCTGATTGATTGAATTCTGTCATCCATCTAGTGTGAATAAGTGTGACCATGTCTAGCTTGTTGGTCATAGAAAACTTTTTAAGCCATTATTGGTGAACAAAAATTAGTTGAATCTCTGTACTTGTTACCGTACTGGTATTAGCACTGATGTTTTTGAAATGTGATGTTTCTGTTTTAAATTATTAATTATGTTAATTACAGTACATTAGTAAGTAATATAACCACAACTTGGTCAACAGTAAGACCACACAAACAAAAGAGGGAAATAAAAGGTGACACAGATATACTAATATTATTTTTTTCAAGAATTTACAGCACTAAGAGCATCTTTTTTTTTACAAAAAAATCATGGCCATCCTAAGAATTTTAACAAAAAGCAAAACTGATCTTGAGGTCACTGTAAATTAAAAGTAACCTAAAATCAATTTAAGGTATATGAAAATTATAAAATGTGTTGGTTTAGTTGGCGACTTTATGTTTAGGTTAATGGTAAGCCATTTATAGGTTTATTACCAAATAGTTTAACAATTTTAACGAAGGTGCCAACCTCTATGAAATTATGATGTATATGAGGCAAAAAAAGTTTTAAAAGGCTAACCCTGTCTGAGCTTCTTAACCTCCTAAAATGTCTCAAGAAAAAGTTGGTGTCTACGTCACTTGGCTCTTATTAGTCGAATACTAATTGTTAGTAGCAAAAATTTTGTTGGATGTTATCTAAGTTCACTAGCCTTTATCTACAATATAATCATTTCCATTGATCCAGTAAAATAAAAATATAAACATATTATTGTCTGTGACAGATGGTCAGTGGGACCATCATGATTCCACAGATGTTCCTTGCTTCCATCCACTGACATGGAGTGTGAAACTTAAATACTTTCAATAACATATGTACACTTGTTATTTTTCTAATTCTTCTACCTGGTTAATATTACATTATCTACAGCATGACCTAAAGTGATATTGTGACTTTTGCTTCACCCTAATTCAAAAGGGCTAGGAATAATGAAATATAGTGTGCAACATGGAAATGGTGCATCTTCAACACTGTTGCCCTCCTAGATGTCATTATTCAGCTAACTAAAAGACCATGCATTAAGAACATAATAAACACTAGGAAATTTTATTTTTATTTATATTTAGAACACTAAGAGCAAATTTGTTTTTAATGTGTTTAACTTAAAAATTCTGATGGGAAGCAAACCCCAGTATTATGTCATCGTGAATTAAGGGCAGCCTGAAATTTATTTGATAACCTTACATTAAGGTGAACATAATGGTAAGTGATTTTAGGGACCAAAATGTAAAATAACCCAAGAAGATGATAATTATTAGTTAACTGTAGAATATTTTAACAATTTTGAATTCGAAGTCAACCTCATCAATACCCAAATTAAGTTAAACTTAGTGTAATATCTTCAAGTTTCTGACCAACATATATTCTGTATTATAGTGCAGATATTTACGCTTATTATAAATCTGTATATTGCAGTGTAGCAGCTTCTTTACTTTGTAAGTAGTTTCTATTTAATTTCTTGATCATGATTTTTGGAGTTATTTTTGGAGTGCTGTATTTCAACTATGATTTAACAGTTACCAATATATATTTGTCAGTGTTTTGTATGGTCACTCTGTTGAATGGAGTTTGATACATGGTTTAATTTTAAGATTAAATATACTTGTCCATCTGAACGGATGGTGTGTGCAGGTTATTAATGCAGCCTGCAGATGTGGTTGCTAACAAAATATTAACTGGCTTACTAAAATAGGAAGTATTTTCATGTACATAACTTACACTGCATTTTCTGGATGTGTCTTGCATTAAGATTTAAGTAGGGGTCAAATTTTGCTATAAGCTTTTAACAGCATGATAGGACCTATATTTTAGAAATATTAAAGGTTATTTGTCATCATAGTTTGTGTCTCATTGACCTGAATACAATTATTTAGGTCTCACTACAAACAAGGAAGTTATAGCCATTTAAAGTAAGTAATTTTTGAATTCTTTACTGTTAATTTTTAGAAATGTGACATACAGTGTAGCTTTTGATGACATATTCTCTGCTGGAGTTTTGGGACACTCTGTTTTGGTTACTTACTTTACCTTGAGATATGTTAAATTACATGTACTCATAATAAAGTGATTATTATATGTAAATGTAAACTTGTAATTTTGAGTGTAAAACAGAACTGAGTTATCATATGTAAAGTAATAGGTAATGCTTGATGGTAAACTATAACATAATTTAAGAACGAAGAAACAAGTGTATGCATTGTTTAAATATTTTCAAAACTTAACTGACTTGTACCCTTGGGGAAAAACAAGCAGATTGGGTGTTCATCTGCATTCATTAGATTTTGGTGAATAAGTTTGCCTATTTGTAGAATATTTGTACAATTCCTAAAGTAGTAGAGCTTGTAGTGGTGTAAACATCTCTGAATTTTCTAATTGATTTCATTAATCCACTGTTGCAGCCACTTGCACAAATGATGTCTTCTTACTACACTCTAAAATGATTGTTTATTACCTCCGCCAAGGAGGTTATGTTTTCGCCTGGGTTTGTCTGTCCATCTGTTTGTTTGTTTCTTTGTGAACAAGATAACTCAAAAACTTATGGATGGAATTTGATAATATTTTCAGGATTTGTCTGAAAAGGTAAAAGGAAGAAATGATTAAATTTTGGGAGTGATCCGGATCACTATCTGGATTTTCTGGATCCAGGCTGCCAGATGCGCTTGTGAACAAGATAACTCAAAAACTTATGGACGGATTTTGATGAAATTTTCAGGATATATCTGAAAAGGTAAAAGGAAGAAATCTGTAGTGGGAGTGATCTGGATCACTATCTAGATCGTCTGGATCCATGTAATGTAATTTTTAAAGACACATAACTCAAAAAATTATGGATGGATTTTGATGAAATTTTTAGGAAATGTTCTAAATGGGACAAAGAGCAAATGGTTAGATTTCGGGAGTGATCTGGATCATCTGGATTTAGGCTTTTTTAAAGGAAGTTAGAACCAGATAGTCTTTGGGTGGATTTTGATGATAGTCCAGGAATTGAACTCCCCTGGCGGTGGTCTGCACTTTCGGAGTACTCTTGTTGTTAATATAGATGTTGTTATCATAATTGCCTTTGATTCTCATTAATCAACTGCTACTTTGTTGTAACTATAATCAAACTAGCATTTTAAGTTATCACAAGAAACTAAATACATGCAGTTTATAACAATAATGATATTGGTCAGTTTCATTGTCACATATTGCATTTTTGTTTCGACAAAATGCATAAACTGTTATCCAAATAATATCTTGAATCGATTTCTATTTATTGATTAAAATTTATTTGAACTTATCTTGAAGTAAGATTAGTTGAGGTTCAAAGGTCACAGTAGGATTATATGAACTTGGTCTGTCACCCTCCGAGATGAATTTTGGTATTTGAATTATGTAATGCTAGACAGATGTTTATATTTACCATGAATTCGAATACTTTGTATTTTAACTTCTGACATTGTAATTAACTGCTCTGTTACACTTAAATATATCAAAATTAATCCGAGCATCTTGTAAATTAATTGCTGAAAATTCAGAGATTTATAAACACTTTTGCATTTATCAAGGTGACTCAGACAGCATAAATAATTAAGAATTTGGTGAACCTATGATTAGTTCTCATAAGTTTTTTGTTATATCAGGTAGAATGTATTGAATCAGATGAAAAGAGCCTTTGAAAATGGCATCTTAAGTTTGGCTGCATATTGGACCAAAATTTAAATGAGTTCTAATCATCTGTTCAGTAGGAGAAAAAAACTTGATTGAATAACGAATTGATAAATTTAAAACAATTGAAAGGGCAATAGATAGTCTTGATTGAATATTTGTCCCAACCACATGGCATCACATGGTTGGAGGATGACCTTCAAGGTTTTAATCTCAATATTTTGAGGGCAAGAATGCTCTTAGAAAAAAAGAGATCCTTTGACCTGATATAGGGAAATATAACTTTAACCCATTTATTGCTACATTGTTTTGACGGCCGACATATGGCCTGCAATTACCACTACTGTTACCCCATTTTTAGCAGAAACTCTAAAACAAAATACGACGACAGAATCAGTTGCTGTTCAGAGTTGCTGGTTTACAAATACACAATGTATCGGGAACATCCCAAATTTAGTGGTGTAGCAGATTTGTGTGACTGGACCAAATGCCAAGTGCATTCCTTTCTGCTAGAATTCTGGAAGAGTCAAAACTTGCTTTAAAACATGCCCATTACTTGGTGTGATAAAAGATTAATGATCTTATTGTGTTTGCCTAATATACGGATCACATCTATCTCATATTCTTGCTTGCTACCCACATGCATATATTACAAACCATAGCTACAAAGTTAACATTCAGTTTGCTGGTATTTAAGAGCAAAACTAATGCTTGACTTCACATCATACTTTTTGCATTTCCATGAAATTTGTGAATGAAATTTCTGAACCAGTTTAAAGTCTTGTTTGAATTGGAAGAGTTCCAAAGTCAATGTGGTCAATATAAATCCTTTTTTACTTCCAACACACATGAACCTGGAGACAGTAGATGCTAACAAGGACATCTTACTTACAAAGCAAAGTAATCTTGTGGCTTGGCTGTGTGTCAGTTGGTTCTACGGTCATGCAGTAAATAATTAACATACCAATGTCTTACAGTCACGGTGTGCCGTCTGTGTTACTCAAATACCTACAGAAGACCTACGCTTTACCTTTACACTTTACCTTTCCATGTGGGTGACATGAAGTTGTAACTTTCAGGTTAGCCCTTTCTGACCATGGTCAGTACGTACATTGCAATGTAAGAGAGGCTTAACACACTGGCCATGACCAAAAATTGGCTAACCATGAAGATACATTCACGTGACACCTACATAGTCTGAACATTTCTTTATCATGCAGACAGCATGCCATATCCATAGAGAATAAATTGGTATGTGAATTATGGCGCCAGAAATAACCGACACACAGTCAGGCCATAAGATTTGCTTGTTTTGTAAGTAAGACACACTTGTCAACAATTACTACCTCCACAAACTAGCCACTGCAGCAAATTTTCACTAAAAATGTGTGGCCGGTACATGTTACAAGCAATACAGTGAGATGTAAGAGTAGCTTTATTTATGATGACCTGGCCGTAAGAGGCTATAAATGAACCTAATTCAGTAACTTCAATGCTGAAAAAGTCAGAATCGGTGATGAGACCTTAATGATGGACAAGTGCCTAAGAAATACTTACATAGATTATCATGTAAAAGAAAGTTGTAACACACTCGCTTCCAACCTCTAGGGTCTGGAAACCCTATGTGGGAAACTTGGCAGCTGCTTAGCAATGGTCGGCAGTTTACAGTACAGTTGTTACAAAAAAAAAATTGGTTCTACTTTGTCAGATGTTTGTAAACTCCTATTTGGTGTTCCCCAAGGTTCTGTCCTGGGTCCTTTGTTGTTCTCATTGTACACTACCCCCTTCAGTTCCATTATCAGTAAACATAATGGAATAAAGTTTCATTTCTATGCAGATGATAGCCAACTTTATATACATTTATCCCTGAAGAATGCATCTGCTGCCTTTGAAAAGCTAAATAAGTGCCTAAATGATGTTAAAGAGTGGATGACAACTAGTAAGCTCAAACTGAATCCTGATAAGACTGAGTTTATCATCTTTGGTTCGAAGAGACAAAGGGATAAGTTGAAAGCATGTTTTCCAATTGATATCCTGGGCAACTCACTCTGCCCTGCAGATTCAGTAAAAAATCTGGGTGTGTGGTTTGATTCAGATTTCTCTTTGTCCAAGCATGTTCAGAATGTCTGCAAAAGTTGTTTTGTTAAACTCCGTGACTTCAGACATGTCAGGCGGTTTCTTACTCATGATGTTTCTGTGCTTGTAGCCAACGCTCTTGTTAGTAGTCGGTTGGATTACTGCAACTCACTTTTCAGGAGCCTGTCCAAGTTCAATCTACGCAAATTACAGTGCATCCAAAATAGTGCAGCTAGAATTGTATCAAACACCAGTCGATACACCAGCATAACTCCTGTGCTAAAGAAACTGCATTGGCTTCCTGTTGAACAGCGCATTGTGTTCAAGACAGTCACACTTGTTTATAAGTATCTTTACACAGGTTTTCCCAGGTATTTTTCACCACATCTTTCTTCCTACAGCAGTTCTTATAGTACCAGGCGCAGTCAAAGTGGTGGTAATTTCCTAGTTATTCCAAAGTTCTGCCCCTCTGTTCATAAATCTGTCAAACAGTTTGGTAATAGTTTTGCGTTTGATGCTCCTACTGTGTGGAATACTCTCCCTGATGTGATTCGTGCCTCTCCATCCCTGGCCTCCTTCAGAAAACAGCTTAAAACCTACCTGTACACCAAAGCATATCTACCCTAGCCTGAATCATCCCCCTGGCGTTCTCCGTGGTGTTCGACCCTTGTTATGTCCCTTGACACAGAATTTTGTTGACTGCTCTTTGTTTTGTTGCGCCTTAGAGTCCTCTTGTTTGGGGAGATTAAGCGCTATAAAAGTCCAATTAGAATTAGAATTAGTACAGAACCTTGAACAACTGTATATACTGGTTTCCTCTGCCCACAAAACTATCTGTCATGATATGAGCTCTATTGTTTTGAAAGCATAAAGCCACCTAATCCATCAATTGTATTGATGTTTCCAATGTATTGCATCAACACCTCTTCACTAGCTTGTTCAGGAGTTTAAATCTCTTTATGCTAATGCTTGATGGTTGTGGCACTCTGCGAGGAGTATGTCTTCAACTTTTCATTGTCCTTATCGGCAGTACTTGTTTTTGTATAAAAAGTAACATACAGGACAGGACCTGTGAGCACCTGCACTACAGCCAGCACATTCACTACAGCCCCCACAACCACAAGACAAAAATGTAAACCATGACACTCCTGGGTTTTGCTTAGGATCTGGCATAAAAGATAAATGATGCTCTTGGTCAAGTTTATAGACTGATCTTACAAGTTACCTGAATTTTGTGAAGATGTACTTGCAGTTTAAAATTAAAGTTTTCCATGACAGGCCTACCCTTGATTAATAATTAAGACTATCCTACTTTCTCTGAAAGTGTGGGTGCAGCCTGCACTTTATGCACAGCGTAAACCCATGGATATAAGTGGAATACACATTGTTAAAAATTCCCTATCCATAAATTTACCCCCAAAAATATTACTGGGATTTACGTATAAGTAGATTTAATGTAGAAGATTGTTACTCCACATACACATTTTCTGTATATATAGAGTTCACAGGTGAATTTTTATTGTAGACACATACTAGCAGATAATGCCAACAAAATATTAATTCTCATGAAAACTCTCATGAATTCTCTAAAATCATATTCTTAGTCTCAAAATCCGTGATACAATTAAGTTGTAAAGGAGTTTTCTATCCATAATCAAATAAAATATGTTTAGAATTTACTTGGAAATGTGATCCTAACTAAGTCCACTACAAAAACTAGTTGTTACTATTTTAAAACTTTTCTGCCCAACTACTCTTTTATTGAGCTTAACGTGCTTACCATATTTATAGGCGAAATCCCCTTCTTTATATTCTTCTAAAATTTAACGAAATCAACATTCACACACAATCTAACATATGACAAACCATTATTAAACTACAATTAACCCCCAAAACACAACAAAACATAAACCACACCAAATACAATAAATTCATGTTAAATAAACTCTGAAGTTTCAAGTTAATACCTAGTTAAAACAAAAACAAACATAAAGCGGGTAGCATAATTCCTGCAGAACTTGCCAATATACTAGTGATTCATTAGAGTTTATAGAAGTACACTGAAATTTGCTGAACTAAGAAAGATAAGTCACAAAAACCCAAAATGTCCTACATCAGTACAAACAGTTTTACGAATTACTCAAATAACTTGCGCAATATCAAATAACAAGACTAAATAATATAGTTCATCAAAAACAATGAAAACAAGACAATGGTTCGTGACTGTGGGGCCAGAAAATGTTTTAAAGTTTAAATTTGCAAATTTACATAAAGTTTTAATTATTATTTTTGACAACATCCAAAGAAGAAAAGGGAAAAAAACAATCAAGGAAATTAAACACTCACTCACTCACTTACTTACTCACCATATTTGTATTTTTGTGTGTGAAGGAGGTATGTTTTTCATCTTTTTTGTATGGCTTTTTAGAACACTGAGCTTATTTAAGGTGGCAACCTTAATCATTCCTGCATCCATAACTTTTATATTACCCCTTTTCAAATAATGTGATGACCGGCCTTTTCTGATTGGATAATGTTTTGACCGCTGTATTGGTCAAGCGGAGAATGGCCAGATTTAAGCTAGCAGTTGACAAGACAAGACCATAATTTTAAAAATCCGATTATTTAATTTTTTCAAATATTTATTCATTTTATGTTGAAGTGTTCTTGTGTGAATTTTCAGTCTTGTCTTTAACTTCATACTGACTGAAGCACATGGCAGCTAAACAGAAGCACAGAAATGCAGGTAACTCTTACAATTTGTCAGAATTGCATGCTTCGAGACATGATAGATCCGTTCAGGATCAAGTTGAGGCCAGGATCAGACAATTGTCAGAAGTTGATGCAAGAGGTATGGATCCGAAATACAAATTGCAGTGGGGTAGTTCTGTTGATATTTATGTCAAATAAATAATTAAATGGCCCCATGAATAGTCTTAGCCGGAAACACCAAGGATAGAGTCACCTACAATCAGTTAAGCAACACACAGTGGATGGCAGGTTTTTGTCAGATAATGATGTCAAAAACAAAAAAAAAATGTATGTTAGATTATCTGATTGCTCTTCTTGATGATTTTAATGATTTTGTCGATTGCTGTGTTGTTATGTAGAATGAAACAAGGTGAATTGACTGGTTGATTAGATACGGAAAAAAATAACTGGATCCGATGTGCTAATCCCGAAACACATGTAGTACCGGGGAACCTCACTTTGAAGTAAAATTTCTTAGGTCTACCTGTATGATCATAAATGGATTTTCAGATTCCTGAAAATTTCATACAAGAAACAAACCTCAGTCCTTTTGCCGCTTCTGACAAAAATAAATCTTACCTAGCTCTTGGACTAATATGGCTCCTTCTAACATCTCCAATTACTTGGCTGGTATTTAAGCTTATTTTGTCATCTACAATCTTCCCACAACTACTTTCTGAGATGAAAAATTCAAATGTTTATCAGATCTCTAAAACTTAACAGACCATTTGTGGTAAAAAATAATCCCGTGTTCACTGATTCCATGCTTCTGATCGTCTCTTACACGCTTTTAAACTACACCTACCCCATTGATGGGTGTTTGGGTGAATTGATTTTATGCTTATCATGTCTGATAAAATTAAGGGGAACCTCAGCCCTGTACATTTTCGTGGGGTTAGTCTCTATAGAATAAATTTTTGATATTTTCAAAATCAGATATAATTCACCTTATGATTGAGGTTAACTTCCTTTTGTGTTCAACCACTCTATAAATTGGGCCAAAATTCGAATCCTTTTGTGTTCAACCACTCTATAAATTGGGCCAAAATTCTAATTTTAACTATTGTATGCAAATATCTTATCTTACCATCTTTACAGTGTATTACAACAACGTTTGTGTTAAAGATGTGCTTTGGCATTGCATTAGGGGTTAATTTTATAAAATTGTTGTTTAAGAGTACATTATGAGTGGCCTGTGCATTAACAATCTTCAGTTTAAATGTAAAATAACATATTTTCCACTTTGGTCCTGGGCTTGCCCGTAGCCATGTTCATTCATAAATTTAATGTCGTCAAGGAAAAAATCTTTTAGTTGTAGAATATTGTGTATCAAAATAAAATTTAAAAACCCAAATGGGTATTTTTGCGCTGGGAGATATGAAATGCAGCAAAGCATTCTCGTGAACTGTTTGACTTTATGTCTCACCTCTGATCTTGTGTGAACCTGAATTCAAGAGATTAAAAATTGCTACCACAGGCTGTGCTTGGCACGCAGCCCTGAGTTAGTCAGAGAGTTTTGGACCTTTTTTGCCATGTGTGACCTTACGTGAATAAACACAAGCTTAGATTAAAGAATTTCATACAAAGCATCTATAAAATCATCCTTAGTAGTGATTAAAACTCTTCATGGCTTTTGGCCAATTCAACTTATTGTAATTATAAATATACTCTTTCACAACCTTCAGAACAACAGTCAGTCTTCAAAACTATCTTGAAATAAAGCTAATAGTATGTACTGCCTTATCATTGCGAAAACCTTAACATTGCTCAACCAGGAAGTTGAAACTGTTTCTAACGATGGTTGGCATCGGGAAAACTGGTTTACTTTTGGATACCAATTAAAGAAGTTGAAATGACAACAAACATATTAGACGAGTGTGCGTTGGGTCAATATGAACATGATGATTAACATACAAATGTACACAATATAAAGGGACCACAGTTGCAGAGTGGTAACACTCTCGCCTCCCACCTCTGAGGCTGGGGTTCGATCCTGTGACAGCCTTCAGTGGGAAAGCTGGTAGTTGCTTGCTGTTGGTCGGCAGTTTACAGTACACAACCCTAGCAAACTGTATGTACTGGTTTATTCTGCCCTTCCAACTACCCATCGTGATATGACATGTACAGTGTTGAAAGCGACGTAAAACCCCAAATAAATAAATAAATACACGTTATAAGTATAAATATAAGTTAAAGTATTAAAACACCACACTATAGACAGAATTGCATCATAAAAATACAGAAAACATTCATATGTTGCCCGGTTTTAGATAATACATAAAAGCTGATGTAGAGGTCTTTTAATATATGTTTTTTAGTGGCAAGTGGGAATATTCATAAACAAAGGACGTTTTATTTTTTATGACACTTTGAAGTGAACGATAACATGGAAACCTGAACAACAGCCTTTACTTAACTCATCACAACTTACACAAAATCAAGAGCAGGTTATAAAAGTATTTTACTAACATAAAGTAAAAAAATAAACAAACCTTGGCACAATTTACATATGGAAAGTGCCAAATTTAGTTAACTTGGCCATGATAGAGTGGGGTGCAGTAAACATGTGAAATATGACAAATGGCAAGCATAAAAACCAATGGATCAATAAACTATACCAGATGAATGCATTGAAATGCAAGTAACTATGCATATATGTGTACTAAAATACTCAAGATTTACTGGGATTATTGAGATAGGATTATGCATACCTTGGCTTTGTTTTGCATGCATAATACGAATGTTTACTAAAGTAAATAATGTGTATGATTTATATACTTCTATTATCCATTATGATTTGTTTGATGGCAAAATAACGCCAAAAGATGTGGATGAATTTTGATGAACACATTAAATTTTGGGGATATCCTTAGTGGCCTAGTTGGACAACAGGATTGGTCAGTTTGACCAGTACCCGAAGCAGTCTATATGCCAGGTCATATGACCCGCAAGGCCAAATTCAGCCTGAAGGTCAGATTGAGTGCTGTGATATGACCCCAAAGGTCAAATTCGCAGTGGGTTATTTCTGATGCTATGATTGAAGTCCAAAGTAGTAAGTGCACAAGCGGTTTGAGGAAATTTTATTTACATGTTAAGACAGTAAAATAGCCTCCAAAGAGGAACTTTTTTAAAAGTTTGGCACAAAATTTTAAAAAGCACCAACACATATACCCAACATAAGGGTCGTAACAGTAGAACTACCATAATGGTTATAGTCAATATATACATATACCACAGTGATTATAAACACATAATTAAAGTATTAAGACAGTTATCAGACCAGGTGTCAGGTAAAGTCCAGTCGTTATTTCCATGTAGGTTGTATATGCAGCAGTTTATAGTCGTAATTAGTAGGGGGGGGCCAGAGTCAGTCTGGTCCTGCCTAATCCTAAGAGATCTTTGCATACCCAGATGGATCAGTTCTAGGTGTGATCTGAAAGCAATCCTGTTCCTAAGGAGCTATGTCAATCCTGCTGGAGACCTCCCTTGGGTGGATTAGTCCCAAGGGGTCCAGCTCCAAAGTCGAAATGTAACCCGTGTGCACCCTTAGAGGGGGTCAGTTTCCAATGGGGTAAAAACTTTGACAAATCCGGTAGGGGGGAGCCAGAGTCCGTCTGTACCACCTAATCCATGAGATCCTGCAAACCACATCAATCCTAGGAGACCTCCCAGAGTTGGATCAAGGCTCTGGGGTCCAGTTTGCAGTGCGAAAGTGATCAGTATTGCCAATGAGCCAAGAATCCCCAACATGGGGCACTCAGGAGTAGATCAAGCTCAAGAGGTACAGCTCATGGGTCGAAAGGCGAACCAATACACTCTTAGAGGTGGTTAGACTCCAAGAGGGAAGTTGCTTAGTCAAATCAGTAGTTACAAATCTGTGTCAGTGGAGGGTAGGAGGGTTCAATTCTATAATACGTGTGTGTCCTTTAACTGACACTTTGAAAATGTAGTAAGAAACCCCAACACATGGGGCAAATGAACTGGAACGACATTGATTGGTGAAACTAATTAATGCATAATATTTTTCCTAGAAACCATGCACAGTGGACCTACGAATTAAGGTAGTGGTCAAACTGCCCCAGCAGGCTCCTACATAGCCGTGCTTTACACAGTTTGACCAGTACCCGAAGCAGTCTATATGCCAGGTCATATGACCCGCAAGGCCAAATTCAGCCTGAAGGTCAGATTGAGTGCTGTGATATGACCCCAAAGGTCAAATTCGCAGTGGGTTAATTCTGATGCTATGATTGAAGTCCAAAGTAGTAAGTGCACAAGCGGGTTGAGGAAATTTTATTTACATGTTAAGACAGTAAAATAGCCTCCAAAGAGGAACTTTTTTAAAAGTTTGGCACAAAATTTTAAAAAGCACCAAACCCAATCAAAAAGAGCTCGAAATGATGGAAGCAAAGGTGCAGGGGATAGAAGAAGAAGCTTGGGTAGCATTTTGTAAATATGTCCACACTGCGGGGCTACGCCATAGGCCATGTGCCATGATGTTCTGCAGGGGAATATTGTTGTCAAACGCAAGTGTTGCTCCAGATCTACGGAAGGTGTGAAAGCCATGGCCAATAGGAGATATTTTTAAGTTTGCTAGTACTTGCTTCAAAGCATCTCTGATTACAGTGTCAATTAGCTGGTTGAAAGGTGGCTCTTTATTTGCGAATAAAGGATCTGTATCATGGAGTGGTCTGGATATCAACAGTGTCCTGAGGGCTCTAACTGGACAGAGCCAGTAATTGTTGATTTGAGGGATTTGGACAACATGGTGTGATTTGTTATCTTGCATGGTTTTACACCATTTTAGTATTAGATGAGCTCCTGGGGGTGCAAATATGACATCCTGCCTAAGGAAATGTTTGTTAGGGTCGAATAGTTTAAGGCTATGGGGAGCCTTGTGGGATATCCTCAGAAAAGCGTAAAAGGCAGTTAAGAATATTGCCCTGAATAGGATGGGGTCTGGTAGGGTATCACATTGCTGTGAAATCAGATATAAAGTGTGTATATCAAAAATGCCCCTAGGTGTGGGACGAAACGGTGAGTGTAGAGACAACCCTCTGAGGTATCTGTTGACCAGGGGATGAGTTACCGCTGCATGGTCAAGATTATAGAGAGAAGCCATTGTGGAAATGGAAGCCAAATAGTTCCTTATGACCTTAACTGAGAGGGCATTCTTGTGGAGATATTCTAGAAATGTGAGAATATTATGTAATGTAATTTCTTTGGGTAGGTCCATGAACATAATGAAGGCCAGGTAGGTCCTAAAGTGTGTCCTGTGGGCAGACAGTGTTGATGGTCTGTAGGCTCTATGGATGACTTGCCAAGCTGAATCCAGGAGTGTGCTTGAGGCAGGAGTAGCTCCTGAAATTAGATAGACATGTCAAGGTGAAAAAACGATAGTGGAATGTCGAACCATTGATAGTTTCCTTTAAGGTTGTGGAAAAGGTGTGAATTTACATTTTTTTCTGAATATAACCTAGAAAGAAGGTCAGCAATGGTATTATTAATACCCTTAACATGATCCATTTGTATTTCAATATCAAGAGTAGCAGTAATCATCCAGATGTTACGGATGCAGGCCGCTAGAAAAGGGTCTTTGGTCTTGCTGGTCTGTACCACCTGGACCACAGCCAGATTATCACAATAAAATCGTACTAGTGAATGCTTCCAATGATCACCCCACACTCTTAGAGCTAGCAATACATTGAACATTTCCCAGTGTACTATTCCCGTTTCAAAAGTTGGGAAAGGGTAAATGGGAGTATTGTAAACTCTATTTCCCCAGACCCCCCCTAACCCTGTTAGTGATGCATCAATATGAAGGGTATGGGGTTGTTGAATGGGGTTTTTAACCAGGATAGCCTTGCCATTGAACTGGTGTAGAAATCTAATGAACCTCTTTTCTTGCCTCATTTCTGTGGAGATTCGAAATTTATTTTTGCAACAGTCCTGTCGAAAAGTAGCTAGAATACGGTTAACAAAAATACGAGCCGGTTTCACGCATTTATGCAAATACAGTAACTTCCCTAAAAGGGACTGTAAATGTTTTTTGGAAATAGTGGTTTTGGTCAAGGTATTGACGCAGTGGTCATATATGGCACCTATTTTCTCTGCATCAATGCTCAAGGTATTAGTGTCAAGGTTTATGCAAATACCCAGACATGTAAGGGTACGAGTTGGTGGAGTTCTTTTGTCATCGTTCATAGGAAGGCCTAGTTCCTGCAAAAGGTCAGTAAGGGTGTCAAACGCTTGTTTTGCCTTAGATTTATGGTTGATAAGAATAAAATCATCAATGTAGGCGAAAGTTTTAAAACCTTTACGCTTCATAATGTGCGTAATTACGTCGGCTACTAATTAAAAAGATGCGGATCCATGGATCCAGCCGAAAGCTACCGACAGATCCTGATAATATTGGCCATTCCATGACAATCCAAACTTAATTGCATCCCCAGGGTCGACCCTAAGGTGTCTAAAGGCCCTAGAGATGTCTATTTTCGACATAAGTATTTCATTGGGATTGTTGCAAATTTCATTACAAATGTCATCGATGGTGGGGAACTTTAAAGTGAATTTTCTTCCATCAAATAATTGTTTATCAACATTATCATTGAGTGAATGACCCTTTGGATATGACAAGTTTAAAATGACTCTCCTTTTATCTATGTCTTTAAGTCGAGTTAACATGGGAGAGCAATGGAATTTATCAGAAGGAATGTCAGAGAAAGGACCTATGATTGCTCCAAATACCTTCTCTTTATCAAGGTACTGTTGGATAGCTTGAGGATATTGAAGAGCCGAAAAATGGTTGGATATGCTGGTGTTGTGTATAGCATCAGGATCAGTGAGGGACAATGGAAAACCAAACTTAAGATACTGGTAGATTCTTTAGTCTGGGTAATCTGCAAGATACCTCTCCCAAGCAGGTAGGTTCAAATTGCTTTTGATGGGGAATCTAGCTTGCTTGTAATTTGGAAGTCCGGTTGCTCTGATCATGTTGCCTATTTTTGTGACTTGTTCAATGTTGTCATAGTTACAAAAATCCCTGTCTGGGCCAATGAACTTGAATTCAGTTTCTTGTAAAGAAATAAAACCCCTATCTTTGTCTGGGTCATTGTAGTCTTTGGGACTCCCAAGATTATTAAGGTCACCAAAATTTTTGAAAAATTGGGGAGGGGGGTCGGTGTAATGAGTCGGCTCTGTGTCGACGCCGTCGACAATGTTGTCTCTAGGCCTGACTTTGCTTGACATGTTATGGGTAGACTTGTCCTGATTTTCTATCAGGTTCATTATGATTCTATCCATATATTTCTCATAGGACATGTTTAAGCTGTTAAACGTCCTGCAATCTTGTTTAAAATTATCAGCAGTAATAGCAGCATTTACTTTTTCCAACTCAGTAACTTCCTGTACCTTTAATGGACAGTGAATCAACATGTTTTGAGTATGTATAATTTCCAGATGTTCCACAGGAAAAGTGTCACAGTGGTAGAGCCGACCAGAACCAAAAATTTCATCACTTACTATGTAAAAGAAACCCCTTTGCAATTGGCCATTTCCATCCGAATGTACAATGTGCACATGGTTAGCAGTACCCGAAGAAATTTGACACCAGTTAGTGTATTGTAGGGTGGCCATGTTGGATTTGCAAAAATAGCTATTATGGTGATCAGCTGTAGTCACTGTGGCACGTTTACTGTTAACCTTTTGGTTAAATATGATCCCCCCACCCCTGTTATGCTGAGTCGTAACCTGGGGATAAAATAATTGGCCCCTAATATTGGTAAACTCATCAGCCATTTTACTGGACATGTTACATAATAACTGGGAATCCCCAGTACTACCAGTCTGGCTATGAACATTATATGACAAGTAATGCTGGTTACTTTGCACGTTCATATCAGAGTTATCAACTAATTTGACATTATATGAACAATCATTTACACTTTCATTATCATTGACATTGGTTAAGCAACTTACAAAATTATCACATGTATTGGATAAGTTACCATTACGTCCATTCTCATATTTAAATTTTATTAGTTTATTGTTCTTGTCCCGACCCCTGTGTCCAGGTGGTTGACCTAAAACCTAGCTGGAAGTGGCTACCTTTTCTTGCTTTTTACTCCTAAAGTTACATTTGTTTTTAGGATGGTTTGCTGTACGACCTTGCTTGCCACAGAAGCTGCAGTTGTGTTTATACAACCCGTGGTGACCATCATGTGTACACGACCCCTCGTTGAAGTATTTGCAGAACTTCTTCAGGGGTGATGGAGCAGAGTGTGAATTAATCAACGAGAGTTGTGAGGCGCTTAATCTGTTCAAAGCCCACTGTGTTGAGTCATTCCAGGTCAGGTTACCCTCTTCCAATTCATGCATTGAACATGCCCAGGCATTTTTCACTGCAGTGAAAGGGATTGATACTGCGTCCTTCATGACAGCAATCACTTGGATTAGGGCTTGTCTGGAAGTGGCTTGGTCCTGCATGTGAAGGATATTGGTTAACTGGCCCGCCACCCATTGTGGCATGGACAAATCATCATACAGTAAACGCTTTTTACCGTTTGACCCATGGAAGCCCTCGTTGGGCCATCTGACTTCAGGTGCAACAGATACAGTATCATGAGTATTGTAACGTCCGGATCTGCGGTGTGGCTTACCTTGAGAGGATTCCAGTCTGTTCTGGCTGTCATAGGAAGCCAGGATACTAGATACAGCCTCTGACACATTTGGAAGTCGCCTGGTGGTTTCTAAACTGGGCAGTACGGCATCGCTAGGAAGGTTGGACGGGAATCTCCCCCCTGTGGTCTGTGGATGATGGTTTGAACCCGTCTGCTCCTCACTGGAAAGAGAGGTAGTGCTACCAGTCGCGGGGCGTGGGGTTTGCGCTCCTCTGACCTCTCCTGAATAATGAACATGTGGTATTGTTGCAGTGCCCTGGTGTCGGGATAGGCCTGGAGCTTGTCCCTGCAAGTGTGACCAGTGGCTAGTGGGGTAGGAAGGTTCTGACGACTGCCGTTCTAGTTTCGTCATTCTGTCAGAAAGAGACTGGTTGGAAGCTTTAATGTCTGATAACATGGCAAGAACCATATCATGATTAGTCTGTACAGGTGGAGGAGGTTGAGGCGATGAAACAGAGAACGAGGCCAACATACCATCTTGTAAGAAGGATTCCTCATGAATCTGATTCTTCCGACGAATCTTCTTGGTTGAAATCCTGGCACGAGCAGAAGCTGTCACCCTTTTCCTCTGGCCAGACAGAGTTTTCTTGGGATTTGATGGCATTTTGTATATATTGAACTATCACTTCATAACAGTAAAACACTTTGTAAATATGTATAACTAAGACTTGTAAAACACTTGTAGATAAATGTATAAAAGTAATAAAATCCTGTTAGGTTTCTTCAAATATTTACATCCAATTCTATAATACGTGTGTGTCCTTTAACTGACACTTTGAAAATGTAGTAAGAAACCCCAACACATGGGGCAAATGAACTGGAACGACATTGATTGGTGAAACTAATTAATGCATAATATTTTCCCTAGAAACCATGCACAGTGGACCTACGAATTAAGGTAGTGGTCAAACTGCCCCAGCAGGCTCCTACATAGCCGTGCTTTACAATCTAAAAACTTCTCTTACATCCAACTGTACGTGTATACACATGTAAGTGTGCTACAAATATGCGAGTATCCTGGTAGAGTGGAAGTAGATATTTGAAACAAGGCTTGTTGTTGCGTATTTCACTCTTTGAATATAAAAAAAAACAGTGCTACTGTGCATAATGGGTCAAATATATATGCTAGGTACACGTGAGTGTATTATACGGCATGTGCAGACCCTGCAAGTGAATGGGGAGCACTTGCAACACTAGCAAGGAGAAGGCAAGTGCACAGGCCTCTCATAAATTTTCCTTGAGACATGGATGCATTTGTAGCTATCCTGCAAGCATCCAGAAAATAATGTGTGGGCCAATTTTCTTTGCGGAGTCTCTGCGACCTTGATATTCTATAAAAAATTGCCTGTGTGACTTTTGTGTCTCTTGCAATCAGCCAAATTTTCTCTGTTCTCAGGATGTACATGCACACACGATAGGATGTAAGAAAGGCTTAATTAGAACTCCCACTCCTGTATGACTCCCACAACTGATAAAGCTGAGGACCTGTCCCAAGATGACTCTGGTGGTTGAACGAGACACAATAGCCCAACATTATTTTTTATTAGATTTTGGTGGTGGTCTCAATGACCATGTAGATCTAGTACTTACTTAAAGGATATTTTATGATAGCACCTATAAGCTACAGTAATCAGAGGTCTAGGCTCTCTCAGGGGACTTGTCTAGTTAATTGTGTAAGCTACAAATATGTACATCATTGGAAAGATATTTATTTACTTTATTAAAGTCTACACACACAGGAGACGGTAACACAGTGTGCAATTATTGACTCTGAATGTTGAATCTGACTCTGTCTTGCCTTCTCTCCTTAGTGGAATAAATATCAATAATTATCTTGGATTATAGGATAGGAACTTGTTAAGTCAACACATTTATGTCAATTTACTTCGATACTATTTCAATACTATTTTGATAAATTAAGATAACAATGTAGATAAATAGACAGTTAAAATACCCTTGACCCTTCTACTCCTCCATAAAAGGGGATGCATGTGCAATTCACTGTATGTAGGATCTACATGGCTCCATTGTTGGCAGTTGATGTTCCTTAGAAAGCTTCTGGTGGGCTACCGTTGGTCCACTATTAACAAAGAATGTACATATATTGCATAAACTGGTAAGTCAATGTTTGGTGATAACTGCAGGCTCAGTTTTATAGCTACAAGTCAAAATGCAGTTGTCAAATATTAGCCCAACAGATGGGTTGATAGTGTACCACCATTGGATTACCAATTCAGTGCTATCTATTCTATAAAATTGTCTGATGCCGTCTGCCACTGTTCACCTACTAAGTCAATAACCATTGATACAGTATGGGCCTGCTCTAGACCTGCTGTTTGGGTATTATCACCCCATACCTTTTCTTTTTGCATAGGGCAAATTATGTACATAACTTGAAAAAAAATTGAATATTTGGACTTATTACATTATGGAGAGGCACATCAGCTTATCATCTTGTTACATGTAAATTTAAGTAGATATTTCTAATAATGCATTGATCCAAGCATGAGTTATGGATGTATTTTGGATCAACTATAACCCCAATTACACTTTTATTACTTGAGAATAGGCGTTGTGGACATGTCATTAATTCACCTAATTTTTGTGCATAAGGAAATATTAGTTCATAAAAATACTGTCAAATCATAGTCAATTTCCAAATATCTTTATTTATATATGTTTATGATTTCCTTAAAACTTCCAGCATTATCGTCTGAGTACATACGTATTGGTAGAAATGGCTTTATACTAAATCTGGCTTATATGTATGCTCAGTGTATGCTTGATTAAATAAAGTCTTTAAGGTGAAGATGTTATGGTTGATAAAGTAATCTAACCAGAAGATGACAAGCATACAGGATTTATACTCCAGCCTATGCGATTTAGTTCTTACCACAATCCTGTGGTAGCACACAGAAAAAATATGTAAATATTACTCTGTCTACACTTCTCCGATGTAACCTCTAGATAATTCTCCTAAAGTCAGTTTTGCCAGATGAGGTTCATTTATTAGATAGATAATTTTTCTTCTGAATAAACAGGCTCGTAATTTACATTTTTATAACGGAATCAGAGGTTATTATATCTCATTAATTCTAACTACAGTTGATTGTTAAAGCATTTGCAAGAAAAGTTGTTCTTGTCTGACTGAAACCAGCTAAAAGATCTGTGTGGCAGCACCATATTTGTTATCAAAACATTATTATAAAGTTTTAGCTAGGTCTTTTGCTTAAAGTTAAGTCCAGCTGGGAGTGGGATTTATAAAGAAAGACTTAAACTAAGTATAAATATATGTTTATAAGGTTTTTCATTGTAGAATAACATTTTTGTCCACATAAAATGGATGACATAGATAACAAATATCATCAGTGGTATATTTTGAGTGAAAGTAAAGGGTCACATTACACATATAATCACTGTCAATGTTTGATGAAGTCTTAGTAAAATGACATTGGTGAAACCCACTTTGGCCCTACAGACAAAAGGTTCAGCTTTAAATCAGTGACTTTTCCTAAGACTAGTCTAACATTCTTTGTGGAACCGACTCAGGAATTCCATAACAAATCTTGCTATAAGAAGTTGAAAATAAGAAATATTGAAGATTGAAAATTATAGTTACCATGAAGATTTCTTAGCAATGTGTTTTCACAGCAATTTGATAAGAAGAAAACTAATGGTCATTGTCTTTGCCCACTAATCATTTTGAATATAAATACTCTCAATAATTTCAAACATCTTAATCAAAGAACTTTTCTAGCTTATAATACCGAATTATGAATATATTATTTTGTGTCTAATACATAGTGTCTATGACAACAGGCAAAGTAAGTGTGAACCACTGCTCAATAAACTGAAAGTGTAGACCTATTACCATTTTGTTTCAGTGCTTGCTCGTTTATGTCAAATCCTATATATTATTGTACTTAGTGGTTTAACACAAGAACACCTAAATATATCTATAAGGAAATAAGGAAATATATTTCAATGTGTGACACTGTTTAATACATTGCTCTAAAAATCATTAATTGCTTGACACTGATAAATTGTAAAAGAAAACAGGACAGGTGAACCACAATGGCAGATGTGAAATTGCCTTGAATGAGAGCTGTGAGTTTCTTTTCTTGATACAGTACCATGTGAAAACGAGGAGTATACAAAGAACAACTAGGTATGTATGGCTCACATATCTAAAGTTTAATCTCTTGTTTTATTGTAAATCAGCAAGCTAAACTGAAGAAATGATCTTAACTGTAAATATATTTGTAGGACAACAACGAAGACTTGAAACGATGTATTTCTATTGAATAAACTACTTAAACCTTTTCATACTTAATAAATCTATCAACTAGGTTAGTCTTCGTTCATTATCCTCAAAATTCTTGTCAATTCTTAATCAACTAACTGACATGTTTGATAAATAGCATGCAACTTATCCTCTCAAATAGTAAAACAACCTGGTACCTTGGCAGGTGAATCGATTATCAAGAGTTCATTTGTCTTTTTTATAGACGGACATAAATCATGAAAAAGTCATATAGCTCCTGGAATACCTGGGTAGCCTTTTCTCTAGGGAGTACTGCAACAAAATGATCAATGTAAATTAAAGAATTTGTTCCTCATGACAAAGACACTGCTATATCCAGGAAATCCAGGAAATATTGACCCTTCCATTTTATTCTAAACATGACAAAATCAAACTGACAAGTTAAGTTATGAAAGGCACAATTGTTCTTATCTTATAAAATATATTTGACACTAGTAAGGTTAATTTTGAAAGGAAGGGCTTGCAAATTGCTCTTTATTAACATAATTTTTTGCAGAGTTGCCTTTTGCAGAAGTCAAATCTAGAATAATTCATCTCTGATTGTTGTCCGGAATAACTTCACTCTGTCATCCTCTGGATGAGTTAAAGGTAGCAAACAATGAGCTCTGTCACATGACACATTATTAACTAGGATATAATAGCTCCCAGAGGCTTTTCTTTGACAAGATAAGCCACTATGGTATAAAGAAATTGACAGGTTGAAAAGTAATTGACAATATGCCAATTTTGCAAAGTTTCAGGGGCAGCCAGAGATTGAAGAAAGCAAGATGTTAAATAATTAACATTCCGTCTATCTGCTTTATCAGATGATGGTCTCATGCCTCTATGCTTAGGCCAAAATCGATAACAGTATTAACAATATATCCCTCATATGAATTGACAAAATACATGTTGTAATACAAATCATGAACGTAGAATAAACCGTGTTAGGAGAAATACACCGATACCACTCATTTACACAACCGATGCTACTAAAATACTGAAATCAGTGAAGGAAAAGAACAGAATCAAAGTCAGTGTCACCGGTGCAATGCCAGGAAATATTTATGATATAGCCAAGCATAGAAACACATCAGATAACCTTTGTCACGAAAACAGTCCTAGTTACAACCACCCACAAGTGAACTATCAATTGTGACATCATTTTCTATTCCCCTGATGTCATAATACAAACTCTCGCCTCCTACCTCTGAGGCCGGGATTCGGTTCCTGGCATGGCCTCAAGTTCGAAAGCTGGTAGTTGCTTGCTGTTGGTCGGCAGTTTACAGTAAAGAACCCTGACGAACTCTATGTACTGGTTTCCTCTGCCCTTCCAATTACCCGTCGTGATATGACCTGTACAGTGTTGAAAGCGACGTAAAACCCCAAATAAATAAATAAAAAAAAATAAAGACATCATACAATACCACATACATTTTGTCAGACACAGAGTCAAATTTCACCAACTCTAATCCTCAGTCCAAATAGGGGATATGTCGCATTTAATAAATGTAACAAATCATTACCTTCCAAGAGAATCAAGCAACCAGCAATACAAACCATAGAGGGCACCACCTCAATGTTTTAGAAATTCCCCCAAAGTGGATACACTGGCTAAGTACCTATTCTTAAGTATTCATGAACATAGCCCAAAAGTAGTGTCAACATGCACTGACATGATTACAACACTGACACGAGTAAAGACTCTGACAGGTCCATTAGTATAAATACATGACCACTTTGTATGTTTGATATGGGACAGGAGCCACAATTAATCACCACACATGCTATTCCAGACCCCCCAAAAGAGGTGTTTAAGGTTTGCCAGGAGCCAACTTCTCAGTTAGGATACATGTCAGTAGGCAGTAAAGCCCAAAGCACCCAAACTGATGATTTACCATCTCACAGCTGTGCATATGAGAAACAGTTCATTAGAAGACATTCAAAGACAATCCTACATCATAAAAGATGCAGAGTTAAATCCCAAGCCAGCACAATTTGAGCCCATAACCTCAAGAGAAGACAGGCATAGAATGGAGTTGCCCAATAGGAGTGCTTACCAAACCCTAACAAAGAGGCTGCACCAGGACACCTAAGCCAAGAGTCCCCAGCTCTGAGATTGGCTGTTCAAACCCTGGACATTATGTGGGAAAGTTGATAGTTGCTCACCAATGGTCGGCAGTATACAGTACAGAACTTTGACCAACTGTACATACTGGTTTCCTCTTCCCACAAAACTACCCAACGTGATATGACCTGTTCTGTGTTGAAAGCAACGTCAAATCTCAAAAAGTAAAAATTTAAAAAAGATGAAGAACACCTACCTTCACCAACCCAGATATTAAAATCTCAAATAAAGAGGATGCTCATAGAAACCCCCGCCTCAGGAAACCCAGTGCACTCACAATAAATAACAAGATCTTTGTGGCAATATGTTCCAGGAACCCAACTAGGCCTGTCCTAGCAACCTGTCCCAGAAGAATATCGCTCGGCCTACCAAGAGAAGGGTGCTGTGAGTATACTAAAAAAAGTATGCATTATTTATTGTATTAGTATATAATATACCCTAAATGGTCAATACTCCTTATTAATAAAATTTATTATGGCAGAATAAAAATAGACTCAATAGGGGCTTATGTTTCATTGATCTAAAAAACAATTCATAAATACATCACAATGAACATAAGCATAAATCATAATAGATATATGACTGCATCCATATTAAATTCAGCTTTTAAATCATGCTTAACAAAAGCAAGGAAACAAGACATCATGTTCACCATTATTCTATAGTATGCGGATGAGATAATAGTCGTGACATAAATTTTCTATACAGAAACTTACTGTGTATAAAATGCATTATACCACGTATATACACTTTAAATCAGGGACACAGATACAGAACCGCTTGTGAACCTCTTCTGAACCGGTAGAACCTGGGGTACAAACCCCTACCAATAAAAAAAGCTTCAGAGACCCCAAACCTAGATAATTTTTAGCCTATTAAGACACTGATAACTACATTAATACAGTCGAAATACAACTGGTATAGAGCTAATTTATAATTTTTGAGCTTTTCGAGTAGACAACAAGCATGAAATTGATTTAATTCATCAAATAGTTTAAATACATTATATATATATAACTTGGCTGCTTTGCAACCAGAAAACTTTCATTATTACAAACATCCATATTATCAACATTCATAGTGCCCTCATACAGATTATAAACAATATAACGGTCAGTTTTCTCAGTATCATGAAAATCATACTATCAATGCCAGTAAAAGATTTATTTATTTGGGGTTTTACGTCGCTTTCAACACTGGTCAGGTCATATCACGGCAGGTAGTTGGAAGGGCAGAGGAATCCAGTATATATAGTTGGTCAAGCCATAGACATACAAGAAAGGACGGTTAGCAATGCTCCCAACCCTGGAAAATCCATAGTCACCAATGAGATGGCCCCAGTTGAACACCGCTATTAAAGACTAAGGTTTTTATATTCTTTGGTGACCCTGTATGCATATCAGCCTTTTCACATTTTCTCTTCAAATATGAATTTATTTAGCACAACAATCTTACAAAATGGTGCATAATAAAAGTAAAACATTTCTCATAATACATATGCAAAAATACTATATCCTCAGTAAGATTGGCAATATAATAATTGTAATACGAACTGGTATAATATTATCCTCATTTGTTATATTTTTTCGGTGTCTGTCATTCCGGACAGATGAGGTCATTTTTTAAGTAAATAAAACTTTTTGTGAATTTACATGACCATAAATATACATACATGTATTTTTAATTCTCTCACAACATAGACAGAGGTTATCTCATGTAACTAGTTACCTCCACCAAGGTGGTTATGTTTTCGCCTGGGTTTGTTTGTGTGTTTGTTTGTAAACAAGATAACTCAAAAACTTATGGATGGATTTTGATGAAATTTTCGGGATATGTCTGAAAAGGTAAAAGGAAGAAATAATTAAATTTTGGGAGTGATCCGGATCACTATCTGGATCTTTTGTATCCATGAAATGTAATTTTTAAAGACAGATAACTCAGTTATGGATGGATTTTGATGAAATTTTCATGCAATGTCCTAAATGGGACAAGGAACAAGTGCTTTGATTTTGGGAGCGATCTGGATCACTGTCTGGTTCCACTCTTTTTTTAAATGATGTTATAGTCAGAAAATTTTAGGATGGATTTTGATGATAGTCCAGGAATTGAGCTCCCTTGGCGGAGGTCTGCGCTCTCCGAGTGAGCGAGAGAGAGAGAATGAATCACTAAGAACTTCCTGTAATATTTGAAAGTGTAGACATGTGATCCTTGTCTAACTAAAACCATACAAAACATATTATCTGTGTTAGTTTTAGCAATGTTGTTAGCAACCAAATGGATAATACATTTTGTGAGACTTTGTGACTCAGTGTAAGACTTTGAACACAAGGTTCCAAAAGTAGTTACATCACTATAATTATCTAAAACAAGTGTATTGGAGGTATAAAATAAAACACTTTAGAGTCACTCATTTGGGCATATCTGGAAAAAGCTAAAAATCATATTTCTTCGGAAAGGCTTTCCGATTTTAGCATATAAACTGTCCAGAGTCTCCAGGCTATATCTATAGAATACTGATTATTGAATTGGTTTCTGATGTTGCTCCTTAGAGTCTGCCTTGACAGATATTAAGCACTAGAAAAGTCTAGGATAGAATACAATTAAATCTCAACCATACTCATTTTCATAAGAAATAACCATGTCATAGATTTATTTTCTTGATGTATAAGCAGTCCATGCAAACAAATGATGACCGATTTACTTCCAGATTGTAAGTGTGAAAATGCCAATCTAAATGCTTTATTTTTTTAATATTAGTCTTCACCCTTTAACATTACATTGTTTTGGAAAGATTTTATCCATCAAGGGATTTATTGGGCCTAAATGTCAGGTTCTATTGATCAGGGAATTAGATTTTTTTATAACTCTCTCCAGCATCCTTTATTAGGGACAGTTAATGTTGCATAAATTGCAAAAACAAGTGTTACAGAAACCTAATCAAGTAATCATTACAAGCTTATACTGCCTTATTAGAAATAAGTATTACTGCAGTGAAGTAGTATTTATATTTGTAAGCACAATTGACAACAGGTGAAATAAGTGTGAACCACTGCTCAATAAGCTGGTATGGTATGCCTGTATACTAAGGGTTTATTTTAATGCTAGATTGCCATGCTTGATCGCATATATTATTGTGGTTAAGGGTTTAAGATTTATTACACATAAATATATTCGATAAAGAAATGAGGAAGAAAGTAGGTGCAAACCATTAAAATGTTTGACACTGTTAAACGAGCTTGATACATTGTAAAATACAATAGATGTGATTTAATTTTGTTGTATTTGGACTTGTGAAACCGAGGATCACTGAAAGAAGAGCAAAGATATGTATGGTTAGCATATTGTTAATATAATATCTTTTTGTGTTTTTATTATGCAAAAGCAATCTAAACTAGTGATCATATAACTATTTACAAAATAAATAAGATAAAATTATCATATAAATATTTCTATTATGTGCTAGATTACACTTAATAAATGAAACAATGCTATTCTATTCCATTAAATCACATTACAGTTTCATGCTTCATAAATGTATTAATTGTGTTAACCTAAGTCTGTTATCCCAACAATTCTTATATGATTAAAAATATTTTTTTAATGCAATAAGTGACGGTATTGATATTATGTAACATCATGTTTCCATTACATATTTTTAACTTTACCCAGTTATTTCATGCCCTTTTAATTTTTCTGGTTTTGGTCCTAACCTTTCCTGGTGACTGCTTACTTCAATAACAATTCAGTAACAATACTAGCCAGTTAGTGCAATAAATTTTAGCCAACAATGCAAGAATAATAAAACAAACTGGAACTGGAAACATATTGGGAGAGAGTAACAACTTCTTCCAAGGCCCAGTATGCTCACTGTGGCTTATGAATACAATGATAAACAGAAGATGATCCAGATCACCACCAAGATTTAATCAAATTACATCCAATGCAGTCCCCAACATTTTTATTTATTTTGCTAATAAGGGTGTTCCACTGGTGCCGTCTTGTGGCTTTTTTGGAAGGTTGGGAGCAATGTTTACAGAGTCGGTTTGTGTTGGTTGTAATTTCCCTGCTTGTTGTGGAGGGTCAGCAAATTATCAAACATGTTTAACCAACCCTCCCCAAATCTTGGTCACAACCATGGTTCTGTCGAAATGAAACGAGCTTGTCCTCTTTACTTTTCGTCTTGTCCCAAGCACTGCAGTGTTGCCCTTACGACTTCCAGTCTTGTCCTTATCACTTTTACTCTTATCAGGAAACCGAGTTGCCTTGGTCACATAATTCTTGTACTGCTCAGTATGATGTGAAAATATGACTGTAAATAAGAATCAGAATAAGAAGTTAGTAATCAGTATCTTTAACTTAACAGGTAGAAAAGTTTCACAGGTATGTTGTAAATATTATGAAGGCTGAAAATATGTTTCATTTGCTCATACAGTAAACAGTTTTGCAGCCTATTTCAGCAGAGCAATTTCTGGGAAAAAAGAGATCAACTGTTGACCAATCAAAAATCGAGAAAATTAGGTCAAGGAAAGTCAACATAATATTGTTGGATCCAATCATCAGACTACTGCATGTTTACCATTATGTCCAAAATTGGGTATTTCCCAGAGGTTAGGATTTATTTGGTATAAACATTTAGAGAAACTGCTCAGAGGAACGAAATTTAGAAGGTGTCTTTCCCAGAGGTCCAAGTTTGGAGTACAAAAGCCAAGAACAAGCAAGACGCTTTTTATTGACATGTGACATGTTCAGAAGCATATCTCCATCTGCTTGTTTCGCCAGGATGTACCGTTGTTAATAAAATTTTCAATTTTAAGTGGCTTTTTGGTCGTAATCATAACCAGAAATAAATTTATTTATTATATAATATTAAAGTCCAAAAATGAAAATCATAATTAAAAAAAGAAAAATGTCAGTGTTTTACTTCTGGTCATGTGATGGGATCCAAATATTTAGTGTTGACCTAGTTTTAGATTTGTTGATTGGTCAAGACTTGATCCTCTTTTTTTTCCAGAAATTTATCAACGCTAAAATGGCAATACCGACTGCAAGTATGGTCATTGTGATTCTGTACACTTCTCCAGTCCTGTTAGGTTATAGCTTGTCCTGGTAGTTTCCCATTTAGTAGTGTAGAAAACATCTTGACCCCAAGTCATTCTGCACCTAGATCCAGACAAGCTGGGATGTATTACGTCCTGTCTGGGAGGTGAAACCGACCCAGATTTTCCCTTCCTTTTTTGTGGATTTTTGTCCCGAGACCTGACTTTTGTAACCGACCCTCTGAAGCATAGAGTGGGCTGTAGGGTTGGCTCTAGTGGAAGACCCCATAACAAATAGACAAACAACATAGTCAAATATAAACTTCGAGACTAACTTCATGTAAACATTCCATTCAAGTCTGGAGAGTTACTCCAAACAGTGGAGAAGCATGGTGTCGAAGGTGTCGATGATGGTACTTATTGAGAAATATTTATCAAGTAGTTTTTTGTGCTGTCCTTACAAACAGAACATTTGTGTGAAGTCATTCAAATAATATCTCAAACTTGATTATCTTGTTTTAGCCAGAATTCACGCATTTAATCATTGCAATGCTTTCATATAACAGCATTATCATGAATTATATTTTCCATTATGTGTGTTAACCTTCAGAAAGTCATTGAAAATCTGCTCCTCAGATTGACAGTTCATCAAGCAACTACCTAGTTTCTTTAAGAAATAAACCTTTTTAACAATAAGGTATCTTGTATTACCTGGTATAGTGTTTGAGTATTCACACAAGATGAAAACAAGGATTATGTCTGATGCACACCAGATACACAAATAATATGTTGATCCAAAAATTCCTGGTAAGCATCAAGGAATTGAAATATTTACTGCCTAAATATTTGTGCATAACATTTTCAAATAGTTTATTTTATCTTCTTATAATTCAGGTAGGACAGAGCCTTAGAAAGTGGTTGCAACCTCCCAATGCCTATTTTTACAATACATTAAACAGCAAAGTGCACAGAAATATTGTTACACTGGACAAGCAGGCTAGCAATTATTATTTGATTTCAACTTTTTTAACTGGAAAAGACATAGTTTACTTAGGAATTTTTTAAGAATCAAAATAATTACAATCAACTGAAATAATACTTCGAACAATAATGTAAAAATTAAACCAATCTGACCTGACCACAGTCCTATTCACCTAACTAACACTTTCAAAACTTTGTCCACTGTATCCAGCAATCTGTCCTGTGATCCTTTCAATGTTCACTTATAGAATTCATGCATTTCATGAATTCATTCATTGCTGCAGCATCCGCTAACAAAATATCTATATACCCAGATGTTCAGAGTGTCTGCACAACCATTGTTTTCACTCTGACATTTGAACAATATCCCAAATTCAGAAAATTTACTCTTTGGTAGATGCAAGCACTTTTTCCAGTTCACTCAAATAAGAATTGACCTCAAATGTAAAATGAGAAACAGTTTGTATCTACTTGACATACTCAGTTAAACATACAGCACACCAATTCAAAACTGATCTGCAGCTAGGCCTTCCACCATTTACGTATACTGCTCTCTGTTGTAGAAGATTCTTGTAAGAATTGAAACAACTCAATACATTTTCTGGCAAAGGAAAATACATAGAAGGTCCTACAAGCTTAAGCCTCTCTAACATACCATCGTACATACCCATACATCCTGGTCACAGTCACGAAATTGGCCAATTTGCAAGGGACACCAAAGCTACATTTAGAGATTTTATGACAGAATTTCAAGGTTGCAGAGATCCTGCAATAAAATTGACATACAAATTATTCTCTGCATGCCCACAACATGGCAAAAAATGCAGCGATATCTAAAGGAGAATTTATGAGAGACTCAGGCATGTGCACTTTCCTTACTAGTTTTTGCACGTCCTCCCCAGTTACTTAAAGGGTTACTGTGTCTAGCTAGAGTCCATGCAGTGGGTTTATATACTTGCAAGGTACGCATGAGTGCATCTTAAAATGCAATCTGTTCTTGGATATTCAATAAATAGAATAAAGAAGAGAATAAACATTGTTTACACTGACAAATCTCTGCTATCCCACTAACACGCTATGCTGATAGTTTGCAACAAAATTTGTAGCACACTTCCATTTCCATACACATACGATGGGATTAAAGAGAAGCTTTATTGGTGTTTTTCCTTCACAAATATAAATAAATCACTTAGGTAGAGTGTAAGAAAGACCAGTAATAACCGATCAGTTCTGCACTCACATGCAACAATGTCCTATTTAAAATATATACTGGCAGACTGCATATATATTTCTTCTAACAATACACTTTTAACCTATCTTAAGCAACACCATTAAGACTACATCAAAATGTACGGTGTTTTTAAAAAGGTGCACATTTATAACAAGAGAAAAGAGCATATTTTAATGGTATACATTGAACTTTAATTGTAAACTTAAAAAATGGCTTTGGACAAATCAAGAAGTCATCTTTGTGTTAGGACTTCCCATTCTTGGTACCTTGCCCCAAATGACTGGAATTCTATGAGTGAAGTGAAAACGCTTTTCTCTCCTTTCTAGGTTTTGGTTTGATCCAGCCAATGGTAGTGTAGGTTTTACTTGATATAACATGATGGGAAAACAGAGGCCAGTTTCATGCATTGTGTTGGACTGAACATTTTTGTCCTGGATGAGTTTTAAAGGACCAAAGTGGATTTTCTAAAATATGACATGACTAAGACTGAGCTTAGAATGATATATCTAATAACCGCAGTGGTTCCCTGTCATATGTGCTCATTTGCGTCTACTCAGAACACATTACTTGTGACATACATCCTTGGCTTGACACTTTTCATCTGAAGAGAAAATGGCCAAATACCACTGAAAACCCTACATACATATAAACACTTCCAAAGACTACTTTTCAACATTTTATATTTTTCAAGTAGAGAAAAAGCTATGGCCGCTATATCTAAACCTTGCATAAATTTGGCCAACTCCTGAAGGGATTAAACTTTAAGTCCAAGACTTAATTAAAACTGAATCAATTTGTCAAATTGCCCAAGTCTAAGACCATAAATTTAGCTTAGGTATCAGACAAAAGTCTTAACTTAAAGTCTAAATCCTGTCTAAGATGTTTTTGTAAAGCCAATCCCTGGAAGATGAAAACCCATTTTTTAACATTTTATATTTAGTACATTATTACATTATTTGATTGTTCCTTTCAGAGTGAAATACAATGGCTAACTCAAACAGATATGCAACAATGGAAGGTTTGAAGCTGAAAGACGATTACTTATTGGTTGCTGCTATTGACTTTGGTACAACCTACAGTGGCTATGCCTACTCTTTCAATGACTCACCGACCAAAATTACCATAAACAAAACCTGGGATTCTTCTGCCATTTCCTCAAAAACACCCACAGTGGTTTTAACAAATCCTGATGATTCTTTCAACAGTTTTGGTTATGGAGCAGAAGAAGAGTACCTGCAACATGAACCAGGAGAAGGCTATCAGATGTACCGATATTTCAAAACTCCTCTGTATCTTGAGGTAAAAACATGTTGTAATCTAAGTGGATGGTAATAAAGTGACAAAAATGGATAGGATTACAGTTATTTATTGACTATTCCCAGAAAATCTGTAACGTCTGTATGTGTGGACTATGTAGCCTGATCGCCAGGTTGTTGGACTGCTCTTCAATACTGATAATCTGTCATTCTGATCCCATTCTTAGATATGATACTTTACACATATGTATCCCTGTTCACCCAGTAGTTCAAACATAGCCCTACATCTTGTTCAGTGGTGTCAGAAACTGTTTCATGACATGAAAACCAAAAAAAATCACTGGTCGTGAAGACAATGGCTTACTCTTTGGATCTTAATTTTGTTAGAAGGGTATATAAAGCCTTTGTCTGCTATAAAATCTGTCAATGGGTAAAATTTGGATGAGAGATTTAAAAATTTGTTTGCAGGGATTATTTAGAGTTGTGAATTTCATAGGCATGGCATCATTAAAAGCAAATCTAACTTGTTTGAAATTCATGGGACAAAGTGTCAATACTAATCAAATTTTGTTAAATATAATCAATATTATATTTAAATGAACTATCATGTTTCAAATTATAAGTGTATGGGAGCGTTAATAAACATGTATCATTTATGTTATTATTATACTTATATAAACGAATGTTAAATGAATTTAGTATATGGTTATAGTTTTTTTAAATTCTTGCAAAGTATCCTTTTAAAGTATTGCAAGTATGGATGGACAAATGCTACATAACAACTGCAACACAATGAATAATTGATACAAATCTCACCTTTAACATGGCAGCACCTGTCAATGGATCAGTCTCTGGGCATAAAAGGAAGGCAATCGACGTAATTGCAATGTCACTGAAGTTTTTAAAGGAACATATGACACTCAGGCTGAACAAAGAAGTGGAGGCTAAAGTAACAGGCAAGAAGTTAGTGTGTTATTTTTAGAGCATAATTTTAAATGACATTGTGCATCTATAGACAAAATCACTGGAGTTACATTTTTAAATGAGATAGCGAAGAAAGGAATATATATTGAGTGAGATAAGACCCCCCAAAATTAATTTAAAGTTAAAGTGATTGGTCTTCTAGATTTACCTGTATTTAATTGTTTAATAAGAGAAAGGATTGTTTGTATATTAAATTACTCGTAAATGTTTAATATGGCTTTGAATGCATTACATACACTACTCTTATGAGTTAAAAAAGTCAAAGTCAGTGTATGATGCCCCAGTCGATATCTATATACATGTATCTATATGTCGATATCTGACATATTGGGTCAGGTTCTCAGGACTGTGCATATGTCTGGTGTGGGAGTTAAACCAACACTGAGGTGACAGCATGTGATTAGATGTTAAACTTGCTAACCAGCTGTATCCCATAAAACGGAACCCCCACACATGCACATGGTACAACAGTAAATTCAGTCATTTAAAAGTTGTCTCTCTGGGTAAAAGCTCTTTTCCTACTCAAACTTTCTTCAGATTAAGCTATGATATTTATCTCGAAATTCTAACATATTGCTTTCTTGCAGACTTATGCAGTCAAATGAAATATTGTGGGTGCTGACAGTTCCAGCAATTGCGAGTGATGTGGCAAAACAGTTGATGAGGCAAGCAGCATTTGAGGTGAGACATTTATCTGGATAGACAGGTTTTTAAGTTTAACTGTTTCTATTGTGGGGTATTACAACACTCCTACACTTGCACATATTGTTTTATATATATGACATAATTTAATAATTAAGGAATATACTACCAGAAAATGAGTTTTTTCCATGAAAGGAAATAAATATACTTGTTTTTATTTCTTTAATATAAATGAAACAGTGGTTACTCTGCTGTAATGTTTGTGCAAGATAATATTATTGTAAATCATAATTAGCTCATAAACTTCTTGTTGCCAAAATTTCTGTTCGTATAAAGTTTCAAATAATGAGTAAACTGTGTAAATATAGCTCTCTATGTTACTCGATATGTTGTTCCCCATCTTCAAAAAAACTACACTGGCTCCTCATTTCATGCAGGATCTTGTTTAAATATAATCTCATTACATTCAAAGCCATTAAATTCTCCCAACCTACATACTTGTCATCCTTAATCAAAGCCACTATTGTCAACAATGTAAATTGGCTATCTCTTTCCTCAGTTTATCCAAGAAACCCCTTTGGCAGGAGAGGTTTTGCATTCCCCAATTGAATGGAACCGACTCCCACAATTAGTCCAATCAAAGCACACAAGAACAGGTTTCCAAAGCCAGTTAAAAACCTACTTGTTTAGACTATCACATCCTTCTCCATAGTATATCTCCCCATTGGGCTCAAATTTGAATCTTGACCTGACATGTCCCTGACCTCAAATACATTACAGGATGTTCTATCAATGTTTTTCTACATAAATATTTCTATTATATTCTAAGGCTAGTGGAAAGATTGCTCAAAAAGTATCTTGCAATGTCTGTGTATATGCTACTCCACCTTATCCCTTTATGTGTATGTACCAAGATTGTTATATATTGAAATTCAAGAAATTGAGACTGTTGGAAAACTGCTTATCTTTTTGTCAAAGGGCCAATGTAATGAATTTTACGTTCTGATTAAACATTGGGTATACCTCAGTGAGTATACATATAAAAGCAGAAAAACAACATCCCACAGTCTGCACAGTTAAATGTATACACAAGTTTATCTCCCCTTTTCTGCCTTTTCAACAAGTAGGCTGAAAAAGTATGTCAGGTCACAGCAGAAAAACACTACATCAGCGTATGAACACATTTTCTCTAGTGTGTATGTTCTATTTGTATATTGGTAGTGTTTATTTTCTCTATGATTTATCTATAGGTTTATGATGTGAAGATACTTCATTATTAAAGAGTTATATAATGCTTACACATTAAAAATTAAACTTAGGAACAATTTTAGTGGTCATAAAAGACATTTAACAAAAAGAAAACAAAACCACGGAGTTACTATAGCAGTATACACAATGTTCACTATATAGATCAGTGGGCTTTACATCACTTTATTATGAGTTGTACCAACTTTTTATATCAATATAAAGACAACCTGTGTTGAAATACTTGCTATTTACTTAAAGAATATCATAGTTTTACCAGTTCTATAAAGCAGAAAGAAATGAAAACTATATCACTAAATTACATCCAAAAAAGCTCCAACAACATAGTTGCAAAAAATAATTATATTTATATTAGCTAGTGTATGTTTAGTCCAATTAATTTGAAATTTCTTTTGATAGTACAACTGTGTGACATGTATTCCTATAAAGTTGAAGTAAATATTTTAGGTTTCAAGGGAACAGTTTCTATTGAAATGTAACTTTGTATATAAAATATGCCTTAAAATATCTTTCTCACACATTTGATATTTGGCTTGAAAGCTTTCAAAAGTATGCCAGTATGTGAAAAAAGATCACATACATTCTGCGATAGATTAAACTAATGATGTAAAATAATCTTTAAACTCACACATTTAAAAAGAATTTAACATTTAATGAATTTGAAGAAAAACAGCTTACTTGGTGCAGCACTTATTTCAATGTTGGAATACTTAATTCTTCAATTCTGCTTTCATGACATATATAAAAAAGTAAAACTATATCCAATGTAACATATACTTTATATTCTTATCTAGTGTTGGGTTGTTTCCCCAGTTGCATAAAGATAACAATTTTCTATGTGGCTGTGAAACTTTTCAGTTAACTTTCCTTATCTTCGAATAATGATCTTATTTTTCTTTAAAAGTCATTTTTATCCAAGAACTTAGCTACTGTTTATTTAAATAAGAATCTGTGAATGTTTCACAATAAAAATCAAGTCTTTACATTACATTTGAAATCATAACAGGAATAATTGCTTATAAACAATTTATATATACAAAAAATACCACCGAACTCAACTGGTTATAAAAACTAAATATATTCCACCAGTTTAAATATTATTTTCAGACACTTGAACTTTTTAAAATTACTTGTTTCATGAAGTTCGAAATAAATTTACTGAAATATACCACAAACAATGTAAAAACAGGAACAAAACTGAGATCTAAGAGAACACATTTTGTATAGTACAGCAGTGTGTGTGCATAGATGGGTTCATGCCGTAGCATAAACAAATCTGGGGTCAAATGTTCAAATGAGGCAGACTCTTGCTTTTCAAACTTCAAGTGAAGATTTTAAACATTACACACTTCTGTGACTTTTTTGTTTGGGTTTATATCATTTATAATGTATGAATGAATTATTAGATGAAATTTATTTGCGTTTTTGGTTGCATTGCCCCTTTTAATTTTTTCACCTTTATATGTTTTATTCTTAGGCTGGGATGATACAAGAAGTAAGTTCAGAATCTCTACTGATAGCTCTAGAATCAGACGTGGCTCCATATTTTTACAGATTAATCAGCGAAAGAAGCCATACTCATCTGGATGTAGGATTAGATTATGACAATATTTTGATTGGAGACAAGATATTGGTCGTTGATGCAGGAGGTAATGTAAAGATATCAGTTATACTGCTATACTAAATGCATAGATGTGTATGCAGGCACATTGATTAAAATATTGCATGACTGATTATGTTTAAATTAATAATACAGGCATAAATAAGAAAATCGTTTTCTAAATATTGAGAGTTTTGGGTACTATAGATATTGTTCTTCTACGTTAATGGCACATGAAAGAAATTAATAATACACCCTAAACATGAAATCTTACTTTTGACAAGAAGAAGTATTTTATGACACATTTGTAACCTAGAAAAAGTGTAAAACTATTAAGTAACATAAGGAAACAAATCACTAGTTGACTTTTGTATCAAAATAACAGAAGAAGCCATTTTGGTTTCATTTCAGATCACGGAATCTGTTTGATAAAATACAAAATAAACTAGAAGGAAAGTATAAAAAATGCACACAGTCAGTATTTCTTATGATTTTTATTTAGAATATCATATTCTATCATTAGAATCAGTGAAAAAATATTATATATTTTGACTTGATTGATTGATAAGTATGTGTGTAAAATATATCCCCCAAGTATAAAGAAAGGGCATACCTCATTTTCATATGAACTGAACCGATGGTAAGATTTCAGTAGTGAAATGTTAAACTTATTAAAAACTTACTAAGCTTATTAAAAACAATATGTCGGTGTTATATTTCGTGCAAATTTTATATTAAGCCAATCATGACATAGAGAGAAACTTTAAGGTTACCCTTTTTCAGTGTCTCCAAGGTTCTTTAACCTGCCACTATTTGAGCCAACTAACAGGGAGACTGAGTCACCTGAGTCATCTGGATTATTAAATAACAGTGAAAACCTGTGATTGAATCTGATTCTTTTGGATACCAAACCAGCATGCACACACTCGAGCAACAGGCTAGGTCTCATCTTTAAAAAACAATTAACCTTCTGAATATGAACATATTTATGAAAAACAAGTGAGTGTATATAAATATATATTTTTACATTCTGTGATTTCAGGTGGAGCTGTTGATATCACTGCTCATGAAGTTTTGAGAAATGGAGAGGTCAGACAACTTGCTCCCCCAACTGTACATATATGTGGAGGCATGGTGGTGAACAAGCACTTCATCGAGGCTTTAGCTAAAGTGTTTGGACAAGATTTCATAATCCATACAAGGGCTAAATTGCCACAGCAATGGTATTCGTTTGAGGATCTTTTTGAGACTGCAAAGAAACATTTAAAATCAGATGGTGTGAAGAAGCTAAGAATAGCATTACCATTTTCATTCAACAACGAATTCCATGAACTGAAAGGAAAAAGTATAGAAGCTGCACTGAGCGATTGTCCAGATGATGACATCTCTTTTGCAAATGGAGCTTTATTCATCAATCCAAATAAGGTCAGAGATATATTTGAAGCAACATGTACTCAAATTGTGAAACATGCAAAGTCACGATTACAAAGGGAAACTACTTTGGAAGGGGTACAAAATATTGTCCTTGTTGGAGGATATGCCAATTCAACCTTCTTGCAAGATGCTTGTGCAAAAGCCTTTGATAAAAACTACAAGGTTATTGTGCCTTACAGTGCTGAATCTTTCATTCTACAAGGGGCTGTCATGTTTGGCCATCAGACTACTACATATACAAGGTATGTGTGATTTTTGCAACATTTTTAAAACAAAGAATATACCCCATATGAGGGATTATTGTTGAATGCTATGAACATATTTATAATTCGTGGTGAGTTATGTTGTAACTAACATCCGGGAACTAGTATAGCCTATATCAAATTATCATAACATTTAAGGAAACGATTTCAGGAATAAAAAAATGTGCTAAAAGTTTCAGAAATATCCATTGTGATAGTGGTGTTCATGCTTTTGGGTCAATGAAACTGAACCATTTTATTGAAGTAGTATTACTGGACATACTTGGCTATGAAATAAGTCAATGTCTCCTGGATATATCAATGTGTTCACTGAACACCTGAAAGACTGTCTGAGTTTGTATATCTGCAAGAGGAATGTGTAATTGAATTTGTATCCCTGAAACATTTATTCAGTTGAACCACAGTATAAACAAATGCATTCATGGGCAGAGGTAAGAATATTATTGAACACCTGGGAAGATAATCTTATTTCTGTCCAGTCATCAAATGTTGTATATGCAGTTGAAACAATTAATTTATAAATGTCCCAATCAGCTCTCCAAATTTGGATTCTTATTATATTTTTAAGCAAAATGTGTAAATGTAGTAGCAGGGGAGCGATTAATTTCATGGGAAATTCATGGACATTCACAATAAAAAATCCAAAAGAAAATCAAATTCAACTTTGTCTGGAAGCTTCTGCTGGTATTAAACCTTTAAATAAACCATACTGGTAAAACCTTTAACCATTATTTGTTGTGGTAGTTCTTAAAGTTATTTTTACCTAAACTCAATTTCTCGCCTCTGTGCTTTTTGTCTCAAGATTTAACCTGTGAAATCAAGGCCCTTTAAGGCGACAAGATAAAGTCAGGTGTTTTAGTGCAAGTCTTTTTATCCTTGCTTCTAATATATTTGTTCACCCAATTTTCCCTGCTGTTCAATGAAATATTTTACCCAGATTACTTTGATGTTCCATTGTAACTAGTCTGTTAGCTGGTGCACCCAACTAAGCCAAAATATTTTAACATTTTTCTACAATTCAGCTGTACCACAGTACCAAACTCTTTATTGACAACTCTTTTCAAACTAAATTTTCAAACTTTGAAATGTTTATGAATTTATTTGGGGTTTTCTGTTGCTTTTAACACTGTAGACATTATACCATGATCAAGGTTCTGTACTGTAAACTGCGGTAAGTCCCACAGTGAGAAGTTTTTCTCGGCATCGGAACTGCCTCCAGGTCGTCCCATTTTGTCAGAGTTATTCACACTACAGCCAGACGGCTACTGATTGGACAAAATTTTTTTCAACTGTCAATAATAATTTGGGGTTATATTTGGCAGAATATGTGCATTGAAATTAAATGTGACAATCTTGCTGTCGTACAAGTACTTCAAGAAGGTAAAGCTAGGGACCCTCTACTGACTACTATAGCCAGGTATATATGGATACTTACTTCTGTGTTTAATATTCAGTTATCTGTTTCCCATATTGCAGGGAAAAACAATGCTATTGCTGACTTGCTTTCACGTTGGTGGGTAACTGATAATAGAGACCAGAAATTATCTGGCTTATTGCATGATTGGAAATGGATTCCTACCCATATTGACCTCCTTAAGCTTAATCATGGTATTTAGCACTCTTTCGTTTATTATATTGCAGAAAACTATCCATTTGCAGCCCAGCTGCCCACCAGGGCTGCTAACAGAGTGTGGGATGCCTTCAGACCTGCTACACGGAAGGCTTATGCTCATATGTTCAGGGAATTCATGGGCTTCCTGGTGGTGGCTGGGCTGCCCATAAATCAGGTCAATACTGTTACTTTATTGATTTTTATGGAATTTTTATTAGATCAACATTTTTCATCTTCCAATATTGTTAATTATATGGCTGGTATTAGATAACAATTCATTTTGTATGGTCTGGACACTTGTCTCTTTAGGGATGAAAGAATACATCTGTTTCAAAAATCACTGACCCAGACCCGACCACTTTGCCCAAAATCTGCATACATTATTACCACAGAACTTTTAGCTGACATCTTATTGGTGTCTGCTTCTTTAGAATTTCCCATCACATTTCAAGCTCTATATGCTTTTAGTTTTTTCTCATTTCTCAGGCTTTCAAATTTATTGCCCCATAGTAGGGCCTCCTTTGATCCAACCAGACAATTGTGTAGAGGTGATCTTATTTTTTCCTCTGATACCATCACTGTCATCATAAAATGGTCTAAGATCATTCAAAATCATAGAAATACTACTACCATTTGTATACCTGCTTTGGGTAGGTCTCCTTTGTGTCCATTTAAAGCTATATGCCTTATGTTAGATAACACCCCTGAAATGACCCAGTTTTTCAAGTCTTAAAACCCAATAATTATGTACCATTTACTGATTCTGTGGCACGCAAGCATCAGTAGCAACAGTACGTAAAGTACCTTCTCCCCTAACTTTTCACCTTTTTCGAAAATCTGGTACTACCTGGCCTTTCCAGGATGGTATGCCTCTCCAGCAGATCATGTTGCATGGAACCTGGACTTCGGACTGTGTCTGGCGCTATGTATCTACACTTCCCCAACATATTTCGCCAGTTGCTGCTACATTCAAACAACATCTATATATATAGTTTTCTGGCTGTTTGGGGCTTTTTCTTTCCAAAAAATGTTAATTTTTGGCCTCACACTCATTATTCCCCCTTTCTGATGGGGAACTATTATTCCGTACTATTTGTCAAATTTCAAAATTCTGTTAGTTAACATCCTAGTAGATCGGGTGGAGATACTTATAACTAAAATATACTTAACCATGGGCTTATTTACCCCTGACATTATCTTGTGGCTTCCAGGTCTTTGACCCTTCAAAATTTTTAAAATTTGACCCCTTTTTCACCCATGGTTATTTGCTTCAGGGTTCAACCTGACACTGCGCAAGAATTATATATCATTACATTATGGTCACAGTTACAAAAATAATGTGCTGTTATATGTGTTATATTCAACTAGTCAGTAAAAGGATTTTAGATGTTAACATCATTAATATGATGATTATTAATATTCATTGTTGGGCTTTATTCCAGTCATCAAATGTTGTATATGCAGTTGAAACAATTAATTTATAAATGTCCCAATCAGCTCTCCAAATTTGGATTCTTATTATATTTTTAAGCAAAATGTGTAAATGTAGTAGCAGGGGAGCGATTAATTTCATGGGAAATTCATGGACATTCACAATAAAAAATCCAAAAGAAAATCAAATTCAACTTTGTCTGGAAGCTTCTGCTGGTATTAAACCTTTAAATAAACCATACTGGTAAAACCTTTAACCATTATTTGTTGTGGTAGTTCTTAAAGTTATTTTTACCTAAACTCAATTTCTCGCCTCTGTGCTTTTTGTCTCAAGATTTAACCTGTGAAATCAAGGCCCTTTAAGGCGACAAGATAAAGTCAGGTGTTTTAGTGCAAGTCTTTTTATCCTTGCTTCTAATATATTTGTTCACCCAATTTTCCCTGCTGTTCAATGAAATATTTTACCCAGATTACTTTGATGTTCCATTGTAACTAGTCTGTTAGCTGGTGCACCCAACTAAGCCAAAATATTTTAACATTTTTCTACAATTCAGCTGTACCACAGTACCAAACTCTTTATTGACAACTCTTTTCAAACTAAATTTTCAAACTTTGAAATGTTTATGAATTTATTTGGGGTTTTCTGTTGCTTTTAACACTGTAGACATTATACCATGATCAAGGTTCTGTACTGTAAACTGCGGTAAGTCCCACAGTGAGAAGTTTTTCTCGGCATCGGAACTGCCTCCAGGTCGTCCCATTTTGTCAGAGTTATTCACACTACAGCCAGACGGCTACTGATTGGACAAAATTTTTTTCAACTGTCAATAATAGTAGAATGACAGTACTACTAACTTTATCACCATGAAGCAACCTCAGCTCACTTCAGTAGCCATCGGATGAATATGTGGAGAGCATTGCCCTGGGGACGCCAGAAATAAAGCCCAACAATGAATATTAATAATCATCATATTAATGATGTTAACATCTAAAATCCTTTTACTGACTAGTTGAATATAACACATATAACAGCACATTATTTTTGTAACTGTGACCATAATGTAATGATATATAATTCTTGCGCAGTGTCAGGTTGAACCCTGAAGCAAATAACCATGGGTGAAAAAGGGGTCAAATTTTAAAAATTTTGAAGGGTCAAAGACCTGGAAGCCACAAGATAATGTCAGGGGTAAATAAGCCCATGGTTAAGTATATTTTAGTTATAAGTATCTCCACCCGATCTACTAGGATGTTAACTAACAGGATTTTGAAATTTGACAAATAGTACGGAATAATAGTTCCCCATCAGAAAGGGGGAATAATGAGTGTGAGGCCAAAAATTAACATTTTTTTGGAAAGAAAAAGCCCCAAACAGCCAGAAAACTATATATATAGATGTTGTTTGAATGTAGCAGCAACTGGCGAAATATGTTGGGGAAGTGTAGATACATAGCGCCAGACACAGTCCGAAGTCCAGGTTCCATGCAACATGATCTGCTGGAGAGGCATACCATCCTGGAAAGGCCAGGTAGTACCAGATTTTCGAAAAAGGTGAAAAGTTAGGGGAGAAGATACTTTACGTACTGTTGCTACTTTTTCAGATGCTTGCGTGCCACAGAATCAGTAAATGGTACATAATTATTGGGTTTTAAGACTTGAAAAACTGGGTCATTTCAGGGGTGTTATCTAACATAAGGCATATAGCTTTAAATGGACACAAAGGAGACCTACCCAAAGCAGGTATACAAATGGTAGTAGTATTTCTATGATTTTGAATGATCTTAGACCATTTTATGATGACAGTGATGGTATCAGAGGAAAAAATAAGATCACCTCTACACAATTGTCTGGTTGGATCAAAGGAGGCCCTACTATGGGGCAATAAATTTGAAAGCTTGAGAAATGAGAAAAAACTAAAAGCATATAGAGCTTGAAATGTGATGGGAAATTCTAAAGAAGCAGACACCAATAAGATGTCAGCTAAAAGTTCTGTGGTAATAATGTATGCAGATTTTGGGCAAAGTGGTCGGGTCTGGGTCAGTGATTTTTGAAACAGATGTATTCTTTCATCCCTAAAGGGACAAGTGTCCAGACCATACAAAATGAATTGTGATCTAATACCAGCCATATAATTGACAATATTGGAAGAAGAAAAATGTTGATCTAACAAAAATTCCATAAAAATCAATAAAGTAGCAGTATTGACCTGATTTATGGGCAGCCCAGCCACCACCAGGAAGCCCATGAATTCCCTGAACATATGAGCATAAGCCTTCCGTGTAGCAGGTCTGAAGGCATCCCACACTCTGTTAGCAGCCCTGGTGGGCAGCTGGGCTGCAAATGGATAGTTTTCTGCAATAAAATAAAAGAAAGAGTGCTAAATACCATGATTAAGCTTAAGGAGGTCAATATCGGTAGGAACCCATTTCCAATCATGCAATAAGCCAGATAATTTCTGGTCTCTATTATCAGTTACCCACCAACATGAAAGCAAGTCAGCAATAGCATTGTTTTTCCCTGCAATATGGGAAACAGATAACTGAATATTAAACACAGAAGTAAGTATCCATATATTCCGGGCTATAGTAGCCAGTAGAGGGTCCCTAGCTTTACCTTCTTGAAGTACTTGTACAACAGCAAGATTGTCACATTTAATTTCAATGCACATATTCTGCCAAATATAACCCCAAATTTTTAAAGCGACCATTATGTTAAGCATTTTAAGCTGTGTGATATTATATCCCAAATGATCATGGGGTAGGGGTAGGGCGTAAACCATATTTTGGAAAATTGCACCTAAGCCTGTCAGAGAGGCATCTTATTCAATTACAGCTTGTACTGGTTTGTTGTCATAGAAAGTTACACCGTTATATAAACACAAAAAGGTGTTGAATCAATTAAGGTCCTTAGCAAACTCTTCAGTTAACCGAATATGGCCATTGCTGTGATTATCTCTCAACACCTGCAACATACGGTTTAAAAAAACGAGCAAGTTGAACACATTTGGTGATATATAAGAGTTAACCAAGCAAAGATTGAAGCTGATTTTTAGCACAAATTTTTTTTATCTTTCCAAAATTAAATAATTTTACAAATTCTGTTAATTTTCCCTCAGGAATGGATATAGTTCGGTTAACCAAATCCACGAGTATGCCAAGGCACACTACAGACCTGGAGGGGGCAACTAACTTATTCTGACCCAACTCTTGCAATAATTGAAGCAAAAACTCAGATGAAGCTTGAATAGTGGAGGGTAAACCAATATATATTAAATTTTCTGTATAATTCAGTAAGTTCGGATAACCGAACTTTTTCATAATGTATCTAATTGCATCTGAACATTTCTGAAAGAAAAAAGAACCATGTCTAAGTCCAAACGCCAAATATCCGTCCAGATAATAGGATCCATGGTTTAAACCAAGCAAATCCAGGTCCCAGGATCAATCCTTAAATGTCGGAAAGCTCTATTGATATCTACCTTATAGATAAGCGCACCAGGGCCTAAATGTTTGAGATGATCAACAATATGATTAACAGAGGGATAAAAAAGATGGTAATAAGCTTGTAGCTACTTACTTTTTGCTACTCCATGATTAACTGAAGATCCATGTGGCCAACTAAGATCTACAATAGTTATTTGGTTATCCGAACCTGGTTTCTCACAAGTCATGAGGGGAGAGATATGCATGTGAATAGGTTTATCAGTAAAAGGACCATACATGACATTATACACCACCTCATTTTCGAGATAAACTTCAATGTCTCGAGGGAATTGGAAAGCTGAGCTATGATTCTTAACAGTAGATAACAATGAACATGCCCTAACAAAATCCAGGGGGAAACCATAATCTATAAGATCAGGTAACTGTTTGTCCCAATAATCAGACAGATATTCCCTCCAAATGTGGGGATTTAGTTGACCTTTAACTGGAATACGACAGCCCAAAAGGTTTGGGAGTTGAGAATGTCGTATTTGTGAATGCAGTTCTAAAATATTTGTAATTGGACCATTATTGATGGGGGACCTTGATAAATAATTTGATCAATGATAGGCAAGGCACCAAAGACACTGCCATTCTGAGCCACACATAGATTATAATCTATACAATTAATCCTATTCTCCCAAACGGGAAGTGGAATGGCTGTATTAGCATAAGTGGGTTCAAACCCAGCATTTGTAAGGGCAGGGTCCAAATGAGAGACAGCAAGTGTATGGTGATATGTATCTGTAGAGAAATCAGTATCTCTGTTATCAATTGTTGCCAAACCCTGAATTTTATTTGTATCAGACACAATCGTGCTTACTTCATTACTGTGAATTTGGTCCCTATTAGGACATTTTTGTTTGTTACATTTATTTGTAGAATGACATACTTTTTCTACTTTTGCGGACACATGAGTATTGCTAGGCGAGAAAGTAGCAGAATTCTCATTTATATCCTTCTGCAATTCGTTTTGTAAAAGTACTTCAGTACCATCAGTATGGAGGTTTTCCAATACCTGAAACCTATTATGTGTACTGACAGTGTCATTATGGGATTGTTACAAAGTACAAAGTTCTGTTCACACTTGGGTGATGCACTGATTATTGTGGTTTGATAATTATGTCATTAACCACATTGTTACCCAGGCGCCTGTTAACCGAAATGTCAACTTTTGAGTTACATTTCCTGGTCTGATGATTTTCTACCAACTTAGTATTGTTATCCACTAAGTTACCTTTGAGTACCTGTGCATATGACCTATTGTCTACTGTAGCAAAAGCTTTACCTTGGCGAAACCAACGGGACCAGTTAACTTTGCTAGCATTTATTTTTGTATTTACATTATTTTTGTCAGTGTTAAGGGCAAAAATTAATACGACCACTATGGACATGAGCGCCAAAATGGCTCATGCCCTGGTTTCTTCGTTTTTTTTAATTCACTTTTTTCTTGTTCCTACAATCCATTTCACTATGTGAGAAAGTCCTATTTGCTACTGTGAAGCAATGGGAACATATGTGCTTATATAACACACCTCTGGTTTCATGTGTACTAGTATGAGAACAAGAGTTTTGATTATAAAATGGGCAAGGCATAGTTTTACCAACTTTCAGAGTACTCTTTTTGTTGTACTGGGCATTATTTGAGGTGAAAGAACCCTGTGTGACACGTTTTTGTGCATTTGCTCTTCTAATTCGATCAATTCAATCAACCTAGTCATAGCCTGTAACTTTCCCCTGCTCCATACGACACAAGAGGACAGCATGGCTGGCCTTGGCCGTACCCCACGAGAAATCATTTGCATCATCCATCAAATCAATGAGATAATTCAACATATGATCTTTTAAATTTTGATTAGTTTCCTCTCTCATGGTGCGACAAAAGGCAGCCATCCACTGCGGCATTGTGAGTCAATCATAAGAAATACATTCCTTAGATGAGCCAGACAACACAAATTCATTGGGCCACGTTGAGATTTGACCTTGTTACAAGTACCTGTTTGTGCAATATCTGCTAGCCGCCTGAGTCGTTGATCTACCTGGGCTTGTATTTGCTGATCATATTTAATTGCTTGCAAGGAAGGTACAGAAGTGTCGGATCCGACCTAGATAACTGGCTGAGTCTGGGCATGTGAGACCTTGGCTTTTATTTTTTAGCCATGACTACTAGCCTCAGGCACTGATTGACTCAAGGGCAATGCATTAACCGTACCAGATGTACTGACCAGTTCAACATTTTGTTTTGACTTTTTGAGTGCTTTATTCTTGATTTTCGAAGTCTGAACTGATTTTTTACAACTTTTCTGTTCTAATGTGTCTAACCTCACACTAATTGTTTCAAGCTTGTCTAAAATTGTCTGATTGACCATTTGCTGGGTACCATTACTACTTCTATCATCCGGAACTTGACTCTTAGAACTAAATTTTTCATAAGACCTATGTTCAGTATCTGATATACCCACTGCATTGCTGGATGATTGAATCAGATCCGAGATATCGAAATCACTACCGGATGATAAATCAGAATGGACTTGCCGTTGAGCAGGGGTCGGGTGACTACCCCCAGCACTTGAGACATGAAGTCCTGGTCATCACATAACTGTAGTTGCACTGGCAAACCGTCTCCTTCTTCCCTGATCCGAGGTTATACTTCTGAGCCATGTAACAGTAGTGCAGTGTAATACAAAACTCAAAAAAAAATAATAAAGTAAAGTAAAAGACTAAAAACCTAAAATACAAATACACCTGGCAACATGTAGACAGTGCTGAGAAATTCAAATGTAGATGTGACCCCTTCTGTGTCTGCATAGCAAATGGCAGAATGAAGGGCCAATTTTTTGGTCATCAGTAACTAGACCAATCAAAAGCTGCCACACACTTTACACATTGGTTGTACTAAAAGGACATGAAAATTTGAAACCCTAAGACTCCCCCAAGCAATGATCTTGCTGGCACCCGAATGCCAGCCCGAAAACCTATGAACCTAAAATTTCTTATTTAGAATTACTCTACTACTACTATAATTGTCCGAAATCTGCACGTTCCAGAGTTCTGGATCTTAGGCCTTTAAAATCTGTAAAAAGGAAAATGTTCAATTTTAATTTTACTAGTAGATGTATTTGCCAATTGTTCCATCTAATAAGGCATAAAATAATGCAACAAATGACAAAATGTTACTTTCACGGCTGTGAGACTAAATATTTGATTGATACATATCCTTCAAGTAATAATAATCAGAGTCCCATCGAATAATCAGGCTAAATGTTGTATTTCCCGTGGCGGGATAGATACTACATGACGTTAAAGGTATGACTCCTTTCATTGAATTCCCGGAGACCTACATAACTTCTGAAATCTATTTATAATAACTATCATAAAGGTATTTTAAGTTAATTTTAAGTTTATTGTAACATGGTGTGTTGATATGTTTTAATATTTCGTAATGACACAGAATTCAGTGATATTTTATGACAGGAACAAAGCCCAGCCAGCTTACATAGATATTCTACAGGAGAACAGCCTGCAGGAAGAAGAGATTCATCATATTAATCCGTGTGAATCACAGGTAGTTCACAGACAAGTTATATTATTGATAATAACATTTGATATATACTCTGGAACTTTCTAGCAATGTTACAATGCACAAAACAACACAATGTATGTTTAAGTAGACAAGCTGCACCCAATTATGTGCACATAAGAATACCATCTATAAGGCAATAACTTACACATGATAAAAGTAGTTTTAGTTCTTCAAAATGTAAGACTAATTTATTTATTTATTTGGGGTTTTACGTTGCTTTCAACACTGTACAGGTCATATCACGACGGGTAGTTGGAAGGGCAGAGGAAACCAGTACATACAGTTCGCTAGGGTTGTGTACTGTAAACTGCCGACCAACGGCAAGCAACTACCAGCTTTCCGAGTTAAGGCCATCACAGGGATCAAACCCCCAACCTCAGAGGTGGGAGGCGAGAGTGTTACTACTTTGCCACCGTGGCCCCCAAAAATTGTAAGACTAAAGTCCCTGTATAAAATATTATTGTTCCTATATTCCCCCCCCCTTCTAAATTGTATAGAAATTTATGAATTTGAATCCCAAAACACACCACACCAGTTAAGATTAAATTCATACTTTTCTAGGTTTATCTTGTTTCCAAATACACATTTGAACAAAGTTTGTAAAAGAAAAATCAATGAAATTAATTTGTTTGGATCAAGGGAATATCTAGTGTTTTAACAAGAAATATATATTTGGCTTTCAGTTAGCATATTTGTAATCAAATCTATCATTTTAATCAATTCTATCTTTTACTAGGAATGATTTTGATCAACAAATAAAGAGACTTACGAACTAAATGTGTTCACTTTGGTAATTATCATAACAATTTTAAAGCAATTGTTTCATTTTTGGTAGTTTTATTTTCAAACTGTGTCTTACGTTTTCCTCATGAATTAACAATGTCATAGTTACATTTAATGCATGAAAAAAACCACTTTGTATTTGTATTTTGCAGCAGTTTTCAGATATTTTCCACAGGCTCGAGAAGATGGAAGAGAAACAACAGGAAAGATTAAATACACAGCTACAACGTATCTCAGAAGAATTCATAGACAAGACTGTAGATACAATCAACCACAAACTGGATGGCATATTTGACGCCCTTGAACCAAAGCAAAAAGAGACAATCAATGGACGCATGGTTGAGGAAAAACCAGTAAGAGTAGCTATGGAAACACAAATAGAAGAACTTACAAAATACGTGCAAGAGATGCATGCTGCTACCATGAAGGAATCCCATCATAATGAGTATGTTTATTATCGTATATTCAACATCATTGCACGGCATATTGGATGTAGTACGGATCAATGGAAGGAACTTGCAGAGAAACTACTTGCAAGCTTCCCAGGACAACATCTACGTGCTACCCTGAAATTGGTTGATGAACGACACCCAAGTAACACTGACAAAGCTTTTGAAATTCTCATGACTTGGAAAGTGTTCACAGCAGAAGACACAGCAATCACTTATCTCATGAAGTCTATTGAAAGCCTTCACCTTGATATTAAGGGTGACATCGATAAAATAATTACCATACAAGAGAGAAAATGCAATTCTGAAGCTCGGGGTAAATGATTATATTTTCTCATACTTTCCTGTGTCAATTCTGGTTTACTTCCAAATGTCTTAACGATAATCAACCTTTCTTACACAAAATAAGGTCTTTTTAATTGGTAAACATCGGTTGTCAGAAAAAGTGTGTTATAATTTTAAGTGGGCTGACTGATGAAGGGTTGAACGAACATATTGGAAAAACTGGTCATGAATGTAAAGAAATTAAAAAAAACTATTTTATTTGAGGAATGTTATTTTGGAAATCCAGCATCAGGTGAATGCTACAGTTGTGTTATGGGATATTTCAGGTAGTCTGAGTGACAAAGGGCTGGACAAAGTTGCTGAAAAAATTGGCCACAACTGGAGAAGTCTTGGTTTCCACCTTGGTTTTGAGAATCCAATACTAGACCAGTTGGAATCTGATCATCCTCGTCTGCATGGAAGAACCACAGAAATGTTGATCAGATGGAGGAATAGTTCTGAAGATCCTCCAGAGGAGAAATGGGTTAAACTTCAACAAGCAATGAAGCAATGTAGGATGCAAGGTGAAGAAACAAAGTGACAATCTTGATCATTTTAAACATATAAATCACTTCAGAGTAACGTTAATTATATACTTGTGTTTATTTCATATATCACATTACAACATACTACCTTTTTAAGGGTTTTTTTTGTGACTGGTAAGAACTGGGGCAGAAGAAACTTGTACATACAATTGGTCAAAACTCCGTAAACTGTCTTCCAATGGCAAGTAACTGTCATCTTTCTTACTTGAGGGCCTTACCTGGAAACTAAGAAGCTGGGGGAGAAGGGAACTGGCAAATATTTTATCACTAGGCCACCACAGCCCCTTTAGTTTTCATTGAGTAAGATTACTAACTGAAGTTTGTACAACAAAGAAATTTTATTGTGCTGTATCTTTGCTTTAGCTTCACCTAAGAATTGGATTTACAGTCTCGGCAAAGGGTAACTTGTATAATATAAATGCTCACAACAATTCTAATTCCAATTGGACTTTTATAGCGCTTAATCTCCTCAAATAAGAGGACTCTAAGGCGCAACAAAACAAAAAAAGCAGACATCAAAATTTCTGTATCCAATGGCACAGCAGGGGTCAAGCATCACGGAGAACGCCAGGGGAATGATGCAAGCTAAGGTGGGTATGCTTTGGTGTACAGGTAGGTTTTGAGCTGCTTAACAAGATATAACTTACAAGTAATGAAGACAAGCTAGGGTAATAAATTCAAAGTTAATCAACTTACTTTAAAGTTGTGTTTTTATCAGATTTACAACAGACACCAAATGGAAAAGGTGCTAGCCTCACACAAGTTAACAAGTTGAAGTAGAATGAATAAAATTATTACGATATCATTCTTATGAAATGTATTGAATATAATAAGAAAATGAAACAAAAATGATGCATGTCCCTCTACCTCTAAAGTAACATCGTTATATTCTCATGAAAACATTGAACAGTCAAGGAATATGTTGCATTTTCAATAACTTGATAAAATAACTAATGCATAAGTACAAAATAAGTGGTATTGAGCGCCTCTCTGGCGGCATAAGTATGACACTCTAGCATAAAGCACTTCTTACACTGTTTATATGAAAGGATATGTCACAAATTTAGTATCACAATATAGCAAAAATCACAGTTCACACCCGTGTCTGTTGAGGAAACTGAAAAAAATAGTTTTGAAGTCAACATCCAAGTCATGTATGTTAGATCTTATACCCTCCTCACCACCGAAAGAATGTAAGCCTGAATTGTTGCCAATTATTTCTTAAATAGTTAGCCTGTCCATTGACACTGGTGAGATGGCCATTGACTTTAAACATACTATTATTACTCCACTCCTTAAAATGAGTATAGAGCTTATTTACAAAAATTTTTGCCCTGTATCTGGATTACCCTTCTTATCCAAAGTCACTGAAAAGGTTGTATCACAGCAGTTAATTCAACATGTCACTGCCAGCAACTTAATTGAACAATACCACTCTGCATTATAGAAGACAGCATAGCACATAAACTGCACTGTTGAAAGTAATGAATGATTTATTGCTGGTTGCTGATAATCAGCAATTGGCATTCATGGTTTTTCTTGATTTATCTGCAGCCTTTGATACTCTTAATCACAGAATGCTATTACTGCAACCCGATGATATCTGCAACATCACACTGGATGTTAAGAGTGCTTTTGTTGGAGTAGTGCAGCGATTAGCCAGTCAGTGACTAAAATTAAGCAAAATAAGAACTCACTATTATTATTTTATGATTATTAAATGTCTACGGGCTGACACTGTTGTGAATTCCCTGACACCTGCTTTTTATATCATAAACTTTTGCACTTTAAACCAAGGCCTAGACCTGTTCATACCATTCTGTGTGATCATATGAACACTTATTTCAATTGTTTCCAAAACCAGCTACTTATTCCTCCATTAATAGAGCAATATGTATGTAGTGCACTTTTACAAATGAGCCATATAGCCTTTCTTCTGTCTGGCAAATGCGGGACCTTTCCAAAGTAACTTGAAACAAACCAAATTTCAATCATTTCTGCTACAGACAAACTAGGAAATTACGAATATTAATTTATGCAAGTACCGTATATGAACACATATTTTTTTTGTAAGAATTATTATTGTAAATAGGGAAGTACATTATTTTGTTTTGTGTTTCTTTAACAATTGGACCTACTTTGAAGTAGGTAACCGGACAGAAGAATTAGGCTCCCTTCTTTAATAATATTCATTTTAGTTTGGCATGTGAGTGCTCATGGTAGGTTTTCCAAAACATTTTAAAAATCTGGTATATGTTGAAATGGTTGTTTGTGCTATGGTGGACCTCGTGTCCAAGCCAAATATGGATCTCTACTTTTGGCATGCTATGGACACTACTTAAACACAAAGACATTGAGCCACAAAGGTGTCCAGACAAGATTAATCTTTTTTGGCTAGTATGCACCTTGTGAGGTCACCATTGAACAGTGTGAAGCGAGTATTGGACTTCTTCAGAGAGCTGCTTATAACTTTGGTTATCAAAATATCTTACAAAAGTATTATGAGAAAGACGTGTTGTTACATTCTAATGTTTCATATTGATAAATTTAACCAAATTCCTTTCAAACTTTCTGAAATGTATATACAATAGTAAAACTTCCCGAAAGACATACACAGAAAAATATATCATGAATGAAGATAACAATATTACACATGTGCACAGCATTTTTGTATATGTCTAATAGGGGATGTTTTACTTTTATTATCAACCAGATTGTATGGTTTATGAGTTAAATAAATGAATATTAAATAAGAGAATCTGAAAACTGACCACCAAAGAGCATCTTTAACTTGCAACATCTCAATCATTTCTGCATGGATTTCTATGCAAGAAACATAAGCCGTAGCGCTGTAAAAAGTCCTTTCTACTCTATGATATACAATGCATATTTTGAGGTTACATAGATATCAGTTATAAACAGAAAGTTATTGACGTTTATTATCCATGATGTGGAGGCACTCGGGATATTGACGAGTCGTCAAATACGACTCGTGGTGGATAATAAAAGAGAATATATTACTGAAGATGGCAATTAATAGCATAATATTGTACATCTTCATGAGTGACATAGTGTTTCCATATATCTCTAATGAGGAATGTTTACTTTTCTTATCTACCACTTGACTTTGATGAAAAACAGAAACAAGAAGGCATTTGCAGAACACAGACCTCCATAGGGAAGGGAGAAGTTTTCTGAAATTTTTTATTTTATGTATCCAGAAAGGGAATCTGCATCTTTCACAAAATTAGTTCTTCTTTTGATCAGACCCTACCCACCTTTAGAGAGATTGCACCCAAAACATACCCTCCTCATTCAGATTACACGTTCATATTAGCCAAGAGAATGCAAAATATATGTGTGAGACATGTTAATAGTCAGATACATTAGGGAAGGCAAAAAACCTCGATTTTTACCTTGAGATTTCACTACCATTATTCCATTACTGTAGAGAGTTTTAAGCGACAAAATAGCAACAGTTCTGCAAATATATCTTTGTAATGATAGATACCATCTTTGTGGCTTAAATAATTGCAAAAATAAATAAAAAAGTGGCCCAGGGCAATATAACAAAATATCACCAGGTCTATATGTCTCAAGGTGGTCTTAATGGCTCTAAGTGGATACTTAAGTTGGCATATAATGTCATTCTGAGGTGTGATCCAAGCATCAGCAATAAACATATAGTGGTTGAGATTTTACACTGGACAACAGACAGCATTAAATTTTGCTCTCCATGCCAGGACTGATTTTAAAATTGATAGACACCTCCCCACTGAGACCAATATTTTATTTACTTTTAAGATTTACCTGGCTACTTACAGCAGTGTGACATGACTTCAGTAAATAGAGTATATAAATTATTGAGAACATATAGTGATTATGTTCTAAGCAGAATGAAGTAAAGTCAAGCTATAGAATGTTTTTTAGGTAGTGGGATACAGATTCATTCAAATTGATTGTCATTTCCTATTTATATGCAGGTATATCTACCTACGACAGTGCTGAGACACGTGCTCACTCACAATCAAGCGAAGGTATTATTACAAATGGAAACCAACATAACTGGACATCCAGTGAAGAGTACCAAATAGGTCAGCCTTAAAGTTGTGGTTTTACATTTTGTTCAACAGCCAGGGCCATATTGTGACAGGCTCACAGCAGTTGTCACTTGTGACAGTCGAACCCACACCTATGATTATACTGTAATCTTGCTAACCACTGGCCACCATAGATCTCACCATGGTCAGCCTTAAAATTTAGCGGAGAGATTCGTGAAAATAAATAAGATAAGCATTACGTTTTATTGTCTTTGAGGTTCACGTTGATAGTATATCAAAAGGCAGTTATTTTATTGAATATTTTTATGGGTTAAACAAATTTTTGTTTCCCGTACAAACCCAATTTTTTCAGCTTATTTATGATCATATAGAATGAAGTAATACATAGTTTTTACTTAGCTTAAATTTGTGTACAGATAACAAAAACTATCACACATGGTTCTGGGATCACCAGTAAACAAACTAAGTTCTCACATTCCAACAGTTTTTGAACCCCACAAAGTAATGTTCAAGTAAAGGGCAAATTGAATAAAATGTCACAGTCTAAAGCATGTCCCTGCAGGGCCTGCTGTGGCAGTTAACACTAGTGGTTTCTACTTGACAGTATTCTAATACTGGGGACTATCTTCACTGAGTGAACTTCGTTTACTGGTGACAACCAATGGGGTTTTCATGAGTCATGGGCTTCAATTAATATTGTTTGGGGCCGATTTCACTTAAGTCCAGATTTAGACTTAAATTTAAGACTTTGATCTTAAATTTTGTCAAAAGAATGTTAAGACTGTGGTCTTAGACTTAGCGGATTTCACAGAGCAGTTAAGTCCATAAAATTGCTAAGTCAGTTGACTTAACTTTAAATCTGAGAGGTAGTGGGCTTAAATTTTGTAAAGAGGACTTAAATATGGTGGGTTCTATACTGTAAACTGCTGACCAATGGTAAGCAACTACCAGCTTTCCCACTGTCAGACTGGGATTGAAACTGTGGTCTCAGAGCTCTGAGGCGAGTGTGTTACCACTGCCCCACCATGACCCCCTCACTAATGTAATAGAATGCCTGAGTGTCTGATTGCTTTGCAGCTTGTGCATGTACACCATAACAACTATATATTATAGCATCTTGTCATCTAGGGCATGTACCCCTGAACTATCTTTGTGACTAATGCATTAGTTACAATGGTGCATTGTGAGTGGGGAAGATATTGCAAAACAGTAGATTTGATTAGATTAGATGCACCTGAGGTAATTTTTTCTTAAGGTCTAATATATGTATATTTATTCCAGAGGATGAAAGTGAAGAAAATGAGAGCAATGGAAGCATGGACTGATGATTCACACACATATGGTTCTTGTTAGAATTCAAGAATGATTGTGGTATGAAGAGTATAGAATTATGGTTGCTGAATAGTTTCTTCTATTATTTCATTATTTTAATTTAAGTAGACGTTTTTTTATTACATGTATAGTTTAAATATTTAACCAAAACATGTTCTACACCAGTATCCATTGCTTGAGATGGTTGGGATATATATCACAAGATTTTGATAACTCCAAGCTACTCTTGCATCCCACCACATGGGCTATGACATATACAGACCAGAAATTTAAGTCCATGGACGGGTTGTGGGGAAAATAAATCTTTGCAGGTGTATATTACTTGTAAAGCAAGTGACTCTGGTGACCTGGCTATATGACAGTAGTTTTTATGACCATGCACAAAATAACTTGCATACAAATTATCTCTCTACAGTAAAGGTGTGATGTCTGTATCATGTTTAAAAATACCTACATCCTGTTTAAAATATCTACAGAACACTTGCATTTCACTTGCATGTCACTTGCAAGTTTAGCCATTTTTCCTTGTGGCCAGCATGTAAGACCACGTAAAGCCTCTCTTATAATCCCATCATGCATGTAAGTAAATCCTCAGTACAGAGAAAAAACGGTTAATTTGTAAGGGACACTTAAGATACATGTGCAAGTTTATAAAAGAATGTCAAGGTTGCAGAGATCCCGCAATGAAAATCGGTAAATTATTCTGTTCCTGCTTGCAGGATGGCAAAAACACATTGATGTATCAAGGGTAGTGTATGAGAGACTTGTGAACATGTGTTCTCCTTGCTAGTGTTGCACGTCCTCCCCAGTTATTTAAAGGGTTTGCAGGTGCTAAAAGATACACTCGCATGTACCTTGCATGTATATAAACCCACTGTGTGGCCTGTGGCCAGTTGCAGTCTGGTCTTGGATCTTCAAGAAGTGACACTGTTGTCGGGAGAATACACCTTGTTTGCATATGCAAATCTCTACTACCACACTACCAGGCTACGTTCATATTTTTCAACAATATTTGTATACACGTACAATGGGATGTAAGGGAAGCTTAACACATTTTCAACATTTCCAAGGCCCATTGACTTATGCTTTATACATAAGATGTAACTTCCTTACTTTCAAACTGTCTCTTTTATGATAAAACCTCAAATGACAATAATAACATATGATACTCCATATATAAATTACAGCACATGTGGGCCAAGTTTCAGTTCACAGTATTTTCCTGCAAAGACACAAGACTCCTGCAGGAAGTTCTTGTAGTACATTAATTGAATATGCATCTCCATTTTACAACAAATACCTTCCAGTATAGCTTTAGATTTGACTTGGAATTTGACAGACATGAACGGTCGGGTGTATACACAGATCCATACTGCATAGTTGTTAAAATATCTTTCTGGGTCCAAGGGCAATATTACTTGTCTGAGGGTTTCCTAAATACAAAATTCTCAGAAATAGGTATTCTCTTACCTTTGTCAAGGAGGTATTACTTTCAAGACCTTCTGTCTGTCTGTTAGGTGTCTTTTAAGCAGAGGACTGAGCTTTCCGAATAACCTTGTCCTGTTTACTATACCAACAGTATTTAGTTTTTCTTGTCTATTCAGTAGTAACTGCAGTAGAAGTCATTATGAAAGTCTCACCAAATACATTCTATATTAAAGTTATATGTTTCCAATTTTGTATTTTTGTTGAATGATTCTTCATCAATTCACTTGGTTATTTAACACCATTGTTTCATTTCTCTGTATATTTGAATTTTTATCAACATATATATTTTGCTTGAGGTGTATAAAACAATGATATATTCAGTTAATGCAGTGATCGTGATGTAAATGTTTATGTAAACTGGATTGTGTCTGATTATCAGACTCTGATGTGCTATTGTTAAAAGGCATTATTCAAGATTTGGGTGAATATTTTGACAGTGTGATGTGTGTTTTTGATCATATAATAACACTTTGACAAATGGTTGGAATTACTGTAGTTTGGCTAAGTCTTGCTGAGTATTTCAAATAAAATATAAAAAAGAAATGGCTTGTTTTATTCAGATACTCCAACTCATAATATTCTTTAACGTGAGTACTTGGTTGGTTGGTTTTTAGAAAAGACTTCTGGGGATGATTTGACAAAAGGTCTCAGACTTAGTCAAGCCTTAGGCTGAGTGTTTGGCTAAAATCTCAGCCTTTTAACTTAAGCTAAGTTTTTTACCATCAAAGATTTTCACAGAAGAGATCTCAGCTAAGAACCAGCCTATCAAAAACCACAAGGGTGTTCTGTGTCATGTGACCCTTTATTTATAGCCAAAATATGCTACTGATGACCTTTATCATATACTTGACACAGTTTTATTGGGTAAAGGTTGCTATGCTGAGGCAAAAATTAAGACCACGTGAAACTGTCCCAAATTATTTCATGTATTTGTATCCTATTTCATCAATTTCAATGTATTAATTGGGGAAAGACTTATTATGACCATATTTGAGCCTTTGTCAACATATGAGTCAGTGGACTAGCCCAACGTCAGACTAGGAGTGCAGAAGCCCATGACCTGGTGCATGAAAGACTCAGGAAATTACATGGTATCAAAGAGTAACCTCAAAAATCAAGGGTGGTGGCAGAAATTGCAAGCAAACTCTCCACAAAATGACATATATTAGGGTGCAAGAGTAGGAATCACACAATGTCTGATATTTACACAATATGCCTGACAAATGGTAGAGAAGCCAATGAAATAAATGTAGATCTTCATAGAATGAAAAAAAACCCTAAAATATAGGCTATGCAAAAAGTGCAACCAAAAATATGTGAAAGCATTTTGGACGGATATAATTCAACTATTTATACAGTGTAATGCAAGTTGCAGTGTGTGGGCCAAATGGGTCAGTGTTAATTGAAGTCACATATACAGATATACTAAGAAGTAATAGAAAACACAATGCATAAGTTAAAATAAAAAATGAAAACAAAGGTGTATCCCTATATGCTCCGCCTTTTGCCACTTCACATGAATACACCAAAATATAAATGAACAGTCCATTATTTATAATAGGAAAAATAATTCATTTGTTTCCAAAGCCTGACAGCAGCAGGTATTGGGCTAGTGAGAGTTGTTCACAGTTATTCACAGTTTGTTGGCAAAATATGTTTGAGGCCAGGTAAGATTTGCATCTGTGACTCTTCTGTGACTCTGAGCCCCAATTAAAATTGTCACTGGAGAATAAAAACATTATTCAATTAAAGGGGAAAAGTGGACAGATCGTTCAAAGACAGACACATCCCAACTAACAGCATAAGAGCTAATATATTGAGACTGAAATTAAATCAAAAGAGGCAAATGTCACAGTGGTGTATTTTCTCCTGATAAAGGATAAGGCCTTTAAAAACGCAGATGATAAATACCATATAGCATCCACATAACAAGCACGAAATCATAGGCCCATTCTTTTATTTATTTGAGTTATAATGTTGTTTTCAAAACATTGTATAGGTCATATCACGACAGGTAGTTTTATTGGTAGGAAACCAGTACATAAAGATGGCCAATGTTCTGTACTATTAACTGCCAACCAATGGTAAGCAACTAACAGTTGTCCCACTTGAGATCGGGCCAGGATTCAAACTTCAATCACAGAGGTTGGAGGTGAGAGTGTTACCACTCAGCCACTGTGGATTCCTGGTCCGGATATCTGAGTAAGTCAACCCAAAAACCTCCTAAAAAGGGTTTCTACCTGGGAAAACTAAGTTTTAGAAGAAAATATGGGTAAATACCTAACTTCTTAAACTTAGAATGAGAAGATCTCCAAAAAATCATGAGTGACAGAGAGAAAAAGTGTGACATCATGAAGGAACTCCTGATCCAGGAAAAAGTGGCTAACCCATTGGAAAAAACTGAGACTGCTGAATAATGAAAAAGAAAAGTCATCTATTATCCTCTAATTCTATTGGACAGGATCTCTAAAAATGATCTATGAAGATTGAAGGACAAAGTCTGAAGCATCCATATAGTCCAAGAGACTGGCATAAAAATTTTCAAATAAGGTCCCAGAAGTCTACCTGAAGGTTAACTTAAGACAGAGGGACCCCAACATACCCAAAATAGAGATGTACCAAAAGGTAGTCAGATCTAAGAACTGGTGAAATGCAATAAAAAGCTGTTGAAAAACAGTAGATGTTCACCAAATCCCAAAATGTTTTCTAGAATTACAAAATGAGTGGAGCAGTTTTTAAAAAGCATCATCAGTTTGAATTAAATGATAAGAACTTCCTTTTAAGAAGGGCCCATGACACAAAAAAGGTATTGAGCAGGTAATCCCAGCAAAAACAGCCTGCTTATGCTGAGCCTTAGGCAAGAAAGAGGCCATAGGACTAAAATTGGACTGAGAATCAAAATCACCAAAATGGCATAAAATGGGATGTAGGAAACTGGTAACAGTGACCTGAAGATTAAGTCAACCCCATAAGTCAGTGACCACCAACCTACAAAATTGAAGGTGGGGAAGGCTAAAATTGGAGAACCTAGGTTCAGAATTGAACCCTAAACACTGAAACCAGCATCCGTATCCCCAAAAATGTCAAATAAAAGGGCCTGTAGAAGCAATTAACTATGAATGGTGGGTACGTTTAAGTGCCATAACGACACACGCTAAATTTGCGTTAAAATGTAAATTAATACACAGTATGCTCGGAAATAGCAAAGCTCAAAGAATAATGAAAAAGAAATGTGCAAAACAAACCTGAAAATGCTGTAATCACTGAGAAAATGAAGATTTTCAAACAATTGATCGGATGACCTTCATTTTGAATGTGTATTGAAATCGCTATTTGACTTGGTGAGTGGTTCGCATAAAGGTAAAAAATACTGTCAAATTATGCTGTGAAAAAAAAAATAAAATGTTAAGTTTTGAGATTTTTTTTCTGAAGGAGTCAATAAAAATTTCATTTCGTACATTGTCACGAAGTTTATAACTAATTTTGGGAGCATGAAAGGCAAAACTATTGCCAAAGTGTTTGACTGACTTGGTAGAGTGATGAGTGAAACTGAGGAACTGTGAGGTATTGACGGTTAGGGTGATGATGTAAACACTTTAGAAAAGTTTAATATCAATAGCAGTGTACTCCTTTCACTCATTTCATAGATCTGGAGCCAGCATGGTATTTAATGCCAATGTGCTGTCGCAAAATACTTTAATCATAATCTATTATAATTCCAATTTAAATTTATAGCACTAAATTTCCCTTGGTGAATAAAATTGGTGAAGAACAATGGAGAATACCACGGTGGTATTAGGACTAAGTTGGGGTATGTCTTAGTGTAGATGCAGACTTCAGCTTTATTTCTGAAAGAGGAAACAGAATGGCATACCCGAGTCTGGTTGGATAGAGCATTCCAAACAGTGCTAGCATCAAAAACCAGGTTCTCACAAAACTGTTTGACAGAATTATGAGTAGATATGTGAAACTTTGGACCAACAAGTATATTACTACCACTCGGACTGTGCATAACAGTGTAAGAACTAAAGATATGGAGGGAAATACTTTGGACAATCAGTCCAAAGAAAGTTGTAAACTAATATTCTGTTTTAAACAATGTGTGACGTACAACAGGCAGCCAACTAAATGCAGTTTAGCGATATATTTTTAAAGATCATGATGCACTGGAGCCAGTGGCAAGGGCCTTCCAATCCAAATTCCATAGTTCTACTCACTAGTCGGGGCTTTGGGGTGCTTTGGTAATGAACATGTAGAAAAAGTCAAACATTAACCACAAAGTTTAGCATAAAGTATAGATTTATCGACAATCGCCACATTTGGTCATAATAACAAATGCATAAATGTAACTTTTGTCCTGAAGGCTGCATTAACATAAAATGTAACATTACCATTAAAATTTGAGATTTTATAGTGTAAAATTGTAACCTTATACCTTATAGAAGTTGATATAGAAATATGTTTATCTGGCAGAGAGTTCAAAATTATCAATCTATCAGTAACGGGGGACCCATTCAAGTGTATCTTTCAAAAAAAAATTTAATTGTTAAAACCTGTTAGATAGTGGGGTAAAAATATGTAAATATGAATAAATGGATAATAAATTTTATATTCCAAATCTGCTTTCTTTTAATGGGTTATCACTATGTACCTAAACAGGCATGACCCTGAGATTGTTTAAATGAAAGAGCCTTGTGATTGCTGAATCTACATGGCATAAGTTATAATTGCAGTTAAAGCTTTCACTAATTATTAAACACCGGGGTTTGACAAAAGCTTGTTTGAATTTTACAGATCACTTTGGCTTCAAGTTAAGTATTCTATTTTATAGAGCTTTGGAGAATGTTGCATTTGTTCAAGAAGTTACATGTCAAATTTAACATTTAAGAAAGATAAATTTGCTTTAAAAAATAAAACTATATGTTTTTGAATTGTTACTATAAAATTTCTTCGGAGACTGCATCTTCAAAATGACGACAGAGTTTGTTCCTAGCCACTGTGGATGACAAATAAATAAGATTCTAGAAGTCTTAATAGAAGTGTGACACTTTAAGGTATTTAGAGTGTTTTAAAAAAATTGAACAAATCACATCAAGCTGGGTACATGGTACGGGTACTTAGGTTAATATTAGAGAAATAAAGATTGTTACTGAGGAAATAATAGTGATTTTGACAATGCCTGTTTGGAATTGAAAAACTCAACTTCTTAATAATAAGAATGAAATATCTGATATTTGTTCTGAAGTTTGGTAAAAGGATTTTAATATTAAATATTGTTTTGTACTAAGGTTATTTTTGTGTCTTTTCAAATTTATCATTGCACTCCTCCGTTTGCTGGCTGTTGAAATATTATCTATTATGCTTTGGCAAATTGATAAGTGATAAGGGTGTAGACCTTAACGCCTTCTCTTCAAACACCCAGATGACAGGACTTTGTTTATGGCTGATACATCTTCTAGTAAGCACTAGATTACCTTATAATAATTGAAACATTTTATCACAATACTGGCTTAAATATTGGAAAACATCAATTTTTCATGTTTTAGAATATGCCCAAATCTAACATATCTACAAAATACAACTGCATCTTCAAAATGACCACTGAGTTTGTTCCTAGCCACTGCGGTTGACATATAATTGTGTAGTAAGATTCTATAAGTCTGAATAGAAGTGTGACAATTAAAGGCATTCAGACAGATAGGCACGTACATATTGCATTTTCACCCACAAAGATGTTAAATTTCTCACTCAATGGTACGGTAAGATTACATTTATCATGCAACAATATGTCCAGAGATATTACAGGTCTCACTCAATAGTATGTTCAATGATATTGCAAATCTAACTCAATGACATTCCCACAGATATTAAAGTTTGGTTTCATTGATAAAAGGATGATATTATATGTATTACTTAACAATATTCTTTGGGAGAGTGCTCACTGACATATGTCATGCTATTTCATGTCTCATTTAGTGACATGCTGACGGATAGTACATGTCTAACTCAATAATATGCTGAAGGGTAATGCATTTCTTACTCAGGTAAACGCTCGGAGATATTACATGATTCATCGGCATGCTGAGCAATATATTTTACCTCCTGCAATGATATGCAAAATTATATGACATCTCTCACTCAGTGATGTGCTTAGAGATATTACATCACTCAGTGATATGCTGAACGATATTACAAGTCTCTTACTGATATGGTTAAGGATATTACATATCTCATACAATGATATACACAGTCTCACCCAATGATATGCAAAAGGATATTACATGTCCCTCACTACAATCATGTGCAGAATCAAATTGCTTTCCTCCCACTATAGACTTATATGCAGATATTGTATGGATACTTTATTACCACTAAACTTAATTTGCTATGAGCGTAGGGAATCATAACTCTCTTTACTGTGTTAAAAACTGAACTACTGTGTCCCTGCTAGTTCTGTCTGCCCGCCTCCATATTGATGTTCTGTTATTGTTCAACATATGGTAATATAGAACCGTCCATCTCTTTAAAACGTTGAGGTGAAAGCAGAACTCCAATCAGCCAAAGAACTGAGTCAACATATTATTCCTCCATGTAAAACTTTTAGATACAGGATTCATCTGAAAACTTAACTAGGAATACTTTCCCCTTTACAAGAAGGCTGGGACCTTTGTAAAGAGCTGGAAACACATCATGTGCATGGTATCTTTCAGTCAGAGGATCCACACTGTTCCAGTATAAGTCATGTATATTATCCCCAAGGTATTTGCCATCTGAGAGTTTGAAGTTCATCTGAGGTTTGTGTAGCACCATAGCTAAACAAATGCGAGTCACAGTTTGTACAAAATCCTGCATAGTTGGCAAAGTTTTTACCAGACGCCATGCTTCTAGTTCTGACTCTATTTTTCCAGAAAAATGTGAATCCAGGATTTTATAACAAAATTCCTGCAAAAATTGAAAAATAAAGTCAGACATCAATGACATAAGCTACAAAAAAATTGAAAGATTAAATGATGAATAGGAATAAACATATAAAGCCACAGATGGATAAGTTGATGGTGTGAAAGCAATATTGGAAACTTATTTCGATCTTCTGTGAAATCACATGTTCCCTACCTTACTCAGAAATTACCTAAATGTTCCTCAGTTCTTGTCTTCAGTTGCATTACATTACACTGATAAGTGGCATGTGATCCACTCCAAAACTTGTTAATCATCAAACCTTTATTGGATTCTATACATAACATCGAACATAACTGTGTAAAACTTATTTGGTATATATGGTATTTTAAGTGCAAGCTCTCTCTTGCGAGGCTCATGTTTTTGGAGATAATTTTTCCCACTTTTTTTGGCACGAGGCTTTTTTAATTGTGGCATAACATGATAAGTACCCGTTTCATCACTGACGTCAAGCAATATGTGCCACGTTAGTACTTCTAGACCAGGTATGGGATTTTTGTGACTCAGAATTAGATATCACACACAAGCGCTGCTAGGGACACACCAAAAATAAAACAAATAGAACTGCTTTGCTGATCTGGATCAGGCTCATAGATCCTAAGTTGTATCGACTTTGATGATAACCAAGCGATTAGTAGACACACAGTTGAAATTGGATCTTCTGAATAATTTTTGAGTTATACTTATGAATATCGCAGAAACATAAAACAAATACAAATATGATCCATTACCTGGATTCCGGTCTTCACAGAGACTAGACACATTTATAAAGTGAAAAATTGTCGCAATATCCTCTAATGTGCTTAAGGCAAAAAACGGGTAAGTTGAGGTCAAAATCCAAATTTGGCATCCACAAGGGGAGATCTAACTGGTTTTGAAACCCTATTATTGTGTTCCGTGATTGGACTGATTCTGGTTTAATATCACAGAGGAGAGGCTGAGCCACCACTAGAATCCATCTTGTGTAATAATGAGTATGTAATTGGTTATTACTAAAAATTGCAACAAATTTTGATGTGTTATCCAGATGCTCGCAAGGTTGGTTTTTGCCAAACGTAGAGCTAACCTGATGTGACAGTATGACCCCGATCGGGTGTACAGTTATGTTTGAGATGCTATGGCTCTCACTGTAAACATTTCTATTAAGGTATTATAAATATCATCAGTGTGGCTAGTGGCACCGGTAACTGAACACAACAAGCTTCTGTCACGGAAACCCTACCAGTAGCTAGACATATGCATGTACTTTTGGTTATTTGGGAGATCTTGGTACCATTTTATTACCATTTCCAGGGACAGCATTAATTTACAATATTTATTTCAATACGATACTGAAAATATATTGTCTCGTGTATGACACTTTAAATATGATTAAAAAGCCACACCAAATTATAAGATTTGGAACACAAACCTCTTCCTTACACATTGATGTTGTGTTGTATTGTTCAGAATCCACTTTTTCAGCATTTTCCCAAGGAATCTGAAATTACAGAATAAGTAGTTGGTGTAAAACACCATGTAAGCACAAGCCATTAATATTTTTTGTAAATATATTTTCTTTCAATATAATAGATTAGACAATAATATTGATTCAAACATATATCTTCTTAAACTTAGACAAATGAGAAAAACCCATATTTCAAATTTTATTATTTTTCACAAATTATTAAATATCATACAAATAGAGAATGTGTAAGTCAATAGAGATACAAAAATGGCAAAATTAATGCTTTCCACTTTATTATTTTCTCATTACAAAACAAAAGAAAATGGTACAAACACAAGGTCAGTCTTAAAGGTAAATCATCCGAATGTCTGCTACTATCCAACATTTTATAATATAAAATCATTAATTTGTGTTATTTTAGCTTTGATGATTTTCTGTTACCTTTTCAATTTTAATCATAAGTTTTCCTTTAATGTATACACATATTTGGTGAATACATATTCCTTAAAGCTGAATTATTTCGTTAATACATTGTTTGCCAAGAATTATAACAAGGTTTAAAACTGTTTAAGAGAGGTTCTCCAGTAAAAGGTAGGCTCAGGGCTTTTTCACATGGATTAAAATTAATCTTCACTTATATTTGTTTGATTACCCATTTCTAAGTTCTTATAGAAGTTTTGATACTGATAATTTGCTGGATTTTTCTATACTTAAACCTAGAGGTCCTCTGCTGTACCTATGTTGAATTAAGATGGGAAATAACTAAAAATTCTGGAATAGACATTGTGTCTAGGTTTTGTATATTGTGTTCAACAGCAAGGGAATTCCTTGGTCAGGTCCTCAGTAGACTCATTTGTTAGAGTTGCACCTATATAGAGGCGACTTCCTAATTTCAATCCTAATCAACTTTCATAGCATTTAATCTCCACTCACAAACATACTCTAAATCATTACATTCTGTATGATATTCAATATCACAGGTAAGAGGACAGACAAAATGGTGGATATGCTTTGAAAAAGAGGTAAGTTAAGTTTCTTCCTGAATGAGTTAGTAAAGGGAGAAGTATGAACCTCCTCAGGCAACCCATTCTACACTCTGTATGCATGAAAAAGCAAAACTGTGATTTATTTATTTTGCTTTGCTGATTTATAAATTGCAAAACTGTGGAAACAAAAGAAGTATCTCAGCAATGTACATAATAGTATAGATCTAGATTTATTTGTTGTTTTACGTTGCGTTCAACAACCAGGGTCATATTGCAATGGGTAGTTTACAGGTGGAGGAAACCAGTGCATAGTGCACTGTAAACCACCGGGCATCGGCAAGTAACTATCAACTTTCCAACAAGCGCCTGGCCCGAGATTTAAACCGGCGGCCTCAGAGGTTGGAGGCGAGAACTCTAACCACTACACCACCAAGCCCTCCTACATAATAGTATAAGGAGAAAGATATGCATCAAGTATTTAGGGTCACAATCTTGTAAACCCGTGAGGCAATTTTGAAATTGAATATTATACGAAAGGATGTCAAACTTGCTAACCACTAGCTGACTGATGATACTGCTCTTAGTTTATTTTTCAGATGTTGTGATGACAGTGTTCAATGGTTGGAAGTATCCACTTGACACTGCGTCTTATTGTATGCCACATGGTTGGCCATGTATGTAAATGGCTTCCTGCATGGTTGGAACAGCCTTGAGGATTTAATGAGTGGGGAAGCCTGGCTTCTGTGTGTGCTTCATATTTATTTGGAAGTGCTGCCTTTGGGTTCAGCGACATGAACAGTTAAATTCCTCTCCAGCTGTGTCTCTCAACTGTGTGCTGACTGTATTCCTTATTAATCATTGCTTTTCATCATTGACTTTAAACTGTTATAAAGCAGAGGCATTATGTACTTTTCTGACTGGCAAGCTTATTATGACACTATGCAAATGATGTGTAATTCTTCTTTTTATACTACAATATCTTTTATATAGATTTTATAGCATCAATTTCAACTGTATGTTATTTGCAACATTTACTGACCATCTGCCTATTCATTTTATAAGCTCAATTGGGGTTATGTCGGGCCCTTGCTCATAACAAGGTCCCGACAATTGGAATTTATAGAGGTCTCACCTTCATGGCAGGTGGCAGACATTTTGTCAATTTTTCCTTCAAGATTTACTGGTTATAGCAATAACTGGGTAATATACTTTTATGTTGAGCCATCCATCTTCTCATTTACACTAAATTTGGTATTAGTACATTATGAATTATAATCCAAACTTCTCTGGATGGCCTACCATGTCACCTTGTAATGTTTACTACATATTACTTTTATGACTTTTACATTTACAATTACCTTAAGGGCATTAAACTTACATACTGCCTTGAACTTGACCTTTACATTTATAACTACTTCTTTAGGGCACTAAATTACTTACTGCCCTGAAGTGGGCGGTAGGGTTTCTAGAACTTTTTGAAATTAATAGTACTTTGTTGGTTCATGTGTCAAGGTAATATGGTGTTGCATCACCTTCATGTTTTAAATTATTAGATGTTGCAAAAATGAAGGTGTATTAATAAAAATAATTTTTAACCCATATCATTCTTTATTGTCTTGGGGGGTCGTGGGAAATGAGCAAAAAATAACCCTATGCATATGAAGAAATACCTGCATAATTCAAGCCTAATTAATCAGTTTCACTCATTGTGGTGTTATCATAGCAGCCGTCAAAGCTGATATCTTATTGGACCATGTTAGTTATGTTTACAGTTTTCTTGAAACATTTACAACATATTTACAATAGGCGTGATGCCTGGACAATAGAATAAAGCAGTAAACACAAACTTACTGTGATGATGTCACATAGCACCTGAAGTTTGCTAGTCTCCTCCATGTCTGCATGGAATTCATTGTCAAGTAATTCTTTGGCATTGAACCACTTTTGATCTGTTAACGATACATACTCCTTGATGATTTCTGATTCTTCCAAACATATTTCTGTTCGGATGTCCTGCAACTCTCCACCATGTGCACCTTCCCTGTTAAATAAACACCAAGTGTTTTAAATTCTGTTGAATGCTGACACTGGACTTTCACTTTGATAAAAGAAGAAGAGCTAATATAACAAGTACTTACTTGTCTACTAGAAATATCCCTATCCCTGTAGTTTTTCTGTTAAAATTAAGACATCCAGAGCCAGAGATTGTGGGAAGAAATTTTGAGAAGACTATTGTAACCCTTGTCATTATCCATCACGTGTTATATTTGCCAGTACATACAGATGTAGCCACTTTTGTTGAAAAAATATAATACTCATGCTAAATACTTGTACAACAATGTCACCTTTTTTTGTGCTACATATCTCTTTGGCAAATGTCTTTTATGAAATCTTTCTATTTGTGTTATTTCAGAGCTATTACTGTGTGAAGTAATTTAAACTCCTCTTCAGTTGTTTAAGTGATATAATTTTAATGCTGGGCCTATTATTAATTTCCTACATACCTTGGTTGTTTTATTAATTTATTGTTTTACGTAGCGTTCAACAGCCAGGATCATATTGCAACAGGTAGTTTATTGGTGGAGGAACCAGTCCATACTAGTTGGTCAAGATTCTGCACTATAAACCATCGGGCATCGACACCTAACTACCAGCTTTCCAACATGAACCCCCGGGCCGAGATTCAAACTGGCGACCTCAGAGGTTGAAGGCAAGCACTCTAACTGCTACACCACTGAGCCCCCATACCTACATACCTTGTGATAGTCATGCTAATTCCTTATCCTTTTTGGGGGAGGACAAGGGGTACTAAACTCCTTTGCATTATAACTACCGGTCCTGATTATATATATATCAATAATAATAATTTAAAGATTTATAAGGCGCTGAATTGATGTAACCATCACGTAAGGACCTGATGCCCAAAAAGGAGAGTCAATTACCAAGCCATCATCAGAAAAGGGAGCCTGTAAAAGTGGATGGCTATGGTTACAGATATGCCAGTCTAAAGAAATATGTCTTTATATTGCATTTCAACATGACTAAAGTGTATTGGTCTTTGAGAGTCTATTCAATTCAGATGGTGCAGTATGAGTGAAAATTTATTTGATACCATGACATAAAATGATACAGTAGTTATATGGATTTCTTGAAACTGAAATATGCATTGACACAAACGCAGGTAAAAAAATATGTTTTCTAAAATTAAATTCAAATTCAAATTTTAAATTCAAGGGTCAAATCTACCAGAAATCAGCACTTCAAACATGCAAAACTTTATATAAGGAAAGTCTCTAACATGTTTAATTTATTTCTGGCTTCAGTTGGACTTTGTTATTGGAATAAGTAAATGCACGATCTCTACTGATGACAAACAAATGTCAACAGTCTATTTTAAAGTTTGTACAAGTTCATTCACACCTTTTTTGTACACTACAACCTTTTATATGGACTCTGTTTATAGAGGATATCTGAATAAATTTTAAAAATCACATGACATATTTATCTTTTATATAAATTTACCAATATTTCTGTTACTTTTGTTGAAAAATCTATTTTATGATTCTTGCTGGACTCACAATTAACATACCAACCAAAACAACTTACATTTCATTTGTCGATGCATTTCATATTTTGATAACATACATACAATTTAATAACATACATACATACATACAATTCCAGATTTATTTTTAAGTAGTAGGCATTCACCACAGCATGGACAACATTCCAAGCGTGGTGAATACCAGGTTACCTGACATCAGTGGCAAGAACAGATGGAGCATCCCTCTTCCCGCATTCAACTTGCCTCTAGAAGTTCACTCAAGAAATATTTTTTTCACGATGTCTTTTGCCCCTATGTAGGGGGCTCAGTGGTGTAGCACTTACCGTGTTCGTTTTCAACTTCTGAGGTCAACACTTTGAATCCCTGCCTAGGCACTTCATGTTGGAAAGTTGGTAGTCACTTGCTGATGCCCGATGGTTTCAATGCAGAATCTTGACTAACTAATATGTCCAGGTTCGTCCACACCTAAAATACCCGTTGTTATATGACCCTCTCTGTTGAAGGTGACATAAATAAAAAAGAATTCTAAATCTAAATTTTGCACCTATGTTTTTGTATTTGATGTAAAAGCTTCTTGCTGCTGCCCCACGACTGTATGCTGTCGCAATTATAATGATGGTTTATTTTTTGTTCCACCTAAGAAATAAATCCCTAAGGTCAAAGTTTGAGTTTTACATCCTGTTCAACAGCCAGGGTCACATTGGGACAGGCAGACACCATTTGCCACTTGTGGGAGTTGAACCCACACGGAGGTGATACCTGTAATCAAATGCTAAACTTGCTAACTACTAGGCCACTGAAGACATCTAAAATGATTAAGAAGTCTGCATATAATATGAATATACCACACCATACCCTATACCCACAGTATGCAGAACTGAACATGGTCGTTGCCATATATTAATCAATTACAATATCTTCATTCTAATTCTACTTTACCTTTTAGGAATATCCTTGGATTTTGAATCTCTTCTTTTCTTTACTTTTGGCTTTTTCAACTGTTCTTTCATAGCCCACAGTTCCTGTTCTAGGTTTTTCTTGTCCTCTTGTAACCTCTGACGAGTCTTCTCAGCTATTTCCATACGGATTTGTGATTGATGCAGTTGGGTTGCTAATGTCTCTTGATGTTTTTCACACTCATCTAACTTTTCCTTCAGTTTTGAGAGTTCTTTATCTTTGGCCAATATCTTCAGATCAAATTCTTCCTTCAGAAGGTCTGGATTTTGGTCATCTATTTTCTTTTGCAAATAGGCAAGGTCCATTTTTACTAGCATTGATATTTTATCCACTATGTTCACTAAATCAATGATATATTCTACATTTTCCAGAAATTGTGGGACCACAGCCTGTTTATCTTTTGTTTTTGTCTTCGATCGCAAGAGCATTGTTTTGGTGTCTGAAAGTATTAGAACTAGTTTTTGCCTAGTTTCTGGTGTAAAATGTGTCTCCAAAACTGCACACATACCCTCGCTATCTGTACATTTATCAATATCATCTTTGAGGGTCATAATATGGGACATCTCCACTGAAATAAAATGTTTTGAAGCTGTAAACTGACAAAGCCTTAAGAATGCTTTCATATGCATGGTAGTTTTTATTCTGATAAACACAGGAGGATAATAAAGGCAAATCAATATTAAACTTAACTTTTACTGAAAAAACATCATAAACAAGAGAAACACTCATGTATGTTTTTTATGGGTTCACTGATAAAATATCCTTTTAAAATTTCTAGGATCTAGAAGTTGGTCAGGATCAACTCAAAAAATAAATAATCTGTTCTCTGTGCAATTGTCCATGTTTCCTAAAGATGTCATGAAAAGTTATTTTGGAGTTATTTTACATACATGGATCGCTGCAAAGTTTAATCATCTGTGCCCTGTGCCATTATCAACATTTCATACAAATTTCATCAAAATCTGTCAATAAGTTTTCGTGATATTATACAAACAAAAAATGAACCCAAATCCATATACCACCTTAGAGGTTTATTATGATTCCTGATATTATCTATTCAAAATTCTAATAAATTCTCACCTTGACAACCTGTGACATTAATAAAACAGTATAATTCCTCAGTTAAATCCATTAATTTTGTGTTCACCTTTTTACATAAATAAAGTACAAGTAATGTATAATAAAACTTATAAAGTTTTATTTTCATGTATAAATAAAAATATTATCCATTTACTTCGTTAAATATTTATGCTCTCACCTTTCTAGTAATCAGTCTGGCTTTATTTAATAGGCAGTAATGACGGATCCCTTTCAAAATTTATATATTTAACAAAAACAAAGTGAAAGTATTAAAGTGTACTGCTCGATCAGAGAGTATGTCATATTATCAACGCACTTGCAAGTTGGGTGTTCACGTAACACACAAACAAGTATTGACATAGTGAAATGAACCAAACCTCTTCAGTTAGAATAAAATATGAAGTCCCATTATGTCTATGTACTGTATTGGAAGAACCTTTCACTAATTCTTCATTGTAAAGAAAGTTTTTTTTTTATATTTTTATTTATTTTTAACATATTTGATAGTATACAGTGACACTACATAAGGTTCATATATTGACAAATTATGAAGAAAAAAAGAAAATAACAGATGTTTTTCATGAGAACATTTGACATAAGCTCATACATACATTTCACAAGGGAAAATAAATTAACCATCAACTGTATTATTAGAAACGATGAAAAAAAATAGAAAAAAGTGACATCAGACCTGTACACACAGGAAATTTAAACTGACAGTGTAAATGAAAGTTTTCACACTATATATATATTGAAAATGTTGATGCAATGGTCCCACATATTCATAAAACCTGTTTCGTTCAAATTCACCTTGGCTAATGCCCTCTGTTCATCAAAAATCTTTCTTATTTCTTTTTGTAAAAAGTAAATGTTTAACATGAAGCCCTTTTTTGAACACCAATAAATATATTTTTTGGTTACCAGTATAACAAAATTTATATGCCAATAATCTTTGTTTCTCTCAATATATCCAAGTATTTTCATGGAATCCGTTATCTTTAATTTTATCCCAACTTTATTGGAGATCCAAGACTCTATATTCTGCCAAATAGGTATAACTTTAGAACAATGACAAAAAAGATGTAAAATTGTTTCTTTTTGGTCCCTACAAAACACACAAAGATGTAAAATTGTTTCTTTTTGGTCTGTACAAAACACACACACACTCTCTGTCAATTTAATTTTTCTAAGAAAATATCTAGTTGGTAAAATGCCAAAAATTATTCTGTACTGAAACCATATTATTGAATTATCTTTAATCGACTTAAAACAACTATAAAATATATTTTTCCATACTTCATCATCAAGATTGCTTAACATATTTTCCCATTTATTTCTTATGGGTAATTCAACATTTTTACAATTGTTAAATAGAATTTTGTAATAAATTTTACATCCTTTTTCTGGTAATAAAAACTGCTTGATGGAAAGAGGGACATCAGGTCTCTGAATGTGAGTTTCCATTTCTTTTATATTTTGCAATAAATTTATTTACTAGGGTATTCACTCTGATATTCTAAAAAATTAATTTTCAAATCAAATGTCTTTTCAATTTTCTGAAGTGTCATTATATCACCAGTTGGCTCAACAATATCTCCAATCAATGAAATCCCCTTATTATACCATTTTGGAAAAAAGAGAGCTTCTCCTGACAATTGAGTATTATACCAAATACAAGATTGCAAAATTTCAAAATTATTTCTAGGTGTTTTACTCTTGCAAAATTTACTCCAGCCCTCAAAAACTGACTTCCAGAATTTATTTTCAAAAGCAATCTTTTTGGAAATTTCCCATTCACCACCAAATTTATATACCCTATCCAAGATGCCATACATCTCATGGAAAAGGGTGCTCCATTGTGTGTTTGGTTGGAGAAATTTTCTTTTTAGCCAATTTATTTTCAAACTCTTTTCAAAACTGTAAATATCGATCATTTTTAATCCACCTTCAAAATAATCTTTGCAAGTAATTATCCTTTTAATTTTGTCAGGTTTGTCATCCCAGAGAAAGCCAAAAAGAAGATCATTGACTAATTTTAAAAAGTTTGGTGGTGTAGGTAGGACAGTTAAGACATGTATAACCTTTGATATAATATTGGTTTTAATCAGAGTAATTTTTTAAACCGGTGTAAGATGTCTATTTTTTCCATTTTTTCACTTCATTTTTCATTTTTGCAAGGGCTTAATTTCTCTTTTGAATGCTTTTTCCTTCCCAACCAAATAACCTTTGTTTTCTCTTTATTCATTTTCAAGCCTGAATAGGTTCCATATGTTTCGAAAGTGTTTAAAGCCACCTATAGAGAAACTTGTGAGCCATCAAGGGTAAGTGTGGTGTCATCCGCGAATTGTGAGATTTTGAATTCCTTATTGTTTATTCTTATCCCTCTAATATATTTATTAGACTTTATTAACATTGATAGTATTTCTGCTGCCATTAGAAACAGATAGGCAGATATGGGATCACCTTGACGGCATCCTCACAAAATTATCTCTTGCTCAGTTGATTTTCCATGTGTGTCTAAACATTATGACAAAATAGTAACCTTTCGTCAATATCACAAGATTAATGTTGAAAGACTCAGAGAAGATCTAGCTGCCTCTGCATTTGTTGCCCATCCATCAGATGACATTGATACACTTTATGAACAATACGTATCTAGTTTGTCTGATCTCCTAGACATTCATGCACCCTTGAAAACAAGGCGCCTCGCTAAACCAGCACCTGGCTGGATAACAAATGAATTCAGAACCGCCAAGTGTTTAAGAAGGCAATATGAACAAACATGGAGGAGAGACAAAACCCCATTAAACCGTGCTCGTCTCAGACGGCAGATAAATAGATGCAACCACCTTCTGAATAAGAACAAGAAAAATTACTATCAGGAATTAGTCAAAGAAAACAGTAAGGATGGTAAGAAGTAGTGGCGAGTTTTGGGCAAGGTACTGGGCAGGTCCCAGGTCTCTATCCTTCCATCCTGTACTGATGACAAATCACTGGCAAACCGTTTTGGCTCCTTTTTCATAGACAAAATTAATAAAATTAGAAACACTTTTAGAAAATGTACATCAAAGTGTGTTCCTCAAGAAAGGAAGCCTCCCTCTTTCAGCTCTTTTCAGTTGGTCTCAGAACTCAAAGTCCATAAGTTCATTAAGGATTCCTCATCAAAAACATGCTCTTTGGATCCTTGGCCAACTTTCCTGGTGAAAAGATGTATAGACATTCTTCTCCCTTCGATTACTAAGCTGGTAAACTTATCTCTTCAAGATGGTGTCTTTCCAGAACCTTTCAAAATTGCCATAGTCACACCTCTCATCAAGAAGACTTCATTGCCAAAGGATGACCTCAAGAATTATCGGCCAGTTTCTGGGCTGAGTTTCTTATCAAAGTTAGTGGAGCGTGTTGTTGCTTCTCAAATAAGGTCTCATATTGATTCTAACAATCTCGGTAACACATTTCAGTCTGCCTATAAAGCTGGACACTCTACTGAAACCGCCCTGTTGTGTATTCAGAATGAGATACACTTGTCATTGTGTAAGGGTATGCCTACGGCCCTAGTCCTCCTTGACCTGTCGGCCGCCTTTGACACGATTGACCATGACACACTCCTCGCCTGTCTATCAACAAGGTTTGGCTTCACTGGTTATGTCCTCAGGTGGTTTACATCATATCTTTTGGATCGTTTTCAATCTGTCAAAATTGGCTCGGTTTAGGGGTGATGCGTCGAAGTGTAGCACAGTGGTTCAGTCCTGATGGGGGAAGGTATTCCTATGGGGGTTTTTAAAACTAGTTAGTTGGTATTGATTCACATGTATTGGCAATGTGGGGGAGGTTGAACTACTCTGTTGGGGTCTCCCTCATGAATATTCATGAGTTATATTGCGGGAAAAAATCACCTGATGTCTGCAATTGAGGTTAAATACTGTGGACAGCATGGGTTCTGTGCATTTAACTAGTACTGAGGGGGCTGGTAGTGTACGCTAGCCAGTATTCCAAAACAGTGTTTTAGTGAGGTGATTTTATTATTTTAGTTGTTTTATATTACCTGGACACTTTTTGTTTTACACTGTTGGAATATCTTGGTAGTAGCGGCGTACTCTGCCATTATGGGAAAGAGAAAACTTAAGACATCTGAAACTCAAGATTCTCAGAAATCTGGTGAAGATAACAAGCTAGTTGCATTGGAACAGAAGTTGGACAAATTACTGGACACGGTGGCAGTTATGGAAGGAAGAATTGATCAACAGGAACAGAAGTCACGCCTTCGAGAACTTTCGCCAGTGCCGTCTGCCCATAGCTCCCTCAGAATTCAGAAGGGTGACAGCGACCCCAAACTACCGACCTTCGATGAGTTGCGTTCTGATGACAAGATTCAAGCTGAGGTTCAGCGCAGATTACATCAGTACGACCACACATCCAGATTAGAAGCAAAAGGTAAGGCAGTTGATGCTTTAAAGTCAGGTCGCTTTCGACCAGGTGTTCATAAAGTTAAAAAGTTTGTAAACTGGCCACAAGATTACTGTACTGTGTTAGGTGGTAACAAACAGCCTACATACGATGAGTTGAATAGTTTTCAGTGGTCCCAAGGTTATATTCAATGTGTTTTAGAAGAAACAGACAGTTCAGTCAAAGAAAATATGTTGAAGCACTTTATAAGTGCAATGCAAGATGCTATTGAACTCTCCTTTCCAACTGTGAGAAGGGCTCATGGGTTTATTTTACAAGAGATGGAATGAGGTAATGTTAATTGGTTACAACCGGAAAAAGTTGAAAAAATTAGAAGTCGAAACACCCAAAGAGTGGTCCAGATTCCTAATGGTAGGGCTGCTGAAAGTAGTGAGAAAACTATGTTATGCAAATTATATAACAAAGGGACATGTAGATATGAGAAGCAGGCGGAACATACAGACAAAGGTATCACTTACCAGCACTTTTGTACTAACTGCTTTGCAAACACAGGTAGAAAATACGATCACCCTAAACATGCATGTTTAAGATTGAAAAATGACAAAAAAGAGGTTCAAACCTCACAGAAGGTTTAGCAATTATGTTCAGGCCCGTTTTGATACAGTAGGAAATAAGTACTTATTCAAAGGCGAGGCAGCAAATGAATTTGTAAAACTCATATATGGTATCAAACATAAATCCTGTGATTGATAACATGGGTGTCCATAATTCTGGTGGGAGCGAAGAAATTCCTGCCTATAGCATTGAATTTACTGATAAAGTTAGCAAAGATGTAAGTTGTGTAGTGAAAAAGTCTGTAGCTCATAACTTTAAATTTGATGTTTTTGCAAAAACTTTCATTCCAAAATACAACTATATAACTCCCATCAGTGGTCGGCCTGTGGCCTCAAACCAATCGAACATCGAATTACCAATTGGTAGGCTTATTGGTGAGGACATTGGTGAACTAAGTTCATATAGTGTAGATCATGATTTCTGCAGTACTTCTGTGTGTTGGGTTGATGGTGACAGGCCGTCCGCTTGCACTGATAAACTGAAAAGCATTTTGGTCAACACAACTATTAACTCCATAGCGGGTAGTATTGCTTCTAGGGGAAGCAATACCGACCTCTCTATACATGACCTGGAGCAGCTTGTGTACAAGGTCGAGAACCAACAAGGGCTCTGGGATATAAGTACTTGCACAAATTCAGATATGGGAGATATATTTTACCTAAATAAAGTTTTTAAAAATACTGCAAACAGTGTTAGTTCTATTAAATTGTGGTTTGACTGTTATGCAAGTTTAGAAAGTACTGTTAATTCACAGGTTCTGGGTGGCGTTGACCAAACCATAGATGTTTCAAATTTAACGCAAAATTCTACACTATATTCTGTTCATATGCTTAAGCAGAATATTGTTCAAGATTGCTGTGATAGTATTCCCTATGGCAGTAATGTATCTGCGAATTATGATCACGGCTCCCTCAGTACAGTTAACAATGCTTTATATTGTACAGATAGTAGTTTTAATCAAGTTGTATCTAATACCATAAGGTTAGTAGGAAATTATGGTGACATTAATGTTAAATACAATGATAGTCATGATCAATCCGACAAACTGATGAAAGATTTTAGTTCTCTCTGGGCTACCAGACAGTTAAGCAAAGGTACCAAATATGTTAGAACTTTTGGATTTCTTCCTATGAATAGTTATCACCTTAAAACCTTAAGTGGTAATCAGGAGATTAATACTACAGATATGGTTGAATACGTTAGGCAATCAAATGACATGGTTCGTAAAACCAATTGTTTCAATTATCAGCAAGCAAGAATCAAAGTTCCTTCCAATTTGAATATATGTAACTGGAGGAGGTACCTCAAGTATTATGATCTTAAAATTTTATGTGATTATTTGGAATTTGGGTTCCCTTTAAATATTGATTACGAATTATTTCAATTTAATGAGAACGTTACCAACCATCCCTCTGCCAGGCGTGATATAGCGGGGGTAAATGAATATTTCGAGGCGGAAGTTGGGTATGGGGCGATGGTAGGCCCCCTTGCAATGCAACCATTTGAAAAAATGCATTTTTCACCATTAATGGCTAGACCTAAGCCAGATGGCAGTACTCGTGTAATAGTAGACTTATCATGGCCTCATGGCAATAGTGTGAATAGCTGTGTCCCCATGGATTTCTTTGATAATATTGAATTTAAGTTAAAATATCCCACCATTGATAATGTGATCCAAAAAATTAGGGTCATGGGTTTGAAATCCTTATTGTTTAAGATTGATTTACAACGTGCCTTTCGCAATTTTCGTATAGATCCAGGTGATTATCATGTCTTGGGCCTCAGATGGCAGGGTATGACGTACGTTGACGTTGTGTTGCCTTTTGGATTCAAACAAGCGGCTTCGAGCTGCCAGATGGCCACAGATGCCATAACATATCTTATGTGGACTCAGAATAATTGGATCATGGCCTACTTAGATGATTTAGTGGGAGTGGCTGATCCAGATAAGGCACAGGCTGCTTTTCTAACTTTATCCAATCTTCTTCAAGCGTTAGGTTTACCCATTAATGCTAAAAAAGTAGAACCACCTAGTCACAAAATTACTTGTCTTGGCATCGAAATCGCTGCAAAGGCTGGTACATTAACTATTCCTGATAAAAAAATTGAAAAAATTAAAACTATGTGTCACAATTGGATGTTTAAAAGTAAAGCAACAAGAAACCAGCTTCAAAAGCTAGTTGGCAATCTCTTGTACCTTCATAAATGCATTCCACCAGCTAGATTGTTTACAAATCGTATACTTTCTGTGTTACGTAATGCCCCAATGTCAGGTATGGTAAAACTCAATGCGGCTTTTTATAAAGATATTGCATAGTTTTGTGAGTTTTTGGTTGAATTCAATGGAATGGTAAAAATTCACCCTATTAATGTATTTACTAATCATATTTTTGTGGATGCATCATTAAAAGGTATGGGGGCAAAATTTGGAAATAAAGTTTATGGCATGCCTGTGGATAACCAACTCCAGGAAGTATGTACTATAGCTCATCTTGAGGTGGCTAATGTTATGTTGGCTATAAGAACTTGGGCAAAATTATTGTTGAATTCTGAATGTATTATTTGGTGTGACAATGAGGCTGTAGTTAATTCTTTCCAATCTTTTAGAATACGGAATCCATTTATAATGGCATGTGTTCGGTCAGTTTGGCTCACCTGTGCCATTTTTAATATTAAATTGGTAGTCAAGCATATTTCTGGAAAATCAAATAATTATGCTGATATTCTTTCAAGGTGGCACGTTTATAGAATGGTAAACAATCCACAGGTGGAATTAATTAAAAAATGTATTTGGTATGATCCAAAAGTACAGGATATGTTTCCAAACTTTAATATTTAATGACACCTACTGTACAGGAGGGGCTTACCCCTCTTAGTGTAGCATCAATACTGCCTTTCCCCTATGCTTTGTAGATAACAACCAACTACAGTGGCTGACAAAGCAAGCAGTGCAACGAGCTGAGAAGGGTTTGTGTCATCGTACCAGTACTGTGTATGCCAGTAGCTTCAAGCTCTTTGTCGCCTTCACTGTGTATATGGGTATACTTCGACCTTGGACAGAGTTAGCAGTCATCACATTTCTTGAGTTCCTGGCCCAGAACTCCTTGTCTGCAGCTTCACTACAGAACTATGTAACTGTGTTAGGCCACTACTTCTCTATATATGCCTGGCCGAAGGCTGCATTGCAAGCTAGACGAACAGTATTGTTGATTAAATCTGTAAAAATGAACTCTGTGATGAAACCAAAGGTTAAAGGTGTAATGTCAATTCAAATGTTGAAAATATTGGTTGAAAAGTTACAGGTTATGCCAAATTATCTGACCTATAAAGCCATTATGTTGTTGGGGTTCTTTGGTTTTTTTAGGCTAGCATCTCTTGTCCCCACAACTGTGAAAAAATTTGATTCTTCTAGGTTTCCTTTGGTACGTGATGTTATTTTTACATCAAGTGGTATGCAAATTATTCTGAAGTGTGCAAAAAATATGCAGGCTCATGATGCATATAAGATTATTCATGTTCCAAAGCTTCAAGTTCCAGAAATATGTCCAGTTTTGACTGTCAAACGTATGTTAAAATATGTTAAGTCTCATCAAACTGACCCACTATTTCTTCTGGTCATTGATGACCAAAGAATTCCTGTTACAGCATTTAAAGTTCGTAATGTTTTAACAGTAATGGTTAAACAAATGAAATTGAACCCTAAAGACTATGGTTTCCATTGTTTTAGGCGCAGTGGTGCCACTTTGGCCCTAGAATTAAAAGTTCCTCTCGAAAACATAAAAATTCATGGTCATTGGAAGTCAGATGCAATATGGTCATATCTGTCAGATACCCCAAAGGCTGCATCTGTTGTGGCTTCTGCTTTTCAACAACATATTACATAACCCCTACACTCTTATGAACTCTCTTGGCTTGGTACATTTCATTTGGCTGTGCTTCTTTATATAACATAACTCCAGTTTAAAGGTCATTGCAAGGTCAAGTTGTATAACATTGTGATAGCCAACCAGATGGTACTATTGGCATAGCTAGTTGATGAATTATCTAGATTTTGACCAGTACCTTGGGTTGTGTAGTTTTATAATGAAAGTAAACTTACTGGGTTTGACCTTGAACTGCAATGTCAGGTTATATGTACAAGAAGTAATCAGTATGTAACAATGCAACAGGTTAACAGGCATAAGAAATGTTCTTAAATAACTCTTAATGCATTGTGGTTCCTTAACAGTGATATAGTCTTATGTACTTGAAAACTTAATCAGGAACTATGTAAATAAAGTGTTAAAGCTAATTGATGGTAGTAACTAAAAAGAAATAATCTATTAGTAGCAGTAACATTGTTTATTAACAAGTTTTAATGTGTAACAATACTAATAAATAAAGCCAAGTCAGTTTAACAGAGTTGTTTCCTTTCCCCATCCACAGGACTGGTTTCAGAATGTTTCAAATTAAATTTTGGTGTGCCTCAGGGCTCCGTTCTTGGTCCCTTGTTGTTCTCCCTCTACACTTCCCCCCTTAGTAATATAATTGCAAAATCTAAGGATGTCAAATATCACTTTTATGCAGATGACTCCCAGTTGTTCATCCATCTATCTCCTGGAAGTTGTCCCAAGTCATTTCACCAGCTAAAGGCCTGCTTGGATGAAATTCGCATGTGGATGTTTGAAAATAAGCTTAAATTAAATCCTGGAAAAACGGAGTTTATAGTCTTTGGCTCTATGGATAAGTTTAAATGGCTTAAAGATTCTCTCCCTGTGAACATCTTGGGAAACTGCCTCTCTCCGAATGATGTTGTTTGGAATCTAGGTGTACTTTTTGACTCTAAATTCAGCTTCACAAATCATGTGAATTCTGTTGTTAAATCCTCATTTACCAGCCTTCGAGATCTGCATCGCATCAGACGCTCTCTCTCTTATGATGTGTCAATAATGGTGGCTAATGCATTGGTCAGTAGTCGTCTGGATTATTGTAATTCTCTGTTTCGCAGTTTGTCCTCTAAGAATATCACTTGGCTTTAGAATATCCAAAATTGCTTGGCACGCTTTGTCTCTGGGGTGTCCAGATGTTCTCATATCTCTCCAATCCTAAAGTCTCTTCACTGGCTTCCTGTTAAACAACGTATCATTTTTAAAACCCTGTTACTCACGTATAAGTTCCTCACTACTGGAAAGCCGAAATACTTTGCCCCATACTTGTCTTTATATACATCTGCTGTTAAGACAAGGCGCAGTAATCCAGAAAAAATGTTCCTCAATGTACCCTTTTACAGTTCCTCAGTTCACAAGTCCAAGGTTCATTTCAATAAGTCATTTTCATATGATGCTCCAAAACTCTGGAATGATTTGCCTCTGGAAATTCAAACTGCTCCAACGCTATCATGTTTCAAAAGGCGACTTAAAACCTACTTGTTTCAGAAGTCTTTCCCTCCTTAGCTTTCTCTCGCTACCGAACACCGATGATCCCCTGGTGACGACATTGCTATGGTTTTCCACATATGATTCTTACATTATGATTGGATGGTGTGCCTTAGAATCCGTGAGCATCAGAGATTAAGCACATGGATACCTGATACCTGATCCTCTTCCAACAAATATTTTATCGGAAAGTTTTTCACACTGATCAATATAAGCTGTAATATCATAGTTAAAAAGCTTTATCCATTCAATAAATTTTTCACCAAAACCAAAAAATTCCAAAACATTATAAATAAATTTCCATGACATTGAGTCAAAAGCTTTCTCAAAATCAATGAGCATCAAAAGTCCAGTAATATTACTGATTTCAGTTTTATGCATTAAATCATATATAAATCTTGTATTATCACTTAATTGTCTTCCAGATAAGATTCCTGACTGGCTTTTAGATATAATAATTGCTAAAATTTTCTTTAACCTTTTGGCTATTACCCCTGATATTAACTTATATACTACAGATAAAAGCGATATTGGGCGCCAATTTTTAATAAGCCTTTTATCTTTACTGCCTTTAGGTAAGCATGTTATTAAGCATTGGCACAATGAGGTTGAAAGGCAGCCTTTATCAAAGCAGTTATTTGCAGCATTAAGTATGAAATATTTCAATTTTCTCCAAAATACCTTTAGAAATTCTGCCGTTTTTCCATCTATTCCTGGGGTTTTATTGTGTTTCATGTTTTTTAAGATAACAGCCAATTCCGTAATCAAAATTTTATCACCTATTTGAGGGTCTGTCACAGTTTTATATTTAAGGTTTACAAAGGTACTTTTAAGGTCTATGAAATCTAAAGTCCCATCCCTGTTCTTAAATAAAATTTGATAATAATCTTTACATGTTCCTAAATTGGTTCCTGTTCAGTGACAACAGTTCCATTATCTAAGAAGATGTTTTGAAAAGTTTTGTCTGTAAAATTACAATTTTCAAGATTACAGAAATATTTGAAAGGTTTTTCACCCTGTTGTAACCACTGAATTCTTGATCTTACTTTATAATCCCTTAACTTTTCAAGTTCTGCTTTTTTGTCAGACCGTATACTGTCAGGTAAATTGCTATCTATGGTCAATTTTCCAAATTTTCTACATCAGTTATCAATTGAGTTTCTGTTTTATTTCTTTGTTTCTTTAAATAGGAGGAAAACTTAATAGTTTCACCCGTGATTGCAAGAAATAAAAGTTCCAGAAAGGTATCGGCTTCAAATGTAAATTTGATATTACCATAGTTGTTACAGTTCTCCAAAAATTTCACATCATACACTGGTACAGCATATTTTAAGATTTCTTCATGAATTGTTTTGTTTATAAGATCTAAATAATTTTGGTCATTTAGGAGGCTATTGTTGAATTTCCAAACTCCTTTATGAATGATAAATTTTGTTAATAGTATATCCGTTTCTATTATTGAGTGGTCAGATCTATAACCAGCTTTGATATCACATTTTGTTATTATATCTGACATTGAACTGGAAACCAGGAAAAAGTCAAGCCTTGCTTGTTTAAGTGGCTTTCTTTTGCGCCACGTATATCTGCTTATATCAGGATTTCTGTATCTATATGCATCTATTAATTCCTGTTCTGAAATCATCTTTAAAACACAACTCCTAGCTTTTGGATTATTTATATATTTGTAATTTTGTATATCCTTTTCTGTAAAGAAATTAGCAAAACAGTAATTTTCACTAATGTCTAGTTTCTGAGATCTGAAAAATGATCTAAAACTTTTGTAGGAATTAATTTTAACTTATAAACTAATGTCAAGACTAGATTACAAATAAGTTGGTTAACATTCTCTCAGTGGGAATTGAAATTGTAAAGAGGTAAATACATGTGTAAACACATTTGGCATTATGTGTGGAAATTTAGTTTTAGTGCATTTAATTGCAATTTGGTACAATTAGTAAAACATTGGGGGGTGGAGCGACAGGCCCTACCTTATTCAGTGCACCCCAGTAAAGATTGTTCTTATGATTCAATACCTCCGATTGGGTATGGGGTTATTGGTTATTGATTCCGGCGCCAATTATAAGAAAACCTTCATTCAAGATTGGGAAGTCAAAGGGGCAAAATCCCATTTTTAGTGAACAAAATTTTTACTTTGAACTTTAATGTTTTCGCCCTCCAGTGTTGAAGAGTACTGGCGTGTTGTGTTGGCTTACTACTACCTGACGTGGATCTATGTAGCACAGAATCCTGGAGGATTAGTGCTTTGTGTAATGCACATCTTGCTCTGGGATACTGGAGCCACAACTAAGGGATGAGTTTAATTTAATTTTATACATTTTGTCATCCTGTTATTTTATATTTTAGTGTTTTACTTTATATTCAATTTTATATGGAACATTATTAAATGATTTAGTATTTACGTTATTCTGATTTCATATACTCATCCACTTGTCAGAACCGCATTATTCAAAGCACAGGGTGCTATTATATTTTGCTTTCAGTTACTGTGAATCTATATATAAAGTTGATAAGCAAAGCAGCAGCTTTATGAATTCTTGTTCCTTAAGTGCCTGAATTTTTATACTGTGAACTTGGAACTGTGACTTTAATATGGCACCTGTAAAGGAATTTTTATGTAAGAACTGTGGTGATGTTCATAAGCGTCCTATAAATAGCAAATGCCCATTTCAAGCAAAAATAATGAAGTAAGTAAGTAAGTAAGAAACACTTATATAGCACCGAATTTGATGAAAACATCCTCTAAGGCGCTGATGTGCAAAAAGGGATAGTCCAGTTCCAGAAAGATGTCCGTTTCCATATTAGCGTCCGGTAGGGGAGATACCTGTTCATGTTTCTGAAGAATTAACTGTACATGCAGAAGAGGCTGGTGCACTGAATATGCAGATTCTAGCTGAATTAAAGAGCTTGGACGGGCGTATGTCACCCATGCAGGAGAGGATGGCCAGCAAGGAAGCCACAGAAGTCTCTCAGTCTCCTCAGCAGCCGTCAACTACAGCCAGCAGCAGCCACAGTCCTGCGCAGCTTGACCAGATGGTGGTGCCCACAGTCGCTGCCCTGCAAGGAAGCCAGCATATTCAAGCAGAGGTGGACCAAAGGATGAGACAGTTAGTGGATCTAAATGAAGCAGGCAAGTCAAAATCACAAAAAGGTGGAAATGAAATTGTTTGGGTCAAGAGGCAAGTTCTATGGCCTCAGAACTTTGTTTTAGGGGGAAATAATAAGAGTCGTATTTCTTATGATGCTCTAAATTGGTGCCAGTGGGTATCTGGTTTTCCAACTATTGCTAGGGAGAAAAAAATTTAGATGTAAAAAATTCTATGTTAGAATATTTGAGTGAAATTACGGAGGATGCGAATGACTTCAGCTAGCAGTCAGCTAAAGCCTCCCATGCTGTGTTGTTATGCAGGATGGAGGAAGAAAAGGTAGAGTGGCATGAAACACATAAATTTAATCATATCAGGAGAGCACATGCACAGAGGGGGGTAAGTCAAAATTCAGGGGGATTAGGTACAAAACAATCTAGATCTGAACCCAAGGCTACAGCTTGTCGGTTTTATCAGAGGGGTCTATGCCACCATCAAAAAGATCACAAAACTGGTGGGGTGTTTATAAACACATTTGTTCTGCATGTTTTGCCATGGGTAAGGAGAAAAGGCACATGGTTAAGGAATGTCGCGCATCCTTCAGGGTTGCAAAAAACGAGTAGGGCAAAACAAAGTTTTTAATGTAAATAAGAGTCAAAACAGTCATGTGTTGTATACTAAAACTAGAGTTATATGCAATCCAGATGTACATAATGGATGTAGCAGTAACTGGAGAGCAGATTGGTTGAAATTTTTAGGTAGAACTTATGCGGAGGTGGTGGTCTCAAATCCCTCATTAAGTGTGTATACAGATATCAATAATGTTAAGCAAGTAGCAAAGTCTTCAGTTACTGTTAGTTGTAAAAGCAAACAAATTAACAGACCTACCTGTATGCGTGAATGTACACCAGTTACTGGCAAGTACAAGACCCAGAGATCAGGTACTGTCACCAACAGCCAGCTAGTAGTTACAGATATAGCAGTGCACACTTTGTATCCCTGTGACAAATAGGTTTGAATCTTTAAGTGTGGTTGATGAAAACACTACTGTTATCCAGACTGAGAACAGTAACGAGAATCCTACTCCCAACAATTCACTTGTAAAAAATGAGAGTTCCGAGTTTGAATCTTCAAACTTGATTGAAAGTCAATGTATTAATACTCTTATTATGAATTTATCAAATACTCCAACAAAAAGGTGTGTAAACACACGACAACTGTCAAATACTGATACTTGGTGCAGAAAGGTGAACACAGATCACAAACAGCCAGTTCACATAGGTAACAATAGTGGAAGATTGTCACAGAACTCAACCTCAAAAATAATTCAAGTGGCTGATCAAAAACATGTGAAAATGTGCCCCAAAAATTATCCGCCTGAGTATAAATATGAACTAGCATTGGCAGTTAAAAATAAAAACAAGCAAAAACTGCAAGGTGCATCCTCGGATCTGACATATCAGAAATGGTCCGATCAAAATCAACAAAAATTCGGCTTTATACCTTCAGTCCCTTTGCTTTTGCCTAAACACAATTTCAAATGTTCACAGATCCGATTAAGCAAAAAATTGTCACAAAAAATTTGGATTCGTTTAACTTTATGTCCAGTCAAATTCAAGTTAAATCTCAGTTAAATCCAGATGTATGGGAACAGTGTTTGGAGGGTTATTGGGACTCTCAGCTATGTCATCTTATCATATATGGCTTTCCATTGGATTTTAATAGAACTTCAAAGTTGGGTAAGAATACAAAAAATCATAGATCAGATGTAATGTTCCCTCAAGATGTAGAAGCTTATATAAAAGACCTTTCTCGGAACCCCCCTTTCAGTAATGTCATATTTCCCCCTTCCTGACAAGGGAAAAGCCTGGGGGCGCACATAGGAGGGTAATAATGGACCTTAGTTTTCCTCATGGCCGGGCTGTAAATACCAACATAAGCAAAGAATCTTACTTGGGTACTGATTTCATCTTAACTCTTCCTTCAATTGATCATATCACCAATAAAATTAAATAATTAGATAAGGGCTAATTAATGTACAAAGTAGATATAAGTAGGGCCTTTCACCACATCAAGATAGACTCTAGAGACTATTTCCTGTTAGGGTTTATTACCTGGACACTTGTCTGCCTTTTGCATACAGAAAAGGATCTTGAATTTTTCAGAGGCTCAGCAACACTATTCGCTTCATTATGAGCACTATGGGCTATAACATCATCAATTATATTGATGACTTCATTGGTTTTGGCACTATTTCCACTGCACACCCATCATATCATACTTTACTCCACCCCCTTCAAAAATTGGGACTGGACATCAGTGTCAGAGAATTAATTCAACCTTGTACGAAAGCTTCATGTCTAGGGGTTCAGGGGGACACCACGAATTTTACTGTGGCTGTGCCCCAGGAAAAGTTAACTAACATTCATAAGATATGTACTCAATGGGTTGGTCGAAAAAGATGTACCAAGAAGGAGCTCCAGTCATTATCGGGCTCTTTGCTGTACATTTCCAAATGTGTTCACAGTTCCGGATTTTTTTAAACCGGATGTTGGATAACTTAAGATTACACTTTGATAAAAATGACATGTTATTAGATGTGAATTTTCACAGAGATTTAAATTGGTTCATAAAATTTTTGCCACATTTTAATGTAATAGCCTTTTTCAATCATGTGCCAATCAGACAGGTAATCGAGTTGGATGCTTGCCTAGAAGGATTAGGTGCAATTTGTCAAAATCAAGTTTATAGCATAAAAATTTCCAAAAAAATTCGAAAATTACGCCATTGTACACTTGGAAATGTTAAACATTTTAGTGGCATTAAGAGTATGGAGTCACCAATGGGCTTCGGGTACAATTCTTCTAAAATGTGATAATCAGGCGGTTGTATCTGTTTTGAATTTGGACAGGACTTGACCCTAGGGGCTATGGCTAGGAATATGTCAATGCTATTGGCTAACCATGACATTGAATTACAGGTAATACATATACTAGGTTCAGATAATAAAGTAGCAGATCTCTTATCTAGGTGGTTTATCACTGAAAATCCAGCTAATAAATTGTATCAATTTATAAAAAGACCCAGTATGGTTAAATGTTAATCATGAATTTGTTAAAGTGTGGATTGGTCGCCAGTTGGCTTCAAAAGCAGCAGCATGAGCACACCAGGCCTTCAGACAAGCCACTCAGGCTTCATACATCAGGAAATTTTGTTTGTTTGTGGCTTACTGTTGTTTCATTGGATTCCACCTTCAAAATGTCAGCCCTCTCATTGCCATTTCTTTTCTAGAATTTTTGGTTGAAAACAATTTATCTCATTCAGCCATCTCCAATTATGTGTCCGCAGTTTAGGCCAATCTGGCCCTGTATGGTCTGCCTTCATATTCTTTTCAAGACCCTAGAATCGCATATTTTCAGAGATCACTGTCTCTCGATAAAACCTTTTCACCAGTGGTTAAAAAAGATAATAGAAATCCCATTGTTAACTGCCATTATCAGTATTTGCGTGTGGGCGGGTGGTAACACTCTCGCCTCCCACCTTTGAGGCCGGGGTTCGATTCCCTACACAGCCTCAAGTGGGAAAGCTGGTAGTTGCTTGCTGTTGGTTGGCAGTTTACAGTACGGAACCCTAACGAACTGTATGTACTGGTTTCCTCTGCCCTTCCAACTACCCGTCGTGATATGACCTGTACAGTGTTGAAAGGGACATAAAAACCCCAAATAAATAAATAAATATCAGTATTTGAGACACAATGTGGATGGGGCAAATTTTTAAAGCTTTATACCTTACTGTGTTCTTTTTATTCTTATGAGTGTCAAATCTAGTCCCTCATTCAATCAAAACGTTTTCACCAATCGAACAAATGTCAAGAGGTGATGTATTCTTCGCTACACCAGGCATTCATCTTTTGATCAAGTGGAGTAAGACCATTCAAACCAGGGACACAATTAGAATGTTAAAAATTTCTCCTTTGGGGTCCTCCCCCTTATGTCCCTTACAAGCGATTAAAAATTTGTTATTGATCACACCAGGGACCAAAAATTTTCCATTGTTTCAGGTAAAGAATGAAGCTGCCCAATGGGTTCCTCTCACTGACAGTAAGGTAAGGTGTAATTTTATTCAGATACTTACTCGATTAGGGCTCCAACATTCAGGCATATCTCTTCATACCTGATTCTTTTAAAAATTTGCTCCATCGCCCCTAGAAAATTTTCTACTCCCTAGTTGGGCATTGGTGGAGATTGGCATCTACCTCAAATATGTTAGTTTTAATTAATTTTATGATGTAATAAATACTAAAGGTCACCTTACATTGGCACAAAGGAATTTTAATTTCATTCTTCACTTAAGGCCACTCTAACCTTATGTCATCATGGACTATTAACGGACACTAAAGCCAGTAATTTAAATTAATCTTAACTTGATATAACCTTAAACTCGTTTGAGGGGCCTTAAACTTAGCTTTTTCAAATTATTAAGGTGACCTAAAACATAGATACCTTTTAGTATTGTACATAAAAGTAGTTCAATAATAATAATAATAAATATTAATCCCATTTGCTGTGTCATATATTGTGTTATATAACTCCCCACCTTATTCAGTGCACCCCAGTAAAGATTGTTCTTGTGATTGAATATCTTTGATTGGGTATAGGGCTATTGGTTATTGATTCTGGCGCCAATTATAACAAAACCTTCATTCAACATTGAGAAGTCAAAGGGGCAAGACGCCATTTTTAGTGAACAAAATTTTCCCACCTCCCACCCTGGTTCATTTTATTTCATATAGGAGCAAGTGTTAGGAGGTTGGCCTTCTGCGAACCTAACTTGGCACCTCCTTTGGTGCATGCGAGGGGGTGAGTTCCATGTATGTGCTCCTGGCTTGTTAACAATGGGGTTCACAGCACTGGCGCTTGTTAGTTAGTATGGGGGCCTTCCTCCTTGTCTCCTTGAGTAGACCCCTCTGGGGTCCCCTCTTTTTAGGTCATCTGTCATTATTCAGGGTGCTAATCCTAATTATATATCTAGCAATTATAGATGAACAAAAGCAATCTGTCATATGTTCCATGCTTGTAATTATTTGTTAGTAGATTCAGTTTCAAAGTACTTGTATTTGGCCTTGCCACAGCTTGGTTTTGTATTTATCTATCTAGACAGTGGCTAATAATGTTGTATTTTCTTGTAATCTGTATTATCTGTCACAGTTTGCTAACACAGTGTTTGTAGTTGTAGACAGTGAGTGGCCTGACAACGCAACCACATCAAAAGATGGCTGCCATACAAACTACTCAGGCCTCCGAAGAAGTCCATATACATACATATGTTTAATGTTCGATTTTTCGAATTGTATGGCTCATGTAAAGTAAGGGTTATTCAAAACAAGGCACGTTCACACAGTGTGATGTTAGTACTAGGGGGGTGTGTTATTCGGTCATATAGGCATGCACTAGGCTGCACAGGACGTTGCTTATGGGACTCTAAGTTTATGAGTATAGGTTTTTTTATAGTCTGGAACGTGTTTTATCTTTGGCCTTTAATTGTGGAGGTTGGCATCTACCTCAAATATGCTATTTTTGATCATTTTTATGATGTAATAAATAAATACTAAAGGTCAACTTACATTGGCACAAATAAGTTTAATTTCATTATTCACTTAAGGCCACCCTAACCTTATGTTATCATGGACTATTAACGGACAGTAAAGTCAGTAATTTAAATGAATCTTAACTTGATATAACCTTAAACTTGTTTGAGGGGGCCTTAAACTTAGCTTTTTCAAATTATTAAGGCGACCTTAAACATAGATGCCTTTTAGTATTGTACATAAAAGTAGTTGAATAATAATAATAATAAATATTAACCCCATGTACTGTGTCATATATTGTGTTATATAACTCTGCAACAGTAGTGGCACTGCAATGTTAAAACAGCAACTACTGTTTCATTCAATATTGAACAAAATACTTTATGGTTTAGGGTATCTTGCCTTATATTTTGAGGGCCCATTGTAAATCAACATTGTATAACTTGTTCCTTTAGTAAAAAATCAATGTGATACATTTTCCCAACTTAAAGGTCAAGAAACATTAAAAAACATAAACTCTAGATTATAACTATCTATGTTGTCACACAAAGGTCAAGAATGGCCATAACAATTTGAATGCCAAAATGAAAATTGGTGTTTATATTGGTTTATATTGCCTTGTGATTAGATGCAAAAATTGCTAGTCCTCCTGGGAAGGTGCTCCTTGTCAAAGGAAGATTTGAAAACTAGGCCTTGTAAGATTTATAGATAAATTCACATATACCTCCAAAGTGATTGCGGTTTTTGTTGCATTTGTACTTGTTTACGCACATGATGAATGAAGCTAAACTGGTAATTTATGTTTGCAAAAAATAATTGTCATAAAATGACAGCTCACAGAACATCACGTCTAAACTACACTAAATATAATATGCCTTTTCAGCTAAGTTAGAAGCCAAATTGTGCTCTTTTGAACCAGTTTAATTTGTTTCAGCTGTTTTTGTGGTCATTTATTCTCAAATGGTTAAAGATCTTGCACATCCATGTCCTTGACATTGAAGTCATGAAGTGGGAGATATAAAATCTCTGCTCTGAAGTACTGAATTTCGCCACTTTCTTATAACTGAAAGCTTCTTAACGCTGATATAAATGCCCAATGAAAGTATTACAAGTGGTGACTATCAATGGTTACGTTAATTACAAAAATCTAGGTTTAATAATGTTTGTTTTACTTGATAGAAAATAATGGACCTAATCATTTGTATCCATATATATTTCGGATCTTATTTAACCTCTTTGTCTCCACATTGATTCAATCCTGTTGACCCTATTATGGCACCGAAAAATATTCACATGTATGCCTCTAATATATTCAGAAAAAGGGTGTTCTCTAGATTCTAAAGTGTGAGTAGAGTCTATAAAAAGTTTCTGTTTCTAAAAACTGGCTTAAGACTACCTTACACTCAACCATACATGCAGTAATCATTTAATATACAATCTTGAAAGAACTGATCCTTTCAAGACAATAACACTAGAGAATCATTTGATAATATGTCACAAGCAAAGGTGTGTTTATTCAATTCTATTCTGTACTTTTATTGCACTTAATCTCTATGTTAATCACTTTTTAATTCCTGTATTCATGACACTGACATTTGTCCTGGATCTTCAAATGTGTACACACACAACCAAGTGATGGAAATTACCACAACCAAATTGGTGTATTTATGGTGTTTCTCCTGTTGTTTTGCATTACTATCAAAACCGGTGTACAACAACAATTTTTGAACAATACCTGTTAATGCAAGCATATAAACAAATTAAAGTCTGACTGTGAAACATGTTGAGAAAATGGGGATCGTCGAAACCTATATGCTTGCAGGGTATATAGATATTGGTGTATTTATTATGCAGTTATGCATTTGAAAAGTAGTTATTCATCTGAAAACTGGCCCAGGAATACCTTGCCCTTCACCAGAACATTCTCACATTTGCACATAGCTGGGAACACGTCATGTAGATGATATTTTTCTGTTACTGGAGACACACTATTCCAGTATAACTCCTGTACATTATCCCCAAGATATTTGTCTTGAGCAAGTCGATACTCTATAGGTGGTTTGTGCAACACCATAGCAAAAGAAATACGAGTTGCAGCCTTCATGAACTCAAGCATCACTGGGAACTCTTTTACTTGTTGCCAGACTTTAAGTTCAGTTTGAGCCCTTCCATAGGAATAACTGTCCATGATTTTCTGAAATAAGACCTGCAAAAAGTGTAGTAAAAAGAGATATACTTTCTAAGAATTGATATGCCATGGGATTTTGCCTTTTTCAGGAGATTTCCCTTTCAGGACAGACTCTCAATGCAGTCCACAAGCCTTTTGGGGGGTTTAATGCAGAATTACAGAAAACAGAGATCTACAGTGGCACTACAAAAACAGAAATATGAATGAAAATCACTATATTAAGTCTACAATAGTTTTGTGTTATTTCAATCTAAAACAGAATGCGTATATTTACATAATTAATCTATATCTCATATCATGTATCTTAAGTTATTAGTTTAATGACATCATGCAATATGTTGCTGACAAAGGTCTCTGAGGCTAGTAAATTACAACCTAGAAATTTTCCTGCTAATGCTGATATGGGCAAACTAATATGTTAGCGTGATTACTTTGCAAACTATACTGGTGATTTGAGATGTTTTCAAAGAGAAAAGAAAGAGAGAATTGTAAATATGAAACTATTACATAAAAATAGCCACCCTTAATGCAAGTAAGTTAGTTCATTTAACATAAATATTGACGTCTATTTTCACATAAATTGATTTTTAAAAGATTAAATGGGCAAATATTACTTTTATTTATTTATTTATTTGGGTTTTGCTTTTAACACTTCATAGGTCACATCACGACTTTATTGGCAAAGGAAACCAGTACATACAGTTGGTCAGGGTTCTGTACTGTAAACTGCCGACCATCAGTAAGCAACTACCAACTTTCCGACATGGGGTCTGGGGTTTCAACCACCCACCTCAGAGGTGGGAGGCGAGTGTGTAACCAAATTTCCAAATTTCCTAAAATATTACACAAGCTTGACAAATTAAGCGTGGATACCACTTGATGTATGAAGAAATATATGCACTTTTGGAGTAATTATATAAGCATGTGACAAAGTCTAACTTTTCAAGAAAATAGGGAGACAACAACCAAAATGCAGCACAAAACCTCTCTTATGCAACTTTACATAGCTTGATTGTTCTCACATTATATATTCTATGGCCTATAGTACCTTTCTTATTACGAGCTATAATTCATTCATTTAAATGCATTTATATACAATATGGAATACCAACCTCAGCCTGACCATTAGCATCAAGAAGGTAAGGAACAATATTTTTGACATTTTCCCAGGGAAGCTGAAATTATAGAATATTTTACCTTATATTTCTAAATTGCTGATGTAATGTAAAGTAATCCTACCAGAATATCGTATATTCATATGACAAGCATGATGATATTTACAACTGATATAATATTAAAATAAATGAGAATAGGGAATTCAGAAGCATTTTAATGCATAAATATTTTGCCAATACAGTTTCCTAAAGTTGTTTTTAATTAAATTAAATAGTCTACAAGTTCAAGTTTCAAACAATTAACCGTGACTCAAAAAACTTTATTATCGGTGATCCATGATTCTGGAATACATGGAATGCAATACATTAATAGATATAGTTACCAAAATGCAAGATTAATAATTAAACCAATTGGAATTGGCATAAATTATTAGATGAGACATGAATATAAATATTAAATACTATCTTCCAGGGGTTACAATTACCGAGTTTCTGTTGATCTATGGCATTGAGGACTTATTCTAGTAAGACATTGCTATGGAATGAGACCTTGTCTCCAATTTACAAAAATTAACTCACCATGATTATGTCACAAAGCACCTGTAGTTTACTAGTGTCTTCCATGTCTACAGATAGTTTCTCATCAAGTACTTCTTTGGCTCTGAACCACCTTTCTTCAGTTAGAGATATGTATTCCTTGATAATTTCTGATTCTTTCAAACAGATATCTGCTCTGAGGTTCTGCAAATGGGTGTCCTGTCTGGTAAAAATGCACCATATGAATTAAATCATATAACATTCTTGAACTGTGTTATTGCAGGCTTCACTGGTCTGATAGTATGAAAAAAGTACTAAATGTTACCACAAGTGGCTATTATCAATATGAAATTTAAAGAACCTTAACTAGATCTCAAGTTTTTGTCATTTTAAGAACAACCTGTCACAGATGAAAATCCAGAATGCATAACTTAGTATGTGGTATCCTGTCATTTGGGAAAAATTGAAAAGATGTTTTTCACGTCCATAACATCTGCAAGGTTTTTCTGAATTGACATAATAATCTTTGGTGTTTATTTAAATGGCTCCAAAACAATAATCTTATTTCTCTAAGCTACTATAAAACATTACCATTTTGTAAAACAGTTCACTCTTTAAAGAAGAAAAAGTATAGTTGGAGGGTAATTGTAATATAATGAATCACATACAATGCTTTCAAATAGAAAAAAAAGCTGCGACAGTATATACAAGAGATATAAACCTATACATTATACCTGTTTTCCTGAATTTGTACCTCAGTGATAAAACAATGTCAGCAAAATTTAAAAAATATGTGATATTAAAGCAGATTAAATTAACTGCTGCGAAAAATACTTTTGCCAAAAACATGTATGGGTATGTTATTAATTCAAAATTTAGTTGGTGACCAGTTCCACAGTAAATGTGGTATTTGTGGTGTATTCGATAGCCTTCAGAGCCATAAACCTGGGTTTTAGTAATATATAGGGTTATTGTAGCTTTGGACACTTTCCACATATGCCCCTATTTCTTGCAAGAGTATTGGGTGAGTTCCAATTTGCAGGATAAGTGTATTCACACTTGTGGGTAGATGGAGTATAAGGCTTTCATATGTAGCTTGGGGAGAAATGTTGTAGCTATATAGCAGGAATGCTAGTTATTCAGCACTGGCTGAATTTTTAAGCAAGCTGCATGCTACCAGGGGCAAAATAGGACAAACATTATGGAGATATTTAAGGTTAAGGTATAAAAATTTGCTTGTCATTAAATTGAACACAGTGGGGGGAAAGAATTAAGTTAAAGTTAAAAGATTCAGAATTGCTATATGCCAAAAAAATGGAAATAAATACCAAGAGTATTGCAAAGCCCAAAGGTGTAAAAAGATAAATAGTAAGATTTACATGCTAATGTTTCAACCACTGTCTATAACTCTACCCTACCTTTCAGAACTATCCATTGATTTTGAATCATTGCTGTTGAGCTGTTCTTTCAAATCCCACAGTTCCTCTTCTAGTTTTTTCTTGTCATCTGCATAAGCTTTGTTCATCTTTGTAACAATTTCATTATTAATTTTTGATTGATGCAGCTGTGTTGCTAATGCCTCTCGATGCTGTTCACACTCGCCTAACTTTTTCTTCAGTTTCAATAGTTCAGCATCATTGTCCATTAATTTCAAATCACCTTCCTTTTTCGGTGTCAGTACATATTTTTTCATGCGTTGATCCTTGTCAGGATTTCTTTCATTTAAAAGTGCAAGATCCACTTTTACCATCTTTGGTAATTTTTCCATCACGTTCACCAAATCAATGACATTTTCTACATTTTCCAGATATTCAGGAATCAATGACTGTTTATCTTTAGTTTTCTTCTTTGATTGTAATAGCATTGTTTTGACATCTGACAGTATCTTAGTTAGTTTTTGCCTTACCGGTGTCGTAAAATGTGTCTCCAAAACTACACACATGCCATTACTATCCAAACATTTATCAATAGTTTCTTTGAGATTCATCTTGTTTGCCATTTCTACGGCAATAGAAACTTGATCATTTTGAATACCAGAATCCTGAAGCTGGTGATAGTTAAAGTACTTTCGCTTTGGCTGACTCAGAGCAACAACAAATGTGAATGAAATGTATACCTAACCTTTATCTAGGAAAATAAATCATTTTTAAACTATCTCTGCGACCAATGATATCTTTTTTCACCTTTTCAGTAACACAGCACTAGATTTTCATTTTTTAAAATAAACGCCTCTTGTTTTCAAGATGTGCTTGCAGTGGCATGTATATTAATCTTTTTGGTGAAATATCAAAGTTTTGTAGTGCTTCTAGCATGTTTGTTTAACATAATATTTTTTGAGTAATACACCACTTTTGTTCAATAGAATACACGATATGTTCAATAGAATACATGATATATATAAATCATGTTTTGGCTTCACCCACTGAGTGATCTCACTGACTACTGTTTATTGACTATACTGACATATCCCTTTCAGAATTAGTCATGAATGTGTAACTTCCTCGGAAAACAACAATAAAATGAAAGTTGAAGTGTAGAACAGCAGCGATGAATCAGGCAGTATTCTGTACTGACAACACAAAGATGAAATAGTCGTCTATTTATACATACTTTACAAAAAAAAATACATGTTGTTTGCAGAAGAGCTGTTTGGTGGTGATGAACATTAAAACAAACATTTAAGTTAGGCCAAAAGACACCTTTTATATGGATGAATAATAAACATATCATTAAGTAGAATAATAATATAGCTTTTGGTTACAAATTTGCAAGCGGAAGCACTCAGAGAGATCAGAACTCCGCCAAGGCATGTAATAATAAGTAAATGGGAATATCACAATCTTTAATATAATCTTTGGAGCCAGGCGGGGATCTAGATCATTCTCAAAATTTAATGGGATATTAGTTAAAGCAAAACAAATTTATTTTTATGAAGATGGAAGCAGTGGTGTTTGCATAATCAAACAAACAAATGAACAAGCAGAGAAATGTCATGAATTTAACACCTCCATAACAGAGGCAATTATTCTATATTTGTAAGAATATTTGGAAAAAAAATATTTAGAAAAACAATCAATGAGGAGGGAAGTCAAAAAGTGGGAAACTACATTTTAAACCTACCTGGCATTATTTGTTGAAGTTAAAGTTTACTACATCCACTTACAGGTTGTTAGAAACACCAAATATTGTCCCAAAAGACTTTATAGACTACATCATAAACCTGCTAATGTAAAAACCCTTAAACATATAAACGTTCTACAGAACTGTCTGTACAGCAAAACATTTGATCTGTTATTTGAGAGAAACACAAATAAAGTCAAACTTAAAACCTAGAACAAAACAATTTACTCTTTCTCCCGAATACCAAGAAAAAGGTCACAATAATTTGGGTTCCACTTCAGACTTAAGCCTTCTTCCTCAGTATCATGTTCCATTCAGCTGACTGCTTAGGTTAGAGGTCGGCTTAGGACAATGGTTGAAAGTAGGGTAAAATATTATGATAACGTGAGTAATGGCCAAGGCTGACTTTGAAAGTCAATGAATTCACTTTTAAAGTTAGAGGATTTTAAAATTTCATCGAGTTTGAAAGTCAGTAAATAGATTTTCAGTTAGTCAAGTAGAGACTCTTAAGAAGAAACAATAAACCATATTGATTCTAGAAGTCAAAATGTAATTTAATTATAACTGTAGTTATTGTAATAATTAGAAACTAGCTTCAGCAAAAGTGCAATAACATGGATCAGTAATGGTTAATCAATTATTTTACCTTTTGGTCTTACCCAAAACTCAATCAGGTTTGTGTTCTACCAAAGAATGATCTGAAAGTACAGCAGACCTGAGACAGATTCTGAGACAGATTCTGAGACAGATTCTGAATGTGAAATACATTTTTGCCAAGAAACAGAGTTGAAAGTTTTGTCCCAGGAGTTCATCATCCAGTCATATAGAGAACATATGTAAATCACAGAGATGAAACCTTTAACCCATTTGAAAGACACCTTTATTTAAGAACATATTATTATGTCTGCCTTTTGGTGTGCTTTTTGAAAACCCCTAGCCGATCAAATCCTCAACTGTGTGGGATGCCCTACATAACTATTTCTTAAAAAGTTCTTATGAAAACTATGGTAAAACCTTGTTTGATATTTTTCTGTATTGGTACAGAGTGACAACTCCTGCAGGCTATCTCTGTTATGGAAATTACATCAAACTTCACTGGGTTTGTTTTGCAATGGAAAATATTAGCGTATCCTGATCTGCAAATAAACAGAACACAACTAGGTGAATAGATACTTACTAATCCTTGCTTCACTGATCATAATCAATTCTATCAACCAAGTGGTAATAAAGTGTCACATATAATATCAAGTATATGCCACATTTAAATATACTTTTATTAATAAGGTTTGGCTTAGATCTGGGTCAATTAAGTCAACAATTTGGCCAGGTAAAGAATCACTTATAACACTTACTGTGGGGATACTGCCAAAACACGTGGACTTTTTCAGACTGTTGCTTGTTTTAAGAGAAATTGTTGAAGATTCTAACTGAATGAAGAGATATTCCATTCCACTCAGCACTTTAGAACATATTGTGCTGAATCCGCTACATGACCTGTCTATTACATGTTTCCAACTATTTCCTAGTGGATGGCACACTTGTCTAGGAACATAGAGGACACGGGTTTCAATCCACGCAAAAGGCAGATATATTTTGGCTGCGATGACCAATTCATTGGGTCCTATAATCAGAAGCAGGCTAAAGAACCTCATTGATAAATGACCATCCCTGTGGTTCTATCTTAAGTTAGGAGAATGTCATTTACTAGACAGTGTGGCCTATAATATGCAGTTCAAATGGTTGCAGTCAAGCCCGTACTTGTGGACTGTAATCTGCATTGACACATTCGCAAGCTATAAATGTATTTAAACAATACAAGACCAAAAAACAAATGTTTAGAATGGTTTTAAAATCAGCTCCACAACTTGTCACAATTTGCATAAGGAAATTCCAGAAACCAATTGATTGTTACTTTATCCACTTTATGTGGTGGACTAGTGCAAGTAGCTGAAACTAGCTACCCTCAAATTATCAGATTTTGAGTCTTGTGCGAGCCAGTGTACTTATTTCTGGCAATTGACTACTGGCATACTTGAATGATCACCACCAATGATGCTAGAGTGTGGTAGGTAGTGTTTGCTGGAATTGAGACACACCTTGGACAAAAGATGGGATATACACTAGGGGTTGGAGTGAGTAGGATTGTGTTGCTGGGTTGGACCCAGTTGCTAGTCCCCCACAGTTCTCATAAGTTGAGCACAGAGAGTTATAGGTTGTGGAATTTGGAGCCAATAAAGAATTGAACTGGATAATAGTCTTTAATTAATAGTCAAACTGGAGATAGGCCAGTGAACAGCTACTGAGGTCCCTGTTCAACATCCAGTGACATATGTAGCAACCAGCCAACATGAAGAGATCGGGTAAGGCCACTTTTGAGCTGGTCTAAAGCAGCCAAGCCGGTAGCTCGTACCATTGGCAACCAACCAGAAATGAACCCCCTGGATTAACCAACTAAACTCTACACTTTATATGGTATATGGAAATGCGCCAAAAGGGGAGGCAAAATATTATTAAATATTTTATCTCCCGGTTTTTACCAAGATGAGGTTTGTACCATGTTACAAGGCCATTCAGTGGTAAAAGAGATATTACGCCGAGTATAAATATAAGTACTGGAACTTTAAAAAAGGCAAACAAAATCCATTTGTAATGATTGTGGACAGAATAAATAGCCTTTGGGCCATTTACATGTTATTCTTCTCTAATATAGCAATATTTGTTTTGTATTTACTTCACATAATGATCTGATATACTTTATACAAGTACAAAATTCCTTATATTGGTACTTTAAAATATAGTTCTGTTTGGAGATACCATCATCTGTGTATAAATTATCTCCATAAAATACATACATATAAAAGTTTGTTTTGCTGCTTCAAAAAATATAAGTTATTTTTTCACTTCCAGCTTTCTTCATAAAAAGTCAACAAAACGTCACTGTTTGTACTTGCTATAAGCACACCATACATAATTATTATCACTTGATGCTTTTTCGAAGTCAACGATTCTCTGTATGTTTAAATAAAAAAAATGTAAAAAGTCTAAAGCTCTGTTCACACTAGCGGTGATGTTCCTTATGTATTTGAGCGTCTCTGATTGATCTGTTTGTTGAAATGTTACAGTGTATTTACACTATATTTTCTGGACCTATTCTGTATCAAACTGTCAGCATGATCCGCTCAAATTCAGATTCTCCCCTGTTTGAAACTGTAGCTATATTCTAATAGTAATTTTCTAATGCTTAATTTCCATCTATTCAAAGACTCTAAGGCAGTAATATCAGAAAACAGAGATCCATAACCATTAAGCAAGAAACATCGGAGGGGTCAGCATCAAGGAGAAAGACTTAGACAAGATCAGAAACACTAGGGTGGGTGCTATTGTAAAGCGATAGGTTTTAATCTTCTTTCTGAGCAAAGAGAGAGAATTGGCTATCATCATGTGCAAAGCTGAGTCCAAAGTGCTCAGATATTTTTCACAGGAAGTACAGCATTTTACCTCTGTTTGACTGACATCTATAGCCGCCAGGAAAACTAGCTGTGGTGTGATCAGATTAAGAAAAACTGTTGAAAAATTGCATTCTGTTCAACACTTAGTAGGGTCATGAGAAACGTGACTTTCTACCTCCACAATGATGAATAACAAACTTCAGATATGCAGTTTGGTTTTAAAGCTGCTCATGTGACAATACAGTGTCATATCGTCATGTAGATGATTCTTCAGTGGTATAAAATAGAGGCTTTAATGTTTGGCTTTACAGTTAGATGCTAGTAAAACATTCAATCATGGGAATATGGTATGTATTGTAATGAATTCATTTCATAAACTGTAAATGTAAATGAAAACAGTTCCAACTTTCATGTATTAAGCTGTGCTAGAGTACTCTCTTCTATACTGATTACTTGTATCATTAAAAATAACTGAGTAAGTTATCTGAATTGAACTTGTGTTTGCTATGTGGGTAAAACGTTTATGTGGTATTTAGTTTGACCTCTGATATAATTCTTTAAGCTCCAATAGTAAGTTCAGTCTAATATACACTTTTTGTTGGAGGAGAAAAATTATTGATTGGTTCTGCTTGTAGTCAATCCCAGACTTTTGATTACACAGAGATATAAACACAAGTCTAGCTCTTTAACCAGCTGAGCTAAAGGGGTAGCCCCAGAAGACCAGGTTTTAACAGAACTGATATACGTTACACGATATATTACACACTGTATATTTTGTGAACATTTGTGACATAAAATCTTACCAAGGTTAGAGTGTATTGTCATATGGTAGCAATATTGATGGTACCAGAATATATGCGGAGATGTAGCTAACCATGTAGAAAAGATGATAGAGTTTTGACAGAGTTAATCTATATAGACATAGTTTAAAAAAAATATTACACACTTATTAGCCTAACTGCATTCTCATAAGAGATATTGTTGCAATTAAAAAACCCTTTCTGAGAAACCATAGTGTCTACAGCTTATTGTATAAAAAATGTTTATAAGTTAATTTATCAGCTAACTTTCATGTATTTTCAAACAAATGTTGTTAGTGTAAATAACAATGTATATCGTATGTTTTCATTTAACTTTACATAAATATGACCAATGTTTATAATAGCTTATAGTTTTTTTGCTGATTCGTCGCAGTTTGCTCCTGTGAAGGTGTTTTTTATAAAAAATATACAAAATGAGGATGACCTCATGGAGATTTTATATAAGCAACAACAATAAACTTTTTTTAAAAGAACAAGCAAAATATTACCAAAACCTTTATAATAGCAAATGACCTAATGACAAGGATGGTTTGGACAAATGCCCTTTTTTCAGGAAAATTCTATTCCTAAACTTGATGAAATATACAAAGCATGGTGTGATAACAATATTACTATTCATGACCTTAGCAAAGCTTTATCAGAGCTAAAAAATGACAAATCCCCTGGATCAGATGGTTTCTCAGCAAACTTATACAAAAGTTTTTGGGAATAATTGAAATATCCATTATGGGAAGCACATCACTACTCATTTGCAGAAGGGAGAACTGCCTATAAGCCAAAGAATAGGTATGATTAATCTGATGCTCCAAAAAAGACAAAAACCATAGATTCCTAAAATCATGGAGGCCAGTTAGCTTGCTAAATTCAGATTATAAAATACTGGCAAAAGCTTTAGCAAATAAACTTCAAAAAGTCCTACCCAAGATAGTCAATACAGATCAAGTGGGATATATCAGAGGTAGGCATATAGGTAAAAATATCCGAATAATAGAAGACTTAATTAAGAGTTCACAAGTTAAGAAAATTCAAGGGCTTATAGCACTAATAGATTTTTAAAAGGCCTTTGACTCTATTAAGTGGCCATTCCTGTTCGAAACTGTGAAATTTGTTTTTTTTAAAAGTTCATCAGGTGGATTGAGATATTTTACAAAGGTATTAAGGCATGTACAACTAATAATGGATATTTATCAGATTTTTTTTTTGAATTCCAAACGGGAATTAGACAGGGCCGTCCTATATCAGCATTATTATTTGTCTTAGTTGCAGGCATAATATCCAACAAAATCAGAAATGATCAAAATATACTGGGAATAATGGTAAACGATACAGAATTTAAAATATGTCAACTAGCCAATGACACCAATCTCTTCTTGAAAGACAAACTTTAACCAGAACTAGCAATGAATCACTTATTAAAACTCGAGGGATTATCAGGCCGAAAATTAAATCGAGAAAAAACTGAAATAATATCAATTGGAAAAACCTTGGGTAAAGGTGATATGCCTAAAGCATTACATACTCTCATTGGTTACCCATCAGACAACACATTATGTTCAAAACCCTAGTTTGGGTTTATAAGTACCTCACCACTCGCCAGCCTAAGTATTTTGCACCATATCTCTCCTTTTACAAATCTGCCGTGAATACAAGACGTTCCAACCCCAAAAATTTGTTCCTCCAGGTTCCTCATTATTTCAACAACAGTTTCACATATGATGCTCCGAAGTTATGGAATGATCTTCCACATGATATCCGCAGTGCTCTAAATCTCTCGCGTTTCAAAAGTCGACTAAAAACCTACCTATTTCAGAAATCATTTCCACCATAGCTTCTAACTACCGAACACCGGATCGCCTCTCTGGGTACGACTTGGAACACGTCTAATGTCTTGATGATTTAAGCCTTACGAACTGGATGGTGTGCCTTAGAATCTGTAGATACAGAGATTAAGCACTTGGACAACTGATTGATTGATAGTGTCCAATTAAATTCCCCCCTTCAAAACTCTGGGAATATGGTTTGCAAAGAACACTGAAGAAGCTACAACATTAAACTATAAAACGTCAGTCAGTAAAGCAAAAAAGAACTTGATATATGGCATGCTACATTTGTTCCTATCGATTAAAGGAAAAATTACTGTTATTAAATCCTTGATAGTTCCTAAATTTGTGCATCTATTTAACTCCACCTTCACTCCAAACCACACCCTTCAGGAAATTCATGAGATGATAGTAAACTTAATATGGAATTACAAAACCTCAAAAGTAAAATTTGAAACCATGGTTGGGGATTTTGGCGATGGAGACCTCAAATTACCCGATATATACAGTATACATAAAGCACAAAAAATTACTGGATAAGAAATCTGTTAAATGACAGTAAAAAGATGGAAGAATCTAACCTCAAAGTTGCTGAATATAGACATACCTCTATTCACTCGCAAGCTACCGCTGGAAATGAGTAAACAAGCCAGTACTTTGTTCTATCAAGAGGTATTGAATTGTTGGTACAAATACATATCAATGGCACCTCTAACTAAATCAGAGGTACTGGATGAATACTAATGTTTAAACAAACACATTAAGATAAACTCTAAGCATATCTACATATCAACCAAAGAATATTTAACATTAAAATTAAAGACTTGATAAAAAAATTATACTTTCATAAGCTATATAAACTTTAAGGACAAATTAGACTGGAATATATATTACATGTACTACTTAGGACTTAAAAAGCAATACCAAGAGAATGGATCTATATACTAGAAAAAGGAACAAATGTAGTCGTTACAAAGAAACATGATCAAGATTTATCCAGTAAAATTGATTTAAAATAGATCTATTGGAATCTAGTAAATAGGAAACAACATCTCCCACAAGTATTAAATACCTGGATTGATTTATACCCTTTCATAGAAAGTATTAAATTTTGGAAAAATGTTGAAAAACTACTATAAAAAAGTATTTCGGTAAAACCATTCTTTACCATCTGCAAAATTATCTTCAAAATTTATAAAGAACATAACACTATTATCAACTTTGTAAATTACATAATAATTCTTGGAAAATGGTATATTATGAATTCTAGAACGAATGCTAAAACAATACAAATTACTGAATTCCAAGAGATAGTAAAAGGAAAGTTGCGGGTTGGCATTAAGGTGCCAACCTTAATCATTCCTTCGCCCCTAAAAATTTTGAAACACCCCTACATTGTGGATGGGTTTATTTGACACATGGCTGTTTCTGATTGGTTAAAAGTTTGACCCTTGCTATGGTCAAGGGCAGAATGGCCAGATTTGAACTGGCAGGGGACAAGACAAGACCTGTATTAGAATTTTACAAAATATTTATTTATTTTCAATTTATTTCACTATTTTAATATTTGTTTTTGTTCATCATAGTTTTTAGGGGTCTTGTCTGTTGTTTATTTGTGAAGTATTGCAGCGAAAGAGAAGCACAGAACTGCAGGTAAGTCTTACAATTTGTGTCGGAAGGTTGAGATTCCTATAGAAGTTCAGTTAAATAGTGACATTGCCTTTTTGAATGAATGGGTCAGAGTTCAAAATCTAGGTCTGATACTGAACTGATACTAGTATTGATTTGGAAATCGGTACTCTTTTGTCAAAGGAAAGTGAGGACGAATCTCCTGTGCATGTGCAGACCAAAAATTCAAAAAATCTGATAGACCTTCACATTTCAAAAATTCAAGAAGTAGGGAGGTTACGGCTGGAAGTCAACCGGATCAGACACTGATTAATGAAAGGATACTTTCTCAACTGGACGCAACTGGTAAGCGTTTAACTGCTATTGAACAGAGTTTGGCTTCTGCTGCTCGGCCTAAGGCCAAAAAAGTTTTTAGGGGTACTGCTAGTTCAAGTCTCAATGGAAGTTTTACTGAGGGTGACTCGGTTAAAAAATTACCAGAATTACATACCTTGAGACATGATAGATCCATTCAGGATCAAGTCAAAGCCGGGGCCAGACAATTGTCAAATACTGATGTTAAAGGTACGGATCCGAAATATAAATCACAGCGGGGTGGTTCTATGGACATTTTTGTCAAAGAAAGAGTTAAATGGCCCCATGAATTTGTACTGGCGGGTAGTACCAAGGACAGAATTATGTATAATCAGTTGAACATTACACAGTAGATGTCTGGTTTCTGTAGAATTTTGAGAGATGAAAATTACCAAAAAATTAGGGATCACATGTTAGACTATTTAATTGCCCTCTTTAATGATTCAAACTTTTCATGGCAGGCAGCCAAAGCCAGCCATGCTGTGCTTTTGTGCCGTATGGAGCAAGGGGAGGTCACTGGTTGGTCGGATATGGAAAAAATTGGCCGGATCAGACGGGCCAATGCTCAGAGACATGCGATACCCACACAGGCATCAAATAGTTCACAAAAATTTTGCAAAAATCTGTCTGGCCAGAAAGCAAGCAAGTCAATGCCCTGTGTATATTTTAGTGATAATTCTTGCAACTTTCAAAAACATCATGAGACAAAAGAAGTTTTCTATCAACATATATGTAGTACATGCTTTGCCCAGGATGGTAAGATCAGTGTTCACAGTGCTCTAGATTGTAAGACAAAAAATTGAAAAAACGATTAACTATGGGCATAGTCGAGAAGGCTACAGAGCAGCTGGATTGGGTCCAGGAAAATGATGTAAATTATTGTAAAAAGAAACAATTTGTTGATAGATATGTTTTTAACAGTTCTGTTTATAGGAAAACTGTATTTCACTGAATGCCAAGCTTCTAGGAAGGAGTGGACTGAGTGGTTCAACGTTAGCAACAGCAATAAGCCTGTTGTTTCTGGCAAGTCGTTTGCTGATGTGGTAAGGGCTAATTCGGGCCAGAAGGGCCGTGGGCAAGCTACACCTCTGGTGGGTACTCAAGTTGCAAGCAAACCAGGTGAGCCTCTTGAGTTGTTCAAGGAGAGTGTTAATTAGGCGGGCAAAAAACTGTCCTGATTATGTTGCATGTAAAAATCAAATGGGAGAATCCTTTGGGGTCATTCCCCTGAGCACTTTGCAAAGGTATAAGGGCCCAGAGAAAAAAAATTGACCTTAGAGTTACACAAGTTAGTCAAACAGTTTGGTTGTCCGAATTTCCTGGATGCCCGCATTCCAGTGGTTTCAAACTTGAAAATAGATAACTGGAAATTCCACTTAAGGGATTATTGGAACAAGCAGTTACTTGATCTACTTGAATCTGGGTTCCCTCTCGATTTCGACACAAATACTGTTCTTACTTCTACTGAAGAAAATCACACTTCAGCTCCACAGTTTGCTTCTGATGTTGAGACTTATAAACATGGGGCCATTTTGGGCCCATTTGAACACAAGCCCATCGATTTGCAGGTATCACCTTTCATGACCAGGGACAAACCCGACTCGGACACTAGGCAAACTATTGTTGACCTAAGTTGGCCCAAGGGCCAGTCTGTTAATGCTGGATAAATATCCAGGCTCAGATTTTGTTCTCAATTACCTATCTGTGGATGATATTGTGAAAAGAGTTATTGAGCTGGGACCAGGATCTTTGTTATGTAAAGTGGACATCAGTCGGGCCTTTCGCCAGCTTAAGGTTTACCCAAAAGACATAAATTTGTTAGGGTTAAAGCTTGATTCTTATTATATCGATCAATCGGTACCATTTGGGTACAGACATGGCTCGATTTTCTTAGAAAAAGTAACAGATAGCATCAGATTTATTATGAGGAAGCATGGTTTTGGAAGCATCTGTTTAATTATGTGGACGATATAATATACTGTGGCACACCCTCACAAATTCATCCTGCTTTTCAATTTCTAGTTGATCTTTTGGACCAGTTGGGTCTGACATTGAATAGCAAGAAATTGGTAGCTCCTACGACCTCCAAGGTATGTTTGGGTATATTGATCGACACTAAAACTAGAACCATGTCTGTTCCCTCTGAAAAATTAGAAAATATTATTTATATGTGCACTGACTGGCAAAATAAAAAATATTGTACAAAACAAGAACTACAATCTTTGTTGGGATCTCTTCTGTATGTGTCCAAATGCGTTAGACCAGCAAGGACATTCTTGAACCGTATGCTTCAAGTTTTAAGATCAATGGGTAGTAACTCTTCCACCAAGTTGACAGTTGAATTTTTCAAGGACTTGAAATGGTTTTCCACCGTTTTGAAACAATTTAATGGCATAGTTATTATGATGTTAAGCCAGTGCCAATGCTGAATTGCATTTAGATGCCTGTTTAACAGGTTTTGGAGGAATTTTTGACAATCAATGTTATGCACTCCCTATACCAAAAAAATTTAACAATTACTAGATTGTACATCTGGAGATGGTAAATATTGTGGTAGCCCTTAAGATTTGGGCTACTCAGTGGGCTTGCAAAAAGTTACGTGTTAAGTGTGATAACATTGCTGTGGTGGATGTTTTGACCACTGGTAAGACCAAAGATACCATTCTTGCATGTTGTGCTCGTAATACATGGTTGTTGTCTGCAATATACAACATTTCCATTCATATTGAACACATACCAGGAAAAAGTAATATTGTAGCTGATCTGTTATCTAGATTTAGATTTGATGCTGCCTCTTGGCATTCCTTAGAGCAACATGTCCCAAACTGTGTATGGGTTCCTACACATATTGATCTTACAAAGCTAAATTATGATTTATAATTGTAGATATGCCTTCTGCAGCAGTTCAGCTGACCACCAGTCCGTGTGCGCGATTGCTTCAGTCCTTCAGGCCTGCTACACAAAGAGCTTATAACAGAATGTTCACTGACTTCATGGCATTTCTGGTGGCTGCTGGACTGCTGCCATCTCAGGTAGATGTAAATGTATTGCTTGCTTTTATGGAGTACCTATGCCAGAATAAACTTACCCCTTCAAATATATCAAATCACTTGGCTGGGGTTCGAGCCTATTGTGTTATTTATAACATTCCTACTAGCTCATTTAAAGATTAAAAGATACAAATGTTCATCAAATCCCAAAAAATTAACAGGCCACTTAATGTCAAGAACATTTCAATTCTCACAGATGCCATGATATTGGACATTCTGGAAACCACTTCAAAGTTGGAACACCCACAGGCTTTCACACCACTTTATCTCCTAGCTTTTTTCTCATTTTTGAGACTTTCCAATATGGTACCTCATAGTTTCACAAGTTTGATCTTACAAGACACTTGGCTAGAGGTGATATCATTTTTTCGCATGATATGGCCATTGTTCTGGTGAAATGGTCCAAAACCATACAGTCTAGGGATAAGATTGCATGTATCCAGATTCCAGTATTTCCTGGTTCCAAGTTATGCCCTGTGGCAGCTCTGAAACGTATGCTGGCCATGTTACCTGGATCTCGGGATGATCTATTGCTTTCCATATGTAGGAAGGGCCACTGGCTTCCTCTCACTGACAGTATTGTCAGAAAGCATTTAAAGGGTGTTAGTTGTATCTTAAGTTGGCAACATCTCCATATTGCCTTCCATATGTTCAGAAGTTCTGGGGCCTCTTGGGCCTTCCAACATGGGGTCCCTATGGATGCCATTAAACAACAGGGTACATGGAAGTCCGATTACGTATAGCGATATATTTATACACATAATAACAAACTTTCTGAGCCTCTTATACAAGCTTTTCGACTACACCTACCCCATTGATGGGTGTTTGGGTAAATTTTATGTATTATTATCATGTCTCCTTATTAATTCATAAAGTAAGAAATTCAGGGACAAATTTCCCTGGGGCTTTTAAGGGGGTTAGCTTATCCAAAATTCATTTATATTTGAGATCACCAAAAATTTAACTTCCTACTCGAGGTTAACCTCTTTGTTCTCAACCATTGTAAAATTGGGTCATTAGAACCATGTTTATGGCTTATGCCTTGGCAGCGCTGTGGGCTTGGGCACCGTGTCAGTCCGGGGTGCAGGTAAATATCATTCATACTTTAAAAGTTAGTGTTGTGATTATGTTTGTGTGTCTTAAATGAAATTTTTAGTGATTTACTTCATGTATGTAATTGTATAATAAAAATTAAAAACCCAGCTGGGTATTTCCTGTCTTGAAATGCAAATATGTATCATAGCATCAGAATGGACCCGGTGACCTTGTGCTCATCTCTGACCTTGATTATCTCTCAGGAAAATACTCTACTACCATAACTTGCGGTAATCTTGACCTCAGTGGTCAAATTTGACCTTTGACCATCACTATGGGGTGAGGGAATGTTGCGGGTTGGCATTAAGGTGCCAACCTTAATCATTCCTTCACCCCTAAAAATTTTGAAACATCCCTATATTGTGGATGGGTTTATTTGCCACATGGCTGTTTCTGATTGGTTAAAAGTTTGACCCTTGCTATGGTCAAGCGGAGAATGGCCAGATTTGAACTGGACAAGACCTGTATTAGAATTTTACAAAATATTTATTTCTTTTCACCCACCCCATTGTTAAGGCCCTTCCCATATGTATGTAGCAGGCTTTTTTGCTAACTGATGTTTCTAGTTGTAGTTGGCCACTGAGTGGTGGCAGTGTATCATTCTCTGCTGGAGGGAGACCTTGTCTGCAGTGCTGGAGCCTAGAACGGGTTGGACGTCCTCAGGCTTGTCATTTCTTGAGTTGACCGCGACTTCAGAAGTTTTTCAGAGACTCTGTTTGCTTCTCTCTAGTGTTGTCGTGACTGTAGTTATGAGGGCAGGACCCCTATTGATTTGTGTATGAACATCAACAAACCGTAATTGCTTTTAGCTGCTGCTACATGTACTGCCAGTCAATCTACTACTATCTTGTGTGCAGCAAAAATTTTAGTGTCATACTTAAGTGCAACTTCTTCTTATTATTATGATGATGATTGAACTATTGATAATAAAATAACCATAATATTAAAGTGCTGCTTTGTATGGTTATTTATTTATTATTATACAGCCTACGATTACATGTGCTTTACATATTTGCTAGTATATTTTTACATTACTGGTCTATCTAATTATTGTGCCATTATATTATAACTACTCACCTGTGCCTTTGTACTGATCTCCAGGTGAATTCACATCTCACTACTTAATCTGCAAAGTGGCAGGTTATACACTCCTGTTTCGAGCTGTAGTGTATCTTTTCCACTTGGTTAAGGGTTTTTGACATTTTGTGACCTTATGGGTGAGTGAACCCTAAGGTCACTCCAAGTTTTGAGTAAAATGACTTAGCCTAAATACTGTCATTCCTACAGATATAAGTCAAAATACTCTACTACCATAACTTGTGGTAGTCTTGACCTCAGTGGTCAAATTTTACCTTTGACCATCACTTTGGGGTCAGGGAATGTTGAAAATCCTATTTACGCTAAAACCCTCACATGAGAAGGAGAGCATGTAAAAATGATAAGTGAAAATCTTTAAAGTCCGATCTCCGCCAAAGGAATGTTACTGCTATCGCCTTTCTCCTCCATCAATTGTCTTTTAAATACAATACTCTACACCCAGTCCTGGATACTGTCTTGTGTCTACTTGCGTAAATGGTCTTGTAATACCCTCAGCCTCTGTAGATTGTATTTGTGAAATGTATTGGTGTCTATGTTATTGTATATAACCCAAAAAGACGAATAATGAAAAACAATGAACCTTTTGGTATGAAATTAAAATAAGAAACATGTCTAAAAATAATCGATATCAGATCAATAAATTGGATCCAAAATGGACATAGATATCAAACTGTACACATGATTTGTAGCTTGTCTGAGGAAGCAATATGGCATTCAATAATTAAAAAGGTCATTGGGCCAATGTTGGAATGCTATCTGCTATTGCTTAATTTAGACTATGAGCTATTAGTTAATTCTAATCAATTTTATGAAATGCTCTCTCCACTTGTTCCTAGATCACACATGTCTGAACTGTGGTCACAAGCTTCTAAGGAATGATCTCAACTATTTTGCATTGTGGTATGACCCACTTTAAGTCTCTGTAAGATGTTTTCAGTCCAGGTATGATAGGTAGTAGGTGTTAAGTACAATACATATTGAGATTAACATTCCTTATTTCTTATTTTTCAAAATATTTGAAAGACCATTGATCTCTCATGAGGTGTAAGCAAACTCTAAAAGATGGAGGGATTAAGGTTGGCAGAACTGATATATGAGACAGACTGGACAGATTCAATGCTTATTATGGAATCAGTGAGTTAGCACTTGGCTGGTTCAAATCATACCTTTTGGGAAGGACACATTCGGTCAAGGTAGGTAGTACACGTCGCATCCTGCTGTGCTCCAGTATGGAATTCCCCAGGGCTCCGTCCTTGGACCAATTCTGTTCTTTCTCTACACTAATTCAATCAGCTCATTCATTCCCACAGTAGCATCAACTACCACTTTTAAGCCGATGACATCCAGTTATACATAAAACTTTCACCAGCAAATTTCTCTCACTCTATGCAAAAACTAAATAACTGCCTAAATGACATTCAAAATTTCATGTTTACAAATAAATTAAAACTTAACCCAGACAAAACCGAGTTTATTCTCATAGGCTCCCCAAAAAACAACTCCTACCTTACTTCCCTGTCAATATTCTGGGAAATCAGGTCTCTCCAGCACAAAGTGTCAGGAACAGAGTGGTGTTTTACTCCAATTTCTCAAACCACATGTCACGGGTCATAAAGTCCACTAGAGTACATGCGAGAGACCTCTACAGAATTCCCTTCTAGACCCTAACAAATCAGTGCTTTTAGCGAATGCTTTGGTGAGCAGCAGGTTGGATAATTACAATTCACTCTTCTTATAGCTCACTGATTTAGAGATAAGGATATTGCAGCTAGTCCAAAACTCACCCTACAGGGTTGTCACCTGTTCCTCTAAATTCTCTCACATTACCCCTCAACTAAAAAAACTCCTTTGGCTATCAGTCAGATACAGGGTACAATTTAAAATTGGCCTTATTACATACAAAATTTCAACCAAGGTCAACCAGTTTACCTAAGAGAATTAATCCACCCCTATACCTCTTTCAGAAATACAAGGCAAAGTACCCCCAAACTCAAGTTCCTTCAAACCCCCACTTTTGATTGTAGAGTCCACAAATCAATCAAACACTTTTCTAAGTCCTTCAGTCACTATGCCCCAATCCTTTGGAACTCATTCCCCTTTCATGTAAGAAACAGTCCTTCTGTTGGATCTTTTAGGAAGCACCTCAAAACCCACCTCTTCAGCTCTAGTTTCCCAACTTAGTTTTCTTCCCTCCTGGTTACACCCACAATCCTGGATTACTGACCTTGAAAGCCCCTCAACTCTCCCTATGATAATGATTTTGTTTAATTAGCGCACTGAGTTCCCATTTGTAGGGAAGATATTGCTCTTGCAAATCAATAGATTAGAATTAGAATATGAGACAGCCAGTTCTTCAATGTGCGCTAGCCAAATATAAGGTATCCTTTTAGAACCACTAGTTGAGGTTTTCAAGCAGAAATTAAATTTGTACAGAAATGACAGAAATGTAAGGTGTAAACCTAGGGAATGTAGGCAGACTGTAAGTTGGAACTAGTGAGAGCAAATTTTAAGTGAAAAAATTAATGACCAACAGGTCATGGCATATTGTAAAATGGTTGTTAAAAGACGTCTGTTGCCATTGAAATATTGGCTTTATAATATCGGCCCAGGTTTCACAATAAGACTTCAAGTTAAGATTTGGTTGTACAATCAGGCTAGGTGTGTGATCTTAACCGAAGTTTTTTATCCACTTCAGAATTTGAAATGGCTGAAAATAAACTATAAATATATAATGCAACAAGTATTTTTGGAAAGTTTTTATTTTGGCTACGAGGTTTTCCATTTCAAAATAGCATCTGTCTCAGGATAAAATTCCTCAAAGGACACTTGTCACCACTAGTATATTTTGAGTAAAATTAAAGGGTCATCTGCAAAAAAAAAAATCAACTATTCTTGGTCACAGATAAATCCCAATATTATGAGATCTACTTGAACCCATAACTTAGACAAGTCCAATCTTTGTTTTACGTCTTAGGCCCTTTGGGAAACTGTCTCCAAGACATAAATTCCTAGCACAGAACTATTGACTAATTTGCTGTCATTTTTAGGCCTTGTAATAATAGATTTATTTAAAATGTGAAAACTAAAGTTTGCCTTCCAACAGAATTTCATCAATATGATATTGCAAATTATACTAAAGTTTGCCATCCAACAGAATTTCATAAAGATGATATTGCAAATTATACTTTCCCAGGATAAATCTTGAAAAACAAATTTGCGCAGTAAACATTACATGGCTAGAAAAACAAAGGAGGCTCTGCACATGCATAAATTACACGAAGGCGTTTTTTTGTCATTTTTTTCATTTGTTTGCAAAATGCAATTTCTGTTCCTCGATTGGCCTGATGATATTGATATATAAATAATGATGTTACAGGATACTTGACTCAAATAAGTAGTTTATAAGTTGGTGGAAAACACAAAACTATCACTTGAATAGGTTGAGATAAGATTTTTCTACAAATATTGTCTATAGAGTGAGGGTATGATTTCTTGTCAGTAATTTGCAATGTGTAAACACAATTTGTAATTTTTGCTTTTATCCTGGTTTGAATGTTTCTTACCATAAATTTACATTAATGACCTTGCTAGTTTTTGTAGCCTCAAATTGATTGGTTGACATTTGACCACAGCTTTCTGCCCCTGTGGGTTCGGGGAAGTAGAATAGGCCGAACTTGTCCTCCTGTGTGTCGTAAGAGGCGACTAAATGGGGGAAAGTATGGATATTGCAGTATATTACTAACCAGGACTGGAATAAAGTTTTATTTTATGTTTTGTTTGTACATTTTACTTTCTTTTTGCAAATTTATTTCACTGATGCTTTGTACCTGTTTTATTGTTTTTCTTTCTAAAAAGTTTCTTGTTTATTCTAGTCATTCATTGTGATCTTATTTTGTCATTTTTAATGTTTAGAACCTATTGAAATATTGCCTCATAATTTGTTTTTTTAATCTGTGTGTCTAGTCACGTGTTTTACTAGTATTTTGGGCATATTTTTTTTGAATTTCTTGTTGTTTTTGTAACTTTATCTAGTCATTAATTCGGTTGTGTTTTGGTTATTTTGTCAAATGTAATGTATTTGTATATACTTATGTATTTTAGAATATTTGTGAATATTTTAGTGCAGTATAACACTTAAGTGTTTTTGCACTGTCATTTTAACTAATTTAACTTAACTTGACCACGGCTTTCTTCCACTCCCACTTAAAATCATATTGGTTTCACTTTTGAAACAAACGTCAACAAGAGTAGTTGCCATTTTACCAAGATAAAAAAATTAAGTTGTAACTTAACTAGTACATTGTACTTCTGCTGGTCTGTGTGTTGGTTGGAATATCGTTCACTTGCACAAGCTCTGGTAGGTATTTAGATGAGCTGGCGGGTTTCATTATTTCTTGTCACTATATATCTTATTTTAAGTAGTTTTAAGTGTCTATGAACTTGTCATGTGATAAGCGGTACACAGCCAAAGAAGTTCAATTGTTCTGGTTATGACAGCAACCGAAATAGGCCATTAGGATGTGAAATGCCAGTTTTAAGACGAATAATCAAATATCAATGTGTCACAAATGAAAATACCACTTCTGATACTGTAAACCATGATATGTTGCATGATCTCAGTGCTGTATGTTCCACACTGACTGCCATTGAATAGCATTTTGAGAGAACTGAGAAACAGCTAGAGGGGCCACATTACTTTTTGATGCTGGTAAATGTCCAACCACCAGTCTGAGGTCTGGGCAAGATGACAGTGATGTGACAGATAACGCCGTCATTCCCACAATAGACTTCCGCAAGAGTTCAAGAATCATTCAGAATGCAGTACATAGGAGTCTGCAGGAGCTCGCAATACCTCAATTAACAAAAGGTAGTAAACTTTACCCTGCTGTACCCAGAGCTTAGACTAAATTAAATTCACAGTAAAGCAAATGTTATATGTTACTTGAAAATACTAATTCAAAGCAAATATGTGAAATTTCAAAAAAAAAATGCATGTAGGAAAATATACACATAATTTCTGCATTTTGCTGAGGTGATAAATGTGTTCTTTAGTGTAAAGTCTTAACAGAAACACAGCACAAAATATTAAGTAGAATAATTAATCGCGATCTTAATCTCTACAAATGTGGGGTTTAGGAATCCTAACTGTACATTTTTGCACAAAAGTCAATACAGTAGTTGACCATTTCTATGAACACACTGATTTTTGAAACTTAGAAGAGTGGTTTAACAGAGGTGAAGTTTTTTATCCTTCTTGTGAAATCATCTTTTGCCTACCCCTTAGTGCCGACCATCTCTTAAAGATTTTATACCGTATTATAAATTTTGCAAAACAACTTATTTATAAAAAAGAGCCGTTCTAAGGAATTCATTAGTTTCTGCATACATGAAAAGAAAAATTAAAAATTATTATTAAAAGTGCAATAACAACGATCATATTATTAAGAGAGGATAAATACTTTTTCAATATTGAAAGAAGTGCAAAACATATATTACCTTATTTATTGCCATATATATTACCTTTCTTAAACTTTCAAATCGTTTTTACTATTTGAATTGCAAACAGGGTGGATGAAAATATAAAGAGTTGAGATACATTTAAAATATATACAGCAGGCCAGATGTCAGCTGGGGACTTGGCTCAAAACTCGAAGTCAGTTAATATTGCTAAGATTACAGTGACGGATGAAGGCAAAACGTTGCTAGTGGTGTGGTCAGATGCACGAGTATCTGGAAAAATGTAATTGCAAAACATTCACATTGATATGCACTTACCAGCAGAACAATTCAATTACAATAAATGTTTTTCAGTCAACCTATGAATTTACACACAAAATATACAATTTCTGTTAAGCACATGTTACAGATATGAGTGGGTGTCTTTGAATTGATTACCTTAGTAACTTTGTAGAAATATAATTATTCAAAATGGAACTATTTTATTATTAAACCATTTTTATGTCTCTTCCCCTATGACATCAATAATAAGATCATGCTTTGTGTCCCCTGAACCAGTAAAATACAACAGTCCTATCCATAAAAACTAAGATACTTAGTGTCTATAATTATTGTGAATAACTAGATTGATATCAAAACACTTACATTGAAACTGGTAATAAAGAAATTCAACACATAAAAATCTTGATAGTAAAAGGAATCACATTTTATCTATTTGAGTTTTAACGTAGCTATCAACACATTATAGGTCATATCATTATGGGTAGTTTTATGGGCAGAGAAAAACCAGTACATACAGTTGATAAAGGTTCTGTGTTGTAAGCTGCTGACCATCGGTAAGCAACTACCAACTTTCCCCCACAGGGTCCAGGGTTTGAACAATCGACCTCAGAGGTGTGAGGAAAGTGTTACCATTGAGACACCAAAGGCACCCAAAATGGTTGACAAAAAATATAGACCAGCCATACACAGAGTAAGCATACACAAGACTCAATACACATGAAAATATGTCAAATTAGGAAATTTCAGAAGATAGGTGGGTTGGTTTGAAAACCCACCTCTTCAGCTCTAGTTTCCCAACTTAGTTTTCTTCCCTCCTGGTTACACCCACAATCCTGGATTACTGACCTTGAAAGCCCCTCAACTCTCCCTATGATAATGATTTTGTTTAATTAGCGCACTGAGTTCCCATTTGTAGGGAAGATATTGCTCTTGCAAATCAATAGATTAGAATTAGAATATGAGACAGCCAGTTCTTCAATGTGCGCTAGCCAAATATAAGGTATCCTTTTAGAACCACTAGTTGAGGTTTTCAAGCAGAAATTAAATTTGTACAGAAATGACAGAAATGTAAGGTGTAAACCTAGGGAATGTAGGCAGACTGTAAGTTGGAACTAGTGAGAGCAAATTTTAAGTGAAAAAATTAATGACCAACAGGTCATGGCATATTGTAAAATGGTTGTTAAAAGACGTCTGTTGCCATTGAAATATTGGCTTTATAATATCGGCCCAGGTTTCACAATAAGACTTCAAGTTAAGATTTGGTTGTACAATCAGGCTAGGTGTGTGATCTTAACCGAAGTTTTTTATCCACTTCAGAATTTGAAATGGCTGAAAATAAACTATAAATATATAATGCAACAAGTATTTTTGGAAAGTTTTTATTTTGGCTACGAGGTTTTCCATTTCAAAATAGCATCTGTCTCAGGATAAAATTCCTCAAAGGACACTTGTCACCACTAGTATATTTTGAGTAAAATTAAAGGGTCATCTGCAAAAAAAAAAATCAACTATTCTTGGTCACAGATAAATCCCAATATTATGAGATCTACTTGAACCCATAACTTAGACAAGTCCAATCTTTGTTTTACGTCTTAGGCCCTTTGGGAAACTGTCTCCAAGACATAAATTCCTAGCACAGAACTATTGACTAATTTGCTGTCATTTTTAGGCCTTGTAATAATAGATTTATTTAAAATGTGAAAACTAAAGTTTGCCTTCCAACAGAATTTCATCAATATGATATTGCAAATTATACTAAAGTTTGCCATCCAACAGAATTTCATAAAGATGATATTGCAAATTATACTTTCCCAGGATAAATCTTGAAAAACAAATTTGCGCAGTAAACATTACATGGCTAGAAAAACAAAGGAGGCTCTGCACATGCATAAATTACACGAAGGCGTTTTTTTGTCATTTTTTTCATTTGTTTGCAAAATGCAATTTCTGTTCCTCGATTGGCCTGATGATATTGATATATAAATAATGATGTTACAGGATACTTGACTCAAATAAGTAGTTTATAAGTTGGTGGAAAACACAAAACTATCACTTGAATAGGTTGAGATAAGATTTTTCTACAAATATTGTCTATAGAGTGAGGGTATGATTTCTTGTCAGTAATTTGCAATGTGTAAACACAATTTGTAATTTTTGCTTTTATCCTGGTTTGAATGTTTCTTACCATAAATTTACATTAATGACCTTGCTAGTTTTTGTAGCCTCAAATTGATTGGTTGACATTTGACCACAGCTTTCTGCCCCTGTGGGTTCGGGGAAGTAGAATAGGCCGAACTTGTCCTCCTGTGTGTCGTAAGAGGCGACTAAATGGGGGAAAGTATGGATATTGCAGTATATTACTAACCAGGACTGGAATAAAGTTTTATTTTATGTTTTGTTTGTACATTTTACTTTCTTTTTGCAAATTTATTTCACTGATGCTTTGTACCTGTTTTATTGTTTTTCTTTCTAAAAAGTTTCTTGTTTATTCTAGTCATTCATTGTGATCTTATTTTGTCATTTTTAATGTTTAGAACCTATTGAAATATTGCCTCATAATTTGTTTTTTTAATCTGTGTGTCTAGTCACGTGTTTTACTAGTATTTTGGGCATATTTTTTTTGAATTTCTTGTTGTTTTTGTAACTTTATCTAGTCATTAATTCGGTTGTGTTTTGGTTATTTTGTCAAATGTAATGTATTTGTATATACTTATGTATTTTAGAATATTTGTGAATATTTTAGTGCAGTATAACACTTAAGTGTTTTTGCACTGTCATTTTAACTAATTTAACTTAACTTGACCACGGCTTTCTTCCACTCCCACTTAAAATCATATTGGTTTCACTTTTGAAACAAACGTCAACAAGAGTAGTTGCCATTTTACCAAGATAAAAAAATTAAGTTGTAACTTAACTAGTACATTGTACTTCTGCTGGTCTGTGTGTTGGTTGGAATATCGTTCACTTGCACAAGCTCTGGTAGGTATTTAGATGAGCTGGCGGGTTTCATTATTTCTTGTCACTATATATCTTATTTTAAGTAGTTTTAAGTGTCTATGAACTTGTCATGTGATAAGCGGTACACAGCCAAAGAAGTTCAATTGTTCTGGTTATGACAGCAACCGAAATAGGCCATTAGGATGTGAAATGCCAGTTTTAAGACGAATAATCAAATATCAATGTGTCACAAATGAAAATACCACTTCTGATACTGTAAACCATGATATGTTGCATGATCTCAGTGCTGTATGTTCCACACTGACTGCCATTGAACAGCATTTTGAGAGAACTGAGAAACAGCTAGAGGGGCCACATTACTTTTTGATGCTGGTAAATGTCCAACCACCAGTCTGAGGTCTGGGCAAGATGACAGTGATGTGACAGATAACGCCGTCATTCCCACAATAGACTTCCGCAAGAGTTCAAGAATCATTCAGAATGCAGTACATAGGAGTCTGCAGGAGCTCGCAATACCTCAATTAACAAAAGGTAGTAAACTTTACCCTGCTGTACCCAGAGCTTAGACTAAATTAAATTCACAGTAAAGCAAATGTTATATGTTACTTGAAAATACTAATTCAAAGCAAATATGTGAAATTTCAAAAAAAAAATGCATGTAGGAAAATATACACATAATTTCTGCATTTTGCTGAGGTGATAAATGTGTTCTTTAGTGTAAAGTCTTAACAGAAACACAGCACAAAATATTAAGTAGAATAATTAATCGCGATCTTAATCTCTACAAATGTGGGGTTTAGGAATCCTAACTGTACATTTTTGCACAAAAGTCAATACAGTAGTTGACCATTTCTATGAACACACTGATTTTTGAAACTTAGAAGAGTGGTTTAACAGAGGTGAAGTTTTTTATCCTTCTTGTGAAATCATCTTTTGTCTACCCCTTAGTGCCGACCATCTCTTAAAGATTTTATACCGTATTATAAATTTTGCAAAACAACTTATTTATAAAAAAGAGCCGTTCTAAGGAATTCATTAGTTTCTGCATACATGAAAAGAAAAATTAAAAATTATTATTAAAAGTGCAATAACAACGATCATATTATTAAGAGAGGATAAATACTTTTTCAATATTGAAAGAAGTGCAAAACATATATTACCTTATTTATTGCCATATATATTACCTTTCTTAAACTTTCAAATCGTTTTTACTATTTGAATTGCAAACAGGGTGGATGAAAATATAAAGAGTTGAGATACATTTAAAATATATACAGCAGGCCAGATGTCAGCTGGGGACTTGGCTCAAAACTCGAAGTCAGTTAATATTGCTAAGATTACAGTGACGGATGAAGGCAAAACGTTGCTAGTGGTGTGGTCAGATGCACGAGTATCTGGAAAAATGTAATTGCAAAACATTCACACTGATATGCACTTACCAGCAGAACAATTCAATTACAATAAATGTTTTTCAGTCAACCTATGAATTTACACACACAATATACAATTTATGTTAAGCACATGTTACAGATATGAGTGGATGCCTTTGAATTGATTACCTTAGTAACTTTGTAGAAATATAATTATTCAAAATGGAACTATTTTATTATTAAACCATTTTTATGTCTCTTCCCCTATGACATCAATAATAACATCATGCTTTGTGTCCCCTGAGCCAGTAAAATACAACAGTCCTATCCATAAAAACTAAGATACTTAGTGTCTATAATTATTGTGAATAACTAGATTGATATCAAAACACTTACATTGAAACTGGTAATAAAGAAATTCAACACATAAAAATCTTGATAGTAAAAGGAATCACAGGACTGATAATTTCTTTTATCTATTTGAGTTTTAACGTAGCTATCAACACATTATAGGTCATATCATTATGGGTAGTTTTATGGGCAGAGAAAAACCAGTACATACAGTTGATAAAGGTTCTGTGTTGTAAGCTGCTGACCATCGGTAAGCAACTACCAACTTTCCCCCACAGGGTCCAGGGTTTGAACAACCGACCTCAGAGGTGTGAGGAAAGTGTTACCATTGAGGCACCCAAAATGGTTGACAAAAAATATAGACCAGCCATACACAGAGTAAGCATACACAAGACTCAATACACATGAAAATATGTCAAATTAGGAAATTTCAGAAGATAGGTGGGTTGGTTTGAAAATCAAATGTACGTTGATTGTACAAAATCAGGAGAAACCAGGCCATATAGTTTGTCATGTTGCTGTACTGTATATGATCAACTAGCAGGTGTCCCACTTGCGGTTGGACCAGGATTAACCACACCGCTGTCACCACCTTTTAATGGTTTAACAAGAACCCATTAAAATCACAGGAACAAATTAAATACCACTAAGTAGGTGTAGAGAGAATAATATCATAGGTAACAAAAATATTAAAGGAAAATTTTAATACATTTTGCAACATGAATAATCCTGGTTGTATTGCATCATGCATATGTCAGGATTTTGCACCAAGAATGAGTGCAACCTGAAGGAGTTGTAAGAGACCAATGAAATATCATACTTTGGGTTACTTCAGGGACATCTGCCTTAATTACACCAAAATATATTGACAACTGACAGAGCCAAGGTCTATCATTGTATTGTGTTCCCGGTAATGTTTGTGGTGCAAAAAGTGCAGCAAAGCGTGCACTGTTTGTAGGATGCCCCAAAGAAAAAGGTGGTCTAACCATATACAGCTAACCAGTTTATGAAAGGGTATCCTTTCTCTTCTGTAATAAAATCTTTGTAAGCTCCCATTTAGTTTTCCTAGTGGGATCTTATTTACTTCAAGTGGTTACACAGGAAAAAAATGGTCTTTCACCAATCTTTAGCAACCAGGAAGTAACAACAATTTGTGACAGAACATTACACTGAGTATCATTATGAAGTATCTGAAATATGTTTCATCATTTCCTTTTAAACGTCTAAACCAGTTTGAAGCTTCAAACACATCACTGACTACAAATTTTAAAGTCATGGCATTGGCATGCACATAACAGGGTTCACAATTATGTATAAAATATTAAATGATAACCTATAAACAGATTTTTTTGGAAAACATAAATGCAGTAATTATCTAATATACAGTATGTGACTTCTAAGAACTGATCTTGTGAGGACAATAACATCAGAGAAGTGTATGGATGATGTTATAACACACTCTACTCAATGGTATGTTATTGTATTGAAACTTCTCTATTCTAATGTTCATGATGGTGATATGTTTTGCTGGACCTTGAAATGTGAACACACAAAACTATGTGACAAAAATTACCTCTTCCAAATTGTTAAACTTCTGGTGTTTACTGCTGTTGTAAATAACCATCAAAACCAATAGAAAGCAGTTTTTAAAGAACTGAACAATATCAGTGCAGACATATAAATTAACAGAAGTCTGACTATGTAAGATATTGAGAAAATGGTTGACTCCCCAAAGCCTTTTCGTTAGTTTATACCAATGGGTGTATTTACAATGCAGTTATACATAGGATCCATACGAAAACTGGCTCAGGAATACCCTGCCCTTTACCAGAACAGTCTCTCCTCTGCACATAGCTGGGAACACGTTATGCACATGATATTTTTCTGTCACAGGAAACACACTGTTCCAATATAAATCCTGCACATCTTCACCTAGATATTTGTCTTTAGAAACTCTGTAGTATATTTGTGGTTTGTGCAACACCATTGCAAAAGAAACACGAGTGGCAACCTTAATGAACTCAAGGATAACTGGTAAATTTTTTACCAGTTGGCAAACTTTCAGTTGTGTTTGGATCACCTGAGAGAAGTGGTTGTCTAGGATTTTTTGACACAATACCTGCAAATAGTTTAACATATAAATATGTGAGTTCAGAGCTCTAATGTATCATGCGTGTACCTTTCATTTCGACTCTGAATGAAACTCACATGTTATCATGAGCAGGATTGAACCTACATTCACGAAGGTGGAAGGAAAATTGCATTGAAAAGTTTACAACCACTTGTCCTTTTCAGATTTAATGTAGAATTGAATAAAACAGGGCTCTACATTGTCACAACAAAAAATAATTAAATATAATAATCAAGGACTATGTAAACTCAATATTGATTTTTTTTAGGTTGATTTTTTAATCTAAAAAAGTATGCATATTTTAGGTAAAATAACAAAAATACTTCTTGTTCTCAAGACTTTTTACTTTGAAAAAGACTCACTGATTGAACATTTTAAATTAAAATCGGAACTAGTTTATCTTATGTTATTTTTTAATAATATGAAAAAATGATGTCAGTAGCACATAGGTCTCGGAGTCAGTGACCAGACAGACTTGATTCTAAAGAAAGGGTGATCGAGTTGACTGTAAAGTATACTGGTGATTTATGGATTGATTTTTAAAGAAATGCAAGATAGAATTGTCAGAATGAAACAATTACACATTCAAAAACATCGTTCATGTTATGACTGGCTAAGTAATGTCTTTCCCAAACAATGGCTCACTTAAACATTGTCATTTATTGTAATATATAATGTTGTTTATTTCACATAAATTATCAAAATACCAAATGGTCAAATAGTACAGACTTGAGAAAAATGAAGCTTGGATGCTATTTGAAGCATTTAGAAATCTGTTTACATGTTTCGTATTTATTAAAGCATTTGACAATGTGTAATTACAGACACAGACAGGAAGAAAACGCAGGTTAGTGAAAAATATATAAGACAAAATCTATATTATAATTACTTTTTATGCTTGATATACTGTAACAGGTATACATCAATTTCTACTACATGAGGTAGCTTTATTATTAATATCCACAATTTATTCATGAAACACTTTTAAAATATAAAATATGGAACACCAACATACCTCTTCCTGATCAATAGCATCAAGAAGATATGAAACAACATTTTTGATATTTTCCCAGGGGAACTGAAACACAGAATATATTCATCTATTTGATAATGTCGTGTATTTTTTCCATTATTTCATATATCTATATCACAGCATAATACTTTTTTTTAATTAACATATATTCTTCAAATTTATTAGAATGTCAGAGTTAGATACATTTTATGCGTGGATATTTAGCCAAAATATTTTCATAAAGTTTTAATAGCAATAAAAATTCCAAAAGTTTCAGTTGTGCAAATTTAACTACCATTTAAAATAGTTTGATATATGTTAATGTAACTGGATTCAATGTATTACACAAATGTAAAAATAGAGGTTTGTGGACACAACCACTAAAATGAAATATTACTAATTCGTCCAGTTGGGCAAAGAATTGATGTTTATTATTATATAATATTGCTATCAGTAATGAATTATTTCTTTCAGTTGTTATCATTTCCTCAGCTTCTATTGATTTATAGCATTGAGGTCGTGTCCTATTTGGACCTTTGCTCTTAAATGGTATATTGGCTCTAAATTTGACCATTTCTGTCTTTTAAGTAATGTTAAAGAATGATATCGAGGCTGGAAATAGTGTCACTATGTGATTCAAACATAAACACTCGTAGCAGACACATAGCCAAAACAGAAGAGTTATCAAAATGGATCCTTTGCAGTACCTTTTCTGGACCAAAAAGTGTTCAATTCAGGATTGTGTCATTTCTTGCACTCCATTTGTTATGGCCATGGAAGGCTTGAAAGGAAATATGATTGGACCATGTTAACACCCCTTGTGCTTCTTTTAGAGATAGACCAAAATATTCTTTAGATGGTTCTTGGCAGGGCGATATCTGGGCAATCTGATACAGACATACAGGCACAGCTTTTAACAAAAGCAAACTTACCATGATTATGTCACAAAGCACCTCTAGTTTACTAGTCTCATCCATGTCTGGGGGGAAGTGGTCGTCAAGTGCTTCTTTGGCTCTGAACCACTTTTCTTCAGTTAGGGATGTGTATTCCTTGATAATTTCTGATTCCTCCAAACAGATTTCTGTTCTGATGTCTGGTAAATGTGTGCTCTGTCTGGGAAAATTACACCAAATGAGTTAAATTATACTTAATTCTGGAATTTTCTTATATCAACTGTTACTAATGTGGTATAACTCAAAAACTGATAAGTGTTATTAACAGGCTTGACTAGAAGGAGTTTCAATAATATTCAGGGTCATGGTTACTGTATCGTTATACACATTTGTCCTTCATCACCCAAGAAAATTAGTCAGTACCATTTGGAAGGTAAATCTACAACATCTACCCTGCTCACTGAAATTGAACTAAGCTGAATTGCAACATACCACTAAAATCGAAATAGACACCAAATGTATTGCATGGATTATTTTTTACTTTTCCATTCTCGCAAGGTAAAAAAAGCATAAGACCATTATTACATTATGTATGACATATGATCACATCATTACTCTACCGTTCATGAATATCCCCAGGTTTGGAATCTTTGTTTTTGAACTGTTCTTTCAAATCAAACAGTTGTTGTTCTAGCTTTCTTTTGTCCTCTTCCAAAGATTTGCTTGTCCTCACAGCTATCTCATTACGGATTTCTAATTGATGCAGCTGGGTTGTCAGCATTTCTCGATGTTGTTCATATTTGTGTAACTTCCTTTTTGATTTCAAAACTTCAGCGTCTTTCTCCAGTAACTTCGAATCACCTTCCTTTTTCTGTGGTGACTCATATATATTCATGTATTGATCCTTGTCAGGCTTTCTTTCATTCCAAAGTGCAAGATCCTTTTTGACCATCTTTGGTAATTTTTCCATAATGTTCACCAAATCAATGATATTTTCTACATTTTCCAGATATTCAGGAATCACCGACTGTTTATCTTTAGTTCTCTTCTTTGATTTCAATAGCATTGTTTTTACATCTGACAGTATCTTAGTTAGCTTTTCTGTTACCACTGTTGTAAAATATGTCTCCAAAACAGCACACATGCCTATGCTATCCAGACACATATCAATACTTTCTTTGAGATTCATCCTCACAGCCATCTCTACTGTAATAGAAAAATTTATACTGGTATTGAACAGGCGTGTGGTACTAACCCATAAAAATACTCTTGATGTATATAAACTGTATTATTTATTTATAACTTACTGACAGGCCATTAATGAGAGTGCTGTACTAGTAGCAGCTCTCCACTGATGCCATCAAGTATTTGTTTACAAATATTTTAATCTTGACATTTTCAACTTAAAATATCTTCCTTATTTCTACATGGGCGAGAATGAGAAATGCCACTGTAAAATATATTTCCCCTGATATTATAATTTTACATGTTTATACATTTTGGGGGAAAAGTCTAGGTATCTGATTTTGTTCCATTGCAGACATTTCTTATATGTTTTATCAAAATCCGTCCATAGCATTTCCATTTATTTTGCCAGCAAAATGCAATCTACCAACTACCAAAATTCCTTGGCAGAGCTAATAAGAGTCTACTAATATAAATAGTAAGATGATTTTGTATGGGCATTGGGTAATCTATTATCAGCCCTAAGGACTATTTTCTGCTAAAAGCCAATAAGACCCAACAAAATCATGTATTGCTGCATCTAGATGAGTACTGCTGCAGTTTTTGAATCTTACTCCCCCCCCTGCACTGAATGTATGATACATCAAAGTCGGTTACCCATGTGGTAAGGCTACATCCTATTTGTTATGACTATTGACAGAGAACACAATTTTGTCCACTGGTAACTACTCTAACTGGTAAAATTAAAAATACTTTATTTCTTGAAAAGTTATATTTCATTCTTAAATTCAGATGCCTCGGTTCACAAAAAACACCTTTGCCTGCACCGGGCCAGCAATTATTTTTGTCACATTAACTGCAAGAAAGTATTTCCAGGTTAAGGTTCTATATCCTTCGGGGGGTTGCATGACATTTTGTGCTGAAATAAATTCCTGCAAGAAGCTTTAACGTTTTCCTAGTAGTTTGATGTATAATAATATCATACAAATATAATTTTCTTTAAATTTGATAAATAGATATAAAAATGGTAAAATTTTCTGAAAACTTGATGGAATTATCACACAAAAACACTTTATTAGAAAATATGGACTGCTTACACCAACTGATCTGATGACACAACATGGAATGGTATCAAAAATGATGAAAGAGACCATCTTTTTGCGTTTCATGTAAGGAGATTTGGTCATAACCAATAACAATAAGTTAGCAATTCTAGGCATTTTTGACCGAAAAATTAACCATGACGTTTCAGTCTCACAAAATGTGTCACATTACTGCAGGGAATAATAATTTGAATAGGTTTGAATATGTGTGAACAAGTTCTATAAAAATATAACATCCAAGGCATAAACTAATTAAATAAAAGGTAAAGTAAGGGAGAGCCATTGACGGAAATTAGCACTTCTGCCAAAACAGCAATGGAAGCAATTTAACTTGTGACTTTTGAATGACCTATACAGAAGCTGGTATTATTTTTATACTTGGCAATATTTAGTACCTGTCAAAATTAAAACTGAGCAAATTTAAAAACATCTGGAATCCACTTTTTAAATTAAACCAAGATTTCACAAAAACTTTATTTTTTCCATAATTTTTAAAACAACATTCAATGGCATACACAATTTCTTTTAAGAAAAAACAAATAGCAGAGCTTTGTAAAAAACCTCAAATTTTAAAACTTGTGCTGTATATGATCTCAGTAATAGTCCAATTGATTAGCAATTTTCAAAATTTGACAGAAAATTAGCACCACATTGTGGGGAGTCATTCCAGACACTACAATGCTTATTTATTATATCCTAAACTGGCAAGGTTGTATTCCCTCTAGAACTGGGTACAAGCTTTAACTTTGATTTAATGTCTGAAGTATAGTTCCAATCAACATCTGGCTACAATGGTCATGTATAACTATTTGATCTGGGTGTTGTCTCGCTCATGTCAAGTTTGTATTCACCATAGTCAAGTTCTTGTATCTGGAAAACAATTTAAGTATCTATGAATTTATATTCAACTTAGTAATTCTAGATATCTATTGTAGATAATTGGAAATGACCAAAAAGAGTTTTAACATTGAAACCATTCCTACCCAGGGTAGTACACTGACCTATTTGTAAATTACCAATGAAATAATTTAAGAGGCATGTGGGTGGAGTTTAAAGTAACCCTCAAGGGTAGTATGGATGGTCAGTGGTGTACAAAGGGTGTTTCAGCTCATTAACAAAGAAAATTTTAATATTAACCCATTATATTGGAGGGTTGAAGGACTTTACTGACTGTTCTTCACTATGCAAATGGCCAATGCAAAGAAACATATATGTACAGTATTGTACACCTTTTGGCTTTGGCAAGTCTTATTCTAGGCTCTTAGATATCTTTACACATAAAAAATAAATATATGTGAATATATTTCATATATTTTTCTATATTTTTCTAATAGCAAGTATCCATGATATTCAAAGAGCAAATTGACTAGTGGAACTAAATGTGACTGAAAGAAACAATCTGACCTATAGAAAACATAATTAATTTTCAAAGGGAATCAGCATTACATTTTATGTTACATTATACTTAATTCTAACCAGAGCCTATTAGCTAAGGTCCAGGATCAAATACTAAAACTTTTTATGTTTCATGTAAAAGCCAGCATAGTGACTTACAATATTTTATGTATTCAGCCAGGGGCTCTGGTATAGACCATGGGCAAGGCTAGATGTATTGGTACACTAAATTGATAATATGATACACCAGGCTGTGGATTTTTATTTGTGGTTTCACGTCGCTTTCAACACTGTACAGGTCATATCACGACGGGTAGTTGTAAGGGCAGAGGAAACCAGTACATAGAGTTCGCTAGGGTTGTGTACTGTAAACTGCCGACCAACGGCAAGCAACTACCATTTTTTCACTTACGGCCATGACGGGGATCGAACCCCGGCCGTAGAGGTGGGTTTAGTTTATTTGGGGTTTTTACGTCGCTTTCAACACTGTACAGGTCATATCACGACGGGTAGTTGGAAGGGCAGAGGAAACCAGTACATATAGTTCGCTAGGGTTCTGTACTGTAAACTGCCGACCAACGGCAAGCAACTACCAGCTTTCCCACTTACGGCCATGACGGGGATCGAACCCCGGCAGCAGAGGTGGGAGGCGAGAGTGTTACCACTCCGCCACTGTGGCCCCCTACACCAGGCTGTGGGGTTGGTGTATTAAAATATCACTTGAAGTATATGACATATTTCAATGGTGTGTTAAATTTATCAAGTAACACAAATGGCAATTTCTTGTTACTTCCTTTTTCCAAAATATCCTGCACCAGTTTTTCTTCATGTAAAATATAGAAAATCCTGCAAAGAAAACCCATACAGAAAAAGTCATACAATTTGTGGACCCCATTGAGAACACCCTACACCATTTTTGAGGCTGTGGATAAAAGTCTTTTTCAGACAGTACAATGTGCAAACATAAACTTTTTCCAAGTTACATATCATATTTATTTTTTCAAAATTATTATTGTTTTTAGCATTTGCTAAATATACATTAATGGTTCTGCAAACAAATACCATATAAAAATTATTGCATTACTAATGAAAGGAAAATAAACAAATCTCAATCTTCAGAAACAAATACCATATAAAAATTATTGCATTACTAATGAAAGGAAAATAAACAAATCTCAATCTTCAGAAACAAATTCTAAGTTCAACTGACTGTAAAAATTCTGGAACAAAACTCCATTTCTACTTGGAAGTTTCACTGCAATGCTTTTTTTTTTTATCAGTTATCATCAAGAGATTGAGTAACTGTAATCAAGTGTGGTTTTAGTTTGTTAACAAAGTGATTATTTTATTGTTTCTAAAACTACAAAGGGGCATGGGGATCACAGCACTTGGTAGTTTGAATAGCAACTGAAATACCTTTTAAGTGATGGTCAACCCTTTTGTTTGTAAACTAACCACAATATATAGGGCTTTCTCCAAGATCTAAAAAATGGTGTACTGCCTTTTTCCTGTTTCCAATCAATAACACTTTTTATAACCAGCCACTTGAGACTTCGTCATAGATTCTACTGGCCAGTCCATAAAAGGTTCCGACAGAAGATACATCATATTGTCCAGATTTTTGTGTGTACACAAATATTGCTCTACACATACATAAAGTTGCCACCCCTCAAATTTGATTTAAATCAGGGACTGCCATATTTGCCATGTAACTACCAGGGTTACTCTCCACTGGTGTACAATGTAAAAACTCTAATGAGAAAACTACTATTTTTATGTGCCTCAATCTTTTTGGTTACAAAAAAATGATCAGAATTATCTTTCATGTGGTTGTAACTTTACCTAATTTAAAATTACTTTTTGTCACACTTTCACTTTACATTGATAGTCAACTGATGTGATTTATTTGTTTGAATTATAGGTACATTTGTAATAACTAAGCTATATCATGTGTAAAGGTTTGGGTTTAATACATATATATTGCTTAAACAAGCAACATAAAATAACATAAGTAACCTTGCAATATTCATACATAATCCAATCACAGAAACATAAAGGAATTTCCCTTATATCTGGTAATTTTCAAAATGTAACTTATCAGTATATTATATGAACTGAACTATCAACTATCTTATGGTGACCTGAAGTATACCTATGCTACATATGTCACTGTTCTCTTCTTTCCATTAAAGTCAAATGACACAAACTATTCTGTAGTTGTAATACAAGACACATAGAAATTTGAGCAGGAAACACAACTAGTATTCCTATTTAAAATTTTATTTTAAATTCCTAGCTTAATTAAATCATTTGTTGTATTAAAAATGATACATAATTTATCATTTAATTTCTAACAGATGAAATTGTAGTTGTTGTGCAAGTTTATATCAAATAGTTGATAAGTTTTTTAATAATAGGGTTATTCCACTTCCATGATTGTCCTCACAGTAGGTTCATGATTCTGAAAATTGTAAATTTGAGAAATAGATCTTTTCAGCCTATAGGTGCATTAACCACACTGCAATGTTAATGATTAACATGGGACCAGCAGTTACGGAACGTAGGGGAGCTGCAAATCTTATTTGTAGTTGACTTTGTTGTCTGAGAAAGCAGTACCTATTAAAAGACTGATGTTAAATGTGGTCTCATTACATTAATGCCCATTGAGTGCATTTTATGTCAACGAAAGGCTGAGATTTGCCATAAAAATACATCAAGGCAAGTTGCTATCCTTTATATGTCTAATGTTAAAAGTGTTGACAGAATCTGTTAAACTCTCTCTGCTGCTGAACTACTTTGATTTCCAAAGAAAAACTTACATTTGTTTGTCACCATTTTCCATCTTCTGGCAAAAGACAGTTCCGGTAATGTATTTCCTGCATTTTTGGTAAACACTAAATCCTCTTCAAAAAATGACAAACGTTATTGCTCATTTGACGGAATAAACTTAGACATATGTTTGTAGTTTCAGGAAAAAAGTGTGTCTGGCTCTTTCAGATATGTGTTAGTTATTGAAAATGTCGTGTAACATACATCTGGAGTTTAAAATTGATACAATTATTCTGTCAAATTAAGATCAATTGCAACACCTTTTCAACTAAAAAGTTGGACAGAATTGGTTTTTAAGTGGACACTGATATTCTATGCTGCTAATAAAGTATTTTAACAGAAGTTACACATATAGATGTCGTGCTAAATAACCATACAATACAACTACTATTACCACAATATGAAATACTTATAAATTGTTGCGTAATAAAGCAAACACAAGTGTTAATTGCTTAAATATTAAAAGTAGTTTATCCGTTCCATATTCCGTCATTATATTTCAAATTAAGCTCCTTTTGAGAGCATAGGGAAAAGATAATCATTAGCTGGTGCTTCCTAAGGTGGGAAAACATCTGGGCTCTGATGTAAAAAGTAAATAATATGGAACTGTCCATTACCAGTTTAAGACATTAAACTTTATAAAATTAGCAAAAAATGGACAAATTTATGTTTCTTGTATATTTCTATTTTCCTGTGTTTTTTTTCTATTTTTCTATGTTTATTTTGTCTATTTTTTGTATTTTGTACATACCACTTGGTCTCTGGGTATATCATGATTCTACTGTGACACAAGTAAAAGAAACAAATGTCTTTGCACAGCCTGTAGTGTCTGTCATGGAAGCACAGCCTTTGGATTATTTTCTTTGGAGGGGATGTTATTATGGTCTAGAATGTTGTGTTCAGCCAGATGATTCTTGACATCAAAAAGTCTGTCTATTAGATGACTGTCCTGCAACATTACGGATTAAGTAGCCCTCCTGTAGTTCAACCATGGAATTGTACCATATGGTTTTGACAGTCTGCCGGGGCAGCGATACCACATGTCTGACAGCCATTTTACCTTGTAGCAATGCATGCTTTAGTGTAGCTTGATTTAAAGTGGGTCATCATACAAAATTTATTTGCATCCATTGACAAAATGAAATCCTTCTTTTGACAAAAATATGCAATTAATAAATTTCATTGCTTCTAAGACGTTAAAAAAACCCAGAATGGTGGCTAGAGTTTTTACCTTCAGACATTTATTGTTTGCTATGTGCCCAATAGAACGCCATGAACTATAAGACAGAGTCCACATTATTCTGGATATGCTGGTAAACCATTAATAGTTTCTCTGATTTATGTTGAACTGCACAGCAGCGTATGCTATTCCTGGATGCAGGAAGGAATATCCCTGTGTGGCTTAATGCTTCTCTGTTAATTGTCAGTTGAGATTATTTGAGCTCCAATGCTGCATTACATTACGAGATAAACAAGAAAAAAAACTGTGGTAGAAAGCTGACAGGACATTGCTGTTCAAGATCATCAATTTTCTTTGCTAAGGATTGGTTATCAGTGTCAGTTTGTTAGGAGTGTTTCATTCTTTCTTACTTGTGTTTGAGATATGGTAGGCAGATCTGGGGTCATATGTAAAAAGGATTTTAGACTTAGCCCGGACATTGCTTGAGCCAGGGAGTTAAATCCAAGTCTTCAGTCTTACCTAAGTCTAGGACTTTACAAAGGGTAAAGGAGCTATGTCCAAGCTTAGCAAATAACCAAAGTGGTTTTCTTTTTCATGTGACCCTTTGGTTCATCTGAAAATATTGCCTGTTTCCATGACCACTTTTCTCTCAAAGAAAGCATCTGGTATTAGCCACCTTTTTGGTTTTATTAGTACTGCATATAGCAAAAATATGGGTAGCTTGTAACAAAATACATTTATGCTCAACTGATATGGTGCACATTTTGACATTATATCACCTTTTTAATTAAAGGATATTAGATACTTATGTAATATCTATATATCTTTAATAATAAAAATATGAACCAGTTTAAAGGTTTAAAGCCTTCATTATCACCCAGAAAATATGGCTTTCTTTTCATAAAATATTAAAAATATAAAATATTATTTGATTTCATTCTCAATCCTGATGTAATAACTTTGTATTTATTATAAAACTAATTTAAACCTATGTAAATAAATGTAAATCATAGGTTTTATCTAAAATTTACTGATGTCACTGATTCATGACTTGTACAACCACAATACATTGTACTTCAGATAGACTAGGCGGACGGTCATCATAGCCTATACAAGTCCCCTTCTACATTGTAGTGACCTGGTGCCCTGTTTAGTCAAAGTAATCTAGTGGTAACACATTTCCTTTGACAATTCATCTTTGAAGAAAATGCTCTTCTGCCATGAAAAACTTTTGATCGCATAAAAAAGTCAAAAGACTTATTAGGAAGGTGTGTTTATTCTGTATTGGCAGGCATCCCAAATTTTTGCAATTGAGAAAAATTTACAGCAGACATATTGGAGTCTTTGTTTACAAAAGTTAAATGCATTGCCAGGTAAACTTAACTCTAAGCCCAGGCTTAGATTTGCTGCTTTGTGATATCCCCTTAGTCTAATTTAGACTACATACTTAACCTGATTTCAAGACAAATGTCTTAACTTTAAGTCTAAATTAGAACCTCCCGCCTCAGTTCTTTCTGCGTGACGCAAGAAACTATCAATCAGGTTATTCTCCTTTTGTTGAAAGTCTGGCTTTGTCTTAGGCTGTTTCCTGTTTTATGTTCTTCTATCAGGTGTTTTTGTTTCTTTTTTCTACTGTTACTGGGCATAGTTATTTGCAATTCAATTGAATAACAAGATAATAAATGTCACTAAAACTTGTAATAAAATCAAATTGTAAAATCCTTCTCCAATAATCCCGTTTTCAAAGTCTCTTATGTTGTTTATGTAAGTTCAAAATGTCAAGTAACCTTTGAAGGAGGTAGAGGACTACAAAAAGGCATTAATGGTTTTGATATGGTTGTACCAATATCAATGAAAATCAATGTACCTACTGTGTCTAAATGTAATGTTTCACGAAACTATCCTAGAGGGCCCCTTGACAGGCCCTGCTGGTCAAAGGCTGTGACAGAAAAGGAATATTATCCTTGGTTGACATATAGCAAGACAAGGGTGAATAAAATATCTACTCTATATACAAAATAATAACCAGTTTTAAAATTAGCAATGCATATTTATTTCTACTTATATGCTATATTTATTTACTTCAGCTTAGTGTAATTCAAGAGTTATAAACAAGGAAAACTGACACGGAATGGCATTTAGATTTCAAAGTATTTCAAGTAAATTATAAATTTCCCCATTTATAAAATATGTGATTGTATGTATATATCAAATTTTCAATTTTTCCCACTGTGACATCATGTGATTCTGAGAACAACTTGATATAACAATACTTTGAAATTTATTTATATGCCTCAGACTTTTATAGAATCCGATGTCATTCCTTTTGCCATCGGTTTTACACATAATTTAAAACATAGATTCTCAGAATTATTCTAGATTCTATAATAATATTACTTACTATTTCAAATAAATAATTGTTATTCAACAGGAATATTTTAAACCAAAGTCAGCAGCAAGCTAGAAAGAGTTACTTCCAGTAACGATGATATAAATGAAATCCCCCCAAAAATGTATATGCTTGTTAAGGCTGTGTGCAAATTTAAAACTTCTTTTTACCTTTTTAGTAATCTATCTGACTATCTGCTAGTGTCTACACACAGACATATCCTATATCCCATTAAAAAAACAATAAAAAAACAATAAATTGTGCTGCTAACTTCAAGGAAAAAGAACATCAAATGTAAGTACATTGGCACAACTATACTGTCTAAGCAGGAAGTGTTATACAATGACAACACAAATATAAATTTGCCATTTATTTATCCATAACACAAAAATATGCGAGTGTTTTTATGTGTATAGATGTACAACCTAATAAAACACTTAATAACTCAGTTTGCCTCTTATGCAAATGCTTCAAAATTGATCTATTATTGTACAAATACCATATATATATGTTTCTATACCAAATAAATTCATGTTTATATAGACTACTTGGCAATGTAGCCAATCAAGACAATTAATACTCGATCTTTTAACTCAAGTTCTGAGATCCACAGTGGCCTAGTGGGTGAGTAAGTTTGGCGTCTGATCTGAGCCTGTCATCTCTGTGTGGGGTTTGACGCACACAAGTGGACCGTTCATATATGACCGTGACTGTTTCATTGGACATAAAACCCCAGCTTTGACTTAAACTGAAGTTCCCCACATAACACCTTTCCCTCAGGTCATCCCTGGATTACTGACATAGATTGTCGTCTCCTGACTATCCCTTGGAACACTAATTTTGTTAACTTAGCCAACTGAGTTCCCCATTGTGGGGACAATATTGTACATCCAAAGGAATAGATTTGAGGCAGCACACTCGATTGGACCTGCAGAAAACAGGCGCCATATACTACAACAATACTTAGATAAGGTGACCTTAGATAGATTCAACTAAGGGAAGGTTTGTCACTTAACTTCTCTTGCACTTTGTATTCACGAAACCAAAGTTGGGGATGTTCAGTTTCATCATTTGTTACTTGAAATCTAAGAAATACTTGAATTGGAAGTTACAAATGATCTTAGTATTGTTCTAGAATACAGCCCCTGGCAATGGCTATTCATGCTTATGAAGCCCATAGAATAAACTCTCCAGTCCTTTTTACTCTCTCCTACATAGAGCCCATATATCTCGCAGGAGCTAAGTCTAATCTATCCAATACAATGGAGAGTTTTATACCCTTTAAGCTCAATTAATTGACAGGCACTAGAGCGCAACTGGGCAAAAACAATGTGAATAATGAGAATAAGTCCAATAATATGGTCAAGCTTGTGCAAACAGGTAAGTTTTGATCTTTTCCACAAGGAGGCAATAGGTAATCTACTGCATATATTATTCTGAAGACCATTCCAAATCTAGGGAGTATCAAAAGCAAAACTACAGCCAAAGTGTTTGTCTGAATCGCATATGTTACTCAACCCCAAATTTGCAGTCCTAAATGCAATTGACAGGAAACCAACCATATGCAAGAATTAATTACATACCTGCTACAGCCTTTGCTTTATCCTTTAATGAAATATCCACGGAGCATACAACTTTCTCTAATAAAATTCTCTAATAAAAACAATCGCATATTTATTTCCATCTTAAATGATGTCATTTCTGCTGACAAATTTTCCTCTGCTTAAAATAGGACACTTCCTAGTACAAGTGAACACAGAATGTGAAATTTTCAAAAAAGAAAACAAAGAATCTGCCTTTCATTATAGTATGAAAGTCTGGAACCGCCATCCAAATGCAAAAATTGAAATATGCTATTTGGAATTTTAAATACGTATTCAATATGTACTTGGAATTCTGTAAAGCATATTTGGAAATTCCAAATAGCATATTTAAAATTTTGAATATTGAATTTGGATGGCGGTTCCAGGCTTCCGTACACTCTGCAGTAGATTCTGTCGGGTTCACAGAAATAGTGCAATAGTTGAAAATCTCCTTGGGTAAGGTTACATTTAAAATGCTATTCACTAAACATCCTTGGTCTCCTTAGCAAAGGAGACCTTAGATAAAGGATCCTTTATTAAAGCTGTGCATTCAGTCATCTGATTGGTTAAAAACATTAGTTCATAAAGATTCCTTTATCTTTCCCTTTCTGTTTTCTTCTTTCAATGTCTATTATTAGTATAAGATTAGTGTTATGATGGGTTTCCTATTTAAGATGATATGTCATATTTTAAGAAATAAATATCTAAATTTTCAAGATTTTTGTATTGCATACCACATTTTATTATCCACCTTGCGCAAATACTATTTGACCCATATAGAGGGACATATGGAGGGGGATATACTTTATTACTATATCATTAGAAAGGTTGTTTTATAGCACTTCTGCTCATGTTTGTTACATTAAAGTCCACGCAGAAATGACTGAGATATTGCAGATTAAAGATGCAGTTTTTATATTCACTGGTGCCCATGCTTTTTGACATCCTCTCATTAAATATTGATATTATTTAACCCATAAATCGTACAAAAAGGTGGATAATAAAAGCAAAACATCCCTCATCAGACATATACAGAAAATCATCTATCACTCATGAAGATAAACAATATAATACTGGTGCTATGCACTGATGTAATATTGTTATCTTCATTTGTGATCTATTTTTTTCTGTAAATGTAATTTGGGAAGTTTTCCTATTGGTATTTTTACATTGTACACCAGTGGGAAGTAAGCCGGGTAGTTAAATGCCTAATATGGCACTGTCTGATTTAAATAAAATTTGAGGGGTGGAAACTTTATATATGTGTAGAGCAATATGTGTGTGCACATCCAAAACTGGACAATATTATGTATTGTCTGTTGGAATCTTTTGAAGACTGGCCAGTAGTATCTATTATGAAATCTCAAGTGGCTGGTTTTTAAATTATGTGCTGCCCATTTTTTATAAATTAGTGGGTATGTTCTTGCTAAACTGTGATCACATGTGTGAGTCACAAAAGTAATACGTAATTATTTTATTCAACAAAATGATTGAAAGCATAACTCTAATTTGACAGTTAACAATTTTAATGTAACAGTTTGGTAAATTTTGAAAGTGGAGCAATCACTTGTCACTAGTGTAATATGCCAGCCCCTTCATTATTGACTGGAAACTGGGAAAAAGTCCTGTAAAGAAAAGTCTTACAGGAGAAAAGCCCTACAGTTTTTGATATCCATGTAGAAAAGCAATACACCATTTTCTAGATCTTGGAGAAAGCCCAATGCATCATGTTTAGTTTACAAATGAAAGATTTGATCATTAGTTAAAGGATATTTAAATTACTATTCAAACTACCCTGTGTAATTTTAAAAACCAATGCCCCTTTGTACTTTTAGAAACGTTAAAATAATTACATGTTCTTTGCTAACAAGGCAAAACCACTCTTGATTACAGTTACTCAATCTCGATGATAACTGATTAAAAACACATTGCAGTGAAATCTTCAAGTAGAAATGGAGCCTGTTCCCGGATTTTTACAGTCAGTTGAACTGGGAATTTGTGTCTGAAGATTGGGATTTGTTTACTTTCCTTTCATTAGTAATACGATAAAGTTATCTGTGTTGTGAATCTTACAGGTATTTCTTTACATTTTCGTTTGGAGAACAATAAATGTGTCATGTATTTATTTATTTATATATTTGTTTATTTATTTGGGGTATTACGTCGCTTTCAACACTGTATAGGTCATATCACAACGGATAGTTGGGAGGGCAGAGGAAACCAATACGTACAGTTCATCAGGGTTCTGTACTGTAAACTGCTGACCAACGGCAAGCAACTACCAGCTTTCCCCCTTGAGGTCATGCCGGGAACCGAACCCCGACCTCAGACATGGAAGGCGAGAGTGTTACCACTCTGCCACCATGGCCCCTGTGTATGTCATATAACAAATACTAAAAACAATAACAAATTTGAAATAAATATGTGAAATGTAACTTTGAAACAGCTGAACTTGAAACCAAATCTACAGTCTCCAAAATTGGTGAAGGATGTTCTTGAGGGTGGCGGTTGTCAACAAATTGTATGACTTCTTTCTGTATGGATTTTCTCTGCAGGGATTTTATATACTTTTCATAATGCAAAAATGGTGCATGCTATTTTGGTAAAAGGAAGTACCAAGAAATTGCTATTTCTGTTACTTGATAAATTTTACACATCAGTAAAATGTGTATCATCCTTAAAATTCTGGAGTCATTATTTTTAGGCTCTGTGAAAAGAATTCTGGAAGACATGTTATAAATAATATATTTTCAAACTTCACAATTGCTTAAGTGAGTTTTTAAAACACTGACCTCGCAATCTGGTGTATCATATTATGAATTCAGTGTACCTATACATCTAGCCTTGCCCATGGGCTGTACCAGAGCCCCTGGCTCAATACATGATATATTGCAAGTCTGTGCTGGCTTTTACATGAATCATAAAATTTTGGTATTTGATTTTGGACCTTAGCTAATATTTATTTATTTGGGGTTTTGCATTGCTTTCAACACTGTACAGGTTATATCATGGTGGGTAGTTGGGAGGGCAGAGGAAACCAGTACATACAGTTGGTCAAGGTTCTGTAGTCTAAACTGCCAACCAATGGCAAGCAACTACCAGCTTTCCTACTTGATGTCAGGCCGGGAACAGAACCCTGATCTCAGAGGTGGGGGGCGAGGGTGTTATCACTCTGCTACTGTGCCCCCCCCCCTTAGTTAATAGGCTCTGGTTAGAACTAAGTAGAATGTAGTGCAAAGTATAAGAAGTAATACCCTTCAAAGTTAATCATATTTTCTACAGATCAGATTGTTTCTTTCAGTCCCACTTCCCAGTAAACATTTTTAGGCTTTGCAAATGTTTGATAGGAAATGTTTGGCAAAGGTTAAAGAATGATGGGTATGAAAACCATTCATAATAGACTGTTTTTAAAATGTTTTATGTATATCGTTTATTAAACGCTTAATGACAAATGTTAGAAAAATGTTACAAATGAACATAATAATGTCTGAATAATAATGGGGTCAGGGGTCAAATTCAATATCTTTTTAAGGTTACTGACTGATGGAAATATTATTTTTATGTCTAAAATTGTAAGATAGTGGCTTATAAATTGTGTGCCCATTCAATTCTTACTTTTAGGAAACGCATGTTGGGCAAATTTTGATAAAGTCCTCTAAAATCCCCTATTATTGCTCACCGCCATCTTTGTTTGGACATGTTTGAAGGTGAAGGTTTAAAAAATTTTTGAGAGAATGTTTTTAAAACATTTGACAAGCATTTTATGTGTACTGTTTATCAAATTGCTCAAGCTTAAATTGTCTCTTTTTGAAGTGTGCTGAAAGATTATGTCACTCCCAGAGGTCCCCCCCCAACTCAGTGAAAACACAAACTGAGAAGAGCATACCTTTTCTGAAATGTTTTCTTATATCTTTGGTCACAGTATGACCACAGATAGTTCACATGAGTGCATTGTACAAATTGAAAATAACTTATCAATGGTGACATATAAAATAATAGAATACATAAGCACTGTGCTGAACCATTTGGTCCACTGGTTGCAAGCAATGGTGCCTAAAGGGCAACCAGAGGATAACCAGCTAGCAACCTGAATTTATTGGGCATAAATGTTATCAGTGAAACTATTTCAAGAGTAAGCAAGAAATCGATTGTGGAGTATCAACAATTAATATTATTTTGGTATTACCATACTTGTGTCTGACTGCAGCAAGTTGTCCACCGTAAAAAGTAATAATAAAGTTACCTTTTCTTAGTTATGGGCTCTGTGGTAGGCTTTAGATTACTTGTGACAACTGAACTGCAATAGAAAAATTGCAATAGTTTTTTTGTCATTGTATTACCAAATTGAAGAAAATATGTAATCACAGCCTAACGCATATTGATATATAATGCTATGGAAATATTCACAGGTGTAAATAAAGCTCAGGGTGATCTTGGTCATGAAATATTTTGTTTAAAGTTAAAAATTCTAGTTTGAATATTTTTTAATCAAACATATTTTTTTTGCTTCCAAATATGAACAAACAGAATATGTAGCAATAAATCTGTTGACATCAGGTGACAGATTTGTCTAAGCAATGCTTGATGAACCTGGTAGCTGTGTCCTGAGAACACAGTTTTAAAAATAATTATTATTGGAATGAGCATCCTATTGCTTGTGTAACTTGGCATCTGTATAGAAGTTTTGTTCTAGGTCCAGAGAGTTAAAGCATACTACAGTACCTGCAATATAATATATATCATTTCTTCCTTTGATCAATACTTACCCACATAAGTTTGTAAGCTCTTTCCTTAAGTTAAAAATCTCCTGAAGGACCATACATTACTCTTAAAGGTAATCACTCACAGATGTTCTATCAAAATTATTAGATTATTACACCATCAACAGAAATGTTATATTCAATAAAGTGAGCAGAGTATAGCTCCTGTGACTCTCTGGGCTGATACTGGAACAACAATAGAGGATCATTCTGGTCTGCTTAATACGACTGGTTAAAACTGGCAGGCTGTCAAGGCTCCCAGGCTCTAATTTAACCATCTCTCTCTGGTCCTCCTAGGCACCTATGCTACATTGTAAGTGTAAAGCATGAGAGACAATATAAAAATCCTAACCACAGTGTTATTCATATATATTGTGGTCTGGTGTGGGACCCTCCTCCTACTTCTTCTTTGACCTTTCACTTAATTCTGCCCTAAGACAAAAAACTTCAGTCCAATCGACCCCATGGAAAAATGTTCTGGTCAAAAAACGCTCCAAAATAATTTCTGTGCCCTAAAAGGCTAAAATCACAAAATTTAAGTGTTTGAGAATAGAAGCAATGTGTTTAATTTAATATATTATCTAAAATTACAAATTATTTCACACTTGTAATTACTCTAACATAAACAAGTGTCAAAAAGAATAGCTGAAAAAGACACACCTCCACATATATGTGATATGTGTTACATTTTGCCAAATATCATGTTTAGAAGTCATCTTTGTTAAACAAATATATCCTGATGTTCTATGCAGTAAGTCTGTTAACCTTAGTGCCTGTCATACGATGGAGAAAGGGGTATAAAATTAAAATTATTGTATTGCACTTTCGGGTTTGTTTTGGAGCCAATTTAGCATTTTTTTTGTGTGTGTGTGGGGGGGGGGGGGGAGGAGTCCAATTAGCCTAGGGCAGATTTGGTAAATGTTTAGCTTTCATTATTATTATATTTTTTTATTGTTAGCTTATTCTTATTACTTAATATTTATTGAATTACATAGAAAACTGAAAATTCAATGAAACGTTGCATCATGATTTTTTTGTGAAAATATTCACTTTAACAGGACAGCTCAGCCACCATGTGTTATTTTCTTGAATTGCGTGTTGGCATACTTTCTTAACCTATTTTAGAGCCATTATTTTTTTAGAAACAAACAACGCTCCTCCACGTCTCTGAAGTTGTTTCTCAGTCCTCCTCACCTTCCTACTGTTATTTTCAAAGCAGAAACTACGTAGAATGCAAGCTTGTCTGATAAGTGTTCTTTGCGGGATGTTGAACATGCTCTCAACAAGCACTAACCAACCAACCAAGCAAGGTACACATAATTTCCATGGATCTCATGTGTACCAGCCATGTCACATTACCCATTTGCAGAGGACCTAATTGGTGAGTGAGGCATGTGTGAATAAGTAACTTTTCCACCTTTATATTCTATATTATGCTCACAATTTGCACAGGAGTTAGTCACTCCTTCCCTGCCTTCCTTCTTTGGCCTGGCTGAATGTAACATTTCTTCTGCGATAAATATTCACACACCAATTTCCTCCCCAGGAGAGCTTGAAAATCTAAAGTGACCACTGATGTCTCATTTGCATTTTTTTAATCTGTAAGGACCATCCATGTCTCATTTCTCTTTTTCAATATCTGTAGGGACTGCCTCTGTTTCATTTGTACTTTTTAAAAATCTGTTCTAAGTCCCCATGTCTCATTTGTCATATTTTCCTGTGTGACCACATTGAGAAATACATACATACTAATTTTCTCCTTGGGACCATGGTGTACCGGCTGCAGGGTTGAACATTTGTAGGGACTTTTGTGTCTCACTTTCAACTTGACCATTTTTTGCCTGTGGTCAGCATGTTTATTTATTTAACAGCCAGAGTCGTATTGCAATGGGTAGTTTACAGGTTGAGGAAACCAGTGCATACTGCACTGTAAACCACCGGGCATCGGCAAGTAACTACCAACTTTCCAACATGAAGTGCCCGGCCCGAGATTTGAACTGGCGGACTCAGAAGTTGGAGGGGAGAGCTCTAACCGTTACACCACCAAGACCCCTTGTGGTCAGCATGTAGTAGCCTGTACAACCATATGTAAGAGAAGCCTAAAGCAGGCACAAAAAGTCATTTGTGTCCAACTTTGCCAATTACATATTAGCCATATTACCGACAAAGTGATCTTTTACAATTTATCATATGAGTTACATGATCAATCTAAGTCGCTAACTAACTTTCATGTCACTTAATCTCCACTAAAAAGCACACTCTAAGTTGCGGCAAAGAGATTCAGTAGACTAGCTAGTGGTTTGCAAGTCTAAAATTGAAGGTTTTTATATTTTCTATTCCCAATATTTATATGTATTTATGACAGCAATTTTTTGCTTTGTTTCTCTAAATATGGACTTCATTTTATTATTCATGTAGACATATATGGCAAAATGTATCACTCATAAAGATTAACAATACTCCTGTTTCTGATTGTATAATAAGTTCAGCTTCATCCAAGAAATTTTTACTTAAAATGCTAATGTTATATTATGCCAAGCTACAGAACTTGACAAAAGTATTACAAATTACACTTTCACAGGAAATCAGTATAAATCTTGAAAACACGATTTCACAGTAAATTCAACAATATGTGCTGAAGAAAAAGACTACACACATGCCCGAAGACATCAAGGTATTTGTGCTATTTTTCCTTCAGCTATTGCTCTGACTTATTTCTCTTCCTTGATCAGTCTGAAGATAGTGTCACATAAATAATGATATTTGGAGGATTCTAATTCTAATTTGACTTTTATAGCGTTTAATCTCCACTGAGTAGTGGACTCTAAGGTACAACAAAACAATAGCAATAGGCAAATTCAAAGTCCAGGGACAAAAAACAGGTTGGCACCACGGAGAAGCCATAAGAAAAGTGAGCTAAGGAGGATAAGCCTTTGCGTAGAGGTAGGTTTTGAGCTTCTTTCTAGAAGAGGCCAAAGTGGGTGATCCATGGATGTCTTCCGGGAGTGAATTCCAAACAGTGGGAGCATCAAAGGCAAAACTGAAGCCAAACTGCTTAGTGGACTTGTGAATTGTGGGTTGAAATTTTGGTACATTGAGGAAATTAGTAACACTCTGACTGCGTCTAGTATTGTAAGTAGTGCAGTATGTGGATAGATACTGTGTTCAAGCACCATTTAGGTTGAAAGCAAATAAAATATAAATGTTCACAAGAAAATATTTTACACAATTTGAATGCCCCATAAATGTGCAACACCCTGTGATTATCAATTTTCGTTTTGTTGAAATAAAAATCAGGTATAATAAACATAATAGTTCCCACCACTGTGTCTCATCAGTCACAAACAAAGCTGAAAGTCTCATCTTTGGTCTTCTGAAGCAGTATATACTCTCTCGTTCCTTATGGTTTGACTCAAAAATCTGTTGTCTCTACCAAGAACCAGATACAAATCCTTTGGGGATAGGGCACACTAGTTTCAAATGCCATATGAGTGTTAATTGTAACTTTATTTTAGTTTATGTAACTTTAAATTGTAACTTTTAGCTGTAAAGCACTTAGATATAAGCGCTGTATAAATCATAATGTAATGTAATGAAAGGGATTTCTATCTACTAGCATGAGCACCAAAGGCATCAGATACACGAGTTGTGCACTGAGACCACCCATCCAAGTACTAATGTAGCCCATTGCTGCTTAACTTCAGTGATGAATCATGCCATCATGCTAAGCCACAATTGAAAGTCTGGAAACAAAAAAAAAAGTAATCAAAACGGAAAAAATCCCAAGAAACGCTTAGAAGTAGGATGAAACTCCCTGTATCAAATACTCAAATAAATCTGTTTTCTGGTCTAAATAAAAACTTGTGTCTATGAAATATATATTATAAAATGTTTTTCCCCCAATCTAATTTAATCTGCATATTTGAAGGTCCATCTCAAGTAATGTAAACATAGTCTTACAACGAGAAATTCAACCAAACCTCCTCTTTATTATTATTTTAATTAATCAAATGTCACAAATTTGAAAATCTATACTTGAAATATGTGAGGGAAAATCCGAATGGAACTGTGCATTTAAGCAATTTTACTGTTCTGTGTTTGCTGGTGAAATGGCGTGAACTTATAGTGAAAAAATGTTGAATTAAGTAATTTATATTTTTGTATTTTCACTTTATGTGGGTCATGTCAAAGTCCAATTGCCAGAGATCTAAATATTTCTATATATTATTCTATTATTCAATTGATCAGTAAAAAGTTTCCTCTCTCAACTCAAGATCTATCTATTTAAGTTAAAACCTTAAATTAAAAAAATCGTTCAATAATTGAATACCCATGTTAAGCTCTAAATTATTTTGAATAAAGTTGTTGGGCAAAGAAGTGTGTGGAAACAGTATTGATCATTTCTTTGTTACATCACTGACCTATATTTGAAGAGAAATGTTCTTTACATATACCATATTCGATGAATATGTGTCCTCTTAATAATTAATGCCCCTTTATTTACATGACCATGTTGTAAGAGAAAGAGTCAGCTATTAAGAAGCAAAGATATTTCTGATGTTTAAAAATTTGACCAGTTGAAACTATTTGTTATTTGCACATAGTATACATGATACTCATGAATATAAAATTGCTACAAAACATTATTTATCTACATACTTTACTTGGATAATGTAGGGCCATTAAAAAGCCACAAAGCTCTTGTGATGGGCCTGTATCTTTTGTAATAAGTGCATCCTCCGGGACTCCGGGACATTTTAATCATGCATTTTGGTAAGTGTGACTTTTATATTGATTTCACAATAGACTTTGCAAGTTATGTTTGTACTGGGGATAAAAGTGTATCGTGGTTTAGAGATGGCTTGAGGCATCGAACAAGCATCCAGCATCAAATGGGATGACATGTCATTTCAGACTGGGAAACGACAACACTATAATATATAAAGAACATAACCAAAAGAAGGACCGGTGCACAATGTCAAGCGGATAAAGATGCTTCTCCCTTCAAAAAATCAGGTAAAACAATTTAAAAATAGTTAGATCAAGATACTTTCTCCAAAAACAGGCAATAATCCCCAAAAACATCTATATTCTCTAATACCGCTGTTAGGGTTCATCTTTCATCAAGCCATTACAATGACATTGCCCTGGAGAAGACATAAACAATGAAACCAGCGATGGGTTTATATATACATTTATTATTAATAGTAAACATATTTAACATCTAATCATTAATCCCTTTACTGAATAGTGGATAAAGCCACAAATATATAAGATACCATAATTGTTGTAGCCTGTGACCATAATGTAGTTATATATGATTTCTGCATAATAACCAGGGAAAGCTCTGAAGCAATTACCCATGGGTCTCAAAGGGATCAAATTTTAAGAATTTTAAAGAGGTCAAAGACCAGGAAGTCACAAAGGAGAATCCAAGAGATAAAGAAGATCATGGGTAAGCATTATTAAAGTTTTAAGTATCTACACCACATTTCACAATATAATAATTTACGGAAATTTAGAATTTTGAAAATATATGATGACAAAGACAAATAATTGCCCATTAAGTTCACAGTTATTTATATATTAAATAATAACAAAAGAACTGATTTTTTTTAAAGGAATATAAAAGTTTTTAACATTTATTACCTAGTCTGTGACTCGTAAGACCTTACCCATCAAAAATATTGCTACAAGTCTATGGTTCACGTGATAGTTTGTCACACAAAATGTAGTACTCCCACACCCATGTGATGAAAATTACTCCACAAGCCTGTATGCAATTAGAGTCTATAAAAATCTATTTATTATACAATCATGCTGAGGATTCATCTGAAAACTGCTTTAGGTATACCTTACCCTTAACTAAAACACTGTCACCTCTGCAGATTGCTGGGAAAACATTGTGCACATGATATCTTTCAGTTTCAGGAGACACACTATTCCAGTATAACTCCTGTATATCCCGACCTAGATATTTGTCTTTAGAAAGTTTGTAATCTATCTGTGGTTTGTGCAACACCATAGCAAAAGAAACTCGAGTTGCAGCCTTGATAAAGTCAAGAACAGCCGGAAAATCTTTCACTACTTGCCAAACTTTCAGTTGTGTTTTAGCCTCTCCAGAAAAATAGTTTTCTAGGATATTGCGACATAACACCTGCAAAAAAGGTATAATATAGAAATGAGGAATATAGTCCAAGATGTAATAGAGCATGGGATTTTGGGGGTGTAAAACATAAAGTGATACACAACTCATTGCAGCCGATAATTGACAAAGTAATACTTGCTGTGTCCGTAGATCAATCTATCTGATTGGTTGACCTTTGACCTAAGGTCAAACTTTCCGCTAAAAAGCATATTGCAAGTCACTCTTGAGGGGGAAGTCACTGGAATAGAACGCCATTTGTAACATGTTGTAAAATTCCCCTAACCCTCCCTCGTACCAAATATGTACTAATTATACTATATTTTCAGGTTGGCCTTGATGTTACCCTGGAGGGCTGTCAATCTACCTACTACTTCCTAGTTTGGGTTTGGGGACTTTTATTAATCTCCTCAGTTTCTTTACTTAAATTGTTACGTTGTAAATAATATTTACACAAAAAACTTTTAACGTCAATCAATTTTGACACCTCCACATTAAGGCCACCTTAACCTGATCTGGTAATGTTTCTTCAAATTGCTGGTGACTCTAACCCAATTTATACCCACATATTTTACAACTTATTCAAACTATGTTGGGTCATAAATGACCCCATATATATTTGAGGATGTACCAATACAACGATAATTTTTGAGTAATACATTTATTGTGTTAAAGATATTAAAGTTATTCAATGTGAAATAAGACTTTTTACATGTATTAATCTGCTATTAATAGTGAATTATCAGAACAATAATGTGTCATTAGATTGAAAAATCATAGATTTTGGCAGTAATGTTGGTAATTATTGATGCATTTTCTTATTTGATGGTACAGAAGTGACAAAGATTTCTTTGCTTTAATAACATCTTTTTCTATACTTACTTGTAAATGAAAGTAACCGTGTTAAGAATAATCATTTACTTTACTGCAATACAGAAGATATGAAAATATAACCATGCTAAGACCAGTTGTTATTTAAATAACACATCAAAATGGTGAATTTACTTTCGAAAACTCATTTGTTGAATGGCTAAAGAAAAAGCATCAATTTACTATAATGTATCATTCAACATTATGGAGAAATCGTGTATCAATTTAGACATTATGAAGAACTCTATTTTGGTATATTGTGTGCAGTACATAGTGGGTTGCTGCATATGAACATCAACAGCTGATTAAATGATAGCTGCTTTAAGAATGTCTGCCTTGACATTTCTCTTATCTGTACCAACAGGCTGCATCCCTGTTTTAACCTAGAATATATTTTCTGCACCATTTTATAGGCTGTGTTACTTGTACCTTTACCGCAAGATTTCTTGATGCTGATCCAAATGGTACTACCTTTTCTAATTGTTTTCATGGGGCACAAGAATGTTAGGATAAAATTCCTATGGGACTGACAAAATACTTCTTCCCTATCCACATCCATTTGACCCCCAAACGCCCAGTCCACCTTTTAACTAAACTTTCTACAATGCTAGTTCTTAATTGTATTTTATCCACATTTCAATTTTGCAAGACAAAAATAAATTTCGTCTATAATTTATCAGACAATAGTTTGTATGAAATGTTCTATTTCAGTGGGGTCATTTATGACCCTAGGAGTAATTATCATATTTTTTTTGCACATCTCATATATGAATTCATTCGTCTTGGTTTGTGAAAAATTGATAAAAGAGTAACAAATTCATAAAATATCATAAAGAAAATTGAATATATTAGAATTTTATCAAGCATGTTTAGTGTGCAGGGTCACAAAAGACCACACCCAGTATGAATAGGGTTAAGTTCACCCGTTGTCAGTTAAAGTTCAAATGTACCCTAATGTCGGTCCACATCTTGTGCCTTAAGTTAAGGTGGCCTTAAAAGTTTGAATGTCCTTACTTTAATTTTGTATACGATTGATTGTACATAAACATTAGTATGTTTCTGTAGTATGAATAAATAATATTTAGCCCATTATTGCCCTCTTATTTATATTATTTCTGAAGGAACGTAAATTTTTAGCAGATAGTCACATTAGGAGACTCTCAGTGAAGGCCACAAGTTATCATGGGATTGATTCAAACCTATGAAAGTATGAAGATGACAGCCAAAAAAATTAAATTTGACCTTTTAATTTAATATAGTTTTACAAAAACAGTACTCTACATTATTACAACAAAAATAAAAATAACAGAAAATAACAATGCTAAGTTTAATTTTAATCTAAAGCGGTATGCATACTTTTTAATAGAGTAACAAAAAACTTCATGACATCATGAAATATGCCAATAACATAGATCTCCGAGGCCAGTAAATTGAAAACTACAAATTCATTCTAAATTCTGAACCAGATAAGCACATATTAACATGTTAGGGTGATCACTTTGTCTGTAAAATATTCTGGTTGTTTCTAGAATGTCCTCAAAGAGAAATGCAAGAGAAGAATTATCAGTATGAAACTATTACTTGAAAACATTTCTATTCTAAATGTAATTAAATTGACTGTGATTCAATGTGGTTACATTGTGTATGATACACTATTTATCCTTGCTGTTTATTTACACATAATATATTTTGATAAACAATCAAATGTGCAAATATTAGACAAGTGTGACAACTAATCCTGAATGTTATGTAAAGCATGCAAAAACCATATTTACATATGAAGTATTTATGTAACCATGTTACAGTATTTAAACATAAACCCTCTCTATATTTCTTTGCTTGATTGATCTCACATTTTCTATTCTTTTGGTAATGTTATCTTTATATTAAAAAACAACATGTCAATCATAAAATTCATTTAAAAGATAAGATGTAGAACACAAACCTCTTCGTGGTAAGTAGCATCAAAAAGATATGAAATAGCATTTTTGACATTTTCCCAGGGAAGCTGAAAACACAGAATATGTTTACATACTTATTAATGTAATGAATTGTACCAGTATCTAATATCCATATCACAAGTATGATGGTATTTTCATTTAATTAAAATTTATCCCAATTGTGGAAGGAATTGATGTCTATCATTGGATGAGAAATTGATATAAGGAATAAATATTTACTGACAAGTGTTATGATTTGTTGCAGTTATGTTTATCTATATCATTGAGTTTTGTAGTGGTAATACTTTTACTATTGTAACAGAACCTTTGCCCGGATTGTGACAATCTGTGTCTATGAACTGGCCAAAATCTTTCGGGACTGGAGATACGATCACTGTAAAATTTAAACATAAACACATTTGGCATTGACATGCCAAAATAAAACGGAAGAGTGATTAACAAAACCCTTCACATGACCTTTTAATGACTCAAGATCTGCATCAAACTCGATTCATTAGTTTGATTCAATTTGTTGTGTTCATATAAGCCTTCAAAACCAATCTGATGAAACCATGTTAACATGTTTTGTGCTATATTTGGGGCAGAAGGGTAGAGCAATGATATAGAGCTTTTTTTATCTAAGCAAACTCACCATGATTATGTCACAAAGCAAGTCAAGTTTACTTGTCTCTTTCATATCTGGAGAGAACTTGTCATCAATAACTTCTTTGGCACTGAACCAATTTTCTTCTGTCAGGGATATGTATTCCTTTATAACTTCTGATTGCTCCAAACAGATTTCACTTCTGATGTGTTGCAAATGTGTCCCCTCTCTGGCCAAAATACACCAGATGAGTCAAATGATATTTACTTCTGAGATGCATAATTGCAACATAATAAATATTGATGTCTATTTGTTTATTCATTTGTTTATTTGGGGTTTAACTTCACTTTCAACACTGTACAGGTCATATCACGACAGGTAGTTGGAAGGGCAGAGGAAACCAGTACATAGAGTTTGCTAGGGTTATATTGATGTCTAAGAAACATAGAAATTATAACACTACTACTTCTACCAGTAGGGATTGTCTTTAAAGGTCGGTTTTCCGGTCAGAATATCCCATTTTGAATATTATTTTCATGTTTATTATGGGCTAATAATTTTGCAATTTTTTGTGGTATTTTCGGGTGTGAAACACACTAAATTTTCGGTATTTCCCATTTTGGTTTAGAATGTACCCATGTGTTTCCGCCAGGAAGTAAACAAAGTGAGGTAATACAGCATTATATCTTAAAATAGATTTAGCGCCAAATAGATAAGCCTCGAGATCTGGGATACTTCTCCCCTTGTCCAATCCCTTTCCTGAGATCAAGGGGTGATTATTGTCTGAAACATCTTAGCCAATCACAGCCCTTGATAAAGAAGCTGGACATCTGATCTTGGCTTGGGGTTGGCTTTGGATCATTCTCTTTTGCTCTGGACACCAGATGAGAAGGACCTATTTTTCATGTTAAAAAGTAATTTAAGCTTTGTTTGGTTGTAAATAATCAATCTCTGGTAAATCAATATCTGACATTTAAAAGTGTACATTTTAATTAATCAGGTAACAATTGCTTGACTGTTTTCTGGTAAAATACAAAATACTAAACCCCCTTCTTTAAAATATTCCAAAAGATACCATTGATTTTATTATTTCTGTTTTAAAGATTTGTTTGATTGAATTCCAAATTACTGGTCCTAAAATTGTCTGTCGAATGTTTTTCAGCCAATTAAATTAGAGTTTGATAAAACATAAATAGCTAAGCTTTGTGTGTTTTATGTATATTTAATGCATCTTTCTATAATTTGAGATGCTTGGCTTAATTTGTGTTTTGCTGTGTATTTTGATTATGTTCTGTTGATCTTCCCTTTTCATTTTAACTGCTCCACAACTAACCATCAAACCATTTTTTCCTATATCTTTGTATCCTGGTACAACGTTAGCCTTTCTGGTGCCTCCTTGGTCTTGCAGTAAACTATAATAAATAAATTAATTCAAATTTCCCACATTATTTTCTCTTCAAATTATTAGTGTTGTAAACTAAGTGATATTGCAATATGACACTTTCCTCAGAAATGTGGCTGTTCTAAAAATAGATTCCACAATGGAGCTGTGTTACTCCTGTTAATCTTTGCGCAGGCAGAGCCTGAAGCACTATGTAATATTCCTAGCCTTGGCCTAATTCTAATTCAACTTTTATTGGCGCTTAATCTCCACTGAGAAGTGGACTCTAAGCGGGAAGAAGACAATAGCAATATGGAAATTCAAAGTCCAGGGACAGAAATAAGTCAGCATCATAGAGAAGCATATAGAAAATAAGCAAAAGAGGATATGCCTTTGTGTAGACATAGGTTTTGAGCTCCTTTCTAAAAGAGGCAATAGTGGGTGATTCGCGTATGTCTTTAGGAAGCAAATTCCAAACAGTGAGAGCATTAAGGCAAAACGGAAGCCAAACTGCTTAGTGGAGTTGTGAATTGTAGGTTGAGATTTTGGTACATTAAGAAAGTTGGCAACACTCAGACTACGTCTAGTATTGTAAGTAGAGTGGTATGAGGATAGATATGGAGCAAAATATTTAGGGAAACCAATATGAATAAACTTGTACACGAGGGTAGCCAATTTGAACTCTGGGCCAAACTGAATAAGAAGTCAATGGAGCTTTCTGCTGGAGTTATCTCAGTGAATTAACTCAAATTTGTAACAATTCTAGCTGCAATATATTAGACAGACATTAATCTATCAAGATTGAATTTGGAGAGACTCCTAAAAAGTGAGTTACAATAGTCCAACCAACTACTAACCAAAGCATTGGCAACTGACACAGCTGCATCATGAGTCAGGAACTGCCTAATATTTCTAAAATCCCTGAGTTGAATAAAGCAGCCTTTACAAACATTCTGGACATGTTTACAGAAGGAAAAATCAAAGTAAAACCACACACCCAGGTTCCTGACTGACGCGGTGGGGTGAAGAGGATTGCCCAAGATGTTGATTGGGAAGCATGCTTTTAACCTCTCTCCCTGAGTTTTTTTGGAGTCAAAAAGTATGAACTCAGTTTTATCAGAATTTAGTTTAACTTTGCCAGCTGACATCCATCCATTGACATCTTGAAGGCATCTGTTCCTCTTATCAAAAGCAGCTGAGGTATGTATGACAGATGGACATAAAGTTGTGTGTTGTTTGCATAGAAATGGAAGTTTATGCCTTTGTGTTTACCAATCAACATACTAAGGTGAGAGATCAGGGGACACAAAACAGAACCCTGAGGCACGCCAAACTGCAGTTTTTGTAAATCAGACAAAGTAGAGCCAAACAGACTGAAAACGTGCTGTCAGATAAGAAGAGAACCATTTGACAATGGAGCCATCAACAGAGAACCAATCCAGAAGACAGCTGAGGAGAGTGGAATGATCAATGGTATCAAAGGCAGCTGAGAGATCAAGAACTGCCAAAACAGTGGCTTCACCCCAAGAGAGTGACAAATGAATATCATTTTTCATGGAAAGCAGAGCCATATCCATTGAGTGACCTCACTTATACGCTGACTTTTTTAAAGATTTTTTTGTCTTGTATTTGTGGGTTACGTTGCATAATGTTCTGTGGTGTCCAATATCTGTTTAGGGTACTACTTCCTCTGGGTCTTTTTGTCTAAATTGGGTTCAAGTGTCTGCTAGCTGTACACTTGTTAATGAGGTTTTTAATTTTTAATGAGTTGTGTATTAAGTTCAAGGACGATCTGATTTTTTTGATACAACCGTTGTTGGGTTGGTGTTGGCTATTGGTCTAAGATGATCTGTGGTCGGGGGGATAGCCAGGCAAACATGGTCACCTCTCCCTGTTTCCTTACCTTTTCAAATTGGCCTTGTTAGGTCAGCTGAGGATGCCTTTTCCTAGGAAGGTGTATTATGATGATCACTGATCATTGCCACTTTTTACTTCTATAGGGCCCTGTTTATTCCATTTGTCATTTGTGGTTTTGTCAACTAATTATTCACTGTTTATTATTGGCTAAATTTGTCAATTTTCATGTTCATTTGGTTTTAGAATTCACCCATGTGTTTCCTCCAGGATGTAAATAAAGTGAGGTAATCCAGCATTATATCTTAAAATAGATTTAGCGCCAAATAGGTAAGCCTAGAGATCTGGGCTGCTTCTCCTCTTGTCCAATTCCCTTCCTCAGATCATGGACTGATCATCACCTGAGACATCCTAGCCAATCACAGCCCTAGACAAAGAAGCTGGACATCTGCTCTTGGCTTGGGGTTGGCTTGGGATCAGTCTCTTTTGTACTGACCAATTTCTTTGTGGCAAAATTCATATTTTAAAGCTATGGGTTGATCCAATTTATTTTACTAACATATTTATTGGGGTAGGGGGCTTCAATCTCTCTCAACAATATTTCCATTCACATTGTATATTTTGTGAGGGCTCCTACATGGGTGGACTGGAACAGTGAGGAATTTTGCCCCTGCAGAATACTTAAAGCAGAATTCCTACTCCTCTGCACAGGTGCATAACAACGAAGGGTAAGTCTAGCTTGTTGGAAGCAGATTTCATCGTAATAGGTGTCAGTAGTGAGTTATATGTATGGGCACCCATATATGAGTGTAACTGCCAAAATGTTATTCATCCATGGGTTCATTATTTATCAGGTTTAGTGGGGTTTTATTTATTTATCTAAAAATTTTACAATCCATAATTACACAATCCTTCCTTTTATGGGATTTTCTCTGAGGGAAGTAGTGGAGCCCTCTCAGAGAAGGTTTGGTTTCCAGTCACTTTCTGCGAGATCACCTCCCCAGCGTTCAGTCCTATGGTCCAGAACAGACAGTGGGGCCCTTGTTACGATGGTATTGGGAAATTTTTGGTAACTTGCTTAGGTTTATTGTTAGGTTAAGACTTTTAAATTTAGGAGCTAACCTGTATATATTTTTGTGTGTATTTTGTTTAATGGCTGATATGTGCCTGTTACTGTAATATTGTAAAGATAAAATAAAGTAATTTTCACATTCCAAAAAAGTAATTTAAACCTTCTATTAAGTTATAATTAGTGAATCTCTGGTAAACCAACATCTGAAATTTTAAAGTGTACCTTTTAATTAAGCGAGTAACAATTGCTTGGCTGTTTTCTGTTAAAAGACAAAACCCTTTTAATTTAAAATGTTCCAAAAGCTAGCATTAATTTAATTATTCCTGTTTTAATATCTTGCTTGAATGAATTAGACAATTACTGTACTTATATATGTGTTTGTTACAATCATAGAGATGACAAAGAAAAACATATTTTTTCAAATAATATGATTGAGTTATTAATTCAAGAATTTAATAATAACAACTTCCACAGTAAGTGCGGTTTTTGTGATAAAGTTGGAATATTGTTGACCTTAAGAGTAATAAGACTGGGGTTTTGATTATAAAGAGGGTTATGGTGCTGTAATCTTTGTACACTTTACAAATAATTTTTCCTCTTAAAGAAAGAGTATAAGTCAGTTCCTGCAAAATTTGGAAAGTAAACCTGCAGAGAAGCTGAAACTCTTGACACTGCTTAATACAGCCACATAACTTGAAATAAATATGAGCCGAGTAAGTGTTTTGCATAGCCCAATAAACGAGGTTAACTTTTACTATACTCCCAGATTATAAAAAGCTTAAGACTGGATTTTCCACTATGTTTAACAAATGGTTATATCCCTTACCTATAGTCTCTATTTTCTCCACTTTCATGAATATCTTTAGCTTTTAAATCTTTATTTTTGACCTGTTCTTTCAATGCCCACAGTTCATCTTCCAGCTTTTTCTTGTCCTTTGCGTAAGCTTCTTTTGTTGCCACAGCAATCTTGTTACGGATTTCTGATTGTTGTAGCTTGCTTGCTAAACTTTCTTTGTGTTGTTCATACTTAGCTAACTTTTCTTTCAATTTTAAAAGTTCCCTGTCTTTGTCCATAAGCTTCAAGTCAACTGCCCTTTCATTTGGTGATACACACCTACATTTTCTTTCATTCAAAAGTGAGAGATCCATTTTTACCATATTTGGTAATTTTTCCATTGAGTTCACCAAATCAATTACGTTATCTACATTTTCCAGAAACTCTGGAATTACTGACTGTTTATCTTTAGTTTTCTTCTTGGATTTCAAAAACATTGTTTTAATGTTTAAAAGCATCATGGTTAGCTTCTCTCTGGTGTGTTTTGTGAAATGTGTTTCCATAACTACACACATGTTATAACCATCCAGACATTTATCAATTCTCCCCTTGAGATTCTTCCTGCTGGCCATCTCTGCTGAAATAGAAAAGTTTATAACTATGTTGACAGATGCTTGAGAAGGTTATGATAGTAATTGTTCTTTCATCAGCACCCATAGAGAAGCAAATATTAAAATTAAAAGTTTGTGCATAACATTGATCTAGTATCTGAAAAGACTTCAGACCCCCTCCACGATGCACTTCCATAAATTCCGGATTATTTGTATCCAGAATATAATGCATATCATTTCCAAACTGTAGCTACTTCTTCCTTTATCCAGGTCCTAACAACATAAAACTAATCATATAAATATCCCATCTTTACTGTTGGACTAATGTCAGCCAGAAAGCAATTGCGGGTTAGCATTTAGGTCCCAACCTTAATCATTCCTTCACCCCTATTTTTGTATCACCCCCGTCATTTAATGGGTCATTTAAATGACACATGGCCACTTCTGATTGGCCAGTGTTTTGTCCTTAGCTTTGGTCAAGGGGATAATGGCCAGATTTTAACTGGTAGCCGACAAGACAAGTTCACATTTTAGAAAATTTATTTTAAGATTAGTTATTTGTTTATTTTTCACAGTTTATTTTGTTTTTAGTTATCATTGTCTTGTCTCTACCTACACATTTTTGATCTGCATTGGTATGGCAGCACGAAAGAAGCAAAAACAGTCAGGTAACCCTTACAATTTGCGGAATAAGCTCTAGATACCTGTTGAACTTCAAATAGAGAATGATCATGCGTTTTTGAATGAACTTTCTCAGTCGGGTTCAATTTCTAGGTCGGATACTGAATCTGATATTGAATCGTTGGTTGATACTTTAGTTTCTTTAGTTTCACTGATACTGATGATACTTCCCCTGTTTCAAAACATTCACACCATTTCAAAACATCTAGGAAAACATTGCGTGGTAAGGGAAAAGTAAAACCGGATCCGAGATCAGAAGTTCAACCGGATCAAACTTTGATTAATCAAAGGATATTATCTCAGCTGGATGCAATTGGTAAGCGGTTATCTGTAATTGAAAGTTCTGCTTCTGTTGCCAGTTCTAAAGTTAAAAAATCTGGTTCTGTGTGTGGTAGCACTACTGCCAGTTCAAGTCTCCCCAGTTCCTCAAAAGAGGACACCATGCATGCAAAATTACCCGATTTACATACTATTAGGCATGATAAATTAGTACAAGAGCAAGTCGAGGAACGTATCAGACAATTGGCAAATTCTGATAAAAAAGGTACGGATCCGAGAATAAAATCTCAGCGGGGTGGATCAGTTGATATTTATGTAAAAGAAAAAGTCAAATGGCCGCGTGAGTATGTACTTGCTGGAAACACTAAAGATAAAGGATTTCGTACAATCAATTGAATATTACTCAATTCATGGCGGGTTTCTGTCGGATTATGAGAGAGGAATCATGTCAGATTACCTAAGATCACATGTTAGACTATCTTATCTCCCTTCTCGATGATTCAAATGACTTCTCGTGGCAGGCAGCCAAGGCCAGCTATGCGATTTTATTGTGTCGCATGGAGCAGGGTGAAGTCACTAGTTGGTCACAGACTGATAAGATAGATCGGATCCAGAGGGCTAATGCTCAAAAACATCTTCCTCCATCTCAGCCTCTCCACAGCAATCAAAAATTCAAGAAGAGTGGTTTGGGTCAAAAATTTCATGCCATGTGTTTTCTTTAATGATAATTCGTGCAATTTCTCAAAGCACCATGAAAAACAAAAGGGGTCTTTTACAGACACATTTCTAGATCATGCTTTGCTCAGGATGGGAAGATTGGTACACACAGTGAACTTGATTGTAAGCAAAAATCCAAAAACGATTAACTCTGAGCATGGCCAATGGGGCTACTTTACAGACTGGTTATGCTCAGAAATCGGTTGTAAATATCAAAGATAGCCAATGTTATTGTAGTAGGTATGTATATAATACCAACATTGATGTTTTGAATGTAAAAAAGGCATATAATGCCCCCCCGTTCACTGTGGAAACAGTTGCTATGTAACAGTAACATTTGTAAACCTGTGGTTCCTGGTAGGACTTCTGCTGATGTAGTTAAGCAAAATGCTTACTCTTGCAAGACTAGTGCTAAAAAATCTGTGCCTCTGGAGGCGAATCAGATGGTCAAGCCGAAGGGCGTTCCACCCGAGTCAGTCAAGGAGGAGAATGTACATTGCACTGTAAGTCCTCAGGTTCAAACCAGTGTGTTAACAGGCAAACCCCTCAGTCAAACAAAGCTACTGATAAGGTTGACAGTAATTTATTGTTATGCAATAGATTTGACATTTTACAATCTTATGATGACCAAGAAATTTTTACAGATACTGATAATCTAGCTGATGTTTCAAGTGCACATATGCAGTGTACCTCTCCCTCTTCTGGCAGAGCTTTACCTGGGGATGATAATATCACCTGGGATGTTTTTGATAAAGTATTACTTAAAAAGAAGGTGCATCGAGATACTATTGCTCAGGCAAAATCATGTGATGATTATTTAACATGTAAATCACAAATGGACAAACCTTTTTGGGTTAATCCGTTGTCCCCTCTAAAAATTTACACTGGTGCCCCAACAAGGAATCAAAATATTTCTGATCCTTTGCTGGTCCATCACCTCGTTCGTGCCTCTGGCCGTCCTAACTATCTGGGTTTGCGAATTCCGCTCACTTCAAATCTCAATATTTCTGCATGGCGAATGCATCTTAAAAACTATTGGGATCAACAGTTGGTGGACTTATTGGAATTCGGATCCCCACTGGATTTTGATAGGGGTTTCTACAGAAGACAATCATGCTTCTGCCAGTAAATTTTCACAACATGTAGATGCATATATTAAAGAAGAAGTCTCACTTGGAGCCATGTTGGGACCTTTTGATCGGAAACCATTCGCATTACATGTCTCTCCATTTATGACAAGAGAGAAAGCAGACTCAGATCTTAGGCGAACCATTGTTGACCTTAGTTGGCCAAAAAATAAATCTGTGAATTCTGGTGTCGCAAAAGATAGCTATTTGGGTCCAAAATTTCTTTTGAATTACCCTTCTGTTGATAATATTGTTGATAAAATTATACAGTTAGGACCTGGATCAATGTTATTCAAGATTGACATCAGTCGAGCTTTTCGCCAACTTAAGGTTGATCCTGGGGACATAGATCTTCTGGGTTTCAAACAGTACTCTTATTTTATCGACCAATCTGTCCCATTTGGTTACAGACATGGTTCAATTTTCTTTGAAAAAGTGACAAATAGCATCCGGTATATCATGAGAAGTCATGGATTTCCGGATCTGTACAATTATGTGGATGATTTAATCTATTGTGGCACTCCATCCAACATTTTTCAAGCTTATGAAATGCTTTCTGGCCTCCTTGAACAGCTAGGACTTCAAATCAGTCTTAAAAAGTTAGTACCTCCATCTACCTCTGCCACATGCTTAGGTATCCTAATCAACACAGAAACTAGAACCATGTCTGTTCCCCCTGAAAAATTGGAAAAAATTCAAGACTTATGTCATCAGTGGGAAAATAAAACCACATGTACCAAACAACAGCTACAGTCATTATTGGGCTCCCTTTTATATATCTCTAAGCGTGTCAAGCCAGGTAGGGCTTTTCTCAATCGCATGCTTCAATTTTTAAGGGATATGGGGGATAGTAGGTCAGTAAGATTATCACAGGAATTCTTCAGAGGCCTTGCCTGGTTCAAACAATTCTTGAGGCAGTTTAATGGCATTGTGTACTATGATACAAAACCTATCCAAGCTGAGCTTCACCTAGATGCTTGTGTTACTGGTTTAGGGGCCATTTTTGATAGTGAATGCTATTCCCTTCCTATTCCAAGAGGATTCAATAATTACTCCATTGTGCACTTAGAAATGCTAAACATTGTAGTAGCCCTAAAAGTCTGGGCCAACCAATGGGCCAATAAGAAGGTTTGCATAAAATGTGATAACATGGCACTAGTTGAGGTCTTGCTTTCAGGAAAGACCAAGGATGTCATGCTGGCTACTTGTGCTAGAAATATTTGGATGCTAACAGCTTTATTTAATATCTCCATTCACATTGAAAATATTCCTGGTAAACACAATGTCATTGCAGATTTACTATCTAGGTTTACATTTGACCAAACTTCTTGGGATATTCTAAGAACTCATGTGTCGGATCCGGTTTGGGTCCCCACTCATATTCACTTAACCTGCTTAAATCATAATATTTAGTTTTTCAGGCCTACCAGCAGGAGCAGCCCAGCTGACCACCCAGGCGTGTGCCTGGCTGTTTCAGGCCTTCAGACCCTCCACTCAGAGGACCTACTCTCGCATGTTCTCCGACTACATGGCTTTCTTGGTGGTCTCTGGGCTGGATCCTGTCAGGGTAAATGTCAAAATTCTACTTGAATTTTTAGAGTATTTACATCAAAATCACTGTACTGTCTCTAACATCTCTAACTACCTTCCTGCTGTGTATCTACCTTGATGTATCCAGGCATCTGGCTCGTGATGACATTATTTTTGGCCTAGATTTAGCAATAATTGTCGTAAAATGGTCATAAACTAACCAATTAGGGACAAAGTGGCCAGAATTTCAATTCCAGCCCTTTCGGGCTCTCCATTATGCCCTGTAGCTGCACTTAAATCCCTCTTACGATCATAGTTAGGAAACATTTTAACAGAATCATTCATATTTTACAATGGCACCATTATAAATTCACCTTTCACTCCTTCAGGAGATCTGGTGCCTCCTGGGCCTATCAGCACGGAGTTCCCATAGATGCCATTAAACAACAGGGTACTTGGGCCTCTGACTGTGTATGGCGTTATATTTCAACACAGTCTCATTCCTCTCCCTTGCTTCACGCCTTCCGCCAACACCTACTTTCTTGATGGGTGTTTGGGTGCTCTTTTTTCAAAATTTTTCAAAATTTTACACTCTATCATATCATTTCTCTTTGGCTTATATCTTAAATTGGGTATTTTGCTTGTGTGGTTTTGGTTTCTCTTAGAGTGTCCGCACAACCTCAAAAATTAAAAAAATTATGTATATTTGGTGGCTATACTGTAGGCGGGCATTATTTCAGTTTATATGGCACTCGTCAATGATTCTTTTAACATGTTATATCGACTATTTATAAAGTTATACCAGCATTCTACAAAAAACTTTTAGTCTATTAGTATTGTGTTATTTAATAAAATATGATGTTATTAATAAATGTTAAAAACCCAATTATGGGTCTTCTTACTTGCTATATGACTCTCCTTGAGCTGTGGTCAGTTTGACCTTCTCAGTGACCTTGGCCAAACTGACTTTGGATATGCCCCTTGTGGGGGTTTGCTTGGAGTCCACGCCGTTGATATGGGCCCCTGCTTCCAGCGGCTCTTGTCTGTGCACTTAAACCATTATGGACGTTTGTCAGGGGATTGACCCCCTTTTGACCTTTGTGAGGTCAGAGGACTTTTTCCTCTTCAGCTCTTGAAGGATAGCCAAAAATTCTTCACTTCTTGTAGTACTGATCTCAAAGGTATTTTGATGGGCTGTTCACCCGACTTCTCAAGCCATTCACTTCACCTTGGTTTGGCCTGGGGTTTTTGACCTCTAGGTCGTACATCTTTACCATGTATGACCTTCATGAGGTCATTCATGGTTTGCCTTAGGTGGATTCAACAGGACATCCCAAATAATTCATTTGGTGGTTGTACCACTCATGTTTCATGTTTGCTTCTATTTTACAGAAGCTAATGTGATTGTATTTACATGGGGGTGGGGGAATGTATTATTGAGACCTTATGAAAATTTGGAATTTTACAGGCAGATTTTGATCAAAATTTAATACTTTTGAAGTTATTAGGATCACAGACAGATACAGATTACACATTCTTACAGACAAACAAAATAATACATCCTAAAACATAACCTACCTTCAGGTTCAGAGATTCTTAATTTTTATGCTACAGATATGTTTTTGAAACAGTATATTTTCGTGATATAATGAATGCCTTTTGTATCTATGTTTTCCCTGATGCAGCATGCATAAAAATATTTTTTGATTGAATATCCAGCTATTTGTAGTCCTTGTCTCATATCTTTTTAATACAATGTACTTTTAAGTAACTTTTGTTCATTAGATTATGTAAACTGGGAAATAATCTTGTTTGATACCTTAATCGATATATTTTCTCACACTCTTTTCATTAAATATAAAAGTTTTCACAGTTGAATTACGCGTACATCCCACTCAGAAGTAATGTTAATAACATCAAGTAACAAAGGCAAAATGTGATGTTGATAAAAGTGATCTTGATAAAAAAGTATGTTGATAAAACTGTATTCTGTGCTGGCAATGCAAATATAAATTCGCTGAATATTTATTTATATTTAAAGCACAAACAAATGGGTTTCAAATGTGCCGGACATATGGGCTGCTTGCACAAGAGTGCAAGAAGCACTGTAATTCTAATTGTATTTTTGTGGCGGTTAATCTCTATCTAAAGACAGACTAGGCACAATAGATAAGCAGAAATCCATAATCATTAACCAGAGGTATAACAGGGGTCAGCGCCATGAGGAAAGACCAACAAAAGCAGAAACTAGAGTGGGCATGTTTTTGCCAGATAGCTTCTTTTTGAATTAGTGGAGTGAAGTGGCTCAACATACCTCATCAGGCAAATCATTCCAAATTGTTTGACCATAAAAGCTTGAAAGCAAAACTTATATGACTTATATAGTTAAGTGACAAAATGTTGAACCTCAAGCAACAGACCATATGCTGGGTCTTTATACACAGTATACCTGGGTTTAAGGAAATGTTTAAAATATTTTGGATAACCACTTTGTAGGAACTTGTACACCAGTAAGGCAGTCTTAAATATAGAACGATATTCAATAGGCAGCCAATGGAGAGTTCTTATAACAGGGTTGATGTGTGAATACTTGGTGATGTCAGTAACAATGTACCAACACTATTTTGGACACATTAATGCTTACAAAGGACAAGACCTGTCAGAGGTGTATAACAGACAGACAGAGCTAATCAGACAGACTCCTAAATGAGGAATCGTAGTAGTACCAAACAAAGCATTTGCAGCCATATGAGCAGCATGACATATGACATAGCCTCTGAGACACTTCAGATCCCAGGCTTAAGCAAAACAAGACTGACAGATGTTCTAGACATATCTAGAAAAGGCAAAATCACTATTCAACTATACACTAAAGCTCGTGGCTGCCTCAGCAGGAGAGAGGATATTACCAAAAAATTTAACTGGGAATTTAAGGCTTTGTTGAGTTTTTGTCATGTTTGAACCAAAACGATAAATTCAATTTTATCTAGGTTTAGCTCCAACTTATTTGCAAACAACTACTTTTGACATCATCTAAGCAGGCTAATATTACTATACATTTATTCACTAGTGACCTTATCATTCATAAAAAGGTCATTGTGGATTTTCACCCCCTTACCAAATTTGGCTACACATTAGTTGATTTAACAACTATATAGGTAAACATTTATTTCTAGGCCCCTGATCGTGTCTTCTTTATTCCAGTCTCACCAACTGTATGATAATTCCCTTTATAGCCTTTATCTTACAGGAGCTGATGGAGCCAATCAGTCTATGTATATGGGATGCATACACAGGGAATCACATTGAAGTTTTGCTTTTTATCCTCATTTTCCTGTTGCTTTCACATCCGTAATATTTTAAACTTTGCAAATCAAAATTGCCTTATATATATTATTCCAATTTTATTTGATAAATATAAGTTACTAGTCATGTTGTAAACTTTAGTTCAATGTACTACTGTTGCAAAGAGCATTTAGTATGCTTATGGGGGAGCCTGTTTGTGCAGTTTTGGGTGAGATTTCAACTACATTTTTTCCAGCGTAATGTAAATTGTTTACTGGACCACAACCAATCACAGAGGGCATTCTGCGTCATTGCTTTAAATACTGTTCTCCCGCATCACTTTAAAACTAACGTGCATGATGACAACACATGAACTATAAAACATGACAATGTGTTTTTATGATTTAAGTATTTTAGGACTTATTCCTTTAACGAATATTTTTTTTGTAAAATATCTATAATATGTTAAGCTTCGTACTTTTACTAAGGTACAAAAAAGACACCTGCTACAGCATCTAGTAAGAAGGTCACAGCTTAGCTTGGGATGAAGTCTCGATGAGGAAGATGAAGAAGACTTCTGTAATGTGGCCTTTCTGGTCACGCTTTTGGGAATTGAAGCGTCCAGTCATGTGCTTGCAAGTAGGAATGACCAGATCGAACAGAACTCATTCCACTCCACACTCTTTCTCACAGACATCCCCATTAGTCCAGATGCCAAATGGCCATATTAGGTCCAAGTGTGTTTTGTTGCTATTATGAAGGTTTTTTGTTGATTCAATATCTCTGAGGAGTCCTAATGAAAAATCAGCTGGGTGCCAGCTTGACATCCTTGAGGAATTTTTTTTTAAAAAAAAATACCAAATGGCCGCCATAAACAATTGCAAAGTCTATTTTTTTGCATATCTTTACTTCTAATGTACTTAGAGACACAATCTTGGTGTCTAAGTCTAGGTTTTTTGGATCAAGGAATCTATTTATGATGTAATATAAGATTTAAATCGAAAAGAAATATCATATTTTCAGGAAAACTCTAGCTTAATTGCCAAAAATTTGATCAACACTTACAAACCTTGAATATGAACATACAATCAAATATCACCAAATCAAAATATTTAATTGACCATTAAATGTTCCCTTAAAATGTAAATACAATGTTGTATCCAGATTTGTATTTAATTTAGGTAAAACATTTTAAGCTCCTTGGAATTGAATTTACTAGTAACGTACAGTTAATGAAAATAAAAAACTGTCACCCCAGGCCAGCCCAGGCTTTGACAAATTCTTTTGCCGAGTAAAATAATTTTATTGGTAAAATAATGGTCATTAATTCTCTGACTATCCCAAACTTATGTACCCAACATTGGTCTTCTCAAATACTTCATATGCTACAGGAATTTTTATGTCCACCCCACTGGGGGGTGGACATATTATTTTTGCTTTTTCCGCCGTCCGTCATCCGCCATCTGCCATCAGGATGCTTGGTTTCTGCTCATTTAAAGGAAAAGTATTTATCCTATCTTTACCAAATTTGTTATGGGGGTTTATTGGGTTAATAGCTTTTCTGGGATTGTTTTTGGCGAAGATAGCTCTATAGCTAACTGCGTAATAGCTACTTAGCTACTTTGGTATACTTCTTTTGTTTCCGGGCATTTTAAGGAAACTTATATGACATATCTTTACCAAATTTGGTACGAGTAATAATTAGGTCGATATCTTTGGATTGCTTTTAGTGATAATAGCTATATAACTCATTGAGTGATAGCTGCTTAGCTATTTTGCCAAAAAGGGCAAAACAAATTAGCTCATATCTCCTTAACCGTTCGAGATAGAACCATTTCGTCGAAATTTTCGACCCACAGGGTATCTGATCAATATATTCTTGGCAATTTTTAAAAAATTTTCCCCTCCCCAAAATGGCGGCCATTTTGGATTTTTGAATTTTTGCCAAAAATAGCAAAACACAAATTTGCTTCTATCTCCTTATCTGCGAGATAGAGCAATTTCCTTGAAATTGTCGACCCACAGGGTATCTGTGAAATGTACTCTTGGCAGTGTTCAAAATATTTTCCTCTTTCCAAATATGGCGGCCATTAAAAATTTTCTAATTTTTGCCAAAAATTGAAAAACAGAAATTTGCTTCTGTCTCCTTAACTGTGCAAGATAGAGCGATTTCGTCGAAATTTTCAACCCAACCAATGCAAAAAGGCATGAAGCTGAAATAATTTACACGTATACTAATAAATATTTAAGCATCACTGATATATTTTACAAATGAAACAGGGTCTTGTAAGATTACTGTACAATTTTTGCAAAAGGTTCATGGGGTGGACATTACACATGATAATGTGTGTTCTTCTATGTTATCCTGTGTCTATTCATATGTTGCAGCTACTATCAACAGGGCGTCCTATTTCTAGTCTTAAAAGTTCTTGTGGAACACATCCAAAGTCAAGAAAAATACTGTCACAACTGGAGCCGGATTTTCCAGAAGGGAGACTAACATTGAGAAATGTGTCCTGCTCAATTTTCTGAAATGATGATTGGTGTCTTTAGTAAGCGATCAAAGGAATGGATAAGCCATTTTGGGAAGAGATTCCCAAGTTCTAAAAAGGGTATTAGCTCAGTTTTGAAAATGAATTAGATTTTTGAAACTACCCTGTATGGAATATTTTTACTTGGTGCATCTCAAATTGATTTTTAAATAAAGAAAAAAAATGCAATACACAGGTAATCATTACGAAAAAAAAATTATTTTTTGATCCTGGAATTTCCTTAGGTACTTCATTTTTTTGGAAAATTTAACATGAAAATAGACTTTGTGTGTTTTTATTCACTTAACCTCTCTCTTCCAAGGCCAAGTTGAGTAAAAGTTACAAACTTAAGATAGAAATTGGATGACAGAAATATTGGTTTTAGACTGAGGAGCTTAAATTTTAAATACTCCAGAGAATTTTAATGACCAATAAACTTTTGAAGATCTGCAAAATGCAGCACGATGATAAATGCAGATTATGTGGTACAGTATTTGTCTTACATGTGCAACTTTCAACTAGTTACATGTTTGATTTTCAGTGTCACATGTCTTACTTGTGCAACTTTAAAGTGTTACATCTTTGATTTACTGTGTCTCCCATGTTTTAGATGTGCAACTTTAAAGTGTTACATGTTTGATTTTCCGTGTCACATGTTTTACATGTGTAATTTTTAAATGTTACATGTTTGATTTTCAGTGTCACATGTTTTACATGTGCAACTTTAAAGTGTTACATCTTTGATTTACTGTGTCTCCCATGTTTTACATGTGCAACTTTTAAGTGTTACATGTTTGATTTTCCGTGTCACATGTTTTACATGCGTAATTTTTAAATGTTACATGTTTGATTTTCTGTGTCACATGTTTTACATGTGCAACTTTAAAAGTGCTACATCTTTGATTTTTTGGTGTCACGTGTCTTACATGTGCAACTTTTAAGGTGTTACATGTTTGATTTTCTGTGTCACATGTTTTACTTGTGCAACTTTAAAAGTGCTACATCTTTGATTTTTTGGTGTCACGTGTCTTACATGTGCAACTTTTAAAGTGTTACATGTTTGATTTTCTGTGTCGCATGCTTTACATGTCCAACTTTTAAAGTGTTACATGTTTGATTTTCTGTGTCGCATGTTTTACATGTTTAATTTTAAAAGTGCTACATGTTTGATTTTCTGTGTCACATGTTTTACATGTGCAACTTTAAAAAGTGTTACATGTTTGATTTTCTGTGTCGCAGGTTTTACATGTTTAATTTTAAAAGTGCTACATGTTTGATTTTCTGTGTCACATGTTTTACATGTTCAATTTTAAAAGTGTTACGTTTTCGATTTTCTTTGTCACATGTTTTACATGTTCCAATTTTAAAAGTGTTACATGTTTGATTTTCTGAGTCACATGTTTAACTTTTAAAGTGTTACATGCTTGATTTTCTTTGTCACATGTTTTACATGTTCTAATTTTAAAAGTGTTACATGTTTGATTTTCTGTGTCACATGTTTTACATGTTTAACTTAAAAAGTGTTACATGTTCCAATTTTTCTTTGTCACATGTTTTACATGTTCCAATTTTAAAAGTGTTACGTGTTTGATTTTCTGTGTCACATGTTTTACATGTTCCAATTTTAAAAGTGTTACGTGTTTCATTTTCTGTGTCACATGTTTTACATGTTTAACTTTAAAAGTGTTACATGTTTGATTTTCTGTGTCACATGTTTTACATGTTCCAAATTTAAAAGTGTTACGTTTTCGATTTTCTGTGTCACATGTTTTACATGTCCAACTTTTAAAGTGTTACGTGTTTGATTTTCTGATGTCACATGTATTACATGTTTAACTTTAAAAGTGTTACATGTTTGATTTTATGTGTCACATGTTTTACATGTTCTAATTTTAAAAGTGTTACATGTTTGATTTTCTGTGTCACATGTTTTACATGTTTAACTTTAAAAAGTGTTACATGTTTGATTTTCTGTGTCACATGTCTTACATGTTTAACTTTAAAAGTGTTACGTCTTTGATTTTCTGTGCCACATGTTTTACATGTTCCAATTTTAAAAGTGTTACATCTTTGATTTTATGTGCCACATGTTTTACATGTTCTAATTTTAAAAGTGTTACATGTTTGATTTTCTGTGTCACATGTTTTACATGTTTAACTTTAAAAGTGTTACATGTTTGATTTTCTGTGTCACATGTTTTACATGTTTAACTTTAAAAAGTGTTACATGTTTGATTTTCTGTGTCACATGTCTTACATGTTTAACTTTAAAAGTGTTACGTCTTTGATTTTCTGTGCCACATGTTTTACATGTTCCAATTTTAAAAGTGTTACATCTTTGATTTTATGTGCCACATGTTTTACATGTTCTAATTTTAAAAGTGTTACATGTTTGATTTTCTGTGTCACATGTTTTACATGTTTAACTTTAAAAGTGTTACATGTTTGATTTTCTTTGTCACATGTTTTACATGTTTAACTTTTAAAATGTTACGTCTTCGATTTTCTGTGTCACATGTTTTACATGTTTAACTTTTAAAGTGTTACATGTTTGATTTTCTGTGTCACATGTTTTACATGTTTAACTTTAAAAAGTGTTACATGTTTGATTTTCTGTGCCACATGTTTTACATGTTCCAATTTTAAAAGTGTTACATGTTTGATTTTCTGTGTCACATGTTTTACATGTTTAACTTTAAAAGTGTTACATGTTTGATTTTCTTTGTCACATGTTTTACATGTTTAACTTTTAAAATGTTACGTCTTCGATTTTCTGTGTCACATGTTTTACATGTTTAACTTTTAAAGTGTTACATGTTTGATTTTCTGTGTCACATGTTTTACATGTTTAACTTTAAAAGTGTTACATGTTTGATTTTCTTTGTCACATGTTTTACATGTTTAACTTTTAAAGTGTTACATGTTTGATTTTCTGTGTCACATGTTTTACATGTTTAACTTTAAAAGTGTTACGTCTTTGATTTTCTGTGTCACATGTTTTACATGTTTAACTTTTAAAGTGTTACATGTTTGATTTTCTGTGTCACATGTTTTACATGTTTAACTTTAAAAGTGTTACATGTTTGATTTTCTGTGTCACATGTTTTACATGTTTAACTTTAAAAGTGTTACATGTTTGATTTTCTGTGTCACATGTTTTACATGCTCTAACTTTAAAAGTGTTACATGTTTGATTTTCTGTGTCACATGTTTTACATGTCTAACTTTTAAAATGTTACGTCTTCGATTTTCTGTGTCACATGTTTTACATGTTTAACTTTTAAAGTGTTACATGTTTGATTTTCTGTGTCACATGTTTTACATGTTTAACTTTAAAAGTGTTACGTCTTCGATTTTCTGTGTCACATGTTTTACATGTTTAACTTTAAAAAGTGTTGCATGTTTGATTTTCTGATGTCACATGTATTACATGTTTAACTTTAAAAGTGTTACATGTTTGATTTTCTGTGTCACATGTTTTACATGTTTAACTTTAAAAAGTGTTGCATGTTTGATTTTCTGATGTCACATGTATTACATGTTTAACTTTAAAAGTGTTACGTTTTCGATTTTCTGTGTCACATGTTTTACATGTTTAACTTTAAAAGTGTTACATGTTTGATTTTCTGTGTCACATGTTTTACATGTTTAACTTTAAAAGTGTTACGTTTTCGATTTTCTGTGTCACATGTATTACATGTTTAACTTTAAAAGTGTTGCATGTTTGATTTTCTGATGTCACATGTATTACATGTCTAACTTTTAAAATGTTACGTCTTCGATTTTCTGTGTCACATGTTTTACATGTTTAACTTTTAAAGTGTTACATGTTTGATTTTCTTTGTCACATGTTTTACATGATTAACTTTAAAAGTGTTACATGTTTGATTTTCTGTGTCACATGTTTTACATGTCTAACTTTTAAAATGTTACGTCTTCGATTTTCTGTGTCACATGTTTTACATGTTTAACTTTTAAAGTGTTACATGTTTGATTTTCTGTGTCACATGTTTTACATGTTTAACTTTTAAAGTGTTACATGTTTGATTTTCTTTGTCACATGTTTTACATGATTAACTTTAAAAGTGTTACATGTTTGATTTTCTGTGTCACATGTTTTACATGTCTAACTTTTAAAATGTTACGTCTTCGATTTTCTGTGTCACATGTTTTACATGTTTAACTTTTAAAGTGTTACATGTTTGATTTTCTGTGTCACATGTTTTACATGTTTAACTTTAAAAGTGTTACATGTTTGATTTTCTGTGTCACATGTTTTACATGTTTAACTTTAAAAGTGTTACATGTTTGATTTTCTGTGTCACATGTTTTACATGCTCTAACTTTAAAAGTGTTACATGTTTGATTTTCTGTGTCACATGTTTTACATGTTTAACTTTAAAAGTGTTACATGTTTGATTTTCTGTGTCACATGTTTTACATGTTTAACTTTAAAAGTGTTACATGTTTGATTTTCTTTGTCACATGTTTTACATGTTTAACTTTAAAAGTGTTACGTCTTTGATTTTCTGTGTCACATGTTTTACATGTTTAACTTTTAAAGTGTTACATGTTTGATTTTCTGTGTCACATGTTTTACATGTCTAACTTTTAAAGTGTTACATGTTTGATTTTCTGTGTCACATGTTTTACATGTCTAACTTTTAAAATGTTACGTCTTCGATTTTCTGTGTCACATGTTTTACATGTTTAACTTTTAAAGTGTTACATGTTTGATTTTCTTTGTCACATGTTTTACATGTTTAACTTTTAAAGTGTTACATGTTTGATTTTCTGTGTCACATGTTTTACATGTTTAACTTTAAAAGTGTTACGTCTTTGATTTTCTGTGTCACATGTTTTACATGTTTAACTTTAAAAGTGTTACATGTTTGATTTTCTTTGTCACATGTTTTACATGTTTAACTTTTAAAGTGTTACATGTTTGATTTTCTTTGTCACATGTTTTACATGTTTAACTTTTAAAGTGTTACGTCTTTGATTTTCTGTGTCACATGTTTTACATGTTTAACTTTAAAAGTGTTACATGTTTGATTTTCTTTGTCACATGTTTTACATGTTTAACTTTTAAAATGTTACGTCTTCGATTTTCTGTGTCACATGTTTTACATGTTTAACTTTAAAAGTGTTACGTCTTCGATTTTCTGTGTCACATGTTTTACATGTTTAACTTTAAAAGTGTTACATGTTTGATTTTCTTTGTCACATGTTTTACATGTTTAACTTTTAAAATGTTACGTCTTCGATTTTCTGTGTCACATGTTTTACATGTTTAACTTTAAAAGTGTTACGTCTTCGATTTTCTGTGTCACATGTTTTACATGTTTAACTTTAAAAGTGTTACATGTTTGATTTTCTTTGTCACATGTTTTACATGTTTAACTTTAAAAGTGTTACGTCTTTGATTTTCTGTGTCACATGTTTTACATGTTTAACTTTTAAAGTGTTACATGTTTGATTTTCTGTGTCACATGTTTTACATGTCTAACTTTTAAAGTGTTACATGTTTGATTTTCTGTGTCACATGTTTTACATGTCTAACTTTTAAAATGTTACGTCTTCGATTTTCTGTGTCACATGTTTTACATGTTTAACTTTTAAAGTGTTACATGTTTGATTTTCTTTGTCACATGTTTTACATGTTTAACTTTTAAAGTGTTACATGTTTGATTTTCTGTGTCACATGTTTTACATGTTTAACTTTAAAAGTGTTACGTCTTTGATTTTCTGTGTCACATGTTTTACATGTTTAACTTTTAAAGTGTTACGTCTTTGATTTTCTGTGTCACATGTTTTACATGTTTAACTTTAAAAGTGTTACATGTTTGATTTTCTTTGTCACATGTTTTACATGTTTAACTTTTAAAATGTTACGTCTTCGATTTTCTGTGTCACATGTTTTACATGTTTAACTTTAAAAGTGTTACGTCTTCGATTTTCTGTGTCACATGTTTTACATGTTTAACTTTAAAAGTGTTACATGTTTGATTTTCTTTGTCACATGTTTTACATGTTTAACTTTAAAAGTGTTACGTCTTTGATTTTCTGTGTCACATGTTTTACATGTTTAACTTTTAAAGTGTTACATGTTTGATTTTCTGTGTCACATGTTTTACATGTCTAACTTTTAAAGTGTTACATGTTTGATTTTCTGTGTCACATGTTTTACATGTCTAACTTTTAAAGTGTTACATGTTTGATTTTCTGTGTCACATGTTTTACATGTCTAACTTTTAAAGTGTTACATGTTTGATTTTCTGTGTCACATGTTTTACATGTCTAACTTTTAAAATGTTACGTCTTCGATTTTCTGTGTCACATGTTTTACATGTTTAACTTTTAAAGTGTTACATGTTTGATTTTCTTTGTCACATGTTTTACATGTTTAACTTTTAAAGTGTTACATGTTTGATTTTCTGTGTCACATGTTTTACATGTTTAACTTTAAAAGTGTTACGTCTTTGATTTTCTGTGTCACATGTTTTACATGTTTAACTTTTAAAGTGTTACGTCTTTGATTTTCTGTGTCACATGTTTTACATGTTTAACTTTAAAAGTGTTACATGTTTGATTTTCTTTGTCACATGTTTTACATGTTTAACTTTTAAAGTGTTACATGTTTGATTTTCTGTGTCACATGTTTTACATGCTCTAACTTTAAAAGTGTTACATGTTTGATTTTCTGTGTCACATGTTTTACATGTCTAACTTTTAAAATGTTACGTCTTCGATTTTCTGTGTCACATGTTTTACATGTTTAACTTTAAAAGTGTTACATGTTTGATTTTCTTTGTCACATGTTTTACATGTTTAACTTTTAAAGTGTTACATGTTTGATTTTCTGTGTCACATGTTTTACATGTTTAACTTTAAAAGTGTTACGTCTTCGATTTTCTGTGTCACATGTTTTACATGTTTAACTTTAAAAAGTGTTGCATGTTTGATTTTCTGATGTCACATGTATTACATGTTTAACTTTAAAAGTGTTACATGTTTGATTTTCTGTGTCACATGTTTTACATGTTTAACTTTAAAAAGTGTTGCATGTTTGATTTTCTGATGTCACATGTATTACATGTTTAACTTTAAAAGTGTTACGTTTTCGATTTTCTGTGTCACATGTTTTACATGTTTAACTTTAAAAGTGTTACATGTTTGATTTTCTGTGTCACATGTTTTACATGTTTAACTTTAAAAGTGTTACGTTTTCGATTTTCTGTGTCACATGTATTACATGTTTAACTTTAAAAGTGTTGCATGTTTGATTTTCTGATGTCACATGTATTACATGTCTAACTTTTAAAATGTTACGTCTTTGATTTTCTGTGTCACATGTTTTACATGTTTAACTTTTAAAGTGTTACATGTTTGATTTTCTGTGTCACATGTTTTACATGTCTAACTTTTAAAGTGTTACATGTTTGATTTTCTGTGTCACATGTTTTACATGTCTAACTTTTAAAATGTTACGTCTTCGATTTTCTGTGTCACATGTTTTACATGTTTAACTTTTAAAGTGTTACATGTTTGATTTTCTTTGTCACATGTTTTACATGTTTAACTTTTAAAGTGTTACATGTTTGATTTTCTTTGTCACATGTTTTACATGTTTAACTTTTAAAGTGTTACATGTTTGATTTTCTGTGTCACATGTTTTACATGTTTAACTTTAAAAGTGTTACGTCTTTGATTTTCTGTGTCACATGTTTTACATGTTTAACTTTTAAAGTGTTACATGTTTGATTTTCTGTGTCACATGTTTTACATGTCTAACTTTTAAAGTGTTACATGTTTGATTTTCTGTGTCACATGTTTTACATGTCTAACTTTTAAAATGTTACGTCTTCGATTTTCTGTGTCACATGTTTTACATGTTTAACTTTTAAAGTGTTACATGTTTGATTTTCTTTGTCACATGTTTTACATGTTTAACTTTTAAAGTGTTACATGTTTGATTTTCTGTGTCACATGTTTTACATGTTTAACTTTAAAAGTGTTACATGTTTGATTTTCTTTGTCACATGTTTTACATGTTTAACTTTAAAAGTGTTACGTCTTTGATTTTCTGTGTCACATGTTTTACATGTTTAACTTTTAAAGTGTTACATGTTTGATTTTCTGTGTCACATGTTTTACATGCTCTAACTTTAAAAGTGTTACATGTTTGATTTTCTGTGTCACATGTTTTACATGTCTAACTTTTAAAATGTTACGTCTTCGATTTTCTGTGTCACATGTTTTACATGTTTAACTTTAAAAGTGTTACATGTTTGATTTTCTTTGTCACATGTTTTACATGTTTAACTTTTAAAGTGTTACATGTTTGATTTTCTGTGTCACATGTTTTACATGTTTAACTTTAAAAGTGTTACGTCTTTGATTTTCTGTGTCACATGTTTTACATGTTTAACTTTTAAAGTGTTACGTCTTTGATTTTCTGTGTCACATGTTTTACATGTTTAACTTTAAAAGTGTTACATGTTTGATTTTCTTTGTCACATGTTTTACATGTTTAACTTTTAAAATGTTACGTCTTCGATTTTCTGTGTCACATGTTTTACATGTTTAACTTTAAAAGTGTTACGTCTTCGATTTTCTGTGTCACATGTTTTACATGTTTAACTTTAAAAGTGTTACATGTTTGATTTTCTTTGTCACATGTTTTACATGTTTAACTTTAAAAGTGTTACGTCTTTGATTTTCTGTGTCACATGTTTTACATGTTTAACTTTTAAAGTGTTACATGTTTGATTTTCTGTGTCACATGTTTTACATGTCTAACTTTTAAAGTGTTACATGTTTGATTTTCTGTGTCACATGTTTTACATGTCTAACTTTTAAAGTGTTACATGTTTGATTTTCTGTGTCACATGTTTTACATGTCTAACTTTTAAAGTGTTACATGTTTGATTTTCTGTGTCGCATGCTTTACATGTCCAACTTTTAAAGTGTTACATGTTTGATTTTCTGTGTCGCATGTTTTACATGTTTAATTTTAAAAGTGCTACATGTTTGATTTTCTGTGTCACATGTTTTACATGTGCAACTTTAAAAAGTGTTACATGTTTGATTTTCTGTGTCGCAGGTTTTACATGTTTAATTTTAAAAGTGCTACATGTTTGATTTTCTGTGTCACATGTTTTACATGTTCAATTTTAAAAGTGTTACGTTTTCGATTTTCTTTGTCACATGTTTTACATGTTCCAATTTTAAAAGTGTTACATGTTTGATTTTCTGAGTCACATGTTTAACTTTTAAAGTGTTACATGCTTGATTTTCTTTGTCACATGTTTTACATGTTCTAATTTTAAAAGTGTTACATGTTTGATTTTCTGTGTCACATGTTTTACATGTTTAACTTAAAAAGTGTTACATGTTCCAATTTTTCTTTGTCACATGTTTTACATGTTCCAATTTTAAAAGTGTTACGTGTTTGATTTTCTGTGTCACATGTTTTACATGTTCCAATTTTAAAAGTGTTACGTGTTTCATTTTCTGTGTCACATGTTTTACATGTTTAACTTTAAAAGTGTTACATGTTTGATTTTCTGTGTCACATGTTTTACATGTTCCAAATTTAAAAGTGTTACGTTTTCGATTTTCTGTGTCACATGTTTTACATGTCCAACTTTTAAAGTGTTACGTGTTTGATTTTCTGATGTCACATGTATTACATGTTTAACTTTAAAAGTGTTACATGTTTGATTTTATGTGTCACATGTTTTACATGTTCTAATTTTAAAAGTGTTACATGTTTGATTTTCTGTGTCACATGTTTTACATGTTTAACTTTAAAAAGTGTTACATGTTTGATTTTCTGTGTCACATGTCTTACATGTTTAACTTTAAAAGTGTTACGTCTTTGATTTTCTGTGCCACATGTTTTACATGTTCCAATTTTAAAAGTGTTACATCTTTGATTTTATGTGCCACATGTTTTACATGTTCTAATTTTAAAAGTGTTACATGTTTGATTTTCTGTGTCACATGTTTTACATGTTTAACTTTAAAAGTGTTACATGTTTGATTTTCTGTGTCACATGTTTTACATGTTTAACTTTAAAAAGTGTTACATGTTTGATTTTCTGTGTCACATGTCTTACATGTTTAACTTTAAAAGTGTTACGTCTTTGATTTTCTGTGCCACATGTTTTACATGTTCCAATTTTAAAAGTGTTACATCTTTGATTTTATGTGCCACATGTTTTACATGTTCTAATTTTAAAAGTGTTACATGTTTGATTTTCTGTGTCACATGTTTTACATGTTTAACTTTAAAAGTGTTACATGTTTGATTTTCTTTGTCACATGTTTTACATGTTTAACTTTTAAAATGTTACGTCTTCGATTTTCTGTGTCACATGTTTTACATGTTTAACTTTTAAAGTGTTACATGTTTGATTTTCTGTGTCACATGTTTTACATGTTTAACTTTAAAAAGTGTTACATGTTTGATTTTCTGTGCCACATGTTTTACATGTTCCAATTTTAAAAGTGTTACATGTTTGATTTTCTGTGTCACATGTTTTACATGTTTAACTTTAAAAGTGTTACATGTTTGATTTTCTTTGTCACATGTTTTACATGTTTAACTTTTAAAATGTTACGTCTTCGATTTTCTGTGTCACATGTTTTACATGTTTAACTTTTAAAGTGTTACATGTTTGATTTTCTGTGTCACATGTTTTACATGTTTAACTTTAAAAGTGTTACATGTTTGATTTTCTTTGTCACATGTTTTACATGTTTAACTTTTAAAGTGTTACATGTTTGATTTTCTGTGTCACATGTTTTACATGTTTAACTTTAAAAGTGTTACGTCTTTGATTTTCTGTGTCACATGTTTTACATGTTTAACTTTTAAAGTGTTACATGTTTGATTTTCTGTGTCACATGTTTTACATGTTTAACTTTAAAAGTGTTACATGTTTGATTTTCTGTGTCACATGTTTTACATGTTTAACTTTAAAAGTGTTACATGTTTGATTTTCTGTGTCACATGTTTTACATGCTCTAACTTTAAAAGTGTTACATGTTTGATTTTCTGTGTCACATGTTTTACATGTCTAACTTTTAAAATGTTACGTCTTCGATTTTCTGTGTCACATGTTTTACATGTTTAACTTTTAAAGTGTTACATGTTTGATTTTCTGTGTCACATGTTTTACATGTTTAACTTTAAAAGTGTTACGTCTTCGATTTTCTGTGTCACATGTTTTACATGTTTAACTTTAAAAAGTGTTGCATGTTTGATTTTCTGATGTCACATGTATTACATGTTTAACTTTAAAAGTGTTACATGTTTGATTTTCTGTGTCACATGTTTTACATGTTTAACTTTAAAAAGTGTTGCATGTTTGATTTTCTGATGTCACATGTATTACATGTTTAACTTTAAAAGTGTTACGTTTTCGATTTTCTGTGTCACATGTTTTACATGTTTAACTTTAAAAGTGTTACATGTTTGATTTTCTGTGTCACATGTTTTACATGTTTAACTTTAAAAGTGTTACGTTTTCGATTTTCTGTGTCACATGTATTACATGTTTAACTTTAAAAGTGTTGCATGTTTGATTTTCTGATGTCACATGTATTACATGTCTAACTTTTAAAATGTTACGTCTTCGATTTTCTGTGTCACATGTTTTACATGTTTAACTTTTAAAGTGTTACATGTTTGATTTTCTTTGTCACATGTTTTACATGATTAACTTTAAAAGTGTTACATGTTTGATTTTCTGTGTCACATGTTTTACATGTCTAACTTTTAAAATGTTACGTCTTCGATTTTCTGTGTCACATGTTTTACATGTTTAACTTTTAAAGTGTTACATGTTTGATTTTCTTTGTCACATGTTTTACATGATTAACTTTAAAAGTGTTACATGTTTGATTTTCTGTGTCACATGTTTTACATGTCTAACTTTTAAAATGTTACGTCTTCGATTTTCTGTGTCACATGTTTTACATGTTTAACTTTTAAAGTGTTACATGTTTGATTTTCTGTGTCACATGTTTTACATGTTTAACTTTTAAAGTGTTACATGTTTGATTTTCTTTGTCACATGTTTTACATGATTAACTTTAAAAGTGTTACATGTTTGATTTTCTGTGTCACATGTTTTACATGTCTAACTTTTAAAATGTTACGTCTTCGATTTTCTGTGTCACATGTTTTACATGTTTAACTTTTAAAGTGTTACATGTTTGATTTTCTGTGTCACATGTTTTACATGTTTAACTTTAAAAGTGTTACATGTTTGATTTTCTGTGTCACATGTTTTACATGTTTAACTTTAAAAGTGTTACATGTTTGATTTTCTGTGTCACATGTTTTACATGCTCTAACTTTAAAAGTGTTACATGTTTGATTTTCTGTGTCACATGTTTTACATGTTTAACTTTAAAAGTGTTACATGTTTGATTTTCTGTGTCACATGTTTTACATGTTTAACTTTAAAAGTGTTACATGTTTGATTTTCTTTGTCACATGTTTTACATGTTTAACTTTAAAAGTGTTACGTCTTTGATTTTCTGTGTCACATGTTTTACATGTTTAACTTTTAAAGTGTTACATGTTTGATTTTCTGTGTCACATGTTTTACATGTCTAACTTTTAAAGTGTTACATGTTTGATTTTCTGTGTCACATGTTTTACATGTCTAACTTTTAAAATGTTACGTCTTCGATTTTCTGTGTCACATGTTTTACATGTTTAACTTTTAAAGTGTTACATGTTTGATTTTCTTTGTCACATGTTTTACATGTTTAACTTTTAAAGTGTTACATGTTTGATTTTCTGTGTCACATGTTTTACATGTTTAACTTTAAAAGTGTTACGTCTTTGATTTTCTGTGTCACATGTTTTACATGTTTAACTTTAAAAGTGTTACATGTTTGATTTTCTTTGTCACATGTTTTACATGTTTAACTTTTAAAGTGTTACATGTTTGATTTTCTTTGTCACATGTTTTACATGTTTAACTTTTAAAGTGTTACGTCTTTGATTTTCTGTGTCACATGTTTTACATGTTTAACTTTAAAAGTGTTACATGTTTGATTTTCTGTGTCACATGTTTTACATGTTTAACTTTAAAAAGTGTTACATGTTTGATTTTCTGTGTCACATGTCTTACATGTTTAACTTTAAAAGTGTTACGTCTTCGATTTTCTGTGTCACATGTTTTACATGTTTAACTTTAAAAGTGTTACATGTTTGATTTTCTTTGTCACATGTTTTACATGTTTAACTTTTAAAGTGTTACATGTTTGATTTTATGTGTCACATGTTTTACATGTTCTAATTTTAAAAGTGTTACATGTTTGATTTTCTGTGTCACATGTTTTACATGTTTAACTTTAAAAAGTGTTACATGTTTGATTTTCTGTGTCACATGTCTTACATGTTTAACTTTAAAAGTGTTACGTCTTTGATTTTCTGTGCCACATGTTTTACATGTTCCAATTTTAAAAGTGTTACATCTTTGATTTTATGTGCCACATGTTTTACATGTTCTAATTTTAAAAGTGTTACATGTTTGATTTTCTGTGTCACATGTTTTACATGTTTAACTTTAAAAGTGTTACATGTTTGATTTTCTGTGTCACATGTTTTACATGTTTAACTTTAAAAAGTGTTACATGTTTGATTTTCTGTGTCACATGTCTTACATGTTTAACTTTAAAAGTGTTACGTCTTTGATTTTCTGTGCCACATGTTTTACATGTTCCAATTTTAAAAGTGTTACATCTTTGATTTTATGTGCCACATGTTTTACATGTTCTAATTTTAAAAGTGTTACATGTTTGATTTTCTGTGTCACATGTTTTACATGTTTAACTTTAAAAGTGTTACATGTTTGATTTTCTTTGTCACATGTTTTACATGTTTAACTTTTAAAATGTTACGTCTTCGATTTTCTGTGTCACATGTTTTACATGTTTAACTTTTAAAGTGTTACATGTTTGATTTTCTGTGTCACATGTTTTACATGTTTAACTTTAAAAAGTGTTACATGTTTGATTTTCTGTGCCACATGTTTTACATGTTCCAATTTTAAAAGTGTTACATGTTTGATTTTCTGTGTCACATGTTTTACATGTTTAACTTTAAAAGTGTTACATGTTTGATTTTCTTTGTCACATGTTTTACATGTTTAACTTTTAAAATGTTACGTCTTCGATTTTCTGTGTCACATGTTTTACATGTTTAACTTTTAAAGTGTTACATGTTTGATTTTCTGTGTCACATGTTTTACATGTTTAACTTTAAAAGTGTTACATGTTTGATTTTCTTTGTCACATGTTTTACATGTTTAACTTTTAAAGTGTTACATGTTTGATTTTCTGTGTCACATGTTTTACATGTTTAACTTTAAAAGTGTTACGTCTTTGATTTTCTGTGTCACATGTTTTACATGTTTAACTTTTAAAGTGTTACATGTTTGATTTTCTGTGTCACATGTTTTACATGTTTAACTTTAAAAGTGTTACATGTTTGATTTTCTGTGTCACATGTTTTACATGTTTAACTTTAAAAGTGTTACATGTTTGATTTTCTGTGTCACATGTTTTACATGCTCTAACTTTAAAAGTGTTACATGTTTGATTTTCTGTGTCACATGTTTTACATGTCTAACTTTTAAAATGTTACGTCTTCGATTTTCTGTGTCACATGTTTTACATGTTTAACTTTTAAAGTGTTACATGTTTGATTTTCTGTGTCACATGTTTTACATGTTTAACTTTAAAAGTGTTACGTCTTCGATTTTCTGTGTCACATGTTTTACATGTTTAACTTTAAAAAGTGTTGCATGTTTGATTTTCTGATGTCACATGTATTACATGTTTAACTTTAAAAGTGTTACATGTTTGATTTTCTGTGTCACATGTTTTACATGTTTAACTTTAAAAAGTGTTGCATGTTTGATTTTCTGATGTCACATGTATTACATGTTTAACTTTAAAAGTGTTACGTTTTCGATTTTCTGTGTCACATGTTTTACATGTTTAACTTTAAAAGTGTTACATGTTTGATTTTCTGTGTCACATGTTTTACATGTTTAACTTTAAAAGTGTTACGTTTTCGATTTTCTGTGTCACATGTATTACATGTTTAACTTTAAAAGTGTTGCATGTTTGATTTTCTGATGTCACATGTATTACATGTCTAACTTTTAAAATGTTACGTCTTCGATTTTCTGTGTCACATGTTTTACATGTTTAACTTTTAAAGTGTTACATGTTTGATTTTCTTTGTCACATGTTTTACATGATTAACTTTAAAAGTGTTACATGTTTGATTTTCTGTGTCACATGTTTTACATGTCTAACTTTTAAAATGTTACGTCTTCGATTTTCTGTGTCACATGTTTTACATGTTTAACTTTTAAAGTGTTACATGTTTGATTTTCTTTGTCACATGTTTTACATGATTAACTTTAAAAGTGTTACATGTTTGATTTTCTGTGTCACATGTTTTACATGTCTAACTTTTAAAATGTTACGTCTTCGATTTTCTGTGTCACATGTTTTACATGTTTAACTTTTAAAGTGTTACATGTTTGATTTTCTGTGTCACATGTTTTACATGTTTAACTTTTAAAGTGTTACATGTTTGATTTTCTTTGTCACATGTTTTACATGATTAACTTTAAAAGTGTTACATGTTTGATTTTCTGTGTCACATGTTTTACATGTCTAACTTTTAAAATGTTACGTCTTCGATTTTCTGTGTCACATGTTTTACATGTTTAACTTTTAAAGTGTTACATGTTTGATTTTCTGTGTCACATGTTTTACATGTTTAACTTTAAAAGTGTTACATGTTTGATTTTCTGTGTCACATGTTTTACATGTTTAACTTTAAAAGTGTTACATGTTTGATTTTCTGTGTCACATGTTTTACATGCTCTAACTTTAAAAGTGTTACATGTTTGATTTTCTGTGTCACATGTTTTACATGTTTAACTTTAAAAGTGTTACATGTTTGATTTTCTGTGTCACATGTTTTACATGTTTAACTTTAAAAGTGTTACATGTTTGATTTTCTTTGTCACATGTTTTACATGTTTAACTTTAAAAGTGTTACGTCTTTGATTTTCTGTGTCACATGTTTTACATGTTTAACTTTTAAAGTGTTACATGTTTGATTTTCTGTGTCACATGTTTTACATGTCTAACTTTTAAAGTGTTACATGTTTGATTTTCTGTGTCACATGTTTTACATGTCTAACTTTTAAAATGTTACGTCTTCGATTTTCTGTGTCACATGTTTTACATGTTTAACTTTTAAAGTGTTACATGTTTGATTTTCTTTGTCACATGTTTTACATGTTTAACTTTTAAAGTGTTACATGTTTGATTTTCTGTGTCACATGTTTTACATGTTTAACTTTAAAAGTGTTACGTCTTTGATTTTCTGTGTCACATGTTTTACATGTTTAACTTTAAAAGTGTTACATGTTTGATTTTCTTTGTCACATGTTTTACATGTTTAACTTTTAAAGTGTTACATGTTTGATTTTCTTTGTCACATGTTTTACATGTTTAACTTTTAAAGTGTTACGTCTTTGATTTTCTGTGTCACATGTTTTACATGTTTAACTTTAAAAGTGTTACATGTTTGATTTTCTTTGTCACATGTTTTACATGTTTAACTTTTAAAATGTTACGTCTTCGATTTTCTGTGTCACATGTTTTACATGTTTAACTTTAAAAGTGTTACGTCTTCGATTTTCTGTGTCACATGTTTTACATGTTTAACTTTAAAAGTGTTACATGTTTGATTTTCTTTGTCACATGTTTTACATGTTTAACTTTTAAAATGTTACGTCTTCGATTTTCTGTGTCACATGTTTTACATGTTTAACTTTAAAAGTGTTACGTCTTCGATTTTCTGTGTCACATGTTTTACATGTTTAACTTTAAAAGTGTTACATGTTTGATTTTCTTTGTCACATGTTTTACATGTTTAACTTTTAAAATGTTACGTCTTCGATTTTCTGTGTCACATGTTTTACATGTTTAACTTTAAAAGTGTTACGTCTTCGATTTTCTGTGTCACATGTTTTACATGTTTAACTTTAAAAGTGTTACATGTTTGATTTTCTTTGTCACATGTTTTACATGTTTAACTTTAAAAGTGTTACGTCTTTGATTTTCTGTGTCACATGTTTTACATGTTTAACTTTTAAAGTGTTACATGTTTGATTTTCTGTGTCACATGTTTTACATGTCTAACTTTTAAAGTGTTACATGTTTGATTTTCTGTGTCACATGTTTTACATGTCTAACTTTTAAAATGTTACGTCTTCGATTTTCTGTGTCACATGTTTTACATGTTTAACTTTTAAAGTGTTACATGTTTGATTTTCTTTGTCACATGTTTTACATGTTTAACTTTTAAAGTGTTACATGTTTGATTTTCTGTGTCACATGTTTTACATGTTTAACTTTAAAAGTGTTACGTCTTTGATTTTCTGTGTCACATGTTTTACATGTTTAACTTTTAAAGTGTTACGTCTTTGATTTTCTGTGTCACATGTTTTACATGTTTAACTTTAAAAGTGTTACATGTTTGATTTTCTTTGTCACATGTTTTACATGTTTAACTTTTAAAATGTTACGTCTTCGATTTTCTGTGTCACATGTTTTACATGTTTAACTTTAAAAGTGTTACGTCTTCGATTTTCTGTGTCACATGTTTTACATGTTTAACTTTAAAAGTGTTACATGTTTGATTTTCTTTGTCACATGTTTTACATGTTTAACTTTAAAAGTGTTACGTCTTTGATTTTCTGTGTCACATGTTTTACATGTTTAACTTTTAAAGTGTTACATGTTTGATTTTCTGTGTCACATGTTTTACATGTCTAACTTTTAAAGTGTTACATGTTTGATTTTCTGTGTCACATGTTTTACATGTCTAACTTTTAAAGTGTTACATGTTTGATTTTCTGTGTCACATGTTTTACATGTCTAACTTTTAAAGTGTTACATGTTTGATTTTCTGTGTCGCATGCTTTACATGTCCAACTTTTAAAGTGTTACATGTTTGATTTTCTGTGTCGCATGTTTTACATGTTTAATTTTAAAAGTGCTACATGTTTGATTTTCTGTGTCACATGTTTTACATGTGCAACTTTAAAAAGTGTTACATGTTTGATTTTCTGTGTCGCAGGTTTTACATGTTTAATTTTAAAAGTGCTACATGTTTGATTTTCTGTGTCACATGTTTTACATGTTCAATTTTAAAAGTGTTACGTTTTCGATTTTCTTTGTCACATGTTTTACATGTTCCAATTTTAAAAGTGTTACATGTTTGATTTTCTGAGTCACATGTTTAACTTTTAAAGTGTTACATGCTTGATTTTCTTTGTCACATGTTTTACATGTTCTAATTTTAAAAGTGTTACATGTTTGATTTTCTGTGTCACATGTTTTACATGTTTAACTTAAAAAGTGTTACATGTTCCAATTTTTCTTTGTCACATGTTTTACATGTTCCAATTTTAAAAGTGTTACGTGTTTGATTTTCTGTGTCACATGTTTTACATGTTCCAATTTTAAAAGTGTTACGTGTTTCATTTTCTGTGTCACATGTTTTACATGTTTAACTTTAAAAGTGTTACATGTTTGATTTTCTGTGTCACATGTTTTACATGTTCCAAATTTAAAAGTGTTACGTTTTCGATTTTCTGTGTCACATGTTTTACATGTCCAACTTTTAAAGTGTTACGTGTTTGATTTTCTGATGTCACATGTATTACATGTTTAACTTTAAAAGTGTTACATGTTTGATTTTATGTGTCACATGTTTTACATGTTCTAATTTTAAAAGTGTTACATGTTTGATTTTCTGTGTCACATGTTTTACATGTTTAACTTTAAAAAGTGTTACATGTTTGATTTTCTGTGTCACATGTCTTACATGTTTAACTTTAAAAGTGTTACGTCTTTGATTTTCTGTGCCACATGTTTTACATGTTCCAATTTTAAAAGTGTTACATCTTTGATTTTATGTGCCACATGTTTTACATGTTCTAATTTTAAAAGTGTTACATGTTTGATTTTCTGTGTCACATGTTTTACATGTTTAACTTTAAAAGTGTTACATGTTTGATTTTCTGTGTCACATGTTTTACATGTTTAACTTTAAAAAGTGTTACATGTTTGATTTTCTGTGTCACATGTCTTACATGTTTAACTTTAAAAGTGTTACGTCTTTGATTTTCTGTGCCACATGTTTTACATGTTCCAATTTTAAAAGTGTTACATCTTTGATTTTATGTGCCACATGTTTTACATGTTCTAATTTTAAAAGTGTTACATGTTTGATTTTCTGTGTCACATGTTTTACATGTTTAACTTTAAAAGTGTTACATGTTTGATTTTCTTTGTCACATGTTTTACATGTTTAACTTTTAAAATGTTACGTCTTCGATTTTCTGTGTCACATGTTTTACATGTTTAACTTTTAAAGTGTTACATGTTTGATTTTCTGTGTCACATGTTTTACATGTTTAACTTTAAAAAGTGTTACATGTTTGATTTTCTGTGCCACATGTTTTACATGTTCCAATTTTAAAAGTGTTACATGTTTGATTTTCTGTGTCACATGTTTTACATGTTTAACTTTAAAAGTGTTACATGTTTGATTTTCTTTGTCACATGTTTTACATGTTTAACTTTTAAAATGTTACGTCTTCGATTTTCTGTGTCACATGTTTTACATGTTTAACTTTTAAAGTGTTACATGTTTGATTTTCTGTGTCACATGTTTTACATGTTTAACTTTAAAAGTGTTACATGTTTGATTTTCTTTGTCACATGTTTTACATGTTTAACTTTTAAAGTGTTACATGTTTGATTTTCTGTGTCACATGTTTTACATGTTTAACTTTAAAAGTGTTACGTCTTTGATTTTCTGTGTCACATGTTTTACATGTTTAACTTTTAAAGTGTTACATGTTTGATTTTCTGTGTCACATGTTTTACATGTTTAACTTTAAAAGTGTTACATGTTTGATTTTCTGTGTCACATGTTTTACATGTTTAACTTTAAAAGTGTTACATGTTTGATTTTCTGTGTCACATGTTTTACATGCTCTAACTTTAAAAGTGTTACATGTTTGATTTTCTGTGTCACATGTTTTACATGTCTAACTTTTAAAATGTTACGTCTTCGATTTTCTGTGTCACATGTTTTACATGTTTAACTTTTAAAGTGTTACATGTTTGATTTTCTGTGTCACATGTTTTACATGTTTAACTTTAAAAGTGTTACGTCTTCGATTTTCTGTGTCACATGTTTTACATGTTTAACTTTAAAAAGTGTTGCATGTTTGATTTTCTGATGTCACATGTATTACATGTTTAACTTTAAAAGTGTTACATGTTTGATTTTCTGTGTCACATGTTTTACATGTTTAACTTTAAAAAGTGTTGCATGTTTGATTTTCTGATGTCACATGTATTACATGTTTAACTTTAAAAGTGTTACGTTTTCGATTTTCTGTGTCACATGTTTTACATGTTTAACTTTAAAAGTGTTACATGTTTGATTTTCTGTGTCACATGTTTTACATGTTTAACTTTAAAAGTGTTACGTTTTCGATTTTCTGTGTCACATGTATTACATGTTTAACTTTAAAAGTGTTGCATGTTTGATTTTCTGATGTCACATGTATTACATGTCTAACTTTTAAAATGTTACGTCTTCGATTTTCTGTGTCACATGTTTTACATGTTTAACTTTTAAAGTGTTACATGTTTGATTTTCTTTGTCACATGTTTTACATGATTAACTTTAAAAGTGTTACATGTTTGATTTTCTGTGTCACATGTTTTACATGTCTAACTTTTAAAATGTTACGTCTTCGATTTTCTGTGTCACATGTTTTACATGTTTAACTTTTAAAGTGTTACATGTTTGATTTTCTTTGTCACATGTTTTACATGATTAACTTTAAAAGTGTTACATGTTTGATTTTCTGTGTCACATGTTTTACATGTCTAACTTTTAAAATGTTACGTCTTCGATTTTCTGTGTCACATGTTTTACATGTTTAACTTTTAAAGTGTTACATGTTTGATTTTCTGTGTCACATGTTTTACATGTTTAACTTTTAAAGTGTTACATGTTTGATTTTCTTTGTCACATGTTTTACATGATTAACTTTAAAAGTGTTACATGTTTGATTTTCTGTGTCACATGTTTTACATGTCTAACTTTTAAAATGTTACGTCTTCGATTTTCTGTGTCACATGTTTTACATGTTTAACTTTTAAAGTGTTACATGTTTGATTTTCTGTGTCACATGTTTTACATGTTTAACTTTAAAAGTGTTACATGTTTGATTTTCTGTGTCACATGTTTTACATGTTTAACTTTAAAAGTGTTACATGTTTGATTTTCTGTGTCACATGTTTTACATGCTCTAACTTTAAAAGTGTTACATGTTTGATTTTCTGTGTCACATGTTTTACATGTTTAACTTTAAAAGTGTTACATGTTTGATTTTCTGTGTCACATGTTTTACATGTTTAACTTTAAAAGTGTTACATGTTTGATTTTCTTTGTCACATGTTTTACATGTTTAACTTTAAAAGTGTTACGTCTTTGATTTTCTGTGTCACATGTTTTACATGTTTAACTTTTAAAGTGTTACATGTTTGATTTTCTGTGTCACATGTTTTACATGTCTAACTTTTAAAGTGTTACATGTTTGATTTTCTGTGTCACATGTTTTACATGTCTAACTTTTAAAATGTTACGTCTTCGATTTTCTGTGTCACATGTTTTACATGTTTAACTTTTAAAGTGTTACATGTTTGATTTTCTTTGTCACATGTTTTACATGTTTAACTTTTAAAGTGTTACATGTTTGATTTTCTGTGTCACATGTTTTACATGTTTAACTTTAAAAGTGTTACGTCTTTGATTTTCTGTGTCACATGTTTTACATGTTTAACTTTAAAAGTGTTACATGTTTGATTTTCTTTGTCACATGTTTTACATGTTTAACTTTTAAAGTGTTACATGTTTGATTTTCTTTGTCACATGTTTTACATGTTTAACTTTTAAAGTGTTACGTCTTTGATTTTCTGTGTCACATGTTTTACATGTTTAACTTTAAAAGTGTTACATGTTTGATTTTCTTTGTCACATGTTTTACATGTTTAACTTTTAAAATGTTACGTCTTCGATTTTCTGTGTCACATGTTTTACATGTTTAACTTTAAAAGTGTTACGTCTTCGATTTTCTGTGTCACATGTTTTACATGTTTAACTTTAAAAGTGTTACATGTTTGATTTTCTTTGTCACATGTTTTACATGTTTAACTTTTAAAATGTTACGTCTTCGATTTTCTGTGTCACATGTTTTACATGTTTAACTTTAAAAGTGTTACGTCTTCGATTTTCTGTGTCACATGTTTTACATGTTTAACTTTAAAAGTGTTACATGTTTGATTTTCTTTGTCACATGTTTTACATGTTTAACTTTTAAAATGTTACGTCTTCGATTTTCTGTGTCACATGTTTTACATGTTTAACTTTAAAAGTGTTACGTCTTCGATTTTCTGTGTCACATGTTTTACATGTTTAACTTTAAAAGTGTTACATGTTTGATTTTCTTTGTCACATGTTTTACATGTTTAACTTTAAAAGTGTTACGTCTTTGATTTTCTGTGTCACATGTTTTACATGTTTAACTTTTAAAGTGTTACATGTTTGATTTTCTGTGTCACATGTTTTACATGTCTAACTTTTAAAGTGTTACATGTTTGATTTTCTGTGTCACATGTTTTACATGTCTAACTTTTAAAATGTTACGTCTTCGATTTTCTGTGTCACATGTTTTACATGTTTAACTTTTAAAGTGTTACATGTTTGATTTTCTTTGTCACATGTTTTACATGTTTAACTTTTAAAGTGTTACATGTTTGATTTTCTGTGTCACATGTTTTACATGTTTAACTTTAAAAGTGTTACGTCTTTGATTTTCTGTGTCACATGTTTTACATGTTTAACTTTTAAAGTGTTACGTCTTTGATTTTCTGTGTCACATGTTTTACATGTTTAACTTTAAAAGTGTTACATGTTTGATTTTCTTTGTCACATGTTTTACATGTTTAACTTTTAAAATGTTACGTCTTCGATTTTCTGTGTCACATGTTTTACATGTTTAACTTTAAAAGTGTTACGTCTTCGATTTTCTGTGTCACATGTTTTACATGTTTAACTTTAAAAGTGTTACATGTTTGATTTTCTTTGTCACATGTTTTACATGTTTAACTTTAAAAGTGTTACGTCTTTGATTTTCTGTGTCACATGTTTTACATGTTTAACTTTTAAAGTGTTACATGTTTGATTTTCTGTGTCACATGTTTTACATGTCTAACTTTTAAAGTGTTACATGTTTGATTTTCTGTGTCACATGTTTTACATGTCTAACTTTTAAAGTGTTACATGTTTGATTTTCTGTGTCACATGTTTTACATGTCTAACTTTTAAAGTGTTACATGTTTGATTTTCTGTGTCACATGTTTTACATGTCTAACTTTTAAAATGTTACGTCTTCGATTTTCTGTGTCACATGTTTTACATGTTTAACTTTTAAAGTGTTACATGTTTGATTTTCTTTGTCACATGTTTTACATGTTTAACTTTTAAAGTGTTACATGTTTGATTTTCTGTGTCACATGTTTTACATGTTTAACTTTAAAAGTGTTACGTCTTTGATTTTCTGTGTCACATGTTTTACATGTTTAACTTTTAAAGTGTTACGTCTTTGATTTTCTGTGTCACATGTTTTACATGTTTAACTTTAAAAGTGTTACATGTTTGATTTTCTTTGTCACATGTTTTACATGTTTAACTTTTAAAGTGTTACATGTTTGATTTTCTGTGTCACATGTTTTACATGCTCTAACTTTAAAAGTGTTACATGTTTGATTTTCTGTGTCACATGTTTTACATGTCTAACTTTTAAAATGTTACGTCTTCGATTTTCTGTGTCACATGTTTTACATGTTTAACTTTAAAAGTGTTACATGTTTGATTTTCTTTGTCACATGTTTTACATGTTTAACTTTTAAAGTGTTACATGTTTGATTTTCTGTGTCACATGTTTTACATGTTTAACTTTAAAAGTGTTACGTCTTCGATTTTCTGTGTCACATGTTTTACATGTTTAACTTTAAAAAGTGTTGCATGTTTGATTTTCTGATGTCACATGTATTACATGTTTAACTTTAAAAGTGTTACATGTTTGATTTTCTGTGTCACATGTTTTACATGTTTAACTTTTAAAGTGTTACATGTTTGATTTTCTTTGTCACATGTTTTACATGTTTAACTTTTAAAGTGTTACATGTTTGATTTTCTGTGTCACATGTTTTACATGTTTAACTTTAAAAGTGTTACGTCTTTGATTTTCTGTGTCACATGTTTTACATGTTTAACTTTTAAAGTGTTACGTCTTTGATTTTCTGTGTCACATGTTTTACATGTTTAACTTTAAAAGTGTTACATGTTTGATTTTCTTTGTCACATGTTTTACATGTTTAACTTTTAAAGTGTTACATGTTTGATTTTCTGTGTCACATGTTTTACATGCTCTAACTTTAAAAGTGTTACATGTTTGATTTTCTGTGTCACATGTTTTACATGTCTAACTTTTAAAATGTTACGTCTTCGATTTTCTGTGTCACATGTTTTACATGTTTAACTTTAAAAGTGTTACATGTTTGATTTTCTTTGTCACATGTTTTACATGTTTAACTTTTAAAGTGTTACATGTTTGATTTTCTGTGTCACATGTTTTACATGTTTAACTTTAAAAGTGTTACGTCTTCGATTTTCTGTGTCACATGTTTTACATGTTTAACTTTAAAAGTGTTACGTTTTCGATTTTCTGTGTCACATGTTTTACATGTTTAACTTTAAAAGTGTTACATGTTTGATTTTCTGTGTCACATGTTTTACATGTTTAACTTTAAAAGTGTTACGTTTTCGATTTTCTGTGTCACATGTATTACATGTTTAACTTTAAAAGTGTTGCATGTTTGATTTTCTGATGTCACATGTATTACATGTCTAACTTTTAAAATGTTACGTCTTTGATTTTCTGTGTCACATGTTTTACATGTTTAACTTTTAAAGTGTTACATGTTTGATTTTCTGTGTCACATGTTTTACATGTCTAACTTTTAAAGTGTTACATGTTTGATTTTCTGTGTCACATGTTTTACATGTCTAACTTTTAAAATGTTACGTCTTCGATTTTCTGTGTCACATGTTTTACATGTTTAACTTTTAAAGTGTTACATGTTTGATTTTCTTTGTCACATGTTTTACATGTTTAACTTTTAAAGTGTTACATGTTTGATTTTCTTTGTCACATGTTTTACATGTTTAACTTTTAAAGTGTTACATGTTTGATTTTCTGTGTCACATGTTTTACATGTTTAACTTTAAAAGTGTTACGTCTTTGATTTTCTGTGTCACATGTTTTACATGTTTAACTTTTAAAGTGTTACATGTTTGATTTTCTGTGTCACATGTTTTACATGTCTAACTTTTAAAGTGTTACATGTTTGATTTTCTGTGTCACATGTTTTACATGTCTAACTTTTAAAATGTTACGTCTTCGATTTTCTGTGTCACATGTTTTACATGTTTAACTTTTAAAGTGTTACATGTTTGATTTTCTTTGTCACATGTTTTACATGTTTAACTTTTAAAGTGTTACATGTTTGATTTTCTGTGTCACATGTTTTACATGTTTAACTTTAAAAGTGTTACATGTTTGATTTTCTTTGTCACATGTTTTACATGTTTAACTTTAAAAGTGTTACGTCTTTGATTTTCTGTGTCACATGTTTTACATGTTTAACTTTTAAAGTGTTACATGTTTGATTTTCTGTGTCACATGTTTTACATGTCTAACTTTTAAAGTGTTACATGTTTGATTTTCTGTGTCACATGTTTTACATGTCTAACTTTTAAAATGTTACGTCTTCGATTTTCTGTGTCACATGTTTTACATGTTTAACTTTAAAAGTGTTACATGTTTGATTTTCTTTGTCACATGTTTTACATGTTTAACTTTTAAAATGTTACGTCTTCGATTTTCTGTGTCACATGTTTTACATGTTTAACTTTAAAAGTGTTACGTCTTCGATTTTCTGTGTCACATGTTTTACATGTTTAACTTTAAAAGTGTTACATGTTTGATTTTCTTTGTCACATGTTTTACATGTTTAACTTTAAAAGTGTTACGTCTTTGATTTTCTGTGTCACATGTTTTACATGTTTAACTTTTAAAGTGTTACATGTTTGATTTTCTGTGTCACATGTTTTACATGTCTAACTTTTAAAGTGTTACATGTTTGATTTTCTGTGTCACATGTTTTACATGTCTAACTTTTAAAATGTTACGTCTTCGATTTTCTGTGTCACATGTTTTACATGTTTAACTTTAAAAGTGTTACATGTTTGATTTTCTTTGTCACATGTTTTACATGTTTAACTTTTAAAGTGTTACATGTTTGATTTTCTTTGTCACATGTTTTACATGTCTAACTTTTAAAGTGTTACATGTTTGATTTTCTGTGTCACATGTTTTACATGTCTAACTTTTAAAATGTTACGTCTTCGATTTTCTGTGTCACATGTTTTACATGTTTAACTTTAAAAGTGTTACATGTTTGATTTTCTTTGTCACATGTTTTACATGTTTAACTTTTAAAGTGTTACATGTTTGATTTTCTTTGTCACATGTTTTACATGTTTAACTTTTAAAGTGTTACGTCTTTGATTTTCTGTGTCACATGTTTTACATGTTTAACTTTAAAAGTGTTACATGTTTGATTTTCTTTGTCACATGTTTTACATGTTTAACTTTTAAAATGTTACGTCTTCGATTTTCTGTGTCACATGTTTTACATGTTTAACTTTAAAAGTGTTACGTCTTCGATTTTCTGTGTCACATGTTTTACATGTTTAACTTTAAAAGTGTTACATGTTTGATTTTCTTTGTCACATGTTTTACATGTTTAACTTTAAAAGTGTTACATGTTTGATTTTCTTTGTCACATGTTTTACATGTTTAACTTTTAAAATGTTACGTCTTCGATTTTCTGTGTCACATGTTTTACATGTTTAACTTTAAAAGTGTTACGTCTTCGATTTTCTGTGTCACATGTTTTACATGTTTAACTTTAAAAGTGTTACATGTTTGATTTTCTTTGTCACATGTTTTACATGTTCAAATTTTAAAAGTGTTACATGTTTGATTTTCTGTGTCACATGTTTTACATGTTCAAATTTTAAAAAGTGTTACGTTTTCGATTTTCTTTGTCACATGTTTTACATGTCTAACTTTAAAAGTGTTACGTTTTCGATTTTCTGTGTCACATGTTTTACATGTGAAACTTTAAAAAGTGTTACGTTTTCGATTTTCTGTGTCACATGTATTACATGTTTAACTTTAAAAGTGTTACATGTTCGATTTTCTGTGTCACATGTTTTACATGTCAAACTTTAAAAGTGTTACGTTTTCGATTTTCTTTGTCACATGTTTTACATGTCAAACTTTAAAAGTGTTACGTTTTCGATTTTCTGTGTCACATGTTTTACATGTCAAACTTTAAAAGTGTTACGTTTTCGATTTTCTTTGTCACATGTTTTACATGTCAAACTTTAAAAAGTGTTACGTTTTCGATTTTCTTTGTCACATGTTTTACATGTCAAACTTTAAAAAGTGTTACGTTTTCGATTTTCTGTGTCACATGTTTTACATGTCAAACTTTAAAAAGTGTTACGTTTTCGATTTTCTGTGTCACATGTTTTACATGTGAAACTTTAAAAAGTGTTACGTTTTCGATTTTCTGTGTCACATGTATTACATGTTTAACTTTAAAAAGTGTTACGTTTTCGATTTTCTGTGTCACATGTTTTACATGTCAAACTTTAAAAGTGTTACGTTTTCGATTTTCTTTGTCACATGTTTTACATGTCAAACTTTAAAAAGTGTTACGTTTTCGATTTTCTTTGTCACATGTTTTACATGTCAAACTTTAAAAAGTGTTACGTTTTCGATTTTCTGTGTCACATGTTTTACATGTCAAACTTTAAAAAGTGTTACGTTTTCGATTTTCTGTGTCACATGTTTTACATGTCAAACTTTAAAAAGTGTTACGTTTTCGATTTTCTGTGTCACATGTTTTACATGTCAAACTTTAAAAAGTGTTACGTTTTCGATTTTCTGTGTCACATGTTTTACATGTCAAACTTTAAAAAGTGTTACGTTTTCGATTTTCTGTGTCACATGTTTTACATGTCAAACTTTAAAAAGTGTTACGTTTTCGATTTTCTGTGTCACATGTTTTACATGTCAAACTTTAAAAAGTGTTACGTTTTCGATTTTCTGTGTCACATGTTTTACATGTCAAACTTTAAAAAGTGTTACGTTTTCGATTTTCTGTGTCACATGTTTTACATGTCAAACTTTAAAAAGTGTTACGTTTTCGATTTTCTGTGTCACATGTTTTACATGTCAAACTTTAAAAAGTGTTACGTTTTCGATTTTCTGTGTCACATGTTTTACATGTTCAAATTTTAAAAGTGTTACATGTTTGATTTTCTGTGTCACATGTTTTACATGTTCAAATTTTAAAAGTGTTACATGTTTGATTTTCTGTGTCACATGTTTTACATGTTCAAATTTTAAAAGTGTTACATGTTTGATTTTCTGTGTCACATGTTTTACATGTTCAAATTTTAAAAGTGTTACGTTTTCGATTTTCTGTGTCACATGTTTTACATGTCAAACTTTTAAAAGTGTTACGTTTTCGATTTTCTGTGTCACATGTTTTACATGTCAAACTTTAAAAAGTGTTACGTTTTCGATTTTCTGTGTCACATGTTTTACATGTCAAACTTTAAAAAGTGTTACGTTTTCGATTTTCTGTGTCACATGTTTTACATGTCAAACTTTAAAAAGTGTTACGTTTTCGATTTTCTGTGTCACATGTTTTACATGTCAAACTTTAAAAAGTGTTACGTTTTCGATTTTCTGTGTCACATGTTTTACATGTCAAACTTTAAAAAGTGTTACGTTTTCGATTTTCTGTGTCACATGTTTTACATGTCAAACTTTAAAAAGTGTTACGTTTTCGATTTTCTGTGTCACATGTTTTACATGTCAAACTTTAAAAAGTGTTACGTTTTCGATTTTCTGTGTCACATGTTTTACATGTTCAAATTTTAAAAGTGTTACATGTTTGATTTTCTGTGTCACATGTTTTACATGTTCAAATTTTAAAAGTGTTACATGTTTGATTTTCTGTGTCACATGTTTTACATGTTCAAATTTTAAAAGTGTTACGTTTTCGATTTTCTGTGTCACATGTTTTACATGTCAAACTTTAAAAAGTGTTACGTTTTCGATTTTCTGTGTCACATGTTTTACATGTCAAACTTTTAAAAGTGTTACGTTTTCGATTTTCTGTGTCACATGTTTTACATGTCAAACTTTAAAAAGTGTTACGTTTTCGATTTTCTGTGTCACATGTTTTACATGTCAAACTTTAAAAAGTGTTACGTTTTCGATTTTCTGTGTCACATGTTTTACATGTCAAACTTTAAAAAGTGTTACGTTTTCGATTTTCTGTGTCACATGTTTTACATATGCAACTTTAAAAAGTGTTACGTTTTCGATTTTCTGTGTCACATGTTTTACATGTTCAAATTTTAAAAGTGTTACATGTTTGATTTTCTGTGTCACATGTTTTACATGTTCAAATTTTAAAAGTGTTACATGTTTGATTTTCTGTGTCACATGTTTTACATGTTCAAATTTTAAAAGTGTTACGTTTTCGATTTTCTGTGTCACATGTTTTACATGTCAAACTTTAAAAAGTGTTACGTTTTCGATTTTCTGTGTCACATGTTTTACATGTCAAACTTTAAAAAGTGTTACGTTTTCGATTTTCTGTGTCACATGTTTTACATATGCAACTTTAAAAAGTGTTACGTTTTCGATTTTCTGTGTCACATGTTTTACATGTTCAAATTTTAAAAGTGTTACATGTTTGATTTTCTGTGTCACATGTTTTACATGTTCAAATTTTAAAAGTGTTACATGTTTGATTTTCTGTGTCACATGTTTTACATGTTCAAATTTTAAAAGTGTTACATGTTTGATTTTCTGTGTCACATGTTTTACATGTTCAAATTTTAAAAGTGTTACATGTTTGATTTTCTGTGTCACATGTTTTACATGTTCAAATTTTAAAAGTGTTACGTTTTCGATTTTCTGTGTCACATGTTTTACATGTCAAACTTTAAAAAGTGTTGCGTTTTCGATTTTCTGTGTCACATGTTTTACATGTCAAACTTTAAAAAGTGTTACGTTTTCGATTTTCTGTGTCACATGTTTTACATGTCAAACTTTAAAAAGTGTTACGTTTTCGATTTTCTGTGTCACATGTTTTACATATGCAACTTTAAAAAGTGTTACGTTTTCGATTTTCTGTGTCACATGTTTTACATGTTCAAATTTTAAAAGTGTTACATGTTTGATTTTCTGTGTCACATGTTTTACATGTTCAAATTTTAAAAGTGTTACATGTTTGATTTTCTGTGTCACATGTTTTACATGTTCAAATTTTAAAAGTGTTACATGTTTGATTTTCTGTGTCACATGTTTTACATGTTCAAATTTTAAAAGTGTTACGTTTTCGATTTTCTGTGTCACATGTTTTACATGTCAAACTTTTAAAAGTGTTACGTTTTCGATTTTCTGTGTCACATGTTTTACATGTCAAACTTTAAAAAGTGTTACGTTTTCGATTTTCTGTGTCACATGTTTTACATGTCAAACTTTAAAAAGTGTTACGTTTTCGATTTTCTGTGTCACATGTTTTACATGTCAAACTTTAAAAAGTGTTACGTTTTCGATTTTCTGTGTCACATGTTTTACATGTCAAACTTTAAAAAGTGTTACGTTTTCGATTTTCTGTGTCACATGTTTTACATGTCAAACTTTAAAAAGTGTTACGTTTTCGATTTTCTGTGTCACATGTTTTACATGTTCAAATTTTAAAAGTGTTACATGTTTGATTTTCTGTGTCACATGTTTTACATGTTCAAATTTTAAAAGTGTTACATGTTTGATTTTCTGTGTCACATGTTTTACATGTTCAAATTTTAAAAGTGTTACATGTTTGATTTTCTGTGTCACATGTTTTACATGTTCAAATTTTAAAAGTGTTACATGTTTGATTTTCTGTGTCACATGTTTTACATGTTCAAATTTTAAAAGTGTTACATGTTTGATTTTCTGTGTCACATGTTTTACATGTTCAAATTTTAAAAGTGTTACGTTTTCGATTTTCTGTGTCACATGTTTTACATGTCAAACTTTTAAAAGTGTTACGTCTTTGATTTTCTGTGTCACATGTTTTACATGTGTATTCTTAAAAGTGTTACGTCTTTGATTTTCTGTGTCACATGTTTTACATGTTCCAATTTTAAAAGTGTTACATGTTTGATTTTCTGTGTCACATGTTTTACATGTTCCAATTTTAAAAGTGTTACGTGTTTGATTTTCTGTGTCACATGTTTTACATGTTTAACTTTAAAAGTGTTACGTTTTCGATTTTCTGTGTCACATGTTTTACATGTCCAACTTTTAAAGTGTTACGTGTTTGATTTTCTGTGTCACATGTTTTACATGTTTAACTTTAAAAGTGTTACATATTTGATTTTCTGATGTCACATGTATTACATGTTTAACTTTAAAAGTGTTACATATTTGATTTTCTGATGTCACATGTATTACATGTTTAACTTTAAAAGTGTTACATGTTTGATTTTGTGTGTCACATGTTTTACATGTGAAACTTTAAAAAGTGTTACATTTTTGATTTTCTGATGTCACATGTATTACATGTCCAACTTTTAAAGTGCTACATGTTTGATTTTCTGTGTCACATGTTTTACATGTCAAACTTTAAAAAGTGTTACATTTTTGATTTTCTATGTCACATGTTTTACATGTCTAGTTTTAAAAGTGTTAGATGTTTGATTTTCTGTGTCACATGTTTTACATGTTCCAATTTTAAAAGTGTTACATTTTTGATTTTCTGTGCCACATGTTTTACATGTTCCAATTTTAAAAGTGTTACATGTTTGATTTTATATGCCACATGTTTTACATGTTTAACTTTTAAAGTGTTAGATGTTTGATTTTCTGTGTCACATGTTTTACATGTTTAACTTTTAAAGTGTTACGTCTTTGATTTTCTGTGTCACATGTTTTACATGTGTATTCTTAAAAGTGTTACGTCTTTGATTTTCTGTGTCACATGTTTTACATGTTCCAATTTTAAAAGTGTTACATGTTTGATTTTCTGTGTCACATGTTTTACATGTTCCAATTTTAAAAGTGTTACGTGTTTGATTTTCTGTGTCACATGTTTTACATGTTTAACTTTAAAAGTGTTACATTTTCGATTTTCTGTGTCACATGTTTTACATGTCCAACTTTTAAAGTGTTACGTGTTTGATTTTCTGTGTCACATGTTTTACATGTTTAACTTTAAAAGTGTTACATATTTGATTTTCTGATGTCACATGTATTACATGTTTAACTTTAAAAGTGTTACATATTTGATTTTCTGATGTCACATGTATTACATGTTTAACTTTAAAAGTGTTACATGTTTGATTTTGTGTGTCACATGTTTTACATGTGAAACTTTAAAAAGTGTTACATTTTTGATTTTCTGATGTCACATGTATTACATGTCCAACTTTTAAAGTGCTACATGTTTGATTTTCTGTGTCACATGTTTTACATGTCAAACTTTAAAAAGTGTTACATTTTTGATTTTCTGTGTCACATGTTTTACATGTTCCAATTTTAAAAGTGTTACATGTTTGATTTTCTGTGTCACATGTTTTACATGTTCAAATTTTAAAAGTGTTACGTTTTCGATTTTCTGTGTCACATGTTTTACATGTCAAACTTTTAAAAGTGTTACGTTTTCGATTTTCTGTGTCACATATTTTACATGTCAAACTTTAAAAAGTGTTACGTTTTCGATTTTCTGTGTCACATGTTTTACATGTCAAACTTTAAAAAGTGTTACGTTTTCGATTTTCTGTGTCACATGTTTTACATGTCAAACTTTAAAAAGTGTTACGTTTTCGATTTTCTGTGTCACATGTTTTACATGTCAAACTTTAAAAAGTGTTACGTTTTCGATTTTCTGTGTCACATGTTTTACATGTCAAACTTTAAAAAGTGTTACGTTTTCGATTTTCTGTGTCACATGTTTTACATGTCTAGTTTTAAAAGTGTTACATGTTTGATTTTCTGTGTCACATGTTTTACATGTTCCAATTTTAAAAGTGTTACATCTTTGATTTTATGTGCCACATGTTTTACATGTTCCAATTTTAAAAGTGTTACATCTTTGATTTTATGTGCCACATGTTTTACATGTTCCAATTTTAAAAGTGTTACATGTTTGATTTTATGTGCCACATGTTTTACATGTTCCAATTTTAAAAGTGTTACATTTTTGATTTTCTGATGTCACATGTATTACATGTTTAACTTTAAAAAGTGTTACATTTTTGATTTTCTATGTCACATGTTTTACATGTCTAGTTTTAAAAGTGTTAGATGTTTGATTTTCTGTGTCACATGTTTTACATGTTCCAATTTTAAAAGTGTTACATGTTTGATTTTCTGTGCCACATGTTTTACATGTTCCAATTTTAAAAGTGTTACATGTTTGATTTTATATGCCACATGTTTTACATGTTTAACTTTTAAAGTGTTAGATGTTTGATTTTCTGTGTCACATGTTTTACATGTTTAACTTTTAAAGTGTTACGTCTTTGATTTTCTGTGTCACATGTTTTACATGTGTATTCTTAAAAGTGTTACGTCTTTGATTTTCTGTGTCACATGTTTTACATGTTCCAATTTTAAAAGTGTTACATGTTTGATTTTCTGTGTCACATGTTTTACATGTTCCAATTTTAAAAGTGTTACGTGTTTGATTTTCTGTGTCACATGTTTTACATGTTTAACTTTAAAAGTGTTACGTTTTCGATTTTCTGTGTCACATGTTTTACATGTCCAACTTTTAAAGTGTTACGTGTTTGATTTTCTGTGTCACATGTTTTACATGTTTAACTTTAAAAGTGTTACATATTTGATTTTCTGATGTCACATGTATTACATGTTTAACTTTAAAAGTGTTACATATTTGATTTTCTGATGTCACATGTATTACATGTTTAACTTTAAAAGTGTTACATGTTTGATTTTGTGTGTCACATGTTTTACATGTGAAACTTTAAAAAGTGTTACATTTTTGATTTTCTGATGTCACATGTATTACATGTCCAACTTTTAAAGTGCTACATGTTTGATTTTCTGTGTCACATGTTTTACATGTCAAACTTTAAAAAGTGTTACATTTTTGATTTTCTGTGTCACATGTTTTACATGTCCAACTTTTAAAGTGCTACATGTTTGATTTTCTGTGTCACATGTTTTACATGTGCAACTTTTAAAGTGTTACGTGTTTGATTTTCTGTGTCACATGTTTTACATGTTTAACTTTAAAAGTGTTACATGTTTGATTTTCTGTGTCACATGTTTTACATGTTTAACTTTAAAAGTGTTACATGTTTTATTTTCTGTGTCGCATGTTTTACATGTGCAACTTTTAAGTGTTACATGTTTGATTTTCTGTCACATGTTTTACATGTCGAACTTTAAAAAGTGTTGCATGTTTGATTTTCTGTGTCACATATTTTACATGTCAAGCTTTAAAGTGTTACATGTTTGATTTTCTGTGTCACATGTTTTATATGTCCAACTTTTAAAGTGTTACGTGTTTGATTTTCTGTGTCACATGTTTTACATGTTTAACTTTAAAAGTGTTACATATTTGATTTTCTGATGTCACATGTATTACATGTTTAACTTTAAAAGTGTTACATATTTGATTTTCTGATGTCACATGTATTACATGTTTAACTTTAAAAGTGTTACATGTTTGATTTTGTGTGTCACATGTTTTACATGTGAAACTTTAAAAAGTGTTACATTTTTGATTTTCTGATGTCACATGTATTACATGTCCAACTTTTAAAGTGCTACATGTTTGATTTTCTGTGTCACATGTTTTACATGTCAAACTTTAAAAAGTGTTACATTTTTGATTTTCTGTGTCACATGTTTTACATGTTCCAATTTTAAAAGTGTTACATGTTTGATTTTCTGTGTCACATGTTTTACATGTTCAAATTTTAAAAGTGTTACGTTTTCGATTTTCTGTGTCACATGTTTTACATGTCAAACTTTTAAAAGTGTTACGTTTTCGATTTTCTGTGTCACATATTTTACATGTCAAACTTTAAAAAGTGTTACGTTTTCGATTTTCTGTGTCACATGTTTTACATGTCAAACTTTAAAAAGTGTTACGTTTTCGATTTTCTGTGTCACATGTTTTACATGTCAAACTTTAAAAAGTGTTACGTTTTCGATTTTCTGTGTCACATGTTTTACATGTCAAACTTTAAAAAGTGTTACGTTTTCGATTTTCTGTGTCACATGTTTTACATGTCAAACTTTAAAAAGTGTTACGTTTTCGATTTTCTGTGTCACATGTTTTACATGTCTAGTTTTAAAAGTGTTACATGTTTGATTTTCTGTGTCACATGTTTTACATGTTCCAATTTTAAAAGTGTTACATCTTTGATTTTATGTGCCACATGTTTTACATGTTCCAATTTTAAAAGTGTTACATCTTTGATTTTATGTGCCACATGTTTTACATGTTCCAATTTTAAAAGTGTTACATGTTTGATTTTATGTGCCACATGTTTTACATGTTCCAATTTTAAAAGTGTTACATTTTTGATTTTCTGATGTCACATGTATTACATGTTTAACTTTAAAAAGTGTTACATTTTTGATTTTCTATGTCACATGTTTTACATGTCTAGTTTTAAAAGTGTTAGATGTTTGATTTTCTGTGTCACATGTTTTACATGTTCCAATTTTAAAAGTGTTACATGTTTGATTTTCTGTGCCACATGTTTTACATGTTCCAATTTTAAAAGTGTTACATGTTTGATTTTATATGCCACATGTTTTACATGTTTAACTTTTAAAGTGTTAGATGTTTGATTTTCTGTGTCACATGTTTTACATGTTTAACTTTTAAAGTGTTACGTCTTTGATTTTCTGTGTCACATGTTTTACATGTGTATTCTTAAAAGTGTTACGTCTTTGATTTTCTGTGTCACATGTTTTACATGTTCCAATTTTAAAAGTGTTACATGTTTGATTTTCTGTGTCACATGTTTTACATGTTCCAATTTTAAAAGTGTTACGTGTTTGATTTTCTGTGTCACATGTTTTACATGTTTAACTTTAAAAGTGTTACGTTTTCGATTTTCTGTGTCACATGTTTTACATGTCCAACTTTTAAAGTGTTACGTGTTTGATTTTCTGTGTCACATGTTTTACATGTTTAACTTTAAAAGTGTTACATATTTGATTTTCTGATGTCACATGTATTACATGTTTAACTTTAAAAGTGTTACATATTTGATTTTCTGATGTCACATGTATTACATGTTTAACTTTAAAAGTGTTACATGTTTGATTTTGTGTGTCACATGTTTTACATGTGAAACTTTAAAAAGTGTTACATTTTTGATTTTCTGATGTCACATGTATTACATGTCCAACTTTTAAAGTGCTACATGTTTGATTTTCTGTGTCACATGTTTTACATGTCAAACTTTAAAAAGTGTTACATTTTTGATTTTCTGTGTCACATGTTTTACATGTTCCAATTTTAAAAGTGTTACATGTTTGATTTTATGTGCCACATGTTTTACATGTTCCAATTTTAAAAGTGTTACATGTTTGATTTTCTGTGTCACATGTTTTACATGTCAAACTTTAAAAAGTGTTACATTTTTGATTTTCTGATGTCACATGTATTACATGTTTAACTTTAAAAAGTGTTACATTTTTGATTTTCTATGTCACATGTTTTACATGTCTAGTTTTAAAAGTGTTAGATGTTTGATTTTCTGTGTCACATGTTTTACATGTTCCAATTTTAAAAGTGTTACATGTTTGATTTTCTGTGCCACATGTTTTACATGTTCCAATTTTAAAAGTGTTACATGTTTGATTTTATATGCCACATGTTTTACATGTTTAACTTTTAAAGTGTTAGATGTTTGATTTTCTGTGTCACATGTTTTACATGTTTAACTTTTAAAGTGTTACGTCTTTGATTTTCTGTGTCACATGTTTTACATGTGTATTCTTAAAAGTGTTACGTCTTTGATTTTCTGTGTCACATGTTTTACATGTTCCAATTTTAAAAGTGTTACATGTTTGATTTTCTGTGTCACATGTTTTACATGTTCCAATTTTAAAAGTGTTACGTGTTTGATTTTCTGTGTCACATGTTTTACATGTTTAACTTTAAAAGTGTTACGTTTTCGATTTTCTGTGTCACATGTTTTACATGTCCAACTTTTAAAGTGTTACGTGTTTGATTTTCTGTGTCACATGTTTTACATGTTTAACTTTAAAAGTGTTACATATTTGATTTTCTGATGTCACATGTATTACATGTTTAACTTTAAAAGTGTTACATATTTGATTTTCTGATGTCACATGTATTACATGTTTAACTTTAAAAGTGTTACATGTTTGATTTTGTGTGTCACATGTTTTACATGTGAAACTTTAAAAAGTGTTACATTTTTGATTTTCTGATGTCACATGTATTACATGTCCAACTTTTAAAGTGCTACATGTTTGATTTTCTGTGTCACATGTTTTACATGTCAAACTTTAAAAAGTGTTACATTTTTGATTTTCTGTGTCACATGTTTTACATGTCCAACTTTTAAAGTGCTACATGTTTGATTTTCTGTGTCACATGTTTTACATGTGCAACTTTTAAAGTGTTACGTGTTTGATTTTCTGTGTCACATGTTTTACATGTTTAACTTTAAAAGTGTTACATGTTTGATTTTCTGTGTCACATGTTTTACATGTTTAACTTTAAAAGTGTTACATGTTTTATTTTCTGTGTCGCATGTTTTACATGTGCAACTTTTAAGTGTTACATGTTTGATTTTCTGTCACATGTTTTACATGTCGAACTTTAAAAAGTGTTGCATGTTTGATTTTCTGTGTCACATATTTTACATGTCAAGCTTTAAAGTGTTACATGTTTGATTTTCTGTGTCACATGTTTTATATGTCAAACTTCAAAGTGTTACGTTTTCGATTTTCTGTGTCACATGTTTTACATGTCGAACTTTAAAGTGTTACATGTTTGATTTTCTGTGTCACATGTTTTACATGTTCCAATTTTAAAAGTGTTACGTGTTTGATTTTCTGTGTCACATGTTTTACATGTTTAACTTTAAAAGTGTTACATGTTTGATTTTCTGTGTCACATGTTTTACATGTTTAACTTTTAAAGTGTTAGATGTTTGATTTTCTGTGTCACATGTCTTACATGTTCAACTTTAAAAGTGTTACGTCTTTGATTTTCTGTGTCACATGTTTTACATGTTTAACTTTAAAAGTGTTACATGTTTGATTTTCTGTGTCACATGTTTTACATGTTTAACTTTAAAAGTGTTACATGTTTGATTTTCTGTGTCACATGTTTTACATGTCTAGTTTTAAAAGTGTTACATGTTTGATTTTCTGTGTCACATGTTTTACATGTCAAACTTTAAAAAGTGTTACATTTTTGATTTTCTGATGTCACATGTATTACATGTTTAACTTTAAAAAGTGTTACATTTTTGATTTTCTATGTCACATGTTTTACATGTCTAGTTTTAAAAGTGTTAGATGTTTGATTTTCTGTGTCACATGTTTTACATGTTCCAATTTTAAAAGTGTTACATGTTTGATTTTCTGTGCCACATGTTTTACATGTTCCAATTTTAAAAGTGTTACATGTTTGATTTTATATGCCACATGTTTTACATGTTTAACTTTTAAAGTGTTAGATGTTTGATTTTCTGTGTCACATGTTTTACATGTTTAACTTTTAAAGTGTTACGTCTTTGATTTTCTGTGTCACATGTTTTACATGTGTATTCTTAAAAGTGTTACGTCTTTGATTTTCTGTGTCACATGTTTTACATGTTCCAATTTTAAAAGTGTTACATGTTTGATTTTCTGTGTCACATGTTTTACATGTTCCAATTTTAAAAGTGTTACGTGTTTGATTTTCTGTGTCACATGTTTTACATGTTTAACTTTAAAAGTGTTACGTTTTCGATTTTCTGTGTCACATGTTTTACATGTCCAACTTTTAAAGTGTTACGTGTTTGATTTTCTGTGTCACATGTTTTACATGTTTAACTTTAAAAGTGTTACATATTTGATTTTCTGATGTCACATGTATTACATGTTTAACTTTAAAAGTGTTACATATTTGATTTTCTGATGTCACATGTATTACATGTTTAACTTTAAAAGTGTTACATGTTTGATTTTGTGTGTCACATGTTTTACATGTGAAACTTTAAAAAGTGTTACATTTTTGATTTTCTGATGTCACATGTATTACATGTCCAACTTTTAAAGTGCTACATGTTTGATTTTCTGTGTCACATGTTTTACATGTCAAACTTTAAAAAGTGTTACATTTTTGATTTTCTGTGTCACATGTTTTACATGTTCCAATTTTAAAAGTGTTACATGTTTGATTTTATGTGCCACATGTTTTACATGTTCCAATTTTAAAAGTGTTACATGTTTGATTTTCTGTGTCACATGTTTTACATGTCAAACTTTAAAAAGTGTTACATTTTTGATTTTCTGATGTCACATGTATTACATGTCCAACTTTTAAAGTGCTACATGTTTGATTTTCTGTGTCACATGTTTTACATGTCAAACTTTAAAAAGTGTTACATTTTTGATTTTCTGTGTCACATGTTTTACATGTCCAACTTTTAAAGTGCTACATGTTTGATTTTCTGTGTCACATGTTTTACATGTGCAACTTTTAAAGTGTTACGTGTTTGATTTTCTGTGTCACATGTTTTACATGTTTAACTTTAAAAGTGTTACATGTTTGATTTTCTGTGTCACATGTTTTACATGTTTAACTTTAAAAGTGTTACATGTTTTATTTTCTGTGTCGCATGTTTTACATGTGCAACTTTTAAGTGTTACATGTTTGATTTTCTGTCACATGTTTTACATGTCGAACTTTAAAAAGTGTTGCATGTTTGATTTTCTGTGTCACATATTTTACATGTCAAGCTTTAAAGTGTTACATGTTTGATTTTCTGTGTCACATGTTTTATATGTCAAACTTCAAAGTGTTACGTTTTCGATTTTCTGTGTCACATGTTTTACATGTCGAACTTTAAAGTGTTACATGTTTGATTTTCTGTGTCACATGTTTTACATGTCGAACTTTAAAAAGTGTTACATGTTTGATTTTCTGTTTCGCATGTTTTACATGTCGAACTTTAAAGTGTTTCATGTTTGATTTTCTGTGTCACATGTTTTGCATGTCGAAAGATGAACCTTTTCTACTGATTAGCGATAAAAATACAATTACTATATTAAATTTAAACATTTTTTCATTTTTTGTGCTTGTTTGTGTTAAAAAAGGAAAGAAAATCTGAATCGTCTATTCTCCAGCAAGCAAAGTATATAAATACCAGAGCTTTTGATTTCCATTTTACTCTGATATATGATATTTATGTGTTTATATTGGGAGAGACCTTACAAAACATTAGCAGGTTGTAAATAGATAACAGGAGAGTGGATTGCCAAGGAGCACACCTACAATGACCGTATTACCCTTTCTTTCTCCTACTACAATCATAATATCAGGACCAACAGGATCTGGAAAAACGTTGGTCTTTAGATTAATAGATAACAAAGCTGAAATGTTTACCAAAGAAACTGAGAATATTTATTACTTTACACTGTCTGGCAACCTTTATTTGAGAGATTTTCAAAGATATTCACTTTTTACAGGGTTTACCAGATAAAAAGATTATTTCAAAGTATAAGCAATGATAAACACAATCTTATTATATTGGATGATATGCAAATCAACGCAATGAATTACCCTTATATCACTAATTTATTCAGTAGGGAATCTCATCACAGAAACCTTAGTGTTATTTTATTGTTGCAAATTTATTTCATCAAGGTAAATACAGTCGTGAAGTATCTTTAGACAGACATTCTTTATTTTATTTAAAAATATGAGAGATACAAATCAAATTAGGATATTAGATAATCAATTAAGAATAAGAACTAAATTAGAAAATGCATATAAGAATGCTACAAAGGAGTCATTTAGCTATATAGTACTAGATATATTGCCTTCATCCGATTCTAATTATATGCTTAGAACACATATTTTTCCTGAGGAATATACAGTTATATATAAATAGAAGCTGAGGTATAAGTAACTTAGATTTATTGAAAGAGAGTGATGAGAGTTTTTTTGTTTTTAATCTACACATTAGAACATGTCTAAAAAATTAAAAAGAAATGAATCTTTGTTGAAAGTATTATTACTGAATAATCATAAACTCAATAAATGTATCTTTAGCCATATTAGAGATTCCGGATTAAAGGCAATTGTTGAGATCATTTACAATGTCTGGAATCTTCCTTTAAGTAAAGAAAAGAAAAAGATTTCTCTAAAAAATTATAAGTAATTGCAAAAATTTATTCGCATCAAGGATAAAAGAAGACAGATTTTAGTTAGACATTTTATTTTATTTTCAACCTTATTACATATATTACGTAAATATATATTACAGATTTTAAAATGAACAAATTTGTATTAATTCCACACGAGGAATATATCCGATTTAAAGATTATTTAGTAAAAAACAAAGCAAAAGGTGAAAATAATGAGTCAGTTAAGGATAAGAGTCTGAATCAATGAGCTACTCTCAAAACTGATAATATTCTAACTGAAATGAAAGATAACACTCAGAGTTATCAAGAAAATAATCCGACTGATAAGGATATATTGCGAGACATAAAAGCTAATTCACTGAGTGAACAAGAAACAGCCGATGTGTTGCCTCCTCCTGGTGTTCCAATGCAGAAACCAGTGCCTTCAGTTATTTTTTTACCTAAAATTTACAACAGACAGGAAATTCAGAAAAAACTGTTGGATCGCAAACTGGAAGAAATATACCAAATGAAATTGAACGATATTTCATAAAAATTTATTATGACACAAAACTGCTCATAGACCTGTTATAAGATATTTTAAACATCCACACGTGTTAGCCTTTTCTAAAGATTATCAATGGTACAGTGACACTGCAAATATGACATCATACCAAAAGCAAAATGATAATTACAGAGAGTTTATCATTTTTATTGATATTTTTACAATATACTTATTTACCTAGCCTTTAAAAACTCTAACGGGTGCAGAAATGGCAGGGGTGATGCAGGAAATAATAAGAAAACAGAAACAAAACCCAAAATTCTAAGAACTGGCCAGGGAAGTGAATACAAAACTAAAGAGGTGGAGAGATTTTTATCACAGGAAAAAATTAAACATGTCTTTACTTATTATGAAACCAAAGCAAACTATACAGAGAGAGTTATTAAAAAATAGAATTAAAGATTTTTAAACATTTTACAGCTAACGAAACCTACAGGGGGATTGATGAAATAGAAAATATAACAATTGCATAAAATAACAGCAAACATAGAACAATCAAAATGTCCCATACAGAGGCAAAAACTGTGAACAATTATGTCTTATGGCGAAACCAGTATCATGAGATTTCTACCAAAAAAGATTTGAAAAATTCCTTTAAAAAACCCAGAAAACAAAGAGATTTAGAAGATTTAAATATAAAACAGGTGACAGAGTCAAAAGAAAAGTTTGACAGAGAGTATTCCCAAAAAATGGAGTACAGAGGTATTTACTGTTATTGATAGAAAATTGAATCAAGGTTTTCCAATGTATACTCTTACAGAGTTTAATAATGATATCATAAAATCTTATTTTTATGAACCCGAATTACTGTTAGCATATATAGGGGAAGCAACAGAATATAAGATTGAGAAGATTATAAAAAGATGTAAGCGAAACAAACAACAAGAAATTTCAGTTAAATGGAAAGGTTGGCCTGAAAAATTCTAGAGAAGAGTGTTAAAGATTTTACGCTGAATAAAGACAACGAATAACGTTAACTTTTATTTGTTTATTTCCTCAAAGGACTCCTTATCCTTCCATCCGAATAATAAAGGAAACAATTTTACAGTAGAATTGTCTGAAAGAGTAAATTTGGATGGAGATTGGGAGATTGGGTTATGTGATTTTTATCATAACTTGGAGGTGAATAAAATATTATATGTTTTTTGTGATTTGTGTGATTACAGTTACATTGGAAATTCACTGGAACCTATAATTCGTAGAATATATCCCAACAGTACATCTACTGATTTCCAATTTTCATCAAACTACTATATCAATGTAAAGAATAAAGCCATTAACAGAATAAAGGTATATAAGGGATGTAAATTTCAGTTCTCCGTTTAGTATAACAGGTGACATTCATCTAACATTACACCTTATAAAAACATGGATATGTATAAAAAGTTTTGTAAAGATTGTATACAGGGTAAAATTGGTTATAAATGTGATTTTCACATATTAGATTCTTCTAAAGAAAGTAATGGTGAAAATAAAGATAATAAGAATAATGGTAAAGCTGTAGATGTATCTATTGTAAGTCCTACCTAGGCTGCAGTAGACCAGGCTAAAAGCGAGTTGAGGCAAGAGATGTATATAAATGATCCTGTTTCATCAAAACATATTCAGACTGGTGGTAACAGTTACAGAGGACAGAATAAAACTATTAAATTAAAAAAAACAGTCTCAAAGGAGGAAACCTATAGTTAAGAAAAAAGTTGATAAAAAGAATAAAAATAAATCTAAGACTAATAAAAAGGAAATAAAAGTTAGATCTTATAACTCATTATGGATGCAGTGCAAAGTTCATTGTCTGTTTTTGTACCCCCACCAGTGGACAATTCCATTCAAAAAGAATATTGGGTAGAATTTAGCCCGGTAACAGTATTTAAATTATTTAGAGATTAATGTAGATGGTCAATCAGTTCCCCATTGCCCATTCAGACCAACTTTCGCTGAAAATGATTATGTTGCATCATATCTAAATCTCTTAGATAATGAATTTGCATTTAAAAATGGCATTATAATTAAAGCATCTTATTTTCCCGAGGGATATGCATTATATTTGTTTGATGTTCAAAGTTTTATCTCTGGAGGTGTGATGACTTAGTCTGCCAAAGGAGATGTAAGATTAAGCATGGGATTTGCAACTGCTATAAAAGAAACTATAAATGTCATAGTTTATGCGGAATTCCCTGAAATTATGAGCATAGACAAAGCTAGAAATATAAGCCTAACCTAATACAATGAATAGTATAGAGATTGAAAGGGCTATGCTCAAAGATCAACATATTAGAGCCAGATTTAAAGGAGTTTATCCTATAGACAAGATACCTATCAATACACCTCTTCATTCATTGATAGTTGTAATCTTAGACTCGTCTTATAAAAAGGTAGTCATTGGATTGTTGTTCATTATATAGAAGAGGGAAAATGTGAGCACTTTAACTCATTAGGAAGAAAACCAGATATAAAGATTCATAATTTATTGATGATAAACAATATGACATACAAATACAACAATCAAAGATTACAGAACTTCTTCATGGAGACATGTGGACTGTATTGCATTTATTACAGCTATTACACTTCTAGAAACAGAAAAATGGAGGACATATTAAGACTTCAACTGTAATCTGAAAAGTAATGACCAAATTGTTAAAGAGTTTTATTTAACACATTTTCTGTAAATAAATCATGTTTAAATAAATGGGATGGAATAATTGAATAATGTGTTTCTCTTCCATAACAATATAACTCAATGTTAGAATGACAGAACTTTTATCTATGAGTATATTTCTTGTTACACTATGATCCAAAAGGTGATAACATTTGCAACCTTCAAATAAACAATGTAACTGTATGTTAGTTCTTATGTGAGCAATGACAGATTTCGGCTTCTATAAACTTTGGCATAGATCCATCAAAATTTTTCCTACAAGATTATGACCTGAAATACTCTCCTTATCTAAGACATGAATTAAACTCGACTTATTAGTAACACCTAATATCGCTGACAAAGTCTTATTGTGATTAGGTTGTTTGTAGCATATAAAAAAATCTTTAAATCTGATTAATTCATTCCGAAAAGCAGAGGACTGTGAAAATCTTAACAATATTGCAAAACGCATTTTTCTCTCTACTAAACCAATATCATTATAAAGCTGGTTTTCATTGTCCAAATCGGTGAAGGAAATATAATAAGGGTCTACATTTTTTGTTACTATTTCTAATAAATCATCTCTCCCATAATGCTTACAAAGTTCTGACAAAACGACATGTTCACAGGAGGGATATTTTCTATAATTAAATATTATGTCACAAGGAAACAAATTGGACAGTGGATCCTGTACTTTTTCAATGAGATAAGTCTTATGGGGCCAAGGGGAAAAACAAATATCGAATGGTTTTGTGGAAATTCCATCCTCTAAAACCTTGCATTTACAATAGAAGTAATTGAACCTAATCTTATCCTGTGAATATGTAAACATAGCGGTGTCTTTCATTCAAAAACCCATATTTGTACAGGCATTTGTACAAAGATTGAAAAGTGTATCTGAAAACTTTTGCATTGGTTCTTCAAGATTCTTTTTAGATACCCCTTTTCATGAAATTTTTTGCGTGCCATTTGAACCCTCGGTTATATAAGATTTAGAACAAAAGGAAATCATTTTTTCTCCAGAAAATTCTAATTTCATAATACCTGTAAATCTCTTGTCTAAACTGATGTGTTTATTGCAACATCGTCTAGGAAACCATGCTGCCTCTTTATTATCCGAATATCTGTCATATAATGTGCTAATGTATCTACTTTTATATTCATCTCTGACACATTCATCAAAATTGTTTCTGTTTAATGCCATATATATACTGTCAGTATCCATTTCTGTCAGTTCAAAAGAATTTGGATCTAGATATTTTACCAAACAATCATGATAAAACTCAAGCCTGCATAACTTAGCATATTGTAAAACAAAAAATCCTAACTGTATTGGGGTATCTAACATAACTTTACTCTTATACATCTCCACTTCAAAAACTCCAGTGTTCAGGTTCTCCATATGCTTAAAATCAAATGAATTTATTAAGTTAGCAACCTTACCCCTGTCTTTCATATATTTTACATTACAGTGTTTTGTTTTATTAATTAAAATTGATCCGTAGCTACTATTACTTTCTAATTTGTAGGTGTTGCCTATAATAGCCTTATTTTTATGTTGATCTCCAATAATTCTATTTTTAATAACAGTCTCAATAAATGAGGAAAATGACCTCTCAGGGTGGAACTCAATTACCTGATAAATCTTTGTTATTACACAATTATGATTGAGATACCATTGTAACAAGGGAGTAGATAACAAATTTTTTTTTTTTTTGTGAAATATATTTTTATTTGATCTAAGAAATTGTAGTTCATACAATACATATTTGACAAAGAGTAGAGACAGGTAAACACAAACATAGCAATTGTCAGACTGCATTTTGAATTTTACAAGATAGAGCCACATGTATAAACATACGTATAACTGGCACAGTATTACTAGATATTCGCAAAAAAGGAAGGAAAAAATATGTATATATATAGATACATTGATCAATACTTGGTTACTATTTATCAAGTGTGAAAGGAAAAAGGTACTTATTAAATCGTACATAGTTTAAATTACTATCAGCAAGATATTTCTGCTCATTGTAAATGGATTTAAAAAAGTACTGAAATTCCAAGATGTTTGGCAGTTTACTTTTCCTTGATGATATAAAAATATATCTTTTACAAAGTAGTATAACAAAATGTTTAGCAAAATCACATGGTGAAGTACTCAACACCCCTAACAGGATTGATTCAGCTGTTAGCACTAGAGTTAGGCCACTAATATGACAGAACCAAGTTTTTACATCATCCCAAAAATTTTTAACAACTGCACATAGAACAAACAAATGTAATATGCTTTCCTCATGTTGCTTACAATAGCCACAATCTGAAGTATGAAGAATATTAATTTTTTTTTGCCCAATATTCCATGGATAAGCTTGTACTGAAACCATTTAATAGTGTTATCCTGTATTGTCCTGAAGCAAATCTGGTTAGACATACACCATTTGGTGTCTGTTATTAACAAGCCCAGTTTTTGTGCTAATTTTAGTCGCTTTTCAGGAAAAATATGATCCTTGTTCAAACGTTGATAAAATGTTTTACATCCATTTTGAGTCTTTAAAATTTTAAATATTGATGGGTATATCGGTTTAACATACTTGAATTCTTGGATATTAAACCGGTTTAGGTATGACTTTAAGAAGCATTTTAATCTGTAATAATCAAGAAAATTGATTTTTAAATTAAAAACTGCTTCAATCTCTTCTTTGGTCATTATGTTGCCATCTGACTTTAATATGTCAACTGGGTATACAATTCCCCTTGAAAACCAATTAGGATAAAACAAAAATTCCTCTGAAATTAAATTGTTTCCCCACAAACATGAGGTTAGCTCATAAAAGTCAGTTTTGGGGGTCAGAGTCCTCAAGAGAAAACTCCACGAATCAAAGACTTCTTTCCAAAAAGGATTCTGTATATTATTTGAAATAATAGTTGCCCAACTAGAACCAAGTAAAAAAACTTTTGTTTGGTTTATTGAGGCAGTTATTAATTTATCCATGGAGTATCATTACAATTAAAAAGACGTGTAATCCATGTGAGCTTTAAAGATCTGACATGCTCTGTCAAATTAACCATTTTTAGTCCATCATTTTGGAGGTCATTACAAATTTGATGACGGTTGATCTTATCAGGTTTTGCATCCCAGAAAAATGAAAATATTAACTGATTTATTTGTTTCAATGTATATTAACTTGGTGTAGGAAGTGTAGAAAACAAATGGTTTAGGTTGCCAAGAATAAAGGTTTTAATCACAGTAATTTTACCAAGGGGTGTCAAATGTCGCTTCTTCCAACAGTTGATCAAGTTAGTTACTTTCTCAATTAAAGGTTCAAAGTTCAATTCAAAAATATTTTGCAGATCAGACGAAAAATGAATACCTAGTAGCTTAAATTCAGTAACATTCCACTTAAGATCTACATTAACATTATACGTATTATGTGCCTGTTGCTTTTTCCCAAGCCAAACGATTTGGGTTTTATCTTTGTTGACTATGAGTCCTGACATATTTGCAAAAATTTCCAAGGTATTCAGGGCTGCCAGCAAGGAGGTTCTATTACCATCAAGGATCAATGTGGTGTCATCAGCAAACTGTGTAATTTTATGAATGTTATTATTAATTTTAATTCCTTTGATTTCAGAATTAGAGTCAATTAAAAGAAATAGAATTTGGGCACAAATTAGGAAGAGATATGGTGCTATAGGGTCTCCCTGGCGACATCCACAACCTATAGCAAAGGGTTCTGATAAAAAACCAGATTGAATTACTGATGCCTTTATATTGTTGTTAAAAGTTTTGACCCACCTTTGAAAACTTCTACCAAATCTGCAAAATTTCAGTGCTGAAAATAGAAAATTCCACGATACAGAATCAAATGCTTTTTCAAAATCTATAAGAACAAGTTGAGCAGATTTTCTTTCCATTTCAATAAGGTGGATTAAATCATAAATAAGTCTTGTACTGTCACCAATATACCTTCCTTTGATAAAACCAGACTGTGTTTTAGAAATTAGAAAATCTAGAACTGTCTTTAGTCTATTAGCCAATGCAAGTGAAGCTATTTTATAGGGAACAGACAGAAGAGATATTGGTCTCCAGTTCTGTAGGTACTCCCTTGGTTTATTACCTTTGGGAATACAATTTACAATGCATGAAAGGCATATTGACATTTCAACCTTTCTATAAGCAAAGTTCAAAGCTCTTAAGACAAAGAATTTAAGCCCTTTCCAAAATATTTTAAAAAATTCGGCTAGTAGACCATCAATCCCCGGGCATTTATTGTTTTTCATTTGTTTCAAAGCATCTCCAATTTCTTTTAACTTTAGTTCACCTTCTAAACTATCGGATTCTTCATCAGTTAATTTTCTGACATTTTCAAAATTGAAATTATCAAGACTTTTTCACAGTGATGAAGGTCTTTGCTTGAAAAAAATTAGAGTAGAAATCATGGACCTTTTTTAAAATTTCTTTCTGGTCTACAATACATACACCATCATTCTGTGTAATGCACTTAATTGTTTTAGTTATATAGTTATGTCTTTCTAGAGCGCAAAAATATTTAGTTGGTTTTTCCCCATCTTTTAGCCATTGTGCCCGGGCTCTCGCCATAGCACCTTGCATTCTTTCTGATCTTAAGCGTTCAAGCTCAGCTTTTTTGTCGTCTAAGATATCTGAAAGCCCTTGAAAGAGATTATTTTTTTTCAATATATTCTATATCAGTCATAAGATTTTGTTCTCTTTCTAGCTCTTTTTTCTTCCTAAGAGATGCATATTTGATTGTTTCACCTCATATTCTCATCATAAGCATTTCAAGAAACTGACCATCATTTATTGTAAAATGGATTTCCTCATCTGAAATGATTGAAAGGAATTTCGGAGAATATACTAAGGCAGAGTATTTAAGTTTTTCTTCTTTAATAATAGAGTTTATAAGTTGTAGATACTGCTCATCCTGTAAATGTCTACAGTTAAATTTCCACACTCCCTTTCCCCTAACAAAATTATTTAATGAAATGTTTATTTCAATAATAGAATGGTCACTTCTATAGCTTGGATTAATTTTGCAAGAGGCAATCAGATCTGTCATTTCCTCAGAGATTAGGAAATAATCTAGTCTAGCCTGTTTGGTTGGGTTTTTACGTCTCCAGGTATATCGCTTTACGGAAGGATGGAAATGTCGAAACGCATCAATCAGATTAAATGTATTGATCATACTTAATAATACATTTCTTGACCTTGGGTTATTCAAATTCTTATAATTATAACTATCATACGAAGGATTTAATACTAAATTTAGGTCACCACATATAAACAAATAGTCCTGCGTATTTTCATCTAACAATCCATTTAGATTGTTAAAAAAATCAGGAGTGTCTTTATTCGGAGAATAAACTGTAATAAGCCTTATAGAAAACTCTGTGAGGTTTATATCCAGTGCAATTAACCTGCCATCTTCATCTTTATATTCTGAAATAATTTTATATTCAAAATTGGTATTTAAGAGTATGGCTACTCCTCTGGAGTTAGTTGAGAATCCATTTAATATTGCATTACCTTTCCACATTTGCTTTAAAATTTTTTCATCGTTAGCTGTCCAGTGAGTATCTTGAAGGCAGATTATGTTGGCATCCATGGTCAGCAAATAGTTCAATACATCAAACCTTTTTTTTAAATCTTGGAGGCCTTGGCAGTTTACTGATAACACCTTAACATTCTCACCTATCATTGCCCTGTGAAAATAGCTCCTTGCAGGCAGCAGCAAATGTTTCCATGTAAGTGTTTCTACTAATTACAATACATTCACACACAAATATACACCATTTTAGCAGTAACAAACAATGACATAGTTGTTGTAACTCATATTTCACCCTTGTTAATTGTAACACATATAAAAAACATATATACAAAAAAATCAAAATAAAGACGAAAAAGAAATAACTTAAAATTTTTTTTTTAAAAAATATTTTTTAAAAGAAACTTATATGCAATATTGAAAAAAGTAAATATACAAAACACAAATATTTACAATGTGAGTTACACATGTGTGAGCAGGATATGACCGAAGACTGAGCTGTTGCTATGGGAATATTAACTCAAATATAAAATTAGAAAAAAAGGAAGTTGACATATTTGTTCAATAACAATTAGTAGAAAGTGTTTCTTTATTTGAGCTACTTAGACTCTGATATGAAGATTTTAATACAATAAGCACTAAACTTGCATTGTCAACTTACAATTCAAATTTCAGCATATTTATAAATTACAGCATTTACATTTATATTGGGTTCACAAGGTTATTTCAAGATCCTATGAGACTAACAGATGTCTTAATTTAAAGTTAATATCATTGTTTTTACAATATTGCTGCATATGATCACCATAGCATTTATTGATACATCGCAGGTGCAAAAAAAGGTGGATATTCTTCAAAATATTTTTCATAACCTTCCTCAATAGTTATATCGACCTTAGCAACTCCAAATAATGAAACTTTTTTTAATATATCAGTAACTATTTGCTGAGGAATAAGCTTACCTTTGTTTGCGATGTAGTAATGAGGGAGGTAGGTCTTATACAGGTGTAAACACATGGGTTTAATATTTTTAATGAACTGACATTCTTGTATTGATATATAGGTTAAACCCTCATTCTCTAGATACTTTCTTTTAATTTGATCTTTTTTCGAACCTCTGCCAATCGTTTTAACCATGATTAATTCTTTACTTTTTTAACCCTTTTGCTACTGAAGGAACTTTATTCCCTGGGACTGTAGCCATATGACATCATATCACGTCAGAAACGCAAATGAAGTAAAATAATAACTCACTACCTTATGCACTTTATTTGCGGTATTTTTCGGTATATTTCATTAGGAATTGATGAAAGTCGAATGGGAAAATTCGTGGGGATTCTTACCCTTGGAAGATAAAAAGAGAGAATTGTACTGCTGTAATATGGCAATATAAATTCCTCCTGTTAAAATGTTGTAAGCACATTTATTAAAAGCCTGTTAATTCTGCTTACACGCACATGTTAAATAACACTTTTTTGAAAGGTGAACTGAATAATTTTCTTAGTTGTTTTCATTAATACTTTTATTTCTGTTTGTAAAATTTGTGGAAAATCCAAAAACTGATTCATTCTACATTTTTCTCCTGTTACTGTAAGGAGATATACTGGGATATACACATACAGAGGTAAGAGACAAGCCATATGGTAGGTATGTACAGTTCAGTGCAACTTAGCCTGGCCCAAGTCTACTTTTTGTACATCTATTTTTATTGGCATGAAATTATAAGTATTTTTGTTTAACTCTGTAGAAATTTATGTTACTTACATGGCATATATTTATATAAATATATTTAAGGTGAACAATGATGCACTGAATGATATGACATCACTATCAAATTACATAAACATTACCAGTGTGATGAAATCTCAACTTGTACCTGTACTTGTAGTTTACAAGTACAGGTTGGGGTACAAGTAGCCTTGCTCAAGGTCTCTATTATTGGTATATTTACACATAAGGTTATCTATTTGCATCAAGATGAAATTGTATTTTTGTCCATTTCCTCTTTATTACTAGCACTAATTTCTGATAAATAAGTCATCATATCATTTATCAATTCCACTGATTCTTTGTTTACAAAACATACAGGAGTCTCATAGCCAGTAACATTAGATGCAATACTCACACTAATAGGTACATGTTCAGATACCCATGTAAGTTTATCAGACGTTGAAATTTCCTTTTTCATTAATACAGCTTCCATATCCCAGACTGCAAATTTATTATAAAATTCTAACCCATTGGGTATATCTATGTTTGATGTTCTCACTTGTTACAGGAAGTGAATAAAACCCACCTGGAAACACATGTTTAGTGCGATTATAACAAATGTTATAACGTTTTTTCATATTCCATTTTCTTTTAAATAATTTAGGACATTTGGAACATTGAAACTTTTTAGCGGATTTATTAAAATTGGTCATATAGCTCAGATGTTTTCCAGACAGATTTAGATACATTTTATCAACATAACTATTTAAGGAATTAAAGATTAAACTAATAGTTCCATTTTCGTTTAATGTATATATATAATAATTTTAACTGAGTAACAGTTGCAAGATCTTCTATCTGTTCCAAAGTGACACCTGGAAATCTATTGTCAATGGGAATCTGCTTGTACTGTCTCCACATATTTAAATATTCCTTGACCTTTTTTGCCTTTTTATGACATTTTAAACAACAAAAAAAACAAACTTTATCACAGTGAGGAAGTCCTGTTCTTTTATTAAGATACACAGTCTTTAAAAAGGGATTTCTTTTAACATATCCTGGCATATCCCAATGGAAAAGTTGTTTTAAATACATTATATTGTACATTAGTTATAATAGCGAGAGTCCATGCAGTGGAAGGTCTCACAGCTCTAGCACTTTCAATGATATCAATTCCAGTTATTTTATGCATAAAGAATCGAATACTATTCCTCTTGGAGATTGTAAATGCATATGTTAAATAACGGCTATTAAAATGTGGAATATAATACCTGTATCATCCCGAATCCCAAATTTATCCGAAAAGAATTATCTTGATCATTAAATATTTGTTGAACATGTCCCCTAATTTCTCTATATCCACCATGTACATTGTTAGTTTGAAAATTATAAATTTTTCTCATTTCACCCTCTTCATCTGGAGCTAGTATGTGATCTCTATTTGCAATATAGACCCTTCTCAGTTCAATGTTATCATTATGGAGGATATCCGGAGGAATGTCATTCCGGGTGTCGTTTCCTCCCTGTTGAGTATTCCCATAATAATACAACTCTCTTCTGGAGGCACAAATTTCTTTACAAATAGAACACTTATATCCATGACTGTTCCTTCCTATATTTTGTTTCGTTCTATGAGAAGATTGTATGTGATAATGAAAAGCCTTTGTATGAATAAATGGAATGTTACAATAACGACAAATAAAATGACCACATGTAAGTAAATGGGTTAAAAATTCATCTGATGAATGGAAAGCATTATCACAAAGTTTACAAATATTATTAGGTTGAGTTATTCCACAAAAGTTCAGATGATGAATCAAATTTTTCTCATTATACATTTCATTTCCACATTTTTCACATTTACAAGATGATACTTGACTTGGCGTAGCCATTTCTTCTTCTTCAGAGATGAAATTAAATGATAAATGAAAAAATGTCCTGTGACAGTAAATTATCCAAAAACTTCTGCTTTTATTTCTTCTTTTAGGTTGAGTAGATAGGAATGTAGTGTCAAAAAAGGGTGTGTCCATAAGTACATCTTATTCAACAGATTGCTCCAACCTGTCACATGCTTGCTGAAATCTATCTCTAGCCTCTTGAGCTTGAGGAGAATAAATATCCAGTCTTCTTTTCCATTCAGAAAATCTGTTAACTACTTTATTTTTAAAAACCTTCAATGTTATAATAACTATAGGAATAAAATATGCAGGATAGTGCCAAATAAAACATCCCACGAAAAAGAAATTGACTCGTAAAGCTTTAAAACTATCAGTTGGAAATAGAGGTAAAGCCATTGCCCAAAACTTGTCTGGTTGTTAAAGTTTCATGTTACGAATTTGAATATATAAGTCTTGATATATTATTTTTCTTTTTTCCATTGTGGTTGTTTACTAAGTGTTTGATAGGGTTTGAATTCCACTGATTATAAAGGTGTAAAAATAAATGATTCAACAAAATTCAGAGGCTCAGATTTCTGACGGAGACTATTATTAATATTTCAATTATAAAGGTAAACAGTTCAAGGTTTGGAGTCATCAAATACGATTGTTAGTGGTCTAGTTTCTTTTGTCCATCAGTATATATTTCTGTACAGTATTCTCCAAAAAGATTGCACTAATAATGGTGTATTAAGACTGCGTATTAAATAGGTCATTTATTTGGTTGACGGGAGAAAATAAACCAAACATTTTGAGACTAATTAGTTAGAAAAAATTTGCAGTGTCATTCAGATATAGAGGTTATTTAAATATAAACATTAAATTTATGTAACCTAATTCCTAATAAATTGTAGTTATGTAAATAAATAGGCTGGTCATTCAAGGTTACAGAATTTGCAGTGTCATTCAGAAATAAAGGTTATATGTGTATTCACCAAAATAAACATTAAAGTGGAGTTGTTTATTTTGCATGTAATGGGTTTGGTCTTCAAACTAAGATTTGAGTTAGAGTTCTTGAAACCTGTGAGTTGAGAGTAAACTTTTTACATACGCATAAGATTTGAAATATAATTCAAAGAATTTGGGTTCTTGTCCTTGAAAGTTGTGAGTGTGGGTTGGCAGTAAAGTATTGCATATAAGGTGTATATAAGGTGTTTAGCCTTGAAATTTTTTTTCAGTTTGATTCATACGTATTCCTAGTGAATATGTAATCTATAATCCAGTTATGTATTATTCATTTTAGAAATTATTATAATGGTGGACTCGTGTAGTTAGTATTGTAAGAGATTTTCCATGCAGGAGGTTATTGATCTGTTCTCAAAATGAGAGGTTATTGATATCTATTTTTATTGTGACCATCAATTTCCAATCACTTCCGGGTATTGAGACCACAGTGTGATCAATATATTCATTAAAATATATTATTTAATAAGTTACATTCCATATTCTATGTGTCATATTCATTTAACTATAATCTGTGAAACCTGTGAGTTGATGGTAAAGTACTGCATATAAGGTGTTTAGCCTTGAAACTAGGATTTCTAAGAATTGAAAAAATATTTCCAAGAATTTGGGTTCTTATCCTTGAAACCTGTGAGTGTGAGTTGATTGTAAAAGTTTTGGATAAAAATTTATTTCTCTTTGAAACTAATTTTTTCATATATATTCTATAATCTGTATTGTATATGTTGTAATATTCTTTCTATTGGAATCTACATTCTAATGATAAAATTATAGACTGGTGTATCTTGCGTGTGAAACCTGTGAGTTGATGGTAAAGTTATGCATATAAGGTGTTTAGCCTTGAAACTAAGATTTCTAAGAATTGAAAAATATTTCCAAGAATTTGGGTTCTTGTCCTTAAAACCTGTGAGTGTGAGTTGATATTAAAGTACTGCATATAAGGTGATTGTCCTTGAAACTAATTTTCAGCATGCATCATATATATATTCCTATTATATATTTTAATTATTTATATTCTCTCTATTAAATGTGTATTCTATATGTATTCATCATTCATTATATAATAATTTATATTCTATATTCTTTAATCTATATGTATTCATTGAGAAGGGTATTCTTTAAGAAATCTTACCAGGGGTATTCTTTAGGAAAAGCATTGGGGCAATAACCTCCATACTATTCATATTTCATAACCTTGCTAATCAATTTCCAATCACTTCCGGGTATTGGGACCACAAGGGACCCTCTCCTTCACTACTCTTATCAAAGTATTCAGAAAGCTAACTTGAATACGCTTGCATAATGCATTGCATATACATATTCTGTTTTAAATAGGTGTGTATAGATGGTTTACATAGTATTCACATTCACATTTGAGAAGGTAATAGGATGTGATTTTTCAGTGGCTTTTCGGTTCTGTTTATATAAACCACAGTGACCTGAAAATCCTATCCTTTTACCCCTCGATTTCTATGTAGTTAGTCATTCTGTCAGTTTGTCCATTTCTATCAGTTTCTCTATTAGCTTGTCATTCAGTATGTTTGTTGCTATCAGTTTATTTTGTCAGCCAGTCTAGCACATTTTAGATTTAAATGCTGGAAAAGAATACAAAGATTCAAACTCAGCACCTTAAGTTTGCCAATCTTTTGTTGTGATTTTATTTTTGAAATCTTCATAACTCATTTCTGATTGGTGAGCATGGTTAAAGTATGGGTGGATATAGATTAAAATTAATGATTTTCTGGTTTAGAACACAAGGGCTTTTGGTTTCTGATTTGTGTGCGGGTATGTTAAAATCTTTAATAGATCACAGTCCTTATATTTTCAAATCAATTGTAATATAAATCACTTTAAGCTTTGAACACAGGACTCTATATTTTAGAAAACCAGGTTCAAAACCAGACATTATCTGGTTCTCACATATCTATTATAGTTTGGACCCCACACAAACTTGATTGGGAACTGATATTTTAATAAGAGCAGTATTTTTCCAATTATATAAAGTGAATTTTACCATACAACCATTCCAGTTCTATTTACAATTTAAACCCCACATTGTGGAGGGGCCACGGTGGCAGAGTGGTAACACTCTCGCCTCCCACCTCTGCGGCCGGGGTTCGATCCCCGTCATGGCCGTAAGTGGGAAAGCTGGTAGTTGCTTGCCGTTGGTCGGCAGTTTACAGTACACAACCCTAGCGAACTCTATGTACTGGTTTCCTCTGCCCTTCCAACTACCCGTCGTGATATGACCTGTACAGTGTTGAAAGCGACGTTAAACCCCAAATAAACATAAACCCACATTGTGGAAGCCTCTGTAAGGAATGCTTTTTGACACACACTCACAGATGTGTGACCTGAATAGCATAACATTTTACAATGGAATATTATTTAGTCACCACATTTCTAGCGTGTGATCAGTGGAATAGAAATTAACTGCACCCACCATTTAAGACCTCTCTCAGAAATAAATAATTTCCTAAATACCGCCTTTAGATGGATTTGGTGTCAAAAAAACTAGCATTGAAATATTACGATGGAAAATAGCCACTGATACTAAGTTTTAAAACCCATTTCTTTTACCCTGTCTGTCTTTATACTACAGATTGTCAAATTGATCGCTATTATATTAATTACAGTGGTGGAGGAAATGTTGTTTGGTAAACTAACTAGTTTATTTTAAAAGGGAATTATCAAGGTTCAAAGGCTGCACTTTTATACAGTTTTGTAGTGAAACTGTCACATCATTTACTCTGTTTTTAATTGCAATGGGTAGAGTAAATCTAGACCCATTGTTTTATAAACCACCTCATTATTTCCGTAACCAAAGTTCAAACCTGGCACATTGAGACAGATATGCTTTTGTACAAATAATTTGCAAATCGTTAATAATTATTAATGCGAAAAGGTGGAGTAAGCAAAAATTGTTGCTTAGTGAATCCTTATTTCAAAGTTAAAAATTGAGAGGACTCCAGCTTAAACACATGCATATATCAGATTTATATTACTGAATAGTAAATTGTTCTTTTGATACAGTTAAAAAGTTTGAGTATGGGCCCCAACAGATTCTCGCAGGCTAGTATTCAACAAGAGATTTTTCAATGACTTAAAATAATCTTATCATCCATGATATGTCAGTTTTGACATAGATAATTGTGACTACCCTTACCCAAACAGGGCTGCAATAACTGATGGATTAATTTAGATGTAATAATCTTTCAGAAATTGCTTCTTTGTCCTTCATTTACCGATGCTTTTGAAATGCTTTTCTGTGGTAATCTGACTTTGGTACCATGTCTAAATATTTGTGCTTGGGGTTTGGAAATATCTTTCCAGTGGTATCTTTTTCATGTCACAAAATATTTTGGAAATGCTTCATTTCCCATGGAAATCTCTTGTTTAATTCACTATATCAAACCATTTTTGATCTGAGTAAAACAAACCTTTACCTCTCAGGTTGCACTGAAGGAGTATCTTCCATTCTAGTAATTATATGCGCTATAGAAATGCAGTGCTGTAAAATAAATAATACTTCATACAAAGGGCTCCATTATAGCTAATGTGAATAATCCTGTTGGAATGATCATACAGGTATCCTTGATAGATACATGCATGTGCACTCATAGATTTTTTTGGATAAGCGGGTGTATTAATGAAATCTTACAATTTAGCCTGCTTCCAGACTCCTTTATATTTTTATGGTAATTGGATATTAATTTGTTCGTTTCTGACACAATACCTGTGGCTTTAAACTATAATAAAACTTAATTCAGCTGGTCTTTGGTTTTACAAGGATAAATAAAAATTCATATTTACAAACATCAAACATTTCATTTTGCTGGGATTGAAACTCTGTTTCTCATGGTGTTGGGTTCGAATTTTTCTTTTGATTTTTATATCCATATATATTTATATGGACAAATATGCTCAATATCATTAAACTGGAACCTAGCTGAGTGCTAACTGAAAACACTTGATGTTGGGTTCAAATATCTGTCTTTATAATTATCTGGTTCTCAGTTTGAGTCTGAGCACTTTTCAAGATAACCAAAATGGATAGTATCGGTTGCAAACCTCAGCAAATCTATAATTTCCCAAGATAACCAAAAAGAGTTTAGATCAGGTAATTTATGATATCCTGGTTGCTTCCCCAACCTTCTTTCCACCCCTGGGCGCAGGCAAAGCTAGATTAAAACAGGTCAATACCATGGGGGTTCCTCCCTTTCTCTTCCCCTTCTTACAACACTTTCCTACATACTTCCAAGCCCCTCTCACTTCCTAAATTGACAGTCACATAAGCTATGACAAAAAGATTTTTTTTTGTGATAATCTGGTTTTAGGAATGCTATATAATTATAGAGATTCAAGACAAACATGTCATTGAGGTGGGACTTATTTGTAGGGAATAGATCTTGTTTTTTTTTTTTTTTTTTTTAATGACTATGGTTCCTTTTAAATATTGCCATTACTAACTGTTGTCTTTCTGTACAAACACTCCAACACTCATATCTATCATATAAGTCTACTTGCTTACACATTATATTTCAATGCAGGCCTTGTTTGTGTAAATAGTTATTTATTTATTTGGGGTTTTACGTCACTTTCAACACTATACAGGTCATATCACGATGGGTAGTTGGAAGGGCAGTGGAAAGCAGTACATACAGTTGGTCAAGGTTCTGTACTGTAAACTGCTGACCAACAGCAAGCAACTACCAGCTTTCCCACTTGAGGTAGAGCCATGAACCAAACCCTGGCCTCAGAGGTGGGAGCCGAGAGTGTAACCACTTTGCCAGCATGAGCCCCCCTGTTTGTGTTTAGAGTATGTAGCCTTGAATGCATTGTGTGTTCTTTCTTGGCACTGGCACTTGGCTGAACTTTTTTCTCTCCCTGGACATTGAGATTGGTTGACTGTTTTTGTTTTGTTGCGCCTTAGAGTCCCCTTCCTATTGTGGAGATTAAGCGCTATAAAAGTCCAATTAGAATTAGAATTGGCCACCTGCCTTACAATTAATGAATGCTTGTACTAGATTGCCAGGGTGCATAAAATGCGATTATGTGCATAAAATGTGATTATGTAGAAGTTGTTACTTTTTAAAGTTCTACTTTAATGTGGTACCTTGTGCCTGTTGCTATAAATGATCTATACACAACATAATTGTTTTCAAAGTTTATTCACCAGAGGTGACTGCATATTAAAGTAGACATATGTCTAACTACATCCTATATAGTCCCACAACCACACTTGGGCACCCCCTTCCTGTGGTTAAAATGGAATAACTACAAAAAATACAGATATCATTATCTCTTCTTCACTTTATCTTCAAAGCCAGTGCATTTCAATGCTTCCACAAAATAGCTATCACGTGGTATCAAGAGGTATGGTGCTATTTAACATCCTTTTTAACGTCCTATTTGAGTCTGTTTCAACAAATAATCCACATTGATGCATGCAAACATATGAATACCTCCACCGGATGATTTGACACATAAGGGTTTTGTTTCGTAATGAATAAACAAGATGACTTTTTCTCTCATCGATATCTTAGGATTTTAGTATAAATATTTTCAATTACCAGTGATCCTTTTGTTTGAATCTTGAAGTCATAGGTTCAAACCTTGCACCACATTAATTGGGCCAAGAAAATACAAGTCTCTGCTTTGGATCTTGAAGTCTTACCTTGGATCAATTTTTTTTAATCTAGGACTACTGGTCCTTCGGTTCGATTCTTGAGGTCTTGGGTTCAAATTCGATCAGCTTCAATTTTATTAAAACCTGGAAATACTGGTTGTTAGGTTTGATTCTTGAGGTCTTTCCCGCTTATTCTGGTATTTATCATTTTTAAAGGGATTTGTGGTGAGGACAAAATAAACACACACCCCAACATCTTGGTACTGATCACTTTTGCTTGGTCGCCTTCCCAGTATTCAAATGTGGCTAGACTTGTGCAAATACATCCTTATGCAGCAACATTTCTGCTTCATTACCCCCTCCCTCAATTTCTATAGCATTTATACTTATGATCAAGAACTTAACAAGAACTTAACAATTGATGCATAGTTCTTCCGTCTCAAGTTTTACAAATGCATTTCAACGTCTGTTTGCCTGTGTCATCTGTCAGTTTTTGTCAGTATGCTTCTTACCTCGACCACATTATTAAGATTTATCAGACGTCTTTTGGGTCAAACATTGCACCATTTTCATTAAACAAGGTCTTTTTGTCTTTGTCCCTTGAATACAAGGATTTGAACCTGTGTCGATCCCACTACACCAAAAATATCACTTGGGTTTGGACATTTGAGGTCTTGGGTTCAAACCAATCAAACTGTGTATCACTAAAGAGGTCTTTTGGTTCAAACCTTGCACTAGTTTCATTAAACAATGTCTTTTGGTCTTTGTTCCTTGGAGACAAGGATTTGAACCCGTGTCAATCTCACTACACCAAAAATATTACTTGGCTTTTGACATTTGAGGTCTTGGGTTTAAACCATTCAAACCGTCTATCAGTTCATATGTGCACATTAACCCTAATTATATGTGTGTATATATATAATATATATACATTTATTTATTTATTTCCATTGAAAAAATAGCATTTATAAATTCCTGTATCACTTTCTAAAAAGTAGTTTCCACTTCCGTTGCCCCCCCCCCCCCCCCCCCCCCCCCCCCCCCCCCTTAGGAAGGGGGAGGCAATACCATCTTTTAAATTCTATTGTAGTTAGGGGGAACTGGGGGGAACCAAGATGACACCTCTATGATGACACCTCTATTGATTGACACCTCTTGTGATTGACAGCTGCAATGACACTATGTAACCACAAACCACATGACCATAAACCACGCACACATCCTACTTAGGGTGTTTACGGGTTAAACCCCACTACTATCCACCTTTAGGAAACATCTCTTTTGTTAGTTTGGGTGCTACAATTTTCATTTTTAAATACTTTATATGGGAACCTTCCATGCTGAAATCCTTGTGAAAACTTACTATTCAATTATTGAATCTTATAAGTACCATTTTACTGCCTTTGACCTCGTGTTTCTGTCCCAGTGGACCTTATGTATCTACTAACATTTCTGGTACAACACTTTAGTTTCCTTTTACCAAGTGGTTTGACCTTCACTTGTCACAAGGTTACTGTAACTTTACTGACCTTGTTTGATATATTTGATCTTGGCTCTGTCGTTTTTGTTCAAGGTCCCTGGTAGCTATTGGTTCCCTTTAAGAATAATAAAATAAAAGATTAAATAAAGACCAAGATTTGTGTCATTAGAAATATATTGCTAATAAATGCAAACAAAATAAAAGTTACTATTTTAACGCCAGTAGTGCAGTTCATTTATTTCTGCATGGCATTGTGATTTAATGTGCATTTCAGGAAGACTTTATAGTTTTATTTGTAAGTATGTTCATTCAGCTTATTAATATTAAACCATGTTAGTTTATTTTATTTACAAAAATATTACATTGTTATTGGTTCAAATATTTGTTGCAACTTCATGTTTCCTCTCCACAAGAGCTCTCTGAAAACTATACGCAGTTTTTTAACTAGTTAGGAAAAAAATCATCCAAACAAAAATTATACTCATTTCTTATGTTAGGTTCTTATGTATTTGATAAAACTGGAAAACTGGAAAAATGATTTACAGTGATGGTGGAATTGGCACACCAATTAAGGTGGAAATCTGTGTGAAGGTGGTTATATATTTAAATTTTTCATCCTTCTTACTTGATGATGTTAAGATGAAGAAAAGTTTAAGGTAGTTGCAACATATTTTAAGATAATACTTTGCACTTACGGGATATGCTAAACTATCACACTCACTGAACAATAAAGATCACTACATTTCTCACCACACTCAATAAAAAACAATAATTTTGGACATTTTTAAATATATGGTAAAGTAAGAGCATCATTTACAGAGGCCTCGTCAGAAAGAAGGACAGTGTAATCTGTTATTTTACAAAACAAAAATGAATGATGGAGTTTAACATTTAGCATTTATAACATAATGCATGGATTAATTTTATTTATCCATCTAAATCGTGTTCACTTAGTCACTGTTCTACATTTTCGATTATAATATTGTCAAAAGAAGAAAGCCATTAGTCAGTAAATTTTGTCCTATCCGAATATCATATGAGTGTAAGCTCTCAAATAATTAGACTGTTACCAGTAAAATGGACTAACTATAGGGTTACATTACTGGTTAACATGTCTCAGTCTTCCTCCATATGCATAATTTGACCTGAACATTTGCTGAACTGCAGTGTGTTGGAGATCAATCTGTTCATTCAGAATGTTAGTACTTTATTCTTCAAACCCAAACGGGAAGGTTCATAGAAACACACAGACCAGCAGGTTTCAATCGGGACCAGCAGATTTGGATTGGGACCCTTTGGGAGTAAATCCGGTTTCTGATGATTTCAAAATGCTCAAAATTATCTTAAACTGTAGCCGATCCTTTTCAGATCTTCCATTCAAGGGCAAATCACAAAAGCAATCTTTCGGAACTTTGCAATTTAAAGTGCTTCATAAGATCTGTAGCCCATTCAGGTGGAACAGGGAACCAATCAAAAACTCTGTAGACCCAAAGATAATGTCGATCAGAAACCTATCAGGAAAGAAAATGTAAATTTTAAAATGGTATATCTTTTGTATTTGTTTTTAGACTTGCAATATTGCAATATCTCCATAGTACTACAGGACTCAAAACGCTATATGACCCATCCGATTGTACAAGTACAGTCCAACTCTCAAATTACTGACATTCCCCTAACTAAAAGACAGAGACTCAAGGATGACCATTTATCAACGTCTTTGAGGTTCTTTAACCCACCACTGGGGATATGGCCCAATGACAGAGGACTGCCATTTTAAGTGGTCATCTGACCCACTACGTATCTGCCTGTACCTGGGATTGAACCCACGTCTTTTGTGTTCCTAGGCGAGTGTGTAACCCACTAGGCCCCATGTTTATATATTAGGAAAGCACTCTGACGGAGAGGTAACTTCCTGGATCCGGACAGGGATCCAGAGGGACACCAAAGTTTTAGCATCTGTTCCTTGTGTCATTGTGGACATTTCCTGAAAATTTCATCACTTCAATTTATTTTTAACAAACAAGTAAATAAATGCACATCTGTCTGAGGTTAATAATGTGACACGTTCCTAATTAAATGGCGACACATTGGTATCGAATTTTGTATTAAATATCAACCATTATATCTGTGTTAATGGCCAAGTAAGTGTCCAATATTGGAAAATAATGGATTGTTTACAAGGTCCCAAAATTCCTGCTTTGCATTTTTTCTGTTTTTGCCATTTTAGTTGAAATAAATGTAAAGGGGTTTCTTTTAAAATGTGCTAAAAAGCCTTCTATATATGGTCAAAATCAGAAAGTGGCCATTAGTGAAAGATATTTGACACATTTAACAAAAGAAAAACTCTCAGGTGTAATTTAAGATATTATAAGATTTTGTACTGTGTTATTTTGTAAGAATTACATTTATCTTGTAACTTGCTGCAAAAATGCAGAGTTAAGGCTGGTGAAATTAGCCAAAGTGTCAGACAAATAGACACAATTAAAGGCTTATTATTGGACCTGCTTACCAGATACATAACTTATATTGGATTAATTTTTTTATGTGTAACTACCTATAATCATAAACCCTACATTGAGATAAATTACTACCAGAACCTGAATTTCGAAGAAATACAAAAACTTAACCTAACCTGATTTTTTTTTAAATCTTGACCGAGCTTAAGTTTTGTTGATGGTTACCAGTTTATCAGAGTCGAAAAGAATAGGGGCCACATTTACAAAAGTATTCATCTTTTTATACTAAATGTACTATATTTGTAATTATTATTTTGTGAAAACAGCCCCTACCTCTGAATGATGATGATTGTTGTCATAACAGAAAAAAATGCCAACAACAGATCGCTTAAGTATGGAAACAGTCTAGACATAAAACACCCAATAGAGCAAATATTGACAAGGCAACATTTTAGATTTGGACCACAATTGTTTTTGGTTTTAATAGAAAATCCTTTTACACTAACCTTAAACCAACATGTCGGACTCATGAGGAGATAAAGTAATTCTATCCACTGGATGCATCCGCTGGAAACTTTGGTTTAGTGTTCATTATGCCGCTGCCACTGCGTGTTGAGAGATTTGTGACATTAACACTCTCAGCAGAAAACCACAACAGATAGCTTCATCAAATTTGTTGTATATCTTAATTGAGAGGTAAGCTTCTCCGCGACTGAAGTTAGCCTCATACGCAAAGACAAGATGGCCGGCCTGGGCATTTCATTGAATATTATCTACCCTTTTCTACTGGTTTGTTCTTGTAATTAAAAGATTGTATCTCTTCATAGGTGATGCCAAAGTGTCCCATGTAGCAGACTTAAAAGCACCTGTATCTCCCTTATTATCGATCCTACAGGTTTAGCATGTGAAGCCATCCTATAGGAAATCATGGGCTAGGAATCGTCTGGTGTATACAGATTTGACCTTGGGCCCCTTCTTCAAGGTCAAACGAGTATAGCTAAACTTAAAAGTGCTTATAACTCGTTTATTCCTGGTCCTGGAGGATTACAATGTAAACCAACATATAGGAAATAATGGCCTAGGAATTTTCTGAGGTGTTCAGCTTTGACCTTGGGCCCCTCCTTCAGGGTCAGACAAGGAAAACCAAAGTTAAAGTGCTTATAGCTCGCTAAATTTTGGTCCTAGAGGTTTGCGATGTGAAACTAACCTATACTTTTCTGAATTTTGGCTGTCATCTTAAATTTTTGGCGGAAATGAAAAATGTTATCTGGAAAACTGTAACAGTTAAGCGATTTTGGGCAAATATTGGACCTCATGTATGCTAAGGGCTACTCCTCTAGGCCATCCTGAAAAAAATATGAATATTCTGAATTTCAGCGCCATCTTGGATTTTGGCAGATATGGAAAATGTCATTTATCTTGAAGACCTTAAGAGATAGAACGATTTTCGGCAAATTTTAGACCCCCTGGATACTTAGGACTATTAGGACCTCTGAAAAATTTAGACTTCTCTGAATTTCGGCTGCCATCTTGAATTTTAGCCAAAAATGGAAAATCTCAGTTATCTTGAAAACTGTAACACATAGACTGATTTCAGGCAAGTGTTGGCCCCACTGGGTAATTAGGATTACTTCTTTAGTACCACTGAATAATTTAGAATCATTTTGGCCGTCATCTTGAAAATGCTTTTATTTCAAAACCATGTTAGTTGTCCTTTTCTGGTGGGTACATCTTGTTGTGACATGGTTACAGAATTTACAGACACATTTCCAAATATTGACATATACTATTATATTCTGGATTTTTAAATGGCTTAATCTCTGCATTTAAAAAGATTCTAAGGTGCAATAATCATAAGCACTTTTGCGAAATTCGTTCGTCCATTTGCATATCAAGGTTTATTACCACTGAGACACCAGCTGAGTAAGAAATTATGGTGGAAAGAACTTGTAGAACAAATATGATTTGAGTTTCTTCTGAAGTGGGCGATATAGGAGGCAGAATGAACATCATCAGCGAATTTATTCCAGATTGTAGGAGCACCAATAGCAAACCTATGACAAAATTGCTTCTTTGAATTGTGCAAGGATGGATAAAATCAATTTTATATATTTATTTGGGTTTTATCTTCGTTCCAACACATTGTATAGGTCATATCATGGTGGGTAGTTTTATGGACAGAGGAAACCAGTACATACAGTTGGTCAAGGTTCTGTAGTGTACACTGCCGACTGACCAACAGAAAGCAACTACCATTTTACCTTGTAATTATACAAATCTAATGAAATCTATATATATACATTTAAAAAACGAAGGAAAAGAAACTCTCTACCCTGTAGAGTAAGAAATCTAAAATTCCCCAGGAATCTAAAATTCGCCACCTCTAAAACCATAAAGAAAATAATGCCTGGTGTATATGCCACAGTATCAGAAATATGTAATCTGACTTTATGGTGACCTTAAATGTTCCATTAATATCAAGTTATTGCCACCTTAAAGTAATGTAATTTCTTGTTACCCGCTGGCCTGGCGGAGGACTGCGCTCTTTGAATGCTTTTTCTAGTCTACTTTAAGTAGGCTTCACACACATGTAATCAGAACTCAAACATTTTGACTGTGTACACTTGAACATTGCTTTTGATTGTGTTTTCAACCATATTCAGCACTTGTAACCTACCGAATGACTCTATCTTCACAGCTAGATTTATTTTCGGGACTGAACAGCTGGCTGATCGATTTTTTTTGGTTTTGTTGGGGGCGGCACTTTATTTTTGGACAAAATAGCAGTCTTTTGGGATGTTGTAAATCCCATCTTGTGTAACACAGAAAGAACAGGTGTGTTTCCCTAAATGTTCATGGTCCCTAGAGATAGCCACTCAACTACCTGATATATTTTACAAAACCATGATTTTCTGTTGTTTCTGTTGCTTCTGAGCATGTGCTCTCCTGACCCTGTTAATTTTGTCTGTGGCACACCAGGTAATCATGTCATTCTCCATCTCACAGAACAGAAAGGCATGGGCTGCTTTCACGTTCGTCCATGAAAAATCCTTGGTATTTTCAAAGAAATCAGTTATGTGGGATAACATTTTCTCATATATGTCATAGTCTGGCTCTGCCAAGATATATTTTTATTTGTAATGCCCTTCACGAACTGAGTAAGACTGATCTGATCATAACTTAGTCTCTGTCTTGTTACACCCCCCCCCCCAAAAAAAAAAAAAATAAATAAATAAATACACTGATGTGGCCAAGCCACCAATTTCTACACCATGGCATCCATTATGCAGCCCCACCCCTTTTTAAAAATGTTTTTCACTACTTTTACATTCACATCTGCCACTGTGGCCTAGTGGGTAACACACTCGCCTAGGAACACAGGGGAGGTGGGTTCAGTCCCACGTACAGGCATAGTGGCTCAGATGACTACTTAAAATGGTGGTACTCTGTCATTGAATCCTATCCCCAGATTAAAGAACCTCAAGGCCGTTGATAATTTTCATTCTTGAGCCTCTTTCTTTCAGTTAGAGGAATGTCAGTAATTTGAAAGTTGGACTGTGTTCTTGTACAGTCAAATGTGTCACATAGCGCTTTGAGTCCTGTAGTACATGGAGATATTGCGCTGAGTATAAATACAAATACACATGATGAATGTCTTGCTCCATCTGAGTCACCCTCTTGGCAATTTTCTTTTGGACTTTGTTGGAGGATCTTAGCGGGGCCAAACTTTGTAACCTCTGAAGAGGAACTACTGCTCTCATGAGAACTACTACCATGAAATTTACCCTTTACTTTTTTTTGAAAAAGCACTAAACTGTACTGTCTCACTCTATATACTGGTTCTTCTGGTATATGCTACCCACTGCATCTTCCATGACATCAACCCTACTATTTACTCTCAGCAGTTCCTTCAGGATCAGCGCCTGGACACCAGAAGAGTGGTCATTTTTGTTATCTGAGGTAGTGTTCGCTCCAGCACCATTATGTGACTAGTTCTTTAGTTAGTTCTTTTGTTTGATGCTCTTAGATGGACCACTCTTATTAAGGTTGACACTGAATGCCTGAGGGTCCCATTCCACATGTGAAGATGATTCACCAGAATTTGAATGACTAACAATCTTCCCAGAAGTGCTTTTACTGACAGTTTTAAAAATTCACATTTCTTTGCCATGGTAGGGGTATGTTTTTTGTTGCATTTTGCAAAGAGGCTTTTGTTCAACTATTTAGGTTTTGTCCGCAGTGGAACAGGGGTTTAAGTAGCTTACAGTGCATGGGTTACTTTTGTTGAATGTTTTAGTTGATTTTACGCAGACGGTTTTTAAATTTGTTGTGTATACTATTGAGATAATCAAGAAATTGCTAGCTCAAGTTTGTCATCTGTGCCATTGGCTGCAGTGGACTGTTTAGTTTACGTTCACCGATTTTACAGTGTCAACTTTGACATAATACAAGAAAATGTCTGTAGTAAATAAAATATAAAAGTTCTTAAATAGTATTACTTTACATACTAAATACATTACACAAAACATACATGTAGCAAAATCAAGTCAGTGAAGTGCCAAGAAATACTTCCAGGATAAAAACATGGCTTAATTAACTTAAAGTTTAAATAGAATTAAACATAAATTTACCAAGCTTTACATTACATAATTATTATATGATTAATATGCAAAAGCTTACTTTCTCTGGCACTCTTGGGGTATAATTCAAATACTTATGGAGTCAAAAGTTCACTGTCAAACTTCTGGTATACAAAACAAGGATTAATACAGACTGGTGTTTCCAAACCCAAGCCCATAAATCATATCATACCAGGAGCAGTTTGGACCCATTTAGTTAATTAGCCCTGATGAAATTTAATCTGTCCAACTATATCAGTGGCTCTTGTATGAATGTAGTGAATTTATGTAGCCTTACAATGGCTCAGTTAAAACACAATTATAAATTGAGGTGATGTTAACACACTGTACTTAGCTATATTTAATATTAAGAGTAGGTGTTACAAATATATTGGATTATCATACATTAAACAAATGTTTCAAGTTCTATATTTTCTATTACATTTATTCTTAGTTGCACTATTTAGAAGCTTCCTAACACTTACTCTGTAATCAAATATTTGCACGTGGTATTACTTTAGTTAATAACCTTGATTTGAGAGAATTGTTTCTTAAGGTGGCTCGGTGGTGTACCGGTTAGAGTTCTCGCCTCCAACCTGTCAGGCCGCAGGTTCGAATCTCGAGCCGAGTGCTTCATGTTGGAAAGTTGGTAGTTACTTGCCGATGCCCGGTGGTTTAGTGCAGTATGCACTGGTTTCCTCCACCTATAAACTACCCGTTGCAATATGACCCTGGCTGTTGAACGTGACGTAAAACAACAAACAAATAAATAAATCTTACTTAAGATTACAGTTTCCACTGACTTCATTTAAAATATGATGAAGAGTGAAGATTGCTTTCTGTGGAATATATTCATTCATGCTGACATCTGATGTGTCCACTTTACACATTTATTTAAAAAAGAGTCTTAGATTGTAGGTTATGCAAATACCAGGACTGCATTAAGAACAATATCACTTTGTTAATGAAGGCCAGATTTCAAATATCATTGATCAGTAATACATATCTGACACATGAGAAATACATATACTGTATACACAGTGTCATTTTGGAAAATTACCTCCGCCAAGGAGGTTATGTTTTCGCCTGGGTTTGTTTGTGGGTCTGTTTGTGTGTTTGTTTGTGAACAAGATAACTCAAAAACTTATTTTTTTGATGAAACGGATTTTGAGGAAAATTTCAGGATATGTCTGTAAAGGAAAAAGAAAGAAATGATTCAATTTTGGGAGTGATCCGGATCACTAACTGGATCTTCTGGATTCATGAAATGTAATTTTTAAAGACAGATAACCTAAAAAGTTATGGACAGATTTCGATGCAAATTTCAGGGGATGTCCTAAATGGGACAAGTTTTGAGAGTGATCTGTATCACTGTCTGGATCCATGAAAAATATATTGGGAGTGATCTGGATTGAGCTCCCATGGCTGAGGTCTGTGCTCTCCAAGTGCTCTTGTTTTTGTCAGTGCTTGATCCTTTAGATTTACTGATCAGACATTACCTTTGTACCCTTTGTATAATAATGCATATTACAGCGTACATAAAATAATGTATAAGATTTTAATTAGATGATATATAGAAAAACATGTCAAGAGGTAATTTGGTGATCAAAGAAGTTGTTTTTCAAATACTATAAAAATCAAACTTTGAGTTCAGCTTAAAGCTTTCAGATATCTCAAGATTACCTTATATTCAATTTCATTGTATATTAAACAACCAAAAGCTGTACATATTTCAATTCAGCCTTCAATCAAATGAATGCTCATGGGCATAGGATTATTTGTACAGCTTTTATTGGAGAAAAATCAATTCTCCATTGAATACATTGTCTGATAAGGATAAATGGATTGGTCTGGACTTAAAATTGCTTACAATGGTTAAGGTGTAGCGGGTTGTTAATAATAAACCCAAATCAGGTATATTTGGGTGCATAGATTTCGGCTAAAATGTCAGTCCTTTTGAATATCGCAGTATGGGGAAATTAATAATTTAAGCTTTTCTAAGAATGCAGGACCTCAGGTATAGCTACAGTTTGACATTGAAAATAAGTCTTACACAAGCAAAAGAAATAGGCTACAAAGAGTCATTTGCAGCGTGGTTACAAGAACCCTTTGGACAAATATTTCCAAGAAATGTATTTTTGTCTATAGAAAATTGACACTCTGGTCTAAATATCCATGGAAAAGGATTTTACTAGCATATGTTTGCATATGTTACACAGAGTACTAGATAATTATACACCTACTGAGTATAACTTCTAAGGTTATTGAGACTGAATGCGCAGATTGTGATCATATTGGATAAGACAACGTAGACCTAAACCATGCATTTGATAAGGTATGTAACCTGCTCATGTTGATTATGAAATTTATTTGTGGTGATATATTATATATTGATCACCATATCAGGTGGACTGCACAGGTTTAATCTTATAAGGAAACTAATATAAATGTATTATACATAGACTACACCATGCAATATTGACTTTATGAAATCTTGAGAAACATTTAACTTTTTAACAGTTCATTAGTAGAATTGTTGTCACTTGTGAATTACCTCAAGCAAACTTCAGAAGAAAAGTAAAATATGTGAATTTATTTTTAAAGTTTCTATGACCAATTTAGGCAGTATCCAATAGGAGAAATATTTACTAACCTCGGCAGATTTATGTAATCAAAGTATAGAAAATAATGTTTTTTTTACTAATTTAACTATTTCAGAGCTATAACATACCATATTTACTGGCTATATAATGGCTATATGAATCACACATGCCATTTAATTATTTTAGTGTAACCGGTTTATGTAAATTAAAGATAATCTTAATGTATATGCCATGGTAGAAAGTCCAATCTGGTAGAATTTCAAATTCAAATTCTACCGGTAGCTTATATGGAGTTTCTACAAAGATTACATTCTGGTACACAGGGTAATACCTAAATCTCTGAGATTAGAATATTAAACAAGTTTATTTAATTTAAGACTGCCGAGCAATACCCAAGTCTCGTAGATTGGAATTTCTACCAGATTTGACTACCAAGTTTATGTTGGTAGAATTTGAAATTCTACAAGATTCTACAAGACCATGACATTTCCATGTTAAAATGTAATATATTTGAACGTATTCTTGAAATGTTACAATAACCTCATTTTATTTATTTTAAATTCCTCCAGGGGAGTTTTGAAAAAATACTGTTAGGGCTGATGATGTTATAATTATATAAAGTGGAAGTACGTGCAAGTGATTCCAAGCTTTAATATTGTCACATTATTTTTAGGAAGACCATAAACCACTCTAGTTTCCTGTTAAATCACTTTTGCCCTTTCAAAGTTATATGCAGCACTGTAGTATTAGTAATACCTGGATGATTTTGTGGGTTATTATTGTAATAATACTTTGACCTTATTTTAATATACACCATTTAATAGCAGCCAGAAATATGACACTAGATAAACAAAATTAAATGCTTTCATAACGAGTCAATAAAAATGAACTATTTACGGATTGCAAAATTAACTTGCAAATTTAATAAGTAAATTAAACTTTTATAAGTTAATACCCTACCCAAATGACAATTGCTAATCCGACAAAAAAGTCATCTTGTGTAAACCACTGGCAAGCCGATCCAATACTGTGCATTCGCTAGGTGGCGCATCATACTTCTTCCTTCCTGTCTATCTCATCGTTTTCCTTGTCTAAGCCTATTTAGACCTCTTGTAAGCTGATAGTGGGGTCAGTTGAGAGGGCCTTGTCTGTCCATTGGATAGGGCATTAACTTTACAAACTTGATTTACTTACTACATTTGCAATGTTATTGCGTTAATACATAATGGAATTGCTGAGTAACTACCTCTTGGTAGGCGGGTCAGTTACTAGAGACTTCAAGTGAACTAAAAAATTAGGATCAAAATGACTCGCAGCCAGGAGTCCAGGGTCCAAATGGTCGGTTACTGGTCACTCTGTCGCCGGCAGTGTACCAACATTGCCCCCGTTTTTACAGTCCTGCTCTGAGTTAGGGGAAGAGAGGTATGAGTTCTGTCCCAGGAAATAAACCTCCCGAAGGAAGCCCGTTAGATTTAAAAAAACACTATCTACATATATACAAGTCTCCTCAGTCATAAGGGCTACTGGTGGATCCGCTGAGCAGTAACTTATCCCAGATAAAAACGCTCTGAATCAGCCCAAGTCACATCCTTCAAGTAGAACTGTGTGAAGGTGTTGTGTGACTTCCAATGGCAGGCAAAGAAACAACAAAGACCCTCATATCATGGGCTTTATCCTTGTTTAAGGTGAGGGCCTCCTGATCAGAGAGCTCATAGCATACAAGCACCGTCTGCTTTATCCATGGCAGGGGAGATATCTTTGTCGAACTCTTTCTTGAAGGAGACAAAGGCCAACTCATTCTTCTGCCCGATGTCTGAGGTCCTGTCCCAGTAGTAACACAATGCTCTAACATATGGACCTATCAGACTTGAGTGACTTATCTAGTGTTGGGGCCATGGCTAGGATAACACTAGCGTAGGAAGCGGAGGGCCGGGGTCACATCTTTTGCCCCCCCCACTTTTTGACATTGGAAACCCATGATATTTGATCAACTTTGGAAATTTTTTCAAGAAATTCACACTCTATCAGGGTTACATGTATTTTGAGATGAATTATTTAAACTATTTTAACCAGATGAAACAAACACAACTTAGATTTATGAAAAATATAGCCTTAAACATATAATATTAAGAAACATGTCCATGTAATTCAAAGTACAATGAGATACTGATGTGGTAGCCACTGTATGTTGTAAATATATTGCTATATGTGATGTCACAACATTTGACTGTTGCTAGGGAGTTTATGATGTCATTGCAATGTGTGATAGGTAACAGCCATAAGAGCATGTGGTTTTGAAAGTGTGTTAGTGTCCCAAATGTAGTATATATAACTTTTAAAAAAAACTTGAGTTTTGACAGAAAGGCCTGTCAGACAGCACTATACTTTAACTAAAGTGATTTTGGTTTGTATCCTGAGCAGTCCCCTATCTGCATTTTGTTTTGCAAAGAGGGATACATTAAATGAAAGCTGTTAGTGGTATTTTAGCTACATAAAAGAGGTTTTTGAAGGGATACTATAGATGGGTGAGGGGATTATCTACAATCAAACGGAGGTGTGCACACCTAGTGTAAATTTCTGGGAGATGATTGTAATTGGATCTTTGAATATTGTAATGATGGAAACATGCATATGATTCATAAAGCCAAATCATACCGCCATCACTGCCACTATGTTTTAGCATATAATAACTTAAAAATATTTTACTTAAAACTTTTAAATTTGGCATGTGGGTAACATAAGTAACATCGAAGATGAAATTATAAGTCATCAAAATATAAGTGCATTTATATACAACTTTATTCTTGTTTCTTTCTAAGGCTTTGGGCAAAAATTATATTGCTTGTTATTCAGTTCTACATGCATAGTGCATCCATTTCTTGCAAGGGGGAAATGGTCATTGATTTAATGAGTTTGGGTATGTTGTGCCTGGCCCAAGTGGTTGTTTTCATGGGATGCCAAATACAATCATTCTGTAGCCCAATCACATTGATTCCATTTCATTGTTCAAGCCTACTAATATGGTTTAACCCTATAACCCATTGACACTATTAATGCTTGACTAAATCCAGGTTCACAACATATTTTAAAGCACTTTATTTTCATAAATATATAGTAAGTTTGTAATAGAACAAAGGTTAAAATTATAGGGTTTTATGTCCCATTCAATGCCAGAGTCAAACAGGGATAGGCCCTCAGCATCACCACATGTTGGATTCAAATTTATTATCCAAGAGACTGCTGCCTATGATTAGATGCTGAATACAACTAAAACAAACTTTTATACAAACTTTTGACTATTTGCAGATTAGTGTGGCTCCGGAATGGATATGAGTTTAGGGATCGTCTGGAACCTCTTTGGCCAGCTGGTTCTTAGAAAGAAAGCTAGGTGAGGGGTTCAGAGACACTTTGACCAGTCAGACTGGTGTCTGATGTTCTTGTTTTGCCAAACACAGATCTCACTCCTGGGTTTGCCTGAGCCGAACGCTCCAGGCAGACTTCAAGGTTAAATGCTTCAAGGATGACTCTTTTATGGGTTCAAAAGGAGCCTTTGTGAGCTGGTGCAGAACCACTGAAAGGTTTCAGGAGCGAATGCCCTTCCGACCCTTGGGTCTGTCTCTGTGAAACTATCCAAGAGACGAGTGAGATTCTCATCTGTTCATTCAATTATCCCCTGATGATAGTCTCAAGTCTTTTGACCGTCTTAAATCGTGTTTGAATGATATTCAGGTCTGGATGTCTGAAAACAAACTCAAGCTAAATCCTGATAAAACAGAATTCATAGTCTTTGGTGCCAAAGACAGACACAAATGGCTCAGTGACTCATTTCCTGTCAATATCCTGGGTAATTACCTCTCTCCTGCAGATGTTGTACGCAATCTGTGTGTTCTGTTTGATGCAAAGTTTTGCTTCACCAATCACGTAAATTCTGTTATCAAATCCTGTTTTATCAGCCTCAGGGACCTTCATCGCATCAGAAGGTTTCTTTCTGTGGATACATCAGTGGTGATTGCAAATGCTCTGGTCAGTAGTCGTTTGGATTATTGCAACTCTCTTTTTCGCAGTTTGTCATCCCAAAATGCTACAAGGCTCCAATATGTTCAAAATGCGCTTGCACGGTTTGTCACTGGTGCTTCAAAGTACACTCACATTACATCCACCCTTAGGACACTTCATTGGCTACCCATTAGACTACGCATTATCTTCAAAATCCTAGTTTTGGTTTATAAGTACCTCACCACTGGCCAGCCTAAGGATTTTGCACCATATCTCCCCTTGTACAAATCTGCTATGAATACAAGACGTTCCAATCCCAAAAATTTGTTCCTTCAGGTTCCCTCTTACTGTGCTTCCATCCATAAATCAAAGGTCCATTTTAACAATAGTTTCTCATATGATGCCCCTAAGTTATGGAATGATCTTCCATATGATATACGTACAAACGCATCCTCCCATGGTAGGCTGAGTGCATCAACTGGCCAGGCCAGGGGGTCTGGAACTGGTAACAGGAACTGGATCCGTTTTTTGTTGAACCTCGTAGTAAATACTTTTATCTGAGGTTGATGCCACCTGTTGCATATTGACTGGAAGACCTCTTGGAGGAGAGATCACTCTGTTTGAATGGTCTGGCCTAGCCTGGATAGCTTGTCTGCTACCACATTCAGCCAGTCTGGAATGTGTCAGGCTTTGAGAATCACCGGTTTCCTGGAGCACCAGGCCAGGATTCTCCTCAGAAGGGCACATAGAGGGCCCGAGTTCATCCCCCCATCTTTGTTTATGTAGGCAACCACAGTGGTGTTGACTGTTGCTATGAGAACTATGTTATTCATGCAGTGGTCTTGGAACTTTTTCAGGGCCAGAAAAACTGCCTCTAGTTCCAGATAGTTTATGTGTAACTTGCGTTCTGGAAGGGACCAGGTTCCCCTTGCAGTGTGTTCCCCTAAGTGAGTGCCCCACCCTTCTTTTGATGCGCCTGTAGAGATTTACAGAGCATGTTTTAGTGGGTGTTGTGGTTGACCTTGAAGCACATTGTCTTAACATAGCCTCAAGCCTACAGAACCTCTTTGACCATTTCTGGTCCATTGCTTCCAGCATGCTGTCTGTGGATAGCTTTGACTTGGCCGGTGAGGAATGTATCTTATTATTCTTGCCCTTGTCTTTATTTTCTCTGACTCTTGCTACTCGACTCTTCTGAGCTCTTTATCTTCTTGACTTTCGCTACTCCAGGGGTGCTACTCGCCTCTTCTGAGCTCACTTCTTGTCTGTATTTCACTTCCCCAGTAACGGAAACTAAGGCTGGGTCAAGGCTGGGGGTGTTTAGTGTTTTTATATTAATGAAGGGGAACATAATTAAACTAACTTAATGGAAGGAAACAAATTTACACTAATAAACTTGTCTGTAAAACATAAAGAACAGGTTAAGGGGACAGCACCTGTGTAAGCTTTAAATCATAATGAAATCTTGACACATAAGTTAACCAAAGAAAAACACCCAGTATTGGTCAGATCAATACTTGAGCACTATTGAATAATGAATAAATTGTCAGATCATTTGCTTGTTATTGCGTTTGTGTAAATATAAATTCTGAACGGGCCTTTATTCAATTAGGAAATCTACTTGCAAAATGATCATTATTATATGTGTACAACAATATTTCTGCTACTTAGTTGTTTGTACAAATATTGTATAATGCACTATGGTTCTTAGACTTAGCCTCGATTCAGGGTAAGTCAGGGACTTAAATCTGAGCCTTTTGTCATTGCTAAGTCCTAATGGATTTCACAAAGGGGAGCATAGCTAAGTCCAAGCCTATCATATACCACAGTGGATTTCTATGTTATGTGACCCTTTATATCTACCGTAATATTGTAGTGGTAGCATATATCTTTTGTTTAACCCTTTTTCTCTTCGAAAAAATGCTGTTTTTCAATGAAAATATCTTGTAACTACACAAATATGCCCAAAAAATAATTTCGGGAGGTGTTCTATATATTTATTATTTTATATAGGAGTCACATTTAAGTCTTTGTTTACAAAAGTTAAGCCCACTCCCAGATTATACATCATAACAGGGGCAGATCCAACCTTTTGAGTAAGGTGGGGGTTCACATCAGACATACCATAACCAGCGGGTTCGGTGGGCCTGCCACCTGGAAAAAAAACTATAGTGCATTTCCTATAAATGTAACACCACTCTTAAGATTGAATCTGTATTTTTTTGTGTATTTTGGGTTGAACCCCTTTACATTATTTTTCAAGGAAGGGGTTATAGAGGGGAGCTTGCGGCCATTTTATGGTCAGCTTTGATACACATTCTGGGCACGCTACAGAGACAAGGGAAAGGGACTGGACCCTTGTGTTGAAGAACCAGACACCACGGACTGTAAGTTTTGTCTTTCATTGACCCCTGAGCAGCGTTTACAACTGGCTACCCTTCCTACAAACTCAAAAAAGAGACAGTGATACACTTGAGGACCCAGCGTCTGTGTCTGTCATTGAGGCTGTTGATGAGTAAGGCTCTGTGTCTCCACCTTCTCATGTCGCCCCACCAAAAAAGAAAGGCAAGAAAGATAAGCCCCCTACTTCAAATGCTAGCAAGCCTGTCGGAAATAAATCAACAGACAATAAAAATAGTTGAGCTCAACCAAAAGTGGTCAGACAGGTTTAATCAGCCAGAGGCACTTCTGTTGGCCAGGCCCTTTGAACCAACATTCTCTTCAAACGTGAAACTGATGCCCACTCACTCACCTCCTGCTGGGGTTACACAAGGAACTGAAACTTTCATCACAGTTTCCTGGGTCTGACTTCTCTTCTTCACAGCATCAGCCGACCAATAAAACTCAGACCAGCCGACCAACCTCAGCTACAGAGCCTCCTGGAACTGGCTCCTCTGCTTCACAGTATCAGCCGACCAGTAAAGCCCAGTCCAGTCAACTGACGTCTTCGGTGCGCACTGGCCATGACTACTCTGATTCCAAGCATCTGTCGGGCAGCAAGCTTAAAACTAACCAACTTCATATCGACCAACCAATGGCACTGACCTCTACACAACACACTGATAGTAAGACTCAGACAGACGTCAGTCCTCAGATATCACCAACACTGGCTGCCCTATGTTACACAGGACAAGAAAGGAGGTTTTTCGGGTACGTCTTCTGATACCATTGTGAAGTCTCCAACCAACCCCTATTAGACTTACATGTGGAAGAAGGAGAGCTTTCAGAGGATCAGGACGTTACCAAGTGGTACGGGCTGTTTTTTTACCACAAAGTTGACCCACCATCCATCTCATCATGGAATACAGATATATCTAAGCTGAACAGCAACTATAGACAGATTGCCAGACACTCTGGACTGTCTTCTACCCCACCAGCATCACAACAAAATTTCTCAGGAAACAATGCGAAGACGGGAGAAATCAACCAGAGTAGTGACAGTTATCTGTAACGAGGCTGCAAGTTTTAATAGGTGTCTGTTTAGAGTCCAACAGAACATGCAAGAACAACTAAAGATACTGAGGTTGGATAACAAAGGCAACGGTTCGTCCAAGGTTTCTGCAGCAACTGAAGAGTTACAGTTCCGTATGGACTTTAATGGAAGTATTACACAGGCTGCAGCCAAAGCCATGGACCATTTGACAAAATTTGTTTTCATCTTCACCTTGGCCCCGTAGGGACACTTACCTCAGCCGGGCATCAAACCAGACACATTGACAGCCTTAAGAACAGCACCCTTGCAGATTGCATGCTTTTTCCCGACTCTGTAATCAAGAAAGCAGAAGAGGACATTGCCCAATCTGAGAGCAGGGGCCACTCAAGAGCTGCACGTGGAAAAGGTCGTTTCCACCCTTATGAGCGTCCAGACAGGAGGTCAGACAGGATACCAGGTTAGAGAAACTAGCCTGTAGGAAGGCAAAAGACAGTTGAGAAGAGGCAGAGGTCATTCTGCAACATCACGGCCGGCCTAGGGCCAGCAGTCGTACAAATGACAGTTTCTGTGTATACAAGTTACAGGAGGGACTGGTGGCCGGGGACTTACAGTTACCAGCCAGACAAACAATGAACACTCATGTAAAATTTCATGTTGCAAAAGTTGTACATACTGCGCCCGGGCTTTCACAAAAGAAAGAAATAAGTCCTGGGTCAGCAGGTTGTTATTAACAGAAAGAGGACAAATTAAAATATGTCAAAGGTGTTTCTTCTGTCACTCAATTGTCTTGTGTAAAACCTGTAACAAATGTCAAAATGCTGCCTCAAATCTGCCTGTCGGGGCAAGACTTCAAAACTTTTGGCAAACTTAGCTGGATCTGGGTGTCGGTCCGAAAGTACTTCAAATCTTGAAATTGGGTTACACCCTCCCCTTTGGGATCCAACCAAACTCGACAAGGTCACCAAACATCACAAGCTGTTATGTCAATCTCCAAGGGACCTGTACCTGTTGGAGGCATTACAACTTATAGACAAAAACGCAGCAGAGCTGGTAAACAATCAAAGATCTGTGGGGTTTTCAGCCAGTTATTTTTGCTCCCCAAACCCAAAAAGTGGAGACCTATACTAGACCTGAGCAATTTAAAGGAATTCCTCAAGCCGCAAAATTTCAAAATGGAGACACCAAAAACTATCAGAAACTCCCTCCAACAAGGGGAGTGGGTGACCTCAATAGATTTCAAGAATGCCTACTTCTACATACCAATACAGGAACAATCCAGGAAATATCTGAGATTTCATATCCAGGGTCAGACATACCAATTCAAAGCATTGCCATTCGGTTTGTCCACAGTGCCCATGGAGTTCACTTTAATAGCAAAGGAGGTGAAAAAATAAGGCCACCCACAAGGGTATAAGGATCCACCAGTACCTAGACGACTGGTTGGTGGGAGCAAATGTGCCAGCAGGTAGGTTGGGTGGTAAGTTTAGAAAAATCGGTTACCAGTCCAACCTCAGGGCGGTTGGGTCCGGCCCACACTGGACCGGTGGCAAAGCCTTCAAGAGAAAATACAAACACTGCTGTCACTACCGGCCTATCCAGTCTGGCAGTTCATGCCCTTGATAGGTTTACTAACGGCCACAGAGAAAAAAGTTTACCTTGGCAGATTGCACATGAGACAGTACATCTCAAAAACAATCGCAAAAAAAAAAAAAAGTGATTCCTATTCCCAGGTCACTCCATCCCCACTTACAATGATGGATGGGGGAAGACAACATGCTTTAAGGTCAAGCATTACATCCAATAAAACATGCTCTGCAAATCTTTACAGATGCATCAAAAGAAGGGTGGGGTGCTCACTTAAACGAGCACACTGCAAGAGGAAACTGGTCCCTTCCGGAACGCAAGCTGCATAAAAACTATGTGGAACCAAAGGCAGTTTTTCTAGCCTTAAAAAAATTTCAGAGCCTCTGTGCAGACAAAATAGTTCTGATAGCAACCGACAACACCACAGTGGTGTCATATATAAACAAGCAGGGAGGCGTGAGGTCGGGCCCACTTTGTGCCCTGTTATGGAGAATCTTGACCTGGTGTACCAGAAAGCAAGTGACTCTCAAAGCCCGAGACATTCCAGGCCGGCTGAACATGGAAGCAGACAAGCTAACCAGACTAAGCCAGAACATCCAAACAGAGTGGACTCTCCTCCCAGAGGTTTTCCATACAATTTGCAGCAGGTGGCACTGGCCCCAAATAGACCTATTTGCCACAAGATTCAACAACAAGTTGCCTCTGCTTGTGTCACCTGTACCAGATCCCCTGGCCTAAGTAGTGGATGCACTCAGCCTATCATGGGAGGATCTGGACCCATATGCCTTCCCAGCAGCAGCCAGCTTGGGCAAAGTGGTCGAGAAGTGGCAGGACTCCCCATGCCAGAAAATCATTCTGATTGCTCCGGAGTTGCCCAACATGCCTTGACTTTGGGATCTAGTGGCCATGTCCACCCAAATCCCACTGAACCAGCCATTCAATCAGATCCTTCACAGAAATATGACAAACCTAAATCTCCATGCATGGCTCCTAGAGCCTCAGCAATCAAAGAACAGGGTTTCTGTGAGACAGTGGCAGCAAGAATTTAGGCTCCTCAAAGATCAACCAGATTAGTCAATGAGATAGAGTAGACCATTTGTGAAAAGTGGTGCCTCAGCAATCATTAAAGTCAGTAGCTGACTTCCTTATGTACCTGTTTCAGGACAGGAAGTTACAGCCCAGCACCATTGATGGTTACAGGTCACCCATTTATGTCAGCAAAGATAAAAATCTCACTTGTCTCCTGGATATTTTCCACAGAGACAGACTCAAAGGATGGCGGGGGATCCCTTCTCCCTGGTTTTGCACCAGCTTACAAAGGCTCCTTTTAAACCAATTAAAGAAGCCTCATTGAAGCAGTTTACATTCAAGACTCTTTTCCTCTTGGCCCTTGGATGGGGCAAATGTGCAAGTAAGATTCATGCTTGGCAAAATAAAAACATCAGACACCAGTCCCACTGGTTCAATGTGTTCCTGTACCCATCTCCCAGCTTTCTATCAAAGAACCAGCTGGCCAAAGAGGGTCCAGGCAGTGTGACCCCAGTGACTATACCAGCCCTGGCCCCAACTCTGGAGAGATTCCTCAAGTCCGACAGGTCCCTCTGCCCGGTCACAGCATTGTGCTACTATCTGGGCAGGACATCTGGCAGTATAAGGAGTTGGTCTTTCTCTCCTTTAAGAAAGGCTTTGACAAAGAAATCTCCTCATGGATCAAGTAGACTGTGATCCTATGCTATGAGATCTCAGATCAGGAGGCCCTCACCTTAAATCAGGTTAAAGCTCATGATGTCAGGGCCTTTGCTGCTTCTAAGGCCTTCCAGTCAGGGGTCTCACTGGAGCAGATCTTATCAGCCTGCCAATGGAAGTCACACAACACCTTCACACAATTCTACATGAAGGATGTGGCTTGGGCTGACTCAGAGCTTTTTCACCTGGGACCTGTAGTGGCTGCTCGGCAGATCCACCAATAGACCCTGATTTTGAGGAGATATATACACATGTAAATAATTTGTACATAGTTAAATGCAAAAAAAAATCATAAAATGAAAAAAGTGACATGCTTCCTGTGGGAGGTTTATTTCCTTCTTATGGGACTGAACTCATCCCTCTCTTCCCTTACCTCAGAGCAAGTCTGTCAAATAGGAGGGCAACATCAGTATAGCCCCGGGTAATCGGCTGCTGGTAACTGATTATGGCCTTATAAAAACTATAGGCCAGTGTCAAACCTTAGTTTTATATCAAAGCTTATCGACAAACTTGTGGCAAACCAGCTAAATGGATATCATTTCACGTGAGGGTCTCTTAAATGTCAACCAGTCTGCTTATAAGAGTTCCCACTCCACTGAAACTGCATTGTTGAAGATTCAAAACGATATAGCTTTCTCAGTGGACTCAGGAAAGGCAGTGGCGCTGACATTATTAGACCTGTCAGCGGCATTTGACACTATTAATCATTCCCTTTTATATGACTGCTTGCATGACTGGTTTGGTCTAGATGGCACTGTCTTGTTGTGGATCAAATCGTACCTTTCAAACCAAAAACAAAAAATTAAAATAGGTGATAGTTTCTCTGAGGCGGTAATTTGGAGTCCCCCAAGGCTCCGTATTGGGTCCTCTCCTTTTTACCCTTTACACTAGTCCCCTCAGTCAAGTTATTTCTAAATTCAATGTTACTCATCACCTATATGCTGATGACACCCAGATCTACTTAGCAGTTAACTCCAGGAACTTTGATTCCAGCATGGAAGAGCTGACTGAGTGTCTCGAGACAGTAGAGGAGTGGATGGTTGGTGTTAAGTTAAAACTAAACCCAGAAAAAGCCAAATTTATCATCATAGGTCAAAAAGCCATCAGGGAGTCACTTGCTCTAAATTTCCGTGTCCCACTCATCCAAAACAATATCTCTCCGTCAGCGGAAGTAAAGAATCTGGGTGTTATCTTCGACTCAGGCAACTCCTTTGACAATCATGTTGCCAAGGTTTGCCGAACATGTTACTAACATCTTTGCGATTTGCAACGAATTTGTATATTCCTTAGTAACAAAACTGCAATACTTCTGGCAAATGCTATGGTCAGCAGTCGTCTGGACTACTGTAACTCTTTACTTTATGGGGTAAGCAAGTCCAACATAGCTAAACTACAGAGAGTCCAGCATGCTCTTTGCCACATCATCTTCAGACTTGACAAAATGAGTCATTACACCCTTTTTGAAAAAGCTCCACTGGCTTCCAATTCAACATCGTATCCTTTTTAAGTATAATCTCGTGGTATTCAAGGCTATCAATCTTTCACAGCCCCCATATCTCTCAGCTTTAATAAGATCAAGCAGTCTCAGTTGCAGCAACAGGCTATCTGTCTCCTCAACCCGACCTAAGAAGCACATAGGCAGGCGAGACTTTGCAGTAGCTGCAGCAGCTGAATGGAACAAACTGCCACACACTGTCAGATCTGAGCAAACAATAGATCGTTTCAGAAGCCACACTTGTTTAGGCTGGCATACCCCCCACCTTAGTTATACCCTGGCAGGCGCTTTTCAGATGTCGATCCATGCCTGTCTCTGGACTCTCCCTTCTTGGACATAAGCGCATTAGAGGATTTGTATCAATTTTGCGCTATATAAATCCTACTATTATTATTATTATAAAAAGGGTTTTCTGACCTCAAGGTCGACCCAGGCCTGGAGAAAATCTTGTTAGTTCGTTTATGAGTTCATAGTAACCTACCCACAAACCAAGAGGTAGTTATTCAGCAATTGTCCCTTGGATAGGATGTATTAATGCAAAAAAATTTTAAGTTTAATAAGTAAATTAAATTTTTAAAAGTTAATACCCTATCCAATGGACACACAAGACCCTCCCACCGACCCCACTATCAGCTCACTAAGGTATAATAGGTTTAGACAACGAAAAAGTTGCTATGACGTCACACTGTTTAGACAGGAAGGTAGTACGATGCGCTACCTGGCAAGTACAGCCGGTGAAAACACAGGATATCTTTTTCTGAGGTTTGGCGGGCCGGTCTGCACCGACCGGATTAGCAATTGTCCATTGGATAGGGTAAAAATTTAATTCACTTATTAAATTTGCAAATTTATAGCGAGTTGTGTATACTTGTAGGGACGAGAAATGTTGTAGTGAGGTAGAAGATTTATAAATATAAGGAGCCATCTGTGTAACTGCGCAGTTTGAATATTGATTTTGAAGGGAGAAGAGGTAATTTAAATTTGAAGTGTGGATATTATATGATTGGCCAATTCTGTACGAGCTTTAGAATAAAATTAGAATAAAACCGTTTGGATTTTTAAAAGTGTGTTATATTGACATTTTACACAAGCAAGCTGTGAGCATTTTTTACAATATATTCAATGATTTTAGTTAAGATAATATATTGTTTTCAAATGTCTGTATGAGTTGCTGTGGAGCTCTCAGTAATTTTGTCCCGTCTTCCTGTAATATTTCTTGTGGCCATAGTCAACGTTATAAATATTTTTAAAGTAAAAGAAAATTACCTTATTTTTATAAGAAATACATTGCTTTTAAGTCTTTGTAGTAGTAATATTTGCTGATGAAAGCATATTGTTTAAACATTTTGTCACACTTTCGAAACAAATTTCACAGATAAGCTCATGAATGTTAATGAAATGTACAAGTCTAAGTTACTGATAATCAGTATTTTATACTCAAATATGATACATGTAGATCTCTGTATACCTTATTGTTACAGGAAATATTACCTTATTTTCACAGATAAGCTCATGAATGTTAATGAGATGTACAAATCTTAAATAATAATGTACCATTTTGTAAATCTAACGCATATCAAGATGTTAAAAACAAACAGTGGAAAATCAGAGTGGGGGGTTTTACATTTGGCTTGCCCCATTAAATGATTTACACTGAATTTACAGCCCCCAGAACTCCCATAGAGGTAGATTGATGGCATTAATTGGATGATTTGAAGTTTGCTTACAGACTATAGCAATAGCATAAACACATGGTTTTGTGGCCACAGATGGCCACTAACTTTATCAAAGAAATCTTATCTGCCACTATGACCTAGCGGGTAGCACACTTGTCTAGGAACTCAGTGGACGTGGGTTCAAACCCAAGTACAGGCAGATATATAATGGCTCAAATGACCACTTAAAATGGGGGTCCTCTGTCATTGGGTCCTTTCCCCAGTGGTAGGCTAAAGAACCTTAACAACATTGATAAATGGTCATCCTTGAGCTTCCATCTTCCACTTAGGGGAATGTTGGATGGGCTTAATAGCACTTTGAATCCTGTAGTATATAGGGGCATTGCGCTGCGTGTAAATACACAATACAATACGATAGAGAAATCCTTTGTGTTTCACATTTTTGGTAATGAGAGAATCTTTAGAGGGTGATGCTTCTTAGAACTGATCTGGTTTAAATTCTGAAACCTTGTTGACAATAAATGTTAAATATCATCATCTAAACCACTCTCACACCCCTTTGCTTTGTTACTAGTCATTTTATAACTGCCAATCAACGTTACAAAATATTTAAAATGATGTAGAAGAGTAAATATTTATCACCAAGTTGGCTTTTACCTGGTTGGGAGGGGGTTTGAAAGTTTAGTGGTAATAAGGAAAGAAGTTGGTTCTAGATCACAAATATCCTGACTGGTATCTTGTAAAATTGCATTCAGCTTAAGCGTAAAGACTGTGTTTGAGAAATTTACCAAAGAGTATACTTCAATACCATTGGTTCCTAGACAAAAATAATAAATAACAAAGCCAAAAGCTTTTCAGTTTTTAAAGTACATGTACTCTTATTTATGTGTACATGTCAAACAGTGGTTTATTTGTTAAAGAGATCATTCTCTGAAATATTTTTTTCCCTTGGGCATTTGACCGGCTACATCTAGTTGTGTGAAAAGATAGAAGGTAAATATATTTTAGACATGTCAAACATTTTTCAAGAGATTCGACATATCAAGTGGTTTGAATCCAAATAGCTCTATTTATATTATTTGCTATTTCTCATTTTTGCGTCTCGTATTTGCTTTGTTTAAATGGAATATTGACAAAAAGTACATTCATTCAACATATGTAATGGGGCAGTGTCACTTCCCAGTACAGACCTAGAGGAATCTGGGAGAGTTGACTTTTTTGCAAATCTTGTGATCCAGTAGCTTTGTTCCCGATATTTATACAGTTTTTAACTCTTCATTGTCTGGTACCAGTGCTACCCTGGAGATTCACACAATGATCCAGGATTTTCAGCCAGATCTCGTTGAATACACTTGCACATACGCGGATTTTTCCCCAGACAACTTACATTACCCTTAAGTAAATACAGTGTTCAAAACTTCCGCCTGGAATTTGCTGTTAAAGGGGAAAGTTTTCCCTCCTGGGACGAAAACTACTCAAATTACAAACATTATACATTTGAAATCTTTATATACAAATATCAACAAACACCACAGCTTACTGGGATAAAACATATCACCTTTTGACAGCACTAATAAACTCTTCCTTCCAGACTAAAAGAGTATAAGTCCCCAAGGTATTTTATTACTTGATGCAGTTTTTCTCACTGTTTTAAAAGTACACAAACCTTATTTTAATTTTCAACAACAGATTCCCACATAAGTCCTTCTGTACATAGCAGCTGTTAATTGTCTGAGATTGGTGTATGTTACAATGCACTTCCCACGCCACTTTCGTTTATTTATTTGAGCATCACACTTGACAGAGGAATGCAGGTTCTCAAATGCTCTTTGACCCTACACTTTGGACTTTAAGTTTATGGACGGGCTTTTAAATTTTCATTGATGCAAGCCCAAATGCTGGTAATTTAGTTCTTAATTCCTATACTAAGAACCAATTATGAATCGCAAAAAAAAAGATTCAGGAGTTACCCAATTATCTCATTTTTTTTCGAATATTCAACAGTTTATTTTTGTTTACATCATCTGCCATGTTTGTTAGACTGGTACTGCCTGTTGGTTCCAACTAAAATTTAAGAATTCTATATATTTTTAGAGGATATTTTAACATCATAAACTAAGGTCAACCTAAGTTACATTTAACTTCCACTGGTTCATACGCGCCATGCATACTCCCTGTAAGTGGGGGATAGGCACTTTTGCCATCAGTCAAGAAGAGAAATATCTAGCCTTGCCCCAGGTGTTATTATGTGCATAGTGTTGATACAACTGTTTGCATTATAATTATCTTTCATAATGCTGTCATATATTTATTCAGTTTAATTAGCTGGCTGAGGTGTCTCTCAGACTAGATAGATAGGCGTCTGATTAAGTGTGCATTATGACAAATTATATATTTAAATTATGCTGCAGACATCGTGTAAGGCCAGGCTAAGAGATTACATATAAAGTAATACAGACCTCTCTACATTCAAAGTGGTATATACTGTAAAACTTTAGTACTTTGTCGTGAATGTTTTTGACACATTTTGTTGAATAATAGAAACAAAACATTTACTACATTATCATACTTAGAATAGTACAGCATTTAACAGACTATAATTAAATGACTTGAATATATGTATAGATCTGCTTAAAAAGTGAAATTCATGGAATATTTTTGGGGGGATGAGACAAATTAAATAGAAAATAGGTAAAGGCTTTACAGCAAGACTCACACAGGAAAAAAGAGAATAGTAGAGGTTGTTTGAAGCTAACATATTTTATAAACCTCATTTGTGAGTGAGATTGAAATGTTTGCAGGTTGCAGACGTAAAGTGTACAAAAGAAACAGGAACAAAATAAGATATGGTTGTGTGTTATAAAACAGTAGAATCTTGCATACTGCTACACTGCATAAGTTGGCCGCAGGCATAAGTTGGCAACCCTCACCACACCTTCACAGGGCTTTAACATGAGTGGCTACTACACTCTGAAATCATGTATTATTGTTAAACTTATTACATGCAACAGTTTTCATTGGTGTACAATAACCTATTTGTCTTTCTGGAGCCTGTAGATGAGCTGCGGCCAACTTATGATTGTGGCCAACTTATGCAGGGTAGCAGTAGGGTTACATTGAACAAAACTGGTTTAAATAATGGTTAGTTTTTAAAGCTTGATTGGTCTGTTAATACCCTAAAATTACATAAGAATACCATAAATGATATTGTGAGCTGAAAAGGGTTTGTCACGAAAAGAAATAAAAAATTGTAACAGTTAAGTTTGCCTTAATATATAATTAGATTTTTGCTCCAAACATATTTGTTGAGTCTTTTAATCACCTGGATTCTTAACAAACCCCCTTCCTTGTCCTGAACTAAATTGAAGTGAATAACCTAGTGTTTTGACATTCAACTTGTAGAGTCTGAGTCTACTGTATTGTGGTTAAAGGGAACAGTTTTCGACCCGGGACAAAAATCTCCTCAAAATACAAAGATCATACATTTGGGGTCCTTATATAATAATAAAATAATGGGGTCCTGATACAAATATCACCAAACACAACAGCTTACTGGGATTTAACATATCAGCTTTTGACGGCACTGATAAACCCTTCCTTCCAGACGAAAGGGGCATAACTTCTCAAGGTTTTTTATTACTTGATGCAGTTTTTTACTGTTTTTAGAGTACTCAAACTTTATTTAACTTTTCAACAGCAGATTCTTACATAATCCTCTGTACACAGCACTAGTTAATCGTCTGAGATAGGTGCATATTACAATGCTCATGCCATGCAGCTTTTGTTTGTTTATTTGAGCATCACCCTTGACAGAGGATTGAAGGTTCACAAATCCTCTTTGACCCTCGACTTTGGGCTTTAATGACAAATGCATGCCTCATGTTGTGTGCAATGCTGGGAAAAATTAATACACATGCTACCACATCTGTGTCGGTTCAAAAGCGGTGTTTATTGAGGATGGGGTCTGGAGGGAGAGGGTTGGGGGATGGAGTATGGGGGTGGTTGAATCTGTATGGAAAATATTGGCACAGATCTTGATTTGAACATATTTCACAACATACTGTTAACTTAGAATTTATTACCAGGGCCAAGGTGGCAGAGTGGTAACAGTCTCGCCTCCCACCTCTGAGATCGGAATTCGATTCTCGGCCCGACCTCAAGTGGGAAATCTGGTAGTTGCTTGCCGTTGGTCGACAGTTTACAGCACAGAACCCTTGACTAACTGAATGTACTGGTTTCCTCTGCCCTTCCAACCACCCGCCGTGATATTACCTGTACAGTGTTGAAAGCAATGTAAAACCCCAAATAAATAAATAGAATTTATTACCAATAATAGTATTAAGTGGTTTCTGACAAATTGTGAATTCATCATGCAAGAGTTAATGCTTTTTACCTAGTGGTTAACAAGTTTGGCCTCTAGTTTAATACAGGCTGTTATCTCTCTGTGGGTTCCACTCCCACAAGTGGCAATGCCGTGAACCTGTGTCAGGCATGTGAACCTGATTGTTGAACATGATGTAAATCTTAATACAACTTTGTTGTCTTTTTGTTTTTGTTTTTCAAATGACTACTTCAAGTGACTGAACCCGAAAAAGATGTTCTGCAAGTGATGCCCTCAAATTTATGGACCACTAGTTTCAGGTAAAATAAGTACAGGTGTTCTAACTTCTAAGTTCTAATCAAATCTAATCTATTGCTTTTCGGGTGCAATATCTTCCCCACAAAAGGGAACTCAGTGCGCTAGTTAACAAAAGTCATTATCTTAGTCGAGTGACGGTCAAGTCAGTGGTTCGGAGTTGTGGGTGTGACGAAGAGGGAAAGAGACTAAATTCTTCAAATTAGAACACTATATAAACATATATATCATATAAACAGTTGAGTTTCATAATCTGACTGGTCTTCTGCATTGTATTGAATCACTGGCATGTATGTCACTGTCTGTATAAGGGGTTTAAGTCCAATAATCAAAACAACTCACAACAATTTGCGAGCATTTTATTTTATTTTTCACTTTTTGCTGTCCACTTCTAACAGAACAGACATCTTTTGTGCAGGGGTTTTAACTTTTCAAAGTTACAAGCCCGACAAAAGTTAACCATTTTTGCATGAAATTCGAACACTGTATGGTGCCCCCCCCCCCCCCCCCCCCACACACACACACACACTCTCTCCTTCTGTTTAGTTAGAGGTGCCAAAGGACTCTCCCCAGTCTGTAAAGTTTCATAAAGAAACCACTGCGGTTCCCCCTGTAACCCCTGTACAACTTAGGTACCAGCTCCATAAGAGATAAAAATCTTTTATTACTGCTGTGTAAAACTTAATATTCAGGAGCCAAGGCAGATGGGCCTAAAATGTGAAGGTTCATCCAGTATACTCCTGAATCATTTAGGTACACTGGAAGGACATCCCCCATTTGTTAATAATTCCCAAATTTTCCTCATGCGAAGATAGTTTAGGAGTTCATCAGTAGAAGTGCATCTAGGCTTTTAGAAAGAATGCTTTTCCTTTACACTTCACAACAAGATGGGTTTTCGTTTCAGAGTCTGACATTTTCATACACAAACATGAATTAGTGTTATCTTCCATCACACAGTGGCTTGTCGCACTGCGTTTTGATCCAGAGCTAAACTGAAAAAGATGGCCATCTTCTTAACAGAAACATAACAGCTAATTCCTTTGGCATAGTAAACAGCACTTTGACAGAATAGAACCCCCACTAGCAATGTGACTATTGAGAACCATTTCTCAACTATTTTTGTTTCTGTTTCTAAAATGAATATTCACAGTATATCACTTTATTACCACTTTGTTGTTGTTTTTTTAATTTTAGTAGAACTTATGTGGGTATTTTCTAATAGTAGAAAATACTAATAGTAGACTTTGTAACAGACCCTAATTTCATCCACATAGCAGCAGGCCTGTCGGGTTAACTTAGCGGCCTATCGGTTACACTTCCAGGCTTGTCAGATAATGAAAAAGGCTTATATGTATGTAGTATTATTCTTGTCCTAAATATGGTGATCCCGACTGTACATTATGACAAACAGACTGTGCTGGAAATATAGCAGTACAGTCGGCAACTTTGGCCAGCCTGTCTGTAAGTGTTCCTGACAGGTCTGTAAATTTTCAAGGTCAGTCGGTAACTATTCATGCCTGGGTCGTAGAGTTGGACATTTTTATAACAGACAGGTCCTAAACAGAAACAGACAAGCCATAAACAGAAGCTGACAGGCCTGTAACAGACAAGCCAGGAACTGTAACCGACAGGCCCACAGTAGTTTTACATCTTACGGCCTGTCAGTTTCTAATTCTGTGGCTATAAGAAGGCCACACACTTCATTCATTTAGGCCTTGACTTGTCGAGAGACAACTGGTGTGCAGGTTTTTATTTACAAGATTTTAGAGTTTTTTTATAAATTAACTAAAGTTTTGAGCTGTCCTGGACTCTTTTTTACAAGCTGAATATGTAATTGTTCAGCATGCCAAGGGGCAGAAGGAGAAATATTGTAGTAGCTACAGATTCTCAACCACAGTTTGAGTTAGGGTATAGAGAGAACAAGAAAGGAGAGAGAAAAGAGGGAGAGGATAGAATTGGAGGAGAGGGGCAGAGAGAGGATAGAGCGAGAGCATGGAAGAGAGCCAGGGAAGGACAGAAAAGCAACCACAAACAGACACAGATACTGATGTAGAATCCACTCAATCCAGACAGAAGAAGAGGCAAATGAAGTCCATTTTCCTGAGTGATTCTGGCAAAGAAGCCATTGTGGAGTTCATTAAACAGTATGCGAAACTGTTTGACAAGACCCACGACAAGTTCAAAGACAAGTATAGGAAGGAAGGACTCTGGGAGAGAGTAGTAAACTTCCAGGAAAGTATCTGTCAGCACTGTCAAAAAGTGGTTCAAAACTCAATGTACCAAATATGGCAAGCTCAGTCAGACAAAGTCAGGACAAGTATCTGAGAAGAGCACCAAAAGACAGACCTGGTTGAAGGACAGTTTCAGATTTCTACGGGGTCACATCAGAAGGAAGAGGGTGTCTAAGTCTTATGAGTTCAAGTCACCAGTGAGACCTTCTGCAGGAGCAGCCACAGCTTCAGTTCCCGATACTTCACGAGAGACTGGATCTGAGAAGAACATCAGCATGACATCAGATCAACCTTTGAGCAGAAGCTCTTCACCACCACCAGCTGCTGTCGCCACCACCACTGCTGAAGATCCAGTTTTAGATCAGTTCCAGCAGATGAGGTTGATGATTTCCAGTTTTCCAGGTTGATGATTTCCACTTGGTGCACATCAGGACCTTACTCCAAGTCCAAGACAGTGGTTCTGCAACTATCTCCACTCTGAAATTGAATACCTGTAGGACCGACCTAACAGGAATGAAAGAGTGAAACTTCTCACTAAAATACAGTACAGGGCTGAAGAACACAAGTCAACAGGTCACGATGTTTCAACTTCCACAGGCAACACAGGCCACAGCAAGACGAGAATACATACCATACCAGATACTCAATCAGTCTCCGTACCAGTTGTACAGCCTACTCAGATAGAAACAACACTGCCTGCTACAGTGATTGCCAAAGTACAGCAACAATAGGGGCCAGCATCAGCATCAGCACAGCCAACATCTTATTTAGTTGTGTATGACCAGCACCCTGGGACTTCCAGACAACTGACGTTCACTTTGAACCCACCAAAGACAGTTAAACCACCTTCCATTGCATCTGCACAACAAGAAGAGAGTCAACACAACACTTCATTGATTGCCAAGTCTCTTTGGAAGCATTCCAAGCATACTTCAATACCAGCAGATGGACACACCACAACTTTTTTCAGCCTCTCAATTTCAACCAGCACCGTCACTAGCGCCATATTCCACTCCTCAGTCTGCCAGTCAGTCCAGCCAGTAGGGAGTCAGCCCAGATAAGCAGATCAGCCTGCATTAGGTCACACCAACCATCCCTTTCAAGGACCACCCAAATCTTCCTGAAACAATTAATAAGCGGCTTGTTGATACCCAAAAACAAAAAAGCACACCATCCAACACTCACACTTTCCCCAATTACATGAAAAAAATTGTGTGAATGAATGAGTGAATGTTGAACACAAAATAATAAAGTTCCAACACACACAAGAAAAAAAAATATAAAGAAAATTAAAGAAATTGCTGTTTTATGGATCTGTGTTTGTGATGGGGATTATTATTGGTAAAATTAAATTAGGATCAAATTGTTAGAAAATTGGAGATAATGTTTGGTTAACACTTTTCTTAATAAAAGTTCTTAGATTAATTGGTAGTCCTGAAAAGCACTGATAGATGACAGCTTGTTCTCCCCTCAGTCTTCTTAAACTCTGTCCTCCTGCCCAGCCAGTGCTCCAAGGTGATTGAAATTAGTCTTTCAATAGGCCTGATTGTTGTTTGGGAATGGGTTTCTAAAATTCTCATTATGTCCCTGCTCCCCCTGGTCATTCTGTGGTGGTTGTATGTCGTCCCCTGGAGTGGGTGGTCTGTCTGCTTCTCACAGTGTTATGGAGTACTATACAAGTTAACACATGTCTCTCACAACTTTTGGCCTCTGTTTCATGGTGGTCTGCAGCACCCTGAACCTTCCTGTCAGTTTTCCAAATGAATTCTTGCTCACCCTCCTGCCCCTGGATATCCTGTAGTTGGCTTCTCTCCTTTCTGGTCTGTTGTCGTCTCCTGTATGGCTTCACCAGCCAAGACATGAGGGCAAATGCATCATCTCCTAACAGGAAGTAGTGTAGATCTGGTCCCTCTGGTTCAAGTGGTTCAGGTGGTGGTAGTCCCAAGGTTCCATTCTCAATTCTTCTTTTCCGTTTGCTGAGGTTCAATATCTGAGCATCAGATGATGACCCACAGGCACCCACATTGACCCACAGGAACTTGTACTCTGCATCAACTAAAGCCAAAAGTACTAGGGAAAAGTAGCCCTTGTAGTTGAAATATTCACTGCCTGACTTCTTGGGCTTCTTTATAGGAATGTGTTTTCCATTTAGTGCACCAGCTGTATGGGGGACATTCCATCTGTTTCTAAACCTCTCTTCAATATTCTTCAGGATCTGTGGGACACACCAGATATTCCTGTTGAAATTCTTTTAAGATGACTTTGCAGGCTTGGGGGACAAATTTGCAGATGATCGTTCTTCTAACTCTCCAGTGGTATTGCAGTGAGGTGTAGCTTTCTCCTATGGATATGTGTCTGAATGTAACTGCTAGTTGCAAACTGACTTCCAGTGGCTTTCTGAAGATGGTGGTTAACTTCCTCAGGCTGGTTCCATCCTGGTGAAGTTTTTGTAGCCTGGTGTGTCAGTTGTGATCAGTTCGTCCAACAGTGTTCTGTAACATCCTCTCTCTTCAGTATCCATGGCAAAATGCATGGATTCTGTGGCTTCCTCCTCCTTCTGCGTGGTGGGTGCTGTGACTGAGGTGGTGGTGCTGGCTGGGCAGGTGCTGGTTTCTGGTACCTTCTGTGTTGTGAAATCATGTACCTGTACAGTCGGATTGGTTAAATAGTGCTTTGAGTCCTGTAGTACATGGAGATATTTTGCGCTGAGTATAAATACACAATGCAATGCAATGATGAAAAATAATATATTCAATTCAGTAAAAGACCAAAGGACCCTCAACTGGTCAAACAGTTTCTCTTGATATATTGCTGTCATCTTTGAAGTGTGAAATGAGTGTCACATCCCTAGTAACAGGGGTTTATATAGTTTGATATGGATCCTGATTCTGGATTCCAATTATAGATACCAACCCAGGAAAACAATCAGTCCTGTTGGCAAGGGTCGGGAATATGTTCCCAGCTTGTCTGTTTGTCTTTACGGCTTGTCTGTCTGTGGTGCAGCTTGTCTGTTAGGGGTTTATGGCTTGCTCTAGTACTTTTACGACTGGTCATGCAAAACTTAACAGACTCACCATTTTTGTGCCCTTTTTTCTATGATCCCATGACTTTCACAACCGAACCTAGAGTCTTAGGGTCGGTTACAGGGTCAGCTGAAGTGGAACACTGGCATTCATGAGAGCCTGTATAGATAGTATTGTACAGTATAATGCAAAATGTTACTGCTTTCCATTAATAAGGCAGTGTCTAGCAGCCTCAAGTCGAGTGACCTCCAGTCAAAATTAAAGGTCAGTGGATTACATGAAAATTAGGCTGTACATTTTGGTCAAATTCATATTGGAGATATGCCACCATTAAAATGGTGGTTCCACGTAGGCAATCCTGTCCCTGATTTATACCACGAAGCTGAGGGCACAAATTCAAACATAAAACATAGGCTGGGCTAGGGGTGCAGTAAGAATTTATAAACTCACACAAATATGTCGATACCCATTGGGAGGTGGGTGGGGAAGAGATGTTAAATAGCTTATTTAGGCTTATTGGACGACTCTGGCTTAGTGTCCTCCCCCATCCATTGAACAATGCTAAACTCCACACTATTGACACTGTATTTGGGTTGTGCAAAGTGCATAGAGGCGGCGGTAGTATTATTTGTAATGAAATTTTGAACAATTCCGCAGTGCTTGTATATCCTTGTCCAATAGGTCGTTTAGTCTCTCCAATGTATTTGAGGCCACATTTACTGCAATTAATAATACTTAATGCATATGTGTATTTGAGTTTTGATAGTAAGTTTATACATTTGAAAATTTTTGATTTGAAGCTTTTTGTCTGATCCACTTTTGTCAGTTTCGGGCAATAGGTGCATTTTCCGAATCTGGTTCCGGTTGAACTGAATGTTTTTCATCCGTTCAGTTGGTGAGTAAGTGATGACGCTTCATTGAGTAAATCTTTAAGGCTGGGTAGTCTTCTGTAACCTAGTAGTAATTGCTTGGGTTAAACTGTTTAACCATGATTGGTGTATCAAGGGTTGGTTTTGGGATAGTATCTAGCAGGTCTGTCTGTTTAAGCTCATTAGCCCAATTGAAATATCTATCATTACTATCCACAGGGTATCCTCTTGTGAGATAATGGTCAGTTTGAAGGCATTTGGTCTGAAATCTTTATCTAATTTACAGGTTCTGGTTAACCTTAGATGTTGTCTATAAGGTCCCTTTTCAAGTTCCATGCTCGGGAGTGCTGAACTCTATTGATACAGATACAGATAAGTGTGATGATTACTTCTCTATTATCATTAAACTTGGCTGTGGTCTCACGGAAGTTGATGTCAGTGTAGCTAGATTCATGAATGAACTTAATTGATTCATGTAGTGAGTTAAGGTACTCAACAAATGTGTCACCATGTGACATAATAATTCGTTTCCAAACTAGGGCTTTCAGGTGAAACCTATCAATAAATAAATTAGCACAATTAGGTGTTACTGAGGTGCCCATGACTGTCCCTCCTATTTGTAGGTAATGTCCATTAAAATCAAAGTTCATATTATGGAGAACAAGTTTCAATAAGTCTAAGATGACCTGTATGATAGGTGTTTTGTTGGGTAACTCCAAGTTTGTCTGCCACCAGGGTTAGGGCTATTGGAGTATAAGCTGGATACACATCCAGGGTACATAATATTGCTCCTACTGGGATAGGACCTAGGCTTCTAATATAAGATAAAGTCTTGCGTGTCCCTAATGTAGGATTGTTGTTTTATTGTTTTTTGTATGTTGTTTGATTATAGTAGGATATTGTTTGATATGTTCATCAACCAGGTTACTTATCCTGCTGGTGGGTGGGTTGGCAGAGCTACGTGTGAGTCTGCCAGGGACACTTTTCTTGTGAATTTTGGAGAGCATCTAGAATCTAGCTTCTGTGCAGGATTCTGGTGAATGATGTTCCAGATTGTTTAATTAATTAGATCTTTCTTATACATTTTGCTTCAGAGTTTCATATACCTTGTAGCTTATTTGCTGGGTCATGGTCAAGTTTTGTGTAGGATTTGGAATCATTGAATTGTCTATAGCCCTATGTAAGGTAGTCATTTGTGTTCATTACCACAACTGCCAAAATTTTGTTGGCCTTTTTGAGCACCATTTTTGGGTTTGAGGATAATTCCTTAAATCGTATCCACTGTTCCTTAGTTAAGTCTGGTTGTCCTCTATTTTAGCCTGCTTTTGAACAGTTCATCCTTAAAAGTCATTTGAAAAATCTCTAGTGATGCGTGAATATTAAGTGGCTTCCAACTACACTTATCCACAAATTTGTTGTGAATATATGCATATGGATTTTCACTTTCATAGCTCATAGCCATAAAATCTACTATTGCCATTTTATCTTCACTAAAATCCAAAAGGTACTTGTCATAGCAGAAATGGTATTTCAGACTGTGTCTGTGATGAAATTCTTTAAAATTCAACCACATTTGGACCCTGTAGTTGGACAAAAGGTTAGGTATTCTTCCAGGTCACTGATCTATGCTTCACTCAGGGTTTCATCACTAATGTTAATTGACTGTATGGCCATACTCTCCATGTTTTACCCTTCTTGAAACCGGGTAGGGGGGGGGGGCTATTTTGGCCTCTTATCTAATTTGGTTTAAGATTTCCTGATAATTAGGCAATGTGGAATGCCCAATTTATCCTGATATATGAAATTCGAATCAGGTGAGATCTGGTAACAAGTAACAGTAAACACAAATATAATACACCAGAAATATCAAAATTTATTACATTGATACAGTGATATCAAAGTAGGTGTCTGCTTTAACTAATTTTCTCAGCCCTTTTCTGAGAAACTGAAGTTGTTTATTAGTCTGTCTTTGGCGGTTGGGATTATTGGGACAGCTACTCTTTGGCTTCCCTCTAAATTTGAACCTAGGTTTAAATTCAGGTTTCAATCTCTTCAGCATACTGATGCTTGATACAGCCTCATACTGGACTGGGTGGGTAGTTATATGGGCCAGTAAAAGGGTTATCCTGATGATTGCCATCAGTAATAAGAGGTGATTTTACAAAAATTTCATATTTACAAACGTAAACTCCAAACAAATCATAGTATCTAACATTGTGGTCTTTATTTCATCTGCACATCTTTATTTAACTTATTACTATGTGCTTTAAAAACATGGAAGAAATGAAATATGAATCAACTTTAATGACTGTGCATTCAAAAAACTAGGACTTGGAAGAAATGTAAAAATAATTGTAAAATTAATTAATGAATCCATGCAATCAAACACCAGATGAAAATCATTTTCATATATAAATATACTGTTATTCAACTGGTATTTTGTTCTGGTTGTTGATGCCCATAATTATTTTAAGGATCTGACGATGCTTTTAGCTTATTTCTGCTAGGTCATGTGACTCTGATTGTTTCCACTGAGATGTCAAAATTTGCAATTTTATTTGCGTTAATACATCCTATCCAATGGACAATTGCTGAATCAGTCCCTACCCCAAGTCAGACACAAGAAAATGCGGGTACCAAGTTTATTATACATTGATACATACAGGTACTACTAAAATATTTACAAGTCATAACAATGGTATACAGTATTTAGTATATGTGACTAGTAATATATATATAATTTAAGAGCAATGCATAAAATGACTTATCTTGACTTGTTATTAGAGTCCATCTCTATGAGCACCCAAAGAAGCATTGCCCAAGATAGATTAAAGTTACTGAGTTAAAATATATGACCCCTAGGGTGACCTTTAACCCCAGCAGAAGAGAAGGTCACGTGAGTCAAGGTCAAGGACTGAACTTTACAAAATTATATGCAATTTGACTAGGGTGTCCTGAAACCTCTCTAAACTGCTGAGGAAGAAGGTGAACCTAGTGTTTACAATGATAAAAATGATAAAATACACAAATAAGAACTTATGACATTTAATAATAAGCAAGATCAAGCATCAGACTGACCCTCAAGCCCAACCCAGTAGGGGCAATATCTATGCATTATTTGCAGCATTAGCCAAGGCTACAGCTATGGATTTACCAGATGAATGGTCAGATTGAATGTACTGCCACACACAGTCAGATGACCATGTGCCGTGTCGCTTAATATCTTGAATGGGTACATCTGAATTGAAGGCAAAGGTTGCCCCAGATCTTCGAAAATCATGAAAAGTAAAGAAAGCCGAATGGAAATCCAATTTTAAGTTAATAATTTTTAAGGTTTTACGAACCCTGGAATCAGTAAGAGGCAAAAAACCCTCAGGGTAGGGTAATTGAAACAAAGAGGAAACAGAAGACATAGGATATAGTTGGTACAATTCTTTAAGAGCCCTAAAGGGACAACCCCACTGATCCTGCAGCTTGGGAAGCGTGATACATTGTACTTTACCTCTAGTATGGATGGTTTTTGACCACTTTATTAGAATTTTTACAAACTTTTTGGTGAGGAATACATCATGGCCAGTTAAGTGTCTAGAACGGTCAAAGGTCACAAGGGAATGAGGGGCCAGGTTTGAAAGTCTCATGATAGCAAAGAACCCAGTGAGGAACACTGCTCTGTAAACCACTCCATGTGGGAGATCCAGGCAGGCAAGTGAAATACGCCTGAGGATGGTAAGGTCAATGAGATTGTGAGCTCTCAAGGTCAAAGGTCTGTTAGTTTTTAGAGACTTGATGAAATATTTGATTTTGGGGTGATTGAAAACGACATATGGTAACTCATACAATACAAAACTGGCCTTTATGGCTGACATATAATTCTCTACCATTGCACTTGAACAGTTATTTTGTACCAGACATTCTAAAAAGGCTAATATGACTTTGACATTGACATCCACTAGTAGAACACCACTGAAGATGCAGAAGGCCACAAAGACTCGAAACATGCTATTATATGCTCTTTGTGTCTTAGGGCGAAACGCATGATGAGACCTGTGAGAAGCCTTGGAAGCCAGAGGCGTCAATGCAGCATGTTCTACAAATACAAAGTGTAGCAACTTTACTATCAATATATACAGAGAAGAAGGCCCCTGCAAACATTATATATAAACACAACTGTCACTGGACACCTAAACATGTCCCCTGACAAGAATGACACATGTATTAACACTATAACATGTCACTGGACACCAATCTTGTGGCCCTTGACACAATGATAATAACACATACAATGCAATGCAACTACAAATGAGGATCTAGATCCAATAGACCCATAGATACTGGCAACCACACAGGGTGTGGTATGTGAGATTTAATAAACTCAATTTGAGCAGCAGTACCCTGCCATCTGGACAGTGTATCAGCCACTTGATTTCTTGCTCCACTAATATGAGAATATTGAACTTCAATGTCATGAATAGCTGTGACATACCAAAAATTTCTGGCACTGGCTGCCAAGAAGGTGTCACGTGTTTTCCCCGACCTAAAGACCGTCGCTACTGCTTGATTATCACACCTTATGAGGATGTTTTTGGTAGCCCATAAGTTGGCAAACAATTTCATGGCAATCAAGATATTTATCATCTCGAGGTGAACTATGGTCCAGTTTCGGAAGCCACGAGCAATGCCCAGGTGATATACAAAATTGCCACAACTGCCACCAAAACCCGTCAGACAGGCGTCAAGATCCAACACAATGTCCATTGGTCTGTGGTCATATAGTGAAACACCATTGTACCGTGGGAGAAATGTGGCAAACCACCTCAGGTCACGTTTGAAGTCAGAGGTGATAGGTATAGGTTGTGTAGGGTGAGATGACCTTAGCAGTTCCAACATCCTGTTTAAGAAAACCCTGGCTGGTTTGACGCACTTGTGCATGTATAGCAGTAATCCTAATATGGACTGAAGCTGACGCCTTGACGCCACTTTTTTGTTTTGCCATTGACGCACTACAGTGTTGATCTGCTCCAGTTTTTTCTGGGGGAATGGCCATTGTACCCTTAACAGTGTCAGTCATGATGCCCAAACACGTCACTTGGGTAGAAGGGGCTACCAACTTCTTCTGACTGACTGTTAGACCCAGATCCGACATCAGATCAAATAATGTGACGTAAGACGCACACGCAACATTTGTGACGCCGATGCCAACATAATCATCAATATAATCAATGATTTTGAACCCTTTTGATGCATTATGAACCTGACAGCGTCGCTGAGGCATTGAAAGATCTGACTCTCGTAGTTACCCTTCCATGCTAAACCTAAGAGGTCATAGTCCCCAGGGTCTACCTTGACGTGGCGAAACGCCCTACTGATGTCAACTTTATATAGGAGGGCCCCCCTGCCTAACTGCTTGAGTTCAGTAGTGATGTCATCCACTGTGGGGAACGTCAGGTCAAATTCACTATCAAGATAGGTCAACTTGTCAATGCCAGCATTCACTAAGGCCCCTTGGGGCCAACTCAGGTCCACTATAACCCTTCTTCTGTCAGAAATGGCCCCATAAGCAAGTTCTTCTATAAGAAATGCTTCTATGTCCTTTGGAAAGTCATTGGCTGAACTATGGTTACCTGTGTACTGACCCAAGGTACAAGCACGATTGAAGTCCAAAGGAAAGCCAAATTTGACTAGCTCAAGTAATTGCCTGTTCCAATAATCTCCCAAAGCTTTTTCCCAGGCCTTAACATTTAACTGGGACTGGATGGGAATTCTGGCTTGCAAAAAATTGGGCTTACCCGTTAACTTTACCACTTCATGGGCCTCCAAAAAGGATCCAGAGAATACACTATCTTGAAGTCCAGAACTAGGCATGACTTGTGGTTGTAGAGGGACAAAGCCAAAGTTAAAATCCACTTGGTCACGCCAGAGGTGAAAAATGGGATAGTCTATATGATTTGAGTCTATTTTTGCCTTTTTGTGGTTGAAAAATATAACCAAAGTTGCAAATTTATCATCAAAACCCCCATAGTTCACATCATACACTAATTTTGCATTGTCACCCACATTGTCTAATTCTTTGATATTTGCCTGGATGTCTATCTGACGTTCAGACTGTGACTTCAGATCCGACCCCGTACCACTACTGCGCTGAAATTTTTTGAACACGACGCCTTTGACTGCTGGAGGGACCCCAACTGTGGAGGCACTGTTAGTCAGAGCAGATTGACACGTGGTACGACGGTCGACGCCACCAGTAGTATCTACATAACTTGCCTTACACAACTCTTGGCCACACACATTTTTTGTCACATTAGTATCAGTCTTGTTGGACATTTTACTCACATTATCAGTTACATCACTAGCAATCACTGAGCTGTTACCCTTGGGGCCACCTCCCCAAAACGTTCGACCTTTAACACAAGTGTCATTATTTTTGGTCACTCTCCTAGCTAAATTTGCTTCTACAAGAGCAGGTTTAACCTTGGAATTATACACAAATCTGGTGTTAAAGTGAGATTTAACCAACTCCCCAGGAGGCGTAACAGCTATCACTGTAGAGGAAGTGCCACCACCCGCAGTATTTTTAGTCTGTTTACTAATATTTTTGTCATTATGAATGGGATGGCTACACACAACACTCTTCCAGCTGCCACATCCCAATGATATGCATCTGGTATCTCGTTTTTTGTTTGTTGACCTTTGTTTTGACAGTTTTTCTCAGAATGACTCAACTGCTTTCCTTGTGTCAAGCAAAAAGCACATACGTGTTTATGTAAACGCCCATTCGATTCTTGATCCCTCGAAAATGAACATGAGTTTGTCTGGAAACTTTTGCAAAACCATGGTTTTCGACAATCAGCCCTACCCCATGATTGTTTTGTCATGGACACATGTTTTTGGGCATGTGCCCTACGAATTCTGTCAATTCGATCATCATTTTCCCATGTCAAAGACCCTCGCTCCATTTCACAGAGCAAGACGGCATGTGCCGCCTTGGCTCCCTGCCAAGAGAAGTCTGTGGCGTCCTCCATGAGGTCACCAAGGTAAGCTATCATGGAATCTCAATGCGAACTCAACTTTTGCTCTAGGATATTTTTACAGAATCCTTGGACCCATATGCATTGACACGTAACCCCTCCCAAAATCGCCTCATTGGGCCAGTGTACTTTGTGCTTAACCTTTGGGATTTTAATCTTTGGGAGTCTTTACCTGTAGAGTTTGAACACTGATCCAAGTCTCTGATACGCCTGTCAACTTTTTTTTGCAAATGCTGGGACCTTAATAGTTCTAAACTTGGTGAATCACTGTCCTCAGAGGACGAATCATTAACTACTTTGTGTTTTTAACAGATTTTTTGCTAAGTTTAACACTTTCTAAGAAACTGTCTGTACTTAACTCGTGACTGGGTGTCGAGTGGTGTGTTGATGCTGCAATCCACTTGATCCAACCTGTCTGTGACACGCTTCAGCTGCTCCAATATCTGCATCTGCACCAGCTGTCCGTCAGTGGATTCTCCAGGCGTCATCTGCGACTCTGTCGCACCACTTGAGACGGCAGCATCTCTTAACAGTTCAGGATTCAAAGTCTTTTCGTTCACCAGTTGACATTTCTTCCCAGTAGGAGGTAAGTGTCTTTGCTTGCAAGCTTTGCACTTAAGCTTGTGATCAGGCATTTTTACTTTAAATATTTAATTGTGAATGTTTCTTATCTGAAAGTTAAGCACAAATACCCCCACAGGGGCTGAAATTCTGTACTCGACAGGACAAGAACAGGCTTCAATTTCGACCAACATTGACTGTGGGGCACCAAGCCCAAAAAATATAGGGTAGACCGTTCCTTTGTGGATCAAAAATTCAAGCCTGAGGTTGTCTCGACGACTATGGAATTCATAAAGCGTCAATTCACAGGTTTACAGTTCAGTTCAGCCAGTGTCACAACTAATCAGTATTCATTTTTTTAAAACATTGCAAACTAAATGACCGTCCATGTATGTACATATCATACAGATTAAAACCTAAAACAGTGACTAAAATTCATAAAATGACGCTAAAACACAATGTAAATAAGTTCCAGTAAAGTTTTTCCATGTTCACGTTTCAAAGTCAAGATTCCAAGTGATTCTAACATTCTAGGAAAATTCTGGGATTTACAGGAAAGGTCAGAGGTCAACCAATTAGAAAACTTAATACACTGGTTACTGGGGAAACTGAGAAGGGAGGCCAAACCCCTAAGGTCAGTTATATAATGGTTATATAAAGGTTTATGTAACACCAGTCTGGTTACCTAACCACTTGTCAGACTGGGGACCTGACCATTCTTTAAGGTACCCAACAATGATAACCTGACCCGGGAGGACTGACACCTGGATCGCCTAAACAACCCAAGCGAAACCACCGCTTGGTTGGCGGGTAAGTTAGTAGGGACTTAAGTGAACTCATAACAAACCAACCAATTTTTCTCCAGGCCTGGGTCGACCTTGAGATCAGGAATCCCCATAATCGGTCAATAGTAGACGTTTACCTGGGACTATACCAATGTTGCCCCCCCCCCCTTTTATAACAGACCTGCTATGAGGTAAGGTGAGAGTGCAGTCCCATAAGAAGGAAATAAACCTCCCGAAGGAAGCATGTCACTTTTTTGTACTTAACTACTGTATTTATCCGTATTCCCACCCCCTCAAGTCTACCTTTGCAAAATTCATATTTCGGGGGTTTACATCCCTCTCAACAGCAGCACCGGGATTCCGAAAAAAGATGCGTTTTAGTAATTTCCCCTTCGAATACCGCTTACGAGAAAAAACGAAAGTCACAACAAAACATGGCAATTTTGATCAATGATGCATTAAAATCTGTAAATAAACGAGATAAAAGTTATAATTTCTTCAGATTTAAGGTTAGTTTGTAATATTTTAAGCTCTCCCGCCATTATGCATGATGGCAAGTGAGATTAAGGCTGCTAGTGTCCATTATCGCCCATTAGCCACTGGACTCGAGAGTTGATTTTTTTATCTGTAATAGTAGCCCCCCCCCCCCCCTCTTTTGGAAAATGCATCGCCCCCGGGGCGTTTATACGGATAAATACAGTATGTACAAACTATTAACATATGTACATATCTCCTCAAAAACATGGGTTACTGGTGGATCTGCTGAGCAGCCACTACAGGTCCCAAGTGATAGAGCTCTTAGTCAGCCCAAGCTACATCCTTCAGGTAGAATTGCATGAAGGTGTTATGTGATTTCCAGTGGCAGGCAGATAAAATGTGCTCCAGGGAGACCCCCGACTGGAAGGCCTTAAAAGCAGAAAAGGCCCCGATGTAATAGCCTTTATCCTGATGTAGGGTGAGGGCCTTCTTATCCGAGAGCTCATAGCATAAGATCACAGTTTGCTTGATCCATGAGGATATAGTGGCCGGTGAGACATTCTTGTCAAAACCTTTCTTAAAGGAGACATACCCAAGTCCTTATTTTGCCTGAGGTCTGAGGTACTGTCTAAATAGTAGCACAATGCTCTGACCGGACAGAGGGACCTGTCAGACTTGAGTGACCTATCCAGAGTTGGGGTCAGGGCTGGTATAACCACTGGGCCACACTGTCTGGATCCTCTTTGGCCAGCTGATTCTTTGACAGAAAGCTGGAGATGGGTACAGGGACACCTTGGACCAGTCGGACTGGTGTCTGATGTTTTTATTTTGCCAAGCATGAATCTCACTTCTACATTTGTCCGACCCAAGGGCCAAGAGGAAAACAGTCTTAGAGGTCAAGTGCTTCATGGAGGCCTCTTTAATCGGTTCAAACGGAGCCTTTGTCGGCTGGTGCAAATCCAGGGAGTGGTTCCAAGATGAGACCCCCCCTCAGTACTTTGGATCTGTCTCTATGGAAACTATCCAGGAGACGAGTGAGATTTTCATCTTTGCTGACATTAATGGGTGAGTTTCGCAGTTTATCAGCAATGGCTGACCTGTAACCATCAATGGTGCTGTGATGTAACTACTATCCTGAAACAGGTACATAAGGAAGTCAGCTACTGACTTTACAGGGGGTGCCCTGAAGTCCACCTCATTGCTGAGGTACCACTTTGTAAAAATGGTCCACTTTGGCTCATAGACTGATCTGATTGATCTCCTTTACGGAGCCTCAATTCTTGCCGCCACTGCCTCAGAGAAGCCCTGTTCCTTGATTGCTGATGCTCTGGGAGCCATATATGGAAATTTAGGTTTGTTAGATTTCTGTGGGGGATCTGATTGAAGGGCTGTGTTAGCGGATTGGGCAGGTTGGGCAGGCTCAGTGGGATTTGGTTGGACATGGCCACTAGATCCCAAACCCAAGGCATGTTGGCAACTTTGAGGCTTTGAGTGTCACTTGCCTGTTGGTGCACCAGCTCCTCCTCATGCTTTTTTATGTATGACACCCACTGTGGTGTTGCCGGTTGCTACCAGAACTATTTTGTCTGAACAGAGGCCTGAAACTCTTTTAAGACTACCTTTAGTTCCAGATAGTTTATATGCAGCTTGCTTTCTGGAAGGGACCAGGTTCCTCTTGCAGTGTGGTCTTTTAAGTGAGCGCCCCACCACCTACAGAGCATGTTTTATTCAGTGTAATGGTTGACCTTGAAGGACGTTGTCTTCTGCCAGCCACCATTGTCAGTAAACTCCAGTTGTTTTGGAGATGCTGCTGTGTCAGTCTCATATGCAGTCAGCCAAGGTGAACTTGCCTCTGTGTGACTGTTAGCAAACCTATCAAGGACATCAATTGTCGGACCGGACAGGTCGGTAGTGATGGCAGTGTCTGTAGTTTTTTCTTGAAGGTTCTGCCATCGGTCTGGTGTGGGACAGACCTGACTTGCCCTGAGGCCGAACTGGTAACCAGCAAAGTTGAAAATATGTTTGGGTTCGAGTTCTGATTTTTCCAAATTCACCACCCAACCTAGTCTTTGGCACATTTGCACTAGATCGTGTGTATGCTGGAGACAAGCTTGGTGGGATCTGGCTTTCACCAAGCAGTCGTCTAGGTACTGGTGGATTTTTATACCCTTATACCCTATTATGCCATAATGTTCACCTCCTTTGCTATCACAGTGAACCCCATGGGTGCTGTGGACAACCCGAATGGCAGTGCCTTGAAGTGGTATGTCTGACCTAGATGTGAAATCTCAGATATTTCCTGGATTGTTCCTGTATTGGTATGTGGAAGTAGGCGTCCTTGAATTCTATTAAGGTAACCCACTCCCCTTTTTGAAGGATGGTCTTGATTGATTCTGGTGTCTCAATTTTGAATTTTTCCGCCTTGAGGAAACTATTTAGTTTACTCAGGTTTAGAATAGGTCTCCACTTGTTGTTGGGTTTTCGTACCAAGAAAAGTCGGTTAAAAAACCCTGGAGATTTTTTATTTTGTACCAACTTGATTGCATTTTTGCCCATGCCCAGACTTGCCCTCGCTTTCTGTCCTGATAGTCTTTAGTTTGGTCTGCATATTTTGTTGCACTTTCAAAAGACAACAACTGAAACATGCTGCCTGGTTGCAGAAAACTAAAGTCTCTCTAGCTGATTTCTCTAGACGTTCCTGTGAGATAGGACGCGACTGGGGAGGGTTGGAGGCAATTTTTGCTTGTCTTGCAATTCTGAGGTATTGACTATTTAGCCTGGATGAATCTGTATTCCAGGAAGTGACACTGTTGGATCCTTTTTCTGTTCTGAGTGCAGTCCATATCAGTTTGTTTGTGATCTGGCTTGTTGGACAAAATGATCTTTCTGAAGCCCCCATGTTTCTGAGCTGTGTGACGGATAGCCTTCAACTAAAGTCAAGTTAAGTTTGCTAAGCTTCCTTCGCAGCCATTCATCTGTGGTGAGATGTACCGACACTTTTCCTGGTGTTTGAAGTTTAAGTCCGGCAAAGGGGTTGTCTTCAGACTTGCCAGCACTAGAGTCAATATCTGGAATATGTGTCCACCCCATGAATGACTGAATCCCCCTCATTGTTTCTCTGTAAGTCTGTTCTTCGGAGAGGGATTGCTTGGGGTTGGTTATAGTAGCATCCTGGGCATCAGACAATTCATCCTCTTCTACATAGATATCCAGAGGGGTTCAGTCAGACAACACACTTTCAGAGTCGGTTCAAGTGCACTGGCAGATGGTTTCTGAGAACCTGGAAAAGCAGTCTGGGCTTAGCTGTGCTGTGACACAGGAGGTTTGCTACTATCCATTTCAGATGTAGCAGGTCGGTTGGTGTGCTGAGAAGAAGGTTGGTCAGTAGGTTTGATGAAAGGGTCCTTCCTTACCACATTGGTTGGTGGTAAGTGAGTCAGTGCCACCTTAACTTAACTGTAACTGAAGGTTGGTTCTTCTTGTGGTTGGTCCAAAGTTCTAGCCAAGAGAAGTGCTTCTAGTCGGTTAAAATGGTTTGACCATTTCTGCTCTAGTTCCTCAAATCTCTAGTCAGCAGATACAACGGCCGGTTGGTAGACTTGGTGGGCTTATCCGACTTGACCGATTTAGATGAAGATTTCTTAACTTCCACTTTTTTCTTTTTCTCAGCAGGTGGTGCACTCAAACCAGGCATAATGGTACTTTTGTGCCGGTCCCACCAGGGGGGAGGTCTGAGAGTGACTGACACAGCAGGCTCTTTACTGAGAGTTGAAGAAGACTAGGCTTCCCTTTTTTAATTCTTTAACTTGTAAGAGGGAGTTGAGAGTTGGGCTTTTTGATCCAAAGATAAACCAATGCAAAACTTATAATCAGAGTCTGGTTGTTCAACACAGGAGTCCTGTCCTTTCTCCTTGTCATGACAACGCACACCTAAAGAGTGGGTATCAAACCCAGCCATAAGGTATCCACAACCTCCGTGTTTCTGACCTGGTGAAACCATGACAGTCTATAAACTCCCAACAATACATTCACACAAAATTCAAATGAAAAAATTAAAACTTCTCACAATATTCTCAAAAAAACTGGCTGATATAAAAATCCATCTGCACAGTACATGCGCCAAATGAAAAAGATGTCATGCTGACATCACGCTGTCTAGACAGGAAGGAAGTATGATGCACCACCTGCCGAGTGCACAGTACTGGGACCGGTGGAAACACAGGATGTCATTTTTTTAACATTTGACATTTTGATCTGTGCCAATCGGTTTATCAATTGTCCATTGGATAGGATGTATTAAGGCAATAAAAGGAGGAGGGCATGGAGATTTGCCAGCATAAGTTGAATGAGGTTGGTGCTGGTGGTCATCTCGGTAACCTTCGACTGCTAGGTCTCTAGTGCTGGTATCTGAGCATACTAGCTGATTTTCTTCATGAGTAGTGCTTTAAAAATAATTGGTGAATAGGAGGTGCTGGTCACTTTGGGGTTGGTTGATGTCACATGGGTTGCAGGTAAAATTTTGTGAGAGCTTGATGTATATGACTCCTGGGCTTCTACATTACAGGTCCATGTGGCTGTTTGCCGTGAAGTAGTGGCAATGGCCTGTTGCAAAATCTGTTGGTGTTGGGTAAAATCCCTGCACCAATGCAGATGCAATACAACATCGTGATATGTCTCACTATACGGCTGTGTAGGAAAATCATATATTTTGGACCAGAAGCTGGCGGGTAGTTCCCTGACCAGACTTGGACAGTTGATTTACTTGTTCATAAATAGTCCCCTTGGACTGCAGCCACCTCTTGTAGGTCCCCTTATTCACCCCAGTCCCATGACAAACCGTGTCCCACATGACCACACTCTTCTTGGGTCCTTGTAATCCTTGATCCACTTATTCTATTGAAGTTCATTATCCCTCTAGAATTTATCAAGAAGCAGTTCCTTATCATAAATGAAACTGCAGGCATTTCGTCCATCTTACTTGGTTGCCCAATTTCATTGCCATTCTTACCAGCCTCTCTCCCAGGCTTTAATGCTTCAATCCATGCCCTATCTATATCAGTCTCCACTTCAGTTGCCCTCCTGGGTGTCAGGAATGACTATCAATGCTGGCTTAAGAATCCTCTCCACCAGCTTCCCTTGCCGCTGATTAAGTTAAATGAATGGCCAGCCCACAATCTGGGAGCTTATATATTCAATGGGGTGTGTTCTTACTACTCTCAAGCACATTGGAAACTCCTCTGGAAACTACATTTTCTAGTCTTTTTTATCCTAGACCCCATTGTTATTGCTTGGGGAGAGCTTTCCAACAAACCTAGATGGATATCTTTATTCGAGGAAGTAATTTCCTTGTCAGGGTTTTTTCCATAACCTGCCTTCCCGATTATGCATTTGGGAACCAGTTCCTGAAACACTTAGGACTGTCCATATAGGTTTAGACTCACTGTATGACCTGTATAAGGATCACCTGGACTTCCCAATAATTTCAAAATGTTAGAAATCATCAGGGACAGGTGATATGTTCCTAGGCATTGTTCATATGTCCCTGAGCACCTGAATTATGTGATTACACTGACCCGACCACCCCAACAACTTTCTAAGTTCAAAAGTTGCTGCTTGTAACGTTTATGTCAGGTGGATCACCATAGTGGGACTGTGGTGTGAGATAATTCCACTGTCTGGCTATTAAATTGAAATATTATGTAAGTCTGGTCTGTTTTGATTAAGTGAACATTTTAAACTGTTTAGACCCCAATTCCACTCAAGCTGGTTTTACAACCTACATAAAGTAATGTTCTGGAAGTCGGGATGTTTATAAGCTATTTTCAGGTTATTCATCTAGAGTTTTGGTAGCATTCAGTTTGGTCCCCTTGATAATGTCAAAGTGATTAGAACTGTAGTAAATCGTTTCAAATTCTTATCTTATCCTGCATTTGGGAACACAGTTTTAAACCTGTCTTAAGAATTATATTACCACTTGTTCATTGACGATTGGCCAAATGTAATTGTTCATTTATGATTGGCCAATTCAGTCCTGAATGTCATGATTACAATTTCAGCAAAAAGGAATACCCAGTTGTAGACATCAGTCTACAATTGTTAGGAACAGTAAGATTTACAATTTACGAGGATTTTGATACATTTGTGAGATACAAAAATACATCAAAAGGACCTGTTGGGCAAATTCTATCTTTCATTCAAGCCAGCATCAATTTCCTCTAGTTATCAAGGCTAGTGGTAACACTTCATCATGGTACTGCTTGATGACTGCAACACAGGCCTAGACGATGAACCTGGTAATGGTTGAGCGGGCCACTCAAAACATACTAGAGGAAGGAGAACTTAAAGTGATGGTCAACTTGAGGCCTGGAATGAGTGCTTACAAAACCATGGCCATCCTCTCTGGAGCTCTGGGGTCTGCCTTGGTTTTAACTCATTCAGGAGTTCTGGGGGCATCCTTACACAGTTCACACTCGAGGGGTAGTTTTAGACTTTGATTTACTTATTTGGGGTTCTGTACAGGTCATATCACGACGGGTAGTTGGAAGGGCACAGGAAACCAGTACACTCAGTTTGTTAGGGTTATGTACTGTAAACTGCCGACCAACAGCAAGCAACTACCAGCTTTCCCACTTGAGGCCATGCAGGGAACCGAACCCCGGCCTCAGAGGTGGGAGGCGAGAGTGTTACCACTCTGCCACAGTGGCCCCGATCTTAGACTTTGAGCTAAGCATTTTAAACATGTACTACTCTAGTGTAAGTGACTGTTGGTAGCACCTTGAGTCAACGTCAAATTTGGGGTTTTACATCCTGTTCTACAGATACAGTCATATTGTTAGAGGTTTGCAGCTTTGTCACTTCTGGTAGTCAAACCCACACACAGACAAATAGTCTATGATTAGATACCAAACCTGCTAAACCACTATTCTACTGTCAACCTCTTCCAATAGTTATTTTTGACACAATTTATCATCACCCAAAGGGAAGAGTTCCTTCAAAACATGGTCATTCCTGCACATATTTTTTCCTAATATTTTAGTTTTTTTTAACAGACCACATAACTATTTGTATTTCAGATATCAGTGAAAGTATGGGACAGGCACCAAGTGAAGTCGATGGGGAAACCTGTGTAGTCTGTCAAAGTGGACTCTCTGGAGTGCCTGATTTTGATCATGTTAATAAAGTATCCAACTGGTACTGGGGAAATTCATATGAATATAATTTTGGTGAATACTACCGGCGAGTAGGCTTTGATGGTGATTACCGGTGCAGTACTTGCTGGTGGGGAGATGTGACAGCAGAAGAAGAAAGAAGACAACAGGAAGAGAAAAGACGGAGAGAGGAAGCACTCAGGAGATTGGAAGAAGAACAGAGGCTTCGAGAAGAAGAGAGAAGACGACAAAAGGAAGAGGAAAGGAGAAAACATGAAGAGGAGGAGAGGAGACACTGTGAAGAAATTGATAAGCTATCGAGAGACATTGAAAGGAAGCTTCAATCTGGGAACTCTTTGTCAGAAAAACAATTAAACTGGCTGAAAAAAGAAGAGGAGCAGCTCACATTGAAACAAAGGGAGAAGATACAAACTTTTCCATCTGATAGCGACTATACTGCTCTGGAAAACATTAAGGATTGTGCTCAGAATGTGGAGCCTGTTACATTTAGTGAACAAGAGCTGAAAGATCCTCATTTCAAGCAAAGCAATTTCCAGATGTCATTACAGAACATGTTCATGCAGAAACCTTACCTTGGGAAGGCACTTTCACTGAACACACATATGGATATACAGTCCTGGCTTTTGCGGATGTTGATGGAAAATAAATCTGCTGACATGCTTGAAAGGACAATCATTGAAGATATGATGTGGAAGATCCAAAGTTCACTAACTTCAAATGAAAGTTTTCAGTTTACCCAAGCATTGATAGAAATAACATTACAGCATGGTGTGTTAGTTTTGGACTCCAAACTGACAACTGAAAAAGGAAAGATCTTGCAAGCAATCTCTGACTTTTTGAAAACCAATCAGGATGATTTGAAGAAGGAAAACTTTAAAATGTCAATACTAGTTGATGTAGCAACATCTGGAGCTGCCCTATCAAGTGAACAACCATGGATAAGGGCAATTGTGAGCCAGTTGTTTCAACAGGCTGTCCTTATAAAAGGCAAGGATTGGGGTTACTTTTTGGAAGCTTGTCAAGATATTGCCATGTATTCCTGCTGGAAACCAAGCACAGCTACAGGCTTTGTATTCCATTTGGCTTCCCATGTTGCAAATGACAGTGATATGAATAAGTGTATCACACTTTTGCATAGAATCGTTTCTTACAGTGTGCCAGATACAAGTCTAGATATCACTGGGGAATCTATAGCTACTGCGGACAATAAAGTCATGGCTTTCATAACAGACCAGGCAGATAAAGATGTTACTGAATTGCTAAAGGAACTAGTAAACAATGATACCCTTGATGAAAACATGTTAAACATCATTCAACAGACCACAACAACAGTTTTGAGCGGGATAAAAAATAACACAACTTCCTGTGGACTCGATCAGCTAAAACTGAAAGTAAGAGCATGCTTTGTAGCCAATGAAGGGGATCTTCATAGGGATTTGCCTGAAATAATATTGGAACTTTGCACAAATGTAAAGAAGTTATTTGGCTGGTGGCCAAGAGGTACTCAGATACTAAGCATCGCTCTGTTATTGGTGGCTGACAAAAAACAGCAACCACAGTTATTGGAGATGGCTACTGGAGAAGGGAAGTCCTGTGTAATTGCTATGTTTGTCACATGTCTTGCTTTGCAAAATGAATATGTGGATATCATAACCAGTTCCCCAGTTTTGGCAAAGCGGGACACAAATGAATGGAGTGAATACTACAGTTTGTTTGGTTTATCAGTTGCATGCAACGGAGGTCTGTCTACGGTTGAAAAACGGCTTGACTGTTACAAACAAAATATTGTCTATGGTACAGTGGGTGACTTTGCAGCTGATGTTTTAAGACAAGAATTCGAGATGGATGATGTCCGTGGCAGGAGGAGTTTTGACAATGTTGTTGTGGATGAAGTTGACCAAATGACACTTGATCAAGGTATTCAATTCACATATTTATCACACCGTATGGTTGGGATCAGACAGCTGGAACCAGTCCTTGCAATCATATGGGCCACAGTAAGCCAGCATGTTCCTGTGAAGAATGAAGAAGATGAACTTTTATTTGTTGGTCACTCAGTTTATCTTTTTGATGCCATTTTACAAAGTATAGATCCTGAATCATGTGGGGTGAGCAATTACTCACAACTAGTGGCTTTAGCAGAGAGAGAAAATCTAGTTACACCCGCCTTTTCTGAGAATGCACAGAGTGAGGATGAAGAGAAGAAAAAAGAGGGTTGGAAAGAGTTCGACAATGGTAAAATGATTCAGTATATTGAAGCTCTTAATGCAGAACTCCCTGTTACACTCATTCCATTTGTAACAACAGACAATGGTTGTGTAAGACAAGCAGCAGCAGAACAATTTATTGACCAAGACCAAGATTTAGTTTTTATCCTTGTTTTAGAAGATGGCAGAGCACGGCCTTTATTTGAAATGGATGAAATTGCTATTGGAGCTATGGCCAAAATCAAAGAGAATATTGTCTTTGGAAGTGATACCACACAAAGTAATGAGCTGAGGTTGCCAAAGTTTTTGGAGGTGTATGTCAACCAGAGGTTACCTGTGTTTGTGAGAAGTGCCTTCACTGCTATGACAATGTCAGAAAATCGTGAATACATTGTCAAAGATGGCTCTGTCTTACCAGTGGACTTTAGTTCAACTGGTGTCATAGAGAAGAACAAAAAATGGGGTGATGGTTTGCAACAATTCATTGAAATGAAGCACTTTTGCAAAGTCAGCAGTTTATCACTGGTGACAAATTTCATGTCAAATGTGACCTTTTTCAAGAGATATAACAGGTTGTTTGGAGCTTCAGGAACACTTGGTAGTGAGGTGGAAGCAGCATTCCTCAAAGGAGAATACAATGCCAATGTATGCAGAATACCCACTCATAAGAAGCGCAAATTGTATTGTGAAGAGCTGACTGTAGCAGAAGGAACTACAGATGATTGGATGTCTTCAATAATCAAAAGACTGACCCAGGTTGTAAAGCATAAACCATGGGGAGATCCTGGAAGAGCTGCACTGGTAATATGTGAAGATATTGACAAAGCACAGCAGTTGCATGCTGAAGTTTCATCCAAGGTTTCAGCTTTTGCAAAAATATACACTGAAGATAATGAAGAAGGCAGGGCCATGTTATCCAATAAATTGCAACCAGGTGAAGTATTAATTGCTACAAATTTAGCTGGTCGAGGAACAAATGTGAAGGTCACTGATGAAGTGAATCTTAGTGGTGGTCTGTATGTGATCGTGACATTTATACCAAGATCAAAGAGAACACAGTTACAAGCCTTTGGAAGAACAGCCAGAAAGGGGGCCCCAGGTTCAGCCAAAATGATAGTACATGAACAGTCTGTCCTACCGTGTTACCATAATGAACCATACGGAAAACTTTTGACTATTAGGGATGACTTGGAGAGAGAACGGATATATCTGGTGTGGAAGAATGATCTCAAGGATGTGGAACTCAGACAAAAGCTGTTCGCTCAGTATTGCTCATTTTTACAGTGTATGTATGCAAAGGTACATGGCTCGAAAAAGGAAGAAATTACTTTGGATGCATTGAATGAACAATGGGGCATCTGGCTGCAGATGCAGAATGAAAGAATTGAAAACTTAGAAGAGGGTGAACTGGTGAAAGACCTTGCTGCTTTGCTCACTGAAGCTGAAATAAAACTGTCAAACGATGAATCTCCCAGCCAGAACATTTACCATGTTGTTCGGTTTGCCAATGAAGAAATCATTCGTGGTGGAGATAACCAGAGAGCCATAAATCTTTTAAATATAGCCATTGACATGGATAAAGAGATGGCATCGATAGCTTACTATAACCGTGCAAAATGTATTCTCATGCAGTCTGGAGACAACTATTTGGAGAGAGCAAAAGATGACCTGGCTACTGCAGCGACACTTCTGGTAAATGATATTCGATCTGCTGTTACAGTGCTGAACATTTTGAGTCATATCAAACCAGATAATGCAGGTCAACACTTTGCAGATCAGTGCCAGAAAAGGCAAGAAATAGTAAATGCTTGGAGGGAAAACATGGAAAAAGCTATTAAAAAGCTAGATGAACTTATAAACAACAACCATGATGCAACAATTAGTGAGACTGCAATATATCACATTCTGCCAGAGCCTGGAAAAGAGGAGTCCATGCTCTTACTTGAACTGGCTGACATGGGACTTGAAAGAGTATTCACAGTGAAAAAGAAAGTTGAATTCAGTTTTGCAGCACTGATTGTATTCTTAATAGGAATTGTTCAAATTGTGGCAGGAGCTGTGTTAGTGGCAACGGGTGTTGCAGCCAGTTTTGGCATGGGCCTTATTGCTGAAGGAGTATCTGATGTCATAGAAGGTATTAAAGGGATGATAACAGGAGATTTTGATCTCAAACAGTGGGCAATAGGAAAATCAGTTAGCATGGCCATTAGCATTGTTTCTGGAGGCGTTGGAAAGGCACTTGCTATGGCTAAGAAAGTTGGTGTTGCTGGTATGAAAGCTGCTGTAAAGTCAGCGTTTAAAATAGGGTTAAAAGGGATGAAATCTGCCATGAAAAGTGGCCTGAAAAAAGGAGTCACCTTAACTACAAAGGCTGGAAAAGGAACCTTTGCCAGAAGTTTTGGAAACATATCCAACCAGACATGGCGGAAGGCAGTAAAAGAAAACCTCAAGAAAGCATCAAAGCATGTTGTCAAAGAAATGGCACAACAAGGAGCAGAAACTCTCTTTTCAGAATCAATTGACAACATTTTTGAAAGCATAATGGAGGAAATTAGAAAAAAATTGATAGCTGATTTGACAAGGAAGTTTACGGCTTCACTTACAGATGGTAAGCTTAGACCTGAATATGATTCAATACTATTAAATTACATTCCAAAAGAACATCTGACACAAAAGGTCTTAATGTCTACAGTAACCAAAGAAATGGGCCGAATAACCAGAGGTAACTGTCAACTTTCAGTTAGAACATTGGTAGCCACAGATGAGGAAGCAGCTGAAATTGGAAAATTCACCAAACAGTTTCTGACTGAGCTTGTAGATAAAAGTGAGATGAAGAAAAAATCGGCAAGTATCATTACAGGACTAGTAGAAGGGGGCTATTATGCTGCCATCATTGCTAAAATAACTGTGGATATTGTGAAATTAAGCACTCAGTTTGAAGAAGTATTTTGTGCCAAGTTAGATGATTTCTTGGATGATGAAAAAATTCAGCCTCAGCTAATTTCTGATCCACCTCAAACAGTTGCTGAATTTAGGGCTGTTGTTGGTGAGGTAATAGCAGAAGAATATATCACAGCAATATGCAATGTGGCAAAACATGGTCTAACTAAAACTCTGGTAGAAAGAACAAAATCTGGAATGAGGAAGCTAACTGAAAGTGTTCTTGCCAAAAGAGTGCTCACGATAAATGAATCTGAGGATGTACTGAGAGAAATTGGATTTGAGATGAGTACACAACTTACGGTAGAACCGGACAAACAAGACACAGCTGCTAAAACTGTAACACAGTATGTCCAAAATATTAAACATGGTAAGGATCCAAAGGAAACAATCTCTCTAGTAGATATACAAATAGCCTCCAACAAACTGAACATAAGCATTTTCATTGCCAAAGTAGACAGCAAAGGTGACACCAAAACAGTCACCTCAATCCATCCAGAATCAGCATGCAAACAGTCAACTGGCCAAATCACACTTTTTTACAAACAAGACAGCAAACTCTATGTCAAACGAAAGACGGGTGACAAGCGACTTGTAGCTGTTGGATCAAGGGATGTTTTTACCGCCATATCAAAAGCACAGAAACCAGATGCAAGCCAGAAAGAAACAGCAACTGCAACACATAAATTGAAAGAAGCAGTGGTAGCCGAAGTATTAGGCAACAAGGAGAGATGGGCTGTACCCATTGCTAGGCAGCTAAGACTTGATATTTTCTACGCTAAAAGAAGAGAGATACTTTATGCAGGGAGTTCTTACAGAGAAGGCCAGGTCAAAATTATGAGTTACATGCAACAAAACATGGTCAATAGAATCAGCAAGGGATTCGTCCTAGAATTGTCTCTGGGAAAGTCCAAGCTCACGCCTCAATCGGACAGACCTGCTGGATTGGATCTGACCTGTAGAAGATACCCCAGCCAGAAGATAGTAAAGTCACTATCAGCAGAGGACAGTAGCTCATCAAGAGTCATGACGTACTTAAAACAAGTGTCAGATTCAAAAAGCATCATTAACTTTGTCTCATTATCCAAACATTTCGAGGACAGTCTTCACAGCAGAACAGAACACCACTCCACAGTGACACAAAAAATAATATTTGCCAGACTCAAAGAAGACAATGTCTCCTCTGCCTTGATGTTCAGCTTTGTCGCCGATTTCCCAGATACAATTCGACAGAGAACATCTAATGGCAATCTAGACAGAGACAGAGGCAAAGAACAAGTGGTCAACAAAGTGATGGTTTTGGATTCCGACACTGTGGGCTACTACAGAGAAGGGTTTCTAGGGGTGGCTGCTCATTATCACAGAGAGAATATTCTCGATGATAGGGATTGGATGCAGTTGAAGCAGTGGATAATGACAGATCAATATGCACGAGTCTCTGATGAAACTTACAAGACATTGTGTGAGCAACTTAAGAAATAGCTTTTCCATCTACCAGTGTGGGATAAGAGACAATCAAGCTTATGTAGCATGCCCAGATGAAATGAATATTTTAAAAACATAGATAGCATACAAAGACCGGAAGTTGAAGCCCTGAAACTAAGCCTAATCTTATATTTAACTCCTTGTTTCAGTTTATCGTCATTTATGTCTCAAACGACACCAATTTTTTCAGACCAGGCTTTGGAATAAATTAGAATTTTAGAGTGAGAATAATTCAGGAATATATCCCCAAATCTATCAATAATTCACAAAGTGCAGCCTTGTTTTGAATATTGTATAAGTGTTTTATTTATAACATTATACTTGAAATTACTGTTATTTGCATTCCTTGACACAGTTTTTACATGCATGTAACCTATAGGTAATGTGCTGAGAGATAATATGTGTTAATATAACATGCGTTAATATAACATGCATCATAATGCCCTAAAAATGTGTGAAAAGAATTCTTTGTACATAACAGTGAAACAGACTTTGTTTAACAGATTCAAACTGAAATGATAAATTTTGGGGGGATTTATGTCAGAGTGTTGTTATAAATGTGTACATTCTTACTGATGTAATGCCAAAACAACTTCTTTGTACAGTAAAGCAAATTCATATATAATACTACGTAGGTAGAATTGTTGACTGTTTGTAAACTAAATATGAGCCTATCAGTAGCATAAGTACTATTAGAATTTGTGAAAGTACTTTTTGGACATAAATGCTTGAAAACATTTCTACTTATGTTATAATACCACAAGCCTAGAACAATATGTAACCATCTGCATATTCTGTGAAATTATTCACCATTTGTGGCTGAACATGAAACACATCCACAACATAATGTACTCATTTAATACCAGTCTTGTAAAATTGTTCTGCATGCATTTGCTGTGTGTTTGGTTGCAGTGGAATATGCTTATTCAGTTTAACATTGTTGAGTTATTATTTTTGTTTAAATATGTTACGGAAGTGTATTAAAATCTGTGTATGAATATATATTGCCTGGACAATTTCCGCATAACCTGAAAATTAGGCACATATTGTATTCTTGCAAGTTATATGATTGTATAGCAACACAAAGTGTTTTAGTGTGCTCATTAGGTGCTCATGAATTTTACGTTCCTACTTAAATTCTTCGGTTTTAAATGCAGATAGTTGCAAAGTGTGTATTATTTTCAATCTGTTACTTTATATTTCTGGGCCGGGATTCACAAAAGGTCTTAAGCAAAAAATTGTCTTAGATTTTGTCATAACTTTAAGACCACTGCAGGGCAGACATAAGACAATTTTAAAATATTCCATTGCATGTATTAACATTTTAACCTTTGTTATGCCAACAAAATATATACTATGGGGATCTATACTTCCTATAAAAGTAATTCCTGTGGATTGTAATAAAAATTTACATCATTTAATTACCTATAAATTTCCACATTTTATCTTCTTGTGGTAGAAATATTGTCATAAAAATGGCTGACTCACAATAAAACATAAAGACTACTATTTTTACATAATTTTACAAAAAAAGGGACAAATCTGTTTTATAATTTTGAAGAGCATGTTTGGTGTATTTATTGATGAAAAATGTTTTTGTTTTACTAAAATTTGTTAATTTGAATTCAAAGTAGTTAAAACTTTTTGCTCAAATTTTGTCTCGGCTAAGATTTTGCTAAGCACGTTTTGTGAATCCCAAGGTAAGAGAAATCTTAGCTAAGACAAAAGTCATAACTTTAAGATTTGTCTAAGCAAAAAAAATTGCCTAAACTTAAGACCTTTCGTGAATCCTGGCCCTGAGACATAAATTTATCCTACTTACTTTAAGTATAACTTCTTGGGTTGTAAATACAGATAGTTGCATCTGCAGTGTGTATTATTTTCAATATGTTACTTTATATTGTGAGACATGAATTAATCTGTACATAATTTGCTTTTACTGAATATTAATATTGCACATCATGAATATTGATAGAGTTGGGGATCATATGTACTGGGTCCTTACACTGAATTACTTTTTATTCATTACTTTAATGGGCAGATTTTTTTTTTCATTTCTGTTGCTTTAGTGATTTAAAGGTATTACAACACTACAGAGATCTTTAAATCTGCTTCAAAAACGATTTCGATGACTGTGATTTGATTGTTAATGTTAGGATATTTTTTATGGAAGTGTGTTGATATGAAAATTATTGCAAAGTTATTTTTCATTTGAAATATTCTTGATGCTTAATACTTTTATTTAAAAGTTGTATAATTTGTAATCTATGATATTGCCCCTGTACATGTGAATTTATTTGTCCAAGCAACATAAAAATATGCAGACCAAACTTAAGTTTTAGATGTTTATGTGGAATAGTTTTTACAAAAGTACATACTCATTCTAAATGGGTAGAGTAATATTTCCTGTTCTGGCATCATAATAATGCCAGGCATTAATTATTGTATGGGTTAAGATATTGTTATGATAACAAGTAATGTAAGAATGGTACATAATAATATGACTGATACAGAATTAACGTCTATCTAATTTTCTCTGAGTATAATGTGCCTTTACTTTCTGTTGCCAAAATGAGTACCAATGGTTTTAAGGTGTTATACTTTGTGTATAAACCAATCCACTTCTCACTATAAGAAAATTATCACTCTCTGCATACTTATAATTATTAAAGTTGATTTTGTCGTAATTTTTCATAATGCAAGTTTTATGTGGTTTGTTTTGAAACACTTCTGTCAAGTGAATCTTATATGAAGCTAAAATTCTGTCACTTTTTCAAACTAAATGGAATGTGATTTTGATGAAATTGGAAAAGACTATTCAAACTAATATGCGGAAAATTAAGGGTTACTTTGATCTAAGCCATATTATTTATTCACAGATTATGATAAATCACAGAAATATTTTCAAATGATTTGGAAGTGTTTTTGATTTTAATATGTATTGAATTTTCAAGTGGTGGGTTTAGTTTAACTTTTGCACTGTTACATGTATTAAGTGTAAATAATTTTACTGAGCTTTGTTAACAGGTTGTGGGAATATGTTGATGGCATAATTTAGCACAGTAATATAATATTATAGGTGGTTTAACTGAGGTTGTTTAGAATGATATTGTCAGGCTTTTCAAACTCAAAGCGACATTGGTTCTTAACACCATCCAACTTATGCTTTAGAATATATATGATAATAAAAGGCTGCAGTAAGTAAGTGCAGTTTTGTCAGATACATATATATATATGTTCGGAATTTAACTGTTCCAATCTACATTCAGATCACCCAGTTGACCTAAAAAGCAATACCCTAGTAAACAGAATAGTTATAATTGTAATCTAAAAGTACATTTGTAAAAATAAAATGTCCTTAAACTACACTTAAACTTTAAGATGTATTTGTGAAGCCTCTTTATCATAAGACACTGTTTATTTTGTGGTTTTTATATTAAATACACCTTTGTTTTGCTCTGTAGTTAATTGTAAAGTAAGATGTTATAATCATTTCACATCGGTAATATGAAATAATGTCGGTTCATGTGGTGTGATTGCTAAGAATCTTCACAACTTAGAGTGGGTCTGACTTTCAGAAGAACAGCATGACCAATGACCCACAGTGTAGTCTCTTTGGCCAACTATGTACTATGTTTTGAGGGGAGATTAAATAAAAATTATGGACAGCCTTATTGAAAGATGCATTGTGTTAACACTTAAAAAGAAACATTTGTTATAATTAACAAGGGCTGATATCTAACATGCAACCTGGTGACAGGGATAAAATTAATGACTTTTGTTTCTAAATTCTTATCGGAGATCCTTTTGTTATAAAATTTGTACCAAGTTAGTTAAATATAAATTAATTCTCTAACTCCATTTTATCCCTTCAATGGTTAATTCAGAGACAATTGTTACACACTTCTTCTTATCTGCAGCATCAAATATTTATATGTGACATAATTTTTGGTATGTCATTGTAAATTTTTGCTGTCATTATTCATGGGTCAGTTTTGTGGAATGCTTTTACAGTTTATAACTGTAGATTATTGCTTTGTTTATGGGGTGGAATTAGATTGAGTGAATTGTAAAGCTCTGTCTGTACAGTAAGAAAGCTGAAATTTAAGCCACTTCTGAAAATCAAATATAACTTTCAGAATATAGTAGTATCTTCTTAAAATTAACCAAAAGTTTATGAGTGTTTTTCTGTCTTACTTAATGGATGTTTATGTTTTATGGTTTGTTGAAGTTTGGTTTTTATAATTTTGTGCTTAGTTTTATTGTGTATTTTTTGTCTTAGAATCCTGTTTGGTGTTTTAACTGGTGTTTGGTGTTTTAACTCAAATGTACATTCTGAACTTTCTAAAAGATATGTCATAAACTTGATTTATACTATATACCTATGATAAATGAAAGTGCAGATAAATAACTCTTCAGAAAACAGTTATTGGTAGGTGATACAATTGGAGTAAAATGAAATTGATTTATTATAAAACAGCAATCATAACTTAACAAAAAAGTACCCAAAATGGACAAAAGTAACATAACGGTATAAAATATATATCTATATTAGCAATATATTTCCAATATATAGTTCAGTAAACTGTTTGCGTTAGGTACACCTTCAGTGATATTATCTGATGTTTCTTGTGATCATAAGAGTTTTACAATGCTAAGCTTTGTCATGAATAAGTTTAAGTGTTTGTTAAGTACATATATAGAAAAGGGATTGGTTCACAAGGTGTTGTATGTTAAAAGATTTTCAAATTCATACTTCAACACAGACACATAATCTCAGTAATCTAATATATGTATAATGTTGTCCTCTGAGTTAATGTTTAAACTTAAGCGTTTAAATATACACACAAAACAAACGACAAAAGGGAAGCTATCTGGTCTATTTGAGTTTAAGTATAAACTCAAACATATTAGCTTATGTATGAGTTTAAGATGAGCTTAAGAACTTTCTACATTGTGAAAGGTTTAAGTTTCAAGATAAACTCATGAAAATGATTTCATGAGTGAGTTTTAAGATGAGTTTAAATTTAAGAATCTTTATCAAAATTGGCCCAGCACTGGGACTAATCACATTATACCACCAGATGCAAAATTCCATATTTTTTACAATATGTATACCTACACATTCTGTTGGAGGGATCTGGAAGCCATTAACTAATACACTCCTGGTAGAAGTGAATTTGCATGTATGCCAAATATCTTTTAAGATTTATCACTCTGAATGGTAATTGAAACACATTGTATTTTTATTGTAGTGAATAGCTGTAAAATCTGTGTGGGACAAAGTTTGCTTTTGATGTTACTGTTCTGTATATGGGATCAATGAGAGGGGATTCTACAAGCTAAAACAACACCCAGATGTACTAATATGAACGTTAAAGAAAGTTGTGTGCTCCTTTGTTTAAGATACAAAATGATACAGAGTAGAGATAGAGTAGAGAATCTAAGACTCACCAGAAATCTGAAATTTAACACCCATGAATTATATCAATGTTTAGTTAATTCTATGAAGATAACACTGTAATCGGGTATTATCGCTCACCAAACGGAAATTATCGGGAGGGGGGATCCACTCCAACAGGCATCAAAGACTTAACAAATCACAGAATGTAATCTGGAAATATCAGTGAAACATTTGTCTACATATCTACCTTGGAATAAAGACCTTTTAGACTGTATTTTTAAGCAATAATGATTTGATTAACCTACCAGGGATAGTTGGAGTTGTATAAATACTATTGATATATTGGCTGATGCCCATAATTTGTTACCGATATTCAATATTGGAAAGGCGAACCAGATTAAACTTGCTCCATTTTGTCACTTATTAATGGACTGGTGTCAGAAATCTACTTTTATTCTGTGGTGTTGTCTAAAGAGCAGCTGTGTCTTTAACTGTGTATTGATAACTATTACTTAATAATTTAATGGGCGCTACCGCCAAAATATACAATCTTGGAACTATTGTGTTGATTGTAGATACATGTCAACTCCAATTGGGAAAAGGCCTCTTCCCCAAAGCATGCCGAGTCCAAATACTGAACAAGTGAAAAAGGTGCCTAAAATGACAGACACCACACAGAATCCACCAGGTACAACAGGGCTCTTTGCCCATAGTCAAGTAACTGATAATAGTCAAGTTACACATAGTCAAGAGGCTATTAACCTTTTTTTTTCAGATCTTCGGAACAACAGAAGATAAGGCCTTAGAACTGAATTCTGGAGAAGAAAAGTGGGAATTTGTAGTGAAATCACTAAAATCACTTAGCGAAGAAATTGGGTCACTAAGGAAAGAAAACTTTGACCTAAAAAATTCCCTTCAATCTGCAAAGGGTAAAATAATCAAACTGGAAAACAAGTTAGAACATTGCCAGACTAAAATGATGGAATTAGAATGGAGTGGCCTTCAGAAAAACATTGTTATATACAATGTAGATGAAATAGCAAATGAACTCTGTTCAAGGGTAGTTGCTGATATTTTGATGAAAGTATTCAAAATCAGAGAAGAAGACATTAAAACAACTGAAAATTCTTCAGGTTTGATTGAAATTGATACAGCCTATCGTATAGGTAGGCCATCAGGGCATAAAGGTAGGCCAATCATAGTTAAATTTACAACATACAAAAGAAAAGAAGCAGTTATGAAGAAGGTTCGAGGAAGCAAGTCAGGATCGAAAATTAGAGTCTCAGATCAGTATCCACCAGCCATGAAGGAAAAACGTATGGCTCAGATCGAAGACCTCAAACAATATAGAGAACTATATAGCGACAGTGGGAAGAAAGTGGCCTTGATAAAAGACAAGTTGATGGTGGGTTCACAAGTGGTTCAAGATGCTTTTGAAAAGAACAAACTGCCTTCTTTGCCAAGCTCTAACTCCCCCCTCGTTAGATTTAATTAGTCAAACTGAAGTGGTGGAGACCAAGGGCAGTCGCTTTAAGGGCTTTTCAGCTAAAGTAAATTCAGTCCGTCACACAGCTGAAGTGCGAGAGGCCCTTTTTCAATCCCAACATGTTGCGGTGGCTGACCATACTCTGTATGCTTACATAGTAACAGATGACACAGGGATGAAAATAACAGGCCACAGTGACGATGGGGAATGGTCTGCATCAAAAATTCTACTGAACAAATTATTAGAGAACAAGCAAGAAAACACCTTTTTAGCAGTCTCAAGAATACATGCAGGACCCAATCTGGGAAAACAACGCTTCAATATCATCGCAATGTTGCATCTGATGCTCTAAAATTGTTGAAATAATTTAAGCCAACAACTATTTTGTGCATGCACTTTAAAGTGGTATTACTAACATATTAAGGCACCACGATGTTTAAATGTCTTAAAAGTGTAAATTTTATAGCTTAAGTAAAGTGTATATAAATGACATGTGTAAACTATATATTAATAAAAAGTCTGCATCTGTCAGTGTCTTAGCTGTATAATATTTGCAAATGTCACTGTCATAGCTGTTTAATATCTTGTTCAGGCTTGTCTTTTTTTTTGTAACATACTATTTAACCATTTATACAACTTATCAACCATTACTTTTGATTCCAGTTTTACCACACTCCTTGATCCTGTCGGATTCAATCACAAAGGGCATAAGATTAAAGAAAACAGTGGTAGTAACAAGGCCTGGAGCTACACCCAAGAAAATACTTGAATACATCACAAGATTTCCCATCACCATTCTGAACTACAAAGTTATTGTGTTGCATATAGGCACGAATTGGTTAAGCCAGAAAGCGGAATGGTCCCTGTACCTATGTTTGGTAAATAATGTAATTTCATCTGATTGTTACAGAGAAGAACTAGCCAAACTCAACCCACCTCCAGCAAACGGTCCTGCCATTGTATTCCGAGACACCTTTGTGGAAATCATAAATTTCATCATGGTAGCAAACCCACAAGCCAAAATTCTATTGTCAGCCTTACTGCCGAGAAAATGGGATCATGATCGCAGACATCTGATCAGAATAAGTTATAACAACATCCTTAAAAAATGGCAGATCGTACAGAAATTTTTTTCATTGAAACCTATCGGCCTTTCTTTGATAGCCAAGGAAACCTCAAAAAAAGCCTTTTTGCCTATGATGGCCTTCATCTTTCGTATGCAGGTTCAACAGTTTTGAGGACCTTCCTTTGCGATAAAATAGATAGAGCAATGAAAAATCTACTAGTTTGATTAATATACTAGTTTGGCCTAATGTATTTTAAGTCATTTACCGTAGGCGGCAAATAAAAGCTCATATTTACCAGAGTATTAAAAATTAGTAGGAATACTTGTTAGTTGTTTTCACTCAAATACAAGTATGGAAACGGTATGGTATTGTGCATGTACACACACTATTATAATGAATATACTAGTAACTGGAGCTAATGTACTCTCAATCATTCACTGTTGCCGGCAAAAATGCTTGTGTACACCAGTTTCCTAACAGTTCATTTGATTACTTGACACCAAAGTCTCTAGATTGTATGTTAGTGAAAACATTCTAGTATGAAAACGGTATGATCGCATGCACTTGATATTTAGGTAACTCAGTAGGTACTCATAAACAAGGTCATATACTTCAAGTCATTTTCTGTTGGCACAAAGAATGCCTGTATACACCGTATTCCTAAAAGTTCATTGAACTACTTGCCAGAGGTAATCAACCACTAATAAGTAATAGGCTAAAATATAAGGATCCTTTTCCTGCACTGACGATGAAAATCCTCCAGTGGAAAAAGTGAGTGTGTTATAGTAATTTTGAGAATAGTTTCACAATCTTAAAGGTTTTCAACCGCTTCTATATGTCTCTATTATTCATATAAGGAAAGATGTGGTATATTGTATGTATAGTCGCTATTCAGGTAATGTTGAATAGACCTGTAATCAAGGATAACATAATTCAGGTCGTTAAATGTATACCGTTTTCCTAACAGTTCATTTGATTGCTTGACAGCAAATCAAGGATAACACATTTCAGGTCGTTAAATGTTAGTGCCAATAATGTATACTTGTACTACACAGAATGGATTTGTAACCAGGGCAAATGTACTACAGGTCATACAGTGGTGCCAATAATGCTGAAGTCCTAAAAAGTTCATTGGAATACTTGACATTTACAATTAAATTCTCATGCATTAATTGACATTAACAGTCAAATACTTAAGCATGGCCATAAATAATAGGCCAACAAGTAAAGATCCTTTTCCTGCACTGACGATGTAAATCCTCCAGTGGGAAAAGGGGGGTGTTTGCTGTTCTAAAAGAAATTTACATTATATGTACTGATTGTTTCTCAAATAACTGTTTAGGTCTGACATTAAAAACATCCTGGGATGGGATCACTGTGTGATTATGCATCTACACATGTAAAACCGACTGTAATTGTACTCAGGGAAAATTTACCTCAGTCATTTACAATAGGAGGCAGTAAAAACATTCTAGTATGGAAACAGTATGTTGTTATTTATCTACACATGTTATCTGTGTAAAACTGAATGTATTTGTATTCAGTATTAATATTCCTTAGTACTCACCAGAGTTAGTAAAGAAAGGTATGGTATTGTGCATGTAATTGTGTAATGCTGAACTGATCTGTAATCAATGATAACCTATTTCAGTTTGTTAACTGTAAATACAACTAACATACACTTGTTACTTGTACAACACAGAATAGATTTGTAACTAGGGCCAATGTAATTCAGGTCATACGGTTGGTGCCAATAATGCTCGTACATACCGAATTCCTAAAAATTTCCACTGGATTACTTCACAGACACAATCAAATACTCGTGTATTAATGGACATTCACAATCAAATACTCATGTATACCATAATTAATAGGCCAACATGTAAAGATCCTTTTCCTGCACTGACGATGTAAATCCTCCAGTGGGAAAAGGTGGGTTGTTTATTGTTTTTGAAAACAGTTTTACAGTAAATGTAATAGCAATAAATGCTTTTCAGATAATTCCATGGGTCTGACAGTAAAAATATTCTGGTATGGGAACGGTATGTTATTCTGCATCTACACATGTTAATTGTGTAAAACTAATTGTGCTTGTACTCAGGGCTAATGTACTTCAAGTCGTTTATTGCTGGATGCGGTAAAAATATTCTAGTATGGAAACAATATGTTGTTGTGCATTTACACATGTTATTTGTGTAAAACTGAATGTAATTGTGCTTTGATGTTAATGTATTATACGTGGTTTATTATTGGTGGCAAGTAATGCTAGTATATAACTAACCACTAATGAAAAATAGCCTTATAGGTGAAGAAACCCCTTTTCTGCACTGACGATGAAAATCCTCCAGTGGGAAAGGATAGGGTGCTTAGTATTTTTGGCAATTGTTTTACAGTATCAGAAAACCTTTCTGTCTTTAACCCCTATGTAAATAGTGAATGCAGAATACAAAAAAAAGGGAAAGAATAAAAAAAAAAAAGATGAAACTTATCATGTAGGGCCAATTAAGATAATGTAACAAAAAAATTTTCTTGTCCACAACTCCAACTAGCCAGTATAATATGGACAAAAAATTGTTGTTTTCAAATGTTGTTGATTGTTTTTCTGTTTTGTTTTTCTGTTTGTAATTGGTCAGATATAACTCATATTCAAAATGGAGCACAATTGCTCGAAAATGTATGTCATGGAGGCTACTTGGGAAACATAATTTCAAAAGATAGCTATGTATGTTCATTGAAGGTTCCAAATGTGCAAGGAGGTCGTTGCTATTTGTTTAGATATGGAGTTACATAATATTCTTAAAGTGTCATCAGCAAATGTGCAGGGAATAAGAGATAAACATAAACGAATAGATGTCTTATCATATATTCTTGTTGACTCTAATATTCTATGCCTTCAAGATACACATCTTACTCCTACGGATGTCAACAGCCTAATGTTACAATTTCCGGATCATGAGATTCTAGTAAGTGGCTCTAAAACTAATTCTAGAGGCGTAGCAATTTTTATCAAAAAAAATTTTGAATACAAAATTAAATAATCGAGCATTAATCAAAAGGGTAACCTGATTTTAGTAGATTTGCAGTTGGGGGAAATATCTCTGAGGCTATTAAATGTGTACGCTCCCAACATCGATAACCCTGCTTTCTTCATAAAAAATAGAGAATATATGGAAGATTCGACTGAAATGTACACCCTATTATGTGGTGATTTGAATCTGGTGCTTGACCCCAAGATGGATTCTCAGAATTATTTACACCTCAATAATCCTAAATCACGATCTATACTAATAGAATCGATGCAAGCACTAAATCTTTCTGATATTTTTAGACAGGTAAATCCGGGTGTGAGGCGCTACACTTGGCGCAGAAAAAATCCAGTGAAACAAGCTCGTCTTGACTATGCAATTGGAACTAACAGTTTGCTAGATATAGTGCATTCTTGTAACATACTACCTGGTTATAGAAGTGATCATTCTCGAATAGAAATAGGATTATTGCTAGACTCTTTTAAAAAAGGGAAAGGCATATGGCGTTTTAATTGTAGCCTGCTGAAAAATCTTGAATACTTACAACATGTTGAAGAGTGGATCAAAGAAGTTAAAGTACAATATGCCGTACCAATTTACCAACCAGATAGCATACATAAGGTGGAAGACACTGATATTCACTTTACAATTCCAGATGCTATGTTTTTAGAGATGCTATTACTAAATATAAGGGGCAATACAATAAAATATTCCAGTAAACTTAAAAAACAATCAAATCAAAAGGAAAACAAACTAATTAAAGAAATTGAATATCTTGAAAGTCTATCAAATAACAATGATGCAAACCTAATCTGCTCTAAGAAGGATGAGTTACAAAAACTAAGAGAGGTTAAGTCAAGGGGAATTATGATAAGGTCTAGAGTGCAAGACATCCAAATGAATGAAAAACCTACTAAGTTCTTTTGTAACTTAGAAAAAGTTAAATATGTTGATAAAACAATAAAGAAGATTATACTTCCTAATGGAAAATTAGTTCAGTCACAAAAGGAAATATTAGCCCAAATCAGACAGTACTATGCTAATCTTTTTTCCTGTAAAGATGAAAAATGCATTGATGAAGAAAATTTGGAGAATTTGTTTACTACCAAAAGAAAACTTATAATGCTTGAATCTGAAGCTCTAAATGGACCAATTACTATAACAGAGTTAGGCAGCATAGTTAAAAGCATGAAAAATAATAAAACACCAGGCATAGATGGTTTCCCTGCTGATTTTTTTCAAAGTTTTTTGGAAAGATTTTAAAACATATATACTGAGAGCACTAAATGAAAGTTATGTAAGTGGAATCTTACCACCTAGTCTAAGACAGACTGTTATATGCTGTCTGCCTAAAGGTAACAAACCAAGGGATAATATGAAAAACTGGCGGCCAATTTCTCTAACAAGTGTACTATATAAAATGGCAACAAATGTGATTGCTTCTAGACTTAAGAAAGTCCTCCCAGACTTAATTTCGCAATCTCAAACTGGTTTCATTAAAGGGAGATTTATTGGGGAGAGTACCAGACTTGTCTACAATGTTATGAATTATACTGAAGTTAAAAAAATCAAAGGATTGTTGATGTTCATTGATTTTGAAAAAGCTTTTGATTCGGTATCATGGAAATTTATGTACAAGGTACTACGTCACTTCAACTTTAGTGAGGAATTTGTCAATTGGATAACTCTCTTTAATAATAAAATAACAGCCTCAGTACTCCAAGTTGGTGTTTTATCGGAATTTTTCCCAATTGAAAGAGGATGTAAACAAGGGGACCCCATATCTCTTTCTGTTATGTGCCCAGGTACTGTATGAAATGATCCAAGGTAACACTATGGTTAAAGGTATAAAAATTGGTCAAGAAGAAATAAAAATTTCACAATTTGCTGATGACACTACAATTTTTATGGATGGTTCAGAGAGCTCCTTGCAACAAATATTAAATATCTTAGAAGTCTTTGGATCTCTATCAGGTCTGAAAATGGACATGTCTAAAACAAAAATGGTATGGATTGGACAAAGGAAATACTCCAAGGAAAAACTTTGCTGTGCTAGCGCCTTAAACTGGGGTACAAATTTATTCACCTTGCTGGGGATAGATTTTGATGTTAATTTACAAAATATACCAGCTCACAACTACTCCAAAGCACTTACCAGAGTCGAGGAAATAATTTCTGCTTGGAAAAAAATAGCCTTGACACCTCTAGGCAAAATTACTGTTATTAAATCATTAATATTATCCCAACTGAATCATTTGTTCATGGCTATTCCACTTCCAAATAATAATTTTTGTGCAGATTTGAATAAAAAACTTTATAAATTTTTGTGGGATGGGAAACCAGAAAAAATAAACGTACAACTATCTGCCAAAACAAAATAGATGGTGGTCTAAAAATGCCAGACGTAGAGAAATTTATCAAATCCTTAAAATGCACTTGGATAAGGAGACTTATAACCTCTCCGACCAGCCCATGGGCTAAATTATTTGAAAGATCATATGGACCTATTGAATCATTGTTCAAAGTGGGTCCTTTTTGGGGGATAAAAAGTAACAAAAGAGTACCCAATGACTTCTGGAAAGAGATCTTTGTATTGTGGAACATAATAGATCAATCAGTTCAAACAAGAACTGAACAAAGTGTGCTTTCAACCTGTCTGTGGTATAATAGTAAAATAGGAAATCCTAATATATTTTGGAAAACATGGTCTGACAAAGGGATATCTGTGATCGGGGATATTGTTCATCAAAATCTTAAAATGATGAGTAGTAAAGAAATTGAGGTCAATTTTGGCTTTCACATAAGAAATTTCTTGGAATACTTTCAAGTCAGTTCAATGGTACAAAGATACATTAATGATTATAAACATTTATTCATTCAAGATTATCAACTAGAGAGACCATTCGTCCCACAACATATATCCCTTTTTTTCCAATGTAAGCAAGGATGTAGAAATATCTACAATAAGGTAAAGACAAAAGAAGTAGAATGCGGATATAGAGCCAAATGGAATAAAGATCTTGGTATACAGATAGACAATACAACATGGAGAAGAGTCTTTTATCTTATATTTAATGTAGAACAGGATAATAACTTGATCTGGTTTCAGTATAAGTTGATACATAGAATACTTGGTACAAACAGTCAACTGTATAAAATGTCCATTGAGAAATCAGACAAATGTAGAGTTTGTCAATCTGATTCTGAAACATTTATCCATCTCTTTGTGAAATGTCGCTATGTAGTAGACTTATGGAAAGATCTAGAAATCTGGATACATTCCACTTTGGGGAAATTAATAAATTTTTTACCCCTGGATATAATTTTAGGATATTTACACAGGGACAATCAGTATATTCCAATCAACATATTAATTGCTACTACTAAATACTATATTTTCAAAAGTGCTTTAAATAAAAGTGTTCCAAATATATCAGGGCTTAAAAATAAATTAAAGAAAAAATATGAGGAACAATTTTATATTCATTCAGAATGTGATTTTGGAGAAAAACTCTATACTAGTTGGGGTATTTTTAACAGTCTGTTTGATTTAGCCTAATAATTCATACCAAATATAAGGTCAGATTCCATTCATCAGATATGTAGCCTTATAATGTTAACATATTCAGTGCAAATAGTAAAATTTTGTTAAAAGTTTTTTGTATTATGTAACATTATTTATATTGTGACATTATTTATATTGTGACCAATAAAAAAAAACAAAAATAAAAAAAAAACACTGTGTTCTAACAAAGATGTTTGCAAGTTTTGGACATCCAGTTTTAATTGGGTGGATTTTCAACCAATTTTATCCAAATTTGTTTCTTTTATGTACATTCTAATATATGACGTATTTCAGATAATTGGGGAATTTTGGATTCCTTACTCTACTGCATTGTTTAGTTAAACTTATGTATTATAGTTCTGTATAGTTTTGTGACGGTTTAATTAAGATATACATCAAGATGCACACTTTGTTTTAAGTATGCTACTGAACCTGTAATAATTAAGGGGTACACGTACTGGAGAGAAAGTGATTTAATCTGTCAAAAAAAATATCAAGAATCTAGTTATATTTATGTGAATCAAATTTAAGATAAAATTATATAACATTGAAGTAAATCCATTGTTATAACTTGATCCAATTGTATCAATAACTGAAAAGAAATATATGTAGATAAAAAGTTAACTTTGTAAGTCCTGAGGGTTGAGATATTGTGTGTCTAAGAGTTTTGTTGAATGAACTCTACAGAAAGAAATTAAAAACAAGATGGTAATTTTAACATATTTTGATCAAAATTACTCCACGAAATTGAGTTTAACTTGGCAAGTTATGTTTTCCGAAAGCCATTTTTACTGATAACAGCAAAAGGTGCAAGTTAAAAAAGACAATTCAATCAACTTAAAATTTTAGTATATTGAGATATCCTTATATCTTTGAGGTAAACTATACAATTCTTTTGAATGTTAACACAAGAGTCAATAACGAAAACAGCATCTATCAGAAAACCATGAAAAAACATATTGCCATTCTGTAGTATCCCCTCTCAATATTTAACTTCATCTGATTGCTTACTTACTGTTTTGTGTGCATTACAAGTTTAGTGTCCTCTGTTTCAAATTGTTGTTTATTTTTGCATCATAAAACATGAATATATCATTCATGATAGCACTTATTCTAATGAGTTTGTTACATTTGTATATGAATGAAATGTTTGTGATATGCTAAGTAGACATATGAACTGCATGTATTTATTTATTTGGGGTTTTACATCGCTTTCAACACTGTACAGGTCATATCACGACGGGTAGTTGGAAGGGCAGAGGAAACCAGTACATAGAGTTTGCTAGGGTTGTGTACTGTAAACTGCCTACCAACGGCAAGCAACTACCAGCTTTCCCACTTGCAGCCGTGCGGGGGTCGAACCCTGGCCTCAGAGATGAGAGGCGAGAGTGTTACCACTCTGCCACCATTGCCCCTCAGTGGTAAATAGCAACCATATTAGTTTCCAAGCCTGCCATTTTGCGTACTTCACCTGTAATGGCGAGACAAATATACAAATTAATGTACAAGACATGTGCTGTGATCAAGAAAAAAAAAACAACAGAGAAATAAAGTGTCTTATTTGTTTAAATGTACAAATAACTCCAGGAAATAATGGCCATGACGGGGATCGAACCCCGGCCGCAGAGGTGGGAGGCAAGAGTGTTACCACTCTGCCACCGTGGCCCCTTGGACTGCATGTAACAATATGTAAAGTGTTAATGCATAGTATTAGTGGGTGTAATTTGGCACACAGCTTTTATTTGGCAGGAGCAGTGGTTGCTTGGTTAATGTTTATTTCCAACTGAAATTGTATACATAAAGTTTGCTTGTTTTAAGGTATGCTTAATAAAGAATGTCTTCTTAATGTACAAATAATAAACAATAATGAGGATTTTATTTTGTGTGCTAGGTTACAATTTGCAACACTACAATTTGTGACTTTTTCAGAGATCTAGTATCTTCTCTCTGGTGGTGAAAAGGAAAAGTAGACTTAGTGCAAGACCTTGAACATCTGGGTATTGCTGTAACTGAATGTCACGGTGTCAAAGTGGTAACACATCTGCCTCAACACCTTGGAGATTAGGGTTCAAATCCCAACTAACCTCAAGTTTGAAAGCTAGTTGCTAGTCCTTGGTTGGTAGCTTACAGTACAGAACCATGACTAACTTATGTACTGGTTTCCTTCTAGCTACCTATCACAATATAACTGATCAGGTAGCTTGTAGCATTTTCTTTATTTTTACACTTAATTTTATTTTCATAAGTTTTACTTGTGTCATCATATTTGTAAAATATGATGGGTACTGGTCAAAACATTGTAATTTACTGTGGACCAGAACACAGTGGAACTTTGTGAACAAGAATGGTAGTCTCAGCAAACACATTGTGGTTATCAATAATATTAATATACAAATATCTCTAATCAGTTCCTGGCACTGAGGTAGCCACATTTTACCATCCGTACTAAGCTTGTAATTGAAGCATTATTTTGTTATACTTTGTATTTGTCATTGAATGTGAATGTGTGTCTTAATATCCATAAATGCCAGCTGATTGGTTATAACAGATGATTTTTAAAAACAAAAATGAAAGAAAAATTAAAGAACTAAGAATATACTCTATTGTAAAAAGCTGTTCAATATGTATTAAAATACTTAATTTATGCATCCCCATGATGTTTCCAATTTTTGGCTAATCCTTCCTTTATAATATGCAGGTGTTCCATTGGAGCTGATCCTGCAACCAACCCTTCGACTCTATGGTTGGTAGCAAAAGTCGTAGGGTCGTAGCATTGTGGGAAAATGCTGAGTCGGTTATGAAATCCACGACAGAATGGTATAGTTACAGACAGGACATAAACTTTATCATGACAAGACGTAGGGTCAGGGACATTTTTTCCATGGCCAGTTGTAGAGGTTGCATGACTAGCCTTAAACCCTTACCAGACAAGACGGATCACAAACAGACAAGCCAAAAAGAAAAACAGACAAGCCAGGAGCATGTTCCCGACCCTTCCTGACAGGACTGATTGTTTTTGTGGGTTGGTATCAAAAGTCTTGATCCAGAATCGGGATCCATATCACACTATATAAACCCCCATCACATGTGATGTACCATTCATTTCACACTTCAAAGATGACAGGAACACATCAAGAGCAACTGATAGATCAACTGATCCTTTTTTGTTTTTATTGAGTTTATTTTTGTATTGTACTTGATATTTTCAAGCTCAGAAGACAACAGAACCCAGCACATGTCCAGCCAGCATCACCATCACCCCCACCCCCAGAAGGAGAAGGAAGTCAAAGAATCCATGGGTCATGCCCTGGATACTGCAGAGGCAAGAGAGAGGTTGCTACAGAACACTCTTGGAGGAGTCAATCACTACTGACATACCAGGCTACAGAAACTTTACCAGGATGGAACTGGTTATTTTATTTATTTGATTGAAGAAAGAATCATCCCTCATCTCAGGAAGTCAATCACTAACTTCAGGAAGCCACTGGAAGTCGGCTTGAAACTGGCAGTTACTTTGAGACACTTATCCACAGGGGAAAGCTACACTTAACTGCAATACCACTGGAAGGCTGGATGAACGACCATCTGCTAATTTGTCCCCCAGGTCTGCAAAGCCATTTGAAAAAAAATTCAACATGAGTCCTTGATGTGTCCCACAGATACTGAAGACACACAAGAAAATTGAAGAAAGATTTAGACACAGATGGAATGTCCCCCATACAGTTGGTGCACCAGATGGAAAACACAGTGCTATAAAGAAGACCAAGGAGTCAGGTAGTGAATATTTCAACTACAAGGACTACCTCTCCCTGGTACTTTTGGCTTTAGTCGATGCAGATTGCAAGTTCCTGTGGGTCAACGTGAGGGCCATTGGGTCATTATCTGATGCTCAGATATTCAGCCACAGCAAACTGAAAAGAAGAACTGAGAATGGACCCTTGGGACTACCACTACCTCAGCTACTTGGACCTGGGGGGCCAGATCTACACTACTTCCTGCTGGCGGACGATGCCTTTGCCCTGATGCTTTGGCTTATAAAGCCTTATAGTAGAGGTCAACTGAACAGGGAGGATAGAATAGCCAATGACAGAATATCCAGGGGGAGGAGGGTGATCGAGAACTCATTTGGAATACTTGTCAAGAGACCACCATGGAGCAGAGGCAAAATGTAGTCAGAGACATTGTGTTAACATGTGTGGTACTACATCAGAGGGTGGAGACAGACCACCCACTCCAGCCAAGGATGTACTAGCACAACAGGCAGACCAGGGGGAACATGCACACCATGAAAACTTCAGACTATTTTAACCATGTGGGGGCGCTGGCTGGGCAGGAGGACCGAGTATAAGAAGACTGAGGGGAAGAACATCCTGTCATTTATCAGTCCTTTTCAGGACTACGCAAATAATCCAAGAACTTATATTTAGCAAACTGTTGCATCCAAAATAACCCAAATTTAACAACAATTTAGTGGAAAGTCTATTTCACAAAAAATTTTCCCATCTCACACACAAGTCCCACCCAAACTAAATTCACCAAATTAAGCATCATCTGATACAGATTAAAACCCAGGACCTTATTTGACAAAGTTCACAAAGTTCTTGCTCAGAGTTATCAAAAACAGAAAATAATTTTTGCAGATAAATTTTGTGGAGAAACTTGAAAAAAAATTAAATATGAAATTTCCAAAAGATAATGCTTTCATGTTTTCTTAGGTCTCTCCATTTGTTTGTCTGTCTGTCCCTCCAGACCTCCAACACAACATACTTGTATGTAGGTGGGTTTTCATTTCAATTTTTTGGGGGGTTGGAGGGACTTGGATTGGTGTGTGGATCTTTGCGATTTTGCGGGGGTTTGGGAGTGGTCTGCCTTTGAATTCTTAGGCACCAAAATTTATTTTACTTTTTTATAATTTTTTTAAAAATTTTTTTAAAACTTTTTAAAACTTTTTTTTAATTTTTGGTTAACAGTTTTTATTAATATTTTTTTTCTGTTTTCTTTTGTGGTGGAAATTTATTCATATTTGTTCAACATTCACTCATTCATTCACAGAATTTTTCGTCATGTACTGTGGGGAAGTGTAAGTGTTGGACGGTGTGCTTTTTTGTTTTGTGGCAATCAAACAACAGCTTGTTAATTGTTTTTGGAAGATTCGTGTGGACCTGAGAAGGCCGGTTTTGGTGCGACTTGTGCAGGCTAATCTGCTGATTTGGGCTGACTCTATTGGCTGGACTGGCTGGGAGGTCTTGACTGTTCTTGATGAGTGGAAGATGGCACTGGTGACTGTGATGTTTGAAGTTGAGAGGGTGAAAATGGCGGTGGGGTGTCAATCTGTTGATAGTGTAGCACACTTGGAATAGCTCCAAAAAGAGTGGATAATCCTGAAGTGTTGTGTTGACTCTCCTCCTGTTGTGAAGATGCAACTGAAGGGGGGTTGAAGATCATCTTTCTGGCTGTTGGTCATCCACACCTATGTAAGAAGTAGCAGACTGTGTTGGTGTTAGCTGTTCTTTGGCAATCACTGTCACAGGTTCTCCATTAGCTGTCTGTGTAGGCTGCACAACTGGAATGGAGACTGTCTGAGTACCTGGTATAGTGAGTATGAATTCACGTTTGTTGTGGCCTGTGTTGCTTCTGGAAGTTGAAATGTGGTGGCCTGTTGACTTGTGGTGACCTGTCTCTTGCGTTCTTCAGCCTTGTACTGTATTTTACTGACAAGCTTCACTGTCTCATTTTTGAAGGTTAAAAAGTCTCTCTCTTCCAGGTGTTCAATCTCAGAGTGGAGATAGTTGTAGAACGACTGTCGTGGATTTGGAGTGGGGTCCTGACGTGCACCCAGAAATGTGGAAATCATTCACCTCATCTGCTGTAACTGATCTAACACTGGATCTGCAGAAGACATAGTAGTCGCGACTGGAGGCTGTCATCGCTTAGGACTGGTGCTAGAAGGCTGATGAGTAACATCTGATGCAATGCTGATTTCCATCTTAGATTCTGTGTCTCTGGATGTATCTGGAACAGAAGCTGCAGCTGCAGAAGGCCTCTGGGGTGAATTGAGTGCAGAAGACTTGGAAATTCCCTTCCCTCTGATGTGACCTCATAGTAAACTGAAACTGTCCTTCAACCAGGTCTGTCGTTCTGTCCTCTTCTTAGCTGCTTGTCCTGACTTTGTCTGAGTGAGCTTGCCATATCTGGTATGTTGAGTCTCAAACCACTTCTTCACAGTCTTGACAGGCAAGTTTCTGATAGCTGAAAACTGCTCCCAAAGTTGTTCCTTCTTCTGCTTGTCTTTGAAACTGTTGTTGGCCTTGTCATAAAGTTCCTCATTCTGTTTAATGAACTCCACAATGGCTTCTTCATCTGAACCACTCAGGAAAATAGACTTCATCTGGCCCTTCTTTTGTCTGGATGGAGTTGATTCTACATCAATATCCATGTCTGTTCACACTCTCTTCTCTCCCCTTTCTTCCTCTTCAATCCTCTCTCTCCATACTCTCTCTGTCCCTCTCTTCCTGCTCTTTCCCCTCTCTCTCTCTCTCTCTCATCCCTCTCCTCTCTCTTCCTCCTCCTCCTCTCTATATCCTCAGCTGTATGTCCTAACTCAAACTGTGGTCGATTTTCTACAGGTGGTACTTCAATCTTTCTCTTTTTTCCCTTTGGCATGATGATTGATCAATCACATGTACAGCTTGCTTTAAGCTGCACACCAGTTGTCTCTCGACAAGTCAAAGCCGAAATATATGCAGATTGTCTACCGACTCGCCTTTTTACACCAACAGATTTTGAAACTGAAAGGCCGTAAGAAACAAAAATATTGTCGGCCTGTCTGTTTCGGTTGATGTCTGTTTCAGTTTAAGGCCTGTCGGTTGCAAATTTTCCCGACTGAAGTAACTTTTACCGACTGGTCTGGAAACTTTACAGGCCTGTCAGGAACTGTTACAGACAGGTCGGCTAAAGTTACCAACTGTATTTTAGACTTCCTGCACGGTCTGTTTCTCATCAAGTACAGTTGAGAAGTCCATGTTTGGGACAAGCTGGATACTTGTTACAGACAGGCCTGTTTGATTAACCAACAAGCTGGGAATTGTATCCGACAGGCCATTAAGTTAACCAACTGGCCTGTTGCTAGGGGACTGAAATTAGGGTCGGATACAAGGGTTGATAACAGTCTTAGAAATATCAAACATGTTTGATATTTCACCGACTCTTGCCGACAGGCTGTGAACTTACAACCGACCATACCTAGTTACTGACAGGCCGGCCCCAGTGGAACACCTGCATTATGAATAAGGACTTGCACCAAAGATCAGCTGAGCCACTTTCCCTGATCCTGTTCTAATTTTAAGCTTATTTGTCACTCACCTTGATCCATGATTTTACTCAGAATCTATTGAAGACCATTTGGGGATAGATGGATCTTTAATGCAGGCAATGCAATTCAATACAAGAACCTGTTCACAGGTCACCCCAGATTTTGTCCAGTATATGGGTTAAAGCTTTGTTATGGAAATCATTGTGTCAACCTTAATGTGAAACTGTGAATAAAACTTGTTCTGCCTATTGTACGACAATGTTTGAGTGTTTCCATCATTGTTAAATAATCTGTATAACTTTCTGCTTGTACAACACATTTTGTGAAAATAACTTTTATGATGCAAAAATAAAAGACTTGGATGCTTGCTTTTACATGCCTTATCTTAACTTTTACCCCTTCTAGACAGAAAAGAGTCTTCTTACAATTTCGGATTTATGATATATAGAAACTCTATGAACTTTTTCCGCTCAGATCAAAGTATGTTACTTAAGTACTAATATTTTCTGTTGGGACCCATGACCTTTGGATCACACAAAAAAACAAACACACGTCTAGCTCTTTAACCAGCTGAGCTAAAGGGGATTCCCTGGAAGCCCATGTGTTAACAGAACTAATATACATGAAGATATTACATAACCCCAAAACTCAGAAGGATAAGGTCAAAAACAAACCTGGGAGTTTATGTGTACCTTCTTTAATGGTACATTTATCTATTTAGACTACTTTTTGACCTTTTTGAAATCAATTTTCCAGTGAAATGTTGCATAAAATTTCATGAGTGTATTACTTCCACAGCTGAATCTGCCCATCTGAGGTATCATCTTTTTGCAAAGAAAGTTTGGTATGTGATAAACACCTTGACTCTTCTATGCGTTCATCAAAATGCGCTGCTCAAGATTTTTTTTATTTATTTATTTTTTCAAACACACATGATACAATATTACAAAGTACAAACGTACAGCCCTATGAAGTATAGTTTAACTGAAAAAAACATCAAAAAGTGTTATTACATCGCAAACAGCACTCTTAAAACTGGTCTATATCACACACTTTTAAAAAGCAACTTCTTCAAAAAGGATGTTCAGACAACTATTTTTTTTTATTTTTTTTGCAGACAGCAGCCCTGTCATGATTAGTGTAAGCACCAAATTCTAGATTTAGCCTCGATTTTAGCATTTTAAAAAAATTATGAAAAAGCAGATCTTTCATGTTCTTCTTAGATTTGTAAATAAAATACTTTCCACTTAAAATTACATAGTTAACACTATAATAACCTTTATTAATGTTAACAGCACCTAACAAAATTTTTAGGACACTGATTTCAAAGTTTATGGAAAGAAATAGGATTAACCAATTCTTTACATCTGTCCAAAAACTAGCAGTTTGCTTGGTGTAATAAGGTCATACGTGAAGGTCAGATGGAAGGTCAAAGGTCATATTCAGTTTGAGGAATTTTATTTTACATATTAATACTTTATGTACAGATTGTTCAAAGAGAAATGTTTAAAATTAGCTACAAGGTAAGAATTCCCCAGCCTCGGGAATTGGCTAGGGGTCTGGGGTGTTTAGGGTCCTGTGTTTCAGATCTCTACGTGGACAGGATAAAGTCCTAGATCAGTCTTGAACCTAGGGTTGATTACTCCCTAAGCCTCAGCTACCACTGTCGAAATGAAAAGTATAGCCAGTAGGGGCAACCAGGGTCAGCCTGGCACAACCTATCCCTAGATATAACATGGGCCTATATCTAACCAAAAAGGAGAACTCCATTCTGCTGGGACCTGGCAAGAAGGGGCCAAGGACCATGAGAGCCAAAAAACTTTCATGATTCTAGTTGGCTGCATGAGTCACTAGGTCTCCATTGAATGGTGGAGACCAACCCATGTATTCACTAGCAAGTTTGTGTTAGGTGGGGGCAGGTGGGGTTTCAAAATTTTTCATGTGTACTGTTTGACTTTCAAATCCAATATGGCCTATCTGAACTTTCTTGTTAGAACCCCAGTGGGGCTAGCATTCTCATTGACTACCAAAATCTTCCAATTTCCAATCCATATTCAATATTAAGGTAGATGCAAACTGCCACACCAGGCCCCTCAACAGGCCTAGCCGCCACAGTTTGCTTGCTTTGTAATAAGGTCATAGGTGAGAAAAGGTCAAATAGAAGGTCAAAGGTCATATTTCGGTTTGAGGAATTTTAGTTTACATGTTAGTACTCTATGTACAGATTGTTAAAAGAGAAATGTTTAAAATTAGCTACAAGGTAAAAATTTTAAAGCACCAAGTCCAGTTCAAAAGGAAGAAGGGATGTTGGAGGCGAAAGTTTGTGGTATAATAAATTCAACTTGTGATGTACTTTGTAGATCGGTCCAGATTGCTGAAGATCTCCAAAGTCCATGTGTCATTATATTTTGAAGGGCCACATTGTGATCAAATGCGAATGTGGCCCCTGACCTTCTGAATGTATGAAATCCATGCGGCTTCAGGGGGATGTTTCTATGCAATAAAACTTTTTAAGGGCATCCCGTATGTGTGCACCTATTAATTGGTTATGAAGAGAAAACGCATTTGCAAACAAAGGAGCTGAAGGAGGAAGTGATCTTGAGGTATTCAAAGCTTTCAGAGCTTTCACAGGGCATAAATATATGTTATCAATCTTTGGCTACTGTATAACATGAAAAGATTTGTGATCTTTCAGGGTCTTGGTCCACTTTAGCAATAAGTGGGCTCCTGGTGGGGTAAAAATCAGATCTTGCCTCAAGATATGTACTGCAGGATCAAACTTAGCAGCACTGTGTTGAGCTATATTGAACATTCTCAAGAATCCATAAAATGTTGTCAGAAAAATTGCCCTAAATAATAAGGGGTCTGACAGAATGTCACATGAGACAGAGAGGCAGTACAATGTCTTAATGTCAGAAATATCCCTATGGGTGGGTGAAAACTTTGAATTGATGGAAATGCTTCTTAAAAGTCTAACTACACAATTATCTCTCAATGCATTGTGTTCAGTGTTATACTTCGGAGCCATGGTTGTAAGAGAAGATATGTAGTTGGCAACGATCTTGTCTGAGAGAGAATCCGAATGGAGGTATTCAATGAAAGTCAATATTTTGTGTAAATGCATCTGAAGGGGAAGGCCCATGAAGATAAGGTAAGCCAGAAAAGTCTTGAAATGAGTGGCATGAGCTGCTTACGTAGAAGGTCTGTAAGCCAGGTCAATCTTCTTCCATGCAAGTTCTGCAGATGCAAGGGTGCCACCTGGAATTAGATCTGAAGGTCCAGAATAAAAAACTGAACAGGTACCACATCCCATATGTAATGACTCTTCAAATTGCTCATAATCTCAAGGCCTATGCTACTAGAAGAATGCACCCTAGACAATGCATCTGCTTATACATTTTCGATACCAGGGAGATGAACTACTTTAAAATCTATATCCTATTTAGCTGCCAGTAGCCAAATGTTCCTTATACAAGCTGCCAAAAAGTGATCCCTAGTTCTACCGTTGTTCACCACTTGAACTGCTGCAAAGTTGTCACAGTGAACTGTGACCACTGAATGTTCCCAAAACTTTCCCCACATCCTTAAAGCTATGACGAAATTAATCATTTAGAGGTGAACTATGGTTGGTGAAAAATTGGGGATGTCTTGGAGCATAAACTCTGTCTTTCCATAGTGCACCAACCCCTGATAAGCAGGTATCAATAAAAAGATTATGCCTAGCATGGGTCATGCTCTTACTGAAGACGGTTCGCCCATTGAAATGGGGCAAAAATACCAGTAACCATTCTATATCCTTAAAAAATTTCTCAGTGAGTTTTATTCTTCTCAAATGAAAATTTTCTCTAAACAAAGCCAGGACTCTATTCACAAAGATCATTGCTGGTAACACAAACATGTGTACGTACAAAAGCTTACCCAGAAGTGATTGGTAAGCCGTTTTTGACAGGAATTGACACTGCTTAACCTTCTGGCACTCCTGATATATGTTTAAGTTTATCTTGATCTATAGATAACGTAAAATCCGAGATCCTAATGACATTTCCTAAGCATGAAATTTGCTTAGATGGAGGTGTGTGTTTTTCCCAGTTCAAAGGCTAGCCTAGTTCTTGTAGAAGCAGGGCTAAATACTCAAAATGTGAGTCAGTCTCATTCTTTTCTACAACCCCAATGAAATTGTCAATGTATGGAAATAACTGACAACCACGCATTTTCATGATGTGAGCTATAGCGTGAGCTATTCCAGGATCATCTGGAATGCTGACATCCCCTGGGCCCAGCCGAACGCAATCCCTTCATCAAGGAAGTATAAAAATTCATCAAAATAACTTCGTAAGTGCTCTTCCCAAGCTGCAATATTCAAGCTCAAGACAATGGGTATACGCGTTTCCCTATAATTAGGGCATCCTGTACCTCTGATAATCTCAGCCAGTTGCAAATATTTGTCAACGGAATCTAAGTGAATGGCGTAGCTATCAGGACCACTAAATTTAAAAGTAGCTTGAGAATGGTTTAAAAACCCTCTTGTTTTACTGGGGTCATTATCATCTTCAGCAACCTTGTTTGAATGTGTCGCTGCAATATGATGTTCGCTTAACTGACCATCAAACGGATCGCAACTCATACAGTCATGTATGTCATGTACCAAGTTACCAAGCCACAGCCTCCAAAAACAGAATACTCTCTATCCAACACATTCTTATCCTGCTCTCATAATTCATCTATAATATTCTCCATATACCGTTCATGTGTACAGTTATCTTTACACCAAGGTTCCCCATCTGTTACAAAATCAGTGTGTGTATCCCTTCCAACTGACAGTATTTGGTTCACTAATCGAATACATACAATAGGTGGCGTTCACACTGATCACGCTTTTGGAAATTATGTTATTAAGCCAAAGTATTGTACACCACTCAGATGAAAATGTGCTGAAAAAACCCTCTATAGGTCCCTCCCCATTGTTGTTTACATAGACAAAATCAGCCCTTGACAAATCAGCCCCCTAAAAAGTCAGCTCTGGGCAAATCGGCCCTCTAAAAATTTGGCCCTAGACAACTCTGCCTCCAGTTGAAAAAATTTGCAATAAGAACTTATTTATAGACTCGCAGAGAACATACAACCAGGTTGATAAAGGTTGATACAACAGAAAAAACAAGGGGTGTTTTCATCAGAAACTGCATGCTTTTATTGAAATGGTGTTAAATTATAATCTGGTCGATGCTAATGTTGACCAAAGGGGGGTTGGTGGTAATTATGTACAATTATGTATAATGGTGAGGACTTCAGCTAAGTGTGATTAACATACATCAAACATAATTGCATGCTGTAATCAATCCCTTTAACCCACATCCATTACATACTTGTTTATGTAAAATTTATTATATTGCAATTATACTACATGCATAGCCTCTGCAGATGGGATCATAACTTTTGTGATTTTTTCCAGAACAATTGGTTTTCAATATATGCTAATCTTTGATCTTTACCTTAATTAACAATCCCTCTGATTAGATATTGAACTATTTTGTAACTTTTGTGATTTTTTGGGGGGTTGACATTTAGGTGTCAACCTTAATCACTCCTGCACCCCATTTTAATCGATTTATTTATATATTTTTGTAAAGTTACTGATTGTTTGATTGGGCAGCCCTGATTGGTCAGTAGCTTGACCCTTTGGTTGACCAAGGGGATAATGGTCAGATCTGAACTGGCAGTCGACGTGACAAGACTAAATATTTAAAAAAAATTATTTTATATTTATTTAGTTTTTTATTAGAATCTTTGTCACTAGTTTTTAGTCTTGTCTTTGGTTACACACTCTTTGGCAGATGGCAAGAGATGGTCAGATCTGAACTGGCAGTCGACGTGACAAGACTAAATATTTAAAAAAAATTTATTTTATATTTATTTAGTTTTCTATTAGAGTCTTTGTCACTAGTTTTTAGTCTTGTCTTTGGTTACACACTCTTTGGCAGATGGCAACTCATCAGAATCACAGAACAGCAGGTAAACCTTACAATTTGCGTAGAAACGTTGAGATTCCTTTTGAATTACAGGTTCAAGATGATGGTGCATTTTTGAAGGAATTTTCTTCTCAGCCAACCCCTGGTCAGTCCAGTTCAAAGTGCAATACTGATATTGAGAGTGATATTGATAGTGATATTGACGTGCTTGTTAATGGCAGTAGTGATTCAGATCATGACTCTGTCACTTCAAAATGCAGACTGGATGTTAGGAAATCTGAAAGTGCACCGCATGTTGAACAGATGTCGGATCTGACTAGTTTGGATCAAGCATTGATTAATGCAAAAATTTAATCTCAGCTTGACGCAATTGGTAAGCGTTTGAATGTCATTGAAAGTAAATCTGTGCATAAATCTCGACCTAAGGTTAAGAAATCTGTGTGTAAACCTGTAGCTGCGAGTTCAAATCTCACTGTCTCCCAGGGGGAGGCCCATTTGAGAGAAAATTTGCCAAATATACAAACTATGCTGCATGATAGATTTATTCTAGAGCAAGTTCAGAATCGCCTCAAAGAAATGTCTGGCCTTACTAAAAAGGTATTGATTCAAAAATCAAGTCCCAGAGGGGAGGGGCGGTTGATGTTTATGTCAATCAAAGAGTTAAATGATCACATGAATTCGTACTAGCCGGAACTTCCAAAGATAGACTGAACTACTATCAGTTGAATATAACACAGTGGATGGCCGGATTTTGTTGGATCATGAGGGATGAAGAAAATTTACAAACTAGGGGTCATATGCTTGATTACCTTATTGCTTCATTGGATGATTCCAATGACTTTTTTGGCAGGCAGCGAAAGCTAGCCATGCAGTACTGTTATGTCGAATGGAGCAAGGTGAAATTGCTAGCTGGGCTGAAACAGACAAAAACGACCGGATTTGAAGAGCCAATGCACAGAGACATACATCCGGTCCCCTGCCTAATAATGGCGGCCAAAAATTAAAAAAACAAGGTCAAACTTATCAGAAAAGTGCCAAATCAATGTCATGTGTATATTTCAACGACAATTCTTGTACATTCATTAAACACCATGAAACAAAAGGGGTGTATTATAGGCATATCTGCAGCTATTTTTTTGCACGGGATGGCAAGGTCAGTACTCATAGTGCCAGTGATTGTAAAAAATCTGTAAAAATGATTAATCCTGGGCATGATTGACAGGGCTCACTTACAGGCTGATCATGTCCAGGAAAATGTTCCAAAAATTTCTGAAAATGGCCCTACAATTGTATATAATACACCTGCAAATTCTGTAAATAACCAATATGCTTGTAGGTTTGTATATAATCAATTTGTTTCTGATTTAAATATTTTGAAGCAGGAAATGTCGGCTACTAGGGCTACTAGATAATGGCTAGCAGCCAGAAATAGTTGTAAACCTGTCATACCTGGTAAGCCTTATGCTGAGGTCTTGAAGACTGATTCACAGTTGAACTGTATGCACAGTTGTGCAAAAAATAGGGTGGCCACCCAGCAAGGTGGCCCATTGGGCAAACTTGCTGGATGGGGGTACCTTGCACCCACCAAAAAGTCATGTATCAGTTCGGAAAGCCCAGTTCATAAAAATACTGCCAGGGTAGTTTATTGGGTTGCACCTGATCAATTACAAATACCAGTACCTGTATTTAACAGATTTTCCCCCTTATGTGAGTTGATGTTTCTAATGAAAGTAGGGTCTAAGACACACTCAATTATACGAATTCTGAATTCTCTGACCTTGAGGGTGACCTTGGCATCCTCTAGTTGAACTCTGAAAACACTTTAAATAACAAAAATTATGATGACTTTGAAAAATTACTATTGAAGAAAAGAGTAGACAGAAACTTGGTCCAGCAGGCTAGGTCGTGTTCAGAATTTGTGGCTTGTAAACAGCAAATGGGCAATGCATTTTGTGTCAATCCATTGTCACCTCTAATGCTTTATCAAGATCCAAAAATTAACAATGCTGCTGTATCTGACATCCTAGCCTTACATAGGACTGTGAAACACTCTAATTGTCCAAACTATATGGGTATCCGTATTCCAGTGTCTTCAAAAGTAAACATTAAAAATTGGAAATACTATTTGGGTGATTATTGGAATAAACAACTTGTGGACCTACTGGAATTTGGCTTCCCTCTCGATTTCGACAGGCACTTCGAACTACACTCTACTGAAGAGAACCATGCCTCTGGACGAGACCATGCACATGATATTGAATGTTATAATCAAGGAGCTCAAACATAGGGCCATGTTGGGACCTTTTCACCAAAAACCAATACCTTTGCACATATCTCCCTTTATGACCAGGGACAAACCAGATTCTGAGGTCAGACGTACTATTGTTGACCTCAGTTGGCCTAAAAAATTTTCTGTAAATGATGGGGTTATGAAAGATAAATATTTGGGTTCAAGTTTTGTTTTAAATTATCCATCTGTAGATGATATTATTAAGAAAGTCATTGAGTTAGGCCCTGGCGCTTTGCTTTATAAAGTGGACATCAGCCTAGCTTTTAGGCAGCTAAAAGTTGATCCTGGGGACTTGGATCTATTGGGCCTTAAACATTAGTCTTATTTTATTGATCAATCAGTCCCATTTGGGTACAGACATGGGTCAGGTTTCTTTGAAAAAGTGACAGATAGCATTAGATATATTATAAAACAACAGGGTTTCCCACATTTGTACTATGTGGATGATCTAATATACTTTGGATTACCGTCTAATATTCACCAATTTTTTGAGACCTTGTAAGAGATTTTGACCCAGTTGGGTCTTACCATCAACCCCCCAAAATTAGTAGCACCATGTACCTCCTTAGTCTGTTTGGGAGTACTTATTAATACTGAAACCAGGACCATGTCCGTCCCCTCAGACAAGCGTGAGAGTATCATAGAAATGTGTTGTCAATGGAAAACTAAAAAATTCTGTTCAACAAGACAATTACAGTCACTATTGGGTTTCCTATTGTATATTTCAAAATGTGTGAAACCTGCACGTACCTTTCTCAACCGTATGCTTATCCTTTTGAGGGAAAATTTTGAAAAAGACACCATTTTTCTGAACACAGCATTTTTTAAAGATTTAAATTGGTTTCATACTTTTCTTAGACAGTTTAATGGGGTGGTGTACTATGACATTAAGCCTGTTCAGGCTGCATTACATTTAGATGCATCACTTACTGGTATGGGGGGCATTTTTGAGAATCAGTGTTATGCTCTCCCAATTCCGAAAAATTTTCAAAATTATTCCATTGTCCACCTTGAAATGGTCAATTGGGCTTTTGAACACGGGGTCCCAATTGAAGTAATTAAGCAGCAAGGTACTTGGTCCTCCGACTGTGTTTGGAGGTCATGAATCTGTATTTGAAATCTCTATAACTTTTCTTACGTCCAGATAATTGACTAGACCTTTTGGCTATTAATTGTTTTGAATTGTGCCCCACATCAGGTGGGGTCAAGGTTTAACCCTGATTCTGTATGAATGTGGTCATATCTAACACGGTAGTTGTGGGTTTGAATCCTATCACACCTCTGTGTTCTCACATTCTGGTTAATGCTGGGGTGGGGGAGTGTAAGATTGCAGAGTGTAAGATTGATTGCAATTGTTTGTGCTGATGGCCCCTGCTAAGACATTAAACTAGTTGTAACTCTTGTGATCATTTGAGATCATTTGAGAACAACTGTAATATTTTTATATTTTTATTTGACCAGGGTGTTATTTCCCAGGCCAGGAGGGTGATTTGACTAGGATACTTTTTTTCTGGGGGGTGGCGATTTGACAGGGGACAATTTGCTAAAGGGCAGAATTGTCTGATTCCAACTTACCCATATTCCCGTTAATTTCACCTTCTTGGGCACAAGAGTCTACGTTATAATAGTGGCCCATATCTTCAACAAATTTATCATAAAGGAGGTCCCTATCTATACTTCTGCATGGTTCCACAAAACCTAGATAAGGTACAGACTGGGAGGCTATGTTCTGTGACAAGTTTATCTCAGGTGAAATTCTATGGTACATGTCCAGAACGTCACCACCTTTATCATACACATAACACCAAATACCATATGAGTTTGAAACAAAAGACGGATGACAGCCATCAGAAGTACTGCTCATAACATGGCCCTCGTCTATGGAATTATAACACTCGCAACTTTTAGCTTCAAATACATTTTGTTTTGAAACTTGTCCCTGTTACTGTGTGAACTACATCTAATGGCAGTCAAACGTTCATAATGATCAACAATATGACATGTATCATCAGAATTACAGGACAAATTGGGGTTCTTATTAAGGTGACCCCACATAACAAAGTTCACTTGTTCATTCAAAGTATTTACATTATTGTTCAATAAGTCCCTGTTTCCAAGTGGTAGACTTGGCTCCTATTTATCATTACTGTCCTTTGATCTAGCCTTAAAATTAGATTTTTGCTCAGTGTGATTCAAGTGACATCTCTGTTTAGCACAAAAACTACAAACTTGCATCAAGTGTACATGTCCCTTCGTCAAAATACTTGCATATCCTTGACTTCTGGTGACTCTGTGTGTGTTTGAATTCACCATGGCTACCTGCAATGCTGACAATCTGTTAATCGCCCACTGTGTTGTATCTGCCCAACTCAGGGTGCCTTGTTCAACCTCATGCATTGAAGTTTCCCAGGCTGATCTTACAGTTGACCAGGGCAAAGATGTTGCTTCCTTTGCAGCCAAAATGACTTGCATTAGTGCCTCTTTCAACATTACAATGTCCTGTATTTGATGGATATTCGTAAGTTGCCCTACCTCCCACTGGGGCAACTTGAGATCATCGTATGCTACTCTCTTCTTCCCATTCCCATTTGCTGCTCCATGCTCTGTAGGTACAATGTGATGGTTTGATCAGAAGACAATGGTGGCGCATTGTCTACGTTAATTGTCTTCTTAATTACAGAGTGTCCTTGTGTGATATACAAACCCTCCAGATCTTGACTTCTCTGAAATCCTGGCTTGTGCTGATGCCATAACACTCCTTTTTGAAGTCGTAGCTGGGGGTTTCTTGTTTTTGCTCTTGCCCAACATGATAAACACAATGTATAAAATTAAAATATAAAGTCATATATGTTCATAAAAATAAACTAAAATCTCATTTCTATAAGATTCAAAATTTTCCATGTGTACTGTTTGACTTTCACACCAGACCCCTCAACAGGCCTGACCGCCGCAGTGACACAACAATAGTAAAAGTAATGTTCTAGATTGTCAGTGTGTTTAGATACATTACATTCTGGTACTTTTTAATACTCCACATAAATAATTTATAGTTTCAAGGGAAAACATAATGTATAAGTTTGTATTGCAACGAAAGTAGATATGTGTCTTGCAATATTTTATACGGCTAGTTGATAAAAAGTTTTTCAATCAAAATTTTTTCTAAAAGGGGTAATGTTCTATCCACTTATTTTGGTTAACTGGTACTGAATACAACATAACACAACAGCAACTATACTTCTGAGCTTTTAATTTTACCAATATCTTCCAAACACCGTTTAGGTACATTCATACAATTAGACAAAATACTATTATTGTTTGGTTTAGAAAGTTTATTTTTCATTGTAGCAGCTACTGCTCTATTTGTTTGATTAAATGTCACATCTTGGAGAGTTAGACTAAATGTTCTTTCTAACTCGTAACTGGTTTTAAAGATTTTACCATTACCATCAAAAATATCAGTAACTTTAGTTATACCATAATCTTCCCAATTGTAAATTTTGCAATTGTACACTGCTCAAGATTATTAGTTTGGCACAATGGTACAGTTACATTAGTTTGTGGATAAATTATTTCAATTATGTTAAGTTTATTGGTATGTCATTATCTGTACATGTAGCCATATTAGTACTTGATTAGAGCATCAATAATGAATGTGGACATTTTAGGGTTAGTCATATCCCATGGTGAATAATTGGGTCTTAGTTTGTGTGACATATTAGTCTTGCATATAATATGTACATGAATATTGGTCAATTCAACACAGTATATTGCCAGTAGGGCTTACCTTATATCTGACATATTCAAAGTTTTTAGCTATTCTAATATATTAGATATTATACAGTAAGTGGTGCTTTACCCTGATTTTGGATTTTCAAAACACTGGGACAAACACCAAAAATCTTCATAGTTAGAAGAGGCAATTTTCATCATGTGGATGTTGGTGTTTGTGTATTCTGAAAATATATAGAAAAACACCTAGTCATTTAAATCATTAATATAATATCCATGTCCCACATACAAGACTACACTATGGCAATACCAGGGGTAAATATTAACTAGCCATGAACAGCAATTCTTTGTCAGTTGCAAGACTTGGGCAGGGCAAAGGGATCAAGTTATCTGCCATAAAGATTTGTCATAACTCAGTCACATTAATATTGCCATTTAACTATATATGCTGAACTATGTATGATTACATAATGGAAAAGGTTGATTGATGAAGGTACTTCTACAAAGACTCTTGGCTAGTGAAGAAGACTGGGATAACAAAATAATGAGCCATCCACAGTTATGTTGCCTCTCATGGAGACATGTATACCAGGAGCCAGATTCACGAAAGGTCTTGAGTCTCAAATTTGAGATTTTTGTCTCAGTGTGATTTATCTTAGATTTTTCTAAGGTTTGCGACCTTTTGCTCAGCTCAGCTTCACAAAAGATCCCCGGCTGAGATTTTGCTCAGATTTTATCTTAAATCTAAGACTTCCTGGGGGGTGGCTTAAGTTTTCATAAAATAGAGTATATGTAGCTACAAGTCTCAAAACAAAATAAAAAATTGCCAAATATGACATATTTATAACTTTTAACACAAAAACATGAATATATACTAAGAGTTTGTATGAAAACAACAGTAAAACATTTACATTAGTAATTTACATGAATGGTTTGTTTTGCTGTTTTAATCAGTTATATTGTATACCAGTACAAATTATAGTTAAAAACTTTTACCTGATAGAATATATTATAAAATGTGAGTACATGTGGTACAGCTGTAAATATAAATGTGTATCCGTTTCACTGATCTCAACAGAATGCTACATCAATTTTGACTGGTCCAGACTGAAAATATCTGAGATTTTCATCTCAGCTAAGATCGTTTTAGTGAATCTCAACTGGGCAGAATCTCAGCTGAGACTAAAATATCAGATTTGAGCAAAATCTCAGCTGAGATTTGGCTAAGACTTGAGACTTTTCGTGAATCAGGCCCACAGTCACTAACTTAAACAGAAAATAGCAAGGGAGATGAAAACTTAAAGTCAACAATAGTCGTTATCAAAAATTGTTTAGGTGGGCAACAAAGTATGATACAAACATGTAGATGCATTTCCATAAAAGGGGGGGGGTCAACACTCAAAAGTCTCAAACTGAATATTTTCATTGGATGTTTCAAACAAAATTCAATTATCATGTTTATTCCATGTTCCACGGCAATTTTGAGTGATGACTGACCACAAAACCACTTTATGTGACCAGCTGCCACTGTTTTCCTGTCTGGCACTATGTTTTAGTTAATTTTTTTGCAGGAAAATATAATTTTTATGATTAAATGGAGACATCCAGTCAAGAGAGGGCCAACAAGTCATAATAGGGTCATTTGTCAAGTTGCATCACCAACAAAACCAGAAGTTAAATCTCATGACATCTCAATGGTTACAAAGACGTTCAGTTGTCAAAGGCAAACGGCCTATTGCCAACCCAAATTTCTGAAGGTGATTGGTATTAAAAACTTAATTAAAGATTTAAGTGTATTGGCGGTTGATAATAATACTGGGTTCTTAATAATACTGGGTTCTTATATAGCGCTTTTTCTAGTATTAGCTCAAAGCGCTTTACACAGTATTACCCCAGCAGGATAGCTAACCTTGGTAACCTTACCTATTGCTGCCATACAATGCGCAGAAGCCAGTATCCCTTAAAGCTGGGTACCCATATTTCCCCTGGGTGGAGAGAGGCACAATCCAGGTTAACATCTTGCCCAAGGATGTTATCCCACATGAAACAGTTGGCATCAGTGATGACTGATCCTTTGAAATTGCAGACTCCAGTGCGCTCTGGGTGAGTTTGCAGAAATATCAGTCATGGTTTTATATTATTATGCTTCTGTAAATAGTTTCTACAAAAACCCAATAAATATGTAAGGACATATATATCCTTTAACTATATTAGAGAAACTTTACATACCTTAAACTCTATCTTTTCCATGCAAGTGTTCTTTTTAACAGCAACACCAGAATAACAAAACCTGCTGGATGGAAAACAACTCCAGCTCCAAAACAACCAGACAGGATTTTGTAACTATTTGAAATGACAATTAAGAAGGAACAATATGCCAGTTATTTTAGAAAACATTGGTATAGTCAAGGCTTATGCTGCATTCACAGGGAACCTATGAACCTGTGTACATCACTCATGAATTTATATGCACCTTTGGGTCTAAGTTATTCACAGCCTGTGTGTTTATATTTGTATGTAAACTAACACAAATGACAAAGTTGGAAAAATAAATGTAATCGCAAATATTTTGCTCTCCACCCTACAAACATGCATATCTCATTTGTTACACGTTTTCTGGGATTATTTGCAAATTCTAGAGCATTAAAATATTTCACTTGATATCTCTGTAAAATTCAGGGCCCGGATTTACAAAGATTCTTAAACTCATGCATAAACTCAGACACATAATCTCAGTTTTTGTCTCACCTGAGATTATGGTGAAATTCGTATTTTCAAAAGTAATCTCACGTGAGACAGAAACTCAACCTGTGAGTTTATGCTTAAACTCAAGTCATGCTTAAACTTAAATTTGTCAACAGCATAGTCTGTGATATTTTGACATAGTTTGTAAATATATACACATGGAGAACATGTGTGCAGGTACATTTAAATAATTGTATGTAGCCTAGTGTGCAAATGAATTATAGCTTACCATGTTTGTGAGCTATTATTGCAACTACAATAATATTATTACTTCTTTTATATAAATTAAACTCAAGTATTTCAGAAAAACAAACTACAGAAAAAGAAACTGCTAGAAAAATGTTCTATTTATTTCATTGACATAAATACAAAAGGGAAAATGTTTATTTTCCCCCTGGTAAAATATGTCCTTGTTTACTGTCCTTGACACAGCTACAGATCACATCTACTCAGTGCACTTTGCATGTATTGATTTATGTCATAGTGGCACATGTAGGGTCAAACTAAAGGCACACTCCTGTTTACATTCCTTGGTATAACCAATCATATTTCTTAAATCATAAACCAAATAGAGGACAGCATGTCAAGGTTTATATATTATGTGTTTCTTTAATAGTTTTCAAAACAATGTAGATATTTTGTCAGGGAAAAATATAATGTAGCTCTACAACACAGTTGTTTAAACAATGGGAATATTTGTTATGTTTATATATGCAGCAAAGTAATATATTATAATATGTCACTAAAATACAGCTAAATGGATACATTTTAAAAATTTTTTGTGTGCAGAAAAAGAAAGACATAAAATTATATTTGGCTCTAAAGCAGTTGTCAAAACAATGGATATATTTTACTGGTAGGCTGGAGAAAAACAATAGAGAAACTGTTGCCCAAGATTTGGGAAGCAATATTTCAGTGCTTAATATTATTCATAGCACTGTTATTTTGTTTTTCTTCTGAAGGGTAAATCTGAAATTTAATACGTATATTGTAATTTGGTCTAAAATAATTTATTGGAACAATGGAAAAATACATCATTAAAGTGTACAAAGAAACCAAATCATTTGTGAGTATTGATACTTTCAGTAGTACATAAAGTACAGTTTGAACCTCTATTATGTGAACAGGTCTGGAGTGAAATTTTTGTTGAGATAAAGGAAGCCTCATAAATTGCATTACAAATTGAGAGGGTAGTAATGAGTTTATCAATTAAATATTCAGATAAATGTTGAATAATGAAGGTTTTACTATACAAAAATTACCTCACAGATATTTTTCATATAGTTTGAAAGTTTCCTTGAAATTGAAGAGTTCCATTTAAGCAGGAGAGGCTTTGTGAAACCTTTATATTTTGATGGTTAACAAGGCTTTGTGAAACTGAGCCAAGGATTGGTATTTACAAAGATTCTCAAACTTAACCTCATGCTAAAACTCACTCATAAACTCATTTTTAAAAGCACAAATTTACCAGCATATACTCATCAGTAAAATAATGCAAAAGATTGCTACAGTCTTTGATTGTTCTTTTCACAGTGCAAAGCCCACTGGAACAGTATGCCATCTCTTTCAACTACCATTTTAAGAACAAACTCAAAATTTGAGACTACTAGAAGGTAAACTCAAATGTTTTGGAAAGTTTAAGCAAAATCTCAGTCTGAGATTTTTTGTAAATACAATCTTCACTGAGTTTAAGCATAAACTCAGAAAATGAGTTTATGTTTTGAGTTTTAAGGTGAGTTTAACCTTAAGAATTTTCTGTAATGTGAAAAGTTTGAGTTTGAGCATAAACTCATGAAAATGAGTTTATGGGTGAATTTTAACATGAGTTTAAGTTTAAGAATCTTTGTAAATCCGGGTCCAGGTATTCTGCTTCTTTGTTGTCAGTGGAGATGCAAGTGACATATTGGAAAGTTTCCAGAGGTTCCCTATTCACAAAAGTCAAAAACCGGCCTCTGACATTGTTCTTGCCATTTTACAAGCATTACATCCTGAACGCAGCATTATCTCTACCAAAATATATCAATCCCAATGACTTTTCTGTATTGCTATGGTACGTTCAATGTCAACACAAAGAAACCAAGTGTACTTTCAAATATGACTTACATGCAATGACTTTTATAAAGATTAATCTTTCCCAAACTAACTACTTGACATCTGCACTACAAATCATCTCACACAACTTGTATCTGCAAAGACTTTTTTGAATCTTAATCTTTGTGTGACTATGAATAAACCCTTGAAAGGAAATTCCATAATTGATATTTACCTTCCAATCCAGATTTGGTAGGAACCCTTGAAGTTGTTATTGGTATTATTGTCTTTGTAGAAGGGAGCCACAGGACAAGCCAGGTAGCAATTGCCAGTTGCTTCCAATTCGTAACAGGAAAAGACAGTTCAAGAAATAACTAGAATGTTCTAGAAGCACAATCTATAAATGGATCACGTCAGCAGAGAACAAGGAAGAACATCACTAACTAGACCTCTTCTGGAAAATACAGAGAAAATCAATGATTCAATGTCCTTATATGGTAAAACTACTTTACAGCCACTAAAAGAGTGTCTAAAAACACTAAAACACCTCCCCCATAAAAAATTGGAGGCCAAGGTGTTACAATTTTTTTAAACATTGCAAATATGATTTAACTCTTACACTAATCAATTATCAAATTTAGATTTTATTTGTTGTTTTACGTCGCGTTCAACAGCCAGGGTCATACTGCGATGGGTAGTTTACGGGTGGAGGAAACCAGTGCACACTGCACTGTAAACCACCGGGCATCGGCAAGTAACTACCAACTTTCCAACATGAAGTGCCCAGCCCGAGATTCGAACCTGTGGCCACAGAGGTTGGAGGCAAGAACTCTAACCACTACACCACCGAGCCCCCAATCAATTATCAAAATACAAAGTGACTTTTAAATACATTTTCTTGACAAAGCACATTTGCACTGAAGCTTTATTTAAACAAATTATTTTTATAAACTGTAATTCTGAAAAAGAGTATTTTACTTATTACTGTAAGATTCTACTGATATGGAGCATTAATAAGATTATGTTGGGGATTTAGTATTAGCATTATTATGCTAGTATTACTACAGTATATTACTATTTGACTTTTTGCTACTTACTTCCCCATGGTGTTTACTGATTCACTTAATTGTGGAATTTTTCATCGGAAGATTTTAAGTACCAAAAGTTACTCTATGACGTAAATGCAACATTCTTATTTGGCATAAAAATATGTTAATACAAAACCTGGCATCAAGATGTGTAACATGTTCTCGACAGACCTCCAATTCCAACGCTAAAAGTTAGAAATTATGAATGTACTCTCGAAATGGAGATTGTCATACTTTTTGGTTTTGTCATTAACACATTTCAACTATTCAAATGCAAAATTGAAGATGTAACTTACAGCTGTTGCCTGTCATTTTTTTTGTATATCTACTGCATTGCTTAGGTTTATATCTTGATATTTACACTTGCATCATTTCATTCATGTTGCTTGGACCTTTGGAGACATACACTATGAGGTAATTCCTTTAGTTAACTATTATCCAATTGACTGTTAGAGGGCCATGGGGGCACAATGGTAACACACTTGCCTACCACCTCTGTGGTCGGCTGTTCGTAAACTCTGAACCCTATGTGGAAAAGATAGTAGTTGGTTACCGATAGTTGGCAGTTCACAGTACAGAACCTTGACCAACTGTATGTACGGGTTTCCTCTGCCCACAAAACTACATGTCGTGATATGACCTATACAGTGTTGAAATTGACAGGAACAAAAACGTCCGTACAATTAGGAACTGAGTTTTATAAATTAACAAAATAATGGCTACAAAAGTGCTAGTCAATGGGTTGAAGTTGAAGATGGGTCTTAAGATAACTCCTAAATGACATCCATGTGGGATTTGGCTCCTATATTCTTATATGAAAAGGGAGATAGTCCACCAACATTTAAAGACTTAGATTAACGTGTTTTTTTTTCAGATGTGTGTACTTTATTGTCAAAAGAGAGATAGCTTATTATCATATAATAACCTCATTTACTCTAGCCACCAGATATCATTTCAAAATTTATTATGTGAACAATGTTTCGACAGGTTCCAGTTATTTTGTAAATTGCTGAAATTGATAAGTCTGAAAAGAATGCTATGTTTTTTATGCTTTTAAAATAATCGCTTTAATTTATGTCAGAGAATGTTGTCACAATCTTTCTGATGGTACGGTTGAATCACAAAGATATGTTTGTAAATGCTCCTGTTCCACCACACTACTAAGGCTCATGATTAAGGGTTTTTGGGGATAGGTTCAAAAAATATGTAGAGTTCTGGACAGTCAGTTTGAGTCTGTTTGGGTCTGTTGTGGTCGGTATAAATATCAAGCATGTTTTATATTTTCTATGATTGTAACCGATCCACTTTCGAGCCTACCCACAAATTTCCCAGTTTCAGGCTTCCTGAGGCCTCCCCAGACCCAAATTTACACAATCCTATGTTATCTGAGGCATCCTGCGACTCTTAATCTTAGGAACCTTAATCCCAGGACGCCTTAGCTTAGTCCCAGACCTCAACAAAAATCAGCCATTGCTGTCTGAGGAAATCAGTTATTAGTCCCAGGAGTGCTGAGGTTGCCTCAGACAAGTTTCAGACCCAGTCGGTATATCCCCGACAGGATCGGGGTTGAAACTGATCACAAACATAGATTAATTGCTTCTTAGTTGGGAAATGATTGTGACTTAAATACGGAAGTCTGAGGCTTCCCAAGGCTTCCTGAGGACTATCTGAGCTGGATCCCACATCTGGATCCAGATTCCATTTTTCCCACCCATTTTCCAGTTTTTTTCGCTGACTCTCAAGGCTTAAGGGTCCCAGGACGGTGGGACAGGGGCATTAGCTTTGAAGTAATCAAAAACACAGATAGACAGACAGACAGAGGAATGTATCCTAAAATAAGGCCTTCTTGAAAGACAGAATTTGTACACAAGGATGATCCCATTTAAACCTAGCTCCTAGCATCAAACCATCAAAATAAACTTTAATCTGACAATATAAAGGTCAGCTGTTGCCGGTGGCCTCAATGTGACTTGAATTTCAACTCACAGGTCAGGTGAGTGTAAATCTCCGTACAAGTAGCATGACGAATTAGAAAAATACTGGGGAGTAGGAGGAACGTGAAGCAGATGAAACTTTTTCGATCAAACATGACATCTGACCCTAATATGTGAATTACATGGCTATGACTCATACCAACTGAAACAAAAACATAACATGCAAAATTAAAACTTATTCATATTTTTAAATAGCATGTACAGAGTTATTGAATGGAGAGAACATACTCTAATATAGGTGTCCACAGGTAAATGCACAAAACCGCAAACACTAATTAAGGCATATTATGGAAACAGAAGTTTGTTAAGAATTTTATATTAACAATAACAGATAAGAAACTGTAAGAACCAACTACTCATATATTAAGAAATATGCAAATTTAATAAACTATTTTATAGATAAAAATTATTAAATCTGATCATTAAAGATTGCATAATTAAGCAAATACAGAAATAAATCAACTGGTTGATCAGAATTTAGGCAGTACGTCCTTTTGTCTGAACTGACAAATTGTAACAGCACAGAATGTCACATAAGCTTCTCTGAGAAGGTTTCACTTGATAACTTTAATGTAATAGTTTTTCTAGGAGTGTTTCTTCAGTTTAATATTATTTCAATTAGGACATATCTAATTCATTTTCCAGGAGAAGTAACAACAGCTTTAAACAAGTTTGAGCAGTGATTATTTTAGTCTTTGTGGTGGTGTGAGTGTAGTCTGCCGCTCATCACATGGGATGTAGAATTAATCCAAACTATTAAAATTATGTTCTTTATTCATATAATATAATACAAAGCAACACTATAATTCACTGATCTTCCATTAATATTATACAGCCAAATTTTGAAGTTAAATTTATAACTCAAAAAGTAACACATTCAGAGGTTGCTGTTTTAAGTAGTTTGATTGTTCTGTGTTAGGTTCATGATGTAACAGAACTGATGTAACACAGAAAATTACTCCACAGCTCAGCAGTTCAACCTGTCTCTAGCAACTTCTTCGTTCAATTCTACAAATGTCATGTTTTGTAAAGGGTTATACAGTTCAGCATGGGAAACAGTGGCAGTCATCTCTGGATCCAATAATAATAAATTTGAAATACTTCCTCCTATTTGACATATCCTGAACTGTATCAATAACATCAAAGCATCTGTCTTCTTATATCAATGTTGGCACCACTAAAAAGTCATAGAGTACATATGGCGGTTTAAAGCTGTAGTTATGATTACATTATTGTATTACCAACATTCAAGGTACTTCCTGTTTTGCTATTTGTTTAACCTAGTGACTGTTTATGACAGTGGAATATTGCTGTTGGTGCAGCATAAAATTTTAGAATCAATTATAACATGTTTTGATAGGCCAGAATCATGGACTACAAATTACATAGATTAACTGTCAATGGTTACAGGAAGTCATTGTGATTAATACAAGTATATATATATGTGTAGGCTAAAGGAGAAATCTTGATTCAACTTAAAACAATTTGATTTTTAAAATAGACCCTAATTACACAGAAGTCTCACAGAAGTACTAAACTATAAATATATGTGAGAATCCAGGTCACAACCGACGTTTAAGCGTATTTCAATTTTAATCCAACTGACATATCATGACTTAAATTATCATGTACCTATAAATTTATAATTATAAAATATGTGGAAACAGCATTTACATGAAACAAGAATTACATTTTAACATTAACACATACAATAGCTAACCGGCCCCATCTTTGTCCATAACAACTGATATTAACTAACATATGAAAACAATGTAAACATACCCAAAGCATACCCCAAACAACAAAAACCCACAATATAATTAAACCCAATCAGCTAAGGGAAAATTCCAATCAACCAAGTCAAGAAGTAAACTGGAATTTGGCTCTGTAAAAACCTTGCCACCTAATCCTAACCCTATAACTCCCCCTACATAAAATATGTGACATGGTCAGGAGGAATATACCTCAGTGATATGAGTGAAAACGATGAAAGCTGAACTGCATGTGTGTAATGTCAAGTAGCCTACTTTAGAAGTCAGAATTTTCCATGGGGTAACATGTCTTAGCACTATGACTGTTTCGGGCAGCTATGCTACAGTCCAAGTGCCAATGCACCCATCCCCTTGAAGCTAGAATACTAACAGGTGTGCAGTAAACCTGGTAATGGTGATAATTACATATGATTTTTGTTCATCTGAGGATGGACAAAACAGAACCCCAGGTCAAAACATGTGAAACACAAAACAAACAGTTCAAACTTGCCCCATGGTATTTATGATGAAAGATGATGATGCATAAGTTCGAAAACTTTTTTCTGCCATGCCAGTAAAACATGAATCTAAATGACCAAGCATGATCAAACTGTCACACAGATTGGCAAGTCTAAGGCCTGGACTATCTGACAAATGTCCTCACAACAATTAGTTCCAACTGTAAAGTATAAAAGCACTTAGCATATATGTATTCCATAACTTCGTCAGACTTGACATGATTACTCAAAATAACTTGAAGATGCTTTAACATTTCATTCGGCAAATTTGATGTTATCAATGCTCTAGACACACCCTCTTTTCTAAATGAATTAACACCTGAAGTTCTTGTTCACACCAGTAGAGTAAGCAGGTGGCAGTGTGGACTTTGAAACTATCCACTCCCCTGAGTTCTCCTCCGAAAATAACACTGTCTCTCTTACACTAGATGTCTCTTTTTTCTCGGTGCAGTTTATCAGCCTCCTGCCTCATATGTTGTGATTTTTTTAGAAAATTTTCTGTCACATGTAGGTTCTTTGTCTTCCCTATCCTCTTCATTTGTGATTTGTGGTGATTTCAATATTCATGTCGATGCTATCTCAGCAATAGTCTCTGAATTTAAATCAGTCATTGATTCTGCGTCTGGAGTTTGTGAAGGAGCATCCAGAGCTCTACGACAAGGAGCATGCACGTTTCCACCACAGACAGAAGAAAGAGGCTCTCTGGGCAGAAATTTCTGCAGAACTGAAACTCTAGCCCATTTATGTCAGAAGATGGGTTGAATCTCAGAGAACGCATTATAGCAAGCTGTCCAAACTACAATCTGGCCAAGCCCCAAGGGAGATGACTAAGAGATAGTCCTGGGTCTACCAACAGATGGGTTTCCTTAAAACCCACATCAGACGAAAGGGGGCCAGCAGAAGCTCAGGGTTTGAGGCCAGTCCAAATACCAGCAAGCAGGACGAATCTTCTGAGGGAGAGTAGGAGTCAGCCTATCTTCATATCTACACCAGTTTCAACAGATTCCAGGATACTCGAGCACTTTGACCAGATTAGGACATTCATCTCAGGTTTCCTGCAGCAGCAGTCAGACAGCCCTTCTTCGACTACTTGGCATCAGAGGCTGAAAAGATGACCCAAGAGGAGTTTGAGGACCTCAAGGGCAGAATTTTTAGAGACATTGAAAGTATTTAGAGCAACCGTAGACGTCAACCACTTGTAAGAAGATCAGCCACTGTTACCACGGAGTCCCAGAGGGTCGGGCTACTGCCAACAACCACTCAACAGGCGTCTACTTCCACTCAAGCCACAGCTAGCAGCAGTTATGTTTACTACACACCCAGCCCACTTGGCTTTGGCAACTCTACATCAGTTCTAACAGTACAGGACGAGGGCAGTAGACACAACTTAAGTGGAATACAAAGCCAGCTACCAGATCTGACATCTACACATATCATTGAGTAGCCTCAGCAGCAGCAGCCGCAACTCTTCACTATCACCACCACAGCACCGCCTCAACAGCAGCAGCAGCCTCCTCAGTAGCCATCCAGTCAAGGCGGGTCTTTGACCTGCCAAGCCCTTTTCAGGGCCACCAAATCTTCTAAAAACAATTATTCAGCTGCAAGTTATTCCAATTCTCCTCCCAAAACATAACAGTTCAGTACAAATACTTATCACAAAAACATAATAAAAGTCCAACACCCACACCACCCCAAACATAAAACAAATAACCCATGTACCACACATAACAAAAAGGGCCACATAAAAAAAAATTAAAAACTCCCAATATGGCCAATAATCAGCCCATTTTTAGCCTAAAATCCATGGGATAGTTTAAAATCTTTAATAGAAAAGTCCAACACTTACACCTTCCAGAGATTTAAAAGGCATTACCACATACTTACCAGCCCCAAAACACACAAACCCAATACCAAACTTAACCCCCAACTGACAAACAGACAAACCCAATTCCAAATATAACCACCAACCAAAAAAACTGACAAACTCAATGGCAAACAGACCCCAAACCAAAAAACTGACAAACTATTTTGCAAACATAACCCCTATTATTAAAACCAGTTTGGTGGTTATATCCCATAAATATTTGTCAAGTGGAGTAGAAGAATTTAATTATAAGATTTCTAGGAAACCATTTCTGTTTGAAATATATTTCCAAAAAAACAAATGTAAGTAAAATAAGGATGTAGCTTTCATATTATATGCAATATTATTCCATTTAGCAATATATGTTTGGGTTTATGTCTTGTTTTTGAGAATAATGTTTAGCACTGAGTTTGTCTGTTTGTCAGTTGGCTGACTTCTGTCGGGCATTGTATTTGTCTGTTTGTTGGGTAAGTGAATTCTGTCGGGCATTGTGTTTGTCTGTTTGTTGGGTGTGTGACTTATGTTTGGCATTGTGTTTGTCTGTTTGTCAGTTGGGTGACTTCTGTTGAGCATTGTGTTTGTTTGTTGGGTGCGTGACTTATGTTTGGAAATGGTTGTGATATTTGGAACAAGCACAGCTTATTAATTGTTTTTGGAATATTTGGTAGTCCTTAAAAGGACTGGTTATTAGTCCTGAAAAGGACTGATTACTGCAGCAGGAGTTATATTCTGCCATCTTGCCTGGCCACTGCTCCCTCATTATTGAAGTAGTCCTTGAGGTAATCCCTCTGTCTTTTGGCTTCTCTACCAGGGTTTCTGTCTGGACCACCACCAACAGCACCACCAATCAGTCGACAATCACCAGGCATATCACCATCACCATTTCCAGGCTCTTGACCACCATGTTGACCTTGATACTGGCTTCTCAGTATGTTGTACAGAACCACACAGGTCATGACCAAATCCCTGACTGTTGCTGGGGGGAGTTCAATAGTGGTCAACATCACTCTGAATCTTGAGACCAGGATGTCAAAAGCATTTTCAACAACTCTCCTGCCCCTTGATATTCTGAAATTGGCAATCCTTTCCTCTTTGGTTAACATCCTTCTGCCATAGGGTTTCATGAGCCAGGTCTTCAGGGCAAATGCATCATCTGCCAGAATGAAGTAGGGGACATCTCGACCACCATGGGTTATAGGTGCTGGGTCAGGGAAGCCTATCTTGCCATCTTCAATCCTCCTCTTCAGCTGAGAGGCATTAAATATCTGGGCATCTGAGCAAGATTCAACTGTCCCAGCATCTACCCATCTGAACTTCTACTGCCCATCTACCGGGGCCAACATCACTATAGAAAACAACCCCTTATAGTTGTGGTACAGGGCTCCAGTGTTCTTGGATTTCTTCAGGGTCACATGCTTCCCATCAAGGGCTCCCAGGGCATGTGGAACATTCCACCTGATCCTGAATTCCCTCTCCAGTTCTTTCCACTCATCTGGAGTAGTAGGACATCTGAGGTACTCTCTGCTGAACTCATCCTGGATGGCCCTGCAGACCTCTGGTAAAAACTTGGAAATGGTTGATCTTCCAACCCTGAACTGACAGGATAATGATGTGTAGGACTCTCCAGTGGCCAGATATCTGATGGTGAGGCAAAACATCTCCCCAACACTGATTGGAGCTCTGTAGTTGGTGGCCTGCCTGGCTAGATGTGGTTCCAGTCTGGTCTTTATCATTTCAAAGAATTCTGGGGTCATCCACATGTAATTGGTGAATCCTGGAATATCTGTGGCATAGAGTTCAGCCATAATGTTGTGGTAGGCCCCCCTCTCCTCTCTCTGTAGAAGCCATGGCCTGACCCACATGTTGGGCCTTCTTCTAGGTCTCTGTATGGGTGCTGCTGGTGGTGGTGGTGGTGGTGCTGGTGGTGGTGATTGCTGTGGTCGACGTAGAAATAGGAAATACATCATTATATGTAACTGAATAAAAACCAAAAAGCCCTAAGTTGCTGTTGAAACTGTCTTCCATTAAAAGCTGGCATCCTGCTGTGTTCCTAGAAAAGTAATGATACTTAGATCACGGATGTTTTTATATATATATCCAGAAAATCAAGCTTTGCAAAACAAGAATTGGCAATCGTGGTCTGGGAAAGACTGAGGAGGCCTGAGGATGCCGGGGGACGCCGGTACTTAATCGGGTGTTAGTCGGGGCTTACCTGGTGTTAGGCGTCCTGGGACCCAGTCGGTATGTATACGACTGGATCGTGGTTGAAACCGACCAGAAAACTGGCTTAGTCGGTTCTTAGTCCCAGACCAGTCAAGGACTGTCTGGAGCCACCTGAGGCCAGGAAGCCCGATCTTTACTTAATCCCAGACTTCAATACCAATTCAGTATTCCCATTCATTTTACCTTTTTTCACTGACTGTGCATGATTAAGGGTCGCCGACAGGATCGGGGCTTAATCCTTTGGTGGAACAGGGTCATTAGGTTGCATTGAATATTGTAGAATAATCGATAATCCATCAGGATTTAAATGAATACTGACATGTATAATTTGGAGTGGTTTAAAAACACTTTGTAATATAAGGGCTGAATTACAAAATCTCCCGGATTGAAATATGGTAATTTTAGTTGAAATAAAATTCATGAATATTTATGAAATTATTTCACACGTATATATAACAAACAAGTGTTGCTGAAGTTATCAAAGTAGGAAAGTTGACAAGGCCAACAAAATAGTACAGATTGTACCCATGAGAAGCAATTGTCGACAAGGTAGAAGGTCTACAATTTAACAACTTGAAAATCCATTAAATATATGGTGTTGTGCTGATGAAGGGTCGACAGGGTTTCCCATATGATTCTTTTTTTCATCAGATATGTAAAGAATCCCCCTAGTAACACAAAAATTATTTTCTAATTTGCTTGACAAATTATCTGTAGTTTTCGGACCAATGATCAAGCCCCCAATTACCTGTCAAACATCTGTCAGTAAAGAGTGACAAAAGATGAAGTTTTTGTGGCAAAACTTTGGGATCTGTATATAGACATTACTGATGCCGACTTGTCCCCTGCCAACCTAAATCATATTTTAAATTACAAATTATTTACGTAATTACTTTCTAATTTAAATATTTATTACTATATGTTAAGTTCCATCAAGGGAATTCTGCAGTTACACCAAAATAAGTTAGGTATACCATGTGATTTTCCTAGCATGTCCAATATAAATTTCGCAAAAATCTGTGGACAATGCTAAGTGTAGTTCACCGTTGTATACTAAAAAAAGTACATTACTCTTGTAATTTTAATAACTTGTGATTTTTTTAAACAATTTGTCACTTTATATGACAAAAAAGAACAAAATCCTGATCCAACTCATCCTAGGTATATTGATTTATCTGCTCTTGTACTAAATATAATTTATGTCATCATTGTATTTTCATTTTCAGATACATCATAGTTGTCTGGCTCTGTGGGTTGATGCAGTCAGCTTGGGCTTCATGTATGTTGACTCTTAGTATCCTATAAGCATGCTATCCTATAACTATGTAAAACTCTTTACTGATAATCATTGCTGAAAATAACATTTTTTTCTGTTATTAATCCCATTTATTAGGTGAAATCGTATTTGGATATCTTATACATATCCACTTTTGATTGCACAGTCCACAAATCAAACAATTTTTTTTTTGAATTCTTTCAGTCACTATGCCCCAGTTCTTTGAAACTTACTCCCTTTCCAAATAAGAAACAGTCCCTCTGTCACATCCTTCAGGAAACACCTGAAAACTCACCTGTTTAACTCCAGTTTCCCCACCTAGTCGCCTTCCGTTTTGGTCACACACACATATCTCTGGATTACAGATCTTGAACGCCCCTCGACTGTCTTTATGACTAATGTATTTGATACTGTAGTGTACAGAGTTCCCCTTTCTGGGGAAGATATTGTGCCTGCAAACAGTAGATTAGATAAGATTAGAAATATGAACTTACCATTTTTATCATAGAAACTTAAGAAATAATAAAACCAAATTTTGCAAATTTATTACCATACCATAGCTTTGTAATGAAATCTTAAGCACATGGTGATAAACCAATGTCCAACGTCCAACTGCTTAACTGTTTAACAGAGCTCCTATTCATTTTGGTTGCAATAAAATGTCTGCAAAAATGGCAAAAAATTAGAAAGCTACAAATTGTAGATTTGTTATTACAAATAACTTTCACAGGATTGTTTTGGAAAATGCAGTGTTATTTAGCTTTTTCTAGAGGCAAAGTAAAAGCATAGTAAAATTAAAACATTTTTGAAAACGCACATCAATAGTATTTTAGGTTATCTTTATTTTTATGACTTATTTTGGTAATTTTCCAATGATAATATGACTCATACACTGATAACCAGTAATGTTAAATGCAATTTTATTCATTGTCTATTTTTAGGTTCTGATTGCCAGAATCAAGTGGAGTTAAATTATAACAATGTTGGTAAGAAATGCACATTACTGTAAACATAAGATATTCATATGCAGATGAATTGGACAATGTAGTCTTAAATCGTCTGAAATAATTTCGAGTCTGATATATGGACAACTATGACATTTGCTTCAAGGCCCATGCTGGACTGCATGATTTTGTAACTTTTACTGATATTTTATAAGCGATACATTGAATTCAATATAAGGAAAATTGTGAAATAAAAAAAGAAAAAAAAAAGATACTTTATAAGCCCTTTTCTTTACAAGTAAGGAGGGGGGGATGGATACCAAGAAAAGTATTTGACCAAAGTACCAGAAAGAACTGAGTGATAAATGCTTTCAGTCTCCAACATGGTATACCAACAACATTACAATGTTGATATTAGTTAACCTATAGAAGCTAAAATTTAAGGCTGTTACATTTCTGCGAAGTATACAGATGGAGCTTTTCACTGAGGTATGTTTGTTGGCCTTGCTTTTTGACATTTGAACTGCCAGCTGAATGATACAAGATTTTTTTATTTGGTCATTAGGTTTCAAATTTGATTCCCACCTTAACATCAATGTAAGCATTGTCTCATTTATATAAATATGTTGCATGACATTGTTTCTGGTCTTCACAGTTTATCTTTACCAAAATTGGGATTTTAGAAAGTTTTCAAAAATTATGTGTGAGTGTTTCAATCTAAAATCTAAGAACTGTTGGAGATATCATATATTTATCCATTTCCAATCAATAAAGGTCTCCCACTAACATTTATCTAAACTTTTAACTTAGTATACAAAGATATGATGGATATTTTACCCCTTTGCTAACAATGGTTGTGTTAAAATTTCACAAGAATTGTCTTTACCATATGCCAGTATACCTGACTTCAAAAACATAACAATAGTGAACTAAAGTGTGTTTATTTCAACAATAAGAACTGCAACTGACTTTAATTATACCTTGGTAAAATTCAAAGCACAATAGAAATGCTTCTGATGTGACACCGTTCAGTTATGCTCTGTAGAATGCAAGACTAGAACTTGGTATTTTTGAATAAAGTGCCTACTTTAGACAACTGATGCAGCACCGATCACCAATACTGGTCAAGGCACTTCCACAGGAATTATGTTCCTCTCAGTCTAACCATAGTTCACTGCAATGGTACCACTATCAGGTTCACTGCTTCACTGCACTGATACCATTATCAGGTTCACTGCTTCGTTGGACTGATACCATTATCAGGTTCACTGTTTTATTGCACTGACATCACTATCAGGTTCACTGCTTCACTGCACTGACACCACCACCAGGTTCACTGCTTCACTGCACTGATACCATTATAAGGTTCACAGCTTCATTGCACTGATACCACTGTCAGTTTCACTGCTTCATTGCGCTGATACCATTATCAGGTTTATGGCTTCATTGCACTAATACCACTTTCAGGTTCACTGCTTAACTGCACTGATACCACTAACAGGTTCACTGCTTTATTGCGCTGATACCCCTATCAGATTCACTGCTTCACTGCACTGACACCACTATCAGATTAATTGTTTCATCGCACTGATACCACTATTAGATTCACTTCTTCACTGTCACTGATACCACTTTCAGGCTCACTACTTCACTCAATTGACAAAATTATCAGGTTAATTGCTTCACTGCACTGATACCACTATCAGGTTCACTGCTTTACTGCAGTGACATCACTATCAGGTTCACTGCTTCACTGCACTGATACCATTACAAGGTTTACTGCTTCATTGCACTGATACCATTATCAGGTTCACAGCTTCACTGCACTGATACCACTATCAGGTTTACAGCTTCACTGCACTAATACCACTATCAAGTTCATTGCTTCACTGCACTGACACCACTTTCAGGTTCACTTCTTCACTGCACTAATACCTCTGTTAGGTTCACTGCTTCACTCCACTAACACCGTCTTTTAGGAAACCCTGTTCCTCAAAACGTGGCTGAATAGCTGTCTTATACTGTATGGAACTGTATGATCTCAGAAAAGCCCTATTTGCTTTTGATAACACTGATTGTATGTAAATATATGTAATTGTATGCAAATATAATCCTCCAGATCACTATTACCACTGACAATTCAGGTCAGTCCATCCGTTTTCTGTCCTACCGATTCTTTTATACTGACACTTGTTTACACTCTTGACACTTCTGTTCAAATTCACATTCATAACAGTGGTCATGTACACGTCAACTACAACTAAACCCTATATCTTTGATATCCCTTGTAGCCCCACGATTCAACACTGACCATGCACACTGCAATGATACAATATATGTGATATACCACACAGCATTTCAGAGATTTTAATTAATAACTTTTATTTGGATTTATTTTTGTGTTCCTTTACTTGACACACTGCTTCGAAAATAATCTTAGATTTGAGACAAAAGAAAACTTTCAAAAAATGGGCCCCAGCAGGTCTGACCCAACAATCTCTCTACCAAAATGTATTCATACCATTTTAGGTAGTTGCTGGTCTGTCGTTAATAATAAAAACCAGGTTACTTCATTTCATTTTCTGTGGCAGTTGACTTGCTGAGAGTTGAAATAGAGGTGTTCAATGTGTCAAGCGTAAGTACAGACAATTAGAATTTTTTTTTGATTTTATCTTGATTTCAACTCTACAATGGTCATATCACAACATATGGGCAGGTAGTTTCTTCCCACAACTCAGTCGTGGGCATAGCTTTGATCCTACACAATAGGTGTCTCAAGTTTTGAGCCCAGAACCTTAAAGGTTATCTCTGTTTATCAATAGTGTTTATTTACATTTGCTGTCCATACATTTGTTCCATGTATAGGTATTGAAAGTGAACTAGATCATCAGAACTTAATTAACTTATACTTGAAAATTTTGGTTGAGGCTACTAGATTGAGTCAGGCTTTATGGAAAACACTGAAACCCAAAATAGGTGGCTGAGATAAAACAGGTTGAAGCTGTTACTTAAACATTACTGCATCATTTGAAAGTCGAAACCTTTCTTTGTCTGTAAATTAAAATATTATAATAATATTATTTTTAATAATTATATAAGTAAAGGTATGAGTATATATATATATTTTTTTTTTAATTTGTTTGTTTCATGTTCTCTTTATTTGCCCTTTTTAACAATAACCATAATCCGCCAGGGGCAAAGGCGGCAACCTCCCATCAGGATTTTGTTTTAAAATTTTAATTTTGATCAAGAATATGCATACTTTTTTTTAATTTCCAGGTTGGAGTGATTCTTGGTTATGCTTTGGAGTAGTTGCCAATTATAACCAGGTGAGTATTTCAAACTATTATATCTCAAGTAATTTCAGCCAATCAGATTGCTATATTTGTGGGCAATATCACTTACCCCCAGGCCTCATTCTCGGTTTTATTCTGTTTATTGTACCCAAAGTATACTTTTTATTTAACAGTAATTGCATAGAGAAGTGCAACAGTATGTCTTTGTAGAGATTAGGGCCTGTACATTTATAAGTGAAGAGAGTAGAATGTTTATGAAAAGTCTCTTTAAATATGATGAAATGTGATGTGATCTGCCACTGTGGCCTAGCAGGTAACAGACTTGTCTAGGAACTCAGAGGACGTGGGTTCAAACCCAGGTACAGGCAGATACATAGTGGATCGGATGACCATTTAAAATGGTGGTCCTCTGTCTTTGGGTCCTATTCCCAGTGGCAGGTTAAAGAACCTCAAGGACGTTGGTAAACAGCCATCCTTGAGCCTCTATCTTCCAGTTAGGGGAATGTCAGTTACTTGTGAGTTGGAGCTGTACCTTTACTGTCGGTTGGTTAAGTAGCACTTTGATTCCTGTAGTGTATGGAGATATTGAGTTCTTCTACAAAGAGATTGAAGAAAATCAATATCTCTCCACTTGTTGTTCACAAATTACTGAATAATGTCATGATGAAACATTGACGTATTCAGTGAACAACCTTTAGTTTGCTTACATTCCAAGACAAAAAGGGCACCGGAGTGATATTTTTGGTCCAAAATAGGCAATACTGTAATCTGGCTTAAATTCCACTTAAGGTATAAACAAATGTAGACAAAATTAAATTAAACATATTAACTTTTCATTACCTCGACATTTACATAATGTAGAGGAAATACCTAGCAGAGAGGAATGTTCCACCTTCAAATGGTGCCATATCTGTATTGTGGGTAGGTCAACACCTTTCCAAGAGGTGGATTCTGTGCCTTTTTGATTACCACTAGACAACCTTGTTTTCAAAGCTACAACCACAGATTTTACATCTTCATAGTACACATTAAAAGATGAGCCATCCACCCCATCCTTTCACCTCTCCAGAATGTGTATTTCACTTTTCGTCATCGCAGGTCACGGGGGAGTTTTCAAACAATTTTAAAAAGTGGACAAAGCTGTAATAAACAAATCCTAACCAATAGAAATCATACCAAGTTGTGCCGAATGCATTCTGCAAAGGTATGAAGCAAACCATACCACAAGGATAAACAACTCAAAGTTAGACAAATCCATTCATTTCTAGCTTGTGACCTCAGTAGAGAAACGTGGCTGAGATGTAAACACCACACCTATGGCTATGTTCAATTTTACCCAAAAGATATGATGAGGCCTGCTAAGAGGAATTTCATTCATATGGAAGAACCTATACAGACTAAATTTTTATTTAGTCTGGAGTGGAATTTTAATGAAAGTTCTCAGACTCCCAGTCTTAGGCTGAACCACTGGCTCAAATCTGAGCCTTCTGACTCAGCTAATCCTTTCACTCAAACAGTTTTCACAGACGGGATCTCAATTGAGTCCTTTTTGCAGTCCAAATATTCCAATGATTGCATCTTTGGTCATGTGCTATTTTGCAATGGAAAACCTTCAAAACATGAAAAAATACACAAAGATTATTTCAGAAGGTTGTTTTATACATTTGTACCTTATTTTCTGCCATTTCAAATTTTCAAGTGGAGACAGAATTTGCAAAACTTAAGCACACTAAAAGGATTTGAGCCAGTGGCTCAGCCAAAGCTGAGACTGAGACATTTTGTGAAATCCATAAAGGCTTAGCCTATGGGTTCAAGTAAAATGGTCCAAATATTTGAAACAAAAGTTTTTACTTTTGAGCCTGTGATCGGACTAAAACCTTTTATGAAATCTGCCCCGGTTTTCAAGTGGATTTAAACTTCAACAAAGACCGTGTCTTAAAAGAATCTTTAAGGAAAGCTGTAGGATGATCTTAATATCATTTTTAACCCTATTCATACTGTGTGGGGTCTTTTGTGACCCCGCATGCTGAAAATGGTTAATAAAATATTTCAATTGTTCAATTTTCTTTACCATATTTCATGACAAACAAATTTATGTATGAGATGTACACAATATAATATGGTAATTAATCCTGGGGTCATAAATGACCCTGCTGAAACAGAGTATTTTGTACAAATTATTGTTTAATAAAATATAGCAAAACTTTATTTTTGCCTTGCAAAATTGAAATGTGGCTAAAAAAACAAATAATAGCAATGTAGAATGAAGGAAAGATTTACAGTAAAGGTTGGCTGGGGGTATGCGGGGCAAATGGATGTGGATAGGCAAAAAGTATTTTGTCATTGCCATAGAAATTTCATCTAACATTTGTGTGTCGTATTCAGAAAAAAAACAGTTAGAAAATGCAGTACCATGTTGGTAAGCTTTATTATTTATATTTCTACTGCTATAGAAGTGAAGGGAAGTGAAAACAATTCTATTGCCATTTGCCTCCACTACTTTAGCTATACCTTAACTGATACACAGATAATGACATCCTGAGCTAAAGGTACAAGTGAAACAGGCTATAAATATGGTGCAGAAAAGATATTCTAGGTCAAACCAGGGATGTAGTCTGCTGGCCCAAGCAAGAGAAATGTCAGGGTAGACATTCTCAAATGAACTATAATTTAAAATGTTGTAAATCTAACAGAGTAGTCAGCTGTCGATGTTCAACTACAGCAATGCACTATGCCCTGAACAAAAAGTTCCAGTATAGTTCTTGATAGTGTCTAAATAGATTCATGAGTGCTTCATAATGTCCAAAATGATAGATGATAGTAACTCCATGCTTTTTCTTGTCATTCAACAAATGAGTTTTCAAAAGTAAATTCACAGTTTGATGTTATTAAGATAACAACTTGTCTTTACATGGTTATATTTTCTTGTCACTTCTCTAACCTCAAGAACATATAAATTACTTAACAAGTATATGCATATATAATTTCCAATATTACATGCCATAAACTAGGAGTTTTCTACCTACATGTGCATTATTGTTCTGATAATTGATTCTTAATACCAGATAAATACATATGAAAGTCTTATTTAACACTGACTAACTTTTATATGGTTAATAAAAAAGAAATGTATTACCCCAAAATTTTACTTTTATTGGTAAATCCTCAAAAATATGCATGACGCCACATGGTATGAATAGGTTATAAAAATATGTTGGTATGAATAGGATCAATTTAGGATAGTATTACTATAACTTAGCCAATCAAAATTAGCGATTATACAGATGTTATACCAGCAAAAGTGGTCTTAGACTAAATTATTATTTGATTATTAGATTTCAGGATTTTGCAAGAAATCCAGTTATATATTTTAATTAGATGACACAGTTGTCCCCACCCCCCACCTCTGAGATCACAGTTCAAATCCCTCCCGGACCTTAGGTGAGAAAGCTGGTAGTAACTTTCTGTTGGTAAGCAGTTTACACTGCAGAACCTTGACCAAATGTATGTACTAGTTTCCTTTACCCGTACAACTACCTGTCACAATTTATAAAATCAAATAAAGACACATTACATTACTACAAACTTAATAAAGACAATAAGTGTTCAGTTCCATTTAGAGCAAATTTGGAGACACCTGGTGAGCCAAGACATTTCATCAGAGCATTAGATGTATGATACACCTGTATCAGGCTTCATGGTCTTAATTTATGTTTATAGTTGACTTAAAGATTGCATTTAAAATACTATGTACATTCCTACTAATTGTGTGTTGAAGTTTTGTCTTTTCTGGTATTCAGCATTTTATATATGAGAAAATGAAAATTGCTGGAATAAATTCAGTCCACTATATAAAAGCACCAGATTTCTTTTGAAATATGTGGTCTGGAGTTATTTGTACATTTAAACAAATAAGACACCTTATTTCTCTGTTGTTTTTTTTTTCTTGATCACAGCACATGTCTTGTACATTAATTTGTATATTTGTCTCGCCATTATAGGTGAAGTACGCAAAATGGCAGACTTGGAAACTAATATGGTTGCTATTTACCACTGAGGGGCAATGGTGGCAGAGTGGTAACACTCTCGCCTCTCATCTCTGAGGCCGGGGTTCGATCCCCGCACGGCCACAAGTGGGAAAGCTGGTAGTTGCTTGCCGTCGGTCGACAGCTTACAGTACAGAACCCCAAGGAACTGTATGTACTGGTTTCCTCTGCCCTTGCAATTACCCATCGTGATATGACCTGTACAGTGTTAAAAGTGATGTAAAACCCCAAATAAATAAAATAAATAAACTATTTACCACTGATGATAACATTCAAAGGCTTTTTACTGGTGGTGAACTGGCAAATACAAACTGTGTAAAGCAGAAATGATATTTTAGTAATTCGTTGTGTAGTAACATAAAAGTAAACTCCACTAATATTTCATATTTTCCAGAATGTTCCACTTGAAGATTTTGGCAAATGGGGACTTGGCCAAAATCCATATATATTTAGCCGCTCAGAAATTACAACTGTCATCATTACATTTACTCTTAGTGGTCAACCTACATATGGCTTAAGAGGAATAGCTATGACTGTGTGTGTACCAGGTTAGTGACACCCTACTTGTTTCAGCAAATCAATATCTAATGTGGGTGTTCTACCACACGACTAAGGCTCCCAGTTAAGGGTTTTGGAGGGTCGATTTCAAATATTTGCTTAGTGCCAGACCCTTTTTAAGGGTCGGTTGTGGTCGGTTGGGGCCGTGTGAAAAAATCAAACATGTTTGATATTTCTCACGACTAAAACCTATTCATATTTCCCGCCCTCAACAAAATGTCCAGTCCCAGACGTCCTTAGGCCTCCTCAGACCCAAATTTACACAGTCATGTGTTGTCCAAGGCCGCCTGTGACCCTTAGTCCCAGACCTTCCTAGCTTAGTCCCAGGAAGCCGGTTGTTAGTCCCCAACTCATATATGATGTGTATGAATTTCATGCGTCTGAAAGTGAATCGGTTCCATTAGTCCCAGGAAGCCTCAGACAGTCTGCGGTGTCCTGGGACCCAAAAATCAAGGTCTGGGACTAAGCCCCGACTAAGGGTAACCGATTAACCTGATTAAGAACCGACTCTTTTCCACGTGTCGGAAATTAAAAAGGGGCAATGAGGTGGTCTGGGACTATATAAGCGACCGCGCACAGTTTCTCATTGTTACTGACTGTTTGGCTACTGAGAGACGTGTGTCTCTGTTTTGTAGGGGTTTTCAGTCTTTTTTTAAATTTTATTTAATACTTAAGCTTAAGGCAAATTTCACAGTTAGGAGACACATTTTACTATTTTTTTATTATTTTGTCGACTGGAATATGAGGAAAGAGAAAGGAGGGAAGAGAGGAAGGAAAAAGATGGATGAGAGGGAGGAGGAAAGTGAAGTAGAGGAAAGGGTTGAAGTTACAGAGGAAGGGATTGAGAGGAGAGAGGAGGAGGAGATTGAGGAACGTCCAGAAGCTATTGAGGAAGCTATGGAACAAGAAGAGAGCTGTGAAGAAGATACAGAGTGCTATTCATCAGCCACGAGAGCCAGGGTGTGTGCAACTTTTTCTGACAGTCAGGAAATTTCCATTGTGGAATTTGTAAAGCAGCACCCAGAACTGTATGCAAAGGAACATCCATGTTTCCCCGACAGGAACAGAAGAAAGGCTCTCTGGGCAGAAATATCTGCAGAACTGAAGCTCCAGCCCTTTGATGACAGACATTGGTTCGAGTTCCAGCGAACGCGTTATGGCAAGCTGTCCAAGCTCCAATCTGGCCAAGCCAGGAGGGAGATGACCAAGAGACAGTACTGGGTCTACGAACAGATGGGTTTCCTTAAAACCCACATCAGACAAAAGGGGGCCAACAGAAGTTCAGGTTTTGAGGCCAGTCCAAATACCAGCAAGCAGGACGAATTGCGTGGCTCTACTACTGATACAGAACACCTCGAGTCCAGTGTCCTGAGGGAGAGGAGTCAGTCCATCCTTACATCTACACCCGTTTCAACAACAGACTCCAAGATTCTCGAGCACTTTGACCAGATGAGGACATTGATATCAGGTTTTCTGCATCAGATGTCAGACAGGCAGCCCTTCTTTGACTACGTGGCATCAGAGGCCGAAAAGATGACCCAAGAAGAATTTGAAGACCTAAAGGGCAGGATATTTAGAGATATTGAAAGTATTAAGAGCAACGGTAGATGTCCATCACTGCCCAGAAGATCACCACGATAACCACAGAGTCCCAGAGGGTCAGGCTACTGCCAACAACCACTCAACAGGCGTCTAGTTCCACTCAAGCAGCAGCTGGCAGCAGTTTTGTGTACCATACACCAAGCCCCATTGGCTTCGGTAACCCTACATCAGTCCTAACTGTACGGGATGAGGGGAGCAGACTTAAGTGGAACATTAAGCCAGCTCCCAGATCTAACATCAACTCAGATCGTCGAACAGCCTCAGAAGCAGCAACCACAGCAGCAGCTCTTTACTATCACCACTTCAGCACTACCTCAACAGCAGCAGCAGCCTCCTCAGTAGCCATCCAGTCAGGGTGGGTCTTTGACCTGCCAGCTCCTTTTCAGGGCCACCAAATCTTCCAAAAATCGATTATTAAGCTACATGTTATTCACATCCCCCAAAACAAAAAAGTTCAGTACAAATACTTATCACAAAAAAACTAATAATAAAAGTCCAACACCCACACCACCCCAAACATAAAACAAATAACCCATGGTACCACACATAACAAAAAAGGCCACATCCAAAAAAATAAAAAAAACTCCCAATATGGCCAATAATCAGCCCATTTTTAGCTTAAAATCCATGGGATAGTTTAAAATCTTTAATAGAAAAGTCCAACGCTTACACCTTCCCTAGATTTAAAAGGCATTATCACATACTTACCAGCCCAAAAACAAAAAAAAACCAATACCAAACTTAACCCCCAACTGACAAACAGACAAACCCAATTCCAAATATAACCACCAACCCAAAAACTGACAAACCCAACAGCAAACAGAACCCAAACCAAAAAACTGACAGACTATTTTGCAAACATAACCCCCATTATTAAAACCAGTTTGGTGGTTATAACACATAAATATTTGTCAAGTGGAGTAGAAGAATTTAATTATAAGATTTCTAGGAAAACATTTCTGTTTCAAATATATTTCCCCCCAAAAAAACAATTGTAAATAAAATTAGGATGTAGCTTTCATATTATATACAATATTTAATGTTTGGGTTTGTGTCTTGTTTTTCAGAATAATGTTTAGCACTGGGTTTGTGTGTTTGTCAGTTGGGTGGCTTATGGTGGACATTGTGTTTGTCTGTTTGTCAGTTGGATGACTTCTGTCAGGCATTGCGTTTGTCTGTTTGTTGGGTGTGTGACTTCTGTTAGGCATTGCATTAGTCTGTTTTTGGGTGCGTGACTTCTGTTGGCCATTGGGTTTGTCTGTTTGTTTGGTAGGTGAATTCTGTTGGGCATTGTGTTTGTATGTTTGTTAGGTGGGTGACTTATGTTGGGAAATGGTGGTGATATTTGGAACAAGCACAGCTTATTAATTGTTTTTGAAATATGTGGTAGTCCTGAAAAGGACTGGTTATTAGTCCTGAAAAGGACTGATTACTGCAGCAGGAGTTATATTCTGCCATCTTGCCAGGCCACTGCTCCCTCATTATTGAAGTAGTCCTTCAAGTAATCCCTCTGTCTTTTGGCTTCTCTAGCAGGCTGTTGACCACCATGTTTACCTTGATACTGGCCACAGGTCAAGACCACTTCCCTGACTGTTGCTGGGGGTAGTTCAATAGTGGTCCTCATCACTTTGAATCTTGAGACCAGGATGCGAAAAGCGTTCTCAACAACTCTCCTGCCCTTTGACATACTGTAATTCGCAATCCTTTCCTCTCTTGTTAACATCCTTCTGCCATAGGGTTTGATGAGCCAGGTCTTCAGGGCAAAGGCATCATCTGCCAGAATGAAGTAGTGTACATCTCGACCACCCTGGGTTATAGGAGCTGGGTCGGGGAAGCCTATCCTGCCATCCTCATTCCTCCTCTGGGCATCTGAGCAAGATCCAACTGTACCCACATCAACCCATCTAAACTTGTACTGTCCATCTACCAGGGCCAACATTACTATGGAAAAGAACCCCTTGTAGTTGTGGTACATGGCTCCAGTGTTCTTGGGTTTCTTCAGAGCCACATGCTTTCCACCAAGGGCTCCCAGGGCATGTGGAACTTTCCACCTGATCCTGAATTCCCTCTCCAGTTCTATCCACTCATCTGGAGTAGTAGGACATTTGACGTACTCTCTGGTGAACTCATCCTGGATGGCCCTGCATACTTCTGGTAGAAATCTGAAGATGGTGGATCTTCCAACCCTGAACTAACAGGATAATGATGTTTAGGACTCCCCGGTGGCAAGATATCTGATGGTGAGGGCCAACTTCTCCCCCACACTGATTGGAGCTCTATAGTTGGTGGCCTGCCTGGCTAGACGTGGTTCCAGTCTGGTCTTTATCATTTCAAAGAATTCAGGGGTCATCCTCATGTAGTTGGTGAATCCTGGAATGTCTGTGGCATACAGATCAGCCATAATGTTGTGGTAGGCCCCTCTCTCCTCTCTCTACAGTAGCCATGGCCTGACCCACATGTTGTGCCTTCTTCTGGGTCTCTGTATGGGTGCTGGTGGTGGTGGTGGTGCTGGTGCTGGTTGCTGTGGTCAACGTAGAAATAGGAAATACATGATTATTTGTAACTGAATAAAAACCAAAAAAGCCCTAAGTTGTTGAAGTTGTCTTCCATTAAAAGGTGGCATCCTGCTGTGTTCCTAGAAAAGCTATGGTCATTAGATCGCGAATTTTATATATATATATACCCAGAAAATCCAGCAACTTTGCAATAATCGGTGATCCTGGTCTGGTAAGACTGAGGAGGCCTGAGGACACCGTGACTTAATTGGGTGTTAGTCGGGGCTTAGTCGGGGCCCAGTCGGTATGTGTACAACAGGATCATGGTTGAAACTGACCAGAAAACTGGCTTAGTCTGTTCTTAGTCCCAGACCAGTTGGGGACTTTCTGGGGCCGCCTGAGGTGTTCTCAGGCTTCCTGGGGACGATCTGTACTTAATCCCAGACTTCTATGCCAACTCAGTATTCCCGCCCATTTTTGCTTTTTTCACCGACTGTCCATGATTAAGGGTCACCAACAGGATTGGGGCTTAATCCTTTGGTGGAACAGGAGCATTAAGGACATTCCACACACATGCAAAAAAGACAAACATAAATATAAATTGCATTTGGTTTGAGATTCCACTCTGTAATAACAAACTGTTATTTGCCAATGCCTGGTGATTTACGGTCCTGTTACTTTATTTAACAAAGTATCAGCATTCGGCGGTTACAACAGTGCCTTTAATTATATTGTATTTATTAATATGAAGAATGTTACAAAACTGATATTATTGTATATTTCTGGAGGATTCTTTTCCTTCTTAATCCATTAAAACCATCTGATTGTTTATTGTAAATGATCCAATGTAAATTACCATTTGGTTCTGCCCCATAGCCCTGGCATGGATAGTTGTGACTTATTTGTTAACTTTTTGAATGGGATGTAAAACCCAAGCTTCAAACCACGTCTGGTTTTGGTCTCAGCAATTTGAATGTCATGACATTATCATTAGTACATATTCAACATTAGATAAACTAAAATGATATGCTTTTTATCACACAGAGTGTGTACCAGGTCTATCCATTGAAACGAATCCCAGCCTCGATATCATTTCTGGATTAAACTTCAGCCTTGCCATCACTGGTCCTAGTCTTCCTGTATTCCCAAGTAATCCCAAAGTTAGTGACAACCCAATGGCTGTGCTGGATGGATCAAAGAAGAAAGTCATCTTAAGGTGGTATTTTGATGGAAATATTTATAGATATAATATGTCAAATTATTATTGAAGCTAATTATATTTAATAAAATCAATATTTATATTTAACTCCCCATTTAGCTATTTATTATTTTATTTATTTACAAGTGGTGCAACTTATATTCTCACACATACAGTCACAGAGAAACAAAAACAAATTAATCTTATTTTCGTTTACACATAAAGTGCAATGAAATTACAATATAAGTAGAATGAAAATAACAATTTTAATTTAGAAATTTTTATGTCTGTTAAGTCTACTATCATGAATTGAGTTTATTTGTTTGTAAATAGTGTGAAGTAAAGTCTATTATTTATTCACTGTACACACATTACTTTGTTTCAGAAAAAACAACATTGCAGAAAATAGAATTGAACTGTCTTTCCCTGAAGGGATAAATGTGAAGAGTGTTCAGTTGAAAACAAAGCGTGGGACAGGAGTTACTGTGCAAATGTTTAGCAACAGCATACCACTGTTTGAGAAAGAGGCAAGTATTTTAAGATTATTCTTCTTTGTATAATACAACGCATGAAGTGTAGCTACAAATATTTAAATTTGAAGAGGCTTTACCAAATGTTGAAGTCACTGTATGGGCCACAACCTGTCAGGTCAGGTTGTGTTAGTGATAGAGTAATAAAGTGCAAACAAACCATAGAAATCGTTTACAATGTCAACTGAAGCACATTTGTAAACTACTATATGTCAGTGTAACAACAATAATATATTAAGCTTAAAGTCATTTCATCATACTCTAGATTTTGAACGAAAATGTTATTGTGATAAATCTTGTTTAGTGTTTCCAAAAGTCATGTTTTGTGCATTTTTCACTGTACAGCACTCCCCTTAAATTAAAACAAATGTGTTAAATTTCTTTTTATGTTGATAGCACCCAAGTTTATGTGCATTTGTCTGACGTCTGTCTCCTTTGTCTTTGAAGGGTTGAATAGTTGCTTTCATGATGTAAAAGAGTGGAAATAGAAATAAACACAAGTCTAGCTCTTTAACCAGCTGAACTCTAGTGAAAAAAGTCTGGGTCTGTCTGTCCAGTTGTTATGGTCATGTAAAACTTAATGGATATTAGCATAAAATAATAAACAATATATATGTTAATAGTATAATATATAATTGATGTGTAATAGCAAAACAAATGTTTTCAATAGGTTGCCATTGACAATTTTGATATCTGGATAACAACTGAAATGAGTGCTCTAATGGGTGCAGTCAATGGTGTGACTAATATTGAGATTAGTTTGGGCTACAACCTGCCAAATGATAAGATTGTCAAGGCGAAGAAACTTCTCATTGAAACTTGTGCCTGAAGAAATGAAGCTAGCCCAAGGGGCTTTCATGAACATCGTACTTTTATGGGAATACAGAAAACTTTTAATTTAGTAGAATAAATGCAATATGAAAATGTAAAATTACGTTTTATTTCAGTTTTCTACTGGGGATATTATTTTATTAATATACACGTGTATAATCATAATCAACACAGACTGAACCCCTGATTGTGCTCACACCCAATGATGTTATAACTTTTGCTTATGGATTAAGCATAGCCAAATATGACAAAAACCTAGTAATTTTTGTTGACACTGAAAATAGTGAGATTGTTGTCATGGTGAAGCCAGTATTGAGCAAACCACCGGAACCAACCACCCATATTGGTCTCTTGAGTATCCAACCGACTACAAACAAAGGTAGCCAGACGAAACCACCCAACAATGATTGTGAAAACAAACAACTCATACACATGTGCTCAAGGAAGCCCACTATACTTTTTCCCCAGCTAGTGAAGGCACAACTAAAGATACCAGACTTGTGCCAAGTGGGACATCCAAGCAGTCATGAATACTTACATAGACTTTGGATATTAGCCATTATTTATTTCAGTATAAATAGAGATTGAAATATATAGGTTTATTGATATTTCATAAACACTTGTAAATTATAACAACAATTCATAATCAATGCATAATTTAGAGAAGCCAGTGCACATTTTTTTTCCAAAAAAGAAATGTTCAATTTAATAATAATCATAAAAAGAAACTGAGTACTGATAGTAATAAAATTATATTATTTTATGTTGCTTATTTTGTTATAAAGTGTTTTATATATCTCATACTCTGATTACAATAATTGTGAATTAAGTTACCAATTTTCTGCAATTTTATTCACACTCAATAACACCTTTATCACGAGAATGTAATCTTTATAAGTACAACAAAAAATGAAGCCTTACAAGCTATCTTATTAAAAGGGAAGCAGGTTACATCTAGTGCATAAACTTCCTAAAATGCAGAGTGTCTCTTCCCCAAGCACTTCAATTTCCAAACAAGTGGTTAGTGCTGAATAACAGATGGAATGATTCTGCCGCTCAGGGCACTAGCATTTCTAGCATAGAACTTCTTTGTCTCTCCCATTCACCAATCTGCAAAGAGTGTAAATAACACTAGGATTAAATTACACCTGCAAGATTTTTCTTTTGTTAAAAGTGTCCATTATATTTGACTATTGGCCACTTTTGTGATTTTGACCATATATAGAAGTCTTTTTAGCACATTTCTAAAGAAACCCTTGTACATTTATTTTAACTAAAATGATCATAAAAACAAAAAATGCACACCAGGAATATGGAAATGAAAAGTAATGATGCAATATTTAAAAAATTATAAATTAAGGAAGAGGTGTAATTTAAATAGGTTAATAGCCTCATAAGTGTCCAATATTGGAAAATAATGAACTGTTGACTTGGCCATTAACCTATACTTAAACACTGTATGCTTGAGATAAAATATGGGACTCTAGCAACCAGAATTGAATAAATCTTTTATTCACTAGAATACTCTAATTCACGATAATTACTGTATTACTTTAATGTAACCAATCATAATCTGAAAAACAGAAAAGATAAGCTCACAATACTATTTACCCAATCAAAAATAGTCCTGACAAGACACCTTTGCACCAAAAAAGGTGCAAAAAGGTGCACCCAGCACTGGTACAAACCAGTGCTGAATTTGCACTTGCCAAAAGAGTACTTCAGGGAGTTAGGTTGCCTACATTCGCCATCCTCTGATGAGATAGATCAAATAGAATCAAATATCGAAATACAGTAGTGAATAGAAATCACTGACAGTATAAGACAAGTTACACATTGTGTTCCTTAAAAGTGAACCCTTTCTTGTGTTTTTTTGCCACTTCTGCAGTTATATTTTTCTGATCGTATGTAATAATATGTATATGTAAATGCATTTTTTTTGCTGCTACATATATGTACAGATTTTTTAGTGCTATGCAAAGAATTTAACTTGTTATGCAAAACGACACACTGTTCATGCAACACCAGATGTTTAGTGTGGAAAAAGGAATTGATTTCAATGCAGGGGTCCTGCTTTAGTGAGAAAACTAACATATGCTTTAAAACACATGAATTTTCCAATACACTGATCACCTAATACCCCCTGGGCTAAGGTAACCTTAAATAAAGGACGAAAAATTGAAGTGAGCCCACGCCAGACCTCAGTTTACAATGATTGCATTTAAATGGTTGTTTGTACCTACATAAATTCTTAATACACTGGTAATAAAATACCTTAAGCAAAAGAAAAGTAGTTAAGCATTATCTAGAACCGATGCAAAAGTATTAGCAATATTTTCTCCTATTTTTTTTAACTTGCTGTACATACCTCTACACACAATGTGCCGTCCAGGAGCCAGGGTGATACATTGTTGGATAGGCACACGAGAGTTAAAAGCAAGAGTGGCCCCTGAACTTCTGAAAGTGTGGAAGGTTTTATAATTCTTGGAACAACCTATATGGGTATTCAAGATTACACCTGACGTTCCTGATCAGGTAGTCAATGAGAACTTGTAAATCACCTTGTGAGAACTTGTTGGAATAACAGATCTTTTGTTTCAGGATAGTAACGTGAAAACAGCACTTTAAGAGCTTTATCTGGACACAAAGGTGAATGCTTCAACTTTGGTAATGACAAAATGTGTATTTTATCTCTCGTCTGAACACTCTTACTCCATTTTATGAGCAGCTTGACATGTTTCTCAGTAAAAACAATGTCACCTCTTGTGAGATGCATAATGTGATCAAATTCATTTCTAGAATGGGGAACAAGATTGGATAGTAGCCCTTAAAATGCCACTAAACACACTTTCTTATACACATGGGCCATCTGAAAATCATTGCAATATACTAAGAAGCAGACTAAGATGTGAAATGAATATAATGTTCCTCCTGAGGACAGACAATGGTCTATTAATTGTATCCCCGTATGAGAGTCGGGGGGATACTTAGGATTCAGTACGGTCATGCCACCGCTGCCACAGAGATTTCCTTTTTGACACGATAACTTAAAAATATTTTAGTTAGACCTTTCAAATTTGGTATGTGAGTATATATGAGCAATGCCACGAAGGCTATTGTTTTGTGACCTTGACCTTCAATTTCTAGGTCACTGGTGGCCTCTTAAATGTCAAAGTTTGGACAGTTTTACATTTTGGCCCAATTCTCATATACAGAAAGTTAGATCATCCTCTGGCTGGTATATATAATACATATATATGTTCTCTGTAAGAAATTTGACTTTGAAACTCTTCATCCACAGACCACCAAAGTACCTCACCGGGGCCATTTTTGGCCTTTTTGGAGATATTTTCACACTTAATGCTAACTATATTGCATCAAAACTATTGAAAATGTCTTTGGAGGTTCAGTACATGATGGAGTACCAGCATCCAGTTTGTTGACCTTGGCTATTGTTTTTAAGGTCACCTTAGACCTGCTAAAGTGACTCATAATGATACCTTAGATTGTGAGGCCATATATCTCTTTTATTATTGGCTGTTACTGCTCTAACAAAAAAATATATTATAGCTAGCCTTCTCAAATTTGCAAGATATATTGTTGACCATAAAATCTTGCCTGGAAATATTGTTGGCCTCATTTTGAAAAACAAGATGGCCACCAGGGACGTTTATTCGACTTAAAGCAAGAACTTTTATTGGCCCTCTAAAGCAAAGGGTATTATAGGTAGAGATCTCAAATTAGCAGAATATGTTTTGCATTGCAAAATCTTGACTGAAAATATTTTTGGCTTCATTTTGAAAAGATGGCCGCCACAGGCTTTTTTATCAGTCATGAAAAGTGCTTATATCTCCCTTATTATTGGTCCTAGAGGTTTTGGATGGCAAACCAACCTATTGGAAATCATGGGCTTGGGATCTTTTGGTGTGGTCGGATTTGACCTTGGGCTCCTTCTTCAAGGTCAAACAAGGGTAGCCAAACCTAGAAGTGCTCATAACTTGCTTATTATTGGTCCTAAAGGATCACAATGTGAAATCAACTTATAGCAAATAATGGGCCAAGAATCATTTGATATGGTCAGATCTGACATTGGACCCTTCCTTCAAGGTCAAATGAGGATAGTCAAACTTAAAAGTGCTTATAACTCGCTTATTATTGGTCGTACAGGTTTGGGATGGTAAACCAACCTAAAGGAAACCATGGGATGGGAATCTTTGGGTACGGTCACATTTGACCTCGGACCTCTCCTTCAAGGTCAAATGAGGATCATCAATCTTAAAAGTGCTATTAACTCACTTGTTATTGGTCTACAGGTTTGGGATGGTAAACCAGTCTATTGGAAATCATGGACTAGGAATCTTTTGGGGTGGTCAGATTTGACCTTTTACCCCTCCTTCAAGATCAAATGAGAATAAACTTTAAAGAGCTCATAACTCGCTTATTTTTGGTCGTACAGGTTTGGGATGGTAAACCAACTTATATGATCTTTTGGGCCTAAAATCTTTTTATGTGGTCACGTTTGACTTGGAAGCATCCTTCAAGGTCAAACAAGGATGGTCAAACTTAAAAGTGCTTGTATCTTGCTTATTATTGGTCCTAGAGGTTGCAATGTGAAATCAGTCTATAGGAAATGATGGGCTGGGAATCTTTTAATGTGATCAGATTTGACCTTGAGCCCTTCCTTCGAGATTAAACAAGCATAGCTAAATCTAAAGTGTTTATAAATCACTTTTTCTTGGTCCTAGAGGTTTGTAATGTAAAACCATCCTATAGAAATCATGTGCTTGGATCTTTTGATGTGATTAGGTTTGAGCTTTGGTCCCTTCTTCAAGGTCAAATGATGACAGCCAAAATTAAAAGTGCTCATAACTCACTTATTCGTGTTCCTAGATGTTTGCAATGTCACACCAACCTATTGGAAATCATGGGCTAAAATCTTTTGATGTGGTCAGCTATTACTTTGGGCTCCTCCTTCAGGTTTAAGTGATGGTTGATTGACCTTTGTGGTTTTCTTTCTGGTGGATACAATTTGTATCGTTTCTCCGATGTGCTATGTCTAGTTACATTTGTATCTTTCATTAAGCAAATATTTTGTTTACTTAGTGTCAGTGCAAGTTGCTTCCATAAACACTTAGGCCCCTCCCCACAGGGGTATAGTTGTGTCAACCATAATACACTGTATGTCAAGCTTCAACCATGTCCTGTCTGGAAATTTACTGCGTTGAGACACAATCTTTAATTTTCACAGGTTTAAGGGAGTGTTTTATCTTTGGGCCATCCAAAATAGTGTGATTCAAAGAGTATAAGAAAAAAATTGCCTTAATGGCAGATACATAGTTTGCAATCATGTAGACTGACACTTATTGCATAGCCAAATATTCAAAAAGAAATAGACTGAGCAGAAACCTCAGTACGAACAATTTTCATGACAACATAAAAGGCCACAAAAGTTCTAAATAACAGAGAATATCATTGTACTGTCTTGGGTCTGAAGGCTGTTTCAAGATGTGGTGATGCAGCCCTTACTTAATCCACCATTGGCTTCTGACCTGAAACAAAGCATAGGTCTATAACTTACAAATCATTATTTATTTCGAGCATGCTAATGTCAGTATGAAGCCAACAAGGATTCTGTATGGGACAATAATAGTTTCTGCAACAATTCAGTGAATTTTGACATCTTAAGAGGTCTGCAACCTCATTACTTTTGCCCATAACATGAACATATGAGATGACAATATCATGCTCTGCAAAATTTGCCAAACATTGTGGTCACAAGTTGACAAAAAGGCACCTCACGTCCTCCAAGTAAGAACCTGAACAACAGCATCGATGTCACATTTCACCGAAACAAATGTAACCATCTATGTAGTTGATGATCTGGAAACCAAACGAATGCATCATGTAATGCACTGTGTCACTTAGACACTGAAAAGGCCAACTGAACCCAATCTCGATCAGGTATATTAACTCTACATCCCAGTAATCACACATTTGTTTTTCCCACTCAGCAACATTTAATTGAGATGCAATTAGTGCTCACAAAAAATGGGGCATCAAATTGCTTTACACAATAATTCTGTTCAATGGGGAAATTAAAAAACTGTGACTCTTGTTTTGTATTATTTTAAAGAATGAACTGAGAAAATTGTATAAAACCAAACTCAAATTCTGACTGAGCCTGCCAAGACTTGAAATTCGGACATGGTAATGCTTTGTCATCTAAAACCCTTTTTAGCTATACTTGGTGAACACTTCATACAAGTATTTCTCAGTGCATGTATTATTCATGTCAAACAATTTGACACAATGCAGGTTACCTTAAGACTGTGCAAACAATTCACCAAAGCACTGCACTTTAGTTTCACAAATTATCCGGATGTGACAATAACTTTCTATTATTTGTACTGCATATACCACTAGTATCAAGAACATGTGTGTCTTCCCCAACAAACACCTTCTGTGGAATATTCGGATCATTTCTGCTTGTGTGTCCTGCTGTGATGTTGCTTTCCCTTTTTATCAAGCTGACCGACACTTTCAGTATATTCATTCATGATATCACTAGAAAGTTGCTTGCTACAATCATTTTGACTTGTATTGGTCAACACAAAACACCTTGATTGAACTCTTTGCCACACTTATATCTGGTGTTAAACATTACCTCTGGTCAACAAAGTTTTGGCCGTTTGACATCAATATGTGAATTGTAAAAACACTTTGTATTTGGATATCTTGGCTTATTGACATTAGTCTCAACATCTGTGCAACTTCTGTCAGGGTTCCCAACTACTAGATTATTATTCCAGCCACCCATGTTACTGACAATTCGTGTTATCACTGTAAGACTGCTGATGCAACAACAACCCCGTTTGCTGCCCTGAGACACCAGTGTTTGCCAGCCTAGATCTTGCTTTTTGTAACATTTCTTTTCACATTTTGATACATGAGAGAGTTGTATGCCAAGAGAATGCCTGAACCATTTACCCCCTGTCTCACGATCTTTTTTGTGATAGCAATTATCCAAATCTAAAAATTATCTAAAATTGTTTACAGTGCTAAGGTTTACGATTTTTCGACTTAACAACCTCTTTTCTTGCTCAGGCCCAAATGCCTCTGGGCGTACGCCCTCCTAATTCTTTCTTGTCTATCCTTATAATGCCAATTTAGGACTCCCCTTTTCAAGACCACCGCATGGGCGGCCTTGGAACTGGACCATGCAAAATTGGGTTGTCCTCTATTAAGTCTGAGAGGTACACCAACATGTGTTCTGTAGTGCTTTCATACAACTCGTCTTTAATGCTCCAGGTGAACCTCTGCACAAATTCTGTTAATGATAACTGGTCAAATGTGAAACATTGTTGATTAGCACCACCCAGTATGAAATCTTGTGGCCAGGCTACCTTTCTCTCTACAAACACCTCAATGTTCACACCTTTCTTACATTTTAACTTAGTACCTTGTCCACTGCAGGGACAATCTAATTGTGCCAATCTCTGATCAACTTTCTTTAGTACCCAATTTGAAGACTTGAGAACATTGATATTAGGGACGTCAGAATCATCTGAAGTGGACTCATGACTATTACCATTTGACTTTTTAAATTTTCTTGCTGTACTTAACTTAATATCGTCTTTTGCTGTTCCCCACCACTTTGCTCTACTTACTGTTGCATCCTCTGTTGCTGCTCCAGCCACCTGGGATTCCACTGTATCCAAGTATGCACTAGCTTTCTTCAGTTCCTTAAGTATTCTACTCTGTATAGACACGTCCTGCTCCTCTTCAGATTCACTAGTGGCTAGGTCACAACCACCAATAACTCTGTCTTTCTGTTTTACTTTGCCTTGCTGAGGATCCAAACCTTGGATCCCTAATGTGCTAATATGTAAAATATACATATATTATAGTTTCAATTATGTGTTCATACATTGTCTATGTCAATTGAATATTAAACTATTAATGATCAAAGTATTAATATTATGCATGTTCACTGCAAAATAGTATACTCATGCTATTCAAAAGACATTTCTTCCAGTTTTCTTTAGATTGTTGGGAAATCCATTGAGAATTGTTGAAGTATGTTTTTCGTTTTTGTATTCGCTGCTGCTGTTTACAGCTCCTTCAACAGACTGGCAGGATGCAAAACTGACTGTTCTTATGTCATTTCCAAACGACAAAGCCATAAACATCCCCAGACAAGAGTAATTGGAGCCAACAGACCTACGCCAATCCATGTAATAATATGTTTATTGGAAAACCCTTGGATCGGCTTTGAAAAAGGACCCACTTTTGATTTAATTACCAAAGCAGACCATTAAGAATGGCTCCTTTATTAAAGGAGTGTATTCAGTCATCTGATTGGTTAGGTGACTTTGGAAATTCTAGTCACAAAGGCTCCTTTATGTTTCCTTTACAATGGGGAATAATTTTGTATCTCCTTCTTTCCATATTAATTACTCTGTATAACAGTTCTAACAAAATCTAACAAATGAAGAAAATCCTTGCATTTTAAGGGTTCCGTGGAATAAAGGAGGTTTCAATCATCAAATAAAAATTTTCGAAATTGATTGTTGGACTTCATTATTTGTGCCGTTGGATTTGATAATAGGGTTGAAAAAAAATGAATTGTGTCATACTGTAACCACACTGAAATGACACTCAAATCTGAATGGATTTTGACATGCTTTTTGTATTGGCTTCCAAATGCATTTCAGCACATCACAGGGTAAAGTCACTCTGAAGTGCAACATCTGTTGGTTGTCATTTTGTGTATATTTACTGCACTGTTTTGATGTCAACATTTTACAGGTGTAGTCCATTCAGATTGGAAGTTAGTTGAAGCTCTCAAGACACATACACTATGAGGTATTTTTTTGTTATTATTGTAAGAGAAAACTAATATGAGTAAAAATAGTTTTTTACAACCGTACATCTTTTAAAAGTTAAAATGTAAATTAAAAGCTTTAGTGTCACTTTCAAATCTCTTTCGTAAAATACTGTATTGCTCTTCAACGTATCAATTTAAGTTTCCTTTGTGGTGAAGATGTTGTGCCTGAAAGCAGTAGATTAGATTTGATTGGAAATTCCGTGTTGTGAGACTTGATTGGAATTTCCATGTTGTGACAAGAATTTTAGTTCATATTAGATATCTGATTTCAAATAGTTATACTATTTGTATACGAGGAGACAGAGATCCTTGCAAAAGTCTTGTGGGGTTTTGCTAAATGTAAACAAAAATCCAATGATGTGAACGTTACTTACTGTAAAACTGAACAGGTTGTTCCAGATATATTTTCACTACACTAAGTATATCAAGAGTGTCTAGTTCAGATTGCTTGGAAGTAGTCAGAAATTTGCCCTTCCCAAGTAATATAAAAGGTCCTTATTTGGCTGAATAAACAAAATATACATTATTTAAACATGTAAAGTAAATAGCACAAAATATATGACTTAATGGTGGCATAATTATACAATATTCAGCCTTCAATGTCAAAAATAATTTTAACATAAGAGGTCAATAATTAGGGAGATATACATTATTTAACACAATATATGAAGTAAATAACACAAAATGTGTGACTTTATGGTGGCAAAGTCATACTCTAGCCTTCAGTGTGCCAGATAATGAGCTTGGATGAACAATTATATCTGAGTTATTTTTTTATGTTCTACCACATGACTAAGGCTCCCGATTAAGGATTTTGGAGGGTCGGTTTCAAATATTTGCTTAGTCCCAGACCTTCTGTAGGGTTGGTTGTGGTCGGTTGAGGTTGTGTGAAAAATCAAACATGTTTGATATTACTCATGACTACAACCGATTCATATTTCCTGCCCTTCACAAAAAGTCCAGTCCCAGGCGTCCTCAGGCCTCCTCAGACAGAAATTTACAGAGTCGGGTGTTGTCCCAGGCCGCCTGCGACCCTTAGTCCCAGACCTCCCTAGCTTAGTCCCAGGAGGCCAGTTGTTAATCCCAGACTCAAATATGATGCGTATGAATTTCATGCGTGAGAAAGTGGGTCAGTTGCATTAGTCCCAGGACGCCTCAGACTGTCTGCAGTGTCCTGGGACCCAAAGATCTAGGTCTGGGACTAAGCCCCGACTAAGAGTAACCGGCCCTAACCGATCCAAACCGGGACCACACATTTTTAGTCTGCGACAATCTGAGGACCCCCCAGGAGGCCTGGGACTAACAACCGATTAAGAACCGACTCTTTTCCGCGCGTCTGAAATGAAAGCGAGGCAATGAGGAGGTCTGGGACTATATAAGTGACCACGCACACATTCCCATTGTTACTGACTGTTTGGCTACTGAGAGACGTGTGTCACTGATTTGTAGGGGTTTTCAGTTTTTATTTTATATCTTATTTACTTGAGCTTAGGGCAAATTTCACAGTTAGGAGACACATTTTACTATTTATTTTGATTTTATTGTCGACTGGATTATGAGGAAAGAGAAAGGAGGGAAGAGAGGAAGGAAAAAGATGGACGACAGAGAGAAGGAAGGCGAAGTTGAGGAAAGAGTTGAAGTTCCAGAACTTCCAGATGAAGGGATTGAGAGGAGAGAGGAGGAGGAGACTGAGGAAGGTCCAGCTATTGGGGAAGTTGTGGCAGAAGAAGAAGAGAGGTGTGAAGAAGATCCTGAGTGCCATTCTTCAGCCAAGAGAGCCAGGGTGTGTGCCACTTTTACAGACAGTCAGGAAATTTCCATTGTGGAATTTGTCAAGCAGCACCCTGAACCGTATGACAAGGAACATCCACTTTTCCATGACAGAACCAGAAGAGAGGCTCTCTGGGCAGAAATATCTGAAGAACTCAAGCTCCAGCCCTTTGATGTGAGACGTTGGTTTGAGTCCCAGCGAACGCGTTATGGCAAGCTGTCTAAGCTCCAATCTGGCCAAGCCCCAAGGGAGATGACCAAGAGACAGTCCTGGGTCTACCAACAGATGGGTTTCCTTAAAACCCACATCAGAAGAAAGATGGCCAACAGAAGTTTAGGGTTCGAGGCTAGTCCGAATACCAGCATGCAGGACAAATCATGTGGGTCAACTACTGACACAGAACACCTCAAGTGTAGTGTCCTGAGGGAGAGGAGTGAGTCCATCATTTCATCTACACCCGTTTCAACAACAGACTCCAAGATTCTGGAACATTTCGAGCAGATGAGGACATTAATCTCAGGTTTTCTGCAGCAGAAGTCTGACAGGCAGCCCTTCTTCTACTACGTGGCATCAGAGGCCGAAAAGATGACTCAAGAAGAATTTGAAGAATTAAAGGGCAAGATATTTAGAGACATCGAAAGTATCAAAGAGCAACCGTAGACGTCAGCAATTGCCCAGAAGATCAACCACTATTACCACGGAGTCACAGAGGGTCGGAATACTGCTAACCAACCACTCAACAGGCGTCTAGTTCCACTCAAGCAGCAGCTGGCAGCAGTTTTGTCTACTATACACCAAGCCCCATTGGCTTCAGCAACCCTACATCTGTCCTAACTGTACAGGACGAAGGGAGCAGATATAATCTGAGTGGAATTTTAAGCCAGCTACCTGATCTGAAATCTACACAGATCGTAGAGCAACCACAGCCGCAACAACCGCAGCAGCAGCTCTTTACTATCACCACTTCAGCACTGCCTCAACAGCAGCAGCAGCCTCCTCAGTAGCCATCCAGTCAGGGCGGGTCTTTGACCTGCCGGCCCTTTTAAGGGCCACCAAATCTTCAAAAAGAGTTAAAAGGCATTGTCACATACTTACCAACCCACAAACACACAAACCCAATACCAAACATAACCCCCATATGATAGACAAACCCTGTGACAAGCATAACTCCCAACTGACAGACAAACCCTGTGACAAACATAACTCCAAACTAACAGACAAACCCTGTGACAAACATAACTCCCAACTGACAGACAAACCCTGTGACAAACATAATCACCAACCAAAAAACTGACAAATCCAATAGTAAACAAAACTTAAACCAAAAAAACTGACAAGCTTTCATATTATATGCTACATTTATTCTACCTAGCAAATTATGGTGGGGTTTGTGTCCTGTTTTTGAGAATATTGTTTATCACTTGCTTTGTCTGTTTGTCAGTTGGGTGACTTCTGTTTGGCATGGGGTTTGTCTGTTTGTGCATCTAAACAAGTTATGTTTGGCATGGGGTTTGTCTGTTTGTGCGTCGGTACAAGTTATGTTTGGCATGGGGTTTGTCTGTAGCAAGCATAGCTGATTAATTGTTTTTGGAATATTTGGTAGTCCTGAAAAGGACTCTTTGTTAGTCCTGAAAAGGACTGTTTGTTAGTCCTGACTGGTTACTGCAGCAGGACTTATATTCTGTCATCTTGCCAGGCCACTGATCCCTCATTATTGAAGTAGTCCTTCAGGTAATCCCTCTGTCTTTTGGCTTCTCTAGCAGGGTTTCTGTTTTGGCTACCACCAGCAGCACCACCAATCAATCCACAATCACCAGGCACATCATCATCATCGTCCTCCCCAGGCTGCTGACCACCAGGTTGACCTTGATACTGGCTTCTCAGTATGTTGTGCAGAACCACACAGGTAAAGACCACTTCCCTGACTGTTGCTGGAGGTAGTTCAATGATGGTCCTCAGCACCCTGAATCTTGACACAAGGATGCCCAAAGCGTTCTCCACAACTCTCCTGCCCCTTGAAATTCTATAGTTGGCAATCCTTTCCTCCCTGGTTAACATCCTTCTGCCATAGGGTTTCATGAGCCAGGTCTTCAGGGCAAAAGCATCATCTGCCAGGATAAAGTAGGGGACATCTGGACCACCCTGGGTTATAGGAGCTGGGTCAGGGAAGCCTATCCTGCCATCCTCAATCCTCCTCTTCAGCTGAGAGGCATTAAATATCTGGCCATCTGAGCAAGATCCTTCTGTACTCGCATCCACCCATCTAAACTTTTACTGTCCATCTACCAGGGCCAACATCACAATGGAAAAGAACCCCTTGTAGTTGTGGTTGAGGGCTCCAGTGTTTTTTGGTTTCTTCAGGGCCACATGTTTACCATCCAGGGCTCCCAGGGCCTGTGGAACATTCCATCTGATCCTGAATTTCCTCTCCAGTTCTTTCCCCTCATCTGGGGTTGTAGGACATCTGAGGTACTCTCTGGTGAAATCATCCTGGATGGCCCTGCAGACCTCTGGTAGAAACTTGGAGATGGTGGATCTGCCAACCCTAAACTGACAGGATAATGATGTGTATGACTCTCCAGTGGCCAGATGTCTGATGGTGAGGGTTAACTTCTCCCCAACACTGATTGGAGCTCTGTGGTTAGTGGCCTGCCTGGCTAGATGTGGTTCCAGTCTGGTCTTTATCATTTCAAAGAATTCTGGAGTCATCCTCATGTAATTGGTGAAACCTGGAATGTCTGCGGCACACAGATCAGCCATGATGTTGTGTTAGGCCTCCCTCTCCTCTCTCTGTAGTAGCCATGGCCTGACCCACATGTAATGCCTTATTCTAGGTCTCTGTCTGGTTGGTGGTGGGGGTGAAGGTGCTAGTGGTGGTTGCTGTGGTAGACGTAGAAATATCAAATACATTAGTTTGTGTAAGTTGTGTAAAAAAGCCCTAAATTGTTGTTGAAGCTGTTTTCTATTAAAATGTGGCATCCTGCTGTGTTCCTAGAAAAGTAGTGACAATTAGATCGTCAAATTTATATATATACCCAGAAAATCCAGTTTTTCTGCAAAACAAAAATCAGCCACATTGGTCTGGGGAAGACTGAGGAGTCCTCAGGGCTCCTGAGGAACCCGGGACTTAATCAGGGGTTAGTGGGGGAGGCCTGAGGCGTCCTGGGACCAAGTCGGTATGTCTACGATAAGATCGTGCCTCAAACCAACCAGAAAACTGGCTTAGTTGGTTCTTATTCGCAGACCAGTCGGGGACTGTCTGGGGCCACCTGGGGCCTCCTCAGGCTTCCTGACACTGATCTGTGCTTAATCCCATGGTTCAATACCGATTCAGTATTCCTTCCATTTTACCTTCTTTTTCACCAACTGTCCACGATTAAGGGTCCCAGACAGGATCGGAGCTTAGTCCTTTGGTGGAACTGGGGCATTACATCCCTAACCTAATTAAAGAATCACCTTTCCCATTTGTGACATATGACCAATTAGCACACTAATCAACAGGAGTTTTGGTGGAAACCCTGGTAGAAACACCAGTTTTACATTGATTTGAAGAGACTAGGTGATACACCAATTATATTGGAGTGGGAAAAAACACCGCTTATTGAATAATGTCTATTGTTAAGCAGCTACCAACTTTCCCACATAAGGTCCGGGGTTTGAACCGCCAACCTCAGAGGTGAGAGGTGACTGCCAACCATTGCTAATCAACTACCGACTTTCTTGCATCAATTTTGTTGTTTCTACCACTGACATTGGACGTGGATGGCAAGTATATTACCACTACACTATCGTTGCCCCTCTGACTTTATGTTAAAACTTTTTTAAAGTCAAAGAGATGGGACCGTGGCATAAAATGAAGTATAATTTTAACCTCTCGGGTTTTTATACCACAAAAGAAATTGTACTTTGAGACAGAAACATAAATATGCATGATGCTGTTTTCCATTTTTTTCTATTTACAGTGACTGATTATCTGACAAAATACACAATAGACTGCACGTAGCAGTCAGCTTTAACATGGATTAGCCACCCACACTGAAAATAATGTATTATCATGACACAAATGGGTTTATTTGTCTATTATTTCTTTATTTTGTAAATGATAATTATGTAATTATGTAATCCTTACTGATTGTGTGAGTGGTTAACATCTGAATTTATTAGTAAATTAAAGTTACTACCGTTGTATGACAATCAATAATGTAATAAAGAGGACAATGCTAACCCAACACTTTTATGTTATGACAATCCACTTTCTAATGCGCTGGTGATAAAAAACAAATCCATAAGATTCATCACAACATCATTCAAGATAAGTCAGTGCAACAATAAAATAAGTTTGCAGCACCATAAAAGTCAATTCTGACAAATCTACAAAAAATATTGATCTAAATTACTCGGGATAAATATACTCACTTATGAAGGTTTTTAAACATGGATGATATTTATGTGGGTGTTCCACCACACGACTAAGGCTCCCGATTAAGGGTTTTTGAGGGTCGGTTTCAAAAATTTGTTTAGTCCCAGGCGTCCTGTAAGGGTCGGTTGTGGTCGGTTGAGGCCGTGTGAAAAATCAAACATGTTTGATATTTCTCCCGACCCCAACCGATTATTTTTTCAAGCCATAAACAAAATGTCCAGTCCCAGGCTTCCTCAGGCCTCCTCAGACCAAATTTACACAGTCCTATGCTGTCCCAGGCCGCCTGCGACCCTTAGTCGCCGACCCTTAGTCCCAGACCCTCTATTCCTTAGTCCCAGGCTTCCTACGACCCTTAGTCTTATTGCAAAACAAAAATCGGTTATCTCGGTCATGGGACGCCTGGGGACGCCTCAGGACACCTTGTGGAGTCGGGACTTAATCCTGGATTAGTCTGTTCTTAGTCCCAGACCAGTTAGGGACACTCTGGGGCCGCCTGAGGCGTCCTGAGGATTCCCGAGGACTATCTGTACTTAATCCCAGACTTTGAAACCGATCCAGTTTTCCTGCCCATTTTTGTTTTTTTTCACCCACTGTCCACGATTAAGGGTCGCCGACAGGGTCGGAGCTTAATCCCTTGGTGGAACAAGGACATAAGAATGTCTATCTCTAAATCACTAACCTAAGATTTGGGATGGCATTATCAGGGTAGTCCTGAGGCAAACTTATGCTACCTATCACTGTAATCTGTGGGTAACACAGTCACTTAAAAACAATGGGCAGGTGGATACATGGCTTGGATGATCACTAGCTATTCATTGACACAGGTCCATCCTCAATGACACGCCAAACAACTACATGGATATTGACAAATAATAATCCCTAAAACAGAGGAAACCAGTACATCCAGTTGGTCAAGGCCATGAACCCTACACTGCTGACCAACTTTCCCCACATAGGGTCTGGAGTTTGAACCATAGACCTCAGAGATGGAAGGCCACTCTGTTACCACTGTGCCACCCCCGTGATCCCTATATAGACTAGTTACACATCAAATCTGTTATAACAAAATTAAGTTAAAGTTATAAGCATTGGGCTGGCTATCCTCGTTTGATCTTGAAGAAGGAAAATCAAGCTCAAGTGCAACCACATCCAACGATTCCTAGACTATGATTTCCTCGATGTTGGTTTATTATCTCAAACTTCTTGGGTCATTGATAAGCTAGTTATCAGCACCAAAAGTTGCTATTCAATCGAGAAATAAAAAAAGATAATATGAGGAAGTGAAAAAAGCCCATTAAAAAAGTTGTAATCACTTTTCCATTTGCCATTGTGTTCATATATGCTATAGCTGCTTTCAGCAGTTTCACTGTAAATACACTTTTAGTTCTGACTTGCATTACACTATTCAGTCCAACAGATTTGATTAGCATTTGAAGTTCTTATTGCTCTTGTTCACTGATAAGCCATACTTCAAAATTGCGACATGATTTCTTTAAAGATTCAATCTGAAGGTTGCTTTGCAGAAGATACTGAAGGTAAACTTACAGTTGTCTGTAATACCAAAAGTACACCAAAAAGATAAAAAAAATTTGACTCCACTCCATTCTTGGTCACATGTCTGTAGTAATCCTTTCTTGGTTCACTGATATTGTGGTTTACAACATATGCAGTATCAAAAGTCCCCATACCAGGCCAGTAGTAACATAATAAGCTAGACATCACAGGTTTCAACACAAGAGCCAGTCTTTAAGTCTTTAATATTTATCTTCTTATGTTTCACTTTATGTGCATTTATATACATCTAAAGAGGATATCTCTATCAGTATTACCTGCAATAAAAGCTTTTGTTATCTCTCTAATATAAGCTGCTGAATAATATGAAGGTGTTTCATAAAATCCCAACACGGCCGTTTGCTGGCGGGAGATAAAAATGCAATTGTAGTAACATTGGGTTTAATAGCGCCCCTTTTCCAATGAAGATGTTCAAGCTCAGAAATCATTTTAAGCATTTCCATGGCAACATCTTTTGCCAGATACCCTCCAAAACTTTATCAGCTCTAGACCCTTTTGGTGCAAACAGGTCCTGAAATTTTGGTAAAACTCCATACAAGGGTTTAGTCTGTGGAACACCAACAAACTTTAAGACCCAAAAATGTTAAAATTGTTTCCAGATACCCCCCAAAAAGCCTAACTACCTTTAGATCTTCTGTGGATAAGCATATCCTAAAAATCTGGCGAAAGTCTGTGCAACGGATTAAGACTGTGGATCACAAACAAGCTTTATGTCTACGGCCACTGATGCCAATGCCATCCAGACACCGTAGGGGACGACTATAACACCACCTTTTATGGGTTGGGGTTAATAATTCCCACAGACATACCATGATCTCCCTCACACTAGCCTATCTACCCTGTATAATGCCAGCACTGTTCACAAATAGACACCTAGGGGTTAAAATGATGTGCTACTTACTTACATGCTAGCCACACACACTCATTCTCTGATTCAAGAAAATAGTTATCTTTGTTTTCATTGTGACAAATTATGAAAATAATGACAATACCCTTCACGTTATGAGTAAAATGTTTGCAGACTTTTACTAAACGATATCATTTTCTTCTGTCTGAGGTGACAGATCATTCAAAAAAAATTCAGAAAAGGCTTTATTAACTGCTGTAGTAGATGAAATTGCCCTTTGCTACATATCTATCTCTTGGTGTTTTTCTTACTGTAATTTAGTTTGAATATTTAATAAATTATTACTCTTTTCTCAGACATACATTATGACACAACATATATCAATCTAACATTTAATTCAGATTTACACATTATTAGTTGGTCCTGAGTTGTTTCATGATTTGGATACATATATATAGGACTTTCTTGTGCAGGAAAACAAAAATAAAACAGCAAAATTAAAACGGCATCAGAAAAACTGTTGCATGGGGAAATGTTGAATGGAGAAACCACATTTGAGTGCTGTAATTCTGTTTTCCTGTTCAAGTATAAGATTGGATTAAATATTAAATTTATTAAGACATTTAATAGAAAATTAAAGAAATATGTTTAAATGCATAAAATCATGTGTGTCAGACATTATTCATGTATCAGACATTATTCTTGCAGCCATCTTGAATTTTTACCGACAATAAAAATATCCTTTATCCCCCAAACTGTTGATTGGGTGATTTTGAGCTTTTTGTGCTTTGGGACCACGGTGGAAGAGTGGTAACACGCTCGCCTCCCACCTCTGAGGCCGGGGTTCAGTTTACGGCTCTACCTCTAGTTGGAAAGCTGGTATTTGCTTGCATTGGTCGGCAGTTTACAGTACAGAACTTTGACCTACTGTATGTACTGGTTTACTCTGCCCTTCCAACTACCCATCGTGATATGACCTGTACAGTATTGAAAGCGACATGAATCTCCAAATAAATAAATTGAGCTGTTTGTGAACTAAGAACTCTTTATATTTTAGGGAGTTTTCTTTGACCTTTGTGCTGGAGCTTAAAAATGGATTGTCATAAATAAGAAGGGCTTATATTGCTTGTACTTTACCAGAACACAGATTTTGCATCTGACCAAGATACGTAGGGGAAAATGTACTTGTCAGGCATACTTAAGTTTTTCTTTAATCAATTTTACCCTGAGGCTTAGCAAAAATGTAGACACCGCCATAAGCAAAATGTCCTGTCCCAGGCTTCCTCAGGCCTCCTCAGACCATATTTACACAGTCCTATGTTGTCCCAGGCCTCCTGCGACCCTTAGTCCCATTGCAAAACAAGAATCAGCAATCTTGGTCTGGCGAAGACTGAGGGGTCCTCAGGATGCCTGAGGAACCCGGGGCTTAGTCGGGGCTTAGTCCCAGGAGGCCTGAGGCATCCTGGGACCAAGTCAGTATACCTATGACAAGATCATGCTTCAAACCGACCAGAAAAATGTAGTTGGTTCTTAGTCCCAGAACAGTCGGGGACTGTCTGGGGCTGCCTGGGGCCTCCTCAGACTTCCTGATGCCGATCTGAACTTAATCCCAGACTTTGATACCAATTCAGTTTTCCCTACCATTTTACTTTTTTTACCGACTGTCCACGATTAAGGGTCGCCGACAGGATCGAGGCTTAGTCCTTTGGTGGAACAGGAGCATAAAGCAAATTTACCAATGGTATATATTTTTCCATGTGTATATACTAGGAAAGCACTCTGATAGAGTGGTAACTTCCCGGATCAGGACCGTAATCTTGATGGCCAGCAAAATGTAGCATCTGTTCCTTGGAAATTTCATCAATTTTTTTTCTACACGTTGATTTATTTTTAATAACAGACAAAATGGGGCACATTTGTCTGAATTTAATAATGCGACGCTTTCCTATTTCAAATGGCGACGCATTGGTGTCATTTTGTCTTTTAAAATTTTGTATTACATATCAACCATTATATATTATAAGATTTGTACCATGTTATTTTCTTAGAATTACAATTTGTTTTGTAATTTGTTGCCTAAATGCAGAGTTAAATCTGGTGAAATTGGCCAAAGTGTCAGACAAATAAACTATAATTAAGGGCTTATTATTGGAAATGGTTACCAGATCCATAACTTATATTGGATTGATTTTTATTATGTGTCATTACCTATAATTATAAACTTTATATCAAGATAAATTACTACAGGAACTTTAATGTCGAAGGAATACATTAACCAAATTAACCAAACAATTCTTTTATAAAATCTTGAATGAGATTAAAGGTGTATATTCATATTTTAAAAGTGCTCTAATTTCATGTTCCCTGCATTGATAAATCTACATAATGGTCATATGGGTGAAGAGAAAACGGTTTTAAACAAGTGATCTCAACAGGTATCCGGATATCCGGATACCCGAACCCTGAATATTTACCCGAATACGAAATCAAATACCCGAGTACTCGAATCTAAGCTTTAGATCTATTTCTGTTAATATCGCTCATGTTTGTTGCCCGAATACAGACATATCTTGACTTCATAAATTCACCTAAAATGAAATTATTCAACTAAAATGCACAAGAATATTGTTTTCTCACCCTTGTACACCATTTATAGTATTTTATGTGTCTTTTATTTTGGTTATTTATGCATTGCCGGAACCCTTTGAAAATCATAAGTATATTAACACAGTTACCTGGCTAATTCTGAGTACACAAAACGTTATATATTGGCTAGTATATAGTTACATGCACACTTTAAATAATAAAAGTTCAATGTTTTCACACAGTATTTGATAGTTTTGCATCAATAAAATTCACTTCCTTTTCTGAAAAAAATAAAGTGTAAATTCCGAAACTACATTCGAGCAATAGTGTAAAGCTTTCCTGTTAGGTCATATGACTCCATTTTTATGGATACTACAATAAACAAACGTGTTTTGAAAAAAAAACAGAAGTCGTTTTAATTTGACATTTATTCCGTGCCCTACTGTTTTGAATGCATAAAGGTTACCGAAAACCCACCCGTTAAAATTACTACCTACCTGGTCCCACTAAAACGGGTATTTGAGAGCACTACTTTAAACATATATAAAAAACAGATGTTATGTTTCCTTTTTTACAAGATCCCGGGGGGCATAAATAGTGATGGCGCTTAATTGTGATGTTTTGTATTTTTATCAAAACAAAACACCAAAGAAGTTATGACCTCATTTTTGATTGACAGGTGAAGTTCATTCACCTCAACTTCAGTAACGCAAACACATTTTACAACTGTGCATCAACAGACCTGTGTAGTCTCACCTTTAAATTGCGTACACTGCTAAAGAAGTTGTTTTCACTTGGGTGACCTGGTTTTCAAACCAGTCTATTTATAAACGTTGGTGAAAAGTGGCAGACAGTACATCATGGATATTCATGAAGATATTGAAAGAAATTGGGTTAAAAATTGCGAGTATTTTGAGAACTCCCGCCAAAAATGATAATAAAATGGGTGTAATACACTAGCTCTTTGCTGTGAGGTTCTAAACAAGGTGACAAAAACATTGTACACATTACGAGTATTGGAGAGCCCCCCCCCCCCCCCCCCCCGTCAAGTGCAGGCTAGTTTTAACCCAAGACACCTGGACGCTTTGATAGCAGTTGTAAAAGGTGTGGCCAAGAAGTTGAAAGATCAAGATGACAAGCCACGGAAACAGGAGGAAAGAGCCAGTTTTCACGACATGTCAATGGTACCATCCGCCCATAGCTCGCCAAAGCAGACGAAAGGGGGAGCCACCCAGCAGCCTGGTACTTCAAAGCCTGCGAAACTGCCATCCTTTGGGGTTTTAAAGAGAGATCCAAAAAGCCAAGCAGAAGTCGCCAAGAGGCTACATGATTACCAGGATGCTTCTCAGATTGACGATAAGCCAACTTTTTTGAAATCTAGTAGATTTAGGGCTTCTATATGAAAAATTAAAGTTCATGTAAATTGGCCACAAGATATGTGTACAGTACAAGCAGGTAATAAGCAACCTACGTACGATGATTTAATACAGAAACAGTGGGTACAAGGTGTGCTATTGTGTATTCTTGATTTGTTTGTTTATTTGGGGTTTTACGTCGCTTTCAACACTGTACAGGTCATATCACAACGGGTAGTTGGAAGGGCAGAGGAAACCAGTACATAGAGTTCACTAGGGTTCTGTACTGTAAACTGCCGACCAACTGTAAGCAACTACCAGCTTTCCCACATAAGGCCTTCACAGGGATCGAACCCCGGCCTCAGAGGTGGGAGGCGAGAGTGTTACCACTCTGCCACCGTGGCCCCCTTGTGTATTCTTGAAGAACCAGAAATAGTAAAAAGGGACAGAATGTTACAATATTATGTATTGTTAATGCAGGATGTGGTTGAATTAAATTTCCTTACAGTGAAAAAGGCCCATGCAGTGGTTTTGCAAGAAGTTGATTTGTTTATTTGGCGTTTAACGTCGATTTCAACTCTGTACAGGTCATATCATGACGGGTAGTTGGAAGGCAGAGGAAAGCAGTACATAGAGTTTGCTAGGGTTGTGTACTGTAAACTGCCGACCAACGGCAAGCAACTACCAGCTTTCCCACTTGAGGCCGTGTGGGGATCGAACCCCGGCCTCAGAGGTGGGAGGCGAGAGTGTTACCACTCTGCCACCGTGGCCCCTTGCAAGAAGCTGAGAAAGGAAAGTTAAATTGGGATCAGTTAGAAGAAATTGAAAAGACCAAAAATAGATTCACACAAAGATTGATGCAAAATCAGAGGGTGGGTGATTCTGCCACTATTCAGACTTCTACCCATTTTAACAAGGGTTTTTGTAGAGCAGGAAATGACCATGTTGCCAATGGTGTCCTATTTCCAGTAAAAAAAACTGACCATCCTCTCACAGTGTTTAAGAAACAAAAATGGCAAAACTACTAACAATGAGGTCACAACAATTCCCAAAAAATATCAAAAGGTTTATCCAATCATGTACAGAACAACCTAGAAACCTGTGTGTAGAACAAAGTCGACAGTATTACAACGGTTTTAAAGTTACATGTGTGGATATTGATAGTTTAAATCCATTAGCGAAGGAATTTGTTCCAAAAGTTAAAAATAGTGAATTGAATGTCCCAGTATTTAATGACAAAGGTCATGGACATTCGTGTCTTGGCATAATCACTGATGAACATGGAAATACCAATACTAGAAGTATTATACAATATAATAGGTCCATGGTTTATGAACAGGGCTGTGTTGAGAATAGTATTAATACAAATAGTCAAAGATGTTCTGTCATTAGTATTGATAACACTTATTCTAACAGAACCTGTAATGTGAAGCATGGTGCACTTTATGGATTTGAACTTACTAGTATATGCAATGACCACGTCCTTTTAAATACGTCCTGGTGACACTATGATATTCCTGTTTTGATACAATATTTACAATTTGGCTTTCCAATGGGTACGGAAGAGTATTAGTGCCACAGAAAAAAATTTTTTTTTTGAATTGTCGACTTACTATCTCAACATGTTCAGTTAATATCTCAACATGTTGAGTTAGAATCTCAACATGTTGAGTTAATATCTCAACATGTTGACTTACTATCTCAACATGTTGAGATACTAAGTCAACATGTTGAGATAGTAAGTCAACACGTTGAGATAGTAAGTCAACATGTTGAGATAGTAAGTCAACATGTTGAGATTCTAACTCGACATGTTGAGATAGTAAGTCAACATGTTGAGATAGTAAGTCAACATGTTGAGATACTAAGTCAACAGTAGTAGTTAGTATCTCAACATGTTGGCTTAGTATCTCAACATGTTGAGTTAATATCTGAACATGTTGAGTTAATATCTGAACATGTTGAATTAGTATCTTATTAAAAGTCTGACTAGAAAGTAACCTATTGGCTGACAGCCTATCACCAACCCTGGTTGGATGATTATACAATTAAGAGTTCTTCCACACTGCCACTATACTGATTCACAAATGAGTATTTAATTGATGGCCCACTACTGCCCCTGGCTGGACTAAAAGGGAATTCACTAGTTAATACTGATAAGAAATTAAGTAACTAACCATCCCCCAAACATGCATCATACTAGTTAGCAGTTTATGTTTAAAGTGTGGGAGTATTCGGAAATACATGCATGAAATGAACTTTTCAAATGAATTGTTATGAATTAAGCTAAATTAAATATTACTTTCTCATCAGAAAACCATTCAGAGAGCACAAACCCTCACTATGTAAATTTCTACCAATGACAAAGAAAGACAAATTGCTTTAATATTCAAATTATGGTACCCGTAATCTAGACTAAAAACTTTGTCTGAACAGAAGGGGGATTAACATGACATTCAATAATAGATTTATACGGAAAAAAAGCAAATTGTAAACATTTTTATAGACCAGTCTAGTGTTGCATTTAGTAGATAATATTATATCCAAAGCCTAGTAGGGCACCTTAATGTGTGAGTATGCCTTTGCACAATTACAACTGTCCTTCAACCAGTGTGTTGTAAAGTATCAGGATGTTAAAGGTATTAACTCAACATGTTGAGATAGTAAGTCAACATGTTGAGATACTAACTCAACATGTTGAGATATTAAGTCAACATGTTGAGAACTCAACATGTTGAGATAGTAACTGAACATTTTGAGATATTAACCCAACATGTTGAGATGCTAAGTCAACATGTCGAGATAATAACTCAACATGTTGAGATACTAACTCAATGTTCACTTTTTAGTGTTCACTGCCCTGACATTAGGCCCCACAACAAATTTTTAATGCTGGGAGGTGAATATATACTGAGAATTGGCGGGAATAAAGCCATGTGTCCAGACAGCAGTTCACTCAAACACCTGATATACTTTACAAAAATAGCTTTCCCACCAAAAATCAGCAGAGTACAATGTACTCTATTCTTGACCTTAGTAAAAAAACAGGACAATACAAATAAGGCCAACTACCATTAATTTTATATTTTCCACCAGTGCATCTAAGGCAAAGACTATCAAATACCTTATTAAAATTTCCAAATATGTTCCCGTCAGCTGAAGAGGTGTGCTTGTCAACGTACAGTGTTGACTTAGAACGTGCATTTAGAAACTTAAGAGTAGATCCATATGATTACCCTTTAATGGGCTTATGTTGGAATAATGATGTATAAGTTGACGGTTCAGTTTTAAAATGGGGGCCATGGCCTGTCAGATGTGTACCGACAGGACAACGCTTACGTTATGTAAACATAACATCTGGCTGATGAATTATTTAGATGATTACTTTGGAGTTGCAAAAAATTGTCAGGCTGAAAGACACTTTTTATGACTGGTCAACATGTTACAGTATGTAGATTTACCAATCAACCAAACTTGACGCTCCTAGTAGTGTTATTAACTATGTAGTGATTATTATCAACGCCAATACGAGTATAATTAAAATTCCTGATGAAAAAATAGCACAAATAAAACAATTATGTGTAAAATGGAGCAGTAAAGCTGTGGTCACAAAGAATCAGCTCCAAAAAATTGGTTGTGTAAAACCTCCTAGGTTGTTTATAAATCAAATTCTATACGTATTACGTAACTCTCCAGCTAAGAGACACATTGCTCTCCCCATGGGTTTCTACCAAGATATAAAAATGTAATGAATTTTTTAATTGTTCCAAAATAACTCGTGTTGTTGCATCCCTGTTTGGAGTAGGTGCCAGATATGACAGTGTGGTTTATACCTGTAATATTCCTGATGCACTGAAATTATTGGGTTATATTGTCCACTTTGAGGCTGCCAATATTTATTGGCAAGAAGATGTTGGGCCAAAAAATGGGCAGATGCTACAGTTCTAATCTGGTGTGACAACCTAGCTGTTGCAAATGCATTTACCCATAATAGAGTGAGAGATAACATATTGATGGCTATGATAAGATCTGTATGGCTGTATACTGCAGCATATAATATTAACATAATAGTCAAACAAATCTCAGGTATAAATAATGTATATGCTGATGTCCTGTCCAGATAGCAACATTATTGTAGCTGTGTTTTTGGTTGGCTTTTTTGTGCTTTTTTCGCCTTGCCTCGCACCTGCCAAATAGTGCCAAGATTGATAAGACTAGATATCTAACCTTTGGTGATGTAATATGGAGTCAACCTGGAGTTCATTTAGTGATAACTTGTGCAAAGAATATGCAGGCTTCTGGCCAAAAGCAGGTAGTACAGTTACCTCTGTTGAACCATTCAGTTTTATGCCCAGTTCAAGCTATAAAAACTTTGATAAAAGCACAAAATGTGTCATACAAAAATGGTCCTTTATTTCAAATAATGACAAAGAAAGGCATGGTTCCTTCACTTGCTAGATCTGTACTAAAGCTGGCAGTTATCAACATGGGTTTGAACCTGCAACACTTCACGTCCCACTCCTTTAGGAGCAGTAGTGCTTCCCTGGCCGTCAATGGCAATTTCACTCTGGAGAACATAAAGCAACATGGCAATTGAAGAAGCGAGGCAGTTTGGCTTTATTTGAAAAATACATCTACTAGAGCTAGTGTCAACAAATCATACAATGATATTTTGGGTTTGGCACTTCAGTAATTAACTTTTTTACCATTTAACAAGTATTTGGCCTTCAGAGTCAATCACTTTTTACCAACAGTTACCTACACTCAACTGTCTTGGGCTTCTGTGTAGTCTTCAAAGTATTATGAACAGTTACAGAGTCAGATTGTGACCTTCAGGACAAATTAAAGTAACTTATATCTTCTAAAACATACCAAGTCTTCACAGTCATGTATTTGTTTAAGTTTACTGCTTAACCAGCTTGCTGTCTTTTACAGTTGATAACAATAGTGGTTTCGAGTACTTAAACTTGTATATAGTTAATAGCTAGTAGTATGAGGACCACTTCTGAGTAACATGTTTTCACACATAAAGTAGTTTAGCTCTTCTAATTTGTTACTTAGTGGTACTGGGCTTGACTAGAAGGTTTTATACTCTTTAAGACATTAAAGAAATGTAATACTTGTAAATCATGGATGTTTTGTAACTGAAGTTATTTTTAATGTAAAGTTTTAATAAACTCCAAATATCTTGTTAAACAATTGCTATTTGTTCTGCTTTCCCCTCTTCCAACTAGTCTACAGAATCACAATCAAGCTAGCCTTTGCTTACTGAAAAAAATTTACCAAGATCCTATGAATAACTTTATATTCATCAACTATTCATTGTGTGCAGAGATATTTCCTTTTTTGTGTACTACATCAGCTGTTGTGTAAATTATTATCAATGTAAATTATGTAACATTAGAACTAGAACTAAAGGAACATCATGGTTTATTTAATGCTTTGCATTAATGAAAAAGGAGACATGCACATAATGACCATAAATAAGCTCATAAAAGATGTACTAGTAAATAAAAAAACACTGGTATGTTAACATGTAAAAATATTTTTTCAGGATTATATGTATTACACTTTATGATTAATAAAAAAATCCTATTTTAGTAAACTTCCTTGTGACAAGGCTAGCAAGAGACATTCAGGGAAGAGTGGGGCGGGGTTGTTTGTATGGGATTCAAGAACAAGGAAAACAGTCCCTGGAGTTACTTTTATCACTACATACATACATGTACATACTGCATGCACAAACACTCAGATTTTAAGCATGTCTGTATTACTGAGAAGTTTTTTACTGAAAAGTCAGGATGTTTTTTCACTAAAATTCTCCCCAAGAGTGTAAAGCTGTTGTGTTCCTATGATATTTTATAAGAAAAATGTGTTTACATACCACACCATCTCCTATCAAGTATTTTTGTACGGTCACTAAAAATATCTTTCTGCTTTAAAAACATGCAGTGGTATTTGTCATATTACAATTTTTTGTGTATTACATCAAAGTGGGAGGTCGAAAATGTGATACGGGGATGTTGGAAGAACAAGTCTTTATTTCACGTCGGGGTAAACTTTTGGGCCGTACAAATATTGTGAATGTGTTGTTTATGCATAGTTCTAAAGGTTGTTGCACATTTACGTGGCGCGGTGCGACGTGGTACGATTTTTACTACATGCTAGGCAGGCAAATTTTTTTTACTTTGCACATTTGGGCGATTTTTCGAAGCGGTTTTCACTAAATTGAAAAAAATCAATTCGCGCCGGACATATGTATAAGCAGTGAACTACTTCCATTATTTCAGTTTTATTTAGCCGCACCACGCCGCGCCACGCTCGTGTACAATGGGCTTAACACTCTGAATGAATTTTGACATTTGAGCATCAATTCTGATTACACACCTGTGAGTTTTGTTGATGGTTATGAGTTTGTCAGAGCCGAAAAGAACAGGGCCACATTTACAAAAGTATTCATCCTTTTTTACTAAACTTACTCTATTTTTGATTATATTTTGTGAAAATAGTCCCTACCTCTGAATGAGAATGACTGATGTTATAACAGAAAAAAACCCATTAAAGTCAATGCCTCATATATTGACATAATACAAACAAGAGATTGCTTAAGTATGTACATGAAACCACCGAAAGAGCAAATATTGACAAAACCAGTTTAGATGAAGAGCACAATTGTTTTTTGGGGGGCTAGTAATCGTCTGATGTGTTCAGATTTGACTTTGGGCCCCTACTTCAAAGTTAAAATAGTATAGTCAAACTTAAAAGTGCTTATAACTCCCTTATTCCTGGTCCTAGAGGTTTGTGATATAAAACTAGCCTATAGGAAATCACTGATTAGGTATCTTCTGAGACTGTTCACATCAGAGCAAGGTGGGGGTTCACATAAGACATACTATAACAAAGCCCCCCCCCCCCCCCCCCCCCCCATTCCCGGAAAAAAAAATTTTTGGTAAAAATTTATGTTTCCATTCCTGTAAATTTAACACCACTCTCAAGAAATAATTTTGTACTTTGGGTGGAACCCCTTTGCATTATTTTTCAAGGGGGGGTTCAAACCCCTGAACCCCTCCCTCTGGATCCGCTAGTGTACTTCTTTAATTCTAGTAAATAATCTTGGCCGTCATCTTGAAAGTGCTTTTATTTCCAAATCAAGTTAGTTACCCTTTCCCAGTGGGTACATCTTGTTTTGACAATGTTTTAGAATTTACAGACACTTTTCCAAGTATTGACAGATTCTATTCTATTCTGGATTCTTAAACTGTTTAATCTCGGCATTTAAATAGACTCTACGGTGCAATAATCATAAGCACTTTTGCCAAATTCATCAGTCCATGCGTATATCAAGGTTCATTACCACAGAGACACCAGATGAGTTAGAAATTATCCTGGAAAGAACCTGTAGATCAAATATGATTTCACATTCTACCTGAAGGAAGCAGAATGAACATCATCAGGGAATTCCTTCCAGATTGTAGGAGCACCAATAGCAAAACTATGACAAATTACCTTTTTTGCGGTGAATGTAATGTAATGTGTATTTATACCCAGCACAATGTCTCCTAATACTACAGGACACAAAGCACTATTAAACCCATCCGACTGAACAGGTACTTCCCCAACTAGAAAGTAACTGACATTCTTCTAACTGGAAGATAGAAGCTCAAGGATGACCATTTATCAACGTCCTTGAGGTTCTTTAGCCTGGCACTGGGGAGAGGACCCAATGACAGGGGACCGCCATTTTAAGTGGTCATCCAAGCCATTATGTATCTGCCTGTACCCGGGTTTGAACTCATATCCTCTGAGTTCCTAGACAAATGTGCTACCCGCTAGGCCTGGTGAATTACAGGTGAATGCATCATTGCAACCATTAGGGGTCAGAAATCATTTATTTGTCCATTGATCTTATCCACAACTACACTATCCCTCCTAGTTTGGGTTTCTTCCTTGGATAGTGGTAGAATACTCTGAGGGGGAGGCTGGCTTTCACCTTGACAAAGAGATTTCCTCAAAGTGGTATGAACAGTTCCATAGCATTTAAACAGAGGGGACCCGTTTTGGAGTTCATAGAAAATATTTGAGTAAACAGTTTAGGTTGGGTATGGGTTAAATTTGTAAATATGGGTACTAATTTATATTTTTGTGTACTGTCTAGTTTATTTGTATTGCCTGTAGTTTATGTCATTTATCCTTGTTATTTTTAGAATATTAAAGTGAAGTAATATCCTTAGGCTAAAATAAGTAATTGAAACTTTTCTTTAGCCCTATTTGATAAATTTCTGGTAAACTGTTATTTTTAATTTTAGAGTGTAAGTTTTAATCATATACAACTCACACTGGTAAACATTCTATTTTGTCAACTTAATTATTTTTGCATACTGGAGAGTTTAATCTATAATATTTTCTAACAATGTAATGTAGATTATAATGATTCAGTGGGAAGTCTGCAAAGGGTGTTTCCAATGGAAATCACAATGCATTCAATACTGACTAGAGTTTTTACATTGTACACCAGTGGGAAGTAAGCCGGGTAGTTACATGCCTAATAGACATTTCTCAGCTGTGGTGATTTCCCCTACATAGGTAATTAGTTTTGCCTCATTTGCATACACTGTTTATGATATAAGTGGAGAATCTCCTGGTAACTTTTGTGAAATACCCAGGGACAATTCATGTTAATTTCGTGTCATCTGACACCCTAATTCAATGCACCATATAAACCAATAGAATTTAGAAGTAAATTATATAAAACACAAAACCAAATATACCAATTGGTAAACCATGAAGAGATTATTCAAGGCAGACTCTAAAAAGCATTAGGAATACCCCTGTTCCACTTTTGTGATAGACCTTAAGACACAACCAATGTTAAAATTAAGGGGAGATCTGATAAAACTGAAATAATGTATTTAATTTTCCTAAAATGAAACGATCTACTTCACCAGCCAAATATTGAACTTATGACCTGCTCTATGACTACCACAATAGATAAAAATAGCTCTGAAATGTGGATAACATTGGCTCTATCCCACAACAAATTGGTTCAAATGAATCATACACAAATTGGCATTTTTACCAAATTTACACCCACCAGATTGCTCCCAAGATAAAATTGGTTAAATTGGCCCACAGGATAAAATACCTGTCAAAATGGCTTCAGAAAATTATTGTTCTTTCAAAGAAATTATGTTAAACAAGGGATAAAGATCATAAAAGTTTTATGTTGGTGAACAGAAGGTACTGATTTAACCTATATACGATTCAATTAAACTTTTATAGCACTTAATCTCCATCAAACCAATTGCACTTTTCATAACTCTAACTAAACAAGTGAGCAAATGACAGACCATAAATGGCTTTTATTAAAACATCAAAAATCATCATGAACTGATATTAAGGATATCAATCACCCAAAAAGTACTCATTTATTACAATTATTGATTATTTCCAAGTAGACATTTCTCAGCTTTGGAGGTTTTTCCCACTTTGGTAGTTAGTTTTGCTTCATTTGCATACACTGTTTATGATATAAAGTGGAGATTCTCCTGGTCACTTTTGTAAAACCCGGGGACAAATTATGCTAATTGACCAGACCATGTGCAAGCAATATTAAAGTGTCATTTTTCTGTTTACACAGAAAGGTCATGCAAGAACTGTCTGCATCCAAATTATATTGTTTGAGCTTACCTGTTACAAACTTATGTACATTTTATTATATAAAAAATAAACCAAAAGGCAACCCCATTATCATAAAAAATTATGTGCTTTCATGTTTAATGATAAAGGTATTTCCTTATTGTAGCTCACAAAAGCCAGTGAACCATCATTTGACCGTAAAGGAGGGACCAAAGGTTAAATCTGACAACATCAGAAGATTCCCAGCCAATGATTTCCTACAAGTTGGTTTCACATTGAAAACCTCTAGGCACTTTTAAGTTTGACTATCTTCGTTTGACCTTGAAGGAGGGGCCCAAGGTTAAATCTGACCACATCGAAGATTCCCAGTCCATGATTTCCTATAGGTTTATTTCACACTGCAAACGTCGAGAACCAATAATAAAGGAAATATAGGCACTTTTAAAATCCGCTATATGGGGCACTTTAGTACTCCATGGATGACCTTGAATTAAGAGCTTCAAGATCAGATGTCTGCAAGGTTGTAGAGGACATGTATATCTGTTATACATATCACCTATGAAGACCTTCAACCTTCTACCTATGAGAATACAGCCAGTAGAAAATGCAGATAATTTTCAAAGAAATACCCCCATGGCCATAATTTCAGTCCCAGAGAAGCTTACCCCCTAGTGAAGATATCCAGCAAATTTGGTGAACCTAGCTGATGCAGTTTTCCTCTCAGAGCATTAATGCCCAAAATCTCCTTACATGGCGGCGTAGCGAACGCTAAACCAAAGTGTCCACATCCAACTGATCCATCCGGTGGATACAATTAGATCATTATCAATTTTACCAGTTCTCCCCCAATTTTAGCATTCATTGTGTCTCAAGGTTAATCACAAAAGTGGAACAGGGATACTCCTAATTTTATTAGAGTCTGCCCTGATTAATCTGTTCATGATTTAATATTGTCTATATTTGGCTTTGTGTTTTATATATAATTTACTTCAAAATTCTATTGGTTTATATTGTGTGTTGAATTAGCATAATGTCAGCTGACACCAAATTAATATGATTTGTCCCTGGGTGTTTCACAAAAGTAACCAGGAGAATCTCCACTTTTATCATAAACAGTGGATGCATATGAGGCAAAGCTAACTATCTAGGTAGGGAAAACCTCCACAGTTGAGAAATGTCTACTTGAGGCCATGTTTACATGGTCAAGATTTCAGGGGGTTGATTTGCCGATTTGGCAAAGTTCTGTATTGTCCAGTTCGAAGTCCTAACACCAAAAATATCAGTTACAACAACTGAAACAAGCTTACTGAAACATCCTTAATGCATTTGATTATCCCCGATGATCATAGCCAACTTGATCAGTACAGTTAGGAAGAAAACTTCCTACAGTGGAACAGGGGTATTGTTTTTACAGCGAGATGATAATCTTAGTGAAGACCAATACCTTTTTGTAATATGATTTTATATTATTTTACAATAATCTCTTTATAATCATCAGTCCTCCATGAATGTAAATTTGATGGTATTTAAAGCCTAAGTATTGTTTTAACTTTCTCTGAGGGGCCACGGTGGCAGAGTGGTAACACTCTCGCCTCCCACCTCTGCGGCCGGGGTTCGATCCCCGTCATGGCCGTAAGTGGGAAAGCTGGTAGTTGCTTGCCGTTGGTCGGCAGTTTACAGTACAGAACCCTAGCGAACTATATGTACTGGTTTCCTCTGCCCTTCAAACTACCCGTCGTGATATGACCTGTACAGTGTTGAAAGCGACGTAAAACCCCAAATAAACAAATTAACTTTCTCTGTCTAAATGAAAATTTAAAGTTCTGTTTGATTTGTTTATTGATGAATAATACTGGCAACACTATCAATACTATCAATATTAGATTTCATGGGTTTTGTACTTGGTGACTTGGTGGGGAAAACAAATGTGCCAAAGAGAGTGTTTTCACCAGCAACTTCATTAAAAACTGACAACCTTTTCGTCCAAACTATTAAATTAATGTTTCAAAAGTAATTATATTAATAATAATAACAATGCATATACAATAAGGAAATACCTTTATTTTATCATAAACCAAGAAATCAGATAAATTTAGGATAAAGGGGGTTGCCCTTTGGCTTATTTATTTTATATACATAAGTTTGTAACAGCTTTAGTCAAGCAATATAATTTGGATGCAGACAGAACTTGTATGCCCTTGCAATATAAACAGAAAAAGTCACTTTAATGTTGCTTGCACATGGTCTGGTCAATTGGCATAATTTGTCCCTGGGTTTTCACCAAAGTGACCAGGAGAATTTCCACTTTATATCATGAACTGTGTATGCAAATGAGGCAAAACTAATTACCAAGGTGGGGGAAACCCCCAAAACTGAGAAATGTCTAATGTGGCAGTACCTGTCTAAAATAAAATTTCAGTGGTGGAAACTGGGCAATATGATGTTTTGTCTGTCGGATTTTTTAAGGACTGGCCAGCTGGATCTATTATGAAATCTCAAAGTTAGTTAGGTCAAAGTTAGGGTTTTACGTCCCGTTCAACAGCCAGGGTCATATTGGGACAGGTCCTCAGAATTGCCACTTGTGGGACTCGAACCCACAGAGGTGACAGCCTATGATTAGATGCCAAACTTGCTAACCACTAGGCCACTGAGGACCTCCTTATGAAATCTCAAGTGGCTGGTTATAAAGTGTGTGGTGTCTGTTTTTTGACAAATTAGTGTGTGTTCTTGTTAAACAGATTTGTAATCCACATGAGAAACGCTTAATTATTTTGTTGATAATTGAAAATATAACTCTAATTTGACAGTTAGTAATTTCATTGCAACAGTTGAGTAAATTAACTATTGAAGCTTTGAAAGTGAAACAATCACATTTCTTTAGTGTAATATGCCAGCCCCTTAGTTATTGATTGAAAATTGGAAAAAGCCCTACAAAGAAAAGCCCTACAGGAAAAAATCCTACAGTTTTTGATTTCCATCTAGAAAAGCAATACACCATTTTCTAGATATTGGAGAAAGCCCTATAGATCATGCTTATGTTTACAAATAAAAGGGTTGATCATTACTTGAAGGGTATTTCAACTGCTATTCAAACTACCATGTGCTGTAATTTTCAATCCCAGTATAACTTGGTATTTTTACACAATAAATCATTTTTTTCGATAACAAAGTAAAACCTCACTTGATTACAGTTACTCAATCTGTAACTCTCTGTTCAGAGAGGTCTCTCAGCTCTGGATCTGCGCAAACTTCAATGTGTTCAGAACAGCCTTGCCAGAATTGTTCTCAACTCCACCAAGTATTGACACATCACTCCAGTTAGAAAAGCACTACACTGGTTGCCGATTAAGTACAGTTCTATCTTTAAGGCTGCTGTGCTTGTATTTAAGTTCCTACATAGTGGTAACCCCAAATACTTTGTACCCTTCCTGATTCCCAGACATAGTGCATATAACACTCGTTGAAGTCAATCTGATAGCATATTTCTTGAGGTTCCCCACTATGCTTCAGTTTTTACGTCTCGAAAACATTTTGGACTCAGTTTTGCGTATGATGCACCTATGATTTGGAGCGACCTTCCTGATGAGGTCCCATCTGCAAATTCACTTACCTCTTTCAGGTCAAAGTTGAAGTCATACCTCTTTGGAAAAGCATATCCACCCTAAATTTCCAATCTCCTCCTCTGTTCTCTGCGGTGCTGACCCCTGCAATGTCTTTGGTTTATGAATATCTTTGTTTATGAAGATTTGGATTTGTTAACTTTCCTTACATTAGTAATACAATAAATTTTGGGGGATTTTTTTGTTTTTATATGTTATTTATATTGTGAATGTTAACAGTATTTCTGTACTATTTAATTTTGCAGGACAATAAATGGGTATGTCATATAGTAAATACTAAAAGCAACAATAAAAATGATATATAACTTTGAAATAGTTTTTGTTTCCATGTTGTACTATCTAAAATGGATCAAAAAATGGTGTAGGGTGTTCTTGAGTGGGGGTCAACATATTGTATGACTTTTTTCTGTTTGGATTTTCTCTGACGGGCTTTTCTATACATGATGAAAAACTGGTGCAAGATATTTTGGAAAAACGAAGCACCAAGAAATTGATATTTGTGTAACTTGATAGATTTTACACACCAGTGAAATATGTATTATCCTTAACATTCTGGAATCATTTATTTTAGGCTCTTTGAAAGGAATTCTGCTGGACATGTTATACCATAGCCGCACTCCGTAACACTCATGTTTTTGAAGCGCCCATCTACAATCTTACATTATTGCTCATAAATTACTAATATGTTGTTTTTAGGTAAAAAGTTTCCATATAAGCCCAATAATCGGTGAAATGTAATTAAATTATATCCATTTTCAACAAAATTGTCCTTATCTTAGCAGTTATGTCAGCTTTTATTGCATCGAGATTTGTTTACCAACCACATATTTTACTTCCAGTTGGTGTGTGCTGAAACGTGGTTACCCCAAATTCGAGGTTTTTTTCTTAAATGCCTGGTTGGTGTTCATTGTTGTAAATGCCCATCCACAACTTTTGCAAATATTTAGTCACATTGCCCATTTAAAATACTGACCCAACGCTCTGGTTTGCAATATTATAAATTCAGTGGACCAATACACCTAGCCTTGTCTATGGGCTGTACCAGAAACCCTGGCTCAATACATGAAATGTTGTAAGTCTGTACAAATACTATGCTGGTTTTTATATGCAACATAAAACCTTGGAATTTGATCTTAGACCTTAGCTAATAGGCTCTAGTTAGAACTAAGTCGAATGTGAAGTAAAATGTAATGCTCCTTCCCTTTGAAAATTAATTATGTTTTCTACAGGTCAGATTGTTTCTTTTAGTCATGCTTAGTTCCAGTATTCAGTTTGCTCTTTTAATATCATGGATACTTGCTATTGCAAAAATATAAAAATATAGAAAAATATAGAAAATATGAAACACAAAAAAATATCTGAGAGCCTAGAACAAAACTGCCCAATACCAAAAGATGTACAATACTGTACATACATGTCCATTTGTGTTAATCATTAAATTTTGCATTCTGAAGAACAGTCACAATTGAAACTGTTGTTTGGGAAATGTGTACGAAGTCCTTTATCCCTCCAACATTATAGTTTCATATCAAAATTTTCTTTGTTAATGAGCTTAAACACCCCTGTACACCACTGGTCACCCATACTACCCGTGATCGTTAGCTTACGTTCCACCCACATACCTGTTAAATTATTTCATTAGTAATTCAGAAATAGGTCAGTGTACCAACCTGGGTAGGAATGGTTACAATGTAAAAACTCTAATTGGTTCACAAATTTTGTTCATTTTTATTAGTTCAGTAGGCTCTATCTATAATGTATTTTTAGAATCTGCATGAATTTCAGAGAGTATGGAGCCCCTTGTACGACATTCACAAAATTGTTTTAGTCATTTTGTATGTTGTACTCACAACATTCCTTCTCATCATTTCTTCATCATCTGGTGCTCACAACTCATTTTCTCACGATTACCAGATAAGGATATGGTTGCACTGAAATAAGTCATGAATACTGCAATATCTGGGGATCACTACTTTGTACAGATCACCAAATGATGTTGTGAGCGCCACACAATATATTCAACTAGACATGCTCACAAGATCTCCAGGTGATAACTACAAAATCAATGGTGTTCACCGCATAATAAATGTTCAAATAAAGATCAGTGTCCTCAGAGGGACTCCATAATATGGAGATAAAGAAAGACAAATATTCAAATCTAATAAAATCTATATATACACTAAAAACAAAAAGAAGAAAAACAAATACTCTATACTCTGTAATACTAGTACTAACACAAACAACAATAATGTTATTCTTGTAAAATAAGAAAAAAAGCATAGTAACATGAAAAGACTCACAACATAAATCACTACAGCCTGATCAGCATCGTATCAACAATCCAAATTTTCTGGAAAAAGCTTTCTGTAATTGACAGATCCCTATATCCATTGTGACTATCCCTACTGTTCCCCTATATTCATGGTTAATTTTTTATCAGCCACAGCACATTCAAAATTTTCAAGCTTTATCCAGAAGTAAGTTTCTTTTCACATAGCAGGAAAGTCGGTGACAGGCAGGGTGGAACAATATTGACAATGGGAGTGATAGAGATTTACAATTGATATTCATTTTGAAATACCGAAGTTAAAAGGTGTATATTCAGATTTTTTGGTCAAATTACAAAGTTCACTCAGAATGATAGTATTATGCATAAACAAAATATTCATAATATTTTTCTTCCCAAATTTTTACCCAGTGCCCATTCTCTAGTTTATAAAATGGTACAATAACATACGCCAATTGAATTATTATTTTTTTTCTGTTTTTCTACTTCTTTTTTTACAATACTAAAAGTATCTTTTGTTGCATATATATATATATATATATATAAGGTCACCGTAAGATAATTAAAACTTTGAGTATATTTTATGCTATCATATTAAGTTAGAGACATTTAAATTAAGGTTTGTAAGGACACTTTAGGGTTATCTTAAAGAAAGACTTTAAGGTATCCGTGTAAAAGTGTGTGTGTGTGAAGACATTAAAATGCTTTAAGATAGGGTGACCTTATTATTAGAGATGTTTAGTACACCATATATAAGGCATGTAACGTTAAATAATTCCCGTAAGAGATACGTTAGGTTTTAAGTGGATGCATTTGCTATATTGGGTTTAGCAATACGTCCATATAAAGGAAGGCAGGTAGATATAGTTTCTTTGATGTGCTAACATAATAGCATACTTTATAAATATGCCCCTGGTATTTATATGGCAAAAATAGTGAACTGACACTTAAGTAAAATATAGTGTAAATATTTATCTGCTCATGGGGCTGTGATATATTTATTTGTATTATGTAGTTGTGTAATAAAATAGATAGGGGTAAATGAACGCAAGGAAGTCACCCTTTACATCTAAAATGGAATGTAAATAACCCCCAAATCGCTAAAAAAAATCACCTGGGCCCATATTCACGAAAGGTCTTAGCCAGGGCTTAGGCTTAAAGTTTCAGACTTTTGTCTTAGGCTTAGTGGTATTCACAAATAATTTAAGACCAGTCTTAGGCTTAGCCAAGGGCTCAACTCTAAGACTGGTTAGTAGTGGGCTTAAATGTTGTAAAGAGGACTTAAATATGGCCATCATAGACTTTTCTCCGCTTTAAAGTTTGAAATGGCTGTGAATAAAGTATAATAATACAGAACACCTCCTTGAAGCAGTCTTTGGGAAGTTTATATGTGGTAACAAGGTGTTCCATTTCAAAACAGCACTTTTCCCAAGATACATTACACTAAATGAAGGATATATGTCACCAATAGTATAGTTTGAATAGAAAAGAAAGATCACATGACACAGAAAACCACTGTGGTTATTTGATAATCTTGGACTTAGCTAAGTCACCCTTTGTGAATCCGGTTTTAAGACAAAACTTAGCTGAGACTAAGTCTTAATTTTAACACTGGATTTAAGCCTAAGACCTGGCTAAATCTAAGACATTTATTGAATACAGGCCCTGATACACATCTACTGCTGATGTAAAGTTTGCATTTCCGTTTTGATAACCAAAAACGTAAAACTAAACCTCTCTAATAACTGTTATTATTACAGGTATTTTACGGATCAGATTGAGGCATAGTTTTACTATAGTTACATAACAATCTTAAGTGGTGTACTAGCACAGCGTTTGCCTTCTCTTATATAATTATGTAGTTATGTACAAGCCCAATTCACTAGGTCTATGTTTGTAGTCAGCTCAACTTAAATTTGGCGGTAAATATATTGGATTGGCATACATTAAAGCAAAAGTAATATATTTTCTATTATATTTATTCTTACTTGCAGCCTTTAGAAGCTGTCTAACACTTACTCTGTAATCAATTATTTTCACGTGGTATCACTTCAGCTAATAACTTTGATTTGTGAGAATTGATTCCCACTGAAAAGTGCAGTCTCCACTGATCATTCATTTAAAATCTAATGATGTATGAAAATAACTTTCTGTGGAATATATTCTTCCATGATGACATCTGACATATCCACCCTCTAAGACCTGCGTCTTTTATCTAAAAAGTCTTAGATTGTAGGTCATGCAACTACTTCATTAGACAAGGACTTCATTAAGAACAAATTCACTTTGTCATTGAAGTCCAGGTTTCAAATATCATAATGCAACAACCATATCTGACACATTACAAATCCATGTACTGCATACACAGTGTCATTTTGGATTATTAAAATATTTTACCCATCAGACGTAACATTTGAACCCACTTTGCAGCCTTTGGGATTCCTACTCGTCTGATTAGGCTACCAGTTCTTTTGTATATAGTTTGCTAAGAGGTAGTACCTATTACAGTTTAAATAAAAAAACGTGTAAGAGTTTAAAGTTTACTTATTTATTTATTTGTTGTTTTACGTCGTGTTTAATGCCCAGGGTCATATTGTGACGGGTAGTTTACAGGTGGAGGAAACCAGTGCATACTGCACTGTAAACCACCAGGCATCTGCAAGTAACTACCAACTTTCCAACATGAAGCGCCCGGCCTGAGATTCGAACCGGCGGCCTCAGAGGTTGGAGGTGAGAACTCTAACCGCTACACCACCAACCCCAAATTTAGTAATCAAAGAAGCGGTTTTTTAAATGCCATAAAAATCACACTTTGATTTTACCTGAAAGCTTTCAAATATCTCAAGATTACCTTATATTCAGTTACAGTGCATATTACAAGCAAAAAAAAACTGTATATTTCAATCCAGCCTTTAATAAAATGAATGTTCATAGGCAAAGATTATTTGCAGAGCCTTTATTTGAGAAAAAAAAAACCAATCCTTCAAAGTTTACATTGTCTGATAAGGGTGAAAGAACTTGTCTAGACTTAAAGTTACATGTAATTGTTTAGGTGCAGGGGGTTGTTAATTTTAAACCAAAATTGGGTATATTTGTGTACCTAGATTTCTACTTGATAAATACCAGTCCTTTGAATATCGCAACATGCAGAAACTATTGACTTAAGCTTTCAAAGAAATGCTAGACTTCAGGTTTAGGTGCAGTTTAAAAATACTACAAACAGTCATTTTCAGCGTGGTTAAAAAAACCTTTGTACAAATATTTCCAAGAGACATATTTTTGTCTACAGGACACTGGCCCTGTCGACTAAATATCCTAAATAAAAGGCCCAATGGGAAAATTGTTTTATCAGCATAAATTTGCATATATTACACAGAGTGGTAGATATTCATATACTCGCAGAGTATAACTTCTAAGATTATGGAGACACAATGAGCAGATTGTGGTCGTGTTGGATAGGGCAACCTGGAACTAAACCTTGCATTTGATAAGGTATGTAACCTGCTTGATTTTGAAATTTATGTGTGGTGATAATTGTATATTGATCCCGATATCATGTGGACTGCACGAGTGTAATCATATAAGGAAACTGAAAAAATGCATTATCCATAGACAACACCATGCAATATTAACTTTCTGAAATCTTGAGAAATATTACCCTTTTTGCACTAAGAGTTCGTTAGAAGAATTGTTGTCACTTGAGAAAAGTAAATTATGTTTATTTTAATAGGTTCTATTGCTCTTTTAGACAGTATTCCACAGGAGAAATATTTACCAACCTCTGCAGATTTATGTACACAAAGTAATAGATAATATTTTTGTTACTAAGTGCAGAGTAAAAATAGTAAATAGGTTTAGTGTTACTTTTTGACTAAAAAAACGAAAACGTAAACTTATTTACGTCAGCAGTAGACGTGTATCAGGTGATTTTTTTAGTGTTTTGGGGTTTAATAACGTCATGTTTTATACGTAAAGGGTGACTTAATTTCTTACATTCACCCACCCCTATCTATTTTATTTAAAAAGTACAAGATACAAATAAATATCTGGTAGTTCCATATAAAGATACATCTACATCACATTTTGGTCAAGTTTCAGTTCACTATATTTTTCCATAAAATATCAGCATACTTCTTTTGTATCCCATCATAGTGATTACGTTGATCTGTATTCCTTTATGTAGATGTATTACTAAACCCTAATATAACGAACGCTTCCACTTGAAACCTAACGTATCTCTTTTGGGAATTTGTGTACGTTTTGTGCCTTTTAAAGGATTTTTTTTCATTTATTTAATTAGTTGAGAGCTATAACATACCATACACTACAAGCCATCAGGTTATGTAAATTAAAGATATGATCTTAATGTATACGTTAAAATGTAATGTATTTGAATGTATTCTTGAAATCTTGTAATAACCTTACTGCAGGCTTTATTTTGAATTAATCCAGGCTTGAAAAAATATCTATTGGGGCTGATGTAGACCAAGTTTCTGTCCCATCACTGATTGCTAGTGATATACTGATGATACACAATGGCAAGGGACAGAGTTCACATGCACTTGTTTTCTGTGTAAATATCGAACTGTAGCACATAACTTAAAAAGTCCTTCCTGTGTCTTTATAACTGTATCCGGTTTACAATACCTATGTTTTTACAGTAAACTGCTTTTACAAGCCAGGATTTTCTATTGTAGATAACTTTGCAATGTTGAAGGTTTGTTTACATTTAAAAAATAGGCTCAATTACATACATGCTAGTTTCATTGGCATTATTACCTCCACCAAGGAGGTTATGTTTTTACCTGCGTTTGTTTGTGAGTTTGTGAATTTGGGCGTTTGTTTGTGAAGAAGATGACTCAATACCTTATCAAGATCTTGATGAAATTTTCAGGACATGTCTGAAAAGGTAAAAGGAAGAAATGATTCAATCCAGATCTGGGAGTGATCTGGATCACTATCTGGATCTTCTGGATCCATGAAGTGTATTTTTAAAAACAGATAACTCAAAAAGTTTGATGAAATTTGTAGGATATGTCCTAAATGGGACAAGGAACAAGTGATTAGATTCTGGGAGTGATCTCGATCACTGTCTGGATCCATGCAAAATATATTGGGAGTAATCCTGATTGAGGTAGGCACTGTCTGAGTGCTCTTGTTCTTTTTAAGAAGGCAATAAGCCACTCTAGTTTCCTGTTAAATAACTTTTGCCCTTTCAAAATTATATGCAGCACTGTAGAATTAGTAGTATCAGGATGTTTCAGGATTATGTTGGTTATTTTTGAAGTAATGCTTTGACTTGATTTTAGTATACACCATTTAATAGCAGCCAGAACTGTGATACTAGATAAACAAATTCCTTTCATAATAAGACAACAGAAATAAAATATTTATGGATTGCAAAACATTGCCTCTGGTTCCAGACACAAGTGAAAAGCAGGGGTGGGATAAAATAAGTTTTATTTACAATTGATTAGCATATATACATGTAGTACACTAATGTCTATTTACAATTGTTGACATTCATTTACATATTTATATGAATTAATTTATGAAATTTATTAATAATTCAGAACTTTTAATACATGAGGCCACCTTAAAGTCACAAACCCAAGTTTGGCACTTGCCAAAGTGTGAGCCAAAGGCCACCTTAAAGCAAGTGGATACAATTTACGGTTGACAGGGCGAAGTTAAGGTCACCCCAAAGTTTACAAGAATGAAACATGTGACCCTAAGGTCACCACAGGTTAGCATGAGTTTGAGGTGGCCTTAATGGTTATTTAATTTAATTTACAATTGAAAGTAGTTGTCAAATCTTTGTAAGGGTTAATTTTTAAGCTGTTTAGGTTGGTGAACTACAAAATAAAACTGATAACAAGGAATATGTGAAACTGAGAAAAGTCCCCAAACCCCAACTAGTGAGAAGTAGGGATGTATAGTTGTTTCTTGAAAGTGGAAGCAACCTGGTCTGAACCCTGATGATCTAGGGTGATGTACCTCCAAACGCATTCCGACGTCCAGGTGCCATGACTTTGGATATGCTGTAAATCTACATTAGTATTGAAGGTGTAGGTGGCACCTGAACTGCGGAAGGCGTGAAAGGTGAGTTTAGAGGTGGACAAATTTAGTTTTTTAAGAATTAGGCGAAAGTGTCGCCTGACCTGTGTATCTGTTAGTGGGACCCAACCCTTGGAGGTCTTGTATTGAAATAGAGGATGGTTGTTAGAGCCTGGAGTGATGGCCATTAAATTTTTGACAGCTGTGACTGGGCATATGGGATTGGAGCCTAAATCAGGAATTTTAAAAATTTTGACCACATTCCTGGTTTGCATGGTTTTAGACCATTTTATGAGGACTTCAGTGCCGGGATGTGCAAAAATTATATCAGCCCTTGCGAGGTGGTATAATGGAGAAAATTGGGCAGTAGTGTGAGGGACTAGATTGGATAACCATAAGAAAGAAAAATAAGCTAAAGTATAAACTGCTTTGAAGACTTGTCCCATATACATAGAATCACAGGTTCTAACAATTAAGTGTAAAGTGTCAATATCAATGATCTTTTTCAATTGAACTTTAAAGGGTTGGTGTAGAATCATGGCTTTGTGGAAATACTTGATCCTCTGGTCATTAAAAATTTCCACAGAAATGCCAAACAGTGATAACTTCGCTTTAATGGCTGACATATGGTTGGCCATAGCTGAGGGTGAGAATTGGTTGGATTCCAAGAAATGTAGATATGCTATTAGGATTAAAGGGGTGAGGTTAAAAATACTTAGCTTCATGAAGACTGTAAACGCTAGAAACAGCCTGAATATGCTAGTATAGTTTTTATCTGTTGCTGGTCTGAAGGCCATATGGGTCTTCTGAAGGCCTAGGTGCAGTAATTTGAGTATTGATGGATGGAGGCCTACAGAATAAAGGCAACATTAAATGGACCAATCTATGGCAATGTGACTTTCATCGACGTTAATCCATGTGTGAACAGGTAATAGGTGACATAGGGTTGCATTTGCCATGGGCCTACTACTCCACCTGGACAAAAGGTCTGCAATAACATTAACTTTTCCTGGGATGTGGGTGACTTTAAGATTGATATTCATGGTGGCAACTTGGAATTGAATGTTACGAGCAATGGCGGCCAATGTTAAGTCCCTAGTTTTACCTGAGTTTAAGACCTGAACCACTGCTAGATTATCACAAGCTATGGCCACCTTGGTATTCCTCCAGGCTTTGCCCCATACTCTTAAAGCTGCCAGAATATTCAGCATCTCCAGATGAACTATTAGCATGTCCATATAACCTAGTGGAATTTGGAGAGCATACACTTGCGACCCCCAACATGCACGCTTACCCTTGAGACTTGCATTTAGTTCAATTGAATGGTCAATGGGTTTTTGGTCAAAAAATGTGATGCCATTGTATTTTGGAATGAATTTAAGGAACCAATTGATATCCCTTTGGGCTTCCCTAGTAACAGGGACCATTTGTTTGTCTATGGATCTAAGCACATCCAACAGTCTATTAAGATAAAATCGAGAGGCTTTGATGCATTTACTTATATAAAGAAGACTACCCAGTAAGGACTGTAACTGACGCTTTCAACAGCATTTTTTGTTGGTCTATTTGGCACACATGTCAATAATCTCATTCAGCTTTACTGGGGGTATTGATATTGTAAAAGTTTTAGTGTCGATAACTATACCGAGACAGTTTAAAACTGTATTAGGAGGTTCCAATTTTTTCTTGGAAATCTTGAAACCCAGATCAGGTAAGAGATGACATAAGGCGTCAAACGAGGCGTCAATTTTACTGGGAAGATCAATCCCAAGAATATCATCAATGTAATTTATGACGTCATAATTACGTTGACGCATAATATGACGCACAGCATCACTTAAACATTGAAATAAAGTGCTGCCATTTCTGTACCCAAACGGCAGGCACGTATCAACGTAATAAAGGTCGTGACGTAATCCTAAGAGATCATACTCAAAGGGGTCCAACTTAACATGGCGAAAGGTGGGACTTATATCCACCTTATACAACTTGCAACCTCTGCCCAATGCCTTAACTTGATCAATGATAGTATCCACTGTGGGTAACTTAAGGACAAAGGGTGTAAATAAGTACTGATCCTTTGGTATACCTGCATTAACAGATTGACCCTGGGGAAAGCTAAGATCAATGATTACCCTACGGGAAGGGGCATTGGGTTTTTCTCTGGTCATCATGGGTGATATGTGCAAGTTATTAATATGTTTGGTATCATAAGGGCCTAAAATAGCCTCATGTTGAATTTCTTTAGTGAGATAAGCCTTGATATCTTCAGGATAATCTACAGCTGAAAGGGGATTATCTTCCTGACCATATAAATTCCCTTCTCTATCATAATCGAGAGGGAAGCCAAATCTTATCAGCAGTGGTAACTGTCTATCCCAGTAACCTTGAAGATACTGGTCCCAAACATCTGGTTTTAATTGTGACTTGAGACTAATTTGACTTTGTAAGAAGTTATACTTGTTTGACTCGAGTATCTTAGTATAGAGTGTTATAGGGTTATCATCATTTTGGACAGGGTTGACTAAGTTTGGCATAAGCTGCTTGCCCAGAGGAATAAAGCCAAACTTAAACTTATTTTGGGCTTCCCAAAGTTGGAGTGTTGGACAATTAGGTAACACATGCTTGTAAGTTATGGACTTGTCCTTAATACGCAAGGGAAGGTCATATTTGGAGCAAGCAGTGACCTTTGGTGGGCTTGGTTGAGAAATGTGGTCTATGTTTTTTGTGACATTCATTGCCACACTTGGTTTAGATACCCTGTGGTTTGACATAGCAGTATCATAGCTGTGAGAGCTAGCCCTGCCAGCATGAGAAGAACCTGTCTCAACGTTTTGGTCAGAAATGATGGCGTCAATGGGCAGGACGTCATATATGTTTTTACAAGCAATATTTGCATTTTCTTTATGACTCACTTCTTTAAGACTTGTTCTGCGCCTTGCTGTATTTAACTGTGTCGCAGAATTGCTTTGTAAGTGTACTTTTGTCTCTAGGTACTTTTTGAATACTTTTTACCTCCCTATCAGTGATCTTTGTGTTATATCTATGAACCTGTGCACTGATATTTGGTTGGCTTTTGTGGTCAGTGGCCATATTAGTTTTCAATTTGCCTCTACTAAGGACCTGAGTGTAGGAGAGATTGGCAAATCTATAATAATCTGCTCTCCAATTGCTACTAGCCATGGCTACATTACTTGAGATATATACTATTCCATGTTTGGCTTTGGATTCAGATAATTGAGGATTCAATTTATTACTTGAAGCCTTACCAGTATGAGAATTGTTAGGCACTGCAAATCTGCAGTGCCTTATTCGTTTTTTGAATCCTGACGCTTGTTTCTACAATCTTTCAATGCATGTGAGAATCTTTTTCCCAAACTATAGCAGTGAGAACACCAATGCTTATAAAGTTGACCATTGGTGGTGTGTTCAGTTTTATGGCTGCACTTACCCGATTGGAAGTACTTACACATGACACCTTGAGAATCACTTTTTGTTCTAACACTTTGACTTGTGCTTGAATTATTGGTAAGTACTTTTTGAGCGTGTGCTCTTCTAAGACGGTCCAGTTTGTCAGAGTTTAACCAATCTAATTTGCCTTCCTCCATTCTGCAGACGATTAGAGCATGTGCCCCTTTAGCTGAAGCCCAACCAAAGTCTTGGGCGTCTTCCATTAAGTCAGACATATATTCAAGCATTGCATTTTTGAACTTAGTGCTTTTTTCCTCCCAAATGATGGCACAAAAACCTGCCATCCATTGGAAAGTTGACAAACTGTCATACGTTATTCTTGCTTTAGAAGTGCCTGCCAGTACATAATTTTGAGGCCAAGGGATTTGTTGCTTGACTGTAATATTGTTATTGTTAGCCCTTTGTGACTTGAACTTACCTAGTTCATTAATCTTTGTGAGTTCTTGAAGTCTGAGGTCAACAGCCTCTTGTATGTGTTTTGCTGACTTTAAGTATTTGACGGTGGGTATGACGGCGTCATCTCCAGCATCACTGTCCTCATCACCATCTTGAGAGGGTGTACTGCTCACATTCAGGGGGCTGCTTGTAGTCACAGGTGACTATACCTGAAGCTGTTCCTCAGTCCTATCAATCCTCTGCTCGATTGCAGACAACCTACAACTGACAGCATTGAGCGCGTTAAGAATTTGAGAACTTTCACCTTTGGTTTGGTCAGCAAAAGTAGCCGAAGTACTTGAAGTACTCTGTTCCATTATCTGACATTTGCTGCCAACGGGCCGTTTGTGTTGACCATTACATTTTGAACAGTGGAATACTTTAGGCATGTTTACAATATCACAGCACTTGAAATTGTTAACGTGAGCTGATGGGTGTCAATACACAACAATACAGTATTACCCAATAGTATTAAACAAGTTACACAATAAAACCAATACATCTGACAAGTAACAAAAGAAAACCCCGTCAACTCACCTACATGCGACCATTAAAACATAACAGAATAATTCTGTGATATATACACCATAGGACGCCAAAAAGTAAAACAAAGTAAAATACTAAATGAGAATGCTAAAAATACTTTACAAACAACCACCGTTTACAAAATTTTTTTACTGATACATAGTACTGTAAAAATGGTGTCCTGTTTGTTCGACTTCCCTCTCAAGAGTGAAGAATTACTAGTTTAAGTGGGAAATTTTTAATGAAAGGTTAGAGGTCATCCAATAGTATAATAGTAGGACAGACAAGAAGTACCTTTATTAAGGAACTGGAGCAATGAAATATAAGTAAGTAAGTAAGTAAGTAAGTAAGAAACACTTATATATGTACCCCACCCCCATTTACTTGCAAATTTAGAGTGAAGAATTACTAGTTTAAGTGGGAAATTTTTAATGAAAGGTTAGAGGTCATCCAATAGTATAATAGTAGGACAGACAAGAAGTACCTTTATTAAGGAACTGGAGCAATGAAATATAAGTAAGTAAGTAAGTAAGTAAGTAAGTAAGTAAGAAACACTTATATATGTACCCCACCCCCATTTACTTGCAAATTTAATAACTAAATTAAATTTTATAAGTTAATACCCTACCCAATGGACAATTGCTAATCCAGGCGGGGCAGACTGGCCTGCAAAATGACAAAAAAGTTTCCCTGTGTAAAGCACCAAGCAGGCTGGTCCAGTACTGTGCAATCGAATGGTGGTGCATCATACTTCCTTCCTGTCTAGACAGCGTGACATTGTAGCATCTTTTTTGTTGTGTAAACCTATGTAAACCCAAAGTTAGCTAATCCTTACCTCTCCATTCAGTAGGGTATTAATTTATTCAAAAACATAATTTAATTTGCAATTTTATTGCTTTAATAAATCCTACCTGGACAATTGCTGAACAACTACCTCGTGGTAGGCAGGTGAGTTACCAGGGACTTCAAGTAAACTCAAAGGTCAAAATGACCTCCAACCAGGACTCAAGGGTCCTAAAGGTCGGTTACTGAAGACCCAGTCACGGACAGTGTACCACCATTCATCCCTTTCTTACTGACTTGCTCTGAGGTAGGGGAAGAGATGTATGAGTTCAGTCTCAGGGTATACATCTCCCGAAGAAAGCACATTACTTTTTGTTTAATTTTGTATTTATATAAAATATATACGCTATAAACATATATACAAATTTCCTCAGTCATAAGGGCTACTGGTGAATTTGCTGAGCACCCACTACAGGGCCCAGATGAAAAAGCTCTGATGCAGCCCAAGTAGAACTGTGTGAAAGTGTTGTATGACTTCCAATGGCAGGCTGATTTGTTTTAAGGAGATTCCCGATGTAAAGGCCTTAGAAGCAGCAAAGGTCCTCATATCATGGGCTTTATGCAGGTGCTCCACTGGAGCCAACCGGTTGGTAACTATGTCTTTTTTGAGAGTCGGGATCACGTCACAGAGTTTTTGATAACCAACAGGCTGTAAATTAAAACAGACAAGCTGGGAACTGTAACCAACCTTCTTGGCCTATTGGTTTCCAAATCTGTGGATATAAAAAGGCCAGTCGGCAGACAGTCTGCATATATTTTGGGCTTTAACTTGTCAAGAGACCACTTTGATTTTAATTTATTTTCTTTTTTTTGTCAATTAGCTTAAGCTTGAGTTAGGCTGAACTGACTGGGAGTGTATTCTGTTCTATGAGGTTTCACTTTTAATTTTAATTTTTGTTTTTGTTTTTTACAACATTTATGTATTACAACATACTTTATTTGTAGCAACTCTGAGGCTGGGGTTCGGTTCACGGCTCTACCTCAAGTGGGAGAGCTGGTAGTTGTTTGCTGTTGGTCAGCAGTTTACGGTACTGAACCATGATCAACTGTATGTATGGAGACACTAGCAGCTACCAGGAACTTACCTGTCAACACTGTCAAGAAGTGGCTCGAGACTCAACATACCAGATATGACAACCTCACTCAGACAAAGTCAGGACAAGCAGCTGAGAAGAGCACAGAACAGCAAACCTGGCTGAAGGACAGTTTCAGTTTTCTATGAGGTCACATCAAAAGGAAGGGAGTTTCTAGGTCTTCCACGTTCAAGTCACCACTGAGACCTTCTGCATCTGTAGCAACAGCTTCAGTTCCAGATACTTCACAAGAGGCTGAATTTGAGATGGAAATCAGCATGACATCAGATGTTACTCATCATCCTTTGAGCACCAGTCCTAAACAAACACAACTTGCAGTCACCACCACCACTGCTGAAAATTCAGTTTTGGATCAGTTCCAGCAGATGAGGTCAATGATTTCCACATTTCTGGGTGATTGTAAGGACCCCATTCCATTTCTGAGACAGTTATACTGCAACTATCTCCACTCTGAGATTGAACACCTGGGGGAGTGAGACTTTTTTACCTTCAGGAATGAGACAGTGAAACTTTTCAGTGAAATAAAGTACAAGGCCAAAGAACGCAAGAGACAGGTCACAACACCTCAACAGGTCACCACATTTCAACTTCCAGAAGCAACACAGGCCACAGCAGGACATGAATACATACTCACTATATTGGATACTCAACCAGTCTCCATACCAGTTATGCAGCCTACACAGATAACCACAACACAGCCTGTTATAGTGATTGCCAAGCCTGCATCAACATCAGCACAGCAAACATCTTATTCAGTTGCGAATGACCAACAGTCAAGGACTTCCAGACAGTTGATGTTCAACAAAGACAGTCAATCTACCTTGTGCTGCAGCTTCACAACAGAATGAAAGTCAACACAACACTTCTGGATTATCCAGTCTCTTTGGAGGGATTCCCATTGTATTGCAATACCTGTAGATTGGCACACCTTAACCATTTTCACCCTCTCAACTTCAACCAGCACCATCACCAGTGCCATCTCCCATTCATCAAGAACAGTCAAAGACCTCCAAGCCAGCCCAAATGAGCAGATTAACCTGCCCCAAGTCACACCAACAAGCTGTTCTAAGGGCCACTCAAATCTTCTAAAAACAATTATTCAGCTGTTGTTTCTCCAAAACAAAAAAAAACATTGCAACACTTATACTTCTCCCAAATACACAAAAAATTGTGTGAATGTTGAACAAATGTTAATAAAGTTCCACAAAAAAAATTAATCAAAATGTCCCCTAAGAATTAAAAAACACCCAAATTTGCTTCCAACACCCCCAACAATAAATGCTATGAAACCCAACATCCAGACAAGTAGATTGTTTGGAATGTGTGGAAGGACTGACAGACAAACAGACAGTGCAACATAACAAAACATTGAAAGATATTACTGATAATTGGGTGACTGAGAGATTGTTGGATTAACTAAAAAATGTTCACTAGGACTGTCACCTTGTACAATTTTCTTTTTGAAATTGAGTTTAAATTAAACTGAGTTTAAATTGGTACGAGTTGATATTTAATTTTCTGAAATTATTTCAGGAGGGATTTGTGTTTGTAATGGGGATTAACTTTGGTAAAATTGAATTTGCATTGAATTGTTAGAAAATTGGGATTATTTTGGGGGTAAACACTTTCCAAGTTCTTGGATTATTTGGGTAGTCCCGAAAAGGACTGATAGATGACAGCATGTTCTCCCCTCAGTCTTCTTAAACTCTGTCCTGCGCAGCCAGTGCCCCAAGGTGATTGAAGTAGTCTTTCAGTAGTTCTTGCTGATGTTTGGCCTGTCTTGATGGGTTTCTAAAGTTCGCATTATGTCCCTGTTCCCCCTGTCAGCCTGTGGTGGTTGTATGTCATTGGCTGGAGTGGCGGTCTGTGTGGTCCACCTTGTTGGCTTCTCAGTACATTGTGTAGTACTATAAATGTTAACACAATGTCTCTCACTACTTTTTGCCTCTGCTCCATGGTGATCAACAGCACCCTGAATCTTTTGACAAGTATACCAAATAAGTTCTCAACTACCCTCCTGACCCTGGATATGCTGTAGTTGGCTATTCTCTCCTCTCTGGTCAGTTGTCATCTGCCGTATGGTTTGAGCAAATAGTCTAGATTTGGCCCCCCATTTCCAAGTGGTTCAGGCGATTGTAGTCCAAAAGTTAGATATTTAATTCTTCTTTTCAGTTTTCTGCAATTGAGCATCTGAGCATTAGACCACAGGAACTTGTTATCTGTATCAACTAAAGCCACAAGTACCAGGGAGAAGTAGTCCTTGTAGTTGAAATATTCACTGCCTGACTCCTTGGGCTTCTTTATAGCAATGTGTTTTCCATCTAGCGCACCGACTGCATGGGGGACAGGTGCCGGGTTCTGCTGTCTTCTGTGTATTGAAATTGTGATGAATATTAACATATTCAACTCAGTAAAAAAACAATGTGTTGCTGTCATCTTTGAAGTGGGGGGGGGGGGTTATAAAGTGTGATATGGATCCTGAATCTGGATCCCGACTATAGATATCGACCAAAAAAAAACAATCAGTCCTGTCGGCAAGGGTTGGGAACATGTTCCCAGCTTGTCTGTTATTCTTTACGGCTTGCCTATTTGTGATGCGGCTTGACTGTTAGTGGTTTAAGGCTTGTCATAGCACTTCTATGACTGGCCATACGAAAAAAGTCCCTGACCCTACATCTTGTCGTGATGCTAATCACGTCCTGTCTGTAATGGTTCCGCCCTGTCATGGATTTCATAACCTTTTCCCCACCACAACTTTCACAACCCACCCTATTGTCATAGGTTCGGTTACATGGTTGGCTTAAGGGGAACACCTGCATTAACCTGATGTAAAGTGAGGGCCGCCTGATCAGAGAGCGCATAGTATAGCAGCACCGTCTGCTTGATCCATGTGTAGAGGAGATGCCTTTCTTGAAGGAGACAAAGACCAATACCTTGTTCTGGCTGATGTCTGAGGTCCCGTCCAAGTAGTAACACAATATTCTAACCATACATAGATACCTATCAGACTTGGTTGACTTATCTAGCATAGGGGCCAGGGCTAGGATAACCACTGGATCCACACTCACAGGACCCTCCTGTCCTGGAACAAGTACAGCAAAAAGTTGGCTATGGACTTGATAGGCCCAAAAGTCCACCTGTTTACTGAAATCCACCTGCTTACTGAGGCACCACTTTGTAAAAATGATCCACTTTGCCTCATAGAGTAATCTGTTTGATCCTCTATGAGGAGCCCCAATTCTTGCTTCCACTGCCTTACAAAATCTGTATTGCTTTATTCCTGAGGCTCTGAGAGCCAAGCATGTACATTTAAGTTTGATAGATTCATGTGAGGGGTCTGATTGAACTGCTGTGTGAGCAGGTTGGCAGGCACAAGGAATCTGGCTGGACATGGCCACTAAATCCCAAAACCAGGGCATGGTGGACCACCCTGGAGCAATCAGATTGATTCTCCTGCATGGGTGGTCCTGCAGTTTTGCCACCACTTTGCTCAGGATGGCTACTGGTACAAACGTTGAGATCCTCCCATGGTAGGTTGAGTGTATTGACGACCCAGGCAAGGGGGTCTGCAAACTGGGTCAGTTTGTTGTTGAACTGCAAAACAAATAATTTTATCCTAGGTTGATGTAACCTTTTGCATATTGACTGGGAGACCTCTGTGAGGAGAGACCACTCTGTTTGAATGGTCTGACCTTGCCTGGATAGCTTGCCTGCTACAATATTCAGCTGACCTGGAATGTGTCAGGCTTTGAGAGTCACCTGTTTCCTGGAGAATCATGTAAGGATTCTCCTCAGAAGGGCGCACAGAGGGCCCAAATTTATCCCCGCTCTTTGTTTATGTAGGCAATGTCTGTGGTGTTGTCTGTAGCTATGAGAACTATACTGTTCAAGAAGAAGTCTTGGAATTCTTTGGGGGCTAGAAAGACTGTCTTTATATCCAGATAGTTTATGTGTAACTTGCTTTCTGGAAGAGATCAGGTTCCCCTTGCAGTGTGTTCCCCTACATGAGAGCCCCACGCTTCTTTTGATGTGTCTGTAAAGATTTACAGAGCATGTTATGGTTGGTGTAGTGGTTGACCTTCAAGCACATTGTCTTCCTTCAGCCACCATTTTAAATGGAGGTTGAGCGAGCTTAGAAAGGGGGTTTCCTTTCCTAGTGAATCTGGCACCCTCTAATTATTATTAAAGTGCCACTGTATGGGCCTTATATGGAGTCGCCCTAGGAGGACTTGCTTTTCTGTAGGTGTCAGTAGCCCCATGATGGACATCAGTTACCAGACAGGACAAGTAGGTCCGGACATCACATCTTGTATTTTTGCAGTTAAGGTCTGCTAATGCTCCACAGTGGGTTTTGCCCTCTTTCGGGTAAAAGTCGTGACCTACGATATCAAAGACTTGTTTGGGGTCCAGTTTTGATTTCTACATGTTGACTAACCTGAGCTCAACTGATTGACACAGGAATCATTGTTCGCATATTTTAATTCCTGATGTTGAACAATAGCTGCACTTACACCTTTCCTTTGTGGCTGCCTTTTTACATTATGTGTATAACTTAAAACAATTGAGTCTATAACATTGTTTACTGTCTGACAAACTTTTACTGTCCATCTGGACACTGGTCCTGCCTGGTGACAGTGATACAAGTTTACAGTCTCTGGTCAGGTCCGGTGACACTGACACAAAATTAAAGTCTTTTTATTCATCTCAACTGTCCTGTTATGGAAGAATTTACACAGTAATTGTCATTTAAATGACGACCGACCCTTGGCTGGTTGGGATGGGTGCTTGTTGGGCTGGTGTCTACGTTTCTTCTTGTTGAACTAACCAATGTTATTCCAAGCTGGACTTGGATTCTTGACATGGTTCATTAGACCTTCTGAAAAGGTGGTACTGGCTGTCTTTATGGCTTGAAGAGTTGGAGTCAGCATGACTTTCTTCTCGTAAATAGCGATGTCCTCCTCAGACTTCCTAAGTACACTGTCAACGAAGAGAGTAGCTAAATCCAGTGGAGCCTGGAATAAGGCAGTCCTACTTAATCAAGTACTTATGCCAAATAAGGGTCTCTTTGTACAAGGGTGACATCTGACATAGTCACCAAGGCAAGGCAAAGTCTGACAAATACTCCATTGTCTTGGCCATTCACTGTGTGATGCTGGTTATTAAAATTCATCAGATACTTATGAACTGGTCGGTTGGTCTGTTAGAGCAAATAAGGACAGCGCCAGTATGTGGAGGCTTGACTCAGGTGACCTTGACTGACTAAGAAAGAAGGTTCTGGCTGGTTGAAAGTCTTTGACAGTAACATAGCCTCAAGCCTACTGAAATTCTCTGACCATTGTTAGTCCACGGGTTCCAGTTTGCTGTCTTTGTAGGGCTTTGACTTGGCCAGTGAGGAGTGTATTTTAATATTCTTACCCTTGTCTTTCGCCACAGCTGAGTATGATATTCTCTGAGTCTCCTTGACTCTTCTGGGCTCTTCATCTTTTTGACTTACGCTACCCCATGGGTGCTACTCGCCTCTTCTGATCCCACTTCTTGTATGTATTTCACTAAACCAATAACAGAAACTAAGGCTGGATCAACAAGAGTGCTACTCGACTCTTCTGCTTACTACTTTAGTTCACATTTGTCTTTTTCTTTTGGTATGATGGAGTGGCCAAACGTGATAACTACTCTTCAGTGAGTACATTGCAGTGTGGACACTCTTTATTCTTGGTAGTGCAGGAATATGTACCCTTGTCTTTTTCACAACAGCGGGAACAATATACATGTTTCTTAAAAGGGTGCCATTAAATGGCCACCAATTGCCCGTTTTAGCCTAGGTAATGCCATGTTAGTCCACAATACAAAATGAAGTAAATAGCAAATAAGGTTCAAATTTGTAGTGTAACCACTAAATATAAAACTTTTGAGAATTCCACAAAAATCAGTCTGTACAGTACAAGTGCCAAATGAAAAAGATGCTTTTTTGATCAGCATCCGGTGAATGCAGAGTAATGGGCCGACTTGCTGGTTGTTTACCCAGGATGACATTTTGTGTTGTTTTGCGGGCTGGTCTGTGCCGACTTGATTAGCAATTGTCCATTTGGGAGTATGTATTAATGCAATAAAATGAGTACCTTTCTTGGAAATATTTATGAGACCTTAAAATTTTATAAATGGTTTTTTTTTCAGAAGGACCAGACCTTCATTCTGTCAAGTGCGAGTCTTTATCAGGATTTGGCCAGAATTTGGCCAGCTTCACAGTGTTAGATACTAGGTATGTGGCCATCTAATTTTTAATTATTTTTCAACACAAAACATGAATGGCAGATATCAGTGACATGACACAAACAGTACATAAAGACAAAACACTATCTAATGTATAATTCGGGCAAGTCTGCAATTTTCTGTTTATATCCACTAATATTTCTAGAAATTCTTCACAATATAAAAGAATCTGAAACTATAAAATTATCAACCAGCGCTGGTTGATAATGATTTTATAATGTCAAGTGGGTCTCATTTTATGAATATTTATGTATTGCTTCAAATGAATAAATTAATCTAACATACTGACAGGTTTTCCATTCAGAAATTATTTATATATACATAATATTTCGCCTTCAGTGTCATATCACAAAATTACAGCTGGTATACTAAAGTAAAATTTATTATTGTGAGAATAAATTTTCCACATATGGGTCTGACTGAACTATAATTTTTAGCAGTGTTGCCCTTATACTAGATGTTTTCTTCTATGTGAACAGATATCCAGCATAGAGGACAATTTGACCTATTCTTAATTCCAATCCGGAATTGCAATAACCCTGAAAAAAATCTTGTATGCCAAATCTCTAAAACTGTTATCAACAGGCATTAGAAATGACACTGTAAAAATGTTTTCCCCAATGTTAGTTTTTATTTTGACCATATATTTTGTTGTAGTCAATGTATGTTTGTGTTTTACTTCATGCCACTATGTTTCAGTGACAATATATTTTATTTTGTATCTCCTTTATGTTTTTATACATTAGTAACTTCTTTGAAGTTCACTTTTCTTACACTCCTTACAGTTTTTTTTTCTTTATAATACTAATCCAACCTCTCCATGTCAAATAATACTAAGCTAGCACTCCTCATTCAGGTCAGATGTTAAAGGGTTATAAATAACCGTTATAAATAAAATAAATCACTGTTAATTAAAGTTCCTCATGTGGTTGTTATTATAACTATGTGTGAAGCTGTTACACTATATAAAATGCACATAAAGACCATTGTAGCTGAATTCATTTTTACCATGTTTAAACTCTATCCACATTAACAAAAAAAAACTTTGTAGAATTGGGGAAATTTCTGAGAATTTTTTTCTCGTTTGTTTTGAAAAGTTATTTCTCAGAAACAAATTTTGCCCCTATTGGTACTGTTTTTAGAAATATGGGCTACAATGAAGTGTTTCATTTCAACAGTTCTATAATCCAGTCTAATTATTTAATTCATCAATAGTATTTAAATGCATGACAAAAATAGCATCTAAGAACTCAGATTCAAAGACATTTAGTAATAAATATGATGTAGGTCAACAACTCACACTGCCTGTCCATACATTGAAGGGGGCGACTCACCTGAAAAGCCTTAAACTGTACATTGTGTATCTAGCTTAAAGCGAAGGCAGTATACCATTAATATTACCGGTAAATGTTTACAAGTAAAAAACATTCTCAGTATGTAGTGACGTTGATCAGACAGAGTAAAAATATAAGTTCCAAGCAATGTAATGTTCAGACGAGTACTGCTGATATCAGAAACAGTAATTATCATGTCAATATGGCTGTGTATGAGATGAATGTTGTTCAAGCAGTGGTAAATATGTTGATTGTGCTATTGATGGCTCCATGCGGACGCCAGTTGATCATTTGGACAATTATGAGTCTGTTAATGTAGATGGCAAACCACAGTATGCAAGTGTGACTGGTGATTGTGGCACCAAGTTCAGTAATATTGACAGTTGTGGGATGAATTAACGGACGATGGTCAGGGCCTGATTATTCATGATAACAAGGGGGGGGGGGCATAGGTAGCTTGGTTTCTCTGTTGAGTTGCTATCAGCAGGTCTCTCCGGTCTTTGCGTGGGGGTGGCCCTACTGAGACTAATGCTAGGCATATCAGAGCATGATGCATGTGGAGCTTGAGGTTATCAACTGATGGCAATATCACGTGGCTCACACAATAATACACGTTACCAATCTAGTGACTTTGTTTAATGGCTTTTATATAATGTTTATACACAGCAGGCATTTTTATTTGAGGTCCACTGAACATAAATGCTTCCTATTTCTGTTGTTTGAGTTCGGGACCCCAAATTGACCATATTTCTGATCCAGAAAGACAAAGGGCTGATTCGGTAGCTATGGCTAGATCTAACAGGCACAACAGCAGCTCTGAAGCCCATTTATATAAAGAATATATGGAGAAAATAATAGACATTCTGATTGAACAATGTGATGATTCTGCACACCAGGTTGAGTTATCTGTAACTGAACAAGTATTGATCCGGATGGCTACAGAGGCAATTGTTAGCATGTATGAAATAAGTACATAGATCCAGATACATACGAATGTGAGTGATATTAATAATAGCAAAAAAAAAACTTACAGCTATCTTGCACAGGGAAGTACCAAGTTTCAATTCAATGGCCCAGGCAGGCTTCCTATCAAGCTTTACGTGATAGTCCATTACATTAGGATAGCAGGCGCGACTTCTGACATGGGTCCCACTAATCATTAGAAGGCAAGGTTCCCAATTCAATCTGGTCTTAAGGTTTCAAACTGAGAGAGATATCTGCATGATTATCCAGAGGGTCCTGCAATATGTTAAGTTGGGTTTTCCTCTGCCTTTTAGGGCCAGCATACCCTCATCAATGCAGACATGAAGAGTCATTTTCCTGCTACACAATATCCATAGCATGTCCATCAGTATATCCTCACTGAGCTTAAACACGGTGCTATGCTGGATCCAGGAAACACGTTTGACTACCCCTAATTCTACTGCTGTCCCCTTATTTCCATACTCAACAAAGGGGATAAACGATGCATAATACTGGGTCTTACTTAGCCGTGTGGATTATTGGTAAATGACTGTGTTGACTGACATCATTTTCACAAATCAGAATTCGTAATATAGTTTTCCACTATTGATGATATTGTGCAGGATATTAAAAGTTCTTGTATTTCCCAGTTCCTTTCAAAGTCAATGTAGTGAGAGCTGTTTGCAATTTAACGGTGGACCCAGCTGACAGACTTAAGTTTGGCATTAAATGGCAAGGGAAATACTATGTCAGAAGTGAGGTAGCATTTTGCTGGGTCAATGGGTTGGCTAGCTTTCAATTATATTCCGATGCAATAGTATGCTATCGAGTATGCATTATGAGGCATAATGGTTACCTATGAATGAAAACAACATCATTCCCCAACTAGGAGATTAACATGCTTATGCAATGATATTAATTTAGATGAAAACATGTTGCAGATTCAAAGTGACAAGTTGGCAGAAATCTATGATGAATGCAAATGGGTGCCCAATAAAATAACACTAAGAGGAAATGTCAGTCCTTATTGGGAAAAACTCCTGTACATTCAGAAATGAATTAAACCTCTCAAGGCATTCATTAACAGGACACTGGCTTTATTTAGGGCCAGCCATGAAAAAAAAAATATTTCCTTGGATGACAAATTTCATAGGGATATACAGTGTTTTTTACTATTTTTGCAAAGCTTTAACAGAATTACCTATTCTGACAAACTGGATACAGATGACAGTCATTGTACCTTGACACATGTCTCTCGTGGATGGGTGCTGTACGGAGAGACAGAATTTATACAACACCAATTCCTGACCTTCCAAACTTATAATAACAATTGTAAAACTTGAAATGCTAAACCTGGTTATTGCATTGCAAATGTGGGGCACTATTGGTGACATTCATCTATCAGGATGTTCTGTGATGACATGGCAGTTGTGAATGTGGTTCAAACCAGCAACGCAAATGAAACATTTCTGGCATTATGTGCGACCAACCCCTGGTTGTGGCAGCTAAGTGGGATATAGGCTTAATGCTTACATATGTCCCCAGGGTCAAGAATAAAATAGCTGATGCATTGTTGAGAATTTATTCAGACAAAAGTATTGATCAAGGCATGTTACTTCATATCAATCATAATTATACTTGGGACAGGGTTGATGTAGGTTGGACCTCAATTTGTAATTTCAGTTCCCTCTATACCATCAGCAGCATTGGTCTCCAGAGCATTTGTTAGAACCAGAGCTGCATTTAGACCATCTACTTATGCTCCCTACAATATGCACACTAGAACGTACTTGGGATTCCTCATATACATGAGCTTACCAATTAGAGTGTCGATACCCTCTTTGTTGGCCTTTATGGAGTTCTTGTATCATGCTATTATATCTCACAGAATGATATTTCTTAATTTTTTGGCTCAGGCTAGATCTTTTGGTTGGGACTTAACTCCCTTCACTGATCCACATATTGTAAATTATGCTTGGAGTATTACCATCAATTCATTATTTACACCCACCCCTTGTGGAACTTTTTTTTCATTCAGGACATATGTCAAATATCACATGCATGTTCTGTGCTTGACGATCCACCCCTATTTAGATTTATTTGATGTTTTACGTCGCGTTCAACAGCTAGGGTCATATTGCGATAGGTAGTTTACAGATGGAGGAAACCAGTGCATACTGCACTGTAAACCACCAGGTACCACTCAGTGGTGCACCTGTTAGAGTTCTCTCCTCCAACCTCTGAGGCCGCTGGTTTGAATCACTATAGCTCATAGCTATAGCTTATCATATATAGCTCATAGCTATAGCTCAGCAACCATTGGGCAGATTCTCTTCTAATTTGGCAAATGTATGCAGTAGCCCCGGGAAAAATTTATGAATATGGTGTCATGACATTTCAACCAATCAGAGAAGTGGTTGTGTGTTTGTTTGGACTTTTCACCTACCCGCATGAAATTTGGCCAGTAGGTTTGTTATATAGGCGTCTGGAATATAACTTTTGGTAGTGATCTGATACACAGTTGCCAAATTATTCACATTTAACTAGACGATATAAGTTTTCTTAAATGCAAGACTGATTTTGACAAAATGTTTGGTCCACAAGAATTAATTTTACTGCCATTTCTGGCGGTCATCTTAAATTTAGTAATCTGCCAGGTATTCACAAATATTGTCTTTCATGCGATTCTAGGTAGCCATCTTGAATTACTGCATAAAACACATTTATCTCAGAAATGGTGTGAGCGATTTGGACAACATCTTTGACCCCCAGGGGTATAGAGCTGTCTGCCGGGCTTTTTCCCCCAAAAATATGTTTTTCCACAATTTCACAATTTCGCCTATCTTCTGAGAAAAAGGATTTGAAAGTCAAAGGAGAACAAGTGGAACATTTTTTCTCTAGTGAGAGATTACCCCCAGAACATCCAAAAGACAGAGTTTCTCATATCAGTAGATCTGATGCTTTAAAACAAAAGCCACCTACTAAAGAAATGAAGAGGGTTATGCTTACCTTTACATACAAATCTAATAGTAAGCCAATTAAAGACATTGTGGATAAGATGTTTCATATGTTAAATCTTGATGATGAACTACGCTCTTTGTTTCACGAAAAGCCACTGATTTCATACTAGATATGGAGATATTTATATCGGCGAAACAGAAAGCAGATTAGGAGATAGGATAAAAGAACATTCGAGAGATGTTAGGAACAAGAATCTTCATAAAGAGTAGCTATTTCCTTTATTCTTTTGGGCACAGTTTAGATCTTTTCAGAGTGCAAGTGTTGTATCACAACATCAAAGCTACATCAATGGAGTTTTAGTATAACTGTTGTCTCAGAATTTGCTTGATTGGAATTATTTTGTTTAAAGGGGCCAGTTACACTTCCACGGATTTCCCACAGATATAGGCCATGGTTCCATATATGGTAACTGGCAAGGATCTCTTGGGGATCATGGCTTTTGGGGAGGGGGGATGTTTGACAAATGAGTGATTTACAGACGTCTCATGGATAACTCTACAGATGATAAGGATGCCACAAGGACACTAGAACACATTTCGATGCTTGTACATGACCCCCAGATACATGTCCGTGACCACCTGCAGTACAGCAGAAAACACTCCAGGACACACCATGACAACATAAGGATGCACCAGGACATCTCAAGGACACCCCAGATGTGTATACAGACGTTGCAGACACGGATAGTGTTTATGGATCATAATTTTTCTCGCAGATGTACACTTAGAGATAAGGGAATTTTGCCAGTAAAATGTTTTATTTTCTGTCCATTAATTACATTTGAAATACTATCACCAATAACTACATATATTTGGTTCAAAAGGAGGTAGTTTGCTAATTAATGTAGCATAACCTTTGGTAACAGGTCAATGGGCATTGTTAATGGTCACACAATGAAAAGATAAAGAAAAGATGACCACCTATTGTCAGAAAGCATAACATTGCATACCTTGTCTTCTGCTTGTGTACTCTCAATGTGTGTAGTGTAATGTAGTCACAACATGAAAGAGTTGCCTTCAAACAATGGACAGCCAAGCAAGAAAGTCCTTGACCTACAGGGTGCAAGGAATTGAGGAAAATATGTCCCACACCACTACATGGGAGGTGACGTTTGATGGTTTGATTTAGACTATTTATTTATTTTTTGGGGGGTTGGGTGGTTGTGCCTTACAATGTAACTTGTACTGCAAACTATTGCATCAATTGTAGTGTGTGGGGAAGCTGGTTCATTAAGTTGTCTTTTTGTTGTTAATTGCGACTGAAGTAATAGTTCTATTTTACTCTATACTCTAGACTTGCACATGGTGTTTCTAACTCTTGCTTTTATTGCCTGTGAGTCATAGGTCTCTCTGCTTTTATGGTTTGTTAACCCTTGTTAACATCTTTTCCCATTTGTTTTTCTTGTTATAGTTTGTTTTTGCACAGTCTTTGTTTTCTTTCAGATCCGGTATTGTGTTCTGGTTATGTTAGTCATAAAAGCTACTCTATTGATATGTTTCTTATGTGTCGGATTCTCCCGATACTGGCTTAATGCTGACAAGGTTCAGAACTGTGAAAAAGTTGACATAAGCATCCCATCTATTTTTTGGCTCCCTGTTATGGTGCATAAATACTGCTACTGCAGCAACTCAAAACAGGTCCCTCTACAACTGAAACTGAAAAATCTACTCCTACTCATTTTGTTGTGCGGTGATGTTGCTGTAAACCCTGGGCCAACCAATTTTGGTTTCATCAACTGCAGATCCATTCGCAACAAAGGCCCTCTCCTGCATGACCTTACACAATGCAATGACTTGGATATCCCTGGGCCTTGTCAAGACTCATATCAGGCCAACTGACACTAAACTCTCTCACATTAACAAATTACAACTTAATCCACTATCCAGGGTGTACTGGATTGGGTGGTGGTGTTGGTTTTTTCTGCACAAAATCCTTTTCTCCCAGTATTGTCTCTTCACCAGTGTTCGACTACAATAGTTTTGTTGCTGCTTGTGTGTATCGCCCCTCTGTTTCTTGCACTACTCAATTTCTGGAAGATTTTCTGGCTTTCTGTCTTCAATTGGTTCCAATTTCATCATTTGCGGTGACATAAATGTTCATCTGGATGTTGAGTGTGGCGATAGATCTAGGTTTAATGACAACCTTCACTGTTACAGTTTGATTCAATGTGTCAATGGCCCGACTCATATACTGGGTCACACTCTGGACGTTTTGATATGTCCTTGCGATTTTGTCCATAATGTTAGTGTTGGAGACTTTATCTCTGACCATGCTGCTATACGATACCAACTTGATTTCTCCCACCCAACAACCTGCATTTAAAAAATGGTCACCTATTGTAGGTATCATAGGATTGATATCGACCAGTTTAACAATGACCTTAGTATTATACCATTTGTACTGCCCCCCGAAGGAACTGCGGCAGAACTGTATTATCAGTACATGGTTGGCATTACCCAGGTACTTGACAAGCAAGAAAAACGGCAGTCACATGAGTGGATGTCTGATTAATATCACATGACTCACTCCTTAAGGTGGCAATTTGAATGAATGTGGAGAAAACATAAGACACAGTTGACCCTGTCCAGGCTCCGCAAGCAAATTGCCTGGTGCAATCAACTGGCCAATAAAGACAAGGGTACCTACTATACCAATCTTATAACTGCAAATAGTGAGAACCCCAAGAAGCTGTGGCAGTCATTGAGGAAGGTATTGCATCGCACCTCTGAGACTGATCTGCCAGCTCATAGCTCAGAAAAAATAATTGCGGTCATGTTTGCTTCTTTCTTCACCAATAAAATAAGCAAAATCAGGGACACTTTTTCTACTTCTGATGCACCAGATTTGGTGCCACCTGCTTTCAATACCTTTAAGGTACCTTTTGAGGTCAGTTAGTGCATCAATGAATCTTCTACGAAATCTTGCCCATTGGACCCCATAACAACATTCCTCCAAAAAGGAATGTCTTCATATATATATATAGGTAAGTTGGTAAATTATTCTCTCATTGATGGCTCTTTCCTAAGTGCTTTCAAAAGAGTGGTTGTAAACCCCCTAATTGAAAAGGTTTCTCTGATCAGAAATGACCTTAAGAATTATCCCCCAGTGTCTGGTCTTTGTTTCATTTCACAGTTGGTTGAGCGAGTTTTTGCTAAGCAACTTATGTCACACATCAATAACAACAAACTGGACAACCCACATCAGTAAGCTTATAAGCCAGGACACTCCAATGAAACAGCTTTATTGTCAATCACAAGGGTGAAGTGGCTGGCTTTCTGCCAACCACAGAGTCGAATCTTAGGACAGCACTGGGTGTTAAAATCTGTAAACTCAGCCATATTATCGCCCGCATTTGGAAATCGCATTCGAGATGGGTATTTGTAGTGACGTGATGTGAAAGGTTTAAAAATATAAAGGGTCTGTACAGTACCGTAGATGCGCAGTTTGAAATTTGATTTTGAAGTGAGAAGACATATTTCTTTTTTTACCATGGACAAATGTGTAATAAAATAAGATTAGCGAACTGGTTTATTTTGTAAATATAAAACAATTTGGAAGACACAATTAAAGTGTTAGTATATGGATATTTTACAAAAGCTAATTGTAAGTATTTAAAGAAAATATTCGTGTGTTATTTCTACAATATTACGATAGCCATAATGAGCAATAATAGTGGATCAGAGGTTATGCTGTATTTTACCTATGAAGTATTTTGTTGTTTAGCCAATCAGAATCAAGGACACAGAATATTAATGACTTGGGTGCTATGGCCGTGAGTTCTGTAGCTTAAAGTATTTGATCTTTGCCGAAACGTCCATTTTATAAAACATTGTCAGGAAAAACCAGTGGAAATCCGTGACCTCATATCTTCTCATAAATATTAATGACTTTGGTGCTGTGGCCGTGAGTTCTGTAGCTTAAAGTATTTGATCTTTGTCGAAACGCCCATTTTACAGAATATTGTCAGGAAATACCAGTGGAAATCCGTGACCTCATATTTTCTCATGAATATTAATGACTTGGGTGCTATCACCGTGAGTTCTGTATCCTAGCTTAAAGTATCTGATCTTTGTTGAAACGTCCATTTTATAAAATATTGTCAGGAAATAAGATTCGCGAACTGGTTTATTTTGTAAATATACTGTAAAACAATTTGGAAGACAACTTCTTTCAAAATAAAAAACGGATTGACAGAAAAATGAATCACGTGATAACTTCTAGGACATGCAAAAGCGCCTTCGAGTGGTTGAATATAGAACTACGGAGTTTGAATATTTTCATTGTCTCTGCCAGAGGTGTTCTCGATTCTGATTGGCTGAATGACAAATGTGTAGTACTACCATGACGTCACTTCATTCATTAATTTCTTTGCGGTTTATTTGTGTGACAAATGAGTAATAGTCTGTAGCTGCGCAGACAACAATTTTACATTAACAGTGACTTCGTTCTAAACCAGCAGACAAATAAATTAATTAGGGTAATATTGGGGAAATCTGCAGACGAAACCGTTAAAAAAGACTCGTTCGAGTAGGCCATCACAATCGCAAAGACAATAGTTTCTAGGACATACGGGGCCTTATAGAAAGCCAGACGTAGTGCCAGACATGCTTTTTACTTCATAAAATATAACTGAATAAAAGCATCTAAAATCTTCAAAATGGCAGAGTGAAAATATACACCTTAATGTACCGACATGTGGACAAATATTATGCAGAATTTGATATTTAAGGCCTTAAATGGCTGATTTAAAATCAAGGCCACAACCCAGTACATAATTCGAATCAAAGATTCAGCTAAAAAACGAGGTCCATCTCTCTCTCTGGCAAGCGGTGAACCTACAACTCTACTTCTTCTACACTTATCAGCCGTGTTTGATACCATAGATCATAATATTCTACTTGGTTATCTTAAATCCTGGTTTGGTCTTGGTGGAACTGTTCTAAAGTGGTTTCCTTCTTACTAGAGTGATCGATGCCAGACCGTCAAAATAGGCTCCACACTATCTGACTATAGTGATATCCATCTCTGCCATAAGAATGCCTCTGCTGCTCTTGCCAAGCTAAATGCCTGCCTTCTTGATGTGCAACGATGGATGTCTCTCAGTGTCTTTGGCTCTAAGGTTCAGCGTCAAAAGATTTCCTCCTATTTTTATTTTAGTATTCTTGGTAACCTTCTTTATCGGGCTGATTCTGTCAGAAATCTACGTATGTGGTTTGATGCAGAATTTTCTGTGTCTGAACATGTCAAGAGGACTTGCAAAGCGTGCTTTCTTCAGATGCGTGACCTTCATAGAATAAGACAATATTTTACTCCAGAAGTGTCAGTCCTAGCTGCAAATGCCTTGGTTAGTAGCCGTCTGGACTACTGTAACTGTCTGTTCAGGGGTTTGTCATGTTCCAATCTGCATAAATTGCAAAGTATTCAGAATACCCTTGCTCTTACTGTTGCAAATCAGAGAAAGTATGCTCATGTTACACCCATTCTGAAGCAACTCCACTGGCTGTCTGTTATGTATAGATTTATGTTCAAAACTGCAACACTAGTTTGTAAATTTCTACATAATGGTTCTCTTTCCTATTTTCAACCATTCCTGTCTCTCAACAGTTGTGCCTATAGTACCAGGTATAGTCACCCAGACTGTCAATACCTTACTGTTCCTCCTTTTCGCTCATCAGTCTTTAAGTCTTTCAAACATTTTGATCACAGCTTTGCCTTTGATACTCCTAAGATCTAGAATGAGCTCCCTCATGATGTGCATAGCACAACATCAGTGGTTTCCTTCAGAAAGAAGTTTAAAACGTACCCATTTGCAAAAGCTTATCTGCCATAGCCTCCCTTGTCACCCTGTGTCTCCTTGGTAGGACACTGCTATGTCCTCGGATTAATGTCAACTGCCTTGCTTTATGTTCAGTTGCACCTTAGAGTCCATCAGTGATGGAGATTAAGCGCAATAAATGTCCACATTAGATTAGATGAGATGAAGTATGGGGACCTTGGTTTGTGGTGTGTGGTGTGGGCCTTTTTTAATTTTTTGTTTGGATAACAGGATAACAACAGCATAGCTCAAATAATTGTTTTTAGAAGATTTGTCGGCCCTGAGAAGGGCCTATAAAAATTATCTGCTAGTGCTGATATGTTGGCTGGCCCTGGCTGGTTACTGGACTGCTGAGGCTGGTTGGTCAGGCTGGTCTGGTTGGGTGGTTGATGGATCTTCTACTGGCTGGAAATAAGGTGTGTTGATGGCACTAAAGCTGACATCCTGTGACGTGTTGTGAATGTTGCTGAAGTACTGGCTGTCAACTGAGGGTGCATTCGTTGGTGGTGAGAGGTTGAATTCTGTTGGTTTGCTGGTGAGTGGTGGGCATCTAATGTCTCCCTTTGTAACGGGTGCTGACATGACATGCTGCTGTGATGAAGTGGTGCTCTGTGATGTTTGCTCCTGTGATGTTTGCTGACTGTGTTGTTGTGGGGCTGCTGCTGTGAACTTTAAACAGTTTGCTGATGATGCTGCTGTATTGGCTGATGTGTTAGTATTGGCTGTTGCTTCTGTGGTTGTATGGAATGATGTGGTTGAATTGCCTGCTGCTGCTGCATCGGCTGCTGTGGTACTAACATCACTTGCAAGTGTTGCTGGAGCTGCCTGCTTTGATGTGGAGCCTGGCTGTGGATCTGCTGTTGAGCTGGTGGATGCGGTTGAGTAAATCTCTGTTGAAAGAGCTACTGTGAATGCTGTAACTACTGCTGTGTAACTCCTTGCGGTACATGCATAAATGTTGCATCTGCTGATGTGTTGCCATCTGTGTGTGAGACACAGGGTAATGGTGTGACATTGAGGCCTGGCTGCTCATGCCGATTCTGTGTTAATATAAACAGGCATTTTTATAATGCTACTGACTGTAAGGGCTGTGGTAGCCTGCCTTTAATCCATTAAAATCAACATAATAAATTTGGAAATGTCCAAACCTGATATGTGGGCAGTCCAGGTCTCTGTGAAAGAAATATCTACATTTATTTCTTCCTAGTGATATGGTAAGGGGCATACCGTATAATAAATTTCCTTAAATAACTTGTAGTGGCATCTTTAAAGCCTATTAAATGCAGAAAAAATTGTTCATTTCTGTACTGATTATAGGAAATCATTATTTAAATGTGTCTGGATTTTGCTCAGTCACTAAATCCCAAACAACTAAAAGTATAGAGTATGTATATGTTACATTTTTCAAATGTATGTATGGTAAATACTTAGAGATGTTGACATATGAGAGGTTAGTACATCTATTATAATATGTGAAATTTAATGCAGATTCTCAAATACGATTGATAGCTTAAAATTACTTCCTTTCACGCCCAAAAATGTAGAAATATTGTCACTATATGGAAGCTAGACTTCAAACATTGCACCAAAGTAAATGTCTGACTTCAAATACGTTACAGATATCTAAATATGTGTGCTGATTAAAATATTTCATGTCACCTTCAAAAGGGTTGACTTATATGTCTTACAACAAAGTACATGAGCTGAAACATTAAAAACTAAATTTCTCTCTATTTCCCACAAGAATCAGTAGAGAATATGTGTGTAAATTCATGCTTGTTTGTGGCATATATCCATATGTACATAGGTTTATTCAGTTTTCTCAGTTTATTTTAGCCAGACTGATTTATTATACACTTCAGATATATCTATCAAAAGATGTGGAAATACAGTTTATTTAAAAAATAAAGGTCATCTCAGTTAAATTAAAATCGTACCAAGTCTGTATGTAGCTTGTTTCTAAATATGTCCCATGAGAGACTACAAAGAATTTGTATGTAAAGTCATACTTGTTTGTGGCCTATACATATACAGGTCCTCTCAATTTACTCTAGCAGGCATGATTATGTAGTACAATTAAGATTCTCATTTGTTGCTATCGTGTGCTTCAGATATATCTATCAAAAGAGAGAACAGAGGAAATAGAGCTCATGTATGTAGCTTCGTAAAATGGATAGCCTTGATTTGTAAGGGTGTGTATGTAGCTTACCCTGTGTAGCTCACTTCTTGTTTTCAGTAAGTAGAAATGGGAAAAGTAGCTGACAGCTTAGCCATATGGAGGTATGTTACTATCAGCACATCTTAGTATTTGTCCATTGACTTATATTAGATATAGCCAATGCATATATTGATTGTATGGCGTATGTATGTTCTCAGTTTAATTCCTTGTATAGTGTGCTAGTTGACTTATATTTCTGAAATTATGCATGTATGTACATGTGACTGTTATGCCCCTGTTCCACCAAAGGACTAAGCCCCAATCCTGTCTGCGACCCTTAATCGTGGACAGTCTGTGACAAAAGGTAAAATGGGCGGGAATACTGAATCGGTATTGAAGTCTGGGATTATGTACAGATCGACCCCATGAAGCCTCAGGAGGCCCCAGACAGCCCAGACAGTCCTCAACTGTTCTGCGACTAAGGACCAACTAAGCCAGTTTTCTTGTTGGTTTGAAGCACGATCTTGTCGTACACATACCGACTGGGTCCCAGGATGCCTCAGGTCTCCAGGGACTAAGCCCTGACTAACCCCTGATTAAGTCCCAGCATCCTCAGGTGTAGTCAGGCCTCCTCAGTTTTCCCCAGACCACGATGACCGATTCTTGTTTTGCAAACTAACTGGATTTTCTGGGTATATATATATATATATATATATATATATATATATATATATATATATATATATATATATATATATATAAATTCTGCGATCTAATTATCACTACTTTTCTAGGAACAGAGCAGGATGCCACCTTTTAATGGAAGACAGATTCAACAGCAACTTAGACCTTTTTTAGTTTTTATTCAGTTACACATAATGATGTATTTGCTATTTCTACGTGGACCACAGCAACCAGCACCACCACCACAACCACCAGCAGCCAGACAAAGAGCTAGAAGAATTCACATCATGTGGGTCAGGCCATGGCTACTACAGAGAGAGGAGACGGGGGCCTACCACAACATTATGGCTGACCTGTATGCCACAGACATTCCAAGATTCACCAATTACATGAGGATGACCCTAGAATTTTTTGAAATGATAAAGACCAGACTGAAACCACATCTAGCCAGTCAGGCCACCAACTTCAGAGCTCCAATCAGTGTTGGGGAGAAGTTAGCCCTCACCATCAGATATCTAGCCACTGGAGAGTCATACACATCACTATTCTGTCAGTTTAGGGTTGGCAGATCCACCATCTCCAAGTTTCTACCAGAGGTCGGCAGGGCCATCCAGGATGAGTTCAGCAGAGAGTACCTCAGATGTCCTATTACTCCAGATGAGTGGAAAGAACTGGAGAGGGAATTCAGGATCGGGTGGAATGTTCCACATGCCCTGGGAGCCCTTGATGGAAAGCATGTGGCCCTGAAGAAATCCAACAACACTGGAGCCCTGTACCACAACTATAAGGGATTCTTTTCCATAGTAATTTTTACCTTGGTTGATGGACAGTACAAGCTGGATCTTGCTCAGATGCCCAGATATTTAACGAATGTCGGCGGAAGAGGAAGATTGAAGATGGCAAGATAGGCTTCCCTGACCCAGCACCTATAACCCAGGGTGGTGGAGATGTCCCCTACTTCATTCTGGCAGATGATGCCTTTGCCCTGAAGACCTGGTTGATGAAACCCTATGGCAGAAGGATGTTAACCAGAGAGGAGAGGATTGCCAACTACAGAATATCAAGGGGCAGGACAGTTGTTGAAAATGCTTTTAGCATCCTGGTCTCAAGATACAGAGTGATGTTGACCACTATTGAACTACCCCCAGCAATAGTGAGGGAAGTGGTCTTTACCTGTGTGATTCTGCACAACATACTGAGAAGCCAATATCAAGGTCAACATGGTGGTCAAGACCCTGGAGATGATGATGTTGATGTGCCTAGTGATTGTCGCTTGACTGGTGGTGCTGCTGGTGGTGGTCCAGACAGAAACCGTCCTAGAGAGGCCAAAAGACAGAGGGGATTACCTGAAGGACTACTTCAATATTGAGGGAGCAGTGGCCTGGCAAGATGGCAGAATATAACTGCTACTGCAGTAACCAGTCCTTTTCAGGACTAATAACCAGTCCTTTTCAGCACTACCAAATATTCCAAAAAAATTAATCAGCTGTGCTTGTTCCAAATATCACCACCATTTCCCAACATAAGTCACCCACCTAACAAACATACAAACACAATGCCCAACATAACTCACACCAAAAAACAGACAAACCCACTGCCCAACATAATTCCCCCAATAAATAGACGAACCCAATGCCCAACATAACAGGCTAAATAGAATAATTATTGCATACATTTTTAAATCTACACCCCAATTCCAGTTACATTTTTCTTGTATTTTTGAACAAATAACACAAACTACAAGTTTTTATTTGTTTTGAATCTCAAAATAAAATTTTTCCATCTACTTCCATAAAATTTACAAAATATAACCACTGAAATGGTTGCTTTACACTATGGTTTATCTGTCTGTTGGTTGTGAGAAGTTATGTTTGCAAATTTGTTTGTCAGTGTGTTGGTTGCAGTTATGTTTGATATTGGGTTTGTCTGTTTGTTGGTTGGTGGCTATCTTTTAACTCTAGGGTTGGTGTCAATATTGGACTTTTTCGTTACAAATTGAAAGGTATCCCATGGATTTTCAGTTATAAATGGCCAAAATAGTGGCCATATTGGGAGTTTATTTAACTATTTTTTTCTATGTGACCTTCTGTTGTTATGTGTATTGTCATGGGTTATTTATTTCATGTTTGGGGTGGTGTAGGTGTTGGGTTTTTTTTCTTTCTTGTGATAGGTATTTGTACTGAACTGTTTTGTTTTGGGAGGGGAATATGAGCAACATGTAGCTGAATAAATTGTTTTTGGAATAATTGGTTTGCCCTGAAAAGAGCCTGGCAGGTCAAAGACCCACCCTGACTGGATGGCTACTGAGGAGGCTGCTACTGTTGAGGCGGTGCTGTGGTGGTGATAGTGAAGAGTTGTGGCTGCTGCTGCTGAGGCTGCTCAATGATCTGTGTTGATGTCAGATCACGTAGCTGGCTTAGTATTCCACTTAAGTTGTGTCTACTGCCCTCGTCCTGTACTGTGAGCACTGATGGAGGGTTTCCAAAGCCAAAGGGGCTGGGTGTGTAGTAGACATAACTGCTGCTAGGTGCTGCTTGGGTGGAACTAGACGCCTGTTGAGTGGTAGATGGCAGTATCCCGATGCTCTGGGATGCGGTGGTTATAGTGGCTGATCTTCTAGGTAGTGGTTGACGTCTGCAGTTGCTGTTAATGGTTTCAATGTCTCTAAAAATCCTGCCCTTGAGGTCCTCAAACTCCTCTTGGGTCATCTTCTCAGACTCTGATGCCACGCAGTCAAAGAAGGGCTGCCTGTCTGACATCTGCTGCAGACTCTTGGAGTCTGTTGAAACTGGTGTAGATGTAAACATAGATTGACTCCTACTCTCCCTCAGGACACTGGACTCTAGGTGTTCTGTATCAGTAGTAGATCCACGAGATTCGTCCTGCTTGCTGGTGTTTGGACTGGCCTCGAACCCTGAGCTTCTGCTGGTCCCCTTGTGTCTGATGTGGGTCTTAAGGAAACCCATTTGCTGGTAGACCCACGACTGTCTCTTGGTCATCTCCCTTGGGGCTTGGCCAGACTGTTGCTTAGAGAGCTTGCCATAACAGGTTCTCTGGGATTCGAACCATCTTCTGACATCAAAGGGCTGGAGCTTCAGTTCTGCAGGGATTTCTGACCAGATACCCTCCTTCTTCTCTCTGTCATGGAAAGGTCCTTGCTCCTTGTCATACAGCTCTGGATTCTCCTTCGCAAACCCCACAATTGCAGTTTCTTGGCTGTGAGTGAATTTTGCACAGACCCTGGCTCTCTTGGCTGAGTGGAACTCTGAATCTTCCTCACACCTCTAATATTCTTCGCAAGCTTCCTCAGTAACTTCTGAACGTTCCTCTCTCTCTTCTGTACCCTCCTCTGTCCTTTCCTCTGCCCTTTCCTCTGTACTTTCCTCCACCTCTCCACCTTCCTTCTCCCTCTCCTCTTCCCTCTCATCCATCTTTTCCTTTCCTCTCTTCCCTCCTTTCTCTTTCCTCATAACTCCAGTCAATAGCAACAGAAGTAAAAAACTAAAATGTGTCTCCTAGCTGTAAAATTTGCCTTAAGCTCAAGTATTATATAATATTTTAAAAAACTGAAAACCCCTACAAAACACACGTCTCTCAGTAGCCAACCAGTCAGTAACAATGATAACATGTGATAGTCTCAGACCCCCTCATTGCCTCATTTTAATTTCCGACACACAGAAAATAGTCGGTTCTTAATCGGTGCTTAGTCCAAGGCCTCCTGGGTGTCCTCAGACCGTCGCAGACTAAGTTTGTGAGGTCCCAGATGTCCTGAGGCGGCCAGCTTGGATCGGTTTGGGTTGGCTTTTGTTAGTCGGGGCTTAGTCCCAGACCTTGATTTTTGAGTCGCAGGACACCTCAGACAGTCTGAGGCTTCTGGGGACTAATGAAACCGATTCCTTTTCACATGCATGAAACTTCAAAGGTCTGTTATGAGTCGGGGACTGGCAAACTGGCTTCCTAGGACTAAGCTACAGACGCCTGGGACTAAAGGTCACAGGCGGCCTGGGACAACATAGGACTGTGTAAATTTGGGTCTGAGAACGCCTGAGGAAGCCTGGGACTAGACATTTTGTTTACGACAGGAAATAAGAATCGGTTTGAGTCATGACAAATATCAAACATGTTTGATTTCTCTCACGGCCCCAACCGACAACTACCGACCCTTACAGAATGCTTTGGATTAAGCAAACTTTTGAAACCGACTCCCAAAAACCCTTAATCGGGAAGCTTAGTCGTGTGGTGGAACACCCACATTAGGCTTGTATCTTAATCTCTGGCTTCATGAGCTTATGTAATTTACCAATTACCAGTTCCAGTGAAGCTCCCCATAAAACAGCACTATAACCTATGAACTACATCTTATGTATATCAGCATATGGAGGTGATTGGATGTATTGACCTTAGTTGAGAAACTACAATAAAGATCAATTCCCTATCATATCCGTGAAGAGAGTTCACTACATCTATCACTACTCCTACGGAGTTTGAGGTGTTGAGGGCCTGAAGGTTAAATTTCACCAATATAGTTTGGGTGACTTTTTGGATTCTCTCCCAAATAAGCTTGATGCAATATATTTGATTGGGATGATTGTGTTGCAATTTTGTTGTCCTGACCAAAATTGAATGGTAGTACTTCAAAACTAATTAAATTGTGCATAATGTGGTGAAGTTATTTGAAATCAAAGTAGTGAAGCAATTAGAAGAGCTTGTTTACAATGTCATAAGTATAAAATTGTGAAACAGATGTAATATAATGTATTCTTTTAAATGCAAGTAGTGTTTAAGTTTGAATTTAAATTAAATAAAATCCATGTTTATTTATTTGAGTTTTAATTCACTTTCAATACTGTATAGGTCATATCATGAAGCGTAGTTTTAGGAACAGAGGAGACAAAGCTGGCCAAGGTTCTATACTGCAGACTGCCGATAATCAACTTTCCCATATAGGGTCCACGGTTTGAACAGCAGACCTGAGTGGGAGATGAGTGAAATCCCTGTAGGTCCTATAAATGAAATGTGCTTCCTTTGTTTTTCATAAAGTTTCACAGTACACGACAGTGGTACGTAGCCTGGGCAGTTACTGACCTAATATAACATTGCCTGATTTACATAAAATTTGAGGTGTGGTAACTTCATATATGTGTAAAGTAAGATTGGTTTACACATCAAAACTGGACAGTTTGATGTGTTTGTAATAATCTTTTAAAGGACCTAAGCAAAGCTTATGAAAGTGTCATCAGTAATAACATAAATGTACTAAACTTTGTTTTTGTAAAAAAAAAATGCATCTGAGAGATGCTACATATAATATTTACTCAGTTTTTGCAATGTTTTAATGTTGTTTTCTCATGTCACCATTATTTGTAATTTGTAAGATATATTAGCAATGACATGCACAGATTTATTGACAATGTAAACAAACTACCATACCTATAAGCCCTCTGTACATACAGTCATATTTAAAAGCACTTTTTCTGCATTTATCGTATAGTTTATTTGTTTATCAAGTGGCCGAGTGCTAGAAACTGGTCAATGAACTACTATGTGAATGGGTTTCACAGAGAAACTATACTGAGTGGTAGGAAGCAACTCAAGCAAGTATAAAAAGGAAAGAATTGTAACCTATTCCAGCCCACTCTAAAAGATATAAAGGCCAATAACCTTTGGGAAGGATATGAGCTGGACAAAGGTGGAATTTAGTGGTGGGACCGTTCACAAAAATTAAAACCAGTTATGGGGGCTTTGAAACATTCGAGTGTACATTAGTCATAATTTTCAAATAGAAATGTCATTTGCAAGATATTAGTAAGTGCAAAATGTTAAAGTACAAATGAGACATATGCCAGCAAATGTGTACACGTTTTGTTGTGTTGATAAAGTATCAGCCATTAGAAAGTGAAATAATGTTTAATTAAAGTTGTCACTTTGGTGTATAAGATTACATACACAAAACATAAACTTGGGAACTATGCAGTTTAAATATTTTCATCCGTTTTTTACAATTAACAGCCTGTTTCCCTGGTTATTGCTGTTATTGCTTAGTGTTGCAGTTTTAAACTGAGTTCATTAAACAAACATATCCTTGCTGTCTGTTAACATATGTCTTTACATTGTTTTTTTTCTGTTAAACTTGGGGAATATTTGTATATTCATTTTTTTTAACTTCATGATACTCCCTTTCAACATTATTTTATTTTTTTGTAACTATTTGCCGAATAAACTTATTTATTATTAAGTTAGACATGTCTGTGTCAAACCAATGTGTGCAGTGTGATTGTAGTTTGAGTCCAAATGTAAACCGTCTTTTTCCCCAGTTTTGCACCTTTTCTTACCTTGCTTTTTAACCATGCAGTATAAAAGTAATCATGAATTTTGCAAGCCATGTAATTAAAATTGCCTGAATACCTGAGATTTAAGCCATTGGTCTCTTACTTCGGGCTTGTGATTGTTAATGATGTTACGGTATTTATTCAGTCCCTATAATTTTCACAGAATACTTGAGTAAAACTTAATTTTAAATAATACATTTTGTTGCTATTCTTGGGTGTAGTTGCATTAATAAATTCTCTCATCTGAACATGTCCATCTGAACTTGACCATTTTGGATAAAAATTTTATGAGCACATAATTGAAGAGTTGTGATTGAAGACTAATCTCTCCCTAACCTGAATTATGTTATAAATGGAATGGTTTCAGTTTGCAAAATTAAACAAGCTTACTAAATTCATTTCCAGTAATTTAAATAATTTTATTTCAAAAGTATGTACACGTATTCCTTTGCTTATAATTCAGTTCAGGGACATTTTAACATTGTTTTTTTTCTCTAACATGATACTAATTCAGCACTGTCTGTGAGTATGGATAATCAAAAATTTGTCAACTGAGTGTCCAACTCTTTTGGTCTCCATTTGAGCCTTTCATGAGGCCGTTGAATAGAAATTGTGTTTCAGGGTACATAAGATTTGTTTACGTAACGCCCATCAGATGGTGCTGCAGACACAGTCACTGTTGCTATGCATGGACTATTATTTTACAGGAGAGATATTTACGTCATTTTCTTTCAGCAGTTGAAAAAATATCAATATAAAACTCTGCATATAGTACTAGGTTTTGTAAACATTGACTTCTTAATTTTATACATTTCGGATCCATACGGAAGTGAAAATAATATAATTAGGAAATTTAAAAGAAAATCTATATAATAATTGTTCTAATGTTAATTTAGGTCATGTTATGAAATAGATAGGGTTGACAAGGTCGACAACATAAGTTCAAATAAATCCCTGGGGGCGATTTCACAAAGGGACTTAAGCCCAGACCTAGACGTAAATTTAAGACTTTGGTCTACAAATTTGTTAAGTCCTTGGTCTTAGACTTAGCGGATTTCACAAAGCAGCTAAGTCCATTAAATTGCTAAGTTAGCGGACTTAACTTCAAGTCTGGTATGTAGTGGGCAAAGAGGAATTAAATATGGCCGTCAGAAACTTTTCTCCAATTCAAAATTCGAAATGGCTGTAAATAAAGTATAATTATACAGACGACCTCAGTGAAGTAGTCTTTGGGAAGATTATATGTGGTAACAAGGTTTCCCATTTCAAGACAGCGCTTATATGTCAAGAATAGTAAATTTTGAATAGAAATAAAAGGTCACATGACACAGAAAACCATTGTGGTTATTTGACGGACTTGGACTTAACTAAGTCACCCTTTGTGAAATCCATTTAAGTCACAGACTGCGATCAGACCAAAGTCTTAGATTTAAGTCCCTGACTTAGCCAAAAACTTGGTTAAGTCTAAGTCCTTTTGTGAAATTGGCCCCAGGGGCCGGTTTCGTGAAAGGACTTAAGTCTGGTCTCAGGCTCAAATCTGAGACTTTGGGCTCAAATATTGTAAATATTTTGCTGAGTCTGTGGACTCAGACTCAAAACATTTCACAAACAGGCTCAACTTGAGATTTGGCTCAGTCATGGGCTCAATTTTGAGCCCACCAAGGAGGTGTCTCAAATTTTGAGTCCAAAGTTTGTCATCCAATACTTGTGTATAAACCAATATAATTTGCATGAAAATGAATTTGTTGAATCTTGAAATATTATATTTTTATTTTGCTTACTAATTACAACTACATATTCAATATTCATAATAAGAAAAGTCAATGGAATTGACATGCTTTTTTGACCGTTGTCAAGTGACTAGTCTCAAGAGTGGTCTCAGTTGAGTCTCAAACAATTGGCTTGTTACCAATAATATTATATCAATTTTTTTCATGTGTTATCAGTGTTAATGCAATCTAAATCGATAATGATGATGAAATAAATGCACTTGCATAAAAAACAAACCAAGGAAGCATCTTAAATGAAATTTAAAAGTTGAGACTATGACTTGAGACCAGTCTCAGCTGAGTCACCTTTTGTGAAATCAATTTGAGCCAAAAACTCAGCCGAGACAAAAGTCTCAGATTTGAGACCCAGACTCAGCCCAGAACTGGTCTCAAACTGAGACTTTTCAAAAAACCGGGCCCTGGTCACCAAGATCGACACAGTCAACATATAGAGATACAGACACACACATGTTCGACAAAACGGACAAAGAAAATGATGGTATAGCTTGCATATTAGCTAATGGTCGACAAAGTTGACTTAATACTGTATATATTAAGAAATCTGATAGCTTGTTCATCAACTTTATATTGTCAACTTTGTCGACCTTGTCGACCTGATGTAGTCTTCCTTGGTATGTTTGTAATTTATATTCATGACTTCATATTCATAAATACTTATTAGTTTTATTTCACACAAAATTATCATATTTCCACTTCTGTCAGAGGGATTCTGCAGTTCAGCCAAAATTAATAACGGTCTTGCAGATCTTACAAGTTTACACTGTACGCATGTCTTTTTTGCACTGGGAAAATGAACCCACATTATCAAACATGCACTGGGTGTATATATAGCCTTTCTGCTTACTTACAGTGAAGAATATCTTTTATACACACTGAATCTATATTTGTATCACCTTAATTGTTAATGTAATAAATTTATCTAGTGTTATACTTTTCTGATAAAAGTTTTGTAACTGTAACAATAATTTACAAAGCTTCGTTTACATTAGTCAAGGCACTTCTTACATTGAAAGAGTGTCTGTCCATGTGAAATATAATTCTCACTGATGGAACATAAGACATACATATATTCAATGACAATGGAGTAGTTTACTTATAAAAAATATAAACATAACGTGTAAGCAAAATTTTTTTATTTAAAGACATATACACTGAAAAAGGAATCCAAATTAAAAATAGAATATTCTGTATAACTACGCCTTAGTTACTGGTGAGAGGCTATAAAAGTTGGTTGAGAGAGAAGGGAGAGGCCCATGTAGCGTGAGACAGTATGAACACCAAGCTGTTCTAAATAAAGATCTAAGTACATACATAAGGCTCCGAAAGCATACATATTAATTTGAATGATTTACTACTTTAGATAATGGTCTCTTAAAATTTTAAATAAGTGTAGTGTGAAATATTGATGAAAAAATGAAAACATAGAATGTTATGTTTCTTTGTTCTTTATCTCTGGAAATAAACTCAAATTAAATAAAAATTGAATTCATTCAAAATTTGACATTTTTCTTTGGAATAGTGTGTAAAAAAACTGTCATTGATTTTCTTTTGGTATGCTAATTGTATCACAAGAGGAAGGTATGGGCTCTGTTTTAGGTGTCCAGAAATAAAACATATTTATATCACATTTATCATGGTTATTTGCTTAGTTTAAAGAACATTTTATTGCATAACTTTATTTCCCTTATTCAGCATATCACAGAACAAACAAATATATTCTTCTCAATAATTTGTGACTTTAAGCATTAGAAATATACATCCCTGAAAAAATTATTCCCGTCTTAAGAACCATTTTTGTTGGCTGTACAAATAATGTGTTACATTGATAGCGCCTTAAAAATAAGGGTGCTGTTTTTTTTTCTGACAAAAATTTGTTCCCGCCTTTTATTTATCTGCTTTTTATGCAGGTGTTCTACTGTAGCCGACCCTGTAACTGACCCTACGTCCCTAGGATCAGTTGCCAAAGTCATAGAGTTGTGAGAAAAGGCGCAGGAAAATACAGTGTTGGTTATGAAATGGTAAAGTTACAGACGGGATGTTAAAGGCTGGTCAAGTTACAGACAGGATGTGAACCCCATACTGACAAGACGTAAGGTTGGGGATGCTTTTTGCACGGTCAGAACCCTAAACCCCTAACAGACAAACCAGATCGAAGACCAGCTGTAAAAACAAACAGACAAGCTGGGAGCATATTACCGACCCTTCCCGACAGGACTGATTGTTTTGGTGTGTCTGGATCTAAAAGTCGGGATCCAGATTCAGGATCCATATCACACTATATAAACCCCCATCACATGTGATGTGCCATTCATTTCACAGTTCAAAGATGACAGGAACACAGCAAGAGCAAGTGACAGATCAAATGAGGCTTTTTTATTTTTATTGAGTTTAATTTTTTAATATACTTGATCTTTACAAGACACCAAAGACAGCAGAACCCAGCACCTGCCCAATACATGGGTTATGCCCTGGATACTTCAGAGGGAAGAGCGAGGTTGCTACAGAACACTCTTGGATGAAATGATGACTACTGATATACCAGGCTACAGAAATTTCACCAGGATGGAGCCAGCAATTTTTAATTTGATTGAAGAAAGAATCACCCCCACCTCAGGAAGAGAATCACCAACTTCAGGAAGCCACTGGAAGTCGGCTTGAAACTTGCAGTTACTTTGAGACACCTATCCAGAGGGGAAAGCTGCACTTCACTGCAATACCAATGGGGGGTTGGAAGAACGACCATCTGCAAATTTGCCCCCCAGGTCTGCAAAGCCATTATGAAAGAATTTCAACAAGAGTATCTGGTGCGCCCAACTGATTCTGAAGACTGGAAGAAAATTGAAGAAAGAGTTAGACACAGATAAAATTTAGGTTATTTAAGTTTTTTCTAAATTTCTTTTTAATTTTTTTAAAAATTTTTTTTATATTCCCTGACTTCGTCTGGGTGAGCTTGCCATATCTGGTACGTTGAGTCTCAAACAACCTCTTCACAGTCTTGATAGGCAAGTTTCTTGTAGCTGCTAGCTGCTGCCAAAGCCTTTCTTTCTTCTGCTTGTCTTTGAAACTGTCATTGGTCTGGTCATAAAGTTCCTCATGCTGTTTAACAAACTCAACGATGGCTTCTTCACCTGAATCACTCAAGAAAATGGACTTCATCTGGCCCTTCTTTTGTCTGGATTGAGTTGATTCTGCACCAGTATCCGCATCTGTTCGCACTCTCTTCTCTCTCCTTTCTTCCTCTTCCATCTCCCTCTCCCTCTTTCTGTCCCTCTCTTCCTTCTCTCTCCTCTCTCTCTCCTCCCTCTCCTGTCTCTTCCTCATCCTTCTCTCTATATCCTCATCTGAATCTCCTAACTCAAACTGTGGTTGAGTATCTCTAGTGGTGGTACTTTAATCTTTCTCTTTCTGCCCCTTCGCATGGTGATCAATTAATCAATTGTACAGCTTGTTTTAAAAAATATAACATAAAATAAAATAAGAGTCAAACCTCACAAAACAGATTTCACGCCCAGCCAGTCCAGCTTAGCTCAAAACTTAAGCTAATTTTCCAAAAAAATAAAAGCCCTAAAGCTCAAAGCTGCACACCTCAACAGTCAAAGCCCAAATATACGCAGTGTCTATACCCACAGATTTTGAAGCCGACAGGCCGTAAGAAGCACAAATATTGCCAGCCTGCCTGTTTCAGTTCCCGACTTGTCTGTTAGTGTTACAGGCCTGTCGATTATTGTTTACGGCTTGTCTGTTTTAGTTTAAGGCCTGTCGGTAACTTGTAACCGACCCTAACCGACCATGTAAACATTGTCCCCGACCCTCAAAAATACATAGTTACCGACAGCCGGCTTCAGTGGAACACCTGCATTAAGTGTTCTATTACCACACTACTTTGTAGTTTTTGAAATGTGATCTGTTGCTCTCACACCAGAGGTATTTGTGTGTGCAGTGTATTTATATTCAGACCTTTTGTGAAAAATGTTTCCTATGACCTTTAAGACTTGAACCTGTTTTATTACTCTCAGGTTGCTGTTTTTTAATCAATACATTCAAGAGAAGGTTAACACTCAACCCATTTATTTTCACTGACAGGAGTTATTTTCTTTTGGGTGACAAAATATTTATATATTTCATAATTTTTACTGTTTGTATATTACTGAGATATTTATATGGAATTTGATCACTTGAACCGACATAAGTGAGCAATGGTGTCTGTAGAAGTGTCTTCCATTTCCTTAGAATAGCTGCATAGATTATTTGATTATATTTCATAACATATATATTTATATTATATAATCTTTCACGTCCTTCTCTTTTCATACAACTACAATTTGTTACGTTAAATATATCTTTTATTGAAGTTATTCCTGCATTTAGCCAATCTTTATAATTTTTATAATTTATATCATTATCTATGCATATTAATACATTTTCCAAATATTTTGTTGCTTTTGTTGCAGAATTTCAGAGCTGCTACATGGTTCTACGTTTGTAAAATTAAAGTATAAAGTAAAGATGAATAAATTTAAGCCTTTTTAGAAACACTGCATGGGTGTATTCTCTTTAAAGATCTTCTTTGCAAATGCCCATTAATTCATGAGCTAAAAATTTCCATTTAACATTAAAGTTATTGAGCAATTGTTTAGCAAAGGTTATTCTAGCTGTATTAATCATAGCTTTTGTGGATATCATTTTTAAGCCAAACAATGGAACTGGTAAAATCAACACTTCTTTCCAAACCAAATGCTTTCTATTACTCCAAACAAAATTGAAAATTATTTTCACCATATGAGCAATAAATGTATCACTTAAGGGAAAAACAGGAGCTAGCTGCAGCAGATGGGGAACTATCAGGAATTTTAATACTGTTATATTGCCTTTAATTTTGAGGCATCTAGAACTCCATGAATTTATGATACTTTGTTTAGTTTTCATCTTTTCATAAGTATTCAATTGAAACATTTCATCATAATTTATTTAGAACCACAAACCCAAAGTCTTAAAAGGGAAGTCTATCCATTTGATTCCAAACAAATTATTTGGTATGCAATCAGAAGATTGTAATGAGCTTCTGTTGTTTTCTTATTCAATTTTAGACCTGCGTATCAATAAAATTCTTCGAATAGTTCCAGAACTACCTTTACTGATTTCAGATTATAAAGAAGCATAGACATATCATCAGCAAACAGCGATGAATTTCTGTTTAGCCAACAATATACAATCAACTCTTCAGAATGATGTAAATTTATAACTATAACTTTGACAACTAGAAGAAACAAAAGTGCACTAATTGAACAACCCTGTCTTCCTGCCTTAGAAAGTTTGAAAGGGGGCTCAGTGGTGTAGCGGTTAGAGTTCTTGCCTCCAACCTCTGAGGCCATTGGTTCGAATCTGCGCCGGGCGCTTCATTTTGGAAAGTTGGTAGTTACTGGCCGATGCCTGGTGGTTTACAGTGCAATATGCACTGGTTTCCTCCACCTGTAAAACAACCCGTCGCAATATGACCCTGGCTGTTGAATGCGACGTAAAACACCAAATAAATCTAAATAGAAAGTTTGAAAAAAGAGGACATATGACTATTGTTTGAGACACAACTTTCAATTTCTGATCATAAGGTGGCAATCCATTCCTGAAAGTTTTCGCCAAACGCTTTTTCAAAGTCAACTAACAGTATTATATATGAATGGTTTTTAATTTTACTAAATTCAATCATATCTGAAATAAGACTAATATTTTCAAAACAACTTCTGCTACTCATATATCCTGTTTGATCAGCATTTATCAATTCAGGTAAAGCAACTATTCAATCTATTGGCTAAAACTTTTGTTAATATTTTATAATTTGTGTTCAAGATAGACAAGGGTCTCCGTGACTTTAGCTCAGTAAGATCTTTGTCTTTCTTTGAAATGAGAATACTAATTCCTTGACTTGTGGTAATATATGATATCTTCCCAAAATACTCTATAAAATTCAACTGGAAGACCACCTATTCCTAGAGTTCTTTTCAGGGCCAGGGTTTTGACTGCTTTGTGAAATTTTGTTAATTCATTATCACAAATTATCTTTGTATTGTTAGAATTTTGTGGTATGCTAATCTTATCCGAATGATAAGTCTTCCTTGTTAAAACCATTTCAATAATCTGAATATAACAAACAGTAATTTTTTTTGATGTTCCAAAATTTTGGCCTGACTAAAAGTAAGTTTTTTGTTGTTTTTTAAAGACTTGATGCTCTGATATTATTTTTGGCCTATTTTAGATTTAAAAAGAACTTTGATGGTTTCTCATTATTTTCAAGAAAATTGTATCTTGATCTTATCATAGCATCCTTTACTTAATTTTCATACAATTCTTCTATTTGTTTTTAACTTGGTTATATTCTTGTATATTACTTAAATTTGGAGTACTGCCAACAAGATTTTCTGAGGCTTCAAGTTTAGCTGACAGCACATCTAATTTTTTTTTGCTCTTTATGTTTAGATATGGAATATGTTATTGTATCTGTTCTTATTTTACATTTTATAAAATGCCATGCGAGATCTTTGTTGATCAAATTTTTTGCATTTGTTTTTCCCATTAAAATTGTTTGTTTAATTAAGGTTAAATAGTTTATATCTTGTAGTAAGCTTACATTCATTTTCCAAAGCCCCCTGCCTTTCTTTTGTTGCTTTATTATTGATAGAGTGAAGGAAATCAGGCTCTGGTCAGATTTAATAATTGACAAGATATCTGTAGAAACTGTAGTAAATTCCAAATGACATGAAATTAAGAAAAAGTCAATCCGAGTTTGTGCAAACCCATATCTTGTTTTTCGTGTCTAGTGAACTTCTTTTTCTGTTGATGTTTTAAATGCCATATATCCAATAAGTCAAGGTCATCTACAAGTTTCTGTCTTCTTTGATGTTTATAATGTCAAATGTTATTTTATGTGAAAACAATATTGCCACTCCCTTGCTATATTGTTTGGCCAAGAGAATAAAGAATCTTACTACTCCATTCTTTGCACAAATTTCTTCAGATGATGGGTCACTATGGCATTCTTGCAAAAATATGATGGCATTTCCCATTAACATATTATACTTATCAAGAAGAGCTTCAATCCTGTGACTCCTGTGATATTGTGTACTTGTAATGATATCTAAATATATGTATAATCTATACAAAATTAATAAAAACAACACAAAAACTTGATAAACAAACATTAGTTTTTACAAGTAAATATATAAAGAGAATGAAAAGGAGATGGAGTTGTCACATAAGGGAGGAGCAAATAGTATTATTAGAATAAAAGCTATACAACTGATAATCCTGCATGTAGTCTGACTAATCTAAGCTATAACTTCATACTGACTGATATTTTTATTAACCCAGGTCACTCATATTACACATATATTACAGTTTCCTTGAAGATATACAACAAGGAATTGTGAGGAAAAATAAAAACTTTTACACAAAGTCTTAAGCAATCAGTATTGTGATTTAGTCAAAATGAAGGTTAAAACCCCTTTTATGCTACAGCAACAGTTGCAAAGTTCTAGGGACTCACATTTGTACAGACGACAAGCCTTACTTTGATAAACCTTAGGTCCTGGGCTTATGCTGGAATGAATGTTCTCAATTTTCTAATTTTTGTAGAACTGGATGGGTAGTCATATTGATGGGTGGGTACCTGGGTTATTGGCATCAGTGATAATAGGTGATTTTACAAAAATATATTTCTATTTACAAACTTAAAATTTACACAAATGATAGGATCTAACAATTGGGTTTGTTTGTTTGGTTTTTGTTGTTTTTTCATCTGCCACATTTTATTTAACTTTTTACTGTGTGCTTTCAAAACATGGAAGAAGTGTAATAACAATCAGCTTCTGTGTCCATGCAATCAGAGCACCAGATGGAAATGAATTTCAATATATAAATATGTTGTTTACACTGTGCAACTTGTCATTCATTCTGGTTGTTGATGCATTGGCAAGGGTCCCTTTGAAAATAAGCAGTGTATTGAAATAAACAATTCTGGAAATCGAAAATGCTGTATATCTATATGATGACACACATTGAATAGATATAACTACAAATTCATCACAGTGATCTACATAATTATGTTACGCTTATGTATCGTATAGTGGTGTTTGTAGATTAAGAAATACTGTAGTTTCATTAACTAAGAATTTATTACATTTTACAACAGAAAGTAAATAGTTTGCCCCAATATAAGTACACAACTGAATTAACATTCAACCATAAACCACCTAATAGCATGAGTTAAGTCTTACGAATGTTCCTTGTGTTCTCCACTTGCCTTTGATGTAATGAAAACTGTAATAGTAAGATACGCGTCCATTGATGAAACGGTGTCTCTGATTCTCACTTCAATGTTAAGTCCATCCTTTATAGCAACGAGGAAATGATGTCATATAACGTGTGTTATGTTGAATGAATTGGCAATGTCTCTGATGTTAACAAATCCGGTCCTAATGTGGTCAACGTACATGTGACTCCCGAGCTCCTCCATCCACAGTAACCATAAGCATGTTGACATGGAATGGGCTCCAGTGGTCCCTAATGGGTAGTACTGCACTCTTGCTAAATAGAATAGTAGACACCTCTTATAATACCCATTTAATAACTAATGTCTTTGATTCCATTTAAGTAAAACCACATTGCAGCTAGTAGTTTACAGTTGTACAATCGAGAATACTATTCTACACAACAGGGTTTTACTATTACTGTATTTTCCTGTTACGAAAACATGTGTTAAAGTCAAAAGTATTCTAATGTCAATATCTCTAGAAATATTTTTTAATGTTTAAAATATATTAACCAATACAATCTTGCTTTAACATACATCATTAAAGAAATATACAATAAGACACATTTAAATACAATTACTTTGATAACTCTGCAAATCATTAACAAAGAAATAAAACTTCACTTACAGTGTGTCCACTGTCCAATGTTTCAGAACAAAAAAAAACAACAGCCTCTCACATGGGCTTCCAACATCACACTAAAGTTGCCAAAACTATTTCCTAAATCTACAGAGTTTGACTTTTCAATATTGAAATCAAGATGTGCAAACTGCATTGAACAGATGTCTGTCAATCACAAATTATAATAGGGTTTGGTTACACTCAACAGTTTAGTCAGCAATGGTCAGTTCTTGAATTTGAAAATATTTGACACTTGTACTCAGATTATTATAACCAATAATAATATTACTCTAATTTCCAACTATTTAGGCTACTATAAACTTATCAAAATTTGAACTTTTAAACAATCTTATTCATATTTAACCACAATATACATTGCTGATGAAATCATCAGATGTGTAACTACTTTTTCATACATCTACATACATGACTGCTTTGAGTAAATCACCTGACAGTGTCTAGAGTCTCTATAGACACATAAACCCTTTTAACAAGAATAAAGTCACCATTTGGACAGTATTGAAAATTTCCTACACTACTGTACATAAAATGATCACTTCAAATGTAACACACCCTTACCCTTAAGTCAAAACTATTTGACTAACAATGACATTTGAATAGAACACAAACACCTTTTTTTTTTACAATTACACTATATTCTACTCAAGTAGTCAGCCCTAGCATTTTGGGTACTTTTGATTGCCTTGACTTGAAATTTGTAAGGCTGTAGGGCTAATGCCCATCTCATCAGTCTACTATTGGCCATTTTTGACTTTTTCAGATACACCAGAGGCTGATGATCAGTCTCGAGAACGAACTCTTTGCCATACAGATACACATGGAACTTTTTGATTGCCCATATTAAGGCCAGACATTCTTTCTCTATCACTGAATAGTTGAGTTCACTTTTCGTTAGTTTTTTACTTGCATAAGCTACCGGAAAATACTCATTGTCATAAGTCTGTAAAAGTACACTTCCAATAGCTACTTCTGATGCATCTGTTTGCAATACAAAATCTCTGGACAAATCAGGTAGTCTGAGAATAGGACTTGAACTCAAGACTTTCTTCAAGTATGTGAATGCCCTTTCTTGTGCCTCAGTCCATACAACATTGTTTGGACATCCCCTCTTAGTGATATCAGTCAATGGTGCAGCTACTGCACTGAAATTAGGTATGAACTTATTGTAAAAGCCTACCATACCTAAAAAACTTCTGACCTGTTTCTTTGTCACTGGTCTTGGTGTGTTTTCAATATCAAACAGTTTCTCAGGATTTGGGCTGATTTCCCCTTCACCAACAACATGACCCAGATAATCCACACTACTGAATCCTACCTTGCACTTAGTTGGCCTTATAGACAAACCTGCTGACCTTACTCTCTCAAAGAACTTCCTCAGTCCTAACAAATGTTCTTCCCAATCTGAACTATGGAGTAAAACATCATCAATAAAGCTCTCAGTTTTCTCTAAACCTCTCAAAAGCTTTCTCATCATTCTATTGAAAGTTGCAGCTGAGTTGACTAACCCAAATGGCATTCTAAGGTAACAATACGATCCACTGGGAGTAACAAAACAAGTTTTGTCTTGACTGGATTCTGTTACTGGTATTTGCCAGTACCCTTTGGACATGTCAAATTTGCTCACCCAACTACTATCCTTGACCTTACTGAAGATTTGACCTGCTTGCATCATTGGTTCAGTTGAAAACTTTGAAATCAAGTTTAACTTCCTATAGTCTGTACAGAACCTGATACTACCATCTTTTTTCTTGACTAGTACTATTGGTGAAGCATAAGGAGAGTTACATGGCCTTATCACCTTCATTTTCAACATGTTTTCTATCTCATTATCAACTACATTTTGCATATGGTAAGGAATTGTGTAAGGCTTTGTCCTAACTGGTTTATCAGTTATCAGCTCTATGTCATGTTCTACTAAGTCAGTATGCCCTGGAAGATCTGATAAGATATCCTTGAATTTCTCCAGTAAAGCTAACACTTGTTCTCTTTGGTTATCTGACAACTTAGGACTTATCACTACATCCTTGTAAGTTTCAGTTTGCTCAATACTACTAAAGCCTAACAGTTTCTCATCATCTAAGGTTCCTATTTCTGGTTCAGGTTCAACAATAGCTGTACTAACCTTTTCTAACACTGAACTATCTTCTTGCTCATTGACTGTACCATCACTTTCAATTGTGAAATCCTCAACATATTTCTTCAAGAGATTTGCATGATAAGTTTTTATCTTGCCCTTTACCTCTGCCTGATAGTCATTACCAAGTACATCTACAATCTCAAAAGGACCTTGCCATTTGACTAAGAGTTTGTTTGTGTCAGTTGGTAACAATACAAGTACCTTGTCTTTCACCTGAAACTTTCTGTCTTTGCTTCTTTTGTCATGGTAATATTTACCTTTACATTGGGCCTTTTCTAACTCACTCTGGGCTAACCTACAAGTTTCTTCTAGTCTCTCTTTAAGATCAACAATGTATTGGTATGTTGTCTTTGTCTCATCTGAGTCTATCTCACCTACCCATAGTTCTTTTAATATGTCCATTGGGCCTCTTACCTTTCTCCCATATAAAAGCTCAAATGGTGCAAACCCTGTGCTTGCCTGCGGTACTTCTCTATAGGCAAACAAAACAGCAGACAAATACCTGTCCCAGTCCTTAGGTTTCTCAGAACACAGTTTCCTTAACATAGACTTCAATACCCAATGAAACTTTTCAACTAGGCCATTACACTGGGGATGGTAAGGCGTTGTCACTAAATGTTTTATGCTAAGTAGTCGGTTTACTTCCTGCATAAGGTTTTCACTTAAGACTTCACTAGGTATTCCCACCCTAGAAAATATCTCAAGAAGTGCCTCTGCTACCCGTTCAGTCTCAATACTCGGAAGAGCAATTGCCTCAGGATATCGAGTCGCGTAGTCTACCATGGTAAGGATATAGCGGTTGCCACGGTCAGTCACTGGGGATATGGGACCTACCAAATCTATGGCTACCCTCTGAAAAGGTGTGTCTATCAGCGGCATCCTACCTAACGGAACATGAGGTACCCTACCTTTGGGGGTTGTCCTCTGACAAAGATCACATGATCTACAGTACCGATTTACATCTACCTGTAAGCCTTGCCAGTAAAAACTAGACATTATCCTGTCTGTTGTTTTCTTCATACCTAGGTGACCACCTAGAAGTGTTTCATGAGCCAGTTTCATTACCTTAACTCTTAGTTGTTTTGGTACTACCAGTTGTTTGTCTACTTTCTTCCCATCACTGGTTTTTACCTCTCTGTACAAAATACCCTTCTGTTCTAAATATCTAGACCGATTACCACTTTTCAACTTGATAAGCTTACTGTCCTTTGACATTTCCCACAATAATTTCAAACTTGAATCATTCAACTGTTCTTGTTTGAATTGTTCTGCAGTCAAACTCAACTCAATCTCACCTGGGACTTTTAGTGGAGTGATAGGTTTCTTGAGCTTTTCAGATTGTGCCCTAGTCAAAACTGCCACAGTTTCCTTTTCTTTAAGACTATTCCATTCAGGGTTTGGGTCACTGGGACTTCTAATACCTGGAATATTCCCTAACACTAGCGGATAGATTGGACTTTCCATACTCATAGCCTCAACCTCACCGACAAAAAAGGGTGTATCTACCTGTATGTTAGCCATAGGGACCTTTTTCACAGTGCCATCAATCAATATGCACAAGTGTACCTTCCCTGTCAACTGTTCAGGTTTTACTAAACTGGACTGAACTACTACCCCTGTACAGCCACTATCCCTCAGGGTATCTACCATTGTATCACCTACTTTCCCTTTGAACACAGGCAAATTGGTTTTCCTACTAAATTTTCTATGCCCACATGCACCACTTATGATTGGAAGAGCTTCACCAGTAGCTAACTTTAAGTGATTGTTCTCTATACTACCAGATAGTAATTGCATCATACAGGTGGCACCTGTTTCATGTGTTTCATTCTCTGGATCTGAGTTTTGCCCTACCGCAATAGCCAACTTTTCTTTAACCCTACAATTTCTTTGGATATGACCCTTCCTACCACACTTATAGCAAGTCTTATCAGAGTAATTTGCTTTGACCATTGGCTTTGAGTCAATCTTTGGGTTGTTTGAGTTACCCTGCTTATCAGTTTTGTTGGTTTTGAATTTTGAAGGAGCATGATCTGCAATAAAACAACTACTCTCCCCATGTGCTTCAACATACTGCTCAGCTAAACTAGCCATTTCTTTTGAGTTTTTTGGTGTCCTTTCCTTAAGAAATACTGCAAGTGACTTGTTACAGTTTGAAACGAACTGTTCTCTTAACATGAGATCAAGTAATGCATCATATGATTTCTCAATTTCACCAAAATCAACCCACCTTTCATAATAGTTTTTCAACCTGTCCATAAACTGAGTTGCTGTTTCACCTTTCATGATTTTGGTATCCCTTAACTTATTTCTGAATCCCTCCTCAGTTAACTCGTACCTTTTAAGAAGTGCCTTCTTAAGTTTGTCATAACTGTCAGAATCATCCTTGCCCAAGCGCCTGTATACCTCTAAAGCATTCCCAGACAATAATGCACTTAGACTCATTGCCCAATCTTCTTGTTTAAGATTTTGCGCCTTAACATATCTCTCAAAACGGAAAAGATAGGAATCAATATCATCCTTTGCTTCATTAAAAGGTGTCAGCTTTGGGAGTTTTACCTTAACCGCACTTGATTTTGTAGCAGCAGTAGCAGAATTCAACCTAGCTATTTCCAATTCCGTCTCCTTAACCTGCATCTCAGACTTTCTAAGGTCTATTTCATGTGCCTGCTTCCGTTCCTCCATCTCCCTTTCATAATCCCTCCTATATGCCCTCTCTGACCTTTCCTTTTCCTGTTGTTCGATTACAAAGGCGTATAACTTATCACCCTCCAAACCCAACTGTTTACCGACTTCTACCAGTTTATCCATCTCAAAGATTGGATCAATAAAGTTAAATTCCCAATTTAACTTCCTCACTCAAAATAATTGCATAGTATATTAAGACTAAGGTTTCCCTCAAATTACTATCATCACTAATATAGTAAAGCTAACCTCACCTGTCTTAAACTCAATTGGCTATACATAAACCAAACATACACTGTGATGTCCTGTGATAAACCCTTGTTACCACAATGTGATATACCCTTGATATCACATTTAGTATACACACTGAAGTCCCAATTTATCTCAAGTACCACCAGCCCATTCACTTACCTTAGTGAATCAGATGCTTACTTAAAGATATCACTTCAGTTAAACTATGAGACTCACACTGAGACTCAAAACACAATACAGTACAACCCTACCACTACATGTCAATGTTACCACTTTTTGACCTATGAAAACAACAATTCATAAACATACACAATCAACAATTAGCATGTAAGACCTCACAATATTTACTACTATTGTTTCAACACTATTATTGCTATTATTGTATCAATACTAAAATGAAAATAATTCAGTTCCAAAATTTCTACTAAAATTTTTTTAAATCTACAAACTAATCCTGGTGATGGCACCAAATGTTACGCTTATGTATCGTATAGTGGTGTTTGTAGATTAAGAAATACTGTAGTTTCATTAACTAAGAATTTATTACATTTTACAACAGAAAGTAAATAGTTTGCCCCAATATAAGTACACAACTGAATTAACATTCAACCATAAACCACCTAATAGCATGAGTTAAGTCTTACGAATGTTCCTTGTGTTCTCCACTTGCCTTTGATGTAATGAAAACTGCAATAGTAAGATACGCGTCCATTGATGAAACGGTGTCTCTGATTCTCACTTCAATGTTAAGTCCATCCTTTATAGCAACGAGGAAATGATGTCATATAACGTGTGTTATGTTGAATGAATTGGCAATGTCTCTGATGTTAACAAATCCGGTCCTAATGTGGTCAACGTACATGTGACTCCCGAGCTCCTCCATCCACAGTAACCATAAGCATGTTGACATGGAATGGGCTCCAGTGGCCCCTAATGGGTTGTACTGCACTCGTGCTAAATAGAATAGTAGACACCTCTTATAATACCCATTTAATAACTAATGTCTTTGATTCCATTTAAGTAAAACCACATTGCAGCTAGTAGTTTACAGTTGTGCAATCAAGAATACTATTCTACACAACAGGGTTTTACTATTATTGTATTTTCCTGTTACGAAAACATATGTTAAAGTCAAAAGTATTCTAATGTCAATATCTCTAGAAATATTTTTTAATGTTTAAAATATATTAACCAATACAATCTTGCTTTAACATACATCATTAAAGAAATATACAATAAGACACATTTAAATACAATTACTTTGATAACTCTGCAAATCATTAACAAAGAAATAAAACTTCACTTACAGTGTGTCCACTGTCCAATGTTTCAGAACAAAAAAAAACAACAGCCTCTCACATGGGCTTCCAACATCACACTAAAGTTGCCAAAACTATTTCCTAAATCTACAGAGTTTGACTTTTCAATATTGAAATCAAGATGTGCAAACTGCATTGAACAGATGTCTGTCAATCACAAATTATAATAGGGTTTGGTTACACTCAACAGTTTAGTCAGCAATGGTCAGTTCTTGAATTTGAAAATATTTGACACTTGTACTCAGATTATTATAACCAATAATAATATTACTCTAATTTCCAACTATTTAGGCTACTATAAACTTATCAAAATTTGAACTTTTAAACAATCTTATTCATATTTAACCACAATATACATTGCTGATGAAATCATCAGATGTGTAACTACTTTTTCATACATCTACATACATGACTGGTTTGAGTAAATCACCTGACAGTGTCTAGAGACTGCTTACCATGACATTAACACTACTGTCAGGTATTGGATTTTTGGCTGCTATTGGTTTATTATTATGCATATTAATGTATCAACATTACAAGTCTCCTCATTAATGGGGAGCAAATTGCAAATGGGGAAATTAACTTTTGTCTATTAACATACCGGAAAAGATATATTGTAACAACTGCAGGTAAATAACCTAAATGACATATTTTATCCCTTGAAACTTGAATACATGTTTTCATACAGATCAGATAATTTTAAAATATATGTAAATATATGTTTCTTTCAGTCACACTTAGTTCAGCATTCAGGTTGATATCTGCATGTCATGGATATTTCCTATTGAGATAATGTATAAGAGCTTAGCACAAGACTACCCCGAGCCAAAAAGTACACAGATCAAATTTAAACAAAAATGATCAACTCTGAATCAGCTCAAATTGGTATTCATGAAACAGTTGATCTGACTTTTCGATCAATTTGGATTAACTTTGTTACATGCACATTGATAGATTAACATTTGGACCACAAATATGAATGTTTTACAGTCATTACTGAGGCAGAGAATACTTCACGACTGCATACACCCTATAAATTTCCAAAGTTATTGAGAACGATTTTTAAAATTGCGAGAACTTAATCAAAACAGAAAAAAAAAATTAATCCTTTCAGCTCAAGTGATCCATGGTTTGTGAATAGCCATTTGATCTACTGACTCATTTAAAACTTACACTAGCCATCCTATATTAACTTTGAAAAGTTGGTCTAAAGTTCTTAACTGAGTAAGTACAGACGCTGAACTCTAGACGGACAGTGGACCTAGTTCCATGAACTTCCCTGTCCAGCCTTCAAGTTATCCATACCCCTGAGAAATCTAGAGACAGGGAAGAACTACTCTCCCGGGCAGTATAGTTGGTGACTGGTCTGCCCCATCATTACCAGATTCATCCCAAGGGTTTGTGATGAAATAATAGGGAATACCAGGAAGAAGTATGCTCTGCCCCACCAGCCCTGATAACTGGCGGGCACTGGTGGTTGATCTCAGAGACAGGTGGCCAGTACCCCATACTGTAGGTGCTCTCGATGGAAAACACATTATCATAAGTTATCCCTGAGGTGGAGGCAGCCAGTTCTTTAATGACAAAGTCTTCCACAGCATTTGTGTTGCTTACCCTGGTGGATATGTATATTTCTTTTTGGTAGGAGATCGGCAACCGGTTCCGCTCCGATGCACATTTGTTTAACTACAGCATACTTGTTCCACTCAGATGTACATATATTTAACTACAGCAGCCTGCGGAACATAATAAAAAAGGCTGCATTGGCTTGACTGCACGAGAGTCCCATTCAATGTTGGCCTCACCCTGCCAGCAGGTTATGGGTGCTGCTTTTGCCGCAGGAGTGTCCAGTGGTAGCCTGAATTACCATGTCATAAGCTATGCTACAAATATTTGCATGGGTCATCCACCCAAAGCATTGATTTCTATTTAAAATTGTGCACCTTTGGGATGGGTTGCATGTAAGCAACCTACCTATTAGATTGATGTGTCTGTCCGCCAACATTTTGGTTTCTAGAGTCTAACTCAAAAACGCTTTTGCCGATCAGTCAGACACTTACCAGGGTGGTAGAGCACAACCTAGGATATGTTGCTTTTGAAATTGGTGCCATTTTAACAAACAAGATGGCCACCATGGTTGCTATATTGTAATTCTGTTTCTGGACTCAAACTCAAAGATGCTTCTGTTGATCGATTTGAAATTTAATAGGGTGATACAACACCATTTAGTCTAGGTTGCATTTGATATTGGTCCCACTTCACAAAACAAAAGGGATGCCATGGCCACCATCTTGAAATTTTATTTCCAGACTGTTGACAATTCTGTCAATTGAATTGAAACATAACATGTTGGTCTGACACTATGTAGGCTAAGCTGATATTGGAAGTAAGACATGGCTGACATCTTGAAAGTACGTTTCCGAACTGTAACTCAAAGATGCCTCTGCCTATTGATTTCTAACTTCGTGAAGTCATTGTCTGGTTCCCGTCTTCTCTGTAGGGGGCCAAGATGGGTCCAGCATTACCTATTATTTTATTCTCTCAGGTCCTACCTTCCAGTCAGCCATTTTAGGGGCTAGTGTGCTTCTTTACTGGACAATGGAAGAAAGACCAGAGCTCTGTACATTATTACAGGAATATTGTCACCCTGAGGAAAATAAGTTCATTTTCTATTGCCCAAATAACAATGACGTTGCAGAAGTCTACTTCTGTATGTCTGAGTCGTTTGGGCCGATACCTGTCCCTTTTTCGGTAAAAATGTACTGGAATCTGGTCCACACAGAGTGGTAGAACAGGGTTGTAGGACAGCACCCAGGATAGCTTGTTTTTTTTTAAATTGGTGCAATTGGGAAATCAAGATGGCCACCATCTTAAAATTCTGTTTTGCAGGCTCTCACTGGAAGATGCTTTGTCTGATTGATTTCAAACATGGCAAATTGGAAGAAAAGAATCCAGCAATATTTTTATATGTCCAGGACCATTATCACAGCTATAATGTTGCAAACATCTGTGTATTTGTGTAGTTATTTTTTATACTCAGCGCAATTACTCCATATACCACAGGACTCAAAGAGCTATTTAACCCATCCGACTGCACAGGTACTGTCTCAAAACACAAGTAACTGACATTCCCCTAACTGAAAGATAGAGACTCAAGGATGACCATTTATCAACGTCCTTGAGGTTCTATAGCCTGCCACTGGGGATAGGATCCAATGACAGAGGACCGCCATTTTAAGTGGCCATCCGAGCAACTATGTATCTGCCTGTACCTGGGTTTGAACCCATGTATTTCTAGACAAGTGTGCTACCCCCTAGGCGACAAATGCATCTGGCATACATACATCCTTTAAACATTGCAAGTGCTAGTAGGTGTTACCATCCCTGATACTGATTGTGTAACGAGTCTTTTGGGGTTTATAATCCCAGTTTCTTGTTTAACTGAATACTTACACACAAAATTGTGTTTTGTGTTCTGGAGTGGTTGGTGGCCCTGAGCTGCTGTTGGTCACTTGGGTAACCTTGAACAAAGTTTGTGGTACTGGTCTCTGACTGCATCAGCTCAGGGTCTTCATGGTGGCAAATTTACACATCTTAAGAAGCATGTAGCAGGCCTTTAAAATGGTGTGTAGTTAGTATCAGTCGATGATACTGTTAAAGGGCTATGCTCCAGAAAGCTTCTGAGGTCATGGGTTCAGCTGATGTCACGTGGGTTGCTTTATTTGAGACTGCTGGGTTTCTTCATTTTGTGTCCACGTGGTTGTCTTGACAATGACCTGTTGTAAAATGTGTTCTTAAAGCCATCAGATCAATCCATGGAGAGTGTATTAATTTTTGTTCCATCTGGTCATATGTGGCCCTCTTGTCAATCATACTTTGCATGCAGCCCACAAGATCATCAAATTTTCTCCTTCTATTCTGAACCTCCACAAACCGTTCAGCTTTGTGATGCTAGGGGTGTCAGGGGTGAGTGGGCTATTGAGAAGGGCAGGGGAATGAGGACGATGCGGGGGATGTATTCCAGACTGGCTCTGGATCTTCTCTCAATCTCCAGGAGGGCCTGTGTGCTGTGATAGGTAGGAGGTGGTGGCTCCATCTTCACTGCTTCTTTTGTCTGGTATGTCGTCAGCCTGGACACTGCAGACTCTTATGGACTCTTGGAAGAAAGATTCATGATTCATGAAAGTGACATGTTTCACTGTGGCTGTGCAGTAAAACCAAATTGTCTTGGACCCACAGCTGATAACTAGTCAAATTTGGAGGTTCCTTGGCCAGACTTGTGTTGAGCTAGTTGGTCATAAATAGCCAACTTGCACTGCAAAACCACCTGTTGTGACCTCCTTATTCATCCCAATCTTCTGACAAAAGTTGTCCCACAAGGCCACCTTCTTCCTATGTTTCTTGCAATACATCATCCACATATTCTATTGAAATTTACTGTCCCTCAAAACTTCAACAAGATGCAGTTTCCCATCATTGCTGTAAGTGAAGGCATTTTCCTCCTCTTAGCCTCTCTACCAGCGTGTTATGTCTCAATCCATGCCCTATCTGCCTCAGCCTCCCCTTCAGTTGCTTCCTGTGGTCAGAAACTGGACTGTCAGTACCTGATTGAGGATACTCTCCACCAGCTTGTAGCCTTATATGGACAGGCAGCTTGTTTCAGTTTCAATCAAAGAAACAAGCTAAAAGTATTGTCCTAAATCTCATTGTTATTGCTTTGTGAGATATTACTAACAGACCTGGATATGTGTCTGTATTCAAAGAAGCAATTTCCTTGTCTGGTTCTGTTCCTAAACCTATCAAAATTGCAGTCGTGGCTGTTAAGCGAGACGGTGACCTGATCTTCATGCTTCTTGATTATTCATTTTGGAACCAGTTCCTGAAAGGTTTAGATAGATATCGAAGCACCTTTCGACCCGCAGGATGGGTTCCTAATTTTCCAGACAGGCTTACAATAAGTTTACGAGTGACATCCCCAGCAGTAAATCAGACAGCAATTATACTGGTCGATGACCCCAACAACTTTCCAAGCCAAAAAGTTGTAAAAAGGTGACATATATGAAAGGTTCATCACCAGAGTGGGACAGGGGTGTAAGATAGTTGTACTGTCTCTCTATCAAATGAAACATGAAAACATGCAATGCATCTCTGGTTTCATTGACTGAATATCGTAAACTGTTCTTTGGACCCCAATTCCGCTTGGGTTGTTTTTACAACTTTGAAATATTAATGTCCTGGAAGTCTATTTTTGATTGAAATCTTTCTAAACTATTTTCAGGTTATTGATGTAAAGTTTGGTAGCTATCAGATACTAGTTCCTCGTTCTCCAGATAACTTCATCTTAAAACTGTCTTCACATTCATTTACCACACCAAGCCAATCCTGAATGTCAAGATCCTAATTTCAGGCCTGGTTGGTTAAAGCTACACTTAATTACGGTACTGACTAATGATTGCATCATAGGCCTGGGGGATGAAGCTGGTAATTCGTTGAGCAGGCAACTCAAATTATACCAGAGGAAGGAGAGCATTTCTCCAGTTGCTAGATGTCCTAAGCTAATGGTCAATATGAGGCCTAGACTGAGGGTTTGCAGAACCAGGTCCTTTCTCTCTGGAGTTCTGGAGTCCTCCCTGATTCTGAGTCATTTATTTATTTATTTGGGGTTTTATGTCGCATTCATCACTGTACAGGTCATATCACGATGGATAGTTGGAAGGGCAGATGAAACCAGTACATACAGTTTGTTAGGATTCTGTACTGTGAACTGCCGACCAACAGCAAGCAACTACCAGCTTTCCCACTTGAGGCCGTGCCGGGAATCCAACCCCGGCCTCAGAGGTGGAAGGCGAGAGTGTTACCACTCTGCCACTGTGGCCCCCTTCTGATTCATTGAAACGCTGTGGGGGCATCCTGACATAGTGACAGGGGGGGGGGGGGGTAATTTTGGACTTTTAGCTTTGTTAATTTTAAGATATGGTAATGCCCATGGTGTTCCCTTAGTTTGATCTATAGCCTGACTCAGAATGGGCCTTACTGCATCTTAGGCCTAACTCTTATCTGCATCTGCATAAGTTTCAGCAACAAATTCTCCATCTCCTGAAGCTGTATTGGAGAAACAGCATTTATGCTAAACGTTTTGATGTGTGTTGATCAGTTCCAACTTGTGTATCGTATTTACCCTTTAGACTGGCTTATTGTGTACAATTCTACCAGGATCATAAAAGATAGGGCAATACAAATCGCAAATCAATCTCTTCAGTCCAGTATGTGTTAAAATTTGTGATCTTATTGGTAAAATTCATAAACCCATCTTTTCAATCATATACCATTCAGTAATAGAAGCATAAAATCCAAGATCCAATTTCAAAGTTGCTTGCAAACCTATCTTACTGGCTGTAAATACTCATTTCTCCTTTGCGTTGGAAACATATTGCAGTTTTGGCCATAAAACCTCTCTTATTCCATACCATAGGCCATTGCCACTTAACTTCAGCCAAGAGACAAGTACTCATCACTCTGTACCACAATTCTTGAAATACAGGAGACAAAATACGAACAAATAAATGAATAAAAAATTAATCCAGAGAAGGACCAGCCTCACTGGAGCTCAAGCTTATACAGGTGTTCAACGGGAGCCAATCGGTTGGTAACAATGTATTTTTCGAGAATCAGGACCAATGTTTACAAGGTCGGTTATTTCTACGACCATTGCCAACCCTTGTAACAGACCCTAATTTCATCCACCTAGCAACAGGCTTGTTGGTTAACTTAATGGCCTGTCAGTTACACTTCCTGGCTTGTCGTTTAATCAAACATGCTTGTCTGTATCAAATATCCTTGTCCCATATATATAGTTTCAGACTGTATGTGATGACAAACTGACTGTGCAGGAAAAGTTACAGTACAGTTGGTAACTTTACCCTGCCTGTAAATTTCTCATGCCAGTCAGTAAATTTTTCATGACCGTGTCCCAGAGTCAGGAATTTTTGATAACCGACAGGCTGTAAACTAAAACAGACAAGCCAGGAACTGTAACCGACAGGCCATAAGAAGCAAAAATATTGTTGGCCTGTCGGTTACAGTTCCCCACTTGTCTGTTAGTGTTAAAGACCTGTCAGTTACAATTCCCGGCTTGTCTGTTTCAGTTTTCCAGTTTTCTGGCCATAAAAAACCCAGTCAGCAGACAATCTGCGTAAATTTGGACTTTGAGTGGGTAGTCTGTCTGCTCTCCCCTGATGGCTTCTTAGCATGTTATGTAGTATCTTTTGACGAGTTTTCGACCACACTCCTGCCCCTGGATATTGTGTGGTTATCTATTCTCTCCTCTCTGGTCAGTTGTCATCTGCTGTATGGCTTGACCAGCCAAGGCACAAAGGTATTGTCTCCAAGCAGGAAGTAGTGTAGATTTGGCCCAACATGTCCAAGTGGTTCAGGTGGTGGTATTCCCAAAGTTCCATTCTCAATTCTTTTTTTCAGTTTGCTGCAGTTGAATATCTGAGCATCAGATGATGACCCACTGGAACTTGTAATCTGTATGGACAAAAGTACCAGGGAAAAGTAGCCCTTGTACTTGAAATATTCACTGCCTGACTTCTTGGGCTTCTTTTTAGCAATGTGTTTTCCATCTAGTGCACAGACTGCACGGGGTACATTCCATCTGTTTTCTTAATCCTTCTTTAATTATCTTCCAGTCTTCAGGATTTGTGGGACATATCAAATATTCCTGTTGAAATTCTTTTAAAATGGCTTTGCAGACCTGGGGGACAAATTTCCAGGTGGTCGTTCTTCCAACCCTCCATTGGTATTACAGTGAAGTATATGTTTCCCCTGTGGATAAGCGTCTCAATGTAACTACCAGTTTCAATCCGACTTCCAGTGGCTTTCTGAAGTTGGTGGTTGACTTCCTAAGATGAGGGATAATTCTTTCTTCAATCAAATAAAAAAAATGATGGTTCCATCCTGGTAAAGCATCTGTAGCCTGGTATATCAGTTGTGATTTGTTCGTCCAAGAGTATTCTGTAGCATCCTCTCTCCTGTCTCTGCAGTAACCATGGCATTACCCATGGATTACGTGGCTTCCTTCTCCTTCTGGGTGGTGGGGGTGGTGGTGCTGGCTGGGCAAGTGCTGGGTCCTGCTGTCTTCTGTGTCTTGAAATCATGATTAATAACAACATATTCAACTGAATAAAACAACAAAAGGACCCTCAAGTGCTCAAGCAGTTGCTCTTGATGTGTTGCTGTTATCTTTGAAGTGTCATATGAGTGGCACATCCCTAGTGACAGGGGTTTATATAGTGTGATATGGATCCCAATTCAGGATCCTGACTACAGATACCAACCCACAAAAACAATCAGTCCTGATGGCAAGGGTCGGGAACATCCTCCCGGCTTGTATGGTTGTCTTTATGGCATGTCTGTTTGCTATGCAGCTTGTCTGTTAAGAGTTTAGGGCATGTCGTAGCACTTCTATGACTGGCCATGCAAGAAACATCCCCGATCCTATGTCTTGTCGGGATGCTCATCATGTCCTGTCTGTAAATGTACCATCCTGTTGGGCTTCCATAACTTCTTCCCACGACCCTACGACTTTCACAACTGACCCCAGTGTCATAGGGTCGGTTACAGGGTCAGCTCGAGTGGAACACCTGAATTAGAAACAAGTATTCAGTTGGAATCAGCCTTTGATTATTCCAGATGAGAATAATATAGAAGTGTGACAAAGAGGGGCTGTCTTTAATAGACGAAAATGGGCATAACTGCCACTTCTTTCATTCAATAAATGATTGTGCTTCATTATTAACAAAAATTAACCAAAGACAAGTAGAAGTTTAAAAATTAAACAAAACTAAAGATAGCCTAAGGCCTGGTCTAGATTAAATATAGCAAAAATAATTGAAGAGCCTTCCAATAATTATTTTTTTTGAACACTTAGTCTTTAGGCAAAGTTATGATTTATTAAATTCACTGACTTTAAGTTTTCAAAATTGGGCTCCTTGGCAAACAAAACTGATTGCTGTCTGAGCGAAATGTTTTACCTACTGAATGAAACAAGCCTTTTTGTTGAAGCTCCTTCACCAGAGAAGCTTTGAAAATAATCTATGCACTCCCGGCTGTATTCCATAAACATATGTTATTTAAAAAGAAGTAAAGAAATAGCTATTCCTGCACATATTTTCCCTAATATTTAAGTTTCTAGCAGATTAAATATCTTACTTTTTGTCTTTTAGACACCAGTGAAACCATGGGACAGGCACCAAGTGAATACTATGGGGAAACCTGTATAATCTGTGGAAGCAAACTCTCCGGAGTACCTGATTTTGATCACATCAAAAAAGTCGACAACTGGTACTGGGGTGAGTCATATGAATTTAATTCTGGTGAATACTACCGACGAGTAGGCTATGATGGTGATTACCGGTGCAGTCATTGCTGGTGGGATGCTGTGACGAAAGAAAAAATAAGACGAGTACAGAAAGAACGGAAACGTAGACAGGAAGAACACAAAAGAATGGAAGAAGAACAGAGCCATCGAGAAGAAAAGAAAAGACAACAAGAAGAGAAAAGGAGAAAACGTGAAGAGGAGGAAAGGAGACAACGTGAAGAAATTGAGGCGTTATCAACAGACACTGAAAGGAAACTTCAATTTGGGAATTCTTTGTCAGAAAAACAGTTAAACTGGATGAAAAAAATTGAGGATGAGCTCACAGTGAAACAAAAGAGGAAGACACAGACCTTTCCATCTGACAGTGACTATACTGCTATGGAAAATATTAAGGGTTATGCTCAGAATGTGGAGCCTGTTACATTCAGTGAAGAAGAGCTGAAGGATCCTCATTTCAAGCAAAGCAATTTCCAGATGTCATTACAGAGCATGTTCATGCATAAACCTTACCTTGGGAAGGCACTTTCGCTGAACACACATATGGATCTCCAGTCGTGGCTTTTGCGGATGTTGATGGAAAATAAATCTGTTAACATGCTTGAAAGAACGGTCATTGAAGATATGATGTGGGAGATTAAAAGTTCACTAACTTCAAATGAAAGTTTTTATTTTACACAAGCATTGATACAACTAACATTTCAGCATGAGGGATTAGCTTTGGACTCCAAACTGACAAGTGAAAAAGAAAATATCTTGCAAGCAGTGTCTGATTTTTTGCAAACCAGTCCAGATGATCTGAAGCAGAACAACTTTGTAATGTCAATACTAGTTGAAGTAGCAACATCCGGAGCTGCCCTATCAAGTGAACAACCATGGGTTAGAGCAATTGTGAGTCAGTTGTTTCAACAGGCTGTCCTTATAAAAGGCAATGATTGGGGTCACTTTTTGAAAGCTTGTCAAGATATTGTTATGTATTCCTGCTGGAAACCAAGCACTGTTATAGGCTTTGTATTCCATTTGGCTTCCCAAGTTGGAAGTGAGAGTGATATGAATAAGGGCATCACGCTTCTGAATCGAATTCTTTCTTACACTGTGCCAGATTCAAGTCTAGATATCACTGGGGAATCAATAGCTACTGCGGACAAGAAAGTGATGACTTTTATAACAGATCATTCAGATAAAGATGTTACTGAATTGCTGAAGGAACTAGCAAACAATCATAGCCTTGATGAAGACATGTTCAAAATCATTCAACAGACTACCACAACAGTCTTGGGCAGAATAGAAACCGACCCAACTTCCTGTGGACTTGATTTTCTAAAGCTAATGGTAAGAGAATGCTTTGTAACCAATGAAGGGAATCTTCAAATGAACTTGCCTGAAATTATTTTGGAACTTTGCACAAATGTAAAGAAGTTATTTGGCTGGTGGCCAAGAGCTACTCAGATATTAAGCGTTTCTCTGTTATTGGTGGCTGACAAAAAAATGCAACCACAGTTATTAGAGATGGCTACTGGAGAAGGGAAGTCCTGTGTAATTGCTATGTTTACCACATGTCTTGCTTTACAAAATGAATACGTCGATGTCATAACTAGTTCTCCAGTTTTGGCAAAGCGTGACGCAAATGAATGGCATGAATACTACAGTTTGTTTGGGTTAACAGTTGCATGTAATGGAGAGTTGTCTACTATTGATGAACGCCGTGATTGTTATAAACAAAATATTGTCTATGGTACAGTGGGGGATTTTGCAGCTGATGTTTTAAGACAAGAATTTGAGATGGATGATGTCCGTGGCAGGAGGACTTTTGACAATGTTGTTGTTGATGAAGTTGACCAAATGACACTTGATCAGGGTATTCAATTCACATATTTATCCCACCGTATGGTTGGGATCAGACAGCTTGAACCAGTCCTTGCAATTGTATGGGCCACAGTAAGCCAGCATGTTCCTGTGAAGAATGAAGACGATGAACTGTTATTTGCTGGTCACTCAGTTTATCTTTTTGATGCCATTTTACAAAGTATAGATCCAGAATCATGTGGGGTAAGCAATTACTCACAACTAGTTGCTTTAGCAGAAAGAGAACATCTGGTTACACCCTCCTTTTCTGAAAATGCACAGAGTGAGGATGAAGAGAAGAAAAAACAGGGTTGGACAGAGTTTGATAATGGTAAAATGATTCAGTACATTGAAGCTCTTAATTCAGAACTCCCTGTTACACTCATTCCATTTGTAATGGCAGAGAATGGTTGTGTAAGACAAGCAGCAGCAGAACAATTTATTGACAAAGATCAAGATTTAGTTTTTATCCTTGTTTTAGAAGATGGCCGAGCACGTCCTTTATTTGAAATGGATGAAATTGCTATCGGGGCTATGGCCAAAATCAAAGAGAATATTATCTTTGGAAGTGATACTACACAAACTAATGAGCTGAGGTTGCCAAAGTTTTTGGAAGTGTATGTCAACCAGAGGTTACCTGTGTTTGTGAGAAGTGCCTTCACTGCTATGACAATGTCAGAAAATCGTGAATACATTGTCAAAGATGGCTCTGTCTTACCAGTGGACTTTAGCTCAACAGGTGTTATAGAGAAGAACAAAAAATGGGGTGATGGTTTGCAACAATTCGTTGAAATGAAGCACTTTTGCAAAGTCAGCAGTTTATCACTGGTGACAAACTTCATGTCAAATGTGACCTTTTGTAAGAGATATAACAAGTTATTTGGAGCTTCAGGAACACTAGGCAGTGAGGTTGAGGCAGCATTCCTCAAAGGGGAATATAATGCCAATGTATGCAGAATACCCACACATAAGAAGAGCAAATTGTATTGCGAAGAGCTGACCGTGGTGGAAGGAACTACAGATGATTGGATTTCTTCAATAATAAAAATGCTGACCCAGATTGTCCAGCATAAACCATGGGGAGATCCTGGAAGAGCTGCACTGGTAATATGTGAAGATATTGACAAAGCAGAGCAGTTACATGCTGCAGTTTCATCCAAGATGTCAGCTTCTGCAAAATTATACACTGAAGATAATGCAGTAGGCAGGGACATATTATCCAATAAATTGCAACCGGGTGAAGTGTTAATTGCAACAAATTTAGCTGGTCGAGGAACAAATGTGAAGGTCACTGATGATGTCAATCTAAGTGGTGGTCTGTATGTACTGGTGACATTTATACCAAGATCAAAGAGAACACAGCTACAAGCCTTTGGAAGAACAGCCAGAAAGGGGGCCCCAGGTTCAGCAAAAATGGTAGTGCATGAACAGTCTGTCCTACCATGTTACCATGATGAACCATATGGAAAACTTTTGGCTATTAGGGATGATTTGGAAAGAGAACGTATAAATCTGATGTGGAAGAATGATCTCAAGGATGTGGAACTCAGACAAAAGCTGTTCGCTCAGTATTGTTCATTTTTAGAGTGTATGTATGCAAAGGTACATGGCTCCAAAAAGGAAGAAATTACTTTGGATGCATTGAATGAACAATGGGGAATCTGGCTGCAGATGCAGAATGAAAGAATCGAAAACTTAGAAGAGATTGAACTGGTAAACGACCTTTCTGCTTTGCTCACTGAAGCTGAAGGAAAATTGTCAAATGATGAATCTCCCAGCCAAAACATTTACCATGTTGTTCGGTTTGCCAATGAAGAAATCATTCAAGGTGGAGATAGTCAGAAAGCCATTAATCTTTTAAATAAAGCAATTGACATGGATAAAGAGATGGCATCCATAGCTTACTATAACCGTGCAAAATGTATTATCATGCAGTCTGGAGACAACTATTTGGAAAGAGCAAAAGATGACCTTGTTACTGCCGAGACACTCCTGGTAAATGATATTCGATCTGCCATTACTGTGCTAAACATTTTGAGTCATACCAAACCAGATAATGCAGGTCAGCACTTTGCAGTTCAGTGCCAAAAAAGGCAAGAAATAGTAAATGCTTGGAGGGAAAACATGGAAAAAGCCATTAAAAAGCTAGATGAACTTATAAGCAAGAACCATGATGCAATAATTACTGAAACTGCAATATATCACATTCTGCCAGATGCAGGAAAAGAGGAGACCATGCTCTTACTTGAATTGGCTGACATGGGACTTGAAAGGGTATTCACAGTGAAAAAGAAAGTTGAATTCAGTTTTGCAGCACTGATTGTATTCTTAATAGGAATTGTTGAAGTTGTGGCAGGTGCTGTGTTGGTGGCAACGGGTATTGCAGCCAATTTTGGAATGGGTCTTATTGCTGAAGGAGTATCTGATGTCATGGAAGGTATTGAAGGGATGATAAAAGGGGATTTTGATCTCAAGCATTGGGCAATAGAAAAATCAGTTAGCATTGCCATAAATGTAGTTACCGGAGGCATTGGAAAGGCAATTTTTCTTGCAAGGAAAGTTGGTTTTGCTGGTATGAAAGCTGCTTTAAAGTCAGCATTTAAAGCAGGGTTAACAGGAATCAAAACTGCCATGAAAAGTGGCCTTAAAAGGGGAATCACCTTTGCTACTAAGGCTGGGAAAGGAACTTTTGCTAGAAGCTTTGGAAACATATCAAACAAGACATGGCGGAAGACAGTGAAAGAAAACCTCAAGAAAACATCGAAGCATGTAGTCAAAGAAATGGCAGAACAAGGGGCAGAAACGCTCTTCTCAGAATCAATTGACAAAGTTTTTGAAAGCATAATAGAGGAAATTAGGGAAAAATTGATAGTAGATTTGACAACAAAGTTTACGGCTTCACTTACAGATGGTAAGCTTAGACCTCAATATGATTCAATACTGTTAAATTACATTCCAAAAGAAAATCTGACAAGCAACGTCTTAATGTCTGCAGTAACCAAAGAAATGGGCCGAATAAGCAGCGGTAACTGCCAACTTTCAGTTAGAACATTGGTAGCCACAGATGAGGAAGCAGCTGAAATTGGGAAAATCACCAAAGAATTTCTGACTGGACTTGTAGACAAAAGTGAGATGAAGCAAAAATCTGCCAGGACCATTACAGGGCTAGTAGAAGGGGTTTATGATGCTGCCTTCATTACTAAAATGACTGTGGATATTGTAAAATTAAGCACTCAGTTTGAAGAAGTATTTTGTGGCAAGTTAGATGATTTCTTGGATGATGAAAAAGTTCAGCGGCAGCTAATTTTTGATCCACCTCAAACAGTAGTTGAATTTAGGGCTGGTGTTGGTAAGGTAATAGCAGAAGAATATATCACAGCAATATGCAATGTGGCAAAACAAAGTCTAGCTACAACTGTGGTAGAAAGAGCAAAATCCGGAATGGAGAAGCTGACTGAAAATGTTCTTGGCAAACGAGTGCTCAAGATAAATGAATCTGAAGATGAACTGAGAGAAATTGGATTTCAGATGAGGACACAACTTACAGTGGCAAAGGACAAACAAGACATAGCTGCTGAAACTGTAACACAGTATGTGCAAAATGTTAAACAAGGTGAGAATCCAGAACAAACAATCTCTCTACTAGATGTACAAATTGCCTGCAATAAACTGAACTTGAGCATTTTCATTGCAAAAGTAGACAGCAAAGGTGACATGAAAACAGTCACCTCAGTCCATCCAGAATCAACAGGCAAACAGTCAACTGGCCAAATCACACTTGTTTACAATCAAAACAGCCAACTCTATGTCAAACCAGAGACAGGTGACAAGCGCCTTGTAGCTGTTGAATCAAATGATGTTTTCACCGCCATATCAAAAGCACGGAATCCAGATGCAAGCCACCAAGAAATAGCAACTGCAACACATAAATTGAAAGAGACAGTGGTAGCCGAAGCATTTGACAATAAGGAGAGATGGGCTGTACCCATTTCTAGGCAGCTAAAACTTGATATTTTCTACGCTAAAAGAAGAGAGATACTTCATGCAGGTAGCTCTTACAGTGAAGGCCAAGTCAAAATTATGAGTTACATACAACAAAACATTGTCAATAGAATCAGCAAGGGATTCATCCTAGAATTGTCTCTCGGAAAGGCCAAGCTCTCGCCTCAATCAGACAGACCTGCTGGGTTGGATCTTACCTGTAGAAGATACCCCAGCCAGAAGATAGTAAAGTCACTCTCAGCAGAAGACAGTAGCTCATCAAGAATCATGAAGTACTTGAAACAAGTTTCAGATTCAAAAAGCATCATTAACTTTGTCTCATTATCCAAACATTCTGAGGACAGTCTTCATAACCGAACAGAACACCACTCCACAGTAACACAACAAATAATCTTTGCCAGACTCAAAGCAGACAATGTTTCCTCTGCCCTGATGTTCAGCTTTGTCTCCGATTTCCCAGATACAATTAGACAGAGGACGTCTAGTGCCAATCAAGGCACAGACGATGACAAAGACCAAGTGGTTAATAAGGTGATGGTTTTGGATTCAGATACTGTGGGCTACTACAAAAAAGGATTTCTAGAGGTGGCTGCTCATTATCACATGGAGAAGCTTCTTGATGATGAGGAATGGATGCAGTTGAAGCAGTGGGTAATGGCAGAGCAATATGCCCAAGTCTCTGATGAAACATACAGGACATTGTGTGAGCAACTTGAAAAATAACTTCTTCAGCTACCAGTGTGGGATGAGAGACAACCATTTTTATATAACCTGACGAGATGAATGAATACTGGAAAACCTGACGGAGCGCTGAAATTAAGCCTAATCTTATACTACACTAGTATTTTTTCAGTTTTAGAGCCATTTATTTATCAAACCATGCCATTTTTTTAGACCAGGTTTTAGAGTAAAATAGAATTTTAGAATGAGAACAGTTCAGGAATTTTTCCCCAAATCTATCAGTAACTCATAATGTACAACCTTGTTTTGAGCTTTGTATAAGTGGGATTTGTTTATAACTTTATGCTTTCAATTGCTATTATTTGCATTCGTTGAGACATTATTTACATGCTTGTGTGTGTGATCAGTTACATTTTCACTCAAACTGATGTGTCGAGAAAATATGTAATAATACCCCATGCATCATAATCACCTAAACTGTACCACAGTTTTTTGCTATGGGCAGCCTTTTGTTAAAAGCATTCTTTGTACATAACAGTGGAATAGATTTAGTTTAACAGATTCAGCCAAAAGCGATTGGCATTTTTGAGTTTTATAATAGTGTTGTTATAAATGTGTACTTGCAATTTCCATTAATCTAATGCCAAGACAACTTCTTTATATATATAGCTTAGTAACTTCATATAATATTTGGAAGGTAGAATTGTTGACTATTTGTACATTAAATGTGTATCTATCAATTTCACAAGATCTATTAGGATTAGTGTTTTTACCTTTTGCACAAAATATGCTTGGAATTATTTTTACTTATACTACAAGTCAAGAACACTGTGTAACCATCTGCATATTCTGTGAAATTATTCACCATTTGTGGCTGAATAGGAAACACATTTACAATTGGCTCTTCAAAGCTTGATAAAGCTCAGTGACTGTACATAATGTACCCATGTAATAGCATGTATTTGCTGTGTGTTTGGTTGCAGTGAAAAATGGGATTTTAGTGGGACATCACTTTCCAGTTTAACATTGTTAGATTATTATAGTTATTGAAAACATGTTCCTGGAGTGCATTAAAGTCAGTGTATGAACAGAGGGGTTGAGAACAACGTTTTATTGAAAACGTAGCACAAAAATGCAACATAAATTAAAACAAGACAAGGCTGATACTTTTGGACGTTCTGGGATGACGTTCAACACAGAAATCAATGACATGTAACGCAGCGGAAAACAGCTTCAAAAACGTTTTTCGCAAACTCTCTATCGCCTGGATTTCTTAACTGACTCAGTAAATAAGCTGAATATTAAGCTAATATTGTAATGTCTACAATCATTGTATACTAACTCAAAGTGTTTTAAGGTACTGTTAGGTATGAATGTTAAGCGCCTACTTACTTTTGCCATACTTACTTTAAGTACAAATTGCTGGGTTGTATATGCAGATAGTTGCATCTATAGTGTGTATTATTTTTGTATCTTGCTACTCTATATCTACGATACATGAATTTGTCTGATTTGCTTTTACTGAATATTAATATAGTACATTATGAATATTGATCGATTTGGGGATCATATGTATTGGGTTATTACACTGAATAACTCTTTCCTGATCACTATCATAGTTTTTGTTTATTTGCTTTAATGATTTAAAAAGTTTTTCAGCTTTATATATTGGGCAGGGATTTTTAAATCTGCTCCATAAGAATTTGAAAGAATGCGATATGGTTATTCATTTTTAGGATATTTTTCGCTGGGAGTCTTTTGATATAAAAATTATTCCAAAAGTTTTTTTACTTGAAATGTTCTTGATACTTAAGACTTAAAAAAAAGCAATTTGTAATGTGTGATATTACTCCTGCACATGTCAGTTTATTTGTCCCAACAACATAGAAATATGCAGTTGAAACTTTAGTTTTAAATGTTCATGTGGAATAGTTTTTACTCATTCTAAATGGGTAGAGTATTATTTCCTATTCTGGCATTACATTTTTTTATCTTAATGTGCTATCAGGCTAGCTACAAACAATGTCAGGCATTAATTATTACATGGGTTCAAATATTGTTTTCATCACAAATACTGTAAGAATGATACCTAGTAATATGAGTGATACCAAATTAATGTCTACCTAATTTTGTCTGAGTATAATGTGTATTTACTATTTGTTGTATAAATGAGTACTTTGTGAGTTATTTGTAGTTTTTGTATAAACTAATCCACTTAAACTTATCCCTCTCTGTACACTCATAATTTCCAAAGTTTATTTTGTTGTATTTTATTTTCATTATGCAACATTTGTGTGGTTTGGTTTGAAACACTTTAATCAAGTGAATCTTATATGAATCCAAAATTCTGTTTACTTTTTCAAAATAAGTGTAGTGTTATTTTGATAAATTTGGAAATAACTATGCAGTAATATATAATAATATGTGGCAAATTAAGTAGGGTTACTTTGATCTTAGCTATATGATTTCACAGATTATGATATCTCATAGAAATAACACACGATTTGAAAGGGTTGCTGATTTTAGTGTGTAAAGGAGAGGAATTTTTAAGTGCTGCACTTAATGTCATTTTTGCATGGTTATGTGTATATTAAGTGTTCATAATTTTACTGAGCCTTATCAACAAATTGTAGGAAATATTGACGTGGTATTATTTTACACAGTAATATAATATAAAAGGTGTTGTGACTGAGGTGGTTAGCTTTTCAAAATGACAATGGTAATCCATCTTATACATTCAAATTGCCTGTACCAATATACATATACTTTAACACCTGCCAGGTGACCTACATAGCAACACCCAAATAAACTGACCAGTAATTATTGTAATCTAAAAGTATATTTGTAAAGAACACTGTGCCCCTTAAACTACTCAAGTACTGTGAAGCCTGTTGGACATACGACACTGTTTACTTTATGGTTGTTATGTTAAATACACCCTTGTTTTACTCTGGTTTTCATAAAATTAGATATCATATTCATGTTACATGGGTAATATGAAACAGTGTCTATGTTGTGTAATTTTATAGGAATCTGTTCAATAAAGAGTGGATCTGACTTTTAGAAGAATAGCATGACCAGTGACCAATAGTCCAGCTTCTTGGACCAACTGTGTACCATATTTTGGGGGCGATCAAATAGGAACTATGATAAGTCTTATTGAAGGATATATTGTGTGGACATTTCAAAAGAAACATTTGCAAAAATTAACAAGGGCTTATATCTAGCATGCACCTTGGTGACACGTAAAATGAAAGACTTTTGTCTTTGAAGGTTCTTATTGGACATCTTTTTGTTATAAAATGTGTACCAAGTTATCAAAAATATAATTCAATTCTGTTCCGCTAATGGTTAATGCAAATATGCTATTACGCATCTCTTCTTATCTGTAGCATGAAATATTCAAATGTGTCATACTTCTTGGTATGTTAGTGTTAATATGGACTATTAATTGCCACTTAATTTTTGCTGTCACCATATCATATCATTATTAGTGGGTCAGTTTTGTAGAACGTTTTACAGTTTATAACTCTAGTTTATTGCTTTGTTTATGGGGTGGAATTAGAGTGACTGAACTGTAAATCTCTGTCTTGTTTGTATCGTTTATATTTTATCAAAAATGTTCAGTAAGAAGTCTGAAATTCAAACCACTTCTGAAAATCTCCACATCAAAAAATACCAAACAATAATCAAAGTTGAATTTCATTTATTGCGTTTATTGCTATTAGAATAGGTTTTTCTGAAATAAAACAGAGCAACTGAAAAGGGAAGTATCTTCTTAAAATTTACCAGAAGTTTATGAGTGGCGAGTTTTAGATTTCTGTGGAATTTTATGTTCCATACTTTTGATTTTTTTCTGTTGTAGCTTGTACTAGGATAGAGTGGTAATAGGATTGTAATGCCGTGTTTTTTCTTTCTTACTTAACAGATGTTTATGTTTTATGAGGTTTTTTTTTTAATTTTGTGCTTAGCTTTATTGTATACTTTTGACTGCTTGGTGTTTTAACTAGCATCAAATTAAAACAAAAAAACATCATGTAACTCATGGTGTTTCATGTTTTGTCTTGTCATGAGCATCAATATAAATCCTGAACTCTAAGACTTCATTTACACTATATCCCTATGGTAAATTAAAGAACAGATAATCATTCTGTAACCACATACTTAATAACTGTTCCGAAAACAATTATTGATAAGTGATACAATTGGAGTGAAATGGTATTGATTTGCTTTTAAACATTAATCATAGGTACAAGATTTGAATAGTCATAGTTTAAATAACCAAACTAAATATATACATATCTATATTGACAATATGTTTTCACAAATAGTTCAGTAATTTGCTTGCATTTGGTGCAACTTCAGTGATGTCATCTGATGATTCCTGTGATTATAAGGTGTTTTAAAATACTATATTTTTTCATGAATAAGTTTTTAAATTTATACTTGAACACAGACACATAATCTCAGCAATCTAGACAGCTGTACTATTTCTAGTGATAAAGTAGTCTGTTCTTGTCTTTGTGAATATAAACATATGGGGAATTAAAACAAAGGACAAAAGGAAGCTATCAGGTCTGCTAGGGTTGAAGTAAAACATCAAAATAATTAGCTTATGCATGAATTTTAGGATGAGTTTAAGTTTAAGAATTTTCTACTTTGTAAAAACTTTGAATTTCAACATAAACTCATAAAACTGAATTCATGAGTGAGTTTTAAGATGAGTATAAATTTAAGAATCTTTGTCGAAACTGGCCCAGCAATGGGACTATCACATTATACCATCAGGTACAATCCCGCAGGTGTAAAATTCTGTATTTTTTACAATGTGCATACCAACACTTTCTGTTATGTTAGAGGGAACTGGAAGACATTAATTAATACGCTCCTGGTAATTTAAACACATTGTATTTTTGTTGTAGTGAATAGCTTTAAACTCTGTGTAGGACAAAGTTTGCTTTTGATGTGTTCATGTTGCTTCTAATGTACCTGTGTTGTATATGGGACCCATGAGAGGGGATGCTACAAGCTAAAACAACACCCAGATGTACTAATATAAAAGTTAAAGGAAGTTGTGCCCCTTTGTTTAAGATACAAAATAATATACAGGCATGAGATACAGTAGAGAATCTAAAACTCGTCCAGAGATGTAAAATTTGACACCCATGCATTTTATCAATGTTTAGTTAATTCTATGAAGATAACACTATATTCTGTTTTGGACAACGAGTTTTATTTGGGTGGATTTTCAACAAATTTGATCCAAATTTGCTTATTTTATGTACATCTTAACGTGTGGCATATTTCAGATAAGTGGCGAATTTTTGATTGATTACTGTACCATATTGTTCACTTAAACCTGCATATTACAGTACTGTATAGGTCTGTGGTGGTTTAATTAAGGTATACATCAAGGTGCACACTATACTTCAATACATCAATGCTTCTGTGATAATTAAGGGGTACACAACTGGAAAGAAGGTCATGTAACCCGCCAAGAAACATAAATATTAAAGGCCTTACATATTCATATAAATCAAATTTGTATATAAAAAGTTAATTTTGTAAGTCTTGAGGGGTGAAATATTGTGTGTCTAAGAGTTTTGCTGAATGAATTTTCCCTCAAGAAATTAAAAACATAATGGTAGTCTTAACATATTTCGAACAAAATTACTCTAAGAAATTGAGGTAAAATTGGCAAGTTATATTTTCCAAAAGTCATTTTTTTACTGATAACAGCAAAAGGGGCAGGTTAACAAAGGCAGTTCAAACAACTTAAAATTTTAGTAAATAAAGATATCTTTGTTGTTTTGATGTTAACTCTACCGTTATTTTGAATGTTAACACAAGAATCAATAACGAAAACAGCATCTATCAGAAAAACATATTGCCATTCTGTAGTATCCCCTCTCAATATTTAACTTCATCTGATACAAGTTTAGTTGCTGTGCTAGGTTTAAAACTGTTTATTTTTGCATCATAAAAACATGTAATATTTAGTTCATGGTAAATTTAATCATTGTAATGAGTTTGTTATATTTCTATATGGATGATATGTTGGTGATATGCTAAGTAGATCTATGGACTACTTGTAACAATACATAAAGTGTTAATGGATAGTGTTACTGGCTGTAATTTGGCACACAGCTTTAATTTGTCACAAACAGTGGTTGCTTGGTTAATATTTATTTCCTACTGAAATTGTATACATAAACTTTGCTTGTTTTAAGGCATGTTTAGTAAAGAATGTCTTCTTAAAATACATATAAGAAATAATAATGAGGATTTTATTTTGTGTTCTAGGTTAGAATTTGAAACACTACAATTTCCGACTTTATTGGACACTTTTTTTCAGAGATCTAGTATCTTCTGTCTGGTGGTTAAAAGGAAATGTAGTCTCAGTCCAAGACCTTGAACATCTGGCTATTGCTGCAACTGAATGTCACGGTAGCAAAGTGGTAACACATCTGCCTCAACACCTTGGAGATCAGAGTTCAAATCCCAACTAACCTCAGGTTGGAAAGCTGCATGGTAGTTGCTTGTCCTTGGCTGGTAGCTTACAGTACAGAACCATGACTAACTTATGTACTGGTTTCCTTCTAGCTCTCGCCTCCCACCTATGAGGCCGGGGTTCGATCCCCGTACGGGCTCAAGTGGGAAAGCTGGTAGTTGCTTGCCGTTGGTCGGCAGTTTACAGTACACAACCCTAGCGAACTCTATGTACTGGTTTCCTCTGCCCTTCCCACTACCCATCGTGATATGACCTGTACAGTGTTGAAAGCGACATTAAACCCCAAATAAACAAAATCCTTTTAGCTACCAATCACAATATAACCGATCAGGTATCTCCTGTAACATTTTCTTTATTTTTACACTTAATTTTATTTTCATAAGTTCTACTTATGTCATCATATTAGTATGATATATTTTGGGTACTGGTCAAAACATTGTACTTTACTGTGACCCAGAAGACAGTGGAACTTTGTGATCAAGGGAGGTAGTCTCAGAAAACTTGTAGAATATACAACTGTCTCCAATCAGTTGCAGGACACTGTAGGCATTTGAAAGCATTATTTTGTTGTACTTTGTGTATACAGATTAAGAGTAATTTGTCTTGGAGTTTATGTCTTGAACATAACTTATGACTTTTTATGTCTTACCCATAACTTAATATCCATAAATACCAGTTAATTGGTTATAACAAATGATTTAAAAAAATGGAAGAACCAGATGGTTGCAAGGTTTATCTCAACTTGGTGTGCCCTTTTCACAACATAGACTTCTAGATCAACTTTTAGCATAAATTTGATCTATCCATTTGGTTGATGAAGATTTGGATCAAAGGTTCTGACTTTGGAATTAACTAGTATAGGAAACGTATAAAAATAAGTCTTTGATGAATGATATTTAATCCTTTGAATTGATTGGATTTAATTTTTGGATTAAGCAGGGACTTTGCTAAATATAATTGTCCAAAAAATATTGAACCAAATTTATATTAAAAATATTTTTAAAAAAATTCAGATATAAAAAGCTGTTTAAATGTATTAAAATACTTATGTATTGCCTTGATCCATGTTTTTACTCAGAATTTATTGAAGACTATTTGGGGATAGATGGACCTTTAATGCAGGCAATGCAATTCAATACAAGAAGCTGTTCACAGGTCACCCCAGATTTTGTCCAGTATATATGGTTTAGCTTTATTATGGAAATCATTGTGTCAACCTTAATGTAAAACTGTGAATAAAACTTGTTCTGCCTATTGTACCACAATGTTTGAGTGTTTCCATAATTGTTAAATATTATATCTGGAAATATGTAATACTTACTGCTTGTACAACACATTTTGTGAAAATAACTTTTATGATGCAAAAATAAAGGATTGGATGCTTGCTTTTACATGCCTTATCTAAACTTTTACCCCTTCTAGACAGAAAAGAGTCTTCTTGCAATTTTGGATTTATGATATATAGAAATGCTGTGAACTTTTTCTGCTCAGATCAAAGTATATTACTGAAGTATTAATATTTTACAAAAGATTAACTCTACTTTAAAGAGAAATTGTTGATTGGTTCAGCTGGAAGTTGAACCCATGAAATTTGGATTACACACAAAAACAAACACAAGTCTAGCTCTTAAACCAGCTGAGCTAAAGGGGAATCCCTGGAAGCCCATGAGTTAACAGAACTAATATACATGAGGATATTATATAACCCCAAAAGTCAAGGTCAAAAACAAATCTGGGGGTTTATGTTTACCTTGTTTAATGGTACATTTATCTATTTAGACTACTTTTGTACCTTTTGGAAATCACTTTTCCAGTGAATTGTTGCATAAAGTTTCATGAGTGTATTACTTCCATAGCTGAATCTGCCCATCTGAAAGTTTGGTATGTGATAAACACCTGGATTCTTCATCAAAATATACTGCTCAAGATTTTTTTATTTATTTATTTTTTCAAACACACATGATACAATATTACAAACTACAAAAGTACAGCCCTGTGAAGTATAGTTTAACTGAAAAAAAACATCAAAAAGTGTTATTGCATCGCAAACAGCACTCTTAAAACAAAACAAAAAGAGAACAAGATAAATGAACTTACTATATCACAGGCTTTTAGAAAGCAACTTCTTCAAAAGGTTATTCAAACAACTAAATCTTTTTTGAAGACAGTAGCCCTGTCTTGGTTAATCTCCAATACGTCTGCTGTAAAATCTTTGCTCAGAATAATAAGAACCTACATTTGCAGAACTTTTAAACGTACAGCCGTCAGTTTGACAACCAATATCTGAAAAATCATGATATGATAATTCTTTACAACTCTTAGGATATACATCTGTTTCACTCTGTACATTGTACGGTACGGCCATGTGAGGGGCCTGCCCTGGCAGTTGACTCAGATCTTAAGCTTAAAACTACTTGTATCTGCATACTCTCAGGAGAACTACTGACCTCTGGTCACCCAATGAGAAATCAGGCTATTCCTTATTTGGATTCTTCCCCAATTAAGGGTCATATTCGAATTGGTAGCCATTGTGGTAACATGAAAATTTCAGTTAACGTGAAAGGAGTTAGAATTATAGTGCTTTTATCAGAACTGGTTTTAGTTTAAACATCTTATAGTAGTGAAGTATTTGATACAATATGCCTTCCTCCAAGAAGGAACTGCCAAATGCCAGGAAGTGGGTAACGGTCTCAGCAAGGGCCAGGACTTCTGTTAAGAAATCTAGAAGGACCTCTGCATCTGAACTCGACGGTTGGTATGTACAGAGAGTTAAAAGAACTGCTGATGTTGGGCAAAAGCAACAGCCAGCCCCTCATTCTGATAATGAAGTTATCTGTGTTGGCTGTGTTACAGCAGGCAAAAGTATTCACAGCCAGCTACAGTACCAGGTTCCCACCACAGCTCTCTAGCCACCAGCGAACGGACCATATCACCCACACTTGGGACAACTTGGGACAGCTATCAGATCGCCATGACGATTTATAAGTACTTCACCACTGGCCAGCCTAAGTATTTTACACCATATCTCCCCTTGTACAAATCTGCCATGAATACAAGGCGTTCCAATCCGAAAAATTTGTTCCTTCAGGTTCCCTTTTACTGTGCTTCCATCCATAAATCTAAGGTCCATTTTAACAATAGTTTCTCATATTACCCCCCTAAGTTATGGAATGATCTTCCATATGATATACGCAGTGCTCCAAATCTCTCCAGTTTCAAAACTCGACTAAAAACCTACCTATTTCAGAAATCATTCCCACCATAGCTTCTAACTACCGAACACTGGACCGCCTCTCTAGGAACGACTCAGAACATGTCTAATGTCTTATGACTTATGCCTTACAAACTGGCTGGTGTGCCTTAGAATCCGTAGATACGGAGATTAAGCACTTGGACAACTGATTGATTGATTGACTGATTGATGACGCTGTCATTCCCAGCATCCAAACTCTTAAAGGAAATGCAGGCATCTCTGATGTTGTCAACAACCTTTTTGGCGTCTTACGAGGGCAACCTTTACTCTGAATTAGAAAGAGATAAACAAGATGTAAAAAAATGCGGAAGGTACAACATCCATGATTCTGTAGTTGCCCCTCCTCATCTTAGGTGGCCCAACGAGGACTTTCATTCTTCCAGTGACAAGAAGAGAGTAATCTATGATGAGCTTTCTCAACCCCAGTGGGTTGCTGGTCAGCTCTCAAATATACATAGCATGTCAGATCCACAATTGGACACAATAATAACAAAAGTAATGAATATACATAGCATGTCAGATCCACAATATGAAACAATAGTAACAAAAGTAATGAATTTGAAATGTAGTTTTAAATGATAGTCCTGTCAATATACTTGAAGTGACGTCACTCAATGAGTCAAACAATGTACATTTATCTGATTTGACCTCTGATGTCTCTGGTGTTACAAGACAGACTGGGTATTATGATGTTAACAAGGGTGATGGTGTTGGTTGTATTTCGTGTGCTGATATGTGTACATTTAATACTGACAACTTAGTCAATGTTTCTCCATGTGTCGTTCATAAACTAGACAGTACTGACCACCAGGGGTCCAAATATTCTGGTGTTCATCACACTGATCATTCTGTAGCCCCCCATGTGGAAATCCACCCTGCCATCCCTCTAATTACGGACAATGACTTCAATTCGTGCTGATTCTGTGGTCTTAGAATTAGCTGATTTCACAAAGCTGCAAAATTTAAAATTTTGTAAGCGAATAAATACGGCGGACATAATTTTCTCTCCACTTGAAAATTTGAAACGGCTATAAATAAAGTATAAATGGGCAGAACACCTCCCTAAGTAGTCTTTGGGAAGTTTTTATGTGGTAACAAGGTTTTCCATTTCAAAACAGCACTTATCTTCTGATAAAATGCATCCTATTTTCAATAGAAATAAAATTTCACATGACACAAAAACTGCTGTGACTATTTGATGAGCTTAGGACTTAGCTAAGTCACCCTTAGTGAAATCCATTTAAGTCCTAGATGTAGCTAAGAGCAAAATCTTTAAGTCCCTGACTTAGCCGAAACCTTGGCTCAGTCTAAGATCCTTTGTGAATCCGGGCCCTGATTATTTTGTATCCAGATAGTCAAAATTTAAAGGGATCTTAGAAGGACCAACAGTCATTTGATGCCAGCAGAAGTATATTAAGGTGTACTCATCAAGTAAAATAAAACTTCGCAAATTGGAATAATGCCTACTTTATTTTTAAGGTTCTTTTATTTAAGGAAGGTTGAAACCTGCTTTAGTAAGATGACCTTTAAATTGTTATCCACTGAACCCTCGTTTGATTTAATTACCAAAGGAGACTATAAAGAATGGCTCCTTTATTAAAGGAGTGTATTCAGTCATCTGACTGGTTAGGTGGCTTTGAAATTTAATTACTCAGAATAACAGTACTAAAAATCTAACAAATGAAGGAAATCCTTGCATTTTAAGGGTTCCGTGGAATAAAGGAGGTTTAATAATAAATTTCCAATGTTACACTTTCCCACAAATACAGCATTCTTTTTGGCATAAACATCTAAAACCTATAAAAACAAGTGTCACATGTCATCAATAGAGCACTGAATGCTGACATCACAAAAACAGGTTGTCAAAATCTCTTTCATGGACTTTTAAGAAACCTGTATAGATACTGTCATGCTTTTTGTATTAGTTTTCAATGTATTTGAATACTTCAAATATAAAGTCAAACTGATATCAATAGTTACTGATTGTCACTCCACATAATTATTACAGTGTATGAGTTGAGACCTTGACAATTTACTCTGTCTTTTATGCCCACAATCTGAAAACCTAGATCTGTCCTAACATTTTTATGGAACTTTTGGCTGTAACACAAAAAGGCTGTCAAATGACATGAATATACTTTCAGAAAATCTAAATGGATTTTAACATGCTTTTTGTACTGTCTTCCAAATGCATTTCAACACTTCAAAAGGTAAAAATCAACCTGAAGTGCAACATCTGCTGCTTGTCAATCTGTTTATATTTGCCGCACTGTATTGATATCAACATTTTACAGGTGTAGTCCCTTCAGATGGGAAGTCGGCTAAAGCTCTCAACAGACATAAACTATGAGGTAATGTCCTTCTTTGTTAAATCAGCACGGAACAAATACAAAAAAAGAAACATTTTTAAGAAACTAATACATATAAAAATAGGCTATTTGTACAACCATATATCTTTTAAAAATTAAATGCCAATAAAAATTTTAGTTTCAGTTTCAAAAGTTTTTTGTAAAATGCTGCATTGCTCTTCAACATATCAATTTACATAGTCTGAACATAATGGTTTTGAAAAGCATTTTATAGAGCAATTGTATTTATTCTGTCACAGAGTATTGTAAGACATTACTCTAAAACAATGCAAAATTTTAGTTCACATAATACATCTGATATAAAAAGGATGGATCCAAGTAGTCATAGTATTTGTATACAGTGAGACTGTGATTCCTGCAAAAATCTTGAATAGTTGCTAAATGTAAACAATATTAACAATGTGAAGGTTAGTAACTGTAAAATTGATGAGGTTGTTCCAAGTGAAAACAAAATAGACTGGTACCTGTAAAAATAAGGTAGCACAGATACATTTCCATTGCAATGAGTATATCAAGAGTATCAAGAATTCGAATTGCTGTGTGGTCAGAAAGTTGGGGATAAATGCAATATTTCTCTTTGTTCAGCCAAATAAGGGGGGTGTACATTATTTAACACAACATATGAAGTACATAATACAAAATATCACATAATTACCTTGAATAGATAATTATATCCGAGTTGTTTTGTCTAATATAAGCAATTAATTGGTAGTGGTAGGGTTGTGTTCATGCTTTTCACAATGAAATTGTTTCATATTTGGTTTCATGTTTAGTATTTGATAGATTTGTGTAAAAATCGGCAATTACCGCAAATCTGTGCCCCCCACTCCTTGAAATATCTGGGTTTTGTCACCTGTGAATTGGTGTACTGCTACCTAAAATGAATTACAAAGGCACTATAGGAAAAGTTGTTTAATGAAAGGGTTATTTTGGTTTTGTAACAAAGCTAGAAAATATAAAATCATTTTCCTATGCTTTTGTTCAGTTTATATGAATATTGAAATGTGGAAGTACCATGAACGTACTATCAATAAAAGTAAGGGTATTCTATAAGAGTTTCAGACTATTGTAGATCATAAAATTTTTTAAAAAAATTAGAAAATCAAATACATTTTAGTAAACTGTACCAACATGACACAGAGTGTGAGCAATGAATTAATTTAGAATCAAAAGTGCACGTATTTCCATGTCATCATCTTTTATTCTAAACCTGATCCCACAATCCAGAGTGTTTGGGGCTTTGATTTCCTGAAGTGAAAAAAACAACGCAATAAGTTACTGGTTACTCTTTAGTAGGATAGTTGAGGTTACGGACAGAGCAGATCCACCTCCAGTGAGATTGATAGAAACATTCCCAAGGTATGTCAAAGAGTACTGAGACAAATTGGTAGGATCTCTGTCCTTATGGTCCAGATCTGAGACCCAGAAGCAGGAGGCAATGTAGGGGAGATCACTTGCGATAGGGTACCAGCTTGTGGAAGATAAGTAAGTACATACTGCTGTGATTGTCTATCCTCAACATGCTTAAGTGCTGCAGACTGGTCAATGGTAAGACTGGCCCTGAAAGGATCTCCACACTGATGGGTGAATATCCTTCGCCAATGCCTCCATCCAAAGCCACAAGGTCCTCTTCAAGTACGGAGTAGCTGCAGACAAGGTGCTTGTCACTCAGGTCAAGAGTCCTCTGGACTGTCAATTAAAGATTCAGACTCTCTTCATTGTCTTTTCATCCTTCCATTACTTCTTACTTGATACAGGGGGTAACTGGTCAATAGACCTAGCAGGAACCTCCTCCTCAGGTTCGTCAACAAAAACAGAAACAGTGGAACTGGAGCAGCACTGAGGGAGCAGAAAAAGAGAGAGTGGATCAGTATGGAAATGGAAGCTGAACCCGCTGTTGCTGTGGATGCACTGTCACTACTAACTGGTTTCAACTGAAATTAAAAAGATACATGCATTCAAGTATGTGTCACCATAGGCACAATGATGAGGTCATATTTTTAATAAATGCCCTGCAAGAAATTGAAAGATAACACTTCCACCCATTAACAAATGAAAATTGAAAATACTGTGTGGTAGAAAACATAGCCCATATATGTGTCACACTGCTTAACTTCCTGCATAACTGCATAACGGAAGCACATTGTGGCTGTAGAGCAGTGAAATTCTGATAATGACCCACCTGAAACAGATGAGAGGGTAGTTGCTGGAGAGCCCTGAAGTATGACACAAAAAATATATTCAAACTGGTAAAGCAGAAATGAGATCTACTCGTGGCCAACTTTGTGAAAGAAGGGGCAGTGCCATGGTAGGGCAACTTAATATGAGAGAAAACGAGTCTGAGACTTTAATGAGTCCTTTTTATGAGCAAAGACCTATGTCATAACTGCAAACAATTCCAAGAACTTTACATTTCAAGTTTTAAAGTGCTGTTAAAATGTAAATACCACACCAACACATCAGTTAATTTCCTCTGACCAAATTCACGCCTATGCACTTTGAAATGACCAATATTTGGCTGAAAAACATGAATAAATTGTACTTCAACTCAAGTACTCAAGTCTCCTCAAGTGGACTTGACTCAAGAAACACATTGGGATCGATAACACATACTTTAAAATTAAACTGGTCCTTACATTGTAATTTTAAGCTTGAAAAGATATCCATTGCGGACAACTGTACACAATTTCTACAAACATATCTCTTTCTTTGTTCCAAATGATAAAAGGACCTGAGTTTAACCACTGAATCACATATAAAAACGAACATTTATTGTGATAGGGACCTTCACTTTATATTTTTTCAATTTTTTAAAACTGTTTACTATTTAATTTTTCTTTCTAAATGTTTCTTTCCAAAGTCCTTTCACTTTATTCTTTTCAAAATAGCATTTTTTTTTAAAATAAGTTTTTTTTTGTCCTTCTTCTTTAAACACTTTTCTGAAAAACATTAATCGGACCAAAAGTCTTCATTTATTCTAGTAGAGGAATTTACGTTAATAAACAAAAAAAAAACATTTTAGTAAAAACTTGGGGTATGTACATTGAGGCTTGTTTACTTTGCATGTTTTTGAGTCAAGCTTTCTTGAGGGGATGGTTTTAAGTACATTGCATGGGAAATCACTTCAGTTTGTTAATTATTATGGAATATTTTGGTGGTCCTTCAAGGACCATTTTTGCCTGGAGAACAGGCTGATTCACCCTGCTACTGGAGATAGATGGATCTGTTGTTGCTGCTGGTGATGCTGTTATGGAGAAAGTGTGGATTTAATGCTGTTGGCTTGACTTCTGTGATTGTCAATAAGTCGGTGGTAGTCACTGGTGCCTGAGGCGCAGGTATGTCAATCTCCTGGTGGGCATCAATTCTTATGTCTGAAGCAATTCATAGATTGATGCACTGGAAATGTTGTATAAAGATTCCACATCAAAGAGAAATGGTGGACTGCCAAATGTGTTGGTTGGTAAAACCACCAGCTCACCAGGCTCATTGTGTTAGACATCTGGTCCAAAACATTGTACATCTGCTGCTATTGCCTGGCAATGGGCTGATTCAATATTCAAGAAGTTGACGGCTGTGGCTGTAGAAGCGGTTGCTGCTTCTTGTTATCTCAGGATGTAAATGCCACCTTCTGTGATAAGACAAAAGTAGAACTTTGCTGTTGTCTTAGCCTCGTTGGAAGAGTCTTATGCAGTCTGCTGTGGCTGAGAGCTCTGTGTTTAAATCCTGATCAGCAGTGTGGGGGTTGCAGTTCTGAAGGCAAAAAGACAGCTTCTGTAAGTTCCTCCAATTCTTTTGACCAGAAACTTGAAAGATGCAGCATGCCTTGACTTGGACTTCTTCTGCCAGTTTTCTTTATGAAAGAACTCATCGACCATCGCATGTGGAAAGGATGTACATCTATCTCATTGCTGAGATCTGGCTTTGGTGTTCCTATTTGGTGAGGTAGACTTGGGCTTTGATTTTTCATGCTGGTTTCCACTCATTTCATCATAGGTTTACTTTCATCTCTGTTAAAAGGGAAAAGAAAACCACTTTAGGAACCAGTATTTTACAGATATACTTTGAATGCAATAGATATCTTGATTGTACAATATCCTAAAAAATTCAGTCTTGTTAACATTTGGACGTTAGATATTCCCCTTTAATCATACTTGTCTTTGTTCTGTGTGTAATACGAAGGTACCGGGACCCAATGCCCGCAGAGAAAAGACTATTTATTGTAGATATTTCTAATTTACTTGGTAGAGTGCCTAAAGATCCACTCACTCACAGCCATGTAAGGTGAAGAATAATAAAATGTTTATATAAGGCATTTTGACAGGTCTTTCTTGAAAGGAGATACATAATATCCTCATGCATATCAGCTGTGTTAACTGCTAGATTCTGGGGAGTCCTCTTAAAGTCGGCTGGTTAAAAAGAACTAGGCTTGTTGCTCTTATCGTATGTAAGCCAAAGACAATGGGATCAACACCACGCAGAGACCAGACAATATGTGATTCTTCTGAAATTAAAGACAAATTTAGGATACATAATACTGTATTTAAAATATTACCAAATGGTTGGCTCATAAAATTGGCCATAAGAAAAATGCTGAAAACAGTGTTCAGTGGCAGGTTATTTTGCAGGATATTACAAGATGCAACAAGGTAACAGGGGTGTTGCCAATTCACTAAAACATTACATCAAATTTCTCAATAGTCAGAGCAAATTAAATCTTACCTGTTGGGGGGAAAATTAACATTGGAAATATTTATTTCCTTACACGCACATTTGATAAGAGTAAACATTTAATAGGATACAAACTCTTATATATAGTTTTAGTGAAACTGCTAGATTCTGGGGAGTCCTCTTAAAGTCGGCTGGTTAAAAAGAACTAGGCTTGTTGCTCTTATCGTATGTAAGCCAAAGACAATGGGATCAACACCACGCAGAGACCAGACAATATGTGATTCTTCTGAAATTAAAGACAAATTTAGGATACATAATACTGTATTTAAAATATTACCAAATGGTTGGCTCATAAAATTGGCCATAAGAAAAATGCTGAAAACAGTGTTCAGTGGCAGGTTATTTTGCAGGATATTACAAGATGCAACAAGGTAACAGGGGTGTTGCCAATTCACTAAAACATTACATCAAATTTCTCAATAGTCAGAGCAAATTAAATCTTACCTGTTGGGGGGAAAATTATCATTGGAAATATTTATTTCCTTACACGCACATTTGATAAGAGTAAACATTTAATAGGATACAAACTCTTATATATAGTTTTAGTGTAAGATATTTTAGAAGGAATTCTGAGCACTTTATTCTTTAAAAAGAATTCAAAGCATATTTAGAATGTGGTATGACTAGCAATTGAGAGTGATATTTCTATAACTCCAGCAAGAATAATTTTTAAAAAGATCATTTTAAAAGTAATTTTACACCAACTAATTTTTCTAAACAAAAAATTACGTTTAAATGCTTGATATGTCAGAAATTATAAGACTTATATAAAACCTTAAGTGTTATACAGAGATATAAAAAAACTCATGCCTCTTCATTTTAGTTGATTTTGAGAAAGCCTTTGATTCATTATCCCGGTACATTATTAATAAAATAATAGCACTGGTTTCTAAAATATTGGTTTTAGGTCATTTGTCTGGATCTTTTGTTGGATAAAATAATATAATGAAAAGCACCAGGCGAGTGCATAACTCTGCCAAGGCATGAAAAAGTATTTAATGGCTCAGTAAAAGGCAAATAGGGGAATTTACTTAAAAACCGGATCTTTGATATTGTTGTATTCATGCAGTGATCCAGATCACTCTCAACATTTAATCAGATCTAAGTTGTACCAAGACCCATCTTCTCAGTTTTCTTCATTAAGATCAGATCAGTGGTATTCAAATAATCCTCTTAACAAGCAAAATAACAAACAAAGAAGCCATCATTATTTTCTAACACTCTTGGCTGAGGTACTAACAAAAGTACATTTGTACTTATGTACTACAAGCAGGATTTTGTCAGATGCATTTGTAATGCAGAATTGGAATTACTAGGTAGCACAATGTACTGTTAAGAAGAAATAAAATCAGAAACAATGGAGAAGCCAACAAAGTATAAAATTCTTTAACATATAGACATGTAACTCTAACTGGCAAAATTGCAGTCATAAAGAACATTATTTTGTTTTAGTTTAACCATCGATTTAAAAACTGAGGAAGCAAAAGGGTGGATTACTGAGTGCATTTTTATCCAATTGATTAACCATAAAGAATCACACAAATTGGCCTGGAGAGTGCAATTTGAATGCCAAACACAACTGAGTGTGCCATCGTTCGAATCCATTGGATTCTTCAAATTTTGGTGTGCACCACTCTTGCACAGTTAACTGCATATGTTTGTGGCTATGTCAATCACTTTTGATGTGCCATGATACTGGTGTGAGTTGTCCATCTTTTTGATCTGTAGCTTCATGTTTCATGCATCATTTTTAAGTGCCCTTGATGTTTCACCAGCATAGTACATTTGGCATTTAGAACACGCTATGAGATATGTTACATTGCTTAGTTCACATGTGACATGTTTTGGTAAGTTACTGGGGATCATGGTACATTATTAGCATGCTTTTAATAACCTACACCATAATTACTCCGAACCCACCACATCTCCAGAAGAGAGGCGCAAAATGCCTCTCCCTGGCACCTCCTAAAAGGATGGAAAGATAAACTGAAGGACCAGTTGATTCCCAAGAGTCCTAAACATTTTCATAAACACAGGAATTCACCATTATTCACCAAAACAGAAATCCACATTACAAGCAAGTAATACAAGTAATATCAGAAAACCCAAAGCCCACACTGTGAATAATGAAACTTATGAGGCCATCTGTTCAAGAAAGAAGACTAGGCCAGCATTAGTTAATTTTCCCAGAAGGTTATTGCTGCCTGAACCAACACTAAGAAATAGCTCATGGAATTATCAGATTACCAAATTCTAGTAAGACACTATTTAATTTAGACACTATGCATACTCCTTAATACCCAAATATATTGTTTTGAAACCCACTAATAAGAAACATACCTACATATTGGAAAATATATCATTTTTAAAAACGAAAATAAATATACAAATTAATTTTAAGCCAAAAAAGAAATAAACTCAGAATGGTTATATGTCTTTTAATTATGGTTTATACATATAAACAAGAATCTATATATACATCATATAAGCATATTAACAAAAATACAATAAATATTAAGTACATCCATATCAGACAGATAGCATTTAAGAATGCCCAAGAAGAGCAAGGCAATGAGTGACCTATAGTCACCATCAACAGCTGTGCAGATGACATAACAGATATTAGACCCTCCACCACACTGCAAGCAAAAAAACTCAGCCATTAAAACTGCACCTCTAAGTCTAGAACCTGAATACCCCTAGAACCAGTGTCCACACAGGTACAAAACTGGCAGGGAACTGGTTCAGAACCGGTTCAAACCATAGCCTCTGATGAGACTAACACTTACCTTATTAGTCGGAATACAATTTACACAGTGTAGATTATACTGGGCAGTTATACACTTAATTCTTGCTCAGTTTTTCGAAAGCAGGGTGCAGACTTTTCTAATATTATTAAAAACATTTGATTTTTAAACCCTAAATAATAAAATTATCAGGAGATAAATCCATAGAAGTTATATAATTTGTATTGTATAATTGTTAATACATTTCCCTTTAATTTTCTCCAATTATCATATGTCTCAATGTCTTCTCAAAAAACACTGCTCAGCTCATTTCATTGATTGCTTGGTTTCAGATATATCATCTTTCTGTGGTTGTGTGGATTCATACAGTCAGCAGGTTCTTCATGTATGTTTATTTTTATTACTATTTTATGTAATCAACATGTATAAGATTAAATATTTTATTATCATTATTATCTACCACACAATGTGTTTGAGACAAATTTGGAGGAATATAGACCAGGAAATATATTTATCCCCTGCAGCCGCCACCCTGCCCCATGATGGACAACTAGAATTTCAGATGCATAAACAAGTGTTATTATGGGACAAAATATCCAGAACTTTGTAAACCTCTGTATTTGTTGAATAAAATTCCATGAAGAAGGGGCATTCTTCAAACAAAGTAGTAAATAATTGACGTACAATTGTGATTATATCTTGTCATAAAAGTTAATGTTTACATATCTTGGGTAATTTTCCCCATTACATTTAATGTGCCAGATTAGTTAAGTCTGAGACTGACTGGGTTAGACAAGTACAATGTGTTAGTTAAAGATTACCTAATGCTCTGAGAAACAGTACTGTGCTGACGCCCATTACTTTCATAACCATTATAAATGTGCAGTATTTTAAAGGCAGATTCCAATGTAATATATGAGATTAACAGGAGCATATCTTGAGAGATTAACAGGAGCGTATCCTAAGAGATTAACAGGAAAGCATCCTGAGTGATTGACAGGAGTGGATCCCAAGAGATTAACAGGAGAGTATCCCAAGAGATTAACAGGAGTAGGTCCAGCTTTAAATAAGGAGGGAGGTTGTGTGTAGGTGAGCAAAAGCTAGGGGGTCTGTGGGATGTTTCCCTCCCTCCTCTCCAAGGCATCCCTCCTTGACATCCCCTCTCCGCCCTCTGGGGGAACATTTTGTAAATTTAATTTTTTTTAAATTTTTGGATGAATCTAAATCCAGCACAGGATGTTCAACTTTTAAATCTGTGTCTGTTGCTTTTGGGCTTTCAGCTGAAACCTCTTTATATTTTTCAAGGGTATGGTTCAAACCCCCTAACCCCGTACCTCTACCCTCTCTGGATCAGCTAGTGCGATTATCTCCTGTGCAAGACGACTTTGTCTGTTCACTGACTTTGTCTGTTCTATCCTTTCAACATTATATTGTGATATGGACCATAGAGTGTTTTGCAAATGAGGTTAAACCCCACTGACCACCTGTTAACTTTATGTTTTCTTTTTAGGCTTGGAATGCCAGAATGAAGCAGAGCTGAATTTTAACAATATAGGTAAGAAAAATCTGACTGCTACAAAGTAGCTGATACAAATCTACAGATAGATTCGATCTTTTAGTTATGGGAATGTCAGTAATGTGAGATGTGGGCTGTACTTATACAGTCAAAAAGGGTCATGTAGCACTTTGAGTCCTGTAGTACATCGATATATTGCACTGTGAATAAAAATAAAATATAAATACAAAGTGTGACTGTTTTAAAAATTGAGCAATGTACATGACAAAGTCAATACAATTTCTTAACTAATGGGGTTATACCAGTGCATCTACTTATATTAAAAACAATTCCAGAGGCACTATTTTGGATGCTCTGTAGATTTATGTATATTACACGTGGAGAGACTCTTGAAAAGTGAGTTACAGCAATCCAACTGACTACTAACTAAAGCATTTGCCACAAGTACAGAAGCATCATGAGTAAGACACTGCCTTTGACATGTCAAAAAAGTCATAGCATTGCATAAAACAAATTTTGCATACTTTCTGAACATGTTTGGACAAAGGAAAATCAGAATTGAATCACACACCCAAAGTCTTGAGGCCTATCAAAGATGTCAGTTGGGAAACATTCTTTCCATTTATCCCTCTCTTTTTTAACTAAATACAATAAACTCAGTCTTGTCAGGCTTCAGTTTAGTTTACTAGTAGATATCCACTTGTTTGCATCATCTAGGCACATGTTCAGAGCTGGGTGTCATCTGCATAAAAATGAAACTTTATTCCATTATATTTCCCAATAACTAAACTTATTGGTCAGTCTTGTAGGATAGTAACCACAACAAAGGACCCTGGACAGATTCTTGGTGATTAATGAATAGGAGTTAATAAAGATCAGACATAGTAGAACTATTTTATATTGACTTAGTTAAGTAGAAAGTGGACCATTTACGAACAGAATCCTCTACTCCAAACCAGGTTACAAGACAAATGAAAAGAGTGAAATGATTAGTTTCATCAAAGGCAGCCAAGAGGTCAAGTTATATCAAGGTTTATCCCCTTGACAAAAATAGGTGAACTTCATTTTTATGGAGAGATGGGCTGTCTCGATCAAATTACATATTTTATATGCAGACTGGTACGGGATGTCTAAGTTATGGTCATGGATATGCTGTAATAGTTGCAAACACACATTCAACCAGTCTTGATATGAAATTTAGTGCAGATACAGGGTGACAGTTCTTCAGGTCATTTGCTAGAAGAGTAGCCTTTTTAACAAGAGGAGTAACCACAGCAATTATGAAACCATCAGGAAGACATTCCTCCTTAAGTGAGCTGTTGACCAACCTTGTAATTGATACTACAGTGAACCCAACCTGACCTGACCACAGTCCTATCCACTTAACTTATAGTCAAAACAACTTTGTCCACCCTGTAAGTAATATGCCTAGTGGTCCGTCCAGTGTTCACCATCACAAAACATCTGTTTCCAAGTGTTCGAGAGATGAAGCTATTGGCAGTATGTCTGTTTGTTGGTCTGCATTGGCCATTACTCCAAAATAATTACCTGATACCTGCAAAATAATTACCTGACCTGCAGGAACAGTAGAATTTATCACTGAGTTTGAGACTTAACACTTAGCCAAAGGTCGGAATTATCCAATAAGAATCCTCTAATACCATACATTTAGCCTGACTAAGCCTGCATTTAAGATAAATGCTCAATTTTTAAAAGTCTTAACTTTATGTCTGAGTCCATGCTTTCTTTTGTAAAACCAGGTACCTTAGTTTAACCGATATCTAAATTAATGGCAAACAACAAGGTAATCCCAGATCAGATACAGAAGAAGGTTTTATGCATAAAAATTGAGATCCTGAGATGGGATTCATTACATGTGTCAGACTAAGTTTTTAAGTCTGGTAGTATGATAACATGAAGTTTTCTTTTATCCTTGTCACAAGAATTGCATACAAATCACGCAAGGGTTTTAATAAACAGTTTTTTTTTTCAATCAGATATATTTACTTTAACTTTCAGCTTTACTGACCAAAGAAACTAATCTTATATTTCAGACAAAAGCCTTTCATAAATTTACCCTTAGCAGACTCAACATAACATTCTATGCTCTAAAATCATATGTACAATTATTTTAGGTTGTGGCTGGTCTGTATCTGCCAGTAACATGAATGCCTTCAAGGGTTCTAGTGAAGAATTGATCATAGTGGGTTCGAGCAGATTTTTTATTACCATATTGTTTGATGTGAAAATTGAATTGCTGAGAGTTGAAATGGAAGTTGTCAACATTACAGGAGTAAGTTCAGACAATTTTCATTTCATTTTTATTTAATATGTTTCATGTGGCATTTGTAATATCACCACAGCTTGGTGGGGTAGATCAATGAAAACAACAAACACAAGATTTTGCACCACACATCACAAATACCTTGTTTCTAAAAGAATAGTTTGGAATTATTCAATAAAGACTGAATCTTTTTGAAGGTTCATGTTTAAAATGACTTCACAATAAAACTTTACATTGATAAAATTTTGTCTTAAACTGATATTAAGCTAAGCCAGTTAGTTAGGCTGTTTTTGTCTTCACTCTACACTTGATATAATTTCAGCATTTGAGATTTAAACATTGTTTCAAGTTAAAATATAATAACATAAAAACCTGACCTATGACCTACTTGACAACATTCAGAATGTTACATCTATTGCCTTCAACAGGAAAAAGCTGAAAACTTACTTGCTTGCAAAACCCTCTAAAGGATAGCCCTTCCACCTCCTGGTGTCTTTTCAGGATTGCCCTGGCTTTGTTAAATGCGTAACTCCTATTCTGCATTTTTATGTATACTTATACCATACAGTTTGTCACAAGATGGAGCTTGAACACAAAAAGTGTTATTATATTAGTTTACTGGTAAATAATGGTTTCCTTATGGGGCAGTTACACTTACGAGAACTGTCAGAGTGTAGCCTGAGAGAACTATTTTTCCAGGGCATACCTAGTTGCTATATGGACCATGTACAGAGGGAACCTATTCCCCATATATTTAGCAATAGATTACCAAAGATTCGTGCCTGTCATAAAAGTATCATTGCCCACATGGGTCCCTCCTCCCTGCAGACTGCTCGCCAAAATTATGTGTCACACTTAATTTTTGGAACATTGCTGGATGAGCCCAACACAACTGTGATTCATCAAACATGCCTTAGTATACTTTAGAACCATTACATAGCCACAGAATCTTTCAATGTAAATTTCTTAAGATTTTTACTGTACGAGATAGATACTGGAGTTCAGCCATGTAAGTGTGACTGACCTTTAAAATTAATGAGTAGTTGGATCCTTGTTATTTCAGCAAAGAAATATTATCCACCTATGTTTGAGTTAAGCTATAACATAATAAAGTTGCAGAGCTGAAGCTCATTGTATAGGTAAACATTAGCTACAATGAGTATATGTTGAGTAAGTAGTTTCTTTGTTGGTACATTTTAGAACACATGTTTTTCATTTATATATGCTGCTAGATTGCGATGAGATTTCAAAGTTGTCACTAGACCGAGTGCTTGTCTGTTATTCTGTCTGTCTGCCTATCTGCCTGTCTTTATGTCTGTCTGTCTGTGTTCACAACTGTTCGAAAATTAGTTAATGAACCATTGTGTTTCAGGCCTGACCAAAGCAAAAAAGTCATCCAGATCCAGAATGAAGGATCTGAATCTGTGGATGCAAAAAAAATCCTGACTTTTCATCAGTCCCAGTTCAAAGAGTACATTCGTGTAACCACATTAATTTTGAAGAAACTAACATTTCTTTTTCTTAATGTTTAGATATTGGTCATTCCAAAACACAAATCACTTATGCTTATACCGAATGGCATATTTACTTTTTATTCAACAGTTTGGTGTAGATATTGGTTCAGGAGATGAATTAGTTGCCAATTTTTACCAGGTGAGTAATTCAAACTTAGTATCAGAAAAAAACAATATCATGGAACATTGAAAAAGTTTCTTTATAAGAGATAAGCAAGAAAAAATTTAAGCTAAGGTTAATGTTCTACATAATTGAAACTTCAATCATCTTTTTGTCTTTATTTACCTTTACAAAGCATTATTTTAAATAGAAATATCAGGCACAAAACATACATTTCATATAATCAGTTGTAGAATTCAATAGCACAATTTAGAAAGCAATAAAAAGGGATCTATGCTGCCTTTATCAGTGGCATATAAATAGATGATAGTGTACACAGAAATGAGTTTTGATAATTTAGCTTATGATCATGAGTTCAGCTCAAGACTTAAGTTTCTTTAGCACATTAGATTATCTTGTGAACATAAGATATTTTTGTGCACACAACTTGGCACAAAATATAGACACTTCAATTTTCTAATAGGGGCTGCATAGTTTAAAACCCAAAGACAAGGGATCAAAGAGCATTTAAGAACCTTCATTCCTCTCTCAAATGTGATGCTAAAGTAAACAAACTAATGTTGCATGGTAAGTGCATGGTAATGTACACCTATCTCAGACAATTAACAACTGCTGTGTACAGAAGGACTTATGTAGGAATCTCCTGATGAAAATTTAAATAAAGTTTGTATACTTTAAAACTGTAATAAATCTGCATCATGTAATTAAATTCTTTGAGGACTTATTCCCTGGAAGGAAGGGTTTATAAGTGCTTTCAAAAGGTGATATGTTCAATTCCAGTTATCTATGATGTTTGTTGATATTTGTAAATTAGGGCTCCGAATGTTTGATCTTTGTAATTTGAGGAGTTTTCATCCCAGGATGAATAACACAGCATGAAAAAATTCCCCTTGAAGATAATAGTAGTAATAACTGGGTGTATATCAAGTCGAGTTTCCCATTAATCATGTCACTTTTTGACAGCTGTGCAGCGGCTGGGAGGCCTTGAAAGAGTTATGGCTAGATGAGGGAAGGTTGATACTTCAATGAAAGGCTATAGGGGAAGGTTTTCATTTCCTTTGATGCCTCTCCAATAAATTGATTACTATTGTGTTATTGCAACAGCTTGTACTGCTGATGCAGCTGTTTTATATGGGGCTTTGTCTGCTAGCCAAGCAGTGCACGGATGGATGGTTGTGACTAGCCTATGACTGCTCAATACCGCCTAATACTACTCGTGATTGATGCTTTGTAGTTATTACTTTTCATTTCATTATCTGTATAGCTTTTGGTGATGTAGCTGTGGCAAGGTCATGAATTAGTTATGGCTACTCAATGCTAGCTGTGGCAGCTGTGGCAAGGTTTCGGATGAGTTATGGTTACTCAATACTATCTCCATACCAGGCTTTAGGGGGAGGATTGTTATTTTTTTGATGCTTTTCTGTAATGTATTATTTTATATTGTTTTTATTGTAGCAAATGATATTGCAGATGATCTGAAGCACATTTTTATATGAGGCCTTTGCCTGATAGTCAAGCTGAGCACTAAAGCATGGCTAGCCTATGATTGCTCAGTACTGCCTAGCAGCTGTGCAATTGTTTATAGGACTTTGTAGTTATTACTTTTCATTTGACTATCTGATGCAGCTGTGCAGTTGTTTATGGGACTTTGTAGTTATTACTTTTCATTTGATTATCTGATGCAGCTGTGCAGTTGTTTATGGGACTTTGTAGTTATTACTTTTCATTTGATTATCTGATGCAGCTGTACAGTTGGTTATGGGACTTTGTCTGTTGACCAAACTCTGCATTAATGAACACAAAGAAAAGATTTTTCATGCAGCCTCTCTTAAGTTTTTTGCAGCAACACTTGGGAGATGACTTGTCACCTGTTGGAAATCCCCATTCCCAATTAAAAATTAACGTGAAATTTTGAACCCCAGAGTAAGCACCCGAATGCAGTGGTCATTGCAGTATAATCTCAGGGTTAGGGCTTAGGGGTTATGAAGACGACACAACTGACATGTACTCGGAATCTTATATGACTCCTTTTACACTGACTCTGTAATAATATGCTTATTAGGGCTATGGCTTTGGGGTTAGGGATGAAGACTGTATATTGTAAAAATAATATGTTAGCTGCTGAAGAAGTAAATACCCGAAAACAAGTGAATTACAATTTTTAAGTATATTAAAGACAATAATACTTTAATTTATGTGAAAAAGGAATCAGACACAAGATCATAACTACAATAAAAATATATAAAATTATACTGGAAAAAAGTCTCTAACCGTAAAAATTACCCTATTTCTAAACAATTTTTTTCTGTCTCTTATGTACAAAGATTTTTTTATATCTATGACCAGATCTGGTCTCAATACTGCTACAGTAAACCTGAAGAGGTCTGTTGAAAATCTCCATTCCCAATTAAAATTAACAGGAAATTTCAAACCCGAAGGTACACACCCAACGCATTGTCTCTGGTGGTACTCCTCGTATAACTTTTCCCTTTTCTGCTGCAGCTAAACTGAGGAGGTCTATTGAAAATTTCCATTTCCAATTAGAATTAACAGGAAATTTCAAACCCAAAGGTATGCACTCCACCACATTGCCTATCACTTAAGTCCTTGTACAAATTCTCCCGTCTGCAACAGCAAAACTGATGGTAAGCTGTGATCGCTCGATATTAGCTCAATAGGCTTTGTGTGCTAGCTGTAAGGGGCTGTTTTATGGTAAAGATTTTTGTAAACACTCATGTTTTGTTTATTGCAGCTCATGTTTTGCTCTTTTACAGCTGTGTGAGACTCTTGGAAGACTTATGGCTAGGCCATAGTTGCTCAATACTAGGTCTACAAAGCTACCTTTGAGGTATATGTTTTTATTAGTTTGACACTAATTACTGATTCTTATGGTTAATATTCAGCTGGTACATCAGCTGTGCAGCTGTGTGAGGCTTTGGAAGAGTTGTGGCTAGCCTATAGCCTCTCAATACTAGGTCAATCTGTGATCTCACACAGCCTTTGTGTCTCTTTGGATGCTTTGGAGTGTCTTTTATTTGACTATTATTTTTTATCCTGGTGATGTAGCTGTGCAGTTGTTTATGGGGCTTTGTCTGCTTAAACTGCTATGTGCATTAATGGATAAGAGAAGCTGTGTGATAAGGGCTGTATGCCCTTAAGATTATATGCGCCTGAATGGGCAGCAGTAACTTTTTTGTGCTCTGATTATATAGATTTTTATCTTGGTTACACTGGATAACACTAGAACATTTTGGATCAAAGACAAAGGTTTATTTTGTTGTGATCTTAGTGATATATCTGCATTTGAATGTTTTAACTTTTTGTGCTAGAAAATCATACTTTTACTTTCCCTTTTTAGTTGACTTTTTAAAGTTAATATTGGACATTAGTGACATGTGTCACTATTAATTGGGTTGTTGTTTCTGTGATTAATACACAACCTCCATAGTTCAATCTGACACAGGCATTTCTAATAAACGGGCATTGTCCATATAACCTGATTAAACCTAAGTGAACTGAATGAATGTCATTCAGCCAATCAATTATTCTAAGGAAGATATAATTAAAATTGGATGTGAATACAGTAAAGCTACAAAACTTAGGATACCAAAGGACTATGTCTATATAACGGCTTGTGGATTAAAAAGAAAGACCAGAGGTTCAAAAGGTGGGAAGACTAAAAAGAGGATTAAATCTATTCCTAGTCTTATCACTAAAAATAGGATTACGTACATAAGAGGAGATATGTTCATCAGAATATTGTTCCAATTAAATATGCTTATTCTTTCAATAACAATTTGCAGTGTGCTGTCATTAATGCTCAGTCAGTTAGAAATAAACCTCTGGTTATAGCAGACTTTGTTGCTGATAATGACCTTGACTTCCTGGCTATAACAGAAACTTGGCTTAAACAAGATGGAGATTTGGATGTCATACATTTGGAACTACTACATTTGGAAATATTCTTGATGACTGCAGTTTGGCTCTTTGTTCTTCTAAACCATCTCATTTTGCAGGCCATTGTCTTGATGTTATCATTACAAGGAAATATGACAATCTAGTTCAGTCTATTGCAACCAATAATCCTGGGATTTCTGATCATTTTGCTATCAATTTCAACATTTTGCACCAAAACCTCAACCAGTGAAGAAAACTTTTTGTTTTAGAAAGTTGAAATCAGTTAATAGGTCTAAATTGGCTGAAGACTTATCACAAGTGAATCAAATTGAATCATCACTGCCTGTTACTGATCAATATGACAAGTTTGAGTCCTTAATCTCTGGTGTAATTGAAGATCATGCACCACTGATCAAAAGGTCAGTCACAGTTTGGCCAAACAGAGAATGGTACAACAGTAACATCCGGAAAGCAAAAGTACTTAGGAGACGCCTTGAGCATAAATGGAAAGGTCTGGCTTGCCATCTGATCTTGTTCTATTCAAAAAACAGTGCAAATGTGTCATCATCTTATGTCTGATGCAAAGTACGAGTTCTTTAGCAAGAAAATACTTGATTCTAAAGATGATAAAAAGAAACTGTTTAACACTTGCAAGTATCTGCTAAACTATAAAGGAGACCCTGCTCTTCCCTCTAAACCCTCTACCAGTCTGCCCACGGATTTCAATGAATTTTTTATTGATAAAATAGTCAAAATTTGTGGCACAATAGATGATCAAGTCAGAACAACCTTGATGACTGAGATTTCTGAAGCATGCCCAGCTAATGCAACTCAGCTAACTAATTTTAGGCCAGCCACTATCGAGGAGGTTACAAAAATAATATGTGGATCATCACCTGCCACATGCTCACTGCATCCAATTCCTACCTATCTGCTGAAGGAATGCTGTGATACTCTTGCACCTGTAATAACTCAGACAGTAAACAGTTCTCGTCGTGATGGAACAGTCCCAACTAAACTGAAAAATGCAGTGGTATCTCCCCTTTTGAAGAAACTGTCATTAGATCGTGATCAGTTTAAGAACTATCGTCCGGTTTCTAATCTATCCTTTGTCTCTAAAATAATTGAAAAGGTTGTTGCCATGCGCACTTTTGATCATCTGAACTCAAATAACCTTACAGAATGCATGCAATCAGCATACAAATCCTTCCACTCTACAGAAACAGCCTTATTACGAGTACAAAATGACCTCCTCATGGCAGTGCATCATGGAAAAATGTCTGCTGTCATACTTTTAGATTTGTCTGCAGCATTCGACACCATTGACCATGGCCTACTCTTAAATTGACTGGAAAAGATCTGTGGCAGTGCCTTAGCCTGGTTTAAATCCTATCTTTCTGATAGAGCATAATCTGTACAAATTGAGAACTGTAGATCTGACCCCATTGCTTTGAATTTTGGGATGCCACAAGGTTCAGTTCTTGGACCAATTCTCTTTAGCTTGTATACGTCACCCCTTGGAGACATAGTAAGACAACACCAGCTTCACCACCATTTCTGTGCGGATGATACATAACTGTATGTCTCCTTTCAAATCAAAAACATCAACGACCAACTCTCAAGGATTACTGCATGCACTAGTGACATAAAAAGTGGATGCTTCAAAATTTCCTGAAACTGAATGATGATAAAACAGAAGTCCCATTGATTGGTTCTCCACATCACCTCAGAAATGTCTCAGAAATAACCTTGGTGCTTCATTTGATTCTGCACTTTCCATGGATAAATTTGTTTCACAGAAATATCAAACATGTATGCTCCATCTAAGATATATATCACACATCAGGAAATACTTGTCCATGGATGCATGCAAATCAGTTATACATGCTCTTGTTACTTCCAGACTTGACTATGCAAATAGTTTATTGTTTGGGATAAAACAAACACATATAAACAAACTTCAGAGAATCCAAAATTATGCTGCCAAGATTATATGCAAAGCCACATACAGAGATCATGCTACTCCATATCTAATTTCACTTCACTGGTTGCCTGATTCAGTTCAAAGTTCTGGTACATACTTACAACTGCCTTCATGGTACTGCTCCGAAATATCTATCTGATCTTATCAAACACTATATCCGAACTCGTTCCCTCAGATCTGAAAATCTGTTGAAATTGATGGAAACCAGATCCAAAAGTAGATATGGTGACCGCTCTTTCACCATTGCAGCCCCTGTTCTGTGGAACCGTCTCCCTCTCAAAATAAAAAATGCAGAAAGTGCCATTGAGTTTAAGAAACTTTTAAAGACTTTTCTTTTTACACAAGAATATTGTTAAGTGAATCTTTGTTTAGACTTTTGGTGTCTATGCATTTTGTGTTATTTACCAATACTTATATTTTACCTCTGCATGTTATTGTTCTTTTATCTTTACAATGTTTTTGTACCTGTAATTTAGTTTATTTTAGTCTACTGTAAAGCACTCTGAGCTATTCGTCAGAAAGAGTGCTCTATAAATACCTAATAATAATAATAATATGCCAAGCTGTGCACCAATGGATAGCTCTGACCAGCCTTTCAGAACTATTTTTGATGCATTGTAGTAATTACTTGTATTGATTATCTGATTACGCAGCTGTCCAGTTGTTTATGGGTCTGCTCCTTTTTCTTTAGAAGTGTTTTTGTTCTCAAACAGCCATCATGCTCATCACAGCTGTATGAAGTGGCTGTCAAGCTTTGTGATCTTTTTATGTTTCCTTGTATGATGAACAAGCTGTGTCGTAATAGTTACAAATTTTTATATAGACTGTCCGAGGAACTGCTGTGAATTACATTTGATGTATTTATGCTACCCTCAGTTGGGGGGTCAGTTGAAAATCTACATTCTCAATTAAAATTAACCGAAACTTTTGAATGCCAGGCTAAGCACCCGAATGCATTCTGCCTCTAAAATTTAACCTATCCAAAAGCTAGGGTAATATTAATTTGCAACAGACCTCCTATCGAGGCTGGCATACACACATCATAAGTCATTCACAGCAGTTGCTCAGACAGTCTATATAAAACTCTTCTAAATGCACAGGTTTGTCATCACACAAAGTCCCATAAAAGCTTCTTAAAGGTTGCTCAGCTGCTCTCTACAGCTGTGATGGCTGGTTGAAGAAAAAAGCACAGATTGGTCAGCAGACAAAAGCCCCATAAACAACTACACAGCAGCAGGAGCATCTGCAACAAACATAATAGAGTACTTAATACAAAATATAAAAAGAGACCTATTTCACAACTGTTATTAGCTAGTATTGAGTGACCATAGGCTGGCTACAGACAATTCCCCAATACAGGCTTCTCACCATCTGCACCAGCCGTCCTATATAGCTGTGATTGATATGAGATAAAATATAAGGGGGAAGGAGAAATTAACTTGTTGTATTATAAGGAAAGCAATGAAAAGGCTCTGCTATCCTTCTGCCTAGACTGCTAGGAATGACTAATGATGTGTGTACTAGCCTCAATAGCAGATCTGTTAAAAATCTCCATTCCCAATTAAAATTAATGGGAAATTTCAACCCTCAGGGTAAATACCCGAATGCAATTTGTCACTTTATATACATACGCAGTATAATAGAATAGAATAGAAACATTTATATAGTGCAAAATTGATGTAACATACTCTAATGCGCTTGAGGTCAAAAAGGGAAAGTCAAGGGATGTATCAGGTCGAGATCCAAAGTTAGCGCCCGCCAGGGATATGTACTATGGTGGAGGATATGCCAGTCTAAACAAATAGGTTTTTAACTGGCTACGGAAACCCGTTATGGTTTGCTGTGAACGAACTGATTGTGGGAGTCTGTTCCATTCTGTGGGAGAAGCCATTGAAAAACCTACCAATGGCCTTTTTGTGAGAGACTGAGGAAAGAGAAAGACGATTTCCCCATGTTAAAAACTGGTTTTGATCAAGGATGATAGGTATATGGGTTTAGAGAATTTGATAGCCTTGAAAGTAATTAGATTGTACTTAAACAAGATTCGGTATGTGATAAGGAGCCAGTGTAGTTTTTGAAGAAAGGGAGTGACATGGGTAGTTCTATCAAGTCTAAAGACAATTCTACAAAGAGCATTTTGAATCTTTTGGAGTTTAGCTACATTGTATTTAGTTGCACCATATAGTAGGGAATTGCAGTAGTCCAGTAGACTGCTGATCATTGAGTTTGCAAGCAAGGCTGCATTCTCCACACTGAGATATTTACGGATGCGTCTTAGGTCCTTAAGGTGGTAGTAACAGACACATTGGCTATATGGTTGATAAAGGTGTTCCGGAGTCAAAAGTAACACCTAGGTTCTTGACTGTGTCGGTAGGGGAGATCGAATTTCCAAGAAGTTGCGTAGGGAATTTGTTGATGAGACACTCTCTGGCTTGTCGGTCTCCAATGATAATAAATTCAGTTTTCTCGGGGTTGAGTTTAAGTTTGACACCAGCCATCCAGTTTTTGCGGTTTGAAAGATAGGATCTGATCCACCTCAACACAGTGCCTAATCTCCTACATCTATAGGGTTAGAGCTTTGGGGTTATAAAAACAAAATAAATTCTGAATCATATATGATACTTTTTACACTGACACTCTAATAATATGCTTGCCCACTCACCTGTTCGCATTTATGTTTCCCACATCTGCAAATATGAATGGTGCCCCATTTTTCCCTTATAAAAATGCGCCATTTATATTTACTATAAAAGTTACCATAAAATGTTTAAACTCCACATGAACAGTTTAAGAAAGAAACATCTTTTAAATTGAAAGACTACTTTCTATTTTCCTTTAATGATACCCTAGGAAACCTCATTTATGTATCCACCAAAACCGCTCCTCCCCCTCCATAACTCTGTGTGATTTTATGACTACTATAAGAGGCTCATATATCAACTGACTAATGATTCTCTAACACACACACACCATTATTTTTATTTAAAACACAATCTGTACTGTTTATATTCTAGTACTGACTTAAAATTAGACAGTTTGTACATTATCTTCTAATAACTAAAATTGTCGATAATGCTGGGAAATGCAAATAAAAATGTTGGGACTGTCATTTATAAGGCCTTTTAAAAGGTTATTCTCTCAAAGTCCTTTTTAAAAATCTAAGAACAGCTGGTGTGTTATATCAAAAGTATTTCACAACTTAAAATACTCTTCACATTATATTATATCAAAGCATTTCACAAATAACAATACACAATCTGTAATGTTAATATCGTAGTACTGACCTAAAATTAGACAGTAAAGGCCTTTTAAAAGGTTATTTTCTCAAAGTCCTTTTTAAAAATCTAAGAAAAACTGGTGTGTTCTATCAAAAGTATTTCACATCTTAAAGCCCTCTTCCCATTATTTTATATCAAAAGTATTTCACAAACAAGAGCAGTCCACTCCTCTTGAAAAGATAAATGGTTTTTAAAAATATTAAAATATCAAATGGACAGTCACAGATGAAATATCAAGATTGGGTTTTGTGTGAAATCCTCCAGGTTATATATGTTAATGTCTTAAAAGATCTAACAGTTATATCTGTTAATATCATCAAATATTTTTCTAAATAGCGGTTCTTCAAATCAGTTTCAAATTTTATCAATCTCAAGTCATAGCTTTTGAGGTCAAATATTCTATACTCTATATGCCTCCAATTTTAGTACCCAGAAATACCCTTTTTATTCAAATTTCAAAGGTCTTTCAGTTGCCTGTTTTAACATTTAAAGGAAAAGATATCCTGTATCATAAATCATAAATATATCATAAATCACAAAAACTACCTTTTCACAGTTTGCTCTTGAATAGCTCTAGATATTCTATTCTTATGACTGAGTCCACATGACATGTTCACAAAAACAATGCCTTAATTATTGTATTAATGTAAGGACTGTGTACATTAGGTACACACAAGGATTAGAACCTATTACGTCATGGCTACAAGCATCTATTTTTCAAATAGAAAAATTCTATGGGGTTCTTTATCACTTTTAAGTTGTTGACAAAATAGAGTTTTCAATTAACAACTGGATTTTTAGGAAGGTAAGTTTGTCAAAGGTCTTTGAATCTAAGAGAGGATGGTTACAATACCAAAGGCATTTTAAAATTCCTAAACAATTCTTACTATTGGGATGATTTTAATAAGATCACCACCAAATTGTTCATTATTTTATGTACAAAGCTCCCTTACAGATAATTAAGGTGGACACTTGACACAAGATATTTTAAATTAAGATATTGAATAGCAACTGCTTTTTAAGTGACAAATCTTTTCTTAGAAACTATCAGTGAGAAAAGTTCATGTGCTGTCATTTGTGATAATGAGGACAGATTCTATAGTCAGCTTGTCCTTATTTGTTAAGATAATACATTAGATTTAGAAAAATATCAGTGAGAGGTATGCATGTGGTATAATTGAAATTGTAATTATGTGGGGAAAGATTCCCTTTCTACTTGTGGGGAGTAGGCTTGACTACTGCAACTCCTTGTTTAGGGGTCTATCTGTTGCTAACCTACGCAAGCTACAATGCATTCAAAACAGTCTGGCCAGAATTGTTTGTAGAACCAGATGCCTTCTCACACCACTTCACTAAGAAAAAGCCTTCATTGGCTACCCAAAGGCACTGTTGCATCTTCAAGATTGCCTTGTTGGTATATAAATACCTACATACTAACTGTCCAAAATATTTCAGCCCATTTCTCAAAGTTAGACAATGTGCCTATAATACACGGTTGAGTCAATCTGATGGTATAGTTCTAAATGTTCCTCAATACCAACCATCGATTTACAAATCCACAAAGCAGTTTGTGCTAAGCTTTGCATATGATGCTCCCAAAATATGGAATGAACTCCCTGATGATGTCCGATCTGCCACTTCTATTGCTTCCTTCAGAAAAAACTTAAGGCATACCTATTCTTCCAAGCTTATCCTCCTTAGTATTTTCCACCTCATATGGCGTTCTCTGTGATGTCGACCATTGCTATGCATAAGGACACTGATTTTCGTTACTATCCTTATGATGTTGCGTCTTAGAGTCTGTCACTTTGGCAGAGATTAAGCACTCTAAAAGTTGAATTGGAATTAAATTTCTATGACGAAAGAAATAGAGTTAAATAAAAATTGTTGATTTAAGTCAATTATTATAAGAGCTAGGAATAACAGTAATTTTTCAGGAAGGTGGAGAAATTATAAGAAAGTAAAACACCTCTGTGATAGCAATAAATGGGATTCTCTATGTTGATAAATTGCCGTATTGTACTGGCAAATGGTGATAAAAAGTTCAGATATAATTATTAAAGGATGTTTTAAATAAGTGCATCTGATCTGGGTAACGTCCGAATGTCAGAGTGACAAGTGATCAACCAAAAAGTTATTTGAAAATATTCTAACAATAAAAAGAAAAAATCTGGTCTCAACTCCAAAGCCCAAAACCTAAAAATAATAATAATAATAGAGACCTGATAAGGTTTATGCAAAATGGAAGTCAAACTGTATTGCTTCTTTTCTACAACTACAGAGCTGCAGCATATTGTCAGATAATTATGTTAAACTGTTTCTTTCAATTTTCTGACAAATTAGTCACAGCATTTGCTTTATAGCAACATCTGCATTAGATAGCCCATTACCTCTGCCAATCAGCAGAGTTGAGGTAGATATTGATCGAATTGGCAAAAATGTTTATCATAAAAACAGCTTTTGCATTAATTACATGAAAGCATTCCTTTCTTTGTGTCGTGGCCAATTACTAGCAACAACTGTATTACAGATGAGACCTATCCAATCAAAAATAAAATTCAGACCTTCTGCCTCCTTGAATAACAGTCATTAGATTCACAGTTTAAACTGTTTCTTTCATTTTTTTCTGAGTATCTCCATTACAGCAACATCTGCATTACATAGCCCATTACCTGTAACATCTACTTACTTCCAAAAAAGCTCAAATATCGCCATTTAACCCTTCTCTATATGTCTCTTGCATATTTGTAAATATAGACCTATCCAATAAAACTGCCCCCTATCAGCCAAATTTTTCTACCTTAAAAAAATTCTGCATTTATAATCCTCCGTATCTGCAGTCTCCTACAGTAATTCACTTACAAATCTGTACATCCATTGCAGAAACTGAGACCAGTACAGTGAAATTAAAGACTAGACTTTCTGCTTCCTCTCATTTGATTGATAATCATTAGACTCACCAGTTAGACTATTTCTATTATTCTTTTTCTGAATAATTACCTGCAGCATCTTCAGCACAGAAACATCTGCAGTACAGATGCCCATTACCTATAGAATCTGCTTAGCTTATAAAAGGATGCTGAGCCATCAGAGTGCCCTCATCAGTTTCCTCATCTGAGAATAGCATACTGCATATCAGCATTTTTACTTCTTGAGAAAAAAATCCCATAGCCATTCGCATCCCAAAGCCCTTACCCCAAGAAATTCCATCTGAAATGAAAACTGGTCAAGTCAAGAAAATGTCTTGTCTTATCTCTCTCGACAGGGACAACCCCAAAACCCTAATAGTAATAGCAAAAATTCGTGTGAACAGAAGTTGTTCCAGTTTGTCAGAGGCTTTGAAAATAAATGAATCAACTAGGAAAATCAAAAATATAAAAAATGCATACTCTCTACAGGTCCATTGAACATATCATCTGTAGTAAACTCTCCATAGAGTTGCCCTTTGCTTACAGTTTTATAAAAGCAAAAAGTTGAAAAGAGTTGCAAGATCTGCATAACTGCAACATCTGCAAAAAATTGCAGCATCTGCAGAGTCATTTCCTTCCACAACATTTGCCTTAGAGAGGTCTCAGTAGATAAGAGATAGATAATACAGACCATAAGAGGAAAAAAATCAGTCATTACAAAGGCCTTTCTTAAAAGGTTGTTTTGTCAAAAGCATTTTTGCAGTCACCCCACAGCTGTCATGACATGATTGATGAGAGAAAAACATATAGACTAATAAAAAGCAAACGTGTGCTAAGCTGGCGAAAGCTAGCCATAGCTCATCCCCAAACTTACCACAGCTGCACAGCTGTCGAGAGCTGTCAAAAAGTGACATGATTGGTGGGAAACGATACTCAATCTCATTTAAAAAAAACTATTTCATATTAAAGAGTGACAAAATGGAATATAATCAGTTAACAATAACAGGGCAGTGGGTATTTAAGTTAAAGTGAAATTAAGCTCATGCGAGCCCATCCCCTATGCCTAAACCAAAACTGAAAAATAAAAAGCCTCTACATTTCATCTCTCAATAAGGTGTTGATCCATTCTACTGTAAATGCTAGTCTAATCTCGCCACAAGCCTCCCTTTTAGTGTTCAATTAAGTATACCCATTCCCAATTAAAATAAACAGGAAATTTCCAACCCCAAAGTTAGCACCTGAACACTCTGTCTCTGAGTGCATAGCAAGCCCTCTTGTCTTTAAATGGTGTAAGACATTAACTTTGACAAAGCCCAAGTAAATCATAATCAAGTCACAGGATGGTTATTCAGGCCTTATAAATATCTCTGTAGCAATTGCAGATGATTGATTAGTAACTGGCAACAGTTGTACAACATTACAAGTTCAATGTAAATACTTCAGCTGCTGCATATGGAAATTCATTGTCCCGTCACTGTTTCTAAGTATTATCCAGTCACTAAGTTACCCCTGGAGAACAGTGACATATATTTGACATCTGCCTCACCTTTCAATAGTAGAGACAAACAAAAAAGAGCATTGATTATAACCATAAACAAAGGGCAACTGGGTTAACTCATCCCTAAATTTACTGACATACACAGTTGCAAAAAATGCAACAGCTCTCATAAACATGGTTAAAGGGTAGCAGAGCTCAAGCCCAATAATAAAATTACAAAGGAACATCAGCAAATCTGATGTTGTGGTAGGAAATGCCTCTGCAGATGCTGCATCTCTTCTTTGCAGATCTAGCACTTTTTTGTATAATCTTTCCTTTGCCAACATAAACTTAATGCCCTAACCCTAGATTTCAAATATGTAATTATACTGACATACAGTTGTATTGTGTTAGGGTGCTTACCTTCGGGCTTGAAATTTCCCGTTGATTGTAATTGGGAATGGGGATTTTCAAAAAAATTTTGCTGTAGAACCCTTTCAATAATCTTCTGTTCATTCAATACACATCTTTGGCTGGCAGAGAAAGGGCTATAAGTCATAACAGCAACTACAGCATCCGTCCTATGCAACTTTAATGAGCCAAAGTAATAGAAGAAATGCCTATTAGATTCATGTTATAAAGAAATAAACCTATAACTCATCACAGCAGCTGCCAGAGCCACCTTACACAGCTGCTATGAGCAAGACAGATAGAGAAAAGACCTGGATTATTATGAAAAAACACAAGAGCCCCTTTAAAATCTATTCATTAGCACATTATTGCCTGGCTAGCAAAGCCCTGTAAAGCTTCTCAACAGCTGCAACAGTCACCATATACAGCTGTGATGAGCATGATGGATGGGAGAAAAACGCCCATTGGATTAATATTATAAAACGGCAAAGGACCCCTTAAAAATCTACTAGTGCACAGGTTGGTTGTCAGCAGTTACAACAGTCACCCTATACATGATGAGCATGATGGTTGGGAAATAATCAGTATATTAGATTAATATTATAAAGAAACAAAGGCGCCCTTTTAAAGTTCTTCTATCCACTACTGCTCAGCTTGGTCAGCAGAAGAAGGCAAACTCTCTAGTAACTAGTATTGTGTGGCTATAGGCTAGGAACGGCCCACAGATTCACAGCTGCCCAACAGCTATCAAAAAGTGACATGATTGATGGGATACATAACAGATACACATAAGTGATCATAAACAGCTTTAGCCTTTGGGGTATATCTAGTGCAGTGAGGACGAGATATCACACTATTAAGGATTCAGCATTATCAGTTTCTCTGCATTAATGTTGAGACAAATCCATGCTGATTTAATGTTACCGATCCCACCTTCAGATTTAGTTTTCAAGTTTATTTTAATATAGCAATGAAAATTTCACCTCTGTTTTTTAGGATAAGGATAAAAAGGGGTATGATCAAATTTTTTTCCCACTATAAACATCCCATCTTAGTTAAAAGAGGTCTCATATGGCAGATGTGAGTGAAAGAAGAAAGGTGAAATAAAAACAAGGGAAAATAGGTTTGCATAATTGGCCTTTGTGTTAGAGATTTATTGGTTAGTTGATGTATGAGTTTCTTATGGTGGTCAGTATTTTAAGACATAGGTTAGAGGGGAAGGAGTGACTAGTTGCAGAAATAAGATTTCTTAAGGACCTCAGGATATTTATGATACTAATTATGTGGAAATGAAAAATTTAAAATAAGTAAATTATGCTTTCTGATAAGGTAAAGATTGCTCTTTTATAAGCAAAAGTGTGGAGGTTCATACATTGGGCTGGGTTAATGGGTTATGACTTAGATTACTTAGTTGTTTAAGGTTCTTTTATTGGTTGAATTAGGAATAAACAGGTGTTATAGGTTTAGAAAAGAAGGGATGAGACCATATTCATAATCAGGGTACGTACAGTTAATTTCTTTACCTATATCTCTTTTTATTGGGATTGAAATGGTAAACAGTTTGTTACCCTTGAACTGTTTTAGTTTAATAAACTGAAACACACTTGTAATCAATTTAAGTGATGAATATGGAAAAGTACAAAACAGTAGGTTTAAAACCCTCTCACAAGGTACCTACTGTTAATATAAAAACCATTCCATAGATATAACTTTTTACAAACAATCAATCCCCTTTTTTCTGTTTACTGTTTGATTGTTTTAAGAAATAGTAAAACATATTTAACTGTCAACCACAGTAGGCCAGATTGTGATGTCACAGTGCAAATTCTAACATGTGAATGGGTTTAAAGAATTTATATTGCCAACAAATGAATTATTCCAAAATTGCCCGAATATTTGGTATGTCGAAGACGCAAAGTATGGAGAGTACTTCCACTTTGTGGTGACCTTAAACTCTTGGCAATAAGTCTAAGGTTACCACTTGCACAGCCAAAAATTAAAAAAATACTTGTATTTTATTTGGACTTTGAAAGCTTTATACTTTACAGTGAGATTAAAATCTGAACAATAACAACTTATGATTGATTTTAATGTACATTTTCTATTTTAAGTGGCTTTTTCGGTCACAATCTAATGCAAGTCTTCCACTGGAGCTGACCCTATGACTCTATGCTCGGCTGCAAAAGTAAGGGGGTTGAGGACAAAATTCCACAAAAAAGGCGGGAAAAATCTGATTCAGTTTCACCTCGCCGACAGCACGTGATACATCCAGGCTTGTCTTGAACTAGAGGCCAACCTGCATTGGGGTCGGGATGTTTCGTAGTTTTCAGTTACAAGTGAAAATTCATGAAAATTGTTTTACTCATTACTAATTCATCAAATTGCAAGCATACAATGGTAATAGGTAGTTTTCCCTTTTCAATTTTAGAAAATGGTATTAGGTAAAGAAATTAACGGTAGGTACCCTCATTATTCATTAAATGTTTACTTGTAGGCTCTGTATTCTTTTAAAGGCTTTTGTTCAGAGAAAATAAGATTCATAAATCATTATTAGTTTTTTTTTCAAAGAGTTCCTGTAAATACCCTAGAACCAAAGAAAGTATTTAAAGGTTTTAATTGGGGTTTTAAATTAGGTTTTATCTGATTAAATAAAGGACAGTAAACTGCTATATGTGTCTGATCATTGAGTGTAGAAAAAGCCGCAGTAGAAAATAAACTGCAGAAAAGTAGAAAACTAGTGTATGATAGAGGTGGTAGATACATGAATAAATTTCCTTAGGTATCATTAGAGGAAATGAAAAGTGAGAGTAGTCTTTCAATTTAAACATGTTTCTTTCTTTTTCTATTTATATGGAGGTGAAATATTCTATGGTAAATTTTATGGTAATATAAATGGCTCTTTTTTGTTAAGAGAAACAAATGGAGCACCATTCATAGATTAAGATGTGGGAAACATAAACAGGGACAGGTGTGTGGGTAACAGATTAGGTGACTAGGTAGTAGAAGGGCTATTTAAAAAGTCGATGAGTTTGGTGGTCGAGTTAAATAGGAGATAAAATATTACAAAGAGGACTAGTTTCACAATATATATGATTTTTTTTCTTTCCTAGAGCATTATTTTATTTAAAAGTCTGCAGAAAATTAAGAATTACAAATGACATTTGCTGTCCTAAGAGTTTGTTCAATTATTATAGCACCAAGTTAGGCTTCTTTCATTTTTTTAAAAGTTGGGGTGACTGTCCTGCATCATCTTGAGGGATTAGCAAATGAATATTTTTAAATTTTGGGACCAATAGAAAATTAATTTTTTTTACAATATGGTGTTTTCATCCTTAACCCCAAAGCCCTAACCCTAATAAGCATATTATTAGAGGGTCAGTGTAAAAAAGTGTTATATACGATTCAGACTGTATGTCACTTGTTTTGTTTTCATAACCCCAATGCCCTAACCCTAGAGTGGTAGATGATATTGAATATGTATATGAAGTAACAAATTGTGTTTGGGTGCTTACCATGGGCTTCGAAATTTCCCATTAACTTTAAATGGGAATGGGAATTTTCAACAGACTTTCTCTGTGGCTAGCATACATTGGGTGGCATATCATATCGAACTGCTGCTCCATTAACCTTCAGAGAGGCTGCACAGCCACATCATGATGGGTGAGGTGCACAAAAGGCCTAGAAATATTTAAAAAGTAATAAACCTAGTTTTCTATTCAGTCATGCACAGCTTGATCAGCAGACAAAGCGCAATAAACAACTGCACAGCAGCAGTACCAATCTGCAACAAAATAGAGTACGTAATACGAAACATCAAAAACAGACCCCTTTGACAACTATTATTAGCTAGTATTGAGCTGCCATAGGCTGGCTACAGAAAATTTCCCATAACAGCTTCTCAGCAGCTGCACCAGCCGCCCCAATAGACCTGTGATGGATATGAGAGGTGATAAAATATAAGGGAGAGGAGAAATTGACATGTTGTATTATAAGGAAAACAAAGAAAGAAACGCTATTCTTCTGCCTTCCATGCATTCATTAGTGCACAACTTGGCCTAGAGACAAAGCCCCATCAACTCCACATCTGGTCTCAGACAAGGTCTGTTGAAAATCCCCATTCCCAATTAAAATTAACATGAACTTTCGGACCCCAGAGTAAGCAGTCGAACGCAATTTCGACTACATAGGCATGCACAGTACAACCTCCTACAACTCTAGGGTTAGGGCTTTGGGGTTAGCAAAAGAAAAACAACTGACATACAATCTTATAACACAGAGCAGAAGAAAATCTGACATAAGAATATCTGTTTTATTGCATAAAACACTGCATGTCCCTTTGATATTTTCAAATATCACCCACATACACCAGAAGAGAGAAAGTAATAATATCATAGAAAGGCTACAGTTTATATAAAGAAATTTACATAGGAGATATATCGTTACAAAAACTCAGAGACTTTCTCTCGTATTGAGACATCATTACCCCCTTTTATATACTTGAAAATTGTAATTCAAATTAATAATGTTTTCAGGTATTTACTTCTTCCATATCTTTTAAGGTGATAAATTAACACCAAACATAGTGTACAAAACTTTTTATGAACGACTATACAGACATTTCTTTTGTATGGACTGTCGCTCTCCTACAGAGCAAAGGTAATGACCAACGTACATTTTACACTCAGTGCACAAAAGGCATGCCACCTACGCCTGTGTAAATATTGAAATTGTATTCTATAAAAACTCGTAAAGCATGTTCTTTTACACTGAAAGACCATCTGCTATTTCACAAAGCATTTGACATTGAGTTGTAACTCGATACAGAGAGAGAGAGAGAGAGTAAGCTGGTGGCTGGGCTCCATAGCACAGGCACCTTTTATAAGGCCTTAAAATCTGTTACCACAAAGTAACAAAATTTTTTTAAAAATAATAGAGTCTTGTGGGGGTGGTGGTATGATTTAATGCCTCTTTGTCTCTGATTATTAAAGGGGAATTTCTACATTTACCTCCCCCCTGGCAGATTCGTCTAGATGTTCACATTCTTTCCATGTCAACTTTGAACGATTGGGTTGATCATGTTGAATCAAACATGTTACACATGTGTACATTTCCATACATTCGCTATACATCTATCTGGTTACAAACTTTCAAAACTCCTCCTATTCTTTGGGTTTACTAGATAAGTCTTCAGTGGTTGAAAACAGGCCTGCTTTGACATTGGTTTTCCATTTTCTGATACCGACAGACTTATAGGGACTGTTACAGGCTACATAATAGGAGCCTCCAATATGGACTTTCTTCTCAATTTCTTTGTCACCTTTAAGTATAGCCTGCAGAGCACGGTTAATTAGTTCAGAAAAGTGAACTTATACCACCATTTTAGAGATGTTGAGCTTAATCCTTGGGTTAGTGACAATCTGACCGTCCCATTCCTTCAAATGAATAGATTGCACCTGACCAGCTTCCCCATAAAACACCACATACTTTTTACTGCCTAGATGAAAGGCCCTTCTGTAGGTGGCAGAATGAGGTGGCTCTGTAGACTTCATTGTCGACATTGAACCCTGGGTTTTAGCCTCCAGAATATGGTCTTTTTTCTTATTGCTATTTCTAATCTGAAGCAAGAGATCCTTCTTAATCTTCTTCACAGCAGGTTTCCTGTAGACTTTAGCCTCGGCCATATTAACTGAGTATAGATATTTTATATTTAAAAAGAATTTTTCCTCCTAGATTAGAAGATCAGATGATGTGTAATGGGTAGAGCGAGAGGGTAGAATTTTAGGGACGATGAGGAAGGGACACATATAGCATGAGTAAGCATTTTCTGGAAAATGCTTACTCATCAAAAGCTTTCTGTATGAAAAGATTAATTACCATTACATTTATATGTCAGATGAAAAGTTTTGAGATGCTTAAACCAGACTAGTATAGCAGAGCATTGAAAACACCAGATTAGAGTGAAAACACATTTTATTGATAAATATACACAGATATGTTTATTATTTAAGGTTTCTTTGAAACCAAGGTAGTACATTAGGCAGACACCTGTCCATCCTGAAAATCTGTGCATAAGTCAAATTTATATCTAAATTTTCATCTAATGTGCAACAGATAACCATCTGTGTAAGGTAACATCTCTTCTTTATCTCATGTTGCTATTCATTTTTTCCAGTATTTAATGTATCTTTGCCTTTAGGAAGTAGAAGAATTATTCTTGGGCAATAATATTTTTATAACTTCACAGGTGGGTGCATGTCTTCCATCTGTGTAAAGTAACATCTCTTCTTTATCTCTTGTAGCTATTCATTTCTTTCCAGTCTGAGATGTCTCTTTGTCTTCAAGAATTAGGAAAAAAATTATTCCTGGGTAGTAACATTCTTACAAATTCACAGTTGGGAGCATGCTCCTGTGTTCATCCAAAGGTGCATCGTAGGTCTCCAATTCAATAAGAGATATTTTATAACAGGGACTTGTTACTTTGTCAGACTCCCCTAAATAGAGGATGCCAGCTCGGGTCAAATCGTCAGGACAGATGGGATGGGATTTCGGCCATGTTCCAAATGTTGCATACCTCTCATCATAACCACAAAGATCAGGAACCTTGAAAATCCATCTTTCCATATAGGGATTAGTTTATGACATATATGAAGAACACCTGAGCCACCACAAGATGATTCGGACCTTGGGATTTGGTTATATCTGGCTGAATCTGGCTTTCGGTGAAAAACCACCAAATGAGGCATCGGATTGGGTGGAGGCAGAGTGAAGATAAGGTGATCTAGCATCAGTCTGGTGTTCAGCTGGTTTACTTGCAGGACGAACTCTCTTATTATCCTTATCACTTGTGTTGGATGCAGTATGAGAAAACATGTTGCTACAAGATTCCTTGGTCACTAAAATTAAAAGTGGGTTAATTCTCTGACTTTTGGTCTTTACATAGACTGACAAAATACTAGTATTCAGCACGTTTTGAAATAAATTCAGCAATTAATAGAAAACCCCAAAGCCCCAACCCTAACGATGATATTATGAGATAGCTAATTTAAACCTACACGAGTTTATTTGTTGATTTGTCTTGCTTTCATAACCCTAATGCCCTAACCCTAGAGTGGTAGGAGAATATATTGCCTATGTATAAGAACTGACAAATTGTGTTAGACTCTTTACTCTGGGGTCTGAAATTTCACATTAATTTTAATTGGGAATGGGAATTTTCAACAGACCTCGTCTGAGACCAGCATACACTGGGTGACAAATCATCTCCAGGCAGAGCTGAGATGAATATGATGGATGGGGTACATAATAAGGTCTAGAATTATGTTAAAAAATAAATCTAGTTTTTTATTGATTAATGCAAAGCTTGGTTAACAGACAAAGCCCCATAAACAACTGCACAGCAGTAGTACCACCTGTAACAAACATGATCAAAATAGAGTATTGATACAAACAATCAAAAATAGAAACCATTCACAGTTATTATCAACTAGTATTGAGGGACCATATGCTAGCTACAGACAATTTCCAACCAAGGCTGGGTCACAAGTATCCATTAGTGCAGAACTTGGCTATTATTTGTTAGTGCAGAACTTGGTCTGGAGACAAAGCCCCATGAACAACTGCACAGCTGAATCAAAGGATGTGATTTGTATCAATGAACAGTTGTATTAAACAGTATTAGTACACAGCTTGGCTAGCAGACAAAGCCCCATTAAACACAGCTGTGATGAATCATTTTTTCACAAGTAAAATTGAGCTAGTATTGGGCGACCAAGTATTCTAGTACTAAAGACCACATCTGTAACATAAGGAGCAGCTGCACCAGATAGCATCTAATAAAAAATAATCGAATGAAAAAAAAACACTAAGAGGTATTAACTATCCAACAACAGCTGTATTCAGCCCCATTGAACAGTCTCAACCCATAACAGAGCTAGCATCGACCTTCCCACATCTAGCCATCACTCTTTCAAGGCCTGCCAGCAGCTGCACAGCTGTCAAAAAGTAACCTGTTTAATGGGAAACTCAACTCGATATGCACTCAGCTATTACTACTGATAATTTATTAAAAGCTTTGCATTATGCCAAGTACCATACTAGTAAAATTGTGACAAGTAGTTGGGAGGGCAGCGGAAACTGGTACATACACTTGGTCAAGGTTCTGTACTGTAAACTGCTGTACAGCAGCAAGCAACTACCAGATTTCCCACATGAGGTCGGGCCAGGATTCTAACTGTGATCTCAGATGTGGGAGGCGGGTGTATTACCATTGCACCACCTTGTCTCCCCTCCGTAGTTTGAGAAGATTATTTCTGAAAAACCTATTGTGAGCTCTGATACATCATGTCATTTTCAACGTATTAAGTGAAAAAGTAATGACATCTTCATCAGGCCCTGATGTACATATAATGTTACACAGTTAATTTAGATAATTATTGACAATTAGAGTAACCTGAGAATGGAGGTTTAATAATTGTAGTTTTGAAAAGATTTCTTTAGTTTGATCAACAGCACCACAGTAAACTATAGCCATATTTTAAATGGGCAACGATGACACAGTGGTAACACACTTCCATATCTGAGGCTAGCGGTTCAAACCCCAGACCTTATTTTGGAAAAATGGTAGTTACATACCAATTATCAGCAATGTACAGTACAGAACCTTTACCAACTGTATGTACTGGGTTTCTCTACCCACAACACTACCTGTCATGATATCACGTATACAGTGTTGAAAGAGACCTAAAACCCAGAATAAAAAAATACTGCAATATTTCATATTTTGTAGAATCTTCCACTTGATCATGATTGGGGATTTGTCAAACAACTATATGTATTTGGCCACTCAGATATTACAGATGTCAGAATTAGAAATTTTGGCACTGCAGAACACATACGGGGTGTCAGGGGGTTAGCCCTGACTGTTTGTGTGCCAGGTTAGTGATCTCTTCTTATTTTCACTGAATTAAAGGTGCATATTATAGGAATAAAAGCCATACATGAGTGCTTTATACTGGGTTTTAAACTATCGATCGGTTGAATATTAAAGCCACGAAGCCTGAAGGCTTTTATTCCTATTTTGGAGGGATAAATCTTATACAAATCCAGTGGCATGTTGGCTATTCCATCAATGAAACATATGTGTAGATATCTTGGGTAAAAATTAAATATTTCTTGATGCTCTATATTCATAGAGTTTGTCAAAAAATATTCAGAAAATGTCATTGTAGATGTTTTCATTTGTTTAAAATGATATGCTATTTCTTAAAATCAAGCAAAATGACAATTTTATGAATATTTTAACCACTTATTTTACCGCGAGCCATTGGTTTACATTTGTACGCGAAGGGACTATGCACGCAGAATATTCAACAGCGTTGTTTATTTACCTTTCTATATTCACGATTTCAGCATTGCGCAAAAGACGTCTCTAAGGTCGCTGGTGAGCATACTATTTTAGAATCAGAATATTTCGGTCATACGTCAAAGTTCACCCAGAATGATAGTACTATGCGTAAGCAATATATATTCACACTATTTTGATTTCTTGTATGTTGAAACAAAGAATTTTAACAAAATCAAATCACACATTTATTTTGTTATTATTGATCAACTATAAATCCTATCATCAGACATTTGCATCCTTCCACATTCACATGATACCTATAATTTTATGAAGAAATGTTATCATAGACAAAAATTGCCAATGAACTTATATAAAAAAATTTCTTCTTCAGTGTTATTTTAACAAGGAAAAACAAACAATACCACAGATGCTATCCACACTTGTGGGCTCAAATTTTGAGAAGAATTGAAACAAAATAATACTTTTATATTTTGACAGGTTGTTTTCCCCATTATGTTAAAGTCATTTCACTCAAAAAAACCGAGAAAAAAATGGAACTGAAAACTTCAAAATGGTTTCACATTGTGTGACCTTCTATCGTGCAATATGATACTCGATTATGGCACAGCATAAGGAAAATGGATGAATTTAATTTCTAATATTTGATACTACAGTCGAACCTGTGAAGAGCAACCACCCAAAGGAAAATGCAAAAGTGGTTGCTCTTTGCAGGTTCAGTTGTTCAGGCCATGAGTATTCTATCCATATGTGTTACAAACCAAACATCTATGGCTTTGAAGGGTTTTTTGACATTCACTAGCAAGTGTATTATGTATGAAGAAACATTAAGCAGGTTGTTAACAAAGTTATGTATAAATTAGGTAATTAAGGTACAGTGAAAGTGTTAAGAATTATAACTTTCAGAACTGGACTGAAGACTACATTTCAAAAAATGATATATTTTAATTTGCTTAAACTTAACTGTTGATAGTATATTTACATGTGATGAAAGCTATGAAGTGAACTCAGGAGTGAGCTGTACACAATCATACACAATAACATACAACCTAGAGTCATTTTTGGGGATCTAATTGTCATTAAGGTGAATCACAATGGGGGGGGGGGGGTTAATCCACTGTCCACTTACTACTGACACCACCTATTCATGAGTAATCCCATAGACAGACAAAAACCAACACCCCACTCCATTAAAACCTGTTAGCCAAGATAATAACTTGAAAGAACATGATCTGATGATGACTTTCTAACATGTTTACAATACACAGGGCATTTTAAACACACCGTTTTCAGCCAAGTTTTCCACTATTCATGTACATATTAGCTTAGAAAACTGCCCTGAAAACATCAGTGTATAAAATAAAAAAATGGAAAAAATAGATCATATGTAAACAAATACACAACATTTAAGTAAGGTATTTTTAAAGAATACAATGTAGTTATACTAATTACAATGATAGTATAAATGTTGCAGAGCTAGCTGTAATCAGCTCCTGTTAGTTAGCAAAATATATCATAAATTTAAAGTACATTGGGATTTTTTGGAAGGAAAGGGTGACTGTTCTTCGCAGGTTCAGAGCCCCCGAGGGACATAAAAAGGGTGGTTGCTGGTTGCAGGTAGCAGGTGGTTGCTCTTCGCAGGTTCAAATTAATGTAAAATGTTTTGGTGGTTCTCCAGGGTGGTTGTTCCTTGCAGGTGGTTGCTCTTTGAAGTTGGTTGCTCGAGCAGGTTGGACTGTACTTGAAACTATTGCCTGCATTTTCCCCTCCCCTCTTTCTGTGTGGGAGGTTACCTGGTCAGTTTTCTAGATGAGGTTTTTGCAATTGTATAAGACACCCTTCATTATATGGGTTAGCTGTTGATATCTTAATCTATTTCAAAAGAAACAAATCTTACTGTCTGTTCAGGGGCGGATCCAGCTTTTAATTAAGGTGGGGGTTGACATCAGACATACCATAACTAGGGGGGTCGGGGGCATACCCCCCCTGGAAAAATTAATTTTTGATAAAAATATAGTGGGTTTCCTGTAAATTTAACACCACTCTCAAGAAATAATTTTGTACTTTTTGTACCTTAAAATTTATTTTCAATGGGTGGGGGGGTTCAACCCCCCGGATCCTCTAGTGCCTGTTTGTGTACAGTAAATAATTCAATATAAAGTACTTTACATGCATCTACCACCATCCAAGATCCCTGAAATTAGTACACTACAGTAGGGATATGGTGCATGGAGATACAGAAAGTTTCAATTATGTTTCTGTCTTGCTTTCTCTATTAGTTTCATCCTCAACCAAACAATTCAATTCTGAGATAGAATGACTGAATTATAAAACATAATGACAAGGGGAACTTACTTTTTCAAGGGATGCTGCTTCTCTGATTCCTATTCTAATTCTAATACTTCTAATTCTAATAGCACTTTTATAGCGCTTAATCTCTGTCAAAAGACAGACTCTAAGGCGCATCACACAAAAACATTGTTCAATATTCAAAAACCAGAGACATTGCAGGGGTCAGCACCGCGGAGAAAGCAGAAAGGAGATTGGAAATTTAGGGTGGGTATGCTTTTCCAAAGAGGTATGACTTCAACTTTGACCTGAAAGAGGCAAGTGAGTTTGCAGAGCGGACCTCATCAGGAAGGTCATTCCAAATCATAGGTGCGTCATACGCAAAACTGAGTCCAAAATGTTTTCGAGACTTGAAAATTGAACCAAAGTGGGGAACCTCAAGAAATATGCCATCAGATTGACTTCGACGAGTGTTATATGCACTATGTCTGGGAATGAGGAAGGGTTCAAAGTATTTGGGGTTACCACTGTGTAGGAACTTATATACCAACATGGCAGTCTTAAAGATAGAACGGTACTTAATTGGCAACCAATGTAGTGCTTTTCTAACTGGAGTGATGTGTGAGTACTTGGTGGTGTTGGCAACAATTCTGGCCAGGCTATTTTGAACACATTGAAGTTTGCGCAGATCTAGAGCTGAGAGACCTCTGAACAGAGAGTTACAGTAATCTAGTCGACTTCCGACCAGAGCATTGGCAGCCATAAGAGTAGCTTCATGTGTCAGATGTCCTCAGAGTCGCTTAAGATCCCGGACATGAGCAAAACAAGCCTTGCAGACCTTCCTAACATGGCAAGAGAATGAGAAATCAGAATCAAACCAGACACCAAGGTTCCTAACTGCATCTGTTGGTGATATGAGATTACCAAGTATGTTGACCGGGAAGGACTGATTAAGTTTTTCGCGCTGAGACTTTGAGCCAAACACAATGAATTCGGTCTTATCTGGATTTAGCTTGAGCTTATTTGTAGAGAGCCATCTCTTTACGTCTTCAAGGCAGTGTGACAGCTTATCAAGGGCCGAGGCAACATTTTTATGTGTGAGGTGTACATACAATTGTGTGTCATCAGTGTAGAACTGGAAACTAATACCAGGATGATTCTGTATGACTTTACTCAGTGGAGTAGTATAGAGTGAAAAAAGGATTGGCCCCAGGACAGAGCCTTGAGGCACACCATACAATAACTTTTTGGCATCAGATAAAATTGACCCAATCTTAATGCACTGAACACGGTCTGAGAGATAAGACTTAAACCAATCGAGGACAACCCCGCTCACACCAAACCAGGAGCTAAGAGAATTAAGTAGCGTATCATGATCAATAGTATCAAACGCTGCTGATTGATCCAAGAGAACGACAGCAGTAGCCTCACCTTTAGCAAAAGCCAAATGAACATCATTCTTAATTGAAAGCAATGCAGATTCAGTTGAGTGACCTAGTTTGTAGGCAGATTGCCTGACATTCTCCAGTCCGTTCAAACTAACATGGTCATTCAACTGAGAAGCAACAACACGTTCAACCAGTTTGGATATGAAGCCCAACCCAGAAACAGGTCTGTAGTTTTTTAAGTCATTGGGTGGTAGTGATGACTTTTTAATCAATGGGGTTACAATAGCCTTCTTGAATTCATCAGGTACAACACCTTCTGACAACGAGCAGTTAACAAGCCTGGTGATAGAGGGCAGAAAAATATCAATACATTCCTTAACAAGAAATGTAGGCCATGGGTCTAACAAACAAGATTTAGTGGGTGACTTCATGATAATTTTTCTAATTTCCTCTTGAGAAACTTGTTTAAAGCAGCTGAAATTGGGTACATCAGGTGGAGGAGGCAGAGTGAATGAGTCACTAGAGGAAAATGAGTTTCTGATTTTATCTATTTTGTCACTGAAGAAAGTGACAAACCGGTCAGCAAGACCTTTCTTGGATTCATGAGAAGGGAGTACTGCTTCAGGACTAGAGTGCAGTGTGGAACGCAAGACCTGCCATAGCTATCCATTCCTATGCATATTGCGTCCATCCTTTGATGAAAATATTTAGCAGAAGTTATTGTTATTAATGGCTTGTATATATATAGGTAAGTCATAGACATAAACATACTGCCACTTTGGTCTCAGTTCATAAATAGAAAGTTAATTTTTACAAGTGCTTCTCATGTAATACCCCAAAACTCTGGAATGATTTTCCACTGGAAATTGGAACTGCTCCTACAATTTCATGTTTCAATTTAAAGCCTATCTGTTTCGGAAATCTTTCCCTCCCTAGTTGTTCTTACTACAGAACCCAATTATAATTTATGACTTATTTTATTTGTGCATTACAATTTGGATGGTTGCCTTAGAATCTGCCAGTTCACTGAGAATCAAATTTGAATAGAAATGATCAGCTTTTGGTCATATTTCGGTCAACCAAGATTGGTATTCATGAAACATTTGATCTGATTTTCTGATCAATGTACTTTGACAGATTAACTTTCCAATCAAGGCAGATCTTTAAACGAGCCACTGCAGAGACAGAGGAATAAATGGTTCCATGAATAACAGTGGAAAATTAGACGCATTGTTCAATGATAACTTTTTCCTTCACTGACCAGTTATTATTCCTCACTACTTTGGTGCATTTGGATGATACTATCATGTTGATTTCATCCATATAAATACTTTTACATCAAAATATTGATCAATAAATAAAACTTTGGCAGATGGTTAATGATACAGTAGATGCTTTGTTCATATCTTACTGTCAACTTATGACAATATTTCACTGATTAAACACAGATGAAATATTTGATCCTTTCGGCTCAAGTGATCTGCTTTGTGGATAACCATTTGATCTGCTGTCTCACTTGAAACCTTTTTTCTTAAATTTGATCTGATCTTGATCTGATCTTAATCCAAGTTAGTGAATACCGCTCCTGGTATAGGACCCTAGGCAGTAGCTTGACTGGACAATTCAAATGGCTAACCTCAGTGGCAGGCTAAAGAACCTCAGGGATGATGATAAATGGTCATCCCTGAGCCTCTGTCTTTCAATCATGGGAGAATGAGTCACAAGACCTTGAGTTGTACTTGTGCTTGGCTAGGATGTGTTTCCATAACAGCTCAACTGGTAGAGTGTTGGCTTTATGAGTGAGAGGTTGTGGGATCGTGTCCCCCGAAAACCTGGTCCTGTATATTTGGCACCCAATAAGGGACTGGCTAGTGTGGTTGGATCAACTGTGGAGAGACAGTGGTGCTGGTTACTGCTAACTTGTTGGAACCAGGAACCACAAGCTTTCATGTATGAAGGAGAGAATGTGACAGAACCCAAAATTTGATAATATCACCACTACTGAGTAGGGTGGGAGGGATTTCCCTTATAGTTCATCTGGTATATTGCTGGCTTCATGAGTGAGAGGTTCGGGTTCATGTCCCTTTGAAACCTTGGTCCTGTGATATAATTATATACCAACAGAAATACTGGTACTAGTAAAAGTTTTCTTAATGTAATGTCACAATTACTTCCGCCTTTGCTGATCTCCCACAAATGGAACAGTAAATCCTTAATCATCATGGATTCCAGATTATGACAATCTGTCTAAACAGCTTTCCGGGACAAATAAGCTCAAAACATTTTAGAAGTCTTCTTTCAATGGGTGATAACACAAGGTTTACATAAAAACAGTGTTCCAGACTAATATATGACCAATCAACATACACTTTACAAATCAGAATGTTCATCTGTTATGTTTCTAGGGGAGCTGTATGAATCGACCCTTTGCCAAATCGGCCCTCGGCAAATTGGCCCCCTAAAAAAGTCGGCCCTCGGCAAATCTATAGAATATATAGACCTGCACAAAGCATTCGATTTGGTTGTTAAAGATATTTTTCAGCAGCATTAAAACTTCTTAAGTTATATTTGACTAAGTGCGATTAACAAAGATAATTGGATGCTGTTATCAATCCCTTTTAACCTATATCCTTTATATTCTTCTTTATCTCAGAATTATTAAAATTGCAATTATATTAATGCACAGCTTCTGCAGAAGGGATATTAACCTCTTTGATGTTTCAAGAGCAATTGGCTTTTAATGTATGCTACTACATAGGGGTAGAGCAGCAAAACTGCAAAAAAGACTCAAATATGGATGCCATAAATTTTTCTCTACATTAAAATCTGAAATGGCTGTAAATACAGTATATATATATATATACTTTTCCATTTCAAAACAGCACATATCCTTTGATAAAATGCATCAAATAAAGGATATATTTAGTATATTTTGAATAGAAATAAAATGACACATGACACTTGTTATTCGATAAGCTAAATCACCTTTGGTGAAATCCAGACCAAGCTAAGACCAAAGTTTTAAAGTCCCTGACCAAAACCTTGGCTGAATCTAAAATAATTTATGAAACCGAGCCCTGGTTGCATCTGTGCTCCATGTGATACACTGTAGAAGTGAAGCAATTTGTGCCTCACTGGGCAGAGTGGTTTGTAAGTTAAGAATTTGATTACTTGGCGCTTACTCCAGTGTTTGTTGGTTCAATTCCAGCCACATGTCAGTTTTTCCCAACGGTATGCCCTGATATGATATTGAGAACTGAACTTTCAATCAACTTTCACATGGACAGTTAGCGGGGGGGGGGCCATGGTGGCCCAGTGGTAATACACTCAACTGCCACCTCTGGGGTCTGTGGTACACCTGGATGGGTAAGTTGTTGGGTAGTTGCTTACCGATGGTCAACAGTTTACACTACCCAACCTTGACCAAATGTGTGTGCTGGTTTCTTCTGCCCATAAAACTACCCATGGTGATATAACCTATTCAGGGTTGAAAGCGACATTAAGTCCAAAATTAAAAAATAAATAAATAAACAGTTTTTATGTTTTATGAAAATTATGTATCAGACATTACATAAATTAAAATGAAATATTTTTTACCAAACAGAGTGTGTGCCGGGTCCATCCATTGTGACCAATCCCAGCCTTGATATTCTTCCTGGATTAAACTACATCCTCACTATCATTGGCCCTAGTCTTAAGACAACAAGTGATCCCAAAGTTAGTGACAACCCAATAGCAGTTTTGGAAGGATCAAAGAAGAAACTCATCTTCAAGTAGGTATTCGACAGGAAAATATATGGCTATAACATTTCCAGTTATCTTTTAATGTAATAATACTTGTGTCGTGTTTGATCTCTCTACTAGCAGACTTTGACAAAATATTTTTTTTACGTGCAAGCTCCAGTGAGGCCTCCGCTGCTAGGAATCCTTTTTTTCCATTTTTTGTTTTGTTTTGTCTCTTGAATTTCATGAATTGGGGCAGAGTGTGATGATTATCTGTCTGTTCACTGAAGTGAATCAGCAATGGACTATGTTAGTACTGGGATGGGTGACTGCTTCGGTGCACTGCTTGTGTCTGGCTTTGCAGCTCACACTAGTAGATCAAAACCGTTTTGCCTTTTTCTTTTCTATTTTCCAAGCAATAAACAATGTAACACCAGCTCTTCTTCGGGTGGAGAATGTATTTTTTTTCTGTCCTGCGATGTTTCTGCATAAGCACAGAAACATGCATGTATTCAGTTTTCTACATCTACATTAACTTTTCTTGTATATATTGGGTGTTTAAAATGTTTCATTTTTTGACAGATCTTGTGAAGTCTGTAGTGGTACTTTTAGACTGTTGCTACTAGTTGGTTTTACTGTCAACTTAGTTTATTGTGTCACCAGCATTTATGCTGCATGGCAAATTGCAGGAATTGCTTTGTCATCCATTTTTGTTGTGTCGTCATCGCCGTTGGTGTCATTATCTTTCATCGTAACACTTTGTATTCCAGTCAGTATCTTAAAACTGGCTGGTCAGATTTAATTTAAATTTGACATGTTTATGTAACTGGTCCTCAGGGTGTGCTGTATAGTTTGGTGACCTTAAACACCTACAAGTAAGATACTTATATTGAGTTTAATTTTTTTTCATTTCCGGACAGTGTGTCAAAAATGAGTTGATGGATTCAATTCAAATTTTGCATGTGGTTGTAACTAGTTTTGAAGGTGTGCTCTATTTTAAGGTGACCTTAAACTCCCATGTATAAACATTTATGTTCATTTTACTCTTTTTTCTTTCTCCATGGAGTATACCGAAAATAACTTCAAAAATTTCATTCAACTTTTACATTTATGTGTCACTGGCCATAGGCAAGTATCATACGATAAAGTATTTCAAATATTGTGCAATTCTAGGCATTTTTCAGTTGTGAATGTAACAAACCTTGAACAGAACCTTCAGGAAAGGATTATCTTAAACTCGCTATACGATATGAATTTAAGGTTGGGACAATATTTTTCGTGTTTGGAAGATATTTTATATATAAATTAGGACTTTGTACATAGATATTCGTCATGTACATATATCGCCACCAAAATGGTCTCTTTTGTAAGGTTACAGTAATTTGCTGATATTTTATAAACTAATGAGTTTAAGGTTGTATTAGTTTGTGTCACTATCAACTATGATGGGAGACATACATGGTCAGTGTCATCAGTATCTCAAAAATGACTAGATGAATTAAATTCCAATTTTACATGTTGATGTAACTGTTCCTCAAGGATTGCCCTGTTTAAGGTGACCTTAAATTCACAATAGTAAGATACTTATATTTAGTTGAAGGTTTTTCGTTTCAGGCAGTATCTCAAAAATGGGTTGATAAATTCTATTCAAATTTGCCATGTTGTTGTAACTGGTTTTCAAAGTGTGCCCTATTTTAACGTGACCTTAAACTCTCATGTATTAAAAGGTTATGTTGAGTTTACATTACTTTTTGAAAGATTATACTGGAAACAACTTGAGAAATTTCATTCAAATTTTGAATGTATATGTAACTGGCCACAGGTAAGTGCCAAACAATAAGGTGACCTTAAACTCCCAGTAATAAGCGAATTGTATTCACTTTAAGTTTGATAATTTATCAGCAGTATTTCAAACACTGTGCAATTCTAAGCATCTTTCAAGTTGTGGATGTGATAAACTCTGAACAAAACCTACAGTAAAAGTTTGCCTTAAACTTCCACACAGCTGCAAACTAACTTTGAGTTTAAGGTTTGGACAATTTTGTGGTGTTTGAAAGATATTTTATGTGCTAATTAAGACTTTGTCTTCGATATTTATCATGTACATCTGTCTACACGAAAAAAGTATCTTAATTATGAGTTTAAGGTTGCATTACTTTTGTATCACTAGAATCTATGTTGGAGGATAAATATGGTTGGTGTCGTTGTCACACTGTCTTGCCAGAGAGTATCTCAAGAATGGCAAGATGGATTTAATTCAAACTTGGCATGTGCATATAACTTGTCGTCAAGGTGTACCCTATTTTAAAGTGACCTTAAGCTAAAAAGTTATTTGTTTAGATTACATTTTTTATTTTCCCATAGAGTACACTGAAAATAACTTGAGACATTTTGTTCAAATTTTGCATGTATATGTAGCTGGCCATAGATAAGTGTCATATGATAAGGTGATCTTAAGCTCCCAGTAATAACAGGATTATATTCACTTTAAGTTTTACAATTTTTTAACAATATTTACAATACTGTGCAATTCTAATCATGTTTCAGTTGTGGATGTGACAAACCTTGAACAGAACCTCAGTAAAATATTACCTTAAACTTCTTACCTCAAACTTACATTGACTTTAAGGTTGGGACAATTGTTTTGGTGTTTGGAAGATATTTGATGTGCTGAAATTTTTTCATTGATATTCATCATGTACATATATATTCAGACAAAAAGAAAAAGGTCTCTTTTGTAAGTTTACAATAAATTGCTGGCACTTTAGAAACTTATGAGTTTAAGGTTGTCACTGTCCATTCAACTGTGATGGATCACCTATAGCATCAGCATCGTCATTACACTTTGTTTCTAGAAAATATGTCAAAAATTGCTTGTAGGATGAAACTCAAATTTGGCATGTGGGTGTTGCTGGTCATCGATATGTCTCCTATTTTAGATGACCTAAAACTCCCACTTATAACACATTTATACTGTTGTGGGCAATAGCTTAAAGATGGCTTCATAGATTCAAATCAAATTTGGTACCTGGGTGTAACTGGTCTTCAAGATATGGCCTATTTTAAGGTGACCTTAAACTCCTAGTGATAACTATATTGAATTTAAATTATTCAATTTCTGGAGAGTATTTCAAATTAGCCTGACAAATTTATTTAAAATTTTGTATGTTGATGAACCTAGTCCTGAAGGAGTGCCCTATTTTAAGGTGACCTTAAACTCCCACATTTAAAAGATGTTACTGAGCTCAACTTTTTTATGATTCCATAAAGTATACCAAAAATGTCATGGCATATTTGATCTATATTTTGCAGGAACATGTAACTGGTGTTACAGAAATGCCCTAAGACTACATTGAAGTGACCTTTTACTCTCAGTAATGGCATAATTACAATTACTCTTCTTTTAAAGTTTTCAATTATATCTTAAATTATGTGCAATAGATGTAGTGGTAGGTGAGACTTTTCAATTAAATAAAACATGAACACGTATCTAGACCAAAACAGGATCTTCATTGTAATGTTACCATAAAGACATGTTCATTAAAAGAAATGAGTTTTGTAATTTTGTTTCAGAAAAACGCCTACAACAGAAAACCGAATTAAAATAGCTTTCCCTGATGGGGTAAATGTGAAAAATATGCAAGTGAAAACAAAGCGTGCGACAGGAATGTTTGTGCAAATGTTTGGAAATGGTACAACACTCTTCCAGAAAGAGGGAAGTATCTTCAAATAATTCCTCCTTTATGACAATTGTATGATACAAGGTCCACAGTTGGACAGAAAGATAAACAGTCTTTAGAACTTTTCATCAAACATTATCACAAAAATACACTAAGACATAGCTTACAGTGACATTTTTTTTATTTTTTGTGCAATTTTGCTGTTTACACAACTTGGATTTGAAAGGTTCTAAAGACTGTGTATCTTCTTGTCCATACAGCTTTGTGTCTACAGGTATATAACTATTAATCTTTGGTTGGAGGGGTAAGTTTAAAATGTATACATTGGGGCTAAGATTCTACACTAGAAGCTTAAGCACATAAGCCATCTACTGCCATCTTTTTTATATATTAGACCAAAATTTAAAAAATAGGTTATGCAATGGGGGAAGTCTTTGCCTATAAAAGAGAGTTTGTACCATACAATATTATGCAAAGAACAACACAGTTCTTCATTGTTAAAGGGTACTTTATTAAAAAAACAATTATGCAAACACAGAAATGACACAGTTCTTTCTGCCGCAGTATTAAGGTTGTCTTACAGTGATAGATTATTGTTTTATCTGGCTCAGTTGGTAGGGTGTTGGACTCATAATCTAAGGGTGGTGGGTTCGATCCCTGGTGTGCCGACTGTTTCATGTGAGATAACATCCTTAGGCATGATGTTAACCTGGACTGTGCCTCTCTCCACCCAGGAGAAATGGGTACCTGGCCGCTAGTGAGTTCTAAGTGTGTGCGCTGTATTACAGCTGCACCCCTAGTATGTTCCCAAAGGAAACTGAGACAGATAACCTGTGTGAAAAAGGTCTGAAACCCAGGCCAGGGTGTAAATGTAAAGTCTAGTGATAGTACAGATATACTGATACTAGACGATAAACCATAACATATACATATACATTTATTGCTTTCATCAGGAGGTTATGTTTTGGGTGTCTCCATTTACCTGTTTGTGTTTACGATAGGTCCAAGAGTAATAAATGGATTTCACTGAACACTTTTTTGTATGATTAGGGCTTGACTGAAGGAATAGTGGTTCAATTTTGGGAAATATTTGTATCATAATCTGGGTACAAAACAAAAATCAAATAATTTCTAAAATGCCCTCTGGGGTAGGTTTGCACACCACAAGCACTCACTACATAATATATACAGCATTAAATGTGGATATCCATTGAATGTATTCATGGTATGGAGAACCAGTTCAAGCCTGAGAAGCAATTTTATGGTCTTTAAAATGTGATAGCAATTAATTCATCTAATTACGTGTGAATTTTTGGGATTAGATTAGCCCCAGAATAGTACCACTATAATGTTACAGAGGTTTATTTTGTACAAAATAATTAGAAAATTCAATACAAAACATACATACATACACATGTTATGTGATATATATGTTACAGTAAATATGCAAAATCAGTAAATACGCGTATTCCCTGAAAATTTCAGTAAATACATGTATTTACTGGTTTTTTGGTCCAGTAAATACACGTATTTACTAAAATCATTGTGAATACTTTATATCTTAAATTTCTTGGGTGTTATCTGCTATGTCTTCATATTAACTGTTATTTCAAACTACAAATAGCTTTGTCATATTCAAAGTTTGATATTTGTTTACAATCCAGCAATGGGATAACTATTCATCATCACTTTATAATTTCAAAAGTATTTGCATGTGACATGTGATAAAAAATTGTAATATATATTTTTTTTATTTAAAATAAATTGTAAAGAGACAAGTTTATAAATTTGAAAATCCAAACATTTATCAAATTATGATGTTTTATGTATCAGGAACAACAATCAAGGTAATAAGATTAAGATACATTTCTTGTTCAAGAACTGACTTTCGCTGTAGTTGCAACAATGTATTTTAACAATGTATTTCTTTTCCAAAGGTAACAATAAAATTTAGATCTATAATTAGGGTTAAATAAAACTTCCCTTTAATGCTGTCCCTTCAATAGAGGCAGCTACACCATAACCATAGATGCCTTAAAAAGAGATTAAGTCCCTCTGAAAGACTATGATGAAATCCAATTAGGGACTAGCTGGTCTTTTCATTGTTTATAACAACAATTCTTTGATCAAGTAGCCAGTACCTACATTAAAGTCATTGATTGAAATAAAATAAAGGAACCACTTTCTAATAATCTCTGTTTAACAATAGATTCTTTAAGAATACATGCAGACTTGTTTGGGTGTAAATCATGTTGTCTTAAATGATAAGGTAAAATTTCTGCTGAATGAAGGTACATTTAAAATAGGTTAAAATTTAAATTAATTTCTTAAACTTTTATTTATTTCCAATAAAAATGCATTGTATGTATCAGTCACATAAAAATAGTGAAAAGTTTAAATGATCTTTAATCATTTGTAGGGATGACATAGGTCCTTAGTACCTGTGGGATTGAAAATAATACAAGATTAAATGAAATATGTACAGAAAGCACATATCTAAAGTTTTTAGAAATAAATATTTAAAAGCCCAGTACCAGTTTTTCAACATATTTGCATGTAATGTACTCTAAAATGAAGTATGCTTAGTATGTTCTGAGAGTCATCATAATAGAGTAAAATGTTCCAATATAATTCATATTATTAGTTTGGTTTACCATTTCATATTACATAGCGTAAAATGTTCTAATATGATGTACAGTTTTGTTTACCTTTAATATTATATAGTTACAACCAGTGAACATCAATGTTTCATTTCACATATTTACTGAAAGTCAAACCAGTAAACTTGTGAAATAACACAAGTCATAAATCAGTAAATATGCGTATTTACTGAAAATTTTAGGGAATACGCGTATTTATTGACCAAATCAGTAAATATGCATTTTTAACTTCAACTTCAAAGCAACTAAGGGTCAAACCCCACTTGGCACCACTATCAGCTAACACATCATATGCTCCAAGTGAGGCTCAAGCCAATAAAACTGTACAATATATACAGGTGCTACAGCCATCTATCCTGTAAACACATAAAAATACAATGTATTGCCACTCAATACAAAACAGACATCAATACAACATGAAAACATAAATATATAACATACAATTTCATTACCTAGTTATAAATCTATCACATGCTGAGCAGATACTATTGGGCCCAATTTCAAAATCTGGCCATTATGCCAACATAGGTCCTTCAGATAGAAATTGGTGAAAGTATTGTGAGACTTCTAAAAGCAAGCCTCAAGGATCTCATTCAAAGAAATTCCTCCTCTAAATGCCAAAGATGCAGCCATTGAGAGGACATCATGAGCTTTCACCTGATACAACTCTTGAGATTCAGAGTCTGAATTCCCATAAGCCAAAAGGATAGTCTGTTTTAACCAAGATGAGATAATTGCCCTGGAAATATCTATGGTAAAGCCCTCCTTTATAGCTACAAACAAAAGATTCTTATTCTTCCTCAAATCTTTTGTCCTGTCCAAGTAGTATTTCAAAGCCCTCACAGGACAAAGAGATCTATCTTGAGTCAAACCTCTGTCCAACTGAGGTTTCAGTGCTGGAATGACCACTGGCTTAATTGCAGCAGGCCCATCTGAAGCCAACTGGTTCTTTGCCAAAAAGGCAGTTGATGGGGCCAAAGTGACTTGTGACCAATTCTCCTTATAACTGAGAGATGAATGAGTCCAAGCATGAACTTCACTTCTCCTTTTGCCTGATGCCAAAGTCAAAAGAAAAACTGTCTTAAAGGTTAATAACTTCAAAGAAACTTTCCCCAAGGGTTCAAAAGGTTGTTTGGTCAATGCATGGAGTACCAATGCCAGATCCCAAGAAGGCATAGACCTATTTGCTACTGGTTTGTCTCTGTAAAAGCTTGCTAACAGTCTATTTAGCTCAAGACTTTTAGAGATCTGCTCACCCTTCACACCCAAACCATCTGCAATAGCTGTTCTAGTACCTAGTGTACGAATTTGATAATAAATAAATAAATAGCCAGCAATGGTAGATGGCTTGAGATTCCTTTCCTTAAACAAACAGTTAAAAAAATTTGCTACATCTGGAATAATGGGATTGGAGACATCCACCTGGCTCTCCTCACACCACTTCCCAAAAATGGACCACCTTGATTGATAGATTCTCCTTGAGGAGTGTCTCTGAGGCTCCTTAATTCGCTTCGCCAGCTCCTCTGAGAATCTTTCTGAATATTCATGACTGACTCCAGATGCCAAGCATGAAGATTCAGGTAAGTCAGATTGTTGTGAAGTCTGTTGCTGAAAGGTTGAGTCAACAGATTCCCCCACAAAGGAAGTCTTAGAGGGATCCTTGTGGACAGATCCACCAGATCCCAAAACCAAGACATCCCTGGCCACCCCTGGATGATGTTCAATGATGTTCCAATGATGTTCAATGCATCTGTTTCCCAAGCCTGACTGTCGGGGACAGGAGACACATACATTGGTAGCTTGTGATTCAACTTTGTTGCAAACAAATCTACCATTGGTTGATGCCAACAATGGCAAATCTGATTGAACGCTCGATGATTCAATGCCCATTCGGTCTGAATCACCCTGTCTTTCCTTGACAAGGAATCTGCCAAAACATTCAGATTCCCTGGAATATGTTTTGCCCGAATCTGGATTTCCCTGGCATTCGTCCAAGCCATGATCCTCCATATTAGGGCACACATCTCCTGATAGTGGGTACCTCCCTGCTTGTTGAGATAGGCCACCACTGAGGAGTTGTCTGTGGAAATCAGCAGATTTTGATTTAGAATTTGATTTTCGAATGATTTTAAAGCTAGAAAGACTGCTTTTAGCTCTAGAATGTTTATGTGAAGTCCTGACTCCACCTGATTCCACAGACCACTGGCTGTGTGATGCTTTAAATGAGCACCCCAACCTTTTAGGGAAGCATCTGTGAATAGAAGGAGATTGTGCTCCTTCTGATGAAGTGGGGAACCCTTCTTCAAGTTTGAAAGATTGATCCTCCACTGCAGATGCTGTTTGAGAACCTGAGACACAGGTACTGGGATATCCAGAGATTGAGGGTACCTCCAGTGTGTCTTTAGGTACCATTGAAGCGGTCTCATATGCAGACGACCCAATGGTACTGTCTTCTCCATTGAAGCCATGCTTTCAATCAGTGACATGAGCTTCCTTGGAGTTGTGTGATGAGATTCCAACATGGAAACTGCTTTTTCCAGAAGTCGATCGATTTTCTTTTGGGTTGGGAACACTAGACCCACCCTGAGATCAAATTTGTAACCCAAAAAGTCGATTTGTTGAGTTGGAATTAAATCCGACTTTTCGAAATTTATGATCCAATTTAAGCTTTGCACCAGATGAATTAACCTCTGTATATTTTCTTGACACTGCTGTTTTGTTTGTGCTCTCATAAGCCAATCATCTATATACTGATGGATTCTGATGCCTTCTACCAGGGCCATCAGTTTCACCTCTTTTGCTACCATAGTGAACTCGAGTGGAGCCGTAGCGATTCCGAAGGGTAAGGCAGTGAACTGGTAGGATCTGTCGCCTACATTAAAGCGAAGATACTTCTGAAACCGTGGGTGAATTGGTATGTGAAAATATGCATCTGTAAGATCGAGTGAGGCTACCCACTCGCCTTGTTGAAGCGAATCTCGCATATTTTCGGCAGTTTCCATCTTGAAAGTGGGTACATTTAAATAACTGTTTACCACACTCAAATCTATAACTGGTCGCCATTTCTTTCCTGGTTTGGGTAAAAGAAACAAATGACTGTAAAATCCCAGGGAAGTGACCTTTTGAACTGGAGTTATCAGGCTCTTTTCAGCCTTTATCACAAACTCTTGCTTCTCCCGGTTCAAATATTTGCTCCTTATTGCAGGATAATTTGTCAATGGAGGTTGATTTCTGAAATTCAGACAATAACCCTCCTTCAAAATGGTCACCACCCTTGGATGAGCTTTTCTGGCTTCCCATACCTGCCAAAAACTGGACAGACGGCTTCCTGGGCACAGACAGTCACTTCCTTCTACTACCCCTGCCTCTGAAAGGCCTAGAGGAGTAGGAACCCCTTCCTCTGTTTCCAGTTGCAGAAGAGCCATTGCTTTTTGCTGAGGTTGTTGAAGAATTGTCATGGTAGGGTCGAAAAGATCTATTCTGAGACCTGCTATCTCTTTTCTCCTCATGTCTAGACGTATGCTCCTTCCTAGAATCTCTATTCCTGGAATCCCTATTCACATGGGACCACTGAATGAAATTCTTCTGAACTTCAGAGAGAGTATCTACAGGAAAAACCTCATTTGAAGTGAAAGGAGCATTCCTAAGCTTATTAATGTCATACTCAGTGACATCCTTGGAACAGCTTTTCAAGTAATTATCTCTCCTACTCAACAACATGTTTGATGCCATGGTCATCGAGCTGCCAAGCAAAGAATCAAAAGATTTCCCCAAAGACTGATTCACTGATGACTGTAATTGAAGACACTCCTGGACATATTCCAGAGCATTATTAAAGTCAGTTTCACCCTCAGCTGATTTTATGATAGCAAATTGCTTCTCCATCTCCTGTGTAGCTTTGCAATTTGCAGAATTGAACCAAAAAATGTGGTTAAGAACATTGATGTTTTCTCTATTTACAGTTTCCCAGAGAGTAAACTGCTTCCAAGGAGTTGAAATGTCAGATGGCATCTGAAACTGTGAAGAAGTAATGTTTCTGAATGCATCTTGTAACTTGGGAGCTACTACTGCATGAGGCTGAGGTGAAATGTTACACCACTTTATAGGTGGTCTATCAAAATTCAAAAATTGACCTCTAGGCAAAGGATTTCTCCTTGAAGACTTGGTTTTCAAAGAATCATGTTCCTTTAAAACACCCGAAGCCTCATATTCCTTGAAATCTCACAAACTACACATATTTTTAGCAGGAGGAAGAGCTAAGGAGACCTCTGCAGACTTCTTCAACTTAGAAGCTTGAGAAAACACAGAAGGGGCAATAATAGTGTCAGTCTCTGTAATTGCAATATCCAACCACTTTTTTATTGCGAAAAGTGTGTCTGAATATGAAGGAACAGGCTGTTTGTCTTCCTGAGAGGAATCATATTCTCCATCATCTGACAACTCTACTCTTGCTCTTTTTGTAGGTATGGAAAATCGATTGTCTGTCCCAGACGTAAAGGGATTTTCCTCCACATGGCATTTTGAATGAATCTCTTCGGAAGACTATGTACTAGACATAGATCTCTTCTTGCATTGGGAACTCGCCCTTCCAGCAGCTTCGTTAGCAACCAAGATGTCCGCCTCTGCAGGGGAATCCTTGTTTTCAATAGCAGCAATTCTATTCGTTAGGGTTGTAAGTTGTGAGAGAATCGCTGCCAACGCCTGGCTATTTGAACCTGACGTCTGCCCAGCGACCACAGAATGAGAACATTCCTACCGAACTGTCTTCTTCATCCAATATGGAGTCGTCTATCTTGTCCTTTTCTTTTTGCAAGGTAGATTCTTTCAAAGATTTCTTACCTTTTGACAGTTTTTTAGTGAGTTTTCGCTTTTTATCTTCCGAAAAAGCAATACAAAGAAGACAATCCTTCTTAAGAGTACAAAGGTCATCACCCTTGCTAGCTTCACGACATTTGTAGCAATATCTGTGGTTATCAAACCCTAACATAACATAACATGTATATATGTAATTTCAATAGGTTGCCATTAATAAGTTGAATGTCTGGAAAACAACAGAGATAAGTGCTCCCATGGGTGCGATCAATGGGGTGTTGGATATAGAGATTACCATACATTACAACACCCCAACAGACACAACTGCCAAGGTGAAGAAGTTGCGCATTGAAACTTGTGCCTGAAGACTGATATAGGAGGAGCATAAAGTGGCTGCTACAATGGAAGTTCACATGCATTTGTTTCTGTTATGGGAATAAAAAGATAGTTAGATTTTAACTGAGGAGAATAAATGCAAAATGAAATTGGTAAACAGTGTTTTATTGAGGTATTTACCAATACATGGAAAGGTTTTCATGACAGTAAAGAAAAAAGACAAACCACAAGTAGCCCCATTTGTTTATCATTTCTCTGCTTTGGAATTCAGGTAAAATTTAAAAAGAGCTTAATGAGGTAAAAACAAGATAATTACTATTAAATGGGAGGTTTTTCATGATAGTAAAAATAAAGTTTATGGCCCTATTATTTTGTATCACTTCTCAGCTATGAAATCCAAGGGCTTTGCAAAGTTATGCAACAAGTATAAAATTCATATAAACATTTTCTATACAACCTTAGATGAAACCATAGAATGAAAAACACAATTGTTCCAAGATTTTTTTTTTTTGTGTTCTACTTGCACTAAGATCACTTTTCAATATGAAACAACTGAACTTGGCTTTCTAATTTAATATTGAAAATAAAATCAATGGTTTAACACTTTTTATAAATAAAAACAATTTTCTTGGAGGAAATATACAGACTCATGTTTGACATTTAATGACTTATCTACTAATTATTAGTTTATACATTTAGTTACAACAATGTTGTTTTGAAAACACAAAATCAATTGGAAACTTTTCCCCTTTCACTCTTCAAATTTATTGGCACCAGGAGGTTTATTATTTACTGTGAGTCTGTAAAAAGCATTTAATATTTACATTGTTCAACAACCACTTATCCATTTTAATCCAAAACAATCAATGCATTGCATTAAGTGAGTGTTTAATCTCAACATTAACCCACTCCTCAACTTAAAGTGACTGACAAGGTTTATTTAATTTTACTTAATTCCTTACATTAAAAATTTTCAAATATAAAGTTGTATTCCTCATTTATGATTTTCTGTGTAAGGAGATGGGTTTATCAACGATTCTTTGATGTTAGTTTTTGCTTTCGAAGAAGATTGATACTAGCTTGATACCAAAAGTTAAATATAAGCTCATCAGTTTACTTTGTACCAAACATTATCTGAACCTTCATTTGATTATCTACTGTATGGTTTTGTACCTCATAAAACCCAGAACAGTGACTCCTCGAATTCTTTAACTCTCCATTATTCGGTAATAATGGAGAGTTAACACTACATTATTTTTACTTACTATGTAAACTGGTGGCCAGTAATTTTTATTACTATTAATTAATTCAGTGGGTACATTCATAAATGTCATTTAATTCAATTAAAGAGAATTTTTAGACACAGGTAAAAAGGACAAAAATCCAAATCTAATGAAACAATACACTTCACCAGAAAGAGAAAAACACAAGCAAGAAAGGAATTAAATATGCACTTGTTTGTAGTACAAAAAATAACAAGAAATCAAGAAAGTAACATAAAGAAACCCACCACAACATATTATTTACAACATGATCAGTGTTATAAGCAACCATCTAAACTGATTAGGAAGATGTATTTTTTAATAGACAGATCCCATATTTATTATCACCATCCATGATTAAGCTTCGTGGCATTATGATTATATTTTATAATTTTTGTTGCACCTTTTAGACCACCAAACTACTAAGAAAAATAATGTAAGCTCATCAGCTTTTCCAAAACATCTACCTGCAAAATGCGTAATTAAGCTAATAAAAAGTCCCACATGTGCTTGGTTTTGCCTGTTGACCTTGTAAAGATTGCACAGATTAACTAATTAATTTATCCAACTAATTAATCTTTTTCCAATTGATATAATTTTATAAGAGATAAAATTGGTTATAAACCCCACACTTATGGCCTTGATGGTGGGGTTTGCATTTGTGTCAATCAATTTATTTATTTATTTGGGGTTTTACATTGCTTTCAATGCTGTACAGGTCATATCACGACAGGTAGTTGGAAGGACAGAGGAAACCAGTACATAGAGTTCATTAGGGTTCTGTACTGTAAACTGACGGCCAACATCAAGCAACTACCAGCTTTCACACTTGAGGCCATGACAGGCATCAAACCCCGGCCTCAGTGGTTGGAGGCGAGAGTGTTACCATTTTGTCAATCAAAATATCCAGTTCAAAATTTTTGATAGTCCCACCTATACACCCTTTGAAAACATTGTTATTGCCATTGATCCTACAGCTAGACATTTTGTGATATCATGTGTGTATCAACCTCCTTACTCATGTTCTGATGCATTCTTTGACCAATCTGTTTGAGCACCTGTCCTCAGCTGTTACCAATGTATGGGTTGGTTTGTTCATCTCGGATCATGGCCTAGTGCACAATCAGCTCAATTTTATCAGTCTTTCTGCACCTAAGTCAAACACAGGTACCTTTCGGAGGTATCAAAACATAAAGATGTACAGTCTGAGGTGTGATATTGCTAATTGCTCATTTATCACTGGTCCTCTCCCTGGCTTTCTGACTCCTACTTGCAGGCTAAAGCTGTCAGGCACCAGTTTGAATGGATCCGGCACAAAATCAAGCGTCCACAAAATTGGGCTAAACTTCATGAACAGGCTGCTCGGCACAATTTACTAATCACCAGGGACAAGTATTAAACTATTACAGAAATCTTATCACTGATAAGGTTCTATGTTTTGTACTACACTCCATTCCTGAAAAAGCACTTCCTTCTCATGATTCTCAGATAGGTCTTGCCAACCATTTTGTCACTTTTTCTCAGACAAAATCAGTCAGATCAGAGACTCTTTATTCATCATTGTCACCTGCACCTGCAAGTTTGAAAAGTAATAATTAAATCAACAACAAATTATTGCTTGATAAATCCATGGCCTATTTTTTGGTTAAGGAGTACTTGTATATTTTTCCCTCAATTACTAAGCTTGTCAACTGTTCCCTATCTGAAGGTGTTATCCTGACTAAATGCTATTGTCTCTTTATTTATTAAAAAGACCACACTACCACCTGATGAATTCAAAAACTATCAACCTGTTTTAGGTTTCATCTTTAACTTGTTGAGCACATAGTGGTTTCTCAGTTAAATGACATTTCTAATGGACTTGATAATGTCAGTCAGTCAGCCTATAAACACAGTCATTCAACCAAAACTGCATTCCTGTAAAATAAGAATATAGTCCATCTTTTGCTAGAGATGAAGCTGCAGCTGTTGATCTCCTGAACCAATCAGCAGCGTTTAACACAATTAATCATAGCATGCTTATTAAACGTCTGAGTTCTTGGTTTGGTATAGGAGGTCTGGTTCTAGACTGGTTCAAGTCATACCTCTGTGACCATTATCAGTGCCAATTTGAGCATATGCGGCATAAAGATAAGTCTCAGTTGAGCAGAGGTAGATTGTGCAGACAGATTGCCTGGTGCAACAAAATCATAAACAGAGACAAGGCTGAATGCTATAGTACTGACAAGAGTGACAACAGCCATGACCCAAGGAGGCTATGGCAGACACTTCAACATGTCCTTCATAAGGACCACAAGATTATTCTCCTTCCTCATCACAAATCCTTGGCAAACCAATTTGGTTCCTTCTTCAATCAAAGAATCAAAAGGATTTATGACATGTTCTCAGCTTCATCCTCAACAGTTATACCACTCATGTGTCCACCTCTCAAACTACCTCACTGTAACTGGTGATATTTTACTTCCATTAATTACAATTACAATTGAAGATTTGAAGAACAATCATCCAGTGTAAGGACAAATGTCAAAATTGATGGAGCTGGTGGTTGTCAAACATCTCCTGCAACATATGAGCAGTAGCAATCTTAACAATCCTCAGCAATCTGTAAAGAGAACTGGTCATTCCACTGAAACTGCCCTACAGTTTGTCAAAAATGAGATTTGTCTCACACTATCATATGGCGAGTTTACTGCACTTGTCTTACTCTATCTGTCAGCTACATTTGACACAATTGACCACACTACTCTTCTTAATTGTCGCAAGTTACAGTTTGGTGTTTGTGGCACAGCTTTGAAATGGTTTATGTCCTATTTCTGCCATAGATTACAAGCAATTAGAATTGGATCAACTCTCTTTGAATTGTGTGAACTGCTGTCAGGAGTTCCACAAGGCTCAGTCCTTGGTCCTCTGCTGTTCTCTTTATACATCACTCCTTTGAGTAAGTTTATTTGAATGCATCCCAATATAAAATTCCACTTTTATGCAGACAACAACCAGTTATTTATTCATATGTCTCACAAAAATGCAGCCCTCACTTTTGACAATCTGAATTCATGTCTTCTAGATGTCCACATATGGAGTTTGACAAGCATACTCAAATTAAACCCTGATAAAACAGAGATTAGAGTCTGTCATCTTAGGATGTCATGCTTATAATGCAAGAAATTTTATCCTTCACTCCCTTTCATGATATTTAGCAATTCCATGCATTCAGCAGTTATTGTAAACAACCTTGGTGTCTGATTTTATGCCAATTACTCCTTTGCTGATCATGTCCACAATATTTGTAAGACAGACGTTTTTTTTCAAATGTGTGATCTCATGCAAGTTAGCCTGTTATCATGGCAGTTCATGCCTTGGTGAGTAGTCGTCTTGACTACTGCAACTCTCTCTTCAGGAGTCTGTCAAGTTTCGGCATGTCTAAAGTGTAGTGTATTCAAAACACACTAGCTAGGATTGTCAAAAACTGTTACAAATACACATGGGCATCTCCTAATCCCAAATGACTCCATTGGCTCCCAGATGAATTTTGCTTTATCATCAACGTTCAAAGTTGGGGTTTTATGTCCTATTCAACAACCATGGTGACATTGGCACAGGCCCACAACATTGCTACTTGTTGGAGTCGACCCCTCACAGAGGTGACTGCCTGTGGTTAGATGCCAAACTTCCTAACTACTAGGCTGTAATAGACTTTGCTGTATTTTCAAAAGTTCCACATGAGTTTATAAGATTCTTCACAGTGGTCTTTCCAGTCACTTTTCGACTGGATGGGGAACACAAATACAACATACAACCATCCAGATAAAAGAGTCTTGGAGGTACCTCATTTCATTCCATCTGTATATAAAACACTTTGGTCTGATTTGGAATGATTTACCTGATGAGGTCTGAGGACTTTGACAGTCTAAAAAACTGCTTAGATGATGTCAAAAAGTGGCTTTCTGTAAGTAAGCTTAATCCTTATAAGACAGAATTTATTTTGTTTGGCTCAAGGACTGTGCATACAAAACTTTCCTAGTTAAAAAAATTACCCAGTCCAAATTCTTGGCAATCTTCTTTTACTTGTTGAGTTGGACTCTGTCAATAGATGAATGCCAATGTATCCAGAATACCCACTTATCAGAAGCGCAAATTGTATTTTGAAGAGCTGACTGTAGCAGAAGGAACTACAGATGACTGGATATCTTCAATAATCAAAAGACTGACCCAGGCTGTAAAGCATAAACCGTGGGGAGATCCTGGAAGAGCTGCACTGGTAATATGTGAAGATATTGACAAAGCACAGCAGTTGCATGCTAAAGTTTCATCCAAAGTTTCAGGTTTTGCAAAAATATACACTGAAGATAATGCAGAAGGCAGGGCCATATTATCCAATAAATTGCAAACGGCTGAAGTATTAATTGCTACAAATTTAGCTGGTCGAGGAACAAATGTGAAGGTCACTGAAGTCAATGTCAGTGGTGGTCTGTATGTGCTTGTGACATTTATACCAAGATAAAAGAGGACACGGTTACAGATATATCTGATGTAGAAGAATGATCTCAAGGATGTGGAACTCAGACAAAAGCTGTTTGCTAAGTATTGTTCATTTTACAGTGTATGTATGCAAAGGTACATGGCTCCAAAAACGAATAAATTACTTTGGATGCATTGAATGAACAATGGGGAATCTGACTGCAGGTGCAGAATGAAAGAATTGAAAACTTAGAAGAGGGTGAACTGGTCAAAGACCTTGCTTCACTGAAGCTGAAGGAAAACTGTCAAATGATGAATCTCCGAGCCAGAACATTTGCTATGTTGTTCGGTTTGCCAATAAAGAAATCATTCATGATGAAGATAGTCAGAGAGCCATAAATCTTTTAAATAAAACCATTGACATGGATAAAGAGATGGCATCCATAGCTTACTATAAACGTGCAAAATGTATACTCATGCAGCCTCATGAAACTCAAAAAGGGAAAGTCCAGGGATGTTCGAGGTCATGATCCAAGATTAGCGCCCGCCAGGGAGATGTACTATGGTGGAGGATATGCTAGTCTAAACAGGTAGGTCTTTAGCTGGCTACGGAAACCTGTTATTGTTTGTTGTGATCGAACGGATTGTGGGAGTCTGTTCCATTCTATGGGGGAAGCCATTGCAAAACCTCGCCTACCGATGGCCTTTTTGTGAGAGACTGAGGAAAGAGAAAGATGATTTCCACGTGTTAGACAACTGCTTTTGCTCAAGGATGATAGGTATGTGGTTTGAGAGAAATTTATAGCCTTGAAAGTAATTAGATTGTACTTAAACAAGATACAGTATGTGATAGGAAGCCAGTGTAGTTTTTGAAGAAAGGGAGTGACATGGCTAGTTCTATCAAGTCTAAAAACAATTCTACAAAGAGCATTTTGAATCTTTTGGAGTTTAGCTACATTGTATTTACTAATGCCATAAAGTAGGGAATTGCAGTAGTCGAGTCAACTACTGATCATTGAGTTTGCAAGCAAGGCTGCAGTCTCCACACTGAGGAATTTACGGATGCGTCTTAGGTCCTTAAGATGGTAGTAACAGGCCTGAAACATATTAGTTATGTGATTGGAAAAGGTGTTTCAAGAGTCAAAAATTACACCCAGGTTTTTGACTGTATCGGTAGGGGAAATAGAATTTCCGAGAAGTTGAGTAGGGAATTTCTTGATGAGGGACCCTCTGGCTTGTCTATCACCAATTATAATAAATTCAGTTTTCTCGGGGTTCAGTTTAAGTTTCACGCCAGCCATCCAGTTTTGGATACATGTGAGACACTCTGTAAGCTCAGCGAAACTGGAATCAAAATTCCTATTGTCCAATGCTAGATATATTTGGGTATCATCAGCATATAGATGGTGGGTGACATTGAAATTGGAAATGATATTACTGAGAGGGGTAGTGTAAAGGGTAAAATGGAGGGGGCCCAGGACAGAACCCTGGGGCACACCATATGGAAGTGAGAACGCATCTGAAAAGCTATTACCTAATTTAACCTTCTGTTTCTGATTTGAAAGATAGGATTTGATCCACCTCAACACAGTGCCATCAACACCAAACCAATCTCTGAGGGAATTAAAAAGAATGTCATGGTCAATAGTGTCGAATGCCGCTGAGAGGTCCAGCAATGTGAGTGCAACAGCCTTACCAGAGTCCATCGAAGCAGCAATGTCATTCTGGATTTTCAGCAGTGCTGATTCTGTGGAATGGAGTCTCCTGTAAGCGGATTGGTTGACATTTGAGAGCCCCTTGCTATCGATATAATCATTTAACTGTTTGGCCACTACTTTTTTGATCAGTTTGGATAAAAAGCTAAGGTTGGATACCGGTCTATAATTTTTAGGAGATTTCTGTCTAAGTTAGGTTTCTTAAGAAGGGGGGATGACATATGCTGTTTTGAAACAGTTTGGGAAACTCCCTTCATTGAGTGAATAGTTTATAATATTGGTGATTGGAGTGACCAAAATGTCCGCACACTCTTTGACTAGTGTGGTAGGTATTGGGTCCCGGTTGTTAGTGCCAACTGGTGTTGCAGCCAAAATTTTGGCATGGGTCTTATTGTTGAAGGAGTATCTGATGTCATGGAAGGTATTAAAGGGAAGGGATGATAACAGGAGATTTTGATCTCAAGCAGTTTGCAATAGAAAAATCAGTTAGCATTGCCATTTGCATTGTTTCTGGAGGCATTGGAAAGGGACTTGTTCTTGCTAAGAAAGTTGGTGTTGCTGGTGTGAAAGCTGCTTTAAAGTCAGCATTTAAAGTAACGTTAAAAGGAAATAAAACTGCCATGAAAAGTGGCCTCAAAAAAGGAATCACGTTTGCTACGAGGGCTGGGAAAGGAACCTTTGGTAGAAGGTTTGGAAACATATCAAACCTGACATGGCGGAAGGCAGTGAAAGAAAACCTCAAGAAAACATCAAAGCATGTTGCCAAAGAAATGGCACAACAAGGAGCAGAAGCACTCTTTTCCAGAATCAACTGACAAAGTTTTTGAAAGCATAATGGAGGAAATTAGAAAGAAAATAATCGATGATTTGACAAGAAAGTTTACGGCTTCATTTACAGATGGTAAGCTTAGACCTGAATGATTCAATACTATTAAATTACATTCCAACATCTGATAAAAAAGGTCATAATGTCTGCAGTAACCAAAGAAATGGGCCGAATAAGCAGAAGTAACCATCAACTTTCAGTTAGAACATTGGTAGCCACAGATGCGAAAGCAGCTGAAATTGGAAATACACCAAACAATTTCTGACTGAGCTTGTAGATAAAAGTGAGATGAAGAGAAAATCTGCCAGTATCATTACAGGACTAGTAGAGGGAGATATTATGCTGCTATCATTGCTAAAATAACTGTGGATATTGTGAAATTAAGCACTCAGTTTGAAGAAGTATTTTGTGCCAAGTTAGAAGATTTCTTGGATGATGAAAAAGTTCAGCCTCAGCTAATTTCTGATCCACCTAAAACAGTTGTTGAATTTAGGGCTGGTGTTGGTGAGGTAATAGCAGAAGAATATATCACAGTAATATGCAATGTGGCAAAATATGGTCTAGCTAAAACTCTGGTCGAAAGAACAAAATCTGGAATGAAGAAGCTAACTGCAAGTGTTCTTGGAAAAAGAGTGCTCAAGATAAATGAATCTGAGCATATACTGAGAGAAATTGGATTTAAGATGAGTACACAACTTACGGTGGCAGAGGACACACAAGACACAGCTGCTAAAACTATAACACAGTATGTGTAAAATGTTAAACACGGTAAGGATTCAAAGGAAACAATCTCTCTATTAGATATACAAATTGCCTGCAACAAACTGAACAAAAGCATTTTCATTGCCAAAGTAGACAGCAAAGGTGCCAACAAAACAGTCACCTCAATCCATCCAGAATCAGCACGCAAACAGTCAACTGGCCAAATCACACTTTTTTACAAACAAGACAGCAAACTCTATGTCAAACGAAAGACAGGTGACAAGCGCCTTGTAGCTGTTGGATCAAGGGATGTTTTTACCGCCATATCAAAAGCACAGAAACCAGATGCAAGCCAGAAAGAAATAGCAACTGCAACATATAAATTGAAAGAAACAGTGGTAGCCAAAGCATTAGACAATAAGGAGAGATGGGCTGTACCTATTTTTAGGCAGCTAAGACTTGATATTTTCTACGCTAAAAGAAGAAAGATACTTTATGTAGGGGTTTTTACAGAGAAGGCCAAGTCAAAATTATGAGTTACATGCAACAAAACATGGTCAATTTGTATGATCTTACATTTGCTTGGCTACAATATTTGTGTATCAGAGAATTTTCTGTATTACGTTATATGCTATATACTCCTTTTTCTTTATTGTATAAAGCATGTTGATTTCTGAAAAAAAAAAAATCTTTGCCAGACTCAAAGAAGACAATGTCTCCTCTGCCTTGATGTTCAGCTTTGTCTCCGTTTTCCCGGATACAGTTCGACTGAGAACATCTAATGGTAATCTAGATAGAGACAGAGGCAAAGAACAAGTGGTCAACAAAGTGATGGTTTTGGATTCCGACACTGTGGGCTACTACAGAGAAGGGTTTCTAGGGGTGGCTGCTCATTATCACAGAGAGAATATTCTTTATGATAGGGATTGGATGCAGTTGAAGCAGTGGATAATGACAGATCAATATGCACGAGTCTCCAATGAAACTTACAAGATATTGTGTGAGCAACTTAAGAAATATCTTTTCCATCTACCAGTGTGGGATAAGAGACAATCAAGCTTATGTAGTATGCCCAGATGAAATGAATATTTTAAAACATAGATAGCATACAAAAACCTAAGTTGAAGCCCTGAAACTAAGCCTAATGTTATATTTAACTCTTTGTTTTAGTTTATGGTCATTCATGTCTCAAACGACACCATTTGTTTCAGACCAGGCTTTGGAGTAAATTAGAATTTTAGAGTGAGAATAATTCGGGAATATATCCCCAAATCTATCAATAATTCACAAGGTGCAGCCTTGTTTTGAACATTGTATAAGTGTGTTTTATTTATAACATTATACTTGAAATTACCGTTATTTGCATTCCTTGACACAGTATTTACATGCATGTGTGAGTCAGTTTTATTTTAGCTCAACCTAATGTGTTGAGAGATAACATGTGTTAATATAACATGCATTAATATAACTATGCATCATAGTGCCCTAAAAATGTATATTAAAACATTTATTTTGCAATGTGTGAAAAGAATTCTTTGTACATAACAGTGAAATGGACTTTGTTTAACAGATTCAAACTGAAATGATAAATTTTGGGGGGATTTATTTCAGAGTGCTGTTATAAATGTGTACATTCTTACTGATGTAATGCCAAGACAACTTCTTTGTACAGTTAAGCAACTTCATATATAATACTACGTAGGTAGAATTGTTGACTGTTTGTAAACTAAATATGAGCCTATCAGTAGCATAAGTACTATTAGGATTTGTGTAAGTACTTTTTGGACATAAATGCTTCAAAACATTTCTACTTACGTTATAATAGCACAAGCCTAGAACAATATGTAATCATATGCATATTCTGTAAAATTATTCACCTTTTGTGGCTGAATATGAAACACATCCACAACATAATGTACCCATTTAATACCAGTCTTGTAAAATTGTTCTGCATGTATTTGCTGTGTGTTTGGTTGCAGTGGAATATGGTTTTCCAGTTTAATATTGTTGAGTTATTATTTTTGTTTAAATATGTTACGGAAGTGTATTAAAATCAGTGTATGAATATATATTGCCTGGACAATTTCCTAATAACCTGAAAATTAGGCAAATATTGTATTCTTACAAGCTTTATGATTGTATAGCAACACAGAGTGTTTTAATGTGCTCATTAGGTATAAATTGTAAGTTCCTACTTTAAGTATAAATTCTTGGGTTGTAAATACAGATAGTTGCATCTAAAGTGTGTATTATTTTCAATCTGTTACTTTGTATTTGTGAGACATAAATTTATCCTACTTACTTTAAGTATAAATACTTAGGTTGTAAATGCAGATAGTTGCATCTACAGTGTGTATTATTTTCAATATGTTACTTTCTATTGTGAGACATGAATTAATCTGTACATAATTTGCTTTTACTGCATATTAATATTGCACATCATGAATATTTTTTTCATTTCTGTTGCTTTAATGATTTAAAAGTATTACAACACTACATGTGGGGCAGAGATCTTTAAATCTGCTTCAAAAACGATTTCGATGACTGTGATTTGATTGTTAATGTTAGGATATTTTTATGGAAGTGTTTTGATATAAAAATTATTCCAAAGTTACTTTTCATTTGAAATATTCTTGATACTTAATACTTTTTTTCAAAAAAGGTTGTGTAATTTGTAATGTATGATATTGCCCCTGTACATGTGAGTTTATTTGTCCAAGCAACATAAAAATATGCAGACCAAACTTTAGTTTTAGATGTTTATGTGGAATAGTTTTTACAAAAGTACATACTCATTCTAAATGGGTAGAGTAATACTTCCTGTTCTGGCATCATAATAATGCCAGGCATTAATTATTGTATGGGTTAAGATATTGTTATGATAACAAGTAATGTAAGAATGATACATAATAATATGACTGATACAGAATTAACGTCTATCTAATTTTCTCTGAGTATAAGGTGCCTTTACTTTCTGTTGCCAAAATGAGTTGCCAAAAGGTTTTGTACTTTGTGTATAAACTAATCCACTTCTCACTATAAGAAAATTATCACTCTCTCCACACTTATAATTTTTAAAGTTGATTTTGTTGTAATTTTTCATGATGCAAGTTTTATGTGGTTTGTTTTGAAACACTTCTGTCAAGTGAATCTTATATGAAGCTAAAATTCTGTCACTTTTTCAAAATAAATGGAATGTGATTTTGATGAAATTGGAAATGACTGCAAACTAATATGTGGCAAATTAAGGGTTACTTTGATCTAAGTCATATGATTCATTCACAGATTATGATAAATCACAGAAATAACTTCAAATGATTTGGAAGTGTTTTTGATTTTAATATGTATTGGATTTTCAAGTGGTGGGTTTAGTTTAACTTTTGCACTGTTATATGTATTAAGTGTAAATAATTTTACTGGGCTTTGTTAACAGGTTGTGGGAATATGTTGATGGCATAATTTAACACAGTAATATAATATTATAGGTGTTTTACCTGAGGTTGTTTAGAATGATATTGTCAGGCTTTTCAAGCTAAAAGCGACATTGGTTCTTAACACAAGCCAACATATGCTTAAGAATATATACGATAATAAAAGGTGGTAGAGCCAGTTGACCTAAAAAGCAATACCCTAGTATACTGAACAGTAATAATTGTAATCTGAAAGTATATTTCTAAAAAATAAAATGTTCTTAAACTACACAATTTAAAATGTAGGTATTTGTGAAGCCTTTTTAACATAAGACACTGTTTATTTTGTGGTTTTTATATTAAATACACCTTTGTCTTGCTCTGTAGTTAATTGTAAAATAAGATGTTATAATCATGTCACATCGGTAATATGAAATAATGTCGGTCCATGTGGTGTGATTGCTAAGAATCTTCACAACTTAGAGTGGGTCTGACTTTCAGAAGAACAGCATGACCAATGACCCACAGTGTAGTCTCTTTGACCAACTATGTACTATATTTTGAGGGGAGATTAAATAAAAATTATGAAAAGCCTTATTGAAAGATGCATTGTGCTGACACTGACAGAAATATTTGTTAAAATTAACAAGGGCTGATATCTAACATGCAACCTTGTGATAGGGATAAAATTAATGACTTTTGTCTCTAAGTTCTTATTGGAGATCCTTTTGTTATAAAATGTGTACCAAGTTAGTTAAATATAAATTAATTCTTTAACTCCATTCTATCCCTTCAATGGTTAATTCAGAGACAATTGTTACACACTTCTTCTTATCTGCAGCATCAAATATTTATATATGACATAATTTTTGATATGTCAGTGTTAATTTTTGCTGTCATTATTCATGGGTCAGTTTTGTGGAATGATTTACAGTTTATAACTGTAGGTTATTGCTTTGTTTATGGGTGGAATTAGAATGAGTGAATTGTAAAGCTCTGTCTACTTTGTATCGTTTATATTTTACCGAAAATGTGCAGTAAGAAATCTGAAATTTAAGCCACTTCTGAAAATCAAATATAACTTTCAGAATAGAGTAGTATCTTCTTAAAATTAACCAAAAGTTTATTAGATATCTGTGCAATTTCAGATTCCTTACTGTTTATTTTTTCTGTTGTAGCTTGTGAAAGGGTAGTGTGGTAATAAGGTTGTAATGCTGTGTGTTTTTCTGTCTTACTTAATGGATGTTATGCTTTATGGTTTGTTGAAGTTCGGTTTTTATAATTTTGTGCTTAGTTTTATTGTGTATTTTTTGCCTTAGGATCCTGTTTGGTGTTTTAACTGGCATCTAATTACACCCCACCCCCACCCCACCCCCCTCCAATGCACACACGCACACCTGTTTCAAAATCATGGTGTTTCATGTTTCATGTTTTGTCAACTTTCTAAAAAGTATGTCATAAACTTGATTTATACTATATGCCTATGGTAAATTAAAGCGCAGATAAATAACTCTTCAGAAAACAATTACTGGTAAGTGAAATGAAATTGATTTATTATAAAACAGCAATAATAGCTTAACAAAAAAATACCCAAAATGTACAAACATAACAAAACGGCTTAAAATATATATCTATATTAGCAATATATTTCCAATATATACTTCAGTAACCTGTTTGCATTAGGTACACCTTCAGTGATATCATCTGATGTTTCTTGTGATCATAAGAGTTTTACAATACTAAACTTTTTCATGAATAAGTTTAAGTGTTTGTTAAGTACATATATAGAAAAGGGATTGGTTCACAAGGTGTTGTATGTTAAAAGATTAAATTCATACTTCAACACAGACACATAATCTTAGTACCGGTAATCTAATATATGTATAATGTTGTCCTCTGAGTCAATGTTTAAACTCAAGCGTTTGAATATACACACAAAAGAAACGACAAAAGGGAATCTATCTGGTCTGTTTGAGTTTAAGTATAAACTCAAACATATTAGCTTGTGTATGAGTTTTAAGATGAGATTAAGAATTTTCTACATTGTGAAAGGTTTGAGTTTCAACATAAACTCATAAAAAGGATTTCATGAGTGAGTTTTAAGATGGGTTTAAATTTAAGAATCTTTGTTGAAATCGGCCCCGCACTGGAACTAATCACATTATACCACCAGATACAAAATTCCATATTTTTTACAATATGTATACCTACACTTTCTGTTGGAGGATCTGGAAGCTAATACACTCCTGGTAGAAGTGAATTTGCACGTACGTCAAATATCTTTTAAGATTTATCACTCTGAATGGTAATTTAAACACATTGTATTTTTATTGTAGTGGATAGCTGTAAAATCTGTGTTGGACAAAGTTTGCTTTTGATGTCTTAATTTTGCTTTTAATGTTACTGTTCTGTATATGTTCGGTGTTCGGTAGGACCGTAACGGACGCATAATTTTAATAACATTTACAATTGTTGGAAAATACCAAATAATCTGGGCTTTTAGTCGTACTTTTTCTTATCATTACTGCTTTCCATGATATACCTTTAGTTATTTATCCTTTTTATATTGTTTTGAATGCTTTTAACTGTAAAACAGTTGTCCTAGTTCATATTGCGGGTATTATCGCCCACTACCGGGAGTTACTCGGTGCTGTTTGGCTGTGTTTTATATTTTTTGAATATTCTGCTAGTGGATATTACGGGCATTACTGTCCTTTACCGGGATTTACTCAGTCATTTTTGGTTGTGGTTTGTACTTTTTTGTCCTTAATGTTTTTGCTGTCAATTTTTGCATGTTTCCATTTCGTCTGTGGTTTGTAATTCCTTATGATGCGGACTGTTACACCCCTTCTTTGTATTGTTGGCCTCTTTGTACATTACCATAAGAGTCAAAACAGAATTCAGACTAGGTGCGATGTCGGCCTGCATGGATGTAAATATGATGGACCCACTACCAAATCCATTTTGTTCATTTATGTCAGGACACATAGAGTCACTTTTTGTGAAAAGGCGTCTTTCAGGCAGCTTGCTCTGGTTCTATTGTCGGGTGATGTCGCTCTAAATCCTGGGCCATTGAAGTTTGGCTTTGCTAACTGCCGGTCCATTAGGAATAAAGATCCAATTCTCTGTGATGAAATCCAAACTGAAAATTTTGATGTTTTTGGTCTCACCGAGACCCATATTAAAGCTCTAGACACACCCTCATTTTTAAATGAGTTAACGCCTGAAGATTTTTCCCTTGTTCACACCAATAGAGAAAACAAACGTGGTGGCGATGTTGGCTTTTTTATTAAATCTGCTCTTGATTTTAAAACCATTCATTCCCCTGAGTTCTCCTCCTTTGAAAATCACACTGTCTGTCTCACTCTTGATGGGCGTCGCTTGTTTCTTGGGGTCATTTACCAGCCCCCTGCCTCATATGTAGTAAAATTTTTTGAAGATTTTCTGTCATATGTGGGTTTTTTGTCTTCCTTATCCCCCTCCTCATTTGTGGTGATTTTAATCTTCATGTCGACATTATGTCTCCAACAGTCTCTGAATTTAAATCAGTCATGGATTCTTGCTGTCTGTCCCAATACATTGATTTTCCAACTCACCTTCATGGTCATACCTTAGATTTGTTGATGGCTCCATCTGAGTTCTCTGCAATTTCTGATGTGAAAGGTTCAGGCTTCATTAGTGATCACAAAATTATCTCTTGTGTGGTTGACTTTCCATCTTTGGATACACCAATTCAGAAAGTTGTTACCTTTCGTCAGTACCATAAATTGAATATTGATAAATTCAGAAGTGACCTCCTGACTATTCTGTTTGTTAGCTCACCATCTGATGACATAGATTTATTGCATGAACAGTACATGTCTGGTTTGTTTGGCCTTCTAGATATTCATGCACCAGTGAAGACTAAACAGCTCATCAAACCAGCCCCAAGCTGGATAACTGATGAGTATAGAACTGCCAAGTGCATGAGAAGGCAGTTTGTGCGTGCCTGGAGAAGAGACAAATCCCCTGAAAATCGTTCCCGTCTTCGACGGCAGATAAACAGATGTAACCACATCCTAAATAGAAACAAGGGGTGTTTCTATCGTGATCTAGTCAGTGAAAATTGCGGTGATAGCAAGAGGTTATGGCATGCACTAAACAGAACATTGAGTCGGTCAAATTCTACTGTCCTCCCATCCTTTGGTGATGAAAAATCTTTAGCAAACAGATTTGGTTCGTTTTTCATTGATAAAATTAAAAAGATTCGAGACACCTTTAAATACACCCGATCTCAGGTTCTTCATCCAGACAAGGAGCCGCCGACTTTCTGTTCCTTTCAAGCTGTCACTGAGACTGAAGTCCTTAAGTTTATCAAGGAATCCCCTTCTAAAACTTGCTCCCTTGATCCATGCCCCACTTACATTGTGAAACAATGTATTGACATTCTTCTCCCTTCATTGACTAAACTAGTTAACTTGTCCCTCAAAAACGGCATTTTCCCTAATCCTTTCAAACAGGCTATTGTCACTCCCCTCCTCAAAAAGTCCACCCTTTCAAAAGAGGATTTGAAGAGCTACCGACCAGTGTCCGGTCTTAGCTTCTTGTCAAAATTGGTCGAGCGAATTGTGGCTGCCCAAATTAGATCTCATATGGATTCTCATGATCTTGTTAATACTTTCCAGTCAGCCTACAAGGTGGGGCACTCGACAGAAACTGCCTTGTTGTGCATCAAAAATGAGATTCACTTATCTCTGTCCAAGGGCATGCCTACAGCACTAGTGCTACTCGACCTGTCTGCGGCATTTGATACTATCGATCATGACACACTCCTATCCTGTCTGTCGTCTAGATTTGGTTTTGCTGGATCGGCATTAAAATGGTTTAGATCCTATCTCCAGGATCGTTTTCAGTCAGTCAAGATTGGTTCTAGTCTTTCAAATTTGTTCAAATTGAAGTTTGGAGTTCCCCAAGGTTCTGTCTTAGGTCCCCTTCTGTTTTCCCTCTACACAACACCTCTTGGTCAAGTCATCAGAAAATATACCGGAGTCCGTTACCACTTCTATGCGGACGACACTCAGTTGTTCATTCACTTATCCCCTGATGATAGTCTCAAGTCTTTTGACCGTCTTAAATCATGTTTGAATGATATTCAGGTCTGGATGTCTGAAAACAAACTCAAGCTAAATCCTGATAAAACAGAATTCATAGTCTTCGGTGCCAAAGACAGACACAAATGGCTCAGTGACTTACTACCTGTCAATATCCTGGGTAACTGCCTCTCTCCTGCAGATGTTGTATGCAATCTGGGTGTTCTGTTTGATGCAAAGTTTTGTTTCACCAATCACGTAAATTCTGTTATCAAATCCTGCTTTATCAGCCTCAGGGACCTTCATCGTATCAGGAGGTTTCTTTCTGTGGTTACATCAGTGGTGATTGTAAATGTTCTGGTCAGTAGTCGTTTGGATTATTGCAACTCTCTTTTTCGCAGTTTGTCATCTCGAAATGCTACAAGGCTCCAATATGTTCAAAATGCGCTTGCACGGTTTGTCACTGGTGCTTCAAAGTACACTCACATTACATCCACCCTTAGGACACTCCATTGGCTACCCGTTAGACAACATATTATCTTCAAAACCCTAGTTTTGGTCTATAAGTACCTCACCACTGGCCAGCCTAAGTATTTTGCACCATATTTCCCCTTGTACAAATCTGCCGTGAATACAAGACGTTCCAATCCCAAAAATTTGTTCCTTCTGGTTCCCTCTTACTGTCCTTCCATCCATAAATCATAGGTCCATTTTAACAATAGTTTCTGATATGATGCCCCTAAGTTATGGAATGATCTTCCATATGATATATGCAGTGCTCCAAATCTCTCCAGTTTCAAAAGTCGACTCAAAACCTACCTATTTCAGAAATCATTCCCACCATAGCTTCTTACTACCGAACACCGGACCGCCTCCCTGGCAACGACTCGCAACATGTCTAATGTCTCATGATTTATGCCTTACAGATTGGATGGTGTGCCTTAGAATCCGTTGATACGGAGATTAAGCACCTGGACAACTGATTGATTGATTGATATGGGATCAATGAGAGGGATTCTACCATCTAAAACAACACCCAGATGTACTAATATGAACGTTAAAGAAAGTTGTGTGCTCCTTTGTTTAAGATACAAAATTATACAAAGTAGATATAGAGTAGAGAATCTAAGACTCACCAGAAATCAGAAATTTAACACCCATGAATAATAGCAATGTTTAGTTAATTCTATGAAGATAACATTGTGTTCTAACAAAGATGTTTGCAAGTTTTGGACATCGAGTTTTAATTAGGTGAATTTTCAACAAATTTTATCCAAATTTGTTTCTTTTATGTACATTCTAACATATGGCGTATTTCAATTAAGTGGGGAATTTTGAATTCCTTACCCTGCTGCATTGTTTAGTTAAGCTTATATATTATAGTTCTGTATAGTTTTGTGAAGGTTTAATTAAGATATACATCAAGGTGCACACTTTACTTTAAGTATGTTAAAAAAAAAATTAAAAACAAGATGGTAATTGTAACATATTTTGATCAAAATTACTCTACGAAATTGAGTTTAACTTGGCAAGTTATGTTTTCCGAAAGCCATTTTTACTGATAGCTGCAAAAGGGGTAAGTTAAAAAAGACAATTCAACCAACTTAAAATTTTAGTATATTGAAATATCCTTACACCTTTGATGTAAACTATGCAATTCTTTTTGAATGTTAGCACAAGAGTCAATAATAGAAAACAGCACCTATCAGAAAACCATGACAAAACATATTGCCATTCTGTAGTATCCCCCTCTCAATATTTAACTTCATCTGATTGCTTACTTACAGTGTTGTGTGAATTACAAGTTTAGTGTGCTCGGTTTCAAATTGTTGCTTATATTTGCATCATAAAAACATGTAATATTTAGTTTATGGTAGCAATCATTCTAATGAGTTTGTTATATTTGTATAGGAATGATATGTTTGTGATATGCTAAGTAGATCTATGGACTACATGTAACAATATGTAAAGTGTTAATGCATAGTGTTAGTGGCTGTAATTTGGCACACAGCTTTAATTTGGCACAAGCTGTGGTTGCTTGGTTAATGTTTATTTCCCATTGAAATTGTATGCATAAACTTTGCTTGTTTTAAGGCGTGTTCAGTAAAGAATGTCTTCTTAAATTACATATAAGAAACAATAATGAGGATTTTATTTTGTGTTCTAGGTGATAGGAATAAAAGACATATTCGAGTGCTTTATGATGGTTTTAAACTATCGAGCTTTAATACAGCCGATCGATAGTTTAAAACCACCATAAAGCACGAGCATTTGTCTTTTATTCCTATTCTAAAATGGTTACATCAATAATTTGGTCAAAATAAGCAGTAGATCTTATGCAAAAATCAAAACAAATCCAACGCCATGTTGGCTCTTCCATCAATAAAATGTACATAGTGATATCTAAGGTTAAAAACTAAGAATTTTGTCACTCTATTTTCATAGAATTTGTTAGGAAATATTGAAAGACTGTCACTGTAGATGTTTTTAATTTGTTGTAAGCTTTAAAACGATATGCTATTTATTAAAATCAAGCAAAAATGACAATTTTATGAGTATTTTAACCACTTATTTTACCGCGAGTTGTTTGTTTACGTTTGTACGCGAAGGGAATATATATGAGAATTCAACAGCGTTGTTTTATCTACCGTTCTATATTCGCGGTTCAAGCATTGCGCAAAAGACATGTCTAGGGTCACTGTGCAGCGTACCATTTTAGAATAGAATTTGAAACACTACAATTTCTGACTTTATAGGACACTTTTTTTAGAGATCTAGTATCTTCTCTCTGGTGGTAAAAAGGAAATGTAGTCTCAGTGCAAGACCTTGAACACCTGGGTATTACTTTAACTGAATGTCACGGTGGCAAAGTGGTAACACATCTGCCTCTCACCTTGGAGATCAGAGGTCAAATCCCAACTAACCTCAAGTTGGAAAGCTGGTAGTTGCATCTCCTTGGTTGGTAGCTTATAGTACAGAACCATGACTAACTTATGTACTGGTTTCCTTCTAGCTACCCATCACAATATAACCGATCAGGTATCTCCAGATTGTAGCATTTTCGTTAATTTTACACTTAATTTTATTTTTATAAATTTTACTTATGTCATCTATTAGTACTATACGTTGGGTATTGGTCAAAACATTGTACTATACTGTGGTCCAGAAGACAGTAGGACTTTGTGATCAAGGGAGGTAGTCTCTGAAAACTTGTATAATATACAAGTGTCTCTGATCAGTTGCTGTCACTGTAGGCATTTGAAGCATTCTTTTATTGTACTTTGTATATACAGATTAAGAGAAATTTGTCTTGGATTTTATGTCTTATAAATAACTTATTCATAATGTCTTATCCATAACTAAATATCCATAAATACCAGCTCATTGGTTATAACAACCGATTTAAAAAAATGAAAAAAAAAATTAAAGAACTAAGTATGTACTCTATTGTAAGTTACATTTTCAAGATGGTTACAAAGTTTATCTCAACTCCCTGTGCCGTTCTCACAAAATGGATTTTAGGCTCACCTTTCAGCATTAATTTGATCTATCCATTTGGTGGATGAAGATTTGGATCAAAGGTTCCGGTTTTGGAATTAACTAATATAGGAAACATACAAAAAAGAAGTTATTGATGAACAACATGTAATCCTTTGAATTGTTAATAAAAAGGATTGTAAAATTTTCTGTTTTAAGTATGCTTATATTGACATATAAAATTGATTAGATTATGCTGTTAATTCAGGATCAAAAGTGGGTCGGAGCCTAAATTTTTGGATTAAATAGGAACTTCGCTAAATATAATTGTCCAAAAAATATTGAACAAAATTTATATTAATAAATATTTTTAAAAACAAATTCAGGCATAAAAAGCTGTTTAAAATGTATTAAAACACTTAGTTAATGCATTGCCATGGTTTTTCCAATTTTTGGCTGAGCTAATCCTTCCTTTGTGCTAAGGACTTAAACCAAAAATCAGCTGAGCCACTTTCCTTGATCCTGTTCTGATTTTAGGCTTATTTGTTACTCACCTTGATCCATGTTTTACTCAGAATCTATTGGAGACCATTTGGGGATAGATGGACCTTTAATGCAGGCAATGCAATTCAATACAAGAAGCTGTTCACAGGTCACCCCAGATTTTGTCCAGTATATATGGTTTAGCTTTATTATGGAAATCATTGTGTCAACCTTAATGTAAAACTGTGAATAAAACTTGTTCTGCCTATTGTACCACAATGTTTGAGTGTTTCCATAATTGTTAAATATTATATCTGGAAATATGTAGTACTTACTGCTTGTACAACACATTTTGTGAAAATAACTTTTATGATGCAAAAATAAAAGACTTGGATGCTTGCTTTTACATGCCTTATCTTAACTTTTTACCATTTCTAGAAAGAGAAAAGAGTCTTCTTACAATTTTGGATTTATGATATATAAAAATGCTATTAACTTTTTCTGCTCAGATCAAAGTATATTACTGAAGTACTAATATTTTACAAAAGATTAACTGTACAGTAAAGAGAAATTATTGATTGGTTCTACTAGGAGTCCACGTCACGCCCTTTGGATTACACACAGAAATAAACATAAGTCTAACTCTTTAACCAGTTGAGCTAAAGGGGAATCCCCTGAAACATAGGTGTTAAAAGAACTAAAATACATGAGGATATTACATACCACCCCTCCTAGGAAAGACCTGTCCTTTTGGCTACATAATTACACTTCCACTCATTTGGCTGTGAGAAGGGGGCAATCTTTACTTGGCATCTCCACCATCTACTGTAAAGAGAAATTATTGACTGGTTCTGCTGGGAGTGGATGCCATGACCTTTGGATTACACAAGTAAACACAAGTCTAGCTCTTTAACCAACTGAGCTAAAGCTCCAAACCACATAGCACAGAAGGATAAGGTAAAAAAAAACGGGAGTTTATGTTTACCTTCTTTAATGGTACATTTTTCTATTTAGACTACGTTTGTACCTTTTGGAAATCAACTTTCTAGTGAATTGTTGCATAAAGTTTCATGAGTGTATTACTTCCATAGCCAAATCTGCTCGTCTTTGGTGAAAAAAGTTTGGTATGTGATAAACACTTTGATTTTTGATGTGTTCTTCAAAATAGACTGCTCAAGGAAATTAGTTTGGCACAATGGTACAGTTACATTAGTATGTGGATAAATTATGTTAATTCATAAAATTGGATAGTATATCATTATCTATACATGTGGCCATGTTAGTACTTGGTTGGAGCATCAATAATGAATGTGGATATTTTGTGGTTAGCCATATACCATGGTGAATTATTGGGTCTTAGTTTGTGTGACATATTAGTCACACTCCTGCATGATCTGATAAAATGCGGTGACCTAGATATCCTGGGTCTAGTTGAGACTCATATTAGACCAAATGATACTGATGGCCTCCCGAGTTTTCTTACACCGGCTCATTACAATATCATCCAAAAACCAAGGTGTACTGGTCGGGGAGGTGGTGTGGGTTTTCTGTGTAGAAAAACCCTTTCTCCCAGTATTGTCTCTTCACCAGTCTTCGGGTCATTTGAAATTATCATACTTTCATTCAAGTCTGACTACAATAGCTTTGTTGCTGCTTGTGTGTACCGTCCTCCTGGTTCATGTACTACTCAGTTTCTCGAAGATTTTTTGGCTCTTTCTGGCTTTCTTTGTTCGACTGGTTCCCGTTTCATCATTTGTGGCGATATTAATGTCCATCTGGATGTTGAGTGTGGTGATAGGTCCAGGTTTTAACGACATCCTACAGTGTTGTGGTTTGGTTCAAAGTGTCTGTGGCCCGACTCATTTACTGGGTCACACTCTGGATGTTCTGATATCTCCGCAATGTCAGTGTTGGCCAATAAAGACAAGGGTTCATACTATACAAACAAGCATGCTCCTATCATTTCATGCAAGGCTAAACAGTAGTCTGATGAGTGGTTGTCTGATTCGTATCGCATGGCTCGATCTCTTAGGCAGCAATTTGAACGAAGGTGGCGAAAGCATAAGTCAGAGTTGAATAGATCAAGACTCCGCAGGTAAATTGCCTGGTGTAATCGACTGGCCAATAAAGACAAGGTTCATACTATACAAATCTCATAACTGCAAATAGTCGTGACCCCAATAAGCTATGGCAGTCATTGAGGAAGGTCTTGCATCGCACTTCTGAGACTGTCCTGCCTGCTCATAGCTCAGATAAAAGCCTCGTGGACATGTTTGCTTCTTTTTTCTCCAATAAAATAAGCAAAATCGGGGACACCTTCTCTACTTCTGGCTCTTTCATTGATGCACCGGATTCGTTGCCTCCTGCTTTCAATGCCTTTATGCCTGTCACTGAAGATGAGGTCTATAAGTGTATTAGTGAATCCCCCACTAAATCTTGCTCACTAGACCCTATACCAACATTCCTCCTTAAGGATTGTCTTGATATCCTCCTCTCTTTTATTACCAAGTTGGTAAATCATTCTCTCATTGAAGGATCTTTCCCAAATTCTTTCAAAAAGGCGGTTGTCACCCCCTCATAAAAAAGGCTTCCCTTCCCAGAGACGACCTTAAGAATTATCGCCCAGTGTCTGGTCTTTGTTTCCTGTCAAAGTTGGTTGAGCGAGTCGTTGCTAGGCAGCTAACGTCACACATTAATAACAGCAAACTGGACAGTCCTCATCAGTCAGCATATAAACCAGGACATTCATATCAAGAGGACTTGCAAAGCGTGCTTCCTTCAGATGCGCGACCTCCGTAGAATTAGAAAGTATCTCACTCCTGAAGTGGCAGTCCTTGCTGCAAATGCCTTGGTTAGTAGTCTTCTGGACTATTGTAACTCTCTGTTCAGAGGTTTGTCCGGTTTCAATCAGTACAAATTGCAAAGTATTCAGAACACCCTTGCTCGTATTGTTACAAATCATGGAAAGTATGCTCATGTTACACCCATTCTACAGAAACTCCACTGGTTGCCTGTTAGGTACCGTTGCATTTTCAAAACTGCAACACTTGTGTATAAATTCTTGCATAGTGTTCTTCTTATTTCGAACTGTTCTTGTCTTTTAGTAGTTGTCCCTATAGTACTAGGCATAGTTACCCAGATCGTCAATACCTTACCGTTCCTCCTTTCCATTCATCAGTCTTCAAGTCAGCCAAACATTTCGGCCATAGTTTTGCCTTTGATGCTCCTAAGATCTGGAATGACCTCCCTCAAGATGTTCGCGGTGCAACATCAGTTGCCTCCTTCAGAAAGAAGCTTAAAACATACCTGTTTGCAAAAGCCTACCCACCATAGCCTTCCCCGTCACATCTGTGTCTCCTTGGTACGACCTGGCTATGTCCCTTGATTAACTCTAACTGCCTTGCTTTATGTTTAGATGCGCCTTAGAGTCCATCAGTGATGGAGATTAAGCGCTATAAAAGTCCACATTAGATTAGATTAGTCTTGAATATAATATGTACATAAATATTGGTCAATTTAACACAGTATATTGCCAGTAGGGCTTACCTTATATCTGACATATTCAAAGTTTTCAATTATTCTCTAATAGATATTATACAGTTTAGATGCGCCTTAGAGTCCATCAGTGATGGAGATTAAGCGCTATAAAAGTCCACATTAGATTAGATTCGATTAGTCTTGAATATAATATGTACATAAATATTGGTCAATTTAACACAGTATATTGCCAGTAGGGCTTACCTTATATCTGACATATTCAAAGTTTTCAATTATTCTCTAATAGATATTATACAGTAAGTGGTGGTTTACCCTGATATTGGTTTTGCAAAACACTGGGATAAACACCAGAAATCTTCATATTTAGACGGGGCCATTTTCATCATGTGGATGTTTATGTTTGTATAAATACAGAAAATAACCTAGCCATTGAAATCATTAATATAATGTCCAAGTCCCACATACAAGACTATACTATGGCAATACCAGTGGTAAATATTAACTAGCCATGAACAACAATTCTTTGTCAGTTGCCAATCTTGGGCAGGGCAATGGGATCATGTGATCTGCCATGAAGATTTGTCACCACTCTATCACATTAATATTGCCATTTAAGCTGAACTATGATTACACAATGGAAAAGGTTGATTCATGAAGGTATCGAAAACTGTTGGCTTGTGAGGAAGACAGTGATAACACAAATGATGAGCCATCCATAGTTATGCTGCCTCTCATGGAGACTTGTATACCAGGGGCCAGATTCACGAAAGTTCTTTATTTTTGTCTCAAATCTAAGATTTATCTTAGATTTTTCTCAGATTTGAGACCTTTTACTCCGCTGGGATTCACAAAAGATCTCAGGCTGAGACTTGGCTCAGATTTGGTCTCAAATCTAAGACTGCCTAGGGGGTGGCTTAAGTTTTCATAAAATAGAGTATATGTAGTTACAAGTCTCAAAACAAAATGAAAATTGCCAAGGATGACATATTTATAACTTTTAACACAAAAACATGAATATATACTAAGAGTTTATATGAAAACAACAGTAAAACATTTGCATTAGTAATTTACATGAATGGTTTGTTTTGCTGTTTGAATCAGTTATTTTGTATGTCCATACAAATTATAGTTTAAAAAAATATTTTACTGGATATAATATATTATAAAATGTGAGTAAATGTGGTACAGCTGTAAATATAAATGCGTATGCTTTACCCTGATCTCAACAGAATGCACATCAATTTTGATTGGTCCAGACTCAAAATATGTCTGAGATTTTGGTCTCATCTAAGATCCCTTTCATGAATCTCAACTTCAGCAGAATCTCAGCTGAGACTAAAATCTCAGATTTGAGCAAAATCTCTGCTGAGATTTGGCTAAGACTTGAGACCTTTCATGAATCTGACCCCAGTTGTCACTAACTTAAGCAGAATATAGCAAGGGAGATGAAAACTTAAAGTCGGCAATAGTCGTTATCAAAAATTGTTTAGGTGGGCAACAAAAAATACCATTGTGTGAATGATACAAAGAATGATAAAAACTTGTAGCAGCATTTCCATAAAAGGGGTATCAGCTCTCAGAAGAACTGAATATTTTCATTGCATGTTTCAAACAAAATTCAATTATCATGTTTATTCCATGTTCCATCGTCAATTTTTAATGATGACTGACCACAAAACCACTATGTTTTAGTTATTATCAGGAAAATATAATTTTCATGATTAGATGGAGACACTCAGTCAAGAGAGGGCCAGCAAGTCATATTAGGGTCATTTGTCATTTGTTAAGTCGCATCACCAACAAAACCAGAAGATAAATCTTATGACATCTTGATGGTTACAAAGAAGTTCAGTTGCCAAAGGCACACGGCCTAATGCAAACCCAAAATTCTGAAGGTGATTGGTATTAAAAACTAAAGATTTAATTGCATTGGAGGTTGGTGAGTCTAAAGGACCTCCAGTGCGCCCTGGGTGATTTTGCAGAAATATCAATCATGGTTTTATATTATTATGCTTCTGTAAAAAATATTTTCTACAAAAACCCAATAAATATGTAAGGACATATATTTCCTTTAACTATATTAGAGAAACTTTACATACATTCAACTCTATCTTTTCCATGCAAGTGTTCTTTTTAACAGCAAAGCCATAATAACAAAACTTGCTGCATGGAAAACAAATCCAGCTGCCAAACAACCAGACAGGATTATGTAGCACTCTGAAATGACAATTAAGAGCAGAGTAATGTACCAGTTATTTTAGTAAACATTGGTATAGTCAAGGCTTATGCTGCGTTCACAGGTAACCTATGAACCTGTGTGCACCACTCATGAATTTGCATGCACCTTTGGCTGAAGTTATTCACGGCCTGTTTGTTTATATTTGTAAACAAACAGAAATGACAAAGTTGGAAAAATAAATATAATCGCAATATTTGGCTCTCCACCCTATAAAACATGTATATCTCATTTGTTACACGTTTTTGGGGGATTATTTGCAAATTCTAGAGCATTAAAATATTTCACTTGATATGTTTGTAAAATTCAGGTATTCTGCTTCTTTGTTGTCAGTAGAGATGAAGGACATATATTGAAATTTTTCTGTAGGTACACTACTCACAAATAGTAAATACGGCCTGTGATATTATTCTTGCCATATTTACAGGTTGTGAACTTGTGATTACCACTCATGAATATCATCCTGAACGCAGCATTATCTCTACCAAAATATATCAATCCCAATGACTCTTCTGTATTGCTATGCTACGTTAAATGTCAACACAAAGGTGCCCAATGTACTTTCTAATATGGCTTACATACAATGACTTTTATAAAGGCTAATCTTTGCCAAAAATAACTACTTGACATCTGCACTACAAATCATCTCTCACAACTTATTTCTGCAAAGACGTTTTTTGAATTTTAATCTTTGTATCACCGTGAATAAACCCTTGAAAGAAAATCCCATAATTGATATTTACCTTCAAATTCAGATTTGGTAGAAACCATTGAAGTTTTTATTGGTATTATTGTCTTTGTAAAAGGGATCCACAGGACAAGCCAGGTAGCAATTACCAGTTGTTTCCAATTTGTGACAGGAAAAGAGAGTTTAAGAAATAACTAGAATGTTGTAGAATCACAATCTATAAACAGATCACGCCAGCAGAGAACAAGGAAGAACAACACTAACTAGACCTCTTCTGGAAACTACAGAGAAAATCAATGATTCCATGTCCTCATATGGTACAACTACTCTGCAGCCACTAAAACAGTGTCCTTGTTAAAATACATACTGGCAGGGTGCACTATATGTAACACCTCCTTCCATTAAAAAATTGGAAGCCAAGGTGTTACAAAGGTGTTACAAAAAACATTGCAAATATGGTTTAACTCTTACAGGTACACTATTACACTATTCAATTATCAAAATACAAATTGACTTTTAAATACAGTTTCTTGATAAAGCACATTTGCACTGAAGCTTTATTTAAAGATATTATTTTTATAAACTGTAATTCTGAGAAAGAGTATTTTACTTATTACTGTAAGATTCTACTGATATGGAGCATTTATAAGATAATTTTTGAGAATTAGTATTAGCATTATTATGCTAGTAGTACCACAGTATATTACTGTTTGACTTTTTGCTACTTATTTTTCCATGGTGTTTACTGATTTAGTTCATTGTGGAATTTTTCATCGGAAGATTTTAAGTGCCAAAGGTTACTCTATGACGTAAATGCAACATACTCATTTGGCATATAAATATGTTAATACAAAACCTGGCATCAAGATGTGTCACATGTTCTCGATAGACTCTCAGTAAACCTGAAATAGAGATTGTCATACCTTTTGCTTTTGTCATCCACACTTTTCAACTCTTCAAATGCAAAATTAGAGATGTAACTTACAGCTGTTGCCTGTCATTTTTTTATATATTTACTACATTGTTTAGGTTTATATCTTGTGATTTACACTTGCATTCCATTCCTGTTGCTTGGACCTTTTGAGACATACACCATGAGGTAATTCCTTTAGTTAACTATTATCCGTGGGGGTCGTGGGGGCACAGTAGTAACACACTCGCCTCCCACCTCTGAGGTCAGCTGTTCACAAACTCTGAACCCTATGTGGGGAAGATAGTAGTTTCTTACCAATGGTTGGCAGTTTACAGTACAGAACCTTGACAAACTGTATGTACTGGTTTCCTTTGCCCATAAAACTACACGCTGTGATATGACCTATATATCCTGTTGAAATTGACAGGAGGAAAAACGTCCCTACAATTAGGAACTCAGTTTTATAAATTAACAAAATAATGGCCACAAAAGTGCTAGTCAATGGGTTGAAGTTGAAGGTGAGTCTTGAGATACCTCCGAAAGGATATCTATGTGGGATTGGCTCCTATATTCTAGTATGAAGAGGGAGAGAGTCCACCAACATTTTTTTTCAGATGTGTGTACTTTATTGTCGAAAGAGAGGATAGCTGCATCTGGTGTTGATTTTATTTATCATATAATAACCTCATTTACTCTAGCTACCCGATATCATTTCAAAATTTATTATGTGAACAATGTTTCAACAGGTTCCAATTACTTTGTAAATTGCTGAACCCTTTATAAGTTGTAAGTCTGAAAAGAATGCTATTTTTTTTAGGTTTTTAAAAGATTCACTTTAATTTATGTCAGAGAATGTTGTCACAATCTTTCTGATGGTACGTCTGAATAAAAAAGATGTGTTTGTAATGCTCCTGTTTCACCACACTACTAAGGTTCACGATTAAGAGTTTTTGGGGACAGGTTTCCAAAAAAAAATGTAGAGCTCTGGACAGTCGGCTTGAGTCTGTTTGGGTCTGTTGTGGTCGCTATAAATATCAAACATGTTTGATATTTTTTATGATTGTAACTGATCCACTTTTGCACCTACCCACAAATTTCCCAGTGTCAGGCTTCCCAAGGTCCCCTCAGACCCAAATTTACACAATCCTATGTTGTCTGAGGCGTCCTGCGACTCTTAATCTTAGGAATGTTAATCCCAGGACGGCTTAGCTTAGTCCCAGACCTCAACAAAAATCAGCCATTGTTGTCTGAGAAAATCAATTATTAGTCCCAGGAGGGGTGAGGTGGCCTCAGACAAGTCTCAGCCCCAGTTGGTATATCCCCGACAAGATCGGGGTTGAAACTGATCACAAACATAGCTTAATTGCTTCTTAGTTGGGAAACAATCGTGACTTATCTGTGGAAGTCTGAGGCTTCCCAAGGCTTTCTGAGGACAATCTGTGCTTGATCCCACATCTGGATCCAGATTCCATTTTCCCGCCCATTTTTCAGGGTTTTTAACCGACTTGCAAGGATTAAGGGTCCCAGGATGAATTGGGGATTGATCCTTTGGTGGAACAGGGGCATTAGCTTTGAGGTAATCAAAAACAGAGATAGACAGACAGACAGAGGAATGTATCCTAAAATAAAGCCTTCTTGAAAGACAGAATTTGTACACAAGGGTGATCCCATTGCAACCTAATCTGACAATATAAAGGTCAACTATTGCTGGTGCCCTCAATTTGACTAGAATTTAAATACACAGGTCAGGTGAGTATGAATCTCCGTACAAGTAGCATGACAAATTAGAAAAATACTGTGGAGTAGGAGGAACCTGAGCAAGATTAAACCATTGAGATCAAAATGACATATGACCCTAATATGTGAATTACATGGCTATGACTCATACCAAGTGAAACAAAATATAACATACAAAATTATAAACTTATTACTATTTACTTTAAAATAACATGTACAGAGTTATTAAATGGAGAGAACATACTCTGAAATAGGTGTCCACAGGTAAATGTACAAAACCACAATTACTAATTAAGGCACATTAACGGAAACAGAAGTTTATTAAGAATTATATGTTAACAATAACTGATAAGAAACTGTAAGAACCAACTACTCATATGTTAAGAAATATGCACCTTTAATAAACTATTTTTATAGATAAAAAATATTAAATTTGATCATTAAAGGATTGCATAATTCAACAAATACAGAAATAAATCAACTGGTTGATTAGAATTTAGGCAGAGCAAGTTTGTCCTGTTGTCTGAACGGACAAATTTTAACAGCACGAAAATGTCACATAAGCTTCTCTGAGAAGGTTTAATTTGATAACTTTAATCTAATAGTTTTAAGTTTGATAATTATTGTTTTATCATCACTTATTAGTTAATTTACTTCTAAATGTATATTACAGGAGAGTTTAATCAGTTTAATATTATTTAAATCAGGACATACCTAATTCACATTCCAGGAGAAGTAACAATAACTTTAAACAAGTACTAAATTAGAAATATATGTAAAAATCCAAGTCACAACAAAAGTTTAAGCCTATTTGAATATTAATCCAACTGACATATCATGACTTAAATTATCAAGTACCTATAAATGTATTATTATAAAACATGTGCCAACAGTATTTATATGAGAAACAAGGATGACATTTTAACATTAACACATACAATAGCTAACCTGCCACATCTGTTTCCATAACAACTAATATTAACACATAAAAACAGTGTAAACGTACCCAAACGTACTTATGATGAAAGATGATAATGCATAAGTTCAACAACCTTTTCTTTTTCTGACATGCCAGTGAAACATGAATCTAAATGACCAAGCAGGATCAAAACGTGACACAGATTGGCCAATTTATGACCTGGCCTATCTGACACATGTCCCCACAACAAGTAGTTCTAACTGTAAATCAGTTACTTAGCATACATATTCCATAACTTCATCAAACTTGACATGATTACTCAAAATAACTTGAAGATGCTTTGACATTTCATAAGTAACTCTGAAAAAAAAGTCTTTTTCCCTCAAAGTCCAGCTGCAAACAGAAAGCTTACTATGTGCTTACCAACATTCTGCAAATTATCCTCTTACCCATACCTTTGTGTGGTCAAATACATCCCTGATTGGACCATTTTTGACCATAAATTCCTACTTCTTGATCGATATGTTTAACGGCTGCAAAATGCTGAATCAGCATTTATAGCTAGCACTAGACTACAAAACCTTTTGAGAGATCCCAATGGTTGTGAAAATCACCATACACTACTACAACTGAGAGATATATAAATTGTATTACATCTGGAACTTTAACACTGACACACTGACACAAATTGAAGACACAAAATTAAAACTAGGTTCCTTTTAGGTTGCATTGAATATTGTTGAATAATTGATGGTCCATAAGGATATAAATAAATGCTGACATATATAAGTTGGATTGGTTTAAAGAGACTTTGTAAAATAAGGGCTGAACTGCAGAATCCCCCTGACCGATGTTGATATATGGTAATTTTAGTTGAAATAAAAATTCATGAATATTTATGAAATTATTTCACAAGTATAAATTACAAAGTATTAAATTACAGCTCAACAGGGTCAACAAGTGTTGATGAAGTTATAAGAGTAGGAAGGGTGAGAAGTCGACAAGGCCAACAAGATAGTACAAATTGTACCTGTAAGAAACAATGATCGACAAGGAGAAGCTTGACATGTCAACAACTTGAAGATCCGTTAAATATTTGGTGTTGTGTTGATGAAAGGTCGACAGGGTTGCCCATATGAGTCTTTTCTAGATATGTAAAAAATCCCCCTAGCAACTCAAAATTAGTTTTTTTTAATTGGCTTGCTGTTTGAAGCAATGACAAATTGTCTGTATTTTTGGACCAATGATCAAGCCCCCAATTGCCTGCCATACATCTGTCAGTTGAGAGTGACAAAAGATTAAGCTTTTATCGCAAAATGTTGGGATCTACATATAGACATTACTGATGTTTCAACAAGCAAATCATGTATAAAAGAAATGTAAGATACACCATATATTTAATGGATATCCAGTTTGTTGACTTGTCAACTTTGTCTACCAATAATTATTAAGAAGCCAGATGGCATTGTACATTTTGTCCAATATTTTTTTCTTTGTCAACCTCGGCACCAATACCTGAATTTTGAACATTTTTGTCGACTTTGTTGACCTGTTGACTTAGTGGTAATATTTTTTTATGTTTTCTTTTGTCTACCTGCCCCTTAATTACTAATATAATACAGACATATACTCTCCCATGTTGTCTACCTTGGTAACATTTCTTTGTGTCCATTTTGCCAACTTGTCGACCTGCCAACCTAAATCATATTTTACATTACAAATTATTTACATAATTACTTTCTAATGTTAATATTAATTAGCATATTTCAACTTTCTGTCAAGGGGATTCAGGGGGAAGCTGTGAACAAGGCTAAGTGTACTTTACCGATGTATACTAAAAGTACATTACTCTTGTAATTTTAATAATTTGTGATTTTTTTAATTGTCACTTTATATGACAAAGAAACAAAAGCCTGATCCAACTCACCCTTGGTATATTGATTTGCTTGCTCTTGTACTAAGTGTAATTTATGTCATCAATGTATTTTCTTTTTCAGATACATCATAGTTGTCTGGCTCTGTGGGTTGATGCGGTCAGCTTGGGCTTCATGTATGTTGACTCTTACTATCCTATAAGCATGCTATCCTATAACCAAGTAAAACTCTGAGGCCTTTACTGATAATCATTGCTGAAAATAACATTATTTTCTGCTATTAGTTTCATTTATTAGGTGAAATCATATTTGGATATCTTGCAAATAATATCTAAGTGTACTTTAAAGTTCATATTAGTATGAATAACACCTTGGTTTTAGAAAGTTTGTGCATTTGCTGATAAATATTCATCCCCGCCTTTGATTGCACAGTCAACAAATCAAACAAACACTTTTTGAATTCTTCCAGTCACTATGCCCCAGTTCTTTGAAACTTATTCCTTTTCCAAATAAGAAACAGTACCGCTGTCACATCCTTCAGGAAACACCTGAAAACCTGTTTAACTCCAGTTTCCCCACCTAGTCTCCTTCCCGTTTGGTCACACCCACATCTCTCAATTACTGACCTTGACTGCCCCTCGACTATCTTTATGACTAATGTATTTGATACTGTAGTGTACAGAGTTCCCCTTTGAGGGGAAGATATTGCGCCTGCAAAGCAGTAGATTAGATAAGATTAGAAATATGAGCTGACCATTTTTATCATAGAAACTCAAGAAATGATAGAACAAAATTTGCAAATTTATTACCATACCATAACTTTGTAATGAAAACTTAAGCACATGGTGATAATCCAATATCCAACATCCAACGTCCAACTGCTTAACTGTTTGTCAGAGCTCCTATTCATTTTGGTTGCAATAAAATGTCTGCAAAAATGGCAGAAAATTAAAAAGTTAAAAATTGTAGGTTTGTTATTACAAATAACTTTCACAGCATTGTTTTGGAAAATACAGTGTTATTTAGCTTTTTCTAGAGGCAAAGTAGAGGATAGTAAAAGATTTTTGAAAAAGCACATCAATAGTATTATAATGTTATCTATATTTTTGATAATTTTCCAATTATAATATGACTCATACACTGATAACCAATGATGTTAAATGCAATTTTATTCATTGTCTATTTTTAGGCTCTAATTGCCAGAATCAAGTGGAGTTAAATTATAACAATGTTGGTAAGAAAATGCAGATTATTGTTAACATCAGATATTTATATGTAGATAAATAGGACAATATAGTATGTAAAAATCGTCTAAAATAATTTAGAGTCTGATATATGGACAACTATGACATTTGCTTTAAGGCCCATGATGGACTGCATGATTTTGGAACTTTTACTGATATTTTATAAGCCCTATTCTTTACAAGTAAGGAGGGGGGTGGATACCAAGTAAAGTATTTGACTGAAGTACCAGAAAGAACTGAGTGATAAATATTTTCAGTCCCCAATATGGCATACAAACAACATTACGATGTTGAGATTAGTTAACCTGTAGAAGCTAAAATTTAAGGCTGTTACTTTTCTGCCAAGTGTACAGATGGAGTTTTTCACTGAGGTATGTTTGTTGGCCTTGCTTTTTGACATTTGAACTGCCAGCAGTATGACACAAGATTTTTTCATTTGGTCATAAAGGTTTCAAATTTGATTCCCACCTTAACACCAAATGTAAGCATTGTCTCATTTAGATGAATACATTGTATGACATAGTTTCTGGTATTCACAGTTCATCTTAACCAAAAACAGGGGAGGGATTTTAGAAAGCTTTCAAAAATTAAATATGAGTGTTCCAATCTAAAATGTAAGAATTATTGGAGATATTATATATTTATCCATTTCCATTCATTAAAAGGTCCTCCACTAACACTTGCCTAAAACTTTTAACTTAATATGCAAAGATTTGATGGATATTTTACCCCTTTGGATGTTAACAATGGTTATATTAAAATCTCACAAGATTTATGTTTACCAATTGCCAGTATACCTGACTTCAAAAACATTACAATACTGAACTAAAGTGTGTTTATTTCAACAATAAGAACTGCAACTGAATTTAATTACACCTTGGTAAAATTCAAAGCACAATAGAAATGCTTCTGATGTGACAACGTTCAATTATGTTCTTTAGAATGCAAGACTAGAGCTTGATATTGTTGAATAAAGTGCCAGTCTGACTTTAGTTCACTGCACTGATACCACTATCAGGTTCACTGCTTTACTGCACTGATAGCACTATCAGGTTAATTGCTTCACTGCACTGACACCACTATCAGGTTCACTGTTTCACTGCACTGATACCATTATCAGGTTCACTGATTCACTGCACTGATACCACTATCAAAATCACTGCTTCACTGCAGTGACACCACTATCAACCACTATCAGGTTCACTGTTTCACTCCACTGATAACATTATCAGGTTCACTGCTTCACTGCAGTGATACCATTATCAGGTTCACTGCTTCACTGCACTGATAAGACTATCAGTTCACTGCTTCACTACACTGACACCACTATCAGCTTCACTGCTTCACTGCACTGACACCACTATCAGGCTCACTGTTTCACTGCACTGACACCAGTATCAGCTTCACTGCTTCGCTGCACTGACACCACTAACAGGCTCACTGTTTCACTGCACTGACACCAGTATCAGCTTCACTGCTTCACTGCACTGACAACACTATCAGGTTCACTGCTTCACTACACTGATAAGACTATCGCGTTCACTGCTTCACTGCACTGACACCACTATCAGGCTCACTGCTTCACTGCACTGATACCACTGTCAGGTTAACTGCTTCACTGCACTGACACTACTATCAGGTTCACTGCTTCACTGCACTGACAACACTATCAGGTTAACTGCTTCACTGCACTGATAACACTCTCAGGTTCACTGCATCACTGCACTGATATCATTATCAGGTTCACTGCTTCACTGCAATGGCACCGCTATCAGGTTTACTGCTTCAATGCACTGACACCACTATCAGGTTCACTGTTTTACTGCACTGATACCACTATCGAGTTCACTGCTTCATGGCACTGATACCACTATCAGGTTCACTGCTTCATTGCACAGATACCACTTTCAGGTTCACTGGTTCACTGCTCTGACACCACTATCAGGTTAATTGTTTCACGATACTGATACTACTTTCAGGTGGCCATGTACATGTCAGCTACAACTAAACCCTGTATCTTCTATATCCCTTGTAGCCCCCTAATTCAACACTGGCCATGCATACTGCAATGATACAAGAATATCTATGATATACCATACAGCATTTCATTACAGATTTTAATTAATACTTTTTATCTGGATTTATTTTTGTGCTTCTTAACTTGATGCACTATTTAGCTTTGAAAATAATCTTAGATTTGAGACTAAAAAAACTTTTAAAAAATGAGCCCCAGCAGACTTGACCCAACAATCTGTCTACCAAAATGTATTTCATACCATTTTAGGTAGTGGCTGGTCTGTCCTTTTTGATGAAAACCAGGCTTTAAAAGGTTCTGGCGGAGAATCTGTCAGAAGTAATTCATTGCTAAGTTACTTCATTTCATTTTCTGTGCCAGTTGACTTGTTGAGAGTTGAACTAGAAGTTTTCAATGTGTCAAGCGTAAGTACAGATAATTTCACTTTGTCAACAAGTGACAACTACTAATATTCTACAAGAATTCGGAATCAGAGTCCAAAGTCCCAGGGTAAGCCATGTTTGTCTCAGACCCAAGTTTCAGACTTTTATCTCAAATATATAAGATAATATTTGGCTTGGTTCAGTACTGCTTTAGACTGACAGATCTTCGCAATATTCTGCCTCCAATTTGACTTGGGCATGGGCTAAGGTTTGATCCTACAAAATAGGTGTCTCAAGTTTTGAGCCCAGAATCTTTAGGGTAATTTCTGTCTATCAGTTGTGTTCATTCATATTTGCTGTGTCCATACATTTTTCCAGGTATAGGAATTGAAAATGAACTAGATCATCAGAACTTAATCAATTTATACTTGAAAGTTTTGGTTTTGGCTACTCATTCGAGTCAGGCTTTATGAAAAACACTGGTACCCAAAACGCAGCTGAGACAAAAAGCTAGCCTTATAGGTTGAAGCTGTAACCTAAATATTACTGCATCATTTGAAAGTCAAAGCCTTTTCTTATCTGTAAATTAGAATATTACAATAATATTATTTTTAACTAGATTATATAAGTATAGGGACACAAAACATGGACTGAAAGTCCTTACTGGTAACTGATGGTTGCTGAATTTTTTAAGGTACAATCATTACATAATGTTGGTGTTTTTTTTTAATTTCAAAATTTTTATTTTGATCAGGTATATGCATATATTTTTTTTTAATTTTGCAGGTTGGGGTGGTTCTTGGTTATGCATTTGGTGTAGTTGCCAATTATAACCAGGTGAGTAATTCAAATTATTACATCTCAAGTGAATTTCAGACAATCAGATTGCAGTATTTGCGGGCAATATCACTTGCCCTCGAGCTTTATTAATCACAATATTGCCCAGAAAGCAGTGTTTTATTATGTTTATTATATCGAAAGTATATTTTTGTTTAACAGTAGTTGCATAGAAAAGTGCAAGAGTCTGCCTTTGCTGAGATTAGGCACTGTAAACGTATAGGAGAAGATGTGACAATGACATATCCGGTAAACAACATCAAGTCTGTTTACATTCCAAGATGAAAAGCTGAAGCAGAGACTTTTTGTGAAATCCATGAAGTCTCACCCCATTAGCTTATGTAAAATGTTCCAAATATTTGAGACGAAAGTCTTTAGTTTGAGTCTGTGATCGGGCTAAGACCTTTTGTGAAATCTGCCCCTGTTTTCAAGTGGATATTTAAACTTCAACAAAGACCCTGTGTGTCTTAAAAGAACCTTTGAGGAAAGCTCTAGGATGATCTTAATATCATTTTTAATGTAGTAAAGCATTACTATGATTTGGTCAAACAAAATTAGTGAGTATAAAGATGTTATTATACCAGCAAAAGAGGTTCTATACCAAATTATTATTTGATCATTATTTTTCAGGATAGTGCATGAAATCCAGTTATTTATTTTAAGTAGGTGCCACAGTAGCACTCCCACCCACCCCCCACCCCACACCCCCCTCTGAGATCACAGTTCAAATCCCTCCCTGACCTCATGTGAGAAAGCTGGTAGTTGTTTTCTGTTGGTAAGCAGTTTACAGTACAGAACCTTGACCAACTGTATGTACTACTTTCCTTTGCCCTTCCAATTTAAGCAATAAAGTAAAGACACATAAAGCACTAAAGAAATACATTTTAATTGGCTGTAAAATGGTTCAAAGTTCAGTTCAAAGAAATACATTTTAATTGGCTGTAAAATGGTTCAAAGTTCGGTACCCCTACTTTTGTAGACTGTATTAAGTTGAAATTACATTACTACAAACCTGATAAAGACCATAAGTGTTCAGTTACATTTAGAGCAACTTTTGAAGACACCTAGTGAGCCAAGAAATTTAATCAGAACATAAGATATGTGATACAGATGAATCAGGCTTCATGGTCTAAATTTATATTAAAAGTTGACTTAAAGATTGCATTTAAAATATTATATATTTTCCCCACTAATTATATGTTGAGGTTTGCCTTTTCTAGTATTCACCATTTTTATATTTGTAAACAAACAATAATATCTGACAAAATGAAAATTGTTGAAATAAATTTAGTCCATTGTATAAAACTGCCAGATTTCTTTTTAAATATTTGCTCTGGAGTTATTTGTACATTTAAACAAATAAGACACTTTATTTCTCTATTTCTTTCTTGATCATAGTGCATGATAAAACACTTTATTTCTCTGTTTTTTTCTTGATCATAGTACATGATTAAACACTTTATTTCTCTGTTCTTTTCTTGATCATATGCACTAATTTGTCTATTTGTCTTGTCATAATAGGTGAAATACACAAAATGGCGGGCTATATGGAAAGTAATCTGGTTGCTGTTTACCATTGACGATATCATTCGAAGGCTTTTTACTGGTGGTGAACTGGCAAATACAATCTTAAAAAGCAGAAATAATGCAACATATGTTGACACTTCACTGTGTAGTAACATAAGAGTAAACTCCACTGATATTTCATATTTTCCAGAACGTTCCACTTGAAGATTTTGGCAAATGGGGACTAGGCCAACATCCATATATATTTAGCCGCTCAGAAATTACAATTATCATCATTACATTTACTCTTAGTGGTCAACCTACATATGGTTTAAGAGGATTAGCTATGACTGTGTGTGTACCAGGTTAGTGACGCCCTATTTGTTTCAGCAAATCAATATCTAAAGGTCATTCCACACACATGCAAAAAAAGACAAACATAAATATAAATTGCATTTGGTTTGAGATTCCACTCTGTACTATGAAACCAAATCGTTACTTGCCAATGCCAGATGGTTTGCAGTTCAGAATCATTCCCGAACAAGTATGTACTGGTTCCTCCATCCATAAACTACCTGTCGCAATATGATCCTGGCTGTTGAACGCGACGTAAAAAAAAATAAATTTAAATCATTACTGGGTTATGTGAAGATGCAAAATTTTGAGATTAATGTTTTGTTTACACCAAGTTGATTCCCTGTTGATTCCTCTTCTTCCTTGTTTAGATTTAGCTTTTTGTGAATTTCAGTAAACTTGTTTTCTAGATGAAAAAAAATGATTATTACATATATATGCCATAGATTTTGTGTGTTAATGTCTAACATGTTTCTTTATTTAGCATTTTTAATCAGTACTTCAAAAGTAAAAAAAAAATCTTTAAATAAATACAAACAAATTATTAATCCCAACCAGTAACTTTATTTAACAAAGTATCAACATTTGGTGGTTACAACAATGCCTTTAATTACATTGTATTTAATAATATGAAGAATTTTACAAAACTGATCTTATTTTATATTTCTGGAGGATTCTATTTCTTCTAAATCTATTAAAACCATCTGATTGTGTATTGTAAATGATCCAATGTAAATTATCGTTTGGTTCTCCCTCATAGCCCTGACATGGATAGTTGTGACTTATTTGTTAACTATTGAATGGGATGTAAAACCCAAGCTTCAAATTAGCTCTGGCTTCGGTCTCAGCAATTTGAATGCCATGACAATATCATCAGTACATATTAGACATTAGATTAAACTAAAATGTGATGCTTTTTATGATACAGAGTGTGTCAGAGGTCCATCCATTGAAACGAATCCCAGCCTTGAAATCCTTCCTGGATTAAATTTCAGCCTCGCTATCACTGGCCCTAGTCTTCCTGTATTCCCAAGTATTCCCAAAGTTAGTGACAACCCAATGGCAGTGCTGGATGGATCAAAGAAGAAAGTCATCTTAAGGTGGTTTTTTTGATAGGGGACATTTATAGATATAATATTCTAAGTTATTATTTAAGCTAATTATATTTAATTAAATCAATATTTATTTATTTAACTCTTTATTTAGCTATTTATTATTTTATTTATTTATTTACATTCTAACACATACAGTCACAGAAAAACAAACACACATTAATCTTATTTTTGTTTATGCACAAAGTACAATGAAATTACAATATAAGTAGATTAAAAATAACAATTTTAATTTAGAAATGTTTATGTCTGTTAAGTCTACCATCATGAATTGAGTTTATTTGTTTGTAAATATTGTTTATTGTTTATTCACTGTACACACATTATTTTGTTTTAGAAAAAACAATATCACAGAAAATAGAATTGAAATGTCTTTTCCGGAAGGGATAAATGTGAAGAGTATTCAGTTGAAAACAAAGCGTGGAACAGGAGTTTCTGTGAGAATGTCTAGCAATGGCATACCACTGTTTGAGAAAGAGGCAAATATTTTAAGATTCTTCTTCTTCGTATAACACAACGCATGAAGTGTAGCTACAAATATTTTACTTTGAAGAAGGTTTACTAAAAAAATCATTGTATAGGCCATATCTTGTCAGGTAGTGCTGTGTTAGTGATAGAGTAAAACACTGAACACAAATGATACAAGTCTTTTACAATGTAAACTGAAGCACATTTCCAAACTACTGTATGTCAGTGTAACAACAATCTATTAACCTTAAAGTCATTTCTTCATACTCTAGATTTGTGCTAAAATGTTGTTATGTAAAATCTTGTTTAGTGTTTCTAAAAGTCATGTTTTGTGCATTTTTCACTGTACACCACTGCCCTTAAGTTAATACAAAGGTGTTAAATTTCATTTTGTGTTGCTAACACCCAAGTTTATGTGCATTTGTCTGACATTTGTCTCCTTTGTCTTTGAACAGCTGAATAGTTGCTTTCATGATGTAAAAGAGTGAAATAGAAATAAACACAAGTCTAGCTCTTTAACCAGCTGAGCTCTAGTGAAACAAGTCCGGGTCTGTATGTCCAGCTGTTATGGTCATGCAACACTTAATGGATGTTAGAGTATAATAATCAAGAATATATTTGTTAAAATTATAATATGTAATATATATGTAATAGTAAAGAATGTTTTCAATAGGTTGCCATTGACAATTTGGATGTCTGGATAACAACTGAGATGAGTGCTCCTATGGGTGCAGTCAATGATGTGAAAGATATTGTGATTAGTCTGGGCTACAACCTGCCAAGTGACAACCGTGTCAAAGTGAAGAAACTTCGCATTGAAACTTGTGCCTGAAGAAGTCCATTATCTAGATTTGTTAATAATGAGGAGGGCAAAGAAGCTAGCTCAAGGGGGTGTCATGAATATCATAGTTTCATGGGAATACAGAAAACTTTTAAATTAGTAGAATAAATGCAACATGAAAATGCAAAATTATGTTTTATTTAGTTTTCGGAGATATTCACAAATAAATAGTAATTGAATAATTATCATGACTAAAATAAATTAATGACTGCCAATGCTTGCACAAAAGTAAATAATAACAGAAAAGAAAGAAAAGACATAGTTATATAATGTTTATCTACAGTTTAAATGGTCTACTGCTTGCTACATTCTTTTCAACACAAAAGCATAATTTGCAGTTTTAGTTTTATACATCTGAAATGTTTTTATCATTTAAACATAATGCAAAATTTGTGGCCACAAAACCTGTCCTCTAAATCCAAGTAAAAGGATCGGGTATTTCCTCTAAAATACACATGTTTTGTTATATTTTGACATATTACAAATGTTTGAATTAAGTTTTTTGTGTGAAGCAACTACTAGAATTTCATCGGTAGAAAAATGAGATATAATTTGTTGTATTTGTGTGTGTTGATTCTAAAATCCCCATATATCACCCAGGTAAAATTTTAGCCAAGTCAGTCCCCCCAACCTGGGAACTCAGATAAAGGGGGACTGTGGATAATTATTTTATTAATATACACGTATATAATAATAGTCAACACAGACTGAACCCCTGATTGTGCTCACACCCAATGATGTTATAACTTATGCTGATGGATTAAGCATAGCCACCTATGACAAAAACCTACTAATTTTTGTTGACACTGAAAATAGTGAGATTGTCATGCCGAAGTCAGTATTGAGTAAACCACCTGAACCAACCACCCAGATTGGTCTCTTGAGCATCCAACCGACTACAAATGTAGCCAGACAAAACCACCCCGCAATGTAAGTCAAAACCAACAACTCATACACATGTACTCAAGGAAGCCCACCACACTTCTTTTTATTATTCCCCAGCGAGTGAAGGAACAACTAAAGATACCTGGGGCCGGATTCACAAACAATACTTAGAAAAGGTGACCTTAGATCTAAGTAAGGGAAGGTTCTTCACTTGACTAAGTTTTTGCTTAGAATTGGTATTCACGAAACAATCAGGTAACCTGCACTCGCCAGTCTCTGATGAGATAGATCAAATAGACTATCGAAGCACAGTAGTGAATAGAAATCACTGACAGTATAAGGCAAGTTACACACTGTGTTCCTTAAAAGTGAAGCCTTGCTGTGATTTTTTTTCACTTCTGCAATTACATTTGGTGATCGTATGTAATAATATGTATACGTAAATGCATAATGTTCCTACTGGGGACAGACAATGTCGAAAGTCAGGGATACTTAGGATTCTTTATGGTCAGGCCGCCGCTGCTGCTGCAGAGATTTCCTTTTGGAAGCGATAACTTAAAAAATACTTTAGTTAGACCTTTCAAATTTAGTATGATGGTATATATGGGCAATGCCACGAACACTATTGTTTTGTGACCTAGACCTTCAATTTCAAGGTCATTGGTGGCCTCTTAAAGGTAAGATTTTGGGCATTTTTCCACATTTTGGCCCAGTTCTCATAGACAGAAAATTAGATCATCCTATGGCTGGTATATATATTACATATATATGTTCTCTGTAAGTATGCAGAAATTTGACCTTGAAGCTGTTCATTGAAGGTCATCCACAGACCACCAAAGTACCTCACCGAGGCCATTTTTGGCCTTTTTGGAGATATTTTTACACTTAATGCTGACTATATTGCATGGAAACTATTGAAAATGGCTTTGGAGGTTCAGTACATGATGGAGTACCAGCATCCAGTATGTTGACCTTGGCTATTGTTTTCAAGGTCACCTTAGACCTGCTAAAATGACTCAAAATGGTAAATTAGACTGTGAGGCCATATATCTCCTTTATTATTGGCTGTTACTGCTCTAAAAATATTATAACTAGCCTTCTCAAATTTGCAGAATATATTCATAACCATAAAATCTTGCCTGGGAATATTTTTTGCCTTTTTAAAAAAACAAGCTGGCGACCAGGGACATTTATTCGACTTAAAGCAAGGATTTTTGTTGGCCCTCTAGAGCAAAGGGTATTATAGGTAGAGATCTCAAATTCGCAGAATATGTTGCACATTACAAAATTTTGACTGGAAATATTTTCAGCCTCATTTTGAAAACAAGATGGCCACCACAGGCATTTTTATCAGTCATGAAAAGTGCTTATATCTCCCTTATTATTGGTTCTAGAGGTTTGGGATGGTAAACCAACCTATTGGAAATCATGGGCTGGCAATATTTTGGTGTGGTCGGATTTGACCTTGGGCTCCTCCTTCAAGGTCAAACAGGGATAGGCAAACCCAAAAGTGCTTATAACTCGCTTATTATTGGTCTAGAGGTTTGGGATGGTAAACCAACCTATAGGAAATCATGGGCTGGAATCTTTTTGTGTGGTCAGATTTGACCTTCGACTCCTCCTTCAAGATCAAATGAGGATAAACTTAAAAGTGCTTATATCTCACTTATTATTGGTGGTACAGATTTGGGATGGTAAACCAACTTATAGGATCTCATGGGCTGGGAATCTTTTTAATGTGGTCAGATTTGACCTTGGAACCCTCCTTCAAGGTCAAACAATGATAGCCAAACTTAAAAGTGCTTATATCTCGCTTATTATTGGTCCTAGAGGTTTGCAATGTGAAACCAACTTGTAGGAAATCAGGCCGGGAACCTTTTGATATGGTCAGATCTGACATTGGACCGCTCCTTCAAGGTCAAACAAGGATAGCCAAACTTGAAAGTGCTTATAACTCGCTTATTATTGGTTGTACTGGTTTGGGATGGTAAACCAACCTAAAGGAAATCATGGGCTGGGAATCTTTTGGTGTGGTCACATTTGACCTTGGACACCTCCTTCAAGGTCAAACGAGGATAGCCAAACTTAAAAATGCTTATATCTCGCTTATTATTGGTCCTAGAGGTTTGGGATGGTAAACCAACCTATAGGAAATCATGGGCTGGGAATCATTTTGTGTGGTCAGATTTGACCTTGGACTCCTCCTTCAAGATCAAATGAGGATAAACTTTAAAGTGCTCATAACTCGCTTATTATTGGTCCTACAGGTTTGGGATGGTAAACCAACCTAGAGGATCTCATGGGCTGAGAATCTTTTTAATGTGGTCAGATTTGACCTTGGAACCCTCCTTCAAGGTCAAACAAGGATAGCCAAACTTAAAAATGCTTATATCTCACTTATTATTGGTCCTAGAGGTTTGGGATGGTAAACCAACCTAAAGGAAATCATGGGCTGGGAATCTTTTGGTGTGGTCAGATTTGACCTTCGACTCCTCCTTCAAGATCAAATGAGGATAAACTTAAAAGTGCTTATATCTCGCTTATTATTGGTTGTACAGATTTGGGATGGTAAACCAACTTATAGGATCTCATGGGCTGGGAATCTTTTTATGTAGTCAGATTTGACCTTGGAACCCTCCTTCAAGGTCAAACAATGATAGCCAAACTTAAAAGTGCTTATATCTCGCTTATTATTGGTCCTAGAGGTTTGCAATGTGAAACCAACTTATAGGAAATCAGGCCGGGAACCTTTTGATATGGTCAGATCTGACATTGGACCCCTCCTTCAAGGTCTAACAAGGATAGCCAAACTTGAAAGTGCTTATAACTCGCTTATTATTGGTTGTACTGGTTTGGGATGGTAAACCAACCTATAGGAAATCATGGGCTGGGAATCATTTTGTGTGGTCAGATTTGACCTTGGACTCCTCCTTCAAGATCAAATGAGGATAAACTTAAAAGTGCTCATAACTCGCTTATTATTGGTCCTACAGGTTTGGGATGGTAAACCAACCTATAGGATCTCATGGGCTGGGAATCTTTTTAATGTGGTCAGATTTGACCTTGGAACCCTCCTTCAAGGTCAAACAAGGATAGTCAAACTTAAAAATGCTTATATCTCACTTATTATTGGTCCTAGAGGTTTGGGATGGTAAACCAACCTAAAGGAAATCATGGGCTGGGAATCTTTTGGTGTGGTCACATTTGACCTTGGACCTCTCCTTCAAGGTCAAATGAGGATAAACTTAAAAGTGCTTATATCTCGCTTATTATTGGTTGCACAGATTTGGGATGGTAAACCAACTTATAGTATCTCATGGGCTGGGAATCTTTTTTATGTGGTCAGATTTGACCTTGGAACCCTCCTTCAAGGTCAAACAAGGATAGCCAAACTTAAAAGTGCTTATATCTCGCTTATTATTGGTCCTAGAGGTTTACAATGTGGAACCAACCTATAGGAAATCATGGGCTGGGAATCTTTTGATGTGGTCAGATTTGACCATGGGCCTTTCCTTCGAGATCAAATGAGGATAGCAAAATCTAAAGTTCTTATAAATCGCTTTTTCTTGTTCCTAGAGGTTAGTAATGTGAAACCATCCTATAGGAAATCATGCGCTTGGAATCCTTTTGATATGCTTAGATTTGAGCTTTGGCCCCTTTTTCAAGGTCAAATGACGATAGCAAAAATTAAAAGTTCTTATAACTCGCTTATTCGTGTTTCTAGAGGCTTGCATTGTCACATCAACCTATTTGAAATCATGGGCTAAGATTCTTTTGATGAAGTCAGATTTTACCTTGGGCTCCTCCTTCAAGGTAAAGTGATGATTGATTGGCCTTGGTGAGTTTTCTTTCTGGTGGATACAATTTGCATAGGTTCTCGATGTGCAACGCCTGGTTACATTTGTATCTTTCATCAAGCAAACATTTTGTTTACTTAGTGTCAGTACAAGTTGCTCCCATAAACACTTAAGCCCCTCCCCACAGGGGTATATTTGTGTCAACCTTCAACCATGTCCTGTCCAGGAATACACTGCGTTGAGAGGCAATCTGTAGTTTTCATAGGTTTAAGGAAGTGTTTTATCTTTGGGTCATCCAAAATAGTGTGATTGAAATAGTATAACACAAAATTTGCCTTAATGGCAGATACGTAGTTTGCAATCATGTAGACTGACACTTATTGTATAGCCAAATATTCAAAAGGAAATAGATTGAGCAGAAACCTCAGTAAGAACAATTTCCATGACAACACAAAACGCCACAAGTTCTAAATAACAGAGAATCTTATTGTACTGCCTTGGGTCTGAAGGCTGTTTGAAGACATAGTGATGCAGCCCTTACAAAATCCATTGGCTTCTGACCTGAAACAAAGCATAGGTCCATTACTTACAAATCATTATCTATTTCAAGCATGGGAATGTCAGTATGAAGCCAACAACGATTCTGTATGTGACAATAATAATTTGTGCAACAATTCAGTGAATTTTGACATCTTAAGAGGTCTGTCACCTTATTATTTTTGCCCATAACATGAACATATGAGATGACAATATCATGCTCTGCAAAATTTGCCAAACATTTTGGGCACAAGTTGCCAAAAAGGCGCCTCATGTCCTCCAGCTAGTAAGAACCTGAACAACAGCGTCAATGTCACATTTCACCAGAACTCTGGTGTTGGACCAGCATACATTAAACAATCTGACTGCCAGGAGTATATTGACCATCTCCAGATGGACTATAGTCAAATTTCTATATCCATAAGGTAGATGAAGATGGTACCCTAGGCTATATCACATCTGCCGGCAAGACCAGTAAGGCAAGCATCAAGTTCTATGAAAAATGGGGCAGGTTTGTGTTCATAGAAAGACCATTGTAGGATTCAAGAAATTTTGAGAACCACCTCAAGTTTCTTCTAAAACCATAATTAATAAGAAAGCTGTGTGAGTTGTAATTAACCTTTAACATGTCTAACATTCAGTACCATGATGGTCTGACGCATTTGTGTAAATATATAACTGACCAAGCAAAGACTGGAGCTGTCTACGAGAATATGAGTTCTTGTTTCCCCATGAGCAAACAGTTTCTTTGATTTGCGTCAATTTTTCATCTGACATACTGATAGTCTCTGTCTTGGTATCAATCATAATGCCTTAACACTCTGAACATGTACTCAGAGGAACCAATTTCGTGGCACTTATGGTCAAACCAAGGCTATGCAATAGGTCATACAAACATTTAAAGGAACTCTGCACACTGGAAGGCCTACCAAAACCAATGTAATCATCTACGTAGTTGATGATCTGGAAACCACGGGAATGCATCATGTAATGCACTCTGTCACTTAGACATTGAAAAATTTGCTTCTTGTGGTGACTCCCAAATGGGATGCAAGTGTCAACGTATGCATCATTCCATTATATAGGCCAAGCAGGTTGTAATCCCGAGGGTCCACTTTTACATACCTAAATGCATGGCTTATGTCAATCTTGTAAATGTGGAATGTTAATGCAAACTCTGTTCCTGAGTAGCAGTCTTTGTCAATGCCGTTGTTAACAGATGTTTCCTTTGGCCATGGTAAATCAATTTTAACACATCTCTAATCTTAACTTGTTTTCTCACGTGTCACAAAAGGAGAATAATGACATGGTTTAATTAGATTATCTGTAAAAGGACCAATAATTGCACCATGAGCCACTTCCTTATCCAAGTACATGCGGATATCGGATGGAAATTGGACGGCTGACGCATGCTTTATTTTTTCACAGACTAGTTTTAAGTTTCAGTTGAAGGCCAGAGGAAACCCACACTTGATCAGGTATATAAACTGGACATCCCAGTAATCACTCAGTTGTTTTTCCCACTCGGCAACATTTAATTGAGATGCAATAGCAAGTCTCCCTCCCAAAAAAATGGGGTGTCAAATTACGCAGTAATTCTGTTCAATAGGGGAATTAAAAAACTGTGACTCTTGTTTTGTATCAGTTGGAACAATGAACTGAGACAATGGTATGAAACCGAACTCAAATTCTGACTGAGCCTGCCAAGACTTGAAATTCGGACATTGCAATGTTTTGTCATCTAAAACCTTTTTCAGTCTATACTTGGCCAACACTTTATACAAGTATTTCTCAGTACATGTATTGTTCACATCTAATAATTTGACTCAATGCAAATTACCTTAAGACTGTGCAAACAAATCAATAAAGCACTGCACGTTATTTTCACACATTATCTGGATGTGACAATAACTTTCCATTATTTGTAATGCAAATACTACTAGTATCAAGAACATGTGTGTCTTCTCCAACACACACTTTTTGTGGAATATTCATATATATATATATATCATTTTTGCTTGTGTGTCCTGCCATGATGTCACTTTCCCCTGTTTTTAAGCTGACCAACACTTTCAGTATATTCATTCATAACATCACTAAAAAGTTGTTTGCTACAATCATTTTGACTTGTATTGGTCAACACAAAACACCTTGACTGAACTCTTTTCCACACTTATATCTGGTTTTAACATTACCTCTGGCCAACAAAGCTTTGGCCATTTTGACATCAATATTAGACCTTGTGTCAGGTCCTTCCTTCGTGCACTATGATTCTATGAGAGCATTTCCCTCTAGAACGAAGGACCTTGTTCACTCACCTGGAAGTAACTAGAGCCACCTATGAAGGAAATCAGAACTATTGTACCCTCAGGTTTTTCAACAGCCAAAAAACTCAAACTCTCCCTACAATGTTTATATGGCAACAGTATGGCTCACCAGAACTCACCCAAACTTAAAAGGGTTTATATGCTTGACTTGCATAGTGGTTGAATGTGCTGTTGTAGAAGTGAGTGTGAAATTTGCTTTGTGATGCCCAAATACGCATCAGTAGGGTATGTGCTTTACAGACTGAATTTTATCATTTATCTTTCAGTCTGCAGTAGCTTTATAAAGAAGCAGTTCATTCATATATCCCTATATTGTGTACTCAGGCATAATAATACAAATGGATAGATAAAAACAAGTTGGAATTTTTCAATTTAATCTCTTTATGATTTCACTGATAATGAGAAAACAATCTGTATAAAGGTGCTCCAATGATTTTGATTTTACAATAAAGGAAATAAAGAAACTATCATTTTCATTCATTATGTATGGAAGAGGAGAAGTGCCACCCTAAAATTTTTTTCTCTTTATTGATATACTGAGTTTTAGAATTACAGAAACATTACATCCAATATGGTTTGCTTAAATTTGGGAAACTTTCACTTCTGTAAACTTTCTTTGCAATTGTTAGCTGATCTTATTTATTCATTAAAATACAGGAGAAAATTAGAAAAAAAGATCCTGACCAAATTTATGGCTCAGTATCTGGATTCGGTGCAATGTGAACCCACCTGTTGATTTATACCAATCAACAAATCTGTATACTAGTGTATGAATTTGTTGCGTTATGAATCAGCCAAAACAAAAATTACAAGAACTTGCTAAAAATCAGGATAGTCATCTCCATTTATTGAGATATTACGTTGATATATAGAAAAAAATGATCTTTTTAGGGAAATACTCTGGAAAAATTTTTTTTGTGAATGTTGATCACTGTTATTTATGGCCTCACAGTAAAGGTACCTTTTCCAACTCCTGCATATTTAAGTTAAAACACTTGGCAGTTAAGTACAAATGTGGCTCTGTACATTTTACATTGAGTTTACATGTTACTCTTAATTTTAAATAGAGACAAAACTGGCCAAACTGACAAAACTGCAATAAAGTCAGCATATAAATACTACGAATTGGAGCCTTAAATCCCACAAGGTTAAGAGCCAAAGGTTAAAACTGGGTTTTAAGAGAGAGTTTCATATAAGGAGAGACCCTCACTAAATATACCATGATATCATGACCTGGGTTTGAACACAACAGCACAGAGGTGAAATAGAAGTGACCAAAACTCAAACTTGTTCACCAGTCAGTGACCGATGGCCTACAAAGCAGGATCAAGGGGTGCAAAGAGAATCTATGTTCAAGTATAATTTTTTTTGATGGCCCTACTGCTCTTCCATAATTATGGAAGTCTTTGAAATAAAAAATCCTTTGGATATGTATGCAGGCCTCCAACATCTGATGCCAACTTGTAAATCAAAAATACAAATCTTGTGTTCACACTTACACAAAATCACATGTCCTCAAATAAAAAACACTGCAAGAAATTTTTAATTTGTCAAAGTATGTGTATATTTATGTACACTACAATTGCTCTAATCTCTTAGTAAACAAAAAGAATAAATCCCATTCCCTTAGTTTTTCACTCTTTCATAAACCAACAAATGGAGCAGCAAATGGTAAACACAGACCTAGTCAAGACGGACAGTTATTGAAAGTAGTTGTTTGGATATTTTCCTATCAGTTAAATTCAAATTAACCAAATATGAGAAAATTAGTTTTATGTCAATGGTGATTAATATAGTAAATTGAGCATAAAACAGGCATGGTTTACATTTTACCCAATTTTCTTGATCCTAGAGCCAACAGAATTACCATTTGATGTCACCATGTGTGCACGGCAAAATTCAGTGTGACACATGTAAACATCTGAACATAAATGAAAAGTACTGAAAAATTAAAGTTGCAAATGAGACATCGGATGTCCAGAGATGCATGTGTCCAAACACTAAGTGGTGTTTGGACACACTAAGTTTTTTATTTTATTTTGATACAGATCACATTGCCATTAAACAAGGTTACTGTGTACACTCTGGCAGGGAAATGGCACAGTATTACAATTAGGCTTATAAATATTTAAAAATAAAGTATTTAACAAATATGTGACTGTATCTCAATTTTTTGGCACAATTAGAACAACAACATACTTATTTACCTGAGACCAATCTGTTTTTACTATTCTATTTATAATACCACATACAACAATATGATGGGTTACAAAGAAGTGGAATAGTATCAGTTGTCATCATAAATAAATATTTTTTGCATTTGGTATCAACATTTCTCAAATCTAACATTTTCCATTTTCAGATTTGCAACTAATTTCTGCTCACTATATTTCCTCTTTAAAACATGAGCAAATCCTTCATTTTCAGTTCTAGTCCTTTTCTGGAATTCGAAAATATGTAACTTTTTGTAACCATGATCAATGTGTTTAATGCCACTGAATTTGAATTTCGATAAGAATATCCTAATAAAACATCTTCGGGATTAAATTTAATATGAAAGGAGCCTTTTTCCTGTATAACATTTTCTAGTTGATTACAAAGATGTATTGAATTAGGGCATTGAAAAAATAGATGGATTATAGTTTCTTGGTTATTCTTATATAGTAGACAGTTTGATGAATCAGATATTTGCATCTTATATAATGATTGTTGAGTTCCCAAGATTCTGTGGAGAATTCTGTATTGAAACCACTTGTAATAAGGATCATGAATGGTTTTGAAACAGATTCTAAATTTTTGTTGCCAAGCAATTATATCAAGTATGCCAATATCTCGATGCCATTTTCTTTGAAAATCTTTTTTCAATATTGACTTTGTTAAGTTTATTATAAATGCCTTTTGTCCCAGTTGTATTAAAATGAAGATCAGATAACATTTTTAAAATACATGGTTGGGGATAAGTAAACATGTCCTCATTTTTATAGTTCTTTACGAAATTACTTACCAAAGTTTTAATACGATGATATTCAAGAAAGTTTACATTTAAAAAGTTAAACTTTTTCTGTATATCCTTTTGCTCCAAAACAGCCCCTCTGTTATCAACAATATTTCCCACTTTAACAATGCCCTTGTTAAACCATGATGGCAAATAAACTTAGTGGATTATACCACAGAGGTTAACTAATATCTCCATTTTCATTTATAGTTTGAATTTCCACAACTTTAACCGATGATAGGAAAACTTCTTTCCAGAAAATGTTTGAGGTTTTTTGTGTTAGTAGCTTTGCCCATCACGAACCTAGTTTAAAAAACTTTGATATGGGTGATATAGTTGTTTCAAACAGAGTATGGTAATCAGCCTTTTGACTTTTTAATAATCTATCAACAAATGTTAATTTGAGGGAATCAATAATTTTTTCCAAGTTAACCATTTTAAGTCCAGCATCCTGATAACCTTGTGTAATATACATACGCTTTATCTTATCAGGTTTATTATTCCAAATAAAACCAAAGAACATTGAATTTATTGTTTTTAAGAAATCTTGATGGAGATGGAAGTATTGTAAGAAGATGTATAAATTGAGACAGAATAAATGTTTTTATAACTGTAATTTTTCCTAATGGGGTTAACATTCTTTTTTTCCAATTGTTAATGAGCTTCTTGGATTTTTCTAAGGCTAATTTATAGTTTATAGATGTCATTTCATTAAGGTTAACAAAAATGTAATACCCAGTAAATCAAAGGTAGTTGACCCCCACTCCAAATTGAAAGATGTATTGATTTTTTCTCTGCAATATTTTTCCTACCTATCCATACAAGTTTAGTTTTTGTTGTATTGATTTTTAATCCTGAAATTGATCCAAAAATTTCTATTGTGTTCAAAGCAGAGTCTAAGGACTTTTTAGAACCATCTAAAATAAGAGTGGTATTTTCAGCAAACTGAGAGAGTTTGATTTCTCTACCAATTACAATTCCTTTTATTTGTTGTTTTGGTTAACCATATATGTCATAATTTGTGCACCTAATAAAAATAAATATGCCACAATAGGATCACCTTGCTTGCATCACAATGTGCAGTATGATTTTGTATTAAAAGTCTAAAATTTAAACATGAGAAAATGACTTCTCATTGATTATCCATCTATTTTGTGTGAACATCAAATAATTGTACTATACTTAAACAGTTATAAAACAACAACTGAAAACAATCAAAGGGGAAAGACTGTACCAAACAGAGATGCACTTCAGTGTGTATACCAGCAAGTGTGTGCCTCAGAGTATTTAATTGTTGGAGTGAAGGACCGTTTTGACACTCACTTCTGGACTGCACCCAGTACTGTTTATGACAGGATAAACAGTATTGAAAAGATGCATTTTAATCCTGTTGGAAAATCTTGGCACCTGGCCAGCAAAGCTAGAGGGGTCTCTGACACTGGTCTCTACTTAGACTGAGAGTGGACAATCCAGACTGTGATAAAATGCACTCATTCATTGTCTCAAAAACCCCAAAGTAGAGACTTGTGAGCAAGTCTACTTCAATATGTGAATTGTAAAAATATTGAATATTTGGATACCTTCGATTATTGACATTAGTTTCAACATCTGTGCAACTTCTGTCAGGGTTCCCAACTACTAGATTATTACTCAAACCACCCATGTAACTGACAATTTTGCTATCACTGCCGGACTGCTGATGCAACAAGAATCCTCTTTGCTGCCCTGACACACCAGTGCTGCGCAGCCTCAATCTTGCTTTTTGAAACATTTATTTTCAAATTTTGATATTCTTTCTCAGCATGAGAGAGGTCAAATGTGAAACATTATTGATTGACACCACCCAATATGACAACTTGTGGCCAGGCTACCATTCTCTCTACAAACACCTCAGTGTTCCCACCTCTCTTACATTTTAACTTAGTACCTTGTCCACTGCAGGGACGATCTAATTGTGTCAATCTCTGATCAACTTTCTTTTGTACCCATTTTTAAGACCTGAGGACATTAATATCAAGGACATCATAATCATCTGATGTGGCCTCATGACTACTATAATTTGACTTTTTACATTTATCTTGCTAACTTGTGAACAAGTTTTGAACCCGTACTTAACTTAATGTCATCCTTTGCTGTCCTCTGCCAAATTGCTCTACTTGCTGTTGCATCATCTGTTGCTGCTCCAGCCACCTCGGATTCCACTGCATCCAAGCGTGCACTAACTTTCTTCTGCAGTTCCTAAAGAATTCTACTCTGTGCAGACACGTCCTGCTCCTCTTCAGATTAACTAGTGGCCAGGTCACTGCCACAAATAACTCTGTCTTTCTGTTTTATTTTGCCTCGCTGCTGATCCAAACCTTGGATCCCTGGTGTGCTTGGCAAACTGTTCTGTGAAGTGTGAACATTGTCCATACTTTTTGTTTTAGATTGTTTATTTTTCTTAGCACTTGACCTGATTCCAGAAAGTTCAGTCACTGGTTCTAATAACACACAGTTCTTTCCCATGGGCGGCCAGTGTATCTGTTCACATTTTTACAGAATGTTTTTGATTTTCCTATTTTATCTAATTTAAATAATTTAAATATTTATTTTGTCTCTGTCACTGAAAAACATAAGCCAGAAAGGCTAGCAGCCGTCTGTTATTTTGACAAACTTATTTGTTATTGTGTCATGTGATCAGACCAATTGTGGGAGTCTGTTCGATTGAGCCGAGCATGTTACCACTGCACCACCATGACCCCTCAGCGCAGAGGAATCTGCTGAGGTATTTCACATTTTACCTTAGGTTTATGGTACGGTATACAAATCTCGCTTTTGGGTTCACCGATTGACCTGCCGATCATTAGAAGGGTCATCTTTCATTAATTTTCCTCCAAATGCATAGTATGCATAGTATCACACTATTGTGGTCTACATATTATGAAAACTTTACTCAACTGATTTTTGTATAACAATTTTATACAATTATGTCAACACATAAGGCATTGTGGCTAGTTCCAGAAAACTAGCAGTAATGAGTAGGTTAAAGTTATGGCCTCTGTATTTCCAATCTTCTGTTGCTATAAGTATTCAACCTTGCCCGAGGATTCATCCACAAGTGATGCCATTCTATAGAGACAGCTAGATAGTTCTAATGAAGCATTAGCTCAAAGCCTGGATTAGTGCAACTGCAAAGTTCCTTCACTTTAAAACCTAGAAATCAGAAGGCACGCATTGTCAAATCTCATACTCAGGACCCACACACATCACTGCAAACCATGATATCTCATCATCACCACAGTCAAGATCAGTGCCCATCTTCTCAACCATAATGGACACAATGACTGGGCATAACTAAGATTAAAAACATAATTGAGGATTGAAAAGGATGGCTCTGAGGTCTACAATGTCTCCATAAAATGTGTATACTCTTATACATGTATCAAAACAAAGAGAAAACCCATTGTAGATGACAGACGTCCCAACAATAAATGGGGAAAACTTGGTATGAACTTTTATGTCAGACTATGGTAGTTATCAATGATCATTCTTGTTATCCAGAGATGGATACTGCTTGAAGAAACATCTGCAAACTCTTTTGCATAAACTTTAGTTTTGTCCAATGATACGTAAGTTACTAAGTTTGAATTTTCAAAAGTGAGGACTGGCTGCATTTTATTATTGATTTCCTAACAGTTTACAACAGGTTTCAGTGACACGACACAACACAATTTTTTTAACCACGTTAAATGAATTTGGTTTTATACAAGTTAAATGAATTATTGAAAACATAATTAATTATCTGCAACATTTTCGAGAACTAAAATTTTTTTTCTCTGCAAATACATTTGCAACTGAATGTTAATTTATTTCAATATCTATTTTACTGCTCTACTTCACTCTAATACTCAGTACATAGTATTACTTTCAGTCAGTTTTCATTGTTAACAATTTATCTGGTCAAATTTATTGATTTCCTTGTCCTTACACAAAACAAATTAGAATGCTATATTTTCTAATCATAATATTAAAACTTTGGTTTTACACCCGTTCAATAGTCAACGTCATATTGCCCACTGCAAACCCGCAGAGAAATGACAGCCAGTGATGATATGCTACATTTGCTGAGCACAAGGACACAGGGGGACCTCTGATAAATCATAAATTACAAAATATATATAATATTATTTCAATAATGTGTGCATACATTGCCTTAGAACTTTTTCAAATGATCAAAAGCAAATTTTCAAAATTGATTGTTGCACTTTATTACCTGTGTCCTTGTATTTGATAATAGGGCTGAAACAGAAAAAAATGACTTTATAAGTTTTATTGTAACTATACATATGTTATTGCTGTTTAGCTTTTGTCAAAAATGAGAAAGTCTGGGAAAAACATAACCATTGCTGTACTAGCATTACAAACATTTATTGACAAGTTGCTTCTGATAGTCTAGCAATAAAGTTTACTTGATCTTAGTCAATGCTTTTGGAAGACTTTAAATTTCCAATGTCACTGTGTGCAACAAATACAACATTCCTTTTTGGCATAAACATCTAAAAACTTGAGATGAAAAAAAACAAGTGTCACATGGTTGCAATGGAACATTGAATGCTAACACTAGAATAAAAGGTTGTCAAAATCCCATTCATGTACTTTCAAGAAACTTGTATAGATATTATCATGCTTTTTGTAGTAGTTTTCAATGTATTTGAATACTTCAAAAATATAAAGTAAACTCAAATTGACAGTTGTTGATTACCACTCCACATACCTACTGCAGTGTATGGGTTGATACCTTGACAATTTGACAATCTAACTTTTGTCTGAAACACAAAAACAGGTTGTCAAATGACGTGAATGTACTTTCAGAAAATCTGAATGGATTTGAACATTCTTTTTGTACTGGCTTCCAAATCCAATTCAACTCTTCAAAAGGTGAAGTCAACCTGATGTGCAACATCTGTTGCTTGTCAACCTGTATACATTCACCGCACTGTATTGATATCAACATTTTACAGGTGTAGTTCATTCAGATTGGAGGTTAGCTGAAGTTCTCAACACACGTCCACCATGAGGTAATTTTTTTGCTAAATCAGAACATTTTTGTTATAATTATTGTAAGAAGAAACTAATACAGGTAAAAAGTAGGCTATGTCAGAACCACATGTTTTAAAAATTAAAATGTCAATAAAAACTTTAGTATCACTTGGTCATCAACATATCAATTTATAAAGTCTGAACATAATGTCTTTGAAAATAATTTTTATTTACCAATTGTGTTTATTCTATGGTACAGTGTTGTGAGACATTACATAAAACAATGTAAGAATTTTAGTTCATATTAGACATCTTATTAAACTAAAGTAAGTGACTTCCAGCTTATGCTTCAGGTATTTGTCCCTGCTATCTTATGTAGATAGCAGGGACAAATACCCGAAAGAATCCAAACCTATTACCTTAAGCTTAAGACACTTTACAGGAAAAAGTTATCTCTAGCCTCAAACATTAAAACTATGGAAGGCAAACTGTCATTGTGTCATTTGTCAAACTGTCATAATGTCATTTACTTAAATTCTTGCAAGAAATGCCAAAAACCATATGTTGGTGAAACCAGCAGAGCATTCAGAAAGAGAATGTACAAGCACAAATCCTCGATACAAAAACATGGACTTATCACACCATGGATATGGATGGCATGGATATTCAAATTACACTGCCTAGCCCCTATTGGCATCAACCAATTTGTTTGAGTCATGTAGGTATGGTCCGACAATCTGGCACTCCGTAGTCAATTTCCTATGTAATCTATCTTATTAAAGTAGGCAAAAGGGGTTTCGGTCTACTAGCGTGACCTGCAAAACCATCAGAGACATGAATAGTGCAAAGAGGCGGTCACCCATCCTAGTACAATTGCATCCCATTGCTGCTTAACTTCGGTGATGAGACAAGTACTCATGTCACAACTCATGAAAGCCTCGCTAGAGCTCCCCTTAAAACTAGGAAAACCCAGTTTAAATGGTTCTACTTGTTGGTTCTGATCAAGAAGTGTTTAAAAAGTGGGTCAATATTTCTGTTTATTCAGCCAAATAAGGAGAGATCTACATTATTTAACACAACATATGAAGTACCTAACACAAAATGACATAATAGTGGCATAAACATGCTATATTCAGCCTGCAATGTCAGAAATAATGACTTTGGATGAATACTTATGAATACTTAAGTAAGCGATTAATTGGTAGTAGTCGGTTGTGTTCAAGTTTTGTGCAATGAAATTGTTTCACATTTGGTTATATGATTAGTATTTGATAAATTTTGTGTAAAAATCGGCAATTACCGCTAATCTCCCCCTCCCCCCAAGCCCAAACGTATTTGGGTTTTGTCACCTGTGAATTGGTAAACTGCTATCTGAAATGAATTACAATGATACTATGGGAAAACTGGTTAAATGAAAGGATTACACTGGTTATGTAACAAATATAGGAAAGACAAAACCAATTTCCTGTGTTTTAACAAAAAAGTGTACATCATTTCTTCGTCATCACTTATACAACTGTAAACTTGGTCCCACTATTCAAAGTGTTTTGGCCTTTGATTTCCTTAAGTGAAAAAAACAACACAAGTTCCTGATTACCCTCTAGTAGGGTAGCTGAGGTTACAGACGGAGCAGTGCCACCTCCAGAAACATTGATGGAAACATTCCCAAGGTATGTCAAAGAATACTGAGACAAGCTGGTCGCGATGTTCCAGCTCTGTCAGCAGAGGCAGTAGACACTGTGGGGGAGGTCACCCTGGCAACAGTGGGATGTTTTGACACCTGGGATGAGGTACCAGTTTGTGGAAAATAAATAAATACTTACTGCTATGACTGTCCATCATCAACCTACTTAAGTAGTGCAGTCTGGTCAATGAACTGAGTGATCAGCCAGTAAGACTGGTCCTGAAAGGATCTTCACCCAGATGGGTGAATTTCATTTGATGATGCCTTCATCCAAAGGCACCAGGACCTCTTCAAGCCAGGAGTAGAAGCAAACAAGGTGTTGTCAAACAGTTCAAGAGCCCTCTGGATATCTTCAGTGTCCTCTTCTTCCTTCCTGTACTTCTTACTGTACACATGGGGTAACTGGTCAATGGACCCAGCAAGAGCCTCTTCCTCAGGTTCATCAAGAAGAGCAGAAACACTGGAACTGGAGCAGTGTTGAGGGACCAGTAAAGGGAGAAGTGGATCAGTAATAAAATAGAAGCTGAACCCGCTGCTGCTGCTGCTGCTGGTGCACTGTCAGTTCTAACTGGTTTCAACTGAAAGTACAAAAAGGACATGCATTCAACTATGTGTCACCATAGGGACAATGGCGAGATCATATTTTCAATAAAGGTCCTGCAGGAAACACGTAATTGTAACACCAGAAAATAAAAAATACTGTGTAGTCCAAAACATAGCCCTCACATGCGTCATAATGTATAACTTCCTACGGAAGTACATTGTGGCTGTGGAACAGTAGAATCCTGATGATGACCCACCTGAAACAGACGAGCAGCTAGTTACTGGAAAGCCCTGGAGTGGACAAAAAATCCATCCAAGCTGGTAAAGCAGCAAAGATCTACTCATAGACCACTTCGTGAATGAAGGGGAAGTAAGATGACACTACAACTTAACATGAGGGGAAACATAGCCCGGGACTGAAACTACAATGATTCCTTTTTAGGACTAATCAAAGGCCCATCTCAGAATTGCCAACGATTCCAAGAACTTTACCGTTAAGCTGGTTTTTAAAACCTAAACCCCACACAGACACATCAGTCTATTTCTATCTCTCCAAAGTCACCCATAAGCACTTGGACATGACCAATATTTGGCTGTAGAACATTAATAAATTGGACTTTAACCTAAGAACTCCAGTCTCCTAAAGTTGACTTGAACATAGACCCACAATGGGCTCGACTGGTGCCTTGCAAAAACTTGCAAAGATATATATTGCTGACAACTGCACACAATAACTGCAAAGATATCTCTTTCTTGGTCCCCTAATAGTTTAAACACCAAGTGGTAAAAGGGCCTGGGTTCAAACCACTGAACTACATATCAAAAATGAGCCTTCCATTTAGATTCCTTCCATCTTTTCAAAACTGTTTACTTTTCAGTTATTTTTCTAAAGTGTTTCTTTCCAAAGTTCTTTCACTGTCTTCTCTTCAAAATAATTTTTTCAAATTTTTTGTCATTGTTCTTTTAACACTTCTAAGCTAATTTTAAACAGGGGCAAAAGTCTTTAACTATGTTATTCCTTTGGAGGAATTTACTTTCATCAAACAACATTTTAATAAACAAATACTAAGGATATGTACTTTCAGACAATTTTTTGTTTGCGTGCCTTTGAGTTATTTTTTTCCAGGGGACAGTATCATGTATGTTGTATTGGAAATCACTTCAGTTTATTAATTATTATGGAATATGTTGGTGATCCTGTAGGGACCCTTTTTGGCTGGAGAACGGGCTAAGTCAGCCTGTTACTGGGGATAGGTGGATCTATGGTTGCTGCAGCTGCTGGTGATGCTGTTATGGAGGAAGTGTAAATGCTGTTGGCTTGACTTTTGTGATTGTCGATGTATCAGTGGTAGGCAGTGGTCTCTAATTCCTATGTCTGTAGCAATTCACAGATTGACGCACTGTTGTGTGGAGATTCCACATCAAAGAGAAATGGTGGGCTGCCAAATGTTTTGGTTAGTAAAAGAACCAGCTTCACAAGGTTCATTGTGTTTGACATCATGTATGTCTGCTGCTATTGCCTGGCGATAGGCTGGCTTAATACTCAAGAAGTTGACGGCTGTGGCTATTGAATGTAAATGGCACACTCTGTGGTGAGACAAAAGTGGAACTTTGTTGGAGTCTTAGCCTCAGTGGAACAGTGGTAAATGCAATCTCCTATAGCTAAGAGGTCGGTGTTTAAATCCTGATCAGCAGTGTGTGGATTTCAGTTCTAAAGGCAAAAAGACAGCTTCTGTAAGTTCCTCCAATTCTTTTGACCAGAAATTTGAAAGATGCAGCATACCTTCTCTTGGACTTCTTCTGCCAGCTTTTATGAAAGAGTTCATTAACCATCCCATGTGGCAAGGATGTACATCTATCTCATTGCTGAGATCTGGCTTTGGTGTTCCTATTTGGTGAGGTAGACTTGGTCTTTGACTTCCCATGCTGGTTTCCACTCATTTCATGATAGGTTTAATTTCATCTCTGTTAAACGGGAAAATTTCAAGAAACCACTTTAGGAACCAATATTTTACAAATATACTTTGAATGCAATAAATATATTGATTGTACAATTTCCTAAAAATTCAGCTCTGTTAACATCTGGACTTTAGATAGCCCCCTTTAATCATACTTGTCTTTGTTCTGTGTGTAATACAAAGGTACCGGGACCCAATGCCCGCATAGAAAAGACAATTTATTGTAGATATTTCTAATTTACTTGGTAGAGTGCCTAAAGATCCCCTCTCCCACAGCCAAGTAAGGGGAAGAATAATAATATGTTTATATAAGGCCTTTTGGCAGGTCCTTCTTGAAAGGAGATATATAATATCCCCATGCATATCAGCTCTGTTAACACCTAGATTTCTGGGAAGGTATCGTAAGCTCGGCTGGTTAAAAAGAACTAGGCTTGTTGCTCTTTATGTATGTAAGCCCAAGATAGTTGGATCAAGACTACGAAGAGACCAAAAATATGTGATTCTTCTGAAAAATTAAAAACAAATTTAGGATACACAATGCTATGTTTAAAACATTACCAAATTGTTGGCTCATATAATTGGCCATAAGAAAAATGCTGAAAACAGTGTTCAGTGGAAGGTTATTTTGCAGGAATGTACAAGATGCAACAAGTTTAAATATTACCTTTTGGGGAGGGGGGAAATTTACATTTGAAATATTTATTTCCTTACACTCACATTTGATAAGGGTAAAAATTTGATGGGTTACAAACTATTATATATAGTTTTTAACTGTAAGTTATTTTCAGAAATAATTCTGAGCACGTTCTTTGAAAACAATTCTCTGCATATTCAGGATGTGATATGACTGACAATTAAAAGCAATATTACCATAACTACAGCAAGAGAAAGATATCTTCTTCTGGAATTTATGCTTGTTTAAAACTAATTTTGCACTAACTAATTTCTCCAAACAAAACATTACTTTTAAATGCTTGATATGTCAGAAATTATAAGGCTTATATAAAAGTGTTATACAGAAACACAAAAAACCCTTGCCTCTTCATTTTAGTTGACTTTGAGAAAGCCTTTGATTCATTATCCCAGTACATTTTTTTTCATTTTATTTATTATATTATGAAATATTAGCCATACTGGTTTCTAAAATATTGGTTTTAGGTCATTTGTCTGCATCTCTTATTGGATAAAATGATATAATAAAAGCACCAGGAGAGTGCATACCTCTGCCAAGGGATGTATAATTATTTAATGGCCCGGTAATAGGTAAATAAGGGAATTTACTTAAATTCTGGATTTTTTATATTTTTGTATTCATTCAGTGATCCAGATCACTCTTAATATTTAATCGGATCTAAGTTGTACAAAGACCCATCTTCTCAATTTCTTTATGAAGATCTGACCAGTAGTATTCGTATAATCCTCTTAACAAGTAAAATAACAAACAAACAAACCATCATTATTTTAGGACACTCTTGGCGGAGGTCTAACATAAGTACCTATGTACTACAAGCAGGTTCTGTCGGATCCATTTGTAATGCAGAATTGAAAGGACAAGGTAGCAAAAGGTACTGTAAAGATAAAATAGTATCAGAAACAATGGAGAAGCCAACAAAGTATAAAATTCTTTACGATATAGACATATAACTCTAACTGGCAAAATTGCAGTCATAAAGAACATTATTTTGTTTTAGTTCAACCATCAAATTTAAAAACAGATAGAAGCGAAAGGGTGGACTATTGAGTGTATTTTAATCCAAATAATTAACCATAAAGAATCACACAAATTGGTCTGGAGAGTGCAATTTGAATATCCAACTCAATTGAGTGTGCCTTCATTTGAATGTGTCGGATTCTTCAAATTTTAGTGTGCACCACTCTTCCACAGTGAACTGCATATGTTTGTGGCTATGTCCATCACTTTTGAAGTGGCATGATACTGGTGTGAGTTGTCCATCTTTTTGGACTGTAGCTTTATGTTCATACATCATTTTTCTAAGTGCCCTTGATGTTTCACCAACATAGTACATTTGGCATTTAGTACATGCTATGAGATATATTGCATTGTATAATTCACATGTGACATGTTTTGGTAAAGCATTGGGGACCATGGTACAAGCCAACTGCCAGTAAGTCACCACCCATGGACTTCCTGAAGAAGTCAAACCAATGTTCAAAATATCAAAATGGTCCACCACACAGATAGGTTGTGTGCCCCTAATCAGCTGCCATAATAATTCAACACAAACTGAAGAAACCCAGTGCTCGAGTTGTTCTTACCAGGAGCATTTGTTCATTCAAAGGCATGGCTATATTAGGATGTTATTAATAACCTACACCATAATTACTCAGAACCCACCACATTTCCAGAAGAGAGACACAAAATGCTTCCCCTTAGCACCTCAGCACTAAAAAGATGGACTGCTAAACTGGATGACCAGTTGATTCCCAAGAGTCCTAAAGATTTTCATAACACAGGAATTCACCATTATTCACTAAACCAGAAATCCTGATTACAAGCAAGTAATATCAGTAATATCAGAAAACCCAAGGCCCTCACTGTGGATAATGAAACTTATCAGGCAATCTGTTCAAGAAAGAAGACTAGGCCAGCATTAGTTACTTCTCCCAGAAGGTTATTTCTGCCCCCACCACCACCAAGAGATGGCTCATGGACTTATCAGACTACCAAATTCTAATAAGACACTCTTTAATTTAGACACTATACATACTTGTTAATACCCAAATATATTGTTTTTAAACCTAAATATTGGAAAAAAATTTATAAACGAAAATAAATATATAAATTAATTATAATCAAATAAAAATAAACTCAAAATGGTTATATGTCTTTTAATGAGGGTTTATACATATAAACAATAATTTATATATATGTCATGGTAGAAAGTCCAATCTGGTAGAATTTCAAATTCTACCAGTAGAAGTCTGATTTATAGATAAACTTGGTAGAAAGTCCAATTGGAGTTTCTACCTGTAGAAAGTCCAATCTATGAGATTTGGGTATTGTCCTGGGTCCGAAATCTAATAGATAGCCTTTAAAAATGCTCAAGAAGAGCAAGGCAATGAGTGACCTATAGTCACCATCAACAGATGTGCAGATGACATAACAGACCCCACCACTACACTGCAAACAAAATCAGCCACTAAAAAATGCACCTCTAAGTCTAGAACCTGAAAACCCCTAGAACCAGTGTCCACAATGGTACACAGGTACAGAACCGGCAGGGAACTGGTCTAGAACCGGTTCAAACCATAGCCTCTGATGAGACTGATACCTACCTTATTAGTCGGAATACAATTTACACAGTGTAGATAATACTGGGCAGTTATACACTTCCTTCTTGCTCAGTTTGTCGAAAGCAGGGAGCAGATTTTTTCTAATATTATTAAAAACATTTGATTTCTGAACTCTAAATAATAAAATTATCAGGAGATAAATCCATAGAGGTTATGATGTGGAGTGTATAATAGCTAATACATTTTCCTTTAATTTTCTCCAATTATCTTATGTTTCAATGTCTTGTCAAAAAACACTGCTTAGCTCATATTTCCTTGATTGCTTGGTTTCAGATATATCATCTTTCTGTGGCTCTGTGGATTCATACAGTCAGCTGGTTCTTCATGTATGTTGCTTGTTATTACTATTCTATATAATCAACATGTATAAGATGAAAATAATTTATTATTATTATTATTATGTACCACATAATGTGTTTGAGACAAATTTGGAGGAATATAAACCGGGAAATATATTTATCCCCTGCCACCGCTCCCCCCTCCCCCCATGATGGAAGTAGAATTTCATATGCATCAACAAGTGTTATTATGGGGCAAATATCCACAAATTTATAAGCCTCTGTATTTGTTGCATAAAATTCCATGCAGAAATGGCATTACTCAAACAAAGTGGTAAATAATTGACGCAAAATTCTGAATATATCTTGTCATAAAAGTTAATGTGTACATATCTTGGGTAATTTTTCCCACTGCATATAATGCTCAAGATTAGTTAAGTCTGAGACTGAACTGGTTTAGACAAGTACAATGTGCTAGTTAAAGATTACCTAATGCTCCGAGAAACAGTACTTTGCTGATGCTTATTCCTTTCATAACCATTATAGATGTGCAGTATTTTAAAGACAGATTTAAATGTAATACATGATATTAACAAGGAGCGTATCCTGAGATATTAACAGGAGTGTATCCTGAGAGATTAACAGGAGAGTATCCCGAGAAATTAACAGGAGCGGATCCCAAGAGATAAACAGGAGTGGATCCCGAGAGATTACCAGGAGCGGATCCAGCTTAAAATAAGGAGGGAGGTCGAGTGTAGGTGCACAAAAGCTAGGGGAGTCCCTGGTTTGTCTCCCTCCCTCCTCTCCCACGCATGACCCCTTCATCATCCTCCCCCTTGACATCCCCTCTCTGCCCTCTGGGGAAACATTTGTAAATTTAATTTCTTTAATTTTTGGATAAATCTATATCCAGCACAGGATAATCAACTTTTAAATCTGTGTCTGTTGCTTTGGGGCTTACAGCTGAAACCTCTTTACATTTTTCAAGGGTATGGTTCAAACCCCCTGACCCCACACCGCCACCCTCTCTGGATCAGTTAGTGCGATTATCTCCTGTGCTAGATGACTTTGTTCACTGCTTCTCTTTTTTCTTTAAACATTATATTGTGATATAGACCATAGAGTGTTTTGCAAATAAGGTTAAACCTCAGTGACTTTCTTTCTGTTAACTTTATGTTTTCTTTTTAGGCTTGGATTGCCAGAATGAAGCAGAGCTGAATTTTAGCAATATAGGTAAGAAAAATCCGACTGCTACAAGATAGCTGATACAAATCTACAGATAAATTTGATCTTTCAGTTATGGGAATGTCACTAATTTGAGAGTTGGGCTGTACTTGTACAGTCAGGATGGGTCATGTGGCACTTTGAGTCCTGTAGTACATCGAGATATTGCACTGTGAATAAAAACAAAATAAAAATACAAAGTGTGACTGTTTTAAAAACTGAGCAATGTGCAAGACAAAACCAATACAATTTCTTAAACACTGGGGTTATACTAGTGTATCTACTTATATTCAAAACAATTCTAGATGCAGTATTTTGGTTACTCTGTAGATTTATGTATATTACACTTGGAGAGACTCCTGAAAAGTGAGTTACAGCAAGTACAGAAGCATCATGAGTAAGACGCCACCTGACATGTCAAAAGTCAAAGCATTGCATAAAACAACTTTTGCATACATTCTAAACATGTTTGGACAATGAAAAATCAGAATTTGAGGCCTATCAAAGATGTCAGTTGGGAAACATCCTTTCAATTTATCCCTCTGTCTTTTAAACCAAATACAATAAACTCAGTCTTTTCAGGTTTCAGTTTAGTTTACTAGTGGATATCCACTTGATAACAGCATGCACATGTGCAACTGTTCAAAGGCAACAGATGTATTTTTCTGGGATAAATGGGCATAAACCTGGGTGTCATCTCCATAACACGAAACTTTATTCCATTATGTTTACCAATAACGAAACTGAGGACAGTGAGGACAACAAAGGGCACAGGACAGACCCTTGGGGATCACTGAATAGGAGTTTACAGAGATCAGACAGAGTAGAACCACTTTATATTGACTTAGTTAAGTAGAAAGTGAACCATTTAAGAACAGAATCCTCTATTCCAAACCAAGTCTCAAGACAACTGAAAAGAGTGGAATGATCAGTTGTATCAAAGGCAGCCAAGAGGTTAAGTTATATCAAGGTTTCCCTCTTGACAAGGATAAGTGAACTTCATTTTTATGGAAAGATGAGCTGTCTCGATCAAATGACCTGTTTTATATGCAGACTGATACAGGTTTTCTAAGTTATGGACATGGATATTTTGTAATAGTTGCAACCACACATTCAACCAGCCTTGATATAAAATTTAGACCAGATACAGGGTGATAGTTCTTCAGGTCATCTGCTGGAAGAGTAACCTTTTTAACAAGAGGAGTAACCACGGCAATTTTGAAACCACCCCTCTTTAAGTGAACTGTTGAACAACTCTGTAATTGAACAACTCTGTAATTGATGGTAGTATAAACTATAATGAACCCAACCTGACCACAGTCCTATCCACTTAACTAATAGTTAAAACAACTTTGTCCACCCTGTAAGTAATATGCCTAGTGATCCGTCCAGTGTTCACCATCACAAAACGTCTATTTCCAAGTGTTCAAGAGAATAAGTTATTGGGGGTATGTCTGTTTGTTGGTCTGCATTGTTCATTACTCCAAAATAATTACCTGATCTCCATGAAATTTTTATGTGGGTAGGGCCTGGCCAAAGCAAGATGGAAGTGGTAATTTTGGCATAGATCCAGATTATATTCTAGATACCAAAAAATCCCTTTCAAAACACATTTTTAAATTTATTTTCAATGACTGGCTTTCTTGGTGACATTACTCCAAACGTAATGAACAGATCTTTCGATGTTTTCATGTGGGTCAGATCTGCCCAATGGAAGAAGAAAATTCATTTTGTGAAACATCAACATTATATTCTTAAAACAAGAAAAAACCCAAATTGTTAGAAATGTCCCCATCGCCCGAAGGACGTCTGTACTCTACAAGTGCTTTTGGGTGTTTTTCAATACTTCAAGCGTTTTTGGTTTTATACTTTCCTTGCATTATGATCTAGTAACCTACATACCACAATGTCTGCATTACAAAAGTTAAAAATAAAACTAACTAGTAATCACTATTACCCAATAACATGCATAAATTTCAGGAGTGTTTCTGATATAAAATGCAGGAACAGTAGAACTTATCACTGAGTTTAAGACTTAAGACTTAGCCAAAGGTCAGAATTATCCATTAAGAATCTGCTAATACCCTAAGTTTTAGCCTGAATAAGCCTGCGTTTAAGATAAAAGTTTTAACTTTATGTCTAAGTCCATGCTTTTTTGTAAAACCAGGTACCTTAGTTTAACGAATATCTAAATTAATGGCAAACAACAAGGTAACCCCACATTAGACTCAGAACAAGGTTTCATGCATAGTTTTTGCTTAATCCATAAGTCTGGTTATATGGTGACACAAAGTTTTCTCTTATCTCTGTCACAAGAATTGTATAAGAATAATGCAAGGATTCTAAAATCATATGTACAATTATTTTAGGTTGTGGCTGGTCTGTATCTGCAAGTGACATGAATGCTTTCAAGGGTTCTGGTGAAGAATTGATCAAAGTGGGTTCGAGCTCATTTTTTATCCTCCTATCGTTTGATGTGAAAATTGAATTGCTGAGAGTTGAAATGGAAGTTGTCAACATTACAGGAGTAAGTTCAGACAATTTTCATTTTGTTTTTATTTAATATGTTACATGTGGTATATGTCATATCACCACAGCTTGGTGAGGTAGATGAATGAAAACAACACACACAAGATTTTGCACCACATATCACAACTGTCTTATTTCTAAAAGAATAGTTTGGAATTATACAATAAAGACTGAAACTTTTTGAAGGTTCAGGTTTAAAATGACTTCAGGATAAACCTTTACATTGATTAAATGTTGTCTTAGGCTGTTTTTGTCTTCACTCTACACTTGATAACTTCAGCATTTGAGATTTAAACATTGTCTCAAGTGTAAATTCAGATATTAACAGACAAAACCTGACCTATGACCTACTTGATAACATTCAGAATGTTACATCTATTGCCTTCAACAGGAAAAAGCTCAAAACTTATTTGCTTGCAAAAACCTCTCCAGGATAGCCCTTCCGCCTCCCTGTGTCTTTTGTGGAATGCCCTGGCTATGTTAATGGAGTAACTCCTATTCTTTATTTTATGTATAGTTATACCATACGGTTTGTCACAAGATGGAGCTTGAGTACAAAAAATGTTATTATATTAGATTACTGGTGAATAATGGTTTCCTTATGGGGCAGTTACACTTACGAGGACTGTCAGAGAGTAGCCTGAGAGCATTGTTTTTCCGGGGCATACCTTGTTGCCATATGGACCATCTACAGAGGGCCCCCATTCTCCTTATATTTAGTAATGGATTACCAAGGATTCCTGCCTGTCATTAAAGTATCATTACCCACTATGGTCCCTCCTCCCCGTAGATTGCTCCCAAACATTATGTGTCACACTAAATTTTTGGAACATTGCCAGATGAGCCCAACACAACTGTGATTCACCAAACATGCCTTAGTATACTCTAGAACCATTACATATCCACAGAATCTTTGAATGTAAATTTTTCCAAATTTTTATTACTTCAAAATCTTTTGATTCCAAAATATGTTGGTCAGTCGGTTTGTATATTTGTATACAAGTTTTGCCTATATCCATGTCAGAATAGAGCACAACCTAATTTTAACAGAATGTGAAGCATTTTCACATAGCTATGACCATTTTAGCTACTGTGAGGAAATGACTTATAACTCAGAAATTATTTAGAGTATTCCTGTTAAATATTTTGTTCAGGTACTTTAACTTAAGCTATAAGATGGCACATAATTTGGAGCTCTGTTGCATTAGCTAAGCAGGTAATATCTATTTTCTGATTTGTAGCAAATTAATGTCAAATTTCTTCGAAAGTATTGTATATAGTGACTATCATTGAAACTATTATTCACCTATGTTAAGTTATAACATAATAAAGTTGCAGAGCTGTAGCTCATTGCATAGGTAAGCAATAGCTACAATGAGTATATGTTGAGTAAGTAGTTTCTTTGTTGGTACATTGCAGTTTTTCATTTATATACGCTGCTAGATTGCGACAAGATTTCGAGGTTGCCACTAGACCGAGTGCTTGTCTGTCTGTCTGTCTGTCTGTATTCACAACTATTCTAAAACTAGTTAATGGACCATTGTGTTTCAGGCCCGACCAAAGTAAAAAGTCATCTGGATCCAGAATGAAGGATCTGGATCTGTGGATGCAAAAAAATTCTGACTTTTCATCAGTCCCAGTTCAAAGAGTACATTGGTGTAACCACAATAATTATGAAGAAACTAACATTTCTTTTTTTTCTTAATGTTTAGATATTGATCATTCCAAAACACAAATCACCTATGCTTATACCAAATGACATGCTTACCTTTTATTCCACAGCTTGGTGTAGTTATTGGTTCTGGATTTAATTTAGTTGCCAATTTTTACCAGGTGAGTAATTCAAACTTAGTATCAGAAAAATCAATATCATCTTTATATGAGTTTAACAAGAAAAGCTCTTAGTTAAGGTTAATGTTCTACATAATTGAAACTTCAATAATCTTTTTCTCTTTGCCTTCATGCAGCATTTTTTTAAATAGAAACATCAGGCACAAAACATACATTTTCATATATTCAGTTGTAAAATTCAATAGGACAATTTAGAAAACAATTAAAAGGGATCTATGCTCCCTTTATCAGTGGCAAAAGAATAGATAATATGGTATACAGAAATGAGTTTAAATATAGATCTGAGGTTCTAGTGGTGAGCAAGTATGGCATCTAATCATAGGCTGTCACCTCTGTGGGTTCGAGTCCCATAAGTGGCAATGCTGAGGACCTGTCCCAATATGAGCCTAGCTGCTGAACGGTACGTAAAAGCACAACTTTGACTTTAAATATAGATCTGCAGTGTAGCCACAAGTTCTTATATGGTTCTGTCAAACATATTTTATTCTGAAAAAAAATTTCTTTTGAAGAAGTTCAGTAGAGTGATCACAACATAAAAATTTGAAATAACTGCAGTAGTATTTATGTCACTAGGACAGATCTACATAAGACTTCATTATTCTGTTTGTTATGCTTCCTTGTTTAAATTCCCGGTAATTACATATTGATAACCACAAATCTATAAAATTTGAGTTTAAACTTAGGTTGTAATGTTTGTAAGACTTGTAATATCTTTTACAAATCACTGCTTTTATGTTTTATACAGTGAGCCCGTAAGTACATTGTAGAATATAAAGATCATATCATTCTCACAAGACAATTAACACAAAATCATCTTGTTCCCATAAGATAATTAACTAGTGCACAAAAATTAATCCATGATACAAAGATAAGTTTTGTTCACGAGATCACCCTCATGCACACAAGATCACAAGATTATATTGTGCACACGATTGAACATTTTTTACACTTTTATAAGATAACCTTTACCATTACAAGATAATTATATTGTGTGCAAAACTTACCTCTTTATAATACTGTGATCTTGCGGGCCCAAGATCATCTTGCGAGCAAAAAGATCGTATTACGATCATGAGTTCAGCTCAAGACTTAATTATCTTGTGATCTTTAAATTATCTTGTGAACATAAGATCTTTTTGTGCACAAAACTTGGCACAAAATATAGACAATTCAATTTCCTAATAGGGGCTGTATAGTTTAAAGCCCAAAGACAAGGGAGCAAAGAGCATTTATAAGAACCTTCATACCTCTGTCAAGTGTGATGCTAATATAAACAAACTAATGTTGCATGGCAAGTGCATTGTAATCTACACCTCTCTCAGACAATTAACAACTGCTGTGTACAAAAGGGCTTATGTAGGAAGCTGCTGATAAAAATTTAAATAAAGTTTGTGTACTTTAAAACTGTAAAAAACTGCATCATGTAATAAAATTCCTTGAGGACATATGCCCTTTTAGCCTGGAAGGAAGAGTTTATCATTGCTGTCAAAAGGTGATATGTTCAATCCCAGCAGTCTGTGGTGTTTGTTGATATTTGTAAATAAGGGCTCCAAATGTATGATCTTCGTAATTTGGGGAGATTTTCATGAAAACTTTCTCCTTGAAGATAATTTATTAAAAGTTTGGCATTGTGCCAAGTACCGTATTGGTTATATTGTGACAAGTAGTTGGGAGGGCAGAGGAAACTGGTACATACAGTTGGTCAAGGTTCTGTACTGTAAACTGCTGTACAGCAGCAAGCAACTACTAGGTTCCCCACATGAGGTCGGGCCTGGATTCTAACTCTGATCTCAGATGTGGGAGGCAGGTGTGTTACCACTGTACAACCTTGCCTCCCCCTCCATAGTTTGAGCAGATTATTTCTGAAATACCTATTGTGAGCTCTGATACATCATGTCATTTTCAATGTATTAAGTAAGAAAAAAGTAACGACATCTTCATCTGGCCCCGCTCTACTTATAATGTCACACAGTTAATTTAGATAATTATTGACAATTAGAGTATGCAGAGAATGGAGGTTTAGTAATTGTAGTTTTGAAAAGGATTTCCTTAGTTAGAATCCTCATTGTCAAACAGCATCACTGTAGACTACAGCCATTTTCAAGGGGGCAACGATGGCACAGTGGTAACACACTTGGCTCCCACCTCTGAGGTTGGCAGTTCAAACCCCAGACCTTATGTTGGAAAGTTGGTAGTTGCGTACTGATGGTCAGCAGTGTACAGTACAGAACCTTGACCAACTGTATGTACTGGTTCCTTTGCCCACAGCACTACCTGCCATGATATGACCTATACAGTGTTGAAAGCGACCTAAAACCCAGAAGATATAAATACTACAATATTTCATATTTTGTAGAATGTTCCACTTGATGATGATTGGGGATTTGGCCAACAACCATACGTATTTGGCCGCCCAGATATTACAAGTGCCAGAATTGAACTTTCAGGCAATACTGAACACATCCAGGGTGTCAGAGGGTTAGCCCTAACTGTTTGTGTGCCAGGTTGGTGATATCTTCTCATTTCACTGAATTAAAGGTGTATATTCAGAATTTTGGGTCATATGTCAAAGTTCACCCAGAATGATAGTACTATGCATGAGCAACATATTCACACTATTTTGACTTCCCCCCAAAACTTACCGTATGTTGAAACAAAAACTTTTAACAAAATTAAATTACACATTTACTTTGTTGTTGTTGTTGTTGCACATTGTGTGACCTTCCACTGTGTAATATAATACTCAATCATGGCACAGCATAATGAAAATGCATGAATTTAATTTCTAATACTTGATACTACTTGAAACTATTCCCTGCATTTTACCCTCCCCTATTTCTGTGTGGGAGGTTACCTGGTCAGGTTCATTTATTTTCTAGATGAGAGGTTATTGCAATTATATAAGACACCTTTCATTATATGGGTTAGCTGTTGACATCTTAATCCATGACAAAAGAAACAAATCTTACCATCTGTTTGTGTACAGTAAATGACACAATATAAAGTACTTTACTAATGCATCTACCCCCCATCCAAGATCCCTGAAACAAGTACACTACAGTAGGGATATGGTTCCTGGACACACAAAGAGTTTCAATAATTTTTTGTCTTGCTGTCTTTATGAGTTTCAGCCTCAAATAAACAATTCACTTCCTAGATATAATGACTGAATCATAAACATGATGACAAGGAGAACTTACTTTCTCGAGGGATGCTGCTTCTTTGATTCCTACTATTATGCATATTGCTCCCATCCCTTGATGAAAATATTTAGCAGAAATTATTGTTATTAAAGGCTTGTATATATAGGTAAGTCATAGACATAAACATACTGCCACTTTGGTCTCAGTTCAAAAATCTAAAGTTAGGGCTTCTCATATGATGCCCCAAAACTCTGGTATGATTTGCCAATGGACATTGCAACTGTTCCTACACTTTCATGTTTCAAAAGGCGACTTAAAACCCTATCTGTTTCAGAAATCTTTCCCTCCCTACTTCTTCTGACTACAGAACTTCATTGGTCCCCTTGGTGATGACCCAATTATGATTTTTGACTTTCTGATTTGTGCATTACGATTTGGATGGTTTGCCTTGGAATCCGCCATTTCGCAGATTAACCACATGGATACTTGATACCTGATGGGCAACACTCATCTAGGAACACAGAGGAGCTGGGTTTTATCCCAGGGGCGATATTCACTGACAACGAGCAGTAAAGTTCAGATCAAATTTGAACAGAAATGATCAACTTTTGATCATATTTTTCTATCAACTAAGATTGGTATTCATGAAACCTTTGATCTGATTTTCTGATCAATGTACTTTGATGGATTTACTTTCCAAACAAGGCAGATCTTTAAACGAGCCACAACAGAGACAGAGGAATAAATGGTTCCATGAATAACAGTGGAAAACTAGACGCATTGTTCAATGATAACTTTTTCTCCCTCACTGACCAGTTATTATTTCTCACTACTTTGGTGCATTTGGATGATACTATCATATTGTTTTCATTCATATAAATATTTTTTAAATCAAAATATTGATCAATAAATAAAACTTTGGCAGATGATTAATGATACAGCAGATAGTTTGTCCATTTCTTGCAAATTACTGTCAACTTATGACAATATTTCATGTCACTGATTAAAAAAACAGATCAATTTTTTTATCCTTTCAGCTCAAGTGATTCCTGCTTTGTGAATAGCTATTAGATCTAATGTCTCACTTGAAACTTTTTTCTTAAATTTGATCTGATCTTGATCTGATCTTAATCCATGTTAGTGAATACCGCTCCTGGTATAGGAACATAGGCAGTAGCTTGAATGGACAATTCAAATGGCTATCCCCAGTGGCAGGCCAAAGAACCTCAGGGATGATGATAAATGGTCATCCCTGAGCCTCTGTCTTTCAATCAGGGGAGAATGAGTCACAATATCTTGGGTTGTACCTGTCCTTGGCTAGGAGGGGTTTCCGTTATAGCTCAACTGGTAGAGTGTTGGCCTTATGAGTGAGAGGTTTTAGGTTCGAGTCCCCTGGAAATCTGGTCCTGTGACATTTGGCGCCCAATGAGGGACTGTCTAGTGTGGTTGGATTAACTGTGGGGAGACAGTGGTGCTGGTTACTGTGAACTAGTAGGAACCGGGAACCCTGAGCTTTCATGTGTGAAGGGGAGAATGTGACAAATACCAAAATCACCACTATTGGCTTGGGTGGGAGGGATTTCCCTTATAGCTCATCTGGTATATTGATGGCTTCATGAGTCAGAGGTTCGGATTCATGTCCCCTTGAAACCTGATCCTGTGACATAATTATATACCAACAAAAATACTGGTACTAGTAAAGTTTTCTTAATGTCATGCCACAATTACTTTCGCCTTTGCTGAACTCCCACAAATGGAACATTAAAGCCTTTATCATCATGGATTCCAGCTTCCGGGAAAAAAATAAGCTCAAATGGTTATTCTTTTAGAAGTGTTCTTTTTATGAGTGATAACACAAGGTTTACATGAAACCAGTGTTCCAGGCTACTATATGACTACTCAACATACATCTTACAAATCAGAATGTTTATCTGTTATGTTTCTAGTAGGATGGGAGTGGGCTTAACTTTTGCAAACAAAGACTCAAATATGGCCACCATAATTTTTTCTCCACTTTAAAATTTGAAATGGCTGTAAATACAGTATAAATATACAGAACACCTCACATATCTTTAGACAAAATGCATCAAATAAAGGATATATTTAGTATATTTTGAATAGAAATAAAAGGTCACATGATACTGTGGTTATTCTTCTGGCCATAAAACTACCCATGGTGATATGGCCTATACAGTGTTGAAAGCGACGTTAAACCCAATATAAAAAAAATAGTAAAAATCAAAATAAATAAATAAACAGTGTTCATGTTTCATGAACATTATGTATTAAACATTACATAAATTAAAATGAAATATTTTTTTATCAAACAGAGTGTGTGCCGGGTCCATCCATTGTAACCAATCCCAGCCTTGATATCCTTCCTGGATTAAACTACATCCTCACTATCACTGGTCCTAGTCTCACAACAACAAGTGATCCCAAAGTTAGTGACAACCCAATAGCAGTTTTGGAAGGATCAAAGAAGAAACTCATCTTCAAGTAGGTATTCGACAGCAGAAATATATGGATATAACATTTCAAGTTGTCATTTAATGTAATAATACTTGTATCGTGTTTGATCTCTCTACTAGCAGACTTTGACATAATATTTTTAGGTGAGAGCTCTAGTCGCCCGCTCTGCTAGGAATCACTTTTTTTCATTTTTCTTTTGTTTTGTCTCCTGACTTTCATGAATTGTGGCACAGCATGATGAGTATCTGTCTGTTCACTGAAGTTAAGCAGCAATGGGCTATGTGAGTACTGGGATGGGTGACCGCTTCAGTGCACTACTTGTGTCTCTGATGGCTTTGCAGCTCACGCTAGTAGACCGAAACCCTTTTGGCCGTGCTCTGTTCTATTTTATAAGCAATAAACAATGTAACACCAGCTCTTATTTCAGTGGAGAATGTGTTTTCTGTACTGCGATGTTTCTGCATAAGCAAGTGATGTATTTAGTTTTCTACATCTACATTAATTTTTCTTGCATATTGGGTGTTTAAAATATTTCATTTTTAGACAGATCTTGTGACGTCTGCAGTTGTACTTTTAGACTCTTGGCTACTAGTTGGTTTTACTGTCAACTTAGTTTATTAAAATACACAAATTGGAAGTGTCATAAATATTTATAAATAGCATATTTATTATCCACCATGCAATGTATATGATCTATACACAGGTACATACAGAGTGGGATATATATTTTGTATACAACTGTGCCTTCATACAATGGATACTTAGTGTCAACAAGCACCGGTTTATCATTAATATCTCAGGCGGGGCTCGGTGGTGTAGCGGTTAGAGTTCTCGCCTCCAACTTCTGAGGCCGCCGGTTCGAATCTCGGGCCAGGCGCTTCATGTTGGAAAGTTGGTAGTTACTTGCTGATGCCCGGTGGTTTACTACAGTGCAGTATGCACTGGTTTCCTCCACCTGTAAACTACCCGTCGCAATATGACCCTGGCTGTTGAATGCGACATAAACGAAAAAATAAATTCAAATTCAAATCATTAATATCTCAAATATTTAAAGCACACTTGTGATGTCATTCTATTGTTAAAAGTGTGCATTATTTTAGGTAATGCACACTTTTTTGTTCTAAGTTACAGACACCTGAAACAGTCAAATGGGTTTTGCCAGAACAATGAGATAAATGATATAAATTGAAAACAATCTGAAATATATGAATACTTCAACAGGATGACATAGCAATTGTGTTTTAATTCTAGTATATCAATTCAATTATCCAGTTCATTTGTTCTAAACAAATTATTTGTCACTTTTATTCCTACTATCCATTTTAGAGTAGAAATTCTACAGAACAGAAGATATACCAGACACCAATATTAACACATGGGTCAATATACAAAAGCCAATATATAAATAACCAGTAATCAAGTACATTGAGATTTAGGTTAATTGGTTTGTCAAGAGTTTTTAAAACAATTTCATAAAAGTGTAGTATTTCAGGGGCATGTATCCAAAAGTGTGTGAGCTTTACTCTAGGGGTCTTGTAAAGTGTACATTATTTTCCCAGTAAGGCACACTTTTTCATACTTTACCTATCACTTATTATATATCATTAGACGGGTATTTTACAGAGCTTCTGTTCGTTTTGTAGCATAAAAATTCGTGAAGAAAGGGCTGAAAAATCGGGAGTTAGGATTGAGATTGATCACTCATGAAAATTAACTATATAATATTGTAATAATATTGTTATCTTTATTCATGATATATTTTATGAATATGTCATTCAGGAAGTTTTCCTATTATATCTACGTTTGTTAAATCTGATACAAATAAGTGGATTGTCCTTCCCTGTGTGGATATTTTAATATTTTGTTTTTACCAAGGTTGTTATTCTTTTGTCTTTTTGAGAGATGAAATTCTAGATATACTTCACAAGATTTATTCTACTTTTCTTTACAACTAGTCTCTTTGAGTAATTAGAAAATTATGTCTATAGGCACCCCCCCCCCCCCCCCCCCCCCCCAAAAAAAAAAAAAGAAATGTAACAGCCTTAGTTTACAGTAGGGACACCAATGAAATATAGAAACGTCAATATTTAACTCATTTTCAGATTTCAATACCATTTCTACATGGATTTTAATTCGACCTTTTGAAAACAAAATCACCAGAACACCTTTGTCAATTGGTTTTAGAAATATGAATGACAAAAATATGCACTTGTTTATGCTAAATTGAAAAAAAGTGTATCCTTCGTAATGACTGCCGGAGAATACAGAAAAATATGGTCCAGTCTTTATGTACATGATTTGCCTAACATTCTGTACTTGCATATATTTTACTATTAACATGTAATTTTGTTTCAGAAAAACCCCTACGACAGAAAACGGAATTAAAATAGCTTTCCCTGGTGGGATAAATGTGAAAAATATGCAATTGAAAACAAAGCGTGCAACAGGAATGTTTGTGCAAATGTTTGGAAATGGTACAACACTCTTCCAGAAAGAGGTAAGTATCTTCGAATTATTCCTCTTTTATGACAATTGTATTATACAAGGTCCACAGATGGACACAAAGATAAACAGTCTTCAGAACTTTTTATCAAACATCATCACAAAAATACACTAAAAACATAGCTTACAGTGACATTTTTGTTTGTGCAATTTTGTTGTTTACACTACTTGAATTTGAAAGGGTCTGAAGACCGTGTATCTTCTTGCCCATATAGCTTTGTGTCTACAGGTATATACCTATTAATGTTTGGTTGGAGGGGTAAGTTTAAAATGTATACATTGGGGCCAAGATTCTACACTAGAAGCTAAAGCACATAAGCCAGCTACTGCCGTTTTTTTATATATTAGACCAAAATTTTTAAAAAAAGTTATGCAATGGGGGAAGTACTTTTTGCCTATACAAGAGAATTTGTACCATATAATATTATGCAAAGAACAACACAGTTCTACATTGTCAAAGGGTACTTTGTGAGAAAAATAATTATGCAAACACAGAAATGACACAGTTCTTTCTGCCGCAGTATTAAGGTAGTCTTCCAGTGATAGATATTGCTTTCATCAGGAGGTTATGTTTTGGGTGTGTCCATTTATTTGTTTGTGTTTACGATAGGTCCAAGAGTAATACATGGATTTCACTAAACACTTTTTTTGTATGATTAGGGCTTGATTGAAGGAAGAAGTGGTTCAATTTTGGAAAATATTCATATTCTGGGTACAAAACAAAACTCAAATTTCTAAAAATGCCCTGTGGGGGAGGTCTGCACACCAAGAGTACTCACTACATAATATATACAGCATTGAATGTGGATAACCATTGAATGTATTCAAGGTATAGAGAACCAGTTCAAGCCTGAGAAATAAGTTTATGGTCTTTAATATGTGATAGCATTCATCTTATTATGTGTGAAATTTGGGATTTAATTGTAATTAGCCTTACAGTAGCACCTCTGTTATGTTAGAGAAGTTCATTTGGACAATACAAGTAGAAAACAGCTTAAGATAAACATGTTTGTTATAATACAGTTACTTGGAAGCCTTGTGTTATAATACATAACTATGTAACTGACTACATACAATCAACTTGTAAAAGCATATTTTTAAGTTGATATCAACAGATGTGATATTACAAAAATGGTAAAAATAAGTTACATTTGATGCAGTATTAATTACTTATTTCCATTTGGGAAGCTCATATATGATGTGGTAACACTCTCGCCTCCCACCTCTGAGATTGGGGTTCGGTTCCCGGCCCGACCTCAAGTGGGAAAGCTGGTAGTTACTTGTGATTGGTCGGCAGTTTACAGTACAGAACCTTGACAAACTGTATGTACTGGTTTCCTCTGCCCTTCCAACTACCCGTTGTGATATGACCTGTATAGTGTTGAAAGCGACGTAAAACCCCAAATAAATAAAAATTGACTGCTGAATGTACACATTTCACAGTTAACTATTCAGTGTTCACATTCAATGGTTATCTACATTCAAAACAACATATACATACATACATAGGGACATACATACACGTGTTAAGTGATATGTATATATATACCTGTATATATGTAATGTTAATAGGTTACCATTAATACGCTGGATGTCTGGAAAACAACAGAGATAAGTGCTCCCATGGGTGCAATTAATGGTGTGTTGGATATAGAGATTGCCATACATTACAACACCCCAACAGACACTACGGCCAAGGTGAAGAAGTTGCGTATTGAAACTTGTGTCTGAAGACTAATATCTGAGGAGCATAAAGTGGCTGCAACAATGGGAGTTCACATGCATGTGTTTCTGTTATGGGAATATATAGATAGTTAGATTTTAACTGAGTAGAATAAATGCAAAGCAAAAATGTAACCAGGGTTTTATTGGGGTAGTTACCAATACATCAGAAGTTTTTCATGACGGCAAACAAAAAAGACATAGACCACAAATAGCCCAATTTGTTTATCATTTCTCTGCTTTGAAATTCACAGGTAAAATATAAACAGAGCTTAATGAAGTCAAAACAAGGTAATTACTATTAAATAGGACGATTTTCATGACAGTAAAAAATAAAGTATATGGCCCTATTATTTTGTATCATTTCTCAGCTATGAAATCCAAAGGCTTTGCAAAGTTATGCATCATATAAAATTCATTTAAACATTTTCTATACAACGCTAGATCAAACCATAGACTGAAAAACACAATTTTTGTTCCAAGATTTTTTTTGTGTTCTACAAGTCACTAAGATCACTTTTCAATGTGAAACAACTGGACTCGGCTCTGAAATTCAATATTAAAAATAACATCAATGGTTTAACACTTTTTAAAAATAAAAACAATTTTCTTGGAGGAAATATATAGACACATGTTTGACATTTAATGACTTATCTATTTCCTAGTGGTTTATACATTTAGTACAACAATATTGTTTTAAAAACACAAAATCAATTAGAAACTTTCCCCCTTTCACTCTTCAAATAAATTGGCACCAGGGGGTTTATTATTTACTGTAAGTCTGTAAAAAGCATTTAATATTTACATTGTTCAACAACCACTTATCCATTTTACTCCAAAACAATCAATACATTGCATTAAGTCAGTGTTTAATCTGAACATTATCCCACTCCCGAACTTAAAGTGATTGACAAAGCTTATTTAATTTTGTTTAATTCCTTACATTGAAAATTTTCAAGTATAAAGTTGTATTCCTGTTTTATGATTTTCTGTGAAGGAGACTGGGTTTACCAACAATTCTTTGGTGTTAGAGTTTGCTTTCAAAGAGGATTGGTGCTAGATTGATACCAAAACTTAAATATAAGCTCATCAGTTTACTTTTTGCCAATCATTATCTGAACCTTCGTTTGATTATCGAGTGTACAGTGACTCTTCTATTTCTTCAACTCTCAATTATTCAAAAATAATGGAGAGTTCACACTACATTATTTTTCTAACTATGTAAACTGGTTTGTAACGATTCAGTGGCCAGTTGGATGCAGAACTTTCCGTAACTTTTATTACTATTAATTAATTCAGTGCATACATTCATAAATGCCATTTAATTCAATTTAAGACAATTTTTAGACAGAGGTAAAAAGGTCAAGAATTTAAATCTAATGAAACAATATACACTTCAACAGAAAAAGAAGAACACAAGCACGAAATGAATTAAGTCTCCACTTGTCTGTAGTACAAGTATTTATGGCAACATGTAAAACACATACAAGCTCATTTCCCTTAAAATAACAAGAAATCCAGAAAGTAACATAAAGAAACCCATCACAACCTATTATCTACAACATGATCAGTGTGATAAGCAACCATCTAAATTGATTAGGAAAATGTATTGTTTGATAGACAGATCCCAGTATCTATTATCACTATCCATGATTAAGCTTTGTGGCGGTAAAATTACATTTAATATTTTGGTGCACATTTTAGAGTAGCAAACTACCAAGCAAAATAATGTAAGCTCATCAGCTTTTCCAAAACATTTACCTGCAAAATGTGTAATTAAGCTAAAAGAAAGTCTCAGAAAGGCTTAGCTTTGCCTGTTGACCTTGTAAAGATTACACAGTTTGACCATTCATGGAAAGATTATTCAGTTAAATTGTCCAACTAATTATTCTTGTTTCAATTCATATAACTTTATAAGAGATAATTCCCTCATGGAGGGTTTAAGTTGGGCCATAAACCCCATGCTTATGGCCTTGATGGTGGAGTTGGCTTTTTGTCAATCAAAATGTCCATTTCAAAATTGTTGATAGTCCCACCTATACATCCTTTGAAAACATTGTTATTGCCATTGGTTCTACAGCTAGACCTTTTTGTGATAGCATGTGTGTATAAACCTCCTAACTCATGTTCTGATGCATTATTTGACCAATCCCTTTGCGTACCTGTCCTCAGTTAGTTCCTGATATTTATGTGTGGTGATTTCAATTCTAATTGGACTTTTATAGTGCTTAATCTAAACTTGTAAACATGTGTGGCTGTCTTCAACACCATGCACTGCTTATCAGGAAGCCAATGCAATTTCTTAAGCACAGGAGTTATACTGGTGTATCAACTTGGTTAGATACAATTCTGGCTGCACTACTTTGGATGCACTGTAATTTTTCATAGATTGAACTTGGAGAGGCTCCTGAAAAGTGAGTTGCAGTAATCCAACCGACTACTAACAAGAGCATTAGCCACAAGTACAGAAACATCATGAGTAAGAAACCGTCTGACATGTCTGAAATAACAGAGTTTGATCAAAACAACTTTTGCAGACATTCCGAATGTTCTTGGACAAGGAAAAATCTGAATCGAAATACACACCCAAATTCCTGACTGAGTCAACAGAGCAAAGTGGACTACCAAAGATATCAATTGGAAAACAAGCTTTCAACTTGTCCCTCTGTCTCTTTAAAACAAAGATAATAAACTCAGTCTTGTCAGGATTCAGTTTAAGCTTGCTAGTAGACATCCACTCTTTAACATAATTTAGGCACCTGTTCAGTTGTTCAAAGGCAGCAGATGCTTTTTTCTGGGATAAATGCACATAAACTTGGCTGTCGTCTGCATAAAAATGAAACTTTATTCCTTTATGTTTACCAATAATCAAGCTGAGGGGGTGGTGTACAATGAGAACAACAAAGGGCCCAGGACCGAACCTTAGGGTATGCCAAATAGGAGTTTACAAAATCTGACGAAGTACAACTAATTTTTATTGACTGATAACGGTCTGTTAGGTAGGAAGTGAACCATTTCAGAACAGAGCCACCGATGCCAAACTAAATAAGGAGGCAACTGAGAAGAGTGGAATGATCTATGGTATCAAAGGCTGCAGACAAATCTAGAAATACTAAGGCAGTGGGTTTACCTGTTGACAAAGATATGTGAACTTCATTTTTATGGAGAGAAGAGCTGTCTCTGTTGATTGACCTGCTTTATATGCCGACTGGTATGGGTTGTCTAAGTTATGGACATGGATATGTTTTAACAGCTGCTTAGCAACCACACATTCTACCAATTAAGATATGAAACTGAGACCAGACACAGGGCGATAATTCTTGAGGTCATCAGAAGGAAGATATGCCTTTTTAATAAGAGGAGTGACTACAGCAGTTTTGAAAGCATCAGGGACGCATCCCTCCATGAGTGAGCAATTGACCAGCTTGGTAAGAGATGGTAGCAATATATCAACACACTCCTTGATAAGAAATGTTGGCAGGATTGGATCTAACAGGCAGGATTTTGTTGGTAAGGATTTAATTATTTAACCAACATCATCTTCAGAAACTTGCCTAAAGACAGTAATTTTTGGAGGATCTGATGGAGGGTGAACCTCATATTCAGTGCCAGAGGGAGCGAAAGTATCTCTAATTTTCTTGATTTTGTTTGAAAAAAGGAGGCAAACTGGTCAGCCAATGACTTTTCAGACTCAAGCGATGGAAGTGTCGCATCAAAGACCCTGTTAAAGGTTTTATGCAGCTCACAGCATAGTTTTCTAGAGTCATGACTATTGTCTGAAATCAGTTTGCTGTAATAGGCTGACTTATCATTGTTTACAAGTGCATTGCACCGAACAATCTGATGACGAAGCCAACTTCTGTTCTGTGGATTTTTGGCCCTACGTCAAGTTCTGTCAAATTGGCGCCTAAGGGACTTTGCACGTCTATTAGCATCAGACATCCAATCCGCAGAATCTTTCTTCGTCAGTCTAGATATGAGAAGTGCATGCCTATCAAGAACATTGCAAACCAACAAATGACAAGAATTCTTCCAGAAAGTTAGAGTTACATGATCCTGGAGGCCCCTTAGATTCAGGCAAGCAACAATGAAAGGCCATGAAGCCCGATTGACATGTTTCCAATGTTTGGGTTGGTTTGTTCATCTCGGATCATACCCTAGTGCACAGTCAGCTCACTTTTATCAATCTTTTTGCACCTTAGTCAAACACAGTTACCTTTTGGAGGTATCACAACATAAAGATGCATAGTCTGAGGTATGATCTTGCTAATTGCTTTCTGACTCCTACTTGCAGGCTAAAGCTGTCAGACACAAGTTTGAATGGATCCAGCGCAAAGGCAAGTGTCAACAAAATTGGGTTAGACTTCATGAACAGATTGCTCGCTGCAATTTACTAATCACCAGGGACAAGTATTCAACTATTACAGAAATCTTATCACTGATAATGTTCATGATTGAAAAAAACTGTGGTCAGTCCTATGCTCTGTATTACACTTCATTCCTGAAAAAGCATTTCCTTCTCATGACTCTCAGATCGGCCTTGCCAACCGTTTTGTTTTTTTTCTCAGACAAAATCAGTAAGATCAGAGACTCTTTATTCATCACTGTCTCCTCTTCTCTTCCTGCTCCCCCATCTTACCAAAGGAAGAAGTTTGAAAAGTAATCATTAAATCACCAACAAATTCTTGCTTGCTAAATCCATGGCCTACATTTTGATTAAGGAGTTCTTGTATATTCCTTTTCCCTCAATAACTAAGCTTGGCAACTGTTCCCTATCTGAAGGTGTTGTCCCGGCTAAATGTCGTTGTCTCTGCATTGATTAAAAAGACCTCACTACCACCTGATGAAATCAAACACTATCAACCTGTCTCTGGTTTGGGCTTCATCTCTAAACTGGTTGAGCCTTTTGTGGCTTCTCAGTTAAATTATCATGTCATTTCTAATGGACTTGATAATGTCAGTCAGTCAGCCTATAAACATGGTTATTCGACCAAAACTTCACTGCTGTCAAATAAGAATGTAATCCATCTTGCTCTTGCTTGAAGTAAAGCTATAGCTGTTGATCTCCTGGACCAATCAGCAGCTTTTAACTCCATTGATCATAGCATGCTCTTTGAATGTCCTGTTCCTGGTTTGGTATAGGAGGTGTGGTTCTAGACTGGTTTAAGTCAGACCCCTGTGACCGTTATCAGTGCCAATTTGAATGTATGTGGGGTAAAGATAAGTCTCAGTTGAGCAGAAGTAGATTGTCCAGATTGCCTAGTGCAATGCAATCATAAACAGAGGCAAGGCTGAATACTATAGTACTGACATTAGTGATAACAGCCATGACCAAAAGAAGCTATGACAGGCACTTCAATATGTCCTTGCCCTCAAGGACCACAAGATAATTCTCCCTCTTCATCAAAAATCCTTGGCAAACCAATTTGGTTCATTTTTCAATCAAAAAATCAAAAGGATTCGTGACATGTTCACAGCTTCTTCCTCAACAGTTACACCACCCATGTGTCCACCTCCCAAACATATCTCACTTTAATGCAGTCTCAGATAATAAGATACTTAAAATCTTCAAAATTTCCATACAAAATCACATCTTTTAGATCCAGTGCCTACTTTCCTCCTGAATGATTGTGTAGATATTTTACTTCCATCAGTTACAAAACTTGTCTTTATTTGAGTGTGTTTTACCTCAACAATTCAAGAAGGTGGTTGTTACTCCCCTGATAAAGAAAGCATCACTTGGTAATCTTCTTTCACTGGTTGAGTTAAAGATTTGAAGAACAATCATCCAGTGTCAGGATGAATGGCAAAATTGGTGGAGTGGGGAGTTATTAAACAGCTCATGCAACATATGAACAGTAACAATCTTGACAATCCTCAGCAGTCTGCATACAAAACTGGTCGCTCCACTGAAACTGCCCTGCTGCTTGTTATAAATGAGATTCATCTCTCACTATCAGATGGCGAGTCTACTGCACTTGTCTTACTCAATCTGTCAGCTACATTCGACACAATTAAACCATACTACTCTTCTTAATTGTCTTAAGTTACAGTTTGGTGTTCGTGGCATGGCTTTGAAGTGGTTTACGTCCTATCTCTACCATAGATTACAGGCAATTAAAATTGGGTCAACTCTCTTTGAATTGTGTGAGCTGCTGTTGAGGCTCATTTCTAGGTCCTCTGCTGTTCTCTTTATACACCACTCCTTTGAGTAAGTTTATTTAAATGCATCCCAATATCAAATTCCACTTTTATGCAGACAACAAACAGTTATTTATCCATATGTCTCACAAAACTGAAAGCCCTGGCTTTTGACAAACTAAATTCATGTCTTTTAGATGTCCGAATATGGATATCGACAAGCATACTCAAATTAAACCCTGATAAAACAGAGATCAGATCTATCATCTTTGGATCTCATGCTTATAACGCAAGAAATTGTATCCTTGACTCCCTTTCAGGATACTTGGTAATTTCATGCATCCAGCAGTTGTTGTAAACAACCTTGGTATCTGGTTTTATGCTAATTGCTCTTTTGCTGATCATGTCCACAATATTTTGTAAGACAGGCTTTTATCAAATGCGTGATCTCACACAGGTTAGACACTATCTGACAGATGAGCCTGTCAGGCAGCTCATGCCTTGGTTAGTAGTCGTCGTGACTACTGCAACTCTCTCTTCAGGAGTCTGTCAAGTTTCAGCATGTCTAAAGTGCAGTGTATTCAAAACACACACACTTGCTAGGATAATCAGAAACTAAGCATCTCCTGTTTTCAAATGACTCCATTGGCTCCCAGATGAATTTTGCTTTATTGTCAAAGTTTAAAGTTGGGATTTTATTCCCGCTCAACAGCCATGGCTATATTGGCACAGGGCCACAACATTGCAACTTGTTGGAGTCGGCCCCACACAGAGGTGACTGCCTGTGATTAGATGCTAAACTTGCTAACCACTAGGCTCCAATAGACTTTGCTGTATTGCCACTTGAGTTTATAAGATTCTTCACAGTGGTCTGCCCAGTTACTTTTCGACTTGATGTGGAACACATAGTACAACATACAACCATCCAGATAAAAGAGTCTTGGTGGTGCTTCATTTCATTCCATCTGTACATAAAAACACTTTGGAATGATTTACCTGATGAGGACTTTGACAGGCTGAAAAACTGCTTAGATGATGTCAAAAAGTGGCTTTCTGCTAACAAGCTTAAGCTTAATCCTTATAAGACAGAATTTATTTTGTGAACTTGGACTATTTAACTGAAAAGGCATTTGCTGAAATTCTAATTTACAGCCTTTGACTGTTGTAAGAATTTCTTTGTCAGATGTAATAGCCAACCAGTTAGAGTAATAATTTTTGATCTGACCTGCTTTGAAGTTGGTTATTTCCATATGAGAAATCTGAATGGTATGCATTACAAAATCATGAAATTGCACATTCAATGTTACAGACGACAAACCATCTGGTTTAGACATGCAACTCACCAGAGGTCTTGGTGGGTCTTTTGTGTGAGGGCCTTTCATTTCCTGTCCTCGATGAGATGTTTTCTGGCCCTGTTGAACCACTGTTTCTTGCGGTCTTTGTGGTTGAAGCGCTTCCCGTTTTTTGACCAGTCACTTGGACGGCCAGCCTCTCTGCTTATGTATGAGGTCTGCTTTAGGTCACACATGATTTTGGATAGGTCATCTCCAAACAAACTATCAGTAACAGAGATACTAGGGGATATTAATCCAGCATACTCTTTTTTGAGCACAACCGCCATTTGTTCCCGTTGTCGGAAAGACAGCTCATGTGATGCATGACCCATCAACGCCAGGGCATCTGTAGCTTTACTGATAAGTGTAGGCATATTCAGATCACCTTTGTTCTTGAAACACTGGAGCAAGGCTTCTGTCATCTGTATAATAGCAGTGGCACTGGCTGTGATAGCTCTTTGGATGTTAGCCAATTTCATATCTTTCCTCCTCTGGAAACGATTTAACCGTTTCCAAATCTCATCATTGCATCTTGGTACCACAAGATTACCGCAATTCTCTGGTCTAAGATAAGCTGCCTGTTTTTCTTTAATTTTGTCATGGTTTAATGATGTTCGGAAACGAGTATTGACCTTTTCAGCCAGTTTAGCTTTAACTGGAGCCCCAACAGCATTAGTAGTGCTGAAACTGTCATCTATGCCATGAAAAATGTCATCTTCATCATCATTAGGCACCTGCATAACAGCACTTGCTGTGTCAGTCCCATCATCAAAAAGGTCAGAAATATCATCGGTCACTTGGACCTTTTGAACAGGGGGTTCATTGTCTGAGTCAGACGAAGCACTACTACATCGACCCTCTTCCTTGACATGTTCTGCCAAGCCTTGTCCATGTTACTGAGGACCTCAAACATTTTATCCATACTGTCACTTATTTTGTCCAGGGCACTGTCATTACCCCCAGAAGGTCCAGCATGATCTGGGTGTGCACCCCCCTCAGCACTTAGATCTGAGTCAGACATTTTACAGTGCTATAAAGGCACACTAATGCTCTGTAATCAGTTTACAATACAACTATTTAATATGGCAATACCAATGTCATAACTGTAGTACAGTTGAAATTAACAGAGCAATAGTCTGTTACAGTTTGGAGTGCAAACTGCAAAAAATCCTGCAATAAAAACAATTATCCTGCAATGAACACAATTATTATGTCACTTTGACCAATACAATACTCCAATGAACAGAGTATCCACTGAATTGTTATCCTAAGAGTTAACACACATACACAGACGCAGAGAAAAAACAACAACACACATCTGCACTGGGCAACAACAAACCAGAAACTGACTGGGTTATCAACATTCCTTATCTCATGTAATCCTTGGTGACTGTTTGGGATGAGTAGAATATATATCTTTGTCCATTCCTGGCCAGTAAAGGGGCTTGTGTGTTGCCTGTTTTGTTCTTCTATCCCACTATCACAGATATGCAGGAGCGCCAACATTTCTGTTACCCAATCACTTGGAATAGTCAGTCTGTCATACCATCTGTACCAAAACTGTAAGGGCTCTTCTGAGACACATTTCTCAGATATAGGCCATACATGTTGTAGACATATTCCAGGACCTGTTTCAGTTTAGGGTCTGTTTGATTCAGCATTTGCAGGCTTTGGACTATTTTTGGATTATTACTGCGTCAATTTCTAGACAGTTGTTGCTTGTGTCATTAGTTGGTGCTCTTGGCAATGGTGTCACGACTTCAACTTTCTTGCTGGGTACCAACTTAACTGTCATTCTGTAGAAAAGCCGAAGAAAAGGTGAGGTGTCAGGTGGTTAATGGTTTATAGATACCTAACATCATGTCCATATATAAGATTGTGGAACTTTTTACAGGTGAAGACTATAGTAATATCCCAAAGGGTATACTGTTGAACTTTGTTCTACCAAATGGTTTGCTAAATGTACCGAGTAGGGATGACGTTTATCATAGTTCTCGATGCCAGTAACATTCTGACATGTCCACAACTGTGCATAACTTAAATCCATTGAGTTTTGCAGATGTACTTTTGGGTGACGAGGGTCTTTAATACTCATGTTCTATGGCCTTGTTTAATTCTGGTCGATCTAGCCAGAAGAGTAAGCTTTTGTCTCCTTTTTCTGCTCTAACCAAGCTTCTCACCCAAACTGTTGGTACATCCACAGCTGATATATCACCCTTCCTTTGGGTTGCAATTTTTTCTGGAGCATTGATAGAAGAGACAATGTTACTTTTTAGACTGATGGTACTTAATCTTTTCCAGTTTGATTTCCTATTTTCCGGGTACACATCCGAGACCTTCAACTCCTGTTTAGGTACACTTTCAAAATTGCCATCTAAATAGGTATCATCTTACGGCCAAATTTCTCATGAAACAGATTTAAGAAAACAATTTCCTTTCATTGTATTTTAGTTATAAAGTTTATTATATTTTGATGCTTCATCAATATTTTTTCACACATTTGCACACAGCTCAGTAGATATTTTAAACAGCAATAATCTTGAACTTGAAATCGCAATTCGTCCCTTCTGTAACCACTTTCTTAATTTACCTAAAAATGTTATCTGTTTCCTCTATTCTTTTATTTACACATACAGTTCTCCATTCACATCAGCCAATGGATTATCAATAACATCTAAGGAATGATTAACAATATTAATATTATTAAAGATTAACAATATTTTCCACCATTTCCCTCACCTTCACCAGCACTAGCCATTGTTTGATAATTTGCAATAAGAGAAAACAATCACACATGACAACAATCAATACTATATATATATAATAGTTATATCTATTGCTTCTTATTAAGATGTAATTACCTTTGTATGTTATATTACTCCCCCATAACAATAGAAATTGACAACAGATATCTTGCTACATTCCTACGAAAGCTCTGGACTGCCAAATTTTTTTTATTTTATTAACTTGAATATACCAGTTTAACTAACTTGAATGTACCAGTTAGCTAACTGGAATATACGAGTTATTTAGCTAACTTAAATATACAAATTAGGTAACTGGAATTTACCAGTTAGCAAACTTGAACATACCAGTTAGTAACTGGATTATTCGAGTTAGTAACTTAAATATTCAAGTTACTAACTGGAATATACGATTTACTAACTTCAATATTAAAGTTAACTAAAATCAATATATGCATTAATTGGCTTGAATATACGAGTAAGTAACTGGAATATACCAGTTATAGTAACTGGAATATACGATTTGGAAACTTTAATATACAAGTTAGTAACTGGAAAAAATGAATTCAAATTAAAAGTCTGGGAGGAATCGATTGTAATTTTGAAAAAAATGCATCAAATAAATATAACTTAATAACTCTCTCTGTTACAGTGCTAAATTAATTTGTCTGTAATTCAGACTGGATCAGGCATTTTTAAAAGGTCCTAAACTTTTAAGGCATTGCCTGCAAGGCTTGATTTCACAGATTTTGTCTCTTACTTAATCCTAATCAGTATACAGGGGGGACCCCAGATTTAGATATTTTATAATTTTGCCCATAGAAATCGTAAAAAAAGTAGAATGGACATAGGCATCTCACTTCCGGGAAATACGGCCGCCATATTGAAATATATACAGTATCTTGTGATTGTGAGCAAAATATGCTGTAAAATGGGCAAACTTTAAATGCCAATATCTCAGTGAATATTGCATCAATTTTCATTCCGTAAAAAGCTCAGTGAATGGCAGATAATAAGCTCTTCACTGATGAATAAAATTCCCAGGGTTCTTATTCACTAACATGACTCAGGCTAAGTGAAAAATCAGTTCTTAATCAGACCAGAATAAAGGAAAATGGCTCATCTGGACCTGTATTCAGAAAAATTCGTAGAATTTTTCTTGGAATTACACTGAAGTCTAAGAAAAATTCTAAGCTAAGAATTTTCTTATTCTTAGAATAAAAGCCTATTCACAAAACAGTTCTTAGCTAAGAATAATTCTAAGAATAGAGGTAAAAAGAAATGTGTGCACAGGTTAGAATTTTTCTCAAACTAAGTATAATTCTAAGAAAAACTCTAAGAATCCTAGTGAATACAGATCTTGGCATGTGAAAAGAAAGTTATAAATTTTTAAAATAATCTTAAGGGGCTGCATTTCATTACAGTGCACATAATAGACATGTAACACTCTTTTCAGGTTGTCCATTTGCAATCTGTTACTGCACATGACCAAACCAACAATTTTTTTTTAAAGTTAAGCATGCAAATGTGGCAGTCTCAGATTTAAATCAAATTCTTAGAATATTCTAAGAATAAGAGTTTTGTGAATAGCAAATTCTTATTCATAGTTTTTCAGAGACTGAAATGTCTTCAGTGCAAACCTCTGGTACTCATATTTTTACATAACCTTTATGTTATTCAAAGAAATTTGCAGCAGATTTCAGAAGAATTTTTATTGCTATGAAAATATGTCTGTACAAAATTTAGGGCCCCATTTTGAAAAACAAAATGGCTGCCATAGCTGATTGTTGGCAAATTATTAACATGCTGTAAAACTTAACCTACTTAAGCTAGTTTCATCAGACTTGCGATAAGGTTAATGGATACCTTGCTTGAGAATAATTTTTACCTCATTTTGCAAACAAAATGGCAGTCATATCACATGTTTAATGTCAAATAGGGGTCATCCTATTATAAAGGCCGTATAGCTCCCATATTATTAGTAGTAGGGCCTCAGCATGTGAAAACAAATTATAGGAAATCATAACCTGTGGATGTCAATGTGTCTAATTTTACCTTTGATCCCTTCTTCAGGGTCGAGCTACATCATTGCACAAAGAAGGCCTTATAATCTTTATTATTGGTCTTTGGGTTTCAAAGAATCATAATTATACTCTTTCAAGGCGACACTATTTCCTTTTAGAATGTCATCTGCTAGACCTCAGAAGACAAATTATTCTGTCTGATGCCTTAGTTAGTGGCAAATTGGATTATTATTATTTCCTGTAATCTTTCATTCTGAATTCAGAAGACTGCAGTGTGTTCAAAGCTCTTGAGGCAAATGCTATCATCAGTTATCAATTAGACTCCCATAATCCCCTACTATATGTGGTCTGCTTGACCATTGTTGCTAAACTTCAGAAAACTCAAAATGCTCTCTGTCGCATTGTGTCTGGACTGGACTGAACGAATCATGTTACACCCTATCTAGACCAACTCCACTGGCTTCCCATTTGATATTGTAATATGAAGATAACCTCACTTTTAAAGCAATAAATTTTTCATAATTTCCTTTTTTGTCGTTTTGATGAAGACTAGCAGTCTGACTCATAGAAATAGACTCTCAGGTACCTCAGTCAGGGCTGGAAAGACCATAGGCAGGCGTGGTTTGGCCCCAGCTGCACCAGTGAAATGGTAAGGCTCCCACTTAATGTTAGATCAGAACAGACCATTTCAGAATTTAGACACCAACTCAAGACTTAACTGTTTGACTAGCTTACCCGCCCCCACTAGTCATCCTCCTCTACCAGGTGCTTCGTGGGTTAGCTATATGTCTTTTCATATTACTTCAGCCTGATGTTAAGTATACTGGCAAGTAACTTTCTGCATTATGATGGCAGAATTTTTTTTCAAGTTTAAAAGGGAAATGTGTTTTAATGTCCTGTTTTAAATTGGCTTTTGATAAAAGTCGCCCATAAACTTGTTATTTTAAATTAGAAGGTTTAAGGTAGGACTTTGAACTATTTTTGGACTCAATCTCGGTACACTTTAGACATCTAACTTCATGCTGTGTTGGCCAAGGAGGACAAAATCATAAATAAGAACATTAAATCCAGCAGAGATTTCTAAACCATAGCCTTGTTCAGACAGTGTGGAAACTCAGACTGACAAATATAACAACCCTATTGTAAGAGTTTATTTCTGAAATCATACAGAGGTTTAAGGAGGTTTACAACAATTTACCTACTGATATTGCATATTAAATAAGATATTTTCAGCATAAATATGGGCTAAAGCTGCATAAAGTGTACACTCACAATGTTAGTATTTAAGCCTCTACAAGGTTACTATATAGTGCAGGATGGAAAAATCACTCATGTACTGTCACTGTGGCCAACATGTCATTCCAGGGAACTTCTCTGTTTGCCTTGTAGCTATGTGTATCTTCCAAATGGCCATAAATTTAAACATTATTGTTTGCAGTTTCCCCCACCACCCATAACAAGTTTTATAAACTGTTTACTGCAGCAATAAAATGTGCATTTAGCCCAAATACTGGTGCTTGTAAGTAATCGTTTGAAGTTTCATATAATGTGTTTTAAATGAGATCCTATCACATGGCCAATCCCTTGGTTGAAATTTGCATGCTTTCTGTTATGTGTATGATAAATTTCAATTAATGAAAATGAAGTTTGTGTAAACTTTTTGTGATCAGAGTAATGAACAGACGGGTGCTAAAGTTGATTTCAGTACATGCATAATATTTCTCTAAAATGTGTAACATTAGTAATGAAATGATTCAAGAATGCATATACAGTGCATTGACAAAGACTTATCATTATCTTAGACAAATAAAGGTTGAACTTATAATTTCTTTTTTTTGTGCGTGTATGGAATACGTTATGTTTCACAGTATATATATATATATATATCAGTGTTTTTCAGTGGGGAGATGGCCCAGACAACAGGTTATGAAGGTATTACTCTATATATATCCAGTCCCTACCGACAGAGTTGCCTTTTCACAGGCCTGTACGGTTATAAGGAAGATAATTTAAATCACATTTACAGGGTTAATTTGTTTTTCTGAGCACACTGCACTAATTATGTCGAATACGGTATGTTAAATTTTTGTTTGATAGTCAATGCAACTAAAATAATACAGTTAAAGGTAGCATTAATAAAATATGTACTTTTTAAGAGTAACTTATTTACAAAATTTACAACTTTAAAATATTTATGTCATAAAAATATTAAAGAAAAGGGTCCATTATTATCTCCCGCTGGGCGCGCCAGCAGGAGATTATAATTTGCACCATGTGTGTGCATGCGTGCGTATATGACTTATGACTCTCAAACTATTGCATTTAGAGTAATTTGTTCTAATATGTTGTTCAGGTACTTTCTCCACAGCTACAACATGGTCAGTAGTTTGGAAGTGTATCTCCATAGCTAAGTAAGTAATAGCTACTTTGTCAATTTTTAATGGTAACCATAATGAGTAAATGGGCTTAACATATATAATGCAGCAGACACGAAACTTTGAAATCAGGTTGAATCCAATAGTGAAATCTGGTTGAAATATGTGTACATTTTGCAAACTGTTTTTAGTTGGATCCAAGCGGTGAAATCATGTTGAAATGAACTGTTGAAATCTGGTTGAATTCAATGGGTGAAATCAGGTTGAAATACGTGTAGATTTTGCAAACAATTTTTGGGTGGATCCAACCAGTGAAATCATGTTGAAAACAACTGTTGAAATCTGGTTGTATTTATGTGTGAAATCTGGTTGAAATACATGTAGATTTCGCAAACAGGTTTTGGTTGGATCCAATGCATGAAATAGGGTTGAATTCAATGGGTAAAATCAGGTTATTTACATTGTCTTCTTTATTTGAATCATTGTAGCTTGTGTGTCATAATTATAGCTTCTTAATAATTCAATAACTATCCATATGCATATTTTACACTTTGGATACAACTTCAAAGTAATTAATTCTTTCCAAGATGACATGTATTCATGAATCATTGTATATTCAATATTCTATTTCTGATAACATTGTAATGATACATAATTTTGCATCAAATATAATTATAATTGCTCAAGATATGTAAATCCATATTATCCAACTATAGATATCCATTTTTATGTTTTTAATACGACCAGTATTATTCAATGTTTTCAATTGAAATTCTTTTTGTGAAATTTTAAAATCTTTTTTTTCCTTTGTAAAAAACAAACAATTGTGACATTATTTATATCTTCAGTATTTTATCCAATCAATTTCTTTTAAATGTTTTATAAAGTTGGCTATAATTATATTGTAATTATAAAGAAACTATAATCATGTAGCAAAGCCACAATGCTCAGTTCAGATGCTTGTGTCTCATACAACTTTGTCATATAAACTGAAAAAAAACCACAAGAAAAGCCACATTTGAAGAACTCAAGCCCGATAAACCCTACCTTAATTAGTTGTCAGTGCTGACCACAAAAAACAGACTTAAAGAAGTAAACACCATGCATGCAATTGAGCAAGGGTAAACCCCCACCTCCACCCCTGCTGTGTTATCTAATTACTTTAGTCACAGGTCCAATGTTCTGTGTAGCAGGGTACAGATAAGAAAATCCAGGAACCCCCCAACCTCACTGTTGTGTGATAAAATGTTATAGCTTAGGTTCTCTGTGTAGACAAGTTTTCAGTGTAAACTTGTAAACTGAAAACTAGTTCTTAGTGTATGGGAGAATTTGAGAAACAAATTCTAATTACTAAGTTTTGATGAATAAGTTTGAATTTATCTTCTCTTATTTAAGATAAGTTTGACTTCAAAATGTTTTTTTTAATTATCGGGAAAATCAAAATATAATTATAAATTATAAAAATTATATTTGGATGCATCAATTAATTAATAAGGAGAATGGATAAAAATGTACAAGTATATGCACACATAATCTTTATCATCTTTATAATCTTTAAAAATTAGTCTTTGATTTCCAAATACCTACAAATTAAATAACAATTGCAATTATAGTTCTTTCAAAAAGTTAGACTTAATCACTATATCACCCTCTAGAAAAAGAATTTTCAATCAACGATCACCAGTCATTCATTTCCCAACATTCAACCTGTTTTCTGTTCAATAACATGACTAAGATTTCATGTCGCAAAACCTAACTTGATTTAGTGGTGATTTTTTTATAAAGTATCAGTACTTTTTTGAGTCAGAAATCCAGCTTTGAAATAGTGTTGAAATTGTGTCAGTGTCAGTTTTTCAACCAAGTATCACCATGATTTCTGGTCAAAATATCACTACTTTTTCATGTCAGAAAACTAACTTAGATTTAGTAGTTGGTAATGCGCATTTCAACGTCAGGACCTGTTTTCAACTCTAAATCAACAACATTTCAAGGTGTGTGCCTGCTGGGAATGTTATTGTCGCCCATCAAGTTGTCATTCCATACACTAATTTTATTTTTGCATAATTTAAATAATAACTTTGTAAAATTGAGTCTACATGGACCCTAGCCAAACTAGCTATTACATGTGTACTTTTTAACATCGTGGCACTCATCTAGTTTCACTTTTAGCTGTCTTTATTCACAATTTACATATTATTCCCAGCAATAATAACTGCATTTATTTCACTATTTTGCATAGTTATTTCTTAGACTTGTTACACCAAGCAAGATACAGAGATACTAAGGTTTTATGCAGAATACTTGAAAGTGAGTCTGATCTTCCAATCCTGTTATCATAGATGATGATAAGTATGTAGCTGTTTCTGTGGAGAATTCTAAAACTAGGTCTGTGTGTAGGGACAAGAATTTGATGAAGGTCCTTTTTAGAATGCTGGACATCCGCTTGATCAGCACATTACTGATGTGAGGTTGTATGAAGATGTAGACCACAGATATGAAAGAGAAAGAGAAAATACTGAGAAGGGAGACAGAAGAGGTAGAAGAGGTAAAACAAGAGGTAGAGGAAGAATCAGGAGAGGGACAACAGAAGAACACAGAACTTTATCAGCAATATGATAATTCTCAACCACCACCTGATAATGTAAGGCCAAATCAGGTACAACCAGATATGCTTCATAGTAAGAATGGTAAAGGTTGGAACATGAAACCAACCAGCAATCCATATAAGGGATCCTCAGGTTTAGGCTAGGTTTAGGTTTTGGCTCTATAACTTCCTTAACTAGAGAATTCAGGAAGGTCAAAGCCATTGAAGTCACTTTCTATGAGGATTAGGTGAAACTATTGTAAAAAATAATCTCCAGCAATGCCTTCAGAATCCCAAGAAAAAGGGGTGAAAATTCTGCCTGTTGATTTAAGCACGTTGATTTTAGTATGCTTTAGATTCACCAGACTGTAGTGGTAAGGTTTCATGCTTTTAAAAGTTATGCTTTTTTCTGCTCAAGAGAGGCTGATTATAAGATTTCACATACTCCACAATCTGTGACAACATATGCAAAGATTATTCTCCTCTAAAGGTTTGTTGCAGATGAGTGTGCCTAAATATTTTTAAATATCCACTCTGACATATTGAAATCATACTTTATGTTCTTACCCATGCCATAGTAATTTTGAGATTCACAACTACTGAAATGTATTTTAATTTTGTGCTATTATCACTTGGAGAAAGGGGACCACCGTGTTTACAAAGTGTATTTTGTTATATTTTATTATCATACTGTTGCTAAGATTGTTCAATATAATTTCTTAGACTAATAAAGAAGAAGAATTTTATAAAATAACTAAAAAATTGAAAACATTATGTTTCAAACTTACAATTTCCTTCAAAAAACCTATAGTAATTTCAATATAGTTTTGTTTCTAATGTTTATATGGACTGACATGTTCACAAATCACACAAAGAAACTTTTAATGTAGCTACATACTGTATACAGATGTATAGTACACAAAATAAAGATGGGGTTTATTACAAACACCAGGTTTACAGATTACTGAATCTACAGACCTGTATTGGTGAGTGATATTCTGCAGATTGGAATACATTACTGTATAGAGTATATATTGAAACATGGAAAAATTTTGTTGCTTCTGCCACAGCCAGTGCCGAATCTTGTTGAGAAAGGAGGAGGGTTTAGTCTTGAGCCAGCATCTCGTTCTCGTAGAAAGAAAAATGCTGCAGAAACATGTACAGAACACAGTAAATAACACTTTGAGTTAAGATACAGTACCCCAAAAAGTGATTGACAACTCACCCAAGCTGAAAGGAAGCAGTTTGAGCACCCCATTAATTGAGCCAAAGGAAACAACAAGGACAGCATGCTGAAAGGTGAGAATTCTGTACCAAATAGGCAAAATTAAACAAATGGTAAATGAGATGAATCAGGATGGCATAGACGTATGTGAAGTTAAAAAATATAAGGCGGCCAGGAAATGGAAAGACAATATTTAGATGCTGGTGAAACAGTGATATATGCAGGTTGTGAGGAAGAACACAGAACTGGAGTCATAAATATATGATCAAGGAAGGAAGCTCAATCCCTTAAAGAGTAGAACCCATTCAGTGATAGAATCATAAATGTAACATTAGCACCCAAATACAAGGAAAAATAAAAATTATACATTGTAATGCACCACAAATGAAGCCAAGAAAAAAAATTCACCGAACAACTGAAAAAAAACCTCTCAACAGAGTATTGAAACACGTCATCGGAGATTTCAATGCAAGAAGTAAAAACAAAAAGAGTCCCAGGGGAATGACTGGGGAGAAACTTTTACAAATGTGAAGTGAATACTAAATAGTGATAACAGAAACATTATTCAAAATTAGACATTCACAAGTACTATGGGTGTCAATGGACAAAAAACAAGACATCAGATAGACCATAGGATGGTAAATATAAAATATGAAAAATTAACCACAGCCACTAAAGTAAGCAGAGAAGCTGATACTCAAAGTGACTACTATATTCATGGTCATGAGTAAAAAATAAAGATGTTCATATTAATATATTCCCTCCAACATATTATTATTGGGTTTACGTATATTTAAAATAATTTTAAACATCAGACTTGAACTTACATAATTTATGGCTAGTACTTTGTGACAGATTTAGAGTGTGACCACTTCTACAAACACTTGTATAATGTAGACCCACTGACAATATAATGGGGGGGGGGGTGCCCAAAATATTCAGATAAACTTCTGTTAATAAAATATGCATGCAGAAAATGGGGCGTTGTTAATCTATTTATTAGACTTTATGTAAAACCACTAATGTGCACCAGTATAAATATGCTTGTATTCACCCTTCCACCTAACTTCATTTCACGGGATAAAAGTTCAGAAAAATGCACTATTCGGTAATATTCGGTATTCGCGCCAAATTACATCGTTTGGGACTGATAATTTCGCTCATTTTAAAGGTAAACTTTTCTATTTTCTGGATATTACAGCCCCAGTAACTTAATTTAACCAATGTTACATTAATGCAAACATTTTCTGTGGTAATGACTAGTGGAATTATTTGCTTAATTGATTGGTCTTATGATAATATCATGTTAATAAGGTAGCTCAAACATCCGAAAGACATGGCGTCGTTTGTAAACAAGGAGGCGGTGTGTTTAAATTTTCTTTGTGTTGTTTAATTCCGCTGGTCCTTTGATAGATTTAGACGTATCGGGTTTCTGATGTTTATCGTTATTGATTAGACGTGGTTACCTCAGCTCTACTTTACTTGCGTGTAACCACGTCTAATTATTGATACTGCTCAGCCAGTGAATTTCGTCACCCAAGTGAAGTTCGTCACCTGCCGTAAAAACATTCAAGGATAGGCAATATTCATATTTAAATAAATGGAATAGGTGCTTTCAGCAACAAGGTATACATGTAAGCCGAAAGTTCACAGGAAAAACTCTTTAATATTGCCATAAAATGCAGGTGACGAACTTCACTGGGGTGACGAAATTCACTGGCTGAGCAGTACAGAGTGTCTTCGGAACCGACAAGGACGGGTCACAATTCTCTTAAGTTCAGAACCGTCACGATCATATTATAAAATATTTGATGTGTTGCTGTTAAATTAACGGATAAACTTTGTCTACGGCATCGTAGATCAAGTATTTTGTCTTTGTTTACGGTGTCATATATGGAGACATCAGTCTTGTGTTACGGCATTTATATCCAGTAACAATCTATCTAGTGGATATCTCTAAAATTGTTTTTATTCTACATTCAATTTAATCAGTTTACAATGTCAGTTATGTTTTATGTACAAACCATACTGCCTTGCTGCCAATTATCACCGGGTACCAATTGTCGCCATCGGAAAATAAGACATTCATATTTCAGTAATGGCCACACACCTGGCGATAATTGGTAGCAAGGCAGTAAATGAAGTGTGTAGCACCTGCTATGGTTTCCAACTACAAAGTAGACTGGTCCCCTAAATTTTTTTCATAAGAACTTTTTCTTGTAATACTAATTGCACATATAATCTCCGAAACATACAGGTAAGTAATAGTCGATACATACATGGTACAGGTAAGTAATCATATAATCATACAAAGTACAGAAGAACCCTGTTTATCCGAACCCCTCCGGAGACATTCACTCAGTTTGGATATGCAGGATGTTTGGATAGACAAAAAACAGTTGCTGGGAGGCCTGTAATTGGGCGATAATACAATATTTTGAAGAAATCTGTGTTTCCGGTAACAGTAACACAGTTTCCTGTAAAGATTCAACAGAAGAACATTTACTAACCTACACAAATTAGTTTTTGTGGTATATTACTGTTTAAGTTTTCAAATTCAACTATTTTGATGCAACTTTGACAAGGGATAGCGACGGGAGATGAGGGCGTTCTTTTCTGAGATCAAATAAATTTTGTGCCAGTTTTAAAGAGAAAGACAGACGAAATAATTTGTATACAAAGTTAAAAAAACATATAAAATATAAAGCCTATAAACAATCAAGACATACATCAGTGCTGATTTTATTGTTTAACAGATTAATTGTTACAAAAGTCTTTGATGGACTACTCCGAGCTATAAAGTGACACCTTGTAGGTTTCTAGAATTGCAATCAGCCAATCAAATAGGCCCTTTCAAGTGTTGATCAACAGAAATATGCTACATGGTGGCATTCAATAAATACTGCACTAATCCGTGTCTTTTCATTGAATAAACAATAAAAGATCAAAGGTAAGATAACCGAAAGACGTGTCCTGTGTTTGCAGGCATTTTTGATGGCGACTTTTGTAAAATTTTATAATATCCCTGTATATCGCCCACCGGATTCGGTTGCGTAATGTGTAAAATTTTGGGGGACATGCTTTGAAGTCGGATAAGCCGGAGATTCGGTTACACGGAGGTCGGATTAGCGGGGTTCTTCTGTAATACACTGTCAATCTAGTAAAATCTAATGAGAACAGTCCTTACAAAACCAAAACTTCCTTTTGGGTTTGGTTTTCAACCACATACACCTCCAATGGTTCCACTTGAGCCAACTGTCACATCCGATTGATGGGTCCGAATCCTCCAAGTTAGTGTTACACTGCTGGCAGTTGCTTCCAGGCTTCATAAACAGCACTTACAGCCAGCCACAAATCAGCATCGAAGAACTTTCGGATCATGTTAATATCTACATTATCATCCAGTGTACTGGAGGGGATGTTTTCAGGAACACATTCAACCGACTCTTCACCTAGTAGCACTCCCTCAGTACGTGTAGATTGATCCACAAAAAAACTTAAAAGCATGCTCAAATATACCCCGGTATATACAATACCAATGACAGATAGTTGTGGATATAATTATAAACGAATGCCGTAAGAGTGGCATAATGACTCCATATACGACACCGTAAACAAAGACAAAATACTCCATCTACGATGTCGTTAGTGAAGTCTGTCCGTTAAATTAAAGCATGCTGTTGGTGAAAATGGAGAAATAAAAAGATCGATAATTACAATATATCATTCAATGTTTTGAAGCCATAGTGTAAAATTTACGTATTTTACAGAAAATCCTGAGCATTGCAAATGACAACCATATTTTATTTTACTTTCAAAGTTCATATATTATTTCACAAAATCGGGATTTTACTGCACCTTGCAATACACTTATTTATTTATTTAAAATGAATGAACGTATATATATCCTCGATTGATGGGTTTTCGATATGACAACGTAAATGGACAATGATGTTTATCAAAATGATCAGAATATAACAACAAAATTGAACGGAGAAACTTCAACTACGGCATAACGCTGAAGTCTTCTGTTACGGCATTGATATACCATATGCATACAATAAGAAATCGGTAAATAATCTCTCTAAATATGTTTATTATTCTAGATTACTTTAGGGTGGTATATTTAGTCAGTTCACATTGACATTTATGTACAAACCATTTTGAAGTGTGGAGCACCTGCTATGGTTTCCAAATTTAAAGTAGACTGGTCCCCTGAAATTTTCAAACAGGACTTCTGATAATATCAGTTGGATGGCCAGGACAGACATAAATCCCTCTAGTAATTCTTCGATGGAACCTCTGGAGGAGATATAACTTTTCAGATGCTTAAAGAAGCTTTCTATTCTATTGTTTGTACGCGTGGCCGAGTGCACAAGTTCATTGTGTTCTTCAAACCATCCACCCACTCACTTCGAGTAGAATGCCAGTTACGGTCATAATAAGTCCTAACAATCTCTGGCATGATTTCACACAAGCTGTCATATCTGGTTTGATAAGTTTCCTCATTCCTGCTGTATGCAATGTCCTGTATTTTATCTAAGATAGTTGCCTTCTCCCCCAGAGTAACCCCCATTTTTTCCAAAGTTATTTTACGTCCAAAAGTGTGGAGTACATGGAACAAACATTTCCATGTTTACCTGAGGCATTTCAGACTTAAACACTCCCCTCTCGACCATGTCTTTATCGGTCAGGATGATCTTCCCACTTTGAATTTTTTTCCTTGAACACCTTTGCCATACTGCGGATGGATGATTCACTTTCAATCTGTACCAGGAAGACAGCAACCACCTGACTTTCACCATTGCCATCTATGTTGAGTATTGTGTACAAAGGCATTCCCAGGTCATTGGTTTTGTGTGTGACATCAATCAGCAACACCTCTGGAAATCATTGAAAGGCTGAGAGCATTTCACTGTCTTGCATGAAGAATCCCATCAGGACTCCTTCCTCATCTTGAACAAAGGTTGTGTGGAGGGCTGGGTATTCTTTCTTCATCCAGTCAGCTAGGCTCTTCACTCTGGCTGGATTGTTGTTGCTTACAGTGCCATTGTCTTCTCTCTTCTGTTGTTTGGCCTGGTTGCAATATTATGTATGTCTTTCATTAATATTGCCTTGCCTGTCTTCTCTGCATATAACTGTTGAATCTTCTTCCTATTAGCATTCAAGGATACCATCTCTGCAATTTCTTTCTCAACTTCTTTCCCAACAATCCTCTCCTTTGGAGCGAATTTGAATTCTGCTTCACTGACGTCATGATTCTGGACAGAATTCATGTTGAACAAAAACAAAGCTTGACCATCCAAAGTTGCCTTGAATTTAAGGGTAAATGGGCAGTCCATCTTCTCAGTCCTTGTATTCTGTCTCTCTCCTTTTGTCTCTCTCCAGAAATTATTGTTGGGAAATGACATGGTATTGTCAAATATTACAGTTGTCATGGCTGGAAACACAGAACTTGTGAGATAAATATATCTAATCAATAATTGTTATAAGCACTGGAAGTTTATGTATGGTATATTAAAAAGTGAAGAAAGTACCTTAAAGTTTTTGTCTTTTTAATGCACAATTTGGGGCAAGTTGTGATCAGAAGGGACACAGAAAATGAGGTAAGTTGGTCTGAAATTTCTGGGACGAGTTGGCACTTGTTGCGATATGTCCCGTAAGCGCACTAGAGCCCCCTAGTTAGTAGATTTATCACTAATCTATATTTGTAAACATGTGTTTTGCGGTGTGAATATGTAGTTTATTTAGCGTGGCTTTGAGAACTGAGTAGGCTGAAATATATAAATTACATCTGCAATCAGCATATCTTTGGAGTTTTTAGCCGGGCTTGCAACTTTTTGGCTGGGCCTGCAACTTTTTCTTGTCCAAGGCCCTGCGGTCCTACAACATAGTTTGCTAAACAGTTAGAGCTGAAAGGGATATTCGCATTATTCGTTCTCCGGTCTGCATTTTCCGCATTCGACTTTGATCATGAGCAAACAAATATTCGGTATATGTATAGAAATTAGGCATCAAAATGCAAAATAGCACAATTAACTATGATTTTTGTCCAATAACATAATAAATCATTAAAATTAAGGAAAATATACCTTGTTTACTTATGTTTTATGACAACTTTCATGCGGTTGTACCAACAACCGCATTTGGGTATTTCGGCAAAATAAATGGACAGTGCTAAAACACACCAAACGAATATTCGAAAATTTCCGAATTCCGGGATGCGGATATTCGACCATGATTTTTGTCTTCTCTTTCAGCTCTATAAACAGTGAACACTGAGTGAAAATATGATGTCACAGAATTCCTTGGGATTTCCTAGAAATATTTTAAAACAAAATATGCAACTAAGAAAATACGATGTCATGGAATGCTTTGGGGTTTCCTTGCAATACATGTATTTTAAATGTAAAAATGCAGATGATGAGACATACAAAGTCATGAAATTTTGTGACGTTTCCTGGCATGAAAGCACTACAGTAGATTTTAAAAAGATGGCCATTCGTGAGGCTGCAGTCTTTGTAACAATATTTCAATAAAAATACTACTTGAAGAATGATGAAATATAAAATGTCACGGAAGTCAGTGTGGTTTCCAAACAATTTAGTAAGGATGCTGAATACTTCAAATTCACGGATGGACCATCCATTAATATTTCTAGTGTCTCGGAAGAAATTGCGAGGACCCGATGTACATCATAAATGTTTAATGTCAGGCATGCGATGCTTTCCATTTTGAAAATTTTATATTAAAATAGACAGTTTCTTCAGCAACAGGTGGTAGTATTTAGGACAACTCAGTCCCTGCCAACTCGGAGCCATTGTGATGCAAACTCAGTCTCTTCTAAAACTCATCCCCACCAAGTTCAACCTTTTTTCATCGAAGTATTTGTATTTGTATTTTGTATTTGTATTTGATTTTTATACTCAGCGCAATATCTCCATATACTACAGGACTCAAAGCGCTATTTGACCCATTCGACTGAACTAAGTACAGTCCAAGCTCATAGTGACTTGCATTCCCCTAACTGAAAGACAGAGACTCAAGGATGACCATTTATCAACATCCTTGAGGTTCTTTAGCCTGCCACTGGGGATAGGATCCAATGACAGAGGACCGCCATTTTAAGTGGTCATCCGAGCCACTATGTATCTGCCTGTACCTGGGTTTGAACCCACGTCGTCTGCGCTCCTAAGCAAGTGTGTTACCTGCTAGGCCACAGTGACTCCTGTCATGGCATTATGGTTTAAATTTTTTGTCTAAAGTACCGGTGTACCATGAAATCCTCCTCCCCCCCCCCCCTCGGAAATCCTCCCCCCCCCCCCCCTCGGAAATCCTCCCCCCCCCCCCCCCGGGGGGATGTCCCAGGATATCCTCCCCCGGGGGGTAAATTTCCTAGGAGATCCTCCACCCCAGGGGGGAGGAACTCCTAGGAATATGACCCCCCCCACCAGGAAATAACCCACCCCGGGGGGGGGGGGGGGGGGGGGGGGGGGAGGATTTCGTAACAGATCTTCTAGGAAATCCTCCCCCCACCATACTGTAACTACACAAATTTTGTATTAAAAAACTGAAAATCAACAGTGTCAGCTAGATCTTGTGTATTCTGAATTTTGTCAATGTACTATTGCAGAAGTGGATAAATATATAAATTACAAATCTCAAGGAAAGATGTTACGTAAAAAATTTAAAAGTCATAAACCATTTTGGAATAGTGAATTAACTAGCTTATGGAAAGATATGTGTCATAAGGAAAGGTCAGCTCGATGTTTAACAAGTAATTTACAAGATAAAAAATCATTAAGAATGAAATTTTCAACTGCAAGAAAAACATTTGACAAAAGACTCCGATATTATGAGAGGCAATATAACAAAAATATTATTGCAAATATAGAAACTGTAAGTTCTTCAAATCCCAGGGAATTTTGGCAAAAAATAAAAACACACTGTCAGTGTAATAAAAAATTTATCTATCTATCTAAATATTGACAAAATGAAAAATATTATGGAACCCCCCTTTAAATGCATACTTTTGTCACTGGCATACTTTCTGTATTATTTTCTGAAGAAATCATTAGTGATTTTTACTGTTGTTGGTAGCTCCCAAAGAACCCCGAAATGTATATTTTGCATATATATCATTGAGTATAATTTTAATAATGAGCAGTTAAATGGATTGGAAATAATCAAATCAATTTGAATACATTTATATAAGGGACAGCCCAAATAGTATTCATAAGGGATATAAACTGAACAAATTAGAATATTAATATGATTATATGTCTTAATTTTCAGTTACCTTTACCTTTTCAGTTATCCTGTCTTCACTTTGGAAGGATTACAAGTGCAATTGCCCCTACATTGTTAAAAGTACTTCACATAATCTGCTACCTACTGAGGTCTTTGATTTCTACTCCTGTTCAGGCAAAGTTGCTTCAACTGTCTTTCCCATAATTTCCTACCTGTTCAGGCCTTTGAAACCTAATCCTCCTATAGCTACTTTAAAGAACAAAGCTAACTGTTTGATATATTTATGGTGTATAATTGCAATTTCTTCCAGATTTTTGTGTATAAATACCAGGGGAAAATGACCAAAATCATATCATTTTATAATCTCATTGGAGTATTATGTAAAATGGATGCTGAAAAGGACAATTTCACAAGTTCTGAGGAAGGGAAACAAAATTTGGTTTCTAACACAGACAAGTTTGTCAAATTTAAGGAAGATACAATTCTTGTTTTCAATTATGTGGCTAATCAAAAGTATCCTGAGGGGATGTCTAGAGACCAAAAGAAGGAGTTCAGGAGGAAATGTAAATGTTCAATATAAAATTTTTTTCAACAGGCGGGGGGGGGGGAGGATTTCCAGGGGGGGAGGATTTCCTTTTACACCGGCATCACAAATTCAGTCATAATACCATCGATTTGCACAAAAAATATATGTATTGGGAAACCCAACAGAATACCGTGACCTCAAGAATATTAATGAGCAGTCCACAAATTTTGATCTTATACTTAAATAGTTAAAAAGTCCCTTGGAATAGTCAAATATTTCCTATGCATATACAAATATTCATGAGCTGTGTAGTCCATCTAGCATTTGATCTGGAAGCAGAAAATATTTACTATAACCACTATGGAAATCTTTGACCTCACTAATTAATGAGTTGTCCGCGAATGTTGATATTCAAGTAAAATATTTTCTACACCTATATTGTTGGGAAACCCAATAGAAATGTGTGACCTCATATATATTCTACGCATTTGTCAAGCAAATGTACTACTAATAATAGATCAACCGAGTTGTCGAGACTTGTTTATTTTAGTTTGATGCCGTGACTTTAAACAAAACCTTTTAACCAGGATGCTGTGACAGGATTTTTTTTACGCCACCAATATACACAGAAATTTGCACACCTGATTCGTTAATATTAATGAGGAATATGAGGTCACAGAATCTGTGGGGGTTTCCTTACAATATTTCGTAACCAGTACTATGCTTCAAATTTGTGTACTGACTCATTAATATTATTGAGAAAATTCACAGAATTCTGTGGAATTTTCCAACAGTATGATTAGAATTGCAAGTACCGGGTAAATGCATTCAACTGGCTGGAACAAATATAATTCGTTTTATGTGCGAGCTGTAGTAAAACACTCACACCCCCACGTAGACTAAAATAGTCACCGCTCACACTGGTACAGTCCAACCTGCTCAAGCAACCACCTGCGAAGAGCAACCACCTGCAAGGAGCAACCACCCTGGAGAACCACCAAGGGATTTGACATTAATTTGAACCTGCGAAGAGCAACCATCTTTTTATGTCCCAAGAGATCCCTGAACCTGTGAAGAACAACCACCCTTTCCTTTTAAAAAATCCCAATGTACTTTAAAATTCATGATATATTTTACTAACAGCAGCTCATTACAACTAGATACAATGTTTATCCTACCTTCATTAATCATTTTTATAAATATAACTATTCTTTAAAAATATTTTACTTTAATATTGTACAAGTGTTTACTACATATAATCTCTGTACATACATTTTTTTTTATCTATTACACTGAAGTTTTCGGGGCATTTTTCTATGCCAGTATCTTAAAATAATCTGTATGCAAAAGTTACATAAACAGAGAAAAACTTTGCTTTTTCTAATCAGAGTTCTTTAAATGCTCTGTGTATTGTTTATAAATGTATACGTCATAGAGAGTTGTCGGGATGAGTATTCAAGGCTCAACACTGCTAGGTCACAAATACACTTGGTGACCTCAGCTCTGCTTTTGCCCAGTACCATGCTACGACCCTACTTAGATCTAGAGAATTGCTTGAAACACATTACCTCCTGGTGTCGTGTCATGGCACAAACCTCATCTTTGTAATAAATAAATATTGAAAAAAACATTTATTTTTTATCGCCCACACTCGCGCTTTCCCACATACATACAAGGTAGATGAAGTGATGGTGTGTATATAATATATTAATTGGTTTTGGGAATTTCCGTATGCAAATTGTGCCAAATTGGGGTGCTGATATCTAGTAGAAATTATATTATCGCCCCTTGTGATATTTTCATGTTGGTTGATAAAAGACCCTGTAAAATTCTTGATTTTACAGATGCCGCGACCCAGTCGTAAGGCAAAGGAGGCGGCCGCAGAGGGCATTCACAATGCCAGCACCGGATCAACTATCCTGGCGGGAAATATGGACACGAGTGACCTGCAGCAAATCATGGAGCCTCCGTCAGAACTTTTGTGAGTGCAAGTCTAAGGGATACAGTTTGTAACTTCTTAGGGTAGATAATAGTGGTGTAAATGATAACCTGGTGTATGGTTTTTTGTAATATATACTTATCTTATTTTAGTACAATAGTAACATCCTAGTTCAAAAATCTGTGGACAGAAATAGGTCGGCACCACAGAGAAGCCATAAGAGAAAATGAGCTAATGAGGATATGCCTTTGCGTAAAGATAGGTTTTGAGCTTCTTTCTGAAAGAGGCAATAGTGGGTGATGCGCAAATGTCTTCAGGAAGTGAATTCCAAACAATGGGAGCATCAAAGGCGAAACTGAAGCCAAACTGCTTAGTGGACTTGTGAATTTTAGGTTGAAATTTAGGTACATTGAGGAAATTGGCAACACTCTGACTACGTCTAGTTTTGTAAGTAGTGCAGTATGTAGATAAGTGTATGAAACCAGTATGAATAAACTTATACACCAGGGTAGCCAATTTGAACTCTGAGTGAAACTGAATAGGGAGCCAATGGAGTTTTCCGAGTACTGGAGTAATCCGAGTATATTTACTGGAATTTGTAACAATTCTAGCTGCGCTGTTTTGTATAGACTGTAATTTATGAAGATTAAATTTGGAGAGACTCCTGAACAGTGAGTTACAGTAGTCCAACCGGCTACTAACAAAAGCATTGGCAACCGACACAGATGTATCATGAGTCAAGTACTGCCTAATACTTCTAAAATCCCTCAATTTAATGAAACAGCCTGTACAAATATTCTGCACATGTTTAGAGAAGGAAAAATCAGTCAAACCACCCACCCAGGTTCCTGACTGTCTCGGTGGGGTTAAGGGGGTTGCCCAAGATGTCAATTGGGAGACATGCATTTAACCTATGTCTCAGTTTCTTGGAGCCAAAAAGTATGAACTCAGTTTTATGAGGATTGAGTTTGAGTTTGCTAGCCGACATCCATTCTTTTACATCTTGAAGGCACCTGTTCAACTTATCAAAAGCAGCTGAGGCATTTATGTGTGACAGATGGACATAAAGTTGGGTGTCATCAGCATAGAAATGGAAGTTTACACCTCTGTGTTTACTAATCAGTATACTAAGGGGAGATGTGTACAGAAAGAAAATGTACACTTCGATAAAATTTCACTGCACAGTAACAAGCACGCGAAATAATGTGTCCACAGACTCCCTGCCTTTGGCCCGGTGATGCCATGATACTTAATATTGTCAATATCTAAAAATGAACACACAAATATAAGTATAACACTGACAATATTCGAAGACTTTCTCTCTTATAAAAAGTGAAGCTAACACAATGGTGCCAAACAAAAAGAGGAAGTGCACATGTGCACGCACGCGCAAGGGGGAGGCTTGGTGCTGAGAGGACACCTGGCAAATGGATGTAACACCACCGGTCCCGGTCAGAGCCCAGCTCAGGACGTTTTTTTCTAACGTTTGGCGGGACCGGCTGTGCGCCGGATGAGTGCATTGGTCCACTAGGTAAGATATTAACTAATTTAATTTAACTATTAAATTTCCCAATTTTGGTTGTTTAAAAGCCACGGTAACCAGTTTTGATTTCTGTAAATGGTCCCACCACTAATAAATAGATAATAAAGCTGATTAACACAATTTGGTTAGTTAACTGTTTCCAATTTGTAATATCTTTGAAATGTTGGGAATTAGACCAGAGGATATACCAGAAACAACACATGCACATGTACCCTTGATGTAAAGAAACAATATGGTGGACTCCGAGATGCTGGAAAAACAGAAAGTTCATGCAAATTATTGGGTAATTTGCAAGTAATAGTTGACAATACATTTCAGCCTGCGACTCCAAATAAATCGCAAACTAGTGCTTGGGTAGCCTGTAGTGTTACAATTGAAGGTAAATTTGAAAAGCAGGTCCAGAAAACAAAAATTTGATGAAAACTGAATTCATTCGAATTAGTATACACCAAACTGTAAAGACTTCTATGTGTGTACATGAAACATAAACACAACAAAAATGCAGTCCATTTCATATAATTATTTGTCAATAAAATATGAAGTTTTGGAAATTATTTCACTGTATATTGACAAAATATAATACAAGTACACATTTACAAGCATTTCTCAGAAATATTTTATAATTTTGATATGAAATATGTGACTTTTCAAGAACCAGTTCTTGGACATTTGTCACCAGATTTTGTTGATGTTCATATCAATCAAATGGAAACCAACTATCCAGTTTGTCGTCTTTACTACTAGTAGCTTAATGTTCAGTTAGAATATGAGGAATTGTTTCAGCTTTACTAGCTATATCAATAATTATAGGTGAAAGTTGCCAGGGTTATTTTATAATTGATTAGTGTAAAAATGGAAAATACAAGTGGACAAAATACCTGATTTCATTTGTTTCAAAGCTTAGAAAAGAATGGGGTGGCCATGTTGATGTAGTAGGGAACACATTCGCTGCCCACATATACATGGTCTCGGGTTTGATTCCTGACCCAATTTCAAGTAGGAAAGGTGGTGTTTGCTTGTCAGTGCCTGAGAGTTTTAAGTGCTGAATCTCAACCAACTAGTGGGCAGGTAAACAGGTAGAGCTGGCCTATCACCGCTAAGCAGAGGTAACATATGGTTTATGAAAAGCTTGAACATGTTTGTTAATGTTGTCTTGGCTATATTTATGTAGATTTGTGTGTATAATATACACACAAATCTACATAACCCATTCAAGCATGTTTTTCCAAAGGATTTTAATTCCATTTCTGGTTTCAGGAAACAGTTGAAAACATACCTTTTTAGATTGGCTTATCCTCCACCATAGCCTATCTCTCCTACCGGACGCTAATATGGAAACGGACATCTTTCTGGAACTCGACTATCCCTTTTTGCACATCAGCGCCTTAGAGGATGTTTACATCAAATTTGGCGCTATATAAGTGTTTCTTACTTACTTACTTACTTACTTTTTCAAAAAGGAATTGGATTTGGATTTAAATCCTTTTGACAAAGAAAGGATTTGTATTTGATTTTGATTTTAGAACTTTAAAAGGATTTGCATTTAAATCCTTTTTCAATTATTTGAGCCCAACCCTGGTGTTTGATATTTTATTTGAATCTATTGAGTTTTAAAGGCTAACTGATTATGAAATGTCAGCTGTTACCCTCACTAACTAATACATTACAGCTGCCGGAAAATGAAATTTAACCAAAATACAAAAAGGGAATATTTTTTTTTGTCAGTCACCCTGGAGATGACAGTGATTTGGACCAGGATTTTGCTCCCCCTAAACTTCCCAAGAGACGGGGACGTCCTCCAAAAAACCCAAACCAGGTAAGTAAGCCCTGAAGGTACCATACTGACCTGATCCAATTAGGGTGTGATATGTTCATATACAAGGGCCCTTTATAAACAAAAGTAAATAGTGAAATATTTGAGAAGTTGGGACTGGAAATAAGTATGTCATGACAGTTTTAACTGTGTTATCTTGTCATTTCATGTTGTGGTTGCTTCTCATGATTTTTCGGAATTGTGATTAGATTTCATTTTCAAGTAAACAAGCTTCCAATATACAAGCAATCATGGAATTCATTAATATTTTCTCAAATATTCAAAAAATTACTGTGTGAGGTTTTGTTATAGATGGATAATTCTACTAAACCACTAAAAATTTCTCTATGAACAAGAACTCTTTTTTTTTTACTTATAAAATGTACAAAAGTTGGCGATTCTCCTTCAAATAGTGTATACAATGATTTATCCAATTGATTTTGTTCTCGGTGCAGAAAGTAAAGAATATTCAAGTAAAAGCGGATTTTCTTCAATTGATTCTTCGCTTCAAGTAGTCTGTAACCTGAAAATGAAGTGCTGGTCAAATGTCTAAACTTTGGACTCAAGATTGCTAAACAAGTTCACCTTGGGCAAAGCTCACACATGTACACAACAGATATATGAATATAGCAATTGTGATATTTAATTCTGAGTTAATGATTCCCAGCTTTCCTTACACACTTTCTGTGTTTGCAAGAAATGTACCTTCCCGAGGATGTGCTAGATGTTGCCAACTACTGCCTGTCCACACATTGATAAATTATGCTTGTCATTGTTTGTCTTTGTGCCTTGGAATCTGTGAAGATATGGAAATAAGCACTGAAAAGTTTGTATATGTCACGGTAGATAGTCTGCCAGATTGGACTTTCTACCATGACATATATAATAGTAACAATAATAATAGCAATGATTTAATAATATTCAAATATTAATCATAATACTGTCTTTGTAGATGCCTAGCATGACCAAGAGACCGAGAAAAACGCCCTCAAAGACGCCTAAAAACATGGGCCCTCCATCACTGACACCTGCTCATCAGAGTAATGTGGTCAGAGATGTACCTGATGGCGAGGAAAGTCTATTTGAGATCGTAAAGTCTGGAAAGATGGCACTCACGGTAATGAATTAGTTGATCATTTTCAGAAAAAAATCAAAATCTATTTCAAAGGCTTTGAAGCAAAGATATTTTATGCTCTTGTCATTTTAGTGAAATTTAATTGGGAGTGTGCATGATCCATAATTTAAAATGAGGAATGTTTCCACTAGAAATTTTAAAGCTAATTAACTCCTTTTTTACCTGGTAATTCTTCAGTGAATTTATATGATGCCTATTTTGGCTGGGTTATAGTTGTAGAAATTCTGTTTGAAACAATAACAGTGACAATCGCTACTTAAACAGCTCAGTGTTAAACACAGTTCTATTGTTATGTTGGTTATGTTATGCTTAGCTTTAGCGGAGTTTGGTGATATTACTTTGAATACCAAAGAGCATACTTTGGTTTAAACTATGGATATACTGTTTGATTTCTATAACTAGATCCTCCAATACCTCATAAGTTTAGTTCATGTTATGACTAACTTCCATTTACTCCTACAAAAATACAGCATTTTCTGATATTGTGACCTTGAAATTGCTTCTGCTTCTTGCTAACTTCTGTTGATCTGTGTTGTATTTGAACAAATTCTATTGTGTAGTATATTTTTACCTTCGCTCAGGAGGTATTGTTTTCATGACTGTCCATTCCTCTGTTTGTCGGCAGGATTATGTAAATACTACTGCTTGGATCTTCTTGAAAAAAAAAAATCAGAAGATGAGTATTGTGCCAACTTAGATCCCATTAAATTTTGAGACAATAAAAATTCAGAGTGATTTAGATCACCGTCTGGATGCAAAAAAAAAAACAAAAAAAAAAACAAAAAAAAAAAAAAATTAGTAATATCTTTTCCCATTTCCTTTTCCCCACAGACGGTCATAGATGACTGGATTGAGTCCTACAAGTCTAACCGTGACATTGCTTTGCTGGACCTGATCCAGTTCTTCATCCACTGCTCCGGCTGTAAAGGCCGCGTCACGCCGCACATGTACCACAACATGGAGCATGTAGAGATCATCAGGAAGATGACAGAGGAGTTCGAAGAGGTAGGAGGGGCAATATCTACTGTCACACCGAGTGATAGTGGGAGGAGAGGAGTTGGCTCTGTGTTTTTTGGCAAACCGTGTTCCAAACTGAGTAGTATATAAATGTTGTGTCCAAAATACAATAATACTTGTATTGCTTTGAAATTGGAATCACAAATATGTGAATTATGTAACAAGGAAAAAGTTTCCTCAGTGGCCAATGGGTTACAAGGTTTGGCATCTAAACACAGGTGTCGCCTCAGTGTGGGTTAAACTCCCACAAGTAGTCAAGCTGAGGACATGTCCAAAGATGACCCTGGCCCTGAAATAAGACTTATAATAGGAAAACTTCCTGAATGACATATACAGAATATGAATATTTCACATGCTTTAAAATGTTATCAAGATATCTTTTCTGATGGTTATGTAACAAGTTTCAGCTACCATTCTATTTGATGGTAAATATGTAAATGGAATCCTAAACCGTTTTCAAAACAACTTCTGAAATAAAAACCTTTAGTAATTTTTCCAGAATAAACATGGTTTATACAATATTTGGAACATGACTGACATGAAAGCCTTGTATGCCATAGCGACAGAAGAAAAGTTATTACAATTATCTTGTTAATAATCTGAAGATCTTTGATGAAACACATCAGATCTGTGTAGAAACTTGCAGAACCTGCAGTCCTTACAGTTGATTTGAATCTTACAGGTCTTACAAAATCAAAAGAAAATTTGAATACCAGTTGTTCTTCAGCAACTCTAGTTCAAGTATTGAGTTTTATGTTTATATTTTCCTGTAGGAGAGCGGTGACTATCCGCTCATCGTGTCTGGTCCCGTGTGGAAGAAGTTCAAGGGGAATTTCTGCGAGTTTATCCAGGTGCTGGTACGCCAGTGTCAGTACAGCATCATCTACGACCAGTACATGATGGACAACGTCATCTCCCTGCTGACTGGACTGACTGATTCCCAAGTCAGAGCCTTCAGACACACGTCCACATTAGCTGGTGAGTGCTAAACTTCCAAAATGGTCGGTACTAGTGCTGTATAATTGTTAATGGCCTGTTTACACAGTTCTGTGTAGCTGTAACAACTGTAGTGGGTATATTGTTTATCGATATTAGCGATATTTATTGTTTTTGGACAGGGTTGCCAATATTGATATCTAAAGACATATAGATATACATGTCCTCTATAGAGTACAGACATTTGAACTTGAAACTTGTTTTGGTCATTTCTTCTTCTGTTTTCTATTGGGCAATTAGTTTTGTGACATATTTCTGTTTTTCAGCCATGGGACTGATGTCCTTCCTTGTGGTCATCTAATCTCCATTCTATCGGTCAATTCTTTCTTTGTTTTCTGTTTGATGATCTGTTTATGATGTAGCTGTTGTCTGAACTTGTGGACATCTCTCAATGTCCATCTTTTTTAGGTCATTTCTTTTCCTTTTTCTGTGATAGGGCTGTTATAAAGTACTTGTTCTCGTTAAAGATTACAGTAATAAATGAATGGGAGTACAAAATGAAGAAAAAAGTACTCTCTTCCACACAAATAAAAGCACTTTTTATAACAGTCACATTAAAAGTGACATAAAATGGGCAAATTTCTGTTAAATTTCAGTAAAAAATGGCATATTTTATTGCAGTTATTGCTAAAAAGAGTACTCTCTGGAAAGTAGAGTAATGGTGAGAGGTACTCTGGCAGTCTTACTAGATGACAATCGGTATGTCTCTTTTCTGGTTTTCTGAAGATGATGGTTGGCATGGTCATCTCTTATTATCTCCCGCCGGCCGGGCGGGAGATTATAAAACGCATTCCGTGCGTGTGTTCGTGTGTTATTGAGTGTGTGTCACGCTTTTATAAAGGGCTGTACATCACACTGGTTGTTTCTCCTTGGCCTTTTCAATGTTTTTTATGACCTTATTGCTTATGTCCTTTCATTTGATGCTGTTATTTCACACCTAGGACCATAGCTAAGTGAGTAATAGCAATGGTGGCTACTTTGAGTAAAGTGCTCATAACTCCAAAACGACTGCATTTAGAGTGTTTCTGTAAAATACGTTGTTCAGCTATTTTCTCCATGCCTACAAGATGGTACCATTTTTAGGGTTCTATCTTCATAGCTATCTTCATAGCTAAGTGAGTAATAGCTATTTTCTGTTATTAACAATGAGCAAAATGAGTAAATTGATTTTGTCTTTGTAACTGTTACTTACAATATTGGCCTGAAATATGTTGTTCAACAACTCCTTCATGTACTATATCATGGTGAGGTGTCCAAGGTGTAGCACCATAGCTAACTGAGTAATAGCTATACTAAGTTTAACATTTGACCATTGAGCAAGTCACTTATAACTCAAAAACTATTGAATATAGAGGATTTTTGTCGAATATGTTGTTCACCTATCTTTTGGATATACTGTATTGTGAATTTTCACAGCTGTAACTCCATAGCTAACTGAGTAATAGCTACTTTGATGATAACCATAATGAGTAAATGGCTTATATCTTCAAAAGTATTGCAGCTACACAATTTTGTTCCAATATGTTGTTCAGCTACTATCTCCACAGCTACAACATGGTCACTAGTTTGGAAGTGTATCTCCATAGCTAAGTGAGTAATAACTACTTTGTCAATTTTTAATGATAACCATAATGAGTAAATGCCGTATATCTTCAAAAGTATTGCAGCTACACAATTTCTCTCAAATAAGTTGTTCATCTACTTTTTTGTGAACTGTAACATATTTAAGTTTCACAACTGTTGCTCAATGTACAAGTGAGTAATGGCTACTTTATTGCTACTTTTGGTGAAAATGTGAAAAGTGACAAATATCTCGCAAACCGTAATAGCTACTTTGTCAATTTTTAATGATAACTTTAATGATAACCATAATGAGTAAATGCCTTATATCTTCAAAAGTATTGCAGCTACACAATTTCTCTCAAATAAGTTGTTCATCTACTTTTTAAGTCATTCATCTACTTTTGGGAGAGTTTTCACATGGTGAAGTTTCAGACTCGTAGCTAATTACTCACCTACTGAAAATGAGTAAATGCGAATTATCTCTAAAAGTATTGCAGATAGCCAATTTTTCTCAAATAACTCATTCACCTACTTTTGGGAGAGCTTTCACTTGGTGAAGTTTCAGACCCATAGCTAATTACTCACCTACTGAAAATGAGTAAATGCGAATTATCGCTAAAGGTATTGCAGATAGCCAATTTTTCTCAAATAACTCATTCACCTACTTTTGGGAGAGCTTTCACTTGGTGAAGTTTCAGACCCATAGCTAATTACTCACCTACTCAAAATGAGTAAATGCGAAGTATCGCTAAAACTATTGCAGATAGCCAATTTTTCTCAAATAACTCATTCACCTACTTTTGGGAGAGCTTTCACTTGATGAAGTTTCACACCCATAGCTAATTACTCGCCTCAAAATGAGTGAATGCGAATTATCTGTAAAAGTATTGCAGATAGCCAATTTTTCTCAAATAACTCCTTCATCTACTTTTCGGAGAGCTTTCACATGGTGAAGTTTCAGACCCATAGATAATTACTCACCTACTGAAAATGAGTAAATGCGAATTATCGCTAAAAGTATTGCAGATAGCCAATTTTTCTCAAATAACTCGTTCACCTACTTTTGGAAGAGCTTTCACATGGTGAAGTTTCAGACCCATAGCTAATTACTCACCTACTGAAAATGAGTAAATGCGAATTATCTCTAAAAGTATTGCAGATGGCCAATTTTTCTCAAATAACTCATTCACCTACTTTTGGGAGAACTTTCACTTGGTGAAGTTTCACACCCATAGCTAATTACTCACCTACTCAAAATGAGTAAATGCGAATTATCGCTAAAATTATTGCAGATAGCCAATTTTTCTCAAATAACTCATTCACCTACTTTTGGGAGAACTTTCACTTGGTGAAGTTTCACACCCATAGCTAATTACTCACCTACTCAAAATGAGTAAATGCGAATTATCACTAAAAGTGTTGCAGATAGCCAATTTTTCTCAAATAACTCATTCAAACTATTCAATTTAAAGGAGTTTTGTCAAATATGTTGTTCACCTACTTTTTGATGTAGTGCGGCGGGAGATCATACCACGGCAGTGGTCTTGTATGTCCATTTGTTTCAGGGATGGGACGGTATAAAAAGTGTGTATATTGGGAGGCCGCCAGTGCAAAACCCTACCGATTCTACGAATTTTCATTTTAGTACATCCCTATCAAACATTGACGTTTCCTGTCAACGAAATCGCAATAAAAGCCCCCAAATGCACAAAATATAAGATAAACTCCTATCAATTCTTCAGATTTGTAATTTGTTTCCAATATTCCGAGATTTCCTTGTATTATATATCTTGACAAGCGAGATTGAGGTTTTTAAGTGTCATCATCAAAACATGGCAGTTCTGCTCAATGTAACCACTACTCAGTATAAAAGTCTGAAAATACACAAAAAATATGGGATAAAAGCTTATAATTTCAGACTTGGGTTGTGTTTCTGACATTTTAAGTTTTTCCTTCAGTTATATATGTTAACAAGCAAAGTGTCGGCTTTGAAATCTCGTCTCGGTATTTCATTAAGATGCTCTCGATACCAAGACACCGGGCCTAGCAACTTATCCCTATTTTTTGTGGTGCCTCTCCATTCTATTGAACCATCGGTATGACTCATTTCTGTGTTTCAGCCATGAAGCTGATGTCTGCTCTGGTGGATGTGGCGCTCAACCTGAGCATCAATTTGGATCACACGCAGAGACAGTACGAAAGTGAGAGACAGAAGAACAAAAACAAGCAGGCCAGCGAGAGGCTGGAAGTGTTGCTGCAGAAACGACAGGAGGTGAGACGACTGATAAACGGTATTTTTTATTTCATAAAAATGTAAATATACTATACCATATGAAAACACTTGGGTAGGCGTGGCTTGGCGTTCGGTGACCGCCACGTACACCGTACATAGAATTTAAATATATGAGGGGAGACCCTCTTTAAACCTATATACTTGCTACCTTTGACCCCTGGTGACCTAATTCACTCTGCCATGCGCAGTAATACAGAAATAGTTCATTCTTTTTGTGGCGGTTGAACTATCAACAGGCGTTTTGCTACCTTTTAAAAGACCTGCATTTACACGTTTTTGAAGCTCTGTGAGTACTTCTTTGCTGTTTTATTCACTTTTCCTCCATTTTATTTACCTTTTACTTCAATTTCTGGTGAATTTATTGTATACTTTGGGCATTATTTACGTATTTCTTCATAATTCGTATTATCGCTCATCTGGTCACGTGGTGTTAGAATGTCGGATTACCTTTGGAGATATTCATTTCCTTTGTAAATTAATTCTTTTTATGCACTTCTACAGGCATTTTTATTTTAATTTACGGTATTCCTTCATTCTTTCAACGAAATTCTTCGTTTCTCCACGTATTTTGACCGTATTGACTGTGCATTGTTTTTCACGTAGTTACCTATTTGGTATTTTCGCTCATCGGGTCACGTGGTGTCAGAATGTTGGACTTCCTTTGGAAATAATAATTTCCGCGGTGAATTAATTCATTTATGCACTTATACAGGCATTATAATTCACCTTTTACGGTTTTCCTTCATTCTTTTTACGAAATTCTTCGTTTCACCGCGTATTTTGACCATATTTTTGAGCTTTTTACGAATCATTCACCAGGTCATGTGACGATGACGTCACATCCAAAATGGAGGTCAACCGATCGGTTGTCAGAAAATATTCATTTTCATAGTGATTACAGCATTTCCAGGTTTGTTTATACATTCCTTCTACATATTTCTTTGAATATTATTATGTCAGAGCATAATGTGTAATATTTTCAATTGTTAACGCATTTTTCATAGCGTAACATTACGGTATCTACTGCCTACCATTCACGGTTCTTTACTTGTTCAGGCCCTTTCATTTGACATTTCTGGAATTCGGATCCTGGTTTCAGTGTTTTGGGGTTCAATTCTGAGCCTAGGGTCTCCATTTTAGCCTTTCTCCACCTTCAATTTTGGAGGTTGGGGGTTTACGGCTTCTGGGGAGGACTTTGTCTTCCACCTTTTGGAGATCCATTTCACTGTTGCTGGTTTCCTACATTCCAATTTTATGTCAATTGGTCATTTGGTTTCTCAGTCCATTTTTAGTCCTTTGGCCTCTTTTGTGCCTAGGCTTCAGTCTAATCAGACTGCTTTTTGGACTGGGATTACCTTCTCAAGACCATTCATGTTCAGGGTCCCTTAATTAGAAGAGTTTATCAGTTGAATCCAACTGATTTTGCTACTTCCTAAACTCTACTCCATTCATTTTCTAAATCTAGAAAATTTTTGTTTGGGGTTTGGTGGAAATCTTCTGTTACTCAACAGCTTTCTATTGTGTTTTCACCATTTTTTAGATCTGACGATCAATGGGCACATCTCCCTTTTGGGTATGTTGGGGGTTCCTCTGTCTACAGTTAACCTTTAGGCAGACTTCAGGAACCCTATTCCAATTTTTTTTGTGCCAGTCTGTTGGACTATATGGGTGCTTAGGACTTCATCCTTTAATCTTCTCCTCAGAAGATTTTCAAGCTTCCTGTCTAACAGAATTAGGGAATAAATTTGACTGCTCTTTTCTTTTGATCAGTCTTATTTTTCTCTAAGTCAACCACTTTTCCAGGCTTAGAAGTTCCTTCATGAGGCCAGAATTCTTACTTTCTGTCACTCATTCATTTTGGGATTTTCTTATTCTAAGTTTTGTAGGTCGGGTAATTACCCAATTTTCCTTCTAAAACTTAGTTTTGCCAAGTACAAAATCCTCTTCAGAGGGTTTTTTGGGTTGACTTCTTCAGGTTTCCGGACCTGGGATCTAGCCTGAAGGGGTTCTTAAGACCTTCTCTTCCCTAGGTAGAGTTCCTCTGCTATTAGGGGAGATCTGAGATGGACCTTAGGGTCCTTATTTCTGTGGGATTTTTTCCTTCAGTCCTGTTTTGTTGATCACTTATTCAAGTTGATTGACAAGGCAATACTTTCTCAGTGGTCTTTTTCATCCACCATTCTTTGGACATCTGTTTCAATGGGTCTTCTAGCTACATTTTAGCTGGTTGATCTATGGCCTTTTTTCAGCCATCTTTGCACTTTATTTTGAGAGATTTCTTTATCCATTTCCCTCACTTGTGCTTAGTCACTTGGTAGGGTTAATTGGTCATTTTTTGGTCTTATGCTGTTTCTTGTGATGTCTCTCTTGGGAGACCATTTCTTCTCACATATAACAGTATAAGCAGAAGGTTTTCATGTGGCCCTTACTCAAGGTGCCTCTTTTAAGCTATCTGCATTAGCCTCTTGAGGCACACCAATTAGGACCTTTTTTTTCCTCCCATCCAGGGAGTTTTCTCTCTAACTTAGTGCTTTTAGGATGTGGTTCCTTTCCAGGTTCCAACATTCTGATGGTGGAATGCCTTCCAGAGGTAGAGGCTCAGCCTCAACCTCTATTATGGTGTCCTTCAGGAGATAAGAGTGTTGTTTTACTCAAATTTTCACTCTTACTTCCAGATCCCTCCACTTGCCAGTGGGAGGTCAACTGATTCCAGTGGTCTCTCATATTCCACTTTCCTGATTCTTTCAGCTCTTCTCCACAGAAGAATGCTGTTCTTTGTCATTCAGTCTCACACTGTCTGTTCACATGAGCAGTTCACGTATCTTGAGCTCCTGTTTTCCTGATTTTTCAGGGCATTATCCTTGACAAAGATATACTGGAAACCACAATTAGATTTATATCTTTTCCTGGTTTTCCAGACTATCAGGATGCAACTTATCAGTTGATCATTTTCTCAATTGGCCAGTGGACCACTTCTCTTCCTCAATTTGTCTCCTTTCTCTCCTTTGGCTCCTTTGGTTCACTCTTGCTCATAGTTTTGCTTTTGGGCAAGGTGTACCACTTTGTGGCAATGCCTTATGGTCTAGCCACTAGCCTTTCAGGATTTACTTCCTTAGTCAAGGAAGTAAGGAAAGTTGGCTTTGAGGTTGGGCATCTCAGTGCACATGTGACTACAAATTGGCTCATTAGAGCCAATAGTTGTCAGAGGCTCTTTTTTTTTCAACTCTATTAGAGTTGACTTTCATCTGGGAGTGGTTATTAGCAGGAAGTATTTACATCTGTTTCTTTAACAGGTCTCCTTCCTGGGTCAGGTTCTTAACCTGTTTCTTAATTACCTCTCTAACTGGGCTCCTTATTTCTTTTGGCTTCCACTTGGAAGCCGCTTCTTCAAGGTCCCTACACATGACACTTCTTCTGTGTCATCTCAGGACACTTGATTTTCCTTCTCAAAGGTGCTCTGGATTTTCCATTCCTTGATCCTTCTATGAAGGTTCATTCAAGATGGTACTATCCTGGGAACTATGTCTTTGCATACCTCCCTTTAATTCCCTAGTTTTTACATCTACTTTCATGGATGTTTCACTGCAGGGTTTGGGAGTTCTTTGTGCTCTGTGGACCACCTAAGGTCTATTTTTGATGTAGCAGTCCAGTCTGTGCATCAGTTCTAGAGCTCATATCTTTCCTTTTTGCTCAGACATTTGTTCCTCTTTTATCCTTTCATCAAAGGATCATCCTTTCAGCCTCAAACAACTCAGATGTCTTGTTCTTAAGACATTTGTTCCTCATTTGTAAGGGATTCTTCAGATAGTCCAGGTAACACTGTTGTCTGGGCTTTCTTTTTATCAAGACAGCTTCCACTCTTGGGACATGTGTATTTTGGCATCCTTTGCCATTATTTTTACAAGAACAAGTCTGTTCTTCCACCTCATGTTCCAGGGGCATGAATCTTTGGCAGATTATCTCTGGAGATCTTTTCTCACCTTTCATATAAGGTGGCCCTTCAATTCTTGGATCTTCAGATGGTAGTCTCAGACTTCTCATCTTATTTAGATCTCTTTTGCCATGTGATTCAATCACAAGCTGCTCTTACATGTGCCTCCTGTGCTAGATCCTTAGGCTCTGGCAACAGATGCCCTGGAGTGTTTTGGTCCGGAGTACTTATTTTACTCCTTCCCTCCTTCAGCTCCTTGTCCTCTATGGCCATGAAGTTAGTCAACTTTCAGAGCTGTATCATGCTTCTTGTAGCCTTTCCTGGTAATTGCCAGGTTTGGCCTCAAGATCTCCTTTAAGAAAGCCATTGGCTCTTCCTCTTATTCTTCTATAACAATCTCATCTAGAGTTTTGTTATTTATTTTTATGGAGTTCCTTTCTTCAAGCTTTCTGGCTGAAGTCTCCTTTAAGAAGAATTTTCACAGGAGGGGTCTTGGAGGATTTTTATCCTCCATAACTGTCTATGAAGCAATGTGGAACTGCTTCAAAAAACTTGTGAGAAACATGGCCACTCTGCTATGCTTCAACTGTCCCATTTATTGCTGTTTGTTCCTTTTAAGGAATTATTTTTCAGACAATAGGGATACAGGTCAGCTCTCTCCAGGTACTACTTGGAGTTGGGTTCTTATAGGAGCTAGGAAGTCTCATTTAGAGCTTCTTTAAGTCCAGAATTAGGGTAGTCGTCACCTACCTGTTTGGTACTTAATCCTTGGTTCTGCAGGCTCTTACCAAGGCTCCTCTTGAACCCTTTTCATTTGCTGAGCCAAGTTTTTCACATTTTAGACAGTCTTTCTTACTCCTTTTCTTTGGGAAGGAGAAGGAGTGATTTTGTTTCCTTTATTTAAAGGTTTTCTCTCACTCTTTAGGGATGGCCTAAGTCATCCTTAAGTCAGATCTTACTTTCCTGGCTTAAGCCAGTTATCTTCAGAAGGCTCTTCCTGCTTTGACTTTTTGTCTTTGGTCAGGATGACTTAGAAGACCTCTCCTTTTTTACAGTCAGATTCCTAAGATACTTTCTATCTAGCTATTCTGACTTAAAAGGATTTCTTCTTGGTCTTTCTTCTGAAGTCCAAGAGGGTGATATTGCTGCTCAGACAATATCTTTTTGGATAGCACTTTATCCTTTATTCCCTCAATTTCTGTTCCACAGAGAATGCATCTCTTCATGGTGTCAGGGCTCATCATGTCAGGGCACAGGGGTCTTCCTGGTCCTTTCGGGGTGGAATCCCACTCCTAGTCAACATGAGATCCTGCACGTGGAAGAGCCATTCCACTTTTACATCCTTCTATTTTAGGAATGTATTTCCTTCAGAGATGTTGTTCTTAAGAATCTCTTATGATTTCTTAAGTGGAGTGGACATCCTTTTCCACTCAGCCATTTCTCTCTCTTCTACTTAAATCCCTCAATTTAAGTCCATCTGAAACTTTTAGTTTCAGAAAAAGGGGGGTGGCATTTCCCTTTTAGGGAATCTATTCTTCATCTCTATTTTCAGAACCGTGCTTCTTAGTGCCTCTGGGCATGTTCCTATTCTGAGCACAGGGCATACTTATGCCTTCTCCTTTGAGCTGACCTAATAGGGTGTAGACAGCAGTGCTGAAGTTAGTGCAGTGGTTAATGCTACTCACTTAGCTCACTCGAGTTATTGCTTCAGCACAGAGGTTTTGGGTTCAATTGCATTGCACTAGGAAGTATCCTTTTGTAGCAATTTAACCTTAGGGTGGTTTTCCTCAGTCTGTCTTTTTCCCACCATCCTTCCATGTGGGCATTCAACCCAAGTGTTTTCATATGGTATAGTATATTTACATTTTTATGAAATAAAATTTCATATTTTTAAATGTAAAATGCATTTTTATGAATAAAAATGTATATACTTACCATATGAAAACAGCAAATCACCCTCCCGCCTGCCCCGCTTTTAAAGACCTTTTTCCAGCATTTATGTTTATTCACAAAAAGAATGAACTATTTCTGTATTACTGCGCATGGCAGAGTGAATTAGGTCACCAGGGGTCAAAGGTAGCAAGTATATAGGTTTAAAGAGGGTCTCCCCTCATATATTTAAATTCTATGTACGGTGTACGTGGCGGTCACCGAACGCCAAGCCACGCCTACCCAAGTGTTTTCATATGGTAAGTATATACATTTTTATTCATAAAAATGCATTTTACATTTAAAAATATGAAAGTTAACTGAAATCTGGAATTCTGCATGTTGCTTGTAGCAGAAACAAATTTAATGCAATGGAGAAACCTGCTTTTTCAATTGTTTCAATTACAATAAGAAAATATATTTTGTCCTCAAAAATCAGCACGAATGTGTGAATTATGTAATAAGGAAAAAGAGTCCTCAGTGGCCGATGGGTTACAAGGTTTGGCCTCTAATCAGAGGCTGTCACCTCAGTGTGGGTTAAACTCCTGCAAGTGGCAAAGGTGAGGACATGTCAAAGATGACCCTGGTTCTTAAACAGGACGTATAACACCAACTTCGATTTTGTATAACCAGGAAAAGTTAATTCTGTCAAAAAAATTATCGCTTTGTTTGAAGAATGTTATACTTTTCTGTACTGGATTTTTATAGCACTTAATCTCTGCATATGAACAGACTCAACAAATGAACAGATGCAACAGCCAAAATTAATCAGTTCGTGGATAGAAAATTTAAAATCCCTGGATAATTTTAATGTAGAGCACTACCCAGCCACATAAGGGAGACAAATAAGCTTGAAAGGCTTTGGGAAAACAAATATAATTTGAGATTCTTCCAGAATGAACATCATCAGCTGATTCATTCCAGATTGTAAGAGCATCAAAAAGCAAAACCATGTCCAAATTAGATGTGTGCAAAGATGGAAGCTCCAGGAACCTTCTATCTGGTTTCCTACTTCCTCTACTGCTGAAAAAGTTGTAGTCAAGCGTAAACATACAGGGGTATCTAACAGGGAACCAGTAGAATCTATTTAGATTGGGATAGCCCTAGTGTGCTTGCTATGTTTGGTGACAGTCCGGGCAAGAGTGTGGAACACTGAAATTTCATGGCTTTGTGAATTTCTATATTTTCAGATTGAAGAAAATCAAGAAGAAATCAGAAACATGTTGACGTACATCTTCAAAGGAGTGTTTGTACACAGATACAGGTGAGTAGTGAAAATCTGGGAAAGTTGACCTAGAAAACTGGCTTCCCCCAAATATATTGATGAGGAAATCTGACCTCTGTATATTTTTAATCCTGTTTCGTAACTTCAATTACCACGTTAAATACATGTAACAAGACAGATAAAATCACTTCCCACATATAACTAATCAGGGAAAAAAGAAATCCAAAAGTCACTATATTCCAGGGAAGAGTTGGTAGGCCCAGTATCTTGGTATTGAGAGCATTTTACTGAAATACCTTTATGAGATTTTGCATCTGCTACTTTGCTCTCCAGCATACCTAAAATTTGAAGAAATAAGCTTCAATTTTCATGCATTTGCAGACTTTATACAGTACTAGCTTTTACATTTGAGCAAAACTGCCATGTTTTGGTTATGACATTTTATAGCCTTTATCGCGCTTGTCAAGACATATAATAGAAACAAATCTTAAAATATTGGAAACAAACTACAAATTAAAAAAAAAAAAAAATAGACGAGTTTATCTCATATTGTGTGCATTTGGACACTTTTATTGCAATTTCATTGAGAGGGACTGTCCATATTTGAATGGGGTGTACTGACACGCAGAGTCCCAGAATCTGTATGGCTGTATTGGCGGCCTCCTGATGTACACATATTTCATACCGTCCCATCCCTAGTATATTCATTGATCAGTATTTCCTTACTCTGACTGTCCATTTATGTTCTGTTGTTTTACTCTCTGTCTATCCATCCTTGTACTGATAAAGTGTATTATTACCTGGTGTGGCCCATTAAAACACAAGTCTCTCAACCAGACTGGGCAATACTCCCAAAACACCAGCTTTTCTCAATCCTGTCTGGAAGTTAGTGTTTTTTTTATCTCTGTCATTTTACTTTCTGTCTATCCACAGGGACACTCAGCCTGAGATCCGTACTATCTGCATGCAGGAGATTGGAGTCTGGATGAAGAGATATCCGGCCATGTTTCTTGATGACAGTTACCTCAAATATGTGGGCTGGACACTTTACGATCGGGTGAGTAGACACAATATATGTTTACAATTGCGAATTATCGTTTACATGTTATTCAAAAAATCAGATTATGTTGGAGTATTAGACTTAACCCTTTCGCTACCATCTATGACATCAAGCAGTCGACACTAATGTGTATTACAAGGTACCATGTCTGTCGACACAGAGTCGACGGCAATAATATTGATTTCTTCTTTCCCTTCAGTATACTGCAATACGTTTTCCTTGGTGTATCAGTATTAAAACGATTGCTTAAGTAAAATATATGTAAGTTCTACTTTATTTTCACATTATTTCAACATTTTCACCTAGTGTAGGGATTGGTGCTCGATCTTTCAATATCGATCGATCATCCCACGGAACTGCCGATATCGACACATACTACCAGCATTTCAATATCGAAACCACATATAAGAAACAGACAAAAACAAAATAAACAGAGTAATTTTACTGGTTAAATAAACATTTATTATATAAACGCCTTAAAAAGCACACTTACAACCAAAATAAACTGGTTCAAGTCTGGCGCCATCTTTGTTTACATTGTCAGTGACAACTTCCGGTTTCACGGAAGAGAAACAAAACCTGACAGCTAGTACACAGGAAAGCATGAAAAGTCTTGTTTAATGTGTGTTTTGTTTATTTTATTTTATATTATATTGCAGAAATATATTTTTGTTGCATAAATGGCATATTTTGATAATTTCATGAATTTATATGTACATGTTTTCAAAGAACCTCTATTATCGCCCACGGCTTACGTTAACGGTCCCGATATTGAAATATCGATCGATCCACCACCCTAAATTTTCATTCGATATCGATCCTCAATATGGCTCTCGATCCCTATACTATTTTCACCTATTTTAACTGGTTTATGTATATATTGCCGTATTTACCGCCTATAGCTGCATATTGTTTACTTGTGGTTATTTTTATTTGGGGAATTCCCACAAATTTTCCCATTCGACTTTCATCAATTCCTAATGAAATATGCCGAAAAATACCGCAAATAAAGTGTATAAGGTAGTGAGTTATTATTTTACTTCATTGGCGTTTCTGACGTGATATGACGTCATATGGCTACAGTCCCATGGAATAATGTTCCTTCAGTAGCGAAAGGGTTAAGGGTGTACATGTGAAACTGGCTTGACCTGACAAGAAAAATCAAGAATATAGTTCAGCAGTACCTTGCTGATTTCAAAGTAGTAATTATATGTTATTTCCAGTTTAGTTTGGAATATTTGGATTTTAAATTCTGTTACTTGGCTTGTATTTTATTGCGTTAATACATCCTATCCAATGGACAATAGCTTATCCGGTCGGCGCAGACCGGCCCGCCAAACGTCAGAAAAAGACGTCCTGTGTCTCCACCGGCCAGGCCGGTCCAATGCTGTGCACTCGCCAGGTGGCGTGTGGTACTTCCTTCCTGTCTAGACAGCATGACGTCATAGTATCTTTTTCGTTTGGCGCACATGCTGTGTACACGGAATTTTTCTGCCAGTGGAACTTTTTATTATTTTGCTACCTATTTTACAGAGTGTGTCTATTTAGTGATTTTATTTTGTTACGGGGTGCTTATAGACCTTTATGGACTCAGTTGTTATCAGTTACAATGTCTTCACCTAGCCAGAAACACGGAAGCTGTGGACACATCATGGCGGGATTTGATAGCCATAATTTCTGTGCAAGGTGCAGGGAAAAAGGTAAGGGTTCAGACCCTTGTATATCCCATAATGACTGTAATGCTTGCAACTCTCTTACTGAAGAGCAGCGCACCCAACTATCTACGCCTTCTTATAGGCTCATAAAAGGAAAGCGTGACTCTAAGAAAACTGCTGAAACCCCTAAACAGGACGTCAGTTCCTCTCATAGACCCGTCCTCTGTGACGGTAGTGGGAGTAGTGGACGATCAAGGGATTGTGAAGTCCCCTGGTTCAAGTTCTGAGAAGAAAAAGAAAGCAAGTGTGGATAAACCTAACCCACATACATCCAAAGAACCTTCAGCTGACAAGCCTTCTAAGTCGCTTTCTAAATCTCACAAATCCTCTCAGGATGCAAAGATAGACCAGTTAGACCAGAAATGGGCTGAACACTTTAATCGACTAGAGGTACTACTGTTAGCTAAATCTTTGGAGCAACCAGAACCGACCTTTTCTACAGTGAAAGTCACTCCTACACACTCACCACCTCATAGTTCGGTTGTTTCTTCAAAACCGTTTATCAAGCCATCTACCGACCAACACCGACCGGACAACTCCAAATCTTCAGATTTGCCTGGTATTACACAGACTGTCTCCAAGTTGACCAGCAAATCGACCACCGGAAGGGTGTCCACCGACCAACCAGATCTGGCAGGTACCGACTCACCCATCTCTCAGCAGGTACCCAGCAGGTCGTCATCTGTCCCCGCAAGAAGACAGAGCACTTCTTCAATGGACACCCAATCTGACAGCGACCTCTCTGACCGTCCCCCTGTGGAACTGTTCGTTGAGGAGGGAGAATTGTCCGAACAAGACCCTGACGCCTCTACTGTTGATCCAGATCTGACCCTATCAGAGGAACAAAACTATAGGGAAACCATGAGTGGAATCAGATCGTTCATGGGGTGGGGTCACATCCCTGAAGTAGACACAGCGGCCTCTAAGTCAGAAGACAACCCTTTTGCCGGCCCCAAGGCTCAACCAACAGGGAAAATTGCAGTGTCCATGCCGACAGACGAGTGGCTCTGTAATAAGATGGGTAAATTAAACCTCACACTCACAGAGGGATACCCGTCGCGTAGCTCAGAGGCAGGCGGATTGCTGAAAGACCAATTTGTCCGCGCCCCTAAGTCTCAGGCCAAATGGTATAATTTTGTTCCTAACCGACCTTCAGGGGATCAGGATGCAAAGACAGTTCATACTTGGAGTACGGACGCATCAAAAGTTAATAGCACATATAGCCGCATTGCCAAAGCGGCCGGTATTGCATCAACAGCCCCACCCTCAAGACAGATCTCTCAGGACAATCTGAGGCGTTGGGAGAAGTCGGCCCGCGAAGCCTCTATCATTTGCAATCAAGCGGCCGCCTTCAACAGATGCCTGTATAAAGTTCAAGATAGTATGCAGACTCACCTCAAGGTTGTGAAGTCAGATTTGAGTAAGGGCAAGTCTTCAGAGAGGGTGTCACAGGCTTCAGATGAACTTCAGTTTCTTCTCAACTTCAATTCAAGCATCACACAGTCTATGGCCAAGACTCTTGAACATTTAACTGACTTTGTTTTTGTCACAGTGGCCAACACAACTCTCACAAGACGTGATGCCTACCTTTCTCATCTCAAAATGGGAATCAAACCGGATACTCTGGCTGCCTTACGTACTGGGCCTCTTCACATTTCCACTCTCTTCCCTGATGCCGTTTTGAAACAGGCCGAACAGGATATTGCAAATTTTGAGAGTAAAGGGCAAGTACAGTCCGGTAAGAAAGGACGCTTCCACCCATATGAAAGACAAGACAAACGTTCTGATTATAGAAAGTCCGACCGCCCTGCCTGGAAAAACATAGGAAACAACAGGGGACAAAAGAAGAGTAGAGGCAAGGCCTCTTATTATTCCTCCCGACCAGCCAAGGGCCAGCAGTCATATAAATGACAATCACAGTTTATGCCAAGGACTGCTGGCCCGGCACCAGGGTGTACTACAGGAAAAGACTGTGAACTTTGTAAATTGTCATGTTGCAAAAAGTGTACCTTCTGCGCCCGGGCACTCGCAAAAGAAAGAGTTAAGTCCCGGGCGGTCAGAGTGTCAGATACCAAGAAATTACAAATTAAAATATGTGAACAGTGTTTCTTGTGTCACTCAATTGTCTGTTGTCCAACCTGCAGTAAATGTCCCCAATGTTGCACAAAATCCACCTGTAGGGGCCAGACTTCAAAGTTTTTGGAAAACTTGGCTAGATCTAGGGGCCGGTCCGAAGGTAGTTCAAATCCTGAAAGAGGGTTACTCCCTCCCCTTCCGGATCCGCCCCCAACTCACACCATCCCCTACAGTCATAAGCCGGTATGTCAATCCCCACAGGAACAGCTACCTGTTGGAGGCATTACATCAGCTTATAGACAAAAAAGCGGTAGAAAGGGTTCAAAATCCAAGGTCACTAGGATTCTTCAACCGACTATTCTTAGTCCCAAAACCCAACAACAAATGGAGGCCAATACTGGACCTAAGCAACTTAAACGTTTTCCTCAAAGTGGAAAAGTTCAAGATGGAGACACCGGAAACCATCAGAACATCCCTCCAGCAAGGAGAGTGGGTCACCTCAGTAGACTTCAAAGATGCCTACTTTCACATACCGATACAGGAACAATCCAGAAAATATCTACGTTTTCATGTCCAGGGCCGGACTTACCAGTTCAAAGCATTGCCTTTCGGTCTGTCCACAGCGCCCATGGAGTTCACTGTATTAGCCAAATAGGTGAAACTGATGGCCATACACAAGGGTATAAGAATCCACCAGTACCTAGACGACTGGTTGGTGAGAGCCAGATCTCAACACCTTTGTCTCCAACATACCCGACTCCTGGTCCAGATGTGCCAGAACCTCGGTTGGCTGGTGAATCTAGAGAAATCAGAACTGGAACCCAAACAAGTATTCGACTTCGTCGGTTACCAGTTCGACCTCAGGTCCGGCCGGGTGAGACCGACTCTGGACCGGTGGCAAAGCCTTCAAGACAAGATACAGGCACTTCTATCACTACTGACCTGTCCGGTCCGACAGTTCATGTCCTTGATAGGCCTCCTTACAGCCACAGAAAAACAGGTTCACCTTGGCCGACTACATATGAGACCTATACAGTGGCACCTCAAAAACAATTGGAGGGTACCAGAATCTCTGGAAAAGATTATCCCTCTGCCGAGGTCCCTGCTCCCGCACTTACAATGGTGGTTAGAAGAAGACAAGGTTCTTCAAGGCCAACCTTTACACCCAGTAAGACATGCTCTGCAAATTTTTACAGACGCATCAAAAGAAGGGTGGGGCGCTCACTTAAACGAGTTCACTACAAGAGGGTCCTGGTCGATATCGGAAAGCAAGCTACACATAAACCTTCTAGAACTAAAAGCAGTTTTCCTAGCATTGAAAGAGTTCCAAGATCTCTGTGTAGGAAAAATAGTTCTAGTAGCAACCGACAATACTACAGTAGTATCTTACATAAACAAGGAGGGAGGAATGAGGTCGGGCCCACTGTGTGCCCTACTGTGGAGAATCTTGACCTGGTGTTCCCAGCGACAAGTAACTCTCAAAGCTCGACACATCCCAGGCCACTTAAATGTGATAGCCGACAAACTGTCCAGGCTGGGTCAGACCATCCAGACAGAGTGGTCCCTCCTTCCGGAAGTCTTCCACCAGATATGCATCCAGTGGCACCGGCCTCAAATAGACCTGTTTGCCACGAGGTTCAACCACAAGTTACCTCAGTTTGTCTCTCCGGTACCGGACTCCCTGGCAGTTGCAGTAGATGCACTCACTCTGCCGTGGGAGGACCTGGATGCATACGCCTTTCCACCGACAGCCATATTGGGCAAAGTGGTGGAGAAGCTTCTGGACTCCCCGTGCAAGAGACTCGTTCTGATTGCCCCGGGGTGGCCCAACATGCCTTGGTTTTGGGACTTGGTGAACATGTCCAGCCAGGTCCCTCTCAGCCTGCCCATCCTGCCCAATCTGCTAACACAACCATTCAATCAGATCCCTCACAGAAATCTGACCAACCTAAATCTCCATGCCTGGCTCCTAGAGCCACAAAGATCAAGGAGCAGGGGTTCTCTGAGGCAGTGGCAGCAAGAATTGAGGCTCCTCAAAGAGGATCAACCAGATCAGTCTATGAGGCAAAGTGGACCATTTTTAAGAAGTGGTGTGTCTCTAATCAGGTGGACTTCGGGTCACCACCTATAAAGTCGCTGACTTCCTTATGTACCTCTTTGAGGACAAGAAGCTTCAGCCCAGTACCATCGATGGATACAGGTCTGCCATTGCTGATAAGCTAGGTGACACAATAGTCAATATCAGTAAAGATGATAATCTCACTCGTCTCTTGGAAAGTTTCCACAGAGATAGACCCAAAGGGCGCAGGGGAATACCCTCCTGGAACCTCTCCCTGGTATTACACCAGCTGACAAAGGCTCCCTTTGAACCTCTGAAAGAGGCTTCACTGAAACATTTGACCTTCAAAACTGTATTCCTGTTAGCCTTGGGCTCGGGTAAAAGAAGGAGTGAGATTCATGCATGGCAGCATAGGAACATCCGACACCAGTCTGACTGGTCCAAGGTGTCTCTATTTCCATCCCCCAGCTTTCTTTCCAAGAACCAGCTGGCCAAAGAGGGCCCGGGAAGTGTAGCCCCAGTGGTCATACCAGCCCTGGCCCCTACTCTGGATAGATCCCTCAAGTCTGATAGATCCCTTTGTCCGGTCAGAGCTTTGCGCTACTATCTGGACAGAACTTCAGACATAAGGCAGGACAAGCAACTGGTTTTTGTCTCCTTCAAGAAAGGCTTCGACAAAGACATTTCACCTGCCACTATCTCCTCTTGGATCAAACAGACTGTGATCTTATGCTATGAGCTCTCTGATCACCAGGCCCACACCCTACATCAAGTCAAAGCCCATGATGTCGGGGCCTTCGCTGCTTCCAAGGCCTTCCAATCCGGAGTTTCCTTGGAGCAGATTTTATCAGCTTGCCACTGGAAATCTCACAACACCTTCACCCAATTCTATCTGAAGGATGTGGCTTGGGCCGATTCAGAGCTCTACCATCTCGGTCCGGTCGTGGCTGCTCAGCAGATCCACCAGCGGACTGATGTTTAAAGGGGAGTGGCACATATCTGTATATATTGCACATTTAGTTAAGAAGCATAAAAAAAAAAAAAAAATCCTCTCAGGTACTTCCTCCGGGAGGCTTACTTCTATGGGACTGAACTCATCCCTCTCTTCCCCTACCTTCAGAGCAGGTCTGCTTAGAGAAAAAAGGGGGGGGGGAGCCAGGTCGTTTCTGACGGTTCCCTCTGGATAACCGGATGATGATATGCGACCATAGCCCTAAGGGTTTTTGACTTTAAGGTCTACCCAGGCTTTATGGGAATCACCACTATTGCTACATTAGTTCAACTTTAGTCCCTAGTAACTTACCCGCCGACCAAGCGGTAGTTATTCAGCTATTGTCCATTGGATAGGATGTATTAACGCAATAAAATTGCAAATTTAATAAGTAAATTAAATTTTTATAAGTTAATACCCTATCCAATGGACACACAAGACCCTCCCTCCGACCCCGCTTTCAGTCTACTAGGGGTCTAATGGTTTAGACAACGAAAAAGATGCTATGACGTCATGCTGTCTAGACAGGAAGGAAGTACCACACGCCACCTGGCGAGTGCACAGCATTGGACCGGCCTGGCTGGTGGAGACACAGGACGTCTTTTTCTGACGTTTGGCGGGCCGGTCTGCGCCGACCGGATAAGCTATTGTCCATTGGATAGGGTATTAACTTATAAAAATTTAATTTACTTATTAAATTTGCAATTTTGTTTTTATTGGGGCAGACTATCAGTTAAATATTTTGACGGTTATTCCCAATTATCTTCCATGTTTCCGCAAACTGGAAATACCAATAAACTCCCATTTTCTTAACATTATATAGAATCATTTTTCCATGACCTCCAACAAAGAATTGCATTGTGAGCACCTGTATAGGTGTTGGTGAACCTAAATTAGGGTGAAACCTAAAAAAAATTACTCTTATTAAAGGACCTTTATGTGAAAGACATGCTTTTCAGCCAAAATGGTTAGCCAAGTGGTCTTGCCCAATAACAGAAGTCAACTGTTAAAAAGGGCTAAGTAAACTGAAAAAAAGTATTTTTATTGCGTTAATACATCCTATCCAATGGACAATTGCTAAACCGGTCGGCGCAGACCGGCCCGCCAAACGCCAGAAAAAGACGTCCTGTGTTTCCACCGGCTGGCCGGTCCCAGTACTGTGCATTCGCAAGGTGGCGCATGGTATTTACTTCCTGTCTAGACAACATGACGTCATAGCATCTTTTTCGTTTGGCGCGTGTACTGTGCAGACGTGTTTTCAACATCTCCAGAGTTTTAAAAGGAAAGTGTGCATTATGACGGATTTTCGACCTTATTTGGGAATATTTTAGTGTAGAAATGTTATCTTCATATCAAGCACGGATATACGTTAAGAAATCTGCTGGAAACGCTCCCTAGCTGACTCAATTTAGTGTTGATGATAGGGCAGTAATCGACGAGGAATATGAAGGCAGCCATTTTTTTCTAGTTTCCTCCCATTCAACCATGGTGTTGTTAGGGGCAGATCGACAATATTAAGGAAATAATGGATATACTACTTACAGGTATTTTTATCCGTGTTCGTTTGTTGAATGTACCCTCTGTAACTTCCCAGTTCATCACCATAGAAACGTCTTTTCTAGTACTACGAATAGAAATCACGGAAAACTTCAATCTACGTAGTTTTGAACACTGCAAATAGAAGGAAATCCCCAAGAGGTGCATTCTTCAGAGCGCACTGGTACCGACTTCTCTGCTGTAAAGCATCAGTCACACCAGCCTAGCTCGAGTATTTAGCGTTTTTTTTTTCATCAGAAGAAATAGGTGAATTCTTCAGATTTCTTCAGAGCGCACTGGTCCAGACATCTTTGCTTTAAAGCATTAGTCGACCGGTAAGCTTATATGTATGTACATCAGCAGCAAGAGATGAATTATTCAGATTTCTTCAGAGCACACTGGTCCAGACATCTTTGCTGTAAAGCATTAGTCGACCGGCAAGCTCATGTTCAGCCGACCTCACCTAGTATTTACATAGAAGGAACTTCATCTTGAATCACTCTCAGTCCCTCCCTTGTGGACCCGGCACTTATGTCGGTAGTAAGGGAGGTGGATGGCCAGGAAACTGGTTTGAGTGTACAGCCGGCTGAAAAGAAGAATCGACTTCAGACTGGCCAGGACTTCATCTTCACCCAGGCTTCTTTGCTTTTAAAGCATCAGCCGATCGGCCAGCTCAAAAGAACGCGACCTCTGACGTCATATCCAGTCAGCCAATCGCGTGTCCTTCCGACCAATCACGAAGCAGGTCACGTGTTTTCACCGACCAGTAAGGTCGGAAGTGCGTTCTTCAGAACTCACGTCTACTGTGACTGCAGTCCCTGCTTTGCAAACCCAGCCTTGTTGTCGGTAGTGGGGTTTTGTGGACTGTAAAGTTGCTAGTAAAGCATCGCACAAAGAACGCGAATACTGACGTCATCTCCAGTTAGCCAATCGCGTGTCCTTCCGACCAAATCACGAAGCTGGTCACGTGTTTTCATCGAACAGGAAGGTCGGAAGTGCGTTCTTCACAACTTGCATCTATTGTGATACCAGTCTCTCTCTCATGGACCGACCTTCATTGTCGGTAGTGGGGTTGGTGGATGAGCAGAATACTGAGCATTTACAGGTTTATATATCACAAAGAATGCGACAAATGATGAACTCCATTCAGCCAATCGCGTGTATTTCCGACCAGCAAGCTGGTCACGTGACACGCCGACCAACAATTGCTTCTAAAAATAGCTCACAAGGGCTTCCCCAGCAACTGTCAAACCTACAAATAAGACGTGCGATTGAAGAAATACCTTAATTAATGGAGGAAACCTACAGCAAACTGAATTCAACACACAGATAGTGGTAACATTGCTTTAGCAACTGGTTACAGAGTGTACCGGCTGGTACTGGCTATACAGCCTTGTACACTTGCTTCAACAACTGGTTACAGAGCATACCGGCTGTTACTGGCTACACAGCCTTGTACACTTGCTTCAACAACTGGTTACAGTGTACCGACTGGTACTGGCTACACAGTCTTGTACACTTGCTTCAACAACAACTGGTAACAGTGTACTGACTGGTACTGACTACACAGCCTTGTACACTTGCTTCAACAACTGGTTATAGAGTGTACCGGCTGGTTCTGGCTACACAGCCTTGTACACTTGCTTCAACAACGGGTTACAGAGTGTACCGACTGGTACTGGCTACACAGTCTTGTACACTTGCTTCAACCTACCGGTTACAAGTCTACTAACAGGGTGCTGGTTACACAGCCTTCACCCCAAGTAGTTACATAAAAAAAAAAAAAAAATTCATTGGTGACTCCAGCCTCCCAGTTTTTTGCTGGTTACAGAAAATTACTGGTTACAGTAACGTACCAGGTATGGAGTCCTGGTACTGGACAGAGTTGCCTAAGGTAAATTTGGTTACAGAGAATTCCCAAGCGGCCAGGCAACCTTCCCTTATCTCACCTCTCAACAACCTGTTATCGGTGCTGGACTTGACTGGAGAGGTAATAAATTTTGTCATCATGTCCGGCCAGGGGTCAGACATCTCACAAATGACAATTGCTCTGTAAAGGCTGCACCTTGCAGGCTGCTGGCCCGGGGCAAAGAGTCTTTTAATGTGAAAAGTTGTGTCAGCTCCACCAGACCACAATATGAACAGGGAGACTGTTAACTTGGATCGTTGTCACCAGACCGGACCAGTGTCCGGAGGGACAGAAAATGTTTGTCAGAATACCAAATGTCCCAAATGTGGCACACTATCTGCCTGTAGGGCCCAGACTAAGCCCTTTTTGGGAACTTAGGAAGCCTTGGGGGCTGGACCCTAGGTAGTACAATTGTTGAAGGAGGGATGCCTACGTCCATATGCCTATACAAGGTCAATCCAGGAAAGGCCTGAGATTTCACATCCAAGGTCGGGCATACCAGTTCAAGGCCCTGCCATTCGGTTTGTCCACAGCGCCTTTGGAGTTCACCGTGATACCAAAGGAGGTGAAATTGATAGCCATACACAAGGATTTAAGAAACCACCAGTACCTAGACGACTGGTTGGTGAGAGCCAGATCCCTCCAGGTTGTCTCCAACATACACAGGAACTAGTAAATAATGTGTCAGCAACTAGGTTGGCTGGTGAAATCAGAGCTGGAGCCCAAACAAGACTTCAATTTTGTAGGCTACCAGTCCGACCTCAGGTCTGATCCGGTCCGACTGACTCCAGACCGGTGGCAGAACTTTCAAGAGAAAATGCTGAAATTGCTATCCCTACCGGCTTGCCCGGTCCGGGAATTCAGGTCCACTTGGCAAGAGCACTTGCAAGAGCAACCTGGTCCTTGCAAGAGCAACCTGGTCCCCTCCCGGAAGCAAGTTGTATATGAACTATCTAGAACTTAAAGCAGCCTTTCTGGCTTTAAAAGAGTTCCAAGACCTTTGCTCAACAAGATAGTACTTGTAGCAACTGACAACACCACAGTAGTGTCATACATAAAGGAAGGAGGAATGAGGTTGGGCCCACTTTGTGCCCTACTATGGAGAATCTTGACCTGGTGTACCAGGAAACAAGTGACTCTAAAGCACGACACATTCCAAGCCGGCCTAATGTGGTAGCAGACAGGCTGTCCAGGCTAGGCCAGACCATCCAAACAGTGGTTTCTCTGTCCAGAGGTCTTCCACTCTATGCAGTAGGTGGCACCGGCCCAAATAAACTTATTTGCCACGAGGTTCAACAACAAGTCGCCTCTGTTTTGTGTCACCGATACCGGATCCCCTGGCCACAGCAGTGGATGGGATCTAAAAGCATACACCTCACCATCAGCCATATTGGGCAAAGTGGTGAAGTTGCAAGACTCCCCATGTAAGAGAATCATTCTGATTGCTCCGGGGTGGCCCAACATGCCTTGGTTTTGGGATCTAGTGGCCATGTCCAGCCACATCCCGCTGAGCCTGCCCAATCTGTCCAGCCTGTTCACAGCCATTCGATCAGATCCCTCACAGAAATCTGACAAATCTTAATCTCCATGCAGGGCTCCTAGAGCCTCAGCAATCGAGGAGCAGGACTTGTCTGAGGCAGTGGCAGCAAGAATTGAGGCTCCTCAAAGGGGGGTCAATCAGATCAGTCTATGAGGCAAATGGGTCATTTTTACCAAGTGATGTATCATTCATCAGGTGGACTTCGGGCACCACCTGTAAAGTCAGTTGTTTGCTTCCTTAGGTACCTGTTTCAGGACAGGAAGTTGCAGCCCAGTACCATTGATGGTTACAGGTCAGCCATTGCTGATGGTCTAGAAATTTGCCCATCAATTTTAGTAAGGATGAAAATCTCACTCGTCTCCTGGATAGCTTCCACTGAGACAGACCCAAAGGCCGGAGGGTAACCCCTTCCTGGAACCTCTCCCTGGTTTTTTGCACCAGCTGACAAGGTTCATTTTGAACCAATTAAAGGCCTCCTTGAAGCATTTGACCTTCAAGGCAGTTTTCCTCTTGGCCCTGGGTTCGGGCAAGCGTAGAAGTGAGATACATGCTTGGCAAACAGCCCAACACCATTGATGGTTATAGGTCACTCATTGTTGATAAACTGGAAATTCACCCTTTAACATCAGTAAGGACGAAAATCTCGCTCGTCTCCTGGATAGTTTCCTGAGAGACAGACCCAAAGGCAGGAGTGGCATACCCTCCTGGAACTTCTCACTGGCCGTGCACCAGCTGAGACTCCTTTTGATCCAATCAAGGAGGCCCCCTTGAAGCATTTGACCTTCAAGATGGTATTCCTCTTGGCCCTTGGGTCGGGCAAGTGCAAAAGTGAGATTCATGCCTGGCAAAACTGATATATTGGACACCAATCCGATTGGTCAAAGGTGTCCCTGTATCCATCACCCAGCTTTCTATCCTAGAATCAGCTGGCCATAGAGTGTCCAGTGTGGCCCCTGGGGTTATAACAGCCCTGGCCTCGACTCTGGATAGATCCCTCAAGTCTGACAGGTCCCTCTGTCCGGTCAGAGCATTATGCTACTATTTGGACAGGACCTCAGACATCAGGCAGAATAAGGAGGTGGTTTTTGTCTCCTTTAAGAAAGGTTTCAACAAAGACATCTCACCTGCCACTATCTCCTCTTGGATCAAGCAGACAGTGATCCTATGTTATGAGCTCTCTGACCAGGAGGCCCACATTTAACATCAGGTTAAAGCCCATGATGTCAGGGCCTTTGCTGCTTCTAAGGCCTTCCAGTCGGGAGTCTCCTTAGATCCAATCTTGTCAGCCTGCCACTGAAGTCACAATACCTTCACACAGTTCTATATGAAGGGCGGGGCTTGGGCTGATTCAGAGCTTTACCAATTGGGCTCGGTAGTGGCTGCTCAGCAGATCCACAAGTGGCCCGTAGATTGAGGAGATTTGTATATATGTATAAACAGTTTCTTCATGTACATAAGAATTAAGTGTGGCGTGCTTCCTTTGGGAGGTTTATTTGCATTCTGGGACTGAACTCATCCCTCTCTTCCCCTACCTCAGAGCAGGTCTGCAAAAAAAGGGGGGGGGGGGGGGGCGACGGCGGTATAGCCCCGGGTAACCGGCTGCTGGCAACCGACCATGGCCTTGCAGGGTTTCCTGACCTTAAAGTCAACCCAGGCCTGGACCTATAGGTCTCCTGACGAAGTCAGCCTAGACCGTAGGTTAAAATTTGCTATTACTTGTGAGTTCACATAAGTCCCTAGTAACTTACCCGCCGACCAAGCGGTAGTTATTCAGCAATTGTCCATTGGATAGGATGTATTAACGCAATAAAATTGCAAATTTAATAAGTAAATTAAATTTTTATAAGTTAATACCCTATCCAATGGACACACAAGACCCTCCCACCGACCCCGCTATCAGCTTACTAGGGGTCTAATAGTTTTAGACAACGAAAAAGATGCTATGACGTCATGTTGTCTAGATAGGAAGTAAATACCATGCGCCACCTTGCGAATGCACAGTACTGGGACCGGCCAGCCGGTGGTAACACAGGACGTCTTTTTCTGGCGTTTGGCGGGCTGGTCTGCGCCGACCGGTTTAGCAATTGTCCATTGGATAGGGTATTAACTTATAAAAATTTAATTTACTTATTAAATTTGCAATTTCATTAGTTTAAACTGTATTATAAATTGAAATTGTCCCCCAGAATTTTTAGCTCCTCCCTCATTTTGTGCACTGGTTGGTAGGGCTGTTAAAAGAGTACTCGAGTACTCGTTAAAGATTAGATTACTAAATTATTTGGAGTACAAAATGAACAAAAGAGTACTCTTTTACACTCAAATAGTGGCCTTTCATAAACCATTCTTCATAAAAGTGACATAAACTGGGTAAATTTTTGTTAATTTTTAGGGGAAAATGGCACATTTTGTTGTATTTATCGCTAAAAAGAGTACTCGTTTTAGAGTAGAGTAATGGTGAGAGAGTACTCGAGTACACAATTTGCTACTCGTGGAACCCCTTCTGGTTGGGAATCGCCCTCATTTTTTGAAATGCCTAGATTCAGCACCGTCTTGTTCGTATTGTATTTTTTTTAAATTTCAGGTGGGAGAAGTGAGGCAGACATGTTTACGCTGTTTACAGCCTCTTTATGACACGCCAGAACTCGCACCGAAGCTAGAACTCTTCACAAACAGGTTTAAGGTGTGTAAGCAGAACTCTAATTGCCAAGAAATATGTACAATGATATCCGACTTCTAAATAAAACTGCTTGTCTTAGACTTACTCCAGGTCTTTGTATTCATTATTACACCAAATTAGACATGCATGAAATCATTATGAATCCACTTGATGCTACTGTTTCACATCTAGCCATCAACTCCAGATGTATTACAAAGATATCTTTCCTGTTTCAGGAGAGAATTGCTGAAATGACGTTGGACAAGGAATATGATGTGGCTGTCGCCGGCGTGAAACTGGTCATCGCCATTCTCAGGTCAGTTAGTCATACACTCTTAACTAGGGCTGCAATCAAGCCCGAAAATATGCCTCGATTCCTCGCCTTAGAAGAATCGACTCGGACTCGGTTAATCACTTCATTATCGCCCACGAAATAAACTGCTTCATATTTTGACATAACACGCCATATAAAATGGTTACAAACCACACAACAGGAAAGAATTTTGATAATTTATTGAATTTTGGCAAAAAGACGCATTTATAATGCAAAACATAAGAAACTTTAACCATCTTTATATTGCGAGATTTGAGGCGTCTTCGAAATACGTTATAATAAAATGCCGTCTTGTAAAACGTTGTTACACAAAGAATTAAAGTTTGCAAATACTTAAAATATAAAATACTGGAATGGAAACGCCTTATATTAGTAAAATATATAAATATATTTCATATATTTAAAGAAAAAAATAGAATTTTGTAGTCGATTTTACGTCTATGTTTAGTTGTTTTTGAAGACCCGGTTCACTTTTCTTGCCTCGAGTATTAAACTGAATCGTTTTGTTTCTGAGTAACCGAAGAATCGTTGCAGCCCTACTCTTAACAAGGCAGTAAATTCTGTATAACAAGTCCTGTACAAAAATCAAAACTAGTTTCTTCAGCATTGAATCAAACAAAATCTAGTATTCTAGTTTTCTGTCATGTCACCATCCGCCATATTCTTTGTTTACATATAGAACACATGTCCATGTGACGTTTTCGGTATTTCCTCATACATAATAACATTTGGAAACATTTAATTGTTTTATCGGTTAATGTAAGTGGCTACCCAGCTAGTGAATTAGTAATTTTTTCAGCCTTATCAGTCACACTAGTCTGACCCTTTAACTCTTTAAGTTGTGTAAGCAGGTTTTGGGTCTTTGTGTAAATATATGTGACTTTATTGATAACTTCACAATTATTGTTGTTCTTGTGTAATGTAACCTTTATCTCCAGTAGATTATATAGCACACAGAACAATGTACATATCACAGGTAGTGCTGCAATGATGTTTGAAGAAGTTCGATAGTTTGCTCGTTTACTGCCCCGATTTCGGAGTTTGGTTCAAATGTCTGAAATTCGGACTTAGCAAAACGTTTAGAAATCCTCAATATCACACTACATCCCAACGGATCCTATTTTCGCCCATCTATAAAACTTGTTTCTTTTGTTGAAAATGTGGTGGAATTTATTTAAAATAAATATAGATTTTACATTTTTGCTATATTTTCAATAAAGTGACAAGATTTTATGTGAGATTTCTGCGTTTTAACTGGTTTTGAAAACGTTGTTTCGAAGATCGAACTAGAATAAAGTTCGCTAGCTTATACAGATACCAAACATCGAACCCGATATTCGAAGCGATTTCACAGCACTAATCATAGGTACATGTTACTTACAGGTGTATGATTGTTGTACCTATTTTCAGTCTATTATCAAAAGTGTGCAGTCTTTTTTAGTTGTGACATTTAAGACATTTTAGCACACTTTTCTTATCCCACAAAATCGTGTCTATAGCAAAAAACACTTCTAGTTTAAGAATATCTAGCTTATTTTAATATTTTTGCACAAAAACATGTGTAAGTCTGATCTTAAAACCATCTAGACTGGAAAGAGGAATGGACCGGATTCTGGTTCACGAAGGATACATGATTTCAATGAAGAAATTCATAAGGCTATTATGAAATCACCAACAAAATCTTGTTTGTTGGATCTGTGGCCTACCTTTTTTGTTGAGGAGTGTTTAGACATTCTTCTGCCCTCAATCACTAAATTTGTTTTTTATTGCGTTAATACATCCTATCCAATGGACAATTGCTTATCCGGTCGGCGCAGACCGGCCTGCCAAACGCCAGAAAAAGACGTCCTGTGTTACCACTGGCTGGCCGGTCCGTAGTACTGTGCACTCCCCAGATGGCGCCTCGTACTTCCTTCCTGTCTAGACAACCTGACGTCATAGCATCTTTTTCGTTTGGCGCGTGTACTGTGCAGACGTGTTTTCAACATCTCCAGATTTTTAAAGCAACAGTGTGCTTTATGACGGATTTTCAACCTTTTATGTGGATAATTTCAGTGTAGAAGTTTTATCTACTGATCAAGCACGGATATACAGTTAGAAATCTGCTGGAAACGCTCCCTAGTTGACTCAATTTTATTTTGATGATAGGCCAGTAATCGACGAGAATTATGAAGGCAGCCATTTTGCTAGTTTCCTCCCATTCAACCATTGTGTTGTTAGGGGCAGATCGACAATATTAAGAAATATAATGGTTATACTACTTACAAGGTATTTTTATCCGTGTCTTTGTTTGAATGTTCAATCTATAACCTTCCAGCTACTGTCACCATAGTAACGTCTTAGAAATCACGGAAACCTCAGTTTACGTAGTTTTGAGCACTGTAAATAGAAGGAATTCCCCAAGGTTCATTCTTCATCAGAGTGCACTGGTACAGACTTCTCTGCTGTAAAGCATCAGTCACACCAGCCTAGCTCGAGTATTTTTCAGAAGCAAGAGATGAATTCTTCAGATTTCTTCAGAGCGCACTGGTCCAGACATCTTTGCTGTAAAGCATTAGTCGACCGGCAAGCTTATATATATATTTATCTACACTGGAGGAATTCCATCAGAAGAGTATGAAGTCTACTATTGTGATATCAGTCCCTCCCTTGCGGACCCGGCTTTGTTGTCGGTAGTGAGGGTTGTGGATGGCCAGTTCACTGGTTTTATCACGGAAGGAAGAAGGAATTTCATCTACAAATCTTCAGAGCGCACTGGTCCAGGCTCCCCTGCTTTTAAAGCATCAGCCGGCCGGCCAGCTTAAAAGAACGCGACGTCTGACGTCATATCCAGTCAGCCAATCGCGTCCTTCCTTCCAACTCACGAAGCTGGTCACGTGATTCACCGACCAGGTCACGAAGTTAATCACGTGATTCACCGACCAGGTCCCGAAGCTGATCGTCATCTCCAATCAGCCAATCATATTGTCCCTCCGACCCGCGAGCGGGTCACGTGACACACCGACCAACATTTGTTTCTATTTATAGCTCACAAGGGCTTTCCCAGCAACTGTCAAATCTACAAATAAGACGTGCGTTCAAAGGAAATACTTTTATTAATGGTGGAAACCTACAGCCAGCTGAATTCAACACAAAAGATAGTTGTAAAATTGCTTTAGCAATTGGTTACAGAGTGTACCGACCAGTACCGGCTACACTGCCTTGTACACTTGCTTCAACAACTGGTTACAGAGTGTACCGGCTGGTACTGGCCACACAACCTTGTACACTTGTTTCCACAACTGGTTACAGAGTGTGCCGACCGGGTACCAGCTACACAGCCTTCACTGAACGGTTCATATTAGCCGGTTACAGAACCTTCCTGCCTATAACCAACCAGCACCAAGAATCACAACTACCAGCTGGCCATTCCTCATCAGCAGCCTATTCACCGGCCTAAGACTGATGACAGGCCTAATAATGTGTAGTTCCTTCCTACACAGAAACTGCTTCAACCGGTTAGAGTTCACCAACTGGTTACCGGCTATATAGTTTTCACTGAGCAGTTTTGCTTCACACCAGCTGGTTACAGAGACTACCGACCTATCAGGTGCAATTGCTGTCTTGCCCCTTTTTGCAATACTGGTTTCAGAGAACCGGAACCGACCGGCAGCCCCATCTGGGGATCACCTAGTTAGTAGACCAGTAACTTACTTATTAAATTTGAAATTTTGTACACTTGCTTCAACAACTGGTTACAGAGTGTACCGACTGGTACTGGCTACACAGCTTTTGTACACTTGCTTCAACAACTTGTTACAGAGTGTACCGACTAGTACTGGCTACACAGCCTTGTACACTTGCTTCAGCATCTAGGTACAGAGTGTACCGGCTGGTACTGGCTACACAGCCTTCTTCAACAGCCTTGTACACTGACTTCAACAACTGCAGAGTGTACCGACTTGTACTGGCTACACAGCCTTGTACGCTTGCTTCAACAACTGGTTACAGAGTGTACCAGCTGGTACTCGCTACACAGCCTTGTACACTTTCTTCAACAACTGGTTACAGAGTGTACCGGCTGGTACTGGCTACACAGCCTTGTGCACTTGCTTCAACCTACCGGTTACAAAGTATACTAACAGGGTGCTGGCTACACATTGGTGACCCCAGCTGTAAATTTGGTTACAGAGAATTCTTAGACCAGTCAGTGGGCTTGGTGATATGACAGGGATATGACAGTGTCCCAAGCTACTGCCAGGCAACCTTCCCTTATCACACCTCTCAACAACCTGTTATCGGTGCTGGACTTGACTGGAGAAATAATAAATTTTGTCATCATGTCCGGCCAGGGGTCAGACATCTCACAAATGCCAATTGCTCTGTAAATGCTGCACCTTGCAGGCTGCTGGCCCGGGGCGAAGAGTCTATTAATGTGAAAAGTTGTGTCAGCCCCACCGGACCGCAATAACAGCAGGGAGACTGTTAACCTGGATCATTGTCACCAGACCGGACCAGTGTCCGGAGGGACAGAAAATGTTTGTCAGAATACCAAATGTCCCAAATGTGGCACACAATCTGCCTATAGGGTCCAGACTAAGCCCTTTTTGGGAACGTAGGAAGCCTTGGGGGCTGGACCCTAGGTAGTACAACTGTTGAAGGAGGGATACCTATGTCCATATACCTATACAAGAACAATCCAGGAAATGCCTGAGATTTCACATCCAAGGTCGGGCATACCAGTTCAAGGCCCTGCCATTCGGTTTGTCCACAGCACCTTTGGAGTTCACCGTGATACCAAAGCAGGTGAAATTGATGGCCATACACAAGGGTTTAAGAAGCCACCAGTACCTAGACGACTGGTTGGTGAGAGCCAGATCCCACAAGGCTTGTCTCCAACATACACAGGAACTAGTAAATAATGTGTCAGCAACTGGGTTGGCTGATGAACTTAGAGAAAATCAGAGCTGGAGCCCAAACAAGACTTCGATTTTGTAGGCTACCAGTTCGTCTTCGGGTCTGATCATTTCCGACTGACTCTGGACTGGTGACAGAGCCTTCAAGAGACTGTTAAAACTGCTATCCCTACCGGCTTGCCCGGTCCGGGAATTCATGTCCTTGATAGGTTACTAACATCTACAGAAAAGCATGTTAATCTAGGCAGACTTCATATGAGACCCATACTGTGGCATCTCAAAAAACAAAAAAAACAAAAAAAAAAACCTGGAGCGTACCAGAATCACTGGAAAAGGTGATCCAAGTCCCCAGGTCCCTGCACCCCCATTTACAATGGTGGCTGAAGGAAGACAATGCACTTACAGGCCAACCATTACACCCAATAAAACATGCTCTGCAAATATTTACAGACGCATCAATAAAAGGGTGGGGCGCTCACTTAGATGAGCACTTTGCAAGAGCAACCTGGTCCCCTCCGGGAAGCAAGTTGTATATAAACAAGTAGTACTTGTAGCAACTGACAACACCACAGTAGTGTCATACATAAAGGAAGGAGGAATGAGGTTGGGCCCACTTTGTGCCCTACTATGGAGAATCTTGACCTGGTGTACCAGGAAACAAGTGACTGTAAAGCACGGCCAGGCCGGCCTAATGTGGTAGCATAGGCTGTCCAGGCTAGGCCAGACCATCCAAACAGTGGTTTCTCCTTCCAGAGGTCTTCCACTCTATGCAGTAGGTGGCACCGGCCCAAAATAGACTTATTTGCCACGAGGTTCAACAACAAGTCACCTCTGTTTTGTGTCACCGGTACCGGATCCCCTGGCCACAGCAGTGGATGTGCTCAGTCGGCCATGGTAGGATCTAAAAGGATACACCTTCTCACCATCAGCCATATTGGGCAAAGTGGTGGAGAAGTTACAAGACTCCCCATGTAAGAGAATCATTCTGATTGCTCCGGGGTGGCCCAACATGCCTTGGTTTTGGGATCTAGTGGCCATGCCCAGCCACATCCCGCTGAGCCTGCCCAATCTGCCCAGCCTGTTCACAGCCATTCGATCAGATCCCTCACAGAAATCTGACAAATCTTAATCTCCATGCAGGGCTCCTAGAGCCTCAGCAATCGAGGAGCAGGACTTGTCTGAGGCAGTGGCAGCAAGAATTGAGGCTCCTCAAAGAGGGGTCAATCAGATCAGTCTATGTGGCAAATGGGTCATTTTTACCAAGTGATGTATCATTCATCAGGTGGACTGCGGGCACCACCTGTAAAGTCAGTTACTGACTTCCTTAGGTACCTGCTTCAGGACAGGAAGTTGCAGCCCAGTACCATTGATGGTTACAGGTCAGCCATTGCTGATAGTCTGGAAAATTTGCCCATCAATGTTAGTAAGGATAAAAATCTCACTCGTCTCCTGGATAGCTTCCACTGAGACAGACCCAAAGGCCGGAGGGGAACCCCCTCCTGGAACCTCTCCCTGGTTTTTGCACCAGCTGACAAGGTTCATTTTGAACCAATTAAAGGCCTCCTTGAAGCATTTGACCTTCAAGGCAGTTTTCCTCTTGGCCCTGGGTTCGGGCAAGCGTAGAAGTGAGATACATGCTTGGCAAACAGCCCAGCACCATTGATGGTTATAAGTCACCCATTGTTGATAAACTGGGAAATTCACCCTTCAACATCAGTAAGGACGGAAATCTCGCTCGTCTCCTGGATAGTTTCCTCAGAGACAGACCCAAAGGCAGGAGTGGCATACCCTCCTGGAACTTCTTACTGGCCGTGCACCAGCTAAGACTCCATTTGATCCAATCAAGGAGGCCCCCTTGAAGCATTTGACCTTCAAGATGGTATTCCTCTTGGCCCTTGGGTCGGGCAAGTGCAAAAGTGAGATTCATGCCTGGCAAAACTGATATATTGGACACCAATCCGATTGGTCAAAGGTGTCCCTGTATCCATCACCCAGCTTTCTATCCTAGAATCAGCTGGCCATAGAGTGTCCAGTGTGGCCCCTGGGGTTATAATAGCCCTGGCCCCGACTCTGGATAGATCCCTCAAGTCTGACAGGTCCCTCTGTCCGGTCAGAGCATTGTGCTACTATTTGGACAGGACCTCAGACATCGGGCAGAATAAGGAGGTGGTTTTTGTCTCCTTTAAGAAAGGTTTCAACAAAGACATCTCACCTGCCACTATCTCCTCTTGGATCAAGCAGACTGTGATCCTATGTTATGAGCTCTCTGACCAGGAGGCCCACTTTTAACATCAGGTTAAAGCCCATGATGTCAGGGCCTTTGCTCCTTCTAAGCTCTTCCAGTCGGGAGTCTCCTTAGATCCAATCTTGTCAGCCCGCCACTGAAGTCACAATACCTTCACACAGTTCTATATGAAAGGCGGGGCTTGGGCTGATTCAGAGCTTTACCAATTGGGCTAGGTAGTGGCTGCTCAGCAGATCCACAAGTGGCCCTTAGATTGAGGAGATTTGTATATGTGCATAACAGTTCTTCATGTACATAAAAATTAAGTGTGGCGTGCTTCCTTCGGGAGGTTTATTTGCATTCTGGGACTGAACTCATCCCTCTCTTCCCCTACCTCAGAGCAGGTCTGCAAAAAAGGGGGGGGGGGCGACGGCGGTATAGCCCCGGGTAACCGGCTGCTGGCAACCGACCATGGCCTTGCAGGGTGTCCTGACCTTAAAGTCAACCCAGGCCTGGACCTATAGGTCTCCTGACGAAGTCAGCCTAGACTGTAGGTTAAAATTTGCTATTACTTGTGAGTTCACATAAGTCCCTAGTAACTTACCCGCCGACCAAACGGTAGTTATTCGGCAATTGTCCATTGGATAGGATGTATTAACGCAATAAAATTGCAAATTTAATAAGTAAATTAAATTTTTATAAGTTAATACCCTATCCAATGGACACACAAGACCCTCCCACCGACCCCGCTATCAGCTTACTAGGGGTCTAAGAGGTTTAGACAACGAAAAAGATGCTATGACGTCAGGTTGTCTAGACAGGAAGGAAGTACGAGGCGCCATCTGGGGAGTGCACAGTACTACGGACCGGCCAGCCAGTGGTAACACAAGACGTCTTTTTCTGGCGTTTGGCGGGCCGGTCTGCGCCGACCGGATAAGCAGTTGTCCATTGGATAGGGTATTAACTTATAAAAATTTAATTTACTTATTAAATTTGCAAAATTGTTGTCTGTCCAAAGGTGTTGTTCCCGCCCATCTGTCTTAAGATGGAGATTAAGTGCTGTAAAAATACTATTAGAATTAGAAATTCGGATATATATATTTTAAAATGACTTTTTCCAGGTGTAATGACACCGTGCTATCTGACAAGGACTGTGAGAATGTCTACGAGTTGGTGTACTCCTCACATCGTGGCGTGGCGCAAGCAGCTGGCGAGTTTCTCAACCAGAAACTCTTCTCACAGGTAACGTATGATGCAGGGAGTGAAATACAATTTGAAGTAGAGATTGGTTGGTGTCACTGGTGTATCATTGTCGTGTCTTTTTTTACTGAAATACTGCAATAACATTATAACTGTGAAGTCTTGTTCGTGGAGTGCTAGTATTTGGCTTTTTATTTGATTTTGGAATAAACAAATGAAAAAAGGTTTGCATTGTGAAGAACTGGTCTTCTTAACATTTGCATTTAAAACCTTTATTTGACTAATATTTCATTAAAGCAGTGAAAGGGATAAAACCTGTATAAATTTTTGTAAAATATCCGACATTTTGACTTTATATAATTTAATAATATTAAAGTTTATTAACTTAATAATATCTGGCAAAGAGATTTGCTGTTGTAAATTATGGCTGATGTACACTAACATAGATTTACCATGACTATTTACTATTTTGAAAGTGCTGGTATCACCGGTATCTTGGTATTGGGACCATTTCACTTGAACACTGTGACATTACTGTACAACTGACATCTGGAATGTCAGAACAGATAATTGTGGAGAAACCTAAAAGTGCCAGAAACAAAACCCAAATCTGAAGAAATTATAAACTTTTATGTTATATTTTTTGTAGATTTTAAAACATCTTTTGTGATTTATATGGGAAGAACTGTCACGTTTTGTTTTTGTAAACTTCACTTCCTGTAAGTGGAACTATATGATTGGGGATAGGCTATATTTAGTATCCCAGAATTGGGACAATTTAGGCTCTAGTGGGATACTGAAATTGAAAATCTGTTAGCAACCCATCATTTCCAGGGCTGCCATTGCGTGAACTACTGAAGTTTTACAAACCTTGTCATGGCACTATTATCTACAGTTGAATATCCACAAAATAATAATAAAAATTTTTTAAACATTGACAGATTTGTTACAATAGAAATAAGGTACGTGGAGTTGGCAGTTCAATAATAAAATAGTGTCAAATAAAGGCTGAGGGTCTCTGTCATTGGATCCTGTCACAGTGGCAGGCTAAATCAGGGCCTATCATTTTGCCTCAATGTTGCCATTCAGATTTTTCTAGTACTACATAAAGTGTTTTCTTAAAATGTAGGAAAAATCAATGCTGTAGCTATTATGTCAGTGCATGATGTAAGTGTTTGTAGTCAAACATCACAAACTTGAAGTATTTACCTTTTTAGAAATGTTTTGAAGAAATAATCAAGGTTTCCAATAAAATTTGTGGACATGTTTCTTTTTATTATCAGTTCAAATTCTGTTAAAAATATGAGCTAATAAATCTCCACTTAGCATTATCGCCATATGTGGCCCACCCAGTTTGCATTGCAGTTACTGTTAACTAGGTTCAACTAGTACAAGTCAAACTGTACAAATTGTAAGCTATAGAAGTAAGTCTGAATTTGTACATGTTCACAGGAACTAGATGAACAGACAAAAAACATGCGTTCCAGAAAAGGCAAGAAACGAAGTGAAAACACGTCCAGAGTGAGAGATTTGGTGCAGTTCTTCATAGAATCAGAGGTCAGTGTGAAAGACAGTAGAATTATTGCAGTAGTCAAAATTTGGGTTTTATGTTCCATTGAACAGTCAGGGTCATTTTGGGACGGGTCCTCAGCATTGCATATTGATCGATATTGAAATATTTTTTCAAGCTGCAAAATAGGGATGGGTCGGTAGGCCCAGTGTCTCGGTATCAAGACTTTTATTGCAATGTCGTTAAGAGGAAACATCCATGTTTGGTTGGGGTGTACTAAAAGGCGGAGTCCCAAAATCAGTACGGTTTTTGTGACCTCCCGATGTACACAGATTTGGTACCGAACCATCCCTACTGCAAAATACATTATTTTGCACCTACTGAGACTTCACTTATCAAATACCGTTTTGTTAATGTATAGCATATACAAAACTGGCCATCAATTTAATACAGGCTGGCTATAAATGCAAAATTGAATTTCATGAGAAACTCTCTGAATTAATCTTCTGCTGTATGAATATTAATGTGTAAACTTCAAGGAACTGATAAATTACAAGACTATTTTGAAAATTTATTTTGGCAGTTGCTGGTATTGAAACCAACTCTTTTAGTTTCTGTATTGTAGTTCTGAAAGATCAATATTGAAATATTGATATATGATCCCTTTAATATGCACTACCTTTGGAAAGAGCTTAACATACTGCAGTGAATGACAGAATTATTACTCTGGATACCTGGATATCCTATCACTGTGTATCTTTGTAGCTACATGAGCATGGGGCCTACCTGGTGGACAGTCTGTGGGAAATCAACGAGATGCTCAAAGATTGGGAATGTATGACGGACTTACTGCTGGAGGAACCGGGGACTGGGGAGGAAGGTAAGCAGTGTAGAAAAGACAAATTGTGTTAGTGTAGAATAAACAAATTGTATTAGTGTAGAATAGACAAATTGTATTAGTGTAGAATAGACAAATTGTATTAGTGTTAACATAATACCGGTATTCCTCATTTGGTTTCACTGGAAACTAAAATTAGCAACAACCATTATTTTCCATAATGCATGGCTCTCATTGCCTGGTAATATTAGATGGTAGGGCACCACCTAGGCTAGGTTGCTTTTGAAGTTGGTGCCATTTGGAAAAACTCTAACTCGAAGACGCTTCAACCGATCAGTTTGAACCTTAAAAGGGAGGCAATCTAGGCTAGGTTGCTTTCATAGTTTGTGCCATTGGGAAAATAAAAATGGCCGCCATGGCTGCCGACTTGAAATTTCATTTCCGGACTCTAACTCAAAGACGCTTTAGCCAATCAATTTAAAACTTCACAGGATGGCAGGGCATCACCAGGGCTTGGTTGATTTCGAAATTGGGGTTGGTCTGTTTGTCCGTTGGTCTGTTGGTACGCACATCCGTCCGTCTAGACATGTGCGCATCGGTCAACATTTTCATTTCCAGACTCTAAATCGAAGATGTTTCCACTGATCGATTTCAAACTTGACAGAGTTGAAGGACAGCACTGATCCTATAATATCCACACTTCAAATTTAAAATATGTTTTCTTCTTTCAAAATCAATATTCAGACTGTACAGTTAAACAGATGACCCCTGTATTTGTAAACCTTTCACGTAAAGTTTCTGGCCACTACACTATAAATACCCAACACATCTTTCTACACAAAACTGTAAAAAAGTGTTTTGCAAATTGGGCGATAATAGAGCAGGGTTCCCACTGCACAGGGAAAACAGGGAAAATTGTGAAAAGTAATTCCAGACAGGGAAAACACAGGGAATTTGAAAATTTTGGGAAAACACGGGGAATTTGAACATTTCAGAATGATTTTGAAGAGTAACAGCCATTTTCAGTCACGCGCTGCGGGTCGCGACTCGCAGGTCACATTTGATGTTTTGGCTTGATTGTGTTATTATCTCCCGCCGGGCTTTAGCCCGGGAGGGAGATTATGAAATGATGTCTGTGTGTGCGTGCGTGCGTGCGTGAGTGCGTGCGTGCGTGTGGGTTAGTTAGTCACGCAGATTTTTTGTAAATTAATTGTCCCAATGAATTTTCATGCCCTTGAAAATTTTTTTGGTTTTATTGACTTAGGCCTAACGATAAGTGAGTAATAGCAATCTTAGCTACTTTGAGTAAAGGACTCATAACTCAAAAACTATTGCAGTAACAAGTTTTTCTTCAAATATGTTGTTCAGCTACTTTGTCCTTAGCTATAAGATGGTACATAGTTTGGGGTCCCATTGCATGCCATAAGTGAGTAATAGCTATTTTCTCATTTGTAGCTAAATAACAGAAGAAGTAAATGTCAAATATCTTCAAAAGTATTGAAGTTAGGGAAATCTTTTCAAATATGTTGTCCATCTTCTTTTTGGTAAGCTATCACATACTAAAGTTTCAGACCTGTTGCACCTTGGATAGCTGAGTAATAGCTACTTTGAAAATCTGACTGGTGAGTAAAGCGATTGTAACTCCAAAACTATTGCAGTTAGAGTATTTTCCTAAAATATGTTGTTCAGCTACTTTGTCCTTAGCTATAAGATGGTACATAGTTTGGGGTTCTATTGCATGCCATAAGTGAGTAATAGCTATTTTCTCATTTGTAGCTAAATAACAGAAGAAGTAAATGTCAAATATCTTCAAAAGTGTTAAAGTGAGGGAAATCTTTTCAAATATGTTGTCCATCTACTTTTTGGTAAGCTATGACATAGTAAAGTTTCAGACCTGTTGCACCTTGGATAGCTGAGTAATAGCTACTTTGAAATTCTGATTGTTGAGTAAAGCTATTGTAACTAAAAAAGTATTGCAGTTAGAGTGTTTTCCTAAAATATGTTGTTCAGCTACTTTGTTCTTAGCTATAAGATGGTACATAGTTTGGGGTTCTATTGCTTGCCATAAGTGAGTAATAGCTATTTCCTCATTTGTAGCTAAATAACAGAAGAAGTAAATGTCAAATATCTTCAAAAGTATTAAAGTTAGGGAAATCTTTTCAAATATGTTGTCCATCTACTTTTTGGTAAGCTATAACATAGTAAAGTTTCAGACCTGTTGCACCTTGGATAGCTGAGTTATAGCTACTTTGAAATTCTGACTGTTGAGTAAAGTCATTGTAACTCCAAAACTATTGCAGTTAGAGTATTTTCCTAAAATATGTTGTTCAGCTACTTTGTCCTTAGCTATAAAATGGTACATAGTTTGGGGTTCTATTGCATGCCATAAGTGAGTAATAGCTATTTTCTTATTAGTAGCAAAATAATGACCTAAGTAAATGTCAAATGTCTTCAGAAGTATTAAAGTTAGGGAAATATTTTCAAATATGTTATTCATCTAGTTTTTGATAACCTATCACATAGTAAAGTTTCAGACCTGTTGCACATTGGATAGCCGAGTAATACCTACTTTGAAATTGTGACTGCAGGGTAAATGCATATAGTTTGGGGTTCTATTGCATGCCATAAGTGAGTAATAGCTATTTTCTTATTTGTGGCAAAATAATGACATAATTTTTCTCAAATAACTGCTTCATCTACTTTTGGGAGAACTTTCACATGGTGAAGTTTCAGACCCGTAGCTAATTATTCACCTACTCAAAATGAGTAAATGATAATTATCTCTAAAAGTATAGCGGATATCCAATTTTTATCAAATAACTCATTCATCTACTTTTGGGAGAGCTTTCACATGGTGAAGTTCCAGAGCCGTAGCTAATTACTCACCTACTCAAAATGAGTAAATGTGAATTATCCCTAAAAGTATTGGGGATATCCAATTTTTCTTAAATAACTCATTCACCTACTTTTGGAAGAGCTTTTACTTGGTGAAGTTTCAGACCTGTAGCTAATTATTCACCTACTCAAAATGAGTAAATGCTAATTATCTCTAAAAGTATTGTGGATATCCAATTTTTATCAAATTACTCGTTTATCTACTTTTGGGAGAGCTTTCACATGGTGAAGTTCCAGACCCGTAGCTAATTACTCACCTGCTCAAGATGAATAAATGTGAATTATCTGTAAAAGTATTGCAGATATCCAATTTTTCTCAAATAACTCATTCACCTACTTTTGGGAGAGCTTTTACTTGGTGAGGTTTCAGACCCGTAGCTAATTATTCACCTACTCAAAATGAGTAAATGTGAATGATCTCTAAAGGTATTGCGGATATCCAATTTTTATCAAATAACTCATTCATCTACTTTTGGGAGGGCTTTCACATGGTGAAGTTCCAGACCTGTAGCTAATTACTCACCTACTGAAAATGAGTAAATGCGAATTATCTCTAAAAGTATTGCAGATAGCCAATTTTTATCAAATAACTCATTCACCTACTTCTGGGAGAGCTTTCACTTGGTGAATTTTCAGAGCCGTAGCTAATTATTCACCTCCTCAAAATGAGTAAATGCTAATTATCTCTAAAAGTATTGCGGGTATCCAATTTTTATCAAATTACTCGTTCATCTACTTTTGGGAGAGCTTTCACATGGTGAAGTTCCAGACCCGTAGCTAATTACTCACCTAATCAAAATGAGTAAATGTGAATTATCTGTAAAAGTATTGCAGATAGCCAATTTTTCTCAAATAACTCATTCACCTACTTTTGGGAGAGCTTTCACTTGGTGAAGTTTCACACCCATAGTTCATTATTCACCTACTCAAAATGAGTAAATGCGAATTATCTCTACAAGTATTGCAGATAGCCAGTATTTCTGAAATAACTCATTCACATACATTTTGGAGAGCTTTCAATTAGTGAATTTTCAGATCCGTAGCTAATTACTCACCTACTCAGAATGAGTAACTGCCTATTATCACTAAAAGTATTGCAGATAGCCAATATTTCTCAAATAACTCATTCACCTACAGTTTGGAGAGCTTTCACATGCTAAATTTTTTTAATGAATTTTTAAAATAATTTTTAATGCATTAAAATTCATGAAATCATGCACTAAATCAATTATAACTTGAAAAGTATTACATTTAGAACACCTTGTTAAAATATGTTATCTTTAGTACATCTAATTTATATGGCGGGAGATAAATGCATGCGTCAGAATGCTTGTTTTATTTATAAAATCCACAGGGAAAAATATAAACTTCACAGGGAAAACACAGGGAATTTAAATTGGAAAAGGGAGTGGGAACCATGTAGAGGCGTTCACAGATTTTGACACCCACTGCTGTCCACTTTAAAGATTCAACTCTGTGGTTGACAGAAAGCCAGCCACTGCACTCTTGTTTAATGTCCTGTAAGTATGTAAACCAAATGACCCACTGTGGCCTAGTGGGTAACACACTCGCCTAGGAACACAGAGAATGTGGGTTCAATCCCAGGTACAGGCAGATACATAGTGGCTCGGATGACCACTTAAAATGGCAGTCGACTGTCCTTGGGTCCTATCCCCAGTGGAAGGATAAAGAACCTCAAGGACGTTGATAAATGGTCATCTATGAGCCTCTTTCTTTCAGTTAGGGGCAATGTCGGTAACTTGAGAGTTGGGCTGTACTTGTGCATTCAGATGGGTCATATAGTGCTTACAGTCCTGTAGTACACGGAGATATTGCACTGAGTATAACTACTAGGGATGAGTTGGTAGACCTGGTATCTCGGCATCAGGAGAAGTTCAGTGAAATACCCTGACAAGATTTTACAACCGCCACTTTGCTTGTCAGCGCATATAATTGAAGTAAAACTTGAAATATTGGAAACAAACAAGAAATCTGAAGAAATTCTGCACTTTTATCTCATTTTTGGTGTATTTTTGGACTTTTATTGCGGTGCCGTTAAGAGGAACATCCATGTCTTGGTTACAATACTTTATAACCTTAATCTCGCTTGTCAGCACATATAATTTAAGGAAAACTTAAAATATTGGAAACATACAAGAAATCCGAAGAAATTATTAGCTTTTTTCTCATATTTTGTGCATTTGGCCACTTTATTGTATGTCCTGTTTGTTTGGGGGTTCTAAAACTCGAAGTCCCGGAATCGGTACGGTTTTGCGTTGGCGACCTCCCAATGTGTACATTTTTGATACCGATCCATCCCTAATAAATACAGTACAATATACTTTGCAAAAATATTGCAAAGTATGCACTTGGTTGGCCTCCAAGTGCTCTTGTTGTTTCAGTGTAAGTGTGTGTGTGTTGAGTTTATCTAAGTGTAAGCTGGGGTCCAATTTTTTGCAGCAATGGACGACCGTCAGGAGACCAGTCTGATTGAGATCATGGTTTGCTGCGTGAAGCAGGCGGCTACAGGGGAGTATCCAGTGGGCAGAGGACCCACCCGCAAACTTAGCACCCGCGAAAACAGGCAGGTCATTGAGGACAAGAGCAAACTGACTGAGCACTTCATCTTAACCCTGCCACACCTGCTGGCAAAAGTGAGTCGTCTTATGAATTTATAATGCTTTACCAGCCAAGCTGTAAAAGTTACATCATGTGTAAGTTCATTTGTTGAAAGTTTTACATGCTACCAATTTTTGGGCTTTGAGGAAGTTTAAACGTAAAGGTACCCAGCAATGTCTGTTATTCACATTTGATTACTGTTTATTTTATCCACCAGATAGCGTATGGATACTATAGTTTATGCATGGGTATGCCGTCACCACAGTCTGTAGAGATTTTCCTGTTGCCCCTCTAGTGTAAAAAGTATTATAGGTAGAGTTCTTAAATTTGCGGGATATGTTCATTATAACAAAAGCTCGTTTAAATAATTATATTCAGATGTTTTTTTCTCAGCTGTGTTTTCGAGTTAACTTGGATAACAGTTAAAAATTGAACTTGCGAGGTTTTTCTGTTAACGTTAATGGAAATTGGATGAAAATTTGAACTTTTTATTTAAGAGATATTGTGATATTGTTGCATCATTGTAGCGATTAAAATGCAGTCTGAATATCAATCTCTAAGTGTAATTTGTTAAGTTTTATAGATCAATACAATTTTATTGCATTAATACATCCTATCCAATGGACAATTGCTTTACCGGTCGGCGCGACCGGTCCTGCCAAACGCCAGAAAAAGACGTCCTGTATATAATACCAGCAGGACCGGCCATTAGTGTGCATTCGCTAGGTGGCGCATCAATACTTGCTTCCTGTCCAGACAGAGTGACGTCAGTTCATCTTTTTCGTTTAGCGCGTGTAGTGTGCAGACGCGTTTTGAATTTATCTTCAAGTTTGAAGGAAACGCGGTTTATTCTACGAATTTAGTGCTTATTTTCATCTGAAAAATAAATTTTTATTGCGTTAATACATCCTATCCAATGGACAAATGCTTATCCGGTCGGCGCAGACCGGCCCGCCAAACGCCAGAAAAAGACGTCCTGTGTTGCCACTAGCTGGCCGGTCCGTAGTACTGTGCACTCCCCAGATGGCGCCTCGTACTTCCTTCCTGTCTAGACAACCTGACGTCATAGCATCTTTTTCGTTTGGCGCGTGTACTGTGTAGACGTAGTTTCTACAATCTCCAGATTTTTTAAAGAAATGTGTGCATTATGGCGGATTTTCAACCTCATATGTGGATATTTTCGTGTAGAAGTGTTATCTACAAATCAAGCACGGATATACATTTACAAATCTGCTGGAAACGCTCCCTAGTTGACTCAATTTAATTTTGATGATAGGGCAGTAATCGACGAGAAATATGAAGGCAGCCATTTTGCTAGTTTCCTCCCATTCAACCATTGTGTTGTTTAGGGGCAGATCGACAATATGGAGGAATTATGGATATACTTCTGACAGGTATTTTTATCCGTGTCTTTTGTTTGAATGAACCTTCTGTAACCTTCCAGCTACAGTTACCATAGAAACGTCTTTTCTAGTACTACATATGCAAATCTTCAGTCTACGTAGTTTTGAACACTGCATATAGAGGGAATTCCCCTATGGAAGGTGCATTCTTCATCAGAGCGCACTGGTACAGGCTTCTCTGCTGTAAAGCATCAGTCACACCAGCCTAGCTCGAGTATCTTTTTCATCAGAAGCAATAGATGAATTCTTCAGATTTCTTCAGAGCGCACTAGTCCAGACATCTTTGCTGCAAAGCATTAGTCGACCGGCAAGCTTATATATATATCTACATAGAAGGCATCCATCAGAAGAGCATGTAGGTTGAACACACGTCTATTGTGATATCAGTCCCTCCCTTACGGACCCGGCTTTGTTGTCGGTAGTGAGGGTTGTGGATGGCCAGTTCACTGGTTTTATCACGAAAGGAAGAAGGAATTTCATCTACAAATCTTCAGAGCGCACTGGTCCAGGCTCCCCAGCTTTTAAAGCATCAGCCGGCCGCCCAGCTTAAAAGAACGCGACCTCTGACGTCATATCCAGTCAGCCAATCGCGTTCCTTCCTTCCAACTCACGAAGCTGGTCACGTGTTTTCACCGACCAGGAAGGTCGGAAGTGCGTTCTTCAGAACTCACGTCTACTGTGACTACAGTCCCTGCTTTGCAGACCCGGCCTGGTTGTCGGTAGTGGGGTTTTGTGGACTGTAAAGTTGCCGGTAAAGCATCACACAAGGAACGCGAATACTGACGTCATCTCCAGTCAGCCAATCGCGTGTCCTTCCGAACAATCACGAAGCAGGTCACGTGTTTTCACCGACCAGGAAGGTCGGAAGTGCGTTCTTCGGAACTCACGTCTTTTGTGATTCCAGTCCCTGCCTTGCAGACCCGGCTTCATTGTCGGTAGTGGGGTTGGTGGATGAGCAGAATACTGCGCATTTGCATGTTTAAGTATCACAAAAGAACGTCACAACTGACGAGCTCCAATCAGCCAATCGCGTGTCTTCCGACCAGCAAGCTGGTCACGTGACACACCGAACACCAAGTGTTTCTAAAAATAGTTCACAAGGGCTTTCCCAGTAACTGTCAAATCTACAAATAAGACGTGCGATTAAAGAAATGCTTTAATTAATGGAGGAAACCTACAGCAAGCTGAATTCAACACAGATGATAGTTGTAAAATTGCTTTAGTAACTGTGTACAGAGTGTACTGACTGGTAACACAGTTTTGTACACTTCAACAACTGGTTACAGAGTGTGCCGGCTGGTACTGACTGCACAGCCTTGTACACTTGCTTCAACAACTGGTTACAGAGTGTACCGACTGGTACTGGTTACACAGCCTTGTACACTTGCTTCAACAACTGGTTACAGAGTGTGCCGGCTGGTACGGACTGCACAGCCTTGTACACTTGCTTCAACAACTGGTTACAGAGTGTACCGACTGGTACTGGTTACACAGCCTTGTACACTTGCTGTAACAACGGGTTACAGAGTGTACCGACTGGTACTGGCTACACAGTCTTGTACACTTGCTTCAACCTACTGGTTACAAAGTCTACTAACAGGATGTTGGCTACACAGTCCTTACTGTACAGTGCTTCAACCCAACTGGTTACAAAAAAAAAAAAAAAAAAAAAAAAAAGCTGGCTAAATATAGACCAGTAGCTGTCAAAATTCATGGATGACCCCAGCCTGCTAGTTTTTTGTTACAGAGAATTACTAGTTACAGTAAAGTACCGAGTATGGAGCCTGGGTACCGGACAGAGTTACCTCAGGTTTATTTGGTTACAGAGAATTCTTAGACCGGTCAGTGGTCTTGGTGATATGACAGGGATATGACAGTGTCCCTTATCACACCTCTCAACAACCTGTTATCGGTGTTGGACTTGACTGGAGAGATAATAAATTTTGTCATCATGTCCGGCCAGGGGTCAGACATCTCACAAATGACAATTGCTCTGTAAATACTGCACCTTGCAGGCTGCTGGCCCGGGGCGAAGAGTCTATTAATGTGAAAAGTTGTGTCAGCCCCACCGGACCACAATAAGAACACAGAGACTGTTAACCTGGATCATTGTCACTAGACCGGACCAGTGTCCGGAGGGACAGAAAATGTTTGTCAGAATACCAAATGTCCCAAATGTGGCACACAGTCTGCCTATAGGTTCCAGACTAAGCCCTTTTTGGGAACGTAGGAAGCCTTGGGGGCTGGACCCTAGGTAGTACAACTGTTGAAGGAGGGATACCTATGTCCATATACCTATACACGAACAATCCAGGAAATGCCTGAGATTTCACATCCAAGGTCGGGCATACCAGTTCCAGGCCCTGCCATTCAGTTGGTCCACAGCACCTTTGGAGTTCACCGTGATACCAAAGCGGGTGAACTTGATAGCCTTACACAAGGATTTAAGAAGCCATCAGTACCTAGATGACTGGTTGGTGAGAGCCAGATCCCACCAGGCTTGTCTCCAACATACACAGGAACTAGTAAATAATGTGTCAGCAACTGGGTTGGCTGATGAACTTAGAGAAATCAGAGCTGGAGCCCAAACAAGACTTCGATTTTGTAGGCTACCAGTTCGACTTCAGGTCTGATCGGTTCCGACCGACTCTGGGCTGGTGACAGAACCTTCAAGAGACTGTTAAAGCTGCTATCCCTGCCGGCTTGCCCGGTCCGGGAATTCATGTCCTGGATAGGTTACTAACATCTACAGAAAAGCATGTTATTCTAGGCAGACTTCATATGAGACTCATACAGTGGCATCTCAAAACAACTGGAGGGTATCCAGAATCACTGCAAAAGGTGATCCAAGTCCCCAGGTCTCGGCACCCCCATTTACAATGGTGGCTGAATGAAGACAATCCACTTACAGGCCAACCATTACACCCAATAAAACATACTCTGCAAATATTTACAGACGCATCAATAGAAGGGTGGGGCGCTCACTTAGATGAGCACTTTGCAAGAGCAACCTGGTCCCCTCCGGGAAGCAAGTTGTATATAAACTATCTAGAACTCTAAGCAGTTTTTCTGACTTTAAGAGTTCTAAGACCTTTGCTCAAACAAGATAGTACTTGTAGCAACTGACAACACCACAGTAGTGTCATACATAAAGGAAGGAGGAATGAGGTTGGGCCCACTTTGTGCCCTACTATGGAGAATCTTGACCTGGTGTGCCAGGAAACAAGTGACTCTAAAGCACGACACATTCCAGGCCGGCCTAATGTGGTAGCAGACAGTATGTCCAGGCTAGGCCAGACCATCCAAACAGTGGTTTCTCCTTCCAGAGGTCTTCCACTCTATGCAGTAGGTGGCACCGGCCCAAAATAGACTTATTTGCCACAAGGTTCAACAACAAGTCGCCTCTGTTTTGTGTCACCGGTACCAGTTCCCCTGGCCACAGCAGTGGATGTGCTCAGTCGGCCATGGTAGGATCTAAAAGGATACACCTTCTCACCATCAGCCATGTTGGGCAAAGTGGTGGAGAAGTTACAAGACTCCCCATGTAAGAGAATCATTCTGATTGCTCCGGGGTGGCCCAACATGCCTTGGTTTTGGGATCTAGTGGCCATGTCCAGCCATTTCCCTCTGAACCTGCCCAATCTGCCCAGCCTGTTCACAGCCATTCAATCAGATCCCTCACAGAAATCTGACAAATCTTAATCTCCATGCAGGGCTCCTAGAGCCTCAGCAATCGAGGAGCAGGACTTGTCTGAGGCAGTGGCAAGAATTGAGGCTCCTCAAAGGGGGGTCAATCAGATCAGTCTATGAGGCAAATGGGTCATTTTTTACCAAGTGATGTATCATTCATCAGGTGGACTTCGGGCACCACCTGTAAAGTCATTTGCTGACTTCCTTAGGTACCTGCTTCAGGACAGGAAGTTGCAGCCCAGTACCATTGATGGTTACAGGTCAGCCATTGCTGATAGTCTGGGAAATTTGCCCATCAATGTTAGTAAGGATGAAAATCTCACTCGTCTCCTGGATAGCTTCCACTGAGACAGACCCAAAGGCCGGAGGGGAACCCCCTCCTGGAACCTCTCCCTGGTTTTTGCACCAGTTGACAAGGTTCATTTTGAACCAATTATAGGTCTCCTTGAAGCATTTGACCTTCAAGGCAGTTTCCTCTTGGCCCTGGGGTCGGGCAAGCGTAGAAGTGAGATACATGCTTGGCAAACAGCCCAGCACCATTGATGGTCATAGGTCACCCATTGTTGATAAACTGGGAAATTCACCCTTCAACATCAGGAAGGACGGAAATCTCGCTCGTCTCCTGGATAGATTCCTCAGAGACAGACCCAAAGGCAGGAGTGGCATACCCTCCTGGAACTTCTTATGGGCCGTGCACCAGCTAAGACCCCATTTGTTCCAATCAAGGAGACCCCCTTGAAGCATTTGACCTTCAAGACGGTATTCCTCTTGGCCCTTGGGTCGGTCAAGTGCAAAATGAGATTCATGCCTGGCAAAACTGATATATTGGACACCAATACGATTGGTCCAAGGTGTCCCTGTATCCATCACCCAGCTTTCTATCCTAGAATCAGCTGGCCATAGAGTGTCCAGTGTGGTCCCTGGGGTTATAACAGCCCTGGCCCCGACTCTGGATAGATCCCTCAAGTCTGACAGGTCCCTCTGTCCGTTCAAAGCATTGTGCTACTATTTGGACAGGACCTCAGACATCAGGCAGAATAAGGAGGTGGTTTTCCTCTCCTTTAAGAAAGGTTTCAACAAGGACATCTCACCTGCCACTATCTCCTCTTGGATCAAGCAGACTGTGATCCTATGTTATGAGCTCTCTGACCAGGAGTCCCACTTTTAACATCAGGTTAAAGCCCATGATGTCAGGGCCTTGGCTGCTTCTAACGTCTTCCAGTCGGGAGTCTCCTTAGATCCAATCTAATCAGCCCGCCACTGAAGTCACAATACCTTCACACAGTTCTATATGAAGGTCGGGGCTTGGGCTGATTCGGAGCTTTACCAATTGGGCTAGGTAGTGGCTGCTCAGCAGATCCACAAGTGGCCCTTAGATTGAGGAGATTTGTGTATGTGCATAACAGTTCTTCATGTACATAAGAATTAAGTGTGGCGTGCTTCCTTTGGGAGGTTTATTTGCATTCTGGGACTGAACTCATCCCTCGCTTCCCCTACCTCAGAGCAGGTCTGCAAGAAGCGGGGGGGGGCGACGGCGGTATAGCCCCGGGTAACCGGCTGCTGGCAACCGACCATGGCCTTGCAGGGTTTCCTGACCTTAAAGTCAACCCAGGCCTGGACCTATAGGTCTTCTGACGAAGTCAGCCTAGACCGTAGGTTTAAAATTTGCTATTACTTGTGAGTTCACATAAGTCCCTAGTAACTTACCCGCCGACCAAGCGGTAGTTATTCAGCATTTGTCCATTGGATAGGATGTATTAACGCAATAAAATTGCAAATTTAATAAGTAAATTAAATTTTTATAAGTTAATACCCTATCCAATGGACACACAAGACCCTCCCACCGACCCCGCTATCAGCTTACTAGGGGTCTAATAGGTTTAGACAACGAAAAAGATGCTATGACGTCAGGTTGTCTAGACAGGAAGGAAGTACGAGGCGCCATCTGGGGAGTGCACAGTACTACGGACCGGCCAGCTAGTGGCAACACAGGACGTCTTTTTCTGGCGTTTGGCGGGCCGGTCTGCGCCGACCGGATAAGCATTTGTCCATTGGATAGGGTATTAACTTATAAAAATTTAATTTACTTATTAAATTTGCAAATTGTGTTACATACATATCATGGCCTCTCCAGGATTTAAACGAGGCATTATCCAGCACTTTATAACCAGTTTTGAAGAATTTCTGTGTTCTTGTCGTCTGATCAGAAGTCTTTATGTCCACGATTCACCCTCCATTTACTTCTTACTTAGTTGAGTAACACTGCGTGTATGTCGACGAGAAGATATTAGAAGGAAAGAAGAATGCATCGTCTGACGTCATCACTTTCAGCTTATGCTTCTCACGTGACACGGACCTGGTCACGTGATACGCATTCAACATGGAGGAATCGTGTTTTCAACAGAAGTTTTAGAAGAAAAGACGAGTATTTATTACTCTACACCCACTTTTTAACTGTCAAGAAGAAATCCTCGTCTTTTGGCCTGAAGAAGTTAGATGTCAAATGGTCATTGAACTCGGCAAATTTTGCCGGTGCCGGTCATGTGACTTCACAGATCTCAACACAACTACTGGCAAGCAAATCCCCAGGCGTGACTGGTTCAGCTGACAAGAAGTGATGAGTTTTACCGGTACCAGTTCTGGTCAGACTACCGGTGGGGAGCACTAGTGAGGAGTTTTACCGGTTCCAGTCTGTACAGACTACCGGTGGGTGCTGTTCCTGTGAAGAAACCCCTTCAGTGGTTACTAGTGATCAGCCCTGTTGATCCTGGAACCTCCACCAGAGGCCTTTCCACTGGTGGGACTGTTGGGGTACCTGTTCCAGTCATGTTCCTGTGAAGCTGTCAAGACCCCCCCCCCCTTCAGTGGTTCCAGTGATCAGCCCTGTGTTGATACTGGAACCTTCACCAGAGGCCTTTCCACTGGTGGGACTGTTGGGGGTACCGTTTCCGGTCTGTACAGACTACCGGTGGGTGCTGTTCCTGTGAAGAAACCCCTTCAGTGGTTGCCAGTGATCACCCCTTTTTGATCCTGGAACCTCCACCAGAGGCCTCTCCACTGGTGGGACTGTTGGGCTACCGGTTCCAGTCATGTCCCTGTGAAGCTGTCAAGGAACCCCCCCTTCAGTGGTTACCAGTGATCAGCCCTGTTCTGATACTGGAACCTCCACCAGAGGCCTTTTCACTGGTGTGATTGTTGGGGGTACCGGTTCCAGTCTTGTTCAGACCACCGGTGCGGCTGCTCAGAGGGTTCACCTACCAGAAGTCGCGGTGACCATTGAGACCCTTATCTTCCCTGTGCAGAATTTTGGACCGGTACCGGTCCTGTTCAGGCTACCGGTAGGGTCACTAGCCAGCCAGTGATGAGGGATACCGGCACCAGTTCTGTTCAGACTGCCGGTTGTGGTCACAGAAATCCAGCAAGGGTTCAGACCACCGGTGCGGCTGCTCAGAGGGTTCACCTACCAGAAGTCGCGGTGACCATTGAGACCCTTATCTTCCCTGTGCAGAATTTTGGACTGGTACCGGTCCTGTTCAGGCTACCGGTAGGGTCACTAGCCAGCCAGTGATGAGGGATACCGGCACCAGTTCTGTTCAGACTGCCGGTTGTGGTCACAGAAATCCAGCAAGGGCTACCGGTTAAACAGGATTACCGGTTACACAGAGTTGCTGGTGACATACAGCAGGGCTGCTGGTTCAGAGAATTACCGGCTCCGGAGTGTTGCCGGTTCCGGAGTGTTGCCGGTTCCGGAGTGTTGCCGGTTACAGAGGAATCTGTACCCATCCTTAAAGGCAAGAAACCAGCTTCAAATCCAGTGCTGACAACAGGTTTGCTGGTTACAGAGAATTGCCGGTTCCGGAGTGTTGCTGGTTCCGGAACCGTAGTGCTGCTGGTTACAAGAAATCTGCTGTTCCCATCCTTAATGGCAAGGAACCAGCTTCAAATTCAGTGCTGACAACAGGTTCAACAATTAGCCTTCTCTCAGAGCCTACCGGTTTGACCGGTTACAGAGATTGTTGATTGCAGAGAAAAGCTGCTGAACCACCACTGTGGACAGGAAGAAGGCAACTTCATATGAGCCTAATTCTAATTCTAATTGGACTTTTATAGCGCTTAATCTCCCCAAACAAGAGGACTCTAAGGCGCAACAAAACAAAAAGCAGTCAACAAAATTCTGTGTCCAGGGACATAACAGGGGTCGAACACCACGGAGAACGCCAGGAGGATGATTCAGGCTAGGGTGGATATGCTTTGGTGTACAGGTAGGTTTTAAGCTGTTTTCTGAAGGAGGCCAGGGATGGAGAGGCACGAATCACATCAGGGAGAGTATTCCACACAGTAGGACAGTAAGCCTATCCTTGCTAAGAAGTAGTTCACCCAGTTCTGCCAACTCCGGTGAGTTTATGCAGAACTGTGGAGCCACCAGGAACCGGTTACAGAGCATTGCCTCACGTATAACCGTTTAAGGCCTGGTACTGGGCAGGTCTCCAGGACTGACTGACAGACCGGCAGAAGTTCCTTAAAGGCCCAAACAGCTGTTTAGGCCAACCAGTGGCAGCCTAAGGAACTGGTTACAGAGGAATTCTTTGACCAGTCACTGGCCCCGGTGAAATGCCTGTCAAGCTCCCTGACCAGTCAGCCAGCCTACCCTTTCGGGACCCAGCTGGTCAGACAGTGGCTAGAGATAAGAGGGAGACTGTCAAGCAGGAATTGTCCACTACCAGTCAACCTCCCCTTATCAGACTTCACACCTTGTAGACTGGCCATCCAGTTTGTCTTTTACCCAACCTGTGACCAGTGTCAGCTGCCTCAAGGGGTCCTGAGTTTGTAAGCTCAGCCTTCCCCTCAAGATTATAACCCGTTTTGCCAGTTTTCAAAACTCAAGCAGTGGGTAAAATATCTGTTAATCTGACCAGGGGTCACCGATGTTATAAATGGCTATGGGGATGAGTGAGGTCTAGTCTGTCACCAGTGTTGACACTATTTTTGGCTAACTATGCCTCCTCAAAACTTGGGCCATCCTAGGGGCTAGCCCAAGTTCGAAAGAAATCTCCCAGGAAGGCTACACCCTCACCTTCCGGAGATGACCAGCTTGACCAGATCTCCAAGCTGGAGAAGTGGCCCAGTACCCTGTGTAATTCAGTTTGGGAACTTTGAGAACTATATTAACCTCTCTTCAGCAGGGGAGTGGATAACTTCCAAGGTTCCCTACTCCCTCACCGCTTTCCACCAACAAGGAAGTACCGGATTTTTTCATGCCCAGGGTCTTCCCCACCAGTTTAGTCACTCCCCTTGGTCTGTTCACAGTACAATGGGAGTCTTCTCTCGGTGGTGGCGAAGGAGGTCTAACTATGGCATTACAGAGTACCACAATCCACCAGTACGACTGGTTGGTCAAGCCAGTTTTCCCACCAAGCCTGTCCCCGGGATACACATTCTCTAGGATATCAGTGTCAGGAGTAAGCTTGAATGGTAAACATGGAAAATTAGAACTGGACCTCGAGCAAGTCTTCGACTTAGTAGGCTTCCAGTTAGCTCAGAAGAGCGTAAGGTCAGACCCACCCTAGAGCGTTGATAGACCTTGAATGCTTATCCAGAAGCTTCTCCCCGGACCTTCATGCCCGGTCTGGCACCTAATGTCCCTGAGAGGATTACTGGCAGTCATAGAGAAGCAAGTGCACCTAGCTCACCTCCACATGAGGCTGATAAAGTGGCACTAGAAGTACAGCTGGGGGGGGGGGGGGGTTCCAGAATCACTAGAAAAGGTGACCCCAGTTTCCTCCACCCTCATCTTAAATGGTGGCTGCAGGAAGACCAGGTGCTTCAGGGTCAACCATTACACCCGCTATATATGCTCTTCAATCCTTACAGATGCATCAAGAAAGGTGGGGTTCTCACTTAGGAGAACACACTGCAAGGGGAACCATGGTCCCTTCCAGAAGCAAGTTACACATTAACTTTCTGGAACTAAGGTGGTCATTTGGCCCCTTAAGTATTCCAAGACCTCTGGTTGAACAATATTGCTGTTATAGCTACAGACAACACAGCAGTGGTTGCCTGTATGAAGGGAGAAGGGGGATGAAGTCAGGCCCTCTTTGTGCCCTTCTGTGGAGAATCCTGACCTGGTTTTCCAGGAAACAGGTGACTAGCCCCGACACATTCCAGGCGGCTGAATGTCATAGCATACAAGCTATCCAGTGTCACGCAACTGAACAGAGCAGACAAATGGTCCCTCCTGTCAGTTTTTCCAAACAATATGCTTCTGGTGGCACCAAGGCTAAGTGGGCCTTTTTTGTTGCCACCTGGCTCAACAACTGTATCAACTTTCATCACTGGTGATAGATCCCCCAATATGGACAATGATACAATCGGTCTGCCATGGGAGGATCTGGACCCATATGCCTTCCCATTGGTAGCTATCTTGGGCAAGGGGTGGAGAAGTTGCAGGACTGCCCATTCAGGGAAATCATTCTGATTTCTCCAAGTGGCCCAACATGTTTGGTTCCGGGATCCCTTGTTCATGTCAAGTCCGATTCCTTGGTACCTGTCCAACCTGCTCTCTCAACCATTTAATCAGACTGCTCACAGGAATCTGTCAAACTTAGATCTGCATGCATTGCTCCTAGAGCCTCTGCAATCAAGGAGCAGGGTTTCCTCTAAGGCAGTGGCAGTAGGAATTGAGGCACCTCAAAGAGGATCAACCAGATCAGTTATTGCTGACAACTGGGTAATTCACCAATCAATTCATCACAATAGAATCTTGCTCGTCTTTTGGACAGTTTACAGAGACAGACCTACGGGTTGGAGGGGCATCCCCTCCTGGAACCTCCCCCTGGTGTTGCACCAATTGGCAAGGCTCCATTAGAACCCCTTAAAGAGGCCTCTTTGAAGCATTGAGCTTCAAGACTGTTTTTCCTCTTGACCCTGGATTCTGCCAAAACAGGAGTGAGATTCATGCTTAGTAAAGAAACACATCAGACAACTGTTCAAGGGGTCTTTGTACCCAGCACCCAGCCTTTTTTTCCAAGAACCAGCTGGCCAAGGAGAGTCTGGACAGTTTGGCCCCAGTGGTTATCCCAACCCTGGCCCTAACTCTGGATCACTCCCACAAGCCTGAGAGGTCCTGTGTCTGTTCAGAGTACTGTGCTACTTTTTGGGACAGGATTTCGAACAGAACAGTTCGTTTTCTCCCTTTAGAAAGGTTTTGACAAGACATCTCACCTGCCTCCATCTCCTCATGGATCAAGCAACTGTGATCCTACGTTATGAGCTCTCTGATCTCTTGCTGCTTCTAGGGCATTCCAGTTGGGAGTCTCCTTAGAACAATTTTTCAGCCGGCCACTGAAGTAACAACACCTTCACACAGTTCTATTTGAAGGATGTGGCTTGGGCTGTTTCAGAGACCCTTCATTTGGGCCTAGTTGTGGCTGCTCAGCAGGTCCACAATTAGTCCTTATTTTGAGATTTGTATATATGTAGTGTTGATAGTTCTTGAAGCTAACTACACTCCTTCCTTTGGGAGGTTATTGCCTTCTGGGACTGGACTCATCCCTCTCTTCCCCTACCTCAGAGCAGGTCTGTTAAAGGGGGGGGCAACTTCTGTATACCCCCCGGCAACCGGGCACTGGTATCCGACCAAAGGCCTACAGGTTCCTGACTGAAAGTTAACCTAGGCCAGAGGGAATTTTCTTATCAATTATGAGTTCACCTAAGTCCCTAGTAACTTACCCTCCGACCAAGCGGTAGTTATTCAGCAATTGTCCATTGGATAGCATGTATTAACGCAATAAAATTGCAAATTTAAGAAGTAAATTAAATTTTTATAAGTTAATACCCTATCCAATGGACAGGCAAGGCCCTCCCAACCAACCCCGCTACCAGCTTACTAGGGGTCTAAATCTGTTTAGACAACGAAAAAGATGAACTGACGTCACTCTGTCTGGACAGGAAGCAAGTATTGATGCGCCACCTAGCGAATGCACACTAATGGCCGGTCCTGCTGGTATTATATACAGGACGTTTTTTTCTGGCGTTTGGCGGGACCGGTCGCGCCGACCGGTAAAGCAATTGTCCATTGGATAGGGTATTAACTTATAAAAATTTAATTCACTTATTAAATTTGCAAAATTGTTTCATGCCTTAAAATGCATCGTATGAAAGGTGGTAATTCATAATTTTATCCAGAAATTCTGATAGTATTTAAAATAATCATAGATGTAAGACAACATTGCAAAAATATCTCAATTCTTTGAAGGCATGCATATTGAAGATTTAAATGTAAAATAGTTGTACATTACAACAGTAACTTTTAAAATACTGCTCAGTGACTTAGTCATTGCTCAGTCAGTTTCCATACTGGCAAACATTTGGGTGAAAGGCAGAGGCAGAGCTAGGCAATCATGAGTCAGATATACTTTGGGAATTATATCTCCTGATTTTTTTCCCTTAACATAAATTATGGGTTTCCTTATGATTTAGATTGTGAACTGATGCAACACTTGACAATAGTGAAATACAGGAAATCTATATCTATTATGGTTATTTTCAGTACAATGTAGATGCCGAGAAAGTTGCAAATTTACTTCAGATTCCGCTTTATTTTGAACTGGACATCTACACCAGTGGTCGCCAGGAAAAGGTAATGCCATTTTTTGCCACTTCCTGTCATAACTTGGCACAAATTCAACACCATTTCATTATTTGTGCCTGTTTGCTTGTTTTCTAATCTGATCCCACACAGGGAAACTCTTAGTGCGCTGAACTCAGAATTGACAAAAAGTACAATTCTGAGGCATGTTCTAGGTCAGAAAAGGGAAAGTCTAAGTGTCAAAAGGTTTTCCTCATTCCATTTCCAGAGATGTTGCCAGACTGCGCGATTGCGAGAATCTCGCAATTTTTTTTAAATCTCGCGCGATCTCGAAACTACGGTGCGGTATATTAGAGGTTTATTACACGCAAATGCAGGGACCCAATGCGTGAAGAGAATAGCTTTAAGCCTACACTACCTTAACATACACTAAATAGTTGCTGTATTATCGCTCGATGACGCGAAGAGTTGTCAATGCGCATGCGTGAAGTCAACTGTAAGGAATTTTTCTATTGGCCAAGACGTGACCCCTGTGTTTTTTAATTCTCGTCCAATCAGAATCGAGGACACAGACATCTTCGGTAGCAGACAAAAATATTGTGGTTATATGGTAGGCGTTTAAAGGATAAATATGGATGCAAACAAAATTAAAATAAATCGGAAAAGACGTTTAGGTAATACATCCATTAGTGATTTCTTCAAACCCAAGGTGTGCAACACAGATGGAAACAATAATGCTAGCAGTTCAGTAATCAGTAAGGACTCTGAACAGGGTAAAGGCAATGACAGTAACCAATTCACTCTACTTCCAGTTGTCACAACTCCAGTTATCCAAACTTCTGCATCTGTTTCCACAACTCCAGTTATTCAAACTTCTGCATCTGTTTCCACAACTCCAGTTATTCAAACTTCTGCATCTGTTTCCACAACTTCAGTTATCCAAACTTCTGCATCTGTTTCAAGAACTCCAGTTATCCAAAACTTCTGCATCTGTTTCCACAACTCCAGACATCCAAACTTCTGCATCTGTTTCCATTTTCATCGAGGATCGGATCCCCCTTTTTATTTTTGAAATCCCCCCCCTTTTTTTAGACCAAGGGGGGAATTCCCCCCCTTTCATCAATAGCTGGCAACATCTCTGCATTTCGCGCCAATTTGAGGCATGTTCGAAACATATTTTACTTGAATAAAGTCACCCAATATCACCCATCAAAATCTGTGTACTGACTACAGTTATTCATTTAACACCATCAAAGGATGAATATCCACAGAGATATTATATCTTTAAAAAGTACTATTAATCAGCTTTAAGAGATGTTATTAAGCGTCCCGCAAGGGACGCTTGTTTGTGTATGGGAGACCTTCAGGCTCCAGCGGCTCCGCATTTTGTTTTCCTTATAACTCTGTAACCGTTAGACGGATTCTTTTCAAATTTGGCAGGTTTAGGCAGTAGCCTTGGGGAATTTTTTTGAATATCCTGCGGTGACATTTCAACCAATCAGAGAGGTCACATGACCAAAAATGTCTTTTTTCGATGGGGAAGCTTGTCCGGATGATAACTTGAAAGGAATTTTATCAATTCACCTGAAACTTGGCAAATACATTCATTCTATTAAAATCTGGAAATCATTAGATTTTGGCATTGATTGGTCAAGAAATGGCCGAGTAATTAATGATTAATTAATCATTACGAATTTTCCAAATAAGGAAAACACAAAAATGCTTATATCTCGAAAACCGTGCTAGATAGAGCGATTTCGACGAAATTTTTGACCCGCAGGGTATCTCTTTGGAGTAGTTTTCCCAATTTTCAAAAAATTTTTGTCTCGCCCAAAATGGCGGCCATTTTGAATTTTCGCAAAAATTGCAAAACACAAAAATGCTTATATCTCAAAAACCGTGCTAGATAGAGCAATTTCGACGAAATTTTTGACCCGCAGGATATCTCTGCGGAGTAGTTTTCCCAATTTTCAAAAAAATTTTGTCTCGCCAAAAATAGCGGCCATTTTGAATTTTCGAAATTTTCGCAAAAATTGCAAAACACAAAAATGCTTATATCTCGAAAACTGTGCTAGATAGAGCGATTTCAACGAAATTTTTTACCCACAGGGTGTTTCTGCAGAGTAGTTATCCCAATTTTGAAAAAAATTTTGTCTCGCCAAAAATGGCGGCCATTTTGAATTTTCGAATTTTTCGCAAAAATTGCAAAACATAAAAATGCTTATATCTCGAAAACCGTACTAGATAGAGCGATTTCGACGAAATTTTTTACCCACAGGGTATCTCTGCAGAGTAGCCATGCCTATTTTTAAAAGAAAATTTGTCTCGCCAAAAATGGCGGCCATTTTGAATTTTCGAATTTTTCGCAAAAATTGCAAAACATAAAAATGCTTATATCTCGAAAACCGTGCTAGATAGAGCGATTTCGACGAAATTTTTGACCCAGAGGGTATCTGTGCAGAGTAGCCATGCCAATTTTCAAAAAAAAATTTTCTTGCCAAAAATGGCGGCCATTTTGAATTTTCGCGCAAAAATTGCAAAACACAAAAATGCTAATATTTCGAAAACCGTGCTACATAGAGCGATTTCGACGAAATTTTTGATCTTCAGGGTATCTCTGCAGAGCAGCTATCCCATAGAGCTTTCACTTGGTGAAGTTTCAGACCCATAGCTAATTGCTCACCTACTCAAAATGAGTAAATGCGAATTACCTCTAAAAGTATTGCAGATAGCCAATTTTTCTCAAATAACTCATTCACCTACTTTTGGAAGAGCTTTCACTTGGTGAAGTTTCAGACCCGTAGCTAATTACTCACCTACTCAAAATGAGTAAATGCTAATTATCTCAAAAACTATTGCGGATACCCAATTTTTATCAAATAACTCATTCATGTACTTTTGGGAGAGCTTTCACATGGTGAAGTTTCAGACCCGTAGATGATTACTCACCTACTCAAAATGAGTAAATGCGAATTATCTCTTAAAAGTATTGCAGATAGCCAATTTTTCTCAAATAACTCATTCACCTACTTTTGGAAGAGCTTTCACATGGTGAAGTTTCAGACCCATAGCTAATTACTCACCTGCTCAAAATGAGTAAATGCGAATTATCTGTAAAAGTATTGCAGATAGCCAGTTTTTCTCAAATAACTCATTCACCTACTTTTGGGAGAGCTTTCACATGGTGAAGTTTCAGACCCATAGCTAATTATTTACCTACCCAAAATGAGTAAATGCTAATTATATCCCCAGACGAAAGTCGGGGATATATTGGATTCAGGTCCGTCGCGCCGCCGCCGCCGCCGCCGCCGCCGCCGCCGCCGTAGAAATTTCCTTGTGGACGCGATAACTCAAAAACAAATTAATATTTTTTTTTCAAACTTGGTACACATGTTAAGGGTGCCCAAAGGAAGATCCCTATTTTAAGGTGACCTTAAACTCCCAGTAAAAAAGAACTTATGGCCACCTTAAGGTCAGAAATTGCACTTTTGGCCACTTAGAGCCCTGTAGGTCACAAACTATGATGCTCAGCTGGCTGAAATTTTACCTGACAACACATTAATATGTTCTTAGTACATGTGCCGAAAATCATGACTTTAAGTTGAGGAGAAAATTGTGTTTGAGGCCCATAAATACCCCCACTTAGGGATTTTTTGCTATACTTTACACATATTTTGCCCTATAATTTGGAAGTGATAATTCTGATGAGTCTCAAACTGCGCTAGGTATAACTTTGATATGTAATCCTTGTCTGTAGAAAATTTTAGGGCTGTAGGTTTACCCAAAGGGGTCAACTTAAGGTCTCAAAAGTGCCCACAGAGACCCAATTTATGCACTTTTTGCCACTTTCAAGCACTGTAGCTTTCAAACTATGTCTCTCATCTAAGTTAAATATCATCTGGGAATATATCTATGTGTTTTCTTATATGTGCCCCAACATTTAGGCCTTTAATAGACAGTTAACCTGTGTATCAGGACCATAAACACCCACCCGAGTGACCCTTATAAGACATTTTTCACATCTTTTTCCCTGTAACTTGGAAATGGTAAGTCTGAGAAGTTTCAAACTGTATTAGATATATATTCTGTGTGTAATCTTAGTATGTAACAGATTTTAAGTCTGAAGCTTTAATTTTGAAGGTCAAATTGAGGTCTCTAAAAGGCTCCCAAAGACCCAATATTTGGACTTTTTGCTACTTTTAAGCCCTGTGACTGTCAAACTATGTGACTGATAGAGCTCAAATCCTATCTGAGAAGATATTAGTATGTTATTTTTATATGTGCCAAAAATTAAGGCTTTAAGAAGACATTTAACCTGTGTATGAGGACCATAAATCCCCACCCGAGTGACCATTTTTAGACATTTTTCACATATTTTTCCCTGTAACTTGGAAATGGTAAGTCTAAGAAGTTTCAAACTGTATTAGATGCATATTCTATGTGTAATCTTAGTATGTGACAAATTTTAAGTCTGAAGCTTTAATTTGAAGGCCACATTTAGGTCTCTAGAAGGCCCCATAAAGACCCAGTATTTGGACTTTTTGCCAATTTTAAGGCCTGTGACTGTTAAACTATGTGACTGATAGAGCTGAAATCTCATCTGGGAATACATTATTATGTTTTTTTTACATGTGCCAAAAATCAAGGCTTCAAGTAGACATTTAACCTGTGTATGAGGACCTTAAACACCCACCTGAGTGACCCTTTTAAGACATTTTTCACATATTTTGCTCTGTAACTTGGAAATGGTAAGTCTGAGAAGTTTCAAACTTTATTAGATACATATTCTATGTGTAATCTTAGTATGTAACAAATTTTAAGTCTGAAGCTTTAATTTGAAAGCCACATCGAGATCTCTAAAAGGCCCACAATGACCCAATATTTGGACTTTTTACCACCTTTAAGCCCTGTAACTGTTAAACTATGTGATTGATGGAGCTGAAATCCCATCTGGGAATGCATTATTATGTCCTTTTTACATATGCCGAAAATCAAGGTTTTTAGTAGACATTTAACCTGTGTATGAGGGCCATAGACACTCGCCCAAGTGCCTTTTTTGACATTTTTTCCGTACTTTGCCCTGTTATTTGGAAATGCTTAGTGTGACAAGTCTTAAACTGTATTATATATAATTTTTGTTTGTTATGTATGTCCCCCAAAAAGTTTCAGATCTGTAGTTTAATTGCTAAGGTCTCTTTAACAATTGTAAAATGCCCACAGAAACCCAATTTATGGATATTATGCCACTTTAAAGCCCAGTAACTGTCAAACTATGTGGGTTATAGAGCTGAAATCTTTGAATTTTTAAAAGGAAATGCCTGTCTATTTAAATTTTGAATATTAATAATGTTATGGCTATCTTAGTCTTTTAAGAACTTATTTTTGTGTGTTATACCTCTGCTTGCTGAGTTTTTCACTTTTTAAAATGAAACTGGTTAAACATATTCAAGTAGACAAAATGGACACTTTAAGTGAGCTTTAAGTCCCAATATTAATGAAATTATATCCTTATGTAGTAAAACTAGGGGATTTTTAACCCTCAACTAGCCCAGTTTTATTCAACTTGCCTCAGTTAATTTTGGCACAGCTCCTACATTTATGAACTCATTTCAGTTGATAATCACATACTTAAAATTCTCAATTCTTTTTGTATTTGATTACCCCTTTGATATATATCAGATTGTTTGTTTACCATTTATGCTGTAGTCCCAACCCACATCCCCCACCCACCTCTGGGACCTCCAGCTATATTGAGTGACACTAAATAAACAAAGGTATTTAGTGATATCAAATGAGAAACAAAGAACTCAATGGGGTTGCAGATCTTGTGTAATAGTGAGAGAGGTGTGGAGAAGGGGAGAGGGGTGGGGGTGGGAGGTGGTGGGCTTCATTACATATAACACAAAGGGGAGTCAGAACTGAGATTGTGTCACATATTTAGGTTGCATATATATGGACCACATATATAGGTATAGAGGAAATGAATAACTGAAAACAATTTGCAAATTCTAAAAATAATATAATAAAATAATAATATAAATAATTTTTTTTTAAATAATATTTTATTTCTGAACAAATATAGAAACAGATATGCGCTTTTGGGATTATGAATTTTAGAATGGACATTGAATCATCAATCATTTAAATACTTTGAAGGAAGATTGAAAAATATGATGAGTTGAGTTAAAAATAATATTTTATTTGTCAACAAATATAGAAACAGATATGCTCTTTTGGGATTATTATTTTAGAATGGACATTCAATCATCAATCATTTAAATACTTTGAAAATAGGTTTAGAGTTATCATTGCAGGAAGATTGAAAATATAATTTGAGTTATGTATTCGGCGTCTGGGGATACACCATCTTCCTTGGGGAGATATAAACAGAGTAGATTGATGTGCTGAAGTTCATATAATAATGGGTAATTATGTTTTAAAAAATTCCCGATCAAAACCTGTGGCGTGAGTGATGACCTGTCTGGGGATATGTTGGCGCCGAGTTGGCCCAATCTAGTTATCTGTAAAAGTATTGCGGATACCCAGTTTTTATCAAATAACTCATTCATCTACTTGTGGGAGAGCTCATCACATGGTGAAGTTTCAGACCCATAGCTAATTACTCACCTACTCAAAATGAGTAAATGCGAATTATCTCTAAAAGTATTGCAGATAGCCAGTTTTTCTCAAATAAATCATTCACCTACTTTTGGGAGAGCTTTTACTCTGTGAAGTTTCAGACCCATAGCTAATTACTCACCTACTCAAAATGAGTAAATGCGAATTATCTCTAAAAGTATTGCAGAGAGCCAATTTTTCTCAAATAACTCATTCACCTACTTTTGGCAGAGCTTTCACTTGGTGAAGTTTCAGACCCATAGCTAATTATTCACCTACTCAAAATGAGTAAATGTGAATTATCTCTAAAAGTATTGGTGATAGCCAATTTTTCTCAAATAAATCATTCACCTACTTTTGGGAGAGCTTTCACTTGGTGAAGTTTCAGACCCGTAGCTAATTACTCACCTACTCAAAATGAGTAAATGCAAATTATCTCTAAAAGTATTGCAGATAGCCAATTTTTCTCAAATAACTCATTCACCTACTTTTGGGAGAGCTTTCACTCTGTGAAGTTTCACACCCATAGCTAATTACTCACCTACTCAAAATGAGTAAATGCGAATTATCTCTAAAAGTATTGCAGACAGCCAATTTTTCTCAAATAACTCATTCACCTACTTTTGGCAGAGCTTTCACTTGGTGAAGTTTCAGACCCATAGCTAATTATTCACCTACTCAAAATGAGTAAATGTGAATTATCTCTAAAAGTATTGCAGATAGCCAATTTTTCTCAAATAACTCATTCACCTACTTTTGGGAGAGCTTTCACTCTGTGAAGTTTCAGACCCATAGCTATTTATTCACCTACTCAAATGAGTAAATGCTAATTATCTGTAAAAGTATTGCGGATACCCAATTTTTATCAAATACTCATTCATCTACTTGTGGGAGAGCTTTCACATGGTGAGATTTCAGACCCATAGCTAATTACTCACCTACTCAAAATGAGTAAATGCGAATTATCTCTTAATAGTATTGCAGATAGCCAATTTTTCTCAAATAACTCATTCACCTACTTTTGGAAGAGCTTTCATACACGAAAATGAAAAATTGTGAATATCTCGGAAAAGCTATTTCTTCTGCTTTAATGCTCGGCGGGAGATACACACCGCGGCAGTGGTCTTGACAAAAATTTTTGTCTCCCCCAAAATGGTGGCCATTTTGAATTTTCAAAGTTTTTGCAAAACACAAAAATGCTTATATCTCGAAAACCGTGCTATATGGAGCGAACTCAACAAAATTTTTGACCTGCTGGGTATCTCTGCAGAGTAGCCATGCCAATTTTCAAAATATTTTTGTCTCGCCAAATATAGCGGACATTTTGAATTTTTTAATTTTTTGCAAAACACAAAAATGCTTATATCTTGAAAACCGTGCTAGATAGAGCAGACTGCGCTGACTTTGGTTGCCACAACAGTATAAGGCCAGATACGAAGCATTTTCTTAATACTTTAGCACTCACCTTTATATCCTTTTCGGGACGCTTTGTTTTTGCTATGCAAAAACATTATCTTTTTTTTTTGCGAGCGATCCTCTAGTTATCATTTATTCTTGAAGAGTATTATTTTCTCATTTAACTACTCATTCAGAGTAGTCCTAATTAAAATGCCAAAAAGTAGTCACCATGAGCATTTGTTTGTATAACATGAGCACATGTATTATGCAAAAAATTGGTTATTACACTGAAATTTACCACATTACTCATTTTTTAGTTGAACTTTTTTCCCAGAATCTCGAGTCATTACTTCGTCACATCGGTGAGATCGTGGACAAGCACACAGATTCCGAGGTGCTGGAGAATTGCTCTAAAGTGATGGAAGTTCTGTGTAATGAAGACTACGCTATATCCAGCAAGTGTAACATCGCCAAGTCAGCGCTTATTGACAGTTTAGTGCACAAATACATGCAGGCATTCAAAGATTTCTTCTCAGGGGTAAGTAATGTGGTCAACGTATATGTAATACAAGCTTTAATATGTTTTAGGTTTGTTCAGATTGCTACAATCTTCAAATCTGATATATAGTGAAAATTAACCAGAAGCATGCATGAGCCATAATTTAATTTATCCTTCACGGTGTATTATGAAGAGAGTTAACGTTATTTGTAACCCAGTATAAAGTGAAAATGTGACCGATTTCAATAAATATGTATATTTTTACTGTTTTGATGACACATCAGTTCCCAAATATTCTTTGTTGATTTCGTTGTTTTTATCACAACAAAATGAAAAATTGAATATCATTACCATTAAGAACTGTAATGAGTATTATATTGAGTTTGATTCTAGGTATATCAGTCAATGGAGAGCTTGTCTGTAGTTGTGCAGTTGACATGGGTCAAAGCACTTTGAGTCCAGTAGTACAAGGAGATATTGTGCCGAGTACCCAGTGTAAATATACAATACAATTAAGGCTGCGACCGGGTGGTCGGTATTCGCGAGTGGAGTCGATTTGGGAAGATCTCGAATGCTTTCTGGTCCACCCGATCGTCGTTAACTACTATAATATATTATATTGTCGCCCACTTTATCACGTTTTTTAGGACGACAAAGAATGACAACACTGCAAAATGGCGGAATTATTTGTATATTGGGAAATTTTATATAATACTCCTCATTTTATAACAATATAATACGTTTTGATTACCTTTCACCACTATTTTAATGCCAAGACATCGTTTCCGGAAACCACTGTTTTTTTTATGGAGAGGAAAAAACGTGCATACTAAAACACGCGAATACCGAACTGCGAGACGAATTTGCGTAGCTCGGGTACCGGGATGGATTTTAACCACCCGTCACAGCCTTAAATACAATACAAAGAAAAATAGTTGATGGCAACAGAACCAAATTTTAATAGATAACCCTTGTATAACTAAGCAATACTCACCGAATCCCTGTCTCATGTTCTGTATTGTCTTCAGGAAAAATACAAGAAAGGTTATTCATTGGTTCGTTTTAAGTGTCCCAATCTTTGTACTGTATCACTTCTTCTATATCTCGTGGAATATTCAATATCTATAACAATTAAGGATGGTGTCCAAGAAAATAAAGACATTTAAACATTTGTAATGATATTATCAACACTAAAATAGGAGAAGCAGAATAAGTGTTCTCACAATGTTCTGTGTCCATGTTTCCATGGTGACTGTATATTGTTTACACACAGAGAACTGACCCTGATGAGGATGATGCTTACGCACTGATGGCCAGTCTGAAAAGGATCTACGCATTCTTCTGGTTTGTTTGTTTCACTTGAATTCTAAGGGAAAACTGGTCTAAATCATCTTGACTTTGTTTCACAAAAAGAATTGGACTGGACTTAAAGTTAGGACTGATGTGTTAGAAGGCTAAGTTTGTGGTTTTTGACCTAGCAGATTTTAGAAAAGCAGCAAAATCTAAGCTTTGGCTAAATCTGGGACTTAAAGTTAACTCCACCTGTTTTTTAAACATATACATGTAGTTAAATGTGGTCACTACAAATTTTTCCACACTTCAAAATTTGCAATGCTTGAAAATAAAGTGTAAAAATATAGAACAGCTCCTTTATGAAGTTTTTATGTGATTGCAAGGTTTTCTAATGTGAATCATTTTTCATTCAGTACTTTTTTATTAAAATTTTTACAAGCCCTGTTACTGTTATTTTACAGTGATAATATCAATGTATATTGTGTGATTTGATTGGTTTGTTTTGTAGCTGTCACGACTTGAACAGTTGGAACCTGTTTGACAGTCTGTTCCACATTGTACAGAATGCAGTTCAGCCGGACAACATGGTACCAGAGGAAATAGTCTGCAAAGCCATGGTCTGCTGTGCAATGTCACTGCCCTGGTACCTTCAGGCCCTGGATAAAAGCAACCCTGACAAGGTAACATAACCACAGGACTGTAATATAACCACAGGATTAGTTATATAACCACAAGATAAAGCAACCACATGGTGTGCTGCACCATGTCATTGCCCTGGTACCTCCAGGCCCTGGATAAAAGCAACCCTGACAAGGTAACATAACCACAGGACTATGTAATATAACCACAGGATTAGTTATATAACCACAAGATAAAACAACAACATGGTATGCTGCACCATGTCACTGCCCTTGTACCTGCAGGATAATATTACCATGATATTTTGTAACATAACCACTTAAGTTAATTTTTACAGGCTGCCACCAAGGACCTGAAGAAGAAGCTAGCCCAGTTCATGCACACGTGTGAAGTGATGCTGAGAGACCAGCCAGACAAGATACAGGAAGAGGTGAGTATAGGGGTCAACAGGGGTCACCCAGTGCAAGCGGGGTCTATTCAGTACAGACTGGGGCCACTCAGTGCCATATCTTACAGAATAGGTAAAACTTTAATAATATTGATATAATTTAAATACTCGAGTTGATACCGACTCTTTGTTAGCAAGGGATCGTTCAAAGCAGATATATATTCGGAAGCATTCTGTTCATACTGATGGTTATCATTTTATATTTGAATAGTTCCCATTTTAGTTCTCGATTTCTCAACAAAGTCAGATGGTTTCAGAAAACCGGGAAACTATCAACAGCCCAAGTATCTGAAGGGTGTATTTTGTGTGTGTTCACCGTATTCTCATTATTCTCTGTATCCAGTAGGTTCTGTGTGTATTCATTCTATATTCTCTCTATCTGAAGGGTGTAGGATGCTTTAGGATGCCCGGATACTGAAAAAACGTATGAAAAATATATCGCTCAGTAAGATGAATGATATAATTCATCTGCTATGTACTCACGATAAATCGTATAACAAGTTGTTAATTGTTAAAATTCCCTGTGAATATTGTAAATGCAGTACATGTTTTACTGTTGAAGACTGAATGTATTTCATGCTTTTGACACTAAAGTTACACACTGAGCTCCTAAACACACACTGAAACAAAGGTAATTTTACAGAAAAAAAATATTCATTATTGATATAATTTTTTGTGAATATGACATGGCGAAATTTTCCTGTTGCATTCACTGTACATACTGACCACATAGGTCCTGTATATTGAGGAGGGGGAGGTGGGGGAGTGTATTCAGTGTGTATTCACCCTGTATTCATGTATTCTTCAGGCTTACATCACTCTGTGTGACCTGCTGATCGTGTTTGGCCGACATCTCTACACAAACTACAACACACTGCAGCCTCTTGTGTTCGAGCCCGAGAAATCTCTGCAGTCTCGACTGGTGAACTTCCTCAATGACAAGGTCTTTGTGGAGGATGAAGATGGTAGGTGCATTGTGGGTAAAAATCCTAATTAGACTACCAACAATTCGACAGTTGCTGGTGGGTGAAGCTATTCTGTTGAAAACCCGAGTCATAGAAAGTGTATCTGGTCTTTAGAAGCACGTGAAAAGAGATGCATAATAACATGCATACTTTGGTTTTATCTTAAACAAAGTTTATGATTATATGTATCTGATTTGAAGTGTTACTGTTGCATATTATTTTATTCTTTTACAAATTTTAACTTTATACATGAGGAACCCTCAAATATCTATAAATACTTCAATAGTTAAAATTTTCCTATATTTTGCATTATAGCTATGTCTTAATCTCATAACTGAACAAATATTTAACCGCCTTTTCATGTTTTATGTATTTCAGCCATTTTGTCGCTATGTTTGTTTACGGTTTATGTTTACTTGTTTACAGAGGAGATGGATGAGAACCAGAAGATTGAGGAGTTACACAAGCGCCGGAACTTCCTGGCATGTTTCTGTAAACTGGTCGTCTACAACATCCTACACATCAAGTGCGCCTCAGACATGTTCAAGTTCTACATGCGTGTGAGTTACTTTGTGTGTTTATAACTGGATGATTTGGTACCAGAATTGCTCATTATTGTTGTGCAACATAGCCTTACGTTATCTTTTTTATGCTATATATGTTGGTGAATATATTGTACGAATACAAAATTTCAAGATTTCTAGATACTGAAAAAGTTGTGTTGTCATATTGCCCCTACAATGGATTAAACCCTGTAACTATGCGAGGGACCCTATGCTTTTAAAATACATTGTTTACAATTTAGGCCAAATTTTAAATTTTTTGGGAACAAGCAAAATTTTGAGCATATTTTTTCACATAATCTCAAGGAACAACAAGCAAACATTATGACAGGGAATCTAAGCCCACAAAGTCTGTTACATGGTGCCGTGTATTAACTTGAAGTCGAGAACAAGAGAAAAAAAATAGAAAGATAAAACTTGATATCTCAGACACTAGTGTGTTTCATTCAGTAACTTAATTGTTTGCCATACGCCAAATTCTTAATGCGACCAGAGTTGGTACAAATATTATTAGAAATATATTACATATCATTAAGTATAATTGCTGAAAAAGATCTGTGAGTATAGTATTGAGTAAAGTTTTGTGTATATCTGCACTGGGTCATAGAAACTACGGTTTCTGAGAGCGATAGTTCTGGATTGAAAAATCTTGTGTTGATATGGGTCCGTAGGCCCGGTATCTTGGTATCGAGACCATTTTACTGAAATTCTATGATGAGATTTTACAAACGCCACTTCACGTGTGAACACGTACAATGGAAGGAAGAGCTGAAATATAAGAAACATAACCAAAATCTGAAGAAATTTTAAGTATTTATCCCCAATTTCCATGCCTTTGCAGACTTTATACAGTGCTAGTGATTACGTTGATCAGAACTGCCATATTTTGGGCAGAACACTTCATAACCTGAATCTCGCTTGTCAGCTCATATAATTGACGGATAACTGAAAATATCTGGAACAAACAAGAAATTGTAAGCTTTTATCTCATATTTTGTGCATTTAGCCACTTTTATTGCAATGTCTGAAGATGTTGGCGACTGCCCTTTGTACACATTTTTGGTACCGACCCATCCCTAATCTTGTGAGAGAATTACCTAACCTATTATAAGTTTATCATGCATGTATTACACTTATTACATGGTTACCTTCACAGACCAAGTTGATTGCAAGTTTAAGCCTGATTGACGCCACCTACATATATTCAGATTTACAAAAGTTTTAAAAAAAAAGTTATTATTAGGGGTGTTGCAGCAACAATTTTTTTCTTCCGGTTTCCCGTCTTTTACTTCCCGGTCGGTTACTGGTTAACCGTCACTTATTCAACAAAACATGAGAACCAAATATTTTGCATACTGTAAAACAGGAATTCTAACATGACACTGATGTGTCCTTGATTCTGATTGGCTAAACGAAGAAATATATGGTTACTCCAAATTATCACTCATTATGGCTGTTTTGCAGTAAAAAGTAAATAAAAGTGGATTATGACATTTATTTTGTATGTAAGGTTAGTAAAATTTCTTTACACTGAAGTATAAGCAGAAAACTGGTAGCTGAACTTTATGTGCAGTTTGCTATAATTTATTTACCATACCAACGATACTGATACTACCGCAACACCCCTAGTTATTATTGCATGCTTGTTTTCAGTACTACAATGACTATGGTGACATTATCAAGGCGACTCTGAGTAAAGCACGAGAAATCAACAAGATCGCCACCTCCCGTACACTGGCAACAAGTCTGACCCAATTATTCAAGGAGTTACAAGGTGAACAGGGTGGATCTATAGACAGAACATCAGAAGGCTTCCAGGCCATAAAGGTGAGAGATTCATGAGTGAAGTACAAATTGTATCATCTCATTTTCCAAATAAAAGTTACATAAATATACATAAACTATTGAAATACATAAGACAGCATGGCTATTAAAACTCTTAAATTCCCCGCGAATATTTTGAGTAAAAATCCAATGCATGAATATTGATATTAAATCATTATTAAAGTATAGTTCTGGATATCCTGTTAGATATTAGAATCAATATGTAAATTGGGCCATTAACATTATAATTGTTCTATCCTGTTAGATATTAGAATCAATATGTAAATTGGGCCATTAACATTATAATTGTTCTTCCCCCTCTTTGGCCTCCTTTGGAAAGAAGTTGAAATCGTATCTGTTTGGTAAGGCCTTCACTGTTTCCTACTTAGTCAGTGCAATATGTCCAATGACTGAAGAAGTGTGGTTCATCTTTGGGTGTAAGCCTTATAGTCTGCCTTAGAGCCTAAGAGCTACAGAAGTCCAGAATATAATAGAATATCAATGCTCAGTTTCAGTAAGCTTTATTGATCTTACCTGATTCCTTCCCTAATTTCGAGTATAAAATTTAGAGGAGAGATATTCATGCACTGAGCTTGATCAGTTTAGTATTTTAGGTACAGAAATTAGAAATAACATCATTAGAGTCAGGAATAAAAAATAAAAAAATAAATAAAAATTTGAGTGCACATGTAGTTTTCTTTATTATTCTTATAGGAACTGGCTCGGCGATTCAATCTGTCATTTGGTCTGGATGTGGTCAAAAATAGGGAGGCTGTTGCGGCTATGCACAGGTTAGTGAGTGTAAATAGCAAGGAAAAGTAGCCAATGGCCATGGCCTTTACTATTTTTAAACAAGATGGAAATTCATTCTTGATTTCTCAACAGATTAGATAAATAAAAAATACATGGGGATTTAGTCCCAAATACAGTGATACAAGAAATTACGAACCAGCCGAGGCAGAGAATTACATTTAAATAGGAAGGCAAGTGGCAATCCTTACCATGGGAAAAGCTGAATTGTGTTGGACACCCACATAGAACAAAGGGTGTCTTTAGTAGACCCCTGAATTCTGATGATAATGTGGAAGCCAGCATATTGTTTTGTGGAAGATTCTTCCAAATTCCAGGACCATGGTTGTTCTTAAAACAGTCAAAATTTGATATTCTTTTGCAATTTCTTGGAAGGAAGTACATTTTTTTAAACAAATTTTTCTGAAAAGAAGGGAAAATACCAGATTGACATTTAAGTGGGCGTTTTCTCATGGAGGGTTTCTGAAATGAGATCTGTAATATCCTCACGTATATCAGTTCTGTTAACACCTGGGCTTCTGGGGATTCTCCTTTAGCTCAACTAGTTAAAGAGCTAGACTTGTGTTTATTTCTGTGTGTAATCCAAAGTCTGTTTGATCGACTCCCAACAGAAGTTACAGAACCAATCAACAATTTCTCTCCTCCCACTACAGATCCTGATATTAATTTTTTACTGGTAGTAGACCGTTCCACGGTGTCAATCAAAATACCGCAAAATGGCAAATATCCTCTCCTTAGGTCAAGGACAGGCGCCATTTTGAAACAGAAAAATGTGACAATTTTTGGTTGAATACTTGTAAATATTATTGTCTTGAGACTATAACATAATGAATAGACAAGGTATTATTTGGAATAAAAACTGAATAATCAATCATCCCCGCTTTAAAATATTAGTTTTATTGCGCTACAATAGCTTACCATGTGGGACTGAATGCTTTACTGGATGCTGCGAGGAACTACGACCAATGTCGAAGAAAAAAAGACTTTTATTCTTGGCCGTAGCCTCAGGTTGTCGTCACGTGATCTGCCTCTTTGTAAGCACTTTTCTCGTTGGTCGCCGCCATTTTACAGTCTTTGGGAAGTATTTACTGCCGTTTTCTAGTTATATCTCAATGCAGTTATATTGTTATACGTCCCTTTTTATGTATTTCATTTATTATTGTATAAAGCACATTCTGGCCAATTTTCAGCACTTCCGCTTTTGTAATTTGTCCTTATTTTGAGTTTTGTGAGCTCGCCTCGACTGGCTTCTGCGAGTATTTTAGTCGAGGATTTACTCGCGTTCTTTTTATTGCATTAAAACATGTCTTCTCACCAGTCTAACAGACAAACCTCGTGCAGCAAAATGTAACCATTTCTGCCACCCATTTGATCATCACAACTACTGCCCTACCTGCAGAGAGGCAGGTAAAGGCGACGATCCGTGTGTCACTCTATTGTCTCCCTGTACCATTTGCTTGTCTTTCACTGAAGAACAACTAGCAAAAATCACCCACAGGAAACGCTACTCTAAGAAACCTGATAAAAATAAAGCAGAAGACATAGGCAGAGTTAGAAGTTGCTGCGAATCGTCTCTTCACATCCCCGCCTCGTCCTCAACCTCTTTTATTCGAGGCGTTATCACTACGAACTCCAGCTCGTACTATCCCGCCTACACCAGATACGGCTTTACAACAAAAAGTACAAGCTAATCTCGAGAAATCTTTGTCTTCTCGCCTTGACATACAAATGGATCAGAAAATGGCGGCTTTTCAGGCTAGTATGTTGGAGGCGTTCAATAATCTTTGTGAAGATTTTCAGAAATCTTTACAAAAGCAAGGAGAGGTGGATCAGACCTCTTCTGCTTCAAAAATGAATGCCCCCTCCAAAGATCTAACCAAACCCTCGCAGTCCAGTAGTGCTCTCGAGTCTATGGAGGTCGAGTACGGCCCAGAGCTTCCGCCTCGACTCGTATTCCAGTCGCCTTGAAGACGACTCGGGTCAAGTCCGTAGTTCTGGCGAGGACCCCTCGAAGGTTGCCTCGACCAAACCTAAAAAATCTACACATTCTTCTAGGTATCATGATGTGGATCCGAGCTCTGCCTCAGACCACTACTCAGACTATTCTGTTGACCCTCAGCCAGCCCCTAGTAGGCCCAAAAAGCACTCTGATAAATCAAAACACAAGTCGAGGGCCAGATTTTTACCCTCATCTTCAGAGGATCAGTCCCCTGAACATAGGCATAGGTCCCCTAAGCCCTCTGGGAAGTCTTACTCTGATCAGGACCACCCCCAACATGACCCTGACCCTCCTTATTACAGGGAAGTAGCTTTGTCTGACATCCCATCCCAATATGCCGAGGAGGTGGATACGTTCCGACGCATCCTAAAACTTCCAGATCCTAGGGAATCCTTACCTAGATCTTTCACAGCGGTCATGGGCCTTGATGATGAGAAAGGCAGGCAAGAACTTAGGCCAAGAGGTCCTTCCTCCATGTTGCCTCTCAATTCAGTCATCAAGGATGCCTTTAATAAGTTTGATCAGGACTTCCAGGCAGCAAATTTACCTGAGGGTAAGTACATCAGACCACCTCCCTCCACTGCCAAGTGGTACAAGGTAGGCCAGCCTTGTTTTGAGGACAAAATACAAGAGCTGAACACAGACTTTGCCAAGATTTGTATTTCTCCTAAACCATCTGGGGCTCCTATGGGCAAGGTCCCTATGCCAATTCTAAAAGAATTGGAAGATCAGGCAAGACAGAATATCTCCACTCTCAATTTCGCTACTACTTTTGCCAAAACTTCTTCCTACTGTAATGCCACTCTGGAGAGGTGTCAGCATAGCTTGAAAGCGACCTCCAAAAAGGTCAAGTCTCAGATCAGGAAAGGTGCCGACCCTGAAAAAGCAACGAAACGTGGATATGAGGAAGCCTGTGAATATTTGGATTTGTGGAATAAGACCGTCCTAATCCAACACAGGGCCTTAACTTGCCTTAGTAAATCCCTGGCCCATATTCTCCAGAGAGAATTGTACTCAATGGGCAATCTTGTCTTGCTTCGGCGCGAAGCCGAAATGACTCTGTTACAACCCCACTTAGGAGAAACCAGGCGCCAAGAACTCAGGAATGCGTCCCTCTGGCCGCCTTCCTTGTTTAAATCACAGTTGCTAAACGAAGGTGAGAACTTCCTTCTTAAAAAAGGCACCTCAAAAGATTCTCAGGGTTTCGGACCCTATCAGAATAAGCCCTTTCGTGGTCCCCACAAGAAAAGAGGCTCCTACAGGAAACGCCCCTATGGGGGCAATTCCTCACAAAGCAGTAACCAATCGTTTTCTTCCAACAGGGGAAAACAAAACTTCAGAGGCTCCAGGGGTCGTTTTCGACCCCACAATAGGGGAAGAGGCCGTGGAAACCCCTCTTCCCAATGACTCCTTCAAAGCCTCAAACAGTCCACCAGTAGGAGGTCGCCTCCGTTCTTTCAGCAGAGACTGGCAAACAAACAATTGTTCATCCAACGTGTTAAACATTATCACCAATGGCTACGTTCTGCCATTCCTCTCAAAACCAAACTTGGTCAGATTTCCTCTGATAATATCAGAATACAAAGCCCTTCCAAAAGACCAAGCCTTAGCCAATTGCATCCAGTCTCTGCTGTCAAAGAACGCTATCGAAAGGGTAGAAAATGTAAAATCTCTTGGGTTTTACAGTCGCCTGTTTCTAGTACCCAAGCCTCACCAAAGGTGGAGGCCAGTAATAGACCTAAGCAGGCTCAACACTTTTCTACACGTAGAGAAGTTCAAGATGGAAACTCCAGAGTCCATCAGGACCTCCCTGATTCCAGGGGAATGGGTAGCGTCGATAGACCTATCGGACGCTTACCTTCACATCCCCATCCATCCGCACTCAAGGAAATACCTAAAATTTTGCCACAGGTCTCGGGTGTTCCAGTTCACCTCCCTACCTTTCGGACTAGCCACAGCCCCCCAGGTCTTTACCATGATCGTAAAGGAGGTGAAACTCATGGCCCTCTCCAAAGGGCTCAGACTCCACCAATACCTGGACGACTGGCTGATCAGGTCTCAATCCCGGGAGGAAGCCCTAGTGAACACTCAGGCAGTGGTAGATCTAACCCAGTCCTTGGGATGGATCATCAATCAACAAAAATCAGAACTGAATCCCACTCAGGTGTTTTCGTTCGTGGGTTACGAGTACCACCTAGATTCAGCCCTTGTAAAACCCACTCAAGAGAGATGGATCAAACTTCAGGATTTTATCCTACAACTCAAGTCAAAACATGTTTTGAATGCAAGATGTTTGATGTCTCTAATTGGGTTGCTAGCCTCAACGGAGAAAATGGTCCCGGAGGGACGACTTCACACGAGGCCCTTTCAGTTTCACCTCAAGAAGCACTGGAAATTTCATCAACCACTGGACAGCCTCCTTCCTTGGACAGAAGCCATCTCTGCACACCTAGACTGGTGGCAGAACCCTGCAAACGTGATGAAAGGCTCAGACCTTCATCCCAAAGACCACAGTATCCAACTCTTTACAGACGCCTCAAACGAAGGTTGGGGCGCTCACTTAGAACAAAGTTCTACCCAAGGTCTGTGGTCTCCCCAGGAAAAAGGCCTTCACATTCTATCCTAGAATTAAAAGCTGTCTTTCTGGCCCTGAGACACTTCAAAGACCAGTGCCAGGACCAAACAGTGCTAGTTGCAACGGACAACTCAACTGTGGTTGCTTACATAAACAAACAAGGGGGAACACACTCAGCAGAGATGTGTGCACTCCTGTGGAGAATCATGACCTGGTGCCATCATTCTCACATCACATTGAAAGCCAGGCACATTCCAGGGTGCCTGAATGTAATGGCCGACCTACTTTCCAGGTCGAATCAGGTACAGTCGACCGAATGGTCACTACATCCACAGGTGTTCAAACAGATCTCCCAAAAGTGGTTCACTCCCCACGTGGACCTATTTGCCACTCATCTGAACCACAAGCTTCCACTGTACGTTTCTCCTATCCCAGACCCGAAGGCCTGGGACATAGATGCTCTAAACATAGATTGGACGGGTCTCACTGCCTTTGCTTACCCTCCAACGGCTCTCCTTCACAGGGTGATCCAAAAAAACAGACAATGCAATTGCCTGATCATACTAATAGCCCCAGGCTGGCCAGGGATGCCCTGGTTTTGGGACCTAGTGCAGCTCTCAACAGAGATCCCACTACAACTCCCAGTGTCGACAACACTCCTCAAGCAGTCCCACAACTACGTGTTCCACAGGAACCCGCAGCACCTCAACCTCCACGCCTGGTGTCTAGGAGTGGACAGCTCCAAGAACAAGGCTTCTCTGTGGAAGTGGCAGAGAGAATTGCTGCACCTCAGCGGTCATCAACAAGGACCATCTACAAATCAAAGTGGGCCCTATTTGAAAAATGGTGCAGAGAAAATTCGGTGGATTTCTCCACTCCATCTGTGAAACAAATCTCAGATTTTTTCATGTATCTGTACCAAGACCTAAATAGGCGCCCCTCCACCATTGATGGTTACAGGACTGCCATTGTTGACACCTTGGGCCCATCGGGCCAACATATTGCTCATAATGAGGACCTTCATAGGTTGCTCTCCAGTTTCCACAGGGATCGCCCCAAAAGTTCCAGAAATCTTCCCAAGTGGAACCTTTCGGTTGTTCTCAATGAGCTCACAAAATCGCCCTTTGAGCCTATAAAAGACACAGACCCAAAAAAAACTCAAAACTGCTTTCTTGCTAGCTTTGGCCTCCGGCAAGCGCCACAGCGAAATCCATGCCTGGGTCGCAAACAAAGTATCTAATCTAGGCCAATGGGAAAAGGTCCCTTGTTCCCTTCTTCTGACTTCATAGCCAAAAACCAACTAGCAAGAGAAGGTTCTCAAAGTGTGTCTCCGGTGACTATTCCTGCTTTGACTACCATTGTGGATAGACAATTCAAAGAAGACAGGACCCTGTGTCCTGTGCGGGCCCTGAGGTTCTATCTGGACTGAACCAAAGACCTAAGAGGTTCTCGGTCCCTCCTTTTCATCTTCAAGAAAGGGCATACCTCAGACATCAGACCCGCTAGTCTCTCTTCTTGGTTGAAACAAACCATCCTACTTTGTTATAAACAAGCAGACCAGCAAGCCTTGGATTTAGTCCAAGTCAAGGCACATGACATTCGGGCCTTCGCAACCTCTAAGGCGTTTTACGGTGGGGTATCGGTAGACCAGATCATGCAAGCCTGTCACTGGAAAGCTCACAACACTTTTACCAATTTTTATCTAAAAGATCTTACTTGGTCGGACAATGACAACAATCTGTATCTGGGACCAGTAGTAGCGGCTCAACAGGTCTTAGACCCTTCTCCTCAGTCCAGTCATCCTCGGAAAGAAAAGAGGGGGGGGAGCACATCCGCTACAAACAAGTCTTCAGGAGTCTAAGCCCAGGGTCTAGGTATACGTCTACCTCATCAGGGTGTTTACGGTAAGGTCTATCTAATCTTTTATTAAGGACCTGAAGGTTGTCATTTTACTCCCGAGTTCCCGAGCCTTAAGCTCAGGTTCTTCCGTGATCGTCCTTGGGACTAACCCCGTCTGTGTATCTAGGGTACACATCTTCTCGTCAAACACCCTGACAGTTTTTTAACACTGTCATTCATTCAGGTTTTTGGCTGCTACAGGCCCGGTCTTCGGGATTGGGGCCCTGTAGATGGGAATCAGACTGGTACTTTCGATCTTTCATTCTACTATTATTATCAAAATTCTAAGAAAAAACAGACTTATCTGCCAGTCTCAGCTGTAATCCCTCCTCCGGACGGTTGGATTCAGCATTCAGTCCCACATGGTAAGCTATTGTATCGCAATAAAATTTTATTTTACTTAAATGTAGCTTTTATCAGCTACAAGCTTACCATGTGGGACTGAGGAGAGTCCCACCCTGCCTCCCCGCTGTATTACAGCTGAGGGGTATGGGTTTAAATCTCAATGAGAAAAGTGCTTACAAAGGGGCAGATCACGTGACGACAACCTGAGGCTACGGCCAAGAATAAATGTCTTATTTTCTTAGACGTTGGTCGTAGTTCCTCGCGGCAACCAGTAAAGCATTCAGTCCCACATGGTAAGCTTGTAGCTTATAAAAGCTACATTTAAGTAATTAAAATTTTCAAGTTTCAATGCTAAAGTGTAAAATTGGGCAAGATTTTCTGTATTTTCCCAAACCAGGAAGTGTTTCTAAAAAAAGAAAATGCCCCCAAAATATTTTATAATATTTGTCACAATACACATACGTTTCTATCATAACATTTAATTTTCGCAACATATCCCACCATTTACAGCTATAATTAATTCTATGTATTTATAAAGTCTTTTTTTCTCGATTTTAACATTTCATTTCCCGCCATTTTTGCCGTTTGTTTTGAAATATTGCAAGTGGGCGGAGCCTATTGAACGGTTTGTTGAACTGGCCCAAGTTCCAATGTGTTTATGTTTTTGTTTACAGAGAAGGTATCCTGTTTGCATGTACTGGTGCCAATGCGACTGCTCAGGGTCCCCCACCAAATCTGGCGTTTCTGGAAGTTTTGGCGGAATTCACAAGCAAGCTACTCAGACAGGACAAGAAGGCTGTGTATGTACTTACTGAACTTTCTCAGTCATTTGAAACTTACAGCTTGGGTGACACCAGGATAGTAGTTCTGTGAAATTAATTACAGCTTTGAGTTTACCGTGTGATTTGTCTCCATGGACAAGGGAACTTTGATCTAGTATGGTTGTCTGAATAACGCTTTGAAAACTAGTAAAAGTACTGAAAAGTACCCTAACATCATGTAACTATGTTAAAAATATAGTAAAACATATTCGCCATCGATATTTTGGTTAAATTTCAGCATATTTTCAATTCATAGAAAAAAAAAGCATCGTAGTGCCACGTCAGTGATTTATAAATGTTTTGCGAGTTGTCCAAATTTCAAACTGTAAACATTTTTATAGCACAAATTTGTACATTTACTTTACAGAAAGTACAATCTTTAAGACAATCAATTATTGTATAGTGCTTTTCTGGGACAAACCGATTTCATACATGTTGTGTACCTTGGTTGATTTTGTGTACTGTTGTCCATTTTATAGACTTACACACATTTTTTTTCAACAGAGTAAAAGCAGTTATACTTGGGATTTTCCACTGTACTGCGACCCACTTGGAAGTCATCATTGTGTCCATTTCCAATACTTTTATACATCTATATCTTCAGTACAAATTCTGGATCATCTGTTACACACTGCTTTGCTGTGACACTGTCATTATGCATATTTCTTGTATATATTTTGATGTATATTTTCTGTAGTTTCGTACATTTTCTTCCCACAGAGTACAGTTTCTGGACAAGCAGTTGCCAGGCGGTCTACCTGGTCAGGATGAGTCGTGGCTGCCGTTACTCACATACAGAAACAGTTTGCTACAGGGCGAGACCGACGCCCCCATGAAAGTCACCACGACAACTGGCAGGGGACGCGGGCGCGGCAAGAGGAAGCAGGCAGCGGGCGATGGTTAGAATTTATAGTGATTTAATGTCAGTAGAGATGCAGACGGTTTCCAAAAGTTACCAAAACCAGGTGTTTATTTCTAGTATGGCTGGGACAATATTTGTAAACTTTGCTATTACCGCTCATTGGCTCATTGCTGAGCAAGGATTGGTTAAATTCAGGTACAACTGAGAGTTTCTAAACTCATTTCTTTGAAGCCTTTTTGTCACAATAAAACCTGTATTAGAATAATAGTTTGTGAAAATTTGGTGCATTCACCAGTTAAAATCGCAAAACTAGCCCGTAAATGCAGTATAAAGGGAAACAGAAAATACCTTGGGATTTTCCGACTGTTGTCAAGGTGACCTTAAAATCAGCCAATCACAAGTGATGATAGATAAAGCATGGTATGGATTAAGGGAGATGTTAGTGTAAAGGAATTAAGGTATCCTTTGGTTATATTTCTGGCGATTTGTGTCTATTTTCCGTGTCTTAATTAAATATTTGAATTTTCTGTCAGGTTGACACTTGACCCCGTGATCGACAATCTTCGAAGTTACATTTTTCTGAGAAGAACGTTGACAGACAATACCATGGCGATCTCTCAGTGCTAGTTTCTAGTGCTGCTGTGAAACTTTGTTTTGTCCGATAATGTTGTTCTCTGTTTCAAATCAATTTAACACTTTGTAAATATTGAGGCTGGTTTGTTGATCAGTTTGTGTTTATACTCTGTCACATTGACTGTCCAGTGACTAGTGAGTGGAATCGCCTTGATTTTCATGGTCAATTATTCGTCCATTTTTCCCTCTGATAGTCCACCCATAATCAACTTTTTTACTCCACTGTTGGTCAATACATCATAAAACATTTTTCAAGATGAAGTATATATCAATGCGGTAAAAAAAACGGTGTTTCTGAAATTTAAATTATACCCAAAGCATCCACTTCTTGTAAATATGGCGGTAGTTATAAACAAACCCAATATTCATGATAAATCTATTACTTTAATAACAGAAACTACTTACAATATTTTTTAAAAACATGGATATTGAGATACATAAAGAAAGGTAAGTTTTAATCGGATTTATAGAAATTGTCAGTGACTTAATGTGATTGTACCATGACACCGACAATTAATCGAACGTTTGTCTAGTCATCCACCCACTACCAGTGACACACGTAGGGGAGGTCACGCTCTGTGTTAGTTGTCTGTATTCATTCTATGTCTCTATCATTGTGGCTTCTGTCTGTCAACTTTCTGTCTATTCCAATCTGTTTGTATTCACACACACTCTATATTTCTAGCTCCGGGTGCTGAGAGTACGTGGCTGTCTACTGACACACCGGGCCGGGGAGGTCACCCCCAGCTGACAAGCACGGCGGTAAAACGCAGACGTCAGGACGTGGACAAAGAGAGTGTAGGCGGCGAGTCGGAGCAAGGGTCTGAAAGGGACTTCCAACAGTGAGTGGTTTTACTTTGTTGTATTTAATTTATTATGTTGATATAGTTTAGTGCTCGTACATTTAATTAGTACATTACAAGGAACATATGGACTCAAAGTAGAAGGAAAAGTATGATCACATATCATAAATTAATATTTACATGTAGATATCTGTCTATACATTAGAGCATTTCCACCAAGTAAATACAACTAGAAAACTTTGGCCTCTAAATACCTGATCTCATGGTTACTGAGCAGACATTTAAACTGTTTAGCTAAAATAAAATGGCCTGCAAGTTAAACATGCTGATATTTTCAATGATGTAATTACAAAATCCATATCATTATTTACTTTATAATTAAGTCTAAATGTAAATGTTGTTGTTTTCAGGGAGAGACCACCTGATAGACCAAGAATTACACTTAGAATAAGGTATAGTTAAGAATGTCATTTGTTTTGTCAACATGGGTGTGTTTTTGTGTGCTGCAGTATTTTATTGCTGTAGGATTTCAGGCTGTGTGATATAGTACTTTAGGCTGTATGTTGTAGTATTTTAGGCTGTATGTTGTAGTACTTTAGGCTGTATGTTGTAGTACTTTAGGCTGTATGTTGTAGGACTTCAGGCTGTGTTGTAGTACTTTAGGCTGTGTGTTGTAAGATTGAAACTGTATGTCATAGGATTTTAAGTAGGGCTGCAACGATTCTTCGGTTACTCGGAAACGATTCAGTTTAGTACTCGAGGCAAGAAAAGTGAACCGGGTCTTCGAAAACAACTAAACACAGACGTAAAATCTACTACAAAATTCTTTTTTTTCTTTAAATATATGAATATATTTATATATTATATTGCGTTAATACATCCTATCCAATGGACAATTGCTTTACCGGTCGGCGCGACCGGTCCCGCCAAACGCCAGAAAAAGACGTCCTGTATATAATACCGGCAGGACCGGTCAGTAGTGTGCATTCGCTAGGTGGCGCATCATACTTACTTCCTGTCCAGACAGAGTGACGTCAGTTCATCTTTTTCGTTTGGCGCGTGTAGTGTGCAGACGCGTTTTGAAGTTATCTCCAAGTTTGAAGGAAACGCGGTTTATTCTACGACTTTAAAGCTTATTTTCATCTGTCAATATATTTCTTGTGTTGCTTACATATCATGGCCTCTCCAGGATTAAATGAGGCATTATCCAGCACTTTAAAACCAGTTTGAAGAATTTCTGTGTACTTATCGTCGAGACGAAGTCGTGGGTGAGAGCTCGTGTGTCGTCCCTGCAGCATTCTTCGTCTGATCAGAAGTCTTTTGTCCACGATTCACCCTCCATTTACTTCTTACTTAGTCGAGTAACACTGCGTGTATGTCGACGAGAAGATATTAGAAGGAAAGAAGAATGCATCGTCTGACGTCATCACTTCCAGCTTATGCTTATCACGTGACAGGGACCTGGTCACGTGATACGCATTCAACAATGGAGGAATCGTGTTTTCAACAGAAGTTTTAGAAGAAAAGATGAGCTTTTACTACTCAACACCCACATTTTAACTGTCAAGAAGAAATCCAAATGGCAAATGGCCATTGAACTCTGCGAATTTTTGCCGGTGCCGGTCATGTGACTTCACAGATCTCAACACAACTACCGGCAAGCAAATCCCCAAGCGTGACTGGTTCAGCTGACAAGAAGTGATGAGTTTTACTGGTACCAGTTCTGGTCAGACTACCGGTGGGGAGCACTAGTGATGAGGTTTACCGGTTCCAGTCTGTACAGACTACCGGTGGGTGCTGTTCCTGTGAAGAAACCCCTTCAGTGGTTGCCAGTGATCAGCCCTGTTGATTCTGGAACCTCCACCAGAGGCCTTTCCACTGGTGGGACTGTTGGGGTACCTGTTCCAGTCATGTTCCTGTGAAGCTGTCAAGAAACCCCCCTTCAGTGGTTCCAGTGATCAGCCCTGTGTTGATACTGGAACCTCCACCAGAGGCCTTTCCACTGGTGGGACTGTTGGGGGTACCGGTTCCGGTCTGTACAGACTACCGGTGGGTGCTGTTCCTGTGAAGAAACCCCTTCAGTGGTTGCCAGTGATCACCCCTTTTTGATCCTGGAACCTCCACCAGAGGCCTCCCCACTGGTGGGACTGTTGGGGTACCGGTTCCAGTCATGTTCCTGTGAAGCTGTCAAGGAACCCCCCTTCAGTGGTTACCAGTGATCAGCCCTGTTTTGATACTGGAACCTCCACCAGAGGCCTTTCCACTGGTGTGACTGTTGGGGGTACCGGTTCCAGTCTTGTTCAGACCACCGGTGCGGCTTCTCAGAGGGTTCACCTACCAGAAGTCGCGGTGACCATTGAGACCCTTATCTTCCCTGTGCAGAATTTTGGACCGGTACCGGTCCTGTTCAGGCTACCGGTAGGGTCACTAGCCAGCCAGTGATGAGGGATACCGGCACCAGTTCTGCTCAGACTGCCGGTTGTGGTCACAGAAATCCAGCAAGGGCTACCGGTTAAACAGGATTACCGGTTACACAGAGTTGCTGGTGACATACAGCAGGGCTACTGGTTCAGGAAATTACCGGCTCCTGAGTGTTGCCGGTTCCTGAGTGTTGCCGGTTCCGGAGTGTTGCCGGTTACAGAGGAATCTGTACCCTCCTTAAGGGCAAGAAACCAGCTTCAAATCCAGTGCTGACAACAGGTTTGCCAGTTCCGGAGTGTTGCTGGTTCCGGAACCGTAGTGCTGCTGGTTACAAGAAATCTGCTGTTCCCATCCTTACTGGCAAGGAACCAGCTTCAAATTCAGTGCTGACAACAGGTTCAACAGTTAGCCTTCTCTCAGAGCCTACCGGTTTGACCGGTTACAGAGCTTGTTGATTGCAGAGAAAAGCTGCTGAACCACCACTGTGGACAGGAAGAAGGCAACTTCATATGAGCCTATCCTTGCTAAGAAGTAGTTCACCCAGTTCTGCCAACTCCGGTGAGTTTATGCAGAACTGTGGAGCCGCCAGGAATCGGTTACAGAGCATTGCCTCACGTATAACCGTTTAAGGCCTGGTACTGGGCAGGTCTCCAGGACTGACTGACAGACCGGCAGAAGTTCCTTAAAGGCCAAAACAGCTGTTTAGGCCAACCAGTGGCAGCCTAAGGAACTGGTTACAGAGGATTTCTTTGACCAGTCACTGGTCCCGGTGAAATGCCTGTCAAGCTCCCTGACCAGTCAGCCAGCCTACCCTTTCGGGTCCCAGCTGGTCAGACAATGGCTAGAGATTGAGGGAGGGTTACACTCTCCCCTTCCGGGTCAGACCCCACTTGACGAGGTCACCGACTGTAATAAGCAACTACCACAATCCAACCAAACAGTCCTTCCTTTTAGAGGCACTGTATCAGCTGATAAACAAGAATGCAGTCGAACCGGTGGAAAATCAAACTCACTGGGGTTTTACAACCGGCTATTTTTGGTACCCAAACCCAACAACCGGTGGAGACCGATCCTAGACTCCTAGATTTCTGCACCTTGAACACCTTTTTAAACACAGGGACGTTCAAGATGGAAACCCCAGAGACAATAAGAACCTCTCTCCAAGCAGGGGAGTGGGTCACATCCATATATTTCAAAGAAGCATACTTCCACATACCAATTCACAGTCAGTCCAGGAAGTACATGCGCTTTCACCTCCAGGGTCGGTCCTACCAGTTCTAAGCCCTTCCCTTTGGCCTGTCCACAGCTCCCATGGAGTTCACAGTGGTGGCCAAAGAGGTCAACTCGTACCTTTTCAGAAGGGTATAAGGATCCACCAGTACCTAGACGACTGGCTGGTGAGAGCCTCTACCCACCACACCTGTCTCCAGCATACTCAAACCCTAGTCACACTTTGTCAGGAATTAGGGTGGCTGGTGAACAAGGAAAAGTCAGAGCTGGTTCCCAAACAGGTCTTCAACTTCGTAGGTCAACCATTACACCCTCTAAAACATGCTCTGCAAATCTTTACGATGCATCAAAAGAAGGGTGGGGCGCTCACTTAGACGAGCACACTGCAAGGGGACAGTGGTCCCTACCAGAGAGCAAGTTACACATAAACCACTTGGAGCTGAAAGCAGTATTTCTAGCTCTAAAAGAGTTTCAAACCCTAGTCTTCAACAAGACAGTGTTGGTAGCTACAGACAACACAACAGTGGTTGCCTATATATCAACAAAGAAGGGGGGATGAAATCGGGCTCTCTGTGTGCCCTACTGTGGAGAATTCTGTCCTGGTGCACCAGGCAGCAAGTAACCCTCAGGGCACGTCACATCCCCGGCCGGCTGAACGTGATAGCAGACAAGCTATCCAGGCTTGGCCAGACCATTCAAACAGAGTGGTCACTTCATCCAGAAGTGTTCCAAGCTGTATGTTCAAGGTGGCATCAGCCACAAGTGGACCTGTTTGCCACCAGGTTCAACAATAAACTACCACAGTTTGTATCACCGGTACCAGACCCCCAGGCTTGGGCAGTGGATGCACTCAGCCTCTCCTGGGAGGACCTGGACCCATACGCCTTCCCACCGGCAGCCATCTTGGGCAAAGTGGTGGAGAAGCTGCAGGACTACCCCTGCAACAGAATAATTCTGATTGCTCCAGGGTGGCCCAACATGCCCTGTTTTTGGGACCTGGTAGCAGTGTCAAACCAGATCCCACTGTGTCTGCCCAGCATACCCAACCTAGTGTCTCAGCCATTCAACCAGGTCCTTCACAGGAACCTGCCGAATCTGAACCTACATGCCTGGCTCCTAGAGCCTCAGCAATCAAGGAACAAGGCTTCTCTGAGGCAGTGGCAGCAAGAATTGAGGCTCCTCAAAGAAGATCAACCAGATCTGTCTATGAGGCAAAGTGGACCATTTTTACAAAGTGGTGCCTCAGTAATCAGGTGGACTTCAGGGCACCACCTCTGAAAGCCATTGCTGACTTCCTCCTGCACTTGTTTCAGGAGAAGAAGTTACAACCAAGCACTATTGATGGCTACAGATCCGCCATTGCTGACAAACTGGGCAATTCCACCATTAATGTCAGCAAAGATGAGAACCTCACTCGTCTCCTGGATAGTTTCCATAGAGACAGACCTAAGGGCAGGAGGGGCATCCCCTCCTGGAACCTTTCACTGGTTATACATCAGCTCACAAAGGCTCCCTTTGATTCCCTGAAAGAGGCCTCCTTGAAACATCTAACTTTCAAGACTGTTTTCTTGCTGGCTTTGGGTTCAGGTAAACGCAGGAGTGAGATCCATGCTTGGTTACATAAGAACATCAGACACCAGTCAGACTGGTCTAAGGTGTCTTTGTACCCCTCACCCAGCTTCCTATCCAAGAACCAGCTGGCTAAGGAAGGTCCAGATAGTGTGGTACCAGTGGTCATCCCAGCCCTGACACCATCTCTGGATAGGTCACTCAAGGGTGACAGGTCCCTATGTCCAGTTAGAGCCCTGCACTACTACTTGGACAGGACTGCAGACCTCAGGCAGAATAAGGAGTTAGTCTTTGTCTCCTTCAAGAAGGGTTTTGATAAAGACATCTCACCTGCCACCATCTCCTCATGGATCAAACAGACTGTGGTTCTGTGCTATGAGCTCTCTGACCAGGAGGCCCTCACCTTACATCACGTTAAAGCCCATGATGTTAGGGCCTTTGCTGCCTCTAAGGCTTTCCAATCAGGGATTTCCTTAGATCAGATCTTGTCAGCCTGCCACTGGAAATCTCACAACACCTTCACCCAATTCTATTTGAAGGATGTTGCCTGGGCTGACTCGGAGCTTTTCCACCTGGGACCTGTAGTGGCTGCCCAGCAGGTGCACCACCAGGCCCAGAAGTGAGGGGATGTTGTATATATGTAAATATGTACATGTTGTAAAAAAAAAAAAAAAAAAAAAATGTGACTTGCTTCCATTGGGAAGTTTATTTCTTCTGGGACTGAACTCAGCCCCTCTCTCTCTATCTTTCCCTTCTCAAACCGACTCTGGAAGGAAAGAAAAAGGGGGGGTGGGGGGCAACGTCGGTAGACTCCCGGTTAACCGGTGAGTTGGTGGCTGACCTTGACCTGTCAGGGTTCTCTGACCCTAGGTCAAATGGGCCTGTACTATTTTGTTTTGTTATGAGTTCACAGAAGTCCCTAGCTGCTTACCCGCCTACCAAGCGGTAGTTATTCAGCAATTGTCCATTGGATAGGATGTATTAACGCAATAAAATTGCAAATTTAATAAGTAAATTAAATTTTTATAAGTTAATACCCTATCCAATGGACAGGCAAGGCCCTCCCAACCGACCCCGCTACCAGCTTACTAGGGGTCTAAATCTGTTTAGACAATGAAAAAGATGAACTGACGTCACTCTGTCTGGACAGGAAGTAAGTATGATGCGCCACCTAGCGAATGCACACTACTGACCGGTCCTGCCGGTATTATATACAGGACGTCTTTTTCTGGCGTTTGGCGGGACCGGTTGCGCCGACCGCCGTGACCGGTAAAGCAACAGTGATGCTTCTAGAGCGCGGGATACGCGATATCTCGCGAGTTTTAGTACTAGCCCGCAATTCGGTATATTCGGCGCATTCGGTAGAAGACGCGATCCTGCATGTTTACAAAATGGAGGGGCACCGATCGTTTCGCGAAAATCCTTTAATTTTATCATCATGAAGGCTATATTTGGTCGTTTTTTCAGCGAAAAATGTTATTTCATATGAAAACAAAACGGATACTACAGTTTGAAAGTGGATGATGCAAACGTCGGATACTAACAACAATACTGTTGAACCAGTTCATACAGCATAGTCTGTATTCCTCATATCTTCTCATGAATATTAATGAGCTGTGAGTTATGGCCATGAGTTTTCAAGTTTAAAGTGTTATACCTTTGTTGATGGTTCCATTTTATAAAATATTGCTAGAAAACCCCAATGGAAATCTATGACCTCACATCACCTCATGAATATTAATGACTTGGGTGCTACTGCAGTATGGCCATGAGTTCCCCAGTTTAAAGCATTTGGTCTTCCATCGAGGCGCTTCTATTTAAAAAAATATTGCTAGAAAAGTATAGTCAAGTATCCTTGATTCGAGGGTCTTGGAGATTCGAGGATCGCCGTTTTTCTTGGATATAATAGCATCTATTTTCACTTTTTATAACATTAAATGGTGTTTTAGTATTTATAGTTTTATAAAACACATCCAAATTGCTTCAAAATAAAATATTTAGGTGCGAAATAAGCTCGTAACTAAAATGTTAAAACTCGCGAATCATCAAGATGTAAGGCTATTGTTGTAGAATATGGCCCCATAAAAATTAAATTTAAAAAAAAATTAATGTGATCTAATATCAGTTTCCATCTTCTTTTTTTTTTTTCATGAAGATCTATACAGTAGCATTTGTGTAATCCCGCTAACAAACATACGGACAGACAAATGCTTCTGAAATTAAACCCGCTTTGGCGGAGGTACAAGTTCCCATTTTTAGTGACCAAGCCCCCACATTTTTCGGACATGGGGGGGAACTGCCCCCACATTTCAAAATTTCTAGAATCAACACTGAAGCAATTGTCCATTGGATAGGGTATTAACTTATAAAAATTTAATTTACTTATTAAATTTGCAATTTTATTAATATAAGGCGTTTCCGTTTCAGTATTTTATATTTTAAGTATTTGCGAACTTTAATTCTTTGTGTAACAATGTTTTATAAGACGGCATTTTATTATAACGTATTTCGAAGACGCCTCAAATCTCGCAATATAAAGATGGTTAAATTTCCCTATATTTTGCATTATAAATGCGTCTTTTCCCCAAAATTCAATAAATTATCTGTGAAAATTCTTGCCTGTTGTGTGCCTTGTAACCATTTTATAAGGCGTGATATGTCGGGCTCGCTTGCAGCCCTAATTTTAAGCTGTGTATATTGCAGTAGTTTTAGGCCACTTCTTGTTTGAAGTGGAAATTACATCATTCAAGAATCCCAGGAAATGCAGTAATGTTTTAGATAACTTCTAACTTTGATCTTAAAATATTTCTTAGGTTTCACATAAGAAATGATGAAACTGAACATTCCTAACTGTTTTTAATGAACACTAAGGCTGCAATGGTTCTTCGGTTACTCGGAAACAAAACGATTCAGTTCAATACTCGAGTCAAAAAAGTGAACCGGCTATTCGAAAACAACTAAAAATAGACGTAAAATCTACTGCAAAATTATTTTTTTTCTTTAAATATGTGAATATATTTATATATTTTACTAATATAAGGTGTTTCCTTTTCAGTTTTTTATATTTTAAGCATTTGCACACTTAATTGTATGTGCAACAATGTTTTTAATAGACGGCAATTTTATATAACGTATTTCGAAGACGCCTCAAATCTCGCAATATAAAAATGGATAAAATTTTCTTATATTTTGCATTATAAATGCGTCTTTTCCCCAAAATTCAATAAATTATCAAAATTATTTCCTATTGTGTGCCTTTTAACCATTTTATAAGGCGTGGTATATCAAAATATGATGCAGTTTATTTCGTGGGTGATAATCAAGCGAATAACCGAGTCCGAGTCGGTTCTTCTAAAACGAGTAATCGTGGCGCATTTTCGGGCTCACTTGCAGCCCTAATGAACACACAGTCCAAGAAAGGCTTAAATGAAAAACCTTCCCTTACTTAGATCTAATGTCACCTTCTATAAGTATTGTTGTAGAATACAACCCCTTACTACAGCCATACAGACTGTGTTTTGGAGATATAGTTTTGATTGTATTAGATGTGGGTTGTGTGTGTATGTGTGCTGTTTAATATTTATTGTGTCATGTCTGGAAGAAAGTTTACCCCCACCCCTCATTAACTCTGAGTCTTTTTCTTTGGTTTGGACCTTTTGGGGGTTCTGCATTGTGTTCCTGCTCTAAAAATGAGTTCTCGTATGTGTTCTGGTAATATCACCTCTTCCATAAAATCAGTAGTATTAGTATTGATATCTTTATGAAAACTCCAAGTTAATCAAGTGTCTGAAATCCCAACTTCTTATCAGATATCTCCTAATCAGTGTCTCAAATTTTTTTGTGTGTGTGTCTTCAGTTCTTTATAACTTTGCTTTTTGGACAGCACCGTATGTTCCATATTCTGTCAATTCAAGTGTTTGTGTATTTCATTAAAGTTCTCTTAACACCATTATACCAGGACCACCATCTTATCCCTGCTTTGACCTAATCATAATTTAACTCTAAGTTTCTTATTGTATCCACCGGAAGCATCCGGTGGATACTTTGGTTTAGCGTTCGCTATGCCGCCACGCGTAGAGATATTTTCGGCGTTAATGCTCTAAGAGGAAAACTTCAGCAGCTAGGTTCACCAAATGTGCAGGGTATCTTCATTGGGGGGAAAATAGCCTCATTCTGAAAAACAAGATGGCCGCCACGGGCATTTCTTTGAAAATAATCAACATTTTTCTACTGGCTGTTTCTCATAGGTAGAAGGTTGAATCTCTTCATAGGTGATGTGTATAACAGATATACATGTCCTCTACAACCTTGCACACATTTGACCTTGAAGCTCTTAATTCAAGGTTATCCACGGAGTGTCGGAGTAACCCACATAGCGGACTTTAAAAGTGCCTATATCTCCCTTATTATTGGTCCTAGAGGTTTGCAATGTGAAACCAACCTATAGGAAATCATGTCCTGCGAATGTTCTGATGTTGTCAGAATTGACCTTGGACCCCTCCTTCAAGGTCAAACGAGGATAGCCAAACTTAAAAGTGCTTATAACTCGCTTATTATTGCTCCTAGAGGTTTGGGATGATAAACCAACCTATAGAAACTCATGGGCTGGGAATCTTTTTGTGTGGTCAGATTTGATTTTGGGCCCCTCGTTCAAGGTCAAAAGAGGATAGCCAAAGTTAAAATTGCTTATAACTCGCTTATTATTGCTCCTAGAGGTTTGGGATGGTAAACCAACATATAGGAAATCATGGGCTGGGAATCTTCTGGTGTGGTCGGATTTGACCTTGGGCCCCTTCTTCAAGGTCAAATGAGGACAGCCAAAGTTGAAAGTGCTCATAACACGCTTATTATTGGTCCTAGAGGTTTGGGATGGTAAACCAACCTATAGAAAATCATTGGCTGGGAATCTTCTGGCGTGGTCGGATTTGACCTTGGGTCTCTTCTTCAAGGTCAAACGAGGATAGCCAAAGTTAAAAGTGCTTTTAACTCGCTTATTATTGATCCTAGAAGTTTACAGTACGAAACCAACTCATACAAAATCTTGGGCTAGGAATTTTCTGATGTTAGATTTGACCTTGGGCCCCTCCTTCAAGGTCAAACAGTGGTTCACTGGCTTTGGTGAGTTGTCTTTTCAGTGGATACAAATACAAAGGTCTAGTTTTCCTTGCCTTGCCAATACCAAGTACATGTATCTGTATCTTGTACAATCTGAAATGTTTTAAATTTACTTGCAAGATTCACCCTGGGTGATGCCTTCAATGCTCTGTTCCATCATCTTCAGCATATTATTTGGGCATCTCGAGTCTGATAAATTCTAGATACTCTTCAAATCTTCAGTGTTTACTGTTTACCATTGAGTTGAGCTCGATAAGACACCTCTCAACATATGAACTTGTATAAACAGCGTATTACTGAACAAGAATAAGAGAAAATCACACTTGTATTAAACTTTGTGGTGTTTTGTGGTTTCTGTGGCTGTGTAGTTGTCCAGTTTGGAATTTTATCACCTCTCACCTCTGTAGTCTTTGGTTTGAATCCATCTTATGTCAATATATTGGATGCTTTGAGGACCTGTCTTGATGTGACTTAAGCTGTAAAAATTGACATAAAACCCAAAACTTTGATGTCAAGGTATTATATTGACTTCCCTGCTAGGTCATCCCAGGTGTCTTCGGTACAAAGTCAGCAGCGTAGGAACACAAAAAGGCGCCAGTCAGAAACCTCGTATTCCAGACTACCCCAAACAACCATGGGCAAAAAACGCAAGCGTGGCAAATCTGCATCTCCGGGTAGTCGTAGAAAGAAGACCAAGTCCAACAACACTGTCTTGGATACAACCATATCCAGATTAAGTGCCATAGGGGCAGCTTCTCCAGATGACAATGACAAAGAAAATGTTGCCGAGTCTGAAGATAGTATAGAAGAGTTTGAGAGTCCCAATGTGACCTTGACATCAAGCAGAGGTCAAGGCCAAAAATCCGGAAGGTCAGGCAGAGATTCACCTGTCAGTAGACGACCAGCAAGAAAAAGAAAGATCATCAGCCGAGCCAAAGTGCTGGAGAGTTTGTTTCAGGAGGACAGTCCGGAGATACAGGATAATTCGGTACAATAGAGATAAGACTTAATGGATAAGGCTTAGAAGATAAGGCTATAGATAAGTATGATCTTCATAAACTGGTGCAATGAAATTTGTTAAGTCATTGTGTGTGTTTCTATCACTAATGTTCACACTTTTTGCCTGCTAATGCCAGCCCTTTCCATGATAAATAATAACTTTTGGATTCAAGGAGTTTTATGGGTTTTTTTATATTCAGTTTTTACTTGAGACTTCTTAATAAGTTTAGATTATTGTTTGTTGTTTCCACTGCCAAAGAAGAGTTGATGTCTTTTTTTCTGTTAAGTTTCTGACACGTTGGGTTTTTAGTGTGTTACTTTCTCTCTCACTGTTACAGAAGGTATGTTGTGGGTTGTTGCTTGTTAAGGTTTGTTGTGGGTTGTTTACTTGTTAAGTTCTGGGATGTTTGAGATCAGTTAAGAAGTTTATTTTTGTTTCAGTTTTTGTTCTTTTTGTCTTCTTCTCATTAAGGAGTTTTATTTTTGATAATTGTCCTTTGTTTTTAGTTATTCTTTCATGTTCTGTGTTTTGATATTGTAATGCTATTTCTGTGTGTTTTTGAAACCATTAGGACCAAATCTGTGTACATATTATCTAATATCAATTCCATTTTTAAAGTGGCATTAAATAAGTAATGTTTCCTTGTCATAGATACATCTTGACAGTAAAATAACTTTTGTCTTTTAATTGTAATGCTATTTTGAAGATTTGTTGATATTGTAATGCAACTTTGTACCAGATCGACTTCTCTACTGTCAGTGTATAACATAATAGTGTCGATCATTTTACAATTGGTATTTCAGTTACCAAAAATTCCACAGCTTTTAATGGCTGTTTTTGAAATGGCTATTACTGATATGTTAAATTTGCCCATAATTATAATTGAGATTTTAGTGTTTTTATCATTTGAAGTTTTAAAATCATTAAGTTTTATTTATTTTTCCAGAAAGAGTTTACAAAACAATATTTTCAGTTGAAAAATTCCCAGGAAAATGTATGTCTATTTTGATCACAAAGCCAATTGCTTCTTTAGAGCCTTCTGTCTTCAGCCATGTTTAGATTGTGTTTGTAAAAATTGTCTTTATTTTTTTTATTTATTTATTTATTTACAGGAAGGATCAGATTCAGAGCTAATCTCAGTGGGTCTTTGAGAAAGAACTTCTAAAAAGTGACAGCTTTGAATATGTCATCTGCTTAGAAGAGGGAAAAACATAAACTGGATTATGAAAATAATATTTCAGAGTATTTTTTTTCTGTGGAGATTCTAACATTCCCTTCTGCAGAGAAAATCATTATATTGTTTGTCTAATAATTATTATTTTTAATGTTTGTATGTTTTTTTTTCATAATGACAAAGCGAACTGCATTTGTTTTAAATTATAATTGTTTGTTTCCATATTGGTTTGTTTTGTAGTTGAAAAAGATGATTTGATGGTACATATCTTTGGGTTGTCAAGAATACTTAAGTACCAGTTCAGGGGTACTCACAGTACACAATTGTATCATCAATACTCATTTCCTGTACCAATCAGCAGTTTTGTAAATAATATACTTGCACCGTGTTCAGTCAGTTCACAGGGGATCACTAAAATACTTCTACTTCAGTAGGAATTCCAAATTAAGACTATCAAGAGATGCGATGTTTACTTAAAAGGGAATTCTACTTATTCTGCTATGTTATAGGAATAAAAGACATATTCTCGTGCTTTATGATGGTTTAAAACTATCGATCGGCTGAAATTAAAGCCACGAAACCCGAAGGGCTGAGTGCTTTAATACAGCAGATCGATAGTTTTAAACCATCATAAAGCACGAGAATTTGTCTTTTATTCCTATTCTAAAATGGTTACTTTGATATTTTCTTCAAAATAAAGGGTAAATCTTACGCAAAAATCAGAGCCAATTCCTTGTTGGCTGTTCCATTAACTAAACATGCATAGTGATGGACGTGTAAACAGCCTTTTTGTTAAAATATTGGTAGGAAATCCCCCACACAATTCCGTGATATCATATATATTAATGAGTAGTCGATCTTTAAATAAAATAATAAAAATACCCATCGAATTATTAGACTTAATATTTGCTGCATATAATTTACATTTTATTCTACCGCGAGTTGTTTGTTTACATTTGTACGCAAAGGGATGATGCACGCAAAATTCAACAGTGTTGTTTTATTTACCGTTCTATATTCGCGGTTCAAGCATTGCGCAAAAGACGTGTTTAAGGTCACTGCGCAGTGTACCATTTTAGAATAAATGATATATAACATCAAGTATGAGAAATGCTAGAAAATTTACGGCTCTCAAAGTAGGAGTTTCATGATGGTTTCTCTTTTACTTGTCACATTTGGTCATTAAGATTGTTATTAAAAATATTTGGTATTACAGAAAGCTTAATATTTGTATTTATCCGATTACTTCACCAGTTGTTATTTCCTTCATGGGCCACGGTAGCGCAGTGATAACTCACTCGCCTCTCAACTTTGATATCAGAGTTCAAATCCTGCCCCGATCTCTAGTGGGAAAAGCAGGTAGTTGCTTGCTTTTGGTCAGTGGTTTACATAACAGAACCTTTACCAGTGGTATGCACTTGATTCCTCCATCCTTCCAATGGCCCCATCACCATATAACCAGTATTTAGGTACCGGGTGTGATGTAGAAAACTCAAGTAAATCGAACGAATTCTTTTCCTTTAAATCTCATTTAAAATAAACAAAATAGAGATTTTTCCCATTTCTACGTATTTTGTGCCATTAAGAACTAGATTTTGGCAAATTGTTTTAGATTGTCTATGTCATACATGTAATTTGGCCAGACATAATGTTAATATACGGTAAAGTGGAAACTATCTGGATTTTTTGTAATTTTTGAATATCATTTATAATTATTTGAAATTTAAAAGAAAATTACAAATTTTGAGACCAACGTGGATTTTGTCAGATAACTAAATACTGTGTATGTCTCATCTCTTTTTTTTGTACCCTTAGAGGTAGTTGTGGTATTAAGTTTTCTTTCCATTGTACGTGTTAACAAACAAGATGGCGATTGTAACATTTCATCACAATATTTGCCTAAACTGCTCTCGATACGTATATACCTGGGCTATAGATCCATCCCTGCTTTAAGTCCTACTATCTCTTTGCCTTCATCTGACCGTGGATCCTGTCTTAAACTTGTGTCTTTGTCAAAAGTACTTGGTTGTATGTGTATGTCAGATTGATCGACCAATTCATAAATTATAGACATTTACTAACATCTATCACCTCAAGTGTTCATTTGTTTCATTTGATCTTGATTATCTCGCATGGTTGAAATGGTAACAAACAAAAGTGACATTTGAAAGTTGTGTCCATGTTTCATTTGGTTGTGTGAGAATTGTTAAAGTTTGTTAATGTCAAGGTCTGATTTTTCCTGAAAAACTAGTCGAAAGGATATTGCACTGAAAAAATTAATATAACAAAGTATTTTAATGTATAATCTCAGTTATATATAACTACTGTAAGAATTCAAAGACAAGATATTTTGGCTACCTAAGAAAGAGGACTACGTGGGAATTATGAACCTTTGGGCCACCTCTAGACATTGAGCAACATCTAACTGATTAAACAGCGGGTTAAATAAATGGTGTAAAGTTATTACAAACGTCACAATATGATGAGGATTTCCCACAATTCAAAGTAAAATAGGTTAAGGGAGCTGTCTTCAATGGCAAAGTGAATTGAAAAAGGGTTCTTTAAACAAGGTAATGTAAATAAAAATGTGGCTGAACTATTGCGTTGTATGAAATTTTATTCTTATCCAAAGCATTAGATAAGTGTGACCAGAATATTTCTTCGTCAGTAAACAATACTATACATTCATGCAGGATCAAATTTGAACAAAATTGTTTACATATGAGTTTGATTTGTGTAATTTCTTTACATTTGGTCCTAGCATTAAAAGCCTAACTCTCTTTGACCAAGTTCTTGTTAAAATGGACTTCCTTTGTGTATCCGTTTCTTTGTTCAAGGGAGATTGTTTTCAGTTTAGTAACAAGCTTTTTATCAAACATTTTGTTGTGTCTTTGTACATATTGTAATAAACAATCTCAATTTATACCAGTAAGGTTTTGTTTTAATATATCTCCCACTGGGCATTTGATTATGAAATGCAGTTTGTACATGCGTGGGTGGATGATACTTAAAACCTCTCTTACATCCCACCGTACATGCATGTATGTCTTAAAATTGGCTGATTTACAAGGGACACTTAAACTACACATGCGATTTTTATAACAGAATATCAAGGTCCTTTAGACCCAGCAATGAAAAGTAGCATGCGCATTATTCTCTACATGCTCACAGGATAGCTTTCAATGCATCCAAATCTCAAGGGTAATGTACGAGAGACTTGGACACGTGCGTTTTCCTTGCTAGTCTTGTAAAGTCGCCCCGTTCAAGTGTCTTGCATGTATTCTTACAGGATTTACATGTGTCGTATGATACACTTGCATGTACATAAACCCACTGTGTGGCCTGTAGCCAGTTGTAGATTGTTCTTTGAAATATTCAAGTTGTGACACTCTTGTTGGAAGAATTCATCTTGTTGGCACATGCAAATCTGTACTACCCCACTACCAGGTTACGTTCATATTTGTATCCCCGACGCGAAGCGGGGATACTATGGATTCATCATCGTCGTCGTCCGCGTCCGCGCCCTCGTCCGCGTCCGCGTCCGCAGAGATTTCTTGTTAGCGACCTACAGTCCACATTTCTTTCCGGATTTCTTTCATATTTGGCAGGTGACTTGATATGGTAGAGGACTCGCCACCCTATCTTTTTGGTAGGCTTTATGTCTAAATTAGGCCTGTGGTAGACAAAAATGTCTAAAATGTGGAATATTGCTTGTTAGCGACCTACAGTCCACATTTCTTTCCAGATTTCTTTCATATTTGGCAGGTGGCTTGGTATGCTAGAGGACTCGCCACCCTATCTTTTTGGTAGGCTTTATGTCTAAATTAGGCCTGTGGTAGACAAAAATGTCTAAAATGCATTAAAAGTCATGAAATCATGCACTAAATCACTTATAACTTAAAAAGTGTTGCATTTAGAGCATTTTGTTAAAATATGTTATTCAGATACTTTTTTCATAGCTACAACATGGTGAGTAACTTGGGTGTCTGTCTCAATAGCTAAGTGAGTAATAGCTACTTTTGGGCTTTTCAGTAACTTCCATCATGAGTAAAATCAATTGTAACTTGAAAACTATTGCATTTACAGAATTTTGTATAAATATGTTATTCAGCTACTTTTATGTCAGCTATAACATAGTAAAATTTCAGACCTGTAGCTCATAGCATAGCTGAGTAATAGCTACTTTTAGGTTATCACTGTTGAGTAAATTACTTATAACTTCAAAAGTATTACATTTAGAGTATTTTGTTTCAATATGTTATTCACCTATTTCGGAGTCAGCTATAACATAGTGAAGTTCCAGACCTGTGGCTCATTGCATAGCTGAGTAATAGCTACTTTGAAGTTCACACTGTTGAGTAAATCAGTTGTAATTGGAAAAGTATTGCATTTACAGAAATTTGTGTAAATATGTTATTCAGCTACTTTTGGGTCAGCTATAACATAGTGAAATTACAGACCTGTAGCTCATGGCACAACTGAGCAATAGCTATTTTCAGGTACTGACTGTTGAGTAAATGACTTGTAACTTGAAAAATAGTGCATTTGGAGTATTTTGTTAAAATATGTTGTTCGCCTACTTTTGGGTCAGCTATAACGTCGTGAAATTACAGACTTATAGCTCATGGCATAGCTGAGCAATAGCTATTTTCAGGTTGTCACTATTGAGTAAATCACTTGTAACTTGAAAACTATTGCATTTACAGTATTTTGCTTAAATATGTTGTTCACCTAATTTTGGGTCAGCTATAACATAGAAAAAATTCAGACATGTAGCTCATTGCATAGCTGAGTAATAGCTACTTTGACGTTATCACTGTTGAGTAAATCAGTTATAACGTGAAAACTATTACATTTACAGTATTTTGTTTAAATATGTTATTCACATAATTTTTGGTCAGCTATAACAGAGTGAAATTGCAGACCTCTATGTCATGGCATAGCTTACCAATATCTACTTTCAGGTTCTCACTGTTGAGTAAATCATTGTATCCACTGGATAGCCGTAGTGTGTAGAGAGATTTCACCATTACCGCTCTAACAAAAAAAAATATTATAGCTAGCCTTCTCGAGTTTGCAAAGTATATTACAGGGTGCACCACAGTACTCTATTGGTAGGCTTTATATCTAAATTAGGCCTGTGGCTAAATTACTTACCTACTAAAAATGAGTAATTCTGCATTTTGTCTAAAAGTATTGCAGATAGCAAATTTTTCTTAAATAACTCATTCACCTACTTTTGGGAGAGCTTTCACATGCTGAAGTTCCAGACCTGTAGGTAATTACTCACCTACTCAAAATGAGTAAATGCGAATTATCTCTAAAAGTATTGCAGATAGCCAATTTTTGTCAAATAACTCCTTCACCTACTTTTGGGAGAGCTTTCACTTGGTGAAGTTTCACACCCGTAGGTAATTACTCACCTACTCAAAATGAGTAAATGCAAATTATCTCTAAAAGTATTGCAGATAGCGAATTTTTGTCAAATAACTCCTTCACCTACTTTTGGGAGAGCTTTCACTTGGTGAAGTTTCAGACCTGTAGGTAATTACTCACCTACTCAAAATGAGTAAATGCAAATTATCTCTAAAAGTATTGCAGATAGCCAATTTTTGTCAAATAACTCCTTCACCTACTTTTGGGAGAGCTTTCACTTGGTGAAGTTTCAGACCTGTAGGTAATTACTCACCTACTCAAAATGAGTAAATGCAAATTATCTCTAAAAGTATTGCAGATAACCAATTTTTGTCAAATAACTCCTTCACCTACTTTTGGGAGAGCTTTCACTTGGTGAAGTTTCAGACCCGTAGGTAATTACTCACCTGCTGAAAATGAGTTAATGCAAATTATCTCTAAAAGTATTCCAGATAGCCAATTTTTGTCAAATAACTCCTTCACCTACTTTTGGGAGACCTTTCACTTGGTGAAGTTTCAGACCTGTAGCTAATTATTCACCTACCCAAAATGAGTAAATGCTAATTATCTATAAAAGTATTGCAGATATCCAATTTTTTATCAAATAACTCATTCATCTACTTTTGGGAGAGCTTTCACATGGTGAAGTTCCAGACCCGTAGGTAATTACTCGCCTACTGAAAATGAGTAAATTCGAATTATCTCTAAAAGTATTGTAGATAGCCAATTTTTCTCAAATAACTCATTTGCCTACTTTTGAGAGAGCTTTCACTTGGTGAAGTTTCAGACCCGTAGCTAATTATTCACCTACTCAAAATGAGTAAATGCGAATTATCTCTACAAGTATTGCAGATAGCCAGTATTTCACAAATAACTCATTATTATGAAAACAACTTAGAGGAAGTCATGGGCTGCAAATCTTTTCATGTGGTCAGATTTCACCTTGGGCCCCTCCTGCTTATTATTGGTCCTAGAGGTTTGCAATGTGAAAACGACTTATACGAAATCATGGACTGCGAATCTTTTGATGTGGTCAGACTTCACCTTGGGCCCCTGCTACAGGGTCAAATAAGGGTAGCCAAACTTAAAAGTGCTTTCACCTTGCTTATTAACGAAAAATGCTTTTTATCTTCTAAACTATGTTAGTTGGCCTTTGTCGGTGGATACATCCAGCATCTGGCCACAGATGCGTCCTATTTCTAGTTTTCAGCAGTATTTCTAGCGCACTTCTGTGTATATAGACGTACGATGGAATGTAAGAGAAGCTTAAGCACTGTTAAAATGTCAATGATAATAAGTCCCAATGATGATAATGATGGTGACTTTTAGGTTACTGCTATAATGGCTTATATTAATTTAATTGAAAAGGACCCGACTTACTTAACTTTGGTATGTTGGCCCACTTGGGCTCCAGGACCCCCAAATTGTTGGGTCTTTGGCAGGTCTGGATATGACTGGGATATTTCCTAAATTGCATAAATTTTGGTGGCAAGCTTTTGTAAAAATGAATAAATCCTGCAAATTTGAAAAGCCTAGGTAACTTCTGGACACAGTGGTAATGGTGAAATCTCTACACACTGCAGTATCCACTAGATGCCTCTGTTAGATACAATTAAACAGCTATAACTAATCCGTAGGTCTAGTCAAACCCAACTTTGACAAAATCAAAAGGACTACTGTATGGAGGTAGTTTTATTACAGATCCATGTGAATTCTAATACGTATGTTGTCAACGACCATTATTTTTGAAAGATTTTGCAACAGTCACTCACTTTTCAGTAGTGTTCAGTACGTGGGTGTTTGTGTGAGACTAGCTTCTTTCTGTACATGTCCACTGGAGGTCTGGTCACAATTGTCATCTGATATAAAGTTTTATATCAAGAAGTCAAATATTTGTGAAATAAGTAGGCCACTTACATCTGAATAGTGGAATGGACATAGTTAAAGGGAAAATGAAGGCATTGTAGTCCAGTTATTTCTGGGCAAAGACGACATCAAATTTGGTAAAACAGGCTAAGGGTGAATTTCAGTCAATGACTTCTGAATATCTGATGTCTGATTCTCAAACAGAAAAGAGAAATATTTTTTATATAATTTTATTTCTTCTTTAGTAACTTAATCCTCTTAATGCAAAATGAACCAGTAGATTCAAGACAATAATAACCACTTGGTTTTAATAATGACAACTCAACCCATGAGTCAATAATTCACATCAAGTTTGTCAGACTTGGATTTTATTCAACATGTTTCACACAAAACAGCCACAAGGACAAACTGTCTATGTATTACATACCAGCAGATCCCTCTCTCCCTCAGTCTGCCACTATGTAACTGGTGGCATATTAGACCACCTGGCTGTCTTTTTCACAATAGGTTTTTCCTGTCAAAACTCCTTATAGTGTTGAAAGCTTAAAAATTAAAAAAAATAAACACTGTAAATCTAAGCATATTAAGGCCCTACATAAAGCAGCTGGTTTGCTATCACACCAGGACACCCATACACTGATTAACCTGCTTGATAAGCATGCACCTATACAGGAACACAAGAGTCAATGAAAAGGAAGAAGGTGAAGACATAACCTTACCTTTAAAAAATATTACAAAGTATACTAAACCATTTAAAACCCTTGGAGCACCTACACCCCCCAACCAATGTGCCTACCAAGTATCCACTTCCTACATCTAGCAGTTTCAACAAAAAAGTCAGGGCAAGATTTTGAAAGGTCAAAGGTCAAATTAATGTCGCACAATGAATCTATGATAATACACCCCCTACCAATATTCCAACCAAGTATCGATCTCGTACACCTTAAAATTCCCCAGACAGTGACCAGACATGATATTAAATTTCAGTTTCTCCGATAGTTTAAAAGTCAAGGTCACTATGGCAAGGTCAACATCCCTCACCCAATGTCCCTATCATGCATCATCCTACACCTTATGATTTCTGAGATACAGTCCGAACAATATTTTAAAGGTCAAGGTAAACATTGCAAGATCAAATCAAGGTCACACCATGATGTTCCACAACTGGCAGCGAGATGATCCCACCCAGAGGATTTATAAAATATCCACGCATTGTGGAAACATGTGGTATAACCACAGTTAAAATGTTACAGACATATGTCCACATAAATTTGTGTTTAAGCAGATCAAATCTAATCTAATTACAATATCTTCCCTACCAGGGGGAAGACTGTGTACTAAAAAAGTGGGCAATTCTAACTCTAACTGCCCTTTCATAGTGTTTAATCTCTCTTTATTATGGCGACTCTAAAGTGCACCAGCACAAAAATGGTCAAACATTTTCATTATCAAGAGATGGGGAAAAAAGGTACATGGAGAAAGCCAGGGAAATATAAAGACTAAGGAGCCTTGATATAGATGTAGGATATAAGTTTCTTTTTGAAATGGGGGAGGGGGGGTGCACAAATCTCATCAAGAAGAGCATTCTACACAGTGGGAGCATCAGACGCAAAGCTGTAACCAGACTGCTTGATAGAGATATAAAAAGAGACAAAGCTTGACAAAATTGATAGTGGAGGGATAGTCTAGGGTAATAATTGAGGGTGGTGCATCTGAACTAGTGTACATTACTAGGTGGGAAGGCAGATGTATTTCAAAGCAGTGTAATAGTGATGATAAATTATGCCATTATCATTCGTGTAAAAGCACTCAAATATGATTGCGTCTACTCTCATATATATTTACTTGTACATGACCAACTGGAATATTAAATGGGTAATGCTGTCAGCAACTATTTATATTTAGTTGGGAGCAGCTTGAACTGTACAAAGCCTAGACAAAGCATAGCTACTTATTACAGAGTTATTAATATATTATTTGCACAACTGCATTTTCACATAAAATAACCTTTTCTTTGCTATAAAAACCATCAACATTTAGCCTTTATTATACAAAAATTAACATTTTATTGCACTACAATAGCTTACCATGTGCAGTTTCCCATGTAACTAATGGTACCCCTCAATTATGTAATCAGATCTCCCGCGCTCTGAAAGCAACAGTGACTGTCTCATAAACTGGCTTGGGCTCACAGAACAAAGAATCATGACACCTGAAAAGGGGCTTTCTCTTGTGTATATGCATGTATATACTGCAGGTTGGCCACGTTTCTGGAATACATATTTCTACACAATTCATATTGCCCATAAAATCAGAGCAGTTATTTGCACAAATATAAATCCAACACTGGTAATTATTCTCACAGAACTCTATCCTTCTACTGCTCAGCCAGTGAAGTTCGTTACCCCAGTGAAGTTCGTCGCCTGCATTTTATGACAATATTAAAGAGTTTTTACTGTCTAGTTATGGCATATATGTATACCTTGCCGTTAAACGAAGCTATTCCATTTATTTAAATGTGAATATTGCCTGTCCTTGAGCGTGATGAACTTCACTGGGGTGACGAAATTCACTGGCCAACCAGTAGAGTTGCAGGTTCAGATGTTCTGTCACTTAAGAAAACTCTTTATATATATTTTTTTCTAATCAGTGAAATTGATGAGACATTTAATTTTTACCTTCTTGCCATTATAGAGAATAATATTAAACTATTTACTCTTTAGCATTATTACTCCTTGGTCAATGTTGAAAGTCAATATTGATTTTGAATTTTGAGTTGCAGGTCCGGTGGACTAGGAAAGTTTTCTGTTAAAATTTGTACACTTGTCTATTGCACTGATAATTTGTCCAACTGAAACAATATAAATACTTAACAGTTAAATATCACAAGTTTCCCATAAAATGGCTTGGGGTCACAGAATAAATCATGGTACATGAATAGGTCCTTCACCACCTGCTCTTCTTTCTTGGCATAGAACAAGTAAGCTCCGTACATCTTCCTTACTTCTTCCGTGATGACAATATGCGAATGCGAGTCAAAGAGCAAAAGCCTCGTGTTGTTATTACAGGGAACCAGGCTAACAACTCGGTAGTTTTTGATGAACATGATAGCCTGGCCAGGACCGACCCTCATAACTTCGGGTACCAGTTGATCTAGTTCCCTTGTGTCTACGTCTGTTGAATAGTCGATCGCGAGATTATAATCTTTGGTCATCATAATCACTTCCTCGGGTCCTAGGTCTATCAATTGTCCCTTGTAGTTCAGCTCATGGGAGAGATTTCCTTCTCGAATGGCCTCTTCCACTTGTCTGAAGACCCTGTCAGGAACTGTCTTTATCGGGTACTCCGTAGGAAATTCAGTCGGTGTTTGGTTGAATTTCTGTGCAAATAGCATGGAGATAATAGCACAAGCTCTGGAAGGGTCCTTTCTGCCATCGATTGTGGTTTGTGATACAGAGGCGTGGAATTTGAACAGATACATAGAGGGCTGAGGTTCTTCATTGGTGTGCATTACAGATACCAGTTTGCTGTTTTCCTCCAAAGTGCTGATGCCACTGCCGTTGCTCTGTGGCTTATTTGTGGCAGAATTTGACTTATAAGTCTGGCTGACAACATCAAAGTAATGGTCCGCATTCCTGTGGAGGAAAAAGAAGAGATCGTTGAAACTTAATGATTAAGCTGGCAGTAACAAATGGGGGCTGTTCCACCATGGCGAGACTTGTCCTTGATCAGAATACCATCCCCCCCCACTATTGCCTTTGAGGAAGTCGATCTTTTCATTTGGAACAATCTTAAAGTCATCACAAATAACAATTTTGGGATGATTGTGTTTGGAAATGGTTTCTAATTGGATGCATTGAAGAGTGCATCAGGAACAGTTTACAATAATATTAAACTGTCTGATTTTATCATAAACTACTCCCAATTATTATAACATCCTGCAACCATTTCAAACCCATCTGAAACTAACTGTACCATTTATAAAGTCACATTTCTAATCTTACAGCAATCTTAAACCTATCTTAACATTTTCAAAGCAATCTTATTCATTACAAGAAAATGTTACAAGAAATGAAATGATTCAGTTTAAAACTTGAGTCAAAGCAAGTGAACTGGGTCTTTAAAAACCACATAAATTTGACATAACATAACTACAAAATTTAATTTTCTTTAAATATATAAATATATTATTATATATATATTTTTTAATTTGAGGTGTCTGTTATCAGTTTTCTAATACTTTAGCAAACTTTCAGTGATGTATAATAATATTTTTATAAGACATTATTTTAATATAACATATTTCAAAGACACCTCAAATCTTGCAATGTCAAAATTTCCTGTATTTTGCTTTATCAGTGTGTCTTAATCCTCTAAATTAATGAATTATTAACATTCTTTAACATTTTATGCATTTCAGCCAGTTTTAAGGGGTAATATGTCAAGATATGATACAATTTATTTCAAGGGCAATAATTAAGAGAGTAACCGAGTCTGAGTCTGTGTTATCAGATGACAAATTGAAGCATGGTTTCTGGCTCGCTTACAGCCCATCAATGAATGATTTGTATTTATTCTCTCTATCTAAATTCACTTACTTTGTGCCATCTAAACTAGTGTGCTCTGGTCTTACATCTGTACCATCAACCATGCTTTTGCTTTGTTTTTTGTCTGATTTGGTCACATGACTTGATTTGTCCTCGGTTTTCTTTAACGTCCTGCCTGTATTTTCACTCGCAGGCCCTGCCTGCTCTGCGGTCGTGATTTTACCAAAATTTCCCTCAGTTTTGTCATTTTTGTTGTCATCCCTCTTTTCACCGTTCACTTTTCGAGATGGAGTTGGCAAGCTCTGGTCAGTTTTCTGAGGCTGACCTACATCACAACTCTCTGATTTAGCAGTCTTTTTCTCGTCTGGAGTCCCCCTGGAGGCACTCTCATCTGAAAGACAATTTCTAAGATACCAAAAAAACTATGTGAAGTAAAAATATAGTTTGTAGTATTGTGTACATTGCTTTTTAGTGCATTTCACCTTTACATTAAAGTGTACATCAGCAAAAATCCAGGGGCTGGTTTCACAAAGCTTCTTAGACTTAGCCTGGGCTTAAGCTAAGCCATAGTCTCAAATCTGAGATTTTGTGAAATTATGGTAGCCATATTTGAGCCTTTGTTTTCAAAACTTAAGCACACTATCTATACATATCTGAACATTAGAGCCAGTGGTTCAGCTAAAGCTTAAACTGAGACCATTTGAAAAAATATCCATTAAGTCTGAGCCCGTGGGCTCCATTAATACGGACCAAAAAATTTGAGACAAAAATCGTAAGTGTGATCCTGAAAATGTGCCATTGGAGAGCATTTGTGGAGCATTCGGGACTACCCCTAAATCAGAAGAATGTGTTCACTTTTATCTTTTATTTTTGTGGTTTTAATGCATTTTTTCATCAGAACTGTCATGTTTTGTGGGAAATGTTGGACACAGGTTTGAATAATAGTAACAGATATCGTTTGAATATGTAGTGTCTATTCAACTCCTTGGATGTAATGCTGAACAAACAATGGAAGAAAACTTTTTTATGTGACATTATGTCGTCACTCTGCAGCGTGGGCGTCCGCATGAACAACTTCTCCAAAACTACAAGGCCTAGAGACATGCTGTTTATTTTAAAAGATACCTTATCTATTGAGGATGAAACATTGTTCAAGGCATGCAGATCTGTCTGTTCGTCTGTTTACTAGAGAAATTACAAGGGAGGTACCCCCACCAAAAGTGTGAAAATTTCAACACTTTATCACAATTTTCTCAGTGACTATTGCAGGGATTTTTCTCTCATATCTTGCATATATGTACTAGGCCAGAGGTAGATTCTTTTGTGTGAGTATGAGACCTGGATCTGTCTTATTTTTTTTTTAATAAATTTTTTTAATAATTTTTAATGCATTAAAATTCATGAAATCATGCACTAAATCACTTATAACTTGAAAAGTGTTGCATTTAGAGCATTTTGTTAAAATATTTTATTCAGCTACTTTTTTTCATAGCTACAACATGGTGAGTAATGGTGTCTGTCTCAATAGCTAAGTGAATAAGAGCTACTTTGGGCCTTTTCAGTAACTTCCATCATTAGTAAAATCACTTGTAACTTGAAAACTATTGCATTTAGAGAATTTCGTATAAATATGTTATTCAGCTACTTTTGGGTCAGCTATAACATAGCAAAATTTCAGACCTGAAGCTCATGGCAGATTAGATTAGATTCCCAGCCCATGATTTCCTGTAGGTTGGTTTACCATCCCAAACCTGTAGGACCAATACTAAGTGAGTTATAAGCAATTTTAAGTTTGGCTATCCTTGTTTGACCTTCAAGAAGGGGTCCAAGGTCAAATCGGACCACATCAACAGATTCCCAGCCCATGATTTCCTATATGTCTGTTTACCATCCCAAACCTCTAGGACCAATAATAAGCGAGTTATAAGCACTTTTAAGTTTGGCTATCCTCGTTTGACCTTGAAGGAGGGGTCAAAGGTCAAATCTGACCACACCAAAAGATTCCCAGCCCACGATTTCCTACAGGTTGGTTTACCATCCCAAACCTCTGGGACCAATAATAAGGGAGATATAAGCACTTTTCATGACTGTCAAAGAAACACCTGTGGCGGCCATCTTGTTTTTCAAAATGAGGCCAAAAATATTCCCAGTCAAGATTTTATAATGAGGAACATATCCTGCGAATTTGAGATCTCTACCTATAATACCCTTTGCTCTAGAGGGCCAACAAAAGTCCTTGTTTAAAGTCAAATAAACGTCCCTGGCGGCCATCTTGTTTTTCAAAATGAGGCCAAAAATATTCCCAGGCAACATTTTATGGTTATTAATACAAACTTGAGAAGGCTAGCTATAATATTTTTTTCATTAGAGCGGTAATCGTGAAATCTCTCTACACACTGCGGTTATCCAGTGGATACAATGATTTACTCAATAGTGAGAATTTGAAAGTGGCTATTGCTCAGCTATGCCATGACATAGAGGTCTGCAATTTCACTATGATATAACTGACCAAAAATTATGTGAATAACATATTTAAACAAAATACTCTAAATGTAATAGTTTTCAAGTTACAACTGATTTACTCAACAGTGATAACCTCAAAGTAGCTATTACTCAGCTATCCAATGAGCTACATTTCTGAATTTTTACTATATTATAGCTGACCCAAAAGTAGGTGACCAACATATTTAAGCAAAATACTGTAAATGCAATAGTTTTCAAGTTACAACTGATTTACTCAATAATGAGAACCTGAAAATAGCTATTGCTCAGCTATGCCATGAGCTATAGGTCTGTAATTTCACTATGTTATAGCTGACCCAAAAGTAGGTGAAAAAACACATTTTAACAAAACACGCCAAATGCAATATTTTTCAAGTTACAACTGATTTACTCAACAGTCAGTACCTGAAAATAGTTATTGTTCAGTTGTGCCATGAGCTACAGGTCTGTAATTTCACTATGTTATAGCTGACCCAAAAGTAACCAAATAACGTATTTACACAAATTTCTGTAAATGCAACACTTTTCAAGTTATAAGTGATTTAGTGCATGATTTCATGAATTTTAATGCATTAAAAATTATTAAAAAAATTTATTAAAAAAAAATAAGACCGATCCAGGTCTCATACTCACACAAGAAAATCTACCTCTGGCGTAGTACATATATGCAAGATATGAGAGAAATCCCTGCAATAGTCACTGAGAAAATTGTAATAAAGTGTTGAAGTTTTCACACTTTTGGTGGGGGTACCTCCCTTGTAACGTCTCTAGTAAACAGACGAACAGACAGATTTGCATGCCTTGAACAATTTTTCATCCTCGATAGATAAGGTATCTTTTAAAAGAAACAGCATGTCTCTAGGCCTTGTAGTTTTTGGAGAAGAAGTTGTTCACGCGGACGCCCACACCGCAGAGTGACGACATAATAATTTTTTCGGGTACACCCGCCCGTCATCGCAGTTCAGGAAAATCTACTGACCGCAGAGGCTTGTAACTTCATACACATGTTTATACTATCAAAAACGCGAGCTGATTAGATTTTGAGAGCAATCCCATGAAAATTGACCGATTTATGAGCGATTTTCTCACAGGTACCAATCGGAAAGCTTAAAATTCATGTGAACCCCCCTATTATCTTTTTAAGTATTGCATTTAAAGCAATAAAATGTATTGGGACGTAGTAGGAAACCGTATGTGGAAAGTCTAGAAAGCAAGTCAAATTTCCCCCCCGACTCCTTGTAGGGGTCAAACTGGGGTCATAAAATAGCCAATTTCGTCTTTTTCTCTTATATCTCCTTTATTCTTGCTTCTAGAGCTTTAGAATGTATTAAGAGGTATTGGGAAACCATATGTGAAGAGTTTAGATAGCTGGCAAGATTTACCCCCGTTCCCCCCCTTATGGGTCAAACTGGGGTCATAAAATAGCTGATTTTGTGTTTTTGCTTTATATCTCCTTTATTCTTGCTTTTAGAGTTTTAGAATGTATTAAGAAGTATTGGGAAACCTTATGTGTAGAGTCTAGATAGCCCGTCAGATATACCCCCGACCCCCTTATGGGTCAAACTGGGGTCATAAAATAGCCTATTTTGTGTTTTTGCTTTTTAACACTTTTATTCTTGCTTTTACAGCTTTAGAATGTATTAAGAGGTATTGGGAAACCATATGTGAAGAGTTTAGATAGCTGGTCAGATTTACCCCCGGTCCCCCCTTATGGGTCAAACTGGGGTCATAAAATAGCCGATTTTGTGTTTTTGCCTTATATCTCCTTTATTCTTGATTTTAGAGTTTTAGAATGTATTAAAAGGTATTGGGAAACCATATGTGAAGAGTCTACATAGCTGGTCAGATTTACCCCTGCACCCCCTCCTTATGGGTCAAACCGGTGTCATAAAATAGCCTATTTTGTGTTTTTGGCTTTTATCACTTTTATTCTGCTTTTACAGCTTTAGAATGTATTACGAGGTATTGGGAAACCACATGTGAAGAGTCTAGATAGCTGGTCAGATTTACCCCGGTCCCCCCCTTATGGGTAAAACTGGGGTCATAAAACAGCTGATTTTCTGTTTTTGCCTCACATGTCCTTTGGATTTTTGCTTTTACAGCTTTAGAATATATTAACAGGTAGTTGGAATTCATTCTTGCTTTCACAGCTTTAGAATGTATTAAGAGGTATTGGGGAACCTTATGTGAAGAGTCTAGATAGCGACCACGTTTACCCCCTGACCCCCCCTTATGGGTCAAACTGGGCTCATAAAATAGCCAATTTTCTGTTTTTGCCTCACATGTCCTTTGGATTTTTTGCCTTTACAGCTTTAGAATGTATTAACAGGCAGTTGGAATTTGTGGAGAGTCTAGGTAGCTGGTCAAATTAGCCCTCTGACCCCCTTATGAGTCAAACTGAGGTCATAAAATGTCAATTTTTCTGTTTTTGCCTCATATCTTCATATATTACCTTATTATGAGCATTTTTCATAAGATATAAATAGGCTTGTGGGAACATTGACCTTTTATTTACTCATTGGGATAGATGTGGTCACAGCATTGTGTCATAAACTTCTTACCTTTCCAAAGACTCAAATTTTACTATGCCTCTTTCTAAAATATTAATAGATATATGGTATTTATAAAGCACTGTTACTCTTTAATTAAGTAGTTTTATGGTGTAACTTTCAACCTATTAAAAGTATTGATGCTTTTTGCTTTCTGAGCCACAGCATTTATTCAAGTAACTTTTTTGCAATTTATAACCATAGAAAACAAAATAAAGCTTAAATTTTTCTTTCATGTTAATGCATAAACTTCCACACTGTCTACTTAACTTTCACTTCTTCACTCAGCACTGCATATTTTTATTTTCAAAAACCTTTTTCTACTGTATATTATAGTGCAGTGAACCTTTTTGGGACTCTTAGTTTTTGTTAGCAAAAACATTTAGCACACACCGACTGGAAGTAAAATATGCGGTTGGTAAACAAATCTCGACGCAATAAGAGGTGACATAACTACTAAAATAAGGACAATTTTGTTGAAAACGGCTATAAATTAAACAAATTTCACCGATTATTTGGTGTTTATGGAGAAAGTTTACTTCGAAACAACATATTAGCAATTTATTAGCGATAATGTAAGATTGTGGCTGGGGGCTGTCAAAAGCATGAGCGATATAGAGCGCGGCTACGGTATTCCCAGATGAGATTTTAGCTCTATCAGTTACATAATATGAGAGTTATGGGGCTTAAAAGTGGTAAAAAGTCAATACATTGGGTGTCAGTGAGCATTTTAGAGACCGTAAGGTCACCTTAAAATTAAAGTTATGGATTTAAAATTTTCTACAGACAATGGTTACATGTAGATTTTATATCTACTACAGTCAGATACTTGTCAAAAATACAATTTCCAGGTTACAGGACCACATATGTGGAAAATATTGAAAAAGGGTCACTCGGGTGGGTGTTTATAGCCTTCATACACAGGTTAAACGTCTATCCTTGATTTTTCTCACAAGGCATGCAATCAGAACATAAGCATATATTCCCAGATGAGATTCAGCTGTATCACTCACAGCATCTGACAGGTATAGCACTTCAAAAAAGGCAAAAAGTTCATCAATTGAGTCTCTGTGGGCATTTTACAGGCCTTAAGGTGACCTTAAATTATTGTTATGGATTTAAAATTTTTCACAGACAAAGGTGACATGTAGAGGTTATATCTACTACAGTTAAGAAACTTGTCAGTCTTTCATTTTCAAGTTATAGGGCAAAAAATGTCGAAAAAAAATGTCAGATTGCTTTATTCCAATTTTCTGACTTTACGGGGGCCATAGCTCTATTAATATTAACAGTTTCAGGTCACCATAAAGTCATAATAATCCTTTGGTAAATCTTAATATATATGCCAAGTTTGATTGAGAAAAGTGAAAAACTAAGTTAACTGGAGGGTAAAAACCCCCTTTTTGACATTAAGGGGCTATCAATGTAACGCATTATTTTTACAGCCCGACGAAAGTGGTTTAAACACGAGAATGATTTTTTCAGGGATGTACATTTCTTTGGCTTAAAGTCACAAATTATTGAGGAGAATATATTTGTTTGTTCTGTGATATGTTGAATAAGGGAAATAAAGTTATACAACAAAATGTCCTTGTTGTTTTAAGTTATATATATACATATAAACACCAAATAACAAAGATAAATGTGAAATAAATATGTTCTATTTCTGGACACCTAAAACAGTGCATACCTTCCTGTTGTGACACAATTAGCATACAAAAAGAAAAGCAACAACAGTTTTTTACACACTATTCCAAAGAAAAATGTCTCAAACAAATTTTGAATGAAATAGATTTTTATTTAATTTGGGCATTTATTTGCAGAGATAAAAAACAAAGAAACATAACATTTTACGTTTTCATTTTTTCATCACTATTTCACATTACACTCATTTAAAATTTCAAGAAACCACTATTTAAAATTGTAGATCATTCAAATAAATCTGTATGCTTTTGGAGGCTTGTGTATGCATTTAGATCTTTATTTAGAACAGCATCGTTTATACATTGTGTCACACTACATGAGCCTCTCCCTTCTCTCTCAGCCAACTTTTATAGCCTCTCACCAGTAACTAAGGCGTAGTTATACAAAATATTCTATTTTTAATTTGGCTTCCTATATCTTACTGTATATATTTCTAAATAAAAACAAATTTTCCTTACATGTTATGTCTATATTTTTTTCTAAGTAAACTACTCCATTCTCATTGAATATATGTACATCTTATGTTCTATCAGTGAGAATTATATTTCATATGGACAGATACTCTTTCAGTGTAAGAAGTGCCTTGACTAATGAAAACAAAGCTTTGTAAATTATTGTTACACTTAACAATTTTCATCAGAATAGTTTAACACTAGATACATTTATTATATTAACAATTAAGATGATACAAATATAGATTCAGTGTGTATAAAAGAAATGCTTCACTGTAAGTAAGCAGAAAGGCTATATACACACACAGTGCATGTTTCAAAAATGTGGGTTCATTTTATCAGTGCAGAAAAGACTGGCACTCGTGTAGAATTCTACAGTAACAGTAGTAAACTGGCAAGATCTACAAGAGCATTATTGATTTTCCAAGTGGGTCCTATACATATATATATAATTAAGAAGTCAAAAACAATGTTTACAAAACGTAGTTCTTTTTCAACGGCTGAAAGAAAATGACGTAACTATCCCTCTTGTAAATAATAGTCCGTGCATAGCAACAGTGACTCTGCTGCACCATCTGGCGGACGCTACGTAAACAAATTTTACGTACTTGCGTTGATAGCCCCTTAAGGTGACCTTAAGATTGCAGATACAGGGCTAAAACTTTGGCATATGAAAGATTATCAAAAAGTAGTTTAATAAGTTATTCCAACAAAATGCCGAAATCCTGACCGTTTTTGAGATACACCCAAAGTACCTATTTTTAAAATATTTAAGAAAATCAAACTCCTCCCATTCAGGCATCTAATAAATGGTCCATTTGATCAGAAAATCCTTTCTGACGTCCGGATTTAGGTCTAGGATGTAGCTGATAAATTTTATAGCACTGGTATGTGTGTGTTTTTCTGAAACCTGATGACGGGGTGTTTTTGAAAAATCAATCAATCAGTTGTCCAGGTGCTTAATCTCCGTATCAACGGATTCTAAGGCACACCATCCAATCCGTAAGGCATAAATCATGAGACATTAGACATGTTCCGAGTCGTTTCCAGGGGGGCGGTCCGGTGTTCGGTAGTAAGAAGCTATGGTGGGAATGATTTCTGAAATAGGTAGGTTTTGAGTCGACTTTTGAAACTGGAGAGATTAGGAGCACTGCGTATATCATATGGAAGATCATTCCATAACTTAGGGGCATCATATGAGAAACTATTGTTAAAATGGACCTTAGATTTATGGATGGAAGGACAGTAAGAGGGAACCAGAAGGAACAAATTTTTGGGATTGGAACGTCTTGTATTCACGGCAGATTTGTACAAGGGGAGATATGGTGCAAAATACTTAGGCTGGCCAGTGGTGAGGTACTTATAGACCAAAACTAGGGTTTTGAAGATAATACGTTGTCTAACGGGTAGCCAATGGAGTGTCCTAAGGGTGGATGTAATGTGAGTGTACTTTGAAGCACCAGTGACAAACCGTGCAAGCGCATTTTGAACATATTGGAGCCTTGTAGCATTTCGGGATGACAAACTGCGAAAAAGAGAGTTGCAATAATCCAAACGACTACTGACCAGAGCATTTGCAATCACCACTGATGTATCCACAGAAAGAAACCTCCTGATACGATGAAGGTCCCCGAGGCTGATAAAGCAGGATTTGATAACAGAATTTACGTGATTGGTGAAACAAAACTTTGCATCAAACAGAACGCCCAGATTGCGTACAACATCTGCGGGAGAGAGACAATTACCCAGGATATTGACAGGTAGTGAGTCACTGAGCCATTTGTGTCTGTCTTTGGCACCGAAGACTATGAATTCTGTTTTATCAGGATTTAGCTTGAGTTTGTTTTCAGACATCCAGACCTGAATATCATTCAAACATGATTTAAGACGGTCAAAAGACTTGAGACTATCGTCAGGGGATAAGTGAATGAACAACTGGGTGTCGTCCGCATAGAAGTGGTAACGGACTCCGGTATAATTTCTGATGACTTGACTCAGAGGTGTTGTGTAGAGGGAAAACAGAAGGGGACCTAAGACAGAACCTTGGGGGACTCCAAACTTCAATTTGAACAAATTCGAAAGACTAGAACCAATCTTGACTGACTGAAAACGATCCTGGAGATAGGATCTAAACCATTTTAATGCCGATCCAGCAAAACCAAATCTAGACGACAGACAAGATAGGAGTGTGTCATGATCGATAGTATCAAATGCCGCAGACAGGTCGAGTAGCACTAGTGCTGTAGGCATGCCCTTGGACAGAGATAGGTGAATCTCATTTTTGATGCACAGCAAGGCAGTTTCTGTCGAGTGTCCTACCTTGTAGGCTGACTGGAAAGTATTACCAAGATCATGAGAATCCATGTGAGATCTAATTTGGGCAGCCACAATTCGCTCGACCAATTTTGACAAGAAGCTAAGGCCGGACACTGGTCGGTAGCTCTTCAAATCCTCTTTTGAAAGGGTGGACTTTTTGAGGAGGGGAGTGACAATAGCCTGTTTGAAAGGATTAGGGAAAATGCCGTTTTTGAGGGACAAGTTAACTAGTTTAGTCAATGAAGGGAGAAGAATGTCAATACATTGTTTCACAATGTGAGTGGGGCATGGATCAAGGGAGCAAGTTTTAGAAGGGGATTCCTTGATAAACTTAAGGACTTCAGTCTCAGTGACAGCTTGAAAGGAACAGAAAGTCGGCGGCTCCTTGTCTGGATGAAGAACCTGAGATCGGGTATATTTAAAGGTGTCTCGAATCTCGAAAAAATGCTCAAGTAAAGTTTAAGGTCTCCTCAAAGTATCTCAAAAAATTTTCCCGCCCCTATAGTTTTAAAGAAAGATACAAAGGAAAGAAAAATCTGAAAGCCCAAGAAGTTATTCAAGGGAGACAATAATCCGGCGGAGGCAGGTGGCGACGGTGATCAGTCGAAGCTACGTGAAAGCAAATAAGCGCCCCTGATGGGCCGCTTAATTAGGTCGGATAATAGAAAGAACAAAATAACAGGTTTATATGGATTTGGGAGAGTGGGATTGAGGTTAGATAATTGAAAATTCTGATAATAGAGAGTCAGAAAATAGAGGTTCTACTGGGATATAACAGATCGTGATCCTAATATTGCTAATCGTTGTGAAATCTCTTGTAACCCCTTGTTCGTTATTTCTGTATTAACTCTTATCTGTTACCTTTCTTCTCACTCTGCTGAGCTTCGGCCTTCTTCTGCCCTTCTTTATTTTCTTTAGGCTGGGCTTTAGTATTTCTCATGTTTTTGTCCTTAGTATGCTCCGTCTTACCACTTGATACATGGGCAGGTTTCCATGGTATCTCAGCAGTCTTTTCAAAGGGCAGATTCTGGTCTTTTTCCTCTTTTTTAGGGGGAGCAATTTCTGGTGGTTGCGACTTTGGTAATGAAGGAGGTATATCTTTGCGACCAGCTTGACCATGTAATTTTAGGGCTTTTGATTTGCCCCCTGGAGAATTTGAGGAGTCAGGGGGTTTCATAGGTGTCTGCTGAACACTGGCTGTCCCCTCTAAACTCTCAGCTGGAAGCCCACTACCCTGGTGAGTGTTTGGTACCTGGATACAAAATATTTGAAAAAGTAGTCCGACATTAACCCCTGTAAGTTTTTCACATGGAGGTTTTATAGCTTTAGGGAATTAGATAAAACACCTGGAACAAAAGCATTTTAATAAGTAATCATACGTTAATCCCTGTAAGTATTTTAAGCATTTGGCATGGGTTTTTTAGCTTTAAACAACTGTGGGTTTGGCATCCAAGAAATTGGTTAACTAGATTTGAGATAATACTGCATTACGAAAGCTACACTGGAACTTCACCTTAAAGTTTATGTGTCAACAACTTGTAGCCAGTTTGCATTAACTCAGATGACACCGTAAATATTGTCGATTTATAATATAAATGGTTGGGTTTTTGATGGTTATGGCATTGCATAATATTTAGAAACTGTATCAAACACTCATGTAATGTAACTTAGATTATCAAAATTGATATGTTGTTTAAACAGTTTTATCATTTTACCAACTATGACAAAAGAGGCTTAGATCTAGATTCAGAAAAACAAATGATACTCATTATGTATCGAACATAAAACAGCCAATGATTTCCCATAGATTGGTTGTGCATCCCAGACCTCTAGGACTGAATAATAATAAGTGAGTTACAAGAACTTTTATGGTTGGCCATCCTCATTTGATTTGAAGGAAGAATCTAAGGGTTGCCAAAAAAAATTAGTAAAAATCCAGTCTAGACTGTAGAGCACTTAAAAAGTGAAAGTCCATGAGAAAATAGTAAAGGTGTTGCCAGATACTGTCCAAAACAGAATTGGCTTCAGATCCTCTACCAAAAATACTGTCAAAAAGCAATTCCATATGTAAACTATGAACCCCAAAAAGCCTCCATATATAAAATTTTGCTGATACTTAATACTGTTCCTTTATATGTCATTGAGTAGAAAGTAAGCCTAATGCCCAATGTCAGATGGCAAAAAAGAAAACAAAACTAGACCAAGGATTCATCTGTGGCCAGATCCAAGATGTATCCACCAGAAAAGGACAACTAACATTATTTTTAGATTAACATCATTTTTCAAGATGGCGGCCGAAACTCAGAAAATTCTTAATTATTCACAGAAATTAAAGGAGTAGTCCTTATTGTCCAACGTTTGCCCAAAATCACTCTATGTGTTACAGTTTTTGAGATAAATGACATGTTCCATTTCTGTTAAAATTCAAGATGGTGGACAAAATTCAGAAAATTCTTAATTATTCACAGAAATTAAAGGAGTAGTCCTTATTGTCCAACGTTTGCCCAAAATCACTCTATGTGTTACAGTTTTTGAGATAAATGACATGTTCCATTTCTGTTAAAGTTCAAGATGGCGGCCGAAACTCAGAAAATTCTTAATTATTCACAGAAATTAAAGGAGTAGTCCTTATTGTCCAACATTTGCCCAAAATCACTCTATGTGTTACAGTTTTTGAGATAAATGACATGTTCCATTTCTGTTAAAATTCAAGATGGTGGACAAAATTCAGAAAATTCTTAATTATTCACAGAAATTAAAGGAGTAGTCCTTATTGTCCAACGTTTGCCCAAAATCACTCTATGTGTTACAGTTTTTGAGATAAACGACATGTTCCATTTCTGTTAAAATTCAAGATGGCGGCCGAAACTCAGAATATTCTTAATTATTCACAGAAATTAAAGGAGTAGTCCTTATTGTCCAACGTTTGCCCAAAATCACTCTATGTGTTACAGTTTTTGAGATAAATGACATGTTCCATTTCTGTTAAAATTCAAGATGGTGGACAAAATTCAGAAAATTCTACATTTTCAGTGGTCCTAGAGGAGTAGTCCTTAACATCCCGGGGATCCAATATTTGCTCGAAATCGCTCTATCTCTCGCAGTTTTCCAGGTAAACAACATTTTCCATTTCCGCCTCAAATAAAGATGGCTACTGAAATTCAAAAGTATAGGTTGGTTTCACATTGCAAACCTCTAAAGTATAAGTGAGTTATAAGTACTTTAAGTTTGACTATCTTTGTTTGACCTTGATTAGGAGGGGCCAAAGGTCAAATCTGAAGCTTTCATCTTGTTTTTCAGAATGAGGTTAGTTTCAATCCCAGGGAAGCTTACCTCCTAACGAAGATATCCTGCAAATTTGGTGAAGCTAGAAGGTGTAGTTTTCCACTGACAGCGATATCGAAAATGTTTCCACAGGTAGCAGTGGCGGGGCGGTGTAGCAAACACTTAACCAAAGTATCCACTGGATGCATCCAATGGATACAAATATTATGTTTAACCCCCAGCAGTATAGATATACTGATTAAGAATGTTTCTACCTAAAAACTCATGTTTCTTTCACCATCATTTCTTTATTTTAACCTTACAAAAAAATTTTCTTTGGGTCTAGATATGTGTACATGTTTAATTTCACTGACGATTCTCATTTACTCCATCAAAGTTTGGCCTAAAACATAAACAAATTGTCCTAACTTTAAACTCAATGTCAGTTTGCATCTGTGAAGAGTTTAAGATCATCTTACAATGTAGGTTCTGTTCAAGGTTTGTTACAACAACAACTCATATATTACATACTTTGTATCCCTGGCTTAGTATTGAAGATATTGAGCAAAAATATAACAGAAATCATTTGGAGTTTAAGGTCACCTTAATGTATGACACTAATCTAAGGCTAGTTACATAAACATGCAACATTTCAATAAAATCTGTCATGGTTTATTCTACAGAAGCATAGAAAAATTTAAACGCAATATAACTATGTACATGGTAGTTTAAGGTCACCTTAAAATAGGACTAGATAAATCACAAACTTCTTTTGAATTGAATCCATCAAGCTGTTTTGGCGATACTATCCAGAAATAAAAATATAAAAAACAAATTTAATATAATTATGTTATTACTAGGAGTTTAAGGCTACCATAAAATAGGGCATATCTCTATAAGCAATGACATCCACATGCCAAATTTTTAATTAACCTGTCAAGCCATTAAATGTATAAATGTTTCTCTTATTATTATTATTATTTGTCAGCGACCTTCTTTTAACTATTTTTGTCTTGGTAAAAAACTAGTATATACAGAACTTTCACAAAAAAAATAACCTTTGCACTTGCAATCTATAAAGTTTGAAATCAAAACTGAAACAAGAAGGAAAACAGTAGTTTGAAAGAGCATTCTGATACAAATAATTGTAACACATTAAAACTAACTTTGTAGCTCACTTTCAAATTGTTTTCATGTCATTGTACAAATAGGATGTATCGAGAAAGAAATGTTAGAATTTACCCATTGGGAAACCCCTACTATTTCCTTATCAATAACTTTTTGGCAGTCATTTGAATATTATTGATTTTTGTAATTACATAACATTGTTGGTAGCCTAGCTTAAGGCTCAAATTTTTACCATATCTTTGCAAACATGTACACAAATATTTGGCAGGTTGGGGTCAAATCCTTTCGAAAGGATTTAAATCCAAATCCAATTCCTTTGAAATTTTTCAAATCCAAATCTTTTCTTTTCAAAAGCAATTTAACTCAAAATCCAAATCCTTTTTGAAAAAGGAATTAAAAATCTTTTTTCAGTTTATAACTTTTGTCACAAAATCGTAAAAGACGCACATTACAACATGTATTACATACATCTAGACAATTTGGCCAAGGAATTACAAACTTTAGTTAGCACTGTTTCAGTTCAGACCAGTGAAACCCAAGTTGTGGAGAGATATGAGACTTTATTATTTCATGTGTTTATTATATAAAACTTGCATAAACCAGCAGGTGTCTCATAAGTTTGAGGAAGCCTTGCTGAGGAAGAAAGAACAGTGCAGTGTTTACATTTAGCTTTAAAATTACATGCAATCCTGTCATCTTTGAAAAACTTTGGCTGTTTAATCAGTGTTATTGGTAATCCTTATGACAAATATTAACTGGTAATCATAAAGCACTTCTACATGTTGGGACATATAAGCCCATCAGACAAATTGATGTCACAGCCAGCATATGTAAGGGTACCTTATCAAAATTTAACTTTATTATTGCAACCAAAAGTTTTCCACCATTTTAAGGAAATTGAGACTTTAGCAAGGCTACATTGTAAGAACAACGTCTGATGAATATGTCTCACATTTAAAGGGGTGAACCCAATGATGAATCTTATGTACTGTTGTGAATTAAGCATTTCTGTACAATGATTTACAATTTCAAGAGCATAGGGAATTTATAAAATTGATTAATTTCATATTCAGCATTTTAAAAGCTTGTATTACAGCCCCCTTACTGAATACACAAGATGTTTAGTTGTCGTGTAACAAATGCAAAATTAAGTAATGGGACGATGTTTGTTAGAAACTGGATAGTTTGCTGTTTGGCTGCCCCGAAAACAAAGTTCAGTTCAAACGTCTGAAATTCTGACTCAAAAAAAAGGTTTACAAATCAATATTACATGCTATTTTCACTCATTTATAAAACTTGCATGTTATTGCTAATATGATGAAATTTTCCCAAAATATCTATGGATTTTATGTTTTAACCATATTTTCAACAAAGTGATAAGATGTTAAGTTAAAGTTCTGCATTTTGAATTGTTTTGAAAATACTGGTTTGACGATCAAATAAGCTATCAAGTATGCCAGTTTGCAGAGATACTAAATATGGAACCCAAAATTCTAAATGATTTCCCAGTACTAGTAAAACTAGAGGATCGCTCGCAAAAAAAAAAGATAATGTTTTTGCATAGCAAAAACAAAGCGTCCCGAAAAGGCTATAAAGGTGAGTGCTAAAGTATTAAGAAAATGCTTCGTTTCTAGCCTTATACTGTTGTGGCAACCAAAGTCAGCGCAGTCTGCTCTATCTAGCACGGTTTTCAAGATATAAGCATTTTTGTGTTTTGCAAAAAATAAAAAAATTAAAAATGTCCGCTATATTTGGCGAGACAAAAATATTTTGAAAATTGGCATAGCTACTCTACAGAGATACCCAGCAGGTCCAAAATTTTGTTGAGTTCGCTCCATATAGCACAGTTTTTGAGATATAAGCATTTTTGTGTTTTGCAAAAACTTTGAAAATTCAAAATGGCCACCATTTTTGGGGAGACAAAAATTTTTGTCAAGAACACTGCCGCGGTGTGTATCTCCCGCCGAGCATTAAAGCAGAAGAAATAGCTTTTCCGAGATATTCACAATTTTTCATTTTCGTGTGTGAAAGCTCTTCCAAAAGTAGGTGAATGAGTTATTTGAGAAAAATTGGCTATCTGCAATACTATTAAGAGATAATTCACATTTACTCATTTCAAGTAGGTGAATAATTATCTATGGGTCTGAAACTTCACCAAGTGAAAGCTCTCCCAAAAGTAGGTGAATGAGTTATTTGAGAAAAATTGGCTATCTGCAATACTTTTAGAGATAATTCGCATTTACTCATTTTGAGTAGGTGAGTAATTAGCTATGGGTCTGAAACTTCACCATGTGAAAGCTCTCCCACAAGTAGATGAATGAGTATTTGATAAAAATTGGGTATCCGCAATACTTTTACAGATAATTAGCATTTACTCATTTTGAGTAGGTGAATAAATAGCTATGGGTCTGAAACTTCACAGAGTGAAAGCTCTCCCAAAAGTAGGTGAATGAGTTATTTGAGAAAAATTGGCTATCTGCAATACTTTTAGAGATAATTCACATTTACTCATTTTGAGTAGGTGAATAATTAGCTATGGGTCTGAAACTTCACCAAGTGAAAGCTCTTCCAAAAGTAGGTGAATGAGTCATTTGAGAAAAATTGGCTATCTGCAATACTTTTAGAGATAATTCGCATTTACTCATTTTGAGTAGGTGAATAATTAGCTATGGGTCTGAAACTTCACCAAGTGAAAGCTCTCCCAAAAGTAGGTGAATGAGTTATTTGAGAAAAATTGGCTATCTGCAATACTTTTAGAGATAATTCGCATTTACTCATTTTGAGTAGGTGAGTAATTAGCTATGGGTCTGAAACTTCACCAAGTGAAAGCTCTCCCAAAAGTAGATGAATGATTAATTTGAGAAAAATTGGCTATCTGCAATACTTTTAAAGATAATTCGCATTTACTCATTTTGAGTAGGTGAGTAATTAGCTATGGGTCTGAAACTTCACAGAGTGAAAGCTCTCCCAAAAGTAGGTGAATGGGTTATTTGAGAAAAATTGGCTATCTGCAATACTTTTAGAGATAATTCGCATTTACTCATTTTGAGTAGGTGAGTAATTAGCTATGGGTCTGAAACTTCACCAAGTGAGAGCTATCCCAAAAGTAGGTGAATGAGTTATTTGAGAAAAATTGGCTATCTGCAATACTTTTAGAGATAATTCGCATTTACTCATTTTCAGTAGGTGAGTAATTAGCTATGGGTCTGAAACTTCACCATGTGAAAGCTCTTCCAAAAGTAGCTGAATGAGTTATTTGAGAAAAATTGGCTATCTGCAATACTTTTAGAGATAATTCGCATTTACTCATTTTGAGTAGGTGAATAATTAGCTATGGGTCTGAAACTTCACAGAGTGAAAGCTCTCCCAAAAGTAGGTGAATGAGTTATTTGAGAAAAATTGGCTATCTGCAATACTTTTAGAGATAATTCGCATTTACTCATTTTGAGTAGGTGAGTAATTAGCTATGGGTCTGAAACTTCACCAAGTGAAAGCTCTCCCAAAAGTAGGTGAATGAGTTATTTGAGAAAAATTGGCTAGCTGCAATACTTTTAGAGATAATTCGCATTTACTCATTTTGAGTAGGTGAGTAATTAGCTATGGGTCTGAAACTTCACCAAGTGAAAGCTCTCCCAAAAGTAGGTGAATGATTTATTTGAGAAAAATTGGCTATCTGCAATACTTTTAGAGATAATTCGCATTTACTCATTTTGAGTAGGTGAGTAATTAGCTATGGGTCTGAAACTTCACCATGTGAAAGCTCTTCCAAAAGTAGGTGAATGAGTTATTTGAGAAAAATTGGCTATCTGCAATACTTTTAAGAGATAATTCGCATTTACTCATTTTGAGTAGGTGAGTAAAATGGCCGCCATTTTTGGCAAGATAAAATTTTTTTGAAAATTGGCATGGCTACTCTGCAGAGATACCCTGTGGGTCAAAAATTTCGTCGAAATCACTCTATCTAGCAGGGTTTTCGAGATATAAGCATTTTTGTGTTTTGCAATTTTGCGAAAAATTCGAAAATTCAAAATGGCAGCCATTTTTTGCGAGAAATTTTTTGTTTGAAAATTGGCATGGCTACTCTGCAGATATACCCTGTGGATCAAAAATTTCGTCGAAATCGCTCTATCTTGCAGGGTTTTCGAGATATAAGCATTTTTATGTTTTGCAATTTTTGCGAAAAATTCGAAAATTCAAAATGGCCACCATTTTTGGCGAGACAAAAATTTTTTCAAAATTGGGATAACTACTGTGCAGAGATACCCTGTGGGTCAAAAATTTCGCCGAAATCGCTCTATCTAGCACGGTTTTCGAGATATAAGCATTTTTGTGTTTTGCAATATTTGCGAAAATTTCGAAAATTCAAAATGGCCGCCATTTTGGACGAGACAAAATTTTTTTGAAAATTGGGAAAACTACTCCGCAGAGATACCCTGTGGGTCAAAAATTTCGTCGAAATCGCTCTATCTAGCACGGTTTTCGAGATATAAGCATTTTTGTGTTTTGCAATTTTTACGAAAATTTCGAAAATTCAAAATGACCGCCATTTTTGGCGAGACAAAAATTTTTTGAAAATTGGGAAAAGTACTCCGCAGAGATACCCTGTGGGTCAAAAATTTTGTCGAAATTGCTCTATCTAGCACGGTTTTTGAGATATAAGCATTTTTGTGTTTTGCAATTTTTGCGAAAATTTTGAAAATTCAAAATGGCCGCCATTTTGGACGAGACAAAAATTTTTTGAAAATTGGGAAAACTACTCCGCAGAGATACCCTGTGGGTCAAAAATTTCGTCGAAATCGCTCTATCTAGTACGGTTTTCGAGATATAAGCATTTTTGTGTTTTCCTTATTTGGAAAATTCGTAATGATTAATTAATCATTAATTACTCGGCCATTTCTTGACCAATCAATGCCAAAATCTAATGATTTCCAGATTTTAATAGAATGAATGTATTTGCCAAGTTTCAGGTGAATTGATAAAATTCCTTTCAAGTTATCATCCGGACAAGCTTCCCCATCGAAAAAAGACATTTTTGGTCATGTGACCTCTCTGATTGGTTGAAATGTCACTGCAGCATATTCAAAAAAATTCCCCAAGGCTACTGCCTAAACCTGCCAAATTTGAAAAGAATCCGCCTAACGGTTACAGAGTTATAAGGAAAACAAAATGCGGAGCCGGCGGAGCCGGCGGAGCCGCCGGAGCCGGCGGAGCCGGCGGAGCCTGAAGCTCTCCCATACACAAACAAGCGTCCCTTGCGGGACGCTTAATTCCATTTGTGAAATTCAGACATTCACAGCCAATTTACTCACAATCTTTTCCCCAAATATTCAAATTTATAAGCATATACATTTATATCTACTCTCCCATATTCCTGAATCTTTTATATGTATGAAATTACATCGTTTCTTTCAGGAAGTTTCAGTGTTATAATCTATCACACGCTGTATTTGTGGTAAATAGGGGGGACATACAGACAGTAATATCTTTTTTATTATTCACCATGAGTTGTATTTGACCTGTATAGGGGGATATACAGAGTATATACAGGATATATATATATATTTTGTACACAACAGCACCTCCATTTCATGGATTATAAGCGTCAATAACTTCTGGTTTTTCACTAATATCTCGAGAACTATGTAACTTACAAATGGATTTATGTATCATTAGTAAGGTCTTTTTACAGTGCTTCTGCTTGTGTTTGTTGCATAAAAATCCATGCAGAAATGAATGAGATATTTTAAGTTAAAGATTGAATTTTTAATTTCCCTGTAAGTTGCCCATGCTTTTTGACAGCCTTTTTCACATTCTTTCCTCAAATATTCATTTACTTAACTCAGACCAAAATCATACCAAATGGTGGATAATAAAACATCCCTCATTAGACATATACATAAAAAATATATCACTCATGAAGAATAACAATATGATACTAATATTGTTATCTTCCTTTGTGATATATTTTTCCTGTATATGTCATTCAAGAAGTTTTTGAGCCATCTGCTATTTGGACAATTGCAATTGGAAATTCATCAACAAGTGACAATGTCTTTCATTAATATTTCAGAAACTATATTACCCAGAATATATACAGCATTAGAAAGGTATGTTGAAAAAGCTTCTGCAAGTATGGTTGGTTTCCGAGATGTAGCCCAGGCAAGATTTTAAAGGTCAAAGTCACTACAGTAAGGTCAAAGGTCAAATCAAGTTCACAACATGATATTGTAGAGCTACATCCCCAACCAATGCCCTTAATAAATATGAAGTTCCTATAGCTCAGCGTTTCTGAGATACAGCCCAGACAAGATATTTTTTCCCAACACCCAGCAGTCCAACCACACACTCACCCAGCCAGATGCCATGGGTGAAAATTATACCCACACAGCCTTTAAAGGCTGAGGTGTGAAACATCAAGCGAGTCACATGACAAAGTCACATGACTGAGTTACATGAGTCACATGACTGAGTCACATGGTTAATGAGTTACACGATCAAGTACCTTCATCTGTGCCATCTGTTCAACTTGTTTAGTCAGCGCCTCCAACCGCTGAAACATGACATTGTTAGAGGCTTGAAGCTTTTCTTGTTCTTGCTGGTAACATAAAATAAAAGCAAAGATAATTATCAATCAAGGTAGCAATAATACAGAAAGTTAAACTTTCGGTTTTTTCCAGTGTCCCACTACAGTTGCATCAGTCATATCAGCAAAGATATGGGCTGGTATTCATATAATATCTCAAACTCAGTCTCCGAAACTTAAATATAATCCTTATGAATTAAGGTTTAAGCCTTCAGTTGAGTTTAAACTCAAACTGAAACTCAAATCTGAGTTTAAACTCAAACTTAAACATAATACTTATTCTCAAGTTAGTATATGCTTAAACTCAGGCTAAAAATCAATTGTAACCCCAATATTTAGGGATTATGGATTTATGCCCCTGTTCCACCAAAGGATTTAGCCCTGATTGGTCCTGCAACCGTTAATCCTTGAGACTCTGCAAAAAACATGAATAATGGGTGGAGCAATGGATCCAGTTCTGCAATTGTTCTCAGGAAGCCTCAGACCTCCTCAGACAACTCACGATTGTTCCCCGACTAAGAGGCGATTAAGCCAAGATTGGCACCGATCCTGTCTGGGACATACCAACTGGATCTGAGACTGGTCTGAGACCTCCTCAGACTTCCTGAGACTAATAACAGATTTCCTCAGACAGGTATGGCAAATTGTTTTTCTTTCCATGGTGGGTCAGGGATAGATCTGGGATTAAGTCCAGACCTCCTGGGACTAAAACAAAGCTGACCTGGCATTAACAGTCCCAGGAAGGCTCCGACAACATAAGATTGTGTATATTTGGGTCTGATGAGGCTTCAGGAAATCTGAGACTGGAATGTTTGTGAGTAGGGGCAAAAGTCACAAAAGTGGATTGGTTACAGTCATGAAAAATATCAAACATGTTTGATTTTATACCAACCTCAACAGATCCAAATAGACTCAAGCAGACTGTCTAGGACTCAACATTTTTAGAAAACATATTCACAAAATACCTTAATTAGGAGCCTTAGTCATGTGGTGAAGCAGGGGCATTAATTTGCACAATAAGAGTCTTAAATGTCTGAGATTATGGCTGCATTAGTTTGGTTTGACCATGTTTTGATTGGAGTTACTGGGGTTAGTAGGAATCTGCTTGAGGTTTTAACATCACTTTCAACACTACAGGTCATATCACTGCTGGTAGTTTTATGAGCAGAGGAAACCAGTAAATACAGTTGGTCAAGGTTCTGTACTGTAAACTGCTGACCATCGGTAAGCAACTACCAACTTTCCCACAAGGGGTCCGGGGTTTAAACCACAGACATCAGAGGTGGGAGGTTAGTGTGTTCACACTGCACCACTGTGGCCCCCCTATGTAGTATTGTAACATAAAAGAACAAAACAAACTATTATTCCTCAGCCAGATTTGATGGGTGGCTCTTCAGATTTCCTCACCCACAAATAAACAAAAGCTTGACACTTTAACCAAATTCAACTTAAGGGGTATCTCTAGGGATGAACCAATATACTGTACACAAGAATATTGCAGTGAGAACCATTTCATTGCTGGGGCTGTCACAAAATGGCATACCAGTACAATATATTTCTGTTCAAAATAACACCCAGGTTCAAATAAACTCCTGGTTCAAACTAGAAGAATGTTTTTGCTGACAAAAACGAAGCGGCCCTGATGAAAAAGAAGTCGCCCATAAAAGATATCAACATGTGCATCATAAGCAATAGAAACTGTGAACTTTATTGCATTGTGTACATTACTTGTCCCTATTTTCATCTTTAATAAGTGTGCAGAATTAAAGTGAGGTCAGCTGAACAATACAATAGCTGGAGATTAAAAACTCCATAATTTCACTGCAAGGTGGCCATAACTTTATTCATATTGGGACTTTAACGTGACCATAAAATAAGAATGTCCCTTTTCTCATTCTTTATAAGTGCATAAAGTTTAGATCAGGTCAGTTGAACAATAAGATAGCTGGAGGCTGAAACTTCCTTTTTCACTGTAAGGTCACCATAACTTCATTCATATTGCGACTTTAAGGTGACCATAATATGAGAATGTCCCTTCAATATCAATATATGTTAGATATGGAAAAAGAAAGGAGCCAGACGGCTTTATTCAAATGTTATGACTTTAGGGGGGCCAAAATTATATTAACAGTTTAAGGTCACCTTAAAGTCAGGATAACCCTTTGGTTTGCCATCCTTTATAGGTGTGCAAAGTTTAACTGAGGTCAGTCAAACAATAAGATACCTGGAGGCTGAAAACCCCCTTATTTAACTTTAAGGTGGCTACAACTCCATTCATACTGTGAGTTTAAGGTCACCATAAGTATTATTTTTATCTAGTTTAATACCAGTGATAATTTTAATATACAAAATGGAAAAAGAAAGGAGCCAGAGGATTTTACTCCAATTTGATGACTTTAAGCAGGCCATATGTCCATTAACATTTGGAGTTTAAGGTCACCATACAGTCAGGACATTCCTTTGGCAAATCTTAATATATGTGCCAAGTTTGGTTGAAAAAAGTAAAAACTAAGTGAACTGGAGGGCTAAAACCCTCTTTTTTGACATTAAGGTGACCTTAAGAGTGCAGCTACAGGGCTAAAACTTCGGCATGTGAAAGATTATCAAAAAGTAGCTGAATAAGTTATTCCAACAAAACGCCGAAATCCTGACCGTTTTTGAGATACAGACCAATAACCCATTTTTTAAAATTTTACGAAAATTAAACGCCTCCCATTCAGGCATCTATGGTCCGATTGATGAGAAAATCCTTTCCGACCTTGGAAATTTGGTCTAGAATGTACCTGATAAATTTTTTGCACAGGTGTGTGTGGTTTTTTCCGAAACGCGATGACGGGGTGTTTTGGAGTTATGCTTAAGGTTACCTTAAGTTAAGCTTAAGGTCCACGCAAAGTATCCCAAAAATTTTTCCCGCCCCTATAGTTTTAAAGAAAGATAAGACGGAAAGAAAAATTTGAAAGGCTAAGAAGTTATTCAAGGGAGACCATAATCCTAAGCGGCCCTGACGGGCCGCTTAATTAACACCTGGTACCAGGCACACTGTTTATAATTTATAACACTGTTTTTATATTTAAAAAGAACGCCTGGTTCAATTTAACGTCTGGTCTGATGTCATTTGAAAATAATTAACGCCTGGGCCATATTTTTGAAAAATATGGTATCTGCCACTGTTGTCTACTGGGTAACACAGAGGACGTGGGTTCAATCCCAGGTACAGGCAGATACATAGTGGCTCAGATGACCACTTAAAATGGCGGTCCTCTGCCATTGGGTGCTGTTGCCAGTGGTAGGATAAAGAACCTCAAGGACATTGATAAATGGCCATCCCTGAGATTTTGTCTTTCAGTCAGGGGAATCTGAGTTACTTGAGAGCTTGGGCTGTCCTTTTGCAGTTGGATGGGTCATATAGCACTTTGAGTCCTGTAGTATATTTAATAGATATTGCGCTGAGTATAAATACACAATATTCTGAAATGGTATTCTGCGAAGTGACCGTGGACAGGGCTTTTTCAGAATTCTGGGCCCGTATTCACAAAGATTCTTATTCTTAGAATTATGCTTATTCTTACAATTTTTCTAAGAATGGCGTTTATTCTTGGAATTTTTCTAAGAATAAGAAATTGCTATATGCACAAAACTCTTATTCTTGACACCAAAAGTACATCCAAATACAGAAAGTCACTTCTGGGCCTGTATTCACAATGATTCTTAGAAGTTTTCTTTGAACTACACTTAGTCTAGCCTGTGCACACATTTCCTTTTACTTCTATTCTTAGAATTATTCTTAGCTGAGAATTGTTTTGTTAATAGGATTTTATTCTAAGAATAAGAAAACTCTTAGCAAAGAATTTTTCTTAGACTTAAGTGTAATTCTAAGAAAAATTGTGAATCTTTGTGAGAATCTTTGTGTATACAGGCCCTGGAATCACGAACGCAGAACAGTAAACAAAATAACACTGTTGAATTCTGCATGTATCGTCCCTTGGAATACAAATGTAAACAAACACCTCACTGTTATATAAATGGTTAACAAATCACAAGATTGTCATTTCTTACTTGATTTTAATAAATAGTATATTGTTTTAACAGCTTACAAGAAATTGAAAGCAGCTATAATAATAATCTCTCAATACTTCTCAACAAATTTCCAAATTTCCATGCAAAATAAAAATACTTGTTTATTTTTGGCCAACATGTCATCACATATGTTTCATTGATGGAACAGCCCACATGGCTATGGACTTATTTTGAATTTCACGCAAAATTTATGCTTAGTTTTACCAAAACATTGATGTAGCCATTTTAGGATAGGAATAAATGCTAAATTCTCGTGCTTTATGATGGTTTTAAACTTCGGGTTTCGTGGCTTAAGTCGATACTTTAAAATCATCATACAGCACTCAATATGTCATTCATTCTAGTATAACAATAGCAAGAAGAAGTATGTACTCACATGAGCTTGTCTGATGTGTTCATTCAAGTCATCCAGTTCTTTGTCCCTCTCTTCTATCTTTTCATACAAACTGGTCTACAAAAATAGACACATTGTACAGTGCAGATTCTCATTCAGGAGAATGGATACCTTGACAAGATTAGTAGAAAGTTTGATTGATTATGAAAAGGTTGTGAGCAAACTCCCTGAATTTAGGATTCGTTAATGCCCACTGATTTTAAAACTTTCATGTAAATCCGATCAGGGCCTGTATTCTTAGAATTAGTCTTATTTTAAGAAATTTTCTTAGAATTGTCATTTTTCTTGGAAAAATTCTAAGAAAAAGAATTTTCCTATTCACAAAGATTCTTATTCTTAGAATCATACTTATTCTTTGTGGTCGGACCGGTTCTGAAAATAAAAACCGTTTTTCGGGGCTTTGAAACCGAACAAAATCCGGGATTTCGAAAGTTTACAGAGATTTGATAAAAAGTTTTACGCAAGCGTACATGAGCTATATTTTCAATAGGATATATGCATTCGCGAGATATTTTGAAGTTTGTAAACTTCATTTACCATGAATCTAAAGTGAAAATGTAAGTTATTACCTCAAGTATATATGTTCTTTATTGTTTTGACGAAATATTAACCAGCAGAAAGCCTAATGACATTTTCAATAACCGGTACTTAAATATTCTTTGCGGATTTCGTCATTTCTACCTATAAATGAAATGAAATGCAGTTTACCGGTTTACCGTTCACACCAACTACTTATTCTTAGACTTTTAAACCCTTATTCTTAGAATAAATTAAGAATTTGATTTAAGTCTAAGACTGGCACATAGCGTGCTTAACATAAGAAATGTAGTTGTTTTGGTGATTATAGTGCAGCAACTGATTGCAAATCAACATACAGAACAGAGTGTTACATATTAAGTTGTCCATTGTGTGGACTGTAGTAAAATGTTATATTACTTTCTAACTAATTTCTAACTTTCTGTTCACATATGCCAAGATCTGTATTCACAAAGTTTCTTAGAATTTTTCTTAGAATTACACTTTCTTTCTACTTCTATTCTTAGAATTATCTAAAAATTGTTTTGTGAATATGTTTTTATCCTAAGAATAAAAAAATTCTTAGCATAGAATTTTTCATAAACTTAAGTGCAATTCTAAGAAAAATTCTAAGAATCTTTGTGAATACAGGCCCCGAGCTGACTATCTCTGAAACTACTTTATGGATATTTACCAAATAAAAAGCACTGGAATTAGGGGGTAAATCGTTTGGCCTTGTGGGTATCGATATTGAATGTAAAAATATTTCAATATCGGGCGATATCGGGGGGTTCATATTGTCTACCAAATAGTCCGAATTCGGGAAACTGAAAACGTGTTATTTTAGTGTTTCCCGAACCGCTAACAGGAAGCGAAATGTATCAAAACAAAACAATGCAGTTTTCATCAAAAACGCATTGAAAACTTCAAAAATGTGAGATAAAAGTGTACAATGTCTTAAGAGTTTTGCTTTATTTCGGATATTAACAGTGTAAGTTTACAGTTTTACTTAAAATGGCGATATTGAAATACGTGTTTAGATCTCGATATCGGGAGTCCAGTTCCAAAACAATAAATATCGGCAATATCGATAAACAATTTACCCACTAACTGGAATATATAATAAATTTCCTTTGAAGTGGTAGAAATATTGTTTATTTTTGTAAATTTTCATTTACGCTCATTTATGTGGTGTTTGTAATAAAGTATTGTAAATACTTCTCATACAAATTTGGCGAGATATAACAATTAGTTCAATACTTATTTTACTACTGTAATGGCAAGGTACCACCGGAACACAAAAAATAAGTACTGCAAGATTTTGATAATATCAATAAGTATTTTATCGACCATCAGAACGGGCCTACTAAGAAACATCACCTCACTCTCAAAATAAAATGGGCTCTAAGATGGACCGAGACCCATTTTCTGTGTTTTATGAAGAATTATGCAAATACTATTGGTTGGAATTTCATCCAAAAAAATTAAAAGACGGGTCTTGGTCCAACTTAGATCCCATTAAATTTTGAAAGAGATTCGGCTCACCATCTGGATACAAACAAAAATCTGGATTTTCCCATTTACTTATTATTACATGCCTTGGCGGAAGTTTGTACTGTCTGAGTGCTTCCATTGGATATATTATTGCAGTGTTATTGTCACTGAATATATGCCTTTGGTGGTCTTGTGGGTTAGCAGGTTTTGTCAACCAATCACAGGCTGTCACCTCTGTGTGGGTTTAACTCTCACAAGTGACAATGCTGAGAATCTGTCCCAATATGACCCTGGCTGTTGAATGGGACGTAAAAGCCCAACTCTGACTTAGGTTCTTGTTATTGTAGGCCGCCCTGGTGTTCTAATAAAATTATAATCTTACATATGTATTGCAACAAAATTCAAAACCAAAATCACTTACTGGATCCTGCATAACCTGCACTTCACTTCCAGTGGTAGCCATTTCTGTCAAAAATTAAAATTTGAGATTTCTTTGATAATATTCTAAATACAACTACTGTACATTTACATCAAAATTAATACACAAGATAACAACTTAATTGTACGAACTGGAATGCAGTTCTCAACATCGAAGCACATAAAATGTCACCAATACATGTCAGAATAATTTATATAGTTTCCTTTTTTGTCTACGTTTGTAACTGTTACTATTTTTTGGATTACATTTAATTTATAATTTTCAAGTTTTGGAATAAATTTTGGTGTTTCATTTCAGTCTACATAATTTAATGCCTGCGAAACATACAAGAATGAATAAGGTTAATAATTCATTAACCTTTTTCATTCTTGTATGTTTCACAGGCAAATGACACATAATAAAAACACAATGCATTAATGATTTTGAATTTATATCCTCTTTCTTGGTTTCCTTGGAATGCTCACTTAAAAAAATTATAAAATGAGTAAAACTGAAATTGTAATTTAAAATAAAATTTTGAAGAAAGAAATTAGGCCATATAATTTTTCAAAAAAAAAAAAAAAATTTTTCCTGAACAATTAAAACTGCAATCATCAAAGCAGGATTATAACTCAGACTTTTTTAGTACATTTTTTTGTTGGGAGAGTTGAATTATGACACATTTAATACAAAAAGTGAAAGCGTGTTTGATCTGTGTGTTCATATACTACATGACTACATAAAACAGTAAATACATACAGTTGTATTAAAATAAAGAAGAATTCACAATTACTAACAGTACCTTAGCCTTGAGTTCGACTTAAAGTTAAGACTTTTGTCTTTAATTCAGGCTAAGTCTGTGGTCGTAAACTTAGCGGATTTCTCTTAGCAGCAAACTCTAAGCTTTGGCTAAGTCTTGGGCTCGAAGGTAAGTCCACCTGGGAGGGGGCCTAACTTTTGTAAACAAAGACTTAAATATGGCTGCCATAAATTTTTCTCCACTTCAAATTTGGAAATGGCTGCAAATAAAGTATAAATATATAAACCACCTCCCTAAAGTAGCCTTTAGGCATTTTTTATGTGGTAACAAGGTTTTCCATTTCAAAACAGCACTTATCCTTAGACAAATGCGTCAAATAAAGGCTATATGTCACCAATAGTATATTTTGAATAGAAATAAAAGGTCACATGACACAGTGACCATATTCAGAAAAGGGATCAACATCAAATTATTCCAAAAATCAACTCAAGTCTAGTATAAACGGCTGTAAGCTTGAGCCAGTTTTTGACTCAACTTGAGCTTGATCCCTTTTGTGAAAATCCAGAAAACCACTGTGGTTATTTGATAAGCTTGGACTAACCTAAGTCATCCTTTGAAAATCCACTTAAGTCCTGGGCCCAGCTAAGACCAAAGTCTTAGATTTAAGTCCCTGACTTAGCCAAAAACTTGGTTAAATTTAAGACCCTTTGTGAAACTGGTACTGAGTAATTTAAAATTATAACCAAAGTATGTGAAACTCGCCATCAAGGACACCAACTTCTATTTCTAAGATTTGTGGGAAATTGTAATTTTTATAATCCACTTAAATGTACTTGAAAACACACATACCCGGTAACTGAAACAAGGATTATTTGATCATTTAATCTTATGGTTAGTTTCTGGATTCTCATGTACCATTTATCATTACTATTCAATACCTATTTATTTATTTGGGGTTTCACATCACTTTCAACATTGTACAGGTCATATCCTGATGGGTAGTTTTGTGGGCAGAGGAAACCAGTACATACAGTTGGTCAAGGTTCTGTACTGTAAACTGCCGACCAGCGGTAAGCAACTACCAACTTTTCCACATAAGGTATGGGGTTTGAACTGCCAACTTCAGAGGTATGAGGCAAGTGTGTTACCACTGTGCCACCCTGGCCCCCTACTATTTAATTAACTGATAGTTAACAATTAATAGTAGATGGATATATTGAGTATTAATAAACATTTCCCTTATGATACCTAAAATGTCATGTTGACTGTATGTAATTCATGTGAAATAACTCATGAATGTCCTACCAGTTTACTCTTCAGTCTTTTAGATATATAACAGTTTAATTCATTACAAAACACTCAAAATACTCAAAAACCAAATGATGCTTCAATATATTTATATGACATTTCAAATTTAACATGCAAAGCAGTAGATTAGATTAGTTTTATTTTGTTTAATGTTTCCGAAATATGACACTGGTTGTTTTAGTATGAATTCCTATTTATTTCCACATATAATTACTTGGTTATAGAAATTAGAACTCTTTACTCATCAGAAAACCCATTTGCAAAAATTAGAAAAGATTTTTTTTCTGTATTTTTTTTCTGTATTTAAGTGACTCATATTCTCCAAACTGAAATACAGAGGCTCAAGGATGACCATGTATCAACATCCTAGAGGTTCTTTAGCCTGCCACTGAGGACAGGACCCAATGACAGAGGACCTCCATTTTAAGTGGTCATCCGAGCCATTATGTATCTGCCTGTACCTGGGTTTGAGCCCACGTCCTCTGTGTTCCAAGGCCGGTGTGTTACCCACTAGGCCACAATGGCAGGTTTTAAAAGAGGTCTCAATCCTGAACTGTAATCATGAATCAAATAAAAGTAGAGTGGTGATTGATACTTCTGGGCTGTTATTCATAAAAAATCTCAAACCCAGTCTCAAACTTACAATCTTAAAATCACAGTTTCAAACCCAAACTCAGTCCTACATAAGTATAAAAGCAAATTTAGCATTCTTGATTGAAATCCTACATAAGTATTATATAGTCAAAATTATATAAAAAACATGGTCATACAAAATTAAAGCAGCCTTAATCTCAAATACCGGGTACTTAAGAGTCCTTTCATACAAACTTATATATATATTCCCTAATATAGGGAACATAAATGATTATGAGTGTAAGTTAAAAGCATAGGCTCACACGAAAATAGGTCTTATATATATCTAAGTTTGAGTTTAAACTTAAATTTTAGTTTTAATTTAAACTAAACTTTAAGGATTAAAACCTAAATAATAGGATTATATTAAGTTTCTGATATTTCATGAATACCAGCCCGGAACCGGAATAACTTTATTGATCACCATATCAGATATATTTTGCTTCACATCATAACTCAGGATAACTTGAGGACAAAATTCTTATTCATATGCTATGAATAATAATGTTTTCAACAGCATGAGAAAATATCATTTAAGAGAGATAATGTATGTGAATATAAAGTATTAAAACAAGACAATTTAATAACAAGATGACAGCATTAATCAGTAAACTAAAATTATTTAGCTGTAAAATTTATTAATTGAAGTATAGCTGTCAATGGAAATAGCCACATTAAGTACAACACCATATAAAACCGGTTGTAGCAATCAAGACAATAATGTGAGAAGAGAAATATGTCTCAAATATGGCAGGTGAACACACTTTGGCAGATCAAGGTCATTATGGCTAGGTCAAAGTCAAATCAAAGTGACATGATACTGCACACCTACACCCCCTACACAAAATTCCCTACCAAGTATCAACTTCCCACACCTTATGGTTTCTGAGATATAGCCCAGACAAGATTTTCAAACTCAAGGTCAACACAGCAAGATCAAGGTTTCACTGTGACATTGTATTTTAGAGACTTAAATGTGGCCTTAAAATTAAAGCTAGAGAACTCAAATTTTCTTCAGCCAAAGATCACCTGTAGAAGGTATATCTAGCAAAGTTTACAGCTGATGAAACTTACGACTTCCAAATTACAGAGCAAAATATGTACAAAATGTTGAAAAAAGTCCATATAGACCTCAAACACAGTTTTGGCCTAAACTTAAATTCTTGATTTTTGGCATATTAACATACTTAAGTGTTACAAGGTAAAATTTAGCTTGATGAGCTACATATTTTGTAACCTAAAGGGCTCTAAGTGGCCAAAAATCCGCTTTGTTATTGGGAGTTTAAGGCGACGTTAAACTTCGGATCTTACTTACAACTTCCTTAATAAGTGCACCAAGTCTGAAAAGAAAATGCTGTTGCATACACAAGGAAATTTCTGCGGCCTGGGCGGTGACCAAGGTAATTTTATCCAGTGGGCTAATGCTAACCATGATATAGAAAAGGCAAATGACTGACAGGTTGTAGGCAGATCTTAATTGAGGGAATCACTGATAATTAAGCCACATTAGCAAAGATGCTGAGAGTCATACTACATGGTCATAGGCAAACACTAGTAATAGCAGACGGTAGTGCTGGTATCAAATAAAAATATGTATATTGACATCAAACCATATTTTTACCTTCCGTGTCGATCGATATTGAAACATCGGGGAATGAGATACTTTCCTGGGTGAGACCTTCCAAACTCTTTCGCGAGTGTTAGTAGTGTCCCGAAATGTAAACAAATATGACGGTTCCATTTTCGTGGTAAGTAAAGGTTACAAAAAAAAATGACATGAAAAGTCATAAAATCTTCAAATTTTGTTCTTTATTTTAATAAAAGACAGCAGAGAGGATCTGTTTTATAGTATGTTTTGATATTGATAGTGTACCTTACATTATCAATATTGTTATATTAAGCATGAATTGATAAATATTTCAATATTGATAAACAATACTAGCACTAGTGGATAGGAGTGTTAAGATGGTAAATGATAATCTAGTTATAAAATCACAATGTTCAATAAATACTCTTTATTGTGAATTTATTATGTATATATTTGTATGTCTAAAATTTTTAAAGAGTGAGTAAAAAATTGTTGGCTCACTGAATTATCATGATTAGACACACTGTGACAAATAAATTTTTACTAGGTTTCCCCAAAATCTCTCTGTAATGCTCACTGCCATATTGAATACAAATCGGTGACAAAATCTAGAGAACAGTGGTTATGAAGCCATTATTGGCCCAATAGCAGCAAAATCTGCCAAACGTGCAACATCGGTTTGATGGCAGCAGTTCTCATTATTATGAAAATAAACAGAAACAGTAGATGAAGTGGAGTTTGTGAGTCATAAACCAAGTAATCAATTTTCAGGTGTCCTAGATGCATATAAAATTTTTTTTTGTCTAAAAATTTTCACTGCGTTCATGTGCAAGTCCCTTATCTGACCCACCAGGAAAGACTGTGGTAACATTATTTGGTAACAGGAAAACTCGCACAACAAGGTTTCCAGGGGATTCAAACCCACAACCTCACACCATAGCAATAAAGGAAATCCCTGCTAGTCAGACTAGTACTAGTAGTAGCGATTTTGTCAATTTTGGAGTTTTGTCACATATGAATCGAAACAAAATACAAATTTTGTATAGTTTAGTTGAAGTCTACATTTATAATTATCATATGAAAATCAATGTGTAAATCAACGCTCCTCTGTAAAATTGATTCTTTTCAACGACATTCTCACCAAACATTAATTCATAATTATTCCAGACAGAAGTTTAAAACATATAATCTGTGTCTTTGGTTTAATATATCTTCAGCAGTAAAGGATTTTATGTAAATCTCCAGATTTATATGTATAGGGTCGTGTAAGTTACATGGTACAGGGGGGGACAGCGATTCGCCCATAAAAACAGCAAAATGAAGTTTCTTGAGAACAAATATGCAGTGTGGTATTATAAAAGTTATCAGAATGAAAAGAGGTTCCTCAAACTGTAAAATGATAGTAGCATTATAAAATATATTCTGTGATAAGTACAAATACAACCATAGAACTTGTACCATGGCAATAAGATTAGAGCTGTTGGAAAGTGGACAGTATTTCGCCGATTATTTTATACTGTTCCCAAAAAAGTTACAAAGACTGTTAAACACTTTGCAAACAATATTTAAAGCTAAAGATTAATTCTTCTCATCGAATTTTAGCACTTAATGAAGTTATAAATAGTATTTATATTGACCCCAGACACAGTTTAGAGAACATACAGCTCTTTGCATCAGTCAGATACCGTTTGTTAGGTATATTTCTCACTGACATATAAACTTTTTTATTCATCTTTATAATCCTGCATGCTGTCAGTTCTAAAATCTTAGAAAAGTATCAAGACATGTTGCACACTTTTCTATGCTATAAGGCTCCTTCAGTATCAACACAAATATTAGTTTTAAATGAGGTACAATACAAACTGGCGAATCGCTGTCCCCCGCGAATTGCTGTCCCCCCCTGTAGTCCACAAACAGACAGACGTGGTATACCTCAACTCAACTTTACTATCGTAAGTACAGCAAACCCGAGGTAACCACACCAACAAACAGGATACAATAAAGTACCATGCACGAAAACACCTTACTAGATGACCATGTATACTTACTTTATTCCTGAAAAGAACATAGAATCCAAATTTTATTTAATATAAACTATCGAAATGAAAACTTCAAAATCTACTTTCATTTTCACGAAAAGACCACGGGAATTCCCCAAACCGAAATTTTCAAGATGGTTAAACCGAAAAAAAATCGCTGTTACGGGTGTCTGATAATTTTCTCAGAACATTTATTTTTTCATTAAAATAATAGAAGTGCGGTTAAGTTGGGGCAGACCACATTCAACCTGTACTGTCACACATCTTGAACTTTGAATGGTTTTAATATGTATTTCTTTCTTGGCTATGTTGTTCACAGGTTATTTTGACGACCGTCTGTAAAATAGGTCACAGACTATTCTGACGACTATTAAAATTCAATTAAAACTATGTATTAACCAATTTTTAAAACTTTTAATTTAGCTTTTTACCATTTACAGTAGGTATATTGATTAGAATGCATGTTGGCAAAACCTAATTCACCTAATTCAGTAAACATACATTAATAATTCATCATTCACCTTTTCAATTAACTTCATTGTCATATTATTTTGTAGAAAGTTTTTTTTTTCCAACAATATTTTATGAATAGAAATACTGCTTAAAGATCGAGTATTTTTAGCATGGAAATGTCTTTTTAATTGAAGATAAAATATTTCAATAAATTTGACAGCTGACGTAAGGAGAGAAAGTAAATTAAAACAAGGTGAAGGTCGCTGCAACATGAAAAAATTTCGAGAATTTCCCGCGTTATAAACACGGAAGTAAAAAGAAGCTGATACATAGCCAAAGACAGTCGTGAAGTTCGTGTTTCTATGGGGTGAATTTGGTGTATGTGAATGAATGTTAAACTGGAGCAGTATGGATGACCTGAGGAGGGGTGGTCTCCTCTTTTGCCAGGCTTGTTTCTCAATGTTGTTGAAACTCCTGTCTCTACCGTGGCGATGGTGGTATGGCATGGTATTTGGTTGTACTTGTTGCAACCATTTCCAGGGGGTGTGGTTACCTAAAAGTAGAAAGAAAGGTATGAATTAGTTTATGCCTGAAAAGGAGAAAAGAAATACAATGATTAGTACCAGATACAAGAAAAATAATACATGGTGTGGTTGAGGTGTCTTCTTGGTTCGGTGATCTTCTGGGCGTTTTCACATCAGTTAGATGGCCGTGTTGATTGACTTCTGTAGTTCGGATCATTGGTATCTGCTGCCCAGCCAGCACTACATATGAGACCAACAAGGGTCCCAAATGGGTTCTTATATGGGGCCTTTGTGGGCGCCCTCTATGGGCCCCAGTCAGTTTTTGCAAACGGTTTTCTGATGGGACCAATATGGTTTATCAATAAGGGTCATATATGGGCCCCATATGGGGCCTTTGTTGTGAAATAAATGGGTCCCACATGGGCCCAACTTGTAATTTGAACATGGGGCCCAGATGGTTTTTGCAAATGGTTTGGTGATGGGACCAGTATGGGCTCTGTATATGGGTTATATGTGGGTCTGACAAGGGCACTATATGGTAAACTGCATCCAGGTTCTTATTGGTCCTACATATAGGTTCAGATGTATGGACCGGCTCAGTTTTTAAATGTGCACTACCAACACAAGGTCCATTTGTTGTTCAGCTCGCATGTAATAGAAGCTCAAAAATGAGTTGATCTGTGTGAACAGTCCGCAATTTCCTTCACACTTTGCCCACATATTCTGTCTAATATTTTAATACACTTTTATGAAGCCTTTGTAAATAATGCACAATACAATCTTGATTCATACTATACTATTATCCAATTTCCAGAATGTAATTCAAATCATTTCAAGTTCAAAATCTTATGATGTACCACATTGGTGTCTAAGCTTGTCTTATACAGAATACAGAAATGTGTATCAGATACTCATCACTTAATGATTCACCCAAACCCTTTTTCCAGATGGCCCAAGCTAAAACAGCTACATAGCCTTTTCAAGACACAAGTAAAACACATGATGAAATCCTCAGTTAACTGATATAATTAAGCACATGCATTATTTGATTAATAAAGATTTTGTTCATTATGAATCCCCACCAAAAATATCATAGTTTATTAGTTTAGCCTTATTTACACATTTTTTACAAATTTCATAGATTTCTCACACGTATTTATAATCTTTAAATTGTACTGTAATTTGTATCCTAGTGACGAAAGGCTACCCTGTTTCACACCATGGGGTGTTTTCCCATTTTCCTAGCACTGCCTCAAAATACTATCTGTGTGAAAAGATAAACATATCTGTACTGCATGATATAGGGGGTTGAACCTATTAATGACCCCTTGAGTTAAACTAAGAGAAACTAAAATTTTACAGAATTTCCACAACTGTAGACTTAGGATTTCTGTACTCTTATACATGAAAAAGGTGTTTGTGGTACATTAAGGTAATATAAACCACTAGATTATTAATTAGTGAGATATACAACAAATTTAATTTAATACATTTTTTTACAAAAACTTGACAATACATTTACAGAGCTATAAAATGGCTATTGTATGTGATAATAATGAGGGTCCCTTGTGAGAATATTATACCCATTTTTGACCTTCATAGGCCCAACCAATATGCGTGTACACTTTTATTTAAAAAGCTTTTGTGGCGAGTTGTTTTTCTCAAATAGGACCTTTTTTATTTTTGGATTTTTTTCATTCAAAATCAGATGAGAAGTTAATAAAGAACACTTGTTATATATATTTACATTTTTCCTCTAGGATTTATATATGGGACCTATCTGGGACCCTTATACCAGTAAATCATCCATAAAAGTCCATTCTGGGGCCCATATTAAACATTGTGATAATAAATGTTTTGTTTACCACTCTTTACGAAGTCCAAATCAACATGATGCCAAATGAATCTATTATTAAATCTGTTTTATTTTCCTTATTTTGTACTATTTGGGGAACATTAAGTATTTTTATATAAATGGGACCAATATGGGCCCCCTTTGGGCATTCTGTGCCCCTATATATCCTTTATAGGACCCATATTGCTATTTGCCTGCCTATAGCCCACATAGGCCCCATATGATCATGCTTGCTGGGTGAGTGCTTTCTTCTGGCGTTTAGTGAGATATTGACCTTGGGCCCCTTCTTCAAGGTAAACAGAGGATAGCCAAACTTAAAAGTGCTTATAACTCATTTATTATTTGCCCTAGAGGTTTACAGCGCAAAACCAAACTATAGGAAATCATGAGCTAGGAATCTTCTGATCTGTTCAGATTTGACCTTGAGCCTCTGCTTCACGGTCAAACGAAGGTAGCCAAACTTAAAAGTGCTTAAAACTCACTTATTATTGAAAAAATGCGTTCTTGGTCTAGTTTATTATGACATTCCTTGCTTTTCAATAATAAGTGTAATGTAATATTGATGGAGGCAAAATAGATAATATGCCAAGGATCATTTCCAAATTTCACATTTGATGTTTGACCCTTTCTTCAAGGTCAAATATCTTATTGATCCAAGATTTTCATTTTTCTTCACCACATCCTGTCCGCGGATACACTACATTGAATTGGTACAATTGCTAGCTATTACCTGCCTTGGCGGAACTATGTGCGCGCCTAGTACTCTTGTTTATTATTATCATTAGCACAAACATTGATAATTTTGTGTAATAAATGCATGTTATTGTTATCACTGACACTGAATATTGATCCTGGGGATTTGTAATGTTAAAGTAGCTTTCACAAAATCATAGACTGTGGATCTTTTCATGTTATCAAATTTGAACTCTGACCTCTGCTTCATAATATTCTCTTAGGGGCTGGTCACACACTTCCCTCTAGTTGTAACAAGCCGTACTTGAAATTTGTTCCAAAACGCAACACATTTGTATATATTGACTGGGTGATATTTCACAGTTTAACCCTGGTTACCATTAGATTAGGCTAACCATAAAGAATACGACAAGTTAAGGAAAGGATGCAGATCTTTTGATGTAAGCTTTGACCTCTTACACACACTTAAAGACCACTGAGACACAATGTCTTAAAACATGAGACACAAAGCACAGTGATCTTCCCCAACCAGGGCCAGATTCATGAACAATACTTAGCTAAGGTGACTTGAGATCTAAGTTAGGGAAGATGTTTGAGTTACGTCTTTCTTGGAATCGGTATTCACCAAACAAGAGTTAGGAAAATTTGTGAACACCATTTCATATTTTACATGAATTCTGAGTAATATTTAAAGTCTAAATCAGAAATGGTCCAAGTATTGTTTGTGAATCTGGCCCCTGCATCTGCCATCCCTAGATATGATTGCTGCTATCTGTTGACTTCACTGTTTGTTATCTCCCGCCGGGCTTTAGCCCGGGAGGGAGATTATGAAATGATGCCTGTGTGTGCGTGCGTGTGTGCGTGCGTTAGTTAGTCACGCAGATTCCTCCAAAACTACTACAGCTACAGATTTTTTGTAAATTAATTGTCCCAATGAATTTTCACGCCCTCGAAAATTTTTTTGGTTTTATGGACTTAGGCCTAAAGATAACTGAGTAATAGCTATCTTAGCTACTTGGAGTAAAGGGCTCATAACTCAAAAACTATTGCAGTTACAACTTTTTCTTCAAATATGTTGTTCAGCTACTTTGTCCTTAGCTATAAGATGGTACATAGTTTGGGGTCCCATTTCATGCCATAAGTGAGTAATAGCTATTTTCTCATTTGTAGCTAAATAACAAAAGGAGTAAATGTCAAATATCTTTAAAAGTATTAGAGTTACAGAAATCTTTTCAAATATGTTGTTCATCTACTTTTTGGTAAGCTATCACATAATAAAGTTTCAGACCTGTTGCACCGTGGATAGCTGAGTAATAGCTACTTTGAAATTCTGACTGTTGAGTAAAGCCATTGTAACTCCAAAACTATTGCAGTTAGAGTGTTTTCCTAAAATATGTTGTTCAGCTACTTTGTCCTTAGCTATAAGATGGTACATAGTATGGGGTTCTATTGCATGCCATAAGTGAGTAATAGCTATTTTCTCATTTGTAGCTAAATAACAAAAGAAGTAAATGCCAAGTATCTTCAAAAGTATTACAGTTACAGAAATCTTTTCAATATGTTATTCATCTACTTTTGGGTAAGCTATCACATAATAAAGTTTCAGACCTGTTGCACCGTGGATAGCTGAGTAATAGCTACTTTCAAATTCCGACTGTTGAGTAAAGCCATTGTATCTCCAAAACTATTGCAGTTAGAGTGTTTTCCTAAAATATGTTGTTCAGCTACTTTGTCCTTAGCTATAAGATGGTACATAGTTTGGGGTTCTATTGCATGCCATAAGTGAGTAATAGCTATTTTCTCATTTGTAGCTAAATAACAAAAGAAGTAAATGCCAAATATCTTCAAAAGTATTAGAGTTACAGAAATTTTTTCCACATATGTTATTCATCTACTTTTGGGTAAGCTATCACATAGTTAAGTTTCAGACCTGTTGCACCATGGATAGCTGAGTAATAGCTACTTTCAAATTCCGACTGTTGAGTAAAGCCATTGTATCTCCAAAACTATTGCAGTTACAGTGTTTTCCTAAAATATGTTGTTCAGCTACTTTGTCCTTAGCTATAAGATGGTACATAGTATGGGGTTCTATTGCATGCCATAAGTGAGTAATAGCTATTTTCTCATTTGTAGCTAAATAACAAAAGAAGTAAATGCCAAGTATCTTCAAAAGTATTACAGTTACAGAAATCTTTTCAATATGTTATTCATCTACTTTTGGGTAAGCTATCACATAATAAAGTTTCAGACCTGTTGCACCGTGGATAGCTGAGTAATAGCTACTTTCAAATTCCGACTGTTGAGTAAAGCCATTGTATCTCCAAAACTATTGCAGTTAGAGTGTTTTCCTAAAATATGTTGTTCAGCTACTTTGTCCTTAGCTATAAGATGGTACATAGTTTGGGGTTCTATTGCATGCCATAAGTGAGTAATAGCTATTTTCTCATTTGTAGCTAAATAACAAAAGAAGTAAATGCCAAATATCTTCAAAAGTATTAGAGTTACAGAAATTTTTTCCACATATGTTATTCATCTACTTTTGGGTAAGCTATCACATAGTTAAGTTTCAGACCTGTTGCACCATGGATAGCTGAGTAATAGCTACTTTCAAATTCCGACTGTTGAGTAAAGCCATTGTATCTCCAAAACTATTGCAGTTACAGTGTTTTCCTAAAATATGTTGTTCAGCTACTTTGTCCTTAGCTATAAGATGGTACATAGTTTGGGGTTCTATTGCATGCCATAAGTGAGTAATAGCTATTTTCTCATTTGTAGCTAAGTAACAAAAGAAGTAAATGTCAAATATCTTCAAAAGTATTAAAGTTAGTGAAATCTTTTCAAATATGTTGTCCATCTACTTTTTCGTAAGCTATCACATAGTAAAGTTTCAGACCTGTTGAACCTTTGATAGCTGAGTAATAGCTACTTTCAAATTCCGACGGTTGAGTAAAGCCATTGTAACTCCAAAACTATTGCAGTTAGAGTGTTTTCCTAAAATATGTTGTTCAGCTACTTTGTCCTTAGCTATAAAATGGTACATAGTTTGGGGTTCTATTGCATGCCATAAGTGAGTAATAGCTATTTTCTCATTTGTAGCTAAATAACAAAAGAAGTAAATGTCAAATATCTTCAAAAGTATTAAAGTTAGGGAAATCTTTTCAAATATGTTGTCCATCTACTTTTTGGTAAGCTATTACATAGTAAAGTTTCAGACCTGTTGAACCTTTGATAGCTGAGTCATAGCTACTTTCAAATTCCGACTGTTGAGTAAAGCCATTGTATCTCCAAAACTATTGCAGTTAGAGTGTTTTCCTAAAATATGTTGTTCAGCTACTTTGTCCTTAGCTATAAGATGGTACATAGTTTGGGGTTCTATTGCATGCCATAAGTGAGTAATAGCTATTTTCTCATTTGTAGCTAAATAACAAAAGAAGTAAATGTCAAATATCTTCAAAAGTATTAAAGTTAGGGAAATCTTTTCAAATATGTTGTCCATCTACTTTTTGGTAAGCTATCACATAGTAAAGTTTCAGACCTGTTGAATCTTTGATAGCTGAGTAATAGCTACTTTGAAATTCTGACTGTTGAGTAAAGCCATTGTAACTTCAAAACTATTGTAGTTAGAGTGTTTGCCTAAAATATGTTGTTCAGCTACTTTGTCCTTAGCTATAAGATGGTACATAGTTTGGGGTTCTATTGCATGCCATAAGTGAGTAATAGCTATTTTCTCATTTGTAGCTAATTGAGAGCTTTCACTTGGTGAAGTTTCAGACCCTTAGCTAATTACTCACCTACTCAAAATGAGTAAATGCGAATTATCTCTAAAAGTATTGCAGATAGCCAATTTTTCTCAACTCATTCACCTACTTTTGGAAGAGCTTTCACATGGTCAAGTTTCAGACCCGTAGCTAATTACTCAAAATGAGTAAATGCGAATTATCTCTAAAAGTATTGCAGATAGCCAATTTTTCTCAAATAACTCATTCACCTACTTTTGAGAGAGCTTTCACTTGGTGAAGTTTCAGACCTGTAGCTAATTATTCACCTACTCAAAATGAGTAAATGCAAATTATCTGTAAAAGTATTGCAGATAGCCAATTTTTCTCAAATAACTCATTCACCTACTTTTGGAAGAGCTTTCACTTGGTGAAGTTTCAGACCCGTAGCTAATTACTCACCTGCTCAAAATGAGTAAATGCGAATCATCTCTAAAAGTATTGCAGATAGCCAATTTTTCTCAAATAACTCATTCACCTACTTTTGAGAGAGCTTTCACTTGGTGAAGTTTCAGACCTGTAGCTAATTATTCACCTACTCAAAATGAGTAAATGCTAATTATCTCTAAAAGTATTGCAGATAGCCAATTTTTCTCAAATAACTCATTCACCTACTTTTGAAAGAGCTTTCACTTCGTGAAGTTTCAGACCCGTAGCTAATTATTCACCTGCTGAAAATGAGTAAATGCTAATTATCTCTAAAATTATTGCAGATAGACAATTTTTCTCAAATAACTCGTTCATCTACTTTTGGGAGAGCTTTCACTTGGTAAAGTTTCAGACCCGTAGCTAATTATTCACCTGCTGAAAATGAGTAAATGCTAATTATCTCTAAAAGTATTGCAGGTAGCCAATTTTTCTCAAATAACTCCTTCACATACTTTTGGAAGAGCTTTCACATGGTCAAGTTTCAGATCCGTAGCTAATTACTCACCTACTCAAAATGAGTAAATACGAATTATCTCTAAAAGTATTGCAGATAGCCAATTTTCTCAGATAACTCATTCACCTACTTTTGGGAGAGCTTTCACATGGTGAAATTTCAGACCCATAGCTAATTACTCACCTACTCAAAATGAGTAAATGCTAATTATCTCTAAAAGTATTGCAGATAGCCAATTTTTCTCAAATAACTCATTCACCTACTATTGGGAGAGCTTTCACTTGGTGAAGTTTCAGACCCGTAGCTAATTGTTCACCTACTCGAAATGAGTAAATGCTAATTATCTCTAAAAGTATTGCGGATAGCCAATTTTTCTCATATAACTCATTCACCTACTTTTGGGAGAGCTTTCACTTAGTGAAGTTTCAGACCTGTAGCTAATTACTCACCTACTCAAAATGAGTAAATGCTAATTATCTCTAAAAGGATTGCAGATAGCCATTTTTTGTCAAATAACTCATTCACCTACTTTTAGGAGAGCTTTCACTTGGTGAAGTTTCAGACCCATAGCTAATTACTCACCTGCTCAAAATGAGTAAATGCTAATTATCTCTAAAAGTATTGCAGATAGCCAATTTTTCTCAAAGAACTCATTCACCTACTTTTGGGAGAGCTTTCACATGGTGAAGTTTCAGCCCCATAGCTAATTACTCACCTGCTCAAAATGAGTAAATGCTAATTATCTCTAAAAGTATTGCAGATAGCCAATTTTTCTCAAATAACTCATTCATCTACTATTGGGAGAGCCATCACTTGGTGAAGTTTCAGACCCGTAGCTAATTATTCACCTACTCAAAATGAGTAAATGCTAATTATCCCTAGAAGTATTGCGGATAGCCTTCACATGGTGAAGTTCCAGACCCGTAGGTAATTACTCACTTACTCAAAATGAGTAAATGCTAATTATCTCTAAAAGTATTGCAGATAGCCAATTTTTCTCAAATAAGTCATTCACCTACTTTTGGGACAGCTTTCACTTGGTGAAGTTTCAGACCTGTTGAACCTTTGATAGCTGAGTCATAGCTACTTTCAAATTCCGACTGTTGAGTAAAGCCATTGTATCTCCAAAACTATTGCAGTTAGAGTGTTTTCCTAAAATATGTTGTTCAGCTACTTTGTCCTTAGCTATAAGATGGTACATAGTTTGGGGTTCTATTGCATGCCATAAGTGAGTAATAGCTATTTTCTCATTTGTAGCTAAATAACAAAAGAAGTAAATGTCAAATATCTTCAAAAGTATTAAAGTTAGGGAAATCTTTTCAAATATGTTGTCCATCTACTTTTTGGTAAGCTATCACATAGTAAAGTTTCAGACCTGTTGAATCTTTGATAGCTGAGTAATAGCTACTTTGAAATTCTGACTGTTGAGTAAAGCCATTGTAACTTCAAAACTATTGTAGTTAGAGTGTTTGCCTAAAATATGTTGTTCAGCTACTTTGTCCTTAGCTATAAGATGGTACATAGTTTGGGGTTCTATTGCATGCCATAAGTGAGTAATAGCTATTTTCTCATTTGTAGCTAATTGAGAGCTTTCACTTGGTGAAGTTTCAGACCCTTAGCTAATTACTCACCTACTCAAAATGAGTAAATGCGAATTATCTCTAAAAGTATTGCAGATAGCCAATTTTTCTCAACTCATTCACCTACTTTTGGAAGAGCTTTCACATGGTCAAGTTTCAGACCCGTAGCTAATTACTCAAAATGAGTAAATGCGAATTATCTCTAAAAGTATTGCAGATAGCCAATTTTTCTCAAATAACTCATTCACCTACTTTTGAGAGAGCTTTCACTTGGTGAAGTTTCAGACCTGTAGCTAATTATTCACCTACTCAAAATGAGTAAATGCAAATTATCTGTAAAAGTATTGCAGATAGCCAATTTTTCTCAAATAACTCATTCACCTACTTTTGGAAGAGCTTTCACTTGGTGAAGTTTCAGACCCGTAGCTAATTACTCACCTGCTCAAAATGAGTAAATGCGAATCATCTCTAAAAGTATTGCAGATAGCCAATTTTTCTCAAATAACTCATTCACCTACGTTTGAGAGAGCTTTCACTTGGTGAAGTTTCAGACCTGTAGCTAATTATTCACCTACTCAAAATGAGTAAATGCTAATTATCTCTAAAAGTATTGCAGATAGCCAATTTTTCTCAAATAACTCATTCACCTACTTTTGAAAGAGCTTTCACTTCGTGAAGTTTCAGACCCGTAGCTAATTATTCACCTGCTGAAAATGAGTAAATGCTAATTATCTCTAAAATTATTGCAGATAGACAATTTTTCTCAAATAACTCGTTCATCTACTTTTGGGAGAGCTTTCACTTGGTAAAGTTTCAGACCCGTAGCTAATTATTCACCTGCTGAAAATGAGTAAATGCTAATTATCTCTAAAAGTATTGCAGGTAGCCAATTTTTCTCAAATAACTCCTTCACATACTTTTGGAAGAGCTTTCACATGGTCAAGTTTCAGATCCGTAGCTAATTACTCACCTACTCAAAATGAGTAAATACGAATTATCTCTAAAAGTATTGCAGATAGCCAATTTTCTCAGATAACTCATTCACCTACTTTTGGGAGAGCTTTCACATGGTGAAATTTCAGACCCATAGCTAATTACTCACCTACTCAAAATGAGTAAATGCTAATTATCTCTAAAAGTATTGCAGATAGCCAATTTTTCTCAAATAACTCATTCACCTACTATTGGGAGAGCTTTCACTTGGTGAAGTTTCAGACCCGTAGCTAATTGTTCACCTACTCGAAATGAGTAAATGCTAATTATCTCTAAAAGTATTGCGGATAGCCAATTTTTCTCATATAACTCATTCACCTACTTTTGGGAGAGCTTTCACTTAGTGAAGTTTCAGACCTGTAGCTAATTACTCACCTACTCAAAATGAGTAAATGCTAATTATCTCTAAAAGGATTGCAGATAGCCATTTTTTGTCAAATAACTCATTCACCTACTTTTAGGAGAGCTTTCACTTGGTGAAGTTTCAGACCCATAGCTAATTACTCACCTGCTCAAAATGAGTAAATGCTAATTATCTCTAAAAGTATTGCAGATAGCCAATTTTTCTCAAAGAACTCATTCACCTACTTTTGGGAGAGCTTTCACATGGTGAAGTTTCAGCCCCATAGCTAATTACTCACCTGCTCAAAATGAGTAAATGCTAATTATCTCTAAAAGTATTGCAGATAGCCAATTTTTCTCAAATAACTCATTCATCTACTATTGGGAGAGCCATCACTTGGTGAAGTTTCAGACCCGTAGCTAATTATTCACCTACTCAAAATGAGTAAATGCTAATTATCCCTAGAAGTATTGCGGATAGCCTTCACATGGTGAAGTTCCAGACCCGTAGGTAATTACTCACTTACTCAAAATGAGTAAATGCTAATTATCTCTAAAAGTATTGCAGATAGCCAATTTTTCTCAAATAAGTCATTCACCTACTTTTGGGACAGCTTTCACTTGGTGAAGTTTCAGACCTGTAGCTAATTACTCACCTACTCAAAATAAGTAAATGCCTATTATCACTAAAAGTATTGCAGATAGCCAGTATTTCTCAAATAACTCATTCACCTACATTTTGGAGAAGTTTCACATGCTTAAGTTTTTTTATGAATTTTTAAAATAAATTTTAATACATTAAAATTAATTAAATCATGCACTAAATCAATTATAACTTGAAAAGTACTGCCTTTAGAGCACTTTGTGCAAATATGTTATGCAGCTACTTTCGGGTCAGCTATAACATAGTAAAATTTCAGACCTGTAGCTCATGGCATAGCTGAATAATAACTACTTTTAGGTTATCACTGTTGGGTAAATCACTTATAACTTGAAAACTTTTGCATTTACATTATTTAGTTTCAGTATGTTATTCACCTATTTTGAGGCAGCTATAACATAGTAAAATTCCAGACCTGTGGCTCATTGCATAGCGGAGTAATAGCTACTTTGAAGTTCTTACTCAACACTAAATCATTTATAACTTGAAAAGTATTACATTTAGAGCATTTTGTTAAAATATGTCATTCACCTACTTTTTCCATAGCAACAACATGGTGAGTAACTTGGGTGTCTATCTGAATAGCTAAGTGAGTAATAGCTACTTTTGGGCTTTTCACTAACTTCCATCATGAGTAAAATCACTTGTAACTTGAAAACTATTGCATTTAGAGAATTTTGTGCAAATATGTTATTCACCTACTTTTGGGTCAGCTATAACATACTAAAATTTCAGACCTCTAGCTCGTGCCATAGCTGAGTAATAGCTACTTTTGCCTTTGCCGGTGGATACATTTTGCATCTGGCCACAGATGCATCCTTGGTCTAGTCTCTAAAAGTATTACAGGTGGGCAATTTCTTCTAAATAAGTCATTCACCTACTTTTGGGTGATCTACCACATAGTGAAGTTGCAGAACTGTAGCTCTTTAGATGGCAGAGTAATAGCCACTAAAATAAGTAAATGTCTTGTATCTCTAAAAGTAGTACAGATAGGCTATTTCTTCTAAAGACGTGCTTCCCTACTTTGAGTTGATCTGCATAATGAAGTGGCAGAACTGTAGCTCTTTGGATGGCAAAGTAATAGCTACTAAAATGGGTAAATGCCTTTTGTCTTTAAAAGTATTGCAATCAAACATTAAACTTGTCACTTCTAAATGTGCCTCCATCTCGCAGGAAAATTTATATTCCACTATCTTTAGGACATCTAATTTATACGGCGGGAGATAAATGCATGCGTCAGAATGCTTGTTATTCTATAAATTGTTTAAATTTATCTATAATTTCCAGAGATGGGATAAAGCAGACAGGCAAGACAGCTGTAATACTATTCACACCACAAATGGGTTTCAAAGGCAGCATTGAGACATCAAATACTCAATCCTGAAGGAATACAGTGACAATTTCCCGATAAAATTGAACAAATCTCTGCTTGAAAGGTTTCTGCCAGCACAGTTCAATCAGCAGTGTCATTTTTCTTTTCCTATTTTTATTTCCTAAGGCACTTCAAAGCCAATTTTTATAATTATTTTTAGAGTCATGTTTAGTAAAGTAACAATTTTTATTATCTACATAACAAAAAGAGAGCACTTTGTGTTTTATTATTTTTTTTTATTCGATTGTTGTTTAGTTAACATTATCTAATTTGACTTTGTGTACCTGCTATCATTTTCAAATGAAGAACCTGTACATTAGTGTAGCTGTATATTTAGCTACAGAGAGTTGAATATCAGATGGTCATCCTTGAGCAGGACGAGCAATAATTCCATTGCCCCGTTTCTTCAAAACCAACCTCTGTCAATTGTAAACCACTGCATCAACAGAATGCCACCAAAGCATAGATGCATTCAGAGATCAAATTTATTGTACAAGTGAAACATGGTCATTTTAGGATCCAAGGTAGACATCCCTGTGAAATCACCTATTGTACTTGCCATGGTTATAGCAAGCACAACTAGCCATGTTAGAAAATGTTGGCAGTCTTTCTGACATACCCTGAAAATGGTTGGGATGCTTTACCTAGTTGCTACACAAATTGTCCCACTTTCAGCTTGGATACTGACTATATGAGGCCAAAATATTGCAACAAGATATTGTACAGACGTTAGATCAAGTGTAGAGAGCATAACAGTAAAAACTAGACAACTTGCAAGAGATCTCATGCAGCTTATTTATAATTGTTAAGATTACCCAACAACTTAATTGTCATGAACCATTGGTGTACTAAAAACATGCCACCGGAGACATACTAATGTGTACAAGAGATCCAAACTTTTCATAAAACTCTGTTGAAGAAGAAATGGAAGAAAATCACAGTGTGTTGGTGCCATGGCTGATAATCAGAAATCACACGTAGATGTGAATGTCATTGTGGACAGAGGTAAAATCTACTGTGCATATAAAATACAAGACTACTTTTCCATAGAGTAACACAAGTATGCAATATTCTTTTCTATTTTTATTATATTACCAAGTATTAACTCATTCAATTGAAAATAATTAAGCTTTACTGATAAAGTAACAATAACATGACATATTTATATAGCGCAATTCTATTTAAGAAAAAAAGCAATCATTGCGCTTTATAGAGTGCTTAAAATGTGAGACTCTATTATACCTTCATAAGAGTTCTTTTAGCAACGACAGGTTTATCTGGTGAAAAAAATCAAGGAATGTCAAAAAATCTGTTTCTGTTTTTGTCCAATAAAACCATTATGGCTTTGGCTTAGCCTATGGACCATTTCAGGTATTATTTTTGATTTGGAACTTCATGTATACATTTATTTAGATTAGAATATTTTACTTGATAAATTGCACTTACGCCACCTTGAGTGGAATACTACAATGACTCTAAGCTTAATAAACTTGCGATATACATGTATTAATTGAAAAGATCTTCACAGATCTCATTGATTCTCACCTAACCGTAGCTAATTCTTGAGGTCGTAGGACAATCGCCAGATGTCACCAACAGCACCTAAGTGCTTTGTCACTGAAATACTTATATTTTCTCATCATCAGGTTTGTCCAATTGGGAGATAAAGTTTGAGTTCGTTTACTGATCATTTATGCTGATAGTGCAAATAACTTGGCATGCAAGAGGGGTGACAACATCAGGGATCTTGCTGGAGGCAATGAAAGTTTGTTTTTCCATTGGACTTATTTTATTACATATCAATTTCTGTTTTATTTGATTTTATTAGTTCACAAAAAGCTAGCTAACACAAAATCCACTTCATTTCTCATATGCTTTGTGAATGTTATGCATTATCTTTGGATATCAGTTTAGGTGCTTCATGTGGATTAACAGAATTTTGAATGCCAAAGACAATTCAATTATGAAGTTAAAATTGTGTTAAATCAATGTGTAGCTGAAAAGTTACATGGTGTTTTTATGTCATTGTTCTAAATATATCTTCCTTTAGCCAGCCTCTCCGAACATGGACTGTGCATTAGTTTATAAGCCATGGAGGCTTATCCTCCAGAATAGTGTGTCATGTGCTTATTGGATATCCAATTAGATTTATGGCAAAAGTGTGCTGGTTTTGGGCTATTATGACATGTCTGGATTTCCGAAAGGCACATGGACAAAAGTGATGGTCCTAATATAATAACCGTAAAGGGGTAAAATAAAGCACCAAAACATAGGGAATGCTCAGTGTGATCTTACCTTGTTGAGGCTTAATCTAAGGACGTTGTAGAACACCATAGAAGTTTGGAAATCTTTGGTTTATGTGATCACATTTTTCTGCCACTTTTGGGGAAAATTCTGATGAATTTGAAGTCGCCTATTTTCTCATATATTTTCCAACACGATTGTACTAATCTATCCAATGTGGGACCTGGGGCTGTATTCACAAAAGGGATTAGCAAATGATCAGTGAAAAATTAGCATTGAATTAATCCAAAAATGGATTAGCATTAAGAGTTGTATTCACAAAAACGAATAATCATTTATATAGTGATTTTCAGACAAAACAGTGACACTGAACAGCCCTGCTTCAAAGCTGATGGCAGTTTTCTGGATAAATATAAGCAGCAATGTCAAACCAACCTTGGGCTAGGAATCTTCCAATGTGTTCAGATTTAACCTTGGGCCCCTCCTTCAAGGTGAAAAAAGGATAGCCAAACTTGTGCTTAGTTAGCACTAGTTGCTTAGTTTATTATTGCATTCCTTGCTTTTCAATGATAAGTGTACCGGTGATTTTAGGTAAAATTCAATTAACTCCTTTGATCTGAAGCAGAAGGTAAAACAACTGCTATTAAATATTTACCAGTACAAATAACTTTACTGACACAGCTGTTGTGTCATCATTCTATGTCTTATATGTGTACATTGTTGCAAACACTTGCTGAGGTCCTCAGTGGCCGAGTGGTTAGCAAGTTAGTGGCATTTAGTAACAGGTATCTCTGTCATCTCTGTGTGGGTTCAAAGGCCTGTCCCAATATGACACTGGCAGTGAAACAAACAATAGTTTATCACCAACTTTGACCTTTGCAAACACTTGTTCCTTATAATGACCATTCAACAAAAAAACTGTATTTGGGTTTACTTTCAAAATATTTTGTAACGTACTGTAATTGTATTTGGAATGGCCCTGGCTTATAGTTTTGGGTTTTCTTGTGTGACATTTTTTCAGACTTTCTTGTTTAACTGTCCAAAGTAAAAACCTCTGATATATGAATATTACATTTTCCTGTTTTGTACATTCTAAAATATCTTGCCTATTTCAGCTGGTCCGACTAAAATATTACTTGCTCACTGTGAATAATAGATGTTCCATTGCAATACATTTTGTATGTATTATGTAAAATGTATATGGATATGATTCTCCCAGCAGCATTTATGCTGGGGGCACATAGGGATTGCTTTGTCCTCCGAAGTAGACCTTGCCATTGGTATCACTGTAAATCGTCTCTGTCGTCATTACACTTTTATCCAGACATTATGTCAGAAGTGGCTTTTGAGATTAAATTCAAATTTGCCATATGGTTGTAGACAGGTCATCAAGGTGTACCCTATTTTAATGTGACCTTGAACTTTCAGTAATAACGTATAGATCTATTGAATTTATTTTTTTTAAATTTCCAGACAGCATCTCTAAAAGAGCTTCTGAGATTAAATTGAAAATCTGGCATGTGGATGCAGACTGTCAAGGTGTGCCCTGTTTATGGCAACCTTAAACTCCCATATGTAACAGAAATTTTAGTGACTGTAACTTTCGTATGTTTCTGCAGAGTATACCAAATATGGTTTGACAGATTTCATTCAAATTCGGCATGTATATCAGTATATGGTGTAACTGGTTTTAGATAAGTGCCCCACACTTGGGTAACTCAGTATTAACAGAAATAAAATTTAAATTTGGCATTTTTTGAAAAATTTCTCAAATTCAACCATACCAAAAAGAAAAGGCTTTCTACCCCCATTAAGGCTTTATTAAGTGTAAGTGTAGAAAACAAGGAAGCAAATACAAACCCAATGAAATACTTTTGTGTAAGAAGAACTTTTAATCACCGAGTTTACCACACTCACTGGTTTAAAGGACAGAACCATGACCAACCAGAGTCAAATTTGTTTATAAAGACCAACAAAGGAAAATGCTAAACACAGTCCTTTGGAGGTGCCAGTCTTTGTATGAAACCATTATATTTTGGATTTAAATTGATTACTAGCTAACTCTGCTTAAATTTCTCCTTTTAACACCCCTTTAATGTCTGTTTTTCCATTCTCAATTTACACGGATCAAGTTTAAACATCTCTTGATGAATAGCCCTTGCAAAGTTCAGCCAGTTCAAATTTCCATCCATCTTTAGTGTACTCATCTACACCTCCTTTCTAGGTCTTGACACGCCATACTTTTAGTAAAATCAGAGGATTATAGAAATTCCATGTTTTAATTATCAAAGAAAAGAGAAAAAAGGTATTTTAATCCAGTGTTTATTATTACGTATAAGTCTGTTTGAACATAGGTGTTGAAATGGACAATAGGGACAATTCACCACATTTGGCCCATCCATTGATTCTAAGTGACCGTGTTGACCTTGGATCCCCATTGTGGTCACTTGTATTGAAGTTTTTTGTCTTCCTGGGAATGATTTTAGGGTCTTGGGTCACTCTTAGCAAATGACACTAAACACGGTATATTTTGTATTGAAATTTTGTGAGTGGTACTATACAGGGTACATTTTGTACGGAAATTTAGTGAGTGTCGCTGTACAGGCTACGTTTCATTCAGAAATTTAGCAAGTGTCACTATACAGGGTATATTTTGTATAGAAATTAGCCAGTGGCACTATACATGATATATTTTGTATAGAAATTAGCAAGTGGTACTATACATTATATATTTTGTATGGACATTTAGCGAGTGGAACTATACAGGGTATATTTTCTATGGAAAATTTGTGAGTGGCACTATATACATGGTATGTTTTGTATGGAAATTTAATGAGTGGAACTATACAGGGTTTATATTTTGTATGGACATTTAATGGGTGGCACTATACAGGGTATGTTTTGTATGGAAATTTAGCGAGTGGCACTATACAGGGTTTGTTCTGTATGTAAATTTAGCAAGTTGCACTATAAACAGGGTATGCTTTGTATCAAACTTTCCAGTGGTGAACAGAAGCGGTCACAACTACAAGTGGTCACTGATTGAGACTATTCACATGTTCAGATTTGACTATGTGATGGAATGGACTGCTCTCTTCCAACCCCAAAACCACCAACCCAAAAATGCAAAACCCGAGCAATTTACTGGTTTTCAACACCAAGCAAGTAGTCATTGTAACATCAGAAATTCTGCATCTAAAGCAAAGTTAAAATGTCAAACAATACTCTCATTCAAATTGCTTTGGTAACTACATGACCCAACTAAACCAACTTCTAAAACTCTCTGTGATCTAATGTACTATCCATTCTTAAATTTAAAAAAAAATTGTTCCACAAGTCCATTCTCTTTCAGAAAGTACCCCAATCTTTAACACATTATTTTTGAGAACTGGCTGTTGAACCTCATATAAACCCTAACTTTCACCTCTGAGAACATTGGGGGCCCACGGTGACGCAGTGGTAACACACTCGCATCCCACCTCTGAAATCAGATTTTTAATCCCTGCCTGACCTCAAGTGGGAAAGCTGGTAGTTGCTTGCCATTGGTCAGCAGTTAACAGTACAGAACCTTGACCAACCGTATGCAGTGGTTTTCCTCTACCCTTCAACATACATATCAAAATATAAATGTGAAACATTAAATAAAATATACACTTGAAATATTAATTCTTGAAATATATGGTCAAAGAGAGATACAGAAGCCTCAATGGCTGGTGGGGAAATAGGTTTGCCTCAGGTTCTCAGTTGTTTTTCTCTTACTTAGTCATGGATTTAAAATCTTGATGATGTCAACATTTGTGACTGAAGGTGTCTCCCCATGGTCAGATGGTGTCAACATTTGTGACTGAAGGTGTTTCCCCATAGTCAGATGATGTCAACATTTATGATTGAAGGTGTTTCCTCATGGTCAGATGATGTCAACATTTGAGATTAACTGAAGGTGTCTCCTCATCTGACCTTAAAAGGCCATTCATATGAAACCCAAATTTTGAACTTTGTACAGAGATTTTAGCACTGAAACAAACTGATGAGATTCAAATTAGACAATTACTCAGGCTACTTCAACAGTCTGTGGGCTCCCGATACTGTTCCTGATATTGTTCAGCCGTCTTTATTCCATTCTGGTATTCATACACTGGGTTCTCGAAACTAGTCACAGAGTGATGTCCCCCAGCCTTAAGAGCCTTACGTCTGACCAGGAATGCCGCCAGGGCAGCTGCCAGTATTATTGCAACAACTGCAATGACAACTCCCAAAGCCAGTGCAATGGCTTTGAGACTGGGCTGATTGGTGAGATCTTGTTCTGTGAAATGAGGAATTGGTGGCGGGCTGTAGTCTGTAAACAGAAGGACAGAAAAACAACAGTAACTTGTGGTCATAATAAATCATGTCATTATAATCTTATATTTATTTGATATTACTGTCATACATAGACATATCTTTCAGTGACATCTGAAATGATGTACACAAATTTCACAGAATTATGCATTTCATAAGGTCTACAAGAGTAAAGAGATAGGAATATATTTAGAATATATTTTATATTAAGTATCTATTCTAATTCCCAATATTTGCAAAATATTGTAATACATAGAAATGTAATTAAAATATTTGCTGTAAATTTTTTCCATATATGTTTTTCTTCAAAACATAGTAAACATTGCAAGAATTAATTAAAAATAGCTGGGATAAACATCCTATCTCAAAATAGGCTAGCCAATCCAATGATGGGCTAGCCTGTCCTAGTCTTAAGATTATTAGCCAAACATAGGATCCTTAGTTGGGATGGCGCTAATCTTAAGATGAACAAGATCTCAAGTTTGGCACAGTTTAAGCACAGTAGCTTCAACTGTTGTAAAGACAACAGAGAAGACAAAAACATGTGAAGGTGTTTGGACCAATGTTAAGATGTCTCCATTGGTTGCCAATGGATTTCAATATTCTACTTGTTAGTTTCAACATACTCTAAATCTAAATAAATTATCTGATCTAATGTCAGTGAATAAATCAGCCAAGCCAGTCAGAAGTAACAAATTTTTTTTGCTTGATGAAATGAAACCCAGGATGAAAATTGGTAACCGATAATCCTCTGTTTTATTCTGTTCAAATCAAGGACTTTTGTAGTGCTTAATCTCTTCATTTAAGCAGGCTCTATGGTGCAATAATCATAATAAGTGTTGTAAAATTCATCAGTCCCTAGGCATAGCAATGGTTGTTACCACAGAGATACTAAGTGAATAACAAACCTGTGGCTTCAAACCTGGAGAGTCTCGCAATACAAATTTTTTTCTGATATTAGCCAAGATATTACAAAATAAAAATATAAATTTGTATATTCTCTTACTCCGATGTTCTTGGGACTTTTATAGTGCTTTAACACCGCATTTAAGCAGGCTCTACTGTGCAATAATCATAATTAATGTGTTAAAATTCATCAGTCCCTGGACATTGCAGTGGTTGTTGCCACAGGGAAACTAGATGAATAACAAAACTATGTTGGAAAGACCATGGCTGTTGTGGCTTCAAAACTGGCGAGTCTCCTAATACAGCCGTTTTCTGACATTAGCCAAAGTATTACAAAATAGCAATATACATTTGTATACTTTGACACTGACTCGCTTTTTTGGCACCTATTCAATTGTTAGTTTCTGGAAAACAGGCTGGACCCAGAATACTTCAACTACTAGTATTTTTTGGATTGTATATTTACACCCAATGCAATCTCCTTGTAGTACAAGACTCCGGTTGCCATTTGTCTCACGACTGCAAAAGAACATCCCAAGCTCTCAAGTCACTATCATTCCCCTAACTGAAAGACAGAGGCCCAAGGATGACCATTTATCAACGTCCCTGAGGTTCTTTAGCCTGCTGCTGGGGATAGGATTCAATGACAGAGGACCGCCATTTTAAATAGTCATCTGAGCCACTATGTATATCTGCTTGCACTTGGGTTTGAACTCATGCCCTCTGTCTTACTAGGCAAATTTGTTACCCACTTGGCTTCAGTGGTCTGTACTAGTGGTTTTAATGTCCAAAATGTGACAAACTAGGAATGTATACTTAGATAATGACTTGCCTCTTTTAGGGCTCATTCGTAGCTTTTCAAATCCTGGCTGTGTATGGAATGAGGTTGCTATGAACTGCCAGTGCTGATGGTGCTGTCTCAGATCACCATCAAAGGCCCAGTCCTTTCCAGGCAGAAAGCGTTCACTCGGCTCGATCAGGCGGCTCATTTCAAAGTGTAAGGTTGGTGGGCGGAAACTGACTGAAAGTTTATTAAACTAAAGAAATGTCATAACTGGAATTAATTACCTTCAAAGGGATATTACTGCTGTCATTGTGTATTCATATGCAGTATATATCGTTTATGGTTCTAACTACATATAAATTGTAAAACTGTGTCACCTTTTTAATAATAATAATAATATTTGGTTCATAAATCATGCATTGTGTTATTAAAATATTAATATGTGATATATATTTTAAAAATAATCAGAAGATTTATATATCTGTACAAGTTTGCTGTTTATTGGCCTATTTTCTTTCAAATATATTTTTGCATTAATGTTTGAATCCATTTCTTACTTATGAGATGAAGCTTGGCATCCTTGTTGTCTATGAACAGACCCTCTATCCTTTGGCTGCTTGGATGTTTGTTTTCTAACACCAACAGCTTGAAGCGTGTGACTTCTTCCCAATAGACATATGTGCCCTCCCACTCGCGATATTGCAAGAACACTGTCCGCCACATCTTCTCTGTTATCGGGGGCACTGGAGTGGACACTGTGTCATTGGCAAGGGAATCTGTATAAAAGATTGTAAACTTCAATGGCTGACTGGTGTCAAATGTTTTGTATTAACTGACTTCTACTGTATTGCTAATTCACTTCAGCTCTGCGAACTATTGATTCCAAGGCACAACATATCTAAAAGATCAGATATGGGTGGGCATAAAAGAGTTCAGCTGCCCTGGAGACACCAGGGACAAAAAGAAAACTAAGATAGATTAGGTTCAGAGAAGAGGTAGGATTTTTATTGTGATCTGAAGGATCAGAGAGGTACCAGATTGGATGTCATCAGACAAATCATTCTATATGGTAGGTGCATCATAAGTAACTATGGTTGAAATGTATTCTTTGATCAGGGTATTGAAGGGAAAAACCTGTGGAATTAATCAATCAGACCTGCTCTGCCTGATGTAGGAATATGTATACCAAGATAAGCATGGGCCAAGCTATTTATGGTAACCTGTATGAAGTTATTTCTAAACCATTGTTTTAAAAATAGAGCAATATTCAATAGGGAGCCACAGTAAAATTACCAGGATAGGTATCACATGCACATATCTATTACGGCTAGTATCCGCCTTACCAAGACTATTCTGGAAACCCTGCAACTTACACAAGTTAAATCACAAAAGGCTTCTAAAGGGAGCATTGCAATAGTCGAGACAGCTACTAACCAAAGCATTTTGCTGTTATGATAGTAGTTTCATGCATGAGGTATTATCTAACCCCTCCCATGTCTCTCAGATGAATAAAATACTTGACTCTTTGTGATCATGGCTTTGAGCCCAGTTCAAGGTTGCATATGGGATTTACTGAAGGTCTGCCTAGGTGTTAAAGGGGACATTAAACTACAATTGTGGCAAACGAGTTTGTGCCACAGATGCTTCAGTATAATTAGGGATGCCCAGAGTGATCAAGTCCTTTCAATAATTAGGTGCCTTGTAATTTCTACTATTTAATCAATTAGACCTCTGCAATTACCCACTATAAAAGGTCAACAAAGACAGTGTTCCTAAATTTCTGAAAGCTCAAAATGTATCTCTAGCATTGTTTACAAACTTAATAAAAATGAGTCCTGTCACACCCACTTTGAAAGTCTAAAAAAGCTTTTACTTTCATATTGTATCAGTTTCCTGGAGTCAGCTTAAAACCTACCTCTTCAAACTGCCGTATCCACCTCTATAGTTAACCCTCCCAGGCTGGTGCTTGCTGGACAACAACTTTCCTTGGTTTTAGGATTCTCTTTTTTTGGACTTAACTACATTGGAGGATATTTTTATCATTTTTCTCACTACATAAGTGCTTCTACACTATTCTATATATTAATGTGGATTATCATCCCAAAAGAGTGTTTTCTTGTGATATTAATTGAGACTTTAGAGATAGACTTAAAAAGTTAAATATATATGGTGGTAATAACAAAATAAGGTTATTTCATTATTTTAAGATAGTTTTATCTTCTCACAATAACAGAAAAGATATTAGATAAGTTTCCTTTTACCTATTTTATGCTATTGGTCATGCGAAGAATGATTATAAAATTTGCCAAGAAACTAACAAATAACACAATAATTAACATGTTTTAGTTAAATATCGTTTTTATAACTTACTTTTTAGCAATCATTTAACCACAAGAAAAAAAAATGTAACAATTTTTTAGGAGTCTGTTCTACAAGAAACTTATTTATCGCTACACCATGGCCTTGTTAAAGGCTCAAGTTTCTCTGTAATATGGGAAAACTTTCAGGTCAGATAATGTATCTTTAGTTTTTATAATGTTCTCATACATACACTGGCTTTTACATTAGCTTACACATCTCTTAACATGTATGGGTGCTTTATGAATACCAAATATATGTATAGACATATGGAAAATATACGGTACAAATTAAAGTCTTCAACAAGGCTAGCTGCATCGATTGTAATTGCCCACCTCTAACACATTCGGGCTCCACATTACTCCAGGTTTGATTTTGTTGACATGTTCTCTTACTGTCTCCTCTCAGCCTAAAGCCCCGGTCACATTTGTAGATAACTGTTTGAAAGTTACTGCTTGTGTACTTTCCATGCAAGAGAGGGCCAGGAGAGGGGCAGGTTACAGGGCTTTGAGTGATGGTAGGGGTGATGGGCACTGATGTGTAGTCATTCAATGTGGTCTCCCGGTTTTCTGAAATATTAACACATATTTAATGGCCAAGTAAGTGTTTAATATTTGAAAATAATGTATTGTTTACAAGGTTACAGGGGACAAAGTCAGCAGTCCATTATTTTCAAATATTGGACACTCATCAGGCTATGAACCTATTTAAATTAAACCCCTTCCTTAATTTGTAGTTCTTAAGATGTTGTTTAGCATCAATGCTTTTCATTTTTAGATCTCTGATATGTATTTTGTCATTCAAACTGATATAAAAGTAAAATGGTTTCTTTTAAAAATGTGTAAAAAGGGCTTCCATATATGGTCATAATCACTGAGTGGACTGACTGGCCATTAATGAAATATATTGGACTATATTAATATAAGAATATATTAATAAAAGAAAAGGTGTAATTTAAATAATTCTTGTTGCATACAGTCTATAAGGCTATATTATTACCTCAACCGAAGAAATAATGTTTTTGAGTGCATTTGTTCGTACGTCTGTTTGCTTGGGTGTGTTTGCGGGTCTGGCCAAAGGAAAAAGTGATTAAATTATGGGAACAAACTGGATCATATATTTTGGATACAAAAAATCCAGAATTTTTTAGACAGTGTCTTCGAGTTATTTTTTGTTGCTTCAGAACAAACACCATTTTATTAATACCTCTAAAGCATATTTTTATTAAAGCTTTACCTGTGCAGTAGGGCACCTGCCCAAGCCACTGGCCCTCCCTGCCACACCGCAGACTGTGATTACCATATAAGGTATAGTTTAAAACACAGCTATAAGCAACCGTCACACCGTAAGCAAAGCTCTCCTGGGAAATATTCACAGTAGACACCGAGTTGTTCACCTGTGGAGGAGCCAGGCAGTAGGTCTCTAAAAATATGGAACTTTTTATGAAATAAAAATAAACAAGACTACTTACATTGTAGTTATCTCGTGGCAGTTATTTCCATAGATAAATATACCCACAGACCAAATATGAATGAAATCCGTAAATTGTGGAACGTCAGCCAAAGTGCGGAATCCTTAAAGTCTCTATCATCAAGCCCAGTCAAGGCCATAGTCCAAAGAATTAGATTTACTGATATAAACAGTCGAAGTGACATGGTAACAAACATATTGACGAGTTTAAGTTTAAAAAATGCACCATAAACAGATGTATATAATTGGGACAAGAGCTTTTATTCCATATACACAATTATAAAACATTGTTAAAATGTACCATAACAAAGACATGGTACTAAACCTATTAAAATCTAAAAAACTAAAAACAATTACTTGACAATGAAAAAGATCCAAAACCAATCAGTGAGTAGTGAGTACTTGTTGGAAAGCATTTGCTACTCGTGATGATGCTTTTGGTGTATATTAAAGTTAAGAGTGTATAGCTGAGGAGACCCAACCACCTTGGGCCTGGAGGTTTTGAAGTGTCACATTATGGAGAGCCGCCCAGGACACTGCAGTCCTGTGAAATTAATAAAAGCCATAGCTGGAGTTGTTTAAGGTGGATTGAACATAGGAATGGAACTAATCATGTGGTTAGTGAGGAGGCCAGGCCCGAGGGCCTGGGGATATCAAGTTAACCGTTGGATTTAAAGTTACCAAACAGTGGACATCTTCCTGGAGCCAAAAATCAAGTTTTGCAGTGCAGTTTTGCAATTTATTATCCACCGTGAGCCGTATTTGACCCATATAGGGGGATATATAGAGCCGGATAATTTTTTTTGTAAACAACAACGTCTCCGTACCAGGGATAATTAGTGTCAATAACTTCTTCTCTTATTCTAATCTCTCTCAAACTATGTCACCTACAAAAAATGTAGTATATATCATAAGAAAGGTCTTTTCACAGTGCTTCTGCTTATTTTTCTTTCATAAAAATCCGTGTAGAAATGGCAGAGCAATCACAAGGTAAAGATTGAGGTTTTATATTCACTAGTGTCCCTGTACATATGAGATCCTTCTTCACATTCTCCCTTTAAATATGGATTTATTTTAGTCGTAAACGTACAAAATGGTGGATAATAAAAGTAAAACATCCCTCATCAGACATCACTCATGAAGATTAACAATATAATACTTGTGCTACACACTCATCTAATATTGTTATTGTCATTCATGATGCATTTTTTCTGTATATGTCATTCAGGAAGTTTTCCTATTGTAATCCATTAACCTTAATTATTTATATCAGTTCAAGTAACCTATTTTGGGGACTTTAAGGCTACATATATGGATAAGCGGGTAACCTATTACAACCTTAAGATAAAACAAAAACCATATTTGCTTATTAATGTATATTGATTTTTTTAGTAAATACCTTTTTATGTCACAACAGATTTTTGATAATTCCTTCAATAATGTCCAATCTTCACTTATATGTATATATATCTATCCTTACATATGAAATATACAGATACCTTCTGCCCTAGTTGTATTACTAACTTTCTTACTGCCAATGGTTTGCTACATGGAAGGAAAAAGATTGATTGCTAGAGGTAATTGGCCTTGATAAACAGGCATGGTAAGTTTTAAAAAAATACTTCACACTAAAATCCATGAAAGTGTTTATAAAAATGGACATCTACAATTCACAACCATCAGGCGCTGATCAAAACTTAAGCAAGTAGCACTTGTGGGAGCACTAACATTCACCTGCAGATCTTTAGTCAGACGTTCACGGAAAGTCCCTAGAGAAAATATGGAGTTCCAGTGAGAATCTGTATCATCTTTTAGTGGTAGACCCCAACTTCTTGTGAAAATAAGACACCAGTGAGATTAATAGTTTTACAGTTGCGGAACAGATATCATTAAAAAGTTCCTTAAAGAAATCTTAAGTCTTGGTCCCAATGATCTGTAAGTAGGACTGGCCCATGGGCAGACCCCTGGCTTGTGTGAAAAATATAAGCCTAATCTGATTTACAGTTTGAGAGTTAGTGCATGGATAGATGAAGAAGACAAGAGGAAGTGGGGTTTGGAGGGCAAGTATAATGAAAAGTACTTACTCTTGCATGTTGGGATATGTTGATGAACCCACATTCCTTCCTGACACAAGGACATTTTGTCTCCCACCAGGGTGTATCCCTCATGGCACATGAAGAGGGCAGTGCAATTCTGATATGCACAGTCCATGTGTACTGACCCATTTAAAGGGACAACAGCAGGGACGCATGTCCTAGAACAGGTTGGAACCGGTTCTGTCCAGTTCCCATCTGGTTTGCACCGGCTTGTTGCCTTGCCTAGCAATTCATATTTATCTTCGCAGGAATATTTGGCAAAGACTTCAGATGTGTCTGAATCTTTTAGGATTTCTACTGTGCCATGTGGTGGTGTTACTAGAACTGCACAGGCTAAATCTACAATATAAGATGGATGTAGGCCGTTTTGATTTTTTTTTTTTATATTTTTATTTATTTTTAATACCTTGCCATTTACATCAATAAGCAAAGATCCCTGGCAGGAAAGATCTCGCCTTTTCAACATGTATTTTTATATTCCCAACATTACATAGTATCTAAGATACCAAATGACATGGTTTTTCTAGAACTCTATTTACATATATATACAATGGATGTCTCTGCCAAACTTTTTTATCCATCTTCAGAAATATATTTTATAGAAATATTATTTATATTTAATATTTAACTGTTAATATTTATTACACATATCTTGAATCGTTTGCATTTTGTGACACATGCTAATTTTATCTCGCAGGAAAATTTCATTTCAATGCTGTATTACAGCAGTAGTATTTATTACACAATTTTTTATTTTTTTTTTCATTTTTGGGGCACATTCAAAACGTACCTCACCGAGAATTATTTTTGTTTAAGTGTTATAATGCATCGATAGTTTTGTATTTAATTGAAAACATCCTTTTTCCGTTTTGATTATTTATGTTAATTGTTTGTTGCTTCAGGAGCAGTGGAGTAGCTAGGAGATTTATTTATTACTATCTGTTTTTTTCATGATGTGCTTTATGCAAAATTTGTTCTGGGGTGGTGGCATGGTAAAAATTTACATTTAAAGTTAATTTGATAAATATATCAAACACGATATACATTATGTTATTAAAATTATAAAACCACTTTTAAGTCTTTGTTAAATTTGACTGTTTTACCTAGCCTTGCTTAAGGCTCGAATTTGTACCTTTTTTCCAAAGATACACACAGATATTTGGTATTCATAAAACCTTCATACATGCTAGGAAATATAAGCTCTCTGTGTTAGCTGTAGGCTAATATAAAAGCCAGTTTATATATAAGAGTACATTTTATAAACTGAAACTTCATTATCTGAACTGAAAATTTCCCCTAATTATAGATAAATTTGAGCCATTAGCAAGGTTATATTTTAGCTTTTTGGGTTGACCAAAATGTGCGGGGTAATCTCTAAGACAACAGAGAGGAAGTATAACTATATTTCCCATAAACATACACAGTAAAACAGAGAATAAATTTTGGTGATGATTGTGGATTGGCCCATATACAATTTGGAATAGGAACACATTTGTTTATTTGGTAAGTGTGACTTACGCATGCAGTAGCTTTGAGTAGAACTCCAGTTTCCTGTTTGCAGACATGTCATGATCTTTGGTCCCACCAACATAGAGCCATTGACACAGGAAAGGGTTACAGTGAAGTGGTGTGGATACTCGGACAGACTGGGTACCAGCTCAGTGTTATCAAGTATGGAGGGGGGCAAGCAACCTACAATACAATAATATAATGCAAATATAAATACTAGAATTATGTGCCACTGACCTAGAGGCTAATATATTTATCCAGAAACATGGAACATGTGTTCAAACCCAAGTACAGGCAAGTGTACATTGCTTCTGATAACAAAATATTACTCAAAGTATTTGTACCTAAAACATGCATTACATAAAAATAGCTATTTTGCATTTTTTCTAAGAGGTCAGTGCTCTGTATCTCAACAGTACTTCAGCATAGTGTCCTGTTGTAAACAGTAGCAGATAGGCCTCTGCTAGGTTTTGTATATGTGCAACTTGGAACTCAATACAATGCCTACTTATTGTATAATTAATTTGTTAAGATGCAAATGCGCATAAAGAAGTTTAGATTTGTAAACTGCTTCATGTATTTTAGTCACTGTCTGTATTGTGTCTGTTTAGTTTCTCTGATGTACCAAGTTTTTTTTTATTTTCTGCCACACACCATATTTGTCCTAAAGAGGGGATATACAGTTATATAATAGATATATAATACATTTTCTGTGCAAAATTAGTGCTACTAATTCATCAAAAAGTGACGATTTTTTTTCAAATTTCATGAACTTTGTACTTTTCCTCATAAGAAAGATATTTTATGGCGATTCTGCTCGTTTTTGTTGCACAAAATTCCATGCGGAAATAGGAGAGAAATCGCATGTTGAAAATTGAAGTTTTAATATCTACTGGTGCCCCAATATATATATGCTTTGTACAAGTTGAGATTTTGTATAAGTTGCAACTTGTACAAAAAGCTGTACAAGTTGCAACTTGTACAAGCAGTTTGTACAAGTTTCAACTTGTACAAAATTGGCTGTACAAGTTGCAAATTGTACAGAATTTTACTATCAGAAAAACCCAAACTTGTACTGTTGTACAAGTTGGATTTAAAAAGAATTTTGGTTAAATTAACAATTTTATTGAAAATATATCTTATTATATGTACATAAATATCCAAATTAATGTTAGAGTATAATATATATATATAGGTTCTCCATAAAAATTAACACTGAATTTACTTAAAGACCTTGAAAATTTTGGCAAGTAACACTTAAAAAGTTATTTATTTATTAATACTAATACATCAAGTTGGTAGTTTATCACTCAAGAGTAATGGTTTTTACTTTGTTCATCATGCAAAAACAATATAAAACTTTGTGCTTGTTACTAAATTTAGCATGAATGTGAGATGTGGCTTATTGATGCTTGTTAGACATAATTCCTACTCATCCAAGGTATGGTACTGTGGACTGAAGTCTAATATTTTCTTTTAACAAATCTTCAAGCACAAAAGCTTAATAATAAAAATCAGACTTCAAAGAAGAAAGTTATAAAGTAATAAGTAAAAAATAGAAGTCCCCTAAATGCAGTCAACTGTCTTGGTGTGGCTTCCTGTAGCGCCAGGGATATTTTGTGACTTACCTCAAGGCAACAAGGCAACAAGCTAGGAACACAAGTGGATAAGAAAAACTTCAAAGAAGAGATGAAAGTATATTGCATAGTTGTAATTAACACATACCTTTCTTAACCAATGACATTTATTGCATTGTCTTAGAATTTAGATGCTGTTTCAGAGATATTCTTTGATTTACCTCACTGATCATAAGAAGTTAAGTGAAAGTATAAAAGGACAAATGACTATATGTGTAATTATAAATGGTGCACTTCTTGTATTAATAAAACTCTAGCTGATCACATTTATTGCATAGTCTAAAAATTTACATGTGATTTTGTCATCATAAAATAATCAGGTTTATTTATCCCTTTGTGCAGAAAAAAACAAATTTGGGATAATTCTTGCCAGAAAACATCATTAGAAATTATAAGTTTACCACCACCACCAAAGCCTGGGGCCGATTTCACTAAAGGACTTAAACTAAGTCCCTTTTTTGGCTAAGTCAGGGACTTAAATCTAAGACTTTGGTCTTAACTAGGTCTGGGACTTAAAACGGATTTCACAAAGGTGACTTAGCTAAGTCCAAGCTTATCATATAACCACAGTGGTTTTCTGTGTCATGTGACCTTTTATATCCTTCATTTAATACATTTTATCTAAGGATAAGTGCTGTTTTGAAATGAAAAACCTTGTTGCCACACATAAACTTCCCAAAGACTACTTCAGTAAGGTGTTCTGTGTAATTATACTTTTTTTACAGCCCTTTCAAATTTTCAAGTGGAGAAAAGTTTATGGCAGCCATATTTAAGTCCTCTTTACAAAATTTAAGCCCACTACCTCCCAGACTTAAGTCTAAGTCCACTGACTTAGCAAATCCATGGACTTAGCCCCTTTGTGAAATCCACTAAGTCTAAGCCCGCTGACTTAGCACATTTTTGACAGAATTTAAGACCAAAGTCTTAAACTTAAGCCCAAAACCAGGCTTAAGTCCGTTCGTGAAATCGGCCCCTGAAGTAAGATACAGGCTTCAGGTAGGCCAGTGTAACTCCATCATTTATGAATATTATAACTGTTGTGAATTTGCAACAAAATTAATAAAAGATACAGGTCAACAGTTTGGTCTCTCATTTAAGTTGTATAAATATGTTGATTTTATCAGTTTTTAAGTATTAATTCATTCAAATACATTGTTCGTTTGATAAAATGTACAGATCCTAAATCTCTACATGTTGCTACTTGTACAAGAAATCCGTACAAGTTGCAACTTGTACAAAATCTCAACTTGTACATAACATATATATGACAGCTTTCTTTGAAGTCCTGATTTAAATCTGGTCACATTTTACTTGATATACATACAAAATGGTGGATTAAAAACTACAACATCTCTTATTTGCATATATAAAGACATATAAAATATATATTTCATGAAAGAAGATGACAAAATAATGGCAATATAATGGAGTGTTATAGTGTTCATCTTCACCATTTTGTCATTCAGGAAATGTTCTTATTTGGCATCATTATCATGCCACATCTGCAGAAATTGTCATTGAAGCATCTGTTTCCATGGCAACGCAAATATAGTCTGCTGTAATCCATTGGAATTTTGTCTGTATGTCAGTAATTTAATGGTTCCCCAAATGGCTAAAAATTGCTACTTTATACTAGCAATTCCAACTGATGTTTATAGCTTTGTGTGTATTAGGCCATGTTTTGTTTCCACAAAAACCCAGACAGAAATGGCGAGGAATTCTGGGAAAGAACAAAAAACTATGCATTTTATTTTTATTGATAGGATTGACATTTATACCAGAAAAACATGGCCATGGTATGTTTATTAACTTTTGTCATGAGACAGTACCAATGTATGTAATCTAAATATTCCATTATAAAAAGTCAAACCAGAAATAACTTGTACAGCGCAAACCCCACTATTTACTCAGCAATTACAATTTTTCTTTAAAAACACAGTTCCCGAAGTTAAAACCTTAATATAAAGTTAAATATTGAGGATTTCTTGTGTGATAATTTTCATGGATACATACCATAGATGAAAAAGGGCAGTTAAAGCACAGTTTTAAATAAAATAACTTGTTACTTTAATGGAGAGGTTATGTTTTTGGATGCGTCCGTTTTTCTGTCTGTTTTATTGTCTGAGTTTCCATTAACTTCAAAAAGTAATAAGCAGACCTCTCCTTAATTTTCACTTGGATGGGGTCTTCCCAAACAAAGCAGTGATTAAAATTTTAGTTAAACATCCGTTTAATGATGCAAGAAAATTCTGAATTTTCCAAACTGCTATTTTCATTGATTTTGACTTTCTGATTGATATTACTCCCAAAATAATGATTGTATCTCCATGATTTTTAACATGGGTGATGCCCAGAGTGGGGTCCCACCCACCCAAAGGTAAACCTGATTACATGTTTGAAAAGATCCAGATCGCATTTTTGATACAAAAAATCCCAAATGTTCAGAAACATGCCATGGTGGAAGTCAGCATTCTACGAATACTTTCCAACTGAATAATGTGAAGGGGGTTTTAAAATGTTACAATGGTTCCAACTTCCAAGAGTTTAAAAATAGGTTGCATGTACTTTCTTACTTTTGAGGAATAAACTAACATGCTTGGCAGTGGGACAGATGTATTAGTATTTTGTGTTACAAGCCAAACAACATATATACATTCACAAGGCAAGTTTTTTGTCACACATTTGTAACTGTAGCATGTCTGGAGCTGCCCATTTGACCTTCAGAAAATATGACCCACGAGAGAGCTGTTTTTAACAGAGATAGCAGCCTTTGCAGTCAGCAGTTGCCATGGAAACCAGTAAATGTAATTTCTCTGTAGCCCACAAGAAGACGAAAACAACCACTACTGTTATTGCAAATGGGAGATTGGAGTGTTCTAAATCTTCATCTGGGTGTTATCTAAAGCCGGAACTCTTTAATTCTGTTATGATTTTTTTTTTAGAATTTCTTTTACTTAAATTTCTCCATCCTATTTGTACCACTTTAGGGCGAGGAGCAATGACCTTTGTATCTTATCAGATATTTTCATAGAATAACAAAGAACACTATTAGTCAATATAAGAACATCAAAACAACAACAAGTCTTTCAAGTTTGATTGGAGAAAATTCAATGAATGTACTGTCTTTGAATTTGCATAATTGACCTTTATTCATTTCACATTTTCAAAACAAGGCTTATTTTTTGTAGGCAGTCTCCAAAGTCTACCACCAGGTCACATTGCTTTGCTTGCTTTCTGTTCTGAAACAAAAGTGGCCCAGGATATGTACACTGCCTTTTTCGGTTTGTTCAAGCCTTGATAGATGGTTATTAGCTGGTTTTATACCCCAGTCACACTACAGGGGGTCAGAGGTTTTACTCGCCAACAGAACTGCCTACAACGACACCCCAAACTTCCTAGGTTTGTTGTTTCAATCACACGCAGTATACAGGCAGTATAATTTGCGGTTATAGATGTATGGCGAAATGCACCCCGTTATAAAACTCGGAGCTGGAGCTTTACACGGAGCCACACCTCTACCACACCTTTTTACCGCACCCCTCCTCTGATTGGCAGTGTGTCTTGTGCAATATTTTACTGTAACCGCACCTACTACTGCCTCCTCGCAATACTTACAACCAATAAAATATAAAATGCTGGGTACTTCTACACACACAGAGTGATGAAAACGTGAGGCTACGATGGGGTTTCTAACAATATTTTACAAATATATGATCCAGTAATATTTTATTGTACAAACATTTTTACCGCACCCCACCGCACTCCTCCGACCGCACCTCTGGAGCTCCGAGCTTTATAAGGCACCGCGAAATGCCTCTCTCCTTTATCTATCATGTGAGGTTCATATGCAAAATTGTGACACAGTCGTGAAATGTCCAATATCTCAACGCACCGTATGTCGTATTACACTGACTGAATCACAACATTATATACACCGTGGACCACATCTTCAGTTATCATAGCGAGAAATTCATATGCGCATGCTTGCATGCTCATGGTTCCAAATTCCGAAGTGGAAATTCTAAACATTTTAAAACTTCCATAGAACACGCTAGGTAATGGACGTATCACCACTGTGTTACAAGGCCACCTACAAACCTTGGACATTAGTTAAAGAAAAGTGGTCTTCGCCCAATGCCTATAACTGAGGGATGTACCGCCTAAAGTGTGAGACGGCTTAAGAGTAAAGAATAGACCGTAAAACAGCTTAGACAATGGAGGCAGTTTAGACAAATGGTGTGGTGTGTATTGTCTAATTCAATTGCATTTTGATAAAGAAAAGATTTGTTTAGATAGGGGGATCTGTTCTGAAGTTTATATATAATAGTTATGGTGAGGCCGTACAGTTGGTTTTGTATATATTTGCTTTGTGGTTGGCCGTTCTCATGGTTCTGAAAGAGACCCTTGTATAACGGCTAGTGATCTCAACGGGTATCAGAACATCCTTGCACCAGATCATCAATTATGTACCCAATCCCAACATCACATACCTCAGTACCCCCTCATCTAAGCATATTTAAATAATAATAAATGTTCATGTCTTTTGTTGATATTTTTCGGTGTTTCCAACATCCCAGTCCATATTTTACTAATGATTTTCAAAGGGGTCTTGCACAAGCAAGCGTGTTTGTTGAAAGTACAGAAGTCTTTTTTATTTAACATTTCTTCTGTGTCCTAGTGTTAAAAAGAATGGACAGATGAGGTAAAATGAGCATAATACAGGTTTACTGTGTCATACGAAAAAAATGGCAGATAAAAAAGCAAATAGTTGGATCTCTTTGATTTTTTAAGCTTTCAAATGAGGAGATTTTGTAGTATCACCTATTATCGCCCACCTGTGAGAGTACCCAGGTACCCGCCCATTATTGAGAACAAATAATACAGCTCAAAAGAGGTTGTAATTGTTAAATCAAACAATTAAAATGTGGTCTCAAATGCAAGACCATGGTCTCTGTTGTGTTGAACCAACCCTAAGGATTCCTACCCAAAATACCAAAATATGAAGTGGTTCAAATTTGGCTGTACAACAACTGAAGATAGACAAGCCCATCTGGTTGTAGGCCTAAGTTGTACTGAAGGTGTTTAATCTAGTTGTTTGGAAGTTGTCCATATATATGACTTAGTGATAGAACAGCCGGTATTTGTGGTGACTAGACGACAGACAAAAGAAAATGGGGCAAAATACTGTACGGCCTGTGAAACCCAGCTACAAAACTGTAAGTACAAATCTGCTTCAAAAGAAAATTAGAAGCTGGAGAAGAGAATGACCATGGTTTGACACAGAAAAGATACAGTAATGTTACAACAAACATATGACTTGACTGCATACACCGAAAGAGACCGAATAACATACAATATGGATAAAAGGTAGCCGGAACAGCTACAGCATTAACATGCAACCTTGCAGTTATGGCAGGCTATGTTAGGTGACTTTCATATCACCTATGGAAGGCATTTCAAAACTACTTTGTGAGTGGCTACGGAAATGGAAAAGGAATGGCACAGTATGCAAAGTTATCTGACAAAAGTCTTGCAATAGATGGAGGAGACAGACTTATAGGGAATACAGCCTGTAAATGTGTTCAGGACGTTACTTGATCTTTTAGTTTTGTAACCCCATTTCCATTCTTCTCAATTGTTATTCGACTAATCTGTTTGTCTGAACTACATCTCCCCATTTACGTCTTTTCTGATATCTGAAAAACGCTTGTTGATCCAACATTATCAATCAAAGTTGAGGTTCTATGTCCCGTTCAACAGCCAGGGTCATATTGAGACAGGTCTTCAGTATTGCCACTTCTGGGAGCGAAACCCCCACAGAGGTGACAGCCTTTGGTTAGATGCCCACTGGGTTACCAAGGGACTATACCTGAATAATCAGATCATAGTATTATCATAGTATTTCTACTGCATAAAAGTTAGTAAATTTTAATTCTTGAATTGTGACTGAAAAGAAAACAATGCAGAGTTTCCTCAGGAACAATTAATCAGCTTTTACTGAATTCTGTCATACCCTTTCTGACAACTATTCTGCTGGCTTTCATCCCAACTATGTGTTAGTCTGTTTCTTTCTATGTCTCTAGTCAAGTTAAATGCCACTGTAAGTTTACTGTATCTCTACAGTACCATTTTTATATCTCTTCTGTGTCAATCTGTGACAACTGTCATGCCTGATTCTTATTCTCTTTTGCTGTAACATTATCTCTCAGAGTCGCAAAGGAGGTAGAGATTTTCACCCCTGTATATTCTGCCACCTATAACTGTTGGAAATTTTGCCTGCAGTGTGACTGGATCATTGTAGATTACATATCATTGTATCATTGTAGAAGCAAGCCCAATGTGTGTGAAGTTTGCCAGTAGGAACCCCCCAATACCTAATATTCTTTTCAATTATGCTACAACATAATTCTCAACTCAAATTATTTATATATATTTATTTTAGGTCATTGAATTCATTTTGCTTGTTCTTGCTAAATTGTTAAATAAGGCTGAAGAGAATCTGACATGTCTTACTGTGGGCTTGTCATGAGCAGACAATTTGTGTGTTTAATGATCAGATTGAGTAGAGTTGGCAGGACTTGCTGACTAAACAAATAACTGGCCTGGAAAGGGCCTGATATTGCAAGCTAATGTAGTGGACGTATTTCACCCACAAACACCCCGCAAATGAGTAATGTATTTTGACGCATCCAATAAAAAGTACTATAACACAAGGTGGGGCCTTCCCACCATGGTTCATCCCTCCTTGAAGAACAAGATCCATTATTTGTAAAGGGATTGTAATTATTTGTAAAGGGATTTGCAAAAATATTTAATTTTATTGGTATCTTATTTTTTACACCGTGTGGCATTTATCTCTGGTCCTCGGTCCTTCACCAAGTTGATCTTGATCTGCATTAGGATTCCAGATATTTAGGGATTTTTCTCCAATATCTAGTTTCAGATACCAGGCTTTATGCTCCCTCAGAAACTGGTTCATATAACTGCTTTGAAATCCTTAGACAATTGAGAAAATGTGAACCCCGTGTAACCTGAAAGTATACCCCCCCTTCATTTTATACCCGTGGAGATTCAAGTGGTGAACCTAATGCCTTTAAAATTCACTGATAACCAGAAAAGACAACATATGTCAAATACAAAACGCCTTTAACAGTTACTACTCTTGTAGAACTTTTTAGTTCATATGATGGAACTGCAAAGATGACAGCACCCAGCATGTACAGTTTATATCCAAAATGTCAAGGTAAAATGACAGCCAATCGGTCTCTTATAGAGAGGTTTAGTACACCGATTAAAAGGCACGTAACATTAAATGATTCCTGTAAGAGATATGTTAGGTTTCAAGTATGTGTTTGCTATATTAGGGTTTAGCAATGCATCCAAGAAAAAGGAATGCAGGTCAATGTAGTTTCTTTGATGTACTACAAAAGAAGCATGCTTTGTAAATGTAAATATGGAATTTATATGGCACAGTGCAGTGAACTGAAGCTTGAGCAATATGTGGTGTACATATTTATCTACAAATGGGGTTCGGGTATGTATATATTGGTATCATGCAGCTTTTTAATACAATAGATAGGGGTGAGTGAACGTAAGGAAGCTAGCCTAAAATCACCTGACACACATCTAAGTTTGCTATTGACCAAATATTACAGTAATATATTCTTTTATTTCATTTTAAGCCTTACCTGTGACATTTTGTGTTGATATGGTAACTGTATCTGCTAGCCCTGTCTCCACAGAGATGATTGACAGGCCAAAGAAAATGGCAACCAAAATCATGTCAGAGGCTGATGGGTCACAGGGCATCTAAAATATAATAAAACCATGATACTACTTCACTCAGTAATTTGGCAACAAGCTTAAATCGGCACAACAATGAAGTAAGAAATAAATTTAATTTATAGCCAGTCTCAGTTGCTACAAAAGTTATTGTAAGCTGTATGTTAAACTGTCACATCATTAGTTATGTTGCCAGTTGAAAGGGTGTATTCTGTTGACACTGTTTTGGGCTGGACTCATGAGATAGATACAACAGGAGCCGATTTCAAAAAGGGATTTAAGTCCAGATTTAGACTTAGACTTTGGTCTTAAATTTTGTCAACAGAATGCTAAGTCCGTGGTCTTAGACTTAGAGGATTTCAAAAAGCAGCTAAGTCTATGAAAGTGCAAAGTCAGCGGACTTAACTTTAAGTCTGGTAGGTAATGGGCTTAAATTTTGTAAAGAGGACTTAAATATGGCTGTCTTAAACTTTTCTACACTTCAAAATTTGAAATGGTTGTAAGTAAAGTATAATTATACAGAACACCTCACTTAAGGAGTCTTTGGGAAGTTTATATGTTTTAACAAGGTTTTCCATTTCAAAACAGTACTTATGCTTAGATAAAATGCATCAAATGAATGATATATGTCACCAATATTACATTTTGGACAGAAATCAAAGGTCACATGACACAGAAAACCACTGTGGTTATTTGATAAGCCTGGACTTAACTAAGTGACCCTTTGTGAAATCCATTAAAGTCCCAGACCCAGCTAAGACCAAAGTCTTAGATTTAAGTCCCTGACGTAGCCAAAAACTTGGCTAAGTCTAAGTCTCTTGGTGAAATTGGCCCCAGAAAAACTTTCTGAATGACATATACAGAAAAAATATATCACAAATGAAGATAACCATATTATACGAGTGCATAGCACAAGTATTATATTGTAAATCTTCATGAGTGATATGTACTTTTTCTGTATATGTCTCGATGAGGGATGTTTTACTTTTCTTATACACCACTTTATATGATTTATGAGTTAAATAAATCAATATTTAAATATTTAAATAATATAAAAATCTGTCTTTAAACTTACAATTTTTCTCAGCCATTTCTGCATGGATTTTTATGTTACAAAAACTAGCACAATCTTCATGAGTGATATATTTAGCACTAGAATAATACTGTTACCTTCATTAGTGATATATTTTTTCTGTATATGTCATATGAGGGATGTTTTTCTTCGAAAAATTCTAAGAATAAGAATTTTTCTATTCACAAAGATTCTTAATGCAAATACAGAAAGTCACTTCTCCTGTATTCACAAAGATTCTTAGAATTTTTCTTTGAATTACACGTTGTCTAACCGGTGCACAAATTGCGTTTTACTTCTATTGTTTCGTGAAAATGTTTTATTCTAAGAATAAGAAAATTCTTAGCAAAGAATTTTTCTTAGACTTAAGTGTAATTCTAAGAAAAATTCTAAGAATCTTTGTGAATACAGGTCCAGGAGTTTATTTTTGTGTAAAGTATACTTTGTGCCAACAACTTGTAACATTCAATATTTGATTCAATAGAAATCCATACTTATATATACACATAGAAATTAAAAATAACAGCACGCAGATATTGTATGCCTCCACCGAGGCATGTAATAGTAAGTAAATGGGAAAATCTGGAAATGTGATATTTTTTTTGTATCCAGATGGTGACCCAGACCAGTCTCAAAATTTAATGATATCTAAGTTGGAAAAGAGAGTTCTTCTCATTTGTTTTCCATAAAGATCCAACCAGTAGCATTTATGTAAATCCTAACAAACGGACAAACAGAGAAACAGACAAATGGTCATGAAAACAATACTTTCAATAGCACGAAGCACTAGCGGATCCGGGGGGGGGGGGGGGGGGGGGAGTTCAGGGGGTTTGAACCTCCGCCTTGAAAAATAATGTAAAGGGGTTCAACCAAAAGTACAAAATTATTTCTTGAGAGTGGTGTTAACTTTACAGGAAATATACTATATTTTTACCAAAACTTTTTTCCCGGGGGGGCATCCCCCCGACCCCCTTAGTTATGGTGTGTCTGATGTGAACCCCCACCTTAATCTGATGTGAACCCCCACCTTACTTAAAGGCTGGATCCGCCCCTGAGAAGGAAGTCATCACCATAAACAGTATCCACCAGGAAAAAAGATAGTAATGGCGGTTGGTTGGCTCTTTAGATTGTTTCTGAAAGGAATGATAATGTTTTCACATGTCTGATTGACAGGAGAGTTAAGCTCATACTGTGTAGGAAATCTAATGAAAACCTGAAGGTAGGTTCCCTACCCTCGCTGTCCCAGGGCGAGGTTATTATTGTATAAAAAGCTTTAATTACCATGATGAAAATGAACAAAGCACCTACCTTTTGTATGCATTTTATGGCAAAATTTCATGACAATATTCCTTTATACCATAGCAGTTTTGTAATCTTGCATTTCCATGTGCAAATAAAGATATACCCACCGAAAACTAAACATGTCATATTAAATTATCAGATAATCCGGGGTTTTTTGCTCTAAAAGAAAATTGTCATTATTCTGTCTGCCATTTTAAACAGTAAAATGATTTCACACCAAAAATAAATCAACAAAACATCTCCAGTTTCCAATATCACTCAAGTTATCACTCTTTGTCGCAAAAAAAAATACACAGAAATTTCGTTCAATACAACCAGCCCTGTACATTGGCGACCAGAAGAGATTTTGTGACTGCCAGATTTCTAGTCCAGAGAAAACTGTACAGTAATGCATTAAAATAGTGCCACAGTGAAATGAAATACCTGTGCAGTGGTTGTGGATCTCTTTGAATATTCACTGAAATCTTTCAATAAGAAAGACTTTTAAGAATAAGAAATCATACATTCTCTATCAATTTTAAAAATTTAACAAGGACAAATAGTAATAGATAATGTGCAATGCTATGTAATGAGTACTTTTATGGCACTTAATTTCTATTTATGTGATAGCCACAGTGAGGCCTTGAAGAAAAAAAGGACAAGCTAAACTTAGGAGATATTTCTTTAATTTGCATAGTTATTACAAAACGGCTATAATTGATGCGTGGAAAGCAGATAACATGAATCATTTAGTTACTGAATATGGTACTTGCAGAAAATGCATAATAATATTCCTTCGTGATAATATTGAAAAAAAATATTTTTTTTTTTTGTTGTAAAAATTTGTTGACAGGAAATCCCTATGTTATTATGAGAAAACTTTGCATAATTAGAGTGTATTCACAGAATGTTATATACGAGAATATCGGTCCAGATTGACACCCATCCTTAGGTCAGTAATTTGCTTCTAAATGGATCAAATAGCAATGTAGCTATTTATTAATTGAAATAAATTAAACCTTTGATATACCCTGTTGATTGTGCTCTTTATTTGGCAGTCAAGTAATATATAGAATGTATTTTTTGGAACAATAATCTTCTCTTTTAACCACATTACATGTCACCCGGTAGTAGCAGCATTGATTGCTTCCTGTTTATATGTGGTGTGGGCGATAATATAGCTCCTTAACACAAGCCTCCTTGTGGTTGTTTTAATATTTGATCAAAGACGAAAATATAAATTACCAACTTCCTTCACTAAGAAATTGTCTTTAATTTTAGCAATATGGCAGTAGAAATTGACAAAATATTGAATAAATAATAATTCAATCTTAAGCCAGTCAGGATTGTTGATACAATAAATTGTTATTTGTAATCTGTATGTAGATTGGTCATTCCATAATATTTTAATATCGCCCTTAAAAGTGACTTAGTACACCTATGTCACTAATGTTAGACAAGTTGTCATTATCTGCTACCAATTTTCGTGATATCCTAAAAATGTTAAGAAGGTATATTTTTCACATATACAGACATGGCTGCCTATTTTGTGTCTTTGTCTAACATTAATGCCATCTAATATTTGTGACAGGGATGTACATATTTACGGTGTAAATTATATATATATATATATATATAACTTGTGTTCGTAACAGTGAAAAATTACAAGGAAACTGATTAATTAATTGATTGATTAGGTTTAACATCACTTTCAACACATGTGCAGGCCCCATACACACTATGAAGCTGAGGGCGTGGAGGAAAGCAGCCATACACTAGTTGATGATTTATTTATTTGGGATTTTAACGTCGCTTTCCAAACTGTATAGGTCATATCACAACGGATAGCTTTTATAGACAGAGGAAACCAGTACACACAGTTGTCCAAGGTTCTTTACTGTAAACTGCCGACCATCGGTAAGAAACTACCATCTTTCCCACATAGGGTTCGGGGTTTGAACCGCCAACCTGAGAGGTGGGAGGCGAGTGTGTTACCACTGGGCCACCGTGGCACCCTACTAGTTAATAAAGATTCTGCATCGGAAACCCATGAACAACTAATAATGTTTCTACTTCAGGTCAGTCCGAGAATCGAACCTAAGTCCTGAGGGGTGTAATTGAAGTGCCTTACTCAATATTTTTGTGTGAAAAAACCTTCTCCATTATATGTATAACAAGAAAGCACTTGTAGCGTGCACACTACTATCAGGACGTGTGAATGAAAATTTCATTTATATTTTTATCGAGAATAGATACAAATCTTTTCCAAAATTTAAAAATTTCTTCATTGGACAAGCCCTATCCTCATAAAAATTTCAGAAAGATTAGTTTATTACTTCTCAAGTTAGTGTAAATGCAGAGAAACAAGAAGGCAGACGGATTAAAGAACAAACAAATTCGCCCAAAATATGACCTTCTTGGGGAGAGGGGAGGTACAAAGAACAAATATAGAATTTGTCTTGACATTTGTGCCAATTTCCAAATCCAAGCCACTGGTTTATGTCACTTAGTAAGGAAAATATTAACTGCAGTACTGGCGTCAACTGCTCTTCAGACCACTGAAGTAAACGCAAAATATACACCTGGCAATATGGAAAGGCGTTACCACCCAAATCTCTACATGTCTCTGTATGCCTGTGAGTGACTTTTGATGTGGTCTTAATCTTAACAAAAAGTCTGTATTTGATATAATTTTTTATCCTTTTTCAATAAATAGATTAACAAATAATAATGACTGATATGGTATGTAATCCGAGGTCAATTTGTATCCAAAATACAATATATATATTTCACAGAAATTTTTCATAAATGTCTGACTTTAAGTTTCCAAAGATGTAATGTACTGTGTGACACATGCAATTAGCTGAACATCTGTGCTGCAATAAATACAGTGGAGCTATGTGACACTCTGACTTGCACAATTTTTGTGTGACAGAACTCATTATTACGAGCATAAGCTCTGTAGCCTGATAATCCACATTAATATAACACATACACAAAAAAGGAACTTATCTTAAAATACAATATTGTATTGCTAGGAAGAAACATTTACAATACTGTTATAAATTGCGAGCCAATATTGTTCCATCCTTCATCCATATTCTGTAAATAGATTTCTTGGAAAACCCCCCCAGCTAATGTCCATATTTGGGCATTAGATTTTCTCTGGGCAGCTAAAGAGATCACAACCCTGTCTACTTGGATATTGCGATCCATCACTTGTCACTGGATTGCGGTCTATATTTGGGCACAAGTGGGTTAGTTAATGGAATTAGTAAAGATTTTCCATTAATTCGAATAGATTTCCGGTGTATTTGCTGGAAGAAATGGGGATAGCCCTAAAACAAATAAATTGACAAATAAAAGTTTGTATATTGTTTCTTGTGGGATTGTTTGTGTAAATCAACGTAGATTTGCCGTGATGTAAATAGAAAATGACACAAGTAAAAGGGCTTAAAAGCTGGAATCTTGTGGATTTCAACCCTTCTCCCGAAGAGGGCTGGTGTAACCTAATATTAGAATAATTTAAGAACATAATATTTTTTTGTAAATGTACATGATACAGTTTAAAATTAATAAACCCAATAAAATACTTATGAATGCAAGTATACAGGCATTCAATATAATGAACTGAATAAATTACTTAGTAATGAAAAAGAAAGCCTTTCTAAACTGCATATTGAAGTTTTACGCCCAGAATTTAAGGAAATCTACAGTATTGGTATAGAGTTATTTCTGTAAGATTATTATCTAGCTTTTGATGAATACTATAGGAAAATACAGAATCGGTCCTTTCTAACAGTACTCGAGTGGTCACAAAGATAAACGGTCATAAAGATAAACGGTCTTCAAAGCTTTAAAATTTAAGTAGTGTAAATAACAAAATGGCACAATCTAAATAACAACATATACTTAAACAATTCGTGCTATATTTTTTTGGTTTTTGTTATATTGTTGTTTATAGCCTGTAACCATTTTTTGTGTCGTAATTTTTAATGACCGTTTATCTCAGTGACCACCCGTGTACATGACATATCAACACTAGATATAGATAGATAATATCTCAACTCAATCATTTCAATTCAATGGATTGTCTTTTTTTTAAAAGCAGCCATTTGATCGGCTGGAGGCTTTGAATGGACAGAAAAACCAGCTATTTAAATAGATCTGTTTAAATAGATCCAGAAAAAAAACAAAAACAACAAATCTTACAGTGCTTGGTAACAACCCAATCTCACTATAGAAAGTACACCCTATGGTAGCAGGCCTTGGACAACAAGATCGAGTCCTTCGAATACTATCTGACATGCGCATGCAAGCTTGTGACATAGTGGCAAACTGTCCAACTACTTGCACGTGCCCCGCAAGTTTTAAAATGTTTAATGTCCCTGCGTATGAATTTGGTACGTTGAGTATGAGCAAATAAATTTCTTGCTACGGTAACTGAAGGTGTAGTCCGCAGTCTATATAAGATTGTGACTCGTCCTCAATTCAGTAGTTGCATGGTCATACTACAGCTACCAAAGGCGAGTTGAGGTTAATAGAGGTTGTCTCTCGGTGACACACTTTTGTAGTGCTAGGGTCCTACTGTCTTTATGGTTACACACCGTTTCCAATCAGACGACATGTGCATGATACCTTATAGATATCGCAAATCTTTGAAGATATGAGACGTCCTGAGAGGCGGTTCCGCCGTCGAGTAAAACTGCAGGACATACCTCTTGTAGTGTGACTGGGCTATTAGGGGGTGATAATGTAAGTACTATATGAAATTAACGCTCCACATTGGTTAATAATATATCTGAAAATGTTTAATTTTTGTATAAATAGCCTGAATTGTCTCCATGTCTATTTTGTGAGTTTCCGTGATTTTGTGCCAAGTTTGGGCATGTACTAATCTACCAACCCAAGATGTAGTGTGTGATGTCTTGGTGTCAAAGTAAGTAGGTTATATACAATGCATAGTTTGATTTCATAACTTGGCACACCTTTAAGACGAAGTCCTCATGACCTTCAACTCATGAATGCATGCAGTAAGAGTATTGTAATCTCATCTGTCTGTCTGTCTGGATCGCCAATCCAGAATTATTTCTGTGATGTTTCTGCGATATTCCCAGGCACAAGTCAAAACTATTCATTGGATAGGGGTTATATTTATACATTGGTTGAGACCCATGTCTTGGTCCATTCTCAGTCTAGATCTGCATAAAACAACCAAAGACAACAATAAACAGAAAGGGGTGAGGTTCTGCAGGATCATGCTGTTCTGTTTCCATGACCTAAGTATTATGCTTTGAATTTTCAATGTACTTTTGAAGGGGGCCACGGTGGCACAGTGGTAACACACTCGCCTCCTGCCCATGAGATCAGTAGTTCAAACCCCAGACCGTATGGGGGAAAGTTGGTAGTAGCTTATTGATGGTTGGCAGTTTACAGTATAGAACCTCGACCAAGTGTATGTACTGGTTTCCTCTGCCCATAAAACTCCCTGTCTTGGTATGACTAATACAGTGTTGAAAGGGACGTAACAAATAAATAAATAAATAAACAAATAAAAATGGACTATTTCACCCTAAAATGCAGGTTTGGCAATATAAAATCCTTTTGAGAAATAGTTCAACAAATGAATATTCATTAGTATGATAACACTGATGATGAACCTATTTTCATAAGACATTGAAACTGTGGAACACCTACTGTATTTCTGCCCTGTTGTAAAGGTTCCCTGGTTTAAGTTAGCTGGGAAGATGCAAGTTCACTTGGACATAACCCCCTACATTTAAATGTTTTACTAGCATGTCTTCATAGTAAATGTAAAATGTATTTACATCATTTATTTAATATAATTAAGAGATACATCTATTCTATTGAGTGTAATTGGAAAAATATATGTTTAGAATAACTTATGGGAGTTATTAACAGCAATATTCAATTGAAAACAGTTTAGTATGGTTGTACAACAATAATGCAGAAATATGTATGAATAAATGGCTACCAAATGAACCCTTGTTTTGGGATTAAAAGACTAAATCTAAGTCTTTTTAACTATATCTTTGTTAGTGTAGCTGCTATTACATTAAAAAGGAATTAAAATTGTTTGTTCTCCTATCCTTACAAGTAAAATTTAACTTAACTTTACATTGCTTTTTATGGGTCAATAATAGACACTTTTACTTTAAATCAGTTTTCATAACTGGTCAGTCATAACTCCAAACTGGTAGTCAAAAATTCCTGAAAACAATTCAATTTTGTCTACCAATCTCCCTTCACTTTGATTGCTATAATACACTATCGCAAATGTATGAGTATTATCTATGAGGAAGCCAATTATCACTAGGTCTTTTATATTCTATTTTGTACCAAGTTTAGTTGCGCTCCAAGCTAGTACGCCAAACATTAAGTGTTGAAAATCATAATGCTCTAATGCATAATGGTTAGAATAAAATTATGCACAACGTCCTCCTTGTTGGTGCTATTGTATATATTTACACTCATCCAAATATCTCCTTGTAATAAAGGACTTAAAGGGTTATTTTGACCCATACCAACTGCACAACTGTACAGCTCAAGCTCTCCAGTGACTGTCATTCCCTTAACTGAAATACAGAAGCTTAAGGATGACCATTCATCAAAGCCACTGTACATAGAACTAACTGACAGATCACCCCCATCATATGTGGTCACCCAAGTCACTCTGTCTCTGCCTGTACCTGGGTTCAAACCCTCATCTGATGTGATCTTAGGAGAGTGTTACCCACTAGACTACAGTGGGAAACAGTGGTGTAGTTACAGTAGACACGAGACTCAAGATAGCTTAAGTTATCAACTTAGCACATTGATGCTATGTGGAAATAACATTATCAATCCTAGGAACCGCTAAACAATAAATTAGTCGACAATGTTTCGGTGTGAAGTCAATTTATAAGGTGTGCATATTTTTATCAAAAAAGTTATGCAAAAACAAGTTTAAATAAATAAATTGTGTTCAAATTTGGCCTATATATTGAGGGGATTAGTAACCAAACAAACATCCAGTCTATAAGATGTGTTTGCCACAGACTTTGGATCAAATTAAATACTAATGCTACAGCTAATCATTATTTGTGAAAAATCCAATTATAGAGTGGAAATGTCGATATACAATATTTGAGGTCTTTGTACACATGATAAAAATGTCCGCGATAAATTGTCAAATCAATCGAGTAAAAATTTGCTTCTACCTATTTTGGTCTACGCTTTAGATTGGCACAAACATGAAATAAGTAATGTCTTTTAAACTCTATCCAATCAGTATTACTGGTGCAACTGATACAAAAATATGACATTTTAAATGAGCTATTCCGATATGCTAATCAATTTCAAACCTCTTTGAATAAACTTCTGTTTCCAGTTCAGGGTCTAGTTTCTCAACCATTTACCAAATAAAGCAGATAACAAGAGCAATCAGAGAGCACAGACCTCCGCCAAGCATAGATCCAGATAATCCAGATAGTGATCCGGATCACTCCCAAAATTGAATAATTCCTCCTTTTACAGTTTCAGACATATCCTGAAAATTTAATTAAAATCCGTCCATATGTGTTTGAGTTATTTTGTTCACAAACGCACAAACAAGCAAACAAGCAAACCCACACAAAAACATAACCTCCTTGGTTAGTGTATATCCTAGTCAAACTTCAGTAAGAGATGTCAAGATACTTCACAAAGCTCATACTAAGGACTCACTTAAGCTTCTGACACGGTTGGGCCTCCAATGTTACCAAAGGGATACTAGGTCACATGATCTGTTGTGTAAAAGAAAATTGCAAAAGCTAACATTCATAAAGTGTCACTTGAAAAGTTGGAAAAGGGGTAAGAGAGACAAATTTGAGCATCTCTGGATTTATAGGTATAGTAAATGAGGTTGAAAAAGATTTGAAAATTATTACCCCCCAACAAGGAGGCTATGTTTTTAGGTTTGTTTGTCTGTTTGTTTTTGTTCGTGATTACTCCAAATTTGTGATTTCTTTGACCAAAGGAAAAAGAAATTAAATTTTGGGAAAGAACGGGATCAAATTCTAGATACAAAAAAATCCCATTCCCATTTCAATAATTTTGGGTTTGTGTATAAGCTTATCCACCTCCCCCCCCCCAAAAAAAAAAAAAAAAAAAATTATTGGCTGCCTTGGCGGAACTCTGTGCTCAGGGAGTACTATCTACTGACACACACGGGTGTTGTGGATTTCTGTTAGGTTGGCTGGTTAGAGCATAAGGAGACATGCTTGAAATTCTTTGAAACAACAGGCCCTGACTGTTCGGAGCAAAAATGCTCTTATAATACGTTGACGATATATCTATCTTTGTAGGTGTGACATATTCCAAGGACTTCTGTTTTCCCAAAACTCTAAAGAATGCTTCTTGAAAGTAATGAATCATTATGATCATTAAGACTGACTCTTGAACACCTTTTAAATTTAAAGAACTGTACATGGTAACACTTCTTGAAAACTTATGTTCATCCAGTAACTTCAGCAAGGCATTGACTCACTGGCTAGATGCCCTTCCAAACTCCCCTGAATGCATGTATTTGTCATTGTCATAGTTTGGAAGTCTTCATGAACAAACAAACCCTCATATTTGCAATGGAAACTATCATTTGAAGGGGCAAGTTAAAAGTCAATACTCTGCTCTTTTCCTTTACAAAAATTACCAAATACCGTATTCACACTGAATGCATTTATGGGCGTGTTGTTAAACTGACACACCTCTGTCTATGAACTTGGGAAACTCTAGCTTTCCTTGTTTATTTTCTCATAATCACCAGATGGAGTCATCACCATATCATCTTGTGAGCTGAAGATGATGTCCAGATGAACTAATGCTCACCACATAGTCTGGGGACCATCACTCAGTATGTCTTCATCACCAGAATATTGTGTGCTCAGGACATTGTTTGGGACAGTTTCAAAAAGGACTTTACACAGACTTAGACTTAAAGTTAAGACTTAGTTCTTTAATTCTATGCTAAGTCTATGGATTTTGACCTTGCTGATTTAAGCTTTGGCTAAGTCTTGGGCTTCAAGTTAAGTCCAGCTGGGAGTGCAAATGTAAAATTAAATATGGCCGCCATAAATTTTTAGCCAAGTCAAAATTTCAAATGACTGTAAATAGAGTATAAATATATAGAACACATCCCCATTGCAAAATAGCATTTTTTTCATAAGATAAAATATTTCAAAGGGTTTATGGCACCGAAAATATATATTCAATAGAATTAAAAAGGTCACATGACACCATAAAACCATTGTGGTTATTTTGATAAGCTTGGTCTGAGCTAAGTCACCCTCTGTGAAATCCATTTAAGCCCTAGATCTAGTAAAGACCAAAGTCTTAGATTTAACTTTCTGCCTTAGCCAAAAACTTGGGTAGATCTCAGACCCTTTGTAAATACGGCACCTGGTGATCCCAAGAAAATAGGTTAGGAGCACACGACCTTCTGGTGATCACAATACATTAAGTAGTGGTAACCATCATTGTTTGATTGTGACTACATAATAATTAGGTGCACTTGTGCTCAATAAATTGTGCTCAAGACTTGCTTTTGCTTGTGATCACAATTCAGTAAAGGTGTCCTGATAGAGGCCCCGTAAAATTACACATAAAGCAAGTACAAATAAGTGATTTGTGTTTATTTGTGCCAATTTATCATGACAAGTGATATGTGTACTCATTAATGCATCAAGCATCTGATACCTTTCTCAGGTGTCCTAATTTTTTTACTCTTGCGCTGAAGACGCTTCTTTATGTGCGTGCGCATATGTAAAACAGATGACCATAAGGGTGTTTTCAGTACACACACAGTATGTAGAAGGAATGAATGGCGGATATTTATTCACAGAATTGCTAGAATTATCATATCAATGTGTGGAGTCAGATTAAGGTCTTCATAATTTGTTGTGAATTTTAATCCGTTATATCTCTATTTCTCTGTTTAATAGGTAAGATATTATTTAAAGACTGTCATTTTATACCTAAAAGTATATTATGAGATCCTCAGCGACATAGTAGTGACCAATTTTGGCATCTAATCACAGGTTGTGACCTCTGTGAGGGCTTGACTGCCTGATTGGCAATGCAGATTGCCTGTGCCAATATGACCCTGGCTGTTGGATTGGAGTTTTTGTTTGTTTATTTATTTGGGGTTTTACGTCGCTTTCAACACTGTACAGGTCATATCACGACGGGTAGTTGAAAGGGCAGAGGAAACCAGTACATAGAGTTCGCTAGGGTTGTGAACTGTAAACTGCCGACCAATGGCAAGCAACTACCAGCTTTCCCACTTGAGCCCGTGCAGGCATCGAACCCCGGCCTCAGAGGTGGGAGGCGTGAGTGCTACCACTCTGCCACCGTGGCCCCTCTGTTGGATTGGATGTAAAGCTCTAGCTGTCATCTTTGAATTTTTACTTTAGCATAATTTGAACATAACTGTTTGTGATTTGATTTTAATGTATTTGGGTTTGATGCAGCTTTCAGCACGTTGTATAGGTTATATCACGACTGGTAGTTTTAAGAGCAGGAGAAACCAATATATATACTACCAACTACCAACTTTCTTACTTGTTGTTGAGGCCAGGGTTCAAACTGTGAAAATCAGATTTTGGGGATGAGTGTGTTACCAATACACCACTAATCCCACTGTTTATTTGTGATAAATATTTATAAATCCAGTGTCAGTCGGGGTTTTATTTCTCATTCAATAGCCAGTGTCATATTTTAACGTCCCCCAGCATTGCCACATGAGGGGGGGGGGGGGGGGGGCAGTCAAACCAACACAGAGGTGACTAGATTTAGATTTATTTTTTGTTTTATGTTGTGTTCAACAGCCAGGTTTATATTGCAACGCATAGTTTACAGATGGAGGAACCAGTACATACTAGTTGGTCAACATTCTGCATTGTAAACCGCCAAGCATTGGTAAGTAACTACCAACTTTCCAACATGAAGTACCTGGGCTGAGATTCAACCGTCGACCTCAGAGGTTGAAGGCGAGCACTCTAAACGCTACACCACAAAGCTCCCTAACACAGAGGTGACAGTCTGTTAGATGTCAAAATTATCAGGTAAACTGATGAGCATTTCATGTTTGTAAATCAAATGGTAAAAGAAAACAGACTCAGTGTGGGACGATAAGTCGTAACTTTCAGTGTAGCCCCAGGCTAAGTCCTTTTGCGAAACTGTCCCGTTGCTCTTGTTATGTTTTTATTTATTTATTTATTTGGGGTTTTACGTCGCTTTCAACACTGTACAGGTCATATCACGACGGGTAGTTGGAATGGCAGAGGAAACCAGTACATACAGTTCGTCAGGGTTCTGTACTGTAAACTGCCGACCAACGACAAACAACTACCAGCTTTCCCACTTGAGGCCGTGCTGGGAACCAGACCCCGGCCTCAGAGGTGGGAGGCAAGAGTGTTACCACTCTGCCACTGTGGCCCCTTTTTGTTATGTAAATTAAACTGATTATTTAAATAAATAAATATTAAATTTATTTCATTAAATAATTGTCCAGTTCAGAATGACAGATTATGTGATCAGAAAGGCTGTAAAAGAGGACAGTGCAGAAATAATGGCCCTCATTAAGGTAAGTGGGATGAAGATGGTGGCATTGTATGGTAAATAATGTCCACATGCACAGCTTCTGTTGTCTATGAGAACATAGTAGACACTTGATTTTTATTTTTTGATCCTCATTGTTTATATTGTCTGTGGAGCTAACCATTTTTGCTGGTCTATGGATCTTTAAATTGAAAATTACACTGAATAGACATTAAGTACTTTAGAACTTGGTCAGAGTTAAAATTAATGCAGTGTTCTAATTTAAATTGCTAAACCATCCACCGTCTTTGACGTTTAACCTTGAACAGTGTAAATTAAAGGAGAAAGTTTTCTTCCCGGGGTGACAATTGCATTAACTTTCACACTAGGCATATTTTTAAGGTTATCTAGATAAATAAACAAACCCAACTGGCTGACTAGATATTTTATATTATCTGCCTGACAGTTAAATTCTCTCTGAACCTTTACATTCACAGCAGTGTTATAGTTTTAATATGTATATTTATTTTCTGACATTTGCCATGTGTATGGTGAGATGTTTACTTTAGTATCACATTTGTCTGAGGAATGACTGATTTTAAATAGAAGCGTGAATCAGTTTATGGTTCTCATTTTGGTGAAATTTTTACTTTGAACCTCAAAAACACAAAGAGTATTTCATATATTTTTAATATTAATAGCTGAAATAATAGGTGTGTTATCCATTTATCACCTTGCCAAATATTTGCCCACTAGTATTTATGCAAATATTAAAAATATTACATTGTGTGTCTCTAATTGATGAAAACCCTTGAATCAGTTTATGGGTCTATTTTGAGAAAAAAGGTAAACACTGAATGAATACTTCTAATATATGAAGTGTACCATATATGGCATTGTTATATGTGGTCAGTAATCAAATAATGAGCCTGTTTTACCAATTTTAAATGTGAAGTAGTGTCCTACTTGTTTATATTTCTAGAAAATAAAGTGTTATTTGGTAGAAGTAATGATCAGTTCATGGGTCTGTTTTATTTATTTGGGGTTTTACGTCGCTTTCAACACTGTACAGGTCATATCACGCCGGGTAGTTGGAACGGGACAGGAAACCAGTACCTTCAGTTCGTTAGGTTTCTGTACTGTAAACTGCCGACCAACGGCAAGCAACTACCAGCTTTCCCACTTGAGGCCGTGCTGGGAATCGAACCCCGGCCTCAGAGGTGGGAGGGGAGAGTGTTATCACTCTGCCACCGTTTATGGGTCTATTTTGGAAAGGAAATGATACACTTGACCTATCACTTCACAGATTCACAATATATGTACTGTTACCTGTGGTCACTTAGGACTGACCAAATTATGATTTCAAATTGTCCAAATGCAGATATTGTGTCACTCATGGCATCTAGCTGTGCAGACAAGTGGATGGGTGGGCAAGTAGATGGGCAGGGGTAAATAGCTTGTCTGGCCTGTATCTCAGAATTCATTAAATGTAGGATGTTGATACTTGGTAGGGATATTGGTTAGAGGTTATGGATGTGCAATGTCATACTGTTACTTTAGTTTGACCTTTGTCCTTGACTCTGCAAAATGTTTTCTATACTAATATTTGAAACATATTTCTGTTATGACAATGATATATGGATTGCTGCAACTGACCATTACCTCCCCCAAGGAGGTATTATTTTTTTAATGTCTGCTTGTCTCTTTGTCTGCTTGTGTGTTAGCAGTATATTGCAGTATACTGGAGCATCATCTGGATACAAAAAATAATTTGGATTTACCTATTTACTTATTATTACATGCACTGGCAGATGTATGCACTCTCCAAGTGATATGGTTATATGTAATTCTACCTAATTCTGTTATTTCTATTGACAGCAATACTGTAATTAATATTATAAATCTTAAAGCTTCATAACTTTTAGTTTTCCAATTAATGATTTGATATTGCTATTACATTGCCTTGTTTTAATACTTTGCATACATTGTATCTCTATTTGTAATGGTGCCAGTGCTATTTTCCCGGGCTGTTAAATTTTATTAAGAGTGATGAACAGAAAAATAAAAATGTTGCAATAAAACACCCCAAACATAAACATGTGTTTACATTTGTAATTATACATCAAACACACTAAAGTTTCTATAATTGAAATACTTGAAGACACACCACTACACAAAATACTTGGCCAAAATAGGCTCACAATTTTTTACAGTCTATATATGGAGAACTTGAAACTGTTGGGGGTTCAGCCAAGTGTGACATTTTTTTTCAAAATAGACCCATAAACTGATTCAAGGGTTTTGATCAATTAGAGACAGAAAAATTAAAATTTTTAATATTTGCATAAATTTTAGGGGATCAATATTTGGCACAGTAATAAAGGGATAACACATTAACATTGAAAAAAAAATGAAATACTCTTTGTGTTATTGAGGTTCAAAGTAAAAAAATCACCAAAATTAGATCCATAAACTGATTCATGCTTCTACTTTTTGACCTCTCTACTTTGGGATCAGAGCCAGACTGTCACCTCTGTGTTGCTTCGACTCCCACAAGTGACAAAGCTGATTATTTGTTCCAATATAACCCAAATAGAATTCAAATCAGGAGTTCAATTGAATCTGAGTTTTCTTTCATCTGAACTAAAACTAGAAATTACCCACTGCTGCACATATATCACTTCCAACCCTTGGCAGACAAAATCCATATTTTAAAATATTTTATGTGATATTGCGCATCATTTTTCATTGAATTTATTTTTTATTTATTTATTTGATGTTTTACGTCGCTTTCAACACTGTACAGGTCATATCACGACGGGTAGTTGGAAGGGCAGAGGAAACCGGTACATACAGTTTGTTAGGGTTCTGTACTATAAACTACCGACCAACAGCAAGAAACTACCAGCTTTCCCACTTGAGGCCGTGCCGAGAACCGAACCCCTGCCTCAAAGGTGGGAGGCGAGAGTGTTATCACTCTGCCACTGTGGCCCCTTTCATTTTTGATTGAAATATGCATTTGACACAAGTACAATTTTCAGCTATTCCCTATCCTATTAAAATGGAAATTAACTTTACCTGTTGGGCACTGCTATCTTTGCTGTTCCATCAAGTGAATCACAAAAAAATTTGAGACTAATGACCGAAAATTTTCACTATATTTCAAGCTTACCACTCTATTATTGAGTTGGTAGCATCACTTGCAAAAGTATGCCTTTGTCACTATTTTTTTTTGGCTGAGGAGTGTGTGCTACAGGCTTTTTGGTCAGTTGCCCACTCTTCCGCTCTTTGTACTTTACCTTTTCTAAACAAAATGAACATCCACACTTTGCTTGTGAGTAATTTAACAAATACAGTTTCTAAAGCTATATTTTCTGTCAGTGACAGAAAAGCTATATTTTGTAGGGGGCTCAGTGGTGTAGCGGTTAGAGTGCTCACCTTCAACCTCTGAGGTCACCCTTTCGAATGTTGGCCCGGGCACTTAATGTTTTAAAGTTAGTAGTTACTTGTCACGCCCAGTGGTTTACAGTGCAGAATCTTGACCAAATAGTATGCACTGGTTCCTACAGCAGTAAACTACCTCTCGCAATATGACCCTAAATGTTGAACGTGATGTAAAAAAAAAATAAATATACATCTAAATAAGTCAGTGATTTCTATTGACTAGATGCTTACCTCATTGTTTACATTATTGTTAGAAGTATAGAAGCTTTCCTGCTTACCAGGCTAAGCAGTGACAAGATGAAACTTGAAAACAAAAGGGCACATATCCAAAAGGTCGGGATTTTTCTTGATTAAGAATATCACTTATTAGATCCGTCCCAAAATGAAAGCACTTCTCTTTGACCAGGCTCTACACATATAAAGATCATAAAGATCTGCTTACAAATTTCGGAGTAAGGCTAAACACAAAGCCAAGGTTATTGAAAATACATTGAAAATGGGGCCCTTGAAAATTAGGGATTTTTTTGTATCAAGAATATGATCCGGATCTTTCGCCAAAATTTAATCGCTTCTTCCTGCACAAAATAATTCAGAAATATCCATTGCTTACTTTTGTAGTTATCATGGAAACAGATTAACAAATGAACAGGCATACAAACCTATGGACACTAAACACACCCCAAAACAAAACATCCTGCTCTAGGTAACTATGATTTTGAGTTGCAGTCATGCTGAAAAAGGAAGCACAAAGCCATAACTTTATAAATAAGATACTAAGTAAGGGAAATAAAGTTTGTATGTCTCTGCCTATCAGTGTCCATCCCTTTGTCTCTCTATGCATGTATGTTTGGCCTGTCTGACAATGTCTCTGTCCCAGCATCTGCCTGCCTGTCTGTGTGAATCTGTCCAGCTGTGCATGCCTGTTTATGTTTATGGGTCTCGATGTGTCTGCCAGCCTGTTTGTGGCTGCCTGGCTTTGTCTGTACCTTGTTGTAAGCCTGCCTGTCTCTCATTCTCTGTCTGTCCATCTCTCTCATTTTGTATCTCTGGCTCTGTCCGTCTTTCCGTGTCTTAACTTGACTTTGGTAGCCATTGAATGGACACGTGCAAAACACAACCAAGCCGCAACCTTATATCAACCACGGCCGTTGCCTTTAGTTACCCTATGAAAATTTACCCACAGAATGTCACGGTTAGCGATTCAGAGGCAGAAAATTTTAAACATTTAAATACTTCCATGGGATGCTGAAGGAATTGCGATAACGGGTCAATTTATCACAAGTTTGAACAAGGATGTCAAATGGTAGTTGAAAGACAGGGACGTTTTGTCTAACACCTATGACCATGGGTTATATCACCTGTAGTGAAAGGGTACAAGTCTGTTCCTCTGTATGTACCTGTTATTCTCTGTCTTCCCATTCCAGAATTACATCTGGTTGTGTCTGTTAACATCTGTGTGTATCTGTAAGCCTCTTCTTGGAACATCTTTCTGGAGTGTCTATTTCCTTTGTCTGTCAGTCAGTATATGGTTATTAAGTATTGGTGCCTGTATGTCTGTCAGTGTCTATGTTTGTCTGTCTGTCTGTGGTTCTGTGTCTCGTTTAACGAAAATGAAACACAGCTTTTGGTTTTGCAGAATATTGCTGAGTATGAGAAAATGGCAAATGCAGTGATCTTAACCACGGAGCGTAAGTAAATCACAGAACAATAAATCTAAACTCCCAGGATTAATTTCACAAAATGACCCGGCACACACGTAGATTTAAAATTAAGATTAAGACTTTGGTCTAAAACTTAGACTAAGTCTGTGGCCTTTGACTGTATTTCATGAAACAGATATTGGCTGAATTGCAGACTCCCCCTGACAGAAGATATGGTAATTTTAGTTGATAAAGCACTAATAAATATATATGAAAATCAACTCATGCATATAAATTTCAAAGTCAACTAGCTGCACTAGGTTAACAAGGTCGACAAAATAGGTTAGGTCAACAAAGTCGACATCATTTACTGGGTGGACCAAGTAAAGCAAACTATCACAACATAACAACATCTTTGGAAAAGAGGGATCACGTGCCAACCAATGAAAAAGACAAGAAAGATTTTGACAAGAAATAAACAGTCATATGACACAGAACACCGATTTAGTTTGTTTGAAAAGCTTGGTCTCAGCTGGGACCCCTTCAGTGAAAACTGTTTGGGACAGAAACTTAGCTGAGCCAAAACACTCAGATTTGAGACCACAGCCTAGCCTGGATCTGGACTAAGTCTCAGACTTTTCACGAATTCGACCCCACTATTCCATGTTAAGTCGGCTTCACTGTGATTAAAATGTTCTAGAGGGTCTTTTTTAATGGTCAATGATACAATTTTTAATTTAACGTGACACCCAAATTGTCACATAACCAATCAATACACAACATTGATTTCACACTTAATTTGTTTAACTTTTTTGCCAATTTAAATATTGTGCCAAATTACAAAAAGTTAAGCAGTATACAAATATGATGCGATGACTTTCAGAATTTGAAAAGGATGCTTCTGGTTCCGAGAAGCTGTTTGGCTGTTTTGTAGCAGAAGTGAGTGATGCGAATGGAGAGACAGTACTTGTAGGATATGCTCTTCATTACACTGTGTACTCTACCTTCAAGGGGAAAAGTATGTATTTAGAAGACATATTTGTTCACCCAGACTACAGAGGCAGGGGAATGGGCAAGGCTCTGATTAAAACTGTAGCAAAGGTAAGCTTCATTTTATGTTTGTGGCTGGGGATTAATAATTCACACCTGTGTTGAGGGCAGTATTTATTGCATACTGAAATCATGACTATTAAAGCTATTATTTAATAAGAATTTTGCTCCATATCTTTCTTCCTACAGCCGTTCTTATAGTACTAGGTGCAATCAGAGTGGTAGTAATTTCCTTGTCATTCCAAAGTTGCACATTCTATTCATAAATCTGTCAAGCAGTTTGGCAAAAGTTTAGCTTTTGATGCCTCAACCGTTCAGATTGCTCGTCCTTATGAGATTCGTGCATCTCCCTCCCTAGCCTCTTTCAGAAAGCAGCTTAAAACCTACTTGTGCAGCAAGGCACACCCACGTTAGTCTTAATCATCTTGGCATTCTTCATGGTGCTTGACCTCTTTTCTGTCAGTGGATACTGAAATTTTGTGTCTGTTTTTAGTTCTGTTGCACCTTAGAGGGGAGATTACCCGCTGTAAAAGTCCAATTAAAAAGAGAATAGTTTGCAGGGCTTTACTAAGTAGGCGTTAGTGGTATGTGGCAAAAGGCTCACAGGTCAGAATTGAGACCACTTAATATAGAACAACAAGTGATATGCGGGTGTCATTTTAGTATGTGGTATGCTGCATATGGCAACTTTTGAGAAGTGAAACTGAAGCTCAGTTCAAATAATAAAAAATAGATTATGACTTATAGCGACTGCTATGGCAGGCCATGCCTTGTACTTTGCCAGGATTCAAACCCAGAGTGAATACATAACCTTCTGAAGTCCTGGTCATGAGTTTGGGTGTTCAAATCTGGCTCTATTCGCTAAGCCCAGATTATGCTCTATATACAACAGTTACAGAACCTCCCTCTTGAGCAAGATATTAAACTCCTGTAGACCTGTACGTACTTTTCGAATTTGAGTAATGCGCTGGTTCCATTAAGTTTGTAACCCAGCTTTAGGAAGGTCTCCTGATAACTCATTGCCGATGAGGGTTTCAGTCAAATCTGACTCTATCAATCATCTGTATTAGCATCCCTATTTTTGGAAAACTTTCAATAATGTAGTATAGGACATAGGTAGGATCTGGCTGACTCGGGTCCCACCTGCCTGACTTGTCTGCAATCGTTGTTCCTAATTTTAGTGCCAGGTAAAAAACAGACTTTAGCTAATCTAACTCAAATATTATACCAAGAAAGAGATCAACTCAGTGACAAAGACTCTGAGAGGACAGACCAAAGACTTAAAAGAACATTTGGTTATTTTTAGGACTGTGGAGCTGGGTCAATAGTTAACTAAATGTTATACATTGTACTTAAACTGTATGATCTTGTCAATTAATACTTTATAGGAAGCAGTGTCCACTGGATGTCACCGCCTGGATTTCATCGTCCTCAAATGGAACAAACCAGCAAAGGAGTTTTACGAGAGATTCAAAGCAGAAAACCTTTCAGAAAAAGAAGGTTGGCAGCTCTATCGGATTCAAAATATGGACTTGCAAAAGTTTGCTTTTAGCTAAATAGAGAAGTGTGGGATACTGTTTAGGTCTGCTCAGAACCAATTTTTTTGAATATGGCTAAAAACTTGCTCAAATTGAAATAAATAGTAAATTCTGTCTGTAGCCAAAACTGGTGCCTAAGACAAAATATAACATTGTAAGCTGTAATTGTTACTGGTTATGTACTAATTTAGCTTGTTGATTTCATGTAGAGAGTACACCATGCTTCCTTAAGAACATTAATAATGAACCATACATATGGCATACACTTTTTATCCATATTTTAAGTTAAAACAAGATGCACTCAGAGAGAGCAAAACGCTCGACTCCATGTGACCAGTCTCTCAAGTGATATAAAGTATTTTAAGGAAGACACACACACACACAAAAAAAAAAACAAAAAAAAACAACAAAAAACAGACAAATTGACAAATAAACAATTAGCACACAAAACATAAACTGCTGGTGGAGGTAAAAATATTGCTTAAAGGTCACTTCTTGATGAAAATCATGCATGGTAATTTTTTGTGATGGACTGTCAAGGAATTGAAAGAAAAAAGAGGAAATAAAACAGAAATAATAATTAATAAAAATGATGAATATACCACCTCCCTCTTTATTATGTTTATGTCAATTTCAAGAAATAAAATGAGAAGAAATATTTTTACTTAAAGAGAGCAAGTATCACAAGCTAGGTTTGTGACCTCACAATGACAGTTACATTGTGACATCACTGAGTAATGACATCATCAGAAAGCAAAATATTGATTTTTTACATATGTGATGAAGAGAAGCAGTTTCACTGTGTATTCCCAATTAAAAATAAGAAAATCTCTCTCCTGGCTTTAATTTTCAAACCAAATTTGGACGAATCCGTCGGTACCCCATGAAATACCTTCCCACCAAATTTGAGATTGATTAATGTTATAGTTTTGGAGTTATAAGGGCAAACCGGTGCACAGACAGAGAAGCAGATTTCACTGTAAAAGCCCAATTAAGAAAAAGAAAAACTTTCTCCTGGCTTTAATTTTCACACAAATTATACCAAATTTGGAAGAATCCGTCTGTACTCCATAAAATACCTACCCACCAAATTTGAGCTTGACTGGTGTTTTTGAGTTATAAGGGCGAAACGGTGCACAGACAGACAGAAACAAACTGATCACAATAACCCTCTCCTATCGTCGAGCGTTAATGATGTTACAGAAAACATTTGCAATCAGGCAAGTTTAATCCAATCCAAGCTGGCAACCCAGATAGCATTCCGACATCGGGCCAACGTCGGGCCAACTTCGGCACATCCGTCGGCCCGACGTTGGCCCAACGGCTTTTTGACCGGCGGCCCGACGTTGGGCCGGCAAACCACCGAAAAAAATTACTCAATGTATAGCATCAACCAATCAGATTGTCCACAAACAACATTTTCAGTGTGAATTTATAATGAGAATGTTATTTTTATTTCTAAAATTATTAAATAGTTGGTTAAAATTTGTGGGCTCACTGAAATATGATTTTTAGACATACCATAATAAATAATTTTTTACTAAGTTTCACAAAATCCCCTATTATTGCTCGCCGCCATCTTGAATAAAAATCCACCGTTGGCCCAATGTCGGCCCAACGTCGGCAAAATGTAGAGATATCAAACCAAAGTTGTGGTCGGCAGGCAGCTGTTGGGCCAACGTTGGCCCAACGTCGGCAAAATCTGCCGACCTTGCGACCAACAGCCAACGTCGGTCCGACGGCGGAATGCTATCTGGGAAGTAGGCTATTTGTTTTATTTATTTTCAACGAATATTTTAAATTTTATAGGTAATGATAGATAAGATGCGAACCAATAAAGGTAGTATCAATATATACTTTTGTAAACTGGTATTTACTGTTCAGAAAATCGTTGAAAATATATTTGTTGTGGCAAATGCTTGGCTTTGCTATTGAAAGACCCGATGTACACCAACAAGAACACTATACAATCTTCTGCACTCTACTGATACTGTTAGGAGCCTGACCAGCAGTACTCTTCAGTTCACAAGTCAGTCCGATATTTTGGCCAAAGTTATTCCTTTGATGTAACTAAAACTGTAACTACATTAAAGAAGTAGTTCTTATTCAAGATATTTGAGAGGGGCCACCGTGGTAACACATGTATACTCACCTCCCACCTCTGAATTTGGTTGTTTCCAACCCCGGACCTTATTTTGAAAAGTAGATCCTTACTGATGGTCAGCAGTTTGCAGTATAGAACTGGTTTGATCTGCCCAGATAACTACCCATCGTGATATGACCTGTACAGTGTTGAAAGTGATGTAAAACCCCAAATAAATAAATAAAGTGATGTAAAACCCACACAAAACAACAAAATGAATTAAGATGTGTTAGAATAGTTCCAGTTTGAAGTCTGTCTGATAATGGAGATTAAATTCTTTGCAATATTCTTATTTAATTAGATTGTGCAAGATGATATGATCCAATAACAAAGTAGGAAATGCTGTGATAAACCTAGGCTATTCACACAATACAAGCCAACATGAAAATAATTTTATGTTGAAATGCTCACCTTTTACATGAGATTGGTTAGGTACCATCAGCATAAGTCTTCAATTGTATAAAATGAATGTTTACATCTGTCAAAGAGGATATGTGTTTTGGCAGCATTAGTTTATATGTTTGTCAAATAACTTGTAAAGTTTATCCCCTGGAAAATTATTACCCCGAGGAGAGCATTGCCTCGGAGGGGGCAGGCATGTCCTAGGATACCCTCTCTTCAGTGAGAGTATATCCTAGCAATTTCACTTCCCTGCTATGAAATACCCTAATGCAGGGAGTGGAGGCAACCTTTTTGGGAAATCCTCTGCCCCCACTGAAAGTGTATGTTTCACATGTGAATGTAAACATTTCAAAAATGTGCATTGTTCATTATCATTAAATATATCATCCTCATCCATCCTTAAGCATATATCCCCTGCTCTGGATAAAAAAGAACTGGTATGTCCAAAACTGTCAGTTAAAATAATACAAGGAGAATATATTTCTTACATAAATGATATATTATAAATGCATTTTTGTACATTGTTTGCCTTACAATCCTACAGGACATAGAATTGATTTCTTTTATGTTTTACTAAAAGAGCCACAACAATTATCAACCATTTATTTGACGGCATAAGATTGATGGTCATAATCCTCCTTTATCAAAAGAATTTTTTGATTTTGAAATCCAAGAATCTTCCATGCAGAAATTAAATTATCACCATCTTTATTAGAATTTGGATTGACACAATGGGAGATGCATGGATATAAATAACAGGATAGCATGACACAAATTAATGGTCTTAAGTATTCTAGAAAAACAGTATGAGATATCTGTTTAGTTTTATAACAGAAGTGATGGACTATTAATTGTGCTTACATTTACATTATAAACTATATACATAGAAACATATCCTATTTGTGTTTATTGTTGAAAAGGGGCATTTATTGTTTCAAATGCTATAGAAAAAAAAATGTTCCTCAATGTACCCTTTTACAGTTCCTCAGTTCACAAGTCCAAGGTTCATTTCAATAAGTCATTTTCATATGATGCTCCAAAACTCTGGAATGATTTGCCTCTGGAAATTCGAACTGCTCCAACGCTATCATGTTTCAAAAGGCGACTTAAAACCTACTTGTTTCAGAAGTCTTTCCCTCCTTAGCTTTCTCTCGCTACCGAACACCGATGATCTCCTGGTGACGACATTGCTATGGTTTTCGACATATGATTCTTACATTATGATTGGATGGTGTGCCTTAGAATCCGCGAGTATCGGAGATTAAGCACATGGATACCTGATACCTGATATAGAACGGACTGGGCATTTTAGGCTCAAAACTTGAGACAGCTCCTTGGAAGGCTTAAAGTTGATACCGTGACTCAACTAAATTTCATGTTGAGTCCCCTTTTGTTATTTATTTATTGTTTTATGTCACACCCAGCATCTTTGTATCAGTTATATTGTGACTGGTAGTTTGGAGGGCAGAGGAAAACAAAAGACAGAGTTGGTCAAGGTTTGGAACTGAAAACTGCCGACCAACATTCTGATCTCACAGATGGGAGACCAGTGTTTTATTATTGCACTATTATGGCCCCTGAGTCACCTTTGGAAATTATATCCAAATAAGTCTGTATCTTGTGATCCATGTAGTGCCCACTAGCACACAATGCCTGTATCCTGTGATAAGTTTTTCGTCAAAATATTTATGTCCAGATATTCAGGGTGTGTGGACAGCTATGGTGTTCACTCCAAGATATGCATAATTTCCAAAATACAGCACATCCACAGATCCACAAACTATATCCAGTTCACTCCAATGAATTCACCACAAAATGTAAACAACACAAGCAGATTATGTCTGCTTGACACAGAATCACAGTTCATATAGCACATTATCTCGAAACCGTCTCTTATGTGGACATGTATTCAACCCTTTATGCATGGGAGATATAGAAGGTTCTAGAAAAAATGTATACAATACAGTGACCTTAAGGTTCTAAAAAGAATACACAATATTTTTCCAGTTTTACACAAGAAAAGTCAATAATTGAATGTCATATTTTAAGAGAACTCAACACGGCCAAACTTTGTCCTTGTTAAAACACACACTGGTAGAATGTCCTTATATGTAACACCTCCCCCCTTTAAGAAAATTTTGCAAGCCCAAGGGTTACAAAAATTCATGATTTTTTCCATATTAAATTACATAAGTGACATCCATAAATTACAAAAATCACAACCATATTTACGTTTTACAAGTATATTTTTCAATTGTTTACATACAAAATCACCTTTAAGTAGAATTTTGGGGAAGAGCACATATGTTTTCATTTGTAACTAAGAATGTTTTAAATTTTGTTGTACCAGCTCCCAAGCCATTTCAACCTACTTCTAAACTTTTGAAACATAATCTAACATTTTAAGGCTCCCAGTATTCTCAGATAACAAATTTTCTTTCAACAGTTTGAGGGGACCAGGGACTGAATGATCAAAGACCAACTCAAAGTGACTGAAGCCTAAAGAGCCTTGAACTGATTCCATAACTGCAAACATCAATAAGCTTATGCTTTCATCGCAGTCTTTTTCATTGTCTAAATAATATATCCTAATTATATCTTTCTAGGTTATATGTCACCATTCAAGTGTACCTTGTGATTCTGGGTAATAAGCACTAGATGGTTAAAAGATATCGGTTTCTGGATTGAGTGTTTTTCAAGGGGCCTACACATTCAATTATCATTTTGCTAAATGGTTTATTGAATGCTGGAATAGGTTTCAGAGAAGCTACAGGAACAATTTGGTTTCCCTCCTGTTTGAAAAATGTGACAGGTCTTCCAAAATTCTGCACACAATAACCCTGATTTGAGGTCAGTAGAAATGTCTGGTTATTTTCCAAAAGCTTTTATTGATGCCTGAATGACAGCCCATTGATGACATATGAACCGACTTTAATACATCACTTCAGTGCACTTTTAGTACAACAATCTGGTGTATCACTGAGTATTCGTCAGATGCACGTACATTTGGTGGCCTCAATTTTGCATAAGCACAACATTTCTTACATAATAGCCTACTGGGACCTTATCTAGCTGTACTGGCAGGAGGAACAACTTGAATACAGGAACAGATTCAGGGTTAGGTCTCAGGTTACAGAATGTCTTTTCTTATACCAGTAGTAAAAGAGAAAAATGTTTCATTGTTTATTTTGACTTAGACAAAGTCTTTGATATTGATTATTTCTACAATGTGCTAAAAAAATAGGTTTTAGCAAAAGCTTTAGGCGATGGATTCATATTATGTATAATGACATAGAAAGTGCAGTTATAGACAATGGTTTTACATCTGACTATTTTAAGTTAAAATGTGGCATCATACTTCTCCGATTTGTTGTTTCTACTTACTGTAGAGATATTTTCAAACAAAGTCCAAAGAAACCCCAACATTCAAGGTGTTAAAATCAGCAACAAAATAGTGAAAATTTCAAAACTAGCTTATGACACAATATGTATAGCTTCAGATTTAAATTCAGTACGGGTATTGTTAAATAAATTGTACATGTTCTCACTTATGTCTGGCTTAAAACTAAACTGCCAACAAACTGAAATGCTACAAATTGGTTTACCCATTACAATACCAAAAACACATTCAATGTTAAATGGGAAAAGGAAAAGGTCTATACTTTGGGAACATGGTTTTATGAATACAAAAGCCAAACAATTCTCGAAAATTATCCATAAAAAGCACATTGAACAAAATTTACAAAATTGGTCAAAATAAAATAATACTCCTGGGGGTAAAATAAATGCTTTTAAGATTCATGCACTTTCAGAGATTAATTACCTAATTGATAGTCTAAGCACAAACAAATGGATAAATAAAGACCTGGAAGATATTCAGTATCGATTTATATGGAACAACTAGAAAAGGAAGCTAAAACACAATGTTCTTAACGCTAATTACAATGAAGGTGGCTTGAAGCTGACAGATATACCATCATATGTTCAACTAGATTAAATGGTTCCTAGTAAATGATAATTATGACAATTAAACCTTATTAAACACATTGTCCATCCAATACCGACATTTGTTTAGTAATATGGCTTAACAAATATATACTACTTGCTGACAATACAATGTTTTTTATAAAAACATTTACAGGAAAGGAACTGTTTATTTTCAAGATATCATTGATATCATTGGTCAGGAACTTTTCTCAGTCTAGTAGCTGTAAATGAAAGGTATGAGGTCAAATTTGATTTTGTTACATATACTGGACTTACAAATGCAATACTAAATAAATGGAAACAAATAATTAACCCAGGTAAAGGTAAAACTGTGAATTCAATTTTCACCGGATTGAGTTTCCGTTTCACATCATCCATCTACTTTTGAACACAGATGAGACACTCAGTAAGCTCAGCAAAACTAGAATCAAATTTCCTATGGTTAAGTGCTAAATATATTAGGGTGTCATCAGTGTATAGATGGTGGGTGAAATTGATACTGGAAATGATATTAGTGAGAGGGGCAGTGTAAAGGGTAAAAAGGAGACGACTCAGGACAGAGCAGCTGAAAAGCTTTTACCTAGCTTAACCCTTTGTTTGCGGTTTGAAAGATAGGATTTGATCCCCCTCAACACAGTGCCATCAACCCCAGCAATGTGAGAGCAACAGCCTTACCAGAGTCCATCGAAGCAGCAATGTAATTTTGGATTTTCAGGAGTGTTGCTTCTGTGGAATGCAATCTCTTGTAAGAGTTTGGGAAGCTCCCTTCTTTGAGCGAGTAATTTATAATATTGGTGATTGGAGTGACTAAAATGTCTGTGCAATCTTTCACTATTGAAGTTAGTAACGGGTCGAGGTTGCATCATTTGGTGGGGGAAGATTTTAGAATTTTATGGATGTCGCCCTCAGATAAGCTTGAAGGAGGAGAGGGCTCTGTTGTTGACCCTTGGTCTTGTAAGGGAAACGGGCACTGATGACTCTGGTGTAACTCTGATTTTCATGATTTTGTCACTGAAAAATTCTCAAAAGTGTTGGCTAAATTGGTAGGACTAATGTTGTCAGGCTGGATGATAGTTGAGGATTTGTGTGATTTGTGTGAAAGTGTTCCGCAGAGGATTGGGGCTACCATTATTTTCAGCAATATAAAAACAGTGCCTGCATGTTGACTGTTCCAGTAGAGACTTATAGTGATTGACAGCATCTTGATATCTACTCCGATTAATTGCAGAATTTTCACTGTGCAATACTCGCTCACACTTGAGCTTAAAACACTTTGCTGAGAGCATGTCCGAATTCACCAGACCTTTGTTAGGGTGCAATGGTGCCATTTTCCTTTTTGTCATGTAGCTATAAAATTCTTTCTGGTGCATTATGATTTCATTTGCCATTTTAGTCTTCTGACATCTTGTATGAAGTCCTTGTGAATTTAATATTGTTGGCCATGAAAGTGTTTTGATTAGGTTCATAAACAGAGGCTATTATTCTGTTCTCCGTTTCTGTGGTATATTATTCAATAGTGTTTTTGGTGTGTTTGGTCAATAACCCAGTGGATGTGTGACATATTAATCAATAGTGTTTCTGTTGGATGTGTGTTTCTTGTGTGGTATGTTTGTTCAGATGCTAAAGATATTTTGATGTGACTAGTTGGCACATGTGTTGTTTTCTGAGACTTTGAACCAGCAGGAGTGGTATGTAGTAAAATACTTTATAAATTCAAACATACATGATTTAATTTTGGTTTAATAGGTATTGCATAGAACAGTGTAATTAAATTTGTTGTTAAATAAGTGTTGTAATTAGTGATCTCAACGGGTATCCGGATATCCGGGTACCCGAACCCTGAACATTTACCCGAATCCGAAATCACATACCCGAGTACCCGAATGTAAGCTATACAGTAATGCTGTTAATATCGCCCACGTTGGCCGAGTACAGACATATCTCGACTTCATAAATTCACCTAAAAACTATCAATTAAAATGCACAAGAATATTGTTTTCTCACCCTTGTACACCATTTATAGTATTTTATGTATCTTTTATTTTGGTTGTTTATACATTGTCAGATGCCGGTAAACTTGGAAAATCGTCAGTATATTAACACAGTTACCTAATTCTGAGTCCATAAAATGCTGTATATTGGCTATATAGCAATATGCTCTCCTTAAATAAATAAGAGTACAATATTTTCTGACAGTTGTTGATAATTTTGCATTTATAAAATTCACTTACAAACCTGATATAAAAAATGAAGTTTCAATCCCGAAACTACATTCGAGCAATAGTGTAATGCTTTCGTGATAGCTGGGTGATAGGTCATGTGACTCCATTTTTATATAAACAACCGTGTTTTGAATGTACAGAGGTCTTGTTTATTTAACATTTCTTCCGTGTGGTAATGTTTTGAATGCAAAAAAGGTGGCCGACAAGAAATAAAGTAAATGGTTGGATCCCATTATTTGTGTGAGTTTTAAGTCTGTAAATGTGTAGATTTTTGTAGAATCAGCTATTATCGCCCATCGGCACGAGTACCCGGGTACCCGCCCGTCGAAATCACTACCTACCCGGTCCCACTAAAAAGGGTTTATTGAGAACACTAGTTGTAATCTAACTATACTTTATATACCAAAACTGTACTTTCCCTATGTATCTTTACACAGTCATATGTTATAGGTGCTTGTGTATGTTTATTTGATGTATAGTTATTCTGTGAAATTTCTGTTATTTCAGCTGGTTTTTGGTATTGCTGTTCTTGGTAGTGCTGTTGTTGGTATTGCTGTTGTGGGCACTGCTGTTCTTGGTGTTAATGTTCTTGATGTTGGCTGATATTCAACTTGTGTCATATATGATGTTGTCATGATATCAACTTGTACTTTACTGATGACATATCTTGTGATTTAATGGAAACATTGCTGATGTGACTTACTTGATATAGTTGGTGGAGATTATTGAAGTGGACCTGATGGACTTGATGAAGATTATGATGAAATCTATTTTATTGATGAAATTTTGAAGAACATTTTTATGATATGAAATATTGCATATACAATACATGAACGTGATAAATATTGACATTATGGACATTTAAAACACATATTAGCATTTGACAAATTATTTGTACATAAACAATTTACAGGTTGTTGAATATGTGCGATATTGCAGCATTGGTGTGTTGGTGTGAGTGCGCGTGGGTGTGTTGTGTGTGTTGATGATTTACCCAAAATATATGTGATTACTATGTAAATTGTTGTTGGTTGTATAAAACTAAATTTATATTACCGTTGCGAAACTTTATTTAATAAAGTAGAAAGTAAACATCGTGTATCGTTCACCACTCCTCATCTGAACACTGTGACACTTTTGATTGGAGCATGTTTGTCTAGAATGTTGCACAAGGTATTGATATACTGGTGACTGACTAAACTGGCTGTTGAGGATGTTTGGTTAGATCAGAATTCAGAATGCCCTCTCTGAATTCATGGACTAAAAAGGAGAGGTAAAGTTCTCACTTTATTTTTTCAGGTTGGGTTTCCTGAGTCATTGCACTATCATTCACCTTGAAAATCTCTCTTACTATTTGCTTCATGAAATGATTTTTCACACTTTTATACATCAAGGTTGGGAGAAAATTTCTGCATCTGATATCTGATATTTTATTTGACGTTATCAAGGTCACATGGCCAAAAAAAATATATTCATTTACCCACTCTGATGATTGTCATCGTGGTCCAGAAAACACCATTAAGTGCAGTGAAGCATGTTTAGGTTTTGAGTATATAGTGGACCAAAATTGAACTACGGATGAGTGACATATTTCCATCAGCACTAATAATGTTTAAATTCACCCAAGCCCCATTTTTTATTTTAACCATCAAATTGTATTGGAGGTACTGAGGAAACCATTTGCAGAGAGTCTAAAGAAATTATCAGATTTACCGTCTGACCTTCCCTTTGCACTCAATTTCATATATTTATTTGGGTTTTAATGTCGCTTTCAACACTGTATAGGTCATATAACGACACATAGTTTAAACGACTGTAAACGACCATCAGTAAGCAACTACCAACTTTCCCAAATGAGGTTTTGAACAGCAGACCTCCGAGTGAGAGGCAAGTGTGCTACCACTCTGCCACCATGCCCCCCCCCCCCTCCTTTACACTCAAACTGGAGTAGTAGAATCGCAGCCTGTGTTAGCTCCTTAACTATTACATTCAGAGCATCGAAATGCTTTGAAATGCTTGAAAAACTGCAGTATCGTGTTAAAGACCTTAAATCAGGTTTTGGGTTTAAAGGTCAATTACTGTGAAGAGGAGAAAATGTAATTTCCTACTGAATTTAAATGGGGATTTTTGCGGCCTTGACCCAGATTTTAAATAGGAAGTGCTGGTTCATCCAAATTGTCAGTATAAACCAGGTAGAGAGTCGGGTGGATTTATTTTCGGGAAATGGGCAAAAATGTGAGAGTATCTCCATGAAAAAGTCGAGGATAGTTTGGTTTTAACAAGGTCACCCTGCTGTAGCCACAGAGATTGTCTTTCATAGATAATAAAATTAAAAATATTTTATGTAGACCTCTCAAATTTGGTATGTGGGTAAGACCTCAAAGTCTATTATTTTGTGGTCTCGATGGTGGGGTATTGAAATTTAGGATATTTCTCCACACTGTGATCTAGTTGCCCTATACAGAAGGGCAGATCATCCCATAGCTGACGTATGCAACACATGTCTTGGTTCCCTATAAGTATGCATAAATTTGATATTTGACCTCTTTCCTGAAGATCATATCTGGCCTCCAAATACCGTAAATGACCTATTTAGTGCACAATGCACTAAGGAAAGTCTATTTTTATTCAATATTTGGTGGGAAAATATTTTAGTGCACCCATCATGAAACACTTTCCAGGATGAAGTATAGGTCAATCCGGTAAGAAAAACGGTGTTTCGACATTTAGAAATACACACTTCCTGTAAATATGGCGGTAGATGAAAACAAACTCGAAAGTCGTGACAAAAATGTCAATTTATCAAGTAAAATTCAGAGAATATATAAAAAATATGTGGATATTGTGCACTGTCACCAACGATATTGCTGGGAAAAAGAGGTAGGGTGCGGTTACAAGGGCGGATGCACTAAATAGGTCATTTACGATATTGGCATGTGGGCCTTTTTTCTCATATTGTTTAGAATATTTGAAAGTAGACCTTTCCAATTTGGTATTTTTGTATTTTTTGTTATTTTGTATATGAAAAGGCCTCAGACCCTTATGTGACTCAGTTGGTAGGGTGTTGAACTCATAATCCAAGGGTTGTGGGTTTAATCCCCACTGATGCCAGCTGTTTGATGTTTGATAACATCCTTGGGCAAGATGTCAACCCAGACTGTGCCTCTCTCCACCCAGGGGAAAATATGGATACCCAGTTTTAAGGGATACCGGCTTCTGCGCCTTGCATGGAAGCAATAGGTAAGGTTACCAAGACTAGTTATCCTTGCTGGGGTAATACTGTGTAAAGCGCTTTGAACTAATAATAGCAAAAACACTATATAAGTGCCCTGTATTATTATTAATACTAACTCATTTCTCACACCCCAGCAGTTGTCTTGAAATCAATATATTTGAAGCTTGAGCAGTTTGGATGTATCTGACACCTCCTCCCTTTCAAAGTCAAAAACCAGGGTCTCAATTGGGACAGGTCCAAGCATTGCCACTTATTGGGAGTCCAACCCACACAGACGTGACAGTCTGTGATTAGATTCCAAAATTGCTAACCATTAGGTCACTGTGGTGCCCCCTCCTCCTGTCCATGTTTCACTTCAATAAAACACCTTTGTAATAGTTTTGTCTTTGATGCTCCTAAGATTTGGACTGACATACCAGACATGTCAACATGGTAACATATATTACCTCCTTCAGGAAAAAGCTCAAAATGTACGGGTTTGAAAAGCAATGTCAAGATGGCTCACAATTATAGTGCACCAGTTCGAAACCATGTATGGTGTTCAAATGGCCCATAACAGTTGCACCTTGGAATCTGCCAGATGAAGGAGATTAAGCGCTATGAAATTCCTAATTAGATTATATTAAACCTTGATGTCTGATGTCTTTTTGTGGAGCAAACATTGCCGATATGTAATCTATAGACAAGGCAGATATCATTCTCTTTATTATAAGCAAATTTAAGCCAAAAGTACTTCAAATAGAAATTCTGCCACTGATTTTTATTGAATAACAACAAAAAACAAGTATCTACCTATTTTCTTGGATCGACTTGTACCTAAAACGTTATGAGAAGAGGCTGGGAATTTCCCAAACTACGTGTGGTTTTTATCTTGCCATATGTACGGCTCGATAAAATATGTTGACATATTTGCCATATACAAATATATAAGCCAATATGATAAATATAATTTACCAATCAGTGCGTGCATTGTTTATATAAGTTCCTGCAACTAATGTTAAAATAAACATGAGACCTCAATTAAGTTTCATACACACAAAATGTACCTCTAAATGTAAAGATATTTACATATTATTCAACCAGCCCCTCTTTTACTTTTTCTATATTGACAACTGTAAATAATGGTCACATAAGCGGCGTTGTTTGTTTTTTTGTCAACACAAGACACAAGAAGTCATTACCTCATTTTAATTGAGATGTGTAGTTCATTGACAAGCTTTGTATGTCATCACCCTTTTTTGGGCAATTTTTGTAGGATTTGTGTGACAGTAGGAGATCGCAAATGTCATGTGATAAGAGGATACAAAAACAGAAAAGACATGTGGTCTTATCTAGTTAAAAGTCTTTATTTGAACATATGGTCTCACTGGATACTATTGTTTACATGGGGAGGCCAAAAACCACAGGCATTATTTATTTGTGTGGAGAAAAAAATCAATACAAGTGGACCTGTGAAAGAGGATAAGTACTAGGAATAAGTACTTATTGTAAATATAATGTATGTCATACTTTTATGAATTAGTTTTAACAAAAAAAAGTCTGTTATTTTAATGGATATATTTATGTAGCAGATTAACAATACAGACAAATATAACACAGTGGGATTTATTGTGTCCATGACGACTCTCACAGTTGGATAAAAACAGGTACATGTTTTACCATCGAAACCTTTCACTTTCGTTTTCCCCGCCTGGTGTTCAATCTTTTCCAGCCTAACATCCCTGTGTGGGGGGCCACGGTGGCAGAGTGGTAACACTCTCACCTCCCACCTCTGAGGGTGGGGTTCTGGTTCCCGGAACGGCCTCAAGTGGGAAAGCTGGTAGTTGCTTGCCATTGGTTGGTAGTTTACAGTACAGAACCTTGACCAACTGTATGTACTGGTTTCCTTTGCCTTTCCAACTACCCACCATGATATGACCTGTACAGTGTTGAAAGCAACATAAAACCCCAAATAAATAAATAAACACCCTGTTTGGGGTTCAACTCCCACAAGCGACAATGCTGGGGACCTGTCGCAATACAAGCCTTGCTATTTTGATGGGGAGATAGATTAGGGGCGACAGACAGATATTGTATGTGTACAACCGGGATCAGTCATCCATCAATAGAGAGGTTGCGAACAACGTTTCATAAACCCCCTTACACAAAACGCAACATAATTAATCAATGCGAAAGTCCATCTGACGGGGCAGAGTTTTTGTTTACGCAGAACGTTTGAAAAGAGGTGGTTTTAAGGCCAAAACTAGACAAAACTGTTATGCAATGTTTAAGATGTATGAGACTTTTTTAGATAATCCAGTTTTATATCATATTCATATTTAATCCACCATAAATCAAAATAAGCTGTCAAAAGTCATGGTTAATTATTTACATTGATATCCCATTGATAGAAGATTGATAGAAACAAAAAAATTGCTTGTCTTTGGCCTTATTGTTTCCATTAATTGGAGGAGTTTCTGACAGGTGATAAAAAAAGGCTGGTCGTTGAATACTTGGGCTTTTTAAAAGATAATACACTGGCTAAATATAATCTATAGTACTTGGGGAACTCTGTACTGTTATGCATAACATAGTTTATTGGGCAAATAATTATTAAATCCACAAGGGGAAGCGAAGTCATTTCCCACGTAAACAGCGTAACTGTGTGCAGTTAAAACATTATAAAATTACGTCACACACATAAATCAATGGCGTGTAACATTTTGGACAGTAGATACGGGCATCAAAAACGTTGTTCGCAAACTTTCTATCAACAGTACACCCTGTCGTCAATACACGTAAACTGCAAGTAACATTTAAACTCACTGATAATGATGTAAATACTTAGAATCTATGTAAAATGTCTTTGATTTTTATCTTGCTACGTAACGCTGATTCCAGAATACATCCGTGGAGCCATACTCACAGCCAATCATACAAAATCAATACTGGCCTGTGATCTTGTGAAAAGTAATCCAAGATAAAATACATAGGATTCTATCTGTCCATCAGAATTTGACATGACCAATTCTAGTCAACTAACATACATTTATACACGAATACAAGAAGTCACTGAATCAAACCAATATTAATTTTTTCTACAAATTCAGAAAAAGGTGGCCCACTGGCTAGCCTTGCTTTAGGCATAAGTTTTTATGATGAAAAAGTAAATAACTGTTATTTTAAAACCTGCAGTATGATTTTGTGCCTGCTGCTACTTTCTATTGAATTTACATGTGCCACTTTAACAAAAAAAATCAATAGATTCTTAATCATGTGATAATAATGCCTAGCTATGTCAAGGTCAGTAAACAAAACTTTTCTGGGGCGGATTTCATGAAAGGTCTCAGACTTAGCCCAGTCTCAGGCTGAGCCACTGGCTAAAATCTGAGCCTTTTGGCTCAGCTAAATCTTTGTGTCTAATGGCTTTCACAGAAGGGGTCTCAGTTGAGACCAAGCTTATCAAATAACCACAGTGATTTTCTGTGTCATATGACCATTTTTGTAGTTAAAATATTCTACTGATGACAAATATGTTCCTTGTTTGACACATAATATCTCTGGTTATATACCATTTTGCAATGGGAAACCTTGTAAACATGTAAAAACACCCAAAGACTACTTCAGGGTGTTGTTTTGTATACTTGTACCCTATTTCTAGCCAGTTAAAATTTTGAAGTGAAGCAAGAATTATGGCGGCCATATTTGAGCCTTTGTTTACAAAACTTAAGCCCACTTTCTACCAGTCTCAACATTTTAGCCCGTGGCTCAGCCAAAGCTAAGACAGAAACCTTTTGTGAAATCCATTAAGGCTTAGCCCATGGGCTCAAGTAAAATGTTCCAATAATTTGAGACAAAAGTCTCAAGTTTGAGTCTGAGACTGGGCTAAGACCTTTTGTGAAATCCGCCCCTGGGAAAAAAGACATGTTTAAGTATTTGTATATTTTATGTAAGTAAAATTACCTAGAGTAATATAGTTAATTACCTTTTGTAAAGAATATATTTTTGAATCTTGTTATATATTTTTGAGTTACAAAATAATATAAAAAGAAGAACCAAATGGATAAAAAAAGTTTATAAGTGACACATAAAACCTTAACCGTGGGATATGTACATTAATGTGTTCATTGTGGATATTTTTTCAATGGATATGTCTTAAATATTTGTTGTGTACACTTGAAACTTGGACATTTATTTCTCGGATTATGTGTTGATGTTCTCTGTAAAACTTGTCCACTTACTGCTAATAAATGGACCAGAAGGGGATGTTTTGCAGCTGAAAACCTTAAAACCACTTTAAAACATAAAATAAAATACTTTACAGAGATGTGGTAAGTATTTTTAAACTCAACTTTAGTAATATAAAGTTTTGGAGTGGGGAAAGCATTACATGACGGCCATATTTAAGACTGGTCTTAAATATTCAAGACCACCATCAGTTATGACCAAAGATAAGACTAAGATATGACTAAACCTTTTGTGAATTGCTCTAAGACTAAGACAAATGTCGTAATAATTTTTTGTCCAAAGTTATGACAAAAGTCTTGGGTTTAAGACTAAGATTAAGATAAGATCTTTTGTGAATAAGACCCATCACAACTGTACAAGTACAACTCACCTCCCAAGCTACTGACATTCCCATTACTGAAAGACAGAGGCATAAAGATGGCCATTTATCAATATTCTTGCGGTTCTTTAACCTGCCAATGGATATAAAGCCCAGTGACAGAAGACTACCATTATAAATGGTCACTTTATCTATCTACCTGTCTTTGGTTTCGTAGGCGAGTGTGTTACCCACTAGGCCACAGTGGCAGATACACATATTGATATTTATATTACTTACAAGTAACTTGTAACAATAATTAAAAGTAAATATGTTAGAGAAAGTAACATCTCATAGCCACCTAACATGATGACCTAACTACAATATAAGATTCTCTTACATCCCATCGTACATGTATATACATGTAAGTGTGCTGCAAATATTGTTGGAAAAAAGTAACCTGATAGTGGGGTAGCTGAGATTTGCACATGCAAACAAGGACTATTTTTCTGATAAGAGTATCAGTACTTGAACATCAAAGAACAGATTGCGACTAGCTACAGGTCCCACAGTGGGTTAATATGGGTGCAAGGTACACGTGAGTGTATTATACAGTTTGTGCAAGTACCCTGCAACAATAAGATCTTGCAACACTTGCAAGGGAAATGCACGTGTGCAGTCTCTCAAGTTAGCCTTGAAAAATGGATGTGTTTATGGCCGTATTGCGTGCACGCAGGGAAAATGTACGTGTCAATTTCCATTGCGGGGTCTGTGCAACCTTGAAATTCTGTTATAAAATCGCAAGTGTAGCTTAAGTGTCCCTTGCAAAGCAGACGATTTTGTTCTGTAACCAAGGCGTACGTGCACATATGATGGGATGTAAGAGGGGCTATACTTAAGACTTATGATCAGTTTATATATCACTGCACAAGATAGAAATGAGGTGAGCAGAAGTCAAGCACTTATCTGAAGCCTCATTTACATCACATCTTACGTGCAAGTACGCTAATTTGCAAGGGACAGTCAAGCTACACATGCAATTGTATAACAGAATTTCAAGAAAATTGGCATGCACATTATTCCCTGTGTGCACGCAGTATGACTACAAATGCATCCATGTCTCAAGGGAAAATATACGAGAGGCTTGGACACATGCGTTTTCCTTGCTAGTGTTGTAAGTGCTCCTCATAACTGCAAGTGTCTGGCGGATATTCTCACAGAGTTTGCACGTGCCTTGTGATAAACTCACGTGTTATATAAACCCACTTTGTGGCCTGTAGCTAGTTACAGTCTGTACTTGGATATTCAAATAATGACACTCTCGTTGGAAGAATTCACCTTGTTTGCATGTGTAAATCTCTACTATCCCAATACAAGGCTGTGCTGACGTTTTTCAACAATATTCGTAGCACACTTATGTGTGTATACATGTATGATGGGATGCAAGAGAAGCTTTAGACTTTCCCCTGCTCTTATACAAATAATTATATCATTAATTTCCTCCAGCTAATTTATAGTCAAAGCTTGAAATATATATAGATATTAATTATTTATTATAATCATATATCAGTAATTAGATAACTGGACAAATTGGACGTCCGACATATCAACCTTTGGCAAATCAGCAATGTAATTAGAGTACATTCATCGTGTTTAATCTCCATCATATGACAGATTCTAATGCTGACAGAGGCTTAAATCTGATTAACACATATAAACATATTTTAAACTATGCCATTGAGACAATGTTATAACATGAAATGTGTAATTAGATTGTACTAATGTCAATTAATTTTGAAATAATGTTTATTGTCACATTATGTCAAGAGTGGTATATTTGTTATTAACATTTAGCAAAAGTGCATTTAACATATGTCTAAGATATTAAAATGCTTTTATCTTATGTTCTTTACTCACTTGTTTATTTTGAAATTATTAAAAGTGCAATTGGTTTGATGGGGATTAAGTGCTATAAAAGTTGTGATTAGATTATGTAATCGGCTTAATCCATGGCTTATGTTTACTAGCATGTAAATTTTGTGGGCTCTGTCCTTAACATATACTATTTGAAAGCACACTAATTTGCTGGGGCCCTGTTTGACTAGGTTACTTTGTCCTGGGAGCCACTTTGACTGATGTTTCATCATGAGGCCGATTTGACAGTGGGTGAAATATGGTAAAGGGCCAATTCATCTATGAGTCAATTATTAGATACACATATTAAGATTATTTTTAAATAATCTGTCGTTTTTAAGAATTAAAACACTTGTGGTACAGCTTTGAAAGTAATTTTAGCCTTACAAATTCATTTCAAAGATAATTAAAAAATTTTACCTCAGTTGTAGATAAGATATTGCTTTCTTTGTTTTACTATGAAGTCACTTTATTTCTTAAATCATTATTATTTGTGGTTTCCATGCAAAAAGGTTTTTGCATGCTTTTAGTTACAGCCATTTAAATTTTACTAAACCAATAAATATACTATCTCTTCTGCAAAAAAAAAAAAATTTTTCTGGGGTCTAATAACCAACTTTTTATGATATGACCAATTCTCTTATTTTCAAAAAAGAAATAAGAAAGGTAGGTATTGCCCCACACCTCAGTTTCTATAACAGTTTCTATACAATAATAATGTATAGTATAATATGCACAGTTCCTCTTTTTAGATTATTTTTACATCTTCCTGTTGATACAACCTTTGATGATTTACTTTTAACCGAATTGATATGCTCTTTCCATTTTAAGCCTTCATCAATGAAGATACCTATAATTTATTAACAGTATTCTTATCTATAGGGTGGTTATTTATAGTTATTGTGGTGTTAGAAACTGTATACGTATTTCAGAATAACACAAAATTAGTTTTTGGCACATTTAATGAAAGCTTATTCATGTCAAAGCATAAATGTCTTAATTATCTTAGGTTATCCACAGATCAAAAAGCATGAGTAAAACGATAATTTATAGTTTACTGGAAACATTTACAATATCATTAAGATATAATATAAACAATTTAGGACCTAATTTTGAATTCCGAGGTACACCACACAATACTGCCCAGTAAACATTAGAAACGTTTTTAAATGGTTTAAACGTTTATAAAACGTTTTTAAAACCTAAGTAAGCCCTAACTTTGGTTTTCTAAACGTTTCCAAGTAAACATTTTTGCTCTAATGTTTAGAAAAACGTTTTATAAACATTCTCTATAAAAATGTTTTTACTGGAAACATTTATAAAATAACTCAAGAAGCTAGGTTTGACTGGAAACATTTTTAAAAAACATTTTTAAAATAGCTGAAGAAATTAAGGTTTTGCTGGAAATGTTTTTCAAACATTCATCATGAAATGTTTGATAAACAGTACACATAAAATAACGTTTAATAAACGGTTTTCATAAAATGTTTTAAAAACATTGCATTAAAAATGGTTTTCGTACCCATCATTTTTTTTAACCTTTGCAAACGTTTCCTTTCAAACGTTTGCAAAACCCAAAAATGTTTACTGGGTGTTAATTTAAAAAACATTGACAAATGATTTGTACTTTTCATAATATTTTGCACTTTAATATTTGGCCAAGTTTGGGCCAACACTCAAAAGGAATAATTAAATCAGCATTTTAATTTTGGTCTGTAACTATGTTATCTGAATAAAGTTAAAACTGCAAGGCTAATGGGAAACTGACTTAGACTTTTTGGAACTTTTGTTGAATTTTGTTGATAACACTCCAAAAGGACCTAATATCATTTTCACGCTTACTAAGTAAATTACCATTACATAGTTTTTCAATATGCCTTATGATACTTGTAAATATATTCTTATATCTCTTGTATTTATCTAGTTTTAATACATTTTGTATTTATAAACTCTCTGTATAAATAGTTCTTTTTGCATGATGTTAGGACCAGTTTTATAATGTTTGTAAATATTGTATGTAATCTTTCTTTTTGGCCTTTTTTTTGCTTTTCTGTATTTTAAACTATTAAAAGGAGAAAGAGATTATTTCAAAAGAATGACTCACACAAGTGTACCAAATGCCTTCCACTGAAACAAAAAAACCTGCATTGCTTGTTAAGATTTATGAGCATAGGAAGCAATTATACACATGTGGGTTCATAGTAGCCTGTTCTTTGGCTTATGTTTAGTTAAGGCAAAATAGTAAGTAAATGGTATGTTCACTGTTAATTATGTCTTATGTTATTTCTTTAATTGTGTGATGTAAAATGCATACTAATTCTGTGAAATATGAGTATGTTTAAACGTGTAAATGTGTAAGTTTATTGCATTTTTTGGTAGGTACTGATAAGTACAAGGCTAGTAGCAAGGAAAATTTAAATCTCCTGCATTGGAAATTATGTTACATGCAGGACAACATTGGCTGTTTTTATGTCAATTAACTGCACAGTTCATTGCCCACAAAAAACTACAAATTAAAATTTATTTGCTTTGACTCAGAGAAATCTAGTTTTGGAAGCTTCATGGAAGCACACATTTTTGTTGCAGTGTCTCTTTGTTAAAATGTGGAAATAACTGTTGTGAAATTGAAAAAAAATACACCTCTGGATAGAGTTCCCAACGTGGTAAATATATTTTATTATAAATACATTTGCAAATATGTCAAGCTTTATTGTACTTGTAACTATTTATATTGTTATTTGATTATAATGTCCTCAGTAAAGTTTAAAATATGTGCTACTTTGCAAAATCAGCATTAAAGCTAAAAGGTATATTTAATGAAGATGTTTTTTCTAAACCTGTACATTTTAGACACTTATTTGTTTAGTTACTTAGCTACTTAGCAACTATCAAGCTATATTCAGTAAATCATCAAAGTCTGCTAGTTTTAAGGGCTATGTTATGAAGTTTATCTTACATATGTTATTTCTATATACAGTTCTCAGTTTTATAGATAATTAATTTCAGAATAGGTTCAACATATTTCAGTAAATATGTTTTTTAATATTTTAACTGTTTGTGGTAGTTGATATAATCATTTTATAGACCATGAATATTCTAATATGTCATAATATCTGTAATTCCAAATTATTATAGTGTCTCTTCAGAAGTTCTTTGTTTTGTGTATTTTAGTTAAACCATACATCATACATACAGACATACAGATGTACACACCAATGCACCCCAATGATTACACCAGTTGTATTGTATGAGTAAAAACCGAAGGGAACAATAAAAGCAAACACAAAATACACCTAGATCTGTTAATGTATACGTTACATTAAAAGTTTAACACGAATATAAACCAAAGTTATTCTATCACCTTTGAAAGAACAGAATTACCACACTGTCAACAAAAATGTCAACCAAAGAGAGTGGTGAGTCTGTTTCAACAGATGGGTTGAAAAAGGATAGAGGCCATGCAAAGGCAAATGTTACAAGAGTCATGAACCAGATGGAAATCTTGTTGGAGGGATCCGATGTACCCCAGGTTACCAAACTGATGACAGGTTTCAACCAAGCCCTGGATGTATTTGAGACAAAGCATACAGAATACCACATCAAGCTTACAAGTCCAGCAGAACAGGAAGACTCATCTGAGTACTTCAGGAAATTTACAGCTGGAGTACAGTTGTTTAAGGAGAAAGTTTCTGGGTGGCTTGATAGCAAAACAAATCAGGTGGAGTCAAATCAATCTCTTTCACAAAATATTGAACATCATTCAGTATCAGAGGATGGGTCGGTCAGTTCATCAATCCTACAGCTACAACGAGAAGCATATGAACAGAAATTTGAAGCTCTAAAAATTAAAGGTGAACTTGAACGTCAGAGAGATGAAATAGAACTGCGCAGGAAAGAAATTGAAATGGAGGCAGCTGAACAAAAAAGACAGCATGAATACCACTTCAGATTAAAGGAAATAGAGCTTGAAAGGCAGCGATTGTATTTGGAAAGACAACAAAATGAGATTCAGGTAGAACAAGGTAGAGCAGTCAAAGGCTTGGATGCAGCAAGTGATCCTAGCATGCACACTTCAACACCAAAGCAGTCAACACTACATGGTCGCCAGGTAGAATCAGAAGCTGGGAAATCCCCTCAACTTTCATCAATCAAACCTCGACCATCATTAGATCCACAGTCAAATATGGATGTAGGTGAAGTTTTGTGCCGGATGCTTAATGATTCACAGATACAACAGCAAACATTAGTGCAGGCTATCCAACTTCCAAAAACTGAGCTGATGATATATGATGGAAATCCTCTGGAATACACTTCCTTTATAACATCTTTTGAAAACTCGGTTCACCATGAATCTGTACCGGATGGTGCAAAGCTTGATCGGCTAATTCAGTATACCACAGGAAGAGTTAAGAAGTTACTGCAGTGCTGTCTCTCAAAAACACCAACAGAAGGATATATATTGGCAAGAAAGCTCCTCAGGGAAAGATTTGGCAATCCAGATCATATTACACGTGCTTGGATAGACAAAATTCTGAATCGACCTAAAGTGTTTGGGAGTAGCCAGTTGCTGGAATATGCAGATGATCTAAGGTGTGCCATGGAAACTTTAACAACTACAAAGGCTTTAGCTGAGATAAGCAGTCAAGATAAACTGTATGCTATTGCAGAAAAGCTACCTGACTACCTGGCTCGACGCTGGCTAAAGAAAGTGCATAAAATCAAGAAAGAGCGAGCTGCAACTATTGAAGATCTTGTACAGTTTATCACTGATGAAGCAGAAGAAGCAGCAGATCCAGTATTTGGTAAACTAGCTCAAGGAAAAAGGAATCAAAACTCTGAGAACATGAGTAGACGTGGTAAAAAGGCATATTCTTCCCAGACATCAGCGCTGGACAGTGAAAGAGCTGCCACCACCAGCAAGTCCAAATCTGCAAAATCAGTCAACACCCAGCCTCCTAACATGGTTTACAACTGTCCTTGCTGTAAAGAAAACCACTTTATTACTAGGTGTGAGAGGTTCAGGGCTATGAAAGTGAAAGACAGAGTGTCTTTTGTACAGTCAAAGCATTTGTGTTTCTTGTGCTTAAAGCCCAACCATAATAGCCGAGAATGTACCAGGACTTTTGTTTGTGACATAAATGGCTGTGGCAAGAAACACAATCGCTTCCTGCACCTTCCAAGAAGTGGAGATGATTCACAAGAACCTTCTGCTGCTTTGAATGATGGAAACACTCAAGTTAAGACCACAACATCGGTAAACTGCAATTATAGCAAGTTGAATTCAGGTAAAATTGTCCTGCCCATTATGGCAGTTCGAGTCAGAGGAAAAGGTAGAAGAAACTACATAGATACTTATGCATTATGTGACAGTGGGTCAAATCAGACTTATGTATCAAGGCACTTGGCTGATTCACTTAGCTTATCAAGAAAGGCAATGGTGATTGATGAAGCAACCATCAGTGGTACACAGACAATTGAAGTGCAATTGTCAGACATTTTATTGTCAAACACAGAAGATAGCTGCACCTTTGAAGCAAGTGATGTCATTATCAAACCGAGTTTAAATGTTGGATTAATGAGTCGTGTGTCACAAGATGAGCTATCTAACTGGCAACATTTGAAGGATATTAATGTTCCTGATGTACAAGCGGATGATGTGCACATACTGATAGGGCAAGACTGTGCTGACTTGCTAAAGCCATTGGATATGAAGGCAGGAAGAGCAGGGGAACCTTATGCTGTTAGAACTGCATTTGGATGGTCAATAAATGGCAATGTAAATAACCAGATGCCAAGGACAAGACCCAGTCCAGCCAGCTATTTTGTCAGAAAGGATCAAGAGCTCTCAGCACAAGTAGAAAGATTTTGGCACTTGGAAGATGGGCACACAACAGACTTACATATGTCCACAGAAGACAAACAGGCAATGTCAGTTTGGAATGCATCAGCTGTGAAGATAGACAACCACTACACCTTGGATATACCATTCAAGACAAAACCACCAAATCTGCCTGACAATCGAGATGTGGCAGAACATAGATTAAGACTCTTGGCCAAGAGATTAGACAAGAATGGAGATTTGAAAGAAAAATACACCAAAGGAATAAATGAGCTGTTAGACAAAGGCTATGCAGAGAAGGTTAGGCCAGGAGACACAGGAAAACCTGGATGTGTATGGTACCTCCCTCAGCATCCAGTTATTCACCCAAGAAAACCTGAAAAGACACGCATTGTATATGATTGTTCAGCCCGATATCAAGGTGTGTCCCTGAATGACAGAGTCTTGCAAGGCCCAGACCTATCAAACAAGCTGATTGGTGTCCTGCAGAGGTTTAGACAAGATAAAGTGGCTTTCATGGCAGACATTGAAGGAATGTATCATCAGGTCCGTGTGCATTCTCCAGACAGAGATGTTCTCAGGTTTCTGTGGTTTGCTGATGACGATACTTGCAACCCTTCAGTTGTGTACAGAATGACATCACATCTGTTTGGTGGTGTTTGGTCCCCCAGCTGTGCAAATTTTGCATTGAGAAAATGTGCAGCTGATCAAGTTCACCATTTCAATGAAGAAACTATAACCACAATTGAAAAAAACTTCTATGTTGATGACTGTCTTAAATCAGTTCCCACAACTGAAGCTGCTGTCAAATTAATTGATGAATTGTGCAAGCTGTTGTCAACAGGTGGATTTCACCTTACTAAGTTTCTGTCAAATTCCAGAGAAGTTATGAAGGCTATACCAGAGTCTGAGAGATCTAAAGCAGTGGCAAAACTCAACTTAGACCTAGAAGACTTGCCATCAGATCGTGCCCTTGGTGTGCTATGGTCTGTAGAGGATGATACTTTGACATACAACACCTCTCTAAAAGAAAAACCTATGACTAAACGAGGATTACTCAGTGTTATGAGTTCTGTTTATGATCCCTTAGGCCTTGTTGGTCCATTCATTTTGAAAGCAAAGATGCTATTTCAAAAACTCTGCCGTCTGCAATGCAGTTGGGATCAGACTATGCCTGATGATATTGCTGATCAGTGGGGTCGGTGGATGGAAGACTTGCATCATATTCACCATCTGAAAGTACCAAGATGTATAACCCCATCCTTTACCTTTGAAGAAGCACAATTGCATCACTGATGCATCTCAGGATGCTTATGGAGCTGTGTCATATCTACAGGTCACAAATGGTACTCATCGCCATGTCAGCCTGTTAACTGCAAAGTCACGCTTGGCACCCCTGAAGACATCCACTATACCAAGGCTAGAACTAGCAGCTGCTGTTGAAGCTGTGAAACTCGACAAGATGCTGACAAATGAATTACAAATTCCCCTCTGTGAGTCAGTGTTTTGGACTGATAGTACCATTGTTTTGTGGTATCTCAATAACACAACGAAAAGGTTTCAAACATTTGTGGCCAACCGTGTATCAGCTATACAACAAGCATCATCTCCCAGCCAATGGAGATATGTAGATACTAGAAATAACCCTGCTGATGATGTGTCCAGAGGGCAGACAGCAACAGAGCTGTTGAGTAACACAAGATGGATCAATGGTTCGGATTTTTTGTGGAAAGATCGCTCTGAATGGCCTGTACAACCAGTATTGTCAGATTCAGTGTTAGAGGGACAAGCTGAAACCAAACAGGAAATCAAGATCTACTCAAACAGCTCTGTGGAAAGTTATGCAACCGACAAGCTTCTGCAAAGATATTCATCATGGAGCAAATTGACCAGAGCTGTGGCATGGTTGATGCGGTTTAAGTCAATGTTGCTGAAAAGAGAATCACAATTTGAACCTTATCTGTCTGTCAAGGAACTACAAGAAGCAGCATCATCAGTTATTCGATATGTACAATGTAAAACTCTTGAGAATCCAGCTAAATTAAAGGACCTTCAAAAGCCTTCCCCCATGAATAACTCTAAAGGCCTACTCTGCATTGGTGGAAGATTAAAAAATGCCCCAGTTCCAGAAGAAACAAAGCATCCAATTCTGCTACCTCATCATCATGTATCTGACCTGATAATCAGACATTAGCACATAAATGCAGGTCATGTTGGTGTAGAACGTACTCTTGCTGAAACAAGACAGAGTTATTGGATCATAAGAGGAAGAGCTGCTGTCAAGAGAGTGTTGTCAAGGTGCATTCCCTGCAAAAGACTTAGATCTAGACTGCAAGAACAAGTGATGGCTGATCTCCCAGAAGACAGAGTTGTCCCAAATCAACCATCTTTCTCTCATGTTGGAGTAGACTACTTTGGCCCATTTATGGTCAAGCGAGGAAGAATGGAAGTAAAACGATATGGTTGCATCTTCACATGTCTCACAACTAGAGCTGTCCACATTGAGGTGTCCTTTACACTTGACACAGATAGCTTCATAAATGCATTACAAAGATTTGTTGCTCGTCGTGGACAGCCAAAGATAATTCGTTCTGACAATGGCACTAACTTTGTTGGGGCAAACAAAGAACTAAGGAAAGCTGTACAAGAGCTGAAGGAAGACAAGATCAACAAAACACTTGCCGAGAAGAATATTCAATGGATATTTAATCCACCTGCTGCTTCACACATGGGTGGAGTTTGGGAAAGACAGATTCGCAGTATTCGTTTAGTGCTGCAAGGTCTGTTGACACAGCAACCACTAGATGATGAAGGCCTTTCAACCTTGATGTGTCTTGTTGAAGGTATCATTAATGGTAGACCACTTACAAAGCTCTCAGATGATCCAAATGACCCTGCACCATTAACGCCGAATCATCTGCTCCTTCTGAGACCTGGAAGATCTGAACCACCTGGGGTCTTTGTCCCACAAGACCAATACCGTCGTCGTTGGCGTCAAGTACAGTATTTGGCAGATTTGTTTTGGAGCAGATGGCTGAAGGAATATTTACCCACACTTCAAAAACGTTACAAGTGGACTAATACCTCACCAAACCTCAATGTTGGAGACCTAGTCCTGGTTAAACAAGACCACACCTCAAGATATCAGTGGCCCCTTGGACTTATAACTGAAACATATCCTGGACGTGACGACAGAGTGCGAACTGTCCAAATAAAAACCAGAAATGGTACATTTGAAAGACCCGTAACCAAATTATGTTTGTTGAAAGGTGTTCAGAGTGACAATACACCTTTTTTGATGCCTTAAAGTGCTGTAATGGTTGTTAGTAAGGTTTAGTTATGATGCTGCCCTGGCAACATCATAGGGGCCGGGATGTTAGGACCAGTTTTATAATGTTTGTAAATATTGTATGTAATCTTTCTTTTTGGCCTTTTTTTTTGCTTTTCTGTATTTTAAACTATTAAAAGGACAAAGAGATTATTTCAAAAGAATGACTCACACAAGTGTACCAAATGCCTTCCACTGAAACAAAAAAACCTGCATTGCTTGTTAAGATTTATGAGCATAGGAAGCAATTATACACATGTGGGTTCATAGTAGCCTGTTCTTTGGCTTATGTTTAGTTAAGGCAAAATAGTAAGTAAATGGTATGTTCACTGTTAATTATGTCTTATGTTATTTCTTTAATTGTGTGATGTAAAATGCATACTAATTCTGTGAAATATGAGTATGTTTAAACGTGTAAATGTGTAAGTTTATTGCATTTTTTGGTAGGTACTGATAAGTACAAGGCTAGTAGCAAGGAAAATTTAAATCTCCTGCATTGGAAATTATGTTACATGCAGGACAACATTGGCTGTTTTTATGTCAATTAACTGCACAGTTCATTGCCCACAAAAAACTACAAATTAAAATTTATTTGCTTTGACTCGGAGAAATCTAGTTTTGGAAGCTTCATGGAAGCACACATTTTTGTTGCAGTGTCTCTTTGTTAAAATGTGGAAATAACTGTTGTGAAATTGAAAAAAAAATACACCTCTGGATAGAGTTCCCAACGTGGTAAATATATTTTATTATAAATACATTTGCAAATATGTCAAGCTTTATTGTACTTGTAACTATTTATATTGTTATTTGATTATAATGTCCTCAGTAAAGTTTAAAATATGTGCTACTTTGCAAAATCAGCATTAAAGCTAAAAGGTATATTTAATGAAGATGTTTTTTCTAAACCTGTACATTTTAGACACTTATTTGTTTAGTTACTTAGCTACTTAGCAACTATCAAGCTATATTCAGTAAATCATCAAAGTCTGCTAGTTTTAAGGGCTATGTTATGAAGTTTATCTTACATTTGTTATTTCTATATACAGTTCTCAGTTTTATAGATAATTAATTTCAGAATAGGTTCAACATATTTCAGTAAATATGTTTTTTAATATTTTAACTGTTTGTGGTAGTTGATATAATCATTTTATAGACCATGAATATTCTAATATGTCATAATATCTGTAATTCCAAATTATTATAGTGTCTCTTCAGAAGTTCTTTGTTTTGTGTATTTTAGTTAAACCATACATACATACATACAGACATACAGATGTACACACCAATGCACCCCAATGATTACACCAGTTGTATTGTATGAGTAAAAACTGAAGGGAACAATAAAAGCAAACACAAAATACACCTAGATCTGTTAATGTATACGTTACACATGCATTTAATAAAGTTCTCTTAGTCATGGTTTATGGCTTGTTTCACCTTCAACACTAACATTTCAAATGGACAGTACTGATAGCATACTAAATTTAAATGCATAGCATACTAAATTTATTCACAAATATTTGTACACATAATTGACATCTATGGAACTGCATAAACTATTCTAGTCCTCTTAATACAATACTTCACATAGTCAAGTACTACTATTTTCACTTATAACTCAAGTATACTCACTGCTACTTTGCTTTTCCCTACATATTTGGAGGGAGTTCATCTGAAGCCAAAAAACATTGGTAAATCTTTACTGGTGTCATTCACTAGTAATCCACTATTAGTTTTTGACAAACAAATTAACATAGCTATTGTTTATGAGTACGGCACAGTTATCAGTTATTCTGCTTGCATTCTGAATAATTGGAAACAATATCAAACCTTCTTTTGACATTGTTTCAGCTTTAATTTACTATATCAATACTAAAAAATCACCAAATATATGACCGTTTTCTTGGTATTTTTATAACATTAAGAACATGAACTATATTTTCAACAAACATAGAAATAAATGAACCTGGCTTTCTGTGTGTAGAAGTGAATATTATTTGTCGTTTTGGTACATATCTCTACAGTTAAACATTTCACTGACAATGTTTGTCATATTGTTAATATTATTTGCATATATTTTGAGAGAGAAATCAATGACAACATAAATTGAAACTCCTCAGCCTTGTGTGTCTTAGTGAATGAGTAACTTGATAACCAGTAAATTGAAGCTCATCTGTTTTATTAGTCGAATCTTGGATTAGAGTTATGTACTGGGTTCTGGTTGTTATTTAAAAAAAACCATTTTATCGTTTAAAAGCTAAAGGTATATGCAATTTTTATACATATATATTAAACATAAGAGGTACTGTATATACTCTGTCATTTTGTTTTTTGTTTGATATTTTCTTTTATGTGCAGTTTATGAAATGAATACACTGTCTAGCCATTGTCTAGCTTCTTGCAAAATACCAGGATGTAGAAAATCCTTTGTGTTATCCTTTGTCATCTGGTGCTCATTCGAGTAATTTTCCCCAATATAAATGTCTGGTTCTTCAACACGACTTCCAGACATACTAATAGGTTCAATAGACAATATTCAATAAACAGTCTTTTATGCTTGTGTTGGTGCTTATTCAAAACACTGGTAGAAACACCATTTACATATTTGGAAGTGGCAGTATTACTTATGTGGGTGCAAGTTTTTGCACAAATAAAAGTTCAGAAAAGTGACCTTTGTCAAGAATACAAAGTCAGAAACTTAATTGAAAGTGGTTAACATGTGAATGGTATCAATATAATATGTGTGACACGTGAATTCTTAATTGGTATTTCACCAGTTTTACAAGTCACATATAGTACATAACATTAACTTTTTCAAACCTGTTGTGTGTTTAAAATTTGCATTTTAGGGAATGTCTTTTGTCCTTGACAGCCTGCATCTGTCACCTGGTAAAAATATTCGAAAGGAAAAACCAAAGTCTGTACTTAATGTTGTATGCAACATTCAGGGTCATATTTGGACAGATCTGCTGTTGTGGGCAGTTGTGTAGCCACATCAGAGATGTGAAAAACCATGTTATCCTCTTTAAATATAATGTACAGTATCAATATTGAGGATCTCTGGTACTTGCACCTGAAAGTCATGGGGTGTGTGATGTATAAAGTTATACATATATACAGAATTAGTTTAAATTGTTTCTAGTTGTTATAGATCACACCTTGCCCTTTAAACTTGTAACTGATGAAATACCGTTATTCATTCAATTGAGACCCAGGGAAATTCGCTTAATTATGGGGAGGTCCCAGATAATATTCTACCATCTAAAATAGTAATAGTATGACTAAATAGTCATAAAACATTAACATTATGTTTTTACTTTGGGTAAATACTAACGTAACAGTGACTACAGTAGGCAACATATTTTCTTTGATTAGATTTTGTTTAATATCAAGTAAAGTTTCCATCATATATGTCAACCATGGTAATATTAAAGCTTTACAATGTCATTTGTCAGAGTTGAACCAGTTGAACCAAAATAGTGACACTAGTATTGTCTCTAGCTATAGTACAAATGTAACTTTTACAACAGACAAGGCAATAAATCAATCTTTGTTATGTCGCAACATGTAAATTTTTGCAGTGGCAAGTGAATGTGAAGATATAAATTGTCTTCTGTTTTGTGCAAAGTCAAGGCATTTTCCAAGTGACAGTTTGAAGCATTAGACAGCCCCAAAATCTGTCTTTCATTAGCCATATTAAGACAACTTAAGTACAATTTAAGTACTAATTTAAATGGCATTGGTCTAATGTTCACTTGCACCATTGTAAGGTAGTCTTTGAATGTGGAAAAGGGGGCCACGGTGGCAGAGTGGTAACACTCTTGCCTCCCACCTCTGAGGCCGGGGTTTGATTCCCGGCACAGTCTCAAGTGGGAAAGCTGATAGTTGATTGCCGATGGTTGCAGTTTACAGTACAGAACCCTAACGAACTGTATGTACTAGTTTCCTCTGCCCTTCCAACTATCCATCGTGATATGACCTGTACAGTGTTGAAAGCGACGTAAAACCCCAAATAAATAAATAAATAAAATAAATTGAATGTGGAAAGGGAAGTAGGACATATGCCCATGAACGCCAAGGCAACCAAGTACCAACTTTATGACAATACATGATGAAATTGGGAAAGCTAACATTTGACTTATGATGTAATCTTGGAACAAGACCTTCACATTATTGGCTTACTGATCATAGAATATTTATAAATTCTGTCTTATTGTCAATAAATAATTTAAAGTCAATTTTATTACTCATGCAAGTTAACCATATGGAAATAAAAGACAAAGTTACCTTTAACTCTTGTATCAGAAATCTACTTATATCTTTGATATTGAGAACTATGATTTATAGCTCACCCACCATGTCTCCTATAATCTTATTTTACAAATTTGAAGCTTACTTCACAACCTTCAGCTTTTCACCTGCAATGTCTCATCCTTAATAATTGTTGATCTCTGATTTTTCTTGCTTGATGTTCCTCGGACTCTACTTCAACCCAGTAACTGTCTTCAGATAGAGATTAAATACTAGAGAAATACTATTAGAGTTAGAATTACCTAGTGTTGATTACTCTGTAAATAAACACAACAGAAACTGAGTCAACTATATGTCTTGAAAGTGTCATGAACACATCCAAATCTTAACTAACTGTATGTAATATGTGTCAACGAAGTCCCATGCATTCAGCATCAATTTCTACTATAAATGAGGCAGAAATTAAAACACATGATTCAAATAATTTTGGCTCATAGGGAATCAGAAGTTAGCATGGCACAGTGTTGTCTGGTGTATTAATTACAGACACTCTCATTGTAAATTTGGTATTAAAGTAAAGGGGCATGAATTTAAAATATATGGTATATGTAATGATCAGTATTTATCTTCATTTATAGGTCACTGTTTAAAATGTATAATGAAAAAGCCATGCATGGGGATTATGTGTCTTTATGATGAAATACAATTTGTTTTGAATACAAAAAAGTATTCATCATTCTGGTGACTCCACACATGAAAGCATATGGACAGTAATAGTTTCATCGATGGCAGACACAACATGACTAATTTAATAAATTAATTTGGGTTCTGCAAATCTATTTAGAATTTCTCCCTCAGAAAAGGTTATTGCTTTCTCTGTTATGATTTTCATTTGTAAATCTATCATAAAAACACATTTTAACAGTCTTGATAAATGGCATTATTCTATTCAAAAACACTATTCAACATCTTGAAAGTTATTGGGTAATAATGAGCTCTCTCCTTTTTACCCTTGTGATATATGTATATTGCTATCTAAACACAATAAATTGATATCTATTATTCTGGATTTAATTCAACTTTAGCCTAAAGATTCGACTTTGTGGTTGTCTTAAAGACAACCACTGTTCCCTTGTTTTAACTAAGCCAACTTACATCAATTACACCCAGTTTTATTTACAATCAGGTACAAATGTTTCTATTTTGTCAAAAATATTTGTAAGACTTGCTGTATTGCTGATCGTATTGCTGAGACTAAAGCAAATGTCTAATTGTTTTTGCTAGACATATAGCTTATTAACAAAGTTGTTGTACACATAATTGTCTGTTTAAAAAATACTAAAGTTGAACTCATTAGTTTTGATTAACTGCATTTATGCACTTTTACATTCATCATATAAATTTTCTGTCTTTCTATAATCTAAATGATTATCCTTTAGCAGAAAATTGAAGAACCTTTTGATTTTTTATCTCTGATGCCAAAACTAATCGGAACAGCTCAGTTGTGTCTGAGAAGGATTACTCAAATTGACCTCTCAGAATGAAAAGAGGAAATATTAAAAAGAATTGCTTATTTCCAACCCATGTTTCAACACGATTTGTCTTCTTTATTTACCTTTTTAGCATAACCTTTGTAGTGTTCACACATATTTGAAATTTATATTTTTGATCAATTTGTTCATATCTGATCCCATTTTTGGCCTTAAGTCAGAACACTAATTGTGATAAAGTAGCTTATCTTATAGTTGGAAAGGTAATATGAAATCTGACACTTTCTGCATTACAACTAATTGGTGATGGGACAAGCAGACTAGAATTGTGTCACTGTCATCATAGTAACAGTTTACTGGGAATTCTTGAAGTCATTAATTTCATTCTGTCAAAGCATAATTCCTCAGTTTCTTTTACACCAGTAAACTGAAATTCAGATGTGCTGAAGGTACACTGTTATCAGCCATTTATCCGTTTGGTGTGCTGTGTTCAAATATAGACAACCAACTATCAATGCACAATTACGTTTAAAATATTTTAATCTTTTGTAGGTGAAGTAATCATGATAGAGTGGGAGTTTTTCAGTGATGAAGAGTTTGACCAGTCGCTTTATGACAAAGCTCTTCAATTAGTCAAGAAACGAGACCAACCAGTGGAAATGGTAGTCGATGTACAAACCGGCATCTCATATATTCACACAGCTGCCTGGTGGAATGATGATGAACTACTTCAACATATATTGCAGTTTAAGTTAGACATAAATTTTCCTGATGCAAAAGGTAGAACAGCGTTAATGGTTGCTGCACAGAAAGGTCATGTTACTTTGTTTGAAAAGCTTTTAAAACTTGGAGCAAATGTGAACCTGGAATCAGACAATGGTGTTACTGCCTTGGGTTTTGCTCTCCATTTCAAACACAAAGTCATTCTTGAGAGGTGCATTGAGTTTGGTGCAAATCTTAACTTTACAGATTTTGAGGGGAATACTTTGCTCCATAAAGCATGCAAACAGGGAGGCCTTTCTGAAGTGGCCACCATTGATCAACATGGGGTAGATGTTAATCACAGAAACAGTGCAGGTTTAACTCCACTAATGATATCCTGCCAGCAAGGGAAGTTAGATGTTGTTAAGTATCTTGTCACCAGAGGCAGTGATGTCCATGCAAAATCTAAGGAGTATATGACTGCATTTGAATATGCATTCCTTACAGATTGTGAAGAAATAGTAGAATACATGAGGGTAAAGTCTAAGGAACTATCAAGTGAGCAAGGAACAAATTTAATTTTTGCCTCTAAAGTACAAGACCTGCAACTACTAAGTAATCTTTTGCTTCAAGGTGAAAACCCAAATATTAAAGATCCTGCCCAGAGGTGGTGTTCTCTGCTGCATATTGCAATTTTTGTTAGGAATCTGGACATGGTCAAGTTACTATTACATCATGGAGCAAATGTGAATGAAACAGATATAGAAAATAGAACTCCTTTATTTGAAGCCTGTCTTATGGGTGATGAAGTGATTGTTAGCTTTCTGCTTGAATGTGGAGCTAATACAAATATTAGGGACGAACAGGAACACAGTCCCCTCATGTGTGCCTGCCAATGTGGATCTATTGTCATAGTTAAAATGCTTCTACAAAATGGAGCATTGCAGTCTTTCAAAGACAAAACAGGACTGTCAGCACTTGGTCATGCCACCAAACGTGGACACAGAGACATTGTAAAACTCTTCTTGGAAATTGGTCAAGTAAATGTGGACATACGTGATATAAGAGGACTAACATGTTTGTCTGTGGCTGCCTTGAGGAGTGATTTTGAAATGTTGGATTTATTTCTATGTTGGGGTGCTGATATAAATTGTCAGGATATGAATTTGATTACTCCTCTTATGGTGGCTGTGATAAATAATAATTTTCCAATAGTTAAATATTTAATTGAGCATGGTGCAAGGATAGACATTTGCAATATTATTGGGAAAAATGTGCTGCAACTTGCCCAGGTAGAAGGAAATGAAAATATAAGAACATATCTGGAAGCTAAGGCATCAGCAAGCTTACTTCTTCCACAAGAATTTCTTGAGCGGACCCGTTTGCTCCAATTATGTGAATCTTATGCAGACATCTCTTTGGACACACCAGGTAGAGCACAATATGAGTTGTTTGATATGTGTGAAAATGGTTGGCTTTTTCCAGATCTAGTGAAGTATACTTTAGAGAAAGGTGCTGATATCAACTGCAAAACAAGAGATGGGTTTTCTCCCATACTGCTGCTTTGTGCAAACAATCACCTCAAGCACATTGGTGCATTACTACAACACGGATCACAAATCAATTGCCAGGATCCAGAGGGATGGTCACCCTTAATGTATGCTGTCAAACACAATCACTTGACGACTGTCCATTTGCTGTTGAGTAATGGAGCTAATGTTAATTTGCAAGAAAATCAGGGTAAAACAGCTCTAATGTTGGCTTTAGAGACTCAGAGGATTGACATCGCTAAATGCCTACTCAGAGTGCAAGGAATAGATATTCAGTGTAAAGACGTACATGGAGAAACTACAATTAGTTACTGTAAAAGATACAATGTAAGAGAAGACATCTTAAACATGGTAGTAGAAAAGGATCAGCAATGTTTAAATATTGGTGAAAATTGTTCTGAAATAACACATTGTCCCTCAGAGAACCATGAAACTAAATTTATTGAGGCTTGTTCTGAGAGTAATTTATCAGAAATTCAAATTCTTCTTCAGTATTATAAAGAGTACTCAATGGAAACAATCGAAAAGTGTCTTACTCTCTTGACATGGAACAGTGACCTGGACACTCTCATGTGGCTAAGGTCCATTGGGATAGATATCTTCATGGAATTTGGTAATGGAGAGAATATTCTCTATGCAGCAATAAAAATGAATAATTTCTCTCTGGTTGAGTCACTGCTGGAAATGCAACAGAGAAATGCTGCACATATAAGTAAAGAAGGTTGGACACCAGCCATGATTGCAATAGATACTCATGGTCGTGATCTTAGTCTTGTATTCTCTCTCTTGGCAAATGAAAGAAAAGTGCATTTTGGTGTGGGAAATTGTATGTCTGTACTGTGGGCTCTGAAGAAAGGGGTCTTTGAGATTTTTCACTACAATCACGACTTCAGATCTTATGATAAAACTTGCAAAGATTGCACCAATGCTAACCAGAAAGAATATATATTGATATAGCTTGATAATAGAGGTGACTTTAGAAGAAAGTGTAAAACAATGGAAGTATTAAACAATCTTTTTTCATAAAGGTTGCTCATATTAAGGTTTTATGCTAAGATACCTTGGTTTTATGTTATTATGTGTAGTTTTAAGGTATTGATATGTTTATTCAGTGAAAAAGTTTCAAAATTAGATCTGGCTCTTTAACCAGCTGAGCTAAAGGGATTCCCCGGAAGCCCAGGTGTTAACAGAACTGATATATACCTGAGGATCTTACACTGTGTGATATAATTAATACTTTGTGATATGACTAATCTTGTGGCTGCTTTGTCATCTCTTCTTTTTACAAATTGAGCTGATTGATTTAATCCCAAGAGAAAATTATCCATATAAAGCCCTTTTCCCCATTCCTTTATTCTTTTTTAAAGCATGGGCATGAATATGGTTGTTTCACTAAAATACAATACAAATAACAATGTGAAGTAAGTGAACTAAATATCTTCTATAACCTCTATACTTAACTATTAATGCATTTATTTAAGTTTCAGCTAAAATGCGACTTTACAATGACCGTCTCCTATCAAAAGGGTCATTAGCATCATAGTTCAGTGTACTTTGATTTAATTAATTTTTGTAATTCTGATAGACTCGGGATTATGTCTTGTTTTCAACACGTAAAGATATGGAATCTTGCCATGAGTAAAATGAAATTTATTGGCCACAAAAGGTCCAATGGATGCATAGCCTAAAGTTTTGTCTGTGTCTCTAAAGTTAAATGATGAATCAGTTTATGTCTCAATTCAGGCCTGTAGATTTTTCAAAAGATGATCTGTAACAGGCTGTTACAGAGCTTTGGCCACACAATGGACAAACATTTGAGTCGGATAGTTTAATTTTATGCAAAAGTTCTTGTGTACCGAGAATCCTTCAGACAATTCTATAGTGAAACCAAATGAAAGTCTCATATGAAGTCCCAGTGTACAATGTTTGATTACTGCTTGAAAATGCAGGTACAAAGAAATACTCCTTTAATTATACTGTTTCTATTTTTTTGCCACAAGCTGCAGCCACAATCTACATTGTAAACATCATAAACTAAACATTAAACTTAAATTTGAATTTTAATCAAACATTTTAACTTAAGGATGTCCTACATCTTGATGATAAAAAGGTATGACATTTGCCTTCAAAATGAAGGATATTAATATGTCTTGGTTGCAAAATATAATACAAAATATATGTCTTGAACAAGACCTGTTATCAAGGTTGAAATGGAATTAGAAATCTGGTTAAATATGGCAAAATTGGAAAGAACTTTTCACAGATATTGAAACAAATGAAATTTTATAGGGGATATCAGACCAACTATTATGTGAAATTATTGTAATGTCTTTCATGCTGCTCATGATAAAAAGGCTTGTAATTATTTTTAAGTAAAGAAATAATTGCATAAATCAAGAAAGAGTAATGAATCAACTTTGTAATGTCTATCATATGTACATGAAAAATATTTAATTTTTTATTTATTTAATAGAATCCACTACAATTAACTTCAGTGTATGAAATTTATTTTTGTACAGTATTCATTTAAGGAATACTATTTGTTTTTTTTTGTGGGAAATTAAAATTTTGTGTGACAATTTAAAAGGTGAAATAGAATAAAAGAAGCAGATGCTGCGAGTGATATGTCTATATGTCATCTGGTGCATAAGTACCAACCACAGGGTCTATCCAGTCATGGAAAACCTGGAAAAGTCATGGAATTGCATTTTTTCAATCCCTGGAAAAGTCATGGAGATTGACTCTAAGTTCCTATCACAAAATTGCATTGTTCCTGTCTTTCATCTAGCATTTCAATACAAGGATATGTTTATGTAATCAGGTCAAATTTTGGTGTCTTACACATCTTCCTGTTACTGGAACCTTGTGCGTGGTTCTCAAAGGCAAAACTGGTGCATTCTGTTTTAACCGACTCCAAATCATACAGGTATGGCCTGTCGTATTATCCCTAGTGGCCCCGATACATGTCTCTTTCACAAAGCCTTGATTTTAGAGCTTTGGTCATGGAGAAGTCATGGAAAAAATATGGAAATTTAGTGGATACACCCTACAAACATCTTTTCAGTGTAGAACTGAAAGTTTTACTCAGAAAAAAATCAAGTTTAGCCAGTTTTCCTGCATTTTCCAAAATATCTATTGCAACATCACTCTAACTTTAAAATCTTGGGTATTATTCTATTCTAGTCTAATTGTATTTTCATAGAGCTTAATCTTTATCTTAAGGACAGACTCTAAGGCACATCACACAGAAAAGTCCCAAATCAATTTGGCCAGATACATAGAGGGGTCAATGCCATGGAGAAACACTGGGTAGATGCCATGGAAACTAGGGTGGATGTTGTGATATTATCCCACTCTACAGTAACACTGGGTGGCTCATACTTCTAAGACAACTGTATATGTACTCCCCACTGATGAATATGCAAAATATCAGATCACATGACACGGCTACATTGTGTTTCATTTTTTGTATTAAATTACGCAGTTTATTTATTTATTTATTTGGGGTTTTATGTCGCTTTCAACACTGTACAGATCATATCACGACTGGCAGTTGGAAGGGCAGAGGAAACCAGTACATAGAGTTTGTTAGGTTTCTGTACTGTAAACGGCAAACAACTACCGGTATTAAATTACACAGATCCTTAAATATTTGGATCTGCGTGATCTCATCACTAAAAGAACAGTGGATAACCTTATGCCATTTTACTTTTCTATTTTTGTTTTCTGAATGAGCAGAGAGAAGTAGCTGAACGCATATTGGCAGATCAGTTTAAATTATTGGAGCATATTAGCCTCTAACATAGAATATCAGTTGATAAGGTTGCAATCAGCTTTCATGTAAGCAATATCCCTAACAGTTTTAAAGTTTCTCAGAATCTAATCTACAATATTTATGCCTTTAATTACGATAACTGAAACGAAAATGGGCAATGAGTAATCCAAATGGTGCATGTTTTACAGCACTATCCTACGTTTCCATTTCTCCTCTTTAATATAAAATCTCATAACGTATATTGAACCATTCTAATTTTTACTTTATGTTCTTTTTTACATTTGCACGAGTTTGTTAGTTTACCTTTTCATTGTACTAAAGCATGTGATAGCTGTAAAACTGTTTTTAGTGAATAACACATGCAGTTTGAGAGGACGATTGCTGATGTAACAACTCTGTATGTACTGACCTGTGTCATGTAAAGTACTTTGTATGAGGACATTTCACTAATGTCAGTGGGGTGCATACATGGTAGAAAGTCCTTAGTTTATGAGAGAAACACGATATGTATATATATATATGTGGAGAGCTGGACAAATCAGGCCTTTGCTAACTCAACCCTTGGCAAATCACCCCAACCTTCCCCGAAAAAACAGAACTTGGACTCTATTTTATTTATTTATTTATTTGGGGTTTTACGTCGCTTTCAACACTGTACAGGTCATATCACGATGAGTAGTTGGAACTGCAGAGGAAACCAGTGCATACAGTTTGTCAGGGTTCTGTACTGTAAACTGCTGACCAACGGCAAGCAACTACCAGCTTTCCCACTTCAGGCCGTGCCGGGAACCGAACCCCGGCCTCAGAGGTAGGAGGCGAGAGTGTTACCACTCTGCCACTGTGGCCCCAACTTGGCCTCTACAAACACAAGATAATTCTTTGTGGTCATCTTACGATTATTTCACACTGGTGATATTTAACAAAGTAAAAGTAATATTTATATTTGGGTATTCATTACCAAATCTTTTAAACTTATGTCCTTCAGAAACTAGTTTATGTTAAAATAATGAAATTGCAATTAGATAATCATCTTATGTCACCGGTGATTTACTAACATGTAGCAAAAGTACAATTAACATATATCAAATTTTTTTACTGTAAACTATATCTTTTATTCTCTGTCTTTTACTTGTTTTTCTTAGAATTATTAAAAGTGCACTTGGTTAAATAGAGATCAAGTACTATAAAAGCTTTCATTACACCATATGTCAAGATCAACCAATGGCTTCTCTTCACTAATGTTGTGATTTTTGTCCTTTAAGAGCACAGTAACTTTTTGGGGGCAGATTGACTAGGATATTATTATATATACTTAATGAATATTTATGTGGGTCATTGTCTGGGCTTTTGAATTGACTTACTCTGCAATAAAGAGTCCTGGTCACCATTTTGGATTAGTGTTTGTAGTTACACTTTATATATGATACCATAACAGCACTAAATAGTCATGTAATATAGCATTTGTTTTTATATCAAATATGCTGATGTTAATGTTCCATTCTATTCTCTATTTATATTGTGCTTAATCAGACTCTAAGGCACGACATCCAAACCAATTCAATAATCATTATTCTGTAGATATAGCCAGTTCGTTAACCACAGAAATGCCAGATAGTGTACATGCTAAAGTGGGAAAGCATGTTTGAAGAGATAGCATTTTAGCTTTTTTCTGAAACATGCAAGAGTTGGGACAGACAAACCATGATCGGGAAAATCATCAGGTAAATCATGGGGGGGGGGGGCATTTCCACAAATTTTCAACAAAGTCTGTCTGTAAATTTTCAAGTTATCTTGTGAACAAACTGACAGACTGACAAATGCTAATTACATAGTCTCTTAGGTATTGGTAAGTATAAGCTGTAACAACATACATATAAGTCAAAGCACCTAAAGACCAGGCCTAACAGCTTTGCAAACGAAAAGATTTTGCTAGGAGACATCTAGGTGTCTCTAGGCTCATTCCTTTATGTCCCACCTTAAGATTGTTTCAGTTGCTGCCATGCTGTTTGTTATCTTGTTTTCTATTGGTCTAGGTTTCCCTGTCCTTGTCACCACCAGTTTGCAGGTCACTTTAACTTTGAAAGTTGACCAGTGCACATCAAAAATTTTTTAGTTTTTTAGTTTTGTATTTGAATTGATGTGATTGTTCTGATGGAGGCAACTAGATATAACCTCAGATCAAACAGAAGAGAGTGCAGTATTCCTGTCCAGTTACAGTTGGCAGCTGATGATGATTTCATGACAGTGTCAAGGAGTCACATGGAGACAGCGCAGGCAGGGCAAGTGTTTTCTGAACTTTCAGATAGTGAGTCGGACATTGACATATCAGACTTTATTCGTAGTTCAGATCAAAATTTTTCCCCCATTTCTTCAGATAAACAGAGTGCTTTGACTGGTGGTGGAAGGGACAGTGCCCCTGGTACCTCGGGTTCGAACTCCTCCACCTCAGACCAGGCAGTTATTAATCAGAAGATCTTGCAGCAATTAAATGCACTGGGTGAACGGTTTGACAGTATTGAAAAGAATACTCTTTCCAATACTGGTGCTAAACCTAAAGTCAGAGCTCAGGTAAAAAAAGTTAAAAGTCAAAACAAGGCTAAAACACATGTCCAACTGCCACAAGGCAGTTCTGATGTTACTGAAGTCCCAGTGTCCCAGCGTAGGGGCTATGTCCCTCCCCCTGATAGGTTGAGGCATGAATTAAACATTCAAGAATAAGTTCAGGAAAGGCTTAGGGAACTAGCTGAAAATGCTATCCCAGGTAAGCCAAAGATTAAGTCTCAGAGGGGTGGGTCCATGGAGGTGTTTGTCCCACATAGGGTCAAATGGCTCCACGAATGCATTCTTGCTGGTCAAAATAAGGACAGGGTCCGGGAGGAGTCAGATATGGTTACAAAAGAACATATGCTAGATTATGTAATTAATCTTCTGGATGACGCCACTGACTTTTCCTGGGCTTCTGTAAAGGCCAGCCATGCGGTTCTGCTGTGTCGCATGGGGACAGGAGAAATTGCTGGATGGCAGGAGACTGAGAAAATTGACAGGGTCCGGAATGCCCATGCACAGAGGCACATTGTTGGTCAAGGCAATGCTCAGAAAGCACAGGACAGGGGTTCGAATGGGAGCAAAGTGTTTCCCTGTGTCTATTTTAATAGAGATGCTTGTTTGCAGAAGCAAACTCATGAGAATAAAGGTGTCACATATTGGCACATTTGTTCTCATTGTTGGAACAAGGAAGGTAAAATGTTCAGCCACCCACAGGTGGAATGTAGGAAATTCCAAGGCAATGTTAAGAATGATGTTAAAAAAACGAGAAAGTGGGGTGCGAACCCTGCTGGTCGTACCCAAGTTACTAGATTTTTCACAAACTCATTTGTTAATGCTTTGGAAGTTGACAAATTGGTGAGGTTGAATGTTTTACAGGCTAAGCTCAGGGCAGATAGGGCCCTTGCTTTTTGTAATGTTACAACTACTAAGTCATTTGCTTCTGTTGTAGCAGGTAAGGGGGACAGGGGCTTTCTCACAAGTACCCATAAGGAGAGTGCAGGTAGGTCAAAGGTATTTAATACCAATGCAGTACCATTGGCCCTTGGTAAACGAGTACGCAAAAATAATTCATTCAAAGCACATACAAATGTTGATGGTGGAGCTGCTGGTGTTCAGTTACAAGTTAGTATCCCTACAGGTGAGGCAGTTAAGGTACATCATTGCCGTCCTACCATTGTACAAAGGCCAGTCACTAATGACAAAGTTTTCAAAATACCATGTGCCAGTCACTTCCAGCTATTGGCCAGTATGGAATCTAGTGGTGCTGAGACTCACAATGGTCTAGGGTTTGAGTCCAATCTTGTTTCGGATCTTATGGATCTCGGTGGTCTTTCTGATGATCAATTACTGGTTAGTAAGGTTACTCCCATGGCTAACACATCAGCCACACTACGAATAATGTACTGATTTTCTCAACAGCACACAGCAGCTGGGTTCGGGCTTTGGCTGTATTCCACTTACCCCTATATTATTATTTCAAGGCACTCAGAAAATGTGGAAAAATGTGCCTGAAGTTTTACAAGCCCATAGGATGATTCGAGATAGTGGCCTTCCTAATTTTTTGGGACTATGCATTCCTGTTAAGACCAATCTCAAAATTGCTAGTTGGAGGGCTCATCTTTGCGATTATTTTGACAAACAACTGTGTGACCTGATTGAATTTGGGTTTCCACTCGATTTTGATAGATCTAGGCTCTTGGAAAGTACTTTGGTTAATCATGCCTCAGCTAGGAATTTTTCTGAGCTTATTGATAAATACCTTCGAGAGGAATTGCAGTTCCAACCCATATTGGGACCTTTTGATCATCCACCTATCAGAATGCATATTTCCCCTTTTATGACCAGGGAAAAATCCGGATCCGACTCTCGTCGTGCTATCACAGATCTCAGGTTTCCTAAGGGTTTTCCTGTTAATGATGGGGTGGCAAAAAATTACTATCTAGGTACAGAATTCCAGATACACTACCCATCGGTACATTCGATTATCCGAACTCTAAAGACTGTGGGTCCTTCGGCTAGGATATTTAAAGTTGATATCAGCCGAGCTTTTAGGCAGTTGAAAATTGATCCAGGTGACATTGACCTTTTAGGTCTGCAACATGAAGATCAGCTTTATCTTGATCTATCAGTACCATTTGGATATCGCTCGGGATCTTTTTTCTTTAGTAAGATAAGTGATAGCATTAGATATATCATGGCAAATAATGGTCATAATGCCCCCATAAATTACATTGATGACCTCATATACTGCGGTTTGCCCTCCACTGTAAACCAATCTTATCAATTTTTGTTGAGTTTGTTGCAGGAGCTAGGTCTGGACATCAGTGAAAAGAAGCTGTGTCCCCCAGATACCAAGGTTATTTGCTTAGGTATATTATTTGATACGGTTAATAGAATCATATCTATACCTCCTGATAAGCAATCTGAGATTGTCAAGGTTTGTCATGACTGGTCAGATAAGAAGGTGGTCACTAAGAACCAACTTCAACCCCTTCTTGGTTTACTGTTATATATTTCCAAGTGTGTTAAATGAGCCAGGTATTTTTTGAATCGCATGCTACACCTCTTGAGAGGCAATTTTGTGAATGATCATATTGTCCTTACTCATAAATTTTGTCAAGATTTAGTCTGGTTTCAGACTTTTCTCAAGTCTTATAATGGAATTACCATTTATGACATTAAACCACTTAATATTTGCATATATCTTGATGCTTGTTTGCAGGGCCTGGGAGGTTGCTATGACAATTTTTGTTTATACCATTCCATCCCCAAGGGCTTTAAAGGTTATAACATTGTACACTCAGAGATGTTAAATGTGGTTGTCGCCCTCAAGGTATGGGCTGCCTCTTGGGCCAACAAGTGTATACACATTTATTGTGACAATCATGTAGTTGTAGATGTGTTAACTTATAGAAATACTAGGGATCAAATGCTGGCCACGGCAGCCAGAAATGTTTGGTTTCTTACTGCCATGTTTAACATTGACCTAGTGGTTTCATACATCAAGGGGGCGGATAACAGAGTGGCTGACCTCTTATCCAGATGTCATCTGACCGCAGATAATGTTATAAAATTCAGTCCCCTAGCTGGATTGATACACATATTGATCTTACATTATTGAACTATGATATTTAGCATATGTCTTGTGTTTTTAGCTTCTGATGCTGAGACAGGCCCCTTGGCTGCCAGGGCCTTCCAAAGACTTTGGTTTGGCTTCAGACCGTCTACATTGGCCTCTCACAGACGTATGTTTCGATTGTTCTTGGCCTTCTTGGTGGTCCTGGACCTGTTCCTGCATCAGATATCCACCATGGACATTTTGGCCTTCATGCAGTATTTACATGAATCGGGTATGTCTCCTGACAATATTGTTAATCATCTCATTGCTGTTAGATCATTATCAATAATTTATGCTTGTGATATTTCAGCTTTCAGGGATCATAGAATCCCCATCTTTATAAAATCGTTGAAAATTAATAGATTCTTTCAACCCAACATTAAACTATTGGTGGATGAAGATCTCCTTCTTAGGATTGTCACTGTTGCTCACCATCTCCACAATTCTCTAGTTTTCATACCTTTACATTTGTTTTGTTTTTTCTCATTTTTAAGGTTGTCTAACATATTACCACATGCTGTCAATGGTTTTGATGATACCAGACACCTTTGTGTTGGGGATGTTATTTTTTCAGATGCTGGGGCCACAGTCATTATCAAATGGTCTAAGACCATTCAAGATCGAGTCTCCTCCACCACTGTTAATATTCCTTCTTTGGGTACTTCTGCCTTGTGTCCCATCACAGCCCTCAGATCCATGTTGGCATCTATGTTGGCATCTAGGCAGGTTCATCCTGATGAATTTTTTGCTCCCAGTAGCCTCACAGTGGCTCACCCTTACCCTAGGAAGCACCTTAAGGAAGTTTCCAAAATCTTGGACCTCCCAAGGAGTCTTACTTTTCATGATTTCAGGAGAGGGGGTGCCACCTGGGCGTTTTCAAGAGGGGTGCCTATCAAGCAGATCCAGATTCAGGGTACTTGGTCCTCCTCATATGTGTGGAGGTACATTTCATTGCCCCCTCTGCTGCTTCCCAGGTTGCCTCTACTTTTCAACTACATCTTACTGCTTAGCCTACTTATACTGGGTGTTTGGGGCCTTGTTCTCCCTTTTCAAACAGCAGTTTTTCTACAACCCTTGCAGTTTATGTACTACCCTAGGGTTCTAGTTATCATGTAACCACCCATACTTTCTGTTGTATTGAGTTCACCTAGTGTGACCTTCAATTTTTAATATCATTCTGAATCTCATTTAACTATATATGTATTTTTAATTCTTTTATTGGTGACCTTTCACCTTTAACATCTTAAGATGTTTCACAGTCCCTCCCCCCTCAGGGCAGGGCTCTGTTACTAGCTATTCTTAATTGCTAAGTGTTTTTGGTCGATTTGACCTCTAATTGACCTTAGTGTACATTGTTTATATCATAACCAATCTAGGTCAGCTTGACATTCATTTGACCTTTATGTATTATATCAAAGTCAGAGTATGTTGTTTATAATGGATGTGATATATATTATCTTATAAGTGTTTTAGTAGTCACATTTATCTATTATTGTTATTATAATAAATATAATAATCCCATAATGCATTTTCTTGTGTTGGGGGGACTGGAGGAATGGGTGTGAGTATTCAGGGTGTTCACAAGGAAGAAAGAAACTTCGGAAACAGTAGAGAACAACCAGTTTTCGTGAAATTTTGAACCAAAAACAAACAAAAAAAAACACCATTACAAGTTTCAGCTTCCTTATTCTAATTAATTGAGTTATAATGAATACATGGCATGAGTAGTTTGTATGATTTTAACCAAAACCAATATGGTTGTCCATACCCCAGCATTGTCTAGTATGGTTCAAAGTTCATGAATGTTCTTGTAGCCATAGGACCCAATGACAGAGGACCACCATTTTAAGTGGTCATCCATGCCACTATGTATCTGCCTGTGCCTGGGTTTGGAACCCACACCTTCTGAGTTCCTAGACAAGAGTGTTACCCGCTAGGACACCATGGCAGATCAGATAACTAAGAAGCAGTGCCTGGCCCACGAGAAGTAAAAAGATCCATATTTCAGTTCAGATCTGATTCAGATTCATCAAACTGAAGACAGGTGAGAGGAAGCGGGTTCACACCCAGGTAAAGGCAGGTACATAGTGACACAGATGACCACTTAAAATGGCGGTCCTCCTCTGCCACTCTCCATTTCCCAGTGGCAGGTTAAAGAACCTCAAGGACGTTGATAAATGATCATCCTTGAGCCTCTTTCTTTCAGTTGGGGGAATGTCAGTCGCTTGAGAGCTTGGGCTGTACTTGTGCAGTTAGATAGACCAAATAGCGCTTTGAGTCACGTAGTATATGCAGATATTGCACTGAGTAAAAATACACCAGTACAATACACATTATATAATATCTGGATCCAGATCAGCTTTGAGGAGTATTAAGGCAAGATAGAAGCCCACCCTGTGTACAAATTTAACCCCAATCTGATTAACAGTGTGTGCATTTTTCATGTAGATAATGCCAAAACAATGCAATAAAATCTATATTCAGCATCTGGAACATCTCTCAGAACGACTAAACAATTGGTAGATCTTACCTAGTGTGAAAATATGCACCTCATCTGATAAATAAATTTTGAGTTATTCATGAGCATAATGAAATAGTAAGTTAAAAATACAATTTTACCTCATGTGACCTTCTTATGAGGTCATATAAAAATCCAGCAAGTTCATCTCCTTCCAAATGATAACTGTCATTCTAAAATAATCACAAGACATGGTTATAACACTGGCAGTTGTGACCTAGTTGTTGACAGATTTCATGTTACATCACACACAAGATCAAATGCTCTAGTTCATGTATATTCAATGGGAGATATTCTTATCCTAAGAACATATCAATTTAAAGGAACTAAACCTGTGGACTATTACCCCCTACTGTACATTATGTCATATTTTTTAAAGTAAGCACTATAATAAATTCTACACTAGACAGAGAACCCACATTAGGCACACCGCCAAACTATTATTGCCATGGTTATCAGAGTGTCATAGGATACCCACAGCAATAAAGTACTACAGACAACTTTTAGATAGAGAAAGGCAAAATTAATCACAAGAATAAAATGTTTTATGGAATGATAGACTGAGATTGACAAAAAATGAAGCAAATGAATGAAATGTTTATATCAAATGGTAAAATAGTCAACTAAGATATGCATAACATACATTTTTGTTATATCATGTTATAATGAACTGCTATTTATTGAAGAAGCCTGTTCTGGCTCGTGCACAAAGCTCAATAAATGAGCTTACATTTTGTCAAAATATTTTAGTGTTTATTCTCAACCTAATATATATTTTAAAAACTCTGATGCCTGTTCTCATATTACTGGTCAGAACTTTTATGATTCCCAGCATTTGCGACTGTAACATGAACAGAATATGAAGCATATAACTCACTTGATCATAATGATGAAACATCTGGAGAATTTCGTCGTCATTGGGACTGACCTGATTCTGTAAAACAGATATAGAAAGTTGATATAATTTATGCATATGTTACATGGGGCTCACAATTCAACAGTAATAATAGAAACATTTGTATAGTATAGAAATAGACAACAACAAGCGAGGAGCTATAGGATATTTTACAATGATGAGCGATATTAGAATCATGAAGGTGGAGCATTCATCGTTGTAAAATCTCCTATAACCCCAAGCTTGGAGTTGTCTATTTCTATTCTAACATAACATTCTAAGAGATATAAAAATTAGTTTTGAAGCTATTTTGTACAAAAATATACAAATATTCTGCAAAGATTTTTTTATCAAAGGGTACAGTTGAATTTTTGGAAGAGCCACAAAATAAAATAATCCTTTTCTTTGTTAAACGTCATAAACTTCAGCACATTTATATCAGTATACTTCATGTTCAAATGTAGAGAATACCTAAATATTGCATTTACCATTATTTGTCCATTTAATGAAAAAAATCTAGGCTGTTACTCCAATTTTCTTTTACGAGCAGCATTGTGAGCGATAAAATAGAACCCATAAGGTTATGCGGGGTTTTACAAAGGAATTTTTTGTGTCTTAGCCAATCAGATTCGTGGAGACAGCTGTGTCATGGTAGAATGCAAAATTGATGCAGATCCACAAATGCGCTGGAATCCAAAAAGGGACAGTCCCAAAACTGAGCAAAGTCGTAACCCAGTGAACACCTTGTCAGGGGAGGGTGACTGGGTTTGTATAAAACAATAAAACAAATTTGTCGCTTTCAACACATTTTACAAGTCACATCAATCAACAGATACTTAATGTGAATGGTTTGGCCACTTGTGCCATTTCACCAACTTGGGTCATAATTGGTGCAGTTCTACAGCTTACTACTGGCTGGTCATCTTCCAAGTTATACTTGCTAAGGTGAAATCATTATTCTGAAGGACACCTTGTGATAAACTTAATTCTGTCAGTGGTGGTTTTATACCGTTATACAGTGCAACCATTATATTTTAAGAGATCAGTCATTTCACGATGTACTTAATAAATCATAATGCTAGTGTTACATGTATTTCTATGTTAAGTTTCCTTTTGAGGCATTGCAGTAGAATAAGTTATAATATAATCCCAGTTTCCTGTTCTGGGTTACCTTCGGGAAGTGTGACCTTTTTGAGTTAAATATCTCCAGAAGAGCGATTGGTAGAAGAAAGCACTGCAAAGTACAAGGGCTATTTTAAAAAGATTAGGGCATTTTGTTATTTTTAAGATTTAACGATTTCAGTTTTGCGAAATTTATCATTTGCAAATAGTATTTGTTTTCCAATGGTGTCGAATATATATGTGACCATGGTAATCTATCACAGCCATTAATTGAATCTAATATAATCTACTGCTTTTCTGGACAATATCTACCCCACAGTGGGCAACCCTGCTGAGTGAGTTTTGGACCCGCTGCTGGCTGCTAAGCTCAAAATTTGTGACAGATGTAAATGTATGCATTTGCCAGATGATCTGATGTATTGAGGTCCAGCAGGAGAGGTATTGTATTTAGATCTATTGTATGGATATTTGTTGACTTTGTGACGTTGGAAACATTGTCAGAGGGAGCCACATTGGCGTCAAACACTATGCCAAGATTCCTGACATTTGAGGCGGGTGCACCTAATTACGAAGAACATTAATTGGAAATAAACAGCTTAGTCTTTCAAGTTTTTTTTCTTTAAAGAAAAAAGCAAAAAAAGCAACATTCAATCTCACCAGAAAATTCTTCTGAAGCAAGTAATTGTCTTCTGCATTTAAAAACCTATAAATACAAACAATCAGTTTTAGACTTGATTTGATTTATTTATTTATTTACCCATTTATTTAGGGTTTTACGTCACTTTCAACACTGTACAGGTCATATCATGACGGATAGTTGGAATGACAGAGTTAACCAGTACATACAATTGGTCAAGGTTCTGTACTGTAAACTGCTGACCAACGGCAAGCAACTATCAGCTTTCCCATTTGAGGTCGGGAGCGAACCGAACTGCAATCTCAGAGGTGGGAGGTGAAAATGTTACCACTGTTCCACCATGGCCCCCTAGAGGTGATTTGAATCAATGTTCATCAGTTATCATTTAGGTCATTCGCGTGGGAAAATATGCAGCAAGTAAAATAAGCTCCGCCCACATGCGCAGTAACAACCAGTACTTACTGGAAACTCGACCACAAAAATGAAAAAAGTAAGTACTTCCCCATGACGTCATTTCTTTTAAATCTGATTGGCAGTTATTTTTATAAATGAGGTTGATTCCACGTGGGTATTTGGAGGTATTAGAAATATGTTCTAAACTTTTTATTTATTTCCTTTGCCCATTTTTAATCAATAACTTTACATATAAACTCACAACTTGTTATGAAAATTGTATGGTTGTTGCATAAACCATTCAATACTAGGGGTGTGTACAAAAAATATTTTCCATGGTTAGTTTAATTAAATTGATTTTGAAGCCTTTTACTTCTGTTTTTTATCAAATGAAACAAGTTATTTAATCTTAATAAGTGTGACAAAGGTGTAAATGTTTTATTTCTTTCATAGCTTTCTACTGCTATTGCAATAATAACAAAATAAACAATTATTGTCATGGTCAATAACAAATCTACAATAAAATATGTGATTCCTTCCCTTTTCCTTTGTTTATCACGTGACTTACTTACTATAAAATCAGAGGAGATATGTCGATCACTTCAGTACTTACTTGTTTACCCGGAAGCTACCACACAAATAGAAAAAAGTATCTTCCAGTAACTTCTGGTAAGTATAGTAAGTACTGAAACGCCCACCCGAACGTGGGTATTGATGATACAGTCTAAGGCCAGTCTTCTCAAAATAGGGGAGAGTACAGATCAGGGAATAAGTTTGAATTACCAAGGGCCCTTTACAATGGATAATTAGTGTTACATATGAATCATAAAGTGTCGACGTTTGTAGACATTTTTAGGTTGTAGACATCTTGTTGACAGCTTATACTTTGTTTGGTCTTGTTAATATCTATTCAGAAATGTCAAGCTAAATATTGACCTTTCTATCTTTTAAAGAATACAAATAGAAAGGCAAAATTCATCTTAAACTTTTTCCATCTTACTGAGATATGAAATTAAAAGAAGTATTTTTTTATTGAATAATGCAAATACATTTATATTATCAATAACAACCTGAGTAACCCCCCCCCCCCCTCTCCTTCTCTGTGCATATATGTTTAAACCACAGAAAAGTCACCTTTATTAACATAGAAAAATGACGAATATTTTGTTATAGTACCACCTGCATGTATTTAATTTTTCATGTTATAGAATAACGTTAGAGAACCTTTAAACATAGGCAAATATATTATGACCATTCCTAGGCTTTGGGAGCACTCCAACCATATCTTTAGATGTAACTTTAAAACAACATATACAATAAAATGAAACATTTAAGACACTGAAGGGAGAAATACAGCATTATTGCGAAAAAAAAACAATGTATATTTTTTAATATTGATAAAAGGTAGTAACCAAAAATTAATACATTGTTTTTCCCCCTTTTCATGCCTTTTCTCATAGGTAAAGCATCCCGTTGCCTGCATGTATGTGTCATTCTATTTTCAAATTTTTCCTTCAGTGGTATTCTTGCACGCATAAAAATGAAGGTGAGATTTGGGCACTACCATTTATTAAATTCTACTTGTTAACATATATATCTCGTCACAAAACTCACACAAGAGATCTAACACGTTAAACTGTTCATAGCCATGAATTAACAAATGAGATTTAAAATTTATAGAATATGGACAAGATGTCGCAAACAACATTATAAATACAAATGAGAATAGTCCATGTAATAAAAACACTAAAAACATACAGGGTGGGTAAGGGCAGGATTAAAATTATAAAACGTCTTGTTTCTTTAAACTCTAGATCATAAATGATTAAAATGCCAGACAGAGAAAGGAAATGAAAACAAGAAGATTTTGATTGGCTACGACAAAAGCAACTCTCTGATTGGCTAACAGGAGTATATGGGTGAGTTCCCTTGCGTGGCGCACTTCAATGCGACTGAATTGCAACCAAAAACGTGTGTTGCCTATACATTTGTGCTACATATTTGATGATTCTACAATTAACGATAAAGTTTCGCTTTCTCTTTCTTCTTTCCATAGTTTATATGCTCTCAATTATACAACTGGGGTGCTATGCCAATGACCTGTATTGATAATGCTGCAGTTTTTTTTGCTTCTGTCAATGTTTTGTCACCAGAAATGTCATGATCTATGGCTTTGGTCTCCTCTTTGATCATATAAGTCAAACCAGTGCATGCCCTAGTGAGCTAAACTCGCCTCCCATGTCTAAGACCAGAGTTTTGACCTCAAGTGGAAAAGCTGGTAGTTGCTTACTGTTGGTCAGCTGTTGTACAGTACAGAACCTTGACCAACTGTCTCTACTGGTTTCATCTGGCTTCCCAACTAACTGGCACAATATACCCCAAAACAAAGGTACTAGGAATGCTCCAAAGCGTCCAAATAAATATGTAGAATAGAGACACAACACATCTCACTGTTTACTTTCATCTCCAGTGTATTATAATTTTGATTTTATAAATCCGCCTGGATTTTAATTTCGTCTGTGACATATACATTCCACTATCAAATAGTTTTCATCCTTAAAAGTGGCAAACAGAAAATGACTGGGTTATAAAGGAAACTACATTCTTGTAATTCCATACCTTACCTTGTTCATTTAAAATAACAGTTGTGACATTTGAAGAACTGGATTTCTATATCTTGATTTGTTTATCAAAAAGAAATATATGGTTCATCAGAGAAAGGAATTTAAAGAATTTTACCATCTAGATCGAGGACTTTTTGTTAGATCATTTTTTTTTGCAAAATAACTCAAAAAGCTGTGGATACATTTTGATGAATGTTTACAGGAAATGCCGACAATCGCACAAAAACACATTATTAAGTTTTTGGTGGGGATCCAGATCACAGTCTGGATCCAATTCTGAAATGCTCATTAGCATTGCAGTTATAAGCCATATTAGAAGTCCAGGGATTTGGAATTGGTCTTTTGCTCACTGAGAGTACTTTTCCCAGTGAATTAACTTAAGTACTTACACAGCTGTTTCAGCCAAACCAAGCTTTCCATCTTGATTGACATCGACTGTGCTTAACTGCAGAAAACAAAATTGTTAACAGGCTTAAATTATAAAAAAAATTAACACCAACAGAAATGCCAATATTATCGTCAAAAGAAATAAATGCTGATTATATTGATTAAGACAGTTAATGAATAGACTTTTTTTCTCAAAAGGGGATTTGGTAAAGGTAAGTGGAAAATCTCTTCAATTTTTCTCATGTGTTGCGAATCCCTTTTTGTGAAAATTTTATCAAACAGATTAATGTAAATATTCTGTATATGTTTTAGTGGTCAATATATATGTATATTAGGAACACAACTTTGCTGAGAACTTACATGGATTGGACGGTAATAGACTTGCAGAAGCTAGCTGAAACTACATTACATGTCATGTATTGACAGAGTGATATTTGTCAGTAAATCAGTAAGAAATCAATGAAAAATATCTTCAAAATGAGTGACAAATTTCTTTGGTAACTTTATTCCCTATTATAACTCACTTTCTTGCTTAAATTCCTTCCATTTAAAGCCAAATGTGACTTCTTGACGAAGAGGGACTTTATGAAAAATATGAACATCAACAAACGCAACTTAAAGAGCTATGTAACATATTTTGTTTCATTAATATTCAAATATCATATTATTTTCTGCAGACCTACATTACATGCCATTCTTGGAATTGATTTGTTGGGGTTTATTGACATATTCAAGACTTTCATGAGATCTTGACAGGTAATTATAAGTCTGGATTGATATGCTGGTTAGCAATATACTATACTGCATCCACTATTGATAGATACAGGCCTCAGAAGGGTCAGAAGGAAGTGGACCTACACCTATTCCAAAGTACAAGCACTAAAATTGTTGGCCTTCTTTCTTTATCTATCCAGAGTTGAAGCCAAATAAATGCTGACGATACTGATCACTAGTCATCCCTGACTTTCTTGTTGGGGGAAGATCAGTTGCTATATCTTTGGTTGCACGAGTATCAAGATTTGTCAAACAGCACTTTAAAGCATGGAGATGAATAATGTTCTTTTTTTCTGTTAGTCATCAAATATAAGAAAAATTCTTTCAATTTTAAAACTAGGTAATTAAAATAAAGCTTTTCATAAATCAAATAATCTCATCTGCCGTCAGTTTCACAAAGCCCGTTTTAGACAGACATCCTGACATAAAGGAAAGTCAGTTTCTTTCCTTCAGTAAGTCCACCTTAAATTTAAGTTTTACAAAGCCTCCTGTACTTGTCCTTACCAAAGATGTTCCTTGAAACTTAAGGAAGCAGGGTGGAAGGTGACCTTTATCTTGACGAGACTTTGCTAAATTGGGCCAAGGAAGCTGATCTAGTATGTAATTTATAATAGTGCCTTACCACTTCTTCTTTGTATTGTGACACTATTTCTGGATCAAATTGTTGATCTGGGTAATTCTCATGGAAAGTATCACGAAACAAATCCTGCAAAACATGAAGCAGGATATCTTGTCATTAAAATAAATAATAACTATATTTATAGTAGCAAAGTTTCCCAAACAAAGAAGAGAGAAATAAACAGATAAACTTAAATGTGATTGATAAAGGAGCTTCAGACTAGCTGACTTATTCTTGAACATTTATTTATTGCATAAAACAGGATGAGGTGCAATAACATCACTTCTTCTGCAGTAAACCACTAAATCGTCTACTTTATATTATATCATGGCCTTCTACACAAAAAATAGTAACTGTTTTTGTTAATGAAATAACAGCAGAATATATATTTCTAATTGTACAACCCCTACCCATTATGTAGTGGTCCGTTGCTGGCTGCATAATACCTGTTTACGTTGTTCTATGTAGGCATATCAACATATATTTGATTTTTGGTTCTTTGTTTGTTTATTTGTTTTTTCACATCACATTCAACAGCCAGGGTCATATTGCGACTTGTAGTTTACAGGTGGAGGAAACCAGTGCATACTGCACTGTAAACCACTGGGCATCGGCAAGTAACTACCAACTTTCCAACATGAAGTGCCCAGCCTTAGATTCAAACCGGCGGCCTCAGACGTTGGAGGCAAGAACTCTAACCGCTAAATAACCGAGCCCCCGATTTTTGGTTCTGACCTTTGCCTTACTGTTTTGTAAATTTCTGTAAAACACAGACAAAAGTAGTTTTGATCTACTAGCGCAACTCACAAAGCCATGCGAGACACAAATAGTGCATTGAAGCAGTCATCCATCTCAGTACTAACATAGATTATTGCAGCTTAACTTCAGTGAAGAAACAGATACTCATCATGCTATGCCAAAATTCACGAAAGTCTGGAGACAAAGAAAAACAAGGAGGGGCAGTGATCTCTAGAAAGGTGAGTCTTGCTAGAGCTTCCACTTAAAAACGAGCTACCTGGTAAAGTTATTTCTCCCCTTCCTCACTCCTCTAGCTTGTACACGTTAGTTTAACCCGTTAGAGCTTTTGGTTTTCAAAACATTTGGAAAAAGTTGTTACTTACACAAGGGGCTATCCACGTTTTTAGTCAAATATCCTTCCCAATTGTCAACAGCAAAAGACCAAAAGTTTAACTTAACAAGTTTATTTAACAATTAAAAATAACATGATTAACTGGTATGCTCTCAATAGCATATACAAAGATACAATAATAAAACCAGTCTGACCTGGCCACTGTAACTGAGAGTTACATTTGTCCACTGTATCCAGTAATCTGTCCTGTGATCTGTCCTGTGATCAGTCCACTGACACACAGATATCTGTATTCTGTGACCTGTTCACTCTCTGATAACACGAAATGTCCTGATCCTGTGATGATTTTGATATCCAATCACACAACACGTCTGTATAGAAATATTCAAAGAGTTTGCACAGCTGTACTGTCCACTCCAACATATGGACAATGTTCAAAATGCAGTAAATCCACTCTCTGGTACACCCACACAATACATGCAGAGATAAAAAGTATCCAAAGTACAGCAAATCTACCCAGACACTGTAGAAAGTTCACTCTAGCAAAGTACTTTATCTCTACTTGATATTAGTTCTAAGACACAAAAAGCCTTCCTTAGATAGCTAATATTAAGTTTATCTGTGGTTAAGTGTACTGCATTGAAATACAGATATGGAAGCAGCCAGAAGCTTATAGAAGTTACATGAAAATATATACTGTGACCAGGTCCACCAGGGAAGTTCTAGAACGTACAGGTAGCTGATGGGGTTCTCCCGAATCTATTAATAGGATTGATCAATGAGGTTAGCCTGGAGGGATACCCCCAGTCTATAAATGGATCAATGCTATGAATAATAATAAACATCAATTCCACATAATACAAAGATTCAGTAATTCAATTACCTCATATTTTAATATATAGACTTAAGGCTAAGATTAACCAATACACTGGCATAGTGCCCATATATGTAACACAATGAATGGAAACTACCAAAACATGGAAAACATGTTTTGGACACTGTGGATTCCCCTTTAGCTCAGTTTGTTAAAGAACTAGACCTATGTTTATTTTCGTGTGCAATAATTTTCCTCAACAGCACTTGGTGGGACGTCTAAAGATTCGTGCCTCTTACAGCCAAGCCGGTTGAAGTGTAATAATATAGTCATGAAAGACCTGAGGACAGGTCTTTCCTTCGGGGGTGGGGGTATGTAATATCCTCACGTGTATTAGTTCTATTAATATCTATTACAAAAAATGTAGATGTTCCCATTTACTTATTATTACGTGTTTTGGTGGATGTATGCACTCTTGGGTGCTCCTGTTTTTAAGTTTGCATCCTTGTCCAATGACAATGTTTGCATCCACTCCAACTTAATCTAAACTAAAGATCATTGCACATGGCTAAATATACCATGGCATAATAATGCCAACTTGGACTGTAATATCAATGTCTATCTATTATTCCAAAAAATCAACAACTTAAGAACAAATACACTTTTTCTAGGACTAATATGTTTAACAATATAACATTTTATCAATCACACTCTTTTGAAGTTTGAATATTCTCCAATAATAGCCTGATTAAATAAATAAATAAATAGGTTAATAAATAAATAAATAAATGGGTAAATAAATAGGTAAATAAATAAATAAAAATAAATAAATAAGCTAAAGGTATGAGCCTTGGTGTGCATACACGTGCACTGACTTACATCTAACTTTGCTTTGTTAATGTAGTCATTGCCATCTGTATCCTATTCCTGCCGAAGTTTCAAAAAGTCCACACTGGAGAGATTCTCGGCAACCTGCAACAAAGGCATCCTTTGGAATCACAAAGACAGTGTCTAAATCCAACAAAGAGACAGTATACAAAACACCAGTATATGAAATATTGTTTAATTCTCAGTTCCTCGATTCCCAGAAGTTGGACAACTGACCCCAAGGTCAATGTTAAGTTGGACAACTAATGACCCAAAAGGTCAAAGGTCAACAAGCATTGCGGATATAAAATGTTTATTCTTTAATAGTGTAAATGTAGTTCTACTGCATATGTACAATCCATTACAATGATTACAATTCATTACAACTTGCAGCCATACAAGACAGGCATAGGGTCACCTTAAACTAATTACAGTTTGAGGCGACCTTAACCAAAGGAGGTTAAAACAACCTAAAAATTTTGAAGAAAATGTATAATAGTACATAATGTAAGTGACCCTATGCCAGTAAAGCACTAATTTAAGTAAATATTTGAATTGAAGACATGGTGATTTCAAATGAAATAAATAAATTACACCAGCCACTACTGCACCATGTAAACATTATCATGACAATACTAAAATTGTGATGTATCACCATTACACGAAATCACTTCCATATTTAATTAGTAGTGTAGTACATTGCATTAAGAAAGTTAAAACAATAGTTAAGACAAATTGACTAGAAAGTAAAATTACTAAAAATAATAGTATAAAATGTTCTTGATCAACATCAGAATCTAGTAATGCTGGATTCCATACATTTACTGCATACTATTTCCCTCACTGACTAGAGCCTAACCCGTTAATATTATGGAATGTTGACAATGATATAATACAAACAATTACAATTACTCATGATTACATATATAGGTTAGGCAAACATCAGTCATTGCACCAACATGTTAAGCACTTTGATATTACTACAGTTCAAACACCCTAACAATAATCCTTCAAGAGCATACATGTTAAGTAATTAGCACTACTATGGTTAAAATGTTTAAATTAAATCACTCTATGCATCTGAGGCATCTTACTCTTGTTGCATGTGCCCATTATTTGATGATGCAAGTTGTTAAGTTACATGTTATAATATTTACATATGTATTTACATGTATAAGCCACATTTGAATAACATTATTCTCTTTTACTATTCAACTTTTACAAATGTGAATGAGCAAGTCAAAATTAAGTGTTAAGTTACATTAGAAAGTTTTCTACAACTGAAAGCCCCACCCTACAGTAGAAATTAGTTTTACAAGGCATAAACCCTTAATTCACTGCTGCTACCTGCACGTGCACAGCCCTATTTCAAGAGTCCAATGGTCGCCCTACAGGGACTGAACATTACAGCCCCACTGTCTCTTAAACCTATGACCCCGGACTAGTAACGTGAGGGCAGATTACTAAGTAATCAAAGTACACAAAAGCCTTACAACCGTTCATCATTCAGATAACACAGAGGAAATCCAAGCTTTGCAAGATGGAGACACATCTCAAGCCAGCAAGCAACGCTGAAGGTAGCAGTAGTGTGGCCTTGCTCTACCACATTAAACCAGTGTTCAGTCGACAATCTGCATCTGAAACACATAATAACTACTGAGTACTCAACATAAGAATACATGTAGGGAGGGTACTTTACACCGTACTTCTCAAATTACTGCCACCAACCCCTTTATATGATGTTAACACTAGGGAGGGTCAATAAACATATATTCTCTTCGAAATTTAAATGAGTGTGGCTGACTTTTATAGTTAGAACCACTGACCATGACGATCCACAATGCATTGCTGTAGTCTGGTAACAGAACTGAAAGTTATGACCAGTACAAGGTCATATCCCCATTATTTTCTACAAATCATGTTTCAGGTGAAAAGACAAGTCAACAAAGAATTCAGCAGGCCTGTGTTGTTATTTGTGAAAAAATGTCTTCATTGGCCTAGTGGTCAATATAATTTATTTTATTTTAGTTTTACCATTGCTTTCAACACTGTATATGTCATATCATGACAGGTAGTTTTATGGGCACAGGAAACTAGTACATGCAGTTGGTCGAGGTTCTGTACTGTAAACTGCCGACCATAGGTAAGTAACTACCAACTTTCCCACATAAAGTCTGGGGTTTGAACCACTGACCCCAGAGGTGGGAGGTGAGGCCTAGTGGTTAAAGACATTGAAAGACCAGCTGTCACCTCAGTTTGGGTTCTACTTCTATAAGTGACAAAACTGAGGACCTGTAACAGTAAAGCTTTGTCTGTTGAACAGGATGTAAAACACCAACATTGACCTTTGTTCTGCATAATATATAACAAGAAAAAGTTACATTTCTAAGTGTGTTATTTTGTTAGAAATTAATCAAATTTTATTAATTCCCACTGGTTGAGTAGATTCAGTATTGCACACCCATCACTTCCCTCACGGTTTCTTGAGCTCATGTTTTGGTGTATCATGGACTATATGTCAGAAGTAACCAAAATTTCATAATTATATTTTAGTCATGTAACAATGAATGTGCTGATTCATCACACATGACTGCACTTTTGAAAAGGTACTCCAGCAGCTAGTTCCAGCAAGAGTCTTAAACTTAGCCTGGACTTGAGCTAAGTCAGGGACATAAAATCTGATACCTTTGTGTTAACTAAGTCTTGAACTTAAGTGGATTTCACCAAGGGGTGACTTAGCTAGTTCCAGGCTGCTCAAATAACCACAAAGGTTGTCTGTGTTATGTGACCTTTCATTTTTTGTCAAAATATAGTATTGGTGGTATGTGTCCTTTGTCTGATGCACTTTATCTCAGAAGATATACTGTTTTGCAATAAAAACATTGCAACTCCATAAAACTTCCTAAGACTACTTTAAGGAGATATTATACATATTTATACTTTTGTCACCGCCATTTTAAATTGTGAAGTGAGAAAAAATTATGAAAAGTTTATTTATTTGGTTACAAAAGTTAAGCCAGCTCCCAAGTGGACTTAGACTTAAACAAAGCTCTTAATGTGTTGCTTTGTGAAGTCCACTAAATCTAAGTCCACAGGCTTGGCTTAAGCTAAGAACGAATGTCTTAACTTTAAATCTAAGTGCAGTGATAACCGTGCTCAAGTTTCTGATGATGAAGCACATAATACTTTCAAAATACAGGTTGTCAATACAATTTACAACAGTCTAAGTTCATAAAAATACAAATGAGTGAACGTTTTTCATTTTTGCCAGTTTTCATCTGTATTATTTCTGAAGTAGTTCTTCAATTTTACTTACATTTATTGCTCAAAATTTTGACATGTAAATATTTTCTTGACATGGATTTTTTCTCATTTAACCAGTTATTTATGGGACTGCATGATCCAATGTGTGGTCAATAACACACACTCTAGTATTGTATGGTGACCTTAAACAAAGAGCCATTTTTCAATGCAATTGCATTCCAGTCCAGTGATATAGTTTACCATAGAACCTTTGGCTAAGGCAAAGATATACTCACAGTCATTCTATGTAAAACCAAAAGGCCAAATAACAGACTTGGAACAACCTTCATCATGCTTCAGTGTATCAAATTGTATCTAATTCAGAGGTGATAATCCTATACATTCACAAAAGTTTAATTAAAATGAAACTTATTGCTAAATTGGTTATCTTTCTTTTTGCCGAGTTTGGTATGTAATAAGGCCTAGTTTAAATTATGCTCTATACCTTAATTGGGGAGTTAACTTGAGGTGTGGGTTTCAGGCAGAATTTTTATAATATGACATTAAAAGATTGTATTAAATAGAACTCCAGCCAAAAGCGTTAAAATATAATATAGAAAAGTGATTGATAGCTGGTTGTCATTAAAATGTTATGGTCTACATGTGCTAGCTACAAAGCGATCAGAGACAGGAGAGGTACACTAGAATATATGAAAAACTTCTTAAACCTGGGGTCACATTCAAATTGGTAGCCCCCACCACCCTCATCTTAAACTACTCGGGTTTGTCTCTAGGCATCACCTAGCTTTTGTTTTTCGAGTAATGAGGGGGACCCCTTTAGTCCTCACCCAACTTTAGGGAGGTCTTTTTGGATTGATGTAACTCATTACTCATCAGGGTTTCACGTGGATAATAGTTTCTAGTACTGACCTTCAGGATTGTCCCTCCTGGTTGCACTTTTAAAAACACAGCTGCGGGACATAGGCAGGATCCAGTTGACTCCTACTGACTTTGACTTATTTAATCCTAGCTTAAATAACCTGGGGCCAGTTTGAGTTTTTCAAAGGGCCGATTTCAGTGCAGAACATTGCTCAGCGTACAAAGCAGCCACACTTGTTCACAAGTTTCTTCACAGTGGTTTTCCCATGTATTGTGCTGCATATCTTTCTTCTTACAATTGTTCTTACTGTACCAGGTGCAGCCAGAGGGTTTGTGTTTTCATTGTACGAAATATTCACCAATATAATCAAAAGTCTGTCAATCAGTTTTGTCATAGCTTTGCTTTTGATGCTCACACTGTATGGGCTGCTCTTCCTGATGAGATTCGTGCACCCCCTCTCAGAATGAAGCTTGAATCCTACCTCACACCAAGGTATGCCACCTTAATCTTAAGTATTTCTCTAGTTTACTCTGTGGTGCTTGGACGCCTTTTCGTACCTGGATACTGTTGCAGGTTGACCATTTTGGTGATGTGCCTTAAAGTCCCCTTGCAAAGAGGAGATTAATAGCTATATAAGTCCACTTAGAATTAGAATTGCCAGTGCCCGATTTAGAATTTTATATGTAATTTTACTTTGTACCTGTTTATGTATATGTAAGGGCATGCATAGTGAGTGTGCTAATAACTGTTTCATGGTAAATTCCTATTGTTAAAAATATTTCTATTTTAGAATGAAGGCCTGAAACACCAAATCAATATATGCAGATATGCAAGCCCTTGGGTAATTCTTTACAATGTGGACAACAGTGAAAAAAGTCAAAATTTGACTTAAAGTAAAAATGTTCTGGAGCTAGTTGTACAGAAGGACATAGCCTGGACACAGAATAAGTGTGAAAACATTTTGTCTTAAACCTAGGCTACTTCTTGTGGTCTTAGACTTTGGCTAAGGTTTTTGGCTCAACGGTAAATACACCTCGGAGCAGACATAACTTTGTAAAAGACTTAAATATGGCCGCCATAAATTTCTCCACTTCAATATATCCCAAAAATATCAAAAGTGTTGACATGGCAATAGTTGTTGCCAGATACCCCCCCCCCCCCCCAACATTCATTCAGCTCTAGATCCTCTTGGGGTAAACATATCCTGAAAATTTGGTGAAAATCTGTGCATGGGTTTAGGCTGTATAACACCCACAAACTTTAAGACCCAAAATCTTAAAAGTGTTGTCATGGCAATAGTTGCTGCTGGAGACTCACAAAAACCTACTCCCGTAAACTTTAAAATCCCAAAATCTTAAAAGTGTTGCAGTGGAAACAGGTGCTGCCGGATAACCCCTAAAACCTACTAATCTCTAGATACTCTTAAGGTAAACATATCCAGATAATTTGCTGAAAATCTGTGCATGGGTTTATGCTGTGGAACACACAATCGCTAGAATCCCGCTGCAATCACCGTCTGTACAGTGCACGGGACAACTATAACCAAAAACATGTCCTAGTAGATATTGATAATATAAGCGAAAATTACAAGTCTAATCCAATTTAACCTTATACATAGTTTTATAGCACTTAGTCCCTGTCATTTGACTTTCTCTAAGGTACAACTGTTTATAGACATATTAAATAACAGTGAAATAAAAATAAAATAAAACAATTTGTTCTTAATTTTAAAGATGTTATTTCGATTCATGATATTTGTTCAAAGACCGAAATGATTAAGGTAAATTAAATGACTGTTACAAGAACACCATCTCCTGACATCTGAATGCGAAGGTTGATTTTACCCGATGTTATGGCAATTGTATCTTTGTCACTACCCATGGATGATCACCTTGTTTCCCTTCCATGTTGCAAAACAATTTGCTGAGCTTGGTATTTGGCAAATAGAATAATTAAATGTCTAATAAAGTTTTATTTATAATTTATTACGTATTGGCAACACAAATTAATAAATGACATTAAAATCTTTGTCTTTTTACAGAACATATATATTAATAAAAAACATTTAGCTTCTTATGTAACTCTAGAAGATTATCTTTTTTCAAATCTTAAAACCTGCTGTGTAGAAACAATCGATGATAGAGTATTGGCAATTGACAGTAAAACAGTCTCACAGTCAAAAAGAAAATTACCAAAATGATTGAAAAGATTGTTCCTCTTCAAATTCAGGCTTTACGTTTATATTGATCACTCTCTTCATCGAAATAAATATCACCTGTAAGATTAATAAAGCATCAAATGGTACTGCTTTAATTTGGCAGATGCTTTAAATATGCACAATTATGTAGTAATTGATTATTTTTCTGAGCATCGATACAAAGCTTTGTACTTGTGCAAGCATGACCTAGTGCTACCAAACTGAGATCACTGATACAAAGCTTACTATTTGTAAACTGTTACTTGGTCAGCTGTCAAAGTAACTGATTTAGAGTTGAAATTGTATTTATTGCTTCTAACAAATATCTTGAAGATTAATTGAATTATTTTTATCTTACAATTGTATCAATGCATACTTTACAAAAATTGGTATAAAATAAAATAAATGTACAATAAACTGAAACTACAGCAAAATAGGATCACTGTAACAAAAATTATGATTTGTATTTACCCCAGAAAAATACATTTGCTGCCTTTGAACAGTTGAACAGGTGCCTGGATGATGCTGAAGAGCGGATGTGAACTAGTAAGCTCAAGTTGGGTTTTAAGTTCAACAGCCAGGGTCACATTAGGATACATCCTCAGCATTGCCAGTAGTGGGAGTCAAACCCACACAGAGGTGACAGCCTGTGATTAGAGGCCAAGCCTGCTAACCCATTAGGGCACTCAGGATCTCAACTCACCCTATGTATTTTGTTGTAAAAATGGCATTTAGATGTTGGCCCTCTACAATAGCTAGCTCAAAATACTGCACAAAGTACAGATTGTAAAAAAGTAAGAGTTACAATGTAAAATTGGTGAATATGAGTTCTCATGTAGGGCAGTTAATACTTTAGTACTTGTTATGAAGTAACCTGTGATCCTCATTCAATAGTTTGACTTTAAAACCTCTGCTCATTTGTTGGATTATGCATTCTTGCCATCTGAGGCAGCAAGTAAGAATTTACTTTTTCAGAAATATATGTACAGTAGATTCATAGAGTAGCATAAAAAATAGAAGATCACTTTTAACAGCACAGATATCGGCAAGACTTTGAGCAGATGTTTCCAAGTAAAAATGCTGGCAAAATAAAAAATTTAAAAAATCTTAAATTCTTTGGTGCACTTTAGCATGAATATATTTTTTGGCTGATTTGAGGCCTTCAGTTTACTTATTTTGCTCTTATAAATGACAGTGTCAGAAAATGAATAAAAATTAACCCTTGTTATGCACTTGTTTTAAACTTTATTCATTATTAAGTAGAGAGTGTGTAAAAATCCAGCTTAAGGCGACACTAATCTAAATCTTTCATGTTCAATAATAATAATTTTGAATTTTAAAATTTCTTATAATTTAAATGACAATTTAAAATATACATCCACGCAACGATTTTAGTTTGAAATAAAATATATAAATCAAGTGTCTACCTAAAAATATACACTTAATGTTTTACCTAATTAAATTCATCATTGAGTAGACTGTTCCCTTTAGTGGTGTAAAACCAGCCACATTAAGTTGACATTTTAATGTGTAGAAATATGAATTGGAAATCAGATAAAAATATCTCAAAAATACTTTGGCATTTGTTCTAAATCTATGGATCTTTGTGTACAAGATACATCACATTTTATCAGTAGTTTTTGCCCAAAATCAATGCAGCATTAGTGATAATTATTAAGTTCAGTTCAACACAACTTAAGCTTAGCTTGAAAACAGCCATCTCAGGTGAAAACGTTATGATTTCTACATGAATATTCCAGTTGAAAATAGAACTCCTTTTGGTCATTTGAAACAAAGAACTGATATTTGTTATTTAATATTTTGTTTTTGTTTTTAGAGTTAATACATGCATTAATACATTATAAAAATAAGTTTGATTTGGATATTTTTTAGGATTCTGGCAACAGCTTTCTCTTTTTAGTTAGATGATCAATTAAATAATAAACCCCAATGATAAGTACTACTTGCTAACTATTATGCCAAATATTTATGTTTATAATGTATGTATGGTGTACACTAAATGTCCACTTAAGCTGGATTTCTGCATCCCAAATAAACACTCAATGTTCACTTCAAATGTACAAGATAGGTTCTTTCTTCCTAGGATATACACTAAATGTCCACTTAACCTGGGTTTTTACACCATAAAATATATACAAGATGTTCACTTAAGTTGAGTTTTTACATCCTGAAATATACATTAAATGTCCACTTAAGTTGGGTTTGTTCATCCCAAATAAACACTAAATATTCACTTCAAATGTAGAAGATGGGTTTTTACAGCCTAAGATATATACTCTTTGTCCAGTTAATCTGGGTTTTTACATCTTAAAATATGTACAAGAGGTCCACTTAAGTTGAAATTTTACGTCCTGAGATATACACTAAATGTCCACTTATGCTGCATTTCTGCATCCCAAATAAACACTCAATGATCAATTCAAATGTACAAGATGGGTTCTTACGTCCTAAGATAGACACTAAATGTCCACTTAATCTGGATTTAAGCAGAGAAGGGTGATTTATGTTTTTGTCGGATGATTTGAAATTGGTTGTAACTGTGTGGATGCTGTGACAGGTTAGTGTTGTGTTGTGTGATTATCCATCTGTGTTGTTTGTATATCACTTTGCTGCTTATGTTGTCTTGTAATTTATGATTTATGAACTTATGGTAGATATGGTGCAATCTTCATGTTAATATTATTTTTTGGTGATTTAAAGTGACTTGGATAATTATGTAACAATAATCTAACTGATTGGTTTGTAGTTGCTAGAAGCTGTTATAATAAAGTGTTAATTTAGTCATGCTTATTTTAGTCTGTAACTGGTGCTTGATATGTATTTGCTCACTAATTTTTTGTAATGGTTGACGTGGAGATGGTTTATTTGTAAATGGTTTATTTGGTAGCGTGTAGTGATTTATAATTTATTATTTATTTTAAATCTCTATTCAGACCATTTATTGGTCAATTTATTGGCATTATTTATTTTCATTATTTATTTTGCCACTAAACTAAGTATATATGTTATTTGACAGGTGTTTTTTCCCTGGTTTCAAATACTGTGTGAATTGGACCACTGTATTTCTGCCATTCCACTGTGTGAGTTAATAAGGCTAGTTAAGAATTCTTGCTGTTTTCTTTCCTCGCCCTAGTCAAGATCATCACCTAAGAGTTAAGATTGGCCACGGCGACATTGGAGCCCCTATTGAGATCATTGGTTGGAAAGGAACTGCATGCATGCATGATTCTACACCCACGCGCATTCACAACGTAAGCCTGCAGGCACGCTTAAGTTCCTTTATTCATCAGCGCAAGGGACACCTGTTAACCTCTGACCTTTCTGGATCTGGGATGTTGATGTGATCCCCTGTACATGTGAGGTTATAGTTGTATTTTATTTCGATTTTGACCTGCAACTGTGTGTGTGCTTCGAGACAAGTGGGACACGAGAATAGATTACGTGTGGTTAAGACGGTGTTGGAACACCTCATTTTGTGCTGCGACAAGACGATATAAAGGTTGCTTACTGAGTGCTTAGTAATAAGGATCATAGCTAGGGAAATTCACACAAATTGATTAATGCCAATGGGGGCCATAGAGTGTCATCTGAAAATCCATGACAACTCAATACGCCTTTTTTTGCAAGTCATGGATGTTTCAAATTTTGGTGTATTTATTTATTTATGCTAATTTATGCTTTGGATTTTCTTTGATTAGACTCATTTGGTGTTTAGTATTATTATTTATTTTGTATTTTTTTTTACTTTGATGCACGTAGTAGATTAATGTTGTATTTAAGACATTGGATCAGTGCATGTCTGGTGGATGGATTTGAGATTTATTTTTATTTTCCTGTCATGTGATATTGCATTTATGTGATCCATGTGATTTGATGTGATTACGGTGTGTGAATAGATGGTAGTGAGGGTTTGCTTAGTTTCATGGGTGATTCGGATATAACTGTGATACCCATTTTCTTGTGTTGATTGAGTATTGCCTTTTCTGTGATTTTTTTTGTGATATTTATTTTTCCTTACACTGAAAATTCATTCTATATAGCAAGTATATAGTTATGATATTTTCATTGTGTCATGTAGTTTTAAGTTTTATTTTATTTACTCGTTACAGTTACTGTCATGTATTGATGTATATTTGTTATGAATGACTGATGAGTTTTTGTTGCATAATTAACTGTTGATATTTTCTGAATATCATTTTATTGCATTTGAATAGCTTTCAGTTCAGGGCTTGTGTTCGATATATTGATATTTTCGGGACATCATTTTATTGCAATTAAATAGCTCAGTGTTTGATTTCAACATAAACAGTATTATCAGACATATAAACTATTCCTATTTTCATTTATACTTCATAAGTTATACTCAGTTTTGAGTTTTGAACTCATTTGAAAATTAATTACCAAGAAGTCTGAACTGGAGACTGTCTCATAGAATTTATTTTAAAGAAATATTCCTTTGAAATTGATTGATAGTTGCAGTGTGATTTTAGTATTCCACTTGTTGATTATTGCTAGGAGTCCGGCATACGTTGTATCCAATAATTGTCACGCAAATCACTATTGATACACAGTCGGTAACTAGTCAGTCTAGAATTACTTTGCAGTTTGTGACTGCTGATCAAACTGGTCAAAGTAATATTGGGGATATATATTGGCAATTGATCTGTGTTAAGCACATTCAACACACATGGTCGCAAGGCATATAATCGCCATCAAGGGGTTGCCTCATGGCTCTAACCTAGGGGAGGTGTGTAGGAACCTTAATGTGGATGCCAAACCAGAGGATGTCGTCCTTGATTGTATTTTAGGGGATGATGGCACTACTTTTGTAGTGTTTGCAGGAGAAAAGTAGGCTGATTTAGCCATTCAGCACCACCATATGAAACCCTTGCTTGGGACCATGGTTTAGGTCAGTGGGATTTCCCAGTATCAGGAACTGGCACTGAGGAAGTTGAAGCCAGAACTATTTGGAACAGTCTCAAAGATAGAAGCCATACATGGAGCTGAGGCTGTTTTGTCGGATCCTAAGAAGGTGGAGCCTAGGTTAAGTGGCATCCTGGAGGCCATATCAGGATTGTCCATTCAGCAGAGAAAGCAGGTCAGGTCCACATTGTTTGCTCCTGAGACGAGTTCATAGGAGGGAGTTCCAGGTATTTCAAAGCTGCAGATCAAGTTGATGAAGCCATTCCATATGGGGGCACCAACAGAGATAAAGGAAGTGAAGCCATCACATCTTTCATTCCAGATGGGAGCAGCAGCTAACCCTGTAGTGTCTACCCCTCATGACCATGTTTTCCACTTTGGATTTCCAAGTTCGGTGAACAACATTAAAGTTAATTCTTTCTCTGGAACATCAAAGGACAGCTCATTTGATCAGTTTAGATATGATGTGCAGTGCTTAATTCGCCAAGGATGCCCTAGAGGAATGATCCTAACTAGCATTAAGAGGTCCATAAAAGGACAAGCCCAAGAAATTGTTCTTCATATGGGAGAGAGTGCTTCTGTGGCAGATATTTTGGCTCAGTTCGAGATGATGTTCGGTGATGTGAGTCCACCTCATGTGTTACTTTCTAGGTTCTATGCCGCTGAGGGGATCAGGAGAGCATTACCGAATGGTACTCAAGATTGGAGGATTTGGAAAGTAAAATCACAAGGAAGGATGCATCTGTGATCAGCCCGGACAACTACGACATTGTCGTCAATACCAAATTCTGGACCAAACTGAAGGACCAGAAGAGTAAAGATGGACTCTATCATAAATTTGACCAGTTAGCTAGTAGTTCATCGTGCAAGCCAGAAAAATTGAGACTTAACCCAGGAATGATTCCCAGAAAGGGCCAAGAAATTGAGACTCAACCCAGGAATGATTCCCAGAAAGGGCCAAGAAAACCGGTATGGTGCTACAAGTGTTACAAATTGGGTCACATAGCAAAAAAGATGTCCTTTAAACTCCAATGGTCTGGAAGGAGGGAGCGGTCCAGTCAAGAAGTTTTAAGCCCCTGCGGATTAGTACCGACTATAGTTGGAAAGGCAAATGAGGTTTCACTGTGGATCAATGGAGAGAAGATGACTGTTTTGCTTGACACTGGGTCCATGGTAATCACCATGGCTGGGAGATTATTCAACCAAAGAACTTAGAACAAAGTTTAAATGATGCTTTAAAAATCCTTTACATCACAGTACAATTACAAGTTACATATACACTATTAACTTTTTTAATTGTTTGTGAATAAAAATGTACACAACTTTTACCTTGAAGATCAATGCCTGGCAGCAATAATATTACGCACAAACTTATGTAAAATGCAAAGTCCATTTCTTAGTCTAATTTGTTCTGTTCTATCACCGATTTATTTAAAACTTCAATTCATGTATGTGTTTCTGAAGATATATGTTTATATTTGTTTAGTTTGTAGGTTTTGGTCATATATTTATCAATCAATCTTTAGGTTGTTTGACTGCATATGTTATTGTCTTCGGTATAAGGTGTGCTTGACATTTTACCAGAGAAAGACTGAAATCTTAGAATATGGTAACATATGCTCCAAACTTTTCATACCAGTCCCCATCCCAGGAAAAAGCCAAAATAATGAGCATTTCAGAGCAAGATGTTTATGAATTTGTCTGTAATGCATTCATGCATATAACCTGAGAATAAAAAATCCTAAGTAAACTCATATATAACACATATCTAATTATTATTGTTCTGGCTATCTGGGAATGTTTATCTGATTATCATACCATGCATGTCTAATGACGGATGTGCAACCATGAATGACCATGCAAATTGAATGATTTGTGATTGAAAAAAAGTATCTTTTAAGCACCCAAGAATCTGCTAGTATTATTTATTTAAAAATATTGGTTTAGTTGGTTCATTAGTGCACATTGGCTGTCATAGATGGAATTTGCTGTCTCCGGTTGGAACATGTCAATGACTTGTGGGTGCCATTTCTGAATACAGCTTTTGTATATATTTGTTGCAGAAAATAAATTAATATTTATTTCTTTAACTGAACATAACTATACATGTGGTCCAATTTGATAATTTTTCATCAAAGTTTTTGTTTGAATTAGTCAAAAAAATTTATATAAAGAAACATTAAATATATGCCCAATTTTGCTCGTGGGAGATTACAGTGCAGGAAGAACCGACCAAGGTTCAATGTGTACAACCCAGTTACAAGGCTCTCTGTAGAGCCACAAGGACGGGCTCGTCAAGCCAAAAGCAAATACATACAGATGTGACTGAAGTGATTTTGATGTCAGAGGACCATATTGTATACTTTGTATACTGCTTGGCACAGTATCATGGTACAAGCCTCATCTTGGCGCAAACAGGAAGTTAAAATATTTCATAACAATGGTTCTTTATTCCCACATTGTCCAGGGGAAGAAAACCCTCACAGAAAAAAGGGAAGGGTAATAGGTTTATAGGTATATATATTTATTAATATTTTTTATATCATCACAATTCAATACATCTAAAATATTTTGTATGTAAAACGAAACGCAAAGAGCTTAAGATTACATAGTTGACCACGATGTACTAAGATAATGTATATACACAAGGTGTCCGCTGGGAACCAGAGGAAGCCTTGAAGTACACGACCCATGGACAAGAAGGGAAAAATTTAGAAGGGGTTAAAGACCCTGAAGCCAAAGCTTAAATTGAAGGTCAACATACAGCCCAGGGTATGATAGTGTAAGAATATATCTACACGCAAAAAATAAACAGTATTTAATTTTAAAGATTCAGAATGGAATTTTAAAAACACAAACAGGCAAGTGTTTACCACATGGCGCCTGTGATAAGCTGAGAGGGAAACTATTGGGTTTTTGTAAAGAAAGAAGCATCAAACAACCAAAAACTCAAATGTGTAGATGCTGTTTGAAGGCTGCAGCAACTGACGACAGATGCGTAGGTAGGGTAGATACATGGTCCCAGGCACAGTCGGAGGTCCAAGTGCCATGGGATATAATGTCTTGTATAGAACCCCATGTTGAAAAGCCCAGGTGGTACCAGATTTTCAAAATAAATGAAATGCCAAAGGTGGTCGCAACTGTAAAATTGTGCAGACTTTCTGTAAATGCTTTCTAGCTGTAGAGTCGGTAAGCGGAATAAAAGCCCTACCCTTCGGAATCTGGAACAAAGGGTCATTTGGACAGCCTGGAATTGCAGAAGGTATTGTTTGAAGAGCCTGGAAGGGGCATAAGGGAGAATTACCAAGGGCAGGGACACAAATAATATAAATTTCCTTTCTGTTCTGAATTGTTCTAAACCATTTAATGATGATAGTAATAGATCATGGGAAAAATTAGGACGCCTCTACAGAAATGTCTTGTAACATCAAAAGTTTTACTTGCATGAGGAGAAGGAACAAAGGACATACAGAGCCTTGAAGACAAAGGGAAATTGTAGGGTCTCAGTCACTGACAAAATACGCAATAATAAGTCAGTATCACTGATAACAGTGGTTTTTGGTGAAAATTTCCTGGTGTACTTCAAAGATCTTTGAAACTAATGCAACCTATCATCCCAAAAGGGAGCAGTACTGAGGTCATGTATGATGAAAGAGGATCTGATCCCACCCATATAATTGACTATATTAGGAACTGACAATCTTGTTGGACTAGGAATTCCATGAAGACTAATAAAGTAAGAGTTGTCACCTGATAGACAGAGGACTCAGCCGCCACCAGGAAGCCCAGAAAGTTATGAAAAGTACGTGCATATGCCTTCTTTGTGTCAGGCCTAAAAACATCAAACAACCTGGTAGACAGATGGGCTGTGGCTGCATCAGTATATGAAAATAAATTATAGATGCTAGATATCCTGGTTATAATTTGTAAGGTCAATATGGGTGGGGATCCATATAAAGTTAGGCAAAAGACTGATCATTTTTGTTCCCTGTCCTGTGTAACCCACCAACGAGAAAAGAGGTAATTATTTTAATCAGAAATATGAAAAACAGTAAGCTGTATGTTAAATATGGATATGAGGAGCCATATGTTTCTGGTCAGAGTTTCTAACATAGAGTCCCTTGCCCTACCTTCCTGTAACACCAAAACTACAGCCAGATTATCAGATTTAATCTCAACATGTTTATTTTCCCACTGTTGACCCCAAAACTTATGTGCAACTATTACATTTAATACAATAGCATAATTGCTGAAAACTTAAGGTATGGGTAATGCGTAGACCATGTCATTATATACTGCCCTTAAACCTGAAAGAGATGCATCAAGGGCATTTGTTGCATGAACCTGCTTGGTATCATAAAAAGTAACTCCATTATACGAATACAGAAAAATGTGAACCCACTTAAGATCTTTATGAAAGTCACTTGTTAGATGTATATTTTTACATGCATGACCATCCCTAAGTACCTGCAACATTCTGTTCAGGAAAAATCTCGCTGGACGTACACACTTTGTTATGTATAGCAATGATCACGGCAAAGATTGGAGCTGATTTTTGGTACAACTGCTTTTTGTTGCCCAATATCTACATAACTCAACAATTTCTAAAAATTTTTTATCAGGTATGGAAATAGTTTGATTAACCGAATCCACCAGTAGAAGGGGTTACCAATTTCTACTGGCTAACTTCTAGAGCAAGCTGTTGAAGGAGGTCCAAATAGATATTGATAAGATGCCTGTATATTTGAGGGCAAAATAATATATATTTTAGATCATTTATATAATTCAGAAGGTTTGGATAATCGAATTTTTTCATTATGTACCTAACAGCGTCTGAACATTTCTGAAAGAAAAAAAAGGAACCATGTTTAAAGCAAAATGCTAAAGGTCCATCAGGATAGTAAGAATTATGCTTCAAACCTAGCAGATCCAAGTCCCCAGGGTCGATTCTGAGGTGGCAAAAAACCGTACTTGTACCAGCTTTGCATAAGAGGGCACCTGGACCTAGTTGCCTAAGTCTGTGAACAATGTGATCTATTGAAGAATAAAATAGGTAATAATAGGAATCTAGATATCTAGTCTTATAGACACCATCACTAATCGAACAACCATGGGGTCAACTTAGAACTACTACTGTTCTTCTGTTATCCAAACCCTACTTTTCTCTTGTCATCGGAGGAGAAATATACATACCATACATAGCATTAAAATTGACCTCATCCTTGAGATATTTCTCAACATCAATACCATATTGATGGCCAGAAGCATGATTACCTCAGTAGAGGTAAAAGGACAACACCTATCAAAATCAATGGGAAAACCATTTTTGATTAAGTCTGGCAACTGCTTCTCCCAGTAATCTTGGAGATAATATCTCCAAGCTTCAGATTTAAGTTATGTCTGAACAGGGATTCTACAACCCACGGAAATGGGGAAGACTTAAACCCGTATTGGGCAACACATCATTGCTAATCCAGGCACTGAAAATATTTTTGCCATATGTCCAATGGTATACCAGTGTTGGAATACATAGATTCAACAGAATGTGCATTGGCCCTAAGGTCAATCATGTGATTACTTGCAAGTGCGAATTCAGTAAACAAGGGAGCTGAATGGTGTCAGTGGGAAGATTTGTATCAGATTCATAACCAGTGATGGAAGTAACTCCAATACAAGTACTTGTGGACCTGTTGAGTCAACGACACAAGCCAGATCTGATTTGTTATTACCTGTATCCGAAGATTCTGTGTCAACAATGTCTTGTTTACAAACCCTGCATTGGTAAATGTGGTATCACGTAGTCAACAATTTGAATCTATTGTTCAAGCAAAAAAACCTCAGTCACATGGTTAATTTTATTGTGTAAAGGCCCTTTAGATGTGAGATCTGGCAACTTCGTCTTGGAGTTGTGTGAATTGAATAAGGGTTTATTACAAAGTATTTTTGCAGTAGGGACCCATGTGGAGTGACCGCAACTTTTTCACCCACTACCTGAGCATATAACCTATTATCAGTCTTTGTAGGAAAAGTTTTATTTCTTCTAAACCAGTGTGACCAGGTGGCTTTAGCCAATATATTTATGTTTATGGGCACCAGTACCAAAATGATACCCTAGCTTCCTCGTTTTGTGAAGAATCTTCTTTTTCATTTTGATACTCTGACTCAGTATGTGGGAAAGTGTTCTTTGCAGTGGTAAAGCAAAAGGAACAGACATGCTTATACAATACATCCTTGTATTTCATGTGTAGCACTATGTGAACAAGATCCCTAATTAAAAAACTGACATGGCATTGTTCTACTGGTTCTACTGGTTTTGGCAACATTCTTTTTAACTTTTGTGGATTTGGCCAAAGTGTGGCGGCACTTACAAAATGTTTTTGTGGATTCGTGCTCCCAATACAGTTAATGCAATCAACATGACCATAACCTGTGACCCCACCCTGCTCCTAATTTGATTACGTAATAGTGTTATCCAATCAGATCTTACCACAACCAGCATGGTGAGTGTACTAAATTATGTAACAAATTCGAACGTAAATGTCTTCCCCCCCCCCCCCCCCCCCCCCCAGCAATGATCCTGCTTTCACCCCAATGCTAGTCCCAACACTTCTGTATTTTTACATTCTAAAAGTAAGAAAGTTGAAGTGACAACAGAAATAATTTACATATTGTCTGCGATATCCGTATGCAAGTTGTATCAAGTTTGGGGTGCCAATTTCTTGTAGAAATTATATTATCGCCCATTAAAATCTGTTCTAACAGGTTTACTGTTTACAGTACATATTTCAATAAAAAGAAATCCACGAAACAACACTAAGCACAAGCAAAAATAAGGTTTTTGTGTCCAAGGTGGGCCAAGTTACAGCGTGGAGTAGTATACTGCAAAAATAAACATTTTACTGGAGTTAGTGGTTTACAATTTTTAAAGAAAAATCACTCAGAAGATTGCTTACATGTAAGGACACTCTGCCAGTGTGTCTTTTGACATGGACAATGTTGTTGTGAGTGCAGAGTTCTTTTACCATATGAGGACACTGAATTATCGATTTTCTTTGTATTCTACAGAATTGGTCTACTTAGTACTTATCTTTCTTGCATTACAATGGAGTGATCTATTTACAGATGGTGGGAAACACCCCCATGCTTCTACAGCCTTCTGTATATATTTTTACCTGGCGATGGATTGTGTATTTTTCTTCCTAGACTCTTCTATGGATTGTAAAGTGAACAGTGCTCAACCTTGCTATTCTAGAAACCATAGTGGTATATTTAAAAGGCTGAACACCTGGCCATAGTTTAGTCTGCGGTGAGCAATAATACATTGTTTTTACACCAGTGACCGTGTAACCTGTCCCGATCCTTATAAGATTTATAACATCTTAAATCAATTATAAGGCCATATTTTTACCTTACAGCTATCCGTCAGCTATTGTGAACCTATATTTCCTTAAGAGACTTGTAACCAATCAGAATGATTGGGAAAGTATCACAATACTATCTAAAGAAACTTTGAGGCAATGCCATATTCAAATTGCAAACCCCAGCTTTGTAATTACTTTACTCTATCCTCTGTGTGTAGATTCTGCTCGGAATCCAGCTACTGAAAACCTGTCCATAAGGCCATATATGAAGAGGACTCTAATTCTAGCAAGGGGATAAAGTGTCAATTTTAACTTTTCAGTTTTTAAAAGTCGCAAAAAAACAAAACAACTCCTATGTTAAGTTTCAGTAATATGTCCATCATTTAAATTCAATATTAATAGAGATGTTGGTACTGATATTTGGTTAAGTTGTACTTAAGTATGCTTTCTGTTTGGATCTAGACTTTGAGGGAAAAGGACTGATTTTAGTTCTAGGTATGAAATCTTAAAATATCACCATGTAATTTGAGCAATCCTGTGAAGTTTAAGCTATGCAAAATATAAGAATATTAAGGATTCATCTCATTAATTTTATAAATTTATTTTAATAGTTTCCTTGTTTGGGAAGTACTTTTTAAAATTTAAAGCTTGAACCAATTGGTGTGGGGCCATGTGTCACTTGGATTGGCCAATCTCTGTGATGTTGTCTTTTGACATTTAAAGCCATATTTGGCCGGCATGTCAGAAAAAGACTTGATTTTATTCATTATCATCTTTCACTAAAAATAGCATGAAACAAGTTTGGTCTGTTTTGTGTTTTCCCTATTTAGACCTGGGTGGGGGGGGGGGGACTTTTGTCCATGTGCAGGTGGACAAACATGGTATTTGATCATCATTATTAAAAGGTTGCTGTACACCTGTTGGATATTTTGATTGCCAGGGGGTTGGTTCATTGGCACTTGAACTGTGGCGCAGACTTATTCATTTATTTGGGTTTTTACGTTGCTTTCAATGCTGTACAGGTCATATCACGACGGGTAGTTGGAAGGGCAGAGGAAACCAGTACATAGAGTTCATTAGGGTTCTGTATTGTAAACTGCCGACCAACGGCAAGCAACTACCAGCTTTCCCACTTGAGGCCATGATGGGGATCGAACCCCGGCCTCAGAGGTGGGAGGCTAGAGTGTTACCACTCTGCCACCCTGGCCCCCTGTGGTGCAGACATCTGGAGCTGTCGAAGGACTATGGGTCAGGAACCCATGGAGAGTTCAGACTTTTAAAGTAGGCCACTGAAGGAATTGAAGTTCTGCTGGTCTTTAAAAACTCTGTACCCATTCAAAAGAGATAAACTTTCATTCATTGCATTCATTCATTTCATTTGAGCTAGATTCCCTCAGGTCCATGGGAAAATCATAGGTTGGGATTTTGGGATTGGATTTGGGTGGTGCTGTTTCAGATGACTGAGTCCTGGTCTGTCTGTCGACTAATTCATTTGGATTTCCGTAACTTGGCTGATTGGGTTTTCACACATGGAGGGTTTTTTGGAGTGTTCAGGTATGTTTTGGGTACAGTTACAAGGAGTTCAATGGATTGTCATGTATTAATATTGAAATTCATTATCAGGTCACATGGTTTATATTTTTCAATTGATAGTTTTTGAATAACTTTAGCCATGAGAGGTCAGTTTGCTAAACATTTGAGGTAGCTAGACCGTCATTTTCATATACATTTGATAATGTATCCTTGGTAAAGTGGTATTACTGCTTATGAAATGTAATTTAAGTATTCAGTAATGAAAATAATATTAAAATAATTAAATAATCCTTCAATGTAAAACTTGTGCTGTGGAATTTGTCATTTCAGATCAAGTTCAGACTTCACTCTGGCTAATTTGTGATTTAATTTGATTAATTTGTTATGTATTTTATAATTATGTACTCTAATTCTTTCTGTAATGTTTTTCTATTCCTTGTTAATTTATATTTAATTTTACATACACCCATATTACTTTCCTTTTTCCTGCTAGAATGTCTTAATTAATACTGAGGTTTTGCTTTATATATTATAGGAAACTTTATTTAATATATTACACATTCTCAATAGATTTCTGTTTTCTATAATTTGCTTGTCTATTTCATCATGTTTGCTAATTCTATGTTTTATTCTATTTTATTTTTTATGACTAAATGTGGGCATATGTTGAGTGTGTGTTGTCTCCATTTAATTACTCTCTACATGCTATATTGGAATAAATACCAATGAAGTTTTATAATTTGACATGAATCATAGCAATTTCTGTTGCCAAGTTAGGTTCAGATGGGCTGCAAAGGTTTTATCCTGCTCACGTTCTTCTACTCTACAGTATTAGTTGTTTTTACATGCACCTTGTGTCATGATTCACATTCATCTGACTTCATCTGAATTTCTTGGGTCAAATCTAGGGTACCGACAATAGTTTGACTTTTACATTGTCAGGGTAAACTTGTTTTGATGGTTTGGTTGAGTCACAATTCAACCTGGTGGTAGCCTACCTTATGAAAACTGATTTTAGTCTTCTGGTCAAAATAATAAGAGCTTAATAAGAGTCCAATGGGAGTGCATGTGCACTGCCAGCTCCAGGTGTTTTGCATCCCCGGAAATCAAGCCCTCCCCCGAGTCAACACAGTGGAAGCGGGCTACGGTGACGGTTCCTGTCTTGCCACATAATAACTGTACATTACTCTGTTGCTCATGAATCATTCCTGCTTAGTACACACAGATTAGTTGAAAATGAGGAATGGGTTAGAAAAGTTCTGTAAATCCCTGCTGCTCTTTACCAAAGATATTTTTTTTGATGTGTTTTGTGAACAAGGTCTGATGTTTTAACAAATTTTTTCTAAAACTATGTAACATATAAATACATAATATATATATATATATATAATTACAAGTATATCCGGCACCTGCTTGTTTGCTTTACATTAAAATCAAATAGAAATGGTGGCAAAATAAAATATTGAAGATCTAATATTCTTTGGTGCACATTAGCATGATTATGTTTCATGAGTGATTTCTTGCCTTCTTTAAGTAAGTATTAACTTATTTTGCATATTATTAAAAGACGGTGTCACATAATAAGAGCAAACAACCCTTGTAAAGCAATGTTTTAAAATTTATTTCAAAAATTTTAAAATCAATAAAAGATATATACATTACTTGGATCATTTGACTGCAAATAAGAACTGACACAACCCTTACCTTGCAGATCAATGCTTCTCAACAATATTCCATACAAACATATGCACAATACCAACTTTATGATTTGCTTTACCTTGCCCAGGAGAATCAAAATTTTATTTAAAATTTGAAATCATGTGTGCCTTTCCAAAGATATATGTTCAAAAATTTTCCTTTTGTGCAGTTAAGGTCAGTGTATATAATGAATTTCCTTATGCATTAATCATTGTATCTTTATGATAAATTATAACATATGTTCATGTCTTGTAGTATGAAGTGTGCATGACATTTTACCAGAGAAAAACCAAAGTCTTAAAATGTGGTAACATATCCATGTCAGCCTGCTCCTACCACATGAGAAAGTCATTACACTGGGTACATGCCAACCATGAGTTTATCATAAGTACATAGATCTAGACACATACCATTATGTGAACAAACTGTACATTTTGTGTTGGTATATTCTAATTCTACTTTTAGAGTTCTTAATTGCTATCTTAAAGACACACCATGAGGTGGGTCACATAAGAACCAAACCAAGGATCCACAATCAACTGATCAGAGAGAGAGTAGCCATGCTACATGCTACTTGTAAGAGCCATGGAGAAACACTTAGGGTAACCAGAAGTGTAGAACCATAAGTTCTACACTCTTCATTGCTAAGTTCCTTCAAAAAGTAACTTCTTGTCTTGGCCCCCAAATTTATGATTTGTTCACCTTTGACCTCTAATTGAAATTTTATGGCAAAAATTCCAAAGCAATTTACTCTTGAGAACGAAGTCAAACTTAGAGGACACCATTTTTAGAACATTGTGTAACACTTAACATTTTTCTTTGATCTCTATTTAGATGTAACTTAGTGGTTTTTAACTCTTGTTATTTTAGTTGTTAACAGTTTTACATTTGACATCATATTAGTGTAAATAGCGATGGTATATAGAGTTTATGTTTTAATATTGCCATGTGGTTTTTGCAGGTGAGTTGACAGGTTTTATATTTACTTTTTATGTCTAGTCACTACTTATGTAATACTGAGTAACGTTGATATCAGTATTTTACCTGTATTTTTACCAGTATTTTTAAAGTAATATTACTGGAAATAGAGGAATAAATTATGTACATTAGTTTTGTTTAGGGTTTGAAATTTATCTAATTCATTTGCAGCAGTTTTAACAAAATATCTCCTATTTTCGCCCACTGTCCTATTGCCTAATTACCACTATAATCAAGTTCTGTTTTTTTCTTAAATATTTCTAAGATTATGTACCCTAATTATATGTTATTCATACCATTAGAAAGATAATTTAAAGAACTTCTGCTCGTGTTTTTTGCATTAAAATCCATTATGAAATAGCTGGTGCCTAGCCATTCTCCTGACCAGCTGGTAGACAGTGGTCCACCATTGGCAGCCGAAAATAAGGTTTACTGGTGGTCCATCAGTGGCCCACTATCGGCAGCCAATGATAAGCTTTTCTATTGGGCCACCAGTGGACCACCTTTAGTAGCCAAGAACAAGGTTGACTGATGGCCCACAGGTGGTCCACTGATGGGAGCCATCAAGTTTTTATGGTGGTTCTCTTGTGGCGTGACAACAGTCGTGGTTGCTTATGAAGTTGTTTATAATGCTTTAAAATTTTGAAAAAATGCAGTCAGTGGTCCAGCACTAGCCCAGTAGTGGCCCACTAGTTATATTTTGCCACCCATAGCCAACGGTAGCCCACTAGGGTCTTGCGCTCCTGGTCAAAAGATGACAGATACATTAACTGAATGGACCTTAGCTGTTGTGCTATGTCTAGCCATTCAGAGGCCAATTATGACTGGGGACTATCCGCCCCCACGCTTTTCCAACCATTTTTGAGTTTTAAAGTAATCACTGAAATAAAATAGCCTTTTAAGGAGGTGTGGGGGAGGATACCCCCAGTAAAAACAGTAACCATGTATGCATTGGATTATCTTGCTCCAACATTATTGGTATAATTCTGTAAAAGTTGGATGGATGTATTTTTTGTTTGTTTGTCCATGCATAGAAAAAGGTATGTAATTTTCAAAGAAATTACAGAAATTTCTGTCTGTAAATTAATGGGCAAGGATATATTTCATGGATTTAAAATTACACTTTGCAACAGTAAGTAATAGAGTAGCATATTCTGACATATTGGGAGACCTGGGTTTGATTCCCAGTGATGCTCCTAAAAGCATCATAGCTTAGTGATAAAGCACTCAGTTTGTTGGTTATGTTACTCTTTTATTATTCTTTCAAAAGAAACTAGACCTAGCGCATCGGAGAACCGATGCAAATTGTATCCACTTAAAGACAATGCATCAAAACCTCTAGGACCAATAATAAGCGAGTTATAAGCACTTTTAAGTTTGGCTGTCCTCATTTGACCTTCAAGGAGGGGCCCAAGGTCAAATCCGACCACGCCAGAAGATTCCCAGCGCATGATTTCCAATATGTTGGTTTACGACCCCAAACCTCTAGGACCAATAATAAGCGAGTTATAAGCACTTTTTAGTTTGGCTGTCCTCGTTTGACCTTGAAGGAGAGGCCCAAGGTCAAGTACGACCACGCCAGAAGATTCACAGCCCATGATTTCTTATATGTTGGTTTACCATCCCAAATCTCTAGGATCGATAATAAGCGAGCTATAAGCACTTTTAAGTTTGGCTATCCTCGTTTGACCTTGAAGGAGGGGTCCAAGGTCAAATCTGACCACATGAAAAGATTCGCAGCACATGATTTCCTATAGGTTGGCTTCACATTGCAAACCTCTAGGACCAATAATAAGGGAGATATAGGGACTTTTAAAGTCCGCTATGTGGGCTACTTCCGCACTCCGTGGATGACCTTGAGTTAGGAGCTTCAAAGTCAAATGTGTGCAAGGTTGTAGATGACATGTATATGTGTCATATATATCACCTATGAAGAGATCCAACCTTCTACATATGAGGAACAGCCAGTGGAAAAATGTAGATTATTTTCAAAGAAATGCCCGTGGCGGCCATCTTGTTTTTCAGAATGAGGCTATTTTCCTTCCCAGAGAAGCTTACCCCACAATGAAGATATCCTGCAAATTTGGTGAATCTAGCTGCTGTTGTTTTCCTCTTAGAGCGTTAACGCCGAAAATCTCTCTACGCACGGCGGAGGCGTAGCGAACGCTAAACCAAAGTATCCACCGGAAGCATCAATAATTCATGGATTACAGGCACTAAATATGAACAGAAGCACCATAGAAATACCTTACAAGTGATATATAGAACATACCTATAGGTTACATAGTGTGTAAGATCATGTGACCTTTGACCTTGCCGTAGTGACCTTGAACTTTAGAACTATTCATTCTTAGAACTAGCACAGTTTTCTGGGTCTCCAGGAGTTGTTTGTGTATCTGTCATAGTATTTCCATCACTTTATTCACTGCATCTTATTCTTCATCTTAGGCCTCATATGATTTACCTGGACTTCAGTACCAGAATTCAAGTAAACATATGTTTCCTGTGCCATAGTATTGCATGCCTTTTAGTTTATTATTTGTTAAGTGGTTGTTCCAATTCTAGATTTAACTAATATTTAATTTGCTTGCAATTGCAAACACCCAGACTGAGTGCTGAATCACTGAGCTATGATGTCTTGATTTACACATCACTGGGAATGAAACCCAGGCCTCTCAGTCTGAGGTTACACTTAACAGGAAAGCAGATAATAGCTGACCCAAAAATGTCCCACTTTTTTGTGGATTTTTGTCCCCTCCCCCCCCCCCCCCGACTTTTTCAGCCGATCTTAAAATAATACAGAGTCATAGGGTCGGCCTCCAGTGGAACACCTGCATAAAGTAGGGTGCCTTATAAAGCTCGGAGCTCAGGAGGTGCGGTTGGAGTGGTGTGGTAAAAATATTCGTACAATATTTGTAGAAGTACCAGCATTTTATATTTCATTGGTTTTAAATATTTTGTGAAGGCAGTATTAGGTGCGGTGACAGTAAAATATTGCTGGATTATATATTTGTAAAATATTGTTAGAAACCCCATCGTAGCCTCACGTTTTCAGCACTCTGTGGGCATACAAGTCAACCAATCAAATGGGGGTGCGGTGGAGGTGTGGCTCCGAGTAAAGCTCCAACTCCAGCTCCAACTCAGAGTTTTATAATGAGCCATAAAGTACCCAGATAGCATTCCACTGTCGGACCAACATTGGCTGTTGGTCGCACGGTCAGCAGGTTTTGCCGACGTTGGGCCAACATTGGCTATTGGTCGCATTGTGAGCAGATTTTGGCCCAACTCAGGCCAGATACCTCTATATTTTGTTGACGTTGGGCTAACAGTGGATTTTTATGCAAGATGGCGGCGAGCAATAATAGGGGATTTTGTGATACTTAGTAAAAAATGATTCATTATGGTATGTCTAAAATCATATTTCAGTGAGCCCATTAATTTTAGCTAACTATATAATATTTTTAGACATAAAAATGATATTTTTATTATAAATTCACAACACATAACACCATGTTGCAACCTGATTGGATGATGCTATACATTGAGTAAAATTTTGTCACCGGTGGCTTGCCGATGTTGGCCCAACATCGGACCGCCGGTCAAAAAGCCGTTGGCCCAACGTCGGACTGACGGATGTGCCGACTTTGGCCCAATGTCGGAATGCTATCTGGGTAGAGATTAACTACCACAAAAAGTACTTGATTAAATTTTGAAATCTGCCCTGTTTGGAATAGTGTGATGAGTACCCATCTCATAACTGAAGTTAAGCAGCATTGGGCTTGGTTAGTACTTGGATGGGTGACTGTCTGAGTTCTAATCCAGGTATTAATGAATATATAAACTTAATTTTTAAACTGCAATTTCTTATCCATTTCTTTTGATTTTGATGCAGCAAAAACAAGCAGAAGCTCTGTAAAATACCTATCTATTGATGTATGTAATACATTCATAGGTTTCAGAAATATCAAAGAAATATTGGCACTTCTTAGTAGAACTAATTTGACAGCTGGCACTGGGCGAAAATAGGAGATAATGTATTAAAACTGCTGCATATAATTTTCATAAATTCTATGGAGTATACAGAACTCCATTTTCAGTAATAATTTTAATAATATAAATGTATTAATGTACAGTATCCACTGAAATTGATTTTCGCTACTTCCTGGTTCTTCTGTGCCAGACGGTTGGCGATAATGAAGGATTCATCAAAAATCTTATTTACAAATGTAAATTAACGTGGGTAATTATATAGCAAACGACCACTATACTGTACCTCTTGAATGTATGATATTTATAACATTAAATAATATATGGTTTGCTTTAACTTTGCAAATTTATAGGACTTCTGTTTGTTTTCCATTACTGATTTGACCTACTTCCTAATTAGGTCACCTATGACGCATTACCGGACAGAAGAATTCACTAAACCTCCTGTATTTTTAAGGTCCCTTTATTAGAGGAAGGTGAAAAATCTCCTTTGGTAAGGTGAACTTTAAAATGCTATTCACTAAACCTCCTTTATGGTTTCCTTACCAAAGGAGACCTTAAATAAAGGATCCTTTATTAAAGGAGTGCATTCAGTCATCTGATTGGTTAAAAACGTTTGTTCATGAAGGCTCCTTTATTTTTCCCCTACTTTTGTATTTTCTTCTTTCCATGTTTATTATTCAGTATAAGATTAGTGTTGTGATGTGTTTTCTATTGCAGTTTAAGATGATATTTCATACTTTAAGAAATAAATATCTAACTTTTAAAGAATTTTGTATTTCGGGTTAAAGATTGCAGTTTTTATATTCACTGGTGGCCATGCTTTTTTACATACTGTTTCACATCCTCTCATTAAATATTCATACAATTTAACCCATAAATCGTACAAAATGGTGGACAATAAAAGTAAAACATCCCTCATCAGACATACGCAGAAAAAATGTATATCACTCACGAAGATAAAAAAAATATAATAGTCATTTGGGAAGTTTTCCTATTGTGGCAATAGCCACTTTTCACACAGATATTGTGACACACATCAAATACATTTTCATTGGGTTTGATGACATACCAACTGAGTGAATATCAAAATTCAAGATTCCCTTGAATATTAAGGATTTCCTAGATTTTTAAGGTTTCCTTGAAAGTCAAGGAAAGAAAGTTAGGCTCCTTTGTTTGAGGGAAGTTTGATGAATACAAAAACAAAGGACGGGGCAAGAAATAAAGGAAAGCCTTACTTTTTAAGGGTTCCTTGGAATAAAGGAGATTTAGTGAATACGGGCCCTGCATGGTTGCTTGTTGTGAGCACCACACCCTCTCAGGATGTGGAGGAGGACAGTGACCCTGGGGACGACGCCATCATACCAACAACTAAATTTCTTAAAACCTTCAAACATATTCAACATGATGTCGACCTCAGACTGCAAGAACTGGCCAAGATCAATGGGCAAGGTAAGTTCAAAATGAAAAAAGGAGGTAATGATCAGGTCACAGTAAAACAACAAATACCTTGGTCACAAATCTATTAACAGGCACATCCAAAACAAGGGTATGTATGATAGTCTCTCTACATTTCCAGGGATGGCAGGGTATTGTTCAATTATTACAGAAAAAACGTACAAAAGTGAAAATGCAATGCTTGGGTTTATGATTAACATTGTGGAGGATGCCAAAGATTTTGGGTAGGGTGCTGCCAAGGGCGTACATGCTGTTAAAATATGATAATGTGTGTGTTTCTGTTCAGCCCATAAGCTTTTCAAGCTACTTTTTACATTCATAGTGCCCCCACCAAAGTGACTTTGTGAGTGAAGGAATTTTTATAAAATATTTTAAGTGACAAGGGCCTGGCCAAAGGAAGAAGTAATCATATTTCTGATAAGACCTGGATCATATTTTGAACATAATAAAATCCAAAATGGGTAAGACTATGGCAAAGGAAAAATGAATACTTTTTTGGAAAGATTCCGATCATATTCTTGATACAAAAGAATGTCTTAAAAGTCCCTCTCCAGAAGGTTTGTGCTCTGAGTTCTTCCTAATTCAAAAGTTTGTTGAATGTTAAATTAGTTTTAACCTTAAAAATATACTTTATATGTACATTATGCCAAAATACTGAAAGTTACATATGACTTAGTTTGGGATATTTTTTGTATATTTATTGTGCAAATTTAGAATCAATTTGAGTAAAAGATTAACTTTAGAAGATTAACTTTAAATTAAATTAAAAGGACAGATCTGTGGTCAGATGCAAGATGTATCCACCAGAAAAGGGCATCAGGAATTATAGTACTTTTAAGTTTGGCTACCCTCATCTGACCTTGAAGGAGGGGCCGAAGGTCAAATCTGACCACATCAAAGGATGCCCAGTCCTAGATTTCCTGTAGGTCACGTTCACATTCCAGAAACTCTAGGACCAGTAATAGGTGAGTTAGAAGCATTTTTTAAGTTTGGCTACCCCTGTCTGGTCTTGAAAGAGGGGCTAAAGGTCTAATCTGACCTCATCAGAATAATCCCAGTCCATAATTACCTATGGGTTGGCTTGACATTGCAAACCTTTAGGACCAAAAGTAAGTGAGTTATAAGCTCTTTCAAGTTTGTCGATCCCCATCTGACCTTGAAGGAGGGGCCAAAGGAGAAATCTGAACACATCAGAAGATTCCCATCCCATGATTTCCTATAGGTTGGCTTCACATGCCATACCTCTAGGACCAATAATAAGGCAGATATATACACTTTTAAAGTCTGCTACATGGAAAAAAATGTTCATGGCGGCCATCTTTGTTATTCAAAATAAGGCCGAGAATGATCCTGGAGGACTGAATGACTTTTTTCCAGAATTTGAAGCTGACAAAAGTATTTCATCAGATAGTAGTATCCCCATCCATCAGATAGATTCATAATGATTCCATTTATATGAAATTTGGTGGTAAACGAAATACAAAGACTTGGAGCAAGTCAACTTCATGACTGACAAAGAAATGCCTGCGGTGGCCATCTTGTTTTTCCAAATGAGGCCAAAACTATTCCCAGTCAAGATTTTGTTATGATGAACATATCCCGCAATTTCAAGGTCTCTACATATAATATCCTTTGCTCTAGAGGGCCAGCAAAACTCCTTGCTGAAGTTGAAATATGCATGTGGCGGCCATCTTGTTTTATCAAAATGAGGCCAAAAAAATCCCAAGTAAGCTTTTGTAATGATGAATATGTTCTGTACATTTGAGAACTCTACCTACAATACTTGATCTCTAGAGGGGTAATGGGAAAATCTATACACACTTACTCATTACAAAATTTTAACCAGATGAATCTAGTTATAGTAGTCTTATCAAATGTTATGAATTTATATCATTCATTCAGTGTTATGTCAGTGTACTGGATAAAATTGACTAACAAGAGGGTCAAAGATGCCCCAAAAGGAGGGTTGCTTAGGCAGCAATATGGTTACTGACGGCTGTAATTAAATATAGTAACAAGGAAAGAAATGTTAGGTAACCCAGTTAAGTTGACAGATACACAGGAAACAATAAATCCCATAGTTTTGGAAAAAGCCCGGTGGAGGTCTGTGCTCTATGAGTGCTTTCCAGTTTGCAGAATCAAAATACAAAACAGTTGTGTCAAATAATCCTAAAATATGTTATGTTAGATAATATCAGAATTTATGGGCAATAAATGGTCTCCTTTGTATTAATACTTTTAATCAGTAACAAGTGATTTTCTGCTCTTTAGAAGGACAGTTCCCTTTAGTTATATGCTAAATATATGCAACAAGTACAAGTGAATGAATATTCCAAACCTTTTACTTTTCTGATATAAAAGTGTGCATACACATTGGTAACAGTAGCCTCAGCAACAAATGTATACACCAAGCTTACTGGGATAATCAACTTCATAGAAACCATAAGATATAAATTTCACTCTCTTGACAGTTGTAAAACATACAAAACAGTCGGGGGTAATGCTGGGAGAGGTGGGATGGGAAAGCAGTTAAAGGAACCAGTTGCAAATTTTCGTTAGACTGTATAAAAATAACAGGTTCGGCAAAAATCAAGGTAAGAAGCCAACAAAAGGCATTAGTAATCACCCTGCTAAAGGAGCTGGGCATACAACATCTCCCAGAAACAGACAAATGTAAAACATACCCTCATTTAAAAGTACCACACACAATCAGCAACGCAATACCTCTGGACCACCCAGGTCCCAGACTAAGGCAGGTGAGCATGATATGTACATCGATCACATAAAATGTTACAACAGACCTGAGGCATTGCAACCCGATGACATCGTTTCTGATACTGCAAGTGTCATTGGACATAATTCAGTAGCCTCAATTGAAAGCCAAACGCAAGTCGCCAAGCAAAGTACTAGCGTGAACTTCAATGACAATAGGGGCTGTAAGGCAACCAGTGAATGATGTGGATACAAATATAGTCTCCAAATATGACCTCCCGCTTAGAATCAAAAGTAAATCAGTTATAAGCAAGTTTTGCCATCATGTCCTGCTCCCCAGCTATGGGATGTACAAAACAAATATAAATTTGGTTTCATTCCCCTTGGGGAGCAGTTGTTACCAACACATATTCGGGCTATGGATCTAAACACTGACCTCATGATAATGCATTACATCAGTTACTCTGATCTGTATAACTTCCTACAAAAACAAATAAATCTGAGATCACAACTTAGTCCAGATATGTGGGATAGTTACCTTCAAGATTATTGGGACAAAAAGTTACATTTACTTAAAAGGTTCGGCTTTCCCTTGGATTATGACAGGCATGCCACTCTTCAAAGTCAAGAGAATACTCATGCCTCTGCAACAGACTTTGCAAATGATAAACAAGTTTATATTCATGAAGAAAGCAAACGTTGGGCTATTTTGGCTCCTTTTAGGGAACCCCCAATAAATAATCCTCATATATCACATATGATAACCAGGATATAGCCCAATGCCCCACACTGTAGGGTCATAATAGATCTTAGCTTTCTTCGGGGTCACTCAGTTAACGCTGGTATAACTAAGGACCAATACCTTGGCAATCCTTTCATACTTCCTTTCTTAGGTAGGGGTTACAATCTTTATAAGGTTGATATAAGTCATGCCTAACATAGTGCGTCATATCATGCGTTATGACATCATAAATAGATGATACACTTAGAAGACTTAGAAGACACTTAAAGACTTTTTGCAATGTCAATACTCCCTGATAAATTGCAAGTTTTTAACAATTGTCTTCAATGGCGCCAAAAACCTTTTTGTATAAAGTGTCAGCTGCAATCCTTTTTGAGAAGTGTCCTGTATATTAGCAAGTGGGTTCTTTTTAAATAGATTGTTGGATGTTTTAAGATCCATGGTTGATAGATGCCAGGTCTCAGTCACTAGGGAAGCCAAAAGAGACATCCACTGGTTTTTAATATTTCTCACCGTGTGTAATTGGGTTACATTATTTGACCAAAAACCATACAAATTTTTCACTTGAATTAGACGCTAGTCTTCAGGGGTTGGGAGCCAGATGGGGATTTGATGTGTATGCATTGATAATACGATATATGGATCTACAAATTGTGCACTTAGAAATGCTCAATATATTGCCAGCTCTAAGAGTCATCAATTCTGTTAAGACCAGGGACGCCACCCTTGCAGCAATCACGAGGAATATTCAAAGTCAAACAGCAATTATGAATGTCAGTCATAAGGGCAATTACAAATCCCTGGTAAGGTCAATGTCATAGCAGCACTGTTATCCAAATAGAACAGTCGTCTTAATGCAAGTAGAGTTTTAGATCAGTTGTTGCCTACTCATAAGTGGGCAAATGTTGATGGGAGTCATATTTATAGATTGGTCCATATAACCAATATGTGTGTCTTTCCAGGCCTTCACCCAACCATGGCCATATTGTTACATTTGGCCTTTCAGAAAACTCACATGGCCTTCAGACCAGCAACAGACAGAAACTATACCAGTATGTTTAGATGATTCCTAGCATTTACAATATTCATGACGGTCAACGTGTATACCTTATCCAACTTACAAGCAGTTTCCGGCGACAAATAATACTTCAGCATCAGCCAGGTGGAATCATTTTTCTGCCATTAAGGCTAAGCTGTCCCTTTTTGACATTCCAATTCATATTTTAAGATCAGAGAATCAGGTATTTCCCAAAGGCAGTGATCCTGGACTATCAAAGTTAATCATAAAAGGATCATTGACATTCAAACCCTTCAATTAATGATTAGAGACAGGATTTTCAAAGCAATTTACACAGTTACCTTCTTTTCCTTTCTTCGCATTTCAAATCTAATACCACTCACTGCAAAAACTTTCTCCACCTTGTATCATCTGACAAGAGGTGATGTTATCTTAAATTCTTCAGGCCTTTACTTCTATATTAATCAAATGGACAAAAACAATTCAGACAAGACATGTGGTAAAAATTCTTAAGATTTCGTCCCTGGGTCATAATCTCATCTGCCCAGTGGCAGCTGTTTAAAACTTGTTGGCTATAACCCCTGGGGTTAAAAATGACCCCTTACTTCAATAAAAAATTCTTAACGGATGGGCTCCCTCACAAGACACACAGATATGGCGTCATTTTCAGCTTATCTTATATGCATAGGTTGCATTTGTAAGACTCCAAACTCACCTTTCACGCCATCCGGCATTCAGGTGCCACCTATGTGTTTAATTTGAATATGGATCTTCAACATATCCAGAGTGATGGCACCTGGACGTCAGATTGCATCTGGAAATACATCATAGTTGATCAAACTGCTTTTGGCCAAGCAGCCCTTACATTTAAGAAACAGTTACACATACCTCCTAGATGGGGTTTGGGGACTTTTTCCCTTCATATTTTGCATTAATAACTTTATTGTTCTTGTAAAGTGAAATTAAAAAATTTTCCTTTGTGTAAATACATCCTTATATTATGTATGAACCTTAAACTCAAAATAATTCTTTCAAGATTTAATCTAAGGCCACCTTTATTCTCTTGTTAGTTTTTAGCAAATCTTTAAGGTGACCTTTTGTTCACCTCTTTTTGCAAATTTTTAACAGCAGTTGACCATTGATTTATTTCTACAGTTAAGAATGCTTTAGTGTATCATACTTAAGTAAATATTCTTGCAATTGTAAATACATTCTAGTTGATTGGTTTAAACATAAATATATATGATTCTTATTATAAATATATATTATTCATATTTGGGATCTGAAGCAATGTTAGGGAAGCAAGAAAACTGGGTAAATAAGGTTTTGCAGAGAGATTATTTTTGAATTCTCTCTGAACAAGAAGAGGGTAATGGCTGAACGTCAGGCATATCATTCCAAATCATTAGATTGTCATATGTAAAGCTGAGACTAAAACATTTGAGGCAAAAGGTTAACAAATATTTAGGATAATCACTTTGTAGGAATTTATGCATCAGTAAGTATTGCTTTGGTAACTTTTTCAAACCATCTGACAGCATAAAACTTGAATAAATTTGACTTGGGTCACAGACATTTTTTTTGCTTTCGCCAGCAAAGCTTACGTCAAAAATGAATTAATTTCAAATTTTCAGTGAGTGTCCATGTATGCTTGAGTATGTGTCATTAAATTTTAAATGTAACACTGAAAACTATGTTGTGCAAAATAAAATTATTTGTATTGTAATAATATCCTATGCTATTTATAGTGTATGGTGTAAATGCAACATAAACAATATAAACTATAAAAATACTGATGTCAAAAGTAATATTAAGCAACAATTATCTTTTTATCTAGAAGTTTTTAAAAGCATCTTTGATAATCCAAGAAAGGAACATTTAAAATGTCTAGGAGAATGTATACTCTATCACTTGATTTGATCATTAATTTATTCAATATGTATATATAATATGTGCTTGAATGTTTTAAAATATATAAAGGGCATATATGTGAGGCAAAAAAAACCATGCACACAAACCAGAGCATTAAAAAATGAAAGTGATTTTAGTGGATGGTATTTGTATTTGTACTACTTGTAATGTATCACTATTTTCAATGTCACATCATACTGTGTATGATATGTTTGTTAGCAGTCTGATGCTGGGTTTGCTACCCTAGCCCACCCAGATGAAGGAGTTAATGTGAAAAAAGGGTAAATAAAATTATTTTGTGTTAAAAAAAAAAAAAAAAAATTAAATTTTAGAGGTGTCAATGTCACCGCCACCAGTGTTAGGGCCACCTTAAAGTTGAAAAATGAGGATTTTAATCCCATAACTCACACTGTGGCTTATTTCGGTCCGTCGTACATGTATATGCCACAATATCAGAATTATGTAATCTGACTTTATGGTGACCTTAAATGTTCCATATTTATCAAATTATGGTCACCTTAAAGTCACAGAATTTGTTGTTTTCATAATTTTTCTAGTTATTTATGTGCACAGAGGAAATTTCCTGATAAATATTCAGATATTGCTTTATCTAACTTAATAAATGAAGAAGTACTGTGTATTCATTGTGCAATTTACTTTGTTAGGAAGAAAAAACTAGACTCACTCGTTCCAGTGGAAAGAGTCTGTTGAAAATACCAAAATGGAACAGCAAAACATGTAGCAGAAGAAGTTTTTCAGTTGCAGGACCATATAAATGGAACAGACTCCCACTTTACTTAAGGCAAAAAGACACTTGATGATTTTAAAAAAGGACCTTAAAACCTACCTACTCAGAAAATCCTATCAATGATGTATCTAACAATTCATACATGTGTATAATATCAGCCTACTATTCATATTCCTAAATTGCAAAGCGCATAGAGCATACTGTTTATGGTTTTGCGCTATAGAAGTATTTTAATTTTAATTTATTGCACCATATGTAAGTTTGCACCAAACTGAAAGTTTATTATTCAAAATAAATCAATGTTTACTTGAAACAGTTTTACCATGATATATATGTAGCCACGGCATTTGTGGCCGATTCAAACGGCTATTAATTATCTTTGTTTGGACGGCTGAAGTTAAAAGCTTCTGCTATATGATGTCCGTTTTGCTTTTGTGTGAAACCGCGGGAATGTAGTAAAACAATCAACTTCTTGCTTTTGTGTGAAGTACATGTTTGTTTAGAGGAGGTTGAGTGCAGGCTTGGCTTGTGTGTGTGTTGTTGTAGCAGAGTGTAGGTTGGTGGATTATATTTAAACAGTGAGTGATAATAAACTTTTAGTTAAGACTGTGGCTCACATTTTTCAGTGCCATGGAGATAAGACCAGAAAACTAGGTTGGGTATGCTTATACAAAACGATAGGTTTTGAACTTCTTCCTGAAAAGGAGAGAGATATGACTGAACATATATCATCAGCCAGGACATTCCAAATCTTCTGAAGAATCACATACAAAGTTGAGGCTAAAGTGCTTAGTCGTGGTCAGTATTGTGTATTTTGGGCAGTTTACTGGTACATTGTCACTAGAAATGTTTTATCACATCCTGAAATTTAAGTGCATGTGTTTTCAATAGTTTATTTACATATATCACCTTGGTTTTTACCCCACAGCCCTTAAGGGCTGTCAGTGTACTGTTTTCACCTGTGGTGGGTGGATGGGTTGGTGGGTGGCGGGGAAAAAGGTTGACCAGACTGTATCTCAGAAACCGCAAGGTGTAGTAAATTGATACTTGGGGTAGGGACATTGGTTAGAGGGAGTAGGTGTGCCACATCATGGTGTGATCTTGATTTGACTTTTGCCCTTGCCATAGTGACCTTCAGTTTGAAAATCTTGTCCGGGCTCTTGTCTTGGAATCTGTAAGGTAGGAAGTTGACACTTGGTATTGACTTTGGTTAGGGTTTGTAGGTGTGCAGCATTTTGCTGTAACCTTGACTTGACCTTTAACCTTGCCGCAGTGACCTTGACCTATAAAATTTTGTTGATACTTAGTAAGGACCTTGGTTAGGTCGTGTAGGTGTACAACGTCATGGTGTGACCTTGATTTAACCTTTGACCTTGTCATAGTGACCTTGATCTATAAAATCTTGTCTGGGCTATATCTAGGTAACCGTAAAATGTGGGAAATTGATACCTTGATTTGACCTTTGACCTTGTCATAGTGACTTTGAGCTATAAAATCTTGTCCGGGCTATATCTCAGAGACTAATACGTTTAGGAAGTTGATGCTTGGTAGGGACATTGGTTAGGGGTTGTAGGTGTGCATCATGTCGTGACCTTTAACTTTGAGTCAGTCAAAGTGTGTTCACCTACAATATCTGAAACATCTTTCTCTTATGACAAAAAGTTAGTCTCAAATTAATAAATTTTACAGCTTCATAATTTTTAGTTTACTGATTAATGCTGTCATTTTGCTATTAATATAAATAACACTTCTCTGAGAGTATTCCAATCTTTGTGCTGTTCCACTACTTCTATATCTAATAGTAGCTGTGGGATACAGGCATCTATGATGCCATTTTCTTCTACTATTTTTAAAAGCTTAAACTTAAAACGGTGAACTGAAACTTAACCAAAATGTGCTGAATATAGTAATCTCCATATGGTGCTGTTACATATTTATTTGTATCTTCTTGTTTTAAAGAAAATAGATATGTGTGAGTGAACGTAACAAAACTAATTCTTTAAGTAAAAACATGACACAATGGGCCTCCAAAATGTTAAGAAGCATGTGATACACATCGGCTGCTGACGTAAATACATTTGTGTTTAAGTGTTTGAATGCTGAGACGAAGTGATAGAGTTACTTAGTATTTTGTGTATTTAAATCAGCACACCAGTTCATGGATGGAATAGTTTCAGATCATTCTTTTAAAGAAACGGATAGGAGAACCCCTTTTCCATGTAACCCTCAATATGGTAGAAAAACAGACGAGGGGAAATTTTATTAATAGTCATTCTACTCAATACTTTTATAGCGCTTTATCACTCCCAGGCAGACTCTAAGGTGCAACTCTAGAATCCAATTAAAAATCATTATTCCATAACTGTTCCCAAGTTCAATACCACAGTGGATACATAAGTGGTATTTGCTTGATATTTTCATGCTACAATTTTCTGTGGTTTTCTGAATTTCTACTTGGCATGTACAGATATTTTTAGTATTGCAAATTGGTGTGTTACCAAAGGTATTACTGAGAAACAATTTCATGTGATGTGTTAGTTTTAAGTAAAGTTATAAAAATATGCATGTTGTCTAAATACTAGCTGAAACATAAAAACTGGATCAAATAACTACAGGTGTCATTACTGTCACAGACTCGAATTGAAAGGAAAGACATGAACACTAGAAAGGGCCAGCTACAGTTCCCAATTTATTGGTTGAGTTTACTGGATTCCACCACATTAATATCTACCCCAAATCTCTCTCTTATTAATTGCTTCATCATTTGATATTTCTTTGACCTTATGATTGGCCCAACCTTGAATGAAGGATGAGCCATTTTATGCCCAGTAACACGAAATATGTAAAATTTTACCCCAATCCCCTACTATATACAACTATTTTATTTTATCCTTTAAAATGTATTGGAGGTATTGGGTAAGTCATCTACAGGGAGTCTAATGAGGGTGTCCCACTGGAGCCGACTTGTTGGTAACTAGGTATTTTTGGAGGGTCGGGAGCAATGTTTACATAGTCGGTTAGGATCGGTTATAGTTTGTAGGCTTTTGGGTGGATTAGAAAAATATCAAACATGTTCAATATTTCACTGACCCTCCACGACTCTGTATCCAGACTGTGGCTCCGCCCACCTGGAAACTGTCCTGACTTGAAGCTTGTCTCTTACACTTCCTACCTTTTCTTATACTGTTACTGTCTTGTCTTGAAGAAGTTGTTGTCCTGTCTTGATTAGCTACCAGGACTCCTCCTCCAGACAGGCCATAAAGACTAGCTGACAGTACTTGAAAACAAACAGGCCTGTTGTAAACATAATCATCCTGACTTGGACACTTACCATCAAGAGGGGAAGTCTCCAAGTCTTCAACCATAGAATCAGTAACATCTCAGCAGGAGAAGCCAGGAACACATCACAACTGGGAAGTGTGCAGGAAAAGCCAGATTCATTCAACGGCTTGTCTGTTGTGAAATCTCTGTCTATATAAGGAGAGTTGGCTTGTGCAATGCATCATTTGGAATCTGGCATCTGATGGATTACATCTGCCAGCGTTTCAAGAATAGGATTTCTTTAAAGTTATATAGGGCAGTGTTGAGTTTTAGAAGTTGGCTGACTTTTCATTTTAGGATTTTGTTTTTGACAAAACACTGCTTATTTAACAAAGGAGAATGAGTCCCAATAAGGGCATAAGATTAAGGGAGATAGAATTTCCCACTGACAGTGTTCTTGAACTTGAGCTGGGGGACACAGCAGCAGATATACAATGGAGGAGGGAGAAGAGGGAAGAAAGAGAAAGGGAGCAAGAAGCACAGAGACAAGGGAGGAGGAGGCCATGAGGGAGGAAGCTACACACTCGCCAGAGGAGGGAGTGACAGGAAAGTGTGCAAGGACAGACAGAAGTGATACAGAGTGTGGAGGAGAGGCGGGCACATTGTAGTCATCACACTCATGATACAAGAAGGGTGACATGACCAATATATACCTGATCTCGGATGAGGAGTCGTATGACTAGACCAATGACCATTTCTAGGACAAAGCAAAGAAAGAGTGTCTCTGGGATGGGAGAGGTTCACGGCTTCACAACAGTCGCAACCTGTCGGTCAAGGTGTGCAAGACCAAGTTTGAGTCATAAAGAACATGTTATGGCAAGCTCATACAATCCAAGTATGGACAGGCCCCAAAGGAGATGACAGAATGTGAGAACTGGATACAGGATAAATTTGGCTTCCTGAAGTTGCACAGATGCAAGGGACTCATCGGTAAATCATCAGGCTTCAAATCCTAGGCCCGAGGAGCCAGTGCTTCAGCTGTTTTAGTACACATAGCATCTCCAGAGCGTTAACCAACACTGTTAGTATGGAGATCAGCATGCGTCCAACAGACACCACATTACAGCCTCAACAAGTCATCAGCCCCACAGCATCTTCCAGGTGCTCTTTGGTCAACTAGCTTGTCATGGACCACCTCACACAGATGAGAACCATGCTGTCCTCATTCCTAGGGCAAAAGCAGGAGACAACAAGTACAACCTTCTGCAGCTACCTTGCATCTGAGATAGAGAGATAGAAGAGAAAGACTTTCAGACATTCAGAAACAAGACTGTGGAGCTTCTTAGCAGCATTCAAAGCAGGGCATAGGATTAAGGTTGTCACCCCCCTTCAACCATCCATCAGTTGCCTCTGCTACAGGAGAACAAAGTCAATGCAACAGATGAGGACTCTCAAGTGTCTTCAAAAAATATACCGTCAGTGATGGGCTACCAACAGATCGACACACTACAGCCATTTCCATCAGCCGACACAACCCTACTGTCCAGCAACAGAAGCAGTAACCAGCCCAGCCTCAGCCTCCTCTGTAGTTAGCCAATGTCAAAACAACAGAAACAATAGAAGCACTGCACTTGCCTACAATCCTTTCAGTGCCATTGTTGTAAAAAATTAAGAGGTCCTTTTTAGGACCACTTGAATCTTCCCAAAACAATTAATAGCTGTTTCTTAAAAATAATCCTGAACAAGAATCATTACACTGCCCCAAACAAAACACTCTTGCCCCAAACACACACAAGATTGAATGAATGAATCAATGAACGAGTAAATGAATGAATGAATAAAGAATGAATGAATGAATGAAGCTAAAAACTTTGAATTTTTTAAAACTGATCACAAAACATTTTGAACTTAGAAAAAAACAACAACAATATTTTGGTTTAATAACTTATACCAAAAAAAAACCATGCGTTAGAAAAAAAAAACTGGCAGAAAAATGTATTGGAGCAAAGGAATGAAACTTTGGCCCGAACCATAAATTAAATATTATCAAAAAAACTTTTAAAGGGGATTATTTCTACATAATTTGGGTTGCAGGGACTTGTAATTTGGTTTGAAATAGTTTTGAAACTTGTTGTAAATGGATTGGATTTGGTCCGGAAATAGGTTGGAAAACACCTTAAATAAAAGTTCTTGCAATAATTGGGTAGTCCTGAAAAGGACTGAGAGATGCCGGCTTTTGCCCTAGTGTTGTTGGTTGACACATCTCAGATCCTGTTCTCCTGCCCAGGCAATGCCCCCATGTGATTGAAGTAGTCTTTCAGTAGGTCTCGTTGCAGTTTGGCCTCCCTCAAAGGATTCCTGTAGTTCTCAATAGGTACATACACCGCCTGTTCCTTTTGTAGGGCTACTGCATGCATTATTTCCTGTGATTGGTTTGCTCCTAAGCGTGTTGTGTAACACCCCATATGTAAGTACAGTGTCTCTGACAACCATTGGCCTTTGCTCCATGGTGCCCTTGTGGTTGATATAGTCATTGCCTCATTTCTTCGACTTCTTCATGGCGATTTGCATCCCATTGAGAGCACCTACAGCATGGGGGGCATTCCATCTGGTTCTGAACTTTGCCTTCACCCTTTTCCATTCATCAGGGCTATTAGGGCAGCACAAATATTCATCCTGGAATTCAGCAAGGATGGTTCGGCAGACCTAGGGAATGAATTTGTAGATGGTGGTTCTCCGAACCAATCAATGATATTGCAAGGTGTAGGTCTCTCCCATGACCAGGTGTCTCAGTGTAATTGCCAGTTTCAGTCTAATGGCTTCCTGAAATTTGTGACTGACATCTTGTCTTTGAAGGATCAAGGGTATGCCCCAAGTGTTTGATGGCTTTCTTTTTCTCCTGGGGGCTGGGTGGGGCTATTGTTGTGGTGCTGGCTGTAAGACCCGTTGTCCTGGGTTCAAATTTGTCCTTCTCTGTCTGCAAATGATGTTGAAAATCAAAATATTAAACTCAGTGAAAAACAAAAGTACTCTAAGCTTCTGCAGAAAGTCTCTCTGATGTGTAGCTGGTACCTTTGCAGTGACAAATAATGTATTTTTGGCAGCCTTAGTTTTGGTTCGATCTTGACTCTGGATCCCAACAACAGGATTTAATCAGTCCAGTTGGGGTGAGTCAGTAAAATGGTCCAGTCCTGTCTGTCAGTACGGCTTGTCAGGACTTGCTACTGTTTGTCTGTTAGGGGTTGATGGCTTGTCGCTGTAGTTTCCAATCTTGTCATGAAAAAAATGATCCCAACCCCATGTCAGGTCTAGACCTGGATTCAAACAAGCTGGAATGTGCTACATCCTGTTGGGCAAATATAACTGACCCAACATTTTTGCGCACTTTTTGGGGTTTTTTGTCCCTGATTCCACAATTTTTGTTAACCAACACTAGAGTCGTAGAGTCGATTACAGGGTTGGTTCTAGTGAAACACCTCCATAAAGCAACAAAGTGTTTTAAACAAACCTTTCAAATTTTACTAGTGGCTCTATATGGGTAAGGCCTCTCAACAGAATCCCAAGGACCATGCATTAAGAAACTTTATATATGTCAAGATAACCTGACTGAATATTTAATGTTTTGTGATGTACTTAAAACATTAAATATTTTAATATGCAGGTTGTTAAAATTGTGCACAATAACAATGGTGCGTTGTATGAAACAGCCACACAAAGCAGAATGTGGTGTCAAGATGGCACACTGTATGGTGCACCAGATCAAAATGGTGCATGGTGTTGAAACGGTCCATAGCCGTTGCACCTTAGAGTCTGTCAGGTCATAGAGATTAAGCACTATAAAATTGCTAATTAGATTAGATTGAAACTTGATGTCTGATTTTTTTTGTGGAGCAAAAAACTGCTGCTGTGTAATCTGTACAAGGCACATATTGTTCTCTGTATAATAAGCAAATTAAAGACAAAAGTACTTCAAATAAAAACTCTAATTTTTACTGAAAGAAAAAAAAACTACCAAATATCAAGTACCTATTTTCCTCCATTTATTTATTTTATTAATTTATTTATTTATTTGGGGTTTTACGTTGCTTTCAACACTGTACAGGTTAGTACTGTAAACTGCCGACCAGCGGTAAGCAACTACCAGCTTTCCCACTTAAGGCCGTGACAGGGATCAAACCCCGGCCTCAGAGGTGTGAGGCGAGAGTGTTACCACTCTGCCACCGTGGACCCTCCTATTTTCCTCCAGTTCTATCTCAAGTGTTATGGGCATAGACTAGGAAATTCCCATACTGAGTTTGGTTATTAATCTTACCAAATATACAGCTCGATAAAAGCTGTTGACACACAAGCAATTGAGTTATATGCTAACAACTGAATCTTCCCAAATATAGAATATATAAAGCTGACATGTATGACATATATGCTGGTATTATAGTGCACACTTTGTTTACATATGTTTTTACCACAAATGTTTAAATAGATATGAAACATGAATCAAGTATCTTACACATATAATTTACCATTGAAAGCAAAGGGAGTTAGATGTTATTCTATCACACTCCATTGAGAATTAGATCCATTAACAGATATTTTGGAAATCAATTGACTAAAATGAAATATAAACCCCTTTTAGGCATTATATACTATTAAACTGCTTGCCACTGTTGTTGATAAGGCCACACCAAAAAACCCCAGAGGCATTATTTAATATTTATTTGGTTTGAAAAAAATCAATACTACTTGACCTATGAAGACAGCACTACCACAGACGAGGAAGTACCTATTTTAAATATAATATATGCCATACTTTTATGTACTAGTTGTCGTACCAAACGGTGTGTTCATTTTTATGGATATAATTGTGCAGCAGACAAACAACGCAGAGAAATTAAAATCAAAGGCACATTTTTGTTTGTTGATTCCATGACTATGTTCACAGCTGGATAAACACAGGTACACGTTTTACTGTCACACCCATTCACTTTCTTTTTCTCCCGCCATTTTTTACTAGTGGGTAATCTTGTCCAACTAGGGCTACAGTGGTCGTCTCCCACCTCTGAGCTCGGTGGTTCAAACCCAGACCTTATATGGGAAAATTGGTAGTAGCTTACCGATGGTCGGCAGTTAACAGTACAGAACCTTGACCAGCCGTATGTACTGGTTTCCTCTGCCCACTATTAATCTACCCGTCGTGATATGATCTGTAAAACCCCAAATAAATAAACCAATCTTGTCCAGGCTGTCACTTCTGTGTGTGGGTTTGGCTCCCACAAGTGACAATGCTAAGGACCTGTCCTAATATAACCCTGAGAGTTTAAACATGTCAAATATATTTGAATGCTGTAATATTCATGTACAGAGTCAAAAGGGTTCTATACTTTGTCTAAGTCTGGGATTTTCAGTGTTTGCGTTAGGGTTATGAAAAGTGGGGTACCCTATAGCCAATGGTACATCAAAAGATGGGGTACCACAGTTTGAAATGGGGTACAAGTAATATTCTACAAAAATTCCTCAATAAATATTGTTTAAATACCTCCAGCTACTAAACTCTAATTTTTATTTAATTTCATGGACTCTCAGAGTAAAGATGATCTATATATCACTTTGAAAGCAAATAAGAGTATTTTATGATTACTTTATTGGAGGAATTGTTTTCTAAATAAGTATTATATACACCAGGGTAAATAACTAATCAAAAAATGAACTTGACTTTCAACAATTTAAATGAAGCATTTAAATGCAGAAAAAAACAAACACACAAAAAAGACGAACAATCTCCTTTCCACTGGTACATAATATGTATTTGTTGATAAAGTAATTTTAAAAATATTTGAATATTTGCAAAAGCTTGAACCTCTGTCAACAAACTTCAGTTCAGTGGAATTTCAGTGAAATTTGTTTTGTATCATTATTTTATTTAAGCTACAAATATAATGCTCATGCTGTTTGAAAGACAAATATTTGTAGTTTCTGTTTGACAAAAAGTCACTGAGTAGTGCCAGAGATATAGTATTTTTATCACATCCCTTGTAAATATTTTTGAATGTCACAGCTTATAGTTTCCGAGGGACTTTTCGGAATAGCAAATAGCAAGAGTTCCCGAGGTTTAGTGTATTTAAAAATTTCGAGTGTTCTGACTTCTTGTTTCGATTTTTCTTCGAGCAGAGGTCACACCTTCTTTTGATGTAAAACATTTTGAGGAGATTCACTTGCTGTTACGATAGGATGTTGTTACGTCTAGATCTCGTCTCACATGAAATCTTGCATATCAAAAGAGGACGTAATCAACCTTCCAGGAAATCACTTGAAGCATTTAATTTTAAAATGTAAGCTTATCTTTAGTGTTATATTTATTGAGTCAGTGAAAAATCTTGCATCTGTTGATTGATTTTAATTGAAATAATGTAGAAATACAGCAATAACGTGACCTCAGGGGCCGGTTTCACAAAGGGTCTCAGGCTTAGGCTAAGTCAGGGACTTAAATCTGAGTCTTTTGCCTTTGCTGAGTCCTGGGGCCGATTTCACTAAATGACTTAAACTAAGTCCCTTTTTTGGCTAAGTCAGGGACTTAAATCTAAGACTTTGGTCTTAACTAGGTCTGGGACTTAAAATGGATTTCACAAAGGTGACTTAGTAAGTACAAGCTCATCATATAACCACTGTGTCATGTGACCTTTTATATCCTTCATTTAATGCATTTTGTCTAAGGAGCAGTGCTGTTTTGAAATGGAAAACCTTGTTGTCACACATAAATTTCCCAAAGACTACTTCAGTAAGGTGTTCTGTGTAATTATACTTTTTTACAGCTCTTTCAAATTTTGAAGTGGAGATAAGTTTATGGCAGCCATATTTAAGTCTTCTTTACAAAATTTAAACCCACTACCTCCCAGACTTAAATCTAAGTCCACCGACTTAGCAAATCCATGGACTTAGCCCCTTTGTGAAATCCACTAAGTCTAAGCCCGCTGACTTAGCACATTTTTGACAGAATTTAAGACCAAAGTCTTAAACTTAAGCCCAGAACCAGACTTAAGTCCATCCATGAAATCAGCCCCTGGACTTAAATGGATTTCACAAAGGGTGACTTAGCGAAGTCCAAGCTTATTGTATAACCACAGTGGTTTTCTATGTCATGTGACCTTTTTTTTCTACTCAAAATATTTAAGTGTAACATATATCCCTTGTTTAGCTCATGCTATCTTTGAAAAAATGCTGTATTTTCAAATGGGAAACTTTATAATCACACAGACATGTCCAAAGAATAATTTAGGGAGGTGTTCTATATATTTATTCTTTATTTTCAAACATTTCACATTTTGAAGTGAGAAAAACATATGGCGGCCATATTTAAGCCTTTGTTTATAAAAAATGTTAAGCCCACTCTTGGGTAGACTTAGGTAAAGCCTAGACTTAGCAGCTCTGTGAAATCCTCCAAGTCAGACTTAGCCTCGTTTTAAGATAAAAGTCTTCAGTTTAAGTCTAAGTCTGGGCTAAGTCCTTTTGTGAAATCGAGCCCTGGACTTTATTTTGAGCCTTTTGTTTTTGCTAAGTGTTTGCCTAAAATGGATTACACAAAGGGTGACTTAGCTAAGTCTAAGCGTATCATATAACCACATTGATTCTGCCTGTCATGTGACCCATTATATCTAGTTAAAATATTTTAGCGGTGATCTATATCCTTTGTTTAACTCATTTTATCTTTTTTAAAAATGGGGATTTTCAATGGAAAATCTTATAACCACATAAATATGTTCAAAGATATAGAGTATTCTATGTATTTATTCTATATTTTCAAGCATTTAAAACTTTTGAAGTGAGAAAACATATAATGACCATGGTTAAGTCTTTGTTTATAATAGTAAAGCCCACTCCCGGGTAAACCTAACCAAGGCTTAGACTTAGCAGCTTTGTGAAACCCTCTACGTCTAAGACAACAGCCTTTGCCCCATTTTGAGACAAAATTCTTCACTTCAAGTCTAAGTCTTGGCTGTTCTTTGTGAAACCGACCCCCCCGGACTGTGGTCTTAAATTTTGCCAACAGAATATTAAAGCAGCTAAGTCCGTGAAATTGCTAAGTCAGTGGACTTAACTTTAAGTCTGGTATGTAGTGGGCCTAAATTTTGCAAAGAGGACTTAAAAATGGCTCAGCTTGGACTAAGCTTAGTCACCCTTTGTGAAATCCATTTAAGTCACAGACCTAGCTAAGACCAAAGTCTTAGATTTAAGTCCCTGACTTTGCCAAAAACTTGGCTTAGTCTAAGTCCCTTTGTGAAATCGGTCCCTGTTCTTTACTCACTTCTTCATGTGCTACAAAAGTTGTGATTAGATTGTATACTAGGTTTAATTCATGGCTTATGTTCACTGGCATGTAAACTTTGTAGGCTCTGTCCTTAAGATACTCTTTGAAAGCACATTAATTTGCTAGAGATCAATTTGACTAGGATATTTTGTCCTGGGGGCCGCATTGACTTTGATATCTTATTTTGGCCGATTTGACAGTGGCCAAGTTGGTAAAGGGTCAATGAGTCAATAATTAGATACAATACGATAAAGCAGTAGAACTGTGGAAAAAAGTAGAACATTGGATAACCAATCAAAGTAGTTTTTATCTAGAATTAAATGACACAACTGAAATACTTCGATATGCCACATATGATTATTTCTGGGCTGTAAATTTTATCCCAACAGCGACAGTGTTTTACATTTTTCGACGCTCAAAAAGGAACTTCATCTAAATACATTCCAACTACAAAAAGAAATTACATATATATTGAATGAAGACAAGTTTCTGTCTTAACTAAATGGATGAAAAGAGATTTTTGACAAAAAACGACACATTTGATAAACCTTTTTACCCCACAGCCCTTAAGGGCTGTCAGGGTATTGTTTTCACCCATGGTGTCCGGATGGGTGGGTGGGTTACTGGCGGGAAGAAGTTACCCGGCCTGTATCTCAGAAACCGTAAGGTATAGGAAGTTGATACTTGGTAGGGACATTGGTTAGGCAGTGTAGGTGTGCAACGTTATGGTCTGACCTTGATTTGACCTTTGACCTTACCAAAGTGACCTTGAGTTTGAAAATCTTGTCCGGCTATACCTCAGAAACCGTACAGTGTGGAAAGTTGATACTTGGTAGGGACATTGGTTAGAGGGTGTAGATGTGCGGTATCATGGTGTGACCTTGATTTGACCTTTGACCTTGCCATAGTGACCTTGACCTATAAAATCTTGTCCAGGCTATATCTCGGAAACCATAAGGTGTAGGAAGGTGATACTTGGTAGGGACATTGGTTGGGGGTGTAGGTGTGCAGCGTCAAGGTGTGACCTTGATTTGACCTTTGACTTTGCTGTAGTGACGTTGATCTATAAAATCTTGTCCAGGCCATATCTCAGAAATTGTAAGGTGCAGGAAGTTGATACTTGGTAAGGACATTCCAGGGGGATTGTAGGTGTGCAACATCATGGTGTGACCTGGATTTGACCTTTGACTTTGCCGTAGTGACCTTAACCTTTAAAATCTTGTTGCACCTTTGGGTCTGCATTCATTGAATGTATTATCACTTCTGTATGCATGGTAATATTCAAAACATCTAAACCATAATTCAGCCATGCCAGATGTAGATAAAACTGTCTTAATGTTTGGTTTACTGATTAATGCTGTCATCTTGCTATTGAATGTCGTTTTAGTACTTCATCTTTCCATGCATTATCTTTTTCTTAGACATTAATTTCTCTACTTAAGCATTGTTTGGACCTTTATGTAACTGAAGTGAAGGTATCCTGAACTGTGTAATGGATAACATCATCCTCAAGCCTTTCCACACATGGCAACTGGTTCCTTACATATCACAGAAATAAAGACTAGTAACATTTAATATAGGACTACAATGTGTAGGTATAGCATTTAATACACATTTAATACAGCAACTCATGCCACAGAAGTCATGTTAAGTTAATGTCAAAATCAAGGAGAAGCCAACATGTCCTGGCTTCGCCTAGTGTCAAGTAAAATGTGAATGAATGAGAGGGGGCTACCAGGGTATTGCCAGGCCCTACCTTGATCCACAAACTTTGTGAATTGCTACCTTCATGATTGAGAGGGGGGTCACCCAGGGTCAGCTTGGGGCCGCCTAAAACACACAGCTGAAGTGTACCAGGGAGGGAAGGTGGGAAATAAAATTACTTAGGACGTCTTATGTGTTCAATTACTGAATCCAAAATGGCCCTCCAAATTCAAAGTTAGGCCAATGTATTGAACCCCTAAATGGGGCCACGGTGGCAGAGTGGTAACACTCTCGCCTCCCACCTCTGCAGCCGGGATTCGATCCCTGTCATGGCCGTAAGTGGGAAAGCTGGTAGTTGCTTGCCATTGGTCGGCAGTTTACAGTACACAACCCTAGCGAACTCTATGTACTGGTTTCCTCTGCCCTTCCAACTACCCGTCGTGATATGACCTGTACAGTGTTGAAAGCGACGTAAAACCCCAAATACACTCCTGAACCCCTAAATGCCTGATTGGAAGACCCCTGATAGGTCAAAGGTCAACAAGTGTTAATGCAGTCTTAAAGGCCCAGTTGCATCAATTTGACTTTTCTTTGAAAATCATATATTTTGTGCAGACAGTATTGGGAATTAAGAATCAAGTACATACACAGCTCAAATCTCTCATAACCCAGCATACTCAGCCTTTTTCCACACAGATTCTGTTTGTTTATCTCCCCACACACAAATAATGGAGAGGCAAGGGAGCTACGTCACTGAGGTGGTTGTGCAGTTGTTCTGCATACACAGACACAGGCTAAAATACTTACACTAATGCTCTTTTTATTTATTTAGAACATTTTGTTTTGTTTTTAATGTTAGTGCAAGTATTTTTCATACTTTCAAACTAAAGACTTCTTTTTTAAAGATAAAATATATTAAGGATGTCTTCTGCAGAAGAATATTTCAACAACTGATCTTGTGAAGAAAGTGAAATTTATCATAATGAAGAATGAATTAAGGCAGCATCATTGTAAACTCGCAGGATCCACAAAATCCAGTGTTATCCAATCATTAAAAATACTTGAATTCTATTTTACAGTGAAGTTAATAATTATAAAAAATATTGATCCACAAAAAATTGTTGAGGGTGGAAAATTAATTATATTTAATGCTTTTAAATGGAAATACTTCTTGAGGGAAATAAATTAAGACAGTTTCTCAGAAATTATTGCTATTATTCACATAAATAATTGTTATAAGGCATGGAATAACTCATTTTGTTAGACATTTGGCCATGGACACCCTTCAGTCTGGAGGCTCATTGATTACTTGTGATTACAGCTCTTCAACAAAAATTACTTAACTTATACATGTTGTGGGCAAACAAAACTATTTCAATTGAAGAGTTTTTGAATCAACTTTGGCAAAGTATTAGTCTAAAGTAGAGACACCCGTACCATACAGCCTGGGAAACAGCGTTGGACAACATTAGATACAGAATTTACTATTTATAATTGCAGGAGAAAATTAATAATACTCAAGAGAGAGAAAATGTATGTAAAGACAAAGTATAAAAACTAAACAATTTAATAGCTTTAGATTTAGAATTTTTTTGTCCTTCATCGTGTTCAACAGCCAGGATCATATTGTGACGGGTAGTTTACAGGTGGAGGAACCAGTGCACACTAGTTGGTCAAGGTCCTGCACTGTAAATCACGAGGCATCAGCAAGTAAGTACCAATTTATCAACATGAAGTGCCCAGACCAAAATTCAAACCAGTGGCCTCAGAAGTAGTATAAGGACAACAACAAACTTGTATTCCACCACATTTTTGAGCGATTTGATTGGTCGAGAGGGGTCATGTGACGTCACCATGCGCACGCTAAATTTTTATTCTGGCATGCGCGCACTAGATTTTATCCCGCGCATGCGCATGCTAATTTTTAGACAAAAGAGGTGAGTACTGTAATTTGGATTTTTCGGCCATATCTCTGCAAATATTGGGCGGATTTTTAAAAGTAAGATATCGTTGGATTCGTCTTGAAGAGATCTGTCCAACCATATAAATATTGTTAGGGTTTGCTTTTTAGGAAATGTTACAACTTTAAACACAGCATTGATATTGTGCTCACAATATCCAAACTATCCTACCCATAATTTATAAACTATGTAACTATATATAACACATACATAACTATTTCTATTTTAATTGAAGTTTATATTCCTCCTACTTTAAAGAGAAACTTATATTTTCCTATGAGCGATCTGATTGAATGAGAGCGGTCACCTGACGTAGGTGACGTCATCATGGTTGTCATAGCAACAGAAGTGACGTCACTTCATTTCCATTTTTTACAGGCGCACACTCTAAAATTTAAACTCTGCCCTAATCTTTTTGCATGCGCTCTGCCCTAATCTTTTGCATGCGCACTCCCCTAATCTAGCATTGCACCCAAACCCACTTCCTTAAGTAAATATTCAGTAACAGCCTCAGGATAGGCCAAAGCCGAGTGATGGTTGGTCACATGTTGACTGTTAAGTTGTGCTTTGTCATTCAAAGACAGTGGAAAACCGAACCTAAGATATTCTAATATCCGTTTATCCGGATAACCCACTAGGTGGTGATCCCAAGCTTTTATATTAAAGCCAGACTTAATGGGAAAACGAGCACACTTGTAATTAGGCTGGTTAGTATCTTTGATAATGTTGGCGATTCGCAAGCAAGTGTCAATATTATCTATATCAATTTCCTCCCTATCTGGGCCTATAAATGGGTCATCACCATATTCCAGTGCAATGTAACCCGTTTTTTTCTGGGAACAATACATCAGACACAACTCGCTTATCTGATGAAGTTAATAGTTTTATTGCTGAACCTGTGCCCAGCTGGGGATTATGATACATTTCGTCTTTAGACTCGCCTTGAGTGTTAATGATGTCATAACAGTCATCATGCGGTTTAAAGTTATCAACCCTGTTGCTTTGACTGTCACCCTTAGGTGACTCTGCATTATTACACAACTCATCAATAACTTTATGCATGTGTTGTTCATACGACATGTTAAAAGTTTCATATGACCAAATGTCTTTCTGGTAATTGTCAAATGTTTGATACGGGGACAGTGTTAACCCCTGCATGTTATTATCAAAAATTTTCAACTGAGCATAGGACATAGCTGATGTGACCAGGATATCCTGATGAACTACGTTATCACAATGAAGTACAAACAAACCATTTTCACCTATTCCATAACTAAAGAATTTCCTGTGTAAATCAGTACTGTGTATGTACACGGTGGGTACATAAATATCATTATGTATAGAAACCCAATTTATCATACGAATTTTACACACTTGCCCTTCATTGCTAAAAGCGGGCCCATTATTTGGACCTAATCGGTCACACTGCCTGCACAAAGGCAATAACTCACCAATACAAACACCTTCATCATGCAATAGAATTGTGTCATTGTTGTGTGTACAAGAAACCACAGAAGGGTGGACATGGTGAATTTCCGATTGAGAAACAATATTCACACTGACCCAATCATGTGGGTCATAAACTGGGTTGTTTACATGTTCACTACAAACTTCATAACTGTGATTGTCAACGAAGTTTACCATATTCTCACCAGAAAACAATCCCTCACTGTCAACACCAGGGGTAGTGACAACCCCTTGCAAGTCCTTTTTACACAAATACTGGTGATATGTTAGACTATCAAATGCTTTACCATAGTCACTAAGTTCATTATTGTCCTCCAAATTACAGTTACTACTGATATTACCATCATTGTTATTTACTGTTGCATTTAACTCATCATTACAGTTTGTTACAGTCACTGTAGGTCCTTTTAAGTGTCCTTGGTTAGTCCATGGTGTGGTACCAAGTGGTTGACCTTCCTCCTACCTGGCAGATGAAGTTTGCTGTTTGTTGCTTTTAACAGTGTATTTGACCTCAGGATGCTGTAAAGAAAGTCCATTCCTGAAGCATGCTGAGCAGATATGTTTATAACTCCCATGATTACCATCCTGTACACAAGTTCCCTCGTTGTAGCATTTGCAGACTCTTACCTTCTGCTGGTTGGTCACACTTTGACCATTCAAATCTGCGACCTGGGATGCCCCAATTCTGTTTAGGGACCACTGAGTCTCATTGGCCCACGACAGGCGACCTTCTTCCACTTGGGTGCTGTTAGTGCCAAAGTTACTTGAGTAAGTACTTGCCTCAGTACTGTGTTGTCCTGTATCTGTAGAGCATTGTTAAGTTGTCCACTGGCCCACTGGGCTATTGTTAGGTCGTCATATGCTGGCTTACGGTTCTGAGATGTTGCTACGTACCCCTTGTTTGGCCACCTAAGATCTGGCTTCACACTAGTGGTTTCTGTGGTGTTATAGCGACCTGACTTGCATCTGTGTGGGTCCTTACCTGGGATGACTTCCTGACGAGTCTGGTCCTCATACTGGGCCAGTAGGCTTGACACAGCTGATGATATGCTTGGAATGTTTCTGACTGTGCTCACAGAAGGCATAATAGCTTCCCTGCTGATTTCCATGGGGTCATGATGTTGGTTCGCGACATCAGAGGATAACCCGCGACTCCAGGCGGATTGTGGCGGAACAGGGTGGTTCTGTGTGTTAGTGATGCCCTGACTTGTTGCTGTATGAGAAGGAAGAGTGCTTACTATTGTGTGAACTACTGGGGACGACTCGCCCATCCCGCCAGAAGTCCCAGGGGGTAGGTTAAAATTGACAGTGTCCCTATGTCTGGGAGATGCCATGGGTGTAGAATTTTTATTACCTTGCTGTTCTATGAGCTCCATTCTGCGAGATAAGTCCTGGTTGGTGGCTTCTAGGCGATTCAATATGGTCAAAATGGCCTGGTTTGTGTCTGGTGCTGTAGAAGAAGAAGCCTGATGTGATAGATCCGTCTTATTAGCACTTACTGTTGCGTGGTCGGATCCGACCTGTAAGTAAGATCCATCAGAATCTCCTGATGACTTCCCTGTCTTGTTTTTCTTATGTTTTATGACACTCCGCACTGATGTTGAAGATAAAGATTTCTTCTTTCCTGTGGACAATGGAGATTTTCTTCTTGTGGAAGGCATATCAGATACACAAATAACAACACTAACTAAAACGTGTTTTTTAAAATCAAATACTTGTTAGATGTTTATCCATCAATCTTTAATTTGAGAATGAAAACCCCTATGGTGCCGCCAAACCATTCAAGTGTGTCCTGAGATTTGATTGGGATTGCTACCTAAATAGAAAATACTAAACCATAGCTTAAGGTGGATGTAAACTGATCAGATAGGCCCCTTCCAGGCCGTATCAATCACAGTTTCCAACCCAGGATTGAGTGAGGTCATGGAGACCTGTGAATCAAGGCAGGTCAGAGGTCAAGACAAGTCAAAGGTCATAAGGTCAAGGAGTATTGTGAAAAAGTCAAGTGGAATTATTTAAAATTGTTTGGGAAAAATTTTTATTTACATGTTAGTAAAGATTAAATGACATAATATGTTAAAAGAAACTTTGAAAATTTTTAAAGCCCCGTATATGGGGAAAATACAACAGGAGTAACACCATAAAATGACTTGCATATGTAGACTCGCATAAAATAACTAATACAAATTAAAATAATTATTACAATGAAATAGTCGAGAGGGGGCCCCAAGGGTAATGCCTAGGCCTGCCTTGGAGTTATAATACCTGCTCAACAGCTTATTTTTTTGTCACATTCGATAGGGGGAACCAGGGTCAGCCTGGCCCAACCTTAGACCATTGGTAAAGGGCCTTATTCTACTAGAAACTCCCAAAGTTTGGTCAGAACTGAGGGGACCAGCCCTAAACCCAGCATCTGAGTAAGTGTAAGGGAGGGAGGAGGGTTTTAAAATCAAATACTTCTTAGATGTTTATCCATCAATCTTTAATTTGAGAATGAAAACCCCTATGGTGCCACCAAAACCATTCAAGTGTGTCTTGAGATTTGATTGGGGTTGCTACCTAAATAGAAAATACTAAACCATAGCTTAAGGTGGATGTAAACTGATCAGATAGGCCCCTTCCAGGCCGTATCAATCACAGCTCCTTTCTTAAGCAGAAGTGTGGCCAAAAGCAACAATCCTTTAAACATTCCACCAAGTCCGTGCCCTCTCTGAAAGCATGTCCTCTGAAATCCTGGCAACCTGTGTTCGGCTTGCTCTTTGTAATAGTTCAGGTATTACCTTTTTGTGGCTTCGTCGCAACAGTATTTTTCTTTTCTCATTTTTGCCGTCTTCTCAAGTGAAGTGTCAAGATGGACTTCCCAGTGTTAAATGGAACCGTTTTGTTTGTCTCGCTCTTTATATGCACTTGGATGGAGTGAATGATTTCTCTACAGAGAGGGTAAAAGAAAATGTTGTTATAACTCTTAGTGATGATATGTCCCTCTTCCACTGGCACAATCATCAACAAGGGTACTTTCGTATGTCCTACGAGATTGGGTTGAACAATGTCTCAATACACAAAAAGGTTGTAAAGACCACTCATGATGTCTGCAGGATAGGTTGATTTGTATTCGCCTATCTCATATGGACCAGTTTTCTGAAATCCAAGCATATTACTCAAAAATGGAGATAGAGTGACACTGTCTTCAGGGTGAATTTCGTTGTCTTCTAGAGCAGTAACTTCCTCTCTTACTTTTAACCTCATTTTTTTAGTGAATGAGAGAGTGCTAAACTGAATGGTGGGTGGTGGTCTATCTCTGCTAAAAGTTCCTTAATCTTTATGTCGCATCTTCTCTTCAAATTTCTTGAGTTGGAAGTTGAGCTCTGTAGTCAATACTTCTAAAGTAGGATAGAATCCTTCAGCTATTTCTACTTCTTTTGGTCCCACTTTAATGACCTGCTTCGTTTGATTGGTTGTAGACTTTCATTTTTTCTTCTTGTTTTAAGACAGGGTTCTCCAAGACTTCATTCATCTCAGTCTTTATATTTTTTGCAATACCAGGGACTCCTCTCCCACTGAGATGTTGATGGCACTGAAGGGAAGACTTGGGAATCACAATTTTTTTCAATATATCGATTCATTTTAATATTTTTGACACTAGAAGTGCAACAACTGAAGTGAGAATGGGTGCTAACAATGCTGGTAAGAAACCTCCTTTTTGCAATGCCTTCTTCTTGTCTTTCTCCTTGCTACTCTTTTTTCTGAGCAGTTTTAATTCTTTCTTGTATTTTTAGTCGAATCTTTGATTTGAGTTATATACTGGGTTGTGGCCGCGATTTTAAATCGGCCGTTTCAGTACTTAAATATCAAATTCTGTGTAATATTTGTTTACATATCTGTACATTAAGGTGTATAGTATACACTCTGCCATTTTGAAGATTTTTAATGCTTTTATTCAGTTATATTTTATAAAGTAAAAAGCTTGTCTAGCACTACGTCTGGCTTTCTGTAAGGTCCCGGATGTCCTAGAAACTATTGTTTGCTATTGTTATGGTCTACTGGAAGGAGTCTTTTTTAACGGTTTTGTCTGCTGGTTTCTAGACATGAAAGCCCAATTAAAGTATATATATTTATTTGTCTGCTGATTTATCATGCAGACACTGTTAATGTAAAATTGTTGTCTGCGCATCTACGTAACTTCATTCATTCATCGAAGCATGACAATTAATTTAAAAAGTATTTTGTTATGAACCAATCACATCGCTTGACAGATATTTGTGTTTAAAATATGAATGAAGTGATGTCACGGTAGCACTAGACATTGGCAAATAAAAATAACTATGTAGTTCTACATTTAACCACTTGAAGGTGCTTGTATATATTGGGGTTTCCATTTCCTAGAAGTTATCACATGATTTCACTTTTTCTACTACAAATTCGCAGTTTACATGCACTCATTCATGACAAACGTCTAGTACTCAGCAAAAGATCCACCTTGTAGATATTGGTCAATAAAAATATTGTCAGGAAACCCCCCCACAAAGAACTACTGTGACCCCACATATTTGCTCATTTGCTCAGACGAGGCAAGTCTGTTAACAGGAAATATGCTGGTAGTTTTCATCTTAAACTAGCCTTGTAAAATATTGTCAGGAAACCCCCTAAAGAACAAACAAAACAAGTTATAAATGACCCCCCAAAAAATCCCCAAAAACCACTACAACCACACACAAGTGGAAACAAAATGACAACCAATACAACAAACAAAACTAACACTCAGTACCAACCAGACCAACTAAAGGTCAAAAAAAGAGTTCAATGGGACAGCAAAACCATTAGTCATCTGCTACAAACTGAGTTAAAACAAAAATGTGATGTCACCATCAAAAGACTACCAAATAAAACTAAAACAAAACCAACAGTACAAACACACAAAAGACTCACATCACTTGCAAACAGATACTTCCCCTATGAAAGGGAACAACATAGGACAAAACCTACACATGCACACACCATTACACACACAAAAACCACAGGTGAAAACCAGCGTACCACTGACTGGAATCAATTAGTACACCAGGAATACAGCCCAACGAAGCCTGATATTATTGACCTTAGCAGTTCTGCAGAAGACAATTCATCTGAGTCCACACCTGAGACTCCAATCATCTTAGATGAATCATTTCAAAAGGGTCTCACCAATCTATTTGGTGAAGTTTCTTCATCAGACGAAGACTAATACTCCATACATCAAGCAGACTCACCCAGCACAGTAAAAACCCTGAATAATTTAACCTTAAATATGACACTACATATTATTTTTGAAATGTTGTAATTATTCTTAACACCAGTATGAATAAAAGCAAGTATTACAATTCTATAATAACTGTTTAAAATCATTGTGTTTTACTGATCTTTATCTTCTGTTGTTATTCAACAACACCTGGGCTGACATTATAATAGTCACAAATAAGACTGATGAAATAATCAAACCCAACTTGACCATAATATACAAATGAAGGAAAAACCATGGTAACCACCTAACCTCCTTGAGGCGCTAAGGGGCAATGGGTTAGAGCAATAGCAAGTGTTACTATGGTAACCACCACCACATCCTGACTTTAAAGTACTGATATAAACCCCAATATAAATAAAATAGGGAATTACCAACATCAATAATGGGGTAAATCCGGCCCTGAGCCGGAGTTTACCGGAGCCAAAAATAGTACTTCAGGAGGTCAAGTCTCAAAACCTAACCAAGCCTCTGATGAGACTAATCCAATCAGGAAGTCGAAATATAAGCTTATACTACAGCTATATATCAGGCCACCAAACTCACTTAGCACACCAACTGCTCTCTTTATTGTATTTGCACATTAATATTAATGAGGTAGGTCCGTCAACAGGAAATATGCTGGTAGTTTTTATCTTAAACCAGCCTTGTAGAATTTTGTCAGGAAACTCCACTAAAGAACTGCTGTGGCTGCGCATATTTGCTCATTAATATTAATGAGGCAAGTCTGTTAACAGGAAATATGCTGGTAGTTTTCATCTTGTAAAATATTGTCAGGAAACCCCCTCAAAGAACTGCTGTGACGGCGCATATTTGCTCATTAATATTAACGAGGCAAGTCCGTGGACAGGAAATATGCTGGCGGTTTCCATCTTAAACCAGCCTTGTAAAACTGCGCATCTACAGACCCATCTCGCTACACAAACCTGAAAACAACTTCTCTGGAAGCGGTTTGCAAATGCGGGCAATAATACCGAGTTTACAGATTTCAACACCCAGTGCTGTCCTAAGATTTGACTCTGTGGTTGACAGAAAGCCAGCCACTGCACCCTTGTTTCAACATTCTCTTCTCTATCACACCGAGCGGGACATTTCCCTGTAAGATGTTGTGGGTACACTCGGATAAACAGGTCAACAGGTGTTTGTCGGCTCCTTTTAGCACAATGATGCTGGTGGATTTATCACCCTCAGATAAAGCTTTTAAGACATGTCTATACTTCTGCAGAGACATGTTCACTCTTCTACCGCCATGAGTTAAATGGTGAAGATGACTTAGGCGACAAGACTTTTATTATCTTGCAGGTGACTTTCTGGAATCCAATTGTCATACTTTGGTGGTCAGTGCAACCATTGCACTAAGACTTCTTTGGGGTGACCACGTCTGTGATGACACATTAACACTTTTTCCACTCTATAAAATTCGTTAGGAATAACCTTCTGTAATTCTTCTTCATAAAATGTTCCTTCTAATGTATCACCAGCATAATCATGCAAGGTGTAGGTGGGATGTTCTTGTTTCCAACATCTGTCCACAACTCTAAATAGTTCCCCTGTCCACCATTGATCGTATTCTCTGCTGAAAGCTTTTTTGGTGTGTGAAATTCTCAGATAGTCCCCAATCTCAAATTTGTATTTCTTCTTTTTTATCAATGATTGTTTTGGTGGTTTCATGAAGTGTGGTAAGTTTTTTCTGTCACTTTTGCGGGAGCCATGCCAATAGATCTGTGGACACTGTTGTTATAGGCACCAGTAACATCTTGCAAAATATCTATGTAGCAGTGAGTTTGTTTGTGTGTAAAAAACTTGTAAATTCTCCCCTTAATGGTTTTGATGGTTCTCTCTGCATAATTCACCTTCACCTCATTCTGAGTCACAAACTGATGCACCCCAAAGTTTTTAAACACCCTCTGAACTTTCTGACCTATAAACTCTGTGCCTTTATCAGAACGGATACGTTTTGGTACGCTGTCTTGAAAGATAGAAATAAAGGCTTTGCTCACTTCCTCTCCAGATTTAAATTTAGTGGATATATTTTTAGTCTATATGTTACGAGAAAAAATATTGATGCAGAGAAGGACAAAGGGAAAGCCATCGTTATCACTAGCAATTCTTGTCATATCCATCAAGTCCACATCCCATTGTTGATTGATTTCTTTCACAATCACACTGTTCCTTTTACTGCGCCTTCTCACAGGTTTGTGTAAGCTATAAGCTTCTTTCCCACTTAACCAGGACTGGACATCCTTTAATGAAAGTGAAGGGTATACTTTCCTCACAAAGTGATAGAGTTTCTGCGGTCCGGAAAAACTGACTGGGTGTGCTGGATCAAAATATATAGTGTCCATCCATGCTTCAATCTTTGAGTTCATTCTTGCTTTTTACACTGGGATTTGGTAGAATGTAGCCCAGAGAAGATGACAGCAAAGTTAACCAAACGTCTTTTAAAACGTGATTTCTAGTTAAGTGTACAATACAGGCACAGATGACACAGACCAGAATAATCATCTGACACGTGTATTTTATGAGAGACTTTTGACAAAATTAATCCATGTGCCTTCTTCAATGACAAAACGTCAAATGAATACAGTTTGACCTCATGACACCATTATATACATAATTATTGAAACAGAATTAAAATTTTGTTAGATGCATGCTGCTCTTTTCATCATATTTTATGTCACACAGGCTAAAATCAGTATCTTACAGATGATCTTGACAAGATATCTTTCAGATATGAGTGCATGAATGTTACAAAAACACACATACTTATATGTTTTATTTTAGTCAGTCACTAAATCAATGAACACTGGATTTTCCACACCAATATTTGATGTTTGGTATGGGTGGTGGAAACACTTGCATTTTTTCTACCGCCTCCACAAAAGATATGCTGTGACTATCATTTCTGTTAAATTAGGAGCCTGCGCATGCATAGAAAAAAATTTAGCATGCACATGCGTGGAAAAATAATTTAGGGGAATTGTGCATGCGTGGAAAAAAATCTAGCATGTGCGAGATAAAAATTAGCATGCGCATATGCGAGATAAAATTTAGCGTGCGCATGCGCGAGATAAAATCTAGTGTGTGCAGGATGACGTCACTTCTATCGCCATGGCCACCATGATGACATCACCTACGTCTCGACCAATCAGATTGCTCACTCCTGTCACCATAATGACGTCACTTCCAGTGTGATGGAAACCATGATGACATCACCTACATCACGTGACACTTCTCGACCAATCAGATCCCTCAAACATGATGTCACTTCCATCGCCATGGTCACCATGATGACGTCACCTATGTCATGTGACTCCTCTCCACCAATCAAATCGCTCAAAAATGTGGTGGAATATAAGTTTGTCGTTGTCCTTATACTACTCTCAGAGATTAAAGGTGAGGACTGTAACTGCTATACCACTGAGTCCCCAACGAATCAACAGCAACCGCATTAATTGGTAAACAAAAAGTTATAAAATAGTAAATTATTTATTGACTACAGCTTTTAATCGAGATAGCACAGTGAGGTAAAAGCTACATATACTGATCAGTTGCTGCCATCCATATATCTCTGTGGTAGTAGAAATATATTTCAAATGTGGCAGTTTGAAAACACCATGGGAGAGCCAAAGTCAAATGTCACACAAAAGAGGACATTTTAATTTCTGGAACCATTTTGTATGTGCAGTGCATTAGTGTCTTTAAGTTGGTTGCAAATGTAATAGTGACCATCATTTTATCCACTCTGTCCCAAAACAGAGAGGCAGTTTGTCTTCTTTTACAATTTTGGCTGGCATTTTGTCCACACACTCTTTTGAATACAGAGTCATCTAATTAAAAAGGCAACTATTACATAGACAGAATAGGTAGCCAAACAAATGGACAAGATATTCATATATTACACAATACTGAGTGATGAGTGAGAGTTAATTATCTCTGAACAATATGTTTGCCAATTATTATTAGAAGAAACAGACAGGTAACATTAAAATTAGGTTACATAAATGTTCCTGATCAATAATTACATATTTATATTATCAAATAGAATTATAATGTATATAGAATTAAGTATAATCTTAAACAATTATTCAGTTTGGTCTTTATAATTTATGTCCCTACATGTCATAAAGTAAACACTTATTTTGTACCAAGGTCAGCTTTCTGTATAAATGTTCTCAAATCTCAAATAAAATTTGATTTCCAAGGCATACATAATACTGAATCATGTTTTTATAAGTACTTTATGGCTTATTGGTAGCTTAATTTCCATAAGAATTTATTAGTTTATGCATTGTATGTTAAAATATCAGCTTATTATATTTTTAGAATACACAATATAAATACTTCCCATATATATAATTTTTTCTAGTTCTCCTATACTTTGCGTAAGTATTCAGACACTAAATAATAAAATGCAGTCCTGAAATTTTCTATCACAGAAAAATGAAGCAAAACACTACTCTGCACAGATGAATCTGTACAACTGTACCCCCTCTCATATCACAGCTAAGAAAAGCATGGCTGTGTTTTCCGCACTCAGTGAATCTGACACATGTGTAAACAAATGGAGATTGGAGACTAACTGGTTAACTGTTTGCTGTATAATACGTATTTTCTTGCTCCTGGGTTTACACACAACACAATAGTTGAAAGTCAATTTTTGATGCAACTGGGCCTTTAAGAGGTCAAAGGTCAATGAGGGTGAATGAGGTCACAGGTCAAGGTCAGAGGGGTTAAGTGTGATTAAAGGTGAACATATGTTTGAGGGATTTATTTACAAGTTAGCAGGTGTATACAGAGGTAAAACTTGAAATTTTAAGGGTTTGAAGATTTTAAAAGCACCAAGCCCAACTTTTACTAAATCAACAAATTTACAATCTTTTCAAAACAACAACAAAATAATTTTTATTGTCTGAAAACCAACTCTTTATGATACGAACAATTCTCTTATTTTCAAAAGACAAATAGACATTAAACTGGAACCGTAGATCTTGCTCCACACCTCAGAACAATAGTTTCTATATGATAATTATGTACACTATAATTGACTTTGAAAAAGTTGATATGGTCTTTCCATTTTAAGCCTTCATCAATGAGGATCCCTAAAAATTATTATCAGTATTTTTATATATAGTATGGTTATTTATATATATTTTATATATATATATATATATATATATATAGTTATTTTAATGTTAGAAGCTGTATTCCTATTTCAGAATAACACAAAATTAGTTTTGGCACATTTAATGAAAGCTTATTTATGTCAATGCAATCCTTATGCTTGTTAAATTACTTTAGGTTATCCCCAGATCAAAAGCATTGATGGCATCTGTAAAACGATAATTTTCAGTGAACTGGAGACATTTACAATATCATTAACATATGATATAAACAACCTAATATTGAATCCTGAGGTGCACCACATAATACTGTTAATATTCCTTTCAATAACACTGACGAATGCTTTCGATTTTTGAAATGTTTTAATATTTTTATTACACACTTTTTTCCAAGGTTGGGCCAATAATCACAATTGAATGATTAAGTTAGCACTTTTAATTTTGTGTGTAACTATTTTTCCTGTCAGGGTAATTTGAAACTGACTTAGACTGTTTGTTAATAACACTTCACAAGGACCTAATGTCATTTGTGATGCTTATTAAATAAAATACTATTACATAGTGTTTCAAAATACCCTATGATACTTGTAAATAATACTTTTATCTCCTGTATTTATCTAGTTTTTAACACGTTTTGTATTTCTAAACTCTCCATAAAATGATTTTTTTGCATGCATTTAAAACACTTTTGTTAGTCATGGTTTATGGCTTATTTTACCTTGAATACTAAGGTTTTTAAGTATACAGTGCTGATTGTATGGCATACTAAATTTACTCACAAGTGTTTATATGAATAATTGACATCTATGGATTACATAAACTATTCCAATCCTCTTAATATAATACTTCACATAGTCAAGTACTAATATTTTTACTTATAACCCAAGCATGCTCACTGCTAGTTGGCTTTTTCCTACATATTTTAAGGGAGTTCATCTAAAGCAAGAAATACTGTTAAATGGTCACTAGTGTCATCAACTATATACCAACAGCATATAAACTGTCTAGGAGTATGGCACAGATATCAATTATTCTGCTTGCATTCTGAATAATTGGAAACAAATCATATGTAAACATATGTCAAGAAACCTTCTTGCATCACTGTTTCAGATATAATTTAGTACATCAGTGCTATAATCAGCACCAAATATGATTGTTTTCTTGCTATTTTTATAACATTAAGAATATGAATTATATTTTCAACAAACATAGAAATACATGGCCCTGGCTTTCTGTGTGTAGAAGTAAATATTACTTGTGTTTTTGGTATACATCTCTACAGGTAAACATTTCATTGACAATATTTGTGATATATATATATATATATGTATACTCCTGGATTTGTCATTAGGTAGACACTTCAGTGTAAATACACCACCTTAGGTGGACATTTTACTTAAGTAGACATTTTCATGTCTACTTAATGTTTAGACCTCTGAAAAATTATTTTGGAGTGATTTAAAAATATAAACTTTAGCTAAGTCCTGTTCTTTGGTAGCAGTATTTTGAATAAAATTAGTTTGTATCTCCATTTTTCATGAACTAAACCAAGAATAACAGCCAAAATTTTTCATGTGTATATTTTCCTTAAGTAGACAGTGTGAAAAAAACTCACTTAAGTAGACTCAAATTAAATTTAAAATATTAAAAAAGTTAACAGTGTATATGTAAATTATATTTATACTGTGTAGTAGAGGACTTTTAAAAGCATTATTTAAAATTTATTTTAAGTTCTTCCCTCAGCAAATAAAAAAATAGAAGACATATACTTTTTTCATACCAAATATACATTTTGGTTTAAACCACTGCATGTGTACATTGTATTTTTGTACTCATATATAGCTGTCACATTATATACATGCACAATAAATTTTGTTTGTTTCAATATTGATCAAGAAAAGGGTACAATATTACTTATAATTGCACATTGATTAAAATAAGCATATTATGAACAACTTAAAATTGTACACAATAATTTAAAAATATCCATTTGTACAGACTTACATAGTACAGGTTTTCATAGTTTTTTCAGACATATTGCTGCTCAATATCTTATTTTTAAGACATGTCCCATTTATTCTCTTTACTTGTCTAATAAAGAGCATTTTGCACAAAACAGTGATCAATTTAGTAGCTTACTGACTACTTGTTTTTGATCTGAACCAATACTTTCTAACATTAATTTCGAAGTATGACTTATTGCTGAATTTTTCCATGTTGCTTCTAAATATCTAAATTTTAAGATATCTTATGTTAGATATCCAGTTTAAATAGTTAATTGGGAACATTTTACACACAATAATAAACAATTTGGTGCTTGTTGCATTAAAATATCCCAAATATTAACTTTACATGGATTTTATTAAAGCTTTTGAGTTCCGAATATTATTCACTTGGGCTATTTTTCAATGGATATTACTGCTCAATATCATGAATAATCGATATCTTCTAGTTCAGTTATCTACACTTGAGCATTCTGTACATAAACTAAGCAAGTTGGTGCTGGTCTCATCATATAATTTATTAAGTAAAGGGCATTTGACAGGAATTTTAAAATAATCTTTAATTTTCAATTATCTTTAATTAAATTGGGCGATTTTTCAGTGGGTATTGCTGCTTTATATCTTAACTTTAAGATATTTTGGTTTCCAGTTTAGTTTTCTGCAAATAAGCAAAATAATAACAAGCAATTTGGTGTTGGTCTCATTAAAATTTTCCAATTATTGAGCATTTGACAGGAATTTTTAAATAGCATTTCATTTCCCAGTGTTATTTAATGTGGATAGTTTTTCTGTGAGTATAGTTGCTTAATATCTTAAGCTAAATTTCCTGTTTTGTTTTCTGCAGACGAGCATTTTGTACATAAAAGCAAGCAATTTGCTGTTTATCTTGTTAAAATATTCCAATTACTGAGCATTTGACAGGAATTTTAAACTTGCTTTTGATTTACTAGTATTTACGGGGCCCAAGAAGGGATACAACTGTTTTCCTATAATTTTTTAACTCGTTACCACAAGTTAACAAGTCGTTACCACAAGATAGTAAGTCATTCCTACAAGTTAGCAAGTCATTACCACAATATAATATATCATTCCCACAAGTTAGTAAGTCACCATAATGAGATATTAAGTTGTTGTATTGAGTTGTGGGAACGAGATACTAACTTGCGAGATCAAGATACTTAGTGGTTACCACAAGAGAGTAAACCCTTGGGTTTTCAGTCATCCCTTACTAACTTGTTCCCACCAATTACTAACTCATTCACACAAATTACTAGCTCATTCCCACCACTTACTAAGTCATTCCCACCACTTACTAAATCTCACTAGAAAACAGCTACAATCACTATTAGGTAAGCTGTTATACATGCATAGATGAGTGCTGCAGTTGCGTTTCTTTGTGCATCACCTTTTGAATCAACTGTGGATTTCTACAAGCAGCATACCTATCACACGGTAAATGAAAAAGGATCTCAATTGGTTCATACAGTTTTTAAGAAATTTCAATGGCAAAGTGATATTCTCTCACAACAAATCACATGTTCATTGGAGTTGTACCTGGAGGTGTATATTGACGCCTGTCTGGCATGGGTTTTCTGGCATGGGCGCCAACTGGGACCATAATGTGTATGCTATGTCACGTCATGTGCAGGCCACTGCATCATTAAGCATCACACAGTTGGAAATGCTTAACATTTCAATAGCGTTGCATACACTTGCTCACTTGTGGAATTGTCAAACCGTCAGAACCAACTTTGTAAAGTCTATCAGATATACATGAAAATACTAAATTTCTTATTTAATAGAATCCACTACAATTTACTCTCATGTATATGAAATTTATTTTTGTATGTGTAGTATTCATTTTATGATTGCTAGTTGTTCTTGTGGGAAATCCAAGTTTTGTATGACAAAAATACAAAATAATACAATGAACTATACATAAATACTTTAATTATAAATCACAAAGTGGTAATTCATGAAAAAAGTTCAAATGTCATAAACCCAAAATGACAGAGTTATGTAAGAATAAGTGTTACAAAGAAAATAAATTTAGAAGTTTTGTTCGTGCAACCAAGAAAAAGAGATAAGAAATGAGTTCATATCTTATAGAAAATTGTTTAAAAAGCGACATATTACTATTATTAGCGACATTGTCAATTTGACAATAGATTTATTGAAAATTTAGAATCAAAAATACCAATGACAGTTCATGATGAACAGGGGAGGGAATGTAATGATAATAACTCAACAAATGGAAAAATGAATTTGAATTGTTGTACTCAACAAATGGAAAAATGTATTTGAATTGTTGTGCACTAAAGTAAATGATATACCTGAAAATAATGATGATTACACTGGAATGCTTAACCATAAGCAAGCTCTAGAATCAGAATCAGATACAAATGTCTTTTTGCATAATGTAATAACCTATGATGAAGTAAAATCTGTTGTCAAAATGGCGGGTAACTGTGACCAAATTTATAATGACATTTTGGACAACATGGATTGTAAATTAACTCTAATGACACTATTTAATGCATGTTTTGCACACAGTAAAATACCAGAGTACTGGCTTAAATCCATTATATCCCCTATTCCTAAGAGGTCCTTGAAGGATCAATTTATTCCAGTTTCATACAGAGGTGTTTCATTACTTTCACATGTAGGAAAACTATACCCACAGATATGAAGCAAACATATTATAACCTATTGTGAAAATGTAGAAATGTTCTGTGAGGAACAAATTGAATTTCGAAAGTCAAGATCTTGTGAGGATCATAAATTCACATTGACGTCTATAATTAGGAATCATTTGTCATGTCAATAAAAGTGCCTTTGTGGTATTTATAGACATACAGAAGGCTTTTGACTGGGTTAATAGAGACCTCTTATGGTATAAATTATTAATTCATAATATATCAGGAAATTTTTATTTGGTGGTATGATCCTTCTATAAAACAACCTTATCTTGTATTAGATTACATAACTTATATACAAATTGGTTTAAAGTAGATTCTGGGGTCATCAATGTAACAACATTTCTCTAACTCTTTTTGGAATATTTTTCAATGACTTAGCAATTGAAATTCAAAATTTCGGTTTAGGAATTACATTAGGAGATAGGAAAATGACAATACTTGTTTATGCTGATGATATAGCAATAATAGCTGAAAATGAGGAAAATTTACAAATTATGCTCAATAAACTAAATGAATGGTGTGAAAAATGGCATCTCACTATTAACAATGGAAACAGTCAAGTAGTTCATTTTAGAAAAAAAAATAGAAAAGCTAAAAGAACTTTTTCCTTTAATATAGGGTCGATGAATATTAAACAGTTGAAATTTATAAATATTTAGGTGTAACCTTGAATGAAAATTTAAATTTTTGTGAATCTGCACAAGAACCAGTGGAGGCAGGAGGTCGGGCACTAGAGAATCTCATTTCAAAATATAAAGTACACAAAATATTTGCTATCATACATTTACAAAACTGTTTGATCATGGTGTTAAGCCAGTAACTGACTACTGTAGAAGCATCTGGGGTTTAGCGAATAATACATTTTTTGAAAAAGTGCAACTCAGAGCCACAACATACTTTATGCGTGTAAAAAATCCCAATTCATGTGCTGACAGGATACATGGGTGGTTAACTACAAAAGTAAGAATATTCTTATAGATTATTAAATATTACAACCAGCTGATTAAAATGAACTATAGCAGGGTAATGCATAAGGTATTTAAAAATGACTTACAACATGTTTTCTAATGAAAAATGGTCTGAAGATCTGAAAACTATTCAGAATAACATTGGTATGACAGAAAATCTCTTCACAGGCAAAGAGTTGACTTGGATTCAGCAAAAGAAAATTTATTCGTTGTAAGTGTCCTTGGTTGGTATATAAGTCCATAGCATATAAACCTAAATTATGCACATATACTAAATATAATGATCACACTGGCACAGAAGAATATTTAGTAATAAATCTTACAAGGCTACAGAGATCTCTTTTGGCCAAATTAGGATCTAGTACAATACAATCTGCAGTCGAAAAGGGGAGATATAATAAAGAAGAATTGTCAAAACTAGTCTGTTTTTTGTGATGAATTGGAAATTGAAGATGAAATCCATTTTGTTGTGCAGTGTCCAAGATAGCGGACCTATAGGGATAACTTTTCCCCATACATTTGTAGAAATGCTTCAAAATATTTCATGAATAATGATGCAGTTGACAAATTTATATATCTAATGAAATTAAATGGTAAGCATATTCTCAACTTTGCAAATTATTTAGTGTCTTTTAGGAATTTAGAAGGTCTATTTTGTGTACTGATGATTAGAGTAATTGATTTTATATACATATCTGCTTTTCTTTTCCTGTTCTCAAGTACACACTTGATATTGTATAACACAATGTCAGTGTAATAAAAATGTCTCTATCTGTTTATTTTACCTTTTCATTGTACCAAGGAATATGATAGGTGTGAAACTGAATTTAGTGAATACCATATGCAATTTGAGAGTACGAGTGATGATGCAACAACTCTCTCTGTGCTGAGCTATGTCATACAATGTACTATGTGCAAGGACATTGTACATACTATGTGCGAGGACATTGTACAAATGTCTGTGGCTTTTGTTGCTAGAAAGTAGCTAATTAATGAAAGAAACACCATATGTATGCATGTGTGGGGAGCTTGACAAATCAGGCCCTCAGCAAATCAGCACACTAAACATTCAACCCCTGCAAACATAGTTTAATTTTTTGTGATCATATTACTTCACAATTAGAAACTTCTAAAGTAATATTTAAAGGTGTATATTCAGAATCTTTGGTCAAATGTCAAAATTCATTCAGAGTGTTAGAACTATGCATAAGTAACATATTCACAATATTTTTACTGTCCAAAATTTTGTCCTATCGTGAAATAAAGACTTTTAACTAAACCACAAGGCACATATGTTTTGTTTTTGTTGCTCCAGCATCCTCCTATCACATGACATTTGTGACCTCCCACTATGACCTAATACACAAAAAATTCGTTATGAAACATGATGACAAATAACACTGCATTTGTTTGCAGCAGAAAGATATTTTTACTAACAGTACCAATATACTTGATACGAGATGATCTGGTATATAAACACATTTTGGTTTTCTTATAAAATATCATAGGAACACATCTGGAACTGGTTCCCAAGTTGAGGAACCTGCAGTGAGGGGTACTAGGGGTTTTGGCCAGGGAGAATGAGCCTGAAGGGGGTTATAACTAAATAAATCGATTTTTTTTTAGTTTTAGAAGTTCCCATTCTTTTACTATGTATCATTTGTTTTTTTTTATGAGTCGGGTACTCATTAATTCCTGGCCCTTAATTGAGCTTATTTAAAGGTTTAGAGTCCCAAATGAAGAGGTATTTCTTATTTATTATAATATTATTTTTTATGTTTATTGTGATGTTTTTTATATTTCTAGGTCAGATATATTAACCATTAAATAAAATCATATCACAATTATTTCAGTGTACTCTTTAGATTTATTATAATAAATTTATTATTCTTCAGCTATATGGCGTGAGGAGTGTTAATACAATTATTATATAAATGATTTATAAAATAACAGTGTTAAAGGATGTCATTTTCTGGATAACTAGTAAATAAAACTTATTTAATGTATAGTTTTATTAGAGTATTTAATGTGACTTTTGTGAATTTGGTTGTCCTATATTCACAAGCTCCATTAGCTGGGGATGGTGGCAGGATGATCATTCTTGGGGATGTTACTAGAGTTGGTTGAGTTCCCTTCCTTGAGCATATGGCTTTGTAGGTCTTGTGATCCATGGTTAGGGCTGATGGTTTCCTCACTTTATTTGGGGTAGTTTGTGGTGTACTACTAATTTTTATTTCTGGTTTGATAAATCTAGGGGAGCTTTTGTATCTCTGAAATTCCTTTGGGCTTTTTGGTTTAAGTTCAGATTGGAATTTCTTGATCCACTCTTTATGTCTAGTGGTCCCTGTGAGAGGCATTTTATGTCTATCCTCCCTAGAGTTGGTAGGCTGAACATATTTCTCACTTGTATTCTTGATGGCATCAGCTATGATGTAATTCTGTCTTTAAATGATTAAGTGCTCCTCATGTGTGCATATTTCGGTTTGACCTTCATTATCTGCTTGGCCTCATTGGGTAGTTTGTGGGTTGTTACAAATTGGGTTGGTTCCAGGTCTAAGATCCCAAGTGGGGAGGTGTTACAGCCTTTGGATTTATCTGGTTTGATTTGGATATCAGTAGTAGACCATATGGAAACTTTGACTGTAGTGTCTTCTTCATCATTGCTTAATTCCATGTCTTGTTGTAGAATTTTGTGCCAATCAACCTCACCGTTCAATATGGCAGTGGTTGTGGAGATGATATGATTGGTGGAATCTGAGGTAGATGTTTGGTTTTGTGCATGCGCAGTGGGCTTTCCATATCAATATTGTCATGATCTTGTTTTAGGATGAGGGGTTGGTGATATTTGGTAATATGCTTGAGAAAATCAACTTTCCTCACATACTGCTTATGGCAATGTCCACAGGTGAATCTCCTGTTATTGTGAACACTATTGATATGGTGCCTGAAACTTGATTTGCTTTTGTATCCATTATTGCATTGACCAGAGAGAAGTTTGCAATTATCCATGATTATTTAGTAGTCTAGTGACCTTTTTGTGATGTCATAGCATTACTAATGTGTCAGAATTTTATGACGTAATTTTGTCTACGTACATTAGCATAGCCACTGTGTAGATGTATTTCAAATTTCGATAATGGAAAACATTGTTTTGTGGTTTATAATACCTAGTGCTATCAAATAAAGTGTAAAGCAAGAACATAAAAAGAATATACTACTACTACATACCCCCTTTGTTGTGATTTTCAATGTGTTTTCTATGTGTTATATGCATATAGTTTGAGCGATAATTGAGAGATATTTAAGCGCTCAATTTGGACCTCCTTCACTGTGTAAACCTCAACAGAAAGTGATAAAATGTTGAATAAATAAAGTACCAAACATCAAGTATTCAAGAGAATAGAAAGACTAATGTATATGAAGTAGACATAAAAAAGACTCCCTCATTGTGTAAACCTCAACAGAAAGTGATAAGATGTTGAATTAATAAAATATTCATATATTCAAGAGAATAGAAAGACTAATGTATTTGAAGTAGACATAAAAAGGACTTATGTTTTTGAAGTAATTCTTACATGGTGGGATAGTAAGAAAGTGAGAATATGTACCACAAATAAACTTCTTAAACCCACTGATATATTAATAAACGTCTTGAACCCACAAATACTGGATGAAATTTTTATGAAAGTAACTGTCTAGAAAAAGACTAATTAAATAAAATGTGTAATTAATAAAGAGACTCAGATCTACAGAAGAAAGGAACCTATGGTTTTTATCCACCTTCAACAAGAAATACATAAACATAATAAAATTCTTAAGTGATCTGTTCATCTGTTGAAGGTTAATACCCCAAAGCCCATAGGAAATGTCAGGTACTGCCACAAAAAGGCAGCTTTCCAACTCAAGTGCACCAAGTCCAGTCATAAAAAATGCAGCCAAAGTACCAAAAATGGAAGGCAACATCCCACATATTGGATTTGATACGTGTAAACCCATGGCTAGTCAAGAACATAGTCAAGCTGAATCTAACATTAACTCCTTTGAATTAGTGTTCAGAAGAGCAAATTACAAGCATGACAGACGAGGCAGAAAGATGGCAATTTATGATGCCCAAATTGAAAGTAGTAGCCAAAAAATTCGATAATCTAAATACCCTAGAAAATGAAAATAAAGACCTAAAATACACAATTCAATTAGTTAGGGTGAAAATCACCAGACTTGTAAATGACTTAGACTGAGAGCAAAAAAATAATAGATTTGGAAGCTAGCAGCCTACAAAAGAATGCAGTATTTTACAATCTTGAAGAATCATCACAGGAAAACTGTATTAAACAAATCAGTGATTTTCTTGAACAAGAATTAAGGATAAGCCCTGACCTGTTACGTAGGCCTTCAAATCCCCAGGGGATAGTTGAAATCAATACAGCCTATAGAATAGGCTTACCTAAAAAAGCCCCGGCCTCTGTTGGTAAAATTTGCAGTCTGAACAGTTTGTTGCAAGCCAATATAGGATAAATAAACCAAAGTCTCGCATTAGAATGAGTGATCACTTTCCATCAGAAGTCAAAGAAAAGAGAATGGCTCAGGTGGGACATTTGAAACAGTATTGGGAGATGTACAAAGATTCCAACACAAAAGTGCGATTGGTTAATGACAAACTTAAAGTAGGAAATCAAGTTATGGAGAGTGCCTTTGAAACAAATAAACAAATAAACGTCACCCCGTATCGACTACCCCATCTTTTAACTCCATCTTTTAGTAGTCCAACAGGGTAGTCATTTCCAAGGCCATGCATCTCATGTAAAATCTGTCAAACAGCCAGCTGAGGCATAAGATGCACTCTTTCAGTCCAACCAGGTCAAAGTGATGACAGAGTATGATCGGCCTCAAAGTTATTCTCAATCTGATAAAAGAAAAAGGGAAATCAAACTAATTTGTTGCAGTGTCCAGACAACATGATGGCCCAAATTTAGGACCACAAAGATTTGTGACAATTTTAGCAGTTGCATCCAAGACCTTAAATATGATTTGAATCAAGCAAATAAAAACTGTACATTTAATGAAACAAAATAAAATAAATGAAAATAAATAAATAAAAATGTAAAAAGGGGCCTTACTCATTATTGTTTTACTTAGGTTTTACTGCTATAGTTTTATAAGTGTATCAATATTAATGTGGCTATAATTTTATAAGTGTATAAATACTAATGTGGCCTTTGTAGTAATTTAAATAGCATGAAGTTTTGGGGTAAAGTTTCCAGGATATGGTAAAATTAAATTTTAACCAATTATACATATATGTTTGAGGGATCTTTGAGTCTATAATATGTGTCTTGTTAACAAGAATCCTTGCTCCTATTGTAGAGAGTGATGTCTTTACAAGACCTACTAAAATCTAAATACTAACCAATTTATACCCTATATTTTTCAATGAACAAAGCAATTATAATATCTGACTCCTTGACAAGAAGTCTTGCTCCCATAGCACACATTGATATCATTACAAGGCCTGGAGCTAGCCCACAAAAAATACTTGACTTTCTTAAAGAGAAACTGGGCATATTGCCAAAATGTCAAATTATTGTTGTACATACAGGCACTACTTGGCTTAGTGCAAAGAGTGAATGAGCCTTGTACAATAAGCTTGTGAATGGTCAAATAAAAAAGCAAGAACATAATGAGATTCTACTTTCAATGAACCCCTCCTCCGGCTGTTGGTCCTGCAGTTGTATTTAGTGACAACTATACAAATTTAATTGGGTTCATAAAAGGTGTTAATCCCAAAGCCACAATTTTTTTGATACATTTATTCATCAATATTCTTCACATACAAAATCTAAAGTTAAACATGTATGTACATTTTTAAAAAATTTTTATAACAAGACAAAAAAGGGGAAAAATAAAGAAAAAAAAAATATATATATATGAAAAAAAGAGAAAAGAAAAAAAAAATAAATAAAAAAATTATTTAAATAATAGTTAAATAAATAAAAATAAATAGATTAAAAAAATACGAATTTAGTATGTTATTGATCACACTGAAACATTAACACTAAATTCTACATAGAGAAAAATGCAAATATAGCATCCACATGTTGTCTAAATGTGTTTTCCTTCTTTGAATATACATTTTTTTCTATTTCCAGATATTTCTTAAAATAGAGTACAAAATTATTGAATACCGGTACTTTCTGTTGTAATCTGCACTTATGTATATAATATTTGCCATACAGTATTGTATAATTTAAAGAAAAGTTACTTTCATTATATCCCAAAAGTATACCCTCTAAAGATAAGCTGTTAAATTTATTTGTAATGCTATGATGCCAAGCTGATATTTCAGCCCAGAATTTATTTACTGGTGTTCAATGATAAAATGTGTGAAATAAATTGTTTTCCACATTACACATACCACATATGGCTGAGACTGCATTATCAAATTTGGAAACAATACTGTCAGTAAAGTATATAACATGGACAATTTTAAATTGTAACTCTCTAACATTCACATCATCACAGTGTTTTCTGGCATTCAGGAAAATTGTTTTCCAGGCTCCTGGATTGAAATTATAGTTACATAGCTTACACTCCCAGGTTTTTTGGCATGTAGGTCTCTCTTTTTTCTTTTGTATTATTATATTGTATATGTCTTTTGAGCTAAGTTTTTTCCAACTTTTATTAAATGGTAGTTTTGAAAGTGGATTTTCATATATATTTTTAAGCTCTACTGTAAAATTTGTTTTACCTTTACCAAGGTTTATTATTTGTTTCCATTTATTTGGTATTGCTTTTATGAGTCCTGTGTATGTCACAAAATCAAATTTGGCCTCATACTTTTTATTTACTGCTTCTACACTTAAAAGTTCCTGACTGATCAATAATATCTCGAATATAAACAATTCCTTTCTTGTAAAATTTTTTATAAAAATTGTATTATCAGCAACAAGTATGTTTTTGTTAAGCCATATTACTTCAGACAATACTTCTTTCAATGTTGTAGGTTCTTTATACAGCTCAAACCATGCTGCTAGTACTTGTCAATAAAAGGTCGATATAGGGTGGACAACGTGCTTAGGGTTAATAGCCCACATTAAGTAGTGATTTATGCTAAGCTCTGGTATGACATTATTGTCATTTACTAAGAACCTTTTAATCCAGTTAACTTTTTGGGGCTTAACATATGATGGTATATCTGTTAGCTTTAAGCCACCCTCATTATAATTAGCGATTAGAACATTATGTTTTAGCTTCCTTTTCAAATTACTCCATATAAATCTGTACTGAATATCTTCAAGGTCTTTAATTACCCATTTGGGGGTGCTTAGACTACCAATCAGGTAAATAATTTTTGAAAGAGCATGAGTCTTAAAAGCATTGATTTTACACTGAAGAGTGACATTTAGTTTTAGCCATTTTTGTAAACTTTGCTCCATATGCTTTAACTTTGATGTATAATTATGGAAAACTGTTTGGTTGTTGTCTTTATAAAACCATGTTCCCAAAGCATAGACCTTTTCCTTTTCCCATTTAACATTGTATATGTTTTTGGGTATTGTAAGGGGTACACTGATTTTAAGTATTTCAGTTTTTTGGTAGTTAAGGTTTAAGCCAGGCACGAGTGAGAACACATACAGTGTATTCAATTTTCTTACTTCCATGAGACTTTGTCCCAACCAGTTTTTTCCAATCCAGCTGGCTGGGTTCTGACAACGGGCGTCTGTCAGATGTAGTCTAATTCCCCATATTTTGTCATATTTGTTGCACTCTACAATGGTATGGTTTCCAGTACTAACCAGAAGTTCCTTCAAGTTTGGATTTTGTTCATATTTTGCAAAGAGAGTTTCACTCATAACTGTTCTGGATACTTTTAACCAGTCTTCAGTGGTGACATCTACACTGTCACCAAACTTTTTGGCTTCAAGTGGGTCATTTGAGTTCACTATCCTCAGAGCTTTTGCAGTATCTCCAGGAAACATTAATTTCCTGAACTGGAAAAAGCTTTCACTATTAGCAAAAGTGTGATGGCCATATCTTATGACTGCTGGGAAGAAGTTGCTAAAAGGACATGTATGACCACCAAAAAGCACTTGAGTCTCACTGGAGTTCTATCCGTCCCTTCCAAAATTCACCTTTTCCACAAGCCACAATTTTAGTTTCTGCTATCATTCCCAGACCCTGGGATCATGAGAGATGACATCTTGTGCATATATGTTATGACAACTTGCTCAAAAAAATTTTACTGCTATTCAGATAATGTTTATTTCATACCAACGTATAAGCCTTTTTTGACTAGTCGAAAACCCTGAAACAAGATAATGATGGAATACATTTATCAGATTTAGGCTCTATTGTGTTACGGTCAAAGCCAAAAAAGGTTACTTAAAGTAACTGAGTAAAAGATTAGAAAATGTACAATTCATAAGGACTTTGTTGTAGCCGATTAAAATTAATAATAGTTCTACCCAGTTACAACCCTATTAGTGTTTTATCAAGTATTATAAGTCAAATAATGTTTTGAAAAAAATGAGGAGGGGCAAGTAAAACTTTGATAACTGCTTATAGTCGTATTTATGTTACATTATAATTTTCTCTGTATAACTTGTTATTAGCATAAGATTTGCCAATCCTGTATGCACCTTGTATTGTATTGTATAACTTTAATGCTTTTTAATTTGGTATGATTCTGGTATCTATTAATAAAGGAGAAAAAAGTAATAGCTATCATAAGTTTCGCTCATGGCTTTACTTGATTTGGATTAATATAACTACTCCATTAAAACTGGTTAACAGTTAATACTTAATCAAGTGTTTACTACAATAATAGTGTACTTGTGTCTTGTTACTACAATCACTATAAACATGTGTCCTGCTTGTGGTGTAAATTGTGTTGTACCAGTAAAATTACTGAATCATACTTCTTATCATCCCTGCATCTCAGACTTTCTTCTAGAGATGGGGGAAATTGCAACAGTTTATTGGAATCTGATCAAAAACTTGTGATATTGTTGTAGATAGGAGTGTACTTGCTATCTACTGGTCTTATATTGAGTTACATTAATATAATTTGGTGGTGTAAATTAATTTGTACCAATACAATTAGTCATCTACTGGTCTTATATTAAGTTACATCAGCATTAATTGGTGGTGTACCAATACAATTACTGAATCATAAGGGCCTCAATCCCTGCTTCTAAGAGCCTTTTTCTAGTGATGGGGGAATTGCAACAGTTTATAGGAACTGGTCATAAACTCGTGACATGATTGTAGCATGGGGTTTACCTCCATCTACTGGTCTTATATTGGGTTATATCAGTATAAATTGATGGTGTAAATTTATTTCTACCAATACAATTACTGAATCATGCTGCTCATGATCCCTGCATCTAAGAGCTTTCTTCTAGTGATGGGGGAATCGAAACAGTTTACAGGAACTGGCCATTAATTTATGACATTGTTGTAGCTAGGAGTGTACTTGCCATCTACTCTGCAAATATAGAATTATATTAGTATACTGGTGGTGTAAATTGATTTGTACAAATACAATTACTGAATCATTGTTGCAGCTAGAAGTGTATTTACCATCTAATGGTCTTATATTGAGTTACATTAGTATAATTTGGGAATTGCAACAGTTTATAGGAACTGGCCATAAAGTCGTGACATGGTTGTAGCTAGGAGTGTGTTTGCCATCTACTGATCTAATATTGAATTACACCAGTATAAATTCGTGGTGTAAATTGATTTGTACCAATACAATTATTGAATCATATTGCTCATAATCCTTGCATCTAAGAGCTTTTATCTAGTGATGGGGGATTTGCAACAGTCTATAGGAACTGGCCATAAATTGTGACATAGGTGTAGCAAGGTCTTATGTTGAGCTACATCAGTATAAATGGGGGATGGGGGAGGGTTGATGGAAACAGACTATAAATTAAAATGTGACATAGTATTCATCACAGTGACAGTGAGTTTTACTCTTTGCGTATCGTGATCTATATTAAAGTTAACTATATATAACAAAACTGCTCATTATCCCTGCATCTAAGAGTTCTTTTCTAGGGATGGAGGAACTTTACATTAACAATTTGGTAACAAATGATATAGTATTAGTTAAAATGAAGAAATTGTAGTTAAAATGATGGAAATGGACTATAAATTAAAATGTGACCCAGTATTCATTACAGTGACGGTGAGTTGTACTGTTTCTGTATCTTGATCTATGTTAACGTTAACTATATATGACAAAACTGGTCATAATCCCTGCATCTAAGATTTTTTTTCAAGGAATTACATTAACAATATTGGTAACAAATGATATAGTTTTAGTTAAAATGAAGTACTAACCATATACTTGTTTACTTGTAACACTATGTTCATCACAATGATTACAAGTGAGTTTTATTGTCCTGTGTTTTTTGAGGAACTATTTTAACAATAATGGTAACAAATGATCTAATTGTAGCCAAAATGAAGTGCTAAGACTTATGCTTGTTTACTTCTGACATAATGTTCATTACAACGATTACAAGTGAGTTTTATTGTTTGTGTATTTTGATCTGTATTAAAAAGAATTACATATATAATAAGACTGTTCATAATCCCTGCATCTAAGAGCTTTTCTAGGGATGGGTGAATTACATTAACAATGTACTTGTTTACTTGTGACTTAAAATTCATCACAATGATTACAAGTGAGTTTTATCATTTGTGTTTGTGAGGAACTACTTTAACAATACTGGTAACAAATGATTTAGTTGTACCTAAAATGAAGTGCTTGACTTATACTTATTTACTTGTGACATAATGTTCAACATAATGTTCATCACAATGATTACAAGTGAGTTTTGTTGTTTGTGTATTTTGAACTGTATTAAGTAAATTACATATATATCAAGGCTGTTCATAATCCCTGCATCTTAGAGTTTTTCCAGCAGTGGGGGAATTACATTAACAATGTTGGTAATATATGATATAGTTGCAACTAAAGGTGTACTTGCTTTATACTTGTTATACTTGTGACATTGTATTTATCACAATGACTACAAGTGCTTTGTACTTTGATCTGCATTATGTATATTATATAAATAAAAAAACTGTCCATAATCCCTGCATTTAAAAGTTTTTCTAGTGGAGTTGATATGTGCTAAAGTATTAACTACAACCACTAGTTGTTAAAGTAACTGCCCATAATCCCTGCATCTAAGAGCCGTTTTCTAGTGATGGGGGACATCGATTTCTGGGGACTGGGTATAAAGGTATTACTTGTCGTACCTAGACAGTGAACTGGCTTATTTCAGATGTAATGAACATTTATATGCATTTCAAAATGATTGCTTTATTTTTTTCCTCTTGTTCATTGATGTTTGTCCAGTGCTTGCAATTACTTACTATGCATATTTGTATATATTCTTTTGTTGTGTTCTTAAACAAAGTTTCTCAGAGTTTTTAAAATTCTATTGATGTTCTTGTCAAACAAAAGTGTCCAAATAATATAACTTGTCCAATGGTTATAACTGGTACATGTAAAGTTACTGTTAATTGCCCAATGATTAACCAATTAGAATTGTCGTGTCTATCTCTCTGGGCCAATGATAAAAATTATAGATAACAAAAAAGGATTGTCATCGGCAAATGTTCAGGGTATTAGGGACAAAAAAATGCGGCATGATGTCTGCAATTTTTTATTAAATGATCAAAATAGGATCAATGTACTCTGCTTGCAAGATACTCACTTGACTGAATCTGACCAAAATGACCTACTTACTCTACTTCCAACTTGCAAATGCATTATCCACAGGTTTAAAACCAACTCCCGAGGGGTTGCGGTAATTATCAAGAATAACTTTGAATACTCCATTAAGAATGTAATGAGAGACAATGTGGGCAATCTTCTACTGGTCGATCTACAGCTGTCAGGTTTTTCACTAAGGATTATAAACATATATGCTCGAAATAATGACAACCCAAAGTTCTTTGATAAAGTTAGAAAATACATCAAAGATTTCAGTGAAACCTATACAATCGTATGCGGGGACTTAAATCTTGGCCTCGACCTGAAAGTAGACAGCAATAATTACATATCTGGTAATAACCCTTGATCTTGGTCAAAAGTCCTGGAAATAGTTGAAAATCTCAAACTAAGGGACACGTTTAGACTATTAAATCCAACAACTAAGAGATACACATGGAGAAGGCGTAACCCTATAAAACAGGCAGGACTGGACTACTTTTTGATTTCTGAAATCCTTACTGGTTTGTTGCAGAACTGTCATATAAAGCCAGGATACAGATATATTTTGATTTTGATTTTAATGTATTTGGGTTTGATGCAGCTTTCAGCACATTGTATATTCAACTACCAACTTTCTTACTTGGTGTTGAGGCCAGGGTTCAAACTGTGAAAATCAGATTTTGGGGATAAGTGTGTTACCAACTACACCACTGATCACCACTGATTTGTGATAAATATTTGTAACTCCAATGTCAGTTAGGATTTTATTTCTCATTCAACAGCCAGGGTCATATTAAACATTCCACTAGCATTGCCACTTGAGGGGGGAGGCGGGGTGGTGTGTCAAACCAATACAGAGGTGACTAGAATGTTTTTGTTTTATGTTGTGTTCAACAGCCAGGGTTATATTGCGACAGATAATTTACAGATGGAGGCACCCGTACATACTAGTTGGTCAGAATTCTGCATTGTAAACTGCCAAGCATTGGTAAGTAACTACCAAAATCCTAACTGAGATTCAAGCCAGTGACCCCTCTGGTTGATTTTATTTATTTATTTATTTGAGGTTTTACGTTGCTTTCAACACTGTACAGGTCATATCATGAGGGGTAGTTGGAAGGGCAGCATACATTTTGTCAGGGTTCTGTACTGTAAACTGCTGACCAACAGCAAGCAACTACCAGCTTTCACACTTGATTATTTCAATAAATAAATATTAAATTTATTTCACTAAATTATTGTCCAGTTGAGAATGACAGATTATGTGATCAGAAAGGCTGTAAAAGAGGACAGTGCAGAAATAATGGCCCTCATTAAGGTAAGTGGGATGAAGATGGTGGCATTGTATGGTACAACAATGTCCACATGCAAAGCTTCTGTTGTATATGAGAACATAGTAGACATTTGTTTTTTTTATCCTCATTATTTATACTGTCTGTGGAACAAACCATTTTTGCTGGTCTATGGATCTTTAAATTGAAAATTACACTTAATAGACATTCATTAAGAACTTTAGAACTTAGAGAGAAACTTAATGCAGTGTTCTAGTTTATATTAGTAAACTATCCTCCATCTTTGAAGTTTAACCTTGAACAGTGAAAATTAAAGGAGAAAATTAAAGTTTTCTTCCTGGGATATTTATAAGGCTATCATATTTATAAGGCTATCTATTTTATTTATGTATTTTGGGAGGTTTTACATCACTTTCAACACTGTACAGGTCATATCACGAGTTGGAAGGGTACATACAGTTTGTCAGGGTTCTGTACTGTAAACTGCCCACCAATGGCAAGCAGCTACCAGCTTTCTCACTTGAGGTCGTGCCAGGAACCGATCCCCATCCTCAGAGGTCGGAGGCGAGAGAAGTACCACTCTGCCACTGTGGCCCCTTTCATTTTTGATTGATCATTTCATTTTCAACTATTCCTTATCGTAAAATATGAGAGTCATTTTTAATTGAAACATTGGACATGAACTTTATCTGTTGGGCATTGCTATCTTTGTTGTTCCAGCAAGTGAATCACAGAAAATTTTGAGACAAATGACCAAAAACTTTCACATTCAGAGTTTTGCAGTAGCAAATCTTGTGTGTCAAGGTTACCACTCTATTTTTGAGTTTGTAGCATCACTTGCAAAAGTATGTCACTCTGTATTTTTTGGCTGAGGCATGCGTACCACAGACTTTCTGGTCAGTTGCCCACTTCCGCTCTTTATACTTTACCTTTTCTAAACCAAGTAAACATTCACACTTTGCACGTGAGTAATTTAACATATACAGTGTCTTAAGCTATATTTTCTGTCAGTCACAGAAAAGCTATATTTTTGAGGGGCTCAATGGTGTAGTGGTTAGAGTGCTCTCTTTCAACCTCTGAGGTCACTGTTTCGAATGTTGGCCTGAGCACTTAATGTTTTAAAGTTAGTAGTTACTTGTCATGCCCAGTGGTTTACAGTGCAGAATCTTGACCAAGTAATATGCACTGGTTCCTACACCAGTAATGTGGGTGTTCTATCACACGACTAAGCTTCCCGATTAAGGGGTTTTGGGAGTCGGTTTCAAAAATTTCCTTAGTCCCAGGCATTCTGTAAGGGTTGGTAGTTGTCGGTTGTGACCGTAAGAGAAATCAAACATGTTTGCTATTTCTCACGATCCAAAGTGATTCTTTTTTCCTGCTGTAAACAAAATGTCCAGTGGAAGGCTTCCTCAGGCCTCCTCAGACCCAAATTTACACAGTCCTATGTTGTCCCAGGCCGCCTGCGACCCTTAGTCCCAGGTGGACGTAGCTTAGTCCCAGGAAGTCCCCGACTCATAACAGACCTTTGAAGTTTCATGCGTGTGAAAAAGAGTCGGTTTCATTAGTCCCCGGAAGCCTCAGACCGTCTGAGATGTCCTGGTACTCAAAAGTCAAGGTCTGGGACTAAGCCATGACTAAGGGAAACCGACCCAAACCAATCCAAGCCAGGCACCTCAGGACACCTGGGACCACACAAATTTAGTCTGCGACGGTCTGAGGATGCCCCAGGAGGCCTGGGACTAAGTACCGATTAAGAGCTGAATCTTTTCTGCTCGTCGGAAATTAAAACAAGGCAATGAGGGGGTCTGAGACTATATAAGCGGCCTCGCACACATTCTCATTGTTACTGACTGGTTGGCTACTGAGAGATGTGTGTCACTGTTTCGTAGGGGTTTTCAGTCTCTTAAATATCATATAATAATTGGGCTTAAGACAAATTTTACAGTAAGGAGACACATTTTAGTTTTTTTTTACTTTTTTTGGCTAATGACTGGAGTTATGAAGAAAGAGAAAAGAGGGAAGAGAGGAAAGAAGAAGATGGATGAGAGGCAGGAGGAGATGGAGAAGGAAGGTGGATAGGTGGAGGAAAGGACAGAGGAAAAGGCAGAGGAAAGGACAGAGGAGGGTACAGAAGAGAGAGAGAGGAACGTGTAGAATTTACTGAGGAAGCTTGCGAAGAATATGAATGTTGTGAGAAAGATTACAAAGGAGTCTGAATCTTTAGCTGTCATATGGATCCTTTATAGAAATACGAATAATTCAGAGTGTCACTGGAGACTATTGTTTTCATGGAAAGGCTAAAAACCACAAACATTATTTAATATTTATTTGTGGGGGTGGGGGGATCAACACAACTCGACCTGTGAAAGACATAATTTGTACAGACTAGGAAGAACTTATTGTAAATGTAATGTATGTCATATTTTTATACACTAGTTTTAATACAAAACTTGTGAAGCAGATTAACAATACAGACAAATAAAACACAATGGTAGTTATTGTGTCCATGACGACTCTCACAGCTGGATAAAAACAGGTACATGTTTTATCGTCAAAGCCTTTCGGTTTCATTTTCGCCGTGTTTTTGTTTCCAATTTTGACCTGAGGGTAAGATTTCGAGTTGAGGTCAAGAAGGTCAGAGGAAAGTCAAAGGTGAAGATGGAAAGAAATAATTCCGTTTGGGAATTTTATTTACATGTTAGTAAAATTGGGTAAAATGCAGTTCTAGTTATATAAAAGACTTTTAAAAATTGAGATTTTAAAATTTTTAAAGCACCATCCCACTCGGGGAGAACAGGAAACAGACATATGACACCAACACTAATAACTTCAGATGACTAGCATCAACAAGCAATAGATATGGACAACAGTAACCATGTCCTGAATCAATTCGTATACAATAAAATTCATGCTCGATAGGGGGCTACCAGGGTAATGCCTGGCCCTGCCTTGAAACTAGAATATATGGTCTACATCAGTTACATTAGCTGTCACATCTAGAGGGGGAGCCAGGGTCCACCTGGCTCAACCTAATGCTGCCTCACCCCTACCATCTATTAACCCTGTGTCAAGGAGGGAGGTGGGTTTTAAATAATTTTCTTCAAAGTGTGTTTGCATTGCTTGCTACATGACTAATGAACCCCGAAGCCTTTGGAGGGAACTATTGAACTGTAACCTTATCCCTGATTGGTGGTTGTCAATAAACAATAATAGTAGAACCAGTGTGTTTGATTTTTAAAGTGGGTACATAAATATTATTCTTAAGGTTGGTGTAAACTGACCCGATAGGCCCCTATTCAGGCCATATCCTACACAATTTCCAATTTTGACCTGAGGGTAAGATTTTGAGTTGAGGTCAAGAAGGTCAGAGGAAGGTCAAAGGTGAAGATGGAAAGAAAGAATTCTGTTTGGGAATTTTATTTACATGTTAGTAAAATTGGGTAAAATACAGTTCTAATTATTAAAAGACTTTTAAAAATTTGAGATTTTAAAATTTTAAAGCACCAAGCCCAAGTCCTGAGCAAAGATGGAAGGTAGTGGGTACGACTGAAGGGGGTATGGAAGCCTTCTGCAAGTAGTGCCATACTGCAGAGCTCCTCCAAAGACCAAGGGCTGTTATATCTTGTAATTGAACATTGTTATCAAAAGCTAGGGTGGCCCCCGACCTTCTGAAAGCATAAAATCCATGGCCCTGAACAGGGATATTCAAATGGTTCAGGACCACTTTCAAAGCATCTCTAATAGAGGTAACAATGACAGGGTAATAAGGGTAAGCTCTGTGGGCAAATAATGGAAGTGTGGGTGTTAAAGGTCTAGATGTTAACAGGTACTTCAAAGCTTGAACAGGGCAAAGGGGATTACCAGGTATTTCTGGAATTTGAACAAAATGATGAGCTTTTCTGTCCTGAAGGGTTTTTGTCCTCTTCAAAAGGACATGTACCCCAGGGGGGCAAAGATGACATCTTGTCATAAGAAATGTTTGTGTGGATCAAATTTTTGCTTTGAGTGGGGGGCAATATTGGACATACTAAGGAAGGCAAAAAAGGCCAGCAAAAATGCTGCCTTATACAAATGGGGGTCATTCAAGAGATCACATGTTTGAATAATTAGAGCTAAAGTTTTAAATCAAAAATTCCTTTGGGGACTGGAGAAAAAGAGGAATTTATGGTGATGCCTCAAATATAGTCGAGGACCAACTTGTGATCAAAAGGGGAGATATCCCAACCCCTAGATTTTGCAAAATTCTTCAGAGAGGAGAGGTAATTTTGGATAACCCGGGGTGACATATTATTTATATTCAGAAATTCCAGAAAAGCCAATAGTGAATGCAATGAGAAAGACAAAGGTAAGTTCATAAATAACACAAATGAAAGATTTGTCCTGCAATGTGTATTGTGAGCTGCACGAGTGGAAGGTCTATATGCTGCCTTTATGCGCATCAAAGCTTCAGAAACTAGGGCTGAAGATGGCAACCTGGGATTTGAAATTAGATACAAAAGTCAAGGTCAAACGCTTGTAATGGGACCTCATCCCAAATAAAGTGTGTTAAACACTGTAAGACCGCTTGCCTTACTGGCTTATCAGAATAGATACGCGACAATACATCAGCGACCACGTTCTTTTTACCCACAATATGTTTAACTTCAAGGTCAATGTCATGACCGTAACGGACCCGTATTTTAATAATATATAAAATTAATGGAAAATATCAAATAATCTGGGCTTTTAGTCGTACTTTTTGTTATTGTTACTGCTTTCCATGACATACCTTCAGTTATTTATCATTTTTATGTTGTTCTGAATGATTTTAACTGTATAATAGTTTTGCTAGTTGATATTGCGGGTATTATCACCCACTACCGGGAGTTACTCGGTGTTGTTTGGTTGTGTTTTACATTTTGAATATTTTGCTAGTAGATATTACGGGCATCACTGTCCTCTACCAGGAGTTACTCAGTCATTTTTGGTTGTGGTTTGTATTTTATTGTCCTTTAATGTTTTTGCTGTGAATTTTTGCATGTTCCATTTTGTCTGTGGTTTATGATTCCTTATCATGCGGATTGTTAGACTCCTTCTTTGTATTGTTGGCCTCTTTGTACATTGCCATAAGAGTCAAAACAGAATTCAGAGTAGGTGCAATGTCAGCCTGCATGGATGTAAATATGATGGACCCACTGCCAAATCCATTTTGTTCATTTATGTCAGGACACATAGAGTCACTTTTTGTAAAAAGGCGTCTTTCAGGCAGCTTGCTCTGGTTCTGCTGTTGGGCAATGTCGCTCAAAATCCTGGGCCACTGAAGTTTGGGTTTGCTAACTGCTGGTCCATTAGGAATAAAGGTCCAATTCTCTGTGATGAAATCCAAACTGGAAATTTTGATGTTTTTGGTCTCACTGAGACCCATATTAAAGCTCTAGACACACCCTCATTTCTAAATGAGTTAACACCTGAAAATTTTTCCCTTGTTCACACCAACAGAGAAAACAAACATGGTGGCGGTGTTGGCTTTTTTATTAAATCTGCTCTTGATTTTAAAACCATTCATTCCCCTGAGTTCTCCTCCCTTGAAAATCACACTGTCTCTCTCACTCTCGATGGGCGTCGCTTGTTTCTTGGGGTCATTTACCGGCCCCCTGCCTCATCTGTAGTAAAATTTTTTTGAAGATTTTCTGTCATATGTGGGTTTTTTGTCTTCCTTATCCTCCTTCTTTGTCATTTGTGGTGATTTTAATTTTCATGTCAACATTATGTCTCCAACAGTCTCTGAATTTAAATCAGTCATCGATTCTTGCTGTCTGTCCCAATACATTGATTTTCCAACTCACCTTCACGGTTATACCCTAGATTTGTTCATGGCTCCATCCGAGTTTTCTGCAATTTCTGATGTGAAAGGTTCAGGCTTCATTAGTGATTACAAAATTATCCCTTGTGTGGTTGACTTTCTATCTTTGGATACACCAATTCAGAAAGTTGTTACCTTCCGTCAGTATCATAAATTGAATATTGATAAATTCAGAAGTGACCTCCTGACTATTCCATTTGTTAGTTCACCATCTGATGACATAGATTTATTGCATGAACAGTACATATCTGGTTTGTCTGGCCTTCTAGATATTCATGCACCAGTGAAGACTAAACAGCTCATCAAACCAGCACCAAGCTGGATAACTGATGAGTATAGAACTGCCAAGTGCATGAGAAGGCAGTATGAACATGCCTGGAGAAGAGACAATCCTCTGAAAATTGTTCCTGTCTTTGACGGCAGATAAACAGATGTAACCACATTTTAAATAAAAACAAGGGGTGTTTCTACTGTGATCTAGTTAGTGAAAATTGCGGTGATAGTAAGAGGTTATGGCATGCACTAAATAGAATATTGAGTCGGTCATGACTCGGTTTGATGATGAAAAATCTTTAGCAAACAGATTTGGTTTGTTTTTCATTGACAAAATTAAAAGATTTGAGACACCTTTAAATACACCCAATCTCAGGTTCTTCACCCAGACAAGGAGCCGCCAACTGATACTGAAGTCCTTAAGTTTATCAAGGAATCCCCTTCAAAAACTTGCTCCCTTGATCCATGCCCCACTCATATTGTGAAACAATGTATTGACATTCTTCTCCCTTCATTGACAAAACTGGTTAACTTGGGCCTCAAAAATGGCATTTTCCCTAAACCTTTCAAACAGGCTATTGTCCCTCCTCAAAAAGTCCACCCCTTCAAAAGAGGACTTGAAGAGCTATTGACCAGTGTCTGGTCTTACCTTCTTCTCAAAATTGGTCGAGCGAATCTTGGCTGCCCAAATTAGATCCTGCCTATAAGTTGGGGCACTCAACAGAATCTGCCTTGTGCATCAAAAATGAGATTCACGTATCTCTGTCCAAGGGCATGCCTACAGCACTAGTGCTACTTGACCTGTCCGCGGCTTTTGATACTATTGATCATGACACACTCCTATCCTGTTTGTCATCTAGATTTGGTTTTGCTGGATCAGCACTAAAATGGTTTAGATCCTACCTCCAGGATCGTTTTCAGTCAGTCAAGATTGGTTCCAGTCTTTTGAATTTATTCAAATTGAAGTTTGGAGTCCCCAAAGGTTCTGTCTTAGGTCCTCTTCTCTTTTCCCTCTACACAACACCTCTTGGTCAAGTCATCAGAAAATATACCGGAGTCTGTTACCACTTCTGGACGTGGACGATACTCAGCTGTTCATTCACTTATCTCCTAATGAAAGTCTCAAGTCTATTGACCATCTTAAATAGTGTTTGAATGATATTCAGGTCTGGATGTCTGAAAACAAACTGAAGCTAAATCCTGATAAAACAGAATTCATAGTCTTTGGTGCCAAAGACAGATACAAATGGCTCAGTGGCTCATTTCCTGTCAATATCCTGGGTAATTGCCTCTCTTCCACAGATGTTGTACACAATCTGGGTGTTCTGTTTGATGCAAAGTTTTGTTTCACCAATCACGTAAATTCTGTTATCAAATCCTGTTTTATTAGCCTCAGGGACCTTCATCGCATCAGGAGGTTTCTTTCTGTGGATACATCAGTGGTGATTGCAAATGCTCTGGTCAGTAGTCATTTGGATTACTGCAATTCTCTTTTTCACAGTCTGTCATCCCGAAATGCTACAAGGCTCCAATATGTTCAAAATCCACTTGCACGGTTTGTCACTGGTGCTTCAAAGCACACTCACATTACATCCACCCTTAGGATACTTCATTTGCTTTTGGTTTATTAGTACCTCACCACTGGCTAGCCTAAGTATTTTGCACCATATCTCCCCTTGTACAAATCTGCCATGAATACAAGACGTTCCAATCCCAAAAATTTGTTCCTTCAGGTTTCCTTTTACTGTGCTTCCACCCATAAATCAAAGGTCCATTTTAACAATAGTTTCTCATATAATGCCCCTAAGTTATGGAATGATCTTCCATATGATATACTCAGTGCTCCAAATATCTCCAGTTTCAAAAACCTACCTATTTCAGAAATCATTCCCACCATAGCTTCTAACTACCGAACACCGGACCACCTCTCTGGGAACGACTCGAAACATGTCTAATGTCTTATGACTTATGCCTTACAAACTGGATGGTGTTCCTTAGAATCCGTAGATACGGAGATTAAGCACTTGGACCACTGATTGATTGATTGATGATATGCTGCCAACAGCCAGATGTTCCCGATACATAGCGCTAAGAACTTGTCCTTTGTTTTGACCATGTGAACCACACTCATATTATCACAAAAGATTGTGATGGCTGAATGCTCCCAAAACCAGCCCCACACCTTAAATGCTATCACAAAATTGAGCATCTCCAAGTGAGTGATTGTGAGTTCGAAGCCAGGTATCTCAAAAATGGGTGTAGCATAGATCCTATTCCACCATACTACCCCCATACCCGTGAGACATGCATCTAAGTACAACTCCTGCGAGTTATCAATGGAATCTTTCTTCAAACCTGTAACACCACTGAAATGGGGCAAGAAACGAATAAACCAGTCCAGATCCTGATGAAAGTCATGGGTCAAAGCAATCCTGGGAGTGCTACAGGCCCTAAATAGTGCCAGGATACGGTTGACAAAGGTCCTAGATGGCTTAACACAGTTCTGTATATATAGAAGCTTGCCCAGGAGAGACTGATAAGCTTTCTTGCTCAGAAATTTCTTATTTTTGACTGTCAAGAACTCACTATAGATCTGGGCCAGCTTATTGGGATCAATCCGCATAGTATTCGCTTGGATATCAATCTGAATACCCAGTACTGTGAGACACTTAGTAGGAGGTGTAAATTTATCCTGATTTATGGGCAAGCCCAGCTCCAGCAACAGGTCACGCAATTTTTCAAAATACTGCTCTGCCTCATACCGTGTGGCAACCACCACATAATCATCAATGTAGCAATGCAAGTTCACACCCAGTTTTTTCATCATGAAGGCAATGCTATCGGAACAAAGCTGAAATGCCTCCGTGCTGTGGACCCAGCCGAACACGAGAGCTCCATCAGTATAATAAGAGCCCTGCCATTTGATGCCAAGCTTTATGCAGTCGGCTGGATCCACTCGCAAGTTTCTAAATGCCCAAGCTACGTCCATTTTGAACAGTACTGGATCTGACGCATTCGCAATGTCCCTCACAATATCATCAATACAGGTAAGCTTCAAAGCAAAGTCCTTCTGATCAAATTTGTCCCTGTCTACATGGTCATTAAGGGAAGCACCCCTGGGTTATGAAAGGTCAAGTATTACCCTCCTCTTATCTACATCCTTAGGGCGTGTCATTAATGGGGAACAATGGACCTCCTCAGCCCCTATTTCATCAACTGGGCCCAACATTGCCCCAAGGGCGACCTCTTTGTCCAAATATTCTTGAAGAGCCTGTGAATGTGCTAAAGCGGAGTAATGGTTAGTTACATTTTTGTTATTTAACCGCTCATGGCTGACCAAGGACAGGGGAAACCCAAATTTCAGATAATTAATGACTCTTATCCAGATAATCTGCCAATCTGTCTTCCCAAGACCTCATACTAAGGCCAGATTTCAAAGGAAATCGAGCAACTTTGTAGTTAGGCTCATTAGTATTTCCGATAATTCGGGATATGTTGTCAATACTGTCAATACAAACGTCTTGTCTATCAGAACCAATAAACTCAAAATTATCCTGTTGTAAAGCAATGAAACTGGTTCTTTTATCCGATAAATTTGTGTCAACAATCCTAAATTTGTGAACACCACTCTTTGGTGCACCGACTTCGATCTTTTCGATAAGGGGGATATCCTGATCCTCCGATAACAAGACCGTCCTGCATTTGTTCAGCAAATACCTCTCGTGATGTATCATTCCAATCGACTCCAAGCAAAGCAGCAAGAATGTCAATAACATGACCCATGTATTGCTCATAGGAACAGCCATAATATTGGTTCATTAGCAAGTCCTTACAATAAGTATCATAAACCTGACTAGGAGACAATGTTAACCCCATCCTATGTTGAAAAAATACTTACAAATCCGCTTGTAACACAGCTGTAGTCGACAGAGGACCCAAAATATTGCCCTCAATCGGATGCAAACTGCATGATCCATAGTATCCACTTTTGTATTGATAAAATTTATGTTCCAGGTACTCAGTATGAATGTAGATCACAGGGAAACATGTGCAACTGTACTCATCAAAGCATTGTAAAACACTGACCCTACAGCACTGAGAAACAGCTGATTTGTTTTCATGACATACACTTTTTGCACTCCCATCTTTCAATACTAATAAAGCAATACACTCTCTGGGTTTTGTACAAAAGATCATTATTCTCTTCGTGAATAGGTTAAAAAATTGTGTCATTTGATACATGTTCATTAATACGAGTATAAAACGCTTTGTTACTGTCAGTACATAGATTAATGTCACCATTATAAAGGACACAATTGTCCAACACTTTATAGTTAATGTCATGACAACCAACACACGGAATTACACACAGCTGATCACAAGAAACACACTTTACATGTGAATACACATTATCAATATTATGGTGTGGTTCCAAGTGGTCGACCAGTGTCCTACCTCTGGCTGCTTGTGGCTTGTTTGTTCATCTTTAAATTGCATTTAGCTTTGGGGTGAGAGAGCGAATGCCCTTGTAACAATGAGAACATACATGCTTGTAGTTTCCATGGTTAAAATCGTGTACACAGGATCCTTCGTTATAATAACGACAAATCCTCACCTTCTGCTGGCTGGTAACACTCTGGCTGTTGAAAACTGCAACCTGTGACATACCAGTTCTGTTGAGGGCTCACTGGGTGTCGTTGACCCAAGAAAGTCGCCCATCCTCAACTTGAGTCATTGAAGCTGCCCAGGCAGATCAAACTGCAGGCCATGGAAGAGACACAGCATCAGTGAGTGCCATAGTTACCTGGGTCAACATACGTGTCATCAGTTCAAAGTCCTGGATGAGTAGAATGTTGGACAACTGCCCACTTGCCCACTGGTCCAGTGAAAGGTCATCATAAGAAGGTTTCTTAGTCACACCTGTGGATACATACCCTTCATTGGGCCATCTCAATTCTGGCTTGGCAGTACAGGTATCAGTGATATTGCAACAACCAGATTTTTTTCTCATGAAGTCCTTACCTGGGATAACATCCTGGTGGGTTTTGCTCCTCATACTGAGGCAGGAGTTTTGACATAGCCGACGAGATGCTTGGGATACTTCTCACAGTTTCTACTTATGGAATTATGACATCCCCGCTGGCTTCCGTGACTTCCATGTGGCCAGTGGATGTGTTACTCGACAGTGTGAGAGGAAAAGATGTGTGAGACGCTTTGGGTAGGGATTGATGACTGACAGGAACCCCTCCTCCCATACCTCCATGGTGTGCCTGCGAGTGAGTCCTCTGAGGAGCTATCGGAGAAGAATCCCTACCCAATCTGGATCCCTGAGGCAAGTTGAAGCTAACTGTCTCCCTAGGTTGGGGTGATTGTACAGGTGTGGACTTGGTGTCACCTCCCCTTTCCATTCTGTCCATACGACGGGCAAGATCCTGATTGGCGGCTTCCAACCGGGATAAAGCTGACAAGATGGCTTGGTTGGGATCCGGAACACCAACCACTTGTGAAACAGGAAAAAGAGTGTGATGGTGCACTTACAGTCCCATTGTCGGATCCAACCTAGAGATAGGAGCCATCCGCCTGAGAAGTCTTGTGTGAAGATGTTTTCTTGGTTCTTACTGTTGTAGCAGACAAAGACTTCTTCTTATTTGCAGATAAAGGTGCTTTTGCCCTTGTTGAAGGCATCATAAAATCAATCCGATAAGATAATCACAAAGTAATGTTAAAATCACTTAAAGCACTTGTAAAATAACTAAAATAAACTGAAAATTTTAAATAATTTTCTTCAACGTGTGTTTGCATTACTTTCTACATGAATAATGAACCTCAAAGCTTTGGAGGGAACTATTGAACTGTAACCTTATCCCTGATTGGTAGTTGTCAATAAATAATAATAGTAGAACCAGTGTGTTCGATTTTTAAAATGGGTACATAAATATTATTCTTAAGGTTGGTAAACTGACCCGATAGGCCCCTATTCAGGCAATATCCTACAAACTGATGTTCAATCTTAAATTGCCTTATCTTATCATTGGAAAGGTAACATGAAATCTAACATTTCCTGTGTTACAACTACTTGGTGATGGGACAAGCTGACTAGAATTGTTGGACTCATAAGTTCTTTTAGTTTTGACTTCACTGTGCATCGTGTGTCACTGTGATTAAAGTCATAGCTTATTGGGTATTCTTGAGGACATTAATTTCATTCTGCCAAAACATAATTCATCAATTTCTATTACACCACCAAACCAAAATTCATGTGTGTTGAAGGTACACTGTTGTTAAACATTTATCCATTTGGTGTGCTGTGTTTAACCATAGACAACCAACTATCAATACGCAATTACATTTAAAATATTTTATTCTTTTGTAGTAATCATGATAGAGGGGGAGTTTTTCAGTGAAGAAGACTTTGACCAGTCGCTTTATGACAAAACTCTTCAATTGGTCAAGAAACGAGACCAACCAGCGGAAATGGTAGTTAATCTACAAACTGGCATCTCGTATATTCATACAGCTGCCTGGTGGAATGATGATGAACTACTTGAACATATATTGAAGTTTAAGTTAGACATAAATTTTCCTGATGCAAAAGGTAGAACAGCATTAATGGTTGCTGCACAGAAAGGTCATGTTACTGTGTTTGAAAAACTTTTAAAACTTGGAGCAAATATGAACCAGCAATCAGATAATGGTGTTACTGCCTTGGGTTTTGCTCTCCATTTCAAGCACAAAGTCATTCTTGAGAGGTGCATTGAGTTTGGTGCAAATCTTAACTTTACAGATTTTGAGGGGAATACTTTTCTCCATAAAGCATGCAAACAGGGATGCCTTTCTGAAGTGGCCACCATTGAAAGACATGGGGTAGATGTTAATCACAGAAACAGTGCAGGTTTAACTCCACTAATGATATCCTGCCAGCAAGGGAAGTTGGATGTTGTCAAGTATCTTGTTACCAGAGGCAGTGATGTCCATGCAAAATGTAAGGAGTGTATGAGTGCATTTGAATATGCATTCCTGACAGATTGTGAAGAAATAGTGCAATACATGAGGATAAAGTCAAAGGAACCATCAAATGAGCAAGGAACAAAATTAATATTTACCTGTAAAGTGCAAGACCTCCAGCTATTAAGTAATCTCTTGCATCAAGGTGAAAACCCAAATGTTAAAGATCCTGCCAAGAGGTGGTGTTCTCTCCTGCATATTGCAGTTTCTGTTATGAATCGTGGCATGGTCAAGCTACTAATACATCATGGAGCGAATGTGAATGAAACAAATATAGAAAATAGAACTCCTTTGTTTGAAGCCTGTCTTATGGGTGATGAAATGATTGTTAGCTTTCTGCTTGAATGTGGAGCTAATACAAATATTAGGGATGAAGAGGAACGCAGTCCCCTCATGTGTGCCTGCCAAAGTGGATCTATTGTCATAGTTAAAATGCTCCTTCAAAATGGAGCATTGCAGTCTTTCAAAGACAAAACAGGACGGTCGGCACTTTGTCATGCCACCAAACATGGACACAGAGACATTGTGAAACTCTTCTGGGAAATTGGTCAAGTAAATGTGGACATACGTGATATAACAGGACGAACATGTTTGTCCGTGGCTGCTTCGAGGAGTGATTTTGAAATGTTGGATTTATTTCTATGTTGGGGTGCTGATATAAATTGTCAGGATAAGAATTTGACTACTCCTCTTATGGTGGCTGTGATTAATAATAATTTTTCAATAGTTAAATATTTAATTGAGCATGGTGCAAGGATAGACATTTACGATAATATTGGAATAAATGTGGTGCAACTTGCCCAGGTAAAAGGAAATGAAAATATAAGAACATATCTGGAAGCTAAGGCTTCCGCAAGAATTTCTTGAGCAGACCCGTGTGCTCCAATTACGTAAATTTTATACTGATATCTCCTCGGACACATCAGGTAGAGCACAACATGAGTTGTTTGATATGTGTAAAAATGGTTGGCTTTTTCCAGATCTAGTGAAGTATACTATAGAGAAAGGTGCTGATATCAACTGCAAGACTAGCGATGGATTTTCTCCCATACTGTTGCTTTGCTCAAACAATAACCTCAAGCACATTGAGGCATTACTACAGCATGAGCCACAGATCAATTGCCAAGATCCAGAGGGATGGTCACCCTTAATGTATGCAGTAAAACACAATCACCTGACAACTGTCCAGTTGCTATTAAGTAATGGAGCTGATGTTAATTTGCAAGAAAATCAGGGTAAAACAGCGCTAATGTTGGCTTTCGAGAATCAGAGAAGTGACATTGTTGAATGCCTACTCAGAGTGCAAACAATAGATATTCAGTGTAAAGACATACACGGAGAAACCACAATCAGTTATTGTAAAAAATACAATGCAGTTGAAGACATTTTACACATGGTGGTAGAAAAGGATAAGCAATGTTTAAATATTGGTGAAAGTTGTCAGCGTAAAGACATACATGGGGAAACCACAATCAGTTATTGTAAAAAATACAATGCAGGGGAAGACATTTTAAACATGGTGGTAGAAAAGGACAAGCAATGTTTAAATATTTGTGAAAGTTGTCAGTGTAAAGTTATACATGGAGAAACAACAATCAGTTATTGTAAAAAATACAATGCAGGGGAAAACAGTTTAAACATGGTGGTAGAAAAGGATAAGCAATGTTTAAATACTGGTGAAAGTTATTCTGAAATGACACATTGTCCCCCAGAGAACTATGAAACTAAATTTCTTGAGGCTTGTTCTGAGAGCAATTTAGCAGAAATTCAAATTCTTGTTCAGTATTATAAAGAATACTCAATGGAAACAATTGAAAAGTGTCTTACTCTCTTGACATGGAACAGTGATCTGGACACTCTCATGTGGCTTAGTTCCGTTGGGATAGATATCTTCATGGAATTTGGTAAAGGGGAGAATATTCTCTATGCAGCAATAAAAATGAATAATTTCTCTCTGGTTGAGTCACTGCTGGAAATGCAACAGACAAATGCTGCACATATAAGTAAAGAAGGTTGGACACCAGCCATGGTTGCAATAGATACTCATGATTGTGATGTTAGTCTTGTAGTCTCTCTCTTGGCAAATGAAAGAAAAGTGAATTTTGGTGTGGGAAATTGTATGCCTGTACTGTGGGCTCTGAAGAAAGGGGTCTATGAGATTTTTCACTACATTCACAACTTAAGATCTTATGATAAAATTTGCAAAGATTGCACCAATGCTAATCAAAAAGATTATATATTGATATAGCTTGATAAAAGAGGTGAATTTAAAAGAAAGTGTCAAACAATGGAAATGTTAAACAATCTTTTCTTCATAAAGGTTGTTCATATCAAGGTTATGATATTAAGATACCTTGGTTTTATGTTACTATGTCTAGTTTCAAGGAAATGAAAAGTGAAAAATTTTCAGAATTAGATCTGTCTTAAAGCTGAGCTAAAGGGGAATCCAGGGAAGCCCAGGTGTTAACAGAAATGATATACATGAGAATATTACACCGATTGATATAATTAATCCTTTTTTATATGACTAATCTTGCGGCTGCTTCGTCATTTCTTCTTTTTACAAATAGAGCTGATTGACTTATTCCCAAGAGAAGATTATCCATGTAAAGCCATTTTCCCCGTATCTTTATTCTTTTTAAAGTATGTGCATGAATGTGGTTGTTTCACAAAAATTCAATTTTGCATAACAATGTAAACTAAGTGAACTAAATATCTTCTATAACTTCTGTACTTAACTATTAATACATCAATTTAAGTTTCAGCAAAAATGTCACTTTACAATGATCATCTCCTATCAAAAGGGTCAATAGTATCATTAATATGAGGCAGCAGTTATAGTTCAGTGTACTTTGATTTAATTAATTTCTGTAGTTCTGATAGACTCAGATTTTTGTCATGTTTTGCACACGTAAAGATATAGAATCTTGCCATGAGTAAACTGAAATTTATTGTCCAAAAAAGGTTCAATGGGTGCACAGCCCAAAGTTTTGTTTGTGTCACTTAAGTTAAATGATGAATCAGTTGTTTTCTCAATCTAGGTCTGTAGGTTTTTCAAAAGATGATCTACTCTGTTACAGCCTACAAATAAATTTGTGGCCACACAATGGACTAATATCTGAGTCGGATAGTTTAATCTTGTACAAAAGTTCTTGTATTCTGAGAATCCTTCAGCCTATTCTTTAGTGAAACCAAATGAAAGTCTCACATAAAGTTCCAGTGTACAACGTTTGATCTGTGCTTGAAAATTAATGCAAGATGCAATCCAGACCTACAAATGGCAACTGCAAGGATGATACAAATAACTACTCCTTTAATTATACTGTTTCTATTTTTTGCCACAACCTGCAGCCACAATCTACATTGTAAACATTATAAACTAAACATTAAACTTCAATTTGAATTTTAATCAAATATTTTAACTTAAGGATATCCTACATCTTGATGATAAAAAGGTATGACATTTGCCTTCAAAATGAAGGATATTAATATGTCTTGGTTGCAAAATATAATACAAAATATATGTCTTGAACAAGACCTGTTATCAAAGTTGAAATGGAATTAGAAATCTGGTTAAATATGGCAAAATTGGAAAGAACTTTTCACAGACATTGAAACAAATGAAATCTTATAGCGAATATCAGACCAACTATTATGTGAAATTATTGTAATGTCTTTCATCCTGCTCATGATAAAAAGGTTTGTAATTATTTTTAAGTAAAGAAATAATTGCACAAATCAAGAAAGAGTAATGAACCAACTGTGTAATGTCCATCATATGTACATGAAAAATATTTATTTTTTTTATTTATTAAATAAAATCCACTACAATTAACTTTAGTATATGAAATTTATTTTTGTACAGTATTCATTTAAGGAATACTGTTTGTTTTTGTGGGAAATTAAAATTTTGTGTGACAATTTAAAGATGAAATAGAATAAAAGAAATAGATGCTGTGAGTGATATTTCTGTATGTCATCTGGTGCATAAGTACCAACCACAGGGTCTATCCAATCATGGAAAACCTGGAAAAGTCATGGAATTGCATTTTTTTAAGACCTGGGGTCGGTTTCACCAAGGGTCTCAGACTTAGGCTAAGTCAGGGACTTAAATCTGAGTATTTTGTCTTTGCCAAGTCCTGGACTTAAATGGATTTCACAAAGGGTGACTTAGCAAAGTCCATGCTTGTCATATAACCACAGTGGTTTTCAGTGTCATGTGACCCTTTATTTCTAGTCAAAATATTTTAGAAGTAACATATATCCCTTGTTTAGCTCATTTTATCTTTGAAAAAATGCTGTATTTTTAAATGGGAAACCTTATAATCATACAGATATGTCCACAGAATAATTTAGGGAGGTTTTCTATTTATTTATTCTTTATTTTCAAGCATTTCAAATTTTGAAGTGAGAAAAACATATGGCGGCCATATTTAAGCCTTTGTTTACAGAAGTTAAGCCCACTCTTGGGTAGACTTAGCTAAAGCCTAGACTTAGCAGCTTTGTGAAATCCTCCAAGTCTAAGATCACAGACTTAGCCTCATTTTAAGACAAAAGTCTTCAATTTAAGTCTAAGTCTGGGCTAAGTTCAATCAACCCCTGGAAAAGTCATGGAGATTGACTCTAGGTTCCTATCACAAAATTGCATTGTTCCAGTCTTTCATCTAGCATTTCAATACAAGGATATGTTTATGTAATCAGGTCAAATTTTGGTGTCTTCCACATCTTCCTGTACTGTTACTGGAACCTTGTGTGTGGTTCTCAAAGGCTAAACTGGCACATTCTGTTTTAATCGACTCCAAATCATACAGATATGGCCTTTTGTATCTTCCCTTTTGGCCTCAGTACATGTCTCTTTCATTTCACAAAGCATGTCAAAGGTCCTTGATTTTAGAGCTTTGGTCATGGAGAGGTCATAGAAAAAATATGGAAATTTAGTGGATAAACCCTGCAGCCATCTTTTCAGCTGCACCACTGAAATTTTCACTCAGAAAAATCAAATCTGGCCAGTTTTCCTGACATTTTCTAAAATATCTATTGTAGCAGCACACTGACTTTAAAATCTTAGGTATTATTCTATTGTAGTCTTGTAGTTTGGTCATAGTTTTGCCTTCGATGGTCCCGCTATTTGGAATGCTCCCCCTCTCTTGCCTCCTTCAGAAAACGGCTCAAAACCCACCTTTACACCAAGGCATACCCTCCTTAGTTTCACTCACCCTGGCGTTCTCCGTGGTGCTGAACTTTTTTCTGTCCCTGGACATTGAGATTGATTGATTGTTTTTGTTTTGTTGCACCTTAGAGTCCCCATCCTATTGGGGAGATTAAGCGCTATAAAAGTCCAATTAGAATTAGTCTATTTGTAGTTTTATGGAGCTTAATCTCTATCTTAGTGACAGACACACAGAAAAAGTTCCATATTTATTTAGCCAGATACATAGAGGGGTCATTGCCATTGAGAAACACTGGGTGGATACCATAGAAACTAGGGTAGGTATTGTGATGTTATCCCACTCTGCAGTAACACTGGGTGGCTCATACTTCTAAGACAACTGTATGTGTACTTACCACTAATGAATATGCAAAATATCAGATCACATGACACTGCTGTATTGTGTTTCATTGGTCCTTAAATATTTGGATCTGCGTGATCTGATCACTAACAGAAATATCAGATCACATGACACTGCTGTATTGTGTTACATAGGTCCTTAAATATTTGGATCTGCGTGATCTGATCACTAACAGAACAGTGGGTAACCTTATACAATTTTACTTTTCAATTTTTTTACTGAATGAGCAGAGAGAAGTAGCTGAAAGCACATTGGCAGATTAGTTATTATTGGAGCACATTAGGCTCTATCAAAGAATATCAGTCGATAAGGTTGCAATCAGCTTTCATGTAACCAACATACCCAACAATTTTAAAGTTTTCTCAGAATCTAATCTACAATATTGTAATGTTCCCGGTTGGTATTAACAACTAGAATGTTAGTTGTGTGTTAATGTTAACTGGTTTGTATGGTAGTGTGTTAGATGTGTTAACTACAACGATTTGCCTTAAAATCTTGCTCAAGAATCAAATCATCAAGTAAGTTCCAGTCAATCACCCAATCTACACAGTACAGTCAAGATTCTCTGCTTATTGTAATCTTAACCAGCTCACCACAGGTAAGATAATTAGTCAAAGTACTTGCTCATCACAGGTAAGGTTGCTTGTTTAAGTACCTGCTCACCACAGGTAAGAGATCAGTCAATTAAATAAGTTGCAGAGAAACCCTATGCATGTATCTCAATTCAATCATAAGTCAGTCTCACTCATGCATTCCAACAAAATAACTTAAAAAGAATTGCAAAACAAATAACAACTTTATTTAACTGGCATATTTAATAAAACTGGCATATTCAATAAATAACAATAAAAGTAATTCCTAAAGGCAACTACGGTGCACTAATAAAATCAAATGCAACGTGCACCTTATATCATATCTAAACTTCAATACAGTAATACAGTCAATACAGTGTAATACTGTCAATACACTCGACACAGTAAATACAGTTAATTCAGTCACTAATGTCAATACAGTCAAATATGTAAAAGAGTTTCAAGACTAATATTCACATTTAATAAGAATGTGTGCAATTAATTAGTATTCCACATACTAATAGTCAAAATATACACACAAATATCATAATAATAAGAGGAAAAAGTTGCACACTAGTATTCAAAATCATATGACATCCAATCAGACTGTGTGCAATTCATAAGCATTTGATATGCCAACAATCAAAACTATGCACATCAAATGTCCAAGTACATCAATAACACACGGTATTCAAAAACTGAATATGTGACATTCAGTTTTAAAAGCACATGTAACACACACCAAATTATAAGCAATTGTATCAGTGTATAAACATCAATATGTTTAAACAAAGTGTATAAAGTATACTGTCACAGAAGTATTAACAGTCAAAAAGTCGGTGTGTAACCAATAACATGCTCAGTGCAATGAAAAATGTCACACTGAGAAATAGCCAATAAATGTGCACCCTTTATCTGTCTAAATCAAATGTCAATGTGTCTTCACAGCATGTACATGGGTTTTAAAGATTGAATTTTTAAGTTGACAATAAATACAGCCCATCACAAATTAAATATGTTACACTGGAGTTAATGGATTAACTCTCTCCTTTCATATATACTACTTCACTACTTTGTTTCCAAATATGGAAATGCCAGTGAATGAGTGAGTACTACTTCACTCCTGTTATTTTTCAAATATAGAACTGTCACTGCTGATCAATGGGCTGAAGGAAGGGTTTTCATTGGCACAGAGCCAGACATGACCATGGATTAGCAGGTAATGTTAAAAAATAAGAGGTCATAGGTCATGCTGGAACGAGTTGTGCGAAGGATTTTCATTGGCACAAAGACGGACAGGATTATTGATTAACAGGCAGTGTTAGGAAAGTATGAGGTCATAGGTATTTCCCCCAACATACATGGTGGAAATTAGTTGGAGGATTTCTGTGCAGTTTTCAGATTATTTGTGGTAAAGTATTAATTGTTATCAACTATAAAGTGTGGGATAATGAATTTAAATATGTGTGGAAGCTGTATTCACTGTCAACTTTTGTCTAAATGGAATATATCAGCATTAAATGTGTGCACATTGTTTCTGTTAACTGACCTTTTCAGTTAATGATTCGCGCACATGTGAAATTTGTACATGCGCACAGCAAGATCAATAATGCGCTACCTCACTGTGGTGTTTGCACACAATGTTGCTCAGATCGATGTGCACACATGAGTCTCTCAAAAGAAACTGACTCTACAGCATTATGTTTGCCCTTATATAGCTTTTCAGGGACCTCTTGGTTTAGGAAGACAATTACAAAGACTAACAAAATATTTACCTAAAATGCAGAAATACTTTGGGTATCACTGTTAAATGTCTAGACAACGTAAATTGTTGAACAATTTAGCCACCACATGGATAAAATATGTTAAAATAACAGGCACTATATTTTGTCAAACCCTGGATCATCACACATAGAATGTAAACAAATGGCGCAAATTTGTAAAATTTAACAGCTCAATGTTAAACTTGGTGGATATTGTGAATACTGTAATGGGGAAAATATGAGTAAATACTGTGAATTGAAACAATTGGATAAATAGAAGCATTCACAAAAATTACAATTATAAACTGTGCAACTGTGCGCTCTCTGTAGAAATTGACAGGTAAGATCCAAGTTTTGACAAACTCTACGATTTACCAGCCCCTCTAAATCATAAGCATCACAAATAAGCACAAAAGAAATTATTCACTGTTAATAATTCATACATACCTTGAAAATCTGAAGTGTTGTTATTCAAATTGTAAAATAACTGACCTTATAACTACTATCTATTAATACTACTTTCTAACAAGAGAGGAGCAAAAAGAGAAAGACCAACCCATCATTGACCAATAAGAATTATAAAGTGAATAAATTGGTTAAAATGAGTATGCCAACATATTTTACCCAATTGAAGTACTGTTATAAAAATAGGTATTGTTTAAATATTATGGAATTTAAAATGAATAAAATTTACATTATATTTAATTTGGTTGAATATCCCAATTACTACAGTATTTATACCTTTATTACAATAACTGAAATGAAAATGGGCAACGAGTAATCCAAATGATGCATGTTTTACAGCCCTATGCTACGTTTCCATTTCTCCTCTTCAATATAAAATCTAATAAAGTATATTGAACCATTCTAATTTTTACTTTGTGTTCTTTTTTCACATTTGCACGAGTTTGTTAGCTTACCTTTTCATTGTACCAAAGTATGTGATAGGTGTGAGACTGCTTTTAGTGAATAACATCTGCAGTTTGAGAGGATGATTGATGATGTAACAACTGTCTGTGTACTAACCTGTGCCATATAAAGTACTATGTATGAGGGCATTGCACTATTATCAGTGGGGTCTCATGATAAAAAGTCGTTAGTTTATGAGAGAAACACAATATGGATATATGTGGGGAGAGCTGGACAAATCGGGTCTTTGAGAACTATACCTTTTATTCTTTGTCGTTTACTAACTTGTTTTTCTTAGAATTATTAAAAGTGCAATTGGTTAAATAGAGATCAAGTACTATAAAAGCTTTCATAACACTATATCTCAAGTTCAACCAATGGCTTCTGTTCACTGACAAATAATGTTATGATTTTTGCCCTTTAAGAGTACAGTAAATTTTGGGGGGATGATTAACTAGGATATTTATTATATATACTTAATGAATATTTATGTGAGTCATTGTCTGGGCTTGTGAATTGATTTACGCTGCAATAGAGACTCCTGGCGACCATTTTGGATTTGTGTTTGTAGTTATACTTTATGATAACAGGGATAAAAAGCACTAAATAGTCATGTCATACAGCACTTGTTTCTATATCAAATCTGTTGATGTTAATATTCTATTCTGTTCTTTTTTTCTATTGTACTCAATCAGACTCTAAGCACGACACCCAAACCATTTCAATAATCACTATTCTGTAGATATAGGCAGGTCAGCCAGTAACCACAGAAATGCCGGATAGTGTATATGCTAAAGTGGGAAAGTGTTTTTTGAAGAGATAAGATATTAGCTAGTCTGAAACATGCAATAGTTGGGACATACCGACCATAATCAGGAAAATCATCAGGTAAATCATTTCAAACTGTCGAAGTGTTAAAAACAAAGTTGAATTTTTTTTTTTTTTTTTTGGGGGGGGGGGGGGGGGGGGGGGGGTTGTACAGATGGGTAATATTGAGAAACTTCCAGGAACCTTTTGTCTCAACATTTGTATCTTGTGCCATATCTTCCACAACAAATAGACAAAAGAGAACCAAAATGGCTGGGATGACCACTGCTTATAATCCATAGTGGCTGTCTTGAATACACAGTGAAATTTGACTGGCAACCAAAGGAGTTGTTTGAGATAGGTTTAACCTTTTTAAATTTGACACTAATTTGAACTGAATAGAAAAAAAAACTAAAGTACCACTGATCATTAATCAGTTCAGACAAATGTACAATTTCTATCAGATTAATACTAAATAAAAGTGTTTTGTTAATTATTGACCACAAGGTATATTTAACCAAAACATCAGTGACTAAAATCTGGGAATATCTACCTCTGCTAAAGAGATTACGTAATTGGAGATGTGTTTTAGTCTGTTTATTCTGTTGGTCCATTGTTGACATTTCCACAAATTTTCAACAAAGTCTGTCCGTAACTTTTCAAGTTATTTTGTAAACAAACTGACAGACTGACAAATGCTAATTACATAGTCTCTTAGGCATTGGTAAATATAAGCTGTAACACCATAAATATAAGTCAAAGCACTTGAAGACTAGGCCTAACTGCTTTGCAACCGTCAATATTTGTTGTGAGTATTCAGGGTATACACAGGGAAGAACTAAAAAAATTGGAAATAGTAGAGAACAACTGATTTTGTAGTTTTCATGAGATCTTGAACAAAACTAAAAACACCATTACAAGTTTCAACTTCTTTATTCCAATTAATTGAGTTATAATGAATACGTGACATGGGTAGTTTATATGATTTTAACCAAAACCAATATGGTTGTCCAAACCCCTGTATTATCTAGTATGGGTCTCATACAAATTTAAAGTTCATGAACGTTCTTGTGGTCATTCACTTGCCCAGCAAAATCTCAGCGAATTCTTGCATCTCAATTTTTCCATTCCCATTGTTGTCAAAAGTTTGTAGTATCACAGACTTGTAGGCTTCCACTTGACTAAATTTGGTATCCTAGAACATTTTCAAAAGTTTGAATGTTCAGTGTTCAGTATATGATTCATACATATATGGCATTACATATAATATAACATATAAGTATATAATATTACTAAAATTTATTTGTTACATCAACTTGTACTTTTGTCAACAAATTTAAACAAATAAGCTTTACTGATCAGATAACTAGGAGGCAGTGCCTTGCCCACTGGAAGTGAAAAGGTCTAAATGTCAGTTCAGATTTGATTCACTACTACTCATCTCATCTGCTTCATCTACTACTGAAGCCAGGTGAGAGGACACGGGTTCAAACCCAGGTAAAGGCAGGTACACAGTGACACAAAATGGTGGTCCTCTACCACTGTCCTATCTGCAGTGTGAGGTTAAAGAACCACAAGGACGTTGATAAATGGTCACCCTTGAATCTCTTTCTTTCAGTTGGGGGAATGTCAGTTACTTGAGAGCTTGTAGTATGTGGAGATATTGCACTAAGTATAAATACCCAGTATATATATATAATATAAAACAATATAAAATCTGGATCCATATCAGATTTGAGGGGTATTAAGGCAAGAGAGAAGGCCACCTTGTGTACAAATGTAACCCCAATCTGATTTACAGTTTCTGAGTGTTTTTGTGGATATTGCCAAAAAAACACAATAAAATCTGTATCTGGAACATCTCTCAGACCGACTGAATAATTGAGAGAGTGTGAAAATATGAACCTCATCCGATAAATAAATTTTGAGTTATTCATGAGCATATTGCAGAAAAATTCACCAAAAAATGCCTCAGAAATGGTAAGTTAAAATACATTTTTACCTCATGTGACCTTCTTATGAGGTCATATAAAAATCCAGCAAGTTCATCATTTTCCAAATGATAACTGTCATTCTAAAATAATCACAAGACATGGTTATACCATTCGACAGTTGTAACCTAATTGCTGATAGGTTTTATGCTACAACACACAAAAGCAAATGCTCTGGTTCATGTATATTTGATAGGAAATGTACTTAACCTAAGAGAACGTCAAGTTTAAAGGTACTCTACCGGATTTTCAATTGACTATTAACCACAACTGTACATTTTAAGCACAAGGGATGGATAACCCAAATTAAGCACACCGCCAATATATTTATGCTATTTTTATCAGAGCTTCATAGGATACCCACTGAAATAAAGTGTAATAGGCCTTTGTAGATAGATAAAAAATAACACATGAACAAAATGCTTTATGGGATGACAAAAAATAAAGCTGTTTAAAAATGAAATGTTTATATCATATGGTAAAACAGCCAACTAAGATATGCATAACACGCAAAAAACATATGCAATAATAAACGCTTTTGGTATATCATGTTATGAAAAAGTACTATTTGCTAGAAAAGCTTGTATTGATTGAAATTATGAGCTCAATACATGAGTTTATATTTTGTCCATAACCAAGTGCCTTTTGGGGTTCATTCTCAAATCCAAATATATTTTGAAACTAAAGTACATCTGCAACCTGCTTTCATATTATTGCTCAAAACTTTAATGGCTCCCATCATGTTGATGGAAACTTGAACAACATATAAAGTACTATAACATACTTGATCATAATGATGAAACATCTGGAGAATTTCATCTTCATTAGGACTGGCCTGATTCTGTAAAGAAGACAGAGAAAGTCTGAAAATTTGTGAATATACTACATGAGACTCATAATTCAGCAGTAATAACAGAAACATTTGTACAGTGCAAAACTGATGAGCATTCTATAATGTGCTGGAATCCAAGCAAAGTCGTAACCCAGTGAACACCAGTCAGTGGAGGGTGACTATGGTGATTGGTATATGTACAAAAAGTAATAAAACATTTCTTTCAATGGGATTTTACAAGTCACAACAATCAACAGATACTCAAGCGGGATGGTTTGACCACTTGTACAATTTCACTGAATTTGGGTCACATTTGGTGATCAGTCATCTTCAAAGTTAAACTTGTGAAGGTTAAATCATTATTCTCAAGGTCACAAGGCCTTAAACTTAATTCTGCCATTGGTGGTTGTATCCCTTTATAAGGTTCCATCATTTTCAGAGATATGTCATTTCTACAGATATTTAATAAATCATGATGCTGGTGTCACATATATTAATGTGTTCAGTTTCCTGTGGCAGAATAAGATGTTGTATAATCTCAGTTTCTAGTTTTTTCTGCTTTTACCCTTGGTGAAATGTGACCTTTTTATTTTAATTTCTCAGGAAGAGCATTTGAGTGGGATAGAAGAAAGCAATGCAGAGTTGATGGTCAAATTTTGAAACGATTATAAGTATTGTTATTGTTAAGATGTATTGATTCCACATTTGAATCTAATCTAATCTACTGCTTTGCAGGCACAATATCTTCCCCACACTGGGGAACTCAGTGCGCTGAGCTAGAGAAAATATTTATCATAAGAATAATAAAGGGGGGGGGGGGGGGGGGGGTAAAGGTATTAATCTGGAGTTATGGGCCTGACTAAAATTGAAGGACACTAAGTGGTGAAACTGGAGTTGAACAAGTGAGTTTTCAGGTGTTTGGTGAAGCATGTGACAGAGGCTATTTCTTGTTCGAAGACGAAAAGAGTTCCAAAGAACAGGTGCTTAGTGAGTGAAGGAAAGTATTTGATTTGTGAACTCTGCGGTCAAAGGTGGAGATGTGAAGGAACTTGAGTTAAGGGCTGCTACATCTCGTATTTCTAGAAGAGGTGTAAGGGTGAATTTATTGGTTGGCCATGTTTTTGTATGTACAAGCTGCAATCATCGTAGATCAGAATTGGTGAGAAATACAAACAGGGAATTGCAGTATTCCAATCTGCTGCTCACCAAAGCATTTGCCAGAAGGACTGATACTTTAAGGTTGAGGAGGGAACAGATTCTCTAAAGGTATCTTGCATGAAATTTATTAGTATTTGTTTTCCAATGGTGTCAAATATATATGTTGCCATTGTAATCTATCACAGCCATTAATCAAATGTAATATAATGTACTGCTATATAAAACCCCTAAGTTGGGAATCTTGCTGAGTGAATATTGGACACGCTGCTGTATTCTAACCCCCAAATCTCTGAGAGGTGGAAACAAGGAACTGCAATAGTGTAACCAAATACTAACAAAACCATTTGCCAGAAGTACTGATGTATTGATGTTCAACAGGAGAGGTATCCTCTTTAGATCTCTTGTACTAATCTTTCTTGACTTTTTGACTTGGAAAACATAATTAGAAGGATTAAATCGCAGTGCAAAGACCACTGACAGTTGAGGAGGGAGGATTACCAAGAATATTAATTATAAATAAACAGGGTAGTTTTGAGGATGGTTGTTGTTAAAGAAAAATCAACAAACTTACCACAAAATTGTTCTGAACCAAGTAATTGCCTTGTGCATTTAAAAGCCTATAAAAAATACAAACATTGAATTTTAGACTTGATTATAAGCAGTGTTCATCAGTTAGAATTTATTATCCAATCTAGGGCCAGTTTTCTCAAAATAGAGAGAAGTACAGATCAGGGAATTTTTTTGGCATTGACCAGGGCCCTTTACAATTGAAAATTTGCTTTGTAATCAGTAATCATGCACCGCTGTTTTGTAGACATTTCAATACTTATGTATTCCACAGATAACGGTATACATCTATTATAAAAGGCACTTTTTACACAGAGCATATTTTTTGATTGTATTAAAATCAATTCAGAAATGTCAAGTTGAATATTGACATTTTCATGTTTTAAGTGATACAAACAGAAAAATAAAATTCAGTTAAAATTCTGCCCATCATTCTGAGCTATCAAATTAAAAAGAAAAAACATTTTTTTTATTGAATAATACAAATCATTGCCAGTATGGAGCTCAATAGCTTTTTCTCCTTTCTTGCTCTGTGTATATATGTTTAAACAACAACAACAAACACTCGTCTATTTATAAAGAAAGAGGAGGAATATTATGTTATATCGCAACCTGCATGTATTTAACTTTTCATGAATACAATACAATACAGAATAGGTTTAGCAGAAAATCTTTCAATATAGGTAAAATATTTAGACAATTCCTGGGTTTTTGGAGCACTCCAACCATATCTTTAGGTATAATTTTTAAAACAACAACAAATGTAACAAAAGGAAATATTTAAGACACTAAAGAAAGAAACACAGTATTATTGCATAAAACAATATTTTTGTTTTTCAGATATTGCTAAGGATGTCCTGCATTTATGACATTTAGTACAATTAAAGATAAATTTCGTTTTCTGTTGCTTTCTGTTTTACCCTTTCAATCTACAACTATACCGATGACCTATTTTAATGTTCTGCCAATATTTTTGTCACCAAATACGTTGTGTGGCTTTGATCTCCCCTTTGACAATATAAGTCAAAACAGTACTTGTATCAGAGTCAGACTCGCCTCCCACCTCAGAGATCAGAGTTTAACCTCAAGTAGAAATGCTAGATTTCTTAATGGACTGTAAAGTCTAGGTATTTTTTGTTTGATTATTTGCAAATAACTAAAAAAATTAATGATTTTCAACAATGCACCAAAAACTGATTACTACATTTTGGTGGAAATCCAGATTAACGTCTGGATGAAAGAATTTTTAAATGACCTTTAGCATTGCAGTTATAATCAACATTGGAAGTACAGAGCTTTAGGGAAGGTTTTGTGCTAACTACTTTTCGAATTAATTAACTAACATACTTACACAGCTGTTTCAGCCAAACCAAGTTTTCCATCTTGATTGGTATCGATTGTGCTTAACTGGAGAAAACAAAATTGTTAATAGGCTTAAGATAAAATGAGAAATAACATCAACAGGACTGTCAATATGATATTCAAAAGAGATAAATACTGATTGCATTGATTCAGACAGTTAAAGAACAGGGCTTGTATTCTCGAAATGGGATCAGACAAACGTTAGTGGAAAATCAACTCAAATTTTCCCATGTGTTACTAATCCCTTTTATAGCATTATAAACTAACTGTCACTTCTTTACTAAAAGGAACTTCATAATATATTCATAATCCATATGGAGGATATGAACATCAACAATACAAATTGACTAGCTGTATGACATATTTTGTTTCATTAATATTCAAACAGCATATTATTTTCTGTAGACCTATAAGACATGCCATCGTTGGAATTGATTATTTGGGTTTTTTTAGATATAGTCAATACTTTCATGAGGTCAGGTGATTGCAAGTCACTTTTAGGGAAGGAGGCTTTGTAAAACCGAGTGTTATTTTAAAGGTGGGAGAAATTCAAGAAAAATCTTACGTTTCAGGTGAATTTATCTTGATGAGGCTTTGGCAAACTGGGTCCAGAAAGCTTATCTAGTATATAATGTACACAATACTAAAGGGCCTTACCATTTCTTCTTTGTATTGTGACATTGTGTCTGGATCAACTGGTTGATCTGGGTAATTTTCATGGAAAGTATCACGCAACAAATGCTGCAAAACATCAAGCAGGAAATATTGTGTATGGAAACTCAATTTCAAACAAAGAAGAAAGGAATAAATTGACAACAATTAATATGACTTTACGAAGGAGCTTCAGAGAAGCTGACTAGTTAATGAAAATTTGTTTATTTTATACACACACAAAGGTCATAATAAAGTAGACAGAAAGTCACATGATACCAGAAAACATGCTGAATATGAGTAAATACTACACTTAACATTGTCTTAATTTTGTAACTTTTCTCTCAAGTGCATCCGCATGTCTATGTAAGGAAAACTTACAAGACCTGGAATGTGTTCATTAAAATTCTTCTTTTTACAATAATCTTATTTGGATCTGTTATTAACCATTTTATGGACAAGAACCATGTTTAAGAATATCATTTTTTAGAGTTGCCATAATATTGTTTGACAAATTTTGTACATACAATACTGGTCAAATGGAATATTCATTTAATCAGTTTTAAGAAATTCATTAGAATTAATTTTCCCTAATGGCTAGTTTGAAAGTTTTATCTGTGCTGGAATCTGAACTAGAAACAATATGATTTTTTGGTAAATGTAACACACGTCAGTTTCTGTAGGCGAGAGGAGAGAGCAGTAAGCATTACTGATACTGTGAATCACTAAATCTACTAGTTGTATATTGTGTCATGTATTATGCACATAAACATAGAGATGTCTGTTTTGGTTAATGACTTAGAATGATGGTCACCACCACACATATTCAGTAGGTTAATATATATTTGTACTTATATAACCCCTGATTGTTATCTGATGGTCCAATGGCTTACATTCACAGTTCACAGTCTTCTGTGAAGCCTATATTTCTATTATTCTATTATCTACCTATATTTGAATTGTTGTTTGTGACCTTGTCCTTGTAAATAGACCTTCTGTGTGCAAGGTACACATTAAATAAAATGACCTGTTGGGTAAAGTGGTGCCGCACACTCTTCACCCCTCTTAATTGTACATTTTGCAAATGAGAGAAGCAGACAGGAAATGGTTATCATGTTTTGTCAAACACATCCTATGCAATTGTCATCCCGGTTAATCACACAAAATTGAAACTACAAAAACACACAAAAAGTCAAAACACAATTGAACCCTGATTACTTAAATATTTTACATGTGTAAGTAGCTTATGAGGCCAGAATGGGGCATTATCTATGTATTATATATTGACAGGTTAAGAAAAGACTGTTCATCATAATACTTTTACAACAGATACACTTTTCAGGTTTATTGATATAAGATTTTATCACACACTTTTTTTTAATATTGTCCAATAATAGCCTGATGAAATTTATATAGAAAATATATAATAAACTAATAATGAGCCAACGTCTGCATACACCTGCACTTACTTACATCTAACTCTGCTTTGTCAATGTAGTCATTGCCATCTGTGTCATATTCTTGCCAAAATTTCAAGAAGTCCACACTGGAAAGATTTTCGGCAACCTGTAACAAAGGAATTCTTTTGAATCACAATTTATCTATTTATCTGGGTTTTATCGTCGCTTTCAACACTGAAAAGGTTATATCATCACAGTTAGATTTAAGGGAAGATGAAACCAGTACCAAGGTTCTGTACTGTAAACTGCCGACCATCGGTTACAAATTGCCTCTTTCCTACATAAGTTTCGGACTTTGAAGCGTTGATCTCAGAGGTGGGAGGCGAGTGTGTTACCACTGTGCCACCATGGCCCCCTCTTTTGAATCAGAAAGACAATGTCTAAATCCAACAAAGAGGTAGTATACAATACACTAGTATATGAAATATTGTTCAATACTTTATTTTTGTAAATCATGTTTCAGGTGAAAATGCAAGACATGGCACCTCGTAAATCATGTTTCAGGTGAAAATGCAAGACATGGCACCTCGCAAATATCATTTAAGCATCTCTTACATCCCGTCGTATGTGTATAGACACGTAAGTGTGCTGCAAAATATCTGTTGCAAGTCACTCTTAAGTTCCCCTTGAGACATGGATGCGCTTGTAGACATCCTGCGTGCACGCACAGGAAATGTGCATGTCAATTTTTATTGCAGGGCCTGTGCGACCTTGATATTTTGTCACAAAATCGCAAGTGTACCTTGAGGGTCCCTTGCAAATCAGTCGATTTTTCTCTGTAACCAGTACGTACGTGCACATACGATGGGATGTAAGAGAGGCTTTAGAAAGGAACAAAGGATACAAACCAGCCTGTATTGTTATTGGTAAAAATATGTCTATCAAATATCCAAACTTCAAATTTCCTAAAATAATTTAAGGAGGTATTCTAAATCTTTGTACTTTAGTTACAGCCATTTCAAATTTTGAAATGACAACACATTTACGGCGGCCATATTTAAGCCTTTGTTTACAAAGGTTACTCCAAGGAGGACTTAACTTTGTGCCCAAGACTTAGCCAAAGCTCTGAATGTGCTACTTTGTGAACTCCACTAAATGTAAGACCACAGACGTCTTAACTTTAAATCTAAGTACAGGGATGGGTGATAACTGTGCTCAAGTTTCTGATGAGGAAGCACACAAGACTTTCAAAATACAGATTGTCAATAGAATTTACGACAGTGTAAGATCTTAAACAATACAATTAAGTGAACTTTTTTTCTATTTTTACCAATTTTTATCTAAATTAGTTCTTCAATGTTACCTATATTTATTGATCAAAATTTTAATATGTAAATATTTTGTCGACATGGGTTTTTCCTCATTTATGGGCTGTATAATCCATGTGGTCTGTAACACACACCATTGTATTGTATGGTAACCTTAAACAAAAGGCCATTCCTCAGTGTAATTGCATTCTATTTCAGTAATATATTTTACCATGTGTTAAGAGACAAAGACATACTCACAGTCCTTCCATGTAAAACCAAGAGGCCAAATACTAGACTTGAGACAGCCTTCATCATGATTCAGTGGATTAAATTGATTTCTAATTCAGAGGAGATAATCTGCTTAACTGAAAAATTAAAACAATATGGGGTTATGATGAGTCCTATACCTTTATAAAATTTTTATTAAAAGGAGAGTTATTGCTAAATTTGTTTTCTTGTTTTATTGCTATGTTATATTTGTTTTCAAAACTTTATGAGTACAGTTGAAACTTCAAAGATAAATAACTGTATTCAGCTTTCTGTTTTGGTAACAAGCCAGTTAATTACTATTCATTCGTTGTTGTGTTGTGAGTTATACCAAAAGCTATATGTCAGTATTGCCTAAGAAAACATTCTATATCTATGTTGATTAAAACAGGACATTTCATTAATGCAAGCAGAATAAGAAGACGATATGAATATTTCTTTTTTGCTTTAAACTGATGCTGCTTTGATTCAAGCAATTTAGTATGTCAGTATCTATGTGTTTTGCAAGTAGACATAAATCAGAGAATAGTAATTTTAAGCTCTCTTTTATGTTAATAAACTATTCTTTTCATCACCTAAATTTTGCGACAGTGCAAACACTGTACTTTAGGTGGCACATTCCACAAATTAGCAAAAATATATTGAGATATGACATTGAATTCTTACCAATCAGGATGACTGATATAAAATCATTGAACTGTATGTTGATTCGTCAAGTGTTAACTTGAGGTGTTGATTTCAAAAAGAATTTCTATAAAATGAATGATTTTCCTATAAAGGGACCCTAAAATAATATGCGAGATATTTTATGCACACCATAACCCCATAGCATGTGTTTGTGACAACGCATTGTCTGAACAAAATAAAACCACACAAAATTTGCATAAATAAATCTTGAACATGCAATTCATTCTGAACTAGTGCCTTATTATATAGCCAAGTAGCATACACATGTTACCATTATTGTACAGTGGCACACAGATTACTTCATGTTAAAAATAAACATGATTAAGGAAGTTTAGAATGGCTATATGGGGTGGTTAATCTTTAAAACATGTACTACCAACACATGAGGTCCGATTAAGGAACCATATGGTGAAGATCATGAAGCATACTTCATATACATGTTGATATGACCACACAGAATAGTTTGAATGGATCCTCAAAGGAGATATCTAATCTAATCTATTGCTTTACAGGCGCAATATCTTCCCTACTGTGGGGAATTCAGTACACTAAGTTTACAAAAATATTAATCTTTGGGATAGTCGAGGGGTGACCAAAGGGAAGGAGACTCAGTGGGGAAACTAGATTTAAAGAGGTGGGTTTTCAGATGTTTCTTGAAGGAGGTGACAGAAGGGCTGTTTCTTTTTTGGAACAGAGTTCCAAAAAGCAGGTGCATGATGACAGAAGGCATTAAAATGTGTGATTTGTGAACTCTGTGGTCAAGAAACTCAGTTTTAGGGCTGCTGCATCTGCTATTTCTAGAAGAGGTGCAGGGGCGAATTAATTCACTTAGGTAGGCTGGTTGGCCAAATTTGGTATGTAATAAGGAATATTTTAAATTATTCACTGTATATTTATTCGGGAGTTATACATAAGTTCTGCATTTTTGGCAATGCTCCCCTTTGTGAAGGTCTGCACTTTGTAAGCGCTTCGCTATAGACAATGGAACAAATAGTCTCTTGGTATGCTTAATACTTTCTCTCCCCAAATAAACGTTACTTGTTTGTTTGAAACTGCTATAAATCACATTTCATTTGGGTTAATTTTAATTATTTACAGTTTGCAACATCTGGTTTGAATGCCTATAGATTCATATAGTTAGAAATGTTAATTGTGTCACGCTAATTCTTACAGAAGTACAGATTCACTAGTGATTTACTTATTCTTACTCGAGTTAGCTGTACACATCATTGTCCTTGATTGCATCAGTGTGCTCTTGACTCCTATTACAAATATTGTGAACTACTCCCTACAGGAGGGCAGTTTCCCACCCTGTTTTAAGACTGCACATGTTACACCCTTGTTGAAAAAAGCTGGTCTTGACAGGAATATTCTCAAGAATTATCGACCAGTGTCCAACCTCAGCTACATCTCCAAACTAATAGAGAAAGCTGTGGCTAGGCAGATAAATGAGCACATTGCTCATGAGGGTATATCCAACGAAAACCAGTTCGCATATAGAGTTTTTCACTCAACTGAAACGGCATTGCTCAAAATACAAAATTACATTGCAACATCAATGGACAAGGGTGCCGCTGTTGGATTAGTCCTTTTGGACTTATCAGCAGCTTTTGACACAATAGACCACTCAATCCTATTCAACTGCCTTCAGCACTGGTATGGCATTGATGGGGTAGTGCTTAAGTGGGTCCAGTCATACCTCAATTCACGGAAGCAGCGGATCAAAATAGATGGACATCTTTCAGAAGCTTTTCAAGTCCCTTACGGGGTTCCCCAGGGCTCTGTTCTGGGGCCACTCCAGTTCAGTCATATCTAAATTCAGTGTCACCCATCATATGCAGATGACACACAAATTTACTTGGAACTCGACTCTAGGAACTTCGATTCTAGTATCACTGAATTAACAAATTGCCTCGAGGCGGTCCAGGCTTGGATGGGAAATAATAAGTTTAAATTAAATCCTGAAATCAACATTCCCAGTGAGTTTTCTTGGCAACACCATGGATCCAGCTGAATCGGTAAAATACCTTGGTGTCATCCTGGATGCTGAAAATTCAATGCAAAGACATGTGGCTAATCTATGTCGCATAAGTTACTACCATCTCCGGGAACTACGAAGGGTCCGCAGGTACTTAAATCATGAAACAGCTGTAAAGGTGGCAAATGCCTTGGTTAGCAGTCGCCTGGATTACTGTAACTCACTGCTTTACAACACAAAAAAGGCATATACTAGCAGGTAACAGAGAGTTCAAAATGCCTTATGTCGGACGGTGTGCAAGCTAAATAAATACTGTCATGTCACACCCTTCCTGCACAAACTACACTGGCTCCCCATTCATTACCGTATATTGTTCAAATATAATCTCCTCACTTATAAAGCAATACATTTCAGCCAACCTCCATATCTTTCCGCTCTAATTAGGCGGAGTGATCTCACACGGGACAATCGCCTATCAATTTCCTCATCTAAACCAAATAGACGCTCAGGGCTACGCAGCTTCATAGCAGGGGCTCCCACAGAGTGGAACAAGCTTCCCCAGGCCATTAGAACCATAGAAAGCATTTCTGGTTTCAGAAAACAGTTGAAAACATATCTTTTTAGATTAGCTTATCCTCCACCATAGCCTATCTCCCCCATCGGACGCTAATATGGAAAGGGACCTCTTTTTGGAACTGGACTATCCCTTTTTGCACATCAGCGCCTTAGAGGATGTTTACATCAATTTCGGCGCTTTATAAGTGTTTCTTACTTACTTACAGTTTAAATGCTGTATATTTAATTAATACTTCTTAACAAGCTTACAGATTAGCTTCATAATATGCAAGTAATACTTAAAAGGAATATGTAAATGTTATAACTTGTTGTTAGTTATGAATTCCTTTGGTGAATTTCTACATTTAATGGAGTGACTAAATTGTTTTAGGTATGAATTCCTTTGGTGAACTTCCACACTTAATGTAGCAACTAACCTGTTTTAGGTATGAATTCCTTTGGTGAACTTCTACACTTTATCTAGTAACTAACCTGTTTTAGGTATCAATTCCTTTGATAAACTTCTACACTTAATGTAGCAACTAACCTGTTTTAGGTATGAATTTGCTTCGAATACTTCTACACTTAATGTAGTAACTAACCTGTTTTAGGCATGAATTCCTGTGGTGAACTTCTACCACTAACGTAGTTATCTGTAAATTGTTTTTCTATCTACCTCATTCTTTACTGTTTCCAGTTTAGAAACAAAGTTTAAATCGATTGTCTACCAGTTTGTTTATGGAATATCCATTTCATTCCAAGATGTTATTTCATTGACACCATCTGTCCCACATTGAAACTGTTTTGCATTAAAGATTGTTAATTGCTATTATTTATCAGGAGTTGCTTGAACTTGTTACTTGCTATTGATGTTAAATTGATAACAGCTTTTTTAAAATATTCAATATAATCCAAGCAGAAGTGGACACATCTGTGGATTTTGATGTTTTAAATGTACACTGATGGACATGACCACATACTTCCAATATGCTGTAAATTTAATGTTTTGAGACATGCCTGGAGTAGACTACATTATAGAGGCTCTAGGCTGTTAAAGTGTACTTTATGTACAAGTCATTAAGATACTCGTTTATATATTCATCACAGTAAGTCGCATATGTGGCTTAATAAATAAATAAATCTTTATTTCAGACTCATGCAAAAATGGTCCATAGCAATAAAGTAAAAAAAATAATAAAAAAAAAATACATAGGCAATATATAAACATAGTTACGAATGTAGAAGATTTAAAAACACAGCAAATAATCAAATATACTCATAAAAACTATGCAAAAAGCACTAACTTGTAAAGAACCCAAGTGACATTGTCACCTAGACATAAATACTCTCATTCCACAATTTTAAAAGCTTGGAACGCTTTGATACTGTACAATGGATATAGGCATTCAACAACTCATTTTCACTGGTATATATTCGATGACTAGTTCCTAAAATCAAGACCCTGTTTATTTCTTTGAAATATTTCACGTTATTTTCTACAAACATTTGTGAGGCACTGCAATACATGGCATAATCCAATAAAAACCTAAAAGCATTATTGTATGACATTGTCAGTTTTGAGTAACAGCTCTTAGTGTATGAACTCCATAAGGTACTACAATACATGTTACACAGGTATGACTTAAATAGTGTCTTCTTAACCTCAGTAGAACACAACCTAAAGTTGTGCAATAACATGTTGCATTTAGCATAATTGCTACTGATTTGACGTAGAATGTCTTTATCATCATTAAGATCAGATGTGAAATAGCAACCTAAATATTTATAGCATGAAACTTGCTCAATATAGGATGTATTCATAAACATATCTGGGAAAGGAACTTGACACTTTTTGTCAGATGAACTATATACATGCATTGTTTTTGTTTTGGCTTCATTAAAACATATGTCTAATAGGTGTCCATAGTGCACACAACAATTTATCAGTTTCTGAAGTCCAGTGGCACTGGGAGAAACTAAAACAAGATCATCTGCATACAGAAGATGGTTTAAGATTCTATTACCAAGCAGACAGCCAACATGTATGTCATTTAGTTTAGAACTGACATGGTCAAAATACACGTTAAAAAGAAGTGGTGAGAGAATACCTCCCTGACGCACACCATTGGTACATTTAAAATATTCTGATGTCTTGTCACCCCATTTAACACACACAAGTTGTTCCGAATACCAAAAATGCAACAATCTGACCAGATATGTAGGAACCTTCCTGTCAATGAGTATAGTAAATAATTTACTGTGATTCACTCTATCGAATGCTTTGGTTGCATCCATAAAACATATAAAAACACTTGTATTATTTTCCCTGTAGAAATTAACCACCTCCTTCAGAAGAAAAATACACATTTCAGTTGAGAGATTTTCTTAAATCCAAACTGATTTGCTGTAGTATATAAACAATTCTCTATTCTTTTCATAATGATAACTTCCAGTATTTTAGATAATACTGAACACAAACCAACAGGACGATAGTTACTTTTATCACATAAATCACCAGCTTTGTCTTTAATTAAAGGTACAAGTGTAGTTTCAATCATTTGTGAAGGTAGGTGGCCATGGACAAAGAAAGCAGAGAAACACATAGTAATCAGATGTGAGAGTCTTTGTGGGCTATATTTTAGGTGTTCGCCAACAAGGCCATCTGATCCTCCAGCTTTTCCATTAGGTAAATGCAATATGGCACTGGCTACCTCATCATAATGTACCAACATAGAGTTGTCAAATTCAAATGACTGCACATTAATGACTGCGTGACCAGGAACACTGTTAAAAATATCCTTATAATGGTCCTTCCACAAATTACATATTTTTTCAGAACCGCTGATATTGTTGATGGTATTAGGTAATGGAACTTTACTACTCACTGATCTCTTTACACTTTTCCAAAAGTCACATCTGTTCCCACCCCTGAGAAGATTTTTGGCCATGCAGTCTGACCTGTGTTTATCGTTCATTCTTTTGTGGGCACGCAAAGTGTATTTAAATAAAGCCCAAGAACGCCTCATTGTATGAGCAATATAACCATCTCTTGGTTTCCCACTGGCTTGCCACAGAAAAAAAGCATCCCTAGCTAGAGAATGTGCATCCCTCACATGTGCATTCCAGCCGGGTACAGTAGATTTTTTGGATATAGATTTGTTGGTCACAAGGCTTTTGGAGGCTAATTTTTGTAATTAATATACAAGATGCTAAGTCATATATAGTCTTCAAGTTTAGATCCTCAGGGGTATTGATAAATGGTCATTCCCAAGACTCTGTCGTTCAGTTATTGGAATGTCAGATTTGAATGTCAGTCACTAGAGACATTGGGCATTACTTGTGCAGTGAGGATGAGTCAAATGATTTGTTGTATGACCTTAGTAACTCGAACATACAACTTATTATGTCATCTATAGGAGTAACTAAGCCATATATATGAGTCACAAATACAAGTCAGTATTATTATTAAGTCAAATGCATGAGGTATTAAGTTGTACATGCAACTAATTAAGTCTTTCATTCCACTTTTAAAGTCATAGACAATTTTACAACTCAAATATACTACTTAATACCTTGTAAATTCAAATTAGAAATTTAGTCACATTTTAGCAGTCCAAAGCTTCCATACTATATTGTTTGTTATGACTTTATGTGGGTTTAATAGCCTTGCAATAAAGGGGAATCTTGGTTTGACCCCAGGCAGATACATAGCAGTTCAGAGGACCCCTTAAAATGGTGGTCATCTGTCATTGGGTCCTATCCCTAATGGCAGGTCAAAGAACCTCAGAGGTGTTGATTAATGGTCATCCTTGAGACTCTGTCTTTCAGTAATGGGAATGTTAGTCACCAGAGACCTTGTGCAGTTAGGATGGGTCTAATAACACTCTGAATCAAGTACTACATACAAAAGACAATATTATTTACCATGCAACTACTGTCATTATTCGGAATATATACTATATATATTTAAGTATTTGTATGTGTAACCTTTTTAGGGGTGACCTCACATTTACTTATTATTTTCCTTAACTTTACGTGAGTGCTAAGAATATAAAGAATTTGTTAACAGTAAGGCTTCCTTAGCCCCCAATTTTAGACTAGTCTTAGGCCAGTTAGTTTTAATTGAAGAATTTTCTTGTGTTAGCTGAATATTGGCATGATGCCAAAGAAATTAAGCAGGTTTGTTTAAGCCAGAAATTTAAAGCTGGGTTTATGTCAGTGTCCTTTGAAATTTCGTTTGATTTTGCTCAGTTTCAGCCTCAGGCAAGAGATGGGGGGGGGGGGGGTTAAGGTGACTTTAAGTTAATAAGTTGTGAGAGTGTAATCTCAACATTCAAGATGATGGTACAGGCCAGAAAAGATCTAAACTGCCTACTATGGGCTGCTTACATCAAAGGCGTGAACGCCTGTTGGTTCCTGGCAGCAGCTCTTTCTAGCAGATTCTGTGCAGCCAGATTGATACCTAAATTTTATATACACCAGTCAAAATCAAGGAAATTAGTGGGCGTGGTAAAATCTTTTTTAGTTTGACATATGGGTTTAAAGTTATGTGCCACCTTGATTGTGTGTCTGCCACAGGGTTGTCTTTAACTGATATGAATGACATTTAAGTTAATGTCCTACTTGACTTATTCCATAAAAATGTTACTAGCTATAGGTGCAAGGGTGAGATCCTTTGTGGCCAGTGTGTTCAATTTCGCGACCACTACCTGATTATCACATTTTTTTGAGTATTTTTTTCGTTGACATAGAAGATCCAATACCCTGAGTGCTACTAGAATATTTAGCATTCCGAATTAGGTGATGGAGAAATTATTGTAAATTAAATTAAATTTTGAATGAGATAAGCAACATTCTTTAGCCAGGTGCTACAAAAATTACAAAATTCCATGTCTTGACCTTTAACTGAATTTTAATAATATTAATAATTATTTCTGGAATAAACCCAGATTCTTGTAATAGAGGCTTTTTATTCACATCTAATTCGTGTTGATATGCCTGCATAGTATTCTTGCCATTGCAAGGAGTTATATGCCCATATAAATCATCTCCCATACTACTTTTTCCCAGCTCTCTCTCTCTCGCGTTTATTTTCTTATCAATATTTGTGTTTTTAGCTTTGGTTACAGATAGTAACATCATTGGTCTGTGATATATCATCTTTATCCATGTTTATCACTTGACTATTATGATCACTCATATCACTAAAATAACTTAAATTACTGTACAGATAGTTGTGAGATTCATTGGCGACAGTGTTATGAGTTTTCGAGTTAGCAGGGGGCCTGTCAGAACTACTGTCAAGATAAGAAGACGTGTCAAGCGATTTTTCTGAACAGTGTAAGGTGGACTTACCAGGCACCCTAATGTGGAATGTTTTTTTCAAATATACAGCAGAATTGTTAGTGTTATAAACCAAACTGTCAACTGAATCATTATTAAGAAGTTCAGTTCTACATTCAGTTACAAAGTTACTGACATTGTTATCTTCTGAAAGTTCATATACTACACTGCTTCCAAATTGATTTGTATCAAACGTACTTCTATTTCTTACTTTAAAAGACATATTCCTGTAACTTCCATATTCATGTTGTGTAAGATATACCTCACTATATTCTGTTATATTTTTTGCAAACCAAGTAATTTATTTTACCACTGGATGCTATTTTTTGTAATTTCATATCAGTATAGCCACACATAGGAGTGTCCCCTAAACTTAAAAAAACTACAAAGTGCACCAACCCCACTGTCGTCAGTAGAATACACTAGGCTGTTATCAGACAAAAACCAACTGCCTCACTGGCCCTATGTAGTAGAAATGTCTTCGCTAATGGATTCAATTCCCGGCACGGCCCCAAGTGGGAAAGCTGGTAGTTGCTTGCTGTTGGGCGGCAGTTTACAGTACAGAACCGTAACAAACTATATGTACTGGTTTCCTCTGCCCTTCCAACTACCCATCGTGATATGACCTGTACAGTGTTGAAAGCGACGTAAAACCCCAAATAAATAAAATAAATAAATAATGGATTCAAACTAAAATTTTTAATTTTTGTTTAAATATTTTGATCAATAAATGTTTTTGCTAATGGATTAAAACTAAATTTGGTATTTTTTTCTTAATTTTTTTGGTTGAAAAGAAATGTTTAAGTCATTGCCAGCATGCATTATTCTGCTTTGTATAGGCTGTGGACTAACTTGTATATTAAACTCGTTATTCTTTTTTTAATTAAATTATTTTAGTTCGTACAAAGTTAAAAAGTACAGATATGAACACATAATGTAAGTTATTTACAACAGTTAAACACAAGTAATAAATGTAATTGTACATATGCTTTAGGAAGAGCACAGAATCCCTAATATTACCAGCTACTTTCTCTCTGTAGTCTGCCTCCAGACTCACATCAGAGTCAATTTCATATTCTGGCAGTGTACACCTCGGGGTATGGAAAACATTACTTAATACTGTTAAATTATTACTTACAGATGATCCACTACTCTTGATTGCCAAACGAGCACACAAACTAATGCAATAATTGTTTGTAGTATACAAATGTTTTAGGAACTTACTTAATCTATCATACAGTTGCAAATCTACAGGTATATCATTAACAATGCAATGCAGTAAATTACCATGACATAAAGGACTGATTTTTAACAACCTTTTCACACATACTCACCATGTGCTATATAATAGAGTCAAATCAACATTACTGAAATCCCATAAGACAGAGCCATATAAAGGCATGAAAAAAGTTTTGAACAACTAATATTTAATATCAAAGACACCTTTAAATACAGAGCACATATAATTTGACAGACATGTTAATGCAGAAATAGAGTCTACAATAGTTAATTTATTAACATTTCTACCAATGAGTACACCAAGGTGTTTCTCATATTTTGACACATTAACGCAATTGTTACATAGGAGAGAACTCTGGGCATCATGTCTATCATCAAAGATGATTGCTTTAGTTTTGACTTTATTAAAAGTTAGACTGTACAAATGGCTATATTTGTCACATATATCAAACATCTTATTAATCCTATGGCATGTCGGACTAAATAGTACTGTGTCATCAGCATAGGCAAAACAACCCATAAACTCATTGGCAATGTGACATCCAAAGCCTGATTTTTATAAATTTAGAAGTAACACATCTAAGTACATATTGAACAAAATTGGAGATAGAACACCACCTTGCTTGATCCCATTACTAACACGGAACAGGCTAGAAAAAGTATTGTTCCATTTAACAAATAACTGCTGACTGGTGTACAGCATAATGAGAAACCTACAGTACAGAGGACACAAACCTTTATTTCTACAACCTTTTATTTGTGAAAGCATTGACCTGATTTTGCTTAATACTAGTTTTACTGTTTTTCTGATATAAACATTTTGTTGCTGGGTGATTATATTTCTTCCCAGTCTCTTTCAAGCCGTGAGCACGACAATGCATATACAAGATGTCATTGACTACAAGATCATTCTCAATTCTACAAAAACCCTACAAAAAATGGCTACAAAAAATGGCTACAAAAAATGGCTACAAGCTTGATTACTCATACCCTAAACTTGTTTCTGGTTTTCAGCCATTCTCTGAGTATATTTACATTTAACTTTCTCTATCAAATGTAATCTATCCCATGAAATTTTGTCTTTTCAATTTCTTGAAGGACTGCAGCATGTGCCCTTGCTGTCATGATATTCAACTCGATAGCATCTTGCATAAACCAGGTGTAATACTGTAACATTGCTTCTCTAATATATTGATCTTTCTCTTTTAATATTTAAAACAAAAAAAAACCTTGGACCCACTGATCATTTGACAGTTCATCATATATTGGTTGCAATTGGTACTGAACAAACATCTTGAGGCCAATTTACTTGTGTTCTAAATTTTGCTATACCTGCTCTATATCTACCAGATTTAATGTAGCAAATGACGTACCTATGTAACCTGCCAAGGGTCTTGAGTTGAACTAAAGTCAAGAGAAAGCCTTATGTCACATAATAGAACATTTATTTACAAAATATAACAAGTATTTTACCAGCAATTGCTGGGGCTGAATTGGTACAAGCACTAAAGTCACAAAAGTATCAAAAATAATCAGAAATCACATTTATATTGTATACATTCAAATAATTTCCCCAGAATCCTCTAGAAAAGAATTGAAAACAAGACATAACACTGGAAACCTACTGTCTACTAACACTTAGACCTTGGATCATACTCTATGTCAAAACACTGGTTCCATCCCTTATCAAGTACCATAGTAGATTCAGTACCTAATGAAATGCATTGAAATAAATTCAATTAGTCGTGGGTTTTACTCCAGGAAACATTAATCAAATCACCAGCATTCAGCCTGAAACCTATAATCATATGATTGAAATCAACACATCATGCACAATCAACCACATGCAATTATAACATTTCAGTTCATTCAATTCTTGCCAGGTTTTACCCTGCCACTAGAAATAAATACAAACTACTTCATCATTAATTCATTCAAACGTAATTAAATACAACCAGCAGCAAAGTATTAAATGAAAACCCAACTTCCCCTGAAATAAACAGTTAAAATATCACAATACTTTAAAGTAAATTCCCAAACAGGTTTTACCCTGAAATCAAACACAAATTTTGTACAGAACATTCTCTTTTCCCTGCTTTAAAATGGTACCAAAGTCATCTTGCAACTTTCCCTGTAACCTAAACTATGAAAATAATACCATGCAGGTTTTACCCTGACATCTCTAAAATCTAACCACAGAAGAAAATACCAGGTTTTACCCTGACATGGCTGCCCTCTGTTACCTATACCAATTCAGCAAAGAATGACAGAATTCACCCTGCTTTTATAGAGAAATCCCAGACATGGGAGAATAACTCAAAGTCTGTACCTGTAAAATGAAACAAGGAATCCTATTGGTTTAAAATTTAGTATTCTCCCAAACTTTGAAGTGACAACTTCCTCTCTGTACATTGACATGAGGATACAATACAAACCATCTACAGCAATCATATACAACAAGAATAACAGTATATGACACCAAAAAGGTAAATAAATACAAGTTACAATCATAATACATCAAAATTTCAAACTGTATCATAATGAAATGGTGAAAATGCAATATCGCCGATTTCACTGATATCACCACATGCTTCACCTATTCCATCAATTCTTGAAGCATTTTGGTACTCATGAAGACATCTGGCCACCTCAGGATGTATACGTGAGTCCGTCTTCAATGCTTTGAATGATGGCATCTTCTCAGGCTGGCTTTGAGGAGGTTCTGTCACAGAAGTTGCGGTAGCTTTAGGCGAGACAAGGCCGAAATGTTATAGATGCTCACCCTCTCTTCTTGTTTACATAATCACTCACCAAGTTGAGCGCCCATGTCTTTGACAGCATTTAACAAATATCCAATTTCTGTGAAACTGTTGCCTCTTGACTCTCCTTGCCAGTTGTTTACAACTGTGAATCCCCTTCTGCTGCATTTGGTGTCAGTTCATTATTTGTATCAGTCTGTTTAATTTTTGCACTACTATTTTTATTGTTGCCACCTGCCATTCTGAAAGTATAATATTATAGAATTAGCAACAACCGTTGTGATAGGGAGAAACCTGTAATATTAATTTCCAGATAATTTGAAAATTGCAACAAATTTAAAAGCAAAATGTTTCTCCCAATCATTCAACAGTGTTGTTTTCATGTGCCACATGAACCTCACAACTGAGGTTTTAACATTATCAAATGTCTTTTAAAAAGACAAATTGGTGCGAATTTTACAGACACTTCAACCTATTCACTCAACTCCAGCCAGTCCACTCATGAATATTCATTAATTTAACCAGTTATTTCTAAAATATTGTCTGCACTCGTGAACTGAATATATTTCAAGATGATCTATTTCTATTATAACTATAACACACTGGTCACAATGATTGTGTGTTCTTTAGGATATGGAAGTATGCTCTCTGAAAATGTGGATGCTACCCATTCGACTGTTCACAAGGAATCCTTACACTTTGTGCTTTCTCCAGTTTGCATTTCTCATTTCAGTGAGCTCAGATGTAGAATAGGTCTCCACTTGTTTGTTTTGGGAACCAAGAAGCCTTGGTTGAAAAAGGCCACAGATGCTTAATTTTTTAACCTTCTCTACTGCATTTTGTGTAATCGCATGTAATGTCTCTATCAGGTAGATGTCCCTGGGGAGATGTACAAAGCCACATACTTATTATTATTATTGGAGACCTTGTCAAAGTTGGTGGGCTCTGGAAAGGGAGGGAGGAGGATCCCTTCTTTGAGGATTCTTATGACCTTATTGTTAGCAACTAGGGTGTCACATATTATCAGAAAACTGCTGAAGTCTGTCCTCTATTGGCAGATTTAGATCAATAGTGTGGACATTAATGACAGGTTGGACAGAAGGAAACTGTTATACACAGGAAACACCTTTCACAGATTTTATTGGTTTAACAATGGGTTTTAAGCCTTTTTTTGCTGCTGCCCAATGATGAAAAGTACATGATTCACAGCATGACAATTTACATATAAAGTCTGAATAGTTTCTACATTTATAACACTATTTACACAAAGTAAAAGCCTCACATAAGGTACAATAGTCTATATTTTCTTGCCTCGTCTCGCAACAGCACTTGGGTTTTACAATAGAAAGAAATTGTTATTCTAAAGAAGACTGAGCATTAGCTGGTCAAGATGGGTAGTTGGAGGCCTTGCCGTACAGCTTCTGGTCAGGAGAGCTGAATGGTTTGGATACTGGTGGTCTAGATTTGTGGCTGGTGTCCTGTGTAGATTTTGAAGACTGTGCCTATGGGCAATAACATGCATGCTTCTTGTGATAGCCACCTAAATACTATCTATTATCATATTGGGCAATCTCATTTTCAGTGTCTGGAAACAGGAATGCACTCCTCACATGTTGGTCAAAAGCGACTATAAGTTACCAACACACACCACATTTTTGTCCTGGTGATGCCATGATACATACAGCACACTTTTATATTAATATTTTGTAGAAAAGAATCTTTAAACAGAACTATCTTATAATTTTCCTTTGAATTTTGAGCTCTTTTCAAAACGTGTCTTGACTGTACATGCACCAAATGAAAAAGATGCCATGATGTCGCATTCTCCAGCCAAGGAGAAATTAGGACATGCCACCTGAGAAATGGAAGGCACATATCTGGGTGTGCCGGTGGAGGCACAGGACATCTTCTTCTGATGTTTGGCAGTCCTGACCTGTGCCGGACATATAATCAATTGTTCATTAGGTAAGATCTATTACCAAAAATAGTAAAACATTTTGATAATGTGCTTCTCATTTAAATTGTGAACTTTGTGTACTTTTGTCGAAAAGTGACCAAGAATAGCACAATTCAAAGACTTCTTTAACATCATAACCAGAAATTCCCAAAATTTGACAAGAAATTTCTTCCACAATAATACAGTTTTCGGGCTGGCATTTCGGTTCCAGCAAGATCATTGCTTGGGGGAGTCCTAGGGTTGAATTTTTGATGTCCTTTAGCATAACCATCGTGTTAATTGTGTTGCAAATTCTGATTGGTCCAGGTAATGATAACCAAAAAAATTGGCCCTTCCTTCTGTCATTTGCTCTGCAGGCACTTAAGGGGTCACACCTATGAATTTTGCACAACACTGTCTACACGCTGCCACATGTTGTAGTCATTTTAGGTTTTTAATATTTTACCTTTAGGGGTTTCTTAGTTCTGTTTTACACTGACACTACTGTTACATGGCTCAGAGATATAACCTCAGATCAGGGAAGAAGGAGACGGTGTTACCAGTGCAGCTACAGTTGTGTGACGACCAGGACTTCATATCTCAAGTGCTGGGGGGTAGTCAACCTACCCATGCTCAATGACAAGTTCATTCTGATTTATCATCCAGTAGTGATATTGATATTTCGGATCTAGTGCAATCATCCGACAATGAAACGGATGTATCAGATACTTATCTTAGGTCTTATGAAAAATTTGTTCATGAAAATCAAGTTCTGGATGGTATAAGTAACAATGGTACTCAGCAAATGGTCAATCAGACAATTTTAGACAAGCTTGAAAAAATTAGCTCTAGATCAGATACAAGAGAAGTTGTAAAAATCAGTTCACGCATCAAAAATCAAAAACAAAACTATTAAGAAGTCAAAACAAAATGTAGAACTTGCCAGTACATTGGCACGGTTAATGCATTGCCCTTGAGTCACTCAGTGCCTGAGGCCAGTAGTCGTGGCCATAAAGCTAATGCTAAGTCGGTTGTCAGGTCGGATCCAACACTGCTGTAGCTACATTGCAACTATTAAACATGATCAACATATACAAGCACAAGTAGATCAATGACTTGGAGAGTTAGTAGATATTGCACAAACAGGTACTTGTAACAAGGTCAAATCTCAATGTGGAGGTCAAGTTAATGTGTTTGTTCAGACACGGGTTAAGTGGCCCCATGACTTTTTGTTGTCTGGTTCCTCAAAGGAACACATTTCCTATGATCAACTTACAATGCCCCAGTGTATGGCTGGCATTGCCGCACCATGACAGAGGTAACTAATCAAAATTTGAAAGCTCACATGTTAAACTATCTCATTGATTTGATGGATGATGCAAATGATTTCTCGTGGGGTGCAGCCAAGGCCAGCCATGCTGTCCTATGTCGTATGAAACAGGGGGAAGTTATAAGTTATGATCAGGTTGATCGTATTGATTGAATTAGGAGAGCAAATGCACAAAAACATGTGGTACAGGGTTCATGTAATTCAAATGATCCTCAGTATAGCATAAAGGGTACTCTGAAAGTTGGCAAAACTATGCCTTGTCAATTTTTCAATCATAATTCTTGCTCCCACACTAGCACACATGCGACTAGAGGTGTTTTATACAAACACATATATGTGCTTATTGCTTTACATCAGGAAAAAGGACTTTTTCACATAGTGAAATGGATTGCAGGAAGAAGAAAAAAAGTTAATTAAAAAATACGAAACCAGGGCATGATCCATTTTTGTGCTCATGTCTACAGACGTCATACTATTTTTGTTCTAAGTATTGACACAAATAGGGTAACCAAAGAGATTAATGCAACTAGGGCTTCTTGGTCCCAGTGGTTTCAACAAGGTAAAGCTTTTACAACAGTGGATAGTAGGTCATATGCACAAGTAGTAGCTTCTGCCAAAAGTACTTCGTGTACTAAGAGTACCAGGTCTTGGGAAAATCACAAAACCCTAAAGTGTAATCCAGTTGTCAGATCCCTGGTTAAAAGAACCTTGGTTAACAAAGTGGTTAATGACACACTTTACAATGTTAAGGAATCAATGTACCAGCCAAGTGTGACCAAAACTTTACACTCTGCAAAACCACCAGAGATCAACACTGTTACACATAATAGGTTTCAAGTATTGGCTGACCCACATAACACTAGTACTGAAGTACTTTTGCAAAATATTTTAGAAAATGATACCAGTCCCCCCCTTCCCTCCCCCAAAGACCGGATGTTATTTACAAATAATACACCCAGATGGGAATAAAATTAGTTTATTCTATGTTAGGCTCTAATGATACTATTTACATACACTCTCTAACTGACATTACACTTAATCGTAAACTAAGGCCACCTTAACAGGTGGATACAACAATTTACATATGTAAGATCAATTTCGTTTACATGACTATACAATAGTTAAGTTAACAAATCAAACTAAGATGACCTTAGTGTAAGGTAAGATAAGAGTTGTGGTTTCCCTAAACTAAAATTCGGTGCTATAGGTATTTTCTGTGTACAAGCTAAAGCTTGAGATCAAGAGCCCAACCACCAGGCAAAAGAACACTAGTACTGAAGTACTTTTAGAAAATATTTTAGAAAATGATACAAATGTTGATCCTTCCAATCCCCTGGTTCCGAATACATATATTTCCACAAAGGTAGGAAAAATTTCTACTCTTGCTGGTAAGGATCACAACCGAGAATGTACCAGTGGGGGCAAAAACCCTAGCAGTAATTTAGGTACTGTGGTGTCCAACGTGAATAAAACTCATAGTTTGGCAATTTTGACAGCAAGAGTACTGATTCCTCTGCATGATCTTGCTGCTAGTCAGGTTGACTTCACCACTTCTGATGTTGGGTTTGAACCCACTTATGCAAATACGGCAATCCCAGTATCTATTTGGGAAAATAGAGTTTATTGCATTATAATCAATGTGTAGCTCAGAATGGTTCTGTTTTTGTTACCTTGCCTATTACTAATCAAATGGTTTACCAAGGTCCACCTACCAACAATGTTCCTATTACAGACATTTTGGAACTTCATGGTAAAATATGACATTCACAGCTTCCAAATTTTTTGGGTTGTCGTATTCCAGTCAAAGGTCAACTAAACTCATATCTGGATGGAATATTTGTCTGATTACTGGGATAAACAGTTACCTGATCTTATAGATTTTGGTTTTATTATAGACTTTGATAGGACATGTACATGGTTATCTACTGATAACAACCGTAACTCGACTCAGCAGTTTCCTCAAGATATTGAGGTGTATCTAGATAATGAGGTCGCATATAATGCTATGTATGGTCCTTTTATTGAGAAACCCATGCAGATGCATACTTCCCCCCCTAATGACATGTGAAAAAACAGGTTCGGATAACCGAAGAACTATTGTAGATCTAAGTTGGCCACATGGATCTTCAGTTAATCATGGAGTAGACAAAAATAAGTATCTCCAAGCCGATGATCATCTTTCTTATCCTTCTGTAGATCACATAGTGGATTATTGTAAACATTTGGGACCTGGTGCCCTTATCTACAAAGCGGATATTAGCAGTGCTTTCTGACATACAAGGATTGATCCTGGAGATCTGGACAATCTTGCTGTTGTTCAATTACTCCAAGAAGGTAAAGGCACCCTCTTTTGGCTACAATAGCCAGGAATATATGCATGCTTACTTCTGTATTTAACATTCAATTATCTGTTTCACATATTGCAGGTAAAAATAACGCAATTGCTGACTTGCTTTCTCGCTGGTGGGTAACTGATAATAGGGACCAAAAATTACCTAACTTACTGCATCATTGGAATTGGATTCCTACACATATTGATCTGGTTAAGCTGATCATGGTATTTAGCACTTTTTTATTTGCAGTTGATTATCCCTTCGCAGCCCAGCTGGCCACCAAGGCTTCCAACAGACTGTGGGATGCATTTAGACCTGCTACACAGAAGGCTTATGCTCGTATGTTCAGGGATTTCATGGGCTTCCTGGTGGCGGCTGGGCCGCTTATAAATCAGGTCACAACTGTTACTTTGTTGATTTTTGTGGAATTTTTGTTGGATCAAAAGTTGTCTCCTGTTAATATTGTGAATCACATGGTAGCTATTAGGTCTCAATTTATCTTATATGGTCTAGACACTGCTCCTTTCAGAGATAAAATAATTGATCTCTTTCAAAAATCATTAATGCATACCAGGCCACTTTGCCCAAGAACTGTTGACATCATCACTACGAAAGTTGTAGCTGACATTCTACTGGTGTCTAGCCCACTAGAATATCCCCTGATTTTTTGAGGCTTTATATTCTTTTTGTTTTTTTTTTCTTTCCTAAGACTTTCAAATCTTTTGTCCCACACCATGACTTCTTTTGATCCAACTAGACAACTCACCTTCTAACTCAATCTCATCTGAGATCTTGTTTGGCTACATTCCTCCGTACTATGGGGATCCCATTTGAAGCACATGGCTTTCTAACATTCCGTCATTAGGCTGCTACAATTGATTATGATGCAAATGCTTCCCTGACAGCTATTAAGTCTCCTGGATTATTGAGTAGTGACGCAATATGGTATTATATATCTGATAATACTTCTCAGGCCCTTCAGGTCCCCCTTACTTTTCAATGTTTGGTTAACTCTACTTTGTCATAAATGCTTCTTGGGGTTTCAGCTCATTTTGTGTCTATTCTAATTCTCTTTTGTTCAGTTGTTACAAACTGGGAGTCTCGTATTGTGAGATCTCATCCATGTGTATGTACGTCGGAACCAATGTAGAATAATTATAAATGGTAGTGCCCAAATCTTGCCTGTGTGATTTGTGTTTCAGATGGGGTTATAGACTTTCTGTGAGTGAGTGAATGCGACTGTATTAGCAACACCCCTAAAGGGTTACGTTTCAGCTGAAATGAACTATGCCATGCAATAAACTCTCCCAAATTGTTCGTTCCACCAATCACAGTCCTGCTTCTGTATCTAGCCAGAGTTCTTCTTGCATCATGCACCTCCTGGGAAGCTTGTCCTCAGGCATTTGTGATCTAGAAGCTGATCAAGTAACATGTTTTAAATATTAGTCTTAGTCCTGCCCAGTCCTATCCCTGGTGCTTTTAGTTTTAAATTTTGACTTTTGTCATGTTTTGTTGTATGGGCTCATTTGGTGTCTATTCTCATTCTCTTTTGTGAAATCACGTTGTTACAAACTGGGAGTCTCGTATTGTGAGAGCCAGTCAATGTGTATGTATGTCTAACCAATGTAGAATAATAATAAATGGTAGTGTCCAAATCTCACTTGTGTGATTTGTGATTCAGATGGGGTTATAGTCTTCAGATGAGTGTGTGAATGCGACTGTTGTTAAATTAATCAGGAATTTTATCAGCAAATTTTTATAACTGGCCAGATGGTTGATTATGCAACAGAACAAAAACTGTATGTTGTGCTAAGTTTGCACATGCTGTTTTGCTGAGGTAGCATGTCAGTTGGATATCGCTTGATGACTGTTTTGAGAATCAATGTTGGTAATAAGTTTAATATAATTTGAATAAGATTGGACCATTATCACTTTTTAGTCAATGGTCAATATCTTTTAATCAATTATCTGCAATTATTACAGCCATTTTTTACTGATGCGTGGTTGATAGCATCAGTGTTCCTTAGGATTAAAATTGTAATGAACAACATATTTACAGATATGTCTTTTGTTTTATGCCGTTACATATTTACAATATTTTGAATAAATATAAGTGTAATCTGAATAATTCTGTCCCTTATGCCTTGTTATATTGTAAAATAAAAATTGTTATTAAATCGAAAAAGACCCAAGACTAAGCTAAACTTGGAACTTGCTACTTTGTGAAAAATTAAATCGACTAAGTGTAAGTTTATGACCAAATACTTAACAATATTCAAACTTAACAGTATTCACAAAAAATCTCATTCTAAGTGTCAGACTCAAACTCAAATACAGTCCCTACAATGTAAGGTTTAAACCCTGAATTTCAGTTGAAACTCAAACTCAAACATTATACCTATTCTCAAGTAAAATATACTTAAATTCAGACTCTAAATCATTTACATTTACTTAGGAATTATATTTATTGTTGCTTGAAAAGAGTCTTAAATATCTGACATTATGACTACATTTATTTTGTTTCGCCATGTTTTAATTTGAGTTTGAGGATGTACTACTTTGTACTAAGTTTGAGTTTATGCTTATATTGGACTGAATTTTTTTAGTCTGAGACAGTGAGTGAAGTTTAGTTTTGTTTGTTTATTGTTTGTTTATTTGTTGTTTTACGTCGTGTTCAACAGTCAGGGTCATATTGTGACAGGTAGTTTACAGGTGGAGGAAACCAGTGCATACTGCACTGTAACCAACCAGGCATCGGCAAGTAACTACCAACTTTCCAACATGAAGCACCCGGCCCGAGATTCGAACCAGCGGCCCCAGAGGTTGGAGGCGAGAACTCTAACCACTACACCACCGAGCCCCACTGAAGTTTAGTTTTAGACTGATTTTGAGATACATATTTTTAATAACAGCCTAGGTCCTTTTGTGTAACCTGACCATGATTTTCATGAATGAAAGCATGGATTTTGCAATAAGTAACCCAGTAGACATTTTTAGCTTGGCAAATGCTTGAAAGGAAACCTTTGGTGACAGTTAAAATGATGGGTACAAAAATTATTTAAAATAGAAAGTTTTAAAAATGTTTTATGCATACCCTTTATTCATCGTTTAATAACAGATGTTAGAAAACATTACAAATGAACATAATCACTTCTCGAAATATTGCTTGAACATTGCTTAGCAGTATGAATCGTAACTGTGGTTTGAGGTCAAATACAATATGTTTTTAGGTTAATCAACAATGAAAATATTATTATATTTATGCCTAAAATTGTAAGATAGTGGCTTAAAAAAGTTGTGCTCCCATTTCAATTCTTACTCTTAAGCATTACTTTTGTAGGGCAATTTTTGACAAAATCCTCTAAAATTCCCTAACATTGCTCAGTGGGTTCTTTGTTTGAAAATGTTTGAAGGTAAATGTTTTGTAAACGTTCTGAAAATACAGGTACCAAAAACATTGGGACGGAATGTTTTCAAAGCATTTCATAGAAAAAAATCTTAAAAACGTCTTAAAATGATGGTTTTAAAAACCGGTTATGTTTCAAAAACATATTCCCATCAAATATTTTAAAATGTTGTTTAAGCTTTTTGTGTATAAAGTTTAACAAGCATTTCATGACGAATATTTGAAAAAAAAATCCAGTATAACCTTCATTTCTTCAGCTACTTTATAAATGTTTACAAAACGTTTCCAGTAAAACCTCAGTTTCTTGAATAATTTTATAAATGTTTTCAGCAAAAACGCTTGTATAAAGAATGTTTATAAAAGGTTTTGTAAACATTACAGTGCAATGGTTTACTTGAAAACGTTTTGTAACCTTAAAGATATGTTTGAAATATGTTTTAAAAGCGCTTTGTAACCGTTTAAACCATGTAAAAATGATTTAATATTTACTGAGAACCTGTGACAATGTAGCCGTGATGTAAAGTCTTTTTATGGAGTATAAAATATTCACACATAAAAAGGAGATCAAATAAGGGTTTTATGTTGAAGTTGTGCCAAATAGTGGCTATAAATAGTGGCTGTACTTGTTTATGTATCAACTATCAAGTAGCTTAAGTGTCCTAATTTTTCAACTCTCGTATTATATTGTGTGTAAGCACAAGTATAAGGTATGTAAACATTAGGATATTCTTCAGTACACTTACAGTACAAGTAATGTATGGATTATTTCCAGTGTTTTAGATACATTTCATCAATGTTTGTTGTTAGAGTAATGTCATAATTCAGTATTAAATTGGCTAAATTTCTGTAATCAGGTAAGTATTATCTTTTGTAGCTTAAATTTTTAACAACTGATGCTACTGTTTTTCCTGGCATCACATTCAAAGTCCTTTAATGGCTTAGTGGATATGGGGATGTTTCATGTCTGCTAGTTTGGTTATACAGGTTTACAACTGGAAGTCATGAAAAATGTATCACCAAGGGGTGCATTTACAATAGGTTTAAAATGGTTTTAAGATAGATTCCTAGTGTATCAGACACATTCCTAATAGCTTTCCGATTGACATTGTCGTTGCTTCCAGAATTCTTCCAATAGGTTTCAGATATAGATTCCTCATCCATCCAATTGGTTTATGGGGCTCAAAGATCGACTGAGGATGAAAAAGATCGGTTTACAATTGCATTAACATGGAAAAGATTGCTTTGTGATTGTTAGGATAGGTTTAAGGTCACTGTAAGATCATGACTTTACGATAGGTTTAAGATGATACAATTCTGGTAAGAATCAGGAGAGGTAGCAATTGTGAAATAACGGGATTTTACTAGATGGGTTTACGATGGCCTTCTAATTATTAAGATGAAGAAGATTTTCGATCCCAAAATATATTGGGGATGGTATCTCGATCAGGAAGGACACTCATAAAGTTAGAATAGCCCATAAGCAAATCAGAAATCTAATCACAGCCAAACATATCTGTGTGTGTTTTTCTTCCGCTAGTTTCCATGCTGAGGTCCTGTCGCAATAGGATATTGGCTTATGAATGGGATATAACACTCTAATTCTTATCCTGGATATTACATGGACATAATATCACCAGAGTGCACATTGTGTCCTGTAAATCTGAGTGGACAAGTTTAAACATCATGCTTTGTACCTCATGGGGCTGTTTCTTTTCGGTGATGTATTGTAAACCTTGCTCCCAATTCTGAAATTTTGGGAATCGGTAAGTGAATCTTTTTTATCTTTTTCCACGTAAATCTGAATTGGGACCATCCTAAACATTGTAAACCTATTGTAAAGAAAGGTTCCTCATAATTGTATCCACCGGATTCATCTAGCGGATACTTTGGTTTAGCTTTCACTACGCTGCCACTGCCACATATAGAGGTTTCAACGTTAACACTCTCAGAGGAAAACAACACCAGCTAGCGTCACCATATTTACAGGATATCTTCATTGGGAGGTAAGCTTCTTTGTGACTGAAAGTAGCCTCATTATGAAAAACAAGATGGTCGCCGTGGACATTTCTTTGAAAATTATCTACTTTTTTCTACTGGCTGGTTCTCATATGTAGAAGGTTGAATAGGTGGTATGTATAACAGATATACATGTAATCTACAATCTTGCAGACATTTGACCTTGAAGCTCCTCATTCAAGGTCACCCACTAAAGGCCAAAGTACCCCATGAAGCAGACTTTAAAGGCACCTATATCTCACTTATTACTGGTCCTAGTAGTTTGGCATGTGAAACCAACCTTTTGTAAATTGTGGGCTGGGAATCTTCTGATTGATTCAGATTTGACCTAAGACACCTCCTTCAAGGTCAAACGAGGACAGTCAAACTTATAAGTGCTTATAACATGCTTATTATTGGTCCTAGAGGTTTGCAATGTGAAACCAACTTATAGGGAGTCATGGGCTGGGAATTCGCTGATGCATTCAGATTTGACCTTGGGCACCTCCTTCAAGGTCATGGGCTGGGAATCTTCTGATGCATTCAGATTTAACCTTGTTCCCCCCTTCAAGGTTAAACGAGGACAGCCAAACTTAAAAATGCTTATAACTTGATTATTATTAGGGTTTGCAATATGAAACCAACTTACAGGAAATCATGGGCTGGGAATCTTTTGATGTGATCAGACTTGGCCTTGGGCCCCTCCTTCAAGGTCAAACGATAGTTCACTGGCTTTGGTGAGTTGTCTTTCCAGTGCATACAAATTTGCATTAGTTCTCTGACATGCTAGGTCTAGTTTCAAATGATTTGAAATTCTCATAAACTGTTCCCCATTCTTATCTGATCTTACACCTGTTTACCTTGTCACGAACCTGTTGTATATTGGTTCTGGCGCAACGATAAGTCCCCACAAAATCGGGCTAGACTCTGTAAACAGATTGCCCGGTGCAATGCCCTAATCACCAGGGACAAATTTAACTATTTTGGAAACCTTATCAGTGACAATGTTCATGATTCAAGGAAACTGTGGTAGGTTTTACGCTCAGTACTACACTCTGTTCCTGGAACGGTACTCCCCTATCTCAGATAAAATAAGTAAGATCAGGGACTTCTTTTCAAACACTGACTCCTTCACTCTTCCTGTTTCTGATGTACCCAAATTTGACCTCTTTACATCTATCTCTGATGATGAAATGCAAAAAGTAATTATCAAATCACCAACAAATCTTCAATTACGAAGCTTGTCAACTGTTCCCTATCTAAAGGTTTTGTCCCTGGTGGTTTCAGAAAAGTCAGGAGCTTATTCAAAAGCAGATGTAGGATGTTCAACTGCTAATGCAGCAGCCTTTTCAAATACACTCACTTCCAACACACAAATGACTGTTGAGCCAATATTTTGGCCTTAGTACTGCACTCTGTTCCTGCTTTCACTCTTCCTGTTCATTCCGTCCCAGCTTTTGCCTGTTTCAGGAATAGAAATAAACTACCCTGCGTCTCCATGGTGGCTTTGTCTATGGAATGATAATTAATGAATTGGACCTGGTGTTTCTCATTAGAGATTAAGCACTATAAAATACAGAATATAATAGTATAGAAGTTGGACTGGCTTAATTAGTTGGTGATGACAAGTCCCAACGCCCCAAATTAATAATGGTATGTTGATTGTGAAGGTTACACATTTGTTTTGTTAGCTGTATTTTGCTAGTGTTTGGGTTGTTTTTGTGTGTATCTGGAAGGCAGCTGTTCAACGGGTCAATCAAGGTCGACTTATGTGTTCTTTGAGTATATTGCTGATGTATCTCTGATATCAGCGTTCAGTGCTCCGCTCCACACTATCATCATATCCCCTTGATGGACTTAAAGAGTGCATGAATAGGTACTACTTCATCATGGCTAATAAACACTCTGCTGACAAATAAGGAAGGATGTGAACAATTGATATTATGACAATAAGCTGAGATCTTCCTCAGTTTTGCTCATGGACCCGACCCGAGGGACAGATGATGAAAGACCCTTGTGTAAACTGTCTCCATTTGCTCTAAATGAGGCTGTTGCTGCACTACTAGTATCTGATCCGTTCAATATTTAGAAACTAGGAAATAGAAGTATTTAAGTTGAGGTGGACAAAGAAACCCACAGCCAAAAATTGAGGAAAACCATGAAATGGACAATGGACATTGCCATCTCCATGGAAGTATTACCAAACTAGCCTGAATGCAAAGAAAGGAGTCATTAGGTGCTCAGACACTAAATAATACACTGAGTGAGAGATAGTAGAGGGCCTAAAAATGAGGGAAACATCAATCTGGACAGGATAACTGTTATCAGAGAAACGGAAAGAAGCAAATGATATCCAAAAAATTAGGCAGAAACAGGAATTTTGTACACAAAAGCCAAAAAAATAATGGACATATTCAATTCTGTAAAAACAATGTATGCCCAAGCAGCTGTAGCAACCAAGCCTGTATTGAAAACAACAACAGTGGAAGCACAAACAAAAATGACTTGGCCAGATGTTTGAAATAAAAGGTTAGCAGTTGGGAAGCAGACAACTAAAGTAAATAAAACCAGTGCATCAAATCACAGAAGTCTATCTCAAAATAACACTGGTAGGTCCATTTTGATCAGGGTGGTAGTGAGCATTTTTCCCATTGTAGTTGATATAGTTAACAGTATAACTAAGGACAATACTGAATTTGAAAGAGACTGATTGGCCAAAATTCAAACATAAACCGTGTTTTCAAGATATCAATAAGCATTGTTTTACCAATACAATTGAAAGTTCAAGTTTTACATCCCTTTTAACAGCCAGGGTCATACTGGGACAGGTCCTCAATATTGATTAGATGCCATTCTTCCTAACCACTAAGTCACCAGGGACCTGTAATTAAATGGTATGACAAAGAAGTGTGTGCCAAAGTCAACTGGACAGTTCACTGGTAGATACAAACTATGGCTCAACAGTGAATGCAAGCCTATGATACTGTATTGAAACATGGTGTTTCTGTATACTCTGACCTGCATGAGCAAGAGATGGGTGTCCATCGTGGCAGCTTCCTATCTGTTACTTAATTCATTTTAAACATTAATAGTATTTCTATCTAGTTTTGAAAAGTCTCTTCTTGTTGATGGTTTTTCCATCATTTGTTCTCCTTGAAATGTGGCTTCAATAGGAAGGCAGCTTCAATTGTGTCTCAATAAAAAAAAGGTTGAAAAAGGGCTGGTAAAAATGGTTTTGAATTTTCTAAAAAACAACTGTTTGTATGCATTTTTGAAATAAAAAAATTCATCTAGACCCAACATTAACAACCTACAATTTACAAATCACTTGTTTCAGAAACTGATTTCCTTGCTGTTATCTTTGATAATAAACTTAATTTTAAAACACACATTGATAATATTTGCCAGATATGTGAGAAAGCCTTGAATTTGCTCAGAGTGGTTTTCACAATAGATTGGGGAGTAGATATAAGTGTTTTAATCAGAATTTATTGTTCACTTGTTCATTCTGGGATTGAATATGGGTTGTACTGTGTTTACTTCTGTTCGTAAGGCATATCTAAAAATGGAACCCATTAAAAACCATGGCTTTCATAATATGCCTTCAGGACTTCTGCAATGCAAAGCTTGTATGTGAAGGTAAATAGACCACCTGTGTAGGTAGGTTTGATAAATTATGTGTTCAATATACTTATAAAGTATAAATTTGATCTTTGTCATAAGAAACCATCTGCAATCAAATATTTTGTGCATCATATCAAGATTTGTCTCTTATCTCTCCTCAGCTGGCCCACCTGGACAATACAAAACTGACAAAGACCTATAACTCACACATCAAAAGAAATATCTTGCTAATTAGTTTCTTTTTGAAAGTATATTTGCTTAGTTGAAAAGTTGTTATTCTGATCATAAGGATCTGATGCATCAAAGGCAGAAAATAGGGTTGCTGCAGGTGCTACATCTAATAACCTCAATGCCCAGGTCATACTTCCTGTCAGTGCTATTACATTCACAGCTGAATTACAGGCTCTAAAACTGGCTTTTACTATTGTGCAAAGTTGTGACGCTTATCATTTTATCATATTCACCAATTCTTTATCTTGTCTTTAATCTCCTGATATCAACAACTGTGATCATCCCTTTCTTCAAGATATTTAAATTTTTTTTAAAAATAATTGTCGGTAAATAAAAAAAGTTGTTTTAGATTTGGTTCCAAGTCGTGTAGGTATAAAGGACAATGAAAAGGCAGACAAGCCTGCATACAAGACAGCCATTGACTTTTAATGTTTTAGACTTAAAAGTTACCTTTACAGACTTGAAAATGAATATAAATAGTGTTCTTAATCAAAAGTAGCATGCAAGCTCAATGGAATAAGTGTTCTGATAACAAACTGTTTGATATAAACCCTACAGTAGGAGATTTTTATGCTTGGGTGGACATATCTCATAGGGGGAAATAGTTATTACCCAAACCCACCTCGGACACACCTATTTTACGTACAGTTATCTGTTAAAAAGTGAAGATATGCCCTGGTGCATTCCATATCATTGTCATTATACATTGAAAAATATATTATTAGACTCTGTCAAAATGACGCAAAAATGAAATATTATAGAAATGTAAATGACTTGAAATAATGACTATATGCAAATGCTTTAATCTACCGAGCAATTTAAAAATGTGGTTTGTTTTATAAACTTCAGTATCTTATTTATTCTGTGTTTTGTATTGACTTAAGTTAATGTATTGTGATTTTTCTAGTCATGTACATCTGTTTCTTGTGATCTTTGTGTTGCAGTTTTGTGCCCTTTATTTTCTTTGGAGTAACTATTTTTGTGATCCAATCTATATTTTATTTTGTCATTCTTTTTCCATTTAGATTCTATTTAAATATTTATTTAGTAAAATGTGTTTCTTGTTTGTAATCTAAATATACGTAGTATTGTGTTTTATGTGTTTGCATATATTTGCAGTCTATTTCTATGAGTGCCTTGGTCTTTTTGACAATCATGGTGTATTTGTATATATATATATATATATATTGGGTTGTAAATATTAATTAGTGTATTTATTATGTTATCATTTTAGTTCAGTATAACACATTAGTGTGTTTGCACTTAAATTTTAACTAACTATCTATCTATCCACCAACTGCCTGCCACAGCCTCATGGCGGCAATGCCAATGGACACTCTCTCAGTAACTTCAGCAGAAACACCCTTTGGTTCACTCATCCTCGCCTTACCCCATACTTCTGAAGATGACAGCTACAGCCAGCTCAACATTCCCTAGTTATTCCTGCCAGAGACCAGCCGAGATGACTGTGGACAGAATGAACCGTTGATGAGTGTTGTGAGGAATAACAAGCACACCATGTCAGTGTGAACGGGGTTTTATCAAAAGTTTTAAAATTGAGTGACCTGGTTTTAAAACCAGTCTGTTTATAAATGTTGGTGAGAAGTGGCAGATAGTATTCATGAAGGAATTGAAAAGAATTGGGTTAAAAACTGCAGGCAGTTTGAGAACTCCCACCAAAAACCATTATAAAATTGGGTGTAATCTCCAGCTCTTCGCTGTGAGGTTCATGTGACCAGTACATGAAGCCTTGGGGGATTACTTGCTTGAATCTATAGAGAAGAATTTTGATATTATTTTAATCGAATTGTATGATTTTATTTCATAGATTCTTCTCTTGGATTCAAACTAGTGAATTCCCTGGTACATTAATTTACTATATTTCAGAAATGGGTGGTAACAAGAATAGTGGTAATAAATAAAAAAATAAACAAACTGATAAAAACATTGCACAAAATGCGAGTGTAGTGGAGGCTCCTAGTCAACTGCAGGTGAGTGCAAGCCAGGATGCTTCTGTGGGACAGAAGACGGACTCTTTACTATCAGTTGTGAAAGATATGGATGAGAAGCTGAAACAGCAGGACGACAGGCTACAGAAACAGGAAGAACAAGCCAGTTTCCATGATATGTCATGGTACCATCCGCCCCTAGACCGCCAAAACAGATGAAAGAGGGAGCCAGCAGCCTGGTAGTGCAAAGCCTGCGAAACTGCCTTTCTTTGAAGTCCTAAAGACAGACCCAAAAATTCAATCAGAAGTGACTAAGAGGCTACATGATTACCAAGATGCTTCTCAGATTGAAGGTAAGCCAACTTCCTCTTTGAAATCTGGAAGATTTAGAGCTGGTGTAGCAAAAATCAAGTTCATGTACATTGGCCACAAGATATGTGTACAGTACAACCTGGTAGTAAACAGCCCACATATGATGATCTAACACAAGAACAATGGGTGCAGGGTGTCTTATTGTGTATTCTTGAGGAATCTGAGGTAGTTAAAAGAGATAAAATGCTACAATATTATGCATTATTAATGCAAGATGTGGTTGAATTGAATTTTCCTACAGTCAAAAGATCCCAAGAGCCTGTATTACAGGAAATTGAGAAAGGGAAATTAAATTGGGACTAGTTAGAAGCAATTGAGAAGACAACAAATAGATACACTCAGAGGCTTTTGCAAAATCAAAGGGTGGGTGGTTCTGCTACTATCCAGGCATGTACTCATTTTAACAAAGGGTTTTGTAGGGTAAAGAATGAGCATGTTGCCAATGGTGCCCTATACCAGCATTGTTGTAGCCTCTGTCTGAAAGGAACTGGTAAAAATTTGAATATCCCCTTATAAAATGCTTGAGAAATAAAAACAGCCAAGACACCAAAAATGAAGTCACAACAATTCCTAAAAAAGATCAGTAGGTTTAACAAACCAAGTATAGAACAACCTGGTAATACTGGTTATGCAAAGACATATTAAAAGATATTATCACGGTTTATACCCTTCATATACTAATTTGACGAATTTAAACCCAGTAATGGAAACTTCTGTTCCAAAAGGTATAAGTACTGATTTGATTGTCCCAGTATCTAGTGACAAAGGTCATGGACAGTCATGTTTTGGTAAAACCACTGAATACAGTGGTTATACCAATATTAGGAATGTTACAAAATATAATGAAAGAATGGTTTACAAAGTTGAACCTATGCATTACTGTACTGTCATAAATAGTAATAAATTCTCTATCACTAGGATAACTAACGATTATTTTAACAATACAGCAACTCTATATGGGATCAGCCAGATTCTTCACTTGACATGGGTGATCCACTCTCGTATTGTACTAACAGTATTAACCTTATATCTTTGATAGAGAAATCAGACCTGGTCAGTATATGGAATGGTCTTATACATGAACCTCACGGCTGCATTACTCAAGGTAGTTTTAGTATAAGTTTAAATACCTAAATGAAGTAAGTCCAGAGGGAGGGTGGCAAGGCCACCATACGCATGTTAATACGACAGGTTTTAGTACTAGGCAAACTACCTTTGAATTGGGCAATAAGTGTGACATTAATGATTATTCTCAGACAGAAATGGAAGCAAATAAAACGAAACATGAGGTAATCAATATTTGTGATATTGAAACAAAATTAGTTGTAAGAAACTTTGGATTTATACCAGAACAAATTCCAAGACTTTTAATAGGTATAGAAACTAATAATGTAGCCATGGATATAAATGACGCATTTAAATATTTAAAAGAAATTCATACAAAAGTTGCAAATTTCAAATGTTCAAATTATAAAGGGGCATGTGTTCCAGTGCCTTCGGGTTTGGTTATACCTGCCTGACAAACAGTTTTACATGATTATGGTATTCCTTTTTTAATACAGTATTGGCAGTTTGGCCAAGATATTCAAATTTCAAAAAGTTATAAAAAATCACCTTTCAGCTTGTCAGCGTAAAGATGGTGTTACAGAATATTTTAATACAGTCAACAAGAAAGCTATGTTTGGCTCCTGTCCTTGTAAAAATGTTCATTTTTCGGCCCTGATGGCTTGAGATAAACCTGATGGAGGGGTTAGAGTTATAGTTGATCTTTCATGGCCTATGGGTGCTAGTGTTAATAGTTGTATACCATCTGATATATATGATATAAATATTCCATTTAAATTAAAATACCCTACAATAGATTTGGAAGTGGAGCCTATTAAAGAGATAGGTCCATCTGCAAAGCTGTTTAAAGTCAATTTAGAATGTGCATTCAGAAACCTAAGGGTAGATCCATATGACTACCCTTTGATGGGATTGCGTTGAAATAATGACGTCTGTGTTGATGTAAGCGTCGAGTTCGGTTTTAAAATGGGGGCCGGGGCTTTCCAGATGTGTACTGACGTCATAACCCTTCATTACACAAACGTAACGTCCGGCTAATAAAAGATTTGGATGATTACATTGGGGTTGCTAAAAATTCTCTAGCTGAAAGTCATTTTTTATCACTGGTGAATATGTTAGAATATGTAGGTTTGCCAATCAACCAAAAGAAACTCGAATCTCCTAGTAGTATTATTAACTGTCTAGGTATCATTTTAATGAAAAGGGTATATTAAAATTCCTGATGGGAAAAATAGCAGAAATAAAACAGTTATGTGTACAATGAAGTAATAAAACTACGGCTACAAAAAAATCAGCTGCAAAAGTTGATTGATAAGTTTATATACATCCACCACTGTGTCAAACCTGCTAGATTGTTTGTAAATCAAATTTTATATCTGCTTCGTAATACTCCAGCTAAGGGCTATACCATACTTCCTACAGGATTCCTACAGATGTAAACTGGTGTATGTGGTTTTTAGAGAAGTTTAATGGAACTGTTAATTTTATAGTCATTCAAAAAGAACTTATGAAGGTTTTGTTGATGCATAACTAACTGTAGTGGGTGCAAAATACGAGAACTCAGTATATACTTGTATTATTCCTGATTATATAAAATGTATGGGTACCATAGTACACTTTGAAGCAGCAAACATCTTACTAGCCTCAGTGGTGATTTGGTGAGGTAACCTAGCTGGCTGTGGTCTATGCATTTACCTACAGTAGAATACGTGACAATATACCAACGGCTATAGTAAGATCTGTGTGGTTATTCACTGCAACATATAATATTAATTTGATGGTAAAACAGATAGATGCAGGAACAGATAACGTGTATGATGATGTTTTGTCCAGATAGTCACACTATCATAATTCAAATACCTCTGTGGTTCAATTTCTTAATACATGTAAATGGGAGAAAATATCTCCCGATGAATTAATGCCCAACTTTCAGATTTAGCACACCAGCAGATAAGTTGGCTGCCTGTGTGCCCCCTAGAGGGCTATTAGGTACAATGTTTGAACCTGTTACTGCCGTTCTGATAATGTATTTGCAGGTAAAGCACAGGCTTTAGCATCCTAAGCTAAAGCGATGATTGCTTCTGGACCCAGGATCTCTACTGCCTATCTGGCATCATTCAAGTTCTTCCTGGCATTTGTGGTGTTTATGGAATTGCAGTCGCCTTACAGCCTGGACACAATAGTTTTGTATTTATATTCTTAGTAGCCTGCTACTACCACCTTAAGGACCTAAGACGTATTCGTAAATTCCTCAGTGTGGAAACTGCAGCCTTGCTTGCAAACTCAATGATCAGTAGTCGACTTGACTACTGCAATTCCCTACTTTATGGCATCAGTAAGTACAATGTTGCTAAACTCCAAAAGATACAAAATGCCCTTTGTAGAATTGTTTTTAGACTTGATAGAACTAGCCATGTCACTCCTTTTCTTCAAAAACTACACTGGCTTCCTATCACTTACCGTATATTGTTTAAGTACAATCTAATTACTTTCAAGGCTATAAATTTCTCTCAACCCATATACCTATCATCCTTGATCAAAACCAGTTGTCTAACACGTGGAAATCGTCTTTCTCTTTCCTCAGCCTCTCACAAAAAGGCCATCGGTAGGAGAGGTTTTGTAGTGGCTTCCCCCATAGAATGGAACAGACTCCCACAATCAGTACGATCACAACAAACAATAACAGGTTTCCGTAGCCAGCTAAAGACCTACTTGTTTAGATTAGCATATCCTCCACCATAGTGCATCTCCCTGGCGGGCGCTAACCTTGGATCATGACCTCGAACGTCCCTCGACTTTCCCTTTTTGATTTCAAGCGCATTAGAGGATGTTGCATCAATTTTGTGCTATATAAATGTTTCTATTCTATTCTATTCTATAATCATGTTTCACTTTTAAAGCACTATTTTGCTTGTTTTAACTGATCTGTGGACATTTTCAGTCATAGAAAGTTCAAGTTTTGCTTAGGTCTGTAGAAAGAAATATTAAGATGCACATTCGTGTCAAGGGAGTATTTACTATACTTTTGTTAGAAAAGCTAGTAAAAGTGGTTGAACCATTTCAAAACGACCAAATATACAAAACAGTGTTTTTGGTTGCCTTTTTGGCTTTTTTTCGCCTAGCCTCGCTTTTGCCAAACAGTATCAAAGAATTTGATAGAACCAGATATTTGACCTTAGGTGATGTCATATGGGGTCAACCAGGTGTTCATCTAGTGATGACCTGTACAAAAATAGGCAGGCCTCAGGCCAATACCAAATATCCAGTTGCCTTTGTTGAAGCATTCAGATTTATGTCCAGTTCAGGCGATAAAATCCTTGATAAAGACACTTAAATCAGTTGATGAAAATGGTCCTTTATTTCAGATATTTACAAAGAAAGGTATGGTGCCTTTAATTGCTTCAAATGCACGTTCTGTACTGAAACTGGCGGTTATTAACATGGGTTTGAACCCACGACACTTCACGTTCCATTCATTCAGGCGTAGTGGCGCCTCTTTGGCTTTCAATGAAAACGTCACCCTGGAAAATATAAAATAGCATGGCAATTGGAAAAGCGAGGCAGTATGGCTTTATTTGCAAAATACTCCTACTACAGCTAGTGTAATTCCTACAACTTTTCAACAACTGATACAGTGATATTTGGGGTTTGGGCGCTTCAGCAATTAACTCTGTTACCATTTAACAAGTATTTGACCTACATTCAACTGTCTTGGGCTTGTCCATAGCCTTCAAATTTATTAATGGTTACAAAGTTAGATTGTGACCTTCAGGTCAAATTAGGGTAACTTACATCTTCTAGTACATAATAAGTCTTCACTCATGTATTTGTTTAAGTTTTACTTCTTTACCAGACTGATGGCTCTTGTAGTTGATAACAGTAGTGGTTTCGAGTACTTAAACTTGTATATAGATATTACTAGTAGTAGGAGGACTACTTCTGAGTAACATGTTTTCATATAAAGTAGTAGCTCTTCTAATTTGTTACTTAGTGATACTGGGCTTGCCTACAAGCTTTTATACTCTTTGAGAAAAGACATTAAAGAAATCAGGTGTAAGCTGGTGTCAATTAAAAATAGAGACTCTAATACTTGTAAATAATTGATGTTTTGTAACTGAAGTTATTTTAATGTAAGTTTTAATAAACTCCAAATATCTTGTTGAATTTGCTGTTTTCTGTTCTGTCTTCCCTCTGCCCACTACGATAACACTGTGAAAGTGTCAGCATTTAACCAGCATTCAGCTTTTAGCTGAAAAGTTTAAGGCCCTCTCCAGGGTCGCCAAATATTCCAAAAACAATTAACAACTACCTGTTCAAATAAAATTAAAAAAATTCCCTGCAGGCCAGAAACAAAGTAAAAAAATTGTAAAAAAAAACACACCTTCAACATCATCCAAGCCCTAAGCATAAGAAACCTTATCCCCTTGTACTTTCAAAAATATTGTGCAAAACAATAACACTTTATTTAACACCTTAGTGTAAGTATGGGATACCATCAGTCAAGTATAAATTATATGCAAGGTAAAAGTTGTATAATATCAGCATGAAATATAAAATATACAGTGCATCAAATTATGAGCACACTGGCCACAGAAACAAATTTACACAAGCTTTAAAAGTTCATATAGAAGACATGGGTGAACTCTGATGATTCAGATCATTAAAGTTCTGTCCTTGCTTGCAATAGTCTGTAGTCGGGAAGACATATCCTCTTCCTCCGACGTGGTCATGAGGTGAAACTTTGCGAGGGTCCAGGCGTTGTATCATGCTACCCAACAGAACTGCAACGAGTGACAACAATACCAACACAGGTTTCAAAAGCCGTGGGGTTTAAATGAAAGATAGTATCAAATGTGCACCATAAAAAACCTGAGGCAAAAACTTTTATATTATCTTTGTTCCTTACTGTTGCTAAGTGAAACTACAAAAACAAAGTTTGAACTAAATAAGTTAAGTTGAAACTAAATATGGCTGGTCCCATACCCATTTCTTTAGAGGATAGATATATGAGAAACAGGCTCGTTGGGGTTCATTTTTCTTTCAGGCACAATTTTCAGGAAACAGTAAAAATCTGAATCCACCTTGCTCCTAGTCCTCAGTAGTGCCAATAACATATGTTTATGCTCGATAGAAGTTACTTTGTAAAGCAAGATTAGTCTGCTACACTCAATTCACCTGCAGCTCTTCCATAATCAAAACAATTTGCGGATATTTACTTGCAATATTTGCAAGGTTACCCCATGTAGAATAAGATGTTTAAACTTTTAGCAATCAAACCATTTTCTTATAAATTTTAACCATTAGAAACCAACATATAATAAATATATCCTGAACCTAACTTGTTTCTGCTAGGTTAATTGACCTCATATAACCTTTCTTCACAGAAACAAATGCCTAGTCAAAGTGTTTGTCCTTTTGTTTGAACTTTTCAAATTCAGGCATCAACATTTTTTAATTGAATTTTCAACACAGTTTGATATTAACTTAAACTTTGATTACCATTTTACTCAGTATTTCTATTGCAGATTAAAATGGCAAATTTTGTGATTAGAAAAGCTGTAAAGCAGGACAGTGCTGGGATAACTTCCCTAATTAAGGTAAGTCATGTAAAATTTGAGATATTATTATCACTGGTCTCATAAAATACCAACAATACCAAACTGTGCCTATACAAATGCATACTAGAAATCCAACTTATACTTTTTATTTCTTTTACTCGGGAATAACTGGGCGGGTTGCATCTGTCTGCCAATATTTTGGTTTCCAGACTATAACTCAAACATACTTTTGCTAATCAGTTTGAAATTTGATCATTGTTGCTTCTATTACCAATGATCCTCCATTTAATGCCCAAGACAAAGGTACACAAAGGTTTCAGTTGCTTGCTCACTTTATAATGTAAAATAAACCACCAAATAGCTCTGCAAAAATACATTGCTAATGATGTATTTGGCACAACGATTGCACCTGGGTTTAAAATTTGTCGATTATGATTTCATTTAAGAGGCTAAATATTAAAGAATTTGCTTCCATGAGCTGACTTCAGAAGTCACAGTAAATAGAAATATTTTGATAGAGCATAAAACAGTTTCTAGTACAGTTTGAAGCAGTACCTATAATATTTCAATTTGTGCAAGTATGCATTCACTTATTCTTTAATTAAATTGTGTGTTTTTTATCCATAGAAAGTAGCAGCAGTCACAAACTAGGCACTCATTTGATGAAAAGTCTTAGCTTAGTGTCGGGCTCAGAGTTAAGACTTTTGTCTCATACTTTCTTATGAATATTATAGCAATGCCATCAATCCCTGTTTCACCTACTTCACAGTGCCTCTTATCTGTGTACAACTCTGATATTTTAGACATTAATCATAGACTGGGCTTTAAATAGCAATTATTTACTTTTATATGGTACAGACGTATGCCTGAAGCAAGGCTAGAGAGTGAGCCAAAGTTTTCTGAAGTCGGAGAAAAATAATATTAATTTGATTAAGTTACTCACTGTATGTGTATGTAAATGTACGTGTCTTAGTTGATTAGAATTTCCCATGTCAAATTCTGCTCTAGTTTAGCTTCAGTTTGTACTTTATCATTTTATTGTTTCTATTAATACCATAAACACATTTTTTCATTATTTTGTACAAACAATATTTTTATTTGTTATAATAATTAAATAATAATAGTGCTAGACTTGTATGGGGCCCCTAATAGGACATGGTAAAATAAAAATTACACCATGTATTAAGTTGTGCGCAAGAGATGATCTCATGATAACAAGAAAATAAGTCGTGATAATGAGATGATATCATTATAATGAGATAATAAGTCATGATAACAAGATCATCTCATGATATCAAGATGATCTGGTGATAATGAGATCATCTTGTAATATGAAGATCATCTTGTGATAACAAGATCATCTCGTTATCACAAGTTATTTTCTTGTGATAATGAGATCATCTCATTAGCACCACTTGTTTTCTTGATATCAGAAGATCATCTCGTGGGCACCACTTATTTTCTTGATATCACAAGATGATCTTGTGCTCACTAAATAAAGTGATGAGCTCCAGATGAAGTGGTGATAACGACTTAATAAGTGGTAAGCACTAGTTGATGTGGTGCTCACTACTTATTTTCTTGTTATCACAAGATGAAGTAGTGATCACCACATCATTTAGTTATAACCAGATCATCTCATGCTCACCAAATCATCTGGTGATAACAAGAAAATAAGTAGTGAGCACCACATCATCTGGTAATCACTTGATCAAGTGGTGAGCACGAGATCAACCTGTGATAATAGAATGATCTGGTTAGCACCAATTAGGAATAAAACTGAAGTTATTCATGAATTGGTAATTGACAAAACTTTGATTGCTTGGCTATCACAAAAACATGGCTTTCATCAAGTGATATAGAATCAGATATTGTGAAAAGTTTTACACCTGAAGAATATTCTTTCCTTCATTGTGCTCGGTCACAATGCAAAGCAGGAGGGGGTATTGGATTGTTGTACAAAAGCTCAATGAGTGTTATAGAAGTTACCAGCGAGAGTAATTTTAAAACTTTTGAGCATCAGGAGTTCCAACTAAATTTAAGGTCTTCCACAGTGTGTGTCACCGTGCTCTATCGACCTCCACCAAGTGCGGCAAATGGATTTACTTTTAACTCATTTATAGATGAATTCAGTGACTATCTGGCTTCTTTTCCTAGCTCTCCTAAATCTGTCCTTATCATGGGGGATTTCAATATACATTTTGATGACAGTAATAATCATCAAACACAGTCTTTCTCAGGCCTCTTATCCAGTGTAAATTTGCAACAACTGGTAAAAACTTCAACACATATTAAAGGTCACTGTTTAGACTTAATCATTGCTCGAGAAGATGACCAACTGCTTGGGCCAATATCTGTCAGCAATCCAGGTATTTCAGATCACCTATTACTTTCTGGGTTCTTACTGGACAAAAAACCTGACCCGGTCAAGAAGTTTCTCAGATACCGTAAACTTAAAGACATAGATATGGATGTTTTGAATAGCGATTTACAGAAATTAAGCTTTCCTGAAGAATCGCTTGATTCTATGGTACAAAGATATAATGTCAGTTTATCTGAAACTCTGCAAAATAATGCTCCACTTATCGAGAAATATGTTAGAATCAGACCTTACACAGCTTGGTTTAATAGTCATATCCGGCATGCAAAAGTCATGAAGAGGAGGTTGGAAAGAAAATACAGAAAATCAGGACTAGAAGCTGACTTGGAGAAATATAAAGAACTATGTAATACAGTTAAGCTTCTATTGACAAAATACAAAACAGAATTTTATTCCTGCAAAATTAATCAAAGTAGGAATGATATAAAAAAGCTGTATGATTTGTCTAAAACATTACTAGGTGAAGTTAAGCAACCCAAACTTCCTGAAAGTGACTCAGATCAACTACTGGCCGAGACATTTAATAAATTCTTCGTTGACAAAATTCTTAAAATTAGATCAACCATCAAGAAAGATGTTGACATCAAAGAGTACATTCACCCAAACTTAGAAGTTGCTCTAAAGTCTTTCAAACCTGCAGATGAAGATGAAGTCAGAAAGATAATAAGTGCTAGTTCTAATGCTTCTGCAATCAATGACCCTTTCTCCAGCAGATTGATCAAGGATAATTTAGACACCCTGGCTCCAGTCATTACCCGTATTTTCAACAAATCCTTGGAAGAGGGAGTATTTCCATCCAACTTGAAGCATGCCAATATATCACCTCTGCTAAAAAAGGAAAACTTAGATAAAGAAATTTTGAAAAACTATAGACCTGTATCAAACTTGCCTTTCCTATCAAAGGTCATTGAAAAAATTGTTGCAGCTCGTCTCAGAACACATTTAGAGGTGAATAAATTATGGTGCAAAATGCAGTCTGCATATAGACCTTTCCATTCCACAAAGTCTGCACTTCTTTGTGTCCAAAATGACATCTTGTCTTCCTTGAACAATAAAAAGATGGTCGCCCTGGTCCTTCTTGACTTAAGTGCTGCCTTTGATACTATTGACCATGAAAAACTTCTTCACTAGACTGGTTTAGATGCTACCTCTCCAACAGAAGTCAGGCAGTGAGAATAAATAACAGCTCATCTGAAAAGATGTATATTAATTTTGGTGCTCCTCAGGGGTCTGTCCTTGGACCAATACTCTTCACTTTATATGTTGCTCCTGTGGCGGACATTGCAAATAAACATGGAGTGAGTCACATGCTATATGCAGATGATACTCAGCTATATGTTGAATTCAACAAAAGCTCAATGGCTGCATCCTTACAACATCTGGAACTTTGCATTGATGGTATAAAATCTTGGATGTCACAAAACATCTTGAAATTGAATGAAGACAAAACTGAAGTTATTGTTTTTGGATCTAGAAAATATTTGGAAGGAATGCCTTCTATTTCTATCAGGGTAGGAGACTGTACAATCACCCCGACAAGGTCTGTTCGCAACCTAGGTGCCTATTTTGATTCACGGATGAACATGGAAGAGTTTATCATCAAAAAGTGCAGAGCCTGTCAATTACAACTTCATAAAATTGCTAGAATTCGTAAATATTTGTCAAATGATACATGTTCCTGCATAATTCAAGGCCTGCTAATATCAAAACTAGACTTTGTAAACTGCCTGCTTTATGGAGTAAATAAAGTCTTTTTGCACAGACTACAAATTGTACAAAATTCAGCAGCCCGAGTCATCCTCAAAATGAGAAAGTATGACCACATTAGTAGAGCAAGACAAGAACTTCACTGGCTTCCAATACAACAGCGGATTGCTTTCAGTATTCTCACTGATGTGTACAAAGCGTTACATGGCTTAGCACCAACATACATCACTGACCTCATTTCGTTAGCACAACCAACAAGATTAACAAGATCATCCAAAAATTTGAATATAGCATTTCCAGTCAAGGTTCCTGGAAACAGTTATGGAAGACGGGCTTTTGTTCATGCTGCTCCAGCTCTGTGGAACAATCTACCTGTTAGCATTAGATCTTCAAATTCACTGTTAGATTTCAGAAGGCAGCTCAAAACATACTTTTTCAGACTTGCATACAATGTCTAGATCCTACAGCTCTTAGAGACATACTAAGTGATAAGCGCTATATAAAAATCATGTGTTATGTTGTTATAATGTAGTGCTCACTACTTCATCTGGTGATAACAACATAATAAGTGGTGATCACCATATAAACTAGTGCTCACTACTTATTATGTTGTGATAACTACTTTATCTGGTGATCACCACTTTATCTAGTGAGCACAAGATCATCTAGAGAGCACCAGATGATCTTGTGATATCAAGTAAACAAGTGGTGCTAATGAGATGATCTCCTTATCATGAGATCATCTCATGCACACGACTTAATAAATGGTGTACTTTTTATTTTACCTATTAGGGGCTCTGTAGATTTGCAATAACACAGTGCATATTTAAAACAATTAGATATCAATTTAAATACAAATACAACTCCTTAGTTCACTAAAAGATCAACTAGACATTGAAACACTCATTTAATACTCATGGCCAATATTGAAACAGTATTTTCAGTGTGAATGATTCACAAAAAAATGTACATTGTCATGTTAATAACCACATTATCACAGGATTGATGACATTAATGTCCCTTGACTACTGAGGTGACTTATCTACTAAAAGTGATGGAGTGACTCTCAGTGTATTAGTATGAGATGCATAGCCATCAGAAATACGAGAAGTGTACTCTGACGGTCACCCATCCAAGTACTAACATGGCCCATTGCTGCTTAACTTAAGTGAAGTCACGGATACAAAAAAGTGAAAAGAGTGATCTCTGGAAGAATGAGTGTCGCTAGAGCTTGGGCTTAGAAACTTTTGCCCACCTTTTAAAAAAACATATCACTTATAGAATTAGAGAACCAGTATAACCTCTGTAACTACAGATGCCAGTTGACATCACATCTCAGGATCTGAGTACATCGTCAAAAGAGGGATTAAGTTAAGAATGAAAGAAAGCTACCATGTATATATTGCTTTACCTTAATTTTTAAAACACCATACTTTTAATATTTCTGCATATAAATGTATTATAATATTTAATATGATAGTACAACATAGTATAATAACATGATATACTTTACACTAATAAGAATGCCAATTTAAGAAAATGGGAAAGCCATAATTAAATAAACTGCTCATTTTACTACTTGGGAAGGTCAGTTGACCATTTTTAAAATGCCCACATAGTGGACAATTTAAGGAACTTGTACATCAACAACTTTTCACTCTTACTTTAGCTCTGCATACAGGCTCTTTTATTTTACCTCTATCTGGCTGCATTGAACTCTGTGTGCCCTTATGTCTGTAGGGGTGTATCACTTTGTATATGTCTCTGTGTATTTTCTTTGGTATGTGTGTCTTTCCTTTTGTTTACCTCCACTAACAACAATTGTTTAATGCACATTTTATCTTTATAGAATATGGCTGAGTATGAAAATATGGCAAAGGATGTTACCTTAACCACAGAACGTAAGTTAATCACAAACATTGTAATGGGACATTTTCACTTCCAATGATAATCTGGGAACAAGCTTGTCAAGTTGATTGTTTTTGGATAATCTTGTTGTCCGAGATGTTTGCTCCTGAGGTTTACACAATTTTCTGTTAACCCTTCAAGGTCTCTGAGATCCCCCCACATCTACCCAGATTTATCTGGATGTGTCTCCAGATGAGCCACTTATGATACAAGTACATGCAAACTTCTTTTGTATCACTCACAATAGACAAAAGTACTCCCGGGCAAAAATATATACCGAGTCCCCCAAAAATCTGCCTGTTAAGTAAGGATAAAGTACTGCCCCATTGATAAAAATCTGTTCACTCCTGAACTGCTCCCAGAATTTATGTGTTACATTTAATATTCGGACGCGAAGACTGATTTGCCTGATTTTAGAAAATGCATCCAGTATACTACAGGGTTTTTCAGGTAGATTTTCAGGATGTCTGTCATTGTCCAAATCCCAAATCTTTGTTGATTCAGAACAATACGAGATTTGATCTCTGTAAGTGGAACTGCTCCAAAACGTTTTCATTTTAAGTCAAAAGTCAAAGTTGGGATTTTACATCTCAGAGAGATGGTTACATATCACAATTGTCTGACAAACCATACACTGGCTTCCTCTGATGCTTCCTCTCACGTTTAAACATGTTCGCTGATCTACAAAGTTTTGGATTTGGGACTGGTAATATATTTTTTAAGCGTTACTTTGAATACAATACATCTAAATTTCACATACCTGGATCTAACTACAACAGCTGAAAATTCAAATTCATTCATTGGGATGGCTGAATTGCTGATAATGGTCTTAAATATTGGATATCCATTGGGTCAAGGTCATATTTCCACACAAGGTGGGGTCTACTCTCAACTAGGTATTCCTCAAAATCTGATCTGAATTGTGAATGTAAAGTTGTTTTTTTCTGATTCAGCAATAGCTGACAGGGGTTATAATTTTACACAGTGTAGTTTGTACCCTAGGGTTGATTATCCTCAATCTTTGGAAATTGATTGAAAATGTATATCTAAATGCCTCAAGTTTATCAAAGTGTCTCAACCTACATGGTTTGTATTTTTTATTCTATAAAATATATTTATATGCAAATTATGTCTAAGATTATTAAGACTAACATTTTGGTATTTCTCCCAAAAATGACTACTTAATAGTTTTATGAAGCGTATAAATATTCAAGGTTATTTATTTCAGCAATACTCTCTGTCATGTGATGTTAATATTACATAATGGTATGCTTGTACTGTTTGTGTCCAATTTTTCAAATCAGCGTTAAGGAATTTTTCATAAATTTTGAAACAAGGGTACATATTCCTATGTATGTCATTTCATTTACAGATATATTTTTTTCTAGTATAAGTTGAAATCGAAATCACAATACATCACATTCTGACTAAAGATGCAGAGGGTCAATACCATTTCTACTTAAAATCTGCACCCCCACCCAAAATGTGCGTGTTACCAATGATATAACTCACAAGTACTTTATCTTTGTAGTAGTGACCAATAGTGGCAACAGATAAGTTCATTGTTTCTTCGATTTTGATGAGAGTTTAATGCTTGTGGTATATTAACAGGTTAAACAGTCAATAACTGAGATTCATTGGGTTTCAGAATTTGAAAAAGATGCATTTGGTTCTGAGAAGCTGTTTGGCTGTTTTGTGGCAGAAGTGAGTGATGTCAGTGGGCAGACAATACTCGTTGGCTATGCGCTTCACTACAATGTGTATTCTACCTTCAAAGGGAAAAGCATGTATTTAGAAGACCTGTTCATTCACTCAGACTACAGAGGAAGGGGCATAGGAACGGCTCTGATTAAAGCAGTAGCAAATGTTGGTTTTATTTAATGCCAGCTATTTGTTCGCTCTGATAACAATATCTTGGTATTCTAGTAGTACTTATTGTTGAACTGATAGAGTCTGGTCATATCTGTCAGACTGTGGCAATGAAGGAATTAGAGTGAACTCAAAATATGTTCACTATGAAGCAAAAGTCTCCCATTTAGGCACCATCACTGGAAAAGATATGGATAAAGAAAATAATGAGAAGTCAGTGAACGTATTTGTCGTAAATATGAATAAATTGAAGTTTACTTTTTGAACAATCTAGTGTAAACTACTGAAAGCTTACCATATACCCTTATAGGAATACATTTTATGAGATTTCTCAAAGAACTGTGTAAATATTGTTTATAGCTTGGCTGGAAAGTATAATGCATTCAATTAATCTACCATACAACACCATAGTAAATTCATATCCCATATTGTTGAGCACAAACTAATGGAGTTACAGGTACACTTGCACTTTGGCATTTTTTGTCTACATACCACAAAGTAGGAATAGTCTATTGAGACTGAGTTGTAAATTAGCATCTTCTGGTAGGTCTTTCAGTGTGAGTAATAATAGTATATTTATGTAAAGTATGGGTCTTGCCATGAATTTTGTTATCATTTGAGAAAAAATGAGCAACACGGTAAGTGAACTCGTCGTTGATGAACAAGTTTGCATTGAATAACATTCAGGACTTGTTATATATGAGAGAAAATCCGGATCTGTTTCTGTTTAACACAGAATTAAACATAATGCTGCAATAATTTTGTAACAGATCTTGAGGTCAAAGTTTGCAGTTTACTTTTTTGTGCATTTTTGTTCATATGTTTTAACTTATCTATATTATATGTACCTTTAGTAAGAATGAAGTCTAAAAATGTGAGGAACTAAGTTTACAAGTGATATTTACCCAATGGAAAGATGGCTCAGCCCCTTATCAAGTCCATCGTTTATTAATGCTAATTGCTTAAAACAACAATACACCAGTCACAATTTTGAACTTTATTTACAAGACTAAAATTTGGGTCTCAGACTTCAGAACAATACCTGAGACCTGTAATGAAATGATGCTACTGTCAAGCTTAGGACTACAACCCAGGGGCAAATTCCATGAAAGGTCTTAGGCTGGTCTCAGGCTCAAATTTGAGACTTTTGTCTTGAGTTATTATTGGAACATTTTCAATGAGCCTATGGGCTCAGATTTTATGCATTTCACAAAAAGTCTCAATCTCAGCTTTGGATGAGCTACTGGCTTAAATACTGACACTGGTATTAGTGGCCTTTTCTTTTATAAACAGAGGTTCAAATATGGTAACATTAATTCATTCTCAACTTCAAATTTGAAATGGCTGAATATAAGCTACAGGTATATAAAACAACCTCCTGACGTAGCCTTTCAGTGTTTTTATATGTTTACAAGGTTTCCCATTGCAAAATAGCATATCACCAAAGATATTATGTGTCAAACAAGAAACATAGATGTTATCACTGGAATATTTTGACTACAAAAAGGGTCACATGACACAGAAAACCACTGTGGTTATTCGATAAACTTGGTCTCAATTGAGACCCCTTTGTGAAAACCGTTTGGGACAAAGACGTAGCTGATCCAAAGGGCTCAGATTTGAGCCAGTGGTTCAGCCTGACACTGGGCTAAGTGTGAAACTTTTCATGAAATTCGCGCCAGGAGTCATATTCATGAAAGATGATTTCATAGCTATGTCTTAGGCATTAAGTTTCATATGAAAATAGCCAACTCAAACCCAAGATTTGGCAAAGGGCTGTTATGCATACATCTGCAGATTTCTATTATACGAAAATACTAAATTATTGGTAAATTTCATTTATACTTTACAGGAAGCTTTGAACACTGATTGTCATCGTTTGGATTTTATTGTCCTCAATTGGAACAAACCAACACTGGAGTTTTACAAGAGACTGAATGCAGAAAACCTTTCAGAAGAAGAAGGCTGGCAGCTTCATCGACTGCAAAAGACAGACTTGCAAAAGTTTGTTAAAAGTTAGCTCAAGACTTTTGTAATGCTTTTCCAATTTGTTCACAGCCATTTCATGGAGCAGATATCAAATTAGGACAAACTGAAATAATAAATCAATATGCATCCAAATGAATTCATTGCTAAAAAATGATAGCTTTGGTAACTTTATTTTTAGTGGTAGCATGCCAACCTGGGGTACCAATTTCTTGTAGGAATTACATTATCTTCCCTTAAAATAACACCTTTGAAGGGTTAATTGACAGCATTTTTATGTAAACTATAATTGAAGGGTGTGATTTGTGTTATTTTAATAAAAGCAATGGCAATAAATTACCAAAACATGATCAATTTGTGTTTCAGCTCCAATTTATAGAACAATCATTTGGCATTTAGTCTCCTTATTTCCAGCTGGCATAAACTGTGAACTTTGTGTTTTTATGATGTGTCTATTTATACAAATATTAAAACAATGTCTACATTGCAATGAATATTTAGAATTCTAGAGAGAATCATACCCTAAATGGAAAAAAACCACAACCTGAATATTTGGAGGCGTGTGTGTGACCTACTTCACAATCATGACTATATCAAATGAATATGTGAATAAATTAACACGTAAACAATTCCAGGATTTTCATTAAGTGACAGCTGCAATCACATCTCAGCAAATGGAGGTATAGTGTAATTCTAATTTAATTATCCAGTCCACTCACAATGCTGAAGAATGCAAAATTCCTTATTAGCCATGGTGAATCATCTTTTTGAGAGTTTCTTTTATCCCCAAATCTATTACCTGTATCCCATACCTTCCGGCTATATTTGCATCACAACATTCAATATCACAACACTCCATGGCATTTTGTAACATAAATTTCTAATTGTTTAACTGTTGCAATCCATTGCCAAACCTAAGTTATCATCTAGGCAAAAGAAGTGTAACACTTTCACATCCCATTAAAACATGTTCCTGGCTGTAATGTTGCTCACAATTTTTATCGCACAGCCTCTATAGGCTGTGCAGTGTTTTTTCTCCGATGGCATATAGTTGGGAAGCTGGGGAAGTATCAGGACAGGGGAAGTATTTTTGCAGTTATATTTTGCTAACCGTAATATGTAGGAAGTTAATAAATGGTGGCCATTGGTTGGGTGTGTAGGTGTGCAACATCAAGGTGTGGTCTTAATTTGACCTTTGACTTTACTGTAGTGAACCATATTAGGAGGTTTCTTTCTGTGGATACATCAGTGGTGATTGCAAATGCTCTGGTCAGTAGTCGTTTGGATTATTGCAACTCTCTTTTTCGCAGTTTGTCATCCCGAAATGCTACAAGGCTCCAATATGTTCAAAATGCTTGTCACTGGTGCTTCAAAGTACACTCACATTACATCCACCCTTAGGACACTCCATTGGCTACCCGTTAGACAACGCATTATCTTCAAAACCCTAGTTTTGGTCTATAAGTACCTCACCACTGGCCAGCCTAAGTATTTTGCACCATATCTCCCCTTGTACAAATCTGCCGTGAATACAAGATGTTCCAATCCCAAAAATTTGTTCCTTCTGGTTCCCTCTTACTGTCCTTCCATCCATAAATCAAAGGTCCATTTTAACAATAGTTTCTCATATGATGCCCCTAAGTTATGGAATGATCTTCCATATGATATACGCAGTGCTCCAAATCTCTCCAGTTTCAAAAGTCGACTCAAAACCTACTTATTTCAGAAATCATTCCCACCATAGCTTCTTACTACCGAACACCGGACCGCCTCCCTGCCAACGACTCGGAACATGTCTAATGTCTCATGATTTATGCCTTACGGATTGGATGGTGTGCCTTAGAATCCGTTGATACGGAGATTAAGCACCTGGACAACTGATTGATTGATTGATTGACCATATTAACAAAAAGTCTTTATCTTGGTTTCTTTTAGGCTTAACCCAGTCTTAAATCTAAGATTTTTGTCCCAGCAAAGAATTGACAGAAATAGGCATTCACAAAGCAGTCTTACGTAAGACAAATATCATTAACTTAAGACCAAGTTAAGACTGATATTTTATATAACCACAGTGGTTCCCTGTGTCATGTGACTTAATTTTGTACACTTCATGTAGCTACACAGTAAATACACTGTTGGTGGTATGTTGAACATCACATTTTGGGAAACTAAAATAACAATATAATTGAATGTGAATTTAACATAGCTATGTACATAATAATAACATAGTCAATATTCAATAGTCAAAAGCAATACTCAAAAATTATTTTGTCTCCTGAGAAGCACAAAATGTATGGATTTATTCGTTGTCATCCCTGTTTCATTTTCGTATTTAATTTAATACATATATTTTATTAGCTTTTGATAATTGTTTTATAATTTTACATAATAGAATTTTAGAAAAAAATATTTGAATTCAGATTTACTCTTCAAACAGAAAACCAAATTACATTGCTACAAATATATTAACACTTAAACGTGGTTTTCCAATTTTGTACAACATATTTTCCTACAACAACAACAACAAAAAAAAAACAAACATATCTAGTAAAAAAGAAAATATCCACAATGGGCATATGAAATGTTATTTTGCTGTTTGAAGAAACCTTGAATGAAAATCCACACTGTTTTCACAACTGTTTTTAAAGATATATTTTATATAATATTTTTCAATTAAAAACAATGAAAAAAATTCCATACTTTTTTGACAACTACTTTACAAACTATTAATAATATCTTCAGTGTGTATTTTGCACTACACACAAACACTGGCATGTCCTTTGTTGAGTTTGGTTAATTGTTTATACCAGGGAATGTTAACACTACTGAGCTGTTGGTTTCATCCTACATATGCCACTATGATAAAAATTAATAAAACAAACTTGTATTGAGCAAATCATGTCATAACAATGTTTGTTGTGTCAAGGTCAGTAAATAAAGCATATTTCTGGAGATAAAAACAACTTCAAGTATTTCTATGCTTTAGGTCAGTTACATGCCCTACAGAGTAGTGCAGTTAATTTCCTTATTATAAAGAATATGTTTTTTCAAATGTTTTTATATAATAACATATTGTGGAACCAAATGGATCAACACTTTATAAAGTGATACATAAAACGTTTACAGTGGGATATGTATGTTAATCAATGTGTTCATTTTGGATATTTTTGTCAATAGATATGTATTAAGTATTTGTTATGTACAGCACACTTGTGGATATGTTGAGATGGCATGGTGCCGTTAGGGAAGTACCGTTTTTGAAAATTAGTTGCCGATATAGCTAAAAATGAAATAACCTCACTTTACATCTGCCTTGGTGCTACTATTGAAAGAACTAATAAAAAATCTTTTAATCTACCCCCTTCTGACATAGTTTATTGATATTTACACATGCAAACTGCCCACTTTATCGTTTGATCCCCTTTTATCGCTCACATTCCCCGTTATCGGGGATCATCAAACTCAAAACTCAAAGCCACCAAACCATTCTAATCCACTCCTAAAGACCTCAAACATGATTTTCCTATATTTTTTACTGGCAATCCAACCAGTTATTGCTTCATATCAGCACCATAGCAACTCAATCATTAAGTGCCCTGATGTCGTCAGTTTCTGCCCCTTCAAACCCCCCCACCACCTTCTGTCTACATTTTATCATCAAATCTACAATCTCAATTCCACCTGCCCTACCACCTTTCCGTCTTTTCATCCTACTCCTGCTTGCTGGTGACATAAACCCAAACCCAGGACCACCCAGGTGTCCAAAGGTCACCTATGCAAACATTAGATCAATACACAACAAATATCCTGCCACTGCAAAATTTATTTCTGATAATGACACTGATCTCTTCGCCATGTCTGAGACCTGGATAAGACCTGACACCACAAGTGCAAATCTGTCCGAAATTACCCCACCAGGCTCCAAACTCTATCAACAGCCACGAGCAGCCCGTCGCGGCTTTTTTGTCAAAGACGGATTGGATCCTTCCGTAGTTCCAACAAAGACCTGCACCACCTTCGAAAATTTCCTCCTCAAGATAACCCTTCACAAAGAATCCTTTTACTTCCTGAATATATATAGACCTCCACCCTCCAGTACTACACCCTTTTTTGACCAGTTTCAGTCACTTTTGGAGGATATTCATCATACCACAGAGAATCTGGTGATCATCGGCGACTTCAATTTTTACCTCGAAACAATATGTTCAAATTCAAAAACCTTTCATTCTTTGATTGATTCATTTGATTTAACCCAGAAAGTTAACTTTCCAACTCACATTCATGGACATACACTTGACCAGGTATTAACCAAATCTAACAATTACTATATTTCCAATGTCCATACCACTGATGCCTTTTCCGACCACTTTTCAATTAGTTTTACCCTCAATCTCTCAACCCCTATACTCCAAACCAAGGCTACTGTCATCTTTCGTAAATACCATAAAATTGATAAAGACAAATTGAAAACAGATCTCCTCGCTTCTGAACTACTTAATAATCCTTCCAAGGAAGCTGACACTCTTTATGAACAATATCATACCAGTTTGTCCACCCTTATTGACAAATATGCACCACCACACACCAAAAATACCAAGGCGAAGTACATCCCAGGATGGGTTAATGAAGCAGTAATTGCTGCAAAGGAGACCAAGTGTTTGTTTGAATGTATTTGGTGCCGAAATAAATCTACCTTCAATAGATCCCAATACATGCAGAAAGTCCACAAGTATAATAAAATCTGCATGCAGGCCAAATCTGAATTCCTCAAAGAAAAAATTCGGGACAATCACCACCACCCACAAAAACTATGGCGAGTCCTGGGTGATGTGCTACACAGAATCCCAGCAAAGATTCTCCCATCTATTAACCCCCAAAGCTTCTGGCTGACAGATTTGTCGAGTTCTTTACAGTAAAAATCGAAAAAATACACTCAGTTTTCTCTGCCTCACTCGGTTTCCGACATGTCACCTCAGACTCTCCTCCACCCACATTCGCCTCTTTCTCTGCTGTAACTGAAGAGCAGGTCACCAAAATCATTCAAGACTCTCCCACTAAATCATGTTCCCCTGACCCTTGGCCCACTTTTCTTGTTCTTGAATTCCTGGATATTCTTATTACCCCCATCACCTCAATAATCAATGCCTCTCTAGTACAAGGTACGTGTTCTAATTTCTTTAAGCAGGCCCATGTAACCCCAATTCTCAAAAAATCATCCTTAGACAAGGACGTTTTCAAAAATTACAGGCCTGTTTCCAATCTAAACTTTATTTCAAAGATACTTGAAAGGGTAGTAGCAGCCCAGCTACAAACTCAACTTGATGAAACCGGCCTGATGACTGCCTTCCAGTCGGCTTATAGAAAACACCATTCTACTGAAAGTGCCCTCCTTAACATTCATAATGATATTCTTCTCAATATGGCCAAAGGGTCTGTTACAGCCCTCACCCTTCTAGATCTCTCCGCCGCTTTCGATACCATTGATCACACTATTCTCCTGGACAGACTTAATGGTTACTATTGAATCAGTGAACTGGCACTCGGCTGGTTCAAATCATACCTGTCGGGAAGGACACACTCGGTCAAGGTAGGCAGCACACTCTCAAATCCTGTTGCCCTTCAGCATGGGGTCCCCCAGGGCTCCGTCCTTGGTCCAATTCTTTTCTCCCTTTACGCCAATCCAATCAGCTCCATCATTCAGTCTCACAGTAGCATCAATTACCATTTCTATGCTGATGACACTCAGCTATACATTTCACTCTCTCCAGCAAATTTTTCTCACTCTGTACAAAAACTAAAAAATTACCTAAACGACATCCAAAACTTCATGTTCACAAATAAATTAAAACTCAACCCTGATAAAACCGAATTCATTTTGATAGGTTCGAAAAACAACCGTAAAAAACTCCTTCCTCACTTTCCAATCAATATTCTTGGTAATCAGGTCTCACCAGCACAAAGTGTCAAGAACTCCAATTTCACTTTCTCCGACCATGTGTCATAGGTCATAAAGTCCACTAGAGCTCATGCAAGAGACCTCTACAGAACACGCCCTCTTCTAGACCTTAAACATCAGTTCTTTTAGCCAATGCCTTGGTCAGCAGCAGATTGGACTACTGCAATTCCCTGTTTCTATCACTCACAGACTGTGAGCTAATAAGATTGCAACTAGTGCAAAACTCACTCTGCAGGGTTGTGACCCGTTCCTCAAAATTTTCTCACATCACCCCCCAACTGAAAAAACTCCATTGGCTTCCAGTTAGGTATAGGGTACAATTCAAAATATTCCTCATTACATACAAAATCCTCAACCAAGGTCAGCCTGTTTACCTAAGAGAACTAATCCACCCCTACACTTCCTTTAGAAATACTAGACGAAGTACCCCTAAACTCAAGTTCCTTCATCCCCCCACTTTTGACCGTAGAGTTCATAAATCAATTAAACACTTTCAAATTCTTTTAGTCACTATGCCCCAGTTCTTTGGAACTCTCTCCCCTTTCAAATAAGAAACAGTCTCTCTGTCGCATCTTTCAGGAAACACCTCAAAACCCACCTGTTCAACTCTAGCTTCCCAACTTAGTTTCCTTCCCTCTCGGTCTCACCCAGAAACCTGGTACACTGACCTTGAACGCCCCTCGACTCTCGTTATAAGAAAATGATTTTTGTTAACTAGCACACTGAGTTCCCCTTAGTGGGGAAGATATTGCGCCTGCAAAGCAGTAGATTAGATTAGATATGTTTTTCTCTGAATATGTCTTGATGTACATTGCATAACTTGTCCACTTACTGGTAAGACAGAGATCAGAAAGGTATACGTTTTGCAGTTGAAAACCTTCAAACCACTCAAAATCATAAATAAAATATTTTACAGAGATATGATAAGTATTTTAAACTTAAGTTTAGCCATATAAATTTATAGAGTGGGGAAAACATGACATGGCAGCCATAATTAAGACTGGTCTTAAATATTTAAGACCACCTACACCCGTCTTAGAGTTATGAGCAAAGATGATACTACAATAAGATTAATCCTTTGGTGAATTGTTCTAACACAAATGTTGTAACAATTTTTTCTCTAAAGTTACAACAATGGTCTTAGATTTAAGACTAAGATAGGACTTTTCTTGAATGCTGCCCCAGGCTTTATCTTGGAAACTGTAAAGTGTATTAAGCTGATACTTAGTATAGATATCATTTGGGAGGTGTAGGTGTAAAAAGTCATGAGTCAACCTTGGTGTGACGTTTTACCCTGTCATATGTACCGTGAACTTAAAAGAATCCTGTCAAGGCTATACATTAGAAACTGTAAGGTAAAGGAATTTTATACTTGGCAAGTACATTGATGAGAGGGTTTTGTTGTGCAACATTATCTTATGAACATTATGTGACCTTTTTAAGCTTTACTCTGGCAGAACTTTTCTATTGCCACATTTGAGACACATTTCTCCTATTAGGAAGATATATGGATTGCTGTAACTGAAAATTTGTTGCACTTTTAACCTAAATTCATTGGCAAAAATTCCAGGCATTTCGTGAAATCCCTGATTCACTTAGGCATTTCGTGAAATGCCTAACATTTGTCGTTCTTTATTACACTACTTGCCTGGTGCATTTTAGCCAAATTGTTAAACACAATAATTTTATATAATGCAAAGCTTTGATGATTATTTAGCCATATTTAGATAAATGAGAAGAATTATAAAGCTCTTTAAATTGATCCTGTTAGAAATTTGAATTATTTTATCATGGCTGATATTTAGAGCTCTGTTACACAAAATATAATAACAGTATGGATGAAATATTTTAAATGATCTGGGCATATATTTCATGTGTTTTGTATTTCATTTAATTTATCAGTTAAAGTTTTGTAGACGTTATATAATGTAATATCAAGTTATATCAAAGAAGCTTAACTTGTATAACTGACTTGACAAGTTTAACACCACATAATTTTTAAGCTTAAAAAACTGAAAACTTTCTGTACAAATATTCTGCAACAAATTTTCATGAAAATCTTGGTCAAATTTATTGGTGGTTCCCACTTATATTGGAACAAACATGTCAGAAACTTAAAATAAACTTTAAAAGATAAAATGATAGGATATGAAATAAAAATGAGCTGTATGAAAATATAATAAATAGATCACATCTATATGACAAGCTTTTAAAATATGTGCACGAATATAAAGATTCAAGAAAAATTTAACTTTAACAGCACATCAGTGTATTGTGATGTATGGGGAGTGATGGTATTAATGACATTTTGAATTTTTATTGGAATCATCTTTTACGCATTTTCACCTTTACAACTACAACCTATATGATCTACAGACAAATAGAAATACCATTTCTCTAGTAAACAGGTAGCATTCATATAATTGCAATTGCCTAGCATTGGACTGGGTTGGGGGTGGGGATCAGGGCTGTATAAGTAGTATATGTAGGGTTAACATTTGGGCCATTAATTGGCCTTACTTTTACCTCCAGTTAACCACCCACCACTTTCCAAATAATGGCCCAAAAGTTAACCCAACTTTTAACCAAAGGTTTGATTTTATTAGACAGTAAAAAAAGTTTTAGGATATAACTTGTCTACTTTTTTTGTCATTTCATGTATTTTCCTGGTTGAACTTTGAATAACCTCTTTATCATATGAACTGTTAAACATCACCCAACTTTTAAATAAACTTATCCCAAAAAACCAGGTAACTTGGTACATCGGACTGTGAGCTTGAAATAGTTCCAATTAATCAGTAAAAAAAGTTTTAAGAGTTCCTAGTATTGAACTACAGCACCACGGACATTTCTTTAGTTGCTCTGCACACCTCTCACAACACAACAGATGTCAACAAGGTAGAAGAACCATTGTAATGTCATCATCCATACAAATCTTACAAGTCGGTGCTGTATCTGATCTCCTGTTCTCCTGAACAACTTGTTCATCTTCAATTTCAAATATTGCATCCAATAAATCCACGGTTGTAATAGTATTACCTTTCAAACTCTTCCAACCCGTGTCTTATTAACTTATCAAAAAAACCTAACTGACGTACAATTTTCTCTACACTTTTGTGTACTGAACACTGAGTCATATTAGTGTAATCCTGGTTTAAAATGTTGGTGGCCCTCACTTTAGCAAATTCACAAAATGGAAAATGTTTAAGATGTTCTTTCAAAGGAATATCTCCTCTAACCCAATTATACATAATTCCACCACAAAAGGCACATTTCACTCTGTCTCCAGGTCCACAATAGAATAACCCGGCTTTAACTAAATCAACTGGTGACACAATTTCATCCTTCGCCCATTTATCCAAGAAGCTAGCCAAACAAAGACCTTCTGATGTATACGGATCATCTAAAGCTTCTGCCATTTCAATGATTAAAATCATCACCAAATCATTGTCACACAGGGAATTATAACTGTATTTCATCCTTTGGTCATTTATAAAAAAGAAAAAAGATTTGGCTAAAAAGAAAAGACCCTGTTGATGTATGTAACTTGTCTAAATCTTGTCATTTCATGTATTTTCCTGGTTAAATCTTGAATCATTATCATATGGACAAATGAGCTAAACAGAAAGAACCTTTGTGTATATCCAGAAAAGCTGTTTCATTTTTAAAAAAATTGCCACTTTGACCTCAAAGAATCACAAAAGAAACACTTTAGACTTGTCACATGTAAGCAATCCACTGTACACATAATTTAAATTTGATTTCAGAATCTACTTTTTGGTTTCATCAGATGCTATAATTTAATATTTCCTTCTATATACAATAAAATCATTTTTTGTTCATTTGAACCAAGTATCCACTTTTTGCTTTCGGACTGTGATCTTTTTTTTGTTGAGAGTTTAAAAAATCCCAAGAAACAGCAACTGAATGTGTAAAATGAAAGTAAAGAAGGATAGACACATTTGTGCCACAAACATCAATACCAGCATTTAAATCAAATATTTTATTTTCCAAGTCATTAAGGAACAAGGCAAATAATAGTGGTGATAGGTCATCTCCTTGGCATTCACCCATATTGTTTTCAAACCATTCTGTAAGCAATTCATTAATTTTAATACAACTGAATGCTTTACAATATAGTGAATACAATATATTTACAATATAGTAGTCTGAACAATATAATGTCCCTTTCCAGGCCTTTTAACTTATAATATGTGGACTTATTATAATTTAGTCTATTTTGTGTTATGGAAGTGAGTAAAAAATATGCTCTTCACAATCAGTTGTTTGCAGTAGATACTACTATGATTATTTACAACTGCATAATAATGCAACTACACCCGGTAACAGTCATCCGAATGAGACAGTAAAAGTGAACGCAAATATAAATAGTACACAAACAGTGCTTAAAATCATGGATAATAACGTCAACACCTACATGTTGTGTTTTACGTCATTATTTTATATATTTTAATCCATCTGTGCATTAATGATAGGTAAAATCTTTCCTTTGAACTCATACATTTTTAATAGCTTACTTTTAAATAGTGACCTTACCCATGCATCAAATGGACGAGTTTCTAAATAAATATACCAAACAGTAAAGTAAATGGAAATCACTGGGTTTCACCTACAACTACTGGTCCCCAGTTAAAATGGAATTTAAATACTTATTCTATGACCTGTACAGTGTTGAAAGCCATGTAAAACCCAAAATAAATAAATAAACATTTTGATTACAGGTAAAATGTATTTCCACATTATATTATAATAGACAAGCGACAGTATAGGTTTACTACTACATCATATATACCAGAAATACAATAATTGCTCACTCGTTTTATTTTATGAAGTGATGAATGATCATCCAATCATGGGGAACCCTGCCCAAGTTGCTCATAGAATATTTGTTTTTAGACTGCCGTTCGGCTTCACTGTCCCCATGTACTGACCTGAACCACTGAGTAGGTACTTGTGTTAATCAGTACTTAAATACACAAAAGATTTAACCAATCAACCTGAAGTATTATATATATTTAAGTAAAACATATATCTCCATTTTAGAACACAAATGTTTGGTAACATATTGCGTTCAATACAGACGTGACACAAAAATCAATAAAACGTTCGGGTCCACTGTTACCGAGTGTATAACGTAATGGGACGAGTGGATTAAGAGAACTTTTTTGGAATTGGTGCAATAGTTGCTTTTAACCAAGTACTGGGTACAGGACCATTGTTGAAACATATTTTGATGAGATAGCATAGTATGATTTTAATATCTACATTGATAGGGCTTCATTTCCAATATGATCAGGACCAGGGGCATTGTGTTTCTTTAGATTCTTGACCACCTATTCAATTTTATCAAAGTGGATGCCTAATTCATTCAGAATTTCTTACTTATTAATCATATTGGACTCAAATCGGTCCTGTTTCAGAATGTCTTCAAAAACTTCGAATTAAACATATTATGGCAAGCTATAGAGGCTTAACAGACAAGTTGTATCTAGTCATGACAAGCCATTGTCACCAAAAACAAAACTGGAGCAGTGTGCCGATCCATCTTGACCAAGCTGTTTAATTTCTGAAGTCAGGATTGGGAGTTAGGATCCAAGCAACGCTACATGAACCCCTTGTTGCTGCTGTTACTTGTCATTTATCACTGCAAAAATGCCAGATATACATCATGAGATTTTCTACAGAATCTTAGGGCCCTGTTGTTTTTATTGAGCTAAATATTATATTTTTATTCTGCCTTGCAGATAACCCCTACCCCTACCAATACCAAGAAGGAAACCACAAAACCCTTGGGTCTTGTATAGATCCTTCAAACAGTAGAAAAGGATGCCATAGCAAACTCCTGGTCGACTTAATGCAGACTGATATTCCAGGTTTCCACAATTTTGTCAGGATGCCCCCTGCAGTTTTCAACCTCATTTAAAAAAGCAGTGACCACTGCATCACGAAAAGAAGTCGCCAGTTCTATGAAGCCCTTAGAAGTTGGCCTGAAACTGGCAGTAACATGGGGACATCTGACAACAAGAGAAACATGAAAGCCATTACACTATCACTGGATGGTTGGCCAAACCATCATTATCCATATTGTCTGCAGGGCCATCCTTGCTGAATTTTAAAAAGGTAATATGATCTGCCCTACAACTCCAGAAGACTCGAAACTGATTGGGGAGTTTTGAACCACATGAAATGTCAATCACTCTCTTTGGGCACTAATGGGAAGCCAAAGAGATCTGGGGGTGAATTTTACAATTATAAGGGCTTCTTTTCCAAGGTTCTGTTAGCCCTAGTCAATGCTGAATACAGATTCCTGTGAGTAGATTTCGGGTGAAGTGATCTTCAGTAGAAGCACAAATATTACTTTCCTTCAAGAAAAAGACAGAGAATGGCACCTTTTGGCTTTTGCCACCTGAACCCCTAGTGAATGGAGGGCCCGTTTTGCACTATTTCTTCCTGGGTGATGATGTCATTGCCTTGACTCCGTGGCTTGTGAAACCCTACCGCAAAAGACAACTCACTAGGGAAGAGAGAATAGAAAATTACAGGATATCTAGGAGGCAGGAGGGTGTGGATAATGTTTTTAGAATGTAACTGATCAACTTTAGGGTCCTACTGGGGCAATACAGCAAAATGCTAAGGGTTGTGCATTAGCTGGGCAGGATGATCTGAGATATGACAATAACCTACTTTTGGCATCTGGCAAGATGCAACTCTGAATCAATGGTGAATTCAATGGTGTTAAGTTCACCTGGTAATTTAAAGTAATTGAATTTGAAGGTGTTTTACTTTGGTGAATTGCTGATGTATTGAGTACAGATTGGCTTTGATGAATTGGTGACTTATTGAGTAGAGATTGTCTGATACAGTGTGTCAATTGGCTGGGCGCTGATGTGAGCATCAGATGTCAGTATTGCTGGTAGGATCAGAATACAGATTTTAGTCAAGCTGGTTGTGTGGATACCACATCCCCTGAGAATTCAGACAGCTCAACAAAAGACACTATCGATGGTCTAGCTACATTTGGAGCCCCTAATGAGATCGTGTACATGACACCTTAGAGGTACTTGTCAGATGACATGAGTTGACATCTGCAAGTATTCATTACTTCTATTCCTCTGTCACTAGTCCAAGAGACAATGCTGTAGTGGGAAGGCACCTGCTGTCTTCAGTTTTTTTTGGATCTCGTTTCTGATATCAGCGTGTTGACCAGTGCAAGGTTTGGATTGTTAAGAGAAAATTTGATTGTTTACATCAGGAAGAACCGTTAATTTGAACAGTTAAAATATATTTTGTAAATTTGATCACTACTGGACATTTTCAGTGTTTCAATGTGACTTTTTCTTTTTTTAAGTGTGAGCCTCGATAGAGGTAGCGCTTCTACAGATCACTTTTTTTTTTGTCTCCGGACTTTGATGAAACTTACCTTTGTACTCTGAATTTACCCCTTTTGCTCTCCAGTAGCTACAAGGATGCATGTCCTTTTGATTTCTTCATATACATATGTCCATCTGTCTCCACACTTTCATGACATGACAACACTGCAGTAGTTAAAAGGACACATGTCCTTTCAGCTTTTCCCCATACATATGTCCTTTTCTCTCCGGAGTTTGATGACCTTTACAAGACCTGTGAATTTTGAATTTACCTCTCTTGCTGTGGGATGTCTTTTAGTTGGAATGTCTTTGTGTAACCAGACATTCGAGAATTCTACTGTACTACTCATGTCTCTGACGGCTTTGCGCTTGCGCTAGGTGACCAAAACACCTTTTGACCTTGTTTCTTTTTGTCGCTACTGGTGCTGCTTGCTAGTCATGATTGTATTAAGTATATTGTGTTTAGATAGGTACTGTAATTTTAGTTTTTTTTATCTGTGTGTTTGTTTACTTAATTTTTACATTGTGCTGGTAATGTATTTTCACACTTATTTGTGAGTTGAAACATCAAAGTAGACCATTACCAGTTTCATTTATGCTCTGAATGATTTATGAGTGAATAACCTATACCGTTCTAATTATCACAGTTAGTGGATGCAATTAATTAATGTTTTTGAATACATTTATTTTTAAAATCTCCATTAAATAAATTCAATTTCAAATTTAGAATTCAAAGTAATTGTTGGGACCAGACCGGATTGTCTGTTTTAAAATTATTATAAATTATTTATCATTATTTCTTTATTAAGTTATTTATAAGAAATCATAACAATAAGTTACAAGTTTATGAGAATAAGTGGATATTAAACTCAAAGCAATTTATGCATGTGTGAATCCTAACTTAGTTACGGTAGTCATGCTGGGATTTTTGTTACACTTTTCTACTTTATTTCTTTTTTTATTATTTTGATTTTTCAGATGGTGTGATTAGTTAAGTGTGATTTGGAACTTATTTATTCGTATTTTTTGGTTTGTCCTGAATTTTGTCAGGACAGGAGTTATTATCATTAGTCACTTTGTCAAGAAATGGATTTTTATTTATCATCATGGTGATTACTTAGTTTTAAATAGCTGTATGCTTACTAACACTACTTGGGTTATTGTTTCCTTTCATGCCTTGTCACTGATTACTGTTTAAGTTAAATTTATTTTCAGTGTTTCAATTTTTGTTTTATTTTTTCATTTTGTATTTTATAATTGGAACAGTGATATTAACTATTACTACAATCTGCAATCTTTGATATTAGATCTCAAATACTTTACTCCAAAGCAATTGGGAAGTATGGACTTGATTTATTTATTTGGGGTTTTACGTCACTTTCAACACTACAGGTCATATCAGGATGATGAGTTGGAAGGACGAAGGAAACCAGTACATAGAGTTCGTCAGGGATCTGTACTGTAAACTGCTGACCAACAGCTGGTAACTACCAGCCTTCCCACTTGAGGCCGTGCCGGGAACCAAACCCCGACCTCAGAGGTCAGAGGTGAGAGTGTTACCATTAAGTGTGGACTTGAGTCAGTGTGTGAACTTCAGTTGAATGGTTTAAAGTGAGAGTTAGTTGATGAGGAATTATTACTGAAGTAGTTTAAATGACTGATTATTATCAATGCTTCATTGGTTGATTGATTGATTGATGGATGGATGGATGGATGGATGGATGGATGGATGGATGGATGGATGGATGGATGGATGGATGGATGGATGGATGGATGGATGGATGGATGGATTGATTGATTGATTGATTGACTGACCGATTGGTTGATTGATTGATTGATTGCTTGATTGATTGATTGATTGGGTACTTTGGTTAAGTTCAGGAGGTCATCAGAAGAAGTCTTTGAAGACAGTAAAATGTTTCAAGTATCATAAGATGGGGCATATTGTTCGCAACTGCCTGTTAAACTCCAGAAGATTGGATTCAGGGAGTGGGCTGACCTAGGAACATTAAGCTCCTATCGTATTGGTAGAACAATTGTTGGTAGGGCAAACAATGTCCCTGTTACTCTTGACGGAAAAGTTGTACTTGCACTTTTGGATACAGGATCCGTGGTTAGTACCATGGCTGCCAGTCATCAGACCACGTTAGGACTGGAGCTGGATTGTATGCTCACTGTTGAAGGGCCATTGGTTACCATATCTTGAGTATGTAGAGGTGGTTTTGTACCTCAAGGAAATGGAAGAACCAGCCCAGAGGGTAATCCTGTTGGTTGTGCCCGACACCGCATATCACCAGTGTGTTCCAGTTTTGATCAATGTTTTGGAGAATCTCAAGCAAGTGCTGGATGGTGACCCCACCTGTAAAGTTTTTTGGCCAGCATTGCTAAGCATAGGGCCAGTGAGCCATTAGGGTTTCTGAGGATGAGCAAGCCTTTGGTAGTACCACCTCGATCATGTGTTGTTATACAAGGACAAACCAGAGTACAGTCTCTTTCACAGAGGATCAGTGTATGCTTAGAGGAGACTAAAGAACAGAGTTTAACCAGAGGTGTTGTAGTATCACCATGCTTACACAATTTGCTGCCAGATACATCTTCTAAGTTAATGGTGCAAGTCGTAATTCATCTGGATCATGAGGTCAGCATTCCAGTCAAAGCAAGAATATGTGATTTATACAGTACAGAGGATGTGATTTCTTTAAACTCAGCAGTGACTATGGATCAGTCATCAGAAACTGGATGAGGGAGTGATAATATTTTGGTTCACTTCCAGGACTTGTCTTAAGACTTTGATGACTGGGGAGGTTGAGAAGTCCAGCGTCTTCTCACTGAGTAGAAATTCATATTTTTTTTTCTTTATGATTGACAGATAAGGCTGTATACCACATTCAGCTGAAGGATGATATTCCATTCAAGGAGAGACCCAGACCTATTTCGTCTTCCATGTATAAAGATGTTAGAAAGCATCTGAAGGAAATGCAGGGTTTAGGATTCATCAGGAAGTCGCAAAGTCTGTATGCATCCAACGTAGTGATTGTGAGGAAGAAGTCAGGTGCTCTTTAATGCCAAGACCATTCCTTATCGTTACATTCTTCCACGGATTGATTATACTCTGGATACCCTGGTTGGAGCCAAGTACTTCAGTGCCTTAGACCTGAAATCCGGGTATTGGCAGGTACCATTAGCTGAAGAGGACAAGTGTAAAACTGCTTTCACCATAGTTCCCCTTGGCTTTTGGGAATGTGAGCACGTGCCTTTTGGTTTAACCAATGCACTCACTACTTTCCAAAGGCTCATGGCGGATTGTATGGGGGATTTACACCTGAAGTTCTGTCTGCTGTACCTAGATGATGTAAAAATCTTCAGCAGGACTTATGAAGAGCATCAGGATTACTGGTCCACGGGATTGCAATTCATCCACGCTAGATATCTTGTGTAAAGGATTGGCCTGAGCCCAAAACTGTGACTGAAGTTCAATGTTTTCTGGGTTTCAGAACTTTCTATGGCCAATTTATCAAGGGGTTTGTTGGGATTGCCAAACCAGTACACCAAATATGTCAGGGTGGCATACATGTACAGACATAAACAAGAACAAGAGTCTGTTACCCACTATTAAGTTGTGGTACTGAGCAACAGAAAGCCTTCATGTAGTTGAAGCAGGCATGTTGTAGCACTCCGATCTTGGGGTTTGCTGACTACAATAAACCATTTGTGCTTTATACAGATGCCAGTGGGGATGGGCTAGGTCCTTCATCAAGAGCAAGATGGTGTGAATCGAGTGATTGCTTTTGCCAGCTGAAGTTTATCAAAGGCTGAGAGTAAGTACCCTGTCCATAAACTGGAGTTTCTTGTACTGAAGTGGGCGGTAATGAAGAAATTTTGTGGCTACTTGTATGGGAATGAATTCACCATCATGACTGACAACAATCCGTTAACATGTGTGCTCAGTTCTGCCAAGATGGATGCCACAGGTCATCGATGGGTTCCCAGTTAGATAACTACCATTTTACTTTGAAGTATTGTACAAGGACTTCAAGTAGAGTTGCTGATGCTTTATCTCGGGTGCAGTGGCCAGAAGTGAGTTGTGGTATTATTTATCATGCTTTATACATGTTCATGTGAATCAGGGTTGCCCTATCGAAGGCTGTTGCTTCAGTCAACAAGCAATCCCAAATCAGTTTGACAATATGCCTGATTGTTTTGGTGAGGGTATTGATTGGCTTGTTGAACAGGGAAAGGATCCTGTGATTTAGGAAGTGATTTCCAAACTTTCTGTAGAGGTAGTAAATGGTGATGTGTCCAAGGGAAGCAAGTTTCTGTGGAAGGAGCAGAAGCATCTGTCATTGGTTAGCCGTCAGCCAATGCGAAGCAGAACTTGTAATGGTAGAACACAATCGTAATTCATTTTACCCAAGAAGTATTGGTCCATAGCATTGAAATACATGCACGATCATATGGGCATCTTGGTAGAGATCAGTCTCTAGAGTTGCTGGGGGTGCAGTACTATTGGGTTGGCATGCACATCACAGTTGCCAATTATATCTCTCATTGTGATCAATGCATTTGACATAAGGATTGGAACCCACAACGGGCTCCACTTGTGAGCACTACCACCACACAACCAATGGAACTTGTGTGTTTGGACTTTCTAAAAGTGGAACCATCAAAAGTTGGGATACAAAACATTCTGGTTGTAAGAGACCATTTCATGAAATATGTTCAAGCATATGCAACAAAAAATCAAACTGCAAAGACAACCTCAAAGACAACTGTAAAAGTTCTGTATGAGAATTTTGTGGTACATTACAGTTTCCGAAAATGGTTACATATTGATCAAGGCTGTAATTTTGAAAGTCAAACAATTAAGGAGTTGCGTCAGTTGGTAGGAATTCAGAAAAGCTGGACAACACTGTACCATCGCATGGGAAACAGGATTGCGGAGCATATCAATTCAACTTCATTAAATATGTTGGGGACCTTGGAGTCTTTGAAGAAGTTGGATTAAAAATCCTACATCAGACCATTGGTGCACGCTTACAACTGTACCAAACATGACACTACGGGGTACAACCATTATTTCATCATGTTTGGAGGCCATCCAGGTGTTCCAGTAGATTTGGTTTTAGGATGCCAAAATGAACCAGTTACTCAGTCAGTGGACAGTTATGTTGCCACATTGTGACAAAGGTTACAGGATGCTTGTGAACTTGCAATGTATCTTCAAAGTTGTAATTAGAATAACATGTATTTCTGATCTGTAGTTATCATTTTCAATGGTGTTAAATTCACCTGGTAATTTAAAGTAATTGAATTTACATGTGTTTTACTTTCTTGAATTGCTGACATATCAAGGATAGATTTGCTTTAGTGAATTGGTGACGTATTGAGTAGAGATTGTCTGATGCATTGATGTGTCAATTGGCTAGGTGCTGATGTAAGTGTCAGATGTCACTATTGCTGGTAGTTTAGTCAAGTTTGCTTGTGTGGACACCACTTTCCCTGAGAGTCTGGACACCTCAACCTGAGCCACTATAGAGGGTCCAGTTACAAATGTTAAGATTATTTGGTATTGATAAACAGCTTCATTTACTATACTTTATATTTTGTATGATTATATCCAAGTAAGTATTAAAAAGTTTTATACTTACACAGCTGCTTCAACTATATCCAGCCTTCCATCTTTGTCCTTGTCGCCTTTCTTTAACTAAAAATAACAAAAAAACTTTAAGTGAGCTTAGAATGAAAACAATTCTAAAGTTCAACTTAAAAGAAAATCTGACTATATTTTTGTTAATATACTGCACTAAAAACATGGTGTATTTGGCAGAATATGTTGTCTGTTTGTTTGCAAAATCTTATATAATGTAATCTACTGCTTTGCAATATCTTTCCCACAATGGGAACTCAGTGCGCTGAATAAGTGAAAATAAGTTCAAATAATTTAGGAGCTTGGATGAAATATTCAGTAAATGTTTAAACATGATTTTTATAATTAAACTCATAAGCAATATTGGAGAGGTTCTGTCTCGGAGGCAGTATACGCTTTCAAAGTGCTCTTGTTCCATTTGTGCATAATGTGATAGAGATACATGTTCTTTGTATATAAGCAAGTGTATCCTCAGTGTTCTAACCCTGATGCCTACTTGAAAAGGTGAAGCTTCATCTGTTTGATGTCAGAAGGTGGTTCAAATGCCAGAGAACTGGTTATGGCAAGCTGTCCAAGCTACAATCTGACCAAGCCCTAAGGGAGATGACCAAGAGACAGTCCTGAGTCTACCAGCAGATGGGTTTCCTTAAGACCCACATCAGACACAAGGGGGCCAGCAGAAGTTGTGGGTTCGAGGCAAGTCCATACACCAGCAAGCAGGATGAATCTCGTGGATCTACTACTGATACAGAACATCTAGAGTCCAGTGTCCTGAGGAAGAGTAGGAGTCAACCAATATTCACATCTACACAAGTTTCAACAGACTCCAAGATAGTCGAGCACTTTGACCAGATGAGGACATTGATCTCAGGTTTCCTGCAGCAGAAGTCAGACAGACAGCCCTTGTTTGACTACGTGATATCAGAGGCTGAAAAAATGACCCAAGAGGTGTTTGAGGACCTAAAGGGCAGGATTTTTAGAGACGTATTACCACAGAGTCCCAGAGGTCAACAACCACTCAACAGGCGTCTAGTTCCACCCAAGCAGCAGCTAGCAGCAGTTACATCTACTACACACCCAGCCCCATTAGCTTTAGAAACCCTCCATTAGTGGTCACAGTACAGGACGAGGGAAGTAGACACAACTTAAGTGGAATACTAAGCCAACTACCAGATCTGACATCAACACAGATCATTAAGCAGCCTCAGCAGCAGCAGCTCTACACTATCACCTCCACAGCACCGCCTCAACAGCAGCAGCCTCCTCAGTAGCCATTCAGTCAGGGTGGGTCTTTGATCTGCCACCCAAATATTCTAAAAACAATTATTAAGCTACATATTATTCATATTCCCCTCCCAAAACAAAACAGGTACACCACCCCAAACATGAAAGAAATAACCCATGGTAATACACTAAAAAACAGAAGGCCACATTGAAGAAAATTGATAAATAAACTATGGCTAAGCCCATTTATAGCTTAAAATCCATGAGATTGCTTTAAATTTGTAATAAAAACACTGACACCATCCCTAGAGTTAAATATATTAGGCTATCACCCATCCAGCAACCCAAAAACAGACAAATCCCATACTAAACATAACCCCCAACCAAGTGACTGACAAACCAATTTTCAAACCTAACCCCCCCCTCAAACCAACAAACACATAAACCATACCCTAAACACAGCCGTTTGGGGGGTTATATTTGTAAATTTTTTTAAAGTAAAGAAGCTGATTTTGTTTAGAGATTTGCAATAATGTAAAAATATTATAAAAATTCTTACTTAGTTTCAGTTATTTTTGAAGAATAGAATAAAAATTAAAGGCAAATTTGGGTGTAGTTTTCAAAATGTTTGTAATATTTATTACATTTAACAAGTTATGTTGCTCATCGGGTTTGTCTGTTTGTCTGTTAGTTGGACTTATGCCTGACATTGGGTTTGTTTGTTTGTCGGTTAGTTGCACTTATGTTGGGCACTGGGTGTGTCTGTTTGTCTCTTTGCCGGACTGATGTTTGCAAATGGCTGGGTTATTTGGAACAAGCACAGCTGATTAATTGTTTTTAGAATATTTGGTAGTCCTGAAAAGGACTGGTTATTAGTTCTGAAAAGGACTGGTTACTGCAGTGGCAGTTATATTCTGCCATCCTGCCAGGCCACTGCTCCCTCATTATTAAAGTAGTCCTTGAGGTAATCCTTCCATCTTTTAGCTTCTCTAACAGGGTTTCTGTCTGGATCACCACCAGCAGCACCACCAATCAATGGACAATCACCAGGCACATCATCATCATCATAACCATCACCAGGCTGTTGACCACCATGTTGACCTTGATACTGGCTTCTCTGTATGTTATGCAGAACCACACAGGTAAAGCTCACTTCCCTGACTGTTTGTGGAGGTAGTTGAATAGTGGTCAACACCACTCTAAATCTTGAGACTAGGATGCTAAAAGCATTCTCAACAACTCTCCTGCCCCTTGATATTCTGTAGTTGGCAATCCTTTCCTCTCTGGTTAACATCCTTCTTCCATAGGGTTTCATCAGACAGGTCTCCAGGGCAAACACATTATCTGCCAGAATGAAGTAGGGAACATCTCTACCACCCTGGGTTATAGGTTCTGGGTCAGGGAAGCCTGTGCTGCCATCATCAATCTTCCTCTTCAGCTGACAGGCATTAAATATCTGGGAATCTGAACAAGATCCAGCTGTACCTGTATCAAACCATCTGAACTTGTACTGTCCATTAGCCAAGGCCAACATTACTACTAAAAAGAATCCCTTATAGTTGTGGTACAGGGCTCCAATGTTTTGGGGTTTCTTCAGGGCCACATGCTTTTTTTATTTTTTATTTATTTTTGAACAAATATTAAACAAATACAGAGTCATATAAACAAGACAAACACAGAGTAAACAATCAATTTATCATGCTAACATTTTTTAAAGAAAAATTTTCAACAGAATGAAACATTAATATAGCTAAGCTTAAACAAGCATGTCATTCATAAGAGTAAACCTGTCACTATAAACCTTGGGCCGACCTGCATTGATGTAGGCCCCTTCTTCAATCTTAAGTTTCCATTTTAATTCTTTTAAAAATATTTTGAAAAGTAAATTTTTATTATTTTTCTTGCAGTTACGTATATATGATTTTGCAACAAGTACAACATAGTTAACAAGGAAGTATAATTTAGGTTGCAAATTTACAAGGCCAAAAAGCACTTCAAGAACCGTTAAATTTATGTTATGGATTCCATATTTTACAAACCAGGTACGGATTTGATCCCAGAAATGGTATGTATCTGGACAGTAGAAAAAGAAGTGCTCCAGGTTATCAATTTGACCACAAAAGTGACAATTAGGTGTGTTTTTAATTTTCCAAACAAACAGCTTATCATTACATGCAAAAACTCTATGTAAAATTTTATACTGTAATACAATCAGATAGGTATCTAAAACTGATCTAAAAGGCAAGGTATAAATGTGCCTCCAATCAAAACCATCTAGAAATGGATAAAATTCTATCCATTTATTTTGACTTATTGGAGTAGAATACAGTTTTGCACAGAAATAAGCATTAACATGTGAATTCTTAACTTTACCTATATCACTTATACATTGATTGGGTATGTTCATACATTTGAGAGTAAAACAATCATTTGTTATTTTTAAAAACTTCTTTATTTCCAGTGCCAAAGCACTGACAATCTGGTTGTAGGTAATGTCAGAAATAGTAATTTTGTGATCTTTTTCCAAATCCGATTTAGAAATGAATGTGTTTGTATTCTCATTCCACACATCAGAAACCTTAAGGATTCCAGCATCAGTCCAGTTATTACTTTTAACATTTATCATTTTATTGTCTATAAGAAATAGTGGATTATCAAAAATATTCTCATCCAAAAGGTCTAAGACGGATCTGACATTTGCATTTATAACGCTAAACCAGACAGTCAGTAAATCAGCATAAAAGTTAGTTTTTTTTTTTTATGATATCGTTTAACAATTGTTTTCTATTTAGCATGTTTTTTCCAATACCCATCAAATTTAAAGCTAGTGTTTTCCACTTTGCTTCAACACTATTGCAAAACCTTTTAATCCACATAACTTTTGCAGACTCAACAATGCATTTAGTAGATATCATTTTCAAACCACCTAATTCTATTGGTTGAATCAATACATTCTTTGAAATAGTATGCAGTCTATTGCTCCACACAAAATTGAAAAACATTGCATCTAAATCGGCAAGTGTTGATTGATTAAATGGAAGAACTGAAGCTAACTGTAGAATGTGAGGAACAATTAGGGATTTTAAGACTGTTATTTTTCCTTTTAATGTTAAACATCATGGTTGCCAGGTCTTTAAAGTACTTTGTATTATGTTAATTTTCTCAGTAAAATTTAATTTATATGTTTCATTTGGATCAAGAGAGTACCACATTCTTAAAGTCTTAAAAGGTTTTGTTAGCCATCTAATACCAATGGTATTGTCCCTGTGAATTTTCACATTATCTCCTTCTATAATGAAGGCTTCAGTTTTGGATTTATTCAACTTTAAACCTGAATACCTATAAAATTCTTCAAATAGCTCAATGGCAATTTTTACAGACTCTACACTTGTTAGAAATAAGGTCATGTCATCAGCTAGTTGGCAAAGCTTTAGTTCTGTTTGTCCAACTTTTAAGCCTGAGACTGTATTGGTTTTTCTTAAGACTATTGCGTTTATCTAGACTTGCTCCAAGTCTTTGTTTTTGTATCCATGAGTACCCTGAATAGTTAAATTTAAATTGGAAACTTACAGGAGTTCATTATACCACTAGCATTCTGGAGTTAGGGGGATAGTCTCTGAAAAAACAAAGACTTGTGCCACCCATTTAGCTTCAACTGTAATGAGGACACATTTATGCAGATTGTATGCACAACAGTATGGAGAAATCTCCAACATATTTACATACTGTTATTTATATGATGGGGGTTTTCCCTCTTGAAAGCATGCTGCCACAGCTGTCATGCTGGGTTTCTAACTGTGGATGGCTGTTATTCATAGTATTGTAGAACACAAATACAGCCAACACTTGGAAGACTTTTATGTGTATACTTGTTGAGAGTTTACTTTGATAACATCAGAGTGAAAAGTATGTAAATGAATTAAATAGGTGTAATAGTTTCCCAGAGTATTTGTATGAATATTGCCTTGTTTTAGTTTTGAGATTCTAAATTCCCATGGTTTTGAACATATTGTGAAAATTGGTGAAAGTCCCTAAGAGGGATGTTCCATATTGGCGATCCAAATGTATACCTTGTTTCTAGTTAATTGGAAAAATTTTAATTGTTCATGATCCATGGATAAAGAGGCTTGATTTTACATTAGCTTTTCAAATGAGATTTTAGGGGCTCGGTGGTGAAGCGTTTAGAGTTCTCGCCTCTAACCTCTGAGGTGGCCAGTTCGAATCTCGGGCCGGGTGCTTCATGTTGGAAAGTTGGTAGTTACTTGCCAATGCCCGGTGGTTTACAGTGCAATATGCACTGGTTTCCTCCACCTGTATACTACCCGTCGCAATATGACCCTGGCTGTTGAACGTGATGTAAAACAACAAATAAATAAATCTAAAATCAAGTGACATTTTGAGTGGTACTAAAAAACTTTTGATTGGTTCTTAAATCTCCTTGAATCACTTATGAACCTTATGAAAGCCTCGCCAATACCAGTGTAGGATGGCAAAGATTGATATACAAACTTTATAAAGATAGCTTAGAATTGTGTTCCTAAATGTAAGTTATGCTAATGATTATAGAGGATCACAGAAAACTTTTGACAAATTTAAACAGTATGAATTTATCAGGGTCACAAATGATTCATCTCTACCTGAATTTTAACCCTTGGTTCCAGGCCAGTGCTGAAGGCTCTCAAATGTTATGATCATTGTTATGGACGTCAAAATGAAAAGTTTGACTTCCGGCCCATCCCTTCCAGATAGACTATCTTCAGGACTTGAAATATATCACAGAGGGGGATCAGCATAGTGGAACAGCCCTATTAGACAGTAAATTCCATTTGAAAGATTATCAACAAAACATAATGTAAAGTGTGCTTGATGGAAAAGATGTTTTTTGTGGTGTATGGAAAAATGTGTCCCGGACAATATCTCATGGAAAAAATGCCTCCTGCATATTTTGTATCTATGAAAAAATGTCTCCTAAGAAATACAAACAAGTAATATAGCTAGACCAAGAACGCATCTGTGGCCAGATGCAAGTTGTATCCACAGGAAAAGGACAACTAACATGGTTTTGAAGATGAACTGCATTTTTCAAGATGGCAGCCAGAATAAGAAAATTCTAAATTATTCACAGACATTAAAGGAGTAGTCCTTGTTATCTAGTGGGGCCAAAGTCACTCTATCTGTTATAGTTTTCAAGATAAAAGTTTCCATTTCCATCAAAATTCAAGAATGCGACTAAAATTTGGAGAAGTCATAATTTTTTAGAGGTCCTAAAGGAGTAGTGTACTATAGTGATGGGAATCGCCTCCAAGTTGCATGGTCGACTAATCGTCCATTTTTCTGAGTGATAATCGAGCCATATTCGAATCCAATGTTGGCTATAGCATGAAACACATTCTAATTCTAATAGTACTTTTATAGCGCTTAATCTCTATCTAATGATAGACTCTAAGACGCAGAAAGCCAAAATCAGAGATCGTAATCGTTAAATCAGGGACATTGCAGGGGTCGACACCACGGAGAGACAAAATGAAAAACTAGGGGTGATCTAGGGTGGGTAAGCTTTTTCAAAGAGGTAAGTCTTCAACCTTTTTCTGAATGAGGAGAGAGATTTAGCTGAGCGTACATCATCAGGAAGATCATTCCAAATTCTTGGGGCATCGTATGCAAAGCTAAGGCCAAAATGCTTTTTAGACTTATATATTGAAGCACAATGTGGGACCTCAAGCAGCACACCATCAGATTGACTTCTGCGTGTTCTATACACACTATGCCTGGGTTTAAGGAAAGGTTCAAAGTATTTTGGATGGCCACTATGTAGAAACTTGTACACCAACAGGGCTGTCTTGAAAACAGAGCGATGCAAGACAGGCAGCCAATGAAGACTCTTTCTTACAGGAGTGATATGTGAGTATTTGGTGGTATTAGCCACAATTCTTGCAAGACTGTTCTGAACACATTGGAGCCTCCGAATGTCTAGAGCAGAGAGACCTCTGAACAAGGAATTGCAGTAGTCAAGACGACTTCCCACCAAGGCATTTGCAGCTAAAAGAGCAGCTTCACGTGTAAGATATCCTCTGAGTCGCTTTAAATCCCTGATATGAACAAAACTAGCCTTACAGGTATTCCTGACATGGCAAGAGAAGGAAAAATCGGAGTCAAACCAGACACCTAAGTTCTTAATTGCATCAACAGGTGAAAGGAGGTTGCCAAGTATATTAACTGGGAAAAATTTCCTGAGTTTTGTGCGGACATTTCTTGAGCCAAACAGAATAAATTCTGTCTTGTCTGGATTTAGTTTAAGCTTATTTGCAGAAAGCCACTTTCTGACATCATCCAAGCAGTTTTTAAGTCTATCAAAGGCCTGAGTGGCATGGTTATGTGTGAGATGAACATATAACTGTGTGTCGTCTGCATAAAAGTGGAAACATATGCCAGGATGATTTTGAATAACTTTACTGAGGGGGGTAGTGTATAATGAGAACAAGATCGGCCCCAGGACAGAGCCCTGGGGCACACCGTACAATAGCCTTTTAGCATCGGATAAAACAGAACCAATCTTGATGCACTGATAGCGGTCACAGAGGTACGACTTGAACCAGTTCAGAACCACACCTCCAACACCAAACCAGGAACTCAAACACTCAATAAGCGTTCCATGATCAATGGTGTCAAATGCTGCTGATTGGTCCAAGAGAACAACAGCAGTAGCTTCACCTCTAGCAAGAGCAAGGTGGACTTCATTTTTAATAGACAGTAGTGCAGTTTCGGTCGAGTGACATTCTTGGATGAAGTATATGTTGATGCGGTAGGAATAACAGTGTTCTGATGTTTAGAATCTACCGAAAACGTTCACTTACTGTAAATATGGCGGCAGAACAAAAAAACAAACCCAAATTTCATGACAAATCTGTCAAATTATTGAGGAAACTGCCTAAAAATTTGTGAAAAAGCGTGGATATGTATAAACATAACTAAATATTATGAAATCTTCAGTGCTAATGATGAATCGATCTGCACTACTTCCGGATCGATCATCGCTACTACAGTGAATTTCGACCAACCATTCGATGTCTGTAGACATTTGTTCTACCACTAGTGTACTAAGTACTAATGCAGTGCAACCATTCCTAAAATCACTCATATGTTATGGTTTTGGAAATAGACAACTTTTTTCCATTTAGTTTCAAGAAAAGTTACCCTTTAAGCTATACCTATGACAAGATCTAAACTGAATGATGCTGATGTTATTAGATGTTATTTGTACACATTTAGTATGTTTTGCCATGGTGGTGAAGTGGTAACTCACTCACCTCCCACCTCTGAGGTTGGCGGTTCAAACCACAGACCTTATGTGGGAAAGTTGGTCATTGCTTACCAATGATTGGCAGTTTACAGTACCGAACCTTGACCAACTGTATGTATTGGTTTCCTCTGCCCACAAACTACCCATCATGTCCTGTACAGTGTTGAAAGCAACATAAAATCCAAATAAATAAAGTATGGCTTTTTTTTCAATTCCAAAGATGGGGTTTATTCACCTCATCCCACTATGATATTTTTGCATAGAAAAAAAAATTGTTTATAAATTTTTTTATTGGCAGCATTTTTTCTGGAATACAACATATGCAGGATTTATTCTTTTGAGGAGGTATGGTTTCAGGAGGTATTCTTTCTGGGAGATCTTTTACCAGTAGGCATTTTCCCTTGATTTGTTTTTTCCTCAACAACTAGATCTAGAAAATTGATAATATACCTTCAGACCCCAACTGTAATGAAATATGCTGAAACAAATTCATTTATAGAAAGACTACAAAATAGTGACAATTATTATAACCTATTTATAAGGTATTGACAGAAGAAAATTTTATGAAACTTTATAAAAAAAAAGGTTTCGAGCTGCATATCCTGGGGAGAGAAGTGAAATGTGAAAGAAATTATTCAAAAGAAAAACAACTACAATTTTAGACTACAAACATAAAAAATACTGAACACCTCGATTCCCCTTTTATTTGGACATACATGGTACTGAATCACCCATGATATATATCATATATATACTGATAAGCAGCACATTCTCTTGAAAGTGCATTTTAACTACATGGAAATGAGAGGTCCCACAGAGCTCATGGAGATTGTATTTTTACACATACCAGTATTTTTTTAGAGAACACGTCTGTTGGATTAAATATAGAATTATGCTATGGATATAAGAGTGCGGCTTTTTTATTGGCTTAAAAAGTGCACAGGAATTCCTGAGTTCTTTAGTTATTTTTTTAACACTAGGCGGACAGTCACTTCCTGAAGTGAGTGAGAAAAGTCCTTTTGTCAGGGCTGACTGTTTCTTCAAAAGTCATGCAGTACTCATATATTTCACAAAAGGACTTGGTGAAAGTCTACGTTTATCTCAACAACAAGCAAAAACAATAAAGCGCTAATAGGACAACCTTGTCTAATACCCCTCGATAATTTAAAAAATGAGGATGTGTACCCATTATTAGCAACACAACTTTCAGAATCGTTGTACAAGATAGTTATCCATCTTTTAAAATTATAACCAAAACCATAATAGTTCAAAACTTTTTTTAAGAAATTCCATTTTACCATATCGAAAGCTTTTTCAAAATCTGCAAGAAGAATAACACAAGAGGTTTTTTTTATTTTGGCAGAAGTCTATGACATCAGCAATTAACCTTGTGTTTTCACGACAAAATCGATTTTCCAAGTATCCTACCTGGTCTGGGTTTATTATTTCTTTCAGCGCTACCTTTAATCTGTTACTCAATATTTTTGCTAAGATTTTATAGTCTGTGTTCAAAATTGAAAGAGGACGCCATGATTTTAAGTCAGTTATATCTTTACCTTTTTTTGGAATTAGGTTTATTATTCCCTGTTTCTGACTTTTTGTAAGCTCACACTTTTCAAATGATTTAATAAAAGTATTAAAAAGCTCATTACCCAGTTCTGTCCAAAAGGTTTTATAGAACTCAGATGGTATACCATCAGGCCCAGGTGTTTTATTATTGGCTAGGCTGTTAATTGCCTTTTGGACTTCTTGCAAAGTATTAACACTATCACATAGGGTCTTACTTTGCTCTGATATTTTTGGTATATCAATGCCATCTAAGTATTTTTCAATGTCCATGTCATTGTTTTCTGGATTCTTATCAGTATATATATTTGAAAAATAATCATGCTGAACCTGTAAAATATCTGCAGGAGTTGTAAATCGTTTACCACCATGTTGTAACATCCTTATATACTTTACTTTATGGTTAAACGTCTCAAGATCAAAGGAATATTTAGTAGGTCTTTCAAATTCTTCCAGATGTTTGCACCTGGACCTGATAAAAGAACCATAAGATTTCTCAGCATATGCATCTTCTAACAGGGCCACATGCTTGCCATCAAGGGCTCCCAGGGCATGTGGATCATTCCACCTGATCCTGAATTCCCTTTCCAGTTCTTTCCACTCATCATCTGAAGTAGTAGGGCATCTGAGGTACTATCTGGTGAACTCATCCTGGATGGTCCTGCAGACCTCTGGTAGAAACTTGGAAATAGTGGATCTGCCAACCCTGAAGTGACAGAATATCTAATCTAATCTACTGCTTTGCAAGTGCAATATCTTCCCCACAGAGGGGAACTCAGTGCGCTAATTAATCAAAATCATTATCATAAGGAGAGTCGAGCGGCATTCAAGGTCAGTGATCCAGGATTATGGGTGTGGCCAGGAGGGAAGAAAACTAAGTTGGGAAACTAGAGCTGAAGAGGTGGGTTTTGAGGTGCTTCCTAAACGATGCAACAGACTGGCTGTTTCTAACATGAAAGGGGAAAGAGTTCCAAAGGACAGGTGCATAGTGACAGAAAGAATTAGAGAAGTGTTTGATTGATTTGTGAACTCTACGATCGAAAGTGGGGGTTTGAAGGAACTTGAGTTTGGGGGTACTTCACCTTGTATTTCTAGAAGAGGTATATGGATGGATTAATTCTCTTAGATAAACTGGTTGACCTTGGTTGAGAATTTTGTATGTATGATTAGTGATGTGTAGGACTCTCCAGTAGCCAGATATCTGATAGTGAGGGCTAACTTCTCCCCCAAACTGATTGGAGCTCTGGGTAGACATGGTTCCAGTCTGGTCTTTATCATTTCAAAGAATTCTGGGGTCATCCTCATGTAATTGGTGAATCCTGGAATGTCTGTGGCATACAGGTCAGCCATAATGTTGTGGTAGGCCCCCTCTCCTCTCTCTGTAGTAGCCATGGCCTGACCCACATGTTGTGCCTTCTTCTAGGTCGGTGTCTGGCTGGTGGTGGTGGAGGTGCTTCTGGTGGTGCTGGTTGCTGTGGTCGACGTAGAAATAGCAAATTCATCATTATATGTAACTGAATAAAAACTAAAAAGGCCCTAAATTGTTGCTGAAGCTGTCTTCCATTAAAAGGCGACATCCTGCTGTGTTCCTAGAAAAGTAATGATGATTAGATCGCGGAATTTATATATATTCCCAGAAAATCTTGTTTTTGCTGCAAAACAAGAATTGGCCACATTGGTCTGGGGAAGACTGAGGAGGTCTGAGGAAGCCGGGACTTAATCGGGAATTAGTCGGGGCTTAGTCCCAAGAGGCCTGAGGAGTCCTGGGACCCAGTCAATATGTCTACGACAAGATCGTGGTTTAAACCGACCAGAAAAATGACTTAGTCGGTTCTTAGTCGCAGACCAGTCGGAGACTGTCTGGGGCTGCCTGGGGCCTCCTCAGGCTTCCTGAGGCCGATCTGACCTTAATCCCAGGGTTCAATATCGAGTCAGTATTCCCGCCCATTTTACCTTTTTTTTCACCGACTGCCCACGATTAAGGGTTGGGGACAGGATCGGGGTTAGTCCTTTGAAACAGGCGCATTATGCACAGAATATACTTGTGTTAACATATACATGGATAAGGAGATTACTACAAGGGAGTGAATCTCTGTGGCTTAAAGTATTTGAAAGGAAAATCAGCAGTCCATGTAAATACTAAACAATATACATTGGATGGTCTCAAGTACTTATATTTTATGAAATTCATAATTTCTGGAAATCCATTCTAAATACTTGAGTTTAATCATCTTAAATCTGTCAATGAAGATGATAAAGTGAGATCAAAATGGCAGTCAGAACAAAACTGAAATGTCTTATCTGTCACCAAACAGTTAAGGACAATGAAGTGATTTGGATTCAGCATAGAATTTTAATAGGATCATTGTATAGTGTAGAAAGGGGAAGTTTGGCAAGGACCAAATAATTAAATCAGCCAATTTGCTATAATTTTGGCTGCAAAAGATGATATCATATTGTAAAGGATGTTGTTAGTTACTCCATGTACATATCATATTGTGAAGGATGTTGTTAGTTACTCCATGTACATATCATATTGTAAAGGATGTTGTGTAGTTACTCCATGTTTATTAAAACTTGTCCTATTTTATTGCTATGAACAAAAGCCAACATTGGTGCTTCCTGTGTATAGTCGTTTTATGAACTACACTGCATTTTAGTCTGTTCTATGGATTTCCAAAGACTCTTTGAATGACATCTGTAGATTAAGTTATTTTATTGTCACACTGCAGTCTGTTAATTCATTCAGTGTCTATAGAAATAAACTATATTTGTGATAGAATCGCCAGTAAAATCAAAGCATAAGTAGTTTATTTCTATGATAGAAGTTGACTCTGATTTTTTCATAAAGTTGTTTGCTTATTGGTTGTTTTACCGTTTTCAAATTTATTTTCAAGACTAGAGATACATATTCATTAACTGCACAGGTTTCCATTTTATTAGGTCAAAACTTATTTAAACTGTCTGTCTGAAGCTTAGAGGACACATGAACTGTAATTACCAATGGGACTTTTCATCAGTGTCAAGAATAAGTCTTAAAAGGGTTACTGTATATCAAGTTAAACAAAAGGAGTAAGGTCACGGAAATGAATAAATACTGTCAAACCTGCGAATAGCAACCATCCAGAGGAAAATGCAAAAGTGTTTGCTCTTTGCAGGTGGTTGCTCTTCGCAGGTTCAGTTATTGGGACCATGAGTTATGTGTACTCTATTCCTATGTATTACAAACCAAACATCTATGATATTAAAGGTTTTTTTTTACATTAACTAGCAAGAGTATTATGTATTCGGAAAATATGACACATTAAGCTAATTGTTAACAAATTTTTATGTAAATTAGGTAACTAAGGTACATTGAAAGTGTTAAGAATTAAAACTTTCAGAACTGGACTGAAGGCTACATTTTAAAAGATTATTTATATTAATTTGCATGATCTCATGACTCTCATGACTCTTTACATGTTTACAATACACAGAGAATTTAAAAACACCCTGTTTAGAAAAAGCAAAAATTATTGTTTGCATACAGAATGTTATAAGATATTGTCTCAGAAAACTGCCCTGAAAACTTCAGTGTATAAAATGAAAAAAAATGTATGTGCATAGATTGTTTGTAAACACATGTACAATATTAAAGTAAGGTAAATTTTAAAGAATAGCTCTGTTTATTACGATGGTAGTATGGATGTTATATCTAAGTGTAATGAGCAAAATATATCATGAATTCAAAGTAAATTGGGATTTTTTGAAAGGAGACGGTGATTGCTCTTCCTAGGTTCAGAGCTCCCGTGGGACAAAAAAGGTGGTTGCTGTTTGCAGGTAGCAGGTGGTAGCTCTTTGCAGGTTCAAATTAATGTAAAATGCCTTGGTGGTTCTCCAGGGTGGTTGCTCCTTTCAGGTGGTTGCTCTTCCCAGGTGGTTGCTTAAGCAGGTTGGACTGCAGTTGTAGGATGAGAGTACACAGATGAAAGAAACTAATGCATAATATATAACTAGATATAGTTTGGAGTTTATTAAACTTCTTTTTACATAGTAGCATATTAGTTAACAAATTTTAGTCTGGTTAACACATATATGTTAAACTACTCCAGTTATCTCAAGTATTTACTAGCAATCTGTTTTATTAAATTTCTAATAATAAGATATCATTATTTATTTTTTTTTTTATTATTTATTTGGGGTTTAACGTCGCTTTCAACACTGTACAGGTCATATCACGACGGGTAGTTGGAAGGGCAGAGGAAACCAGTACATAGAGTTCGCTAGGGTTGTGTACTGTAAACTGCCGACCAACGGCAAGCAATAATAAGATATCAGGCTAGTTTTACAACCATTGACAACCATTACTACTATGTTAATCTATATACACCATAGTTTTCTAGCTTGTGAAAAAGCGTATTTAAAACTGTTATAAAATAAAATAAAATTCATACCACAATGTCTTTTTACTTGAATAACCAACTATGTCATACTCTTTTATCTTTAAAAAATAAATGACATAACTAGCCATTGTAAATTAGTTTCTGTCTACCCTTACTATTACTTGTAACAGGGGAGGGAGGGTGGGCAATTGTATGAATTTCTGGCTTTCAATCCCACAACTGATTGTAATACGTGTTGCTGGAGGCTTTAAAGTAAATTTGGCGGGAGATTGTCTACTGCCAGAATTTCTCAGTATCACCCCACAGGAAGTTAATTTGCATATTATATTGTCTTTTTTGTAGGTCGTCCCAAAAACAGGCCTAAAGGTGATGTTCCATGTGTTCGAATTTCCTATCTCCCCTTCAACTGAATTCGTCTGCTATTACATACGCATTTCATCCACAGTTGTAGGATGAGAGTACACAGATGAAAGAAACTAATGCATAATATATAACTATATATAGTTTGGAGTTTATTAAACTTCTTTTTACATATTAGCATATTAGTTAACAAATTTTAGTCTGGTTAACACATATATGTTAAACTACTCCAGTTATCTCAAGCATTTACTAGCAATCTGTTTTATTAAATTTCTAATAATAAGATATCAGGCTAGTTTTACAACCATTGACAACCATTACTACTATGTTAATCTATATACACCATAGTTTTCTAGCTTGTGAAAAAGCGTATTTAAAACTGTTATAAAATAAAATAAAATTCATACCACAATGTCTTTTTACTTGAATAACCAACTATGTCATACTCTTTTATCTTTAAAAAATAAATGACATAACTAGCCAAACTCCCAACATGTTTATAGTGTATTAAGCATTAGTTGTTGAAAGGTACGGGGGGACAGCACTAGCTGCTTTAGGGGTAGAGCGTAGGTAGGTCCATATGGCTTCTGACTTCCAGGATCCATGTTGCTTTATTTTACTCAACTCAATGTTATTATCAAATGCAAGTGAAGCCCCACTGCGTCTGAACGCATGAGCTGTGTATGTACTTGGGTTCAAACCCATGGATGTTATTACAAGTTTTAGAAATGACCTTACCCTAGGGGCTGTTAGCACCATCCAACCTCGTTTTGTAATAATCTGAAAAACTGGGAGGTTTTTCCCTTGTGGTACTATTTTTAATAATTTTTTCAAGGCCATTACTGGACAAAATTCCTGTGCTGTCAGCTTTGGCAATTGAACCACTTGCATTTCATTTGAATTTTGCATGGTCTTACTGCACGTTACTATCATATGTACTCCTGGAGGGCCGAATACCAGATCATTTTGCACAGGAAAACTAGTTCCATCAAATTCAGTACTTTTGTTTGGTAACAGAGTAGACAGTCTAAAGAAACCAAAGAACGCTACTGTGAAAACTGCTGCAAATATTTCACCATTGGTATAAGTTCGAGTTTTTCTAATTAATTTCTTCAACATTTTCAAATCAATTACTCCTTTTAACTTTACTGCTATCACAGAGTTTCTTTGCACAGACTTTATTAACATTTGAATGTTTCTAGAGTTAAACACTTGTGTCGGCCACCTCAGTAATGCAAAGTAATGTTTCAAAATCGACGTTTGATTTCTTATGGAGTTACTTTTAAGTCCTTGCTGCGCCAGATATTCCAAGTATAACAGCAGTACTGTCTCTTCATGAGGTTGATCAAGGCACATCTTCACTGTAAAGGCCAGAAATTGACGGAACCCCGCGGAATATGCAGAAGCAGTCCTAGGTCTCAAGGCTGCCTGTATCCTTGCAAAAGCCTGCTGTTGTAAAGCTACCAATGCAGCACTTCCTGTAAATATACAATGTAGGAGAGCAATATCTATCCTTAACTTTTAATTTACACTTCTTAGTAAGGGTTAATAGTCAAATACTGCTGTTGGTTACAATTGAAAGTTAGGCCATAGCGCATGTCCATCATTACAATTTAGAGTGACAAAGGAACGCTGTTGCAAGTAGTTAGCATAATGCCTCGAAAATTGAATAGTAACTGGAACAGAATTCATTCCATTCTTCAGTTAGAAGGCTGTTATTGGTGTTTGAATCACTAATGAAGTGTAAAAAAGTTGTTTACTTCTATTTTTAAAATCAATTATTTGCTTCATCTATTTTATTCTCCCACACAATGTACAGAGATGCATTTTTGTCAACTACGCAGCTCTCCAGTTTTGCGGTTCACGAAAGGGAACAGCCAAGATGACAAAACCCACTATTCAAGTTAACATGCAAAATTTTAAGGTAAATATCACCAAATGAATTTACAACAGAAATAAACACCTCGTGATTGTGCATTGTTAAGCTATAAATGCACTCCAGCACAGTATTTATTCCTAAAATGTATGGTCACATCAGAAAAGTTTGATTTTTAATTAAAGGGCCACAAATAAGTAAGAGTCCACTGCTGTATAATTACAGATACTGATAATTGAAATTAGTTTGCAACATATGTTTATTCTTTAGTTTGACTGAAGGTTGACTGAGTTATTTCTAACATTAATTGCAAACAAAAACATAAGCTCCTTGGTAGAGCATTCATCTTATTTATTGGAATACAATGATGAAAATTCACCTATGAACACCAGAAAGGTTATAAACTTTTATGAGAAGAGGCTACTGTCAAAGTAAAGTCTCTCTTATATCCCATCGTGCATGCAAGTACGTCCTTGTTACAGAAAAGAATGGCCTGATTTTCAAGGGACACTGAAGCTATACTTTTTCAATTTTATGACTTTTGGTCGCAGAGACCTCGCAGTGAAAATTGGAATGCTCATTTTCTCTGCGTGTACACTGGATGGCTATAAACGCATCCATGTCTCAAGGGTAACTTACTAGAAACTTCCTATTTTCAACAATATTTAATATTTGCAGCACACTCACATGTGTATACACATCTGATGGGATGTTAAGCCTCTCTTACATCCCATCGTATGTAGTGGTTACAGAGAAAAAACGGCTGATTTATAAGGGACACTTAAGGTACACTTGCGATTTTATAACAAAATATCAAGGTTGCACAGGCCCTGCAATGAAAGTTGTCATGCACATTTTCTCTGCGTGCACGCATGATGTCTACAAACACATCCATGTTTCAAGGGTGTTACGGTCACGGGCAAGCACAGTAGCAATTACCGGTTGTCTTTAAGTTGTAACAGAAAAAGCAAAAAGTTAAACTTAACAAATTTATTTAATAGTCAACAATAATGATTACAGTCAACTGGTGTGCTCTTAAACCAAACACACTAATACAATAATAAGATCTAGCTGACCTGACCACTGAGATTATGAGTTAAGTTTATCCGCCGTATCCAGCAATCTGTTCCGTAATCCGTCCTGTAGTATATTCTGTAGTCTATCCAATGTCCTGTGGTCTGTCCTGTGATCTGTCCAATGTTCACTCACACACGGATATCTATATCTTGTGACCTGTCTCACACTCAACAACACAAAAGGTTCTTGTCCTGCTATTCTTTATATATCCAGTCACACAGAATGTCTGTCTGGAGATATTTAGAGAGTTAACACAACTGTACTGTCTGCTCCAAGATGTGGACAATGTCCAAAATGCAGTAAATTCACTCTCTGTTATATGAATGTACAATATCCAAAATATCCAAAGTACAATAAATCTGTCCAGACAATGTATCTAGTTCACTCCAGTAAAAGTTCACAGTGATATAAGCATATATTATATTCCAAAACACAATAGCTCTCCTTATAGCAAGCGAATACAAAGTTCTCTTGTGGTCAGATGTACATTCCTTATATACATTCACAGATTGCTCTGGAACTGTACAGAACCAACTCAGAAAAGCTTGAGCCATCTAGGCCAAAGGAGGAAGTTCTAGAAACTACTGGTAATTGGGTTTCCCCAAATCTAACATAACCACTGAGGGGGGATTTCCCCCAGTCTGTGAACAGATCAATAAACACTAAAACACAAAAGTCAATAACTCCCTTACTTTAAATGTCAACACACAAAAAGAACCAACAACACAATTATCTTTTATGACAATGTATAAACATAAAGCTTAAACTAAACAATGCACTAATATAGTGCCTAATATATGTAATATACAATGTACTAATATAGTGTCCAATATATGTAACACCTCCCCCCTTAAAGAAAAATTTTGGAAACCAAGGGGTTACAAAATTTTACAAGAGATTTTCACCAGGTATATATACACACAGGTAATAACTTTTTACAAAACATATTTATCTAAATACAAAAGTAAAATTGATACCATGTATAACTTTTATAAACTTACTAATTACAGGTATATAAATCACACATTAAATACAGCTTCTGGACAGGGCGTATCCATGCGGACGCCATATTTTACTTTTTCAAAGTCCTGTTTATACACTGAATTCCTATCTTTAACAGTGTTTCTATTAATAGCCATCATAAGCTATGTTATACCTCTTTCGAAGTATGGCTTTACCATTGTCATTTCATACATTTGATTTAATTGTCTGTCATCACAGTTTTTAATTGTCCTTTGGAGAGTTTCTACTCTCCTTGCTACTGGGTATGACCCTAGATCTCTGGCCTGTAGTTTATTCATTTGGCCAGGTGATGACACTGAAGCCTTGCCTCCAGGATTGAAGACACGATTTTGTAATTTCTTATCATAAAGCATCTTCATTTTTGACTGAGAATTTTTCAAATTTTGTTGCGCCAGCTCACAAGCCTTCTTTAACTTATTTCTGAACCTTGAGACATAATCTAACAGATTTAGGCTTTCGGTGTTCTCAGATAACCAGTTTTCCTTCAACAGCTTGAGAGGACCACGGATTGAATGGCCAAAGACCAACTCGAAGGGACTAAAGCCTAAAGACTCTTGAACAGATTCTCTAACTGCAAACAATAATAAGCTGATGCCTTCATCCCAGTCTTTTTCATTGTCTAAACAATATGTCCTAATCATATTCTTCAAAGTGGAATGGAACCTTTCAAGTGCACCTTGGGATTCTGGGTGATAAGCACTAGATTTGATCTGTTTGGCACCTAACTGAAATACAACCTGTTGAAATAGTCCTGACATAAAATTTGACCCTTGATCTGACTGGATTTCTTTTGGTAAGCCAACTAGAGTAAAGAAATTCACCAGAGCTTTTGAGATTTTGGGAGTTGTTATGTTGGTCTAAGGTATGGCTTCGGGAAATCTGGTTGAAGCACACATAATTGTCAAAAGATATTGGTTTCTGGATTTAGTTTTTGGTAAGGGACCTACACAGTCAATTATCACCTTGCTAAATGGTTCCTCAAATGCTGGAATGGGTTTGAGAGGAGCTACAGGAATTTTTTGGTTTGGCTTTCCTACCATTTGACAAATGTGACAAGTCTTGCAAAATTCTGCCACACAGTGCCGAATTTGAGGCCAATAGAAATGTTTGGTTATCTTGTTGTAAGTTTTGTTGATGCCTAAATGGCCACCCATTGGAGATTCATGAGCCAATTTTAATATCTCACTTTGGTACACTTTTGGCACAACAATCTGGTGTACTACTGACCATTCTTCAGATGCAGGGACATTTGGTGGCCTCCACTTTCGCATAAGTACACCATTTCTGACATAATAGCCTACAGGGACCTTATCTAGCTCTACTGGTGGCAAGACCAACTTGAATAAAGGAGCTAATTCAGGGTCATTTTCCTGCTCTGAAATCAATTTTGATTTTGAAAGCGATACATCTTGACAGTCAATTGAGTCTTGTTTTTCAGAATCTACCCTGGCCTTGGGATTTGTATCACTAAAATCCTCCACATCATGGTCATAGTTGTTCAAGAATGTATCTGACAAATCAACTAAGACATCTGTAGATTGTTTACAATCTTTTGGTTCTCCTTGGGCCTTTTTGGCCATAGCTCGAGTCACAGCACAGGAGGGAAAAATACCAGGAATAACCTCTTCTAATTTCTCAGTGCTAACCAAAGTGATCGGCTTAGAAGTAACCTTAGGATCAGCAACTACCTTTCCACCTGCAAGATCATTTCCCAACAACAAAGATACCCCTTTAATGGGTAAAGTGGGCCTGGTACCCACAACAACAGAACCAGTAACTAAGTCTGATACTAACTTGACCTTATGCAAGGGAACGTTCACACAGCCTCCTTCAATACCTTGAGCAATGACACTCTCACCAGTAGATGTGCTTACACTCAATGGCAATACACCTTCTAAAAGTAAGGACTGAGTAGCTCCAGTGTCTCTTAATATCTTAATGGGGATCTGACTGGAACTACTTTCCAAAGATACAAAACCCTCAGACACAAAAGGTTTGAACTCTTCCCTAATAATCTCAGACTTGTCTAAACCAATACTAGACTCTGCTCTATTGGGATTTGAACGCCAGTTAGACTTGCTAGACACAAAGGCGTTGGGCGTTGCCTCCTTTTCTCTTCTCTTCTTTAAGAGCCAACAGTCAGACATAACATGCCCAGGTTTCTTACAATAGTGGCAAACAGGAGCAAAGGATCTGGGTTTCCTATCCTTACTCATAGTCTGATTTGAGGTTGGACCCTTATCTGAACTCTTTTCTGGAGCTACATTTTCAGATTTCTTTCCTATTTCTGGATACGACTTTTTAGCAGGACCAAAGGACTTATTCTTGTTGAAAGTGGACTTGTGAGTTAGCGCATAATCATCAGCATAAGCTGCTGCTTTTGCCAAATTTTCAACTTTCTGTTCATCTAGATAGGTTTTAATGTCATCACGAACACACCTTTTGAACTCTTCAATCAAAATAACTTGCCTGAGTTTTTCAAAGTCTGTACCTACTTCCCTAGAATTACACCATCTGTCAAAGTACACTTCTTTCTCATGGGCAAATTCAACATGAGTTTGACTTTCTTGTTTACGATAATTTCTGAATTTTTGACGATATGCTTCTGGTACCAACTCATATGCTTTCAAAATAGCATTTTTGACAGAGTTATAGTCCACACATTCAGAAATTGGCAAAGCCGTGTATGCCTCCTGGGCCTTTCCCCTCAAAACACTTTGCAGCAATAAAGGCCACTGGTCTATAGGCCATTTCAAATTTTGAGCTACTCTTTCAAAGTGTTGAAAGTACTTATCGACCTCTGACTCGTTAAAAGGTGGTACCAGTCGCACATTTTTACCCAAATCAAATTTGGTAGCAATGGACTCTTCATGGGCAATTCTACGGGCATTGAGTTCTAAAGCTCTCATTTCTCTTTCATGTTTAAGCTCAAGTTCCTTTTCTCGCTGTTGAGCTTCAAGCTCTTCTTTTCGTTGTTGAGCTTCAAGCTCTTCTTTTCGTTGTTGAGCTTCAAGCTCTTCTTTTCGTTGTTGAGCTTGAGTTTCAAGCTCTTTAAGTCTTAACTCTCTTTCAATTTCTAATCGCCTGATCTCATATTGCCCAGAAGGTTCCATTGGTAGAGGCTTATACACTTCTAAACAACTATCAGGTAAAACATCTTCATCAACTAACTGTTCAACAATAAGCCTTTTAAGTTCATGTTTACGTGTTGACCTTTTCACCTCTAACTGTAACTCTTGTGCTATCTGCATTAACATATCTTTTTTAAAAGTTTCTAGAACTTCCATAGATGGTGACTGTACAAACTCTTTAGCACTAGCCATTTCGAGCACTGTTGACTGTAACCAATTACTAAATCAAATGGATTTAACCGTTGATCAAATGGTTGTAATCAAATGGTTGGATCCCGGACGAGCCCACAATTTTCCTGTTACGGTCACGGGCAAGCACAGTAGCAATTACCGGTTGTCTTTAAGTTGTAACAGAAAAAGCAAAAAGTTAAACTTAACAAATTTATTTAATAGTCAACAATAATGATTACAGTCAACTGGTGTGCTCTTAAACCAAACACACTAATACAATAATAAGATCTAGCTGACCTGACCACTGAGATTATGAGTTAAGTTTATCCGCCGTATCCAGCAATCTGTTCCGTAATCCGTCCTGTAGTATATTCTGTAGTCTATCCAATGTCCTGTGGTCTGTCCTGTGATCTGTCCAATGTTCACTCACACACGGATATCTATATCTTGTGACCTGTCTCACACTCAACAACACAAAAGGTTCTTGTCCTGCTATTCTTTATATATCCAGTCACACAGAATGTCTGTCTGGAGATATTTAGAGAGTTAACACAACTGTACTGTCTGCTCCAAGATGTGGACAATGTCCAAAATGCAGTAAATTCACTCTCTGTTATATGAATGTACAATATCCAAAATATCCAAAGTACAATAAATCTGTCCAGACAATGTATCTAGTTCACTCCAGTAAAAGTTCACAGTGATATAAGCATATATTATATTCCAAAACACAATAGCTCTCCTTATAGCAAGCGAATACAAAGTTCTCTTGTGGTCAGATGTACATTCCTTATATACATTCACAGATTGCTCTGGAACTGTACAGAACCAACTCAGAAAAGCTTGAGCCATCTAGGCCAAAGGAGGAAGTTCTAGAAACTACTGGTAATTGGGTTTCCCCAAATCTAACATAACCACTGAGGGGGGATTTCCCCCAGTCTGTGAACAGATCAATAAACACTAAAACACAAAAGTCAATAACTCCCTTACTTTAAATGTCAACACACAAAAAGAACCAACAACACAATTATCTTTTATGACAATGTATAAACATAAAGCTTAAACTAAACAATGCACTAATATAGTGCCTAATATATGTAATATACAATGTACTAATATAGTGTCCAATATATGTAACAAGGGTAACTTACGAGAGACTTAGGCACGTGCAATCTTCTTGCAAGTGTTGTTGGTTCTCCACAATTACTTACATTGTTTAGACACTCTGTAATATACACTCACATGTACCTTGCATGCATATAAACCCACTGTACGACCTGTAGCTAGCCGCATTCTTTGACATTCAAGTTGTGACATTGTTGTTGGGAGAATACACCCTGTTTGCACTGGAAAGCTCTACTACCCCACTACAAGGCTATGTTCATATTTTTCAACAATATTTGGAGCACACTTACGTGTCTATACACGTATGACGCGATGTAAGAGAGGCTTAAGAGAAGTTTAAAACACGATCTTACCAGTTGGTTTTTATACTTTTGCACATCCTGTTGAAGCATGCCACAACACAAATCCTGCAAAGAATAATGCATAATTTTTTTTTGCAATTCAAATAAAACAGAAAAAGTATGATTTTTTTCAAAAAAATATCAGAAGACTAATATATAAAATCTGGAGATGGCCGTAGATATAAACATTATAATTTTTGTCTATTGTCCAATGATTAATTGATCCTCAGTTGGTTTTAAAACAACTCGACCTAACTAACTAATTACATTTGCTCAGTCTAGTTTTAGTATGGAAAGGATTTCCACATTAGACAGTTAGTTAAAATTAGGCTTTTTCTTCTGTTAGGCCCTTTGACTTGAATAGATTTACTCAGTAAGCAACTAGTGAATTTAATGGCTTTGATTAAAGTTTGTCTTCAAAGAAACCTCATGGCCTGAAATGATATTTGAGATTGATAGATCAGTTCATGGAATGAGCAACTTGAGTTAACCTGTGATCTTCAATTGGGTTGACTTGAAAAGATTTCACTAGAAGGCAATAACTGTTTGACAAACAGTAACTAAGCTTTAATCTACAATTAGACATTCTGGTGTTAACGGATTTCTGAATTAGACAAATAGCTGTAATTAACTTTTGAGTTTCAATCTGAATTTTTGAACTGAAAAGATTTCCTGAGTAGGTGATCATTTTGGATCACTATATAACAATAAAGTCATGAGAATACACTTATTGCTCGCAAGATGATCTGCTGATCACAACATAACATCTGATGCTCATTAGATCATCTGGTAACAAGTGGTGCTTAAGTGGTCTTCCAGCTACACATATGTGTCATCATCACAAAATCTTCCCATGATTAAGATTCTTGACATGTCAAAAAAAATTGCAATGTCCTGGTAAGGGCTTTGTAAAAAGTAAAATTACACAGGATGACTAAAATAAGAGAAATTGTTTTGAAATGGTCAACAGTTTTCTTTGACCATTTTAAAATGACCAATCCATCTCAAAACCTGGCTTAGATTTTGATGTGGCCAGTTTTGAACTGACCACTGTATTTTAAATATGTCAGTGGTTTCAACTCTGTAGGTAAAGAAATCTAACATTAACATATATGCTAATCAGAAAATATATATTTATGTATGATAACTAATAACAGCATCAGTATCAAAGCTTATGGGATAGTTCCACTTCTGGGGATGGTCTCGGAGAAGTCAAACAGTCTTGTGTTTCGGAGCAAAGCAATATATATATATATATATATATATATATGGCTTTAACCTTTCTCAGCGGATATCAGTAAAACCCCTATAACCATGTATGGAGGCACCATCCCCATTTTTTTGAGAGATGAGTACCTACTATGGTACACCCGGTAGTCCTTGAATAAGTTAGGGACAAACCCCAGACGAATTATAAATGTCTTTACTCTTGGCTACTCCCAGAAATTATGTGTAACACTTAACATTTAGGTGCCTATTAATGAATGGGCCTGAAAGAGCAAGAATTACCTGGGTCCCTGGGTCATTTAAATTGGCCTGCCGGAGATCCCTGGTTGGTAAAAATTCCCTGATTTCCTCATAGAGTTCAGGATTTCATCCTCAGAAGTGGAACTAAACTTCAAAACTTTTCATGACAAAAAGTGATGTACTTGCATCATTTTTGCGCTTCAACATACACTGACTTACGTCTAATTCTTCTTTCTCAATGAAGTTATTGGCATCGACGTCATCTTTTTTCCAAATCTTGAAATAGTCTGCACTAGAGAGTTGTTCAGCAACCTACAAAATATTATTCATACATAATGATTTAAACAGTATCTAAAGTCAGCGAAGCAACAGTATCACTATATATATATTACTGCTTACAATATTATTTGGAACTGTGTATTCAAAATCCTATCTCCAATAAAAGTGCAATATATAATATACATAGTTCCTAAAAGTATGTGTATGCTACATAATTGAGCATTGGTTACAATTCTTTATCCACTTCTTATATTTATTCAAACTATTGTTACATATTTAGTAAGCATTTTCCTGATAGGTAAATCTAATCTGAACATGTATTTTGAGTGCCGAATGGTCAACTGTGTTTTCAACAAATCTTAATTTAAATTATGTTGCAATCCATTCTAGAAATTTATTTCATGTAAACATACCAAGTTTTCTTTACTGGATATTAAACTTACAGTCAACCCATGCAAAATTAATAGTCCAAATGTCAGACTTGCTACAGACGTCATGATGCTTAACTTATCAACTTGATTCCCAAGTCAACAATGGCAACACAGCTAAATTGAAAACAATATCATATGTTAGCATCATGCATATTATTGTGAAGAAACATGTTTATTAGTTCAAATGATTTGCTTGCCTTATTATGATGTAAAATTTATTTGTTGAAATGCAATTGCTACTTCAAAGAGACATCATTATATTCAGCCGTCTGTTTAGGCAATATATATTTATGTGTGGTCATTTTATTACCAAACATGTAAAGGAGGTAAAACCCGATAAACTACATGAATATTGATGCATTGTTTTATATGGATTCAAACTCTTTGATGTGGTCCAATATGTGTATAGATATAAACCTAAAGATAGTTTTCTATCCTTTTGTAAAATACACTCTGCAAATATTTAAAATGAAACAGATTCTCCCCAATTAGGATCTCTAATACAGAATTATGATTTGTATTCTGATTCCTCAAATCTCAAAGCTGTGAGCTTATTACAAATGGGAATTCTTCTGCAACCCCATGAAAATATGAAATAACAATAAAGTATAGATACATGGTGTGTTTAGATGACAACCTTTATAACTTAAGCTCATGTCCTCTTAAAGAAAATGTGCACCGATCAGCAGACTGTGGACTAGTGGGTAACACACTCATGCAGAACCACAGAGGACTCAGGTTCAAGCTAAAGTACTTTCAGATTCACAGTTGCTCATGTGTATTTTAATTTGGGTTTTAATGTTGCTTTCAACACTGTACAGGTCATATCACGACTGATAGTTTTACAGGCAGTGGAAACCAGCCCATAGAGCTGGTCAAGGTTCCATACTGTAAACTGCCGACCATTAGTAAGCAAGTACCAACTTTTCCACATAAGATCCAGGGTTTGAACCACAGACCTCAGAAGTGGTACGACCACTTAAATGATGGTCCTCTGTTATTGCGTTCTATTGGTTTGACAAATGGTTGTCTCCAAGCCTGTATCATTCAGTTAGGAAGACATTTTCTGGTTAACATATTACTCAGTGTTTGAGCTGTACTTGTACATTCAGACAGATCAAATGGGATTTTAAGTACTGTAGCAAAAGACTCGTACAATTGTAGTTGTACAGTCAGATAGATCAAATGGGATTTTAAGCTCTGTAGCAAAAGACTCATGCAATTGTTGTACAGCAAATTAATGCAATCAAACAGCATTATAAAGTCATTAAATATACATCTTGTAGCATGAAATTAAAATCGCTCTTACAAGGCAAAGTTTTACTCTGACAAAGCGTATGTTCATGCATCTGTAAAATTATATTCAAACACATTTAAAATATATTTAAAATACATTTCAGTACATTATGTAGATTATTTTCCACGAGGTAGCTTTAAGGACAGAACAAACCTGTATATACTGGTTGGTCAAGATTGTGCACTGTAAATTGCCAGTACCAACTTTCCCACATAAGACCAGGGACAGTATTCTATAACAATAGTTAGGCCATTTCTAAGCATTTTTTCTATTCATTTGTAAGATTTTTAAGCATTAATTTCTTTGATTGCAAGTAACAAATTATGAAACTGAACATTCGTAATGGGGGGTTTCCACTGGAACCAACCAGCTGGTAACTAGGTAATTTTTGAGGGTGGGGAACTTTGTTTACATAGTTCGTTAGTATCAGTTACACTTTCCTGGCATGTCACAGTGAATCAGCAAAATATCAAACATGTTTGATATTTCACCAACACGCCACAACTCTCAATCCCTTCCTTGATACCACCCACCTGGAAACTGTCCGGTCGTGGACCTTTACGGCTTTTCAGTTACACTTCCCATATTACCCTAAACTCTTATCATCTTTTCTGGAAGAACTTGCCTTCCTGTCCTGGAAAAAATATTTTAAATTATTTTGAAAAAAAAATTGTTGAAAAATTTAAAAAAAAAGAAATAAAATTTGTTTTTTAAAAAAGTTGAAAAAAATTTTGGCCAAAAAATGGAGGCCAAGGCAATGAAATTTTTGCCAACCCAAAATAGCTAACACTGAAAACAGACTTTAAAGATGATCTGACATTTAAGGAAGTGTTGTGACTTTTGACTTCGACCTTGGGACATTTGACCCTTTGTGAAACCTTGCAGTTTGCCATAAGAATTGGCTGATTTGAACTTTATAAGATCTTGCAAATTTTGAAAGAAATAATAGTTGAGGGTTTGCAATGTTTAGTGTTAAAGGGGGGGGGGGGTCACTTTTACATAACTTGGGTTTAAGGCTTTGAACAGGGGATATGTGATTTGGTTCAAAAGACTTTTAAAATTTGAAAATGACTGATACTGGTCCCGAAAAAAGCTGGTACATGATACATGTTGTAGGCTGACACATCTCAGATCCTGTCCTCCTGCCCAGCCAATGCCCCCATGTGAGTGAAGTAGTCTTTCAGTAGTCCTCGTTGATGTTTGGCCTCCCTCAAAAGAGTCCTGTAGTTGTCATTGGGTACACACACCACCTGTTTATTTTGTAGGACTGCTCCATCATTTCCTGATTAGTGTGTCCTGCCTGCTCCTCCCCGGTTAGTGCTTATCATGTTGTGCAAAACCACACATGTATAAACAATATCGCTGATGACCTTGGCTTCTCCGAAGGTATTTTCCACCACCCTCCTGACTCTGGAGATTATGTAGGTGGCAATACATTCTTCCCTTGTGAGTTTTCTTCTGCTGAGTTCTTCTGAGTTTCATTAACCATAGCATCAAGGCGTTGTCACTCAGCAGGAAATAATGCAAGTCTGGCGCTCCCTCCTCCAGTGGTTCAGGTGGGGGAAGCCCCATGGTGTCATCCTCCATCATCTGCCTAGACTCACTTTTGTTGAAAATCTGTGCATCTGAGCAAGAACCACTTGAGCCACAGTTTATCTACAGGAATCTGCATTCTGCATCTACCAGAGCCAAGAGAATCAGGGAAAAGAAGTCCTTGTAGTTGTAGTAGTCAATGCCTGATTTTTTATTTTTATTTTTTGGCTTCTTCATGGCAATGTGCTTCCAATCTATTGTCCCTACAGTGCCTCTACACCTTTTCCCACTCATCAGAGGTATTCAGGCCAGCTTAAATATTCGTCCTGGAATTCAGCAAGGGTGGCTGGGCAGACCTGGGGGACGAATTTGCAGATGGTTATTTTGCCAACCAGCCAGTGATACCACAAAGAAGTGCAAGTCTCTCCAGTGGCCAGGTGTCTCAGCATTATTTCCAGTTTCAGTCCAACTTCCAGTGGAAATTCGCCTGTCCTCTTGCTACATGTCTTTAGGACTTAATGCTGTTCTGACCAGCTCTGCAAAATAGCAGTCATCATATATTTGAAATGCTTACTGTTTTCAACACAATAGGAAAATTGGCTGCAGTTAAAAAAACTGTCAAATAGGCACGAATTATAGAGATCACTTTTTACATCATTTTTTGTCACTTTTTGTCACCATAATTTCATGAGAATTGGAATAGCGTGAAGAGAACCTGTATCATCAGTCAGAGTACAACATACATTAAACGAAGAATTGATTGGTAAGAAGTTCAAAGTTTATTACTAAAACATTAAGTTTAAACAATGTTAGGATATTAGTATCGATAAACACTACACGTCCTTCAATTAGCAATAAGTGATCAGAACTTCATTCTAAGTATTTATCAGTAACTAATGACATTACAGCTTAAAGATAATATACCAAACTCAAACTGTCTAGTACTAAAAAAGGCACATCTGGTGCACTAAAACATAACTACTAAACACCACAAACTATGAAACTGTCATCTTCTAACTGTTAAGTTCAGTAAATATAAGTGTCAACCAGATACCAATATCATACCATTACAGCCTAGGTCTAATAGACTTTCTAAATTCTGTCTGTCAAAAGTTACATACCAAGGTACAAATACTCACTACCGACTAACACTGATTAGACCATCTATTTACATGCATATAAGCTCAACACTACCATCAATCTAACAATGGTGTTACACACTTCCTATATTAGTGTTCAGGGTAGAATTACTGAGATGGTAAAGTGGATTCTCTTTCTATTAAAAACGAGTGAAAATATGATTGCATTGTACACAGAATATATTGATTGTATTGTTTGTCTGATAATGTTGTCACACTTTTGTATATGTAAATATCTATATATATATATATATAAAAAAAAAAACAAAAAAACTCATGCTATAGAAAAATGTAGAAATCAGGTGAGGTTTCAAAATGGCCAGGTTATTGATTTGGCCATTTTGAAACCAGGTTTTGAACTGGCCAGGCCGTTTCAAAACCAAGGAAGGTTTCAAAACGGCCAAGTAAATAATTTTGTGATGGCCAGGGTTTCGAAACAGCCGGGAACATGATATACTTTTATATCTCTACTTAGAATTTAGCGATGGCTTCAAACAACAGTGATACAGCAAGATATAATAACAGAAATATTTTTCCAGTTTCTCTCAAAATGGCTGTGTTGACATCATAATCCAAAATGAAAATGAGGTTAATATAGTGTTCACTATTTATAAAACGTTTAAAAACGTTTATTAAATGTTTATATACCAACCTAATATTGTGGAAACGTTTATAAAAATATAATATTGAACAATTGTCAATATTTAGGCTTATATTTGGTTTTAAAAACGTTTACACATTTACTAAACGTTTATAAATGTTGGCAATGTTTTTCTACTTTACAGAAAATACTCTTGTACTACCATATGGGTAAAAAATTCGCTTGTAATCAGTCTATCTGTTACGGTTTCTGACATATTTTCCGCTGAAATTCAAGATAGCCGCCAAAAGTGGCAAAAACTGAAATTTTTCCCCCTTGTATGGGATACTCTCTTTGGGTAAAAAATTTGCTCAAAATCGCTCTATCTCTTACGTTTTTTGAGATATTCACAATTTTTTTCATTTTCAGCTAATATTCAAGATGACCGCCAAAGGTGGCAAAACTTGAAATTTTTCCCCTAGGCAGAGGATATTACTGTACTACCCCATGGGTCAAAAATTTGCTCGAAATCGCTCTATTTCTTACCATTACTGAGATATTTTCAATGCTTTATTTTCCCCTAAAATCCAAGAAGGCCACCAAAAGTGATGAAAATTGATATTTTGCCCTTTACATTGGATACTCTTATACTATCCTGTGGGCCAAAAATTCACTATCCTTATGGTTTTTGAGATACAATTTTTCACATTTTTACTAATAGCAGCACTAAAGTAGCCATTACTCTCTTGTACATTGAGCAACAAGTGTTAAACTTATATCGGTTACAGTTCACAAAAAAGTAGATGAACAACATATTTAAGAGAAATTGTGTAGCTGCAATACTTTTGAAGATATAAGCCATTTACTCATTAATGTTACCATTAAAAAGTGACAATGTAGCTATTATTCACTTAGCTATGGAGATACACTTCCAAACTACTGAGCATGTTGTAGGTGCAAGAAGTACCTGAGAAACATATCTGAACAAAATATTATACAGGCAATAGTTTAAGAGTTATAAGCCATTTCATTATATTGGGTGAATGTGCTATTACTAACACAAAAGTAGGCCAAAGTTCACGAAAACCAAAAAATACTGAAGGGCATAAAACTTCATTAGGACTAGTAATTTAGCAAAAATATATAACTGTAGCAGTTTTAGATAATACTTTGTGACACACACACGGATGCACACACATACAGTTGGATGCAAGTTATAATCTTCTGCTGGCCTGCCAGGCGGGAGATAATTACTATGCTTAAGCCTCTCTTACATCCCGTTGTACGTGTATAGACACGTTAGTGTGCTGCAAATATTGTTGAAAATGCAGCCTGGTAGTGGGGTAGCAGAGATTTGCAGTGCAAAGAAGGTGTATTCTTCGAACAACAGTGTCACTTCTTGAAGATCAAAGAACAAATTGCGACTAGCTACAGGTCGTACAGTGGATTTATATACACACAAGGTAGACTTGAGTGTATCTTACAGTATATCTAAACAATGTAAATAATTGGGCAGAACCTACAACACTTACAAGGAGAATGCACATGTGCAAGTCTCTCATAAGTTACCCTTGAGGCATGGATGCGTTTGTAGACATCCTGCGTGCACGCAGGGAAAATGTGCATGCCAATTTTCATTGCAGGGCCTGTGTAACCTTGATATTTTGTTCTAAAATCGCAAGTGTGCCTTGAGGGTCCCTTGCAAATCAGGAATTTTTCTCTGTAACCAGGATGTGCACGTACCTATGATGGGATGTAATAGAGGCTTTACACACATAATTCAATTCTGCTAACATTAAATCCGGGTTAAATTATTTACTTGAATGCCTCTTTAATGTTTTGGCTATTGTCCTTGAATGTTGTTTGATTGAATTAACAAAATTTTCCTTCTCAAACAATGTAATCTCTGCTGCTAAATCTTCAAACCTATACTAGATAACACCAACTTTAAATCTCTCCATACTGACTTGATGAAAATAATGGGTACGATCATAGAAACCCTCCTTATATACACAATTCCAATGATGAGATTTGCAATTACCATTTCGAGATGAAATATTTCAATAAAGGTTATACTTTTATAATAGACACTGTTTATAATCAAGTGGATTAACTGACATTCAAAGATTTGGGATATCCAAGGAGAAATTGGGTGTCAATATCACATATGATCAAAGAAGCTTAGGATTCACTGCTTAAAATATTTGCTGACAAGGAGCTCCTTTGATCAGCACGGCCTCTAAAGGGGGGGCCTGCTGGGTCAGTTTATGGTCTACCTTAAATTCTTAGGTATTTCATTTAACACCTTACCTGTTGTTTACATAACAACCAATCAGATTCAATTGGGGTTCTAATTCATAGCCCCAGAAACTTGGGGCCATTTTGAATTAAGATTTTGAAGAGTAAACAAGTGATCTGAAGAAATTTATTTATTTTCTAAGTTTTAGTGTTTTACAACATTGGATATGCCAACACATCGTAAGAAGTCCCCTGCTACTGAGGGGAAGAGGAAAACAAGGGCTTCTGATAAAGCCAGAACTTCACCCAGGAAAACGAAGAAATCTAAAGCAGCGTCGTTAAATGACGGTTCTTATTTACAGTTACCAGATCAACAGGCATCAGTAAGTACTGTCACTTCCTCAGCTCACTCACAGATATCTGCATCGACTGGCCAGGTTATTATTGACATGTTGAACAAACTTGACGCTTCCAACCAGGAGCTAACAAGAAGGATGGACAGGTTTGAGCGCGGTAGCGTCAGTTCCACACCCCTGAGTTCACCCACCATTCCTCCGAGAAGTCATACACAGGTGGCCAGCACCCAGCATTCAGTGTCTACTGCTCCACCATTACATCAACCCAGTTCCGTTAGACTCGCCACGACGAATACTGAGGGCCACGGTTCCAGTACGGTATACACACGACCTCCAGCGGCAGTGAATCAGGCCAGAGATGCAGTAGTGCCCAATGTGGATGTGTTAAGATCAGTTCCCAGTATCTCCACTGCAGTTTCACAGCTGTTAGCGAATTATGAGCAGCAAGCAGACAGAGAGGTTCTTCAAGGTAAGAGCACTGTTATTAGAAAGAAATCTGGCAGGTACAACACGACTGATACGACATCCTTAGGGCCCCAGTTTCGCTGGCCCAATGAGGGGCTGGTTTCTGCATCACACCTCAGAAAACCCGCGTATGACGATTTAACTCTAGCACAATGGGTATCTGGTCAACTAGCTAACATTTTATTAATTGAGGACCACACATTGTCCAGGAATATGTTAACCCAGATGGCAGCATCAATGAAGGATGCCGTGTCCCTTCCGTGGCCTGCCGTGAGGTCAGCTTGGGCTGTCTCAATGACCGACATCGAGGAGGGAAGGTTGAGCTGGGCTGACAGCATGCAGTGGTCGATAAACAGAATTAGCAACTCGCAGTTAGCTATGCATAACACACAATCCGTGGCAGCATCGGGAGCTAAGGTCAGGATCTGTCGCTACTTCAACGAGGGCACGTGTACCAGTGAAACGCATCATGGGGCCTACAAGCATTACTGTAGCCATTGTTACAAACAGGGACGTTCGTTAGGACACACAGAACTTAAATGTTTCCACCGCAGTTCTACTGGTCACCAGGATCAGAGATCTGTGACAGCAAAATAGGGCTTTGGTCGACCCCTGAATCACTCTTGGGCGATGTCGCAAGGTTCGAACCCAGGAATTCCTGAAAAGACAGACAATCAGCATATAATTTTGAATACTATAAATCAGAAAGACACTAATGACATTACAAATGTGTTAACCTTTGGGAAGTGTAACATTATGGACAGAACTTTCATGAACAGTAATAATGTGAATAGTTTGGGCAATGAAAATGACTGTTGTGTTGGTGGTGTACATGTACCTAACTCTTTGTTTTATTATCGCTATTATATGGCCCCTGGGTGCGAATATTACCCCCAGGGCTATGCCATGCATCATGATAACAATGTCACTATATTGCTTTATGATAAACAGAGTAACCATACCCACACTGCGGTTATGTATGATGAGATTGATCATGATGGATTAGCAAGGCATCATGACCACACAGATAGCTACGATGTATGTGACAGCAAAGAATGCATCATGAGCTTCACCAACTACTGTTACTATGTAAATGGCCAATGGGCTAAGGTGGTTTACATTCATAGCCTATCTGATGACAGAATCAGAGGTTATTATTTCTATACACAATCTAATGATGGTGGTTGGCATACTCTGACTCCTTATATAGGGCATATAGATGGCATGCTACAGATTGTTAAGACTGTCACCATTCACACGGTAGCTGTAAATAATAATAACTGTGGTTCTCAGAACAATAATTGCAGTAGTCCTAGTATTGCCTATAATAATTATTGTCAAGATAGTGCAGCTTACAAGAAATATGGCTGCAGCTATACAGATCATATCACTGATATCATTGATGTGTTAATTCAAGATACGGATATAGATGGTGAGGGTTGTAATAGAAATCAATTAGGCATTGATATGAAAATTTCACACGTTAGTGACGACCCTTACCAGGCTATATCCTCGACTAAGCTCGCCGATCACGTACATCGTACAATGGATGGGGAGTGGCGTTCGGATGACAGGACAGCATCTGATTTCAATTATCAGAACAAGAAAATCGGATTTTTAAATCTTGAAGCTACTGACTTTTCATTTGTGGGCCCAGATAGGGAACCTACCAAAATTGATTCTATTGATAAGCTATTGAACATTGCAGATACCATCATAAATACAGGTGTTCCAAATTACAGAATGGCGACAATACCAATCGAATCAGGCCTCAATATAGAAGCGTGGGAACATTACCTGCAAGATTATGCGGATAAACGCGTCCTCCAGTATATAAAATTTGGTTATCCATTGTCGCTGGAGAAGGCACATGAATTATCCAATAAAACAGTAATTAACCATTATTCTGCAACACAATATCCTAGCCAGGTGCAAGAATACCTGGACAAAGAGAAAGCATTAGGGGCTTTATTAGGCCCGGTAAACAATATAGAACACGACCACTATCATTGTTCACCTTTGTTAACTAGACCAAAAGATGCAGACAAGAGGCGTGTAATATTAAATCTCTCGTACCCTTATGGCCAGTCAGTTAACAGCCATGTAAACAAAGAAAAATTCGATTCAAGCACGTTCTCATTAAAATTTCCCAATATTGACAATATAACACAAGACATCATAGATGCGAAAGGTGACGTCGTATTATTTAAAGTAGATGTAGCCCGTGCTTTCCGCAACCTTAGGGTTGATCCGGCTGATGCTCTTAAGCTGGGAATTCACTGGCGTGATGCATTCTATATTGATCTAGCGATCGCGTTCGGATGGACGCACGGTTCTGGATCGTTCCAGCTTTTATCCGATGCTATAGCTCACATTGTGGCCAAGCGGGGACTTAAGTTACATTGCTACATTGATGATAACATTGTGGTCACCTCAAGGTCTAAAGCTGAAAAGCAATTCACACTCTTGTGCGACCTACTTCATGAACTGGGTTTGCCTTTAAACAAGGACAAGCTAACCCCTCCCACGAAACGTATCACATGCTTGGGTATTGATATTGATGTGGACAATAACACCATGAGTATTGCTCAGGACAAGGTCAAGGACATTCATACAGAATGTCTGGCGGTCAGTAACAAGACTTTTCTGACTAAACAAGCATTCCAATCCTTATTAGGTAAACTCATATATATACAGAAATGTGTTAAACCTTCTAGGGTTTTCATTAACAGAATCTTGGATCTTTTCCGTACCAATGCTCATCTTAGGAAGATACGGTTGACCCCTGATTTTCATAAAGATCTACAGTGGTTTATAGCCTTTTTACCATCTTTTAATGGCATTTCTTACATTAAGAAGTCAAAAGTGGATGATAACCAATCACTCTTCCTAGATGCTTGTTTAACAGGTATGGGAGCAGTATGGCGTGACCGAGTATACGCCACACCAATACATAATTGCCCTGACCTTAAACTGACAATTGTTTACTATGAAATGTTGAACATAGTGATAGCTTTACGAACTTGGGGTAGCTTCTGGCAACATGGCTCCATATCTATCAGATGTGATAACCTTGCAGTGGTTCAGGTGGTCAAGACCGGTAAAACCAGAGACAGTTTTCTGGCCCTTTGCATTAGGAACATATGGTTTCTTACAGCAACGTATGACATAGACCTTATAATTACTCATATCCCAGGAACAGGCAACAAGATAGCAGATACTCTTTCTAGGTTATATTCAGACAAGCCAGTGCATTCAGATACTTTATGTGACCTCGAAAAGAACTATATATGGGATACAATACCTCCACACTACTTTGACCTTGATCCTTTGTAATTTCAGATCCTCACCTACCATCAGCACCATTGGTGAAATCTGCTTTGAACAGGACACAAGATGCATACAGGCCTTCTACAAAGAACGCTCATAAGACACATCTTAGAACTTATTTGTCATTTACCATATTTATGTCTCTTCCACCAACTCCGTCTGTTCATTCATTATTAGCTTTTCTAGAATTCCTTCATGTGAATTCATTATCTCATAAAGTCATTCTTAATTACCTCTCATCTTTGAAACACTCAGCAACAAGGTTTCATTGGCCTCTGTCCCCTTTCACCAATCATTTAGTTCGTGACTACTTGAGAAGCATATCTATCAATTCTCATTTCGCACCTACCTCCAGGGGTGTCTTTGACTTGTCAACTATGGCTGCGATATCACGAGCTTGTGAAATCCTGGACGACCCCCTCTTATTCAGAGCCATATTCTTAACAGCTTTCTTTGCCTTCTTCAGGATGTCCAACATGGCCCCTCACTCCAGGTTTAAATTTGACCCTAATAAGCACATCCTTAGACAGGATGTTCTTTTCCATCAGCCTGGGGCTCATATATTGATGAAATGGACAAAAACCCTTCAGGACAATAAATCACATCATTTTGTTCAAATACCAGCTTTACAGAACAAGGTCTTATGTCCAGTCAGGGCCATACAACAGCTACTAGCATCAAGGCAGCTACCCCCTGCTTTTCCTTTGTATGTTCACAAGGACTCCCCCTACCATCCCGTCATTGATACAACAATAAGACTTGCTCTCAGGAAAGTCCTATTACACATTGGTGTTCCACTTTTGGGCCATAGTTTTCATACCTTTAGGCGTTCTGGAGCGACCTTAGCCTATGATAATAACATTCAGCTCCAACACATAATGGCCCATGGTTTATGGAGGAGTGATGCAGTTTGGACCTATCTCCAGAACGCCTCCTTGGCTCCTTCGATTATACCCACAACTTTTGCGGGCATAATCCCACATAACCTTTAGTTGGGCTTGGTGTTTTTAAAATCTTCCAATTTTATTGAAATCTTTTAAAACTTTGTCATTAACTATACTAACATGTAAATAAATTCCTCAAACCAGAACTGACCTTCACTTGACCTTTCATTTGACCTAGGAAGCTGTGATCAGCATGGTTTGGTGCTCAAAGCAGAACTGACCTTCACTTGACCTTTCATCTGACCTAGGAAACTGTGATCAGCACGGCCTCTAAAGGGGGGGCCTGCTGGGTCAGTTTATGGTCTACCTTAAATTCTTAGGTATTTCATTTAACACCTTACCTGTTGTTTACATAACAACCAATCAGATTCAATTGGGGTTCTAATTCATAGCCCCAGAAACTTGGGGCCATTTTGAATTAAGATTTTGAAGAGTAAACAAGTGATCTGAAGAAATTTATTTCCCTCCTCCCACCCTGGTACATAGGAACTGTGGTGGACACTACCAGGTCAGACTTGACCTTAGGCGGCTCCAAGCTGACCTTGGATGACTCCCTCTCGATTATGACACGTAACAATGCACAGACACTGTAGGCTCAAGGCAGGGCCAGGCAATACCCTGGTAGCCCCCTCTCGGATTGTTCTCACTGCTACCAAATCGGATCCGGGCCGAGGCCGATATTGTCTACATGACATACATATAAAATACTAAATGAAATATTAAATATCATTACACGAGCTGTTATGAGTCAATAAGAACGACTTCTTATAAAGACTTAGAAATGGTGTGGCACGAGCTGCTGTGAGTTTATACGAACATTTCTTGGTGTGGCACGAGCTGCTGTGAGTTCATAAGAACGTTTCTTTATAATAACACCATGAAGCGCGTCTTCCTCTTATGTATATGCTTACTCACACAAGTTGTACTTACCTCTGATATGTCACCTGTGATAGTGTGTTTTATTGTATGGTATTTTTTAAAATCTTCCAATTTTATTGAAATCTTTTAAAACTTTGTCATTAACTATACTAACATGTAAATAAATTCCTCAAACCAGAACTGACCTTCACTTGACCTTTCATTTGACCTAGGAAGCTGTGATCAGCATGGCTTGGTGCTCAAAGCAGAACTGACCTTCACTTGACCTTTCATCTGACCTAGGAAACTGGATGGTTAAGCCTAAGTATTTTGCACCATATCTCCCCTTGTACAAATCTGCTGTGAATACAAGACGTTCAAATCCCAAAAATTTGTTCCTTCAGGTTCCCTCTTACTGTGCTTCCATCCATAAATCTAAGGTCCATTTTAACAATAGTTTTTCATATGATGCCCCTAACTTATGGAATGATCTCCCATATGATATACGCAGTGCTCCAAATCTCTCCAGTTTCAAAAGTCGACTCAAAACCTACCTATTTCAGAAATCATTCCCACCATAGCTTCTTACTACCGAACACCGGACGACCTCTCTGGGAACGACTCGGAACATGTCTAATGTCTTATGACTTATGCCTTATGAATTGGATGGTGTGCCTTAGAATCCGTTGATACGGAGATTAAGCACGTGGACAACTGATTGATTGATTGATTGATTGATTGATTGATGGTTATCATTAATGGCAAGGGACCCAGATACAAGGCTCCTTTGATGTCCCACCAACTGGAGATCAAAGGGAGTCCCAATTGCAATCACTACATTGACCACTGACTCCAATTCTTCTGAAAACCTAAATGAAAGAATCGAGTTGCATGTATTTGATATTAGATATGTACAGTAAAGTTAATAACTCATGTGTTCCTACAAGCTCTTGTTTGTTTTGTCGACTTGTGCACGTGGTTGCTATTCCAAATGCTATTTCTTTGTCGACTTTGTGGACCTGTCGACCAATAAGCAAAATCTTTTAAAATCCAATTTCCAAACCTACCTATATTTCCTTGTCTAGTTTATTTATTTTATTGATCTGTCTACCGTGTCATCATTTGATCTTATCATTTGATACTTTGTCTACTCTGTTGACCAATGAACAATAGTACAGTTGCTTTTAAATAAATTGGTCGATTTTGTGGACCTTGTCTGCCAATTGTTCCTTTTTTCAGCTGTCCAACAACCAGTAAAAATTAGAATGTTTTTGAATGGTTTAAATGTTTACACAACGTTTTTAAAATCTAATTAAACCCTATCTTATGGTGTTCTAAATGTTTCCATGTAAACATTTATGCTGTAATCTTTAAAAAATGTTTTATTAACATTCTCTATACAAACGTTTTTACTGAAAACATTTATTAAATGTTTATTAAATAACTCAAGAAGCTAGGTTTTACTGGAAATGTTTTTGAAACATTCATCATGAAATGTTTGATGAACAGTACACATACAATCCGTGTCCACGCAAATAATAATAGTGGTATTTATATAGTGCAAAATTGATACAAATCCTCTAATGCGCTTGAGTCCAAGAAGGGAGAGTCCAGGGACAGGCATGGGTCGACATCTAAAAAGTGCCCGCCAGGGTATAACTAAGGTGGTGGGTATGTCAGCCTAAACAAGTAGGTCTTTAGCTGGCTTCTGAAATGATCTATTGTTTGCTGAGATCTGACAGTCTGTGGCAGCTTGTTCCATTCAGCTGGTGCAGCTACTGCAAAGCCACGCCTGCCTATGTGCTTCTTAGGGCGGGTTGAGGAGATAGATAGCCTGTTGCCGCGAGTGAGACTGCTCGATCTTATTAAAGCTGAAAGATACGGGGGCTGTGAAAGATTAATAGCCTTGAATACCAAAAGATTATACTTAAAGAGGATGCGATGTTGAATTGGGAGCAAGTGGAGTTTTTTCAAAAAGGGTGTAACATGACTCATTTTGTCAAGTCTGAAGATGATGCGGCAAAGAGCATTCTGGACTCTCTGTAGTTTGGCTATGTTGGACTTGCTTACCCCATAGAGTAAAGAGTTACAGTAGTCTAGACAACTACTGACCATAGCATTTGCCAGAAGTATTGCTGTCTCGACTCCAAGAAATTTGCGAATTCATCGCAAATCATGAAGATGATAGTAACATGCTCTGCAAATCTTGGCAACATGATTGTGAAAGGAGTTGTCTGAGTCGAAAATAACACCCAGATTTTTTACTTCCACCGACGGAGAGATATTGTTTTGGAGGAGTGGAACAGGGAAATTTGGTGCAAGTGACTCTCTGATGGCTTTTTGACCTATAATGATAAATTAGGTTTTTTCTGGGTTTAGTTTTAGTTTGACACCGTCCATCCACTCCTGTACAGACTTGAGACACTCGGTCAGATCTTCAATGCTAGAGTCAAAGTTCCTGGAGTCAACTGCTACATAGATCTGGGTGTCATCGGCATACAGGTGATGAGTAACATTGAATTTTGAAATAACTTGACTGAGGGGACTAGTGTAGAGGGTGAAAAGGAGAGGACCCAGCACAGAGCCTTGGGGACTCCGAAAGGGAGTATTACCGCCACAGAGAAACTATCACCTATTTAAATTTTTTGTTTACGGTTTGAAAGATATGATTTGATCCATGACAAAACAGTACCATCTCGACCAAACCAGTCATGCAAGCAGTTATATAAAAGCGAATGATCAATCATATCAAACACCTCCGAGAGGTCTAATAATGTTAGGGCCACTGCCTTTCCTGAGTCCACTGAGAGAGCTATATCATTTTGAATCTTCAACAATGCGGTTTCAGTGGAGTGGGAACTCTTATAAGCAGACTGGTTGACGTTTAAGAGCCCCTCGTGTGAAATAAATTCATTTGGCTGCTTTGTCACCACCTTCTCAATAAGTTTAGATATAAAGCTGAGGTTTGACACTGGCCTGTAGTTTTTGAGGATATTTCTATCAAGGCTCGGCTTCTTTTGAAGGGGGTGACATATGCCATCTTAAAACAGTTAGGAAAACTACCTTCTGTGATTGAATAATTTACAATTTTAGTGATGTGCGTGATGAGAATATAAGCACACTCCTTGACCAGTGATGTCGGAATTGGGTCAAGGTCACATGATTTGGATGGGGAGGAGTTTACAATTTTGAGTAGTTCTTCCTCGGACACAGGTGTGAAAGAGGACAGAGTATTTTTAGTGGGGTTGGGTCTAGTAACTAAACATGGTATTGATGACTGCAGTGTGGATCTTATTTTGAGGATTTTGTCATAGAAGAACTTACAGAAAGTGTTCACAAGGTCGGTTTTACTTGTGTAGTCAGGTAGAACAGCAACAGAGGACCTGTGTAAAATCATTTTGAGTTTACTGGCTGAGTTTTCTCGATGCCATGCTTGCTCATATTTCCTCTTGAGTCGTTTTGCCTTGACGATGTCACAGTTCATGAAACCAGTCTCGGCATGTCTCAGTATATTTTTCTTCATAATTGGGGCGTACTTGTCAAGAAGGCTTCTCAAAGTATTAAAGTATTGATGGCTGAGAAGACTGGCAGTTTTGTACGGGCAACTAATGAGGTCGGATTTCAGGATATCCATTCTAAAATCTGAAATATTTATCTTGTGGATTTTACGGATGGGAACACGTTGAAACTTACAGGATTCTCTGATAGGGAAGATAAGGCTGAATACGATTGCCTGGTGGTCTGATATTCCCCCAATAACTTTGGGACTAATGGCCCAGGAGAAGGAATCTCTCACATATAGAGCATCCAAAGTATGACACTGAATATGTGTGGGTGCATTGACAAGTTGTGTAAAACTGAATTGCTCAAGGATATCATAAAATTTCAGTGTCCAGGTGTCATGTTTATCCAGGTGAAAATTAAGATCACCAAGGAGAATATTTTCATAGCCTGATAAAGCAGCACTTTTGAGGAACATGCCAAATTCGTCCAGGAACAGCGACTTTGAGAGATTTGGGGGTCTATAAACTACATGAAATATAACATCTTTAGCACTCTCAGTGCTAATCTGAATGGAAATACTTTCAAAAGCCTGATAATTGTTTTTTGATACTTGTTCAAAACTCAGGTCCTCCTTGATGAAAAAGCCAACTCCGCCCCCTTTCTTGATATTTCGAGGTACATGAGTGAACTTATAACCAGGAGGGGTGATACTAGAAATAAAACTTTCAGTATCCTCTGGCCTAAGCCATGTCTCAGTGACAGCTATAAGATCAGCATTGTTATGTTTGACGAACTCCAGAAAGGAAGCCAATTTATTTCTGATAGATCTAATGTTGAGAAGACAACCATTAAGAGATCTAGAACCAGGGCCTGGATTGAGACTGATATCACCCGAAAGAGCTAGGAGCAATGATGTCCATGGACTTACATTCCGGAAACTATGTGTCACCCTTCGACAGTGACCCTGGAAAGCCAGATAGGCAAAATTGATGCTATCTAAACATGGGTGAATCCCCGACTCAATGATCACAGGATGACCTGAGTGCATGGTTGGTTCAGATGAGTCACAGACTCTGATGCCGCTCAGTATGAGTAAACGGCAAAATGCAAGAAGTGCATTTCGAAGAATACTGTTAGTAAATATGAAATGATGACAAATCTACTTTGTGGGTTAGTTGAATGGAAAGTGCATTGCCAGACCAACAGAGGCCAAGAATTAAAAATTTAGAAAAGGTGCAACTTACCTTTCCTATGTACAAACCTGTCTTTCACAATGGAGCCAAAAGAGAAAGTTGTAATAGATTGTGAAAGTAGGAAAAAGATTAGTGCATATTTATGAAGTGAATTTGGTCAAAAAATTGTGGTATGGTAATCAGGGTTATTAATTTGGTTATTGTAAATGTGGGCTTTGTATGTAATATCTATAGTTTATATGGTTGTTAGTCAACCAAAAATTGTAATATGGATGATAAATCAGGGCTATTTTTTTGGTTATTGTATATCAGGGCTTTGTATGTAGTACGTGCAGTTTAATTGGTTGTTGAGTAAAAACAGTAGAAAGGAAAGTAGGTATAGATGGTGTATCTGGGCTTTACATTTAATATTGTATGTTTGGTTATTGTAGACTAGGGCTTTGTATATAGTACAGTTAATTTGGTTGTTGTGGACAACAATAGTAAAGAACCGCGGGAATTATCGGGTGGGCGATAATACCCATTTGAGGATAAACAAACAGCTTAACAATGTCTAGGGACAATACACACTTATAATCTCTTTATTTCACCAAGATGTGTTCATAACAGATATAATGTGACAAATACTTATTTTTTACAGGCGTCACCTATCGTTAAAATGAAAATTTAAAAACTGTATCGTAAAAACAACGTCTACCCTGGCGAATGCTAAAGCTCGGAACCAATGGGATTATATATATTATTAAATACAATAATAAATGTTACTACTAAAATAATTGTAAAGACATCATCATACAGACATACATAAAAGAGTACATAATAAATTGTAAATTAGCAGAATAGAAGGTGACATTATGTAAAGATTTAAGAACATTTTTACCGCCCTCCCCCAAATATCCCATGACCCCAAACATAAATGACCTTGACCTTTAGGTAACTAATAACATAACCTTGAAGTCAACAAAGCAAAATGTGAATTAAGAATATGGTGCCGAATGGAAAAAATTGTAAACCCAATTTAAGAAGTGAAAACAATACCTCAAAGGTCAGAGGAAAAGCTGGATGAAGGTGAAGGATTAGAGAAAACTATATAGATCATGGACTTCGACCCCCACCTGCAATAAACAATTACACTGAATATAAAATAAAAGTTACAATGCAAACTCAGGTCACAACCTAAGAACTGAGGTCATATACAGAGTTACTAGGGATGAGGTGGAAGCTGGTGTTAATAAAGGTCATGAAGGTCACAAGGTCACGAGATAGAATATAACTATGTAAAATTGTTATGAATTGAGATTAATATGAGTATTTAGAAGAGCCCCCGAGCAATTAGCAGTAGAAAGAGGGGTTAAAATTAAAACCAGTTCTACAGTCACAAAAGATGTAGACATAAAATAAGATTCAATTAGTAATATAATTAAGATAAACACTGAATGTCTATAACAGTTGGGCACGGAATTAATATTTAAGAGAGAGAAAATGGTTGCAAAGAGAAGGTATCAAAACAAGACAATTCAATCGCAAGTTGACAGAGATGGCACAGAGTGCTCTTATTGTAATTATAATCACACCCTTTAAAATATGATTGAACAGAAATTTGTTAGCAGTGGATCGTTTCAGCTTCCTTCTATTTCAGGGGAGGGTTTAGGATCATTTTAGAAACTGATTTTTTTTCACAAGTTTTACATTGATACTGCTAGGCAGTAATACTGTGATAAAGTATGTTGTATCAACTGACATTGGACTAATGTCAAAATTAATAAACATTTACACAGAAGAGGATGAAATTCATTTTTGCATTATTTACTATTTTTTGCAATTTTTTTTCTTTTCTTTACAACAAAGAATAAAAAGTGATTTAGTGGAAAAATAGAGTGCTTTTTCCATCAATTTGGAATAAAACCTCTACCCAGATGTGTTGCATGATGGGGTATGCAACATAAACAATCCAATGGAGTTTTTCTTATCTTTAGCTTGTAGTTTATGTAGGTGAAGTGTGATAAGAAAGGGGGTGAGTTTTCCAGTTACTGAGGGACTAAGATGCAGGAGTGCTTTGCAGAGTCAATCCTACTTTCAATGCTATTTCAATTATCCTGAAACCAGCTCCCAATGGGTTTTGTAATTTAAAGGAAATTAATCAAGAAAAAAATTACAACACAATAAATTTCAATTTATTTATTTCCATTTAATGGTTTATAATGAATAAATTACTTAGTTAGCATTGTCATAAATCAATAGCTTCACGAAAACCCATGTGCCGTTGTGTATATATAGTCCACTAACATTCATAGTCTTAAATAAGTCGTAAGAGAAAAGACTTAAACTCTCCTATGTCAAGTACACCATTCTTATCAATGTCAAAAACCATTGCTCTCCTGCACTCTTGCTCAATTCGACGGATTGTAGAAACCTGCAAACATTTCATAAATTCAAATTTAATGCAACATTTTGGAAAGGTGTGTATCAGATTTTTAATACTAAAATGCTTACATACGCTTTATACAGAAATCATTTTGGCAACAAAGTGAATAAACAAGCTTTACTGATTAAATAACTACTGAAAATGTTTCTGTTAGAAACCACTGTACATTCCTCTATATTTTCCTTAAAGCTTAGTAAAATCTGTTATAAACTATAGATTTTTGTTTATTTGGGGTTTTACATCGCTTTCAACACTGTACAGGTCATATCACGACGGGTAGTTGGAAGGGCAGAGGAAACCAGTACATATAGTTCGCTAGGGTTCTGTACTGTAAACTGCCGACCAACGGCAAGCAACTACCAGCTTTCCCACTTACGGCCATGACGGGGATCGAACCCCGGCCGCAGAGGTGGGAGGCGAGAGTGTTACCACTCTGCCACCGTGGCCCCTTATAAACTATAGATGGTAAGTAGAAATTTATTACTGACGGAAGTGAATCCTAATAGAATGGACAAATAAATTTTATGAGAAATCTTCAACAGGAAAGTTTTTACAGGAAAAAAGTGTTTAGGGGAAAAAGGTTGCATACAATCAAAATTGCAGAACACTTAATATAGTCCTCAAAAAACTCCCACATAAGAATATCTCATCACTGAAAGTTTAGGGTTGGAAAAATTCTTACACACTGATGTTTTTAATTTTTTTAAATAGATTCTATTAATTGCCGAAAAATGTATGGTAATGAAATTGGCATCGTATTTAGCCAGGATTTTATTTTGCAAAGGTACTACTAAACTGCATATAGAATCATCTGTATTAAAGAAGTTTCAGTCACTAAGAGATACATAATCAGATATGCAATACAAAGTTGTAAATTTTAATGTCAACCCAGTAAGTATTGTAAGGTTTGCCAAACACGGAGGAAAATACCTGGTAAAGGCTACAAAACCCATTTCAGTTTCCAAGGTTTTCAAAACGTTTAATTAACAGCATTTCTGAACGTTTAATAACAAATGTAGAAAACATAACAAATGAAAATGAAAATTACAAACAGTATCTTAAAAACATTACTTTGGCATTGTTTAGCAATATAACCTTAATTATGGTCGGTTTATTTTTATTTATTTGGGTTTAACGTCACTTTCCACACTGTATAGCTCATATCACGCCAGGTAGGTTCATGTTCAGAGGAAATCAGTACACACAGTTGGTCAAAGTTCTGTACTGTAAACTGCCGACCATTGGTAAGAAACTACCATCTTTCCCACACATTGTATGAGGTTTGAACCAGAGGTGACAGGCTAGTGTGTTATCACTTTGCCACAGTGGCCTCTCTAATTGTGAGTAGAAGACATTACACACAGGTTATTGCTCAACAATTTTTTTTTTTTACATTTTCTATTGTTTTATTAAGACTTAAAAGAGTGTCATAGAACAGAGTTATCTTAACAGTAAAAATACAACATAAACAGAACAAACATTGATATATATTATACAATGGTATGTGCAATAGATTGAACTTTTAGTATTAACATTTTTATGTTACTACTCAGGTGCATTTTAAGTGAAACAAAGTTTTACCCCACTGCCTATGGCTTGACATAGCATGTTATGGTAATGCAGTCACTTAAAATTAGGCGTTTGGATGTGTGCTCTATGTAAGTCTTGACACAGAATTACCCTTCAAACTTGGCAGTTTGACCTTAATTTGTAATATTTTGCAACAACAACATAATTACTACAGATATTAATTGTGTTGTCACTTTTCACTATTGGAAATTTTAGCTGGAAAAAAATTTATTTTGAAATTTTAAGCAATTCACTTAAATGAAAAGCTGATGATTGTATTATAGCCTTTTAAGTCAAATATATGCCAAAAGAAACAATGGAGTAAAGAGGTTACATACAGGTTGTCCAATTTGCTAAAAATTTACACCAGATGTGATTACTATCATGTTTAAGATTTTTGTCCCCTAATACTGAATTGCAATATACCAAGAGAGTAATCACACCGTAATGAAGGAGATTTATATGAGCACAGAGGGATGTTGACTATTTTTTTTTCAGTAACAATTAATTTATTAACCCTTTTTGTACAAAAAGTGCTAAGTCCCGGATGGGCGAGGGTTTCCAACCCACCATCAGGACTGTACAGTGCCTTATCATACACAGTATGATCATATGTACTAAACATATTTTGTCATCTTATGGTTGAAAGAAATTATTAACTGAACATGTGGTGCTACATAAGATTCTGCAGCATTTATCCATGAAAGTTGAATTTTTAGGTGACATCTGTCTGAGATATTTATACATTAAATAGTAAGATAAAAATAAAAAAAATATATATACACAGTTTAGTAACTACTAAAAATGGTTACTCAGTCTAAGAGTATATAGGATTCAATAATAATGTATTTAGTATTGAAATCTGATCGACATAAAACAAATACAGCTTTATAAATACTGACTTACAAAGTTATAGTCCATTACCACTACTACTTGGGAAAGGCCTCAATTTTGAGCATTGATAGTATAAATACAATTTTCTTTTTAGACGGATACATATCTTTTTATATTTTGTGAATTCATGTATATAAAACAACAGAAAGATATAACAACAGAAATAAAAGAATAATTAGTTGACTATGTTAATAATATCATTATTCTAAACAGACAAGTGTAAGTTGCAGATCTTTTCTTTATACATTTTCAGCAGCTGTGATTTATGTCTGTCTTGAAATATATGACAAAACACATTAGTATAGAAACTGATGTACTCTTTCACAAGCTGCATGACCTTTGCTTCACTGTAACTAATTTTTCAACATTACATTTTACCCATGTACAATATATGGTATACATTACAATAACTATTACAATATTACAATATAAACTTCATTCTGAGATGATATGCCTTGTAATCCAAGAATGATGTGTTTTAATGCAATATCAAGATGTAGTAAAGGGCCTAAATTCATCCAAATAGTTTTTATTCTGCTACAAAAGTACAGCATATGCTGCACGTCCTCTGTCTCTTTGCAAAAATCACAATAGGGTGGTATATCTTTATTCCATCAAGCTACTAGTTTACCACAAGGGAGAATATTGTGTACTATCTTATATTTGAATTCTGAAAATTTTCTGTACTTAAGTTCCTTAAAGTTAGTCATGTAGATAATCTGCCAGTCAGAATTACAGAGACTGATATTGAAACGTTTTTCCCATATTTTTTCTACATGCGGTTTTTAAAATTTTTTATTTAGTAGTATTGTGTAGAATAGTTTGGAGTTAAGAGTTTCAATAGTAATGTTATAAATTTTTGATCTTGATGTAAATGTCAATCTTTCAAGCAGAGTGTGCTGAATATATCTACAAGCAGAGACATTCTTATCCTCAAGGAATTTTCTGAGAACATGTTTTATTGAAAGAAGCTCTGTCATCCAATTACATTTAACTAGAAGTTTGTTTGTGATTTCCTTTTCAGTCTTCCAAGAGCCATTGCTATTAAGCAGATCTTTGACATATATAAATCCACTTTTGACCCAATTTTTAAAGAGCAATGTTTTCCCTTTGACTTTGAAATATTCATTACCCCAGAGACATTGTGATAATAGTTCAATGCTCGAGAGTTTATAGGCAGGTTTTATATATTTACACTGATTAAAAGCTAAGAATACACTCTATAAAATTCAGGGATGCATGCAAGTACTGAAAATTGAATTTCTTGTCTAAAGTTCATTCTAAGCAAAAGTTTAAAGTTCAATCCTTGTTTAGCCAAGTAATTGTTAATAGTAATATTACATTTGTTCTTTGAATCTAACAATTTTGGTATCCACGCAGCTTTGATGGCTTTTTCTTTACAAAAGATATCCACCACATTTAGACCTCCTCTATCTAAATCACCAATAACTGTACATCGTTTGATTGGATTTCATTTTCCCCATAAAAAGAGATAAATCTCAGTTTCAATACTTTTTATCACATGAGTTGGTGTGGGCAGAAGTGTTAATGTGTAGATAAGTTTTGGAATTGCTAAATTATTTAAGACCAGTGTTTTTCCATAACATGTTAACTTTCTGCTGTTCCATGTACTAAGGACATCTTTAAATTTGTGTAGCTTTCCCCCCAACTTTTTGAAAGACAAACACTACTGTTTGAACCGATATATATGCCAAGGCATTTGACGGGGTCTTGAGTGAAGGAAATTCCCTAACATAAATTGGGGCCATTCTTCAATGGTCCAAGCCATATACCTATACTCTTTTGAATATTCAGGCTAAGTCCTGATACCTGAGTAAACTTATTTATCAATTGTGTAGCATTTTTCATGGAAGTTTCATCTCCCAAAGTCAATGTTGTATCATCTGCATACTGACAAACATATGTATATATGTAATCTAACCTGCTGTACTGATCAGTAGATTTATCGTAATATGTGTGTGTAGGTTTTTTACCCAGTACTTGCCAAACATCATGACACTTTAGATCACTGATCAGATGTTGAATAGCTTTTCTGCTCCTATCATTGATACAAGACCTTAAAACAGTTTCATTTCGATTCACACAACAGTTGAAATCTCCACCAATAATGAGATTTTTAGAGGTTAAAGCATGTTATTTTATCGAACATTTTAAGGTATTAAAGTATTCTATTCTTTCAGCTTCAATATTGGGTGCATATACTGAAACAGCTGTAACAATATTGTTTTCGAATTCAAAATTTATCAAGAGGCTTCGGCCATCCCTACTGTATTGTAAAAATAGTCACTCCTCTGCTATGGCTTGAGTCAGAGCATGAATTAAACATTTTACCATTCCAGGTAGATTTAAACAAATTATCTGTGTTTTCCATACATAAGGTCTCTTGAAGTAATATGATGTCTGCCTTTGAGTTTTCAAGCCAAAGGAAGATTTTTTTCCATTTAAGACTGTTATTCAAGCCTCTGACATTTAGAGTAAGCACAGATGTCTTACTTATATTCATATTTGGCACCATATTGAACATGAGAGAATAGAATAGCTGAGTGAAAGCGTAAGTATATATACTTAGCAATAATCATAGTCAGATTCTATATCCGTTTCATTGCTTTTTTAAGAGTAATTTGCCCATGACATTTTGTCCAGGCCAGTATTTCTTTTTTGTTGTCATCACTAAGTCTCTGTCTAGTCCAGTTGACCAATAGTAGTCCCCTCGAACTGCCTCAGCTAGAATGCTGTTTTCTGTTTTCAGGAGCTCCTTTCTAAATTCTGGCCAACATTTAGCTTTAGCTTGCAGAATCTGTTTCATTTGGGTTTCCTTTATTCCTGCCCGATCAGGATTGTAAGGCAAAAATGCAGCCTCATCCTTCGCCAGCATGGATCACCTTGGCTATTTGATCTTGACCTGCTTGTATGGCTTTAGATTACTGGTATGCATGCTCTGCACTTGGCATTTTGAGACCAAAGATGTTTATCCCATCCTTCACTGGATAAAAGTTGCTCAGAGGGTTGGTGTGTCCCTGAAAGGGCATTACACTTTTGTGAGGTTTCTTGGCTTTGGCTATGCAGCCATCGTCACCAGCTTTGTGACCAGGCTCCTTGCAGAGCATGCAGGCAGGTGAGTTTGTACAGTTTTTCTTTGTATGTCCCTTTTGAAAGCAGCTGGTACACAATGGAGTTTCTGTTGCTTGGTTTCTGTGATATATCAGAGCCACACAATCCCCAATCTTTGCTCTCCTTGGTAGTGGTGTTGTGAAGTTTTCTGCATACACAATTCTGTCTCCACTGTACACATCAAGCAAAGCATTATTTGTGTCCCTAAGTTTTCCATTTTGTACAGGTCTTCTCAATTTAATATTTCTGTTGTCTCAGGTATTCTTCAATCTGGTCATTTCCCTTTGATAGTGGTATCCATTTTATAACTATTTTGAAGACATCATTGTCATGTTCACCTTCTTTAAGCCCAACCCTAAGTGGATTATTAGAGAAGCACTCAATTGTCTGTTCCCCAATCACAATGTGTTCAGTCAACAGTTTCAGTCTATTCCCTTGATTACTGGGGTAGAGTCTCCAAAGCATTCCAATCCGTTGTATGCCAAACACATCCCCAGGGGTGATTTTTTCTGTCACAGCCTCATACATGTCAATCTCTTTATGGCCTTAAAGTTAATAATATCCCTTGCCTTTACAAACACAGGCTCAACATGTGGCAGTTCCATTGTTGTTCTATGTTTCCCCTGATCACAGAAACACACAAAGGTCCAATTAATAGGTTAATTAATTTTCTTGTATTAAATGCTGTCAAAACACTGACGTGTATCCAAATTCCAAAATGTTTGATTTTTTTTACAGATGTACCAAATAAATCCTTTTAATGTTCACTTTTAAGTCAATATTTGAAGTCAGAATTTTTTCACAATATATCCAGAATATATTTAGATTGATTATTATCTAGAAATCATCCACTATAAGATTCAGTTTTCAAGAAGAAAATCAAAATTTGTGCACTGCAGAGAAAGTGTGTCTCTCCTCAGTGACCTAATAATATTGCTCAACAATTACTTGTTGCCGTTAATGTCATTGTTGCATGGAGTTGACTCCTTGTCTACACCAACTGGCGATAAAAAGTTTTTCCTTTACATTCTGTTTTGGGGTTTGCCTAGCTTCAGTCCCACGATTTTATGAAATGAGGAGGACAGATCCAGCTGAAATGAGTATACAGTTTTTCATTATATTATATTTTGTTTTGAAACATGGATCACCACCCTTGCTACCCATTTTACAGAATCTGTGTCATCTCTCATACCTACACACTAAACTTACAGCTGTAAAACAGTGAACTTTACCCTTCATTTGCTTATACAGCAACCTACCCTTATCTTGCCCTTTTAAAATGGTGGGCCCATAGATCTTTCTTGTAAGACACAGTACGTGGGTCACTACTCAGTATGTTAGGAATGAAAGCATAAACATATACTTGATGTGTTTTATGTTGTTAGCACTACTGTACAGTAAAACTGCTTTGAGGTTTCATTAGACTTTCCTATTTTCCTCTGATTTAACTTTTGATGCAAAATTGAGTCAGCAGGTTAATGGCTGATTCCAGTCAGGATCAGATGGCGCCCCAGTTGTTGATAGCGTAGAATGATCGAGAACCTTCTCCTTTCAAATATCTGTACTGCTGTGACTTTTGTGGGTCCTGATGGAATTCTTTGCTAGACGAATCAAGAATTCCCAAAACATAGTATGAGTGGTTTTTTGAGGAATGCACACAGAGCCCAAGTGGGTTATCAGTAATGAATATCCTGAGGACTGCTTTCATGAACAAAATTCTATAATTATTTATCTACAATGAATTAGGTCAGGATGGTTTCAATTGTCATGATACCTGGCATATGGGCTCTGCCGCTCATATTGATGTTTACATGATGTTTTCATTTAAGATATCTGGCAAGCCCCACTCAACTTATGTGATAACCAAGTGCATACATAATTTATTTCAAGGCAGAGGCCCAACCAGTCCCACTTGAGACCATATGAGTATATAGTTTATTTTAGGGAGGAGACAAAATCAACCCATTTAAATTACAGGATGAATCAGTGACCACATAATCCATTACAGGGAAGATTCCTCCTAACTAACTTCAATGGTGGCTCACTGTGTTTTCCTATAAACTGAGTGGGGCTGGTTAGCTCAGGCTGTATACTTTAAATCAAGTTGGGGTTTTTAGGTTTATGATAAAGTGCATTGTTATATCTTAGTTGACCATTATGATATCTGATTGATCAAATTGATTCTTTCTGATTAATTCTTTCTGAATGACCAAATCATGTGGAATATTCTCAAATGATATTTGGCATTTGAGCCTGAGAAACAGCAAGACTCTTGTTATTTTATTTTCTTTAAATTAAAGTAGCCTAATGTTCTGTCCGATAGTCAATGATTGGATTCCACTTTATATATCCTTCAAATATACTGAAGTACTGGCAACTCATGAATATTCATGTTGCAAGAGATGTGAGATACATGGCACACTGCATCCGTTGGGGGAATTTATGATTTTATATTAAGAATGGCGGTTATAGCATGCCCAAGTACTAGTTCTTTGCCATTCACATATTGTACCTTGAAGGCAGGATACATTTGGAGCAAGAAACGTGTGAATTCAACACTGTCTGCATATTTGCCTTTAAATAAAGCTTTCAAAGTCTTTTGTTGTTGGTTTCATATTGCATGTCTCACATGAAATTTAATATGGAGTTTCTGCCTCACTGATTTTTGCTGATATTGTACATTCCGTCTAGCAAACATAACAAAGCATGCAGTACATGAAATAAACCAAATAAATCAAAGGTGAGTAAAGGGCCAGCTGAGCCAGCACAAGAGGCTGTTGGGGTGATGGCAGTTCAAGTTGAAAACTGTCAAGCGTCCTGGCCATTTGAGATAACATGAGAAATTACCATGTCACTTCTGATTCATTAATACAAGCTGAGGTTTAATGTCACCTGCAGGATTACCACCAAACCTCGAAAACATAAATATCAGGTAAGCCAGTTCAAAGTTTAAAGTCAGAGGGATTCAGGGCTGGGTTGATACAAATTTGAAAACATATTTACTGGCCACGGGATTTTTGTTCTGTTGTTTTAGATAGTAAGCAACTATCACTTAACTAATGAAACGTGGATTCAGGGTTTCCTCTTCTGTGTCTTAGATAAAGAAAATCGCAGCAGTCAAGAAAACATGTTGCATTGGCTAATTCTAATTCTAATTAGACTTTTCTAGTGCTTAATCTCCCTTTTACAAAGATGACTCTATGGTGCAACACAACCAAAAGAGCCAACCAATTTTAGTCTCTATTGATAAAAAAGAGGTCAAGCATGGGATAATTAAGACTAAGGTTGGTACAAAACAAGTATGAAGAAACTTGTAAGCCAGTGAGGATGTTTCAAAAATTGTGTGAAGTTAAACAGGAAGCCAATGAAACTTCTTAAGCATAGGGGTTATACTCATCTATCTACTGGTGTTTGAATTACGGCTGGACTATTTTAGATGCACTGCAAATTATGTAGATTGAAAGTGGAGATACTCCTCAACAGTGAGTTACAGTAATCAAACTGACTACTAACAAGAGCATTAGCCACAAGTACAGAAGCATCATCAGTAAGAAACCGTCTGACATGTCTAATCTAATCTAATCTACTGCTCTACGAAGGGAAACTCAGTGCGCTGACTTAACAAAATCATTTTCCTAAGGAAGGTCAAGGGGCGTTCAAGGTCAGTAATCCGTGGTTGTGGGTGTGACCAAGAGGGAAAGAATCTAAGTTGGGAAACTAGAATTAAAGAGGAGAATTTTGAGGTATTTCCTGAAAGATGCAACAGAGTGGCTATTTCTTATTTGAAAGGGGAAGGAGTTCCAGAGAAATGGGGCATAGTGACTGAAGGAATTGGAGAAAAGTTTGACTGATTTATGAACCTTACGGTTGAAAGTGGGGGTGTGAAGGAACTTGAGTTTAGGGGTACTTTGCCTTGTGTTCCTGGAAGAGGTGTAGGGATGGATTAATTCTCTGAGATAAACTGGTTGACCCTCGTTGAGAATTTTGTATGCAATGAGACCAGTTTTAAATTGTATCCTATATTTGATAGGAAGCCAATGGAGTTTTTTTAATTGAGGGGTAATGTGAGAGTATTTCGAGGACCAGGTGACAACCCTACAGAGTGAGTTTTGGACTAACTGCAATCTTCTTAACTCAAAATCTGTAAGTGATAAGAATAAGGAATTGCAGTAGTCCAGTCTGCTGCTCACCAAAGCATTTGCTAGAAGAACTGATGTGTTAAGGTATAGAAGGCGACGATTTATATAGATGTCTCTCGCATGAACTCTGGTGGACTTTATGACCTGTGACACATGGTCTGAGAATGAGAAATTGGAGTCGAACACCACTCCGAGGTTCCTAACACTTTGTGCCAGTGAGACCTGATTGCCAAGAATATTGATCGGAAAGTGAGGAAGGAGTTGTTTACGGTTATTTTTGGAGCCTATCTGAATAAACTCAGTTTTCTCGGGATTGAGTTTTAATTTGTTCGCAGACATGAAATTTTGAATTTTGACCATTTTTTAGTTTTTGTATAGGATGAGAGAAATTTGTTGGTGTTAGTGTTATGTATAGCTGAGTGTTATCAGCGTAGAAATGGTGGTTTATACTACTGTGAGAGTGAATAATTGAACTAATTGGGTTAGTGTAGAGGGAAAAAGAATTGGACCAAGGACGGAGCCCTGGGGGACCCCATACTGGAGTTCAGCAGGATGAGACAGTGTGTTACCTACCTTGACTGAGTGTGTCCTTCCTGACAGGTATGATTTGAACCAGCCAAGTGCTAATTCACTGATACCTTAGTAAACATTAAGTCTGTCCAGGAGAATGGTGTGGTCAATGGTATCATATGCGGCTGACAGATCCAAGAGGGTAAGGACTGTGACATACTCTTTGGCCATATTGAGGAGAATGTCCTTGTGGATATTAAGGAGAGCACTTTTGGTTGAATGATGTTTTCTATATGCTGATTGAAAGGCAGTCATAAGGCCAGCTTCGTCAAGGTGAGTTTGTAACTGGACTAAGGATGATTTTTTGAGGATAGGGGCAACATGGACCTGCTTGAAGAAATTAGGACACTTGTTCAAGTGAAGCATTAATTATTGAAGTAATGGGAGTGATGAGAATATCCAAATAATCAAGAACAAGAAAAGTGGGCCAAGGGTCAAGGGAACATGATTTACTTGGAGATTTCATGATGATTTTAGTTACTTGATCCTCGGTAACAGTAGAGAAGGTGGAAAGCACTGGGGGAGGAGAGTCTGGGGTGATGTGTTGTGACTTCTGGGAGATAGGAAAAGTTGAACGTATTTTTTCAATTTTTCTGAGAAGAACTCCACAAATCTATCAGCCACAAATCTATATATCCACGACAACATTTTATTGGTCAAGGTCACTACGGCAAGGTCAAAGGTCAAATCAATGTCACACCATGATGTTGCACACTTACACCTTCTAATGTAGCTACCAACTATCAACTTCCTACACCTTACAGTTTCAGAGATATAGCCTGAACAAAGATTTTATAGGTCAAGATCAAAGGTCAAATCAAGGTCACACTATGACGATCCACACCTACACTGCCCGAACAATGTTCCTACTAAGTATGAACTTCCTACACCTTACAGTTTCGAGGTATAGCCTGGACAAGACTTTCTCGGTCACTACATCAAGGTCAAAGAGTAAATCAAGGTCACAACATGACATTGAACACGTAGAACCCCCTACCAATGTCCCTACCAAGTGTCAACTTTCTACACCTTACAGTTTTCGAGATATAGCCCAGACAAGATTTTATAGGTCAAGGCCAAAGGTCAAATCAAGGTCGCACCATGACAATCCACACCTACAAACCCTAAACAATGTCCCTACTAAGTATGAACTTACTCCACCTTATGGCTTCTGAGGTATAGCCCAAACAGGATTTTTAGGTCAAGGTCAAAGGTCAAATCAAGGTCACACCATGATGTCGCAGATCTAGACCCTCTGATCAAAGTCCCTACAAAATATCAACAGTTTCCTATATATATTGCAGACAAAATTTTGTAGGTCAAGGTCACTATGGCACTGTTAAAGGTCAGATCAAGGTCGCACTATGATGTAGCACACGTAGCATGCCCAACCAATGTCCCTACCAAGTACATTAATTTATTAATTTCCTACACCTTACAGTTTGCAAGATATTGCCAGGACAATATTTTAGAGGTCAAAGTTACTACAGCAAGGTCAAAGTCAAATCAAGATCATAGCATGACATTGCACACCTACACTCTCTGATCAATGTCCCTGCCAAGTATCAACTTACTACACCTTACAGTTTCAGAGATATAACCCAGACAAGATTTTACAGGTCAAGGTCACTACGGCTAGGTCAAAAGTCAAATCAAGGTCACACCATGACGTTACACACCTACAACCCCTAACCAAGTATGAACTTCTTACACCTTACAGTTTCCAAGGTATAGAACTAACAAGATTTTTTAGGTCAAGGTACCACAGCAAGGTCAAGGGTGAATCAAGATCACGCCATGACATTACACAGCTAGAACCACCAACCAATGTCCCTACCAAGTACCAACTTCCTACACCTTACAGTTTGCATGATATTACCCAGAAAAGATTTTATTATATATTATCAATACAGCAAGGTCACAGTTCAAATCAAGGTCACAACATAACGATGCACACCTACACCCACTAATCAATGTCCCCACCAAGTATCAACTTCACCAAGCCCAGACATGATTTTATAGGTCATGGTCACTACAGCAAGGTCAAAAGTCAAATCAAAGTCACATGATGTCATTGTACACCTATACCCATTAAACAATGTTGCTACCAAGTATCAACTTCCTACATCTTACGTTCTCCAAGATATAGCCTGGACTAGATTTTCAAATTCAAGGTCACTACGGCAAGGTTAAAGGTCAAATCAAGGAAACACCATGACACTCTACACCTACACCCCTAACCAATGTCTCTACCAAGTATCAACTTCTTACACCTTACAGTTTCTGAGATACAGCCTGGACAAACTTTTTTCCGCCGCCCACCCGACAAACCACCTGCCCATCCATACACCATGGATGAAAACAAGGGCTGTGGGATAAAAATGAAACTTTACTCCTTTGTCTAAAGTAACCGTCATGATAGCAGAATCTGTGATGCATAGTAAATCATTTTATATCACAGTTCTGAAGTAATTCACCTAAATTTAATCATAGTAATATTTGCCAGACGGCTACTGGGAGTCATGGTGGCAGAGTGATAATACTCTTGGGGCCCTACCTCAAGTGGGAAAGCTGGTAGTTGCTTGCCGTTGGTCGGCAGTTTACAGTACGGAACCTTGACCAACTGTATGTACTGGTTTCCTCTGCTCTTCCAACTATCCATCGTGATATGACCTGTACAGTGTTGAAAGTGACGTAAAACCCCAAATAAACAAAGCCAAGTGGCTACTGGTACAGAAAAAACATGAATAACTTCGATAAATTCAACAGTCCAAGCCATTAGCTGCCAGAATAGCAGCTTCTTCTGTCAGATACTGTCTAACCCGCCTAAGATCATGCATTTGAATGAAACATGTCTTATAAATATTGTTGACATGATCACAAAAGGAGAAATTAGCATCAAACCAAACACCAAGGTTCTTTACAAATGCATGGATGCATGGTATTACGAATATCCTAACAAGATGCACTCAGAGAGAGCAAAACGCTCGACTCGATGTGACCAGTCTCACAAGTGTTATAAAGTATAACACACATCCATCATGGTGGCATTTCCAGAAATTTTGGAGGCTTCTTGGTATCCAATATATTAATTGGATCTTTCCTAAACTATAATCACTCCTTCCCATGGCTAGTCCCTTCCTACTTCAAATTTGACATCAAAATTTATTAATTACTTTTGAAGAAATATGAAGTAGAAAGCTAAAATCATTAAAATACATTGAAATGGGACCTATGAAAATTCATGATTTTTTTGTATCCAAAATATGATCCACGTCTTTCCCAAAAATTAGTAATTTCTTCCTTTCACCAGGTCCTACTCACAAATTTTTTATAAAGATCTGTTCATTAGTTCTGGAGTAATCTAAACACCAAAAACAGGCAGACAAAAAAGCACAAACATAAATTCCTGGTAGAGGTAAAAATATTGGTTAAAAGCCACTTCTTGGTCAAAATTACTCAGGGTAAATTTTTGTGATGGATTGTCAAGAAATTGAAACAAACAAACAAAAAAAAAACAAAAAAAAACAGAAATAAATAAACATGACAAATACACCACTTCCCTCTCAATTGTATTTATGTCAATTTCAAGACATAAATTTAATGAGAAGAAGTACCGGTATATCACACGTATCACAAGCTAGGTTTTGTGACCTCACAATTACAATTGCATTGTGACATCATTAAGTAATGACATCATCAGACAGCAAAATACTGATTTTTTTACTTATGCAATAAAGAAAATCAGATTTCTCTGTATGTGCCCAATTGATCTATTATTGTCCATCAAGTTGAACACTTTATCTTGGTTAAAGTTTTTTTTTTGAACAGTAAAATTTTAGATGCTGTGTTTTTTTCTTTTCTTTTTAAAAGACCTTTAAAAAAATTGCTAAAAAAAACCTAAAAACAAAAATTAAAAAAAAAAAAATTTAGAATTGACTGGTATTGAACCCCAACCATGAGATTACAAGTTCTACACATTACACTCACAGCCACAGAGGATATCTGATGAGGCAAGAATTTATGAGGAGGAAATCCTATCATGATATTGATTTTTGAAGACAAGTAGGTTTCACTGTATATACCCAATTAAAAATTTAAAAACCTGTCTCCTGACTTTAATTTTCAAACAAATTACACCAAATTTGGCAGATTCTGTCTGTACCCCATGAAATATCTACCCACCAAATTTGAGCTCGATTGATGGTATAGTTTTTGAGTTATAAGGGCAAAATGGTGCACAGACAGACTGACAGAAACAAACTGATTACAATAACCCTCTCCTATCGTCGAGCGTTAACAAGGAGGTAAAGGTCTAATTTCAGGAGCTGAGTATGAGATACAAGTATGATTTACCGAGGTGTATACTTTATGACACCCATTCTTCAACATCCAAATGGCATGAATTCAGTTTTTTTAAAAGCCAGTCCTGATATAAACAACTAGGTATCATCTGCATAAAAGCGGAATTTACTGTTGGGTGCATTCCAATAGACTTCATCAAAGGAGTGGTGTATGAAGAGAACAGCAGAGACCAAGGAGCCTTGACTCTAAATTGCAGCCCACATATTTTAGATAGGTATGATTCAATTTCGAATGCTTGGAATTGGTGGCTGAGACAGGGCATGAACCACTTCAAGACCATGCTGCACACACCAAACCATGACTTAAGACAATTAATAAAAGTAGTATGGTCAACTGTGTCAAATCCAGCTGACAGATTACGTAAGAGAGGTGCAGTAGGCTCACCACACGATCGTGAGAGATGAATCTCATTTTTGATATGCAGCAGGGCAGTTTTGGTGGAGTGATCAGTTTCGCACACAGATTGCTGAGGATTGTCAAGATTGTACCTGTTGGTATGTTGCATGAGCTGTTTGACAACCGGCTGTTCCACCAATTTTAACATGAAACATAGTCCTGATACCAGATGGTAATTTTTAAATCTTTATTTAGAGTGATGCTTTTTGTGAGAGAAGTAACAACCGTCTTCTTCAACTTATTGATATATCTGAGAAGACCGGATATTTCTTCAGACACTCTGAACATCTGGATATAGACATCTGGTGTTAGTGGATACTGAATGGATCACAGGATACAGACATTTTGTTTTACTGGGCACAAAACAGATTGTAAGATACGAACATTGTGTGTCAGTGGACGCCAAACAGATCTTACAATGGATTGCCTAATGCAGTCCAGTGGACAAAATTGTTTAACCGTTAATCACCTGGAAAGGACTGTGGGCATATCAATATCACATTGGTTTCATTATTGCGATATTGTACGAACTTTTAAGAGTATTTCAATCTTCTATAATAATTATTTTCATTGTTAAAAACACTTAGATTTTACAATTTGCCTTTTCTTGTTACAACCTGAAAGGAAACAGTAATTGACTGTAGCCCCACCCATTGCAATTCACTAGAATCTCTACTGGTATGATCTTAACAATTGAAAAAAATGATAAAGTATAAAGGGAGAACAACCTTTCTCTTATTCTTTGCAATTGATGTGACAGTACTTTGTCAAAGTTTATTCAGAAGTAGCTCTGTCAGATTCAACTATGGATAAATTTAAATAAGCTAAAAACCCAACCCACAAACTTGGCGAGAGGTTCTATCCTACTGAATCAGAGTAGAACCTGGGTGTTATATTCATCTTTGCTTTCTCCTTCAGAAAGCATGTGGATGCTGTTTGCCGGTCATGTTTTGTTGGACTTTATGATCGACTGATGATTAGATGGTACCTAGCTCGGCTGCAAATGCACTTAACAATAATGGACTGGACCATTGTAATTCACTATATCAATGCATATCCAAAGGTAACCTGAGAAGATTGTAGCATCAGCAAAATGGTTTGGCATGAGTTGTCACCAATTCTCAGAAGTAGACTCACATCACACTGGTACAGAAGTTTCTACATTGGCTCCTATTTAGAGAATCGCTTTAAAAACTGCAACCTCCATTTACAAATATTACAATTCTGTTCTGCTGCAGTACTTCCATAAATACATAAATTACTTTGCATCCTCTGTCAGTATCAGATACGTTGTTATTACAAAGGAATGCCTAGTTGTTCCCGCCTTTATTCCTCGGATTCATAAGTCAAAGACTCATTTTGCTGGATCTTTTACTAATGATGGACCCACACTTTTGAAAAGCCTCCAACTTGATGCATGATCTTCCCCTGCTTTGTCATCCTTCAGGTTTTAGCGAAAGACTCACCTTTTTCATGACACCTATGCTGTGCATAACATCCCCTTCTCTGGTTGTGCAAATGCTTTTCTGCCCATTAACTTATGATTTAGCTCCTAACCTTTATGTTTTACCACCATTCAGAATTTGATATACATCAAAATGAAGCTCATTAAAAGTTTGAAAATAATAATAATAATGGTACTTTATTCAGCTTCATCATAGTTAGTCTTATCTTTAACAATAAATCTTTATTGCAACCCTCTAGTACTAGTCCCAGATTTTCTTGGGAGTACAAAAATATAGCTGTATTGTCTTGAATCATAGACCAAATACCCTTACCAAATCGCCACCCTCCCCCCCCCCCCCCCCCCCCCCCATCACATCGCCTCCCCCCAAAAAAGAATCATAGACAAATTGGCCCTTTGCCAAATCGGCCCCCGTCAAATCAGCCCCCAAAATAAAATTACCTGGTCAAATCAGCCCCCTATAAAATAATTTATGGTCAAATCGGCCCCCTAGATATAGATAGATAAGTATACATATGATTTATGTATTTTATCACAATTTCACAGCCCCAAGACATTGGGGTTACTTGTGAATTTATGTATCTACAATAGACAAAATATTATTTATTTAAAATATAAAATTAATCATAATAATAGTTCTCCCATTGTTCTCTTTGATGCCCACAAGTGTGTGGGGATGGGGGGTGATATAATCATCTGCATGGATATTAAAAGGAGCAATCACCTTTTAATGTCTGCTTGTTTAACATTTTAGCCAGTAATCCCTATACTAAACAAATACCAAAGATCACTAAAGTTTTAATCACATCAGCAGAGGCTGTGCAGACAATGTAATTGCATTTTAATAAGAGCCTGATTACAATAAATAAATGTCATATTTAAATTAAGGCATACAGTTTTTGATGAAAAGGACCCCTTATTTTTCTGTTTATTAATCATCAAGAAATATTTTTTTCAACCCAGTCATAGGCTCTCTGCAGGTCTATAAATATGTCCTAATTACAGAAATTTAAATTGGGGCCGAATTGCCCAGGGTAGAATTTTTAGGGGGCTGAATATCCTAGTCAAAGCAGCCCCCTTAGAAATAACAACCTGGTCAAACTGGCCCCGGGAAATATTAACCTGGTCAAATCGGCCCCTATATGTTAAATCATGCAAATATTAGATGTCTGTGTACATATTCAGGAATAACAATGTCATTTCTAATTTATTCTATACCAGTCTATAATTTTGTTTACATTACCACAAGCTAAGTGTTAAAACTAAAATAGTGAATAAATATTCATTATTCTTTTAAAATTTTAATTTATAAATGAAATTCGTCAAAAAATAAAATATAAGACATTAGGAATATTCAGCTTAGTCTCAAAGCTTATACAAATATTACAGAGGCCACGGTGGCAGAGTGGTAACACTCTCTCCTCCCACCTCTGAGGCCAGGGTTCAGTTCACGGCACAACCTCAAGTGGGAAAGCTGGTAGTTGCTTGCTCTTGGTCAGCAGTTTACAGTACAGATCCCTGATGAACTCCATGTACTGGTTTCCTCTGCCCTTCCAACTGCCCATCATGATGTGACCTGTACAGTGTTGAAAGCAATGTAAATCCCCAAATAAATAAACATACAAATATTACAAAGATATTAATCAAACATATATGTATAAATGTTACACATATGTTAATAAATTAAAGCCAAATATTCTCAAATGATCACAAAAGTTACAAAACAATTTAATATCTAAGCAGAGGTATTATTAACAAAGATACTAATAAAACAGTAGCATATATTGATAGCCAATTATTTTTAAAAAAATCACAAAGTTATAATCCTGTCTGCAGAGGCTATGCATTTAGTACAATTGCACTTTTAATAATTCATACAAATATGTAAAGGGATTAATTACAGTATCCAATTATCTTTGATGTGTGTTAATCATACTTAGCCATAGTTCTCACTATTATTTATAAGAATGACACCCCGCCTCTTTAGTCAACATTAACATGGACCAGATTAGAATTCATCATTTTAATTTAAAGCATGCAGTTTCTGTTGAAAGGGACCCTTGATTTTTTCTGTTTTAATAACGCTGAAGAAATGTCTTTATCGACTCAGTCAAATGCTTTCTGAAGGTCCATAAATAATCTTTAATTAAAATGTTTTCAACTGGGGATAGATTTTACCAGGGCCGACTTTTTAAGAAGGCTGATTTGCTGAGGGCTGATTTGGCAAAGGGCCGATCATCCAGCTTCCATTGTCTTACCTGAACTGGGATTAACATAAAGTTATATAAAAATCCATTCAATTCATCACTATCCAACTGATCATTTTTGTCCTAAAACAAACAAAACACAAGCATAATGGTAGCATTTTATTAATTAATGGTTGACAAAATGGAAGGATCAACTTTGCAAGGAAGAACATAGTAGTTTAAATGCTACCTACCTCACTAATTGTAAATGGATGGTCACCACTGTACATTTTGCCTTATTTCACCATATAAGCATGATAACATTTATACAAGGGAAGGAATGAATACATGGAATTATATTTAAGCAAAGCTACATTCACACATGCATAGTGGTCACATTTAGGTTCAGTGTAAGCCAAAACTTTTTTTTGAAGAAGTACATCTGCTATTTTCTATTACTTTTTTCATGCTTCACTGGAAATTGAGAAAAAATCATATAAAGGAGTACAACTTACTTGATCATAATGATTGAATACCCGAACGATTGTAGCATTAGTCTCATCGCCCTGTGAAATAAATATTAAAAGCCAGCATAATTTGTTTAGATCTTGGATGTTTTTTACATGCCAGAAAACTTGTAGGATACAAAAAATCCTTCACCTCATTGATATCAGTTAAACTTTGCTTCCAGCAAGTTGTACATGTCATGTATCAGCTGGTACTCAGGGAAAATGTATTTCCCGAAAGATTCCTTTGAGCTTAACATGTACTTAAATTATCTTAGCTTAATACCAATATTTTTCCGAAGGTCTAGGTGCTTTCAACAAACCACAAGAGTGCTTGATAACAGCTTATCTGTAGAATTCATAACTGTTTGAAACGTCATATATTTTTACCAAGTATCAGATTCAAAATGGTTTTGTTATATTTGTAACACTTTTGCATTTAACATTTTCAGATGTTATCTTTCTCAAAAGGTGTATCTTTTACTAAGATGGTAAATAGTTGTTGTTACTTATAAAAGTCACTAAAAAGAAAAATGCTAAACTTACTAAAGATACCTCAAACAAGAAATTGTATTCCAAACGCAAAAACCTAAAAATAAAACATAAAATCTGTTTTTATTCAATAAAAATGATTGGGTAGATTCTTTACTGGAAGAACAAAAATGAAATTAAGATGAAAAAAGTGATCTCTAGAAATGTACATCCTGGAGATCTCAGTTAGCGCACAACAAACATTAAATAATGGAGTGATTTGTAACAAGGCGGGAGTTTATCACTAAAACATCAAGTTAAAACAACATTAGTACATTAGTATTATCATTCTCTCACCCCAGAAGTGATGATCAAAGGTCAAAGTAGACCATAGAGGTCATATCTACCATTAATGATGCGACAACAGCAATATATGTAACCTCTCTGACAGTTAAAGTGTATGGGCTAGCTCATGTTCGGTCCACCCATAAAGTGACCTTCAGGTCCAATCCCTGTAAGGTCGAAATCAGAGATGCCTACTCAAGTTACAAAGCAAGGTAAAGGTAGAATGGCTTTAACAATAGGTGAAACTAAAGATTCAGCAATGAGAGATGAATTGACCTCGAAGTCAATGCATAAGGGGTTAAATGCAAATCATAATCCCCTTCCAAAGTCATTGAGGTCAAAGGTGATAAAAAATTCAAAGGGTTAACTCTGATGCTATAATGTATGCATTTGAACACAGGAAATACCCGATTGGGTTTTAAATTTTTACTATACATTACACACAAATTTCTATCACTAAAAGTTACTTTTAAAACACACAATATAATCACAAACACTAGTTTTAAGAATGTGAATTCATTTCACCTGCACCGTGGACGGACGCGGTGCCCGAGCCCGCAGCGCCGCCAAGGTATACACCATAAACGTGGCTACGGGCAAGCCCGGCACCAAACTGGAAATTTTTTATAAATTTATACACACATTTTACATTGACTAAGATGCAGGTGATGAATAATGTACTCCTATAGTTAACATTTTTGACACAAAGCTCTAATATACTATAAAAATTTACTTCTGTGGACAATAACTACAATGCCATATAACAGGTTGCAAATAATAAGGTGGAGCCACAATTGTGAATATAATGCCCCAATTTAACAATTATTAAGAGAACAGAGGTTAACCTTGAGTACGAAGTTAATTTTTGGGTGATATCGAAACGTAATGAATTTGAGATGAGGTAACCCCCCTGAAATGCCCCAGGGGAAACTTCCCCTGAATTTTCTACTTACTAGATTTAAGAAGGAGACATGATAATAAAATATAGCAACATTCACCCAAACACCCATCAATGGGGTAGGTGTAGTCGAAAAGCTTGTAGGAGAGGATCAGAATGACTTTTAGTGGTTGTATGAATATATCGCCATACGCAATCTGATTTAAATGTACCTTACTTTTTAATAGCCTCAATGGGGACCCCGTGTGGGAAGGCCCAAGAGGCCCCAGACTTTCTGAAGGTATGGAAAGTGATGTGTTTATGTTCCCAACCTAACATACGAATAATACGTGTTAGATGCTTCCTAACTATATTGTCAGTAAGGGGAAGCCAACAACCTTGCCTACATATGGAGAACAATGGGTCATTCTGGGATCCAGGTACACTGGCCAGCATCTGTTTTAAAGCTGTGACAGAGCATAGCCTGGAATTAGGCAGTACTGGGATGTGAATATGTGTAATCTTGTCCCTGGCCTGTAAAGTCTTTGACCATTTAACAAGGATAATGGCCATGTCATGAGAAAAAATAATGTCACCTCTTGCTAGGTGTCTAGAACCATCAAACTGTTTGAAGCTGTGAGGAACCATGTTGGAAAGTTTCAAAAACGAGAAGAAAGCCAGGAGGTATATTGATGTAAAGACCTGTGGGGCCTCTAACTTTGCAGTAGCTTCTAAAATACTGATTAACATGTCATGTGTGAGTACAGAGGTATTTTTTACCACAAGAGGTCTATTACCTTGTCTAAACAACATCTGAATCTTTTCATCTCTAAATGAAGTTGTAGGAATGTTGTAGATGACACAATAAGCTCGAATACCAGCTAAATAATTGGAAATATTTGAGGGCGTCAGGTGATTCTGACATAAGTATTCCATAAAAGCTAATAAGGTGTGGACATTTACCTGAGATGGCAGCAGTCCAGCCACCACCAGAAAAGCCATAACGTCCGAGAACATTCTACTGTAAGCTCTTCGTGTAGCTGGCCTGAAGGATTGAAGCAACCGAGCAAACTCACTGGTGGTCAGCTGGACTGCTGCAGAAGGCATATCTACAATCACAAATCATAGTTTGACTTGGTAAGATCAATATGAGTATGGATCCACATGAAGTTAGGGACATGTTGGTAAAGTGACTGCCAAGAGGCAGTATCGAACTTATACCTAGATAAAAGGTCAGCCACAACATTATTTTTACCTGGAATATGCTCAATATGAATAGAAATATTAAATATAGCCGCAATGAGCCATATGTTAGGGGCACATAATGCAAGTACAGAGTCTTTGGTCCTACCAGAGGTCAGAACATCAACCACGGCCATGTTGTCACATTTGATACGCAATTTCTTGCATGACCATTGAGTGGCCCAGATCTTGAGAGCTACAACTATATTAAGCATCTCCAAGTGTACAATGGAGTAGTTATTAAAATTTTTGGGTATTGGAAGGGCGTAACACTGATTCAAAAATATTCCCCCAAAGTCTGTCAAACAGGCATCTAGATGCAACTCAGCTTGGACTGGTTTTACATCATAATAAACTACACCATTGAACTGTTTCAAAAAAGTGGCAAACCATTTTAAATCTTTAAAAAATTCCACAATTAACCTAGTGGTGGAGTTACCTTCCATTGACCTAAGAAACTGAAGCATACGCATCAACCTGATCAACCTGATCCTGAATGGATCTATCATGTCTCAAGGTATGCAATTCAGGTAATGTTTTAGCCGAATCACCCTCAGTAAAACTTCCATTGAGACTTGAACTAGCAGTTCCCCTAACAATAACTTTTTTGGCCTTAGGCCAAGCAGCAGAAGCTGAACTCTTTTCAATAGCAGTTAAACGCTTACCAATTGCGTCCAGTTAAGAGAGTATCCTTTCATTAATCATTGTCTGATCCGGTTGACTTTCAGCCATAACCTCCCTACTTCTTGAATTTTTGAAACGTGAGGGTCTATCTGATTTTTTGAATTTTCTGGCCTGTACATGCACAGGGGATTCGCCAACAGAATCCTCACTTTCCTGTGACAACAGAGTACCGATTTCCAAATCAATACTAGTATCAGATTCAGTATCAGACCTAGATTTTGAACTCTGACCCGGTTCCGGTTGAGAGGCAAATTCATTGAAAAATGCATTGTCACTATTTAACTGAACCTCTATGGGAATCTCAACTTTCCGACGCAAATTGTAAGAGTTACCTGCATTTCTGTGCTTCTGTTTCGCTGCCATTGTTCACCAATAATCAAAAGACAAGACCCCTAGAACTATAATATGAGCAAACAACGAATAAAATAATTTAAATAAATAGAAAACAAATAAATTCTTATAAAATAAAACAGGTCTTGTCTTGTCAACTGCCAGCTCAAATCTGGCCATTCTCCCCTTGACCACAGCAAGGATCAAATCCTTGACCAATCAGAAACGGCCATGTGGCCAGTAAACCCATTTACAATATAGGGGTGTTTCAAAATTTAGGGGTGAAGGAATGATTAAGGTTGGCACCTTAATGCCAACCCACAATAAACACTACACATACCTTAGTTAGCAACAGGTGACTTGAAGCAATGAATCAGAACTTCAGTCTAAGTATTTACTAATAACTAATGACATTACAGCTTAAACATAAGATACCCAACTCAAACTGTCTAGTACTGTACAGAAGGTAGAGTTGGTGAATTAAAGCATATTGACTTTACAACAAAACCTATGAAAATGTCGTCTTATAACTGTATAGTTCATTATACATAAGTATCAACCAGATGTCAGTCAATATCATTACAGCCTAAGTCAAATATTATTTCTTGAATTCTGTCTATCCCAAGTTACACACCAAGGTGCAAGTATGCACTACCGACTAACACTGATTGGAACATCTAATTACATACAGGGGTAAGCTCAATACTACCAACAATCTTTGAATGGTATTATGAATCATATTCAGTCAAATTCAACCAACAATGTAGCCAAAGACAACTAGTTATTACTAATGCTACTATTTACAATTCTGTCATCCGAATAGCTATACCTTCGAATGAGTCAGAAATCAGAAATAACATAAAAGTATTGTACTAAAAGTCATTTACAAAATACAAACCTACAAACGAAAAGTTTTCTACTTGAAAGACCTGGGGTATTATTTTACAACACTAATGGGTTTAATTCATTTAATAGAATGTTACCATCAGTAAATCTTCCTAATAAAGAATAAAGTATAATACCCAAAGGAAGAAATATGAAACAATAAAGGCTTACATATTGATAGTATAGTTCATCAATATAATATCCCTATCAGTATATGTACACATAAAAGTGGTGTCTATTATTTAAATTTTATTTATGAGACTCAGATTTCACATAAAGGAACCTGTTATAGGGAACAGGGGGTGTTCCTAACCCGTAACCCACCACATGCCAGTCTCACAAGTTTGACAACAAACTCACCCATTTAATGTTTTTGGCGAGAGATCTTTGGCTAAGGCTATATCACCCCACTTGGTCAGTACTGGTCATTTAGAACTTTTTCAAGATTTATATAAACTGTAAACCCAGTTTTAGGAAAGCCCAAAAGTAGCCAATTTTACCTTTGTTGGCCCATACTGACCCACTGTGCTATTTCACTGTTTTCACTGCCACATAATCGACAAACATCTGAGTCAGATAATTTATATTTGTGCAAAGATTCTTGTGCACCCTTCAGATGATTCTATATTGGAACCATATAAAACTGTTATTGTAAAAAATGAAAAAAAGATTATTTTAAAAATTTGTTTCCAAAAAATTATGCCATCGTCTCTGTTTATCTTTTTCATTTTTATTCAAAATCTGAGGGGCCCTCGTTACTATCATTGAGAATATGTTTCAAATATCTTCCACCTTTTTAGGGCTTTGTATAAATTTGAATATGGAAAGGAATGTTTGGTCTATCTGAGAAGAAGTCAGTTCCAAAAAAATTGTAAAATAGTTAAAAAATTAACATCCATTTGATATTTGTTATCTCTTGTAGCTGGAACAGAGTTAATTCTTCATTCAATTCATACCCTACAGAGTAGACGCCCCTATTAAACCAGTTTGGTTAAAGTATACTTTTTGTGCATATTTTACTATTGTACCAAATGCACTAATTTAAAATCCTGATTTGTTTCAATTTTTCGATTATTTAAAAATTGCATTCCAAAAGGGGTTAAGTTTAGAGGCTACAGTTTTTGGCAATTTTGTCCTTAATACAAACAATCTATTCACATGTCTAACAATAGTCTCTAAAACTCTGTACCAAGCTTTTGAAGAGCCAGTGCTAAGGCATTCTAGCCAAATAAGTTTCAAAATTTGATTCATTTATCATCCTCAAACCACCTTTTAAATTTCTTTTACATATATCTCTCCAAGATACCCTAACAGGTTTGCCTGCCCATAAAAATGCAGACAACATTGTTTCTATGTCATGCATGGCTATGTTTGAAGTTGGAATACTCATAAATAGGTGTGTAAAGTTTGATCTTTTTATGCTTATTTTCTTCTTCAAACATAAGGACATACAATGATAATAACAAAAAAACATATTACAATAGAGAATATAAGGCTACAATATTTGCCACATCATTACACGAGCATATACTTTTATTTTTTTTTCTGGATATGACCAAATAATAGTACATAACCACTGCATAATACTCATTTCTGATACAATTGACATCATGCATTTGTACTGCAATTTAAGTTATAGTCTGGATTAGGTTTGAAACAAGCATCCAATTTCTTGTAAACCAAGCGGTAGAATCTGTTATGGCATACAGGTATGATTGTTCATCAAAGACATGCTTGATGTTTAACTGCAATGCATTAAAACTTGGTTTACGACTCTCTTCAAGACATTTAAAAAATAGGATTTTGCTATAATGGTTATGACATTTATGGAGAAAAGGTGATGGCACTGCGACTCTGAAATCCAAGTAGTATTGTTTTTTGTCAATGTCGAATGTTGAACCGATTTCCTGGTAAATCCAGTTTTTAAGTAAGTCCCATATTAGAGTTTTTACATTGTAACCATTCCTACCCAGGGTAGTACACTGACATATTTGTAAATTACCAATGAAATCATTTAACAGACATGTGGGTGGAGCTTGAAGTAACCATCAAGGGTAGTTTGGGTGGTTAGTGGTGTACAAGGGGTGTTTAAGCTCAATAAAAAAGAAAATTTTAATATGAATCCATTATGTTGGAGTGATGAAGGACTTGGTACACATTTCCCAAACATCAGGGCCAAATATGACTTTTCATCACTATGCAAATGATTAACACCAAGGAACATGTATGTACAATATTATGCACCTTTTGATTTTGGGTAGTCTTCTTCTAGGCTCTGAGATAATTTTTATGTTTAATATTTTTTATATACTTCTGTATTTTTATATTTTTTCAACAGCAAGTATCCACAATATTTAAACAGCAAATTGAATACTGGAACTAAGTGTAACTGAAAAAAAACAATCTGACCTGCACAAAACATAATTAATTTTCAAAAGGAATGAGCACGACATTTACATTATATTCTACTTAGTTCAAACCAAAGTCGATTAGCTAAGGTCCAAGATCAAATACCAAGTTTTTATGTTTCATTTAAAAGCCAACATAATATTTGTACAGACTTACATTATTTACATTACATTATGCATTGAGCCAGGGGGGGGGGGGGGGGGGGGCACAGTGGCAGAGTGGTAACACTCTCGCCTCCCCCCTCAGAGGCCGGGGTTCGGTTTCAGGCATGGTCTTAAGTGGGAAAACTGGTAGTTGCTTGCCGTTGGTCGGTAGTTTACAGTACAGAACCCTGACGATCTGAAAGTACTAGTTTCCTCTGCCCTTCCAACTACCCGTCGTGATATGACCTGTACGGTGTTGACGTAAAACTCCAAATAAATAAAAATAAAGCATTGAGCCAGGGGCTCTGGTAAAGCCCATAGGCAAGGCTAGATATATTGGTACACTGAATTGATAATATGATAAACTAGGGTGTGAATATAAATAATAGAAATAACAATTTCTTAGCACTTCCTTTTTCCAAAATATTCTGCACTAATTTTTCATTATGTAAAGCATAGAAAAGCCCTACAGAGAAAATCCATGCAGAGAAAAGTCACACAATTTGTTGACTCCCCCATCAAGAAATGCCCTACACCATTTTTGAGACTGTGGATAAAAGTCCTTTTTAGATAGAACAATGCCAAACATAAACTGTTTCACAGTTATGTATCACTTTTACTATTTCAAAATTACCATTGTTTTGAGTATTTGCTATGTGACATACACATTTATTGTTCTGCAAACTAAAATACTTTAACATTCACAATGCAAATAACATATTAAAAATATTGTATTACTAATCAAAGGAAAGTAAATAAATCCCAATCTTCAAGAACAAATTCTAAGTTCAACTGACTGTAAAAATTCTGGAACAAACTCAATTTCCACTTGAAGATTTTACTGCAACATTTTTTAAGTCAGTTATCATCTAGAGTTTGAGTAATTGTAATCTAGAGGGGTTTTACCTTGCTAACAAATTAATTTATTTTATTGTTTCTGAAACTACAAAGGGGCATTAGGATTGAAAATTACAGCACTGGTTAGTTTGAATAGAATTGAAATACCCTTTAAGTAATGATCAACCCTTTCATTTGTAAACTGAACATGATGTATGGGGCTTTTTTCAAGATATAGAGAATAGTGTATGTTTTTCTACATGGATATAAAAGAACTGTAGCACTTTTCTCCTGTAGGGCTTTTCTTTGTAGGGCTTTTTCCCAGGGGCTGGAATATTACACTTATGAAATGTGATCGCTTCACTTTCAAAACTCCAATAGTTAATTTACCCACTAATGTGGCTCACTAATGTGATCACAGTTTAGCAAGAATGAAAGCTTTATACCAAGAAGTGAAAAGCATTCACTTCCCCAGTGTAGTTCCTTGTTTACATTTAGTTTGTCTTTAACTCCCCCTTTCTTTCCATTCCAGATTATTTGAGTTTTTTCATTGTTGACTCTTAACCCAGATATATTGCCAAGAATTTCTATTACATTGAGAACAGCTTGAAGGGAGTCTTCAGTTCCATTTAGTATAATACTGGTATTGTCAGCTAACTGTGTTATCTTCATTTCTTTTTGTCTTATCATGATGCCTTTTATATTTCTATCATTCATAACCATCAGGTATAAAATTTGGACACCATAATAAAATGAAAGGGGGAGATTGGGTCTCCCTGTCTACATCCTCTTTCAATAAGGAAAAGGTTTGATAGGAATCCACATTGGCTAACTGAAGCTACTATGTTAGTGTTAAACAGTTTGATCCATTTAGTGCCAAAATTTAAAAATTCTTGCACTTGGTACAAGAATGACCATGACACTGAGTTGAATGCTTTTTCAAAGTCGACCAACATTATTAGGCCAGGAATATTTTCTTTCTCTGTGTAGTGAAGTAGGTCATAGATCAAACAAATGTTTTCCCCAATATATCTTCCACTTATAAAACCAGTTTGTGTTCTAGAAATCAATTTGTCCAAGACACCCTTGAGTCTATTTGCTACTGCTGATGAGATAATTTTGTAAACACAAGATAAAAGGGAAATTGGTCTCTTAAGAAATATCCTGGGTTTGTGGCCTTTTGGAATGATGTAGACATTTCACGTTTAGTATAAGATCAATTACATGCTTTTTAAAAAAAACTTTAATTTCTCAGTAGGGTAGCCATCGATACCTCGACTTTAGCTTCCACTGGGGAAAGCTTTGCTCTTTCTAAATTACTCATAATTCTTTCCAGCTGAGGTTCATACTCATTTTTGGTTGTGGAAAAAGCCTTTTATAAAAGATTTGAACTTCATTTAGAATATCTTCCTGGTTTGATACATACTGACCATCTGATTTTTGTAGCCCTTTAATACTTTTGTCTATATATCCTTTGTTCTCTAGGGATATCACAAATTTAGATGGTTTTTCATCATCTTTTAGCCATGTTGCATGAGAACGAACTTTTGAAGATTCTAGTTCTATTGCACGAAGTTTATCAAGAGCCTCTTTCTTACTAATTAATTTATCTATATTTGTTGTGTTGCATGTTGCTTCAAGTTGTTTGATCTCTTTTTCTAAATTACTCTTTAAGTTGGTGTTTTCCTTTTTGAGGCAAGATACAAATTTGATCAGGAATGGTAATGTGAATGTCTAGATCACTAATTTTATTAATGGCGCATGGGTTATATACCAATGCAATATTGTTCAATTTTTCTTAATCTATGAGGTTGTTTAACATAATCAAATAATCCCTAGTTTCCAAAAGAGAGCAGTTCAATTTCCAGGTCCCCTCCCTCTATTATTTATTTATTTGGGGTTTTAAATTGCTTTCAACACTGTACAGGTCATATCACAACGGGTTTGTCAAGGTTTTGTACTGTAAACTGCCGACCAACGGTAAGCAACTACCAGCTTTCCCACTTGAGGCCGTGCTGGGAACCGAACCCCGGCCTCAGAGGTGGGAGGCGAGTGTTACCACTCTGCCACCGTGGCCCCTCCCTCTATTAAAGTTACATAATGTTAGCTTTAATTCTATTATACTACTGTTTATGTGATCACAAAGACTATCAGAACACAAAAAATAATCTAGCCTGGCCTGCTTGATTAGAGTTTTATGACGCCAAGTGTAATGCCTGGTAGAAGGATGGAGGAGGCTATTAAGTTTTGTTCAGATATCATATCTATCAGGCGAGCATGGGCACATGGGTTATTAGTTGTTTTGTAGTTGCAACAATCCATATCAGGTTTTATACCAGATTAAAATCCCCATATATGATTGTACAATTCTAGTGCATTGTTTTTCACAATATCATTTAAATTTTTATAGAACCCTGGGAAATCTATATTAGGTCCATAAATATTGATGATTATTAAAGTCATATTCTCTAATTTTAGATCTATGCATATTATATTATTTGTGTCATCGCAGTAGCTGTCCAATATTTTGTACTCAAAATAGTATTTTAGCATTATTGCCACCCCACAAGCTTTTGACTTGTCTCCACTGATTAAAACATGGCCTTGCCATAGTTTGCTCAAGAGTTTTAAATCCCTATCAACCCAATGGGTATCCTGTAGACAGATTATGGAGGAGTTTAATTGAGGAGTTTTTTGTAAATAGTTTAAGATATCAGTGCACTTATTTATATCTCTTAGACCTTGGCAGTTTGCTGAGAATATACTCAGTTCATTTAATAATGCCATGACATTGTTGTGGAAGACTCCCTTCATATTTACTAACATTAACATTCATAGTAACTTTTATTAACATGATATATAACATCTTTATTAATAAAATATCATTCTTGAAATAATAATTATTAAGCCATATCCTAGCAAGGAATGTTTTTGAGGCAATTACTGTAGCCTTTTATGACCAAAAAATGAACATGACAACAAACATACAAACACAGAAACAAATATATATGTACATTACGAAATTAATCTAAAACTTTGAAACGACAAGTTTTAGAGGTCATGTAAAGGGAGTAGACTTTGTTATGCATTTACACTTTAGGTAAACAATTATTTTTTTACATTGGATGTTTTAACATTAATTACTCAAAAAGGCCACTATTACCTACTACTTGACTACATAACCTTGTTCAGGTCTTTGGTAAGTGGAGGTGTGTATATAAAACAAGTTCTTTACTGTGAATAAACGTCCAACAAAACACCCTAGTCAGGAAGAATTATTTAATGGCCAACATGGTAAACCATAGATAACCAAGCTTTTTATGCCATTTCCAAAAACAAATTAGGCATTTTTAACATACAAAATAGTGTACAAGAGGGGACACCACTGTAGACTACTTTCCCATCCATACAAAATTAATTTAGGAGGATGAGTTTCCTATTAGGATTGTGTTTCTATATACCACCATTGTTGGGAGACATTAATGCATATTTTATGTCTCACCACACGACCATGTTTTGGCCTTAGGTGCAGGCATAGGTAAATAACTTACACATATCTTTTCCTTTGTTATAAATCACCATTTGACAGATTATTGATCAATACACAAATAATTGAAGAGAATGATTTTTATTCGTAATACAACATTAACACATTTGGTATACAAATCTATATTATTGGGAGACATTAATGCATCCATTATGCCCCACCACATGACCATGTTTTGGCCTTTGGTGCAGGACATAGGTAGGTAATTTATACAAATCTTTCCCTTGGTATAAATCACCATTTGACAGGTTATCGATCAATACACAAATAATTTACAGAGATAATTTCTATTTGGAATAAGACATTGACACATTTGGTATACAAATCTACATTGTTGGGAGACATTAATACTTCTATTTTGTCCCACCACCTGACCATGTTATGGTCTTTTGGTGCAGGACAAAGGTAAATATCTTATAGGAGAGCTTTCTCTTTGTTACAAGACCCACATTGCTGCTGTTGCTGTTCTGATTATCATGCACACCATAATTGTACTATGTTAATCGCAAATTGTCATTTTAGGAAGTTGTCTTAAAATAGCATTTCATTTACCTTTGATACCATGGCCAACACTGTTACCATAACTGTAGAGATTACCTGGGTTGGTTCACCATGTAACAACCATTCCATTGATACTCTAGTAGTTTGGAAAATTAGGATCACAATTCAATAACTTGACTTTATCAATTACTTTATTTATACAATATTACAATCCGTTAAATCAATATTTTGAAGAACTTGTTATCACAAAAATAATGTTACAGTTGTCTTTGGCATTATCTTAAATCTAGTATAATTAATTTGATACAATGACCTACACCATTACTGCATCTAGAAAAATTGCCCTGTTGATTAGCAATGTAACAATTTATTAATAGATACAAAGTCAGTTTAAAAAGTTATTATTGCAATTCAGTACCTCGTTGTTGCATTTACGTCTATTAGATACATTTGCAGTTTAAGAAGATACACTTGCAGTTTAAGAACTTATTACCACCATTCAGTACTTCACTGTAGCTTTTACTTCAATTGTACAGTATTGTAATCTGTTTACACTGATTTTTGAGAATTTGTATAACAATGACTTATTTACTCAGTGTTTCAGGAATTTGTTATCTTTAAAAAGGCCTTTTTTGCCTTTGATACATTGACTGGACCTACTGTGACTGGAGTGATTACCTAGGTTAATTGATCATGTAACAACTTATCAATAGATGCACTAGCATTTTGAGTAACTCGGTTAGTTCATCATTCCATTTACTTCAAATACACAATATCCTAATTTGGTTAATCCACATTTTTAAACCCTGTACACTAATACAGGTCTCAGGAGATTTCCATCTTGAAAAAGCATTGTCTTAGTCTTTGATACATTTACCAACATAATTATTGTAACTGGAGAAATTACCAAGGTTGATTTACCTTATAACAACTTTTCAGAAAATACAGAAGCTATTGTCACAAGCTATTATCAGTTTCTTCACTGTACCACTTGTTTTAATTATATATCATATTAACTTGCTTACTTTGTGATTACAAGAGCTAGTTATCACAAGGATATTGTTTCAGACCTTTTTTACTTATTTTGCCCACCACATGACTATAGTTTGGCCTTAGTTGCAAGGTGTACTTAAATGGCTTGCTGGTCCTTTTCCTATGATATCAATGACTACATTATTACTGTTGCCAAATGAAGACAGATTGATAAGTTTGATTTATCAGGCTGGGTTAAAAATCAAGTAACGTGGCACAAAATGTTAAATAAATTCACAGGAATGTTAAGATGTAGTGCTAACAACTGAATTAAACATGAAGTAACCACTGTTTACCTCTTTCTACCAAAATGCATTATCATGTTTGGGTATATAGTACTTTACATAAACATTTGATTTGGGCAATACTATTACAGTTGCTGAATGGTTTACTACCTTTTGCCATAGCTTTCTAAATTTATTTTTACAATATATCACATATTGATGCACTGAAGCAAGTATTACATGTGTTGGTTACTTTATTACGTATGTTGGTCACATTTTAGGGTCTTTTTACATGCCTTATCAATTTTGTCATAGAAGAATCTTAACTCTTCTGATCCCTTTGTGGAGAGGTGTAGCCCTTCTGGCAGAAAACATTCTGTCGGATATAAACTGCTTATGTTGTTCTGAACTTTTGCTGGAGTGAACTTTCTACCATGTCTGGATAGATATGCTGTACTTTGGATATTACTTATTATATACAGTTTATGATTTTACACGAGAGTGGATTTACTGCATTGTGGACAATGTCCATATCTTAGAGCAGACAGTACAGTTGTGCAAACTCTCTGAATATCTCTATGTAGACATTTTGTGTGATTGGATATCAAAAGGGTCACAGGATAAGGACATTTCATGTTATGGAACATTGAACAGATCACAGGATACAGATATCTGTGTGTTAGTGGACATTGGAAAGATCATAGGGCAGATCAAAGAACAAATTGCTGGATAAACTTAACTATCACTTACAGGTCAGGTCTTACTAGTCAGGTCAGATAGGTTCCATTATTGTATATTGTATGTACTATTGAGAGCATACCAGTTGACTGTAATCATTATTTTCAATTGTTAAATAAATTTGCTAAGTTAAACTTTTTGTTTTTTTCTGTTGCAACTTAAAAGCGACCGGAAATTGCTACCGTACTTGCCCCGTGGCCATAACTATTGTTACATCCTGATTATTTGTATGTATTGTATTTATAATTCTCTGAAAAGTGTCATGAGAAATGTATTGCCATACCATTTGCTGCTAATGGATTTAGACATTTAGTAGATTCTTTATAATTAGCCTCAGATAGTTTGCCTTTTAAGAGATTCAGATGAAGACTCCACTCATCTTTTGTCCCCAAATAATTGGTGCCGGCATGGATAATTATTACCTCAGGGTGGATCTGGTTTAGTAAAAATGACACTTTGCTTTGAAGATATGACAGGACAGTTTTGTTTGTAGCTCCTCTAAGGGTATGTACTTCAACAAATTTCAGGACAATTAGGTCATAGAATCTCCTATAACAATTGCTTTTGTTATTTCTGTACAGGAAAAATACAAAAAAAAAGAAAAAAACTTAGGTGTTAGAAGTTTTAGTTATAAGCCCAAGTTACTGGGGTGGCCTTTGTTGGAACCCTAAGCCCCACCACATGACTATATTTTAGTGAATAAAGTTTGATAGTTTCAAAGTTTTAATGACTGTAATCTTTCCTATGGGTGCCAAATGTCCGTAATTCCAAGAATTTATAATTGTCTTTGCCCTTTGCTAAAACCTTGTTATAGTTTATTGTAGGAATATAAAGTAATTCAGTTGAAAAATCTACACCAAGATTACTGAACTCAGAATCTATTCATTGGAGTTTGGCTGTGCTATAAACTTTTACCTTCGAGTGTTTTTTGCTACCTATCCAGACAAGCTTGATATTTTCTGATTTTACTTTTAGAACAGATAAGGATCCAAAAATTTTCAGTATATTCAAAGAGCTACTCCCATCAAGCAATAATGTAGTGTCATCTGCAAACTGAGTGACTCAAATCATTTGTATGCCCTTTATGTCTGAATTATTCTCAATTAATAAACTCAAAACAATTAGGAACAGATATGGAGCAATGGGGTCTCCCTGTCTACAGCCTCTCTCTATTTGAATTACATGGGATAAGAACCCACACTGTAATTTGTGTGCATTTACATAATATTGAACAATGTTATCCAATCGATGAATTTTTCATCAAAGCCAAAACTTTTTAACACTTTATATAGAAATTCCCAAGAGACAGAGTCAAGAGCTTTCTCAAAATCAATCAGTATCAACAACCCAGGTATTCGTTTCATTTCTGTGTAGTACATAAGATGATATATCAATGTAGTACTTTCACCAATTTGTCTTCCTTGTATAAAACCAGACTGACTAAAGGAAGGCTTTAGTCTTTCAGATATTGCTGCCGAAGCCAGCTTATAAATGACACATAAAAGTGATATTGGACCCTGGTTTTTTATCTTGGAATAAACTTGATCAAAATTTGAAAATTGAGTTGAGCATTAAAATGGGGCCAGGCTTTCCTTTGGTTCATGTTTTATCACAGTCCTAATTGTCACAGCTGGGCAGATATGTTACATACCCAACTATGGCAATTTAAAAAGACAGAACTGCTAAGATATGAACTGCAACGCTACTTACAATTTAATTGGAAGCTTATAAATATGTCGCATTCTTGAATGTGTCACAGCTTATCAAGTTCCACATAAAGTCACAGCTGTGAACGATCAATAATTGCCTTCTGTATTTAACCTGATGGTATGTTTATCAAGACTGACTTTAACATATTTTGGTGTGTCCTAACACCACTTATTCTTGGAATAGAAACATTAATTTAACAGCTACAACACAGTCAGGCAAGAATATGTTGGATTGTGATAGAGGATTCGAACAAAGCCAACAGGACACTCCAAGATATACATTGATACAAAAGAGAGGCTCAACATCCTTAGGTAATGAACTTTTTAGTATGTAATCTATTGCTTTATTCCCAAAGGGGGAGAGAGTGTAACATGGTAGCATAAAAGACAGATGTTAAGTTCTCCATCTTTATTAACTTTAATCAGCAACAAAAGTCACAACCCTACACCTGCCCACAAGTTCCACTAGATTTAGAATTTTGCATTTTAACAAAACACCAAAAATAAAATTATCTGACAGTGAGTGACCAGCTCCAAAGCTATGAGCTTCTGTTGAACACCTTTCCATTGATTGGCTGTTTAAGTTGTCCAATAGTAAGTATTTTGACAAAAATGAAGGGTCTGCCTGCTCAATGATTATTTTAGCTCTTGCAAAGAGAAGCAGCAACTTATCATCCTTTGATTCACTCTCTGTCAACTACAGTTGATGGACATAGGTTTTCATTTTATTAACCATCATTGTATGTCCTGTTGGTATGTCGTCACTATTTGCTGTAAATTGATGCAACTGGCCTACATAACAACATGCCAGCATCCTGCCCATCCTAGGCAACTAAAAATGGTTTTTAATGGCACAGGTATACATCATTAGGTTCCATCTGTAGTAGATATTTTGGCTCAAGAATATGTTTTCACAATAATTGAGTAAAATGGGTTGGTTGTCCCATTTACTAGACCTAAAATGGTTAAATGAGGCATGAGTATGTCCATTGGTGTCCATCATTCACCATTGTTCAAGTTCACCATTGCATAATCATGAAATGGCCAATGGTCATACAATTCAAAAACACAGTCAATATTTAATCTTTGTCCACAGAAATAAAAATATTTATATAGTTACATTTAAAACCACTGCCTTGCCATGACATTTATACAAGACAATTCTGATTCCACAAAGTTGTTTTTTATTACATATCCTAAAATATTATATTGACATATATTTATTAATGGCAACGTCATCTCAAATAAATGGCTTGTTTGGATATTTTGCTTTTTTGGCTTGTTTGGGTATTTTGCATTTTTGTTTTTTCCCCACATGTTTATTTACCCTTTTTTGACAAAGTGCAAAGCATTGGGTGGGGCGACTGTAGGCAACCCCCCATCAAACTCTTTACAGTGCTTCAGGTCGTACAAAGCACAATTATTTCTGACCTTGTACACATCATGATTATTTCTAACTGTGTCATTAGTTTACAGGAAAACCTTTTGAAACTTTTAACATACTTGTAACTGTTGCGACTGAAAATTAATTGTTTTCATAATTTTAGAAAGCCTGAAGTTACCTCTGTCAACACAGGCATACAGACACAGCACTTTTGATAAGAATTCATACTCATTACAGATGGATAAAGTTTTAACAGATATACATTACAACATTTGTTTAATTATATACATAGATATTTAATTAGAATATCCACCAATAACCTGTCAATACAAAATTAAAATTAAAGGTTATACAGTGTTTATAGACTTTCTGAATTACAAGATTGAGAGCCAATTTGAACCTTAAATGAACTGAACCAAAGTTTTAACTTTGCTCCATCTTTTGGAATATACTATTTGTGGAATTTATATTTGATAACCATTCCTGATCCATGTACACTATTCAATAATTTTTAGAAGAATGCCTAACTGGAGGGTTTTTTTATCTAGAGGAGTCGAAAATATATTTTTGTAACCAAATACATAATATTTAAAACTGGAAAATTAGAGTCTTGTTTGTGGTAACAAAATAATATAGGTCTAGGGTCAATGTTGACATTGGCTTGAATTTTTCTGTAAATGAAAGACTTTAGGTCAATCCATATTTTTTTACCTCAGTGCAGTCACACATTAAATGGATTATTGTCTCTTCAGCATTATTGCAGTAGCCACAGAGAGGAGAGTTGCCAATTTTTACTAAGTTAAGACCTGGTTCCCATTATTGAATTAAGGACTCAATACTAAAACCATTCTATGATATTATCATCTAAGCATTCAAAACAGATTTTGTAGGTGTTTCTCAGCCCTTAATATTAATAGAGTTTTTTATAACCTTGTCCAATTTTAGCTTATTATTATTCTTAAATTGACACAAGTAGAAGTTTGTTGACCCTTTGTTTGATTTAGTGAGAGGTTCCATTTGGGCAGGTATAAATGGATGTTCAAAAGGTTGATATTTTAATTTATTGACATTTTGTGTCACCAAAACTTTTATTCGGTGATAATCTAAAAAATTAAGTGTAAGTTTGTACGAATTTTCTAGAACCTCTTTGGAGAACATAGTTCCGTTATTATCTACAATGTCAGCTGGACTTATAATTCCTCCCTTAAACTAAGATGAACAGAAAAGTTTTTCTGTTTCAATTTTTAAATTATACCATAGACGGGTTTTCAAGAATCACTGAAATCCTTAATAAGACATGCTGCATTGATAGTATTCCAGATTTGAGCAGATCACACCAAAAAGGATTTGATATTTTACTCTGGATTGATTGGGACCAAGACGGAAGTAATTTTGGTTTACAGATTAAATGAGAATCAATTAGTTTTGTCAATTGAGATCAGTCATCATACCAGAGTCTTTGTATGCAACAGGCCTTTAAGGCTATTATAAACTTTTCTAGGTCTACCATGATTAGTCAGCCTTTTGAATAGTGTTGGACTAGCCGTGATCTTCCTATCTTATCTGGTTTGTTGTCCCAGATAAATTTACAAAAGAGACTATTTATTTATTTTAGCGTTTTCTTGGGTATTGTTGGGAGGGACATAAAAAGATGGTTGAATTTCGAAAAATTAAAGTTTTTAAAAGGGCAAGAAGTCTCTTTTTCCATTTTCCCCCAAAAAATTCATTTTTAATAATTATAGGATCAAAGTTTAGTTCATTAATTTTGTCTATAGAGACCAAGAATTTTATTCCATGTAAATAGAACTCAGTGCTTCCTCAGGTTAGACTTTTTTCCTGTTTTAATTTTTTCCTTGGAGTGTCGTTTCTTCCTGACCTAGACTAGCTGCACTTTATCTGTGTTATCCAAGAGGCCCGATATTGCTCCATATGTTTCCAGCGTATTTAGTGCTGCCATGAGAGACTGTTTACTGCCATCAAGAATTAAGGTGGTGTCGTCAGCATATTGAGACATTTTTATTTCTGCATTATTAAATGGAATACCTTTTATACTTCTATTATGAATTACCATCAAGCCTAAAATCTGTGCGCAAATGATGAAAAAATAGGGAACTATTGGATCTCCTTGCCGACAACCATGTTCAATATTTATGGTGTCAAATAGAGGGCCAGAATTACATATGATTTGATATTTTTATTGAACACAGTAATCCACATCATAAACCTATCACCAAGGTTAATGAATTATAAAATGGCATATAGTAAATCACATGACACAGAGTCAAAAGCCTTTTCAAAGTCAATAAGCATAAGTAACCCTGGAATCAGTTTTTCTTCTATGATATGTAAAATGTCATAGATGAGGCAGGCATTATCGCCAATGAACCTTTCACTTAAGAAACCTGTCTGCATTTTAGATATAATGGTATCAAGTACTGTTTTTAGCCTGTTTGTTATTGCCAAAGAATTCATCTTATAGACGACTGACAGGAGTGATATGGGCCTCCAGTTTTTCAACAAATTCTCGGTTTATTGCCCTTTGGAATACATGATATGATGCATTGTTTTAGAGTGCTGGACATTTCAAAAATGTCAAACACTGAATTAATGGCTCTTAAAATTACAAATTTCAATTTACTCCAAAACGCTTTATAAAACTCTGCTGGAAATCCGTCTATACCCAGAGATTTGTTGTTTGTAATTGACTTTAAAGGAGATGATACCTCTTTTTTGTTAATTTTCGTTTTAATTCAGCTGAATGGTTATATCTCAATTTAGTTATGGATTTGGGATTGATTAATAGAGTGAGTTTAATCGACTCCCCTAGCTTTAAAAAGTTTATGATAGAAGCTTTGAGTTCATGTAATGTTGATTTTTGATCTGACAGAGTCATACTGGCATCTGTATTTACTTGTTTTATCATTTTCCACATAGTTTATACCTTCTAATGAGAATAGAAATTTTGAAGGTTTCTCACCCTGGTTTAGTCAATCTACCCTTGCTCATGTCATGATGCATTGCAACTGAGAATTCCACAATGATTCTAGTTCATCCTTCTTGTCCAATATTTTGTTTACACTCGAGACACTATTTTCGAGTTCTAATATTTGTAGAAACTTTTTGTTTTTGCAACAACTAGATTAAACATAATAACATGAGCATGTTCGACTCCCAAACTTGGCAACAAACCAATATAGTTGTGTAGTAAAATCTTGGGTTCACTAGTTTACACTTCACAACTACACAGTAATTGTACAACAACTCTAGGTATCTAGTAAAATTCTGTTATCACTAGTTTGCACTTTACAACTACACAGTAATTGTGAAATCTGTGTATGTCAATGTTAAATCTAAGTATGATATTTGCAACAACTAAGGTTTACCACAATAACATGACAAAGTTTGCCAAATTTGGCAACAAACCACGCTTAATAGGTAATGTTGCCATGTAACATAGATGGTTACAACAGCCTATAATTTAATATGTTAGCCGAAGAGTCTTAAATGGGTTCACTTCCCCAACTGTGCAGCAGTTGTTTAATGATTTGACACAGTTAATGGACAATGTTGAATTTAGTATAATTTTTGCAACCACTAAGGTTAACCATAATTACCCGAAAAAGTTTGACTCCCAAACTTGGCATCAAGCCAAAGTCATAATGATAATGTGGATGGTTGCACAACACCACAATTTAATACATTGTCAATATGTTTCGAATGGGTTCATTTCCCCAATTGTGCAACAGTTAATCAAAATTAACCGCAATTGCTCGAGTTTACATTTAATACGGATTAAACTCACTCCCCGACGGCAAAGAGGACATTCTCTGATGGATGGAGCAACTCGGCAATGGGAGGCAGATACAATCAAAACTCTTGTGGATTTATAAACAACTTGTTAACTATGGTTAACCATAATAACATGAGCAAGTTCGACCCTCAAATTTGGCAACAAATCAATATATGTGTGTAATGAAATCTTGTGTTCACCTTGTGTTTACACTTCACAATGATACCGTAATTGTGCAATAGTTATAAGTGTCTAGTAAAATCCCGCGATCATAAGTTTGTGCTTTACAATTAAAAGTATAGCTGTGTAATAAGAACTTCTGGTCACCAGTTTATACCTTACAACTTGTTGTTTAATGATTAGACATTGTCAATGGACAATGTTACACTTAAGTATCATTCTTGCAACAGCTAAGGTTAACCATAATTACATGAATAAGTTTTACTCCCAAAATTGGCAACAACCCCCAAATCATATTGCTGACATGGATGGTTTCACAACACCATAATTTAATACATCAGCCAAAAAGTGGGTTCATCATCCCACTTGTGCCACAGTTAATCTAAATTAATCTAAATTTTGGCAACAAAACAATATAGGTGGGTAATACAGTCTTGTGGTCACTAGTTTTCACTCTACAACTACATAGTAATTGTGAAAAATGTATGAGTCCTAAATAGGTACACTAGTTATAAGGGTGTAAAAATACAGTCTTATGAAGGGTCTTTACCTGGTCTTTATATAAGCTATATGAATATAAAATTGGAGTTTTTGAGAATTCTGGTCTAAATGATACACAATGAAAATTATTACAGAATGTAAGATGTTTGAGAGGATCATAATATTTCATACCAAATCATATAGTTTAATAAGTGAAGCATTTTTATGATGGTATGATACAAGTGCATGTACATTCTAAATATTAAACATATTATCTACATCACAACACATTGTATCCAAGTTTCTAATTCTTATATGAACACACCTGCTTATATACATCAATTTGAAATTTAAGTGTTATACAGTTTGATTCGAATCCAGATTCAGCCATATCTTATTGTCCCATGTATACGACCTGCATTTTTTGCATTTGCCTAAAATCATTTGTATGTACCATCCATTTGTAGTACATTTTTGTAATGGGGAAAGTTTAACATATAGATGCTGGAACAGTTATATATTTCAGTCAAAAATACAAAATGATGACACTCATATTAAAATGAGGTTACATCAGGATGGTGAAATGAAGTGCAAGCAACAAATTGTCTCATTTGTCAGTCAGAGAGATACAGCTATGAACTGATTGAAATGAGCATTAAATCTGCCCTATTTATATTTCAGTAGATAAATATCTTAATGTACTGTTACTTGTAATTTTTAGTTTATGTGATTGTATCCTGAAAAAAATATTAATGATTCTCCTACTTACTTAGCTGCTTCATTTAAATCCAGCTTTTCATTTTTATCACTATCAGTCGTCAATAACTGAAAAACAAAATGAAAATGGGCTTATCAAATGGTAACAATATCACAAGGCACTGTTGACTCGATTTCTTGTGGTTATTGGGATCACCATCTTGATCCAGAAATTTTAAAAGGATTTTTACCACATAATTCATCTTATATATGGGTGGTGTTGATCCTTGAAGTACGCGTTCATCAAGCAAACACGTGCATACTGCCTTTTTCATAACCTTCATGGTGGAGTTCAAGTACTATACAAGAACGTAATATCTATTAAGAGTATTTTGTCATGTCTATTACCTTATCAGTTATATTATGATAGAAAGTTCGGAGGGCAGAGGAAACCAGTACATACAGTTGGTTAAGGTTCTGTACTGGCAACATATGGTGATGGTAGTGTTCCGCTGGAGCTGACCTGTCAGTAACTAGGTATTTTTTGAGGGTCGGGAGCAATGTTTACCGAGTCAGTTATGATCAGTTGTAGTTTTTTGGCTTGTTGTGGTGGATCTGCAAAATATCATACATGTTTGATATTTTACCAGCCCACCCCGACTGTGTATCTAGACCCTGGCTCCGCCCACTTCACAACTGTTCTGTCATTAGTATATATGGCTTGTCAGTTACATTTCTTGTCTTGTCCTGTACTGTTACTATCTTTTCTGAAAGAACTTCCTGGACTGTGGTGGTTAAGTACCCGGACACCACACGACAGACTGTAGACATAAACCAACCGTACTTGAAAGGAAACTGGCCTGTTGTAAACATTACTGACCTGACTTGGTCACTTCCCATTAAGACAGGAAGTCTCCCAGTCTTCCAATGTTAGGTCGGTAATATCTCAGCAGGACAAGCCTGAAACACATCATGATAAGCCTGAAACAGAAACCCCCAACAAGGTGGTTACAGCAACAGACAAGGTTGGAACTGTTTAGGACAAGCCGGTGTCCCACGAAATCCTCTCCCCTGAAAATCCTTCCCCCGGGGGCGGATTTTCTAGGAATATTGCCCCCGCGGGTAAAATTTCCTAGGAAATCCTCCCCCCTGCTTGGAAATTTCCCCCCACCTGGGGAATGATTTTCTAGAAAATCTACCCCCCACTTAAGTTTTTTAAAATTTTAATGGAATATTACAATTATTTCTAATTGAAAGTTAAGCCAATAATAGAACATATATTTCTCTAGATTTAAACATTTCTAGGAATTTTCCTATACCCCTGATTAAGTTTTGACTTGAAACCAGCAGAATGTTAAGCAAAAATTAGCTCACATAATCATTTGTACTTTGAAACATTAATAAGTGTTTTTGCAAATTTTAGATTGAAAATTAACCAAAATAAAATTCATAAAAACTTTGCCTTAAACATCATTGGATCTAATGGTGTATGTTGACCGAAAAAACACCTAATTTGAAAAAAAAAAAAGATTTCCAAGAGTATTTGTATGAAACCTTGTCTTAGTGTCAAGGTTATAAATTCCCATGGTTTGTCAAAAGAATTACTGGTTTTCAACACAGTGTAGAAATTGGTAAAAGTCCTTAAGATGGCTGTTCCATATTGGTGATCACACTGTATACCTTAACCCCATTTGAAAAAAAAAAATTGGTCATGGTCCATAGATTAAGATGGGTGGATTTTACATTAACCTTCCAAGTGACATTTTGATTGGTGTTACAGTCCTTTTGATTGTTTCCCAAATCCTCCTGAATTGCTTACAAACCTCACAAAGGCCTATACCATCACCAGCACTAACTGAGGGTGGAAAACATTGCTTTACAAACTTTGTAGGTGATCACAGAAAATATTTCACAATTTAAAAGTATGAAATTATCAGGGACAGACACGGTTCATCCCAACCATTCCAGAAGTTTAACCATCGGTTCCAGGTTGGTCCTCAATGTGCTCAAATGTTATGATCATGGTTTTATGGATCCCCCAAATGAAAAGCTTGACAAGCAAACCCTCCCAAATGAACTATTTTCAGGATCTGAGATTTGTTGGGGGATCAGCATAGTGGAACAGCCCTATTAGATTGTGAATTCCAGTGTAAAGTTTGCTATATGGAAAAGATGCCTTTGTGATGTGTGGTAAAATAGCCCCAGAAAAATATCTCCTGGAAAGAATCCCTACTGCATATTTTGTATCCCTGAAAAAATGTCCTCCTCCTAAGAAATAAAAGCAAACAATTTCACTAGAGTATTGCTTTGCAAGTGAAAAAGAAATTGTTTTTGCACAGCAAACATAGTGTACAAATGAGTATTAATGATTTTGTTAAAATAACCATCTTCCTCAGTTTAATATGTTTTTCCTTTTATGCAAAAAAGCAACCTACCTGCAAAAATGGCCACTAGAAATGGTGACTAAAAGATTTTTGGCAAAATTTGCCAGCAGAGACTATGGATACCTCTTGAAGTCAAAATTCTCACTGAAATTGATCTATTTCACACCGTTTCCAAGATAAATGTGTTTTAGCATTTTATGCAGAATTTCAAGATGGCTGCCAAAAATGGTGGGAAAACAATTTTTGCAACAAAATACCTGATGACTTTGCAGACAACCTGGGGTCAAAAATTTAGTTGAAATCATTCTATCTTACACCGTTTCACAGATAAATGCATTTTTACATTTTCTGCAGAATTTCAAGATGGCTGAGAAATATGCTGGTATACGTTTTTTTGGCAAAAACTGGCAGATGACTATGCAGACACCCTTGGGTGGTCAACAATTTGATTGAAATCACTATATCACACCAATTCTGAGATAAATGCAATTAACACAGAATTTCAAGATGGCCGCCAAAAATAGTGTGGATTTTTGGAAAACAATGCCAGATGACTACAATAACCTGGGCATCAAAAATTTTGTCAAAATCACTATCTTGCACCATTTCCGAGATAAACATGCGTTTGTGTTTTATGCAGAAATTCAAGATGGCTGCCAAAAATTGTGGGAAAACATTTTTTTGCAAAAGTTGGCTGATGACTGTGTATACTCTGGGGGCATTGAAATTGCTCTATCTGACCGTGTTTCCAAGATAAATGCATTTTTGTGTTTTACACAGAAATTCAAAATGGTGAGGAAAACAATTGTTGGACAAAACTGCCAGATGACAAGGGATACCCAGGGGTTAAAAATTTTTGTCGAAATGGCTCTATCTCACACCGCTTATGAGACAAGATTTTTTTATTGTCAAGAAAAGTTGTGTCATTTAGTTAATCGTTAATAAGTTGGTCATTTTGTATCCACTTCCAAAACGTAATGATTTAATGGTTTTTCAATTACAAAGATGGGTTTTTATTTGCCTTGTCGAACTGTAATATGCCAAAAAAAAATTTGTTTTTAAATATTGCTGCTTTATTATTTCTTAGGCAGCATTTTTTCCAGAATACAAAATCTCCATAATATGTAAAAGGTATTTTTTTGCAGGAGGTATTGTTTCCAGAAGGTATTCTTTCTGGGAGACATTTTTCCAGTAGGCATTTTTCTTGATTTGATTTGTCCTCACTAACTAGATGTGAAAGTTGATAATACACCTTCAGACCTCAATTGCATTGAAATATAAACAAATTCATTTATCAAAAAGACTTCAAAATTGGGAAAATTGTTGTTTAACCTTTAAAGGTATAGATGAAACAAAGTTTTATGAAACTTTGTAAAAAGAGTTTCGAGCTGTTTATCTTGGAGACAGTAGTGAAAATGTGAAAGAAATTGTTGAAAGACACTACAACTGAATTTTAGACTACAAACCATAAAATATATTGAACACCTCAATTCCCCTTTTGCTTGGACATACAGGATACTGACAAGCAGCAAATTGTCTTGGAAATATATAAAAGAGCATTTAACTGCATGGGAATGAGAAATCCCATATCATATCATGGGGGATATTTTACACATATCAGTAATTTGGCCAAAACTTGGGTTAAATATAGAACTAGGCTATGGATATAAGATTGGGGTTTTTTATTGGCTTAAAAGTGCACAAGGATTTCTAAGCTCTTTAGTTCTTCTTTTTAACACTAGGCAGACAGCCACTTCCTATTGTGAGTGAGAAAAGTCCTTTTTTTTAGGGCTGGCTGTTTATCCAAAAGTCATACAGTGCCCATATATTACACAAAAGACAAAAGGACTTGGTGAAAGTATAGTATCCATGACTGGTCTCTGGAAGGTTTCAAGTCCAGGAAGTTGTATGTGTGAACTAGGACTTAAAACCAAAAATTAAAGGTCTTTTAACAGTTAATATGTTAAAGAAACTTGTAATTAATTCAGATGGTGTTTTTAATGCAGTTACTTTCAAGTGTATTATTTTATCCAGACTCTTTGGATTTTTTCCATTTGCATCACTTCTACCTCATGCTATAATGAAATCTTTAGTCAAAGATATAGTTTGGACTGTGGCTGGCTTCCAAATAATTCTGAAATGTGCCAAAATATGCAGGGATCCCAAAGAAAATAAAGTCATGCAAATCCCGAAGTTGCAGAATTTGGACATTTGCCCTGTTCCAGCTTCCAAAGCAATGATAGTGGTACTAAATCTTAAGCAACCTGACCCTTTATTCATGATTCAAAATTCGGGAGGTAAAACTATTTTAACACCACCAAACGTAAGAAAATTCTTTGCTACTGCTATTGAGTCATTAGCCTTGAATCCCAGAGATTTTGGACTTGCGTCATAGTGGTCCCTGTTTGGCCTTGGAATTAAAAATTCTGCTGCAAAATATTAAGTTACATTTTCATCAGAGATCCAATGCAGTGTGGAATTATTTGACTTTTTTCAAAAAATGTACCCCCTACTTCTTTGGCTTGGCACATTCTATTTATCTTCTACAAACTTACACTTGCTCGGTGAAGATTTCAAATCAATAACCTTTCAAGGTCAGGTCACAAAAAATATCTTTCAAGGTATTGTTTTTCAGTATATAGTTTACTAAACTCTTAAAGATCTTACGTTTGGATTTCTAGCCGTAAAAAGTAATCTTAACTTGAAGAAACCTTGCAAATACTGTGAATAAACAGTAGATGGGTCTTTAAAATTAACAATGGTAGTAAATGTTCTAACAAGTTATTTTAATCTTTTAGCATGTTTTACCATGCAACAAAATAGAATAATAACCAAAGAGTAATTAAAAGTAAAAACTGGATGTTTAGTGTTAGTTCCTCCCCTGACACTGAAATATATTTAAATATAGATATATCATACGTCGTTAGCATAGCCACCACGGAGACACTTTTCAAAATTAGAATTAAAATGAGATTGTTTTCGGCTAAATCTCTCTGTTTTTACCCACTCTTTTTTGTAGAATATAGATAATCTGGCCATTTATTGTGTATATCCTCTTTTTCCCCTGTCTTTCTACCCCATTTTTTGTGGTTTGGTAGTTTTACCTAACATGCGGGTATTATCACCCATTTATCGGGAATTATCGGCCCTTGATTTTTCCTCTCCACTGTGTTCAGTGGCTATATCTCATTAATTTACATCTCTCATATGACCTGTTCATTGTTTCCCCTTGTTGTTTAGACCTCTTGTGAATTTTATTGTAAAATTTCTATACTCCAGTTTGCTTTCACTTCATTTGTCAGCTTATAGGTCCCCTTTTAGCTTTTAGGGTGTATACGTTTGCTTATAAATTTAAGTTTTTCAGCTGGCTTAGTGGGGAGTATAGGGTGCCCGTGAGTCGCCCACGGGACGAACGACGTGACGGCTTGATGCTGGGATGATTGAGCTGTAAGGATTTTAATTGGTCAGACTCCCTACAGTTCCTTTTCTTCGCAGCTTAAGGATACTGGAGTATTACTATTCCTTGTGCTCAAAGATGTTTACCCCTTGTTAACTTGCCCTTCTGTTGCTTTTCCTTGTGAATGTCTCTCGCATAGGCACTGAGCTCTGTGTCTCAGGGACCACTCAGGACTCTAGCATCCTCCCAAGATCCTTTAGGCAGGCCTGCTGTAGCAGAAAGGTACATCACTTTCCTTGTTCAACAAAGTTTAGAGGTCTGTCAATTTTGCTCCTACTGTGTGGTGATATTTCTCTAAACCCAGGTCCTATCTCATTCGGCGTTGTCAACTGTCGATCAGTCAGAAACAAGGGACCCAGTATTTCAGACATGATGTCTACTGACTCTTTCAGTATATTGGCCATGACTGAGACTCACATCCGTCCATCTGACAATGACAGTTTCCTCCGCTCAATCACTCCGGCTGGTTTTACATTGTGTCATAGACCCCGTCCTCACGGCTTCGGTGGTGGGGTTGGCTTTTTTGTCATTGAAAATATCAAATTCAAAATTCTTGATAGTCCTACATATACAACTTTTGAAAACTTAGTTATTGACATTGGCTCATCTACTAGTCCTTTTATGATAGCATGTGTTTACCGACCTCCAGGCTCATGTTCAGATGAATTTTTGGACCAATTTCTTAACCTTTTTGAGTGTTTGAGTTCCTGGTCTGGTGTTGGAGGTGTGGTTCTGAACTGGTTCAAGTTGTACCTCTGTGACCGCTATCAGTGCATCAAGATTGGTTCTGTTTTATCCGATGCTAAAAGGCTATTGTATGGTGTGCCTCAGGGCTCTGTCCTGGGGCCGATCTTGTTCTCATTATACACTACCCCCCTCAGTAAAGTTATTCAAAATCATCCTGGCATATGTTTCCACTTTTATGCGGACGACACACAGTTATATGTTCATCTCACACATAACCATGCCACTCAGGCCTTTGATAGACTGAAAAACTGCTTGGATGATGTCAGAAAGTGGCTTTCTGCAAATAAGCTTAAACTAAATCCAGACAAGACAGAATTTATTCTGTTTGGCTCAAGAAATGTCACAAAACTCAGCAAATTTTCCCAGTTAATATACTTGGTAACCTCCTTTCACCTGTTGATGCAATTAAGAACTTAGGTGTCTGGTTTGACTCTGATTTTTCCTTCTCGTGCCATGTCAGGAATATCTGTAAGGCTAGTTTTGTTCATATCAGGGATTTAAAGCGACTCAGAGGATATCTAACACGTGCAGCTGCTCTTTTGGCTGCAAATGCCTTGGTGGGAAGTCGTCTTGACTACTGTAATTCCTTGTTCAGAGGTCTCTCTGCTCTAGACATTCGGAGGCTCCAATGTGTTCAGAACAGTCTTGCAAGAATTGTGGCTAATACTACCAAGTACTCACATATCACTCCTGTAAGAAAGAGTCTTCATTGGCTGCCTGTCTTGCATCGCTCTGTCTTCAAGATAGCCCTGTTGGTGTACAAGTTTCTACATAGTGGCCATCCGAAATACTTTGAACCTTTCCTTAAACCCAGACATAGTGTGTATAGAACACGAAGAAGTCAATTTGATGGTGTGCTGCTTGAGGTCCCACATTGTGCTTCAATATATAAGTTTAAAAAGCATTTTGGCCTTAGCTTTGCATATGATGCCCCAAGGATTTGGAATGATCTCCCTGATGATGTACGCTCAGCTAAATCTCTCTCCTCATTCAGAAAAAAGTTGAAAACTTACCTCTTTGAAAAAGCTTACCCACCCTAGATTATCCCTAGTTTTTCATCTTGTCTCTCCGTGGTGTCGACCCCTGCAATGTCCCTGATTTAACGATTATGATCTCTGATTTTGGCTTTCTGCGTCTTAGAGTCTATCATTAGATAGAGATTAAGCGCTATAAAAGTACTATTAGAATTAGAATACTGTTGAGTCCATATATTTTTGCTTATTTAAAATGAAATGTTGTTGTTATCATACACTTGTACATGATTCAATTCCCATTATTTATCTGTGACAACAATTGCATTCATAGGATTTTTGCTTGTGCTTAAACTCCATCATATAGAAAGATCATTGCTGTACATTGCATTATTCCTGTACCTGCTTAAATAGCGACTCTTCTGTTGTTGAAAGAGATCAGATTTACAGGATTTGTTTGTGTTTAGAAAAAAACAAGTCAATATAAGCTCATTTCTGGCAGCTATGGAAATGAGTGACTAAATTGAATTGCCATTTGAATTAATAAAAAGAGATAAGAGTGACATGTTCATGCTACATTTGTGGACTCTTAAAAACCAAAAACTTCTAAATAATATAAATTTTTTTATCAAGTTGTATTGACCACTTTTTGTATATTATGGAGGGTGGTTTGGTATAGAAGCACCTTGTGACAAAGGCAGCACATGACCAACAACTCGTACCCACAACTCGTACCCATGACATTATTTACAGTCAACAAAAAGACTATATATGTAACATTTCTGTTAAAAATATAACATATTGTTGAGATTCACCACGGAATCCTATGACCTAATATGCACATACATGAATATTAATGAGTTATACAAGTACAAGAATTTGAAGTATTTGATCTTCCACTAAATAGATGTTTCTACATAAAATACTCGATCTTCAAGCAGCATTTCTGTTTATAAAATATAAAATACAGTAACAATATCCCACACAATTTTGAATATCTATTTCATTATTGTAATATTTGAACGAGTTTGTATTTGATATTGAAACAGAATTAATTTTTATTGGTATCAAATATTATTCGTAGGTATTTGTGTAAAAGTTGTTGGGTCACGACTTTCATTGGTTCAAACCACCTCCTCAATTGACTGGCCAAATGACTCCTCACCGACCATCTGTAAATCTCTTCCATCTTTCCTTTCTGAGAATGAAGTATCGTTTAACACCTCACAGAATTTTAAATTTATGTCACTAAGAAGGTGGCTTTCCCAACTTCTTTTAATGACCTTCTGTTGCCCCTTTTATAGAAAAACAAATTTAAATAGAAATAATATGAAAACCCATTCTCTTCTCTCAAATCTTGGTTTTGTTTCCAAAATTGTGAAGGAAGCTGAGTCAATGTAGAGAAATTAGTTCATAAATAAGGATGACAGTTTTATACATGTATTAGAATGTACATGGAGGAGATTGTTACAAGTCGAGTTGAATCCCCACAGATTAAAGTATCTGATAGGGTGGCAGCCTATCTAAATTGTTCATAGTTGGGATGGGTAGCATCAAAAACTTGTATAGTTTGTTTCCGGAAATCAGTCCTGTGTAGAATCACCTTGAAAAAGAAAAATGGATTTGTCAAACAATGACATCCTATCATCTGTTATATTGTTATATTCTATTCTGTACTTTCATGGGACTTAATCTCTGCCAGGCAGACTGTAAGGCACAACACCAAAATCCAATTCATAAAATCATCTATACATACCCATTGCCAAGTCCAGTACCACTGAAATGCCGGATAGAGTGTATGCTAAGTTAGGAATGCCTTTTTGAAGAGATACAATTTTAACCTTTTTGAAACAGGCAAGTCGGGGCACTTTTTGGAAGTCAAAGAAAATAATTAATAAAATCAAAGTAATACTGAAATCATGTTCCACGTTATGCTACTGAAGATAGTGAAGAAGAAATGATCTACAAAATATATTAAATATTTCCTTTCCTTGTTCCATATTTAAAAATGCTGAATTGTACAAGGGACATGTAATATGCATAAAATAACCCTGTTAATAAAGATGATAATATTAGAAAAAATACCACTCGAAATTGTTATTATACTTAAAGAAGTATAACTTGTTTATGATTTCTGCCATCAAATAGTTAAAAATAACGAAGCAATTTAGCTTCGGAACACAATCTTTAATAGGATCCTTAATACTAATGGACAAAGATTTACTATCCAACTGGCTAAACTAAATAATATAGACCTTGTTTAATATATGGAAATTTCTGATAAAATTTGAGTAAATGGGAAGCCTAAGAATTTACTATGAAGAAACTATGGCAAGTACCAAATGGTTGATCAAGTCAAGTTATTATTGTCTTGACTGTACAAATTAGTTGTTTCTTCATTTGTCTCAGAGAAAATGAAGAGGTTCTGTTAGGATATTTGGTAATTTCATGGATCCATCTGTCGTTGTTAAGAACCTTGGTGACTGGTTTGATGCAAGTTTTTCATTTTCTTGACCATGTTTACAATATTTAATAGACTTTCTTTGTTATGATGTGTGAAAAGACTCCTGTATTGTAACTAGCAATGAAATTTTTTATTAATGGCAAGTAAAAGGCTCAGCCTGAAGGGATTACAGTATATAAAGATAAATAAAAGGAAGCAGGCCAAGGAAATGGATTGGAAAGTGGGGTTTTGCATCCTGTTCAACAGCCACTGGCACATTGGCATAGGTCCTTAGCATTGTCACTTGCGGGGGTTGAACCCGCACAATGGTAACAGCCTGTGGTTTGATATCAAACATGCTAACCCAATAGTCTACTGAGGGCCTCTTATAAATGAGTGCCTGTTTCAAGTTAAATCAGACAAAAATATGTTTATACAAGTCCAGTGGAATATTTACCCCATTCAATGAAACCAAAGGGTGAAAAATGACATATTAATAGAGAAATTCTAGTATCAGAGTAAAACAAGATCTTACCACATGTTCTTTGTATTTTAACAATTTTTCTTGATCAACTTGTTCGTCGGTATTTTCCTGGAGCATATCAGAGCAAAAAACCTAAATAATGATACAGAAAGTACTGTCATTAAAATAAAATATGAAAATTACCGAAGTGATGGAAATTCCTAAAAGCAAGAGACGAAAAATGTGAAAAAATGTCCATAAACATCATATATATAAAATTTGAGAACAACATTAATTTATTTGTTGATAAAAGTGAAACACTATACGAATCAATGAAACAGACCTTAAGTTAACGATAAACTGCAGAAGTGCATCTGCACCAAGGTTCACAAAAGAACTTAGACCTAAAGTCAAGACTTTCATCTTTAATTGATGCTAAGTCTTGGGTCTTAGACTTAAACAAAGCAGGAAACTCAGCTTTGACTGAGTCTAGGGCTCAAAGTTAAGTCCAACTGGGAGTGGGTTTAACTTTGTAATCAAAGACTTAAATATGGCTGCAAAAGAATTTCTCTCCACTTCAAAATTTAAATGGCTGTAAATAAAGTACAAATATATAAACCACCCCCCTAAAGTAGTCTCTGGAAAGTTTGTAAGTGGTAATAAGGTTTTAAAATTGACATTACTTATCCTTAGATAAAATGCATCAAATGAAGGATATATGTCACTAATAGTGTATTCTGAATAGAAATAAAAGGTAACATGGCACGAAAAACCACTGTGGTTATTTGATAAGCTGGGACTTAGCTAAGTCACAATAGTGAAATCTATTTAAGTCCCAGACCTAGTTAAGACCAAAGTCATAGTTTTAAGTCCCTGGGGTCGTATTCACGAAAGGTCTTATCTTAATCTTAGTCTTAAATCTAAGACTTTTCTCAAAACTTTGGACAAAAGCTTGTTACGACATGTGTCTTAGTCTTAGAGCAATTAACGAAAGGTGTTTGTCTTATCTTAGTCTTGTCTTTGGTTATAGATCTAAGACTGGGTGAGGGTGGTCTTAAATATTTAAGACCAGTCTTAAATATGGCCACCATGTCATAGTTTTCCCACTTCAAAACTTGATATGACTAAAATTAAGTTTAAAATACTTACCAAATCTTTGTAAAGTATTTTAGTTTATATTTTAAAGTGGTTAGAACGTTTTCAACTACAAAACTTATCCCTTTCTGACTTATGTATCAACAGATAGCGGACAGGTTTAACAGTGTACATCAACACATATTCAGATAAATACATAATAACAAGATTGCTGTATATAACAAGTAGTTAACACATATCCATTACTTGTTGTAATTCATTTAATTCATGACTGGTTACAACTAAAATGCTCTCATAGTCATGTGCTTAACTTACAGAATGAACAAGTTTGTAATCACAATGTGTAAATAAAAACAATACATGGATACATGCATGTCTCTTTTCAGTTATTGTCTACAGTTTCATTATACAAGACGAAAAAATAACCAATTATGGTTACTATAATCTGAATAATTATGATATCCTCTTCTGTGCATATTAACATACATGTATTGTTGATGTGAATTTATGAGTTCCCAGCCTGACATATGGTGTGATATCCGAGCATGTAATTATATATATAAAATTCATGTGTAATACACACTACAGTTTATTTAAATCAACTGTATATATTCTAGACTTCCCAACATAACTGTTTGACAGTTAACAAAACATGTGATAGATCATGCTCTCTTATTGCACTTGTGATACCTATGGTGCCCCTATATATGCTTTTCTCATGTATATTTTGTACCTGTCAGGATGCAAGATAATTTGTAACTGATTTCAAGTTGCATGAAATTTACCTTGTTATTGTGTATTGCTGTGTCATGTTCATGTTCAATTATGTTGTTATTTTATTGTTATCTCAAAATGTGCTGTCTGATATACCACCAACAATGTAGTGTAACTGAATAAAATGTGCAAAATGAAGTCACATGACACAGAAAACCACTGAGGTTATATGAAAAATCAGTCTTAACTAGGTCTTAAGTTTATGACATTTGTCCTGGCTAAGACTTGCTTTGTGAATACCATTTTATGACAATTCTTAGCTGGGACAAAAATCTTAGATTTAAGACTGGGCTAAGCCTAAGATAAGACTAAGATTATGACCTGTCATGAATACAGCCCCTGATTCTGGGTAGCACGGCAATGTATGTGCCTACTCTCTCAGTTGATACAGACCTTAATATATTTAGTACCATCCTGTGGCATTGACCTTTGACCTCTCAATGCAAATGATGATAACCCTGTTTGATTAACAGTTTCTGGACCCTGTGTCATTTTAAACTTGTGGTCCAATAGATAGGCACCAAGTAAAGTTGAATTTGAAGTTGAAATTAAGTAATTTTAAGTTGTTTTTGTGGTAACGTACTTAGTGATCATGACTAGATGAAACAAAGAAACACCAAGTGACAAAAGAAAGAAAGTTACTGCATCAGCAAGGGCGAGGATATCTACCAATTAGGAAAAATAGGAAAGTAGCTCATGGATCTTTTCTACAGGCGGATCTGGAGGGTAGCGTGAGTAATGAACATATTTCTTCAGGACTTATTCCACTACAATCCGAGCCCTCCAACCAATCAATCATGGCCATGCTGACTAATATTGCTCAAATCACTGGCAGGGAGGCTAGAGAAATTAGAATCGCAAGGAATTTCTACTTCATCCGCACAAAACCCTTATGGAGGGACCACATCTAGAGCGACAACCAATACCTCAGACACAGTAAATCCGCCATCAGGATCAAGCTCACATTCAGTTGTCATTTCCATCATATACCGCCAGGCGTCCCCCATATCAGGCTTATGCTGCCCAAACAATAGCAAAACCAACAGAACTCCCAGGTTACAGACCAGGTATTATGGATGGTGGCCAACAGGCCTCCAATCTGAATAGTGACTATTATCGAGATGATATTGTGCCAGATATAAATTGCATTGAGGCACATTCCAGCTGTTTCAGAAACAGTAGCAGGCATCTTAGCTAACTATAAGGCTCAAGCACGGAATCTAACACTCCAAGGTAAGACTGCCTCTTCACACAGATCAGGACGGCATAATACGGCAGACGCTGTTACTGCTGAACCATCTGGGCGCTGGCCCAACATGGCTAGCTGGTCAGTTACTTAACATCTATCATAAGGTTGCCCAACATGCCCTGTAACAGACCATCCATTTAATGAGGGATGCCACCTCACTGCCCTGGGTGGCAGCATGTAACGCTTACACTGTATCCATGCATGAGATTGAACAAGGGACCCTCACCTGGGACAACTCTACCCAGTGGTTCCTTAACTGACTAAGCACATCTCAAATAACATTGAATGCCCAATCAAGTGTCAACAGAGCATCTGACCGAATAAAACGAATTACAGATGAATCTGTCGTTATTATTATGATGGATCATGCACACATGAGTCACATCATGGCCAGTACAGGCATAATTGTAGCTTTTGTGCACGGAATGGAAAGACAAATTCTCATCCTTAAAACAAATGCCACTTTAAGTTAAAAGCAGGGACACTCTCACTCAAGGTTCAGCATAGGGTGGTGTCAGTCACTTCATGGCTTCTCAACTAAATATTATGCCACCACAGATAAGACGGGACAGAACTGGTTTATTGGTCAAATTTCTAATGAATCTGTATTGAGACATGGTGATAATTTGTATGATAATGACTTAAAATTGTCTTCTGGTGATGGGTTAAATGGCTATGACCTTGTAGATAACAATTTCACTTGTGTACAAATTCATACAGGAGTGGCGACACTAGGGTGTTAAGTTAACAGTCTTGAGATAAGCAATGACACAGGTTGTATTACAAATGTTAGTAATGTCAAGGCTTTCCTGATGAGTCCAATGATCCTAATCCCCAAGGGGCTGGCTACTCCTCAAGGGACTAGAGACTCCGCATTCTGTGCAAATACCACTGGTGGGGCCACCAAGAGCTCTCCAGTCGGAATAAGGAAACTGGGGGCTTACCCCATTTTGTCTAAATATTACAATGCATTCAATCACTCTAATCTGTTGAATACAAAAGTTTACAGAGTGGACTTTACAAATTGGTGTTTCTATTGCCATGCCAAGGACAGTATTGGCCACATTGTGTGGGTGCATAATGCTAAAGGTCAACAAAGAGGTGCCTTTTATTATTTAGTTCAATAGTTGCAGGACATGTCAGTATTCATGTATGTTTGTTGATACCTGCAGGTGAGTTGAAAATTATGAATTCGGTAGAAATGTTATTAAATATTAGAGCAACATACATGTGCAATGTTATAGATGACTTGATAAGACAAGAGTTTCAGGGTGACCGGTGGGACTATGCTGGCTCAGTATGTCATGACTATTATCCAGATAATTATATTGTAACAGTCCCTCACAACTCCTTAGACTTTAAACAAAAACGTAATGCAATTGCTTCTGGCAGTTCCAGGTTTTGTGATAATGACATGGTCGTTTCGGATGCCAATATCCCTGGCAAATAGAGGTTTCCTGGCAATGGCTAAAACTGTTTGAGTTTATTAGTCCGGACAGATGTCCTAAAAAATTAACTTCTGTTTCAGATTACATTGCAGCTGCCAAGATAATTAAAGACACTGGGCTGCCCAATTACAAGCAGGTGCAAATTCCAGTTGTCTTGGATCTGAACATTACTGCCTGGGAGAAACATTTAGAAGGTTACTGGATCCGTTGCTTCTTCAATACATTAAATTTGGGTTTCCACTTTCTTTGGGTGCTGAGTGTATTCTATCCAATACTGAGTTGCATAATACTTTTTAGCCAGACAACATCCGGATGCTGTTCAATGCTATCTAGATAAAGAGATTCAGTTGGGGGCTATACTGAGGCCAGTAGATAAGGTCAAGTTTGAGGGCTTCCATTGTTCCCCCCTGCTTACTCATCAAAAGGATGGCAATAAGAGGATAATACTTGACCTTTCTTACCCAGAGGGTAACTCGGTTGATGACAGCATGGACAGCTCACTTTTTGGTGGCCATCCCTTTGCATAGAAATTCCAAACAATTGAATAAATCTTTTTAAGATTGATATAGCTCGGGCATTTCACAACTTCAAGGTGAACCCAGTCAACGCCTTTAAATTTGGCATTCAATGGAAGGGCCAGTACAACCTGGGCGTTTTGGTGGTGTTTGGCCGGGTCCACAGAAGAGTGGCGTTCCAGATGCTCAGCGACACAATTACCTACTTTTTGGCATTGCAAAGCTATAGAATATTTGCCTGCATAGACAATTTTGTAGTGGTGTCATACACCCATCACTCTGATGAAGCTTATTAGGCTCTTTCTGATCTAATTCAAGAATTAGAACTCTCTACCAATGAAGACAAAAGAAATTCCCCTTGCAAGGCTCTGACAAATACCACTCATATTGATTTAACAAAAAATACTTTGAGTATCGATCATGACAAGTTAGAAGCCATTTTCAGTGAATGTATTCAAACCAGGTCTAAGAAAAGTTTAACCAAGAAAGCTTACCAATCCCTCATGGGCAAGCTTGTACCTGCATAAATGTGTACATCCTGCCAGAAGTTTTGTTAATCAGATCATTCACCTTTTTAGGCAGAATTATAAGAAAAGAAAGATCATATTTAGCCAGGAATTCCTCAAAGACTGGTTCCTTCAATTTCTTCTCCATTTTAATGGAACTGTGCTTTATAAGAAACCGGACCCCCAACCCCGGGACATAGTTTAGGTGGATGCCTCACTCACAGGTATAGCAGGGGTCTCGAGAGACAGAGTCTATGCTTCTCCAATATACCCAATACACAACTTTGATCTCACTGAGAAATGCTTAATGTACTAGTTGCCCTTAGGTTGTGGGGTAACTTTTGGACTGGAACTCAGGTCCTACTATTCTGTGACAATGCAGCAGTCGTTCAGGTGATTGATAAACCAGATTCTTAAGATTCTTTTCTACGGCCTGCTTGAGAAATATATGGTTGATTACAGCCGCCAATGACATTGCAATTACAATGAGACACATTGCTGGTGCTAAAAACTACCATTGCTGATGCCCTCTCCAGATGGTTTTCCCCTCAAAAAATTTACAATCAAATTTTGTTCCACCTCCACCAAAAAATCTATTGGGAGAGAATTCCCTTTCACTTTCTTGACCTAGCTCTTAACGTTTGTCCTTTCTTTCATTTTAGCTGGTACTTCAACCTCAGTGGTGCTGCTGGACAGTGCTTGGGATAGGATCAACCAAGCTTACAGACCGTTAACCCTAGCTGCTCATACTGCTCATTTTAAAACATTTTTGGCATACGTAGTGTTCATGAAATTACCAATCCAAATCACTGTCTATAACATACTAAAAATTACATATCTTCCATTCCTAGTATGGGAATCAAATTCCTCCTTGATGTATGTCCACTCAACTACTTTACCATTGGTAAATACTTGAGAAGCGTTTCTATAAATTCTCACTTTGACCTCCCAGGGTATCTTCGACATCACGACCCTCTATATCACATTTCTTTATTATGTGACCTCCTCCATGACCCAATCCTCTTCAGGGTCATATTCCTGGTTGCTTTTTACGGGTTTTTAAGAATGAGTAACATTGCCCCCATAGGAGCAGAAGTTTAGATCCGGACAAGCATATCCTGAGACATGATCACATTTTCAACCCCCTGGGGCTCACATAGTCTTAAAGACCCTTCTGGATTACAAAGCTTACCATGTAATTTATCTCCCCACAATTGCCAATATTTACCTTTGCCCAGTAAGGGCCCTTCATCATTTATTAGCTTCCCGCCCATTCCTCCCTCTGCCCCTCTATTCGCAACCAGTACCCCTTCCACCCTCACATTATAGACACCCATACTAGGGATGCTATGAAATGTATCTTAAAGATTAGGAACATTCCATGGCTTGCATACCATCAGGCATTCTGGAGCCACATTTGCCTTTGATAATAGTGTCCCTCTTTAGAACATCATGGCCCATGTTTCCTGGAAAAGTTCTTCTGTATGGACTTCCTTGCAAAACTCTTCTCTGGCTCCTTCTACTATCCCATCCACTTTTGCCTCCCATATTCTTTCCTTCTTTTCATTGGGCTTGGTGTTTTTAAAATCTACTCTTTGGGCTCCAAATTTTACAAACTTATGACCTTCATTTGACCCTGTGTTAGCATGGGTTTGATTTTAAAACCACAGAGATGCGGCTTTGACCTTGACTGGGACCTTTAGCAACTATACCAGTAGGCTGAGTGGGTTCGAATCCTCTGAAACTGGTCACTCGATAATGCAGCAATTTGGTTTCTGGCTGCATTCATCACTTGACCAATTCTCAGTAGGGGCAACTGAGCCAAAAACTTGTCTGGGTGAAATAGTTGTCTGTGCATTTTAATTAAGAATTCAAGAAATAAAGCATTGCAATCTTTTTCTGATTTTTTCAAAACAGGCAAATAATTTCTCTAGCCATTTTAAAAAATATTATTTGGACTTGAAACGGTCTGCGATTTTAAAACATAACTGATCAGAGTGCATAAATCTGCGTTAGTCTCGAAAGGACTTTTTTAGGAGTCGTTTAGTGAAATAAGTAGCTAAACTTTGGCTTTGACTTCAATCAAGCCCCTTGACTTCATGAGTAGGCAATTTTTGAAGTTTTTTAAAAGCTTTAATTAAAACTAGTCATAAATAGTAGTCCATTGGCCTGAAAGGATTTTTTAGTAGGAAATTACTAATGTTGGCGATTAGAGTTAAACTGTTATCTTCAATGGAGCGCTTTAACTTAATGCGTTTCAAAAGTTTGCTGTAAGTGATGTGATCAATTAGGCTATGATTTTTAGTTAGGATCTTTTACTAGAAAGATTTTCAATATTAGGCAACTAGTCAAGTGTGAAAGCAATTAACCTTTGAGCTTCAATCTGTACCTTTCATTTGAAAAAAGTCCTGTGTAGTCAATAAGTATGGATCCCAATGAGGGCAATAAAACATCCAAATTTTATTAATTTTGATAAGTCACAATCATGAGATGATGTCGTGATCATTACTAATTTTATTGCGATAGTCAAATGACACAATGTGTTGAGCACCACATATTGTGATGATAACAAGATGACCTGGTGATCACAAACAGAATAAATAGATTACTAGAGGGAATGGTAATCACAACATAATATAGTGATCACCAGTTCATGCTGTCGTCCCCATTTTTTTGTTGTGATCATAAGATGCTCTTATTATCACCACATCATCTCATGCCCATCATATCATCAGGTCATTACAACTTATTATGTTGTGAGCATCACATTATCTGATGATAAAGAATTATGGTAATCACCTCATCATCTTGTTATCACTACATAATAAAAAATCATGTAAAATAAGTGATACTTCCAAGGTGATCTGCTGATCACTACTTGATAAGTGATGCTAATAGAATGTTTGATGACTACTTAACATAAGGTTTGCTAATAAGATCTTCTGGTGATCACCCCATACTAAATCATGTTCACAAATCTTCTTATCATGACTTGATACATGTTAAAATAAATATTGTAATTATGTACATATAAAGGCTCAGTAACTGAAGTTTATGGCTTTAATTAAGTTGACAGTGAATTGTGCACTGTCACTTGAAAGATTTCTTGCGTAGGTAATTAGTAAAATTAAGAGCTATGATTGTCACTTAGGCCATTGACCGGACAGAATTTCTTTTGAATGCTATTTCAAATAAATCTGACTTGAGAAGCACAGGTTGACCAAAATAACGGAGATTGTTTTGAAATGGCTAGTAGATTTCTTTTGAAAGCCTAGGTCTACATGTGACCAAAAACTGAAATTAGCACAATCTTTTGGTAGCTAGAAAAATACAGATATATGATAATTCATAGCATAACATCAGTATCAAATGTTTTTCTGGTCTAAGCAAAAGTGATGTTATCTGCATCTTTTGCGTACTTCAACAAACATTACTTACATCTAACTCTTCTTTTTCAATAAAGTTATTGGCGTCCAAGTCATATTTTTTCAAAAGCTTCACAAAGTCCACACTGGAGAGACCGTCAGCACCCTGCATATATCATTCGTATAGAATAATAAAAAACAGTATTAAAAGATCAACAAAAGGAAAGTTTTGCAATAATATTATCTGAAATATTATCCTATACTCTATTATTCTACATCATGTCTAAAAAACATGCAATATATATAACATATGGAATTCCCAAAATAAATGTTTATGAATGATTGGAGAATACAAATAGGTAATTTTTACTGCCCTAAAAATAGTTATTATATTTTAGTTAAAGTTGATAAAAATTTTGCTTATACATTTTCTAATGCAGCAGACTTAATGCATTGCATGGTAACCTCAAAAATCATAATCCGTTTAGTCCACTGCAAGCAATTTAAGCAATTTATTTCATATTCAAATTTCAAGCTTACTTCACTGGATGTCAAACTTACAGTTAATCCTTGGAAGATTAATAAGCCAAAGGCCAAACCTGTCACAAACTCCATCATGCTCAACTCTTTCATATTGATTCCCAAGTCATAGGTGACAGTCCAATTAAACTGAAAACTACAAATTATTAGGGGACCTTATGCATATATAAAAAAATTGAAAAAGGTAATTATTAGTTTAACTGATTTGCTTGCTTTAAATTTATTTATACTTTGTAGGAGTGCAATTGTTACTACAAAGAGATATCATTATATTGCTCCATCTGTTTAGGTAATAAACCATTCATTTTATTATCGTAGATGGTGCTGTGCATGTGCATTATGGTATGCGAGTGTAGAGTTGTTCTATCAAATAAGGGCACTGAATTATTAGAGAGGTTTAGTGATGCGTTTGACAGCTACCTAACGTAGAATAATTTCCGTAAGAGATATGTTAAGTTTGAAGAGGATATGTTTGTCAAATAAGGGTTTAGCAATACATCCATATGAAAGAGTGCAAGTCAACGTAGTTTCTTTGATGTGATAAAAAAGAAGCATCGTTTGTAAACAGACCTCTAGTACTCATATGGGAAAATATAATGAACTGAAACCTGACCAAAACGTGGTGTACATATTTATCTGTCTATGGGGTTGTGGCATATTTATTTGTAGTGTGTAGTTTTAAATAAAATAGATAGGGGTGCGCGAACGTAAGGAAGTCACCATTTATGTATAAAACGTAATGTAATTAACCCCCAAAATGCTAAAAATCACCTGATACACATCTACTGCTGACGTAAATAAGTTTGTGTTTACGTTTTTATTGCCAAAACGTAACACTGAACCTCTCTAGTGATTTCACTCTGTATTCTGTAAAAGACGTCTGGTTATTACTTATCTTTATTGTGTTGTGTAGTTGTAAACATATAATTATTTAGTTGAGACTTCTAAAACCCTCTATGTATTTCTGGAAATGTACTGATGTTTATATTCCTTTCTAAAACATTCTATAATCTCTGTATAAGAAATGTAGCAAGCCTGATCCCAGTTAGTTTGTGTTGAACTAGTGTTATATGTGAAAAGAAGTCGGCTGAACTTTAGAAATGTACTCCTGAGGAATTAGAAATATGGTAATTTTATGTAAAAGAAAACCAATGAATTTCAATGAAAATAAAGGCATGGATAAAGATTACAATAAAATAAAGTCAATGAGGTACAGTAGGTCGACACAGTTGCCAGAATAGAATATGTCAAAACAGTCAAAAACAAAATGCATTTTAAAAGTCAATACAAGTTTATCTTTAGCAATTTCTGGACAGGAGATCAAGAGCAATCAAGCGTTGACCAGCCAAAAAAAATTAAATTAATATGTGATGAAATTAGGCAAGGGCAGTCAACATAATATTGGCTCCATCACAGAGTCTTCATTAGAGAGGTTTAGTGTTACGTTTTGGTTATAAAAACATAAACGCAAACTTATTTACGTCAGCAGTAGAAGTGTATCAGGTGACTTTTAGTGTTTTTGAAGTTTATTAGGTTACGTTTTATACGTAAAGGGTGTCTCCCTTACGTTCACTTACCCCTATCTATTTTATTTAAAAACTACATAATACATATCAATATGCCGCAAACCCATAGACAGATAAATATGTACACCACGTTTTGGTCAGGTTTCAGTTCACTATATTTTCCCACATCAATACCAGAGGTCTGTTTACAAATGGTGCTTCTTTTTTATCACATCAAAGAAACTACGGTGACCTGCCCTCTTTCATATGGACGTATTGCTAAACCTTTATTTTACAAACGTATCCACTTCAAACTTAACGTATCTCTTACGGAAATTATTTTATGTTAGGTAGCTGTCAAACGCATCACTAAACCTCTCTATTGTATATTGTAAACGTATGCCCAGAGCCTAGGATTTAGTTGGCATAAATGTGTAGAGAAATAGCTCACAGGGATGAAAGTTAGAAGTGGTCCTTCCCAGAGGCTTGAATTTGAAGTCAAAAGGCCAAGACCATGGAAGAGGTTTTTAACTGTCACATGAGATATTGTATGAAGCACATATCCCTCTGCATTTTTTTCACATAAAGCAATATTTTTGTGGAAATGCTTGAAGGGAATGTGGTGACTTAATTTTATCGCATGACTCTGTTTGGCACTTTTGATTGGTTGGCATGTGATTCCTCATTTTCCAAGAAGTTGTTGCCAGTTTGTAATAGCAATTTTTAGGGGAAAGGAGGAATATAATAAAAGGGACTAGTCAAAAAGTCATAAAGGCATCACATGATAAAATTAGGTCAAGGACAGTCACAAAAACATTTAGATCCCATCACGTGACTGCAACTACATCATTGAAATTTCTATCTTTTTGCAAATGTACAAAATATATGATTTGTCGACTCTGTCGATTATTAACTTATGCGTTCCTACATGCTCTTTTTTGTTTTGTTGACTTGTGCATGGTTGCTATTTGAAATCATATTGCTTTGTTGACTTTGTGGACCTGTCAACCAATCTGCAAAATGTTTCAAAATCCAATTTTCAAACCTACCTATTTTTCTTTGTCTATTTTATTCAAACCTACCAATGTTTCTTTGTCTATTTTATTGACCTGTTGACCATGTTATCATTTTGACCTATGAACAATGGTACAGTAGCTTTTTGTCGATTTTGTTGACCTTGTCTGCCAATTATTCCTTTAGATTTGTATGACATTGTCCAGCTGTCCACCAGATAGTCATTTCAATTTTTATCCGTTTTTTAAACTTGTTGATCAATTAGTAATACCTATCCAGATTTGTGTCCATTTTGTTAACTTTGTCAACCTGTCTGCTATATAATCACTTGAACGTCTATTTCTTTGTCTACTTTGTTCACCTGTCTACCACCTGTCTATTTGACCTTGTAACACTTTGTCAACCTCTTGGCCATTGATGGAGTTTCTCTTACATCAATTTGTCCACTTAGTCAAGCTGTCGACCAACTAATTCTTTGACCTTGCAACACATTTTGATTTTGTAAATCTGTCAACACATAATATACTTCCTCCTAAATCAATTTGTCAACTAAACTTTTATGAATCAATATTCGCATATTTCTGCCAAATTTTTAAGTAAATAGTATAATTCAAATTAATCAAGTGTAAGAGTCTCGCTTATAGAAATGGGCTATCAGTTCCCTCAACCCAAGGTGATAGGCAGGCATATTTTAGCATGGCTGCACTACGTGAATGGAAAAGGCTTCCACTAATTGTTAGATCCAAACACACCATCTCCAGTTTCAGAAGCCAACTAAATACATAAATATTCAGAATGGCATACCTACCACCACAGCTGTCCTCAGTAGTTGGCCCTTTCATGGTCACTCCCTATGCCTGGTATTGGGCTATCCATGTTTGGATTCATGTGCAGGCTTTTGTAAGTTTTGCACTATATAAATGTTTCCATTATTATATATCACACATAATCAGATTATTGATAATTTTTTGGCATGGTTTAGTCCTGCTGGGAGTTGTTCTGATCTAGATTAATTAAGTCCTGCTGAAAGTTGTTCTTATCTGGATTAATTAAGTCTTAGAATTTGGTTCAGTTGTCTCATTCAAAAATTGACCACTCAATGTGATAAAGGCTACAGTGCCAGGAGAAACTGGTGGTTAATCAAAGACTATAGTTCATAGAGTTATAAATTATGATACACAAGCAATAAACATTTTTGGGCATTGATTTATTTACATGTTAATACATGGTTAAAGGAGAAAGAATGATAAAATTTTAAAACATGAAATGTTGTGACTATTTTGGCCCACATGGCCATAACACATGACCCTAAAGTCAGAAAGGTTGTACCACAATGGGGTATCACGAAATACACACGTACACCAACCAACAAACCCACAAATCCATGAACTCCCAAAAACTTATGTTGCGCTTTCCATTCTGTCATGACAGAGATTGGGTCTTATAGAGGTTAAAGTGGAATTGATTTTTTATGAGCCATAGCACAAACCAACAAACCCACAAGCATGGTGGGAGTTAAATTTCTTTCAAAATATTTCAAAAAGATTTTTTTGAGTTACACTAACTTTGGTGTTTGTGATTTTTAGCCATGTATATAATAAACTGTTGAAATGTTTGGGATATACTGTGAAAAATCTATGGATATTTGTAAATTAGAAAGCTTGGGAATAATATATGTGTTTTTGACAAATTTTTTTGGTTCATGGATTTGTGGGTTTGTTGGTTGGTGTGTATGTCCCTGTTTATACCCCCAGAATCCAAGGTTTGACCACAACATAAATCGGCCATTGCAGTCTGAGAAAATCTGTTATTAGTCCCAGGGAGTCTGAGGAAGTCTCAGACCAGTCTGAGAACCAGTCGTAATGTCCCAGACAGGATCAGTGTTGAAACAGATCACAAACGTGTCTTAATTGGTTCTTAGTCTGAGGACATCTGAGAATTTCTGAGAACGATCTGTCATTAATCCCAGACCTCCATCAGGACTCCATTTTCCTGCCAATTTCTACTGTTTTTTCACCAACTCTCAACGATTAAGGGTCAAGGAACGAATCAGGGCTTAATCCTTTGATGGAACAGGGGCATATTATTGATGGATTTAATGTGCTACAGAGCCAGAAATTAAACTTTGGCTTGTCCCTATACCTGACAGAATGGAAAGCGCAACATAAGTGCTGAAAAAGCAATGGATACTGTATTTATGTCAAACATTACACATTTTTCTTTCAACTTGAGAGAATCCCATGGATTTCAACTTCAAAAATTCTATATATTATTGGCCATATCTGACTTGTTTCACTTTTAATTTTATTTAATATGTGGCCTTTGTTTGTAATGTGCTCAACAATGGGTTATTTGATTTACTGTAGGGATGGTGTAAGTGTAGGACTTTTTTATTTTATTTTATTTTTTTTTTTGGTTTTGTGAGTAAGTTTTTGTACCGAACTTTATTGGGTATGAGGGTCATGGATTGTGAACAGCAACATGTAGTTTATTAATTGCTTTTGGAAGATTTGGTGGCCCTGAAAAGGGTCTATGGGGGCATTCCCCTAAGACTGACTGGCTACTGAGGCGGTTGCTGCTGTTGAGGCGGTGCAGGCATAAGGAACAGCTGTTGTGGCTGCTGCTGATCGATGATCTGTGATGAGAGGTCAGGTAGCTGGTTAAGTATGCCTGACAGGTTGTGTTGGAAGAAATTACACTGGTGAACTGTTTGTGTGTTGAAAACTGTTGTGAACAAGAGAAGTTTCAAACTAAAGACAACAAATTTAAGTCCAGGACAGTAACTTTGTCTTGGTTTGTGTGAATTTCCAGGATGATAAAAAAACAATTGTCCAATTTACACAGTAATGATGGATATAGCATTCTGATACCTTCCACTAGCAAACACAGAACAACTAATTTTAGCCAAGTGAAAAGGAACTTCAGAAGGAGAATTAGACACTCTCACTAATATCACATTGAAGGACTAAAGAGGTATTAGTACATGGTCTTTAAATTAAAGAAAACGGACACCATGATGATGCGGACCTTCATCAGAGGACTCTCACCCCCTACAAGAATCAAGTACTCAACAGAGGTCCGACAAGCTTCAAATAGGCATTACACATCACAGCACTATTACAAAGAGCCGATATGGTGACCCATAAGGACACAAACCAAGGCATTACAAACCAGACTGTAAAGGATTCAGTGTCTCAGGTCTCAGATCAGTAAGATTCAATATATGATGGACACAACTAGCAAGTCCTCTACAATAGACACTGAAACACAAGCAAGGTCACAGCCACCAAGGGTGAGTTATGAACTAACTACTGTACCAGGGCCAAAAACAATAACCTGTTATTATTGTAGTGGAAAGGGACACCTTTAAAAAGGAAATAAAAACATACCAGTCAGGTTAAAACTAGGTTGCAGTCAGAGATCGTAAACCAAAACCAGAGTTATTCCACTAACCAAAACTATCAGAGACATTCGATACATTTAAGTGGAAAGATCAGAGAGAGAAAACAGGTATCAAAAATTTGATTTTCAAAAACCTATAGGTGCACAGAACTTGTATGAAAAAATATGAGGCAGAATTATGAACAAATACTTTAAAAAATAAATGTAAATTAAGATATTTAAAGAAAAAGAAATATGGCCATTTACAGCTTATAGCTGTGAAGTGCCAGCCAGAATAGTGTTTATTAAGACGGAAGGCATTAAGTTAAAAGCTCTATTAGACATGGGAGCCACTGTAAATGTCATAAGTTCCAAAGGACCATGATACAGACTGCTACAGCAGCTTGTGGCAATCAAGATATAGAGCTTGACACTGCTGTAACCATAAACATAGAAATTTTGGGTAGACACTTTAATGTATGCCAGAACTGCAAAATTGTGTAATTTGGGGTGTGCCTTTCTTTAGACAGGAAGATATACACAAAAACAAATCAGTAAAGAAAATATTACATCCTTAAACACTGCACCAATTATTCTATTCCTCCAAGTTAAAAATTGAACCAAATGTTTATACTAGTTTGTTTAATCAAGCTTCGAAAAACTTGCATGGTTGCATAAAAATCAAATGAAATGATACATGAAATACTCCTACACAACTTTATTAAAAAGGCTAATCTGTGTAGTGTACTGTGTGAAATACTGGATTACAGTTAGACAAGAAATCACTTGTGGTTTTGTGGTAATTCATTATCAGCACACTACCTAGTTAAAATAAACACAGTCAGAAGGGGAACAGATAGACCTTCCCTCAGATTTAAGGGACTTGGATGGAAAATTACATTTAACTGTACATTTAACTGTATATTCAGATTAAAGGAAGCAAAAACACTATGACCACTATCAAGTTCCTGGGGGCGAAAGGGTTACGGTATGTGGTAATGCTATGAATCAATTTATGATCTATATAATTTATGGCAGAACTTTGGTAAAAACAAGACCAAAACAACACTCATTTCCAGTCCTGTTAACAAATACAAAAGATACACCAGTTATATTGCCAAGAAACATGGTTGTAGGATATATAATGACTGTAAAACAGGAAGATATTATTTCATTGCCATGACAATTAGATTCTATGTTTCACTCATCTGTTTCACCACAAACTAGACCCCAGACGAAAGTTATGCAGAGGCAGGTAGCACCCAATAAGAACACTGCAAAACATCACTTGCACGCAGTCAGTATAAATACAATGAGTTAGACTAGGAGAAAAACAAAGGGAAAGTTAAAACAACAATCAGCACAGGGGAATTCCCAGTGCCACAAACACACACAAACCTCAGTATAAACAGAAAGCTACATAATATAAGAATACAGAGCCAAACTTTAATGATACATCAGAGTTCCCACCTATCAGACATGATAGGTTTGCACATTTCAGGGTGACGACAAAGTAAGACTAGAAATGTTACTGAGACAGTAAGATGATGTATTTTATCATGAAAGTGAGAGATTGCCAGCCTGTACATCGTATCAACACAAAATGAATCCGAGTCTGTAAACTAAACCGTGGCAACAAATAAAATGTAGATATGACCCAGTGCAGCAGGAAGACAAAAGTAAAATTAGTGAAATAGTGGATGCCGGCATTAATACACCAAATCCAATAATAATGGTCAAAAGGAAAAATTCACAATCTTGAAGATTTGTCTTACATCTCAGAGCAAGCAAAAAAAGACCCCTGAACACAGGTCTCCTTGCACGATGTGATTAATGCACTCCACAAAGCTCTTAAATATATTACCAGTCTAGACATTAAGCAATCATTTTACCAAATAAAGGTGATTCCAGAGCAGAGAAAATACATAATACTTGTGGCAACATGTCGATGACACAAAAATTCAGCCCAATCCTTAAGTTGTGTGCTCTCAAAGGTATTAAAAGGTTTAAAAGGTGGAAAAACCTATATACATTTTTGGACAATCTGTTGCTTGTGTCCAAAACAGCTGATGAGCACCTCAAATTATTAGAGACAGTATTGCTAAGATTTAAAGAACACAATCTGAAGCTTAATGCTGAAAAGTCTGAATTTGCAGTTAGTGAAATCCCATTTTAGGCTACATAATTAGTAACAAAGGTTTAAGTTTAGGTCCAAAAAAGGTTTAAACATTGGAAGAATACAAATAACCAACTAACAGAAAGGAACTGAGTGATATTTGGGTTTCAGTAATTTTCTCAAAAGAGCAGTAACATCATTCACTCTGATAGCAGCACCACTGTACGAAATATTAAAGAATGACACAGAATTTTAGTGGGCATAGATGTGTGAACAGGCATTTAAACAACTAAATTAAGCCATAAAACTGCCTAGTTATGACAGGCCATTTTATGTAGATACGGATGGTTTGACTAAGCTTGTGCAGTATTAATGCAAAAAGATGACAAATGGAAATTACAACCCATACATTTTGTGTCATTTAGGTTCAGTCCCAGAGAACAAGACAATAAATTACTTTCCAAGAATTGCTAGCCTTTGTGTGGCATTTAAATATTTCCATAAATATACCATTTGGCAAAATAATAATTAGGCCAAACCATGCATACTATGTATACAAACATGTATACTCAGATAACCAGGTGCCAAGGTTCTTATCAGTGTTCGAAAGATATGATTTAGAAAATCAATTCACTCCAGGGAAATCAAATGAAGTCACACACTATTTGATTCGAGCTCCTACAATGGCATTTCAGGAATTGAATTTAGAGAAATTACAAGTATTTGCAGAAAGTATGAGCATAGTATAGTACCAAGAAAATCAGAAACAAAACCAGAGAATTTAGCAAGGCTACATGCACCACCAGTGTTAGAAAGGGAAGGCATAAAAATTAAACATTGGCAGTAAAATTCCACTGGTATAGTATTGATTGAAACAAACGATGCAAACTTTTATCACCACAATAAATCTCGTCCCCATTCCAAAACAGCTGTAAAACATAAACAAGATGCTGTGCTTGATTTAGATCAAATAGATGGAGACCTGTTAGAGCCAGTTATATATACAAAATAACTGTAGACACTAAGAGAGAGGCTTATTGAGCATGTCTTAAGAGTCTATTTCATATTGATGCAGATATTTCCTCTGTATTACAAAGATGTGCAGATACTGTCAGCCATAGGTAGCATTGTTCCTGTTATCATGTCCATTGTCAGATGACTTCCTTATTCCTTCAGTGACGAATTTACAATTTCTTCCCTGCTAAAACTGTCCAATATACTTTACTAAGTATTCTATGTTAAGCATCATAGTAAAACTATTGAAAAAAAAAGAATGAACTATGCAGCAACATTTAAATGTTATAAACAGACTAATGATGCTGAACAATAGTGGTACAATATGCATAATCATGGCAGAGCAGTATGATGTGCAATTAATTCTTCCTTTCCATTCAGAATACATAAGCAGTGAGAGTGATGCAGGAGTTCATAAGCAATCACAGATGAACATAATTAGCGTTAGAATACATACATAGACATTGTAGTAACTCAAGCTCTGTTTCTATGTCATTTACAACATATGGTTTGTACCACAAATGCATTACAGGAATTGAATAATTAATATCTTATATGTACATGAGGTCATGTTAAATAATGCAATACTTTCTGGTAGTATATTCAGAGATTGGAGTTAGTGTATATAGGTACATAGTGTATATGTGTTAGTGGTTAGTAGTGAGTAGTAACACTAGGAATGGTACTTGCAAGTAGACAGAATTACATTATTTAGTCAGCTGTAATGCTTGAAGATATCATGCTATAACACTTCTGTATTGTATGTACTTAGACTAAATAATACCACGTCATACTACTTTGTTGGGACCAACCTAGTTATAGATTAACATTGGATGTTTAACATTGGTGTATTAATCTTTTAATGTTGTTTTAACAAGAATAAATCCAAAGATTGTTGATTTAAATATATTTTTGTCTGCTTTGCTCCAAAACAGAACAGGACCTAATTTATACATTGACTTACTGTAGTTGCTCCATGTCCATCCAGCAGTGATGCTATATAAGTCAGCATTACAGCAAAAGAGTTCTTTATAACTTTTGTCAAAGTACTTCACATTTTTTTATATAAAATATATTCTAGTCAGTATACAACACAATCAAACAATAGATGGTAGATCTAGGTGGCAAAAGGTTATTTGGCTTTCTTATACACTATTTGTCTGTCGAGTAAACATTAAAAGTACTTAGCTATGAAGTACCTAAAATAAATAAGTATTTCTTTCAGCCATGTTCCTTTAACTACTTACAGTACTATAGTATTAAATTGAAGTCCTATTTTTTACTTTCATCCTTCACAGCATTTTCTCTACTCTTGGAAGATGTTCTCTTTATGATATATTTACTTATCTATTCCCTCTTTAATTTGTTTGAATTTGACTTCGCACATTTCCAACAATATTACAGGATCCAATTACATTGCATGCTTGGTTAATGTACTAATACAGTTTTACATGTCCTTTCTTTATACACATGTATGCAACTTAATTATTTATTTGCCGCTTAGTGATTTATCTAACAACATGCATTATAGCACTTTACACTCAACTTCTTACCTATTGGACTCAACAGACTTGATTAAAAGTTAATCTCTTTATATCTATGAGACCATTTTTCAGGTGGAGAAATGTGCACGTCTTCTCTCACCTTAACAATTTTCAGTGCATTGGTTGCTATCCAGAAAAACCTTGCATTCTTTGTTTCAAATTCCAGCTTGTTGTCCTAGTAGCTATGATTGGACCTGATCAACATTATTAGCTGATACTTCATCAACAATTCTCAATGTTTCATAGTTTACCATTCTGCCAACAGGTGATAATCAGAATAAAATGTTTTAGTATCTCAAGACATAGCTACATAAGCATTTTCATGACATACACTGACATGACCAGTTATCTGTTATACTCGATATGTGTTGTTACAATTCCGTCTAGAAATGCTTCAGAAGGAATGCTGAAGTCAGCTTACTATGATTTGAATGAACTGTTTTGTATATGACAAGATGATTTATGACAAATTGCCATTTGGTACAGTTTATTGATAGATGATTATGAATATGTATTGATTGTACATCCAGTTAGATTGCATAATGACTATATAGTATTATTATGGACATTTTTGTGTTTAGGGTTACAGCAGAATTAATTAACAGATTATTTAACTACAAAACATAATGGTTAGCTAGAGACTATGTGAATATACACAGGGGTTTTGCGCAGTCCCACTGGTTCCTGTAGCCAGTTTTCCCTGATATGGGTTTCAGTCTTATGATCAGATTTGCTTAGTTTTTCTGGGAATTCTGGACGTATGAGGTTTTCTGAGAGCAAGTCATTCACAGATACATCATATGTTGTTTTATATGTGTTGCATGCTAAATACAAATTTTCCTCAGACTATTTGATTCCTCGTAGTCAGACTTCCAGCTGCCTACAAATGTAAGGTGGGTATGTACTATCCTACTGTCATACCAAATAATGAAATTAAATGTGACAGTGGAAAAATAATAATTACTTCTAACAAGAATGCCCATGAGCATTAAGTTGTGACTTTATGGTATGAGCCAGTTACTTAAATAACACCTTGCCAAATCACTCAAGAGCCACAATGAATATCTCCAGACATCACATGAGTTACAAACTAATTAGACAATGACAACCCAGCAATTAAGCTTTACTTCTATTCTGGAGAACTGCTCTTGGGGAACAGATTGATATCACCATCCAGATTGAAAACATCTAAATTCTCTCTTTTGATCAAAATATTTAAACTAATATTATGGAACCATTCAAGATTACAATTATTTGAAAATTATTTCCAATCAGTTTAATATAAACCATTTACTTATAAATTCGATTTTATTAATTAAAATGGTGGATTTAATACTGGATGTTTAACAGAGTTGAACAGAAAGCTAATTGAGGAAAATATTATAGTTGAAGGAATATGAGTTGGAAGTAATTACATTGTGAACTGTTTGTATATTGAAAACTGTTGTGAACAAGAAAAGTTGTAACCTAAAGACAATAAATTAAAGTCCAGGTAATATATTGCCATTTTTTATCCCACCACACATTATTAATATCAATATTTAAAGTAAGTGACATCCTGTGGTGGACTGAGGGTGAAACTATTATTTTGTACTGTGTAATTGTTTGATGTGAACCTGTCACTGTAATAAATAAGTAAATAAATACAACAGTCCCCATGATCCCTCCCCAAGTCAATCAGATGCGCACTGAGGATTTATGTTTTTATTATATAATATATACATATTTACCCATAAGATACACAAAATACAAACTACACTAATAATATATACATACCCAGGTTTGTGAATGTATATAAGTAAATAATTCACATATAAAAGACTAGACTTAACATTGAAACTAGTGAGTGAGGTGATATGAGTGAGGGTATGTGAGGTGATAATTTTTCCATCACAATATATATATATATATCAAAAACACCTACACTGCCACCTGATGCTATCATTGTAAGAGGATATTAATCATAAAATTGTGAAAAGATTGAGGTTGGTGGAATTTAATTCAATGTTTACTGTTCTATGTGTGGTCATAAACTAATGTTGTGCTTGGTTTATTTATTTGGGGTTTTACGTCACTTTCAACACTGTACAGGTCATATCACGACGGGTAGTTGGAAGGGCAGAGGAAACCAGTACATACAGTTCGCTAGGGTTGTGTACTGTAAACTGCCGACCTACGGCAAGCAACTACCAGCTTTCCCACTTAAGGCTGTCACGAGGATAGAACCCCGGCCCCGGAGGTGGGAGGCGAGAGTGTTACCACTCTGCCACCGTAGCCCCTATGTTGTGCTTGGGTGTTGTAAATAACAACAATTTAAAATGAACAAACAGAAACGGGGTAACATCAGTAACCACAGTTAACTTGGCCAAGATTCAAACCCCTTGCAAGGTAAAGGTGAAGGTGAAAGGTCACAGCAATTGACCCCAGAGGTCAGAGGTCAAAAAGAACTTTAGTGTGAAGTTAGGTGAAGTGATGAATGAGGAGAGTGAAAACACATTGAGGCAATTTTATTTGCATGTTAGTATACAGGTTAAAATAAAAGATTTTACAAATTTTAAAACTGGAAAATTTGTAAAATATTAACCCACACAATATCACAGTGAATACAGCATACATATCACAGTTATACCGCCAATATTATATTTTCACACAAGCTTTATAAGCCAGATAGCACAATATGGAGCCCAAGGTAGGCCCAAACCTATACTCTCAGACCAAATCTCATGGTAATGTATTCTCTAAAGAGTTGGTCAGAATTGGGATAAAGTGACACATTCGAGAGGGGGGTACCAGGGACAGCCTGGCCCACCTGAAATCCATCCGGATCCGAAAGGGGAGGAAACTCACCCGGTCGAAAGAGTCTCGAATTTGACCAGTGGCCTACATCTACCCAAAAGGGGACCTCCCCTTAGTGGAGACAAAACTAAGGGGGTCCCAGCCACTAGCAGATGGAAAAATTTTCCATTGAAGAACCTCAACATAAACAGTGACCTAACAAATTCGAAACAAATTTTTAAGAATTTCTCCTCTAATCTGAGGTAAAAGAAGAGGGTTCCAGTCACTGAGGTCAAAGCCAAAAGTCACTAATTGACTCATGGATCCCTGCTTACTCCCCCAGGTGGTAGGGATACCTAAGAGGGGGGTGTGTACTTGTGCAAGGGTAGGGTGGTGGGAAATTTCATGTGTTGTTCGACTCCTAAGTTCAGAATGAATCAAATAAAGAAAGGCGGGAAGTATTCAAGCATAGCTAATTCTCATTGGGCCTAAATAACAATGGAAGGCCCAAGGTGAAACCACTAGTTTAAGGTAGCCAGTGAACTGCCCCAGCAGGCTCCTACATAGCCGTGCTAGCCACAGTTAACTTGGCCAAGATTCAAACCCCTTGCAAGGTAAAGATGAAGGTGAAAGGTCACAGCAATTGACCCCAGAGGTCAGAGGTCAAAAAGAACTTGTGTGAAGTTAGGTGAAGTGATGAAGGAGGAGAGTGAAAACACATTGAGGCAATTTTATTTGCATCTTAGTATACAGGTTAAAATAAAAGATTTTAGAAATTTTAAAACTGGAATATTTGTAAAATATTAACCCAAACCCAAACTAAAAATTGGAGGGGACGTGGGCAGCAAAAGTAGCAGAAATGATGGAGGAAGAGTGGGAGGAGTTTTGAAGGTAAGTCCATACGGCTGAGCTTCGCCATAGGCCGTGGGTCATAATGTTTTGCAAGGGGACATTATGGTCAAAAGCAAATGTAGCCCCGGATCTGCGGAATGTATGGAAACCGTGGCCAGAAGGGGAGATACCCAGTGATGTTAGAATTTTTTTGAGTGAATCTCTGATGTGTGTATCGATGACAGAAGAAAAAGGAGAAAAATTATTGGCGAAAAGAGGTGCTGTGGGGGGGGAGGGGCCTGGACTTGATGAGGGTCTTTAGAGCTCGGGTGGGGCAAAGAAAAAAGTTGTTAAGTTCTGGAAGCTTAATAAGATGATGTGAAGTGTGATCCTGCAAGGTCTTGGTCCATTTTATGAGAAGATGGACGCCAGGAGGGTGTAAGAAAAGATCCTGCCTTAAAAAGTGCCTGGTATGGTCAAACTTAGCTGAGCTATGAGGTGCTAGGTTCGACATTCTTAAAAACCCAAAAAAAGCTGTCAAAAATAAGGCCCTGTATAATACAGGGTCAGATAAAGTGTCACATGCTCTGGAGATATGATAGAGTGGTGATGTCAAAAATGCCCTGCGGTGTGGGACGAAAGGAGGAGTTGATAGAGATGCTTCTGAGGTAATGAGCTACCGACATATGGGAGAGAGATGAGATGTCCAAATTAAAATTTTTCGAAACAGAGGAGATAGAAGACAGATACTTTTTGATAACTTTGTGGGAGAGGCCATTTTGGTACAAATATTCTAAAAAGGAAAGAATGTTGTGCACAGATAAGGATACTGGCAAATCCATGAATATGAGATAAGCTAAGAACGTGGAGAAATGAGTCTGATGAGCTTTAACTGTGGCAGGTCGAAAAGCTGACTGGATCCTGGACCAAGCAGCATTGAAGAGTGGAGATGATGCACTGGATGTACCTGAAATTATATAATTGAGTCCAATGAAAAGTAGCTCATGTTAATATGATCCCAAATATAGTTATGTTCTAGGTGAGCTACCAAATTTTTGTCTATGTGATTACAAGAGTGAAGCCTGGATAAACAATCAGCAATAATATTCTTTTTGCCCTGAATATGGTGAATAACAATATCTATATCTAAAACTGAAGATAGGAGCCAAATATTCCGGATACATGCTGCCAAAAATTTGTCTTTGGTTTTTGAAGAAGTTACCACTTGGACCACTGCCATGTTGTCACAATGGATGTGAACTTGTGAGCGTTTCCAAAAATTTCCCCAAACTCTGAGTGCTATGACAATGTTAAACATTTCCAGATGTACTATTTTTAGGTCAAAGTTTGGGATTTGAAATATTGGGGTGCTATAAACCCTATTGGACCATACTGCTCCCATTCCCGTTAGGGATGCATCAAGGTGCAGTGTATGATTGTGCAAAATAGGAGCTTTGTTAAAGAATGTGACTCCATTAAAGTAGGGAAGAAAGGTAACAAACCAGTGAATATCTGCCATAAATTCGGCAGTAAGTCGGATCCGTTTCTTGTGACTATTTTGTCTGAAAAGAGCTAATATGCGATTGATGAAGGTTCTAGCTGGGACTACACATTTGTGAATGTATATGAGCTTGCCTAATAAGGATTGGTAAGATTTCTTGGTGAGATATTTCTTGGTTCGAACCCTAGTGCACTCCTGGTATATAGAGAGAAGTTTATCATGGTCAATGGAAAGGGTATTGTGTGAAATGTCAATATTGATACCCAAACAGGTCATAGAGGTACAAGGAGGAACAATCTTGTCTGGATTCATAGGGAGACCGACTTCAGTGAAGAGGCTAGCTAGGTCCTTAAATAGACCTTGTGCTATGTCTCTGTTAGCTACCACTACAAAATCATCCACATAGGGGAGAACCTTGCCCCCCTTAGTGGTCATAATATGGGCAATGGCGTCGGCTACCAACTGGAACGCCGAGGTCCTGTGCGTCCATCCGAACGCAATTGCAGAATCCAGATAATAGGATCCATCCCATACAATGCCCAGTTTCAAAACATCTACAGGGTCTACCCTAAGATTTCTGAATGCTCTCGAAACATCGATCTTAAAGATAAGTGGTTCATTGAGAGTCAAAATTCCCTGAACTATATCATCTACTGTGACAAGCTTGAGGGAAAAAGGTCTGTTATCAAAATTAGCTTTGTCAACATTGTCATTAAGGGACGCCCCCTGGGGGTAGGATAAGTTCAAGATTATCCTTCTCTTATCTTCGTCCTTGGGCCTGGTAAGGAGGGGAGAACAATGAAGGTGAGGAGAATGAATGTGATCAACAGGGCCCAATAAGGCCCCCTGTTTCAATTCCTTGCTAATGTAGTCTTGAACTGCCTGGGGGTACTGTGTGGCTGAGTGATGATTTGTGACCTTACTGATTTTTAAGTTATCATGGTTACAGATTCAGAGGGGAAAGCCAAACTTAAGATATTGAATGAGAAATTTGTCAGGATAATCCTTTAGCAAGTGTTCCCAAGCTTCTATATTCCGGCCCGAACTTAAAGGAAATCTAGCAGCCTGATAGTTAGGAAGACCAGTTTGTCTGATTATATCGGCAATTTGAATGCATTTGTCCACAGTGTCGATGTGAACAGGAGTCCTGTCAGGACCTATAAATGTGAAATCAGCTGATGAGTGATTCAGAAAGCCCCTCACTTTGTTCGGAAAGTTGGGTGTCACGACATTTATCATTTAAATCAACATTCTGACACCACACTCCTTCAAGAAAGCGTGGGATTTGCAATTCTGTATTGGTACATGTATTACTGACAGTTTGTGTGTCATTAACTTTGATGTCACGATACTGATGATTATCTAAATCTAATTTTTGCTGAGAGATTAACTTATCGACTATATCTACAATATACTCACAATAAGTGATACCAAGTATTTCTTCAATAAATATGTCCTTTTTCCAATCATTAAATGTGAGTTTTGCCTGTTGACATTCTTTGACAGATAACAAATTGAAACTGGTACAAGTGTCATGGTAAACATACATAAACTGAGAGGAGAATACTTGCAAAACTCCTACTGGTACTTCTTCACAAGCATACAAAGTGACAGTATTGTTAGTATCAAGACTGGCATAGTAAAACCCTCTTGTATCTGGGTCAGTGACCCCATGCAAGAAAACCAAGTAATCGTATGGGAAAACAGTACCCTGACACCAGTTATTACAAAAGAAATCTATTCTGTCAATACGCATGTTTGCATTGTCAAATGTTTTGTCAAGATCAACAAAAACTGGTCTAGACGTGGTGTGATCAATGCACGGACTACTAGGTGTGAAACCAATATCCTGCAAACCCTCAGTTTCAATATTGTTTGAAATCTGATTCATGTTATTCACAACTTGACAACTGTTATTTACATAATTACAGAAAATATTAGAATTTGAAGCATAGTTCACACTGTTCCCCCCGCCCTTAAAGTTTCTAGACATTTCATTACAATCCCTTCCAAGTGGTAAAGTATTGTCCTATTTCTGTTCTGGTCTATCAATTCTATTCTTGAAATTGCATCTTGATTCTGGATGATTCAGATTCCGGCCTTGCTTAGCACAAAATACACATATATGTCTATATGTCCCATGATTATTGTCATAAGAACATGAACCTTCATTGAAGAATTTGCAAATTTTCTTTTGCTGTGTATGGTTGGGGTGAGATGTAGTAGAGGTGACGTTGGAGTTAGCCATAGCAATCTGGGAGGCGCTAAGTCGAATTAATGCCCACTGGGTGGCATCAGCCCATGTCAGTGAGCCCTCCTCGAACTTGTGCATTGAGGTAGCCCAAGCACTGCGAACAGCTTGCCAGGGTAGAGATGTGGCATCTTTGAGGGCTAAAATTGTCTGTAGAAGAGCCTGCCTCATGACCCCAGGATCCTTTATTTGGTGGACCTTAGTAAGTTGACCCACAGCCCATTGGTTAAGGGTGAGGTCGTCATATAAGATCCATTTCTTCCCTTGTCCCCCATGAAAGCCCTCATTTGCCCATCTTAACTCAGGGGGGGTTGTAACGATGTCGGTGGCGTTAAATCTGCCTGAGCGCCGTGTATTTGGCGCCTTACCTTGAGCTGCATCCAACTTGGCTTGTCCCTCATAGGTGGACAGGATCTGTGACACTGCTTGAGACAAGGTGGGGTTGCTACGCAGGGCATCTAAACTGGAAATGATGGTGTCGCGACGCGGGTCCTGACAGTGCAGAGTATTCATAGTGGCAGTTGACGGTTGGTGTGACCCTGGTAGGTTGTGGTCAGCTGTAATGGGATCCCTAGGTTCCCTCACGTCCTTGATGGCCGTATGGAGACTTTGAAATCCTGCCTGGTGTCCCTGTGTCGGATCCGACATAGAGCGAGTAGGGAACGAGCCCAAGTTACCGTGGACTCGAGACTGGGACCTCAGTGCTATTGGGGTTGAGTTCGTGGACTGCTGACGCTCCAGAGCATCGATCCGTCTAACTATATCTTGGTTTGATCTATTCATGTCCTGTAGCAAAGACAGTATGGCGTCATTTGAGGATGAAATGCCAATTTGAGGGTTGGTTGATGTGACGGTGTCGTTGACGGTAGCGGTAACAGTACTTACTGGCTGAATGTAAGATCCATGAAGTTCATTTGACGGTTTCTTAGGCTTTCTAACTGAGGTCCGAGCTCTGGCAGAAGCAGTGACCTTCTTTTTCAGGTTAGCAGCTGGAGTTTTCTTCTTGGTTGACGGCATATTCCAGTGCTGAATCACTAATGAAGTAGTAAAATGATGGTAAGGTAGCTAAAACACCAAAATACTGAGAATGTTTAAGTTAAAAATCCTTTTTGTAAACAGAAATTTCATGTGTGTTGTTTGACTCCTAAGTTCAGAATGAATCAAATAAAGAAAGGCGGGAAGTAATGAAGCATAGCTAATTCTCATTGGGTAGCCTAAATAACAATGGAAGGCCCAAGGTGAAGCCACTAGTTTAAGGTAGCCAGTGAACTGCCCCAGCAGGCTCCTACATAGCCGTGCTAGCCATACTGTTACCCAAACAAATAGGTGTTTATTTGATTTCTTGTTTGTGAACCCATATCACACTGGTGCCCAGCCCTCCATATGAAAAAACAGAGCACCTCAGTGTGGGATCCAGGACTAATGCCGGTAATGGAAATGGAAATGGAAAGTACACTAATAATATATACATACCCAGGCTTGTGAATATATATAAGTAAATCATGCACATATAAAACAGATTTTTCATTGAGACTAACGATTGACCTTAATTAAGGTCACGGGGAGGTCAAGCCATGTTCACATTAATAACTATATGCTAATAGGATTTAATAATTCGTTATTACTAAGAAGATAAAATAGCAAAGTATTGACCTAGGGAAAATGTCAGAATGAGATCAGCATTTATACTAATTACAAATCAATATAATACATCAATTGCTTACATTCGTGAGCACTAAATCAATTAATTAATTATAACTATAGTATGAGTATAAGTACGGCATTACTTCACACATGATGCTATAGCACCAATGCCATATGCGACATATATGGACACTGTACCAGTGCATTATTTAATCTAAGCATTATAAAAATATATTACCATGTAAGATAACTGAGTTATTGATTTTTATAGTATGTTTTCTTTATGTTTATTGTATTCTGTTAGATTGATCTATTTATAGACTGGGGAAAATCCCTCTAGGCTAACCTCAGTGATTCTATTAATAGATTTTGGGAAACCCTATCAGATAATAGGATTAAATAATTCATTACCACTAAGAAGATAAAATAGCAAAGTAGTGACCTAGGGAAAAGGTCAGAATGAAATCAGCATTTACACTAATTAGAACCCAATGTAATAAAACAATTGCTTACATTCGTGACCACTAAAACTATTAGTTGATTATAACTAAAGTAGGACTATAAATTCTGCATTACTTCATACATGATGCTAGAGCATATATGTTACACATATGGACACTGTGCCAGTGCAATGCTTAATCTAAGCATTATGTATATATATTACCATGTAAAGTAACTGGCTTATTGATTTTTGTCTTATGTTTATTTATGTTTATTTTATCTTATGTTTATTTATGTTTATTGTATTTATTGTTAGATTGATCTATTTATAGACTTGTGGAAATCCCTCTAAGCTGACCTCAGTGATTTTATTAATAGATTTGGGGAAACCCTATCAGCTACCTATACTTTCTCACAGGTTATGGTGACAGCATTTATTTTCATGTTAGTTTTATAATGTTTTAGCCATTTCTCCAAGTATATATTTATAAACATTGTAAGCACAAGCACAGATGATACTGAATCTGGCTTGCTAGAAGGAAAGTTGTGTCTTAGAAGTACTGTACAGTGAACTTTTGTTGTATGTACATATGCCTTGGTTTTGAAAGGCTTTTCTTAGTAAACATTTAGTGAAATGAGTTTCCAAACTGAGGTTTTAACTTTAATTAGGCCCTTTCATTTACTGGGTAGGCAATTCGTGAAGTTAAAACTTTAATTAAAATGAATCTTCAATTACAACCTTAGAAGGGATTTTTTGACAAGGAAGTTATTAAATTGAGCAATTACAGTTAAGCTGTTATCTTCTATTGACCCCTTTGACTTGAAAGGATTTCAGTAGTACCCAATAAGTGATGTGACCAGCTGCAATTAGGCTATGATCCTTAATTGGGACCGAGAGGTCCTCAGTGGCCTAGTGGTTAGCAAGTTTGGCATCTAATCATAGGCTGTCACCTCTGTGGGTTCGAGTCCCACAAGTGGCAATTCTGAGGACCTGTCCCAATATGACCCTGGCTGTTGAACGGGACGTAAAACCCCAACTTTGACCTTTGACCTTAATTGGGACCTTTTAGTTGAAAGATTTTCCGGAAATTTCAGCAAATTGTACAGTGAGTAGCTGTAATTTACCTTTGTGATTTAATCTGGACCTTAAAATGGCATGGATTCCTGTTTAAAAATAAAAATGATGTAAAAATAAATACGATTTACTCATTTCCATAAGTTGTGATCACAAGATGATGTGGTGATGTGGTACGCATGACATGCTGTTTTGCTGATAAGGTCATCTGGTGAGTACAACCAAATTTTTGTGATCACGAGATGAAATGGTGACCACAATGTGATATAGTGATCAACATTTCCTTTTGTGATCAACATTTGTTTCATTGTGATCAAAAAATGATCTCATTATCACCACATCATATCATGCCCAAAACACCAAGTGATGACAACTAAGTTGTAAGCACCACCTCACCTGATGATCAAAAACCTTTTCATTTTTGTGAGCACTGCATAGTTATGAAATCATGAAATATAAGTTGTGCTTCCAGGATGATCTGCTGATCACCAAATGTTTTATTTGGGGTTTTATGTTGCTTTCAACACTATACAGGTCATATTACGTTGGATAGTTTTGCAGGCAGAAGAAAGCCAGTACATAAAGTTGGTCACAGGTATGTACTGTTAACTGCCAACCATTGGCAAGCAACTACCAACCATCCCATTTCAGGTCCTGAGATTGAACCACTGACCTCAAAGGTGGGTGGCGAGTGTTACCACTGCACAACTGTGGCTCCTCTGATAGCCAAATGAAAATTGATGCTCATTAGATCCTTTGGTATCATTGGTGCGTTTATATAGTGTTCTGGCGATCACCACATAATAACCCATGCACACAAGATATTCCCATTGTGAACTGATGTACATTAAAGAAAAATTATAAGGTCCTTACAAGGGCTCAATAAGTGATATTAGAGAGTTTGCGAACAATGTTTTTTATGCCTGTATCTACTGTCCGCTACGTTACATGTCATTGATTTATGTGTGTGATGTAATTTCTTAAGGTTTTAACTGCCCAAGGTTACGTTTTTTAAGTGGGAAATGACTTCGCCACGTAATTTGTTTCCCTTGTGGATTTAATAATTATTTGGCCAATAAAGTGTGTTATACATGTCAGTACAGAGTTCCCCAAGTACTATAGACTATATTTAGCCAGTGTATTATATTTTAAAAAGTCCAAGTATACAACGACCAGCCTTTTTTATCATCTGTCAGTAACTCCTCCAATTAATGGAGACAATAAGACATGCAATTTTTTGTTTCTGTAAATCTTCTATCAATGGGATATCCATGTTAGTAAATAATTAACCATGATTTCTGACAGTTTATTTTGATTTATGATGGATTAAATATAAATACTACATAAAACTGGATTTTCTTATAAAGTATCATACATCTTAAACAATGCATAATAGTTTGCAATCTTTGTGTAAATAATATTTATGTCTAGTTTTGGCCTTAAAACCTCCTCTTTTCAAACTTTTTGGGCAGACAAAAACTCTGCCCAGTCTGATGGACTTTCATATTGATTAATTATGTTGCGTTTTTTATAAGGGGCATTTATGAAACGTTGTTTGCAAACTCTCTATTAATAGCTTTAAATACGTTGAACTTTTGAATAATTGGGTTCTGTGACTTTCAAGATTTATTGTGTTGGTCATTAGTAAAGTGAGCAGTTGCAATTAAGCTATGATGTTCAATTATGTCTATTGACATGAAGCAATTTCCTGAGACTGCAATTTAAAATACATCTGACTTGTGAAACACGGGTCGATTAAAATAAGCGAGAGCATTTTGTAACTGGGTAAATGTAATCTTTGGCTATTTTGAAATGATCAAGCCCTTTCATAGCATAAATTTTAGATATGGTCATGGCTATTTTGAAACTGCCATGCTTGTTTCAAATACAAATGGTTTCAAAACAAGCAACAAAAAACGAAGCTAGCAACACAATCCATTGTTAACTAGAAAAATATGGATAAATCATAGCTCATAGTACTACAACATCAGTCTCATAAGGCTATACTGTTCCCGAGAAAACTGATGTAGTTTGAATACTTTGTGTACCCCAATATACACTTTTTTACATCTGATTTCCTTTTTCTACAACGGCATTGATGCCTAAGTCATATTTTTCCAAAGCTTCAAATAGTCTGCTCTGGAATGATGTTCTGCACCCTACACAGAAAAAGCTGCCTTTAACACCAACAAAAGTCACTTTTACTATACTATTGTTTGAAATAAAATATTATGCTATATTATTCTGAATCATGTTTAAGATGAACATGTTATCTATAATATTTGAAATTTCGCCGAACCATTGTTTATGAAACATTTAAAATACAAATGGGTATTTGTCACTGCTCTCAAACTAGTTCATATATTTTACTAAAAGTTGCTGTAAAAATGTTTTATTAAACATTTGCTTATATGTTTTTCTACCCTAAACATTTATTTCAAGTATTAAATAATCTGTGTCTTCAAATAATCTGTGTCTTAAATAATAAATGTGTCTTCAATAGCATAGTTGGAGGTATTGTATGGCAATCGTAAACATACTGTCATCATAGCATTAAAATCTATTCTAGTAATTTGTTTCATATTCGCATAAAAAGCAAATTTCACTGAATGTCAGACTTACAATCAGCCCATAAAAAACTAATGGGCCAAATGCTATTCTTACTATAACTTTAAATCATGCATGGCGTCTCATGTACATATCCAAAAATTTGAAAAAAAAGAAAATTATTAGTTCAGAATATATTTATATTTTGTTGCAAGAAACAGATGTCATCATATTCTTACATCTGATTAAGTAATAAGCCATTAATTTTATTACCACACACATAAAACAGCAAAAATACTAGATAAACTATGTGAATATTTATGTATTGCTTCAAATTCATTCAAGCAATTTTATATGCTAGTATCTGTGTTTTTATGACTAGACATGAAAGTAAATGTTATTCCCTAGCCCTCTGTGAAGTTCATAGGCAATTTTATCACCAAGCATTTAATATTTTCCAAACGGTTCATTGTGAACTAAATGGTACTGTAAAGTGTACTAACTTTGGACACTCTACAAATTGGCAATCAAAGAAAAAAATTCTTAAAACTCGGAATATTTTGGAAAACCCATTGATTTATACTTATATGTTTATTTGTCAAATTTTAAGTTTTTTCAGATGGCTGTTTGTGGAAATTCTATTACAGCATTATCTAATTGTTGTACAGTAAATTAATGCATTATACAAGTATGAATTTTGCCGTGCAAATTATGTATCCACTCCTATCTAACAATTAACAATCTACAAGGGGCTGTTGGGGCAAGAACATTTTGTGTGTGGACATTTTATATCGTGTAATTTAGTACTGATTGTGAAGTAAACAGATAAAAAAAATACATTTTAACAAAAAGATATGTAACATTTATTTCAGTGGATCAAAGCAAAGAGGACTTTTTAATAAAAAAGTGTATTTTTTTTGTTTTGTATGTATATAATTCAGTAATTGTAAATAGTTGTTTTGTACTGCAAAAATGACTGAACATGTCTCAATATATTCATTGTTATAATATTTATTATTTGAATGTTTAGTTAATAGTTTGGTTAGTTGGTATTTTACTTTATTGATTTCAAAACAAGGATGTATACATTTCAGAATGGGCTGGTAGATACCAGTTAATTATCTGATACATGTTAACATTAACTTTTGTTATTGTAAGGTCTTATACTCTAGTCCTATTTTCTATGGTGGTAAAGCCTTTACTCTGCGCTATCTGACATAGCTGTGAATTAATATAAGTAAGTGGTAAATTTGAATTATGAATTGTGTAAAGGTGTCTTTGTACTAATGTGGTTCTGATCTTGAATCTGGTGTTTTTCAGGTGTTTTGTATGGAGTAAACAGACATCACACATATATGGCAGATTGCGAAGTGTGACTGATGTTTTGGAATTTTGCCATGGTATAACCATCTGTAGTTAATAAGTGAGTTAAGTTTTAATTACGCCTTTCATTGTGTCTCATGGTCTTGGTGAACTCATCGTCTTGCGATATTCTGGAATCACCGGAGGCGACAGAGACAGTGGAGCCCCTAAATATATGTTGACATGGGATAAGACATAACATAACACCTGCATGATTTTCAGATGAATCTGCACTGCTGAGGTTGTGTCACTTCCTTCAGTTAAGTGTTGATGGTGTTCCTGGGTGAAAGTTGTGGAAAGGTATTTAAGCATACATGACTCGTTAATTGGTTGTGAGTTGTGGTGCTCCACCAAACCTCTGCTGGAACACATGTCACATCACCCAAATTTGTGGAAAATTTTGGCATTTATATAACAGAGAACGTACAGGTGAATCCAAAGACCCAGGAGATGGACTTAGATATAAACTGAATTTTTACCGAATATTGTGATTGACTGCAACTTTGGAGAAATGGTAACTTTACATGGACCGCGGGAAACACTTTTGTACTTGATTAATATTGACAATGTGCTAGTAGTTGTCTATGTGAACATGTTCGACTGGTAAACTACATGTCAATGTAAGAAAAATTACACTGTTGCTATTCTACTAGTATGGAGTGTAATTAAGTAGTGACAAGTAGTTGTGTAGTACTTGTTTTATGTTATTTTCTGCTTCAAACCTAACTGCATGTGCAGATCCTATTTGAGTTTTTATTAAACAACACACAGGCATAATGGAGTATATTTGGGTTAGAAATTTGGCATCAGACTTACAAGCTCAGTTTTAACTTACATGAATTGAACAACAATTATTTGTCCGTGAAGTAGCTGGTCTATATTAGTTATATTGTGTTCTGGAAAACTTGAACTTTCTATGTACATTGAAAGTGTTTTTTTTTTTTTACTTTTCTGACATTTTCACTGCATTTTGTAACTTATGTTTGTTAGATTTACAAATGATGCTGGCATTAATTGTGGGGTAAAGTGAGTAAAACATTTTTTTCTTTGTTTTAGTGGGTTTGGGGCAGCTTGTATGACTGAGTATTAGACAACTGTGTCCTGAAATTTAATAGACAGTATTTAAGCTACTCTTGTGTTTAACTCAATTTGGTGTCTACACTGTACTTAAGTTATACTGGTGAATAATTTAGCCTGGTGCTAATTGTGTGTGGAGCGTGTATTTTAATGTCAAGATACAAACATCTGTTCATAGTAGTGACAGTATTTCGATGATTGAAAATTTTCCTTTTAAATGCTGATTTGAGTTGCTTAAGGTTATGGGATCTTATAATCTGGCCCCATCCTTTTTTGGTATTCAGCATGCAGCCCAAAAGAAGCCTCTTGGTGATATTTTGGAAGCATTTAACAGTTTGTCAATGGAACAACAAGCACAGCTAAAGACTACTCTTCAACTGAAACCTGTTCAGCCACCTTCGGCATTGTTCTTCCAGTTTGTCAAGGACTCATTGTGACGGCTATCTACGGATCTATTAAGGACTAGGCCCAGGAGATCCTTCTGCACATAGGCAGGAAGCCACCATCTGATATATTAGAACATTATAAAATGATGTTCAGAGATGTCAACCCTTAACATGTTTTATTGGCGCAGTTTTATGCAGACAAACAGCAGTCAGGAGAGAGCTTGACGGCATGGTATGCAAGGTTGGAAGACTTGGCCAGCAGAATTAAGACGCTTCTATTATCACACCTGATAATTATGATATAGTTATCATTACTCAGTCGTGAACAAAGATGACCAGTGAACAAATGAAAAATGCTCTCAGGCATAAGTTTGATGCCATGACAAGTCATTCCCAGTTTGTGGTGAAGGAGAGGGAAGTTGAGTTTGAGTTTGCTGCAACGACAGCCAAAGTCAATCAACAAAATGCAGAGGAACCTCTATAGTTTAAGTATAGCTTGGATTCTATCCTGAAACAAGTCTAAGAATCAGTTAAAGTCACTTTCTGCCAATCCACATTCCAGGTAGACCAAACAGGGGAAGTCATCCAACATCCGCTGTTGCAATTGTAATCAAATTGGACATGTTAAAAGCAACTGTCCTTTAAATTCAACTGGCTGGAAGGAGGGAGCAGTCGCTCCTTATTCACAAAACTCATTGGTAAACCAAGGAAGTTTTACTGTCAACGTGCGTCTAAGTAAATCACTGGATTTTATTTATTTATTTGGGGTTTTAAATTGCTTTCAACACTTTACAGGTCATATCACAACGGGTAGTTGGAAAGACAGAGGAAACCAGTACATACCGCTCGTTAGGGTTCTGTGCTGTAAACTGCCGACCAACGGCAAGCAACTACCTGCTGTCCCACTTGAGGCCATGCCGGAAACTGAACCCCGGCCTCAGAGGTGGGAGGCGAGAGTGTTACAACTCTGCCACCGTGGCCTCCCATCACTGGATTTGAATATTCAGCCTTTGGAGCATCTACGGACTGTGGAAGGAGCAGGAGGACATGAACTATCGTATCTTAGATATGTTGAAGTGGTGATTACCTGTCCTGATATTAATATGGAAAACTTATCAGTTATTATGTTGGTGCTACCAGATACTAAGTATCACAACAGAGTTCCAGTACTTTTGGGGACCAATATCTTCTGAAAGACGGACAATCTGTGCAGAATCTAGTTTAGAAATCTGTATTAGCTCAGTTGATTAAGCAGCAGGTGATGCTAAAGAATGAAGGCTCTCTGGGAGCTCTGACGATGACAAAAGCATTAATCATACCTCCAAATGCTCGGATGATTATCAAAGGTCAAACACATGTGAAACTCTTTGCACCTGTATGACAGTTTGTATGGATGAGTCCAAAATGACTAGCTTGCCAAAAGGTGCAGTCATATCACCAAGTGTTGGTTATCTTGAACCAGGTACATCAACCACAAAGCTGCCTGTGGAAATTGCTAATCATCTGCAACAAGCTGTCGCAATTCAGGCTTAGAAGAGCAGGGGAAGAGGTACTTAGAAGACTTAGAAGATGGCCAAGTGTTTTCTTTTTGTAATCTTATATTTGTTTTTGACATGTCACATTACAATTTACAATATTAAAAAACTTTTTTTCACACTGCTAAAGTCTTGTTAATATGTAAACACAACCACTTAAGGAAAACATCTTTTTCCACCTCATACCAAACATACATATACAAATTTTTGGTTGGAAAGAAATCACTAGCGGATCCAGGGGGTGGGGGGTTCAGGGGGTTCGAACCCCCCCTTGAAAAAATATGTAAAGGGGTTCCACCCAAAGTACAAAATTTTGTCTTGAGAGTGGTGTTAAAATTACAGGAAATGCACTATATTTTTTACCAAAAATTATTTTTTCCCATTGGGCATGCCCCACAACCCCCTTTGTTAGTCTGTCTTTTATTATCAATAAAATAACTACGTAGAAAGAAAAGAGGCTTTTATGATTTGATCTGCATTGGAATATATAATATTTGCCATATATTATCAAATAATTCAATATATAGTAATTTTTTTTATCTATGTAGTAAAATCCCAATAAAATTTTTAATACTGTAAACTTGATTTTGAAACCAATTGAATTTTCCAGCCACTTTTCTAATTGATTCCAAAAGAACATTGATTCATTACAATAAAAAATTATGTTCTAAATTGTCAATGTTTTGACAATAATGACATGTTGGTGAGTCTATTTTATTCCAAATATGCAATTGATAATTACAGTTGAAAACTCTGTGCAAGATTTTAAACTGAATTATTATTATATTATATACTGTTATTATATATGTAAGAAGCAAAATTCTTGTTTGGAGAATGTATATTAATTTGCAATCTACTTTATCTGAAAACGGGTAATAATCAATCCATTTGTTCTGACTTTTTGGGGTAGCATATTGTTGCTGGGTGAGGTACTGTAGTGGGAAGGGAGAAATTATTGATTTGTTCTGCTGTGTCTCGAACTCACATCCTTCTCATTACACACAGAAATAAACACAAGTCTAGCTCTTTAATCAGCTGAGCTAAAGGGGAATCCCCGGAAGCCCAGGTATTAATAGAACTGATATACATGAGGATAATTCATACCACCCCTCCAAGGAAAGACCTGTCCTCAGGTCTTACATGACTACATTATTACACTTTACTCGCTTGGCTTTGAGACGGAAGGATGTTTAGGCATCTCACCATGTAGTGGGAAGGGAGAAGTTATAGATTGGTTCTGATGTTTCTCGAACTCACAGTCATCTCATTACACACAGAAATAAACGTAAGTCTAGCTCATTAATCAGCTGAGCTTAAGGGAATCCCCAGAAGCCCAGGTATTAATAGAACCGATATACGTGAGGATATAACAGGTACTGTAGTACAATTTTGCTAGATACTTTCTTAAAATGTGTCAAACACAGGTCTGGAACATTTATTTTACTGGTTGAAACCTTGTTAGGGATGCTTTTCAACCTGACTGCAACTGAACTTATAATTTGACTGTATTGTAAATGATTTATCTCTATATTAAATTTATTCTCCAAACTATCATTTCCTTGAAAAAATCCATTCTCATTCAGGATATCTCTTGCACTATGTATCCCATTGTCAATCCATTGTCTGAAACCTGTGGATATATAGTTTTTACTTATTGTAAAAATTCATTAAAGAAAATTGGTTGTTGTTCTTTGACAAATTCTTGTGTCCTATAAACTTAAACCAAACTTTTGCTAGATCTTTATGGAATAATGATTTAGGAGAGATATGGAGACTTTCCAAAGAAAGCTTTTACGCAAGTTGTTCCACTTTGATACCCATTAGGACCTCTGGTAATATTGTCCATTTGACTTCTCTGTAGGTTTTTAACCTTTTTATCCACATTACTTTTTGCCGCATTGACAATGTAGTAAGTTTTGACCATTTGGAGACCACCGTTTTCAATTGGTTGGATGATACTTTCTTCAGAGATTACATGTAAGTCATTGTTCCAGGTAAAATCATTATTATCAGTAATATATAAAAATGGATTAACTGCTATAGCCAATAGAATAAAAAATCTTGGATAAAATTATCTCTAAAATCAGTCATGCTTTGTAAAGGGTTGTTTCATTGGAGAAAACACAAGAGCATCAAAAATCCAGTGTGGCTTCTTGTCAGATCCAGTCAATATTGAAAGGGGCTGCAGACAAGGAGATCCTATTGCATCTTACTTATTGTGATCAGATACTTTTACTATTGGCAAAGTTTAATAAGCAATTAGTTGGAATTACAATTGAACAGACAACATACAAGATAACACAGTTATCACACCAAACTTATTTTGGATGGTTCTGAGCTTTCCCTGCCGGCAGCATTGAACACATAATAAATATTTGGAACGTTATCTGGACTGAAAATCAATACTGATAAAACTAAACTAGTCTGCATTAGTAAGAAATGCTATTCAAGAGATAAATTAGATCTAAAACAGATTTTATATGGGGAGCTACTGAATTTAGCTTCCTGGGAATATTTTTTCTGTAAACCTAAGTAAAATGGTGGATCTAAGTTTTCAGCCTGTTGTCTTCCAAATTGAAACCTTACTGAAAAGATGGAGAAATCGTTTACTAACACCACTATGAAATATATGTGCTATTAAATCACTATTACTTCCTAATTTTTCATATCTATTTATATCTATCCTGAGCCCAAATGTAGATTTGATAGTTCAAATTAATAAAATATTCTACACCTATATTTAGGACGAAAAGCAGCGATTTACCATGTAAAGGAGGACTGAAAGTGGTTAAAATAAAGTATGTATTAGGTCTTTGAAAGTGACATGGATATGGAGGATATGCATAAATGACGATGCTCTATTGATAAATTTAGCATCCTTAAATATAGGCTGTTAGAAAAAAATATTTTTCATGCGGCGACAATGGGCTTATAGATGTGCACATATAATGAACAATATGTTCTGGAAAGACGTACCCTTTGCATGGGGAGACTTTATGATACAACTCGTAGAACACAGTGCACCACATGAAAAGTTATGTTGACCTATTTGGTATAACCCCAAAATTTTACAAATTCCTCTTTGAGCCTAGACTATATAAAAAGATATTATCTCTCCTATCGATTTGTTTACAAAGGAAGGATATGTGCTAACTTTGGAAGAAATTAAAATATTTTTCCATATTACAGTTGATCATTCAACTTATCACAGAATTTACTCAGCTCTAATTAAATATATAAAGAAAATTAACTATAGTGTCCAGAGTACTAAAAACCTTTCAGTTTACTTATGATCAAAGTTTTGACAAAATCAAATGAAGGAAGCAAGGATTTTTATACTATTTTAGATGACAAAAACAATAATTGTACCTTTAAATATATAGAAAAGTGGACAAGATGATTAGCAATACCTTCAGACAAAAAACACTGGACTATGATTCATAAAATTGGCGTCTATACCATGAATTACAATACCATCAGAAAGAATTGCTACAACTGATTATTTCCTCCACCAAGAGGTATTATTTTCAATACTGTCTGCTTGTGTTTCTCTGTTTGTTGTGTTAGCAGCATTATGCAAATACCACTAGTTATAACTAATGTGTCCAACTTAGATATTGTTAAATTTTTGGATACAAAAAATAACCTGGATTTACCCATTTACTTATTATTACATGCCTTGGCATAGGTATACACTCTCCAAGGGTGTTCTTGTTATGTATAATTTTACCTAATTATGTTATTTCTATTGACAGCAATACTTCAATTAATAACTTGTACAGCTTCATAACTTATAGTTTACTAATTAATTATTTGATCTTGCTATTAAACACCATTCTTTTGGAACTGCAGCAAAAATTCCATAGTAGTGTGATCTGTTATCTGATTATTTGCTTCTATTCATAAATTTGTCAAACAGTTTGGCTATAGTTTTGGTTTTGATGCCCCACTGTTTGGAATGCTCTTCCCGATGACATTTGTGCATTTCCCTCTGTAGGCAGCTTAAAACCTACCTGTATACCAAGGCATACCTTAGTCTTACTATTCCCCTTTTGTTCCCTGTCGTGCATGACCTCTTTTCTTTTCCTGAATACTGAACTTGGTTGGCTGTTTTTGGTTCTGTTGTGCCTTAGAGTCTTTGTAAAAGGGAGATTAAGTGCCATAAAAGTCCAATTACAATTGGAGTATTTTGAAATTTTAAAACCATTCAAAACTATAATGTCAATATTTGTTTGTGTGCAACAGAGATAATTATAGTAGATAATTTTACAGATAATTAACTTAAACATACCTATTGTATAATTAACATTATTTAAAATTTTGTGTACATACTGTGACCCTTTTGGTTTGACTTAACATAATGAATTCATCACCTGTTGATAAAGTTTTGTCTTTGCCACCTGATAAAATCTTTCAGGCAATCTTTTCACAATGTCAATAATAATCATAGCAAAATCTTTCATCTCCTGTTACTTCCATCAGATAAATGTTTGATCCATGAATTATTTTTGCATTGTGTGAATGCTATAAATATCTGGTATTTTGAGTCCCCATATTCTTAAAATCATTTATTGTTGTGTTCTTTTTATTCAAGGGTTTTTTGTTGCATAGGAATTAAATCGTAATTTATTCATATTTTGAAGTATATTAACAGGTGTATACATGCTGCGGAATATATGCAAGAATTTTGTGATGACAAGGCTTCAATATTTTTATGTATTTTTCCTACCCAAGAAAGGTTTCTTGAACCCCATATATAGAGTAACTTCTCCACTGTTTTTAATCTCTCAGTGTATTTTGATCTACACTAGTGCTTCAGTCTATAGAAAACCTCACCCCCAGAGTTTTAAAATATGTTGTTTGGTTGTGGGGGTGTAAAACATAAAAGTTGTACACGTTTCATTGCAGCAGATATTTAAAATGGATTTCTTGTTTTTGTTCAAATTAATTTGATTGGTTGACCTTTGACCTTAGGTCAAACACTCCCGCCTAAAAGCACATTGCCACCCACTCTTGAGAGGGAAGTCAGTGGGATAGGACGCCATTGTAACAAGTTGTAAAATTTAATATTTTATGTTTGAAGTTTATGGGTTGAAAGGTTTTATATTTTAGTGTTTTATTGGCGTCCGTTGCCCTGTCATGTAACATGTATTAGTATTTGTGTTGTTGTACCATATTAGTAGAACCAAGCTAACTTGACGAGTGTATGTAGAGTGTTATGTAATTAGATTTCAAGGTTATGTAACTTCTCTCGTGGACTTTAATACTGTTGGCGAATATTGAAAGCTTAATTGATAGTATTCTTTTCATATCAAAATGCCAAAAGTTTTCCAGTGTTCTTCTTGTGGGGGGCAACATAAAAGGCCGGTTGGTGCCAAGTGTCAATATAAAAACAATGATAATGCGGAAAGTACTTTGTCTGGCACTCAGAGTACTCAGAGTACAAGTGAAAATACAAATGCAGAGATATTAAATGCGCTTAAAACGGCCATAGAGCAGAGGATAGACAGGACTGAGGAGCAACTTCACAGTCGTCCACTATCTGGGACTGATGCTGCTGGCAATGACGTGAGTACTTCTTCTTCTCAAGAGGTTGATGAGATGCTTGACACTGGGGATGACGCTGTTATTCCAAGTACACAATTCTTGAAAAAAATGAAGCCACATATAAGCTGCAGTTGACGAAAGGCTCCAAAAACAATAATTGTACCTTTAAATATATAGAAAAGTGGACAAGATGATTAGCAATACCTTCAGACAAAAAACACTGGACTATGATTCATAAAATTGGCGTCTATACCATGAATTACAATACCATCAGAAAGAATTGCTACAACTGATTATTTCCTCCACCAAGAGGTATTATTTTCAATACTGTCTGCTTGTGTTTCTCTGTTTGTTGTGTTAGCAGCATTATGCAAATACCACTAGTTATAACTAATGTGTCCAACTTAGATATTGTTAAATTTTTGGATACAAAAAATAACCTGGATTTACCCATTTACTTATTATTACATGCCTTGGCATAGGTATACACTCTCCAAGGGTGTTCTTGTTATGTATAATTTTACCTAATTATGTTATTTCTATTGACAGCAATACTTCAATTAATAACTTGTACAGCTTCATAACTTATAGTTTACTAATTAATTATTTGATCTTGCTATTAAACACCATTCTTTTGGAACTGCAGCAAAAATTCCATAGTAGTGTGATCTGTTATCTGATTATTTGCTTCTATTCATAAATTTGTCAAACAGTTTGGCTATAGTTTTGGTTTTGATGCCCCACTGTTTGGAATGCTCTTCCCGATGACATTTGTGCATTTCCCTCTGTAGGCAGCTTAAAACCTACCTGTATACCAAGGCATACCTTAGTCTTACTATTCCCCTTTTGTTCCCTGTCGTGCATGACCTCTTTTCTTTTCCTGAATACTGAACTTGGTTGGCTGTTTTTGGTTCTGTTGTGCCTTAGAGTCTTTGTAAAAGGGAGATTAAGTGCCATAAAAGTCCAATTACAATTGGAGTATTTTGAAATTTTAAAACCATTCAAAACTATAATGTCAATATTTGTTTGTGTGCAACAGAGATAATTATAGTAGATAATTTTACAGATAATTAACTTAAACATACCTATTGTATAATTAACATTATTTAAAATTTTGTGTACATACTGTGAACCTTTTGGTTTGACTTAACATAATGAATTCATCACCTGTTGATAAAGTTTTGTCTTTGCCACCTGATAAAATCTTTCAGGCAATCTTTTCACAATGTCAATAATAATCATAGCAAAATCTTTCATCTCCTGTTACTTCCATCAGATAAATGTTTGATCCATGAATTATTTTTGCATTGTGTGAATGCTATAAATATCTGGTATTTTGAGTCCCCATATTCTTAAAATCATTTATTGTTGTGTTCTTTTTATTCAAGGGTTTTTTGTTGCATAGGAATTAAATCGTAATTTATTCATATTTTGAAGTATATTAACAGGTGTATACATGCTGCGGAATATATGCAAGAATTTTGTGATGACAAGGCTTCAATATTTTTATGTATTTTTCCTACCCAAGAAAGGTTTCTTGAACCCCATATATAGAGTAACTTCTCCACTGTTTTTAATCTCTCAGTGTATTTTGATCTACACTAGTGCTTCAGTCTATAGAAAACCTCACCCCCAGAGTTTTAAAATATGTTGTTTGGTTGTGGGGGTGTAAAACATAAAAGTTGTACACGTTTCATTGCAGCAGATATTTAAAATGCATTTCTTGTTTTTGTTCAAATTAATTTGATTGGTTGACCTTTGACCTTAGGTCAAACACTCCCGCCTAAAAGCACATTGCCACCCACTCTTGAGAGGGAAGTCAGTGGGATAGGACGCCATTGTAACAAGTTGTAAAATTTAATATTTTATGTTTGAAGTTTATGGGTTGAAAGGTTTTATATTTTAGTGTTTTATTGGCGTCCGTTGCCCTGTCATGTAACATGTATTAGTATTTGTGTTGTTGTACCATATTAGTAGAACCAAGCTAACTTGACGAGTGTATGTAGAGTGTTATGTAATTAGATTTCAAGGTTATGTAACTTCTCTCGTGGACTTTAATACTGTTGGCGAATATTGAAAGCTTAATTGATAGTATTCTTTTCATATCAAAATGCCAAAAGTTTTCCAGTGTTCTTCTTGTGGGGGGCAACATAAAAGGCCGGTTGGTGCCAAGTGTCAATATAAAAACAATGATAATGCGGAAAGTACTTTGTCTGGCACTCAGAGTACTCAGAGTACAAGTGAAAATACAAATGCAGAGATATTAAATGCGCTTAAAACGGCCATAGAGCAGAGGATAGACAGGACTGAGGAGCAACTTCACAGTCGTCCACTATCTGGGACTGATGCTGCTGGCAATGACGTGAGTACTTCTTCTTCTCAAGAGGTTGATGAGATGCTTGACACTGGGGATGACGCTGTTATTCCAAGTACACAATTCTTGAAAAAAATGAAGCCACATATAAGCTGCAGTTGACGAAAGGCTCCAAAAACAATAATTGTACCTTTAAATATATAGAAAAGTGGACAAGATGATTAGCAATACCTTCAGACAAAAAACACTGGACTATGATTCATAAAATTGGCGTCTATACCATGAATTACAATACCATCAGAAAGAATTGCTACAACTGATTATTTCCTCCACCAAGAGGTATTATTTTCAATACTGTCTGCTTGTGTTTCTCTGTTTGTTGTGTTAGCAGCATTATGCAAATACCACTAGTTATAACTAATGTGTCCAACTTAGATATTGTTAAATTTTTGGATACAAAAAATAACCTGGATTTACCCATTTACTTATTATTACATGCCTTGGCATAGGTATACACTCTCCAAGGGTGTTCTTGTTATGTATAATTTTACCTAATTATGTTATTTCTATTGACAGCAATACTTCAATTAATAACTTGTACAGCTTCATAACTTATAGTTTACTAATTAATTATTTGATCTTGCTATTAAACACCATTCTTTTGGAACTGCAGCAAAAATTCCATAGTAGTGTGATCTGTTATCTGATTATTTGCTTCTATTCATAAATTTGTCAAACAGTTTGGCTATAGTTTTGGTTTTGATGCCCCACTGTTTGGAATGCTCTTCCCGATGACATTTGTGCATTTCCCTCTGTAGGCAGCTTAAAACCTACCTGTATACCAAGGCATACCTTAGTCTTACTATTCCCCTTTTGTTCCCTGTCGTGCATGACCTCTTTTCTTTTCCTGAATACTGAACTTGGTTGGCTGTTTTTGGTTCTGTTGTGCCTTAGAGTCTTTGTAAAAGGGAGATTAAGTGCCATAAAAGTCCAATTACAATTGGAGTATTTTGAAATTTTAAAACCATTCAAAACTATAATGTCAATATTTGTTTGTGTGCAACAGAGATAATTATAGTAGATAATTTTACAGATAATTAACTTAAACATACCTATTGTATAATTAACATTATTTAAAATTTTGTGTACATACTGTGACCCTTTTGGTTTGACTTAACATAATGAATTCATCACCTGTTGATAAAGTTTTGTCTTTGCCACCTGATAAAATCTTTCAGGCAATCTTTTCACAATGTCAATAATAATCATAGCAAAATCTTTCATCTCCTGTTACTTCCATCAGATAAATGTTTGATCCATGAATTATTTTTGCATTGTGTGAATGCTATAAATATCTGGTATTTTGAGTCCCCATATTCTTAAAATCATTTATTGTTGTGTTCTTTTTATTCAAGGGTTTTTTGTTGCATAGGAATTAAATCGTAATTTATTCATATTTTGAAGTATATTAACAGGTGTATACATGCTGCGGAATATATGCAAGAATTTTGTGATGACAAGGCTTCAATATTTTTATGTATTTTTCCTACCCAAGAAAGGTTTCTTGAACCCCATATATAGAGTAACTTCTCCACTGTTTTTAATCTCTCAGTGTATTTTGATCTACACTAGTGCTTCAGTCTATAGAAAACCCCACCCCCAGAGTTTTAAAATATGTTGTTTGGTTGTGGGGGTGTAAAACATAAAAGTTGTACACGTTTCATTGCAGCAGATATTTAAAATGCATTTCTTGTTTTTGTTCAAATTAATTTGATTGGTTGACCTTTGACCTTAGGTCAAACACTCCCGCCTAAAAGCACATTGCCACCCACTCTTGAGAGGGAAGTCAGTGGGATAGGACGCCATTGTAACAAGTTGTAAAATTTAATATTTTATGTTTGAAGTTTATGGGTTGAAAGGTTTTATATTTTAGTGTTTTATTGGCGTCCGTTGCCCTGTCATGTAACATGTATTAGTATTTGTGTTGTTGTACCATATTAGTAGAACCAAGCTAACTTGACGAGTGTATGTAGAGTGTTATGTAATTAGATTTCAAGGTTATGTAACTTCTCTCGTGGACTTTAATACTGTTGGCGAATATTGAAAGCTTAATTGATAGTATTCTTTTCATATCAAAATGCCAAAAGTTTTCCAGTGTTCTTCTTGTGGGGGGCAACATAAAAGGCCGGTTGGTGCCAAGTGTCAATATAAAAACAATGATAATGCGGAAAGTACTTTGTCTGGCACTCAGAGTACTCAGAGTACAAGTGAAAATACAAATGCAGAGATATTAAATGCGCTTAAAACGGCCATAGAGCAGAGGATAGACAGGACTGAGGAGCAACTTCACAGTCGTCCACTATCTGGGACTGATGCTGCTGGCAATGACGTGAGTACTTCTTCTTCTCAAGAGGTTGATGAGATGCTTGACACTGGGGATGACGCTGTTATTCCAAGTACACAATTCTTGAAAAAAATGAAGCCACATATAAGCTGCAGTTGACGAAAGGCTCCAAAAACAATAATTGTACCTTTAAATATATAGAAAAGTGGACAAGATGATTAGCAATACCTTCAGACAAAAAACACTGGACTATGATTCATAAAATTGGCGTCTATACCATGAATTACAATACCATCAGAAAGAATTGCTACAACTGATTATTTCCTCCACCAAGAGGTATTATTTTCAATACTGTCTGCTTGTGTTTCTCTGTTTGTTGTGTTAGCAGCATTATGCAAATACCACTAGTTATAACTAATGTGTCCAACTTAGATATTGTTAAATTTTTGGATACAAAAAATAACCTGGATTTACCCATTTACTTATTATTACATGCCTTGGCATAGGTATACACTCTCCAAGGGTGTTCTTGTTATGTATAATTTTACCTAATTATGTTATTTCTATTGACAGCAATACTTCAATTAATAACTTGTACAGCTTCATAACTTATAGTTTACTAATTAATTATTTGATCTTGCTATTAAACACCATTCTTTTGGAACTGCAGCAAAAATTCCATAGTAGTGTGATCTGTTATCTGATTATTTGCTTCTATTCATAAATTTGTCAAACAGTTTGGCTATAGTTTTGGTTTTGATGCCCCACTGTTTGGAATGCTCTTCCCGATGACATTTGTGCATTTCCCTCTGTAGGCAGCTTAAAACCTACCTGTATACCAAGGCATACCTTAGTCTTACTATTCCCCTTTTGTTCCCTGTCGTGCATGACCTCTTTTCTTTTCCTGAATACTGAACTTGGTTGGCTGTTTTTGGTTCTGTTGTGCCTTAGAGTCTTTGTAAAAGGGAGATTAAGTGCCATAAAAGTCCAATTACAATTGGAGTATTTTGAAATTTTAAAACCATTCAAAACTATAATGTCAATATTTGTTTGTGTGCAACAGAGATAATTATAGTAGATAATTTTACAGATAATTAACTTAAACATACCTATTGTATAATTAACATTATTTAAAATTTTGTGTACATACTGTGACCCTTTTGGTTTGACTTAACATAATGAATTCATCACCTGTTGATAAAGTTTTGTCTTTGCCACCTGATAAAACCTTTCAGGCAATCTTTTCACAATGTCAATAATAATCATAGCAAAATCTTTCATCTCCTGTTACTTCCATCAGATAAATGTTTGATCCATGAATTATTTTTGCATTGTGTGAATGCTATAAATATCTGGTATTTTGAGTCCCCATATTCTTAAAATCATTTATTGTTGTGTTCTTTTTATTCAAGGATTTTTTGTTGCATAGGAATTAAATCGTAATTTATTCATATTTTGAAGTATATTAACAGGTGTATACATGCTGCGGAATATATGCAAGAATTTTGTGATGACAAGGCTTCAATATTTTTATGTATTTTTCCTACCCAAGAAAGGTTTCTTGAACCCCATATATAGAGTAACTTCTCCACTGTTTTTAATCTCTCAGTGTATTTTGATCTACACTAGTGCTTCAGTCTATAGAAAACCTCACCCCCAGAGTTTTAAAATATGTTGTTTGGTTGTGGGGGTGTAAAACATAAAAGTTGTACACGTTTCATTGCAGCAGATATTTAAAATGCATTTCTTGTTTTTGTTCAAATTAATTTGATTGGTTGACCTTTGACCTTAGGTCAAACACTCCCGCCTAAAAGCACATTGCCACCCACTCTTGAGAGGGAAGTCAGTGGGATAGGACGCCATTGTAACAAGTTGTAAAATTTAATATTTTATGTTTGAAGTTTATGGGTTGAAAGGTTTTATATTTTAGTGTTTTATTGGCGTCCGTTGCCCTGTCATGTAACATGTATTAGTATTTGTGTTGTTGTACCATATTAGTAGAACCAAGCTAACTTGACGAGTGTATGTAGAGTGTTATGTAATTAGATTTCAAGGTTATGTAACTTCTCTCGTGGACTTTAATACTGTTGGCGAATATTGAAAGCTTAATTGATAGTATTCTTTTTATATCAAAATGCCAAAAGTTTTCCAGTGTTCTTCTTGTGGAGGGCAACATAAAAGGCCGGTTGGTGCCAAGTGTCAATATAAAAACAATGATAATGCGGAAAGTACTTTGTCTGGCACTCAGAGTACTCAGAGTACAAGTGAAAATACAAATGCAGAGATATTAAATGCGCTTAAAACGGCCATAGAGCAGAGGATAGACAGGACTGAGGAGCAACTTCACAGTCGTCCACTATCTGGGACTGATGCTGCTGGCAATGACGTGAGTACTTCTTCTTCTCAAGAGGTTGATGAGATGCTTGACACTGGGGATGACGCTGTTATTCCAAGTACACAATTCTTGAAAAAAATGAAGCCACATATAAGCTGCAGTTGACGAAAGGCTCCAAGAGTTGGCGCGTATCAATGAACAAGGTAGGTTCAAGTCCCAGCGTGGCGGTAATGATCAAATAAATGTTAAATATCAAGTACCTTGGCCACAAAATCATGTACTATCTGGAACTTCAAAGTCTAGAACTTCATATGATAGTTTGACCATCTTTCAATGGATGGCAGGTTTTTCTTCCGTTATAAAAGATGAAACTGATTTAAAAACAAAAAAATGCCATGCTTGAGTACCTGACAGAGTTAATGGAGGACACTCAAGATTTTGGATGGTCCTCCGCCAAAGGTGCCCATGCCCTCATCCTCTGCAGGATGGAGGAGGGCAAGGTTAACTGGCTAATGTCAGATAAGTTGGATCGCCTTAGACGAGCTCACGCTCAAAAAATTGTAAATAGTCAATCTGCCAGCAGCCAAAACAAGGTAAAATCGGACCCACAAGGTGTACCTTGCAAATATTTTTAAAGTGGTAAGTGTGCCCACAAAAATTATCATACAACAAATGGCCAACTCTATCGTCACATTTGCTCATTCTGTCATGTTCTAGGCAAAAAATTTGTTCATCAACTTAAAGATTGTCGTAGCAAACGTTAGGAAGCAAAAAACGACTAAGGCAAATGTTCCAAGTTCAAAAAGTATTTCCAGTAACCTCAGCCATACTAGTAGCATTCACTCATATCAGGTAACTAAGTATGCTACAAAAATTGTAAACACATCTCAAAAGCATGCAGGCGTAAGTTCAAACTGGAAATTGGACTATTACAAGTTCAAAAACATGTCTTTTGCACAGGTCCTAAAAAGGGCCATTAGTAACCAAAAACCTAATAACTCAAGCAATGTCACCATACCCACCAGACAGGTCCTTCCTGTGGTTAAAAAAGGCATACCCTCACAACGCCAAAAAATTGCAAAAAATTGCTGTGACCCTACAATGGCCCTTGCAAGTACTCAACCCTTGAAAACCTACAAAACTACTGCACCTAAGGTAAGTGCTGATACTAGTTTGCCTTGCAGAAATAGATTTCAAATACTGGCCGTCGACAGTGTCGTTGAGTCTTCTGATACAACAGTTGCTCACTCAAACAGGGCTCAGATAAATAAAGCAAAAACTGAGGTCTTAAATAGTAATCGCCTTCAGGCGTCCAAAAATGAAATTGGCCCAAAAAGGTCAAAAACGGAGACAAATGAGTATCAGGAAACTGACTCCTTTACCAAATATGACATACCAATTATTACCAAAAGCAAGATCCACAACTATAAGTCTGCCCTCCCTCATTGTGCTACCCTCAAGTTATGGGATGTCCAAAATAAACATAAATTTGGCTTCATTCCCCTTGGGGATCTACTTCTGCCTGAATATGTCCGCCCCCGGGAGGGCGGGGGAGATAGCATAAGTATGCATTACTCCATAAAAAATTCTGATGAGCATAATTTCATGGGGAAACAGATCACACTTAAGTCCCAACTAAATCCTGACTCTTGGGACGCCCATCTACAAGATTATTGGGACAGACAGTTGCCCCTTTTAGTCAGGTTTGGATTCCCCCTAGATTATAACAGGGGTGGGGCCTTAAAAAGTCAAGAAGAAAACCACACTTCTGCTAAGTCATTCCCTGAAGATATCAAAGCTTACTTAGAGGAAGAGATTAGTCATGGGGCTATCACTGGTCCTTTTCATAGTTGCCCTGTTAACAATTTACATATCTCCCCTATGATGACAAGGGAAAAGCCAAATGCCCCCCACCGTAGGGTCATCATTGACTTGAGTTTCCCACGGGGTCTTTCAGTTAATGCTGGGGTTGAAAAGGACATTTATCTTAACACCCCATTCATCCTTAAGTTACCTACCATAGATACCATAACTGGTCAAGTTAAAGCCCTAGGTAGGGGATGCAAGCTCTACAAAGTCGATATAAGTCGTGCCTTTCGACATATCAAACTTGACCCGTCAGATTACGACTTGTTGGGCCTACGTCATGACGCCTATTATGTCGACACTTGCTTGCCGTTCGGGTACAGGAATGGAAGTGCGCTGTTTCAATGCATAAGTGACACTGTGCGTCATATCATGTGTCAACGTCACTTTGACGTTATCAACTATATTGACGATATCCTCAGAATTGACGTTCCAAGCAAGATTGACGCCTCGTTTGACGCTTTGCGTCACCTCCTCGGTCAATTAGGTTTTCAAATTTCACAGAAAAAGTTGTACCCCCCCACTACTCAGCTAAACTGCTTAGGCATCGTGGTCGACACCAAAAATTTCACAGTTTCTATTCCTGTAGATAAACTTCAGGAAATTATCAATACATGTCTTCTGTGGCATCATAGAAAATACTGTAATAAAAAACAGCTTCAATCACTCTTGGGCAGCCTTTTGTACATTAGTAAGTGTGTTCGAGCATCCAGGTTCTTCCTAAATCGCCTATTAGAAGTTTTACGGTCAATGGAAGATAGGAAACAAGTACCCATTACACTCGAGGACAAAAGAGATATCAATTGGTTTATAAAATTTCTACCACACTACAATGGCGTCACATTCTTTGACCATAAACCAGTCAATTACTCCATTGAACTAGATGCTAGTCTCCAGGGCTTGGGTGCCAGATGGGATAACCAGGTTTATGCCCTGTCCCTACCCCTCGGGTACCTTGACCTCCAAATCGTCCACCTAGAAATGCTTAACATTTTGGCGGCTATTAGACTTTGGCAGGATCAATGGAAAGACAAAAAGGTTGCCATAGCCTGTGATAATCTGGCTGTAGTCCAGGTTCTTAATATAGGTAGGACTCGAGACCTAACACTAGCTGCCAATGCAAGGAATATTCACTATCAGGCTGCAGTTAGCAATATCTACCTTAAAGTTACTCACATTCCAGGCAACAAAAATGTAATTGCAGACTTGCTATCAAGGTGGCAAACCACAGTTAACCCACAAGCTCGCTTGAAAGCTTGCCTTCCTAATTTTAGTTGGGTAAATATCACACAAGATGCAATAACTATTGACTGGTCCATTTAAACATGTATTATATATTCCTAGGCCTTCACCCGTCAATGGCTGCTTTGCTAAGACAAGGCTTACAGAAAACACACTTAGCCTTCCGACCCTCAACTGCAAGAGGCTATGACAGCATGTTCAGGTTGTTTCTGGCTTTTACAATTTTCATGAGAATCAATGTCCTGGCCCTCTCTCCCTTGGCACTAATAGCCTACCTTCAATTCTTGGAAACTAATAAAATATCTGCAGCCTCCATGTCCAACCACTTGTCCGCAATAAAGGCCAAATTGGCTTTATTTGGCCTTCCAGTTTATCCATTTTCTGATCCAAGAATCAAGTATTTCCAAAAAGCAATGATACTCCATCGTCCCTTTAAGGTCACCCTAAAGAAGATTATTGACATACATACACTCCAACTCATAGTTAGGGCCTGTGACTTTACGTACATGGGTCAGGTTTTCAAGGCTGTATATACCATAGCATTTTTTTCCTTTTTAAGGCTATCAAACTTAGTGCCCCATTGCAACAAATCATTCTCCCCCTTATATCACCTGGCCAGAGCTGACATCCTTTTTGCACCTCCTGGTCTCCAGATAATCATTAAATGGACAAAAACCCTTCAATCCAGAGATGCTGTAAAAATCATAAAAATTCCATCCTTGGGTTCCAATGCCATTTGCCCTGTAAAAGCAGTCAAAAATTTATTGCATATAACTCCAGGGCACAGAAATGATCCACTCTTTCAGTACAAAACCCCCAAAGGATGGTTTCCCCTGACAGATAACCAGGTCAGATCTCACTTTAAGTTGATACTCAGGAAGCTGGGCTTGCAAGATTCTAACTTGACCTTCCACGCCTTCCGGCGTTCAGGTGCCACCCATGCATTTAATTCTAATGTGAACATCCAACAGATTCAAAGTCATGGCACCTGGACATCGGACTGCATCTGGAGATACATTACCCTTGATCATAACACCTCTTCCCAGGTTGCATTAGCATTCAAAAAACAACTACATATTCCTACCTCCTAGTTGGGGTTTGGGGACTTCATTGACAAGAACTTTACAGTATTTGTCCCCTTATATTTGCTCTAAATTAGTTCTGTGATAATTCATACCACTTTTACATTCTAACTTGTAAACTTAAACTACCTCATATTCCACTTTAAGGCCACCTTACCATCTTCACTAGTCTATTCTAACTTTTGGGTGACTTGATGGCCACCCTTTATTCATAACACGTCTTATATTTTCAAACTTTAGGGTGACCTTAAGTTCACCCAACTTTATTAATCATCTTTGGACATTGTACTGTTCCTCAACTTAACATTATGGTAAGATGGCCTCAAACTGTAATTATTCATAATTGCATAAACTATGTGTTGATTATTCGTAAATTATTAGTACTTATTAATTAACAATGGATGGATTGTATATAAACATTAGTGTTTTATAGTGTAAATAAAATATTATATATCCCCACTTGCCTTGTTGTCACTGTCTTGTATCTGAGGCAATGTGGGGGTGTAAAACATAAAAGTTGTACACATTTCATTGCAGCAGATATTTGAAATGCATTTCTTGTTTTTGTTCAAATTAATTTGATTGGTTGACCTTTGACCTTAGGTCAAACACTCCCGCCTAAAAGCACATTGCCACCCACTCTTGAGAGGGAAGTCAGTGGGATAGGACGCCATTGTAACAAGTTGTAAAATTCCCCTAACCCTCCCTTACACCAATGTCATGTACTAATTCTCACTTGTATTTTCAGATTGGTCCAGATGTAGCCCTGGCGGGCTGTCCTCATGAACTAGTGCCCTGCTCCTGGCTGTGCTCAGTGTTTGCTGGGTCCGGCTGTCAGGCTGTGGCCAGTGTAGCGGGCACCTGGGGCAGCCCTCTTATGGCCAGCGTTTGCATTGGTCCTAAAAACCTATATGACAAACAACAGCTACAGACACAGCTGTCATCTGTCCTCAGCTGTCGTCTTCTCATCCCTAGCGTCTCTCATCCCCACCCTAGCCACCGGGTGGGTCTCACTGTCGTGCTTTGTACAGCACTCCTTCTTGCCTTCAGCTGCTCTTCACTCCTGCCTCCTCTGCTCCTCTGGTGGTTTCGCGACCACAGCCCGGGCGGTCACAGTGTGTGAATACCTGTCACAGTATCTTTAGAAACTTTAGTAGGACATTGCCTCAGCGATACAAAAATGTTAAAATTGTGCAAGTCTCTAAGTTGTAACACTGTATGGTGATGCATAAAGGGTAAAGTAAAGTCTGTATACCATTAAGGCTTGGTGAACAATGTCAGGGCAGTTATGTAATGTTGAATTATGCATATGACTTGATCTCCCTCTCCTAGAGTCGCATGGTTCGTCTGTGGGTGCTGTGTATCGAGTTTAACCTTAAGTTTGTAAAGTGGCTTTCATTTGGACTTAAAATTGTTTATAAGTATAGGTTAAACTTGATTCTTGGCCACTTCAGTATGTCATGTTAATTATGAAGGTAATTTTAGTATTACTTATGTTTGGTGGGCATTGTGGTACTGTTCCCATCGTTTGGTTTCATTGTACATTAACTTGGTGTGTAACTACATATAACATTGGTTTAACAGTTTGTGATGACATATGATTTCATGTCAAGGTTCTGATCTTTACGTTAATGGTATTCCTATGAAAACTCACTGGCTTTTAGCTCTTTTTATGTTAGCTGAATTACTAAATCTAAGTTATCATTCATTATCTAGTGTGTATTGCATCTCATTGTTTATAATGGCTACTAAAATTGTACACATTAGGTCTCAGTAAAATCCTGTGGGTGACCCTTACCACTAAAGGTCACGGGGTTTAAGTAGTGTTTTCATTTCACAAGTAACTGGCAAATGTATCCTTAACACTCTGGCCACCAATTATTTGGTCTTTTATCTCTATTGTAAAAATTAAACCACATGTCACAGAAGTTATGGCTAATCATAAAATAATGTCTAAAAACTAAATGTCAGCATATAGTTTCAATATGGGTTAAATTCACATTGGTCACACATACTGTTAAGTAAATTGTCATCCCTGTGGAAAGGAGTATATAATAATCAATATTCCTAATGTTTAAAATATCACCCGTAGGCTAACTAAATCATAACACTTGGGTTAATTTGTAAACGGATTTTAATCCTACCAATATTTCCATTTGTCTCAAATTCTTTTAACTGAGTGTATAACAGTTAATAGTAGTTATGTTGTTTAATAAAAACTGGTAACACTTACGTTGCTTATTACTTTCGGTTGATCTACTCAAAATTTTAAATTTTAGTACTCCAGTGGCACTAAAATGTTTGCAAAAACACTGTAATGCAATTATATAAGGGTACATATTAGTAAGGAAATATGTCCTCTTAAAGGGTTCACAACCCGGTGAAAAAATAATGACTATAATTCCACATTGTATGATTAATACTCTGAAATCATTGCTATAATGTTTTAACTACTTAATTTTAGTTATAACCTTGTAACTGTTTTTATTGTTTATACATTATGTTTAGATTGGAAACATTCTTCTTCATTTACATTATGAATGTGTCTGTTAACTGTTTTAATAAGTTTTGTAACCTTAAACTAATAACACAGACAATGAGGCATGTTTTCCTCCTCACATCTGTCGCTAGTCACACATTATCTATGTTAGGACATGGTTACAATTGTGCTTTGCTTATCTTAGAACTTATTTTATGTTTTTAAAAACTTGTGATAGGGGACGTCATGGACAAGAACTTTACAGTATTTGTCCCCTTATATTTGCTCTAAATTAGTTCTGTGATAATTCATACCACTTTTACATTCTAACTTGTAAACTTAAACTACCTCATATTCCACTTTAAGGCCACCTTACCATCTTCACTAGTCTATTCTAACTTTTGGGTGACTGGATGGCCACCCTTTATTCATAACACTTCTTATATTTTCAAACTTTAGGGTGACCTTAAGTTCACCCAACTTTATTAATCATCTTTGGACATTCTACTGTTCCTCAACTTAACATTATGGTAAGATGGCCTCAAACTGTAATTATTCATAATTGCATAAACTATGTGTTGATTATTCGTAAATTATTAGTACTTATTAATTAACAATGGATGGATTGTATATAAACATTAGTGTTTTATAGTGTAAATAAAATATTATATATCCCACTTGCCTTGTTGTCACTGTCTTGTATCTGAGGCAATGTGATGCGTTTACGCTTTTTGAAGATCATTTTCTGTTTAACATAAAGTACCTAAAGATGCAATCTCAGTTTTGTTTATGCTTACCCTTTATCCAGGACGCTGTCCAAAGTCACTTAGCTGCTCAGCTCCCTATTCTGCAGAACTTAAATCTTTAATGAAAGAGTGCTGTCGTATGCTAGTTGAATAATTTTAAAAAGTTCCTCAGCAATTCTAATCCTTGTAATTTTGTTATCTGACCTTATGTTTACAGCTATTATTTCAGCCACAAGAATGAAGAGTAATTTTGAAGTTGGGCAGCCCAGCCGTTTTCGAATGAAAGAAAATACAATTTATTAGATAAAATCTTTATCCCTAAGTACTTCTAGGAACAGGTACTTCTAAATACTTCCATTCCTTTTCTATGTGATGCATTTTATGTATGTGTATCTGATTACATTGTAGATTTTGTCCAGTATATCCCTATCCCTCTACTACACAGAACTGTCAGTTTGCCCCGATGCTGATGAGACAGATCTGTGTCAGATGTGGCATATAAGAACAAATTGGAGATATCTGTGTGTTCACACACTGTATCAACAAGCTTTCCAGCATGCGGCATACAGCTGAATACTCTACCTCCAATTTATGCAGTATGGTGAGGGGGGGGGGGGCTGAACTGTAAACATGTCACACTGGTTCTATGGCTCACTATATACAGATACCACAAGTCTCAACTCACACATCACACCTTTCAGCCCTTCCTCTATCAGAGGGAGAACATTCACCACAACAGCAATACATAGGTAACATTTGCTCAGTGAAAGAAAGAAAACAAGTTAGTTGAACCGCCTTCACACATCACATCAAAGAGGGTTTGGCCTTTTTTTTCTTTTTTTTCTGTACAATAACTCATAACTAATGTGTTCTTCTGTATCTTCATGTGAAAGATACATGGCAGCCATGTATTTCTGAAACTGCTTGTGTTTGTGGTGAAGCATTTCATGTTTTCCAGATTTACCCGCATTAAACATACCACACCCCTTGCTAACAAACATATCTAACAAACATTCACTGGCCTATAAAATGCAAGGTCATTTTAATTCCAGCAGTCAACAAGAAGACTTTTTCTCAAAACTAACATTTTCATTCTTGTTTGTTGTATTCAACCATTGCCTGCTGATCTCATTGAAAAATGTTTAAACAGTGAAGCATTGGACAAATTTCCCTGATAATTATCTTGTAGAGACTTTCATTCCTCAACTGGGGATGGCAACATTGCCTTCATCATGTACCTGTGTACTGTCTCATCACCAATACCATTAAAGGGACCCTAACCTTGAGAAGTACATCTCAGAGACTTGATGCATTTGGCCTCAGGTCTTGCTGTCAGTAAGACAGGAGAATCTGAGTAAAGCTAACCAGTAATCAGATGGAAAGGGTTACCCATAAGGCTATTCTCGTAAGCCCCATTAAGAAGTGTGTTTAGAAATGTCATTTTAATTCTGAATCCCATCTGACAATGTGTCTGGTAGAAAATTCAAACCTGACAGAACATCTCTTACTGTCTAACCTGTATAACAGGCATGAAAACGATCAATTTGAATCTTTATGAAATGTATCGTTTCCCTGAGGTCCAATACCAAGCCACCCTTTGAGCAACAGTCGTTAAATGCCCCATTCACACTACAGGCGGTCTTCCTGTGGTTGGAAGTTTTTCAGTGGCAGCAAAAGTTGATCACCTAGGGTAGCCGTCGAACAGTCAGTGGCAAAACAATCAACACCGTAACTCAGCTTATGTCACAGTATTACACCAAAAGCCGACTGAATCACTACCTTATGTACACCATGGACCACACCTTGGGTTACTGTAGTTAGAAATTCATACACACAGGCGCAAAGTCGTCTGTGCATGCTGATGGTACCAAAACCAGAGACAGAAATTTCAGACAGATTAAAACTTCTGTAAGACTCGCAAGAAAATGGATGGTTCACCACTGCAAGATTGCAAACTGACGACAGACAGTGATCCAAGGACAGGGACATTTTCCCAAGCAATCAATCAGTTGTCCAAGTGCTTAATCATTCTACGCATTCTAAGGCACACCATCCAGTTTGTAAGGCATAAATCATCAAGACATTAGACATGTTCCAAGTCATACCCAGGGAGTCGATCCGGTGTTCGGTAGTTAGAAAGCTATGGTGGGATTGATTTCTGAAATAGGTAGGTTTTTAGTTGACTTCTGAAACATGAGAGATTTGAAGCACTGCGAATATCATGTGGAAGATCATTCCATAACTTCATGGACCTTAGATTTATGGATGGAAGCACAATAATGAGGAACCTGGAGAAACAAATTTTTGGGGTTGGAACGTCTTGTATTCATGGCAGACTTGTACAAGGGAAGATATAGTGCAAAATACTTAGGCTGGCCAGTGGTGAGGTACTTATAAACCCAAACTAGGGATTTGAAGATGATATGCTGTCTGATGGGTAGCCAATGAAGTGTCCTGTGTGGATATGTGGATGTGATGTAAGTGTACTTTGAAGCACCAGTGACAAACAGTGCAAGAGCATTTTGAACATATTGGAGCCTTGTAGCATTACAAGATGACAAACTGCGAAATAGAGAAGTGCAATAATCCAAACTGACCAGAGCATTTGAATCACCACTGATGTATCAACAGAAAGAAACCTCCTGATACAAAGGTTACTGCAGGTGATACCGCCTGTAGTGGCAATGGGGTATTACCTACCCCTGGATCACCCATCAGAATGATTAGCTTACCTTATAAATTGCTTACATTGATTGCTTTGTCTCCTACACTATTCGTTTGGGTTGTTCAGGCGGCCCAGGTGTCAGTCCTTCTCCCAGGTCAGGGTTTTGTTGTTGGGTACCTGTATTAGTGGTCAGGTCTCCAGTCTACCAGTGGTTAGGTAACCAGACTGATGTTATATAAGCATTTACATAACTGTTATATAACTGACCTTTATGGGGTTTGTCCTCCCTGCCCAGTTCCCTCAGTAACCAGTGTATCAAGTATTTTTATTGGTTAACCTTTGACCTTCCTGTAAATCCACGAAAATTCCATGAAGATTAGCATCACTTTGAATCTTGACGTTGAAACACTTTCCCATCCACCCATCCCTGGTTTTTGACCATTAGATCATGGATGGGTCAGGGTCAGTCTGATGCTTACTCTTAATAAATGTCATAGGTTCTTTTTTGTATTTTATAATTTCTATCATTGTAATCTCCGAGGGTTACCTTCTTCATCAACAGTTTAGAGAGGTTTCAAGGACACCCTAGTCGAAAATATATACAATTAGTAAATTTTCTCGTCCTTGACCTTGGCTTACCTGACCTTCTCTTCTGCAGGGGTTAATGGTCATCTTAGGGGTCAAAATGTTCTTAACTTGATATTCTTAACTTAGTAACTTTACTTTATTTTGGGTAATGCTTCTTTTTGTGGTCATAGAGATGGACTCTAATGACAAGTCAAGATAAGTAAATTTCTTGCATTGCTCTTAACTGTATTACTAGTCATATATATTATTACTTTGTACCTATTGTTATGACTTGTAAATACTTGAGTAGCAACTATATATATTAATGTATAATAAACTTGGTACCCGCATCTGTTGTGTCTGACTTGGGGTGGGGACTGAGAATAATCATCCAACTCTGTAATGTCTAAATATTTGTAGTATCCTTCGTAAGTGTGCAGCTTTAGGTTATATCTAACCATACTTGGTTTTCTCTGGATACCAGGTCAATCTCCCAGGCTTCAAACTTTGTGGTCACCATGAGTTTGATATCGTGATGTGACATACTGGCTGGGTTGCTGGCTGTAGGCAGGTGCTAGTCCTGGGTTCGGATGTGTCCTGTTCTCTCTGCAAATGAGAATAAAGATCAAAATATTAAACTCTATAAAAAATACCCCAATCTTCTGTAGAAAATCTCTGTGGTTTGTAGCTGGCATCTTTGCAGTTACAAATGATAAATTATGACAGCCAGAGAGGGTTTACATAGTTTTGCTTTGTTCCTGACTCTTGATCAGTCCAGTCGTAGTGAGTTGGAAAACTGGTACAGTCCTGTTAGTTTATCAATATAGATTGTCGAGGTTGATACAACTTGTCAGTTAGGGGTTTATGGCTTGTGTTGGTATTTTGCCATCTTGTTGTGGAGAAAATCCTCCTGATCCCAAGTCAGGTTGGGATTTTGATGCAGTCAAGCTGGGATGTGCTACATCCTGTTGGGGAGATAAAACCGACCCAACATTTTTATGCTTCTTTTCTGGATTTGAGGTCCTGACTTCAGACTTTAGTAACCGATCCAAGAGTCATAGAGTTGGTTATAGGGTCAACTCCAGTGGAACACCCCCATTACTGAATGACGACAGCCTGCCGCTCACTTAAGTTCTATTGTCTCATTGAAACCTTTACAGTAATGCAGTATATAAATATATGAACTATAAAGCATGAAGACAGGGAATTCTGTGCGTTTTCCTGCCTATATTAAAAACAAATTATGCAATTAGGAAAGTGGGAAGTCACCGAATTCTGTGGTACTTCCTGGCATTATATTAAAATAAAATCTGCAAATTAGAAAATGTGAGACCACTGATTTCCTGGCAATATTTTAAAACAAAATTGTTACTGGACTTGGGGAGACACTGGAGTTTTTGAAAAAAAAATACTGAAAATGTCTCTATACACGCAAGCACTTTGGGCAAAAATAGGGTCAAACCATTTTTGAAATAGATGGTCAAAATGTTTGAAAGGTCAAAATGTCTTGTAATCGTTGGATCGAGCATTCACTGTTTTATTTAAGCACAGTGAACATGGGTTCTAGTCTTTAATATGTTAATCAATAGGCAGGACAAACATGCAGTCATGATTGAAAATGCTGTTAAAATACAGTTACAAATACTTACTGCCTCAGCCAACAGGTGATACTAAATCAAAGAAAGTTTCAATGGCAGTCAATTAATGGGGGTATGTGTAGTTGAGATTATATCCAATTGCTAGTGCACACACTCTACTGCATCAAAGTAATGTTGTTAAAGGTAAAGTGTCTTTCCTTTTTCATATATTTGGTAAATTGACCCCTCAATTCTATGTCCCAGCACTACCTTGTGGTCCAGGTGCTCCTTGTCCATGAGTTCTTGAGCACCCATGGTGTGTAATTTCCATTTTGCCTTACAACTTTCCATGGCCTGGAGAGCTTGTAGTTGAATACACTTAAAAGTTTCTCCTGATATCTGTGGGAAAAATCTTTAGGGCAAAAATGTCATCAGCTATGAAGTAATAGGGTATATCTGTCATCCCTAGGGAGTAGACCCTTATGTACAAGGGCCATGAGGACGATACAATTGAAGCCCTTGCAAGTCTAGTAGTGGGAACCTCTGTAGAAGACACTTTGTGATTTAGACTAGAAATATACAATAGTGTCAGTTTACTCCAATCTTTATGTACCGGGGCTGTGTGGCTTCAGTTCGACACCCGGGAGTATTATCATATGAATTTCTTTTAACTGATGGACGAAGCCTTTACTGTTAATAAGAGTGTCTAGCTAACTTTCTATTCAGGAACTTCCACTGGTTCTCGTTTTCATCAATGCTGGGATGACTACCACCGGGAGGTTTTGCATGTGAAGTTAGACCTTACTGGCTGTGGACACAATAATTTCTTTAAAATTTTCCTATGCTTGTGCTCAGTACGCCACTTGATCTGGAAGTCAAGATCTGCCATGGACTTTAATTGCAAATCAAGTTGAACAGTCATTTCAGTAACTATTAATATTCATTGCTTTGTTAAATAAGGATTTTTATGTCATAATCAATTTTTGGGGTGTATGAGCCTCTTCCCATTTTCATTTTAAACTGGTCTAGCTGCTATGTAATTATATTGCACTGGGGTTGTACTCTGTGACCTCTTGACTCTGGTTTGGGGTCTAGCTTCAGTCCATGGATTACTCTAGTTTTGACCTTGGTACTTATGTGAACTCTTGGATTTATTGCTGGGATATGTTTCACCTTATATATCATTCATTGCTTAACCTTTGATGGGTAACATTGTTTTGGCATTTGACCTATGTTCACGACTTCGTTCAATTGTTTACCATTACTCCTATACTTTTTTGAAAATATTGATGTGCATTATGATGTAACTTGAAAGTGAATAGTCCCTCACGGTCAAAGTAGGGTGTCCCATCCAAAAGCCAAGGTCATATTTCTACAGGCGCTCAGTATTGCAACTTGTGAGAGTCACAGAGATGTGATAGATGCCAAACTTGCTAACCTACTAGGCCACTGAGGACCTCGGGATAATCAAGATACACCTCCTCTTTGACTTGTTATTTTTAGGTTCTTCTTTTACTGTATATAAGTGTGCGTATTCAGTCTGTATGTATTTTTGGCTAAACATTCAGGAATTTGTATGTTGACCTAGTTTCCATATATGGCCATACTTGATGAGCATACAGTTATGTATTGATTCCTCGTGCATATAAAGTACAGAGATGATAGCGACCAAGCTATTTTGGCGACTAATATGACCAGGTGGGGCAAGGTTATGACCCCATTAATTTTATATAGAAATATTTATATATACATGAGTGTTCCATTACATTTTCTATTTGTTACACTTTATAATATATTTGTACATCACATGATGCTAAAAAAAAATATAGTTTTGGCATATATTTTTAAAAGAAAGCTGCCAAAACACACAATGATAAACAATATTACATTTATTTAGGCAACCCCTGAATGCTGCATCTGTCAATATGCATGTTAAATTTCATTTTTTGTATTTTTTTATTGTTAAAATCTCATGAAATTATAATAGAAGCCAATAAAAAATAAAGCTCCTTTGTATCAAAAACATATTTCAATATGGCACTAAAATTATTACCATGCATCAATGTGTAAAATAAACAGTGCTTTGCAAATATGCCAAGACATTTCCTCAAGCTCTAAAACAGATTGGTTACTTTTGTTCAAGCTTGTCCAAATCATCAAATTATTGTTTGCTAATGTATAATAACATATATATTGGATGTTTGGATATAGTCATAAAGCAATAATTATATAGCCATTGAGATTTGTGTCTTGTTTGACATGATTATGTCGACATTTGCCATGGCCTGCCTGTTTGCTCTGGTTGTTTGGTTATTAAAGTTTGGTACTTCAGAATGCATCTGAATGTTATCCTTAGCATTGTAGCTAAGACGATGTATCTTTCATCTGTTTTAAATTGCACAAATTATTATGGGTAATGGTTGCTTCTTTACAACCACCCAATGACAAAAGGCCTGATCATGACATAGATTTCTGTCAATTGGTTTCGACTGTTATTTTTTATTTTCATGATGAGTTTCATATCTCTCTTTTATTTAACATCCTTGTTGGTTTTCAATGCAATGAGATCTATCTGTGGTGTTTCTAGCACCACCATTGGCCTGTGTCTGGCCTGTTCGGGCTCTTCTTGTAGGCATACCTTGCCCTGCTTGTATGTATGGTATGTACAACATGTTTATATTTTAAATAAGGTTGATTCGACAAGTCAGAAATATGATTGTCACTGTCTGGTGTTGACTCATATCCATCAATGGACAGTTGCTAATTTTATCCTCATTTTGGGCATTCAGATTCTGTCTCAATGCTTGCCCAGCTGTAAATCTTTCTATTCTAGGTTTGTTGGCCATGCTTTTACCCATAATAGTTTATTGTAATGCTCAGAGTTAACAAATTGCAATACCTTCTTAAGCTATGATGTCACAAATCTCATTGATCTTCCTGGGGTCATACGTGACCCCGCAGAAGTTTTGATTACCATTGCCACACAGATTGGCCGATCCTTGCAAAACTCTATGAACAAATGTAAGAGAGACAGATTGACAAATTCATGGCAGGAGACATTCTGATTATTAATACACAAAAATGGTGCACAAATATATATGCCCGGGGTCATAAATGACCCCACTTGGTCGCTTGAGGGTTAATTACAAAAAGAAACAAACAAAATAAAAACACATAGTAATACAAATGAATAAAGGAACAAATTATACATGAAAAATATACAAGAAAGTTGCATGAACTAAATAAACCTCAATCTTAGTGTCTCTGGTGGTACATGCAAAATTTAGCATGGCATTTATTTCTCTAGCAGTAAATCCATTTTTAAAGACCCTCATATACAACAAATCTTTTATATTTCCTACATGTTTTAAGTCTTCTTTATTAATTGTATTGTGATCTATCACTGCTTTTAAAAGCTGACATTTAGAAGTACACATTATTTTCATTGATACATTAGCATGACAAATAATATGATTCAGAGTTTTAGATATATTAGAACTACAACCGCTTATAACTGATTCAGTACACAGTTGTACACACAAATAAGTGCTAGCTGACATGTTACACATAAAGTTATTGACTATTGGAAATATTTTGTATTTTAACAAGTAATTCAAATGGTGGTTGTTAAGTATGTGGCTGTTATTTCTCTGAGTGTATATATGAGTATATGAGTATATATATGAGTGTCTGTGTTCCTCTGCCTGCATTTTTTTTCAGTAAATCTCTGAGTACGACTGTCAGATGCTCGGAATATCCAGTCGTTTATGTATTTCTCCCTGGTTTCTTTTACATTATTGAAATGCAACTACCGGATTACAGAACATAAAATCACAGATCTTGAAATGTTCCAAATCATTACCTACAATAAGGGTCATGCAATTTACTGCCAATGATAATTTATTATCACCCAAATAATAAGGAGATTATTGTATAGTCAACATTGGGTTAGATAACAATGCGCACTGAGGCATACCTTGTTTCTATGACTAGTCACAAGGAAGGCCCAAACTGTTCAAACTTTCTGCCTGTGATCAAGGGCATCAAGGTACCCCATCAAACAACCCCCTGTAACAGCAATATATTTGTAGTTCTTCCATTGCCTTTCCTCATAATTTAATGCAACTCTTCCATCATGTGAGAAGTAGTGACGAAAGAAGGACAAAACTCTGTAGGTACAAATCTCTTCAGTATTATCTTTTGGCCAAGACAACTCAACGACTACCTGTCTTTGATAGGAGTTTGGCTTATCCGTGATCATAAAATACAAGTAATGAAAAACTTTCTGGAATTATTGTGTTGTGTAGATATTCAATACAAGACTGTTAACAGTTGATATCCACAACCTTCATAATCAAACTAATATATGGATTCCCCATCCTTGACTGACAGTGGTCTGTTTTCCACAGCCTTTCTGTATCATTTCTACAAGTTAAATCCACAGCTTGCACTTTTACTTTTGTAAGTAACTCCTCAAAGGATAATTCACTTTGAAAGACCCTGGTTGTTTAGCAACTTTACAACTTATAAAGCAAAACTCCTAAAACACAACTGACTAAAGGGGAATTCTGAATTGCACATATACACATTTATCTGTCCAGATCATTCCAGACACCAAAAGATTATCCCAGATGCAAAACCAGCACACAATCCTTCGCTAGATTTTAATCCAGTCAGTTGACACTGAACCAAATTATATTTCAATAGTAACACAGTCCCAATCCAATGCTTAAAACAGTCCAACACATTGAGACATTTGTGACTTTGTGTCTGAACCTGCCCAGACCATTAATTTGCAGTCAATGCTATTTTCACTGCAATTTGAAGTACCCTAAAAACCAAACTGTAATAGGTTTGTAATTTCAAGTAAAATAACTCAGAAAAAACACAATTAATTTCAACTTATTTATTTCCATTTATTAGTTTATAATGAATAAATTATTTATCATACCATTGTCATTAAGATTCATAAAAACTGTACTATGTTGTATATATAGTCCATTAATCTTAAACCATTCTTACTCCAAGTCTAAAAAGTGCAGACTTAAATTCTTCTACAGCAAGTACATCATTCTTATCAAAGTCGGATAGCACTAGTGCTCTCTCGCATTCTACCTCAATTCGATGAATTGTAGGAACCTGCAACAATTCATCAATTCAAACTTAAAGCAAAATATATGAAAGGTATGTATCAGATTTCAATGAAAGTAATAATAGTAAAAATTAGCCTTATGTGGAGATATAATACTGGCAAAAAAGTAGAGAAACAAACTTTACTGATTTAAAAAAAACTACTGTATGTTTAAATGTTTGATAAAGGCTACAAAACCCATTTATGCTAGAGGGTTTTCAAAACATTTTATTAACAGAATTTTTAAATGTTCAATGACAAATGTAGACAAGTATAACATATAAAAAGGAACAAAGCCTCAAAAGAATTACTTTAGCATTGCTTGGCAATATTAACCTTATTTTTGATCAAATGTCAAATTCAACATGCTTTAGGTTATATTACTTTTAGGTCTAACATTGTAAGATGGTGGCTCAAAAATTGTTCCCTTGTTCAGTGTTTACTGTTAATCATTATATGTGGGGTAATTTTAATAAAGTCCTCAAAATTCGCCACAATCTTTTCAAATGTTTGAAGGTCAACTTTAACTATGCATGCAAAAATATGGGTTCAAAATCGTTTGTGATAGAATGTTGTCAAAACATTTGGTAGAAAATGTTTGAAAACAGTTTAAAATGATGAGTATCAAAACGTTTTTACCTGTTTGGAAAACAGTTTTAGAACAAACATTTGCAAAAAACATTATCAACATTAAGTTGATATATATATATAACCATATGTAAATGTATGTATTTTATGGATACTGTTTATTAGACATTTTATGATGAATGTTTCTAAAACATTTCCAGCCTAAACTTCATTGACTTATTTTACAGACATTTAATAAATGTTTTAGCAAAACATTTGTACAGAGAATGTACATAAAACGCTTTTTAAACATAACACTGTAAATGTTTAATAGGAAACATTTAGTTACCCAAAAGACTGTGGTTTAAACTGTGTTTTTAACTTTCCACTAGGGTCGTTGTGTCGGTACTTTTCAAAAGGCAGGAGCAATGTTTACAGAGTCAGTTAGGATCAGTTCTAGTTCCACAACTTGCTGCAGTGGATCAGCAAAATATCGAACATGTTTCATATTTCACCAACTCTCCCTGACTCTTGATCCTGACCTTGGCTCCACCCACCTGATGACTGTCATGTTGTATGTCTGTACCTCCTACATTGTAACCATCTTGTCTGGAGCATTTGCCAGCCCGTCGTGGTTCAATAACCTAGTCACCATTTCATAACAGGCTGGAGACAAAAACCAACTGTACTTGAAAGGAAATGGGTCCGTTGAAAACATTCCCAACCCGACTTGGTCACTTCCACGACGGGAAGTCTCCAAATTTTTGATTGCAGAGTCATTAACATTTCAGCAGGACAAGCCAGGAACACACCACCACAAGCCATAAAGAGAAACTGACAAGGCAGTTACAGCAACGGACAGTGTGTAAGACAGGACAAAATGTGAGGACGATAGAAATTCCCACAGACCCACCAACAGAGTTTGAGTTGGGAAATACAGCTGGGAAGCCAGGAGGGTGAACCTCCACAGTCAACAGGGGAGGAGGCTGGAGAAGAGGTGGATATCTCAATCGCAATCTAAGCACAAGAAGGGACATATGGCGAACATTTACTTAACAGACTTAGAGAGGAGGCTATTGTAGACATTATCTAGGATTATAAGGAGCTCTACAACAAGACCAATAAACACTTGAAGAAAAGGTCAGGAAGGTATGCCCCTGATAGAGGTTTACCAGCAGCCACAAGCTGTCTGTCAAAGTGTGCAAGATTAATTTGAATCCCAAAGGAAACTCACCCAGTCTAAGTCTGGCCAGGCTCCCAAGGAAATGACAGAATGGCAGAAACTGGATTCAGAACATATTTAACTTCTTCAAGACACACATCAGATGCAAGAGACTCAACAATTCTTCAGACTTTATGTCCCCAGCCTGAGGAGCCTTGCATCCACTGCCTCAGTACACGACATATCCAGAGGTTTTGCCAACACAGATAGTACAGAAATCAGTATGTGATTAGACACCACACCACCTTTAGTTCCAAGCACCAGATCATGGACCAGTTTCCACAGATAAAAAACATGCTGTCATCTTTTCTTAGGCCAAGGCAGGAGGCTACCAGAACAGCCTTTTTCAACTACCTGGCATCTAAGGTTGAGGTTAGAAGAAAGAGACTATCAAACATTCAGAAACGAGGCTGTGAAACCTTTAAGTGTGATTCAGAACAGGGCAGATGGAAGAAAATGTCAATCCCAGCAACCTACACTACTTATTATTTTAATTGTTAAAACCCTTTTAGGTTTTACTTTTTTCCTGTTTCAACTAAAAAGATACATGTTATTGCTACTTCTCTTGCCCATAATTGTAAGACCACCCATGGCAATTTACTAGAATCTGTACTGGTATGATCTTAACTATTGCAAGAAAGATAAAGAATGAAGTAAAAATAATCATTCTCTTATTCTCTGTGATATTCAACTATGGATAAATTTAAACAGGCTCAAACCCCAACCCAGACACTTGACGAGAGGTTCTATCCTGATCAAAAATCAGGTGAATGCTGTTTGCAGGTCATGTTTTGTTGTATTTTTTGTGATCTACTGATGATTAGACAGTGACTACATCAGATGCAAATGCCCTTATCAGTAGCAGACTAGACCACTGCAATTCACTATATCAGGGTTTATCAAAAGGTAACCTGATAAGATTACAGCATCTACAAAATGGCTTGGCATGAGTTGTCACTGGTTCTCGGCAGTGGACTCGGATCACACCGGTAAAGAAGTCCCTACATTGGCTCGTTGTTAAACAGAGAATCACTTTCAAAATTGCAACCCTCACTTACAACTATTTAGATTTGCAGTATGCTGCAATACTTCCAAAAATGCATAGAATTATTTTGCATCCTCTGGCACTATCAGATAAGCTACAAAGAGATGCCTAGTTGTTCCCACGTTTATTCCTCATATTCATAAATCTAAGACTCATTTTGCTGCATCGTTTACCAATGACAGACCCAGACTTTTGAAGAGCCTCTCCCCTGCATTATCATTCTTCAGATATCAGCGAAAGACACACCTCATTCATAAATCCTATGCTGCATAACATCCTCTTCTCTGGTTGTGCAAATGCTTTTTTGCCCATTAACTTATGATTTAGCTCCTACCCTTTATGCTTTATAACCACCTCTGAGGCCGGGGTTCGATCCCTGTCATGGCCTTAAGTGTGAAAGCTGGTAGTTGCTTGCCGTTGGTCAGCAGTTTACAGTACACAACCCTAGCGAACTGTATGTACTGGTTTTCTCTGCCCTTCCAACTACCCGTCGTGATATGACCTGTACAGTGTTGAAAGCGACGTAAAACCCCAAATAAATAAATTTATGTTTTATAATGATTAAGAATTTGATACACATCAAAATTGAGCACATTAAAAGTTATAAATAATAATAATAATAATTGTACTTTATTCAGCTTCATCATTGTTGGTCTTATATTTAACAATAAATCTTTCTTACAACCTCCTAGTGCTAGTTTCACATTTTCTTGGAAATGCTAAAACATAGCTGCAGTTTCTTACCTCAACTGTGATTAACATGAAGTTATATAAAAATCCATTCAATTCATCAGTATCCATCTGATGATTCTTGTCCTAAAACAATCAAAACACAGTCAGTTTTTAATTATTGGTTGAGAAAATGGAAGGATAAGTTTGCAGAGAAAAACAGAGCAGTTTAAATGCTACCTGTCTCATTAATATGTACATGATTGATCACCACTGAACATTTTGCTATATTTCACAATGTAAGCATGATAATAAAATCAATAAAAACAACAAATGAACACATGGCATTATGTTTAAGCAAAGCTACACTCACACATAAAATGTTAATGTCATGGTAAGCAAAATAATAAGACGTTATTGTACATAGAGAATTGCAAATTAAGGATATCAGTAAACTGCTGCATGATACCTTACATTGAGAACAACAAAATTAAACACCTGATTAAACTTTCATATGCTATGATAGACAGAAAATTTCCTATTTCAAAGGTAGATTAGGAAGACAAACTGAAACACTGCAAAAAATGTACTTATGCCAAAGCGTAAATATACAGCTCAGACATGCTTAACATGTATCATATTAATCTTAAAAACATTTATTGGTCTATTACACAGGAAAAAAATAATGTTTCTTCAATAAAGTTTTACTTGTTTATGGAAAATGTTTAATGTCGTGTAATGCATCATGCTTAATTTTTATTCACATGTGTCATATTTAGATTCAGTTTAATCCAAAAATATATTTGAAGATAAAGTACATCTGCTATTTTCTATCATTACATTTTTCATGATTTCCTGCAAATTAAAACAAAACGACATATAAACTTTATTTATTTATTTGGAATTTTACATCACTTTCAACACTGCACAGGTCATATCATGACAGGTAGTTGGAAGGGCAGAGGAAACCAGTACATACAATGGGTCAAGGATCTGTACTGTGAATTGCCGACCAACAGAAAGTGACTACCAGCTTTCCCACTTGAGGTAGGGCCGGGAACCGAACCCTGACCTCAGAGGTGGGAGACGCGAGTGTTACCATTCTCCCACCTTGGCCCGCTACTATCATTACTTTTATCATGTTTCACTGGAAATTGAGAAAAAACAGCATATGAAAGAGTACAACTTACTTTATCATAATGATTGAACACACGGTTGATTGTAGCATCAGTTGCATATGCCTGTGAAATAAATATTGAAAACGCGCATAATTTGTGTAGATCTTGGATGTGTCTTTATACAAGTCAGAAAACTCGTAGCATGCAAAAACTCATTCACCTCTTCATATCAGTTAAACCTTGCTTTCAGCACATTGTACAAGTCATGTATCATTTGGTACTCTGGGAAATATACTACCTGAGAGATTACTTTGAGCTTAACCTCTACTTAAATACCATGTTTGTGGGACATATCATAATATGTAGCTAGAAGTTAGGAGAAATGTAAAGCATATTATTTGGTCAAGATTCTGCAGGGAAACACTCAAGTGTGATTCATCAACTACCAAACTACCAAAGTTTGGGTTGGGCTAATATATGAACATATTGGCTTAATTTTTCAGAACATCTAGGTGCTTTAAACATACAATAGAAGTGATTGTTTACAGTTTATTTGTAGGATGTATAATTGTGATAAATGTCATATACTTTCAACAGCTATCAGATTCAAAGTAGCTTCGTTATATTTGTAACACTTTTGCATTTAACATTTTAGGTTTTATCTTTCTCAAGATGTATATGTTTTACAAAGATGGAAAACAGTTTTTTTATTACCTATCAAAGTCACTGAAAAGAAAAATGTTAAACTTACTAAATGTATGTCAAACAAGAAATTGTGTTCCACATCCAAAAACCTAAAAATAAATCACAAAATCTGTTTTTATTCAGTAAAACAGATTACGTAGATTGTTTGCTGGAAGGACAAAAATGAAATAAACACAAAAAATATCTCTAGAAGTGTAAGTCCCTGAGATTTCGGTTAGGGTAACAAAAACATTAAAAGTTGAAGTGATTGGTAACAGATTGGGAGTTTATTACTAAAACATGAACTTAAAACAACATTAGTACATTAGTATTGTTAAACACTACACATACCTCAGTTAGCAACAGACGACTTGAATTATTGAATCAGAACTTCAGTCTAAGAATTTACCAGTAACTTATCACATTACAACTTAAAGATAAGATATGAAACTCAAACTGTCTAGCACTAGAGAAGACAGAGCTGGTGAATTAAAAAATAATTACTTTACATCACAAACTTTGAAACTGTCATCTTATAACTGTAGAGTTCAGCATACACAAGTATCTTTATTTTTATTTATTTGTTGTTTTACGTCCCGTTCAACAGCCAGGGTCATATTGCGACGGGTAGTTTACAGGTGGAGAAAACCAGTGCATACTGCACTGTAAACCACCGGGCATCGGCAAGTAACCACCAACTTTCCAACATAAAGCGCCCGGCCCGAGATTCCAACAGGCGGCCTCAGAGGTTGGAGGCGAGAACTCTAACCACTACACCACCAAACCCCCTACACAAGTATCAACCAGATGGCAAGTTACACACCAAGGTACAAGTACTCACTACAGACTAACACCTATTAGAACATCTAATTGCATACAAGTAAGCTCAACACTACCAGCAATCTGTGAATGGTGTTATCAATCATTATCAATCAAATTCAACCAACCATGTAGCCAAAGGCAACTAGTTATTACTACTGTTACTATTTACAATTCTGTCATCTGAATAGGTATACCCTCGGATGATATGATCTATATGTCAGAAATCAGAAATGACATCAAAATAATGTACTAAAAGTCATTTACAAAAGTTTCCTACAGGAACAATATGAGGTTTTATTTTAAAAGACTAATAGGTTTAATTTGTTTATAGAATGTTACCAGTAAATTAGTCACTAAATCTTCCTAATAAAGACAAAAGTATAATAGCCAAAGGAGGGAATATTAAACACTAAGGCTTATATATTGATAATATGGTTAATCAATAGACTATCTCTATCGGTATGTGTACAAAAAAGGGGTGCCCATTTATTTATGGCACTCAGAGTTCACATAAAGGAACCTGTTATAGGGAACAAGGGGTGTGATAATTTTCCTAACCCTTAACTCACCACGTGTCAGCCTGTGTGGGAGTTCTTTGGCCCAGACTTTATCACCCCACTTGTCAGTACTGGTCACTTGGAGCTTTGTAACCTTTATACAAACTGTAAACCCAGTTTTGGGAAAGGCCAAAGCCAGCCAATTTTAGATTTATTGGTTCATACTGACCAGCTCTGCTATTTCATTATTTTTGCTGCCACATGTTCGACAAATATGTGAGTCAGATAATTTAATTTTAAGCAAAAATTCTTGTGTGAAAATTCTGGCAAAATCCTTCAGATGATTTTATATTGGAACCATAATCAACTGTAATCATAAATAGTAAAAAAGTTTATAAATTTGTTTCTAAACATTTTTGTCATGGTCTCTGTTTAATTTTTGGCACCATTTTTGTTCACAATCTGAGGGGCCTCCGTTACTGTCATTGAATTTACTTATTTATTTGGGGTTTTACGTGGCCACCGTGGCCCCTTCCTATCATTGAAAGTATGGTACAAATATCTTCCACTTTTAAAGGACTTTATATAAATTTGAATATGAAAAGGAATGTCTATTTGACAAGAAATGAGTTCCACTTCTACACCACAATATGAATTTCTGAAAACTGTTCCAATTGTAAAATAGCTAAAGCAATTAACATTCATATGATATTTGTTATCTATCTCTTGTAGCTGTAACAGATTAAATTCTTCATTCAAAACACATCCTACAAAGTAAAGTCCCTTACTAAACCAGTCTGGGTAAAATATACTTTTTGTGCATATTTTACTATTATACCAAGATTTAGATTTATTTGTTGTTTTACGTCCCGTTCAACAGCCAGGACCATATTGCAGTGGGTAGTTTTACAGGTGGAGGAAACCAGTGCATAATGCACTGTAAACCACCGGGCATCGGCAAGTAACTACCAACTTTCCAACATGAAGCACCCGGCCCGAGATTCAAACCGTCGGCCTCAGAGGTTGGAGGCAAGAACTCTAACTGCTACACCACCTAGCCCCCTTACTATTATACCAAATGCACAGATTTAGAATCCTGATTTGTTTCATTTTTTAAGTATTTAAAAAGTGTGTTTCAAACGTGGTTAAGTTTAGAGGTTACATTTTTTGGCCATTTTGACCCTAATACAAACAATTTATTCACATCTCTAACAATAGTCTCTAAAACCCTGTATGAAGGTTTTGAACAGTCAGTGCTAAGGTGTTTTAGCCAACTAAGCTTCAAACTTTTTTCCCAAAATTTCACACATTTGTCATCTTCAAACCACATTTTAAATTTGTCTTACATATATCTCTCCAAGATATCCTATCAGTTTTTGCTAGCCCATAAAAATGCATACAACATTGTTTCTATGTGACACATGACTATGTCTGAAGTTGGAATACTTATAAATAGGTGTGTAAAGTTTGACAGTATCAAAGTTTTGATGATTGTAACCTTCCCTGTGGGTGTCAAATGTCTGTAATTACAAGGATTAAAAATTTCCTTGGTGTTTGCTAAAGCTTTGTTATAGTTTATTCTAGGAATATCAAGTAATTCAGTTGAAATATCTATACCAAGAATATTGAACTCTATTCATTGGAGTTTGGCTGTGCTGTAAACTTTTCCTTGGAGTGTTTTTGCTTCCTATCCAGACAAACTTTGTCTTTACTGAATTTACTTTTAGACCAGATAAGGATCCAAAATTTCCCAGCACATTCAAAGTTGCCTGAAGAGAAGAACTACTCCCATCAACCCCAAAAAATGGTGTCATCTGCAAAATTTGTTTACCAACCTGTATGCCCTTTATGTCTGAATTTTTCTCAATTAATAAACTCAAAATTTCAACAACATATAAGAACAGAGATGAAGCAATGGGGTCTCCCTGTCTACAGCTGCTCTCTATTTAAATTCGATTGGATAAGAACCCACACTGTAATATGTGTCCATTTATATTATTGAACAATTTCATCCAATCGATGAATTTTTCATCAAAGCCAAAACTTTTTAACACTTTATATAGAAATTCCCAAGAGACAGAGTAAAAAGCTTTCTCAAATTCAATCAGCATTAACAACCCAGGGTTTTTTCTTCTGTGTGTAGTACATGTGATCATATATAAATGTAGTACTTTTACCAAAGCGTCATCCTTGTATAAAACCAGACCAACTAAAAGAAAGCTTTAGTGTTTCAGATACTGCTGCTGAAACTAGCTTATAAATGACACATAAAAGTGATATTGGACACCAGCTTTTTATCTTGGAAGAATCTTAATCAAAATTTGTAAATTTTGTAAACATTGGACATACAGAAACAATGTAAAACTATGTAAAATTGCAAGCCAAAGTTGAGCATTAAAATGGTACCAGGCTTTCTTTTGGTTCATGTCTTATCACATTCCTAATTGTTACAGCTGGGCAGATTTGTACATATGAAACTATGACAATTTGAAAAACAGAACTGCTAAAATCTTAACTGCAACATTCTTACAATTTAATTGGAAGCTTATAAATATGTTGCATTCTTAAATGTGTCACAGCTGATCAACTTCCACATAAAGTCACACTTGTGAATGATCAATAATTGCCTTCTGTATTTAACTTGAGGGTATGTTTATCAAGACTGACTTTAAAATATTTTGGTGTATCCTAACACCACTTATTCCTTGAATAGAAACATTACTTTAACAGCTGCAACACAGGCAAGAATATGTTGGATTGTGATAAAAGATCCCAAGAGAACTAAAAGGACACTCCAAATATCAATTGATACAAAAAAGAGGCTAAGCATCCTTAGGTAATAAACTTTGTAAATTTTTTTGTAATGTGTTGATTTGCCCCCAAGTGCTAGAGAGTGTAACATGGTAGCCTAATGGACAGATGTTAAGTTCTCCATGTTTATTAACTTTAATCAGCAACAAAAGCCATAACCCTATATCTGCCCCGAAGTTCCACTAGACTTAAAATTTTGCATTTTAACAGACAAAAGGCCAAAGGTAAAATCATCAGGCAGCAATTACTCAGCTCCAGAGCTCTGAGCTTCCGCTGAACACCTGCCCATTGATTAGCTGTTTAGTTTGTCCAATAGTAAGTATTTTGACAAAATGAAGGGTCTGTCTACACAAGGATTATTTATAGCTGTTGCAAAGAGAAGCAGCAGCTTATCACCGTTTGATTCACTCCCCATCAACTCCAATGTGGTGGACCATGGGTTTTCATTTTATTAACCATAAGTGTATGTCCTGTTGGCAGGTTGTCACTATTTGCTGTAAATCGGGACGGTAGTCACTGATCTACACAATACCAAATTGATGACAGTGGCTGCCTACATGACATGACAGCATCCTGCTCATCTTAAGCAACTAAATTTGGTTTTAATGCCACCATAACGCATCATTCGGCTCTATCTTTGGTGGATATTTTGGCTAAGCAACATGTTTTCACCATAATTGAGTACAATTGGGTTAGTTGTACCATTTACTAGACCTGCTAGGGTTAAATGAGACATGAGTATGTCCATTGGTGTGGATTGTTGATGGTTCACCATTGTTTAACTTCACCATTGCATAATCATGAAATGGCCGATAACAATACAATTCAAAAACACAGTTAATATTTAATCTTTGTTTGTCCACAGATATTGAAATATTTATATAGTTAGCTATAAAGCCACTGCCTTGCCATACCATTCAAGACAGTTCTGATTTAACAAAGTTATTAAAATTTCGTCAGTTAGAATTAGTCCATCTATTCATATGGATTTATAAAAAGGTCGATGAAACCCATGATATCTATAAAACATGAGCATTCCATACCAACATACATTTTCTGCTGTGATTTTGAAAAGTAAAGAGTTGCAATATGGCCTCACCTATAAACTGAAGGAGAAACCCCATTTGTCATGAATCATGAGGCTCCAAGGGCCAATTCCATGAAAGGTCTTTGCCCGGTCTTTATTTAAGCTATATGAATATAGTGTTAGGGTTTCTGAGAATTCTGTTCTTAATGATACTGGCTGAGATCATAATATTTCATGCCAAACAATATAGTTTAATAAGTTAAGCATTTTTATCTTGGAGTAATACATATGCATGTACATTCTAAATATTAAACATATTATCTACACCACAACACAGTCTCATTTGTCAGTAAGATAAATACAGCTATGAACTGAATGAAATGACCATTAAATATTTCCTGGTTTAATTTCAGTAGATAAATATCCTAATGTACTGTTACTTGTAATTTCTATTATCTGTGATGATATCAAGAAAAGATATTAAAAAGTCTCATACTTACCAAGCTGCTTCATTTAAATCCAGCTTTCCATTGTTATCATAATCCCTTGTCGATAACTGAAGAAAACAAAATTGTAAATGGTATGAAAATTTAATCAGTAGGGACCAAATCCCACAACCAATATTGTACTAAACTCCAGTGAATTCTGATTATGATGTTCAAAATGGTGATTTTTGCCTCATCTGTAAATAATTACATCTGCCACAAAGTTTACCTTTCGTATCAAGAAATGATAAAAATGACACAAGAAACTGATGCCTCGATTTTGGTGGTTACTGGGATTACCATCTTAATCCAGGAATTTAAGAATATTTTACAACTGAATTCATCAGCAATACGGGTAGTATTGGTCGTTGCAGTAAGCATTTGTTAAAGAAACATATGCGTACTGTCTATTGCAAAAAAAATCCTTCATGAAGTTAACTGCGTAAAAAGGTGATATTATAAATTTCTTTTAATTATTTATATAGTGTATTTTGTCATGCCTACCACCTTATCAGTTATATTGTGTGCAGTTGGGAGGGCAGAGGAAACCAGTACCTACAGTTGCTTAAGGTTCTGTACTGGCAACCTATGGTAAGCAATTACCAGCTTTCCCCTTGAAGTCAGGCCGGAATTTCACATGTAGCAGGTGTGTTACAACTGCACCACCTCGACCCTTTCATTGTATTGTGAGGTAAAGAGAGAACATTTCAACAGACTTGGCGGCATGGAAGACCAAGCCAAGCCAAGGTGGCACCTGAATACTATTTTTTATGAGTTGAGATATGCTTACCAAGGCTAATGTGATGAAGGAAGTGAATCCTAATTTAGTCTATCATTTGTGAAAACAGCAGTTTTTTTATAATTTCAAGAATTGATATGGAATTTAAAGGAGTTTATTTAAGGGAATCAACAACACTCCTCTGCAAACAGTGTTTTACATTTATTAAATCTGGTGTGACAAGGAAAAATTGTTTCTCAGCATTGTCAGAACTATGTGTGTTGTTATTTGGAAACCTCTTTCCTGAGATTTGGTGTCATTGTGTGACACAATAAATAATTGTATGTAAATGTGAATGATGGACATTTACTTGTATGAAGTTGGACAAATTGCTGTTGAATGAGATGTAGAACCCTTAAAATTTACTTTAACTTTAAATGTGCACATTGAATGAACTAGTTGATAATTTGCTGAAAGCTAAATTTAATTGTATTTATGTTGATTAATGTATTATCTTTTAAATTTGTTGCTTTTGTGTTGATTTGTGTCCAGTTCATATATATATATGTGTGTTTTAATGTCATGCGTATTCTATGTTTCATGAAAGAGTGTATATGTTGTGTTATACTGATTGAAGGTGAAGACAATATGCTGTGAACTTTGGAATATATGATAATTTTGTATGAATATGAAGATATATACATGCCGTTGACATGAATTTGTTTCAATATAATAAAACCATTAAATCAACTTTGCCTTTTATCGATTTTTAATCTTATGATACCCACATGTAATTTAACTGGAAATAGTTTAATGGATGTTGGTCTGGTCAGTAAACCACTTTTACTAATTTTTGGAAATTCCCAGCACAGAATTAGATTTTATTTATGGACAATACACTTAAATAAAAGAGAAAAGAGCTCCATGATCAACTGATCAAGACGCACATGTGCAGAGTATTTTGTGATAGAAAAATGATCATTTTTGTCTGATCTGAAAGGATCTCAGTCCTCCTACCTAGACAAATAATCCAGAAGCTGCAGAAATTGCACCAGGTCTGTAAAGTTGTTGAAAATGGCTATACGTACATATAGAGTAAGAACAATGTCAGTTGGTGTCAGTGGCAACAACAGACTTTAATGATATTTTTGAAAGCTTTTTTTGTAATTCCAGAGCTTTGATAAAGTGATTAGTGAGAGATAAACCCATAAAAAGAATGGAAGTATAATCGCCTACAGGTGTAATACTGGAGACTGAAGAGTTGTTTTTTCGAGAGAGTCTAAAAAGGATGGAAAGTCACTAAACAGTCTTTGTTTAATAGAATGGCATGACACTGGAATAAAAAAATGGAGATGTAGATACAAAGGGCAAATAATGAAGTTTTGTAAATTTAAAAGAAATATTTAATGAAACAAAAGTATTTCTGATACAGACTTCGTGTTATATTAATGAACACAGGAAAGGAAAAACTATCCAGAAGATATATTCAGTATTTATTTCCAGGTTCCTTATTTAAAAGGCATATTGTTTTTTTTTTCATTTGTGTCAGAGAAAATGAAGAGGTTCTTCATGCATCCAGCTGTCATTGTTAAGAACCTCGATGGTTTTTTAATACGAGTATTTATTACCTTGATCATGTTTGATAGACTTTTTGGTTCAGATGCATGATCTCAAGCAGGTTAGATAGTATCTGACAGTTGAGGCCACTATCCTAGCAGCAAATGCATTGGCATATATACACAGGAATGTCCTTTACTCAAACCACTCCACTGATTCCCAGTTGAATATTCCTGTATCTTCAAAATGGCCACTTCGGTAGCAGAGTGGTAACACCCTCGCCTCCCACCTCTGTGGCCGGGGTTTGGTTCCCGGCATGACCTCATGTGGCAAAGTTGGTATTTGCTTGCCACTGGTCGGCAGTTTACAGTACAGAACCCTAGTGAACTGTATGTACTGGTTTCCTCTGCCTTTCCAAATACCCATCGTGATATGACCTGTACAGTGTTGAAAGCAATGTAAAACCCCAAATAAATAAATCAAAATGACCACTTTGGTTCATAAATTTCTTCACACTGGTCATCCTAGTTTTTGGTTGTCTTTTGTATAATCATTGTGGCAGATATGGTACAGGATATAACCTAATGGATAAAAGGTTCTTGCAGGTCACCTAATTCTATACAACTGTATATACATCCCAAAACACTTTGTTCAATGTTCTGGATTTGCTGGTTCCACCATTTGACTTATTTGCTTGATGAGGTCCGTTCTACCATACTCATACCTGCTTTAGAGAAAAGCTAAACCTTCGAAAAGGCATCTCTAGCATTTCAAATTCTTTGTGTATGCAATGTATTGACCTTTCTATATCTATAAAATAAAGATTATTAAGTTTGTTTCTGGTTCTGAGCCGTATAGTCTCCCTCTGTAGAGATTAAGCATTATAAGAGTCTGGAATTGAAGAGATAGAATATTGTATTTTAAGGTATAAATTAGGTTTCTCCCTGTAAAAATAGAGCAATAAATTTTTGGTTGAAGAAATGTTTAGAACCTATGACTATGGCTAAAAGCATATGTATGTGCTTACCATATGAAGACATTATTTTGATTTAGAACAGTATAGATCTGTTTCTTTTGATTGCCAGTGCCTCATTCACAATCTGAAGTCACTGTTCTTTCAGTGAGATCTAATTCTTCTTTAGCTTAAGTTAATATATGCTTGTTCTGAGGTGAATTGATTTATTGATTTATCGACACTGCACATATGTGACAGCCTGTAGTTATATGCCAAACCTGCTAAGCCACTAGGCCACTCAGGACCTCATATAAATGAGTGTATGTTTCTAGTTTAGTAAGAAACAATTATGTATTTTTCAAGAATGATCATATTATTACCCATCAGAATCAGAAAACAACTAAACCTAAATATGAGGTGCCATATTAAAAAATTGATAAATTGGACTTTTGGATACATGCGGTTTGAGGATGAACATGTTGCATTTCAATTACTGGTAATGATAATAGGTTAATATTAGAGTAAAACAAATCTTACCACATATTCTTTGTATTTTAACATTTTTTCTTGATCAACTGGTTCATCGAGGTTTGCTGCAGAATATCATAGCAAAAAGCCTATAAATAATCATGCAGAAAGTACTGTCATTAAAATAGCTTATAAAAATTACCTACATGAGGATATTCCTCAAATTTAAGACAAGATAAGAAATATATATATCTTGAGTCCATAAGCATGATATTTAAAACTTGGGATCAACCTTAATTAATTACTTGATCAGAATGAAAAACTTTCTGGAACATCCTAACAGATCTTAATTTATTTATAAAATGCAGGAATGCAACTAGAGATCTGTGCATTTTAATGTAGAAGTCAACAAATAAAGTACTGTAATCTGTTCCTGACTCTTTCAGAACACGGACCCTTTTGATATAGGCCAACAATTTATATTGCCATTACAAAACCTGATTTGGATTTGAAACATTCTGACAATTTTAAACCTAACCAGAGTACATAAATCTGCCTTAGTCTTGAAAAGATTATTTCAGGAGGCATTTAGTGGCGTGAGTGTTTAAATGTAGGCTTTTACTTCAATCAAGCCCTTTGACTTCCTGAGTAGGTAATTTGTGAAGTTAAAACTTTAATTAAAATTAATCGTCAATAATGCTCCTTTAGCCTGAAAGGATTTCTTTAGTAGGGATGACTAAATTGAGCTATTACAGTTTAACTGTTATCTTCAACTGAGCTCTTTGACTTAATGCTTTTCAAGAGTTTGCTGCAAGTGATGTGACTAGCAGTAATTAAGCTATGATTTTAGTTAGGATCTTTTACTAGAAACATTTTAAATATGAGGCAAATGGTGTAATGTGAAAGGAATTAATCTTTAAGCTTCAATCTGTAAGTATTTTTTGAGTAATCAGTAAGTATGGATCCCAATGAGGACAATAAAACACAATATAATATAATGATCACCAGTTCATGTTGTGATCCCCATTTTTGTTGTGATCCAAGGTGATATCATTATCACCACATCATCTCATGCCCATCACATCATCAGGTAATTACAACTTATTAAATTGTGAGCATCCCATCATCTGATGATAAGGAATTATGGTAATCACTTCATCATCTTGTGATCACTATGTTATAAAAAATCATGAAAGCCAGGGCTGTTATAATACTACAGTTAGCACAATATATTGGTACTCTTCTTTTTCGATAAAGTCATTGGTGTCCAAGTCATATTTCTTCCAAAGCTTCACATAGTCCATACTGGAAAGATCTTCAGCATCCTGCATATGTCATTCATATAGAATCATGAAAGCAGTATTAAAAATCAAGAAAAGGACAGTTGTACAATACTATTATCTGAAATATTATTCAATGCTATTATTCTACATCATGTCTAAGAATAACATGCAATATATAGTATATGGAATCCCCAAAAGAAATGTTTATGAATGCTTGGAGAATACAAACAGGTATTTGTTGCTGCCTAAAAGAGTTATTGTATTTAAGTCAAAGTTGACAAATATTTTGCTCATACGTTTTCTAATGTAGAGATTTATTTTGAGTGGTGAATCATCCATTGAGTATTCAACAGTACACTTGAATGCATTGCATGATAACCTCAAGGAATCATAATCCATTAACACCACTGCAAGCAATTCAAGCTATTTATGTCATATTTAGATTTCAAGTTTACTTCACTGGATGTCAAACTTACTGTCAGTCCTTGGAAAATTAATAAGCCAAATGCCAAACTTGTCACAAACATCATTATGTTTAAGTCTTTTATGCTGATTCCCAAGTCATCGGTGACTGAAAATTATAATATATTAGAGGGCCTCACACATATATAAAAATGTTGAAAAAATTAATTATTAGTTTAACTGATTTGCTTGCTTTAAATTTATTTATACTTTGTAGGAGTACAATTGTTACTACATAGAGATGCCATTATATTGCACCATCTGTTTAGGTAATAAACCATCCATTTTATTATCGCAGATGGTGCTGTCCATGTGTATCATTATATGTGAGCGTAGAGTTGTTTTATCATTATTGATTTCTCTCTGTATTTTGTAGAAGAGGTCCAGTTATTACTTATCTTTATTGTATTCTGAAGTTCTAAACATATAATTAGTTAGTTGACATTTCTATAACCTCCTGTGTGTTTCTGGATGTTCTACTGATTCCTTAATAAAACATTCAATAATCTCCAATTCTGTATAAAAATGTAGGAAGCCTGATCACAGTTTGTGTTGAACTGATGTGATATTTGAACAGAAGTCAGCTGAAATCCAGATATATACTAGTGACAGAATTAAAAATATGGTAATTTATGTAAATTGAAACTAATGAATATCTACGAAAATAAAGCTATGAATATCTTTATTCATTTATTTGGAGTTTACATCGCTTTCAACACTGTACACATCATATTGTGATGGGTAGTTGGAAGGGCAGAGGAAACCAATACATACAGTTGGTCAAGGTTCTGGTACAGTAGGTTGACAAGGCTGCCAAATTCAACAAATAGACTAGGTCAGAAAAAGTCGGTAAAAATGCATCTATAGTTCAATACCAGCTTATCTTTAGCAATTTCTGGATAGGAGATCAAGAGGGATCAAGTGTTAACCATCCAAAAAATCCAAACTCAAGTGAAGAAATTAAGTCATGGAAAGTCAACATAGAATTTGGATCCCTTCACATAATCTTCATTGCATGTTGTACCCTTACGTCCAAAGTCTAGGAATTAGCTAGCACAAATGTGTAGAGAAATAGCTTACAGGGAAGAAATCTAGAAGTGGTCCTTCCCACAGACCTGAATTTGGAGTGAAAAGGTAAAGTCCATAGAAGAGGGATATAGTCACATGAGATATAGTCTAAAGCACATATCCCTCTGCATATTTCCACATAAAGCAATAGTGTTATAAAAATGCTCCATTATGTGAAGGGAAACAAATGTTTTATTCACTATCCATGACTTAATTTTATCACATGACTGTTTGGATTTTTTGATTGGTCGATGTGTGATTCTTCTTTTTCCAAGAAAATGTAGCAAGGTGGTAATGCCAATTTTTTGGAAGGAAAAGGAGGGATTATATATTGACTAATCAAATGTCATAAAGACATTACATGATAAAATTAGGTCAAGGACAGTCACAAAAACATTTAGATCCCATCATGTGACTGGAACTACATCATTGAAATTTCTATCTCTTTGTAAATTTGTTTCAGTTTCTTGATACTTGTTATTTTGTTGACCTGTTCACTATACCTTTATACAAATTATACAATTTGTCAACTCTGCCAACTAATAACTTGTGTTTCTACATGCTTTTGTTTCTTTCTTTGACTTGTGTACCTGATTGCTATTTGAAATCCTATTTGTCAACTTTGTGCACCTGTCAACAAATAAGTGGACTCTGCTGACCTATGAACAACTGTACAGTTGCTTTTAAAATCATGTATTGATTTTTCGCTTGTGTGACGACTGTTCCTTTGGCTTTCATAAGATATTGCTCACCTGTCCAACAGATAGCCATTTCAACTTTTTATCAGTTTTCAACCTGTTGACTAATTAGTAATACCTACCCACATTTCTTTGTCAATTTTGTTGACTTTGTCAACCTGTCTGCTATGTAATCACTAGAATTTTTTATCTGGTGTCTACTTTGTTGACCTGTCTACCACCTGTCTCTTTGACCTTGTAACACTTTGTCAACCTCTCGTTCAATAATAACTTTCCCCTTATATTAATTTGTCTACTTCATCAACCTGTCTACCAAATAATTTTTGACCCTGTAACACATTTTTAACTTTGTCCATCTGTTAACCCATAAAATACTTCTTCCTGAATGAATTTGTCGACTTCTTCCAGTAAACTCTTGTGAATAAGTATTTGCATATATCTGCCAAATAGTATAATTCAATTTCCATTGGGGGATTCTCTAGTCGCATCAACAGGTCTTTCAATTTGCTATATTGTAGATTAATTCAACTTTGTGTCAAGTGGATACAAACTGCATGTTGGGCCTCTCTTATTTATTACAGAATGTCAAGGTCGCACAAACCCCCTCAATGAAAACTGGCATATACATTTTTGGCGAGCATGCAATATGGCTACAAACATCAATGTCTCAATGGTAACATACAAGAGACTTGCGCATGTGCATTCACTCTGCTAGTTGCAAGATCTCCCAATTCACTTGCAGGGTTTGCATGTGCCACATGATACACCCACCTCTACCTTGCATGTACATAAACCCACTGTACAGCCTGTAGCTAATTGCATTCACTTTTTTTATGTTCAAGTCATGATACTCCTCTTGGGGGAATAAACCTTGTTTGCATGTGCAAATCTCTACCATCTGACTACCAGATGGGACACTGATAAATGGTCATCAATGAACCTCTGTTTTTCAATAATTGAAATGTCAGTCACTTGAGAACTTCTGCTGCAAAATCGGATTGATCAAATAGCATGTTGTGTGCTGTAATAAAGGAGAGTATAAATACAGAATATGATACAACACAAAATATATCACAAATAAAAAAAGTTTCTTTTAAAATTGGGCAATAAAGATACAGAGTCAAAGAGTACACATCTTATGCAAATGCTGTACGGTAAATTAATCCAATCCAAAAGTGTGAAGATATAATATTTGTAGGGTCATGAAATTATAATGTTGTAGGAAAAAATATATATTTATTTACTTTTCATTTTAAAGTCTCTTTGAACACATTGCATAGATCATATCATGACAGGTAAAAAGAAAAGAATGTATACCAATTGCTGCAGATTCTGCACTGTAAAATGGTGGGCATCAGTAAGCAACTACCAACTTTCCCACCTTGGGCCCAGGGTTTGAATCACAAACCTCAGGGGTGGGAGGTAAGTATATTACCAGAAACCAAAAATGGGCCCCCTTTATACGAAAACAAACCACATACCATTTTAGGTGGCGTGTCATTAGGGAAGTGCCGTTTTTTCAAAATACTTTGCCATTAACAGCTTAATCTTCATTACACTCACTCTATGTCTGCCTCAGTACCATTGTTGAAAGTACAAATAACATTTTCCGGATATTATACCCCCCCTTTGATATAATTACTTGATAATTACACATCAAAACTGCTCATTTCACTGCTTGATCCCATTTCATCACTCACGTTCCTCATTATTGGAGATCGTCAATTGCACAACACACATCTGCTAAACACAGAAGTGACCAAATTTGATGTTTAGTTTCATACTTTTAACCCTCAAAAGTACTCAAAAATGAGTGTAATACATATCTTACTTACAATCCAACCAGTCATTGCTGCATACTAGCATCACAATAATTTAAGCAGTCAGTGTCAGTTTCTGCCCATTCAAAACCTTCACCTTCTGTCTACATAGCATCATCAAATCATCGATATCAATTCCACCAGCTCAAGCAGCTTTTTGCCTTTGCATCCTACTCCTGCTTGTTGGAGATATCAACCCAAATCCAGGACCACTCAAGTGTCCAAAGGTCACCTATGCTAAGACCTACACCACCTTTGAGAATTTCCTCATCAAGATATCCCTACACAAAGAATCTTTTTATTATCTGAATATATACAGACCCCCATCCTCCAGTACTCCAACCTTTTTCGAACAGTTTCAGTCACTTTTGGAGGATATTCATCACACCATTGAAAATCGGCAGCTTCAATATTCACACTGAAACAACATACTCAAATTCAAAAACCTTTCACTTAATGATTGATTCAATTGACTTAATTCATGCACCACCTCATACCAAACACACTAAGGCAAAGTATATCCCATGATGGGTTAATGAAGCTGTAATTGCGGCAAAAGAGGCCAAGCGATAGAGATATGGTGTAGAGATAAATCAACCTTCAACAGATCCCAATACATGCAGAAAATTTACCAGTACAATAGAATCTGCATGCAGGCCAGATCTGAATTCCTTAAAGAAAAAATTCAGGACAATCACCACAACCCAGAAAAATTATGGTAAGTCCTGGGCTATGTGTTACACAGACTACCAGCCAAGATGCTACCATCGATAAATCCCCCTAAACTTTTGACTCACAGATTTGTAGAGTTCTTCACAGAAAAATTGAAAAAAATACGCTCAACTTTTCCTACTTCCCTGAATTCGCAACATACTCCAGACTCTCATCCTCCCATGTTTTCCACTTTCTCTACTGTAAATGAGGAACAATTCACCAAAATCATTATGAACTCTGCCAGTAAAACATGTTCCCTTGGCCCACTTTTCTTGTTCTTGATTATCTGGATATTCTTATTACCCCATTACTTCAATAATTAATGCCTCTTTTGAACAAGGTAAGTCTCTTACTTTTTTCAAGCAGGCCCATGTAACCACAATCCTCAAAAATCATCCCTAGACAAAGAAGATTTCAAAAACTATAGGCCTGTCTCTAATCTAAACTTTACTTCAAAGATACTTGAAAGGGTAGTAGCAGTCCAACTACAAACTCACTTTGATGAAGCTGGCCTTGTGACTGCCTTCCAAAATGGTTTATAGTAAACAACATTCTATTGAAAGTGCCGTCCTTAAATTTTACCATGATATTCTTCTGAATATGGCCAAAGGGTCTGTCACGGTCCTTACCCTTCTGGATCTCTCCACCATGTTCAAAAACATTGAGAAAACCATTCTCCTTGGCAGACTTAATGGGCTGGTTCATACCTGTCAGGAAGGACACACTCGGTCAAGGTAGGGAGCACACTCACATACTGCTGTGCTCCAGTATGGGGTCCCCCAGGGCCTTGTCCTTGGTCCACTTCTTTTTCCTTACTACACTTACCAAATCAGCTAAACCATTCACTCTCACAGTAGTATTAACTACCACTTCTATGCTGATGACACCAAGTTATACAAAACATTCTCACAGCAAATTTCTCTCACTCTGTACAAAAACTGAAGAACTGACTACTAGACGACATTTAATATTTCATGTTCACAAATAAATTACAACTGAACCCTGTCAAAACTGAGTTTATTCTGATAGGCTCCAAAAACAACCGTAAACAACTCCTTCCTAAGTTTTCAATCAATGTTCTTGGTAACTAGGTCTCACCTGCACAAAGTGTCAAGAACCTTCGATTCCAATTTCAGTTTCTCAGACTATGTGTTACAGGTTATAAAGTCAATCAGAGTTCATGCGAGAGACCTCCATAGAATTTGTCCCCTTCTAGACCTTGGAAGATTAGTTATTTTAGCAAATGCATTTTTGAGTAGCAGATTGGACTATTGCAATTCCCTGTCCTTATCATTCACAGATTTTGAGATAAGCATATTGCAGTTAGTTCAAAACTCACTCTGCAGGGTTGTAACCCATTCCTCTAAATTCTCTCGCATTACCCCTCAAACTGAAAAAAACTCCATTGGCTCCCATTCACGTGCAGGTACAATTTAAAATAGGCCTCATTACATATAAAATTCTCAACCAAGGTCAACCAGTTTAACCTAAGAAAACTAATTCATCCCTACAGCTCTTCCAGAAATACAAGGCAAAGCACCCCCAAACTCAAGTTCCTTCACACCCCAACTTTCGACTATAGAGTTCAAGAATGAATCAATCAAACACTAATTCTTTCAGTCACTGCACCCAATTCTTTGGCACTCTCTCCCCTTCAAAATAAGAAATAGCCCCTCTGTCACATCTTTCAGAAAAACACCTCAAAACCCACCTCTTCAACTCCAGTTTCCCAAATTAGTCTCCTTCTCTCCTTGTCACACACACAACTCCGAATCACTGACCTTTAACTCCCCTTGACTCTCCATATGATGTATGATTTTTGTGCACTGAGTTCCTCTTCGTGCAGAAGATATTTTGACTGCAAAGCAGTAGATTAGATTAGATTTTATTACTTATCTTCATCATTTCAAGAATTTCTGACCAGGACTAAAAATATTCGCTGATTTATTATTTTAACAAAATGTCAAAATTGGGCTCGTATTAAAAGAAAAGTCAAATTAGCATGTGTTGCAAAATCTGCAATTCAAATCAAGCTTCTGAAAACATTTAATTATTTTCCATCATCACTTCAGCTACCATAACTTCCTTCTTATAGTACTAATGGCATTCCGGCATGAAATACTCACCAGGGCGGCACCACAATTGATGTGACCTAAACAGACATCGGTACTCCTAGTAAGTACATGTTTAGTTTCTGTATATTTATATTTTTAACTAAGACCCATTACCACACCTAAAATATTTAAGCAATATTTGTAAAAGACGCTACAATGAATGCATTGAGTGGTGGGTTAATATCTTCACTTAATATTATTGCCATGTCTAGTTTAACACACATATATCATATTATCGGCCATTGAGTACTAAATCACATGCGGGAGTGTTTCTGTTAAAATTTTTCATTCATCTGTCCGGTAATGCATCGTAATTAACCTAGTTAAGAAGTAGGTATGATCGGTAATGGAAAACACACAAAAATACAATAAATTTACATAATTAAAGCAAACAAAATATTACTGAAAGTTTACTGAAATATTTTCCATCAAAGATATACAATATGCTGGTTGTTTACTGTATATGGCCACATTGATTCTTATTTATAAGATTTTTCATTAAATCCTTCAAGTAGTATAAAGGGGGGCATTATAGCAATCCAAAGTTAACTTGAGGAGCGGTTTTGAGCTCCTAAAATTGGGTTTTCCAATTGAAATCAATGGGAGCGGTTGACCTCAGGAGTGATCAAATATGAGGCTCCTGTGGTTAACCTGAGTGCGCATGTGCATGCAAAAGATTAGGGGAGTGCGCATGCCCGTGCAAAAGATTAGGGGAGCCTAAATTTTAGAGTGTGCATGCAAAAGATTAGGGGACAGCGCATGCGCATGTGTGCACATGTGTGTCTTGCGCATGACCTTGTGCATGTACGAGTTGTTTTGTAGACTTTGTAAACTTGTAGTTTTACATCTGATAATATGGACATGTGTTGAAACTAAAATAATATTATTTTTTGTACATTTTTGGCTTGATAGTCTGTATATATAGTGCATCCTGTGACTAACCATGAATGCACATAAAGTCTTACCCAAGAAAGTGCATTGAAATGTAAAATTTGTGTGGAGAAAGAAGTGCAAAGTGAACACAGCTATTTTCGTTTTATCAAGCTCATTAAAAAGAAAGAAACATTAAAAGTTTAAAGTTTATTATTATTTTCTTTGACAGTAATATCGTTCTTCATCTTCTAATATATTTGCTCTCAGTCTCATGTTATCCGGTGTTTCCTGCCTGAGATCAATGAACAGATAGCTATACGGTCTCAGGGTCATCACTCTTTCATACACCTGTACAAGGTATTCTGGATCTTTGGGGTACATCTGTCTGGCTAAATATTGAATCTGGCTGGCATCTCTAGGATTCTTAAACAGCACCATGTAGTGTGTGTTCAAACTGATAGTCCTTTGGAATCTGCTTTGGTGAAACACATTCTGGGTCACTGCAATGACGGACATATTTTTATGATGACTCCCTTTGCTAAAGAGGTCAGCCACTCCACTCTCCAAGCTGTCCATCATGTCATATAACACCAGGAGACACGATTCCAGTTCTTCAACATCTTGTAAGCCTTGTTGGAATTCCACATTTTTCATGGTGGTGTAAAGAGGTTGCCATTGGGAATAGCACCACATTATTCTTTGTGGGCATTGGTATATCTTTTCATGTTTCAGTTCCAGTAGCTTTTTCAGAAATTATGTTTTTCCACTTCCTGTTGGGCCAGCCACTAGACAAGTAAATGGATGAATCAGCTTAGGTAGGGCAACAGTGATGCAGGAACCATCTTGGTAGTGCATAGGCTTTGAATGATGCACTGGCATTTCAGGTGTCATCTTCTCGTGGATATTTTTTATGTTTCTTTTCAAATTATCACTTCGAGAAAAGGACTTTCCACAGACTGGACACTGAGACATCTTTTCAGATCAGTGTTTTATTGAAAAATGAACTTGTTTGTAAAACTTACTGCTATTTATATTTTCTCCTCCTCCTCCTTCTCCTCCTAATATTGTCCCTGATCATTCTGCTTACTCATATTCCCTCCTCCTCCTCCTCTTCCTCCTCCTAATATTACCCTTGATCCTTATTCTCACTAAGTCCCTGGGCCTCTTCCTCCTCCTCCTCTTCCTCCTAATATTACCCCTGATCATTCTGTTTACTCAAATTCCCTCCTCCTCCTCTTCCTGCTCCTAATATTACCCTTGTCCCTCATTCTCATTCCATCCCCTCCTCCTCCTGCTGCATAAATAAAACACTTTTACTGTATAACCATATTTATTGTCTAACAATAATGCCTTGACTAAATATATAGGTGCAATATGTACAATTCATTAGCTTAAATATTAATTTTATGAATGTGCAAGACAATATAATGATTTCGAACAACTAATTTTAAAGCACAACAAAATTTAAACCAATTGAAATAATTTATTTGTGATTCATTAGTAAAAGACCATTTATCATTTCATCAAAACCATTTATCATTTCATCAGGACAATTTATAATTTATTTATTATTTTTAATATTTATCATTTATTATTTATCATTTATTTTTATCATTTATTATTTAACCTTTTATTATTTATTATCATTTTTATTATTCATTTTGATCATTTATCATCATTTATCATTTCATCAAGATCATTTATCATTTTCGTCAAGACCATTTATCATTTCATCAAGACCATTCATCATTTCATCAAGACCATTTTCACCAAGTTTTCAATCTGGTCATCACTGTATTTCTCCATCCTGTTGACAGTCATCTCCATGCTGCAGCCAGCAAAGGTGTGGAGGGAAAATAATGCACAGTAATGTCCACAGGGCAGTGAGATAGGTCTTTGGAGTTGAACATCATTGTAAGTGCAAATATGACCTTGAAAAAATGTGCTGAATTCTTTGAAGACAGGTGGTAATCCATAAGAGTCAAAGTACAGATCCTCGCCTTGGTCATTGATGCTGAGTGCGTGAGCTGCCTGGATGACTGAATTCACTTGAACTTTTCTGATCATCATCTTAACACTATCCAGTTTCACTCTAAATACGGTATTATCTGTTGGACTCACTATGGCAAACTTATCCTTGCTTCTGGTTAGACGTAACTTGATGGGTGTGTGATTGAGTATGTAGCGATCTTGGAACATGAAGTCCAGGTGCAGTTTTCCCATCATATCTGTCAAGTGACTTTCACGGGCAAGCTCCTTTCTTTTGACATATCCCTTATTTTGTTGGTCCAGAGAAAAGTTATTTGTGTCTTTGTACCACTTCGATGCCGTGAGTTGACTTTGTTTGCTCTCAGTCCAAAAACTGAGGAGTGTTTCTATGTATGCTTTGTAAGGATAGGTGTTATTGGAGGTGGTGACTAAAGTGTTTTTCAGGGTCATGTCAATCTGACTAAACAAAGCATGCAGCCAAAAATTTACCGGGGCGACATCTGCAGTGGCATCCAATACCTCTCCATCAGCATTCACAATTTTAGCCTTGACTCGAATGAAGCTGTTTTCAAATCTATGTACTCTGAGTCAGTCTCAGCAATTTTAAATTCAATGGTATCATCACTGTCTTTGACTGCTGTAATTGGTCCATATTCTACCCATCTCCCTTCTTCAACACTGGTTTGAGTGAGTGGCGCACCAAACAAATCCAATTCACTTTTGACACACTCACATGACAGCGGGTGAATCAGAGGCATGTTTAAGAGTAAATATCTTTTCGTTTTTTCCTGGAAGATCCTCCTCTTTTGACTGCTCTTGATGAAATGACGCTCTTTCTTTGGTTGCTGTTCCTTTTATTATCTCCCAAGTAATCTTGTGCCAGTTCAACTCCTGCTTTTAGAGCTTTCTGTCCCAAGGATTTTCCCAGTGCAATTGCACCTTTTTCAACAGGGGAGCAGCCACTCCTACAAGACCCCGAAACAGACTTCCCAAACTGTGACCTCTTTGATATCGCAAACCTTGAAATCCTGGTAATCCACTTCCTGCTTGACTCGTGTAATACTGCTAATATGCTTGACGGGTAGAATCGTCCCAGCAGCAATTCTTGTGCTTCATTTTTTTATGTAAGTGAAGCGTTACGAATCACTTCCCACCAACAAATGGAATAATTTCACCCGTATCCCCCTTTATATTGATTTCAACAGCTCCAAAAATCTTTCTCATCACTGGATAGTAGAATACTTTACTCTAGGAGGTGTTGACAATGGGACCTTTTTGGATGGGCACATTTCTCAGGAGGGGCACTTTGGCATTTCCCACGGCCACAGGCTCGATTAAATCACAATAGACGTACAAGTTGTGTATGCCATCTTCATTGTCGGCCGGATACTCTGATTTTCTATCTCCAGCTGAAAATGGGCCTGTCTTGACAAAGCCTAACATGTCACTTAATCTCTTGGAAAGATACAAGTCAGGTGCTAGCTCCACTGCTGCGTCATTTGTTTCAATTTTAAGTCTCGTTTTTTGAGTGGCTTCAATGGTATTGAATTCGACAGTGACAGGTGAATTTCCACCAAGGCCCCATTTAAATTTTTTATTTAAGATTTTGATCAATTCCTTTATATCAGCATTAATACCCTCAGGAATGAGTATGGTTGTATTCCCAACTTGAACAAATTGATCTGAAGGAACATTATACCACGTTCTTGCATATTGAATTTCCATCAGTCCCACTTCCCATTCACCGACCAGTTCATAAGGTTGAGCCAGTGGTACAATAAACTCTCTGGGAGTATTACCCGTGTGCTTGGTATTGCTTGGTAAATAGAGATAAAAGTCTTTCATGGTCTTTCTCTCGTCATACGGAAGGAAATCAAGGGATGCTTTCCCTTTTATGTACTCTCCCACTTGTACTTTTTTCTTGGAATCTTTGGTTTCCATTCAGATTCCAGTTGAGGTTCAGATTCTGGGTCAGCTTTTGGTTCGGGTTTCCATACCTCCTCTTGCGGTTGAAAACTGGGGACCACGACCCAATAACCTCTCTGGAATGTTAGCCTCTTGTAAGTTTTGATTAAAATATCCCCAACCAGTTGGGAGTTTTCTTATTTTTCTATGGGGCCGAATAGCCATGTTAATCAAATCTGTGATGTGTGATCCACTAATGGGTTGATTGTCTTCTGTTAAAATTTCGCCTTTGTCATTCCATTGTAAAGTCCCTTTTAACTTTTGATACAGGTGCTGACCTTTACTCCTCAGAGAAGGTGGCAGAGTGATGGCCAAGTCATTTTCTAAATCTTCTTTAGGGTCTTCCACAGGGTCTTGCTTTCGATGATAAGTTAGCAGAAGATTCATCGACTGATTGTACAGTTTCATTTTTTCAGTTGGTTCCAATACAGGGTCTTCTAACAGTCCACTCATATCCTTTTCTAATCTGGCCATAGCAGTAGCTGTGGCATCTCTTCCCACTGGTGCACAGTCTCTGGCATTCAAGAATGACTTGGGCACAACAATTTTTTTGATAAATTTATTCATCGCCGAGTGAAAAGCCCTACCAGTTTCTTAGCAAGTGGAGGAATAACAGTTCTTAGGAGCCAATAAAGCAATAAAGCAGGCAGGAATCCACCCTTTTGCAAAATCTGTTTCTTTTTTCTGTCAGAGGTATTCTTTTTCCTTAATGCTCGCAATTTTTCTTTATACTTTGCCAGTCTTTTCTTTTCTTTCAGCCCAAGAGGAATATTCCCCTCTAGAATATTGTGAGCACAATCTACAAAACAATGAATGAGTAGTCTGTCCGCACCACGAATGATGTACTTTATTGCTTTGGGGTCACCTTCAGCTAAAATCCTTAACACGTATTCGTTCTTTTTAACGACAGACATGTTTTCACCATGACAGCTCACATTGAAATGTCAAAACAGGTTTAGAAAACCTTCTATTTATAAAAACTGGTGATGTCTGTGGCTGGTATACAAGAATCATACTTTGGAGGCCAATGTAACCATCTCACCAAGACCTCTTTGGGGTGACCTTTAATTTTGCGACTTTTCAAAATTTTTTCAACCTTATAATACTCATTCGGAGTGACCGTCTGCAGCTCTTCTTCATAAAATGTTCCATCAATGGACTCCCTGGCATAGTCTTTGATTTTGTATGTGGGATACCTCTGCGTCCCATCTCGGTTGACTATTTGGAACAGTTCATCACTCCACCTCTGATCATATTCCCTTGTGAACGTCTTTCTGGCACGCGAGATCCTGACAAAGTCCCCAACTTTAAACTTAAAAGTGGTCATTTTCATTCTTTCATCATTCTTTATTCTTTCTGAATTCAAGTTGCTCATTGTGTCCTGTGCTGGTGCCATTTTAATGGATCGGTGTACACTTTAGTTGTAAGCCCAAGTAAAGTCTTGCAGTGCAACGATATAACGGTAAGACTGTTTATATGTAAAGTACTTGTATATTTTTCCTTTGATGGTTTTAATAGCTCGTTCAGCATAATTGGCCTTCACTTCATTTTGGGTCACAAAGTGACGGATCAAGTGTGATTTGAATAAATTCTGAACTTTGTGTCCTAAAAATTCTGTTCCTTTGTCTGAACGCACAGCTTTGGGTACTCTTTCTTTAAAAATTTTTGTGAACACACGAACAACTTCATTTCCAGATTTATCCTTGAGTGGCACCGTCCATACATACCGAGAAAAAATGTCTATAGCTAAAAGAATGTAATGATAACCATCGTTGTATTTTGCAATTTTCGTCATGTCCATCAAGTCAACATCCCACTGTTGATCAATTGTCCTGACAATGACTTTATTTCTTTTAAATTTCTTTCTGGATGGCTTGCGAAATGTCTATGTCTCCTCTCCACTCAACCAACTTTTCAAGGCATTGAGGGTCACAGTGCTGTCTTGTTTGACTGCAGCTTCATACAGTTTCTGAGGACCTAAAAAGCTTGCAGGATGTGAGGGATCAAAGAAAATCGAATTTAAAAGCTTATTCATTGCAATATATATCCCAAAGATGAACACAGTAATGGTAGCCAAATGCCCTTTTCGTCTCAGTTTAATGACAAATTCACAACAGATGCTATGATTACAATAGCAAGTATGATCATCTGACAGGAGTATTTGACCAAGGACTTTTCACACCAATTATCCATGTGTCTCCTTTGTGACCTTGCAACTGAATGATCCCTTCTGCTGAGAGAGGCATCTATTTATGCGCATTGACTGCAAAAATACCGGCGTATTTTCAATTGTTACAATTGCCATGATGATCCAATTTTAAAAGGTGGAGATTCAAACATGTTGTTTCATGTTTAATTAAATGGTGTAATCACCAGATTTTGTCTGGACCTCTGGACTGCGGAAATATTTTGAAAGTCTTTAGACCCCACACTAAAACTAAAAGGGTAAACAGGAGATAAAATATCATCTGTAATTTCTGTACATTGGTGTTCTTCCCAGGGACACAAGGCTATATCTAAAGGTTTGGTGTGAACATCATCCACCAATTCTCTTTTGCAATAAAAATTCCCAATACCGTAAATAAAGTGTTATCTCTCACACGAAAACCTTTGTTCACTCCCACATTAGTTTTACCTGTACGTAAAACTTCTTTGCACTTTTCCAAAGGATTTTCAATATGAGCTTTATTTAAACCCTTTAATGCAAGGGAGAACAGAGAGCCACCATTTCTTGTCCGTGATCATTTTCAATTTTAAATAAACCAGCCTGACATTTGTCGTAAGCCCTGTGCTTTGCACAACATTCTCTGGGGAACCAGTAAGGATTGGGAATCACTTCCTTTAAATGACAAGATTTGAATATCTTATGCAAAAACCTCTTCTTTTGAATGCGGTTTTACAATGTCGGCCAGTGTTTTTCCAGACATGGCAAAATAGGCACTGTCCGTGTCCATTTCAATATATTCAAAATCACTTCTCTCCACATAATAGTCTAAACAGTCGTAATACCACTCCAACATTTTCAATTTTGCGTACTGTAAACGACTGTAACCAATTTGAATGGGTAAGTTCAAAATCTGTTTTGACTTGGACATTTCCACTTCACAAAATTCTGTCAGTTTCTTAAAATGGGGATCATTCACTTTCATCTGAATATCTTTATCCCCTCTCACATAAATGACTTTTTGATGTTTTTCCTGACCCATAATCATAGAACCAAATCCACTCTTTTCAATTAATTTCATTGTATCTCCTATAATACTTTGATCTTTGTGGACGTCACCAGCTCTTCTAGCATCACTCACTTTATCATGAAATTGTTTAAAAAAGAAATTGGAGAAAATTCAATGACTTGATACACCTGTGTGATCTTTAAACCATGGTCTAAGTATCATTTTAATAAAGGGGATAACAGTAAAAGTCTTTTGGCTTTCATGCCACCCACCAACAATTTGCGAGGATACTTTCCTAAATTCAGTTCCGGAATTTGCTTCTGAGTATATTCCCCCATCACGTCAAAAGGAATAAAACAAGTGCAAAATAAAGGCGGCATTTCACTGAAGTAATCATATAAATCATTTGGTACTTGCACGTCAACTTCCACCATTCCAAACAAAGATTCTTGCTGAATGTCTTTCAATATTGTTTCAAAATGTAATGAATCTTTATGCTTTCGGTAATAGGGGGGTAAATATTTATCATAATTTAAACAGGGTCTTAAATGTTTAATGTAGTCACATTCCCTTATTTTTTCCAGTCTGTAACCGTTTATTTTTAAGTATTGTTCTTTTTCCCTTGTTTTTTTTTACTTTTTTTCCATGAATTTAGGATTTGATTTCCAAGCATATTCGGTTAAGTGACACCTGTGCCCATGAAAAAAGCATCCATCCATTTCACAGACCACATTGTTCTCACTGTCAAAACCGTCGCAAAAGTATTTGCCTATTCTTTTTTCTTTACCGGTATTTAATTTATGTTGAATGTTTAGTTTACCCATGTCAGCCAAATGATCCATCCAGACATACATGTCCAAATATTTGTGCGATACCTCTGCTTTGAAATCTGGAAAATGTCTTCTCACAAAACAACTAGTAGGCATGGGCTGGGATAAAGCCCACAAATAAAGTGCATTACAGTCATAGCCAATGATACTTTTGCAAACTTTTTTTCCGCGAATGAGAGTTTCGTCCACTTTATGATGTCGACAAATATAATGGAAGCTCCTCCAATAATGTTTTCTTTTCACCGTTTTGTATAAATCTTGATCTTTTTTTCCACACAGTAGAAATAATGTATCTTTAGACTGTTGAAACATCATTTTTCTGGCAATGCCGGGTACGGAAATAGTTTCTTTCAAATAATCAATGTCATTGTCTCTGTAAAACACTTGCATTTTTTCAACGACTTTGACAAAGGGGCCCACATCCAAATTATTGTAATGCATTATAAAATCTTGAAAAGTATTCATATTTTTTTCTTACCACACTTTTTGAACAAAAGCGTAATTTTTTGCAATGCCCGTTTTCATTTCCCCCAAAGTGTTTTGAACTTTTAAACTGGAATAAAAAGCATCGGGAGGTGGCAAATGTGTCCAACCCAGGTTTGCTTTATCATCAAACCATTCGTAAGGAAAATAAAATTTAGTTTCAGGTATTTGAAAAGCTTTCAGAAACTTAGAGTAACTGCAGCCGGGCGCTAAAAAATTAGAAATATTGTCTTTATGACAAAATAGTTGTTTTTCTCTTCGAGTTCTAAAAGTTGCACAATTTCTGGTTTCATTAAATTCATATCATATTTCCCTGAATTGAAACCCAAAATGGGGATTTCCTGCAAATAAGTTTCAAATTTTTCCCTGATGGAAACTTCCTTGATTTGACCTAAAATGTGTCCCCATTTAAGGTGAGCTAATAACAGATTTCTTGTCCTATCTCACTCATGTAGCTTAACATGTCTTTTAAAAGTTGTTTCAAGTCATCTTGCACAAAACACCTAGGTTCCCTAAAACCTTCCACATTACTGCAGACACTGACACTGATAGGGATGTGTCGAGCTTCCCATTTTAATTTATCCGATACTCTGCAAGGTTCTTTTTGTAAAATAACTTCAAAATCATACACAATAAACCAAGGAAAAAATGGATCTTGAACCTCAATTCCGGCACTTTTTATTTGATCAAACATGGTTTCTGAGGGTGCATAAAATGTTCCCGGATATTCCCATTTGGTTAATCCTTTGCTTGTGTCTGCGCCATTTATAAGCTTTATAAAACATCTTTTGACAAGCGACACAAGTAAATTTTCTGGCATAACTGTGAAAATCTTTTATGTAACTTAAATGATTTTTGTATCCATTTAAATACATGTCATATTCAAATGGAGATCTGGATATAAATAAAGGAATCATGGTATCATCTGGTTGTAGTTCGTACATGTGCAAGTTTAGACGGAAACACTTTTCCAAATCTAGCATATCTGCTAATTCCACGGTTTTTTGCCCGAAAATTCTGATAAGCCGAGCAGCGAAAAAAGCAATGGTTATCTTTATACAGTTTGTTATGTGAATCCACTTCCATACTCACAATGCTGCGCTTTTGCTTGATATAATCGGGTAACACGCCTTTTCCCAGGGGAAAATCTGTCAGGGTGACTTCAAATTCACATTTGTGATCATAAAAGATCTCCATTTGCTGGTGGGTGTCAAATTATTCACATATTCCAAAGGATCCAAACGACAAATTTTATTTTGAAATATTCTCAAATATTTTCTACTCCCAATCAGAAAAGGTGAGGGAAACAAGAGAGTCGTTTACGTGAGGAGCAAAATATCTGTATTCTCCAATTTCCATATTTCTTAAAGTAAGACCTAAAGAAAGATTGATTTTAAAGGCACTGTTTTGATCCGTAAAAATCTCATCCAATTTCCACCAAATTTCATCTACACCGTCCCTCAAATTGTTCGTGGGTAAATTGTAAATCACTTTTCGTCCTTTCCCGATTTTAGCATCGGCTAATATAACATTTTGATTTCCTTCATAAATCTGTCTCAAAGATACGTCTCTCACCGGATCACCCCAGGGAGGTTCGTCTAAATGTCGCCAAGGTCTGTTCTGAAGATCACCGCCATGCTGTGTGCTTTGATGCACGTGTAATTTGTGTCGTCCCTCAAATATACCGTCACACTGACGACATTGACATTTTCTCTTTTTAGGTAAAATTATTTCATCGCATCTTTTACGCTTTTTTTTGGTTACTGCAGTAACAAAATCAGATGTTTCACCATTTATTGTAGCTGCAGATGATACTTTTTCTTTGCTTTTTATTACCTTTGTTCTATCAGCCTTAGTTTTAGCTGCAGAATATACTTCTTCATGTCTTTTTTTATTAAAAACAGATGAAAATGTCTTTGAACAAATTTCACATTTTTTTCTCGATGACCTCAATGCTGTCATTCGTTTTGACTGTACAAGAATGCTGCTCCCACTTTTGCTTTGAAGCAAACATGTGATGACACTTTTCGCATTGAAATTTTTTTAAATCTTGCAAAAGATTTGCCCCACATTCACACACTGATTTTCATGTTTTACCCTTTTTTGTACATTCACAAACCCTTTACCGCAAATGTAACAATGCAATCTATTTTTAGCCTGCAATTCAAGACATATTTTTTCGTGCCTTTTTTTTGTTGTAAGCGCAAACAAACGTTTTAAAACAGTGTTGACATTGCCTGTTCATTTTTGAAGAAATAACACCAAGACTTGAACCACAAATAAAATCAAAGATTTAAGCGTGAAATGAAATGATCTGCTGGATTCATTTTCCAATTGTGCCCATGTCTTAAAAGCAACGTCTTTTTATATTAAAGTTTTCCTTGCGCATGTGCACTCTGTGTCATTCTAAATTTTATGTCGAGCATGCCCGCTCTAAAATTTACGTCCTTTTATACTGTGTCATTCTAAATTTTAGAGTAATTTAGGTCCTTTTATACTGTGTCATTCTAAATTTTAGAGTAATTTACGTCCTTTTATACTGTGTCGATCTAAATTTTATGCTCTAAAAATATTTTTAGGGTTTGCTTTTAGGAAATGTTACAACTTTAAACACAGCATTGATATTCTTTATATTCACAATATTCAAACTATCCTACCCATAATTTGCAAACTATGTAAATATATATAACACATACATGACTACTGTTTTCTTTTAAAGAGAAATTTATATTCCTCCCCCTTTAAAGAGAAACTTACATTCCTATTGAGTGATCTGATTGGTTGAGTAGGGTCACGTGACGTAGGTGATGTCGTCATGGTCACCATAGCAACAGAAGTGATGTCACTTCATTTCCATTTTTTTACACGGGCATGCGCACTCCCCTAATCTTTTGCACGCACACTCTAAAATTTAGACTCTCCCCTAATCTTTTGCATGCGCATGCGCACTCAGGTTAACCACAGGAGCGTCATATCTGATCACTCCTGAAGTTAACCGCTCCCGTTGATTTCAATTAGAAAACCCATTTTAAGGAGCTCAAGTTAACCACAACAGCCTCATATCTGATCACTCCTGAGGTTAACCACTCCTGTTGATTTTAATTGGAAACCCTCATTTTAGGAGCTCAAAACCGCTCCTCAGGTTAACTTTGGATTGCTATAATGCCCCCTTTGTACTACTCCTTCATTATCGTCCAGAGAGAAGGTAGACAGAGCAGTTATAAATTTTAGTGACGAATTTAAGTTGTCTTGGAATAACATATTAATACCATAAGTTGCAGTATGTATTTTCCTTTGTTATCCACTATAACTCTCCTGTGTCATTTAACAAGTGAAAAGATTTTATTAGTTTAATCCAATTATCGGCAAATGTATACAGGATACTTCAGTTGCTTCTATGGAAGTAGGTTCTAAAATCTTCAATAACTTTGTTATTTTGTGATGGATTTTCATGAAATAAAGATCACAACAAAGTGCATTTCTGTAGTTTTATAACAATAAAGGTTTGTGGGCGTAGGTACAATTCCTGATTTTTTATGAATTTTGTAAATGTTCCAAATTATGAGATTTTAATTCATTTTTGGTCAGTGGTGTTCCAGTGTAGTAACATTTTGTCTGTACCACCTATCTTCACCCCTACCCTGAGATCCATCCAGAATGAAAATGTTTTTCCTTTCACTTTTGTCTTATCCTTAGACATCAACTTCTTGTCTGTTTATATCTTATCTATTCTATTCTGAACTTTTATAGCGCTTAATCTCTGACAAGACAGACTCTAAGGTGCAACAACACCAGGTACATAATCCAAAATCATCATTCTATAGACATAGCCAGGTCAACACCACATATTTTGCCATTGTTGGGCCAACGTTAGCTCAACGGCTGCCTGCTGACCACAACTCAGGTTAGATATCTCTATATTTTGCTGACATTAAGCCAACGGTGGATTTTTATTCAAGATGGCAGTGAGCAATAATAGGGGATTTTGTGAAACTTTTTGTAAAAATTAATATTATGGTATGTCTAAAAATCATATTGGAGTGAGCACACAAATTTTAACCAACAATTTTAGACATAAAAATAACATTATAAATTCACACTGAAAAAGTTGTTTGTGAAGAGTCTGATTGGCTGATGCTGTACATTGAGTAAATTTTTTTTACCAGTAGCTTGCCAACATTGGCCCAACAACAGACCGCCGGTCAAAAAACCGTTGGGCCATTGTGACGAATATGCCGACATCACTCCAACGTTTGCACAACATCAAAATGCTGAGTCCATAATGACCTTGCCCTTTCAAATATTGTCTCCATTGTATTAGAATTTGCAGTTTGGGTTCATTTGTTCCATAGCTTGGAAAATATAAGAAAAGCTTGTGAGAAATAAAAGTGGTATTGGAAAGTTTTATTTATTCTTATTCCAAATAAAAAAAATAAGTGTAACCTCTGGCTGAGAGGCCTGCGTTTGATTCCCAGTGATGTGTAAATCAAGATATCATAGCTCAGTAATAGAGTTTCAGTCTGCAAGCAAAAAAATATAAAGGATCTGAAAAGGATAGAGAAATTAAAAATATTTGCCTTCCTGGTTAAAAGAGTGTGCACTACTAGGTCCCAGGAAATACGTCCAATAACATGGGGATTTCATTTCTGATCATGCTGCCATAACATGCCAACTGGATTTCTCCTACCCATCAACCAGCATCGACAAATGTGTCTCCTATCGACGTTACCACAGGATTGATATCGACCAGTTCAGAAATGACCTTAATAATATACCGTTTGTATGGTCCCCTGAAGGTACTGCTGCAGAACATTATGATCAGTACATAACTGGTGTTACACAGGTACTTGGCAAGCATGCTCCTATCATTTCACGCAAGGCTAAACAGCAGTCTGATGAGTGGTTGTCTGATTCGTATCGCATGGCTCGATCTCTTAGATGGCAATTTGAACGAAGGTGGAGAAAACATAAGTCAGAGTTGAACAGGTCAAGACTCCGTAGGCAAATTGCCTGGTGTAATCGACTGGCCAATAAAGACAAGGGTTCATACTATACAAATCTCACAACTGCTAATAGTCGTGACCCCAAGAAGCTATGGCAGTCATTGACGAAGGTGTTGCATCGCACCTCCGAGACTGTCCTGCCTGCTCATAGCTCAGACAAAAGCCTCACGGACATGTTTGCTTCTTTTTTCTCCAATAAAATAAGCAAAATCAGGGATACCTTTTCTACTTCTGGCTCTTTCACTGATGCACCAGATTTGGTGCCTCCTGCTTTCAATGCCTTTATGCCTGTCACTGAAGAAGAGGTCTATAAGTGTATTAGTGAATCCCCCACTAAATCTTGCTCTCTAGACCCTATACCAACATTCCTCCTTAAGGATTGTCTTGATATCCTCCTCTCTTCCATTACCAAGTTGGTAAATTATTCTCTCATTGAAGGATCCTTCCCAAATTCTTTTAAAAAGGCGGTTCTCACCCCCCCCCCCCCCATAAAAAAGGCTTCCCTTCCCAGAGACGACCTTAAGAATTATCGCTCAGTGTCTGGTCTTTGTTTCCTGTCAAAGTTGGTTGAGCGAGTTGTTGCCAGGCAGCTAACGTCACACATTAATAACAACAAACTGGACAATCCTCATCAATCAGCATATAAGCCAGGACATTCCACGAAAACTGCTTTATTGTCTATAAAAAACGAGGTTCATCTCTCTCTGGCACGCGGTGAACCCACAGCTCTAGTACTTCTTGACTTATCAGCCGCATTTGACACCATAGACCATAATATTCTCCTTGGTTACCTTAAATCCTGGTTTGGTCTTGGTGGAACAGCTCTAAGGTGGTTTGCTTCCTACTTAAGAAATCGTTGCCAGGCCATTAAGATAGGCTCCACACTATCTGAATTAAGCAATCTCATCTATGGAGTCCCACAAGGTTCTGTTCTGGGTCCGTTACTGTTTTCACTCTATACAACACCACTTAGTAAAATTATTCGCCTCCACCCGCATATTAAATTCCATTTTTTTATGTGGATGATACTCAGTTATACATCCATCTCTCCCACAAGAATGCTTCTTTGGCTCTCGCCAAGCTAAATGCCTGCCTTCGTGATGTTCAAGAGTGGATGTCTCTCAGTAAATTGAAGCTCAACCCTGAAAAAACTGAGTTTATTGTCTTTGGTTCCAAGGCTCAACATCAGAAGATTTCCTCTCACTTTCCGGTTAGCATTCTTGGTAGCCTTCTTCATCCGGTTGATTCTGTCTGAAATCTAGGTGTGTGGTTTGATGCAGATTTCTCATTTTCTGAGCATATCAAGAGGACTTGCAAAGCGTGCTTCCTTCAGATGCGTGACCTCCGTAGAATTAGAAAGTATCTCACTTCTAAAGTGGCAGTCCTGGCTGCAAATGCCTTGGTTAGTAGTCGTCTGGACTATTGTAACTCTCTGTTCAGAGGTTTGTCCGGTTTCAATCAGCACAAGTTGCAAAGTATTCAGAACACCCTTGCTCGTATTGTTACAAATCATAGAAAGTATGCTCATGTTACACCCATTCTACAGAAACTCCACTGGTTGCCTGTTAAGTATCGTTGTATTTTCAAAACCGCAACACTTGTGTATAAATGTTTGCATAGTGGTTCTCCCTGTTACTTCGAACCGTTCTTGTCTTTTAGTAGTTGTCCCTATAGTACTAGGCACAGTCACCCAGATCGTCAATACCTTACCGTTCCTCCTTTCCATTCATCAGTCTTTAAGTCAGCCAAACATTTTGGCCATAGTTTTGCGTTTGATGCTCCTAAGATCTGGAATGACCTCCCTCAAGATGCTCGCAGTGCAACATCAGTTGCCTCCTTCAGAAAGAAGCTTAAAACATACTTGTTTGCAAAAGCCTACCCACCATAGCCTCCCCGTCACATCTGTGTCTCCTTGGTACGACCTGGCTATGTCCCTTGATTAACGCTAACTGCCTTGCTTTATGTTTAGATGCGCCTTAGAGTCCATCAGTGATGGAGATTAAGTGCTATAAAAGTCCACATTAGATTAGATTACAGAAGGAGCAACATGGTGTTGTGTGCTAAAAAGCACCAAGTTACATGTTGCACTTGTCAAGCGACAAAAACGCACCATAACTTGATGTTACAAAGGTTGCAAGATAATGACATATGCATAGCCACCCACAAATCTTTGATGATTTTTAAGTATCTGTAATTTGTTTTTATAGGGGCAAATCTATCATTTTCAAAACTCCAACAATGTTCAAACAAAAATGTACAATTTGCAAACAAAATGATTTTTACCCCACAACCCTTAAGAACTGTCAGGGTATTGTTTTCACCCATGATGCTGAGATGGATGGGTGGGTCGTGGGAAAAAGTTCATCATTTTTTCATGCAATGGTGTTTTGTTCAGTTAAATTACAGAGTTTAAATTTTTTCTGCAGTTGTGATGATACTTGGCTAATTCCGAATTAGTTCAAACCTCGTACCATTTTTGTATTTGCAGGTAAAGCATAAGATGAAGAATAGATGCAGTAAATAAAGTGATGCAAATACATGACAGATAAACAAACAACTCCTGGAGATCCAGAAAAATTTTGCTATTTTAAAGAATGAATAGTTTTGAAGTTCAAGGTCATTACGACAAGGTCAAAGTTCACAACATGATGTTACACACTATGTAACCTATAGATGATCTATAGATGACCTATAGTGATGTTCTATATATCACTAGTAAGGTATTTCTACAGTGCTTCTGCTCATATTTAGTGCCTAAAAATCCATGTATTATTTATTTTGAATGGAAAATAGAAGAGTAACACAGCCAACAAACGGAGTGTGCTATCACTTAGCTATGATGTTTTCTTTAGGAACATCACTGGGTATCAAACCCAGGTCTCCCAATATGTCAAAATATGGTACTCTATTACTTACTGTTACAAAGTGTAATTTTAAATCCAAGAAATATATCCTAGCCCATTAATTTACGTACAGAAATTCCTGGAATTTCTTTGAAAATTACATACCTTTTTCTACTGGCTGGTTGGCGGGTAACTAGAAGATTTTATCTCTTCTTAGGTGATCTGTTTGACAGATGTATATGTCCTCTACAGACATGCAGACATTTCACCATGAAGCTATTCATTCAAGGTTACCCCACTCCGTGACAAAATACCCCACCTACAGGGGCTGATTTCACAATGGACTTAAGTGCAGATATAAACTTAAATTTGAGACTTTGCTCTTAAAGTTTGTCAAAAGAATGTTAAGTCTGTGGTCTTAGACTTAGCGTATTTCACAAAGCAGCTAAGTCCATGAAATTGCTAAGCCAGTGTACTTAACATTAAGTCTGGGAGGTAGTGGGCTTAAATTTTGTAAAGAGGATTTAAATATGGCCGCCATAAACTTTTCTCCACTTCAAAATTTGAAATGGTTGTAAATAAAGTATAATTACACAGAACACCTCACTAAAATAGTCTTTGGGACGTTTATATGCGCAACAAGGTTTTCCATTTCAAAACAACACTTTTCCTTAGATAAACTATCGTTGCTTTTTTGACACTTAGTCATAAAGAGGGATTGGGTTTTCTTCTTTGGCTTGCTGCATATAACAGCTATCTGAAGACAGATCTATACAATGTGTAAACTTAAAGTTTCCTTTCACCGCCAGGTTGTGTGTTTGAACCCAAGTGGTGACAAAGATATATCGGATACTATGGCTGAGAGATCTCAGATTTCATAATGTAGTGGTTGAATCTGAATGTTAACTTCTGACCCTTGGATGCTTTGCTGGTGGGAGCTGGAAGCTCTGGAGTTATGGGTTTTCTTTTACCTTTGATTTCTTATGAAAGTAAATGGATATAGTGTTTGGGCTACTGGAGCTAAATTTATATCGGGGGGATGGACTGGTTTACAGATTATTTTATACTTGGGTAAGGTAGCACTAATCATCTGACCTTTGATCACATGACCTTTGACCCCTGTTTCAATGTCTGACATTGCCCACCGACCAAAAATGTCTTCTATGCCAATTAGTATTATCCCTTGCATTGTGAATTTTAGAAGAAGCAATAAACTTCCATAGGAATGAGCATATATTGTGTTTATGTTAATATGACCTTGAAGCAGAGTTCCAAGCCTCTCGCCTCCCACCTCTGAGGCTGGGATTCGGTTCCAGGCTTGCCCTCAAGTGGGAAAGCTGGTAGTTGCTTGCTGTTGGTCGGCAGTTTACAGTGCAGATCCCTGACGAACTCTATGTACTGGTTTCCTCTGCCCTTCCAACTACCCGTTGTGATATGACCTGTACATTGTTGAAAGCGACGTAAAACCCTAAATAAATAAATAACAAAGGACAAATATATAAGAGACCCCCTATTGGATATTAAAGATGTGACATGGCAGCCCTTTTTTCAAAGCAAGGCCAAAATTACTCTCAGCCTTGCTTTACTAGTCATATACATTTTGTGCAAATCTGATGAAGCTAGCTATAATCTTTTCAGTTTTGGAACATGTTGGTTTTTGAACAATTGCCTATGGCAGCCATTTTTAATAACAAATTTTTACAGGCATATTTATATAGCCATAAATGACTTTGCAAATTATATAAAAACTGCTTACGTGGTGTACTTTTACCAATTCCCACCTGATCATTAAAGTTAAGCAGCACTGGACTTGGTGGTGGGTGACTGAGTTATGGGGCAGATGCATAGTAACTGATAACTGTTATGTACTGGTCATAGGGTAAAGTTAATAGAATTGTATGTTATTATATTGCAATAACGGAGCTTAAGAGCTATAAAAATAACAGAATATAATATAATTAATCTTCTATATATTCAATGAACGTTGAATGAGAAAGCAATGCTGAAAAATGTCATTACATTAAAATTTAGGATTATGACAAAAACTATTCATTTGATTATTCTATGAACACAAATAGAGATCTAAAATGTACCAATATAGATTAGTTACACTTGAGGTCATTATTGAGTAATGTTTTTAACACTACAGCCATGTCACTGAAAAAATCACTTCCTGATTCAGACTTCATATCTTTAGCTTGAGATTACTCAATCATTTCTGCATGGATTTTAATCCAACAAACACGAGCAGAATCTGTGTAAATGTTGCTTTTCAGTGATGTATATAGCATGACTCTAGGTTGTCGGAAATACTGGCATTTAAATCAAGAAATTGTTAACAGTGATTTCCACGTTTTTTTTGGTTTGTTGTGATTCCTCGACTTTGCTTACAAACACCATTTGTTTCAAGGTCACATCGATAATGTCGCCACCTGGATTTGGGTACACGCTACTATTAATACGCCAGAACGCCAATGTTTTGCCAAATGCCAATCAATGTTTTGATGAGAAGAGTCAGTTAGGTTTCTATTTTCTGTTTGTAGATGTATATCAAAATACAGTTCCAAGAAATTCCGGAATGAATGATTACATCAATGTAAAGTTGTAAATATGTCTTATTTAATAAATTAAACATGATTTATTTTCTTTTTTAATGTATAGCATCCACCTTCAGTTTGAATGCAGTATTTTTGTATGAATAAGCACAAACTATTATGCTACCCTGATAACTCAGAATAACTTTAATATAAATTGCTTATTTTGATTAGGTTGGTCTTTCCATTTAGTAATATGAAAATAAGTTTAACTGTAAAGCTTTGCATCATAGAGGACCATATTCTTACACAGTTAGGGGTATACCTGTAGCTCGGTTTACCTTATATTTGATGTATCCCTACTGTATGGGATAAACCAAACCATTTTTTTTTTACAATTTAGTACGAACCACGGAGATGTCGTTTTTCTCGAAAACAAAATTATAAACTCCAATTGTAACACCAATTCAGCATATTAGTACACATTTCTCAGTCCTATTATTTCAATTATTGTTTTACTACACCATGTTTTCATTTTTCTACCACTTATGTAGTTTATAGCTGTCTGCTCTTTTATTACCCCATAATCGGGTATTATCGCCCATTTACCGGGAATTACCGTGTAACTGTCCAAACTGTTGGTGTATCATCCCTATCATTTATCTTTCACAGAGTTATTCCAGTAACCTTTTTTGCTGCTTTGTTGTATGGTTCTTGTGTTATATAAGTTATTGTGGCTATCTTGAGGGCAGTTTTAAGGTTCTGAGGCTTATTGGGGTGAATAGGGTGCCTGTGAGTCGCCCACGGGACGAAGATCGGAACGTGAGCTTACTAGGGACATTTATCATGAGTCACCCCAACCACTTAGTTTGCTAGGTGTCTATTACTCTGTCTTGCCTGCTCCTTAGCCATGATGTTGTTGGGTTTTCTGTGCTTCAGTCTCCTCTTTTGGCTGAAAGTGGCTGACCAAAGTCAGTTCTTAGTCTCTCCCTGTGCCCTTCGTGTTCCTGCCCCAATCAGGGATTACTCCTGTAAAATTTTCTCAAATAAGTTTCCTGCATATGCCAGGGTCAAATGTCTTTTGATTCTGTTGTTGTTATCTGGAGACATCCAGGTCCTATAAACTTTGGCTTTGTGAATTGCCGTTCCATCAGGAATAAGGGTCCCTTGATCTGTGACACAATTGTCTCGAATAATCTTGATATTTTGGCACTTGCAGAAACTCACATTCACATTTCTGATACCGACAGCCTACTGAAGTCAGGAACTCCGCCTGGATTTCAACTCACTCATAGGCCCCGGACGATTGGTCGCGGTGGCGGAGTGGGCTTCCTTTCCAAGAAAAACTTAGCTGCTAAGACTGTTGATGCACCAACACATTTCACTTTCGAAAACATCGTCATATCAATTGTCACTAACTCAAAATCATTTGTTATGGCTTGTGTCTATCGCACCCCAGGTTCATGTTCCTCTGCCTTTCTTGATGATTTCCTGCATTTCTGTGGTTTTCTGTCATCTCTCACTTCCTCCTTCATCATCTGTGGAGACTTCAATGTCCATGTGGACACAGATTGTATTGACCAAAGAAAATTTCTCAATCTATTAGATACCTCTAATCTGGCCCAAAATGTTAATAAAGCTACCCACTTGCATGGTCATACACTGGATCTGATACTTAGCCCAAGCGATTCCTCCTTTGTCAGTAATGTGACAGTTGGGGAAATGGTCTCAGATCATGCACTGGTGAAATGTCATTTGGATTTTGCATGCCCTGCAGTACCGAAGGTTGACAGTATTTCTTACCGCAGGTACCATAAAATCAATATGAAGAGCTTTTGTGAGGATCTTGCAAACACATCCTTTGTCACATCTCCTGCTATAGTGGCTGCAGACCTGTATGACCAGTATATTCGTGACCTTGGTGGTGTGTTGGACAGGCATGCACCATTGATTTGTCGAAGAGCTAAGAAAACACCAGCTCGATGGCTGTCAGATTCTTACCGTAGGGCCAAATCTCTTAGGCGTCAATTTGAGCGCATGTGGCGTAGAGATAGGTCACAGTTGAGCAGAAGTAGATTGTGCAGACAGATTGCCCGGTGCAATGCAATCATAAATAGAGACAAGGCTGAATACTATAGCACCATCATTAGTGATAACAGCCGTGACCCAAAGAAGTTATGGCATACACTTCGTCAAGTCCTCAATAGTGGTCAAGAGAGTACTCTCCCTCCTCATCAGTCTGAGAAATCCTTAGCAAACAAATTTGCTTCCTTCTTTCATAAAAAAATCAAAAGGATTCGTGATATGTTCACAGCCTCTTCGGCAACTGTCATATCACCCATGTGTACACCTCCCAACCTACCTTCCTTCAATGAGGTCTCGGAGGACGAGGTACTAAAAATCATCAAAAATTCCCCTACAAAATCATGTCTTTTAGATGCAGTCCCTACTTTTCTTTTGAAAGATTGTGTGGGAATTTTATTCCCGTCAATTACAAAACTTGTCAATCTGTCATTGGCTGAGGGTGTATTTCCTCAAAAATTCAAGAAGGCAGTTGTCACTCCTCTCATTAAGAAAGCATCACTTCCAAATGAGGATTTGCAAAATTATCGACCGGTATCAGGACTATGTTTCATGTCAAAATTGGTGGAGCGTGTAGTTGTTAAACAGCTCATGCAACATATCAACAGTAACAATCTTGATAATCCTAGGCAATCTGCATACAAAAGTGGTCACTCCACAGAAACCGCCCTGCTGCTTATCAAAAATGAGATCCATCTCTCACTATCACGGGGCGAGCCTACTGCATTGGTCTTACTGGATCTGTCAGCTGCGTTCAACACAATTGACCACCCGACTCTTCTTAATTGTCTTAAATCATGGTTTGGTGTGTCTGGCACAGCCTTGAAGTGGTTCACGTCCTATCTCAGCCACCGTTTCCAGGCAATTAAAATTGGGTCAACCCTCTCTGATTTGCATGAGCTGTTGTTTGGAGTACCACAAGGCTCTGTCCTTGGTCCTCTGCTGTTCTCCTTATACACCACTCCTTTGAGTAAGGTTATTGGAACGCATCCTGACATCAAATACCACTTTTATGCAGATGACATGCAGTTGTTTATTCATATCTCTCACAAAAATGCAGCCCTGGCTTTTAACAAACTGAATTCTTGGATGTTCAAAAATGGATGTCGTCAAGTATGCTCAAACTAAATCCTGACAAAACAGAGTTTATCATCTTTGGATCCCATGCACAACTCAAGAAATTAGATCCCTATCTCCCAGTTAAGATATTTGGTAATTTCATGTATCCTGCAGTTGTTGTTAAGAACCTTGGTGTCTGGTTTGATGCTAATTTTTCCTTTGCTAACCATGTCCGCAATATTTGTAAGACATGCTTCATTCAAATTCGTGATCTCAGGCGGGTTAGAAAGCACTTGACTGATGAGGCTGCTATACTGGCAGCTAATGCCTTGGTGAGCAGTCGCCTTGATTACTGCAACTCTCTCTTCAGGAGTCTGTCCAGTCTCAATGTGCGTAAACTACAGTGTATTCAAAATACACTTGCCAGGATTGTCACAAACTGTAACAAATACACGCAAGCATCTCCTATTCTCAAACGACTCCATTGGCTCCCAGTTGAATCTCGCTGTATCTTCAAAACTGCCACTCTAGTTTATAAGTTTCTTCACAGTGGTCATCCCAGTTACTTTGGTCCTCTTCTGCCCACTCATTGCGGAAGATATAGTACAAGATACAACCATCCAGATAAAAGGTTCCTGGAGGTTCCTCAATTCTGTCCATCTGTACATAAATCCAAAAATCACTTTGGCCACAGCTTTGCTTTTGATGCCCCCACAATCTGGAATCATTTGCCTAATGAGGTACGTTCTGCCCCAACTCTCACCTGTTTCAGGAAAAGGTTAAAATCATATCTCTTCCACAAGGCATTCCCTCCTCAGCATACACTCTATCCGGCGTCTCCGTGGTACTGGACTTGGCAACGGCCATGGACAGATGATTTCTTAAACTTGATTTTTGGTGTTGCACCTTAGAGTCTGCCTTGCAGAGATTAAGCGCTATAAAAGTACAGAATATAATAGAATTGCTGCTAAACTTCAGAAAGTTTAAAATGCTCTCTTCTGCACAGACTGGGGAAAATGAGTCATTCCACACTATATCTAGAGAACCTCCACTAGCTTTCTATGTCATATAATATCATTCCTGAATATAACCTCTAAATTATTAAGGACATATATTTGCGCCGGCCTCTCTATTTGTCATCTTTAATCAAGTCTAAGAGTCTCAGTCATAGGCTATTGGTTTCCTCAAACCAAAGTGAGTAGAATTGAACAGGCTTCCACGACTTGTTACATCCAAATAGACCATCATCACCAGTTTCAAGAGCCAACTAAAGACATACATGTTTAGACTGGCATACCTACCACTATAGCTATCCTTAGGTGGTCTGCCCTTTCTTGTTCTCTCCCTTTGCCTGGTATTGGGTTATCCATTTTTTTTTATTTATGTGCAGTTTTTTAGCAGTTGTGCACTATACAAATGTTGATATATTATTATATATCAGACATTATCAGATTGTAACTTTTTGAGGTCTACGCATGGTTTAGTCCTGCTGAAAGTTGTTCTGATCTGGACTAAGTAAGTTCTGCTGAAAGTTGTTCCTGATCTGGATTAATTAAGTCTAGAATTTTGTTTCAGTTGCCTCATTCAAAAGTTTACCACTCGATGTGATAAGAACTTCATTGCCAGGAGAAACTGTGAGTTCAGTGAGTTACAAATTATGATACACAAGCAGTAAACACTTTTAGGCATTGGTTTATTTACATGTTCATACATGATTAAAGAAGAATGATAAAATTCTAAAAAATGAAATTTTATTACTTTCTTGCCCCACATGGGCAAAATACATGACCCTAAAGTGACAAAGTTCATACTCCAATGGGGTATTACAGAAATACACACATTATCACAGAAGTATAGGGACACGACAAAAGTAATTTTCTGGTTGTGTAGCACATTACATGCTTCAATAATATACCCTTATACAACAGATTTCAAAGAGGTCACATCAAAAACAAACCCTGAAGGCTTTAGATCTTGTTAAGGGTGTATTCTCCCAAAAATATGTTTGATGAGTTAAAATCGTGAGGGGGCTCCCAGGTTCAGCCTGTATCCTAACAGGAATCAAAATTGGTCGCTGGATCTGGTGACCAACATCAATCCAACATGAGACCTCCCTTTGCCTCGGATTTGACAGATCCCAGTCACCCAGGAAAGTTATCACTGTTTCAACTGACTTGCGTTAACTTTTTTGATCAAGGTAGGGTCTAGACGACCAGAGTCAAAAGCTGAGCTGTGTTACCAGAACAAATTTCTGAATATCCACAATGTTATGGTGTGCTCTATTTTAAGTGGGATGATAGGTTTGAATTTTTTGGGAACTCTTATACTATTATACTATTTTACCAAATAATGAATTTAAATACGACAACAGAAAAAAAATACTTAGGTCTCACAAGAATGCCCATGAGCATTAAGATGTGATTTTATGGTATGAGCCAGTCAATTAAATAACACCTTTGTCAAATCACTCAAGAGTCACAAAGTATATCTACAGACATTGCGTAAATTACACAACCAGACAATAACAACACAGCAATTAAGCTTTACTTCAATTCTGGAGAACCTCTTCTATTCTGGGGCAGATTGACTTCACCATTCAGATTGAAAGCATCTAAATTCTCTTTAGTTTGATCAAAATATTCAATTAAAAGGGTTGATTTAATGCTGGATGTTTAACAGAGTTGAAGAAATATATGTTGGAAGAAATTGTGTGTTGAAACTGTTGTGAACAAGAAAAGTTTGAAAGCTTATTTAACTTATTTAGCCAAGAGAAAAGGAAGGAAACACCATCAGAAGGAGAATTAGACACTCACACTAATATCACATTGTAGGACTGAATGAGGTATCAGTACATGGTTTCCAAAGTCAGGTAGAGATGAGATTTACAATCAGGAGTCATCTCAGAAAAATGAAGACATCAGTCACACTCTATGGACAAATTTGGATACAGATTAAACATAAACATAGATTAAACAACTCCCCCAATTGCAAAGATGACGAAGGAAGGACGCCAGGATGTCAACAGGAAATCTCAGAAGTAGATCCCGGTGATGATGACCCATCAGCAGAAGATTCTATTTTGAGTGCCAATGACATGTCGAATCCTGACAATGACCCAACAATGACACCCACGTTATAAACTCCTACCACGACCACTAGCCATCTCTATTTGCGATGTCACTGAAAGACAGGAAAAAAGATGGCTTAGGGCCAAATACCCAGACATAGTGCCCCTTGGACTTTAATGAACTGTTTGATGAGTTTAAGAAAGAATTTTAGCCCAAAGGTATTGAATGGGAGAGATCAGTTATGACTCACTAAAACAGCAATATACCGAATCAGCACATAGTTACGCTCTCATGATGAACAGTTGGTGAAGAAGGCAGACACCATGACAAGGCAGACCTTCATCAGAGGACTCCTACCCATGTACAAGAATTAAATACTAAGCAGAGGCCTGACAAGCTTCAAAGAGGAATTACACATCACAGCACTATTAGAAAGCAATGATATGGTGACCCAAGAGGACACAAACAAAGACATTACAAACCAGACTTTAAAGGACTTAGTGTCCTTCAATCTATGATTGGCACAACCAGCAAGTCATCTACAATAGACACTGAAACACAAGTAAGGTCACCGCCACCAAGGGTGAGTTATGAACTAACTACTGTACAAGGGCCAAAAACAATAGCCTATAAATATTGCAGGGGGAAGGGACCCCTTCAAAAATAGTATCAAAATTAAAACATAGCATAACATAGAATAAATCAAAATTTGAGAGATGGTCAAAGCCAATACCTATCCTCATATACATTTGATTCAAACATGCGTCAATGTAATGAACAAAAGGACAAGCCGCTTTTTCACAAGGCTGTGAAGTGCCAGACAGTATTGTGCCAATTAAGGAGGAAGGCGTGAAGTCAAACACTCTATTACACATGGGAGCAACTGTTAATGTCATAAGTTCAAAACTTGTGATGAGATGTGTGAGATTGACACATTATAAAGACTTAAAAGGGCCATGAGGGGCCACAGTGGCAGAGTGGTAACACTCTCGCCTCCCACCTCTGAGGCCGGGGTTCGATCCTCAGCACAGCCTCAAGTGGGAAAGCTAGTAGTTGCTGGCTGTTGGTCGGCAGTTTACAGTACAGAACGTTAACAAACTCTATGTCCTGGTTTCCTCTGCCCTTCCAACTAACAGTCATGATATGACCTGTACAGTGTTGAAAGCGACGTAGAAACCCCAAATAAATAAATAAAAACAGGGCCATGATACAGATTACTACGACAGCTTGTGGCAATCAAAATATAAAGCTTGACACTGCTGTAACCGTAAATACAGAAATTTGGGGCAGAAAATTTCATGTATTATGCTATGTTGTGCCAGAACTGCAAAATGATGTAATTTAAGGGCAATCCCTTTCTTTAGACAGGAAGATATACAGGTAGGCTATGATAGAAACAATATGTATATGACATTTAACAGTATATTCATATTGAATTTATTTATTTATTTTGGATTTTATGTCACTTTCAACACTGTACAGGTCATATCACAATGGAAAGTTAGAAGGGCAGAGGAAACCAGTACATACAGTTGGTCAGGGTTATGTACTGTTAACTGCCGAACAGCAGCAAGCAAGTACTAGCTTTCCCACTTGAGGCCGTGCTGGGAACTGAACCCCAACCTCAGATTGAAGGAAGAAGAAATACCACCACCTTCAGAGGGAATAATTGAGGGTGTATTAAATAATCAAGTACTTGAGGACAGAAAGATTATGGTATGTGGTAATGCTGTAAATCAATTTACAACCTCTATAATTGGTGGCAGAACTTTGGTAAAAACAAGACCAAAACTATAGTTTTTCCAGTCCTGTTAACAAACACAAAATATACGCCAGTTAAATTGCCAAGAAACATGGTTGTAGGACATATACTGAGTGTAAAACAGGAAGATATTATTCCATTGCGATGACAATTACATTCTATATTTCACTCATCTGTTTTACAATAACTAGACCCCAAGCAAAAGTTATGCAAAGTCAGGTATTGCCAGGTAAAACATTTCAAAACATCACTTGTACACAGTCAGTATAAATACACCAACATGAGTAAAATTAGGAGAAAAACAAAGTGAAAATCTAAAGTTAAACCAGCTTATCCATAAGTAAAGTTTGATTGTGATTATGTCTAATCACACACAGTAACAAAGGAATTTCCTGAGATGCAAGAGTGAATATCACTCAGTGTTTAATGACATAGGTTGAAAGGTGATCACGCGAGAACCAATTGGGTTGGTATAGAGAAAGTGCTGAGCAAGTAATTCCTTCGTTGATGTGTGTGATTCGACAGAATCACAAACTTCACTTAATGGTAAGCTCGTTTAATTTTAAATTCTGTCTCACCACACAAAGCAATTCCAGAATTACCTGACATATTATCTTGAAGCACATACACATACAATTTTGCGAGGTGATAATAATGAGACAAAGAGCATGATAAGTAACGGTTTATACTACACATATGCTTAAACATAAATGTTGTTCAAAATACAATGAAAATGACACAACTTTGAACATAAATGTCCTGTAGAAGCTGTTTTCCAAAGCTGCCATTGATCTCTACAATTGGTTTATTGAAAAGTTGTGCCAAAATTTGTGCATTAGACCAAGAGGCAGCAGATAATACTTCATGAATTGGAATACCAACACTAAAACCTTTAGATGTAGCCGATGACCTAGTACTCTGGCTCTTGAAAGTTTTGATATCTATGCCACTCCTTTGTAACATACATTTTGCCAACCTGCTAATAGTGTTTATAGGGTTTCGCAGTAGTGTTAAGCAACTGAGTATGATTACCCCTGATGGTTTCTGTCACAGCCAAGTATCTTTGAATGTATTGATACACATATATATATTTCTCTATTTTCATACATTTGAAAATGAATAGAATACATGTGGGTACCAGGTCTAGATGTTTTAAAATAATTTACTTATGTACAAAATGCATGAATTTTCATTGAATGCATATCCCTTATATCAAATGCTTGCACTGTTTGTAACCTTTGGCCTGGCAATAGTAATAATAGCAGAACTTATTTCATAGTTAATTGTTTCAGTGAGATACTTTCCAGAGGGAGAGATGCTACGTAAAGTAAAACTATTTTGTCATCACATGTAGAGGTATAACGTGTTAATGTTATATATTCCTCTCATGAATTGACTGACCAACTTTGAAGTTCTACAGTTTAAATGCAATGCAGAAATAGCAGATTGTGCAGTGTTGCGGTAGGAGAGTCCCTGTTCAAAAAGAGATACTAAGAACATCTATAGGTGCACAAAGGGGATTTTCATTTTGTTCACTGCAAAAGTTAGCCCCTTTATTGAGGTGGGTAGAATATTGTCACTGTGTTTTGCCCCTCCAGGATTGGATTATAATAATATTATAATGTGGCACATCAAGATAAGTCTATGCTTTTTCCCTATAAGAAGGGTAATTTATTGGTTTTTAATTGGATTCACAAAAATGACAGAACGGCTTATAGCCAATAAAGGCTAACTATTCATAGGAAATGTTTGTGTTTACTCCAGACCTCTAGTCCGTCCATTAGACAGATGTGCCATATCATGGGAGTCCTTGCGGTGGGTAGAATATTGTCACTGTGTTTTGCCCCTCCAGGATTGGATTATTATAATATTATAATGTGGTACATCAAGATAAGTCTGCGCCTTTTCCCTCTTAAAAGGGGAATTTATTGGTTGTGAATTGGATTCACAAAAATGATAGTACAGCTTACAGCCAAAAAGGCTAACTATTCATAGGAAATGTTTGTGTTTACTCCAGACCTCTAGTCCGTCCATTAGACAGATGTGCCATATCATGGGAGTCCTTGCGGTGGGTAGAATATTGTCACTGTGTTTTGCCCCTCCAGGATTGGATTATTATAATATTATAATGTGGTACATCAAGATAAGTCTGCGCCTTTTCCCTCTTAAAAGGGGAATTTATTGGTTGTGAATTGGATTCACAAAAATGACAGTACAGCTTACAGCCAAAAAGGCTAACTATTCATAGGGAATGTTTGTTTACTCCAGACCTCTAGTCCCTCCATTAGACAGATGTGCCATATCATGGGCTTGCGGCTTCCTTACCAGGGAATATAATATGGGCCACTGTATTATAGGTACTTATAAAGAGATAAGTCACATGCCTTGAAAATACAATGGGGAGACTTTGATAAGCAAACGTGTTAATCTAATGAGGCCTGTAAGGAATAACTTTGGTCGTCAGAAAATCCACTGCTTTCTCCTCATTAAACCATGGTGAACCATCTGCGATTATTTGATGTATCTGTTATGACCCAAATGTGAAATTGTCCATTTCGTGAAATGGACAAGGAAATTGTCCATTTCATGAAATGGACAAAAAATCTACTGACCATTTCATGAAATGGACAACTAAATGTACGAAATTTTTACTCTCATTCACAGTGAAGAAAACTTGTTGCTTTTTGTTGAAACATTGTATTAGAATACATAAATGGTTATACTTAACCTAAAGTCTACTGGTGAGGTGCAGGTTATTATAATTCCTTCAACATTTTCTTATAAAATTTAACATAAACCTAACATTATTAAGCTACAAGATTAGTTAAGTATTTGTTAATATTTGCATTTACATTTATTAAAACTTTAAAAATTTGAGACAGAATCTAGGTGAGACTAAACTGCAACATATATTTACAACATTAAGAGCTTTTAACACTAAGCCATATTGGTATTTTATTTACATTAGTAATTGCAAATGTTGATATCACTGTTGTTATTTGCTTGTCCACATTATTAAGACTTATGACAGGCACTGAATTAACCCTTAGATCTAATCCTCAAATGTGTGTCTACAATCCTCAGATCTCACTAAAAGAAAGCCTCACCACTAGTAAGTTGGATTTAATTGTAATTAGCCCACTTCTTTTTGTAACATTTGGGATGGCTTCAACCTTTCTAAATTGACAGTTACTTTTAATAACCCTTGGATCTAATCTTCAGAGGGTAGGCTACAATTCCTCAGATCTAATCATTAAAGGAAAGCCTTTTAAAGAAGATTAGTGCACAAATGAGACAAAACTCTATTATTGTATTTCTTTTAAGCAAACAGTAAAAAATAATATACCAGGTACCAATATGCTTTTTAAAAGTGTATTTGTAATTTTAAATAATAATCCCCATTAAAAAGTATGCTTTACATAATTGACACTTGTATTTCAAATATATTTCAAATATTTGTAACTTTTTAACTATTAACTAACTTAATGTAGGGTATATAATATACACATCATTATTATAGGGGAATAAAGTGATAAATTAAACCAAAAGATTGACCACGAATGAAAGTTAAACTTTCATACATGACTTTGTCCATTTCATGAAATGGATAGCAAAATATATATGGATTTGTCCATTTCACGAAATGGACAGTGAGGCTGTCCATTTCATGAAGTGGACAATTTCCTTGTCCATTTCACGAAATGGACAATTTTACACTTGGGTCGTAACTTATCCACAAATAAGAAAATTGAGGCCAGTGGCTACCCAATGAAAACACAATAAGCATATAAACTACTTGGAAATGAAGGCTGCTTTGTTTGCTCATTTTGCTCTGATTTATATGACATGCATGTTTGATTTCAAATTGACAAAGTCACTGCTGTGGCTTATATTACAGAAATGTGAGGGTTCATAAGCTCAGACTGTCACAATATAGCTCAATAATTATGGCAGTATGCTAAAGATAGAAAGCTATGGATAAGTTTTTCAGAACAACAATCAGCACAGGGGAATTCCCAGTGCCACAAACACACACAAACCTCAGTGTAAACAGTAAACTACATGGTATAACAATGCAGTGCCAGACTTTAATAATAAATCAGAGTTTCCACCTACCGTATATGAACTAAAGGCTTACACATTTGAAGGTGAAGACAAAGTAAGGCTGGAAACATTACTGAAAGAGTGAGATTATGTATTTTATCATGAAGGTTAAAGGTTACCAGCATGTACATCGTGTCAACACAAAATGAATATGAATATGGACACTAAACTGTGGCAACAAATAAGATGTAGATATAACCCAGTGCAGCAAGAAGCCAAAAGTAAGAAAATTAGCAAAATGGTGGAAACGGGTATTATTACATCCTGTCAAAGTCAACACCTGAGTCCAATTATACTAGTCAAAAAGAAACAATGCACAATATCCAAGATTTGTCTTTGATCTTGCAGCAAGCAACAAGTATGTAGTTAAGGACCCCTTAACCTCAGTCCGCTTGAATGATGCGATTAATGCACTCCTTAAAATTCCTACATATATTACTAGTCTCAACATTAAACAATCATGCTCCCAAACAGAGGTGATTCCCGAGCATACAAAATACTAAGCATTTAGAAGCAGAGGTGAGATGTGTCATCTTAAGTGATGTTCCATGGGACGCAAAAATTAAGCCTTATCCTTATGTTGTATGCTTTCAAAGGTATTAAAAGGCTTGTTATGGAGAAACCTATATACAATTTTGGATAATCTGTTGCTTGTGTCCCAAAAAGTCGATGAGCACCTCATAGTATTGCCAAGATTCAGAGAACACTATCTGAAGCTTAATGCTAAAAACTCTAAATTTGCAGTTAGTGAAATCCCATTTTAGGCTATATAATTAGCAACAAAGATTAGAGTTTAAATCCAAAAAGGTTCAAATCATAAGAATAATGGAATTGACTGACTAACAGAAAGGAACTGTGGCCATATTTGGGTTTAACTAATTTTCCCAGAAGAGCAGTAAAATCATTCACTCTGATAGCAGCACCACTGTATGACTTATTAAAGAATGACACAGATTTTGAGTGGACAGAGACATGTGAACAGGCAGTTAGACAACTAAATGAGGCCATAAAACAAGCAGATACAATTCAAATCTCCAGTTATGACAGACCATTTTATGTAGATACTGATGCTTGTGGTGTAGGTTCAGCATTAATAGGTGCAGCATGAATACAAAAAGATGACAAAGGGAAATTACAACTCATACATTTTGCATCATTTAGGTTCAATCCTAGAGAACAAAGACAATCAATTACTTTCCAAGAATTGCTAGCCTTTGTTATTGCCTTGAAATATTTCCATAAATATATATCGTTTGGCAAAGTAATAATTAGCACAGACCACTGTTATATTTGTTAATGTATACTCAGATGACCAGGTGTCAAGGATGTTATCAGTGTTTGAAAAGATATGATTTAGAAGTTCATTTCATCCCAGGGAAATCAAATGTCTTGAGCTCCCACAATGACATTTCAGGAATTGACTTTAGAGAAATTACAAGAATTTGCAGATAGTAGCAGTTTCCCAGAACCTAGAAAATCAGAAATAAAACCAGAGAATTTGGCAAGGCTACATGTACCACCAATGTTACGAAGTGAAGGCATGAAGAGTAAACATTGGCAGCAAAATACCAATGACTGAGACAGATGATGCAGACTTTTAATACCACAAAAATCTGTTCCCCCTTTAAAACAGCTGTACAACATAAACAAAGTACTGCACTTGATTAAGATGGAATAGATGGAGACCTGTTATAACCAGATACATGTATATACAAAATGACTGTAGACACTAAGAGGGAGACTTATTAAACCTGTCTTGATAGTCTATTTCTCATTGATGCAGATACTTCCTGTGTATTACAAAGACATGCAGAGACTGTCATGCATGAGCCAAAGCTACCATTGTCGCTGTTCTCATGTACAAGTCAGGATTATGAGTTTTTCATCAAGGTACTACAAATTTTTTTATATAAAATATATTCTTGTCACTATCCAACACAACCAAAGAGTAGATCTATGTGCCAGAGGAAATGCCAGGTAATCTAATATTACTAGGACAGTTCACATCTACCCTCGAAAAATAATTCGCCTACATGCTGTAGATAAGTCTGTAGATAAAGAATGACTACATTTAGCATTTGCCAGAAAAAGACATGTCACTTGTTGCCCGTCTGACAATTGAGTCAGCATGTCACACCTTGTCATGTCCAGTCTGCGCCAAACCATTGTACTTGAATTTAATTGAACTCTATGAGTATGTCTTGTTCCATGATATCTTACGCAATATCTGCAAGGATACAAATTTTAGTATGAATCCAGGACCTCTATTTTATTGTTTGAAGACGTAAAACACTTACCAACACCTGGCTTATTAATCTGTTTGGTTCTCAACTAAAAGTTATTTGGCTTTCTTATACACTATTTGTCTGCCGAGTGAACACTAAATGTACTTACCTATGTGAAGTTGAATTATCAGGAGTGCCGTCTGCAAAACACTGTTTCCAGTGAGACAAATACTTTTGTCATCCCTACACTATTGTAGTTAGATAAATAAACCATGAAAGTAGTAATTGAGTAGAGCTTTGATAATTAAATAAAATAAATTAGTAATTAGTAAATTAAAGTATTTCTTACAGCCATAATCCTTTAGGTACTTACAGTACTATAGTATTGAGTTGAAGTCGTGTGTTTTACCTTCATTCTTCACTTTGTCTCCTTTCTTGGAAGATGTACATTTCCAATAATATTACAGGATCCCAATTACATTGCATGTCTACTTAATGTACTGATATAGTTTTACATGTACTTTCCTTATACGCATGTATGCAAATTAATTATTTATTTGCTGCTTAGTTGTTTATCTAACAAGCACTATAATACTTTACATACAACATCTTGTTACATATAGGGGCACTACATAAGTGAATTGCTTAATCTAAGCTTTATGTCTGTATAATCCCATATAAGGAAATTGTGTTATTGATTCTTTTTATGTGTTAACTTTAAAGCAAGGAAGTTATTGTTGTGTTATGATGTTTATTGATCTGTTTATAGACTGGGGGAAATCCCCCCTCAGTGGTTATGTTAGATTTGGGGAATGCCAATTGCCAGTAATCTCTAGAACTTCCTCACTTGATCTGGTTACTTATGTTAACTTCAAGTAAGTTCTATAAGATTCTAGATGCTTCTATGAACATATATAAGATCTGTACACCTGGCAACAAGTGAACTGATGTATTCACTGGCTATAAGGACGGCTATTGTGTATTGGAATATAATATTCAAGTGGAAATATATAAAGTGCTTGTGTTGCTGTGAACATTTTAATGGAGTGAACTGGATACATTGTCTGGATAGATTTACTGTACTGTGGACATTCGCGGATTGCTCAGAGCATACCAGTTGATTGTAATCTTTATTTTTAAGTGTTAAAAAAATTTGTGAAGTTATACTTTTTGTCTTTTCCTGTTGCAACTTAAAGGCAACCAGTAATTGCTACTGTGCTTGCAAGTGACTGTAAAGGTAAAATTGGAGGCTCGTCCGGGATCCCAACTATTTGATCCCAGCATTTGGTTAACATTTTGAAGTTCATTTGATTTCCCAATTTGTTACGGTCAACAGTGCTCAAATTGGTTAGTGCTAAAGAGTTTGTACAGTCACCATCTATGGAAGTTCTAGAAATTTTTTAAAAAGATATGCTAATGCAAGTAGCACAAGAGTTACAGTTAGAGGTGAAAAGGTCAACATGTAAGCATGAGCTTAAAAGGCTTATTGTTGAACAGTTAGTTGATGAAGACATTTTACCTGATAGTTGTTTAGAAGTGTATAAACCTCTGCCAATGGAACCTTCTTGGCAATTTGAGCTAAGATGATTAGAAATTGAAAGAGAGCTAAAACTTGAAGCAAGGGAAAAAGAGCTTAAGGCTCAACAGCGAAAAGAAGAGCTTGAAGCTCAACAGCAAAAAGAAGAGCTTGAAGCTCAACAATGAAAAGAAGAGCTTGCACTTAAACATGAGAGAGAAATGAAAGTTTTAGAATTAAATGCTCATCGAATTGCCCATGAAGAGTCCATCGCTACCAAATTTGATTTGGGTAAAAATGTGCGACTGGTACTACCTTTTAATGAGTCAGAAGTTGATAAATACTTTCTGCACTTTGACAGAGTTGCTCAAAATTTGAGATGGCCCACAGACCAGTGGCCTTTATTGCTGCAAAGTGTTTTGAAGGGGGAATCCCAAGAGACATATACAGCTTTGCTGATTTCTGAATGTGTTGACTATAACTGTGTCCAAAATGCTATTTTGAAAGCATATAAGTTGGTACCAGAAGCATATCGGCAAAAATTTGGAAATTATCGTAAACAAGAAAGTCAAACTCATGTTGAATTTGCCCATGAGAAAGAAGTGTACTTTGACAGATAGTGTAACTCGAGGGAACTATTTACAGATTTTGAGAAACTTCGGCAAGTCATTTTGATTGAAGAGTTCAAAAGGTGTATTCGTTATGACATTAAAACCTATCTAGATGAACAGAAAGTTGAAAATTTGGCAAAAGCAGCAGCTGATCCTGATGACTATGCACTAACTCAAAGGTTCACTTTTAACAAGAGTGGATCCTTTGGTACCACTAAGAAGTCTTATCCTGAGGTAGGAAAGAAATCTTAAAATGTAGCTCGAGAAAAGAGTTCAGCTAAGGGTAAAACCTCAAATCAGACTATGAGTAAGGATAGAAAACCCAGATCCTTTGCTCCTGTGTGCCATTATTGTAAAAAACCTGGGCACCTTATGTCTGACTGTTGGCTCTTAATGAAAAGAGGAGAAAAGGAGGCAACACCGAAATGCCTTTGTGTCTAGCAAGTCTAACTGGCATTCAAATCCCAATAGAGCAGAATGTAGTGTTGGTTTAAACAGGTCTGAGATTAGTAGGGAAGAGTTCAAACCTTTTGTGTCTGAGGGTTTTATATCCTTAGAAAGTAGTTCCAGTCAGGTCCCCACTAAGATATTGAGACACACCGGGGCTACTCAGTCCTTGCTTTTAGAAGGTGTATTGCCATTGGGTGTAAGCACTTCTACTTGTGAGAGCATTATGGCTCCAGGTATTGAAGGGGCTGTGTGAACGTTCCCTTTTATGAAGTCAACTTAGCATCAGACTTAGTTACTGTTTTTTTTGTTGTGGGTACCAGGTCAACTTTACCCATTAAAGGGATATCTTTGTTATTCGGAAATGATCTAGCAGGTGGAAAGGTGGTTGCTGATCCTAAGGTTACTTCTAAGCAGGTCACTTTGGTTAGCACTGAGAAATTAGAAGAGGTTATTCCTGGTATTTTTCCCTCCTGTGCTGTGATTCGAGCTATGGCTAAAAAGCCCAAGAAGAACCAAAAGATTCTAAAGAATCTACAGAAGTTTTAGTTGATTTGTCAGATACATTCTTGAACAACTATTCTAATTGACTTTTATAGCGCTTAATCTCCTCTGAGTAGTGGACTCTAAGGCATAACAAGACAATAGCAATATGCAAATTCAAAGTACAGGGACAAAAACAGGTCGGCACCACGGAGAAGCCATAAGAAAAATGAGCTAAGGAGGATATGCCTTTGTGTAAAGATAGGTTTTGAGCTTCTTTCTAAAAGAGGCAACAGTGGATGATGCACGGATGTCTTCAGGAAGTGAATTCCAAACAGTGGGGGCATCAAAGGCAAAACTGAAGCCAAACTGCTTAGTGCACTTCTGAATTGTGGGTTGGATTTTGGTACCTTGAGGAAATTGGCAACACTCTGAGTGTGTCTAATATTTTATGTAGTGCGGTATGTGGATAGATGTGGAGCGAAATATTTAGTGAAACCAGTATGAATAAACTTGTACACCAGGGTAGCCAGTTTGAACTCCGAGCGAAACTGAATAGGGAGCCAATGGAGTTTCCTGAGTACCGGAGTGTATTTTCACGAATTTGTAACAATTCTAGCAGCACTATTTTGGATTAACTGTAATCTATGAAGATTGACATTAGAGAGACTCCTGAAAATGAGTTACAGTATTCCAACCGACTACTAACAAAAGCATTGGCAACTGACGCAGCTGCATCCTGAGTGAACAACTGCCTGATATTTCTAAAATCCCTCAGTTGACTAAAGCAGCCTTTACCAACATTCTGGACATGTTTTGAAAAGGAAAAATCAGAGTCGAACCACACACCCGGGTTCCTCACAGACTCAGTGGGTTGAAGGGGGTTGCCCAGGATATGAATTGGGAAACATACATTTTACCTTTCTCTCTGCCAGTATGACCATGATAGGCAGAATTCTAGTGACACTAATCCTAAGATTAGGGTAGATCCTGAGAATCAAGACACAATAGATAGTCCAGATGTGTCCCTTTCAAAATCAAAGTTAATTTCAGAGCAGCAAAATGACCCTGACTTAGCTCTTCTATTCAAGTTGGTCTAGCTACCAGTAGAGCTAGATAAGGTCCCTGTAGGCGATTATGTCAGAAATGGTGTGGTTATGCGAAAGTGGAGGCCACCAAATATCCCTGCATCTGAGGAATGGTCAGTAGTACACCAGATTGTTGTGCCAAAAGTGTACCAAAGTGAGATACTGAAATTGGCTCATGAGTCTTCAATGGTTGGCCATTTAGGCATCAACAAAACTTACAGCAAGATAACCAAACATGTCTATTGGCCTCAAAATCGACACTGTGTAGAAGAATTTTGCAAGAATTGTCACATTTGTCAAATGGTAGGGAAGCCAAACCAACAAATTTCTGTAGCTCCTCTCAAACCCATCCCAACATTTGAGGAACCATTTAGCAAAGTGATAATTGATTGTGTAGGCCCCTTGCCAGAAACTAAATGCAGAAACCAATACTTTTTGACCATTATGTGTGCCTCAACCAGATTCCCAGAAGCCATAACCAACATAACAGCACCAAAAATCTCAAATGCCTTAGTAAATTTCTTGACTTTAGTTGGCTTGCCAAAAGAGATTCAGTTGGATCAAGGGTCAAATTTTATGTTAGGATCATTTCAACAGGTTGTATTTCAGCTTGGTGCAAATCAGATCAAATCAAGTGCTTATCACCCAGAATCACAAGGTGCACTTGAAAGGTTCCATTCCCCTTTGAAGAATATGATTAGGACATATTGTTTAGCCAATGAAAAAGACTGGGATGAAGGTAATAGCTTGTTACTGTTTGCAGTTAGGAAGTCAATTCAAGACTCCTTGGGCTTTAGTGCTTTTGGGTTAGTCTTTGGTCATTCAGTCCGTGGTCCTCTGAAGCTGTTAAAGGAAAACTGGTTGCCTGAAAACTCTGAGAACCTAAATCTGCTAGATTAAGTTTAGAAGTAAGTTGAAAAAGGTTTGTGAGCTGGCGCAACAAAATTTGAAAAATTCTCAGTCAAAAATGAAGATGCTTTATGATAGGAAGTCACAAAACTGTGCTTTCAAACCAGGTGATAAGGTTTTGGTGTTATTGCCTGTCCAGGGGAATACACTACAGGCCAGATATCATGGGTCGTACAAAGTGTTAAAGAAGGTAGGTGACCTGGACTATATCATTGAAACCCCAGACAGGAGGAAGTCAACCCAACTATGTCACGTGAATATGGTAAAACCATGCTTTGAAAGAGGTGTGAAAAACCTGTAATAGTTACTGACTGTAATGTAGAAAGTGACAGTATTCAGGAGCCTGAAACATGGAGTGAAATTAGGTTGAGTAATTCTGAGGTTCTGAGGTTGATGATTTGGAAACCAAACTGAGTCATGTACCACCAGATAAGAGGGTCTCACTTATTGAATTGCTCTTAAAATATAAGTCAGTGTTTCCAAATGCCCCTGATAGGACTAATGTACTCACGCATGATGTCGATGTCAGTGATGCCTGTCCGATCAAACAGCATCCATATCGGGTAAACCCTATTAAACTTGAAAATTTAAGGTAAGAAGGGCAATACATGCTGGTAAAAGATATAATTGAACCAAGTCAAAGTAGTTGGGCCTCCCCTTGTGTTTTGGTCCCAAAACTAGATGGTTCAATCAGATATTGTACTGACTACAGAAAAGTCAATGTTTTGAGTAAAACGGATTCATTCCCTATACCAAGGATGGACGAATGCATTGATCAGATTGGCAATGCCGAATACATCACAAAGTGTGATTTACTAAAAGGGTATTGGTGTGTACCTCTTACTGAGCGGGCTAAAGCAAAGGTTATTTATTTTGGGCATGTAGTAGGTTATGAGTTGTGTGACACCAATTAAGGCAAAAGTCAAAAGCATTATTGACTTCTCCATTCCCGAAAACAAGAAAAGTTTAATGAGGTTTCTTGGAATGGCAGGGTATTATAGAAAATTTTGCAAAAATTTTTCAGAGGTCACCGCTTCACTGACTGAGCTATTGAAAAAGGGTGTAAAATATCACTGGTCAGAGGTAAAGTGAAAAACCTTCTCTGCTTAGAGCCTGTACTGACTGCTTTGGACTTCACTAAGCCTTTCTGGCTGACTGTGGACGCCATTGATGTGATGCAGGTGCTGTTTTATTGTCTTCAGAATACTTTATCCTGTGTAGTCAGCCTTTCAGCTGCCTACAAATGCAAGGCGGGTGTGTACTATTGTACAATTTAAAAATAATCCAAATATTGAAATTAAGTATGACAACCACAAAATATGGAAAAATAATAATAAGGTCTCACAAGAATGCCCGTGAGCAATAAGTTTTGATTTTACGGTATGGGCCAATCAACTTAATTACACCTTGCTTACTAAATCACTCAAGAGCCATAAAGAATATTTTCAGTCATCATCTTGATTACACAAGCAGTCAGACAATGAAATTAAGTTTTACTTCTGTTCTGGAGAACCTCTATCAGGGGGCAGATTGATATTACCATTTGAACCATTTGATTATAAATTCGATTTTATTAATTAAAAGGGTTTATTTAATACTGGATGTTTATCAGAGTTGACCAGAGAGGTAATTGAATAAAATATTGTAGTGAAGAAATATGTGTTGGCAGAAATTACACAGGTGAATTGTTTACTTGTTCAAAACTGTTGTGAACAAAAAAGTTGGAAAGTAAAGACCATTAATTCAAGTCTAAAACAATAACTGTGTCTTTGTTTTTTGAATTTCCAGGATGATAAAAGATTTCATTGTCCAATTTCCACAGTGATGATGGTTACTGCAATCTAATACCTTCCTCTCACAAACACAGAAAAACTTATTTAGCCAAGCAGAAGGAAGGAAACAAATGCCATCAGAAGGGGGATTAGACATACCCACTAATATCAAACTGAAAAACTAAATTACATATCAGTACACTTTATTGACTTGAAACTACATAATGATCAGCCAAACCTGGAAGTGCATTAATGAGTTAAGTCATTCATTATGGACTGTTAAAAATGTAACAATAGCAAAATGTATTTACAAATTTGACCACTTTTGATTAAGGTTAATCCCAACTACCCCAGCAAGTCCATAACATTGTCATACTTAACAAATTTATCTTTTCAGCGTCAACTCAGAGTAAGGGTTTGGACAACTTATCCATATATTTAGTAGCAATATATTACATTTATCGTCCCTTAAAAGGGCTTTTAATTGTGCAATACTTTCAATCTATGTGAATTATCCTTCTTAGTTACAAACTAAGGTAAATACATATTTGAAAGCAGTGCGTCAGGAAATTTTGGAATGATGTAATATATTCCCATTTGTCATCCCACCACACATTATTAATATCAATATTTAAAGTAAGTGACATATACGTCCTGTGGTGGACTAAGGGTGAAACTATTATTTTGTACTATGTAATTGTTTGAAGTGAATAAGTCCCTGTAATAAAGAAGTAAATGAATTAAATACATTGGTTTGAACCAAGTACCAAAGAAGTGAAAAACCAAATGTTTAAATGGCAAAGCTGTCATTCAATAGCTGAAGTGGTACCACTGTAAATTTTACATGTTGTCATGGGGTAGACTGGAAATAGTAATAGAGGCACCATCCAAGTTATTTTGTGCAAACTTGTTAACCAGTTGCTCAAGTGCTCTGGTAGGCACTTGTAACATTACTAAAATAATACATATGAGTTTAAACAATTTTTAACTTCTCTGCCAAACAATTCATTTACCCATTTATAAATCTAAATTGAATGTCAACCACTACCACTAAAACAAAACAACCACTGCTGGCAAATCAAGTAATTTGGCAGCCTTTAAAACTTATCAAAAACATAATGTAAATGATAATGGCTGATATTTGTTTGTCAGGTTTGTCAGCATGTAAGTTAAAATTCAAGTGCAGCTACATATAACTGATTTTGTACATTAAAGTAATAATTTCATTTGGTAAATATTACTTTTCCATAAGTAGCAAGTGGAAATATTTTCAGCTTATATAATAAAAAGGGCAAAAACATGATCAAAAGAAATGACCAGATGGAATAGCGGAAACAAACTGCCTATAAACAATATAGTAAATGAAAGAGACAAATACGTAAAGGTATAAATAGCAAAATACAATGAAAGAAAAGTGTAAATTACAGTCTATTTACTGGCAAACAAAAACAGAACATGTTAACTACTACTTTCTGAAGTGTAATAAAGAAAACTAATGCAAAACTGCCAGTCATTTGTCAATTTCTTGGAACTGTTATGAAAGCTATTTTGCCTTTGAAATACTTTTCCTTACGTGTAATGACAGAAAGGAGGAACTGTCAGATATCGACTGGGACTATATATGGTACTGTAGGAGCTGCTGCTCAGAGAGAAGGATGATCCAAAAATTCTTCAAAAAATCTTTGATCCAGACAGTACTCTTAGACCTGTCACGAAATCCACCTCAGCACTTAAGCCATTGGTCCAGCCAAAGTTGAGACCTTTTATGAAATGCATAAAGTCTGAGCCCATACTCCCTAGTCAAATCCTCCAAGAATTTGAGACAAAAGTCTCAAGTTTGACCCTGAGAGTCAGCTAAGACCTTCTGTGAAACTTGTTCTAGAGGCCCAGCTAAAGCTGAGAGTGAGACCTTTTGTAAAATCCATAAAGGCGGAGCCCATGGTCTCATCAAACCTGTTCCAACAGTTTGAGACAAAAGTCTTAAGTTTAAGCCTGAGACCAGGCTAAGACATTTCATGTGCACCAGGCACAAGTAGCATATAGTAGACATTAGACCCCATACCACACTGATTCAGCATAGTTTACTTGTGGTTCCAGTTATGCATGCGCAGTGGACCACTTGCAGTTCCAGATGCACATGTGCAGTGAACCACTTCTGCTTCCAGTTATGCATGCACAGTGTTGACGAGCAATCTGATTGGTTGATGATGTCACAAGATAAAATACTGCACCCCTATACCACACCAGTTCCATTTACACATGCTCAGTTCAGCACTTCTGGTGTGCAAGCACAATGGTGTGCTGCAATCTGATTGGTTGATGACATCACATGACTTCTGGCTAAAGTTAAAGGATGCAGACATTGACTGGTTCATGACATAACCTACTGATGCAATCTGATTGGTTGATGATGTCACAGCATGTGAAAACATACTGCAAATGTGATTGGTTGATGACAACATATGATATAGTTATTTGCTTAGTTAATGACATCACATTCAAGCAGTCTGATTGGTTGGGAGGTCATTTGATTGATTTACGTCACAGATATCTGATTAAATGATGTAGTTACATTTGCCACAAAAGTATGATTCTTCGATACCAGCCACAGACATCACTGGTTATAATATATAGAAGGTATCCCAAACCTGTGTTGTCACTTGAACATGAACAGTCATGGTGAAAACAAATGGTCTGGTCATGGTCTGCAAAAAATAGACCTAATATATGTTAAGGATTTTAGCTGAAGGTGACCCTAAAATGACAAAAAACAAAATTCGTGGTGCAGACAGCCACTCTTTCAGTGTTTTGTACATTGTGCTCACAATATTCTAGAGGGCAATATCCCTCTCGGGCTGAAAGAAAAGACTGGGAAAGCATAAAAAAGAACCGCAAGCATTAAGGAAAATGAATAGCTCTGAAAAGGAAACTTAGATTGGATGTATGGATTCCTTCCTGCTTTATTGGAAGCAAGACCCTGCGGACCCAGATCCTGTGGTCCCTGTGGAAGAGCCTAAACAAGATTTAGAAGTTGACTTGGCCATTACTCTGACCAGTAAAGGTCACCACCTGCATTAAAAGTTAAAATAGACCTTACAATGGAATTACAGAGGCAAAATAAAGACAATCATCCTATTAGTGGATTACATATCACAGATTTGATTAACACGGCTGTTTCGAATGCAGAGAAAAATAAGAAAACTTTAATCAAAAGTTTCAATATTCCTGAGAGATTATTGGGTCATGGTCCACAGTTTGATATTCAAGAGGAGGTGTGGAAACCTGAACCAGAATCCCAATCAGAATGGGAATTAGAATGGTAACTAAAACTAAAAAATGTGTACAAATACGAGAGTACATGAAAGGAAAAGCATCTATGTGATTTGCCACACGACTCTCTTTCCTGCCATGGGAACCATCTATCAAGAAGAAGAAAACCATATACATAGGAGAGAGTATAAAAAGAGATATACCTTGATCTGCTTTGAGTTGTCTAATTTGGAAGAGAATATAAATTATGTAAATTTGAGAAAACCTGGAATAATTTCACTAGAGGTGCGCTTCAAAAAAGAATTTACAGAAACCATGAACGTTGTTGTGTATGGTGACTTTGAAAATACCATTGAAATTTACAAGTACAGATCTGTTGTGATTGATGTTACTCTGTATAGTGATGAATAGATTTGAATTGGAAAAAGTGTTAAAGAACTTCAAGCCACCAGGGTGGGAGTTTTCACCAGAAATGAGCTGAGAAGTCCCACACAGACACAGACTGCAATCACAATGAAGGAACCCACTTTGTTGTACTCAACACAAATGACCTAGGTGAGGGTCTGCACTTTAACTCTTATGGATTACCACCATCCTTCAAATAATTCAGCATTTTTTGAATGTCATGTTTGCACTTGCAATCACGTTAAACTGCAAAGAAATTTCTCACTGGCCTGTGGGCATTACTGTGCATTGTTTGCCCTCCACACCTTTGCTGGATGCAGCTTCGAGACGACTGTCAACCGGATGGAGAAATACAGCGATGACCAGATTGAAAAGTTTGTAGCACAAATCTGATGAACTATTAGACACAAATAAATGCTTTCAATTGGTTTAAATTCCTTTATATAATATATAAATATAAAAGAAGGTGAAGAACGATATTATTGTCAAAGAAAATAATAGAATTGTATGAACTTCAATGCCTAGTTTTCCTTGAGTTATATAATTTGTTGGGTTCACTTTGCAACACATTGCAATACTGTTTCAATGGAGTGTAACCCCTCCCTTCCTGCTGGGGAGATGTCTCTTCTGTGAGATGACCCACTTGGCTTGGATTGGTCGGGGTGTTGACACATCTGTTCTGGCCAGTCACTATGCCAATTACATCAATCAATTAATCAATCAAACAAATACTTTCAATCAATATTAGTTCAGATGCCTGCATCATCAACCATACATATCATCAACAAGATGCCTTGTGACATCCATTTACCATCTACATTATAAACCAGTCGAATGATATCATCAAATGACCACCAACCAGTTAATCAATTAAGATGACATCAATCAGATGCCTGTCAACCAGTCAAATATCTCCATCAACCTCTTAACCACATACATCACTAACCAATTGGATGTCTATCATGTCAAACAATCAAATGACCTGTCAACCAATCTGACTGCCTGTATGTGATGCCATTAACCTTATAAATGACTGATTCCTATGACATCATCAACCAATCAGATTACAGCATTAAGTCACATCATCAACCAGTCAAATGTCCGCATCTTTTAACTTTAGCCAGAATAAAGCATTTAGTCATGTGATGTCACAATCAATCAGATTGCTCCACACCACTGCACATGCACACACTGAGCATTTGCAAATATAACCAGAACTTTCCTAAATCACTGCGGTAGGGGTTGTCAAATGTAGTCATGTGATTCATGTGATGTCAACAAACAATTAAAATTGGAGCATAGCATCAGACATGTGTAACCAGAACTAGAAGTGCTCCACTGCACATGCACAACCAGAACCCAAAGTGCTCCTACGAAGCATGTATGGAGGGTTTCCTGCTCACTATATACTACTGGTACATAACCAAACCCTCCTTGACAGAGGCTAAAACTGTCCTTTCACTTTATTCTGTACAAGATCTTCACTTTCTTCTAAAAGTTTATGTCAGGGTGAATACAATTACACAGAGCAGTAGCTTCCGTGGTTTTCAGAAAGAAAAGAAATAGAAATTGTATGACTGTACAAACAGTGAACCTGATTTCTTTATTCCCATCAATTAGTTTATTATGAGTAAATAACAAAATTAGTTTACACACAAATATCATAAAAGAGTAGTTATACCAAAGCCATGACTACTCTGGCATGGTCAATGTACACAATGATCACTGAAAGGCTTTAATCTTTTTTGGTCAAACTCAATTTTCATTCAGTCTTCATGGAAGTAATTGCGCAAATTCTTTTGCCTGAAGTTTGCCATTGTGATTGGTGTCGGCTATTTCCATGAGGTATTCTGTGTGCTCGTTGAGTTTACGAAATGAAGTGACCTGTAACACAGAGATAGCACATTTTTACAACCGGTATATTAAATAGGTCTTTCATATTCTACAGAACATATTATAAAAATTATTTCATTCAAAAAGTCAAAGTATTTATCCAGTCAAAATAAGAAAAGTTAGCAAAGCTTTGGAAATTAAACAAATTGAAATAAACAGATAAATCCAATGAGAGAATAATAGCATATGATATGGACTTATTTTCTTCTCCCCTGGGCTAGGGTAATATAATGAAGTATCCATGTGTATGCCCACAACTGGAAAGCCGTGAGTCAGTTGTGGATCATATTTTTACACAATTTGAGGTATATCTGTGACTTGGACTTCCTGAAGCATGAGCCAGATCCGGATAGAGTATTCAGATTGTTTTCTCCTTACTTTTCACAAATATTTCATGCTTAATGTACTCAAAAGAGGATAGCCCAGGAGACTATATACCATATACAACAGGGAAGATGTGTACTGGGGTCATTAAGAGCAAATCATGTAACAGAATTAGGAATGAGAGAGTATGATGACATATTTTCTCATGACTTATTTTGTGCTATTTTCAGCATCACTTGTTGGTGAGTGTTTCTGATTGAAAATGTCACAATTTTAACTTTTCAAATTAGATAAAACAACTCTAGCATTTTCAACTTAGATAACACAACTCATTCCTTCGGTTTCAGTGATATTATGATCTATTAAAAAAATTCAATAATAGTGCATACATTGATATTTATACTTGGTTTAGTTATAATTTTTTTATCTTTTGCTTAATGAGATTAATAGACATTACCTATCTACTCTAGTCTTGGATATTGTTTTTAAAAGACTAATCAAAGTATGGTTGTTTTACCTGCATTTTAAGTCCCTCAAGATCTCTGAGGAATGCCAAAATTTCATCATGGTCCAACTGATAACTGTTGTCCTAAAACAATCACACCAAACAAACCTTACACAATTTTAAGAGTTTTGTTTCTATTTTTGGTGAAATATATTGTAGTTCATTGTAAGACATTGTAGTTTGCACAATATACAAAAAATGTACAAAGAGTAGAGACATATATAGAAACTAACCTAGCAATTGCCACAATGCATTACGAATTTTACAAGATAGAGCCACATGAATAAACATACGTATAATTGGCACAGTATTACTAAACATTCAAAAAAAGGAAGGAGAGAATATATACATTGATGAATACTTGGTTGCTATTTATCAAGTGTGAAAGGAAATGGATACTTAATAAATCTTACATAGTTTAAATTAATATCAGCAAGATATTTTTGCCCATTATACATGGATTTTAAAAAGTACTGAAATTTTAAGAGGTTTATTGCTAGACATAGAGGCTTAGAGTGCTGTTAATGCCCTGGTGGTTGGAGGGGTTTACCTCAGACTACAAGGTCTGAGTTTAAATCTTCAGCTGAAACACAATAATTAGGAAATATATTAAACATGGTTATTGTCTAGTTAGGTGAATAGAAAATAGAAAGGAAGCACTGGAGAAATCACAGTAATAATACATAGGATGAATAAACTTATATATTTGGCGTTTTACGTTGGTTTGAACACTGTAGAGGTACCTATCACGACAGGTAGATTTGTGGGCAGAGGAAACTAGTACATACAGCTGGTCAAGGTTCTGCAATGTAAACTGGCAGTTATCGGTAAGCAACTACCAACTTTCCCACATAAGATCCGTTATTTAAACAGTAGCCCTCAGAGGTGGGAGGCGAGTGTGTTACCACTGTACCACCATGGACCCCAGGATGGACAAGTGAATGGATGAAGAAATGAAAGAATCAAGTTTAAGATGATAAACCCATTATAACCCATTACATTTTGTTTTACATTTTTCACATAACAATTACGCTAGTAAAATCATAAGACATACTGTATTAGAGAATCAAAATTTAAGCATATCTGAAATATTAAACCAAGGCAGATAGATTCTCAAAAAGTTTACCACAGCAATGAACTGGTTATGTCACAGAGATGGACTAAGGTGGAATGATATAATGTTTATGCTATAATAAACAGGATTTTCCAAATAATATATTCATATCAAGATGGTTTGACACTGTTAAGCACACTAATAACAGTTTTATCCCACAGTCAGATTTAGGTATGTGCTTAACATAAAAACAGTTACACTGTGTAAACATTAAAAGTTTCAGCAGTTGTATTATTTGGATAAATCTATGTTTGGTATGGGGGAAATATTTTCACAAAACCTCACATACATTACTATGGACTAACATATATTATGTTACATTTTTGTCAACAAAGGAGTTATTTTTGGTCTTTATTGTTAACCCAAAATAAATTACATTGGTGACATCAATTTGGGATGGTCATCATTTTGGGACACTTTTTACCTTGGCAATAATAAGCTGTTTGTTTGACTTCACAGCACAGACAATGAATTCCAGAGGCATTACCTCTTAAAGTTTACAGGTGTAGGAAACCAGTACATACTGCACTGTAAAGCACCAGCAAGTAACTACCAACTTTCCAACATGAAGCGCCCGGCCCGAGATTCGAACCAGCGGCCTCAGAGGTTGGAGGCAAGAACTCTAACTGCCACACCACCAAGCCCCCAGGGTACAACATTCAGTTTTTGTTTAATTCAGCTTATACAGACATAGAAAAAAACAAATCAATTAGCACATAATAAAACATTGGTGCTTTTCTGTTTATTTATATGTCTGAAACTGTACATATATGTTGAAGATTGACCAAAAATGGTAAAAACAGGATAAAACTGTCCCAAATTGATGTCGCCCGTGTACACTACATTATACATGAACTACATCTGCTGACTTTTCCATGTTTTTCCTCAGCACTTCGATCTTTTACTTGAATTTTGCCTGAAATTCAAGCGGAATATAAACTGGCTGAACATACCTCATCATAATGCAGAAACGTCTGGAAAATTTCCTCCTTATTTGGAGGGACTTTATCCTGTGAAGCAGACATATAAAGAATAGTTTGTATGGATCTTTGAAAGTATCCATGATTCAAAATTAAATCTATTTGATATCCACCACAAGCTGTATCTGATCTATGTGGGAGGACACATATATATAAATCTTATTGTATACTTATGTTATTTGATGCTATGGATATTTTTAGCATTACAAATTTATCAATAAGTTCTGTTTTTGTTAATAGTTTAATGACTCTGTCAGATATGAAAGTCACAAGGAGGATATTTATATTTGTGCATTAAAATCTATTGAAAAAAATAGTTAAGCTAAAAGTTAAATTGTTCACATTAATTGGTGTCTCTAGCTTTATGACAGCCTTTTTGCATTCTTTTCTTTAAATGTGAGTTTAATTTAGTTACTAACTTTACTTAATTATTCATACAAAATAAGGTGAATAATGAAAGTAAACTGTCCCTCATATGAGATATACAGAAATATACATCACTCAGGAAAGGTTAACAGCATAATACCCATATTACACAATCCTATAATATTGTCATCTTCATTGTGATATTTTTTTCATGCAAGAAAACTTGCATTAAATGACTGATTCCCTTGGACAATTCATGAAATTAATGAAATTGGGGAAATTTTTCATTGACTAATTTGCTAGGGGTTAGAATTACTGTTTAAGGCATTGTCCTGGTCAGTTACGTCCAGCATATAGAGAAAAGAAATGATGAATGTACGCTGTAGACCACATAGAAATGTCCAGCAACTACAAACTTTCTCATTTTGATATTGAAGGGTGGACATCAGTACAGGTCCTATGCAATGGGCGGTATATGCAATACAGACAACATCACATTGTACTCATTACACATGTTGATTAATATATAAGTGTGTAAACCCAATATTTAATACTATTTTTATTCTTTTAAGAGTAAACAATCATTCTTGCTTCTTAGAGATGTCTAAAGAATGAAAGTGCAATGCTTCAATTAGAAGTTCAATGCTTCTAAAATCATATGGCAGTTCATTTCAGTACTTTGGTGAAACAAAACTGAATGCACACTCAGCCATAGACACATTATTTTTCTTTTTCTTCTTGTAGCATGTACAGTTTTCTGGGCAATCTTGTAATGTAATGGTGATGCTAGTAGTTTATCATCAATATCAAATGATGGTGTCTGTCCATTCAAATTCTCATATACGAGTAGATTTATTTTAAATTTGATTTATGAACTTAACTGGCAACTAATGCTGGTAATGCAGCTAAACTGAAATTGAATGTTACATTTCTTGATATTCAAAAATATCTTAGCAATAGTGTTCCTTACTTTCTGCAACTCAAGGACCAGACATTGTGATATTTTAGATAGGAAAAATTACAATAGTCCTATTTGGAAGATATGAGGGACTGTGTTATATATTGCATGCAACAGAATTAGTCAGGTAAGATTAGACTGGTAAACCTCAGATGACTATAACTGGATCTGCTTGTGATATTTACTGTCTTGTTAAGAGACGGGTCTTGGCCAATGATTACAGCAAGGTGTTTGACACTTGTGCTAGTTTGAGTAAATGATAACCTGTAACCTGTTTTGCTGTTTCTGCAATTGAAAACTCTTTCTCACTGTTTTCCTTTCACTGTCATTTACCACATTTTACAGCATGTGAAAAATTTACTACTGGAATATTATTTTAAAGTGATATATCACACAGATTGGGGTTAAATACTTGGAGCTAGATGTTATTCTAATTGCAAAATGTATGGATTGTTCCTGCACCTACCAAAATGCTTATATGTTATTAATGTAATCAAAGAATTGTGAATATTTTCACTTTTTTGCACTTTGCACTTTTTTCTCAAAATTTCCCTCACAATGAAGATGATTTTTAAAAGGTTGTCATAGTTCTCTGTCAAGGCTAATAAAAAGAAAATAATTCTTAATAAAACTTACCAAGTGATAAGCCATCTTCGCCAAGAAATTGTCTTCTACCTTCAAAAGCCTGCATGGAAATAGACACAGTCTGTTTTTACATAGTTTAAAACAGGGTTTGTCATTACATAGTAAGATTTATATCCCACTTCTGTCATGAGTTAACATAATACATAGCCTATTTTGAGGTCAGTGGGCTGCTGTGATATATCATCACAAAAATGATGCTGAAAATATGAGCTACCAAATAAAGGCATTTTATATTATGTTAGAAAATAAGTCATATGACCCAACTGGTTATGATCTGCCTTTTTAGGGGCACAAGTTTGGCATGTAATTATAGGTTGTCACATTTGCCTGCATTCACCTCCCACAAGTGGCAAAGCTGTAAACCTGCCTCAATGCGACCCCGGCTGTTCAACATGACATGAAACCCTAATTTCTGACCTTGTTACTGCTAACATTTATCAAATAATCTAATATGCATAACACGAGTTAAAAAGATTAGTAACATAGAGAATAAGTAGAATACAACTTTGAAAAGACAGTTTTACAGCAACCACCATTTTAAAGATTGGTGACTTATTGAGACTCATAGACAAATCGGTCCTTTCCCAAGTTGGCCCCAAAATAAAATACCCTAGTCAAACCAGTCCCCAGGAAAAAACACCATAATCAAATCTCGCCCCCTCCCAAGGATATTACTGCATTCTCAAAGAGAACATATATATATATATTATTTCTGTGACAAGTGTTATATTTACAATTTTTGAAAAGAAGAAAAAAACAATCACACAGAAAACACCCAGCCTGTAAGACTTATCCACAATTGTATAAAAATTATTTTTCATAGAATGACACAGATTATTCTAATTAAACAATTTGATACATAGAAAAGTAAAAGCACAAATTGTCAGTTTCTTTAAACTTTTAAATACAACAGATCTTGGCGCCTTGTGAAAACAGAAGATATATATTTTCGAAGAAACAAAGGCAAGTTACACAAAGTTACACAAAATCTGAAATTAATCTATTGGGCTATAATTTAATTAATCATTATTTTATCTCAAAACTTTACTAAAATAATTTTTTCGGAGATCTGAAAATTTTGGACAGGTGAAAAGGAAATGTCATCCTCAAAATTTTTTGTATCACATTAATACCTGTAAAACTGCCAGTTTCTACAGCGAGTGGTAAAGTACCAAATCTAAGTTGGGCTATACATGATCTAAGACTAAAATTTATATTATCGAATACATATTATTCAACAGCATAATATAATTTTATCTGTCTCAATAGATGTAAATTTGGTTTACGCTCTAAGTTCTCTTTCCAAATGATTGATTGTTTTCCCATCAGCCGAATAAAGTTCAGATCCCATAAACCCTTCCTGTCATTCCTGACACCTTTGTCAAACTCCTAGTTAAATATTCTTTACAAAATCTTGTCCCTGGACTTTTCCTTTTTGAGTTCGAGTGGATAAGAGGATGTTTCAGCAACTTTGCGTTATATAAACATTTCTATTCTATTCTATTCTATCCATAGTTACTAGTCTCTTCCAAAATTTGATTATCTTTCTAATACTACCATTTTCCCAACCCATATTCCCATTTTTGGCCAAATTTGCAAAGAATTTATGTACACACAAAAAGATCTTATTGTCCTGTTTTGAACTGTTTCAGACAATTGACTTTTGCTGTAAATCCCCCAGATTCCAACTTCGTAGTTCATTATTGGTACAACAGAACTGTTATACAACTTAGCAAAAGTATTGCAACCCATGTTTTTCACACCTTTATATTTACTTATAAGTTTACCTACTGCTCTTTCTGAGGATTAAGAAAGCACTTTTCAGTTTTGGAGAAATCACTAAATTTATTTATCCACACCCCTAAATATTTGTATTCACTTTCAAAAGATATTTTTTGTCCCCAATCAAACATTAAAATGTTATTCTATGTATTTTCCTACAACAGTGCATTGCTTTTGATTACTTTACTCCTGGATTACTTTGCACAGACCATTTTATACACAATTCTTTAAGTTTGTGCAACATATCTTTCATTGCTTCAGCAATAATTACTAAATAATCTGCATGTAATAGAGCCGCTACATTATCAACATTTATACCAACACCTGTTTATGTTTAGTTTTACAATGGGATCATTTATAAAATAGCAAAAAAATGTAGGAGCAAGAGTATCTCCTTGAAGTACCCCATTTATTGTAAGAAACCAATCTGAATATATTAATCATTATCGAATAAGAGTCCGATTTAATAAAAATTCTTATAGCATTTAATCTCTTTTTAGTTTAATGCACATTCAATAAAACTGGCATATAAGTGAGTAAAGGACATAAAAGGTATAAAGGGATGTTCTGTGCATACTCAATATGTATATCAGTCTTAGAGTCTGCCATATGATAGAGATTAAGTGCTACAAAAGTACTCTTATTGCATTATATTTTATTTTTTAACCTGCGGGCAGACTTGCCCAGGGCCGTGTTTTTATTGACCTATTTGGCAAAGGCCTATCGGCCCTTGGGCAATATCACTTGCCCTCGGGCTTCATAAATCATGGGATTACAAACTGATTGCCCTAATTAACAAAGGAATCTTCATTGAAGGTTCCCTTTGGTAATGCACTGTTTCCACTGGAGCTGGCAGGCTGGTAACTATGCATTTTTGGAGAGTCCAGACCATTGTTTACATGGTCGGTTAGGGTTCATTGCAAGGTCCCGGCCTGTCAGGGAGAGTCGGTGAAATGTCAAATGTTTGATATTTCTATGACCATTGCTGACCCTTGCATCCAACCCTAATTTCAGCCCCCTAGTAACAGACCTGTTGGTTAACTTTACTGCTTGTCAGTAACACTTTCCAGCTTGTTGGTTAATCAAACAGGCCTGTCTCTAACAAGTATCTGGCTTGTCCCAAATATGGACTTACAGACTGTACGTGATGATTCACCGACTTTGCAGGAAGTGTTACAGTACAGTTGGTAATTTTAGCCGGCCTGTCGGGAGCAGTTGCAGACTGGGTCCTAGAGTCAGGAAAATCTGGAACTGACAGGCTTATATTTGCATATATTTGGTCTTTCACTGGTCAACAGACAACTTGGTGTGCAGCTTTTATTTAGGTTTTTATTCTTTGGAAATTAGCTTAAGTACTGAGCTAGGCTGGACTGGTTGGGAGTGAAATCTGTTCTGTGAGGTTTCGCTTTATTTTAAGATTTTGTTTTTTGAAACAAACTGTACAATTGATTGAGAGAATGAGGACTGAACAGGAGGAGAGGGACAGAGAAAGGGGGGAGAGACAGGAAGGAAGTGAACCAGGAAAGAGGAGATACAGATACTGATGTAGAATCAACTCAATCCAGACAGAAGAAGGGCCAGATGAAGTCCATTTTCCTGAGTGATTCAGAGGAAGAATCCATTGTGGAGTTTGTTAAACAGCATGAGGAACTTTATGACTAGACCAACGATATGTTTTCAAGATAAGCAGAAGAAAGAAGGACTTTTGGAGCAGCTAGCAGGAACTTGCCTGTCAAGACTGTGAAGTGGTTCGATACTCAATGCACCAGATGTAGCAATGTCACTCAGACAAAGTCAGGGCAAGAAGCTGAGAAGAGCACAGAATGACAGACCTGGCTAAAGGTCAGTTTCAGTTTTCTACGGGATCACATCAGAAGGAAGAGAGTTTCCAAGTCTTCTGCATTCAAGTCACCCCAGAGGCCTTCTGCAGCTGCAGCCACAGCTTCAATTCCAGATACATCCAGGGACACAGAATCTGAGATGAAAATCAACATTGCATCAGATGTTATGTCAGCCTTTGAGCACCAGTCCCAAGCGACGGCAGCCTCCAGTCGTGACTGCTGCCACGTCTGTAGATCCAGTCTTAGATCAGTTCCAGCAGATGAGGTCGGTGATTTCCACATTTCTGGGTGCATGGCAGGAACCCACTCCAAGTCCAAGACAGCCGTTCTGCAACTATCCCCACTCTGAGATTGAACATCTTGAAAAAAGGGACTTTTTAACCTCAGTAACGAGACAGTGAAGCTTCTCAGTGAAATACAGTTCAAGGCCGAAAAACACAAGAGACAGGTCACCACAAGTCAAGAGGTCACCACATATCAACATCCAGAAGCATCACAGTCCACAGCAGACGGAAATACGTACTCACCATCACGGGAACTAAACCAGTCTCCATTCCGGTTGTGCAGCCTCAACAGACTACCACAGGACAGCCTGTTACAGTGATTGCAAAAGCACAGCCTACTTCTTATGTTGTTGTGGATGACCAACAGCCTTGTGAATTGTGTGAATGAATGTGTGAATGTTAAACAATTATAAATAAAGTTCCACCACAAAACAAAAACAAAGAAAAAAAATCCCCTTAAAAATATCCCCTGAGATATCAAAGTAAAACAACCACCAAAGCCTAAACAAAACAAAATTTAAAACAAATTCACCCACCCCCAAAAACAAAGATGTGGACTCAAACCCACAACCCCCTAAAACAAAGACATGGACTCAAATCCACAACTCCCACAAAAAGATGTGGACTCAAACCCACGACCCGCAAAAAACAAAGTTGTACACTCAAACCCACGTCTACAAAAAACCAAGATGTTTACTCAAACCCACGTCCCTGTCTCCCAAAACCCCACTTTAAATAAAAAGCCACATCCACACTGACACACTAAGGAACGTGAGGCCTAACAAAATTTACAAAATTTATTTATTTATTTGGGTTTTTACGTCACTTTCAACACTGTACAGGTCATATCACGACGGGTAGTTGGAAGGGCAGAGGAAACCAGTACATATAGTTCGCTAGGGGTTGTGTACTGTAAACTGCCGACCAACGGCAAGCAACTACCCGCTTTCCCACTTGAGGCCATTATGGGGATCGAACCCCGGCCTCAGAGGTGGGAGGCGAAAGTGTTACCACTCTGCCACCATGGCCCGTACAAAAATATGAGTGGCAATGGATTAATAAACTTAAAAAAAAATTATTGGGACTGCAAGGCTTGTCTATTTTTTTACAAATTTCCTAGCATTTTTTTAATTCTTGTGAATTATATGCAGGAAATATTTCCAGGTATTTGTTTGGAAACTTTTCTTTTAGAGCCACTTTGTAAATTATTTTTTCAGAGAATTGGGGTGGGGTGGCAACTTTGTAAAGTGAGGACCTGGGTTTGAATCTGTAAGTTATATATTTCACTTTTTTCAACTGAAGTGGGATGGATTGGTATTTGAGATGGGGAATATTTTTGATAAAATTGAATTTGAATTAAATTGTTGGAAAAATGGGGTTATTTTTGAAGCAACACTAAATAAAAGTTCTTGTATTATTTGGGTAGTCCTGAAAAAGATAAATATATATTCTCCCCTCACTTCTCTTAAACTCTGTCCTCCTGCCCATAGACTGGCCCCACATGATTGAAGTAGTCTTTCAGAAGGTCTCGTTGATATTTGGCCTCCCTCAATGGGTTTCTGAAGTTCTCCTGATGTCCCTGTTCCCCCTGCCCCCTTTGGGTGGTTGTATGTCATCAGCTTGAGTGGGTGGTCTCTCTGCTGCCCCCGATGCCTTTTCAGCATGTTATGTAGTACCACACATGTTAACACAATGTCTCTCACAACTTTTGGCCTTTGCTCCATCTTGGTCAACAGCAACCTGAATCACTTGACAAGTATACCAAATGAGTTCTCAACCACTCTCCCCCCCCTGGATATCCTGTAGTCGGCTATTCTGTCTTCTCTGGTCAGTTGGCGTGTACTGTAAGACTTGACCAGTCAAGGCATCAGGGCAAAGGTGTCGTCCCCCAGCAGGAAGTAGTGTAGATTTGGCCCCCAGGTCCAAATGGTTCAGGTGGTGGTAGTCCCAAGGTTCCATTTTCAATTCTTCTCTTCAGTTTGGTGCAGTTGAAAATCTGCACATCAGATGATGACCCACTGGTCCCCGCATTGATCCACAGAAACTTGTAATCTGCATCGACTAAAGCCAAAAGTACCAGGGTGAAGCAGCCCTTGTAGTTGCAATATCACTGCCTGACTTCTTGAGCTTCTTCATAGTAATGTGTTTTCCATCTAATACACCAACTGCATGGGGGACATTCCATCTGTTTCTAAATCTTTGTTCAATTTTCTTCCAGTCTTCACGATCAGTGTGGAACACCAGATACTCTTGTTAAAGACCTGGGGGATAAACCTGCAGATGGTCGATCTTCCAACCACCCAAGTGATATTGCAGGGAGGTGTAGCTCAAAGTAGCTGCCAGTTTCAAGCCAACTTCCAGTGGCTTCCTGAAGTTGGTGATTGACTTCCTGAGGTGGGGGGGTGATTCTTTCTTCAATCAAATAAAAAAATTGCTGGCTCCATCCTCGTGAAATTTCTGTAGCCTGGTATGTCAGTAGTGATCATTTCGTCCAAGAGTGTTCTAATCTAATTAAATCTACTGCTTTGAAAGCATAATATCTTACACACAATGGGGAACTCAGTGCGCTAATTAAACAAAATCATTATTTTATGGAAGTCAAGGGACATTTAAGGACGGTAAACCAGGATTGTGGGTGTGACTGGGAGGGAGGTAGAACTAAGTTGGGAAGCTAGAGTTGAAGAGGTGAGTTTTGAGATCCTTCTTAAAATATGCAACAGAGGGACTATTTCTTACATGAAAAGGGAAAGAGTTCCAATGGCAGGGACATAGTGACTGAAGGAATTATAAAATTGTTTAATTGATTTGTGAACTCTACGATCAAAAGTGGGGGTTTGAATGAACTTGAGGTTGGGGTATTTTGCCTTGTGTTTCTGGGAAAAGTGTAGGGGTGGATTAATCTTCTTAGGTAGCTGGTTTACCCTGGTTAAATTTTACCCTGTATCTGACTGGTAGCCAATGGAGTTTTTTTAGGTGAGCAGTAATGTGAGAGAATTTAGAGGAGCAAATGATAACCCTGCAGAGTGAGTTTTGGACTGGTTGCAATATCAAAATCAGTGAGCGATAAAAGAGTGAATTGCAGTAGTCCAGCCTGCTGCTCACCAAAGCATTCGCTAACAGCACTGATGTATTCAGGTCTAGCAGGGGACAAATTCTGTAGACGTCTCTCACTTGTACTCTAGTACTTGTGACTTGTACTTCTCACTTGTGACACATGGCTTGAGAAATTGAAATCAGAGTCGAAGACCACTCCGAGGTTCCTGACACTTTGTGCTGGGGAGACTTGATTTCCAAGAATATTGATAGAGAAGTGAAGGAGGAGTAGGTTACAATTTTTAGGGAGTCTTTGAGAATGAACTCGGTTTTGTCTGGGTTTAGTTTTAATTTATTTGCAAACATGTAATTTTGAATGGGCACTTTCAGTAGAGTGGTGTTTTCTATAAGCCGATTAGAAGGTAGTCATAAGACCGGCTTCATCAAGATGAGTTTGTAGCTGGACGGCTACTACCTTTCAAGTATCTTTGAGATAAAGTTTAAATTTGATACAGGCGCTTTTTATAAACTTCTTTGTCTAAGGATGGTGTTTTGAGGATAGGGGTTACATGGGCCTGCATGAAAAAGTTTGGACACTTACTTTGCTCAAGAGAAGCATTGATTATTGAAGTGATGGGGGTAATGAGAATATCCAGATAATCCAGAACAATGAAAGTTGGTAATAATTTTAGAGACATGATCCTCTCTTACAGTTGAAAAAGTGGAGAACATAAGGGGGGGAGAGTCAGGGGTGATTTGTTGCAAATTGGCAGAAGCAGAGAATGTTGAGCATATTTTTTTTTCAATTTTTTTGTGAAGAACTCCATAATCCTCTCAGCCAAAAGCTGAGGGGGCTTTTTTGATGGGAGGATCTTGGCTGGAAGTCTTTGTAACACATTGCCCAGGACACACCATAATTTTGTGGATTGTTGTGATTGTCCTGAATTTTTACTTTAAGGAATTATGATTTGGCTTGCATGCAGATTCTGTTATGTTGATGGACTTTCTGCATGTACCGGGATCTATTGAAGGTGGATTTATTTCTTCGCCAAATGCGTTCAAACAAACATTTGGTCTCTTTTGCCACAATTACAGTATTGTTAACCCATCCTGGGATGTATTTTGCCTTGTTATGTTTAGTGTGTAGTGGAGCATGTGTTCTGTAGCAACCTCTTTCTGCAATATCCAGGGCAGGACCCATGAATTCTGTGGCTTCCTTCTCCTTCTTGGTGCTGGGCGTGGGGTGATGGTGATGCTGGCTCTGCAGGTGCTGGGTTCTGCTGTCTTCTGTGTCTTCGAAGTATCAGATACAATAAAAAATTAAACTCAATAAAAACCAAAAAACCCCAAGTGATCTATACGTTGCTCTTCATGTGTTCCTGTCTTCTTTAAAGTGTGAAATTAATCGCATTGGAGAGGAAGGTTAATATAGTGTGATATGGATCCCGATCCTGGATCCCGACCAACAAAAACATTCAGTCCTGTCAGGAAGGGTGGGGAACATGCTCCTGGCTTGTCTGTTTGTGATCTGGCTTATCTGTTAATGGTTTATGGCTTGTCATAGAAATTTTATGACTGGCCTTGCAGAAAAGTTCCCCAGCCTGTGGCTTGTCAACCTGTCTGTAACTTTACCTTCCTGTTGGGTATTTCATAATCGACTCTACTCTACAACCCTATGACTTTTGCAACCGACCCTAGAGCTGTAGGGTTGGTTACAGGGTTGGTTCCAGTGGAAAAAGTTTATAAGGAAGTCATAAAAGAAGTTTAGTGAATAGATGTTTTCGGCCATCTGAGCAAAGGATTTTCTCCACCTTCCTGTAGTAGAGCGATCTTAAAACAAAATAAGCATACTGCTACAAATTTTAATTAAATCCAGAATTCAAACCAAACACAGGTGGATGTACTTTTGGTGGGGGGAAGAGGTCTGAAAACCTATGATTTACAGATACACTTTAACAGAATGTCTTGGTTTTATTTCATAATTTTAAAAAAGCTAGTCTCTGAGATTTATGTTTCAGCACCTACCGTTATATAAGAACAGCTCTATATTGAGTCTATCTAGCTAATGAACCTGACTAAAACCCATTCCAAAGGGATGAAAACCATTTGCTCAAATGACAAACTTATGCACCACTGAGGCCTTTTAAAATGGGTATGCCACCTTATATATAACTCAGGTCATAAACCTAAACTAAAAAAATAGACTCAAAGCTTTCAATGGTTAACCTATAGACATTCCACTCTTCTCAGTTGTCTTTAGCCTTGGTTGGGAGCTAGGGTTTCTGTTCTGAAATAGTTCACTTCCTACTCAGCTGCGCATTATCAGCCAATAAAAATTAGTTTTGCTGTTTCTGATATTCCCATCTTATTTTGCCATCTTATTTTGCCATCTTGTGTAATCTTGTTTGCCCTGCTGAGACAAGAATTAGACAGGTCAGGCAGTTTTTTTTAATCCTGATGCTTCTGTACTTGTGGTCAATGCTTTTGTTACTAGTAGCTTGGATTACTGTAACTCACCCAGGAGTCTATCTACTTTCAATCTGCATAGATAATGCAGCTATAATTGCATTAAATACCAGTAGACACACTAGTGTAACTCCCTGTGCTTAACAATACATTAGTTTTCTGTTAAACATTGCTCAGTTTTTAAAACCACACTTGTTTACAAGTTTCTTCATAATGGTTTCCTCTTCTTTAAGCAGTTCTTACAGTAACAAGTGAATTCAAAGTGGTGGTAATTTCCTTGTCATTACAAAGTTCCTTTATTCACACATCTGTTTGGTTTGGTTACGGTTTTGCTTTAGATGCCCACACTGTTTGGAATGCTCTTCTTGATGAGATTCCTGCATCCCACTCCCTAGCCTCTTTCAGAGGGCTACTTAAAATCTACCTGTACACCAAGACATGCATACTTTAGTGACAATCACCCCCTGGCATTCTCTATAGCCCTTGACCTCATTCCTGTCCCTGGACACTGAAATTAGTTGATTCTTTTGCTTCTGTTGCACCTGAGAGTCCCCTTTAAAAAGGAGATTAAGTACTCTAAAAGTCAAATTAGAATTAGACATATGTTGACCTAAAATATGCATCCGTCTCATTTTTAGCGCAAGGCTGTTAATATGGGACAGAATTGTCTCAGTTTTAGGGTAACCTCTAGCGAAGCTTGCTTTTCTAGAGATTCTGTTTCTTTTGTCACCAGACTTTTATCAGAATTACACAACACGAGGCGTACTCCTCTTTTCACTAAAGTTAAACAGCAATGGGCTATGTTAGCATTTCAATGAGTGACTGCCTGAGTATACTACTCATGTCTCTAATGGCCTTGCAGCTCCTCTTAATAGACCAAATCTCCTTTCAGCATTGTTAAAGCTAAAAAGTTTGAAGAAGCTATTAAAATATTTTCAAGTTAAAAAGTATATAAACTATGTGCTATATATTTTGTGCTTTGAGTTTTTCAAAAATGCAGCATGATATAAATAACTTTGGAATAATAGCTGTAGAAATATAATATGAACAGAGTTTAATTAACAACATAATCATCTCATTAAATATCTGTCACTGGCTTTTCTGAGAGGCCACCCAATAACATAATTATAGCAAGAAAATGCATCAACCAAGGCAGATAATAAATAGAAATTGTATAAGTTAGACAAAGTGTATCCCCACAATGGACATGGTGAAGCACAATGAAATCATGGTGATCTGGATCATTTTCATAAGTTGCTGTGATCTTATGTAGCCCAAGACACATGTTCTAATTTTTCATGATGGTCCAAGAGTAGTATTTGCATAATCCAGCTAACAAACAGAAAGACAAACAACAGTCAGGAATTTAACATGCCCCTCACCAGTCAGTGAATGGAAAAATTTATAACAACCACAAGCGATTACGGTTCCTTATATCAACAAAAGAGACAGTACTCCCATCAAGATGTCAGGCACTTCTTATTTAAACAAGGGATGTGGTAATACTTAAATGGAAAAATCCGGATTATTGTTTGCATGCAGACAGTAAGCCATATCACTCTCAAAAAATTAATGTGACGTAAGACCAGGACTCATCTTTTGATTTTTTTCAGGAAGATCCAAGCTATTAGAGTGATTGTGTAATCCTGGTAAAAATCTCACAGACAAACAGATAAATATATAAATGGCCATGAAAACAATACCTCCTTGACACAGGTAGTTAAGCATTAAAACCTCCCAACATTTGTTATTTTTGTTCAATGAATTTTGAAATACACAATAAGGTACTTTCAGCATCAGGGGCTGGTTTCATGAAGCCTCCTTAAGAAAAAGGTCAACTAAAATGCAAGCACTTCTTTGAATTTCTGTCTTCTTTAAAAATCCCAATTTCACAAAGAATCCTTCCCTAAAGGAGATCTTGAGAACTCCCTTAAATTTCAAGGAAACTATGGACCTACCTTAAATTTAAGGAAGTGTCCTTCAAGGAATGTTTAATAACTTTAAAGAACATTTCCTCCCTCCTTAAGGTTCAATTAAGACCCTTTGACAAGAAGAGCTAAAGAATGCTTTGTGAGACTGAATTTAAGGTGGTCTTTCTAAAGGAGGTCCTTTTCAAAGGAGGTTTCATGAAACCGGCCCCTGAGCACCAAATGGTTGGAATGATCACTTTTTGTTCACAAAAGTCCTAGTTTATTGTTACACTACATATCATGTCTGTTGACACCTTAAACAGATTATCCAATGTTCTACTTACACAGCTGCTTCTGCTAAATCCAGCTTCCCATCGTGATTGACATCAAGTTTGCTCAACTGGCAAAAACAAAATTCTGACAAACTTAAACTATAATTAAAACTGACAAACTGCTACTGCCATTATTACATGCAGATGAAATGAATTTCTGATTCTAATGATTGATACCGTTTCTCAGCTGCTTAGGTGGCACCTTTCCATGCGTTTGTTTATTTTTGCATGTGATATACCACAAAAGAAGTTAACCAACATTATTTGAAATATATTAATTGGACTTTTGTTAAACATCACTTTGGAAGTTTTCACCTAAGTGAAACAAAAAGAATTTTCGCCCATCATTTTACATTTATGTTACAAATAAGTGATGCTGACCAGATAAATGCTAACCTGGTGTACTATTCATCAATAAATATGTGTCAGCCTTAGAGTCTGTCATATTATGGAGTTAAAGCAGCATACAAGTACTCTTATTTTGCATTACAGTTATTGTTTGTGTTTTTAAGTTTTCAACTTATGGCCGATTTTGCAGGGGTCAATTTGCCGAAGGCCAATTTGGAAAAAGGCTGATTTGTCTATGACTTTTCTTAATGACCGCACTCTTATAAATGCTTTTTGAAAAGAAGCCTTATATCCTGTTAATGCATGTTGACGAATTAGCCAAACCATATATTCATCCTTCCCCCTCGCCCCTTTTTCTAATCTAATCTAATCTACTGCTTTGCAGGGGCAATATCTCAGTACACTAGTAAATAAAATTTATTTATCTTAAGGAGAGTCGAGGGGCGGTCAAGCTCAGTTATCCGAAGTTATGGGTGTGTCCAAAAGGAAAGGATACTAAAACATGGTTCTGTCATATCCAGTGGCCTAATGCTAGACCTAAACATTAGCATGTGATTGTGCTAAATATTTTGTGGTATAAAGCCAATATTTTGGAATTTCAGTCATTTTAAGATCAATTTATATTAAACAGAATTGCCTTGCAGATAATAGTTTAAACAATAATCGATTTAATAAGTATCATTTTCCTTTTATATTTGATAAATATTAGCCAAGTATTTCCTTCTAACCACTTTATCTTTTTCAGTAAATTTCTAACCATAGAAACTGTAGAACATATCTTCATGCCTGTGGTCTCTGCGGATTACAATACTTAAAACTTAATAGTGTATTCTAAGAATTGTTGGGGCCACGGTGGCAGAGTGGTAACACTCTCGCCTCCCACCTCTGCAGCCGGGGTTCGATCCCCATCATGGCCGTAAGTGGGAAAGCTGGTAGTTGCTTGCCGTTGGTCGGCAGTTTACAGTACAGAACCCTAGCGAACTATATGTACTGGTTTCCTCTGCCCTTCCAACTACCCGTCGTGATATGACCTGTACAGTGTTGAAAGCGACGTAAAACCCCAAATAAATCTAAGAATTGTTATGTTTATGTTGGCATATCTGTTTATTCTCTGCTAAACCTAATGTCTATTCTATGAATTGTAACTATTCAGATGATGATCTAGAAAAACATTAATCCCCCCACCCCCCAAAAAAACAGAAAAAATAAAGAAACACCAAAAAAACCTTACCACCGCATTTTTAAATTGTAACACTTTTATTTTGCTAACTTCTTCAACTGGGTAATCATCTTGCCGTCTATCATGACACAATTTCTGCAAAGCATCAGAGAGGAATTCTTTTAAATTCACTAATATATAGAACAATGATATTGTTAACAGCACCAAATTTTACCTCATATAACCAGAAGAAATAAAAAAAGATAATATGTAAACAGGTCTTTAAATGGAGCTTCTCATCTCCTGATATGTTGAAGAAAAGTTTCTGCTGCACAAAATACATAGACTATACAATAACCTCACATGACATTGGAAAACCTATTGCACTCATATCCTGTATAACCTGTCCTGAACTCTATGACTTTTTAAAGGGTATACAAAGAGACATTTTATAACTAGTTAAAACCCCACTAGCAGGTTTTCACTATTGACTGGTGTGTCTGATACTAATTAGTACCAGACACTTTCTCTCTGTGACCATTTTCGGGGGAAAGTAATTTATTTATGTGGAAAGATAAATCACAGAATTTGGGGACAAAGTATCAGACACCTTTGAGTCAGGCATTAAATAGGGATATAATGGGGCTTACAACAGCCAAACTCCTAAAAAGTCGCCTATACCAAAAAATATTGAGATGTCGGCCCTAAAGAGCCATGCTCTCCACTATTTTCTGATATTGGCCACAGTTTTCGGAGATTAACTGTATTAATCACACCTTGTATGCTGTTTAAAAATTCATTGTATTCTTAACTTTGGAACAATTTATGCTATTTTGATTTTATAGATTTGAAGCCTTGGTTGAAGTAAAGCTAACCAATGAATATATGTTCTATTAATGGAAACCTTGGAAAGTTTTAATCTTCTATTTCATTAAAATGTTTCTGGAAAAAATATCAGGGCCCTGGAAATCAAAGCCTTTGTTCTGTTGACAAATATGTTAGCTCCTAGTGAACTCTAAGTTAGCCAATCCTTGTGTAAATGAAAGTTTACTGTTGGTTATTTTTTCGTAAAACCCCTCCAATTTAAAGATAAGTGAGACCTTGTTGTTATGTATTTGTAAAGTAAACCACCAGTTCTTTACCTCCAACAAAAGTTATCATTACTGTATAAAACAATGTTTTTAAAGTGTTGTACAGTAAAGTAATATGTATTTTGCCTACATTTTACAATAAATGAGACATATATGATCTGGAGGGAATCTCTAATGACAATGTAACGGGTATTCACAGTGTAAGGACTACTTGAATAATGCTATTTACACCCTGAATTCCCGTGTTCCTTACTTTAAGGTCTCATTGTATTGTTATTAAGCATTAGTTAGTTTGCTATTTTAGAAATGTTTCTAATTACAGAACAATGATGATTTTAAAAGTTTTCTGCATGTTATCAATTTATTTTATAACAGAGTCTATGAGTATTAATACCTCCCAAGTTTAATTAGCCAGTCTTTAAAATGTCGTAACTCAAATGCATTACGAACAAACCTTAAGATTAGGTTTGCAAATCATTCCAGAATGCAAGGTTGGATAGAGGTAGACCATAGTTTATGCCATTTTCAAATGGTTTGGAATAATCAGGGACACACATTATTCACTGCAGATTGTTTCAAATGCCTATTAGTCAGTGGGGTAATATGGGATTGTTAGTATTTCTCAATTACATTTCAAGGACAGAGATATTGCCATAGAATAATTGTACAATGTCTGTCTTTCATACACTTTTACATCAGCGAACTGCATAAACATGCAAAGAGAACCCAACCCTGTACTTGGTAACACTACAAAGAGCTCTCAACTGTCTATGGAATCCTTGTTGCAATGAAATTGAATATTGTGTAAACTGTATGCCTCTTGAGCAATTGTGGTATATATATGGTATATATAAACTTAAGTACCTCTAACCTTTTCAGAATAATCTTCAAATGACTATCTTCAGACAACATAGCCTGATAAATAAGGAATGCACCTTTTACAGAACATAAATTTTGGCGATAATTTACGTATTTATATATTTTATCTTGACGTTTTGGGAAATGGCATCTTTGGAATGCCAATTTGAATATTTACATACTGAGAAGGGACACTGGCATATGGTAGAGTGAAAAAAAATAAATAAGGGGAATTTCAAATTCCACTAGAACAGGTCACAGAGTTTCCACTAGCTGGAGACTGAAACAACTTGTTAGATGATTGTAATTGGGCAAAGTACCTTATGGGTTATATTTTGACGGGTAGTTGGAAGGGCAGAGGAAATCAGTACATACAGTTGGTCAAGGTTCTGTACTGTAAACTGCTGACCAATGGCAATCTACTACCAGCTTATCTACATGATGCCAGGTAGGGATTCAAACTGAGATCTCAGAGATAGAAAATGTGTGTGTTACCACTGCATTATTGTGGCCCCATGTCTGTAATTGAAGTTCCCAATTTCAGTGTTAACAGGAGACTTGATAACTCCACCAACTTTATAACATTGTCTCATACTAAGTTTACAGAGTGTCTGAAATTCTGTCTGATTCTGAGGATGACGAGATACCCCCATGAGAAGATCAAGAATATTTCAATTTTGATGCCAAGGAATTGATAAAAGACGTCTGTGTACAGAACTGTGTATATTTATCACACAGTAATAATATTAGGATTGCATTTCATTATGTAAAGAAAAATGTGCATTTCTCATGATATAGATTTCACGATAGGTCTTAGCCTGTTCTCAAGCTCAAACTTGAGACTTCTGTCTCAAGTTATCGGGAATTTTTTTTTGAGCAAATGGGCTCAGCCTTTATGGATTTCACAAAATGTCTCAGTCTCAGCTTTGGCTGAACCACTGGCTCAAATGCTGAGACTGGTAGGTAGTAGGCTTAAGTTTTGTAACAGAGGCTCAAATGTGGCTGCCATAATTCATTCCATCCTTCAACATTTCAAAGGCTGAAAATAAGGTACATGTATATAATCTTACAAATAAATAGACTTTGGGTGTTTTTATCAGTAGAATAACTACAAAAAAGTCACATGACACACAAAATCATTGTCTTTGATAAGTTAGGTCTCAACCCATTCTGTGAAAACCGAATGTAGCGGACCCAAAAGGCTCATATTTGAGCCAGTGGTTCAGCCTGAGACTGGGCTAAGTCTGAGACCTTTCATGAAATCTGCCCCTAATGGAGACTAAACTTGGGATCCCCTTTAATTGAAACTCTAATTACACACATTAAACAAGTGAAACTGAATTTCACCTAGTGATCTCCCCAAGTCTCCAAAATTAGGATTTCTTCAGTGACATATATGTCATTTCCACATCACTTGAAACTTGACAATTAATGGCAACAATTTACAATATTTCAACAAATATTCAAACTCAATGTATGAATACATATTACTTGTGAACAGTTAGTGTATAACTAAATAAATATGATACATGCATGTTTGTGATCCATGACAACATCTACTTTAAACAAGATCCACTTCATATACGGCTGCTTTTATTTCGGTAAAAAACGTCTGTATTGACATAAGCCTAAAATGTGATATGATTATATCAGATTTAATGTCGATTACACCCCAAGTTACTGTTGTGCATTTAGTTTAAAAAGGTGTTGTCTATAATAATATGAAACCTCCCATGTGTTACCAGAGACAGTTCATCTGATGTTACATAAAGTTATGGTCCGTTTGAAACCAATGTCACATCTTATCAGTATTATTTTGTTTCAAGTTTTAATCTGTATCTAGTGATTCAGTTGACCCAAATTAAAGATTCTAGATAATCATTTTTAATTTTTAAATTAAACATCAAGTGATTACTAAAGTATTGATCCCCTGGGTGTGTAAGCTTTTTATGGGGTATTCAATAACTTAAAAAATAGAAACTCTGTTAACAACGCAGATATATTTATCAATGTCATATTTCATCATTCACAATTTTGAAGTTTGAACAATCGAATCAAATTAATGATTAGAACAAATAAGATAATATCTCTATTATCACAAAATACAGAAACTCAGAGATGCATTATCATGTAACCAGCAACATAGCAAGGGTCAGTGCCACAGAGAAAGAAAGGTTATTAAAAGGATAGGCTTTCAAACTTTTTTTCTGATCAAGTAGACAGAAGTGGATGAACATGTATTATCAGGTAGATCATTCTTAATATTTGGAGAGTCATATTCAAAACTGAAGCCTTAAAATGCTTACCAATGAGGCAAAGTGTGGAACCTCAAGCAACAACACCATCTGCTCGACTTCAGCGAGTATTGTACACACTATGTCGAGGTTTAAGAAAAACTTCAAAATGATTAGAATAAGCAATTTGTACACCAGTAAGGCAGCCATAAATAAAGAGTGGTGTTTCTGTGGTCATATGAATTGTTTTCTTTAATTGAACTGCAAAATGCAGTTTTCTTTCTGCTCTTTGTAAGATCATGCACCATACATCTAGGCAGTGCTGATGTACTACAATTTATATGTATTATTGCAAGCAAAATGTTTATGTCTCTCCATATTGGAGATGAGGTGGTGGTGATAAAGCAATGATTACTTCTAAACACCACCATTTTAACCAAAGCAGTGCCTGTGCATGGATATGGACCAAATGCTTCAAGCAGTTTCTTGAAGGAATTGTCTGTTCCTTAAGCAATAGGATTTACAAAAAATGTGTCTGATGGCGTTAAATGCTTAGTTTTAACCATTCATAGTTATTTTATGTGAGTATCTGTTTAGATAGACAGTTATGTGTGTTATCTTAGGGGCTGGGTTTAATTTGGATTTAAGGTCACCCAAATTGTTCATGTCCAGTTGTAATGATGGCCTTAGGTGTATTGTTAAAATGATATAATCGATATAAAATACCCATATACACTTTTGTTGATATACAATATATATAATATTATATCAATATCCATAGTTCAGAATGGCCAATACTTGTATACTTGTTTTGTTTCTATGCTTCAACAATCACTTACTTACATCCAACTCTCCTGCTTCAATGTAGTCATTGCCATCTTTGTCATACTTTTGCCAAAGTTTTAAAAAATCAAAACTTGAGAGCTTTTTGGCAACCTACAACAAAACAACAAAAGAGAATTGCTAAAATGGAAGCCATATTTAACAATTCCATGAATTATACCTTTACATATCATTCTCGCAAAATAAAGAACATAGATCAAGGTTTGGTCTTAAAGGTCATCGATGAATGTCAAAGTGCTGAAGTAGAGAGATAAATATCATAGGAAGACTTTCTTGCTTTAACAGAGAGAGATCATGGTCACTTGAAGATTTTATTTACGCATTAGTTTAGAATTAAAAATTATGTGCAAGGTATTTAATATATTTTATGTAGAGCATGAAAAACTTTAAAATCACCTGCATATAACATCGCATGACATTGTAAAAAGTAAATATGCAGTGATATTGCCACCAGCCTACTATTCACCAGATACAAAACAACCAATGTATGGCCATATTATCATTCCTCTGTGTATCGGCCAGGGACATGGGGAGCCATTGTCTGCCTGGTTCAACCTATCCATGTAACATTCTGGGATCTATATATATCCTACTGGAAAACCCCGTAAGGTGGAACAAACCATAAAGGGGTCAAGTGAACCCAAGCAAATTCAATTACATGCAAGGTTGACCTTAAGTAAACCATTTAGGTCTGTTATCTGCACTGACCTTAAATTAATATCTTACAAAGTTCAGGGGGCCACGGTGGCAGAGTGGTAACACTCTCGCCTCCCACCTCTGCGGCCGGGGATCGATCCCCGTCATGGCCGTAAGTGGGAAAGCTGGTAGTTGCTTGCCGTTGGTCGGCAGTTTACAGTACACAACCCTAGCGAACTCTATGTACTGGTTTCCTCTGCCCTTCCAACTACCCGTCGTGATATGACCTGTACAATGTTGAAAGCGACGTAAAACCCCAAATAAACAAACTTACAAAGTTCAGCTGAATCATAAAAGGAAACAAGTAGGTTTAATACACTTCTAATGTTAGAAGCATGAACCAAGAAATGGTGGTGGATAAAATAAGTGGCATTCCTTTCCAAGTTTGGAATCAAAGTAAGTTTTCCTGAATCAATTGCTGTAAACGATGTGAAACAAAGGAATCCATTGGTGCAGATCTATAAACAGTGGGTATTAGAAATGAATAGAAGACTAGGTTAAGGTACCCCCCAACTGCCTCAGCAGGATTCTTACAGTCATACTGAAAGACTGTTTTTATTTAACCCTCACGATCAGATAGCACTACCAAGGTGATACAGTGAAAGGGTTTTTTTTTCAAAAAGATTTGTTTTTGCATCCAAATGATGATCCTCATCTTTTCAAGAAATTAATAGCAATTTTGGCTTAGGTCAAGTCCTCCCCCATACCGCCTCACCCAAGATAAGACAATTCAGAATAACCTGTTTTCAGTTTTAGAAAAATCACAAACACATACTAACAAGCAGAAATAGAAATATACTGAACAAATATAACCTTCTTGTCAGATTAGATTTTATTTGCTTTTCATTATTTTAATAAACATTGTGAGAGGATTTCTTATTACATCATTAACTGATGGTTCTGCATGGCCAGGTGTGTAGTCAAATATTAATACCATTACATTGTGAGGAAATCTTAAACATTTAATTTTCCATTCTAAAACAATGAACTAGTTTGGATTACAAAACTTTGCAAAATTTAAAGCTGCACTTACTGTTAGTCCACACAAAATTAACAGGTAGAATACCAGACTTGTAAAAACCTTCATCCTGTTTGACTGATCAAATTGACTTGCAGTTCGCTGATGATAGTACTGTTAAACTGAAAAGAATTATTAGATGTTTGGGAGTCAGTTCAAGCATAGAGTTTCATTTGAAAGAATAGGTACAAATGAAATTTGTGTTTTTAAACATAAATCATTACATTCAACCATCTGTTGGGATACCTAGCCATTTTATGCTTAAACCTATAACGATAGTCATAACAGAAAGCAACTGTCTCATTTAAAATTTTTCGCTCCAGTCACACCAACTATCCTAGGTTACTGACCTAGATTGTGTCCTACTGTGCTTTTGAACACTAACTGTGTTAACCTAGTATGAGTACCCCACTATGGGGGAAGATATTGTGTTTGCAAAGCAGCAGATTAGATGTGATTTAAATATATTTATTTTTTTTTTATTATGTGAGTATTTGTGTGTTTTGTCTTTGGATAAACCTTCATCAATGAAAAGTAATTTCCAATCCCTCTTTCAAAACTAAAATCTTCAAGTTTTCATTTCAGTGCAAACATATCCAAATAGCAATGCTACCGCTTGCTTTAAGAAGTTTCATACTCAGGAAATACGCTAGAACTAAGTCGGCAAAGCCCCCAAATTTCTAAAATGTCATCTTGCTCATAGACTGTCAATTTAATGTCTTGATTTCAAATGAAAACTCTATTATCAAACCACTTTAAAAGACTCAGAAAATTAATCATGTGGTGTATATTGTAAAACATATTTTTAATCCCTTACATTTATAATAATGCATTACCTTGCCAAAATAAATCTACACTGATTTGTGCAAATAAATCCCAAAGCTTCATGTCAGGAATTATTATCCCTGTGTCCGCATGAGCATTATTAACAAAAAGAGAGATAATGCTTCCTTAATTAAAATTATAATTAAATTATGGCCTAAGCCAAAAAATAATGAAACACTAATTTATTTGTAAATGAAATTGAAAATCGGGTTTAAAGCTTAAAATTATATAGGAAATCAAAAAATGTTGTTCATTATTGAATACTTTAGATATTTGAATAAAATTAAACTCATTCTAAAATCAACCACTAACCTTTTCTTAAGACCGTACTCCTTATGTAAACTAACACAACTTAATATGCATTCATTTATTTCATGTTACCTTGGTTGTGCACTGTCACTGTCAGTTGGGGAAATGACTTTATATGGGCTTTCAACAAGTATGCCTTTAAATATGTTTCATGTTGGGATCTAATTTCAGTGAAACCAGCGGTAACAAACTGTGAATGCTTCAAATGAGTGGTAGTGTATTGCACTCATTCATTAGGGGTGGTTAACACTTTAGTTGTGATGAATAGAGAAATTTAAATGCCCATACAAGTAGTTTCAAGTACTAGCTAACTTCAACTTGTCGCTTTGGAATGTGGAAATAGCTGTTTTCCCGGCGGTCAAAACTGGGGACAAAGTTATGGTTTATTCAATCTATGTTTATCTGTACCTACAAACAATTATCTAAACGAATAAAACAGATATAAAAATGAGCTTTTAACATGTTAAAAATTGTCTCTCTACAAATTTAGTGCAAAAAAACAGATACAAATGGCTCAGTGACTTATTTCTTCAACATTCTGGGTAATTGTCTCTCTCCCACAGATATTGCTCGCAATTTGGGTGTTCTGTTTGATGTTAAGATTTGTTTCACCAATCATGTAAATTCTGTCATCAAACCTTGTTTTATTAGCCTCAGGGACCATTATTGTATTCGGAGGTTTCTTTCATACATCAGTGGAGATTGCAAATGCTCTGGCCAGCAGTCATTCAGATTATTGTAATTCTCTATTTCGCAGTATGTCATCCTAATGCTACCAGGCTCCGACATGTTCAAAATGCTCTTGCACCCACCCGACAATGAATTATCTTCAAAACCCTAGTTCTTGTGTACAAGTACATCACTGCTGGCCAGCCTAAGTATTTTGCACCATATCTCTCCTTGTACAAATTAGCTGTGAATACAAAATACTCTAACCCCAGAAATTTGTTCCTCCAAGTTCATCATTATTGTTCTTCCATCCATAGATCAAAGGTTCACTTCAACAACAGTTTCTCATATGATGCCCCAAAGTTATGGAATTATCTTCCACATGATATTCGTAGTGCTCCAAGTCTATCATGTTTCAAAAGTCGACTAAAAACCTACCTATATCAGAAATCATTTCCACCTTACTTTCTATCTACCAAACACCGGAGTGCCTCCCTGGGTATGTCTTGATGATTTATGTCAAACCTCTACACCTTACAGAATTCTAGAGCCCAAACAAGATTTTAAAACTCATGGTGACTACGATAAGGTCAAAGGTCAAATCAAGATCACACCATGATGTTGCATACCTACAACTCTAAAGCAATGTCTCGACCAAATATCAAATTCCCACACTTTATTCCCAAACAAAATTTTAAAAGGCAAAGTCACTACGGCAAGATCAAAAAGTCAAATCAAGGTCACTTCAGCATGGTCAACTGTCAAATAAATGTCACACCATGACGTTGCACACCTACAACCCCCAACCAATGTCCCTACCAAGTATCAGCTTCCTACATCTTCAATTTTTCTAAGTTATAGCCCAGACAAGATTTTATAGGTCAAGGTCACTACAGCAAGGTCAAAGGTCAAATCAAGGTCACACCATGACGTTTACCCCTAGAACCCTCATTCAATGCCCCTACCATGCATCAACTTCCTACACCTTATCCTTTCCATGATATAGCCCAGACAAAACTTTTAAACTCAAGGTCACTATGGCAAGGTCAAATCAACGTCTCGCAATGACGTTGCACACCTATATCCCCAACCAATACATCAACTCAATACACCTTACAGCTTCTGAGATATTGCCCAGACAAACCTTTTTCTGTCACATGTCTGCCTATCCGGATACCACAACCTTAAGGGCTGTGGGGTAAAAACACAGATATTTTGGATAAGAACATCAATGCTAAGGCAGTTGCTGGATTAAAACCCAAAACCTCAAAGCAAGGTTGAAGTACTGATAATCCATGTGCAGAGGAAATAAAGCAATGTAGCGCTTAAGAAGCCGAGATTCCAAGCCAAACAGCGAAAAATCCGACTCAAGCTTGCAAGCAAGGTCATATTAATAAGTGATAAGGTCAATATATATAAAACTGAAGCCCCGCAGGAGGGCAATATTTCAATATACAAGACACAGTATATACATATTTGGCATTTAAACCCTGTTGGCCTTTCATCAACATAGCACCATATTTTTACAGGGTCCGTATTCACTACATGGATCAAGCTGAGAGAAATATCCGCTCAAGATCAAATCAGGATCAAAGACAATGGCTCAACTAATCTTTGACTGGATGCACAAACGAGAGATCAGCTGAGCCCAAAAACTGGGAAACCCTCACAGAGCACTGCAAAAGTTAATCACTTATAGACGTTTTAAACTTATGTTGTAGTTTCCTCAAAATATACAATAATGTACATTTGGTTTATGATTTTGTGCAAGAAAATATTTTAAATATTTCCTTTTTAATCCAAACATTTGGGCTCCGCCAAAGTTTGATCCTGAATAATCAAAATATAAGCCATTTTTACATCAAGTTGTTGACCTTCCTACTCCAACACCTTCAGCACCACTTGTTGACCTAAAGTTTGTCAAGTTTTACGAGCTTTGTCTACTTTGCTAACATACATTAATTGTGTAATAAATACTTGTGAATTAATTTTCATAAATTTTATTTCAACTAAAATTACCATTTTGTCAACTTCCGTTAGGATGATTCTGCAATCCAGCCCTCAGCCCTGCTGACTTTGCAGATTTAATACAGGCACTTACGCCACTTGACAATTTAAAGGCACTTGAATGTGTAATTTATTCCTTATGTAATAAACTTCTGAAAATATAGCAGGAAAAACGTGTCTGGTCATGTTTGTCTTGCAGTAGTAGAATTATATAAATGGACAAGCATAATAATTTGGAGGTAGCACCACTTCACACCTTTCCATTGATAAACAGACCAAATACACTTTTGGTTGTATTTAGTGTGCTTCATAATTGTCATCCACGGCATGCACTACCATAAACATAATAGGGGTATTTAGTTATTTTTGTATTTTGTAATAATGTGCAAACATAGTACCATATGAACAAATGTATCACAACCTTTGTATAACCAATATACATATTTGTATGCCATATAGCCTCATTACCGTGGGCAATTAGTGTCAACAAGTTCCAGGTTTTATTTAATATTTCATGACTTTGCAATCCACAAATATGTATATCCCAAGAAAGGACTTCTTATCATGCTTCTGTTGGATTTTGTTGCATAAAAATCCATGTAAAAATGGTTGAGAAATTGCAAGTTGAAGATTGAGATTTTGGCATTCATTGGTGCCCCTGTATATGTGTCAGCCGTTTTCACATTCTCTCTGTAATTAATCACAAATGAAATAAACTTGTGGATAATAAAAGTAAAACATCCATCATGAGACAATTACAGAAAAATATATGAACATAAACAATATAAACAAATACATGAGATGAACAATATAATACTGATGCTCCGCATCGTATAATGCTGTTATCCTCTTTCAATCTCATTTAGGAAGATTTCCTATTATATAATGTTATTATACCTCAAGTGAGTTTCAGCAAATCAGATTGCAGTAATTGTGGGCAATGTGAAATGATATTGCCCTTTTTGGATGAAAAAAATACCACTTTGATACCCTTTCTGTCCCTCGACTTTCCCTTTTTGATTTCAAGCGCATTAGAGGATGTTGCATCAATTTTGCGCTATATAAATGTTTCTATTCTATTCTATTCTATAAGAAGCAGTATTATAAATTCTAATTGTGTATGAAATTATGCGTGTAAGGTTAAACAGGGGTTTAAATTTCAGTTTAAGTTTCTTTTAAAAGTTTATGTAATGGGGAAATACCATTCACATGAAGTAGCTTCTGGGGCCGATTTCACTAAAGGACTTAAACTAAGTCCCTTTTTTAGCTAAGTCAGGGACTTAAATCTAAGACTTTGGTCTTAACTAGGTCTGGGACTTAAAATGGATTCACAAAGGTGACTTAGCTAAGTCCAAGCTCATCATATAACCACAGTGGTTTTCTGTGTCATGTGACCTTTTATATCCTTCATTTAATGCATTTTATCTAAGGATAAGGGCTGTTTTGAAATGGAAAACCTTGTTGCCACACACAAACTTCCCAAAGACTACTTCTGTAAGGTGCTCTGTGTAATTATACTTTTTTACAGGCCTTTCAAATTTTGAAGTGGAGAAAAGTTTATGGTGGCCATATTTAAGTCCTCTTTACAAAATTTAAGCCCACTACCTCCCAGACTTAAATCTAAGTCCACTGACTTAGCAAATCCATGGACTTAGCCCCTTTGTGAAATCCACTAAGTCTAAGCCCGCTGACTTAGCACATTTTTGACAGAATTTAAGACCAAAGTCTTAAACTTAAGCCCCAAACCAGACTTAAGTCCGTTTGTGAAATCGGCCCCTGTAGTTTTCAGAAAGAAAACAAAATAGAAATTAAATAATTGTACAAACACTTAATCTGATTTTTTTATTCCCATCAATTGATTTGTAATGAGTAAATGACAAAATTAGCTGGAACACTATTAACCTAAAAACAGTAGTTTTACCAAAACCACGAATAATCTAATATGGTTCAATACACACAATAATCTTTAAAATACTTTCATATTCTTTTCAGCCAATCTCGATTTTGATTTAGTCATCATCAAAATAAACGCTTGAATTCTGTAAAATCAAGTTTACCATTGTGATTGTCGTCAAAAATTTTTTTCAGGAATTCTGTGTCTTCGTTAAGCTGATGAAATGAGGTGACCTGTAACAGAAAGTTGACATATTTTATAACCAAAATCATTTTATAATAAAAAAATATGTCTTGCTTATCGGAGACCACATAAAATAAAAAGTTCATTTCCTTCATGAAATCATTCACAAAGTTAGGAAACATTTGCAGATTAAATAGATAAATATAATGAGAGACTATCAGGGAATTATTATCCTCTTGCCTACACAGAACACACCACAGAACACTATTTTGGGGCCATGTTGACGCAGTGGTAACTAGCTAGGTCTCTGGGACTGTTTGCCTGTTAATCAGAGAATTTTGAAGTGTGTTTCCATTTAGCCTATTTACTCAAATTCTTGACCATTACAGTAACCACTTGCCTCCAACCTCTGAGGTCAAAGGTTCAAATCTAGACCTTATGTGGGAAATATGGTAGTTTCTTACTGATGGTCTGCAGTGAACAGGACAGAACCTTAGCCAACTGTATGTACTGGGTTCCTTGGCCCATAAAACTAGCCATCGTGATATGACCTATACAGTTGTTGAAAGCCACGTTAAACCCAATTAAAAAATCAAGTCTCTCTGCAAAAGACAAGGAAGGTTTGTAGTGGGGTCATTAAAGGCAGAAAAGATGAGAAATGGGGAAATGACAACACAATATGGTTGTCATATTGAGAGCCTTTTTTGCAAATTTCAAACAATTCCACTGGGGATGCAGCTGTGATGAGATTGAGTTCATGTTATTTTCAGCACTACATTTGGACCAAGATTTGTATATTCTAAGGGCAATCTGTATTTACTGCTTGGTGCAGTATCATTGCACAAACCTTAAATTTGCACAAATAGGAAATAGGAATATCTATTAACATTTGCTTGTCACCGTCACAATATCAATGTACTAAATAAGGTAGTTCGATTTTTGACAGAAAAAAATTTGCATCTTCAGTGATTTCCGTTGGAAATTGTGGACATTTTGGGTGCTGATTTCCAGTAGAAATTGTATTATCGCTGCTCAATAGCATCATATAATCATAACTTGCACTTGTGTCAATTCAGATTTTGAGCAAAGAAATATATAAACAGAAACCTCAATATCCAAGCTGTGTAAATTTGTTTGTTCATTTAGATTTTAACATCGCTTTCAACACTCTATAGGTCAGGACATGGCGAATAGTTTTATGGGCCGAGGGAATATCGCTCTTCATGGTGTTGTTCTGTAAACTGCTGACCATTGGTAAGAAACTACTCTCTTTCCCACCTAGGGTTCTGAGTTTGAACTGCTGACCTCAGAGGTGGGAGGCGAGTGCATTACCACTATCGCCCCAAAGCGGATTTTAATTTGGTAGTTAATTACTTAATTTTCACTTTCGTGAATGTCTTTTTGAGAATAACTAATGGAAACCTGTGTAAATTCACAGAGATCCAGTGCCGATACGAGTTGAAGCTGCAGGCGAGGGAATACAGTTTCATGTTTAATCTTACCTTTTAGAAGTGTAGAGAGGGGTGCCACGGTGGCAGAGTGGTAACACTCTAGCCTCCCACCTCTGAGGCCGGGGTTCGATCCCCAGCACGGCCTTAAGTGGGAAAGCTAGTAGTTGCTTGCCACTGGTCGGCAGTTTACAGTGCAAAACCCTAACGAACTGTATGTACTGGTTTCCTCTGCCCTTCCAACTACCCGTTGTGATATGACCTGTGCAGTGTTGAAAGCGACGTAAAACCCCAAATAAATAAATAAATAGAACTAGAGAGACAACAACTCCTATGTGTAGTTTCAGTAATATTGTAATCTATTATATCCAATAAGAGTGCACATTTTGGTGTTTAAGTATGGTTAGGTTATAATTTTTAATCTTATGCTTGATAACAGACGTTACCTAGCTGATTTTATTTAATAATGGTTAAAATATGATTCCTTCACCTGGTCATCGTGACCTTGTAGGTCTCTCATGAATCCTAAAATTTCATCATAGTCCAAATCGGAACTGTGGTCCTAAAACAATCACAATAAGCAAACTTTTCACAATTTTGAGAGTTTAATTTCTAGAAATAGAAGCTTACACTACTGTTTGTGGGCTCGTTGTTGCAAGGTTGCACATCAGATTACAAGACCTGAGTTGTATTGTATTGTGTTTTTGTACCCAGTCCAATATCTCCATATATTACAGGACTCAGAGAGCTATTCAAACCACCCGACTGTACAAGTACAGCCCCAACTCACAAGTAACTGATGTTCCCCTAACTGAAAGACAGAGACTCAAGGATGACCATTTATCATTTATCATCATTTTAGCCTGTGAGTAGGGATAGGACTCAATGAAAGAGGACGGCCATTTTAAGTTGGGATCCGAGCCATTGTGTATCTGACTGTACCTGGGTCTGAAACCATGTCCTCTGACTTCCTAGACAAATGTGTTATCCGCTTGGCCACAGAGTTTAACTTTTTAGCCCCAAAATATTTTATTGTGAAATATATTGAACATAATTATTGTTGTCTGTATCAGTGAATAAAAATAAAACTATACAACAAAATAACTCCCAGCCAAAATACATGGGATGATTAAACTAATCTATGAAGAAATAAGATAATCAAGATTATAATCCATTACATTTTGTTTTGCTGTTTACACTTAACTAGCATACTTTTCAAAATCATGTGCAATAGCAAACAAACCAATTAGAATTTAACCATAGCAATAAAATATTTAGCCAAGGCAGAAAGACTTTGGTAAAGTTTACCACATCAGTAAACTGGTTATTTTATAGGTTAACCACAGTTATGGAATGTTTGCATCATATTGTGTGGATAGTCAGTCTAAATATGCTAATCATATAACTAGTTACAGTGTGTAAACATTTTAAGGCGCAGGAATTCCATTATTTGCAAAACAAAGCCAGTTTGTTGTGTGTGAAAAATACTTAAAGTAATCTCAGAAGCATAATTATACATTAACACATTATATTACATCTTTGTCAACAAAGGCCTTACTTTTTGTTAAGCTATACAAATTGCTGATGTCTGCATATAATGCCTCAATCCTTTTTACCTGTTCATAATGAACAAATATCTGCACAATTTCTTCATCACTTGGAGCGACTTTATCCTGTGAAGCAGACGGAAAAGGAATATCTTACATGTATTTTTCATGGTGTCAATACAGTGAAAATATTTGTTATCTACAAAAAATGCATCTGGCCTTTCAAAGGAGATAGAGAGTGTTTATATATTTTTGTGTTACGCAACACTAAGATTTACTACGGATAATTAGCAAAACAATTTTTTCCCAACAAGTGCCGTTTTTTGTTCTTAGTTTAATCACTGTAAAAGCTACAAATATCATATTAATGATATTTTTACTATTATGATAACCCTTTTCATTTTCCCTGTAGTAGTAGTCAGTGAAACTAAAAAAAATCTAGCCTTGGAAGACATACATTCCACGTGAAAAATTATACTACAGAAGACGATGAGCAGTATAAAACGTGTATAATATTGCCTTTATTCATGATATATTTTTGTGGGCTGACACCTTGGTGGGTCATTCCTGGGAGGGAACCTTAAGACGTGTTTTAGTGCAACCACGCCTTTTGCAATCTGGTTTCTGATTGGCTTCTTTGCCCTTCTTTAGACAGAGATATTCAAATCCTTCTTCCATTTGCATTTCACTCTTGGAATGGTAACATCTGGAGAAACAGTTTAAAGTTTTTGGGGTTTTTTTGGATTTCTTCTTCATGGTGTGATTCAAACAGTTGATTTTATTATTTTATCCCTCTGGGGAATGTCATATATGTTATTCAGAATTTTTTTCTGTATATTACAATGAAACTTGGGTGAAATAACTAATTCCTGATAATTGATCTCTTTGTGAGTAACATCACTTTTAGTACACTTTACATGTCACTTGAGCACATGGAGCAAAGAAATAATGAATCTGCACGGTAGACCATATAGAAGAGTCGAGCAAACTGTTCAGTGATAGGTGTACATACCACAGACAGCATCACAATGTATTTTAATAATAATAATAACAATAATATTAACGACACTATTTATATGGTGCAACCATATTTAAGAGTAAACAATAATAGCAATTTTTCTCAAAAATCTGCTATTTTGAAATAATGAGTTTTTACTTTTTTTCAAGACCTCTAATGGAAGTTCAATGGTTTAAACATTATTTGGCAGTTCATTCCAGCAGTTCGAAAAAGTTCTGATCTTTTTAAGGGTGAGCTCTAGCAAGGATCGCACTTCTAAGGATCACCTTTCTTTTTCCTCTCCGGACTTGCATGAATTGTGTGATGAGTGTCGGTCTTTTACTGATGTTAAGCAGCAATGGGCTACATTACTTCTGGGATGGGCAACTGCTTCAGTGACCTACTGATTTTTTATGGCTTTGTGGCTTGCGCTAGTAGACCAACCCCCCCCCCCCCAAAAAAAAAAAAAAATGATCCAATTTCCTTCTTCTTGCAACTTGTAGATCAGACATTGTTGACTAGCAGGGAAGACATTTAATATGGTCCAACCTTGAATAAAGATTGACTGTACTAGTGTGTATGTAACAGACTTAATCATCTACATATGGTATGTGGTTTCTTTAGAAATAGGTCTTGGTCAATAATACCTCCACGGTATTTCACGTCAATGACAATAGTATTTATTAAGTAAATAAGGACCTTTGAACTCCGTCTTGCTGTACCTAAAATTAATAATGTTCGAACATTTTCTACACCCATATGAAATGTTTAAAATGTTCTTTAATTGACTCAAATAATTGTGAATATTTGTTTTTTTTTTAACATGGTCAACTATGTGCTATTTTGCTCAAAATTTTTCTCAACAGGTACACATTTTCGAAAGGCTACATATATCTGTTTTCAAAGCTATCTGCCAATAAAAAGGAAAATTCAAACGTACAGGTTGAAAATCCATCTGTGACAAGAAATTGTCTTCTGCCTTCAAAAGCCTGGAAATAGACACAGCCTATTTTGTCACCCAGTTTGAAATACGTTTACATACAGTGCTGTCACTTACCTGCCCAGAAATAAGATTACACCAAAACTTTGAAGAAGCTGTTAAAATACTTCAAAGATGGAAATGATATGTGTGTTAAGCTTTTTCTGCTGTGTTACAAGTTGATCTAAATTACTTTTAAAATAGTTGGAGTAATATCCCAGTAAACAATTTTGTGTTTTGCAAATATTAGGAAGGGAAAAGTTTAAATTTTTTTTAAATTAATGGGTATAAATCCCATTTACAAAAGAAGGTTATCAAAACTTTGAAATACCATTTGTTAAATTGTTAATGACAAATGGTAGGAAAACATTACAAATGAACATTACAATGTCTCAAAAACAGTTGCTCAGATGAGGTCAAAGGTGAGAGGAAGATGAGTTGAGTTTATGAAGGTCAAATTGAGATTCACAGAATGTAGGTTTGGGCATTTTATTTACAGGTTAGTACAAAGCATTTGGAATGTGTAAAATGTTACAAGGTAATATTTTAAAACCCCTTTACAGGAGATACATAAAATAATATCATAAGTGTTAACAGAGTAAAATACCTTTGGTTGTAAAATACCATGTGGTTAAAACAGAATACCAATTGGTAGCAGTTACTACATTATCATGTTTATGTCTATGCTTAGGCCATTAAGCTATGATAGCAATAGCTCTGGGTTTGAAACTCGTTCAGGAGCCAGAGTAGATGTGAGTATCATTTTTAGGAGGGGGAACACTGGGTCAGCCGGGTCCAGCCTTAGAATTCAGTTGGGGGGGGTCCAGCTGAACTTCGAAATCAAAGGAGGAATATCCTTAAGTCAAGTTTGGTAGGGGGTTGCCCGGGTCAGCTGGGTCCTGCCTGAGTTAGAGCTAAGTTTAGTAGCAACCCTGGAATCAGAAGAGCCACATCAATCCGAAGAGACCTCCCTGCAGGTGGGTGAACCCTGCAGGGGTCAAGCTCAACTTCGAAATCGAAAGAAGAGTCAAAGGTGATCTTCAGTCAAATTTGTAGGGGGGTGCCCGGGTCAGCCGGGTCCTGCCTGAGATAAGATGCAATAGTACCCTGGAATTAGGAGAGCCACATCAATCCGGGGAGACCTCCCTGCAGGTGGGTAAGTCCTGGAGGGGTCAAGCTCACCTTCGAAAGTCGAAAGAAAGACCATATGTAATGGTCTTAAGACATAGTTGGAAGGGGGTTGCCCGGGTCAGCCGGGTCCTGCCTTAGATTGTGACTTGAAGTTGTGGAGAGGGGAGGTTGGTGGGAATTTTCTAAGATGTGTATTCAATGGCTTCCAATTTGAAATTAAACAGAGAGTAAGTTGGCGCCAACAAGGTATTTGGCCTGGTTTGTGATTGGATGACCTAGGGTCAGATGTGGGAATGAGGGTGTGAACTTATAGAAGTAGTGTTATGGTTAAGGTAGATCAACTGCTATGGCAGGCCCCTTACTGGGCCATGCCTGTCCCAGTTGCTCAGATGAGGTCAAAGGTGAGAGGAAGATGAGTTGAGTTTATGAAGGTCAAATTGAGATTCACAGAATGTAGGTTTGGGCATTTTATTTACAGGTTAGTACAAAGCATTTGGAATGTGTAAAATGTTACAAGGTAATATTTTAAAACCCCAAGCCCAACTTAGAAGCGAGAAGGGATGATCTTTGAAAAGGTGGTGGGTATGATGGATGGAGCCTGTGAGGCGTTCTCAAGGTAGGTCCAAATGGCAGAGCTTCTCCATAGGCCATGAGCCATAATGTCCTGGAGTTTGACGTTGTTATCAAAGGCTAGAGTGGCTCCTGATCGTCTAAAGGTGTGGAAGCCATGGCCTGTGGGTGCGATATTTCTGTGAATCAACACCTTTTTAAGGGCATCCCGGATGTGGGTGTCAATAACTTGGGCGTATGGGTAAAAGTTATTGGCAAACAGAGGTGAGGTAGGGGAGAGAGGTCTGGAGTTAATGAGAGCTTGAAGTGCTTTGACAGGGCATAGGAAGTGATTCTGAATGGATGGGAGTTGGATCCAGTGATGTGATTTATGATGCTGGAGGGTTTTAGTCCACTTGATTAGCAAGTGAGCCCCGGGAGAAGCAAAGATGAGGTCTTGTCTCAGGAAGTGGAAGTCTGGGTTAAATTTTGAGGATGAGTGAGGAGCCATATTAGACATCCGAAGGAAGCCATAGAATGCAGTAAGAAAGATTGCCCTGAATAGGATTGGATCTGATAGGATGTCACAAGAGACTGAGATGTTGTATAAGGTGTGTATGTCAAAGATGCCCCGGGGTGTGGGGTTGAATTTGGAGTTTATGGAGATACTTCTGAGATATCTTTGGACAGCCGGATGTGACAATGATGGGGTTGACCAGCCATACCAGTGTGCCCTGGAGTGGATGGAGGATATGTATGTTGAAATAACTTTGGGTGAAATTGAATTCTGATACAAAAATTCCATGAATGCAATAATGGTATGAACATTACACTGTACTGGTAGGTCCATAAATATGAGGAAGGCCATAAATGTCTTAAAATGTAGATTGTGAGCTGAAACCGTGGATGGTCTGAATGCAGTCTGGATTCTACTATATGCTGCGTCAATGAGTGGAGCTGATGATTGGGTGGAACCTGAAATTATATAGAAAAGTTAAGGTTAAAGAACTGGATGGGTATGCTGTGCCATATGTGAGATTTTAACAGTTCTTGTAGGAGTGTATTGTCAACTGGGTTAGGGGAGTATAAGCGAGAAAGTAAGTCTGCTACTATGTTGGCTCGACCTTGTATGTGGTCAATGTGAAGGTCAATGTCATGGGATGCCGTAATAAGCCATATATTTCTGAGGCATAGAGAGAGCATATTATCCCTGGTCTTACCGGTTCGAACCACTTGAACCACAGCCGAGTTGTCACAAAAGAACCTGACCCGAGAGTGAGACCATTGTTGGGCCCAGAGTCTGAGGGCAATTAGCAAGTTGAGCATCTCTAGATGGACAATCTTAAGATCCATGCCATATATGTCAAAGATGGGGGTGGCATATACTTGGTTGTTCCATATCCCACCTAGGCCAGTAAGGGATGCGTCAATGTGGAGGGTATGGTTGTAGGGTAGGTTGGGTTTGTTTATGTAGGTAATGCCATTGAAGCGAGGGAGGAATGCTAAGAACCAAGCCAGATCTTTGTGAAAGTCAGAGTTAAGATGGATGCGTCGTTTATCTGACGCATTTCTGAAGAGGGTAAGCATTCTGTTTATAAAGGTTCGAGCTGGGGAGACACATTTGTGAAGATATAGTAACTTGCCTAGTAAAGATTGGAATGCCCTTTTTGTTAAGTGACGCCTACTGGCTACCTTTTGGCATTCAGCATAGATGGATGCTAACTTATCAGGATCAATGCTAAGAGTGTTTTGATCAAGGTCTATCTTAATACCCAAGCATGTCAGAGCTCTGCAGGGTGGGGTTTGCTTATCTTGGTTGCTAGGCAGGCCTAGCTGCGTCAGAATAGAAGCCAGTGTGTCAAAGTGGCGTTGAGCAGAGGTTTTTGGAGAGATAATCATGTAATCATCAATGTAGGCTACCATGTTAATTCCAGCCTTTGCTGCTATGAACGTGACGGCGTCGCTGACGCGTTGAAACGCCGCGCTCCCGTGGACCCAGCCGAACGCAACCGCAGCGTCAATATAGACGTCATCTTGCCATGTTATCCCTAATTTCATGGCGTCGGCTGGATCCACGCGGAGATTGCGGAAAGCCCTGGCAATATCAATTTTTGATAAAGTGACGTCGTCACCAGTCTTAATAATCTGTTCGACCACGTCATCTACAGTGGGAAGCTTTAGTATAAACTCAGAAGCGTCAAACAATTCCCTATCTACTTGGTCATTAAGTGATGCACCTCTGGGATAAGACAAGTCCAGAATCACACGACGCTTATCTAGATCCTTGGGTCTTGTGAGCAGAGGTGAACAGTGTATGTCATAACTGTGGGCTTTGTGGATGGGGCCCACAATGGCCCCAAATTGTCTTTCTTTGACCAGATAAGAAGAGACAGCCTGCTGATACTGTTTGGCTGAAAAGTGATTGGTGATATTAAGGTCTGATAGAGATTCTGAATCGCTCATTGAAAGAGGAAAACCGTATTCCAAATATTGGATGAGGAGTTGGTCCTTGTAGTCAATAAGATGACGCCTCCAGTTTTCAATATTGAGGCCAGACTTTATGGGAACTCTAACCTGTCTATAATTTGGGAGGCCAGATTCTCTGACCATTTTGGCTAGGCGTAGATACTGGTCACTGTTCTTGGTGTCGATACCTAGTCTATTAGGACCAATGTATTCGAATTTAGTGGGTTGCAAAGCTATATAGCCTTTGAGTTTGGTGGGGTAATTGATATCCCTATATTGACACGTCTGACGGTCGTTCTTTGAAGCAACAAATTTCATTAATTTGTGACTGGCTCTTGGTGTGAAGATATTACCTTCGAATTTATCAGGTATGTCTACCATATTAGTGCCAATAATTGACACATCTATGGCGTGACTTTGTGCATCAATTAATGAGGAAATGATATGGTCCATATGTACTTCATATGAGACACCATACCTTTGGTAACTGAGGCAATCCTGGTTATAGTTTTCATAGGCCAGCCTGGCCTTACGTTTAGTGACTAATGGATCTGATTCAATACTAACAGAGTATATACAAAGAAAAATAGTATCAAGCACTCGCAAAGCTCCCACAGGATGGCTCAGGCATTCATGGACAGTGATCTGACCGGTATGATTCGAAAATGTTAAGTTATAAAATCCCCCTGGGGAATTTTGTGGATAATTGTGTATGTACACTAATTGGTTGTGAGAGGTGTCATACTGATTGACATAGATGTGATTAAACCTGTCAACTTTGTAGAGTGGGGTGTGGCCATTGTAGGCAAGGGAGCTGCCAGGTAACACCCGAGTGGTGGTTTCGACATGGTCGATCACTGGACATGGAGGGGAGCCATGCTGTGGAGCAATAGTACAAGTATTGGCTGGGGCCCTGTGGGCACCAGATATCATACAGTTACCAACATCGACAGTTAAACTAGTATCAGAAATAGTGTTTGTAGGTACCATAATATGAGAATCAACTGATGAGTTAAAGCATATACATTCACCACCAGTATGTAAGTTTGGGTTCAAGCCATTATTAACAACTACTGGTCTACTATTTACAGTGTTCACATTACAGTTTTTACTTTGACTCTTTACATCAATTATTCTTTACATCAATTATTCTCCTAAAAAATTCAAACTATTGTGTCCTTTGCACCCCAGCCTGCTTGTCGGGTTAATATGGTTGTCAGGTCTGTGGTCAAGTGATTCAGATAACTCCTAACTACTGTTCTGTTGCTGGCGACCAGCCTGTCTTTGTTTTGTGTTACATCTAGCTTCCGGATGATTCGAACTCCTGCCTTGTTTCATACAGTAAGAGCAAACGTGTGAATAGTTGCCATGATGGCCCTCATGGGAACAGGACCCCTCGTTAAAGTACCTGCATGGCCTTCTGGATGGTGCTGATTGTGTCGTAGTTTGGGTGTGAGCTAAGGCAACCTGCGAGGCGCTCAATCTGTTTATGGCCCATTGTGTGGAGTCAGTCCAAGAAAGATGGCCCTCCTCCACCTGGTGCATAGAAGATGCCCAGGCAGCCCTTACTGTGGGCCACGGTAACGATACGGCATCTGTCATGGCATGGATCACCTGAAGTAGGGCTTGTTTTGCCAGTGTTGGATCAGAAATGGCATAAATGTTTGACAATTGACCTGATACCCATTGTGGCAGCGACAAGTCATCATAAGTGACACGTTTTTTCCCATTAGATGCATGGAAGCCCTCATTGGGCCAACGGAGCTGTGGGAGGGCTGTTACTGTATCATGCAGATTGTATCTGCCCGACTTCTTAATGTGTGGCTTACCTTGGGATAGGTCCGAGTATGCACGCTCTTCATATGAGGTGAGTAAGTTATTGACAGCTTCAGATATGCCCTGGTTGGTCCTCAGCATGTGGAGATTGGGGACGACTGCTTCGCGTCGATCCACGGTATGAGTCTGTTGTGCCTGGGTTTGTGCTGAAGCCTGCGCATTTGAAGTGGGATGTTGAAGCCCTCTTGTGGTGTGGGCGTGAGCGGGGTCGTGAGCGGGAGGAAGATGTGATCGCAGGTGTGGATTTATATGCCCCACCCTTGGTAATGCCAGGGGGTCAGTCAGCTGATTGGGCAAAGGCAGAGTTGAGATAAGTTTGCAGGGCCTGCCTGAGGTGATGTTGGATGGTCGCGGCTATGGGACCGAGGATTGATAGGTGTTGAGTTCCTTTGTTCAACCTTGTCCAGACGTCTGGCCAGGTCAGCATTAGATGCACGAATTTCGCATAACATAGACATGATAGCGTCAGATGATGCTGTAGTTGACGGTTGTGTGACGGGTGGGCTGATACTCACAGTTTCTGTGTTAACCAAATATGAACCATTCGAGTCCTTATTAACAACTTTCCTCGCTTTAGATACAGATATCCTAGCCCTTGCAGAGGCTGTTACCCGCTTTCTGTCCTTTGGTAAAGTTTTCTTTCCAGATGGCATGTTTCTGAGTTATAAACCACAAACAATAACTAAAATATTAAAACGGTGGTTGAAATTTTCTAAGATGTGTATTCAATGGCTTCCAATTTGAAATTAAACAGAGAGTAAGTTGGCGCCAACAAGGTATTTGGCCTGGTTTGTGATTGGATGACCTAGGGTCAGATGTGGGAATGAGGGTGTGAACTTATAGAAGTAGTGTTATGGTTAAGGTAGATCAACTGCTATGGCAGGCCCCTTACTGGGCCATGCCTGTCCTAGTCCCCCAAGTCACCTATTATTGGCCACAGTCATATTTATTTACAAATGTTTGAAGGTGAACGCATTGAAGTATTCAGTGTTATCCATGGTGATATTTATTTACCTTTTTGGTGTCTGTATATGGTCGCTTTAAATGTTTTTTCTTGTGTCTTCTTGCAGAGTGGAAGTTGTCACTTCAAACTCTTGGGGAATACTAAATTTAAACCAATAGGATTCCTTTTTTTTTCAATTTACAGGTGCAGACTTTGAGTAGATCTCCCATGTCTGGAATTTCGCTATAAAAGTTGAGCGAAGTTCTTCATTCCTTGCTGGATTGGTACAGGTAAAGCATTAGACAGGAAGATGTCAGGGTAAAACCTGATATTTTGCTCTGTGGTTAGATTTTAGAGATGTCAGGGTAAAACCTGAATGGTGTTATTTGTATAGTTAAAGTCACAGAGAAAGTTGCAGGATGACTTTGGTAACATTTTAAAGCAGTGAAAAGAGAATGTTTTGAACATAATTTCTGTTAATGTCACTGTAAAACCTGTTACATCTCAAGTGAAACTTAGGGATATAACTTTAAGGTATCATGATATTTTAACTGTTTATTTCAGGGGATAGTTTGGGTTTTATTTAATACTTTCCTGCCTGTTGCATTTGTCTAGGTTTGAATGAAATAATAATGATGTAGTTTATTCTTTATTTCTATTGGCGGGGTAAAACTTGGCAGGAATTAAATGGACTAAAATATTGTAATTGTACACAGTTGATTATGCATTATGTACTTGATTTCAGTCATATGATTACAGATTTCTAGGCTAAATGCTGATTATTTGATGAATGTTCCATTGGATAAAACCCATGACTAATTGAATTTACTTCAATTCATTTCACTGAGTCCTGAATCTACTATGGTACTCAGTGAAGGATGGAACCAGTGTTTTTACACAGAGTATGACCCAAGGTCTGAGTAGATAGTAGGTTGCCTGTGTTGTGTCTTCTTTTCAATTCATTTATGGAATGGAGTTATTTGAAAGTATATAATATAATTGTGATTTTTGGTAACTTTCGCTGCTTGTACCAATTCAGACACTATATTTTCTGGTAAAACACATGTAATATTTTGTAAATACATCTTCAGTTATAAGAGATACAGAAAAATAAGCATTCTAAAAGTATGGGTACAAAAATGTTTATTATGAAATATTGTCAAAATATTTGATAGACAATGTTTCAAAAATATTTTAAAATTAAAGCTATCAAAACCTGCTGTTATTAAATATTTGTAAAGCAGTTTCAGAGCAAACATTTGCAAAACGTTGTCAACAAGTGTTGTATAATTGTTTAAGTTTATTAAAAATACTTCATTGAAAACATATTTTTAGAGGCATGGTTCCATCATATGACCTTGTGTGCTTAAACAATACAATAAGATATAGATGCAATACAATCTGGATTAATCACTGGATGAAGTGATTTCAGGGATACAATTCTCGGTTTATAGTTACAATGTATGCGGTTAATATCTTGCTTGTTGCCATAAAAAATTACAGTTGTACTTACACAGCTGCTTCAGCAAAATCCAGCTTACCATCACTGTTGATATCGGTTGAATTCAACTGACAAAAACAAAATTTTGAACAGACTTAAAATATTATTAAATATTACACAATTAAAACATAATTATGGATGACAAAATGCACCAGCCATTCTTCCATTCACAGAAAAAGAATTTATATTTCTAATGGGGCCATTCCACTAGAGACGACCCGACAACCGACACTACCACTCTACGGTCAGTTGTGAAAGTCATGGTAGAAAAAGGTGCAAAAATGGTGAGTTGGTTTAGACCTCCCCAACAGAACAGAATAGTTACAGACAGGACGTGATGACCTAACTGAAAAGACGTAGGGTCGAGGACGTTTTTTGCATGGTCAGTCAAAGAAGTACTATGACAAGCCTTAAACCCGACAAGCCACAAAGCAAACAGACAAGCCGTAAAGACAAACAGATAGGCCGGAAGCATGTTCCCGACCCATGACAACAGAATTGATTGATTTTGTGGGTTGGTAACTGAAGTCGGTAGTCAGAATCTGGATCAATGTCATACTATATAAACCCCTATAACTAGAGATGTGACACTTATTTCACGCTTTAATGATGATAGAAACACATCAGAAGGATCTCTTTGAGAAGTTGGGGGTGCTTTCATTTTTTATTGAGTTGAATATGTTATTATTCTTCATGATTTCAAGATACAGAAGACAACAGAACCCCGCACCTGTCCAGCCAGAACCACCACCACGGTCACAGCCCCTACCATGCAGGAGGAGGAAGCCACAGAATCCATTGGTTGTACCCTGACTATTGCAGAGGGAGGAAAGGGGATGCTACAGAACACTCTTGGACAAATTAATCACAACTGACATACCACGCTACAGGAATTTCACCAGGATGGAACCAGCCTTCTTTGATTTGATAAAGGAAAGAATTACCCCCTGCCTCAGGAAGTCAGAAACCCACTTCAGGGAGCCATTGGAAGTGGAACTGAAACTAGCTGTGACATTGAGACATTTATCCACAGGAGAAAGCTACACTTCACTGCAGTACCAATGGAGGGATGGAAATGCCACCATCTGTAAATTTGTACCCAAGGTCTGCAAAGCAATGTTACATGAATTTCAGAGAGAATATTTGATTTGTCCAACAGAGCCTGGAGACTGGAAATCAATAGAAGAGAATTTTAGAAACAGATGGAATGTCCCCATGCAGTTGGTGCACTAGATGGGTAAGCATATAGCTACCAGGAAACCATGGAAGTCAGGCAGTGAATATTTCAACTACAAGGGTTTCTTCTCCCTGGTACTGTTGGTTTTGGTAGATGCTGAATACAAATTTCTGTGGGTCAACGTGGGGGCTAGTGGTTCATCATCTGATGCTCAGATCTCCAACCTTAGTAAGCTGAAAATAACAATTGAGAATGGCAACTTGGGAATACCACCACCCAAACCACTGGGACCTGGAGGGCCAGATCTACCCTACTTCCTGTTGGGGGAAGACGCCTTTTCCCTTATGCCTTGGTTGGTCAAGCCATACAGCAGAAGATAACTGATCAGGTAGGAGAGAATAGCTAACTACAGAATTTCAAGGAGACGCATGGTGATGGAGAATGCTTTTGGCATATTAGCAAGCAGATTCAGGGTACTGTTGACGATCATGGGGGAAAGACCAAAGGTGGTGAGGGACAATGTGTTAACATGTGTGGTGCTACATAACATGCCAAGAAGCCATCAGGGGGAGCAGAGAGACCACCAACTCAAGCAGATGACATACAGCTACCACAGAAAGATGAAAAGATGAAAATTTCAAAAATCCATTGAGGTAGGCTTAACATCAAAGAAGCTTACTCAAAGACTATTTCAAAAACCTTGGGACACTAGCTGGACAGGAGGACAGAATTTAAGAAGAGTGAGGGGAGAAAAAGCTGTCATGATTTATCAATCAGTACTTTTAAGGACTACACAAATATTCCAAAAACTTTTACTGAGAAAGTGTTGCAAAAAATACTTTTGCAAAGTGTGAGGCAATTGTACTTACAAAATATATTTCTATTGAAAACAATTAAAAATTTAATTGGGCCAATTTCAAACAAGTATCACCAAGCTTCAAACCCAAATCCTGTAAAATCAAAGTCAACTTTAAAGTGTAAACAATTCAAATAATTGTGAAAAAAGATTTTATTTTAATTTTTTCAGAAAAAAGAAAAAAAAAATTCTATATATCAAGATTTAAAAAAAAAATATGTAAGTCAATCACCAGGTGTTGCCTTACAACACCGTTTGTTCGTCTGTCAGTCCACACAAACACTCATACCACCTTTTTTTGCTTGTGGTGTTTGACATTGTGTTTTTAGTTTGTCTGAAACAAATTTTCTTGGGGGGAAGTGACACTTTTACATTTTTAAGGGTTTGTGGTAGTAAAATTTTTTGAGGGGGTTTGGGGGATAAAGTGTCACTTAAATATCTTTACCTTTAGGGTGGGGACTGTGGAGGAGATAATTAAATTTTTTTGTGTGTGTATATGTTTTGAAGTTATTTTTTGAGTTAAACATTCATTCACTCATTCACACAATTTTTTTCGTATACTGTGGGGATATGTCAGTATTAGAGGGTGTGCTTTTTTGGTTTCGGTGGAACAACATGTACCTTGATAATTGTTTTTGGATGATTGAGTGGCCCTGAGAAGAGCCGGTTGGTGCGAATTAATGCAGGCTAATCTGCTATTTGGGTTGACTCTGCTGGCTGGACTGGCTGGGAGGTCTTGACTGTTCTTGCTGAGTGGACGATGGCACTGGTGACGGTGCTGGTTGAAGTTGAGAGGGTGAAAATGCCTATAGTATGCCGATCTGCTGAGACTGTAGTACACTAGGGATGCCAACAAAGAGGCTCGACAATCCAGAAGTGTTTTGTTGACTGTCTTCCTGTTGTCATGATCCAATGGAAGGTGGGCTGGGTGGCTTTGCCGGACTCATAGTAAACATCAGCTGTCTGGAAGTCCCAGGCTGTTGGTCATCCACAAATACATAACATGTTGGTTGTGCTGACGCTGATGAGGGCCTTGCCTGTTGCTGTACTTTGGCAATCACTGTAGCAGGGTGTGTTGTGGCTATCTGAGAAGACTGCACAACTGGTATGGAGTCTGATTGAGTAACCGGTATGGTGAGTATGTATTCTCATCCTGCTGTGGCCTGTGTTGCTTCAGGAACTTGAAAGGTGGTGACCTGTTGAGTTGTAGTGACCTGTCTCTTGTGTTCTTCTGCCTTGTACTGTATTTCACTCAGAAGCTTAACTGTCTCATTCCTGAAGGTCAAAAAGTCTCTCTCTTCAAGGTGTTCAATCTCAGAGTTAAGATAATTGTAGAACGACTGTCTTGGACCTGGAATAGGGTCTTGACGTGCACCCTGAAAAGTTTAAATGATCTACCTCATCTGCTGGAACTGATCTAAGACTGGATCCTGAGTAGTAGACATGGCAGCTGTATGTGGTTGACACGTAGGGCTTGCAGTATATAGCTGATGGGTGACAACTGACGCTATGCTGATTTCCATCTCTGATTCAGTCTCTCGTGAAGTATCGGGAACTGAAGCTATGGCTGCTCAAGGTCACAGTGTTGATTTCAAGACAGAAGACTTAGACACTCCCTTCCTTCTGATGTGACTGCGTAGAAAGCTGAAACTGTCCTTCAACCAGGTCTGTCTCTCGGTGTTCTTTGCTGCAGCTTAAGCTGACTTGGTCAGGGTGGGTTTGCCATATCTTGTACGTTGAGTCTTGAACCACTTCTTGACTGTGCTGACAGGTAAATTCTTGGAAGCTGCCACTATTTCCCCAGAGTCTTTCTGTCCTCTGCTTGTCTTTGAACTTCGCGTGGGTCTTGTCAAATAGTTCCTCATGCTTTTTCACGAAACCATGATTGCTTCCTCATCAGAATCGCTAAGAAAGACAGATTTCATCTGTCCCTTCATCTGCCTGGATTGTGTGCATTCTGGATCTGGATCTGTATCAGTCCTAGGTCTCTTTTCCCTATATCCTCTGTCTCCTCTGCTTCTTCTGGCACTTCTATCGTTTCTGTCTCCACTCTCTCTCCTCCATCTCTCTCTCCTCTCTGTCCTCTCTCTCCCTTCTTCTTCTCTCTATATCCTCAGCAGTATCTCTTTACTCAAACTGTGGTTGAGTATCAGTATGTACTTCAATCTTTCTCCTTCTGTGCCTTGGCATGTGGATCAATTATATATACAGCTTGTAAAAAACCAAAACTTAAACTTAAAAGTGAAACCTCATAAAACAGATTTCACTCCCAACCAGTCCAGCCTAGCTCAAACTAGCTAATTTGCAAAAAAATGAAAACTTAAAACTCAAAAGCTGCACACCAGTTGTCTCTCAACAAGTCAAGGCCCAGATGAATGAAGTGTGTCTGCCAACTCTCCTTTTTATAGCCACAGATTTTGAAACAGAGGGCTGTAAAGGGGTAAAAATATTGCAGGCCTGTCGGTTTCTGTTTCCAGCTTGTCTGTTTCACTTCCAGGCCTGTCGGTTGTAAATTTTCCCAACTCTGGGACCCAAATGTGGAAACATTCCCCATGGGCCTGGAGAAGTTACAGTTCTGTCGGGAACAGTTACAGACAGGCCGGCTAAAGTTACCGACTGTACGGTTAGTTTTCCCACACAGTCTATTTGTTATGAAGTACAGTTGGGACCACCATATTTAAGACAAGCCAGATATGTGATACAGACAGGCCTGTTTCATTAACTGACAAGCAATGAAGTGTAACCGACAGTCTGTTAAGTTAACCGACAGGGCCTTTGCTAGGTGAAGGAAATTAAGGTCTGTAACAAGGGTCAGAAACGGTCTTCGAAAAATCAAACATGTTTGATATTTTGCAAACTCTTTCTGACAAGCCGGGAAACTACAACCGAGTGTAACCAACCCTGTAAACAATGGACCCAACTGTAACAATATTATGGTGCCTAGTGTAAATAAGTCTCTTGTAAACACTGAGACTGATCAGTTGTCACTCTGAAGAGCTAGAATGAAGTGTTTGCTAGCTGAAACCAGTGTTTCCCTGGAAAAACCTAATTACCAACCGGTTGGCTCCAGTTGAACGGCCCCCATAAGGGTGAAATCTGCTGCTAATGCCCCAGTCACACTACAGACAGTTTTATCTAATTCAATAGATGTGTAACAACTTCTTCTGTGCCAATGACCTTCCTTGTATCACCCAACGTATTTTGTTTTAGATTTTGACTTATTTTGTAGCAATGAGTCAGTTTGTATTAAAATTGCATAATTTTGTAATACTTGGCCAACTGATTTTGTATCAGCAGTTGACTTATTATGTTTCAAAATGGTGCATAAAAATTTGGACCAGATTTAGGTTGACAAAAAACAAGTTGAGAGTTTAAGCTGTTCTATAGACAACTTGTTTGTATCACTGATTTATTTTGTGTTATAACTTTATGAAACATGGGAGTGTATAAGGTGAGTTTGGTTTTCACACTCTTAAAATCATAGCATGAAGCAACAAGATTCTCAGAAGGACAAGTACTTTTTGATTTTTTATACTATGATTGACAGTTTTAAGTTAGGACAGTGATGGACTTTTGTATGATCAGATTGTTTTGTATCACCCCGAATCTGGTCAAAATTTTGTGCACATTTTGTAACATAAAAGTCAACTCTGATATGAAATAAGTCAGTCAAGTAATACGAAATAACACAATTTTACTACAAAACAAGTCATACAAAATAAGTCAAAATTTGATAGAAAATGAATTGGGCGATAGAAAACTAGTCCTTGATACAAATCAAGTTGTTACAAGGCATAAATTTTGGACATTACAAAACTACCATGTGCAACTTTCTTGACAGGTGAACTAGGGAAAGCTACAGTTTCAGAATTTCACAGATAGAAGTTTGCCAGTAAAGACAGGAATGAGGCACTTAACAAAATTTGTTATAATTGTCGGCAATAACACTTGTAGTTTCACTAGGGTACAATGTGCTTGATGCACACCTTTCTATGTGGTCCAGTACTGGTATTTTAAATGAGATTAAGATCAGTGAAAACCAGATCAGCTATTCTTGTCATTTGCTAATTTCACTTGTGAATGCAGTGTCAGGCACATTAATGTAGATGTCCTATGTCAATTGGATGTTTTGAGTCAACAGTCAAATGGTAAACATATCAAGACATTAGGAGTTTCATCTTGCAGAGGCTCCTGCATACAAAATAATTGGCAATAGTCAATAGAAGATGGGGAGAGTTTATACAAAATTTCTTTTAAAAAACTTCTACTCACAATTATAATTAGTTAAAACTTTGAAATGATTGTGATATAAGTAGAGCTTTGGAGGCATCTTTGGAGCAACACAATATTTGGAAGAACAATATTTACTTTTTTAGCAGTAAAAAATTCCAATATGGTATACGACATTATGATACATTTGATTCATATGTGGTAGACAGCAAAATGTGTTCACCTGTTCCATGCAGTCATGCACTCAAGCAGAAAATAAAAGTGAACCCTACAGAAATAAAAGTGATGGCACATCAACTGAGGGGTCAAGTGTTGGTCAAACAGAATCTATTACCACATGTGTTACCTCAAGTGTGGTAGGTGAACAAAAAACAAAAGTCAGTAATTCCATCACATCAAGTGTCAGGGTCCCTTCTGATAAGGTTATGGCCTGTAATCTCTGTAATCATAGTTTTCTCAATGCAAAGTGGATCAGTAGAGAATATTAAGAATGCAACAGCTGGCTCGTTGGTGATGAGGATATCACTGCTGCAAAAGATAACCTTTGGGCCCATTGTGGATTTGCGATTATAGGTGAAAAGAAGAAGACAAAAGAAACTAACACTCGCTCTGCCAAGGAAGCAAATGCCTGTTCTCACTTAGATAAATATGACTGTCTTCCTAATATTGTCATTAGTGCTTTGAACCTGAATGCTATTCCTCGGTCCCATCCAGAAGAACTGAACAATATTACTCTAGCAGATAGATTAAATAGATTAGAATCCAAAATGTCTTGCATGCAGATCACTTTAGATAGTCTCATTCCTGAGAACTTATCCCTAAAAGACAAAGTGTATAGCTCAACAAATTATGCAAGCAAGGTATCATCAGGAACTGCCAACATTAGTGTTACCTCTGCCTCTCATGGTGCTACAACTCACAGTCAATCCCAGGGCAAAAAAGCTTCCCAAGATATGCAGCCAAAGCTGCCAGGTACTAATCTAAATAATAGCAGTAGCAATAAGTACAACTCTCTGATACCTCTTAATGGTAACCCTTCCATGGGGAAAGACTACTGTGATAAAATTGAGGAGGCATTGATCATTCCTACACGACATTTCAAACAGATGAGAAGGAAGGAACATAGACAGGCTATCATTGGAAAAGCTAGTAGTGATTCTCAACTGAAGGGTGCCCCTGAACCAGGACTGATTTGTTTGTTTAGATTTGATCCTAAGACTGCTGCTGAGGATGTTTGATCTTACATTGAAAACCAAGAAATCACTGTGTATGACATTAAACAAAATGGCCCATGAAGACTCACAATACAAGTCATATAAAGTTACTGTCCAAGTGTCCAAAGTGAATGGGTTGCTAAAGGCTGTAGGTTGGCAATTGGTGTACACGTTAGGCGGTTCAGGAACACAAAGAACAAGAGATGGGAATAAATAGAGACAGTCACATTATACACAAACTCCATTCATCAATATGAATAAACAATTAACTCTCTGTTCATACAATTCACAAGGTAGTGGAGTAGGTAGATTTGACTTCATTAATATACTCCTTACAAGGGCTGGCATTGTCATGATCCAAGAACACTGGTTAGCAGACAATCTGTTTAATTTATATAACAAACACCTTAATGGCATTCAGTGTCACTGTGCGTCTCCTAAAGTTATTTCTGGCAGACCCTTTGGTGGATGAACTATAATATGGAAAAATAATCTCTTAGCTGTGGTTAATCCACTCAAAAACCGATCCAATAGAGTGTGTGCTGTTAATATCAGTATGAACTCTTACAACATACTGTTGTGCAATGTGGACTTACCAGTATATAATATGCCTGTTAATACACTTATTGAAGAGCTAAATGATGTTTTCAATGATTTCGCATCACTAATAAATGGTTGCAATGTAGATCATGTGGTTATTGGAGGTGATTTTAACACTAGTTTTTCCAGAAAGGGTCATAATACATATCTGTTACTATCTTTTATGGATAAAGAACATATTCATTGTGAACTAGAGTATTCTAAGAGTTCTGTTGGTTTTACTTTTGAGAGCAAATCTAGTCATTCCAGGTCTATCATTGACCATTTTCTGTTAAGTGAAACCCTCATAAAAATGTTTTATTGTATGAATCAATGCATGATCATCACAATATTTCTGACCATTCACCTATTATGATACAGCTGAATGTGCCAGTTTCTTATGGTTTTAATATACCTCAACCTCATAGAGATGCTGTTATGTGGCACAAAGTTAATTGTACTGATTTAAACAATAATAAAATTACAATGGATAATTTATTAAAGTCTATTGATATCCCTTCTTGTATCTTTTCATGTAATGTCTTAGGGTGTACAGATCAGAATCACATTAAAGCTATTGAGGATCTTCATAATAATATTGTCAATATTTGTGTTTCTGCTAGTGCTTCATCTCTACCTTTAAAGTCTCAAAAACCAATAAAGAAAGTACTTACTGGTTGGTCTGCTTATGTTGAACCAGAGACAGTCTAGTATGTTTTGGCATATGTTGTGGAAGGAAAATGGATGTCCTAGGAAAGGCTGGATTGCTACTTTATGCAAAAAAGTAGAGCTAGTTATCATTATGCTTTAAGGTATGTTAAAAAGACTAAAGATACCATTATTGTAGACAAGTTAGCCGAAAATGTGATACTCAATAAAGGTAAAGATTTTTGGTCAGTTGTTAAAAGAGTGAAAGGGCTTAAATCTTGCCGTGCAAGTACTATAGATAATGTAACTGGCAATGAAAATATTGCATAACACTTTTCTGAACAATATAAAAAGTTGTACAATTGTGTTAGTTATGATAATCTACAAATGAACAGAATGTTAAAAGACATTGACAACTTAGTTGACAGTAAGTGCAGATGTGATAGATGCTATCATAATCATTCTTTTATTGTCAGTAATGTAATATATGCTATAAAGCAGATAAAACAAAATAAGAGTGATGGTAGCAAGTTATGGTCTAATAATCTTATCTTTGCATGTCACAGATTGTATGTAGTTTTAAACTTCCCTTTTAATTCCATGTTAGTGCACAGATTCTCACCAGGTAATATGACTGTGTCTACAATTATACCTAAAAGTACCAAAAGAGTCCCTTAATGACTCTTCTAATTATAGGGGTATTACTTTAAGTAGCATCATTGGAAAAGTGTTTGATCTGTTGATACTTAATACAAATAGAGAAGTACTAAAATCAAGTGTTACACAATTTGGTTTTAAAGAAAACCATTCCACAAGCCAGTGTACTTTTGTCCTAAATGAAGTTGTACATTATTATAATAAAAATAACAGTGATGTTTATGTTATGATGCTTGATGTGTCAAAGGCCTTTTATCAGATTGAATATATCAAATTATTTATGTTGTTGCTAAAAAAAAGGATTTTGTCCTCTTATATGTTGTATTTTATCTTTTATGTGTACAAACCAATGTGTTAAACTTAGATGGGGACACTATGAATCAGATTGTGTAAGAGTTAGTAATGGAGTGAAACAGGGAGGTATTTTATCACCTGTACTCTTCACAGTTTATATTGATGATCTGCTAATCACTCTTCAGAGCAGTGGCTTAGGTTGTTATATTAGTAATAATTTTATGACTGCATTAGGCTATGCAGACGATGTCGTACTTATTACTCCAACTGTTAGTGCTTTAAAACAAATGTTGAAACTTTGTGATAAATGTGGTTCAGAATATAATGTACTATTTAATGCTGAGAAGTACCAGTTACTTCACTACCCAGTAAGAGGAGGAAAGCAAATAAATAGCATTTATCATAATAATATTTATATTAAGTGTGTAAAAGATTCATTACATCTTGGTCACATTATTGGTCTGAATAATGACGATTATCTATAATAATCATGACTATTCAACATGCTGTGAACAGTTTTAATACATCATTAAATGGGATTTTAAATTATTTCAGCTTGGCTAATGTAACAGTAAAGTATAAATTGTTTAAAAGTTTGTGCATGCTGCTATATGGTTCTGTGCTGTGGGATCTAAGTTCAAATGACATATGAAAATTGTATTCTACATGGAGAAAAGGTTTGAGAAGGTTGTTTAATCTTCCTTAAAAATTCATTCAAGGTACTTACCCATGTAATGACTTACCAGTTAATCTCCTGTTGTTTTTAAGGTTCAACAAATGTATAAACTACTTACAAGTGAGAATGCATGTGTTCAACTGGCAGGTAAACTTGCTTTGAGTGGTAGCCAGTTCAGTGTTGGTAAAAGTGTGATACATATATCTAAACTCATACAGTGTCATTCAAGCTATATTGCATCATCCCCACATCAGTTTAGAAAGTTAGATAATGAGTATGCTTCTGCATTATGTAATGAAAAAGATTATATATCTTGTGGTAATATAACTGATTTAATGTTCAGTGGGAGAACATGATACTATTATTGAATTTTTATGCGTATCTTAATTTATTCTTTAACTAAATCTGTACATATGTATGTGTATATATGTTTCAGTTATAGTGTTAATTTCTAAATGTTTCTACTTTTTGTACTTACATATTGTACTATGGGTATGAATAAATAAATAGGTAAATAAATAAATATTATCTATAAAATATAATTATTATTGTTATTAGTTTTTACCTTCCCATAGTTTACATTCCCCAACATTATAATACTTCATGAGAAGTATAGGTATCCTCTGTATGTGTTTTATAGATGCAATTTTGACCACATCATTTGCAGATATGAGAGGACCAATCATTGTGATATGTCGGAGGGAGATAATGACATACATTTGAATGGTTCATTATAAAAAATAATCATTTAAATGATTTCAAAGACTGGTTAGCTCAATAGCATCCCGACACTTTCTAGCCACATCACAAAACATTTGTTTATATCTTCACCATGATTAAATAGTATTGTGAGATAATGATATAATTAAGGAAAGTTTTTTTTTCTGGGTTTTGGTCTTTATGTATTAACTACATAGCATACAGACATGTGAGATACCTTGTTATAAAGCTTTGAGTAAGATTCTTTTTGCATCAAAATCCACCAAGGCCCTACTAAAATCTCAAGTTTTCATTCTGTTTTCATGTTTTAAGTATCTCTTCAAAAGCCTTTTTAAATGGTAAATACATTACATAATGACCAGTCATTAGTCTTCAGGAATAAGTAATAATGTTATAAATCTCATTAAGACAAATATATGGTTTCTTGTTGGTCAACTTTGAAAAAGGGGATTATTTTGGTATTTGTTGTATTAGAATCCATCCAGTCAGTGTTGAGATTTCTTAGAATAAAGTTGCCTTTGATTACTGGATCTTCTGAAAACTTTCACTCACAAATTATATAATATCAATTTTAAAATAAATTAGCATTATTGGTTGGCTTTGAGAATTTATATATGATTCACATTGTCCTCTGTCCTATTGCCTCCCAGAGACTCCCAGGCACAACTCACACAACACCACCAGCTGGTTGAGAAGTGTGAAAAAAGTACATTACAATACTCCCCTGTCAAATATTAATTCATAATGTGGAATTAAAGGGATCAAGCTCAATGATGAAAAAAAGAGATCAAGCTCAATGTGAACTAAAATAAATTAAAATTGAGCTAAAATCAATCAGGATTAGGTTTGCATTCACGGAGATGTTGAGCTAAGTTTTGGCCACACTTTTGCTTAACTTTGAGCCACCCATCAATATGGATTAAATTATGGATGAAATATGGAAGAATTTCGTAAACTTGATGAACAGATCAGCTTAAAGTGAGTTCTGAGTCCTAGCTTAACAAAGACCATATTTTGTATAGTCTAATATAGTCTCATTATGTGTGTGACTACAGAGGCTATTTGAAAATCACTCAAACATTCAAACCAAAAAGTTGTTGCAATACTTCACTTGTGAGATTAACAAAATCTTATCACTTATTTGTGGCTTCTGTCAAAAGCATGAGCGAAATGTAGTGAATTAATTCATTCTGTGTGCAGATTTGTATATGACGTTTGGTGTGATATGGAAATATGGTTGTCAGTGGCCAATTCTACCACTAACAGCTGAAGCAATCCTGCTGGGGGTGTTAAGAAGGTAAGTATGTGATCATGTTAAACATATTCACGGCAAAAAGGTAATCAGTTTGGAATTTAAGTACTTTTTAAAATCAATTTATAATGAGTAGAAATGTCCTCCAGATTGAAGTTTAAACCATGACCGATTTTGTAAGTATTATTTTCCCTTTCAAATCTCATAAATGGCAATCAGGTTTTCATGCATTTCTATTTACTTTTATATCTACTTTACTCGCCTACCCCTTCTGAGGTCTGGGGTTCAAACCCCAGACCCTTTGCGGTAATGCTGGTATTTGTTCACTGATGTCCGGCAATTTACAGTGTAGGCCTTGACCAACTGTATGTACTAGTTTTCTTAAACTACCCGTCGTGACATGATCTGTACAGTGTTGAAAGCGGCGTTAAGACCATAGAAAATGAAAAACATGATATATGTTCATGTCTGTATGCGCATGGATTGTAATACTCTAGAACTTTTTATTTGTTGCAACAGTTACAATGTTGTTTGCATAGCCCTTTAATCTCCGCTCAGCCTAAAGTCTATTGTATGAATTGCAAAATATTACATGATGATCAATAAAAAGTGAACCCAATTCTACCACTAACAGAAAAAAAAACTTACGACTTCCTCTTTGAATTGTGTCAGTTTTTCTTTATTAACTTCTTCATCTTGGTAATCGTCTTGGAGTATATCATGACATAATACCTGTAAAGCATTAGGCAGGAGTTATTTTAGTTTCACTGAAATGAAGAACAATGATATTTACTCGCCATATATAACCTCAATATAAGCAGGAGAAATAAACAGATGAAAACATGTAAATATGTCTTTAAAAGGAATGATCACCTGACATGTTAAATTTTTTTGCGCAAATTACATTAACTATACATCAAAGTCACATGACGGCAAAAAACAATTACACTCATATTACTTCCTGTTGTAGCTTAGCAGACCTTAGACTCCAAATCATTGCTTGTGGTTATTGGCCATTTTATTTTTCTTGCACTGGTCCTCATTATGGAGACTTTAAACCTGAGGGCTTGCTGATGCCCTTCATTCTGATGTGTAACTTTAGAACTAAAAAGTTGTCGTGTATCCAGAGTTTTCTATTAGTCAGTTTCTGGCCAGACTTGGACTTTGTTAGCTGGCCATACCCTATATTGAGGGACTAGAAAAATATCTTGCAGACCTGGACAGGCAGATTGTGTCGTTTTGTCATGCTTTTGTAAAGACTACCCTTCCTTGTCTTGTTGTTGAAGATCTCATTCGTATTGTCAAACAGTTCCTCCTCTTTATAAAATCAACTGCCATCTCCATTCTTACAGACATTCCTACAAACATGTTACCCCATGGGTGTCCCTCTTGTTGATCCTCTCAGGGGATGTTACATCAATCCTGGCCGAAATACTAGCCTTTTAACTGGGAGTGTGATAAACATCAGATCCATTACAAATAAGGCTGTTGCTTTTGCAAGCTTCATTAACAGCAAAAAGTCCGATATCATTGCAGTCACAGAGACCTGGTTTCAACCAGATGGCACCTACAGCTTTATAGCAAGTGTCACTCCTCTGTGTTACAAATGTACTCATGTCCCATGCTGGGAGGGGAGAGGCGGTAGTGTTTAGTTCATCATCTGTGATGATATTGATTTCAAGGTCCTGCCTCAACCATGTTTCAATAACTTTGAGTCCATATCCGTTTACCTATCCACGGGTAATGCACATGACAGTATTTTTCACACTGTGTATAGGCCTCCTAATGTTTCCACAGCCAATTTGGTTGATTATTTCAGTTCCTTTGTTTAGGGCGCTGCTTAATCATGCTGTGAAAATATAACATTGGATGACTTAAATCTCCATCTGGACAAACAGGATGGTTGGTCAGTGACTCCCTGTCAAAACAATTTCACCCAAATTATTGATTCCCCAAAGGACATTCATGACCATATATTAGATGTTGTATGTGTGATGGACACCTTCTCAAAGGCGACTTGCCTGATGGTTACAGCTAGGTTGTATGACCATCTTGCCAACATATTTATGGTCAATATATCTATTAAGGAACTCTGCAATTTTAGGCAGGTCAAAACACGGAAACTTCAAAACATAAATATTATTGACTTCAAAGAGGACATCCTGAAGTCTGATCTAATCAAACATCCCCACACAGCAGGCAGTTTGCTCAGTCACCAATATTTCAATACATTTTAGACAAGCTTGCTGAAATCAAAAGGAAAATGGTACCACTGCACCCTGACAAAGGTTTTGTGAGTTAGGACATTCTATCAGCAAAGTATCTTATGCACAAGTGTGAGCATATTTGGCACAGTGACAATGCTGCAATCAACTGGAGTAGATATCGAGCTGATTTCAATCATTATAATTTTCTCCTGGAACAGTCAAGATGCAGGCACTGTTCTACAGTTATTGCTGAAAATAATGCTAACTGCAATGCTTTGTGGAATACTTTCAAGAAAATCTTACACAAATCCTCAAACATCATCTTACCTTATCTCTTCAAAAATTACAGAAAATTACAGATCTCTTCAAAAATTACAGAAAGGTGTCCAACCTTAGTTTTTTTATCCAATATGATAAAAAAGAAGTGGCGAAACAGGTAAATTGTTGCATTGATAGTGAGGGGTTCTCCAACATTAACCAATCCACTTACAGGAGATTGCATTCCACAGAAACAGCACTTTTGGACATACAAAATGACATTGCTGCGTCAATGGACTCTGGTAAGGCTGTTATGATCACGTTGTTGGACCTCTCAGAGGCATTAGACACTATTGACCACAACATTCTTTTCAAATGTCTCAGGGAATGATTTGGGGGTGATGGCACTGCGTTGAGGTGGATCAAATCCTATCTTTCAAACCGCAAACAGAAGGTTAAACTAGGTAATAGCTTTTTAGATGTCTCCTCACTCACCTATGGAGTGCCCCAGGGCTCTGTCCTGGGTCCCCTCCTTTTCACTCTTTACACTAAACACCGAATTATCATTTCCAGTTTCAATGTCATCCATCATCTATATGCTGATGACACCCAAATATATCTAGCATTTGACCAAAGTAACTTTGATTCTAGTTTTACAGAGCTTACTGAGTGTCTCAACTGTGTTTAAAAGTGGATAGATGGGGTAAAACTTAAACCCAACCTGGAGAAAACTGACTTCATTATCATTGGTAATAGACAAGCTAGAGAACCCCTTATCAATAAATTTCCTACCCAATTTCTTGGAAATTCTATTTCCTCCATCGAGACAATCATGAACCTAGGTATTACTTTTGACTCCAGAAACACCTTTTTCAGCCACATAACCAAGGTTTGTTGTGCCTGTTACTATCACCTCAAGGGCATAAGACACATTCGCAATTTCCTCAGTGTGGAGACAGCAGCCTTGCTTGCAAACTCAATGATCAGCAGTCGACTTGACTACTGCAACTCCCTACTCTATGGCATAAGTAAATATAATGTGGCTAAACCCCAAAAGATTCAAAATGCCCTTCGCAGAATTGTTTTCATACTTGATAGAACTAGCCATGTCACCCCCTTTCTTCTAAAACTACACTGGTTCCCTATTACATACTGCATTTGGTTTATATACAAAAATACTAGCACTATACTCAATTGGTGGTGAAAGTCCAAATGATGCATTCTGCTCGCTGAGTCACATTTTACAGGTGCAGACCCCATAGGTTACAAGACATGAGAAGGCATCAAGCAAACCTATGCTGTTCACTTCACAGCTATCTGTTGTTAAAAATGCTGTTTCCATTTCTTCTTTTTCTGATGTCTTCCTGGCTTGTCCTGATGTGATGAAATTGTCTCTGCAGAATGTGAAATTTCCTGTCACAATGTGAAGCCAACATGTCTGGTCTTGGTTAATTAGAGCTTTGGGGCATGATAAGAGAAACTGTAGTAGAAATGGATCTTTCATTTATGGATAGAAGATCAATAATGAGGAACTTGGAGGAACATATTTTTTTGGATTAGAGCATCTGGAAGATATTTTTTGGATTAGAGCATCTTGTGTTCATGGCAGGTATGTACAAAGAGGGATATGGTGCAAAATACTTAGGCTGGCCAGTAGTGAGATAATAGTGCACAAGAACTAGGGTTTTAAAGATAATTCATTATCTGATAGGTAGCCAATGAAGTGTGGTCATGACGGAAAGTCAAGGAAGGTCAGATAAAGGTCAAACATGTTCAATATATTTAAATGGCCCACCAAATAAAACCAAGAACCCCTAAGTAAACTCTAGCTGACATTGTAAACAATACAAACTAATATTAAACTTGGAAACGGTCAGTCCCAGTGGAACACCCTTATTACATGTGCCACACCTAGTTGGTTATTTTCAGAGTATATATTTATTGCACAACAAAAAAGGCATTGTATCTAAGGCAGACATCTAACATTGAATTTAATACAAAAATCTGAGACTTTAACACAGTTTACAAAAACGATGAAAAATATTTAGAATAACCACTCTGTGGGAACTTGTTCACCTGTCAGACAGCCTCAAATAAAGAGTGATGTTTCTCTGCCATCCAAATTGTTCATATCAAATTGCAATGATGACTTAGTGGTGTATAGTTAAAATCTAATCAGATCTACTATTGCAGGCGCAATATCTTCCCCACTAAGGGGAACTCAGTGCACTAGTTAACAAAAATAATTTCTAATAAGGAGAGTCGAGGGGCGTTCAAGGTCAGTGTTCCAGAGTTGTGGGTGTGACAGAAGAAAGGAGACTAATCATAATCAATAAAAATGCTTATGTACAGTTTTTCTGATATATGATGTATGTTAAACAGCTTATTATTATAAATCAAATTCATAGTTCCTACATTTATCGACTTGTATACTTGCACCATTTGGGTGTCTCAACAAGTACTTACATCTAATTCTCCTGCTTCAATGTAGTCATTGTCATCTTTGTCATACTTCTGCCAAAGTTTTACATAATCAACACTGGAAGGGTTCTTGGCAACCTACACCACAGTAACCATACAGAATTGTTAAGTTGGTATCCAAATTCAATAAAGAAACAGCTTTCCCTATTACATTCATTTACTTATCATTATCTTTTTTATCTTTTGTAAGCTAAAGAGCACTCGTGGTGTTCAGACTTCAAAGAAAAACAGTTGAGTCTCGCCATACTGTAGTTTAATCCAAATGCTGTTTTTGTAACTTAACCTCAATATTAGATAGCATTACAAGGACAATATATGAAAAAATGGGACTTTTTGAAAATTCAGGATATTTCTGTATCCCACTTCTGATGCTTTTTATCTGGTCCAAAAATAAGTTGTATCTTCCTTAGATCAGGTTCTACCCCCATAAAAAATTTCGTGAAGATCAATTGTTGATTATGGAACAACCACAAACCCAGACAAAGAACGGAAAGACAAACACACCCGAAAAACGTAGCCTCGTTGGAGAGAGGTAATAATGTATTGAAAAAAAATCAGGTATAAAATATATGTTCACCATTCAACAGAGACCAAACATGCATTTTTTATTACATCTAGTTGTTGTTTATTATTCATTTTTCAATATGTTAATAATCGTATGTCAGGGGATTTTCTTATTTTATCATCGATTATTATCCTGTATGAGTTATTCTATAACCAATTATTGTAAAAGTGAAAGCTATACTTACGTTCAGGGGGCCATGGTGGCAGAGTGGTAACACTCTCGCCACCTACCTCTGAGGCAGGGGGTTCGGTTCCTGGCATGGCCTCAAGTGGGAAAGCTGGTAGTTGCTTGTCGTTGGTCGGCAGTTTACAGTACAGAACCCTGACTAACTGTATGTACTGGTTTCCTCTGCCCTTCCAACTACCCATCGTGATATGACCTGTACAGTGTTGAAAGTGATGTAAAACCCCAAATAAATTAATAAATATACTTACGTTCAGTCCACTCAAAACTATTAGACACAGTATCAGACTTGTGACAACCTTCATTATGTTTCAAATGAAATCAAATTGATGTCTTCTTCTCAGATGACAACACTGGTAAACTGATAAAGTATTAGATGTTTGGGAGTTCAATGCATTTGCAGAGTGTCATTTAAAAGCATGTATTGACATTTTGTGCATTTTTACAGGTAGAATGGCTGTTTCAAACATAAATCATTATGTTCAATCCTCTGTTAGGGTTACTAGCCATTTTATGCATGTATGTATGTATGTATTTATACTCAGCGCAATATCTCCATATACTACAGGACTCAAAGCGCTATTTAACCAATCCGACTGAACAGGTACAGCCCCAACTCACAAGTAACTCACATTCCCCTAACTGGAAGATAGAGGCTCAAGGATGACCATTTATCAACGTCCTTGAGGTTCTTTAACCTGCCACTGGGGATAGGACCCAATGACAGAGGACCGCCATTTTAAGTGGTCATGAAAGTATAATATTAACATTCAATTGAATCATATATTGCTGGAAACAGGGAAAATTAAAAAATATTAATTTATCATTTTAAATTGATCTTCTTCAGTATCCTAGCACCTGTGCTTTTGTATGTGACTATAAACTTTCAAAGCAAAAGTAATTTCCTATCTGCTTGAACATTAAATCATGAAATATTTATTGTAGTGCATATGCTTCATATGATTGTGCATTTTTATAGCTTTCTAACAATATTCAATTTGTAGATCTAGGTGGAAATACTGATTTTTGATAATTTGGTAAATATTCAAAATTATAACATTTTAATGCGACTTTGCGAGGGAAAACAAACGTGAGACAAAATAGGAAGATGTTGTGAATCTTAATTTATGTGTAAAGTGTATATATAACCTATGTATTATGAGAGTTATTACTACAAATAGAGGAATCAATCATATGGATTATTTCTGTTTACAGTTTTATACTATACATTTTAGCTTGCATTTATATTTCTAGCGACTGGTGTTTCACTGAAAACATACCTCTCTAAATGAATTATACATATGAAGGCTGGTGGCTTTTAAATTCATTCAACTTTAAATAAAATATGCGGTATAATTGGTGTTGTGGACAAATACTTTAAATTTGATTGAAACATATTCTGAATTCCAACCTTGATGTTGTTTTATATTATATTATATAAATGAATATTAAGTTGCTGATCGGTCCCAAGTTCCAATATTCCAAGCCAAACATTTGAGGTAACTATGGATAGGATGTTTGGTTAAAGTATGAAAGTTTATATGGATACCCATACACAAATGCATCTTTCTTGTATGTTTATGGAGGAGAGGTAACATTACCAACAGATGAAGATGGTTCCAAACAGATGACAATTATAAAATAATAAAAAATAACCACCATTATACACTCTTGGGCTGTTTTTTATTTAGTATTTTTAGCAAGGTTAAACACTGAATTAGGCTTTTTCTAAGTTACTTTAACACATGTTTACAAAGACATACCTTGCTAAGTTCACTCAGCCATTTAACTGAAGACTAAGGCTGTTCAGGGGTTTTATATACAATCCCACTGATTGGGTAAATAGTAAGGTCAGCATAAAAGATGTGGGTTCTAACACTGAAAGAAGTTAAAAAACTAAGAAATAAAAATGCCCAACCCAAGTATGTACTGGTAGTGCAAAAAGGTTATAAAAACTGTTTAAATGTAGATGCCACAGCTTCAGAAGTCTTTTAATTTGTATACAGATATCTCCATACTGAGTCACTCTTCCAATGCCCATGCGATTTTATAAATTCAATTGGGACGCCATGTTGGAAAGAGGACGTATCTCCACTCCTTCTAAATGTGTGAAACCTGAAATCCCAACTCTCATAGCCTATTCTAACCAACAGTCACGCCTGTGAGACCAGAGGATCAGACATCCGTAATTGCAACCTGCTAATATTACTTTGCTATTGCATGACAGGGCATAATTTTTCATTTGACAATCTCAGAATCTGAAGTAATCTAAATGTATTTTAGCTGATTTTAATATTGTGCCCCAGGTTTTGCCCAAATTATATCTTTTACCAAAGGTAACCTTGCTCTATCGAACATTTTTACAGAATCTGGTTCTAATGAAGCCAACCTTTAAAAGTAAAGAAAGCAAAGAGAAAGATGGCTCTATATGTATGTCCTTGCATCACATAATGTATCAACTGTGTCAACATAGGAATTGTAAAGATACCAATTTCTTTTTAGAGTTCATTTTAATTGATCTACAAAACATAGTCACTGCTCTAGCTGGCAAGGCCTGTACCGGCCACTGATAAAGTGTAAAATAATGATGTAAAGCTGCCAAATGATTCTGTACAGATGCTGCAGATAAACCATTAACTACCAAATATTCGAGATACACTATTATTGTCTCTATGCATGTAACATAGTTCATAAACATGCAGCAAGCCAGGAAGAGTCGCACGGAAGTCACATAGGAAGCCAGTGTCTTGGGTCTCAGGCCTGTCTTGATCCTCTGGAGGGCGTTACACAACAAAGTTCTTGCTACTGCAGTGCCTACAACAAAAAGGTAAAGGCAGTACTGATGTACACTGGACGGCAGCCAAGCTGCCTGTATGTCAAAAGCTGGGATTATTGTATCAATATGTGGAAATAACCATGTGTAATTATTTTAAACCCTCACTGGGGCAGTATTAGAAAATTGAAAAACTGGCCATCTCAACAAAATATGTGCATATACATTCTGTTTATCAGAGACATGTTTTATTTACAATTTAATACTATAAAACGCGGCATTCCACCAGATTGTACGTATACAGGCTGCTAAAAAGGGATCCCTAAAGTTTCAAAACCAAGAGTTTGACAGTTAGTACATCTTTAGGTGTACTTAAACCACTGTTATCTGGACGTTTATAGCCCCTGTTGTAGTCTACCCTTGCTCGAACCTTAAACCTTCTGTCCCTGATCTACGTCTTTCCCTTCTCTTTTAAACCCCAAACACTGTTTTTGGATGTTAAACCGTTTGCCAGTGATAGCAAAACAATGACCGCAATAATGCTGGTATAAAATACCTTTTTACTGTATGTTCTGATACATTGTCATGTCGACACATTCCCTTTTGTACAATTTACAGTTTAAAGCTTTATCCTGAACTGTCAGTACTTTTCTTGACACTAGTTGCCACATTCCGCTGAGTAATATGACACCTTCTCTATTTTGTCCAGATTATCCCAGTCACAATTACCCTTTTCGATCTCTTCTAAAACAATACTATGAGCTCTCTTTGCAGTAGCAAATGACATTTCCACTGCATCTTGCATAAGGCTAGTGTAATACCTTAACATTTTTTTCTCTAATTTTACCCTCTGATTCTTCTAATACACAATATACAAAACCATGTGACCACTGAAAACATTAAGATCATCATATGTTGGTTGCTTGTACCCTGTGACTGTTGTACAGTAATCCTGAGGCCATGGTATAACATGTTTGACCTTATGAATCCCAGCCCTAAAGCATCCAGAATTATAAACATCAGTATTCCTACCTTTCACATCCAATCTGGAGACGTTGTCATATGCATAGAGACATTTGTGGACTTCTGCCTGTATCTGTGAATCACTTCGCAACTTTCCAAAGGACGGAACCCAAGCCATCTTGTGGTGGGGTGAACTGTGTGCTGATAGCACTGGGGAGAGATTGGGAAGGTGACGTCTTGGGTGCCACCTTATTCAGTGGCGAATTGTTAGTATAATGCTTGTTAATAATCTCATTGGTCACCTCTGCCCTACTTCCAAATAAGATTCCCGCGTTTTCAGCTTAAACTTCACTTTAAATTTGTAAATTGAGGGGGCAAGACGCCATTTTAAGCACATTTTAAAGAACATTTTATTTTCATTTTATTTTATGTTATTTGTTTTTAAAAATGAACATTTTATGTAGTTCATATGATATCATTGCTTGCACTTGCCCTACAAGGATTGGTTGTAAACTGTGAATTGTGTGCTACCTTGATAGACCTTTTCGGAACTTTTGCTACGTTTGCACTGCGTTGAGTCTTCTAGAAAACCTTATACTTGTTGGCCACACTCAGAAGGGACAGTCTACCCTATTTTCTTTGAGCTAATAGCCAGTTTGTGGTCGAGTTCTGTGACAAACAAGCATCAGGCTGCCTTTTCCGAGGTCTCAGCATAGTGGTTCCTTTACATTTTCAGTACTAGCATTGACTAAATTGTTAATAATTGATGAAATATCATAATGGTCAAATCATATGATTGTGTGAAATGTGGGGGAAATCACCCGAGACCAATAAACAGAAATTGTAAACAAATGCAAACTGAGGAACCAGAACCAACAATGGACACTAATGTTATGCTCTTGAAAGAACTACAAACACTAAGCTCCAGGATGACAGAAATGGAATTGAAGTTACAGTCCCTGGACATGATGAGATCGCCATCAACCAGCTCCACCAGTAGACGATCCTGTAACAATACAGATACGGAATTGGTACTACCATCACTGAACAAGCTAAGATCATCTAGAGAAGATCCAGGACCAAGTGGATGCTAGAATAAAAGAGTTGCAGACATCACAGGACAAAGGCAAGTTGAAGTCCCAAAGGGGAGGTACAGAAACTGTTTTTGTCAAAAAAGAGGTTCCATGGCCCCAAAATTATATCTTAGGAGGTACAATTAAATCCAGATTGAGTTATGATAGCTTGTCAATTTTCCAATGGGTGTCCGGATTTGCAATGATAATTAGGGATGAATCTGATATTGATGTTAAGCAAAACATGCTAGAGTACCTTTCTGAAATCATGGACGATAGTCATGACTTTGGCTGGGGGGCAGCCAAAGGCGCCCATGCGGTATTGTTATGCAAGATGGAGGAAGGTAGGCTAAATTGGGCAGAAACTAGCAAGATTGACAGAATACGAAGGGCACATGCCCACAAAGTTCAAAACCCAGGCTCCTGAACTCAGACTACAAAATGTACCTCAAATAAAGACCAACCAACACCTTTGAAATTTTTTTCAAAAGGCCTCATGTTCTCACAAGTCAGACCGCGAAACAAATGGCCACATGTATTTACATGTTTGTAGTCACTGCTTTGTAAATGGGAAAAAGTTTCCACATGCATTAAAAGATTGCAGGCGTAATGCAAAAAACGAATAAGTAAAACCAAAAATGTAAATAAAGTTTGGAAAAGATTGTTTACAAATAGTAGTGTTACAAATGGTGAAAGTAATAACTGGAAAGCTGACTGGAAAATGTTTTCAGGGCCGGGATTCACAAAAGGTCTTAAGTTTAGGCAATTTTTTTGCTTAGACAAATCTTAAAGTTATGACTTTTGTCTTAGCAAAGATTTCTCTTAAATTGGGATTCACAAAAAGTGCTTAGCAAAATCTTAGCTGAGACAAAATTTGTGCAAAAAGTCTTAACTATTTTGAATTCAAATTAACAAACTTTAGTAAAACCAAAACATTTTTCATTGATAAATACACTAAACATTCTCTTTAAAATTATAAAACAGATTTCTTACTTCTTTTTTGTAAGATTATGTAAAAATAGTAATATTTGTGTTTTATTGTGAGTCAGCCATTTTTATGACAATATTTTTACCACAAGAAGGTAAAATGTGGAAATTTATAGGTAATTAAATGATGTAAATTTTTATTACAATCCACAGAAATTACTTCTACAGGAAGTATAGACCCCCATAGTATATATGTTGTTTTCATAACAAAGGGTAAAATGTAAATACATGTAATGGAATATTTTAAAAATGACTTAAGTCTGCCCTGCAGTGGTCTTAAAGTTATGACAAAATCTAAGACAAATTTTTGTCTAAGACCTTTTGTGAATCCCATTTTGTCTAAGCAAAAAAAAGTCTTAACTTTATGACAAAATTCTTGCACAGTTAAGACTTTTCTCTTAAAGTTATGACAATTTTTTGCTTAAGACCTTTTGTGAATCCCGGCCCTGGTGCTTCTTATGCCAGTGTGCTCAAGGCTCAAAACCAGTATAGATCAAATAGTCCAAACTCAAGTACAAAAGTACTTTCAGACAGCAAATCAAACAAATGTTATCCAAAGGTTCGAACCTCTCCCAAAATGTGTTGAAAGTAAAGTAAATGTCAAAAACTTTACATCGCTGACAAAAAAGTCAGATGTGTCCTGTAACATTAGATCAAACAACACTTTGAATACAAAAGTAGCCAAAGTATTCACACCAAATATACAGGGTTCCATTCATGTGCATAATAGATTCAATGTGTTAAGCAATATTGATTCGTGTGACGGGAGTGAAAAACATCATAGTAACAATCCTGTTAATGTGGTTAACAAAAATAAATACACAGATACCACGAGCAAAAATGATTTTGGTGCACAAATCCAAAATAAGGATATGGATGACAACAATGTCAAAGGTAAGTCAAAATGTATACAAAAGGTGTATGGGAAAAATGTCAAATGTTCTATGAACAACACAGTGATATTAATTGAGAGTGATGAAAAATACGACTTAGAACTTAGGTTCAAACCCAGACATAGACAACGGATAGGGAAAGCCAAAAATAATTCCACTTTTCAGTTATGGGATAACCAAACAAAAGACAAATACGGTTATATTTCATTAGGCGACTTAATGATACCAGAAAGAAATGACAAAAATAAATCGATCTCAAATATCAAAGTCCTTCATGAAACCATCAAAAAGTCGAAAAATTTTAATTTTATGCAAGCTCAAGTCCAGGTCCCTTCTCAATTAAATAAAGGAAAAAGGGTGCACCTGGGTAAGGGGTTCATTGAGAGGACATAGCCTCATACAAACATGTTGGTGCCTGCAAGGTGGAGTGTAGGGAATGCCCAAATAAAATATAGTAATTGGCGCCTGCGCCTGGTGGTGGCATGTGGGCTTGTTGGATCCCCCCTCCAAAGCAAGATACTGGATTCCCTGTATTTCACAGAATGTTTTTCTGTGTGAATGCACAGAGACTGGAGTCGCCTTTTGGCTAAAATACTGAACACTGATGTAGTGTTCAAACACTGATGTAGTGTTCAAACATTATTACAGAATGGTTTTCTGGTATTTCCAGTATATTATATTGTCTGGAGTGTTTTTGTTTTAAGATCCTTGCCTTTATTAGATGCAGGATCTTGTATTCTGGTAGGGACCCCATTAGTAATGAAATAATGTAATTACTTCTGGTGGTGGTGGGTATGGGTGTACCACTCATAGGGATGTTAAAAGTATTTGCACTTTAAACTGTAGGTTGTTGGAATAGCAGACAGAGCTGTGTCACTGGCACTCATTGTTACCCGTTGATAAATAGATAAATATGAGTTTGTGTGTCAGTGACAGACTGTTAATCCCTCAATTAACTGCCTTATATTGTCCAAAGTGTTTGGCAATATTTCAAAAATACTACGGATTTTCTCATCAGAAGCTGAACAGTCATCCCACATTTGGTCCTAAGGTACAAAAAACCTATCCACTTATATCCGCCAATTTGAGTGGATTATCTGCCAAATAGAGCCTCTAAAATGAGGATTTGGCGGATTTGGGATTTTTGGAGAGGAAACAGATATGAAATCTTAAATATTGGTTATTTAAAGTGTTTTCAGTCATAATAACCATTAAATATCAATGAGATAGCTATTTTAAAGAGATTGTGGCTCTATACAAGTTCAAACCATTTGTGTGTTAAGTATTGGCTGAACACACAATTTTATGGGAGTAAAGGTTTGAATAAATATGTAGATACACAAATAAAAGGACTTGTGAGGAAAGAGCATAATAGCTCCATAAATTGATCAAGATGACCATTACATTCACAAAGTGCAGCTAGGTGGCTGTACAACTGAATTACTGATTGCAATTGTCTGAACAAATGTGGAGCAAAGGCGTCAAAACAGGTATTTCATATTGTAATGAGCAAAGTTGGATGTGTGTGCTGGCATATGTCTATTTATGTGTGTGTTGGTTAACTCTTTGTTGTCTCAAATCAGTTTGTGATGACTGATAACAGCCAAAATCAGCATATTGTTTGGATATCAGTTGGTAGGTCAATTTTGGTGCTACTTAGGTGAGATTAATGCATATTTAATTGTTAGGTTGGTATTAATGTGGAAAAAACGTAAATTTTCCATCAAAAATCCCAATTCCTAGCTGAACATGCTTTTGGAAAATCTCAAAGTTAGATGTGAAATACTGAACATATCAAGTGAATTTTTGGATATCATAACAATCTCCCTTTTTAAAATGAGGGGACGTTTTAATAATGGTGATATCTTGAAAAAAGTACCAGAAGAAAAAAATGAAATCTTCATATTTGGCACAAAGAAAACATTTAATGCAAATAACATATGAGTTAATAACAACAAAGTAATACTTTGATTGGTAATACTTTATACTATTATCAATTGTTAAATACCACTAACATATAAACACATTCACTGACTGATGGTAAGTGCTTTGAATTCAAACTCAGAATATTGGTAGTGAGGGTAACTAAGTTACTGGTAAGATTACCAGGTTACAGTGAGGTATGATTAATGATGGTAGATTGACCTCATAGTGAGTCATTTACGTTATTGTCATATGTGACGTCACATTAGTGACGCCCCTGAGGTGTCAGCCCTTGTATGAAGTGCCCAATATAAAAATAAAGGAGAAAGGGTGCACCTGGGTAAGGGGTGCATTGAGAGGACATAGTCTCATACAAACATGTTGGTGCCTGCAAAAAAAATTTGTTCAATACTACGTAAAACGAAGTTACCCAGAAAATCCCCTAGAAAACACTTTAAAAGGGCATCGAAATATAAACAGGATGATTTACTAGATGTCTACTAGAAAAGCCACCAGTGAAAACCCCAGTCATGGTAACAAACTATAACCCCATGAATCCCAACATTAAAGAAATAATCCACAGAAATTGGAATATAATTACTAATAGCCCGAACTGTGGACCAATTTTTCAGGACAAAAACCTAATTGGTTTTAGAAGACTCCCCCAACTTAAGGGAATATCTAACCAATGCAACTCACAAATTACCCACCAACCTTAATGGGAAGAGTACCTCTCATATCCCCATCTGCGCATGATTAGACACAATTAGCACGATTGAACTTCACAAAAAGTCACACAAACCTATAAACTTGCCAAAACACATCACATGTGAACTGTCCAATAGCATATATCTGATTCCTTTCACTAAATGCCATGTGCAATATGTAGGTGAAACAAAAAGGGCATTTAGAAATAGAATGTATGAATATAAATCATCAGTCCAAAAAAGGACAAAGCACACCTGTATCACATTATTTCAAGAATGATGGACACAGCCACAAGCATAAGCAGTTCAGTGTGCTAGAGTATTGCACCCAGCAGTCAGCCCTTCTCTTTCCTCTGTAAGCTGTATCTGTACTGGAATCTGCAGCTCTTCTTGTTCAACAGAATTTAGGTTGTATTGTCGAGCAAGAGGATGTGCCAGCCATATCAACAATGTATAAAGTAAACACTAAAAACTAAAACCTTAAGTTAAAATTTCTTGAAAAAAAAATTTCTATCTCACCTCTTTGTTCTCAAGACTTGAAATGGGAGATGGAAGGTTGTAATTCATGGAGGACAAGGACTAGCCAATCAAAAGTCAGGAGACAAACCCAGCTGATTCATACTAAATCTTGATCGATAATAGGTTCCCCTAGCACTGACCTACCTGGCACCCTAATGTTGGCCCGAATTAGAATAGTATTTGGAATTTGTTATTTTAATGTAAGGTGGCCTCAAACCAAGTAATTTTACTGTGTGAATAAATTTAAGCTAATAAAGGTATATTTAAATACAAGAGATGTAGATTTTCTTCTATTAAAGCATTTTAGAAACAAACTATGGATTTGACAGAAGTAGCGAGTTTATTAATTTTTGAAGCAAGTCCCAAAACCTAAACTAGGGGGTAGTGCGAATTAGGCATTGAAGGCTACTTGATCAGAAGCGTCATGATCTGTAGTAATGTATCTCCAGATGCATTCTGATGTCCAGGTGCCATGGTTTTGTATGTCCAGTAATGCTACATTTGAATTAAAGGAAGGCATGGAAGGTGAGAGATGAAAATTTAAGGTTAAGTGTCTCAATAATAATTGTGAAAGAATCTGTCATGGACGCCCACCCAGTATTAGTTTTGTATTGAAAGAGAGGGAAATGTTTACCACCATGTGTTACGATCAGAACATTTTTAATTTCTGCCACTGGGGAGAGAAGTGATGAAAATCTTTATTATCAAAAATTATATTTGCCTTGGCTAAATGATACATAGGAGAATAGGAGTGAAGCGGTACCAAATTAAACAGTGTCAGAAAGGAAAAAGATGCAAAGGTATAAATAGATTTGAAGACCTAGCCCATAAACATCTAGTCACAAAGTTTTACTATCATGAAAAGTGTTTCAATGTCAATAATCTTTTTAATGAGACTTTCAGTGGTCTGTGTAAGTTAACGGCCCTCTGAAAATACTTATTTTTGGGATCATCAAACATGGAAGTGGGTAACCCAACAGGCCTGGTCATTCCTGAATTTAAAATATGCACCACTGCCTCATTATCAATTGAGACTTTTTATTGACCCATTGAAGGTGCCAGACTTTAAGAGCAGCTAAAATGTTAAGCATCTCCAGGTGAGCTATTTTAAAGTCAAGATAACCCAAAGGAATAGGGCATACAGAGCATACAGCCAAATACTCCACCTGGCACCTAGCATCTAATTCAAGTGAGACACTGATAGGATTTTGGTCAGAAAAGGTCACCCCATTCAAAGTGGACATGAAGTTCTAAAGCCATATAATATCTAGTCTGGCTTCTTCAGTTAGTTCTCTGAGAAATCTGTCTTCCATAGATCCATAGGAAGTCAAGTAACCGGTTTAAAAAGAAACAAGATATTTTGACACACTTACTTACATAAAGTAAGATACCTAGTATATTGCAACTAGCGTTTGGAGCAATGTGATTTTTGGTTCCAAGTTTGACACATTTTTATTATTTCTTGTAGTTTTGAATTAGGAATGGACATAGTAAATGTTTTGTGCATAGTATTATACCTATTAATGCGTGTGGTAGGGGACACAAGTTTTTTATTTGAAAAATGAAAACCTAGACGATCAAGAAGCATGCACAAATTAAGAGGCATCAATCAATCTTCGGACATGAATCCCAAGTATATCATCTATGTAATTCATCACATCAAAGCTATGATGTTTTGTGCATAGTATTACACCTATTAATGCGTGTGGTAGGGGACACAAGTTTTTTTATTTGAATAATAAAAACCTAGACGATCAAGAAGCATGCACAAATTAAGAGGCATCAATCAATCTTCGGACATGAATCCCAAGTATATCATCTATGTAATTCATCACATCAAAGCTATGATGTTTTGTGCATAGTATTACACCTATTAATGCGTGTGGTAGGGGACACAAGTTTTTTTATTTGAATAATAAAAACCTAGACGATCAAGAAGCATGCACAAATTAAGAGGCATCAATCAATCTTCGGACATGAATCCCAAGTATATCATCTATGTAATTCATCACATCAAAGCTATGATGATGCATTATGTGATGCACAGCATCCCTTAAGCATTGGAACAGGGCACAGAGAAAGATTGGGAAAATATTTTTTGCTAGCTCATACTTTGCCAGTAGAAAATAAAATACGAGATATTCAATATAAAATTCTACTTAGGTTTGTTACAACTAATAAGCTTTTGTATAAAATCAAGAAAATAAACAATCCAAATTGCGGTTGGTGTTTGTTTCAAGTTCAAACTATTGAACATCTAATTTTAGAATGCCCATACATCAAAAAGTTTTGGATTAAATTATTTGAATTTTGGAATGTTGGCAACAATGAATACAATATACAATATAGTATGAAATATATTTTATTTGGCTATAGTACAGATAACATTACTATGCACAAACCTTTGAACATTCTAATTTTGCAAGCAAAATCATATGTTTACAATTGTCATTTATAAGAAAAAAGTGTCAATTTGCGGGAATTCTTTGTCCATTTGAAACATAATGTTTCAATATATATATTAGCAACAACAAACACATCTGAATACAAAATAGTACAGGAAATTGAAAAGTTTGTAAGTAAAGTATAAAGTAAATTTAATAATAAACACACCTATTGTTGTTATCTGTGTTCAGTCCTGTCCTGTGTGAGTGTATCTGTGTTTAGTTTATGTAAAAAAGCTCTATCCCCAGTTAAAAGTGTATTCTGTAGTTGAACAATGTGTAAATAAATAAACAATTAGTGTACAACATACATTGTATGATAAACACTGTAAGGTTTCTGATGGGGGGTTCGCTTCCCTCGCCCCTCCAGATACTGTTGCACCTGTGTATAAAAAAGGGAAAATAAAGAGTTTTAAAAAAAATCTCAGAAAAATGAAGTCACACTCTATGGACAAATTTTGATACAGATTAAACATAAACATAGGTACGGATTAAACAACTCCCTCAATTGCAAAGATGACGAAGGAAGGACACCAGGATGTCAACACGGAACCACAGAAGTAGATCCCAGTGATGAAAACCCATCAGCAGAAGAATCTACATTGAGTGCCAATGACATGTCGGATTCTGACAATGACCCAGCAGTGTCCACGAATGCTGTAGTTTTAAGAACAGCCAGCACTAATGACAAATGCAAATAAACTTCAACCACGACCACTAGCTCACACCCAGTGCCTTTGCTGAAGTCATTAATTTCAACCAACTCAATTCCACATACACTACTTCTATCAGGAATTGTGACCTTTAAACCATCAATATTTGCCACAATGCAGAATGAAGAGGCTAGAATTTCTGCTAGACATCTGTGAGTACACAACCTTGTATTATTTAGACAATTCTCAAACTACACCTTTATTTGTTATGTCACTGAAAGACAGTGCAAAAAATATTTTAGGACCAAATACCCAGACATAGGGCCCTTTGGTCTTTAATGAACTGTTTGATGAGTTTAAGAAAGAATTTTATCCCAAAGGTATTGAATGTGAAAGAGAGATCAGTTACGACTCACTAAAACAGCAATATACAGAATCAGCACATAGTTATGCTCTCATGATGAACAGTTGGTGAAGAAGGCAGACACCATGACAAGTCAGACCTTCATCAGAGGACTCCTACCCATGTACAAGAATTAAGTACTAAGCAGAGGCCTGACAAGCTTCAAAGAGGAATTACACATCACAGCACTATTAGAAAGCAATGATATGGTGACCCAAGAGGACACAAACCAAGACATTACAAACCAGACTTTAAAGGACTTAGTGTCCTTCAATCTATGATGGGCACAACCACCAAGTCCTCTACAATAGACACTGAAACACAAGTAAGGTCACAGCCACCAAGGGTGAGTTATGAACTAATTACTGTACAAGGGCCAAAACAATAGCCTAAATATATTGCAGTGGGAAGGGACCGCTTCAAAAATAGTATCAAAATTAAAACATAGCATAACATAGAATAAATCAAAATTTGAGAGATGGTCAAAGCCAATACCTGTCCTCATATACATTTGATTCAAACAAGCCACTGTTTCACTAGGAATGCCCTGAAGACATACTAGTAGGCATGCTATGGGCTGATATTGGAGAAATCTAGCTTATTAAATTATAAAAACGCTTGTTAAAATACAGTTAGACTCACAAAACAAAAATATGTTGTTGACATATTTAGGTATCAAAAATTTGATTTTCAAAACCTATAGGTGCACAAAAATTCAAGAAAACTGGGTTCTATGAAAAAAAAATATGATGCAGAAATTATGAGCAAATATGTAAAACAAAACTAAATATAAATTCAGACATTTATGGAAAATTAAATATGGCCATTTACAGCCTGGTAGCTGTGAAGTGCCAGACAGTATTGTGCCAATTAAGGAGGAAGGAATAAAGTCAAAAGCTCTATTAGACATGGGAGCTACTGCAACTGTCGTAAGTTCCAAACTTGTACTACAATATGTGAGATTGACAAAATATAGAGACTTAAAAAGGGCCATGATACAGTTTGCTATGACAGCTGGTGGCAATCAAAATATAAAGCTTGACTGCTGAAGTCACTGCTGTAACTGTAAATATAGAAATTTTGTGAATACAATTTCATGTATTATTCTATGTTTGCCAGAACTGCAAAACGATGTAATTTGGGGGCGTGCCTTTCTTTAGACAGGAAGATATACAGGTAGGGTATGAATATGACATGACGGAAAGTTGGAAGGGCAGAGGAAACCAGTACATACAGTTAGTCAGGGTTCTGTACTGTTAACTGCCGACCAACAGCAAGCAAGTACTAGCTTTCCCACTTGAGGCCGTGGTGGGAACCGATCCCCAGCCTCAGATTGAAGGAAGGAAAAAATACCACCACTATCAGAGGTAATAATTGAGGGTGTATTAAATAATCAAGTGCCTGAGGGCAAAAAGGTTATGGTATGTGTTAATGCTGTAAATCAATTTACAATCTCTATAATTGGTGGCAGAACTTTGGTAAAAACAAGACCAAAACAACACTCCAGTCCTGTTACCAAACACAAAATATACACCCGTTAAATTGCCAAGAAACATGGTTGTAGGACAAATAGTGACTGTAAGGCAGGAATATATTATTGCATTGCCGTGACAATTAGATTCTATGTTTCACTCATCTTTTTCACAACAAACTAGACCTCAGACAAAAGTTATTCAAAGGCAGGGAGCGCCCAAAAACACTTCAAAACATCGCTTGCATACAGGCAGTATAAATGCACCAACATGAGTTAAATTAGGAGAAAAACAAAATGAAAGCTAAAATCTATAGTTAAACGAGCTTATTTGTAAGTGAAGTTTGATTGTGATTCTGTCGAATCACACACAGCAATGAAGGAATTACTTGCCCACCATGTTTAATGAGGTATATTGTTACAGTCAGAGTTTTTGGACCCTCCCATTTCTCTAATATAAGTCACAGCAATTACATTGTCAATTTGAAATCAAACATGCGTGTCATGTAAATCAGAGCAAAGTTATTTCAAAGCAAACAAAACAGCCTTCATTCCTAAGTAGTTTATGTGCTTATTGTGTTTTTCATTGGGTTAACTGGCCTCCAGGTTCCTTATTTGTGCATACATTTAAGACGCCCCATCCGAGGCTAGCTGAGTCTGTGGCAATAATCACAGATGGTTCACAATGGTTTAATGAGGAGGAAGCAGTGAATATATTTTCTGTCCACCAAAGTAACTGGTCACAGGCCTCATTAGAAAAACACATTTGCTTATCAAAGTTTGCATTTTCAAGGCTTGTGACTTATCTCTTTCTAAGTACCTATAATACAGTGGCCCATATTTTGACCCCTGGAAAGGAAGCCACAAGGAGTCCGATTACATGGCACCTCTGTCTAATGGAAGGACTAGACGTCTGGAGTAAACACAAGCATTCCCTAGTTAGCCTTTTGTTGGCTGTAAGCTGTACTTTCATTTTCTGCTTTTGAATTCAATTCAAAAGCAAGAAATTCCACTTTTTGAGAGGGAAAAAGCTCAGACTGGGTGTACCACAAAACCAAGTATTCTCAATAACTGTACACAAATCTTCACATTTTGAGCACATGTGTCAAAAGAATGCCCTTGTAAGTATAAGTCATCAATATAACTGGAAATTTTAAACATTTTTGATCATCAGAGCAAATATGAACTGAATAGTAGGCATGCGTGTAGCACTGTGTTCTTATCATGGCAGTTGAGATTTTAATATATCCATTTTGAAACGGTGATATGCAAATGACCTATTAAAGGTTTTTTTTAAATGAGGATAAGAGTGTGATCCATCCTTCTTTGGTCTTATAAATATATTTTATAAAAAGTCTCCTGGCTCACGTTTATATTCTACCTGTACAATTAAGTCTTGGAGTTCTTCTATCACTTGGTCAATTATAGTACTTTCAGCATCATTAAATGTCAATTTAGATGGCAAACCTGTTTGTTCAGCTGTTCCAAGTTTATAACCATTTACCATTTGTAATATGTCACGATCTGATGTTAATTTAGCCTACTGATCCTTACAAATCATTTTTTTAACCAACACAAAAACTTGCAATCAACATGATCTTGTTGGAACATTTCAGCAACAAATTGATCGAAGCTACATTGGCTAACACCAGTTTCAATTGAAGGGCAGGCTAGTTCCTTCTGCTAGCTTTGTCTCCCCATGTGGAACATGTTTGCTTTGTTGTCCCAACTCTTTTTGTCACTGCAACTAGCCCTCTGTGGCACAAAGCCACAGCGCTGCCCGTTTTTGACTGCCTTGGTATGGCTTCTTTTACAATAGAGAATTCTTGTTTCAGATTTTGCATTGTTTTGAGCATATCCCCAGGAGGGCCAAGAAAATTTCTGTTAGTGCTGTGGCACCAGAAGCTATAGCTTTTTGTATATTTGAAGCTTTGATGTCAACAGTATGCTGTAATTTTGTAGCTGTTGCCAGATTTCTTCATTATATCTCAGAACCACTAAGTTTGCGCAGTTTGCTGCTTCTTTGCAATGACCTGTAAGTTCAGGTTAGTTAAAAAATGGTCATTCACTTTAGCAGCCAGCTTTTCATTTACTGGGGGTCTTGTTATATCTTTGCCTTTAAAGGGGTGTTCAAGGGCATCCAAAATATCAATGTTACCTGCTCCTGCCTCAGATTCATAAAATAGATCATCCATATTATCTAGGTCAGCCCATTGGCTTTTTATCTCCGTAAGTCCATCATCATCGGTGTCAGAGTCATTATGACTTCTTTTTGTTGCAAGTGATGTCCAGGCTTCACCCATTTTCCACATTACATCAGCCATAGCAGACATACTTTTGTAATGCCTTGTAGGGCACTGGCATTAAAATTTGAGCTTAACTCTGCATTGTCTGTTTTGTGGGAATTTACCCCTTTGTATGTGACCATCATTGGGTCTTTTTGTGGGTTATTTTACAAGCTGGATACCTGTTTGGGGGCAATACCCTGATTGTAGAACTACTATTGCCACTATTAGAAATTTCTGGGACCATATTTCCTGTGCCAGCAAAGCTTAATTAAATAAATAATTAATTAATTAAATAATTGTTCTTGCAGACACAGAAAATTCCAAAAAAGAATTAATTATACAGAAGATATATAACCAAACATAAAAGTAAAACTGTATCATAAATGAGAGTGATGTAGCTAACATAAGTAACAAACATGAAGAAAAATCCACTAGAATTCATACAAAGACTAGATACTGAGATAACAGAAAAAAAACATGTCTACACTGAGTAATAGCATTCCTTGTACTGAGTGATATGCAGTCCTGCATCTCAGGTATTTCTGGAGTTGCTATGTGTGTGGTGAGATAGAACAACAACCACCACAGGGGAATTCCCAGTGACACAGACACACACAAACCTCACTGTAAACAGAAAGCTACATTCTATAAGAATGCAGTGCCAAACATTAATGATAAATGGACATGAACTAAAGCATTGCAATTCCAAGGTGAAGACAAAGTGAGACTACAATTATTACTGAGACAATAAGATGATCTATTTTATCATGAAGGTGAGAGATTACCAGCCTGTACATTGTGTCAACACAAAATGAATAGGAGTCTGGACACTAAACTGTGGAAACAAACAAGATGTAGATATAACCCTGTGCAGCAAGAAGCCAAAAGTGAAAAAATTAGTGAAATGGTGGAAGCAGGTATTATTACACCCTCTCAAAGTCAACACCTGAGTCCAATAATACTAGTCAAAAGGAAAAATTGACAATCTCCAAGATTTCTCTTTGATCCCAGAGCAAGCAACAAGTATGTAGTTACGAACCCCTTAACACTGACTGGTCCCCTTGCATGATGTGATTGATGCACTCCTCACAGGTCCTAAATATATAACCGGTCTAGACATTAAACAATCATTTTACCAAATAGAGTTGATTCCCAAGCACAGAAAATACAGGAATAAAACTAGAAACAGAGATGAGATGTGGCAACTTAAGTAATGCCCCATGGGAATCTGTGTGCTCTCAAAAGCATTAAAAGGCTTGTTATGGGGAAACATATATACATACATTTATTGACAATTTGTTGCTTGCGTCCCAACCAGCCAATATGCACCTCAAATTATTAGAGACAGTATTGCTTCAGAGACCACATCCTGAAGCTTAATGCTGAAAAGTCTGAATTTATAGTTAGTGAAATCTCATTTTAGGCTGTATAATTAGTAACAAAGGTTTAAGTTTAGATCCAAAAAAGGTTTAAACATTAGAGGAATGCAAATGACTAACAGAAAGGAACTGAAGCGATATTTGGGTTTCACTAATTTTCTCAGAAGAGTAGTAAAATCACACACTCTTATAGCAGTACCACTGTATGACTTATTAAAGATTTTAAGTGGACAGAGACATGTGAACAGGCATTTAGACAACTAAAATGAGGCCATAAAACAAGCACATACAATTTAGCTTAGTAGTTATGACAGGCCATTTTATGTAGATACTGATGCTTCTGGACTAGGTTGTGATGAAGTATTAATGCAAAAAGATGACAAAGGAAAATTACAACCAATACATTTTGTGTCATTTAGGTTCAATCCCAGAGAACAAAGACAATCAATTACTTTCCAAGAATCGCTAACCTTTGTTATGGCATTGAAATATTTTCATTAATATATTTCATTTGGCAAAGTAATAATTAGGACAGACCACAGAGCACTAATATACTTGTTCAAAAATGTATGCTCAGATAACCAGGTGTCAAGGATATTATCAGTGTTTGAAAGATATGATTTAGAAATTCAATTCACCCCAGGGAAATCAGATGTAGTCACATACTATGTGTCCTTAGCTTCTACAAGAAATTACAAGAATTTGCAGATACTATGAGTTTCTCAGTAGCAAGAAAATTAGAAACAAAACCAGAAAATTTCAAAAGACTACATGTGCCACCACTGTAAGAAAGTGAAGGCATAAAAAATAAACATTGGAAGCAAAATTCCACCGACTTAGTATTTACTGAGACAGACAATGCAGACAGATTTTTTATTATCACAATAAATCTGTTCCACATTCCAAAACAGCAGTAAAGCATAAACTAGATACTGTACTTGATTTAGATGAAATAAATGTAGACCCATTAAAGCAAGATATATTCAAAATGATTATAGACACTAAGAGAGAAACTTATTGAACCTGCCTAAAGAGACTATTTCTTATTGATGCAGATATTTCGTGTGTATTACAAAGATGTGCAGAAACTGTCCGGCATGAGCAATATGTAGCATTGTCAGTGTTATCATGTTCACTGTCAGATGACTTCCTTATTCCATCAGTGAGCTATTTACAATTTCTTCCCTACTACAAATGTCCTATATATTATACTAAGTATTCTGTATTAAGCACCACAGTAAAACTATTAAAATATAAAGGATGAATTGTGGCAGATAAATATGATGCACAATTAGTTCTATCTTTCCATTGAGAATACATAAACATGAGAATGTCAGTGAGAGTGATCAATTTTCCTTAATGCTATGCAGGAATTCATGTGCAATCACAGACTAACATAGCTAGTGTTGGGATACATCCATAGACATTACAGTAACTCAAGCTCTCTTTCAATGTAATTTACAACATATCATTTGTACCACAAGTGCAAAACAGAAATTGAATAATTAATACCTTGTATGTACAGAATTAAAAAAAATATTATTTGCGAACATTGTAGAGAAATACATTACTCATCAATTTAATACATTTATTTATTTATTTGGGGTTTTACGTTGCTTTCAACACTGTACAGGTCATATCACGACTGGTAGTCAGAAGGGCAGAGGAAACCAGTACATACAGTTCATCAGGGTTCTGTACTGTAAACTGCCAACCAACGGCAAGCAACTACCAGCTTTCCCCCTTGAGGCTGTGCCGAGAACCGAACCCCTCCCTCAGAGGTGGGAGGGAAGAGTGTTACCACTCTGCCACCGTGGCCCCTTCAATTTAAGACAGTTCTTTCAAGACAAGTGTACTGGATGAGTGCATACTACTACTAGCACAACCAAAGCTACTTATATAATATCATAGATGGCCACTACACATATTAATTAATGATACTATAAATAATAACGACTATCCACATAGTGAAGTACAACAGTAATACTTACCCAGTTGAGACTCTGAAGGGGACTGGTTGCTGCTTAACAAAAGTTTTCACCATCTTATTTTGTTAGAATTTTTAACTGCAACTCATTTATACATTCACTTACTGTAGTTGCTGCATGTTCATCCAGCAGTGATGTTATGTAAGTCAGTATTATGACAAAAGTGTTCTTTGTCACTTTTGTAAAAGTACTTTTTTATATAAAATATATCCAGTCAGTATCCAACTCAAGAAAAGAGTTAATGGTACATCTAGGTGGTAGAAGGTTATTTGGCTTTCTTATACACCATTTGCAGACTGAACACTAAAAGTACTTACCTATATGTAGGTGAGTTATCAGAAGGAGTTCCATCTTCAAAACATGATTTCCAGTGGCACAAATACTACTACCAACCTTTCACTGTTGTAGTGATATATATATAAGCCATGAAAGTAGTAATTGAATAGAGCTTTGATAAGTAAATAAAAATTAATAAGTATTTCTTTCAGCCATATTCCTTTAACTACTTACAGGACTATAGTATTGAGTTGAAGTTGTGTTTCTTACTTTCACCCTTCAGAGCATTTTCTCTATTCTTGGAAAATGTTCTCTTGTATGATATTTTGTCTCATCTATTCCCCCTTTCATTTGTTTGACTTAGAGTTCGCACATTTCCATTAATATTGCAGGATCCAATTACACTGCATGCTTGATTAATGTACTGATACAGTTTTACATGTCCTTTCTTTTTACACATGCATGCAAGTTAATTATTTATTTGACGCTCAGTTGTTTATGTAACAACATGCACTATAACACTTTACACTCAACTTCTTACCTATTGGACTCAATAGACTTGATTATAAGTTAATTTCTTTATATTTATGAGGCCATATTTATTAAAAGTGCTGTGATCACTTATGCCTCAATATTTAATTTACTGTTTCTCTACACATCGCTTATTGTTCAATGTTACTTGCAATTGTATTAATTACATGTGTATTTCAGGTGGAGAATGTGAACCTCTTCTCCCACCTTAACAATTTTCAGTTGATTGGTTGCTATCTAGAAAAACTTGACATTCCTTGATTCAAATTCCAGCTTGTTGTCTTAGTAGCTATGATTGGGCCTGATCAACCCACATCATTAGTTGATACTTCATCAATAATTCTCAATGTTTCATAGTTTACCATTCTACCAAAAGGTGATAATCGGAATAAATTTTTTTAGTATCTTGAGACATAGCCTACGTAAACATTTCCATGACATACACTGTGATCAGCACGGCCTCTAAGGGGGCCTGCTGGGCCAGTTTATGGCCTACCTTAAATTCTTAGGTATTTCATTAACACCTTACCTGTTGTTTACATAACAACCAATCAGATTCAATTGGGGTTCTAATTCATAGCCCCAGAAACTTGGGGCCATTTTGAATTAAGATTTTGAAGAGTAAACAAGTGATCTGAAGAAATTTTATTTCCCTCCTCCCACCCTGCTACATAGGAACTGTGGTGGACACTACTAGGTCAAATTTGACCTTAGGTGGCTCCAAGCTGACCTTGGATGACCCTCTCTCGATTATGACATATGTAACAATGCACAGACCCTGTAGGCTCAAGGAAGGGCCAGGCAATACCAATTTTATTGAAATCTTTTAAAACTTTGTCATTAACTATGCTAACATGTAAATAAATTCCTCAAACCAGAATTGACCTTCACTTGACCTTTCATCTGACCTAGGAAACTGACGTGACTAGTTATCTGTGATACTCCATATATGTTGTTGCAATTCCACCTGCAAATGCTTCGGGCAAAGAAGGTTTTATAAAATGAAATCAAAACTTAATGCTCATGGGTATTCTTGTGAGACCTAATTATTATTTTTCCATTGTCACATTTAATTTTATTATTTGGTAAAATATTGGTATGATAATATTACTTTATGACGAATTGTCATTTGGTGCAGTTTATTGATAGATAACTATGAATATCTGTTGATTGTACGTCCATTTAGATTGTTTAATGACTATATAGTGTTATTATGGACAATCCTTGTGTTCAGGGTTACAGCAGAAATAAATAAACAGATTATTTAACTATACAAAACATAATGGTTAGCTAGAGACTATGAAGGACCATTGCAAGTTAATAGATGCAGAAGATAAAAGATCCATGAGGGTTTTGCCCAGTCACACCAGTTCCGGAACCAGTTTGGCATGGTTTTCCCTGGACTTCAGTCTTATGTCCAGATTTGCTTACTTTTTTTGGAGAGTAAGTCATTCACAAATACACCTCATGGTGTTTTGCATGTGTCGCATGGTAAATATAAATTGTTGTCAGACCATTTTATTCTGTGTATTCAGACTTTCAGCTGCCTACAAATGCCAGGCGGGTATGTATTATATAAACATTGAAGATTACAATTATTTGAATCATTTTAATATAAACCATTTGATTATCAATTCAATTTTATGAATTAAAAGGGTGGATTTAATGCTGGATGTTTAACAGAGTTTAACAGAAAGCTAATTGAATAAAACATTATCATGAAGAAATAAGTGTTGGAAGAAATTGCATTGGTCAACTGTTTGTGTATTGAAAACTGTTGTGAACTATTGGAAACTTGTGAACTGTTGGAAGACAATAAATTCAAGTCCAGGACAATGACTGTGTTTTTTGTTTGTATGATCAAAGGATCCAATTGTCCAATTTCCACAGTAATGGTAGGTACAGCAATCTGATACCTCACTCCCGAAAACACAGAAAAACTTACTTAGTGAAAAGGAAGGTAACGTCATCAGATGGACAGTTAGACACCCCCACTGATAACACGATGATGGATTACATTAGGTATCAGTACATTCTATTGACTTCAAAGTACATAATGATCAACCTAACCTTGAATGTCATGCCAAAAAGTAAGTAATTCATTATTGGTTGCAAGTGTGACCACTAGGGATTAAGGGAAGCTAGGTTAAAGAAATCTATATAACATTTTGCCTACTGCGAGATAAAAGAGCTTGGGCAATTTCCACTTTCAGTTAAAATAGGTAGATATACAATGCTACACATTGACAGAAAGTGCTTTCCATTTCTGGGTTTCCATTGACGGCGGCTTTCACTTTGTATATATATGTGGTCAACTTCCACCAGAAGAAAAATGTGTAAAATCATGAATTCAATTAGTAAGTACTTTTAGAGGTTTAGAAACTAAGGTTAAAGAGGTCTTTGAAAGCAGTGTGTCATGATATTGAGGAATGATGCCAGATATTACCTTTGTTACCCCATCAAACATTATTATCAGCAATATTTAAAGTAAGTGACATATAAGACCTGTGGTGGACTGAGAGTGAAACTGTTATTTTGTACTATGTAATTGATGTGAACATGTCACTGTAACAAAGGAGTAAATAAATGCAATAAATTGGTTTGAACCACGCACCAAAGAAGTAAAAAACCAAATGTTTAAAGGTCAAAGCTGTCATTCAATAGTTAAAGTGGTGCCAGGAGAGCCTCACTGTGAGTGCTACATGTTGTCATGAAGTAGACTGGAAATAATAATATTGACAACATACAAGTTATTAAATACAAACTTGCTAACCAGTTCATCACCCAGGCCCAAATTGGTAAGAAGGGCTCTGGTATGCACTTGTAAAAACTAGTAAAATAATACACATAATCATCCTGTGTGGCTTGTCTCCATTAGGGAAGTACCGTTTTTGAAAATTTCTACCGTTAATCCAAAAACTCCATTATGCTCATTTTACATCTGCCTTGGTGCTATTGCTGAAAGAATAAATAAAATAACCTCTTTAATCTCCTCTTTTGGACACAATTATTCGATAATTAGACATGCAGATTTGCCCACTGTGTCGTTTGATCCCCTTTTATTACACCCACTAACCACTCTAATCTCCACTCTAATTTTATGTTCAGTTTCAAACTTTTAACCCCACCAAGATCTCAAATATGATACTCGTATATATCTTACTGGCTATCCAACCAGTCATTGCTGCATATCAGCACCAAAGTAACTCAAGCATTCAGTGTACTGATGTTGTCAGTTTCTGTTCCTTCAAACCCCCCATCACAACTTTAGGCCTACATTTCGTCATCAAATCCTCAATATCAATTCCACCAACCCTACCACCTTTCCGCCTTTTCATCCTATTCCTGCTTGCTGGTGACATCAACCCAAACTCAGTACCACTCAAGTGTCCAAAGGTCACCAACGCAAATACACAACAAATATCCTGCCATTGCAAAATTTATTTCTGATAATGGCACTGATCTCTTTGCAATGTCCAAGACTTGGATCAGACCTGACACCAAAGTGCCAATCTGTCTGAAATCACCCCAGCAGGTTACAATCTCTATCAACAGCCACGAGAGGTCTGTCACGGTGGAGGAATGGGCTTTTTGGTCAAAGATGGATTGGATTGTTCCATTGTTCCAACAAAGACCTGCAGCACCTTTGAAAATTTCCTCCTTAAGATATCCCTACAAAAGAATCTTTTTACTATCTGAATATATATAGACCACCATCCTCCGGTACCACATCCTTTTTTGAACAGTTTCAGTCACTTTGGAGGATATTCATCATACCACGGAAAATTTGGTGATCATCGGCAACTTCAATTTTCACCTTGAAACAACATCCTCAAATTCAAAAACCTTTATTTGGGGTTTTACATTGCTTTCAACACTGTACAGGTCATATCACGACGGGTAGTTGGAAGGGCAGAGGAAACCAGTACATAGAGTTCGCTAGGGCTGTGCACTGTAAACTGCCGACCAACGGCAAGCAACTACCAGCTTTCCCACTTGAGCCCGTTGCAATGTCCAAGACTTGGATCAGACCTGACACCAAAGTGCCAATCTGTCTGAAATCACCCCAGCAGGTTACAATCTCTATCAACAGCCACGGCCTCAGAGGTGGGAAGCAAGAGTGTTACCACTCTGCCACCGTGGCCCCTCAAAAACCTTTCATTCATTTATTGATTCATTTGATTTAATTCAGAAAGTCAACTTCCCAGCTCACATTCATGGACATACACTTGACCTGATTTTAACCAAATCCAGCAATGACAATATTTTCAATGTCCATACCACTGATACTTTTTCCGACCATTTTTCAATTAGTTTTACAATAAATCTCTCAACCCCCATATCCCAAAGTAATGCTACCATAAAATTGATATAGAGAAAATGAAAACAAATCTCCTTGCTTCTGAACTACTTAATAGTCCATCTAAGGAAGTCGATACTCTCTATGAACAATATCACACTACCTTGTCCAACCTTATCAACAAACACGCACCACCACATACCAAACATGCCAAGGTGAAGTAGATCCCAGGATGGGTTAACAAAATAGTAAGTGTGGCAAAAGAGATCAAGCATTTGTTTAAACACATTTGGCGCAGAAATAAATCTACCTTCAATAGATCCCAATACATGTCCACCAGTACAATAAAATCAAAATAAAGTCCAAATCTGAATTCCTCAAAGCAAAAATTCGGGACAATCACCACAACCCACAAAAATTATGGCGAGTCCTGGGTAATGTGTAACACAGACTCCCAGGAAAGATCCTCCCATCAATAAATCTCCCTCAGCTTTTGGCTGACAGATTTGTGGAGTTCTTTACACACAAAAAATGAAAAAATATGCTCAACTTTCTCTACTTCCCTGAATTTGCAACACATCACCCCAGACTCTCCTTCTCCCTGTTTGCATCTTTCTCTACAGTAACTGAAAATCAAGTTACCAAAATCATAATAGACTCTCCAAGTAAATCATGTTCCCTTGACCCTTGGCACACTTTTCTTGTTCTTGAGTATCTGGATATTCTCATCACCCCCATCAGCGCCTCTCTTGAACAAGGGAAGTGTCCTGATTTTTTAAGCAGGCCCATATAACCCCAATCCTTAAAAAAATCATCCTTAGACAAAGAAGTTTTCAAAAACTACAGGCCTGTCTCTAGTCTAAACTTTATTTCCAAGATACTTGAAAGGGTAGTAGCACTCTAGCTACAAACTCGCCTTGATGAAGCCGGCCTGATGACTGCCTTTCAGTCGGCTAAAAGAAAACACCCTTCTAAAATTGCCAAAGGGTCTGTCACAGCCCTTACCCCTTTAGATCTCTCTGCCACGTTTGATACCATTGACCACACCATTGTCCTGGACAGACTAAATGGTTACTATGGTATCAGTGAACTTGCACTCGCCTGGTTCAAATCATACCTGTCGGGAAGGACACACTCGGTCAAGGTAGGTAGCACACTCTCACATCCTGTTACCCTCCAGTATGGGGTCCCTCAAGGCTCTGTCCTTGGGCCAATTCTTTTTTCTCTCTACACTAACGCCATCAGCTCAATCATTCACTTTCACAGTAGTATTAATTACCATTTCTATGCTGATGACACCGAGTTATACATTACACTCTCTCCAGCAAATTTTTCTCACTCTATACAAAAACTAAAGAGCTGCCTAAATGACAAAAAATTCATGTTCACAAATAAATTAAAACTCAACCCTGACAAAACCAAGTTCATTATGATAGGTTTGAAAAACAACTGTAAACAACTCCGTCCTCACTTTCCAATTAATATTCTTGGTAATCAGGTCTCACCAGCACAAAGTGTCAAGAACTTAGGTGTGCTGTTTGCTTGTTATCACTCACTGATTTTGAGTTAAGGAAATTGCAGCTAGTCTAAAATTTTCTCACATCACCCCTCAACTGAAAAAACTCCATCGGCTCCCGGTCAGGTACAGGGTACAATTCAAAATAGGCCTCATTACATACAAATTCCTTAACCAAGATCAACCAGTTTACCTGAGAGAATTAATTCACCCCTACACTTCCAGAAATACAAGGCGTAGTACCCCTAAAATCAAGTTCCTTCATACCCTCACTTTTGTCTGCAGAGTTCATAAATCAGATGAACATTTTTCTAATTCTTTTAGTCACTATGCCCCAGTTCTTTGGAACTCTTTCCCCTTCCAAATAAGAAACAGTCCCTCTATTGCATCTTTCAGGAAACCTGAAAAAACACACACTAGTGGCATATCAGGTAATTTGGCAGACTTTAAAAATTAACAAAACATAATGTAAACAATAATGGTTGGTGTTTATTAGGCCCAAGCCGATATATTCTGGTTGCCAGCCTTCGTTCGACATCTAAACATAATATTGAGTAAGTACGCAAGTAAGTTGAAATTCAATTGCAGCTATTACTAAAGTACTAATTCCACCTAATGAATGTTATGTACATAAAAGAAGCAAATGGAAATACATGTAGCTAATATTTCGCAATAGGGCAAAAAATTATCACAAGAAATGACAAGCTGAAATGATAAAGATTACCAAAAAACAAACAACTGCCCATAATCAAAAGATAAAATAAAAGAGACAAATGCATAAATGTATAAATAGCACTATACAATCAAAGAGAAATGTATAATACAGTGCATTTAAAGGTAAACAAAACCAGAATATGTTAACTACCACTATTTGAAGTGTAATCAAGAAAACTTAAAGAAAACTGCCAGACATTTTTCAATTTTTATGGAACTGTTTTGAAAGCTATTCTGCCTTCAAACTACTTTTCCTCACTGTTCTCAGCCACGATCCAAAATGGCTTGTTTAGTTTACCACCAACCAGAGGCAAGCAACAGCCAGCTTTCCTACTTGAGATTGGGACTTGAGATTCAAAATCCAATCAGAGATTGGAGGCAAGTGTTACTACTGTGCCAATATGGCCCGGCAATCTGATTTTGGAGTAAAAAAGTCACCTACAAATTGCACATGCATTGCATTTGAGTTTGCGGCGTTATCCTGGACTTCACAATTTTTTTATTTTTTCCTCAAGCAACATGCAACCCATTAGCAAGGTTTATATATGCATGTGTTACATTTATTTACATATATATGACCACTAGATACACATTAATATATCAATTGTAAAATATAGGTCCTTGAAAAACACAGAAATATGTGTGGTTTCTGTGGGGTTTGTTTTTAGTACATAATAATTTTGAAATTAAGATGATTTACTTCAAACGGGAATGTGAAACCAAAATGCAAAAGAAGCATGCATGGCAACATTAACAACAGCAGACACAGCTTTTGTATTAACTAGATGAAATTGATGGACAGAACCACACAGTAGTCATGTATATGTCTGCCATTTGTGCTGACATTCGTTAAAGAAGCCACCAACAAAAAATCGCCAAGAACCTACACAAGTATGTTCAGTGGCCCAGCCAAAGTTGAGACTGAGACCTTTTGCGAAATCCACAAAGTCTAAGCTCATGGGTCCTAGCAAAATCTTCCAAAAATTGAGACAAAAGTCTCAAGTTTGAGCCTGAGACTGGGCTAAGATCTCTTGCGAAATCCACCCTGATGGCCCGGCTAAAACTGAGAGTGAGACCTTTTGTAAAATTCATAAAGGTTGAAACCATGGGCTTAAGAAAAATGTTCCGGCATTTTGAGACAAAAGTCTCAAGTTTGAGTCTAAGACAAGGCTAAGACCTTTCATGAAATTTGCTCCAGGTACATAACCATAACACCTTAGCTGAGGTAATAACTGTCATTTCACTTTACTCTGTACAAAACCTGTATAATAAAATTTGATTGAGTTTGAAATGATGCAGGTAAAGTTAAACAGTAGTTTCAGTTTCTTCTACAACTTTATGTCAGGATGAAATACCATTAGACAGAATACTGATCATAAAGTGGCTTCTGTAGTTTTCTGAAAGAACAAGACAGAAAAAGGTTTCGGTCTACTAGCATGAGCTGCAAAGCCATCAGGACACCAGTAGTGCACTGAAGTGCTCACCCACCCCAGGTACTAACATAGCCCATTGCCTCTGAACTTTTGTGAAAGACAGATACTCTTCACACTACACCACAATTCATGAAAGTCTGGAGACAAAAAAGGGAAGAAAGTGATCTCTAGAAGTTCAAGCCTTGCTAGAGCTCAGACTTCAAAATAAAAATTGTATGACTGTACAAACAGTGTACCTGATTTCTTTATTCCCATCAATTAGTTTATAATGAGTAAATGACAAAATTAACGGACACACAACTAACATAAAACAGCAGTTTTACCAAGGCCATAACTGCTCTAGTATGTTTCAATATACAGAAAAATCATACAAATGATTTATTCTTCTTGGGTCAAACTCGATTTTCATTCAGTCTTTATAGAAGTATTTGCGCAAATTCTTTTATATCAAGTTTGCTATTTTGATTGGTGTCGGCTATTTCCAGGAGTTGTGTTGTGTACTTGATAACACGATGAAATGAAGTGACCTGTAACAGAGAGTTAACACATTTTACAACCAGTATATCAAAATAGGTCTTTCATATTGTATACAAGAATTTACCCCATCAAAATAAGAAAAGTCAGCAAACCTTACAAGTTGAAATACACAGATAAACATAATGAGAGAATAATAGCATATGACATGGATGTATAATCCTCTCCCCTCTGGGTTGGGATAATATATTCAGATCTATCTGTGTATGCAAATAACTGGAAAGCTATACATCAGATGTGAATCATATTTTCAAACAATTTTGGGTCTACTTGGGGCTCAGATTTCCTGAAGTATGAGCTCAATCCTGGTAGAGTATCCAGAGTGTTTTTGTCCTTACTTTTCACAAATAATGTACTGCTTAATTTACTCAAAATATGATACCACAGAAGACTATATCCAAAAGGAAGGTGTGTATTGGGGTCAGTAATGGCAAACCAATTAGAGGAGGGGGGAATGAGAGGAGAAGCATGATGCCCATAGCAGAGAATCTCTTTGTAATCCTCCAACTACTCAACGAAGGACACATCTCATCATTTATTTTGTGTACATTTCAGCGTGTGGGCGAGTGTTTCTGATGAAAAATGCCACAATTTTATCTTTTCAAATTGGATATAGCAACTCCTATGTTGAGTTTCAGTAATGTTATCATCCATTAAATTCAATGATAGTGCATATATTGATATTTATATTTGGTTAAGTTATAATTTGTTATCTTATGCTTGATAATATTAATAGACATTACCTACCTAACTTTGGTCTATACAATCTTGGATATTTGGATTTTTTTAAATGTTAAAGGCATGGTTGTTTCACCTGCTTTTGAAGTCCCTGTAAATCTCTCATGAATCCTAAAATTTCATCATGGTCCAACTGAGAACTGTTGTCCTAAAACAATCACACCAAATAAACCTTTCACAATTTTAAGAGTTTTATTTCTAGACATAGAGTGCTATTTATGGTCTTGTGGTTGGAGAGGTTTACCTCAAACTACAAAATCTGCGTTTAAATCTGCAGCTCAAAAACACATTAATTGGGACATGTATTAAACCTGCTTATTGTCTAGTTAGGTGAATAGAAAATAGAAATGGACCACAGAAGAAATCTCAGTAACAATACAAAGGATGTATCAACTTATTTGGGGTTTTACATCGCGTTCAACACTGTACAGGTCATAGCACGACAGGCAATTTTTTGGGGAAGAGCAAACCAGTACATACAACTGGTCAAGGTTCTGTAATGTAAACTGCTGATTATCAGTAAGCAACTACCAACTTTCCTGCATAAGGTCTAGTGTTTGAACAGTCACCCACAGAGATGGGAGGTGACTGTGTTACCACTGCACCACCATGGCCCCCAGGATGGATAAATGAATGGATGAAGAAATGAAAGAATCATGTTTCATATTATAAGCTGTAAATCCTGGTGAAAGCAAATTATAACCCATTTCATTTTGTTTTACTCTTTTCATATAACAATCACACTCATAAAATCATAAGCTTTACTGTGTTGAAGGATTAAAATTTACACATATCTGAAATATTAAACCAAGGCACATAGACTCTTAAAAAGGTTACCACAGCAATGAATTGGTTATGTCACAGAGATGGACTAAGGTGGAACGATAAAATGTTTATGCTATAATAAACAGGATTTTCGAAATAATATATTCATATCAAGATATTTTGACACTGATAAGCACAGTAATAACATTTTTATTCCACAGTCATCGTTTAGGTATGTGCTTAACATAAAAACAGTTATACAATGTATAGACATCCTTCTCCTTTCATTGACAAAACTGGTTAACTTGTCCCTCAAAATGGCATTTTCCCAAATCCTTTAAAACAAGCTATTGTCACACCTCTCCTCAAAAAGTCCACTCTTTCAAAAGATGACTTGAAGAGCTATCGACCGGTGTCTGGTCTTAGCTTCTTGTCAAAATTGGTTGAGCGAATAGTGGCTGCCCAAATTAGATCTCACATGGATTCTCATGATCTTAGTAACACTTTCCAGTCAGCCTATAAGGTGGGGCACTCAACAGAAACTGCCTTGTTGTGCATCAAAAATGAGATTTACTTATCTCTGTCCAAGGGCATGCCTACAGCACTAGTGCTACTTGACCTGTCCACGGCTTTCAAGACTATCGATCATGACACACTCCTATCCTGTTTGTCAGCTAGGTTTGGCTTTGCTGGATCAGCACTAAAATGGTTTAGATCCTACCTCCAGGACTGTTTTCAGTCAGTTCAGTTCCAGTCTTTTGAATTTGTTCAAATGAAGTTTGGAGTCCCGCAAGGTTCTGTCTTAGGTCCTCTTCTGTTTCCCTCTATACAACACCTCTTGGTCAAGTCATCAGAAAATATACTGGAGTCAAATACCACTTCTATGGGGACGATACTCAGCTGTTCATTCACTTATCCCCTGATGATAATCTCAAGTCTTTTGACCATCTTAAATCCTGTTCGAATGATATTCAGGTCTGGATATCTGAAAACAAACTCAAGCTAAATCCTGTTAAAACAGAATTCATAGTCTTTGGCGCCAAAGACAGATTCAAATGACTCAGTGACTCATTTCACTGTCAATATCCTGGGTAATTGTCTCTCTCCCACAGATGTTGTATGCAATTTGGGTGTTCTGTTTGATGCAAAGTTTGTTTCACAAATCACGTAAATTCTGTCATCAAATCTTGTTTATTAGCCTCAGGGACCTTCATCGTATCAGGAGGTTTCTTTCCGTTGACACATCAGTGGTGATTGCAAATGCTCTGGTCAGTAGTCATTTATTATGATTATTGCAATTCTCTATTTTCAAAATGCTCTTGCACAGTCTGTCACTGGTGCTTCAAAGTACACTCACATCACATCCACCCTGAGGACACTTCATTGGCTACCCATCAGACAACGTATTATCTTCAAAACCCTAGTTTTGGTTTATAAGTACCTCACCACTGGCCAGCCTAAGTATTTTGTACCATATCTCTCCTTGTACAAATCTGCCATGAATACAAGACCTTCCAACCGCAAAAATTTGTGCCTCCAGGATCCTCATTATTGTGCTTCCATCCATAAATCAAAGGTCCATTTCAACAACAGTTTCTCATATGATGCCCCTAAGTTATGGAATGATCTTCCACATGATATCCACAGTGCTCCAAATCTCTTGTGTTTCAAAAGTCGACTAAAAACCTACCTATTTCGGAAATCATTTCCACCATAGCTTCTAACTACCAAACACCAGATTACCTCCCTGTGTACAACTTGGAACATGTCTAATGTCTTGATTATTTATGCTTTACGAACTGGATGGTGTGACTTAGAATCCGCAGATACGGAGATTAAGCACTTGGACAACTGATTGAACAACTGATTGATTTACTGTGTAAACATTAAAAGTTTCAGCAATTGTATTATTTGGATAAATCTATGTTTGGTATGGGGGAAATATTTTCAAAAAACCTCACATACATTACTATGCACTAACATATATTATATTACGTCTTTGTCACCAAAGGAGTTATTTTTGTTCTTTGTTGTTAACCAAAATAAATTACATATATTATACATGAACTATATCTGCTGACATCTCCATAGTTTGCCTCAAAACTTTTATCTTTTACTTGAATTTTGCCTGAAATTCGAGCAGAATATAAACTGATTGAACATACCTCATCATAATGCAGAAACATCTGTATAATTTCGTCCTCACTTGGAGGGACCTTATCCTGTGAAGCAAACATATAAAAATAGTTTGTATGCATCTTACTATACTATATATAGTGTGTGCAACAGAATTAGTGAGGTAAGGTATTATTAGAATGGAAGACCTCAGATGACCATAACTGGATCTGCATATGATATTTACTGGCTTGTTAAGAGACGGGGCCTGGCCAATGATTACCCAAGATGTTTGACACTATTGCTAGTTTGAGTAAATAATAACCTTTGACTTGTTTTGCTGTTTCTGCAATTGAGAACTCTGTCTTCATTCAACTGCGTTTACCACATTTCCCCAGCATGTTTAACCTTGATTACTGTGAAGAATTTATTATTGGAATATTATTTTTAAGTGGTAGATCACACAGATGTGGGTTTAATATACAGAGCTAAATGTTATTCTTATTGTAAAATGTATGGACAGTCCCTGCACTTACCGAAATGCTTAAAATGACATTAATTTAATGAAAGAATTTTGAATATTTGCACTTTTAGCACTTTGCCCTTTTATGTAAAAATTTTCCTCAAAATGAAGATGTTTTAAAAAGGTTGTCATAATAAATGATAAAATAATAGTCATTGCTAATAAAAATAGAATAATTCTAACTTACATGGTGATTAGCCATCTTCGCCAAGAAATTATCTTCTACTTTCAAAAGCCTGTATGGAAATAGACACAGTCTGTTTTTAAATCACTTCTACTGTCATGAGCTAACATAATACATAGCCTATTTTTAGGTGAGTGGGTTGCTGTGATATATCATCACAAAAACGGTGCAGAAATTATGAGCTACCAAATAAAGGCATTTTGTATTGTGATAGAAAATAAGTCATATGACCAAACTATAAGTGTTATGATCTGCCTTGTTATGGACACAAGTTTGGCATCTAATTATAGTCTGTCACATCTGCGTGGGTTCGCCTCCCACAAGTGACAAAGCTGTGGATCTGTCTCAATGTGACCCCGGCTGTTCACCGTGACATAAAAACCCCAATTTCTGACCTTGTTCCTGCTACAATTTATCAAATAATTCCCTTTATCTAACCATAACAAGAGTTAAAAAGATTAGTAACAGAGTGGAAAAGTAGACTCTGGCATTGAAAAGACAGTTTTACAGCAACCACCATTCTAAAGATTGGTGACCTATTGGGAATCATAGACAAATCGGCCTCCAGGAAAAACACACCATAGTTAAATTGGCCCCCTGGATATTACTGTACTCTCAAAGAGAATATATTTATTTCTGTGACAAGTGTTATGTTTACAATACACAAAAACAAGAAAACAAAACAATCATACAGAAAACACCCAGCCTGTAAGACTTATTAGCCACAATTTTATAAAAATTATTTTTCATAGAATGACACAGGTTATTCTAATTAAACAATTTGATACATAGAAAAGAAAAAAAAACACAAACTGTCAGTTTCTTAATACAACAGATTTTGGCACCTTGTGAAAGCAGAAGACATATATTTTCCATGAAACAAAGGGAAGTTACACAAAATCTGACATTGATCTATTTGGCTATAATTTAAGAAATCATTATTGTATCTCAAAACTTTACTAAACATAATATTTCGTAGATCTGAAAATTTTGGAGAGGTGAAAAGGAAATGTAAAATTCATTCTCAACATTATTTGTATCACATAAGGGACATATTCGATCATCACGTTTAATACCTGTAAATCTGCCAGTTTCTACAGCGAGAGATAAAGTACCGAATCTAAGTTAGGCTATACATGATCTAAGACTAGAATTTAAATTGAATACATAGTTTTCAACAGCATAATATAATTTTATCTTTCTCAACAGATGTAATTTTAATTTACTCTCTAAGTTCTCTTTCCAAATAATTTGATTGTTTTCGGATAGCTTCAGCTGAATAAAGTTCAGATTACATAAAGCCTTCCTGTCATACCACTGTACACCAGTTATTGACACCTTTGTCAAACTCCCAGTTAAATATTATTTTACACAATCTTGTCCCTGGACTTTCCTTTTTTGAGTTTGAGCGCATTAGAGGATGTTGCAACAAGTTTGCGTTTTAAAAAAAAATTTAATGTTTCTATTCTATTCTACCCATGGTTACCAGTCTGTTCAAAATGCGCAAAATTTCAATTTTCTTTCTAATACTACAATTTTTTCAACCCATAATCCCATTTATTGCCAATTTTGTTGAGAATTTAAAAGAAGTTAAAGACCTTGATGAAACATCAAAATGTCTTTGATAATCCTAGTCTAGTAACTGACAAATAAATAAGGACATATATGACATTCCTTTATTAAGAAGGATATAAAGAGGCCTTAGGGGAGAGTTGCTAAGGTGATCTTACCAATGGGATTGCAAAACTGATTACCCTAATTAACAAAGGATTGAGAGGATGATTTAGAGCTACACATTAACAGAATGTCTGATTTTCATTTCATAATTAAAACAAAGCTAGTCTCTGAGATTCATGTTTCAGCACCTACCGTTATATAAGAACAGGATAAAAACCATTTGCTTAAATGACAAACTTATGCACCACTGAGGCCTTTTAAAATGGGCATGCCATCTATATATAACTCAGGTCACAAACCTAAACTAGAGAAAATAGACTCAATGCTTTCCATGGTTCACCTATAGACATTCCACTCTTCTCAGTTGTCTTTAGCCTTGGTTGGGAGTTGGGGGTTCTGTTCTGAATGGTTCACTTCCTACTTAACTGCTCATTATCAGCCAATAAAAAATTAGTTCTGCTCTTTCTGATATTTATGCACTCCTATTTGATGTGCCCCAAGGTTCTGTCTTGGGTCAATGTATTGTTCTTATTGTACAGCACTACCTCAATTTGGTTATTAGAAAACATAAAGGAATAAAGTTTCGTTTTTGTCCAGATGGCATCCAAGTTAATGTACATTTATCCCAGGTGAATCATCTGCTACCTTTGAACAGGTGCCTGAATGATGTAAAAGAGTGGATGTCAACTAGTCAACTCAAATTGAATCCAGACAAGACTGAGTTGACTGTTTTTGGTTCAAAAAGACAGAAGGAGAAGTTAAAAGCATGTTTCCCAATTACCATCTTGGGTAATCCTCTTTGCCCTGCTGAGCCAGTCAAGAATTATACTTGTCAGGCAGTGTTTTACTCCTGAAGCTTCTGTACTTGTGGTCAATGCTTTTGTTAATAGTAGCTTGGATTACTGTAACTCACTCTAGGAGTCTCTCTGCATTCAATCTACATAAATTAAAGTGCAACTAAAATAATGCAGCTACAGTTGTATTAAATACCAGTAGACACACTAGTATAACTCATCTGCTTAAAAATGCATTAGTTTTCTGTTAAACATTGCAGTTTTTAAAACAACCACACATGTTTACAGGTTTCTTTACACTGGTTTTCCCAAGTTTCCCGTATATCTCTTCTTACAGCAGTTCTTACAATACCAAGCGAAGTCAAATTTCCTTGTCGTTACAAAGTCCCTTTATTCACAAATCTGTTTGGTTTGGGTACGCTTTTGCTTTTGATGCCCCCACTGTTTGGAATGCTCTTCTTGATGAGATTCCTGCATCCCACTCCCTAGCCTCTTTCAGAGGGCAGCTTGAAATCTACATGTACACCAAGACATACATGCCTTAGTGACAATCACCCCCTGGCATTCTCTATGGTGCTTGACCTCATTCCTCTCCCTGGACACTGGAATTGGTTGATTCTTTTGCTTCTGTTGCACCTTAGAGTCCTCTTTGAATAAGGGAGATTAAGCACTCTAAAAGTCAAATTAGAATTAGACCTAATTAGAATTAGTCATATGTTGACCTAAGATATGCAGCGGTCTCATTTTTAGCGCAAGGTTGTTTATACTGTAGTGAGGCTTGCTTTTCTAGAGATTCTGTTTCCTTTGTCAGCAGATTTTCATCACAATCGCACAACACGAGTACTCCCCTCTTCACTGAAGTTAAACAGCAATAGGCTATGTTAGTACTTGGATGAGTGACTGCCTGAGAACGCTACTCATGTGTCTGAAGGCTTTGCTTTTAATAGACCAAAACCCCTTTTGGCATTGTTAAAGATAAAAACATTGAAGAAGCTATTAAATTATTTTCATGTTGAAAGTATATATTTTGTGATTTGATCTTCAAAAATGCAACATGATATAATTTTTGGAATAATAGCTGTAGAAATATAATATGAACAGAGTTTAATTAACAACATAATCATTTCATTAAATATCTGCCGCTGGCTTTTCTGAGAAGCCACCCAATAACATAATTATAGCAAGAACATGCATCCACCAAGGCAGATAATAAATAGAAATTGCATAAGTTGGACAAAGTGTATCCCCAGAAGGGACATGGTGAAACACAGTGAAATCATGGGGATCCGGATCAGTTTCATAATTTACTGTGATCTTAGTTAGCCCAAGACACATGTTCTAACTTTTTATGAAGGTCCAAGAGTAGTATTTGCATAATCCAGCTAACAAACAAAAAGACAAACAACAGTCAGGAATTTAACGTGCCCCTCATCAGTATTTGAATGGAAAAATTTACAACAACCACAAGCGATTGTGGTTCCTTATATCAACAAAAGAGACAGTGCTTCCATCAACATGTCAGACACTTATTATTTAAAACAAGGGGTGTAATAATACTTAAATGGAAAATCCAGATTATTATTTACATGTAGACAGTAATCCATATCACTCTCAAAAATTTAATGTGATCTAAGTTTGACCAAGACTCGTCTTCTGATTTTTTTTTCAGGAAGATACAAGCTATTAGAGTATTTGTGTAATCCTGCAAACAATCTTACAGACAAACAGATATATATATATAAAAGGCCATGAAAACAATACCGCCTTGGCACAGGTAGTTAAGCATTAAAACCTCCCAACATTTGTTATTTTTGTTTAATTTATTTTGAAATACACAATAAGGTACTTTCAGCACTAGGGGCCGGTTTCATGGAACCCCCTAAAGATAAAGGTCAACTAAAATGCAAGCATTTCTTTGAATTTCTATCTTCTTTAAAATCCCAATTTCACAAAGCCTCCTTCCCTAAAGGAGACCTTGAAAAGTCCCTTAAATTGCAAGGAAGCTATGGACCTACCTTAAATTTAAGGAAGTGTCCTTCAAGGAATGTTTAATAACTTTAAAGAACATTTCATCCCTCCTTAAGGTTCAAGGAATACCTTTGGTAAGGAGAGCTAAAGGAGGCTTTGTGAGACTGAATTTTAAGGTGGCCTTACTAAAGGAGGTCCTTTCCAAAGGAGGTTTCATGAAACCGACCCCTGAGCACCAAACACTTGGTTGGAATGATCACTTTTTATGCACAAAAGTCCTAGTTTATTGATACACTGCATGCAGTTTATATCATGTCTGTTGACATCTTAAACAGATTATTCAAAGTTCTACTTACACAGCTGCTTCTGATAAATCCAGCTTCCCATCGGAATTGACATCAAGTTTGCTTAACTGGCCAAAACAAAATTCTGACAAAACTATAATGAAAAATGACAAACTGCCACTGCCATTATTACATGCAGATGAAATGAATTTCTGATTCTAATGATTGACACCGTTTCTCAGATGCTTAGTTGGCACCTTTCCATGCATTTGTTTCTTTTTGCATGTGATACACCCTTGTGATACTAAAGATTATACCAACAATATTTGAAATATATTAATTGGACTTTTGTTAAACATCACTTTCGAAGATGTCAACAAAGAAACATAAAGAATTTTTCCCTATTATTCGCCATTTGTGTTACAACTAAGTGATGCTGATCAGATATATACTAACCTGGTATACTTTTCATCAATAAATGTGTCAGACATAGAGTCTGTCATATTGTGGAGTTATAGCAGCATACAAGTACTTTTATTGCATTACATTTATTGCTTGTTTTTTACGTTTTCAAATGGGGCCGCGGTGGCAGAGTGGTAACACTCTTGCCTCCCACTTCTGAGGCCGGGGTTCGATTCCAGGCACCGCCTCAAGTGGAAAAGCTGGTAGTTGCTTGACGTTGGTCGGCAGTTTACAGTACAGAACCCTAACAAACTGTATGTACTGGTTTCCTCTGCCCTTCCAACTACCCGTCGTGATATGATCTGTACAGTGTTGAAAGCAACGTAAAACCCCAAATAAATAAATAAATTTACGTTTTCAACTTATTGCCTATTTTGCAGGGGCCGATTTGCAGAAGGCCAATTTGGCAAAGGGCTGATTTGTCTATGGTTTTTCTTTATGACCCCACTCTTATAAATGCTCTCTGAAAGCAGCCTTCTATCCTTTAATGCATGTTGAAGAATTAGCCAAACCAAAAAATCATCCTCCCCCCTTCCCCCTTTTCTAATCTAATCTAATCTACTGCTTTGCAGGGGCAATATCTTCCTCACAAAGAGAAACTCAGTGCACTAGTTAATGGGCGGTCAAGTGCAGTGATCAAGAGTTATGGGTGTGTCCAAGAGGAAAGGATACTAAAACATGGTTCTGTTATATCCAATGGCCTAATGCTACACCTAAACATTAGCATGTGATCGTGTTAATTATTTTGTGGTATAAAGCCAATATTTTGGAATTTCAGTATTTATAATTAATCAGTTTATATTGAACAGAATTGCCTTGCAGATAATAATTTAAACAATAATCAATTTAATAAGTATCATTTTTCTTTTATATTCGATAAATATTAACCAAGGATTTATGCTTTCCTATATGCTTGTATCCACTTTATCTCTTTCTGTAAATCTTTAACCATAGAAACTGTAGAACATATGTTCATGGTCTCCACAGATTATAATACTTAAAACTTATAGCGTATTCTAAGAATTGTTATGTTTATGTTAGCATATCTCTTTACTCTCTGCTAAACCTAATGTCTATTCTATGAATTGCAACTATTCAGATGATGAACTCAAAAAACTTTAACCCCCCCCCCCCCCCCCAAAAAAAAAAAAAGTAAAGAAAGAAAAACAAAAAAAAAACTTACCACCGTCTCTTTGAATTGTGACTCTTTTTTTTCGCTAACTTCTTCATCTGGGAAATCCTCTTTCAGTTTATCATAACACAATTTCTGCAGAGCATCAGAGAAGAATTCTTTCAAAATCAGTGATGTAAAGAACAATGGTATTAACAGCACCATATTTTACCTCATATAAACAGGACAAAAAGATAATAGAGCTTCAGATCTCCTGATATGTTAATGAAAAATTTCTGCTGCATGAAATACATAAACTATACAATAAACTCACACGACACCGGAAAAACCCATAACACACATATCCTGTGCAGCCTGTCCTAAGTTTTTAGATGTGTGATACTAATCAGTACCGGACACTTTCTCTCTATGACCATTTTGGGGGAAAGTAATTTATTTATGTGGAAAGACAAATCACAGAATTTGGGGACAAAGTATCATACACCTTTGAGCCAGGCATCAAATAGAGATACAATGGGGCTAACAACAGTCAAACTCCTCAAAAGTGGCCTATACCAAAAATATTGAAACTTTGGCCCTAACGAGCCGTGCTCTCCACTATTTTCTGGTATTGGCCACTTTTTTCAGAGATTAACTGTATTAATCACACCTTATGTGTTGTTTGAAAAGTCAGTGTATTCTTAACTTTGGAACAATTTATGCTTTTTTGATTTGATAGATTTGAAGCCTTGGTTGAAATAACATAAAGCTAACCATGGAATATATGTTCTATTAATGGAAACCTTGGAAAGTTTTAATCTTCTATTTGATTAAAATGTTTCTGGAAAAAATATCAGGGACCGTATTCACTAAACCTCCTTTATTCCAGGAACCCTTAAAAAGTAAGGATTTCCTTTATTTCTTGCCCCTTCCTTTGTTTTTGTATTCATTAAACTTCCCTCAAACAAAGGAGCCTAACTTTATTTCCTTGACTTTCAAGGAAACCTTAAAGATCTAAGAAATCCTTAACTTTGAAGGAAATCTTGAATTTTGATATTCACTAACCTTCCTTTACTAAGGAATCCTTGGTTTTTTCCCTCAATTTTCAAGATAAGTGTGTGACTACCTTTATGATAAAGGGGAGTTTTGGTGGTTTGACTTTTTACGTAAAACTTGAGGTAATTGGTGAAATGTTATGACATTTGCATCTTTTTTGTCCATACTACATCATTTATATCACCATATGTCTTTCTTTGAAATTTTTGGGATATTCAGTTAAGATGTGGTCAAACCCAATGAAAATGTATTTGACATGTGTCACAGTATCTGCGTGAAAAGTGGCTATTACCCCAATAGGAAATCTTCCCAAATCACTATTATATTGTTTATCTTCATGGGTGATACATATCTTTTCTGTGTACGTTTTACTTTTATTACCCAGCATTTTGTACAATTTATGGGTTAAATTGTATGAATATTTAAGGAGAACATGTGAAAAAGCATGTCAAAAAGCATGGCCACCAATGAATATAAAAACTGCAATCTTTAATCTGCAATACATATGCAATACAAAAGTCTTTAAAAATTAGACATTTATTTCTTAAAATATGAAATATCATCTTAAATGGCAAAAGAAAACACATCATAACAATAATCTTATACTAATAATATACATGGAAAGAAGAAAATACAAAAGTAAGGGAAAAATAAAGGAGCCTTTATGAACAAACGTTTTTAACCAATCAGATTACTGGATGCACTCCTTTAATAAAGGATCCTTTATTTAAGGTCTCCTTTGGTAAGGAAACCATAAAGGAGGTTTAGTGAATAGCAATTTAAAGGTCACCTTATCAAAGGAGATTTTTCACCTTCCTTTAATAAAGGGAACTTAAAAATATAGGAAGTTTAGTGAATACAGGTCCTGGGCACTGTAAATCAAAGCCTTCGTTCTGATGACAAATTTGTTAGCTCCTAGTGAACTCTAAGTTAACAAACCCTTGTGTAAATCAAAGTCTCAGTTTAATGTTGGTTATTTTTCATAAAACCCCTCCAATTTAAAGTTATCATTACTGTATAAAACAATGTTATTAAAGTGTTGTGCAGTAAAGTGATATGTATTTTACCTACAATGTACAATAAATGAGACATGTATGATCTGGAGGGAATCTCTGATGACAATGTAACGGGTACTCATAGTGTAATGACTACTCAAATAATGTTATTTACACCTTGAATTCCCTTGTTCTGTGCATTAAATATTAGTTAGTTTGCTATTTTATGAATGTTTCCATTTACAGACCCATGATTCTGTTCACTTTCGTATTTTAACATTTTTCTGCATGTTATCAGTCTGTTTTATAACAGTCTATGAGTACTGATACCTCCCAAGTTAAATTAGCCAGTTTTTAAAATGTCTTAATTCAAATACATTGTGAATAAACTTTAAGATTCGGTTTACGATTAATTCCAGAATGCAAGGTCGTATAAGGGTAGACCATAGTTTATGCTATTTTAAAATGGTTTGGAATAACCAGGGACACACATTATTCACTGCTGATTGTTTCAAATGCTTCCCAATCCAAAACTGACAGTCCTGAAAGTTCCAATTGTGGTTTGAGTAAGCTTGGATTGAAAAGATCGACCTCCCAAACAGATAACTTTTAGGATCATAACCTAACTGGGGAGTTAACTTGTGAACATGAATTTGGCCTATTAGTCAGTGGGGGAATAGGGGATTGTTAGTATTTCTGAATTACATTTCAATGACAGAGATCTTGCCAAAGACTAATCGTACAACGTGTGTCTTTCATACACTTTCACATCAGTGAACACCATAATAATGCAAATAGAACCCAACCCTTTACTTAGTAACACTACAAAGAGCTCTCAACTGTCTATGGAATCCTTGTTACAAGGAAATTGAATATTGTGTAAACTGTATGACTCTTGAGCAATTGTTGTATATATATGGGGTATATCACTACTTAATGACTCACAATCCATGTTTCTGTTAAAATATGCATAAGGGTATGCTGTTACCTACATAAACTTAAATGCCTCTAACCTTTACAGAATAACCTTCAATTGACTATCTACAGACAACATAGCCTGATAAATAAGGAATACACCTTTTGCAGAACATGAATTTTGAAGATAATGAACATATTTATATATTTTATCTTGATGTTTTGGGAAATGTCATCTTTGGAAAGCCACTTTGTATATTTACATACTGAGAAAGGCCACTGGCAAATGGCAAGGTGGGAAAAATAAATAAGGGGAATTTTAAATTCCACTAGGACAGATCCCAATCAGAGTTTCCACTAGCTGGAGACTGAAACGATTTGTTATATGTTTGTAATTTATTTAATGTTTTATACATCACGCCTAGTACCTTATCGGTTATATTTTGATGGGTAGTTAGAAGGGCAGACGAAACCAGTACATACAGTTGGTCAAGGTTCTGTACTGTAAACTGCTGACCAATGGCAAGCAACTACCAGCTTATCCACATGTGGTGATGTATGAATTCAAACTGAGATCTCAGAGATCGAGGCTGAGTGTGTTACCACTGCATCACTGTAGCCCCATGTTTGTAACTGAAGTTCCCAATTTCAGAATCAATAGGAGAATTGATAAATCCACCAGCTTTATAATATTATATCATAACTAAGTTTATAGACTGTCTGAAATTCTGCTGATTCTGAGGATGACGAGATACCCCCATCAGAAGATCAAGAAGATTTCAATTTTGATGCCAAGGGATTGACAAAAGACATCTGTGTACAGAACTGTGTATATTTATCACATAGTAATCAGGATTATATTAGGATTGCATTTCATTATATAAAGCTAGGAAAATTAGCAAATTTCCTGGGATAAATTTCATAATAGGTCTTAGCCTGTTCTCAGTCTCAAACTTGAGACTTTTGTCTCAAATTATTGGGATTTTTTTGAGCCCATGGGCTCAGCCTTTATGTATTTCACAAAAGGTCTCATTCTCAGCTATGGATGAAACACTGTCTCAAATGCTGAGACTGGTAGGTAGTAGGCTTCAGTTTTGTAAACATAGGTTCAAATATGGCTGCCATAATTCATTCTACCCTTCAACATTTGAAATAGCTGAAAATAAGGTATATATATATATATATACATGTAATATGTGTCAAAAACGAACATATATAACACCAGTAGAATAACTACAACTAAAGGTCACATGACACACAAAATCACTGTGGTTATTTGATATGCTTGGTCTCAACCCATTCTGTGGCAACCGTATGTTGATATGCTTGGTCTCAACCCATTCTGTGGCAACCGTATGTTGCTGAGCCAAAAGGCTCAGATTTGAGCCAGTGGTTCAGCCTGAGACTGGGCTAAGTCTGAGACCTTTCATGAAATCTCCTCCTAATGGAGACTCTAATTACACACATTAAACAAGTGAATTGAATCTCACATGGTGATCTCCCCTGTTGGAGTTTTAAAGTCTCCAAAATTAGGATTTCCTCAGTGACATACATATCATTTTCACATCACCTGAAACTTGACAATTAATGGCAACAATTTATAATATTTCAACAAATGTTCAAACCCAATGCATGAATACGTATTATTACTGAACAGTTAATGTATAACTAAATAAATATGATACATGCATGTTTGTGATCCATGACATCATCTACTTTAAACAAGATTCCATTTCATATACAGCTGATGTTATACATAAACAAAGTGGTATGTTTATATCAGATTTAATGTAGATTGCACCCCACGTTACTGTTGACCAAAAAAAATGGTGTCTATGATAATGTGAAACTTGTCATGTGTAACTGGAGACAGTTCATGTGGTGTTACATAAAGTTATGGTCTGTTTGAAACCAATAATTTTAATTTCAAATTTCGTCAGGAATATATTGTTTTTGTTTCAAGTTTCAATCTGTTGGTAGTGATTTACTTCACCCATATAAAAAATTTTAGAATATAATATTTAATTTTCAAATGTTGTCTATGATAATGTGAAACTTGTCATGTGTAACTGGAGACAGTTCATGTGGTGTTACATAAAGTTATGGTCTGTTTGAAACCAATAATTTTAATTTCAAATTTCGTCAGGAATATATTGGTTTTGTTTCAAGTTTCAATCTGTTTCTAGTGATTTACTTCACCCAAATTAAAAATTTTAGAACATAATATTTAATTTTGCAATTTACCATGATTGAAAAGTATTGGGCTGAATTGTACAATCAAAATGTTCACTTGTATCTAGCAGGTGATATTATCACACATATCAACTAATTGATAAAGTATTGATCTGGGTTTGTCAGTTTTTTATAGGGTGTTCAGTAATTTAAGTAGAAACACTGTTAAAAGGACTGATATGTTTATTAATGTCATATTTAATCACTCACAATTTTAAAGTTTGAACAATTGCTAACAGACTGTAGGCACATTACACAGAAAACCAGAGCTGCATTATCAGGTAACCATCAGCATAACAGGGATCAGTGCCACAGAGAAAAACTGGGAAAAATCAGAAGCTATGGTGTGTATGCTTTTGTAAATTGATAGGTTTTCAACCTTTTTTCTGAACAAGTGGCTGAACATGCATCATCAGATAGATCATTCTAAATCTTTCAATCATCATATGCAAAGCTGAGGCTTAAAATACTTAGCAGTCCTACATACTAATGGGACATAGTGTGGGAACCGTCTGCTTGATTTCTTTGAGTATTGTACGTACTATCTCTAGGTCTAAGAAAAGGTTCAAAAATAGTTTTTAAAAAACACTTTGTACATCAGTAAGGCTGCCTTGATTATAAGGTTATGTTTCTGTGGCAAAATGAATTATCTTTCTGTAATTTCACTGAAAAATGATGTTTTATTTCTGCTCTGTAAAAGATTATGCCATATACATTAAGGACAGTGCTGTTGTGCTATAATGTATCCATATTGTTGCATGTAAAAGTGTATATGCCTCTCCACGTATTGGAGGTGAACCAGTGGTGATAAAGCAAAGATTACTGCTTAACATCACCATTTAAATGAAAGTAGTGATTGTACATGAATATGAACCAAATGCTTCAGGCAGTTTTTGCATTATTAAAAACCTGTGCCCATTAGAAGCAATAAGAGTTACAAAAAGTCTATCTGGTGGGTTTAAATGCTTACATGTACTGCTTTGTAGTTATTATATATATATATATATATGTTATCAAACTTTAATCCCTAGCGGTAAGCTTTCATGAGTTTAAAATACTGTAATTCTTTAATTGGGGTTTAATGTCATCCAGATTGTTCATGTCCAATTGTAATCATGACCATGTGGTCCACAGTTAAAATTATGATCATTATAAAATGCCCATATACACTTTTGTTCATGTATGATAGATTATAAGCTAATGATATTCATATTTCAGACTGATCAATACTTGTATACCTGTACTGTTTGTGTGCCTAAAAAATCACTAACTTACATCTAACTCTTCTGCTTCGATGTTGTCGTTGCCATCTTTATCATACTTTTGCCAAAGTTTAAAAAATTTGACACTGGAGAGATTTTCCACAGCCTACAACAAAGCAAACCACAGAGAATTGTTGATTTGTAGAATTAAAAACTAGGTACAACCTATCTAAAATATTTTATACATAGTAAGAAAAAGTGAAAAACCACTAGCATATAATATCACATGACAATGTGTTGTAAAAGCAAATTTGTAATTGTGTTGCCAGAAGCCTATTATTCACAATACGTAAAATAACCAATGTATATTCACATTATCATTCTTCTGTCTCTCAGCCAGAGAGAGGGGGACGGGTCTGCCTGCTCCAGCCTATCCTTATAAGACGCGGTCAATCTGGAGAACTCCCTTAAGGTGGGAAAAGCCGTCAAGGGGTCACAATGATCATTAGATAATTTAGTTACGTGTCACATGACCTTAAGCGACCCATGTATACCAGTAATCCGACCTGCAAAGCTCTGATAAATCTTTAAAGGAAACCACTGGGCTCAAAGAACTGCTAATGTTAAGAGCATGTACCAGGGAAGTGGTGGTGAAATAAGCTACTTTTCCTTCAAAGTTAGGGATCAAAGTGAGGTTTACCCCGTTCAGTTGTGGTTAGTAATGTGTAGAAAGGATTCCATTGGCTCCGACCCATAAGCAATCGTTGCCCAAATGAAATAAGAAATAAATTGAAGACAAGGTTAAGGTACCCTCCAACTGTATCAGCAATACCCTTACAGTCTATGCTAGAAACTCATGGAGTGCAGAGCTACTCCAATCCAGTAGAGTATCCCCATATTGTAGTTTCATCAAATCACTATTTTAATTAACCCTCACAATTGTATAGCAATACTATTACAAGATAGTGGAAATCGGACTGTTTTGCAAATTAAATATTTGTTTTTCTATCGAGATTGTGATCCTGATCTTTTCCCCAAATTTAATCACAACTTTCTTTGGTCAGACCCTTCCCCCATCAAAAATTTCAGAAAGATCCATTGTCAGTTTTTGAATAATTGCAAACACAAACAAGTAGATAAACCCACGCAAAAGATAATCTCCTTTAATTTAATAATGTTATTGATGAAAATACATCACATATGCATTTTAAAACACAATCAAAATACATTCACCAAAACAGTTTAGTTCTTACAATTTATTCATTTCTCATTTCATCATTAATGTATACATATTGCATAGCAAATTATATTAACACTATTACAAGACTGGACAACTTTAAATAAATTTCCATTCTGAGATAGAGACTTATTTTGGATTACAATACCTTGTAAAAGTTTAAGCTATACTTACTGTCAGTCCACACAAAACTACCAGGCAACATACCAGACTTTTGACAACCTTCATTCTGTTTCACCGTATCAAATTGATCTGAATTCTCTGATGAGAGTATTGTTAAACTGAAAATAAGTATTAGATGTTCAAGAATCCAGTTCATACATGGAATTTCACTTAAAAGTATAAGTATCAACATTTTATGGTGTTTTTACAGGTACAATTGATACTTTAAACATAAAGCATTATATTCAGCTGTCTGTTGGGAAAACTGGTTATGACATTGCTTCCCTTTCATCAATTATGTTCTATATCAATTATGTTCTCTGCCAAAGATAATGAAACACTAGTTCATTTGATTATAAATCAGTTTTAAATGTAAGGAATCGTTTATAATAAAATACTGTTCATTCTTGGATATTTTAGGTACTTGTATAAAATTCAACCATTCTAAAATCAACAACTAACCTTTTCTTAAGATGTATTCCTTAGGTTAACTAATACAACTTAATATGCATTCATTTATTTTATGTCTACCCTCCTTGTGTTCTGTTTCCAGTAGGTGAAATGACTTTATATGGGCTCTGTCAATGTGCCTTTAAATATCTTTCATTTTGAGATCTCATTTCAGTGAAACCAGCTGCAACAAACTGGAAATACTATACATTAGTGTTTGTCAATTGCTTGTATTCATTTGGAGTTGTTTACACATGTTAGTTGATATCAATAGAGAGTTTTAAGGGAACCTTATACAGTCAGAGAAGTTTAGTACAATGTTCAAAATGTATGTAACGTTGAACAATTTCAACAAGAGTTATGTTTGTTTGTTGTTGCATAGCATGACTTTTCAGTTGAGGCCTGGGGAGGGTGCTGAAATGTTTATTCGGGGTGTCACCACAATTCATGTAACAATTACAGTGTGAAACCCTGGGTGCCAGTATTCATTAGCTATTCCCGCCAAAAACCTGTTTTCCCCGGGCTTGGGGGCTTCAGTAAGTCATTCTCCATCTGGTTCTTGGGTGTGAAACAAATCAGGGACTAAAGTGACTAAATTTCAGAGGATTTTAACATCTACAAAGTGTTTAGTGGTAACATGTCGGATAAACAGTCTAAGAATACTGGCATAGCCAGCTGTACAAAGTGTGGCATAAAACATAAACGGCCGGTGGGAATACGTTTTAAAAGACTGTTAAATGCTAGTGCACCATTATTGGATGTACTGTCACACAGGGAGGATGTGGCTTCGCACAGTTTGGCAGAAAGTGGTTCAAATGGATCCATGCCTTCCAAGTCTTCAACAGTGTCAGGGGCACAGGTGGAATCAAAATTGGACTTAATTTTGAAGAAGGTAGACTTAATTGAGTTGGAGAATCGAGAGTTGGAGCAGAAAATTAGCCAAAGTAAGAGTAAACACAAATCTGGAGCTATGTTATCCCACAGGTCTCCGAAGAAATCCCATAAATGCTCTAAAACATGTGTTTCAAGAAAGTCGAGAGAAGCAAACAGGAGCAGGGAATGACCCAATGATACAGTGCAACGCTCAACAGATGAAGACGTGTCGTTTGATGACGCAACGCATATCTCGTATTCGTGTTTCTCACAGGCTTCAAACGTCAGCAGTACTTCACAACAGCAGGCGTCACTGCAATTCCTCAAGCAGGATGAACGGGTGCAACGACAGGTTAGAAAACAACTGGAGAGACTCCAGGGACTTCTCGGACTACTGCAGCAGGTAACAAGACAATAAAATAAGGTTTACACAAGGCTGGGGATAATGCAGTAAAACAGGAAATTGCATGGCCCCACCATTATTGGTTTTCTGCTGCAGGGGGCCAACTCCCAGACTACAAGGAATTATCGCCTTTACAGTTTATGGTGGGGTTTCTGGGGTGTCTCCAAGAGGAACACAGTAACACGGTTAGACAAAACATGATCGAATACGGATGCCATTTATTCCAGGATGCCATAGAGACGAATTGGTTGACGGCAAAACAAGCGCACATGAAATTACTCCAAGAAATAGAACGTGGTAAATGCTCGTGACGGAATCAGGATCAAGTGGAAAAAATATGCATCAGGAACATGGCTAGCGTTATCATGCCAAAATCGCAAGGTAATACTGGAAAAACAACACGTAGTAACAGCAAAGACAAAATATTTTCTGACTACAACACAAATGGCTGCAAGCACTCAGGAGACCACATAGTGGATGGGAAAATAATAAAGCATGCATGCTCATTTTGTTTTCAAGAAGTGGGTCGGTTTTGCAGTCATAGAGTTCAAGAGTGGTTACGTAGGAAAGCTGGGGACAAGGACATTCCAAAAACAGGACAGAACTGACAATATATGTGTCGAATTAGAAAAGTAAATACAAATCATACTGTAAACACTTGTAAACAGTTACCAGTAATAAGTCATATTTCGGAACAAGGTAATTGTGTAGATGTTCAGGTCTCTGTTCCAGAAACTAATGGTAGTAATTTGGGGCACATGTATTCAGAGTTTTGTGATGTGAGTGTTGAAAACAAATGGGGTTCTAGTATAGCTGGTACTTCTGAGGGTGATGCATATCACTTGGACAATTATTTGGTGGATAAAACTTGTGAACAAGGGGAAAATCTAGAGCAAATTGTATTATTGAATGGAAGTATTAGTGTAGCTCAGAATGTTAGTGATTGTAACCAGTCATCACTGGGAAACAATGTAGCTCACAATGAATCTCAGTTAAAAAATCAATTGTGTACCTGTGTCACTCAAGGCCTTGATTGGTGTTTTGTTCACAGTAAAGTGACACGTAACATGTTAATGGACAGTAAAGTATGCAAAGACTTTGGGTTTATTGTCAATAATTTTATTGAATGGCCATTGTTTAAGCCTCCTACAGTATTGGAAAGTGGGGATTTAATTCAATGGGTGTTTGATGCCCATACTTTAGTCAAAGCTAGTAGCGTTGTAAATTAACATTGTCGCTTAAGAGTTCCTTCAGAATTGAACATAGAAAACTGTGTGTGGTAACTATTGTGATAAAAATTATTGAATTACCTGGAATATGGGTTTCCCCTTTGTCTTGATCGCTCCCAGTTCCAGTTGAACACTGCACAAATCATCCGTCTGCCGTCAATTTCCCTAGTGATATAGAATCTTATTTCAATAAAGAATTGTTTCACAAAGCCATTGTTGGTCCTTGTGATAATATACCATTTAAGGTTCATTATTCCCCCCTCTTGTCCAGACATAAAGACAATGATACATGTCGCGTCATAGTCAATCAGAGTTTCCCCTATGGTGCTTCCGTTAATGATTGCATTCCTAACAATATTTATGATGGAGACGTATACATGCTGAAATACCCCATGGTTAATAATATATGTAGTTGGGGCCATCCATGCCATGGATTCTGATGTATTACTCTCTAAAATAGACGTCAGTAGAGCATTTAGAAACTTGCGGGTAGACCCCCATGACTCTGACGTTTTAGGTCTTACTGGAATGGTGCAATGGTGTTACCATGGGGATGGTGGGGTGGCCACGGTGGCAGAGTGGTAACACTCTCGCCTCCGACCTCTGAGGCCGGGGTTCGGTTCCCGGCACGGCCTCAAGTGGGAAAGCTGGTCGTTGCTTGCCGTTGGTCGGCAGTTTACAGTACAGAACCTTGACCAACTGTATGTACTGGTTTCCTCTGCCCTTCCAACTACCAGTCGTGATATGACCTGTACAGTGTTGAAAGCGACATAAAACCCCAAATAAATAAATAAATCCCATGGGGATGAAAAGTGGCAGAGCATTATGTCGAAGGACTACCGACGTATTGCGTCACGTCATGCATTCCCACAATGTCCTCATATATAACTATATAGATGGTGTAATATGTGTGCATAGACGCGAAAACGCAAATGATGAATTTCATATCCTTCATTCACTTTTTGAATTTTTGGGCATTCCCATTAACCCTAAGAAAGTGGTTCCTCCTTCCAGGTCCTTGACATGTATGGGTCTGGTTGTAGACATAGACGCAGGCTTGATTTTTATCTCCCTAGATGTCCATGCGTCACTAACTGGTATGGGGGCATTTTGGGATGGAAGTGTTTATGTTGTCTCCCGGAATGTATGGGCTACCCAAGGGGCCAGTATATCGCATTTAGAAATGCTAAATGTACTTGTTGCGCTCAGGGTGTTTGGGGAAGTTTGGCAACATAAGCATGTAAAGTTCCATGTGGACAACATGACTGTGGTACATGCTTTAAACAACGGTTGAATGCAAGACACTTTTCTCCAGGCTATAGATATAGAATGTGGCCAGAGATATACGTTTAGAATACACTCACATTGCAGGCTCCCAGAATGTTAAGGCGGATGCCCTTTCTAGAGATTTTGACTCTACTTGTGATATGCATAAACTTAACAGTATAAAGAATTGTGTTTGGTGGCCAGTGAATGGTAATGCCTGTGTCATCAATATGCAAATATAATTGTAGGTACCCCAGGTGACCTTCTGCTTACTGCAGATCATCAAAGGATTGCTACAGCTCTGAGGCCACGTACAGCTGCAGTTTATCTTAATAGATTCAAGCTATTTCTGGCATTCTGCACCTGGTACCAGTTTCCACTGGATTACTTGGATTCGGTATTGGCCTTTATGGAGTTCCTGGCTTCCAATGGTAGTACAGCACATTCCCTTGTAGCTCATATATCAGTTTTGAGACACTATTTTCACACTCTCTACATGAATTTTCATTGTCTGGATCATAGAAGTATCAGATTGTTCATCAAATCAGTCACTATGAATGCTATTTATATGCCAAAATACAAAGCAAATTTCAATGTTCATACTCTTACACAGCTGACTCAAGCTTGCGATAGGTTACCAGCTGGGTATGTCTGCAAGGCAGCATTCCTCTTGGGATACTTTGCATTTTTGAGACTGTCCAACATACCCCCTTCATCTACCTCCATGTTCGACCCCACCAGAAATCTGCTTAGAGGTGATGTCATTTTTGGCTCCCCAGGAGCTCATGTAATAATTAAATGGGCAAAAGCAATGCAAGCCTGTCACTCTCATCAGGTTGTCCAAATTCCCACCTTACCGTCCTCCCCCCTTTGTCCGGTATCAGCTATTAGAGTTTTGCTGGCATCAGTTAATGCTAGGAAAACTGACCCTTTGTTTCTCATCCCAAAACCTACGGGGCTAACCATCCTTACTTCCCCCATGATATCAGCCAATTTAGCAAAACTTCTCACATCCCTCCACTTAAACCCCTCACACTATGGCTTTCATTACTTTAGAAGCTCAGCTGTCTCATGGGCTGCAGATCATATTGTCCCTTTGCAGAATTTAAAAGCCCATGGGGGTTGGTCCTCTTCGGCTATTATGGTCCTCTTCGGCTAATAAAATTTTGAGTATTCTATGAATGAGCCACACGTTTTTAGGGAGTGGAGTTTGGTGGGGACATTTGCTAATTTACTAAGCTGGGGCTGTAATGAAAAAAAGCTACTGAAAACAAATAGCATCTAGTTTCACCAAAATTTCTGCAGTTGCCTAGTGGGTTAGTAGGATTGGCAGCTAATCACAGGCTGTCACCTCTGTGCCGGTTTGACTGCCACAAGTTGCAATGCTGGGGAGCTGTCCTAATGTGACCCTGGATGTTGAACAGGACGTAAAACCTCATCCTTGACCTTTGATCTAGCAAAGCCAACATATATTCTTCACACAAAGATAACTTTGCTTGATACTTTGTTCAAGCATAGTGTTTCTTTAATAAAATTATGGAACATTACATGCACATTGCCTTGCCTCATTTGGGGTTCTTAAGAGGCTTACTGATGTAGCATTTATAAAACATTCATTAGAATGTGTGAAGATATTTTAACCCGTGCATTGTGTCAGTGATAACAGTCTTAAAATACCAAAAATATCATCAGCAGAATTTTACTAATGATGTTGAAAATCTACACTACTGAAACCAAAGAACAACAAACAACCAAAAACTTAAAATGCACTTACTGCTTTTTACACATAAATATACTTGAAATACATGTGATGAAAAGTTAGATCTGAGTTCATATGACTTTGTAATAGTGAAGTTGCTCTCGATGTTTTCTTGTCCAATAATGAAATATGCAGAAAACTAAGTTTACTTTTATATCAATATCTCCATATACTACAGGACTCAAAGCACTATTTAACCCATCGGAACTGTACAGGTACAGCCTCCAGCTCACAAGTAACTGACATTCCCCTATCTGGAAGATAGAGGCTCAAGGATGACCATTTATCAACATCCTTGAGGTTCTTTAGCCTGCCACTGAGGATAGGACCCAATGACAGAGGACCGCCATTTTGCGTGGTCATCCGAGCCACTATATATCTGCCTGTACCTGGGTTTGAACCCACGTCCTCTGAGTTCCTAGACAAGTGTGTTACCTGCTTACGTCCCACGGTTAGAGGTTTTACTTGGCAGTTTTTTTTTGTTTTCATCACACTACAGGGGGTGTAATACACAATTATAGGCTTTGAACGAAACCTTCAACTACCATGTGGGTTCGTATGCAAAGTTGTGACACAGTGGCAAAACATTCCTTACCCTCAACTCACCTTATGTGGCCTTGTTACACTGACAGAAGACTGAGTCACAACCTAATATAGACTGTAGGCTACACATTCAGTTACCATATCAAGAAATTCATCTGCTACACATTCAGTTACCATATCAAGAAATTCATCTGCACATGCTCGCATTCGTCTGTGCATGCTCCTGGTACCAAATTCAGAGGCAAACATTTTAAACATTTTAAAACTTTCGTAGAACATGCAAGGATATGGACATTAAGGATAAGGCCACACACGAACCTCTGATGGACATTTTCGACCAATGCCTATACCACGGGTTATACTGCCTGTAGTGTGATTGGGGTTATTTATGTTAAGGGAACTGTGGATACTTGATTTATTTATTTTATTTTGGGGGGTTCACGTCGCTTTCAACACTGTACAGGTCATATCATGACGGGTAGTTGGAAGGGCAGAGGAAACCAGTACATACAGTTTCTTAGGGTTCTGTACTGTAAACTGCCGACCATCGGCAAGCAACTACTAGCTTTCCCACATGAGGCTGTGCCGGGAACCTCGGCCTCAGAGGTGGGAGGCGAGAGTGTTACCACTCTGTCACCGTGGCCCCTCGGTGGATACTTGACCACTATGACAGTGGCATGGAAGAGTTTGTGAATAGTTAGGCCAAAAATATTTTTAAAATGTAACTAAACAAATGTAATAAATATATCACAGGCTAAATCATGGAAGTTAGAAGTGTTTTTTTTTATTATTATTCACAAAAAAGTCCCTAAAACCAATATTTCAACAATGGCCTAGAAACAACATTGCATGTGAATGAAATACATGTATTTTCATGTGCAAATACTGCCATCTTGAGGAAACATTTCTGAAGGAAATGATTTTTTGTGAACAAATATTCTATTACTGGTCACTTTGTGTTAGATGTGCACACATACATGCACTAATTGGAGAAAATATGGTTAATTAATTTACTAAAAACCTTCATTGAAACCATGTATGAAACTCAACCCTTACTTGCATATAAAATGTTGATTTTTTCCACCATCATCGTCTAGACATGATATTTTACACCACAATTCATCACACAGATTTAACATTAGCGGGGCTAAAAAATTTTGTGCAAAACCTCTGTATTACAATATGACCTGCATGATCTGAATACGAAATCAAAAATTTTAATTGAGATATTACTATTATATGCAAGTTTTTTTATTCACTGGTGCAACTATATAAGGGAGAGACTGTGACACTCTTCTTTTAACTATATATATATCTTTATTCGTACAAAAAATATATGCACATACAAAATTAAGAACATTTAGAACCAAAAAATTAACACTACCTACAGTTATTTAGTATTTACAATATTTGCATTGTCATTTTGCAATGTCATTCAGTACATAGCGTTTTTATAATGTATTGTAGTTCACTACAACTTAGCATGCCTGATCTTTCATTTTTCATAATGATACAATCTTTGATCACACTGCATATTATTTTATGGGCCTAGTTAACCAACTAGTTACTCAAAATGGTGGTAATATAAGTAACTTATGCTTTCTTATGCCACATTCACACAATTCTGTTGCTTCACACCCTTGTTTGTATAACTCTGAAAAGAGTAGTATTGTAAGTGTATTTTGGCAGTGTACATGTAAAAATGAGCAGCCCCATAACCTATTAAGATTAGCCTATCCTCCACATTAGTCTTTCCTCCTATTTGACTCTAACATGGACACCGGCTTCCTATAAGCGAGTTCACAGTTTCGAAGTGCGCATGCGGTAACAGGTCGTATCGTTTCCGGGTGAAAGTTCGAGAGGTGTAGGAAGTAACTTGGAATAACAGAAACCAGTTTTAAATTTTTCTTTAATGTAAACAAAGTGTTGATTGTTTGAAAAGTATTTTAATACAAAACGTTGTATGATATACTAAACCAATGCAATCCACATCACTTTGCTTGTGTCATTTTGTAAAAGGAAACTTTTGACCATTGATAACCGATTATTGCCCAGTGCAAAAAAGGGTACTTTCACTCTTTTTGCGACAGGGTGTTGTAAAACCTTAAATAACTTTGGCATTTCTGAACGGATTTTCATGAAATAAAAACCAGAAGAAAGGTTATTTTCATAGCTTTCCAATGATATAAATTTAATGGATGTAGGTTGAACGACTGATTTTTGAGAATTTTTTGAAAAGCGAAAATGTCAGATTTTAATACATTTTTTGAAATACCAGGGACATTAAATCCTGAATAACTTTGGCATTTTCCAACAGATATATTTTAAATTAATGCCACCTGAAAGTCAGAATTGTAGCTTTTCACTGATTTAAGGCCATTTATGTCTGAGCATTTTCCTGATTTTCTAGAATTTTGTAAATATGCAAAAAGTATATGATTGTAGTACTGTTGTTATTAAGGGCTTACAAATGCCCTTGTAAATTGTTGGACGAGTTTTTGTCAGTTATAGATTTAACTGTACTCCTTCATTAATCTTAAGGTTGCCATTAAATTTGAAAAATGTTTTTTTGTCATTGCACTCAGTATAGCAATACAGGTGACATTGAACCTAGGCAGAGGTATGCAAGCTCTGAGTGCTCTTAATTGCCCAGATACGATTCCACTGTTGGACTGACATATATTGGTTATTGGTCTGTGGCTAGCAGTTATTGCTGCCCTTAAATTTAGATTTATTTTTTTTGTTTTATGTCAAGTTCAACAGCCAGGGTCATATTGTGACAGGTAGTTTACGGGTGGAGGAAACAGTACATACTAGTTGGTCAATATTCTGCACTGTAAACCACCGGGCATCAGCAAGTAATTACCAACTTTCTAACACCTGGGCCGAGATTCGAAGTTTCAAACCAGCGACCTCAGAGGTTGAGTACTTTTGTTCATCTAACCTTTTGATAGTTGCCTCCAGGTCAGACAGGATCGACTAATCAAAAAATCATGCCGTGTATCTTCTGACATTTAATTCCTATAGGTATTTCCTTGCTTTTCATTCGTATGGGTCAAATTTGGAATTGCAGGGGCTACGGTGGAGCAGTGGTAATACACTCGCCGTCCACCCCTGAGGTCTGCCATTCAATCAGACTCTATGTGGGGAAATTGGTGGTTGCTTACCAATGGTTGGTAGCTTATGGTACAGAACCTTGCACAACTGTATGTGCTGGTTACCTCTACCCATAAAAACCCTCATCGTGAGATGACCTACGGTATACAGTGTTAAAAGTGACGTTAAAAAACCCCCAAATAATTGGGAATTGCAAAATTGTTTTGAACGGGGACCATCCACCTTCACTATGCTTGTAGGGTTTACTCCAGGTTTGTATGGAGCTGCTCCATGCAGGGGGTGAAAAGTCTTTTCTTTGATTTCATATAATTTGTTTATTCATATTTACACTCCATTTGTGTTGTTTATTTCACAAGTTGTTTACATTAATATTCTTTTTTATAAAGTATATCAGTATTATTAAAACAACATGAACTTAAGTGCATAAAATATTACTTAATCCAATACATAGATAATGATTGTGCAAATTATAACTATACATATAAAGACAACCCTTATTACATTAAAATAATTTCTAAAGCCAATTTCATTCGATTTCATTATTTGATTTATCATTATCTGGTCAGTAATGAGGTTTATCAGTCAACCAGCCTTGAAAAAATATCCATTCTGTGGGACAGCAAAGTCATTCAAGTTAACTTAGGATAAGACACAATTGTATATGTATCTGGCATCTTCATTTGTATCTTTGTTCTTCATGCTATGCCTCATAATATTTACCTGAAAATACATAAAAAAATTAATTGCTTGAAGACAACTGTTGCAGAAATAAATACTTTGTATATAACAACTGAATGAAACACGATTGCATGGAAAAAGAATTTTTATGCACATTTAAAAAAATACCTCACAAATCTGTCAATCTGTATATATTGTTACACATATATGTTTCACATATTGTTATATATTCGGCGGTGGGGACAGCGGACTGATAACATGGTGTAGTTTAATGCTTGTATCAGGCTATTTCTTTCACAAACAACCAGGAATGATGTTATTAAAATGATAACAGAAATATAAAATAAATATTTTCGTCTATTCCTGCAAAGGCAGAAACGACCTGCAGTAGTGAGATTTTATAATATTTTTGAAAATATTTTCAACAAACTATTGAGTAGTTCCACCAACCGCAATGATGACAGCATTTTACATTTTATTTCATCTAAATCCGTCCATTAACAAGGGAGCAATTGGTTTGTAAAATATATGCTTTTTAAAGACTGTTAAGCCTCAAATATCCCCTATTTTCGCCCATCTAAGAAGGCTGTAAAACATAGTTTAAAATATTTTTTCCAAACATAAAACGTCTATTTTGTAAATCTATATGTATATTTGTATGTCCACTTACAGTTCTAATAAAAAATGTCCCATAATACAGGTATTTACATGATTTACTTTCGCAAGTTCTTATCCGTAGATTTATTTCCTACACCTCTTGACCTTTGACCTACGCTATGAGATCGACAACGAGAACGAGACCTCTGAAACTGTGAACTCGCTTATTGGAAACTTGAGATAGCCCTCATCCTTTATTTGAGGTTATTTTTGTGATCGAATCGCCAATAAAGTCTGCGCATACGTAATTTTTTTCTACAACAAATTTAGTCCACAATGATATAGTTCATCAAATCTCGACAAAATTAATATTTCACTTAACATATTTTTTTAACATAAGTTATTTATTTCTTCATTTCTTATTGGCATACTTTTTGTGGTTCTTTAATTGCTTTTCCGTTGTTTCAATTTCATTTCAAGTCTGTTGCAAGTTTGTCCGTCAAGCTGTCTGTATGTCAGACTCGGTGACTCCTTTGCCTCCCTTTCAAGGAGAGTGAGGCATTGTCTGCATTAGCCTTTATAGTGTCTGGACTACTTATATCTAGCCCTGTTGCAATAACAAGCTGATGCAAAAGCCAAAAATTTAGTTTTTATTAAATTCTGTTTATTAGTCCAGTAGAAATTTGAAAAAGCGTGAAATTTAGTATGAATAAGATTTTTTTGTTGAAATCATTTCTTTAAGGGGTGTAGACCAATAATCTGATGGGTGCCGCTCTGGCATTGTTGAGCAATTTTTTTATTTAGCAAAATTCAAGATGGCCGCCATATCAATATTGTTGTATTAAAAATGGCCATTAAATCTTTATTTCTTAATCAATTTTCATGTGTAATATATCATTTTTTCAGACTTTTATACTCTATCACATGGTCAAAGCAGATGTTAGTTTTGTCCAAAATTTAAAATGGCCACAGTGATAGACCTTCACAAAATTACGATTATACAGTCATTTTGTGACAATAAAATATAGATGCAGTCTGTTACTGACTAATTTTACTGTGACCTAAAATAGCGAATGCATAGATTTAATATAAGCATATTAATATATTAGCATATATTACAAGACTTAAATCATAATATTTGAATTACAAATAAAGTAAGTCTTCATTCAAATCATCTCACATCAAAAAGTGAAAACCATCAACATACTGAAGTGATATATTTGACAGAGCTTCACAGACATCAAAATAAATATTCTATTCTTCATCTGAGTCACCAGTAAAACACAGTGCTTACACAGTTACAGTTACTTTTATAATTACAGATATGGAGGCTCCTTCCTCTTCCCTGGCTTCCTCGACTTGGAATAGGATTAAAACAGCATACAGGCCTTCAAACAAGAGCAGCTCATAGGACACACCTTAGGACTTTTGTAATTTTTATGGATCTCCCTTTGTCATTCACCTTACATACAGTTCTGGCAGTTCTTCTTTTCTTGTATGTTAATAATATATCTTAAAAAGTCATCCTAAATTATGTTGCCTCACCGAGGCTAGGTGTTATAATTGGGATGTATCTGTCCTTTCCCACCAATTTGTTCTCTCCTATTTGGAAAGCATTAACCAAAGTTCCCGTTTCAACCCCCCTTCTAGGGGCATTTTTTCTTGGCAACTTTTGAGTGGTATTTCAAGGGCTTGCAATATTTTGTCTGACCCCCCTCTCTTTAGAGCTGCTTTTCTCCTGGCATTTGTTTTGCCTTTTTGAGGATGTCAAACATAGTCCCCCATTCTAAAAGTCAGTTTGATCCCTTATGTCACATCTTAAGACAGGATATTTTATTTTTGGAACCTGGAGCTCATGTCCTTAAATGGACCAAAACTTTGCAAGATAACACCTCCCATAATTTTGTTCAAATACCTAAATTGGCAAAACCAGACTTATGCCCAGTCAGGGCATTGCTCGAGTTAATGCAATCCCGACCCCTCCCTAGACACGCCCCACTATTTGTGCACAACCCCCCCCCCTTTGAACCAGTCATTGATACCACAATCAGAGATGCCCTTAGAAAGGTCCTCGATCATCTCAATATACCCTTGCAAGTTCATGGGTTCCATTCATTTCGAAGGTCTGGACCTTAGCTTTTGATCAGAACTTACAGCTCCAGGATATTATGGCCCATGGCCTCTGGAGAAGCACAGTCATTTGGCAATACTTGCAAAACGCCTCAGTGGCCCCCACTATTGTCCCTACAACCTTTGCTTCCATCATCCCCCCTTCTTTCTAGTTTCGGATTTGGTGCTTTTTCAAACTTTTTAACTAAATTTTCAAACCTTTTTATTGTTTTAACTCTATGTATATGTATACTAACCTGTAAAATAAAAACCGCAAACAAAAATGTAACCCTTTGATCTCACCTTCTGCCATGACCTCTGAACTCCACAAGGTCACACATTAGTCTGAATCTTTGATTTCCACACTTATAAAAAATGTGATCAGCACGGCTTGTATAGGAGCCTGCTGCTTCAGTTTCTGCCTTACCACAACCCTTAAGTTTAAATAAAATTATTCTTGTTATTGGGGCCATCCAATCACGAAGTAGGTCATGCCTCACCCATGGCTGTCACAAGTGTTCTTCACTGACACTCTTTAACAGGGCGTGTCCAAGATAAAAATAGTACTTAAGGAGGTCAAGGCCAAAAATTATCTGAGCCTCTGATGAGACCATTCCTATAAGGAAAGTCGAAATATAAGCTAACACTAGAGCTATATATCAGGTTATAACCTCTTCACTTACACCATAACAACTTTCGCTTGATGGTTTTTGGGGGGGTTGGTCGTATTGTTTACAGAGAAAAAACAGCCCAGCCCAATAAAATATAGTGGAAATCTGGTCCTGAACTTTTACCATTGCTGACTCAAGGGTCAATTTGCATTGTTTACAGTGTCAGTTAGGGGTTCCTAGCTTTACTTGTTGGATCAGTTAAATATCAAACATATTTGATACAGTCAAACCTGTGACCACTCTCAAATATAGACCACTTGCTAGTTAAGACTGCTTTTATTCCTCCCAAGCAAATTCAGATACAAAACATACCCCGAATAGTGACCACTCCTAAGTTGTGATCAGAGACCGCTAAAATCATTCCCAAGGACACAAAAACCTCTATAGAAAAGACCACACAATAGGGACTGAGGTGTAACATAATATTAATCAATGGATGGGCCATTGTTGAATTGTCACTAGTGTCCAGTTCCACATACATATTCAATTATAGGCATCCACCTAACAATAAACACAGAATTAAAATACCTATTTTTTTGATGATTAAAAACAAGTGGTTTCTATAAACTGTTTTTTCAGAGAGTGTGATATATGAATAGCTGTAAAGGAAAAGGGTGTAGATCAGTACACTGTGGACGAATGGAAGGACTTTTTACCATATGGTAAGTATATACATTTTTCTTCATAAAAATGTATGTTACATTTAAAAATATGAAATTTTATTTCATAAAAATGTAATATACTCTACCATATGAAAACACTTGGGTTGAATGCCCACATGGAAGGATGGTGGGAAAAAGACAGACTGAGGAAAACCACCCTAAGGTTAAATTGCATAAAGAGGATAGTTCCTGGTGCAATTGAACCCAAAACCTCTGTGCTGAAGAAAAAACCCTATTGAGTTAAATGAGTAGAATTAACCACTGCAAGAACTTCAGCACTGCTGTCTACACCCTATTAGGTCAGCTCAAAGGATAGGGCATAAATATGCCACTGTGCTCAGAATAGGAACATGCCAAGAGGCACTAAGACGCACGGTTCTGAAAATGGAGATGAAGAACAGAATCCCTAAAAGGGAAATGCCACCCCCCTTTTTCTGAGACTAAAAAGTCTCAGAATGACTTAAATTGAGGAATTTAAGTCGAAGAGAGAGAATGGGCTGAGTGGAAACAAAAGTCCACTACACTTAAGAAATCATAGAGATTCTTAAGAACAACATCTCTGAAGGAAAATAAGTGAAGTGCAAGAATCCCGAGAGGAATCCCCCATGATGTGAAGCAGTGAGAAACCACCAAAGAGACCAGAATGAAACCTGAGCAAAAACATCATGGGCCTTCACATGTGGAACAGAGTTAGAGGGAATAAAGGATAAAATGTTATCCAAAAAGATATTGTCTGAGCAGCAATATCACCCTCTTTGAACTTCAGAAGAAAGACCAAGAAGAAATCCTCCTAAGAAAGTCAGAATAGCTAGATAGATAGTATCTTAGGAATCTGACTGTAGGAAAGGAGTGGTCCTCTAAGTCATCCTGACCAAAGACAAAAAGTCAAAGCAGGAAGAGCCTTCAGAAGATAACTGGCTTAAGCCAGGAAAGTAAGATCTGACTTAAGGATGACTTAGGCCATCCCTAGAGAGTGAGAGAAAACCTTTAAATAAAGGAATCAAAATCACTCCTTCTCCTTCCCAAAGAAAGGGAGTAAGAAAGACTGTCTAATATGTGAAAAACTTGGCTCAGCAAGTAAACAGGGTTCAAGAGGAGCCTTGGTAAGAGTCTGCAGAACCAAGGTTTAAGTACCAAAAGGTAGGTGACGACTACCCTTATTGTGGACTTAAAGAAGCTCTAAAAGAGACTTCCAAGCTCCCTATAAGAACCCAACTCCAAGTAGTACCTGGAGAGAGCTGACCTGTATCCCTATTGCCTGAAAATAATAATTCCTTAAAAGGAACAAACAGCAATGAAAGGGACAGTTAAGGCATGGCAGAGTGGCCATGTTCCTCACAAGTTTTTGAAGCAGTCCCACATTGCATCATAGACAGTAATGAAGGATAAAAATCCTCCAAGACCCCTCCTGTGAAAAATCTTCTTAAAGGAGACTTCAGCCAGAAAGCTTGAAGAAAGGAACTCCATAAAAATTAATAACAAAACTCTAGATGAGATTGTTATAGAAGAATAAGAGGAAGAGCCAATGGCTTTCTTAAAGGAGATCTTGAGGCCAAAAACTTGGCACTTGCCAAGGAAGGCTACAAGAAGAATGGTACAGCTCTGAAAGTTGATTAACTTCCTGGCCATAGAGGACAAAGAGCTGAAGGATGGAAGGAGTAAAACAAGTACTCCGGACCAAAACACTCCAGGGCATCTGTTGCCAGAGCCTAAGGATCTAGCACAGGAGGCACATGCAGCTTGTGATTGAATCACATGGCAAAAGAGATCTAAATCAGATGAGAAGTCTGAGACTACCATCTGAAGATCCAATAATAGAGAGACCACTTTATATGAAAAGTGAGATAAGACCTCCAGAGATGGTCTGCCAAGGATTCATACCCCTGGAACATGAGAAGGTGGAAGAACAGAGTTGTTCTTGTAAAAATAATGGCAAAAGGTGCCAAAATAGATACACATGTCCCAAGAGTGGAAGCTCTCTTGATATAAAAAAGAAAGCACAGACAACAGTGTTATGTGAAACTATCTGAAGTGTCCATTAAAGAAAGGACAAGTGAGGAACAAATGTCTTGAGAACAAGACATCTGTGTTGTTTGAGGCTGAAAGGATGATCCTTTGAAGAAAGGATAATACAGGAACAAATGTCTGAGCAAAAAGGACAGCTATGAGCTCTGGAACTGATGAACAGATTGGACTGCTACATGAAAGATGAACCTTAGGTGGTCAAAAGAGCACAAGGAACTCCCAAACTCTGAAGTGAAACATCCATGAAAGTAGATGTAAAAACTAGGGAATTAAAGGGAGGTATGCAAAGACATAGTTCCCAGGATAGTACCATCTTAAATGAACCTTCATAGAAGGATCAAAGAATGGGCAATCCAGAGCACCTTTGAGAAGGAAAATCAAAGTGTCCTGAGATGACACTGAAGAAGTGTCATGTGCAGGCGACCTTCAAGAAGTGGCTTCCAAGTGGAAGCCAAGAGAAATAACGGTGGCCAGTTGGAGATGTAATTTAAAGGTGTTCCAAGGCAGAGAAAGGATGAGCTGTTGAATAGATAGAACCTTGTCCCTGAGAGGAACACCTTTAGACAGGCTAAGAACCTGACCCAGGAAGGAGATGGTTGTAGGAACAGATCTAAATACTTCCTGCTAAGAACCACTCCAAGTTGAATGTCAACTCTAAGAGAGTTGCAAATGAGCCTCTGACAACTATTGGCTCTTATCAGCCTATATGTAGTCACATGTGCACTGAGATGCCCAACCTCAAACCCAACTTTCCTTACTTCCTTGACTAAGGAAGTAAGTCCTGAAAGGCTAGTGGCTAGGCCCTAAGGCATTGCCACAAAGTGGTACACCCTGCCCAAAGCAAAACTCTGAGCAAGAGTAAACCAAAGAAGCCAAAGGAGAGAAAGGAGGTATATTGAGGAAGAGAAGTGGCCCACTGGCCAATTGAGAAAATTATCAACTGATAAGTTGCATCCTGATAGTCTGGAGAACCAGGAAAATATATAAATCTAATTGTTGGTTTCCAGTATATCTTTGTCAAGGATAATGCCCTGAAAAAACAAATCAGGAAAACAAGAGCTCAAGATACTTGAACTGCCCATGTCAACAGCCAGTGTGAGACTGAATGACAAAGAACAGCATTCTTCTATGGAGAAGAGCTGAAGAAGAAATCAGGAAAGTGGAATCTGAGAGACCACTGGAATGTAAACCAAGTTCCAGAATGCTGGAAAAAAGAAAGGCTGCACATAAACATTTCAAATAGAAATGGAGAAATCAGTTGACCTCCCACTGGCAAGTGGAGGGATCTGGGAGCAAGAGTGAAAAGTTGCAAAATACAAATCCACTCTTATCTCCTGAAGGACATCAACAAAGAGGTGGAGGCTAAGCCTCTGCCTCTGGAAGGCATTCCACCATCAGAATGTTGGAACCTGGAAAGGAACCACATCCCTAAAGTACTAAGTTAGAGAGAAGACTCCCTAGTTTGGAGGAGAAAGGTCTTTATTGGCCCAAATTACCCTACCAAGTGACTAGGCACAAGAGAGGGAAATGGATAAAGAAATCTCTCAAAACAAAGTGCAAAGATGGCTGAAAAAGGCCATAGATCAACCAGCTACAATGGAGCTGGAAGATCCACTGAAAAGATGTCCAAAGCATGGTGGATGAAAAAGAGCACTGAGAAATATTGCCTGTTCAATCAACTTGAATAAGTAATCAACAAAACAGGACTGAAGGAAAAAATCGCACAGTACTAAGGACCCGAAGGTCCATCTCAGATCTCCCCTAATAGCACAGGACCTCTGCCTAGGGAAGAGAATGTCTTAAGAACCCCACCAGGCTAGATCCCAGGTCTGGAAACCTGAGCAAGTCAACCCAAAAACCCCCAGAGGAGGGTTTTACCTGACAAAAGTAAGTTTTAGAAGGTAAACTTGGGTAATTACCCAACCTTTTAAACTTAGAATGAGAAGATCCCAAAAGAATGAGTGACAGAAAGAATCTGGCCCCACTAAAGAACTTCTACGCCTGGGAAAAGTAGTTGACTTAGAGAAAAATAAGACTGATCAAAAGGAAAGAGCAGTCAGATTTATCTCCTAATTCTGTTGGACAGGAAGCCTTGAAAATCTTCTGTGGAGAAGATTGAAGGATGAAATCCTAAGCTATCCAAATAGTCCAACAGGCTGGCACCAAAAATGTTGGAATAGGATCCCTGAAGTCTGGCTAAAGGTTAACTATAGACAGAGGGACCCCAACCTACCCAAAAGGGAGACGTGCCCATTGGTAGTCAGATCTAAAATGGTGAAAATGAAATAGAACGCTGTTGAGTAAAAGAAGATTTCCACCAAGCCCCAAACAAAAATTTTCTAGATTTAGAAAATGAAAGGAGCTGTGTTTAGGAAGTAGCAACATCAGTTGGATTCAACAGATAAACTCTTCTTAAGGGGCCCTGAACAAAAATGATCTTGAGAAGGTAATCCCAGCCCAAAAAGACAGCCTGATTAGGCTGAGCCTTAGGCAAAAAATAGGCCAAAAGACTAAAAATGGACTGAGAAACCAAATGACCAACTGACAAAATTGGAATGTAGGAAACCGGGAACAGTGAGATGGGTCTCCAAAGGGGAAGACCAAGTCAACCCCATGAGCTGTTAACTACCATCCCCCAGATTTGAAGGTGGGGTAAGGCTAAAAATGGAAACCCTGGGTTCAGAATTGAACCCAAAAACACTGAAACCAGGATCCGTATCCCAGAAATGTCAATTGAAAGGGCCTGTACAAGCAATGAACCGAGAATGGTAGGTACATGTAGTACCGTAAATATACGCTAAAATTATGGGTAAAACATAGGTATATGTTACACATTATGCTCTGAAAGAATAATAATCAAAGAATTATGAAAAAGGAATGCATACACAAACCTGGAAATGCTGTAATCACTGAGAAAATGAGTATTTTCAAACAACCGATCGGTTGACCTCCATTTTGGATGTGACGTCATCGTCATGTGACCTGGTGAATGATTCGTAAAAAGCTCAAAATTATGGCCAAAATACACGGTGAAATGAAGAATTTCATGGAAAGAATGAAGGAAAACCGTAAATTAGAATTATAGTGCCTGTAGGAGTGCATAAAAACGAATTAATTTACCCAGGAAATGAATATCTCCAAAGGAAATCCGACATTCTGACACCACGTGACCAGATGAGCGATAATACGAACTTTGTAACTACGTGAAAACAATGCACACTCAAATATGGTCAAAATACGTGGTGAAATGAAGAATTTCGTGAAAAGAATGAAGGAAAACCCGTAAATTAAAATTATAATGCCTGTAGAAGTGCATAAAACGAATTAATTTACAAAGGAAATGAATATTTCCAAAGGCAATCTGACATTCTAACACCACATAACCAGATGAGTGATAATACAAATTGTGAAAAATACGTAAAAATATACAATAAATTCACCAGAAATCGAAGTAAAAGGTAAAGAAAATGGAGGAAGAGTGAATATAACAGCTTAAGTGTACTTACAGAGCACCAACACACTAATGCAGGTCTTAAAATTGGGCAGCAAAAATGCCGAGTTGAGAGTTCAACCGCCACAAAAAGAATGAACTATTTCTGTATTACTGCACATGGCAGAGTGAATTAGGTCACTAGGGGTCAAAGGGTAGCAAGTATATAGGTTAAAAAAAAAGCTGTTACTGAATAATTTTTAAATTCTGTAATCTTATTAAGTGCATACTATTTAGCATTCTATCTGGATAGGTATAGAGTTTCTATGATATATTCAAACATTAATATGACATATAAGTTGTGTGACTTTTTTATTTTTTTACACTCAAAATTATAAATTTTTCAGTATAAGTCAATATTATATAACCTGTTAAGAAATATATTTAAAAACAAGTATAAAGTTTATATGATATATTTCCACATTAATATGATAAGTAAGTTGTAACTTATGTAATATTTACACTCGCAGTTACAAATTTTGAGTATAAGTCAATAATTATGTAATCTGCTAAGGACATAGTTTCAATAACTGGCAATTTGGATAATTACCAATTGACAATATAGCAAAACATATTCACTTTCAACACATATATCTAAGTTATATATTTAAATTTATATGATAACCTCTTGTATTAATGCTATACAAAAAGCTGTTTCTGAGTAATTTTTAAGTCCTACTACTTAGTATTCGGTATTCCATCTAACTATATTGTTTTGTAAGATATATATTTAAAACAATTATAAAATTTCTTCCTATGACACATTTCTACATTGATATAATATATAAGTTGTAACTATTTTCAAAATTCTAATTTTTCTGTGTAAATCAATATTATATTACCTATTAAAGCCATAGTTTCCACAACTGGCAGTTTCAATAAACAAATACCAATATACCAAACATATTCACTTTCATTACATTTACCCAAAATATATAAATTTTCGGTATATATTTAAAACCAGCTCAAACTCTCATTTTAGAACTATACAGGGCTGTCCTGAGTAATGCTTAAACTCTACAGCCTTATATCTATTACATAGTATTCAGTATTCTATCTAAATATATTAACTTTTAAAATATATATTTCAAAGTTAAATAAAAGTTCAAAGTTTATGAATTTTAACAGTGAAAATCTATGTTATAAGCTCTTAAAAGGTGAAAATTGGATAAATTAAGCCATAACAAAATATAACCTTTCAAGATATATATGCACAACATACAGTAAATTCACGTGGTACAATCTTTTATTAATACTTTCTAAAAGTTGTTAAATTGAGCACCTTTATCTAAATATATAATTTCAAGTCTAACTTTATCTTTTTTAAACTTCTTTTATGGTATTGTCTGCTATTCTAAGTTTTCACGTACCCCAGACAGTAAGGCTCCCATTCGGTTTTTACCCTTCCATTTTAAAGGATTCCAGATATCCTTATCATAAAAATTCAGTCCTGCTGCCAGTAGGTGTCTCTTGGGTTTCCCTCAAGTAGGATGTTTTTTGCCAATTCCTTTAAGGAAAAGATTCAGTTCCTATTCTGGCTGGACTTTGCTGTTAGTCCCTTGCTCATGTAACCATCACTGCTTCAATACTTCTGAGTCGAAGTTCTTTGGCCCCAATGTGGCTTTCTTTGTACCCATTATGGCTTTAGCAGCAGTATTATCCACAAACTCCTTAGCTTTTCAGTGCATAAAATACTGTTCAACTGATTTTAGTCCCATGGGTAAGTGTGCACAGATTTTCTGGTCTTAGATATTCACAAGTTTATTTGTGTTTTTAGTGCTGTATTGTCTGTCATTGAGCCAAAGCTTATCTCCAATGAGTCTGGCCTTGTCTTTGCCTAACCTATAGGCTGCTTGAATTACCACACCAAAAATATCTCTGCCGGGAAGTCTCCATTACTGTAACTCCTACATCTTTGAATTTTTATTTGTTGCTTAAAATCGATTGCCTATCCTTTTACACTTACAGGGCAACCAGTGTGACCATTTTGACCAAGTCTATGTGCTCTTTCTATTTCTTGAGGACCAACAGACAGCCTTATTTGGGTACAAAGATCGAGAATAGCAGCCTCACAATCTTTCCTGGCTGGTGGATTTGGCACTGAAGATTTTATTCCAAGGAACTGGTCTGGGGCCGATTTCACAAAGGGACTTAAGTACAGATTTCGACTTAAATTTAAGACTTTGGTCTTAAATTTATGTTAAGTCTGTGGTCTTAGACTTAGTGGATTTCACAAAGCAGCTAAGTCCATCTAATTGCTAAGTCAGTGGACTTAAATTTAAGTCTGGGAGGTAGTGGGCTTAAATTTTGTAAAGATGACTTAAATATGGCCGCCATAAACTTTTCTCCACTTCAAAATTTGAAATGGCTGTAAGTAAAGTATAATTATACAGAACACCTTACTGAAGTAGTCTTTGGAAAGTTTATATAATGTAACAAGGTTTTCTATTTCAAAACAGCACTTATCCTTAGATAACATGCATCAGATGAAGGACATAAAAGGTCATATGACAAACCACTGTGGTTATTTGATAAGCTTGGACTTAGCTAAGTCAGCCTTTGTGAAATCCATTTAAGTCCCAGACCTAGCTAAGACCAAAGCTTTAGATTTAAGTCCAAGACTTGTCCAATAAAGGCCCCTAGTCTAGTACTGTGCATTCATGAGGTGGTGTACTCCCTTCCCGTCTAGACAGTGTGACATCACTTGGTTAAATTTCATAGCTCTGTTTTGCATTGACACTTGTATTTTTGAAGCCCAATGCTCCCGGTTCATAATATAGTACAGGTGCTACACATATCAAAATATCCATTTAAAACCCTAATATTTTTGTATAATACTACCCAGGGCTCTTGTATCTGATTCAACAAAAACAAATGTAACTTTTTTAATATTTTTGTTTCTTTTGAACATATTTGATAACCTACAGTGACACTACATAAATTTCACATACTGACAAGCTATTTCACATAGACTCATACATACATTTTACAAAAGAAAAGAAACGAATCATCTACCATATTATCAATAAATGACATCCGACTTGTGTAAATAGACAATGTAAGGTAACAAGTTTTCTTCAAATTCACCTTGGCTAAAACCCTCTGTTCATCAAAAGTCTTTCTTACTTCTTTTGTAAAAAGTACATGTTTAACATGAAGCTCTTTTTGAACACCAATAATTTTTTTTTTGCTACTAGTATAACAAAATTTATAGACCAGTTGCCAAGTAAAGATAAGCCATATGACCTTAGCTGTAAGATGAAGCAAGCAGTGACACATGAAAAGGAAGGATCATGGTTTGAGGCCATTTAGTTACATGTTAGTAAAAAGTAGTGGATCTTGTAAGATATCACATGCCAAAGATATTCTATACAAAGTAGGAATATCAAAAATACCTCTAGGGGTAGGGGCAAATGTTGAGTTGAGAGACAGACTACGCAAAAATCTAGTTATCAATACATGAGAGGTATCTACATGCTGCAAGTGATAAACCTTTGCCATTGTAATCACAGAGGACATATAGTTCCTTATCACCTTTGGTGTCAAATTTTTCTGAGCTAAAAATTCCAGAAATGTAAGCATATTATGTAGATTAATCTGCAAAGGCAAGCCAGCAAATATAAGATAAGATAAGAAAGTTCTAAAGTGTAATCTATGAGCCGAAACTGTGGGAGGCCTGTAGGCAGAATCAGTTCTTTTGCAAACAGCTGACAGAAGTACAGATGATATGTCAGAAGAACCTACAATTACAGAGAAAAATTTAAGTCAAAATATTAAGGAGGAACATAATCCCATATATACTCCTGTTGCAACTTCTGTAGTAATTCATGATTAATATTATTATCCGCATGTAACCTTGATGACAGATCTGCCACCTTATTTTTGGCACCTGGTATATGAGCAACCTCCAGCTCGATATCATACACAGTGGCTAACAGCCAAATATTCCTGATACATGTTGCCAGGAACATATCCTTAGTTTTACCACTATTAACCACCTGAACAACTGCTAAATTGTCGGAAAATATATTCACCCTAGAGTGACGCCAAAAATGCCCCCATAGCCTCAAAGCTATAATAAAATTGATCATTTCATAGTGTACTATGGTTAGTCCTTGCACTGGCAATAAGTGGAGAGGTGAAGTATAGACCCTGGAAGCCCAAACTCCCCCAATAAGATGCGTCTAGATATAAAGAATCTGCATTGATCATAATATCCCTCTGTATATAAGCAACCCCATTGAAACTTGGAAGAAACCTGATAAACCAGTCAATATCATTATAAAACGACTCAGATAAAGATATACTTCTACCAGTACTGGTTCTAAACAAATGCAAAATTCTATTTATAAAAATTCTGGCAGGTTTGACACATTTATGGATATAGATCAACTTACCAAGGAGGGACTGCATATCTCTCTTATTTAGCTTCTTCTTAAACCTGACCATGCAACATTCATCATAAATGGCTCGAAGCTTATGGGAATCTATACTAAGGATGTTGTGGGCAATATCAATATTAATGCCCAGGCAGGTCAATGCTTTAGTGAGGGAAACTCGCTTATCCGGATTCATAGGTAGACCTAGTTCATCAAGAAGTTCAGACAATTGCTTGAAAGCCCTATCAGCCTCCTCTTTGAAAGAGACAATGATGTAATCATCAATGTATGCAAAAATTTCATGACCTAATTTTTTCATAAGGAAAACAACAGCGTCGAATGCTCTCTGAAACGCCGAACAGCCATGGACCCAGCCGAACGCCAACGCAACGTGAACATAATAATTTCCTTGCCAAAATATGCCAAATTTTAAAGCGTCAGCTGGATCCACTCTCAGGTTCCTAAAAGCACGAGCAACATCAATTTTTGCAAAGTATGGATCCTCCAGATTAATTCTATTGACATTATCATTAACTGACTGACCATGAGGAAAAGACAAGTCCAAAATGACCCTCCATTTATCCATATCCTTAGGTCATATATGAAGGGGAGAGCAGTGAATATGAAAATTATTAATATGAGACATTGGACCAATGATAGCCCCAGCTTCAAGTTCCTTAGCCAAGTATCTGTCAACTGCTTCCGGATACTGCAATGCAGAAGTATGATTTTTAATAGCTTTATTACTCAAAGTCTCAGGTTCACTGAGAGACAAAGGAAAAGCGAAAGCCAAGTACTGTAAAAGCTTTCTGTCCGGATAACCGAATAACAACCTGTTCCAAGCCTCCAAATTGAGGCCAGACTTTAAGGGATATCTTGCTTCCATATAATTCGGTTTACCAGTAAATCGAATCTCATGAGCGATATTAACACATTGTTGAATATCCTAAATTTCAACCATCTGTCTATCTGGTCCAATGAAAACAAAATCAGTACATTGCTTGGCTAAGTAACCTAATTTTTTATCCGAAAAATTAATATCTGAGTCCGAACCATTCTGTACAATGGCCCAATCGACATTTACAACATCATTAGATCTATTAAGGTTTTCTTTGACCTCAGTCCCATGAGCTAGGACCAAGGTCAAAGAATCAACTTCATTTTTAGATGTATTACTGAATGCACTCGAATCATTGTATTCTAATAACTTATCGATTATGTCTTCCATATATTGTTCATAGGTTACACCAAAAGTATTCCTAACAAAGCAGTCTTTCTGATAATCTTGCCACACAATTTTTGGATTATTTTCATCAATGATATTACTAACAAAGGCATCTGTACCATTAGCATGACACCAATGATTCACCAGATATTCTGTATAAATAAACCTTAGAATTCCGGGAGGCAAGCAATTACATGCAAATAACAATATATTAGAAAAATCCCAATATTTCACAAGATATACAAACCGTGGCTGACAACCAGCCCTATAAAGTAGGACAATAGACACAGTTGTTCTATTAATTGGACAATTGTACTCATGAAAAGTAAAATCTACCCCGGTTTCAAACCAAGAAGAAGTCCTAAAAATATCATGGTCATACAACGACATATTCGAATAACCAGTATTATGTTCAATGCTATTGTTAAAGCAATGTTCACACTTTCCAACAACTATGTATCCACAAGCATTACAATATGAACAATTGTCAGACTGTCGTGCCACTGAAACATCATATATGTGACCTTGGATATTATTTGACCTTGATATATCACACGAATTAATAGCAGCAAATTCAACTACATGATTATCAACAGACAAACATTCATAATTACTTGACAGAACATTTACGTCATTATCAACTGCCAAATCGATTAAACTGTCACTAGAGTCCCCACCCCCACTAACATTACCTTCATAAATATCAGAATTGCTATTATGTCCCATGGAAAGCTGTCGAGGCGGTGGTTGTAGATCCTATTTACCAGCTACCTTGTCTTGACCTTTATTCTTTGCAAAACACTTGACCTCTGGATGGGAAACATAACGACCATGTTTAGCACAGAAAGAACAGTTATGACGAAACTGACCATGATGACCATCATGACTGCATGAACCTTCATTGTAGTAACGACAAACCTTTCTCTGTGGAACTGTCTGCTGGTTGACCATAGAAATTTGTGATGCACTTAAACGATTTAAGGACCACTGGGTTGGGTCATTCCAACCCAAACGACCATCCTCAACTTCATGCATTGACATGGCCCATGCTCCCCTCACCACAAGCCATGGAAGCGATGATGCGTCACGTAACGAAAGAACTACCTGTAGCAAAGCCTGCTTCATAAGTGCTGTATCTTTAATCTGCAACACGTTCGTCAGCTGACCAGCAGCCCACTGGGGAAGGGTCAAATCATCATAACCAATATGCTTGTTACCTGAGGAGACTTGAAATCCTTCATTTGGCCATCTAGCTTCAGGTGGAGCTGTACACATATCAGTTAAATTGAAACGACCAGATTTCTTGCCAGAATGTGGCTTACCTTGAGAAGCTTGAAGCCTTGGCTGCTGATCATAAGAAGTCAACACTCTTGAGACAGCATCAGAAGTATTAGGATTATTTCTGATCACATTAATGCCAGGTAAAATTGCGTCCCTGTCATCAGAAGCACCCATCTCAGAAAGTAAACATGGATTGGCTGGTAGACCTGAAGAACTCTGAGCAGAAAGAGTATCCGATCTGTCACCCCGGCCGGATGCCAACCCTTGAACACCACCCTGTACTGAATGATGTGTAGAAACCGCTTCTTGGAACTGCAAAGTCTGACTTGGGTTAAAACCCTGACCCCAGCTTGCAGGAAACCTTCAGAAGATGATTCAGGGAAATGTGAACGCTGCCTATTCTGAATAGGGGTAGAATTTGCAGAATGTTCAATATGTTCAACACGACAGGCCAAAGCTTGAGTTGAAGCGTCAATCTTCTGTAAATACTGTAATATATCAGCATTGCTAGTAGATGAAGATGAAGAAGCCATAGGTTCTGACAAATTAACCACAGTACTCACACCATTACTGTCCTGTATGTATGAACCGTCGACTTGTGACGCAACCTTCCTCACTTTCCTTGTAGAAATCTTAGCCCTGGCTGATGCTGTGACCTTCTTACGTGTATTACTGGCTGGAGTTTTCTTTCCCATGTTGTAGAATTCAAAGTTCATATATAAACTAAAAATAACACAACATAAAAAACTAAAACCTATCTAAAAACCACGTATAAAATATAAATTCATCTGCACCAAAATTAAATGTCATGTGCACTGTTTGCTTGCATATTTCAAAGTGACAAACCCCAGACAGTATTAATTAAAGAATGTGACGCTTGAATGCCATTGGCTGTTAGTAGTAAACAATTTTAACTCAGTGAGGATAGTCACCAGTATTAGAATAGCGTCAAGTAGAAACCACTAGTGTCAACTGCCACAGCAGGCCCCTACGTGGCCGTGCTTTATACATTATTCTTTGTTTCTCTCAATAAATCCAATTATTTTCATGGAATCTCTTATCCTTGTATTTTTAACCCAATTTTGTTTAAGATCCATGATTCTATATTCTACCCAATAGGCAAAACTTTAAAACAGTGACATTACAACACACCTATATATAACTCTATTACAATTTAATTTTTAAACATACAGTTGGTCAAGGTTCTTTACTGTAAACTGCCGACCAACGGCAAGAAACTACCAACTTTCCCACTTGAGGTCAGGGCAGGAACCGAACCCCAATCTCAGAGGTGGGAGACGAGAGTGTTACCACTCTGGCACCATCCTGTAATGGTTTCCTCTGCCTGTAAAACAAACCTATCATGATATGACCTATACAGTGTTGAAAGCAACGTTAGAAATCCACGTGAATAAAGAATATAGGCTTGGAAGTCCTAACGAATTTTAACTTTCTAGCACACATCCTCATTCCCCTTCTTTTGGGGGTAGTAATTCAGTGTTATTCACTTTGTGGCACTAGGTTGTATTCTTAGGTGTCCAATTTGAGCAGATAAGTAGTTCATCAGGACTGTGGATTAGCACAGGTTCAGTTTGTGCTATTTTATCATCTGTATTTTATCTACACAAATTTATATTCATCCAAGTGCTGCTTGTGCTTTATTTAGTGAAAAACTGCATTTAGATGAACATTCATCATGCTAAGACTATTTTACTCATTTGATGGGTCTGTGTTCAAACCATCGTTGAGTGCCAAATTCTCTTCAGTTTAGGGAATAGATATTTGTGTCTTTTAGGTGGGAAAGTATTGTATTATTTTTTCATTTGTGAAATCAATACACTTAGCAATATCTATTCATTATTTCTTGGAACACTATTGTTGCGCAATCTTTTTACTCTCTGTATGTATAGTCTCTTTCTGATTCTAAAGTAGGCGGTTACAAGACTCACATCTGCTCTGTTCAAACCTCAAACTGGGATTTTGAATCCAGGATTGTTCTGTCTGACAGGAATGAAAGTATCATAGCTCATTTTGATGATTTGTTATCATCACGTGATGATCAATGATAAGATCACTGTCAACATCTGACTGGTGTTTGCTAAACCTCAAACATCCAAATTTTTATTAGTGTTTGAAATTGCCCCTCTATGTCCTGTAGTACTGTTAACGTGGCAAGCAGTGGTGTTGTCGCATGATATGTATATATTGAATCAATGTCAAGTTTAGCATTTTGTTTGAAAAGCAAATAATACACCCAAATTTGACCATCTGATCCATTATTCCATTTCTACTGTTATTATAAGCTTATAAAGTTTCACTTTCATGCTAATGACAGTCAACCCTATATCCACTATATAACCCTATAATAACATTTCTGTAGCATTTTGGAAATGATTCAATGTCTGCACTGCATTGTTAAGGTCCTCAATTTTAGTGGGTCATCTGGTTTGTCATCTAATCACACAAATGACAATGCTGAGGACCTGTCCCAATATGACCCTGGCTGTTGAAAGGGGTGTAAAACCCCAACTTTGACCCCTGCACTTTGTAAAGCATTTGATGTCAAATAACAAGCTTAAGCTAAATCCTGACAAAATAGAAATTGTTGTTTTGTCAAAAACAGGAACAAAAGAAGCTAAAATTGCATTTTGCAATCAATGTTCTGGGTACTCCTTTGTTGTCTTTAATAGTGTTAGAAACTTCAAAATTTGGTTTGATGTAGGGTTGTTCTATGTTGCCCCCTTAAGGAAATTATGGTGTCTTCTTTACTCATCTGTCTAAAATAAGAAGGGGAAAATTAAATATATTACTCATCACTGAAGCCTATCTCTATAACCCTCCTGTCTTCCCTACATCTCTGATGTCAGACTGCTATGTCTTCGTATTCTGATTTTTTTCTGGAATTTATATTGCAATAGGTTTTCATGTACATACGCCTGTACACATGTCTGTACATTGAAGGGTGCATTGTGAATGTAACTTGAATGTCATCATATTTTAATGTTAACATTTAATCTTTGTATTATTATAAAACATACAAAAAAATCCCATGTTTCTTATTATCTTTGAGAATGGTGGTGTGTAAGTGACTGTGAGAAGTGCTCTGGTGCATTTTACAGAAAAATGAGGGATGTATTCTCTTCTTTATAAACTCATATGGGAAAGAATATTGCTTCTCTTTATATCTATTGTTTGTTCATATATTAATAATTACAAAGAATAATATCAAACAGCATTCCAAAAAATAATTAGCATGAAATGTATCAACTTTTTGTTTTTGTTTTGCCCCATAAAAATTTTATCTACAAAATTTAATGTAAATTCAACAAAATGGTCAAAATATTGGTTTTTGTTGACTGAAGATAGCTGATGCATTTTCACAAAATTGGTTATTGCACAAAAGAGAACTACTGTACCAAAAGGAGCACAAAATCCAACATCTTGACAATAATCATGCTACCTAGGTGAAACTATATCTCCGGGTGACACAATTTAGGGGATACTAACATCATCTTGGAGAATATGATAGAATCATTACGATAAAGGTCACCTATAATTTTGAAACAAAGGCTTGAGATATATAATAAGAAATCCAGATTTGTAAAATGTTCTTTGATTTACTTTGACTGTGTTGAAAATAAATCCCGACCAAGCTTTTTATATATGTTTTATTGTCTGACCAACTAATTGTAATAAGAGTACAATATGAAATGTTGAAGATATCTGGTAACTTTCATAACAATGCCCAGGAAATTAGGTATATGTAGGTGAACATAAATGCAAGCTATAAACACTGGTCTGTCATAAAGAACGAATGAGTTGAGAACAAGGAAAAAGATCAAGAGAATTTACTGAGAACAACAAAGAAGTATGACTTGTTTGTGACTGCTCAGCCAAGGACATAAACATGAAATAATGTGTTACCAAGTGTGGCAAATTTAGACGGTGAATTTCAAAAACAAAGAATACCTGTTATATTCCTTATAACACTGGGGTGGTATTCACTAACATTCCTAATCTTAATCCTATCTTAGTCATAAAATTTAACCTAGCATTGATCTTCAAATAACCGAAACAGACCCAAATAAAGCAGAATTTACTAAATTTAAATTACAATTACGTCGCGATTGAAAGTCTTAACAAAGAGAGTGCACAATAATGACATATTTTTATGACAAAAATCTTAAAGTTAGAACTAAGACTAAGATAGGAATGTTAGTGAATACCGCCCCTTGTGTTTGCTGAAAGTGTAGTTTCCAGGAAAATAAGTTTAAACCAATTAAATAACCTCAACAAGTTTGAAATTTGAAAATCTTTATTCACAATCATTGATTTCGGAAGAAAAAACTAGCTCAACCAGTTGGGATACCATTGACATAAAACAAAAGATTCACGTAAACCAATGCATGTGACAGTATGGTCCATACACAACAAGTGCATTCATATTGTTACAGTCATCCTACTTTTCCTTTACTGGCTAGGAAGCAATGCTGCAAATTCTTGTATGTGAAGTTTGCCATTTGTATTGGTATCATAAATGTCCATCAAAGCTGACTTGTACGCAACAACTTGACTATATTTGACATCCTGTAATATTTTAAAAGCACAAACATTCAATGTTAAGTATTTGATATTATTAAGGAATATAAGGCTGTTAAAAATCTAGTTCTTACATTAAGGTATAACATTCACAACAAAACTAACAGAAGACCATTCGTAATTAACTAACTAAAGTGATGAAATATAGTACTGGAATAATTTGTGGATTTGCAATTTAGCTGTGATTTAGGGTCATTAATGCATGTCAAGATCAACTTCAGGGAATACAAAGGAAAAGGGACAGCTCCCATTGTATGTACATATAACCCTGATTTGATGAATAGTTTTGGGTTGTATGCATAAATATTACCAAAAAGTAAAATTATTTTTTTTTGTGGTTTTAGGAGGACTAAAACACAGGTAGAGCACACCCTGTCTGAAAATATGACCCACTCAAAAATTAGTGTTTAAGCTATGGAAGAGGATATTGCCAGAAAATAACAAGACTGGATCTGTAATCTGGATCTAGTTTGGATCATATTTGACAATGACCAAGCAAGAGGCAGGCCCCAGCTTGTGTGAAAGTATATCCACAGACCAATGTATTGGTTATGGGTTATACAGACCACAAACAAGCAAATGGCCCTGGTAATAATACTCTTGTCTGTACCCTTTTGGGAACAAGGGTAATTAAACAGTAACATAACAACATTTAGTTCCATGTATCCCTCTCTTCCCTCTTTATCCCTCTATAGGAAAAACTTTCAGCTAAACAGATATTCCTCGATGCATAAGTAGCTAACCATTTTTATTAGCTTCATTTTCACCTTTGTGCTGTTGGGTTCCAATCTACACTCACGAAACCATTGACTGGGCTTTTGAACTGATAAGACCTCTTTGCATTGTAAATGTATACTCGGAGCAATAACTCCTTGTACTACATGACTCAAAGCATTATTGATCCAACCCGACAATTACAGAGAGTGACTGACATTCCCCTAACTGAAGGACAAAGGCTCTGGGGTGACCATTAATCAATGTCCCCGGGGTTATTTAACCTCCCAGGGGAAATAGGACCCAATGACACAGGACCACCACTTTAAGTGGTCATCTAAGCCACAATGTGTTTAACTGTACTTGGGTTTTAACCCAATTCCTTTGTGTTCATAGACATTACCCACTAGGCCACAGGGACATTGGGTGCCACATGGAAAGTCCAAATTTTAACTTTGCAGGTAAAAGTGAAAATGAAGTGCTAAAAGTAATTTTCATCATCAGTTAAATACTATAATAGTTCCTCTGATAGTACTAATGTTTGATGAATTATCTTTCATTTTTCTTCAACAATATCTTTGAACAAAACAGGTTAGAATTCTTGCTTTTGAGTGAAGATTAAGCATCATAAAAGTTAATTAGAATTGAAATTACTAATTGTCTACATATCCTTGCACTGGTGTCCCATAGTTTGAGAAAATATTTAAAAACTTGTTGCATAAAATGTAGTTATGCTGTTTTACCTGATATGACTTGCGCAAGAGGTCATACAAAAATCCAACAATTTCATCATCGTCCAACTGAAGACTGTCATTCTGAAAAGGATGACAATACAAAGTCAAAGCAAAAATGAGTGTGTGTTCAGATGAAGATTAGCCTTTAGACCACAATATTTAAGTTTAATGCTCTGGTTTAAGCATCTAAATGGCCTTCAGTAGGAGGTTATAATTTGGGGTATTTTATTTAATTTGATTTATTTAAGTTTATTTTGTTAATTGCCTTCAACAGGAGAATGTGTTTATGGGTTCATTTATGTATCTGTTTGCCGTTTTGTGATTACTCCAAAGATGTTTCAATTTTTAATGTTGGTAGGGCTTGGCCAATGAAGAAATGATAAGGTTTTGGGACACTTTCTCAGAAATATATTTTCGACACAAGAAAATCCCATTTTGTCAGTATTGTCCCCTTGGCAGAGGTGTACAAGTACTATGTAACTGAGACATATGTTATACACAATTGTTTCTGGTCTCAATTTTGAGTGTAAAGACATAGAAGATTTAAATTTATGAACCACAGTAACAGTATGCTTTGAACCACCACTGTAGATTTTTCCCACTGTCACAGGGGAAGCACAGTAATAAAATGTATACAAGAGAGACAGTGAAAATCAAGCACACTTATAAGATATTTATACCATAGTAGACAGACTTTCACAAAGTTTTACAGCCATGATAGGCTTGATAGCATAATAGACTGACTTTAGTGTCCTCAAGTGGTTCACAAGTTTGTGATCTATTTGTAGGCATTCACCTGTAGGTGGGTTAGATTCATGTGGTAATGCAAGAACCAGTCCCAATATAACTCTGATTTTTGAATGATATGTAAAATTGTGACCTTTCACCAGTAAAATGGAGTCATGTACAGTTACCCACAGGGAAAAAGCATATGCCATTGTGACTGACTTCACAAAGTTAACCTCAGTGGTAAAATGTCTCATTACATTTTCACAGGGTTTCATAAAATTACCCACAGCAATAAACTGCCATATGCCATTGTAACAGAAATTGAAAAAAATTACCCACAACAACAAAATATCATGTGCCAAGGCATATTGTGTTAGAAACAATACTAATTGTTAATTGAAGAGGCGTATTTCTTGTTTGTGGAAAAATGCAAATAGCTCCTCAATAACTCATGTTATATTTTCTCTGCAAATGAGTTATTTTTGTTCAGTCCCACTCAAAATATATTTTAAAATAAAGTACATCTGCTGCCTGCTTTCATATTAGCCCACACAGTTTTAATGTTTTCCTGGTATTGGAGCTAAAACGTGAAAGGAGAATATAGTTGTACAACTTACTTGATCATAATGAAAAAATATCTGGACAATTTCATCTTCAGTTAGGGCAGGCTGATTCTGTAAAACAGACCAAGAAATTGGGCATAGTTGGCCTACATCATTTAACAGTTCGCCAATAAAGCAAGAATATATGATAGAAATATATATCCTTTTCACAATTCACTAATAAGAAAGTTTTTGATCCAGGTAGTTGTGAAATGACTGATTCACATTAACCACTAGTTTTCAAGTGACTTACAGGTAAAAATAATTCGGGTTGATTGCTCGCTGATAAAAATTGGACTCAACATCAAGTCCTTGCCTTGTACCTTGAAAGGAAATGACATCCAATATGGCAGCTGCCATAAACAAAATATATATAAAGATAAAAGCTTACTTACATTAAATACATGGTATTATGTTAAGATGGTAGATTGCTATTTAATGTAATGGTTATTCTCTATACACAAGCACTCGACCCTTAAAATTGGGATCAAATTTTCCTGAAATTTGCCTTGTTCGGTGAATGTCGACTGCTCAGTAACATCCCTACTTACACGTCCAATCATAACTGTCAATACAATTATTGACTTCAGTTTAATGCCAGTTTCAACACATTGTTTAACTCATTTCAAGACAGTTGGCTCCGGGGTGGCTGTCTTGGGGGTTATGGAAACCAGTGCATAGTAGTTGGCCAAAATTCTTCACTGAAACCTTGAATCAACTATTGGTCTTCCACTTCAGGTGAGGGGTCTCAGTGGTGTAGTGGTTAGAGTGCTTGCCTTCAACCTTTTAGGTTGCCGGTTCGAATCTAGGCTCGACACTTTATGTTGGAAAGTAGGCAGTTACTTGCTGATGCCGGTGGTTTACAATTCAGAATCTTGACTAACTAGTATGCACTGGTTCCTCCGCCCGTAAGCTACCCGTCGCAATATGACCCTGGCTGTGGAACACGATGTAAAACAAAAAAATAAATTTAAATCTACTTCAGGTTTGGATAACTATATCACCCAGAGACGTCAGATATGTTACTATAAATCAATGTGCAATTTGTGTAGTCATTTTAGGCATTGTATAAAATGCTTAATAACAGAGTTTACCCAATATAAGTGTATCTCCCTGTGTCATATTCTAAAAATGCTAAAGATTTATTACGGCTATTTTTGTCATTTTAAGTGTTTATGATATTTTTCTAATTCAAGCTTTATTATTCTCAAAGTGTATACATATTTTGAAAAGAGCAACACAAATGAACATATAGTGATCTATGTGATCTAATCCATGCTGTAAAAAGTACTAAATTGGGCTGCCATGATAGTTTTGAATGTCAAGAAATATGATTCTATATCTGTTGACCTACATAACCTTCACTTGCTGCCTGTTAGGTTTTGGATCAAATTTAAAATCTACTAGCATATAAGAGTTTGAATGGACAGGCACCATCATATTTAACATCAATGCTTCACTACCAGCAACACCAACACACGACAAGATTGTCAAGAAATCATACATGTTACAGGAAAAAAGATCAAAACTCGTCTCTATGGGTGATTGTGCCTTCAGTGTTGTGGCACGAAAGCATTGGAATAAACTGGCAGTTGATATTAAATACATTAAACTTCCCTTGGACATTTTCAAGAAGAAACTAAAAAAATATTATTTTGAAATAACATATTGTTGATAAAAAGTGCTATGATTGTTTATTCTTAAATAGAATTGCGCTGTATCAATATTTTATATTATGTTATCAATCCATTAAACAAAAGCAAAATTGATACTTACAAAATTCATCAGGTAGTTGTCATCTACATTCAAAAGCCTATGTATAAATACAAACAAGCTGGTTTTGTATTGGTTTAGATTAGCTTTAATTTTAACTGTTAGAGATAGGGGTAAGACTTTTGTGTTTTGATGAAGGAGTCAATAGAGGACGAAACACGAGCCTCACCGAGTAAAGCAAAGTACATCACTTACTGTGTTTAGTAACCATAGTATGAGTTAAGAGTCTGTGGTTTTTCTGAGAAGAAAAGTATAAATATATACTTACCAAAAAAGAAACAGAACATGTATTCTAACTTGTGTTTATTTTGGGGGTAAGAAAAAGTTCATAATGACTATTCCTTCAAAATCTGGTTAACTTTGTTAATTGTCACTTTAAAATAGATATTAATTTCACCTAATCACCTGATTGTAACACTGATTGAACATAGGTCAATGTTTCATGTTTTATGTCCCTTTCAATAGCCATGATGATATTGGATTCTTCCTCAGCATGGTCATTTGTGAGAGTTGCTTTAAAAGGCAACAAATACCAGAGCAACCCCAGCTCCCAGGCATTTTGTTACTGGATAGCAGAGTCAAGGTCATGTTAACTTAACTGTACTAGATTGACGTATAAACAAGGTTCAACCCCAAAAAGGCAGCAAAAAAATAGGAAACACGAACCATGCATCAACCAGTATATACTTAAACTATGATTATGCTGGGACAAATTCTCTAGATCTTCTCTTGAAAAATGGTCTCTTGAAAAAACAATGTTTACTTCCGGTAGTGTACACAAATTTCCTTTACACTCCAACTTACTTATATCTTACAGCAAACACACTATGCATTTACATAACATGGTTTTCTGAAATACATTTTATATCCATCTGCATAATCTTTGTGTTTTTGTGAATACGTTTGTGAGAATCTTTGTGCTTTATGTGAGGGTTTGTTTTTAGCAGATAAACAAAACTTACATTTGTGAGGATAGCTGAACCCTATACATAGACCAACACTTTTACATTGATAGAAGTATATTTTTCAAGTACAGACTTGGTCATATAATCTTGTGAACTTACATATTATGCTTCATATAGAACTTACTAACAATTTCAATAAAACAACTCTACTTACACAGCTGTTTCAGTCAAACTCAGCTTCCCATCAAAATTGGTATCAATGCTGTTTAACTAAATAAAACAAAAATATAAATCATCTCAAACAAAATAAGAAAAAAGGCAACTCCTAAGCCAATACTGTACCCATATAGAACACACTTATTTTACACACAGTTATCTCTTCAAATGTTAAGATATGCTCTGGTGCATTCCATGTAATTGTCCTGATACAGTCAAACATATATTACTAGACTGTATCGACCTGAGCGACACTAGAACAAAATATTATAATGATGTAAATTCAATGAAAAAGTTACTCAACGAAAATATTTTTAATGTTAGCAATTATTTAAAAGAAGTTGAATTGTACAAAAAGTTTTAATTTTGTTTTGTCCCTTTGGTTAATTTATTCTGTCCAATCTATCTTTAGTTAGCATTTACTGTGATATTTATATTTTCCATCAGTTTTATATGTACATTTTGTTTTCTTTGTTGTTTGTTGCTTGTTGCTGATTTTTTTACTTTGTTTATTGTAGTCATTTCTTATTATATTGTTTTATTAGATCTTTTGGACATTTGTTAATTGTATCATTTGTTTGCTGTTATTTGTATATATATTTTTGCTTATTATTGTAAATATTAGTTAATGTATTTATTCCTATTAAATAGTGCAGCATAACAATAAGTGTTTTGCACAATAATTTTTACTTACTTACTTCTTGCCACATAGTGATATTTTATGTTATTATAGTTAAGGGGTTGCTTAGAATAAACTTTATATATTTTCTGTAACATTAGGGCTTTATCATTTGTTTGTTTCTATACAACACTACATGTGCGTTTTGTGGTTTTACTACTGTATAACGTGTTTCCAAATCTTGTTGCTTTTTCTGCAAGATGTAATTCAGCGCCATATGGGTTAGGGGAATGTTTTTGTAGATTTTTTATAGTTGTAATTGTGGTCTGTGAACTACGAAAGCCTGGAACCGCCATCCAAATTCAAAATTCAAAATATGAAATATGCTATTTGGAATTCCAAATAGCATATTTCATATTTTGAATTTGGATGGCGGTTCCAGGCTTTCGTAGTGAACCGCTTGAATTTTCATGTGAAGAAACTTGTCAATTCCAGCTATGGAGGTCATGTAAGCCCAGTGTTAATGGCTAAGTAAGTGTCCAATATTTGAAAATAATGGACTGTTTATGAGATCCCGAAGGGGCTGTTTCAACAGTTCATAATTCTCAAATATTTGACACTTACGGGGCTATTAATCTATTTAAATTACAGTCATTCATTAATTTATAATTTTAAAGATGTTGTTTAACATTCCCACTTTTTATTATTATATTTCTGGTATGTATTTTTGGGTTTTAATGATCATTTAAGTTGAAATAAAAATTGAAGTGTATTTTTGTGGAAATGTGCAAAAAAAGTTTTTTTTATGGTCAAAATCATAGAGTGGAACAATTGCCCAATAGTGGAAGATATTGGAAACTAACCAAAAAAAACTGTTTACACTCTTAGTTTTAAATCATGATTTATAAGGGATGTACTATTTATGCATATATACACAAAAGTAAATACAAACTACTATACATTTGTCACCCAATTATCACACATGTAGATAACTATTTCTTTGCCAATAATGTATTTTATTTGAAATGTATGGTGGTATGAACATTTCTTTATTTCAGCTGGTCTTAAAAAGAGTCATGAAGAATCTTTTGATAGTATACTGTTGTTGATTGGATTGTCTCTTTGATGTTGCCACCTGATGTAGCTTGGAGATATATGCTACTGGAGATATATGCTGCTCAGTGACCCAAGTTCGTCACCTACCCAAGTTCATCACTAGCTAATCTGGTATATTATGTGTAAAGTGGACCAAAGTCTTACCACTTGCTGTTTGTATTGTGCTAATGTTGCTGGATCGAATGGCTGACCTGGATAATTCTGTTGAAATGTATCAAGCAGCAAGTTCTGCAAAGCATCAAGAAAAACAAAAGTTTCAATGAAATGAAAAATAATAAATAAATAAATGGATAAATAAATAAATAAATATAATAAATATATTACATAAATATTTACAGCACAAAATAAAAGAGAAAAAAGAGATAAGATGTAAATATGACTTTTAAAGGAGGTTCAGGGCACTTCAACTGTTGAGATCTTTTAATGAAAAGTCATATGAACTGGAAATGCAATATACACTATAAATCACATTGCATCAATGCTCAATCTGCCTTAAAGTATTTTTAACTTTGTAACTGTTTTCAACAAGCATAGAAATATCTACAGTCGAACCATACTTAAGTAACAATTTCCAAATAGCAACCACCTACAAAAAAAAACACCTTTAAAATTGCCCATGACACTTTACATTAGTTTGAACCTGCAAAGAGTAACCCCCTGCTACTTGCAACCAGTAAGCACCTTTTTTCTGTCCAAAGAGAGCCCTGTCCCTACAAAGAGCAACAACTCTTTCCCTTCCTTGAGAAGCATGCACCTATACATCAATGCGAAACTCCACAGCATTTAGTGAATAGTGAGATTATAGCAGTAAAAAGACACAAACGGGCACAAAGGCGTTCATGAATAGTGAGATTATAGCAGTAAAAAGATACAAACGCAAACTTGAAAGGATATGGTGAGGTACAACTGTGCCTGAAATCACAGCTGGTATGGAGCTACAGTGGGCCGCTGAAACTGTCTCGTAGAACTCTCAAAGCCACATATTAGAGTAACATGGTCAGGGAACATGAGGATATCCACAATGTGACCCAATCACCAAAAATAGTAATCCCAGATCATACAACTACTACCGGTTTAACCAACACTTTTGGCAAGTAATTTGTTGACAAAATCATTTTAAGTTTAGTTAAGGTCTGGATCAGTTCAACTGATGCTGACCCGACTGTCCCAGGCCGCTACAAAAATAAGTTTGCTTCCTTCTAGATCATGTCAGAGGACGAAGTTTACAAAATCATCAAGAAAAAAACATGACTTAGACCCCATTCCTACCTCACTGGTCTGTTGTTTGTATTAGCATGCTTTTCACCACCATTACACGCATTGTGAACTACTCGTCACAAGAAAGCTGTTTCCCATCCAGCTTTAGATGAAAAATGCTGGTCTTGACAGAAACACTCTCAAAAATTATCGACCAGTATCCAACCTCAGCTACATCTCCAAACTTATGGAGAAAGCTGTGGCCAAGCAAATAAAATGGCATATTGCTCAGGGTGGAAGATCAAACATAATTCAGTAGGCATATAGAGCTCTTCACTCTGCTGAAATGTCATTGCTAAAAGTACAGAATGACATTGCCACCTCAATGGACAAGGGTACTACAGTTGGGCATATGATACAATAGCCCACCTCATCCATTTGGTTGGTTTCTACATTGGTATGCAGTGTGGTTGTGGTCGTGATTAAGTGTGTAACAGGGGCGGATCCAGCTTTTAAGTAAGGTGGGGGTTCACATCAGATATACCATAACTAGGGGGGTCGGGGGGCATGCCACTCCCCCTGGGAAAAAATTTCACACCACTCCCAAGAAAGAATTTTGTACTTTGGGTTGAACCCCTTTACATTATTTATCAAGAGGGGGGGGGGGGGGGGGGGGGTCGAACCCCCTGAACCCCCCCCCCCCCCTCCCCCCCTGGATCCGCTAGTGGGTAAAGTCATACCTCCACTCAAGAAAACAGAGGATTAAAATAGACGGACATTTTCCAGCTTTTCAGCAGCCTTATGGGGTTCCTCAGGACTCAGCCTTGTGCCCACTCCTTTTTACCTTATATACAACTCCTCTCAGTATTGTCATATTTGAATTCAATGTCACACATCATTTATATGCACCTGATACACAAATTTACTCAGAACTTTGACTCAATTGTATTTACTCAATAAATTTTTTTCTAGTATCACTGAACTGTCTAATTGCCTTGAGGCCATCCAGTCAAGGATGGGAAATAACAAACTGAAATTAATATTTAAAGTCTAAATACTTCTATCGTTTTTACAATAATTTTCAGTTACAATGGCAAAGACAGAGTTTTACTCTATAAAGAAATAGGTCTGATGAATAGGAATTCACATCTATTGCAGATCATGAGCTAATGAGATTATTCACATATTTTAATCACTTCGCTTGATGTATTAGTTTAGGTGATTTTGCAAAATGTCATTTATTTCATAGTTACTTTAATATTTAGCTGTTGTATGTATTACAGGCATTCCATCGTTGTGATTATATCTGCAATGAAAGGGTATTGATGCAGCTCAATTTATACCTGGAATTCGAAAACTGACGTCAATAACTAGGCATATTTCCACAAATATTCAAAAACAGTTCTTACACAACTGTTTTTTTTTATTTATTCCTGGAAACACTGTAAAACATCCAAAAAATCTAACATTTTAGGTGACATGATATGTTTATATTACATTTCAGATAGTTTAATAAAGATAATGTATATTTAACATTTGGTTGAACTACTTATCTGATGTAACAAAATAACAGCTTCTCAGGTGTTACAATATTAAATTAATTGAGTGCAATATCATGTGTAAGTTAAAACTGTTATTTCTGTAAATATTATATTTTATTAGTAATTTTTATTAGTAAGTTTGACTCCGTGCCCAATGATACCTTGTAGTAACTACAGACTATAGAAAACAAATACACCATGACCGATTTGATTTTCAGTTGCCTGGATTGTTGGTTTACGTCTGACCAGTGTCTCTAGCTGAATGAACAACATCAAATTAAATATTAAAAGTAGTATTTATCAGATGTCTGTCTCTTCTCTTGGTGAGAATTCAAAAAATAAAAATAGCATCAGAGATGCCCGTACCCCACAGCCTGGGGAAATAGTTTTCAACACCATGAGATATAGAGTAGTGACACAGTACAAAGAGCGAGACACTTTCAAAGCAGTATCAGTTATATAAAAGCCCAAATAATGTTTAAATAGAGAAAATAATGTATAAGACAAAGAAAGTGGGTGTAAATATAAAGTATTGAAACAAGACAATTCAATAGCAAGATCACAGTATTAAACAGTAAACTAAAAGTTATGAAGCTGTAAAACCTGTTAATTGGAGAATATTTGTCAATGGAAATAGCACAATTACATAAAAATACATATACTAATCAGTTGCCGCAATCTATATATCTTTGTCGTAAGAGAAACGTGTCTCAAATATTGCAGGTGAACACACTTTGGCAGAGACAAAGTTAAAGGTCACACCATGATACACACCTACACTGCCTACCCAATGTCCCTACCAAGTGTCAACCTTCTACACCTTACAGAATCCAAGAAATACCCAACACAATATTTTAAAAGTCACGGCCACTATGACAAGTTCAAAAGTCAAATGAAGATCACACCATGATGTTGCACACCTACTCATAAAGCAGTGCCCTTACCATGTAACAACTTCCTATACCTTACGGTTCCTGAGATAAAGCCCAAATAAGATTTTATAGGTTAAGGTCAGTATGGCAAGGTCATGTCAAGGTCACACCATGATGTTGCACACCTACAACCCCCAGCCAATGTCCCTACCAGGTATCAACTCCCTACACCCTACAGTTCCTGAGATATTGTCTGGACAAGATTTTTCAGATCAAGGTCACTGTGGCATGGTCAAAGGTCAAGCCAGGGTCATACCATGATGTTGCACACCTATATTTCCCAGCCAATGTCCCTACCAAGTATCATCTTTCTACACCTTGTGGTTTCCGGGATATAGCCCAGACAAGATTTTGTAGGTCAAGGTTACTACGGCAAGGTCAAATGTAAAATCAAGGTCACACCATGATGTTGCACACCACTGCCAACCAATGTCCCTGCTAAGTATCAACTCCGTACACATTACGGTTTCCAAGATATAGCCCGGACAAGATTTTCAAACTCAAGGTCACTACAGCAAGGTCAAATCAAGGTCACACCATGACGTTGCACATCTACACACTGTAACCAGTGACCCTATTAAACATCAACTTCCTACACCTTAAGGTTTATGAGATACAGTCCAGACAAACTTTTTCCAGCCCATCTAGCATCCAGCCCGATTGCCCACCTGCACTAATGCCCGCCCACCCATCTGGACACCATAGGTGAAAACAATACCCCGACAGCCCTTAAGGGCTGTGTGGTAAAAGGAAAAACACTTTTCCTGGACTGATATACTTACTCTAATTCCATTATGACCTTTATGGTGCTTCAGCAAAAGTAAAAAAAAAACTGGGGGAACTATTGTAGCTGTTTTGGACACTGAATATTTGCCAAAGGCAATCAATGTAAACTCTTAAGCATCAGCCTAATCTCTATCACTCTTTTTAAAATAAAAGTTAATACAATAATAAATTGTCTAAAGTTACATTAAATAAAAATAAACAACAAATAAGTCTAATGATCGAGCCTTTGTGCATCAAAATGCTCTGACTTACATCTAACTCTGTCTTTTCAATGTAATCATTGTCATCTGTGTCATATTGTGGCCAAAGTTTCAAAAAATCCACACTGGACAGACTTTCGGCAATCTGCAACAAAGCATTCATAAAAAAGTGCAATAAAGTGTATCCATATTCAACAAACATGCAGTTTTAATTAGATTATATAACCTAAAATATTGCTTAGTATTTTACTTGCAAATAATGCTCCAGATGAAAATTCATAACTGGTGTAATATCAGAATTCCCCCAAATATGTTCATACCAACACACAGTCTTGTGCCATTATTTTGCAAAGGTATTTTATTTTACTTACACATATCGATAATACTTTTGATAAATATGTTGCTAACATTGCTTTTCCAATTAAATCAGTCATTCATTGTGAGCATGCTGAACTCTGTGGCTACTAACACAAATGATTATACAGTTTTCTAACCTTAAATAAATAAGCATGTCTCAATACAACTGAATTCCATTCCAGTGATTTATTTGTGGATGCCTTAACTGTAATTTTGTCATACCAGGAACTGGGTGAACTCTATCCAGAATATTGTCAGCCATGGATTTGTTTAATCTAACGTAGGTATGTTATGGGAAAACTTTACAAATGACACATACATAAAATAATATATCACGAATGAAGATAATATTTTTGAGTTTGGATCACGAGTATATTATATTGTTAATCTTCATGAGTGATATTTTTTCTGTATATGTATAATGAATGATGTTTTACGTTTATTATCCACCATTAAGTTGTGATTTCTCAGCAATTTCTGAATGGACTTTTATTTTACACAAACGAACAGCAGTGTTGTAAAAATACCTTTCTACTGATATATATAGTAGAGATTCTAAAATGGTGACTTGGACACATCTTTTGTGCAGTTCACAAATCACGTATACAGAACGGCACATAAAGTAACGCTGTTGAATTCTACATACATCGTACCTTTGCATACAAATGTGAAAAAACAACTCGCTCAAAAATAAGTGGTTAAAATATTCATAAAATTGTCATTTCTTACTTGATTTTAACAAATACCATGTCATTTTAAAGCTCAGAACAAGTTCAAAGCATCTACAGTGACAATCTCTCAATATTTTTCGACAAATTCTATGAAAATAGAGTATCAAAAAATACTTTATTTTTACCCAAGATATCACCACGTATGTTTCATTGATGGAACAGCCAACATGGCGTTGAATTTGTTTTGATTTTTGTGCAAGCTTTATCCCTTCATTTTGACCAAATATTAATGTAACCATTTTAGAATAGGAATAAAAGATAAATTCTCGTGCTTTATAATGGTTTTAAACTATCGTGACTTTGGGCTTCGTGACTTTAATGTTCAGCCGATCGATAGTTGGATCTTGTTCACCCTAATTATCTATAGTGTATACACAAAATATATACATATCTCGCTCTGTATATCCCCCTTTAGTTAGTTAAACTTTGCCATCCTCACTATAAGCTGAGAGACAAAGATATACTTACAGTGATTCCATGCAAAACTACTAGGCCAAACACCAGACTTGAGACAAACTTCATGATGTTTCACTGTGTCAAATATACTTCCAATTCAGACGTTATAATGTTGTTCAACTGAAAAAAACAACAAATTTTGCAGAGTTCAGTACAAATATAGCACATTAGTAGAAAGGATAGTTATTACTGAAGAGATTTGCTAGTTTTTTGCTCTATTGGGAGAGCTACCTATTTATTGACATTAAGTACAACGTGGATGACTCAATATGTGTAAAAGCTATATGTTAGTGTTACTAGTAACAGGATACCATATTGTATGTCACTGGAAACAGGGCAAAACATTTATTTAGGCCAAAACAGACAAAAGAGTGACAAAGAAAAAGCATGGTTGTTTATCCATTTCTTTGTTTGTTAGCAGGTCGTCATGAAAAATACGAGAAGAAGGGTCTTGGTCCAACTGATATCCATTAAATTTTGAAAGTAATCTGGATCACCATGTGGATGCCAAGAAATATCAAAGATCTGGATTTTCCAATTTACCTATTTTTGAGTCATTTTACTTTAGGAAACAGAGACAGGTTCTGAAACAGGCTATACATACCTTGGCAGAAATTTGACCTGTTCGAGTGCTCTTATATCTTTTGAATTTTCTACTTCAATAACTTTTAATATGACTTTTTAATATTTTATTTTACATCAAACTTAACAATAAGTAACCAAAAGACTTAAAGGAAAGTTCAAGTGAGTACAATTTCTGCACAAGAAAAGCCATTGACAAGGCTCAACTAACTGGATAAATTAAGGAAAACACATTTCACGCACTATCTATCAAAATTACAAAATTTGGAGTCACCAAAACAGATATTGACAACTCTAAGAAGCAAACTGTGTGCCGAGGAACTTTTACAAATGCTGACTCAGCAAATTTTTAAAGTTGAGGTTAGAATCTTCATAAATTATTTTCACATAGAAGTCGAGTTGGAAAATGTCTGATTGCCCTTTCAGAACCTATTAGTGGCTTGATTTTATCTTTTATAAACTTACATGGGGATGCCAGTTTTCTATTCAAGTGTTTGTTATATTGTAGGTACCTTGATAAATATAAAAAGAACTCTGTTATTGTCGTTCATTTTATATCTTCACCTCAAATAAATTTATTGTCTTTGAAATTATAAATTATAAAACGAACCACGCCAGTTGATTAATATTGATGTTTTGCATATCATGCGCCTTGGTTGTGACTCTATATCACATTTTTCTGATGTTACAAAACATTTATCAAATATTTAATAGTTTAGAAAAAAATCCCACACAGCCAGGCGTGATATAATTTAGAGTGACTTAATTTTCCATTTATTTGTCTTTTATTTATCACTTAACACATGGTAAACACATAACAAGTCAAACCATTTGTAGATGTCCTAAATTATATTGAATATTTAGCCCTTTCAAATAAAAACACACACACACACAAATAACTCCTTTTAAAAGCTTATAAGATGTATGTCAACAGAATTAGCCTTGCTGAGGGTTCAAATATATTTGTAATTAGGGAAAACATTAGTTAGTTTATAAGTTTTACTTTACACAATATGCTCATATATGTACTGGTTTTTCACCTCAACATACCGCTTAGACAGACTTATGATACTTTATCTCCTGATATGTATGAGTGCCTTATGAATGTCAAATATTATGTGCACAGGTACAACTTTAAGCAAGGCTAAGCCTTAAGTAAGGCTAACACAGAATCAGACAAAACGTGGACAGGGACACCAGTCGACTTAAACAATAATAGGACTGATCTCGCGAAGAATGACATTGACCTTTGAATGCTGCGTTATTTTGCATGGCGTGACATGGTGTTTACTTTCCATAGCATAGTTCTTTGTGTTGTTATTAACTACATTTTACGGGCAGTGAACTAGTATGTATCAGTCATGAATAGTCGAAAGAATGCAGCTTCACTGGTGATTTATATTAAATCTTTAATCTTTTATATCAATTTTGCATGTATTCAAAATATTTTACCATATATTAGGCCACTTATAACATGATATATTGCTAATTAAACATAAAACTAATACATGATTTTTGGCCCATAATAAGAGATTTACTGCTTTCCAAAAAATTGAGAACAACAGTTGAAACAAAATGTCTTCTTTGATGCTCTCCTTCAAGTTTAGATAAAATAGCTTATAGGACAGCAATAGCTTGGTTTCTTTTTGTAAGAAATATGAACAATTAAAACTATGTGTAATGTTCATAAATACAAGCTTTACATGCAAACCACCCAGGTAATTATACATTGGTTAATGGCCGAGTAAGTGTCTACTATTGGATAATAATGGACTATTTACGAGGTCCCGATGGGACCAAGTCAACAGTAGTCCATTATTATCCAATAGTGCACACTTACGAGGCTATTAACCTATTTAAATTACACCACCCCCTTAATTTTTAATTTTAAAAAATATTGTTTAACATCCTTGTTATTCATTCTGGTGTGTGGTAACACTCTCGCCTCCCACCTTTGAGGCTGGGGTTCGGTTCCCAGCGCAGCCTCAAGTGGGAAAGCTGGTAGTTCCTTGCCGTTGGTCGGCAGTTTACAGTACAGAACCCTGACAACTGTATATACTGGTTTCCTCTGCCCTTCCAACTACCCGTCGTGATATGACCTGTACAGTATTCAAAGTGACGTAAAAACCCAAATAAATAAATAAAATAAAATTCTGGTGTGCATTTTAGTTTTTACATGATCATTTCAGTTGAAATAAATGTAAAAGGGTTTCTTTGGAACTGTGCTAAAAAGACTTCTATACATGGTCAAAATCACTAAGTGGCCAATAGTGAAAGATATTGGACACTTTTAACAAAAGAAAAAACTTTCAGGTGTAATTTAAAAATCATTAACGTACGTATAAGCATAAATTATATTGGTGAATGTGATGAACAGTTTTGCAATTTACACTCATCCTTCCAATCCTCAGGTCAGTCCTTTCCTTACGGTTATTTCTGTACATATTTATTTACTATTTAGGTTGAAGACCTCATCAAATGAGCTCCAAATAAAAACACAATATCTCGTTGCTGTACATTGAAGCATAAGCCACCATATATGTCCACCTTTCACCACCCCCATCCCCCATCCCACCAATACATATGTTTTAGCTCAGGTGGTCAAGGAAGTAATGGTTATATCAGAGATTTTAAAAGGCAATCGGAAATACAAATTACTTTTGTCCTGAATAGGTCTTCTCCAAATGTAAATGTATCAGAATCTCACTGAATACATCCTACACAAGAAAAAGTTGGAACAAAGCACAAATGAAGATATGTAAACATGTTTGGTTGCAGACCTAGACTGAGTTTCTGTCCCATCGCCCATTGCTGTTGATATTTCTGAGGGTACGCAATGGCGAGGGACAGAGCTCACATGTACTTGTTTTCTGTGTAAATTTTGGACGGCATATTTGTACACATATTACCACAAGTATAAAGTCTTATTTGTATTCTTTAATGTATGTATATGTGCCATTCACGTATATTTTATGCCAATCAAACTGGCATGTATATATTTCAACCAATTTTCAAAATGTAAACACTGGGGACACGGTGGCAGAGTGGTAACACTCTCGCCTCCACCTCTGAGGCCGGGGTTCGATCCCCGTCATGGCCCCAAGTGGGAAAGCTGGTAGTTGCTTGCCATTGGTCGGCAGTTTACAGTACAAAACCTTAACAAACTGTATGTACTGGTTTCCTCTGCCCTTCCAACTACCCGTCGTAATATGACCTGTACAGTGTTGAAAGCGACTTAAAACCCCAAATAAATAAATAAATAACAAAATGTAAACAAACCTTCAACATTACATAGTTATCTACAAAAGAAATTCCTGGCTTCTAAAAGCAGTTTAGTTTAATACCATAAGTATTGTAAACTGGATACAGCTATAATAGACATAACAAGGAATTTTGAAAGTGAATACAATAATTCCCCACAGTTCGAGATTTACACAGAAAACAGGTACATGTGAGCTCTGTCCCTCGCCATTGCATCCTTCAGTTTTTCAATAGCAATTGGCGACGGGACAGAAACTCGGTCTAGTTGCAGACCGTGACTACAACAAGGAAATGATTGACATATTTATGAATGGTGAACCCAAAGTGACATTTTAAGTAAAAGCAAAAGAGGTTGAAATAGGATAAAATGCTATTTATTTTTTGTACCTTATACACATTTGAGTAACAATAAACAAGTCTGTATAACTAAATCAACCACTAACCTTTCTAAAAGTATGAAACTCCTTTCATAAACTGCTACACCTTTCTACAACCTATGTGTAAAGTGTTTGCCTGTCAGACCCCTGCAGTGTGATGTTTCCAGTTTGTAAACAACCTTTATATAGACTGTCTAGTCATCCATTTATGGAATATCTCTTTCATTCCAAGGTTGTATTTCCTTGACACCATCTGTCACAAATTGAAAATGCTTTGTGTTGCTCTTTATGGCAGTAATGTCAGCTTTTTTCAAATAATCAAAATATTTTTAGCAGCTATGGACAAATGTGTAGATTTTCATATTGTGAATAGAATAGCATAAAAGTATTTACATAGCACAAAAATGATGTAAATATCCTCTTATGTGCTTAGTTCATACTAATGGACCCAAGAAGAAACACACACTGGCTTAGCATGCACAAACCTTCATTCAAGGATAGCTCTGGAAAAACACAAATGGAATCTCTCCAGAGATACATCCTTGCTGGATCTCACTATGGCCATCTAATTCCTCCCAGTTAAAATGGCTAGAAGCTGATGACCCATTTGCATACAATCCTTGTCTTTTGTGTATAGCCTTGGGGCTGACAAAACTATGTGTCAATAGTAAGCAAATCATTTCTGGAGGCTTGGTCTGAAACCCAACCAGAATAATATTTGAGGGGGATGAGTAAAGTATTTAAAAATGTTGGTGCATGACCTTAGCATCATACTTCACCAACAAAATACATGCATTAACTAGATAATATATACAAAAATATCATAAAAAGACACAAAGAACACGTGCCTAGATATCCAGGTTAAAAAAATTATATCAAGCAAAATTTAGTTTGAACCTATTCGCAAAGCGAATGACTAAATAAGATCATAATAAATTACTAGAATATAATCACACAACTGAAATAAGCAGAATATAAACCTTCAACTTGAGCTCGACATTGCTCTGCCATGGATTTTAATGCAACAATAAGTAATAAAGGCTCTGCACAGACACTTTTCCAACGTATTTGTAGCTCACAGGAACATTTCATCACGAGAGAAGACAAAAAATATAATGTCAACTCTGGTTTTTTATGGAAACGTGGTTGGACTACCCTTAATTCTTTTCCAATGGTCGTTTTACTCACTCCTCGAATCAGGATAACCTCCGAGTATAACATCTATTGGTACCCCAATCCACTCCAGTTGGCTTGAGTGTACCTTAGTGCACATAGGAAACTTATTTTATTTATTCTAATTTGTTTCTTGGGAGAATTCATGCCAGGAGCACAAAAGACAGACAGTGATGACGTTAAGTACGATATTAATCACAACTTTTTAACATAACCATATCAAGTAATCAAGTAATCTTATACGAGATTAAATATTTTGTTTGTACCCCTTTATCTACTTTTATTGGCCCAAGTCGCTGATTAGGAACAAGTTTGATAGTTGGCCACTTTCTACTCCCCTCAATATTTGTGGGTTCGAACCCATGTCATGATAACATGTTAAATATGGGAAGACTCCTATATAAACCTTTCTTTTAGAATCCCAGGTTTAACCTTTTACCCATAACCATATGGTTACAGTTAGTAACATTTATACACTGCTTGTACTGCAGTTTCACCTTTTAACATATGCAGACCTTCCCAAAACCCCAAAAGGGCCACAGTGGCAGAGTGGTAACACTTTCGCCTCCCACCTCTGAGGCCCGGGTTCGGTTCCTGGCATGGCCTCAAGTGGGAAAGCTGGTAGTTGCTTGCTGTTGGTCGGCAGTTTACAGTACAGAACCCTGATGAACTGTATGTACTGGTTTCCTCTGCCCTTCCAACTACCCGTCGTGATATGACCTGTACAATGTTGAAAGCGATGTAAAAACCCAAAATAAATAAAAATAAAACCCACCACCCCAAAGATTTCTAATGGCCAGCTTATTATCTCAACATAAATCAAATATCTGGCTTATTTCATTAAGATAGTAACCCAACAATTAGAACAGATATGTGTGTTAAGGGTAGCCGTACTTCCCTCCTTACTTTTTGCATGATAAAATTTAAAAAAAAATGTAATTCAGGTAAGGGTATTTTTATGTACTATCCACCACTCTGTATAATAAATAATCCTTTAAAGTTTACATTTACCAAAAATATCCTTTCTCTGTACTCATTTACGAGGAATTATACGTACTTATTTACTTAGTTTTAAAGGGTTTAATGATTTGCAAAGAAATGTTGCCTTGTTTACAAAAGATTGGCCAAGTGTAATTATAAGAAAAGGGAGCTCAGAACCAAACTAAATTACTGGTCAGTCTTAATGACCCACAACTCAGCAAAACAAAAACAATAATAAATCTTTTGCACCGATCTATTTAAATAGATAGCATCAGAAATCTAATAACTCACAGGCAAAGTAAGGATTGAAGGTACTTTCTACATATTAAAAGTTTCTCAGTGATGAAGGTTTGTTCCGCAGTGATAGCCAGGTTATTTCAGTACACTGAACTCCAATGTTTATGAGAAGAAGTACACATTTCTTCTGATGACATGTTGTGTAACACCAAAGGGACAATTTATGATAATTTATCACAACACGAGCAAGTTAGAGGTTTTTTTTTAAAACAGATTGGGATTTTGAAGATGTGGATGCATGCAATTTATATCATTTGACTTCACCTGTTTATAGCCCATGCATGAAAATAATTAAAGTCAATACAACTCTCAATTCGTTCATGTTTAAATGTATAAAAAGACAGATATCTTTAAGAGTTTGTAAGGTATTCCCAATATAAGTGTGTTTTGTTGAGGTTCAGCTTCAGGAAATATCTGAAGAAAGTTGATAATTTTGTTTGCAATGTGACACACTTTCCCATCTCTTTTGTGTGAATGTTGGGAATTTGGAATAGCTTGCATTATTCTTTATTTGCTAAGATTATTGTTTTACCCTTTCCAGTGTGAGACCCAGGCAAATGAGTAGAGGAAAATAGTATGCACTTGTTACTAAAGGTTCTGTACTTCATTTCCAACTAAGGTCATGCCAAGGTCAGAAAGTGGGGAATTGCAACAGTGAATATTTGCCAAAAGCAAATTCCATGTTCTTGGCAGATTTTTCAGTGTTTTTCTATAGTCGTCAACCATCTTCATCTCGAGCAGCCCCATGACAACAATAACTTGATGTTGAAAGTTTTGGCTCCTTTTGAAGTTGACATTTCACAACAATTGGTAGTCCATTCTATAACACCATAACTCTGTTACGGTGCAGTCACTAAAAGACATACTTAGTGAATTGTCTCAATGTTCTCCCTTGTTTCCTTGTGGCAGAAGAATCACACAGATCACATTGATTCTCACCTACCCCTAGTTAATTTTTGGGGTAATTGTAAAAAAATTGCCAGATATCTTCATCATCTATGCACGGTATTGTCAGTATAATATTGTGTTGTGGAAGTTAATCTCAGGACTGTCAAAGAATCACTTTTCCTTTTTCCTTTTTAAGCGCAAGCTCTAGTTAGGCTCGTGCTACTGGAGATCACTATTTTTGTTTTATTTTTTGCCTCCAGACTGTCACGAATTGTGGCATAGAATGATGAGTACCTGTCTCTTCATTGAAATTTAGCAACAATGGGCCACATTAGTACTTGGATGGGTGACCGTCTCAGTGCACTACTCATTTCTCTGATGGCTTTGGGGCTCGTGCTAGTAGACCAAAACACCTTTCGGCCTTTTTTTAAAATCTTTTTTTCACTTTTTTTTCCAGACTTCCAATGAATTGAAGTTACCAGCAAGGAATTTGCTCTTTCAGTATGCACTACTGGTGTTTCAGATTGCGGCTGACACCTGTAGACCAAAAGACTTTTTAGCCTTGTTTCATTATGCCCCTTACGCACTACAGATGGTATGTCCCATGGTAGAAGTTTTACTCGGCAGCGGAACAGCCCCCAGGTTGCTCCATTTCATCCAAGTTGTTCACACTACAGGCAGACAGCCACTGATTGGACAAGGTTTTTTGACCGTCAATAACAGTATGATCACAGTACTGGAAGTGTTGGTCACCTAGAAGCAATCTCCGTTAACCTTCATTCCCCAGGGGACCCAAGCCCAACAAAAGAAAGCAGTTGGGAATATATATATTTATTATCTACTAAGCTTTTAATATGGTGTTATTACAGACATAACTAACTCTGAACAACATTATGAAAAAATTATTATAATTAGTAAAATAATACTTTAAATGAATATAAATTCAAATTACCCATTGACAGCATGTACTAATAAGGCAGAAAGTACTGTCAAAGTTAAAAGCATGAAAATTTACAACATAAGATATAAAGCATTAATTTAGCATTACACCACCCTGGTAAAATTTCTTATAACAAATAACAGAAATGATACTGACCTTGAATAAGAAGGTAAGGTCATATGACAGGTCATACCCGACCTCTGAGAAGAGGAATTAGAATGCATTTTGAAGAGTTGTGGTAGATGGAACAAAATTCCATTACACAACACTGTATAATACAGCGGAAAGGAATTGACCTTGAATGACAAGGTAAGGTAAAAGTAAAATATAGTGACCTTGAATGACAAGGTAAAGGTCATGTGACAGGTCATAGGCGACCTGTGAGAAGATGAATTAGAATTAGAATTTGGAAGAGTTATACTAGCTGGAACAGAATACCAGTACAGAAGACTGTGTAATACAGTGAAAAAGAATGACCTTGAATGACAAGGTGAAGGTCAAAGTGAGGTCGTGTCCGACCTGAATTATAAGTGAGGTTGTAGATGACAATATAGAGAAGGTATTTGTTCCAGAAATGAGTTATATGTCAAATACTACAGAAAATGTGATAGAAAGGAGAACAGCCACCAAACCACCCAGTAGTAAAGTAGGGAAAGCTAGAGGGATAGGTGATGCTGGAAGGTTGCACTAACTGGAGATTGGACAACAGGGATGGATTGAATATATGCCCAGACAGCATCTGACTTCCAGGTGCCATGTAGCATAATGTCTTTCATAGGGACCCCGTGGTTAAAGGCCCAAGTCGCCCCAGCCCTCCTAAAATCATGGAACTTGAAGGAAGTGGGAAGATGCAAGATGTTGGATACAGCTTTTAGGTGACGCCTGGCCACAGAATCTGTTAGTGGGACCGAGCCATGAGATCTAGGGATCCTGAACAGTGGTACATTGGAATCACCTGGCATAGTCGATAGCATAAGCTGTAGGGCTTGGATAGGACATAAAGGAGAATCCACCAGAAATGGGAGAGGGATGGTGTGAATTTTTGATTTATCTTGCAAAGTTTTAGACCATTTGATGATGATGGTGACAGCATTGTGAGAAAATATAACATCGCCCACAGCCAATTGGCGAGTAGGGTCAAAAGAAGTGATAGCATGTGGCAAAATATTAGAGATTCTAAGAAAGGAAAAGAAAGCTAGTAGGTAAAGTGGTTTGAAAATGAGAGGAAATTGTAAATGATCACAAGCAGTGATAATTTCAAGTAAAAGGTTTTCATCCAGATGAAGCTTGGGTTTTGGAAAATTGAGAGTTTGAAGCTTGGCAGCTTTGTGAAAGTATTGGAGTCGTTGATGTTGGAAAGGAACCGTATCTAAGTCATATAAGACAAAGGAGGCCCTACGGCCAGCCATGTAGTTGGCAATATTAGAGGGAGTAAAAGCATTTTGCAGCAAGAACTCCATGAAAGCCAATAAGGTAAGGTGAGTTATCTGAGAAGCAAGCAAACCAGTGGCCACCAGGAAGCCACAGAAGTCCCTAAACATTCGTGTATAAGTTTTCTGGGTGGCAGGACGAAAAGCCTGGTGCAACCTGTGGACAGCACTGGTGGCCAACTGGGCTGCAGGCAGTGGTAGATCTGAAAATAAAAGAACAAAGCTAAATGAAGTAATTCAGCTTGGTTAAATCAATGTGAGTGTCTATCCATTGAAATTGAGGTAACATTTGCATAAGTTTACTCTGTGGGTTGGACGTAACAGTCCACCTGGAAAGCAAGTCAGCAACCTGGTTGCTGACCCCAGGGACATGAATTAGTATAATATCAATGTTAAACATGGCAGTGATGAGCCAGATATTCCTGGCACAAGTGGCCAAGAAAGGATCCCTGGTTTTGCCAGATTTCAAGATTTCTACCACCGCCAAGTTATCACAGCTAATTTTTATTCTCTTGTTGGCCCATATATTGGCCCAGACTTTGAGTGCTACAACAACATTCAACATTTCAAGTTGGGTGATGTGGAGGTTCATGAAACTGACAGGCAAAGGGAAAGCATAAACCTCATTGCCAAAACAAGCGCCTAGGCCATTTAGAGAGGCATCTAAGTTAACTTCATAATGTATTAACTTATTATCATAAAAAGTGACTCCATTGAAATGGTGTAAGAATACTCTAAACCATTCAAGGTCTTGAAAGAACTGATGAGATAAGACAATGAAATTAGTATGTACGTTATCTCTAAGAATTTGTAACATTTTATTAAGGAAATTTCTGGCGGGCCGTACACATCTAGTGATATACAGTAAAGACCCTAAGAGGGACTGTAGTTGATTTTTGGTGCAATTTTTCTTGTGAACCCATTGTTCACATAACTGCTTAATTTCAACTAATTTTTCGTCCGGAATAGAAAGCGTACATGCAACCGTATTGACTTGAATTCCAAGGCAAACCACAGAAGTGGAGGGAGGTACAAGCTTTGATTGACTTATCTCCAGACCTAGCTCTTCGAGCAAAGACAATAGCTGATAATAGGAATTGTAAATTTTTGATAGTACGCCGATATATATGAGGTCATCAATGTAGTTCATGAGGGCGTTATGACCAAAATTTTTCATAATATATCTGATGGCATCGGAACACCTCTCAAAAATTCCGGATCCAAGTCTGAATCCGAACGGCAAAGATCCGTCCAGGAATACGCTTTTGTGACGAATTCCCAGCAGATCAATGTCGCCCGGATCAATACGGATATGTCTAAAGGCCCTACTAATGTCGACCTTATATATAAGAGCTCCTGGACCTAATTTTCTCAATTCTCTGGTTATGTCATCAAGGGATGGATATTTAAGTACAAAATGGGATCCGAGATAGACATTTTTCTGAACTGCAGCATTAACTGAAGCATTTTTTGGCCAAGTAAGGTCAACAATAGTACGCCTCTTATCAGAATTTTGTTTTGCCCTGGTCATTAATGGAGAAACATGCATAGGGATAGGAGTATCCTCAAAAGGGCCACACAAAGCGCCATATTTAAGTTCTTCAGCAATATATTGATCGATATGTTGCTCGTGTTCAATAGCTGAGGTATGGTTAACGTATGTAGAAACAAGATTACTATTTCTATTGAAGTCCAGCGGAAAACCATACTGTATGAGATCAGGAAGTTGCTGATCCCAATACTGAGTTAAATACGAATGCCATTTATTAGAATTCAACTGTGTCTTCACAGGGATACGACAATTTAAGAAATTTGGCACCTTGCTTTCATGAATTAGCTTATTTGCCTGCCATATATCAGGAAGTGACTTCCATTGAATTGCAGGGCCTTTGTCTACGTGCAAATCATTTAATGGAATGTAGCCAAAGTTATCACCATTCTGATGAAGACATGCCATATAATCTTTAGAATGTAAGCGATTTTGCCAAACGTCCTCAGGGACATTTCTTGTTTGGGCCAAAGCCAGATGTGAATCCAGCTGACCATCGAGCATAAGGTCTGCAGAAGTGTCATGTGTAAGATTTGTCATACCTAGAGTTGAATCACCTTTTGTAAACTTTATCTGAGCAATCTCTGGCCTGGCTGGTTTGCTAACCACGACAGAAGTTGGGGTAGAAAGAACATTTTTGTGAGAAATAGCTTTATTGAGAGAAATGTTATTCCCCTGAGCCAGTTGAGGTGCCTTAGGATAATTTTGAGGTGACTTAATGTCAAGAGTATGAACATTGACATGCTCAAGATTTGATTCTTCTACAGACAATGCCTTAAATCTATTGGTCAAAGTAAGGGCTTGTACATTGGCTTGGTATTTGGTGAAAGACTTTTGATGCACATGTGTTTGTTTCTTCCCTGCACAGGCAGGACCAGTAATACGTGGCGTGGTAGATCGTACCTGTGCAGAAAAGCCATTTTTTAAGGCAGATACCTTAGGCCTTTGAGGAAAGTTATACACTTTCTTCATAGCATTTGCATTCCTGTCAGGGGTTTTACGAATGCAGGCAGCCGAAACCGGAAGTAACTTTTTCTGAGCAGTGACCTGAGCGTAAGATCTGCCATTCCGAATATTTGCAAAAGCATTACCTTTGCTAAACCATGTGGAAAGTGTGAGTGTATCTACTGAAAATTCTTGAGATATGGTTTTCCTATCAATGTTAGTTGACCAAATATACTTAGAAGCAAACTGTTTATTGGAATGGCAACCCCCGCCCAGCTTTAGTCGTTTTTTGCATGCTTGTTTTTACTCCTACATTCATTTTCTGCATGTGCAAAATTCTTTCCCCCTTTTGAAAAGCAAAATGAACAAATATGCTTGTAAAGCACCCCTTTTGTTTCATGGGTCATTGAAAAATTACACGAGCCTTGGTTGTAGAAGTTACAAGGCATGGACTTGGTTGTCTTGGATTTTTTAAAATTTTGTGTAACATTGGAAGAGGTGTGGGTGATATGCCTTTGTGCATGAGCTCTTCTTACCCTATCCACTAAATCGGTTTGTGTATAATCTACAATTTCACCTTGCTCCATTCTACATAGGAGTACTGCATGGCTGGCCTTTGCCGCAGCCCAGGAAAAGTCATTACTGTCATCCAAAAGTGCTACCAAATAATCTAGCATTGCTTCTTTATTTTTTGAATTTTTTTCCTCTCTCATGGTGCGGCAAAAGCCAGCCATCCACTGACCCATGGTTAACTGGTCATAAGAAACACGCTCTTTGATATTTCCAGCCAAAACATGCTCATGGGGCCATTTAACTCGATTCTTAACGAATATGTCAACTAAACCGCCTCTAAGGGATTTGATTTTTGAATCAGTACCTGTGTTTGACAGTTGTTGAAGTTCTTTGATTCTTTGATCAACTTTCTCCTGTATATTTGCATTGTGTCGAATGTCAACTAGGGAAGGGACAGTAATTGAATTAAATGGCAAACTTTCTGTACCAGGGACTGCAGAGTTAACAGTTGACTGACCAGTACTCTCAGTACTTTGTGTATACATATTTGGTGTGGGTTTAGAACGAGTACGGGTACTTCTGTTCTTATGCTTTGTGACATCATTTGATTTCTTACAATCAGGCTTTTCCAATTTTTTCAACCGCTGACCAATGTCAGTTAATTGTGCCAAAATTTGCTGGTTGATAATTGTTTGTGTGTCCACAGCATGAGAATCCAAAGTGCCCGACTTTTCCTGGGAAAATTTATTAAAAGACCGGTTCCGGCTGCCCGTATCATCCGAATCAGATGCATTAATTACATCACTGCAATTCAACTCACTGTCTGACGACTGGCTATCACACTCCTGCTGGCTGGAAGTGCCAGGACCTACCCCCAGCAGTTGTGTGACAAACTCCATGTCGCCACCCAGCTGAGTCTGCATCTCTGTGTCACTGCTTGCAGATCGCAAGTTGTACTTCTTTGTCTTTTCCAGAAGTCAGTAAAGTAAAATCAATGTATAAGTTAAAAAAAAAACTTTGATAAAATAACCTAACACGTGACAAATGGAAAAAACAAATTTTTTAAAATTTTCAGTGTTGCCCCTTCCAGGTCTAGAATGCAAATGGAAGAAGGGTCAGTAGGCTTTAACACAGGGAGCTGCCACAGCCAATGAGGAAACAGATTACAAACAGCATGGTGGTAACAACTAAAGAAGAAATTTAAGGTCCCCTCAGGAATGACCTAGCTGGCACCAAGGTGCCAGCCCGAAAATTCACAGGTGGTAGCCATCAAATGAGGACGTGATGAAATGACAAATACCTTAACTCACCTTATGTCACCGTATTTCACTAAAAGATGACCGAATCAACCTTATGTACACCGTGGACCACACCTTTGGTTACCGTAGTCCAAAACTGAAATGCGCATGCGCGAAATCGTTTATGCATGCTCACAGTAAAGAAATCAGAGGCAGGAATTTTAAACAGTTTAAAACTTCCGTAGGACTAGCAAGGTAATAGATGGTTTGCCACTGAATCGCAAGGTCTTAAACAGACCTCAAAGAGTGATCTAAGGACAGGGATGTTTCACCAAACATGGGTTACCCGCGGATGATACAGCCTGTGGTGTGAAGAGGGTATTACATCACCACACTTTCACACAGCTTTTTCATGAATGCTGGCAAAGTTAAAATCACTTTAATCACTTTAAAATCTCTTTATTCTCTAGTATGATCATAGTATATTCTCCATTGTGTGACCTGACAATTTACAGAAAGGGCCTGCTTTCGACCTAAGATACAGGCAGATATGTAGTGGCTTGGATTTAAACTTTAAATTATGGTCATCTTCCCTTTAGGTTCCTCCATTATGGCAAACTGAAGAGCCTTGGGGAAATATGTAGTTATCCCTCAGTCTTTAAGCATAAGGTAAACCACTATATAGCTGGCTCATCATTAAGACCACTCAATCGGTTTAATAAGCAGATATACAACAACAAAAAGGTCAAATGGGCAAAAATGCAGTCACTTCATACTCATTTAAAAATATATATTTGTATATCCTCGTTTGTATATCCCCCTATATAGGCCATATGCAGTGCTGAATAGTTAAATTTACTATTATTCTATGGCAAGGTTTGTGTCCCTCAAATCAGAATTCATACAGATACATTGACAATCCCAATCTAATCAGCTGAATAGAGTTTTTCTAGTTTACTTTTTAACAAGCTGTCGCCAAACTATAACAATCAAAGAGCACAAATATTAAACCAAAACCCAGTCATGCAACACTTACCACAGACTTTTTATAAACTTCCATTAACCCCTGCTGACACATAAACAAAAGAAATAATGGGTTTTCATTTTTCAATTACTGAAATTGATGTCAAAAGCAGATGCATTCAACTGATAAAAATCTACTTATCTACATAATTTTGCAATTCTGGCTTCACCTTAGAATTGTGGAATGTTTTATTAATTCCTATATTTTTTTCATGTCAGTCAGAATATTACGGGACCAAGGACCAAAGTTTAACAAAAATTATTAACAAAGCAGTGACTACCAGAGAAGATTAAAATTTGATATGTCAATATGATTCAAAATGCTTTTCAGTAGAAGATTTGGTTTGTAAAAATGTTTTTTTTAAATAGCTACATCTAATTACTAAAACTGCGTTTAATTTACACATGTGGCAGAGACCCCTGAAATATATTGATTTTGAAATAATAATTGCGGGAAGACTTTATCTGAGAAGCTTTAATAATCTTTGTGTATTATACCAAACGGCATCCATGTTTCACATTTATGATTCTCTCTTTTTCATTAATGTATATTTATTATATAGCGCTTAATCTCTCCTATTCAAAGGGGACTCTAAGGCACAACAAAAGCAAAACAGCGAACCAATTTCAGTATCTAGGGACAGAAAAAAAGGGCCAAGCACCACATAGAATGCCAGGAAGTGAGTATGGCTATGGTAGATATGCCTTGGTGTGAAGGTAGGCTTTGAGCTGCTTTCTGAAGGCTAGGGACGGGGATGCATGGATCTCATCAGGAAGAGCATTCCAAACAATGGGGGCATAAAAAAACAAAACTTTAACTAAACTGCTTGGCAGTTTACTTTGACATTTTGGCATACATGTATAACTTGCTGTTGAAGGCAGCTGTTCAATTTATTAAAATATGACTATTACACGTCCTTAGGCACTGAGTGCATAGGCACTGAGCTGTGTGTCTCAGCGACCACTCAAGACTCTAGCGTCCTCCCAAGATCCTTTAGGCAGGCTAGCTGTAGCAGAAATGTACATCACTTTCCTTGTTCAACAAAGTTTAGAGGTCTGTCAATTTTGCTCCTACTGTGTGGTGATATTTCTCTAAACCCAGGTCCTATCTCATTCGGCGTTGTCAACTGTCGATCAGTCAGAAACAAGGGACCCAGTATTTCAGACATGATGTCTACTGACTCTTTCAGTATATTGGCCATGACTGAGACTCACATTCGTCCATCTGACAATGACAGTTTCCTCCGCTCAATCACTCCTGCTGGTTTTACATTGTGTCATAGACCCCGTCCTCACGGCTTCGGTGGTGGGGTTGGCTTTTTTGTCATTGAAAATATCAAATTCAAAATTCTTGATAGTCCTACATATACAACTTTTGAAAACTTAGTTATTGACATTGGCTCATCTACTAGTCCTTTTATGATAGCATGTGTTTACCGACCTCCAGGCTCATGTTCAGATGAATTTTTGGACCAATTTCTTAACTTTTTTGAGTATCTCTCCTCTGTAAGTTCCTCATTTCTTATGTGTGGGGACTTCAACATTCATGTTGACACAAGTTCCAGTGACAGCACCAAATTTTTGAATTGTCTTGACTCATGCAATATTGCACAGCATGTGCACTCACCTACTCACCTACATGGTCACATCCTCGACCTTGTTCTTGCACCCACTGAGCCGAAGGTTGTTTCCAACGTACGAGTCGGTGGATTTTTTTCTGATCACGCCGTTGTTCATGGTCAGCTTGATTTTGCCAGTCCCACTGCAACGGACTTGAAAATGTCAGTCAATCAGCCTATAAGCAAGGTCACTCGACCGAAACTGCACTACTGTCTATTAAAAATGAAGTCCACCTTGCTCTTGCTAGAGGTGAAGCTACTGCTGTTGTTCTCTTGGACCAATCAGCAGCATTTGACACCATTGATCATGGTACGCTTATTGAGTGTTTGAGTTCCTGGTTTGGTGTTGGAGGTGTGGTTCTGAACTGGTTCAAGTCGTACCTCTGTGACCGCTATCAGTGCATCAAGATTGGTTCTGTTTTATCCGATGCTAAAAGGCTATTGTACGGTGTGCCCCAGGGCTCTGTCCTGGGGCCGATCTTGTTCTCATTATACACTACCCCCCTCAGTAAAGTTATTCAAAATCATCCTGGCATATGTTTCCACTTTTATGCAGACGACACACAGTTATATGTTCATCTCACACATAACCATGCCACTCAGGCCTTTGATAGACTGAAAAACTGCTTGGATGATGTCAGAAAGTGGCTTTCTGCAAATAAGCTTAAACTAAATCCAGACAAGACAGAATTTATTCTGTTTGGCTCAAGAAATGTCCGCACAAAACTCAGGAAATTTTTCCCAGTTAATATACTTGGCAACCTCCTTTCACCTGTTGATGCAATTAAGAACTTAGGTGTCTGGTTTGACTCTGATTTTTCCTTCTCTTGCCATGTCAGGAATACCTGTAAGGCTAGTTTTGTTCATATCAGGGATTTAAAGCGACTCAGAGGATATCTTACACGTGAAGCTGCTCTTTTAGCTGCAAATGCCTTGGTGGGAAGTCGTCTTGACTACTGCAATTCCTTGTTCAGAGGTCTCTCTGCTCTAGACATTCGGAGGCTCCAATGTGTTCAGAACAGTCTTGCAAGAATTGTGGCTAATACCACCAAATACTCACATATCACTCCTGTAAGAAAGAGTCTTCATTGGCTGCCTGTCTTGCATCGCTCTGTCTTCAAGACAGCCCTGTTGGTGTACAAGTTTCTACATAGTGGCCATCCAAAATACTTTGAACCTTTCCTTAAACCCAGGCATAGTGTGTATAGAACACGCAGAAGTCAATCTGATGGTGTGCTGCTTGAGGTCCCACATTGTGCTTCAATATATAAGTCTAAAAAGCATTTTGGCCTTAGCTTTGCATACGATGCCCCAAGAATTTGGAATGATCTTCCTGATGATGTACGCTCAGCTAAATCTCTCTCCTCATTCAGAAAAAAGTTGAAAACTTACCTCTTTGAAAAAGCTTACCCACCCTAGATCACCCCTAGTTTTTCATTTTGTCTCTCCGTGGTGTCGACCCCTGCAATGTCCCTGATTTAACGATTACGATCTCTGATTTTGGCTTTCTGCGTCTTAGAGTCTATCATTAGATAGAGATTAAGCGCTATAAAAGTACTATTAGAATTAGAATTAGAATTAGTCCTTGAACATTTTTATAGCAAGTGACAAACTCCACTGGGGTGCTACAGCAGTTCTTACAGTACCAGGCACAGTTAGAGTGGTAATTTCCTTGTGGTTCAAAAGTATTTATTGTATTTGGTTCGAAAAGGCAGAGGGATAAGTTGAAAACATATTTCCCAGCTACCATCTTGGGTAGTCCCCTCTGCCCTGCCCAGTCAGTCAGAAATTTGGGAGTATGGTTCTGATTCTGATTTTTTCTTGTCCAAACATGATTCAGAATGTCTGCAAAAGTTGTTTCATGCAATTCTAATCTTGGTAAATTACAGTGCATCCAAAATAATGCAGCTGGGGCAATTCAAACACCATTAGATACACTAGCATAACTCTTGTGCCTAAAAAATTGCATTGCTGCCTGTTGAACATCGCTCAGTCTTTAATACAGTCACCCTTGTTTACAAGTTTCTTCACACTGCTTTTCCCAAGTATTTTGCTCCCTATATCACTTCCTGCAGTAGTTCTTTTCGTACCAGGTGCAGTCAGAGTGGTTGTAACTTCCTTGTGGTCCCAAAGTTCCAACCCTCTTTCCTGTATTTTTCTTAAAATACAGGTGACGAAATTCACTAGGGTGAAAATGTTCACTGTCTGAGCAGTAGTGACCATGTTGTACCATATATTGTTGTCAAAAAAACAAGCCAATTCAAAAGGAAGATGATAATATTAATTAGTGAGCTAAAAGCTATTTGTCTGTAAAAGTTCTTGATGAAAATGTTCAATGGAGATAGCACTATTAGGTAACATTTCTTATAATAATCAGTTGTGTCAATCCATATATCTTTGTGATAGGATAAATATGTCTGAAAATGGTAATATAAAACACTCTGGAATATCTAAGATCGAAGGTCGCATGAAGGTCACACCAACTTCTTACACTTTACTGTCTGTTTTAAAAGTCGCAACCAATTATCAATATCCTACACTTTACAACTTTTGAAATATAGACAGGATCAAATTTTTTTAAAAGTCCGGGTCACTACCACAAGACCAAATTTCAAATCAAGGTCACACCATGATGTTCTACCAATCCAATAGTATCAACATCCTACACCCTACCTATTCTGAGATATAGCATGGACAAGATTTGAAAGAGCAATGTCACTATGGCAAGGTAAAAGGTACAATCAAGGTCACACCAAGACTTGCAACCAGTTTCCTTGTCAAGCCAGTTTCCATGTTTTGACATGGCCCCTTAACTAAGTGGTGTGTGGCTTTGTTAACAGTGGATAAACTTCATAATTATTCAGGAATCATAGCATCAAACTAATTGGAGAAGTATGGAAAATTAATAACATATGATGGAGCGCAGTCTGCTGTTTTCCTTCTTGAAAATTATGAGCCATAAGGGTTGATAAGACAGATATTACTTTCTGGGAACTTGAAGGTTTGGATAATATGATTTTCAATATATGTGCTGTGTATATGGATATTAAAAAGAAACTGTGGTGACAGTTTTTGATAGGTTACAAAACTTACGAAGAAAGTTTTGGAAATAACAAAATCATATAATACACAGATACTGTTTGGACTATCATTATTTATTATTATATAACAGCTGAAGAGTACCTTCAAGGTATTAAAATTCACTACAATGGCAGGAAAAGGCACAAGAGGAGCTACAGAGCAAAGTGAAATGGTCAGTACTGTGACACAGTTATTGAATGAAAAGATAGATACTTTCGAAAATAAACTGGAAAATTGGACAGTATAGAGACATCGGTTGGTTTTGCACTAGATGAATTAAAAAAACTTACAGATCTGGAGATAACTGTCATACAGCTGAGCTCTCACTTGAACAAAATGGACCAGGAACTTAAGGAGGTGAAGGCTGATAACAAACTGCTTGAAGACAAACTGATAAAACAGAAGTGGTACACTAGAAGGAACAATTTGAAACTTTGGGGATTAAAAGTCACCAAAACTGAGGATATAGAGACAAAGGTAATCCATACCCTACAAGAATCTGGTGTTGCTACAAACTCTAGAAATATTGAGAGTATACATTTTGCTGGACCAGCCATAAGTAATAGGCCCAGACCAATCCGGATGAAATGTAATAATTACAAGGTCAAAATGTCAATTCTCGACAAAAAAAGAACATTAAAAAAGAGAAATATCAGAATCTCTGATGACTATCCTAGGGAGATATTTGATCAGTGACAGCTCATAGTTCCTATTTTCTTTAAAGCTCTAGAAGTCTGTTCCCATTTGAAGCCAAAACTTTGTGATGACAGTATAATTTTGGAAGGAAAGGAGTATACAGTTGATAACATCCTATCAACAGGAGTGCAAGAACTGTGTCCAGAACATATATTTATACCTTCACACAATGGAATTACACCACTTTTTACCAAACACTCACCATTGAGTAACCACTTTCCTGTACAGTTTCAATGCGATGGACAGTTATTTCATAGCAGTGAGCAACACTTCATGTATCAAAAGACAGTGTTTTTCAAGGATACGGAATCAGCTTGCCAGATACTTGAGACAAAGTCTCTAGTAGAAGCTAGAAATATTGGAAAGAAAATTGCCAATTATGACAGTAAGATTGTATGTATAAGGCTATGTATTCAAAGTTTAGCCAAGATCAACACTGTGCAAAATTCCTAAGACAAACCAAGGGAACACAGCTTGCTGAAGCCAATCCAAGAGACACTCATTGGGGAACAGAAATCTCACTTCGTAACAAGGACTCTTTCAATCCTGACAAGTGGAGAGAAAAAACATTGCAGGTATGGTGTTGTCAGAGGTGAGACAAACACTTGGCTAATTTTATGCGAGTCAATTTTGTTAAACAGAAAGTAAACATTATTTGAAGTAATGAATGGTAAAAATAACTCAGCAGTAGCAAACTACATAAAAATATGATATTAAAGAATATATATATACATTATTAATTTTTGACATTATCATTGTTCATATAAGACTAATCTGAATATAAACAAAGTAACAAAGTAATAAATTCTTTATGTAGCATGAATGAACTAAACTCCATAAAAACATAACATTAAAGAACACATATACTTATGTTTCACAAAAGCACTAACTGTTTGAACAGGTTTTATCTGAGTATAAACGTGATATGAGTATGTTGGCAATTAAATGACAAAATTGAAATATTTGCTAACAAGTCTGATAACGATCTCGACATATACTTCACTGTATCACTGCACTCATTTTGTTAAAGTTGTGACAAACTTTCAGTTAATTCTACAAGAAAGTTTTACTTTTTTGGCTTAGAAAAAGTATATATAAGGAAAAGTAATAAATTGCATATGTAACTCATCAGTGTCAAATTCTATAAAAAATCATATTTTTTAATGCATCTATACTTATGTCTATCTATACTCTAACATTATCTGTTTATAAATTATCAGAGTATAAGCATACAATTTAAATAACTGAATTTTATCAAGCTAACAAAACTGATATATGTATCCATGTTTATATTAAATTGTGAATTAAATTGTAAATATCTGTATGTGTAGGAACTTGATACTGTTAAAGTTGACATTCAATGATTAAATTGAAATTTAACCAGTTAGTGAGTGCTTCAATGATCTTTTAAAACTCAACTCTATATTATCGTGTTATGTGTCTTATACAGTTCTATAAATTTGCACTTGTTCTTGTTCTCTCTTTACAATAACTATTCCTGTATGTAAAATATCTGTATGTGTATAAAGTTCATACAGTTTAAGGTTGAAATTCAATGATAAAACTGAAATTGATGTTTAACCAGTTAACAAGTGCTGTAATGAGCTTTTCCACACTCAATTCTATATCATTGTTTTATGTGTCATGATATTTGCAAAAAAATAGTTTTTATTTACATTCCTAAATTACAACTTTATTTATTTTTATTGAAGTGTTCTCTCTAAACATTGTGTTTTTGTGAAATGGTCCCTTAAAGTTGTATTTCTGTAGAGGGTCTTTTCAACAATCACACTTGGTTCATTCTTGGCTACAAAATAATATTGTATAAGGTATCAGTGGCCTACTGAATGTAAACAATGTCCTTTAAATAACCCATTAAGTTATTTAGAAAGTTGTAGCTCTGTGCAGTGTCTAATACAGGTGTTTTCATTCAGGGATACTGGGTTCTTTCTTGACTTTTTTATTGAACAGTATTAAAGTATCAGTGAACTGGACATTGTAAACCTTATCCCTTAACAATCCAATGTCTGTAAAGCATTCTTCAATACTGGCTATGCTATACAGAATTGTGGCTTTTATATTACCCAAGTTTTAAAAATCTGGTCACAATGCTGTGATATAATGAGACATTTTAATGGACTGGTGATTGTAAACCATATCTCCAAAACAACCGCTGTCTTTAAAGCTTCTGTCAAAGATGGTTGTGTTACATTGAATTGTGGCTTTTGTGTTAACTAAAATTTGAATATCTGGTCACAGTATGGATGAAAAATTTTGAAAGTATGTTATGTTTGCTTTTTTAAATCTACCTTTTGCATCAAGCAGATATTAATTAGTCTTAAGATTATATCTTTGAGCCTTTACGTTTTTCATTATACATGAACACTTTTTCCATTTGACGAAAACATAGCCTTATTCTTAAATGGCCTAGAATTGGTTCACTAGCTGTGGCCTATTGGTTTAGCAGGTTGGGCATTCAATTACAGACTGACACCTCTACGTGGACACGACTTGCACAAAAAAAATGCTAAGGGCAATGTCCAAATATGACCGTGGCTGTTTAACAGGATGAAAACCCCAAATTGGAACTTTAATTGTTGAATTGATTTTTATGTTATTTATTTGCTAGTTCTTTTGTATTTTTAAGTGTTATCTGTGTGGAATGCTTCCACAAGTGAAAATGCTTAGGGCCATGTCCAATATTACCCAGGTTGTTAAACAGAATCCAAAACCCCAACTTGGAGTTTAATTCTTAAAATGTTCTTTTGTCTTGTCAGTAAAGATATCCACTTCTCTCAATTATGTTAAGGTATAAAATTATATTTTCTATTACAAAGCACACACCAAAGTGCCTTTTTCCTTCCTTTCTTTTTTAGAATTTATTTAAAAATTTTATATATATTTTTGTTTTCTTTTTCATTTTCCCATGTTCTGTCCAGTACAAATATGCTATGTAACATATATTGATTTTGATGTACATCTTTCAGTGAAATATGTTAACAGGTTTCTCGCACATAGTGGACATATCTTTGAGGATCAAGGAAAAGTATAATAGGATTTGGGCTATTATGTAACACATACTTTAACTACACTGTGTATTTGGATAATCAAGGACAATTTGTAACAACAACAACATGAGTACAAAAATAGGGGAAATGGTTTCTATATTTCATTTAATTGCTAAGGCCTACAAAATAAAGACAAAAGATATGATGTAATTAATTATAGAAAAATCATGGGTGCAAAGGTAATATGCCTTCAAGACACACATCTTACAAATCCCAACTTACATTGGCGTAAAACTATATGGGAAGGAGAAATTTTTTGGAACAGATGTAAAACAAATGCCAGAGGTGTTGCAATTCTCATTAGCAACAATATTGACTACAAAGCAAGCCCTTCTGAAGGTGATGCTATTGGAAATATGCTTCTTTTATACATGATCATTAGTGATATAAAGATTTAATTAATAAATATATATGGTCCAAACACACTGATGCTTGTAGTTTTTTCAATAAAATTAGAGATCTTTTAAAAGATCAAGAACAAGATTATGTTATTTGGTGTGGTGACTTCAACATTATACTTAATCCTGACTTAGACAGCCACAATTATGCAAATGTAAATAACCCAAAGTCCTGAAACACATTACTAAATATAATACATTATTATAATTAAGTTGACATGTATAGATACTTTAACCCAAACCACAAGTGTTACACTTGGTGTGGAGGGAACCCCATTAAGCAAGAAAGACTTGATTACTTCATCAGTACCTCTTCCTTAACCTGTTTGGTGTCTAATATTGATATACAAGCCGGTTATAAATCTGATCACTCCGTCATCTTAATGTCATTGCTAATAAATAATATCAAAAGAGGTCGTGGTATTTGGAAACTTAATACAAATCTGCTGAAAGATTAAAATTATATCAAGCTTGTCAATGATTGTATCTAAGAAGAAAAACAAAGATATGCTGTGTCTTCATATGATTTAGATATTTTTCACATGATTTCTGATTAACAGATTCATTTAACAATAGATTATGATTTATTTTTAGAACTGATCTTGCTCTGCATATGTAGTGAAACAATCAAATATGCCAGTCATAAGAAAAACCAAACTGTTGAAATTGAAAAGAAACGGATATCTGAAATAAATGCTTTAGAGCAAGAAAATTTATCTGAAAATATTAACATTTTGGACAAAAAAAAGTTGGAGCTGGAAAACATCAAGGGAGAAACTATTACAGGCCATCAGATTCGCTCACGTATACAATGGTTAGGTGACGGAGAAAACCCCACTAAATATTTTTGTTTCTTAGAATGCTATAACTACACTGATAAACCTATCCAAAAATAATAAAGCATGACAGAACAATTTTGCTAGACCAAAAAGATATCTTGTCTGAATTAAAAAAATTCTATTCAAACCTTTTCAAATCTTTTGATCATCAATTAGAAGATATCGAATTAATTCAACTACTAGCCGGTTATCAAGTAAATATGCTTAGTGCTGAACAAAGTAGTAGCCTTGATGGACCCTTAACATATGAAGAAATGTCATTGACCATAAAGCAAATGAAAAATAACAAAACACCAGTAATTGACGGGTTTCCTGCGGAATTCTTTAAACTGTTTTGGAAAAACCTTAGTCACTGGATTTTGAAGGTGCTAAATCAGTGTTTTGAAAAAAAGGACATTCACAACTTCCTTAAGACAATGCATTATAACATGCCTACCAAAGAAAGATAAATCTAGAGAATTTCTAAAAAAAATTGGCAACCCTTATCCATGCTGTCTGTTATATATAAAATAACTTCTTCTTCTATTGCTAATCGAATCAAGCCATATTTAGATCATTTAATAAGTCCTTCATAAACTGGATTTGTTTCTGGAAGATATATCAGCGAGAGCACCAGATTAGTGTATGATATAATGAACTTCATATATATAACTTTGACTTATCTGGGTTTTGGGAGAAACTTTGTTCAATGGATACAATTATTTAATAAAGATATACAAGCAAGAGTTATACAATGTGGAATCACATCAGAAATCATCACTATCGGCTGAGGTTGTAGACAAGGCGACCCAATTTCAGCTTATTTATATATTTTGGTTGGACAGATACAATCTATTCTTATTTCACAATGCATTGATTTAAAGGGGATATCCATTAATAATTTGGAATTCAAAATTACACAATATGCTGATGATATCACAGATTTTTTAGACAGTTCACATTTTTCTTTACAAGCAGCCTGGAAAATATTGGAAATTTTTGGCTCAATCTCAGGTTTAAATGTCAACACAGACAAAATTAATTTGGACAGGAAAGAAAAAACATTGCAAAAATAAATTAATTACCAAAGGATTACAATTTGGATGTACTCAGTTTGACCTCCTGGAATTAACTTTTTCAGTGGACCTAGATAGTATGCTAGACCTTAATCTAAGTGGAAAACTAACAGAAATTAAAATCTCATCAAAATATGGAACAGAAGATATCTCACCCAATAGGAAAAGTGACTGTAATAAAGACCTTTTTTTCTGGCCAAATTAAATCATCTGTCATCAAGTCTACCAAATCAAAAATGATATATGGATAACACAATTAAATGATATATTATTCAATTTCATTTGGTCTAACAAGCCAGACAAGATAAATCGAACTTTAATGAAGGAAAATTGCCTGGGGGGGAATAAAAATGATAAATGTTAAACTATTTTTAAGTTCTCTTAAAACAAGTTGGCTTCGACGACTATTCAGAGGAAAAGATTCCACCCCTTGGATTAAATTATTTGGATTAAATTATTAAATTAACTCAAAACTTGACAGAATTCTAACACTTGGTCCAGAATATATTAAATTACTGAAGCAAGAGACAACAAATAAGTTTTGGTTACACACATTTACACACATATGTCCTAAACAGCAAATTCTTTTAGTCTAAAAGTCACTTACTGACATCTCCTATTTGGAATAACAACAAATTTTCAGCTGAACCCCTATTTTTTCTGACGGGTACTTAAAAGGTATAATAACAGTCAGTGATATATTCGACCCAAGTGGTACAATTATGAGTTGTGATCAGTTACAGAGACTTTATAATTTGGGTCATGTAAACTTTCTTTCATACCTTTCTGTAAAACTTAATGCCCTTAAATTTTTAAAGGATAATCAACAAGACAAAGACTATCTAGCAAGACCCTTTATATCAAACCATATCCGGATCATATTCAAGTCATCTAAAGGGGTCAGTGATTTTTATAGATCTTTGATATGCACAGAAAATGACCATCATTCTTCAAAAAATTTATGGAGTACGGATTTAAACACAAACATAAATGAACAACAGTTGAATTATATTTACAGAACATGGTTCAAAACTATCCAAAACAATAACCTAATATGGTTCTAGATTAAAGTATTGTACAGAATACACCGGACAAAACAGTATCTTCAAAAAGTGGGGTTGTCCAATTGTTCCTTGTGTCTCAGATGCAATAATGTATCAGAAAGTATTTTGCACTCTTTTTGTCAATGTGATCAAGTGAAATTTGATCAAAAAGTATCTTGTTGAGAAATTAATTTTAAAATAAAATTTACTGACTTTGTGGTTATCCCTTGCATGTATCAGACCACAACAGGCCCTAGTGACAAACTGACATGACTGAAGAAGTGTACAAAATCACCAGAACCAGACTTACAGTCGGTATTGCTGTTCCAGTTTTGATGAATTTCTTGGAAGAAAGATCAAGTGTTGACCAATCAACAAATCTAAACCTAGGTCAAAACAAAATATTTCGATCCTACCACGTGATCAAACTACAGCATTGACATTTATGTTTATTTTTTATGTTTTTTCACGTTTAGGCTTTAAAATTATATAAAAATATACATCCACCTATTTCTGATTTTGATTATATGACAAAAATTGCCAGTTAAAATAGTCAATTTACATTGCATCCTATTTATACAGTAATTTCTTGATCAACCCAGTCGAATGCTCTCTGCAGGTCTATAAATAAGTTGTAATTACAAAAGTTTTCAGTGCGGGTCAATTTGTGCAGGGTAGAATTTTTAGGGGGCCAATTTGTACAGGGCTGACATTTTTTGGTGGCCGATTTTCCTAGGGCCAATTTGCCAAAGGGTCAGTGGTTCAAACCCTGCACCTTATGTGCGAAAGTTGGTAGTTGCTTACTGATGGTCGGCAGTTTACAGTGCAGAACCTTGAGTAACTGTATGTACTGGTTTCCTCTGCACACAAAACTACCCATCTGATATGATCTGTAAAGTGTTGAAAGTGACATAAAAGCCCAAATAAATAAAAACGGTACATAACCTTGACCAACTGTATGTACTGGTTTCTTCCACCTTTCTAACTACACATCAAAATATAAAGGTACCGTGACATTAAACATGCTTAAACATTAAACATTATTACAGTTCTGGTGTAACAACCCAGTAAACATTTTTGGGTTTTGCAAACGTTTGGCAAAGGTTAAAATATGATGGGTACGAAAACCTTTTGTAATAGAATGTTTTCAAAACATTTTATGTATACCGTTTATTAAACGTTTAACAATAAATGTTAGAAAAACATTATAAATTAACATAATAATGTCTGAATAAAAATGGGGTCATAGGTCAAATTCAATATCTTTGTATGGTTGCTCACTATTGAAAATATTATTTTTATGTCTAAAATTTTAAGATAGTGGCTTAGAAATTGTGCCCCCATTTAATTCTTACTTTTAAGGATTGCATGTGGGGCAATTTTTGACAAAATTCTCTAAAATACACTATTATTGCTCACTGCCATCTTTGTTTGGACCTGTTTGAAGGTGAAGGTTTAAAAATATGTGTTGATAGAATGTTTTTAAAACATTTGACCAACAATGTTGTTTAAATATTTTATGTGTACTGTTTATCAAACATTTCATGATGAATGTTTGAAACACATTTCCAGCAAAACCTCCATTTCTTCAGCTATTTTATAAATGTTTTAAAAATGTTTCCATGTCAAACCTAGCTTCTTGAGTTGTTTTATAAATGTTTAGTAAAAGTTTTCAGTAAAAACGTTTGTATAGAGAATGTTTATGAAACGTTTTTAAACATTACAGCATAAATGTTTGAATAGGTTTTTAAAAGGTTTTGTAAATGTTTAAACCATTTAAAAACGTTTCTAATGTTTACTGTACAACAATTAATATAAACACCATAGAGAAATATGTCAATGAAGCCATTACCCTGTAATAAAGTACGTAAATATGTGTCTAAATTCAAAGGTGATGGATACTGACTTGGCAACAGTAGTCTGGATCAAATATAAATTGATTACCTAAACAAGAAATGTGTAACTTCAGTGAAAGCCCTGGTCCAATGTCCAATGTAAGGGAGAACTGTCGGCGACTTTGAAATCTTAATCTCTAATACAATAACCTGCTTTCCATATATCTTCTTCTGATCATTCATTTTAATTGACGACAGCCTAGCTTCATAGTGTAAATAAATTTTTGAACTGACTTACAATTTCCTCATCAATCATCACTTTGACATCTCAAATTTTGTAATTAATACTTGTGTTGTCTCCTCTTTCTGTTGTAAACCTGGTTGGCCTGTAGCCCACCCACAATATCATTATCTGTCTTTGCATTAGTGGTTAGGAGAGAGCTTATAATCATCTAACACATAATTATCACATTACATTCAGCTATGAGGATCATATGTAGCAGTACCTTAGTATCAAGAGCTTGACGGATAAATGAATAAATAAATTCTGGTACAATCTCTGAGGACATGATATGCATCACTTCTGTTGACTTCGAATGTAAAAGCCTCAGTGATGCCTTAAATTTATTTTCTCGATTTTGACCTAAAATAACCAGATTATGACACTAACTGTACACTAACTGTTTATCTAGAATACATTTGCATCTAGTGTGTTATATGTTATACTTTCTATTGTATGGCCTGCCACGGTATTAGTTTACGGTATGGTGGTGTTTCAAAATTTCATTCCCTTATGCTCCTGTTCCACCGAAAGATTAATCCCTGATTTATCCTGCGACTCTTGATCCTTGAAAGTTGATGAAAAAAGCCAGGAAAATGGGCGGGGAAATGGAGTCTGGATTCAGTCCTGCAATTAAGTTCAGGAAGTCTGGGGAAGCCTCAGATGCCCTCAGACAACTCGCAATAGTTCCCTGACTGAGATGTGATTCAGGCATGTTTGTGAGCGGTTTCAACCTCGATCCTGGCCTGGATATACTGACTGGGTCTCTCACTGGTCTGACACCACCTCAGCCCTCCTGGGACTAATAACCAATTTCTTCAGACAACAATGGGCGAGTTTTGTTGTGGTCAATCCCAGCCCTCGTGGGACAAAGCTAAGGTGGCATTAAGGCATTAAGAGTCCCAGGACACCTCAGACAACATACATATTTTGGTCCGAGGAGGCCTCAGGAAGCCTGCGACTGCGAAATTAGTGGGTAGGGGTGAAACTGGATCAGTTACAATTGTGAAAAATATCAAACATATTTGATTTTTATACCGGCCACGACATATCCAAACAGGCTCAAGCAGACTGTTTAGGACTCTACATTTTTAGGAAATTGATTCCAAAAATACCTTAATCGGGAGCCTTAGTCGTGTGGTGGAACAGGGACATTAAATTTTAAAATCTGCTCTGATTGTACAGTCCTAACACGTAAATATAAATCCCAGTTTACGTGACCCTGTTGAGGAATTATTTGAATCCAAAGTTAGGAATATTTCAATTGGAGATGTTAAACGTATTTGTTGCTTTGCAAACTTGGGGTGATCAATGGGCCCACAACAGAGTTAGCATACTTTGGGATAATATGACATTTTGTGCAAATGGTCGTTATGAGTAGGACTAAAGCATTGGTAATTCGAGATATCTGGATGGCTTGTGTTTTAAAATATCTTGAAATCCACATTGCATAAATACAGGGCTCAAAAATTAAAGTTGCGTATTTCCTTTCAAGGCTATGTTTGAAAGATAATGTTGAGATGGCCTTGTTTCCCAGCTTAAAAGCTAATTATAAATTAGGCCAAGTGTTGACTTCCATCTTTAATTTGAACATTTTTTAAAATTCCTTTTAGGTGTTCCTGCCAGGGTGTCTTCTCTGTTGTCAGCAGCCTTTGAACATGTGAACTTGGCGTTTAGATCATTAACAAGAGCTACACATATTGACCATTTCAAGAGTTACGTGCCTTTTACTATGATAATGATATTACCTCATGATTTATCTGCAACTTCTATACTGGCCTTCTTGCAATATTTGGTGATGAATGAAATTTTCCCTAGAGTAATCCAGAATTATGTATTATCTTTGAGAACTGTTGCTAAAAGTTGGATCTGGATTCTGCAGACTTCTCCCATTGCTCCATCTCCTAATTTTTAGGAGTGCAAAAATTAGTTTAGGATCCTGTACTATTTAAAGCTATCTGTATGCTAGCATTTTTTTGGCTTTTCTGCGAATGGCTAATACTGCTCCTCATTCGAAGAAAAAAAATTCCACTATTAATTACTTGCTTAGGCATGACAAAGTTTTTAGACACCCGAGAGCCCATCTTTTGACAAAGTATATAAAACATAACAAGAAAGTTCTTCACATCACTTTGTCTAAATTCCTGCTCTGTCCTATAAATAAATATGCCCAGTTCGAGTCTTACAGTCCCCATCATGTCTAGGTCTTTTCCTTCATCCTTTCTCCCATTTGCCTTCAAAGTATCAGTAAGTTCAAATATTGATCCACAGATCAACAAATCTCATAGGCCAACTTTAATAGACAAGCAAACGAGTTCTGAAAAATTATAAATTATGTTACAGTATATTCTGCTGAAGTACTTTGCACTCTCAAGTTGACACAAAAAGATAGACTATAAGAGCTATACTTGTATGATACTTTTTCTCTCCATGTGTCAGTCTGTACCATATTTATGTGTTTTGTATGTTCTAATTATTTTGACATCTTAGTGTTATCCAACATAAGAGTTGTTAAGACAAAAACACGTAGACACCTTTGTTTGTGTGTTATCTATAATTCAATGAATAGGTAATATATAGTTGTGTTTGCACTACGTGAACCTGCCAGCTTGAACATTTCAGCTTTATAATTTCATTTTCAGTTTCTGTCAGTCGTCAGTAGCCAGACAAGTTTTGAATTTAAAAAATTTATTTTTTTTGGAAATGCATTAATTTGGAATAGGATCTGCTAGTACAACCAGATAAATACAATTACTTAAATTACTTAAACGGTAAGAATTTTTATATCTAATGTAACAAATGGATAATAAATACACAAAATACAATAATACATTTTTCAGAGTCTTTTGTAATTTTAATATGATTTTATGTAACTTAATCTCTGCAAGGTGAAATCAATCCATATCTGTGAGTTCAAAAATCACTTATCTTGAGAAACAGAAATGATAAGCAACCACAGAGACATTATGATATAACAGAAATCAATTTGTATAAGCCTTGGTGAACAGGTAGGATTTAACTTTTTTCCTGAAGAATGTGAAAGTGGTGGCAGAACAAATATCAACAGGCAACTCATGCAATATGTTAGATGCATTTTTAGCAAATCTATGGCTAAAACTATGAATCTAATTACACTTGCTATTACATTGTTAACCTTTATGAGTGATGTATATCTTTTCATTTATGTCTAATGATAAATATTTTACTTTCATCTGCCACTAGCTTTTACATTGTATAAACAGTAAAATGAATCTACATTTAAAGAAAAACTGCAAAAAAAAACGGGCTGTCATGTACATGTCAGTGATGTTCATTAAAACTTCAATGAAGAGATAAATATGAACCAAGCTAAATGCAATTATAACTCTGTGTATGTATATGTATTTAATGTTGTGTGTTTCGCAAGGAGAATAAAAAATTGCTGACTGTCAAGAATCTGTAAACTTGTTATTTCTAATGTTTTATTTTGCAGTAGAAATGGCCCACAGCATGAATCTGACAGATGAAATCAATAGCTGTACTGATAGTTCTGCTGTGTGTACAGTTTTGGAGACACGTTTCACACCGCAAGCTATACAAAAGCTAACTACAGTCCTTATAGAGGCCAAAAGAATGCTATCACACTCCAGGAAGAATACTAAAGAAAAGAAATCAGTGATTCCCCAGTTCCTTGAACAAGCAGAAAATGTCATCGAATTGGCGAATGTGATGAGAAAGTTACCAAATATAATAAGAACGGATCTTGCCAAGAAAGATCTAGAGAAGATAGAAGTTGATATTATGTATGAGGCCAAAGTAAATGAACTGCAGTTCATGGAACAACAACGAAATATTTTTGAAAGGTACAGATGATCCATCATTAGTATAAAGCAATATTCATAGCTAGCCATAAGAGTTTTATAGTGAGAGTAAATTAAATGGAAACTTTATATTGCTATTGTTAGTGTTTACTTCCAGTTTCTGTTGCCTTAAACAATTATATATGTATTCCATCTCCCGTAACAGGATATTTGTTATAGATTTACCTTCTAACTAGTTTCTGATAAAATTTATTTATTTAGTGTATTACATGATGTCTAGTATATTATCAATAATATAGTGATGGGTAGTTGGAAGGGCAGAGGAAACCAGTACATACAGTTAGTCAAGATTCTGTATTATAAAGTGCCGACCAACAGCAAACAACTACCAGCTTTTCCACACATGGTCAGGCCGGGATTCAAACTGTGACCTCAGAGTTTGAAGGCGAGTGTGTTAACATTGTGCCACCATGGACCCTGTTTGTGATAAGAATACACTACAAAGAGCACACATGCTATAGTAGGTTTTTTAAATTGTGAATAGGTAAATTCAATAATACATTTTTGTATAAAATAAAGTCTTTTTCACACACACAAGTTTCATAAGGTTTAGAATGACACTTGAATTCACCAGTATTTCCCATTATTGTAGTACAAGTCCAGGAGAGTAGGTTAATGGTATAGATTGGGTATGTTTTTTGCCACCTCTGTCACTATTTTTTTTTGCAATATATTTACTTTAACCTATTTATTTTACAGAAAACACTTTTAATGGAAATCTTTAAACTCCATACAGATAAAGAATTTATCATTTTGAAAACAGTGAAATGTGCATCAAAGGTTTATATTTCTACTCTTCATATAACAATTAAAAGGTAATTTTAAAACATAAAAAAATGAGAAACTTGTTAAAGAGGAACATAGTTAATGTTTTTGCTAAAACCCTCAATATGTTTAGCATTTTAATTGATATGCCTTTGTGGATACTTAGACAGCTAGAAAGGGAGCGTGAAAACAAAGGTCAACAGAAAATAGAATATGATATGAAGTTACAGAGCAAAGATGAAGAACTGTTGGAACTAAAAGATCAGTTACGTAAATGTGAAGAACAAAAAGAAAAACTTAAGTCAAGGCTTGAAGAACTTGAAAAGTACAAAGACAAAGAACTGCAACTGCAAACCATGAAAAATCAGTTGGAAGATCTAAATAAAAGGTAATGTCTAGGTAATATGGACACAGTGTTTCATTTAAAGCTAATCATTAGCTTTTTTCTGTGAGATTAAGGTAAAGGAAAACCTCACGTAATTTACTTCTATTTCAAGTTTCTCTTGTGGGAACCAATTTTGAAGAAGAATTCAAAATAGAATTTGAATTTAGCTGTGTATTTCATTACCATGATTCAAGTCTAGGAGAGTTGGTCAATGGTGTAGATTAGACATGTTTCTTCAAAACAATGTCACTGTATTTATTTTCAAAGTATTTTTTTCTTTAAGGTAGTCATTATACAGAAAATAATCCCAGGCTAAAACAGACACCTCTTCCCATAATATAAATCCTTCATACAAAATGTGGATGAAACTTTAACATATTTGAAATGTGGCAATGTTAAGTATAACCATAGTCATAATCTTTCAGAAATATGTATCAAAAATCAATGTAATAACTCTTTATAGAATTAAAAGGTTATTCTGGCATACAAAAAAAAAACAAAGAACATGTTTAATAGAAATATAGTACAAAATATTTAATAAACAATCACCAACATATTCAGCATTCTAATTAATGTGCCTTTGTGAAGAATTAGACAGCTAGAAATGGATCTTGCCAACAAAGATCAACAGAAGAAAGAATATAATATGAAGTTACAGGCCAAAATTGAAGAACTCCAGGAAGTAAAGGGGCAGTTAGATAAGAGTGAAGTTCATGAACAAGAATACGCATCCAAGCTGAAAGAACTTGAGAAAAAGTATGAAGACAAAGAAGTAGAACTGCAGGCAATGAAAAAACATTTGGAAGATTCTTTGAAAAGGTACAGTTGTGCTATTGTTAGTGCTATAACATATATGTAATGCAAATCCAGCCATTATCATTTTTGTGAGACGTTAAATTAAAGGGAATACTCATAAGGGTTGGGTTTATTTCTGGTATAGGTTGGGTATGTTTCTTGCCAACTCTGTCACTATGTTTTTATTTAAAATATATTTACTATAACCTAGTTATTTTACAGAAAACACTCTCAGTTTTATGTCTGCATCAATATATCCTTCTTTCAGTTCAAAACATGCAGCTTTACTGTCGATTGAAATAGTTAAAATTCATGTGGATAAAGAGTTAAGATTATTAATAGGGGGCAATATTAAGTATAACCACTGCCATAGTCTTATCGAAATAGAATTTATCATTCTGAAAACAGTGAAATGTGCATCAAAGATTTATAGATCTACTCTTAATATAAAAATTAAAAGTAATTTTAAATCATAAAAAATGAGAAACCTGTTAAAGAGAAGAGTAACAAAGTTAATGTTTTGCTATAACCCTCAATATGTTAAAAATTTTAATTAATATGCCTTTGTGGATACTTAGACAGCTAGAAATGGAACTTACAAACAAAGGTCAACAGAAAAAAGTATATGACATGAAGATTCAGAGAAAAGATGTAGGCCTGTTGGAACTAAAAGGACAGTTATGCAAATGGGACGAACAAAAAGAAAAACTTAAGTCAAGGCTGGTAGAACTTGAAAAGTACAAAGACAAAGAACTGCAACTGCAGACCATGAAAAATCAGTTTGAAGATCTAAATAAAAGGTAACGTCCAATTATTATGAGTACAATCCTTCATTTAAAGCCAATCATTAGCTTTTTATACTGTGAGATTAAGGTAAAGGAAAACTTCATGTGATTGGTTTCTATTTCAAATTTCTCTTGTGGGAACCAAATTATAAGCATAATCCCAAATAGAGTTTGAATCTAGCTGTGTATTTCATTGTCATAATACAAGTCTAGTAGAGAAAGTCAATGGTGTAGATTAGGCATGTTTCTTTAAAACAATGTCACTGTATTTATTTTTCATTTTCTTTTCTTTAAGGTAGTTATTATACATAAAATACTCCCAGGTTAAAACAGACACCTCTGCCCATAATCTAAATCCTTCATACGTAATGTGGATAAAACTTTAATATATTTGACATGTGGCAATGTTAAGTATAACAATAGTCATTATCTTACCAAAAATATGATTCATCAAGTGAGAAATACTGGAATATGTATCAGAAATCAATGTAATAACTGATTATAGAATAAAAATGTTATTCTGACATGCAAAAAGTAATGAACATATTTAACAGGAACATAGCACCAAATATTTAATAAACAATCACCAACATATTCAGCATTCTAATTAATGTGCCTTTGTGAAGAAACAGACAGCTAGAAATGGATCTTGCCAACAAAGATCAACAGAAGAAAGAAGATAATATGAAGTTACAGGCCAAAATTGAAGAATGCCAGCAACTAAAGGGGCAGTTAGATAAAAGTGTAGTACGTGAACAAGAATATACTTCCAAGCTGAAAGAACTTGAGAAAAAGTATGAAGACACAGAAGTAGAACTGCAAGCAATGAAAAAACAATTGGAAGATCCTTCTAAAAGGTACAGTTCTGCTATTATTAGTACTATAACATATATGTAGTACACAGCCAACCAGTATCATTTTTGTGTGACATTAAGTTAAAGGGAATGTTTATAAGGTTTGGATTTATTGCTGGTTTCTGTGGTGTGAGGCAAACACAATCATTCCCAGTAACTTGAACAGAATATCCGTTTTTATGTCACAGATAATGCCAGTTTCTATGTGAGACATTGAGTAACACGTGTATAAAAAACCTTGTCATACCATACCCACCTTGATCTTAATCATCCCCTGGCCTTCTCTGTGGTGCTTGACTTCTTTTCTGTCCCTTGAGAGTGAAATTATTTTAGTTCAATTGCACCTTACTTAGAGTTTCCTTTGAAAAGGGCAGATTAAGCACAGTAAAAGTCAAATAATAATTAGTATACAATCTCTATGACTTGAAGGAACAAAACTCAGATCGTTCACCCCAAAATGCTACACCTTTTTGTGGTTGTTCCACTGGAGCCGTCTTGTCAGTGTGGATTTTTGGAGGGTCGGGAGCAATGTTTACATAATTTGTTGAAGTTTCTAGGCTTGTCACGGTAGATCAGTAAAATATCAAATATGTTTGATATTTCCCTGACCCTCCTTGACTGTCTATCTCGACCTTGGCTCTGCCCCCTGGTAACTGTCCTGACATGTGTCTACAGCTTGTTGGATACACTTCCCATCTTGTCCTACACTGTAAACGTCTTGCCGACCTGTCATTGCTTCCTGTCAAGACGGGAAGTGCCCAAGTCTTTGAACCCAGAGCTAGGAACATCTCAACAGGACAAGCTGGGAACACATCACTATAAGCTGTAAAGAGAAACTGACAAGGAGGTTACTGAAACAGACAAGCCAGGTAGTCTGTAGGACAGGATGGCTTCATTTTACTGACCCATGGCTTGTCAGTTATGGGATCTATGTCTATATCAGGTGGGTCAGTTTGCGCAATTCATCATTTGGTATCTGGGGCCGGTTTCATGAAAAGTCTCAAACTGAGCCAGACTCAAGGCTGAGTCAGGGTCTCAAATCTGAGACTTTTGTCTCGGCTAAGTTTTTGGCTCAAATGGATTTCACAAAGGGTGGATCAGCTGAGACCAGTCTCAAGTTATTGGCTCAACTTTTTAATCTCATTTCATATATTTAGTGGGCTTATTTTTAGTTTAAAATGTTATATTTCATGATTATTATCATTTTAAATATCTTTAATACTCATAATACAAAGAAATTATATGATAATATATTATTCTAAGTGATCCATAAGATTGAGACTCAAATGAGGTTGAGTCTGGCTTTGAGTCCACCCTTGAGGCCTGTCACTTGATAATAGCCTATAAAGCATGTCAATTCTATTGACTTTTGTTATTAGTAAATATTGAATATGTGGCTGTAATTACAAAATAAAATGAAAATAGAAGATTTCAAGATTTATCAATTTCATTTTGGAACAAATTGTATCGCTTTATGTATGTGTTTTTTGGCATCAAAGCTTGGACTCAAATTTGAGACACCTCCTTCATGGGCTCAAATTTGAGCCTGTGACTGAGCCAGGTCTCAAATTGAGCTTGTTTGTGAAATGCATTGAGTCTGGGTTCACAGACTCAGCAAAATATTTCCAAAATTTGAGATAAAGTCTCAACTTTTGAGTCTGACTCAAGGCTTAAGTCTGTTCATGAAACCGGCCCCTGGTGTCTAACAGATAACACCTGGCTGCGTTTAGATAGGCTTTTGGGTTTTTTACAAATTAACTTAGGATTTAATTTTGAGATACAAATTGGGCTGGGTTGCTGATAGGCTTTGTTTTGCACTAATGTTGATTTTATTGGATTTATAAGATGGGTCCTGAAAGGGTAGAAGGAATGTGAGGAAGATATAAATTCCCACAGACACACCTACATAGTTTGATTTGGGGATATAGCTGCTGATATACAGAGGAGGAGGAGGGGCAGCAAACAGAGAGAGGGGAAGTGGAGGAGGCACTGAAACAACAGAGGGAGTGGGGGAAGAGGGAGGAAACCAGTAGGGCGAAAACACCACAGATACACACAGAAGTGGGAATGGCAAAAAAGACCAAAAACTAAGAGGAGTGAAAGTGAAATGGACACAGAGGGTGAAGGAGAGGGGGATACATCACAACTGCAATCCAGGCATATATGACAAACATTTACATTACAGACTCAGATAAGGAGGCTATTGTGGACTTTGACAAGGCTATACGACATGACAAACAAGCACTTTAAGGACAGGTCGGAAAGGATTGCCTTTGGGAGAGGTTTGCCAGCAGCCATTATCTGTGAAAGTGTGCAAGGCTTGGTTCAAATACCAAAGGACTGGCCACTGAAAACTCACCCAGTCCAAGTCTGGCCAGACTCCCTAGGAAATGACAGAGAGGCAGAATGGGATACAGGATAATTTGAATTTCTTGAAGTCACACATCCGATGCAAGGGACACAAATCTTCAGGCTTCAAGTCACTGGAGAAGAAGCTAGTGCATCCGCTGCCTCAGCACACAACTTCAGTTACAAGATCCAGTGTAGTTTCCGGTGTAGCATTCAACAGTAGACCAGCAAGTCATGGACAAGTTTGCACAGATGAAAACCATGATGTCATCTTTTCTCGGGCCAAGGCAGGAGACCACCAGAACAGCCTACTGCAACTAACTGGCATCTGAGGTTGAGGCTTTAGAAGAAAGACACTTTTAAACATTCAGAACAAGGTTGTAAAATTTTTAAGTGGGATCTAGAGCTAGGCAGATGATAGTAGCTGTCAGCCCCAGCAACCTATATTTTCTAGGAGTTTCAGTGTCACTTCCACATATGTGCCACAGACTTTTCAACAGCCACAGTAACCACCACCAGATGGTAAGAATACATCCTAACTCATCTCTATCCCAAAGACTCAATGCCTGCAAGTTAGGTCATGCAACCTGCTCCACAGAGCCAAGTAGCACTAAGAGGACACCAGTCCACCGTCAGTTGCCTCTGCCACATTCACTCAACATATCAAGGCTCTAGCCTTTTGTGAATATTCAGCCAGTCATGAGCTTCCAGCAGATCAACACACCTCCACTGTTATCAACAAGTTACCCACATCAACACGCCACCTCTTCTCCTGTCACCCAGCAGTAAAAGCCTCAGCAGCAGACAGCACAGCCTCCCCAGTAGTCATCTGAGCCCAAACGGCAGCAGTAGACCTACTACACTTGCCTACGATCGGTCCTTTTCAGGATCACTGCTCAAGACTACCCAAATCTTACAAAAACAATTAATAGCTGCATGTTACATAACAAATTCCAAAACAAGAAGCATTTCACTACCTCACACTAAACATATAACCCCCAAAATACACAAAAAAAACAAATGAGTGTGTGATTAAACCTGGAACTTAGAAAAAAACTTCAGCTAATTCAAACATGGCCTTAAAATATTTTGAACCGAGAAGTGATATATTTTGCAACAAAACTTAAAGAAAAAAAGGGAATTTGGGCCAAATAAAAAAATGGGCTCAAAAATGAAACTTGAAACAAAAATGTTCCCTCCTCCCCCAAATAGAAATGATAAACACTTTCACTTTGAAGAACCTTTGACAATTTTGGGAATGGTTTTGACCTTTGCATCCGACCTTTTCAGTTTGATCTTTGAGAAAAGTTCAGCAAAGATTTTGATACTAAGCAAGTTTCCAACTTGCAAATTTGCCCCCCCCCAAAAAAAAAAGTTCTGACAAAAACAGTTCTCTCTAGTTAACAGTTCTCCCTAACTTGTGTTGACGTTATCCAAAAGTATTATTGCACTTGTTATTTTGTTGAAAAGTGTTTAGAAACTTGTTGGAAATGTATTAGATTTTTGGGGGGGAAATTTGTTGGAAATAGGAACAACACCAGTTTTAATAACAAATTCTTGGAATAATTGGGTCGTCCTGAAAAGAACTAATAGATGCCAGTTTCTTCTGTCCCCAGGGTAGCTGCCATCATAGACCCTGTCACCCTGCCAAGCAAATGCACTAAAATAATTGAAGTAATCTTTCAGTAGGTCTCGCTGATGTTTGGCCTCACTCAAGGATTCTTGTAGTTGTTATTGGGCACATACACCACCTGTTCATTTTGTAGGACTGCTGTATCATCTTCTGGGGTAGGGGCCCTGTCTGGTTCCCCTTGGTGTGTCCTCATCATGTTATGCAACACCACACATGTCAAAACAATGTTTTAAAGAACCTTTGGCCTTTCCTCCATTGTGCCCATTAAGACCCCGAATCTGATTGCCAGGATTTCAAACGCATTCTCCAAAACCCTCTTGTTCTGGAGATCCTGTCGTTTTCTATCATCTCTTCCCTTGTCAGTTGTGTTCTACTGTAGGGTTTCACAAGCATCAAGGAAAATGCATCATCACTCAGCAAGAAATAGTGCAAATCTGGTGCTCCTTTCTCTAAGGGTTCAGTTGGGGGAAGCTCCAAGGTGACATACAGTAGAACCTCAATTATCCGAACACCATGGGAGACATACAATCCGGTCGGATAATCGAGGGGTTCAGATAGATGAAGGAAACCGAAATTTACTGTCTGTGGGTTACCGAGTGGGCGATAATTGAAGAAAACTTTGTTTTATCCACTTAATGTAAACGTCGGTATTCATTGATGATATATTTCATATATTTGTGTAATATATTGTAACAGACCCTCTAATTGTCGCTTATTTGCTCCATATCTATCCATATTATTATTTCTATTTAAAATATTACGCGGATTTTAACTGGCTGTGTTCGGTCGGTACTTGCATTGTTGACGTTTTTTCTTTTATGCACGTTGTCAGTCTGTGAATGGACATACTCCGGGAGATTATAAATTTCGAAACCCAATCGAACGCGCTTTCATTGATTGGCACATTATCAAAGAAGTTGTGTAGTGGGGTCGTGTAATTGAATTAATCTCTCCCCTATTGTAGCAATGGTGATAAAGATCAAAGAAGTTAGGCGTTTCTGTGGCTGGTATGTTTTATAAGGCACTAGAATAAATCGTTTACAAAACTGTGTAAAATCCTGTATTATCGCTCACGCTACACGGTGCATTATATGTACTGCCAGTAGGGAGACACAGTTTCGGTTCGGTTAATCCGGAGATTCGGATAATAGAAGTTACAGTTAACAATTTGTGCATGTGATGAAGATCCACTTGACTCAACATCTACCCAGATGAATCTGTATTCTGTGTTGACCAGGCATAGCAGCATCATGGTAAAAAGCCCATTCTCAGATTTTTTTCAGTGATACTGCAAGGATGTGTAGGTTTCTCCTGTTGCTAGGTGTCTCAGCATTATTGCCAGTTTATATTCAACTTCTAAGGGCTTCCTGAAATTGGTGTCTGACTTCTTGAAGCAGTGGTGTATGTGTTCCTCAATGAGGTAAACAAATGCAGGTGGCATCCTGATAAAATTCTGGTAACCTGGGATATCAGTCTCTTAAGTCGGCCAGGAGGGTTCTAAAGCATCCTCTTTCTTCTCTTGGAAGTATCCAGGGCATGACCAGGGTTTTACGGCTGTCTCCTTCTCCTGGGGGTGACTGGGAATGTGACGAAGGTGCTGGCAGTGGTGAGTCTGGGTAAAGATGAGACCTTTTCTGTCTGCAAATCATAATAAAACTCAAAATATTAAATTCAATATGACACACAAGTCTTTGCAGTGATAAATGGTTAGCTTCTCAGGGCTTGATACAGCTTGTTTTTTGGGGATTTACAGCTTGTCCTAGTAGTTTCCCATCTAGTTATGGAGCAAAGCACCCTGACCCCAAGTCAGGTCAGGAGGTAGATCCAGACAAAACAACAATGTACTACGTCCTGTTGGGAAGATGAAACTGACCCAAAATTTTTGCACGCTTTTTTATGGATTTTTGTCCCCAAATCCCGAATTTGGCAACCAACCCTAGAGTCATAGAATCATTTGTAGAGCAGGCGTCGATGGAATAATCCTAATAACCACTGCATCATAACTAACACATATTCTGTGAAAGTGTGCAAATTCATGAATTAATAAATTCAATACTACATTTTTATCTCTGTTTTACGTGTATTTCTGTTGCCTTGTTACAAACTCTACAAAAAGCTGTGCAATTTCTTCCCAAAGAACTCATTTTGCCCCAATTTCAACAAGTATTTCAAAGCAAATGTCACTTTTGAATAGCAAACAAACTAAAATGTGTTAAGAGAGACAATGTAACAATATATTTGTTAATCATGTGTTTGGGATTAAATAAACCTGCAAAGGATTTTTTGGCTCGAAGATCAAATGCACGCACTTGTGCAGCTTGTAACATATAAGGGGACTTGGCAAGTGTATCTTTAAATGTGAGGATAATCTTGTGTTGGCCAGAGCACTGAGTGCAGAGTTCTTGTGCCATATAAGGACGTTGAATTATTGATCAATATTTCCAAACAAATACTTGACAATTGAGAACTCCACAACTTTTATCAGTGGTCATTAATGTACAGAGATTGGCAAAGGTTTTAAAGCTATGAAACAGTGATGTATAAATAGCTTCTATATAAAAATAGATTTGACTTTAAATTACTGGAAGCTGGTTACCGGAAGTGAATTATGTGCATATGACCCCCACAGCACAAAAACTTGGCTCCATTTACAACAGCTTTAGATATAAAAATAATATCCTCACTATGAATTCACAAGAAGAAGCTTCCTTTTTCACCGTTAATTAATATTTGGTCATGTGACATCATTAGTCATGTGACTGGTTCGTGATTCTTTCAAAAAGTTTATCTATAACCTGTCAATCATTGGCCATTTCTACATAACAGTGTCATAACATTCTGCAATGTGATTGACTGAGTACTATTCTACTTGCCAGCATAAACTTAAACCAAAATGCACTTGAGCCTATGGCATTTGCCAGTGTTGAACAACAAAGTCTACAAAGTCAACAAAGCACATATGTGACGTCATCAAATGTCATGTCCATCTGTACAATTATGTTTAACTCAGTGCATCCATACAATGTAAAGTTATCAATAAAATTTTTTCATAAGCACCCTGCAATAACTCTAAGGCCAAGCATATTTTTGTCCAAAAGACTAGTGTATTCTAAGACAAGATATAGTAGCATTGCATGGGTTACTTGTTACACAAACATTAATCACATATGTTATGGGTTGTTGCTCATGTAACTAAAAAATTAAAGAAGGATTGGGGTTTAGTTTGACAATGTAGGGACTATGACCTTGTAATTTAACTGTTTCCTCTCAGAGCTTCAAAGTAGGGCAATACTATTTATTGTGATTTTACTTGGATGTTAGTGGCAATGCAGTTTCAACTAGATAAGCATGGTGGTATGGCTGTAAACAGAAAAGTGGAAATAACTATCAAATAAATTTAAGCCAACAAACTCTCGCTCTATAGGCATGCAAACTACCTGGTGAAACCACTTCTAGTCAAGACACAAGTGATAACATCACATCTTCGGTTGTACCAGGCCAATACAATTTGTTAATGCTATCCCTGAAACCTTAATTCAACTCATGTGGTATATTTTTGCCAGACAAAGTACAGGCTTGCAAGAAATCAGAATCGACATCTGTTTAGAAGAGTCTGAAATTATCAGGGAATACAGATCTCTGACAGAAGAAAAGTGGTTCAATGCCAAAGAACTGCTTGATGAAAGGTTGCCTGGAGACATGGAAGACATCAGTAAATTAGAATTGTTATGTGACATCATTGAAGTAAGTAAAACCCTCTTCTATTGGCCAAGTCACAACCTGTTAGGAAACATATACCAGTTGATCCACAAATGTCGTCTGAATGTGTATTGAAGCCTGCTATGATTGCAACACATTCAGACACATGGGATACAAGAACTCAAGAAAAAGCATGCTTAATCACTTCCTTTTTGTTAGCTCTAAACAACTGCTACATTTGATTAGAGAGCTATGTACTTTTGTTGCATAATTTACTGACAAAGATGTAGTTGATACCCCCACCCCCCACCCGCCAAAGAACTTAAGACATCAATAAAAATTGTTCTGTGACATTATAGGGATCTCCGTTGTATAGTGGTTAACACACTCTCCTCTCCCTCATGGATCAAATCTTGGACTAAACCTCAAGTGGTAAAGTAAGTGGTGGCTTCAACAATGCACAACAGTTCACAGTGAAGAATCTTGACCAAGGCGTATTTATTAGTTTCATCTGTCCCTAAAACTACCCATTGTGATATAACAAATGTGCAATGTTTCGAAAATGACTTTAAACCTAACTTAAATAATCTGCAGTATAACTCAATAAAAATCAAGGATATTACTACTCTTTAAAAATCTGTTGGTTATATCATTGTCTTTTTATATTGGTGCTCAGCATAAAAATCCTTTCCACGACTAGTGTCCTTAAATTTTAAGTTTAATTCTCGAGTCAAATGATCGAGTTTTATAAGCTCTGTACATTTTTGTATTATTTTTACTAATATATAATTATAGGATGCATTTTATACAAGTGACATGTTTGACAGATAGTCTTGTAACTACCGGTCAAAGTTTGCTTGTAAAAAGTGTTTCGATTAATTTTAGGAATGGAAAATATAACTGGCTTCATTCAACATTATACCTGACACGTGGATAGAAGCAATGCAGGTAGAATACATGAAATTATTTATGAAAACATGCATTTATCCTGTAATTTCAGATTCCTTGGAAGCAGATCAAAAATATTATATTTGATCCAGAAGAAAACGACAGTAGCATGTTTGTGGCCATTGCTCAGGTTTGTCATAATTTTATTTTTGTTTTTAACATTTCATTGCTAGCTTAACAGGTTAAACAAAACTTTTTTACCAAAGATATGCAGTAAAACAATTTATCTAATAGGTATAAAAAATGAATAAATTTCAACCACATTTGAAATTTGGAATACAATTTATTTTTCAACATAATTAACATGATCAACTTTTTGGTCAGAGCTTGCATTGCAACAAGGAAAGTGAAGAAGGTAATCCATGGTTTATGGTTCATACTTACACCAACCCCATTCCTCTTCTATCAACTTACATGTCCTGAATGCTTCTTATGAACAAGAGACACAGCAGACAGTAGTGTCCTCAGCTGACATTAAGCTTGATATATTACAAAAACTCACTAAGTCCATCAATACACTTACTCCACGACGTAAACAAAATCTAACAAAGGCAGTCTGCCAGTTCTGCTGCAGATTCCAAGCCTCAAGAAATTAACAGAAACAGAGATACGCTAGTTAGTACCTATCAACAGGTGGTCAACAACGATTCACTACCTGTCTGCAGGGGGTAGAGCAACCGCCATGATGTAAGATGTGATAAGCCTGATTCTTTGGGTATCAGTCAGGAATGATAAACAAATTTCTTCCTAAAGTAGTTTATTTCAACTTTTTCTATATTAATGAGTAACATGTTCTTGAGACATAACCCCCTCTTTAAGAAACACACATATTAGATAGTCCTACTTAGATAGTCATTGTCAATGTTCTGACTCCCAACTATAGACTCAGTTTTAAATCTGTAACATTGTAAAAAAATACCCAACACAATATTTTGTGATTCAAGATCCTTCACTTTTTGAAATATGTCATAAATTCGGTTCTATGGGTAGTTCTTGAAATTCTATATGACGCACACTATGGCACAACAATCCTTTCAACGGATAAATGGGATTTTTCCCTCTGCAACAACTTCTTGCTTGCATGATGCATAGGAAATAATTTGCCTTCTTTCTTTTGCAGAAGAACAGCCCAAAGTATGGTATCAGAAGCATCAGTCCTCAAAATAAATGGTTTTTGATATTAGGTTGTTTGCTGCTGAGCAAAGCTTGGAGGTTATTGTAAGCCTTTTCCTGTTGTCACACTACTCTAATTCGTCAGGCATATTTCAAAATGAATACCCCATAATATCCAGTTAGATCAAGATGTGTTTGGTCTTTCTTCTTAGTCCAAGGTCTTGATGCATTTTTTATCTTGGCAACATTATCCACACAAGACCGATCATCCCCAAACTCATTTCATGTCCAATTAATTCTATCTTCCCAGTACCAGCAACACACTTGCTTGATCTGGCTGTTAGATCAGCGTTGTTCAACTATATGAATAGGTCTTTAAGTTCACTCATATGCTACTCCCATGTCTTTATATGTACTAAAATGTCATCAACAAATCTGTTTGTGTGTTGGAGACCTTCTAACTTTTTTTCTTCAACATATAAATAATTAGGTTATCTAACCACACTCATTCCATCATTTCTATATCCTTCTTCAGCATCTGGTCTGTTGGTAAAAGAATCAACTTCTTGTCACTGACCCTGCACTCTTTTTGTTCTCTTGTCAAAATGGTGCTTGTACTTCAATTTGTACTTTCAATTTTTCAAGCTCTTGTTTGGCTAGCTTTAGGGTATTTTCCAAATTCTCTCTTAATCCCAAAAGCATACCAGTAAGTGTTATGTGGTTTAGACTCTTCTACATAATCTGCTCACAATTCCTTGAAGATGTGAATTGGGCCTCTAACTAATCTCCAATACAGTACCTCAAATGGAGAGAAACCAATAGATTCCTTTGAGATTTCACGGTAAGTGAACAATAAGGCATTGATATATCTGTGCCACTGCCTTGACTGTTCACCACACAATTTTTAAGTATAATCTTCAGAGTACCATTCCACAGAGATCATTACACAATTGATCATATAGCATAGTGGTAAGTTGTTCCAGACTCTGAGGCTTTGTTACTTCTTTCATGCAGCCTTATGTGAACTGTGTTTCTATATCATTTAGTGTTTTTGAGGAATTTCAATTTAACTGTATATTGCAACCATAGCTTACAGCCACATACTCCATAGTAAGAAACTTCAGGGGATTGTTTACAGGTGCTGGTAACATAATCAACTAGAGTTGGCATGTCCATATGTGCTTCAAATAAGGGAGGTTGCAAAAGCCCAACCATATCAACTGCAACACACTTCAGTGGTGTATCTATCAGGGTCATCTTCTCCCCATGAGTCTTTGGTACCTAACCTTTGAAATAGTCCTCCGACATACATCACAAGACCTACATACATTCACTATATCTCAATAAAATCCGTGCCAAAATAAAAGTTTGAAAGCACCTTCTGTTCTATAATTTGTTTGACCACCCATAATAGAACTATGGGCTGCATTCTTCAGTTGAGGTTTGGGAGATGCGGGCACTAACACTTGCTGCAATTTTTTGTCACTGTTGATATCAGGATGTTTGTAGAATCTTTACAGAACACCATCCTTCACCTCAAACCATGCCTGTCCTTTTCTCAAACTGCCAGGTTTCATTTTCTCCTATAGGATAAGCAATGACTTTGCATTCTCTCGTAGTAGAATTAACTCTGCTTTCTTCAAATCAGCATTCCACACACCGTCACTTGCCACTTCTGATTGACGTTTGGTTTGGGCTTTTGTAACAAGAGTATACATAGCTGAGGGTTGAGGGTATCTGCGCCCTTAGCTCTATCAAAATTGAGGTTATTAAGATGGAAAACTACATCAAGCATACCCAAAGCTTCAACATCACCTGTGTAGTACAGCAGCGAGCTGTCATCCAGAAACTGCCTCTTCGCAAGCATGTTTGTACAAGTATATCCCCTGGCAATGGGTAGATCCCAGCTAGTATGAAACTGCAAATATGAAGCAGATATAACATTCATTGTTTTGCCACCCTTGAGTATTAGCTTGCCATTTTCTGAGCATTGTAATCTGTTGGCATCAATATCAACTGTTTTGATGACCTTAGCTACAGGTGTAGAAACTGCAGCAGCACCACAGAAAGCACCAGTAGCTTATCAACTTCAGAGCTAAAACGCAACAGAGCTACATTTCACATCTCAATCAAAGCTGAAATAAATGGATTTCTAAACCCCGTACATATACAAATTAAACTGTCCTGAACATTCCAGAGACAAAGAAACCAAAATATAAACATATTTAATATTTATTAAATCAATGCTGTTCTAGTCTTCCAGGAACAAAGAAATAAATATTTATTACACTATCCAAGGTATTCTTGAGGCAAAGAGACTACCCTAGAATACTGCACTGGCTCCACAGAGGAATAAATTAGGAACTGCACTCCAATGAATCAGATTAAATTTGTAGAACTATATACTTCAAGAATTAACCACTTAGAGTAGTCAGTACACATACTACATACACAAAAAAGTACGTGTAATTTGTAACACCAACATTATCTACAATGAATGGCAATGTATGGTAATTAAACACACACTGATGCAGATCAATGAGCCATACCTCCAGCAACATTTTGTCACAGCACAAATTAGACCACACTCTCAACACCTCGTTGCTGTATTAGAATGGACGGTGTCGTCCCTTGCATTGACTGTATCACAAGAATGCAAAATATTGCAAAAACAGTGAATAATATCCTGGCCATATAGGAGGATGAGGCCTGACTTCAGAAGCTTCAAGGTAGGCAACCAATATGCTGAGTGGGACACTCTAACACTGTAGCCATCATTAACATTCCACCTGAGCTACAAAGGGCAAACGAGGGTCTCACATTAATAATGGCAAGAAATATGGTGACCTATGATGACTTGACAATTACCGAGGTTGTTGCAGGACAACTATCTAACATTTATAATATGACATATCAGACGACATCCTCCTCAGGGTCATTTTAGAATAAAGGGTGTAACTTACCTACCACTGGCTGGATCAAAGCAGACTTTTCTTTTTCTAAACATCTTTGTAGGACTTTAAGCTTGTTTCTTGCAATTTAGACAGCATCTTACCCCTCTAAGTTGGTCTAGAACTTTTTCCCTTATGGGTTAGCCTTACCATTTCAGAACTTTTCTTGTTTCTGAGCAGTTGCTCCCACAACACCAGACATGGTCCCTGGATGGACAATACTGACATACTTCCACCTTTGCACTCTTCAGTTCAAAAGTCAGTCAAACATACTTCAGCTTTTGATGATTCTATGATTTGGAATGACCTTTTTTCCTGACAATATGTTTTGTTTTATTAGTACTTTTACTGCACATACATATCTAAAATACGAGTCTCAAGCTTCTATCTGATAAATTTGATGCTTTCCATAATGTAACACCGCCCAGCAAGGATGACTATATTTAACTGTCCCCGTCAATAGAATATCACGTTCACTAATAGTATTGGATCCATGAGATTTATTCTATATTCTGTACTTTTATAGTCCTTAATCTCTGCCAGGCAAAATCTAAGGTGAAACACTAGAATCCAATTAAAAAAATCATTATTTCATCCTTCGGTTGCCAAGTCCAATACTACAGAGTTGCTGGATGGAGTATATGCTAATTTGGGAAAGCCTTTTTGAAGAGATATGATTTCAACCTTTTTCTGAGTGGGAAAAGAGTTGTGGCAAAATCACCCTCATCAGGTAAATCAATCCAAACAGTGGGGGGCATCAAAAGCAAAGCTGTGGTCAAAGTGTTTTTTTTTATTTATGTAAAGATGGATAGAAATGAGGAACCTCCAAACAGTTCTGCATTCATCCCAATGTAATGTCATCATCTCGAGGTCTAAATATTACTCTCAGCTGGTTAATCTTGTAATATTGCCTTCAGAAAACTGTCTCATCCGCATTTGTCCTCACACAATGTCATCATCCCGTAGTCTCAATTTTGGTTGACTGGTTAATTTTGCATAAATCACCTTCAGAAATGATACTTCATGTCCTTACTTTGAGTTCATAATTTTGTCAGAAGCTGATTCGGGTGTTTATTCAAAATGTATTCGCCTATTTGTGCTCATAAATGTCTGTAAGAAAATATTTAAAAAATTGTACACTATTAATTTCTAAAATGGCTGTTACTCAGTACATTAAGTGCTAAATTATAAGCAAAATCTAACATGTGGAATAGTCTGATATAATAAGCAGCTGTGAAAGGAATGTAAACCACTTAACTTTAATATAAATCTATAGATATAATCTAATTTACTCAATCTTTATAAATGATGAGGTACAATTTAAGAGATCGTATATTGCTAATCACAATTTTTCACATCTGACCTATGTACTCCTGTATTTGCAGACGCCTAATGATAAAATCCTAGACAGGCACTTTTCTGCTGGGACTCAAACTCAATTGGAAGCTTGGCAACTGCTAAAAACCTTCCCAGCAATACAGGAGTTTAAGAAGGCTGCGACTAATTGTTCTTTTCTTATGGTATTCCACAAACCCCAGTTAAAGTACCGACTATCTGAAGACAGATATCTAGGAGACAAAGTACAGGATTTACACTGGGGTAGTGTTGATCATCTAACTGAAAGATATCATGTACACAATGTCTTCCCAGCTTTGTACAAAGAAGAGCGGGTTCTAGTTAAGGGCAAAGTATTTCTGAGCCAGTTTTCAGATGAATCCTCTGCATAGGTGTTACAACCTTGTTCTGCTTTGGTTGCTCTCCTTTCAATTTTCCATTATTTTTTGGTGCAGAGATACTATAGTTCTAAGTAGAAACATTTAAAGATGACTAATTTCAGAGGCACCAAAAGGTTGAACTGTTTTTGTGATTTATAAACCTATTTTTCATTTAATAAAATTAAAAAAAATCAGTGATTGTTGTTTTCCATTGAGTGTTCAGGTTATTTTTAAAATATATGCAATATCAACCAATATTTTTTATAAACAAGTAGTTGCATAATGATCCAAAAATTAAGGTAGGCATGAAGTCATCTACAATCATATAAAATTATCCAGTCTGATTAACCTCTCTTTAGGGAGTTCCTTCAATAAAGAAAGGTATATTTTTAACCTTTGAAGTTCCATTAAATTTTGCTGCAAAAGTCTCCTTTAACACCTCTTACAAAAGTTCTTCATACAAAACTATCTCCTTCAGTTAAGTGAATGAATACAAATAGAGAAACTAATGATTTAACATTGGAATTAATGTGAGACACACACCAAAATTATTGTTCTAAACATAGATTCATCAGATAGGATATTCTTTAAAATATTTGTCTGTCTATTAATGGGTTTATGTAATGGTTGACACTGTTTGATTTATAATTTTCAACCTTCATTGGGTAATTTCGATAGTTGTACCTTGTGCTGCAATTAAAATGGGCCAAGTCCTTATTTTGGCCTATTTAGAACAGAATTGTTTTTTTGTCAGCTAGTGTTGGATATTTTTGTCTACCATATTAACAAAATGTTTGTTCATTTGTGTGTTTGTTCAAAATACGTAACTCCTTACACTACTTTAAACCCTTTTGTACTACCATGTAAATAAATTGCCTCAAACCAGTCTTGCCATTATCTTTCAAATATTGGTTAACATCAACTTGAGATTCTTCATTCATTTTGCGTATTCGAACTCAATTTGACCTAGATGAAACTTGTGACCTAATTTAACCTCCTGGTCATCATCATTATCACCTCCAGTTGGGTGTTACACCCGGACCAGGTCAAAACAATGAACAATATTATGCACCTGTGTGAATGAGATATGCGGTAAATCTAGGTGGGTCAAAACCCATTACCTTACATCATTTAAATATATTCATAATTTCTGGGTGTTTCTCTTTATCCCCACAATTTCCTTACCTTGTTGTTACCATTCCTTCTTTGCCACTGTAGCTTGTCTGCCACTGTGGTCAAGTGGGTAATACACTTGTCTAGGAACTCAGAGGACGTGGGTTCAAACCCAGGTACATCAGATACATAGTGGCTAGGATGACCACTTAAAATGGTGATTCTCTGTCATTGGGGGGCTTATTCATAGGAAAATTCTAAAAAACAACTAACTGGCCTAAGGGCAGCCTTAAATTTGGGGCTAAGGAAGCCCTACTTTTAATGAATTCTTTACATTTCTTAGAACTCTCCTCTGGCTATGTTCACCTTAGGAAAACAGTAACTGGATTTGAGGTGACCCTAAAAACTTTAATATGTACATATTTAAAAATGTAGTATATATTCCCAGTCCTGACTTTCAATTGCATATTTGAGGTGAAAACTGAAAACAGGGCACTGAGTCATATGTAGGTCCCACCTTGTATGGAAATATTACCCAAATTTGATGCATACTTTTTGAGTTATCTGTATCCACAAACAAACATACAAATATGCCCAATTGTAATATTCCTGTCCTTCACATGACGAGGGAAACAACAAATTTGATACTAAATCAATTGGGATAGTTGATACTAAAGTATGCTTGAAATTTGTATGAGGTCCCCAGTGGCCTAGTGGTTAGCAAGTTTGGCATCTGATCACAGGCTGTCACCTTTGTGTGGGTTCGACTCTCAAAAGTGAGAATGTTGAAGACCCGTCTCAACATGACCCTGGCTGTTGATTGTTTATTGTTTATTTGGGGTTTTACGTCGCTTTCAACACTGTACAGGTCATATCACGACGGGTAGTTGGAAGGGCAGAGGAAACCAGTACATATATTTCGCTAGGGTTCTGTACTGTAAACTGCCGACCAACGGCAAGCAACTACCAGCTTTCCCATTTACGGCCATGACGGGGATCAAACCCCGGCTGCAGAGGTGGGAGGCGAGAGTGTTACCACTCTGCCACCGGGGCCCCCCTGGCTGTTGAAGGGGACGTAAAATCCCAACTTTGACTTCGGTTGTAATTTGTGTGAGGATTGGTTCTGTGTCCATTTGGACCATTTCTTCAAGTAAAACCTATATTATCGCCCTTTTAAAAAGCTGTGTACAAGATTATTTAATTTTATTGTTTGTCGGTAAGGCATATTTAAACTTGGTCCTTATGACAAGGGAGGGGCCACGGTGGCAGAGTGGTAACACTCTCGCCTCCCACCTCTGCGGCCGGGGTTCGATCCCCGTCATGGCCGTAAGTGGGAAAGCTGGTAGTTGCTTGCCGTTGGTCGGCAGTTTACAGTACACAACCCTAGCGAACTCTATGTACTGGTTTCCTCTGCCCTTCCAACTACCCGTCGTGATATGACCTGTACAGTGTTGAAAGTGACGTAAAACCCCAAATAAACAATAAAACTTATGACAAGGGATATTCCATCAAAAGACATCCATGGTATTACAAATAAACCAAGGACATGCAAGGATTTCAAGTTCTGCATTTGTCGGTTAATAAATGGGAACACTACACTGAAGTTTTTAAACTCAGCTCTCAGAGGCTGGTGATTTTACGCATAATTTTTTCTGTTTATTCTTACTGATGCAGAAACGCCCATTATTCCCCAGGGGACCCAGACCCAACAAAACTTGGCAGTTGGGAATATATATATAAGTTTATTATCTACTAAGACTTTTAAGATCACATTATTACATACATTACTGACTTTGAAGAAAACATTATGAACAAATTGTTATAATTAGTAAAACAGTATCTTTAAATCAGAATATAAATTCAAAAGTTACCAAGTGAAAGCATATACTGATAACCTAGAGAATTAATCTAAAAGTTAAAAATTCATGAAGATTTACAAAGTAAGATGTATACGATAAGCATTGGTTTAGCACAACACCACCCTGGTAGAATTTATTATTACAGAATAAAGTAAATGATACTGACCTTGAATGACAAGGTAAAGGTCAAAAGAAAGGTCGAAAACATTATGAACAAATTGTTATAATTAGTAAAACAGTATCTTTAAATCAGAATATAAATTCAAAAGTTACCAAGTGAAAGCATATACTGATAACCTAGAGAATTAATCTAAAAGTTAAAAATTCATGAAGATTTACAAAGTAAGATGTATACGATAAGCATTGGTTTAGCACAACACCACCCTGGTAGAATTTATTATTACAGAATAAAGTAAATGATACTGACCTTGAATGACAAGGTAAAGGTCAAAAGAAAGGTCATACCCGACCTCTGAAAAGATGAATTAGAATTAAAAATTTTGAGGATTTGTACTAGGTGGAAAAGAATACCAGTACAGGACACTGTAGAATACAATGAATGGTAATGACCTTGAATGGCAAGGTAAAGGTCAAAGAAAGGTCGTAGCCGACCTTAAAGAGAAATGAGATTGTAAATAAGAATGTGGAGAATGTAGTAGTTACAGAAATGAATTATGTTGAAAATACTAAAGAAAATGTGATAATAAGGAGAAATGCCACCAAACCACCCAGTAGTAAAGTAGGGAGAGCTAGAGGGAAAGGCCCATATTTCGCCTATTTTCGAAACTGCATCTGTAAGTGACCAATGTACAACAACTAGCATCAATAAATATCAAACAGTACAAAGTAAAATTAAAGTAAAATACAACCCTTATTGCTACTTGATAAAGTGCTTTTGCAGTATTGTTCCAATTTTAATTTTCCACTGCTGGATTTATAAAATTATCTTACTCTTCAACTTGAGTACTATCCTCTGGAATAAGTGTACCAACTCTCTCATGTTCACCAATTTTATCAGCACAAACTCTGTAATCAAAATTCCTGAGTGCCAGTTTTATAGGTCTGTCGCTTTAACATGATCAAAGAAAATTTCAAACTAAATTTTAATGGAATAGTTTTTATAACTATCAGATATGACAAACTAAATATGATTTACTAACACCACATTACCATATCTTTCACTGATAATCTGCTGGAATTTAGGTATCTCTGTAACTTCCTAAACCAGTGATTATATAATACATTTCAGGAATTAATCAAGGAAAGACAAAATAAAATTTATTATTAAGAGATATGCATGCACTATCAGTAGATTGATAATACTTGATAGGTATCTTAAAACAGTACAATTTATACTTCAATGAGTGGTAGGCCATCAATGGGAGTTCTTAAACATTAACCTACTACTACTGTTACTACAATAATTAAAGATTCTTACACTCCTTAGCGTTATCTCATACTTTTTTATGAACATTTTCAAATTGCAACAATCCTTCTTGTAATTAATTACACTTATGCTAAGTGACTTTGACGCAAACATATTTTATTTTTTTAGGCTGAAATCTGTTAAAGTTCCCTTCTTTGAAATATCAGTGCCAAAAAGTATGATATAAAAAGATTCCTTAACATAAAGTTATAATCTTTATCCAAGCTTAGAATAATTAAACAAGTCAAAAAGGTGTTTTGCTCCCCTAGTGTGAGCACAAAGCCATCAGAGACACGAGTAGTGCCCTAGAATTTACGAAAGTCTGGTGAGAGAAAGAAATTCCAACGAAGAAACATCCCACAGCTGGTCCCAAACTCAGACTGTCACCCATCCAAGTACTAGCATAGCCAATTGTGGCTTAACTTCAGTGAGCAGACAAATGGTCATCACTCTGTGCCAGAATTAATGAAAGTCTGATGCAAGCAGAACAAATGTATGGGAAAAAGGAAAAAGAACATGTGTGCTTTTAGGTATTGGAGAGCAACAGAGGGAACTTCAGAATCCACAGGTGTTTGTCAATGTCATCAAAGTCTGGAGACAAAAGGACATATGTATGGAAAAACAAAAGGACATGTGTCCTTTTAGCTCTTGGAGAGCAAGAGAGGGAAATTCAGAATCCACAGGTGTTGTGAATTTCATCAAAGTCCGGAGACAAAAAAAAAAATGATCTGTAGAAGCACAAGCTCTAGCGAGGCTCGCATTTAAAAATTCCCAAATTACAACCTCTTTTCATGAAACACATTAATGAAAAATTATTCTGTCGCCATTCACCTCCTAGCTGTGAGGCTGAGGGTTCAAATCCGAGACCTGACCCTATGCGATATTGTTAGTAGTTGTTTACTGATCCCTAGCCATTTGCAGTGCAGAATAAGCTAGTCTGCACTGGTTTATTCTGCCCTTAAAAATATCCATCCTAAGATATAAGAAAGATATGTAATTTAAATAGCCTGATGAGTATCTATCATTTGGAAATAATTTACTGCATGCAAGTTAAGTAAAAACAGGGCAGGGCAATTGTATTTTAAGCATAATCAATGATAACATATAAAGTGCTATTAAAAATCAATTTAAAATTGTTTGTATAAATTACATAGATATTAGATTTTAGAAATTACTGGACAGTTTTTGGTCTCAAAAATTAATACTTTAGAAACCAAAAACAGAAACAGAACACCACTTTCGTGAAGAAACATTGACAGTATATGTAATTTTTGCACCAGTTGTAATCAATTACTTCTAAAGGTTCATATTCACTATTGAAAATCTTGGTACAGACCTGTTAAAAGTCCTAAATTATGTGACATGATTTCCTGCATAAGTGCTTTTCACTGGTGATGAGATAAAGAAAAGATTGATTAGTTAGACTTTCAATTTGATGACATGCATGTATTTGTGATATTTTTCTATCTGTATCTTTTTTGCACGTTGCTGACACACAAACATGTTGACAGACACATGTACACATATCTCTTTCTATCTGTGTTATTTTTCAAAGCAAAAACGTTTTTATAAATAGTTATGTTTGCACTAAGTGATCCTATCAACTTGAACAGTTGAGCTTTACAATTATATTTTCACTTCCTTCTGTCAGTTACCACCTGTTAGATAAACTTGGAATTACAAAGATTTCTGAAAATGTATTACTTTTGAATAGAGTCCATCAGTGTAGTCAATTATAGATGCTTTGTTGGATTACGTGAAAGGTAAGAATTATCATATTTAATGTAGCAAATGGAATATACACAAACTAAACTGAAGCAGTTTTGGGACTTACATAGTTTAGGAGAAAATCTTACACAAAATGATGTCTTACAAGCATTTTCCAATTCTGGTTTTAATATCACTTTTATGGTTCTTAATCTCTGCAAAATTTAGATTCCAAGATATAACCAATCCATAGGCATTCGTCCCAAAAGACTCATCCGGGGACATGGCATTGGTCAGCATCCACAGAGACATATCAACAAAGGCCAGACACTATAGTGGATAAACTTTGATGATTAAGTAGGATTAAAATTTTGATGTGAGAGGTGCAGGTAACTCATTCCTAGTCCTAATGTTTCGCTAGAAGAGTGGAACATAATGGCCAAAGTCTTTCCAAGAATATGTCTGTACAAGTATGGACATTTATTGTAGACCACTTAAACGTATATGGTCTTAGTTGTAACATGGTGGTTGAGGATTTTTGCCATACTGTCTCAACTTATTGGAAAGAAACAATATCTTGATATACAGTTTTGACAATGTTACAATGTTGTTCATTCAAGATAACAAAGAATAGAACTTTGAAAAAAGAATCCATTTGGTTAACGTGTTCTAATTAGTGTTTAGTTAATGTCTTAACTGTTAACTTATATCAGGGTTTCAACAGTTTTGCCCATCTTCAGTGTTAATGAACTCATTTTCGTCTGTTGTCAATTATTTTATTTATTTGAACTTTCAACCTTATGCGCCATTCACACTACAATCGGTATACCCTACTGTTGGAAGTTTTACTCAGCAGTTGAATTGCAACTTTGTTGAATTTGCACAAGGTTTTTCACTCTCATTATCAGTGATTGGTGGTAAGGAACTGTGATGCTAGGGTGTGAGATGTTTTGGTTTCGGTGTCAAGTAATACTCCAACGGTTACATAAGGTGAGTGAAGGTTAACAGAATTTGCCTCTCGGTGATACATATTTGTCATACTATAATTCTCCTATTACTAACAGTCATGTCTTGGCTGCAGCACAATGCCAAAAGCCTTGTAAATCCCAGTTCATGGTAATCACAATAGAAAAACTATCCAATACTAATACGTATTGGAGATTCAATTATCCAATTCTTGTTAGCAGCATTTAAGTAAAAATATTTATATTTAGACTTCATTTAACTGACATTGTTATCAAAAGTACTGGTTGCTAACATATAGCTAAAACAAATCTTTATGTTTATAAAAATATTTTTTTTACCACTTGGACTTACTTAGAAACTACAGTTGCAACAAAATAAGTACACCAAAAATGTCAAGAAAAAGTAAAATAACCTCTAAATGTCAGACTCAGCAAACAAAGCTCACACATAATACAAAATACTTAAACTTAAAGCTATAGCTGGTACTCCCCATACAATACTAACATTAAGATGTGCTTAATTATAGTTTAGATTTATTGTAAATTACACTTTGCCATCACTGCTTACAATATAGGAAGGTGTATTTGTGACAGCTACCACACTCCTAGTGATATCTGAAGATGTTCCTTGAATGATATCATTCACCTTTTCACCTTTTGTATCACTGACACATTTATAATTATGAACAGCCAAAGATCTATGACCAGTGACCTCTGTCATTAAGTGTCTGCATCAAACAAACATGTAGGCACTGTTGCTTGTGGGTAGTGATTTGTGCATTATTTCCTTTGCTACAAATATTCTTAATTCTAAAATGGTATGCTGCACAGTGACCTTAGACACGTCTTTTGCACAATGCTTGAACAGCGAATATAGAACGGTAAATAAAGCAATGCTATTGAATTCTGTGTACATCGCCTTTTTGTGTACAAATGTAAACAAATGTCTCGCGGTAAACAAGTGCTTAAAATATTAATAAAATTGTCATTTCTTGCTTGATTTTAATAAATAGCATATCGTTTTAAAGCTTACAACAAATTTAAAGCATCTACAGTGACAATTTCTCAACATTTCATAACAAATTCTATGAAAATAGAGTGAAAAAAATACTTACTTTTCACAAATCTGTTATAAAATGACAAATACTGTAGTTCACTTCATCCACAGTCATATCCTCAAGTTTTACCAGAATGGGACTTATACTCAAACCAGGGTTGCCGAGAGCTTTTCTGGTGTAATCGGCCAACCAGTCATCAGAGATTTCACCCTATTAAATTTTCTTCTGTGTATAGTCAGCATATCTAAAATATTTTACAATATGCATTCATATTTAAATGTTTCACTGTAAATTTACTTTATTTATATAATATAATGATATTATATTAAAATGCAATTTAAGAGGTTCATAAACTATTCCATGCTCTATAGTCAACATGTAAAATATTTTGCACCTGAATATGACAATATTTTACATAAAGTTGTTTATGCCATATGGTCAAAACTCTAAATGGTCTTGGGTGATACAAAGATTAATGTGATACAATGAGTCATCAGTGTTCATCCACAGAATATATGGCAGACCTGCCAGCCATAGTGCCACAAGGATCAATATCTATACAAAAATAAAATGTATGCAAAAATAAAATGTATGAAATAAAAATGTTCACATAACAAAATTTAATTACCTTGTGACAACTTTCCTGCTGTTTCTTCTTCACTAACTGGGCTCTGGGACCAGTCTTCTGGCATTTCCTGGGGCCGGTTTCACAAAGGGTCTCAGACTTAGGCTAAGTCAGGGACTTAAATCTGAGTTTTTTGTCTTTGCTAAGTCCTGGACTTAAATGGATTTCACAAAGGGTGACTTAGCGAAGTCCAAGCTTATCATATAACCACAGTGGTTTTCTAGGTCATGTGACCCTTTATTTCTACTCAAAATATTTCAGTGTAACATATATCCCTTGTTTAGCTCATTTTATCTTTGAAAAAATGCTGTATTTTTTAATGGGAAACCTTATAATCACACAGACATGTCCAAAAATAATTTAGGGAGGTGTTCTATATATTTATTCTTTATTTTCAAGCATTTCAAATTTTGAAGTGAGAAAAATATATGGCGGCCATATTTAAGCCTTTGTTTACAAAAGTTAAGCCCACTCTTGGGTAGACTTAGCTAAAGCCTTGACTTAGCAGCTCTGTGAAATCCTCCAAGTCTTAGATCACAGACTTAGCCTCATTTTGAGACAAAAGTTTTCAATTTAAGCCTAAGTCTGGGCTAAGTCCTTTTGTGAAATCGGCCCCAGGGTTTTTTTTTGCTATGAAAGTTATTACTTTCAAAATGTTTTGTTCCATTTTTGAGTAGCTTGCAGTGCTTATCATCACTAATATCGGTGAAAACTGATATCCACTTTTATTATCCACTTACAGTTCTAGGTTTGGTATAGATTTGTGATCAGTTTCAGCAATTAAATTGGAACTTTCCAGGTTTCCTAAGAAAAGAACTGCATCAATAGCTGGCTTTGTGTCTTATGACAAAGACTTATTTAAAGAAAATTTTCTTGTGTGATAAAAAGACTATCACTAATACCTCTGTCCATGGCTGACATGCTTTTTTTCTGTATGTATTCTGCAAATGGCTCTCTACAACTGTCCAATATTTGATGACCACTAAGTTTCCAATACTCAAAAAAACTCCCCAATACTCAATGAACAGTACTCAGTATAATGACCTCTTATGGACATGAGGAAAATAAATTTTAGGGACAGACTTTTCCTTTCTTGAGGGGGTGTTATTTTAATGTTAAATGGGATTTACAACAGAAAAACTCCTCGGAACTCTACAATACCAGAAAATATTGAAGAACTCGGCCCGTGCGGGCCTTGTTCTCCAATATTTTCTGGTATTGTAGAGTTCCTTGGAGTTTACCTGTATTAGTAAAACTATGCATCACAGTGGACAACAATTATTTCTTCTTGGCAGTTCTACTGACAAAGATTCATGTGAATGTCCAGACAGCAGACTGATTAAGACTGCTTGGAAATACTTCTGTTAATCTTGATTTGATTAATGATGGTGACTGACATTTAGTAGAGGAAGTTTAAATATTTCAAATGTCTGTGAGATGCAAAGGATTAGGACGGTGGGCCACTGTTTAAATGGAGGTCAGGAGATAATTAAAAGACAGGGATATTTTGCCAAATGCCTACTACCATGGGGTGTACCACCTGCAGTGTTAAAGGGGTATAACAGTGTATAAGTATCAACTTTTATTGCAGTAGAGATGGCCCACAGCATGAATCTGAAAGATGAGATCAGCAAATGTTCTAACAGTCCTGCTGTGTGTGCAGTTTTGAAGAAACATTTTACACAAAAAACCGTAAGGGTGCTCTCTACAGCACTTTCAGAGGTCAAAACAATACTATCAAGGCCTAAACAGAAGACTAAAGAAAAAAAGTCGGTGATTCCCAAATTTATGCAAAATGTAGATATTGCCATTGAATTGGTGCTGGTGATAGAAAAGCTACCACAGATGGTAAAACAGATCTCGCCAATAAAGATCAACAGAAGAGGGAAGTTGAAAGGTAGAGCTACATTATAATTATTCAAAATGTTTCAAATGATGCAAAGTCAGCCATTTGTTTTTTATACATTGCTAGTAAATAGGCATTTTATATATATATATGGTAAAGAGGGACAAAAGTGTAAAGGACATTGTTTAAGTATACCATTTCAGTGAGTCAGATTATTAGATCTATCATTTTAAAGTCAAAATCCTTAAACAGTGAAAGGTTTGGGCATGGTTACTGCAAAGTTTTTAATTTATTTATTTGGGGTTAAACGTTGCTTTCAACACTGTCTATAAACACTGTATTTAAACTCAGCCATAGCATTACTGGTAGTTTTGTGATCAGAGGAAACCAGTACATACAGTTGGTCAAGGTTCTGTACTATGAACTGCCGACCATCGGTGAGAATCTACCATTTTTCCCCCACACAGTATAAGGTTTGAACCGCTTAACTCAGAGCTGAGAGGCGAGTATGTTACCACTGTGACAAAACAGCCGTTGGAGGTGAGTGTTTATAGCCACTGCGACACTGTGGCCCCAGGTTGTGTACTGTAAACTGCAGACGATCAGTAAGTAACTACCAACTTCCTGCATAGGATCCATTGTTTGAACAGCAGACATCAGATGTGGAATGCAAGTGTGTTAACACTATACTACTGTGGCCCCCACAAAGTTTTTGAATTCAATGAAGTTCATTTTTGGCATACAACTCCAGAACTGAAGGTAAAATCTATAGATTTAATATGTGCCTTGAAAATACTATGTATGTAAGGAAAAATCCATATTTCATGTAGATTAACCATTAACATTTCTACACGATGCCTTATAGAAACAGGATTTGCGAATGTTAGAACCATTAATGTTAAATTTAAAATGTTTTTCTGAAACGGAAAAAAGGGAAAAAACAAATACATCTTCAATTCAAATAAGGTGAATATTGTTTACATCCATCAACAATTTTTGAATTTTAATTAATGTGCCTTGGTGGATGATTAGAGAGCTAAAAACAATCAAAGATCGACAGAAAAAAGAAAATGATAGGAATCTACTGGCCAAAGAAAATGAAATACAGGAACTAAAGGCACAAATATCCCATCAAGAAAAAAAAAAGATTCAAGAACAAGAACAGGAACTGCAGGCCATGAAAGAACAGATGAGATATCTTGTTGAAAGGTAAACTCGAGTTAATATCAGTGTTAAAACTTGATGCAAAGTCAATCATTAGGTTTTGATACTGTGACAGAAAAGCAAACCATTATTTTGTCAGTTTCATTGATGTGTTTATATATTTATTTGGGGTTTTACGTCGCTTTCAACACTGTACAGGTCACATAAGGCCTTGACGGGGATCGAACCTCGGCCTTAGAGGTGGGAGGCGAGAGTGTTACCACTCTGCCACCGTGGCCCCTTCATTGATGTGAAGAATGTCTAAAACTCTATTTACTAGTACATTTCATTATTTGGTATAGATCTAGGAAAGTTCCGAATTTTAGATTTAGTCTGTTTTCTTCACAACATTGTGGATGCATTTATATTTCCTTTATTTTTAATTAAAGTTGTTTATTGTACAGAGGATAGCCTTAGTCTGAAATACGCAGCAATATTTACTAATATAATACTTAGAAGTTACAGACAAGAGTATCTGTAATAGAATTCCTTCATACTTTATATGAATAAAGCCTTATAATTTTCCAACATTAAGTATATAACCATACATATAACTTTACAGGAATGATATTTATTATGTCTGATACATTAAAATGAGCATATATGTTCATTATAAGGACTCTAAAAAGGTTATTCTAAAACACAAAAAGTAAAATTAAATAAATATGTATTTGCCATGGATCAACATCATAAACCGGCTTTCAAATAATGTGCCTTTTATGGGTAATTAGACAGCTAAAAGCAGATATTGATTACAAGCATCAACAGCAGATAGAACTGAGGTATGAAGCCACAAAACAGGAACTGCAGATCATGAAAGAAAAAGCAGATAAGCTGCAAAGGTAAAGACGAGTTATTATCAATAAATATAAAATGCATAGGTTTTGCATTATTTTGTCACACTAATACTTGGAAACTCACTGGGGTTTAAAGGTTTACATATATACCTTAAATGTAACAATTAAAATCACAATTCTAAAAAACTGTTTATATATTTGGGTTCCAACATCACTGTATACGTCATATCATGACATGTAGTGTTATGGACAGAAGGATCTAGTACACACAGTTTCTCAAAGGTCTGTACTCTAAATTGCAAACTTTCTCACATGGTGTCTTGTAAAACTGAAATGGTTGCTTGTTTACCAACAAACTTAGAATTTTAATTAATGTGCCTTTCTCGGTAATCAGACAGGAGCAGATAGATATGGCAAAAACAGATCAAGAAAAGAAAGAACTTGAAAGGAAATTTCTAGTCAAAAATGAAGAAGTACTTAAACTGAAATCACAGTTGCATGAGTGTCAAGAGCATGAACAAAAAGTTGTAGCTCAGCTGAAAACAAATGAAAAGAAGTATCAAGAAAAAGAACAGGAACTACAGACTCTAAAGCAGGAACTGCAGGACCTTGTTCAAAGGTAAAGCAAAAAAAAATCTCACATAGCTTATGTGTGTTTACAGTGATTAATATTTAAATCAAGTTTAAACATTCCTATTCATCTTAACAAGTCATTTATTATGTTTTTACTTTTTCAGTAATGTTGGTATGCAAAAAAAAGTTATAATGCCATACGCAAGTGTAAAACCCTTCTCCAAATGTTCATTTGTGATGACTACAATTGTCTAACCTTTCCTTCAAAGTTATAAATCATAATTGGGAGCTGGACAGTTTGGTCCTTTGCCAAATCAGCTCTCAGCAGATTAGCCAGGCAGAAACGTTTTCCTCAGCAAATCAGCCTCTTGTCGGACACAGCAAAGGACCGACTTGTCTGAGATTCTGGTACAACCACTTTGCCTCAAAGACTGCACATACTCTGCCTTGTAAGAAAATAAATATAGCTAAAACTATAAATCAGCAAAATAATGCATAGTTTTTGCATATTTGTTCACACTCATTAGGTTTTAAAGGTGTTTACATGTACTTTTAATGTGATAATTAAAATCATAATTCTGAAACCCAAAAGTAAACCGAAATGTGTAAAATAAAAAATCGGTTGCTTGTTCACCAACAAATTCAGAATTTGAATAAATGTGCCTTTCTGGGTAATCAGACACAGACAGATTGATCTTGCCAACAAAGCTCAACAAAAAAAAGAAGCTGAAAGGCAGTCACTGGTCCACAACGAAGAACTACTTAAGCTGAAATCACAGTTGCATGAGTGTCAAGAGCATGAGCAAGAATGTAAAGCTCAATTAAAAACAATGAAAAGAAGTGTCAAGAGAAAGAACAGGAATTACAGACTGTAAAAGAACAGTTGCGGGATTTTGTTCAAAGGTACAGTAAAGGAACACCATAATGGTTGCATATTTTTGTGTCTAAAGTTTTAAGGAAATTTAAATATTCCTATTACTCTAAACAAGATAGCTATTGTGTGTTTACCTTTTTACTGGTGTTGGTTCCCAAATGTATGTTATAATGGGGGCTACAAATGTAAAGACTCTTCTCCAATTGTTCATTTCGCATGACTCACATTATTAAACATTTCCTTCAAAACCATGTCTCCGATTATCAGACCTTTCCTTCAAAAGCGCAAATTGTAATGGGGAACTGGATGAATGGCCCTTTACCAACCAGCTTCCAGCTAATTGAACCCTTAAAAACTTGCCCCTGAGTACATCCACCCCTAAATCTCTACCCCTCCAAACACTGTCACCAGTTGTAATATAATAAGAGTGCCTTTATAGTACTTAAACTTAATCATATGACAGGCTGTAAGGATGACACACATTTATTTATATATTAACAACCTTTTGAGTGATATCTCACAAAATGTGATTGACACATAAAAATGTTTGGATGTGGTGAGGTGATAAAGTCCCTTGTGACTAAAGTTTTTTATCTTGGGTGCAGATTTGAAAAAGAGCCACTAAGCCACAAAAATGCATATAGTATATATACAAAAGAAGTTTTAAAATTACAAATTAATGAGTATAATAATGCATAGATTTTGCACAATTTTTTCACACTCATACGAGGAAAGTCACAAGATTTTAAATGTTAATTTTTGTACGTTTAATGTTGGTATTAAATCATTACTCTACAATACAAAACAAAGCCCAAAATATGTAAAACGTTGCTTGTTTACGTAATGTACTTTTTGGCAGTTACTGGCACATAAAATGAAGAATGAATGACTTCAGCTGAAATCGGTCTTATATTTGCAGCAGTAGTTTAATTGATAAGTAAAAATACGTGTTTTACCAGATTCATAAGGAAAATTTTAGGGAAAGTGTTAATAATTGTAACCACACCAATAACCTGACAGAAATAAAGTTTATCATGATGGAAACATTTAAAATGTATTTAACGGTTTTTGTATATTTTGTTTGGATGAAATTTAACGTTTAGGTATGCAGAAACATACCTAAAATAGTGAATCTACTAAATGTCTGATCGCAACACATTCAGTGTTTTTGGAGGTGCTGCAATCTTCTTAACTAAAAATCTGTGGGGTTACACAAAAAGGGTATTGCATTAATTAAATCTACTGCTCTCCAAAGCATTTGCCAGAGGACTGACTTTTTAAAGCCGAAGGTGATGAATTCTTCAAAAAAGTTTGCTAAGAATATTGATTGGAAGGTGTGAAGGTGTGAAGGAGTTATGATTGTTTTGGTGACTATCAAGATAAAGTCTGTTTTGTCTGTTTTGTCAGGATTTATTTTTAATTTAGTTGTAAACATAATTTTTTTATTTTGCCAAGGCAATTCGTGGGTATATAGAGTGAGAAAAATTGGCTATTTACAGTGTTGTGTATACTTGGGTGTCAACAATATAGAAATGGTACTCGATGCTTCTGTATGACTGAATGTTTGAGCTGACTAGGTTTGTATAGAGAGAAAAAGTATGTGGTCATGGAGCGAACCCTGCGGCAATCAATCACTCAATCAGTTGTCCAAGTGCTTAATCTCCGTATCTATGGATTCTAAGGCACACCATCCAGTTCGTAAGGAATAAATCATCAAGACATTAAACATGTTCCAAGTCGTACCCAGGGAGGCGATCCAGTGTTTGGTAGTTAGAAGCTAGTGGAAACGATTTGGGGCAACCTAAACTTCAGCTCAGAAGGATGTGACAACATGATCCTTACCTTGACTAAGTGCGTCCTGTCCTACTGAAATGACTGAATTAGCCAAGTGACAGTTCACTGGTTCAATGGTATGTGTGCAATCTTTGAAGGAGAACGGTTTGGTCTGTGGTATAAAAAGCAGCAAAGAGATCTAGGAGGGTGAGGTCTGTGACAGACCCTTCAGCCATTTTGAGAAGAAGATTGTTTTGAATATTAGGGAGGGCAATTTGGAATGATGTTTTCTGTGAACTGATTGAAAACCAGGAATTAGGCCAGCTCCGTCAAGGTGGGTTGGAAGTTGGGTGGCTACCACCCTATCAAGAATCTTTTGATTTTTGAAACTTGGTCACCATTGACAGTTGACAAAGTGAAAAAGGTAGGGGAAAGGATATCAGGGACGATGTGCTGCGAAGTGAAGGATGCCCCAGAACTTGGCTGGTAATGAATGTAACACATCATCTAGGACTAGCCATGATTTTCATGTGTTGTTATTATTTTTTTGAATATGTGTTCCAAGGAATTCAGATTTGTCTTTCATGCAGATTCTATTATACCAATGGCTTTCTGTATGCATTGTGATCTGTTGATAAATATACTCAAGTGGCTACAACGGTTTATTTACCCATCCTGGGATGTACTTTGCCTTGACATGTTTGGTTTGAGGTGGAGCATATTTATCAAACTTGACTAAATTAGGTGATATTGATTGTACAAAGTGTAAGCTTCTTTGTTAATTCTATAGTATTTATAAAAGATGACACAATAGCATCAGTTTGGAACCTAGGAGTTGTTAGGTTTAGAGTGAAAGTAATTGGAAACAGGTTCAAAAAGGCATCAGTGGTGTGAACATAAGAAATATTATAATTATTGGTTTTTCATTAAAACCAGGTCAAGACTATGTCCGTGAACATGAGTAGGAAAGTTAACTTTCTGGATGAGGTCAAATGATTTTATCAGAGAGTGAAAACGTTTTGGAGTTAGAGCATGTTTGGAGATGAAAATTAAAGTCACCAATGATCAACAGGTTATCAGTTGTGAGATAAATATTTTCCAGAAGTGAATGTAAGTTTTCAAAATATTCACCGTCTTAGTTGATGGTGGTGTATATACATTTAAAAAATTGAAAGATTTTCAAAGGGTGTGGAGATATCACTAGAAACTATAGAAGTGTCAGAATCAGTTTTTGTACAAAAACCAAGACCTGCCCAACAATGAGCCTGGTGGAATGATCTCACAGAGATAAGCACTTGTGGTGGTGGGGTTTCTCCAAGTCCCAGACATGGTAAACAGACCTGTGTCATTGTCAGAGATAAATTTTGAAACGGCAGGTTTTTGTTCTATATCGATATATTATTATATATAAATATTTAAAGACTTAAAGTGGAATTGATTTTGGTTTACTTCCCCGTGAATTGGAAGTAGCATAAAGAGCCAGAATGGTGTAATACTGGTGGATTTGATATTGTGGATTTGATCATGAAGTGTAAACAGAGAGTTGTGGATGGGGGGGTGGGTGAAAAGACAGAAACTGACATCAGGGCAGTAGATGTTTAATGTTGTGGTGGTATGCAGCAATGACTTTTTGGATTACAAGTAAGATATGAAGACAAATCATTGTGTGAGTATTTGAGAAGGAACAGAAGTGTTAACGTGAACTGAGTATTGGAGAAATGTGAAGCCAAAACTTTTTGATGCTTGTGTGTTTATCCCGATAACAGGGAATATGAGGGGAAAGTGGGATCAAACAAGAAGGTAGACTTATTTTAGTGATGTCACCCAAGTCGTACCCAGGGAGGCGATCCGTTCGGTAGTTAGAAGCTAAGGTGGAAATGATTTGGGGCAACCCAAACTTCAGCTCAGAAGGATGTGACAACATGATCCTTACCTTGACTAAGTGCGTCCTGTCCTACTGAAATGACTGCATTAGCCAAGAGTGAATAGAAAAGTAAAGGTATTTTTCCTCATAACATTAATAATGAGGCACCAGTTGAGCAAATTTGTACCAACTATTGCATGAATCATGAAGCCTTTTGGAAAAAACCATACTACCCTCATGGTTACATGTCACACCCTGAGTGTGACAAAATGATACACAGTTGTGCAGAATTAGGTTTGAACTTGAGCTTGACAATATAGGGACTCTGACCTTGAATATTAAAGTACTTGTTAACTGTGACCTTAAAGGAGAAGTGATAGTTTTATTTCTCAGAAAACAGATTTATTTTACACAATTTATATCATGACGCTCCGTTAAAAAATTGTTATAATAAGCTAAAACTGGTTAGTAAGTTAAATTACATACATAAAGTTGCAACCTTGACTTTACGAAAAAACTCACTCATGTGGTGTATTTTGCCAGAAAGGCAAACAGGAGAGAGATTTGTCTAGAAGAATCAGAAATTATCAACAAATACAGATTACTGACAGAAGAGAAGTGGTTCACTGCCAAAGAATTACTGGATGAGGTGTTCTCTGCGGAGAATCTGGAAGAGTCCAGTAGACTCCAAATGCTGTGTGACATAATTATGGTAAGGAAACATATCAAGAATCTATCAGACTTTCAGGCAATTCAGCCCAGAGTGTGTTATTGTGGTCCATTTCATTGTCGTATTTCATAAATAGCACCACTTGACTGCTACATTTGTGTAAAAAGCTAGGTGATCCTCAATATATACATTTAAAAGTTCACAACATTGAAGTTGATGATCACTCCACCTTCAGGAACTAAGGGTATATGAGAAAAGTCCCTGTGTGATATAACCCCAATTAAAAATCAAATTTTAGTATTCTAAAGTCTAATATTTGTATCATTGTCTTATTGTCAAGTTCTAATGAAGGTACACCATTATTTTCCACATTCTCAACCCACTTTATTTTTGAATTGTTTCAATATTTTAATTAAAAATATAATGAACTTCGTATGGCATTATACTTGTGGATAAATAATAGAAATGGTGCATTGTATGGCATTGATTAAAATTGCAAACCCTTGTTCTGTAATTTTAGATTCCTTGGAAACAAGTAAAAAATAAGATACTTGCACATGAAGTTACCATGAACATGATGGTGGATATGGTTCAGGTTTGTGTTTAATACATTTATAAGCAAATAAATATGGTATAAAAGCACCACATTTCAATCAAAATCAAAACATCAAAAGCTGTTTGAAATATACAAAATATGCATTAGCAAATGTAGACTTGGCACACAACATTGAAAGATTAATTATCAACACAAAATTGCTTCCTTATATGGAATTCCCAACTGACACAAGGATGCATACAATTTAATTTTTACTGAAAAGTTACATGAATAGTGGCATGAATGAAAGAAATCTAAAGACCCTGTGGAACAAAAAAGATTTTACCTCGGATGTTATTTTACCACATTAAAAGTCTCATTGCCGTGGAAAGTATGTTCATGCAAGTTTTCTTTGAGCAAACGATTGCAATCAGGTCTGAATTACAGTTACCACCTATATCCATCACCAGTTCCAGTCCATAAAACCACCCTGTATTCTTTCAGATATGTATCCGAAAATGGCAAACTAAAACTATAGCATTTTTCGGATATCTATCCCCAAATCTACTTCTTATATTAGGGAGTGTATTGACATACACCTTGCTCCCACCACAAACATCATAAATTACTCACTCAGCGATGTTAGTATTCCCAACTTTTTTAAGACTCCGTATATCACTCACATTATAAAAAGCCAAGACAGAAATATCTTAAGAATTAGTGACCTATGTCTAAACTGAACTTTATATCACAATTAATCAAGAAAGTTGTTATACAAGAGGAAAGCTCTAATGTCAATAAATCAATATATAAGAGTTTCCACTACACTGACACAGCACTACTCAAGATCCAGAATGACATATCTACATCTGTGGACTTAAGGAAGGTAGTTGTCCTTACATTATTATTTTTATTATGTTTTGATACTCAGCGCAATATGTCCATATACTCCAGGACTCAAAGCGCTATTTAACCAATCCGACTGTACAGGTACAGCCCCAACTATCAAGTAACTGACATACCCCTAACTGGAACATAGAGGCTCAAGGATGACCATTTATCAACGTCATTGAGGTTCTCTAACCTGCCACTGGGGATAGGACCCAATGACAGAGGACCGCCATTCTAAGTGGTCATCCGAGCCACTATGTATCTGCCTGTACCTGGGATTGAGCCCACATCCTCTGAGTTCCCAGACAAGTGTGTTACCCGCTAGGCCACAGTGGCAGATTGTTGGATGTCTCTGCTTCTTTCAATAAGAGTGATCCCTCAAATTTAAAGACTGGTTTAGTGTTGATGTAAATAAATTTCTAACTTTTTAATCAAATAAGGGACACTTTTTCTAAGGGTCTCCCCTCCCCTTTGGGTTCCAAAGATTTTGTTTAGACAATGAACAGACATGATTTTATCTATTCTCGCATCAGTTGAATGGAACAGGCTTCCACTAAGAAAGATTCCAACCGACCATCTCCAGTTTGAGGAACCAACTCAAAAAGTAGTGAAGAGTATGCATCTGACCCTATACCACATTGATTCAGCATAGTTTACTTCCGGCTCCGTTTGCACATGCGCAGTGGACCACTTCCAGTGCACATGCGCAGTGGTGTAGAGCAAGCAATATGACTGGTGGATGACATCACATCACATGACTTAGTGCTGCCATCCGACAAAAGTTAAAATGACTTCATAGGATGCAGACATTTCATCGGTTGATGATGTCACATGACTAAATGCTGCAATCTGATTGGTACAGGGGTGATGACGTCACATCACATTACTATGCACTGCAATCTGATTGTTTGAGGGGCGATGATGTCGCATCACATGACTGAATGCTGCAATCTGGCTACAGTTATAAAATGTATGGTGCTGCAATCTGATTGGTTGATGACTTCACAGGATTGAATGCTGCAATTTGATTGACTGATGAATGATAGTGTCACAGGATGCAGATGCCTAATCGATTATGATGACATTTGGTTATTGATTAGTTAAGGGATTGATGCAATCAATACCCAAATGACATCATTAAGCGATTTGGCGTCTGCACCTGTGAAATTATCATCCCTCAGCCAATCAAATTGCAGCATTTAATCCTGTGAAGTCATCAATTAATCAGATTGCAGCACCATTTAGTCATGCATTTAGTCACTTAGTTATTGTGTAAATGTACTATATAAATAACTAATTAAATGCCATTACACGATTTTGCATCTGGAAAAAAAACACATCAGATGGCAATTGAAGTAAATTACACTGAATTTAGCTTCAGTATTGTGCATAATGAGTTAAAGCTTTGTTTTCATAATTTGTCATTTTTAAACTATTCCTTGTTGAGAACTTGGATGCATATTTCACGTTAAGTCATTCAGGAAGTTTTCATATTACATTCTACTTATGCAGATGCCGTATGATGACATCCTAGACAGACATTTTTCTGGGAGGAGTCAAATGCAACAGGAGGCTTGGCAACTGGTAAAAACATTACCAGCTATCATGGAGTTCAAGAAGGCTGCAACAATTTTTTCTCTATTTATGGTGTTGTGCAAACAGATGGACTACCGGATTTCTTATGACAAATATCTAGGGGATAATGTGCAGGAGTTACATTTCAATAGTGTGTCTCCTGTAACTGAAAACAGGTACCATGTACACAATGTTTTCCCAGCTGTATCCAATGGTGAGAGTATTCTGGTTAAGGGCAAGGTATTTCTAAGTCAGTTTACAGATGAATCATCTGCATAAATCGTTATATAGTTTTTCTGGAGACTCCCCTAACATATGCTTTTTTGGGATAACTTGTTAACTTTTTTATGGAGTCAGAATTCTGTTTGTTTTTCAGATGGTCCATATCCTAACTCAGAACTCAAAATGTTTGTGACACAAAAGAAAAGCTTTATAATTTAGTATGTATACATATTGTGTAAATTTGTTCACTGTTGTATCTGTTGCCGGCAGAATTCAAAATGTTTGTGACACATCAGAAAAGCTTTGTAATTTAGTATGAATACATATCATGTAAATTTGTTCACAGTTGTATCTGCGCCGGCAGATATTTATGAAGATGTTTCGCCAAAAACACCATAAAGATGATTGAAACTTGAAATATTGCAGCTAGCTTTATCAGATTTGTATAAAATGAATATGGCTGGTAAAATTTGCATGAGAGGTAATCATGGCCTCGTTTAAAAAGTTAATGTCTGTGTATCACATTTTAAAGTTTAAATTGGGGCTCATCATATTAAACAAGGCCAAAAATCTCACTTGTCATTGATCCTAAAGATTTAGGCTGTGAAAACAACCTAAAGGAAATCATGGACTAAGAATCATTTCTAACTGTTAGATTTGACCTGTGATCCTTGATTCAAGGTCCAGTTGGGTCATCATACTAAAAAGACGTCTCCCCCTATTATTGGTTCCAGGGCTTGATAATGTGAAAACAACATGAGACTTCATGGCCTTCCACTCTTTCTCAAATATCTAATTTGATCATTATTGTATCTTATTTTGTGGTATTGTATATTTTACTCAGTGCAACATTTCCTTGCACCACAGGACTCAGAGTGCTGTTTTATCTATTCTGACTTCCCGAGTAAATTCCAAGCTCTGAAATCAGTCAGGGCTTAACAACAGTGAAAGATTGGGAGAATGGTAACAAGTTTGGAGTTTGTTATTAAAACAACGAATTAAAAAAAATTTAGTAAATTAGTATTGTTAAACGCTACACATACATCAGCTATCAACAAGTAAGACTTGAATAACTGAATCATAACTTCAGCTTGAGTAATAATAAGTAACTAATGACATCACAGCTTAAAAATGTAATCCATAACTGAAACTGTCTAGTACTGAATAGGGCAGAGCTGGTGAGTTAAATAAGAAATTACTGAACATCACAAACCACGATACTGTCACCATATAACTGTGTAAAATTTAGTTTACTTAAGTATCAATCACATGCCAAATGCAAATACCAATACAGTCTAAGTTGATAATACTTCTTAAATTCTGTCTATCCAAGTTACACACCAAGGTTAAGGTACTCACTAACATTGATTAGAACATCCAATTACATTCAAATGAACTCTACCTTACCAGAAATCTTTTAATGGTGTAATCAACCATTTGCATCTCAATCAACCTACCATGTCGCCAAAGATAACCAGTTATTGCTAATGTTACTGTTACAATTCCCTTGTAGTTCGGATACTAGGATCTCTATATGCATCACAATCAAAAGTGACATCAATGTACTATATTGAAAGTAATTTTACAAAATAAAAACCTACATCAGAAAAGGTTCCTCCATGAAGGACCTAAGTTTGTAGTTTTACAAACACTAATGGGTTAAATCTGTCTATTGAATGTTACCATCAGTAAATCTTCCTAATAAAGAAGAAAGTATAATACTCAAAGACCAAACCCCAAACTAGTATGTAGTAATCTAATCTAATCTAATGTGGACTTTTATAGCACTTAATCTCGATCACTGATGGACTCTAAGGCGCATCTAAACATAAAGCAAGGCAGTTAGCGTTAATCAAGGGACATAGCCAGGTCGTACCAAGGAGACACAAATGTGACGGGGGAGGCTATGGTGGGTAGGCTTTTGAAAACAGGTATGTTTTAAGCTTCTTTCTGAAGGAGGCAACTGATGTTGCACTGCGAACATCTTGAGGGAGGTCATTCCAGATCTTCGGAGCATCAAAGGCAAAACTATGGCCAAAATGTTTGGCTGACTTAAAGACTGATGAATGGAAGGGAGGAACTGTAAGGTATTGACGATCTGGGTGGCTATGCCTAGTACTATAGGGACAACTACTAAAAGACAAGAATGGTTCAAAATAAGAAGGAGAACCACTATGCAAAATTTTATACACAAGTGTTGCCTTTTTGAAAATACAATGGTACTTAACAGGCAACCAGTGGAGTTTCTGAAGAATGGGTGTAACATAAGCATACTTTCTATGATTTGTAACAATACGAGCAAGGGTGTTCTGAATACTTTGCAATTTGTGCTGATTGAAACCGGACAAACCTCTGAACAGTTAGAGAGTTACAATAGTCCAGACGACTACTAACCAAGGCATTTGCCGCAAGGACTGCCACTTTAGGAGTGAGATACTTTCTAATTCTACGGAGGTCACGCATCTGAAGGAAGCATGCTTTGCAAGTCCTCTTGATATGCTCAGAGAATGAAAAATCTGCATCAAATGACACACCTAGATTTCTGACAGAATCAACCAGATGAAGAAGGCTACCAAGAATGCTAACAGGAAAGTGAGAGGAAATCTTCTGACGTTGAGCCTTGGAACCAAAGACAATAAACTCAGTTTTTTCAGGGTTGAGCTTCAATTTACTGAGAGACATACACTCTTGGACATCATGAAGGAAGGCATTTAGCTTGGCGAGAGCCAAAGAAGCATTCTTATGGGAGGGATGAATGTATAACTAGTATCATCTGCATAAAAATGGAATTTAATATGCGGGTGGAGGCGAATAATTTTACTAAGTGGTGTTGTATAGAGTGAAAACAGTAACGGACCCAGAACAGAACATTGTGGAACACCATAGATGAGATTGCTTAATTCAGATAGTGTGGAGCCTATCTTAATGGCCTGGCAATGATTTCTTAGGAAGTAGGAAGCAAACCACCTTAGAACTGTTCCACCAAGAACAAACCAGGATTTAAGGTAACCAAGGAGAATATTATGGTCTATAGTGTCAAATGCAGCTGATAAGTCAAGAAGTACTAGAGCTGTGGGTTCACCGCCTGCCAGAGAGAGATGAACCTCTCATTTTCTATATACAATAAAGCAGTTTCCGTGGAATGTCCTGGGTTATATGCTGACTGACGAGGATTGTCCAGTTTGTTGTTATTAATGTGTGATGTTAGCTGCCTGGCAACGACTCACTCAACCAACTTTGACAGGAAACAAAGACCAGACACTGGGCAATAATTTTTCTGGGAAGGAAAGCCTTTTTTATGAGGGGTTGACAACCGCATTTTTGAAAGAATTTGGGAAAGATCCTTCAATGAGAGAATAATTTACCAACTTGGTAATAGAAGAGAGGATGATATCAAGACAATCCTTAAGGAGGAATGTTGGTATAGGGTCTATTGAGCAAGATTTAGTGGGGGATTCACTAATACACTCAAAGGCATAAAGGCATTGAAAGCAGGAGGCACCGAATCTGGTGTATCATTGAAAGAGCCAGAAATAGAAAAGGTGTACCTGATTTTGCTTATTTTATTGCAGAAACAAGAAGCAAACATGTCCGCGAGGCTTTTGTCTGAGCTATGAGCAGGCAGGACAGTCTCAGAGGTGCGATACAACACCTTCCTCAATGACTGCCATAGCTTCTTGGGGTCACAACTATTTGCAGTTATGAGATTTGTATAGTGTAGATCCTTGTCTTTATTGGCCAGTCGATTACACCAGGCAATTTGCCTGCGGAGTCTTGACCTGTTCAACTCTGACTTATGTTTTCTCCACCTTCGTTTAAATTGCCGCTTAAGAGATCGAGCCATGCGATACGAATCAGACAATCACTCATCAGACTGCTGTTTAGCCTTGCGTGTAGATAGGAGCATGCATGTCAAGTACCTGTGTAACACCAGTTATGTACTGATCATAAACTTCTACAGCAGTACCTTCAGGGGACCATACAAATGGTATATTATTAAGGTCATTTCTGAACTGGTCCATATCAATCCTGTGGTACCGACGATAAGAGACCCATTTGTCGATGCTGGTTGATGGGTGAGAGAAATCCAGTTGGCATCTTATGGCAGCATGGTCAGAAATGAAATCTCCAACACTAACATTGCGGACAAAATCTGAGTCACAAGGAGATATAAAAACATCCAGAGTGTGACCCAGTAAATGAGTCGGGCCACTGACACTTTGAATCAAACCACAACACTGAAGGCTGTCATTAAACCTGAACCTATCACCACACTCAATATCCAGATGGACATTTATATCGCCACAAATGATGAAACTGGAACCAGTCAAAGACAGAAAGCCAGAAAGAGCCAGAAAATCTTCCAGAAACTGAGTAGTACATGAACCAGGAGGACGGTACACACAAGCAGTAACAAAGCTATTGTAGGCAGACTTGAACGAAAGTATGATAATTTCAAATGACCTGAAAACTGGTGAAGAGACAATACTGGGAGAAAAGGTTTTTCTACACAGAAAACCAACACCACCTCCCCGACCAGTACACCTTGGTTTTTGGATGAAATTGTAATCAGCCGGTGCAAGAGAACTCAGGAGGCCATCAGTATTATTTGGTCTAATATGAGTGTCAACTAGACCCAGGATATCTAGGTCACCGCATTTTATCAGGTCCTGTAGGAGAGGGCCTTTATTACAAATGGACCTACAATTGACAAATCCAAAATTGGTGGGGCCAGGGCTTGAAGCAACATCGCCACACAACAAAAGGAGTAGTAGTAGGTTTTTAAATTTCAGTTGTGGAGGAACCTGTTTTGTATCGCTAGTGTAACAATATTTACGGATCAAACAGAAAGCTGAAAAATAGAAGGGATATTCCTGTCAATCTTTTCGCAATTCTGACTCCTGTCAGCATTCAGCCAGTTACACAAGAAACCAACACACAGGAAACATATCACTAGAATGACTTTCACAACTAACATGGCCAAGAACACACTACCCAGTCCAAAACAAAAAGGAAACCAGAACTGTGTGAAAATAAACTGCCACAGGAAAACAAATGCAAAAAGATTGCAAAAGCCAAGAGTTAGCAAACCATAAAAGCAGAGGAACCCATAATTACAATCATTCAAAAGTCACAGTTAAAACCACCACAACTTGGTGATTAAACATAAAAAAACAATAAAATGACTTTAAACAATAAAATGATCACTGGGACATAAAAACCATAAAATAATCACTGGGACATGTCAGGTGATAAGGGGGAATGTGAATTACAACAACAAAAGGGTTGGAAATACTACCACAATAACGGGGAATGTGGGCGATAATAGGGTATACTGATATTTAAGCAATTTAAGGAAATATTAAGGAGATTAAGACACTAATTTGTTGAAGGGGACTATGTATGTTGTAAAAAATGGCAATGGTGAACCTTATAAACCAGTATGTAGCATAATTCATGCAATTTGAAATCGGATCGTTTGTAAACACAATACCCGACATGGCCTCACGCCACATAGTAGTACTGAGCAATGTTTGAAATTTGAATTTTGGTATGGTAGCAGAGCAGAAGAAGTATAGTCCAAATACACCAACACAGCCTCACTCTTCCAGTATCCATGTTGCTTAATATGATGTAGCTTTACATCGTTATCAAAGGCCAGGGTCGCACTACTCTGCATGAGTGAGTGAAAGGTGAAATCCCTTTCAAACCAGTGACTTCTACTGCTTTCTTTAAAAAGGAACTAGCCCTATGGTCAGTAAGAGGTTTCTGACCAGATTGATATGGGAGGGTCTTCTCTGCCTTGGTTAAGATATTGCACCATACTTTTGAGGGCAGACACAGGGCACAATGTGGAGGAGGAAGGAGGGGCCATTAAAGTCACAACAATGTGGTCCCCAGGGGACCCAAGATTCCATCCCCCAAGGCATGGGAACCTTCAAGAATGAACACACCTTTCGTTTTAACATGTAACTTGACGTTGGTCTGAACAGACTTTACTAACAATGATACCTGTCTACCATGAAAGGCACTTGTAGGCCAGCTAAAAGTGAAAATAATGATGTAAATAGACACATGATTCTTTAATGAACATTCCCTGTAAACATTAACTGCTAGAAATTCAAGGTATATTACTACATTCTCCACTCTCCACTGCATGAAGCATCACAAGGCCAGTAAACACCAATAAGGCCAGGAAATGGCAAAAGGCAGACTTGTAAACTTGAGAGGTCCTGGGTCTGAGGCCAGAGGCAACATGGTCCTTGGCAGAATTGTTCAGAAAGTGAAGGACTAAGCCCCCTACAAACAGAAGAACAGGTAGGGCAGTGCAGAAAGTAACAGTACTGCCAGAGGCCTAATAGGCCCACTACAAATCTGCAGAGACAGATCCAGCGTGAATGTTGCCACCTAAAAGAAACTAAATGTTGAAATTACGGTATATCATTTTAGGTACAGAAGTTTCCCATTTATAAAATTAATGGTCAATATTATAGGCAGAAGTAAACCAAATATTTCGTACACAGAGATCTCTTATTTTATAAATAGAAAAGGCACTGATATTATAACACCACAAAAATATTCTTATTTGACCATTCTTTGCACCAACGTTTGAAGGGAACTGAAATTGAACAATTGAAGCAATATTCAGGATGGCGAGGAAACCTCTAGCGCATATACCTTGCCTTGGAAGTAACCTTCTACTACACAAAGTGATGCATCTACATTTACTTATAGTTGTACTTTATTTATTTGATGGATCTCGACTGAACCATTAAAAATGTCCAAAAGACAGGTAAACCAAATAGTATCTTTGGGACGTTGTATATGCCCACTAGTGGGAGCCCTTCGTAGAACAGCAAGAATTGTGCTTACAAACAAGCAGGCTGGCTTTGCACAGCGATTAATATAAAATGGTTTTCCTTTAATTTCTTGCATTTTTTTTCTGAGTCACATGGGCTTTATATGACTACCTCCTGCAAGGCTTTTATCTTCGAAATTTTATCTGGAGGAATTATAATGATATCAGCTCTAGCATTAACTTGAATACCTAAGTTGGGGGTTTTACGTCCCGTTTAACAGCCAGGGTCATATTGGGACAGGTCCTCAGAATTGCCACTTGTGGGACTCGAACCCACAGAGGTGACAGCCTATGATTAGATGCCAAACTTGCTAACCACTAGGCCACTGAGGACCTCTTTGAATACCTAAGAGGTTCACATTTATTATATTAATGGGCAGTGCCACCTCTGCTAAAATATTCTTGACTACATACCACTCTCACAAAATTTCACCAAACCCAGGCATTTTATAGTGGCTGTTAGATAGGAGTTATTTGATAATCAATATAATAGTAGAGATAGTCAACCTTTATACAACTGGAAACCCAGTTTTAGGAAAGGCCAAGACCAGCCAATTCTATGTTGTTACTCCAAACTGACCGGCTGTGTTATTTTATTGTTTGACATACACATCAGCACGCCACTTATCAACATCTCTGGGATCCTTTGGCTTAAGACTTGGGATACAACTAAATCACAGAGAACTGTCATTTTAAGTGGCCACCCAAGCCATTGCGTATCTGCCCTTGTCTCGATTTGAGAAAAAGGCCTGATATCTTTGTCCTTGGGCTTCAAACCTGTTTCAAGGTCACACTACCTCCACATTGTTTAATATTCAGCAGAAGATAACCCCAATGGCTGAAGAAAAAGTTTCTGTATAAGTCTGTATAATATTATTGAGTTCGGTGAAGAGCTACAATTGTAGTATTAATAAATAATTCTTCCAAACTTAAGTTAGACATTGTAACAATATTTTTCTTGTGCATTGGCTTTTAGTACAAAGTTGAAATTATAGGTATCAGCGTCACTTTATGAAATAAATGCTGAAAATTCTGAATGGCTGGGTATGTTGACTTCCATGACAGCAACAGTCAGTACTTTCTATTCAAAAGGACAGTAATAATAAAGAACTGTAAAGCAGTATAAAATCATACCACCACTTTTATGTACAAATAGTTTTCATGGGAATCACATACACTGACAATATCAAAATGCTATGTAAAGTTAAAATATTGAAACAGTGTTTGAAATTCATGCAGCAAAGTTCATTTTTGTCGGGCTTGTAACCATTGAAATTAAAAGCCTTATGCGAAAGTTGCAAGTGCCACTTGTAGTGGCTCGTGTGTTTACCATTAAATGGTCAGTTGAATGGCTCCACCGTTACTAGCTCAGAGTCTAAGGTTGAGTTTGGACTAGAGGTAAAGCTCAACTTCTTTAGGGTGGTTTCTGGGCCTTTCAGATGGGGCCTATTTATTTGGTAGCAGAAGGCTTTAAGCCCAGTACAGTAAATGTTATTTCATTTCTTGTATGTTTTATGTCAAACTTATCCCAGGGGTTGTGAGCCTGCAAATATGTTTAGTAACATTGAAACAGTAACATTGTTGATCTGTGGGCTTGCTCCACCAATGTGTTATGGTATTAATTATTTAACACTTTAGACAATAATAATAATATATTAATTAATTAATAATATTAATTAATAATCGTATTTCCAACTTTTTTATGAAAGTAACATTATTATCAATCTAGTGTATCATGCATATTATTGAAGAAGCAATGGTACATAACAGCAGCACAGTATTGTTATGCATTTACAATTATCGTTTACGAAGTTTGAATGTTGTATATAATACACTATTACATACTGTGCTTGGCCATACATATTCATTATATACAGCATGCACCATGTCTGTGGTTATTTTACTGAACCATGTTTTACACTGTAGGAGCATTCACACATCGCTGTTTTTCCCAGCAGGTAGTACAGCCTGTATGATGGCTCATGTTATTGGATTAGATTTTATTTATTATAGTTAATTCACTTGAAGTCAGAATGCTACTTGTATATTTGTTACCTGTGATTTCATTACAGTGAGTAGATAATCATCACTTGTAGTGCTGACTTACGGCATGTATATCTCTGATCAGTTTTAAATAATAATTTTTCAAACTACTGGTAAATCATAGTTCGACTTAATAATAAAAGTCGTATTTTATTCATACCTCACAAATTTCAGTAAATTGTATTGTGTCACAAGGTTTTTGTCTTGTGCTCCAATTATCTGTATAACACCCATACTGTGTACATTCTTTCTTTTGATCATGGGTGAAAAAGTACTCTTTTATAACTTTTAGAAGCAAATATGTTCTCATTTAGTAATCTACTGGCCTTGAATTTCACATTGGATTCTCATAGGGTTACCTTTCCATAAGACACTCTTATATATGCTCTTCCAAATTATCACTCTTGTTATCTTATTTAAACCTAACGTATAGTACACTTATCATTATTTGTATTAAATTAACCCTAATCTGTGCCTCAGGTATGCTTTTTGAAGTATTAATGTTTTTGTAAATACAATTAGTGTAGAAAACTATTACTGTATTAATAAAATGTATATTATTTGCAACGCTGTCTTGACCTTCTTCAAATATCCACTCAAGGTCATTTGTCCAAAATTCCCTCGGACTTGGGGAACTGGTGGGTGTAGAATCCACACAGAGGTAACAGCCTGTGGTAAAAATTTAAGGCCAAACTTGTTTACCACAAAGGCGTAAAAATTTTTAAAAATCTTTATAAATTTACTAATTACTGTCTGCAGTGATGGTAATACTAGTACAATTACTTGTTTAACAGTTCAATGTAAAATATTTTCAAATAAGTTCCTTGCCAATTTCTTCCACATCGATTCAAGCCAAGGAATTTACTTCTCGAAAGTAATTGAAAATTTAACATTGACCAACACCTACCCCCACCCCATCCCAAGCCTCACCTCCCAGCCTCACCTCAGCTGTATTTTTATTAATAATGTATATGTTGTACCTATTTTTCATGAAGAGTTTTTCAATGGTTCATTTCAATGCGGCCAGGATTCTGGTGGCTTTTTTACTGCGGGTCTAGTTCCAGATCTTACACCCCACATAAAATGCATGAGGGTTTTATATATGGCAAGTTCACTTTTTTTAGATGGCTCCCTAAACCGAAGTTGTGGCTGCTTGAAAATTGTGGATAAAATGATAAAGTGCAGTCAATAAACATAACCTTTTGAAAATTAAAAAATACAGATGGATGGATAATACATCAAAGAATAACTTTGTAAAAAAAATTTAGTGTCTTGTGTGAGATATAGTGTAAGACGAAGGGAATTTATATGTCAGCAAAGATCAAGCACTGTTCTGCAATACTGAATTCAATGTGGATGATGTGTTTACAAGGCTGAATTAGAGGAATAAATTTGATACTCTTGAGTTTGGGTTTAAGAGATATTCTGTGTATGAAGACATAATAATTCTCAAAATATTGGTATATTGCATTTCTGTTATACACTACAACATAGTGATGGCAAGTAAAATGACAAGGTCCTCTACAGAGAAAACTTACATTATAGAAACAATGACAAAGTTACTAGATACAAAGCTTGATCCAATTAAAGAAAAACTGTTCAAGTTGGATACAATTGAAACATCAGTTGGATATGCTCTTGATGAAATTAGGAAGATATCAGAGCTGGAGAACAATGTAAAAAGTATTAAAACTGATATTACAGGACTTGTAGCTGAGAATAGTACACTTCATGCTGAAAACACTGCTCTGAAGGAACAGCTGCTGAGACAAGAAATACAGCCAATGAGAAATAATCTTAAAGTTTATGGACTGCCTGTTACCCCACAAGACAAGCTGGAAGAACAGATATTACATGTTTTACATGATACTGGGATATCCATCACCTCAAGGGATATTGACAGAATACACTACATAGAACACCCTCAAGAAATGGCACAAGGCCTGTAATCATAAGATTTCAGTTTTTCAAGGCTAAAACTATGGTGTTGACAAAGAGAGAATCACTAAAACAAAGGGGGATATCAGTATCTGAAGATTATCAACAGGAAATACAAGAAAGAAGAAAACTCATCCTGTTTTTAAGGCCTTACAACAATTCCCTCAATTGAAACCAAAACTCTGAATAGACAGCCTAGTATTAGCAGGTAAAATTTACAATGTGACCAATATTAAGTCAATTCCAGTGAAACAACTGCAACCAGAGCACATCTTCACCCGGGAACAACAAGGAGTGACTGCTTTTTATAGTAAAAACTCACCTCTGAGCAACCATTTCCCCGCTGACTTTAATGAAAATGGTATACACTTCAAGAGTGCAGAACAATGTTTCATGTATAAAAAGGCAAAACATTTTAAAGATCAACAGGCAGCGTAACATACACTTAACACTACTTCAGCAGTACAAGCCAAGCAGATTTGAGGGCACATTCAAGGTTTCAACAAAAAGGATTGGAGCACTCTGTCAGAAGACTGTATGTGTGCATCTATGTATACCAAATTCACCCACAATGAAGATTTGAGAAGCTTTTTAGTCAAGACTAATAAAACCCAGCTGGTAGAGGCAAATCCTTTTGATCATATATGGGGATCAGGAATTCCAATACATACCGATGACATTTTCAAACCAGAAAAATGGAAAGGAAAGAATTTAGCAGGCAAGGTGCTATCAAGAGTACAACAAACTTTGCAATGAACAATATACAATATTGGGGTCTCTACTTTATGAAAAGGACTTATTACCTATATGTCAACATTGACTGATAAGTATTGAGAAATCAAATAGATATTAAGTTAAGAATCAGAATATTAAGAATACTGTGAAATGCTGTGTTATAAAATACCAAGATTATAAAATTAATTTTAAATATTGACAGTTTTGTTAGTTATTTTAATTGATCAAATGCATGCTGTTAACCTTATAGAGAAATTAATGTAAAATATACATATATCAGCTTTTTTTCTCAGATGCTTTATAAAACATAAGTACTATAATTGGTAAAATAACAGGATATATACTCAATGTTTTTCAGGAACAATAAAGCACTGAATAATAAATATTTTCATGTGAAATTAATTCAATTAAGCCGCCATGCCTTTGAATGTCTGTTACTGTTTAAGGTCTATAAAATAGAAAAACCTATGAGATCATATATTTTTGTACACTAAGGTGAATTTGGTAAAGATAATATAACTATTAAGGCCGAAGAGGTAGGAAAAGTCCATAGCCATCGTTAATATTGCTGTAACTAGATTTATAAGCAGGCACAGTATAAAAATAACAAAGCAGCTGAATGATAAAATAATATTTAGTTAAGATGATTACTGTGAAGTAAATGTAATAACCCAAGAATGGTATCCAAAAACATTTGGTTTGTTTCATATTTATACATTTGATATAGTACCTACTTTTATGCATAATTGATAACATATGAGAATATATCTGTGTGAACATGACAGGGAAATATTTGTATAAACAGGAACAGGATGTACATGGTATAAATACTTCACACAAGCATGCATTTTTATTTTTGCCTTTAAATAATTTTGAAAAATAGATACAGGTACTTGAAAATATAAATTGAAAATTGTATACTTTCCCTAAATGTTACACAAACATTCTTGTGTTATAGGCAAACCTTTCTAGGTCATATGTGTAAAGTTTTGGTTATAGTAATTTCATATTGGTACTGTAGAAATACTTGTTTACTATTTCTAGTTGACCATGAAAAAAATCTGAATGATCAACTGAACACATTCAACTATGATCATTGTAAGGGTGCCTTAATTAATTTTTGAAAATGATCCTATTAAAAGAAAAGCCAGTATAACGAAATGCATTCTTTAATGTATTGTGACTATTATTCAGAAAGAAAAGATTATACTGTTTCAGTGATGTAAAACTTGTGATATTTGGCAAGATATGTTACTTTTACTACTAAATATAAAGCAAAAAGACACATGTTGGGTATTCTAATGTATCAGTTTTAGATAGTGTTCCACTGAATAGTAATGGATTTAAATCAATGCTTGGCTAAATGGTATCTGCACTGGGTTATTTCTTGAAGGCCAGCCCTCTTTTGTGCAGACATAAGGCATTAATACTTATGGCACATATTAGTCTTGTGTAACATTTCAATTTGGTTTAACACACATTTTTTTGCACAACTGTATAGATTAATTAAGGCTTTCAAGGGTAAAATCATTACACATGTAGATTGTCTGGAATAAATAAATTTACCCAGAAAGATGTATAACTTTATAAGTCACATTTCTGAGGCCACCATCTCTTAAAATTAAAACCAACCTTTATTTTTATTTAATTTTTTGTATATAGTGCACTTTTGTTTTTCAACTTTGTTTATATTCTCCAAGTATCAATTAAAACTATGATGATGTTTATATATTCAATTACCTGTTATTTAATAAGAAAGTTTGTAAAAGAATCAGGTGTCCTGGAGTTACATGTAACTTTTGGTTTTGCTGGAAAAATGACCAATTTCCTCAATATTTTCTACAGTTGTATAATCGGATATGGAAATGGAACTCAAAATTGGTATTTTGCCTTACTTTTTACATAATCAGGCTATACATGGCTTCTCAAAAAGGAAATCAAATAAAAATTCTTAGTGCAAATTGCAGAGGAATACAATCTAAGGAGAAAAGGTATGATGTAATTAACTATATGAAAGGTAAAAATCCAGACATACTGTGTCTCCAAGACACTCATCTTATTACTGAAGAAGTATTTAATTTAAAAACTATATGGGATGGGGAAGTAATTTTACATGGGATGTGCACCAACTCCAGAGGAGTGGCAATTTTGTTGAATAACACATTTGAGCATACAGGAAAAAAGTAGTTAAAGATCCTACTGGCAATATGATAGCACTGGACTTAACATTGAGTGATATAACTGTTAAGCTCATTAACATTTATGGTCCGAATATTGATGATACTAACTTTTATAACACAATCAACAGCATACTGAATGAAAATGAACAAGAGTATGTAATCTGGTGTGGAGATTTTAATATGACACTTAATCTTCAGTTCGATAATTTTAATTACTCAAATTTAAATAATCCTAAAGCAAGAACAATAACTCTAAATATAATAGAAGAACATTATTTAATTGACACTTACAGGTATTGCTACCCTGATAGTAAATGCTACACGTGGCGTCAGCATAATCCATTAAAGCAAGAACGACTGGATTTTTTATGGTTTCTTCAAGTCTAACAGATTTAATCAAAGATGTTGATATAAAAGCTGAATATAGGTCTGACCATTCTATATTAGAGCTAGACATTTACTTAAATAAATATGAAGTGAGGAAAGGGATTTGGAAATTTAATACTAATTTACTAACAGATATGGAATACATTAACTTAGCTAATGAAAGTATTCAAGAAGAAGTTACCAAATATGCTGTTCTAGTGTACAATTTAGATAATATTAATGAAATATCAGAAGAACATCTTGATTTAACAATAACTGAAGACTTATTCCTCGAAATGTTAGTTCTTAGAATGATATGAGAAACTATTAAATATTCAATCTACAAGAAAGAGGAAAACAAAGAAAGAAAAACAGTTATTAAATGAAATTGAACAATTAGAAAAGGAAAATTACTTGACAAAAATAGCAATATATTGGATACAAAAAAACAAGAGTTAATAGAAATAAGAGAAACTAAACTGAAAGGTCACTATGTTAGGTCACAGTTTCAGTGGCTACATGAAGGTAAAAGACCCACTTAATTTTTTTTGTTCCCTTGAGCACCATAATTTTGTTATCAAAACAGTTTAAACAATCAAAAAGAAAGATGGGACAAGTATAACTAATCAAATGGACATTCTGTCAGAAATAAAAAAATTCTATGGTCAGTTATTTCAAAACTATGATCAAAGAATTAGTAATGTAGATCTCCAAGACATGCTTAAACATATCAAGATACATAAATTAACTAGTATGCAAGCAAAATCACTTGAAGGTGATTTAAAATTAGAGGAACTAGCAAAAGCTTTAAAAAACATGAAAATCAATAAAACACCTGGAATAGATGGTTTCCCTGCCAAATTTTTTAAAGTTTTTTGGAAAGCATTAGGTACTAGGATATTAAGAGCCCTAAATTGTAGCTTCAGAAAAGGAACCCTTTCTTTGACGCAGGGGCAGTGTATTTTAACTTGTCTTCCCAAAAAGAGAAAACCAAGAGAATATATTCGGAACTAGCATCCGTTGTCGATGCTTACTGTAATATACAAGTTAGCATCAGCCGCTATTGCAAATAGAATTAAACCTGTTTTGGATACTTTAATTAGTTGCAATCAAAATGGATTTGTTCCAGGTAGTACATAGGAGAGTCAACAAGATTGATATATGACATTATGAATTTCACAGAGAATCATAGTATACCAGGCTTACTCATGCTAATAGATTTTGAAAAATCCTATGATTCAATATCTTGGAAATTTATGTATAAGGTACTATCTTTGTTAGGCTTTACAAACAATTTTATATCCTGGATAAAACTCTTTAATACAGGCATACATAATGCAGTCATACAAAATGTTTTTTTATCTGAATTTATACCAATATAACGGGGCTGCAGACAGGGAGACCCTTTCTCAGCATATTTATTTATAATGGTTGCAGAAATACCCACTCTTCTAATCATGGGTAATGACAAAAAAATGTGTAATACAGATTAAAGGTTTTGAGTTTAAATGGCCCCAATTTGCAGATGATACCACTTTAATTCTTAATGGTACTCAACAATCTTTGGTATCAGCCCTTAATACTTGAGATATATTTGGTTCTATCTCAAGACTAAAGATGAATACAGATAAAACTAAGATTATTTGGATAGGCAAACAAAAATCTTCAAATGAAAAATTAATATGTCAAAAATTTTAGTGGAATGAAACAGAATTCAACCTGTTAGGATTAAAGTTTTCGGTAGATTTATCCAAAATGGTAGAAATAAATTATGCTGCTAAAAGAATAGAAATAGAGGAGTCAATCAGCATTGGAATGAAAGACTTCTCACACCTCTTTTTAAAGTTACAGTTGTTAAAACATTTTTATTATTAAAACTTAATCACATGTTCTTAAGTTTACCAAATCCTGACATATCTTATTTAAAAGACTTAAATGAAATGTTCTTCCAATTCATATGGTCAAACAAACCTGACAAAATAAGTCGCAGAATATTAACATTAGACTATAAAAGAGGTGGAATTAAAATGGTAGATTTCGACAATTTTATAACAGCTCTCAAAGTTACTTGGTTAAGACATGTGTATAGAAACAATTCACCATGGGTAGCAATATTTCAATCATTAATTGTGAAAGATACAGCCAAATTTCAAAAAACAGGTTCTGTCTTTGCCATTAAACAAACAGATTGTACAAGAAATACATTTTGGATTTCAGTACTAGAGGCCTGGGATAAATTATTTTTAAAACATAAACCATCAAATGCAGAACAAATACTAGCAACACCATTATGGTTTAATGCCAACTTATCAGTGGAATTGTTGTTTTTCCCACATGGTATGAACTAGGGCGAAGTGGTTGGCTTTTTGCCAACCACAACGTCGAATCTTAGGACAGCAGTGGGTGTTGAAATCTGTAAACTTGGTATTATCGCCCGCAAGACAGAGTGAGGTGCGGTGACAGTAAAATATTGCTGGATTATATAGATTTGTAAAATATTGTTAGAAACACCATTGTAGCCTCACGTTTTCATCACTCTGTGGGTGTTCAACTACCAGCATTTGATATTTTATTTTAAATATTGCGAGAAGACAGAGTGAGGGGCGGTGACAGTAAAATATTGCTGGATTATATATTTTTAAAATGTTGTTAGAAACCCCATCGCATCGTGATAACTTCTAGGACATACAAAAGCGCCTTCTAGTGGTTGAATGTAGAACTACGGAGTTTGAATATTTTCATTGTCTCTGCCAGACGTGCTCTCGATTCTGATTGGCTGAATAACAAATGTGTAGTACTACCGTGACGTCACTTCATTCATTAATTTCTTTGCGGATTATTTGTTTGACAAATAATTGAGTACACGTAGATGCGCAGACAGCAATTTTACATTAACAGTGACTGCGTGGTAAGCCCTGCAGATGAATAAATTAATTGGGGTTTCACCTCTAGAAACCAGCAGACGAAACCAATAAAAAAGACTCGTTCGAGTAGAAAATCACAATGGAAATACAATAGGTTCTAGGACATACGGGTCCTTGGAGAAAGCCAGACGAAGTGCCAGACATGCTTTTTACTTCATAAAATATAACTTAATAAAGGCATTAAAAATCTTCAAAATGGCAGAGTGTATAATATACACCTTAATGTACAGATATGTGAAGAAATATTATGCAGAATTTGGTATTTTAGGGCTTAAACGGCCAATTTAAAATCGTGGCCGCAACTCAGTACATAACTCGAATCAAAGATTCGACTAAAAAGGGTATTATAACACTTTTGAATGTATAAGATTTAAATAGTATCATTTTTAACATTAGAAGATTTGAAAGAAAAGTATTTATTAAATAATATGAATCCTCTTCATTATATACGTGTAAAGACACTTGTTACTAAATACATAAAAGAAAATAGTAATGTTACAAAATCAAACATTGTGGGCCCTATTATGCCAATAAGTATTCAGATCTTGAATAAATATACAAAAGGTGCAAGAGGATATTACACAATGCTAAAACAGGCTTAATGTAATGAACACACAATGAAGAAAAAGTAGGAAAAAGATTTTAGTCTGTCAATTGAGTAACATGAGAACATTACCAATTACAATCTAACATGTTTTCAAATGGAAATTCTTTATAGAATATTGGCTACAGAAACTTACCTTTTTAAATTGGGAATAAAACAGGACAATTTGTGTAAGAGATGCAAGGAGGAAGAAACTTTATTGTATATGTTTGCAGAATGCAATATAGTAGCACAATTTTGGCACAAAATTGAAACTTTAATATTAGAGAAGACTGGCATACACATTAAATTTACAAGTTTCATTATAATTTTTGGGTATTTATCAAAGGACCAAAATAGAACACCTTTAAATGCACTGATCCTTGTAACAAAGAAATATATATATGATTCTGTTTTATCAAACAGTGCCCTAAATTTTCATAATTTAAAGAATCGCCTTGAAGAAGTATTTACAAATGAAAGCGTGTTTAGTAAGTTGAATAATACAGAAAATATCTTTAATAAAAGATGGGGAAATTTAAAAGCTTTCTTTAGTTAATTACATAGCCTTTTTGGAATATTTAGATTTTTTTTTGGTTATAAGACCTCTTTGATTAATGTTATGTAGAACTTTAGATGTTATGTAGAACTGATGAATTTTGTGACATATCGTTTGTATGTATATTTGTATTGTTATTAGAAATGTAATGTTTTTCCTTCTGCTTTTTTGTTAATTGATTAATGTTACTGGAGATTAAAAATAAATAAATATAAAAAAAAGTTCACTTACCATATTTTACACCTCTTGCTATAGTTTTCACCCCTTGCCATATTTTACACCGCTTGGTGGATATCTGTACAATTGTTGTATTTATGAAATAAGTGAAGCTCAAAAGCTACAAATGTAAATTAAGCATTAAAACTCATACAATTATTCTAATGTAAGAACCTTTGCTTACAAACTGTTAAACATTTTACCGTATTTTATGACCCATCTAAAGAGTAATTGCTAATTTTTAGATTGACTTTTCCTGTCTTTGGTTAATTCACAAATAAATGTCTACACATAAAAAAACTAAATGAAATCAAAAATATTTTCAGTGTTAACACAGTTATTTCTGTATATTGTCCTATGAAGGGAGAGGCCTATCCATTGTGGTTGATTTAGATTCATTAGCCTAGTGCCTAATTTAAATTTTCCCTATTGTTCCCATGTCTGGTCACCACAGCCTTGACTGTGGCTTCTCACCTGGGTTTCTTGTTTTGTACAGTAATGGGTAATACACAGGTTATTATTCCACGATTAGTGAGTGATAAGTTACTCAATTCAAACTTCCACTATATGATTAACACTTAGGTTGAGGTAAAAATTAATTACGTTCATTAATCCAAAGATAATTCCTTTCCAGACAATCCCATATTATATGAGACATCAGACATCATATTAATGTAAACGTTGAACACTTCCTTGTTAAGGAAAATACATTTGCTGACATTATGTCAAGATGGCAAACATACTACACTGGCTCCCCATTCATTACCGTATACTGTTCAAATATAATCTCCTCATTTATAAAGCAATACATTTGAGCCAACCTCCATATCTCTCCGCTCTAATTAGGCGGAGTGATCTCACATGGGGCAATCGCCTATCAATTTCCTCATCTAAACCAAATAAACGCTCAGGGCTACGCAGTTTCATAGCAGGGGCTCCCACAGAGTGGAACAAGCTTCCTCAAGCCATCAGAACCATAGAAAGCATTTCTGGTTTCAGGAAACAGTTGAAAACATACCTTTTTAGATTGGCTTATCCTCCACCATAGCCTATCTCCCCTACCGGACGCTAATATGGAAACGGACATCTTTCTGGAACTGGACTATCCCTTTTTGCACATCAGCGCCTTAGAGGATGTTTACATCAAATTCGGCGCTATATAAGTGTTTCTTACTTACTTACTTACTTGATATTTCTCTGTATCAAATTGTTAAACAATATAAATGGCATTTTAAGCACCAACTCTCTAAGACTCACACTTCAAGTGATCACTTATTTTTCATTTTTGTGTGTTTTAGAAGAATTACAGTTAGATTGTGGAGAACAATGGCATGTCTGTAGTAAGATAATTAACTCAGTATCCCTAAGTAAATTCTAACTAGGTCAAAGTGATACAATTTTTTTCTTTGTAAAGTCTGGCCACACTTGAACAACTTATATGCATATCCTCTTATGAATTGTTCTCTGAGTGAAACAAGGGTGACAACAGAGATTCAAAAATAAGTTTAAAATCAAGGTGCACTAGTGCTGTCATACTGTACTGGTCAAAAATACATTGACTAAACAATATTTAAAAATAACATACAAATACATATACAAGCAATTACTGGCACAATTTAAAAACAAGACAAAAATACACAAAACAATAAATATAATAAAATAGTTAAGAACATAAAATTATGAAAGACAAATAATACAATTGTAAATATCACAAAACAAGGAAAGACAGGATAACACGACCTAGTGAATAACACTGTAAAGAACAAGCAAATGTACAAATAAAAAAAATAACTGTATCATCACATCATAAAAGGACCGAGTAGAATGCAATACATAATAAATTAATCCTTATAAGACTAGCACTCGTAGGGAGTCAAGTGCAGGCTTTGCAAAAATTTTGCCCAGGGCATCATTGATTTCTATGGTAATGTAACTAAATATCACTCCAGAATCAAGGATATTGGTCCGATCATCCCAAATTTAGGCCTGTTCTGCCTTGGAACAGTGCTAATGCTCCCTAAAATTTCATTACCATACGTGCTGTAGTTTTGGGGTTATGCTGTAAACAAACGAACAAGCAAAGAGACTGAATAATAAACTTTGAAAAAAATTTGCAAAGAAATAAATATCCCTAACACAAGCACTCAGAGGGGAGAACTGAGTGCAGAATTCCTTCGCACAGCATTAAATGAATGATCACATTGATTTCTATAGTAACAATTTAAAATTGTTCCAGAATCCAGGATATTGAACCGATCATGCTCATATTTAAATCAGTTCTTTCTTATTACAGTGATGACCCTCCCTAAAATTTCATTAACATCTGTGACAGTACTTTTACAAAACTTACAAACAAAATATCAAACAGAAGGAGTAATATACCTTCACAAAATTTTGAAAAGTAATAAACAGGACCAGGGGCTGGTTTTAAAAAGCCTCCTTAACATAAAGGTTACCTTAAATTCAAGGATGTCCTTGAATTTCTCCCTTTTTAAAGAATTCTCAGTGTCACAAAGCCTCCTTCCTCACAGGAGTCCTTGAAAACTCCCTTAAATTTCAAGGAAGCTAAGGACCTACCTTAAATTCGAGGAAGTGTCCTTCAAGGAATGTTCAATAACTTTAAATAAACATTTACTCCCTCCTTAAATTTCAAGGAAGACTTTTGGTAATAAGAGTTAAAGGAGGCTTTGTGAAACCGAAGTTTAGGATGGCCTTTCCAAAGGTATAGAAATGACTTTTACCGTAATGAAGAAGGTCCCTGCAAAAGGAGGGAAAAAGAAAAATAGCCTCCTGAAAAATGGCCTCCTAGAAAAATGGCCTCCTAGAAAAGTGGCCTCCTTGAAATATGTAGGCATGAAGAATTGGCCTGTCTTGATTTTTTTGGTGGCCCAAATGTTTACACCAGTTTAAATTAAGTTAATACTGAAGTTCATGGTTCCCATTGGGTTTGTTTAAATGATTCTTTAATAAAGTTATTTTAATATAGGATAACTACTTGGGTTTAAAACACTAAAGATTTTAATCTTTTGATGACTAACCACGATTAAACTTATGCATAAAGATCTTTCAACTATTAAATTCCAAAGACAGCAATGTCTATTAACTCGGGATTAAAATTATGTATAAAGATCTTTTAATGATTAACTTCAATGATAACAATATCTAATTGAAAGATACTCAGGACACATACAAATACCTGCTCAGGATTGTAAGAACAAAAATATAATTCTTTTATATAACTATAAACTCAGGGTTAATAAAATGCACTCGGAGAGAGCAGAGCGCCCGACTGGATGTGACCTGACTCATGAGGGTTACAAAGAATCTGTCCATCTATTGTCATTTAAATATTAACTGTGACAAATATCCTCGCAAAGAAATAATGCATGGAGTGACGTAATTAGGACATAGCTTAAGTCACAACAGAGTCTAATATTCTGATTGGGTAAAAAAAGAAATTGAAGAAATCCTGTCATGATATTGTCATGATATTGATGTTTATAAGGTTGTTGGCGTGCATGCGCCCCAACTCAATGCTGTTATGATTTTTTACAAGTATTTTTCCTTGAATTTCTGGCATTTTGAGTGCTCACTAATGGTCGTTTTCAGTGAGTTTTGAATACTTTTAACTAATCGATGATTCGGTTTCTTGCCCATACTCTTGCCACTTTAATAAAAATTTGTGGAGGGATTTCTTTATTTGACCTGACTTACCTATTTTTCTCACAATAACCTCTGTACCTTAAAACAGCACTGATAAGATCTATCAGCTACAACTAAGCACCAAATTCATCAAGAAAATATTTAATCCCGGAAAATGCAAGGTATGACATTTCCAGGGGATGTTACCGAAATGGCTGGAACACCTTTAACATGGTATGAATATTATATTTCTAGATTAAATAAAATAATCACAAAAAATTCTTTGCAATAAAATTGTAGTAAGATATACGTTCCCAACAGGTCTTTGTCTTCTCTAAATATTTTAAAAACCATTTCAACTTCACATGCATATTATATATCATCAAAAAAGTGGAACAGTCCTTCAAGTTAATTTTTGTAACACAGTACTTGGCATTATCATTATGTACACATATATTGTGAAACCGTGTTATCTAAACATCATTTACACATTATGAATCATCATCCTCAAAATCACTCATCAAAAAGCTCGAGACAAGGAAGGAAGTTACAAGAAAGCAACATGGCGCACATGGCCAGAGTAGGAGTTCAATAATGACAATAAAGGTTAAATATATTGTGATGTACACCCTTATTTTGCAAAATAATTTCTTCAAATATCTGACCAGCACTCTTGCTTGCTTCGACCATAATATAATGTGGGTGTTCCACCACATGACTAAGGCTCCCGATTAAGGGTTTTTGAGGGTCGGTTTCAAAAATATGCTTAGTCCCAGGCTTCCTGTAAGGGTCGGTTGTGGTCGGTTGAGGCCGTGTGAGAAATCAAACATGTTTGATATTTCTCCCGACCCCAACCGATTATTTTTTCCCGCCATAAACAAAATGTCCAGTCCCAGGCTTCCTCAGGCCTCCTCAGATCAAATTTACACAGTCCTATGTTGTCCCAGGCCGCCTGCGACCCTTATGCCCTTGTTCCACCAAAGGATTAAGCCCCGATCCTGTCGGCGACCCTTAATCGTGGGTAGTCTTGGAAAAAATGGAAAAAAAATTGACCAATGGGGTGGAAGACAGAATCGGTATGAAGGTCTGGGATTAACTACAGATCGGCCTCAGGACGCCCCAGGAGGCTCCAGACAGTCCCTAACTGGTCTGGGACTAAGAACAGACTAAGCCATTTTTCTGGTCGGTTTGAACCACGATCCTGTCGTAGACAAACCGACTGGGTCCCAGGACGCCTCAGGCCTCCTGGGACTAAGCCCCGACTAACCCAGGATTAAGTCCCGACCCCACAAGGTGTCCTGAGGCGTCCCCAGGCGTCCCCAGACCGAGATAGCCGATTTTTGCTTTGCAATGGGACTAAGGGTCGCAGGAAGCCTGGGACTAAGGTATAGAGGGTCTGGGACTAAGGGTCGGCGACTAAGGGTCGCAGGCAGCCTGGGACAACATAGGACTGTGTAAATTTGATCTGAGGAGGCCTGAGGAAGCCTGGGACTGGACATTTTGTTTATGGCGGGAAAAAATAATTGGTTGGGGTCGGGAGAAATATCAAACATGTTTGATTTCTCACACGGCCTCAACCGACCACAACCGACCCTTACAGGAAGCCTGGGACTAAGCATATTTTTGAAACCGACCCTCAAAAACCCTTAATCGGGAGCCTTAGTCGTGTGGTGGAACACCCACATTAGTCACCGACCCTTAGTCCCAGACCCTCTATACCTTAGTCCCAGGCTTCCTGCGACCCTTAGTCCCATTGCAAAGCAAAAATCGGCTATCTCGGTCTGGGGACGCCTGGGGACGCCTCAGGACACCTTGTGGGGTCGGGACTTAATCCTGGGTTAGTCGGGGCTTAGTCCCAGGAGGCCTGAGGCGTCCTGGGACCCAGTCGGTTTGTCTACGACAGGATCGTGGTTCAAACCGACCAGAAAAATGGCTTAGTCTGTTCTTAGTCCCAGACCAGTTAGGGACTGTCTGGGGCCTCCTGGGGCGTCCTGTGGCCGATCTGTAGTTAATCCCAGACCTTCATACCGATTCTGTCTTCCACCCCATTGGTCAATTTTTTTTCCATTTTTTCCAAGACTACCCACGATTAAGGGTCGCCGACAGGATCGGGGCTTAATACTTTGGTGGAACAAGGGCATAACAGTCCACCTTTGAACATAAATGGAAACGTGTTGTGAAATACAAGCAGGAGTCGTGATGCAAGCGAAAATGAGGAAACATGTTTCTGTACAAATTTTAAAACCACTTCTTTACCCAATCAGAATCGAGGATACAAACTTTTCATTTGAAGACAATAATACACTGTTTTCTTTGCGAGAAATGACATTGAAGTTTATAAACTTCAAATACCACCAGGGTTCATGAGGAAAGGATACATTATTCAACAAAACATTAATAAATATAAAATATGTAGTTTAAATGATATCCAGCAATAAATATTAAGGAACCAAACAAAAGTCTGCATGTTTTCTTAAAGTCTTCAATATTGCTCATTCACTTGTACCCACACAAACAGCAAGTACAGAAGTCATGTATTTTCAATTTTTTACCGACCCTAGAATCATAGGGTCGGCTCCAGTGGAACATACACATTAGTGATGGTAAACCAGTTCATGCCCCAGTACCTATTCACGCCCACCCATCAGTGCATGGTTGAGCAATAGCTACTTTCAGGTTCTCACATTTGAGTGAATCAGTTATAACTTAAAACTTTTACATTTAGAGTATTTTCTTTAAATATGTTATTCACCTACTTTTGTGTTAGCTATAAGATGGTGAAATTGCAAACCTGTAGCTCACTCCATAACTGAAAAGTGGCTACTTCCAGGTTAGCAGTGTGGAGTAAATCCGTTGTTACTCGAAAACTATTGCATTTAGACAATTTTGTTTCGATATGTTATTCATCTACTTATGGGTCAAAACACCCAGTACTAAATTTCTTCTCTTGTGTGATTTCTCTTGTCTGTCGTCAAGGTCTGTACCAACTCTATATGTGACCGATTTCATATTGGTCACTGATTGCTTGTTTATGTATGTAATGAAGAGAAGCAGATTTTAATGTATATGCCCGATTAAAAATAAGAAAAACTCTCTCCTGACTTTAATTTTCAAACAACTTACACCAAATTTAGAAGACTGTACTCCCATGAAATACCTAATCACCAAATTTGAGCCAAATTGATGTTATAGTTTTGGAGTTATAAGGACAAAATGGTACACAGATAGAAAGACAGACAAAAACTGGTCACAATAACCCTCTCCTATCGTCGAGTGTCAAAAATTATGTATAAAGATCTTTAGCACACTGCTTAAGACTTGGTTAATCACATATTTTGCTCGCTACATTATACTCGACATCATCTACATACAATACATACATTATTCTATACATTATCTTTGCATTATATTTTATATATTTTTGTTTTAAAACTAACTTGGTGCTTGGTCATGTAATATAGTCTTTTTAATTAATGATATACACTTTTTACATTTTACTGCATTTGTGTTAAGAACCAGGGTTTTTTTTTTGGTTAGGTCATTCAATAGAACAAATTGTTTGTCAATCAATGATTTCAACAATTTTACGTTTTTTTTTAAAGGAGGCCAATTTTCTACCCCACAATTTTCAAGGAGGCCAATTTTCTGGTAGGCCATTCTTCCCGGAGGCCGATTTTCCCAGATTCTCCACAGGAGGCTTCTTGAAACTGGCCCCAGAGCACAAAGCAGCAAAGAAAAAACTTTAGATAACATGCAAAATAAATAGTCAAGTCTAGCAAAACAAGCTAATGTAAAGACTCAAACTTTATTTTAACATTGATACAAAATAAATCTTTTAAATTGCAAATATTTTATAATATTTAATCCCAATGTTACTAAGATCAATACACCACAATGACCCAAAAGTATGTGAATAAGAAGCTTTCTATTAGAGAGTCCTGAAGGTTCATTAGCCTTTATATACACGTGTTTTTTTCACTGGAGAAGTCAATAAGGCATGTTATTTTTGCTAGGAACCAATTATTCATTAAGGGAAACTATTTTGCTGTGTGATTTGACAAAATTAAAACAGGATTGCAAGATTGTTTAGGTTACTACACAACAGTGGTATCCTGAAGATTGCAAATTGAGGAATACTTTGGTGCTTATAATAAACAATGGTGTTAAATTTCAGTGTCTTCAGGTTGCAATATTATAAACAGAACAGGGAATTCAAAATATATGATGTAATAATGGTGTCGATGGCCTCCACTTGGCAGTGTGTTTGAATTGAGATTATGATAGATCAGCATTAACTATTACAATTCATATTTCTACATTGAAAACCTTATTTTGTAAATAAGTACAGAAGAACCTTGTTTTTAGCAGTCTATAATCTTTGTAATAAGAGATCTGAAATCTTATCTCTCTCATAGAAAGCACCATGTAGCACCAACAAAAATGGGAGTTGGCCAAATCAGAAATTTGCTGGATCGGCCCTCGGTAAATCAGCCCCCTGCAATAACTCGAACCCTGCAAACTTATGGCCCATTTAAAAAGCTAACAATAAAATGCAATGCAAAAGAAAGCATTCATAGCACTTCATCTCCGCTATATGACAGACTCTGAAGGTGTAACCTGGTTGATATTAATGGCAAATAATGGGGGATCTTGTTTTGTTTGTGTTGCAAGAGTGACAACTTCTAAGTGTCTAGCAAAAATACAATTAACATATTTCAAATAATTTTGAAATATTTTTATTATCACCTAATGTCAAGGTTGATAAGTTCTTAAGTGATATTTACTAAAAGTGCAATTAACATATATCACAGATTTTTGGATGCTGTAATCAATACCTTTTATCATCTGCCCTTTATTCATTTGTCTATATTGGAAGTGTTTAAAGTGCAATCTAATTGATAAAGATTAAGTGCTATGAATGTTTTTATTAGATCATATATTAGGTAGCCTCTGTTCTCTAGCACACATCTTTTGTGATCTTTGTTTAACATCTATTTTCTTTGAGATCACAAGATTTGAAGGGGGCTGATTTGCCAAAGGGCCGATTAGTCTATGATTCGCAAAATGTAGGATTTTATACATTTTTGCCAACTATTCATTCTAGCCCTTTGTAAAGCTTACAGTCAACTGAAAAAACCATTATTTGAACTTTAGCATATTTTTTTTCGATAAGGAGGGATTAATTCATCTACATTATCCCGCTACACAACTTCTTTCTCTTAACTACTGTAGGATTGTTTGGGGCATAGTAATTGATAATCTTCCTGAGTGTTTTAATTCACAAACAATATGATAACTTGTAACAAAAGAATAATGTCAATAATGCATGTACCATCAAACACACCCAGCTCAAGTGTGCATAATATATCAAATAAAAATGACTATAGCAATGAAATTGAAATAAATAAGTCCACATTAGAAGGCCAGTTACTTTATGTCACACAAATATACTAAACCGCTTCATCAATCACCGCCCATGTACATATTTAATGTATAAAAATGAACTGTCATCAATTATCGCCCACTTTGTAACCCCCCCTCCCCCACATGGTGGATATATGGAGATCTAAGCCTGATAATTGCAACAAGATTATTGTTATTTTCTATGGCTCTTTTGTAAGCAGTGTAAAGAGTTACGTTCTGGATATGATGTCATTTGAGGTTAACTTACATTACTTTATGTGGTAAAACATACCTGTTTGCAAAATCATATCCCCCATAGCCTCTCCTGTCACCCTGTGTCTCCTTGGTATGACCTGGCTATGTCCTCGGATTAATGTCAACCACCTTGCTTTATGTTCAGTTGCGCCTTAGAGTCCATCAGTGATGGAGATTAAGCTCTATAAAAGTCTGCATTAGATAGATTAGATTAGATTGTAGGTAGATGTTCTAGACTATAAAGTGCAATGTGTTTCCTCTACTTTATGTGGTTGCACATGTGGGTGTGCAGACTTTTATTTCTGAACCCCCACCTTAACCTTGTCAATTCTTCAGATATTTTTTTTTAGTTGGCGACTTAATTAATTGACCTTGAAGTCTATTTTGGCAGGGTCCTGTCCTTCCCTCCAGTGCTTCACCTTTGCCATTTTGTCATTGAACATACAACAGTACAGACCTCTAAAAATTCTATTTTAGTTTTGGTTTTCTGGATTTTAATCATGGAAGATAAGAGATAAAACTTGAGGTCAAAAATGAAACAAATGCAGCATTCCTATACAGCTACAGCTTGTTTGTGATGAGGACTTCAGGGCAGCACTTAGACCTTCAACTAAGTGTCTTATTCTGAATACAATGATTCAAGTGATTCGGACATTGACATATCAAATATGATCAATCATTCAGATCAAATTTTTTTGGATCCGGTTAGCAGAGGTAGGGAAGAATCCACTGGCCAAGGACAGGGTAAGATCATGGTCATTTTAATGACAAGTCTGTTTCTCAGAATGATATAAATAGGCAAATTTTGGCACAACTCAGTAAGTTAGGAGACCGTTTGGCAGCCAAAAGTTCAAAAAGGGTTAGGCATTCTAAAGCAGCTGTCCCACATTCAAGTCCAAATCAGCAGCAAAGGGATGCCGGTACAGGGTTTGCAAGCAATAAAATTCCTACCCCTGATTAACTTAAGCAAGAAACCTAAAAAGATTCAGGATAGAATACTGCACCTGGCAGACAGGGCAAAGGCAGGTAATGACAAAATAAAATCTCAATGAGGTGGTTCTGTTGATGTGTCCATTTTCAAAAATATATCACATTTATTTGTCACATGATCAGGAGAAAAAACACAAAAGTACAGAACTTCATGAAGATATCATTTCAAAACCAAAGATATACTGATTTCAGACTTTATTCTGAGAAACAATGTTACTGACATGTTGAACACTTTACACCCTTCTTACAATTCTTGATTGACTTGATGACAAAAAAATAGTGAGTAGCTCTTAAGTCTATCGATAACATAAACAAACATGGTTGGTAACTAATTTGATTAAAACAGCATGTGGGAAACCTTATCAAAGAGGCCTTGTTCTAAGGTTAATCTGAAACATAAAGAAAATTTGGAAATAAAGCATCAAATTGTTATTTGATCAGCCTAGTGTTGAAAGTACTCAGTACACTAGTACACAGGTGAACATTGGTACATAATATTTTAGGAATCAATACAAGTTTGATGACAGCAAACATTTGGTCACAAAGATTTGCAAAGGAAAGGTAAATATTGCTCTTGTGATCCCCTGTATAGCAACCGACTGAATGCTGAGAATAATATGGGTGCAGTAGATTGCATTTGGAATTTGGATGTTGAGGCTTATTCCAATCATGCAGCTACCGGTTTGGATAATTGAATTGTTAGCAGCATGTCAGAAGAGGTAGTATTATCCAATAGATTTGACATATTGTGGGATAATCCAGATTTTAGTTCAGATGTTGACTCTCAGTGCTTCTCGTCCCAAAAGTAGGAACGACCTTCAGAGGTTGTCAGGCCCAGATAAAACCAGATGCCTTAATGCTTGTAGCAGCAATGGCAGGGATGGCCTTCAGAGGTCAACTGGTTCGTACAAGAGAATATGTTATCAGACTGGGGCAGGCAAGGGGCCTCAGCACTCTGACAAATAGATAGATATTTATTGCCTCCAAATGGAGAGAGATAAAATGTAAATACAATGCAATACAGACAAAAATTCTAGCATTATATGTAAGACAAATATATAAGATTAAACAGATTAACATAAGATAAAATCAGAATGGAGATAAGAAGTTATTCAACAGTATTCTTGATCTATCACAGTCAGATTGTAATAAAAACAACACAGTGTCCTTTAGTCCCTTGTTTTCAGTATTAGGAATTTCTTGCAGTATCTGTCTCTTGCATTTTTTTAAAATAGGTAGTATCACATATGTATTCATTGAAATTTATATACTATTTGTGACTAGTTAACAGCACTCTATGTAAAATGTTTTTTGAGCTTAAAACTTCCCCGTTTACTATTTTTGAGAGCAGAAATGAGTAAAATTTATTAGAATGGGAGTTTGATAAAAGCAATGATCTAAAAAGAGAAAGTTCCTGGATACACACTGATGTCTGAAGTGTTTTCATGTCTAAAATCGCATCCTGTTTAAGTACAACCTTTTGGTATTCAAGGCTATTAATCTTTCACAGCCCCCGTATCTTTCAGCTTTAATAAGATCGAGCAGTCTCACTCGTGGCAACAGGCTATCTATCTCCTCAACCCGCCCTAATAAGCACATAGGAAGGCGTGGCTTTGCAGTAGCTGCACCAGCCGAATGGAACAAGCTGCCACAGACTGTCAGATCTCAGCAAACAATAGATGGTTTCAGAAGCCAGCTAAAGACCTATTTGTTTAGGCTGGCATACCCCCCACCTTAGTTATACCCTGGCGGGCACTTTTTAGATGTCGACCCATGCCTGTCCCTGGACTCTCCCTTCTTGGACTAAAGTGCATTAGAGGATTTGTATCAATTTTGCGCTATATAAATCCTACTATTATTATTATTATTATTAAAGCTTGTAGCAAAGGTGAGCTCTTGCAGGAAGTTTTTAAACCCAGCGATGCTTTCAATAATTTTGTTTGAGCAGACTGGGCAAGGTGCAGTGCAGATTTTGATTGGAAAACACATTCCATGCCATATGTTAACACTGGCTGGACTGCAGCTTTGAAAATGTGAGAGATAGTTGCAGGATTACATCCATGTTGACACAATCCTGATCCTTGCAGAGCATAGAAGGCCTTACGCATTGCCTGAGTACATGATTTAGCATGACTGTTGTGGTCATTTGCAAGCACTATGCCCAAGTGAATTATTTCTTGCTCTTCCACAAGCATTTCACCATTGAGGAACCACTGTCTTCCGTCGAACTTGCTCTTTCCAAAAGTCATACACTTGGTTTTTGAAGGATTAAATTTTAGCCCATGCATTGTTATATAGTCTGTAGCTTTATCAATCAGAGTTTGCAAACCTGGTATGCTAAGACTACTCAGTAAAAGATCATCTGCATAACAACATACATTGTAACTTACTCCATCAATATTTATTCTACAGGGCTTTGAGGATAACATTTTAACAAGGTCTTGATAGAAGATGTGGAATATGAAGGGACAGGATAGCCCTCCTTGTCGGGTCCCTATGGAGACTGATATTGGATTACTTATAGCATTTCCCCATTTGATAATCACTGTTAGCCGACTGTACCAGTAAACAAGGATTCTCCAGAGAAGTGGAGGCACAACTTTCAAGGCCTTTTGGAACATAACTGCATGAGGGATGCCATCAAATGCAGATTCAGCATCTAGAGCACATAAATAGACTGGTGACTTATTGGCTGTACAATAGTCAAGCACATCATGAGTAAGAGCAGCTGCCATTGAGGTTCCTCTGTTGCCAATGAATCCAAATTGAAGATCATGAAATTCATGTTCACCTGATTCCTGCAAGATGTGTATTTTTAACAGTTTTGAGAAAGTTGTAGAGATAACAATGGGTCTGTAATTTTTTGGATTAGTGGGGTCAATGTTTGTTTTTTTCAGCAATGGTATGAGAAATCCTTGAGTAAATGAGTCAGCAACAATTCCAAATTGGATACACAGGGTCTGGGCAATTTCAGGCTTTGTGGTAAGGACGCATTCATATCCCCCAGGAATATAACAGGTGAAGGATCATTACAGTCAATAATGCACTGAATATCCTCCAATGTCTCATAATACTCAGCAGTCTGGGATGCAGATCCATTAAAATGGGGCATATACACACCTATTATTGTGACCAGAATTCTTTCACAACTTCTAATTTGAAGGGATAAAATTCTATCATTTTCAGTTTTTAGTGGAATATATGTTAACCCTGACACTTTTTTACAGATAATACCAACACCACCATAAGGGCATCCTTCCAGAATTGTCTCTGGGTCAATACTTGATTTGAAATTAGGCCAAAAACCTGCCTTCACCATATCATTGGAAACAGTACAGAGTTCACAGGGTTTGAGCCAGGTTTCTGAAAGAAATAACATATCAGTAGATTTCATCAGTTCCATAATAGAACCATAGGAACTTTTGAAGCCATGACAGTTAAAACTGACAATTGAAAAGTCACTGGTACTTTTGGTATTTGTGCTGCATCTACCAGTTTTTATGTTGGTAAATGATTGCCCTGAAGGTGTTTTTTTTCTAATTTATTTATTAAACATTTAAACATACACAGAGACATGACATTTCAATTAAACAATGACATACAAGAGTATAAAGAAAATATGTGTATGACACAAAAAATATTCCTCAAAGATAGCTAATGGTTCTACATTCTCAATATTAAAGTGAAATTAAAAGATATATTGCATTACAATTCATTATGTTATATTATGTTATCACCATTCATAAAGTTTTCACCAGTTTACCCTCACAAAATAGGAGTAATCAATAACTTTATGCTCAAAAATACTTTTGTTACAATTGACATATACGTTTACATTTAATGTATATTTATAAAATGGCCCAATTATCTGTTCATGGAAAAGGAATTTTACCTTACAAAACTTCTGTTACTCTATTATCAGTTCTCTTATTTAAGATTGTTAAATGCCAAGGAAAAGAAGGTTCCAGGTTGACCATTTTTTCATAAAAGAGATCATAGGATTCCTTTATACATTAAGGCCATCAATATTAATAGACCTTTAAATCATGTGTTTAAAACAATCATAGATGAAGATATATTGTTGGATATAGTATTGGTTTGTGAAGGCTTGCAACAATCTTTGATGTTTAAAGCCTTATATTTGTTTAGTTATCTCTATTTTTGAGATTGTCAAATATCCTCCCACATACTTCAACGTCCTTTGATGCTTTCAGAAATTTATGTATTGGGGACTTAGCTTTTTCACGGGATGCTGTGGTGGTGGTGAAATGGTCTAAGACAATGTAGGAAAGGGCAAAAGTTACAACTATTTCTCTTTCATCCTTAGGCCAGTCGCAGATGTGTCCTTGGAAAGCTTTGAAGGCCATGTTGGCTTGTAGGTCCTCTTATCAGGACCTTCCACTATTTCAGGTTCCTTTGTCAGCAGGTGCTGTTCCCCTGACAGATTCAGTAGCCAGGATGCATCTTAAAGATATTTCCAGGTTATTAGGCTTCCAAAAGTCTTTTACTATTCATGAATTTAGGCGTGGTGGGACCACTTGGGCATTCAGGCATTGGGTTCTTCTCCAAAATATACAGGCCCAGGGGACTTGATCTTACTCATCTCTTCGGAGGTGCCCGCCTTTCTATATGACTACTCTATATAGGGTGATCAGGTACCTAGTATTTGCCCTGTCTCCAATATGTCTGATGCTTGATGGTAGTTTCCTGCCTGATTATATGTGTTATCACATTCACCTTGTCTTGACTAGGATAAGTATATACGTATACATAGATTGTAATTTGCTGGCTCATCTTTTATTTGCCGCCTGTTTGTATTCAGGTTCCGATCTTGACCTTTAAATGCTGCTTTATTGTCTTTATTTATTGGTCCTACTGTGGATTACATGACCTTGGGACCTATAATTTGACCTTGTAGTTCCGACTTCTTGGTTCACTCAGCTATAGCTTGGGTGGCCTTAGGGCGGGATGTGTGTAACAATGGAGTTTTTTTCTACCTGGGTGAACCAAGACTTTGACCTTTTTAACCTTGACCTTCTTAACTTTCAGCTAGATTTTACTTGTTATTAATGGCTGCAAAAGTTTTCATATGATATAATGTTGTGATATGTATGAGTATATTATGATGAAGCCAAACTATATTTTAGTAGTCACATTTACATTTATATATTAACGTAATAAAATATAATCTCAATGCTGGTTTTCGTGGGAGATTGAGAAATGTAACTTTTTATCACTTCCCCCTCCTATTTATTTACCTATTTATTTACCTATTTATTTACCCATTTATTTATTTTTATTTGGATGTTAACGCCACTTTCAACACTGTATAGGTCATATCACAATTGGTAGTTTTATGGACAGAGGAAACCACTACATACAGTTAGTCAAAGTTCTGTACTGTACACAGTCGATTATCAGTTAGCAACTACCCACTATCCCGTATGGGATCTGGGGATTTGAACTACAAACCTCAGGCGTGGGAAGCGAGTGTGTTACCACTCCACCACTGTTGCCCCTCCCCCTCCCATTGATTGATGGACATTATTTTAATCTATTCTTGCAGGTATCAAATAATTGTAGTTGCAACTAAAATATTTACTTGTTTTATAAAACTTAGAGACAAATTTGTTACACATGAAAACAGATCCATCACGTAATAAGATTTTAGTTTGGTCCTTCTTGAAGTGTTTGTTCTTGGTACAAAGAGTCCATACGTCACACACATTTAATCAAATCTGATGTATGTACAAATAAATAGGCATCTTATTTGTGTTATCACCACAGAACACTGTCTTTATCAGCAGTGTAGCTTTATCAATGTACTTTTATTTGTTGTTCTCCTTCCTTGATATTACCAAACTAAATTTTTAATGCTGAACGGCATATAACAGTGTCGCCCATTGAAGACTTTTGGTCAGTTTATTCCTCATAAGATAAATTTTTTTACTTTTAATTAAACAAAGAGTGAATATATTCAAATTTAAGAATCAAACCTATAGCACAAAACTGATGTATGTTGGTAAAGGTAATTGAATAAAACAAACATGAGACATGCACTACAGATCATTGAATATTCCATCAAAACGTGTTTATATACACCCCTCTCTGTATCAAAGATAACTTAAATACAAGAAGTATTTATGAAATTATAATTCTGAATAATTTTATAATGAAGGCAAATGTCATAATGTCATAGTAATTGTGAAGTCATCTCTGTAAAATAGATTATTTCAAGAGTGGTTATTTATATTTGTTTCAAAGTACAGGTTAGGTAAAAAACTTCCTTTAGCGAAGTCCAACCCATATAAAACTTTTATAACGAACCCTCACTTTTGGAGTAATGTCAACCTGAACGCATAAAGTCATTTGACACATATTGAAGACTGGACCTTGGAACATTTCATATTTTTGTGTCCAGGATATGATCAGGATCTTTCCTAATATTTGATCACTTCTTCCTTGAGTAAGGTCACTTTTGGAGTTTTCAAGAACACTATCAAACAAACTGACAGACATACCCATCTCCTGGTTAAGGTAGCTATCACAACCTTCACATTCTTCTTTCAGTACACAACTATAAATGTTTCTATTGCAGCAGAGATGACATACTGTATTGGTAATATTGGTAATATTAATTCCTTGGATTGTGCAATACACTTATTGTGTTTATTTCCAATTTTTGTGGCGTGTAACAATTCTGAGTATTTTATCTTCATTTACTGACTCATAAGTAAGTGCTAAATAAATTTAAAGTGTCCATTGATGTAATGACCACGATCCTGTATATTATTGAAATGGAGGCGTATCACCTCACTATAACAATAGTTACTTTTGAAATCTTGACTTTTAAGAGCGAGCTCTAATGAGGCTGATGCTTTAGTGCACTACTCATGTCTCTGATGGCTTTGCGGCCTTGTTGAACCTTATTTTAAGATATTTATTGTTTATTTATTACAGCTTTTTACCATCAATATTTCATCAGATATAAAATCACACCTAGTTTTGATATTAGCAACTCTAAGGACTAACCTTACTACCCCATCTAGTAGTAATACTATTAGCACTTCGTGGGTTCTGCCATGCTAATAAAAGCTATGCAGTTGAAGAATTAAATGTAATTTCATTTGGTGTATTTTAGCCAGGGAGAGTTTGCATTTGCGAGACATCAGAACAAAAATCGGTTTGGAAGCATCAGATATCATCAAGGAATACATATCACTATCAGGAGGAAAGTGGTTCAGTGCTAATAATGCACTGGATGAAACATTACCTCAAGACAGGTAAGAGACGAGTAAACTGCAGGTACTTTGTGACATAATAATGGTGAGTTCGTGTCTGCCAAAAATCATTATCTTTCTGCAAAAATATCTGCCATGTGTAAGTACACAATGTATATCACAGTGTATTAACGGGGCTATTTCACAACTATATAAATGGTTCTGATGAGAAATACTGGTGAATTAAACCTGAATCAAGAACTTTTGGGTCGTGAATAGGTCTAATATGGTTCTCGTTGATCACCTTTCTGTTTCATTTGGGCTATGTGACTGCTACATTTGTTTATGTTTCATTTACATAGTGACACTGTTTCCAGTTTAGAACTGATGGTCACAGTTGGTGCAAAGGTACCCTTCAGCATCAGAGACACAAGCTTTCCTTCCACAACTGCTTTAATTACTAATTTTTTAAAGAGATTGTAACCATCTAAACTTAATGCCCCTGTTCCACCAAAGGACTAAGGCCCGATCCTGTCGGCGACCCTTAATTGTGGACAGTCGGTGAAGAAAATGATAAAATGGGCGGGAATACTAGATCGGTATCAAAGCCTGGGATTAATTACAGATTGGCCTCAGGAAGCCTGAGGAGGCCCCAGGAGGCACCAGGCAGTCCCCGACTGGTCTGGGACTAAGAACCGATTAAGCCAGTTTTCTGGTCAGTTTCAACCACACTCCTGTCGTACACATACCGACTGGGTCCCAGGACGCCGCAGGCCTCCTGGGACTAAGCCCAGACTAACCCCTGATTAACTCCCGGCGTCCTCAGGCCTCCTCAGTCCTCCTCAGTCTTTCCCAGACCACAACCGCCGATTCTTGTTTTGCAAAAAAGCTGGATTTTCTGGGTATATATATATAAATTCCGCAATCTAATTATCATTACTTTTATAGGAACACAGCAGGATGCCACCTTTTAATGGAAGACAACTTCAGCAACAGCTTAGGGCTTTTTTAGTTTTTATTCAGTTACCATTAATGATGTATTTGCTATTTCTACGTAGACCACAGCAACCACCACAAGCAGCACCACCACCAGCCATACAGAGACCTAGAAGGAGGAACAACATGTGGGTCAGGCCATGGCTACTACAGAGAGAGGAGAGGTGGGCCTACCACAACATTATGGCTGAACAGTATGCCACAGACATTCCAGGATTCACCAACTACATGAGGATGACCCCAGAATTCTTTGACATGATAAAGACCAGACTGGAACCATGTCTAGCCAGGCAGGCCACCAACTACAGAGCTCCAATCAGTGTTGGGGAGAAGTTAGCCCTCACCATCAGATATCTGGCCACTGGAGAGTCATACACATCATTATCCTGTCAGTTCAGGGTTGGCAGATCCACCATTTCCAAGTTTCTACCAGAGGTCTCCAGGGTCATCCAGGATGAGTTCACCAGAGAGTACCTCAGATGTCCTACTACTCCAGATGAGTGGAAAGAACTAGAAAGGGAATTCAGGATCAGGTGGAATGTTCCACATGCCCCGGGAGCCCTTGATGGAAAGCATATGGCCCTGAAGAAACCCAAGAACTCTGGAGCCCTGTACCACAACTACAAGGGGTTCTTTTCCATAGTAATGTTGGCCTTGGTAGATGGGCAGTACAAATTCAGATGGGTGGATGCTTGTACAGCTGGATCTTGCTCAGATGCCCAGATATTTAATGCCTGTTAGCTGAAGAGGAGGATTGAGGATGGCAGGATAGGTTTCCCTGACCCAGCTCCTATAACACAGGGTGGTAGAGATGTCCCCTACTTCATTCTGGCAGATGATGCCTTTGCCCTGAAGACCTGGCTGATGAAACCCTATGGCAGAATGATGTTAACCAGAGAAGAAAGGATTGCCAACTACAGAATATCAAGGGCCAGGAGAGTTGTTGAGAATGCTTTTGGCATCCTGGTCTCAAGATTCAGAGTAATGTTGACTACTATTGAATTACCCCCAGAAACAGGCAGGGATGTGGTCATGACCTATGTGGTTCTGCACAACATACTGAGAAGCCAGTATCAAGGTCAACATGGTGGTCAAGAGCCTGGAGATGATGAAGATGATGATGTGCCTGGTGATTGTCGACTGATTGGTGGTGCTGCTGGTGGTGGTCCAGACACAAACCCTGCTAGAGAAGCCAAAAGACAGATGGATTATCTCAAGGACTACTTCAATAATGAGGGAGAAGTGGCCTGGCAAGATGACAGAATATAACTCCTGCTGCAGTAACCAGTCCTTTTCAGGACTAATAACCAGTCCTTTTCAGGACTACCAAATATTCCAAAAACAATTAATCAGCTATGCTTGTTCAAAATAACCCAAACATTACCAAACATAAGTCACCCAACCAACCAACAGACAAACCCCATGCCTAACATAATTCACCCACCCAACAAACAGACAAACCCAATGCCCGACAGAAGTCACGCAACCAACAAGCAGACAAACCCCATGGCCAATATAATTCATCCACCCAACAAACAGACAGACAAACATAACTTCCTAAATAGAATAAATATGGCATATATTTTGGAAGCTACATCCTAATTTTACTTACATTTGTTTTTTTTGCGGAAAAATATTTGAAACAGAAATGTTTTCCTGGAAATCTTAAAATTAAAATCTTTTACTCCACTTCACAAATATTTAGGAAATATAAGCACCAAACTGGTTTTCTTTACAATGATGGGGGTTATGTTTGCAAAATAGTTTGTTAGTTCTTTGGTGTGGGTTCTGTTTGGTATTGGGTTTGTCTGTTTCTTGGTTGGTGGTTATGTTTGGTATTTGGTTTGTGGGTTGGTGGTTAGGTTAGGTATTTGGTTTGTGTGTTGTTTAGTTGGGGGTTAGGTTTGGTATTGGGTTTGTGTGTTTGTGGGTTGGTAAGTATGTGATAATGCCTTTTAACTCTAGGGATGATGTAAGTGTTGGACTTTTTTATTAAAGATTTTAAACAATCCCATGGATTTTAAGCTAAAATGGGTTGATTATTGGCCATATTGTGAGTTTATTTTAATATTGTTTTCTATGTGGCCTTTTTTGGTTATGTCTGGTACCATTGGGTTATTTGTTTCATGTTTGGGGTGGTGTAGGAGTTGGGCTTTTTGTCTGTTTTGTGATAAGTATTTGTACTGAACTGTTATGTTTTGGGAGGGGAATTGGAATAACTGGCAGCTAAATAATGGTTTTTGGAATATTTGGGTGGCCCCGAAAGGGCCTGGCAGGTCAAAGAACCGCCCTGTCTGGATGGCTACTGAGGAGGCTGCTGCTGTTGAGGCGGTGCTGTAGTGGTGATAGTGAAGAGTTGCGGCTGCTGCTGAGGCTGCTCAATGATCTGTGTAGATGTCAGATCTGGTAGCTGGCTTAGTATTCCACTTAAGTTGTGTCTACTGCCCTCGTCCTGTACAGTTAGAACTGATGGAGGGTTGCTAAAGCCAAGGGGGCTGTAGTAGACGTTACTGCTGCTAGTTGCTGCTTGGGTGGAATTAGACACCTGTTCACTGGTTGTTGGCAGTATCCCAACCCTCTGGGACTCCGTGGTAATAGTGGCTGATCTTCTGGCTAGTGGTTGACATCTACGATTGGTCTTAATGCTTGCAATATCTCTAAAAATTCCACCCTTAAGGTCCTCAAATTCCTCTTGGGTCATCTTTTCAGCCTCTGATGCCACGTAGTCAAAGAAGGGCTGCCTGTCTGACTTCTGCTGCAGGAAACCTGAGATCAATGTCCCCATCTGGTCAAAGTGCTCGAGTATCTTGGAGTCTGTTGAAACTGGTGTAGATATGAACATAGGTTGACTCCTACTCTCTCTGAGGACACTGGACTCAAGGTGTTCTGTATCAGTAGTAGACCCACGAGATTCATACTGCTTGCTGGTATTTAGACTGGCCTCGAACCCTGAACTTCTGCTGGCCCCCTTTCATCTGATATGGGTCTTAAGGAAACCCATCTGCTGGTAGACCCAGGACTGTCTCTTGGTCATCTCCCTTGGGGCTTGGCCAGATTCTAGTTTTGACAGCTTGCCATAATGCGTTCGCTGGGATTCAAACTATCTTCTGACACCAAAGGGCTGGAGCTTCAGTTCTGCAGAAATTTCTGCCCAGAGAGCCTCCTTCTTCTGTCTGTCATGGAAACGTGCATGCTCCTTGTCATAGAGCTCTGGAAGCTCCTTCACAAACTCCACAATTGCAGTTTCTTGGCTGTCAGTGAAAGTTGAACAGACCCTGGCTCTCTTGGCTGCCGAATGACTCTCTAAATCCTCCTCACACCTCTCTTCTTCGTCACAAGCTTCCTCAGTAAGTTCCAATCGCTCCTCAATCTCTTATGTACCCTTCTCTGTACACTCCTCCGTCCTTTCCTCAATCCTTTCATCCACCTCTCCACTTTCCTTCTCCCTCTCCTCTTGCCTCTCATCCATCTTCTTCTTTCCTCTCTTCCCCCCTTTCTCTTTCCTCATAACTCCAGTCAATAGCCAGAGCTAGTCTTGAGATAACTTAAACTTTGGCTGCTCCGTATCCAGTTAAGCTAATTACAAAAGACGATTTTAATAACCAATAACTACGGAAATGCTACAGTCTGTGATAGACATAACAAATATAATGATTAATTCTGAGAAACACAATAATACAAACAATTTTTTTATGATGATGATTGTGATTTCTTTAGTTAGTATCACTTCTCAAATGAGATTAAATTTCTCTGTTAGTAATAACAAACTTTTGTAGGGTATTTAGCCTAACTGTACTGTGTGACTAACATGCATAAATTAAATAAAGCTACACCTGGTAATTATTTTAGTATTTTAGCTCCCATTTTAGTCACATCACAACATTGGAGACTGAAGCTCTTACCCACAGTCGATAGGACTGATGTATCTTCATGATTCAGAGGGCACAAAATATAAACGCAAATTAAAGTATGTTATTGATATCATAAGAGGAAATAAATATAAAAATGGACAATGGTAAAGTAACTATTTCATCTGGAATACTTAGTTAGCTACTGAGGCGTACAGTGCAAAGCAACCTGAATTGCTTTACCTGAGAGAGGGGCCACAGTGGCACAGTGGTAACACACTTGTTATTATGTATTTATACTCAGCGCAATATCTCCATATACAACAGGACTCAAAGCGCTATTTAACCAATCCGACTGTACAGGTACAGCCCCAACTCACAAGTAACTGACATTCCCGTAACTGGAAGATAGAGGCTCAAGGATGACCATTTATCAACGTCCTTGAGGTTCTTTAACCTGCCACTGGGGATAGGACCCAATGACAGAGGACCGCCATTTTAAGTGGTCATCCGAGCCACTATGTATCTGCCTGTACCTGGGATTGAACCCACGTCCTCTGAGTTCCTAGACAAGTGTGTTACCCGCTAGGCCACAGTGGCAGATACCTCTCAGGTTGGCGGTTAAAATTCCAGACCTCATGAGAGAAAGTTCAAATCCCAGACCTTATGAGGGAAAGTTGATAGTTGCTTACTGATGGTCAGCAGTTTACAGTACAGAACCTTGACCAACTGTATGTACTGGTTTCCTCTGCCCACAAAACTACCCGTCATGATATGACCTGTAGGGTGGAAACCCCAAATAACTAAAGTAATTAACTTTGTAGCTGAGAGATCACTATGTGGTAGAGTCAAGTTAAAGCTTAGTACCTGTAACTTTGAAATCTGAAATCTAACTAGGGTATTGGACAATATAAATTTCAAAATGAAATTTTAGTCTTACCTGTTTCGTGGAAAAGAATCTTGGGGTAGTTTTTGATCTATTTGGCATTGGACACAGGTCATTCTTTTATTTAACCCTTTATCTCTTCTAGTGTTGTCAGTTTCCAGCATAAAATGATATTTACTCTTAAAAAGTACCACAAGGCTGGACAGTGAGCCACATTTTTCTGTGGGGGAAAATTAATGATGATTCTGATCAACCACTAACATTATGTGTGTAAATGTATGTGTCTCAGTTGAGTTGGCTGGAGTTATCTATGTGAGAATCAGATTGACAAATGTGCAGTTTACTTTTGAGGGGAAGATTTTTACAAAAACACAGGCAAGACTTATTCTGTGTGTTTGTTTGTATGGCTCCATGAATGCTTTCTGGAATGAGGTGTATTCTATTTAGCAAGATGAAGATCAAGTTGATTTTTGCATAGAAAGATAAGGGCACAGACTTATGTTGGGTTTCCCAACAATATTTTATTAAATTGAGGAACAAATACTCTGCATTGGTGCACTTGTACGTTTACTGACAGCTGTGAGGAGTTTACAGTAACTGACGGATGGCTGTCCCTAGGTGTACATACCTGGAATACTCCATTTTGTAGACAAATCACCTTTAACATTCCATACTTTAACATAATATACATTATCTCATAACTGAAACTGATTATATACCTCTGTATCTGGAACCTTACATCGTTTAGATGTATTAAATTTCTTGCCATGTAGCGAAGTTTTAGCAGAACCGTAATGTACACAGTTCAATTCATATCTTGGGGTTTGGTTTCCAGCCCGGCCTCAAGTGGGAAAGCTGGTAGTTGCTTGCCATTGGACGGCAGTTTACAGTACAGAACTTTGACCAACTGTATGTACTGGTTTCCTCTGCCCTTCCAAGTACCCATCAGAAAAACTACTTATATTATGAAGTTCGCTTAAGGGTGAAGCCTTGCTGACATCGGGGTAATTACACTTTTGGTTAAATGGCCAGTCACATTGACAAGCCATACATATTAAAGCCAATAAAGCTGAACAGATCACAATCCCTCCCTACAATTTTGAATTTTATTGTCTATTCTCATCAAGTGAGCGCTAAGTAGTGGACCTAAATGTCCCTGTTTATTAACTTTACTCTTGACTCTTAGTAAAATGGCACTTCATCTCAGTATGCATAGCATTTTCCCTTGTCTTGCACAGTTACTATAGTAATGTCTAAATTTCCCAAGGTGTGCATCGTGCCCTGAAGAAACCTTCATTAAAATATTTGCACATTTTATTTTGTCCTAATACATGGTTATTGAACATTGCAGTCTGTGAAACAGATATAATGATATTCAAAGCCCACTGTGCTGAGTTATGTCAAGTTAGGTTTCCTTTCTCTATGTGGAGTATTGACATAAACAAAGCATTTCTCTCGAGTAAATCTTCAGCATCTCTTATTGAGCCAATAACTTGTAAATTAGCCTGTATTTCTTCATCCGGATCCTTTATCTAATCTATATTATTGTATTATCTATATCTATATTATCTAAATTGGCCTGTTTCTCTTCATCTCGATCCTTTATCATATCTATATTACTATATTATCTATATTACTCAGCTGTTATACAAACCACTGCGGCATTGATAACTTGTCATAAACTATATGCTTATTCCCAGAATTATCATGGAAGCTCTCGCTAAGCCATCTTCACTCAGGGGCTGCACTGCTAATATCAGTAAGATAGCTCTTCCAGATTTCTTGCCAGTACAGGGCTTACCTTCAGTAGTATACTGGCAAGCCTATTACTTATAAGAGGAAATTACCATGGAGGCTGCAGCCAAAATTCCAGCATTTGACCTTAGCACAATGGTGGTGGCTAACACAGCCTCCTCTATATGATATCACCAGACCTACGAGGAAGTAAAAGCACAGAAATGTGGGGTAAGTAAGTGCTATCTATGCTTACAGTACCAGGTTGAGCATACACCCTGCAGGTAAAAGATGAAACCATTGCGCCAACTAGCATCCCTCCTAAGTTATGACGGCAACATCTGTGAGAAAGAGGCATGGAGTGGAATGTTCTATTTTGTCATCCCAACTTGGAAGCCCAATTCTCTGCACTCTTCAATTCTCTGTAGCATTTGTGGCAGCCTGGCTAGGGTAAAAGGTGGCATTAGAAGAAGGAAGAGTACTCATACAAGTTTCCTGAATGTACAATCCATTGCTATTTTCTTCAGTCTTTTCAGTCTTTTTCATCTTCCTCATCGAGATCTCATCCCCAGCCAAAGTGGTGACCTACTTCCTAGATGCTGTAGCAGGCTTCTTCTCTGTACCTTTTTATAATTTGTGTGTTGTCATCTTGCATGTTGTTTTAAAAGTGATTGGAAAACCATGTACTAAAAGCAATGTGGCAGAATACCCTCTTTGATTGGTTGTGGCCAAGTAAACAATTTTACATTAAATTACTCTGGAAAAATGTAGTCGAAACCTCAACAAAAACTTCACCACCAGGCTCCTCCATAAGCATGCTAAATGTACTTTATAATAGTAGTACATTAAACGAAGCTTTACAACATGACTAGTGACTTATATTTATCCAAAAAAATTAAAATAATATGTGTAAGCCAACTTAAATTTGCAAAGTTTAAGATATCAAATCAATAAGTAATAAATACAGATGTAAAAACAACAAGAAAATGAAGGTAACAAACAAAACTGCAGTGTGATTCCCTGTATATGCCTGGCCAACAGTGATTAGCTCCATCAGCACTTGCAAAGCACTTGCAGTTGGTGAGACTGGAATAAAGAAACCAAAATCAGGACCCAAGAAATAAATGTTAACCTATATGGTTGTTAAATCAACCAATGTGTAGCCAAATTTAGTGAGGGAGTGAAAAGCCGTAACAACCTTTTGTGTCAATGATATGGTCACAAGTGAATGAAATTATAGTAATATATATTTATCTGCTTAGATGATGTCAATAATGGTTGATTGCAAATAAGTTGAAGCTAAACCCTAAAAAACTGAATTTATCATTTTGGTTCAAACATGCAACCTGAAAAACTCCACAAACCCTTCCCAGTTAATATTCTTGGTAATTTCCTCTCTCCTGCTGAGGCAGTAAGGAACCTTAGTGTATGGTTTAACAGTGCCTTTGTTTACTATAGGCATGTCATGAACATCTGTAAGTCATGTTTTGCTCAAATATGGGATCTTAAATGTCTCAGTGGCTATGTCGGGAATCGTGCTACTCATATCACTGTGAATGCTTTGGTTGGTAGTCAACTTTACCACTACAATTCCTTGTTTAGGAGTCTGTCTGCTCTTGATCTTCATAAGCTTCAACGTGTTCAAAATAGTCTTGCTACATTGTTACCGACATCACCAAGTATTCACACATTACTCCTGTTAGAAAGACTCTCCATTGGCTGTGCATTGAATACCATTCTATATTTAGTACTGCCTGCCTTACTGGTGCACAAGTTCCTACAAAGTAGTTATCCAAAATATTTTTTGAACATTTCCTTAAACCTAGACATAGTGTGTACAATACATGTAAAGGCCCAGCTGATGGTCTGTTGCTAGAGGATTCAACACTTTGTCACTTCAGTATAGATGTCTAAATAAGCTTTTTGGCCTCAGTTTGGCTTAGAAGATTTTTATGCTCAAAAGATTTGGAATGACTTGCCTGATGATGTACGTTCAGCCATTTCACTCCACTCATTCAAAAAGAGGCTATCTGGCAAAAACAGACCCACTCTAATTTCTACTTTTGCTGGTCTTTCCTCATGGTGCTGACCCTTGCTATACCTCCGGTTAATGATTATGGATTTCTGCTTTTCTGTATTATGTGCCTAGAGTCTGTCTTTAGATGGAGATTAAGCGCTACAAAAATACTATTAGAATTACAATGCTATTTGCACTCTTGTGCAAGGAGCCCATGCATCCCGCACATTTAAACCCATTTGTTTGTGTTTTAAGTATAAATAAATATTCAGCTAATTTATATTTGCATTGTCAGCACAGAATTCAGTTTTATCAGCATACTTTTTTATCAACTTCACTCTTATCAACATCACTTTTTGCCCTTGTTCCTTGATGTTATCAACATTACTTCTGAGTGGGATGTGACACTGAAGGCGTCCTTCCACTGTGAAAACGTTTATGTTTAATGAATGAGTGAAAATATATCCATTAAGGTATCACAAACAAGGTTATTTCCCAGTTTTCATAACCTGAAGAAGAAAAATGATTTGAAAGGATATTGTATTCAAAAGATATGAGACAAGGACCAAAAATCGCTGGATATTCCAACAAAAAATCTTTTTATGCATGCTGTTGCTTGGCATCAGTGATAACATAAACACAAAAGGCATTCATTACATAACAAAAATATACTGTTTCAAAAGTATTGTTTGAATAATGAGGTTTTAAAGGTAAAAAATACCTGTTATGTTTTAGGATATATTATTTTGTTTGTCTGTAGATGTGTATCTGTGTCTGTCTCTGTTGCTAATAACTCCCAAAGTAATAAATGGATCTTTGTAAAAATATGTGTGTTGGAAAATGTTAGTAAATTTGGGGTAAGATTTGGATCAAAATCTGCATGTAAAATTCCCAATTTTTATAAGGTCTCAATAATATTGGCATTCTGGCTGATATTAGTCCAACAGTAAAGATAGGATATTTATATGATTAGTTTTATGTTGCTAGGGCCTGGTAAAAGGAAGAAGTAGTTACATTTTGGAAAATATATGCATCATATTCTGGATACAAGTAATCCTGAATTTATTGAAGTGCACCCTGGTGGGAGTCTGAACTACGTGTGTATTTTCTATGAGTAGATCCTTGTTTCAGATACAAAATATATGTTATGCATAAAATTTTATTTTCAATATTTGCCTCTCTATAGGTGCTGATGAAAAAAAAAACGTTACTATCATAACTTTCTCAAGCATCTGTCAACATAGCTATAAACTTTTCTATTTCAGCAGAGTTGGCCAGCAGGATGAACCTCAAGGAGAATATTGATAAATGTCTAGACGGTTATAGCATGTGTGTAGTTTTGGAAACACATTTCACAAAACAAATTAGAGAAAAACTAACCATGATGCTTTCAAACACTAAAACGATGTTTTTGAAATCCAAGAAGAAAACTAAAGATAAGCAGTCAGTAATTCCAGAGTATCTGGAAAATGTAGATAATGTAATTGATTTGGTGAACACAATGGAAAGATTACCAAATATGGTAAAAATGGATATCTCAATTTTGAATGAAAGAAAATGTATGTGTGTATCACCAAAGGAAAGGGTAGTTAACTTGGAGCTTATGGGCAAAGACAGGGAACTTTTGAAACTGAAGGAAAAGTTAGCTAAGTATGAACAACACAAAGAGACATTAGCAAGCAAACTACAGCAATCAGAAATCAGTAACAAGATAGCTGTGATGACAAACCAAGCTTACGCAGAGGACAAGAAAAAGCTGGAAGATGAACTGTGGGCATTGAAAGAACAGGTCAAAAACAAAGATTCAAAAGCTAAGGATATTCATGAAAGTAGACACAATATAGAGTATAGGTAAGAGTTATAACCAGTGGTTAAACATAGTAAAAATACAGTCTTAAGCTCTTTATAATCTGGGAGAATAGTAAAAGTAAACCTCATTTTTTGGGCTATGCCAAACACTTGGCTCATGTTTATTTCAATTTTTTTGGCGACTGCATGAAGGTGTTCCAAGACTTTCAGCTTGTCTGCAGGTTTACTTTCTAAGTAATGCTGAAAACTGACTCATACTCTTTCTTTATGAGGAACAAAATATTTGTAAAATGTCAAAAGATTACAAACACCATAACCCTCTTTATTGTCAAACACCAGGAGTATTACTCTGAAGGTCAACAATATTCCAAATTTGTTAGAAAAACCACACTTACTGTCGAAGTTGTTATCATTAAAATCTTGAATTATTTTCCAATCAAACATATTATTTGCAAAATATTTTTTGCTCTGTCACTTGTAATATTATCTTGGTGTTTTAAATCCTGTTATTATAACACACAAATATACAAGTCCAGTAAGCATCTAATTATTCAAGTAAGATGTTATAGTGCAGGATTCAACAGTAGAAGTGTTTTTTTTTGTTTTTAACCCTCACAAACACAAAAAATAAACAAACCAGTACATGCATTGAGAATGTCACAGACCTTAAATGTGAAATAAAACATTTTTCGTAAATTTTCCAGTATGATATGATGCCACCTATTGTAGCTTGAATCTATGGTCATCATTTATTTAATGATATTATTTGTTGCACAAAAAGTTTCGTTGAAAAGTTAAATGAAACATATGAAGCTAAGCCACTAACACAGAACAAGGTTTCAAGCACAGTTGGACCAACAGATACTCATTCTTGAAGCACAGACTATCTCTGGTGAGCTACAAGGACAATCCCTACTGGCAGAAGTAGTAGTGTTATAGTTTCTATGTCTCTTTGACATCATTGTTTTTTAAGTTGCACTTTTGCATCTCAGAGTTAAAGAAAATTTGACTAATGTGCTGTATTTTGGCCAGAGAGGAGACACATTTGCAAGACATTAGAAGAGATATCTGTTTGGAGGAATCAGAAGTTATCAAGGAATACATATCCCTGACAGAAGAAAAGTGGTTCAATGCCAAAGAAGTACTTGATGACAAGTTCTCTCCAGACATGAAAGAGACTAGTAAACTGCAGGTGCTTTGTGACATAATCATGGTGAGTTTTCTTTTGATCAAAAAGTACTATATCTTTGTTCTACCCTTCTGAATCAAATATAGCATAAAGTGTGTTAACATGGTTTCATCAGATTGTTGGCAGCACGGCCATGTTAGGGACCTGCTGAGGCAGTTTGATGTGGACCTTAATCTTTGGGGTATCCTCAACTAGCCTCGCTATGAGGCATTGACCTTTGACCTCTGCATAATGGGGTTCATAGTTCAGTGATTTCCCTCCAAATATTGGGGCCCATATGTTAATTGCCACCCATGCATATGGATCAAACAGAAAGATTTTTATTAGCAAAGGTTTTATGTGTAACGGATTTTAACTTTGAGGATTACTATTTTAACATAATTAGTGGGAAAGGATGCCTAGTTCCAAGAAATTACCAGCAATGACCAGAAAAAAGGTTACTGCATCTGCCAGAGCAAAAACTTCACCCCAAAAGCGTCATAATACAAGGACAGTGGACCAAAGTGGTTCTTATTTGAAAGCTTCAAGAACTGTAAGTAACAAGCCATCTTCATCACAAGGTACAGTGTCATCTGAGGCATCAAATAATGACGCTATCTTGGCCATGCTACATAAGTTGGACGATTCTAATAAAATACTCGCACAAAGGGTGGATAGGGTCGAGCAAAGATCATTCACCTCTAGCCCACTTGGCCAGGGGGTCCATGCTGTCAACTTTCGAAGAGGTGACCTACAAACCTCTCCACAAGCTGGCCTCAACCATCAAGCTACAACTAGGGGCCCGTCCTCGATGGTGACAGATAATCTGTTGGGACACCAACATCACGCTATGGAGGCAGCTGACCGCGTTCGCTTAGTTCATCAAGGCCAAGAGATGACTCGGGATGCTGTGTTACCCACAATGGACAACCTTCACCGCATTCCAACGGTAGCTGAGGCCGTGAACAATATATTGGCATCTTATGAAGCATAGAGTGAATGAATTGAAGCAAGGCTTGCTTGACCAGGGAGGGGTCAGAGATGTTATGAATGTTGGTGAGCTGCCCAGCAACCCTTTGAGGCATTGTCAATTCGTCTTCAAGGTAAGACTGTCAAGAAGTCTGGAAGGTATAATGCAGTAGATACAGTTAATACACCAGCTCATCTATGCTGGCCCAATGAGGGTTTTCAAGGCAATGTGGGCAAGAAACGGGCATTGTATGACGAATTGACAATGCCTCAATGGGTTGCTGGGCAGCTCACCAAGATTCATAACATCTCTGACCCCTCCCTGGTCAAGCAAGCCTTGCGTCAATTCATTCACTTTATGCGGGATGCGACATCCCTCCCCTGGGCAGCAGTTAGGAACGCTTGGGCATCTTTGATGCACGAGGTGGAAGAGGGCACTTTGGCATGGGGAGATGCCACCCAATGGGCGATCAACAGGCTAAGTTCTTCCCAAATATCCATGGCCAATGCACAAACATCAGCCCAGCCCCAACATTCAAGAAAATATGCAAATTCTACAATGACGTTTCTTGCTCCCATGATGGGCACCATGGGCAGTACTCGCATTTCTGCAGTTATTGTAACCACCAGGGCAGGTCAGCTACACATCCAGAGATTAAATGCAACACCAAATCCAGGGACAAATAGACAGAATTCTAACAATAATTAGGGATATGGTCGACCACTTAGGGACAAAGGTGAAGGGTTGGCTCACACAGAAGATGGAGTTCAGCTCTTACCTAAAGAAACAATAACCATGAATGAAAGTGATGAGCATATTTCTTGGTTTGGTTGTCAAAATTATGATAATAATGCTTTTTATCTTCAGGACAGAGACGTGTACCATCATAAATTTCAAAATCATGTTAATCAGTTATCACAGTCTGATAATTATGTATTTGGTTGTAATAATTCTATGTTATGTGATGAACATGACGGTTTGGTAAATTTTGGCCCCACAGTCGGGCAAGTGGAAACTTACATTATGTACAATCAATCTGACGCTAATCAATTTCAGGATGGCTGTCAATAATTGCATACTGGTGAACAAAATTGGATTCAATTTACGAATCGACAATTCATTGATCACTACAAAGGGAGTTCTATATTTCTTGTATTCATTCAAAAGGACCAGAAGGTGTTGTTGTATACTTGTACTGAACCACCAATTGGGTATTTAGAAATTGTGTATTCATGTGTTATACCACTGCATGCTAGTGACATTCCTGTTATTTTTGATTATGAAATACATTCAGAAGATGTGTTGCAGGGGGCGAGAGTAACTTATGATGATTTTATGAAAGAATGTAATTTTCAGCATTATTATGGTTTATCATACACTGAATATTTGCAAAATGTGATTGATGAGTTAATTATAATACAAGAAAAAGTTATGGACACAGCTCCAAGGGAGGTGTTGCAAGACAATGGTTACTTACCTCCTGATGGAAAGCTGCATATTGTCAATGGTCTTGCTGAAAATCAGCATGCTGATGACGTCGTTCTTTCCACTTCCGTCATTTGTCATAATTCACGTTTTTTAGGTGATGGGGTAGATTTCAACTTCAAAGGCAAGAATAGGGGCCATTTGGTCCATCAATCTACATGTTTTGAATTCATAGGACCAGACAGGGAGTCGGTGGCCCTATCTAATGTTCAAGAATTTTTTAAAAATTGCACATATTGTTAATGAAACTGGTACATCAAACTATAGGCAGGCCAGAATCCCGATTGAAAGTGGTCTTAATATTGAAGCTTGGGAAGAAAACTTGAGTAACTATCCTGATACCAGGCTTATACAGTACTTAAAGTTTTGTTTCCCCTTGTCCATCACAAAGTATAAGAAGTTAGATGTAGGTAAAGTTACAAACCATTACTCTGGCTTACAGCACCCAGGAGCAGTGACTCAGTACCTGGACAAGGAAAGGGATCTTGGGGCCATTTTGGGTCCAGTTAGGGATGAAGATAAGCATCTGGTTCACTGCCCCCCACTCCTTACCCGCCCTAAGGACAATAACAGAAAACGTTATCCCTGACCTTTCTTTTCCTCCTGGTCAATTGGTGAATGATCTGGTAGACAAACATAGGTTTGATGGATATAAGTTCACTCTTAGATACCCCTCTATAGACGATACTGTAGGAGAGCTAAAGAAATACGGTTCCCGAGCCTTACTTGCAAAGATTGACGTGGCCAGAGCATTTCGTTATCTCAGGGTCGATCCTGGAGATGCTCTCAACTTCGGCATTAGCTGGCAGGGCGACATATTCATTGATATGGCGGCCGTGTTCAGATGAACACACGGGGCGGCTGTGTTACAGCTTGTCTCTGACGCAATTGCGCACTTCATGCAAGCCAAGGGCTACAAGATGTTCCCATATATTGATGACTACATACTGGTTGCTTCAGAAGAGGTAGCGGACACTGCTTTTCATTACCTGTCGGGTTTGCTTGTTAAACTCGGTCTCCCCATGAATTCAGATAAGAGAACGCCTCCTGCTAAAGCTATTACTTACTTGGGCATCAACATTGACCTTGAATCAAATATTTTAAGTATTGACCAGGAGAAGTTGGCAGCCATACACATGGAATGTGGGCAGATTAAAGATAAGAAATACCTTACCAAGAGGGGCTTTCAATCACTATTATGTAAACTCCTCTATCTTCATAAGTGTGTCAGGCCTTCCTGGATCTTTATTAATAGAATGTTAAAGTTATTTAGAGATAATCATGGTGCAAAGAGATTTCCCCTCACTGAAGAGTTTCACAGAGATCTGCAATGGTTTTTTATTTTTTTGCCTAAGTTCAATGGGGTCACGTACATAGATAAGCCTGAAATCCCAGATAACAGAACACTGTACATTGATGCCTGCTTAACTGGCCTGGGTGGAGTATGGGGCCAACAAGTGTACGCTACACCAGTTTCACCCATTATTGGCAAGACTCTCAAAATTGTGCACCTTGAAATGTTGAATGTGGTAGTGGCCCTTAGATTATGGGCCGCTGAATGGGCTCATTTGGATGTGAAGCTCTTTTGTGATAATTTAGCTGTAGTACAAGTGGTCCAGACCAGCAAAACTAAGGACTCTTTCCTGGCAGCTTGCATATGCAACATATGGCTTCTGATGGCTACCTATGATATTGATCTTCAGGTGCAGCATATAGCTGGTAGCAAAAATGACATAGCTGACCTTCTTTCAGGAATCCATTCAGATAAACCAACTAACAACTCTCTCTTTCAGCATTTGCAGAATAATTACCAATGAAGGCGAATACCTGAGCAATATGTTAACCTTCTCCTTCATATATAATTTCAGGGTCATCCTCTGCTTCAAGGAGACTCCTGAAGGCGGCATGGTCTCAGATAGAGGTAGCTTACAGACCCTCCACCAGATCAGCACACTCCACTCACTTTAGAACATTCTTATCATTTTTAGTGTATGTGGCACTCCGTATTGATATATCTTTGCATAACATCTTGGCATTTTTGCAATACTTACATGAAGATACAATTTCTTCCAAGGTTATCAGAATTACATATCATCTGTCCATGCTCAGGCCCAGTTTTATGGCATGAACTGTGAGATTATGGCACATGAGGCCATTGCTAGCTTCCTTCGCAGCATTTCAATTGATTCTAAATTCTCCCCCACCCCTAGGGGTGTTTTTGATGTCCATACATTGTACAGAATTTCATTGACATGTGACAATTTAGCTGACCATTTAGCTCCATCTTCCTTTACAGCATTTTATGGCTTCTTCCGCATATCCAACATTGCCCCTCACAGTGCCTCTAAATTTGATCCCAACTATCATTTCACCAGAAAAGATATTATATTTGGGCCCCCAGGGGTCCATATGGTCATTAAGTGGACCAAAACTCTTCAGCATCACAGGTCCCACAAAGTAGTGCCACTCCCAACCATCCAAAATCACTTTTTATGTCCAGTCAGGGCCCTTAGGGCCCTCCTGGCTTCCAGAATTCTCCCACCCTCAGCCCCCCTTTTTGTTAATAATTTTTCACCCTATGGACAGGTTATTGACACTCATGTTAGGGATGCACTCAAGAAATCTTATCCCAGATCAACATCCCACTGAAACCCCATGGTTTTCATACTTTTAGACGATCTGGGGCCACCCTAGCATTTGATAACAACATATCACTGCAAAATATTATGGCACATGGGCTTTGGAGAAGTTCCGCCTTATGGACATATCCCCTCTACATTTGCCCGTGTCATCCCTACTCACTTCTAGCTGGGCTTGGGGCTTTTAAAATTTCCTAAATGTAAATTTTAAAGGCTCTGAGCCTTCTTGTGTACTAACATGTATAATAAAATCTCCCAATATGTATTTTTCTGTGTCTTGGCATCGCAAACCTTACACATGACCTTTGACCCTGACACAGTGCCACACTAGAATTGACCTTGAGATTGACCTATGGGATATGACCTGTGAACTATGGCTGGGTTTGAATCTGCAAACTGTTTGCAGCACGGCCATGTTAGGGACCTGCTGAGGCAGTTTGATGTGGACCTTAATCTTTGGGGTATCCTCAACTAGCCTCGCTATAAGGCATTGACCTTTGACCTCTGCATAATGGGGTTCATAGTTCAGTGATTTCCCTCCAAATATTGGGGCACAATGCTAATTGCCGCCAATGCATATGGATCAAACAGAAAGATTTTTACCTACCAACCCACCTCTGTTACACAGGAGTTAGCTCGAATGCTTCCCAGGTTAGCTGGACCTCTTGTGCTTGACCACCACTTGAGAGTTCCCTTAGGGTGATATGGCTAACTGGTTACAGGTCTCCTGTAGGATTGATGTGGATGCTGTAGACAGGGAACATAGGCTGGCCCCGGCTGACCCGGGTTTCCCCATCTCGAATTGGACTTTCGTTTCAGATAATTGAGCTGGACCTCTAGTGGCTTGACCCGCCACTAGTGAGCTCCCTGGAGTCATATGGCTCAATTTGGTATCAAGGGTATCTCATCATTTGGACCATGAGTATGGTCCCATAACAGGCTGGACCCGGCCGACCCGGGCTCCCCCTACCTAACTAGACAATTAATACTTTATAACCTGCTGTGAATGTTATGTTGAAGTTTGTATATTGTAACCTGCTGGTATAAATTATGTTTTACCTGTGATATGTCGATATGTTTATGTGACTTTTAACCCTCTTGGGTACTACCATGCTGGTATTCACTACCCCCTCTTAGGGGGCTTTTAAAATTTCCTAAATGTAAATTTTAAAGGCTCTGAGCCTTCTTGTGTACTAACATGTAGAATAAAATCTCCCAATATGTATTTTTCTGTGTCTTGGCATCGCAAACTTCACACATGACCTTTGACCCTGACACAGGGCCACACTAGAATTGACCTTGAGATTGACCTATGGGATATGACCTGTGAGCTATGGCTGGGTTTGAAGGCTAAAATGCTCACAACTGATGAATGGACCCTAAATCATGCAGTTCTTGTGTTGTGGAAAGGGTATTGTTAATCACTCTTCTACTTCATTTTGGCATGTGACAGCCAAATTCTTAAACTTTCCCATCAGTTAATAGACACAGATTCTTACAATTAGGGCAAAGGTCCTGTTACAACAGTAAAAATATTGCTACGACAACCCTCAATGATATAGATAAACATAAACCTAATTGCAACAAATCACCTGACAGAAAATATTTATTCCTTATATTAATTTCTCATCCAATAACAGACATCAATTCCTTCCACAACTGGTTTAATTATTAATTTTGCCTACATGAATTGAGACTATCATACACCATCATACTTACGATATTGATATTAGATACTGGAACAATTCATTACAGTAACAATTATTTAAACATATTCTCTGTTTTCAGCTTCCCTGGGAAAATGTCAAAAATGCTCTTTTATACCTTTTTGATGCTACTTATCAGGAAGAGGTTTGTGTTATCTTTTAAATGAATTTTATAATTGACAGGTTGTTTTTGATATTAAACATAACATTGCCATAAAGAATAGAAACTGTGAGATCAATCAAGCGATGAAATCTCTCATATAAGAGAGGGTTTGTGTTTAAATACTGTAACATGGTTACATAAATACTTCATATATAAACATGGTTGTCATGCTTTACACAAAATTTATGATTAATTTGTCACACTTGCCTAATATTTGCACATTTGATATTTTATAAAAAAAATTTCTGTGTAAATAAACAGCAAGGATAAATGTTGTATCATACAGAAAGATTTAAGTGAACTATCATTTGTAAAAGAGACATTGTTGAGTCCAGTCAATTTAATTACGTTAAGAATGATTCATGGTGATATCTCTCCCTTGCATTCCTCTTGGAGAACATCCTAGAAACCACCAGTATGTTTTACAGTCAAAGTGATAACCCTAACACGTTAGTTTGTACTTAGCTGGTTCAGAATTTAGAATGAAACTTTGTTGTTTTTAATTTACTGGTCTTGAAGATCTATATGTCACTAACATATTTCATGATGTCATTAAACTTATAACAGAAGATACACAATGTAAGACTATATATATATATTCCATCAGTGACTTTTTCAGTTTAAAAGTGTTCTTGTTACTTTGTTAAAAATGTGCATACAGCTTTAAATTAAAATTAAACTTAACATTGTTATTTTCTGTTATTTTTATTTTTCTTATGACAATGTAGAGTGCTGTTTTTGTAGGTCTGCCTTAAATAAAAAGGCCAGTTGTAATTTCTTGGCTGTCATCTCCATACCTGTAGGTTTGAATCAAGCCCATGATAACTTGTGGGCTTCACTAAGAGTCTCTGTTAATGTGACTATCTGCTAAAAAGGCAAACTCCTATGCTCAGTTACTAATATTTGCTAACATGTTCCTCATTTCTATATTACACTTTTTGCAGGTGTTATTCCACAAAATCCTTGAAAACCATTTTTCTGGAGAGGCTAAAATGCAACTGAAAGTTTGGCAAGTAGTAAAAGATTTTCCAGCTGTTCTCGACTTCATCAAGGCTGCGACTCAGGTTTCTTTTGCTATGATGTTGCACAAGCCACAGCTAGATTACAAACTTTCTAAAGACAAATATCTAGGGCATGATGTACAGGAGTTATACTGGAATAGTATGTCTCCTGTAACTGAAAGATATCATGTACACAATGTTTTCCCAGCAATCTGCAGAGGTGAAAGTGTTCTGGTTAAAGGTAAAGTATATCTAAGACAGTTTTCAGATGAATCCTCAGCATGACTGCATAATAACTAAAATGTTTTTGCTTTGTGGAGTAGTTTTCACCACATGGGAGTGTGATTGATGCAAGGTGGAGAAGTCTTTATGTGTGACATACTATCATGTAAATCATAGACTTTCAGTGATATTTGTTGAGTCACAAACTGTGTATTAAATAATTAAAACCTTCATTTGTTATTATTTAACATAAATCACAAATAACTATGAACTGTATGATATACATGTCAATGTAATGGCTTTACATTTGTACCCATTGAGATTTGTTCGTAATGACTCTGAACATCTCCACTCAATCAGACATTTAAAAATCTTAGTTCAGAAAATAACAAAGTACCCTTGTTTCCAGCTGAAATATATTCTCAGGGATTTGGAGTTTTTACTTAGCTAACACATTTGCACACGAACAGCAGAAAGTACATACACTTATGTGTAAACTGTGGAAATAACATATTCAGAAGACTTCAAAATGATTCCCTATGGAACATTGTGTCACAAAATATTGAGAATTTATGGTTTTCACTGCTTTGCCACAGACATCGTAATCAACAGAGCAATGGAATATTACCCTGCAGAGAAATGTTTACTTATCAGTTGTGTTCAAAATAACGGTTTCAGATAGACTGCTGCTCATAAATGTCTGTCGGAGGCATTACCCAATTGAATGGGCTTTAATTAGTCTCTTCAGTATCAATCAATTTTATGCTCACAGAGAAATTGTTCATGTGTTATGCACCTTGCAGACCTCCACAATGGCTTCAGCTGAAAGAGTGATCCTTGAGTTTAGTTAAGCAGGTATTGTGAGTTGTACACTTCTTCCAATTAACAGACCAAATGGAATGTTATAAAGGTTTTATTGTAAAAATATGATAATATTTCATGAAATGGTTAGTTGTTGTTGATGTACATGGTCATACTTTAGCCAGGCTGAATTTGTGGGTCATTTTACAGCCAGTACATTATTTGATTAAACGATTGTTCAACTAAACACCAGCAAGAACATGTAATGACAGACCTTGGCTTTTTGAGTAATCCCAAATATGTTGAAGCCATTAAGGTGTCAAGCTATTCAAGATCCTGACCAAAGGAAAATTATTAGGTATAATTTTATTGGTTATTAAGTCATCCTTTTTGTGTTACACACAATATTAGGGCAAAATAATAACATATTAATGATACAACGTCATATGAATAATTTATGTTTTATATTTTTGTTATATGTTGTATTATGTGTCTCATCCTACATTTGTACTACTTCAATTTGCACTTATTATTTAAACATGTGTTTTTGTCGAAGCATTTAATGGGTCACAAAGGCAGAGTTGTAACAAACTTACCCGCTCCTCTGCGATCAGAGTTTGAACCCTAGCTCAACCCCAACTAGGAAAGCTTGTACTTGTTCAGTGTTGGTTAGCAATTTACAGTACAGAACCTCGATGAACTGTAAATGCTGGTTTCCACATGTGTTTGATATGCCATACATGACCTTTTACTGAACACCCTTTTTTATATGTCGATATTGTCACCGTTTATAATAACAAGTCTCTTGCATTGCTAGTTTATATATTTTGCTAGTCCTCTTGCTGCGATATATTGCAGTTAGTATCACTCATTAAGTGGAACTAAATTTCTTTATTATCCCTAACATAGAGATTTAATATACATACAACATTTTAGCTCCTATTTCAGTTACTCCACAGTTTAATGGATTGAAGCTCTTGGTCTCAAAGATAGGAATATTGTATGTTAAAGGTTCAGAGGGCACAAACATGAGCAAATCATGCAATTTATATCAGGGAATACCTAATGATAATGTAACGGTTTCATTTGGAATAAACCAAATACCATAATGTATCTACAGAATGTCCTGGAGGATGCACTTATTAAACAGGAAGACACAGACCATCGCAAGAGCTTTGTGTTTTTTTAGCGACCCTACATTATACAATTAAATAATGTTAATACATGACGTTTTGTAGCAAATTTAAAATTCATTGGTATCACTTATACTATGTGCAAATAACAAATAGTTTCACATGGTCCAATGGGTTAAACATCAGAAATATCTTTGTTTCTTAATAACTGACTGTTTTTGTTACAAAATGGTCGTATAAGTATTAATTTTTTTTTTTATTTGGGGTTTTACGTCGCTTTCAACACTGTACAGGTCATATCACGACGGGTAGTTGGAAGGGCAGAGGAAACCAGTACATATAGTTCGCTAGGGTTCTGTACTGTAAACTGCCGACCAACGGCAAGCAACTACCAGCTTTCCCACTTACGGCCATGACGGGGATGGAACCCCGGCCGCAGAGGTGGGAGGCGAGAGAGTGTTACCACTCTGCCACCGTGGCCCCCCGTATAAGTATTAAGGGGACACTTATTCAGAATTTATGGTAGATGTAATTAAACTGGATTTCACTCAAATATAGGTCAGTAATGTAAAAAGGAAATGATCAATAATATTTCCACACAAGCAACATCATTATTTATATTAATTTAGACTGTAACATGGGTACAACTATTTAATTATTGAATGATTTTTTTAAAGATTTAAGTTTTTAACTTAAACAGGTACATTTTTGCTTAGGAGAGGTAATTGCTCCCAAACAGTTTTTATTTATCAATTGAATATTAGTGTACTATATAGACCTATTTAGATCTGTGGCAATTGGACTGTGACATGATCTGCATAAAAATATGCAACAATATAAACTACTTAGTTCAATATCGTTTTATTGTAAGTTCAGGACTTTTCACCAGTGAACACAAAACAATAAATTTTTCCATCTGTGACACTCGGTCTATTAAAATACTAATGAAGAAGGGATTTGCAGAAATTGTCGTTAAAACTCATGTTTGCATTCTTATGATAGACTTTGTGGTGTGCATATTGCATTAGATTGGTGTAAAACAATGCATATTTTATGATATATATTTTAGAGACTCCACTTTTATTAAGACCCGAAAACAGATGGATTTATTTGAGTGGTAGATACAGGGTGATTCATCCTATTTTTGTGACTGATGAGACACAGTGCTGGCAAGCTGATATTTTTTATTATACCTGATTTTCATTTAATCCAAATAACAATTGACAATATTCTTCTGTCAACATATTATCTGTTATTTTTATTTGCGACCAACCTAAGTAATGCCTTTGTTTAAACCAAGTATCCTCTAAAAATCATTATTTATATGCCACTATATTCAGACAGAGCAAGGAAGAGAAATACACGGAAGAAACAGATGAATGAAAGAGAACACAAATGCTTTGGTGTATTGTCGCATGTGTACAGTCTTCTTTTCTGACCATATATTGTTAAATTTACTGTGAAATTGTGTTTTCAAGATTTATACTGATTTCCTGTGAAAGTGTAATTTGTAATAATTTTGTAAAGTTCTGTGACTTGTCATAGTTTATCAGTTGCAATTTAAGTAAAAATTACTGGATGAGGATGAACATATTATACAATTGGTAGCAGGAGTACTGTTAATCTTTATGAGTGATATAATTTTTCGATATATGTCTACTTGTTTAACTTTCATTATCAACCATTTTGCATAAATAATAAAAAGTAGTCTATATTTAAAGAAATAATGCAAACAATTACTGTCATATATATAAATATGGGCATTAGAAATATAAAAAAACCCTTCAATTTTAAATTTGCAATTTCTCTTTCACTTCTGCATGGATTTTAAAGCAACAAAAACAAGGAATAGCTACGTAAAACCCCTCCCAACGATGAATATAACAGGTTAACTATGCAGACTAAGTACCATAAATAAAGTAAAAAATAAATGTTTTCTTGGTTGCTAATCAAAGATTAAAGCTCTTGGTGGTGTTCCACTGCAGCCGGCCCTATAACAGATTCTACGACTCTTGCATTATTCCAAGAGCTTTTATTTAAGCTGGTGTTGCTCAAATTTCCAACAAATTTCCAAAGTAAAATCAATGCATTTTCGGCAAGTTTCAAAACTATTCAACTTAAGACTGTTGAAAAACTTCAACCCAAGTTATGTAAAAATGTCCCCCCCCCACATTACAAATCAATTCACAAACTTATAGAAAAAAATTAAAGTTTTTTTTCTGGCAAATTGGCAAGATATTTTGAAGTTTCAAATCCTCAAAATCTTTGGGGAACCTTAAAAGTTTTTCAAAGATCAAAAGCCTAGAGGTTGCAGCCAAAAGTCAAAATATTTTTCCCAAATGTCAAAGCTTCTTCAAAGTGTTTGCATTATTCTTTGGGATATTTTGGGGAGGTGGACCAAGGTTTCATTGGATTTGGCCCATTATTATTATTTTGGCTGAAGTCTTTTTTAAGTTCATAATGAAATATTTTATTTTTGTTAAGTTTAAAATCTTTTAAGTCTAGATTTTAAAAAATTGAATTCTTTTAACTTCAAATTTTTATTCACTCACATACTAACTCTGTCGCTCATCTTGCTTATTTTGTGTGTCTTTGGGGCCAAATTGTATTATGTGGGGTGGTGTAATCCTTTTTGTTTTGTGAATGTTTAGCTGAATATTGTTTTGTTTGGAAGATTCAGGTGGTCCTGAAAAAGATTTTGTCTCATATGCAAGGCAGTTTCCCAAATGTAAGTGAAGATTCAAGGCCAAGAGGTCAATTGAAGGTTAAAAGAAGTTGAGTTTGAGGATTTTATTTACATGTTAGTTGTAAAATAATATTTTAAAAATTAACAAAAATTGGAAATTTTTAAAACACCATACAATAACCACAAGTAATGGTGACAACTCATCAATAACAGCAAGTAATAGTGACAACTCATGTCCACAACAAGTTTACATGTTCACAACTCATGTTTAACATACAAACTAAAAATAATTGTAAAACTATAATTATACGGTAACAATAAAATAGTTCCAGTATAGCCGATAGGGGGAACTAGGGTCATGCCTAGCCCTGCCTAGTAAGAGTTCAAGTGAAGAAGTGATAGGGGGCCACCAGGGAACTGCCTGGTCCTGCCTTGGACTACAATGTCTGTAAATCTGTTGATTGTCATAATCGAGAGGGGGACACCCAGGGTCAGCCTGGGGCCACCTAAATCCTGTTCGCAAACCATGTAACAGGGTGGAAAGGTGGGTTCAAATTTTCTGAAACACTTCTTACTTTGTTAACAACTAAATCCAATATGGCACCTGGTATAAACAAAGTCAAATAATTGAACCCTTAATATGTGCTGATTGGTTGCCATGAAATGTAAATAACTAATTAGTGGGACCTAAATATTTAAGGTGTGAAACTGAAGTAGCAGACCCCTAGCAGGCCGTGCTATGCAAAGTTTCCCAAATGTAAGTAAAGATTCAAGGTCAAGAGGTCAACTGAAGGTTAAAAGAAGGTGAGGATTGAGTTTGAGGATTTTATTTACATGTTAGTTGTAAAATAATAGTTTAAAAATTTACAAAAATTGGAAATTTTTAAAACACCAAGCCCAATCAAAGAGAAGAAGGTATTATATCCGCAAAAGTTGTGGGTATAATGGAAGGAGCCAGGACACGTTCTGGAGATAGGTCCATACTGCAGCACTCCTCCATAAACCGTGTGCCATAATGTGTTGGAGTTGAATGTTGTTATCATAAGCTAATGTAGCTGTCCTAATGTAGATCTCCTAAAGGTGTGGAACCCATGACCCACTAAAGGAATGCCAATATTTGTCAAGACTTTCCTCAAACCATCTCTGATGGTGGTATCAATCACAGGGTGAAAAGGGGGATCATTGTGGGCAAATAATGGACCAGAAGGGGGGATGTTTCTAGATTTTAATAAGTGTTTGATAGCTAAAACTGGGCACAAAATCTTATTGTTTAGTGCAGGAATCTGCACAAAATGATGTGCTGCACTATCCTGAAGGGTTTTGGTCCATTTCAACAAAATATGGGCACCAGGGTCTAGAAATAGGATATCCTGTCTCAAAATGTGTTTATTTATATCAAACTTAAACCTAGAGTGAGGGGCAATGTTGGACATCCGAAGAAAAGCAAAGAATGCCAACAGGAAAGCTGCTCGGAAGAAAGGGAGGTCCTGTAAAATATCACAAGTTTTGGAAATAGCAGAGAGTGTTGAAAGGTCAAATACACCCCTGGGGGTAGGGGCAAATTTGGAGTTGATTGAAATACTTCTTAGGTAAGATGTTATCAACTGGTGAGCAAACGGAGCCAGGTTCCAGCCAAACCTCTTCCCAGCTGTTTTTAAAGATGAGATATAATTGAGCAGAACTTTGTAAGAAATAGAATTGATGTGGAGAAATTCCATGAAAGCCAGCAAAGAATGTATTGATGGTTCAACTGGAAGTGACATGAATATAGTGAATGACAAATAAGTCCTGAGATGAGTATTGTGAACACATCTGGTGGAAGGTCGGTAGGCGTACTTGGCTCTGTTGAGGGCAGATCCAACCAAATGGGATGGAGGAAGGTGTAGATCTGAAATTACAAATGAGTTTCAAGGTTAAAGTGACTTGCAGGTATTCTTTCCCAAATATAGTTAGCCATCAACATGGCCAGTACATCATTATGCTCAGTTTTGTCAGAATAAATTCTTGCTAAAGTATCTGCAATGATATTATATCGCCCTGGAATGTGTGAGATATCAAGGTCAATGTCATATGAAGCAGTAAGTAGCCAAATATTCCTGATGCAGAGGGCCTGGAATGGATCTTTGGTTTTTCCGGTCTTGACCAACTGAACCACTCCCAGATTGTCACAATTAACCTGTAAAGCTCTGTGTCGCCAGTAATTACCCCAAGCTTGTAAAGCCACCACTATATTTAGCATTTCAAAGTGTATAATCGACAGTTTAAGGTCACCAAGGTTATGAATAGGTGTGCCTATCCTGCCATACTGCCCCCATACCGGTAAGACAAGCATCCAAAAAGAGAGACTGTGAATCTTCAATCTCAGTTTTCTTGATATAAGAAATGCCATTGTAAGTTGGTAAGAAGGTAAAAAACCACTGAATATCTTTGTGGAATTCTTCAGTGAGTTTGATTTTATGCAAATGAGAATTCTTCCTAAAAAGCTATAAAATCCTATTAATGAAAGTCCTGGACGGCTTCACACATTTCTGTATGTAAATTAGCTTACCCAATAAGGACTGAAATGGCTGTTTTGAAAGACTATTCTTGTTACTGACAGCCACACATTCTGCATATATTGCCTCAAGTTTTTCTTGTGCAATACTCATAGTATTAGTATAAATATTGGTGTCAATACCAAGACATGCCAAGTTCTTTGTGGGAGCAGTGAGTTTGCTTTCGTTAATAGAAAGGCCCAGTTGACGTAAAAGGTCACAAAGTGATGTGAATTCTTGTGAAGCCTTATGTTTAGAAGATACGACTATGTAGTCGTCTATGTAGCAGTGAATTTTTACATCTCTCTTTGCCATAATGAACGCAATTGCGTCGGACAAAATCTAAAACGCTCCAGAACCGTGCGTCAAGCCGAACGCAATCGCAAGGTCGACGTAAAATGCGCTGGCCCATTTAATTCCAAATTTAAGCGCATTTGCAGGATCTACTCTGAGGTTGCGAAAAGCACGAGCTACATCTACTTTGAACAAAACCATGTCACCTTCAGTCTCGCGTATGTCTTGCACAATGCTGTCAATGGAAGGGAACTTTAATATGAAAGGTGAATGGTCGAATTTGTTCTTGTCCACGTGGTCATTTACAGACTGACCATTGGGGTGTGATAGATTCAATATAACTCGCCTTTTGTTTACATCTTTGGGCCGGGTTAATAATGGAGAACAATGAAACTGGTTGTGGTCAATATCTTGAATAGGACCCAATATAGCTCCTAATTTCTTTTCTTTGTTAATGTATTCTTGCACCTGACTGGGATATTGACAAGCGGAATAGTGCTTGGAGATTTCTTTGTTACATAATTCATGGGGGTTAATTAGAGACAATGGATAGCCGAATTTGATATATTGAAGAACTCTTTTATCCGAGTAGTCTTGCAGATAATTTTCCCAAGCTTCAACATTAAGACCGGATTTTATGGGGATTCTGGCTGACTGATAATTAGGAACTCTAGTGCTCAAGATATAATCAGCCACCTTTAACAAAGTATCAATGGAGGAAATTTCCACTGGTTCTCTATCTGGACCCACAAAAAAAAAGTCAGTGGCAGCCTGAGCAAGGTAACCAAATTTCTTATTCGGATAATTGAAATCAGTGGCCGCTTTCTTGACCACTTCATTAGTCAGTTCATTATTCTTGTGTTCAGAAGCAATGTAACTTCTGTCATTGTCAACAATATGAGGTTTTTGGGTGTGCAAACCCTTGTCATAATTAGCTTTCTGGCCAGATTGATTGGCCTCACAATCAAAGTTAAGATCATCCCTCAGTATAAGTTTGTCAATAATCTGAGATATATACTCTTCATATGTACACTTATAAGAATCAATTTGTAAGTCTTAACAATAATTGTCGTATGCCAATATAGGGTTGTTGGAAATATGACCATCCCCTTCGTAAGCTTCAGCCCCTACCTTCAAGGTGGAGATGTCAAAAGAAGCAGTAACTCTAAGCATACCTATCAATGGGCATATGGAAGCAAGCAATCCACACAATTGTTCTTATCTTCAATACAGATATAATAACCTGAAATTTCTTGATCTGGACTACCTTGTATATAAGCTATCTTAGCCCATTGGTTTTCAAGCAAAATACCATGGTCAAAGAAATACATATTCTGGCCACCTGAATTGTGCATACTTTGCCCAAAATCTTCGTTATTAGCATATTTAGCAACATTAGCACCAGCCTGGTTATTTATCACAATCGTGTGTGAATGTTCCTGTCTATTATTATATACATGTATTGGTTTTATAACATTTCCATCACACATGAAGTTAGACAATTAAATCATAGGTTTCTCGAACCCATTACAACTATGTGACTGACCATTATGTCCAATCAATTGGGGATAATATTCATACCCAAAACCACCGTGGTTGTAATACCCAGTATGACAGTGGTTATAAACATTCAATTCATGATTAATAACATAATTATGTGTAACATCATTGCAATTGTAAACATCATTATTAGTCAACATCAATGTCCCAGAATGACCTCCACATTGCACAAAACTGTTCATATTATTTTTATTTACATCAGCTTTTAACCGAAGTTCGTCAATACTATCATTATAATGTTCTAATTTACAGTCTTTTGTCTTTTCAGAATTACGAAGTTCAAGTCGTGGCCCTAAACTCCGAGAGTGGTCCAGGGGTCGACCAAATACTTCCAGATGGCTTTGTTTCCTGAGTGTTGCTGGTATTGCGATGGAAACACCTAATTTCTGGGTGTCCCAAGGAATGTTCTTGCTTATAACAGAAATTACAGAAATGTTTGTAAGTCCCATGATGTCCTTCACTTGAACAAGATCCCTCGTTAAAATATCTGCAGATCCTGGTTTTAGATCTAGAAAGGTTGACAGATTGGGTGTTATGCATAGCGAGCTGGGAGTTGCTGATCCTATTCAATGACCACTGCATAATGTCTGCCCAGCTTAATCTGCCCTCCTCAATATCAGTCATGGACACAGCCCATGCTGATCTCACAACTGGCCAAGGTAGAGAGACGGCATCTCGCATGGCTGCCGCCATCTAGATCAACATATTCTTGGCTAAACTATGGTCATCAATTAGGAGGATGTTTAAAATCTGACCTGATGCCCATTGGGCCAATATGAGATCATGGTAAGATGGTTTTCTAAGGTGTGATGCAGAAACTAGTCCTTCGTTGGGACATCTAAATTGGGGGCCTAAAGTTGTAGTGTCAGTTGTATTATAACGCCCAGACTTCTTCCTGATGACATTAGGCTTACCTTGCATGGCTTCTTTATCTGCCTGGTGGTCGTAAGTTGCCAGCAATTGAGACACAGCTGAAGAAATATTAGGAATAGATCTCAATACCTCCATCCTGGGCACTACCGCATCCTTAGTGTCAGATGAAACTGTGAGCTGTGGTGGCATCATATGAGGCAATGGCTGATCACTTGCTGCAGCTTGTTGGGTAGCAGTTAAGCCTTTTTGATTGTTTGTAGAAAGAACTGTGGGTGTGAGGTAATAGGAGTTGAACTTACACTACCAGCACATTCGAATCTGTCCATCCGCTTTGAAAGTTCCTGGTTTGAAACATCAAGCTTATTCAACATTTCGAGTATCGTCTGCCCTGTTGAAACTGATATAAAGTTCTGGCTCATAGAAGGAACAGTACTCACCGCAATCTGGTCCTGAACTTGGAGGTACGAGACTCCATGGACTGATACTGAAGATTTATTCTTCCTAGGTTTCTTTGGTGAAGTCCTAGCTTTATCAGATGCTCTAGTTTTCCTTTTACCTTGGGTAACAGGCAACTTTTTCCGTGTTGATGGCATCTTTAAAATCATTAAAACAATTTGTAGATTAATAAAGTTCAAATTTTCTGAAACACTTCTTGCTTTGTTAACAACTAAATTCAATATGGCACCTGGTATAAACAAAGTCAAATAATTGAACCCCTAATATGTGCTGATTTTTTGCCACGAAATGTAAATAACTAATTAGTGGGACCTAAATATTTAAGGTGTGAAACTGAAGTAGCAGGCCCCTAGCAGGCCGTGCTATGCATAGTTGCAGAAGGCTGTTCTAGTGGTCTCGTCCCTTGACACGAGAAAGGATGACAGCATGGTTTGCAATCTGGTCCACAACCTGCTGGTCGATCGAAAAATGCTGGGTAAGTCTGCTGGGGCTTGTAACTGAAAGTTGCATTGTTGTGTCTGATCACATGCTGATTGCCATACCTTTGGAGATGTCGTGTGCTGAGGCAGCAGATGCACTGGCTCCTTGTTCTGAAGATTTGCTGAGTCCCTTGCATCTGATGCACATCTTCAAGGAGTTAAATTTATCCTGACAATACAGTTCTGCCTCTCTGTCATTCTTTTAGAGCCTGGCCAGACTTGGCATGCGTGAGTTTGCTGTAGCGAGCCCTTTGGGATTTGAACCAAGTCTTGCACACCTTGACAGACAACTTGCGGCTGTTGGCAAACCTTTTTCACAGGCATTCCTTCCTGGCATTCCTTAAAATGTTCATTGGCCTTGTCTTACAACTCCTCATGCTCCTTCATAAAGTCCACAATTGCCTCCTCATCCGAGTTCATCAGGTAGATGCTTGTCATGTGCTTCTTGTGCCTGGATTGTGATTAAGATGTGCTCGCCTCTCTTCCACCCTGTGTCCATTCCTGTGTCACTTTTTTCTGTCCTTGCATGCTTTTCTGCCACCCCCCCCCCCCCCACCTCCCCTCTGCTGAGTGTGTGGTTTCCTCCCTCCTGGTCTCCTCCCCCTGTTTCTGTGCCTCTTCGTCCCTCTCTCTTGCCTCCCTCTCCTCCCTCCTCCCCTGTATATCAGTAGCTGTATCCCCCAACACAAACTCTGTCGAAACATCTGTGGGGACTTCTATATTCCTCACTCTTCTATCCTTTTTAGGGCCCATATTTCTTTGTAAAAGCAGCATTTAAAAAAACAAAAGCCCAAGTAAAAGTCAGCCTAACTTGTACCTCAACATTAAATCCTAGTTACTTTGTGAAAAAAGACTTATTCTTAAACACTGCCAGGTGTTCAGGCACTTAACCACGACAAACCAGTAAGTTCTGCCCGACAAGACGATTACAGTATAGGACAAGACAGGAAGTGTGTCTGACAAGCTGTAGAGACCCATGACAAGATGATTTCTAGGTGGTCGGAGCCAAGGTCTGGATACAGAGTTGGCGTGGTTCTGTGAAATATCAAACATGTTTGATACTTTGCCAATCCATCGCAACAAGCCAGGAAATTACAAGCAATCCTAACTGACTCTATAAACATTGCTCCCAATCGTCTAAAATCCATAGTTACCAACAAGTCGGCCCCAGTGGATCACCCCCAAAAGGGTTGTACATCCTTTTCAACAGCCCTTGGCCCTCAGCATTGCCATTTGTAGTCGTAAAATCAACACAGAGGTGACATACAAATCTGAATTGCAAATGAGACAGAGGCAGTCCCTACAGAGATTGGAAAATGGCAAAAATGACAAGGGTGGTCCAGACAAATTTAAAATAATGCAAATTAGACAGGTAGTGACTACATATAACAAGAAAGGCAAATGAAACATGGATGGTCCCTACAGATTTCAAAAAATTGCAAATGAGACATGGGGGTAATTACAGATTTACAAGCTCTCGTGGGGAGATGGTATATGAATTTTTCTCTAAGTGATCGCCGGAAAAATATGACATGCAGTCAGGCCAAAGGAACAATACAGGGAAGGACTGACTAATCCTTGCACAGATCGTGAGCTTAAAATAGAATATCAGGGTGGAAAAGTTAAACGGTGATGACCTTTAAGAGTTAATGAATATCAATATAATGTATGGCCATTTAGGTGATTTTAACTGAAGAAAAGAGCTTATGAACTTATATGAGTAAGCATTGACCTAAGCATTGACCTAAGAAATAACTCAAGATATTTCACCAGTACCTGTACAGATGGAAATTTTCAAGTATCACGAACCACAAGCCCCTACTTGGTTTATATGGGTCTAAGTGCACTTCAACCACGATATCACCAAACGTGCAATGCTGAATATTAACCTTGTCTGGTTATGAGTACAGTATGCATCAAGCATGGTAATGCCAATGCAGTTAGCAGACTTTCATTTGCCACCACTTTACCCGATCCACCAGTGCCGAATGAAGTAGAACATTTTGATGGTACAACAGTCACATTACAACATATCAAATCATGGATATCAAGAGATCCAATTATGTCTAAAGTATGTCTATACACATCAATTGGTATCGCTTTAAGGCTTACAAAAATAGGCAAAATGATATATGATGGATGTGTTCTATGGGGAGCCCCTGTTTGCATCCCACCATAGGAAAGAATAAAGATCCTGGATGTGCTTCATGAAATGCACCCAGGTATTTCTAAAATGAACGTGTTAGCCCAAACTGCTGCTTGGTGGCCAGGAATTGACAAGGACATTTAAAGTAAAGTTAAAGAATGTAGTCCTTGTCAAGAAAACCAAAATCAACCAGCATAAGCTCCACTGCATCTATGGGAATGGCCCCGTATTACATGAACTACACTACATATTAATTACACCAGACCATGAATGGGTAAAAAGTTCTTAGTGTCAGTGGTGCAGCATCTACGTTTCTAGAAGTTAAGATAGTTGATACAGCCACATCTGCAAGCACAATTGAAAAGTTGTGAAAAAATATCTGCCACTCATGGGGTACCCAAGAGCATTGTCAGCGACATAGTTCTGTCTTCACTAGTAAAGAAATGAAAGAATTCTTCAAGAAGAACAACATCCGCCACATTTGCACTGCCCCATTCTACCCATCATCAAATGGAATGGAAGACAGATATGTACAAAATTAAAAATATTATGCAGAAACTTAGTACTGGAACAATGCAAACGAAATTAAGGAGATTTATTTTTAAATACAGGACAACACCACAGACAATCACTGGCAATCACCAGATGAAATCCTGATGAATAGGATATTATACACCCACCTGCACTCCTTCTTTCCCAGTATTGTTCAACAAAAGCAAGGAAAGAGCAAGGACAGGCATGGTGTACATGCAAAGCTTAGGCATTTGAGACAAATGATTCTGTGTATGTGTGTAATTATAGGGTCAGAGACAAATGGATGGCTGTGGTGATCAAACAGCAAACTGGTCCAGTTTCATACCAATGTGAACTTGGCTATAATTGCTTAGTCAAGAAACATGTTAATCAAATAAGGCCAAGAAGTGTCAGCTATCAACCTAAACCAGGAGAGCAACCGAATCTAGAAGTTGAAGCAGCTGAACCACAACCTCAACAGGCTGAACAGTACCAAACTCAACCACCAAAAAAGCTAGTATCACTGAAGCAGAATATGACCACTATACAGAAACCCCAAAGGTGTACCCTAGAAGAATCAGAAAGCAGAGTTATGTGAAGCAGGGTTTAATTACTTGGGCCAGAATAATACCCATATTTTAAATTATACCCATACCATACCCATACCCATTATAGAACTAAAAATTTGAACTAAAAGAACTTTGAACAGTATTGATCATCTATTAGTTGAAACTTTAAATTAACAAAATTGCACTTCATAATTTCAAAGTTCAATGCTTAAATGTACTAATGTGTGTAACCTGAAACTTAAGAAGGAGGAAGTGTAGTGACCTACGGAGACTTATCCAGGCTAGTAGCAGACCTCATGATAGTAGAAGCCCTCGTGTATGAACTCCATTTCTTTGGAAATTAGGTGTCATCTAAGCAGTTTTCTAACCTTGTTTAATTTATGTGACAACTGTATCAAGCTACATAATTGGATTAGGAAGTATTTTATTTTTATGTCAGTTCTGTGCTGGCTTTCCATCTGAATACAAGTTTAAAATGAAAGCTCTGAGTTTTACTCATATTTGTTGGGTTATAACATATGGGGAATAATAGTTGTTTCCCTTTACATGTGGTGTTTCTTCATATAGTAATTACAAAAAATAATATCAAACAATATTAAAAAAAAACATTTAGCGTGAAACTTATCAACTCTGTTTTTGTTTTGTACTATAAAAATGAAATCCATAAAAATCAATGTAAATTCATCAAAATGGTCAAAATATATTGATGTATTTTGATAAAATTGATTATTGTACAAGAAAGAACTACTATACTGAAAATAGCATAAATTCGAAAATGTTGACAATAATCGACTCTCCTGTCACAAAGAAAGAATGATTTAAGAACAAGGTAGAAGATCCGGAGCATTTACTGAAAACAACAAACTAGTATTATGACTTGTTGGCGACTGCTAAACAAAGGACTTAGAAGTGAGACAATGGGATATTAAGTGTGAACTTCAGAAAAATAGAATCCCTATTAAATTCTGTAAAACTGGAGTTTGCTATTTGTTAATGCATGAAGAGAAAAGTAGAATATCTTGAACATGTATATGTCAAAGGACCAGGTTTCCAGGGGACTCGAACCCACACCACCTCACTCAGGAGGCCCACATTCTACCAGGTGAGCTATAAGGGAAATCCCTACTAGCCAAGCCAGTAGTAGTGATTCTATCACTTCTTGGGTTCTGTCACATATACAATTTTTTGGTGTGTAATTTCCAGGAAAAACGTTTGAACCAATTAAATAACATCAACAAGTTTGAAATTTGAAATTCTTTATTGATAAGAATTGGCGTCTTAATGTAAACTGCCTCAGCTATTTGGGACAGTATGGTCCAGAAACACACGTGCATTTATTGTGTCACAGCCATCCTGCTTTTCCTTCATTGGCTAGGAAGCATCGCTGCAAATTCTTGTATGTCAAGTTTCCCATTTGTATCGGTGTCATAAGTTTCTATCAAAGCGGACTCGTACTTAACAACTTGACCATATTTGACATCCTGTAATGTATTAAAAGCACAAATATTTAATGTCAAGTATATAATATTTTTAAGGAATAGAATGCTATTTAAATCTACTTCTTACATTAAGTAATACTATGTATAACAAAACTTAACAAAAGCCATTCCCAATTAAATAATTGAAGTGCTGAAATAAGTTATGGTTTTGCAATTGAGCTGTGATTTAAGATAATTTTTTTCAGATCAAGATCAACTTCAGGAATACAAAGGAAGAGAGGCAGCTCACCATGTACATACATATAACCCTGATTTGATTAACAGTTTGGGGTTGCATGCATGGTTATTGCCAAAACGTCACTTGACTTTCTTTGTGGTTTCAGTAGGATTAAAACACAGGTATAAAGCATCCTGTCCGAAAATATGACCCCAATGAAAAATAGTGTTTAAGCTATGCACGAATATATTGCCAGAAAAACAAAAACGAGATATGAAAGGCGAGATATGTTAACTGAATCTAGTTTGAACCGTGTTTGAGAATAAACAGATCAGAGGCAGGCCGCAGTCTGTATGCAAGTGTGTACATAGTCCAATGTATTTGTTTTGGGTTGCACAAACAACAAACAAGCAAAACGACTATTGCTCTTGCCTGTAGCCTTTTGGGAGCAAGGGTAATTAAACAGTAATATAACAGTTACTTCTATGCATATGTTTTTTATCTCTTTATGGGAACAGCTTTCACTTAACTAATATTCGTTGGTATATAAGTAACTTACAAGTTTTGTTTAAGATAAACCTTTCTGCTGTAGGGTTCAAATCTAGACTAGGGAAATAATTGACTGAGCAAAGGACTGTACTACAGGACTCAAAGAACTATTTACCCAACATGACTGCACAATGTATGTGTCTACCAGTACTTTCTTTCAAACCTAGGCATTACCCATTAGGCGACAGTTCCATTAGGTACCACATCGAAAGTCCAAATTTTAACTTTGCAGTTAATACTGAAAATAAATTTTCCTCTTATACTTAGTAGTTAGTAATTTTCAAAATCAATTAATTACTATCACAATAGTGGTTCTAATAGCACTACTGTTTGGTATATCATCTTAAGTTTTTTCTTTAAAAATATCCTTGACTATATATTGTGGCTTAGAATTCTTGCTTTTGAGTAAAGATTAAGCATCATAAAAGTAGGTTAGAATTAGAATTACTCATTGCCTGCATATCCTTGTGGGGGATGCCTCATATTTTGAGAAAAATTGTTGCATGAAATGCAGTTGTGTTTTTTTACCTGATTCGACTTACGCAAGAAGTCAAACAAAAATCCAGCAATTTCATCATCGTCCAACAGATAACTGTTATTCTAAAAAGTATCACAAGAAAAACTAAAGAGGCAAGGTACTTGTCATTTGAAGATTAAACTTTAGATACCATTTTTTTAAATTCAATCCCCTGGACTAAAGAAATAAATTGCCTTCACCCAGTAAACATCAAAAACGTTTTAAAATTGTTTAAACATTTCCAAAATGTTTTTAAAATCTATTTAAGACCTATCTTACGGTTTTCTAAAACTTCCAAAGGAAAAGTTTACGTTGTAATGTTTATAAACATTATATGCACATTCTATATGCAAACGTTTTTACTTGAAACGTTTATTAAACATTTCTAAAATAACACAAGAAGCTAGGGTTGACTGTAAACGTTTTTAAACATTTATAAAATAGCTGAATAAATGAAGGTTATGCTGAAAATGTTTTTCAAACATTCATCATTAAATGGTTGATAAACATTAGACAAAAAACGTTTAAACAACATTGTTGATAAATGTTTTAGAAGCATTCTATCAAAACGTTTTTACACCCACATCTTCGGAATGCTTATTAAACCTACACCTTCAAACATGTCCAAGCAAAGATGGCAGTGAGTAACAATAGGGGATATTAAAAAGGCCCCACATGCAATCCCTAAAAGTAAGAATTGAATGGGGGCACAATTTCTCAACTACTATCTTTTAGACATAAAAATAATATTGTCATTAATGAGCAACCTTAAAAAGATATCGAATTTGACCTCTGACCCCATTATTATTCAGACATTATTATGTTCATTTGTAATGTTTTTCTAACATTTGTCATTAAACATTTAATATACGGTATACATGAAACGTTTTAAAAACATTCTATTATACCCATCATTTTTAAACTTTTGCAAAATGTTTCCCATAAAACGTTTTTAAAACCCAAAAATGTTTACTAGGCAGTAATAGATTAAAGTTCTGGTTGCATTTAATTTATTTGAGTTTATATTGTTGATAACCTCCATTAGGAGGTTATGTCTATGGGTTCATTTGTCTGTTTATTTGTCTTTTTTGTGATTGTTCTATAGATTAATGTTGGTATGACTTGGCTAAATAGAGTGATACAAATTTGAGAAAGATCTTTTCTTTTGGTCAGTCTATGTTTCCCAATTACTCCAAAAGTAACAAAGAGATGTTTTATGTGGAATTCTTTAGGTCAGTTGATCCGGGCCTAATGAAGAAATGTTAAAGTTTTGGGTAAGATCTGAAACATACTCTCATCACAGAAAAATCCCATATGGTCAGTATTATTTCCCTTGTCAGAGGTGTACAAGTATTTTCTAGATGAGACGTATGTCATACTCGGTTGTTTCTGGTCTCAATAGTGCTATATGTAAAACGTAAATTAAAAAGTGAATCCATGGTTGAAAGATGAAGTTTGAGTGTAAAGTCACACTAGATTTCAGTAATAGTATGCTTTTAACCATCACTGTTAATTTCGTCCTCTGTTTCAACCGAAGCAGAGTAATCAAATCTATACAAGAGAGACGGTGAAAACCAGTCACTGTAATAAAATGTTCATGCCACAGTACATGGAGTTTCCTACAGCTATAAGATGCCATGATAACATTATATTTTGAATTTTATTTCCTCAAGTCGTTAGCAAGTTTGGGATATATTTGTAAGTGGTCACCTGTGGCAATACAAATGTCAGTCCCAATATTGGGGGTGTTCCACTGGAGTCAACCTGTCAGTAACTAAGGATGTTTTGAGTGTCGGTAGCAATGTTTACATTGCTCGTAAGGGTTGGTAGTTTCCCGGCTTGTCGAGGTGGGTCGGCAAAATATCAAATGTAGTGGATATTACCCGAGTCTCCCCAACTCGTCTTACAGACCATGGCTCCGCACACCTGGTAACTGACTTGTCCTAGTCACTTCCTGTCTTGTCTTATCATTTCCAGGCTTCTTTGTATCACTTCCAGTCTTGTCCTTATCACTTGCAGGCTTGTCGTATCAATAAGCCGTCTTGTCTTTTACAACTTAAATACTGATCATTTTCACTTGATTTTCAGCATGATGTGAGGTCAAAATATGACAAAAATTATGTTATAATTGACAAAAAAAAACAATGTTGATGTTCATAATTTTGAAGTTAACAGATAGTAAAGTTGCACATGTATGCTGTAAGTAATTAATAATCGTAAAAGAGCGTTTTATTTGGTCACATAATAATCAAATTTTCAGCCTATTTCACTAGAGCAATTTCTGGGAAAAAAAGGATCAAGTGTTGCTCAATCAACAAATCTAAAACAAGGTCAACAGTAAATATTTGGATCCACATCACGTGACCAAAACTACAGCATGTTTTACACTGGGCATTTCTTAGAGGCTGGGAATTTCGAAGCTGTCTTTCCCAAAGGTCCGAAATTGGAATATAAAAGGCAGCAACTAGCAACAGGGTTTTCATTGTCACATGAACTATAGTCGGATACACATCTCACTCTGCTTGTTTGCATCTGTTGTTTCATTTTCAATGGAAATATGCTATTTTAAGTGGCTTGTTGGTCATAATCTGAAGCAGAAATACATTAATTTATTTCTTATATAATATTGCAGCAAAAACCTGAAAACTATAATTAAATAACAAAAAATTAAATTGGACATTCTAATCACGTGATGGAATCCAAATATTTAGCCTTGACCTAGTTTCAGATTTCTTTATTGGTTGACATTTGATCATCTTTTTGGCCAGAAATTCATCAAAAAATTAAATGGCTAAACCTACTGCAAGTCTGGTCATGGTGATTCTGTATGTTTCTCCAGTCCTGTCCGTTTGTCAGTAGGGCTTGTTGGGACTTGTTTTGTTGGGGCTTATCTGTTATGGGTTTAGGGCTTACCCTGGTAGTTTTCAAACTAGTTCTGTACAAAATATCCAGACCCCAAATCAGGTCGGTCTCTGGATCCAGAGAAGCCTGGATATATCCCATCCTGTTGGAAAGGTGAAACTCACCCAGAAAATGCTGTACCCTAGTCATTGAGTGAATTGTAGATATTTTTGGATATGTATTTCTCTGAATATGTGTTGATGTACACTATAAACTTGTGGGCTTACTGTTAATACATAGATCTGAAAGGGATAAATTTTGCAGTACAAAACCTTCAAACAACTTTAAAACATCATATATAATACTTAAGAGAGGTGTGGTAGGTACTTAATTTTCGACATATGCAGTTTTGAAGTTAGGAACAATATGAGATGAAAAAATACCAACTGCAATGTCTTCAAGTATATCAGTTCTATTAATACCTGGGCTTTAGGGGACTCCCCTTTAGCTCAGATAGTTAAAGAACTAGATTTGTTTTTATAGCTGTGTGTAATCCAAAGTTGGATTAACCACAGTCAGAACCAATAAATAATTTCTCTTCCTTACATATGGTAAAATGTATAAAGATTCCCCCCTCTCACAGCCAAGTGAGTGGAAGTGTAATAATGTAGTTATGTAAGACCTGACGACAGGTTTTCCTTGGAGGGGTGGTATGCGATATCCTCACATATATCAGTTCTATTAATACCTGGGCTTCAGGGGATTCCCTTTTGGCTCAGCTGGTTAAAGAGCAAATTTGTGTTTTTTTCTGTGTGTAATCCAAAGTCCGCCAGATCAACTCCGGGCAGAACCAATCAATAATCTCTCTTCCCAATACACAACAGAAACAAAATGGTTACCATGATGTTATATGTCGTGGTAAACAGGAAACAGAGAAAAGCAAAATTAAGCACAGTAATAAAAATGCCTAATGGAATAGCAGATGGAGAATGACACAATGAAGCACAAGGCTTCAAGGCTTGATGTTTATCTTCTGTGGTAGATGCTAAACTAAGGTGTTCTTAACATGTGCATAAAAACATTTATAAACATATTTTGACATATTTGGCATATATATACTAATTGTCAATTGAAGATACCTGGTTCTTGGTTGTGGAAAAATGCACACAACTCAATACCTCATGTTATATTTTGCCTACAAGGCATTTATTTTTGTTCACTCTCAACCCAAAATAAACTTTGAAAATAAAGTGCATCTGCTGCCTGATTTCATATGATCAGACAAAATTAAATGCTCTTCTGGTTTTGGACCTGAAATTTCAACGGATAATAAAGAAATACAACTTACTTGATCATAATGTAAAAACATCTGGATAATTTCTTCTTCAGTTAAAGCAGTCGGGTTCTGTAAAACAGACCCATGAATTGGGTTTACTTTGTCTGTCTCTCCCATGTTTTTAACAATTCACTAATAAAGCAAGTAGAACATGAATTGAGCGACTCAGATCAATTATTAGGGTTCAAGTCACTTACAAGCCTTATCACAATTAGTAATTGATAGATTATTTCATTCATTGGAGTTTATGTCAGTTTTAACCCTTTGGATGAGTGTCGCAGGGATGGAGGAAGTCAATGCATAGTATTAGGTCAGCATTTTGCACTGAAACCTTTGCTGACCTTTTATCAACTTCAAGTGCTGCAACTTCAGTTTAGGACAAGTATATCAGAGTTGAGAGGTATTACTATAAATCAATTTGCAATTTGTCTAGATATTTGAAGCATTGTTAAATAACACAGTTAACCATGTATTCCAGTATGATTTTTATCAAATGTTAAAAATTTATTTTTTTGCCATTTTAAGCTTTCATGAATGCTTCATTTCAAGCTTTATTATCCTCAACAAGGAATGGGTTTTTGAAACAAATAGCAAATATACAAGTTTATAGTTATCAATCTAATCCATTAAGCAAAAGTAAAATTCATATTTACGTAATTCATCTGAACGAGGTAGTTGTCATCTACATTCAAAAGCCTATGTAGAAATATAAACAAACTATTTTGGTATTGGTTTGGTTAATTTTAATTATAAGAGATAGAGGTAAGACTTAAGTGTTTTTTTCTGAAGAACTCGATGGAGGAGGAAGCACGAGCCTCACTAAGTATATAAAAGTACATCAATAAATAGGTTTCTGTAACCATGGATTCATAGTATCGGGTAAGTGTCTGCAGGGTTTTTTCTGAGAAGCTATGTATAAATATATATGCTTACCTAAAAAGAAACACAATATACATTTTAAATTATTCTGTACAAAATATTGTTATTCTTTTTGGATAAGAAAATTTCAATACGAGAGTTCCTTTCAAACTCTTGCTACCTTTATGGATTTCCATTTTAAAATAAATATTAACTGTCAACTACCCATGTGGCTGTGTCATGTTTTATGGCCCTTTTACCAGACACGGTCATATTGGATAAGTCCTTAGCATTGTCACTGGTGAGATTTAAAACTCCCAACAGAGGCAGTAGTGTGAGATTAAATGTTATAAGCTCCCTGACCACTCGGTCATCAAACACCTTCACTGTTAGACCAGTGAGTTATAAAAAGCCATATATGTAGATAGTTCTAATTTTAAACTGAATTGTATAACACCCAATCCCCATCAAAACAGACTCTAGGCAAAAAGACAAAAAAATCGAAAATTCATAATGGAGACAATGTCTAGACTAGAATATTATTAACCTAGGCTGGGTAGGCTTCTGTAAAGAGAGAAACATTCAGCTTCTACCTGAATGACAGAAAACCTATGGCTGAGCGCATGTCATCGGGCAGGTCAACCGACACTACGGTAACATCATATGCTGAACTAAATATATTGGTGGTTGTATAACAGAAGCACTACCAGAACAATCCCAATTTGGATGCATTTTTGTTACTGAATAACACAGAAAAGGTAGTATCAACGTAAAATTAACTGCTGTTAACCTAACAAGGCAGCAAAACATAGAAGACAGGAGCTAGGTGTCAAACAATTTATTTAAAGTATAATAATGCTAGGACCTGTTCTCTCGATGTTTTTTCTCTTGAAAAAGTGTCCCTAGAAAAACCCTGGTGTCTACTTCCGGTTGGGAACACAAAACTTTTCTTTGTACTCCATCTTAAGTATATCTTGCAAAAAATACCTCAATGTACTTACAATGGATACAAAGACATATTTTTTTTCCATTCACATATATACATATAACAAATACTCAGTTCTTGGAATTCACCAGAATACTTTGTGCTTTATGTGAGGGGTTGAATTAGTAGAAAAACAAGACATACACGAGTCAGATTGCACACAACCCAGATTTTGCACCTTTATACAAATATTTTAACAAGTCTCTGAGCTTCTGAGCATACATAATATGTAATATAATATACATTGCAATATACATTGCAATTTTAATAATTTTAATAACTAGTAAAACAAATCTACTTACACAGCTGCTTCAGTCAAACTCAGCTTTCCATCAGAATTGGTATCAATGCTGCTTAACTAAAAGAAAAGAGAAAATACCAATCACATGAAATGAAATAAGAGAAAAGGCAACACCAAACCCAATATTGTAAAGAAAAGGAATTTGATTGTTGAGATTAAAAGAGTAAAACAGTTTAAGCATGTTTTATAGGGTTATTTTTTGCGAGTCTATATGAACTAAATAAGAAATGTTTTGAAGTAACTTTATCCCCTTTCAGAACTTATTTTTATCTTCAATGTCCACCTTTTCAAAATCAATTACTTTTGATTTATAAAGAGAGTCTCCATACCATGCTGATAAACACAATTGAGATTATGAAGAATAAGAACTATCATCAAAGATATATTTTTCTAATATCTATTATACACTTCATACATCCGTTCATCCGTTCATATTTCTTATTCTTCTTTTTTTGTTATAGCTCTGGAAAAATCAGCCATATGCCGAGTTGATTCTCGGTTAATTAGCCCCCTAAAATTGAAAATTCGGTCCAAATCACTAAATAATGTAGTGCAATGATGTATAGTGCTTAACTTATAATGACACACTATCATTTGACAGTCTGGGAGATATTTATTTATGAATAGTTCATCAAGTAAACATGGATACTTGTTGTATCGCTATTTGTCATAACATGGTTCTAATAGATGGGAAATAAAAGGAGTAATTATTTGTAGTTATGTTATATTGGAGTTAAAAGGATGGCAACTTCTTAAGCTTTATTTGGCAAAGTGTGATTAACATAGATAGCTTGATGCTGTAGTTAATTCCGTTTATCTTCTGTCCTTTACTGACTTATTTATGCTTAGAATTATTCAAACTGCACTTGGTTTGATGAGGACTAAGTGATATGATGTTTTGCATTAGATTAGTCATCAGCTTGAACCATGGCTTCTGTTCACTTCAGAACCTTTTCGATGTTTGCCCTTTGTTTAATATAATGTATTTCAGAGCACACTAATTTTCTGAGGGCTTTTTGACTGGGGTATTTTTCTGTAGGATTGATTTGAGTGTAATGTTGGTTTTTTTTGGTATTCCAAATACGTCTTTTTACAATTTCGAATTGGGCATTTGGAATTCTAAATATGTATTTGGAATTCAGAATAGGGTATTTGGAATTTTAAATAGGTTTGTGTCAACATGTAAAAGCTGCACTTTTGTGAAAGATGTACTTTGTGAAAGATGTACTTTGTGAAAGATGTACTTTTCAAGCTATTATCCTTGCTAACAGATTTTTAAATTCTGTTTGTTTCTGCAATGTTCAGAACAGAAAAATTTGAAAATATAATCAATTCCTTTAAGTATAATATAGAAGTCAGATTTGTTTTGGTTGTGTTTTAGAAGAAACAAGTTTTCTTTTAAATGTGGACAGAGCTTTTAAAGCAACTTTTTTCTTAACAGTCCCCACCACCACAGAAAGCAAACACCATATGCGGAGCATGATTTTATAAATATACATTTTAATATGCAATCACTTAATACACGTATACTACTGTCAATTTAAGTCCAATATACAATATAACATACAATGACATAGGTCAAATCCATTAGTCATCATTGACCTTGAAAGGTCAAATTCATTAATAATTACATGTGACTTAAATGTCACATAACTAATAATAGCAATAATGGCAACTGTTATATATTTGTTTTATTCAACACAATCTGACTAGAGATGTTATAATATTCAGATTTATGGATTAAATGAATGATACATATATAAAGCTAAGGTCACCTCAAAGTGAATTTCATTGGAGTTAAGGCCCCCCTTTCAAGGTGAACTTAAGTCCCAATGTTATAAAAGGCAAATTAAAGGTAAAACATAGAGGAGGGAAACACCTTGAGATGACCTAGAGTCAGTAAAGAATTTTTTATGATGACAACTAATATACATATACATATACAATATTTTCAATTTGTGAATATGGATGACATAGAATGCGCCACGTCTTCTCCCTGAGATTAATCTCTCTGTATATAAGTCCACACGGAATCTGAAACCCAGGTCCTGTGTTGTTTAATTTGTTGCAGAGGAATGTGAGAATTGTAAGCTAAAGTAGTGCCCGACCTCCTGAATTTATGAAAGGTGAAATAATTGGATGGATAATCCATCTTAATGCATAATTTTGACAAACATTTCCTGATGCGTGTGTCTGTCATCCACGACATACCCCTTGGAAACTGAAATAAGGGATGGTTTGAATCAGGGGAGTACAATTTTATAACAGCTCTACATGCTTTGTAAGGACAAAGGTTCGAACCCATTAAACATGGGAGAGAAAGTAAATGGGCCTTGTCCCTATTCTGATTAGTTTTGGACCATTTAAGGACTATTTTCATGAATTTAGAGGTAAATATGAGATTTCCAGCAGTTTTATATCTTGTAGGGTCAAATGCTGCAGCAGAATGAGGGGCGATGTTTGACAGATGTAAGAATCCGAAAATGCTAAAAGAAACACAGCTTTGAATATTTTCCCCATATATATTGAGTCACAAAGGTGAATGAGCTTTTTGAGTTTATCAACGTCCATTACATTTTTCTTGACAATTTTCATAGGCCTGTTGATTCTAATAGATATCAATAAATATTTTACAGTGTCATGCAACCAAACCTTATGGTCCAGACCTATCATAGCAAATTGAGCTTGCAACAGCTGACACATGGTTTGCCAACATATGAAATGAAACACCATTTCTTGTTAAATATTCAAGATAAGATAACACGCTCTATATTAATGTCATTTAATGATAGTTGTAACACCACACAAAATGCAACAAAAGTTCTGAATAGAATGTTGTAACAAGCTTGTGTCTTTGGTCTGGAAGCTTGCTGTAAACGCTTCCTTGCACCAGTGGCAAGATCCGTGAGGTCCTGCTTACCTACAACACAAAGTGTGTGTGTGTGGGGGGGGGGGGGGGAGGTCACATACATGTGTGCTCAAGTTTTGAATATCATTCCTACTTCCTGTCCAACGGGACAGTTAAGACCTGAACGACTGCAACATTGTCACATTTGATAAGTACCTTCTTGTGAGACCAATGAGCTGCAAATGCACGCACTGCTATTAGAATGTTCAGCATCTCTAAATGCACAATAGTGAGATTCAAATAATTCAAAGGAACGGGTAGATGGTAAACATAGTTGTTCCAAACGCCACCAATACCTGTGAGACAGGCATCTAACTCTACTGTGTGATCACAACGCTTATGGCTATACATTGCCACACCATTGAAATGGAACAAGAATCGGTCAAACCATCTCAGTTCTCTTCTAAAGCTAGGTGTAAGTTCCATGGACGCCTTATCATAATTGTGACATAGCAAGTCCAACATCCTATTAAGGAAGGCACTGACAGGACAAACGCATTTGTGCACATAGAATAACTAACCCAGCAGGGATTGAAGGTCGCGTTTTGTGCAGCGTTCTTTACTTAACCATGTTTTGACATTATCAGTGATTTGCGTCAGTTTCTCTGCAGGTATTGATATAGTACCTTTTGCTGTATCGACTAAGACTCCCAGACATACTGGTTGCTGCACAGGCGGACACAGTTTCTCGACCCTGATGGTCAGACCTAGGCATTCCAGTAAATAACAGAAAAATTCAAAGGACGCATGCGCAACATCCGGCGTACCAACTCCAACAAAGTCGTCTATGTAATTAATGACACAATATCCATGGGAACGCATTACGTAATGCACCACGAAAAATTTTGAAAAATTTGACTTGTGTGCCTGCTCCCAAAGGGCAGACACATATCGACGTAAACATCATTCCATTTCAACGCTAGGAGGTCGTAGTCAAGGGGATCTATCTTTAAACGTCAAAAAGCTCTGGAGATATTGACTTTATAAATGTGAGCACCTTTACCAATGGCAACTAACTGGTTTGTTATTGTGTCCACTGTTGGGAACGTCAATGAAAATTCTGCGTTCTTATCCACTCCAGCATTAACCAACTCACCTTTGGGCCATGACAAGTCTATTATGACATCGATTGTGTGCGTTCGGCTTTTCCCATGTCTTAAAGGGGGAGACGTGAGAACCTTCAATAGGATTTCCTGTGAACGGACCAATGATTGCGTTATGTTGTCTCTCTTCTTGTAAATATGCATCTATGTCTTTTGGAAACTGAGTAGCAGATGCGTGATTTTTGTTGTCACAACATAAGGTGACTGTTTAAATCTAGGGGAAAACCAAAGCACAGTAGTTGAACTAATTGAATCAACATTCAGTTGTGATTGAAGTTGAATTCATGCATTCAAAAAGTTTGGCAATGCTGTGCTTTTTACATAATAATGTTGTTGAATTGGGTCAGAAATGTTATTGACAATCTGACTTAGATTTTTAGGCACCACCAGATTAATTAAGCGAACAAATCAAAATTCAAAGTCATTCTGACTTTTCGAAATTTTGAAATCTGTACATGTGGCTTCTAATAACACACTGTATTTTTTCCAACCATTCTTGACAACATTGAACAAATCGAACCCTTCAAAGTCACAATTGTGATTAATAACAAACAATAGGCGACCCTCCAAGTCCCCATTGTCTTGATTAAGGTCATTATCAACCGAACACGCCGTTGCATTATTCTGGTCACCACCCTCAACAATGCTATTGTTACCTAAACTATTCATGCAACACCTTTTGTCTCATAGGTCTCACCTTGGCCATTGTCGTGTGTAATACCTTCACAAATATTACCCTGATTACTTACTTTTGTTTTTATGTCAATGGTTGTGTCAGTTTGTGGACAAGAACCTTCATTTACACTACATTCATTTGTGTCAGAATCAAGATGGCTAATACGATTTGGTATATGTGCCTTAACGCGAACTACATGTTCTTTTGAATTCACAATATTACAGCCATCGTCATCATTTGTACTTTCAAAACTTTGGACTAAACCCTCAGTTACAGTGGGACAGACATTGGGTTTTTGTGTGACAGACCTGTTAAATTTTTTGCACTAGGACTTGTCAGTTTGGAAAACGACTCACCTATGAATTACATTGTTATGCTTGCCATAACCCATGATTTTTTTCTTGTAATAATGCCTGACCAACAAACCTTCCACACATTTTCTGTCCACATTTGAATTATACACACATATTGACCTAACACTACCATGCTGATTACTCATTACACTGTGCATTTGCTCTTTTTCAACACGACTAGTTTTCTGTACATCATAAAAACCAGATTGTGATACAACCTTGCTGTTAGTAGTATATAGTGGGCATTTTACCCCACATACCACAGTGATTGTGGAGCACTTCTGGTTCCGGTTGCGCATGTAGAGTGGGACATTTCCGGTTCTGGTTTCACATGCGCAGTGGAGCATGAGTGAAACAAGCAATCTGATTGATTGATGACGTCACATCACGTGACCTAGTTGATGATGTCACATTGCGTGACCAAATGCTGCAATTTGATTGGTTGATGACGTCACATGACTACATTACACATGCCGCAGTGATTCATCTGTTTGTGCATGCGCTTTGGACCACTTCTGGTTCTAGTTACGGTTGCACATGCGCAGTGGAGCATGAGTGAAACAAGCAATCTGATTGGTTGATGACGTCACATGACTAAATGTTGCAATTTCATTGGTTGATGACGTCACATGACTACATTTGACCTCCCATACCACAGTGATTCATCTGGTCGCGCGCATTGGACCACTTCTGGTTCTGGTTGGGCATGCGCAGTGGTGTGGAGCAATCTGATTGGTTGAGAGGTGATGACGTCACATGACCAAATGCTGCAATTTGATTGGTTGATGACGTCACATGACTACATTTGACCCCCCAAACTGCAGTGATTCATCTAGTTGTGCATGTGCATTGGGGCATTTCTGGTTCCAGTTCCGTTTGCGCGTGTGCAGTGGTGTGGAGCAATCTGATTGGTTGAGGGGTGATGATGTCATGTGACCAAATGCTGCAATTTGATTGGTTGATGATGTCACATGACTACATTTAACTCCCCATACATGCTTGGTAGGTTTGGTTCTGTTTGCGCAGTGGTATGTAGCAATCTGATGATGTATATGGTTAGGGGGACAATTGATTGGTGAACAGGCATGTGATTGATGTCACTTTACATATTGACAAAACAGCACCCCACCCCCTCCCCAGTGGGGACATCTCCCCAGTGGGGAGAGGAGGGGGTGCTCCACTTAAAGAGTTTTGAAAACACCAATAAATAGAGGTTTCTCTTGCCAGAAAGCATCATTCACGTGCAAGGCCGCAAAGGAGACACATGGATAACTGGTGTGAAAAGTCCTTGGTCAAATATTCATGCCAAATGATCATACTTGCTATTTTGATTATAGCATCTATTGTGAACCTGTCATTGAACCGGGACGAAAAGGGTATTTGGTTACTGCTGTTGTGTTCATCTTTGGGATACATACTGCCAAATCCTAGTATCAAAATGAAAGAATGAATAAGCTTTTAAGTTCAATTTTCTTTGATCCCTCATACCCCGCAAGCTTTTCAGGTCCACAGAAATTGCATGAGGCTGCAGTCAAACAAGACAGCTCTGTGACCCTCAGTGCCGTGAAGAGTTGGTTGAGTGGAGAGCAGACATACACATTTCGCAAGCCATCAAGAAAGAAAATTAAAAGAAATAGAGTCTTTGTCCGAACAACAGATCAACAGTGGGAAGTTGACTTGATGGGCATGACAAAAGTATGGTTATCATTACATTCTTTTAGCTATTGACATCTTTTCTCGCTATGTATGGGCGGTGCCACTCAGGGATACATCTGGAAATGAAGTAGTTTGTGCACTCTCAAAGATATTCATGGAAAGAGTACCAGAAACTGTGCGTTCAGACAAAGGCACAGAATTTTTAGGACACAAAGTTCAGAGTTTATTCAAATCACACTTGATCCGTCACTTTGTGACCCAAAATGAAGTGAAGGCCAATTATGCAGAAAGAGCTATTAAAACCATAAAAGGAAAAATATACAAGTACTTTACATAAAAGCAGTCTTACCATTATATTGATGCATTGCAAGACGTTACACGGGCTTATGACTCAAGTGTACACCGTTCCATTAAAATGGCACCAGCACAAGTGACAATGAGCAAACCGAATTCAGAAATAATGAAGGATGAAGAAAGAATGAAGAGTGAAAGTCAAAGTCAAAGTTGGGGTTTTACGTCCCGTTCAACAGCCAGGGTCATATTGGGACAGGTCCTCAGAATTGCCACTTGTGGGACTCGAACCCACAGAGGTGACAGCCTATGATTAGATGCCAAACTTGCTAACCACTAGGCCACCGAGGACCTCCGAATGAAGAGTGAAAAAAAAACACTTTTAAGTTTAAAGTTGGGGACTTTGTCAGAATCTCACATGCCAGAAAGACATTCACAAGGGAATATGATCAGAGGTGGAGTGGTGTGAACTGTTCCAAATTGTTAAACGAGATGGGTCGCAAAGGTATCCCACATACAAAATCAAAGACTATGCCAGGGAGCCCATTGATGGAACATTTTATGAAGAAGAGCTACAGAAGGTCACTCCAAATGAGTATTATAAGGTGGAAAAATTTTGAAAAGTCTCAAAATTAAAGGTTGCCCAAAAGAGGTCTTGGTGAGGTGGTTACATTGGCCATCAAAGTATGATTCTTGGGTACCAGCCACAGACATCACTGGTTATTATAAATAGAAGGTCTCTCAAGCTTATGTTGTCATTTCAACGTGAACAGTCATGATGAAAACATTAAAAAGAACGAATATATGTTAAGAATTTTAGCTGAAGGTGACCCCAAAATGACAAAGTACATCATTTGTGGTGCAGACAGACCACTCATTCATTGTTTTGTAGATTGTGCTCACAATATTCTAGAGGGGAATATTCCTCTTGGGCTGAAAGAAAAGAAAAGACTGGGAAAGTATAAAGAAGAACTGCGAGCATTAAGGAAAAAGAATACCTCTGACAGAAAAAAGAAACAGATTTTGCAAGAGGGTGGATTCCTGCCTGCTTTATTGGCTCCTATTTTAGGAACTGTTATTCCTCCACTTGCTAAGAAACTGGTATACCTTTTCACTTGCCGATGAATAAATTTATTGAAAAACTTGTTGTGCCCAAGTCATTCTTGAACACCAGACACTGTGCACCAGTAGGAAGAGATGCCACAGCTACAGCTATGGCCAGATTAGAAAAGGATATGAGTGGACTGTTAGAAGACCCCGTATTGGAACCAACTGAAAAAATTAAGCTGTACAATCAGTCGATGAATCGTCTGCTGATTTATGATCGAAAGCAAGACCCTGAACCTGTGGATCCTTTTCCAGATCATGTGGCCCCTGTGGAAGACCCTAAAGAAGATTTAGAAGATGACTTGGCCATCACTCTGCCACCTTCTCTGAGGAGTAAAGGTAGGCACCTGTATCAAAAGTTAAAAGGGACTGTACAATGGAATAACAAAGGCGAAATTTTAACAGAAGACAATCGACCCATTAGTGGATCACACATTACAGATTTGATTAACACGGCTATTCGGACACAGAGAAAAATAAGAAAACTCCCAACTGGTTGGGGATACTTTAATCAAAAGCTACAAGAGGCTAACATTCCAGAGAGGTTATTAGGTCATGTTCCCCAGTTTCAACCACAAGAGGAGGTGTGGAAGCCTGAACCAGAACCTGAACCAGAATCTGAACTGGATTCTTTACCAGAATCCGAACCGGAATCCGAATCAGAATGGCAAACAAAGACTCCAAGAAAAAAATACAAATGGGAGAGTACATGAAAGGGAAAACATCCTTTGATTTTGTTCAGTATTGCAAGAGACACAGACCATGAAGGACTTTTATGTCTATTTACCAAGCAATACAAAGCACACGGGTAATACTCCAGGAGAGTTTATTGTACCACTGGCTCAACCTTATGAACTGGTCAGTGAATGGGAAGTGGGACTGATGGAAATTCAGTATGCAAGAACATGGTACAATGTCCCTTCAGATCAATATGTTCAAATTGGGAATACAACCATTCTCATCCCCGAGGGTATTTATGCTGACATAATGGAATTGATCAAAACCTTAAATAAAAAAATTAAATGGGGCCTTGGTGCAAATGCACCTATCACTGTTGATTTCAATACCATTGAAGCCACACAAAAAACAAGACTTAAAATTGCAATGAATGACTCATCAGAGGACTTACCACCAGACTTGTATCTTTCCAAGAGATTAAGTGACATATTAGGGTTTGTCAAGACAGGCCCATTTGCACCTGGAGATAGAAAATCAGAGTATCCGGCTGACATTGAAGATGGCACACACAACTTGTACGTCTACTGTGATTTAATTGAGCCTGTGGCCGTGGGAAATGCCAAGGTGCCCCTCCTCAGAATTGTACCCATCCAAAAGGGTCCCATTGTTACCACCTCTTATAATCAAGTGTTCTACTATCCAGTGATGAGAAAGATTTTTGGAGCTGTTGAAATCAATATAAAGGGGGATACGGGAGAAATGATTCCATTTGTTTGTGGGAAGATTCACTGATTCACTGTCATGCGAGTGTGTTAAAAGTGAATTGGATTTGTTTGCTGTGCCACTCACTCAAACCAGTGTTGAAGAAGGGAGATGAGTAGAATATGGACCAATTACAGCCGTCAGGTCATTGAATTTAAAATTGCTGAGACAGACTCAGAGTACATAGATTTGAAAAACAGCTTCATTCGAGTCAAGGCTAAAATTGTGAATGCTGAGGGAGAGGCTTTGGGTGCCACTGCAGATATCGCCCCGGTAAATTTTTGGCTGCATGCTTTGTTTAGTCAGATAGACATGACCCTGAAAGACACTTTAGTCACCACCTCCAACAACACCTATCCTTACAAAGCATACATAGAAATACTCCTCAGCTTTGGCACTGAGAGCAGACAAAGTCAGCTCACAGCATCGATGTGGTACAAAGACACAAATAACTTTTCTCTAGACCAAAACAATAAGGGATACATCAAAAGAAAGGCACTTGCCCGCGAAAGTCACTTGATTGATATGATGGGAAAACTGCACCTGGACCTCATGTTCCAAGATCTCTACATACTCAATCACCCACCCATCAAGTTGTGTCTAATCAGAAGCAAGGATAAGTTTGCCATAGTCAGCCCAATGGATGATACCAGCTTCAGAGTGAAGCTGGATAGTGTTAAGATGATGATCAGAAAACTTAAAGTGAATTCCGTTATCCAGGCAGCTCATGCAAAGGCCTTAGAAATGGGAACAGCCAAGTACCCCATAACCCGAGGTGACTGTAAGACATGCACAGTCAGTTCAGGCACAAGAAGTCATGCAGAAGAAAATTTGTATTCAGGTCAAATTCCAAAATGTATTGTCATAGGTTTTGTCAAAAACAGTGGCATCAATGGAACATACCAAACAAACCCATTCCAGTTTGAACATTTTGATATGGACCATATCGCACTGAGTGTGGGTGGCACATCCATTCCTGGTAAGGCACTTCAACCTGACTTTGAGATGGGGGACTACATGAATTGCTACATGACCCTTTTCTCTGGCATGGGATCAATGTATCAAGATGAAGGTAACCACATAGATAGGGAGGAGCATAAAAATGGATATACCTTGATCTGCTTTGATTTGTCACCTGATTTGGAAGAGGGTGGAGGATATGTAAACTTGAGAAAAACTGGCACAGTTTCACTTGAGGTGCACTTCAAAAAAGAATTGACAGAAACCATGAACATTGTTGTGTACGGAGAATTTGAAAATACCATTGAAATTGACCAGTACAGATCTGTTGTGACTGACTTTACCCTGTAGAGTGATGAATACATTTGAATTAGAAAAAGTGTTAAAGACCTTCAAGCCACCAGGATGGAACACTAGAGTTTTTGCCAGAAATTTCCTGAGAAGTCCAACAAAGAAATGTGTCTTTATTTGCAACACAGACTGCTCTCACAATGAATTAACCCAATGGGTGGCACTCAGCATCAATGATCAAGACGAGGGTCTGTACTTTGACTCGTACGGATTACCACCTGTCTTCAAAGAATTCAGCACATTTTTTGAAGGTCGTGTTTGCACTTACAATGATGTTCAACTGCAACAACCTTTCTCACTGGCCTGTGGACATTATTGTGCATTGTTTGCCCTCCACACCTTTGCTGGATGCAGCATGGAGTCGACTGTCAACAGGATGGAGAAATACACCGATGAACAGATTGAAAACTTTGTAGAACAAATGTTCATGAAATATTAAAGACTCACGATTTCAATTGCTTTAAACTTTGTTGTGCATAAAACATTTAAAAAATTAAAGCATAGCCTTGTACATTTGGATTGTATTTAAGTTAAAGATAGTCAAGTGTTGCTGCTATATGTTAAGAGAGTTTAATAAAATAATAAAAAAAGTGTGTTATTTATGCAAAAGCAGGAGGAGGAGGAGGGAAGATGTAGAAGTAGCCTTCAATATTAGGGAGGGAGGAGGAGGAGGGAAGATGTAGAAGTAACCTTCAATATTAGGGAGGAGGAGGGAAATATATAAATACTAGACATTTTCACAAACAAGTTCATTTCCCAATCAGACACTGATGTGAAAAGATGTCTCAGTGTTTAGTCTGTGGCAAGTCCTTTTCCCAAAGTGATAATTTGAAAAGACACATTAAGAATGTTCATAAGAATCAGGCACCAGAAATGGCAGTACATCACCCTATGCATCACCAAGGTGGCTCCTACATCACCTACTAAACATGACTCAGCCATTTACTTGTCTAGTGCCTAGCCCATTGTTATACAAAAAAGTGTGCTATTGATCCAGTAGGAGAATGGGCAGGAGGGATCAGGTAGAAAAGAAAATATGTAGAAGTAGCAATCAATATAAGGAGGAAGAGAAAAATATAAATAGCAGAAAATTTTACAAACGAGTTCATTTCCCAATCAGACACTGATCTGAAAAGATGTCTCAGTGTCCAGTATGTGGCAAGTCCTTTACCAGAAGTGATAATTTGAAAAGAAACATTAAAAATGTTCATGAGAAAATGGCACCAGAAATGCCAGTACATCACCTTAAGCATCACCAAAGTGGTGCTTCACTGTTGCCCTACCGAAAGTGGTGCTTCACTGTTGCCCTACCCAAGCTGATTCATCCTTTTACTTGTCTAGTGGCTGGCCCAACAGGAAGTGGAAAAACATCATTTCTGAAAAAGTTACTGGAACTGAAAAATGAAAAGATATACCAATGTCCAGAAAAAATCCTGTGGTGCTATTCTCAATGGCAGCCTCTTTATGCCACAATGAAAGATGTGGAATTCCGACAAGGTTTACCAGAGGTTGAAAAACTGAAATCTTGCCTTCTGGTGTTAGATGACATGATGGACCACTTGGAGAGTGAAGCAGCTGACCTCTTTACCAAAGGGAGTCATCATAAAAATATATCCGTCATGTGCAATGACCCAGAATGTGTTTCACCAAAGCAGATTCCAGAGGACTATCAGTTTGAACACACACTACATGGTCCTGTTTAAGAATCCCAGAGATGCCAGCCAGACTCAGCACTTTGCCAGACAGATGTACCCCAAAGATCCAGAATACCTAGTGCAGGTGTATGAAAGAGTGATGACCCTGGGACCGTATAGCTATCTGTTCATTGACCTCAAGCAGGAAACACCGGATAATATGAGACTGTGAGCAAATATATTAGAAAATGAAGAACAATATTATTGTCAAAGAAAAGAAATAAACTTGTATGAACTTTAATGCCTTGTTTTTCTTGAGTTGAAGAATTTGCAGGTTCAAAATAGATCAATCAGATGCTTGCATCAAACAATCAAACACCTCCATCACTCCATTAACCAATCAATGACATCATTAACAAGATGCCTACATCAACCCCTATAAACATCATAAACAAATCAAGTGATGCCATCAACCAATCAAATGACTGCCAACTCATTAACCAGTCAAAATGCACATGGCATCAATCAGATGCCTGTGACATCATTAACCAATCAAATGTCTGCATCAACCCCTTAACCAATCAATATGCAAATGACATCATTAACCAATCAAATGTCTGCATCCTGGTCAATGTCATGAACAGATGTCAGATTGCAAATTATGTCATCAACCAGTCATTGTTAAAGTCACTTGGACACTATCCATTGGTGTGATGCCTTTAATCAAAATATTACAGCCAATGTGATTCCAGTTATTTTATTAAGGTTATTCTGTTGATTAAAATCAGTTCAATGTTGTTTTTTATTTAACTATTTAAACACCAGCTTTCAACACACTTTGCCACTTTGTGTCAATCTGTCAGTGGAGCACCTCCCTTCCCTCCCCACTGGGGAGATGTCCCCACTGAGGAGGGGGGTGGGGTACTGTTTTGGCCAGTCAATATGCAAAGTGACATCAATCATATGCCTGTTCACCAATCAATTGTCCCCCTAACCACATACATCATTAACCAATCAGATTGCTACACACCACTGCGCATATGCAAACAGAACCAAACCTACCAAGCATGTATGGGGCTTAAATGTAGCCATGTGACATCATCAACCAATCAAATTGCAGCATCTGGTCACGTGACGTCATCACCCCTCAACCAATCAGATAGCTCCACACCACTGCGCATGCGCAAACAGAACCAGAAATGCCCCAATGCACAACTAGATGAATCACTGCAGTATGGGGGGTTAAATGTAGTCATGTGACGTCATCAACCAATCAAATTGCAGCCTTTGGTCACGTGACGTCATCACCCCTCAACCAATCAGATTGCTCTACACCACTGCGGTGCTCTACAACCAGAACCAGAAGTGGTCCAATGCGCGCGACCAGATGAATCACTGTGGTATGGGAGGTCAAATGTAGTCATGTGACGTCATCAACCAATCAAATTGCAACATTTAGTCATATGACATCATCAACCAATCAGATTGCTTGTTTCACTCATGCTCCACTGCGCATGTGCAATCGGAACTGAAAATGTCCCACTGCACATGTGCAACCGGAAGTGCTCCTCAATCACTGCAGTATGGGGGGTGAAATGCCCACTATATACTACTGCTGTTATCTTTACACTGACTAACTAATCTAGTTTCCTTGCTGCTCAAGGATTCTAACACACTTGAGCAGCTAGCTGGTCGTTTTTTGTCTGCCTTTTTTGAGAAAATTACAGTCCTTCTTGGGATGGGGGATAGTATGACCCTGAGAAAGGTAAAACGAACACACATGCTTGTGTGTTTTCCCACCCGTTTTGTTATCTTTTACATGAGTACACTGGCCCTGCTGATACAGTTTACAAAACCATGGCCGCTTGTGTTTGTACGTTCTACTCCAGTTTTGTTTGTTACTGTGTTTTTGTGCATGTGCATGTCGAATACGATCAATACATTGGGTGTCAAGCCATTCCACCGTGCCCCTCTCTATTTCACAGAGAAGCACGGCGTGTGAGGCCTTTGCACTACTCCATGCAAAATCACCTACGTCCTCCATGAGGTCGTTTAAATACCAGTGCATGCGTTCGCTTTTTTTTTTGTCATTTGACTCGTCAATGATGTTACGGGTGAAACCCTGAACAAATTGAACTAAACTTAGCTGGTCATAGGGTTACCCTTTGTTTTGTTGGGCCAGATAAGATCGAATTTGCAACTACGACATCCATTTTTACTCTTAAAACGTTTTTTGGCAGGTGTACTTAACTTGGGATTGTCCTTTTGTCCTTGCTGTGTCCTTCAGTCTGCTCTACTCTTTGCTCAACTTCATCCAGTCGCTTGTTCATCCTCTGGAGCTGTGATAGGATCATCTGGACTTGCTCTGATGTGCTGCCATTGCTTTCAGATGTAGATTCTCCTGCCAGTGAAGTTGACGCTGCTTGGTTTGTACTTATACAGTCCTCCTGTTTACCAAGCTTCTGCTTCTTGGCAGGTTTCTTTGCTAATTTACTCAGTTGCATATCTTCAATGTTACTATCACTACTGTCACTGTTCACTGACGATAGTTCAATCCTCTAGTCACTCAGCAGCTGCAGTTCTTGCTGTCTTTTGCATTTTTTTCCAGTGGGAGGCTCATGTTTGCACTTGCACTGTGCACAGTAATTTTTGCTTTTATTTTTAGTCATTGTTCAATTTATCTGCAAATATAAAGGAACCCACTCTCTGGGTACTCTGCTTTGACAATCTGATGCTTCAGATGTACAGGAAACACAAAGATGACAAAATAATTTATGGTAGACCGTCCCTTTGTGTCTCTCCCATAACAAGCATGAGGTTGTCAAAGTACACTCGATCTTTCAGGTACAGGCAAGTCAGTTGGACAGTATTTTCACCACAATCCAGCATGCACAATACATATGAGATACGTAAATATATAAACTAAAATGTCCAGGCGAGATTAAAATAACACTAAAATAAGCTAAAATGATAAACAGATCTTAAAATCATAACTTCAGTTCAGTATAACTTCAAAATTTCAAAATGTCCGTTCACAACAGCAAACAAAGTTTAAGTGAACAGATTTGGTGATAGCTAATTATATCACAAGCTTGGGGTTCTACTGGTTGACAACAGGGAGACTTTACCATATTAGGGGGTAAGGAAAAGGCTTTTGCTTAAGGTGCAGTTACACTGCTCCAACTCAGCCTGCTGGGGTGGAGGACTGACAAGCGTGATGCCACTACACCACTACTGAGAAGTTACTTATAAAAGTAAGAGTGGTAGTTCTGTATTGAGCTAGTGGAAGTGACACTTAAAAGTTTGTTAATTCCGCATAAAGAAGTTTCTGTGAGAGCTGTGGATTTCAATTATTCACAGTGTTGTGTTGTATATTTACATAAAAGTGAAAATAATTGTCCTTTTCTTGACCGATACTTAAAGAATCTTGACTGTCATGCCATACATTGTTAGACATTTATTCTTTCAACCATCTTATATAAAAGTCTGTCACCTTTCAAATCCAAGGTTACAGTACACTGAAACTCCTGTACATGGGCAGCAAGCATATTAAGAGTTAGCTTCCATACTTTCGTGATTATTATTGGCCAATAGTATGCACTTATAAATGTATATTTGCATAACTCAAGTATCAATACCAGGAAGCTTATCTAGTATATTATGTATACAATTGAATCAAAGTCTTACCACTTGCTGTTTGTATTGTGCCAGTACTGCTGGATCAAGTGGCTGACCTGGGTAATTCTGCTGGAATGTATCCTTCAGCAAGTTCTGCAAAGCATCAAGAAAGAATCATTTCCAACTTTGTAGAAATATAAGAGAGAAATTAATTAATAGGATGTTAACACCACTTTTAAATGAGGTTCAGACAAGCTGATTGGTTGAGGATTTTTTTTCAAAATAAAAAGGGACCTCTGCAGTGGAAAACATTGCTTTTTGTAAAACCGGATGTTTTAATATTCTGTGTATTATAAGCATGTTAGGGTGTCAGCATCAGAATATGTACTTTCAAGCTATTATCCTTGGTAACAGGTATCAATGAATTGGGGTGTTTATATTTATTTGCACGATTGTTCATGAATAGGTTGCCTCACTATAAACTGGATAGTGGATTAACAACACTACCATGCTACATTACCTTATTGACATTTCGATCCCCTAGAAAGTTGAACTCAACTGTATAATGGTATGTAACTCACTCATGAGTTCAATTCATAGCTTTGATCATTTATACATCCACTATCAATAGTTAATTATTAAACAAAAACAAATTTAAAAGGTACTCTTTAACTCAAGGGGGGAGGGTGCACCTGGATAAGGGGTGCTATGAGAGGGTATAGCCTCATACAAACGTGTTGATGCTTTCAGGGTGGAGTGTAGGGAATGCCCAAATATAATATAGTTATTAGCACCTGCGCCTGATGGTGGTATTTGGGCTTATTGGATCCCTCATCCAATGCAAGATGCTGAATTCCATGTTTTTAACAGACTGATTTTTCTGTGTAAAATGCCTTGAGACTGGAGTGGCCTTTTCTGGCTGAAGTTTTTGAACACTGCTGTAGTGTTCATACATTCTGTTTCTGACTGGTCTATTGATTTCTCCAGTGTATTGACTGGAGTCTCTTCCTTTTAAGACCCTTGCCTTTCTTAGAGACAGGATCTTTCATTCTCACGGAACCTCATCTAGAAGTGAAATAGTCTGACTGCTTAAGGTGGTGTGTTGACGGGGTGTTGAAGGCACTTTTAACTTCGAGGTTGTTAAAATCAGCAGACAGAGCTGTGTCACTGGAACTCATAATTACCCGTAGATAAATAGAATAATAGAAGTTTGTGCCACTATTATGGCACATTTGCAAGTCTAACATATTAAAAACTGCACATTGCATCACTCAGTAGCTTAATAACACTGTTGAGACAAGTTGATGACTTATAGTCACTATTACAATCAAATGAAGTTATTATGCTTTTATCACACACTATCTTCCTATAATCCTTAATCACGGTTGAAATTCTACTGATTTATTCTAAACATGGCTACCACAATTAGGAATGCCTGATCAATACTTAACATGGAAAGTGTATTTATTGTTATTGAATTTTAATAGTACTTTTATTTGCTTTCTCATTAAAATATGACTTAATTAGACAAATAACCTTATGTCATATTATTTGCAATTTTATAAGTAAAAAACGCAATTTTGGGACTTATCCTCCTGATCCTCCAGTAAGAGGATCAATCCACAGGATAATCCTCCTGATCCTCCAGTAAGAGGATCAATCCAGATGATAATCCTCCTGATCCTCCAGTAAGAGGATCAATCCAGAGGATAATCCTCTCAAATTAGAGGATCATAGCGGATAGGTATTTTGCACCGTAGGACCAAAGTGGGATGAGTCTTCAGCCTCTGATGAGAAAAATCAAATATTTTTCGAAATAATGCCAGCCATATTGGTTAATATAAGGCAGTTAATTGAGGGATTAACAGTCTGTCACTGACACACAAACTTTTATTATTCTAGTACTCTTTAACTCAGTTTTATTTATTTTAACCTCATAAAAATAAAAGTGTAAATCAAAATAAATTATCTTTTGAAACATAGTCGATAGTTCAATCCTAAACAAGTTATAAATGCATAACGTGAACATTACACCAGTATTAAAGTCTCTACACTGGCTCCCTGTTAAAGAGAGGATCACTTTCAAAACTGCAACCCACAAATACCTGAATTCTGGTCTGCCGCAGTACTTCAGTAGTATGCAGTACTAAATAATAATGTAAAAACCAAAATACTCTAAAACTTTTGCTGCTTGGTTTGTAACACATCAGGATGGAGTATACATAAGTCTGAAACATTGCCCATACAAGTGAATTTGTGAAAGGCAACCTCCTGCAAAGAGCAACCACGTGTGAATTTTCCCCTTGGTTGTTGCTCTTCGACAGGTTTGGCTGTATTTACAAAACCTAATCCTTTGATTTATTTTATTTATTTGGGGTTTTATGTCGCTTTCAACACTGTACAGGTCATATCACGACGGGTAGTTGGAAGGGCAGAGGAAACCAGTACTTTCAGTTCGTCAGGGTACTGTACTGTAAACTACCAGCTTTCCCACTTGAGGCCGTGTCAGGAATCGAACCCCGGCCTCAGAGGTGGGAGGCGAGAGTGTTACCACTCTGCCACCATGCCCCCCCCCCCCTAATCCTTTGAAACTGAAGGCTTATCTCTTTACAAAAACCTACCCAGCCTCAGTTCATTATATTCTTCTGGTTGTCTCTTTGGTGTGGACCCCTCTTTTCACGTCTCAGGACTATGAAATTTTGTTGTTGTTTTTGCCATTTATTGGTTAATGTGCCTCAATACCTGTCTTTTGATGGTGATTAAACACAATATATTTCAAACTAGAATAGAATTTGAAACATCCAAGAATAAGTGCTGTATTTACTGGCATTTGGTGTGTCTGATTTTGAATTGCTACAAAACCACTTCTTAAATAACAATATATTTTTTTCCCAAAATCACCATCCAAGATAACCTCCTTAAACCTCCTGATCATCAAGTAAACTTATCATGCTCTCTGTTTGCTGCACACTTAAAGAAATCTAATTTGCCAGTACTTTTATATATGTTGTCAGATAGTTTTTGTTCTGTTTTAACACCCACATTAAACATATGCAACCCCTTGGGGTGCAATTGCTATATCTTTATATTTAACCTGATTAATATCTCTTTTGGTATGAATTTCAAATGTTCTGTTATAGCAAAAAAGACGCAATCATTTGAGTTAAAAATTAAAAGTGGGACCAATTATTTACCTTTTAACTAAGCTGGATCTCTAGTTAGAAATATTTTGGTTTTTGTGTGCTAATGTTTTAAATGTATTATAAATATCTGCATTTGTTTCTACGAACCATTCAATACTTTATGGATATTTAGTACACTGTTCTAAAGGCCTGGGCACACAGTTCTAAGTTGTCAGAACAATGTCAGAACGTATTTGAATTTCCGTCCAGGAGCTTGTTCTTTTGACTCTGAAGAAAGTCCTAAAAGTTTGTTAGTGCGTGTATAAAAATTAGCCACAAGCTAAAGCGGTCCTTTGCCATATTCACATTCCTGCCTCTATATCTTATTACAGCTCACGAGAGAACATAGCAGGTTTCTAAAAAAATCGACTATGAGCTGGAAATGCTGTACATTTTGTGGTGAACACGTCCCTACATAAATATAAATTCTGACTTTTGTACACACTCGTGATAGATGTGTTTAAATTAGTTGTAATGTTGTTTCATTAGCTATATTGCAATAAATAGGCAGGAGGAGACAGGTATTAAGTTGCCATACGCACAACTCATTTTAAACTTGCACTATCAAGATACGTATATATTGTAATTTTGTGTACTTATAAAATGACCATACATAACTGTGTGAACTGGCCCTTAGATTACAGTTTAAAAACTCTGATTGTCTGGTTAGTCCTTCTAGTTCTTTTAAACAATGCAACTGATTTATGGTCTAATGTTTAAATTAAATAGAATTGTGGTCAAAACACGCACAAATAGATTTTAAATATCTCATCCTTGACTGATTTTATCAATGTGGTTAAAACACTATAATCTCATATTGTAAAAATGTAAAGCAATGATTGAAAAATAGCATCAGAGATGCCCGTACCCAAGAGCCTGGGAAAATAGTTTTCAACACCATGAGATATAGAAGTCATGAAACAGTACAAAGATCGGGATACTTTCAGAGCAGTGTCAGTTATATGAAGCTCTAAGTAATGTTTAAGTAAATAAGATAACATCTAAGAGAAAGAAAAATATATGTAAACATAAAGTGTAAAAGCAAGAAATTTCAATAGCAAGACGACAGCATTAATCCGTAAACTAAAAATTATAAAGCTGTAAAATTTAAAAATTGGAGAATAGCTGTCAATGGAAATAGCACAATTATGGAAAAGTTCATATGATAATCAATTGCAGCAATCCATATGTCATAAGAGAAAGATGTCTCAAATATGGCAGCTGAAAACACTTTGGCAGAGCCAAAATTTAAGGTCACACCATGATGCACATTTACATCCCCTAATCAATGTCCCTGCCAAGTGTCAACCTTCTACACCTTAAGGAATCCAAGAAATAACCCAGACAAGATTTTAAAACTCATGGTCACTATGAATACGTCAAAGGTCAAATCAAGGTCACACTATAATGTTTGCACACCTACAACTCCCAACCAATGTCCCTACTAAGTATCAACTTCCTACACTTTACAGTTTCCGAGATATAGCCCGGGCAATATTTCATAGGTCAAGCCACTACGGCAAGGTCAAAGGTTAAATCAAGGTCACACCATGACATTACACACCTACAACCTACAACCAATGTCCCTACCAAGTTTCAACTTTGTACACATTATGGTTTCCGACATATAGCCTGGACAAGATTTTATAGGTCAGGGTTATTACGGCAAGGTCATGGGTCAAATCTAGTTCACAAAATGATGTTGCACACCTGCAACCCCCAGCCAATGTTCCTACCAAGTATCAACTTCCTACACCTTAGGGTTGCCGAGATATAGCCCGGACAAGATTTTCAAACTTAAGGTCACTGTGGCAAGGTCAAATCAAGGTCACATAATCACATTCCACACATACACCACCTAATCAGTGTCCCTACCAAGTATCAACTTCCTACACCTTACAGTTGCCAATATATAGCCCAGACAAGATTTTTAAGGTCAAGGTCACTACAGCAAAGTCATGGGTCAAATCAGGGTCACACCATGACGTTGCACACCTATAAACTCCAGCCAATGTTCCTACCAAGTATAAACTTCCTACAGCTTACAATTGCCGAGATATAGCCCAGACAAAATTTTCAAACTTAAGGTCACTGCGGCAAGGTCAAAGGTCAAATCAAGGTCACATCATCACATTCCACACATACACCACCTAATCAATGTCCCTACCAGGTATCAACTTCCTACACCTTACAATTGCCGATATATAGCCCTGAGATTTTAAAGGTCAAGGTCACTATGGCAAGGTCAAAGGTCTAACAAAGGTCAAATCAAGTTTTCACCTATACCCTCTATCCAATGTCCCTACCGATTATCAACTTTCTACACCTTACAGTTTCTGAGATACAGCCCGGACAAAGTTTTTTCCGCCGACTGCCCGGCCAAAAGCCTACCCATCTGGACACCATGGGTGAAAACAATACGATAATTTGTTACATATGTTATCATTGTTTTTTAATCAACATAAATTATAAAAAAAACAATTTTATCAACACAATACTTGTTTTTTTTAATAAATTACTTATCAACTAGATTTATATGTTTTTGATCACATTTGAAATAAATAGATTCATTTCCTTTTAAACAACTCTTGTTTATCAATTTGATGCATCCAATTTTTAATTTTGCTGGAAGCTTCAATTTTTATTCTTGTCACATTTGACACGTAACACTATGTCATTGATTGTTCTGTTTGTAAAATGAATCATTTGGAATCTGCCAGCGTTCAAGATAAGGCTTTTATATTTTTACAAATTGACTAGGATTTACTGTTCAGATACAAGTTGGACTGATTTGTGGTTTGGATTTCTGTTTTGTTTTTTGTTTTTTTGAGCTGGGGGATACAGCTGCTGATGCTGCTGAGGATGAAGGATAAGGGATAAGAGGGAGGCAAGAGAGAGAGATAGGAAGAGGCACAGACACTGAGGGAGGAAGCCATGAGGGGGGAAATTACACATTCAGCAGAGGAGGCAGTGGATGAAAAGCATGCAAGGACAGACAGAAGTGGCACAGAAATGGACACAACACTTGTGCCAAAGACATTTCAACAGCAACAAGCACCAGCTGCAAGGGAATACATTTTATCCATCACAGAGACTCAGATGCCAGCAAGCCAGGTCATCCAACCCACTCAGCCAAGTGGCAACCTGGAGAACAGCAGCAACCCAGACAGCAGCCAACATCCTTTGTAGTTGTTGATGAACAACAATCTGGGCCTTCAGCACCACCTATTTTAAACTGACCCTGATGAAGCACTTCAACCCACTGTCAGTTCCCTCTGCCACAGGCGAAGAAAGTTAATGCAGGTCTTTCACTGGAGCCGACCCTACGACTCCAGGGTCGGCTACAAAACTCGGGTGGTCGGGGACAAAAATTCACAAAAAAGGCGGGAAAATACGGGGTCTGTTGCACCTCCCCAACAGGACGGTACACTTACAGACAGGATGTGGTGACTACCCCGACAAGACGTAGAGTCGGGGACGTTTATTGCACAGCCAGTCGTAGAAGTACTACAACAAGCCCTAAACCCCTAACAGACAAGCCGTAGCAGGTCCCGACAAGAAGTACTGACAAACAGACAGGACTGGAAAAATAGACAGAATCACCCCGACCAGACGTGCAGTCGGTATTGCAAGTACAGTTTTTGATGAATTCTTGAGAAAAAGAGAATCAAGTGTCGACCAATAAACAATTCACAAACCTAAATGTACAACTTTACTTTTTTTAAATTTTAATTATAGTTTCCAGATTTTTGCTTTAATATTTAATGAGAAATAAATCAATGTATGTCTGCTGCAGATTATGAACGAAAAAGCCACTTAAAATATGAAATTTTCATTCAAAATGTTATATCCTGTGCAAATAAGCAGAGAGAGATGTGCTTCTAACAATATCTCATGTGATACTGAAACCCTTTGCTTGTTGCTGCCTTTTATACTCCAGTTTCAAGCTTCTGGGAAAGATCCTATTCTCCTGAAGTCAATAAACTTGCTGTAGTTCTGGTCATGTGATGGAATCCAAATATTTACTGGTGACCTACTTTTAGATTTGTTGATTGGTCGACACTTGATCCCCTTTTTCACAAAAATTGCTTATGGGTCTTTAGAGTGAGAAGAAACATCTTATGATTGGATCCAAATAGTTTGTTAACTTTTTAAAAAGAATTGCTCTGGTGAAATATGCCGAGAATTTGTTTATTATGTGACAAAATAAATCCCTTTTAGGTTTATCAATTACTTAAAGCATACATATGGACCTTCACTATCTGTTAACTTCAAAACTATGATCACTTGCATTGTTTCTTTGTCATTCTTGACATAATTTTTATCATGTTTTTACCTCACATCATGCTGGACTGCAAATGAGCAATACTTACAGACGACAAGCCGACTTCATGCTACGACAAGCCTGCAAGTGACAACAACACTTGGACAATGATATACTTGATCCTCTTTTTCCCAAGAATTCATCAAAAACTGTACTTGCAATACCAACTCGCAATACTGTCCTTACATAATGAAGTAAATATTTTAACGTTTTCAGAATAACGTTTAGTTATTAAAATGTTTTACTGTGTCAAGGAATAAATGCTGATGAAAAAGGAATTCACATCTATTGCAGATCACGACATAATGAGATTTTTCATATATTTTAATGCTGCATGTATTGCAGGCACTTTATCATCTGCAATGAAAGGGTATTAATGTACGTCAACTTTATGTCACCTAGAATTAGACAACTGACGTCACTAACTAGATATATTTCCACAAATAGTTAAAATATGTATCAATATTCAATATCAGTTCGTACACAACTGTTATTTTTGTTCCTGGAAACACTGTAAAACATAATTAAATCTCACATTTTAGGTGACGTGATACTTTTATATCACATTTCAGATAGTTTGATCAAGATAATGTGCATTTAACATTTGGGTGAACAAAGTATCAGATGTAACAATATAACAACTTCTCAGTTGTTACAATGCTAAATTAATTGAGTGTAATATAATCTGCCATTTAAAACTGCTATTTCTGTGAATATCATATTTTATTAGTATTTCTTTTAAAGTTTCAGTCCGTGTCCAATGATAAATTGCATCAACTACAGACAATAGAAAACAAATACACCATGACTAATTGGAATTTTAATTGTCTAGATTGTTAAATGAAAATGTTGATTTATGCCTGACAAGTGTTTCTAGTTGAATTAACAGCATCAAATTTAATATTAAAAGTAGTATTTATCAGATTTTTGTCTCTGGTCTTGGTGGATAATTCAAAATTTAGAAACAAAAAGACTTCTCCAGGACTGATATACTTATTTTAATTCTATTTTTACCTTTAGGTACTTCAGCACCAACAATAAAAAAAAACTCTTTAAAGTGCATACACCTAGAAGCAGAGCATCCACCAATTCAGATTCCAGACACAAAGAAAGGTGGATCCACATTACAGTGCCAATTGAACAAAATACAATGAACTCAGGGTTGGTGTACATATGGACTGACCTATGACATCTCCAGAACTTTGCCATCCTTCTGACTACTTTAGCTATACATGTATTTTTAAAATTATTTTCTCAGATGCAACAAACCACTAAAATATTTAGGACGACTACTCTGGGGGAACCTTTGAAGCTGTTTGGAACACTGAATTAATGAATTACTGCAAATTCTTTAGCATTAGTCTAACCTTTACCACTCTTATTTTAATAAAGGTTAATACTGTATAATAATAAATTGACAAAAGTAAAATTAAATGAAATAAAAAACAAATAAAATTAAAGCAGTGAGCCTTTGTGCATCAAACTGCACTGACTTACATCTAATTCTCCTGCTTCAATGTAGTCATTGCCATCTGTGTCATAGCTTTGCCAAAGTTTCAAAAAATCCACACTTGACAGACTCTCAGCAATCTGCAACAAAGGATTTAAACAGAATCACAATGCACTGCATCCATGAACAGGTAGTTTTAACTAGATCATTACTTGAAATATTGTTCAGTAATTTACTTTCTGTAAATCATGCTTGAGATGGAAAATTCTCCAAACATGTTCACCCAACACATAGCCTTGTGCTGTTATTTTCCACAGGGTATCTGTTCTTGCACTTATGGATCATTTTTTTTCATAAACATGTTGCTGATATACATTTTTTATGATTTTATCAGACATTTATTTCTGGTTTGATGGACTCTCTAGTTAATAACATGAATGATTGCTCAGTGTTATAACCTTTAATAAATAAGTATGTCTCAATACAATTGCATCCCATTTCAGCTGTTGCCACGCTTTGACTGTAAATTTGTCATAACATGAGTTGAGTGAATGTCATTTGAGAATATTGTCACATATGGCTTTGTTTAATTGGTATGTATATAATGGAAGAACATCACAAATGCCATATACAGAAAATATACATATCAGGATTGAAGGTAACAATAGCGTACGAGTTTGCAGCAGGAGTATTATGTTATGAATATTCATGAGTGATAATATTAATATATTTTTCTGTATATGTATAATCAGGGATGCTTTACTTTTATTATCTACCATTTTGTATGATTTGTCAGTTTGCAGAAAAAAAAGTGAAAAGGCTGACATACAACTGGACCAATGAATATTAAAACTTCTATCATTAACTAGCGATTTCTCAACTATTTCTGAATGGACTTTTTACGACAAAAACGAGCAGCAGCGCTGTATGAAGACCTTCCTACTAAGTTAAAACCAGATCTTTTTCTCTTTAATAATCCTTAGTAAGGAAGCGCCCTATATTATCCGACCCTCTTGTGGGAGTAACAATTAGGTCGGATAATAGAAGGGCTAAAATAACAGGCTTCAATGGAGTTGGGAGAGTGGTTTTGAGGTCAGATAATTGAAAATTCGGATAATGGAAGGTTGGATAATAGAGGTTCTACTATCTCGCTGTGTATATCCTTCTATACTGGCTGTATATGATGCATGGTGGATAATATATATCATGATAGCATCTTGGATTTATGCCAGTGAATCAGTGAGCTTAACTAGCCCCTTAAAGAGACCTTGTATGTCAACTTGCAGTCGACAGCAATGTGTATTCTACAGTACCATGTCTGTCATCCAGTCGACAACCCTATATAATATGCTAGGTTTCCTTCAGTACTGTAAAATTAAATGTCTTGGTATACTCAAATAAGTTAGGGGGCCACAGTGGCAGAGTGGTAACACTCTTGCCTCCCACCTCTGAGGCCGGGGTTCAGTTCACGGCTCTACCTCAAGTGGGAAAGCTGGTAGTTGCTTGCCGTTGGTCGGCGGTTTACACTACAGAACCTTGACCAACAGAATGTACTGGTTTCCTCTGCCCTTCCAGCTACCCCTCGTGATATGACCTGTACAGCGTTGAAAGTGTCGTAAAACACCAAATAAATAAAAATAAATAAAATACTGAAATAAGTTGTTTAAAGTATTATGTACGAGGACGTTATGGATGACAAAAACGCACTTGTGGTGTGTGTTTTAGCAACTGTCTGTAAGCTTTTCAACCTGGATTTTCTTTCAGTATAGCAGAATACTGCTCCTTGGGTGGCCAAGGGGCTAGATTAGCTATTTTGCTAGTTTATTAACTTGCACCATGCTCCAAAAACAAATCCATCCATTTTTGGTAGCTGTCCTTTTAACTTTACAAGTTGATACTCCAGCCCTAACCAACACCCTTTCCTTGTACCTCTTGTTGGTCACTGTTCTCTAGTTGTTATAACTGGCATTGTAATTTATTTGGGTTTTAATGACGGCTTCAACACATTGTCTAGGTCATATCACAATGAGTAGTTGGAAGGGCAGAGGAAACCAGTACATACAGTTGGTCAAGGTTCTGTACTCTAAACTGCCGACCAACAGCAAGCAACTACCAGCCTTCCCACCTCAGGTCGGGCCGGGAACTGAACCCCGATCTCATAGGTGAAAGGCAAGAGTGTTACTACTCTGCCACCGTGGCCCCCCAAACTGGCATTGTAAAACTTGAGTAAACAGTGCCATCAACACCATATTCTCAGAGTCAAAGATATACTTACAGTCATTCCATGCAGAACTAAGAGGCCAAATAGCAGACTTGAGAGAACCTTCATGACGTTTCACTGTATCAAATATATTTCCAATTCAGATGTTATAATATTGTTAAACTGAAAAGAAAAAAGATTTTGTAGAGTTCAATACTAATATAGAGTATTAAAAGAAAAGATATTTATTACTAAACAGATTTGCTAGTTTTATTGCTATATTCAGCCCTTTCTATGGAGAGCTAGCCATTTTATTGACATTAAGTACAGCGTGGATGACTGAAGATGCCTAAAAGCTGTATGTTAGTGTTACTGGTGATAACGTACTATATTGTATGTCACTGAAAACATTAAAAAACATTTACTTAAGCCAAAACAGATAAAAGAGTGACACAGCTATTTATTGATTCAAACTGTTTCATAACTTTTAAAATGGTTACATAACAATTTTTTGCAATAGAGAAAAAGCATCAACGAAAAGCAGTTTTCTTAAGTTCATAAAATATGGTATATCACCTACAGTCTCTGTGCAAGCTGTTATAATATACACCAAAACTACAGTGGTACTTCTACGCTTGTTTAGGGCAACACTTTACTAAATAGATTCAACAATAGGAGTTTTACCAATGGTTAACAATGATGTTATCTTGATGATTTACGTCAAGTGCAAAATATGGGGAGTCGCCAATGAAACTATTTGTTTTATCGAAGAAAGAAGTTGATGCATAATGTCTCAGGTTGGGTGCACTTTTCACAGCTGAAGTATGAAAGGAATAAACATACATTTTGAACTTATTATATTCATGACCATTTGTTCATCTGTTTGTTAGTTAGCAGATCTTCATGAAAAATACGAGAAGACGGGTTTTGATCAAACTTAGATCTGATTTAATTTTTGAGAGTGATCTGGAGCAGTGTGTGAATAAAAAACTATATTAGCGGTTTGATTTTCCAATTTACTTATTATTGAGCTATTTTGCTACATGAAACAGATAAGGTTAAAATAACTGGATAAATTTAATGAAAACACATTTCATACACTATCTATCAAATATATATTATAAAAACTGGTGTCACCAAAACACAAATTGACAATTTTAAGAAGGAAACCATGTGCCGAGGAATATTTTAACAAATGCTGACTCAGCACATTTTCAAAATGAAGCTAGAATCTACATAAATTATTTACTCATGGAAGTCAAGCTGGAACATGCCCGATGGCTCTTTCAGAACCTATTAAGAAAAAGTGCGATTTTACCTTTAATAAACTTACATGGGGATGCCATGTTTCTATTCAATTAATTGTTATATTGTAGGTATCTTAATAAATGCAAAAAAAAAAAACTGTTAAAAAACTCTGCCTTTTATTTTTACATCAAATTTATTTTTACAATAGAAAAAATAAATTTATAAAATGAACACCCCAATTTAATTAAATATTCATGTCTCAATGTCACTTTTTGGTGATGTTACAAAATATTTATCAAAGAAAAAACGAACATTTTAAAAGAAAATCATACACTGTCAGGCTTGATAAAATTCAGCATGAATAAATTTTCCGTATATTTTTTATCTATCACTCAACACAAAGCAAGTTAAACCATTTGTAGATGTCCCAAATTAAATTGGATGTTTAGCCATTTCCAATAAAAAATACATAAATAACTCCTTTTATAAACTCGGAAGAGGCAAACCCATGGAATTAGCCTTGCTGAAGGCTACAAAGTATCTTTGTAATTAGGGAAAAGGTTAGTCTGCAAAAGAGAGTTTTACTTCACACAACGTGCTATTATATGTACTGGATGTTTGACCTCAGCATAATGTTAAGACAGACTGCTGATTTTTTATCTCATAATATGTATGAGTGCCTTATGAAAGCAACATATTTGTGCACAGGTATAAATTTAAGCTTAAAGTTAGACTAATACAGAATCATACAAAACACATATGGAAACACCAGTCAACTTTAAAAAGAGACTAGTATCACCAAACAGGACCTCCAACTATTCATGTTTCATTCTTTTACACGTCGTGAAGTGGCTTTTAAAACCCATAAAACAATTCTTTGTATTTTAAAATGTATGTTTATGGGCCGTACAGTAGTATGTATCAGTCGTGAATAGCCAATATGTTGGCAAATACCTGACCCTTCATTTCAGAGACGAGTGGCCAAGGCCACCAGACAATACCAAACACTGATACAGGGAGACTCCCAGACGTTTTCATTAAATGCAATCTGTTTTCGTAACTCAATAAATTATACCACTCACACAAGATTGGCCCTGAAATGGGACCCAAGAATTAACACAATGTAATGCAAATGTATTCTATATAAATTAAGTTATTGATATAATTACATCCACCAATAAGGGGTTATTTTCAGGGTCATTTATTACTTTGAAATTTTCCTAACATTTTGAAGTATGTTGGTCAGTCGGTTTGCATTATGTATGTTTGTTTAATTTGTTTGTTAGCACGTTCCATGTCGCAATTTTGGAGCTAGGATTCTCATTTTTTTTTCGTATAATATTGTCATTGGTTAGAACAGACACAACCTAATTTCGAAAAAAATGTTATCATTTTCACATAGGTATGACCATTTTAGCTACTTAGCTACTGCATTCACAGATATGCGGCAAGATTTCAAAGTCTGCAACTCGGACGAGTGGATTAATTTTCTTGTTTGTTTGTGATCTGGATTACACAAGTACTACACGTCAGAGCTTCAGGGATAAAATCAGAAGTCTTTGATCAACTTAGATCCCATTATATTTTAAGAGTAATCTAGATCACAGTCTGAACACCAAAAATATCAGAATTTTCCTATTTACTTAAGATTGTGTGAATTGGCGGAGCTCTGCGCTCTTCAAACCCTCTTGTTGATACTGAAACATCCATCAAGCAGTTTCTAACTACATATCCTCTAGGTGTAAAAAGTGTGTAAGAATTCAGATTTGATAGGCCTTATTGGCAAGATTTTGAGCTGAAGAACCTGACTTTGGGGGGCTGGGAGGTAAAGTCACTGACTCATGTAAAAATATCTAACTTCAACTTTTGTTAACCTTCATAATTTGTCTTCCTAATGTATACTATTGGTGATATTCTCCTCCCAACTTTAAAGTTGTTAAGTTACAGGACTAAAGTTGGGAATACGAGACCATGATTTAACATACACACCCATCTGAGACCTTTCCATAAATGCATAAACAGTTAAAATATTAAAAGCTTAGGTTTTAATCGCCCTGAATATATACTATCCAAAAGCAAATCAAATAAAAATTCACTGAATGTATCTACCAGCTGGAATAAAGCATTATTGAAGGTTTAAAAGCTTGGGGCTATAAATCAAAGCCTTCGTTTTTCTAACGAATTTGTTAGCACCTAGTTAACCCCCAAGTTAGCTAGATTTAAAACCTTAGTTTACTGTTGGTTAATTGTTTGTAATAAACCCTCAAATTTATAGATAACTCAGAACCTGTTAATAAGTATCATTTATGTAACCCCAAGTTGTCTACATCCAAAATAAATAAAGTTATCATTATTGTATAAAACAAAGTTACTGAAGTGTGGTACAGTACAGTAATGCACAAATTTGACAAACAAACTGAGCCATTTCAATGAACTCCCTGAATTCTTTAGTAAAAGTATCGTTGTATTATCATTAAGCATTTAGTCAGTATACGATTTTACAAATACTTCTATTTACAGGCCCCTGTTTGGTTACAGACTGCGACCCCATCAAGGAAATGACAGATTTATGAATGGTGAACCAAAGGTTAAAGTAAAAGCAAACGGGGATGAAATATGATAAAATGCTACTCACTTTTGTCCCTTATACACATTTCAGTACAATAAATAAGTCTGTGCAAATGATTCAATCACTAACCTTTCTTAAAGTATGTACTCCTTTCCTGAAGCACTACACCTTACTAAGTACCTGTGTTGCCGGTCGCACCTTCGTTGTGGGATGTTGCCAGTTTGTAAACAACCTTTATATAGACCGTCTAGCCATCCACCTATGGGATATCTCTTTCATTCCACGGTTTAATGTCATTGACACCATCTGTCACAAACTGAAAATGTTTTGCATTAAAATGATGTTGATTGTTGATTATCGTTAGTATTCCAAAATGATGACAGTGTTTCTAAATAATCAAAATATTCAGCGAAAATTGACAAATGTGTGAACTTTGAGGCTTTTCATAGAATATAATAGAATAGAATAGAACTATTTACATGTGCAAAACTGGTGTAAATATCTCCTAATGCACTCAGTCAACACTTAATTTATTTATTTATTCTCGTATATACAACATAAATATTGTAATACGCTGTCAATTGTTCTAAACATAAAGAAAAAATATACATATATATTTACAGGTACACATCAGTGAAAAATATACATATATACATCTAAATGAACATATATACATCTAAATACAGAAATATTATAAGCTTGCTAAGCTTTTTTTAGGAACTTGAAGTTGTACACACTGTCAATAAAATTGTGTTAATTTCATGTAGTTTGAAAAATTATAACTATCTCCGCAATGCAACATATCTTTTATGATTTCAGTACTAATGACTGTAGAATCAGCAGGTTGAGTTATTTATCTTATGACACCACATGGGAGGGTTGGTACTAAATAAATCTTACTTACCAATATTATATTTATAACTGACATAATTAATTGTGTTACACATACGTGACTGACTTCCATTAATAGGTAACTGTAAGCTTATCTTATTGTACAAATTACAAGATTTATTTAAGCAGTAGATAAATTTTAGCACTATCTTGTGCATTTGACAATCAACGGGTAGGACATTGCAAATAAGGGGTAGAAGAGCTGAGTGTGTATGATAAGGGATGTTAATTAGTTTCCAAACACATTTCCTCCAATTTACAAACAATTGTTCAATAGAAGATTGAGAATAGTCCCACAAAACACTGCCATACAGTGGCATGCAATAAGTTTTAAATAACTGGTATTTTACTTCATATGATGCTTTACCAAACAGAGATATGATATGATTAGTATACACAAACATTTCAGTAATATTGCTTCTAATGTCTTTGTCCACAACATTTGGTCCAATTGAATTCCCCAGGTGTTTCTCATATGTATGACATCGAATATAGTTGTTACCTAAATAAATACCACTTATGTTGCTGTTGTAAGCTATAAGTTTACTTTTTTCAGGGTTCAGCTTTATGTCATATTCATTACAATGTTCATTACATTGTTGATACAGGTGATTCAGGGAATATACTGTAGGTGTAAGCAATATTACATCATCTGCATATCCAAATGTCCCCGCAAAGGTACTTCCCAAATGACAACCTAATCCAGAGTGTTTCAACTGTACAAATAAATTATCAATATAAATAGAAAATAGCACAGGGGATAAAACACCACCTTGTTTCACACCATTAGATATAGAAAACTCTGAACTTAAGGAGTTGCCCCATTTTACAGAAACTAATTGATGGACATACATAAAAACCAGTGTTCTCACTAAAACATACATGAACCCCTATCTATTAACAAATGGAATAACTTTACATAGTTGACCCTATCAAAAGCTTTACTTGCATCTAACATTAGTAAGTATACACTTGAATTCCTATTTTTATAATATTGTATTATTTCTTCTAGTACAAATGTGCACTGAGTAGTAGAGTGCTTCTTTTTGAACCCATATTCCACATCAGAGGTAGATAATACATTTGAGTATAATTGAGTAGAGTTTTTTCCCAGACTTCAGGATAGGTACAATTTTTGACACTAAAAAACCTTTTGGAACATATCTATGAGCAATCATACTTTTAAAAAGAAATGATATATACAAAAACAATTTACTGGATCCATGTATCAAATGATCAGTAGTCAGATTACAATTGCTATCTTTCTTACCCCTTTTAAGAGTGCTAATTGCATTCCTGATATGCCTTTCATGTATATCATGGTCAGACTAACATTTTCCTTTGGCACACAATGAATTAATGCCATTATTAAATTTTTTATCTAGATTAGCCATTTCATTTTTGCTATATGACACACAATTATACAGTTCAGAGTATTTGTTTTTAAACAACTCAGCTATATCAGATTCACCAACAGTGTTTTCAACCTTACTAGGTAATTTGCAACACTTCCCGTTTAACCTCCTTATGTCTTTCCAAAAATTAACATAGTCATTGTTTATCATTTCACTTGCTAATTTGTTTGCTAATGTAATGTCTTTTAAGCGCTTGACCTCTTTAATGCTGTAATGATACTTACAGTGAGGACTGCGTCTAATATTGGCAATAACACCTGTCTTAGGACAACCAGCAGATTTTTATATGTTGTGCCAGAATAAAGCTTCATGTCGAAGATCCTTCATCATGTCAATGCAACCAGAAATAATATTGACTCTACCCTTTGTTTTACATTTGATAGTCATTTGACTAGCATCCACACATGCATTAACAATACAATCATGAAGTCTTTCAATATCAGTGAGATGAATTTTACATGTAGTGTCCTTACATGATATAGAACTAAAAGGGAGAACCATGTTATCTTACTTGATATCTAGCAATGACTTATATGCAGTAATATCGGGCAGCAGAAGCTTGTTGCAAGTTAACATCAAATGGGTTGTTAGGAGAAAGATTGACACCCTGAAAGCCGATATTGTGGTCAATATTTAAATGTAAGCAAACCGGTAAATGATCTGACAAATTTTAAATGTCATTTTTAACTGCACACTCTGTGATATTTTTCCCTAAATTAGGACTGATGAGGAAATGGTCAATAACGGATTGAGCACCATTAGCTTTACTTTCGAAAGTATATGCTATGTTACACACATCCGTCATTTGTGACACACAAAGTAACTCTTCATCTTTAACAAATGACATTATTTGTCTGGTCGTAGGTTGGTCAGTGTTACTTAAGCACGTGTTGAAGTCACCACCAATGATGAAATAATCAAAACTATTGTTGTTGTACAAATATGAGAGAGAGTGAAGAACATCTTGAACTGTATCTCTAGTATTTGAACCACTCATCTGACATGGCATGTAGACTGTACATAAAAGAAATTTAGTTGATATTATTTTGACAGACACAGCACATAACCGGTTACAGTCAATTGATATAGGGGTAACCTCACTAGTTATGTCACCTTTCCAGAGGATACCACAGCCTCCATAGGCACAGCCATGAACTAGTTTACTATTATCCATACTGTATAAGTGGTTTTTCTCACGAGGAATTAATTTTCGCTATATTCGCGAGTGACTGATAAACGTGAAAATAAATTCTCGCTAATATTTAGGTACACTTCAAGCTACCATATACACCTGTAAAGATATTTACAATTATATGCATTAATAAAGTAATGGATACTAAGAAGTGTGAAATAGAAACACTTATTTTTATTCGTGGTATTGGGAAATACTGACAAATAACCACATCCTTTTATATTAGACGAAGACAAATATATGACATAAAACACCAGTACACAGTTACTTTACACACTATTACTATGTACAACTCTTTATTTGTCTTCTGATATCCTCCTAATAGGCCTGTTTTCTCCCAGCCAAGCTTTATTGTGTAGGCCTTGTCACACAGATGCACTAGTATACCAGGCCAGTTTAAAAGAAGTGTAATCATCCCCTCCCCTGTTCTGAGTCTGGGTAACTTTTAGGTAGCCTTATAAAAGTCTCTATTAAAGGACACATTCATAATTTAAGCTATGTTTAAAGTGATTAAAAAATTCAAAACCAATGACTTTTATTAGGGTTAATAAAAGAACTTTACTTCTGTAAACTGAATAGTTTTAGGTTCAAAGCAATGGCTCTTTAAAATTTACTGCTGGGTTGAATCCACTCAGAGTAACGAACTTTGGCTACTTCACAAACAGCAATTATGCGGCTGAGTAAGATTAACAATAAAAAATAGGAAGTCTTTTATCCTCACTTTACACACTAATAACTTGGACTTCCAATTGCAAGGCCGGGAGCCAATATATTTTCTTTTGTGTGATGAAAACATGGAATTTTGTGGGTATTTGTGTACTTGGAAATATTTATCAGTCAATTGTGGGTATACAATTTTGATGTTATTGTTGGCGATAATAGAGGATCTTTCACCGCGAAAATTAATTCTTGCCAAAGTAGCCTTCTGTACTGATTCGCGAACTTAAGTTCCAGCGAAAATAACCATTTGTACAGTACCAGAAATACAATGTGATGTTATATTCTTAATTTCCTTATTGAAAAGTGTAAGTTCAATATCCATCAGCCAGTGTTCCTGAATTATTACAAAGTCATTGGAAGAACACAGTTGTTGAATAAATTCTATCCTCCCAGCACCATGCCCATGGCTGTTATAACTGCATATATTAAGCTGATTTGTCAAATCGTTCATTTTGCTGGTTTTTTAGATTGTAGAAGTTTCTTATTCTGATTCCCTTAGGCCATATGTCAGCATTAAAAGCTGCTTTACTGTGAGAAAGAAACACAGATAATTTATATGATTTGAACTTTGAGTCTGGATTGGACACGCAGGCCAGCTCTAGTGGTATAATCCCTTTTCTTAATATGTAGTCACTCAAGTTTTTATCAGAGGTACTAGTATCCTTGTGAACACGGAATACAAACAAATCTCTCAATGGTTCCAGAGCCCCTTTCACCGTACTAATAGACTTTTCTTTGCCAACAATGATCTTTCTCTTTCTACACTTGGGAAACTCAAATCCAGGAGATTTAAATATTGTGTGACCTGAGGGAATAAGAAAACCATTTTGATTCTTGATTGCATTATTGGAAGATTTGAATAATAAATCATCAAGTTTTTGCTTTGGAGGTTTACATGGAGATTTAACTGGTGGGGGGACAGTGAATTGAAGTTCCATAACCCGTGTGACTGTTGGTGGGTTTGGAGCAGACATGCCTTTACTACTATGGTTTTCCTTATTAAAAACTGGATTAGTCTGAGCTTTTGGCAATGTTAAATGTTGAACTGTTGCTGAGTAAGAAAAATGCTTAGTAAACCTTTCACTGACTTGCAGATTTTCTGCCAGTACCCTGTCTGTACTGACCTGTAAATCTGACAGCTTTTTCTCCATACAATTTAATCTGTCAAGAAGTGTGATATTCTTTAATTCCTCAGGATGTGAATGAGGAATAAGATTAAGGTGCATGGCATTATAACCACAGTTGGTAGTTTTTGGACTTTGTCAAGCTTTTCGATAGCAAAACAAGATAGACAAAAATGTCCTGTAAATCAGCATCAGGTTCAGGACGACTTGAAGATCCTACTCTTCCTGGCTTTTTTTTCTAGAATGGGTTAACACTTTTCCCACAAGATGTCCTTTGTTTCACATATCTGAGTGGCAGTAAAATGTCCCATGACAGCTTGATGAATATTTAGTTCAGTACCACCTTGCAGTGAATACAGTACATAGGACAGCACAGGATCAATGATTAGTTTTTCACTACATACAGAAGTAGTTTTGGGTCTTACAATGTCATCATGTGAGTGGGTTTGGAGAGCCCCTTTACTGGTACCTCTTATACTATTGTTCCTCTGTGAGGCAGACTTATTCAATGAACCATTATCAGCCTTGCTAGAAGCCTTGCCCTCATTAGCCAGCATATTAGCCTTTCTATGCTCTTTCTCACAAGGAGAACAAAGATCCAATGCAGCATAGCGAAAATACACATTATTTCCAGAGGCATTATCTGGACAGGGTTTACCACTTGGCAGGCCTTCACATTTCATTATTCAGAATTCAAATACAGGCTACTTTGCATTAAGTAATTTGGATAATAAGTGATGTTTACACAACAGTTAGTTTGAACAGAGTCAGAACAAGCTGACCCCTCATTCAATATCATCCATGAAAAAAGTTTTTCAATGTAAAAAGTTAAGGTTTTATTTCTACTTAACTGTCAAAAAATTGGTCAGTATATCCTCTGTGTTTTACACAATTTTCTTATCCAAGATAGAGATGTGTACTTGAAAATTAACCGCACAAAATTTAGATTGTCTTCTTACACAGAATTTATCCCTCCCACACACTTAGCCACACTGTATGTACCAGACACAAGCACAGACAAACCATGACAGACAATCCAAAAACCTTCAACGAATCATAATGCTGAAAACACAAATGTAATCTCTGCAGAGAGGCATCATTCGTCAAATTGTTTGAAATGAGAAAAAGAGACTCTCACTGTGGCCATCTAATTTCTCCCAGTTAAATTGGTTAGAAGTTGATCACCTCTTTGTACCATCTTTTGCTTTTTTGGATAACCTTCTCTGCTAACACTTTTCTACAAAACATTTGTAAAAATTTAGTACTTTCTTAAGGCTTTATCTGGAACCAACCAGAAGAATGTTTCAGGGGGATGAGCAAAGTATTTTAAAATTTGGGTGCCTGACCTTGGTGTCAAACTGTACCAATAAAATTACGAAGTGTCTGGGCTACCGTCAGTGACATATTTACAAATATAAGTCTCGGTTTCCAGTAGCAATAACTGTCTGTAATTTTCTTTGAAATCTGTCAATGTTTCCTGATATTTTAATGATATATATCTTGTACTGTGGTTCTATGTTATCTTTAATTCATTTACAAACAGGAAATAGCTATTTTCTGGAATAATATGGACGCAAGTTCTGTCAATCTAGCAATCTGTCCCAATATTTTAATGATATGTATGTTGAATTGCTTCAGAAATAAATTTCTGGGTTACTGGTTACCAGATATGCAGCCACGCACATATCCACTTCACAATACATACAAAAATATAAACAAAAAGACAAATAGAACACATGACTAGATATCCAGGTTAAAAACAAAAATATATTAAGCCAAATTTGAATTTAGTCAACATGAAAAGCGAATGACAAAATAAGATGACTAATAAATGATACATGAAAAGATTAAATTACACCAGAGTTTTTCTTTTGTTAAAAGTGTCCAATATCTTTCAGTATTGGCCACTTTTTGGGCGACAACCAGGAAGAGGACCTTGTTACCACAGCCTCTGGAAACTTAGGATCAGAGACTGGTGACCATCTAGACAATGCAGAGATTTTAGCAGACATTAATAATGACAATCAAGCTATAGACAATCATTTTGTTATGGATAATCCGGCAGCTTACGCACAACACGACCAGCAATATCAACCAACTCCAGAGAGACAGGTGCAGCACAGACAATCACAAGAGGTAATTGTACAACGCAACCCCATACAAAACCTCCATAGAGCCCATCTTTTCCCTCAAGATAGTCCTCACTTACAGGTAGATCCAGACATAGCATTTAGAATGTCACCTTTACAACAGGCCCAGAGACCTGGCGACCAACCATACAATACAGCAGATTTTCCACCATTACCTATTAGGTTCTCTCCTACCACACACACAAGTGTTAAGATGGACAATTTGCCATTTAAGTTGCAATCTTTTAGTGGTAATCCAGATCAAGATCTGGAAGAGTCTATCAATAATTTAAACTCTCAGCAGAAGTGTTAGGATGGTTTTATGATAAAAAGCCAGGGATCTTTCACACGTGCCTCCAAGGTGCAGCAAAAGTCTGGTTCCAAACTCTTGAACACCACACCAGGACAAATATTGACAAGATAATTTTTGCATTTCTCTTAAGGTTTAAACCTTTAGGTTTAGATTGGACTAGGGAGGCATCTTTCTAATCACTCAGACAAATGCCACAAGAAAGTGCACAACAATTTGCAAATCGTGTCTTAGAGAAAGGAACAAAGATAGGTAAATCAGGTAAATATCTGATGAACCAATTTGTCAGAGGACTATCTAATGAGTGTAGAACCCACACCATTGCCCTAGGTCCAAATTCCTTTGCCCAAGCAGCCGGGACAGCTTCATTGAGAGTGCAAAGACTTTTTGCCACGATGAGAGTACCAGTGTTCTACAATAACAGCAGACAAACACACCAATCCAGCACTCTTGACTAAAATGTGCATATTGCAAGGGAGATGGACATCATATCTCAGAGTGCCGAACAAGAGAGTCCAACAACTGATGGAGACAACAGTCCAACAACACCTGGTGGACAGAGCAACCACAGCAAAGACCACAGCAAGGTGGAAACAACAGACAACAGAATAAACTCAGGTCTGTAAAATCAGATATTGTGTGTTATAATTATAATGGCAGAGGTCACATTGCACGTGATTCTTGTACATTGCTAAATCAAAGGCCAAACTATCAGAGTAACAACAATTACAGGCCGAACTTTCAAAAACAGGGCTATCAGATACAACAATATAACTTTCAAAACTCGCCACAAAATAGGCCACCCAGAAGAAATAACTACCAAGGTTATCAGCAAACCAATTTCCAACCAAGGGCCCCCCATACATACGGAATGACAGATACAAGTAAAATTACACCAACCCCAGACAAAATTCAAGCTAAATCGGCCCAGGGCAACCACCATACAAGATATGCCTGACGATTTCCAGAACACATATGCAACAGCAAGGTCGTCCCACCAAAATCATAATATATATATTATCATCCTGTTGTGAAATCATAAACGTATGAGATGTTTGAGTATCTTGTGACTTGTATTTTATGTATTATTAATTAATTAAGTCACATATACATGTATATCTAGATATATACTAAATATGGGCATATTTTGTCCTTTTTGTCATTTTTGTCACGTGATAAAAGTACTGAACCTGATAATGTGACTTTATTCATCAGTTTATCATATTTGGGTTCAGAATCAGAATTTTAGGAAGCGATAAAGATTTCCAAACAATTACTTAACAATTGAATACTCCATGACTCACATCAGTGGTCATTAATTAACAAAGATTGGCAAAGAGTTCATATAAAAGTTTTGTATAAATTCTATAGAAAACCATATTTTACTTTTAAATAACTGGAAGGTCAAGACTCCGCAGGCAAATTGCCTGGTGTAATCGACTGGCCAATAAAGACAAGGGTTCATACTATACAAATCTCATAACTGCTAATAGTCGTGACCCCAAGAAGCTATGGCAGTCATTGAGGAAGGTGTTGCATCGCACCTCCGAGACTGTCCTGCCTGCTCATAGGTCAGACAAAAGCCTCGCGGACATGTTTGCTTCTTTTTTCTCCAATAAAATAAGCAAAATCAGGGACACCTTTGCTACTTCTGGCTCTTTCAATGATGCACCGGATTCGGTGCCTCCTGCTTTCAATGCCTTTATGCCTGTCACTGAAGACGAGGTCTATAAGTGTATTAGTGAATCCCCCACTAAATCTTGCTCACTAGACCCTATACCAACATTCCTCCTTAAGGATTGTCTTGATATCCTCCTCTCTTCCATTACCAAGTTGGTAAATAATTCTGTCATTGGAGGATCCTTCCCAAATTCTTTCAAAAAAGCGGTTGTCACCCCCCTCATAAAAAAGGCTTCCCTTCCTAGAGACGACCTTAAGAATTATCGCCCAGTGTCTGGTCTTTGTTTCCTGTCAAAGTTGGTTGAGCGAGTCATTGCCAGGCAGCTAACGTCACACATTAATAACAACAAACTGGACAATCCTCATCAGTCAGCATATAAGCCAGGACATTCCACGGAACTGCTTTATTGTCTATAAAAAACGAGGTTCATCTCCCTCTGGCACGCGGTGAACCCACAGCTCTAGTACTTCTTGACTTATCAGCCGCATTTGACACTATAGACCATAATATTCTCCTTGGTTACCTTAAATCCTAGTTTGGTCTTGGTGGAACAGCTCTAAGGTGGTTTGCTTCCTACTTAAGAAATCGTTGCCAGGCCATTAAGATAGGATCCACACTATCTGAATTAAGCAATCTCATCTATGGAGTCCCACAAGGTTCTGTTCTGGGTCCGTTACGGTTTTCACTCTATACAACACCACTCAGTAAAATTATTCGCCTCCACCCACATATTAAATTCCATTTTTATGCGGATGACACTCAGTTATACATCCATCTCTCCCACAAGAATGCTTCTTCGGCTCTCGCCAAGCTAAATGCCTGCCTTCGTGATGTTCAAGAATGGATGTCTCTCAGTAAATTGAAGCTCAACCCTGAAAAAACTGAGTTTATTGTCTTTGGTTCCAAGGCTCAACGTCAGAAGATTTCCTCTCACTTTCCTGTTAGCATTCTTGGTAGCCTTCTTCATCCGGTTGATTCTGTCAGAAATCTAGGTGTGTGGTTTGATGCAGATTTTTCATTCTCTGAGCATATCAAGAGGACTTGCAAAGTGTGCTTTCTTCAGATGCGTGACCTCCGTAGAATTAGAAAGTATCTCACTTCTGAAGTGGCAGTCCTTGCTGCAAATGCCTTGGTTAGTAGTCGTCTGGACTATTGTAACTCTCTGTTCAGAGGTTTGTCCGGTTTCAATCAGCACAAATTTCAAAGTATTCTGAACATCCTTGCTCATATTGTTACAAATCATAGAAACTATGCTCATGTTACACCCATTCTACAGAAACTACACTGGTTGCCTGTTAAGTATCGTTGTATTTTCAAAACCGCAACACTTGTGTATAAATTTTTGCATAGTGGTTCTCCTTCTTACTTCGAACCGTTCTTGTCTTTCAGTAGTTGTCTCTATAGTACTAGGCATAGTCCCCCAGATCGTCAATACCTTACAGTTCCTCCTTTCCATTCATCAGTCTTTAAGTCAGCCAAACATTTTGGCCATAGTTTTGCCTTTGATGCTCCTGAGATCTGGAATGACCTCCCTCAAGATGTTCGCAGTGCAACATCAGTTGCCTCCTTCAGAAAGAAGCTTAAAACTTACCTGTTTGCAAAAGCCTACCCACCATAGCCTCTCCCATCACATCTGTGTCTCCTTGGTACGACCTGGCTATGTCCCTTGATTAACGATAACTGCCTTGCTTTATGTTTAGATGCGCCTTAGAGTCCATCAGTGATGGAGATTAAGCGCTATAAAAATCCACATTAGATTAGATTAGAATAGAAGCTGGTTACTGTAAGCGAGTTATGAAAAGAAACAGAAAACCACTGGGCATGGGCAAAACAAAACATGAAAACTTGCCTCACAGAAACTCAGCCCCTATGTACACAAAATATGATTGGTTATGTTGTGTCTAACATCTAGAATTCAGTGATCTTACCAATTTTACATCACTGTTTAACAACTTTAGACATGAAAATAATCTTCTCACTAGCAATTAACAAAAACAAAAAGTTTGCTTTATGCACCATTCTTAATGTTTGGTCATGTGACATAATTATTCATGTGAATGGTCAGTGATTCCCTCAAGTTCCATTCACAAAGTATCAAATGTTGGCCATTTATATAAAATTGTACAATAGCATTCTGTAATGTGACTGAGTAAGTGCCATTCTTCTTGGTGGCTTGTCAGCATAAACCTAAATAAAATGCAGTTGGCCCTAAGGCATTTGCCAACATTGAAGAACATTCAGCAAATTTCGAAATGCATCATCTATTGCCTCCTACCGGCAAAAGCTGAAAACATACCTTTTCGTATAAGCCATAGAGTGAGTCACCTGAACATCCTGTTTATGGGTATAACAATAGAAAGGTTGCATGCTACTTTTTCACTCACATAAATGTTAAAATCACATTTGTGACGTCATGAAATTTCATGTCTATCTGTACAATCATATACAACTTCATATCCGTCCAATTTAAAATGTAAATAAAAACTTTTCATAAGCACCCAGAGATAAGTGTAGGGGCCAGGCTCTTGTAAATTATTGTTATAAAATGTTTAAAAAATGGAGTACAGTACAGTTGTGCAGTACAAGTTTCTATCGAAGAAAGCCAGTGTATTATTTGTGACCTTTGATCCTTTACTTAATTTAATGACATCTCAGACCTGTTGAGTTACAAAAAATAAACAATAAATGAACATTTAGATACACTTCACAAACTCTGGCGCAAGACAATATCGTGAGCAAAGTCTTTCATATTGAATTGTGAAGTTCGTATGACCCATCTTTACACTTTGAAAGTTGGAATCCCAATAAAGGTGCTTGTGGTCACCAATAGAATAAAGTCAACCACGGTTTTCATTCAATAAATTGACAGCTTTGTCACAATTTTTTATTTGCTTACTTTACTTCAATAATTACAGGAAGTGAGCAAGTTTCAGTAGATGCCAGTTGTCGAAAAGTTTTAAACAATCCAAATTAAACAGAAACGACATGTACTTTATTCTCCCGCATAAAATAACCAACAATGAAGCAAACCAGTAAAATATTTTAGCTCGATCAACAGTAGGCAAATAAAGGATTAATCAATATGAAAATGAGGACCTGTGTAACTGTCTTACAGCCAGTGCTATAATGAACCAAATACATGAGATACATGACCAATACAAAATGGCCACAAGGTATGCTTCTTTTTGAAACCTGTAACTTTTGTGGGGTTAAAAATCCCAGACAGGTTTTTAAATTTATCTGTGGATTTCATTATTGTGGTACAGATCTAAGAATTATATAGCAACAGCCTTAAAACACAAAGCATATGCATATTTTCGTTCATTTTTCCTTCTCCTAGAGCTTAGTGTCACAATAGCTTTAGATTTATTTTTTTGTTGTTGTTTTACGTTACTTTCAACAATCAGGGTCATATTGTGATGGGTAGTTTATGGGTGGATGAACCAGTGCATACTAGTTGGTCAAGATTCTGCACTGAAAACCACTGGGCATGGGCAAGTAACATTCCAACATGAATTGCCGGGGCCAATCTAACTGGCAACCTCAGAGGTTGAAGGCGAGCACCCTAACCACTACACTATCTAGTGTCACAATAAAAAAAAACCTTATGTACTCCAAGATAGGGTATAGTAATAGCGTTGCATGAGTTACATATTGCACAAACATTTATGTAAAACTTTCTATATCATATGATGTCACATAAAAAGTTATGGATTGTATGTTCACAAATTTTATTCGTTTGTTGTTCACCTAACTAAATTTAAAGTAAGATTGGGTTGTAAGTACAATTTAACAATATAGGGACTATGTCCTTGTATTTAACCATTTGCACTCAGAGCCTGAAGTTAGGGTAATGCCATTTATTATGATTTTACTTGGATACTAGTATCAATGCATTTTCAATTAGATAATCACAGTGGTATGCCTGAAAAGCAAAAGAGTGGACATAAGTATCAAAGGGAGTTGAGCCAACGAACTCTGGCTCTAGAGGTGTGCAATCCACCTAGTGCAACCCCTCCTAGATAAGACAAAAGTACTAACATCACATTTGGGTTGTACCATGCCAATTCAAACTGCGCTAATGCAATCTCCTAATCATTTGGTGTATTTTTGCCAGAGAGGGTACAGACATGCAATAAATCAGATTCAAAATCTGTTTATTATCAGGGAATACAGAACTCTGACAGAAGAAAAGTGGTTCCGTGCCAAAGTACTGCTTGATGCAAGGTTGCTTGAAGACATAGAAGACATCAGTAAATTGGGATTTTTTTTGACACCATTGAGGTAAGTAAAACTTTGCTCTGTTCTATTGCCCAACCTGTTGGGAAACATATTGAGAATGTGCCAGTTGATCCATTAATGTCATCTCAATATGTCTTTTGTCTTATGACTTTTTTGAGTGGAAATGCCTGAACCAATAAGTGGGAGATAGGTGACTGGACAGTCTCACATTTCTATAAACAGGGTGTTTAATGATTTTTGTTTCATTAGTCCTGACCAACTACTATACTTTGATTCTGATTTTTCCTTCTTCAGAATGTCTGCAAAAATTGTTTTGTGCAACTCCGTGACATTAGACATGTCAAGCAGTTTCTTACTCATGATGCTTCTGTACTTGTGGCTCTTGTTAGTAGTCGGTTGGATTACTGTAACTCACTGTCTCTCTAAGTTCAATCTTCATAAATTACAGTGCATCTAAAATAGTGCAATTATAGTTGTATCAAATACCAGTAGATACGCTAGTATAACTCCAGTCCTTAAGAAATTAGTACCAGGCACATTCAGAGTGGTGATTATTGCCTTATGGTTCCAAATTTCCTACCCTCTGCAGTTTGGTTATAGTTGTGCCTTTGATGCCCCCACTGTTTGGAATGCTCTTCCTGGTTAGATTCATGCATCCTCCTCCCTAGCCTCTTTCAGAAAGCAGCCCAAAACCTACCTGTACACCAAGGCATACCAACCTTAGTCTTACTCACCCCCTGGTCTCTGTGGTGCTTGGACTTTTTTCTGTCCTAAGATACTGAAAATGGTTGCATGTTTTGGTTTTGTTGCACCTTAGAGTCCCCTTTGAATAGTGCTGTAACCATCCTCAAATATATCAAAACTCTTGAGAAGTGCCTCTTAAAGCTGAGCATTATCTTCCAGCTTGAACGGGGGATGAGTATTCATATCTGGTGCCTTACTGATCAGTACGACTTCTAGTGAGACTGCCCAGTCAAATATCTCCCACTTATTAGTTATGGCATTTCCACTCAAAACACTCTAAGCAGCTATTTAAATCATATTTACCACTGGATAAAGATACTAACATAGTCTTTTAATCTTCTTTGATGGTGCCACTAATGCTGCTTTGTCCATAGGTTAATCAGGACCAAGCTGTAGCTCCTGTAACTTTAATTGCTGCATCTGCAATTCATGCTTTCTTCTCTTCTGATTCATGTTTCCTTGTTCTAAGCCATCAGTCAATCAGTTGTTGTCCAGGTGCTTAATCTCCGTATCAACGGATTCTAAGGCACACCATCCAATCCGTAAGGTATAAATCATGAGACATTAGACATGTTCCGAGTCGTTGCCAGGGAGGGGTTCGGTGTTCGGTAGTAAGAAGCTATGGTGGGAATGATTTCTGAAATAGGTAGGTTTTGAGTCGACTTTTGAAACTGGAGAGATTTGGAGCACTGCGTATATCATATGGAAGATCATTCCATAACTTAGGGGCATCGTATGAGAAACTATTGTTAAAATGGACCTTTGATTTATGGATGGAAGGACAGTAAGAGGGAACCAGAAGGAACCAATTTTGGGGATTGGAACGTCTTGTATTCACGGCAGATTTGTACAAGGGGAGATATGGTGCAAAATACTTAGGCTGGCCAGTGGTGAGGTACTTATAGACCAAAACTAGGGTTTTGAAGATAATACGTTGTCTAACGGGTAGCCAATGGAGTGTCCTAAGGGTGGATGTAATGTGAGTGTACTTTGAAGCACCAGTGACAAACCGTGCAAACGCATTTTGAACATATTGGAGCCTTGTAGCATTTCGGGATGACAAACTGCGAAAAAGAGAGTTGCAATAATCCAAACGACTACTGACCAGAGCATTTGCAATCACCACTGATGTATCCACAGAAAGAAACCTCCTGATACGATGAAGGTCCCTGAGGCTGATAAAGCAGGATTTGATAACAGAATTTACGTGATTGGTGAAACAAAACTTTGCATCAAACAGAACACCCAGATTGCGTACAACATCTGCGGGAGAGAGGCAATTACCCAGGATATTGACAGGTAGTGAGTCACTGAGCCATTTGTGTCTGTCTTTGGCACCGAAGACTATGAATTCTGTTTTATCAGGATTTAGCTTGAGTTTGTTTTCAGACATCCAGACCTGAATATCATTCAAACATGATTTAAGACGGTCAAAAGACTTTAGACTATCATCAGGGGATAAGTGAATGAACAACTGAGTGTCGTCCGCATAGAAGTGGTAACGGACTCCGGTATATTTTCTGATGACTTGACCAAGAGGTGTTGTGTAGAGGGAAAACAGAAGGGGACCTAAGACAGAACCTTGGGGGACTCCAAACTTCAATTTGAACAAATTCGAAAGACTAGAACCAATCTTGACTGACTGAAAACGATCCTGGAGATAGGATCTAAACCATTTTAATGCCGTTCCAGCAAAACCAAATCTAGACGACAGACAGGATAGGAGTGTGTCATGATCGATAGTGTCAAATGCCGCAGACAGGTCGAGTAGCACTAGTGCTGTAGGCATGCCCTTGGACAGAGATAGGTGAATCTCATTTTTGATGCACAACAAGGCAGTTTCTGTCGAGTGCCCCACCTTGTAGGCTGACTGGAAAGTATTACCAAGATCATGAGAATCCATATGAGATCTAATTTGGGCAGCCACAATTCGCTCGACCAATTTTGACAAGAAGCTGAGACTGGACACTGGTCGGTAGTTCTTCAAATCCTCTTTTGAAGGGTGGACTTTTTGAGGAGGGGAGTGACAATAGCCTGTTTGAAAGGATTGGGGAAAATGCCGTTTTTGAGGGACGAGTTAACTAGTTTAGTCAATGAAGGGAGAAGAATGTCAATACATTGTTTCACAATGTGAGTGGGGCATGGATCAAGGGAGCAAGTTTTAGAAGGGGATTCCTTGATAAACTTAAGGACTTCAGTCTCAGTGACAGCTTGAAAGGAACAGAAAGTCAGCGGCTCCTTGTCTGGATGAAGAACCTGAGATCGGGTGTATTTAAAGGTGTCTCGAATCTTTTTAATTTTATCAATGAAAAACGAACCAAATCTGTTTGCTAAAGATTTTTCATCATCAAAGGATGGGAGGACAGTAGAATTTGACCGACTCAATATTCTGTTTAGTGCATGCCATAACCTCTTGCTATCGCCGCAATTATCACTGACTAGATCACGATAGAAGCACCCCTTGCTTCTATTTAGGATGTGGTTACATCTGTTTATCTGCCGTCGAAGACGGGAACGATTTTCAGGGGATTTGTCTCTTCTCCAGGCACGCTCAAACTTCCTTTTCATGCACTTGGCAGTTCTATACTCATCAGTTATCCAGCTTGGGGCTGGTTTGATGAGCTGTTTAGTCTTCACTGGTGCATGAATATCTAGAAGGCCAGACAAACCAGACATGTACTGTTCATGCAATAAATCTATGTCATCAGATGGTGAGTTAACAAACAGAATAGTCAGGAGGTCACTTCTGAATTTATCAATATTAAATTTATGGTACTGACGGAAGGTAACAACTTTCTGAATTGGTGTATCCAAAGATGGAAAGTCAACCACACAAGAGATAATTTTGTGATCACTAATGAAGCCTGAACCTTTCACATCAGAAATTGCAGAGAACTCAGATGGAGCCATCAACAAATCTAAGGTATGACCATGAAGGTGAGTTGGAAAATCGATGTATTGGGACAGACAGCAAGAATCCATGACTGATTTAAATTCAGAGACTGTTGGAGACATAATGTCGACATGAAGATTAAAATCACCACAAATGACAAAGGAGGGGGATAAAGAAGACAAAAAACCCACATATGACAGAAAATCTTCAAAAAATTTTACTACAGATGAGGCAGGGGGCCGGTAAATGACCCCAAGAAACAAGCGACGCCCATCAAGAGTGAGATAGACAGTGTGATTTTCAAAGGAGGAGAACTCGGGGGAATGAATGGTTTTAAAATCAAGAGCAGATTTAATAAAAAAGCCAACACCGCCACCACGTTTGTTTTCTCTATTGGTGTGAACAAGGGAAAAATCTTCAGGCGTTAGCTCATTTAAAAATGAGGGTGTGTCTAGAGCTTTGATATGAGTCTCGGTGAGACCAAAAACATCAAAATTTCCAGTTTGGATTTCATCACAGAGAATAGGACCTTTATTCCTAATGGACCGGCAGTTAGCAAACCCAAACTTCAATGGCCCAGGATTTAGAGCGACATCACCCGACAATAGAACCAGAGCAAGCTGCCTGAAAGATGCCTTTTCACAAAAAGTGACTCTATATGTCCTGACATAAATGAACAAAATGGATTTGGTAGTGGGTCCATCATATTTACATCCATGCAGGCCGACATCGCACCTAGTCTGAATTCTGTTTTGACTCTTATGGTAATATACAAAGAGGCCAACAATACAAAGAAGGAGTGTAACAGTCCGCATCATTAGGAATTACAAACCACAGATGAAATGGAAACATGCAAAAATTGACAGCAAAAACATTAAGGACAAAAAAGTACAAACCACAACCAAAAATGACTGAGTAGATCCCGGTAAAGGACAGTAATGCCTGTAATATCCACTAGCAGAATATTCAAAAAATATAAAACACAACCAAACAGCACCGAGTAACTCCCGGAAGTGGGCGATAATACCCGCAATATGAACTAGGACAACTGTTGTACAGTTAAAAGCATTCCAAACAATATTAAAAGGATAAATAACTAAAGGTATATCATGGAAAGCAGTAATGATAGAAAAAAGTATGACTAAAAGCCCAGATTATTTGGTATTTTACATCAATTTTAGATGTTGTTAAAATTCCGCGTCCGTTACGGTCCTACCGAACACCAAATTTGATGTTGTCTTTCCCTATTTTGCTATACGAAATAGCATAGGCTTTGCTTCTCATTTTATCTCAATTATGTCCACCTACCGATAGAGGTAAGAACCTAGGTGTTGACACTGGAAACACTTTTACCAGTTACATAACCAAGGTTGCCTACCATTATCACCACATGGACCTTAGACACATCTGGAAATTTCTCAATCTGGAGACTGCACACCCTGCTGCCAAGTCAATCATTAGCAGTCGAACTGGCTACTGTGATTCCCTACTCTATGGTGTAAATAAATATATAGTGACTAAATATCCAAAGATTCAAAGATGCCCTTTGTAGAACTGTCTTTAGGATTGACAGAACAATGTTACTCCCTATCTTCAAAATGTACACTGGCTCCGCATCTTGTTGAAATATAATCTTGTTACATTCAAGGCCATTAAACTCTCCCAACATACATACTTATCATCCTTAATCAAAACCAGTAACCTCATTCGTGTAAATTAGCTATATCTTTCCTCAAAATGTCCTGAAAACGCCATTGGTAGCCTAGGTTTTTTAAAGGTTTCTCCCACTGAATGGAACAGACTCCCAAAATCAGTCCAATCACAGCACACAATAACAGGGTTTCAAAGCCAATTAAAAACCTACTTATTTATATTAGCATATCCTCCACTATAGTATATCTTAGATATCTAAGAGACAATCCTAGAATACTGCACTTTGCTCCACAGAGGAATAAATTAGGAATTGCCCTCTAGTGAATCAGATTCTATTTATAGACTATATGCATCAACAATAAACAACTTAGACTTGTTAATACTGCAACATAGTCATTCAAACAAGTATGTGTAATCTCGGACACAAAGATAGAATAAAAGTAAGCATATGTGATTAAGGTGAGCTTAAGTACACGAGTTTAGGAGTTTAAGTATAAGAATGCAATATAAACACGTGATTGGGACAAGAGCCTTTATTTCACATACACAAATATAAAACATTGTTAAGTGTGCAATCACTAAGACATGATACTAAACATATTAAAAATTCTAAAACAATTACGAGTAGTAGAAAGTGTTTGCTACCCGTAATGATACTTTAGGTGTGTACTTGATGTATAAATAAATGGCAGAGGAGGCCCACCCTCATGGGCTTGAAGGTGTTGCAGTGGCACCTGGTCAGCAGCCCAAGAACCAGCTGATCTGCGGAAGGAATGGAAACCATAGCAAGAGGGATTGAGGTACAGGGAGCGGAAGAGTGAAACTAGGGTGGCACTGATCATAGGGGCAGTGAGGACGTTGAGGCCTGAGGGTTTGGGAATAAGTAAAAGGGGGGAGTTCTTTGAGGCAGGGATGAACTGCAACAGCTCCCTAAGAGCAGCAGTGGGACAGATGGGGGAGTGAGTGAGCAAGGAAATTGGGACAATTTGGTGACACTGAGCACTCTGCATGGCTTTAGCCCATTTTAACACAATATGAGCACCCGGGGGCCAAAAAAATTGTTATTCCTAATTAAATGTCTTGTAACATCAAAGGTGATAGAAGAAGAAGGGGCCACATCTAAAAGCGTTAAAAGACGAAAAAAATCTAACAAAAAAGCAGCTTTATAGACTTCACATGATCAGTTGATCACATGCATGAACCAGTCTAGTAAGTGTTTCAATAGTGAAGTTTGCTTCGCAAGTAGTATAGGAGATACTATGGTCACACAAATAGTCACACAATCTACGTGGTCCCTGTGGGGGTTGTATAGATTTTTGTGACCAGCAGTCACGGCCCATCTGTGTGAGGAGGGGGATATGGGGGAGTTGGGGGGGTTTACTTAATGCAGGGTGTTAATTATCTGTGAAAATGAGGTTGAAATGGAATACATTTATTGGAAGGAAGTACATAAAATATTCATAGCATCACCAACAAATAAGGGGCATGTAAAGCTACATGAAGGCAAATAAAATCATGCCAAACAGCTAAAGTAAAATAAAACCAGCAAACATCCAAGGACCTTTAAAAACTAGTAAACAACTTTGGAATGTTTAAGCATCTACATATTTATAGCAACAAATAAGGGACATTTAAAACTACAAATTATCATAAATATGAAACATCCAAAAAAGTTAAGACATTTAATCCCATACAAATTTGTAAGGACATTTAAAAACGAAATAGTCATGAAAGGTAAAATGATTATATGGTCCATTAACCGCTGAATGACTCTAGTCTTTGCTACTTTTCATATTTTCAAAAATAAAAGCATCATAAAAAATCCTGGATTTCCATTGGGGTGACTATAATTCCAGCAATCCGATTGGCGTGACTATAAATCGGCGTCAGGGGTTATTTAAACATCTACAAATTAAAGCTAACCAAAAAACTACACACAAGTAATGGTCAAGCTTTTTTCCCACAATTTTTCCCCAGTTAAAGGGACCCAGTTTCACATTGGCACAGCAGCCTTTCATTAGACGCAACATATAATTCAAACCCAATCCCTTTAATTTAAACCAACCCCTGTACATTATTACCTTTATTTTTAAGTAATTACCTTATTTTAAAGTTTTCTCGGCGACTGTTATTCAATAGTACTGGAATAAGTAAGAATCCCTCTAATATACCAAAGTCCCAAAAATTTAAATATCATATACTAGAGTCCAATGGAAAGGCTATTATCCCCTATCATTTGAAAAGCATGTGACTATTCTCACAGATGGTCATTCCACAATACAAAATGGGTTTAATGATCTGGAAAAAAGTGTGGGGTAATAAATGTATAATTTTCAAATGCTCATAACTTTTTGAGGAATAGTCCGATTTTAAAAATTAAAAAAGCGTCTTAATCAGTGAGTCCAGACGAACGTGTTGATATGAAACACGCTCCTGTTAAACCATTGATAAAAATTTGAAAAAAATATTCATTAATTATGTTAAGAGACACATAATTTGCATTTTTTAAACGGCCCCAACTCTGCGAGGGATAGTCGGATTTTAAAAATTCGAAAAGCATCTTAATCAGTGAGTCCCGGCGAACGTTTTGATATCAAACTTAACCTTATATGAGAAATAACGGGAAATTTTAACTATACCAAAGCGTTCATTATGATATAACACAATGTGCGCACATTTAACGCATGTGACCCTCACAATCCGCATATGTAACACATGTAACACAATGTGCACCGCACATGTAACACAATGTGCGCACATTTAACACATGTGACCCTCACAAACCACACATGTAACACAATGTGCACCGCACATGTAACACAATGTGCGCACATGTAACGCATGTGACCCTCACAAACCGCACATGTAACACAATGTGCACACATGTAACACAATGTGCGCACATGTGACCCTCACAAACTGCACATGTAACACAATGTGCACCGCACATGTAACACAATGTGCGCACATGTGACCCTCACAAACCGCACATGTAACACAATGTGCACCGCACATGTAACACAATGTGCGCACATGTGACCCTCACAAACCGCACATGTAACACAATGTGCACCGCACATGTAACACAATGTGCGCACATGTGACCCACACAAACCGCACATGTAACTCAATGTGCACCGCACACGTAACATAATGTGCACCGCACATGAGGCTCATCAAACGTAATCCATCTCAGGGTTTCCTGGTCCCCCCTTCTTTTTGATAATCGGAAGGTATTATTCGCTCAAAGACGAGGGTATCGCCTCGGGACCCCAACCGAGGCTCATTGTTGCCAGGATTCTACGACTTTACCGTCTTTTAAGACTCTCACGTTTATTAGGTTGTTACCGAATCTGGGTTCCCCGTATTGTAAAGCCGCCATGGGGTACTCTGGTATTTGCGTAGTTCTTCTTGCTCGGCAGTTTTTTCCAAGTATTCGATCCTATAAGTATACTTTGCAATACTGGGGTTATTTCTTACATGCTCCATTATTTTGTTTTTATTTATTTAATTTTTAAACTTTTTTTATATTTTTTATTCATTAAAAATTCGGATGTTCGATAAAATCGACGCAGTAACTGCCTTATTTTACTCCATCACGAAAATATATCCGTTCGCACCGTCCTTCGACCTCTTGTAGACTTTTTAACTCTCCTGACTGATGTATTTTTACTCCCGGACTTTTTAGTTACATAGTTATTACCGGTCTTCTTTTTCTTCACCATTTTTCTTATACTTTTCTTCTTTTTTTCCGTCGGTTTTCCTATTCCTTTTTTCTGAGCCTGTTTTTCTATGGCTCTCTTCCTTTTGACCAACATTTCAGCCATTTCGGTTTGCTGTTGTACGGGACTGATTAATTTAAACGATAGTATCCCTTTGGTATCCACATATTTTTTCCTTAGATACAAGATACACTCTATATGGCTCAGTTAGTAAGGTTTGAAGTTTTTGATTGAGAATATTCAATCTTATACTACGCACCTCGGATTTGTTTATTTCTACGGTCTTTTATAAACTTTTCAAATATTTTTGAGCCACCTAGCCACTTGCTTTCATTAAGGTACAAAAGTTGAGGCTATGGTTTGGCTAAGGCCTTTTACAAAGCCGGGTATTTAGGTCAAATACATTGTTTGTTGGGTAATAAATTTAACTAAAAATCCTATGCATCGAGTGGGCAAATTTATAAAAGATGGCAGTTACATTTAGATGAAGATGTTTTATTCCTAGACACTGAAGAGTCACCATGAATAAAACATGCGAAAAGTGCTCAAAGGGTTTTGCTACACCTTATTCATTCAGGAGACATATGTTTACACAGCACAAAAGGGGTGCAATGTCGGGTTGGAATGAGAAAAGAATTGTAAATCCATCGTCGGCTGATCTTGCACACGCAATGCCAAATGTTACACGCGTCTCAAATATAAACCCTAATGTGGCACACATAGCACCCGATGTCACACACGTGCCCATTGTAACACCCGAGACACCGCAAGAAAAGTTTTTATCATCCGAAGCATTACACGGATTGAGACAAATTTATCTTCCGCGTTTGAAAGTATCGTCAAAACAGGAGAATGCCTTTGTGTTTAGGCACCCATTTACAATGTTATTGGCAGGACCGACCTCTTGCGGAAAAACAACCTGGATGAAACATTTACTGCAACAGGCTGAATCAATGATAACACCTCCTCCTGAAAAGATCTTATGGTTTTACAAAAGATGGCAGCCTGCTTACATTGATTTACAAGACACTGTTCCTCATATAGAATTCGTGCAGGGTATCGAACAGCGGACTCCTGATGGTCAGCCTACCTTGTACATTTACGATGACCTTATGAAAGATACCACAAAAAATGTAGACGTATGCGAAATGTATACCGAAGGCTCTCACCATTGTAACTTGAGCGTCATTTGCTTGCTACAAAATTTGTACCACCATGGCAAAGAAAACAGAACCATAAACTTAAATACGCAATATATTGTACTTTTTAAAAATCCGCGCGACCAGCAACAGGTGGCGCATTTGGCAAGGCAGATGTACCCGAATAATTCTCAGTCGTTTTTAGATGCATTTCATTATGCTACCAAGGAGCCCTACGGCTATTTACTAGTTGACCTCAAACAAGATACAGCCGATGAAGACAGGCTTAGGACTAATATTATAAAAGGGGTTGGAAAGCGTAAGATGCATCACTTAACATCTGACAGTCAGCAGGGAAACAGTGTGAAAAAGAGAGTTGAAGATATATATAAAATGGATAAAAGCCAATGGTCTTGCATCGATTGCGGTATTATTTTTGCATCTACAATGGACCTACAGAAACACGTCAAAAGAGGGTGTCTCGAAAATGATGAGCCCCCTATGAAAAGACTGTGCGATGAAAATACAGATGAACCCGATGAATCTGGATGGGATAACATAGTGCAAAGAGTGTATAGAAAGTACGATGACCAATACTCAGAAAAGGTTGAATCCTACGAGAAAGAGGGTTATTCCGAAGTAGAATCGAGACAAAAGGCCACAGAAGACTTATTTTGGAAGTATAGAAAGGGTATTATGAAAAGTTATGCCGATATTTTGACAACTGTGCATCATTTGAAAAGGAGTACGATACACCAGGAAGTGATGGAAGAGATCCAGACCTTAATGAATGAAAAACATTACAGATTCGTCCAGGCTTTGAAAATAGTTCTTCGTCGAAACTCATCTTTGTTCGATGAACTTATTGACAGCGAAGAAGAAAACGATGATGATAGTACAGATGATGAATCCGATTCGCATACAGAGGAAGAAAGCTCTGAAACGGATGGGGAATCCGATCAGCATGCACAGGATGACAGCTATGAAACGGATGGGGAATCCGATCCGCATGCACAGGATGAAAGCTCTGTAGAAAGTTACAAGACCCCTTACAATTAGACAGTTCCTGCGTCGATTTTATCGAACATCCGAATTTTAAATGAATAAAAAATATAAAAAAATTTTAAAAATTAAATAAATAAAAACAAAATAATGGAGCATGTAAGAAATAACCCCAGTATCGCAAAGTATACTTATAGGATCGAATACTTGGAAAAAACTGCCGAGCAAGAAGAACTACGCAAATACCAGAGTACCCCATGGCGGCTTTACAATACGGGGAACCCAGATTCGGTAACAACCTAATAAACGTGAGAGTCTTAAAAGACGGTAAAGTCGTAGAATCCTGGCAACAATGAGCCTCGGTTGGGGTCCCGAGGCGATACCCTCGTCTTTGAGCGAATAATACCTTCCGATTATCAAAAAGAAGGGGGGACCAGGAAACCCTGAGATGGATTACGTTTGATGAGCCTCATGTGCGGTGCACATTATGTTACGTGTGCGGTGCAGATTGTGTTACATGCGTTACATGTGCGCACATTGTGTTACACGTGCAGTTTGTGCGGTGCACATTGAGTTACATGTGCGGTTTGTGTGGGTCACATGTGCGCACATTGTGTTACATGTGCGGTGCACATTGTGTTACATGTGCGGTTTGTGAGGGTCACATGTGCGCACATTGTGTTACATGTGCAGTTTGTGAGGGTCACATGTGCGCACATTGTGTTACATGTGTGCACATTGTGTTACATGTGCGGTGCACATTGTGTTACATGTGCGGTTTGTGAGGGTCACATGCGTTACATGTGCGCACATTGTGTTACATGTGCGGTGCACATTGTGTTACATGTGTGGTTTGTGAGGGTCACATGTGTTAAATGTGCGCACATTGTGTTACATGTGCGGTGCACATTGTGTTACATGTGTTACATATGCGGATTGTGAGGGTCACATGCGTTAAATGTGCGCACATTGTGTTATATCATAATGAACGCTTTGGTATAGTTAAAATTTCCCGTTATTTCTCATATAAGGTTAAGTTTGATATCAAAACGTTCGCCGGGACTCACTGATTAAGATGCTTTTCGAATTTTTAAAATCCGACTATCCCTCGCAGAGTTGGGGCCGTTTAAAAAATGCAAATTATGTGTCTCTTAACATAATTAATGAATATTTTTTTCTAATTTTTATCAATGGTTTAACAGGAGCGTGTTTCATATCAACACGTTCGTCTGGACTCACTGATTAAGACGCTTTTTTAATTTTTAAAATCGGACTATTCCTCAAAAAGTTATGAGCATTTGAAAATTATACATTTATTACCCCACACTTTTTTCCAGATCATTAAACCCATTTTGTATTGTGGAATGACCATCTGTGAGAATAGTCACATGCTTTTCAAATGATAGGGGATAATAGCCTTTCCATTGGACTCTAGTATATGATATTTAAATTTTTGGGACTTTGGTATATTAGAGGGATTCTTACTTATTCCAGTACTATTGAATAACAGTCGCCGAGAAAACTTTAAAATAAGGTAATTACTTAAAAATAAAGGTAATAATGTACAGGGGTTGGTTTAAATTAAAGGGATTGGGTTTGAATTATATGTTGCGTCTAATGAAAGGCTGCTGTGCCAATGTGAAACTGGGTCCCTTTAACTGGGGAAAAATTGTGGGAAAAAAGCTTGACCATTACTTGTGTGTAGTTTTTTGGTTAGCTTTAATTTGTAGATGTTTAAATAACCCCTGACGCCGATTTATAGTCACGCCAATCGGATTGCTGGAATTATAGTCACCCCAATGGAAATCCAGGATTTTTTATGATGCTTTTATTTTTGAAAATATGAAAAGTAGCAAAGACTAGAGTCATTCAGCGGTTAATGGACCATATAATCATTTTACCTTTCATGACTATTTCGTTTTTAAATGTCCTTACAAATTTGTATGGGATTAAATGTCTTAACTTTTTTGGATGTTTCATATTTATGATAATTTGTAGTTTTAAATGTCCCTTATTTGTTGCTATAAATATGTAGATGCTTAAACATTCCAAAGTTGTTTACTAGTTTTTAAAGGTCCTTGGATGTTTGCTGGTTTTATTTTACTTTAGCTGTTTGGCATGATTTTATTTGCCTTCATGTAGCTTTACATGCCCCTTATTTGTTGGTGATGCTATGAATATTTTATGTACTTCCTTCCAATAAATGTATTCCATTTCAACCTCATTTTCACAGATAATTAACACCCTGCATTAAGTAAACCCCCCCAACTCCCCCATATCCCCCTCCTCACACAGATGGGCCGTGACTGCTGGTCACAAAAATCTATACAACCCCCACAGGGACCACGTAGATTGTGTGACTATTTGTGTGACCATAGTATCTCCTATACTACTTTCGCACCTAGGAAAATATTAGTATAATCTGAAGAAATGTTTAAAAACAGAGACATAACTTGCCAAACTGTAGCTTTGTGAACCACTATGAGCCAGAAGTTCCAGGAAAGCCAGTACCACGTCCACTTCCACCATATGAATATGACACCAGGAAGTAAAAGCCATGTAGAGTTTCAATGTTTTTTAGGTATGCAGAGGCACTTCTTGGCGGCCTGAGAGCACTGTTGATCCTGGTGTAATTGTTAGACAGCAGATAATGATGGGTACCTGCAATCATAAAAGAACATTTGGGTAACACCAGAGTCCATTCACAGGCCACTTTTTGCAGTGACTTAGCTGCTGCAGCTTAGCAAGGTTACAAGAGGGGTCAAAGGCCCTCTCTATGGATAATGCCTGGCACAAGTAGGTATTGCAGATTAATATCATTGGAAGCAGCTACTAGCAACACCAATCATGCTATGGATAGCATAAACAGATCTTTAATTCGTCCAAATTTAAGAGCATGAACTACTGCCTGGATGTCAATCCAGACATATGAAAATTAGCACATTTTTAGGACAAACTTTTGCAAACACCCTCGTATACAGTAACACATTACACATTTCCAACTGTGTGATAGAGGCACCAACAGTCTCCCAGCATCCACGTTGACGTCAATGCCCATGCAGGTGAGTGATCTGGATGGTGGACAAACCTTCATAGGGTTGATTGGTAGCCCAAGAAAATCAAAAAATGAATAAAGGGTGTGAAATGCATGCGTCACATTATCACACCTGTGGACACAAATGACATCATCATTGTCTCCAATGTCTCCAGAGCATCCTGGAAGGGATGCTTCTTCCTGGAGGCAACCCAGGAAACACATCAAGAAATGAAGAGGGGTTGACGTTGAGGGGGGCCATGATATGTCTGAGGGTATCTGTTGTTCTCTATCACTGAGTACTGCCTGTTTTCATGCCCATGGGCACACTAACATTCAGATAAGAAGTCCCATCCCACCGAAGACCAAAGGTGTCATAATCCAACAGGTCGACTCTAAGATTTCTGAACGTGCAACTGATGTCAATTTTTGACAATAAAACATCTGAATCTAATTTCAGTATCTTCTGCACTATTTGGTCCACTGTGGGATATTTCAGACTGAAGGCGACACCGTCATATACCCCTTCATTATATGAATATAATCATGTCAATAGCTGAGATTTACTATCACATGCCTAGTGTCGTCTTGTTTATGTCTTGTGAGCACATGTGAGAAGTGGGTAATAAATGGTATCCTTGTGCAAGGCCCTACAATTGCCTTGTCTTTCACCTCTTTGCTGAAATATGATGTGATATCAGATAGGAACTGTGTGGCTGATGGGTATTTCTCACAGTTGGAATTAAAAACGAATTTGGATCTGTCCATACAGAGTGGAAATCTGAATTCCAGATATTCTAAAACTTTCTGATCATAACAATTTCCACAGAGAGCCCTCCAGTGATCAATATGTCTGGCTTCCTTGTAATTGAAAGTATTGGTAGACTTCACCAGCAATTGAGCCTGAAAAGCCCATTGTTGTAATTTTTAAAGAGTGGGAATTCAATTCCACTAGTAGGCACAAAAACAAAAGTTATTTACATTGTCAATTAACACAGGGGGTCGGTTGCCTTACTATGAATGAAACACCACTTAAGAGTCTCATCAGTGCACGTGCAGAGGTGTTTCATTAGCTGTGTTTCATGTGCTACATTACCTTCGTTTATTGACGTGTGAAAATTCCCTTGCATTGAACTATAAAAACAGTCAGAAATGTCACTAATGTCTGACAGGCTGTCATGCTGACTGTCCTGATATAGAGAGCCTGTAAAATCACAAGATTCTTCACAACTATTTGCAAAATTAAAAGATTCATCACTAAAACCACTATTCAAATGGTAATTCCCCTTGTTTGGGTGACTATTCTACTGGTGTTGACTTTCCTACTTTTGGATTGATATCAGCTTTTTGGCACCTTGAATTCCTTGCGGCTTTCTTTGCAACACAAGAAGTCCTGCATTCTGTGAAAGTACAACTTGCCCACCTGTTGCAGACAATAAGAACCAGCATGGCGATGAATCTTACCTTCAACCACATGATCTGCTAAAAATTACATGTATTGTTGGTATAGTACCCACAGATGATTTCCTTCTCTCTACTTTTGGATTGTTTCTGTTGCGAAGTGGTAACTTTTGATGGAATAATGCGAGCAGTATTACAAATTCAAACTTTCTCTATTTGATCTGAATGAGCCATGAGCACTTGCCCCTCTCAATATCTTGTAGCAGGATCATGTGGGCATGACCAGCAGTTGCCCAATTTGTCTCCAGAGCATCCTAGAAGGGATGCTTCTTCCTGGAGGCCACCCTGGAAACACATCATGAAATGAAGAGGGGAGAGCTCCTTGTAGTCGGGCAGCTGTGGTGGTGGGGCCATAAACGTAACGCTTTTAAAGTTTGACATGTAAAACATGTGACACAGAAAATCGAAAACGTAACACTTTTAAAGTTTGACATGTAAAACATGTGACACAGAAAATCGAAAACGTAACACTTTTAAAGTTTGACATGTAAAACATGTGACACAGAAAATCAAACACGTAACACTTTTAAAGTTAAACATGTAAAACATGTGACACAGAAAATCAAACACGTAACACTTTTAAAGTTTGACATGTAAAACATGTGACACAGAAAATCAAACACGTAACACTTTTAAAGTTAAACATGTAAAACATGTGACACAGAAAATCAAACACGTAACACTTTTAAAGTTTGACATGTAAAACATGTGACACAGAAAATCGAAAACGTAACACTTTTAAAGTTTGACATGTAAAACATGTGACACAGAAAATCGAAAACGTGACACTTTTAAAGTTCGATATGTAAAACATGTGACACATGAAATAGAAAATGTAACACTTTAAAAGTTAAACATGTAAAACATGTGACACATAAAATGGAAAATGTAACACTTTAAAAGTTGCACATGTAAAAGATGTGACACATAAAATGGAAAATGTAACACTTTAAAAGTTGCACATGTAAAACATGTGACACATAAAATGGAAAATGTAACACTTTAAAAGTTGCACATGTAAAACATGTGACACTTTAAAAGTTAAACATGTAAAACATGTGACACAGAAAATCAACCACGTAACACTTTAAAAGTTGGACATGTAAAACATGTGACACAGAAAATCAAACATGCAACACTTTTAAAACTAGACATGTAAAACATGTGACACAGAAAATCAAACATGTAACACTTTTAAAGTTAAACATGTAAAACATGTGACACAGAAAATCAAAAATGTAACACTTTTAAAGTTAAACATGTAAAACATGTGACAAAGAAAATAAAAAATGTAACACTTTTAAAGTTAAACATGTAAAACATGTGACACAGAAAATCAAACACGTAACACTTTAAAAATAACGCATGTAAGACATGTGACACAGAAAATCAAACACGTAACACTTTAAAAGTTAAACATGTAAAACATGTGACACAGAAAATCAAACATGTAACACTTTTAAAGTTAAACATGTAAAACATGTGACACAGAAAATCAAAAATGTAACACTTTTAAAGTTAAACATGTAAAACATGTGACAAAGAAAATAAAAAATGTAACACTTTTAAAGTTAAACATGTAAAACATGTGACACAGAAAATCAAACATCTAACACTTTAAAAGTTAAACATGTAAAACATGTGACAAAAATGTAACACTTTTAAAGTTGAACATGTGACACAGAAAATCAAAAATGTAACACTTTTAAAGTTGAACATGTGACACAGAAAATCAAACATGTAACACTTTTAAAGTTAAACATGTAAAACATGTGACACAGAAAATCAAACACGTAACACTTTAAAAGTTAAACATGTAAAACATGTGACCTAGAAAATCAAACATGTAACACTTTAAAACTAGACATGTAAAACATGTGACATAGAAAATAAAAAATGTAACACTTTTAAAGTTAAACATGTAAAACATGTGACACAGAAAATCAAAAATGTAACACTTTTAAAGTTGAACATGTGACACAGAAAATCAAACATGTAACACTTTTTAAAGTTTGACATGTAAAACATGTGACACAGAAAATCAAACATGTAACACTTTTAAAATTAGAGCATGTAAAACATGTGACACAGAAAATCAAAAATGTAACACTTTTAAAGTTGAACATGTGACACAGAAAATCAAACATGTAACACTTTTAAAATTAGAGCATATAAAACATGTGACACAGAAAATCAAACATCTAACACTTTTAAAGTTTGACATGTAAAACATGTGACACAGAAAATCAAACATGTAACACTTTTAAAATTAGAGCATGTAAAACATGTGACACAGAAAATCAAACACGTAACAATTTTAAAGTCAAACATGTAAAACATGTGACACAGAAAATCAAACATGTAACACTTTTAAAATTAGAGCATATAAAACATGTGACACAGAAAATCAAACACGTAACACTTTTTAAAGTTAGACGTTTAAAACATGTGACACAGAAAATCAAACACGTAACACTTTTTAAAGTTAGACGTTTAAAACATGTGACACAGAAAATCAAACACGTAACACTTTTAAAGTTAAACATGTAAAACATGTGACACAGAAAATCAAACATGTAACACTTTTAAAATTAGAGCATATAAAACATGTGACACAGAAAATCAAACACGTAACACTTTTTAAAGTTAGACGTTTAAAACATGTGACACAGAAAATCAAACACGTAACACTTTTAAAGTTAAACATGTAAAACATGTGACACAGAAAATCAAAAATGTAACACTTTAAAGTTGCACATGTAAAACATGTGACACAGAAAATCAAACACGTAACACTTTTTAAAGTTAGACATGTAAAACATGTGACACAGAAAATCAAACACGTAACACTTTTAAAACTACACATGTAAAACATGTGACACAGAAAATCAAACACGTAACACTTTTTAAAGTTAGACATGTAAAACATGTGACACAGAAAATCAAACACGTAACACTTTTAAAATTAGAGCATGTAAAACATGTGACACAGAAAATCAAACACGTAACACTTTTAAAACTACACATGTAAAACATGTGACACAGAAAATCAAACACGTAACACTTTTAAAACTACACATGTAAAACATGTGACACAGAAAATCAAACACGTAACACTTTTAAAGTTAAACATGTAAAACATGTGACACAGAAAATCAAACATGTAACACTTTTAAAACTACACATGTAAAACATGTGACACAGAAAATCAAACACGTAACACTTTTAAAGTTAAACATGTAAAACATGTGACACAGAAAATCAAACATGTAACACTTTTAAAATTAGAGCATATAAAACATGTGACACAGAAAATCGAAAACGTAACACTTTTAAAGTTTGACATGTAAAACATGTGACACAGAAAATCAAACATGTAACACTTTTAAAACTACACATGTAAAACATGTGACACAGAAAATCAAACACGTAACACTTTTAAAGTTAAACATGTAAAACATGTGACACAGAAAATCAAACATGTAACACTTTTAAAACTACACATGTAAAACATGTGACACAGAAAATCAAACACGTAACACTTTTAAAGTTTGACATGTAAAACATGTGACACGGAAAATCAAACATGTAACACTTTTAAAACTACACATGTAAAACATGTGACACAGAAAATCAAACACGTAACACTTTTAAAGTTAAACATGTAAAACATGTGACACAGAAAATCAAACATGTAACACTTTTAAAACTACACATGTAAAACATGTGACACAGAAAATCAAACACGTAACACTTTTAAAGTTAAACATGTAAAACATGTGACACAGAAAATCAAACATGTAACACTTTTAAAGTTAAACATGTAAAACATGTGACACAGAAAATCAAACATGTAACACTTTTAAAATTAGAGCATATAAAACATGTGACACAGAAAATCGAAAACGTAACACTTTTAAAGTTTGACATGTAAAACATGTGACACAGAAAATCAAACATGTAACACTTTTAAAACTACACATGTAAAACATGTGACACAGAAAATCAAACACGTAACACTTTTAAAGTTAAACATGTAAAACATGTGACACAGAAAATCAAACACGTAACACTTTTAAAGTTAAACATGTAAAACATGTGACACAGAAAATCAAACATGTAACACTTTTAAAATTAGAGCATATAAAACATGTGACACAGAAAATCGAAAACGTAACACTTTTAAAGTTTGACATGTAAAACATGTGACACAGAAAATCAAACATGTAACACTTTTAAAACTACACATGTAAAACATGTGACACAGAAAATCAAACACGTAACACTTTTAAAGTTAAACATGTAAAACATGTGACACAGAAAATCAAACACGTAACACTTTTAAAGTTAAACATGTAAAACATGTGACAAAGAAAATCGAAAACGTAACACTTTTTAAAGTTGCACATGTAATACATGTGACATCAGAAAATCAAACATGTAACACTTTTAAAGTTAAACATGTAAAACATGTGACACAGAAAATCAAACATGTAACACTTTTAAAATTAGAGCATATAAAACATGTGACACAGAAAATCGAAAACGTAACACTTTTAAAGTTTGACATGTAAAACATGTGACACAGAAAATCAAACATGTAACACTTTTAAAACTACACATGTAAAACATGTGACACAGAAAATCAAACACGTAACACTTTTAAAGTTAAACATGTAAAACATGTGACACAGAAAATCAAACACGTAACACTTTTAAAGTTAAACATGTAAAACATGTGACAAAGAAAATCGAAAACGTAACACTTTTTAAAGTTGCACATGTAATACATGTGACATCAGAAAATCAAACATGTAACACTTTTAAAATTAAACATGTAAAACATGTGACACAGAAAATCAAACATGTAACACTTTTAAAGTTAAACATGTAATACATGTGACATCAGAAAATCAAACATGTAACACTTTAAAAGTTGAAGATGTAAAACATGTGACACAGAAAATCAAACATGTAACACTTTAAAAGTTGAAGATGTAAAACATGTGACACAGAAAATCAAACATGTAACACTTTAAAAGTTGAAGATGTAAAACATGTGACACAGAAAATCAAACATGTAACACTTTTACAGTTGGACATGTAAAACATGTGACACAGAAAATCAAAAACGTAACACTTTTTAAAGTTTGACATGTAAAACATGTGACAAAGAAAATCGAAAACGTAACACTTTTTAAAGTTGCACGTGTAAAACATGTGACACAGAAAATCGAAAACGTAACACTTTTAAAGTTAAACATGTAAAACATGTGACACAGAAAATCAAAAACGTAACACTTTTTAAAGTTTGACATGTAAAACATGTGACAAAGAAAATCGAAAACGTAACACTTTTTAAAGTTGCACGTGTAAAACATGTGACACAGAAAATCGAAAACGTAACACTTTTAAAGTTAAACATGTAAAACATGTGACACAGAAAATCGAAAACGTAACACTTTTAAAAATACACATGTAAAACATGTGACACAGAAAATCAAAGACGTAACACTTTTAAAAATACACATGTAAGACATGTGACACAGAAAATCAAAGATGTAACACTTTTAAAAATACACATGTAAAACATGTGACACAGAAAATCAAAGACGTAACACTTTTAAAAATACACATGTAAGACATGTGACACAGAAAATCAAACATGTAACACTTTTAAAATTAGAGCATATAAAACATGTGACACAGAAAATCGAAAACGTAACACTTTTAAAGTTTGACATGTAAAACATGTGACACAGAAAATCAAACACGTAACACTTTTAAAACTACACATGTAAAACATGTGACACAGAAAATCAAAGACGTAACACTTTTAAAGTTAAACATGTAAAACATGTGACACAGAAAATCAAAGACGTAACACTTTTAAAAATACACATGTAAGACATGTGACACAGAAAATCAAAGACGTAACACTTTTAAAAATACACATGTAAGACATGTGACACAGAAAATCAAAGACGTAACACTTTTAAAAATACACATGTAAGACATGTGACACAGAAAATCAAAGACGTAACACTTTTAAAAATACACATGTAAGACATGTGACACAGAAAATCAAAGACGTAACACTTTTAAAAATACACATGTAAGACATGTGACACAGAAAATCAAAGACGTAACACTTTTAAAAATACACATGTAAGACATGTGACACAGAAAATCAAAGACGTAACACTTTTAAAAATACACATGTAAGACATGTGACACAGAAAATCAAAGACGTAACACTTTTAAAAATACACATGTAAGACATGTGACACAGAAAATCAAAGACGTAACACTTTTAAAAATACACATGTAAGACATGTGACACAGAAAATCAAAGACGTAACACTTTTAAAAATACACATGTAAGACATGTGACACAGAAAATCAAAGACGTAACACTTTTAAAAATACACATGTAAAACATGTGACACAGAAAATCAAAGACGTAACACTTTTAAAGTTAAACATGTAAGACATGTGACACAGAAAATCAAAGACGCAACACTTTTAAAAATACACATGTAAAACATGTGACACAGAAAATCAAAGACGTAACACTTTTAAAAATACACATGTAAAACATGTGACACAGAAAATCAAAGACGTAACACTTTTAAAAATACACATGTAAGACATGTGACACAGAAAATCAAAGACGTAACACTTTTAAAAATACACATGTAAGACATGTGACACAGAAAATCAAAGACGTAACACTTTTAAAAATACACATGTAAGACATGTGACACAGAAAATCAAAGACGTAACACTTTTAAAAATACACATGTAAAACATGTGACACAGAAAATCAAAGACGTAACACTTTTAAAGTTAAACATGTAAGACATGTGACACAGAAAATCAAAGACGCAACACTTTTAAAAATACACATGTAAAACATGTGACACAGAAAATCAAAGACGTAACACTTTTAAAAATACACATGTAAAACATGTGACACAGAAAATCAAAGACGTAACACTTTTAAAAATACACATGTAAAACATGTGACACAGAAAATCGAAAACGTAACACTTTTAAAGTTAAACATGTAAAACATGTGACACATAAAATCAAAGACGTAACACTTTTAAAGTTAAACATGTAAAACATGTGACACAGAAAATCAAAGACGTAACACTTTTAAAAATACACATGTAAAACATGTGACACAGAAAATCAAAGACGTAACACTTTAAAAGTTAAACATGTAAAACATGTGACACAGAAAATCAAACATGTAACACTTTTAAAGTTAAACATGTAAAACATGTGACACAGAAAATCGAAAACGTAATACTTTTAAAATTGGAACATGTAAAACATGTGACACAGAAAATCAAAGACGTAACACTTTTAAAGTTAAACATGTAAAACATGTGACACATAAAATCAAAGACGTAACACTTTTAAAAATACACATGTAAAACATGTGACACAGAAAATCGAAAACGTAACACTTTTAAAATTGGAACATGTAAAACATGTGACACAGAAAATCAAAGACGTAACACTTTTAAAAATACACATGTAAAACATATGACACATAAAATCAAAGACGTAACACTTTTAAAGTTAAACATGTAAGACATGTGACACAGAAAATCAAAGACGCAACACTTTTAAAAATACACATGTAAAACATGTGACACAGAAAATCAAAGACGTAACACTTTTAAAAATACACATGTAAAACATGTGACACAGAAAATCGAAAACGTAACACTTTTAAAGTTAAACATGTAAAACATGTGACACATAAAATCAAAGACGTAACACTTTTAAAGTTAAACATGTAAAACATGTGACACAGAAAATCAAAGACGTAACACTTTTAAAAATACACATGTAAAACATGTGACACAGAAAATCAAAGACGTAACACTTTAAAAGTTAAACATGTAAAACATGTGACACAGAAAATCAAACATGTAACACTTTTAAAGTTAAACATGTAAAACATGTGACACAGAAAATCGAAAACGTAATACTTTTAAAATTGGAACATGTAAAACATGTGACACAGAAAATCAAAGACGTAACACTTTTAAAGTTAAACATGTAAAACATGTGACACATAAAATCAAAGACGTAACACTTTTAAAAATACACATGTAAAACATGTGACACAGAAAATCGAAAACGTAACACTTTTAAAATTGGAACATGTAAAACATGTGACACAGAAAATCAAAGACGTAACACTTTTAAAAATACACATGTAAAACATATGACACATAAAATCAAAGACGTAACACTTTTAAAGTTAAACATGTAAGACATGTGACACAGAAAATCAAAGACGCAACACTTTTAAAAATACACATGTAAAACATGTGACACAGAAAATCAAAGACGTAACACTTTTAAAAATACACATGTAAAACATGTGACACAGAAAATCGAAAACGTAACACTTTTAAAGTTAAACATGTAAAACATGTGACACATAAAATCAAAGACGTAACACTTTTAAAGTTAAACATGTAAAACATGTGACACAGAAAATCGAAAACGTAACACTTTTAAAGTTAAACATGTAAAACATGTGACACATAAAATCAAAGACGTAACACTTTTAAAGTTAAACATGTAAAACATGTGACACAGAAAATCAAAGACGTAACACTTTTAAAAATACAAATGTAAAACATGTGACACAGAAAATCAAAGACGTAACACTTTAAAAGTTAAACATGTAAAACATGTGACACAGAAAATCAAAGACGTAACACTTTTAAAAATACACATGTAAAACATATGACACATAAAATCAAAGACGTAACACTTTTAAAGTTAAACATGTAAGACATGTGACACAGAAAATCAAAGACGCAACACTTTTAAAAATACACATGTAAAACATGTGACACAGAAAATCGAAAACGTAACACTTTTAAAGTTAAACATGTAAAACATGTGACACATAAAATCAAAGACGTAACACTTTTAAAGTTAAACATGTAAAACATGTGACACAGAAAATCAAAGACGTAACACTTTTAAAAATACACATGTAAAACATGTGACACAGAAAATCAAAGACGTAACACTTTTAAAGTTAAACATGTAAGACATGTGACACAGAAAATCAAAGACGCAACACTTTTAAAAATACACATGTAAAACATGTGACACAGAAAATCAAAGACGTAACACTTTAAAAGTTAAACATGTAAAACATGTGACACAGAAAATCAAACATGTAACACTTTTAAAGTTAAACATGTAAAACATGTGACACAGAAAATCGAAAACGTAATACTTTTAAAATTGGAACATGTAAAACATGTGACACAGAAAATCAAAGACGTAACACTTTTAAAGTTAAACATGTAAAACATGTGACACATAAAATCAAAGACGTAACACTTTTAAAAATACACATGTAAAACATGTGACACAGAAAATCGAAAACGTAACACTTTTAAAGTTAAACATGTAAAACATGTGACACATAAAATCAAAGACGTAACACTTTTAAAGTTAAACATGTAAAACATGTGACACAGAAAATCGAAAACGTAACACTTTTAAAGTTAAACATGTAAAACATGTGACACATAAAATCAAAGACGTAACACTTTTAAAGTTAAACATGTAAAACATGTGACACAGAAAATCAAAGACGTAACACTTTTAAAAATACAAATGTAAAACATGTGACACAGAAAATCAAAGACGTAACACTTTAAAAGTTAAACATGTAAAACATGTGACACAGAAAATCAAAGACGTAACACTTTTAAAAATACACATGTAAAACATATGACACATAAAATCAAAGACGTAACACTTTTAAAGTTAAACATGTAAGACATGTGACACAGAAAATCAAAGACGCAACACTTTTAAAAATACACATGTAAAACATGTGACACAGAAAATCGAAAACGTAACACTTTTAAAGTTAAACATGTAAAACATGTGACACATAAAATCAAAGACGTAACACTTTTAAAGTTAAACATGTAAAACATGTGACACAGAAAATCAAAGACGTAACACTTTTAAAAATACACATGTAAAACATGTGACACAGAAAATCAAAGACGTAACACTTTTAAAGTTAAACATGTAAGACATGTGACACAGAAAATCAAAGACGCAACACTTTTAAAAATACACATGTAAAACATGTGACACAGAAAATCAAAGACGTAACACTTTTAAAAATACACATGTAAAACATGTGACACAGAAAATCGAAAACGTAACACTTTTAAAAATACACATGTAAAACATGTGACACAGAAAATCGAAAACGTAACACTTTTAAAATTGGAACATGTAAAACATGTGACACAGAAAATCAAAGACGTAACACTTTTAAAAATACACATGTAAAACATATGACACATAAAATCAAAGACGTAACACTTTTAAAGTTAAACATGTAAGACATGTGACACAGAAAATCAAAGACGCAACACTTTTAAAAATACACATGTAAAACATGTGACACAGAAAATCAAAGACGTAACACTTTTAAAAATACACATGTAAAACATGTGACACAGAAAATCGAAAACGTAACACTTTTAAAGTTAAACATGTAAAACATGTGACACATAAAATCAAAGACGTAACACTTTTAAAGTTAAACATGTAAAACATGTGACACAGAAAATCAAAGACGTAACACTTTTAAAAATACACATGTAAAACATGTGACACAGAAAATCAAAGACGTAACACTTTTAAAAATACACATGTAAAACATGTGACACAGAAAATCAAAGACGTAACACTTTTAAAAATACACATGTAAAACATGTGACACAGAAAATCGAAAACGTAACACTTTTAAAGTTAAACATGTAAAACATGTGACACATAAAATCAAAGACGTAACACTTTTAAAGTTAAACATGTAAAACATGTGACACAGAAAATCAAAGACGTAACACTTTTAAAAATACACATGTAAAACATGTGACACAGAAAATCAAAGACGTAACACTTTAAAAGTTAAACATGTAAAACATGTGACACAGAAAATCAAACATGTAACACTTTTAAAGTTAAACATGTAAAACATGTGACACAGAAAATCGAAAACGTAATACTTTTAAAATTGGAACATGTAAAACATGTGACACAGAAAATCAAAGACGTAACACTTTTAAAGTTAAACATGTAAAACATGTGACACATAAAATCAAAGACGTAACACTTTTAAAAATACACATGTAAAACATGTGACACAGAAAATCGAAAACGTAACACTTTTAAAATTGGAACATGTAAAACATGTGACACAGAAAATCAAAGACGTAACACTTTTAAAAATACACATGTAAAACATGTGACACAGAAAATCGAAAACGTAACACTTTTAAAATTGGAACATGTAAAACATGTGACACAGAAAATCAAAGACGTAACACTTTTAAAGTTAAACATGTAAAACATGTGACACATAAAATCAAAGACGTAACACTTTTAAAAATACACATGTAAAACATGTGACACAGAAAATCGAAAACGTAACACTTTTAAAGTTAAACATGTAAAACATGTGACACATAAAATCAAAGACGTAACACTTTTAAAGTTAAACATGTAAAACATGTGACACAGAAAATCGAAAACGTAACACTTTTAAAATTGGAACATGTAAAACATGTGACACAGAAAATCAAAGACGTAACACTTTTAAAAATACACATGTAAAACATGTGACACAGAAAATCAAAGACGTAACACTTTTAAAAATACACATGTAAAACATGTGACACAGAAAATCGAAAACGTAACACTTTTAAAGTTAAACATGTAAAACATGTGACACATAAAATCAAAGACGTAACACTTTTAAAGTTAAACATGTAAAACATGTGACACAGAAAATCAAAGACGTAACACTTTTAAAAATACACATGTAAAACATGTGACACAGAAAATCAAAGACGTAACACTTTAAAAGTTAAACATGTAAAACATGTGACACAGAAAATCAAACATGTAACACTTTTAAAGTTAAACATGTAAAACATGTGACACAGAAAATCGAAAACGTAATACTTTTAAAATTGGAACATGTAAAACATGTGACACAGAAAATCAAAGACGTAACACTTTTAAAGTTAAACATGTAAAACATGTGACACATAAAATCAAAGACGTAACACTTTTAAAAATACACATGTAAAACATGTGACACAGAAAATCGAAAACGTAACACTTTTAAAATTGGAACATGTAAAACATGTGACACAGAAAATCAAACACGTAACACTTTTAAAGTTGGACATGTAAAACATGTGATACAGAAAATCAAAGACGTAACACTTTTAAAAATACACATGTAAAACATGTGACACAGAAAATCAAAGACGTAACACTTTTAAAATTGGAACATGTAAAACATGTGACACAGAAAATCAAACACGTAACACTTTTAAAGTTGGACATGTAAAACATGTGATACAGAAAATCAAAGACGTAACACTTTTAAAAATACACATGTAAAACATGTGACACAGAAAATCAAAGACGTAACACTTTTAAAATTGGAACATGTAAAACATGTGACACAGAAAATCAAACATGTAACACTTTAAAAGTTGGACATGTAAAACATGTGACACAGAAAATCAAACATGTAACACTTTAAAAGTTGGACATGTAAAACATGTGATACAGAAAATCAAAGACGTAACACTTTTAAAGTTGGACATGTAAAACATGTGACACAGAAAATCAAAGACGTAACACTTTTAAAGTTTGACATGTAATACATGTGACACAGAAAATCAAAGACGTAACACTTTTAAAGTTTGACATGTAAAACATGTGACACAGAAAATCAAAGACGTAACACTTTTAAAGTTGGACATGTAAAACATGTGACACAGAAAATCAAAGACGTAACACTTTTAAAGTTTGACATGTAATACATGTGACACAGAAAATCAAACATGTAACACTTTAAAAGTTGGACATGTAAAACATGTGACACAGAAAATCAAAGACGTAACACTTTTAAAAATACACATGTAAAACATGTGACACAGAAAATCAAAGACGTAACACTTTTAAAGTTGGACATGTAAAACATGTGACACAGAAAATCAAAGACGTAACACTTTTAAAGTTTGACATGTAATACATGTGACACAGAAAATCAAACATGTAACACTTTAAAAGTTGGACATGTAAAACATGTGACACAGAAAATCAAAGACGTAACACTTTTAAAAATACACATGTAAAACATGTGACACAGAAAATCAAAGACGTAACACTTTTAAAGTTTGACATGTAATACATGTGACACAGAAAATCAAACATGTAACACTTTAAAAGTTGGACATGTAAAACATGTGACACAGAAAATCAAACATGTAACACTTTAAAAGTTGGACATGTAAAACATGTGACACAGAAAATCAAAGACGTAACACTTTTAAAATTGGAACATGTAAAACATGTGACACAGAAAATCAAACACGTAACACTTTTAAAGTTGGACATGTAAAACATGTGATACAGAAAATCAAACACGTAACACTTTTAAAAATACACATGTAAAACATGTGACACAGAAAATCAAAGACGTAACACTTTTAAAATTGGAACATGTAAAACATGTGACACAGAAAATCAAACACGTAACACTTTTAAAGTTGGACATGTAAAACATGTGATACAGAAAATCAAAGACGTAACACTTTTAAAAATACACATGTAAAACATGTGACACAGAAAATCAAAGACGTAACACTTTTAAAATTGGAACATGTAAAACATGTGACACAGAAAATCAAACACGTAACACTTTTAAAGTTGGACATGTAAAACATGTGATACAGAAAATCAAAGACGTAACACTTTTAAAAATACACATGTAAAACATGTGACACAGAAAATCAAAGACGTAACACTTTTAAAATTGGAACATGTAAAACATGTGACACAGAAAATCAAACATGTAACACTTTAAAAGTTGGACATGTAAAACATGTGACACAGAAAATCAAACATGTAACACTTTAAAAGTTGGACATGTAAAACATGTGATACAGAAAATCAAAGACGTAACACTTTTAAAGTTGGACATGTAAAACATGTGACACAGAAAATCAAAGACGTAACACTTTTAAAGTTAAACATGTAAAACATGTGACACAGAAAATCAAACACGTAACACTTTTAAAATTGGAACATGTAAAACATGTGACACAGAAAATCAAACACGTAACACTTTTAAAATTGGAACATGTAAAACATGTGACACAGAAAATCAAACACGTAACACTTTTAAAGTTGGACATGTAAAACATGTGATACAGAAAATCAAAGACGTAACACTTTTAAAAATACACATGTAAAACATGTGACACAGAAAATCAAAGACGTAACACTTTTAAAATTGGAACATGTAAAACATGTGACACAGAAAATCAAACACGTAACACTTTTAAAGTTGGACATGTAAAACATATGATACAGAAAATCAAAGACGTAACACTTTTAAAGTTAAACATGTAAAACATGTGACACAGAAAATCAAACATGTAACACTTTTAAAATTGGAACATGTAAAACATGTGACACAGAAAATCAAACACGTAACACTTTTAAAGTTGGACATGTAAAACATGTGACACAGAAAATCAAACATGTAACACTTTAAAAGTTGGACATGTAAAACATGTGATACAGAAAATCAAAGACGTAACACTTTTAAAAATACACATGTAAAACATGTGACACAGAAAATCAAACACGTAACACTTTTAAAGTTGGACATGTAAAACATATGATACAGAAAATCAAAGACGTAACACTTTTAAAGTTAAACATGTAAAACATGTGACACAGAAAATCAAACATGTAACACTTTTAAAATTGGAACATGTAAAACATGTGACACAGAAAATCAAACACGTAACACTTTTAAAGTTGGACATGTAAAACATGTGACACAGAAAATCAAACATGTAACACTTTAAAAGTTGGACATGTAAAACATGTGATACAGAAAATCAAAGACGTAACACTTTTAAAAATACACATGTAAAACATGTGACACAGAAAATCAAAGACGTAACACTTTTAAAGTTGGACATGTAAAACATGTGACACAGAAAATCAAACATGTAACACTTTAAAAGTTGGACATGTAAAACATGTGACACAGAAAATCAAAGACGTAACACTTTTAAAAATACACATGTAAGACATGTGACACAGAAAATCAAAGACGTAACACTTTTAAAAATACACATGTAAAACATGTGACACAGAAAATCAAAGACGTAACACTTTTAAAAGTTACACATGTAAAACATGTGACACAGAAAATCGAAAACGTAACACTTTTAAAGTTTGACATGTAATACATGTGACACAGAAAATCAAACATGTAACACTTTAAAAGTTGAAGATGTAAAACATGTGACACACAAAATCAAACATGTAACACTTTTAAAATTAGAACATGTAAAACATGTGACACACAAAATCAAACATGTAACACTTTTAAAATTAGAACATGTAAAACATGTGACACAGAAAATCAAACACGTAACACTTTTAAAATTGGAACATGTAAAACATGTGACACAGAAAATCAAACATGTAACACTTTAAAAGTTGGACATGTAAAACATGTGACACAGAAAATCAAAGACGTAACACTTTTAAAAATACACATGTAAGACATGTGACACAGAAAATCAAAGACGTAACACTTTTAAAAGTTACACATGTAAAACATGTGACACAGAAAATCGAAAACGTAACACTTTTAAAGTTTGACATGTAATACATGTGACACAGAAAATCAAACATGTAACACTTTAAAAGTTGGACATGTAAAACATGTGATACAGAAAATCAAAGACGTAACACTTTTAAAAATACACATGTAAAACATGTGACATAGAAAATCAAAGACGTAACACTTTTAAAATTGGAACATGTAAAACATGTGACACAGAAAATCAAACACGTAACACTTTTAAAGTTGGACATGTAAAACATGTGATACAGAAAATCAAACACGTAACACTTTTAAAAATACACATGTAAAACATGTGACACAGAAAATCAAAGACGTAACACTTTTAAAATTGGAACATGTAAAACATGTGACACAGAAAATCAAACACGTAACACTTTTAAAGTTGGACATGTAAAACATGTGATACAGAAAATCAAAGACGTAACACTTTTAAAAATACACATGTAAAACATGTGACACAGAAAATCAAAGACGTAACACTTTTAAAATTGGAACATGTAAAACATGTGACACAGAAAATCAAACACGTAACACTTTTAAAGTTGGACATGTAAAACATGTGATACAGAAAATCAAAGACGTAACACTTTTAAAAATACACATGTAAAACATGTGACACAGAAAATCAAAGACGTAACACTTTTAAAATTGGAACATGTAAAACATGTGACACAGAAAATCAAACATGTAACACTTTAAAAGTTGGACATGTAAAACATGTGACACAGAAAATCAAACATGTAACACTTTAAAAGTTGGACATGTAAAACATGTGATACAGAAAATCAAAGACGTAACACTTTTAAAGTTGGACATGTAAAACATGTGACACAGAAAATCAAAGACGTAACACTTTTAAAGTTAAACATGTAAAACATGTGACACAGAAAATCAAACACGTAACACTTTTAAAATTGGAACATGTAAAACATGTGACACAGAAAATCAAACACGTAACACTTTTAAAATTGGAACATGTAAAACATGTGACACAGAAAATCAAACACGTAACACTTTTAAAGTTGGACATGTAAAACATGTGATACAGAAAATCAAAGACGTAACACTTTTAAAAATACACATGTAAAACATGTGACACAGAAAATCAAAGACGTAACACTTTTAAAATTGGAACATGTAAAACATGTGACACAGAAAATCAAACACGTAACACTTTTAAAGTTGGACATGTAAAACATGTGATACAGAAAATCAAAGACGTAACACTTTTAAAGTTAAACATGTAAAACATGTGACACAGAAAATCAAACATGTAACACTTTTAAAATTGGAACATGTAAAACATGTGACACAGAAAATCAAACACGTAACACTTTTAAAGTTGGACATGTAAAACATGTGACACAGAAAATCAAACATGTAACACTTTAAAAGTTGGACATGTAAAACATGTGATACAGAAAATCAAAGACGTAACACTTTTAAAATTGGAACATGTAAAACATGTGACACAGAAAATCAAACACGTAACACTTTTAAAGTTGGACATGTAAAACATGTGATACAGAAAATCAAAGACGTAACACTTTTAAAGTTAAACATGTAAAACATGTGACACAGAAAATCAAACATGTAACACTTTTAAAATTGGAACATGTAAAACATGTGACACAGAAAATCAAACACGTAACACTTTTAAAGTTGGACATGTAAAACATGTGACACAGAAAATCAAACATGTAACACTTTAAAAGTTGGACATGTAAAACATGTGATACAGAAAATCAAAGACGTAACACTTTTAAAAATACACATGTAAAACATGTGACACAGAAAATCAAACATGTAACACTTTAAAAGTTGGACATGTAAAACATGTGACACAGAAAATCAAAGACGTAACACTTTTAAAAATACACATGTAAGACATGTGACACAGAAAATCAAAGACGTAACACTTTTAAAAATACACATGTAAAACATGTGACACAGAAAATCAAAGACGTAACACTTTTAAAAGTTACACATGTAAAACATGTGACACAGAAAATCGAAAACGTAACACTTTTAAAGTTTGACATGTAATACATGTGACACAGAAAATCAAACATGTAACACTTTAAAAGTTGAAGATGTAAAACATGTGACACACAAAATCAAACATGTAACACTTTTAAAATTAGAACATGTAAAACATGTGACACACAAAATCAAACATGTAACACTTTTAAAATTAGAACATGTAAAACATGTGACACAGAAAATCAAACACGTAACACTTTTAAAATTGGAACATGTAAAACATGTGACACAGAAAATCAAACATGTAACACTTTAAAAGTTGGACATGTAAAACATGTGACACAGAAAATCAAAGACGTAACACTTTTAAAAATACACATGTAAGACATGTGACACAGAAAATCAAAGACGTAACACTTTTAAAAGTTACACATGTAAAACATGTGACACAGAAAATCGAAAACGTAACACTTTTAAAGTTTGACATGTAATACATGTGACACAGAAAATCAAACATGTAACACTTTAAAAGTTGGACATGTAAAACATGTGATACAGAAAATCAAAGACGTAACACTTTTAAAAATACACATGTAAAACATGTGACATAGAAAATCAAAGACGTAACACTTTTAAAATTGGAACATGTAAAACATGTGACACAGAAAATCAAACACGTAACACTTTTAAAGTTGGACATGTAAAACATGTGATACAGAAAATCAAACACGTAACACTTTTAAAAATACACATGTAAAACATGTGACACAGAAAATCAAAGACGTAACACTTTTAAAATTGGAACATGTAAAACATGTGACACAGAAAATCAAACACGTAACACTTTTAAAGTTGGACATGTAAAACATGTGATACAGAAAATCAAAGACGTAACACTTTTAAAAATACACATGTAAAACATGTGACACAGAAAATCAAAGACGTAACACTTTTAAAATTGGAACATGTAAAACATGTGACACAGAAAATCAAACACGTAACACTTTTAAAGTTGGACATGTAAAACATGTGATACAGAAAATCAAAGACGTAACACTTTTAAAAATACACATGTAAAACATGTGACACAGAAAATCAAAGACGTAACACTTTTAAAATTGGAACATGTAAAACATGTGACACAGAAAATCAAACATGTAACACTTTAAAAGTTGGACATGTAAAACATGTGACACAGAAAATCAAACATGTAACACTTTAAAAGTTGGACATGTAAAACATGTGATACAGAAAATCAAAGACGTAACACTTTTAAAGTTGGACATGTAAAACATGTGACACAGAAAATCAAAGACGTAACACTTTTAAAGTTAAACATGTAAAACATGTGACACAGAAAATCAAACATGTAACACTTTTAAAATTGGAACATGTAAAACATGTGACACAGAAAATCAAACACGTAACACTTTTAAAGTTGGACATGTAAAACATGTGACACAGAAAATCAAACATGTAACACTTTAAAAGTTGGACATGTAAAACATGTGATACAGAAAATCAAAGACGTAACACTTTTAAAAATACACATGTAAAACATGTGACACAGAAAATCAAAGACGTAACACTTTTAAAGTTGGACATGTAAAACATGTGACACAGAAAATCAAACATGTAACACTTTAAAAGTTGGACATGTAAAACATGTGACACAGAAAATCAAAGACGTAACACTTTTAAAAATACACATGTAAGACATGTGACACAGAAAATCAAAGACGTAACACTTTTAAAAATACACATGTAAAACATGTGACACAGAAAATCAAAGACGTAACACTTTTAAAAGTTACACATGTAAAACATGTGACACAGAAAATCGAAAACGTAACACTTTTAAAGTTTGACATGTAATACATGTGACACAGAAAATCAAACATGTAACACTTTAAAAGTTGAAGATGTAAAACATGTGACACACAAAATCAAACATGTAACACTTTTAAAATTAGAACATGTAAAACATGTGACACACAAAATCAAACATGTAACACTTTTAAAATTAGAACATGTAAAACATGTGACACAGAAAATCAAACACGTAACACTTTTAAAATTGGAACATGTAAAACATGTGACACAGAAAATCAAACATGTAACACTTTAAAAGTTGGACATGTAAAACATGTGACACAGAAAATCAAAGACGTAACACTTTTAAAAATACACATGTAAGACATGTGACACAGAAAATCAAAGACGTAACACTTTTAAAAGTTACACATGTAAAACATGTGACACAGAAAATCGAAAACGTAACACTTTTAAAGTTTGACATGTAATACATGTGACACAGAAAATCAAACATGTAACACTTTAAAAGTTGGACATGTAAAACATGTGATACAGAAAATCAAACATGTAACACTTTAAAAGTTGGACATGTAAAACATGTGATACAGAAAATCAAAGACGTAACACTTTTAAAGTTGGACATGTAAAACATGTGACACAGAAAATCAAAGACGTAACACTTTTAAAGTTAAACATGTAAAACATGTGACACAGAAAATCAAACATGTAACACTTTTAAAATTGGAACATGTAAAACATGTGACACAGAAAATCAAACACGTAACACTTTTAAAGTTGGACATGTAAAACATGTGACACAGAAAATCAAACATGTAACACTTTAAAAGTTGGACATGTAAAACATGTGATACAGAAAATCAAAGACGTAACACTTTTAAAAATACACATGTAAAACATGTGACACAGAAAATCAAAGACGTAACACTTTTAAAGTTGGACATGTAAAACATGTGACACAGAAAATCAAACATGTAACACTTTAAAAGTTGGACATGTAAAACATGTGACACAGAAAATCAAACACGTAACACTTTTAAAGTTGGACATGTAAAACATGTGACACAGAAAATCAAACATGTAACACTTTAAAAGTTGGACATGTAAAACATGTGACACAGAAAATCAAAGACGTAACACTTTTAAAAATACACATGTAAAACATGTGACACAGAAAATCAAAGACGTAACACTTTTAAAGTTGGACATGTAAAACATGTGACACAGAAAATCAAAGACGTAACACTTTTAAAGTTTGACATGTAATACATGTGACACAGAAAATCAAACATGTAACACTTTAAAAGTTGAAGATGTAAGACATGTGACACAGAAAATCAAACATGTAGCACTTTTAAAGTTGGACCTGTAAGACATGTGACACAGAAAATCAAACATGTAACACTTTAAAATTTGAAGATGTAAAACATGTGACACACAAAATCAAACATGTAACACTTTTAAAATTAGAACATGTAAAACATGTGACACACAAAATCAAACATGTAACACTTTTAAAATTAGAACATGTAAAACATGTGACACAGAAAATCAAACATCTAACACTTTAAAAGTTGAAGATGTAAAACATGTGACACACAAAATCAAACATGTAACACTTTTAAAATTAGAACATGTAAAACATGTGACTCAGAAAATCAAACATGTAACACTTTAAAAGTTGAACATGTAAAACATGTGACAAAGAAAATCAAACATGTGACACTTTAGAAGTTAAACATATAAAACATGTGACAAAGAAAATCAAACATGTAACACTTTAAAAGTTAAACATGTAAAACATGTGACAAAGAAAATCAAACATGTGACACTTTAGAAGTTAAACATATAAAACATGTGACAAAGAAAATCAAACATGTAACACTTTAAAAGTTAAACATGTAAAACATGTGACAAAGAAAATCAAACATGTAACACTTTAAAAGTTAAACATGTAAAACATGTGACAAAGAAAATCGAAAACGTAACACTTTAAAAGTTAGACATGTAAAACATGTGGCACATAAAATCAAAGATGTAACACTTTAAAAGTTGAACATGTAAAACATGTGACACAGAAAATCAAACATGTAACACTTTTTAAAGTTCGACATGTAAAACATGTGACACAGAAAATAAAACATATAACACTTTGAAACTTGAACATGTAAAACATGTGCCACGGAAAATCAAAGATGTAACACTTTAAAAATTGCACATCTAAAACATGTGACACAGAAAATCAAAGATGTAACACTTTTAAAAGTTGCACATGTAATACATGTGACACCTGAAATCAAACATGTAACACTTTAAAAGTTGCACATGTAAAACATGTGACACAGAAAATACAACATGTAACACTTTGAAAGTTGCACATGTAATACATGTGTCACAGAAAATCAAACATGTAACTTGCGTCAAGCTGATATAAAATTTTTGCATTAATCAACACTTGATCCGAACTAGTCGGATCCGACATCCGTTCAACATGTGGTGCCCTTTCAGATTTCCGAACATCCAGTCTGCATTTTGAAGTGACAGAATCGTAATCTGAATCACTACTGCCATTAACCAGGGCGTCAATAGCACTGTCAATATCACTCTCAGTATCACTATCACACTTTGAACCGGACTCACCCGGGTTTAGCTGAGAAGAAAATTCATTTATAAATGCACCATCATCTTGAACCTGCAATTGGACAGGAATCTCAACTTTTCTACGCAAATTGTAAGGTTTACCTGCAATTCTGTGCTTCTGACGAGTTACCATCTGCCAAAGAGTGTGTAACCAAAGACAAGACTATATTACCAACTAAAACTATAAACAAATACTCTGATAAAAAAACTAAATAAATATAAAATAAATTTGGTAAAATATTTTTAGTCTTGTCACGTCGACTGCCAGTTCAGATCTGACCATTATCCCTTTGGTCAACCAAAGGGTCAAGCTATTGACCAATCAGGGCTGCCCAATTGAACAATCAGTAACTTTACAAAAATATATGAATAAATCGATTAAAATGGGGTGCAGGAGTGATTAAGGTTGACACATAAATGTCAACCCAAAAAAAACACTCGTGTAACACATTTAAAGTTGCACATGTAACACATGTTACATCTGACATCTCACTTGATACATAAAACCTGCACATGTTACACATGTGATACTTAAAATCACAGGTTTAAAACACATTTAAAGTTGTACTTGTAACACATGTGACACCTAAAATCGCCCATGTGACACATTTAAAATTGCATAGACACTTGACACTCGAGAACGCATATTTAACACATGTAACACCAGAAATCGCACATGTAATACATTTTTAGTTGCACATGTAGCACACTTCACAAAAAAAAACGCGTGTGCAACACATGTAACTCATGTAACACCAGTAATCCCACATTTAACACATTTAGAGGTGCACATGTAACACTTTACACACAAAATCGCACTTGTAACACATGTAGCACCCAATATCACACATGTAAGACATTTAAAGTTGCACATGTAACACACATGTCACCTGATGTCTCACATGTAACACACTTGACACACAAAACTGCACATCTATCACATGTAAGAAATGAGGCACACTAAACTGTACATGTAATAGATGTGAAACCTGAAATCACATATGCTGCTTAGAAGATGGAAAATTACTATTAATACTTACACTTGCTGTGACATATTTGCATAAATATAATTACGTACTTTTTAAAATCCTAGTTTTATTTTAATAGGGTTTCCTGGTCCCCCTGACTTTCCAATACTGTAAACCTACCTTCTGACCCTCTTGGGCATCTATGTAATTCTGACTTGGCAATTTCTCGACGTATTCTACCACATTAATATACCTGTAAATAGTGTGGTGACATTTGGCATGTTCCATATTTTCTCTCTTTTTGGGGGCTTTTTAATACCATTATTTTTTTGGTATTTTGGGTTTTCTTATTTTTTTAGTATTTTATTTTTTATTCCTTTATTTTTTACACTACTTGAGTTAAAACTGCATTCACTTTGATATCCGAGTTGTTTGTGAATTTTAACTGGATCGCCTTTCCACTTTTTAAAATTGTGTAATGTATCCCTCTTTTATAAATCCTCAGGCTATAAATGATATAGCAATGTTGGTTCACTTGTCACTAACATCTAGTAATTTAAATAAAAATACCCAGAGAACACAAACCTTGGCCAAGACATGTAATATCTAACTAGAAACTGTGTTGATTTGACCCAGTGTATCCACAGGCTGGACATGGCTAAGTACAGTGAACAGCTTGGTGATCCTGATCAGATCAAAATTTACAAGGATGTAAGTTGGACCAGGAGCCATGTTTAATTACATCCCCAGACGAATGTTGGGGATACATTGGTTTCAGGTCTGTCGCGCCGCCGCCACCGTACGTTTTGACTTGTGTACGTGATGACTCAAAAATGGTTTCAAGGATTTCATTCACACTTGTCTTTTTTTAAGGTGACCTTAAACTCCCAATAATAAAGAACTTATGGCCACATTAAGGTCAGAAATTTTACTTTTTCACACTTAATGCCCTCTAGGTCACAAACTATGTGGCTTATCTGGCTCATATTTTACCTGGGAATACTATATTCTCCTTATATATACCAAAAAGTAAGACTTTATCTTAAGGTTAAAATTGTTTTTGAGGCCCATAAAAACTATATTTAGACATTTTTTTACATGTTTCCTATATATTTCCGTATAACTTAAAAGTGGTAAGTCTGACAAATCTGTAAATGTAGCAGATATAACTCCTACATGTACTCTAGGTCTGTGAAAAATTTCAATCTGTAACTTTAATTTTAAGGTCACCTTAAAGTCTCTAAATTGCCCACAAAGACCGAATTTCTAGACTTTTGCCACTTTAAAGCCCTATAGCTATCCAAAGATGGAACTGACACAGCTGAAATCTCATCTGGGAATACATTATTATGTTCTGTTTACATGGGAGAAAAATCAAGGCTTTAAATAAATGTTTAACCTGTGGATAAGGACCACAAACACCCACCCGAGTGATCTGTTTAAGACATTTTCAACATATTTGATATTGTAACCTGGAAATGGTAAGTCTGACAAGTCTGTAACTGTAGTAGATATAACGTCTACATGTGATGGTTTTCTGTCAAATTTTTTAAGTTTGTAACTTTAATTTTAGGGGCACCTTAAGGTCTCTAAAATGCCCACAGAGACCCAGTTTATTGACTTTTTACCACTTTTAAGCCCTAGAACTGACATAATATGCGCCTGATACAGCTGTACTCTCATCTGGGAATATAATATGTTCTTTTTGGGCATGTGCCAAAAACGAAGGCATATAAGTAGACATTTAACATGTATGTGGGGCCCATGAATAATCCACTAAGAGCGTTTATTTTTTTTAAATTGACCCCCCAAAATAAAAAAAATGGTTTGAGCAAAAAGAAAAATAATTAATAATACATGTAGTTGTGATATGTTGGCGTTGAGTCAGTGCAATCTAGTTGTATCCCCAAAAAGCAGTGGATACTAAGGATCATGCATGGTCATTGTCCGTGTGTGTGTGTCCGCACCTGCATCCGCAGAGATTTTCTTGTGTTCAACCTACAAGCCACGTTTCTTTTGGGATTTCTTTTAAACTTTGAAAGTGGCTTGCTATGGTCACCCTGCTATGAGATCTGGCCACCCTATTCTTTTGGTAGCACAGGAGTCAAAATTATGCCACAAGGAGTCAAAAACCTCACAAATTTTGACTATTGCTTGTGTTCAAGCTGTATGGCACACTTTCTTTCAGATTTATTATATATTTAGTGCATGAATTGGTGGATATGGCATCCCACCACCTTATCTTTTTTGTAGGCCTGGGGTCAAAATCAAGCGAGTAATAGCTGTTTTAAGCCCAGGAGTAAAAATTATGCTCTGGGAAGTCCAAACATCCAAACTTTGACTTGTAACTTGAAAACTATTGCAGAATTTTGTTTAAATATGTCGCTCACCCACTTTTGAGTCAGCAATAATATAGTAAAATTACAGACCTGTAACTCGTAGCATAGCTACCTTCGGGTTATCACTATTGAACAAATCACTTGTAACTTGAAAACTTTTGCATTTAGAGAATTTTGTTTGCATATGTTATTCAGCTACTGAAGGACTGAATTGGTGCTTAAGTTCACAGATGATAGGGCAGAGTAAACTGAAGTATTATACATACTTAAATGAAATAAGTATCTCCATTTTAGAACACATAGGTACTCAGTACTCATGCATTATTTACACACTCTTTACACTGGTTAGGTTACACCTTGCCTTACAGCCATTTGTATAAATGTGGGCTTTCTAGTTGACGACCTCATATTATGACCTCCAAAATGAAACCTAATATCTGCTAAGGGCGTGCTGAAGTACAAGCCACAAAATACATCCATCATGTCTCTCTTCCAACCCCTCCAGCGGGTATACTTTGATACAGCTTGTGAGAAGATGTTATGCCAACTTCAAACATTAGAAACAAGGCCAAAGAAGAGTTCGCTCTACTAGCGCGAGCTGCAAAGCCATCAGAGACATGAGTAATGCACTGAAGCAGTCACCCATCCAAGTAATAACATAGCCCATTGCCACTTAAGTTCTGTAAAAGACGGAAACTCACAATTCATGGAAGTCCAGACACACAAAAACGGATTTCTAGAAACGTGGGCCTCGCTAGAGCTTGCGCTTAAAAAGTTGTTCCAAAAGTTGTAAATCACTTTTCAACTTGTGTCAAATAGCCTTAAAATGGTTCTACTCAAATTTCAATCCCACTGAACAGAACAAAAGGTAGACAAACTCATTTGGCTGTAGCTTGTGACCCCAGGATGAAAGGATGTGACCAAGGTATAAGATTTTACTAAACTGTATATCATTGAAAAAGTCAGAAAAGCAGACATTTCCAGAGTTCCACAGGTATATAACATATCCACAGTAGAACTTGAAAAATAGTTACATTTTTAAGAATCCTACACATTTATTTCAATTCAACGGGAGTGTGTGTTGGTAAAATTGTGATTATTGGATTGGCTAAGGGGTTGAGATGGTTGGACAGACTTTTTACATTTTTACATCCTTATAGTACAAAAGTGTCAGTTTGTGGTTTTTATTGTTTAGCAGCAAAAGCGTGATTTGGTGCCTAAAACTTTGTCGCTAAAAATGCAATGTGTTCCAGCATGCAATTATGCATCTGTGTTAAGAAAATACTTCATTTTTTATGCATTCACTTTGTGGAAGTGCCATGGGTGTTAGCACATTTTTACACTTTGCTATGTTTCAGTTTCGCCTTTGATGCTCCCACTGTTTGGAATTCACTCCCTGAAGACATTCGCACCCACTATTGCCTCTTTTAGAAAGAAGCTCAAAATCTATCTCTGTGCAAAGGCTTATCCTGCTTAGCTCATTTTCTCTCATGGGTTCTCCGTGGTGCCGACCTGTTTCTGTCCCTGGACATTGAATTTATATATTGTTATTGTTTTGTTGCGCCTTAGAGTCCACTACTCAGTGGAGATTAAGCACTATAAAAGTCAAATTAGAATTGACACACTGCATTTTGTGAAACATTTTCATGCAATGAAAATAAAATAATTACAGCAAGTAAAGTATGACAAGCATCGTGCAAAACTGTGTGCCTAGTAGTCTACCATGATAAAGTAGTTAATGACAAATTGGTAAATACGCAGCCAGCATTAATGTGACCAGGAAAATTATTAGTCCAATAAAAGTTTTTATCATAATTGTGTATTGTTATAAATTATACTTTACTTTGTACAATTTAGTATAAAGTGTATAAAACTGCACGTGGCCCCATGTAGTGACAGACAGTTCATGGGATGATGATTCATATGGTCAATACACTTGAGTTATTTCAAAATGTAATGTAACCCCACTTGTGCATATTTTAGTACCTATTTTCAATATATATTTTGTGTAAAACTAAGGAATTTTGTGTCATCAACTTATTTTCATTCTTACGCAGCTTCACAGGTTTTTACTGTAATGAAGTTGGATTTCCAGACTATAAGAAAGGAAATGACACTGCACCATAATCAATTTATTTGGTAAATTATATAACATCACCAAACATTACTCTTTTCCTGCAAATTCTGTTTATGTACAGATACAATGTACAAATAACGAAAGTCTCACCTGGTTGGTATGTGTGGATTTATGAATAAAAATACAAAGACCAAAAAGTTTATCTCGTTTTTATTCATGCAGAATGAAACTCTAGTATTTGCTTTATAAACAAACAGGTAATTTTGTTAAATACATGTAAAATATAATGTAGGTGTTCCACCACACGACTAAGCTTCCCGATTAAGGTTTTTGGGAGTCGGGTTTAAATATTTGCTTAGTCCCAGGCGTCCTGTAAGGGTTGGTTGTGGTCGGTTGTGGCCGTGAGAGAAATCAAACATGTTTGATATTTCTCACGACTCAAACTGATTCTTATTTTCCGCCGTCAACAAAATGTCCAGTCCCAGGCTTCCTCAGGCCTTGTCAGACCCAAATTTACACAGTCCTATGTTGTCCCAGGCATCCTGCAACCCTTAGTCCCAGGCCTCCGTAGCTTAGTCCCAGCAGGCCTGTTTGCCAGTCCCCAACTCATTACAGATCTTTGAAGTTTCATGCGTGTGAAAGGGAATCGGTTTCATTAGTCCCAGGAGCCTCAAACCGTCCCAGGTGTCATGCAACCCAAAAATCAAGGTCTGGGACTAAGCCCCGACTAGGAGAAAACGACCCTAACCGATCCAAACAAAGACGCCCCAGGAGGCCGGGGACTAAGAAATGATTAAGAGCCGACTATTTTCCGCGTGTCGGAAATTAAAACGAGGAAATGAGGGGGTCAGAGACTATATAAGTGACCGCGCACTGATTCTCGTTGTTACTGACTGGTTGGCTACTGAGAGATATGTGTCACTGTTTTGTTGGGGTTTTCATTTTTTTAAATATCATATTTGAGCTTAAGGCAAATTTTGCAGTTAGGAGACACATTTTTTTTTGCTATTGACTGGAGTAATGAGGAAAGAGAAAGGAGGGAAGAGAGGAAAGAAGATGGATGAGAGGCAAGGGGAGAGGGAGAATGAAAGTGGACAGGTGGAGGAAAGAATGGAGGAAAGGACGGAGGAGGGTACAGAGGAGGGTACACAAGAGACTGAGGAGCGTTTGGAGTTTACTGAGGAAGCTTGTGAGGAAGAAGAGAGGTGTGAGGAGGATTCAGAGAGTCATTCGCCAGCCAAGAGAGCCAGGGTCAGTGCTACATTCACTGACAGCCAAGAAACTGCAATTGTGGAGTTTGTGAAGGAGCATCCAGAGCTATACGACAAGGAGCATGCACGTTTCCACGACAGACAGAAGAAGGAGGCTCTCTGGGCAGAAATCTCTGCAGAACTGAAGCTCCAGCCCTTTGATGTCAGAAGATGGTTCGAATCCCAGAGAATGCATTATGGCAAGCTGTCCAAGCTACAATCTGGCCAAGCCCCAAGGGAGATGACCAAGAGACAGTCCTGGGTCTACCAGCAGATGGGTTTCCTTAAAACCCACATCAGATAAAAGGGGGCCAGCAGAAGTTCAGGGTTCGAGGCCAGTCCAAGTACCAGCAAGCAGGATGAATCTTGTGGATCTACTACTGATACAGAACACCTTGAGTCCAGTGTCCTGAGGGAGAGTAGGAGTCAACCTATGTTCACATCTACACCAGTTTCAACAGACTCCAAGATACTCAAGCACTTTGACCAGATGAGGACACTGATCTCAGGTTTCCTGCAGCACAAGTCAGACAGGCAGCCCTTCTTTGACTACATGGCATCAGAGGCTGAAAAGATGACCCAAGAGGAGTTTGAGGACCTCAAGGGCAGAATTTTTAGAGACATTGAAAGCATTAAGAGCAACCGTAGACGTCAACCACTACCAACAAGATCAGCCACTATTACCACGGAGTCCCAGAGGGTCGTGATACTGCCAACAACCACTCAACAGGCGTCTACTTCCACCCAAGCTGCAGCTAGCAGCAGTTACATCTACTACACACCCAGCCCACTTGGCTTTGGCAACCCTACATCAGTTCTAACAGTACAGGACGAGGGCAGTAGACACAACTTAAGTGGAAAATTAAGCCAGCTACCAGATCTGACATCTACAGTGATCATGGAGCAGCCTCAGAAGCAGCAGCAGCAGCAGCCGCAACTCTTCACTATCACCACTACAGCACCGCCTCAACAGCAGGAGCCTCCTCAGTAGCCATCCAGCCAGGGTGGGTCTTTGACCTGCCAGGCCCTTTTCAGGGCCACCCAAATATTCCAAAAAGAATTTATTAAGCTGCATTTTATTAAAAATCCCCTCCCAAAACATAACAGTTCAGTACAAATACTTATCACAAGAAAAAAATTCCAACACCCACACCACGCCCAAACATGAAACAAATAACCCATGGTATGCCAATATGGCCAATAATCAGCCCATTTTTAGCTTGGAATCCATGGGATAGGTTAAAATCTTTAATAGAGAAGTCCAACACTTACACCACCGCTACAGTTAAAAGGCATTGTCACATAACTACCAATCAACAAACACACAAACCCAATACCAAACATAACCACCAGCCACGAAACAAACAAACCCAATAGCAAACAGAAACCAAACCAAAGAACTGAAAAACTATTTTGCAAACATAACCCCCCATAATTGTAAGAAAAATCAGTTAGGTGGTTATATTTCCCAAATATTTGTGAAGTGGAGTAAATGAATTTCATGTAAAATTTCCAGGAAAACATTTGTGTTTAAATTATTTTTCAAAAATAAAAGCCCAATGCAGTTGCAATTAGGATGTAGCTTTCAAAATATCGGCAATATTCATTCCATTTAGCATATAATGTTTAGGTTTCTGTGTTGCTTTTGAGAATTATGTTTAGCACTGGGTTTGTCTGTTTGTCAGTGGGGTGACTTCTGTCAGGCATTGTGTTTGTCTGTTTGTTGGGTGGGTGACTTCTGTAAGGTGTTGGGTTTGTCTGTTTGTCAGTGGGATGACTTCTGTTGGACATTGTGTTTGTCATCATCATCATCATCATCACCAGGCTCTTGACCAGCATGATGACCTTGATACTGGCTTCTCAGTATGTTATGCAGAACCACACAAGTAAATATCACTTCTGTGACTGTTTCTGGGGGGAGTTCAATGGTGGTCCTCATCACTGTGGATCTTGAGACCAGGATGCCAAAAGCGTTTTCAACGACTCTCCTGCCCCTTGATATTCTGTAGTTGGCAATCCTTTCCTCTCTGGTTAACATCCTTCTGCCATAGGGTTTCATGAGCCAGATCTTCAGGGAAAATGCATCATCTGTCAGAATGAAGTAGAGAACATCTCTACCACCCTGGGTTATAGGTGCTGGGTCAGGGAAGCCTATCCTGCCATCCTCAATCCTCCTCTTCAGCTGAGAGGCATTAAATATCTGGGCATCTGAGAAAGATCCAGCTGTACCAGCATCCACCCATCTAAACTTATACTGTCCATCTACCAGGGCCAACATTACAATGGAAAAGAACCCCTTGTAGTTGTGGAACAGGGCTCCAGTGTTCTTGGGTTTCTTCACGGCCACATGCTTCACATCAAGGGCTCCCTGGGCATGTAGAACATTCCACTTGATCCTGAATTCCCTCTCCAGTTCTTTCCACTCATCTGGAGTAGTAGCACATCTGAGGTACTCTCTGTTGAACTCATGCTGGATGGCCCTGCAGACCTCTGGTAGAAACTTGGAGATGGTGGATTTGCCAACCCTGAACTGACAGGATGATGTGTATGATATGTGGCCAGATATCTGATGGTGAGGGCTAACTTCTCCCCAACACTGATTGGAGCTCTGTAGTTGGTGGCCTGCCTGGCTAGACATGGTTCCAGTCTGGTCTTTATCATTTCAAAGAATTCTGGGGTCATCCCCATGTAGTTGGTGAATCCTGGAATGTCTGTGGCATACAGTTCAGCCATAATGTTGTGGTAGCCCCCCCTCTCCTCTCTCTGTAGTAGCCATGGCCAGACCCACATGTTGTGCCTTCTTCTAGGTCTCTGTGCGGGTGCTGGTGGTGGGTGAGGTGGTGGTTGCTGTAGTCGACGTAGAAATAGCAAATACATCATTATATGTAACTGAATAAAAACCAAAAAGCCCTACATTGTTGTTGAAGCTGTCTTCCATTAAAAGGTGGCATCCTGCTGTGTTCCTAGAAAAGTAATGATAATTAAATCGCAGATTTTATGTATATACCCAGAAAATCCAGCTTTTCTGCAAAACAAGAATCTGCGATCATGGTCTGGGGTAGACTGAGAAGGCCTGAGGATGCCTGAGGGAGCTGGGACTTAATCGGGGGTTAGACGGGGCTTAGGCCTGAGGCATCCTGGGACCCAGTCGGTATATGTACGACAAGATCGTGCTTCAAGCCGACCAGAAAACTGGCTTAGTAGGTTCTTAATCGCAGACCAGTCGGGGACTGTCTGGGGCCATCTGGGCCCTTCTGAGGCTTCCTGACGCCGATCTGTACTTAATCCCAGACTTCATTACCGATTCAGTATTCCCGCCCATTTTAACTTTTTTTCACCGACTGTCCACGATTAAGGGTCACAGACAGGATCGCTGCTTAGTCCTTTGGTGGAACAGGGACATTAGCAAAACCTCAATCTCTAGTATGACAAAATATCACTACCTCCTGTCTGCATTTAGGGGAAAGCTTTATCAGCCACAAATTATGTATTTTTGTTAAATGATAACATTTGAAATATATATTGAGATATAGGCAAGAAACTAATGCGTAAACTGTATAAATGTCTAAAATACTATATAAATCTTTCTTCTCTGATTTTCTGGTATTATTTATTTCTCCTATTATCACTTTATTCTGTTTTTGGTTCTTTCTTCATAAAATGCAATTATTTTTTTCATTTTAAATATTATACAACATGAAACTTTAAAAAAATTCTTCATTTCAAAGGAAAACTAGTAAATATAAGAATTTGCAGAATCTTTTCATTTCAGTCAAAATTCAATAATTATTTGTCAATCTCTCAAAACTAAAATAAAACACATATTTGCATTTTCATTTTGCATTTATTCTAATCATTTAACATCTGTCTGCAGTCCCATAAAACGATGCAACATAAATTAACCCCTTGAAATAGCTTCTTTGTCCTTATCATTTTTAACAAATGTAGATAACAGACTTCTTCAGGCACAAGTTTCAATTCGCAGTTTCTTCACTTTGACAATGTTGTCACTTGGCAGGTTGTAGACCAGACTAATCACAATATTTGTCACGCCATTGATTGCACCTATAGGAGCACTCATCTCAGTTGTTATCCAGACATCCAAATTGTCAATGGCAACCTATTGAAAACATATAAATTCTTTAATATTACATATGTGTTATATTTTATACTATTAACATATCTATTCATTATTATTATACATTTATTGCCACTGTATACCGTAATAATTTAGGATATATCAGTGACTTCTTGTGATTAGAGAGTGAGACTTGTGTTTAATTCTATGTGTAATCCAAAGGCACTGAGATGGAGTCCCAGCAGAACCAATTAATAATTTCGCAAAAGTGAACTATGCATAATTGAATGAGTAAATCAAATAAAATGCCAATGGCAACCTATTGTAAACATATATAATCTTTACTATTATAATATGCTATTATCCATTAAGTACCGCTTGGGACCACAACAGCTGGGAATACAGACCAGAACTTTTTCTATAATAACCATTGCACTTCCTATTATAATATTCTCAGGTTAATAACTGTTAATATCAAGGCTTGTGGAGCTGTGATCGAGTCCCAGCAGAGACAATCAATGATATTTTCCCTCAACATTAGACCGTGCATAATTAAATAACTAATTCTGAATAAGTACAAGGTTCCTGATATTCAATAACTTATAAGCATCAAATTAGTTATATAAATCATTAGAAAGATATTTGCTGCATTTAAATCTATGCATAAGTCGTGCAGCAATCTGAAGTTAAAAATATTTTTTTTTATATTTAGTGAAATATAATTTTCAAAACTACTGATCAGCAAGACACTTTTGAACATATCACTGTCAAACTGTCAGAGTTGGTCAAGCCAGCTCACAGTACATGTCATCTACCAATTTCCAAGCACTAACCAATGTAAATTCATTGAGGAATTTTACAGTTTCATGGAAGCGGCTGCTTTGTCATCACATGAAAACATCATCATAGGAGATGTCAATATCCATATTGACAGTTAAAACTGATGGACCGAAAATTTTAACTCAGTTTTGTCAACAACTACACGTATACATGGACATAGCTTTGATGTACTTTGTACTTTTAAATGCCTCACTTCCTCAGTTTGTCATTATGTGAAGGATGGCATACCAAACCACCTGGCTGCCTTTTTCACAACAAAATTTCCTGTCAGAAATTCTTGCAGGATAAACGCTCAAAAATAAAAAAACTTAAGCAAGATAAATAAATGTGAATTTTTATCCGATATTGTAAATTCTGAGCTTATCCAGACACCTTAAAACTAGCAAGTCTATTATCACACCAATATTTTCATACACTTTGGAACTTACTTGACAAGTATGCACCTATGCATGAATGCAAAACTACACAGCATGTCAATATAGGGTTCATAAACATTGAGATTTTGGCAGCAATGAGACACAAACGCAAACTCAAAAGGGAGTGGCGAAGAGACAACTCTGTCATAAATCACAGTAGGTATAGAACTGCAGTGAACCATTTCAACTGCCTCTTGGAGTGTTCAAAAACCAAATACTACAGTAACATGGTTAGGGAAAATGAGAATAACCCCAAGGCCTTGTGGGATTCAATAAATAAAGTACTCCACAGATCACCAAAAATTGTACTCCCAGATCAAACAACGATCAACAGTATAACCAACTCTTATTTTGAAGATAAAATTGCTGGATGGTCTGGATGATCATCTACTGAAGCTGATCCCCGTGTCCAAAATTTAGTTTGTTGCTTTCCAGACCATGTCAAAGGATGAAATTCTCAAAATCATTAAGCTTACACCAAATAAATCGTGTGACTTAAACCCAATCCCAACATCCTTGGTCCTTGATTGGATGAGTGTACTTTTGACTTGTATTACAAATATTGTGAACTACTCCCTTCAGGAGGGCAGTTTCACATCCTTTTTAAAGACTGCAAATGTCACACCCTTGCTTAAAAAGAGTCTCAAGAAGTATCAACCAGTATCCAACCTTTGCTACATTTCAAAACTTATAGAGAAAGCTGTGGCTAAGCAAATAAAGGAACACATTGATCATGAGGGTATAGCCAACATAAATCAGTCTGCGTATGAGCTTTTCACTCTACTGAAACAGCATTACAAAACGACAATTCCACCTCAATTGATAAGCGTCCTTCTGGACTTATCTGGAGCTTTTGACACAATAGACAACACAATCCTATTCGACTACCTTCAGCATTGGTATGACATTGATGGGGTTGTGCTTATTTGGGTTCAGTCAGACTTCAACTCAAGGAAACAGAGGATCAAAGTATATGGACTCCCTTATGGGGTTTCCCAGGGCTCAGTCCTGGGTCCACTCCTTTTTACCCTACATACAACTTTCTCAATTCAGTCATATCTAAATTCAATGCTACCCATCACTTATGTGAGACGATACACAAATTTATTGGTAACTTGACTCTAGGAACCTTGATTCTAGTACCACTTCACTGGTAAATTACCTTGGGGTCATTCAGGTGTGGATGGGAAATAACAAACTCAAATTAAATCCTGACAAGACAGAATTCATAGTGATTGGTCATGGTAAAATCAGAAGCTCCATGAAGTCATCATTCCCTGTAGCTTTTCTTGGCAATATCATTGAACCAGCTGAATTTTTCAAAAATCTTGGTGTTACCCTGGCCACTAATAATTCAATACAGACACACGTTTCTAATCTATGACACACATGTTACTACCATCTCCAGGAACTATAAGGGTCTGCAGGTATCTAAATCATGAATCAGCTGTGAAGGTGGCAAATACCTTGGTAAGCAGTCATATCTCTCATCTCTAATTAAGTTGCGTTATCTCAAACGGGGCAATTGACTATCAATTTCCTCATCTAAACCAATTAAATGCTCACGGTTGTGCAGTTTTGCAGTAGCTGCTCCCACAGAGTGGAACAAGCTCCCTCAAGCCATTAGAACTGTGGAAAATATCTATTGATTTATAAAACAGTTGAAAATGTATCTTTTCAGATTAACCTATCTTCCACTGTAGCCTATCTCCCCTATGGACACTGACATCTTTTTGGACATCAGCACCTTAGAGGATGCTTACTTCAATTTTGGCGCTTTCTAAATGCTTCTCACTTAATCACTTAATTAAAGAAGTCTTCGTGTCATGTATCTTTTAAAAACTGGAGAACTAGATCACTAAGTAGCCGTTCTGAAAAAAATAATCTGTTCAATGGCAGAATAGGTCTTTTTGTGAGAAAAATGAGTTTAAAATTATTACAATGAAAAAAATGGCACAAAACAGAGCGTTTGGGAGTAGTAAACAAGAGTATATATAAAATAATCTTTGGGACAAAATATAGGGTGTGAAGAAATAAAATTAAGATTAATATAGTGCTTTTACACTGACATACATTAGTTTTCTAATGACTTTGGTTTACATCGTACAATCTTCTATCACTTGCAAACAGTGCTTTCCATGACCAACATAATACTACCTGACATGATATAGCCAATGCAATGACTTAAATATTTTAGTAAATCTTCTTTTACAATTAAGTATTAATTCACTTTATGTGTTTGTTTGGATAATTTAAGAATACAAAAAGAAGAACACAAAAATCATTTCAGCAGTACATTAAAAACGTTTCATAGATCCCAATATCAGAGCAATACTCGATATACATGAAAACATTGAAATCAATAACTCAGCTGGAATTCTTCTTCTTTTAGACTTTGAAAAGGCCTTTGATAGTGTAGAATGGCCCTTCTTATTTTCCACCCCCATAAATTTAACTTTGGATCACAATTTATCAGATGGATAGAAATTTTATACACTCAACCAAAGCCCATTATACAAAATAATGGATGCCTATAGTTAAGATTAGGGGAGGAATAAGGCATCTTTATTCTAATAATAGAAATATTGTCAAATAAAATAAAATATGATAAGTCGCTGAGTGGATCAAGAGAAGTTTGAATATAAATCTTTTCAATATGCAGATGATATAAATCTGTTTCTTCAAGGTGATTCTGAAATACTCAAAGTACTTAAAACAATATCACAGTTTACAAAAGTAGCAGGTCCAAGATCAAACAAATCTAAGATAGAAGGTATCTGGTTAGATAATTATAAATATCATTGGAAATGACAAAGGTGAATGCAATAAAATAAATTGGGACAAAAATTGGAAAGCAAAAAAATAATTAGTTTCTTGACAAAAGAAAAAAACTCACCCTTCTTGCAAAATACCCATTATTATATCCAGTTCATTTTTAATTGTTCTCCTGGACTATATTAAAGAGGTAAACAAAGAGTTGGATAAATTTTTGTGGAGCAGCCATGACAGAATCAAAATAAAGACATTCATTGCTGATATAAGCAAAGGTGGGATATAAATGATGGATATTGAATCACAATTTCAGGCACTAACAGCTTCTTGGGTTCTAAAGTTGCTAAAATCAAAGGAGTCATGGAGTTTCAAAGATACATTTGAATTTACTTGAATATTTTAACATTCTTAAATTAAATTTTACTCACATAAAACACTTCCCGCTTTTACAAAAGTTACCTTCATTTTATCAAGATATCATTACTTGTTTCAACAAGTCAAAAGCATCTTCATTTCCTTAGGCTAAAAGTGATTTGCTACAACAGATTATTTGGGGTAACAGACACATTACTCACTTGTCAAAAAGCCATCATACACAATGTTATGTTTACTACAAAAATTGGGTCCAGGCAGGAATTACACATGTGCAAGATATCAAAATGATATCAAAATGATGGAAAGATAGACTATGAATATATAAATACGAAAATCTCTTTTATGAAATTTGTATCCTCAATGAAACAATGACCCAGTTTAGGGACAAGATTGGTACACATACTCCAAAGAAAAATATTTCTATAAGAAATCCAAATATTTTTTTACAAAAATACTATCAACCAAAAAATTAAAAATCCCTATCAATAGGCATTCTGCAGGAAAGCAATCCATAGGCAAGACCTAAACTTTAAATATATATATATAAATAAAATACGATGCATTAAAAAAACTAAAGATTGCTGAATTCAACTATAAGATATTGCATTGTATTTTACCATGTCTTGTTAAAGTAAAGAAATGAAATATTTTAAAATATAATGTATGTCCATTTTTTCATGTTAAACATGATATTGTGCATTTACTCTTTTCATGTATTAAGACAAGAGAAGTATGGAAACATGTTGGTACAGTCTTTGAGACAAACATAACTTTGCATGAAGTAATTGGTATTACTGCTATAGATTCACATTTTGATTGGTTCATAACCATAACTTTTTTATTATTTTGTATATATATGGAATGGTTAGGCAGTTACACAGATTTAAACACCTGGTGTAATGTCAGTGTAGAAAGATATGTGAAACTCTGTGTTAAAATTCAGATAGATATCTATGAGTGTTTAGGCAATAAATATGTTGGTGTTGTTGAATGTATGAAAAAGTATATGCCAGATGATGAAACAAGTCAGTCCATTAAAACTCAATATGTTTGTGCCTTCTAAAATAATGGCACTTTCAGACTGATTAGTATTACTGTGTTCCACTCTTGGTCTTTGTATTAATGGTAAAAAACCTGTAAAGTATTACTTAATGTAAAATATCTATTTCACATGACCATTCCATGTATCTGTCAGCTCATAGTGGAAGGCACCTGGCTGCTGTCCTAGTAGTGAATAAAAAAAAGAATACTTGCCGCTTTCTCAAAAAGTGTTATACCATTGCTAAACATTTGCACAAAAACTCCTGTTCCACGCTTTGTTTTCAAATGAATACTCTTCACATTTATTCCCCCGGGAAAAGACAGTTCAATTCTATTTTCTCCAACATTGTTTTTCCTGAAACAAATAATGTTGGTACAGTGACTAAAAGATAAAAAATAATATAAGGCAGACCAGTGAATAGAAACTGCACATTGTATCTTTATTCCCTGGCACCCCTAAGACACATACTGCCAATTTAGCATAAAGAAGTATTATTTCCTTTTCACCTATATATATGATTTGGATCAATTTAAGCAAAGGTGTATTAGTACAGTAAAGAGCCAAGGAAGGGACATAGAACTGTTTTCATATCATCTTTTTATCTTGTTACCACAAAAGAGCAAGACGTTTCCACAAGTTAAGAATTCATTACCACAATATAGAAAGTCGTTACCAAAAGTTAGTTATTCGCTCCCACAAGTTAGCAAGTTGTTCCCACAAGATAGAAAGTCCTTACCACAAGATACACAGTCGTTCCCAAAAGTTAGCAAGTCATTACCACAAGATACTAAGTTGTTCCCACAAGATAGAAAGTTGTTACCACAAGATACTAAGTCATTCCCACAAGATAGCAAGTTGTTCCCAAAAGATACTAAGGCATTCCCACAAGTTAGCAAGTCTTTGGATACATTACTAGAAACCGTATGCGATGGCTTCAAGAGGGTGAAAAACCCTCGTCTTTCTTCTGTAATTTAGAAAAAAAGGAACTATGTAGAAACAAGAATAAAAAAGTTGCAACTCCCAAGTGGCACAGTTTTAAATACTCAAAAAGAAATTCTGCAAAAGGTTAGGCTTTTTTATAAAAATCTATTTAAAAGCAGTGAAACCACCAAAAGCATTCATATACCTGAGGAAATACTGACGAAGGTAAAAAAAATACCGTGCCCAAATATTGGACAGAACATTGAAATTGAAGAACTTGGCATTGCTTTAAAATATATGAAAAATAACAAATCACCAGGAATTGATGGTATTTCAGTAGAATTTTTAAAAGTCTTTTGGAATAAATTGAAGTACCATGTCAGAAATGCAATAAATGCTTGTCATAAAAAAGGAAAACTATCTACATCACTTAGACAGTCAGTCATCAGCTGTATACCGAAAGGTAATAAGGACAGAAAATTGTTGAAGAACTGGAGACCAATATCTCTGCTATGCGTGGTTTATAAATTAGCAACAACTGTAATAGCAAATAGGCTGAAGCCACACCTTCAATGTATTATTTCAAAAAATCAATCGGGTTTCATTAAAGGACGACGTATTGAAGAAGGGACTAGATTGGTTTATGATATTATGAGCTATACTAAAAAATTTAATATACCTGGCCTTCTCATGCTAATTGACTTCCAGAAGGCGTTCAATTCTGTATCTTGGCAATTTTTACATAAAGTTCTAGAAATTTTTGGTTTTGATAAAGAATTCACAAGTTGGGTTAAGCTTTTTAATAATGACATTGTAGCTTACGTAATTCAGTGTGGGATATTATCCAATAGCACCAGACCTTTTTATTTTAGTTGCAGAAATACTTACTCTGTTGATAGAATACAACCCAGATATTACAGGAATCAATGTGGGACAAACACAAATAAAACTCTAACAATTTGCGGATGACACCACCATTTTATTAGATGGAAGTGAAAAATCCTTGCAGGCTACTCTAAATACCCTTGAAATATATGGTAATTTATCGGGTTTAAAAATAAATACAGAGAAAACAAAACTTATTTGGATTGGAAGTATGAAAAAATCAGCCAGTAAGTTGAATGTAAACCAAGAAATGTGCTGGGGGGAAAGCAAATTGAGTCTTTTAGGGATACAATTTTCAGAAAATCTAAATGGCATCCCACATATAAACTTTGACATAGCTATGACAAAAGTTAAAACTGAATTAAAATCTTGGAAATTTAGATTACTCTCACCCCTTGGAAGAATAACAGTTCTTAAAACATTAATTCTACCAAAATTTATTCATTTGTTTTCTTCATTACCTGCACCTCTGTCAATTCTTGTTGAAATTAATACAATATTTTTTTTAAATATCTGTGGAATGGTAAACCAGACAAGGTAAAAAGAGATACAATATGTAAAGATTATTGTGAGGGTGGTCTAAAAATGATAAATGTTATTAATTTTGAAAAGGCACAAAAATTTAAATGGTTGCAATACAACATTTTGCAAAGAAATCAAGTTGAGTGCAATATACTACATAAAAATTTAAAGAATCTGGAAAATATAACTACTTTTGGTGGAGAATGGTGTGCAAACTACTATAAAATGTTAAATCCTTTTTGGAAAGCTGTTTTTAGCTACTGGGCAGATTTTTGTGCATCATGACAAATTGTATCCAATAATGATATCTCCAGTAGTGCTATTTGGTTTAATAAACATCTGAATACCAAATATATTCATTTCTCAAATTGGTCAAAGAAAGGAATTAATTTTGTAAATGATATATAATTGATAATAAAGGCAATGTATGGCCCTTACAGATCCTGAAAGAAAAATATGATTTAAATATCAATTTTCTGCACTATTATACTGTGCAAAGTTTAGTAAAAAAAATTATTGTTAAAAATAAAAAGGGAAATAACTTTGAAATTAAGACACCATATATACCTTTTCACTTGAAAGCTGTTTTAAAGTCACAACAAAATAAAAAAACAATCTATCAGTCACTGTGTAAAAGTAATGACACTACAGCATGGAATGATATAAAATGGAATGTTGACTTAGAATCAGATGTTGATAAAACAATATGGAAAAATATTTATATGGCATGCTTCTTTACCATAAAAGATAACACGTATATATGGCTTCAATACAGAATCATAAAAAGAATACTAGGAACAAACTATTATTTGAAAAAAAACAAAATCTCCAACAGCGATATTTGTCGAATATGTCATGAACAAACTGAAATGCTTGTACATCTTTTTTTTGAATGTAACAAAGTTTCTGACCTATGGACAAATGTTAAACATTGGATTGAATGTAAAACCAAGATTCATTTAAACTGGAATAAGATAACTTGTATACTTGGATACAGTTTGTGTGATGCTTATTTCTACCCACTGAATTTTATACTTATGATTGTAAGACAATATATTTTTAAATGTGCATTAAAAATAGAGACCTAAATGTATACCAGATTCAGATAATCGCCAAAGAAAAATATCTCGAACAGGAACTATTATCTAAATTGAATAATGATGAAAAAATCTTTGAAAAACGATGGTCAGTTTGGAAAAGAATTTTTTCAGAAATTTAACAAAATGTAACTCTGTTATTAATTATGAACCTTAGACACATACTTTATATTGTAGAATAGCTAATGTACTAGCAAAGCAGGAACACAAAAGTATGTATATGAAAAAGAATTATGTATATGTTAAATAATAGTATTTTGTGTGAGATGTATTGCCATTGTATGTAATATATATATATATATATATATATATATATATATATATATATATATATATATGTACCTGTATATGAAAAAAAAAAAGTCTTTGCCACAAGATACAATGTTGTTACCACAAGATACCAAGTCGTTCCCACAACTTAGTAAATTGTGTTAATGAGATATTAAGTTGTGGTAATGAGATACTAAGTTGTGGTAATGAGATACCAAGTCGTGGGAATGCGATACTAATTTGTGGGAACAAGATACTAAGTGGTCACCACAAGATAGTAAATCCTTGTCTTAATTTACACCGACCACTTATCAAGTCATTCCCACCACTTTCTAACTCGTTTCCACCACTTACCAACTCATTCCCACCACTTACTAACTTGTTTCCACCACTAACTAACTCGTTCCCACCACTTACTATCTCGCTCCCACCACTTACTAACTCGTTCCCACCACTTACTAACTTGTTTCCACCACTAACTAACTCGTTCCCACCACTTACTATCTCGCTCCCACCACTTACTAACTCGTTCCCACCACTTACTAGCTTGTTCCCATCACTTATTAACTGATTCCCAGGGACCAATAATATGTAAACAGGGGTTCAAATATTTATTATACATAACAGTTATAACAGTGACTAGTAACAGCGTGGCAGTATTATCAGTTGTTACAGAAACTAGTTAAATATATAAAAATTCATTTAAGATTGTATTTACTAGATAAAGGGCAGATTTGTGGCAAACCTCGACATTGCCCATGCCCAAACTAGAAGATGGAAAATGGAAATGTATAAGTAAATTTCTTGAGATATTATGTCAATTTCTTGAGATAATTATTTCAATTTTTTGAGATACCAAGTCGATTTTTTTGACATAATTACAGGACACTGAGGGGGATGAGTGGGAAGCTAGGTGCGTGTAAGAACTGGCATTTGTAATAATACTTGTACTCCAAAGATGTGTGACATGCCATCAGTCAAAATACATAATGAGGGTCCATTCTAATAATATTTTTGTCACATATCAAAGGCTAAAGGGAAACGGTCATTTTTCTGTTTGTGTTTTCATTATCCTTTGAAAATCAAATTTCTGTGCTTTTCAACTCAAATTTTCATGTCAAAGTATAAATAAAACTCCATTGTCTGATTTGTTAAAAGCCTTTATATATCTTTCTCCTTTGCCTTCTTAATAGATTCAATAATAATAAATCTATTTAATTTTTTTTACAGGACAGTGTGGTTTCATTTCAAAATAAAAAAGTGTAAAGCACACTACTAATCAACCCTCAAGTATTTCAATCACATAATCAAGTTAAACATACAACTATCACAGTTGATAACAATGTATAATATAAAGCAACACTACATTGTGACGTCATCACCATTGTGATGCCATAGGTCTTTGAAGTTGTATTACATTGTCAATGTCAATTAACTCAATATCTCAAGAAATTGACATAATATCTCGAAAACTTGACTTAATATCTCAAAAAATTGAGATAACTATCTTGAAAAAATGACTTAATATCTCAAGAAATCAACATAATATCTCGAAAAATTGACTTAATATCTCAAGAAATTGAGATAATAAGTAGGTGACTTCTGAAGGTAGATAACTAAGAAGAATAACCATTAAAATTCAGAGTATGACTCAGATTATCTACTTTCTCATAGAACCATCGCCTTGAAATCAAGATTGGGGCCACGGTGGCAGAGTGGTAACACTTTTGCCTCCCACCTCTGAGGCTGGGGTTTGGTTCCCGGCACGGCCTCAAGTGGGAAAGTTGGTAGTTGCTTGCCGTTGGTCGGCAGTTTACAGTACAGAACCCTGACGAACTGTATGTACTGGTTTCCTCTGCCCTTCCAACTACCTGTCGTGATATGACCTGTACAGTGTTGAAAGTGATGTAAAACCCCAAATAAATAAATTGACATCTAGATTATTTAGTGTGAGCAGCTCATTGCTGTGGAATTAGTTACCTAAAACTTTACGGACAAAACAATCTAAAACTGTTTAGGAAAAGAGTTAACAATATCTGTTTGACAAGTATAACGGACTCCCCTAGGAACACAGAGGATGTGGGTTCAATCCCAGGTACAGGCTCGGATGACCACTTAAAATGGAAGTCCTCTGTCGTTGGGTCCTATCCCCATTGGCAGGTTAAAGAACCTCAAGGACATTGGTAAATGGTCATCCTTGAGTCTGTCAGTAATTTGAGAGTCGGACTGTACTTGTACAACTGAATGGGTCGTATAGTTCTTTATGTCCTGTATTACATGGAGATATTGTGCTGAGTAACAAAATACAATACAATATTTCATGTTTAGTAAATAACTTCGTATGTATTAAATAAAATTAGTTTAAATAATAACTTGGCCTGTTACATGTACAAAGTTCCCCTTTAAAAAATTACCTTAAAATGACTTTCTTCTTTGATCCATCTAGCACTGCCATTGGGTTGTCACTAACTTTAGAATTACTTGTTGCAATAAGGCCAGGTCCAGGGATAGTGAGGCTGAAGTTTAATCCAGGAAGTATTTCTAGCTTCTTATTAGTAGCAATGGCAACATCTGGCACACACTCTGCTATAAAAAATATTTTTGTTTAGTTTATCTTTTGTCTCTTTGGTGCTAATAATGCACTTGCCAAGCCAAAATTGAATTTAAGTTTGGCTTTACATCCAATTAAATAGGTAACATTTATCTATGCTCTGTTATGAGCCACAACTGGATAGACTCATCTTTCATTTCTTGTTCTGTCCATCTCCTTTTTTATCTTTGGCTAGATTGTTTGGGATTTGCAGCTGAGAACATATTGTGCTCTCTAAACAGCTCTTTTTAATGTTTACAAAACTTGCTACTACTACTCAGAGGCTATATAGATAAAGGAGGGCAGAAATGGATAGATCAAGCAGCTCATTCATCAGCGCATACTACCAAGATATGAGGTCTCTTTTCAAAGCTATAAGGTCAAGGTCCTCAACCGCAAAGTGAATATATACAGATACAACCATAAGGAAAAGTATGACATTTTTTATATTGTAAACAGTATGTTCACTACACATGAGTTACTTAGGACACTGGTCTCCACAACCCTAATTATTACATAGGGAAGTAGGTTTAGCTTGTTGTAAATAATCATTATGTGTATGTTTACGTCTATATGTTACTTAAATATAATTTGCATTTCCAAGAGTATCCACAGAGATAATATAAATTAAATGGTGAGACCAAATGCATATTAGTTGCAACCAAAAGTAGCTGCATGCTTTACACAGTTACTCCTGTCTTTCTTATTATATTGTTAAAGTTTGGTAGCTCTATTTTGGAACTTATTTACATATTTAGGGCAGTATCGCAGAAATAGGGCTAGACACATAGCTGAAACATTCTGCTTACATTTCCCTGGATCATTTCACATTTGTAAGTTGTTTATTGGACAGTTTCAGGGCAGAGTATAGAGCAATGGTAATTTATGTTGTGCTATTTGCAATAGAAAATGGGATAGATACTTGTCACACATTAGGAAGTATTATAGTCCTAAAGATTATAAATTGGGATCAGTTTTGCAGAATTATCATTTATAGATGTTAACTGATGAGTTCATAGTGTACCTAAATTTCTATTTACATCTTAATTTTTGTGACAAAATCAAGTAGAAGCCAGTCTTGCATTAATACTTCTGGGAAAATGGTTCAATACTTTTATAAGCTAGAACGGTGTGGAGCTATATATATTTATGATAATATGAATAAATAATATGAATCTATTATGGAAGTATCAATATGAATAAATAATATGAGTAAGGAAGCTGTAGTAAAATTATCATTTGATTGTATTTATTTTAATATTAATTTATTTCTTTTAAACTATGCACACATCAAAAAGTCTCAGGAATGAAAAAGAGATGTCAGCCATTAAAACACACAATCATTTTTTTTCTTATAGAGAACAAATTTATTTTAATACACAACAAACCACACATTAAAAGGGGGATGAAATTCAAGCCATCAATGCAATGTAATAAAAATTTAAAACTAAAATCGCACATATTTAATTTTTTGAGTAATGAACTGGTACTTTTCTTACAAAATACAATGTCACACCGTGAGGAACCATTTTGAAGTGACTATATATTTATGTTTATGCTTCTTTGCATGTTTATAAAATGACCTTGAACTACTGATTTGGTGACATAAGTGTGGTTTCACTAACCTGGTGCACACACAGTCACTGCTATTCCTCTGACACCATATGTAAGATGACCAGTAAGAGAAAATGTAATGATAATGTTTGAAATTTCTGAATGAGTAAACAAAAATGGATGTTGGCCAAGTGCCCAACTTCCCATGTCTTCATTTTGAATGACCTACAAAAAATGAAATATTAGAGAAGATTAACAATTACATTCTACTTCCTCTCTTTCCTACTTCAGGAAAAAATCATTTTTGTTTGCAAAGGCCTTTCCATCATAGTTATTGCCATACACATGGGCTGGTGAATTTAAATATGGCTCATAGATTTTATGTTTCTAGATTGTGCCTTGAATGCAGAGATTAAAAGCTATAAATATCCTGTTATCAAATAGTTTAGAATGCTATTACATAATAAGGAGTCAAATTGATGCTGTCTTCGAACAGCTTTTATTTACCAATTCACAAACTGTAAAAGGTCATAAAATGGCGTGTACAATGTTAAATACCACTCATAGCCAGAAAAATTCAAAAAGTCTGTCGATTTCTGTCCACCTATAAAGACAATAAAATAGCCACACCAATACAGAAGACTGGTGCTTGAAAAACACTGAATTAAATTTTGTTAATTAGTATAGATCCCCACAAAACATATATCATATTTAATATGTGCGTTTTGAATTGTGCACAGAATTTTTTTACAAACTTTAAGTCATATATAGATTTGACCTGAGATCATAAATCCTGAAAGAGCTGTCTGAAATATCTAATAGTCTATTTAAATTTTTGGACCCACTAGATATCTGCTACTTTGATGGAACTGAGTAGATATTGTCTAGATTAAGTTTGTACTTTACATAGCCTATAGAAGAATTCAACATCAAGGTTGGGATACTGAAATAAAAAATTTGCACAGCCATTTGAAAAACACTTTAGTATTGATGCACCATATAATGTTTGATTAATAATTTTTTTTTGTGAAAATATATTATAAGAGCTTTGTCAGTCGGAAGAACAGTAAATTATTTAACCTATATTATAATGTATGTCTATAAAGATCAAAGATCATACAAGAGCTTTCGCAGTGTTACTTTAAAAATATATACGGTCTTTGTTGAAGTTTTATTTCAGTCAGAACAAAAGAAATAAAAATTTGGTCATGAAGTAGTACTGTGTGAAGGTTGTCTCTTTAGTCTGTTGATGAGGATATTCTAATGTACTGGAATCCAAAAAGTAGTAAAAAGTCCGAAAACCAAGCAGAGTCATAAGCCTCTAAGCATCCACCAGGGGAGGATGTCCATGGTGTCGGGTATGCTAATTCAAACAGGTAAGACTTTAGCTGGCTTCCAAAGTTTGAAATGGTCTGTTGGGATTTGACATTAAGTGGGAGCTTGTTCCATTCTACTGGGGCAGCCATGGCAAAACCATGCCTACCTATGGATTTTTGGGACATACTGAACAGAGATTCTATTTCCATGAGCCAGACTGCTAGACTTCATAAAACATGACAATTAGGGGGACTGGAAAAAAATCATTGCTTTAAAACAAAACTGAGGAGGCTATTTGAAAAAAAAATACAATGTGAAATGGAAAGCCAATGGAATTGTACCAGATAAGGTGTGACTTGACTCATTCTGTCCGATCTGATAATAAAATGGCAGAGAGGATTATAAACTTCTTGAAGTTTCGCAAAACTAGCCTTGTTAACTCCACAAAGTAGGAAATTACAGTAGTCTAGTCAACTAATGACCATAGGTTTTGCAACAAGAACTGCAGTATTCACAGAATTTTTGGATAAAATAGGAAAACTTCCCAAATGACATATACAGAAATGATATATCACGAATGAGGATAAAAATATTATACCAGTGCGCAGCACGAGTATTATATATTGTTAATCTTCATGAGTGTTCATGTTTTCTGTATATGTCTAATGAGGGATGTTTTACTTTTATTATCCACCATTCTGGACGACTTATGGGTTAAATAACATGGATATTTAAAGAGAGAATGTGAAAAGGCTGTCAAAAAGCACAGACAACAGTTAATATAAAAACATCAATCTTTGACTTACAATGGCTCCTTTATTTCTGCATGAATTTTTATGCAAAACACATGAACTGAAGCGTTGTACAAGGACCTTTTTAATGATATATAATGCATATTTGTAGTAACATAGTTTCCGAGATATTCGTAAAAAACGGAAGTTATTGACGCAAATACATGGTAAGGAGGAGCCGTAGTATACAAATAAAATATATCCCACTCCGTATATCCCTCTATATGGGTCAAATGCAACACGCGGTGGATACTAAAGCACAAACCCCTGAGGTGACCCCAAAGGGCATGGCAGACTTTAGCTCTATGCCCCAAAGGTTTGCTTTGTTGAAAGTAACACCTAGATATTTTACTACCGAGAATCCCCTGCCAGCAAAGTAGAGCTAATAGGGAATTTTGGTATAAGTGACCTTGGCATGTTTATCACCCATGATGATGAATTCATTCTTGTCAGGGTTAGGTTTCAATTTCAGACCATTCATGCACTCCTGTAAATTTCTAGAGACTGTTGCTAAATCTATCTGGGTGTCATTTGCATGCAGATGTTGCATGACATTACAAATTGAAATAACTTGACAAATGGGACAAGTATAGAGAATGAAAGGATTGGACCTGGAATATAACCTTAGCCATGACAAAAGGTAGATAAATAAGTCAAAAATACTGTAAATACTGAAATACTATTTAAAGCTTAAATCTCAATAAGGTTTTACTGTAGATCATCACACACATCAATTTAGGATAACAGAACAAAGTAGTTCTAATAAAAAGTTTTAAACACAATTTTATCGACATACAGAGATACATTAAATAGGAACTGTATAAACTCAAAAACTGACTCTGACTTAAGTGGGCTTTATAGAGAAGTGTACAAACTGTTCTAGGTCTTTCCATACAGTGTAGAAAATGAAATGTTCTAGGGTGACATTTGAGATTGGATTTCTTAGAAAGTGTATGCACAGATAGAGACAAATCACATGTTAAAACCATTCAGCTGCCTTACTCATGAGCAAAATTTGTTCCACTAACTTTAATACTTTGAACAGTACAAAGATATATAATATAGAGCTAACAAAATACTGATAATAATCTTGCTTTCCTTATGTATTTTAAATTAAATACTAGGACAAGAACACCTATGGAGACTATAAAAGTACTCTTAATTTGTTTTTTGCTCGTAATTTGTTTTTTGCTCGTAAATTGTGCATCTAGAAAGTTGTATGTATTACTACAAAATAAATATTTTGTTCCTTGTACCATTGTTAATATTTTCCTGCAAATTCCACCTAAATCCATCCTACTATTTTCAGTTATTTTATGAAGAAATGCATGCCACCAAAACATAATCTCGTTTGCAGAGTTAATAAACTATTCTGATTCAAGTTGAAAATGAAATGGTATGCAATAAAGATAGAGGTGTTTTGAATTGATTTATTCATGCTGAAATGCAACAGTTAAATACTGAAGGGTGTCATTTCTGGTACTTTTACATGGGTCCAATTAAGTAAAAATATGGTAAAATATTAGATATTCATTCATAAATATGAATGATAGATATATTTTTCATGGGCAGATCCGCCATGGCAGGAACTTCAACAGTTTTCAAAATGGCTAGAGCTAAAAATTTTCTGAAGTCTCCCTCAATTGACATTTTAGAAACTTTACAAAAAGATATGTTAATGCAGATAGCACTAGAACTGGAATTAGAGGTGAAAAGGTCAACTTTTAATAATGAACTTACAAAGATTATTTTGTTCTTTGGGTGTGCATAAACCTCTTCCAATGGAATCTTATGAGCAATTTAAGATAGGTGACTCAAAGCTTGAGGTTCAACAAAAAATGAAGAGCTTTAAGCTCAAAAATTTGAAAAAGAGTTTGAAAGAGAAATGTAAGCTTTAGAGCTGAATGCTTCCTGCATTGCCCATGAAAAGTCTATTGCTGTTATATTTCAGTTGGGTACAAATTTGTGACATATACGGCATTTCAATGAGTCTGAAAGTGATAAATACTTTCAACACTTAGACTGAGTGGCTGAAAATTACAATGGCCTACAAAATCAGTGGTTTTAATTGCTGCAAGGTGTTTTGAAGGGGAAAACCCAAGAGGCATATAAAACTTTGCTTATATCCGAATGTATGGACTATAACTGTGTAAAAATTCTTTTTTACAAACATTGGAGTTGGTGCTAGGAGCACAAGATCACCATATATCCAAAAATTACTGTAAGCAAGAAAGTCAAGCTCATGTTTAGGTTGTCCATGAAAAGGAAGTTTATTTTTACAGAGACTGGAATTATAGATAAGTTGCTACAGACTTTGATAAACTTGGGGAAGTTAGTTTGTTTGAGGAATTCAAAAGGAGTGTTTGTGATGACATAAAAACCTATCTGGATAAACAGAAAGTAGAAAAAGCAGCAGCTTATGCTGATAATTATGTGTTGACTCCCAAGTCCACTTTTAACAAGAACAGATCTTCCGGTTCCACTAAGAAGTCTTATCCTGAAGTAAGAAAAAATCTGAAAAATTGCTCCAGAAAAGAGTCCCGATAAAGTTCAAACTACATGTCAGACAATGAGTAAGGACAGGAAACCCAGTTCCTTTGCTCCTGTGTACTATTGTTGTAAAAAAACTGGGTATGTTATGTCTGGCTGTCTGCTCTTAAGGTAAAAGAGAAAAGAAACAACACCTAACATATTTGTTTCTAGCAAATTTGACTGGTGTTCAAATCACATTAGAGAAGAAGAATATTGGTTGAAGTTATTAGGGAAGAGTTCAAACCTTTTGAGTTTGAGGGTTAATATTATTTATATTATTGTTTTAGTTAAGATCCCATTAAGATATTGTAAGACACTGGGACTTATTCATTCATTACCGATGTATTTCCAGCTGATGTAAGCACCTCCCCTGATCAGAGAGTATTGAAGGCAATTGTGTGAACATTCCCAAAATCAGATCAAGTTAGTAGCTGGCGAAGTTGCTGGTCCTATTGTGGTGGGTAAAAGGCCCTCTTTACCCATGAAAGGAGTATATTTGTTATTGCGGAAAGGCAGTTGCTTATCCTAAGGTTACTTTTTAGCTTATCACTATGGTTAGCACTGAGAAATTTAGAGGTATTTTTCATTTGCTGTCAATTTGGCTAAAATGATGAAGAAAAACCAAAACTAAAAGATTGCAAACAACCTGCAGCTACCTTAATTGATTTATCAAATATATATTTGAACATCTTTGACCATAATGAACAGAACCATTATGATACTAATCCTAATGTTAGCAAAGATTCTGAAAAGAGGACAAAATAGATGATCTAGTTGTATGTCTTTTGAAATCTACATTGACGTCAGAACAGGAAACTGACCCTGAATAAGAACTTCTATTCAATTTTGGTTTCACTAGACTGGGTCCCGGTAAGCTAATATATCACAAATTGTGTGCTTATGTTAAAGTGTAGGCCACCAAATGTGCCAAGACTTGGTAGAATTATTTAGCATTTATACTGGCCTAAAATCTGGCACTGTGTGACAGAATTTGGCAAAACCAAAAGTCGCAGTAAAATCAAGCCCAAAGCTTGCTGTAGTTCAACTAACACCCATTCTAGCATTTGATTTGATTCAGTAAAGTGATACTTAATTTTGTAGGTCCCTTACCAAAAACTAAATCCAGAAACCAATATATTTCAACCATTCTGTGCACCACAACCAGATTTTCAGAAGCCATACCTTTGACAATATAGCAAAATTAAAAGTCTCTTTACTTTGGTTGGCTAACTAACAGAGATCCAATCTGATCAAGATTCAAATTTCATGTCAGGACTATTTCAGCTAGTTGTCTTTCACCTAGCTTCAAAACAGATCATATCTAGTACTTATCACCTGGAATCCCACATAAGCCCAGCAGCAAGATGGGTCAACTTTCCAAAAACTACCCCCAGCGGGTTCTTTATTGATTTTGGTAAATGTCCATAGAATCAGAATCTGAATGATGCCAGCTTGCATACATCATTTTTTTCTTACATTAGTACGGAAAAAAGATAGTTATTATTATGTCCTCAAAAAACCTAGATTTGATATATTACAGTATAAAACTGGCAAAGAAATAAAAAAGTTGGGACCATTAAAAGAATTTTATTCCCAACGACAGTCATCTTGGATGCCATCTTGAATTTCTAAAATTCCCAGATCATACCAGCTGTGAGCCTTCCTCTGCGAAAATCAATAAAAGCCTGCTTGGGGTTATTTTTGCAAGGTAATTTTAAAAATCAGGGTTCTGTTGCCAGACTACAGTGCACTTGAAAGGTTTACATTCAATCTTGAAAAAAATATGATGGATGTATATAATTGGATGTCAGTTCAAGAGAATCTAGGTTTAGTTCCTTTGAATTAGTATTTGGGTATTCAGTCCATGGCACTCTCAAGTTGTTGAAAAAAACTGGTTACATGAGAATAGTGAGAGCTTACGGATAGTGGATTATGTTTCAAAGTTTAGAAATAGGTTGCGAAAGGCTTGTGGGCTGATACAGCAAAAGTTGAAAAATTCTAAGTTAAAAATGAAATTGCTTTATGATAGGAAGTCCCAACACAGTGTTTTTAAACCAGAAGATAATGTTTTAGTGTTACTACTTGTTCATGGAACACACTATAGGTCACGTACCATTCCAATTCCAATTCAACTTTTATAGCGCTTAATCTCTGCCAGAGTGACAGACTCTAAGGCGCGACATCATAGGTATAGTCACAAAAATCATCGTCCTTATCCATAGCAATGGTCCACATCACGGAGAACGCCATATGAGGTGGAAAATACTAAGGAGGATAAGCTTGGCAGAACAGGTATGCCTTAAGTTTTTTCTGAAGGAAGCAATGGAAGTGGCAGATCGTACATCATCAGGGAGTTCATTCCATATTTTGGGAGCATCATATGCAAAGCTTAAACTAAACTGCTTTGTGGATGTGTAAATAGATGGTTGGTATTGAGGAACGTGTAGAATTATACCATCAGATTGACTCACCGGGTATTATAGGCACATTGTCTAACTTTGAGAAATGGGCTGAAATATTTAGGACAGTTAGTATGTAGGTATTTGTATACCAACAAGGCAGTCTTGAAGATGCAACGGTGCCTTATGGGTAGCCAATGAAGGGCTTTTCTTAGTGGAGTGGTGTGAGAAAGACATGTGGCTCTACAAACAGTTCTGGCCAGACTGTTTTGAATGCATTGTAGCTTGCGTAGGTTGGCAACAGATAGACCCCTAAACAAGGAGTTACAGTAGTCAAGCCTGCTCCCCACAAATGCGTTTGCAGCCATAAGAGCAGCATCACGAGTCAAGTACTGTCGAATTTGTCTAAGATCCCTCATCTGGATGAAACAAAGTTTACATACATTTTAAACATGTTTGGTGAAGGAAAAGTCTGAGTCAAACCAGACACCCAAATTCTTAACGGCATCAGAAAGTATCAGTGATTCACCCAATATATTTACTGGAAAGAATGGGTTTAACATTTCCTTTTCCAAGAGTGGCGGAATGTATTTGTTAGATTGGTGAAGCCAAGTATATCACAAAGTGTGATTTACTGGAAGGTAACTGGTGTGTATCTCTTGCAGATAAACCAAAAATCTATGCCAGTAAAAGCTTATACCTTTGGCATAAAAAATTCTCAAGGCACAAAATGAAAAAAAATATATATAAATTTTCTAACCCATTGCAATTCAAAAAAAATTAATAAGAGGGAAGGTCTTACATATAAGGGTAATGGGCTAATGAGTGTTTTGTTTGAGATTTGTTTATGTGCTTGTCACATTGTTTCAGTTAAGGCCATGTTCTACTTAGCCACTATTGTTATTAAGCTATTGTACAGATGTCAAATTTATTAAGCACGTTCAGGTGTTCCACAGGTGTTTGTAAAATGCTTATGCTTAACAATGTGTCAAACCCTGGCATTTGGTGAATGGTATCCAGCTATAAATGTTTTCTTTAGCTCCACATTGGGGCTTTAATTTCATAATGTTGCAAACTGTTGGGATGAAAGCTTCCCACCCACCACCCCAGCTTTCACCCCACTACACTATTTCAAAGGTTAACTACACTGCCTATTCAGTTATGTGAACATCAGTCTTCACAAACAATCTGAATTACTGCAATTCTATGTGTACCTTTTTTATTGTCAAGTAATTGTTTTAAATTTTTAATATGTTTAGTATTATGTATGTGTCATTGTACATCTTAACAGTGTTCTATATTCCTTTTGTTGTGGAATAAAGGCTCTTGTCCCATCTACATGCATTTGTTCATGGTGTTTCTTATACTTAAGCTCTAAAACTCAAGTAAACTTTTCATCTAAAATCCATTTTTTTTTACTTTGGCCTTGACTGAAGAGTTATTTTATCATATAAGAACATTGAATTATTGATTTTCTTTGTATTATGCAAAAGTGGCCTAGTTAGTATCGATTTTTCTTGTAATCTGTAGTTGTGACATTGTCATTCGTTGGGAGAGGTTTCTAGAACTTTCTGTGTGTTTCTTTTCCTCGAAATGTATTGATGTGTTTGCATTTTTTTCTATAATCTCCAACTATATATATATAAAGGGTGGAAAGCCTGACCACAGTTAACATTGAACAGGTGTGCTGTATGTAAAGTAGTCTTTGAGGCTGCTTTATTGTGGATTAATTTATCTGTGGATAAATTGCTTGTTATATACATTTTGTTCTGAACTCTTTATGGAGTGAACTGGATGTAGTGTCTGGATCTACCAGAGAGTGGATTGCTGCATACTGGATATTGTTCACATCTTGGATCAAATATCAGAGTAGGGAGACAGACTGAACAAATGGATACAGATATTTTGTGCTGATGAACACATCACAATTGACTGTAATTAGTAGTTTGATTGTTAAATAAATTGGGGAAGTAAAATTTTGTCTTTTCCTGTTGCCCTTGTTGACAGTGACAATCCACATCTTATCTGTTTAGTTTTTTTGCCAAAAGAGAGTAGATTGAAAATAATAATGTCAGTGCACAGTGGCCATATACCCCAACACATTATGATTACTTTTGCAATATGCAAATAGATTGTTTGTACAAATACTTCTTATGTGTGGCAGAATTGATTATTGGAGTAAGCTTTGCTTTTTTCTTAAAGTATAGAATATGAAAAGAATTTTCCAAGTAATCACAGGTGGTTTAATAACTGGCCCAAAGCCCATTTGAAACGTGTAAGGATTTTTATCTGGGATAATCTTTGGGATAATCTCTTTGTGGAATGTTCTTGGCAGTATTCTTACCAAATATCCCAGATAGGATTCCAACGCTGAACCCACATCAGCCTAACATTGGCAGCCACCATTGGCCCAATCGCTTTTTGGCCCCCAGAGGTGACATTGGCCCAATGTCAGCAAGCCATCGGTAAAAATAAGTCACATGACCAAACATTAACATAGTGGAACAGTTGCTTAAGGTGATAGTCCAGAGTTCAGTGATAAAATTATAATGTTCACAGACAACTTTTTAGTATGAATTTATAGTGAGCATATTATTTTTATGTGTACAATTTAATATGCTTTACTGGTGGTTGACCTAGGGAAGCTTCCAACCGGAGTAAAGTTGAAAACTATTACCCATGAAATTCAGATAGACGGGGCTATATGGAGTACTGGTCATGGGGAATGCCGGTGATATAGTACCGGTGCGGGTAAACACGCACCTTCTGGCTTGGCCATGTGACCTAGGGAACCTATCAGATTGCTCCCATGAGCACTTCCTCCTTTTTGTTGGAACCAAACACCTTACCCAGTGTCAGTCTGGAACAAGCGGGGAGGACCAGGGAGGGCCTGTACTATGGTTACAATAGGTAGGTATTGTAGCTTATAAAAGCTACATTTAAAATAAAATTTCCAATTTTATTGCGCTACAATAGTCCTACCTATTGTAACCATATGCTGAATCCCAGCATTCTGGATGGCTGGGAAGACTGTACACTGGCTAGAAAATTATATCTGGCAAAGGCAGCAACCATCACATGCGAGCATCCGGAGACCAGGGTGAAGGAGGAAGCCCCCAATGTGGTCATCAGGAAGTACACATCAGGAACTGAGTGGAATTCTCCAGCTCTCCTGAGGTTGAGGTGTGTCACCAAGGGGAAGAGAAGCACCGTCTTGGTTCTCACCGCCAGCGCAGGCACTCCAAGCAGAAAGAATATCTAAAAAACAAAGTACACAGTACGATGAAATGTGATGTCAAGGAACATTTGATACAACATAAGAAAATTCTTAAAAAAGTAAGGTTAAGTAAACAGAAAAAGTTAAACTTAAATTACATTCTCAAGAAAATTGGAAAGAAAAAACTCCTGGTAACTCCATGAGACGCAGGTATTTTATGTAAAAACAGCAGGTAAATAAGTGAACAAGAGTAAAAATGAAAAATCAAGTTACCTTAAAAGGGGTGAAGACCCCGCTCTACGGTGTCAGAGGGTTCTGACACTCCCCGTCTAGGTGGTTCCCGGCATCGTGCGCCCCTCTTTTTTCTTCCCTGGAACTTGGTCGGAAGGAGGCATCACCTGCTGTGCTGCAATGAAGGCGCCTAAGTGGAAGGAGCCCTCTGATTGGTCTTGTCCGGCAAGATCTCTGAGGTAGAATCTGGTGAATGTGTTGTGTGATTTCCAATGGCAGGTTTGCATAATTTCATCCATGGAAATTCCCCATTAAAAGGCCTTGGAAGCCGCAAAAGCTCTGACATCATGGGCCTTTACCCCTACAAGGTCCATGTCTGCATTGTCTACCTTGGTGTAGCAAAATTTTATAGTGTTTTTAATCAAAGACGATATAGTGGAACACTGAATATCCTTAGAATGGCCCAATTTATAGGAGATAAACAATAACTGTCTACCCCCTCTGGAATCCTTAGTTCGGTCCAGAAGGGCCGTGACAGGGCAAAGTAGGACATGTGTGTCCGGAGAGTCTTGACTACCCTTCAAGGCTGGAATGACCACTGGTGAGATAGATTGCGGTCCTTCCTTCGCTAATTGATTCTTGGCAATGCAGGAGGGAGAGGGGGACAGCTGGATCTGATCCCAATCGCCCAGGCATAAAAGTCCATCTAGGGTCCAGGCATGAATCTCACTCCGCCTTTTCCCAGAGGCCAAGGGTAGTAAGAAAACTGTCTTCCATGTTAGGAATTTTAGAGCTGCTTCCTCTTGTGGTTCAAAAGGAGGCTGGGTGAGTCTCTGTAAAACAAGGGACAGATTCCACTTAGGAATGGACCTGGAACTCTTGGCTTTATCTCTGTGAAAACAGTCTGGCAATCTCAGGGTTAGAACTAATGTTTTGTTTAGTGTTCCCAAGGGTATCTGCGATGGCTGTTCTGTAGCCTTCAATAGTAGAAGGGCATCTATTTAAGTCATTGAACAGATACCAGAAGAAGTTGCAGATGTCTCCTATAGAGGGACTCCTGAAGTCCACCTGTTTTTTTGTGCTCCAACATTGGAAAACAGTCCACTTGAATGTGTAGATGGATCTTGTTGAGAGTCTCTGAGGAGCAGCAATTCTTTCTGCCACTTCTGAAGTGAAACCATGTTCTTGGAGTGCTGAACTCCTAGATACCAGATGTGGAGGTTCAGGGATGTTGGGTTGGCATGGTATTGGTTGTTCAGTGGTTGTTTTAGCAGAGTGAGTGTGGGTGGTAGTTGTCTTGGAATGTCCAGAGACATCTACACCAGGTTCCAAAACCATGGTTTTGTCGGCCATCCTGGGGCTATAAGAATTATCCTGCATGTTTGTGATTGAAGTTTTTGTACAACTTCGGGCAGCAGGGCGGTGGGAGGGAACGCGTAAGCAACAATGTTTTCCCATGGAATGTTGCGGGCATCTACTGCACATGCCTGAGGATCCGGAATCGGAGACATATGTAGGAAGTTTTTTGTTCAGGCTGGTTGCAAACAGGTCCACTTGTGGACTCTCCCAAAGTTTGGAAATTTGTTTAAAAATCAGACAGAGACCACTCTGTTAATTGAATCTGGTTCCTTCTTGAGAGGCCGTTCGCTATCACACTGAGTGAGCCGGTACAAGCCTTGCTCTGAGTGTGACATTGTTTAGGTGACACCAAGTGAGGATTCTCCACATTAGAGCACAGAGTTCTGATGATTTTGTGCCACCCTGTTTGTTGATATAGGCCACCACTGAGGTGTTGTCTGAGGCGATAAGGACTTGATTGTTCCTGCAGTCTGTCTTGAAGAATTGCAGAGCCAGAAGAACTGCCTTCATTTCTAATAGGTTGATGTGAAGGTGCTTTTCTGAAAGAGACCAGAGCCCTCCTGTAGAATTTTGACCTGAGTGAGCGCCCAAACCTGCATTTGAGGCGTCTGTAAATATCAGTTTTTTGTGTTCCTTGGGGTGGAGATGTTCTCCTTGTAGCACATTTTGAGGGTCTAACCATGATTCCCCGTGTCGTTTCATCTTCTGACTCCAGGGTATCAGTGTGTCCAGAGGCATCAGATATTTCCAATGAGTTTTGAGATGTTACTTGAAAGGTCTCATATGCATCCTGCCCAATTTTACAATTTTCTCCGTTGATGCAAGCAATTCAATGGTGGACATAAGAGTCCTTGCACTGATAACAGACTTCAAGGAGAGGCGATGGAACATCTCTCGAAGTTTGGTCCACCTGTCTTGTGTGGGCTTCACAAGAGCCAAATCTAGTAAAAAATGGTAATCCAGGAAGTAGAACCTCTGACATGGTCTGAGTTCTGACTTCTTGAGGTTTACTATAAAGCACAAATCCTTAATCAGCTTTAGTAGTTTTTGTGTTTGAACCATGCATTGTTGTTCTGAGGGGGCTTGGATCAACCAGTCGTCCAGGTATTGGTGGAGTCTGTTTCCTGATTGCAAAGCTATCAGTTTTACCTCTTTGACTATACTGGTGAAAATGAGGGGGGCTGTTGCTAGCCCGAACGTGAGGCTGGTGAACTAGTAAGTGATGCTTTTGAAATAAACCTGAGGTATTTCTGAAACCGGGTGTGAATAGGTACGTGTAGGTAAGTGTCTGTGAGATCTATAGATGTGACCCATTTTCCCTTCCTGAGATAGGCACGTATGGACTCTGGGGTTCCCATCTTGAACTTTGGAATAGCCAGGAATTTGTTTAGTGTACTTAAGTCTATGACTGGCCTCCAGCGGTTGCCTGGTTTTGGTACCAGGAAGAGATGGCTGTAAAATCCCAGACTTTCTGGGGTAGGAACAACTTCGACTGCGTTTTTCTGCAGCAGGTCTTGAATAGAGGTCCATAAGGCATTTTGTTTGTCGAAGCCTTCGTAACTGCTGATTATGCAGGGTACCCTGGATAGGTTTGGGCATTCCCTAAAAGGCAACTTGTATCCGTCTCTTATGAGCCCTGTGATCAACCAGTGGGACCCATGTTTTTCCCACCCCGGAAGGAACTGCCTTAGTCTGCCCCCCACTGGCAGATCTTTCGCTTTTTCTTGAATATATACATGTTTGAACTGAACTAGATTGGATATATCCTGAGACTGTACACCCAGAGTTTTCTCCCCCTCTGGTGGGGACTGTACACACAGAGTCTTTCCCCCCTGTGGTGGAGACTGTACACACAGAGTCTTTCCTTCCCCCAGTGGGGACTGTACACACGGAGTCTTTTCCCTCTCCAGTAGGGATAACACACTCAGAGTCTTCTCCCCATCTGGAGGGGCTACAGGGAAAACACAGTGTAAGGGATCTCCTGAAAGCATTGTCAGTTCTACTCCAGGGTTTTGTGAAGGTAGCACTTGGTATTGAGTGTCATTGAGGAGGTTGCTGCTGCTTGTTACCACCTGTGCTGCCTCCGCGGCCACGACCTCTGCGACCACCACATCCTCCTCTGCAACCACCTTGGGGTGGAGGCTGAAAGAAGAGTTGCTGCACCATATATTGTGGAGCCGGCATGGGTTGGTAGTAAATCCCTTGTGGGACTTGTTGATGTACACCCCTACCCCTCTTGTTTTTCTTATATGGGTGGAAACGCTGCTCCTTCTTGGATCCAGGCTTCACTCCTAGTCCTATCAAGTGTTGCTCATACTCCTACATGAGACTCATCTCAAACAGGTCTCCACCTGAGACTGGGGCGGCGCGAAGGTTGCATACCCTAAAAGCATCCAGCTTGGGGTGAGCATGGCGTAGATAGGCATCACGCCTGAGAAGCACCAGGTTTGTGAGAGTGGATAGGAAGTTGGATACCAAGTCTGCGTAGGCCTTGGACATACTCCTACTTATATACAGCATAAACTGCATCTGGGCAGATCCCTGTTGGGTCATGGCAAACAGCTGCAACATGATCTGCTCTCTGGTGAGCCCATCCGTGGTTGCATGGAACTGGTCAAATGATCTCTCTCTTTGGTCCCTTAGAGACAAAAATTGTTGAGACACGACTCGCTGGCCATCCCGAAGGTGGAGAGGAAATTAGCAATGCTGATGTTCTCTCGAGTCATGTATTCCAGCTTGACTAGATCCTTCTGTTGGACTGAAGCTGGGGGTCCACTCCTGTAGCCAGGCTTTGCAATGTTTGAGAAGGCCTGGGGAACCACCTGTGGTGTCTGTGCAAATTTATCGTCCACTACACTATACCAGCTTCCCTTGTGTGGTAGAATGCCTGGAAATTTTCCTATCTCCAGAGTATTTGATGTGCTCGGTTTGACTGAGTCGTCCTGGGCAGTGTGAAGGTGAGATAGGTCGGCAACCATTGGGAGTTTGATAGATGGGGGTCTATCCAACTTTTCCTGCTGCAGGAGAAGGGGATCACGTCCCAGTGCTGAGCCCAGCTTGTAGTCCTCTTCTGCTGCTGGGTCAGGAATGGACAAGAACTCTCTAACCTTTTGAACCAGTTCCCTTAAAGGGAGGTTAGGGGGTGCGGCCTGTTCTCCAACTTCCGTAGGGTCTTCTGGCTTTGAAGCAGAAGAGAAGGAGGAAGCTGAAGCATCAGTCCCATATTCCTCTTGTTCTAAGGCTTGAAGAGGAGATGCGAGCCTTGGAGGAGTAGCAGCTGTCGGCAAAGGGGATGGCTGTGTAGAGGGGGTGGTAGTGGGTACTTTTCACTTGAGAGACCACCGCTTGAATGGACTGTTGAGCAATAGCTGATGAGCCCTTAACCTTTGAGAGACCCTTCTTTACCTCAGGAGGGGCAGGTTGAGATGGAGCCGAGTCCATTGGTTCCTCTGTTTTGGCAGGCGGTATAGCAGACCCTGGTGTGAATGACACAATATGAGGTGGCAGTGTTGTAGATGTAGCTGCTGGAGGTTGAGTTTGTGCTGGGGCCAAACAGTTAAACATCTGCTCCATGGACTGTTGAAGGGATGCCTGCAGTCCTGTTTGTAACTGAGCAGAGAGATCCTTGATTTGTTGCTGGTTTTTCTGCTGCAGAGAGTTCATCATCTCAAAATTCTGCTGTTCCAGCTGGCTCTTAATGAGTTGAGTCCTAGGAGTCTGTGGGATCTCTGTTGTTGAGACAGCCCTCTGTGGTTGTGGGAATGACAAAGCAGCCATTCTTTCCACAACTGATTGCCTGCCAGGAGTTGTGTGTGGTAAGTATCCTGAAGGCGGAATGTCCTGTGTGACTGTCTGAGACAGAGGGTGCGGCGCCCTGAAAAGGGCTGAAGAATCAGTCGTAGACTGTTGTACCAGACCCATAGTAAAAGAAGTCGCCAGGACATTCTGTGCAGGTAATGCAGCCAGTAGGCTAGTAAGAGGGCTGATGCCGGTGACAGGTGCACTGGTACCAGAGTCTTCCGGTTCAAGATCCAGGAGAGTGTCGTCCACCCGTGAGAAATCCTCACCGGTCAGCGCTGGTTCTTCTGTCTCGGGCTCCTCAAATGAGTCACCCTGCGAGCCGGTTTTATGCCTGTAAGCAGACCTCTTTGAAAAACTTGCGCCTTTTCTGGTAAGGAGGTGTCTTAACCATGTTACCAAACTGATCTATAAACTGTTATGAAACAATTTAATCACAATTTAACTGTCTACCCACAGTTATATGGCTGTAACAATTCACTAAAAGTGAGTCACTAGCAAGCCAACTTGACAAGATGGCTTCCAACAAAAAGAAAGAAGTGCTCATGGGAGCAATCTGATAGGTTCCCTAGGTCATGTGGCCAAGCCAGCAGGTGCGTGTTTACCCGCACCGGTACTATATAACCGGCATTCCCCATGACCAGTACTCCGGATAGCCCCGTCTATCTGAATTTCACGGATAATAGTTTTCAACTTTACTCCGGTTGGAAGCTTCCCGTGGTCAACCACTGGTAAAGCATATGGTTACAATAAGAAGGACTAGTGTAGCGCAATAAAAAGGTTTTTTAGAAGATCAGTGTCATGTTTTAGAATAGGCCACTGGTTCTTGAAGAGTTGTGTTTTAATGAAATGTTATTAAGTTGGAAGTTTATTTGCCACCTTTGCTTTAATAGTGAATCATATCATGGGAACTTACTGGAAAAGGTTATAGTTGTGGATTCAGCTTGTGGAAGTGATACATAAAGGCTGTGGATGCAACACAAATAAGTATCAGTGAAAGCAGCAGATTCAGTATGTCGGATTATGAAGCATAAAGATTAATTTTCTAGTACATTTAAAGTTTGTATGCCTTACTGGTAATTCTGCAAAAATATACTCTTGGTAATTGCAAAAATATACTCTGGTAATTCTGCAAAAATATACTCTTGCATTTGACATTTGTAGTAAACAATGCTACATGTATGTTTTGCATTTGGTGCTTGCATTGAATAATATACAATTGAAAAGTAGTAGTTCCAAGGGACTTTTGGTTAAAACATTTCATGGTATAGATTCATGAAGTCTGTTTCTAATTTTAAATAGAGCTATTCACATTTTGAATGAAATTAAGATGGGATTTAGACTAAAAGTACATAGTAATCCAAACATTAATACCCTCTCTTCTTCAGATCAGAGAAATGAAATCCCATCTGCTCATCTGTCATTTGTTTGAATTGTTCTGGATTACTCACCTGACCATAAACAGCAACTACATCTGATGTTGAATAAACATACACCGTAGCCCCCTGTGAAATTTAAATTACATATATTATTCACAAAAACAAATATGATCTTTTTTCCACAAAGTCTCAAGTCAGACTGGGCTGTGCCAATAGTATTAACTGTAAATTACTTAACTTATAACAATTCAGTTTACTTTCAATCAATATACTTTGGAATATATACAACATATTCATATTAACTTTTGAGTAAGTGAAAACGCTCAGATTTCACTCTTCCAGGATAGCTGCTTTGTTTGAGAATTAGCCTTAGTTTAAGACAAATCTCTTCAGAATTTGATTGCACTATATTTTACAGTTCATTTCTATCACTTAACTCTGTAAATGTATGTACATGTTATTAAATATTTTCAAAATTATTTAAATGGTTTGTAATATAGGAATAAATGACATATTCAAGTGCTTTATGATGGTTTTAAACTATTGATCGGCTGAATATTGTTGTGGCTACCGCCCGGGAGTTTCGTCCGGAAAGCCATACGCCTGCCGAATGAGGTCTATCATCTCCTCACTGGAAGTACAGAACAGGAAATGACCCTGAAGGCCTCAGTGATCTATGCCTATTCTAAGAGTCAAGACCTGAAAAAAAGGAAATCTCACAACATCACTACAGATGGCTATTGGTGAGTCTTTATTTTTACAACACTGGTACCAGAAGTGTGTGATTCCATCACCCACAAGATTCTGGTATTGGTTTTGTGCGTATTTCTGTTTCTTTATGGTAATTTCGTCCACCACGTGAATTCAAATTTATTTGAATTTTCTTGGTGTTTTTATGTGAAGAAAACAGGTATTTCTTCAACTTAAATCGCTTTGTAGTACAGGTATATTGTTTCTATTTGATTATTGTGTCTTTATATTTGTATTTTTGTTAATTATTAGCGTGAATTTGCGTTATTTGTTAGCGCAAAAATCGGCGATAATTTAGCGTGATTATCGGCAATAATTTAGTGTGTAAATCGGCAATAATACTGTGTATCTGTCAAATATTTCATATTTGATTACTGGTAAAATATCTGTAAATTTTTGGGGTGTGCGACTTATATATTTGTGTAGTGTTTTATTTGATTTTTCATTGTAAATGTATTATATTTATTGACAGTTGGCTTTGGTTTAACATACTGTAGTACTGTCGTTATCATCAATTTTTTGTATATGTCTTTGTCGATACTGTGTACCGGTTGTCATATCGGTCATTGCATTAGTATCGTACTTTGTATTGTACTTTATTTTGTATTGCATTTCTTGTACTACTCTGATATACAAGAAATTTCGATTACAAAGATACCTGTTTTGCTCAATATTTGATTTTCCCTTGGAAATCATTTTTTTTGCCCTCAGTACATTTGTCCCTAAAATACCAATGATAATTCATTAGTAATTTGGCCATTTCAAGTAAGTTTTAGATTTGACAAGTAAATAGCTAGATAGTTTAGAGTTTTGATTTCAGGTAATTTCTAGTAATTTGTAGATTAGTGTAGTAAATATTAATTATCTAGTATTGAAATTTTAATTCTTTTATAGTAGTTGGCATTAATTTTTCAGTAACTAGATTTTAAATTTGGCTTGGATAGTAATTTGATTTTCAGTTAAATTGAGTAAATATAAATTTTGGTAAATACTATTTTGAGTAAATTTAATTTTGAGTAAAATTTAGTAAACGTTTTTGATATTTTGATATTGTTTTTGTTTTTGTCCAACTAATAGTACTTAAGAACCATTACTTTTAAATTGTTTGCATGATTTCAGGTATTAGTTAAAATTAAGAATAGAATTTTTATTGCGTAGATTTTTTCAATATCGAAAAAAATGTTTTTGTTGCTTTACAATAGGTTAGTTTTTTATTGCGTAAAAATAAAAGATTCGTGTTTAAAATTGATTGAGTTTTAATAACAAAATTAAATCCAGTCTGAATTAGGTTGTAGTGTAAATTGCATGATGTTTATTTTTGGAATAAAAAGAAATTAAAGTAGTGGATTTTCTATAAATTTGAAAATTTTTGAACAGTATTTCAAATTTTCGTCATTTACATTTGTATCATATATTTTGAAATTGTGATTTTTGCTAAATAACTTATTTATTGTACTTTAGCCTATATCTTTGCATTATTGTGCAGTTGGTTTTGATTAAATTTGGTTTAACTTTGCTCCGTCTTGCAAGTTAAATTATTGGATTTGTGTGTCATTTGCGTGAAATTTCATTAATTGACTTGGCATTGTTTTGCAAGTTGGTTTTTAATTTTCCAGTGTTTATCAGTTTCTTGGTTGAATTGAGTAAATTCACTTTAGAAAAAGCAACTGTAAATGGCTACCGGTAGAAAGAAACCAGTTCACATTGAAGATGCAACCAAGGCTGATTTATTGTCAATAAAAAGCATTGGTGAAGCAAAGGCAGACAGGATATTGAACCTGAGGAAAGAATATTGTGGTACGCTGACCTTGCACGACCTTCAGAAGTCCAAAGTTGTCAGCAATTCTGTGATCAAGAAACTTCAGCACTCGGGTTTCATTCTATTCAGTGAAAAAAATGTGTCAGCTGATAATAAGGTTTGCTCGAGTCAGGAACACTTTTTAGTTCAGGTTGGCAAGGAAGATTTCCATGAGGTGGAGGAGAAGAACGATGAAGATTCGGATGACCAGTGTGATTTCCCTGACAAAGAATCTTTGCATTTGTTGGGATTGTCCTTTGAACATCACAATTTACAGTCGCCAAAAGTAGAGTTGTCAGGCTCATCCTATCAGTTAGGGAACTGTAGGATTTGAACCCGAGACTTCGGACTCCATACCAACAGTTACTGGAAAGCCAGGACTTGAGGATATTTGGTCAGTTTTGATCACAATTAAGAATAACACATCCAAAACAGAGAAGTCTGGGGAGAAGTTGGAGTCAGCCCAGGTTGAAACCAACAACAAAGTGACAAAGTTGTTCCGCACAGTGGAAGAATTGAACCATTCAGTTCATTCAACCAGTACGGCTCAATTTGAGCATAAGTCTACAATAGATCGCCTGGATCAGAGAGTGGCTGATGTCGAGAAGCATAAAAAACTTGACAGGGTGGAAAGTGACACCACAATGTTGAAGAGCGCTGTGTCTGGCTTGACGTCTTTTCAGCAGGAAGTTATGTTCAACTGCTACAGGGATGTCTCGAACCTTGGTCAACAGTTACAGTCCAAGATGCAAGAAACAAGGTCTAGGTTTTAAAGACTTGATTCTCATTTGGATCAACAGGCTGAAGAGTACGATCAGCAGAAAACTGAGTTTTCTTCTTTGAAGTCCAGGGTGACGCAACTTTAAGTGATGTTAGACCAGGAACTGGAGGCAGTCAAAGAAACTCAGAACTGGTGTGGAGCAGGATGTAGCAAAGTCTCTTTGCTGCATAGAGATCTAGATGGTCTAGCTCAACAGGTGCAGGATGTCAAAGAGGAGGTGCAGAATCTGAAGCATGCTCCCTGTGACCACAACCCTTCGATCAGTAAACATCGAACTGGTGTGGAGCAGGATGTAGCTTTTCAAGCTTTGCAAAAGGACTTAGAAAATTCGTTTACAGAGTTATCCAAGAAACAACTGGAAGGTGTGGCTGATGAGAAGTGTCTTGATGACATTGAAAAAGCTTTCGAGCGAAATGTCAGTGTCCAAAGCAAGATATTTTAAGCCAAAATTGGAGAAAGTGAACCGTCAGCTCAAAACCATGCGGGATGCATTCAATTTGGAATATGAGCTTCCGTCTAATTTACCAGGTCTACAATGGACTGGATTGGACTTGAGGCCAGTTCCAGAGTTGACTTACCTAGGGCCATTGGATGAACAAACCATTCCTAAGGTTCCTCGGAAGCAGGTCAGGATGTCTCAGCCATTGTATACTCCTGTTCCTAGCTATCTTAGGACAACTAGTAGATGTTTAACGCCAAGGAATGAAGACCAGGATGAATGTATTCAGCGTGTATCAGCTGCTATTCGTGAGAAAAGCCCAAATGGGGTTTACAACAGCAAGGAACGTTTTGTCAGTGTAGTCAGTCAGGTGAATGACAATGTCCATGTCTCATGTGAAAGCTCTGAAGATGAAGTTCAGAAGAAAACCGTGATACATAAAGACAAGACAAAAAGCAAGATTCAAGTTCCAAAACTGTCCTTTGAGGGTGAACACTGGATTGGATACATTTCTCAATTTGAGCTAGTGGCTAAAACCTTAGCCTGGACTGACCCTGAGAAGATCCATAATTTTGCCATGTCCTTGAAGAAAGGAGCTGCCGAGTATTATGGAATCCTGCCAAACCGTAAAGAAACGGACATTAACTGGCTGAAGAAGAGGTTCCAAGATCACTTCGGGAAGACAGCATCACCTGCTGCCTTGAGATGGGAACTTCTACAAACAGAGCAGTGGGAAGATGAATTTCTTGAGAAGTACTTAGCCGGAATGCAAGGAATGATTGTTTCTCTATTCCCAGATGAACAAAAGCAAGAGACATGTAGTGCATTTTTCATGGATGCTTTCATGAAGGGATGCCGTGACAAAGCAGCAGTACTTGCAGCTGCTGATAAACATCCAACTACCCCTGGGGATGCCAAAAATGTGTACAGGATGCTATGCAACTACACAAAGCCATCCTTGGGAAGAAGGCATCTGTGAGGAGTATCAAATATGTTGAGTCTGACTCGTCAACTCCCTCAACTGACTCTGATACTTCTACCACATTAGAGGAATCTGTGACCAAGACATTGCAAGCCCGGGGCCATACATCCAAAAGAGATGGTCGTCACCACAAAAAGAAGTTTCACAAAGTCATCTCTGGCCTACACAAAGTGTTGAAAGAGAATAAAAACAGACAAGATGTACCTAGATGTTACAACTGTGATGAACCAGGACATTTCACACAAAATTGTCCCAGGAGGCGCTATGATGGCTATGACTGAAAACAGTGGTCATCAACCAGAAGCGATCAACCCAACTGGCGAGATCATCAGGGTTATCATTCAACTTGGAACTTTCCTGGTTATCAGCAAAGTGGTCCTAGATGTGATAGGTACACACCACCGGGTACCCCTGAAAGGTTTCCTCCTTCCATATCATCGTGATCATATCTAGAATTACGCAGGTGTTACTTCCATTTTTCACAAACTGACGGGAAGTAAAGCAATTTTTGAATGGTAGGAGAGTCATCAAGAAGCATTTGATTCCGTCAAAGAAAAGTTGGTCACTGTGCCCATTTTGGCCTATCCAAATGCAACAGACATTTTTATTCTGGATACTGATGCCTCAGGAACAGCCATGGGTGCTGTGCTTTCACAACTACAGGACGGTGATGAAAAAGTGATTAGCTATGAGAGCTATGTCCTGACTCCGGAACAACACAAATATTGCATAACCAGAAGAGAGCTCCTTGCTGTAGTCAGATTCACAAGACAGTTCTGTCACTATCTTTTAGGCTGTAAATTCTACCTGAGGACAGACCACAACAGCTTAACTTGGCTTCTCCGTTTCAAATACATAGCGGGTCAACTAGCTAGATGGTTGGAAGAACTGAGTCAATTTGACATGACTGTCCAACATCGACCTGGAAATAAACATGGAAACGTTGATGGATTATCCAGAATCCCAGACAAAACAGGTTTCTGCAACTGTTATCAAGCTGGTGTTGACCTTGCATATTTACCTTGTCAAGGTTGTAAATTCTGTACCAGGGCCCATCAGCAATGGTCTAGATTTGAATCTGATGTCGATGACGTCATTCCACTAGCCGTTAGAACAGTCTCTGTTTCACCAGATGAGCCGGATGTCCGTTGGATTCTCTCTTGTACAGAAGAAGAGCTGTCTCAACTCCAGCGGAATGATCCTTGTTTGAAAAAACTAATTGTTTGGCTACAAACTGACTTAACCCCTAGTCAAAGGGAGTTGTCCTTGTGCAGCCCAATGGTTAAGTATTTCTACCTCAATAGAAGCCATTTAAGTTACCAAAACAACTTATTGTGGTACTCCTGGAAGGATGTCATTGGAGAAAAACAACTACTAGTGGTTCCAGAATGCCTAAAACAAGAAATTTTAACCCTTAATCATGATATACCATCAACTGGACACATGGGTATTGCAATGATGCTCCTGCATATCCGAAAGTCTTTTATTTGGTATAAGATGTCAAGGGATGTTGAACTTTTTGTGAAATGCTGTCAGGTGCACCAGAAGAAAAAAGCCAACACCAAAGCAAAAGCAGGACTCGGACAGTATCACGTAGGCTCTCCATTGGAACGAGTACATGTGGACATATTGGGGCCATTCACTCCAAGTACCAAGGGGAACCAATACATCTTGATGATTGTGAATCAGTTCACTAAGTGGCTTGAATGCTTTCCATTGCCACATCAAAATGCAGAAGAAACCACCAGAAGTATGGTTGATGGATTCATTTCACGTTTAGTATGGCCAATTGAAATCCACATGGATCAGGGAAAAAATTTCGATGGTAAACTGTTTGCGACTGTCTGTGATTTGCTCCAGATTACCAAAACCAGGACTACACTCTATAGACCATGCTTTAATGGTCAGGTAGAATTTTATAAACGCACCTTAGTGCTGCTGATTCGGTGTTTCCTCAAGAGCAATCAGAAGTCCTGGGATGAACACATACAGCAATTAACAAGAGCTATTCGCTGAACCATCAACAGACACACTGGATTTACTCCTAATATGCTGATGCTTGGCAGGGAAGTCATGTTGCCAGTAGATCTTCGTCAAATTCTTTGTCAAGTTCATACCCTTGCAAGGGAGTCCTCGCAATGTAGCCAAGAATGACAGAAAAGGGACTATGACCTAAGGTTGAAAGTGACTACGTATGAGATCGCTGATCTTGTGTATGTCCTTGACTGAGCCAGGAAAATTGGCGTAAGTCCTAAAGTGCAGCCAGTATGGAAAGGTCTGCATGTCATTTCCAAGGTTCATTCACCTATTCTCTTTGAAGTAGCTGACAAGAGGAAGTCATTTGTCCTACATCATGATAGGTTAAAGCCTTGTGAGGATCATTCCATTCCTTGGCTTCGCAGGAAACAAAATCAAATCTTGAACAATCTTGACCGAGAGGATCCTGTAAACGAAGATGATTTCTGTTTGGCTATTCAACAATGAGCCAGATAAAACAGATGCCAGTCTGCCAGAATACTATCAGGAGGAAGTACAATCATTTCCAGATGATCAAGTTTTTCCGGAATCGAGGCTGCATCCTTTGCAGGACTATATTTAAGTAGTTAAGACTTAGATAAGATGGTTTGTTGGAATTTCCTAGTCAAGTGGCATGAGGGCTTGGTGTTGGTATGACTAGTTAAAGTCCACTAACTACAATTAACCATTGAAATGTATGGATTCCACAGTACTTATCTTATTGTTTCCTTTCTGCAGGAATGAACATGGCAGACAAGAAAGAAAGCACTGACAAGGATAAATCTGGCCAGAGATCTACTCCAAGAAATCGCTCAAAGCAGAGATCTGCTTCCAAGTTCTCACAACAACCGCGAAAGATCTGATCAGAGATCTTCAGCTATCGCAAAACAACCACACCAGGGTGGATCTAGTTCAAGATCCGACCAATCATTAATTTCACACAGGTCTAGACTAAGATCTGTTGTAACTAGGATTGAACGAGTCCCTACTGAACAAGCCAGGTCAGAGCGTAGGGTTACATTTGATCTACAACCTAGACAAAGGAGGCGCTCTGTTTCTCATTCTAGACACATGGTTCACTCACGTTCAGAGTCTACTGAGTCTTCAAGAGCACGTAAACATCTACCTGCATCTTCAACGCATTCACTTAACGAGCAGGTGATAAAGATGTTGAAAGAACTGTATACCTTTGTGGATTTTAACACCATCAAGCGGATTGTTGAAACTACAGCATCAGAAATGGAGGTCTACAGCCAAGGACTGTTGATGGAAATTAGCAGTAGGAAAGTTAGGGAGATGATGGCAGCAGCTTGTGGTGTCTCAGTGGCGCCTGCCTCATCCACGTCTGTTCCTTTGGTATCTGTTCCTTGTGCAACAGTCGTCACCCAACCAAGAGGCGTTGTAGAGAGCACCAAACCAAAGGTTGCTATACCAAAAGAAGTAAAAAGTCACAAGGAGCCACCAAAGAAAGTGACTCCATCTACTAAAGCAACTAGGGAAGTCACTATTAAAAATATGAACAACAACAACATCAACACTTTAAAGAGATAATCCTCTGAAACATTGGAAGTCGTTGTTCCGGGATGTTTCATGACCGACTGTGGCCAAACATCACCCAGTATCAAGAAACATATCGTTGGAAAGCATCTGTCAATTGCCTTCGCCACTTGGAAGGAGATGCCCAATGAAGAAAGAATGGTCTGTTACAACCAATCTTTGATATCTCTTGAAGGAGCGCTTGGTTTGTCCAACCTTGATGAACTATTGCAGCTTGTTGTAGAAAAGAAGTGGTTTCCTTTGGACACCAGGTTTACTATTCCTGAGGAAGATGTCAAGTTTGTGAAAGCTTTTCACCAGTGGCTGACCGGGAATCAACTGACATCCAAACCAACTGTGGAACCCCCCCCCCCAATTGCGTTGCTGTCCTTACCAACTGGAGAGTTTTTTCCACTGTTCTCAATTGCATTGGGGAGAGGAAGGATCAGTGTAATCAGTGTGAATCTGTAGACCTAGCAAGAAGCCTTGATCTCTCAGAGGAAGCTGTTTTACTAGGTTCACCTTCTGAGGATGTGGCGAGTGTCAGCTCATCAATACTTGAAAGTCCACCCAAGAAGGTCTATGTGAAAAATGTGGGGATTCCATATGATAATGAGGGTTGGAGGCGAAGAAGAAAGAGTTTCTTGAGGCTGACAGCAAAAACAGAGTGAGCTGGATAAGCTGAGGGGGATTAGCAAGTGTCAGGATATTAATGTCATCCTCTACAGGGGTCCTATGCCAGCAATTCTGGTGTATCTCCAAGCCATTGTGGCAAACTTTTGTCATGATCTGCCAACCAAGGAACTTAGACAGATGTGGAGACAAGACTCCCGAATTTATCATACTCACAGAGTGCATCCTAAGTTCGCCCATACTGTCACGGACGAGCAGTTCCATCAAATAATAACCAATATCACCAAGGATCCACGCTGTGTTGGCATTGGTGAATTCGGATTGGACTATAGTGGACCTTTTTTCAAATTCAAAACTCAGCAGATTAAACTATGTGAGAAGTTTCTGCAGATATATGTGGAAGAAGAGATGTTTAGCAAGACTCTTGTGATTCACTGCAGGGATCAAGAACAACACAGATGCTTCAACTACTTGTCTACTTGTCCTACTTTGAGAAGGAGATCCCTGGCTTCCATAAAGAAGTTACCGACATACACTACCGTTGTTACAATGGTGTGGTGACAGAATCTAAAATAGAGGAAGTATTAACATTGTTCTACATGACAGATAAACTGTTGTAAGATTCATCAACATTGTACTATGTAATGGACTGTTATGGATACCCGACGACATTGTCCCTACTACCGGACTGTTGGAACAAATACAGCAACACTGTTCACCAGACTGAACTGTTATGCTTCTTCTAGAAAGGAGGGAGTATCAACATTGTTCTACTAGTTCCAGAACTGTTACAGAATCTCAAAAGAAAACAGAGGGATTACCAACATTGTTCTACAAGTTCAGAACCGTTGTGTGCACAATCAAAACTCTGGTCTGGTCTGTCTACTACCACCATGGCAAACCAAAGATATCTGAGGGTCCTGTTCTCAACAAAACAGGGGAGGATGTGGTGGCTACCACCCGGGAGTTTCGTCTGGAAAGCCATACGTCTGCCGAGTGAGATTTATCATCTCCCCACTGGAAGTAAAGAACAGGAAATGACCCTGAAGGCCTCAGTGATCTGTGCATATTCAAGAGTCAAGACCTGAAAAAGGAAATCTCACAACATCACTACAGATAGCTATTGGTGAGTCTTTATTTTTACAACAATATTAAAGCCACGAAGCCCGAAGGGCTGAGTGCTTTAATACAGCAGATTGATAGTTTAAAACCCTAATAAAGCACAAGAATTTGTCTTTTATGCCTATTCTAAAATGTTTTCATTGATATTTTGTTCAAAATAAGGGGTAAATCTTACACAAAAATCAAAACAAATCAAATGCCATGTTGGCTGTTCCGTTAACTAAACATGCATAGTGATGGATGTGCAAACAGCCTTTTGGTTGAAATATTGTGAGGAAATCCCCCTCAGAATTCTGTTATCTCTTAAATATTAATGAGTAGTCGATCTTTAAATGAAATTTTGATAAAATCCACACTGAATTATTTGACTTCATATTTGCTGCATATTATTTTACCTCAACTTGTTTGTTTACATGTGTACACGAAGGGACGATGTTCGCAGAATTCAACATCATTGTTTTATTTACTGTTCTATATTCAAGATTCCAGCATTGTGCAAAGGACGTGTCCAAGGTCACTGCACAGCGTACCATTTTAGAATTATTTGTAAACCTTTGCACCCTCTGTACCAGAAATAAATAAATAAGTTTTACTCCAGGCCAAGCGCTGTTATGAAGTTATCATATGCTACTGATCTTAATATTAAAGATAAACTTTGTCCACTTACTGATGTCACATTGAATGTCTCCATTTCAACGCTGAGCACATGAACTTTTGCAGAAAATGAAATATTGTAAAGGGTTTGTGATTCAGTTGTGACAGATTCTTCTCCAGAGCCTTTTAAAGCCTCATTTTCACCGATAGCAACATACCAACCGAAACCTAAAATTATGTAAATATATTTTGGTAGAGATATTTAGGTATATTTTTGTATGAAATCTGTGACTATTTTCTAAGCTAAGTTTTGTTTCTATTAAAGGCTCAAAACTAAATTTTAATTGTAAAAAAACAACATATCATTGAAAATCTATGATGAAATGATGTATAAGATATTATGGGTAGCAAGTTTGATCCTTGCAGTCTAGAGGACAGGCCTAAGCTTTGTCATATCTCAGTTATTTTTTGTTGAAATATATAATTTTACCAATGCCTAATTGAAGTCAAGTGTACCCTTTTTCCCCTTTGCATAAACATATCTTAGTAAAAGCATTGTAATGTTTTAAAGAAAAGTATACTGGCAACTAGTGAACAAAGTTACCATACTGGCACTGTTTTCAGAAAAGATTAATTGAAAACACTGCTAGATCACTTAATTGTCACACAATGCTGTGTCTTAATGGTCATTGAAATGGTGCTGCATATAAAACATACAAATTGATTGCAAATATGGATATATATATGTTCATTTTAAATAATTGTACGTTCACCATGTGTAGCCTGTGCATGAATGTGAAACACACAAACAAACAATGCCACCCTACTAGCCATCATATACATCCAAAACTTAGAAAAAGTCAGTCTTTAACTGTGACCTTTGAATAAAATGGTTAAGATAATAAACAGTAACAATTAAAGCCTGACCCAAATACTACATTTTGGATTATTACACTCAGATTTATCACCGATTATCAAATCATATTCCTGGTTTTGTAAAGATAATTTATAATGGCCAGCATCTGTCTCATACAAACATTTATCTAAAGCAAAAGATTCATGGATTTGATGATGAAGTAGGAATCAAATTTTAAATTAATGCAATTAGCAAAACTTGTATCATTCTCATAGCAATCTTATATATTAAGTCCAACCTTTAGAGAAAACTTTGGTTTTGGTCGATCCGAGACCTTTAGTAATTAGCATCCGAAGAGACAATGTCACATTTAAGTCCACATTTACCTGAACATGTACTGTTACCACATATCTTTGAAAACCAAACCATGAAATCATTAACAAAGGGTACCAGTGAATATATAAAAAAATATCATAACTTCTTTTAAGCTGAGATTTTTCCGCCATTTGGTCACAGATTGTAATGCAGAAACACAGAGCATATAATACCGTTTTCACACTGCAGGAGATATAAACCACAGTTAGAAGTTTTGTTTGGTGGGAGAACTGCCTCCCAGGATGCCTCATATCTTGCAAGATTTGGTGTGCCCATAAGGTACCAAGTGCATGGCCAATGATGGGACACAGTGTGTAACCGTGAATAACAGCAGGATAACAGTAGTACAAATGTTGGTAAATGACAGGGAAATTTCATTCACCTCAATGCACCTTTGGCGGCTGTCAGATGAACAGGTGGTACCAAAGCATGACTGAATCAAAACCTTATATGAACCACAGACATCGCTTTTAGTTACCATTTAAAAAAAAATTATTTGTGGAATAATACGGTGAGAAATTCAGAGGTGAAAATTTTAAACATTTTCTTTTTTGCATCCATGCACTAATGGGATTTAATTTGGATCAGAGCCCACCTTCTGAATTTTTACATATAGTTCTGAGCAGTAGTATTTGCATAATCCTGCTAACATACACAAAAGACAAACAAGCACAAATAAAACCTGCTTGACTGAGGTAACACTTGGCATTTGTTTCCACATTCAGAACTCCAGTTAACCGTTGTAACCGTTATGTTAATGAGTATTTATTTATTGATTCTGAGGTCAAATGCTTTACTTGGTGGATGCTAAAAATTGCTATCTCCTTACATATAGGGAAGAGGGCTCACAAAATACCAGTTAGTTTTCCAGAATAACACAGTCCCCAATTGACCTCAAAGGCAGTGTCTCATGTACCCATATTTGACACTGATATGAATATGGGACTCCATTACTTAATCATTTGTAAATAATATGCTTATGCACTGTTTTCCTTGATTTATCTGATTCTTACCAACATTGTTATAATTCAGTTCAATCTCATTCTGGCAGTTGGAACCTGAAATAGACATTGACAATTACCATATGGAGGTTAACGGATAATGAGTTGTATTACAACGGGAAATCTTCCTGAATGATATATGCAAAAATGAAAGAAGATGATATTATAATAGGATATACATTTTTCGTATATGGCAAATAGTTGGTGTTTTACTTTCGTTATCCACCCCTTTGTTTCAATAATAAGAAAACTAACTCTTAAATTTATGTAAGAAATGAGCTGTGAACGATATCTAATGATTGTAAACATTTTTCAAATGATATTTCTGCACCATACATTTTAGAGCACCATACATTTTGAAAATTACCATGGTGATACCTTTTTGTGCTGATATAACATGCTTGTCTACCTCCAAAATACTATATACCTATAATAAATAATATTAGCAGCTAAGTGTGTATTACTCGGAGACTATTGTTTTAAATTCTAGTCTTAAAATACACCATGTATTATAGTTAGCCAGTTTGCAGGAAGATGAAAAATATTGTTCACTAGGTTTTAAAGATTCAATTCACAATATTTTACCAAGCAATGTCACCAAATCCTGGATATAAGTTCTCATTCAAAGTTACAGCATAGTAATAAAATCTGCAAACTTTGTGTTTAGTGTTTGTTGAGTTCCTATGATAAAATGTTAAGATGATATAGATATAATCTTCATCCAAATAATGCACATACATACAAATACAAAATAAAATACACTGCACAATTTTACAGTAGACTTTGGTATTATTTGCATGATATCCTAATATCTAAGCTACTAATACCAGCAATGGCAGGAAACATTAATAATTAATTATTAAAGTCAAAGGGCTGCTTCTCAATTAATGTTCAAATAATAAAAGCTAGTCTTATAACAATTGTTCTATTTAGGTCAATTCCCGAAATTCCTAGTATTTTCTTTGAGTGTTTATTTTTTGGTGTAAACCATACCCACAGTAACGATAGAAACAGTATGTATATATTTAACTTAAATGATTGCTTGATTATCTTATCAGTATTATATTAATGTAAGGATTTAATATTGGACCTTCTAACATGAGATATGGTTGATCTCTAAATGCTATAGATGTTGTTTGCACAGAATAGTTACAGTCAACATACATGAAGCTCCAGCTGACTTGACGATGCCACAGAGCCACAGAAATATGATGATTCTAATAAAAAAGAAAATATAACAGTCATGTATATATCAGATTTTATCACAAGAGCAGATTGATCCAATTGTTTGTGATAAGATGGATAAGACTTGTGTATTTTGTCCTTTAAACTGGCAAAATTTAAAAAAAATTACTATGATAATTTGTTTTTAATTGAAGAGGTCTTAAGGAAATTAGAGCTAAAAATTGTTATCATGCTACAAAACAAGTAAATAAATTGGTAAATAAATAAGTAAGTAAAAATAAAGGTCCTTAAGTAATTGTATGGAATATGGTCTATCTTACTTTTTAACTTTTAAAATCTATTCAGCACATTTTACACAAAACAGAATAGATAATGCAATTTTGGAAATGGTTGCCATTGTACATTTCCAGGGATACATCATGTAAGCATGAGTAAATTGTTGCAAGATTTCTGATAGGCATAAATTAAATATTTTCCGGCATATTTTTTTCATGCATATTTTTTGAGAGAGGATTGCAAGCATAAATATAAATTATCAACCATTAAAAGTTGAGTCAGCGGGAAAGTAAGAAAAATTTAAATTTGGAGAATACATTTCCTAATTCTAATGGTACTTCTATAGCTTTTAATCTATGTCTATTGGCGGATTGTAAGATGTACAATGCCAAAAATTAGAGAAAATAATTGTTAAATCAGAGACATTGCAAGGCTCAGCACCACCGAGAAAGACTGGAACAAGTGGTCAAGTTTTGTCCAGTTATGAAAGCTAACAATATGTGTAACAACAGTGGATTATGTTCGGTCATTCTCTTCTATTCCATAAGAGCATGCAATGCTAAAGCAATATTGTATGAACCGAAAAAATCTGTGTTTCTTCAAATAAGAATTTTGATTTTTCCATATGTTGAATTTTACATACATAGCTTATTATATAGCAGTAAGAGCAAATAGCATTAGGTCTCTTTATATTTTTTCATTCTTTCCACTTTTGTCATACTTTATCAAATGTTTTGTTCCATTGTAACCTTGATAAAAAATGTTGTTCAAAATATAAATTTCACGTTAATTTTTAATCAAAAATATCTAAAATTGATTTTTCTTAGAGGCACGTGTTAGATATAATACCCTGTTGTTATTCTTATGATATAATTTAAAGGCCAAAATACTTCACATGGTCTATTTTATCCTGAAGTTTAAAGTACACATTTTGCCAAATATCCAAAGATGAAATTCTGGTTTCCATAATGAAGATCATTAAGTGCTACTAAATTTATTTTCCAGTGTCCACTTGAGCCAGCCAAAGTTACAGATGTGAGTATTCACTATAGGCCATTTGTTTATCAAACAACTCTGATATATTTAATGCAATTTAACTACGTTTTTTGTGGCTGTTAGTAATATAACTGTGTCATTGCATTTTGTTTCAATTTGTTCCAATCATTATACTATTATATATCTCTGCTATTTAATATCAATAAATTTGGAGTTCGTTCCAAGTTTGTAATATTTTATCAAATTTTTGGTCCATTGTAACTTGGATACAGGATATTGTTAAAGATATGAATTATCAGTTAACTGTTAAGTGCAAGCTCTACTGGGGGTTCTAGATTTCACTATTTTTCATTTTTTTGTTTTCGACTTTTTTGTCACCAGACTTTAATGAATTGTGGGGTACATGGGGGCACATTTCAGCCATAAAACACAAAAAAGTCTGTTTCTTGAGAACAAATATGCTGTGTTGTTTCATAAAAGTTATCAGAACGAAAAGAGGTTCCCCAAACTGTAAAATTATAGTAGCATCCTAAAATATATTTTGTGGTAAGTACAAATAGATCTATAGAATTTGTCATATGGTAATAAAATAAGGACTGTCGAAAAAATGGACAGCATTTCGCCAGTTATTTTATACTGTTCCCATAAAGTTACAAAGACTGTTATCCATTTTGCATACAATAGTTAAAGCTATACATCGATTCTTCTCATTGTATTCTAGCATATGATGAAGTAATAAATAGTATTTATTTTGAATCCAGATCATGCTTAGAGAACATATAGCTCTTTGTAACAGTTAGATGCAGTTTGTTGGGTATATGTTTCACTGACAGAAAAACCTTGTTATTAATCTGTATAATCCTGCATACTATCAGTTCTAAAATCTCGGAAAATTATCAAGATATATAGCACAATTTTCTATGCTATACAGCTTCTTCAATGTCAAAGTAGATGTCCGTTTTAAATGAAGTACAATAGAAATTGGCGGAACACGGTCCACTGCAAAATGCTGTCCGCTCCTGTAGTGTTATGAGTGTGCGTCTCATCGATGAAGTTAAGCAGCAATGGGCTTCATTGGTACTTGGATGGGTGACCATCTTAGATCTAGACCATCTATGTTATATATTTCAGTTGAACTGTTCTTTTTGTTGCCAAAAGTTCATAAGTTCTAGTGCAATACTTATGTCTCTGATGGCTGTGTAGCTCACGCATGTAGATCAAAACATTTTTTGGCCCAAATATCTAAATTTGATTTTCTTAGTTACAGCTGTAAGATATAATACTTGCTTATTATTATGATACTACTCCTGCTTTAAATATATAGATAGAGGTCATTAGTGGCCTTTCAAAGATTAAGTTCATATTGTAATATCATTTTATATCTAAAGAAAAAAGGGAAAGGGGAGCTAATGAGTGCTTGATAGTCCAATAATATCCATAAAGAATCACACAAATTAGTTGATGCCAATTGGGGCCAGAGTGTGTAATTTGGGTGTCCAACCCAACTCAGTTCACCTGCGCCAGGCTGTATTGGATGCCTCGAATTTTGGTGTACACCACTCTAGCACAGAAAACTACATGTATCTGTGGTTTTGTCCGTCATTCTTGGAATGAAGTGAAACTGGGGTTAGTTGTCCATCCTTTAATACTGTCATTATGTTCATGTTCTTCTCCTAAATGCCTTTTTTATTTATTGGTATACGTTGCATTTAGTGTAGGTTATCAGGTATATTAGATTTGAGATTACATTTGATTTCGGACCTGTGCACAAATAAGTTAACATAGTTTGGTGCTAATGATGTGCCATGGCAGTACCATGTTTTGGTCTCAGGTTTGAGGGTGTGCAAAAGATGTTCATCCTAAATGCTGGGTGTTACAGTATTGAGGGTGTTCAATGTCTCATCTGATATCCTTGTGATTGGGGTCGGTGTGTGACAACCACTTGGTGGTTCAGAGGTGATGTTGCCTCGGTACATGACATTACAGAGATCAGTCTGACTAGCAATTGTTGAATGAGCACTCATAGTAAAAACTACAATACAATATATTTCCTGCTCATAGACAGACTAGGCTCAATAAAATGTTGCTGCCTGATATAATTCACTAATGGGTGGTTATATTTCGACTTTCTGTATAATGTATTTTTGAAAAGTCTCATCAGAGGCAATGAATTATCCTGGTTTAGAGTCCCTGAAGTACTATATGGGTTTTTAGGTGAACCCCTGGTTGAACCGGTTATGTACTGGTACCTAACTGGTTCTGAACCAGTTCAGTGGTGGTACAGGGTTTTTGTACCTGTATATGTGCCGTGGACTATATTAAATTATTTTCACAATTTATATAATTTATTTGTAAAAATATTATATCTAGGCAATTTAATCTAAAAAAAAATTTGGCTCATAATAAATGACAGTGGTTCATGCTAGCCAGGAGAATTGTGTCTTATCATTGGCTGATTGGTGTAAGTGGCAGAGCTTAACCTTACATGACCCAACTTGTCGAAATCTTTGAGCTATTATAAAGGCAAAAAACTAAAATAGGATCTCTCTTCTGTATGCCTTCAGCCAGTAGGTATTGATGACAAATCTTCCACACTGCAAAACGTCATGACAAGGGCTGTGTCTTTGGGTCTGTTTGTTTGTGTGTCTGTCCGTCTTCATTCTCAAATAGAGATTTCTATGGTTACCTTTAACTAACTCAGGACTTCTGAATATAGGATATTGACCATTTATTATTATAAAACCAGTTTTAGTTGTTAAAGTGGTTAAGTTATTTTAGCAAAGTAAAATTTGTCCCACATTTAAAAGGATATCAGCTTTCTATCTCACTAAGCCACAGAATTATCGATGTGGCCAAGCTACCTTTTTAGATTTTGCATTTTTTACTAAGCATATTTTAAATGCAATCTAGCTAATGTAATATCGTCATGTATATCAGTTCTGTTAACACCTGGTCTTCTAGGGATTCTGAATAACTCATCTGCATTAACAGCTAGACTTGAGTTTATTTCTGTGTGTAATCAGAAGGCTGTGGGATCGGCTCCCAGCAAAACCAATCAATAATTTCTCTCCATTTCGCACATGGTGAAATGTCTAAAGATCCCCCCTCTCACAGCCAAGCGAGTTGAAGTATAATAATGTAGTCATCCAAGGCCTGAAGACAGGCCTGTCCTTCTAGGGGTGGTATGCGATGTCCTCAAGTATATCAGTTCTGTTAACACCTGGGCTTCCAGGGGTTCCTCTTTAGCTCATCTTTGTTCTATGTTTTGATACTACCAAATGTTTTAAAACATCCAACAAAACTGTTACCATAGTCACTGGGCATCTTTAAAATTATATTTTGACAATTACAGCACGTCAAGAAAAAGGTTTAATTATTAAAAGAATTTAATCTAAATAATTTGCAATGAGCATGGGATATAACGTTAGTACCAAAGCCCTATAGCTGTAAAGATTGGGACCATGATACCTAAAATGCCGTCTAAAATATTTAGGTTTCTGTTGAATGTACTATAATAGTTACTTGAAATTGTAAAAAATAGATGGAATTTTGGAATTTCTAAATTAGTATTTTAATAATAGTAAAAAACTACAGCTGTAAAACTTTTATTTTAAGCGGTTACTGAGTGTATTGCAAACAGAATCTATACTATTACTCAAAAAGGGGTATGGTTTAAATGGTGATAAAATAATAATAAGAAATTAATTTAAACATCTTTTGGTGGTAAGGGAAAGATATTGATTGGTTCTGCTGTGTCTTGATCTCACAACCTTTGGATTACACACAGAAGTATAAACACAAGTCTAGCTCTTTAAACAGCTGAGCGAAAGGGGAAAACCCAGAAGCCCAGGTGTTAACAAAACTGATATATTGATGAGGATATTGCAATCTGCAGAAAATTTTGTGATTGAACTGTAGAGACAACATCACATCGAATCAAAGTGAAAAGTGATATCCCAATACTCTATGATCAGAGAGACAAACATGTACATTATATTTTATCAAATGAACTAATTATTATCACAATGATTTTGATAATGTTAAACAACCTTCTGTGACAAGTATAAGTGAAAATAGCCTTTTATAAAACAAAGCTTAAAAGTGTTTAGATCTACTAGAGTGGCCTGCAAAGTCATCACAAACACAAGTAGTGCGCAATTCAGGTTCAGAGACAAAAACAAGAAGAAAAGTGATCTCTAGAAGTGTGAACATCAATGAGAGCTGGCGCCTACACCAAAGCATGCCGTTCAGACTTTGCAAGTTTATGTCATATATGAATGATACATTTGAATGAATTTCACAAATTAATTAAAAGATGTCTGAAATGTTATTAACTGTTTAATTTTGAAAAGAAGTAAAACATTTTAAGGAAATATCTTTCTTGCCTGCTAGTTTCAACTAAGGAATGTTTGCAAAGCATTCGTAAATTCTTAACTGTTGATATTGCAGTCCTACTGACTGGCTTCCCATCTCACATCTTATTATTTTAAAACACAACCTTGTCATTTGTAAAGCCATAAACCTCCCCAAACACCCCTATTTATCATCCCTGATTAAGTCTAGTAGTCTCACATGTGACAACAGAATACCAGTACCACAGTCAGTCCCAGGATGGCTATAGGTGGACGTAGGCGTTGAATGGAACAGCCTCCCATTTAGTGTCAGATCACAACAGACCATTTCAGTTTTTAGAAGAGAACTTAAGACTTTCCTGTTTAGACTGGCTTACCCACAGTATTCACCCTCCCCTGGCAGGCACTTACTGGTTATGACTTTGCTATGGTTAATGTCCCTTTTTGGATTCCAGCACATTACAGGATGTTCATCAATTTTGCCCCATATAAACGCTTCTATAATTATTATTATAATATTATTATTTTGATTAATTATTATTAAATAATAAAATAGCAGATATAGTTGTCTCAAAATTTAGTTGATTTTTTCCTCTTTAGACAAAAAAATTTATGACTCTCATTTGTATTTGTTAAAGTCTTTGAATAAACATTATGCAACAACATTTTAGGCTCTCTTGAAATAACTGTACAGAAAAAAATATGCCTGAAAAACAGTACATTAAACTATATTTTATCCAAATAATTTACCTCATAGTGTATCTCTCCAGGCGGCCAACGAACATGAATGAAGTGAAACGGTAAAATGGGAGGTATCAACCTACACAGTGCAGTAAATATATAACAAAATTCAAACAGCAGCTTTAAATTTCTGCTATCCTTTCCTGAAAAGTGCTGTTAACCAATACAATGGCCATGACAGCACCTATTTCGATTTGGTGACAGTACATTCACAGGATTTTGTGACAGAATTAAATGTTCTTTTCAAATTATTTGACTCCTCTCAGTGACAGTTTTTTATTCAAACATATTTGTATGCCAAATGGGAATGTTGCATTTGCGTCACAGAATAAGTTGGGGGAATTTAAAATCTTCCAAATGCCAAAATTTCCATTGAACCAAATTATTAAAATACAAGGCGAAAAAGAGTAGCAATAGCTTAAAGAATAATATAGTGTTCCAATGCAAGCATAAAAATAACCATGCCAGTTTTAAACATTTTCACCCTTCAATGTATAATGTGCTGGATTTTATAATAAATTCATATTGTTTCAGTTTTATTTGTAAATAAAAAGGCCACTGTATTAAAACACCAAGCTTAATTCTGAAAGCTTAAATTGATCATGTAAATATATGAAATACTGGACAGAACCTCCTAATCTTGTAGCTACTCCATTTCATTTTTGGTGTCAAGGTCAGTGTCAAAACTCCCCAACCTATATGATTTAATATATGACTGGTGTATAATGGTCCATTCTGCTTCAAATCTTGACTGTTTGAGGAAAAAAGCTTAAATCATATCTCTTTGATAAGGCTTTCCCATCTTAACATGTAAGCTTCCCGGTGTCTCTGTGGTGTCATCCTGGCTATGTCTATGGAATCATGATTATTGATTATGAACCTGTTGTTGCACCTTCGAGTCTGCCTTGGCAGAGATTAAGTGCTATAAATCTTCAGAATAGTATAGAATAGGAATATGATCGGTCTTTGATGTAATTGTATGAAGATAGTTTGAAGTGAAGATGACAATCCTTTGGGTCTTGAAGCAATGTTGCCAACCAATAATATTAAATCGTTTTGAACTCCTTGGCTCACTGTTTGCTGATTTTGCCTGCCAGCCTATACTATTGACCTCCAACTCATCAAGTGTCAGGACCAAAGTCATCCGGACCAACCACTTTAACATAAGTTAGCATTCTGACATGAAAAACATTGACATTGTAAAGGGATCACATTTAAGACACTAATCATGTTGTAAACACGAGAATGTATGGAACGATTAATTAAACTTAGGAACGTTTACATTCCCTGAGTGACATCATTTCAGTTGTAAGAAGTTTAAATTTTTTTTCTACAGTCTTCAGAAGGTCAAAGGTCAAATGAGTCTCAATATGGCAGCTGTATGCCGCTAAACAGTGATAAAACGGAAGTGTAGGAAAAAGGATTTTAATGGTTTAAGAAATTTATTTACATGTCAGTAATAATTATAATCCTCATTATTGATTAAAAGAAACAACATATAATATTCATCAGCAGAAATAAAAAACACCAACATACCATATGAAGATGACATACATCAGTAAAACAACAAAAAGCATCACATCTCTATCAATAAAATACTTGAGAAGCCCTTTTATGAATTACAGACACTATAGGGTCACAGGCTATCTATAGAATTATAGAACAAGATCAAAGTTACAATAAAATACCATTTAGTCAATATACCATATAGTCTTAATGATTAATTAACGATTCACCAAGATCCACATTCATCACAATTAGGTCATATAAGTGAACAAGGTGATCAATAGTAACTATGACGGTCACATAACATAATAATACAAAGTTCAACAACTAATGTACACCACAAAACACTATATATACTTAAAGCCCAAAGTCGAGAGGTCAAAGAGCAGTTAAAATCAGTCATTCCTCAATCAATGTTGATGCTAAAGTAAACATCTTACCATATACATGGCACGTGCCAGGTAATAAATATGCACAATGAAGTAATTTCACCCACCTTGCACTAGCGCTGCTGGAGCTGTCGCCAGGTTCTAGATGAGGTGGCTGACAGCTTGGACCACACTGTAGGTCTCTTCTAACACTACACTAATTCTTCTGTCACTGCTGAACTACTATCAGTAACAACTACTGTTATATATATCAGGCCAATCTCTACTATTAAAAGTCCATATAATTCTTCAAGACACTGAAGTATTAACGCATGTGCGTTTCCGTTAAGCAGTTAGATACAAAAGTGTCACTTTAAATATGACATGTAAATAAATTTCTTAAACCATGTCTAAAGTGTCGACCAATCAACTAATCTAAAAGTAGGTCACTAGTAAATATTTGGATCCCATCACGTGACCAGAACTACAGGGTGTTTACCTTCACGTCCAGAAAAATGTGCTTTCTCAGAGGCTCAAAATTATTTGGCATAATTGTGTAGCAAAATTGCTCACATGTACGAAATACTGAAGGGGTCCTTCTGAAAAGCTTGAAATTGGAGTATAAAAGCCAGCAACAAGCGAGAGAGACTTCATTGCCACGTGAGCTATTGTTAGAAACACATCTTCCCCTGCTTGTTTGATAAGATGGTACCATTTTTAATGATTTTTTTCTATTTTAAGTGGTTTTTTTCGTTCATTAATCTGAAGCAGACATTGATTTATTTCTTATATAATATCAAAGCAAAAACCTGGAAATTATAATTTAACAAAAAAGTAAAGCTGGACTTTTGGTCACATGATGGGATCCAACTAGTTTCAGATTTGTTTATTAGTCGACACTTGATCCTCTTTTTTCCCAAAAATTCATCAAAAAGTGTAATGGCAATACCGACTGCAAGTCTGGTCGTGGGGTTCTGTATGTTTCTCCAGGCCTGTCTGTTTGTCAGTACGGCGTGTCAGGACCTGCTACAGCTTGTCTGTTAGGGGTTTAGGGCTTGTCTGTTCGAGTTTTAGGGCTTGTTCTGGTAGTTTCCAGACCAGTCTGTACGAAACATCCCGCCCCACGGCAGGTCGGCCTCTAGATCCAGACAAACCTGCATCGGAGTTGAAGCTGACCCAAAAATTAATAAACATTCCGAAAGTATGGGTATAAAAAACGTTTGTGATAAAATGTTTTCAAAACGTTTGATAGAAAACATTTTAAAAATGTTTTAAAATGATGATTATGAAAATTAGTTTCTATTAAAAGTTTATAAAACATTTTTATACCAGGACATTTACAAAATATTGTCACTGTAAAATAATAACAATATTATTTTTACTCTGTACTTTACATTTTATATTTTCATTTTATATGTTAATATTTTAAGTTACGCTTAAGACAATGTTCAAATCTCAAATGATAAAGTTATATTAAGTATATAGTTAAGACCAAAACAGCCTCACTGGCTTAGCTTAATATCAGTTTAAGACAAAATATAACCAATGAAAGGTTTTATCCTGCAGCCTTTTTAAACCTCAACCTTCAGAAAGATTCAGCCTTTATTAAAAAATTGTAAACTATTCTTGTAGAAACCAGGTAGTTGTGATTTGTAGTACAAAATCTTGTGTATGTTGTTTTCATTTATCTACCCCACTAAGCTGTTGCATGTGACATATACCACATGAATCATATTAAATACAAACAAAATAAAAATGTCTGAACTTACCCCTGTCATGTTGACAACTTCCATTTGAACTCTAAGTAATTCAACTTTCAGACTAAACGATATGAAAATTTCAAATGAGCTTGAAGCCACTTTGATCAATTCTTCACCAGAACCCTTGAAAGCATTCATGTCACTAGAAGGTACAGACCAGCCACAACCTAAAATAATAGTATATGTAATTTAAGTACATAGAATGTTATGTCAAGTCTGCTGTCAAGTGTTGATTTATGAAAGGCTTTTGTGTGAAAAGTTATAACCAAAAAAGAAAGTTAAACCAAATACATCGTAGCCAAAAAACCTATTTATTAAAGTCTTTGCGCCTTTGATTCTGATACAATTCTTGTGACAAAGATGAGCAAAGACTTTGTGTCACCATCCTACCAGACTTGTGGATTAAGTGAAAACTTAAAACTTAGTCTGACACGTTTAATGAATGGGGTCTCAGAAAGCAAGCTCTAGACAAATCATATTGATGCTAAATAAGTCAAATTTTTTGCATGAAACCTTCTTCTGAATCTGGTCTGGGAATACTTTGTTATGTGCCATTAATTTAGATATTAATTCAACTTCTGTTCTTGGTTTCACACAAAAAACTTAACATGGGCTTAAACATAAAGTTATGGCTAGATCTGTGGTCTTAGTGTATTCTTAATGGGTAATTCTGACCTTTGGCTAAGTCCTGGGTTCAAAGTTAAGTTCCACAAGGAAGTGGGCCTAGCTTTTATAAGCAAAAACTTAAATGAGGCTACCATGATTTTTTCTCCAATTCAAATAAAGTAAAACATAATTTTTCCAAAGATAAAATGTGTCAAAGAAAGGAAATATGTAAAAAGCAGATTCCTTTTCACTTCCAATTAAATGGTCACATGACATACATAACCATCATGGTCACCAAAATATACCAAAATATACCAATTCCTCATTTTTTGCCAAGCCATACCCACATATAAATTTTATGAAGATCAGCTCATTATTATTTAGTAATGGTGAACGCTGGCAAACAGACAAACAGAAAGAAAATATGCCCACAAAAACTTAATCTCTTGAACACTAGGAAACACGTTTTGTGATGGTAAACACTGGATGAATCACCAGACAGATTACTCTACAGAGTGGACAAATTTGTTTTAACTATTAGTTAAGTGGATAGGACTGTGGTCAGGTCCAATTGGGTTCATTATAGGTTTTTTATTGTTTTGTTATCTATTAGACTATCTCAGTTAACTGTAATAATTATTTTCATTGTTAAATTTATTAGTTACTGGAAACTTTCTGTCTCTTCATGTAACAACTAGAAAGCAGTTGGCAACTGCTGCTGTCCTTTCTCATAATCTGCAACAGTAATTATGAGTTTGACACTTAAATCAAAGATAGATATCTGCAATTGTTCCCTGCTGACCTAGTGGTTTGGATTTGGTATCTAGTCACAGGCTACTATCACCTCGAAAGACGTAGAACTCACAACCATGGCAGCTCTCTGCCAGTAACTTGTTACCATATCTCACTACCAATTAATACATATCCTCGTGTTTCCGGTTTTAAATACTTTGCATATTTTAATGCATTTTGTTTGGTTTATCAGTCCCTAGCATATTTTATACTTAAAATTTTAAAAACTTTTCAAAGGAATAAATATGATATAATAAATATAAAAATAAATATTTTTAGTCACGAACCTGTACAACTCATTAATATTCATGTCGTGCCATGGAGTTCAATGAAGTTTCCTAACAATATCCTAGTAAAAGAATAAATGTTTTCTATATATTCTTTGAAATAAACAGTTTATAGTTTTATATCCGAAATATTGGTATTGGTTGATATTTTCCCACACCCACCTCATTCATTCAGATGGCTATAACAAACTAATCTATTGATGATGACATGTGGTAGTGAGTTACTGGTACCGAGGCCATGGTGGCAGAGTGGTAACACTCTCGCCTCCCACCTCTGCGGCCGGGGTTCGATCCCCGTCATGGCCGTAAGTGGGAAAGCTGGTAGTTGCTTGCTGTTGGTCGGCAGTTTACAGTACTAAATTTGACTTTGATGTTTGATTACATTAACATTTGCACAATGCCACAAAAGTTATAAACATTACTATCAGGAATTGACACATTATCATTGTATAATTTACAGTGTTAAGATTTACTCCGAATTCGATCAATTAATCGTGGAGATAAAGAAGAGCTTTCAAGAAACCAAGAAATTACTGATACTAAGAACTTGTACATTGAAACAGCAAAAAAGGAATTTTGGTAATGTTTAGGTTGTCTTTAATTGAAAAAAAATATATTTTCATTAAAGAAAGTCATGTCAAATCTAGATATATGTGTAAATGACACAAAACCATATGCCAATATTTTGAATCTTCAAAATATCCTTTTGGGGAGTTCTTTCAGTATTAATCAATGGCAAGAAACAGTCAAAACAACTCATACCCAATAACTTGTACCCTAAAATAAATATATATTCACAAGTTAAAGCCAATTCACAATGATATTGTAAAAATATAGACAATATGCAGAGACAAAATATTATATGTGATCTAGCATCAAACAATTTTTCTCAGGTTGTGTGAAGTTTTTGACATCCAATCCATACAGTCACACGACCCAGCAGAAGAAGAAGGTGGAATCCTAGACTGGGCTACCAGTTCCTTTAACAGTAAAGGGACTGGGATCGCCTGAGGTGTCCTTCATTTAGTCTTGTTGTTTATAAATGCTGAATTATTTGGTACATTGTGAGTTGGTGTTTACTAACAGGCAGAATTCTATGGATTTTAAAGGCTGTGCACTCCAGAAAGAATGCAGTAGTAATCTCTTATGCATCAGGGAGCTTCAATCGTGATTCAATGTCAATAATTAATTTTTATATCAATTTTGTATTTATTCATGTTATTTTACCAAGATATTATGGCACTTGTAAAGTGGAATATTGCAGATTAAACATAATAATATTTGGGATGGAAATATTCTTTAAAAGCCAAGCATATTTTCAGGTGATAATAAGAGATTTAGAGCACATAAAGTAATATAAATTTTTATTTAACATAAATTTTATCGATTTTTTTGAGGTATCGTTAAATTGTAAAACTAAGATACGATGTGAAACTGTGCACCAAATGAGTTGACCAGAAATACATTTTATTTTTTTCTCTACATTTTCTTCTGCTATTGTTAGCTTTAACTGCAAACACTAATTATCCAAAATGGAAGCTGAAACCAGACCCCTTATTGTAGAGTGAAGCAGTCTGCAAACCCAGACAAGAGGAATCCAAGTTTAAATTCAAAATAATTGCCCCGAAAATTGGCCCCCAGGTTATGTTCAAATCATTCTGAAATCACACAATATATTGACCTATGGCATTATGTATTTCAGCTGTGTGTGTGTGCCAGTTGTTGTACTCAAGTAGATTTGGCCAGTGTAGTGTTGTTAACATTATTCCACAATGTCCTCAATTATAACAAATCTGTACTGGTACATTTTAGAACAACCTCTTCAGTTTCAAAGTAACCTTTACATCATTGGATTTTTCTTTACATTTATCAAACCTCCAAGACTGTTGTGTATGTTTTAGTATAAAGTCTCACAACACTTTGCGAAAAAATTCTTTTCAAAAACATTATGTTCAGACTTTGTAAATTATATGCTGAAGAAAAATGCAGCATTTTACAAAAGACATTTGAAAGTGATACTAAAGATTTTAATTGACTGTTTAACTTTTAAAAGATATATGGTTGTAAAAATAACCTAATTTTATCTGTATTGGTTTCTTCTTACAATAGTTACGACAAAAAATGTGCTGATTTAACAAAAAAAACTTATAGTGTATGTGTTATGAGAGCTTCAACTAACTTCTAATCTGGATGGACTGCACCTGTAAAATGTTGACATCAAAACAGTACAGGAAAAAAACCAACTTGATCAGCAACAAATGTTGCACTTCAGGCTGACTTTACCTTTTGAAGTGTTGAAATGTATTTGGACGCCAATACAAAAAGCATGTTAAAATCCATTCAGATTTCCTGAAACTATATGTCATTTGCCAACCTTTTTTGTGTTACAATCAAAAGTTTCGTTGATAAAGTAAAGACAGATTTAGGGTTCCAGATTGTGGGCATACTTTATATTTTTAAGCATTCATATACATTAAAAAGTAATACAAAAAGCATGACAATATCTATACAGGTTTTTTGAAAGTATATAAATGAGAGTTTGACAATCTTTTTTGTGGTGTTGCCATTCAATGTTCTATTGAGAACATGTGACACTTGATTATGTAGCTCTAGTTGTTAGATGATTACGCCAAAAAGGAATATTGCACTGCACAAGCAGTAACATTGGAAATTTAAAGTCTTTCAAGTCATTGAATCAGATCAAGTAAATACCATCTAGGCTATCAGAAGCAACTTGTCAATAAATGGCAGTAATGCTAGTATAGCAATGGTAATGTTTTCCTCCCAAATCTCTCATTTTTGACAAAAGCTAAATAGCAGTAAAATATGTAGGGTTATTCCAAGAAACCCTTAAAATATTAGGATTTCCTTTATTTGTTGCTCCTTCTTTTGTTTTGGTATTAATTAAATTACCTCTAAACAAAGGAGCTTAACTTTCCTCCCTCAACAGTAAACTGATGCTAAGGAAATCTTAAAAATCTAAGAAGTGATAAAGAGAGTTTTAACAGTCTTGCAGTAGCATAGGAAGTAGGGGGGCCGGGGTGGCCATCATATCTTTTGCCCCCCCCCCCACTTTTTGACATTGTAAACCCATGATATTTGATGAATTTTTTTCAAGAAATTCAAACTCTATCAGGGTTAAATCTATTTTGAGATTAACTATTCAAACTATTTTAACCAGATAAATCAAACCCAACTTTAATTTATGAAAAATAAAACCTTACACATATGATACTAAGAAACATGTCCAAGAAACAATTCAAAGTACAATTAGATAATTATATGGTATCCAATGTATGTTTTAAATATGTTGCTAAATTTATGAGTGATGTCACAACCTTTGCTGCTAGGGACTTTATGATGTCATTGCGGTGTGTAGTAGGTAACGGGCATCTCCTATTCTCAAACCACTCCATTGGCTCCCAGTTGAATCTCACTGTATCTTCAAAACTGCCACTCTAGTTTATAAGTTTCTTCACAGTGGTCATCCCAGTTACTTTGGTCCTCTTCTGCCCACTCGTTGCGGAAGATATAGTACAAGATACAACCATCCAGATAAAAGGTTCATGGAGGTTCCTCAATTCTGTCCATCTGTACATAAATCCAAAAATCACTTTGGCCACAGCTTTGCTTTTGATGCCCCCACAGTCTGGAATCATTTGCCTAATGAGGTACGTTCTGCCCCAACTCTCACCTGTTTCAGGAAAAGGTTAAAATCATATCTCTTCTACAAGGCATTCCCACCTTAGCATACACTCTATCCGGCGTCTCCGTGGTACTGGACTTGGCAACGGCTATGGACAGATGATTTCTTAAACTTGATTTTTGGTGTTGCGCCTTAGAGTCTGCCTTGCAGAGATTAAGCGCTATAAAAGTACAGAATATAATAGAATAGAACTGAGTCATAGGAGCATGTGGCATTGAAAGTGTGTTAGTATCCCAAATATGGTTTGACAGAAAGGCTTGTCAGACAGCACTATACGTCAAATAGAGTGTTTTTGGTTTGTATCCTGAGCAGTTTCCTTTCTACATTTTCTTCTGCAAAGAGGGATACATTAATTGAAAGTTGTTAATGGTATTTTAATTACATGAAAGAGTTTTTGAAGGGATGGCTGAGGGGATTATCTATAACCAAACCTAGATGTGCATACCTTGGTTACATGTGTAGTATCAATTTCGGGAGATTATTGTAATTAGATCTTTGAGCATTATAAGATGCAAACAAGAATATTATTCATAAAGCCCAATCATGCCACCAACGCTGCCACTTAGATTTGTTTTGGCATGCAATAACTTAAAAAATATTTTACTTACAACTTTTAAATTTGGCATGTGGGTAACATAAATAATATCAAAAGATCAAAATACAGGTCATCAAAATATTAACACATTTTTTACAACCTTGTTCTTGCTTCTTTCTAAAACTTTGGGCAAAAGACATATTACTTATTATTGTATCCATCGGAGGCATCCAGTTAGTGTTCACTATGCCCCCGCCACATGTGGAAACTTGAAAATGGTGGATCTGCCAACCCTGAACTGACAGGATAATGATGTGTATGACTCTCCAGTAGCCAGATATCTGATGGTGAGGGCTAACTTTCCCCCAACACTGATTGGAGCTCTGTAGTCTATATCACAAACCAAGACAAACGAATTCATGTATGAGATGTGCACAAAAGAATATGGTAATTACACCTGGGGTCATAAATGACCCAGCTGAAATAGAGCATTTCGTACAAACTATTGTCTGATAAAATATAGAAGAAATTTATTTTTGTCTTGCCAAACTGAAATGTGGCTGAAATACAATGAATAGCTAGCAATGTAGAAGCTAGGGAAGTTTAGAGTAAAGGTGGGCTGGGGGTACGGTGGGGCAAATGTGGATAGGGAAAAAGTATCTTGTCAGTGCCATAGAAATTTTATCCTAACATTCCTGTGTCCTATGAAAACTTTGTAAACTTTGGATAAGCTTCATTATTTGAATTTTTACTGCTATAGAATCAAAGACAAGTGAAAACAGTCGTTTGTCTTGGTTTGTGAAATATTGATAAAAGAGTAACAAATGCATTAAATATCATAAAGAAAATTGAACATGTTAAAATTTTATCAAGCATTTTTATTGTGCAGTGTAACAAAAGACCCCACACAGTATGAATAGGGTTAAGTAAAATTGGTCAAACCGTAGATTTTCTGATGAGACTGTCAAGGTGTGGCTACACTTTCTGTAAAGATTTTGTGGATGTTTCTGTGAACATTATCAATCTCTGGAAAACAAGAATGATCTTTGACAACTACCACAGTGGGCCAGAAAAGCTCATACCACGTTTTTCCCCATTTATTGTTGGGATGTATGTCATATGCAATGGTTTTCTCTGTGTTTTTGATACATGTTTAATATCATACACATTTCACAGTGATATTGTAATCTTCAGAGCCATTTTTCAATCCCTGGGGGTAGTTTTATTTATGTTTTATAAGATTTATACCCAATCATCCATTATGACATCAAGAGTTCCTTATATAGGGAACTATTCTTGCCAGTGTTGCCACAGAAGACCTCATCCAGTGATGTGTGTTGATAGTACCGACTTACTGGTTTCATTGAGATCTTTTGATGTTGGGCATACCTTGAATCGAGTCAACATTGAGAATAATAAGAGAGAAAGATGTGTGTGATGCAGAAGGAGCAGGGTTAAAAGTGACAAAGGCAATATGGATATCTGTGTGATATGGTTGAAAAGATGGCCACTGACCTGGTGATTTGAAAATGTGACCTCTGATTACTACGTTTTAAAGTGAAGGATCTTTGTAGTTGCACCATATCTCTAGAATGGAATAACTTGTGGATGCATCCACTTAGGACAGGATTGGCCATAAGAAATCCAAGGTTGGATACTTACAGCAACATAAAATTGCAAATAGAAATGCCTAATTCCACTGACTTTGTCTTTTTTGATATTTTTTTGGATATCTTTGGAGAAGTCCGAGCTCTAGCAGAAGCTGTTCGTTTGTTCCTCCCCATTACTGGTAGTTTCCTGGAACTAGCAATAATGCCTTGTGTGTATACAAAATTGTATAAAATTGTTATTTTAAAATCGGTTGAGTACAATTTTTCAAAATATCTACACCTATAAATTCATTGCAGTGTGACCTCAATAGTGGTCAAAATTAATGTGACACTGTGCCTTTGGATGAAAATTAATGAGCCATGACCCCTCTTCCAATTGGCTGGTCAAAGGGACAATAATTCAAGCGCATAGTGAGACTTGCATACCATATCATAAACTTAAGGTACAATGTGACCTGCCTCATCAGATCCCTCTGGGCTCGGCAGTTTACAGTACATAGCCATGACCAACTGTATGTAATGGTTTCTTCTGCCATAAAACTACCTGTCATGATATGACCTCTACAGTATTGAAATATATCCAGCCTTTTTACAGTTATTTTCTTTCAGAAAACCAACAAGAGTTAGGAGTCTTGGGTGGTCTAGACGTTTTTTTGGCTTTGCCCATTGGACATAATCACCGCTGTATGTATTTGCTTTCCTCAGCCACATGACTCTGAAAGGACACCCTCATATCTATGTAGTACACACGTGACAATGAGCAGCACAAAATTATCTATGTCCCACTTCCTGCATCTTTCTAGCGTGCATATGGGAAGTTTTCTAAACACTTAGTAAAATTTATCCTGAATGCAAAGCATTCTAAGTTGTGTTGAGTGTCAAAGAGGTCTTCCTACCCAAATGTGAATCCCTATGAAGGTATCATACCAAAAGATTGGCAGTGGACCGAACAAGAAACAAAAACAAGTACACCAGCCGATTTATTTGTAGGGTGTGACTCCAGCATGGAAAAGTCTCAGCTATGTATTGCCGACATCATTAAAGTAACAAAATTTACAGCTTTTGCATCAAATCTGCCCAATTTTTCTAAATTCTACTTCCTGTGGCAGTGTCCTTTGATAGTGCAATGTAATTATTTGAAGTAATTATTTACTGCTTTTGCAGTAAGTCAATATCAGTGCCCCAAACATGTCCTGAACATTTTTGCAAGCATATTACAACAGAATCACTTTCTTCCTTTTATTATTTTTTGACGTATATGGGGGTGTTCCAATGGGGTCATCTTGTTGTTAACTAAGGTTTTTGAGGGTGGGGAGAAAAGTTTACAAAGTCAGTTCAGAGCGGTTGTAGTTTCCTGACTTGGTTGATTAGCTAAATATCAAACATGTTTTATATTTCACCAACCCTCCCTGACTATTGAATCCAACCTGGGCTCTGCCCACCTGGTAACCGTCCTGTCGTGTCTCTCTATATTTTGTTGTAGTCACTTTGCTTCTCCTATACTGTTACCGTTTTGTCTGGAAGCATTTGCCAGCCTGTCATAGTCTAATACCTTGACACCACTTCACGACAGGTCACAGACACAAACTGACTATACTTAACAGGAAACAGGTCTGTTGTAAACATCCTTGACGGTCACTTTCCATCAAGACGGGAAGTCTCCAGGTCTTTGGCCGCAGCATAAGTAACATCTCAGCAAGACAAGCTGGGAACACACCAGGGCAAGCCATAAAGATAAACTGACAAGGCTGTTACAGCAACAGACAAGTCAGGAAGTGTATAGTACAGGGTGGCTTCATTTTACCGACCCACACTTATTGGTTATGCAATCTCTGTCTATATAAAGCGAGTTGGTTTGTAAAATGCATTTTATTTGGATTTTCATCTCTGATGGATTACATCTGGCAGCTTTCAGATAGGTTTTTTTTTTTTAGAAATTAACTTAGGATTTAGTGTAGAGCTACAAGTTGGGCTGACTAGCTGATAGGTTGATTGGTTTTTACAAAAGTTGCTTTTATTTCACTTATAAGATGGATCCTAAAAAGAGAAGAATAAATCTGACAAAGACAGAGGTCCCCACAGATACACCTACAGACTTTGAGTTGGGAGATACAGCTGTTGACAGAGGAGGAGGAAGGAGAGAGAATAGAGAGAAAAGGAGGCAGAGAAACAACAGAGGGGGGAGAAGAGGGAGAAGGCCAGAAGGGCCGAAAATTCCACAGTCACACATAGAGGAGGGAGTGGCCGAAAAAAGGCCCTGAATGATAGCAGTGACAGGGAAATGGACACAGAGGGTGGATGAGATGCCACAACATTTCAGTCGCAATCCAGTGCAAGAAAGGACATATGACAAACATTTATTTGATAAACTCAGATGAGGAGGCTATTGTGGACTTTGTCAAGGATCATGAGGAGCTCTGCAACAAGACCAACAACAAATACTTTAAAGATAAGTCCAGGAAGGAATGCCTGTCGGACAGGTTTACACGCAGCCACAACTTGTCTGTAAAAGTCTGCAAGACTTGGTTTGAATCCCAAATGACTAGCTATGGAAAACTCACCTACTCCAAGTCTGGCAAAACTCCCAAGGAAATGACAGACAGGCAGAAATGGATTCAGGACAAATTTAACTTCTTGAAGACACAAATTAGAAGGAGGGGACTCGGTAAACCTTCAGCTTTCAAGTCCTCACAGAAAGGCAACAGTGCAGCTGCAGCCCACAACATTTCACAACAGCATGGAAACCAGCATCCACTCTGACTAAAAACATCCATCCATCTGCAGCACTGTCACTACCAGTGTAGTGTCCCAGTCTTCATCAGTCGACCATGGATCAATTTGCCCAGATGAAGACTATACTCATATATTTCCTTCGGCCCAGGCAGGAGACCACAAGAATAGCCTTCTAAAACTACCAGGCCTCTTTCAGATATGAGTCTGTGAAGCTTTTAAGTGGGCTATAAAACATGGCAGAAAAAAAGGCCTGTAAGCCCCATTAACCTACACTTTCTAGGAGCTGTACCACCACTTCCACATATGTGGCACCAACTTATCAGCAGAAGCAGCCACAACAGCCTCGGCCAGGGAATATATCTGGACTATTCCAGAAATCCAGATGCCAGAAAGCCAAGCCATTCAACCAGCTCAGCAGAAGCAAGTATGCCCAGAGGACAGCAACAACCCAGAGGACCACAGACTACCTATGGAGTTATTGACAAGCAAGAATCCAGCACCTTAAGGTAGCTACGTTTCACCATCAGCCCAAGCAAGGTCTTCAACCCACCGTTAGTAGCCTCTGTCACAGGCAAATAAAGTGCACACAACATCTCAGGACTTTCTAGCATTTTTGGGAATATACAGTCAGTCAAGAGGAAAATTGACAGAACAAATTGACCCGCATCAACACACCACCCAGCAACAAGAGCCTCCTCAGCAGCCAGCCTAGCCCTAGCCCCCCAGAAGTCATTGGAACCAAAGCAGACCCAAGCTGACCCCTAACCCTTTTCTACTGCACCTACCTACGAAAGGTTCTCTTCAGAACCACTGCTGTAAAATATCATTATCAGGGCAACTGCTGATTTATAGGTCTTTTTCAGGGCTAACCAAATCTTCCAAAATAATTATTCAGCTGAATGTTGAAAATATGACCAAAACAAAAAAGATTACACTGCCTCACACCAAACGTATGACCCCAAAACACAAAAAAGAAAATGATTGAATAAGTAAGTGAGTGAGTGATTGAAAATTATAAGTTTAAAAAAACTTCAAACTTTGAAAACACAATCTTTCTAAATAATTTTAATCATAAGAAAACATTTAAAAAAATATTTAACCTTTGAGAAATTCTCAGATTTGGAAAAACACTTTGACCTTACAAGTTTGACTAAGTTTAAGTGGGTTTAAAGTTTGAAAATTTTCTAAAATTGTGAAATGACTTTGACTTTTGAAAAACAATTTTCAAAATATTTTGACCTTTGGATTTAACCTTTCAATTTTGATCATTGAGAAACTTTGGAAGTTATAAATAGATCCTGAAACTTCACAAAGTTTCACAGTTAGAAATAATTTTAAAATTTTAAAGAAAAAATTATTTTTGTAAACTTTTATTTATTTATTATTTACCCATTTATTTACCCATTTATTTACCCATTTATTTATTTATTTGTATACAATTGCATGTGATTGATATAGTTTATATTACATAAGCAAAGGTCAGTAACTCGTGTGTTTGATTTGGAGTCAAAATGTCAAACTTATTCTGATCTATAAAACTGAGCATATCAATTATCACATCAGCACACACCAAGGTATCTACAACTACATTTGTACTGAAAAGGTGTTTCATAACATCAGTTAGCTGACCTAATTGTACATTAACTTAAATAATATTTACATATTCCACATTTATAACAGATATAATTTAATGAATTTGACATACAAGATTTACTACCCTTGACAATTAACTGTAATGTTAAGTTATTATAAATATTATTTGACTTTGCCAGGCATATAAAGAACTTGATAACTCATTTGTGTAATTGACATTATATTGGCATATCATTGCAAATGATAGCAACAATACAGAGTGGGTATTGTAAAAAACACTTAAAAGTCTTCTAATACACTTTCTCCAACATATAAATAACTTTTCAATATACACTGAAGAGTAGAACACATCCATATAGTGACATTGCAAATGTCTTAAATAGTTTGTACTTTATATCATATTATGTATTTATAAAAGTCAATACTAAATGATTGGTATTTGTAACCAAAGAGAAAGATCTACTTCCTGCTTGTGCAAAGACTTGAAGGTTGATAAGCTTTGTTTATCTGCCTGATATAATTTACTCTGGGTAAATTGTATTTCGACTGGTAAAATTATTCTCAGTCTCATCAGAGGCTATGAGATATTCAGGCTCTTGGTCCCTAAGGTACTTTTGGCTTCCACAGGGGGAGCCCCCGGTTCAGAGCCTGGTTCAGGGCCGGTTCAGAGCCGGTTCAGGAGCCTGGTTGCAGGCTCCAGGTTGTGTAGGGAATTCCTGAAGTGTGGAGTGAATGTGTCTCAATTATCATGTGTATTTTGATTATTGATTTTTTCACTCAGATTTAAGTACTATAAAAATACAACTATATTGTCCTCATTTCGTAATTGATGGTGAGTATGGGTATCTCATTACCAGGCTTTTGTTAAGTCTCTATTTATAGGTTCCATCCAAATGAGAGTAGTTGTTAGCTTCATTAAAATTTTATTATTATTTGGTATTTGTAACCATTTCATTGATTTTAATTTTGATATCTTGATCAACAAGACTAGGGCCAGTTACATGACCAACATGCTTATCAGTGGGCTGACATGTTAAAAAGTTGTTGTCAATAACACAACCCAGGATATCACTTCCAAATACGAGTAAGTTGCTTTTTCTGAGGATTAAAAACTATGTTATGAGAATGTCCATATTGTTTACAGATACTATAGAGTTTGTTTAAAGAGAAGACAGTAAGTGCCAATAAAACAATGTCATCAGCGTACCCAAAGGCTCCTGAGAATAAATTCCCTATGTAGCACCCAAAGCCAAAATGCTTCCACTCTGTGAAGACATTAACATGTATAAGGTAAATAACAAAGGGGATAAAACTCCACCCTGCTTAACTCCATTGGATGGCTTAAATTTTGTACTAATACAAAGACCCCATTTAATAGACAATAACTGGTTCCTATATAAATTAAACAATATCCTAGCAGTTAAAAAACACAAGCCACGATTCAAAAGAGTGCAAAAAAGACTTTTATAGTTCACCCTGTCAAAGACTTGACTTGTAGCCAGCATTAATACATAAATTGAAGAATTTCTATTTTTATAATAATTTACAACTTCTTCAACAATTTCAGTACATTGAGTAGTTGAATGTCCTTTTAAAAATCCAAACTGTATATCATATTATTGAAGAACACTTTCAGGTAGATAAATAATTACACTATCTAATACCTTGCCTATGACTGAACTCCTTGCAATGCCTCTGTAATTTGAAATATCATTCAATGATTTTCTTTTATTTTATGGTATAGGAACGATTTGCGATTGTAAGAATCCAGTTGGTACAGAACCGTGCTTTATCATACAATTGAATAACAATGATAAGTATACAACTAGCTTTCCAGAACTATTTATTAAGTGGTCATTAGTACTATTACAAGTGCCATCACTTTTTCCCTTTTTAACAATTTGATCGATGTACTTACACAGTTAACATCTACATTATGGTTATGGTAGCACTGACCTCTGAAACAAGAATGACCAATTTCCTGCTCTATCGATTGCAACTCCTAGAGAACATGTAGAACAGTTATAGAAATTATCATATTTCTCCCTAAATAACTCATCAATACTCTAATCACCACTAAAATTATTAACAGAATATGGAAGTTTAGTAACCTTTTTATTGAGTTTTTAATATCTTTCCAAAAATTAGCATAGTTGTTATTTAACAATTCATGTGCCAACTTATCTGCAGCAGTGTTATCCTTCTGTCTGTTTAGGAGTTTTACACTGTAGTGGTATTTTGCACGTGTAGAACGTCTGATATTAGCTATGATCCCCACATTAGGAGATCCAGAACTTTTTCAGATTGAATACCAAAACATGGCTGTATGATGAAGATTCTGGACTAGATCATTCCAGCCTGGGAGTCTGTTAGTGGATTTTTCATCTGGTCTGTTACACACTTCAGGAGTAGCGTCGAGACATGCATTTATAATACTATCATATAATGACAGGATATCATCATGGTGCTCATTACAAAACATATTACCACAATGAACAGCATCCCAAGGAATATTTATATGATCTAGATTAGTGTCAAGTCTTAATATAGTTTAGCACATCCGGGCATGTACATTGAACACAGTAATAGTGTACAAGATTCAAGTTTGACAGATACAGATGCTGTCAGTGCAGGGGTTATTTCCCAAAGAAGATCATTTCTCCAAAGAATACGGCAACAGCCGTAAGGTCTCCCATACATGAGACAGGAACTATTCATACCAGATACACAGTTTTAACTTATATTATAAATTTCTCTTTCAAATATTGAGAGCTGGTTGTCAAATATGTTCCTGAAGTAGAACAAAGTCACAATTATGGCAAAGTTGTTTCATGTAATCCATCCTTCCAGGGCCATGGCCATGTCTGTTAAAGTAACAAAATTTAAGAACTGTTTGACTGGCCATTGTTTATGTTCTTGGGATTGTAGAATCTGCGGATCCTTATTCCTTCAGGCCACATGTCTTGGTCATGCAGAGCGCCATACATTGATAAAGGAATTGACGGCTTGTAAGATTTATATCTGACATCAAGATTAGAGACACAATTAAGAGAATTTGGGGTTATACCTTTGTCAACAAGATAGTCATATAGACTGTCGTCACTGGTAGATTTATCCACTCTGTAAATAAAGGCATCACAGTTTGGCTCTGAGGCACCTTTCACAGCACCTGAACTTCTGTCTTTGCCAACAACAACTTTTCTTCTATGACGTCTTGGGAACTGAAAGCCAGCTCACACGAATCAGCCATGCTCACATGATCTATTTCAGGAGTGTCATTCAAGTTTTTGCCTATAGAGCCTCTTGGAGGTGATTTCACTGGAGGAAGGAGCTGGAATTTATCATCATTACTTCTATACTGAATGGATGAATTTGGGTGCCTTCTGATGGGTGGTGGATCCCGGGTCTTAATTGTGTAAATATCCTTGGCTGAAGCAGTTAATGATGCTCAACTTTGAACTGCAGATACATATGATAATTGATTAGTAAGTCATTCATTTATTGAAATATTTTCAGCTATCACTCTGTCAGTAGTAAACTGGAGATCAGCCATCTTTTTTTCAGTACGGTTTAATCTGTCCAGAAGTGACATATTATTTAATTCCTCTGGATGAGAGCATGGAATCAAGTGTAGTTGAAATGCAGGAATCACAACAGTGGCCATTTTTTTGCATCTTATTTAATTTATCAAAAGCAAGAAAAATGTCTTGCAAATGGGCCTCATGTTCTGGATGCATGGATGATCCAACATGGCAACACCTTTTACCAATGTGTTATTCTTCACACTTATCTCAGAGCAGATCCTTAGCCTCTATTATTTGAGCAGCAGTTAAGTTTCCTAGCACAGCCCTCTGAACATTTTCCCCTGTACCACTTTGCAGGGAGAACAAAATGTAAGAGAGCAGTGGACTCATTATCAAACTGTTTTGAGACATTAATTTAACACTGTCATCATTGATGGAAGCACTTTTGTTCTTGTTTGCTTTCACTTGGCTGGCTTTATTTATACTGATTGGTTTCTATTATTAGAGGTGTTTCTATTCTGAGGCTGATTACTAACAGGACTTTTTCCCAAGCTTGCCTTCATTCTGGCTTCTCTTTGTACCTTTTCACACGGAGAACAGAGGTCTAGCTCTGCAAATTTGAAGTGGACACTAGCTCCTGAGACATTGTAAGGACAAGGGCCATTTGGTGTGCCAACACACTTCATCATTAATTGGTGATTAAGAAATAAATGCAGGAAATTTGCATCAATTAATAGTACATGTTTTTTCAGTGTTTAAACAATCATTGTGTCCAATTTAGTGTTATAAGTTGACACCAAATACTTTTTATATCACCCTACTTACTGTGAAAAAAATTGCTTATAGCCACAATATGAGTCCCAAAAATTGCTATCCAATTTGAAGATATAGTCCAGAAGATAAATTCACAAAAGTTCTACATTTTTTTCTTATGTCCTGATCAATCACATCAATGTTTTAAAAAAGATTTTCTGAGAGAGTGATAAAACACTTCCAAACCCTTCCACACACAGAGTTTTTAGTTCTGTCAGTTAAACAACAATTAATCATTTTAATCACTTTATGAACAAAGATCTGGAGATGAACAAAATCTGGAGGTTTACAAATTTGGACATTTACTGTGGGACATTAATAAATAAAAGCTGGTGTTATTATGGGACATGTGATTTATTTGGAAATTGTTTGTAGAATTGTTGGGACGATGTTGGAGATTTTGGGGAAATTTGCTTGCCATTGGTGCAACGCTGGCTCAAATAAAAGTTCTTGGAATAATTGGGTAGTCCTGGAAAGAACTGATAAATGCCAGTTTCTTCTGTTCCTTGGTAGTTCCTCTTCACACCTCAGTCCCTGTTCTCCTGCCAACCCAATGTACCAACATGATTAAAATAATCTTTTAGTAGGTCTTGCTGATTCCTGTGGTTTTCATCACACACATATACTGGTGCCTCATTTTCTATGTCATCTGCTGGGTTGGGTGCCCTATCTAGTCCCTTGTGGTGTGTTTTCAGTATGTTGTGACAACCTTTGGCCTTTGCGCTATTGTGCATACCCAGCAAAACATCTGGCCCTCCCTGTCCCAGGGGTTCAGGTACCAGAAGCCCCATGGTGCCATCCGAGATCTTCTTCAAGTTGCTGCAATTAAATATTTGTGTATGTGATGAATATCCACTTGATCCAACATTCTCCTATTAGTTACAATATTTACTGGCAGATCTTGTAGATGTTTCCCGTCTAGTGCCCCAAGAGCATGGGGGACATTCCATTCGATTCGATCTCCTCAATTTGATTTCAGTCTTCAGGAGTGGTAAGGCAGCTCAAATACTCTTTGTGGAATTAATCAAGTATGGCCTGGTCAGACCTTGGCAACGAATTTACATATGGGGTTCAATCAACCATCCAGTGAAACTACATGGACATGTTCATTTCCCCTGTTGCCAGGGGTGTCAGTGCTATTGCCAGTTTCAATTCAACTTCTAACAGCTTCCTGAAATTTGTCATCCAGTGATCATTGAGTCTGGGATTCACCCATGTGTAGATAGCATCAACTACGCCTATCTGGCTTTCCAGGGTCACTGTCGAAGGGTGACACATACTTTCTGGAATGTTAGTCCTTGGACTTCATTGCTCCTAGCTCTTTCCAGTGATATCAGTCTCAATCCAGGCCCTGCCTCTAGATCTCTCAGTGGTTGTCTTCTCAACATCAGATCTATCAGAAACAAATCTGCTTCTTTTCTGGAGTTCGTCAAAGACAACAATGCTGATCTTATAGCTGTCGCTGAGACATGGCTTAGGTCAGAGGATATTGAAAGTTTTATTTCTAGCATCACCCCTTCTGGTTAAAAGCTCACTCATATACCTCGCAATGTCAAGAAAGGGGGCGGAGTTGACTTTTTCATCGAGGATGACCTGAATTTTGAGCCAGTTTCAAAAAACAATTTTCAGGCTTTTGAAAGTACCTCTGTTCAGATTAGTACTGGGGATGCTAAAGATGTTATATTCCACATACTTTATAGACCTCCTAATCTCTCAAAGTCACAATTCCTGAACAAATTTTGCAGGTTCCTCGAGGGTGCTGCTTTGTCAGGCTGTGAAGATATTCTCCTTGGTGATCTAAATTTTCATCTGGATTAACACGATACCTGGTCACTGAAATTTTATGATATCCTTGAGCAATTTAGTTTTACACAACTTGTCATTACACCCACACATATTCATGGTCACATTTTAGATGTTCTGTGTATGAGGGATTCCTTCTCTTGGGCCATTAGTCCCAAAGTTACTGTGGGACTATCAGACCATCAGACAATAATGTTTAGCCTCATTTTCCCCATTTGAGATTCCTGTAAGTTTCAACTTGTCTCCATTTGCAAAGTTCACAAGATAAATATTTGTCTTAGATTTTAGAATGGATATCCTGAAATCAGACCTCATTAGATGCCCGTACAAAACTGCCAGTCTCCTTAGTCATCAATATTTTAATACCTTGAGAAGCCTGCTTGACAAGCACGCCCCAATGAAGAGGAAAAAATACCGAGACATGCCGAGGCTGGGTTCAAGAAATTCAACATCCTCAAGGCCAAACGACTCAAGAGGAAATATGAGTGGGCATGGCACCGTGAAAACTCTGCCAGAAATCATAGCCGATACTGCGCAGCAATCAATTACCATACTTTCCTGCTTGAGAAGTTCAAATGCAATCATTATTCCAACATCATTGCTGAAAATCAAGGAAATCCTAAGGCTTTGTGGAACTGTTTCAAAAAGATTTTACACAGGTCCTCTGATGCTGTTCTACCAGACTGTACAAATAAAACTGACCTTGCAGACACTTTCTATAAGTTCTTCTGTAACAAAATCCTTAAAATAAGGTCCACACTGCAATCATCAACGCCATCTGTGTCCGAGGAAGATCTACTCAAAAGTCTTCACGGTCCAAATCTTGCGACTTTGACACAATCCCAACTTCATTGGTCAAGGAGTGTGCTGATATTCTCATTACCCCCGTCACTAATATTGTAAATTATTCAATCACAGAAGGTAGTTTCCCCAACTGTTTTAGATGGCATATGTCACCTCCTTCAAAAGAAGCCGAGTCTTGATAGAAATATCCTTAAAACCTACAGGCCAGTGTCAAACCTTAATTTTATATCAAAACTCATTGAGAAAGTAGTGGCAAAGCAGCTAAATAAATTTATTTCATGGGAGGGGATCTTAAGTGTCAACCAGTCTGCTTACAAGAGTTCCCACTACACTGAAACCACATTGTTGAAGATTCAAAATGATATATCTCTCTCAGTGGACTCAGGAAAGGCAGTGGCCCTAACATTATTAGACCTCTCTGCGGCGTTCGATACTATCGATCACTCTCTTTTATATAACTGCTTGCATTACTGGTTTGGTTTAGATGGTACTGTTTTGTTGTGGATCAAATCTTACCTTTCAAACAGTAAACACAAAATTAAAATAGGTGATATTTTTTCTGAGGCTGTAATTCTCCCTTTCAGCATTCCCCAAGGCTCCATACTGGGTCCTGTCCTTTTCAATCTTTACACTAGTCCCCTCAGTCAAGTCATTTCTAAATTCAATATCACTCACCACCTGTATGCTGACACCACCCAGATCTACTTAGCAGTGTACTCGAGGAAATTTGATTCTAGCATGGAAGAGCTGACCAAATGTCTCAAGTCAGTACAGGAGTGGATGGATGGTGTTAAGCTAAAACTCAATCCGGAAAAAAAAAAATTTATCATCATAGGTCACAAAGCCATCAGAGAGTCATTTACACCAAATTTCCCTGTCCTACTCGTCCAAAACAATATATCTCAGTTGGTGGAAATAAAGAATCTTGGTGTTATCTTTCACTCAAACAACTGCTTTGATAATCATATTGCCAAGGTTTGCCGGTCATCTTCATGATTTGCGACAAATTTGCAAATTTCTTAGTGTTGACACTGCAATATTTGTGGCAAATGCTATGGTCAGTATTCGTCTGGACTACTGTAACTCTTTACTTTATGGGGTTATCAAGTGTAACGTAGCTAAACTACAGAGAGTGCAGAATGCTGTATGCCGCATCGTCTTCACACTTGACAAAACAAGTCATGTTACACCCTTTTTGAAAAAATCTCCACTGGCTTCCAATTCAACAATGTATTCTCTTTAAGTATAACCTTCTGGTATTCAATGCTATCAATTTCTCTCGACCCCCATATCTATCAAGCAGTCTCACTGCAGTAGCCACACCAGCGGAATGGAACAAGCTGCCACAAACTGTCAGATTTTAGCAAAAAATAGATGGTTTCAGAAGCCAGCTAAAGACTCACTTGTTTAGGCTGGCATACCCCCATCTTAGTTATACCCTGGCGGGCACTTTTCTGGATTTTGACCCATGTCTGTCCCTGGACTATCCCTTCTTTGACTTAAGTGAATTAAAGGATTTATATCAATTTTGCACTCTACAAATACTACTATTATTATTAATATTATTATAACAAATACTTGGTGACGTCAGAGACCAGTCAATAATCCTCATTATTGGACCCCAAACCACCTATCAATAAAATACTGTGTTTTAAAAGACTCGATTCCGCACTGCTAATCTACTGGTAATGCATGCTCAGCTAATAATAATGTAACTGTACCATTGCACCAAACTCTATAATTAATTTCAATTACCTTCAGGAATCTGTGTTGAAGAAAACATTCAAGAATCAAGGTGTTTATAACATACCAAACTTTTGTATCTGGAGACGGTGTCTCTTATGGGCAGATTCAGCTACAGAATTAATACACTCATGAAACTTTATGCAACAGAAAATTTACTGGAAGGTTGATTTCAAAAAAGTAAAAAGTAGTCTAAATAACTGTACCATAAAGATAGTAAACATAAACTCCCAGGTTAGTTGTGTTTTGACCTTTTCCTTTACAATTTTTGGATTATGCAATAGCCCCACATATACAATTTCTGGTCTACCCTTTATCCCAGGTGGTGAAAGAGCTAGACTTTGTTTATTTCTATGTGTAATCCAAAGGCCATGGGATCGACTCCAAGCAGAACCAATTTATAAGCTCACTTTATGTCTCTTTGTAAAATATTAGTGCTTCAGTGTTATACTTTCATCTGACCAAAAAGGTTTATTGCATGTGTAATGGTGAACAATTTAAATGAAACTGTTTAATTATTAATAATCTTTAAATTCCATAAAACATGGCCAAAATGCCCCGGAAAATTAACTCTCATTGGACTTAACAGTAGAAATCAATAATCACCTAGCACACCGCCTCTAATAATAACTTCAACCAATCTGTGCCTCTTTGAGATAGGCCTCTTAGAAATGAACCCAGTAATTGGTGACAAGTAATATATGTCGGTGTACAGTGACTTGTATAAGAGCTTCAGTCTTCGAGCTGAAGTGGTGAAGAAGTGACAGTGAGTAGAGACAGTGAATAGAAGAGAGAACATGAAATAGTATGCAGAGGGGGAGAGGTCTCACTCGAGAAAATGTGTTGGATCGTAATTGTAACTTGTGTTTATTGCACTAGAATAAACTGTGAAAGAGTAATCAAGTGTTTCACTTCTGTCGTTATGGCGACCTGGACCTATCATAAAACTAGCCAAGCAAGTACCGACAGAAGTGGACATAGTGGAGATCTGGTAATCCACAGCTGCCCCAAGGCACTGCTGGAGTCCACCTCAAAACACCCCAAAGTAGCATTTGGACAGCGTGTCTATATGTCATCAATCAAAAAATGTAAGGCAACTTTTTGCTGTCTTCAAGGGACAAAAAGTGAAGATAAGGCATATAAAAGCAAGCATCTAAAGTCTTTTATTTTTGCATCATAAAAGTTATTTTCACAAAATGTGCTTTACAAGCAGTAAGTATTACATATCTCCAGATTTAGCATTTAACAATAAAAGAAACACTCAAACATTGTGATACGATAGGCAGGGACTATGCTGCAAAAGTGGCTTGCACAGTAAGGTTGCCATAACAATGTTTAACCCAAATACTGGATAAAATCTGGGGTAACCTGTGGTCAGGTTTTTTTGCATAGAATTGCGTTGCCTGCACTAAAAGGTCCATCAATCCCCAAATGGTCTCAAATAGATTCCAAGTAAAAACATGGGTCAACATGAACGACAAATAAGCTTAAAGCAGAACAGAATCAAGAAAATTGGCTCAGCTGATCTTGGGCACAAATCTGTATTCACAAAGGAAAGATCATCTGAGCCAAAAAATTAGAAAAATCTCACGTAGCAACTGCATAATTTACTTCAGTACATTTCAAACATCTATTTCATGCCCAAATTTCCACAAAATATATATTAATATAAATTTGGTTCATTATTGTTCTGGGGCCGATTTCACAAAGGGACTTAAGTCCAGATTTAGACTTAAATGTAAGGCTTTTGTTTTAAATTTTGTTAACAGAATGTCAAGTCTGTGGTCTTAGATTTAGCGGATTTCACAAAGCAGCTAAGTCCATGAAAATGCTACGTCAGTGGACTTAACTTTAAGTCTGGGTGGTAGCGGGCTTAAACTTTGTAAAGAGGACTTAAATATGGCCGCCATAAAATTTTCTCCGCTTCAAAATTTGAAATGGCTGTAAATAAAGTACAATTATACAGAACACCTCACTGAAGTTTATATGATGTAACAAGGTTTTCTATTTCAAAACCGCACTTAACCTTAGATAAAATGCATCAAATGAAGGATATAAAATGTCATATAATACAGAAAACCACTGTGGTCATTTGATAAGCTTGGACTTAGCTAAGTCACCCTTTTGTAAAGTCCCAGACCTAGCTAAGACCAAAGTCTTAGATTTAAGTCCCTGACTTAGCCAAAAACTTGACTAAGTCTCAGTCCCTTTGTGAAATCAGCCTCTGGTGAGTTATATTCAGCGAACTTACCATTTATTCCAGAAATTTAGGCTCCGCCCACTTAAGATCCTGTATAACAACAAAATCTAACCCATTTTATACATCAACATGAGCATACTTAAAAAAAGAAACAGGGATCATAAACTTAATAATTAACAATATAAAGGATTGAATATTTTTCAACAAGATAAACCATCAATAAACAAAAATTTAAGTCAAATTCAATGCCCGGCAAGTAACATAAAGGTCTAGCTACTCACAAAAAATATCAATGTTTAGCCAAAGCAATTTCCTTGACTCGACACAAGCAAAGGTTCTGTATAAATTTCTTTAAGGAAAATAAACATTATTCAAATATTTTAAAACATTTCCATTAAATTTGAAATGAAGTACACTTTGTTAATTGGCCCAAATTGGTTTAAAGGGGATCATAAATGAATACTATTGGTTGAAGATGTTCCCAAAACCACTGTTTGTGCTAAATTATGTTACTTGCCAAATTACAGCTGCCAAACAATAGCAATTAATACATTATAAGTTGTTACAGACATTCCATACTTAGCACATCACACACATTATCACTGGCTAACTAACAAAATTATGTTATAAAAATATGTCAGGTTGACAATAAAGAATTGCGAAATTTTGGCATTTTTAAAGAACCTGCAGATTCATGCACAGACATATCAAACTTGTCAGGATAACTGCCTCTCAGATAATGAACTAAATATAACATGTTTTCATGATGCAAAAATAAAGAAAACAATTGAGCACTAGTAACAATACACTATTTAAACTAAATCTAACAGAGAAATCCAGAACACTGATTCTCAAAGCAACACACTATAAGTAAGCAAACAGATGAGCTTATGTATTGAGAGGGGACAGTACAGATTGGCAAAAATGTTGGTCTCTGTCTTTTTCATGATGTTTTTGGCTGGTAGGGAAATAGTTGGATGTGCAATTCACAGTGCTTTATATTAATTACCTTTCCAAATGGGTGCTGTTTCTTCTACCGACTCTACATTTGATATATACTAACTTTTAAAAGAATTGTTAAGTTTATGACATTAAAAATCTAAGGATTTCTTAATATACTACAATTCTAAGTTTAATTAATTATATTTCTAACTTGTCCCTATCGTCTGTTATCCGTGCAAAATGTCTTTTGCAAAACATAGCTTGTTAATTTTACTTTCCATAGTTTTTCTCAATAAACACATTAATTTCAAAATATGTTCAAACTACTAACTTGATATAATTTCCTGCTGTTAACACTTTTAAATTTTAAGTAAAACTCTTAGAGACAAAATATATCACCTCTCATGTGAAACAAAATTTGTGTTTTATCTACATATATTTCTTTCAGTTATAGATACAATTAGACCAAATTATAACAGAGAATATCTTTGATGAAATATATAAATTTATCTCGTATTTATTTTGTAAATAAACATTTTCTTCTTGCACAGTATAGAACTTGGGTATTACTTGTGAAAATATCACCTCATTATAGATTCACAAACTATAATGAAAACAGTGAAGAACATGTCTCATATGTAACATAAAATCTGTATAAGATGGAAGTGATTTTTTTTGTAAATATTTCGTATTTTAGGAGTCACGAGGAATCGTGTTCAATGAAATGTGTCATAATGTTGTAAATTTCTGCTAGTTTGATTGATCAAGAACAATTTTAAATAGTGTTTAGAGATTTTGAGAATCTGTTTAATGACTATTTATGTACATCCAGGAATTTCAGGAAGTATATTGAATAGATAAATTCATACAATATTCTGTTTTTATTTTTTATGTGTAGTTAAGTGATTATTCTGTCATTCATATTGGGCTTACTAGCATGTCTCCACATTTAAACCAAATGTATTTGTCTTACATAGTTATATAATATTTGTAATAGGTTTGACCAACATATGTAATACTGTATATTTGAAGTGACTTATTAGCTCACTAGGGGCTGGGCAATTAGTTTTAATATGTTTATAAACACATGCTTCTTTGTGAATTTCATGTCACATGTAAACAAATAAATGAACAGATAAACTTATGAATAACAACTAATTTAGTAGGTTTTAAATATTTCTGTGGTTTGATGGTGTCACTGACTTTCTTTCAGTGGGTGTACACCTTAATATATTATATCAGATGCATTAATTAAAACAATCACAAAAGTATACAGAACTATAACATGTAAGCTTAAGTAAACAATACAGTAAGATTTCTATTATTCTCCACTTCTATGATATTCGCCCAAATGATAAAATGTATAGAATCTAAGCAAAATTTGGGTCACATTTGTTGTAATCTACTTAAATAAGGGTTGCTGTCTAACACAGACCAACTTTATCGGGACATAGTTTATCTTCCTAGAATTAAGTAAGCATTTTCATAATTTAGGGGTGAACAATATTAGATTTGTGGCAATATTAAGATTCTCTACTTTATCTCCCGCCTCTTCCATTTTATAATGTAAACAATGAGCACACAACTTATTTAACTTGCATATTTCTACACCAGAGTTCTGAATTAGCTTTTAGTATCCCCTCTCATTGGTCCCATATACAGTAAAGTTAGAATTACAAAAAGACATCAAAAGAAAACTTCTAAATACACAGCTATTACAGCTATCCACTACAATAAAAATACAGAATATTTAGAGTTATCTATCTTAAAAGACATTTGACATAAGTGTAAATTCAATTCCACTTGGGGGATTGTTAACTCTGCCATGGCTGTATTGTTGTCATGACCGTGTGTCTGTCTATCTGTAGACAGGTCAAGTTCCAACTTCAATCCCATCAAATTTGGAGAGTAATCCGGATCACCGTCTGGATACAAGAAATATCAAAGATCCGTATTTTCCAATTTACTTTTTATTGCATGCCTTGGTTAAGATCTGCGCTCCTTAAGTGCTCTTGTATTAATAAGAACATTCCATATCCTTCAAACGTGACAGAAAATGGGGGTATGCAAATTTGAAAAAGGAATTTTTCACTTTTGGGGTTGCATATGGTAGTATCAACTACAAATTATAGTCACAGTACCAACCCCGTCTCTATATATGTACTTTACAAAAACTCACAAACTTATTCATGAACAAGTAGCTTAGTATGTTAAATCCCTTTTAACCACAGGAAACATCAAAGTTATAAGCAACAGAAAAAAATTACTGAAATGTTGGAAATTATATAACCAATATAAATTATATAACCATATAAACTCTTTAGTTATTTTTGTACATTGTAGGTATTTTTGTTGACCTATAACTATTCAAAGAACTGTTAACTATGATTGATGTATTACAGTAAATCATTTTATTGTTTCAGATAAAAAAACATTTATCATTTTATGAAAAAGTCAGCTCTGTAATTAAGGTTATAAGCATAATTACTTGCTAAAACTTTAGTACAAATGCTATCATTTCCAATTGGATTAGCATTAAATGTTTCTGAAGACTTATTTTATTATTTTCTGAAGATTTAAATTTGATACGCATGTCCATACAATGCAAAAAAACATAATTATTTAAAACATGTTTTTTTGTTTTGATTAGATTTCAGTTAAAACAGCAATCATAAATTCTAAGGCAAAAGGACACAATAAAACCAATCACAAATTAAAACAAATCAAACCTTAATAAAGCACAAAACATAAACATCAGTTAAGTAAGAAAAAAAAACAAAACACAGCTTTACAATTCCTTTACCACCCTATCCTATCGCAAGCTGCAACAGAAAAAATAAAGAGTGAGGAATCTAAAATGTCACAGAAATCTAAAACTCGCCACTCATGAACTTCTAGTAAATTTTAAGAAGATGCTGCTCTTTTTTGGAAAAGTTATGTTTTATTTTAGTAATCCCTGTTATAATAGCAATAAATGCAGTAAATATAATTCAACTTTAATTATTGTGTTGGTATTTTAGGATGTGGTGATTTTAAGAAGTGGCTTAAATTTTAGATTTCTTGCTGCACATTTTCAGTAAACTATAAACGATACAAGTAAAGGAGACAAAGCTTAACAATTCTGCCACCCCAATTCCACCCCATAAGCAAAACAGTAAACTAGAGTTTTAAACTGTAAAACATTCCACAAAAACTGGTCTGATTTTATTATATGATATGCTGACAGCAAAAATTAAGTGACAATTAACAGTCCATATTAACACTAACATGCCAAGAAGTATGTCACACATAAATATTTTATGCTACATATAAGAAGAGATGTGTAACAACATCCGTGAATTAACCATTGAAGGGGCAGAATTAAAGAATTAAATTATATTTTACTAACTTGGTATACATTTTATAACAAAAAGGTCTCCAATAAGAACCTTCAAATACAAAACTCTTTCATTTTACCCCTGTCACCGGGTTCCATGTTAAATATCAGCTCTTGTTAATTTTAGCAAATGTTTATTTTAAAGTGTCAGCACAGTTTCATCTTCCCACAAAATATAGCACATAGCTGGTCCAAGAGACTGGACTATGGGTCACTGGCCATGCCATTCTAAAAGTCAGACCCACACTAAGTTGTACAGATTCTTAACAATCACACAACATGTACAGACACTGTTTCATATTAGTAATGTCACATGATTATAAAATGTTATTTTAGGATGAACGGAGCAAAGCCAAGGTGTATTTAACATAAAAATCATAAAACAAACAGTGTCTCATGTTAAAAAGGGATTCACAAATACATCTTAACTGGAGTAGTTTAAGGGACATGGTGTTTTAGAAATATACTTTTGGATTACAATTATTACTGGTCAGTATACTAGGGTGTTACTATGTAGGTCAGCTGGCTGGTGTTCATGTAGATACATTGGTACAGGTAAATTGAATATACAAGATGGACTCTATTAATTACCAATGTCATTTTGAAAAAGCTGACAACCTTAGCCAAAACACCTCTAATACTGGTGTACTCTATTAATTACCAATGTCATTTGGAGAAGCTGACAACCTCAGCCAAAACACCTCTAATACTGGTGTACTCTATTAATTACCAATGTCATTTGGAGAAGCTGACAACCTCAGCCAAAACACCTCTAATACTGATGTACTCTTTTAATTACCAATGTCATTTTGGAAAAGCTGACAACCTTAGCCAAAACACCTCTAATACTGGTGTACTCTATTAATTACCAATGTCATTTGGAGAAGCTGACAACCTCAGCCAAAACACCTCTAATACTGGTGTACTCTATTAATTACCAATGTCATTTGGAGAAGCTGACAACCTCAGTCAAAACACCTCTAATACTGGTGTACTCTATTAATTACCAATGTCATTTGGAGAAGCTAACAACCTCAGCCAAAACACCTTTAATGTTATATAACTGTGTAAAATTATACCACCACCATATTTCTACAATCTGCTGATAAAGCTCAGTAAAATTATCAACCCTTAATATATATAACCATGCAAAAGTTACACAAAGTTCACCACTTGAAAATTCCTCTTCTATACACATTAAATCATCAATACTTCCAGATCATGTTATTTCTAAGTTATCTCTATGAGTTATAATCATCTGTGAATAAATCATATTACTTAGATCAAAGTAACCCTTAATTAGCCACATGTTGTTATAGGAATAAAAGACATATTTGAGTGCTTTATGATGGTTTTAAACTATCGAGCGGCTGTATTAAAGCCACGAAGCCCGAAGGGAATTTGTCTTTTATTCCTATTCTAAAATGGTTACACTAATATTTTGGTCAAAATAAGCAGTAAATCTTACGCAAAATTCATAACAAATCCAGCGCGATGTTGGCTGTTCCATTAACTAAACGTGCTTAGTGATGGATGTGCAAACAGCCTTTTGATAAAAATCCCCACTGAATTATTTAACTTTATATTTGCTGCATATAATTTACATTTTGTTTTACCGTGAGTTGTTTGTTTACATTTGTATGTGAAGGGATGATGTATGTAGAATTCAACAGCGTTACTTTATTTACCGTTCTATATTCACGATTTCTGAATTGCGCAAAAGATGTGTCCAAGGTCACTGCGCAGCCTACCATTTTAGAATATATATTATTACATAATCATTTCCAATTTCATCAAAATTACACTCCATTTATTTTGAAAAAGTAACAGAATTTTAGCTTCATATAAGATTCACTTGATAGAAGTGTTTCAGAACAAACCACACAAAACTTGCATCATGTAAAATTACAACAAAACAAACATTAGAAATTATAAGAGTGTGTAGAGTGTGATCATTTTATTATAGGGAGAAGTGGCTTAGTTTCTACACAAAGTATAAAACCTTAAAACCATTTGTACTCATCTATACAGCAGATTGTAAAGACACATTAAACCCAAACAAAATTAGACAGACATTAATTCTGCATCAGTGATATCCCTAGGTATCATCCTTATACTACATATGATCAAAGCAATATTTTAACCCATGCAATAATTAGTGCCTGACATTACTGTTTTTACCTGGCCTGAGTGCATGTTAAGATTAAACCTGTGATGCCAGAACAGGAAAAAATAATCTACCCATTTATAATGAGTATGTACATTTGTAAAACTATTCCACATGAACATCTAAAAACTAAAGTTTGAACTGCATATTTTTATGTTGCTGGGGAAAAAAACTCACCTGTGCAGTGGTAATATCATACAGTACACATTACACAACTATCTGCTAAAGAAAGTATCATATTTCAAATGAGAAAAAAACTTTTGGAATAATTTTTATATCAAAACTCTCAGTAAAAAAATATCCTAAAATGAATAATCATATCACCGTCATCAAAATCCTTTTTGAATCAGATTTAAAGAGCCCTGCTCCACATATATAGCTGTAAAACCTTTTAATCATTCAAGCAACAGAAATAAAAAAAAAATCTGTTTATGAAACTAATTGACCAAGAGTATTTTAGTGTAGGGACAAAGTACACATGATCCCCAACTCTATCAATATTCATATTGATGTACTGTATTAACATTCAGTAAAAGCAAATTATGTACTCATAAATTCATGTCTCGTAGATATAAGGGGAAACAGATTCAAAATTAATATACACTATATATGCAACTATCTGTATATACAAACCAGGAATTTATAGTTAAATTGAGTAGGATTAAAGTAAGTGAGTAGGAGCTTAAAATTCATATTTAATAGCACCTTAAAACACTTTGTGTGACCATATAATGATAAAGCTTGCAGATATTACAATATTAGCTTGATATTTAGGTTATTTACTGAGTCAGGTAAGAAATCCAGTTCATACACTGACTTTTATACACTCCAGGAACATATTTCTACAACTATAAGAACTTAACAATGGCAAACTGGAAAATAACATTCCACTAAATCTATTTTTCAATGCAACCAAACACACGGCAAATACATGCAGTGAAAATCTACAAGATTGATTTTACATTGGTACATTATGTACAGTCAATGAGCTTTATCAAGCTTTGAAGGGAAGGGCCCATTGTAAATGTACTTTATATTCAAATGGTGAATAATTTCACAGAATATGCAGAAAGTTACACAGTGTTTTAGGCATATAGTATAGTTACATAAGTAAAAATAATTCTAAGTATTTTATGTCCAAAAGGTAAATACACTAATCCTAATAGAACTTATGAAATTGATAGGTACACATTTAATGTACAAATAGTCAACAATTCTACCTTCTATATATGAAGTTCCTTACTTATATAAAGAAATTGTCCTGGCATTACATCAATGAAAATTGCAAATACACATTTATATCAACACTGTTATAAAACTAAAAAAATCAATCGCTTCTGTTTGAATCTATTAAACTATGTCTATTCAACTGTTATGTACAAAGAATGTTTCTAGCACAAGGCTACACATTGCAAAATAAATGTTGTAATATGGAGTTTAGGTCATTATGATGCTTGGGATATTATTACATGCTCCCTCAACACATTAGTTTGAGTGAAAATGTAACTGATCACACACAAGCATGTAGATAATGTATCAACAAATGCAAATAATATTCATTGAAAAGGCTAGCACCAACAGTAGTATTGAACAGCATATTGAAAAGAGTGTGGTTGAATCAGGGCAAACAGAAGGATAAAGTGTACATGTAAATACAGTGCTTCATATTATTTTGTTTCATAAGTATTTTGTTCTGAATGTTTTCTAGACAGTTTGAGAAATATTAGTGCTGCATGTTGGTAAATTTATGTTGAAACAGGATAATTTACAGAATTATTAGAACTATGCTGTTAATTGAAGGTAATTAATGCAAATGACTATATTTATCTCTATCATCTGAAGAAAAGTGTTAAAAATTGCAAATAACTACATTTATCATCTGAGGAAAGGTGTGTTAAAATGAAATCAACTACTGTTAACTTTATCTTCTGAAGAAACGTGAATGATCAAATTAAAAATACTTGAGCATTTAAGTTCACTTGTTATATAACTGTTATGCAACCCTATAGGCGTAAGAGAAAGTTTAGAAAAAGTGGAGATACTAGCAGCAAATATTTAAACAAAGTCAGTACTGCAGCTATTAGAACAATCTAAAGTTTCAGCTGTAAGACCGAGGATTCAAGCAAACATGGCGACTGGATCAATCAAAGTGGGGAAAGATGTTCCTAAGGATATCAGCAAAATGCTTACAGAAATTCTGGAAAAAATTGCACCTATTGAAACAATAAGCAGTAATTTAGAAAAACTTACCGATCAGTTTCATAGCCTAAATAGCTAAGTATCAGGCCACACAGACAAGCTTGTTGAGTTAGAACAAAAAGTAGAAAGCACAAATATTGAGCTAGAAACTATTAAAGGAAAAATTTCTGAGCATCCAAAGTGTTGAGAGGGAGCATTAGAAAACGACTTACTGAAGTTGAAGATTGAAAAACTGGAGGACATGCATAAGAAACAGGAATTGTTTCTGAGACAGGATAATATAATTTTTGAAGGAATTCCTGAGACCAAAAATGAAAGCTGTGCAGAATTAGTTTATGACATTTTGGTCAATAACCTGGAGATCCCAGATGCTAGAAGCACAATAAAATTTCTGAGGATACACCGGGTTGGGCATAACAAAAGTCCTGGTCTTACTCCAAGGCTGCAAGTAATGACTACCAGAAACCACAACCTATTATAGCTAAGTGTATGCTAAGTGAGGATAAGCATCATATTATGAGCCACAAACATCTACTTGCTAATAGTGGCCACAAAATCTGGATAAACCATGATTATCCAGAATGCATGAAGCAATCAAGAAGGGTGTTGCAACCCATTTTAAAACTGGCTAAGCTTCAGGACAAGTCCGCCACAATCCGGGGAGACAAGCTGAAATATAAGGGAAGAGAATACACTGCAGAAAATGTGCACGACACAAATTTGGATATAGCATCCCTCAGTATGAGAAGTGATGGAAATACAATCCTGTTTTATGGCAGATATACACCCTTAAGTAACTTTATCCAGTCCACCTTTCCTTGGATGGCAGATTCTTCAGCTCTGTGGAGCAATACTACCAGTACAATCTAGCCATGCACTGCAAGGAGAGAGGATTAGCCCAGGAAATCCTCCTACAACGTGATCCATCTGTCATAAAATCACTTTCCAGAAATTTGAAACCTATAGATTGGTCTGGTTCCAAATCATATCAAGTGATGAAACAAGCCCTGCTATGCAAGTTTGAACAACCAAAGATGAAAGCCCTTTTGAAAAATACAGGAGAGCAACTGTTGGCAGAGTGCAACAAGTTCGACCAATACTTTGGTACTGGTCTTAAAACTTCAGCCCCAAAGGCATGGAATGATAAGAACTGGAGTGGAAGAAACAAACTAGGGTCATTGTTGATGCAGGTGAGGTCAGAAATTTAGGCTGTTTGGTAGAGACTACTTGAGAGACAGTAAAATTTTCAATTATTATTTATTTAAATGGAGATTTTGGAGTAGACTACCTATAAATTCCATGGAAGCATGAATTTTTTTTTTTTAACCATATAGTGTGTGGTAGAGACTACTGGAGAGACATAAAAAAACTTCTGTTTATTATTTAGATCAGAAAACTTTTCAGAGTTAATGACAATTTAGAATTTTTATAGTATCATGAAAGATCTCTGACATTAATCATAGGGGTTTTTTTTTTTTGAGAACTGTGACTGTTCATATGCCAAATATTTAAATAATGAAATATTGAGACAATGTTTCGTGTTAATGTTGTGGCATGTAATAGTAGTATTAAATTAGTAATTTTGAGTAAAACTATTTTGTGATTGTTTATTTATCAAATATTTAAATAATGAAATACTCAAGACGATGTTTGGTGTTAAGGTTGTGGCATGTAATAATAGTAGCAAATTAGTAATATTGAGTAAAAGTATTTTGTGTGTTTGGTACATGCTCTTTCTATTAATTTTTCTTCATTGTTGCATACCAGCTATGTATGTTTGTGGTGCAAAAATTATCTATTTTGTGAGAATGATTGGATTTTATGTTGAAATATTTAAGAATTAACATCCTGAAACCAAGGTTCCAGGAAAAGCTTTGGAACAGAAACCAAAAACGAAAGTCATCTCACCATTAGTTGTTGAGAATGATCCAGTAGTTATCTCATTGACCAAGAAAGAAATGCACATATTTGTATGTAAATGAATTCGGCTTGGAATTGAATTTATCCATTCGCATTTGAAATATCTCAGAATTAACATTGTCAGATGCTCTAATTTTGGAGGGAAAATTTTTCAAGCTAGAATTGAAATCAAGAATTTGAACCTAATTCACATACAAGATCATATCTGATATCTCAGATGAGTTCTGGGGCAGAGGGGCGTCATTAGAGGGCTTAAACATGCTTGGCAAAATTCTGATGAACTATCACGATAGAGTTAAAACTAATGATCAATCAAAAGATAAGAAAGCGAATACCGAGGTGGAAAAAGAAGATATTGAAAGGAATTCATCTCGCCAAAAATCTTATGAACATGATAGTGATGTGATTCTTTTGAGGTATTCAGTACTCAAAGGCATAATTCCAGAAAGACTCTCCAGTAAATTTGTAAGTGAATAAGCGTGTGCATTCACAGCTTTAAGTGCTTTGTAGTATGTTGACAGTTGTAACAAACTATATAAGTGTATAGTTCTCCAAATGATCACAAATGATATGATATCAAAAGGCCCAGCAGAAATAACAACTGAAATGGAATCACTGGTACTAAAAATTCATTGGAAAAGGAAACCAAAGAGTGTTATCATCTCAGCTGCTCCACCAGTCAAAGATCCACAAATGAACTGTGCTATATCAATTACCAATGCTATGTGTAGGAAGTTTGCAAATAGAAGCAAATTGTCAGTTTTTGTATTCATGATAATTTCTACTACAGGGGCCAGCAAGACTAACGTCTCTTCCTTCCTGATGGAATCAACTTGAGTTCAGAAGGCACAAAGCTTCTATCAAATAACCTTAAACAAATCCTCATCCTACAGATAACAACAATGGAAAAGCTGGGACCAGGGTCCTCAGAGGTGAAAGGATTATTATGCTCAATATAAATATTGGAACAATGGTGATACATACAAGCAAAACACAAACTGGGGATAAAAAAGTGTTTTGAGTATTTTGAAATGTGTCAAAACTTAACTTGCAATAAGCTAGGTGAAAAGTGTACAAAGTGCAATATTTGTGTTATGAAAATATGTAAGAATCAATATTGTAAACTTAACATAAAACATGAAGATAATCATTACAGTACAAATTATAATAGTGTGAGTATTTGTTCTTGTTGTTTCCAAAGGGAATTTCCTTTTAGTAAGTTATTTTCATTGAATTGTGTTAGAACTAAGGATAGAATTAAAGATCTGAATAGAATGGAATATGAAATACTAAAGGAATCTGAATTGTGTCAAAATCTTAATAACGATATTAACTTATGTTTTAAAGATATAAGAAGTAAAAGCTGCTTATATTATACAATTGATGAATTTAATAAGACTACTGATAACAAATTGTGTGACTACAGCATTCACTTAAACCTTCGCAGTATACACAAGAATTTTGAGAGTTTGCAGATTATGCTTGAGTCTCTAAAAGTGAAATTAGATGCATTTGCTATTACAGAAACATGGTTGGCAAAAAGTGATATGTCATTGCTTATGTTAAATGTGTATAACATGCATTATATAAATAGAGAGTTCAGCAAAGGGGGTGGTGTTTGTATATATGCTAAAAATTCTGCCATTTTAAAACTAATTGAAGGCCTATCACTTAGTGAAAAAGGGGTATATGGAATGTACAGCTTCAGTTCGGCAACAAAAGAGTTTTGGTGTCATGTGTATATAGACCACCAAATTGTTATTTGATGAATTTTAATGAGAATTTTTTTTACTTATGTTGAAGAGTTAACTAAAGCAAATTCGGATGTATACATATACAATAACTTCAATGTTGATATGCTTACACAGCTGATAGCACCTCTTTAATTGATAATATCTGGTGCAATAAAATTGTTGACATTGAGAAGACCTTATCTGGGATATTTATTGAAGATATGTTGGACCATTTACCAGTGTTCTACATTCAAAACATTAAACCTGAAAGTGAACAATATGAGCCAAATTTAGAAAATTATCTTTTTAGACAGGAAAATAGTGCAAATATTTGCAAATTCTTCGAAGAATTATGCAATTTTAATTGGGATTATATTAGCTGTGTTAGTGATGTAAATGAAGATTTTAATAAATTCCACGATGCATATCTATCAATATATAATTCATGCTGCCCTCTAAAGGAAGTTATTAAAAAACAACCAAATTATAAAGTTTGGATTGGAAGCAATACTTCTGTAATAAATTAAATGAATCAAAGGATGATATAAAAAGGACTTGGACTATCATGAATACAATTATTCGGAGGAGAAATAAAGTAAATAGAAATATATCTGATTCATTTATTCACAATAACTGCATCATAAAGGGGATCTTAACATAGGCAACGCCATCAATGAATATTTTGTGAATATTGGGCCAAACCTAGCAACCAAAATAAAAAAGAATACTAACATAAGTCATGCACAATTTACGAATATCAGCAGCACAGATACAGTGTTTTTAAAACCAGTAATAGAAAATGAGATATTAAATATTGTGAAAAAGTTTAAGGGAAAAATGTCAATGAGTTATGATGAAGAGAAAATGAAAACTGTTAAAAGCATTATTCATAGTATTGTTGTCCCTCTAACACATTTTTTAAACAGATCAATCAGCACTGGGGTATTCCTAGAAAGACTGAAACTTGCCAAAATAATTCCAGTTTTTAAAAGTGGAAATAAGAAAAAATTATCAGCAATTATCAGCCGGTGTCTATCTTGGCACAATTTTCTAAAATTCTTGAAAACTTATTCTATAATAGACTAGTTAGTTAGTTAGTTTTATAGAAAAGCAAAAATTATTTTCCTGTCACCAATATGGTATCAGAAAAACTGTTTGTCTAAATACGCAGTAGGAGATATGGCAGAGTTAATATCTGATGCAATTGACAAAAATGAATACAGCATTGGACTTTTTCTAGATTTAAGGAAAGCCTTTGACACCAATGACCATTACATTTGGGTACTGGGAATTATTATTGATGAAAAATTAAATTGGAAAGAATAGATCTTGAATATTGAAAATAACGTAAGTAAGATATTGGACTCATGCATAGGAGGAAAGGTCGATTAGACAGTAAATCATTACTAATGTTATACTCAGCAGTTATTCTACCATACTTACACTACTGTGCTGAAATATGGGGAAACACTTATGACTGCAGAATAGATAAATTGATAAAATTACAGAATCGGGCTATGAGTGTGATTGGCTCCTTAAAATACAGAGATTCAACAAACAACACATACAATACATTCAAATGTTTAAAGTTACAAGATATAATAAAACTCAGAACATGTACTCGTATTTTCAAAGCTGACAGGAATTTGTTACCACCTAAACTAACTGAACGATATATATATGTTAAGCACGTTCATAACTATAAAACAAGGAACTGTGGAAAAATCTATCAGAATATCCCCCAAATTTTCCAGAAAAGTAGATGTCTAAGTATTATAGGGGTTTAACTGTACAATCAAATTCCATCACATATAAGATTGTCACCATCTATGATAAGTTTCAAAAAGAGATTAAAAGAAGAATTCGTCACTAAATATAAAGACACTACCTAGCTAATAAAGTATGTTATGTCAAATTAGAGTTACAGATCTGTGTACAAAATTGCAACAGTATTGTAGCGTGCCGAGGGTAGTGATATGGTTCCAACATGAATAGTAATATTTGATTAATGGTTCATATTATAACTTCAAGATTTAAACATAATGAATTGTCTGAATTGTCTATTCTCATTTAGAATGATTTCCCTGAAAGACCAAGTTCAACCCACATTATTTAATTATTCTAGGTTCAACAAACTAACAAACACTATGTACAAATATGTACAACCCAGTATAACTGGGGCTGGCCACTTCCCTCCCTCTAATTCCCTAGATCATATTAGAAGAAAAGTTTAAATTGTATCCATGAAATTTACCTATCAATTTCCTCCCCCTTTTACTCCTAACCCAAGTTTACAAAATAAACCTCACCCTTCTTGTGCAGATCTGGGCATCTTGACAGTCTTCGGACTTTAATGCTACAGAAGTGCTGTAGAAGTGCTGTCTCCTTAGGGAGAAAGTGAACCAGGAAGAAACACTCCAAAGTTGGCCCTTTTATAGGGAATAACTGGGTCAACAACTGTCTAGCAGTAAAATGCATTTTTGTGATTGGATTAAAAATCCCCAAATGACCTGTTGAACTTTGGCATTTACCTGATTGGACAAGAGCTTGAGATGTTTAACCCTTGTAGTAGCAAAGATGGCTGACTTCCTGTTCTCCCACTTCAAAACTTTAACAACAAACTATGATTGAAGGAAGATATATAAACAGGTAAAAAGTATGTGAAATGTAATAAAGTAGCCAACATAATGTTATAAATGTACTTTCAATGTGATTTAATGTGATTAACGATGTAAAATTACCGGCAGTTGTCGATAGTTGAAACTCTGCATTAACGGCATCGCCGATACACAACAATACCCCCCACCAACTAAAGAGGGTTTGTCCCCAAACATAGCTGAAAAAATAAACATATTAAAACAACATGACAAAAAAAAATCTTTATTCATAAAAAATACACAATATAAAATACAATTACTAGACATTAGTTACTGTTGGTAGAATCTCGGATCACCCTTCAAATAATATTCGGTGTACTTGCACGGCTTCGGCAAAAATCCATACAATGGCTTCATGCTATGCACATCAACTGGAACCAGTTTCCATTCCATTGACACATGAGTTGGTGAGGCTGGTCCAGCTAAGTCACCTTTGGGTGAACTCCCTTCCATCACTCTGACATTATTATTACCATCAAGATCTTCCTCAATCAAGTCAGGGAAGACAAATTCATCAATATCCGACATAGTCGGAGTCCTGGGCGGTGAACCCACAAAAGGTGACATGGTCACACATCCACCAGGAGCGGCCCCAATAGGGGACCTAGACCTGCTCCTACCCCTATCAGATTTACACATCATAGGGTCCTTATGGCATAACCCAGCATGATTCCTCTTGTGGTGGTCACGCAACAAACATTTCTTGTGAAATGGAAATGTGAAAGTGCAGCCAAAACCACACTTTGCCAATCTGCTATGATCTTCTTTCTCATGCCTCTCGAGTACATCCTTCTTGACTGTGGTGAAACTACACCTATGACAACTGAAGCGAACTCTAAAAATATAAAAATGAAAACAAACATGCACTGTACATTTATAAAATGCTATTTTCAAACTTCTTAGGAAGTTTCACTTGTCTCCCTGAACGAGTTGTAACACACTCTGTAGATTTAGTCTTAGGACTACAATGTGTTTCTAAAACTTTTGACTTGGGACTTTCAATAGATTCTGCTACCCCATCTGTCCCATTTGATACATTTCCATCTGTTGTCTCAACCCTGCTTTGTGACTTACTATGCCCCAACTTAAGTCTGTCATAATGTACAATCTTTATTTTGGAACTAAAGAAAAAGATCTACTTCCTGCTTGTGCAAAGACTTGAAGGTTGATAAGCTTTGTTTATCTGCCTGATATAATTTACTCTGGGTAAATTGTATTTCGACTGGTAAAATTATTCTCAGTCTCATCAGAGGCTATGAGATATTCAGGTCCTTGGTCCCTAAGGTACTTTTGGCTTCCACAGGGGGAGCCCCCGGTTCAGAGCCTGGTTCAGGGCCGGTTCAGAGCCGGTTCAGGAGCCTGGTTGCAGGCTCCAGGTTGTGTAGGGAATTCCTGAAGTGTGGAGTGAATGTGTCTCAATTATCATGTGTATTTTGATTATTGATTTTTTCACTCAGATTTAAGTACTATAAAAATACAACTATATTGTCCTCATTTCGTAATTGATGGTGAGTATGGGTATCTCATTACCAGGCTTTTGTTAAGTCTCTATTTATAGGTTCCATCCAAATGAGAGTAGTTGCTAGCTTCATTAAAATTTTATTATTATGCTTCCTTATGTAATTATATTCTTTTGTGAATATAATTCATAATATAAGTCATACAGAGACAAGTTTGTGTCATAGAAATATTTATTTTAATATGCTTTATTCACCATATTATCTTTATTTTTATAATAGGTAGTTATATTATTTTAATATCTGTTAAAAAATAAAAATAACTTTAATTATTATATATAATATATTAGTATGTGTATTTATTTTTAATATTAACCAATTTGTGTTTAGTTAATTAGTTATAAATAATATTGGTTTAAAATACTCCAAATATTTAAATATATTTTATACATATGAATATATTTATGTTGTGTTTTTGTACAGTATAATAAAATCAGTATAAAATAATAAATTATGTTATTATTGTTATAAACCTTTTCTGGTTTTGGATAGTATTAATGTGGCGTCTTAAACTTGACTTGTGTTTAAAATCTTGGTTGCACTGACCACATTTATAATTGTTTTTATCCATACTTGTTATTTATGATTTTAACCATCCAAGTACTAAAAATGACTTAGTGACTGATTTTGTGATGTCATTCAATTGTATGACATTTTTACACGATGACGTAATTGTTACGATTACGTCACTGCTATAAATCACTTTTTATATAATATTGAAGTGTTATTTTATTTTTAAATAATTTTTATTTTATTTAGAAATAATTTATTATTTTTTATTTTATTTAAAGTGATCTATAATATTATATCTCATGCTCTGGAATATATAAACATGCTTATTTTATTTAAAATAATCCTAAGTGCAATTATAAATGTCATTTGTGCGATATTTATAAAATGCCTATTAAATAACTCATATTAATAGTGATTATTTTTAAACCTTTTTGGGTTATTTTTAGGTGAATTCTGGTGATCTTCATGGCCATATAAGAAGAAAGAAGGGTGACTACTGAGTGCATTATAGTCAGGATAATAACCAAGAAGAATCACACAAATTGGTTTATGCCCATGGGAGCCAGAGAGTGCAGTTTGAATATCCAGGACAACTCAATACGCCTACGCTTGGAAGTATTGGATGCTTCAAACTTTGGTGTACACCACTCTAGCACAGAGTATTGCATGTTTTTGTGATTATGTCCATCACTTGTGAAGTGACGTAAGAAAGGGGTGTCTATTTTATCTGCCTTTTGTACAGAATGTCTGTGTTCATACATTCTTTGTCTAAATGCGCGTGAGGTTTCTCCCACATAATGTTTGTTGCATTTGGAGCAGGTAATCAGGTATATGACATTGGTTATTTCACATGAGAAATGTTTGGGTAAGTTTTGAGGGTTGAATAACTTGTGTGTGAAGTTACATTGTACTGTTCCTTTCTTTTTGATTAAGGGGCAGTATGTGCATTTACCGAGTCTGGTGCATACAGGTAAGTATGGTTTTGTCCTTGATTCAGTAGTGGGGGGGGGGGTAAATGAGAGTGGCATTTGTTAATTTATGATATTACAAGTTTGAGTGGCCAATTTGCCAGTGCCTTAGTTTCAAATCTGTCCATAAACAGGTTTGCAAAGTTTGGTGCTGTTGCTGTGCCCATTGCAGTGCCACCTATTTGGAGATAGTGGTCTCCATTGAAACTAAAGCTCATAGAGTGTTGTGGTACGTCATTTTGATCTCTACTGAAGAATTCCATCAGTTCTAATCTTCTGTGGAATTCTTTAGAGCCTAACCATATCTGAGATTTGTCAGGTAGGCCAGGTGTTGGACAGAAGGTAAGTCCCTTCTCTAGGGCGGTTATTTGGTCCTTGTCCAAGGTGACATTAGATATATTTATTACTGTATGTCCAATATAACTTTCAAACTTGGTATTCTTAGGTAAGATACCAGGTTGTGCGGTTTTGGCCTCAGATCTGAGGGTGTCTAAAAAGTATGGTTCCTCAATGCTAGACATGTTTGGAATGAACCTTATTTTGAATTACGGGTGGGTTGGCCTTAAGGTAAGTTTTGTTATAGTTGGGGGAGCCTGGTGGGTTCCAGGTTATCTTAACCAGGATGTTTGGTGGTACCTGGTTGTATTTTTTACGGTTCATTGAAACATGCAGAGAAAAAAATGGGTGTATTTATTGAATAGACCACGTATAGGTATCTAGTTTTTTATGTAGGATATATATACATAAATAAAACATTGATTTTAATAGTCCATATTTGGTTTGGGGAATGAACTCTCTTTCGTTTTGGAGGTTTATTCCTACTGGACATGGGTTGCTCAAGTTGTTCTTTAACAGCATTGAGGGTTTTCAATGTCTCTTCAGATATCCTGGTGTCTGGCATAGGTGTATCATAACCACTTGCAGGTTCTGAGGTCATTCTGACATTAGACATGGCATTACAGAATTCAGTCTGGCTAGCAGTTGTTGAAGGAGCACTCATAGTAAAAACTAAAGAAAAAGATCTACTTCCTGCTTGTGCAAAGACTTGAAGGTTGATAAGCTTTGTTTATCTGCCTGATATAATTTACTCTGGGTAAATTGTATTTCGACTGGTAAAATTATTCTCAGTCTCATCAGAGGCTATGAGATATTCAGGTTCTTGGTCCCTAAGGTACTTTTGGCTTCCACAGGGGGAGCCCCCGGTTCAGAGCCTGGTTCAGGGCCGGTTCAGAGCCGGTTCAGGAGCCTGGTTGCAGGCTCCAGGTTGTGTAGGGAATTCCTGAAGTGTGGAGTGAATGTGTCTCAATTATCATGTGTATTTTGATTATTGATTTTTTCACTCAGATTTAAGTACTATAAAAATACAACTATATTGTCCTCATTTCGGAATTGATGGTGAGTATGGGTATCTCATTACCAGGCTTTTGTTAAGTCTCTATTTATAGGTTCCATCCAAATGAGAGTAGTTGTTAGCTTCATTAAAATTTTATTATTATGCTTCCTTATGTAATTATATTCTTTTGTGAATATAATTCATAATATAAGTCATACAGAGACAAGTTTGTGTCATAGAAATATTTATTTTAATAAGCTTTATTCACCATATTATCTTTATTTTTATAATAGGTAGTTATATTATTTTAATATCTGTTAAAAAATAATAAGCATGTTTATATATTCCAGAGCATGAAATAAAAAATAATAAATTATTTCTAAATAAAATAAAAATTATATATAATAATTAAAGTTATTTTTATTTTTTAACAGATATTAAAATAATATAACTACCTATTATAAAAATAAAGATAATATGGTGAATAAAGCTTATTAAAATAAACATTTCTATGACACAAACTTGTCTCTGTATGACTTATATTATGAATTATATTCACAAAAGAATATAATTACATAAGGAAGCATAATAATAAAATTTTAATGAAGCTAACAACTACTCTCATTTGGATGGAACCTATAAATAGAGACTTAACAAAAGCCTGGTAATGAGATACCCATACTCACCATCAATTACGAAATGAGGACAATATAGTTGTATTTTTATAGTACTTAAATCTGAGTGAAAAAATCAATAATCAAAATACACATGATAATTGAGACACATTCACTCCACACTTCAGGAATTCCCTACACAACCTGGAGCCTGCAACCAGGCTCCTGAACCGGCTCTGAACCGGCCCTGAACCAGGCTCTGAACCGGGGGCTCCCCCTGTGGAAGCCAAAAGTACCTTAGGGACCAAGAACCTGAATATCTTATAGCCTCTGATGAGACTGAGAATAATTTTACCAGTCGAAATACAATTTACCCAGAGTAAATTATATCAGGCAGATAAACAAAGCTTATCAACCTTCAAGTCTTTGCACAAGCAGGAAGTAGATCTCTTTCTTTAGTTTTTACTATGAGTGCTCCTTCAACAACTGCTAGCCAGACTGAATTCTGTAATGCCATGTCTAATGTCAGAATGACCTCAGAACCTGCAAGTGGTTATGATACACCTATGCCAGACACCAGGATATCTGAAGAGACATTGAAAACCCTCAATGCTGTTAAAGAACAACTTGAGCAACCCATGTCCAGTAGGAATAAACCTCCAAAACGAAAGAGAGTTCATTCCCCAAACCAAATATGGACTATTAAAATCAATGTTTTATTTATGTATATATATCCTACATAAAAAACTAGATACCTATACGTGGTCTATTCAATAAATACACCCATTTTTTTCTCTGCATGTTTCAATGAACCGTAAAAAATACAACCAGGTACCACCAAACATCCTGGTTAAGATAACCTGGAACCCACCAGGCTCCCCTAACTATAACAAAACTTACCTTAAGGCCAACCCACCCGTAATTCAAAATAAGGTTCATTCCAAACATGTCTAGCATTGAGGAACCATACTTTTTAGACACCCTCAGATCTGAGGCCAAAACCGCACAACCTGGTATCTTACCTAAGAATACCAAGTTTGAAAGTTATATTGGACATACAGTAATAAATATATCTAATGTCACCTTGGACAAGGACCAAATAACCGCCCTAGAGAAGGGACTTACCTTCTGTCCAACACCTGGCCTACCTGACAAATCTCAGATATGGTTAGGCTCTAAAGAATTCCACAGAAGATTAGAACTGATGGAATTCTTCAGTAGAGATCAAAATGACGTACCACAACACTCTATGAGCTTTAGTTTCAATGGAGACCACTATCTCCAAATAGGTGGCACTGCAATGGGCACAGCAACAGCACCAAACTATGCAAACCTGTTTATGGACAGATTTGAAACTAAGGCACTGGCAAATTGGCCACTCAAACCTGTAATATCATAAATTAACAAATGCCACTCTCATTTACCCCCCCACTACTGAATCAAGGACAAAACCATACTTACCTGTATGCACCAGACTCGGTAAATGCACATACTGCCCCTTAATCAAAAAGAAAGGAACAGTACAATGTAACTTCACACACAAGTTATTCAACCCTCAAAACTTACCCAAACATTTCTCATGTGAAATAACCAATGTCATATATCTGATTACCTGCTCCAAATGCAACAAACATTATGTGGGAGAAACCTCACGCGCATTTAGACAAAGAATGTATGAACACAGACATTCTGTACAAAAGGCAGATAAAATAGACACCCCTTTCTTACGTCACTTCACAAGTGATGGACATAATCACAAAAACATGCAATACTCTGTGCTAGAGTGGTGTACACCAAAGTTTGAAGCATCCAATACTTCCAAGCGTAGGCGTATTGAGTTGTCCTGGATATTCAAACTGCACTCTCTGGCTCCCATGGGCATAAACCAATTTGTGTGATTCTTCTTGGTTATTATCCTGACTATAATGCACTCAGTAGTCACCCTTCTTTCTTCTTATATGGCCATGAAGATCACCAGAATTCACCTAAAAATAACCCAAAAAGGTTTAAAAATAATCACTATTAATATGAGTTATTTAATAGGCATTTTATAAATATCGCACAAATGACATTTATAATCGCACTTAGGATTATTTTAAATAAAATAAGCATGTTTATATATTCCAGAGCATGAGATATAATATTATAGATCACTTTAAATAAAATAAAAAATAATAAATTATTTCTAAATAAAATAAAAATTATTTAAAAATAAAATAACACTTCAATATTATATAAAAAGTGATTTATAGCAGTGACGTAATCGTAACAATTACGTCATCGCGTAAAAACGTCATACAATTGAATGACATCACAAAATCAGTCACTAAGTCATTTTTAGTACTTGGATGGTTAAAATCATAAATAACAAGTATGGATAAAAACAATTATAAATGTGGTCAGTGCAACCAAGATTTTAAACACAAGTCAAGTTTAAGACGCCACATTAATACTATCCGAAACCAGAAAAGGTTTATAACAATAATAACATAATTTATTATTTTATACTGATTTTATTATACTGTACAAAAACACAACATAAATATATTCATATGTATAAAATATATTTAAATATTTGGAGTATTTTAAACCAATATTATTTATAACTAATTAACTAAACACAAATTGGTTAATATTAAAAATAAATACACATACTAATATATTATATATAATAATTAAAGTTATTTTTATTTTTTAACAGCTATTAAAATAATATAACTACCTATTATAAAAATAAAGATAATATGGTGAATAAAGCTTATTAAAATAAATATTTCTATGACACAAACTTGTCTCTGTATGACTTATATTATGAATTATATTCACAAAAGAATATAATTACATAAGGAAGCATAATAATAAAATTTTAATGAAGCTAACAACTACTCTCATTTGGATGGAACCTATAAATAGAGACTTAACAAAAGCCTGGTAATGAGATACCCATACTCACCATCAATTCCGAAATGAGGACAATATAGTTGTATTTTTATAGTACTTAAATCTGAGTGAAAAAATCAATAATCAAAATACACATGATAATTGAGACACATTCACTCCACACTTCAGGAATTCCCTACACAACCTGGAGCCTGCAACCAGGCTCCTGAACCGGCTCTGAACCGGCCCTGAACCAGGCTCTGAACCGGGGGCTCCCCCTGTGGAAGGCAAAAGTACCTTAGGGACCAAGAACCTGAATATCTCATAGCCTCTGATGAGACTGAGAATAATTTTACCAGTCGAAATACAATTTACCCAGAGTAAATTATATCAGGCAGATAAACAAAGCTTATCAACCTTCAAGTCTTTGCACAAGCAGGAAGTAGATCTTTTTCTTTAGTTTTTACTATGAGTGCTCCTTCAACAACTGCTAGCCAGACTGAATTCTGTAATGCCATGTCTAATGTCAGAATGACCTCAGAACCTGCAAGTGGTTATGATACACCTATGCCAGACACCAGGATATCTGAAGAGACATTGAAAACCCTCAATGCTGTTAAAGAACAACTTGAGCAACCCATGTCCAGTAGGAATAAACCTCCAAAACGAAAGAGAGTTCATTCCCCAAACCAAATATGGACTATTAAAATCAATGTTTTATTTATGTATATATATCCTACATAAAAAACTAGATACCTATACGTGGTCTATTCAATAAATACACCCATTTTTTTCTCTGCATGTTTCAATGAACCGTAAAAAATACAACCAGGTACCACCAAACATCCTGGTTAAGATAACCTGGAACCCACCAGGCTCCCCCAACTATAACAAAACTTACCTTAAGGCCAACCCACCCGTAATTCAAAATAAGGTTCATTCCAAACATGTCTAGCATTGAGGAACCATACTTTTTAGACACCCTCAGATCTGAGGCCAAAACCGCACAACCTGGTATCTTACCTAAGAATACCAAGTTTGAAAGTTATATTGGACATACAGTAATAAATATATCTAATGTCACCTTGGACAAGGACCAAATAACCGCCCTAGAGAAGGGACTTACCTTCTGTCCAACACCTGGCCTACCTGACAAATCTCAGATATGGTTAGGCTCTAAAGAATTCCACAGAAGATTAGAACTGATGGAATTCTTCAGTAGAGATCAAAATGACGTACCACAACACTCTATGAGCTTTAGTTTCAATGGAGACCACTATCTCCAAATAGGTGGCACTGCAATGGGCACAGCAACAGCACCAAACTATGCAAACCTGTTTATGGACAGATTTGAAACTAAGGCACTGGCAAATTGGCCACTCAAACCTGTAATATCATAAATTAACAAATGCCACTCTCATTTACCCCCCCACTACTGAATCAAGGACAAAACCATACTTACCTGTATGCACCAGACTCGGTAAATGCACATACTGCCCCTTAATCAAAAAGAAAGGAACAGTACAATGTAACTTCACACACAAGTTATTCAACCCTCAAAACTTGCCCAAACATTTCTCATGTGAAATAACCAATGTCATATACCTGATTACCTGCTCCAAATGCAACAAACATTATGTGGGAGAAACCTCACGCACATTTAGACAAAGAATGTATGAACACAGACATTCTGTACAAAAGGCAGATAAAATAGACACCCCTTTCTTACGTCACTTCACAAGTGATGGACATAATCACAAAAACATGCAATACTCTGTGCTAGAGTGGTGTACACCAAAGTTTGAAGCATCCAATACTTCCAAGCGTAGGCGTATTGAGTTGTCCTGGATATTCAAACTGCACTCTCTGGCTCCCATGGGCATAAACCAATTTGTGTGATTCTTCTTGGTTATTATCCTGACTATAATGCACTCAGTAGTCACCCTTCTTTCTTCTTATATGGCCATGAAGATCACCAGAATTCACCTAAAAATAACCCAAAAAGGTTTAAAAATAATCACTATTAATATGAGTTATTTAATAGGCATTTTATAAATATCGCACAAATGACATTTATAATCGCACTTAGGATTATTTTAAATAAAATAAGCATGTTTATATATTCCAGAGCATGAGATATAATATTATAGATCACTTTAAATAAAATAAAAAATAATAAATTATTTCTAAATAAAATAAAAATTATTTAAAAATAAAATAACACTTCAATATTATATAAAAAGTGATTTATAGCAGTGACGTAATCGTAACAATTACGTCATCGCGTAAAAACGTCATACAATTGAATGACATCACAAAATCAGTCACTAAGTCATTTTTAGTACTTGGATGGTTAAAATCATAAATAACAAGTATGGATAAAAACAATTATAAATGTGGTCAGTGCAACCAAGATTTTAAACACAAGTCAAGTTTAAGACGCCACATTAATACTATCCGAAACCAGAAAAGGTTTATAACAATAATAACATAATTTATTATTTTATACTGATTTTATTATACTGTACAAAAACACAACATAAATATATTCATATGTATAAAATATATTTAAATATTTGGAGTATTTTAAACCAATATTATTTATAACTAATTAACTAAACACAAATTGGTTAATATTAAAAATAAATACACATACTAATATATTATATATAATAATTAAAGTTATTTTTATTTTTTAACAGCTATTAAAATAATATAACTACCTATTATAAAAATAAAGATAATATGGTGAATAAAGCTTATTAAAATAAATATTTCTATGACACAAACTTGTCTCTGTATGACTTATATTATGAATTATATTCACAAAAGAATATAATTACATAAGGAAGCATAATAATAAAATTTTAATGAAGCTAACAACTACTCTCATTTGGATGGAACCTATAAATAGAGACTTAACAAAAGCCTGGTAATGAGATACCCATACTCACCATCAATTCCGAAATGAGGACAATATAGTTGTATTTTTATAGTACTTAAATCTGAGTGAAAAAATCAATAATCAAAATACACATGATAATTGAGACACATTCACTCCACACTTCAGGAATTCCCTACACAACCTGGAGCCTGCAACCAGGCTCCTGAACCGGCTCTGAACCGGCCCTGAACCAGGCTCTGAACCGGGGGCTCCCCCTGTGGAAGCCAAAAGTACCTTAGGGACCAAGAACCTGAATATCTCATAGCCTCTGATGAGACTGAGAATAATTTTACCAGTCGAAATACAATTTACCCAGAGTAAATTATATCAGGCAGATAAACAAAGCTTATCAACCTTCAAGTCTTTGCACAAACAGGAAGTAGATCTTTTTCTTTAGTTTTTACTATGAGTGCTCCTTCAACAACTGCTAGCCAGACTGAATTCTGTAATGCCATGTCTAATGTCAGAATGACCTCAGAACCTGCAAGTGGTTATGATACACCTATGCCAGACACCAGGATATCTGAAGAGACATTGAAAACCCTCAATGCTGTTAAAGAACAACTTGAGCAACCCATGTCCAGTAGGAATAAACCTCCAAAACGAAAGAGAGTTCATTCCCCAAACCAAATATGGACTATTAAAATCAATGTTTTATTTATGTATATATATCCTACATAAAAAACTAGATACCTATACGTGGTCTATTCAATAAATACACCCATTTTTTTCTCTGCATGTTTCAATGAACCGTAAAAAATACAACCAGGTACCACCAAACATCCTGGTTAAGATAACCTGGAACCCACCAGGCTCCCCCAACTATAACAAAACTTACCTTAAGGCCAACCCACCCGTAATTCAAAATAAGGTTCATTCCAAACATGTCTAGCATTGAGGAACCATACTTTTTAGACACCCTCAGATCTGAGGCCAAAACCGCACAACCTGGTATCTTACCTAAGAATACCAAGTTTGAAAGTTATATTGGACATACAGTAATAAATATATCTAATGTCACCTTGGACAAGGACCAAATAACCGCCCTAGAGAAGGGACTTACCTTCTGTCCAACACCTGGCCTACCTGACAAATCTCAGATATGGTTAGGCTCTAAAGAATTCCACAGAAGATTAGAACTGATGGAATTCTTCAGTAGAGATCAAAATGACGTACCACAACACTCTATGAGCTTTAGTTTCAATGGAGACCACTATCTCCAAATAGGTGGCACTGCAATGGGCACAGCAACAGCACCAAACTATGCAAACCTGTTTATGGACAGATTTGAAACTAAGGCACTGGCAAATTGGCCACTCAAACCTGTAATATCATAAATTAGCAAATGCCACTCTCATTTACCCCCCCACTACTGAATCAAGGACAAAACCATACTTACCTGTATGCACCAGACTCGGTAAATGCACATACTGCCCCTTAATCAAAAAGAAAGGAACAGTACAATGTAACTTCACACACAAGTTATTCAACCCTCAAAACTTACCCAAACATTTCTCATGTGAAATAACCAATGTCATATACCTGATTACCTGCTCCAAATGCAACAAACATTATGTGGGAGAAACCTCACGCACATTTAGACAAAGAATGTATGAACACAGACATTCTGTACAAAAGGCAGATAAAATAGACACCCCTTTCTTACGTCACTTCACAAGTGATGGACATAATCACAAAAACATGCAATACTCTGTGCTAGAGTGGTGTACACCAAAGTTTGAAGCATCCAATACTTCCAAGCGTAGGCGTATTGAGTTGTCCTGGATATTCAAACTGCACTCTCTGGCTCCCATGGGCATAAACCAATTTGTGTGATTCTTCTTGGTTATTATCCTGACTATAATGCACTCAGTAGTCACCCTTCTTTCTTCTTATATGGCCATGAAGATCACCAGAATTCACCTAAAAATAACCCAAAAAGGTTTAAAAATAATCACTATTAATATGAGTTATTTAATAGGCATTTTATAAATATCGCACAAATGACATTTATAATCGCACTTAGGATTATTTTAAATAAAATAAGCATGTTTATATATTCCAGAGCATGAGATATAATATTATAGATCACTTTAAATAAAATAAAAAATAATAAATTATTTCTAAATAAAATAAAAATTATTTAAAAATAAAATAACACTTCAATATTATATAAAAAGTGATTTATAGCAGTGACGTAATCGTAACAATTACGTCATCGCGTAAAAACGTCATACAATTGAATGACATCACAAAATCAGTCACTAAGTCATTTTTAGTACTTGGATGGTTAAAATCATAAATAACAAGTATGGATAAAAACAATTATAAATGTGGTCAGTGCAACCAAGATTTTAAACACAAGTCAAGTTTAAGACGCCACATTAATACTATCCGAAACCAGAAAAGGTTTATAACAATAATAACATAATTTATTATTTTATACTGATTTTATTATACTGTACAAAAACACAACATAAATATATTCATATGTATAAAATATATTTAAATATTTGGAGTATTTTAAACCAATATTATTTATAACTAATTAACTAAACACAAATTGGTTAATATTAAAAATAAATACACATACTAATATATTATATATAATAATTAAAGTTATTTTTATTTTTTAACAGCTATTAAAATAATATAACTACCTATTATAAAAATAAAGATAATATGGTGAATAAAGCTTATTAAAATAAATATTTCTATGACACAAACTTGTCTCTGTATGACTTATATTATGAATTATATTCACAAAAGAATATAATTACATAAGGAAGCATAATAATAAAATTTTAATGAAGCTAACAACTACTCTCATTTGGATGGAACCTATAAATAGAGACTTAACAAAAGCCTGGTAATGAGATACCCATACTCACCATCAATTCCGAAATGAGGACAATATAGTTGTATTTTTATAGTACTTAAATCTGAGTGAAAAAATCAATAATCAAAATACACATGATAATTGAGACACATTCACTCCACACTTCAGGAATTCCCTACACAACCTGGAGCCTGCAACCAGGCTCCTGAACCGGCTCTGAACCGGCCCTGAACCAGGCTCTGAACCGGGGGCTCCCCCTGTGGAAGCCAAAAGTACCTTAGGGACCAAGAACCTGAATATCTCATAGCCTCTGATGAGACTGAGAATAATTTTACCAGTCGAAATACAATTTACCCAGAGTAAATTATATCAGGCAGATAAACAAAGCTTATCAACCTTCAAGTCTTTGCACAAACAGGAAGTAGATCTTTTTCTTTAGTTTTTACTATGAGTGCTCCTTCAACAACTGCTAGCCAGACTGAATTCTGTAATGCCATGTCTAATGTCAGAATGACCTCAGAACCTGCAAGTGGTTATGATACACCTATGCCAGACACCAGGATATCTGAAGAGACATTGAAAACCCTCAATGCTGTTAAAGAACAACTTGAGCAACCCATGTCCAGTAGGAATAAACCTCCAAAACGAAAGAGAGTTCATTCCCCAAACCAAATATGGACTATTAAAATCAATGTTTTATTTATGTATATATATCCTACATAAAAAACTAGATACCTATACGTGGTCTATTCAATAAATACACCCATTTTTTTCTCTGCATGTTTCAATGAACCGTAAAAAATACAACCAGGTACCACCAAACATCCTGGTTAAGATAACCTGGAACCCACCAGGCTCCCCCAACTATAACAAAACTTACCTTAAGGCCAACCCACCCGTAATTCAAAATAAGGTTCATTCCAAACATGTCTAGCATTGAGGAACCATACTTTTTAGACACCCTCAGATCTGAGGCCAAAACCGCACAACCTGGTATCTTACCTAAGAATACCAAGTTTGAAAGTTATATTGGACATACAGTAATAAATATATCTAATGTCACCTTGGACAAGGACCAAATAACCGCCCTAGAGAAGGGACTTACCTTCTGTCCAACACCTGGCCTACCTGACAAATCTCAGATATGGTTAGGCTCTAAAGAATTCCACAGAAGATTAGAACTGATGGAATTCTTCAGTAGAGATCAAAATGACGTACCACAACACTCTATGAGCTTTAGTTTCAATGGAGACCACTATCTCCAAATAGGTGGCACTGCAATGGGCACAGCAACAGCACCAAACTATGCAAACCTGTTTATGGACAGATTTGAAACTAAGGCACTGGCAAATTGGCCACTCAAACCTGTAATATCATAAATTAGCAAATGCCACTCTCATTTACCCCCCCACTACTGAATCAAGGACAAAACCATACTTACCTGTATGCACCAGACTCGGTAAATGCACATACTGCCCCTTAATCAAAAAGAAAGGAACAGTACAATGTAACTTCACACACAAGTTATTCAACCCTCAAAACTTACCCAAACATTTCTCATGTGAAATAACCAATGTCATATACCTGATTACCTGCTCCAAATGCAACAAACATTATGTGGGAGAAACCTCACGCACATTTAGACAAAGAATGTATGAACACAGACATTCTGTACAAAAGGCAGATAAAATAGACACCCCTTTCTTACGTCACTTCACAAGTGATGGACATAATCACAAAAACATGCAATACTCTGTGCTAGAGTGGTGTACACCAAAGTTTGAAGCATCCAATACTTCCAAGCGTAGGCGTATTGAGTTGTCCTGGATATTCAAACTGCACTCTCTGGCTCCCATGGGCATAAACCAATTTGTGTGATTCTTCTTGGTTATTATCCTGACTATAATGCACTCAGTAGTCACCCTTCTTTCTTCTTATATGGCCATGAAGATCACCAGAATTCACCTAAAAATAACCCAAAAAGGTTTAAAAATAATCACTATTAATATGAGTTATTTAATAGGCATTTTATAAATATCGCACAAATGACATTTATAATCGCACTTAGGATTATTTTAAATAAAATAAGCATGTTTATATATTCCAGAGCATGAGATATAATATTATAGATCACTTTAAATAAAATAAAAAATAATAAATTATTTCTAAATAAAATAAAAATTATTTAAAAATAAAATAACACTTCAATATTATATAAAAAGTGATTTATAGCAGTGACGTAATCGTAACAATTACGTCATCGCGTAAAAACGTCATGCAATTGAATGACATCACAAAATCAGTCACTAAGTCATTTTTAGTACTTGGATGGTTAAAATCATAAATAACAAGTATGGATAAAAACAATTATAAATGTGGTCAGTGCAACCAAGATTTTAAACACAAGTCAAGTTTAAGACGCCACATTAATACTATCCAAAACCAGAAAAGGTTTATAACAATAATAACATAATTTATTATTTTATACTGATTTTATTATACTGTACAAAAACACAACATAAATATATTCATATGTATAAAATATATTTAAATATTTGGAGTATTTTAAACCAATATTATTTATAACTAATTAACTAAACACAAATTGGTTAATATTAAAAATAAATACACATACTAATATATTATATATAATAATTAAAGTTATTTTTATTTTTTAACAGCTATTAAAATAATATAACTACCTATTATAAAAATAAAGATAATATGGTGAATAAAGCTTATTAAAATAAATATTTCTATGACACAAACTTGTCTCTGTATGACTTATATTATGAATTATATTCACAAAAGAATATAATTACATAAGGAAGCATAATAATAAAATTTTAATGAAGCTAACAACTACTCTCATTTGGATGGAACCTATAAATAGAGACTTAACAAAAGCCTGGTAATGAGATACCCATACTCACCATCAATTCCGAAATGAGGACAATATAGTTGTATTTTTATAGTACTTAAATCTGAGTGAAAAAATCAATAATCAAAATACACATGATAATTGAGACACATTCACTCCACACTTCAGGAATTCCCTACACAACCTGGAGCCTGCAACCAGGCTCCTGAACCGGCTCTGAACCGGCCCTGAACCAGGCTCTGAACCGGGGGCTCCCCCTGTGGAAGCCAAAAGTACCTTAGGGACCAAGAACCTGAATATCTCATAGCCTCTGATGAGACTGAGAATAATTTTACCAGTCGAAATACAATTTACCCAGAGTAAATTATATCAGGCAGATAAACAAAGCTTATCAACCTTCAAGTCTTTGCACAAGCAGGAAGTAGATCTTTTTCTTTAGTTTTTACTATGAGTGCTCCTTCAACAACTGCTAGCCAGACTGAATTCTGTAATGCCATGTCTAATGTCAGAATGACCTCAGAACCTGCAAGTGGTTATGATACACCTATGCCAGACACCAGGATATCTGAAGAGACATTGAAAACCCTCAATGCTGTTAAAGAACAACTTGAGCAACCCATGTCCAGTAGGAATAAACCTCCAAAACGAAAGAGAGTTCATTCCCCAAACCAAATATGGACTATTAAAATCAATGTTTTATTTATGTATATATATCCTACATAAAAAACTAGATACCTATACGTGGTCTATTCAATAAATACACCCATTTTTTTCTCTGCATGTTTCAATGAACCGTAAAAAATACAACCAGGTACCACCAAACATCCTGGTTAAGATAACCTGGAACCCACCAGGCTCCCCCAACTATAACAAAACTTACCTTAAGGCCAACCCACCCGTAATTCAAAATAAGGTTCATTCCAAACATGTCTAGCATTGAGGAACCATACTTTTTAGACACCCTCAGATCTGAGGCCAAAACCGCACAACCTGGTATCTTACCTAAGAATACCAAGTTTGAAAGTTATATTGGACATACAGTAATAAATATATCTAATGTCACCTTGGACAAGGACCAAATAACCGCCCTAGAGAAGGGACTTACCTTCTGTCCAACACCTGGCCTACCTGACAAATCTCAGATATGGTTAGGCTCTAAAGAATTCCACAGAAGATTAGAACTGATGGAATTCTTCAGTAGAGATCAAAATGACGTACCACAACACTCTATGAGCTTTAGTTTCAATGGAGACCACTATCTCCAAATAGGTGGCACTGCAATGGGCACAGCAACAGCACCAAACTATGCAAACCTGTTTATGGACAGATTTGAAACTAAGGCACTGGCAAATTGGCCACTCAAACCTGTAATATCATAAATTAACAAATGCCACTCTCATTTACCCCCCCACTACTGAATCAAGGACAAAACCATACTTACCTGTATGCACCAGACTCGGTAAATGCACATACTGCCCCTTAATCAAAAAGAAAGGAACAGTACAATGTAACTTCACACACAAGTTATTCAACCCTCAAAACTTACCCAAACATTTCTCATGTGAAATAACCAATGTCATATACCTGATTACCTGCTCCAAATGCAACAAACATTATGTGGGAGAAACCTCACGCACATTTAGACAAAGAATGTATGAACACAGACATTCTGTACAAAAGGCAGATAAAATAGACACCCCTTTCTTACGTCACTTCACAAGTGATGGACATAATCACAAAAACATGCAATACTCTGTGCTAGAGTGGTGTACACCAAAGTTTGAAGCATCCAATACTTCCAAGCGTAGGCGTATTGAGTTGTCCTGGATATTCAAACTGCACTCTCTGGCTCCCATGGGCATAAACCAATTTGTGTGATTCTTCTTGGTTATTATCCTGACTATAATGCACTCAGTAGTCACCCTTCTTTCTTCTTATATGGCCATGAAGATCACCAGAATTTACCTAAAAATAACCCAAAAAGGTTTAAAAATAATCACTATTAATATGAGTTATTTAATAGGCATTTTATAAATATCGCACAAATGACATTTATAATCGCACTTAGGATTATTTTAAATAAAATAAGCATGTTTATATATTCCAGAGCATGAGATATAATATTATAGATCACTTTAAATAAAATAAAAAGTAATAAATTATTTCTAAATAAAATAAAAATTATTTAAAAATAAAATAACACTTCAATATTATATAAAAAGTGATTTATAGCAGTGACGTAATCGTAACAATTACGTCATCGCGTAAAAACGTCACCCAATTGAATGACATCACAAAATCAGTCACTAAGTCATTTTTAGTACTTGGATGGTTAAAATCATAAATAACAAGTATGGATAAAAACAATTATAAATGTGGTCAGTGCAACCAAGATTTTAAACACAAGTCAAGTTTAAGACGCCACATTAATACTATCCAAAACCAGAAAAGGTTTATAACAATAATAACATAATTTATTATTTTATACTGATTTTATTATACTGTACAAAAACACAACATAAATATATTCATATGTATAAAATATATTTAAATATTTGGAGTATTTTAAACCAATATTATTTATAACTAATTAACTAAACACAAATTGGTTAATATTAAAAATAAATACACATACTAATATATTATATATAATAATTAAAGTTATTTTTATTTTTTAACAGCTATTAAAATAATATAACTACCTATTATAAAAATAAAGATAATATGGTGAATAAAGCTTATTAAAATAAATATTTCTATGACACAAACTTGTCTCTGTATGACTTATATTATGAATTATATTCACAAAAGAATATAATTACATAAGGAAGCATAATAATAAAATTTTAATGAAGCTAACAACTACTCTCATTTGGATGGAACCTATAAATAGAGACTTAACAAAAGCCTGGTAATGAGATACCCATACTCACCATCAATTCCGAAATGAGGACAATATAGTTGTATTTTTATAGTACTTAAATCTGAGTGAAAAAATCAATAATCAAAATACACATGATAATTGAGACACATTCACTCCACACTTCAGGAATTCCCTACACAACCTGGAGCCTGCAACCAGGCTCCTGAACCGGCTCTGAACCGGCCCTGAACCAGGCTCTGAACCGGGGGCTCCCCCTGTGGAAGCCAAAAGTACCTTAGGGACCAAGAACCTGAATATCTCATAGCCTCTGATGAGACTGAGAATAATTTTACCAGTCGAAATACAATTTACCCAGAGTAAATTATATCAGGCAGATAAACAAAGCTTATCAACCTTCAAGTCTTTGCACAAGCAGGAAGTAGATCTTTTTCTTTAGTTTTTACTATGAGTGCTCCTTCAACAACTGCTAGCCAGACTGAATTCTGTAATGCCATGTCTAATGTCAGAATGACCTCAGAACCTGCAAGTGGTTATGATACACCTATGCCAGACACCAGGATATCTGAAGAGACATTGAAAACCCTCAATGCTGTTAAAGAACAACTTGAGCAACCCATGTCCAGTAGGAATAAACCTCCAAAACGAAAGAGAGTTCATTCCCCAAACCAAATATGGACTATTAAAATCAATGTTTTATTTATGTATATATATCCTACATAAAAAACTAGATACCTATACGTGGTCTATTCAATAAATACACCCATTTTTTTCTCTGCATGTTTCAATGAACCGTAAAAAATACAACCAGGTACCACCAAACATCCTGGTTAAGATAACCTGGAACCCACCAGGCTCCCCCAACTATAACAAAACTTACCTTAAGGCCAACCCACCCGTAATTCAAAATAAGGTTCATTCCAAACATGTCTAGCATTGAGGAACCATACTTTTTAGACACCCTCAGATCTGAGGCCAAAACCGCACAACCTGGTATCTTACCTAAGAATACCAAGTTTGAAAGTTATATTGGACATACAGTAATAAATATATCTAATGTTACCTTGGACAAGGACCAAATAACCGCCCTAGAGAAGGGACTTACCTTCTGTCCAACACCTGGCCTACCTGACAAATCTCAGATATGGTTAGGCTCTAAAGAATTCCACAGAAGATTAGAACTGATGGAATTCTTCAGTAGAGATCAAAATGAGGTACCACAACACTCTATGAGCTTTAGTTTCAATGGAGACCACTATCTCCAAATAGGTGGCACTGCAATGGGCACAGCAACAGCACCAAACTATGCAAACCTGTTTATGGACAGATTTGAAACTAAGGCACTGGCAAATTGGCCACTCAAACCTGTAATATCATAAATTAACAAATGCCACTCTCAAATGCCCCCCACTACTGAATCAAGGACAAAACCATACTTACCTGTATGCACCAGACTCGGTAAATGCACATACTGCCCCTTAATCAAAAAGAAAGGAACAGTACAATGTAACTTCACACACAAGTTATTCAACCCTCAAAACTTACCCAAACATTTCTCATGTGAAATAACCAATGTCATATACCTGATTACCTGCTCCAAATGCAACAAACATTATGTGGGAGAGACCTCACGCGCATTTAGACAAAGAATGTATGAACACAAACATTCTGTACAAAAGGCAGATAAAATAGACACCCCTTTCTTACGTCACTTCACAAGTGATGGACATAATCACAAAAACATGCAATACTCTGTGCTAGAGTGGTGTACACCAAAGTTTGAAGCATCCAATACTTCCAAGCGTAGGCGTATTGAGTTGTCCTGGATATTCAAACTGCACTCTCTGGCTCCCATGGGCATAAACCAATTTGTGTGATTCTTCTTGGTTATTATCCTGACTATAATGCACTCAGTAGTCACCCTTCTTTCTTCTTAATCTTTATTTTGGACTGTGGACTTAACTGAATTTTGTACAGGAGATCAGATAATTTCCCAACAACTAAGTAAGGGCCTACCCACCGAGATTGAAGTTTTGGGCTAATACCTTTCTTTTTAGTTGGATCAAACAAGAAAACACTATCCCCAACATTGTAACTATGTGCATTGGCACGATGATCATACAATCTCTTTTGCCTGTGACAAGATTTCTCCAAATTTTCCCGTGCTATTTCATGAATTTCTTTTAATTTTTCCTTAAGCTCATGAAGATAGGGCAAATCTGATCTGTGTTTTTGATCTGGGAATGACCCTAACAATAAGTCTATAGGTAGAGTAACCTCCCGCCCAAACATCATAGCTGCTGGTGTTTGACCTGTTGATTCATGAATGGAGGACCTATAAGCCAACATCAACATTGGAAGATGACTATCCCAATCCCTCTGGTCACTAGCAATGTATTTACTCAACATATTTTCTAAGGTCAAGTTAAACCTCTCAACTAGTCCATCACTCTGAGGATGGTAGGCAGTTGTCCTTGTATTATCAATGTCAAGCAATGAACAAAGTTCCTGGAACAAACTAGATTCAAACTGGAACCCTTGGTCAGAATGTAGGAGTAATGGTACCCCAAACCTACTTATAAATTCATTGACCAAAACATTTGCAATAGTCACTGTTTCTTGATTGGGCATAGGATATGCCTGAACCCACTTTGTGAAGTAATCACTCACAACCAAAATATATTTATTTCCCAAGGAACTCTCTGGTAATGGCCCTAGAATGTCTAAACCAACTCTTTCTAAAGGAAGACCTACAGCATACTTTTTAAGTGGATGTCTTGCCTTTTTATTAGGGGACTTGCGCCTCTGACATTCAGGACATTCTCGACATAACCTGTGAATATCAGCCTTATATCCTGCCCAGTACACACGTCTACGCATACGCCCTAAAGTTCTTTTGATACCTAAGTGACCTGACCACTTTTGCTTGTGCAATTGGGAAAATAAATCTTCCTTCATAGAAGGTGGAATGACTAATTGCAAAACAGGTTGTTTGACCCTTGGATCGAACCACTCCCTGTACAAAACATTGTCCTTAAGAATCAATCTATTCCATTGTGACCAGTAATTCTTCAAATTGATACCTCTATCAGAAATATCCTGCCATGTTGGCCTTGTGTCCTTAAGTTTCCATTCAATGATAAGTTTTAGATCCTTATCCTTCCTTTGTTTAGTACAAATTTCATCCAACGTATTGCTTTGAAGCCATGACTCAGCTGTAAAGGTTTCTTGTCTGACATTTTTACAACTATTTAGAGTTAAAGGCTCTTTTATTTCAGAAGAATCATACCTTATACTTGGTAAGGTTTCAGACTTTTGAAAATTGTTTGCACCAGTAACCCTACTAGCAATATTGTCACTACCTTGAGATTGCTGATGACAACATGGTCTTAAATCTTCGCAATTTGTTTGATAAGCCCTGTCCTTACTTTCTACCCTGTCACAATATCTACAAGGTTCACATGGTCTTCTGGACAATGCATCGGCATTGCCATGTGACTTGCCACTACGATGAACTATCTCATAGTCATAGACTGCCAAAAACTCTGACCAGCGACAAAGTTGACCTTCAAGATTCTTAAAGTTTACTAACCATCTCAATGAACCATGATCAGTACGTATAACAAACTTTGTACCATACAAATATGTATGAAAGTGTTTTATGGAATCGACGACTGCAAGTAATTCACGCCTTGTGACGCAGTAATTTCGTTCACTCTTTGTCAAGACTCGACTGTAATAAGCAACCACCCTTTCTTTATCACCCTGCTTTTGCGACAAAACAGCACCAATGCCGACCCCACTGGCATCAGTGTCAAGTATAAATGGCTTTGTCAAATCAGGATAAACTAGAACGGGAGTATCGACCAAACAAGTTTTTAATTTCTCAAATGCTTGATCACAATCTGATGACCAAACAAATTTGACATCTTTTTCTGTCAATCTTGTCAGGGGTTTCGCGATCGATGAGAAGTTTAAGATAAATTTCCTATAATAGGAACATAATCCTAGAAAACTTCTTACTTGTTTCACAGTAACTGGCTTTGGCCAATTCTTAACTGAATCTATTTTCTTTGGGTTAGTTGATATCCCCTCTTCTGAAACTATATGGCCTAAGAATTCAACTTTATGTTGAAATATAGTACATTTCTTTGGTGACAATTTCAAGTTTGATGACCTTAACCTGTCAAACACTTTCCCCAGATTAACTAAGTGTTCTTCAAATGTCTCACTCTTTATGATAATGTCATCTAAATACAGTAATTCTAATTCTAATTGGACTTTTATAGCGCTTAATCTCCCCAAACAAGAGGACTCTAAGGCGCAACAAAACAAAAAGCAGTCAACAAAATTCTGTGTCCAGGGACATAACAGGGGTCGAACACCACGGAGAACGCCAGAAGGATGATTCAGGCTAGGGTGGATATGCTTTGGTGTACAGGTAGGTTTTAAGCTGTTTTCTGAAGGAGGCCAGGGATGGAGAGGCACGAATCACATCAGGAAGAGTATTCCACATAGTAGGAGCATCAAACGCAAAACTATTACCAAACTGTTTGACAGATTTATGAACAGAGGGGCAGAACTTTGGAATAACTAGGAAATTACCACCACTTTCACTGCGCCTGGTACTATAAGAACTGCTGTAGGAAGAAAGATGTGGTGAAAAATACCTGGGAAAACCTGTGTGAAGATACTTATAAACAAGTGTGACTGTCTTGAACACAATGCGCTGTTCAACAGGAAGCCAATGCAGTTTCTTTAGCACAGGAGTTATGCTGGTGTATCGACTGGTGTTTGATACAATTCTAGCTGCACTATTTTGGATGCACTGTAATTTGCGTAGATTGAACTTGGACAGGCTCCTGAAAAGTGAGTTGCAGTAATCCAACCGACTACTAACAAGAGCGTTGGCTACAAGCACAGAAACATCATGAGTAAGAAACTGCCTGACATGTCTGAAGTCACGGAGTTTAACAAAACAACTTTTGCAGACATTCTGAACATGCTTGGACAAAGAGAAATCTGAATCAAGCCACACACCCAGATTTTTTACTGAATCTGCAGGGCAGAGTGAGTTGCCCAGGATATCAATTGGAAAACATGCTTTCAACTTATCCCTTTGTCTCTTCGAACCAAAGATGATAAACTCAGTTTTATCAGGATTCAGTTTGAGCTTACTAGTTGTCATCCACTCTTTAACATCATTTAGGCACTTATTTAGCTTTTCAAAGGCAGCAGATGCATTCTTCTGGGATAAATGTATATAAAGTTGGCTATCATCTGCATAGAAATGAAACTTTATTCCATTATGTTTACTGATAATGGAACTGAGGGGGGTAGTGTACAATGAGAACAACAAAGGACCCAGGACAGAACCTTGGGGAACACCAAATAGGAGTTTACAAACATCTGACAAAGTAGAACCAATTTTTACTGATTGGTAACGGTCCATTAGGTAGGATGTGAACCATTTCAGAATGGAGCCACTGACCCCAAACCAGTTTTGGAGGCAACCTAGAAGAGTAGAGTGATCAATGGTGTCGAAGGCAGCAGACAAGTCAAGCAATACCAAGGCCGTGGATTCACCTCTTGACAATGATAAGTGAACCTCATTTTTTATGTAGAGAAGAGCAGTCTCAGTTGAATGGCCCGCCTTATATGCCGACTGGTACGGGTTGTCTAAGTTATTGGCATTAATATGTTCTAACAGCTGCTTAGCAACCACACGTTCTACCAATTTAGATATAAAACTGAGACCTGATACAGGGCGATAATTCTTAAGGTCATTTGAGGGAAGATTTGGCTTTTTAATAAGTGGAGTGACCACAGCAGATTTGAAGGCATCAGGAATGCATCCCTCCATGAGTGAGCAGTTGACCAGCTTTGTAAGGGATGGTAGCAATATATCAATGCATTCCTTAATCAGGAATGTCGGCAGAGGGTCCAACAGGCATGATTTTGTTGGTGATGCTTTAATTATTTTATCAACAGCATCTTCAGAAACTTGCCTAAAGACAGTAATTTGGGGAGGATCTGAAGGAGGGTTAACATCATATTCAGTGCCAGAAGAAGCAAAATTATCTCTAATCTTCTTGATTTTGTTGGTGAAGAAGGAGGCAAACTGGTCAGCCAATGACTTTTCGGACTCATGAGATGGAAGTGTGGCATCAGAAACCCTGTTCAGGGTCTTATGCAGCTCACGCCAAAGTTTTCGAGAGTCATGACTATTGTCTGAGATCAGTTTGCTATAGTAGTCTGATTTATCTTTATTTACAAGTGCATTGCACCGAGCAATCTGGCGACGAAGCCTACTCCTGTTAAGTGTACTTTTAGCCCTACGCCAGGTTCTCTCAAATTGGCGCCTAAGGGACTTTGCACGTCGATAATCATCAGACATCCAATCGGCGGACTCCTTTTTCGTCAATTTAGATATAAGAGGTGCATGCCTATCCAGAACATCACTCAAATCATGTACATATTGATCATACAGATCGACAACAGCATCAGCTGGAGACTTGACGAAGGACGTATTTTTGAGATCTGAGCGGAAGTCAGACATATTGATACGGTGGAACCTTCTATATTGAACTACATTTGGAGTATGAGACACTTGACAAGGGAAGGCAACTGAACATTTGACTAATGCGTGATCGGAAACAAAGTCACAAATTTTAACATCAGCAATGGTGTCCTGATCACAGGGAGATAAAATCAGGTCCAATATGTGACCATGTAGATGAGTAGGTTTATTGACTAACTGTTTGAGGTCACATGAATCAAGAAAGGTAGTGAATTTCTGACCGTCACCAACTGGAACATCAACATGAATGTTGAAGTCGCCCCAAATGTAATATGAAGAATTAATGGATGAAAGGTAACCAACAAATGACATGAATTCTTCCAGAAAATTACAGGTACATGATCCTGGAGGGCGATAGATGCAGGCAAGCAACACTGAATGGCCATGAAGCCCGATTGACACCACTATATTTTCAAATGACTGATAACAAGGAGTTTCAATTATATGGGGTCTGTAGGAGGATCTGATGAAAAAACCCACACCACCACCAATACCTGAGGGACGAGGCTTGTGAGGAAAGTTAAAATCGGGAGGAGTTATAGACCGTAAGAAGCTGTCAGAGTCAAATGGACGTATGTGTGTTTCCGTGAGGCATAGAAGATCAAGGTCGTATGAAGCCACCATGTCGGCAAGGAGAGGACCCTTGTTCCTTACGGATCTGGCATTCAAAACACCGAGTGTAAATGGACCAGGGTTGAGGGATACATCTCCACCCAGTAACAGTAACAATATGAGCCCTCTTCCATTAACCATGGTCGGAAATTTTCGGCAGGAACACAAATATGATAAATTTTTCGCAACCCGTGTCAAAGGAGGACATGATGTGTAAGATGCTCTGGTGCTGAACCAATCATGTCTGTGGGCCAGTGCCACTGCAAACAGTGCCATGAAGAGGAGTAACCGAGGGCTGAACATGACTGGTGGGGTTGTACATCAGTAAGAGCCCCTAGTCTAAGCTCAACAGCGGGGAGCCTCAATAATATAACCCTACACCTAAAAGTCACAACTCTTCGTCCTGTGGGCGACTCACAGGCACCCTAACACCCCACACTACAGCCTCACCTTAAGCTAAAAGACAACACCACCAGACACCAACAGGAAAATGTCTATATACTGATTGGAAATAAACTTAAAGTGAACTTACAAGACACAAATTAGATTATAAATAATACCCAGTACTTGAAATAGGGGAATTATAGATCAAATTACTACGGTAATTCCCGGCAAATGGGCGATAATACCCGCTTTTATATAGAAGTTGATACAGCAGTGAATTGGAGGAATATATACATAAAACAGGCAAAGAAAAAGAAAGTAAGATGAAATTAATATATAAGATAGTGAATCCGTCTAAAAATGTGCTACATGTACATAAAAACGACCATTATTATACAGAGAATTCCAAAAAGCGTCTCCGCGGTGCGTACTAAAACGAGGTAAACAAATGTCATACTGTAACCCTGATAAAACTTTTTCTATGAGACGTTCAAATGAGCTCGGGGCATTAGTTAACCCAAAAGGCATAACATTGAACTCAAACAACCCACTTTGGCAGGTAAATGCTGTTTTTGGCCTATCTTTAGGATCAACCTCCATCTGCCAATAACCACTAGCCAGATCCAATGTGCTAAACCACTTTGACCCATGTAATGACTGCAAACAGTCATTTGGATTGGGTAAACTGTATGAGTCCTTGATTGTGACACTGTTTAACTTCCTATAGTCAATACAAAATCTACATTATGCCTGTGTCTAACATTTTACTAACTTCCTCCCTCTCAACTGTTTGTTTTGCCAAAGGGACTCTCCTAGGTCGCTGTTTAATAGGAGGAGTATTCCCAGTATTAATTTCATGTTTGAACAGAGATGTTCTTCCTAAATCAGATTTTGATTTTGCAAATATATCTCTATAATCAAGCACTAGACTTTCAACTTCTTGTTGTTGTTTGACTGAAAGCAATGGTTGACATTTGGCCAACAAAGTTTGAAAATGTTCTGGTATTGAAGAGGTCTCAGTGTTTGTATTCATTTGATTCAGTTTACTACAATTTTGAATACCAGTTTCAATCTGTTCAACTATCTCACAAGACCCTAAAACTGTCTCTTTGAACAACTGCCTTGGTTGATCATGTGGATTTAACACCCTAACTGGTATAATATCTGTCCTTAAATTCACTAAAGACCTAGCCACCAATACCTGTTTATTTTCCAACAATTTGTCAGAACCTTCAAGCAAAGCACAGTTTGGCAATATGTCTTTGTCAGGATTGTTAAAATACCCACCCACAATCATTTCACTATTTGAAGGAATAGTAATAGTTTCAATCAACTTTATCCTAAACAAGGACAACAGTTTACTTTCTAAGCAACAATCAACTGTTTTCCCCTCTATCTGAAGTGTATTGTTTGTCAAGTCAATAACACATTGGTGTTTGTGGAAAAAATCATAACCCAATGCTAAAGGTTCATTAGTTTCTGCAACCAGAAATTTTTGATACAATGTTCCTACATCAGGAATAAACAGTGGTAAGATAACCTCACCTAGTGGTTGAATTTTCCCCCCATCTGCCAATCTGATACTACTTGTTACTGTTTGTAACTTTGACCTAGCACTTTCTGGGATGGAATAGTATTTCTTTGGTTGGATGATACTTGTATTGGCACCAGTGTCAATCAAACAGTTTACTTTTACCCCAGAAATGGAACAAGGTAAATACAATCCATCATTACAAGAGTTCAGTTTAGGCCCCTCTGAGTAAACAGCTGACGTATGACCCCCTACTCCAGCTTTTGAATGTTTAAAGTTTCATCTTGTTTCTTTTTCTTGTCAAAGTATTTTTTGCAACAGTTTTTGGCAATGTGCCCAGGTTTATCACAATAAAAACCACTACTTTTGACTTGTTAGTTTTCTGTGTTTTATCCCTAACCTGTGGAACACTATTTGTCTCAGATTTTGATACATGAACAGATTTTAGTTCTTCCTCAAGTTTTGAAATCCTTAACTGAAGGGATTGAACTAAGTCATCATTTTGAACAAGTGAAGTTTCATTCTCCTGTTTAACTGACCTTAAAGGCACCCTTTTCTCTCTACTCCTATGAAAGGCTTCAATCTCAAGTGCTATCCTTAATGCATCTTGTAAACTTTTGGGTTGACTTTGAAAAACTGACAACTCCAAGTCTCTATCATTCAAAGCATCAAGAAAACTATCTTTTGCCATATTTTCTCTAATCTCTAATGGAACACCTGGGTTTGCATCCCTCACTAATCTTCTTATATCTTGGGCTAATTGTGGTAAAGGTTCATTCTCTCTCCTAATTCTAGATTTCAACTTTGCCCTATGAAATTGTATTTGATTTTCAGGTTCAAACCTTGCTTTTAAAGCTTCCACTAGACTAGGGTAATGCCTTCTGTGTGAGAAATCTAGATCTGCTAAAACTGCTACAGCCTGATCTTTCAGTGACAAAGCAAGCTCTTGAGCCATTATTTCAATGTTCCAATTGTTAAATTCACTGACCATCTCAAATTGAATCAGGAAATCTTTGAAACTACTTTTCCCATCATAGGATGGACACTTTTTGAACTGTCTACCAGAACTAAAACTTTGATCATTAGGAACACCTGAAGACCTATTATGCTCTGGTGTCCTAACATAACCAGACTTATTATACTCTGGTGTCCTAACATAACCTGTCCTTGGGGGAGAGGCATAGGTCTCTTGCACCCTATCAGAGTAACTAGGTTTGTAATATTCTCTTGGTGACCTCGCATAGCCTTGATCATATGGGGACTTGACTTCATATTGACCACCAGAATAATAAGGCCCACCCCTTACATAACCTAATCTTGGTGGAGACCTAACCCTTTGTTGACCTCTATAATAACAAGGATCATCCAATACATCAGTATCATACCTAAATGGTGTATACTTTGACCATTCTTGTTTAAAAGCCTTCCCTCTCTCAATATCATGTTCCTCAGGTGACAATCTTGACCTTTCTTTTGGAAAAGTATATTCCCTATCATCATAGTATTCTGATGGATGTCTACCTGAATAGTATTGATTTTCCTGTGTATTATGAAGCACCCCCTTATCAAAGTTAACTGTTGGATGGACAGATTTCTTTGACTTGGTCTGACTCTTTTGTACTCCTTCGGAAGTACCTCTAACTTTATCAGTAACTACCCATTTACCACTTGGCATGTCATATACAGAATCTGTATCAGACCCTGAATCACTCTTCCTAGACATGATAAATTTACTTCTATTTTCACTTTACTGAACAAACTTTATCATTAAACAAAGACAACTTTGTTCAAAATATCAATATTTACACATTATGTTGACACAATATGAACCAATTCAATTTACACTATTCAAAACAACAAACACCGCTGCCACCATTTTTATGTAGCGTGCCGAGGGTAGTGATATGGTTCCAACATGAATAGTAATATTTGATTAATGGTTCATATTATAACTTCAAGATTTAAACATAATGAATTGTCTGAATTGTCTATTCTCATTTAGAATGATTTCCCTGAAAGACCAAGTTCAACCCACATTATTTAATTATTCTAGGTTCAACAAACTAACAAACACTATGTACAAATATGTACAACCCAGTATAACTGGGGCTGGCCACTTCCCTCCCTCTAATTCCCTAGATCATATTAGAAGAAAAGTTTAAATTGTATCCATGAAATTTACCTATCAATTTCCTCCCCCTTTTACTCCTAACCCAAGTTTACAAAATAAACCTCACCCTTCTTGTGCAGATCTGGGCATCTTGACAGTCTTCGGACTTTAATGCTACAGAAGTGCTGTAGAAGTGCTGTCTCCTTAGGGAGAAAGTGAACCAGGAAGAAACACTCCAAAGTTGGCCCTTTTATAGGGAATAACTGGGTCAACAACTGTCTAGCAGTAAAATGCATTTTTGTGATTGGATTAAAAATCCCCAAATGACCTGTTGAACTTTGGCATTTACCTGATTGGACAAGAGCTTGAGATGTTTAACCCTTGTAGTAGCAAAGATGGCTGACTTCCTGTTCTCCCACTTCAAAACTTTAACAACAAACTATGATTGAAGGAAGATATATAAACAGGTAAAAAGTATGTGAAATGTAATAAAGTAGCCAACATAATGTTATAAATGTACTTTCAATGTGATTTAATGTGATTAACGATGTAAAATTACCGGCAGTTGCCGATAGTTGAAACTCTGCATTAACGGCATCGCCGATACACGACAGTATTCATTTTTGTGTGAGTCTCTCAATCTATATTTTTTCCATTAAGTATCTTGTCAAGTATGTTAAAACTTGGGGCTGTGCATATATTTAATCAACAGATGAACTGTTCAAATTAGCACATTCATTTATAAATAGCTTCTTTATGTCATAAATTGAAACCATATGTCTTATCTGTTGCACTTTGTTCTTAACTTTCTGTTATCAGTTCTGTCTAAGTTAAGTACAGTTAACTTATAAGCCATTTGAACTTTAGACATTCCTGTTCAGAGTTTATTATATTATATTATTATATTTTGTTGTCAGTTTTCTCCAATTTTAGGGATGTCTACTTAGAAGTTCATTTGAACTTCTGACATTTCCTTTCAGCATTTATTTTAAATTGTTGTAATTTTTCATTGTAATGAAAGTGCTGAATAAAGATCTCTCTATCTATCTATATCCAGACATGAAGTTTTATTGTCTAAACAGAAACATCATCCCCTATCGCAGCTGAAAGTGTTAATTTTTGCAATGTTTACAAAAATTCCTATTTGCCAATTTGTTGTTTATTTTGGAACCGAGGTAGTAAAGATATTGAGGTGATCAAAGGTGATTATAAATCACAAAACAATATTATTACTTTTGCAGGGTATGGCAAAGATCATCTGAAAAGAATGGAGAAAACAAGATCGATCATCTACAGGAACTACCTAACGAAGAAACAATAAATTCCATCAGTAATTATGACCATAATTTAATTATAATAGATGATATGCAAATAAGCCCATGATGATTCTTTCATTGCTAATCTTTTCTGTCCCGACTCTCATGACAACATTTATCATTAATAATATTGTTGCAAAACTTATTTCACCAAGGAAATTATTCAAGAGATATTTTTCTCTAAATAGTCATTGTTTCATTTCTTTAGAAATCCTAAAGATTGTCAACAAATTAGATTCTTAGAAACTCAATAAGGAATAAGAAAGAAACTTATATCTTCCTATGAAGATGCTACACTGTTACCTTTTTCTTATCTTTTGATTGATTTACCTCCATGTAGTGAGAGTACATATATGTTAAGATGGTATATATTTCCATTTAAAGATACAGTCATATATACATGAGGTTTGAGAATAAATTCCTCAGTTGTGCATAATGTCTAGAAATCTAATGATATCTAGTCACTTCATTAATCTTTTACTGGAAAAAAATCAAAAGTTGAATAAACAGATTCTATCTTATGCCAGTTGCACTAAATTACAAGCAATTGCAGAAAGTTTTTATAACAACTTCAGATTACCATTACGTAAGAAGAAAAATCAGCTGTTCTTAGATAACCTAAATTTTTTTTAAAAATTATAAATTCAGTGGATCAAACAGAAAAACATTATATTAAAATTACTAAACTCCGATTTAGTTTAAAAAGATAAAGCAAATTCTAAAACAAACAAGTACATTATGATTCCTGTAGAACAATATGATAGATAGTCGTTTTTAAAAACACATGCGGCCAGTGATGTATCATCCAAGCATATATATATATATATAATGTGTAACAATGAATAACAGAAGGATGGCAGTAGTACAAATATTGGTCAGTGAGACCCACCCTCCATTAACCTCAACTCACCTTCAGTAGCCATTGAACGAACCTGTGCTACTGAAACATGACATAGTCACAACCTTATATAAACCATGGACATTGCCTTCAGTTACCGTATGAAAATTTTATCTACGGTGAAAAATTCAGACAGAAATTTAAACATTTTAAAAATTCCATGGAATGCTCAAGGGATGGAATGGCAGGCCATTGACAGTTAAAACTTAGTTAAAAGACAGGAGCCTTTTGTCTAACCCCTGTAACCGAGGGTTGTATTGCCTGTAGTATGAAAGGGGTATAGTGTATTTATAGATTACAGAGTTACCTAACTTTAAAACATTTGGGGACAAGAGCACTTGCAGTGTGCAGACCTCTGTGATGGCTCATAATAATAAATATATGGGAAAATCCAGATTTAAGTACTAAATCATTTGTGCACAATTTGTTTATGCACTGTGTTGCTTAATTTATCCGAGACACCTATAGGAACTTTATTATTTTTTTTGCATATTCTTACTAACATTGTCACAGTTCAGTTCAATCTGATTCTGGCAATTGGAAACTGAAATAGACAAAGACACAATCCTACAGTTACCGTATGAAGGTTGACAAATTATGAGTTGTATTATAACAAAAAAACTTCCTGAATGACACATACGAAAACAAGAAAGAATATGACATTGCAATATTTTTTTTTCAAAAATGATTAATGACAGTTGTTTTAGTTTTATTACCCACCATGTATTATAATCTATATCAGTTCTATTAATACCTAGGCTTCCCAGGATTCCCCGTTAGCTCAGTCGGTTAAAGAGCTAGATTTGTGTTTATTTCTGTGAATAATCCAAAGGTTAGGTATCAACTTTCCATAGAACCAAACAACAATTACTCTTTATGGAATAACCAGTTTTTTTTCAAAAATAAGAAAACTAGTTCATATTTCCCAAAATAATGCATAAAACAAACTATGAAATATAACTATACCAATGTTCACTAGTGATTGTAAACCTTTTAAAATGACATTTCTCTGTAAAATAATCTAGGTGATACTTTTCTGTCCTCATGAGTTATAAACTAACGGGCATATCCACTCCCAAAATACTACATATCTGTAATACTTATTATCAGCGGCTGAGTCTGCATTACTAAGATATGGTTGTTTTAAATTCCAACTTTTAAACACCCCATGTTTTACAGCTAGCCAGTATGAGGGAAGATTAAGCATATTATTCACTGGGTTTAGAATTTTGCATCCACCATATTTTTATCAAGCAATATCACTGCATGATGATTTTAAGTTCTCATTACAAGGATATAGCATAGTAATAAATTCTGCTTTGTTTGATTTATTTATTTATTTGGGGTTTTATGTCGCTTTCAACACTGTACAGGTCATATCACAATGGGTAGTTAGAAGGGCAGAGGAAACCAGTACATACAGTTGGTCAAGGTTCTGTGCTGTAAACTGCCGACCAATGACAAGTAACTACCAGCTTTCCAAATTGAGGTCGGGCCGGGAACTGAACCCCAACCTCAGAGGTGGAAGGCAATAGTCTTACCACTCTGCCACCATGGCCCCATCTGCTTTGTTTGAGATAATGCATATAATGGAGATTGTACACTTGTGTATAACTTTATGTAATACACAAATATATTTATTTGTATAAATATGTAACCACTACACATTTATAAATATAAGAGTTGTGATATGACGATCAATTACCAGAATTCCTTGCAGTTTTTGTGATGATTTGAAAAACATTTGTGAGGTTGGATCCCAGTATGTATATGTTTAAATTAAATGAATGTTTAAATTACCAAACCATGATTATGTAAAATGTATTATTGATTTTTATACTAGATATGTTGATATATCTCAACGTTACTATGTATATGTTATGTTAACTTCTGTATCAGATATGTTCAGTTACACTTTGATAATGTTCATGTTTTGCCAAATTTAAATCTAAAGAAAGTCCAATTTGGCAGAATTTAAAATTCCACTAATAGATTCTCCAATGGAGTTTCTAACTGTAATATTTGTACTTCCACCAGACTGGAATTTCTACCATGACAAGTATGATATCTAAATCTTATAGATGCTGTTTGCATAGAATAATAACAGTCAACATACATGAAGCTCCAGCTGACTGTATGAAGCCACAGAGCCACAGAAATACGATGAATCTAAAAGAGAAAATACAACAATAATGTATATTTTAGAATTTATCGCAAGATATGACTTATCCAAATATTTGAGGTAATGCGGGTGTTCCACTGGAGCCGACCCTACAGTCGACCCCACAACTCTATGGTTAGCTGCAAAAGTCGGTGGTTGGGGCCAAAAATCTACAAAAAAGGGTGTCCAACAGGACGTGATACATACAGGCTTGTCTGGATCTAGAGGCCAAACTGAATTGGGGTCGGGATGTTTTCTACAGGACTAGCCTGGAAACTACCAGGACAAGCCCTAAACCTCCAACAGACAAGTCATATCAAGTCCTGACAAGCCACACTGACAAACAGACAAGACTGGAGAAATATACAGACTCACCACGACCAGACTTGCAGTCGGTACTGCCATTACATTTTTGATGAATTTCTGGGCAAAACGAGGATCAAGTGTCGACCACTCAACAAATCGAAAAATAGGTCAAGGCTGAATATTTGGATCCCATCCCGTGACCAAAACGCCCAAATTGACATTTTTGTTATTTTAATTATTGTTTTCAGGTTTTTGCATTAAAATTATATAAGAAATAAATCAATGTATTTGTTCTTCTGATTGTGATCGAAATATCCACTTTAAATAGAAAATTTGCATTAAAATGTAACATCCTGTTCAAACAACCAGAGAGAGATGTGCTTCTGACCATATCTCGCGTGACAATGAAAATCCTCTTGTTTGTTCCGGGGCTTTTATAGTCCAATTTCGAGCCTCTGAGAAAGCAATGATCTAAATTTCGTACGTGGGAATAATTTCGAGTCTCTGGGGAAGACCCTATTCTGGACGTGAAGGTAAACACCCTGTAGTTCTGGTCACGTGTTGGGATCCAAATATTTACCAATGACCTAGTTTCAGATTTGTTGATTGGTCGACATTTCATCCCTCTTTTTCCCAGAAATTGCTTATGGGTTTTACAGTGAGAAAAATTATCATGTGATCGGATCCAAAAAGTTTGGTGACTGTCTTTGACCTAATTTTCTCGATTTATTAATTGGTCAACACTTGATCCTCTTTCTTCCCAGAAATTGCTCTGGTGAAATAGGCTGAGAAATTGATTATTATGCGACCAAATAAAACACTTTTTCACATTTATTAATTACTTACAGCATACATTTGCACCTTTACCATCTGTTAACTTAAACATTTTGAACATTTGCACTGTTTTTTTGTCATTCATAACTTTTGTCATATTTTCACCTTACATCATGCTTGAAAATGAGTGAAAATGAGCAGTACTAAGTTGCAAAAGACAAGCCGGCTTCATGATAGGACAAGTCTGGAAGTGATACAGGCAAGCCTGTTGTGTTAACCGACAAGCCGGGAAGTGTTACCGACAGTACGTTATGTAAACCGACAGGCCTGATTCTAGGTGGATGAATTTAGGGTCTGTAACAAGGGTCGGAAACGGATGTAGAAATATTAAACATGTTTGATATTTCACCGACTGTTGCCAACAGGCCTGGAAACTACAACCAACTGCAACTGACTAAGTAAACATTGGGTCCTGACTCACAAAAACTGTCTGACTGTCCGGTCAGCTCCAGTAGAACACCAGAATAAGCTGGAGCAGAATAAGTTCAAACCAGTAGTATTTGGATAAACATACAGGCAAACATTAAATAGACAAATAGACATACCAACAAATGATAGTCAAATAATACCTCCTTGGTGAGAAGGTAATAATTACTAGTGTCTTTAACAATAGTAATAACAATACAGTAGCATAGGAAGCAGGGGGGCCGGGGGGGGCATGGCACCCCACTTTTTGACATTGTAAACCAATGATATTTGATAATTTTTTTCAAGAAATTTACACTCTATAAGGGTTAAATATATTTTGAGATTAACTATTCAAACTATTTTAACCAGATAAATGAAACACAAATTTATGAAATATATAACCTTACACATATGATACTAAGAAACATGTCCATGCCATTCAAAGTACAATTAGATAATTATATGGTATCCAATGTATGCTTTAAATACGTTGTTAAATTTATGAGTGATGTCACAGCCTTTGACTGCTGCTAGGGACTTTATGATGTCATTGTAGTAGGTAACTAAGCCATAAGACCATGGTGTATTCAAAGTGTGTTCGTGTCCCAAATGTGGTGTATATAATGTTTATAAAACTTGAGTTTTGACAGTGAGGCTTGTCAGCACTATAATTCAACTAGAGTGGTTTGGTTTGTATCCTGAGCAGTTTCCTATCTACATTTTCTTTTGCAAAGAGATATATGTTAAAGATGGGTGAGTGGATTATCTATAATGAAACTGAGGTGTGCATGCCTTGGTTACATGTAGTGCTAATTTCTGGGAGATTACTGTAATTGGATCTTTGAGTATTATAATGATGGAAACAAGAATATCATTCATAAAGCCCAATCATGCTGCCAACACCGCCACTTAGATTTGTTTTGGCATGCAATAACTTAGAAAATATTTTACTTAAAACTTTTAAATTTGACATGTGGGTAACATAAGAAACATTGAAAGATCAAAATATAGGTCATCAGTATTAATGCATTTTTCTACAACTTTGTTCTTGCTTCTTTCTAAAGCTTTGGGCAAAAAACATATTGCTTATTATTGTATCCATTGGAGGCATCCAGTGGATACTTTGATTTAGCATTCGCTACACCTCCGTCTTTGGCAACGCTCTCAGAGGAAAACTACACCAGCTAGGTTCACCAAGTTTGCAGGATATCTTCATTGGGAGGTGAGCTTCTTTGGGATTGAAATTAGCCTCATTCTGAAAAACAAGATGGTCGCCCACAGGCATTTCTTTGAAAATCATCTACCTTTTTCTACTGGCTGGTTGTCATAGATAGAAGGTTGAATCTCTTGAAAGGTGATATGTATAACAGATATACATGTCCTCTACAACCTTGTGGACATTTGACCTTGAAGCTCTTAATTCAAGGTCATCCACAGAGTGACAAATTACCCCATGTAGCGGACTTTAAAAGTGCCTATATCTCAATTGTTATGGGTCCTAGAGGTTTGCAATGTGAAACCAACCTATAGGAAATCATTGACTGGGAATCTTCTGATGTGTTCAGATTTGACCTTTTGCCCTCCTTCAAAGTCAAAGGATGGTTCATTGGCTTTGGTGAGTTGTCTTTCTGCAGTGTATCCACTTTTGCAAGGGGAAAATGGTCATTGATGCAGTGAGTTTGGATATGTTGTGCCTTGCCCGAGTGGTTGTTTTCATGGGATGCCAAATCCAGTCATTCTGTAGCCCAATCACATTGATTGCAGTTCATTGTCCAAGGCTCCTAACATGTTTTAACCCAATAACCTATCGTCATTATTAATGGTCAACTTAAAACCCAGGTTGACAACTAATTTTTAAAGCACTTTATTGCCATAAATATACAGTAAGTTTGTGATACAACAAAGGTTGAAGTATAGGGTTTTACATCCCATTCAACAGACAGAATCATACAGGGATAGGCCCTCAGCATTGTCACATGTGGGATTCGAATTCATGACCCAAGAGCTGGCTGCCTATGATTAGATGCACAATACAACTACAACAAACTTTTATACAGTTTCGGTTTGACTGTTTGCAGATTATTGTGGATCCAAAATGGATATGAGTTTATGGACCCTGTGGCCTAATGATGGTCTTCTTTGAGTGATTTTCACGTTTCTTAATGCCCCCACCCTCCAACTGCTTCCCCAGTTTTGCTGATGTTAACTTTCAAGTTTGAATTTGACTATTTAATATTCAATCATGCTAGTGTTTTAGACAAAATTAAGCATTGAATTTTTCTATTTTGTATTTTCTCAATGATACAGTAACTTCTATTAGTGTAAAAGTTTGTTGTATATTCACAGAAGATTTATTTGCAGTTTATGCCCACTTTACCTTTGTTCCGCAGAGGCGTCAACCCCCTTCCCCGTAAAAAAATACAAAAATGTTTACATTTTTAATTAACATCCCCTTGATTCCTTGAGAATGGTATCACTTCTACCGGTGTCTTAAGTTAACACAACCACTGATTTTAACTTTGCCCCCCCCCCCCACTTTTCATATGCTTCCTACGCTACTGCAATATAAATTATTTCAAGCATAAACATATATAATCACCCATTAAAAGTTGAGTTAAGGAGAAGACAAGATAAACTAATGTTGGTAGACTACACATCACTTGCCCGTGTGATAATGACAATAAGATTTTCTGTTCAAGCTTTGTCCAGTTATGAAACCTAGCAATTAGTATAACCTCTGTAATTATGTTATTCTCTTTTTCTGTTATTTGTTTCAATTTTACATTATTATAATTATTTATTTTTTCCATAACAGCATACAATAGACATCAAAGCAATACTGCTTGAACAAAAAGAAATTCTGCATTTCATTAAATAAGAAATTTGATGTTTCCATACACTGAATTTTATATGCATAGCTTACTTAGAGTTTTTATCTTGAGCTCTGGCGAGGTACTCTCTTTTAGAGATCACTTTTTTCCTTTTTTGTATCTGGTTTATGATGAGTATCTGTCTGTTCACTGCAGTTAAGCAGCAATGGGCTACATTAGTACTGGGATGGGTGACCACTTCAGTGCACTAATCATGTCTCTGCTGGCTTTGTGGCTCTCGCTAGCAGACAGAAACCCCTTTTAGTCTTACTTTACTTTTATAGAACTAGGTGGTTTAGAAGTCTCTCATATTTTTATTCTTTCATTTTTTTTGTAAATTGTTTTTTAATTTTCTCATATTTTATCAAAAAAATTATTCCATTGTAATTTTGATAAAATATGTTGTTCAAGATATGAATTCCAAGTTTTTTTAACTAAAATATACAAAATTTATATTCTTAGAGGCATATCTACTTTGATATCTACTAGAGATATCATACTCTGTTATTATTATGATACTTTTAAAAGCCAAAATAATTTGCAGCCTGCAACCTGGATACCATCCTGCATTGTCTGTCTACATCTTGTCATAGTCACTTCCTGTCTTGTCCTATACTGCCACCCTCTTGTTGGGAAGCACTGGCTGGAAAACTGAAAGAAAGTGAAAGGCACAGGGAGGATGGCAGAGAGGCAGGCACATCTATTGAATTCCAATCCTATCGCTATGGAAAACTAAGCAAAATCTAAATCTGACCATGCTTCGAAGGAAATGACCGAGAGGAAGAAGTGGATTCAGTACAAATTTAATTTTTGAAGACCCACATCAAAGGAAGGCCTCAGCAAATCTTCAGTCTTCAAGTCCCCACAAAGAGGAGCCAGTGCTAGTGCAGCTTCAGTCCATAACATTTCACAAGGGTCCACGGATACTGAGAGCATGGAGACCAGCATCCGCCCAGACACAACACACCAACCATCCATCTGCAGCACTTCCAGTATTAGTGTAGTGTCCCAGACTTCATCAGTCGACCAGCAGGTCATAAATCAATTTGCCCAGATGAAGACTATGCTCACATTTTTAACTGGGACCAGACATGAGACTACCAGAACAGCCTTCTGCAACTACCTGGCATCTGAAGTTCAAAACTTGGAGGAAAGAGAGTTTCAGGCGTTTAAAAATGAGGCAGTTAAACTTTTAAGTGGGATACAGAGCAGCACAGAGGAAAGAAACCATCAGCCTCAGCAACCTACACTTTCTAGGAGCCCCAATACCACCTCCACATATGTGCCACAGTCTTATCAGCCTCAGCCAGCAGCCACTGCCAGGGAATACATCTTGTCTATTCCAGAAACCCAGCTGCCAGCAAGTCAGGTTATACAACCAGCTCAGCACACCCAAGTGGTGTCAAGAGGATAACAACCACAAAGGCCCACACACTTCTTACTTTGTTGTCGATGAGCAACAACCCGCGACTTCAAGACAGCTACATTTCACCATCAGCCCTAACAAGAGTTTCAATCTACCAGCAGTAGCCTCTGTCACAGGAGAAGAAAGTTCACACAACATCTCAACCAGCACATATCCTTGGGAGATTCCATAGATGAGCCTGCTTAATTCACAAACCTATCTGACAATGATTACTTAGGTAAGAGACAAATCACTTGAAGACAGTTGCACTAAGACCAAACCAGGATTTCAGATAGCCAATGAGGGTATTGTTGTGTAAAAAACTGCTGACAAGTCAATCAACAGCCGAGCAGTGTTTTCTCATACCAGAAAGAGTTGAACCTCATTTGTTATTGACAGTAAGCCAGTTTCAATAGAATGTCCCTGTTTGTAAGGAGACTGATGAAGATTCCCGACTATCTATGACTTAGCAACGACCTGCTCAACCACGTTGGACAGGAAGCAGAGGCCAGACACTGAACAGTAATTCTTAAGTTCATTACTGACTAACAAAGCCTCCTTTATAAAAGAGATGGCAACAGCCCTTTTCAGTAAAAAGGGCCTCCATTGGGGGAATAATTTACCCATTTGGTATAGGAATCGGTAAGCATGATTAAGTGGGAGAGTCATTCATAACCTTCTGGACTTCTTCTTCACTTATGGTCTCAAACTCATTGAAAGCAACAGGTACCAAAATATGTACATTATTAGAAGACTCAGAAGTAGGGGATGTATCCCTATTATTGCTTATTTTATTGCAGAAAAATAGAGGAAACTTGTGTGCAAGGCTTTTATCTGAACTATTAGCAGGCAGAATATTCTCAGGGTTGCATTGGAATACCTTCCCTAGAGACTCCCAAAGCTTCCTGGGTTCTTCACTGGTTGCAGTGATGAGACTGGAATAATAGGAACCCTTGTCTTGTTGGCCAGACGGTCCCACCAGGGAATTTGGTGGCAGAGATTTGATCTGCTTGAATGTGTCTTGAGTTTTCTCAAAATTCATTCAAATTACCATGCGGTATGAATCAGAAAACCACTCAACTGACTGCAGTATGTAAAAGTATAGGTGCATGCTTGAGAAACACATGAATAAAACTGTCCACATACTGATAATATAGTTTTGAGGCAATTCCTTCTGGAGACAGTACAAATGTGATGTTATTTAGGCCAATGAAGAAGTGATCAATGTCAATCTAGTGATAAAAATGATAAAAGACAAGTTCAATGCTGGCTGCAGGATGGGAGATATATAGTTGACATCTCATAACAGCATGGCCAAATGTGGTCTCCTACACTAACATTCTAAACAGGAGTCACAAGGTGAGATTGATACATCCAGAGTGTGCCAGAGTATATGTGTTGCGTGCCTTACACGTTGAACCATGTTGCAACACAGAAGAATATCCTTAAACTTGGACCTGTCACAACATTTGACATTTGGATGAACATTCATGTTACCACATATAATGAAATGTTAAGCAATTGAAGACATCAAGCCAGAGAGTACCAGAAAATTCTGTAAGAACCATATAGTACATAAAACTGGTGAGTGGTACAGACAAGCAGCAACAAAATGGTTGTGGTCAGACTTGAAAAGTAGCATGATAGTATGAAAGTATAAACTAATATTAAGGAGGGTTTCTTATCAGCCAAACAATAGGTCTTTAACACTGATACTTGTAATATTAATTTTCCGAACATAAACCCTAACTTTTTTTTTAATTTCCTAAAAACAGATCAGTAATATTTTCTTTTTTAGTGCTTATGTTTATTTTTTTTTTTCAGTTTGCTTTATTCTTTATAAAAGACAGGTATTCGTGGGTTTTAGGTCTATTATATTCACTTTTTAAAACTGTTTTTTGTTACACCTAATGATAAATTTTTTATTGAAAATTAGCATTCAATGGTATTAGCTTATGTGTTTGATCTTTGTTTTTAAATTGCCAAATGTTTTGATGCAGCCCACAAAGCTGTTCCCATAGTCACTGAAATTTTTTCAAATTATATTTTTGACATTTAAAGCACTTAAAGAAATGCATGTTACAATTTATTAAAAGAGCTTAATCTTAGTAACTTGCATGAGCATAGGATATGACTTCAGTGCCAATGCTCTCACACTAGATATAGCTGTACAGCATGGGACCATAATACCTAAAATGCCTTCTAAACCATTTAAATTTTGTTGAATGTATATGAATGTACTATAATAATTATAATAGTCAATTGAAATCAGAAAAAAACAGGTCCATTTACTTAACCTTTTTGGAATTTCTAAAATAGCATTTTAATAATAGTAAGTAACCATAGTTTTTAAACTTTAAAGAATTTTTTTTCTAAAAATCTGTCCAATATATGGGAAAGTTTTTACTTTGGTGATAGAAAAAATAAAATACTAAAGATTTACGGCGTGGCTAATGTCACGGATCCGTTTATGTATCTAGTGAGGCTTGTGTCATTGAAATGTCAATATTCATGTATGTCCGTGAGAAACATTATGGTGGATTTAGAAAGTAAAATAAATACTACATTATTCATACACAGCAATTTTTATTCGCTGATTTAGACAATGCCTCCAACACTACAGATCATTTGCTGTTCAAAAGGAATCTTACTAATACTTAAAAACACATATCAACACAAACTGAGTTTAAGACTATTGACTATATCTAAGACTAGGTAGGACTATATATAACACTAAAATAAACATCTAAAAGTGGAACAAAAAATCTTTAATCATTTGATTTACACTTTTTGCAATACCAAAAGTTGGTCTTTTGGAGCTCTTTTCAATCCAGCACATGTCATATGACCCCAACTCAAACAACTGTCACAACATACAGAGCCCTCATCTTCTAGCAGTCCTGTGCAATCCCAACATTTCCAGGGGACATTTTTGCAACTATCAACTAAATTTTGGACATTTGCCCAACCATCTTCATCAAGAAACCTACGTACAATATTCACATCAACTTGACTGTCTCTTATTGAACTTCACACATTGTCAACATGCTGCTCTAGATCTTCTTCACCTATTTTTCATTTATGTTGCATTGTCTGTTCAACCACCTCATCATCAATCAACTAACAAGGTTATCCTCCATGGCATGTCATCATCAACATTATCTTCTTCATGTGCATGGATACCGGCTAGTTCAGGTAGACTGTGTCTGTACATCCTGGTCTCATTACTATCTGTACTTTCTGTATATTCAGCCTCACTGTCCAATTGTTAGTTTTGGGGGAAGTTTGAGGTGGACTCCAGCAGTGCCTTGAGGCAGCTGTGGATTCCCAGATCTCCACAATGTCCACTTCTGTCTGTACTCGCTTGGCAGCAACTATTGAGAGGTCTAGGATCGCCACAAGACAGAAGCGAAACACTTGATAACTCTTTCACAGTTTATTCTAGTTCAATAAACACAAGTCCCAATTACAACACAACACATTCTCTCGAGTGAGAGAGCCAACTAAGCTCTCCCCCTCTGCATGCTATTTCATGTTCTTTCACTTGTTGTTGTTCTTGTGTCTCTCTCCTCAGCTCAAGGCTGAGGCTGTTACACTAGTCACTGTACAATAACACATATTACTTGTCACCAATTACTGGGTTTATTTCTAAGAGGTCTATCTCAAAGAAGTGGGGATTGGCTGAGGCTATTATTAGAGGCGGTGTGCTATGTGACTATTGATTCCTACTGGTAAGTCCAATGAGAGTTAATTTACTGGGGTACTTTGCCTGTGTTTTATGGAATTTAAGGATTATTAATAATTAAACAGTTTTATCTAAATTCTTCACCATTACACTCACTTATCTATAGCATTTCCACTCTCTTCCTGTTTTTCCACATCTCAATCAGTCTTTGAATAATTTCTATTCTTTCTTGGAACTCCATGGTGCCACACTGAGCCAGTACATTCTGAAGTTCATGAAGTTTTGTCCCAGCTACTTTATACCTCTGTACATCATCCATGTATTTAGATTGCTGTGTTGGTTGAGTGGCAATGCTAAGCCATGGTCTGTTAAGAGTAAGGCGCTGTTTGCCTGTGTAGAATTAAATTGTCCATCTAACATTGATAGTATCAGCACAAAACAGATCATAACCATTGAACTTGCGAATAGCCAAAATGTGTTTACAAGGTAAGGCCATGCTGGTGAAATATTCACAAGTGCAGGATGTATCAGACAACTCCCTAACACCAGAGGAGCTTTCAACAGAGGTAGGGTTCAAGACTTTTACTTTCTTGGATGCTGACATCTTTCACTGGAGGAGGCTGAAGGTATATGGAGTCAAATGTTTTCTGAATGGGAGTTCTTCATCAGAAACTGTATGGACTGGCATCTTTGTAAGGCTGTTCAGGAGACAATGGCTTCGCTCTGTCCGGAGAGTGTCAAGACTCATCGTATATCTAACAAAGAAGTCTTGTAATGAGCCACGGGGGATTACTGACTTCTTCAAATGTGAGAAGGACTCTATCCTATTATTTGTCCTGATGCCCAAATTCATTGACAAACTTTTCAAACCCTCTACCCATTCAGAGCGAATATGATTCCCGTTAGTGTCATAGTAATTTCTGACCCTATCACACATGACATCACACAAGCTTTCCTATTTACTGATATAGTCAACTTCACTTCTGCTGTATGTAATGTCTTGAATATGACTGAGAATTTTTGTTTTCTCACTAGAAGATATACCCATTTTGTCAAGAGATATCTCCCTCCCGAAGGTACGGAGCACGTGAAATAGACAGATCTGGAGTGAGACTTAGGGCATTTCAGACTTGATGATGTCTCTTTTGGTCATGTCTTTATCTGTCATGACAACTGCAGTGTGGCTCCATTTTGGGTTGTTTTCTTCAAAGGTTTGGAACATTTTCCGGATGGATGTTTCATCTTCTTTCTGCACAGGAGAGTGTACAGGGGCATATCCTGGTTATTGGTCTTGTGGGTGGCATCCATCAATATAATTTCTGGAAATTGGTCAAAGAAAGCCATCATTTGTGGGTCCATTTGTGACTAAAGCATTTACTCAATGTCTATCCACCAAATTCACTGATCAATTATTTGACAATGTAATCACTATATGTATATAGCCACTTATCAATTTGTACCTTTTCTCATTGTGTATGTTACAACAGCGCTTGAATGATTGATCACCCACTCCAAAGAGAGAGTATTTATAGCCTCCCAGTGACACTAGATTGCCAATCTAGTGTTGACCAAAACTTAATCAAGTAGACATGTTGATCATCTCCACCCTGATTGCAGTCATGACTGGCATGCAGAAAGCCAATTCAGTTAATTGCATAACACCCACTAGCACTCAAGATTGAGTAAAAGCCATGACACCAGTACTCCCTAATTGTGTTCAAGTGATTGCAATCAGACTGCCCATTCAGACTATTGGCAAACACCATTCAGTGATTATATGATTGTTGTTATGTTTGTTTACCCAACAGGTAAATAAATTTGTGATTTGAACTGAACAGATAATATCACGTCAAATCAAAGTGATAATTGCAAACACAGTACTCTGTAATCAGAGAGACTAACAAGTATGTTTTATTTCTCAAATGAACTATTATCACAATGTTTTTGATAATGTTTTGATAACATTCTGTGACAAGTATAAACCGAAGTGGCCTTTTATAAAACAAGGCTGAAAAGTGTTTAGATGTACAACAGTGGTCTGCAAAGTCATGACAAACACACGTGGTGCACTATTCATACAAGGGAAGCTGGATGAATCGGCCTTTTGCCAAATCGGCACTCAGCAAATCGCCCCTCCTAAAAAAGTTGACCTTTGGCAAATCGGCCCTGTAAAAGTTTTGCCATGGGCAAATCGACCATCAGTTGAAAATTTTGGTACTTATAAATATTTATAGCATTTAACTGGGTTGATATTTTTCAGCATTAAGCAGAAAAATAAGGACTCCTTTTCAATACAAACTGTATGCCTTAATGGAAAGGGTGTTGAATTATAATCTGGTCCATGTTAATCTAATCTAATCTACTGCTTTGCAGGCGCAATATCTTCCCCACAAAGGGGAACTCAGTCCGCTGACTTAACGAAATCATTATCATAAAGAAAGTCAAGGGGCGTTCATGGTCAGTAATCCAGAGTTGAGGGTGTGACCAAGAGGGAAGGAAACTAAGTTGGAAAACTAGAATTAAAGAGGTGGGTTTTGAGGTGTTTCCTGAAAGATGTGACAGAGGGGCTATTTCTTATTTGGAAGGGGAAGGAGTTCCAGAGAATTGGGGCATAGTGACTGAAAGAATTGGAGAAATGTTTGACTGATTTATGAACCTTACGGTCGAAAGTGGGAGTGTGAAGGAATTTGAGTTTGGGGGTACTTCGCCTTGTGTTCCTGGAAGAAGTGTAGGGATGAATTAATTCTCGAAGGTAAACTGATTCACCCTGGTTGAGAGTTTTGTATGTGATGAGACCAATTTTAAATTGTATCCTGAATTTGATAGGGAGCCAATGCAGTTTTTTAATTGAGGGGTAATGTGACAGTATTTGGAGGACCGGGTGACAAGCCCACAGAGTGAGTTTTGGAGCAGCTGCAATCTTCTTAACTCAAAATCTGTAAGTGATAAGAATAAGGAGTTGCAGTAGTCCAGTCTGCTGCTCAACAAAGCATTTGCTAGAAGAACTGATGTGTTAAGGTCTAAGAGGGGACGGATTCTATAGAGGTCTCTCGCATGAACTCTGGTGGACTTTATGACCTGTGACACATGGTCTGAGAATGAAAAATTGGAGTTGAACACCACTCCGAGGTTCCTAACACTTTCTGCTGGTGAGACCTGATTGCCGAGAATATTGATCGGAAAGTGAGGAAGGAGTTGTTTACGGTTGTTTTTGGAGCCTATCAGGATAAACTCAGTTTTCTCAGGATTGAGTTTTAATTTGTTTGCAGACATGAAATTTTGAATGTCGCTTAGACAGTTTTTTAATTTTTGTATAGAGTGAGAGAAGTTTCTTGGTGTTAGTGTTATGTATAGCTGAGTGTCATCGGCGTAGAAATGGTGGTTTATACTACTGTGAGAGTGAATGATTGAACTAATTGGGTTAGTGTAGAGGGAAAACTTAATTGGACCAAGGACGGAGCCCTGGGGAACCCCATACTGGAGGGCAGCAGGATGGGACAGTGTGTTACCTACCTTGACTGAGTGTGTCCTTCCTGACAGGTATGATTTGAACCCACCAAGTGCTAGTTCACTGATACCGTAGTGAACATTAAGTCTGTCTAGGAGAATGGTGTGGTCAATGGTATCAAATGCGGCTGACAGATCCAAGAGGGTGGGGGCTGTGACAGACCCTTTGGCCATATTGAGGAGAATGTCCTTGTAGATATTAAGGAGAGCACTTTCAGTTGAATGATGTTTTCTATATGCTGATTGAAAGGCAGTCATAAGGCCAGCTTTGTCAAGGTGAGTTTGTAACTGGACTGCCACTACCCTTTCAAGTATCTTTGAAATGAAGTTCAGATTGGAGACAGGCCTATAGTTTTTAAGAATTTCTTTGTCTAAGGATGATTTTTTGAGGATGGGGGTAACATGGGCCTGCTTGAAGAAATTAGGGCACTTCAAGGGAAGCATTAATTATTGAAGTAATGGGAGTAATGAGAATATCCAAATAATCGAGAACAAGAAAAGTGAGCCAAGGGTCAAGGGAACATGATTTACTTGGAGATTTCATTGTGATTTTAGTTACTTGATCCTCAGTAACAGTAGAGAAGGTGGAAAGCACTGGGGGAGGAGAGTCGGGGGCGATGTGTTGTGACTTCTGGGAGATAGGAAAAGTTGAACGTATTTTTTCAATTTTTTCTTAGAAGAACTCCACAAATCTGTCGGCCAGGAGACGAGGGGGATTTATCGATGGTAGCATCCTGGCTGGGGGTCTGTGTAACACATCGCCAAGGACCCCTAATTTTTGGGGGTCATGATGGTTATCCTGAATCTTTGCTTTTAGAAATTCAGATTTGGCCTGGATGCAGGTTCTGTTGTATTGGTGGACTTTTTGCATGTATTGAGATCTGTTGAAATGAGATTTATTTCTGCGCCAAATCCTTTCAAATAGATGCTTGGTCTCTTTTGCCTCAATTACTGCATCATTGACCCATCCTGGGATGAATTTCGCCTTGGTATGTTTGGTATGAAGTGGTGCATGTTTGTCAATAAGGGTGGTCAAGGTGGTGTGATATTGTTTGTAGAGAGTATCAGCATCGTTGGACGGGTTGCTGATTAGATCAGAAGTTATAAGATCTGTTTTCATTTTCTCTTTATTGATTTTATGATAATTACGAAAGGAAACAGTAGCATTGATTTGGGATCTAGGAGTTGGTAGATGTAATGTTCAAGTAATTGAAAAGTGGTCAGAAAAGGCATCAGTAGCATGGACATTTAAAATGTGGTCATTATTGGATTTGGTTAAGAGGAGGTCAAGAGTGTGTCCATAAATATGAGTGGAGAAGTTTACTTTCTGAGTTAAATCAAATGAGTCAATCAATGAATTGAATGCTTTTGAATTTGAGGATGTTGATTCAATGTGAAAATTAAAGTCGCCAATGATCACCAGATTTTCAGTGTTGTGATGAATGTCCTCCAGAAGTGACTGAAACTGTTCAAAAAAGGTTGAAATACTGGAGGATGGTGGTCTGTATATATTTAAAAAATAAAAAGATTCTTTGTGTAGGGATATCTTGATAAGAAAATTTTCAAAGGTAGTGCAGGTCTTTGTGGGAACAACGGAAGAATCCAAGCCATCTTTCACAAAAAACCCAAGTCCTCCTCCACGACGGCCCTCACGTGGCTGTTGATGAAAATTGTAACCTTGTGGGGTGATTCCGGACAGGTTGGCACTTGTGATGTCAGGTCTAATGTTAATGTTGACTAATGGGGGATAATTCTGTACAATTAATAATAGTAATACTAATAATAGTCGAATTTGTAGAGTGCGAAATTGATACAAATCCTCTAATGCGCTTATGTCCAAGAAGGGACAGTCCAGGGACAGACATGGGTCGACATCTAAAAAGCGCCCGCCATGGTATAACTAATTATGTAGAATGATGAGAACTTCTTCAGTTATGTGATTAACACACATCAAAGATTATTGGATGCTGTAATCAATTCCTTTTAACCGATATACTTTAGATACTTGTTTGTGTCAGAATTATTAAAAGTGCTTTACATTTAATGCATAATGTCACAATCCGATGAACCACATTGTTATCCGATGGACCATTGACATGTCTTGACAAACAACAATTTAACCTTAAATATTTTAATATCAGAATGTCAAACATATTTACATATATTTGCAAATGTTTACCTTATTTTTGCAGCATAATTGTCCTCAATGCATCATATATTTTGATTGCTCTACATGTGCATGTGTTGTCTGGAAATTGCCATGTTGATATGAGAAACTTAAAATGTCTGTGGTTTCTGGGGGATTAATTGATGTCAAATATTTGGGGCAAGTTATGGCAAATAAGGGGGGGTTATCGTGTAGACCTTTAAAGGTCAAGGTTTGGACCAAGCTTTTTGGTATAAAAGGCCATGCAGATAGACATTCTGCCTGGTTTGACATTTTGCCTGGTTTGACAGCACTCCCCAAGGAGTTCACTAGTGACTAATCACTGAGGAAACTACATTGCAGAATGGCTTCAAGATACCTGCCCATAAGCAGGTGAGATATTTTTACCTTTATTTTTTTAAATTAAAGATGAGGGTTAGTGTTTGTTAAACCAGCCCCAAGTTTTATTGGGTTTGTAAACTTGTAAATATTCATACCAGTTCAAGTAAATGGTAGAGAATTTGTAATGTAAATCTTAAATCTGTTCCAGTGGTTCTTTGCTAAACCCAATAAATTTTTTCCCCTGTTTAAGTTGATCTTTATTTCCAACTGAACCCTAAATGGCCTCTGCTGCAGGGATCATAACTGTTGTGATATTTTAAGAGCAATTACCTTTTAATGTATGTCACTTCTAGTATCTGTGCTAATATCCCTCTGCTTAGACATTGATCTGCTTTAGACTCTTGTGGTCATCTGAGAACAATTGGATTTAATTTATTAATATCTGTGTAATATTTGTATAAGTTTATTTGGTTAACATTTACGTAATATTTGTACAAGTTTTCAGACTAAGCTGAATAATCTTAATGTTTTATATTTTATTTCATGATGAATTTTATTTATGAATTAAACTTGAAGAGAATATTGAATATTTATTTGCACTTTTGTTAGTTTTAACACATAGCTTGTGGTAATCTAAACAAAGTAAAAGACAGATGTAAAATATTTGACTATTTGACTAGGATACATTTTTCTTGGGGCCGATTTGATGGGGGCTGATTTAGTAAAGGGCCAAATTGTCTATGATTCCATACAAGTCCAGAGACAAAAAAGAAAAAAAAGGAGAACACAGGCTCTAGAAATATTCAGGCTTTGTAAATTTATATGGTAATAAATTTTGGAAAGAAGTAAAACATCTAATTTTGATTATTAACATCTTTATTTAAAATAGCAGATTCAGTTGTCTCAAAATTTACTTGATGTTTTCCTCTTTTGATTTATGCATCTCATTTGTATTTTTCTAAGTCTTTCCATGAACATTATGCACCAACAAGTGCTAATTGATACATGTAGTGCAAAGCATAACTGAGCTTTGTAAATTGAAAATTGTTGCAGTTGCAGTATTGGGTATATGTCACTCACCTAATTATGAGTCAGCTATAATATATTAAAAATGATATATCTGTAACTCACTGTATAGCAGAGCAATAGCTATTTCAAAGTCTCTGCTGTTGAGTAAATCACTTGTAACTTTAGAGTGCTCCGATAAAGTATGTTACTTACCTATTTTAATTCAACCACAACAAAGTAAAACTTCGGAGCTGTTGCTCATTGCACATCTGAGCTAAACCTACTTCTAGATTGTCACGGTTGAGTAATTTACTTGCATATTAAAGACTATTGCAATTAGAGTATTGTGTAAAATATTTTACTCACCTACAATTGAATCAGCTATGACATTTTAAAATTACTGGTCCTTAGCCCATTGCATTGGTGAACAATAGCTATTTTGAGTAAATCACTTGTGAATTGAAAGCTATTGCATTTAGAGTAGGATGGTAAAATATGTTATCCCGACCTGTAGCTCAATGCACAACTGAGCAATCGCTATATTGTCACTCTCAGTCACTATTTTCAGGATCATACTATTGAAGAAATCACCTGTAACTTAAAGACTACTGTACTTAGGATATTGTATTAAAATATGATATTCACCTACTTTTTGATAAGCTATAACATTGATTGCAGACGTGTAGCTCAATTCATAGCTGAGCAATAACTATTTTGAGATTACCTCTGTTGAGTAAACCCCTTGTTACTTGAACACTACTACAGTTATTGTATTTTGTTAAGATATGTTACTCAGGTAATCTTAAGGTCAGCTATTACATAGTAAAATTACAGACCTATTGCTGCTCATTGCACAGCTGATCAAAAGAAACTCCTAGGCTCTGCATTTACTTCATGTAAATCACCTGTGACTTAAAAAATGTTGCAGTGATAGTATGTTGTTCGAATGTTATACCCCTACTTTTGGTTTAAGTACAACACAGTAAAACCACAGACTGTAACTTTAAAATGTTGGTTCAACTATAACATGGTTAAACTACAGGTATATTGCTCATTGCATAGCGGAGCTAAAGTTAACTGACATTCTCACTGTTGAGTAAATCCCCTGTAAATGAAAACCATTGCAGTCCGAGTATGGTGTGAAAATATGTTATCCATTTACTCCTGGGTCAGTTATGTAACATTAAAATTGCAGATTTGTAGCCCATTGCACATCAGAGCAATATCTATTTTCGGATTCTCACAGATTAGTAAATTACAGATCTATAGCAATAGTTATTTTGAGATTCTCATTGTTGAGTAAAGCCACTTGTAAATTGATAGGTATTACATTTAGAAGTTAGAATATAACATATTAAAATTGTACATTCAGACATGTAACTCAGTGCATAGCTAGGCAATCACTGTTTTAAGATTCTCACTGTAGAGTAAATCAAGTAGCTCATTGAATAGCTTAACTGAATCAATTTTGAGATTCTCACTGATGAGTAAATAGCTTTGAACTTGATAAAGAATGCCCTTTACTGTATGTACCTTTTCTAGACATCTCTGATTAAAATTATAGGTTGTTTACATTGCTGAATATCTCAAGAAAGTATCACCTTAAAATCGTTTTACTGCCATGATCTAAGAGACAAACAAAAAAAAAACATATTTAATTGGTTACAAAAGAAGCACTTTGGGATTTTTTTACTACAGGAAACTCACTCAGTCTTAACTGATGAAGCAAAATGGGAAAGAGAATGGTGGGGAGCAAAATATACTACTCACAGGGCACAGCCAATAGTACATGAGTAGCAATACTCATTCCAGAAAAATTGTGCTCTTTTTTACTCTGAAAAATGAAACCTCAGATCAAAATGGACGAGTACTTTTATTAGAATGTGGTATTTACGATAATCCTATGGTTGTAATCTCAGTCTATTTCCCTACAAAAGACAAACCAAAAGAACAGTTATCATTATTAGACTATTTGAGAGGCTGACTTATAAATTACGGTGATTAAAATATTGTTATTGGAGGAGATTTCAACACTTGCCTGAATATGAACCTTGATAAAAAAGTGGGGCTGACTGATAATGAATCTCAGTGTGCAAAAGGTATAAAATCACTTTTGACTGAAATTGATCTTATTGATAGTTGGCAAATTAGAAACCTTAACAAGTTGTATTATAGCAGAAGAGAAATGTCATGATCAGGCCTAGTTCAGTTTTGGCTAGACTTTTGGCTAGTGTCAATTTCCCTAGAATTCCAGATGACAAAATGTTCAATAGAACCAGGAACCAGTTCAGACCATAGTCTTGTTAAACTCACTTTCGATCTAATAGAAACACAAAAAAGAGGGAAAGGATTCTGGAAATTTAACAATAGCTTTCTGACAGATTCAAAATATATAAATATCATTAAAGAAGTAATATCAAATATAAAACACTCTGTATTCATGGAAAATAAAGCTCAATTGTGGGACTTTGTAAAATGTAGAATATGAAGTGAAACAATAAGCCACTCTATATTTAAGGCGAAATAAAGTCAAAGAAAAGAAAATGAATTAGCCACCTTACTTAAATCATTAGAAAACACACTGGTAGAGGACAACACTAAACATAATGAATATGTCGCAGCCAAGCAAGAATGGGAAGGGTAATACATTCTATAACCAGTTAAAAGTAGTCACACAAACTAAATATTACCGTAATTGTAACTTCAAATGTCACGCTTTTACCAGTGATATAATAGTTGCATTGAATTATAAATATTTTATAAATATTTTGTAATATTTTCTATTGGGCAACCCAGTATTTATCCTAATATAAAATATTGTTACTACACTGCTACTGCTCATTTGTGGTTCAAAGCAATAGTATTTGGCAATCTAGTATTTCTTCTATTATACAATTTCTCACTTTACTGTTATTGCTTGTGGTAGCGGTGTGCCACATTGATTAATACCTCAAACTTGCATTGTTATGTGGTGAAACAAACTAAAGTTGCTACCAGAATTATGTTATTGATGAGAGTTGCATGTGGTAATTTTAATTCTCGTTGATTAACGCCTCCAATTTCATATTGTTATGTGGTGAGGCAATTCAGTTGTTATTAGAATTGTGTTATTCATGAACCATATATATATATATATATCATTTATGATTATCAATACAAAATGTCTTCAATTGCTACTGTGTATAATTGTTGTTCTTATGTTTATAGCGAAGACACATGTAGCAAAGCCATGCACCAATGACCTATGTAGTCAAGTGGAGAGCCAAAAAAAAAGAAAAAAAAATAGTTTTTAAAAAATACTATAAACTGGTCAAACAGCTTACCATTAATGTGTTTTTGAAAACTGTATATTACTCCAACTATATCATGACCTCCTGTCAGACTAGATATTTGATTACCACGAACAATTACTATCCTTCTAAACTTTCTATTTTTGCTGTTCAGTGTAAAAGTAAAAAATATAGATACCTTGCACCTAAGGCCTACATGGTCATGTGGTGAGGCAAATGAATTTGATATAAAAATGTGAAACAGCACAAAAATTACTATATTAACTAAGTATCTCACTAACGCTTTGTCTTTGTAAATATACGTATAATATTTGCTCATCCAATAAATAAGAGTTTGTACAACTTTGTTAGTCAATACGCCATTTCCTTTTTCTATTCGTAACCTTTTTGTCTAACCTCATGCATATCTTTAAATTGGTACTAGATATCCATTCAATGTATAGATATTCGTTTACCTGGCTTTGTGTGTATTTTTATTTTTAATTGTTCTTTTCTGGTATGTGTTTAAAAAAGGCTACTCCAATTGTATCAAAAATTTTTCTCAAGTCAAAGCATGGTATATACAGTGTCATTTAATAAATATTATCCAACAGTTTTCCATTATAAACCGGACAGAAAAAAAAGATATGTTAAAAATAATTGCAGTTAGGTTCAAAGGGAGTCTTCCACAAGTAAGCCCTAATGTTATCAAGTGAACTAAGTATATTGTCGGCAAACTGTCAAGGTCTAAGGGATGTAAATAAGTGTACTGATGTTTTAAACTACCTTCAGAATTTAAACTCGTCAATATTATGCTTACAGGACACCCATTGGGTCGAAAAAGACTCCATCCAAATTATGGCAAATTTTGATTAATGGTTACAAATCAAATGCATATGAAGTGGCAATTTTGCTAAAAACAAATTTTGAATACCAGATACTGGATAGCTATTACGATAATTCAAAAAATATTATAAGCATTGATCTGAAACGAAAAATTAAATGATCTTGTACAAAAAATTACATGATCTTGTCAAAAATAACCACATAGACTACACTGTAGTATGTGGTGATTTCAATCTGGTATTAAATCCTGGTATAGATAGTCACAAAGACAAGGCAATAAACAGCCCATGGGCACATGCTTGTTTATTAGACGTGATCTCAGAATATAGCTTAAAAGGCACTTTCCGTATGCTACATCCATCTACTAGGCGCTACACATGGCGACGTAGGACACCAATCAAACAATCACGGCTAGACTATTTCCTATGCTCTGACAATCTTTGCAATCATATTGAAAGCAGCATAATTAAACCAGGCTACAGAATGGATCACTCAATAATAGAACTAAAAATAACATTGTGTAACTTTAAGAGAGGCAGAGGGACATGGAAATAAACTGTTCTCTACTAGAAAATAAAGACTACCTAAGTATGGTAAACAATTTGATGAATTCAGAAAAATTAAACTATGCAGTGCTAGTTTACAACCCAAACCTTGTAAATCAGATTAGCGACAGAGATCTACACATGAATATTGCAGATGGTTTATTTCTGGAAGTTCTCCTCTTGAAAATTAGAGGGGAAACAATCAAATTTGCATCTCGTTTCAAAAAAATAAAGAACGTCATTTAAAGATCTCTTTAGAAAAAGAGATTGAAGAACTAGAAGCCGCATGCAGTGAAGAAAATATAAACAAAATGATTAGTAAGAAGGAGACTCTGGTAAACCTTCGCACAAAAGAGCTTGAGGCATCTAGAGTTCGCTCGCGTGCAGATTGCTTTAAAGATGGCGAAAAACCGTCTAAATTACTAACATCCATAGAAACTAAGGCAATATAGATAAAACAAATACAAACACAAAATGGCCAATTTGTATCAAACCAAAAAGATATCTTGAAAGAAGTTAACTTTTATAAAAACCTATTTTTACAAACTAAAAATGGTTCCGAACCACAATTAGACGAATTCTTGAAGAAACTGAACACAGTAAAACTTTCTGAGGACAAAACTAGGAGCCTAGAAAAAGAATTGTCTATAGAAGAAATAAGTGAGACATTAAAGCAAATGAAAAATGAGAAAAGTCCATGAATAGATGGCTTCCCGGCTGAGTTTTTAAAAATTTTTTGGAAAAAAATTAAGTTTTTTGTCTTAAAGGCATACAAATGTGCCCATAACAAAGGAGAAATGTCCACAACGTTAAGACACTGCCTAATTTCTTGTATTCCTAAAGGAAACAAAACCCAGGATCCATCTAAAAAACTGGAGACCAATTTCTCTGTTATCTTGTGTCTACAAAATTTTATCATCAGCAGTTGCAAATAGACTCAAATAGGTTTTGGCCAAATTAGTTTCTAAAACCCCAACAGGATTCATAAGCGGACGGTATATAGGGGAAAACGTTCGGCTTGTATATGACCTTCTTCACTACACGGAAAAAGAGAATATTCCTGGTTTGATAATGCTGGTCGACTTTGAAAAAGCCTGTGTTTGATTCTGTGTCCTGGTCATTTATCTATCAAGTTTTAGACTACTTAAACTTTGGGAGTAAATTTTAAAAATGGATTAAACTGTTTAACACTAATATTGTAGCTTCAGTCAATCAATGCGGATTTCTATCAGAATCTTTCCCTATTGAAAGGGGATGTAGACAGGGAGACCCAATTTCTCCTTATCTCTTCATCTTATGTGCTCAAATTTTATACCTTATGGTAATGGACGAGAAAAAAATAAAAGGTATCACTGTTAGTCAAAAAGAGATAAAGATCACACAGTTTGCGGATGATACCACTATTATACTAGATGGTACTGAAGACTCCCTCCAAGTTACACTCAATGTGCTGGAAATTTTGGAAATATTTCTGGTTTAAAGATTAACACAGAAAAAACGCAAATAGTCTGGGTTAGGAAAAGCAAAGGATCTAAAGTTAAACTGAAAGTGGACAAAGAACTATGTTGGGGCTGCGACAATTTTTCACTACTTGGTATCAATCTTGCAGTGGACTTGGGACAAATTCCCAGTCTGAACTATGAACCAATATTGATTAATATACAATCATCACTTTCCCAATGGCAGAGACACCTTTTGACACCGATAGGAAAGATAGCCATCCTGAAATCCCATATAATGTCTAAATTGAACTATTTATTCCTATGTATTCCGGACCCTAGTGATCATTTTATAAAGAGAATGGAGCAGTTATTCTTTGAATTTATAGGGGATAATAAACCAGAGAAATACTTTGTGTATGGATTACAGCAGGGAGGGGGGTTAAAAATGTTCGACATTAAAACACAAATATCAGCCCTAAAACTAACATAGCTAAGAAGACTAATCCAAAATCCAAATTCAGATTATCACCTTCTTTGCACATATAATATATAATCACTGGAGAAACTGTTACATATGGAATCACTTTACTGTGCAAAGATTATAGACAAAACTTCAAACAAATTTTGGGTAGAAATTCTATATAAATGGTAAACATTATTACATAATCAAATGGGCTCTGCTCAGTCATGTCTCACTTGTCCGCTGTGGTATAATCCAAATATCTCAAAAGAAACCCTCTTCCTCCCACAATGTTACAGAATTGGGATTATCTACCCAATAGACCTATGCAATAGAGAAGGCAACATGCTTACTCTAGAGGAAGTGAGAAAAAATTATCATGTTAACCTCCATTTTCTTGATTATTATAGGCTGCAGTCTGGTATAGGAAAATTGAAAAAAAACACAGGGTGCCAATAGTCAAAATTTAATACCAGAAAAGCCTATATGGCCTGCAAATCTATCATTAATACATAAGTCTAAAAAAGGTTGTAAAGACTTCTATGATGTGTTAAGACAAAAAAGCCAAGATAGTCTATTACATACAAAAAAGTGGGAAGAACTACTTCAAATCAATTTAGAACCCAAAGAATGGCAAAATATACATTTAAGATGCTTTAAAACCATCCTAGATAACCATATAATCTGGTTACAATATAGAATCATTCATAGTATATTGGGAACAAAAGTCTTGCTGCATAAGATGAAAAAATCCAAAAATAATTACTGTCGCCTGTGCAAAAATCTGCTGGAAATGCTAATCCATATTTTCACCGAATGTCCATATTCTACTGAAATATGCGTTTTACTTAGAAATTGGATCCAAAAGGAAGCAGGTTCAATTTTGAATATTGATAAAAAACACTACTGCTCGGACTTGAAGATTGCGGCTCTGTCCTGTTTTCTTTAAATGCCATTGTTCTTATAACAAAAAGATATTTGTTTCATTGTCTAAAAGATGGTTGTAAACCTAGTTTTAAAGCATTACAACTTAATATTAGGTGTGTGTATGATGAACAATCTTACCTCCATGTCATAACAGACTCCACAGATCAGTTTAAAAGGAAATGGATGCTTGTTTCAAACCTAATTCAGACTATTTAAAAGTAACCCCAGTAACCCCCATTTTTAGTTTTTTTTTTACTAAAAATGAATATTATAGCACAAATAACAGTTATCTGGTAGCCATGTTTCAATAAGAAGCACCAAACATTGTAGCCTAATTGTATTGTAATGTATGCAGTGTAATGTTTAAAGTAATGTATGTATTGTACTACTATGTGTTGTCATTGTATGTTGTTTATATGAATAAAAAATATAATAAAAAAAGAGAATGGGAAGGGTATCAAAAGGAAAAATTTTGAGGAGCAGCAGTCCAATCAAAATCAAAATGGGTTGAAGAAGGGGAAAAAATAGCAAATATTTCCTAAACTTAGAAAAAAGAAATTACAATAATAAACACATAACCTTCTAACTTCAAGCATTTTGTTTATTGACATTATGTTTAAATATGATCACAGTCATCTAATAATAATAGTAATAACCTGATTTTGTACAGGCATTATATATTTTTAGAAGCATGTAATTAATCATTAATAGCCTTTAGGCCTAACAGCCCTCTGTCTGTTAATGACAATGTTGTGCTGCTAAAAACCAATAACGCCCCACTATTGATACAATAATATGTGATGAATAATGACCCTTATTAAATATTATTACTGCTATTACTAATTAAAAGAAGGAAAATTTAAACTCACAAGCAGGAATTTTAAAACCCCCAAGCCTAACTAAACTGAACAGAGATGGAGGTTGACAAAAGCTTTACTACAGACTAAAAATTGACTACAGCGAAGGCCCAGGAGGGGTTCTGGAGATAAATCCACATAGCAGAACAATTCCCAAGTCCATGATACCTAATATTTTAGGAGGACATTCCATTCAAAACAAGTAGCTTAGGGATGGCTAAAAGCCTGAAAACTATGTCCCTGTAAATGAACATTTAGTTGTGTCAACACATTTCTTCCAAGATGTCAAGAAAATGACTTTATAAAGTTTTGGATCAATCAAAATTTGACATGCAATATCAAAAATACTTCTATCAGCGCAAAAGGAGAGTTGGTGAAATCTCTCCTGATAAAATGTGGCGCATCAGCATGTTCAAGATGATACAATTTTGCCATTTTTAATAACTTTCAACAATTAAGCCTGCTTCTCCAGTAATTCTAGGGAAGTAATAATATTGTACAAATTAATGGTCAGAGGAAGACCAGCAAAATGATATTAGAAAAGAAAGTGTAATCTATGTGCAGAAACCTTTGAAGGTCTAAAAATTGTTTCATTTCTTAGATAAGCAGCAGATAGTAAGATAGATAAGATAAGTAAGATATTAAGCTGGGTATGGCAGTAGCATCTACAATTACACAGGGATGCTTAAATTGGAATAATGTGGAAGCAGATTATCCCAAATGCAGTTTTTTCTTGTGAATGAAACAATAATTCATAATTTATGCTATTGTCTGAATGTAATCTAGAAAGAAAATCTACCAATTGATTCTTGGTCCCTGAAACATGCTCAATTTTCAGCTCTCTATATATATAGCATTCATGAATATTATTTCCTAGTGTAGAAGTTTTACATGATGCAGTGATCTTTGCATGTGACCCAATAAGCATGTATCGCTTATTTTACAATTTAGTACAAATCTTCTTCAACCTGACATCATTGTTTCTGTTACACTGCCACACATTACACAAACAATGGATCAGTGCAGTTTTAAACTCCTGTTACAACACAATAAAACATTAAAACTCCAAAATACAATTACATGGAGTGGGTGGGCTGGAGGTGAAATTTATCACTTGTTGTATCTTCAACCTCTTAATTTCAAATGAAACACCACTCCACTGACTAGTATAAAACCCTTCATTTAAATAGGAGGAACAGTTCAGAACATTTGTTACATAAATCCCCATGATCAGTTTTAATGCAAAAGCACACAGGGGGTTGCAATTAACACTTTGTTGGTTTAACTAGTTTTGTACAGAATTTTACAAATCTGGCATTAATTGCACCACTGGAGCAAAACCAAAGTTATTGTTTTGTAAAACCAATATTTAACATTGATATGTATTTAGGTAAAGTTATTTCATTACCTTCTTTTCACACTGAGAATTAATTCTTTGTGATAGTGTTGTAGCAAACCATCACTTCAGTATAAACACAGGGATCAGTAGATGGCTTGTGTGTGCATTGTTTTTCATATGCATTTGAAGTATAAACCATTCTTGTATATGGGGAGAACAGTCCAAGAATGTCCAGATCAATACAGTCCAAATCAATACTCTTGTCTGGTGAACCACACATTTAATACTGAGATACCTCATGGTAACTTCAGATAAAAAGGCGGGTCAAAATTGCAAAAAAATAACAAAATGCTGGTCAGTTGTTAAGCAGGCTGAAAGACATACCGGTCATCCTTGAGCTACTGTCTTTCAGTTAGGGGAATATCAGTCACTTGAGAATTTGGGCTCTACTTGTGCAGTCAGATGGGTTGGATAGCGCTTTGAGTCCTGTAGTATATGGAGATATTGGAGTATAAATACACAATAACAATAACAAAGATAGGATATTACTACACTTACAAAACCAGAATTAAAGAAATAATTTTGTACTTTGGGTTGAACCCCTTTACATTATTTTTCAAGGAGGGGTTCAAACCCCCTGAACACCCCTGGATCCACTAGTGCCCCTCCCTTAATTTGCTATTTGAGAGGGTCTACAGTGGTGCAGTGGTAACGACTATGAGGTCAGTGGTTCAAACCCTGGAACTTATGTGGGAAAGTTGGCAGTTGCTTACCAATGGTGGGCAGTTTACAGTACAGAACCTTGACCAACTGTATGTACTGGTTTTCTCTGCCCACAAAATTATCAATAGTGATATGACATGTACAGTGTTGAATGCAATGTAAAACCTCAAATAAAGAAATGAATAATTTGTTTTTAAATATGTTGTTTAATATCGTTACTTTTCATTCCTATATTTCTGGTATGTACTTGGGGGTTTTGATCATATTACTTGAACTAAATATGAAAGGTTTTCTTTGGAAATGTGTAAAAAAGGCTTCTATATATGGTCAAAATCACAGAGCAGAACAACCAACCATTAGTGAAAGATATTAGACACTTGTAACAAATGTCCAAAAGATGTAATTTAAGACCAGTTACTGGCCATATTTTTAAGCGCCAGCTCTATCAAGGCTCGAGCCTCTAGAGATCATTTTTTTTGTCTCTGGACCCTCATAAGTTATGGCGTAGCATGGTGAGTATCTGTCTTTTACAAAGTTAACTGGCAATAGGCTAGGTTAGTACTGGGAAGGGTGACGCTAGCGCTAGTAGACCAAAACCCCTTTTGGCCTTGTTTTATTCTGGTATCAGACTAGAATAATGCATTGTGGTCCATCATGGTTAATTAGTTCTCACAATAAAAGCAAGCCTTCATGTAATATTGGCACTACACTCCTTTGAATTTCGTGAAGAATACATGGTTTTGAAGTGAGAGAAAAATTTTTGTTATACTTTCATAATTGTGTGTTACATTTTAAAATTTTAGTATCTTAGTATGTCACTGTATTTCTACTCGGTTCCTATGCACAATGTCTAAGGTGTTTCATTGCTCAAATTGCTTGATACCACATGCCTGACAGGGTGGAAAGAAATGTCAACTGACCGCAGGTGAGTCCTCTTCTAGGATTATCAAAGTGGCTGCAGCATCCTCATGCCTGGATGATGAAAATATGGTTTATGACAAAATTTTCAATCACTTGCATCAGTAAGTGGACAACATAGATTTGATGGATGGAAGGGTGAAGCACACTTGACACGGTACTGGAAGAGATTAGCTCACTTGAATATTAATTTCAATCTACTTCACAGGGCAATTTTAATCAATGTATGAAAACATTCCAACGACATTCTGGATCAAAGTGTAGTTGGTATATTTGAAGCAATATGAATCCCGTCAATGTGAGGAAGAAAGGATTCTGGCAGATTTGAAAAATGTCAATGAATTGGCCACCATAAGTAGGATCAACTTTCAACACTGTAGAGGTCACATCACGATGGGTAGTTTTTTTGGGCAGAGGACACCAGTACATACAGTTGGTCAAGGTTCTGTACTGTAAACTGCCGACCATTGGTGAGCAGCTACCAACTTTCCCACATAAGGTCCAGAATTTGAACCCTCGACATTACAGGTGAGAGGCGAGTGTGTTACTACTGCACCACCAAGGCCCCATAAGTAGGATCATATCTCACAGGGGAGCCCTGGTGATATTTCAGTCAAAAAGCTAGTGGATTGGCCTCAGCATTTCATTTTGACTTGCACTCATGAGACAAGGTCAACATATGATGATCCAAGTATCAATCAGTGGGTATCTGGATTCATCCTTTGTATTCAAGAAGAGAAATTACAAGGAAACTTGTGCTTGCTTATCTGGGTTTGGACGATGCATAAAACTTTTCTTGGAATTCAGAAAAAAACTTCATATGTCATTTTATTGACTAATATAGAAGATTATAGAGTTTTCTGGTCCTAAGAAGATGATCATCTTACAAAGGCCTCATGCCCATAGGCATACTACTGTCACTCATGCCTTTGTAATGTACTCACTGACTAAAATTTAGTAAATTGGTGGAAACAAAAATGGCAGTTATTGTCATTTCCTGGAGGGCACAAATACCCTTCACATCACAAAACAGTTGTTCTTTTCTTTAGACATTTTTGTAAAAATTATGATGGTCTCAAATGCTTAAACATTGTGCAAAAAAGTAGGTAGCCACTGCAGAAATGCAGAGGATAACAAATGGCAAAGCAATGGCAATTGTACATAGTGATAGCTTCATTTACAAATCTAGTTTTGTAAATAAAAAATTATTTCATACTCAGTATGTTAAAAGGTTAATGTTAGTATACAGGGGCCGTATTCGCAAAAGGTTTTAATATCAGTCTTATCTAAAGCTTAACCCAGTCTTAATCTAAGATTTTTGTCCTAGCTAAGAATTGTGATAAACTGGCATTCACAAAGCAAGTCTTACCCAAGACAAATGTCATAAACTTATGACCAAGTTAAGACTAATTTTTCATACAACCACTGTGGTTTTATTGGGTCATGTGACCGTATTTGTACACTTAATGCAGTTACACAGATATTATACTGTTGAGTGGAATTTCAGACATCACATTTTGAGATAGTAAAACAAGATGATCAAACATATATTACACATATGTGTGCATAATAACAAGGTAAATTTCATGCGACTTGACATCAATACTCACAAATTATCTTACCTCCTCACAGCCCCAAAAATATCAATTTATCCATTTTCATTACCCATACATTTTTTCAAATAATAAAATTTTTAATAAAACATTTAAATTCAAATTTACACTTCAAAAAGAAAACCAAATTACAGTGCTACAATAATATTACAAGCACTGAAATATGTTTTCCCAATTTTGTGCAACACATTTTTTGTCCAGTTAAAAAGAAGGTATCCACATTGGCCATTTAAATCTTATTTTGCTGTTTACAAAAACATTGAACAAAATATATCCACATTGTTTTTACAACTGTATTATATACGTCTTTTACATATAAACATTGAAAGACATATCCACATTGTTTTTACAACTATTGTTAAAGATATGTATTATATCATATTTTGTAGAACACATAAACATTAAAATATATTCCATATTGTTTGACAATTACTTTCATACTATTAATATCTTAAGCCCGTATTTTGCACTTACATAAACAGTGACATGCTGTCCTTCATTGAGTTTGATTAATTTGATTAGTTTATGCAAAGGAATGTAAACACAAGTGAGCTGTTGGTTTGAACCTGCATGTGACATTTTGATAAAAATCAATAAATGAAAACTGTACTGAGCAAATTATGTGATAACAAAGCTTCATTGTGTCAAGGTCAGTGAACAAAGCTTATTTCTTGGGGAAAATGAAATATCTTCAAGTATTTATATGTTTTATGTCAGTTACATGGCAAGTGTAATTAATTACCTTTTTAGAAAGAAAGAACATATTTTTTAAATCTTGTTATATATTTTGCAGTTATAAAATAATATAAATAGTGGAACCAATAAAACTACTTTATTATGTGATATGTAAAACTTTCACAGTGACGTATGTACATTAATCAATATGTATTCATTGTGTATAATTTTTTCCCAATGGATATGTGTTAAATATTTGCTATGTACAGCAATCACTTGTAGATATGTATTTCTCTGAATATGTGTTGATATACACTGTAAAACTTGTCCACTTGCTGTTAAGACAACGATCAGAAAGGGATAAGTTTTGCACTTGAAAACCTTAAAACCACTTTAAAACATAAAATAAAATACTTTACGGAGATGTGGTAAGTATTTTAAACTCAATTTTAGTCATATGAAGTTTTGAAGTGGGAAAACATGACATTTAAGACCACAGTCACAAAGTCGTAGAGTTATGACCAAAGATAACGCTAAGATAAGACTAAAACCTTTTGTGAATTGCTCTAAGACAAATATTGTAACACGTTTTTGTCCAAAGTTATGACAAAAGTCTTATATTTAAGACTAAGATTAAGATAAGACCTTTCATGAATACGTGTTACTCCTGAGGTCTTACACTCTGAGGTGGTAACAGCAAAGCCTAGAAATGTCAGGATTTATAACAATGTACAAAGAAAGCAGTTATCTGATCCTCTTGTCAGTAATTCTTTTATAAGCAAATTGGATGGGTATCCAAAAGGGAAATAGCAAAAATTCACCTCAGTGTGGTGAAAGTGTTGAATGTGAATGCAAATTAATTATCACTTCCAATACAAAGAATCGATCTGTGTGTGATGTAGTAAATAAACAAGATGGCCATAAAATTGATCATAGCAAATAGTAGGACACAGATTGTGTTAATATGTTACATCTTATGGAGGTGTTCCACTGGAGCCAATTTGTTGGTAACTAGGTATTTTTTGAGGGTCGCAAGCAATGTTTACAGAGTCGGTTATGATCAGTTATGATTTCTCGGCTTGTCACACTGGATCGACAAAATATCGCACATGTCTGATATTTCACTGACCCTCCATGACTCTATATCCACCTTCTGAAACCATCCAGTTATGGATCTCTAGGGCTTGTCACTTACACTTCCCGTCTTTTCCTATACTGTTACCATCTTGTCTGGACGAACTTGCTATCCTGAATTGGGATTTTGTTATTTTACAAAAAAACACTGCTTATTATTTAGCAATGGATCCTAAGAAAGGCAGAAGAGTGAGGAAGAGAGAAGTTCCCACTGACATTGTTCCTTAATTTGAGCTGGGGGACACACTGACAGATATTCAGCAGAGGAGGCAGGAGAGGGAGGCAAGAGAAAGGGAGGAGGCACAGCAACAGCAACAGAGGGAGGAGGAGGCGAGGAAGGAGGAGACAAGAGCGGAGGAAACACACTTGCAAACGGAGGCAGTTGCAGAAAAAGGGCAAGGACAGAGAAAAGTGACACAGACACAGAGGCTGGAGGAGAGGTGGGATCGTCATAGTCATGATACAAGAAGGAGCACATGACCAACATCTACCTCACTGACTCAGATGAGGAGGCTATTGTTGACTTTGTGAAAGACCATGAGGAGTTGTATGACAAGACAAATGAACAAGGAATGAGCGTCTCTGAGTGAGGTTTGCCAACAGTCGCAAGCTTTCTGTTAAGGCGTGCAAGACCTAGTTTGAGTCGTAAAGGAAACGTTATGGCAAGTCTGGACAGGCCTCGAGAGATATGACACAAATTCAGAACTAGATACAGGATAAATTTGGATTCCTGAGGTACCACATTAGATGGAAGGGACTCAGCAAATAATCAGGCTTCAATTCCCAGGCCCGAGGAGCCAGTGCTTCAGCTGCTTCAGCACACGACATCTGCAGAGCTTCAACCAACATGGACAGCATGGGGATCAACATTAGGTCAACAGACACCATATTACAGCCTGAACCAGTCCTGGACCAGTTTACAGGGATGAGAACCATGCTGTCACCATGCCAGTCAACAGACACCACGTTGCAGCCTCAACAAGTCACGAAGTCATTCCTTGGGCAAAATCAGGAGACAATCATACACAACCATCTGCAACTATGTGGTGTCAGAGGTGGAGGGATTAGAAGAGAAAGATTTTCACAGAGATTTAGAAATGAGGCTGTCGAGCTTCTTAGCAACATGCAAACCAGGAGAGAAGAATGTGGTCATCAGCCACAGCAACCACAACAACAGGTACTTTCACGCAGCTCAAGTTCAGTTTCAACATTTGTGCCACACATATTTCAAGCAGCCAGCATCAGCTGCAAAGAAATACATCTTAATCATCCCAGAGACACAGATGCCCACAAGCCAGGTCAGAGCCAAGTGGCAACCAACGGACAGCAGCAGCAAACGAAACTGCAGCCGACTTTCCTCCTAGTCGTTGACAACAAACAGGCTGGACCTTCAAGACTACTTGTATTCACATTGATGCCAATGAAGCACTTCAACCCTCCATCAGTTGCCTCTGCTACAGGCAAAGAAAGTCAACACATCATATTCAGGACTCTCAAGCTTCTTCAAAAATCTTCAGTCTGTTATGAGGTACCAACAGATTGACACACAACAGCCATTTTTATCACCTGACACACAACCACAAGCCACCTCTTCTCGAACCACCACACAGCAAGAACATCAGCCACCAGCCTCAGCCTCCTCCACAGTCAGCCGACAATAAACAGCAGCTGCAGTAGAACCACTGCCATTGCCTCCAATCAGTCATTTGCAGGACCACTGCTATAAAACATTTAAAAGTTCTTTTCAGGACCACCTGAATCTTCCAAAAACAATTTATAGCTGTGTCCCAAAACAATATGCATTACACTGCAAAACACTTTGGCCCCAAACACACAAAAAACAAGAAATTTCATGAATGAATGAAAAATTTAAAAAAAATTTAAAAAAAATAATATGGCAAAGGCAATGAAATTTTGCCCCATTCCAAAATTTAAAATAAAAAGACTTTAAAGTAGGTCTGACATTTGGGTGGAGTATTTTGACCTTGGATTCAACCTTGTGACCTTTGTCCCTTTGAGGAACTTTTTAAATTTCCCTAAGATAAATCTGATTTTGAACTTTACAATATCTTGCAAATTTGCAAGAAAATAATTTAGAAAAAAATAATAGTTATGCGTTTACAATTTTTACAGTTAGGGGTGGGGGCTCATTTTTACATAACTTGGGTTCAATGTTTTAACAGGTTACTTGTGATTTGTTTGTAAAAAAAATTGAAACAAGTTGGAAATGGATTGGATTTTGTTTGGAAATTTGTTGGAAATTTGAGCAACACCAGCTTAAATAAAAGTTTTTGGAGTAATTGGTTAATCCAGAAAAGGACTGATAGCAGTGCTGAAATGAACTGATAGATGCCAGCTTCTGCTCCCAGGGTTCTTGGTTGACACATCTGAAATCCTGTCCACTTACCCAGCCAATGCCACCACATGATTGAAGTAGTCTTTCAGTAGTTCTTGTTGATGTTTGGCCTCCCTCAAAGGATTTTTGTAGTTCTCATTAGGCACACACACCACCTCATCATTTGCTGGGGTCAGTGCCCTGTCTTTTTTATTCTTGTCAGCCCGTCACTTCTGTAGTGCTTAGAACTTCTGTTATTATATTGGTTTATACAGTATTAATCCATTATATTTCAAATCCAGATCCTGCAGTAGGGACTATGTTTTCAAAACCCTTTTATTTATCATCATATTCTATATAAATTTATCGTTCATTACATATATAATTCATCCTTCAAGTTGCCATTATACACCAGTAAAAATAACTTTTTATTTGCTATTAAAAAACATGCTCCCACATCACACATCAAGATATTCAGTGAGTGCCCTGTCTGCTCTTCCCTGGTGTGTCTTCACACAGGTAAACCCTTGGCCTTTGCTCCATGGTACCCAGTAGTACCCTGAACCAGCTCACTAAGATTCCAAAGGCGTTTTCAACCACCCTCCTGCCTTTGGAGATCCTGTAGTTGGTTATTCTTTGTTCCCGTGTCAGTTGCCATCTGCTATAGGGATTTACCATCCATGGCATCAAGGTACCATCCTCGATCTTCTCCCTTAAATCGTTTCTGTTGAAAATCTGTGTATCTGAGCAAGAACCACTTGACCCGTAGTCTATCCACATGAATCTGTATTCTGCATCAACCAGAGCCAGGGGAACCAGGGAAAAGAAGCCCTTGTAGTTGTAATAGTCACTGCCGGATTTCTTTGGCTTCTTCATAGCAGTATGTTTACAGTCTATGGCCCCTACAGTGTGTGCGACATTCCATCTGGTTCTGAACTTCGCCTCTACCCTTTTCCACTCATCGGGGCTACCAGGTCAGCACAAATATTTGTCCTGGAATTTAGCAAGGATGGCTCGGCAGACCTGGGGGATAAATTTGCAGATGGCTCTTTGGGCAACCAGCCAGTGATACTGCAAGGAGGTGTAGGTCTCTCCTGTGCCCAGGTTTCTCAGTGTTATTGCCAGTTTCAGCCCAACTTCTAATGGCTTTTTGAAATTGGTGACTTCTTTCTTGATGCAGTGGTGTACAATCTTCTATGAGGTAAAAAAGACTGGTGACAGACAAAATGCTGGTATTCTGGGATGTCAGTGTGTATGAGGCTGGCCCATGGGTTTGGTGGCTTTTTTCTTCTCCTGGGGGCTGGCTGCGGCTGAAGATATGGTGGTGGCTGTAGGGCAGGTGATGGTGGTGGGTTCAAATGTGTCCTTCTCTGTCTTCCCATCAAGATGCAAAGCAAAATATTAAACTCAGTAAAAACTCAGTAAAAAAATTACCCTAAGCTGATGTATGAAGTCTGTGATGTGTAGCTGGCATCTTTGCAGTGACAAATGAAGTTTTTTGTCTGCCGGAGAGGGTTTATATAGTGTTGGTTTTGATCCCGACTCTGGATCCCAACTCCAGGATTTAATTGGTCTAGTTGGAGTCGGCAAAATGGTCCAGTCTTGTCTGTTTGTCACCACAGCTTGTCGGGGCTTGCTGCGGCTTGTCTGTTAGGGATTTACGGATTGTTGGGATAGTTTTCTGTCTTGTCATGAAGAAAATGATCCCAACCCCAAGTCTGGTCAGGATCTTGATCCATACATATGTGCTGCATCCTGTCTACGAGATACAACAGACCCAGCATTTTCGCACGCTTTTTGGTGGTTTTCATCTTCAATTCCCAAACTTTTGCAACTGACCCTAGAGTTGTAAAGTTGGTTATAGGGTTGACTCCAGTGGAACACCCCCATTAATGATTTTTTGGCTGTATTGTCAATGGAGGATCTGATGTGAATGACAGTGACAACTATAGTACTGGTATATGAGACTCTAGTGGGACTTTTGTGGTAACAATGTAATGGAAGATTCACACAGGAATATGGTCCCTCAAACCAAAAATAATTTAGTATTATTATAAATTATCTGAAGTCAGGCCCCTTCAGGGAGGTTATGGTGAGAATAAGGTGAGGGCAGCCACTCCCAGGGTCTTAAGGAATGGGAAAGGGGAGTCAAATGTTATGGTAATAGAGTATAAGGATCAGGAGACTTTCAGAGCACACAGTGTGACATGAATTTGCACATGTACATCCCCTAAACAATGTCCCTAAGATATATCAACTTCCTACATCTTATAGTTCCAAGATATAGCCCGGTGGAATTTCAAACTCAAGGTCACTACTGTAATGCCAAAGGTCAAATCAAGGTCGCATTATGATGTTGTACTGCTGCACCCCCTAACCAATGTCCCTACAAAGTATCAAGTTCCTACACCTTACGGTTCCTGATATATATCCTGGACAAGATTTTAAAGATCAAGTTTACTATGTGGTCAAAAGACAATTCAAGGTCACACTCTGAAGTTGCACACCTAATTATCCAACCAATGTCCCCACCAAGTATCAACATCTTCAACCTCAGGGTTTCTGAGGTACAGCCTCTTTCCCACCACCTGCCTGACAATACCCATACAGCCCTTAAAGGATGCATTATAAAAAAACCTCTGCTGGGCTGTATCCCCAGTTATGGGCTACAAAACCCTATTATAGATGAGAATATTAAGCCTTCTTGTGGGGATATTATACAATTAGATTACATCCTAAAACAAGGTGGCAGACATAATCACAGAGGTTTACAAATACTTATCCCTTCCAAGCTAAATGTTGACCAATGGGCCAGTTATCTGTCAGCTTAGACTCATAACACAAAATGGGGTGGCTTTTAACTATCGTACTGTATTTGGCCTTAGTTTCATATCACAATTGGTTGAACGAGCAGTTGCCAAGCAACTGTTAGAACATATCCATGTCCATAACTTATGCCCTTGTTCCACCAAAGGATTAAGCCCCGATCCTGTCGGCGACCCTTAATCGTGGGTAGTCTTGGAAAAAATGGAAAAAAATTGACCAATGGGGTGGAAGACAGAATCGGTATGAAGGTCTGGGATTAACTACAGATCGCCCCAGGAGGCCCCAGACAGTCCCTAACTGGTCTGGGACTAAGAACAGACTAAGCCATTTTTCTGGTCGGTTTGAACCACGATCCTGTCGTAGACAAACCGACTGGGTCCCAGGACGCCTCAGGCCTCCTGGGACTAAGCCCCGACTAACCCAGGATTAAGTCCCGACCCCACAAGGTGTCCTGAGGCGTCCCCAGGCGTCCCCAGACCGAGATAGCCGATTTTTGCTTTGCAATGGGACTAAGGGTCGCAGGAAGCCTGGGACTAAGGTATAGAGGGTCTGGGACTAAGGGTCGGCGACTAAGGGTCGCAGGCGGCCTGGGACAACATAAGACTGTGTAAATTTGATCTGAGGAGGCTTGAGGAAGCCTGGGACTGGACATTTTGTTTATGGCGGGAAAAAGTAATCGGTTGGGGTCGGGAGAAATATCAAACATGTTTGATTTCTCACACGGCCTCAACCGACCACAACCGACCCTTACAGGAAGCCTGGGACTAAGCATATTTTTGAAACCGACCCTCAAAAACCCTTAATCGGGAGCCTTAGTCGTGTGGTGGAACACCCACATTACACAATCCATACCAGTCTGCATATAAAACAGGTCACTCGAATGAGACCACTCTTCTCTCCATAAAAATGAAGTTCATTTATCCTCGTCAAGAGACGAACCTACTGCCTTGATATTGCTTGACCTCTCAGTAGCATTTGACGCCATTGATCATTCTACTCTTCTTAGTTGTCTTAAGACTTTGTTAGGAGTTGGGGGTTCTGTTCTAAAATGGTTCACTTCCTACCTATCTGAGCTATCGGTCAATAAAAATTGGTTCTACTCTCTGATCTTTGTAAACTCCTATTTGGTGTGCCCCAAGATTCTGTCTTGGATCCTTTTTTTGTTTTCATTGTACTCTACTCCCCTCAGTTTGGTTATTGGTAAATATATAGGAATAAAATTTCATTTTTATGCGAAGATACCCAAGTTTATGTCCATCTATCCCAGAAGAATTCATCTACTGCCTTTAAACAGTTGAACATGTGCCTAGATGATGTAAAAGAGTGGATATCAACTAGTAAACTCAAACTTAATCCAGATAAGACTGAGTTTATTGTATTTGGTTCAAAAAGACAGAGGGATAAGTTGAAAGCATATTTCCAAACTATCATCTTGGGTAGTTCCCTCTGCCCTGCTGAGTCAGTCAAGAATTTGGGTGTGTGATTCGATTCTCATTTTTCCCGGTCAGAATGTCTGCAAAAGTTGTTTTGTACAACTCCATCAGTTTAGACATGTCAGGTTGTTTCTTACTCATGATGTTTCTGTACTTGTGGCCGGTGCTGTTTTAGTAGTTGGTTGGATTACTGTAACTCACTTTTCAGGAGTCTCTCTAAGTTTACTCTCCCTAAACTACAGTGCATCCAAAATAGTGCAACTAGAATCATATCAAATACCAGCAGATAAACTAGTATAACTCCTGGGCTAAAGAAATTGCATTGTCTTCCTGTTGAGCGTCACTCAGTCTTTAAAACAGCCACCCTTGTTTACAAGTTTCTTCACACTGGTTTTCCCAAGTATTTTGCTCCATATATCTCTTCCTACAGCAGTTCTTACAGTGCAAGGTGTAGTCAGAGTGGTGGTGATTTCCTTGACATTCTTAAGTTCAAACCCTCTGTCCATAAATCTGTCAAACAGATCGGTTACAGTTTTGCTTCTGATGCCCCCCACTGTGTGAAACGCTCTTCCTGATGAAATTTATGTGTACCCCTCCCTAGCCTCTTTCAGAAAGCAACTCATAATCTCCCTGTATACCAAGGCATACCCACCTTACTCTTACTCACCCCCTGGTGTTCCCTGTGGTGCTTGGCATCTTTTCTGTCCATGGATACTGAAATGGATTAACTGTGAGATTAAGCAATTTTAAAGTCCATTTAGAATTAATAACTTTGGCATATTAAACGTTTCTATTTGTTCAAAGTATTAATTTAAAACATGTTGTAAATACCTTATCTTTTGTTTCATTATGATGTCAAAAAGCAGGCTGGGTAAAAATGGAAGTTTGTGTGCCAATTCCAGTATCTGATATAAATCTTATTTATACAGATAAACGTAAACCTTACAGATGGAAAGAATATGATATTTTTTACAATCATTTTCAATATAAGTTTTTAGCTAGTTAAGAATCTTTGCAGAGCAAATATGACATAACAATAAATATTAGGTTCAGCAATAATGCAAGAATTTGGTAAATGAAATAAATTGACATGTTTTAATATTAAAGAGGTAAATTAAAATATTTATAAAGGAAACTATGAAGCCTTCTTTAGTTCATATTGAAGCAGTACTTGATATATGTCTGTACACAACTCGGGGTATGTTTATACATTATTTTTCGGTCCTTTAATTTTTCCTAGTTCACCTTTCCTTTGGTCATTTTTATATGTATGTATTGGTTTTCCATTTCAGAACCCCATACTTATGCCTCCAAAGAGAAACTCTACATTTATGAAAGGCATGTTGAAAAAGAAGCCACACATACACCTATCACATTTTCTGTATGTATAATAGAAGACTTCCCAAATAACATATACAAAAAAAATATATCACAAATGAAGATACCAATATTAAACGATTACGTAATCTTTGTGAGTGATATATTTTATTATCCACTATTTTACATGATTTATGGATTAAACAATGAATGAATATTTAATGAGAAAATGTGAAAAAGGCTGTCAAAAAGCATGGACAACAGTGAAAATATAAACTTCAATCTTTAGCTTGCAATACCTCAGTCATTTCTGCATTGATCATTGTGCAACAAACAGGAGTTGTAAAAAGACCTTTTTAATAATATATGTTTTTTTTTGTTTTTTTTTATTTGGGGTTTAACGTCGCTTTCAACACTGTACAGGTCATATCACGACGGGTAGTTGGAAGGGCAGAGGAAACCAATACATAGAGTTCGCTAGGGTTCTGTACTGTAAACTGCCGACCAACGGCAAGCAACTACCAGCTTTCCCACTTGAGCCCGTGCGGGGATCGAACCCCGGCCTCAGAGGTGGGAGGCGAGAGTGTTACCACTCTGCCACCGTGGCCCCTTTTAATAATATATGATGCATATTTGTTGGCTACATAGTTGTGAGATATTAGTGGAAAACTGGAAGTTATTGATGCTTATTATCCATGATACTGAGTACGGGCCCCAGTACGGGCCAAATATAGGGTGGATAATAAACATTAATTTGGCTAGAGGATGCAATGACAATTTCAAACATTTGAAAAGTGGTCCTAAATGTAAATCACTTTCCATATTGGTCGAATAGCCCTGTATGTGTCCTACCCAAATGCAAATCGAACTGAAAACAAAAACAAGATTTTTCTTGGAATATGATATATATTTACAGTGTAAAAATTTTGAATATGAAAACTATAACTGCAAAGGGAGCCGGACAATAAGCCTAATCAGCATTACGATTCACGCAAAGCATTGTGGGAAGGTATCGGGATAAACAAAAAACATCTGTGACAGAAGAACCAGGAAGTAGCGAATATTTAATTTATGTGGTTTCTATATACATACGCATTTGTCTTAGAAAAATATAATGCAAATAGTGTAATAAATTATATAAATTAGTTCTGTGAAGAATATGGAATTTGTGTGAAATATTTGTGGCAGGTTTAACATAAATCCCCTATTTTCGCCAAGTTGTAGCTTAACTGGTGTTACAAATTCATCATTAAGGTCTTATTTTTCTTCGACATTTCCAAAAATATTTAACTTAAAAGTATGTTATATACATCATTGGAAAGGTATTTTAGACAGCTTGTGCTTGATTTATTATATGAAATCCATGGAAAAATGAAGAAGGAATCATAAGTTAATTTTTTTTTTAATTTTTTTTTCGTAATTTCATCCCCCCATTTATTGCATTTTTTTATTGATGGACTTATTTTACTTATTATTTACACATACTGGTGTATAATTGATAAAGTACTCATTAAATTTGTTCGTATATTTATGTACTCGTTGCCAAATATTTTTGTACTATTTTCCTATTATTCTTATTTCCTATTATTTTTAGCCTCATTAATTAGCCTTATTATGCATTAATCTTAAGTGCATTGTTTGACCTTTAGTTTCCTTGTTTAAGGTCAGCCAGGGAGTACAAATGTCCACCAATGATGGAACTGTGATGCTCCATTTAATTATATTTTTCTACCCTTTCTTACACAAGTGAATAATACATACTGGGTAGGTGAGGTTGGCTAGCCTGCCATGTCTTAAAAAATTCAGATATTTATGTTATAAGATATTTTAAAAATATTTAAATCAAGAACATATTAATTATCTGCTAATTAAAATCAAAATAAAAGCAATTATTTCACTTTTAATGAATTGTAATTCCTATTTTTAATTTTTTTAATTTTTGTCCAATTTTTAAGAAAATGGATCATGCATGTACACAAATACCCATCTTTTGCCCACATTTTTTTTATATTTTTATTTACACACACCCAACATTGCTTCTCCTCATATACATCCCATTAAAATATACTCATAAATAAAAAATAATAAAATTATTGAAATAAATTTTTTTCTTCAACTGCATATCTCTAGTGAGCACAACATTTTATCTAAAATTTTCCCAAAATTTTGAGCAAATATGTACTATGTACAATTTTCAAGTAATTAACATTTGCAATTGCTGGTGTTCTCAACAATTTTCCAAATTTATTAGTTAATACTTTACCTCACATAAAAAAATATCCCAAAGAACAATAATTTTTAACATATGTTTATAATTTAAATGATCAATCAAAAATCATCTCCAAAAATAACTGTATTAAGAAACCCCATTTCTCTCACCTTAGAAGAATAAAAACAATATTTTAAAGTACCTTTTCTTGGCAAAAAAAACCCTATTCTGTAGATCTATATGTATATTTTTTATGAAAAATTAAGCTAAGCATGTGTTATGCAAGAAAATATATATATTTACCTGGTAACAAATCTTTACTTCATAGATCGTTATGTATATTTTTTTATAAAAAATAAGTTTTATGCAAGAAATTATGTATTATTTACTCTTTTCTTAACATAAAAATCATTTTCTGGTTCAGATCTACGTAGATTTGTTTATCCCGAAACGGAAGAAGGGATAATTTCTTCACACATGCATACTCGAAATGCTGATTAGGCTTATTTGTCTTTTTGAAAATGGCCTTTGGCAAATCGGCCCCCTAAAAAATTCGGCCCTCGGCAATTTGGCTCCTTAAAAACTAAGCCCCTGCAAACTCACTCCCCAGTTGAATAAAAAATATAATGCAATAAGAGTACTTTTATAGAGCTTATTATCCATCATGTGACAGACGCTAATGCTGACAGACTTTTACTTTTGAATAATATATTACTTAATCATGTAACAGGTTAGCATCGCTTAATGATAACCAGATTCCTTAAATGGCGAATAATGGGGAAAGATTATAATTCTTTGTGATCATTGTTGTTTGTTTCGCAAAAAGTGTGATTAACACATATCGAAGATGTTTTGATTTTGCAACCAAGTCTTTTACAAGAATAATTAAAATTGCAATTTGATTGCCTAATGCCAAATAGTCTTTGAACTATCTGTATTATGACATTATGTCAAGAGATAACTTCTAAAGTGATATTTAGCAAATGTGCAATTAACATATATCAAAGATTTTTGGAATCTGTAATCAATACCTTTTGTTCTCTGTCATTTATTCACTTGTTTATGTTGCAATTATTAAAAGTGCAATTGGTTTGATGGAAATAAAACATGTCGGAAAAACACAATGGGAACATGTTTGAGACATTTTAGGCACGCCTTGTGGTACTCCGGGGACCTTGTTTTTCTATCAATTTTGCCCCAATTCAATAGGCTTCCTTCCATGAGTAATATCAATGACTGTACAAAGTTTGAAGACAATCTGTCAAAGTAATCTTGACTTAGAGTGCACACAAGCTTTAAAAATGGGTGGCGGCCATCTTGGAAAGAAGATCTCGGACATAAAAATTTTTATGAGAAGTTGTCCCCCACTTGACCCTACATGAACACAGAAAACCTGAAGATGATATCTTGAACTGTTTTGGTGTAATAAGGAAAAGTAGAAATTGAAGGAATAAAAAACGAGAAAAAATTGATGAAACCTGAAGGACATCCTCTTTAAATAATCATCGATTTCAGTACCAATTGTCGAAAAATACTTTTGCATATTAGTAAAAGTACATAATTTCACCTCATTAACTTATTTTTATCAGCTACGAGTTATTCATTTCTGTTTGAACAGAAGAATATTTCGATTCATTAAGTAAACACCATTTCTGTTGGAAAGGATATAGATGGCAAACTAATAAATTAACTGTAGAAAAACAATGTATGAATATATGTTTAATCTCTGTTTTGTTATTATTTACTTGTCTTATCATCTCATTTTTCTATCGTAGGTTCAATCTTCATAAAATTACAGACTAATTTCAATTTGATACAATATAAAGCCTTCCAAAAATTGTTTATTTCAAAGTAAAACATAGTAAATATAACTATATACCTATCAAGCATTGGCAGTCTTTAAATTTTTCAGTCATGATTCAGTTATGTATATCTGTGAGTATCTCAAGACTAAAACAAACACATTTTTACATTTTCATTTTGTATTTATTCTACCCATTTAAAATATATATTTATATTCCCAAAAGCGATGACATGTATGTTTCTTTGTCCTCCCCACTTTTATTAAATGTAGATAATGAACATCTTCATTCACAAGTTTCAATGCGAAGTTTCTTCACTTTGACACGGTTGTCACTTGGCAGGTTGTAGCCCAGACTAATCACAATATCTTTCACATCATTGACTGCACCCATAGGAGCACTCATCTCAGTTGTTATCCAGGCATTCAAATTGTCAATGGTAACCTATTGAAATATATGTATTCTTGTCTATTATCCATTACGTGCCATATGTGATCATAAAAGCTAGATGTACAGAACAGGACTTTTTCTATAATACTCATTTGCACATCATATGCATTATTAAATAAGTAAATTAATAAGCAAAGGGTTTCTGTTACTTCAGTAACTGTGAAAGTTCATGTAATTTACATACATCATTAGAAAGTTAGTTTACAGAGCTTCTGCTCATTTTTCTTACACTTAAGTCTATGCATAAGTTGTGTAATAATCTAAAGACTAAAAATTGAAATTACCATAATCACCATTGCACTAGTGTCAGAGCTATTTTTTATATTCTTTTGGTAAATATGAAGTTATGTTACTTATTACTCATACACAATGCCTTTATGGTGTATAATGAAAGTTAAATATTCTATTATCCTCTTAAATTGTGATATATTGCGTTTTTATACAAGTGATTTAGAAAAAAAACATATATTTCTTTTCATAGTTTTAGTAAAATTTATTCTTTCACATATTATTTACAATTATCTACAACAAACAACGAAATATCAACTAATTATATTTTTACGCACAACTGTTTACTGTTGTTTAATACAAATTCTACATTAGTATTTACATAGATTGAACTTTGATAAACTCCTGAGAAGTGAATTGCAGTCATGCAACGTGGCTACTGTGAAGAGTATTTGTCGCAAGTATAGAATCATCTTCGGTTAGAAACTGTTCCATCCATCTGAAGTTCCTGAGTTGATAAACAACATTAGCGGACACTCATAACATGTTTAGCCAAAGAAAAATCAAATTCAAACCAAACATCCAGTTTCTTGACTGACTCATTCAGGTACAGAGGACTGCCCAAGATGTTTACTGGTTTACATCCACTCTTTTACATCATGAATGAAACTATTCAGATTATCAAAGGTAGAAGAGGCATTCGTGAGAGTCAGAGCTTTGGGGAACACTTTGGGGAACAAAATTTTATAATTAATGTTTTGGTTCATAATCAATGTTATGGACAAATGACTTGAAGGTTATTTTCTTGTTGTTACACTGCTATCCAGTAGTTTGCTGATATGTTATACTTTACACTGTATGATCTTGTGTCACTTGTATATATTACTTTCCTGCATTCCTAACACAACACTACCTGACAGGATTCCAGATAGCAAGACTCTGTAGGGCCACCACTGGCCTACCAGCCGACAATAAGGTTTACTGGTGGTCCATCAGTGGCCCACTGTTGGCAGCCAATGATAAGCTTTCTATTGGTCTACCAGTGAACCACCTTTAGTAGCCAACAAGATTGACTGGTGGCCCACCAGTGGCCCACTGTTGGGGGCCATCATTTTTTATGGTGGTTCTCTGGTGGCTTGACCAGCTGATAGACAGTGGTCCACTGTTGGCAGCCAACAATAAGGTTACTGGTGGTCCATCAGTGGCCCACTGTTGGCAGCCAATGATAAGCTTTTCTATTGGTCCAACATCACCTTCATTAGCCAACAACTCAGAGAGCATGCAGACGTTGGCCTAACATTAGTATTTTGCCGTCGGTCTGACTTTGGCAAGCCAATGGTAAAATTTTACTACCACTATAGCATCAGCCAATCAGATTGCAGCATGGAGTTACGTGGCCATTGTTTAACAGAAAGTAAATAATTGACAGAATGTGGGTGGATTATAGTTAAGGGAATCCCTGATAAGTCACATGACCAAACATAAACAATGATGGAACAGTATCTTAAGATGATATGGTCCATAATCAAATAATAAAATTATCGTGTTCAGAAACAACTTTTCTTATTGTAAATTTATAATGAGAATGTTATTTTTATGTCTAAAATTGCTAATTAGTTAGTTAAAAATTCTGAGCTTACTGAAATATGGTTTTTAGACATACCATAATAAATCATTTTTTACTAAGTGTCCCCAAATCCCCTATTATTGCCCGCCGCCATCTTGAATGAAAATCCACCATTGGCCCACTGTTGGCCCAACCTCGGTAGCCTGAATTTTGGTAAGCAAGCCTTTGTTGGGCGGCCAATGTTGGCAAAATCTGCCAACCATGCGACCACCAGCCAACATCAGTACGATGGCAGAATACTATCTGGGAACAAGCTTAACTAGTGGTCTACCATTGGCAACCATCTGTCAGCAGATGTTATGGTTTGGATGTTTTGAATATTATCCATACATACAGAACTGGCAATTCATTTAATGAATGCTTATGTGTGGTGTTGGTGCAAAACCAGTGGCACACTTGATGAAATTTTAGCAGTTACAATGGGAAGTTGCACAAGTAAAAACCTTAATGAATTATAATATGACTTTAACAGTGCCTAATCTGCATAAAAAGACAGACCCAAAAGTGCAACAACCAAGATTCAAGTGAAAATATTAAGAGAGATATAAACCCATAATTTATTTTCAGACAATGCAATAAACAATACAGTGATACAATAATACAGAGTAAATAGAAAAATACAGTACTTAAAATGCCAAAATTGTGATATCTGTTACGTAGCTTGGAAACTGAAAAAAATTACTGGGACTCCCATTTTTAGTTGTCATTTTTTGGCATTATTTTTCAAGGTCTGTCAAAACAAAGCTTGAGGTATAGCCAAATCTTGAGGTTTAGCCACCAGAGGACCACCATTGGCCCACCAACTAAGTATAGCTCTGACAGATGATAGTTGCATGTGTCAGATAAAAATAAATTTGGGATAGTTTTAGGTTTCATCAAAACACAAAATTATATCAAATGGGAAAATGAAGATATCTTTAGCGAAAAATAAAATATATAAATATATATGTGGCAAATATATAAGCAAGGAATATATAAAGTAATAGAGTGGAGGAGAGACTGACTGAGCAAAATGAAGGAGTACAGAATAAGTTTGTTCATATAAATGACATTAACTTATGTTTGGTGAAACAAAATGTAAATTTTATCTAATTTTTTCAGGAATTTTACATCAGTGGGCATAGGCTGGTCCCTGAGCTGCAGCCACTGACTTTGGTGGTTGGTGGGCCAACAGTGGGCCACGCAATATATTTATATTTTGAAATAATGTGCTTTAACATTGAATATTGTTAAATAATATAGCAGAAAACAATAGTTGAGGTTGCTTATGAAGAGGTTTATACAAGTGAGAATAATTTTAAAATACTTGCCTCTTTCTCAAACAGTGGTATGCCATTGCTAGACATTCGCACAGAAACTCCTGTTCCACGTTTTGTTTTCAACTGAATACTCTTCACATTTATCCCTTCAGGAAAAGACATTTCAATTTTATTTTCTGCGGCATTGTTTTTTCTGAAACAAATTAACATGAGTACAATGAATAAAGAACAGAAAAATGGTAAGGGAAACTAAAGAAGTGAAACTGGGTTATTGTATAAACAAAGTTATCCACAAAAGATGTAATCCTCAGTTTGTTTGAGGATGAGACCTAACTTAGTACACACACAAAAGAGCCTAATCCCCTTTGATACTGGACAGTGACACAGGTATAATAACTGTCACTTTACACAGGTATATTACCCTAGTAAAGACAGATCTTGGGGTGGGGGATTGGAGAGGGTGTGGACAGGGACAAAAAGCCCCATGACTAAAGTTTCAAATTCTAACAAGGGGAGGGGCGTGCGCCCTCCACGCCCCCCCCCCCCCCAGATCTGCCACTGGTTTTACTTTAAATTCTCCTCAGTAAGAACATACACTGCTAATTTAGCATAAAGAAGTGCCATTTCTAAAACCTCTTGACCTATGTATATGCCTCAAAAGAGGTGTATTTGTACCTAGCCGGTGTTCATTTTTGTGGCATTAAATCCATGCAAAAATGGTTTACAATTTTTTAAAAAGAGTTAACAAAGGGAAATTTCCTGGTGCCCTGATAATGAATGCTGCTGAAGTTTTTAAACAAGTTGAGTGGAAGTACATTCATGAGGTAAAGATGGTCTTTTCATGTATTACTCTCTTCTTTATTCATTATACTCAAATTATTTATAAGCCCTTCAAAACATCCACAGTACACCAATTAAGTATATGGATCGTGTGCAGCTTTAATAAATGTATTTTGATATTTGTTTGGAAAATAATATAGCAAGTGTGACCTTAGTGTGGTCAAAATACAAGTGTGGTTAAACTCTGAACCTTGTATGTACATGTACAAAATGACTGACAATCAGTACAATCTAATTGAAGCCAATGTATATATTGTATTCAGCCAACAAAACATCTCTTTAGAGCTTGCTTATAAAATGAGTTCCATAGTTTAGACCGGCTAACATAGTGAGAAGTAATTAAGTAGTCATATTTTAAAGCCAATGTTTAGGTTTTACGTTAAACAGCCAAGGTAATATTGCAACAGTACCTCAGCATTGTCACAAGATGGAATCAAGCCCACACAAAGGTAATACCATATGATTAGATGCTAAACTTGCTCGACATTTGACCATAGACGAGCTATATACATAGTTTAAAGAACCTTCACTGGCTCTCCATCAAATGCACAACATTTCTCAAAGCAGCCAGAGTGCTTTATATTTATAAATACATTATTCCAGAGTTTTTGATTCTTGCCTAATGCTTAAAATGTTAATATAACACCAGACAGTTAAACTGATTTTAACTGTTTCCACTTTTCAAACAATTCACAAATCCCCCCAAAAGATTTTCTAATGGTGCTCCTATTTTTGGAATGAATTGTCCTTCAAAATGTTCCTGCTTTCTCTCTATGGGGTGCAGGAAAAGACTAAAAACTTATCTGCTGAGTTTTCACTCTTTACATATTCTTTGGTTCAGAACATCTTAGGATAATGGGTCACATATGTCTAATGCCTTAATGTTTTTTGTAACAATGATTCCTTTCGACGTCCCTTAAAGCCTGCTACAATTAGCTTTAATCCGGCTAAATAGTGAGAAGTTACACAATATATATAGAATATCTATTGACATTCTGATCTGGTGAACATGTATGGGAATGATTGGCCAGTAACAAAGCATGGTTAGGAAATCTCAATTAAGTTTTATGGGAATGCTCCTTACAGTACCAAGACTCTGATAAATTTTGCACAAATCTTGCTGCACATGCTAGTCTTCCTAAAGCAAGTAATATTCTTGAGTACTGAGATTTCAAATTTAATATAAATTTGGACTGTATCTGTGGAATACATAACTAAAAGTAGGAAACACTTTAGATATACTATATCTAAGGTATAGCATAGCCACAGTCTTCACAAATGAATAAATCCAATTTATGTTGGCAGACTTAAGTACTTCATAAATTCAAAGTTTTATATTCAATCTATTTATATGACTGAGTCGTTTCATTGTACATTATGTATACACAAAACAAGATCTATGTTTCCTGTGTTTTTAGTTCTCCATGTATGTGTCAGAATATAACCTGTACTAATTGTAAATAACTAAATAAAAAAACACCTTAAGATGACTTTCTTCTTTGATCCATCCAGCACTGCCATTGGGTTGTCACTCACTTTGGGAATACTTGGGAATGTAGGAAGACTAGGGCCAGTGATAGCGAGGCTGAAGTTTAATCCAGGAAGGATTTCAAGGCTTGGATTCGTTTTAATGGTGGCATCTGGCACACACTCTGCATGATAAAAACATTTCATTTTATTTTATCTCTTGTCCTTGTCTAATATGTGCTCATAATATTGTCATGGAATTGCAATTGTTCAGATCAAAAGCCAAAATGAATTATAGTCTGGGTTTTACATCCCATTTAATAGCTAACACATAGGTCTCAAATAACCATGCTGGTATTATGAACAACAACGTAAGAGGATTGTCTCTCATTACTTGTTCAATCCAGCTCATATTTTGGTAGGACATCTCCAGCTGGATTGTGCGAGATTCGCATTTAGATAGAATATCTTTAATGTGAGCCAAAACAACTTGGAATGCATTTTGTATTCAAGACAGTGGTTTGGATGTTTGAATACCCCCTACTACATCTCAGAAGCTGTACTACAATGCCCACACTGAAGGGAAAAATGGAGGCACAACGGGTGTGTGAAGCAGCACATACATCAACATGTACTCCCAATATATGATTTCTCTTTCCAAAGCTGTAAGGACAAAGTCATCAACCATAAATACAGATACATACAAATACCTGATTTGTAAACATGATGATGAGTAATCATGTGCTTGCTTGGCGCACTGGCCTCATGTATATAATGTGTAATCATAAGTTAAAAGAAGCCTTCGGTAAGATAAATCAGTTGGAAAGAGTAACAACAAGGTCCACCATTGTCAATGCATAATCTAATCTTAATTATTACGAAGGCAAGTAGCTTTAGCATCGTTTTAATAATTGCTATGTGTATGCTTTTGTTTATGTTTGACTTACACAGATATCGCATTTGTAAGAGTATCAACTAAACTAGTATCAACAAAATAATGTTAAATAAATTATGAGATAAAATGTATATTAGTAGCAATCAAAAGTAGCTTCTTGGCTTAAAAAATACTCTTTCTATTGTTATTATGGAGTGAAAGTTCAGCGGTTCTACTTTGGAACTGAGTTACATAGTTAAGGCAATTTTATACAGAAATGTGTATGGACACTTAGCTGAAACTTTTTGTTTGCATTTTCCTGAGACATTTCAAATTAAAAAGTTTTTTTATTGGACACCTTCAGGACAGAGTAAAGAGAATCGTAACTTAGATTGTGTCATTTCCTTTGAGCTGAATTTTTCTGATGTACTAAAAAAATATGAATGAAATAGAGTAAAAAGGGATCAGTTCGGTAGAATTTTTATCAGGTGAGATGAATGGGTGACCTCATAATAGGTATAATTTCCTATTCATGCCAATAAAGAACTTCATTGTTGACCCAATCAAGTGGTACCCAGTTATGTATTGATACATTTGGGGAAATGGTAAAATCATGTTAAGAGTTGGAAACTGATAATATGAGTAAATATATGGACAAATGGATTATAATTAAAGCATTATTGTAACCACTGACAATGATCTTTTGTGCAAAGATGCTTGCTTTAAAAATAATAATTTGTTTGTATTATTTAAAGATTATATATTTTTTCTTCCACAGCAAGTACATATAAAAAATTCTATGCAATAATAAGATGTCACAATTACCACACATAATCACTGGTGTATTCTCTTTTTTTCATTTTTTCATCCAGAAACCAAAATTACTCAAATATATAAGAGCCTACACACAAAAAGGGGGGGACCGTGTAGGTAATCAGCATGTAAACAAAAACGTTAAAACAAGAATTTTACATTTTAAAATTTCCTAGCCATGATCTGATTTCATATTATTAAGTCAAATCTCACACCATGCAAAACCATTTTGAAACTGACCATATATTTGCATGTTAATGGTTCTTTGTGTGTGAAAAAAATGACCTTTAGACATTGATTTGATGAAACAAGTGGGCTTGTACTAACCTGCTTCACATACAGTCAGAGCTATTCCTCTGACACCATATGTAGGATGGCTACCAACAGTAAATGAAATGATCATATTTGAAATTCCTGCACGATTAAATATATATATGGTTGTGGTCCAAGTGCCCATTTTCCCAAGTCTTCTGGTGGAACGGCCTGCAAAATGCAAAGTATTAGTTCGGTTAGCTATAACGTTCTGCTTCCTCTGCCATCTTCTTTAGCAACAATGTGAAATTGTACAGGTTTGCTAGGGCTTTTTCACCATAATTTCTCATTTACCCAGAGTTTCTGTGGATATGATCAGTGCTATGTACCTGGAGTGATGAATTTATGTATGGCTAATGGTTCTGCCTTAGAATATGTCTTGAATATAAAGATTAAATGCTATTAAAGTACTGGAAAAGAATAGAACAGAAAAGAATGCTATTACATTTATTTTTTCTTTTACATTACATTCAACAGCTAGGGTTATATCACGACGGGTAGTTTAGGGGTGGGGAAACCAGTGTTCATTAGTTGGTGAAGATTCTGCACTGTAAACCACCAGCCATCAGAAAGTAAATAGCAACTTTCCAACATGAAGTGTCCAGGCCAAGATTCGAAACGGTGACATCAGAGGTTGAGGGGAGAACTCTAACCGCTACACCACCAAGCCCCCTAGAATGCAATTACACAATGACTACTCAAAGCAATGCTGTGTTCTGTTTAACTCACATTTACTTATTTACAAGTTCACGGCCAGTAAAAGTGATAAATACCACTCATACCCAGATTACTTCCTGAAGCCTTCTAATTTGTGTCGTTCCCAAAATTGACAATAATAATGGCCAATTGGTGCAGGATACATGTGCTTCAGTTAAGTAAAGAACAGTGAAATTTTGGCTCAATTAATATAAAAGTCTACAAAATACATTTCAAATAAAATAGGTGTGTTTTATATATTGGATAGAAGTTCTTTGCATCTCTTTTGATTTTCTGACTAATTTTCTTTGTGTATTTGTTTACAAACCTACAAATGGTGAATACCAGAGTACGCCGAATGTCAACATATAATTACTAGGAAATTAGATACTTTAGTATTTGTAATACAATCCTGAAGTACTTTAGTATTTGTAATACAATCCTATGCTAATGCATAGCCTCATACCTCAACACATTATATTTGCTGATACAATATGTACAAACAGATTATATGTCACATATTACGTATGTGCTTGGTAGTACTGATTATTGGTGTGGTTTCCATTCGTTATTAAGGTACATAGCCTTTAAATTTAATCTGATTCAGTGTTGAAAGTTTTCCCAAGTTACTATAAATGGATTACTGACTTACTTGATGTATGCTCTGGACAGTGTTAATTGTATATATGTTACGACCCAGGTGTGAAATTGTCCATTTCGTGAAATGGACAAGCAAATTGTCCATTTCATGAAATGGACAACTCAACTGTCCATTTCACGAAATGGACAAAATATTTATCCATTTCGTGAAATGGATAAAAAATCCACTGTCCATTTCATGAAATGGACAACTAAATGTACGAAATTTTTTCTCTCATTCACAGTAAAAAAAAACATTTTTTTTTTCATTTTTATTGAAACATACTATTGGAATACATCAATGGATCAAAGGTTGTACTTTTACCTAAAGTATACTGCTGATGTGCATTGCATAATAATTCCTTTAACATTTTCTTTAACAATATTAGTTAAGTATTTGTTAATATTTGTACATGTATTAACATTTGATAAGAATTTATTAAGAATTGGAGATAACATCTAGGTGAGACTTAAATAAAGTTTTTATAACTTTAAGAGCTTTTAACAGTAAGCCACATTGGTAGTTTATTTACATTACTCATTGTAAGTGTTATTCACGTGTCTAGGTATATTTATAGTGAAATGACTGGACCTAATTGCACTGTGTTAATTCGACTTTTTATAAAAAGCTTAACATCTAAAAGACTAAATATGGCTTTCAAGTGTTGAATGGACAGTTATTTACCATAATCCTCAGAACATATAATCAAAGGTATGGATTCAACATAGCATCAAAGGTATGGCTTCAACCTTTTAAATTGACAGTTATGTGAATTAACCCTTACAGCTAATCCTCAAAAGGTTAGCTATAATCCTCAGATCTCATCAAAAGAAAGCCTCACCACTAGTAAGATGGATTTAATTGTAATTAGCCCATTTCTTTTTGCAACCTTTGGGATGGCATCAACTTTTTTTAATTGACAGTTACTTTTGATAACTCTTAGAACTTATCTTCAAAGGGAAGGCTACAATTTCTCAGATCTAACCATCAAAGGAAAGCCTTTTAAACATGATTAGTGCACAAAAGAGGCAAAGTTCTATCATATTTCTTTCAAAAAAAAGTTAAAAAATAATATACCAGGTACCAACACATTTTTTAAAGTATAAGTGTGATAATTATTTAAATAGTTATTCCCATTAAAGGTATGCTTTACATAATTCACACTTTTATTTCCAATTTATTTCAAATATTTATAACTTTTTAACTATTAACTAACTTAGTGCAAGACATTACATGTACATATCATTATTATAGGGGAATAAAGTGGATAACTTTTATCAAAAGATTGGCCATGAACGAAAATTTAACTTACATGACTTTGTCCATTTCATGAAATGGATAGCAAAATATATATGGATTTGTCCATTTCACGAAATGGACGGTTGGGTTGACCATTTCATGAAATGGACAATTTGCTTGTCCATTTCGCGAAATGGACGATTTCACTTCTGGGTCGTAACATATATATTATAACCTAGGTGTGAAATTGTCTATTTCATGAAAGGACAAAGTAACTGTTGATGTCGTGAAATGGACAAATCCATATATATTTTGCTATCCATTTCATGAAATGGACATAATCATGTATGAAAGTTAAACTTTCTTCCATGGCAAATCTATTGGTTAGAGTTATCCATTTCATTCACTTATAATAATGATATGTATATGAAATGTCTTATACTAAGTTAGTTAATGGTGAAATAGCTACACATATTTGAAATAAATTTGAAATATAAGTGTCCATTATGTAAAGCATACTTTTTAATGGTGAATAACTGTTTGAAATTACACTTACACTTTTAAAAGCATATTGGTACCTGCTATATTATTTTTTAACTTTTGCTTATAAGGAATATAAAAGGACGTTGTCTCTTTTGTGCACTAATCTTGTTTAAAAGGCTTTCCTTTAATGATTAGAACTGAGGAATTGTAGCCTACCCTTTGGATATTCAATCTAAGGGTTATTAAAAGTAACTGCCAATTTAAGAAGATTGAAGCCATCCCAAAGGTTACAAAAAGAATAGGGCTAATTACAGTTAATATATAGATAATGGCCAAGTGGCCCTCCATTATGTAAACTTAATGGCCTGAGACCCTGAAAGGGCTGAAGGGTCATTAAGGTTACATAATGGAAGCGCCACAAGGCAATTATTTATTATAAAACCCTGTAAATTAAAACCAATTTATTAATTCAATAATTTAACACCTTGTACCAAATGATCAACCTAGACAATCTTTGCAATGTTTCCTTTGGTGTGCATACCATTTGGGGCTTTCACTAAATTAGTTCTATGGTTGTTTTTCTTATTTCAATACACAATCAACATTGTTTCACCATGTGTACCACTGGGAAAATAAAAGCTTGAAAAGTTTTAATATAATCTGACTGCCATAAAATTTAACCATGGATAATAATAATCGATAACATATGGATCTGTGACTTACAGAAAGCACTTTCCAGAAAAAATTAGACTGCTTATTTAACAATGCTGTGGATAATTTGTTGCGGTGAGTGTTTCATGTTACTTTATTAATCTGTGCTTATTTTAAGACAGTAAGCTATTATTTTTGTGTTTCAGTCATTGAAAGTACTAGAAACTGGAAAATTACTTACTTGTTTTATTTTGTGTTGAAGTTTTTGGGATTCTCAAGATTTTTATTTTGTGTGCTTCTTTGTCTCTTAATTTGGAATCAAGGAAAAATGCCTCATGGAAAGATTGTCTCCTGGAAAAAAGCCTAATAGAAAGCATGCCTACTCCACATTTTGTATTTCAGTAATACCTCCTATAAAAATTAATCCACAACATTAAGAACAAAATTCATTTCAACCACAAACAGTGTATCATTTTAGAAGTATATAACAAACTGCAATAAGGTAAATTAGAATCTTTGTTTTGAACTTAAAACATTGAAAATTTACATCACATTTAAACCCAGCAGTAATGCATTTCAGTATTGCATTTTTGTAAATTTAAACCCAGCAGTAATGCATTTCAGTACTGTATTTTTTGCAAATTTAAACCCAGCAGCATTTCACTTGAGTAAATTTTGAGCCACTAAAAACATTCCTTTTAATATAGTATGCTGGGTTCGATTTTCACAGTGAGTTTGTTTGAAAGTTAGCTGCTCCTTTGATTAAGTTCACAGAAGATTGTTGTAAAGTCAGTTTGCAAAGAAATGCAAAGAATGAAAAAATATCCAACTTTATAAATTAAATTGCTTGTTTTGTATTTGTCAGGAGGTATTTTTTCAAGGTCGCATTTTTTCATGAGGTATTTTTCTATGAATGCTGAATGTCATTCAGAATTGAAAAGACTTTGTAAATGTACCCACTGAACTAATTAATATGAAAGAAGTTGTGAAAAAATTTCAATATTGAATGCATTGTGCCGAGGATGACTGACAAATACTAAGTACCCTTTTGTTCTTGGCAGACTGGCCATTGAACTGAACCACAAAATAATGTAGTGTTAACTCTCCATTATGCAAAAATAATGGAGAGTTGAGACAATGGAAGGGTGGCCTGTCTGGGTTTTATATCCAACTAACCAGTGGTGAGGCTTTCTTTTAATGAGATTGAGGATTGTAGCCAACCTTTTGATGATTAGATCAGTGATATCAACATTTGCAATTACTAATGTAAATAAACTACCAATGTGGCTTAGTGGTAAAAGCTCTTAATGTTATAAAATATATGTTGTAGTTTACATATATGTTGTAGTTTACAAATATTAACAATTACTTTTGCTTAATCATAGTAGAATCATGTTAGGTGTTATAAGAAAATGTTAAAGGAATTATAATAGCATGCACATCACCAGTAGACTTTAGGTTAAACTGTAACCATTGATGTATTCTAATACTATGTTTCAATAAAAATGTAAAAAGTGTTTTTTTCACTGCGAATAAGAGTAAACAAATTGTATGCTTGTTGTCCATTTCATGAATGGACAGTTGGGTTGTCCATTGGACAACAAAATGGACAATTTCACACCTGGGTCATAACATATACATACAGAGTAAGTAATTCCATTTTGTTTAGTTGTATTTTATGAGATAACAGTTGTGTAGTAGAAGTCAGTTGTACTTCTGGGGAGTACTTTTAAGTGAGCTAGCGGATCAAATAACTATTCACAGACCATGGATCACTTGAGCTGAAAAGATCAAATATTTGACCTGTTTTCATCAATCAATGGCATGAAATATTGCTTTGAATTTGCAAAATGGGAACAAAGTATCTGCTGTGTCATTACTCATTTGCCAAAGTTTTATTTATTTATCAATTTTTGGATTTGTTAAAATTATGGATGAAAACAGCATTACAGTACCATTCAAATCCACCAAAGTAGTGAGGAATAATATCTGGTTAGAGAGGGAAAAAGACATTATTGTTGAAGAATGCACTGATGCACTCATATTCATGGAACCATTGGTTCCTCTGTCTCTGTAGTGGTTGATTAATAGATCCACCTTGATCTGAAAGTTAATCCATCAAAGAACATGGATAAAATTTAATCAAAAATTTCATCAGAAAATCAGATCAAATGTTTTATGAATACCATTCTTAGTCCAAATATTTGACAAAAACTGGTCATTTCTGCTCAAATTTGATCTGATCTTCATTGATTTTTGTTAGAAAATAATAGGAGTTGTATTGCAGAGTTGTTAGTTGTGTTTTATATGCTTTCATGATGAATTATTTCCTGGGAAGTAACTTGTAAAAGTAACAGTGCAAGTTATGGATTCAGCTTGTGGAAGTGATACAGAAGGGCTGGGGTTTCAGCATTAAGTATCAGTGGTTTATACACAAAGGAAGGGAGAACTAAATTATAAAAGGAAGAAAAGAACTTTTCTTTCCCAGTTTATACCACGAAAAATCTGGGCTATCACACCTTACATCATGACATTATAAATTATTGCATTTGTGACCCATTTTCATGTGATCACTGGAAAGCTGAAATGTGGATCTAAAGTTTGTGTCAATTACTGTTAATTGTTTTCACATTTATACCCTCTCTTGTTCAAATCAGAGAAATTAAATTTACTCCACTCATATTTTGTTTGTTTAAGTTGTTTAGAAAAGTGTTACAGTTTCATAATATTTTGTCTAATTTTAATTTTTGGATCACTCACCTGGTAATAACTAGCAGCTGTACCAGATGCAGAACCTAAACTCACTACAGACTGTAAAAGTAAACAACACACAAAAAGTGGTGATATTCATAAATGTTCTATCTTTTAAATTGACCACTATTTTAAAACTAAACCTCACACAAATATTATACAATAACTACTTACTATGGTTCTACAAGGGTATTCAGTCAATGGTTGTGTACTTATGTGTTTCACATGGTATAATAACATTTTAATTTACAGATAAGAAAAAGTTTAAATTTCAAATGATGAAGTTAAATATTTATAATTACAACAAAATAGCTTACTATATTAGCTAAATGTCAGTTAAACACCAAATTTTACCAGTCAAAAGATTTAATCATTTAGCATTTGTAAAGGCTAACCCTGTCGATTAAATCACCTGGTTCAAGTGATTGAATTATTTCATTTATTTATTTGGGTTTTTACCAGTGCATACAGCTAGTCAAGGTTCTGTACATTTAATCTGACGACCATCAGTAAGCAACTACCAACTTTCCCAGCTAGCCTGGGACTGGAACCGCAGACCTCTGAGGTGGGAGGCGAGTGTGTTACCACTGCACCAGCTTGGCACCCAGACCAACCTTAGGATAAGTTAGGGATTTAAATCTGAGGCTTTTGTCTTATCTAAGTCTTGGACTAAAATGGATATCACAGAAGCTGACTTAGATGATACCAAGCTCAGACTGATCTATTAAATAATTAAAACAGTTCTTCTGTGTCATGTGACCCCTTATTTCTTCTTAAAATGGATTAACTACTGGCAAATACATATCCTTTGTTTGACACATTTTATTGTATTTTTATTATATTGTAACCACATTTAAATTTTTAAGACTACTTTAAGCAAGTGTTTCATCTATTTATATTTTCAACCATTTTAAAGTGGAGAAATATCTATGGCAGCCATATAGAAACATTTATCCTACTCCCTGACTAAGCCATAGCTCAGACGTCACTGTGATGTAAAAGTGGTTACAGCTAGAACCAGACTTAGCCTAAGGTTAAGATAATAGAGTTAACTTTAAGTCTTACTCCATCCTAGAGCCCTTTTCTGACTCCATCCCATGGTATTGAAATCAATATTAAAATCCCATCAAAATAATATTTTTCTGCACTTACTGCTGTCAAATTGAACACCTCCATTTCGACTTTCAATAAATGAACTACCACAGGAAATATAATAACGTAAGATGTATCACTGCTACTTCTGATAGATTCTTCACCGGAACCCTTTAAAGCCTTCTTTTCAGCACCAATGACCTGCCAGCCTTGATCTAAAATTATACGAACAAAATTTTGGGAGAGAGTTTATTTGGTCGAGTCTACTAGAGCTGAAGTAATGAAAGGTTTTAATCTCAAATCTGAGATTATTTTTAAGTTAAGTGGCACTAAGGACACCATGTCAAATGGCAGGTATTTGGACACTAGTTTGTTGCCTATGTCTCCAAACAATATCTATATCATAAGAAAATTACTTGAGTGATAGTTACTTGTTTTAATATTACCTTGACAACAGACACTACAATACCTTGTAAGTCAGTTTAGAAAGAATATTGTATTTTGCATTCTTGAGTCAGAAACAATGTACTATCACTGCACTTCTTTTACAAAAATCAACCAAGAAGTATATCTTCATAAAAGTTACTAGTAAATATTTAAGCTTTTGCCAGACGATTTTAACTTCAAATTTCTCTGATAATTTTGAAGGGATTTGCAAGAAAACAGAGCAGAAGGGCTGTAAAATAACTTCCTTATATCTATTCATTTAGGATTTTACTTTGGTTTGAACACTGTACAGGTCATATCACGATGGGTAGTTTTGCGGGGAGAGGAAACCAGTATATGCAGTTATTCAAGGTTCTGTACAGTAAACTGCCGACCATCGGAAAGCAACTACTACTAACTTTCCCACAAAGGTCTGGGGCTTGAACCGCCAACCTCAGATTTGAGAGGCGAGTGCCTTACCACTGCATCACGGTGGCCCCCAATAACTTCCTTATAACACATATAACATTTTATAGCTAACATAGTTACTGAAATTGAAAATGTTTGTGAATAATTTGGCATTTGTTTTGATATTCTGAAAGCTAAATATCCACATTAAGGGGCAAGGTGGGAAAATTGAAAAAAAATTATCATTGCCCAGTCTTTTTTCCTGGTATTTAGCCCAAATACTTCAGCTAGTATCTCAAACAATGTTTGCTGCTTCCTTGCGAAGAAGAGGGCTCACAAAATAGGAAGAAATAGTCCAAAAGTCACACAGTCATCCCATGGGCCTTAAACTGATGTCACATTTGTCTTTTTATCACACTTAACGTAAGTATTAAATCATATCGAGACAATTTGTTTATGCGTTGTGTTGTTCTGGAAATCACATTCTTTCTGTCACCAGACTTTCATGAGAATTGGCGTAGCCTGATGAGTACCCGTCTCTTCAGTCGACTGGAGAATAAAGCTATAAAAGTATTTTGCCCATATCTGGGGTTCATAGCTTGACCTCAAAGGTCAGAGAGTTCATGACAGGTCATATTTGCCACCCGACACAACATGCGTCTGAGGGTATATCTGGTGATGCTATAGCTCCCTAAGGGGTGAGATCAAGTCCAAGGAAGATTCACTCCAAGGTCAGCTGTGAGATCCAAGGTCAGATTTGCATAACACAGTAAGAGAGCATTTGAGAAATTTTATTACAGGTTAGTATAAACTATACACAATCAGAGCAGACTTTTAAAATGAATAAAATGAATTTTAAAAAGCACCATTACATTGAAAACAATGACATATAGTGATGGTGACATGGTGACATATATATGTGTTAGATAAAATTAGTAGTGTTAGTAACAGGTACCTCAAGGTCAATGAGGGGTGAAGTAACATGCCCGTGTATAAGTCAAATTGAGGTCGAAAGGTCAAGATCAGTGTCGAAAGGTACATACAGAAGGGGGAACCAGGGTCAGCCTGGCCCAGCCTATCCCTAAAACTCCCTAGCCCACATCAATCCAACAGGAGACCTCCCTTCTGGTGGGACAGCCAGAAGGGGTCAAGGCCAGGAAGGGTCAAACTAGACGAGTAATCATCCCAGAAAGTTGACCAAACTCAGGGGAATACCAGCCTAGGATCCAAAATAAGCTTTGGCATTGGATCAATTTTGCCAAAGTGTCAGTCCAGTAGGGAGTACCTGATCCTAATCAGGCCCGCCTGTTAACCCCTAGTCCTGCTTCCTGCGGCTGGGGTGAGTCACAGGTAGAAAAGGTAAAAAAATTTTGTAACAGAGGGGGGTAGGTGGGTAAATTCATAGGTCTTGTTTCATTGCTTTCTGAGTTCAAAGTGAAGGGAGGTTTCTCGCCCAAGTTCTTGCTACCTGATGCTGATTATGATTGGATGATTCAAACCATAACACCCCCTTCTGGGAAATGCTAGTTAGACCTGCAGATTTAAGGTAGAGCCAACTGCTATGGCAGGCCCCTGTATGGCCGTGCCATTTACAGTCGACTGGAGAATAAAGCTATAAAAGTATTTTGCCCATATCTGGGGTTCATAGCTTGACCTCAAAGGTCAGAGAGTTCATGACAGGTCATATTTGCCACCCGACACAACATGTGTCTGAGGGTATATCTGGTGATGCTATAGCTCCCTAAGGGGTGAGATCAAGTCCAAGGAAGATTCACTCCAAGGTCAGCTGTGAGATCCAAGGTCAGATTTGCATAACACAGTAAGAGAGCATTTGAGAAATTTTATTACAGGTTAGTATAAACTATACACAATCAGAGCAGACTTTTAAAATGAATAAAATGAATTTTAAAAAGCACCAAACCCCAACTAGAAATGAGAAGGAATGTGGGAAGCGAAGGTCCTGGGGATGATGGAGGGAGCTTGCGAGGCATTTTGCAAATAAATCCACACAGCCGAACTGCGCCAAAGGCCATGTGCCATAATATTTTGTAATGCCACATTATGATCAAAAGCGAAAGTGGCCCCAGAACGCCTGAATGTATGAAAGCCAAAACCTTTTGTGGAAAAATTTTTGAAAACAAGAACTTTTTTGAGTGAATTACGAATATGTGTGTCAATGACTTGAGAGTGTGGGTAAGAAAAATTTGCAAACAAGGGAAAGGTAGGAGGGAGGGGTCGAGATTTAAGGAGGGCTTGCAAAGCTCTGACTAGACATAGGAAAATGTTATCAATGGCAGGGATCTGAATGACATGGTGAGATTTATGGTCCTGAAGGGTCTTGGTCCATTTAATTATTAAGTGAGCCCCAGGAGGGCCAAATATGATGTCCTGGCGTAAGAAATGTTTGGAACTGTCAAATGCAGCTAGACTATGTGGGGCAATGTTTGACATTCTTAAGAAGCCAAAATAAGCCAACAAAAAGATGGCCCTATACAGAATGGGGTCTGGGAGTATGTCACATGCCATGGAAATATGGTATAACATTTCTATGGAGAAGATGCCCCTGGGAGTGGGGAAAAAATTTGAATTGATGGATATACTTCTAAGAAACCTAAGTACCATTTCATGTTTGGTAGGGGTAGGATCTAAATTGAAATGTAATGCTAGGGCAGAAATGGAGGAAAGGTAATTGCGAATGACCTTGGGAGAGATGGAGTTGTTGTGCAAGTACTCAAGAAAAATCAATATATTATGTACACTAATGACAACTGGGAGTTGTAGAAAGATGAGAAAAGCCAGGAAAGTTTTGAAATGTCCATTCCGTGCTGATACCGTGGAGGGTCTGTGTGAAGATGAAGCCCTACCCCAGGCTGATTCAAATAAGGAACTGGTGAGTTCTGTAGCACCTGAAATTATATATTAAGGTCCAGGTTAAAATGTTGAGGAAGGACTTTGTCCCAAATATAGTTGAGTTTAAGGTCTAAGAACAAGTCTTGGTTAACTGGCTTCTGAGAATATAACCTTGAAAGGAGGTCAGCCTTGGTGTTATGCCGACCCCTGATATGCTCAATCTGAAAGGAAACATCAAAAATTGCAGTTATTAGCCATAAATTCCTTATGCAGGCCCCCAAAAATGGGTCCTTGGTCTTACTGGATGCCACCACCTGGACCACTGCCTCATTGTCACAGAAAATCTTAACTTGTGAGTGCTGCCAGAATCGACCCCATAGCCTCAATGCTACGACGATATTCATCATCTCAAGATGAACTATTTTAAGGTCAAATCCAGGGATGGCTGGAACCGGGGTTGAATAGACCCTATTGTGCCATATTGCACCCATACCTGAAAGACAAGCGTCCAAGTACAAGGCCTTAGACTCAGGGATATGAGGTTTTCTAAATATGGTTGTGCCATTAAAATGGGGCAAAAATTTCTCGAACCATGCTAAGTCCTGGAAAAAACTTGTAGAAAGGTAAATCTTCTTCTTGTGACTGTTGTTGCGGAATAGTTCCAACATTCTGTTGATAAAAATCCTAGCAGGAACCACACACTTGTGTAGGTAAATGAGCTTGCCCAGTAAGGACTGGAAATTTTTCCTTGAAAGGTATTTTTTACCAGCTATGTGGAAACATTCCTTATGAATGGAAAGCAATTTTTCGTGGTCAATACTAAGGGAGGCCTTGGGTATGTCTATTTGTACCCCAAGGCAAATAAGGGTCTTAGATGGGGGAGAGAGCTTCTGCTGGTTAATGGGAAGGCCTAAGCATAGGAGAAGGGCATGCAAGTCGTCAAAATGACGCCTAGCGTCACAGGCCTCAGAAATACCGATATAATCATCAATATAGGCAAAAACTTTTGCCCCATGCTTCTGCATGATGAAAGTGACGGCGTCAGATACCATTTGAAACGCTGCGCTCCCGTGCGTCCATCCAAACGCGACGCTTTGGTCCAGAAAGTACATGCCATCCCATTGAATACCAAGTTTTAAAGCGTCAACCGGGTCCACCTTGAGATTTCTAAACTCTCTTGCAACATCAATTTTGTAAAGTACAGGGTCATTTTCTACACTCAAAATTGTCTGAACAATATCATCAATTGTGGGAAACCTTAGTGTGAATTCATGACCATCAAAGTGGTTCTTAGCCACATGGTCATTTACAGACTTGCCATAAGGGTGGGACAGAGTCGACCTGGTCCAGTGGCCCTAACATGGCCCCAAGGCTGCACTCCTTCTGCAAATATTCCTGAATAGCATCTGGGAATTGGTTAGCTGAATGATGATTACTAACTGTTATGTTAGAAAGGTCCTGAGGGTGGACCAGTGATAGGGGGAAACCAAACTTAAGGTACTGGAGTAAGAAGGGGTCATGATAGTCCCTAAGCTCACGTTCCCATTCGCCAATATTTAGTCCAGAAATTAAAGGTATCCTGGCACCAGCATAATCGGGGACTCCTGTACTGCGAATTGTATCTGCAATTCTCAGATATTCCCCAAGGGAGTTAATATTTTGAGGGGCCCTGTCTGGGCCAATAAAAGTAAAAGTTTTTGGGTGATGGTTAAGAAAACCAATTTTTTTAGTCGAAATCGACGCGTCTCTGAGTATGCCATTAGTACGCACCTGAGGCCCCAAATGTGCCTCAATTCCATTGGGAATACTGCTCTGATTCTGACAATGGTTAGTATGACTTGTATTAGTATGACTGTTATACTCTGTGCAGCATGGTTCACTACTCTGGGTTGTATCAGGCCCACCCTCCTGTGGGACTGGTTCACAGCAGTCATCAATTAACCTGTCAATGATATGAAGAACATACTTTTCATATGAACAACCATACTGGTTCCAGCTATGCTGGTCATCTAGAAAATTTTTATATGCCAACTTAGCCTCTGCCCTTGCTGCACTGTTAACACCAATATAATTTGTCTCAGTACACACTGACCAGTACATTTTGGTCTTATAATATACGCTGAGAGCCCCATCAGGAGGCCTGGAACAATGCAGCAGTCTACCTATGTCTTCAACAACTGTGAAATAGTAAAAACCAAAAATTTTTCCATTTTTGATGGGGTGGACATATACCAATTGATGATCTATGGGAAAGTGTATACTATCACACTGCAAAAAATCAACGTCATACAAACCCCAAACACAGTTGTGTCCGCTGTTATGGTGTTCCAAGCCCCTGTGGCCAGCATTGGCATGTAATGTATCAACCTTGCCTACACAGTTGTACTTCATTGTATCATGGCATGTATTAGTATTGTTAGTATCACATACAAACCCAACACCCAGTTTAGTATTATTAACTGGAACCTTCGTTGATGCGTTCCTATGGCTATCTCGACTCAAACTGACATCAGTTGACTGGATGTGCCTATAATAATCAATAACAGTAACATGTGAGTATTTAGTATCACCATACGTATTTTTCACATTTTTATTGTCAGGAGAAGTACTTTTAACCCTACTATTCCCTTTGCATGTAACTTCTGACAACTTTGCATTATTCTGCACTACATTAGACCCAACAATGTGGTCGTGGTATTGATTACAAGTACATATTCGTCTGCAAACATTGCAATACGTGATACTATCACAAAAATCACACTGATTAGAAGCACACATAACACTATTGTTACTATGTGTACCTTGACACTTGTCATTGATACGATAACTAAAACAATTAACACATTTTCTGTCCCGTCCCAACTTGTGTGTTATTGGCTTGGTCCCACTGTGACTGGCAGTAGGGCCAGGTGATGGCCCTGCATATTATTTACTGTTCTGTCTATCTAACTGCCCCCTCTGTTTAGAATAACACTTTGTCTCTGGATGAGTAGAAGTCTTTCCCAATTTTGAACAAAATGTACATATATGTCGAAAGTTACCATGGTTGGATTCAAAAGAACATGTGCCCTCATTATAATATTTGCAAACTTTCTTATGGGCCCCCTGAGAAGATGAGAGGTTTGCATTTGCCATTGCTATCTGAGATGCCGACAGTCTATTAAGTGACCATTGAGTTTGGTCATCCCATGACAGAGTTCCCTGCTCCATCTCGTGCATGGAGTTGGCGTAGGCAGATTGGACTGCTACCCAGGGAAGAGATGTTGCATCCTTGAGGGCCATGATAGTCTGCAGTAGGGCTTTCTTTACTACAACTGGATCCTGAATTTGGTAAATGTTATTAAGTTGTCCCACTGCCCACTCAGAAAGTGAAAGGTCATCATACACAACCCTTTTCTTACCACTAGTGTTGTGGTAGCCCTCGTTGGGCCACCGTAACTCTGGGGCTGACATAATGGTATCCATAGTGTTATAACGTCCGGATTTTCTAGTGTGTTGGTTCTTACCTATAGCAGCCTCCTGCTTGGCTTGTGTTTCGTAAGATGACATGATCTGAGCAACTGATTGTGAGATACTTGGGTTCTGTCTGAGCGAATTGATGTTAGGTAGAATACCATCAGCATTAAACACAGATTGCTGCTGTTCACCCGTTACTTGACCTACTGTAGCCCGACCCTGTGGGGCCTGAGAATGGTGCCCTGAGAAGACATTCACCTGAGGTGGAAGTGTAGATCTGAATGTGTCGCCTGAAGTGGCCCCTATCGACTGATATGGTGGGTTCAGTGTTGTTTGTGAAGCGGTAGGCTGGATTCCTGAGTGTGACCGAGGTTGTTGGGGGGTGGAAGCCACAGATTTATTGGTTTCCAGTTCATTAACTCTCCTGATTAACGCTTGGTTGGTCATGTCGATCTTTTGTAAGTACTCTAATATGGCATCAGATTTGTCAGGAATTTGAGTAGCACTTCCGACTACTGAAGAAGGAACAGTACTTACAGTTTGTTCAGTTAGTTGCAAGAAAGAACCGTCCAAATCTGTGGCTTTGCTGACCCCTTTCCCTGCAGAAACTGTCCTCTTCCGTGGAGAAGATACACTTTTCTTCTTATTTGCTGGTGTTTTCTTCGCTTTTCTAGGCATGATAGTTAAATTATAAAAACAAACTAAAATAACTAAAATCACTAAAATCCTTCAACATAAATCCAATATTCAGACCAAGTAAATTCATAGGTCTTGTTTCATTGCTTTCTGAGTTCAAAGTGAAGGGAGGTTTCCCGCCCAAGTTCTTGCTACCTGATGCTGATCATGATTGGATGATTCAAACCATAACACCCCCTTCTGGGAAATGCTAGTTAGACCTGCAGATTTAAGGTAGAGCCAACTGCTATGGCAGGCCCCTGTATGGCCGTGCCATTTACACTAAAGTTAAGCAATGGGCTATGTTAGTGCTTGTATTGGTGCCCATCTGACTGCACTACTCGTGTCTCTGATGTCTTTGCTGCTCATGCTAGTAGACCGAAATACTCTTCGGCCTTGTTAATTTGAAGTTTCTTACCAGTATTGTGATAATTCAACTCCACCGGATTCTGACAATCAGAGCCTAAAATAGACAATGTCAAAAATCTGCAGTTAATACAGAACATAGGTTTGGGTGTTTTTCCAGCATGCTTAGGGTTTTTTTCTACTAGGGTTTTTTTCTACTGTGGCTTTTCTGCAGGGTTTTTCTACTTGTTTTTTTTTCTTTACCCTATTTTTTAGACACATACAACAGTGAAGAACAAAATAACATGAAATCATAAAAGAAACTTGAAAGGGGCTTCCCATAATAAACAGTTGTATAACGATACAAACTATTCTCGTTTCATATGTTTTTATTTTTTTCCTTTTAAAACATCACATTCTCTCATCATTTCCGTTTGAAAATAGATAGAAGTACAGTAATAAATTATCAATTTGGGTAAATGTTTCCAGTTTTGTAAATTATACAACTCTTGTTTAAACATACAAACACAGTTATCCACAAAAGATTTAATCCCCAGTTTGATTGAGTATGAGACCTAACTTTTTATTTATTTATTTATGTGGGGTTTTACATCGCTTTCAAAACTGTACACATCATATCACAATGAGTAGTTTGAAGGGCAGGGCAAACCAGTACATACAGTTGGTCAAGGCTTGATCTAAGCTAATAATGACAATATATAACAGAAAAAAAATAATATTCAACAATAAATGTTGTCAAAAGGTATTCATGCGATATATGCTAGTCTTATTACCAAGTGAAATGTCATATTTACGACTAGGCTTAACTGGTTAGGACCATTGTTATTCTCTCATAAAACATTTTTCCAGAAAGAAATTATCTCTTTAAGAAACTGAAGTGTCTGACGTCCATTGCACAACAACACACAAATTCATTGTTTTACTTTTATGTACAAAAATTTTTCAGAAAAATGTGCTTAAATATACATCACAAGAGATACTATCCATGTATTATATTTATTTATACAAATATATGACCAGGATATGTGTATAAACACAATATTTGCTATATGTAGGTTATTTCTTACAATTATACAGTTTCTATAAGGGTCAGTGTTGGGTGAAAACCATACAAATGGTGATGCTGGATCTTAAGTATATGTAAATGATATATAATTGATATGCATGTTACTTCCATAGAAAAGTAACTGTCAACATACATGAAGCCCCAACTGACTGCAGGAACCCACAAAGCCATAGAAAGATGATGTACCTAAACAGAAAATACAAGAGTTACATATTTTTAAATTTGATCACAAAAGTAGACCAATGAATATATTATGGGGTGGCTTGGATCAGGGTAATATTTTTGTCATCTATCTAATGCCCCTATTAAGACAGACAGTTAATTATAGGCCAAGACCTTTTTCTGGAAATTTTACTTTTAAAGGTTCGAGGGGAATCAATTAAATTTGCAATTTTAAAAAAGAAGTCCAATTTAAAATTTGAAAATTTATTAATCTTCGAAATAGAGAAGTTAGAATCAGGAGAAAACATCACTGATATTAAATTATTGGAATTAAAAAAGCAGGATCTCCATGAATTCAGACAAAATGAAATACAGGGACATATGATAACATCAAGAACACAATGGATTGTTGAAGGCGAAAAACCTTCACAATATTTCTGTGCATAAGAACTTGCCAACTATCTTGACAAAACAATAAAATAACTCAAAAACAAGACCAAACTTATACAAGGGATCAAAATGAGATTTTGAATGAAGTAAAGTGCTCCTATGCCAAACTATACCAGAACAAAAATATTGAGATACACAACCTTCATAAATATTTGAGAAAATTCAATATTAAAACCCTCAACAAGGATCAAGCTAGGGAAATGGAAGGATATCTTTCAACTGAGGAACTTGGTATTGCACTTAAGAATTCTAGGATTAGTTGGGTTTTCCTTTGAACTCTTTAAAATATTTCGGAAAGACTTAAAATTTTGTGTTACTAGGACAGGGGGAACAGCAATTCGTGGGGGACAGCGATTCGCCAATTTCTATTGTACCTCATTTAAATCTGTGTTGATACTGAAGATGCCTTATAGGATAGAAAAGTGTGCAACTTGTCTTGAATACTTTTCTAAGATTTTAGAACTGACAGCATGCAGGATTATAAAGATGAATAAAAAAGTTTATTAGTGAAAAATATGTCTAACAAACTGCATCTGACTGATGCAAAGGGCTGTATGTTCTCTAAACTGTGTCTGGGGTCAATATAAATACAATTTATAACTTTATTAAGTGGTAGAATACAAAAAAAAGAATTGATCCTTTAGCTTTAATTATTGTTAGCAAAGTGTTTAACAATCTTTGTAACTTTCTTGGGAACAGTATAAAATAATGGGCGAAATGCTGTCCACTTTCCAACAGCCCTAATCTTACTGCCATGGGACAAGTTCTATGGGTGTATTTGTACTTATCTCAAAATATATTTTATGATGCTACTATCATTTTACAGTTTGAGGAACCTCTTTTCATTTTGATAACTTTTATAAAACCACACTGCATATTTGTTCTCAGGAAACTGCATTTTGCTTTTTTATGGGCAAATCGATGCCCCCCCCCCCCCCCCCTGTACAAATCATAAGTTTCAATAAAGGTTCACTTATAGCAGCATTAAGACAGTGTCTTATTATAGGTCTTCCTAAAAGGAAAAATCATGAAATAATATAAAAAATTGGCATCCATTGTGGACGCTATCGGTTATATACAAGTTAGCATTTGCTGCTATTGCTAACCTAATTAAACCTTATCTCAATCACATAATTGATAAGACAATACCTGGAATACTGGAATGCTTTATTACATTTATTATTGTTTGTTATCTCGAACAAATCTCTTTGGATAATGCTATTTGAAAAATATTTTAACATCAATTTGAATAAAGTAACATATTTTTGACCAGAATATTTTCAGGTTTTGAAAAAAAAACAAATAATAAATTTTAGATAAATATCTACAGTAATACAGACTTATTAACTAGCCCATTATGGTACAATAGTAAACTATCTTGCCAGGACATGCATATTCCGCATTGGTTTGATAAATGTATAAATATCATATCAGATATAATCAATCCTAATTGTCTGTGATGACATTTGATGAACTTAAACACCAATACTCATTTAACACTATTAACCCATTGGTATATCTAAGAATAAAACAAAACATCAAAAACATAAAACAAAACAATATATCAGAAGATATAACATTGATGAAGAATTAAAACTTTAATGACCTTTTGTTTCATTTCATATTATACCTATTTGGAAAAATATAATAGGTGTAAGTGTTTATTGTAAATTATTTGCACAACAGAATGACATAAGACATAGCATGAAGCTGAAATGGGAAAGAGAAATACAAGTTGCTATTGATGATAAACTGTCTTGCATCCATGCCGAGACTGAATAATCAATTTCATGTGAGATAGGTACTTTGGGCCAAAAGAGTTCGAGCAACTTATATTTTAATATTTCATAATTTTGAAATAATATTCAGGCTACAGTTATATTTCATTTTAGGTGGCTGTAAGTCAACATTTTACCTTCTGCATCAAGAAGGTCTCGGACATAATATATGCCATGATTGAACCAATCTGGAAAATAAATTGGCTTTTTAGAGGTTTTTGAATTATACCAAATACAACTTTGTAATAAATCTGTATTGTTAGTGATTTCCTGTCCTTTGCATAGATCAGACCAATCAAACAAAATGTTTTGCCAAAAGGGATTTGATATTTTTTTTTGGGGGGGGGGGGGATTGAGAGCACCAGAAATTGCCAAATACAAGTATTTTATCAATATTGTTGTAAAGAGTATATTGTAATCTAAACCATTCCAAATTTTGATGAGTACATAGCTTTCTAACCTAACTAACTTTTAAAACTTTTTCAAAATTACAAAGATTTGTCATTTTCAGTTCTGCTTGCACATATTTTCAATTTATTGTAACTCTCTTAATTTTGTTGGGCCCTCCAGGCCATATGAATGAGTACAGTAATTTAGTCAAATCTTTCAGAAAAGCATCAGATCTATCTATTGATGTTAACATGTGTACACATTTTGGTATAAAGAGAGTTTTAATCAAGACGATTTTTCCAATTGGTATGAGATGTCTCACCCTCCCCTTTTTAATTTCTGTTTGAATATTGTTAAGGGCCTTAGCATAATTTTTTGATGGAATTTCATTTAAATTTGTTGTAAATTCTATACCAAGAAGATTGAAGTCTTATGTTTCCCCAAATTAATTTTCCTTGTACATTTAATTTTTCTTTTCCAGCCTAACCAGATAACTATTGTCTTCTCCCTATTCATCCGAAGACCAGCAAATACTTCTAATACATTCAGGGCTGTTTCTAGGGAGTGCTGACTACCATCCAGCATAAAGGTTGTGTCGTCTGCAAACTGTTAAGCTTAAATTCATTTCCAATAATCTTAATACCAATTATTTCTGGGTTTATTTTGATCAATTTTGCTAAAATTTTAGCTCCAATTAAAAACAAATTAGAGATGGGATCTCCCTGACAGCAACCATGTTGTTTTTGTATATTTTCTGACAGAAAACCACATTGTACATGATGGACTATGTCCTTTTGGTCAATAACAATTGCCCATCTTTTAAATGAACCTTTTTAATTATCTTTTCAATAAAATTTTTGTTTTCAGGATTACAGAAAAACTTGCTCAGTTTTTTCCCTTCCTGTAACCACTATTGTCAAACAGAATTTCCCATTAAATTGACTTTTTTAAAGCCATCAGTTCCTGTAGTTTGTCATGAAGAAGTTCTATATTCGAGGATTGCAGTGGTTCATTTGCCTCTAAAGTTTCAATATCTTTCAGTAAGGTGTTTTCAAGATGGACACATTTTTTTTGTTTTCAAAGATAGTAAACTTAACAGTTTCTCCACGGATTCTAAAGAGAAGCATTTCTAAAAATACATCATTGTCAAATGTGAATTGAATGTCAGAGTAGTTTTCATTTAAAAATTCCACACTGTACAGTGGAATAGCTTACTTTTGATTTTCTTCTGCAATAATGTGAGTGACAAGATTCAAATATTTAGTATTTTCCAGTATACTGTTATCAAATTTCCAAACTTCTTTACCTTGATTAAATTTATTTAACAATATTTCCAATTCAATTATTGCATGATCGGATCTGTAACTGAGCCTTATCTCACACTTAATTATAACATTCAGAATGGTAGAAGATGCTATAAACATATCTAGTCTGGCTTGTTTAATTGGATTTTTCTGTCTCCAAGTATAACGTTTTGTATTGGGATGGAAATTTCTGTATATATCACACAAGTCAGGGTCCTCTAATATTTTCAAGACTGTGTCTCTTGCCTTTAGATTATTCAAAAGTTTATAATTATTTGTGTCTAGCTCAGGATTTAAAATCAATTTAAAATCTCCACATATGATATTTTAGTCTGTATTTTCCTCTTGTAACATATTTCAATTTCATGAAAAAAACCTGAACTGTCCTTGTTAAGTCCATATAGTGTGATGAGATTAATGATGATAGAACTTAACTTTAACACAAGTTTTAAAAAGTTGCTATTTTTCTTGCTTTTAGAGAGAATATCTTATGCTCAAAATTGTTATTTAAAAAACAGCTACATTGCGAGAGTTGGTTTACTGCCACTCAGATAAATTTCACCATCCCATAACTTTTTCAGTTCTGGATTATCATTTTCTATTAAATGGGTATCTTGTAAACACAGAATATTAACTTTGTTTCTTTGAAATATGTTAAGACATCAATTTCCTTTTCTTGGTTCCCTAAGCCTTGACAGTTTGCAGACAACACTTTGATGCTATTTTGTACATGCATTTTGGATTTTAGTGAATGCACTTCCCACATTTGTCACAGGGACAGTAAAAACAAACTTGCTAAGATTAAATTGTTGAGCAATTATTCAGCTACAAAGTACTTCTCTTCACTTTATTATGGCACAAACATTTCTGAAAAAGTAATTCATCCATAAATATTTTTGCACAAAAGATGACATAGGTAGATGGATAGGTTTTAAAATTGATTCTCTAATATTGCCTGTCTACAAATATTTTTTGATCAGTAACATGTGTTCATTTGGATGTGGGAAATAAGTGGCACTTAACTAAAGCAACATGTCTTACATGTCATTTACTGATCATATATCTTAAGAAAACCTCATTTTAGCATTTCAATTAAATTTCACTATAGTACTTCTAAACCTACATATGAGATGTACCATTACGGCAACATTTTGCAAAAAAAACTTCTATTCTTTGAAATCTAGTTGCTAGAAATTTAGAAATTTAGTTTTTACTGGTAATACAAAACAAATATTTATGACATAAAAATAAGGTCTAAAATAAACAGAAAAAGCCTAATGATAAGTTCTCATAGGGTTTTCTCTGCATAATTAGGTGCAATGTCCATGAAATAACCAAAAACGAAAATTTTATTTGTCAGTGTTCATTAAAGCTCATTTATTTTTCAAAGTAACCCTAAAATATTTACTGTAGCCTGAAATTAACCTAAGTACCATCTAGTATTAAAGTTATGTGGTCTGCATCTTTTGTCAGTAGATTTCCATAATGTTCCCATATATATGTATATGCCATTAAATCTCAACTCAACAAAATTTCTACTGCTAATATAAACAAAGAGGCCTTTGGTAGACTGGAAATTTGCACATGACTGGCTTTCATCTCTGAGTATTTCTGATTGCTATAAGTCGCAAAGCTTTTTTGACATTAACAGTCACACCTAAATCCTACTGAAAAAGAGATAATTTGAAATATGATCACTCTTGTGTAAACCTTCTGCCTGTGATTATCCTATGTGGGATGGACTGAAGAAACTGATTTGCATGTATCAGACTACTAGACTTGATGAGAGATGGCAAATATGCAGTTTGGGTGAAATTTATTGCTTTAGAAATGAGGAAGTTGTATCTGAAAAGAATATGATATGAAACAGGAAGCAATGAAGTTTTCTAGATAGGATGTGACGTCACTCATTCCGTCCAGTGTGAAAACAATACGTCAGAGAGCAAAAGTAATAGTTCATAAACTGTTTCTAGTATCTGTTGTGTTGATGGAACCTTCTTTCAATTTTAGCTATGAAATGCTCTTTTTAATAAAAGCTGTTTCAAATGAATTTTTGAAACAAACATCAATGAGAGGGCAATACTCATCAACATGTTTTAAATTGTTAAATGTTCTTTAAAAGTAAATTTGTAACGAGATTTTCTTCCAGATTATATTTTGAACTTCTGTGATTGGATAACAATTTAGTGCAAACTGAATAGATTTTGTATTCATCCAAGAAAAGTTTTTTGGTGGTACAGGATAGCCACTGCTTAGTATTGCAACTTAAAACACACTTCACCTTTGCACCAAACAAAGAAAGTGTGTAGTCATTGACAAATGGTGAAAGTTGGAGTTTTACATCCTGTTCAACAGCCAGGATGATATTCGGACAGGCCCTAAGCAATGTCACTTGTGGGAGTCCAACCCACACAGAAGTGACAGCCAAACTTGATAACTCACAAGACCACTATGGACCTCTGTGTGGTCATTGGCAATGCTCTTACATTTCTATGAATGAAACAATGTTTATTTATATCAGCTAAAACTTGGCTGTAAGTATGAAGCACAAAACCTCTTTCCAGACAATGTACGCAATGCAAGATCTACCATCAAAACTAACCTGTTTCAAAATGCTTATCTGCCTTAGCTACTTTATGAATGAACATTATGTGGCAACACTTTAGACTCCCTTTGTATAAGTTCTCCATTGTGGATTACATATTATGCCTACAATACAGTACATTAAACTGTTTGATGAATTACCTCATAATGTATGTCTCAAGGCGTCCAACCATCGTGGATGAAGTACGGCTGTAAAATATCAAAATATCAACCTACACACCACATTAAATAAACAAAATTACAAGCAACAGCTGTAAGTTTTAGTTTTTTTCCTGGAATGCTTTGATGAACAATACAAAAAGTGTGTCTGCATCTCTACAGAATAACTAACAGTGCTTCCATTAAAGTTTCCAACTTTTTGCATCAGAATAATATGTTCTATTGAAATCATGTGACAGGTCTTGGTGAAATTTTTATGTGCCAAATAGGAATATGGCATTTACGTCATAGGGTTACTTGAGGATGTTAAAATCTTGCACATGTATAATCTGCTATTGAATAGAATCAATAAAAATACCCCTGTAAAACAAGATACAATAGATCAAAGATTAACAGACTTCAGATTCCAGTGCGAGCATAATAATAAACATGCTATTTTTAAGACAAATCACTCTCTTTAGTAAATATATAAGTAAAATGTGCAGGATTATAATAATAGCTTGTTTTAGTTTTATTTGTAAATTAAAAAAACATTTTTTAATAGAATGCAAAACTTAATTATGAAAGTTTAAATTGGTCATTTAAACATGTTTAAACACTGGACAGAATTTTGAGTGAAATTCAAGATTGTGGTTTCACTCTTTGCAGAACATCTTTCTAGAATAAGGCAATTTAAGCTACATAGCACTCTCTTAAGTTTAAGGAAATATGAGTTAACCTATCAGAAATGGTGAAGGTAGATAGGCACTGAACTTAAATACCATGTTGATTTAGTGTTGAAAATTGATCCTGGCTTTGATGTACACATTTTCAATACAAGGTATGAGTTAGTTTTCAGATATATAAAGGTAATCATATTTCAGAAGAATAATCAGCAATAAAATGGTACTTTCATATTTGACTAGACGGATCAAAGATACGACGTGACGAGTCCATATCCCCAACCCTCTAGATTTTTAGAGGAATAAAAGCTTGAAGCCACTCTATTTATTTTTATTTTTTGGTCAAAGTTGGGGTCTAAACCTCTGTGATCTATATGATTTTAATAGGCATAACAGTCGTAATTACAATAGGATCTCTTTGGAGTGCCTTCCAACTACGATGTAATGTAATGTTGTAAGATAGGTCGGATTGAAGATCACCATAGTGGGGTTAGGGAGCAAAGTCATTCACTTTTCTAAACATGTTTGAAATCCTTCTCAACCTTGCTGGCCTTCCCAGTTTTGTTTCCCTATCTATAGTAACTAGCCAAAAACATCACTTTAATAGAACTTACTTTTCTGGCATGAAAAACTGGTCATAATTTAGAAGAGAAAATAACAATAAAGTTGAGTTTTTATGACATGTAAAATGAATAGTATTTTAGAACGGAAATCGTGTTGTATATAGGACTGATGGAACAGCTATTTATTCTAATATTGCTGGGCAACTTCAATTCAGCCTTCTTTCAGTACTTGGACTAGTTCAATGAAAAGTTTGGAAAAATTGGTTATATATTTATATCTAAAATAAGTAATTTGCTTTAAAAGTTATTACAAATTTTATTTTAAGCAGTACTACTCGTTCAAGTAAAGTGACTAGTATTTCATGTTCTAGAGATATAATTCACAAATACACTTTTGACGTGTATCAATAACTTTAAAACTGTTTTTATTGTTGTATGTTGATTAAATATTGGTAAAAGTACCAATACTCAATTCATTGTAGAAATCTGGTGTCCTGATCTTAACAGTATAGCATAGTGAGTTTAACATATGTAGATTTAAAAAGTAATCTGACATCATTGAAAAAATACTAGAGTTTAAAACTTAGCCGAAGTTTCTGCTTACTTGGAAGTTATCTGGTGATCATAGGAAATCTAGAAGGATTTGGTATTTGCACTAGCCTATGTTTGTTGCCACAACAGAAATGATCTGCTACCAAATCCAGTCTTGTTTTTTTAATTTTTCAAGAGGGGCCTTTGTCTGACTAAATACTTCATAAAGGGTTTAAAAATAGTATATTAATGATTAATAAATTTTTTGTTGGAAAATAACTCATATAAATGTATAAAAAGATATCTCCTGAAATTGAGTTAAAATCTGTGAAAAAAATCACTTCTTTCCATACAAATTTAATCAGTAATATATCTTTTAATTTGCTTCATGCTTTTTATAAATAGTATTTTCCATGTCTTAAAGGTTAACACCCACAAAAGCTCTAAAAAATCTTGCATCGTATGCATGTACCAAATGCTAAATATATATAACAAAATATATACAGTTCTGATTTAGGGCCGTTTTTAACCCCAGCCCATAAAGGCTGGGCTTATAGTCATCCCTGCACCGCCCGGCCGGCGTCATCGGCATCGGCGGCGGCGAGCATAAAGCTTGTGGGTGTTCCACAGCCTAAACCCCTGCACAGATTTTCACCAAATTTTCAGGAGATGTTTACCCCAAGAGGATCTAGAGCTGATTAGGTTTTGGGGGTATATAGTAACAACTGTTGCCATGGCAACACTTTTAAGATTTTCGGGTCTTAAATTTTGTGGGACAGCTCATGTCTTCTTCTCAATCCTGTCTCATTGGGTCCAAACTTAGGTGTGCACCATTCTAGCACATAGAGACCTAGTTAATTTTTGTTGGTTAAAGAGAGCATTTTTAAATGTGAATACATTACTGTGGAGTATGCAATAATTCCTACAAACATTCAGGCAGTCTCAGAAGGCATAAGCGTGAGGCTCATGATCACAGGAGATTTTTGTGTAAAAAATGTAATGTGTATTCTACAAGAAAACATGACCTAAAAAGGCATGGCTGGAGAGTGCACCCCAGACTTGTCATTGAGCATTCTCCAAGGAACATTACTTGTAATAGAGAAACCAATGCTGGAACCAGTGGCTACTTATCAACATCAGATTCTGAATGTGAACAGGTCACAGAACCCATCAACACAGCAAATACTTCATCTTCCAAGTATGCAGTAGTAAAAATAAAACAACATTTCATTTTTATATTCATGTTTATTATTCTGATGTTATTTCACTCTTATTAATGCATGAATTAATATATTAATAAAGAATATATTGTTGATCTTATAGTCACTAATATATGAGATGGCAGGTCAATTGTCAGGATATTGATACCAAATTGTCAACTTCCAGCCTGAATGCACCTGAAAGAACAAAACAATATATTTAGTAATCTTACTAATAAATCTTGGCATACTAATAATATCCTAACTAAAGGACAAATTTGCCACTATTTATCAGCAATAAGAGACATACAGTACCCTGAAGTACACTAGGTCATATACCCATTTATATCACCAAATAATTGGTGATCTTATACTTACCACCCGTAAACCGCCAAAAACCGGCAAAACCGGCCAAAAAATGGCAAATCACCAGTTTTCTGCAGGTTCAGTGGTTTAACACAAAAAGTACTTTAGGGCCCTTATTCCATTAAATGGGACATTGCCTCTGATGAGACCTATACAGACTATGGTCGAAATATAATTATAACATTAATATAAATTGTATCAGGCAACTCACTGACTATCACTTGATTATTAGCTTTATAATTATTAAATTTTCAGGGTATGTTTACCCAAAATTAAAATAAAGTGAATAGTTGGTGTGCTGAGTGAGTATGGTAGCCTGATATATAGCTGTTGTATAAGCTTATATTTCGACTTCCTGATTGGATTAGTCTCATCAGAGGCTTGGTTAGGTTTTGAGACTTGACCTCCTGAAGTACTATTATTGGCTCCGGTAAACTCCGGCTTAGGGCCGGATTTACCACAGTATAAATGTTGGTAATTCCCTGGTGGGGGAACTAATAATGTGGTTTATAACTAAAAAGTACTAATAAATCAGGTTAAAAGTGTTGGTTGCCATAGTAATACTTGCTCTTGCTCAAACCCATTGCCCCTTAGCGACTTAAGGAGGTTAGGTGATTTCTATGGTTTATCCATCATTGGTGTGTATTGGTCAAGTTGGGTTCAATTATTTCATCAATCTTATTTATGACTATTATAATAGTAACCCAAGTGTTGTTAATTAACAACAGAAATAATAAGGCAGTAAAACACAATGATTATGCAAACAGTTTATTTAATTATAGCTTTATTTACTATTTGGTAGTGATAATTGTCACAACAAATGAGTATAAATAATATACATAATTAAATGTAATACTTGATTATATTTTTCAGGATGTCCTCTTGTACTAGGTAAGTTCACATATTATGTGGAGTGATCAGTCTTCGTCTGATGATGAAACTTCACCAAATAAATTGGTGAGATCCTTGTGGAAGGACTCATCTAGGATGATTGGTGTACCTGATGATGATCCAGATGAGATATCTTCAGTAGAATTACTCAAATCTATAATTTCGGGTTTTGTAGGGCTATATTCTTGATGCACCAATTGGAACCAGTCAGTGGTATGTTGGTTATTTCCTGAGGGTTCCAGTTTTGTTGATGTGTTGGTGTGTGCATGTGTGGGTTTTGTCCTGTGTTGTTCCCTTTCATATGGGAAGTACCTGTTTGCCAGTGTTGTGAGTTTTTTGTGTGTTTGTACCTTAGGTTTTGTTTTAGTTTTATTGGGTAGTCTTTTGATGGTGACATCACATTTATGTTTTAACTCAGTTTGAAGCAGATGACTAATGGTTTTGCTGTCCCATTGGACTCTTTTTTTGACCTTGAGTTGGTCAGGTTGGTACTGAGTTGTAATGTTGTTTGTTGTATTAGTAGTTTTGTTGTTCCCACTTGTGCGTGGTTCTAGTGGTTCAAGAGGGTTATATGGGTGGTCATTTATCTCTAAGTTTGGTGTTTGGTTAACACTGCTTTGAAAGTGTGAGGTGGGTTGTCCCTCAGTTTCGGTGTTTGATTTTGGGTTGGTGTCTGTGGTTGGTTGGGTATGTTTTGGTACAGGCATTATACTTAGGCTGTTGTTGGTAGTCATGTAGATTTGGTGTTCTGGGTTGTAGGTTGCAATGTGCAAGCCGCCATGTAGAGATCTGATGTCTATAGGGTCTAGAACAATGAGAGGATCAGTGTTCGTGGATTTGTCTACATATTTGATGAATTGGGTGTTTGTTGCTTATGCTCTGTTTTGGGGGCCCATCTGATATTCCTGGCACTGCGAGTTTGGGTGCTGATGTTTTGTGTAGACTTAGTCTGACTAGCAGATGTGTGTGTTATTAGGTTATCCCTAGTGTTGTTAGAGTTAGGAATGTCAGTTAGTGTGTGGTGGTTGATTGGTGTGTTAGAGTTGTGTGACATGGATTTGTCTTGTGTGACTGTGCTAGATACCACTGACTGGGTGCTTAGAGTGCTCTCCAATTCCTTGAGGAGGCTAAAGAAATCAGGTGGAATATCTTGATCCCTGATTGTCTGAACAGCTGGTGGTGGACTGATAGAGATTGGGGGTGTCTGAACTCTCTTATTCACATGGTGTTTTTCTACATGTCTATCCAAATCAAAAATAAGAGTACATGGAAACCTACCAACACACACATCTCTTTAAATGTCTTCAAACAGGCATTTAAAAGTTGCCTACTTAATAGTAAAATCAAGAGAAAATCTAATGATAATTTGACTAGAGAGCAAAGGATAGGAATCACTGAACTAAGCAATAACAAAAACATAGTCATCAAAAAAGCAGACACAGGGTCAGCAGTTGTGGTAATGAACACAACTGATTATCTCCGAGAAGGATATAGACAACTTGGTGACACCAACTTTTACACTAAACTAAAGGAGGACCCTACAGATTCGGTGAGTGACAAAATCACCAGAACCCTCATTGAAATGAAAAACAAAGGCCACATCACTGAAGAAAACCTGGATTACCTAAAACCCACCAAATGTACAATAGGACAATTTTACCTATTACCTAAAATCCATAAAAATAATATTCCAGGTAGACCCATCTGTAGCTCTGTAACACACCCTACCGCCAGAATTAGTCAATTTGTAGATGCTCATATTAAAAAATATGTTCGTACTACTGAATCCTACATTAGGGACACACAGGATTTCATTACCAAAATTAAACAACTAGGACCTATACCTGAGGGGGCCTTTTTAGTCACATTAGACGTCAGCTCCCCTCCCTATATACCAACATTCCCAATCAAGAAGGAATAACAGCTGTAGCAGATCAACTACGTAAGGACCCAACCAAAAATGGTATCAGTAGTTACATACTAGACCTACTAAAACTAGTACTACATAATATGTACTTTGAGTTCAATGGAGACTACTACTTACAAGTAGGAGGAACAGCGATGGGTACCGCTGTTGCCCCAAATTATGCCAATATCTTTATGGACAAATTTGAGAAACAAGCATTGGAAAACTACCCACTTAAACCATTATTATGGAAAATGTTCATAGATGATATCTTCATGGTGTGGACCCATGGTGTGGAACAACTAAATAAATTTGTTCAATACCTGAATGACATCCACCCAACTATTAAATTCACCCATGAATATAGTAAAGAGGAAATCAACTTTCTAGACACTACAGTCAAAATCCTACCAAATAGGCTACTATACACAACACTGTACAACAAACCTACAGACACCCATCTATACCTACATTACCACTCGGCACACCCCCACAGTGTCACTGCTAATGGACCATTTGGCCAGTTCCTAAGAGTCAGAAGAATTTGCACTCTCAACTCAGACTACCAAACCAATGGCCAAAAATTAATCAAATACTACCTTGACAGAGGATACCCCCTTAAACCCTTAGAAAATCACTACAAAAAGGCAGCTAGATTTTCACAGGATGATCTACTACAAACTAAAAACAAAAAATTAAAAACACCACAAGTATTAGTCACAACCTACAACCCAAGAAATCCGAATATTTCACAAATAATTCGAAATAACTGGAATATCATTGAGAATACAGAAGATCTACAACAGATCTTCCCCAACAAGCCACTCATAGGTTACAGAAGACTCCCAAACTTAAGGGATATTCTAACTTCTAACAAAATAAGTTGGCCACCCAAGGAAACAAAAACTAAGGACTCCAAACTCCCACCAGTTTGTACCAGACTAGGCAAATGTACTTACTGTCCTAGATTACACAAGATCACCACATTCCAAAGTACACACACTAAAAAACTACAAAAATGTATAAACTTACCTGAGAAACACAGAATAACTTGTGAAATATACAATATAATATATCTCATACAGTGCACAAAATGCCACAAAAAATATATAGGCAAAACTGGGAGACCTTTTAGAGCTAGGATTTATGAACACACAGCCAGTGTAAAAAATCCTAAAAAGTCACTATCCACACCTGTATCAAGACACTTCACCACTGAAAACCACTCTCACAAACACATGAGATTCAGTGTAGTGCAATGGCTAGGAAATGAGACAGGACCAGATATGATGAGTACCCGTAGAAAGCATGAACTCAGACATATTTGGGACACCCCTACCATTGCCCCCATTGGCATTAACCAATATGTATAATATTATCCCTCTTAACTTGGTATTCTTGTCCAGATACCACCCTTTACTCTTATGTTTACCCAAAGAGGATCTAGAGCTGATTAGGTTTTTGGGGGGTATCCGGTAACAACTGTTGCCGTGGCAACTCTTTTAAGATTTTCGGGTCTTAAACATTGTGGGTGTTCCACAGACTAAACCCCTGCATGGATTTTCACCAAATTTTCAGGATATGTTTACCCCAGGAGGATCTACAGCTGATTAGGTTTTGGTGGGTATCTGGGTACCACTGTTACCATGGCAACACTTTTAAGATTTTCGGGTCTTAAAGTTTGTGGGTGTTCCACAGCCTAAACCCCTACACGGATTTTTACCAAATTTTCAGGATATGTTTACCCCAAGAGGATTTAGAGCTGATTAGGTTTTAGGGGGTATCCAGTAATATCTGTTGTCATGGCAACACTTATATGATTTTCAGGTGTTAAACTTTGTACATGTTCCACAGCCTAGACACATGCATGGATTTTCACCAAATTTTCAGGATATCTTTACCCCATCTACAGCTGATTAGTTTTTTGAGGGTATCCAGCGGCAACTGTTGCCATGGCAACACTTTTAACATTTTTGGGTCTTAAAGTTTGTTCTAAAATCTTTAATGTTTTCTGTAACCTAAAATATTGCAGCTAGCTTCATGAGATTTGTACAAAATGCAAATGGATAGGAAGCTTGCCTGAGAGTAATTGTGTCCTTGTTTTGGAAATAAAATGGCCGCCATATCAATTTTTAAATGGCAAATAGGAGGTTCATCATACTACTGAATCCTACATTAGGGACACACAGGATTTCATTACCAAAATTAAACAACTAGGACCTATACCTGAGGGGGCCTTTTTAGTCACATTAGACGTCAGCTCCCCTCCCTATATACCAACATTCCCAATCAAGAAGGAATAACAGCTGTAGCAGATCAACTACGTAAGGACCCAACCAAAAATGGTATCAGTAGTTACATACTAGACCTACTAAAACTAGTACTACATAATATGTACTTTGAGTTCAATGGAGACTACTACTTACAAGTAGGAGGAACAGCGATGGGTACCGCTGTTGCCCCAAATTATGCCAATATCTTTATGGACAAATTTGAGAAACAAGCATTGGAAAACTACCCACTTAAACCATTATTATGGAAAATGTTCATAGATGATATCTTCATGGTGTGGACCCATGGTGTGGAACAACTAAATAAATTTGTTCAATACCTGAATGACATCCACCCAACTATTAAATTCACCCATGAATATAGTAAAGAGGAAATCAACTTTCTAGACACTACAGTCAAAATCCTACCAAATAGGCTACTATACACAACACTGTACAACAAACCTACAGACACCCATCTATACCTACATTACCACTCGGCACACCCCCACAGTGTCACTGCTAATGGACCATTTGGCCAGTTCCTAAGAGTCAGAAGAATTTGCACTCTCAACTCAGACTACCAAACCAATGGCCAAAAATTAATCAAATACTACCTTGACAGAGGATACCCCCTTAAACCCTTAGAAAATCACTACAAAAAGGCAGCTAGATTTTCACAGGATGATCTACTACAAACTAAAAACAAAAAATTAAAAACACCACAAGTATTAGTCACAACCTACAACCCAAGAAATCCGAATATTTCACAAATAATTCGAAATAACTGGAATATCATTGAGAATACAGAAGATCTACAACAGATCTTCCCCAACAAGCCACTCATAGGTTACAGAAGACTCCCAAACTTAAGGGATATTCTAACTTCTAACAAAATAAGTTGGCCACCCAAGGAAACAAAAACTAAGGACTCCAAACTCCCACCAGTTTGTACCAGACTAGGCAAATGTACTTACTGTCCTAGATTACACAAGATCACCACATTCCAAAGTACACACACTAAAAAACTACAAAAATGTATAAACTTACCTGAGAAACACAGAATAACTTGTGAAATATACAATATAATATATCTCATACAGTGCACAAAATGCCACAAAAAATATATAGGCAAAACTGGGAGACCTTTTAGAGCTAGGATTTATGAACACACAGCCAGTGTAAAAAATCCTAAAAAGTCACTATCCACACCTGTATCAAGACACTTCACCACTGAAAACCACTCTCACAAACACATGAGATTCAGTGTAGTGCAATGGCTAGGAAATGAGACAGGACCAGATATGATGAGTACCCGTAGAAAGCATGAACTCAGACATATTTGGGACACCCCTACCATTGCCCCCATTGGCATTAACCAATATGTATAATATTATCCCTCTTAACTTGGTATTCTTGTCCAGATACCACCCTTTACTCTTATGTTTACCCAAAGAGGATCTAGAGCTGATTAGGTTTTTGGGGGGTATCCGGTAACAACTGTTGCCGTGGCAACTCTTTTAAGATTTTCGGGTCTTAAACATTGTGGGTGTTCCACAGACTAAACCCCTGCATGGATTTTCACCAAATTTTCAGGATATGTTTACCCCAGGAGGATCTACAGCTGATTAGGTTTTGGTGGGTATCTGGGTACCACTGTTACCATGGCAACACTTTTAAGATTTTCGGGTCTTAAAGTTTGTGGGTGTTCCACAGCCTAAACCCCTACACGGATTTTTACCAAATTTTCAGGATATGTTTACCCCAAGAGGATTTAGAGCTGATTAGGTTTTAGGGGGTATCCAGTAATATCTGTTGTCATGGCAACACTTATATGATTTTCAGGTGTTAAACTTTGTACATGTTCCACAGCCTAGACACATGCATGGATTTTCACCAAATTTTCAGGATATCTTTACCCCATCTACAGCTGATTAGTTTTTTGAGGGTATCCAGCGGCAACTGTTGCCATGGCAACACTTTTAACATTTTTGGGTCTTAAAGTTTGTTCTAAAATCTTTAATGTTTTCTGTAACCTAAAATATTGCAGCTAGCTTCATGAGATTTGTACAAAATGCAAATGGATAGGAAGCTTGCCTGAGAGTAATTGTGTCCTTGTTTTGGAAATAAAATGGCCGCCATATCAATTTTTAAATGGCAAATAGGAGGTTCATCATATCAAAAAGGCCTTATATCTCCCTTATAATTGTTTCTTTGGCTTCAAAATATGAAAACTACTTGTAAGAAATCATGGCCTGTGAATCGTTTGTAGAATATCTTGTGGGTTCTCTATACTTCTTACAACAGAAGTTGTTCCTAAGATTTTCCCAAATCTCAATGTTGTTGGCCATTTAGCTGTACCTGCGGGCTGGGGTTCTTGCCTGCCGAGGTTGGCTATTTTTAGTTTTGCTGAAAATGAATAAACAGACAATATCTCAAAATAAGCCATCTAAAATGGCATTACATTTTGGTGTTTTTTGATGAACTAAAATTCCTACATTGTTTTAGTGTATTCCTTTGCAATATTCTTTGACAAAGAAATACAAGTGTCTTTTTCCAAAAACATTCTTTCCAAAAACATTTTGTGCAGACTTAGTAGATTAATATGTTGAAGAATAATGTAACATTTTACAACATAGATTAGAAACTGTTAGTGAAATGTTATTGATTGCAAAAGATGGCCTTGTTAACCTTTATTATATTTTTGTGCTACAATATACTAAAACTGTGTTGACTTAACAAAATATGAAAAAATTACTTCAAACTATATGTGTCTTCAAAGCTTCAACTAACTTGCAATCTGAATGGAATACTTGCTGATATCGATCGATACAGTGCAGTAAATATTCACAGAATGACAAGCAACAGATTTCACACTTCATTTTTAAAATGCACTTGAAGCCAGTAGAAACAGTTTGTCAAAATCTATTCAAATATTCTGAATGTACGTTCATGAGATCTTGAAAACCTTTTGTGTTAAAATCAAAAGGTCTGTTCAAAATATGTCTCACACATCTTGAGTTTTTGTTTATGAAATAAAAATTAATATTTGTTAATTGTCAAGATGTCAAACTATGCAATGCAATAAATATACACACTGGCAAGCAATGGCTATAAAATTTCTATTTTTAACCATTGAAATAAACTTGAAAGCCAATACAAAAAGCATGACAATATCAATTGAGACTTACCGAAAGGATATTTACAAGATTTTGACAACCCTTTTTTATCTTTACCAAATAGGAATATTACATTGTAATCATACTCACTGACTTTGAATTCAGAAGATCGCAACATAAGCAAAGCTCTCTCTGCTGGAATAAAAACTTCAGTGGCCTTATCACATACAAACATGGCCAAACGGCATACATCAGTGAAAAAAAATTCATTCACCTTATATAGAAATACTAGATGTGGCAACCCAAAATCTAGGGTCATTCATATGCCCTCTTTTGACCATGAAGTTCACAAATCACACAAACGTACATCTTCTAACTCTTTTATGCCTAAGCCCTGTGAAATTCACTCCCTGTTTTACACATAAGAAATAGCAATCTGTTAAATACCTTAATTTGTAAGAATCAATACTTTAACTATCAACCCCCCCACTTAATACTCTTCACTCCGGTCACTCCCACAACCCCACTGATTACTGACCTATGTGTCCCCTTTACTATCCCTTTGAACACTACTTTTGTAAATTTAGTGAACTAAATTCCCCATTGGGAGGGGGGCTCGGTAGTGTAATGGTTAGAGTGCTCACCTTCAACCTCGGAGGTCGCCGGTTTGAATCTCAGCCCAGGCACTTCATGTTGGAAAGTTGGTAGTTACTTGCCGATGCCTGGTGGTTTACAGTGAAGAATCTTGACCAAATAGTATGCCCTGGTTCCTCCACCCGTAAACTACCCGTCGCAATATGACCCTAGCTGTTGATTGCAATCTAAAATTTTGAAAAATTCTTGTAAATGCAATAAATCTGTTTTGTTGCATTAATAACTTGATAGTTCAGTTCTGAAGCTCTATTTTTAAATGCAGGGTCACTGGACAGCAAGTACAACAATGAATTTTGAAAAGTTGCTAACCATGATTTAAGTATATTCTGATACTAGAGACAAACAAATTCTGTGATATTTTAAAATTAAGGTTACAGTAAAATCTCCCCAATGAGTGTTTAGAATAAGGAAATATAATTCACAATTTTCTCAACTTTACAAAAATATGACAACATACATTAGGAATGTTGAAAATGGACAATCAACACAAAAGCTTCTTATAGATTCTGTTAGTCTGTCGAATTAAGAATATTCCTGCAAAGAATATATTATTTGCTCTGTGATACCACTTAAACCAAGTAAACATTGATGTGCCAGTCAAAGTGCTGGCAATAATGCCAATCTTTTGGCATGTTGTATAATGCTTAATGACTCTATGAACAGTCAGTCTTCTGTCAGTAAAGTTGTATACTGTGTGAATGACTAAGCACAATCAAAAAATAAAATAATCAATACTGTCTTATTTGAGTACACTATGGTGTACAAACAAACATTATTAAAGCAAACTTTTTCACAAGATTCTTAAGTTTTAGTATCTGTTTTAAAATTACATTTCTCAAAAAATAAACATAAATTAAAAATCTTATTTACAGACAATACTAGGTGGCATTTTTAAAGAGGGGAAAAAACTAGGTCATATTCATAAACAATACCTAGTAAAGGTGACTTTAGATTTAAGTTAGGGAAGTTTAAGTTTTTGTGGCAACTGACATTCACGAAGCAATACTTAGATAATGTTTTCTGGGATTTTAAGCAAGGAAACACGTTTCCTTTCTTGTAAGGTATGTTTCTATATAAAATTTTAATGGAACAAAACCTGACATATGTGCATGGCTTTTTCTGTGAACAAATATTTCTTGTTGTTTTCTGCTTCTTTGCTTGGTTCTGTGGTCAATGTAGAGTTAGATATATCTATGAATATGGTTTCATTTCATTTTTTTTACTAGAAATCTAAGTAATATTTAAAAATATATATGTTAGGACTGGTCTAATATTTGGCCCCTATATCCTGGCTGCATTGGTTGCTTACATGTTTCCCTGAAGGAGATACACGAATGCTTGTAGGAAAATAGCAATAAAATGCTGGAAAATGTACTTATGTATTTATAACATAATATATATCTAAAACAATCATGCCTTGGTGGAAGTAGGTATTATCTGTGTGTTCTTGTTACAGTTAACATGATGAGGCAGAATAAACCTTTTCATAAATGTTACTTGCCACTTGTAACATTTCCCTTATTTTAATTCAAGCATGTGAGATAAGTCCGGCAAATAAACTGCAAAAAAATAAACAGGAATTATATATATCATATTAAAGATGAGAAATGAATATTAAGTTAGAGAATAAACAATTAATAATTTCAACAAATCATATAATTTACAAATCAGGGGGATTTGTTTTATGAATCAGACAATTTTTATAAAAAGACATTTGCATTGAGTCTAATTTTAATTCTAACAGAGCTTTTATTGTTCTTAATCTTTTAAAAGGGAACTAAAAGGTGCAATATACCAAAAAGGTCAACCAATATCAGAATCAAATGACAGGAATTTGTCAAGCACCATGGAGAACATTCAGTGAGGCATTAAGACTTGGGTTGTTATACCTTGGTGTGGAGACAGGATTTAATCATCTTCCTCAAAGTGTCCACACAGTAGGGGCATATGTTATCCAGTTAAGGACCAAAACTAAAGATTGATTGTGATAAAGTGTTCAGATTGCCTTGTGTTGTCAATTGGAGTACTTAGTTACTCACACAACATTTTATTATTTTATTGTAAAAGCTGTCCAGCATTTTAGATAGGTTTTCTGAAATGGCTAGTATGATGTGACAAGTATTAGAACCAGCAAAAAATTAATTAGATGTAAACAAAATGCGGTGACATGGTTTAATATTAAGATACTGAGTGACGTATTTACAAAGGACACCAAAAAGTCTTTCTGGACGTCACATTTCATGGGGGCTGGAGAAATATCTATTTACTAAATCAGCTCTTGATGAATTGGACAAATAAAAATTCAACCATAAATTGCATAATGCAAATGTTAAAACTAACATTTAGTTAAGAATTTTCACAGAACTACTCAGAGTGTAAAAATTGGTTTTTTTTTGCAGAAACTCAATTCCTTAATCATACTTTGTCTCCAATAAATGGTAAAGAATGTGCCAATGATCTTTACGACCTTTATGACAAGGTTATTTGGATACTATAATCAATTCCTCTTTGTCTTATGCTATTTGTATAAAACCATGGCTTATTATTATGGTATTATAACTTTTATGATCCTTGTTTTATAACATACTGATATCCTACCTTTATTATCTATTATTATTATGTATTTATACTCAGCGCAATATCCCCATATACTACAGGACTCAAAGCACTATTTAACCAATTCGACTGTACAGGTACAGCCCCAACTCACAAGTAACTGACATTCCCCTAACTGGAAGATAGAGGCTCAAGGATGACCATTTATCTACTTCGCCATTAAAGAGAACAATGGGTTTTAATACTTGCTGTTGTTGAACAATGTCTGTGATGGGAATTTTCTGTGATGATATGCTGCCAACTAAAAATATTAAACATCTTTCAAACAAGATTTTAAAAATATTCATAAACCAGCCATAAATCGCAGCAGATACCATGCTGCTGTTAACTGTTACAATTGCCTTTCTGATCAGGCTAAAAACACTCATTTTTCAAAAACCATAGCCAAACACCAAAAACACTGTGGATCAGTTTCAACAAGATCTTGCATAAATCCTTAGATGTCCTTCTACCAAATAATACAAATCTTGTTGATCTGGCAAATATGTCTTGATGTTTTCAGTGAGACAATTTTCAAAATTAGGCCTGGCTTACAATCATCATCACCCATCCCAGTCATCAGACCTAGCCCCATTAAAATACACTGTCTTCCTTCACACCAGTGTCTGAGAATAATGTACTAAAGATTCTAGCATCCTCCAAAACCAAGCGATGTGACCTTGATCCTATTCCAACTTCATTGGTTAAGAAAAGCACTGATATACTCAAAACTGCTATCTCTGACATCTTAAATTACTCACTTAAGGAGGGTCAAACATTTATTGAGAATGGTATGGCTAAACAGTTAAACGAATTCATAAGCCAAGAGGGGATCTCCAATGTCCATCAGCAGACTGGAGTTTTCACTCCACTGAGAAAGCACTGCTGAAGATCTAAAATAACATATCTACATCTGTGGATTCCGGGAAGGTATTTGCTCTAACACTGTCAGATCTCCCTGTAGCTTTCAACATTATGCACCACTCATTTTCATATGAATGCCTAAAAGACTGGTTTAGTGTTGATGGTACTGTGTTAACATGGATAAAATTCTCACCTTACCAACCCCAAACAGAATATTAAACTGAGAGCCACTTTTTCTGAGGCCTTTTATCTCTCTTTTGGCTTCCCCCAAGTCTCCGGTTGACTCTCTAAACTAGTCCCCTTATTCAAGTTATTTCAAGTTTTAAGGTCGCACACCATCTGTATGCTGATCACACAGATATGTTTGGCAATGGACTCAAGGAATTTTGACTCAAGTATTGCTGAGCTGAGTGTCTATTTTCTATTCAGGGTGGATGAATAGTGTGAAATCTAACGGTGATACATATAACAGAGTCACTTTATAACTGTAGCCACCAGTGGTATATTAGTAGGTTTCAAATGGCCGAGAATTAGAATTTTAAGTGATTGTAGTACTTTGTTTTTTACAATTAATTTAGTTTAAATGACCATAACTTCTGCTTCTGTTTCTGCTTCATTTTGAAATGCTCCACTATTGTGTTCAGTTTAATGAGATATACTTGAATATACTTTTTCAACATACTTTTTAATATGCTGGTTCTTATATGTTATTTTTGACCCATATATGAAGATGCAGAAGTTTACATTCCTATGGTCATCTATCAAAGAAAGTGGTAGTTGTGTGGGATTTTTGTTTGCAAACATTTTTATTGCTACATATGACCAGTTTATAATTGTAAATATATTAAATTAGAGTGCACAAACATACAACATAAATAGCATTACATTATAGAGAAACACGGTCTACTTTCACAGAAACCAATAAATTATTGCTAAATTGTACAATCATTACTAAATTGTATGCAGTTGAAAACTATAAAAATTGGACAATACATATATGTCCACAGTAGATACATATAAATATTTCTTATTTTAATAGTGATACATAGTTACTTCAATTCACTGGGTGTATGTTAGTCTATATGTTTTTTTTTGTACTTTCTTATGTCCATGACCACTTATTTAAACTACAGAAAACTTTGTACAAAATATGAGATTATCTCCAAACAACATATAGATATTTTATATTGGATTTGGAATAAAATAAACCTTTTGAATATTTTTTCAATCATCATTTAATATGTATATTATTGTCAATAGCTCAAAACTAGAAGAAAACTCTTTTTCCATTTTTATTTTGCATTTACTCATTTAAAGTCTCTCTATAATCCCATAAACCAATGACATATATGTAAATCCAAATTATGTCAGCTAAATTGGCCTTATTTAAACTAATGTAGATAATTCACATCTTCAGGAACAAGTTTCATTGTGCAGTTTCCTCACCTTGATAATGTTGTCTTTTGGGAAGTTGTAGTTCTGGCTAATCTCAATTCTTCTTGACACACCATAGATTGCACCCATTGGAGCACTCATCTCAGTACTTATCCACAAGGTACACCCTTTTCGGGGCCTCATGAAGGTGTGGCCGAGGTTAGTTCTGAAGAAGTTGTATAGACCTTAAATTATTTTACTTCACACCAATTTCATGTGGCAGCTTCTGATTGGTCACCCATTGGTCATCGCTTTTGAACCCTCCTTCACTCTGCCATTTTGAAGTTGGAAGTACACGAGGCAACACTGAAAATTTGCCCACCCTTTGTTAACCCTACCCTATAATTACAATTTATGTTATTGGTTACATATGTTACTATGTTTCGCTTCAATTACTGCTTGTAGATATATTTTCAGATCACCATGAGTAACAATGGTGGGTCAGGTGCTAATATTTTCATCATTAGAGGCTGTTATCCAGTTTAAATTCTACTGGCGCTTCTTCCTATGGACAGAATATATGTGTTTTGTTTCACACTTGTTTGTGCCTTGGTCTACGTTGAAGCGATAAATCTAGTCAGCTGCCTCCTGCACTGATCTCCAGAACTTCCAGTTATATATGTGTGTTGTGTTGCCTTCTGGAAGGAAGATCAGCTTTTCTGTCCATTACCTGTGCCACAATATACATATCATGAACTATTATGTAAATTATGTTTGATGCCACTATATTACGAATGTTTGTGCATTTTAAATTATGAATGTTATGTCATTGTATAAAGTATCTTAAGTAATGATATACACACAACAGATTAGTTGGAAGGTGTGATCTTACTAGCCTTGTTGTGACTATGAGTTGGACTACTGTTAAGCAGAGGCTGCATTGAGCAGTCACTAAGGTTTATATATTTTATTAGTGAACGGGTCACAACGATCACCCTTTCAACACAGCAGACAGCAGTGTGTTCTTTATTGTCTTCATTTTTATCTTTTACTTAACACTGCAATGCAAAGTTGTGTATTTGCAGTCATGTGACCTTTTATTATTATCTTAATTGGCTTCGGGGTACCTTCTCTCTTCACCCTGTACATTGCTTATATATGATTGCCAAACAATTTTAACAAATAGTAACTTTTTAAATGTCAAATTAAGATCCATTAGGATCAGAAATTTAGAATACACTGACTTTAGTTGCTGGCCATATTGCCTTACCCTGCCACATTTGTCAGCTTGGAATTTGACCTCTGTTTGACCTTGGAGGTCTTGCTTTGACCTGGCATAACTTTTCTTGTCTTTGTATGATTACTGCTCGATTGGCTGGCAGCTTGGGCAGTTTATAGAACCAAAGGACTTTAGAAATGTAATTAATTCATTACTGCCTAGGCTGCTTGCTTTTCGGTGACCTTGTTATGTGATCTTGACCTTCACAAGTTGAAGGTCAGGCTTTCATCTTGGAGCTGACCTTCGGTTAAAGGTTAAATACATATTTCATTAGCTTGGTGGGTTATTTGGTCAGCTAAGGTGATACAAAAAACCATATAAAAAAACTTTTTCAAATTTCAATACCCATCGTATTTGATATCATTTCTTTCCTCATTTAAAAACCTTTCTTATGATATCAAAATCATATAAAGCACAACAATATCAAGAAATTTACATTTTTCAAAAAATTAAAAAAATTAAAAATCAAAAATGTTTTTTTCAAAAACTCATAAAATCACTAATTCTTACTCAAAATTTATAAGAAATATATCATTATAAAGTGCATTCCCTAAGCTTTATTAAAATAATAATTTGTTATAAAGCACACTTTCAATTAAAACACCTAATATTAAATTTCATCCAAAAATACCCTAATTGCAATTCACCCTCTCCCAAATCCTAATAAATTAAAAATAAAAATTATCAAAAAACATTTCTCCATGAATGACTAGGGTGCTATGACCATAGAGCTCATCAGTCAATTCATTAAAAAAATTAACTCAACTAACAGCTTAACTGTATCTGTATAGGATTACTGTAGTGTAACTATAGAAAGCTAGAACATATTTAATATGTGGGTAATAATAAATAGCATTCACCTAGACCTCTGTAGCACCAGTGGTTCTGTAGCACCACAAATGATCCACCCCAACCTCCAAACCCCTGTCTTTTGCCTTTGATAAATTTCTTACAGATTTGTAGCCAAAGATGACTGCTGAGTTCAACTCCATGGCCAATGAGATGGACCTCCTCCTAGCCAGGTACATGAACCTACCACAAGAAGATAGGGCTGCCTTCTGCATGATTGTGACCGAAACTGAGGGGGAAGAAAGCCCAGCAGAGAAATTCAGGGAGAAATCACCCCCTACCAAGAAACCCAATGAAAAGAAGAAGAAGCCCAAGAAGTCCAGCAAGAACCAGGTGCCAACAAAAACTACCACCATAACCATTGATGAAGAACAGATGGAAGAAGAAACCACTAAGTCAACGTCTGACAAAAACCCACAGGAGCCAACCAAAACAGAACAGGACACAAGACCCACCATCAGAAGAACTCCACCGCCACCAACCCCAGGGAAAGCCACCCTGATGAAGCAACCACGAGACAGCTCCAGCAGTCCTGACTACTCAGCTGCACTCAAAAGGCGACTCACTGATGAAGATGGCTTCACCCTGGTAATGAAGAAGAGTACCCCAGACAAAAGAAAACCAGAAAATACAGCCCACGCTGAAAGACCAAAACCACAGAGACCCAAGCCTCTCGTCATGGAAGGTCCCAAGCTGGAAGGATGCTCCTCCCCAACAGAAGTGGCAAAGATACTCAACATTGGAAACGCCTATAAGATCTCGAAAACGAAGGCTGGCACATTCCTACTTTACGCCCCAGATGAGAAGTCAAGGGAAAAGATCAAGAAAACCACTGATGACATCACCATACGAGACACCAGAGCAGCAACCTCAGCAAATCACTTCCCCGTGATTATTAAAAATATTCCAATCAACTGGAACACTTCAGCCCTGGAAGAGAAACACACAATTAAAAGAATGAGATCGGCAAAAACAAGGAAAGACATCAACAAAATCAAAATTCTATGCCCTGGCACCAACACCCAAGAAGAGTACCTGGACAGAGGAATCATCGTCAACAAAGAAAGATTCCGATGTGAGGCATTCAGACCTGCAAAAGAACCCACCCAGTGCTACAAATGTCAAGGCTTCGGACACGCAAGTAAAGACTGCATCGCTGAATCCGACACCTGTCGCCACTGCAGTGGGAATCATAAGTCAAAGGACTGCCCCAAATCAACCAAGAGATGTGCCAACTGTCTCAGTGAACATCCCTCAAACTACAATGGCTGCCTGAGGAAACAGGAGGCAATAAATTCCATACAACCACCCTCACACAAGCCCAGGCAACAGCGAGAGCATCAGATGAGATGGAGTGTATGAAGCTTGCCCTCACACTGACAGCTACCATAACTGAGGCACTATCCGAACATACAGGCATCAGCTGTGAAATCCTCCCAATAGCAACAATAGTGACGAAGCACATAAACACCTTCTATAAGAGCTACTTCCAACATATGCCAATCTCCGAATACATCAACAAACACTAATCCAGCAAGCTAACAAACAGAAAACAACACATCACATCACCCACCAGGAACAACCTAAAATCATGAAGAAACTAGCCCATTGGAACATTAACGGGTTTGACAGCAAGGCCACCGATCTAGAGATATTCCTGAATGAAAACAACATAGACATTATGTGCTTGAACGAAACAAAACCTTCAGCCAACACAGAATTCAACATCACAGGATACATGCTAGCCACCAGAAAAGACCAGAGCAACAGGTTAGGAGGGGGATGTGCCATTCTAGTCAAGAACTACATCGACTGCAGAGAGGTAGATGTCCCCGAAGACGACATATGCGTCATCACCATGCATCTCAACAAAAAACTTGTGTGCATCATCAGCACAACCAGCTCAGGACAGACTACAAGCACTCCTAAGGGATTTCAACCACTGCATTATACTCGGAGACTTCAATGTACACCACACACGATGGGACCACAACATGAGACAGAACAAAAGAGGGAAGGAAATGGCCCAAATCTGTAGACACCACAACCTCACAGTACTTAATACACCCAATATCCACACAGCTCACAACCAACATCAGAACAAAAAGAACAACACCATCGACCTAGCCATCTCAACTGAACACATAGCAACCAGAGACTTCATCTCACTTTCTGTCACAGAAGCACCAGTACAGAGCAAACATCATCATTCACCAATCATAGCAAACATAAAAACCAGCATCAATGACCACCCTATCACGAACCAAAAAATCATATCCAAATGCAACTGGGAGAAATTTAGAAACAGCATGAACCAGACCTGTAGAAACCTACCTCCACCAGCAGCCACCACTAGCCTAGAAGAACTGGATAACCACATAGCTAAATTCACACAAGAAACTGCCAGAAACCTTTGAGAAAGCTGTCCTATCAAGAAGAGACACCAAGGCCTTCACAGGATATCAACAACCCTACTCCAGAAAATAAAAATGAAGCAAACACTACAACGACAAGCAAGAGAACACCCTAATATCCCACACCTGAAAACTCAACTAATCGCACTAAGAAAGGAAATAACACAAGAACTAGCTCAAGAAAAAGAAACCAGATTACAAAGAGAAATAGCCGGTATGGACCCAAGGAAAAGCAAATCTTTCTGGAAAACCTTCAACGAGGCCATCAGTACAGACAAGAAGGACCGACAGCAAGTAACCCTCACTGACCCTGCAACAGGAAACAAGACCACAAGTCACACAGAGAACGCAACCCTCTTCGCAAACCACCTGGAAAACGTACATAAGGCCCACAGAGACCACTACATGGACCACGACCACAAACAAGAAGTCGACAGATGGACAAAAGAACACACCCCATCTCTTCACCCCTACCGAAACACCTCAAATTATGCAAGATCAATATTCACGACCATTCACCTCAGATGAACTAACAAGGACACTAACGAAACTTAACTGCAAATCTACACCAGGGGAAGACACAATACAATACATAGCCATCAGAGAACTACCGATTAATGCCAGGAACCACCTACTACACATCTGTAACATCTGCTTCACCCGAGGTTACTTCCCAAAACCCTGGAAAATAGCAATAGGGAAAATGCTCATCAAACCAAACAAACCAAAACAAAGCCCTGGGAGCTACCGGCCAATAAGTCTTCTGAACTGCCTTGGAAAGACATTACAGAAGCTCATCTCCACACGAATTCACACATACTTAGAAGACAACAAGATCATCAACACCTGGCAGAGAGCCTACCTGCCAAACAAGAAAGCTAATGAACACCTGCACACACTGGACAACTATATTCAGGCAGCCAAAAAGAAAAACAGAATCGCAGCACTTCTCCTCATAGATGTGGAAAAAGCATTCGATGCTGTCTGGCACAATGGACTACGAAAAAAGCTACACAACATCAACCTCCCACCAACACTACTACGCATCACCTCACCATTCCACCAGGACAGGCAGATCAAAATAAAAGAAGGCAACAACCCCTCCCACGCAGTAAACCTTGAGGCAGGAACCCCACAGGGCAGCATTTTGAGTGCACTACTATTCCTGCTGTACGTCAACGACCTGCCTATTTCAGAGCCCATCAAGTGCACTCAGTACACAGATGATATTGGACTCTATACAAGTCACAAAAACAGAAACTACCTGGAAAGAAGTATGCAACGCCAAATAAATACACTGGAAACATGGTGCCAGAAATGGTTTATAAAACTAAACAGTGCAAAAACACAGCTCATTCTCTTCAAGGCTCACTAAAACTAAAACCAAAAATCACCATGCGAGGAATCCCAATCGACATCACCGAGAAAGCCACACTCCTAGGCACCACATTAGACACCAGACTGAATATGATGGCAAACCTCGATATCATCAAACAGAAGATAGCTCCAAAAATCAGGAAGCTAGAAGAACTACGAAACTGGGGTGCAACAAAACCAACCTTAAGGCTCATCTACCTAAGTCTCATTCGCCCCATAATGGAAGCAGGATACCACATCGGACTACATCAACCAAAGTACTTGGAAAAACTACAGATACTACAAAATAAATGTGTATGAACCATCTACTGGGCACCCTACAGAACACCAAGTGAACCCCTACATCAGAAGCTGAAGATCCCCCACATCAAGGACTACCTCACAAATCGCCAGAAGAAAGCCTTACAGAGATACAAAGATTATGAGCTCCAGGAGCCCAGCCGGCATCTGACGTAGTTATGACGTCTAAAATGTGTTGAAATTACGTTGCAACGTCTTATAATGTATTTGCAATGTCTTTACAACATCACAATAAGACGTCAGTTTGACGTTTTTGAAAGACGTCATATTGACATTTGGATAACATCATAAACAGACAACAGGAAGGCATGCATCAGCCATGATGGAAATAAAGGAATTGGTGGAGAGAGATTTTAATTTGAAATCGCCAAATATCAGGTAATATATTTTTCATCTAATGTTTTACTTGTTATTGTATTTATCTGTTGTATGTATAGACTTGAATGGCATATGTATTATATATCTTTACACTGACGTTGTTTATAATTTGCATTTTTTTCTTTCTCCATGTTAAATGTACTGCTCTCCATTGTAACTTGACACAACATGTCATGTTAAGTCTATCAGTACTGATTAGGTTGAGTGAATTGCTGATAGAGCTGTTTTTATATCTATTAAGATCTGATTATAAACATTGCTTACAGCACATAAATACATTAAGTTCAGTCAGTGGAATAATTATAGCGGTTTTTTTTTCTCCCTGTTAAGGCCCTTGCACATATACGCGGTGCAGCGCGGTACGATTTTTACTGCATACTGAGCAGACGAATTTTCTTTGCCTTGCACATTTGGGCGATTTTCCCAGCAGTTTTCAGTATATTGACAAAATATTTTAACTAGAGTGAAAGTGAATAGAATAGTTAAAATAATCATAAATGTAATTAAAAAGCTAATACCCCACAGTATATTTCCACACCTTCCTACCCTTACATGCATTTAATCTTATTACAATGAAAGGCCTTGACCAGTGTCCCTTTTATAATACTGGTGATTACACCCCCTTTCAATTTATAAACTTCTGGCTGTGTTGTGTCTACAGATTTTCTCACATCCCTAACATGGCCTAACATAACATCCCTCTGTCTATTATAAGGACATAATCCCTCCACAAACAAGACCCTAGACCCAGTGTGTCAATTTTAGAATTGCTGTTAATTGCAATCCTCATTCAGTTAAACCTTCTTATGTGTCCATATGGACACCCACCATATTTTGTCATCTCTCCCCTAGAAGTTAATCCCTTCATAATGAGCCTGTTTGCTTGCATTTTGTTTTCCAATTAATATACTTGTATAAAGTTCTGTGATAGACTGCCATATTTAACCTGTGGGGAATTTAAATATCAATGAAAACTTGGGGAAAATAGTAAAAAAGCCGCGCGGTTTTTGAAAAAATTAGAAAATTTTCTAAATAGAAAAATCTGCGCCGCACCGCTAACTGCCGCACCGGACATATGTATAAGCAGTGAACTACTTCCATTATTTCTATTTTATTTAGCCGCGCCGCATCGCGCCGCGCCGCGCTAGTGTACAATGGGCTTTAAGTGTACTGCTCCCATTGTAACTTGACACAACGTGACCAATAAATTCTGATTTGTATGATGAGAGAAAGTCAAAGTTTTGATACAAAATACATGTACCGGCCTTCAAAATCAAATGAAAGCCATATCCCCTGCAAAAGTTTCCTCCCTAACATTTTTGGGGGGGGGGGAAATTGACAGACTATTGTTACAGTAGCAACAATTTACTTTATTTCGTTGTTTATATCACTTTCTAAGCACTTTGGTGTGTGAATATGTGAGAATTTAAGGTTACAGCTAGTAGATATATCTGCACAGTAAATCCACCAGCACACATGTGGGTTTACACAAAAGTTTAGCCTCATATGAGGCTTTGAACACAAGATTAATTTTCAATGTTATTTTCATTTCTTTTTACAAATACTTCTGCATCAATCTGACCCTCAGGTAAATAATATGTACATATATGTGTTGCAAATATCAGCACAATTCATACTGAAACAAGGAATTTTATTTTGATTTTTTTCTTAAGTGGCTATCAACCTATGTACCAGCATAAAAGCACAGTATAAAAATATAACTTGTCTTCTGACTGTAACTTTGCAAAGCAATCCAAACTATGTCGTTGTTTTTTTTGCTTGTGTGTACATCAAACACTGCAAAGATGTCCATGCATGCACAGCAATGAATATGTGCTTTCTCTGCAAGCCACATAGCAAGGACTACACTAAGTAAATGTACGTCATAATGTTGATAGCCCGTTAATGGATTTTGTACTTAATGTGCGGCAAAAGATTATTTTTCTTTGTATCATACAACATTTATTATAATTGCTGAAATTAGGTAGTTTTGGCTTCTGATTTGTTATAATTGTCACAGATATGAATTTTTCACAGTTAATAAAAAAACACTCCATGCATTCATTTTATATTGTGCTTGTCACTAAGATATTTACAAGTTTAAAAAAAATTGCATTCACCAGACCAGATATAGAGCCAAGTTTATGTGAACACAGCACAGCGCCCCCCCCTTACAACACACACATACAAACCCAAGTGGTGTACAATATAGCCTTGATAAAGGCTCAAGCTTCTTTGAAATCATGGAACATATATGTATTGAAATAAGTGCAACTCGTATACGTAATTTGCATATGTATATGGGCCAGTAATATAATTTCTGTTGAAATCCATACTAGTATAGGGATTGGTGCTCAATCTTTCAATATCGATCGGTCATCCCACTGAACTGCCAATATCGACACATCCTACTAGCATTTCAATATCGAAACCACATATAAGAAACAGACAAAATAAAATAAACAGAGTAAATGTACTGTTTAAATAAACATTTATTATATAAATGTCTTAAAATGCACATTTGCAACCAAAATAAACTGGTTTCAAGTCTGGCGCCATCTTTGTTTACATTGTCAATGACAACTTCGGGTTTCACGGAAGAGAAACAAAACCTGACAGCTAGTACACAGGAAAATATGAAAACTCTTACTTGATTGGATTTTTGTTTGGTTTATTTTATTTTTATTGCAGAAATATATTTTTTGGTCCATAGGTAATATGTTTTGATAATTTTGTGAATTAATATGTGCACTTTTTCAAAGAACCTGTATTATCGCCCACGGCTTACGTTAATGGTCCCGATATTGAAATATTGATCGATCTACCACCCTAAATTTTCATTCGATATCGATCCTCAACATGGCAGCCGATCCCTATACTATCCAGTACCCTTATTTGTAGGGATGTCACGGATTAGAATATTTGATGTCAGCTAATCACTAATTATTTTTTATGACAAATATGTGAATTAAAATGAAAATATATGTCCATAATCTGTAAAAGTCATTAAATTTGTCATTTTCCTGCAACTTCTAGTGCATTTTGGTGAGACAGGAAGTGGGTGTTGTAAGAGGTATTACTCAGGTATATGGTACTTCTGCTTTTATGTAAGTGTATAAACAATACAAAAAACAAGCCTGTAGTTTGATTTTAACTCATTTTATCTAACAATATGCAAGCTAATGTGTGATGGATTCGGACATTTTTGATTATTCCTCGTTTAAATATATCAATATATAACACATTGTATCTGTTGTCGATTGGTTGGCTAGTTGTGACTTCTAGTCCTACTTATTTGGTTCCCTTATATGGTGTAATGTGGGAGTGCTATGGGTACAAATAATTCACGTAGATTGCTCGCAGATAAAAATTGACATTGATCCCTCACAAACTTTAGTATCCACCAATATGGTGACTCCCATAAACGAAAAAATTGTGAAGTTTCTGTTTACTGTTAGTTTTATTCCAGCATTACTGATGGGGTCCAGAGCAGCCTGGAAAGAGCAAGGCAGCATGGTGGACAGAGTGGTTCCTCCTAAGTGGATTTATGGAGAACATGTGTTTTGGCCAAATAAGAAGGAGTCAAAGGCCAGAGTCCAGAGAAAGGATTGATGAAGTTTGACTATATGAAAACTATGTTCCTATCAGGTAATATATTCTAAAATATAATTACTGAAAGGTCCATCACTAGAAGCTCTCACCTCCCAATCTTGCATCATTATCCAAGGTGAAGTAACTTCATTTAAACCTGATATTAGGCCCAATTTAATTTATTATCAATAAAAGTTTTCTTACTTTACAACTTATTTCACATTTTTATGTAACAGACTTGTTTTACATCAAGTTCATTTTGCTCCCAGATGGTGCACACAGAAGTTTAAGTGACTAATTTTGAGTCACTATTTTATCCCCAGATGAAAGTCGGGCATACTTGGGATTCAGGACGGTCACGCCACTGCCGCAGCCGCAAAGATTTCCTTTCGGACGCGGTAACTTAAAAATATTTTAGTTAGACCTTTCAAATTTGGTATGTGGGTATATATGGGCAATGCCACGAACACTATTGTTTTGTGACCTTGACCTTCAATTTCACGGTTACTGGTGGCCTCTTAAAGGTCACATTTTTGCACATTTTGGCCCAGTTCTCATATTTAGTTTCTCGGAAACTGAAATGTTGACGGACAGACAAAAAACGAACAAACAACGAAATTACACCAATTTCGAAAGCTATGATGGCAGTGTTCACTCTCGAGCACGATTTCGCGAGTTTGTACACATTCTGGGGTGAGTTGTCCCAAAACCAACTCACCAACGTGTCGGTGCTATCGCTACCAGGCTGAACACTCAAAACTGACTGAAGAAATTTGTCTATTATCAGAAGCGATGACGTACATATTTCCTCATAGAAATGGGTGAAAAAAGCATGAAGGGCAGTTTATTTTATTTTATATATCCAGCTAACAGTAATTCAGGTGAGAATTCGGGTATTCTCAAACAGACAGAATTTCAAAAGGAACCTAGCTATGATGGTAACCTATCTTCCTGTCAAGTTTGAATTTGATTGAACAAATTAAGCGTTTTCGAGTTAGAATCCGGAAACATAAATGTTGATGGACGGACAAACGAAAAGATGGAATAACACCAATTTCGAAATGAACCTAACTTTGATGGTTATGTATGTCCCTGTCAAGTTTGAATTCGATTGGACAAAGCATTTTTGAATTAAAGTCCAGAAACGAAAATGTGGACGGACAGACAGACATCGGACACATCAATATAATAGACGGGTTGGTTACACGCACCCCACCTAAAAATGGCTTTGGAGGTTGAGTACACAATGGAATACCAGCATCCAGGCTTACCGGTTACAGAGGATTGTTGGTTGCAGAGAAAATCTGCTGATTCCCCAGTTATGGACAGGAAGAAGGCAGTTGTTTCATATAAGCCTACCCTGCTGAGATGTAGTCTAATTCGCCCAATTCTGCCAGCTCCTATAAGTTTTTGCAGAACTGTGGAGCCACCAGGAACCAGTTACAGAGCATTGCTTCACCTATAACCGGTTAGGCCCTGGTACTGGGCATGTCCACAGGACTGGCTAACAGACCAGCAGAAGCCTTTTAAGGGTCCAAGTGGCCATCTTAGAACAAGCAATTACTGCCTGAGGAAATTGGTTACAGAAAAATTCTTGTACCAGTGATTGGTCCCGTGAGATGACTGTCTCAACCTACCAGACCAGTCAGCCAGCGTGCTGTCAGGACCTCCTAGCTGTTCGAAAGTGACTATAGATAAGAAGACGTTCCCAACAAGATTTGTCCAACTACCTGTCAGCCTTATCTTATCAGACCCCACGCCAGCCAGTTACTGGTCCCGGTGAGATGCTGAAATCAACCGGACTGGTCAGCCTGCTGCCAGCAAGAAGTCTGCTGTATCAGTTACTGTGGAGGTTCACCAAGTTTTTCTTATGGGTTCCAGTGAGATACAGTGATCCACCCTCCTAACTGACCACCCAGCTTGCCTTTTAGCCAGCCTGTGACCAGTGTTAGCTGACGCCAGGGGTCTGAGTTTGCAAACTCAGCCCTCCCCTGAAGATTATAACCCATTTGCCGGTTTTCACAAGTCAAGCATTGGTCAATTTATCTGTTAATCAGACCAGGGGTCACAGTTCTCATAAATGACTATTATTGTTTTCCACAGTGGGGTTGTATGGAAATGACTTAAGTTCGCAGATCCCTTTTGGATGGTGTCTTACTGTGTAGATCAGTGAACCTGTCACCAGTGTTGACACTGTTTTTGGCCCATATCTGCATGCTCAAACTTGGGCTTCCCTATGGGCCAGTCTCAAGTTTATAAGAATCTCCCAGGAAGGCTATACCCTCCCCTTCCAGAAACGACCAGTTTGACCAGGTTGTCGGGCAGGAAAAGTGGCTCAGTACCCTGAATAATTCAGATGGGATATCGGGAACCACATTAACCTCCCTTCAGCCAGAGGAGTGGATAACCTCAAAGGTGCCTACTCCCTCACCCCATTCAACCAAAAAGGAAGTACCAGAGTTTTCTCATCCAGGGCCTTCCCTGCCAATTCAAGCACTCCTGTTTTGGTCTGTTTTCACAGTACACAGGGTGTTCTCTCGGTGGTGGTGAAGGAGGTCTATCTTTGGCATTACTAAATATCACATTCCACCAGCACGACTGGTCAGTCAATGCCAGTGCCCACCAAACCTGTTTCCAACATATACAATCTCTAGTAGCTGTGTGTCAGGAGTAAGTTTTAATGGTTAACATGAAAATTAGAACTGGACTTTGTCTTTGACCTGGTAGGTTATCAGTTCAGCTTGAAGAGGGTAAGGTCAGATCTGCCCTAGTGTGTTAGACCTTGAATGCAAATCCAGAAATTTCTCTCCAGACCCACAGGCCCTATCCAGCAGCTGATGCCCTTGAAAGGTTTACTGATACCCATAGAGAAGCAAGTCCACCTAGGTCACCTCCACATGAGGCCAATACAGTGGCACTTGAAGAATAGCTGCAGGGTACCAGACTCACTAAAGAAAAGGTGATCCCAGATCACTCCACCCCATCTAAAATGGTGGATGAAGGATGATAATGTGCTTCAAAGTCAACCATTACACCTACATAAATATGCTCCGCAAATCTTAACAGATGCATCAAGAAGGGTGAGTGCTCACTTAGGGGAACACACTGTAAGGGGAACCTGGTCCCTTCCAGAAGCAAGTTACACATAAAGTATCTGGAACCAAGGCGGTTTTTTGGCCCTAAATGAGTTCCAAGACCTCTGCTTGAACCTTGTGGGGTAGTAAGTATTTGTGCCCTACTATGACGAATCCTGACCTGGTGTTAGGGAAACAGGTGATTCAAGTCCGACACATTCACGCTTCAACCATGTCCCGTCCAGGGATACACTGTGTCGAGACACAAGATCTAGTATTTCAATACCTGTCAATGCAACATTGTCTCCTTCAGGAAAAAGCTTAAAACTTTTATGTTTGCAAATGGCCATCTGCTATAGCCTTCTCACACCTTTCTCCTCACAAGCCAAATCACATACCACATTTTCAGGATTAGAAGTAGATAGTCTTGTCGCTGCAATATTGCAGGTATCATAAGATAAAGTCTCATATTTGCCTCAAGTACTCAGAGTTACAGGATCCAGTTTTAGAAACAAGACAATTACAAAACCAACTATGAGTGTGTGGTATTTGTGATACATGATTTAATAATAGGGAGTGACAAGTACAAATAGTTGAGTATGACATTTTGATTTGATGTGGAGCCCTTGCAAAGTTAATATGCACCTTGACAGGAAACATCATTGACTATGATGGTTTCTGTAAATGAATTAAAGTCTTAAATCATTTGAATTAGTTTATGTCACTATATTACATACTATGTTCAAATTGTGTATTGTGTGATTTAATGCAAGTAATTTGTGTTAGTAATATATTACTCATCTCTTAAAATTAGGATTGAATTTTCATAAAATTTGGCTCATTTACCGAGCATCTTTTACTCAATCTCACCTCTATTAAATAGAAATGGGATAAATTTAACCATTTCTTTAAAATCCACCTGAAAATAATTTTTATTGAAATACACTTGTAAATGACAAATATGTTTGTCTTCCAACTGTAATGTTCATCTGTTAATGTCGGTGACAGTTTATCTTTTTGTATTTTTGGTGGCCCAGTTGATGACAGTTCAGATACTGATGATGAAACAGTTGAGAGGAGATGCAATTCAGGATGTGCACTCAGTAGGTTTTCTTTTTTAAATATTTGCTGACACCTGTTAGATTAAATGTATTGCATCTAAAATTATTTTTGTATCTTGTTGTAAGTAAAAAGCTCAAAATATCTATAAATCTGAATCTGTCTTCAGTTACTCCAACTGTCATTGCTATTAATTTGCCATCAGCATGAAACCAGAAGGATAACGTGCATGTAACCACTGCATCTTTGAAATTATCACTTTAATTAAGAAGGTATTGTAAATTTGTCTTTTTACTCCACAGCCATTAAGGACTGTTGGGATATTGTTTTCACCCATGGTGTCCGGATGGGCAGGCGAGCGGATGGTGGGAAAATGTTTGTCCAGGCCTGTATCTCGGAAACCCTAAGGTGTAGGAAGTTGATACTTGGTAGGGACATTGGTTAGGAGGTGTAGATGTGCAACGTCATGATGTGACCTTGATATGACCTTTGACCTCACCATAATGACCTTGACCTATAAAATCTTGTCTGGGCTATATCTCGGGAACTGTAAGGTGTAGGAAGTTGCTACTTGGTAGAGACATTGGTTAGGGTGTGTAGGTGTGCAAGGTCATGGTGTGAATGTCATGGTCTGACCTTGATTTGACCTTTGACCTTGCCATAGTGACCTTGACCTATAAAATCTTGAAAACCGTAAGGTGTATGAAGTTGATACTTGGTAGGGATATTGGTTATAGGTTGTAGGTGTGCAACATCATTTTGTGACCTTGATTTGACTTTTGACCTTGTTGTAGTGATCATTAGTTTTAAAATTTTGTCTGGGCTATTTCTTGGATTCCATAAGGTGTAGAAGGTTGACACTTGGTAGGGACATTGGTTAGAGGGTGTTTATAAATATATGTGTACATCATGGTGTGACCTTTTTGCTCTGCCAAAGTGTGTTCATCTGCCATATTTGAGACATCTTTCTCTTATGACAAAGATATATGGATTGCTGCAACTGATTATTATATGCACTTTTACATAATTATGCTATTTCCATTGACAGCTGTTCTCCAATTAATAAATTTTATAGCTTTATATTTTTAATGTATTATTTTTTAATACTGATTAATGCTGTCATCTTGCTATTGAATTGTTTTAATACTTTATCTTTGCATACATTTTCTTTCTCTTAGATATTATTTTCTCCGCTTAAACATCATTTGGACCTTTATATAAGTGACACTGGGCTGATAGTATCCCAGTTTTTGTACTGTTTCACTACTTCTGTATATCATGGTATTGAAAACTATTTCCCCAGGCTCTCAGGTACGGGCATCTCTGATGCTATCTTAGTAAACTTAAAGTCTCAGTACAACTCAATGATAGGTTACTGGTCCTGTGGCAGATGTTTATAAAATAACATTTTTTATTCAATCCTTTGCTCAGCTATTTTAAGCTTACAGTTATTTAAAGGTAATAATCACAACAGATTGTCAAGGCTTTAGGAATGAGGGTCTATTTTAATGCATTATAATTTGAAAAATGTTTAATTTTTATCTTTTCTGATTCTTTACAGCACAGATTCTTCACAGAGAGAGTAGTCCGGAGAAGTGTTGACTGCAATGAGAGTGAAATGGAAAGTGCTGTACAAGCTTATCTTAACTATGCCCCAGATCATGTTGGTGGTGTGGGACATAAATAGGTCATTTGTAGTGCTAGGAGACTTGAATACAGTGATAAAAATGGGCCCTTGCAAATGTGGGTAGACAACTTTCACATTAATGTAAATTTAAAAATGTATTTCTTGCTGTTTGAAAGTCATTTGTTTACATCTAGTGTTAATTACTTTCATAAAGTTTCCTATCTTTTATTGTGATAAAGTGGAAATTGGCCAGTTTCACTGCAGAGTTACTTGCCAATTTGGTGAGTGCCCAAAATTTTCATTTCTATCACTGAAATATATGGAGATCATGAGAATATGTTTAACTTGTAAACACACACTACATAGATCTTCAATTCTTGTCTGCATCATTACATGAAGCCACTTTTGATTTTAAATACAGTCAATGCTAGTGGGTGGACGATAAGATGTGTACGTGATTAATTATCGGTGACAGTGTAGAATTACGGTCGGTCACTGACTTTTTCTAATTATCAATTATTCAGCTTATATCTTACCTTTCATGATTTTTTCAATATCCACATTTTTTTCAATATTATAGGTATTTTTATTTTATAAACTGACAGCTTTATTTTGAATTTCGAGTTGGGGGTCATGGTGCCAGAGTGGTAACACTCTCACCTCCCACCTCTGAGGTCAGGATTTAGTTCCCAGCCCTACCGCAAGTGAGAAAGCTCGTATTTGCCTACCGTGGGTTGCAGTTAACAGTACAGAACCTTGGCCAACTGTATGTACTGGTTTCCTCGGCTCTTCCAACTACCCATCGTGATATGACCTGTACATAGTTGAAAGTGATGTAAAACCCCAAATAAATGAATAAATTGATTTTCGAGCTTGCTTATGTCTACCGCCAAATTTATAAGAAGGGGTATTTTTGATAGATTCTAATGTCGGAACGTTATTCTAATCGGATTAACCTATACTTCATCCCGGAAAGTGTTTCATGCTATAATGACTACCAATGGAGTAAAAAAATCCATTCTGGTCAATTATAGGTCAGACAAAATGGGTGATAATTAGTGATGATCACACTAAAAATTTTAATTTATTGGTCATTCAATCTTTGTCAGGACATTTTGTGGTGGTTGTTACAATCCATTGTAAAAGTGGCATTTATGAGTAACAGTTTTAAAAAACTCTTTGAAGAGTGTTTTCACTCCACAGCCTTTAAGGGCTGTACAGGTATTGTTTTCACCCATGGTGTCCAGATGGGTGGATGGGCAGTGGGAAAGAGCTTGTCCAGGCTGTACCTCAGAAACCATGAAGTGTATGATTTGATACTTAGAAGGGACATTTGTTGGAAGGGCTTAGGTATGCAACATCATGGTGTGACCCTGTTTTGACCTTAGACCTTGCTGTAGTGACCTTGAGTTGGAAAATCCTATCCGGCTGTATTTCAGAGACCATAAGGTGTAGGAAGTTGATTCTTGGTAGTAACATTGGTTAGGGGGAGTAGATGTGCAATGTCATGGTATGATCTTGATTTGACGTTAGACCTTGCTGTAGTGACCTTGACCTTTAAAATCTTCTACAGGTTAAATCTTGGAAACCACAAGGTTTAGCAAGCTGATACTTAGTAGGGACATTGGTTAGCGGGTGTTCAGGTGCAACATCTTGTGTACTTTGTGTTAATCTTTGACCTTGGCATAGTAATTTGACCTTTAAATCTTCTCCTGGCTATATCTTTGAAACCGTAATGTCTAGAAAGTAAAGAAATTGGTAAGGGGATGTAGGTATGCAACATCATAGAGTGACCTTTAATCTTGGCTATGCAAAGGTGTGTTATTTATTTATTTATTTGGGTTTTACGTTGCTTTCAACACTGTACAGGTGACATCACGACGGGTAGTTGGAAGGGCAGAGGAAACCAGTACATAAAGTTCGCTAGGGTTCTGTACTGTAAACTGCCAACCAACGGCAAGCAACTACCAGCTTTCCCACTTGAGGCAGTGACGGGGATCGAACCCCGGGCCTCAGAGGTGGGAGGCGACTGTGTTGCCACTCTGCCACCATGGCCACTATGCAAAGGTGTGTTCACCTGCCATATTTGGAACATATTTCTCTTATCACAATATATGGATTGCTGAAACTGATTATTACATGTGCTTTTACTTAATAGTGCTATTCCATTGCCAGCTGTACTTCCATAAATAAATTATATATCTTTATAATTTTTACTTTACTGATTAATGTTGTCATATCTTGCTATTCAGTTGCCTTGTTTTAATATTTTTCTTTACTTTGTATCTTTCTTAAACATTACTTTCTCAACATAAACATTATTTGGAACTTTACAAAACGGATAGTGTTTGCTCTGAAAGTCTCTTCAGCTTGTACTATTTTCTTCCGTAACACATGGTGGCAAAAACAATTGGTCATCCCTAATGATATTTTTTACCACTGAAATAATTTGTTCACCTAAAAACAGATTAAATATGGATGTCTATCTAATCAAGACAAAATATGGGCTCTGTTTCAAATAACATCAATTTTATTCCTTTAAACTTTTGTTACATATATTGGACACTATCTTAGTACATTGTATATTGCATATATTGGGCACTATATTAGTGCGTTGTTTAATTTAAGCTTTATGCATTGTCATGAAGGATGATTGTGTTGTTGGTTCTTTTTGTGTGTTAACATTTAAAGTAAGGGAGTTATTGATTTTTGTGTTTTAGTGTTTATTGATCTGTTCACAGACTGGGGGAAATCCCCCCCTCAGTGGTTAAGATAGATTTGGGGAAACCCAATTGCCAGTAGTTTCTAGAACTTCCTCATTTGGCCTAGATGACTCAATCTTCTTTTGAGTTGGTTCTGTACAATTCCAGAAGAATCTGTGAATGTATATAAGGAATGTACATCTGACCACAAGTGAACTTTGTATTCGCTTGCTATAAGGAGAGCTATTGTGTTTTGGAATATAATATATGCTTATATCACTGTGAACTTTTACTGGAGTGAACTGGATACATCATCTGGACAGATTTATTGTACTTTGGATATTTTGGATATTGTACATTCATATAACAGAGAGTGAATTTACTGCATTTTGGACATTGTCCACATCTTGGAGCAGACAGTACAGTTGTGTTAACTCTCTAAATATCTCCAGACAGACATTCTGTGTGGCTGGATATATAAAGAATAGCAGGACAAGAACCTTTTGTGTTGTTGAGTGTGAGACAGGTCACAGGATATAGATATCTGTGTGTGAGTGAACGCTGGACAGATCACGGGACAGACCACAGGACATTGGACAGATCACAGAATATACCACAGGACGGATTACAGAACAGATTGCGGGATACGGCGGATAAACTTATTCTTAATCTCAGTGGTCAGGTCAGCTAGATCTTGTCATTGTATTAGTGTGCTTAGTTAAGGGCATACCAGTTGACTGTAATCATTATTGTTGACTATTAAATAAATTTGTTAAGTTTAACTTTTTGCTTTTTCTGTTACAACTTAAAGACAACCGATAATTGCTACCGCGCTTGCCCGTGACCGTAACAGGAAAATTGGGGGCTCGTCCGGGATCCAACCATTTGATTACAACTATTTGATCAACCGTTCAATTAACATTTTGAAAATCCATTTGATTTAGTAATTGGTTACAGTCAACAGTGCTCAAAATGGCTAGTGCTAAAGAGTTTGTACAGTCACCATCTATGGAAGTTCTAGAAACTTTTAAGAAAGATATGTTAATGCAAATAGCACAAGAGTTACAGTTAGAGGTGAAAAGGTCAACACGTAAACATGAACTTAAAAGACTTATTGTTGAACAGTTAGTTGATGAAGATGTTTTACCTGATAGTTGTTTAGAAGTGTATAAGCCTCTACCAATGGAACCTTCTGGGCAATATGAGATTAGGCGATTAGAAATTGAAAGAGAGTTAAGACTTAAAGAGCTTGAAACTCAAGCTCAACAACGAAAAGAAGAGCTTGAAGCTCAACAACGAAAAGAAGAGCTTGAAGCTCAACAACGAAAAGAAGAGCTTGAGGCTCAACAGCGAAAAGAAGAGCTTGAAGCTCAAAAGGAAGAGCGTGCACTTAAACATGAAAGAGAAATGAGAGCTTTAGAACTCAATGCTCGTCGAATTGCCCATGAAGAGTCCATTGCTACCAAATTTGATTTGGGTAAAAATGTGCGACTGGTACCACCTTTCAATGAATCAGAAGTTGATAAGTACTTTCAACACTTTGAAAGAGTAGCTCAAAATTTGAAATGGCCTATAGACCAGTGGCCTTTATTGCTGCAAAGTGTTTTGAGGGGAAAGGCCCAGGAGGCATACACAGCTTTGCCAATTTCTGAATGTGTGGACTATAACTCTGTCAAAAATGCTATTTTGAAAGCATATGAGTTGGTACCAGAAGCATATCGTCAAAAATTCAGAAATTATCGTAAACAAGAAAGTCAATCTCATGTTGAATTTGCCCATGAGAAAGAAGTGTATTTTGACAGATGGTGCAATTCTAGGGAAGTAGGTACAGACTTTGAGAAACTTAGGCAAGTTATTTTGATTGAAGAGTTCAAAAGGTGTGTTCGTGATGACATTAAAACCTATCTAGATGAACAGAAAGTTGAAAATTTGGCAAAAGCAGCAGCTTATGCTGATGACTATGCGCTAACTCACAAGTCCACTTTCAACAAGAATAAGTCCTTTGGTCCTGCTAAAAAGTCTTATCCAGAAATAGGAAAGAAATCTGAAAATGTAGCTCCAGAAAAGAGTTCAGATAAGGGTCAAACCTCAAATCAGACTATGAGTAAGGATAGGAAACCCAGATCCTTTGCTCCTGTTTGCCACTATTGTAAGAAACCTGGGCATGTTATGTCTGACTGTTGGCTCTTAAAGAAGAGAAGAGAAAAGGAGGCAACGCCCAACGCCTTTGTGTCTAGCAAGTCTAACTGGCGTTCAAATCCCAATAGAGCAGAGTCTAGTATTGGTTTAGACAAGTCTGAGATTATTAGGGAAGAGTTCAAACCTTTTGTGTCTGAGGGTTTTGTATCCTTGGAAAGTAGTTCCAGTCAGGTCCCCATTAAGATATTAAGAGACACTGGAGCTACTCAGTCCTTACTTTTAGAAGGTGTATTGCCATTGAGTGTAAGCACATCTACTGGTGAGAGTGTCATTGCTCAAGGTATTGAAGGAGGCTGTGTGAACGTTCCCTTGCATAAGGTCAACTTAGTATCAGACTTAGTTACTGGTTCTGTTGTTGTGGGTACCAGGCCCACTTTACCCATTAAAGGGGTATCTTTGTTATTGGGAAATGGTTTGGCAGGTGGAAAGGTAGTTGCTGATCCTAAGGTTACTTCTAAGCCGATCACTTTGGTTAGCACTGAGAAATTAGAAGAGGTTATTCCTGGTATTTTTCCCTCCTGTGCTGTGACTCGAGCTATGGCCAAAAAGGCCCAAGAAGAACCAAAAGATTGTAAACAATCTACAGATGTCTTAGTTGATTTGTCAGATACATTCTTAAACAACTATGACCATGATGTGCAGAATTCTAGTGATACAAATCCCAAGGCCAGGGTAGATTCTGAAAAACAAGACTCAATTGACTGTCAAGATGTATCACTTTCAAAATCAAAATTGATTTCAGAGCAGGAAGATGATCCTGAATTAGCTCCTTTATTCAAGTTGGTCTTGCCACCAGTAGAGCTAGATAAGGTCCCTGTAGGCTATTATGTCAGAAATGGTGCACTGAAAACAAAAGTTGGTTAGTCTAACAAAGAAAAGTTGGTTGATCCTACGATGTCTAATTTAATCAATTAAGTTAGTTATATTAACTAAGTGTGTTGGTTGGTCAAACAAAGAAAGTTTGTAAGACTTAACAAACTAAGTTGGTTCCACAAACAAAGCATGTTGGTTACTACAACTAAAGTCATTTGTTTGTTCTACCAGTTAACTTGGTTTGTCTAACCAAGTAAGTTAGTTACTTGAATTAATTTGGTAAATTGGTAAGGCCAATGTAAGTTGGTTACCCAAACTGACTTCATTAGTCAGAGCTATAAGTAGGTTTATTAATCCAATTCGATGAGTTTTTATTTAATCAAATTGATTAAATATTACTGACTACATGCATGGCAAATAAGTTTATAACTACACCTTTTTAAAATAATGCTTTGCATGACAATGAAACAAGAAACAAGTGATTCATATATCAAAATACTTTATTGTAACATCTGATGATGAGGTGATAAAATAAACATTTCAATTTTAACACCAAGGCAAAGTTTCATACCAAGAACTTCATTAATCCAGCATCACTAATGGCATCAAACAGCTTATAACTAGGAATTTCTTTATGAAATTTATTATCCTGCTTATAACTAGGAATTTTATTATGAATTTTATCTTCCAAACCAGTACATACTGGTTGGCCAAGATTCTACAGTGTAAAATGTGGACATTGATAAGCAACTACCAACTTTCCCACATAGGTTGGCCCAGGGTTCAAACTGCCAACCTCAGAGGTTGATGTCAAATGTGTGGCACTCTACACAACTGAGCCCACACCATAGCTTCTAAAAGCCTGTTTCATTACAAATAACTTTAGGTCTTCTCATAGCCTTTTTAATTGAACTTTATCCGGTTACTTGGATTTGTTTTTAAGCAAAAGGTCATTTTGGGTCTTTATAGGTTAGACACAAGAGGTTTAAATTACATCAACATATTTTCATATTAGCATTTGAAGGAACATTGACAAAAAGGTTTTTGCATATATATAGAAAATAAACTATATCACTAGTACATTTTCGTATTTAAAACTTACAATACCACAAAATAGTAAAGTGATAAGTGTACCCAAAGGCCAGTATTTACAAAGAGGTCTTAATTCTGAGACAAAATAGTGTCAACTTTAAATTCACAGTTTCTCAGCAAGAAAAAATATTGTTGTGGACGTTAAATGTTTTAGAGTCATTTTCCAGGCTAGTAAGGTTTTCCAGATCCCTCTGATTATCTTAACGTGTCAGTGACCAGATATCCTGATATTCTGTATGTTGTTATAATATACAGGGGAGATTAAAATGTAGAAAGATTCCCACACACTTCACTGAGACCTTCATGCAACAACTTGTGTTTTAATAAATTCTAATACCTATGTACATGTTAAGATCTGAATTAAAGAATTAGAATTAAACTTGTGTTTAATTACAAATTATGGTGTCAGAAGTGGGAATAACACATGAACCTTTTACTAAAATATCTGAGACAACAATGCATCAGTCTAAAGTTGAGATTTGGTCTAATTTATTGTGCTAATAACTAAGTAGTTTAAAATAAAAAAAATTGTCTCATTCTTGAGACCAAAACTTAAGACAAAATTTGTCTCAGTATTTTTTCTGAATGCAGGCCTTGTATATCATTTAATTTCAGATGAAATTTGACTTAAATGTAGCCAAAATAAAAACACTTTAGAAATCCAATAATGAAAAGTGTAACCAAACTAACTTCACACTGAAAGCAAGTTGTACTGTATATTTTATATTTAATCCGCACTGCACAGTGAATATTTAATGTTGATATTATATACAGGCTCAAGTAACTTTAAGTCAACCCTGCTTCAACTACTATATCTACTCTTTGTTCATCTCTGTAACCAGGTCCAGTCAGTTGTACAAATGTGTGTAATTCCAAATCTGCTATAGATTCTTTCTTGCTATGTTCCAGAATCATAATTATTGGATTGTGATCACTGGTATGTCTTCAACAATGTTTCCATTCTGTAAAACAAAAACATGGTGTTTGTTGGCGAGATAAAGAAGTTCTCCATTAGATATATTCACATGAGAAATTAAAAAACATTTAATGTGTGTATCCAGATATAATGTGACTTTAGCTTTAGTCATGAAATATTCAATGACTAAGACACTCAAAAACATTTGATAGGGTAATGCAATTAAGGGGTGTGACTCTAGCAAATTATCCTTTCCAGTGTACTACCGACTGTGTTTGTTTACGTTGAACTGATACCACCACCTACCTGATGGGTATACAAATTAAAATACACCAAAAGGGTTGAAAAGGGTTAATAACTTATCTAAAGAAACTGCAGAATTTATCATGTGAATGAAATATTCAAACATCAGTGCTTTTAAACTTATAGTTTTCACTGAACCAAAAAAAAATCAAAATTATAAAATATTGCACAAAATTTAATATTTTGCTACCATCTTTTACATTTTTTTTTGTTTTAAACCAAAATTATTAAAATATAACACTTTTCTATAATTCTTTTACAAGTAACATATTTTATATCAACAGATATGAAGAAATAGTTCGGTTGTCACTTGGAGTTTGCAATACACATAAATCAATCATTAAATATGCAAAACAGCATTAAAATTAATATTGCAATTAAATACTAAATATTAATACCTAAACTTTCTGACTTTCCTCGAAAAAGTTTATTTTCCCCATGACTTCTTCATCAAGCATAACCAATTGGCTACAATGGCATGACAATGTTGAACTCTACTTTCTTGTTTTCACATTTGGTACTTCTTGTTCTGGTATCCAACTCATTGTGTTAAATAAATGAGGCTACATAAATATAAATAAAATGATTTCACTACTTGAGTGCACACAGAACTTCATCTGAGATATATAGTATTCAAATTTAATAGATTTATTAATTGATTGGTCTTCAAACTGTGACATAAAGCTAAAAAAGTAGAAAATAAAATATTGTAAAAATTAACCAACCTAAAGTAGTTGGGACAACTAATTCTAACAAATGAATGTTAGTTTGGCTAACCAACTCAATGTCTGTAGCCCCTACAAATCAGATTGGTTAGCCAAACCAACGTGTTAGTTTCGCTAACAAATACAATTAGTTAAACAAAATAAAAATTATTATTACACTCATTTTTGTATTGTTAACATATTTCCAAAGAAAGCAAAACAGTAATAATACATAAAGGATTGATGTTACTGTGGGATTTCCCATGAAATACATCAAATAAAGTGAATATTTAACAGTATTTATTTAGTGGGCAGTAATACAAGATCTTATCCACCTCAAATTTACAAACCTCTCTACATAACTTATTTTGTATGAAAATTGATTGCAATGCACATCATTTTAATCTATACATGGTGTAGCAATAAATTTAAATCATTTTAACAAATGTGGACACTAATATTGTCATATATGAGGAAAATAACTTACCCCTGATTCAAATAATTGTGCCAAAATCCAAATGTAAACAATTCATATGGTGCATGCTCAAACTCAAACTTAGCTGGACCAAACAGGGCTCTTAGTTTTAGAAACTAAGGCGTTAGTTAAATTTTGATTTAACTAATGTATCTTAGTTCTGTCTACCAACTTTTGGTTTTCAGTGCGTGCTTATGCGAAAGTGGAGGCCACCAAATATCCCTGCATCTGAAGAATGGTCAGTAGTACACCAGATTGTTGTACCAAAAGTGTACCAAAGTGAGATATTAAAATTGGCTCATGAATCTCCAATGGGTGGCCATTTAGGCATCAACAAAACTTACAACAAGATAACCAAACATTTCTATTGGCCTCAAATTCGGCACTGTGTGGCAGAATTTTGCAAGACTTGTCACACTTGTCAAATGGTAGGGAAGCCAAACCAAAAAATTCCTGTAGCTCCTCTCAAACCCATTCCAGCGTTTGAGGAACCATTTAGCAAAGTGATAATTGACTGTGTAGGTCCCTTACCAAAACCTAAATCCAGAAACCAATATCTTTTGACAATTATGTGTGCCTCAACCAGATTTCCCGAAGCCATACCATTGACCAACATAACAGCTCCCAAAATCTCAAAAGCTCTGGTCAATTTCTTTACTTTAGTTGGCTTACCAAAAGAGATCCAGTCAGATCAAGGGTCAAATTTTATGTCAGGACTATTTCAACAGGTTGTATTTCAGCTAGGTGCCAAACAGATCAAATCTAGTGCTTATCACCCAGAATCCCAAGGTGCACTTGAAAGGTTCCATTCCACTTTGAAGAATATGATTAGGACATATTGTTTAGACAATGAAAAAGATTGGGATGAAGGCATCAGCTTATTATTGTTTGCAGTTAGAGAGTCTGTTCAAGAGTCTTTAGGCTTTAGTCCCTTCGAGTTGGTCTTTGGCCACACTGAAAATGATTAATTTGTCAAAATGGTGCCTAAAACGACAAGTTTCTTAAATGACAAAATCAAATGAGATTTTCTTGTTGAATGATAGTCAAATGTTGATAACTTATAGGTCAAATTATTAGAAAACTTATGACAAGAAAATTAGTGCCCTTAAAATTAATTTCACAGGAATGTCACCAATAACAGATGCCTAAAATGACTAATTAATTGGACTGCCGGGCTTATTTTCTTGTCATAAGTTTGTCAGTTAATTTGTCAAACAAGAAAATGACAAGTTTTAATTTGTCAATTAGGAAGTTTGTCGTTTTAGGCACCATTTTGACAAATAAATGACAAATTAATATTTGTCAGAGGTTTTCAGTGCATTCAGTCTGTGGTCCTCTCAAGCTGTTGAAGGAAAATTGGTTATCTGAGAACACCGAGAGCCTAAATCTGTTAGATTATGTCTCAAGGTTCAGAAATAAGTTAAAGAAGGCTTGTGAGCTGGCGCAACAAAATTTGAAAACTTCTCAGTCAAAAATGAAGATGCTTTATGATAAGAAATTACAAAATCGTATCTTCAATCCTGGAGGCAAGGCTTCAGTGTCATCACCTGGCCAAATGAATAAACTACAGGCCAGAGATCTAGGGTCATACTCAGTAGCAAGGAGAGTAGAAACTCTCCAAAAGACCATTAAAAACTGTGATAACAGACATTCAAACCAAATGTGGGAAATAACTATGGTAAAGCCATACTTCAAAAGAGGTATAACATAGCTTATGATGGCTATTAATAGAAACACTGTTAAAGATAGGAATTCAGTGTATAAACAGGACTTTGAAAAAGTAACATATGGCGTCCGCATGGATACGCCCTGTCCAGAAGCTGTATTTAATGTGTGATTTATATACCTGTAATTAGTAAGTTTATAAAAGTTATACATGGTATCAATTTTACTTTTGTATTTAGATAAATATGTTTTGTAAAAAGTTATTACCTGTGTGTATATACCTGGTGAAAATCTCTTGTAAAATTTTGTAACCCCTTGGTTTCCAAAATTTTTCTTTAAGGGGGGAGGTGTTACATATATTGGACACTATATTAGTACATTGTATATTGCATATATTGGGCACTATATTAGTGCGTTGTTTAATTTAAGCTTTATGCATTGTCATGAAGGATGATTGTGTTGTTGGTTCTTTTTGTGTGTTAACATTTAAAGTAAGGGAGTTATTGATTTTTGTGTTTTAGTGTTTATTGATATGTTCACAGACTGGGGGAAATCCCCCCCTCAGTGGTTAAGATAGATTTGGGGAAACCCAATTGCCAGTAGTTTCTAGAACTTCCTCATTTGGCCAAGATGACTCAATCTTCTTTTGAGTTGGTTCTGTACAATTCCAGAAGAATCTGTGAATGTATATAAGGAATGTACATCTGACCACAAGTGAACTTTGTATTCGCTTGCTATAAGGAGAGCCATTGTACATGTGTTTTGGAATATAATATATGCTTATATCACTGTGAACTTTTACTGGAGTGAACTGGATACATCATCTGGACAGATTTATTGTACTTTGGATATTTTGGATATTGTACATTCATATAACAGAGAGTGAATTTACTGCATTTTGGACATTGTCCACATCTTGGAGCAGACAGTACAGTTGTGTTAACTCTCTAAATATCTCCAGACAGACATTCTGTGTGGCTGGATATATAATGAATAGCAGGACAAGAACCTTTTGTGTTGTTGAGTGTGAGACAGGTCACAGGATATAGATATCTGTGTGTGAGTGAACGCTGGACAGATCACGGGACAGACCACAGGACATTGGACAGATCACAGAATATACCACAGGACGGATTACAGAACAGATTGCGGGATACGGCGGATAAACTTATTCTTAATCTCAGTGGTCAGGTCAGCTAGATCTTGTTATTGTATCAGTGTGCTTAGTTAAGGGCATACCAGTTGACTGTAATCATTATTGTTGACTATTAAATAAATTTGTTAAGTTTAACTTTTTGCTTTTTCTGTTACAACTTAAAGACAACCGGTAATTGCTACCGCGCTTGCCCGTGACCGTAACACTTTATTCTTGTTCACTCACACAAGTATACTGGTGTGCAAAGAATACATACAAGCCCATCTTCTGTAGCCTGCTACAAATGTTAAAGAACTGTTTTTTATAGAGGAAAGCTTAGCAAAATTGCATTTTAAATTGGATAGGTTTAATCATGTGTGGTCAAAATGTGGTCAAAAATGTTTGTAAATTGTTAAATTATATGCACCATTTTGTAACCAACATTATTATGCTTTGCTGTCCAATATTTTTACTGTAATATGCTCACTGGAAAATATGTAAAAAAAAATGTAACAGTAAATACCGGACAGTAAATACCAATTACTCTGTTGTCCACGTAGCAATAAGACACTGTTTTGAAGAATGTCTAATGCTTACATCACTCTAATTTTACACAATTAATGTTGGAATTTGTAACTTGCAGTTGACTTTCAGTTTATAAATATTTGTAAAGGAAGACCCTAGCTGCCGGGAACCTCTTCCTCTCATTGTAAATGGCAGATATATCCAAAAAAAAACAATAAAAATTAAAGACTTATATGTTGTGTCTGTCTTAAAGGCATTGGTAGTTATGAAAACATTGTGTTGTACCAACACTGAAATGGAACATTTAAACAATGTAACACCATGACATTGCTGCAACATACAACTGTTACGTTGTAACAATGTCAGAATATGATGTTGTTACAACGTGGAACTGCTACGTTGGAAAAACACTATGTTCTGACATTGTAACAATGTCATGAAATTACGTTGATACCACTAACACATCTGCATGAATTTACAACGTTGAAACAACATCAGTGCACAACGTTGTTTAAACGTCATTCCAACGTAATTTGCCTGCTGGGAGACCATAAACACGGCAATCTCCCAGATGTAAACCACACCAACAGCCAACATAGGATAGTTAGAATATATAATATTGATGTCATACCTATAATGTACCACTAATATCCATCACTTTCTTTCTCTTTCAGGTACCACTATAATTTCATTCATTTCTTCTCTTTTTTCAGGTATCCCCCAACCCATTTCACTAATACATAACTTTGTTTCTTGTTTTCAGAAGATACCGACTCAGGACCAATGCCCAGCAAGCTAACCACCACACCCTTGGCAATGGAACAGAAACAGAAGTCCCACCACCCAAATTAAAGCTAGCCCTACCACCCATGGCAAGACATGAATGACAACACAATGAGAAGACAAGGCTGACAAAAGAGGAGACCACCCCTCCTGAGGTCATAAAACTGCTCCTGCGGAGCAGTTTAGTATTCATTAGCAGGTGGTGGACACCACTCGTGAATTTCCGTCTGAATGCAGCATAAGAACGGTCAAAACTTTCCAGTGGTACGTACCAACTCACAGGTCGTGTGCACGGGCTCACAACCTACTTCTGAACGCAACATATTACACAGATTCTGATTGAATATGCAGATTCGGTTGTAGATTGAAATCAACAAAAAATACCTTTCTTCCGGGTCTGTAAAGTGAAATGTATGATTGTTAAGCTATGGAAATGATGACTGATTGTGATTTTGGCTGATAAGGCTTTATAATGGTATTCGTATTTGTATTTTTACCCAATTATTTTGATTATTTTATTATCGCCCACACAAATAAGACCTACTGCCTTGCTACCAATTATCACCGGGTACCATTTATCGCCACCGGAAAATAAAACATTCATATTTCAGTAATGTCCAGACATTTTGTAAGCTTTTCATTGTGTATCAGTTCTATTCACTGTTGAAATGATTTTACCTTATTTTCTAGACTTGGGATGTACTTTTGGTCAAGTTATGTCTATTTAAATTTTGCCTGGCGATAATTGGTACCCGGTGATAATTGGTAGCAAGGCAGTACTGTGTAGTGGCATTCTATCGTCATCTGATGTAACTTCGACGCATTTATAACTTCGACGTAATATGCATATCGTCCTTTTTGAAATGTTTCCAAGGGTTTTTAAATTGGGATCCTTTAAATTGACTGCAGATATATTTTGGACGATAATTGTATATTTTTTATGTAATTTTTGACAACTTTTCTAAGAAAACTCACGAAAATGCGGTCCAAACATAAATATAAATAAATAAATAAATAATTGTTTATTTCAAAGCCAATTACATCACATTACAAAAGTTGATAACTTTATCTAAGAACATGTAAATAAGATTAAAGTTACAAATTTATGATTTTACAAAATTATTATACATGTATGTTTTTATTTCAACAATTAGCTTTAGTATGAAAAGGAGGAGGCTGAAGCAAAAGCTTGTATATTCGCCACCCCCCAACTTCCAGTTATTTAATAATTCTAGATTTTATTTCCACCACATATTTTTTTAATAAATTAGATTATATTATTATGATAAACATTTATTTTACAGTACAAACAAACAAGCTCACATTATGGAATTAAAAGTATTATAGGAAACAATATATAACATTGATCTTAGTTTATCGTATTTTTTAGATTTCAAGATCATTGATCTTAGTTTATCAGATTGTAAATTTAAGTAATTAACCATAATATTAGATAAAGTAGAAACTGAGTGTAATTTAATAGTTGTTCACATATGTAAGTTTTAACATTTTTTTAAATTTTATCAATGAACCGCTGGTTTTCATCTTCTCATCAAGTTTGTTCCATAATCTTACTCCCAATACTTGACAAACAGTTGTACTTAATTTTTGATTTAGAGAAATTGACTTTAAAATTATACAATCGTCTGGTATTATATACATTGTCAGTTTTACTCTGAAATAGACATTGCAAGCTTTTAGGCAAATTAACATTCCAGGCTTTAAACATTAAAATTAGTATTTTAAACTCCACTAAGTCCATAAACTTGAGAATGTTGAGTTCATTAAAGAAGGAACTTGTATGATCTCTACTTCTTAAATTACAAATTACTCTTACTGCATGTTTTTGAGCCTTTATAATTGGCAAAAGATATGTTTTACTACAATTACCCCATAATTCGACACAATAATACAGGTGTGACTGAAAGATACTACAATATAATTTAAGCAAGGCTTCTTTATGCAATATTGGTTTAACTTTTTTAAGAACTGCTAAATTTCTATATAATTTATTTTTTATATTTACAGTTTGTGGTTTCCAAGACAATTCTGAATCAATTAACACTCCTAAAAATTTTGTTACATATACTCTTTTTTTCTATTTTAAAATCATTAATGTATATATTACAATCGGTTTTCAAATGTTTCTTACCAAATACCATAAAGTTGGTTTTACTAATATTCAAAGACAATTTGTTGGCTGCAAACCAAGTGTGAAACTTATTTAATTCAAGTGAAACTGTTTTACATAAATCTTTTATATTATCAGCAGTACAAAAAATATTGGTATCATCTGCAAATATAATCAGATCCGTTACTTTTGAAATATTACACATATCATTAATATACAGGATAAATAACTTTGGGCCCAGTATTGAGCCTTGCGGTACACCACATATAACATCTTGTAATTCTGATTTTATACCATTAAAGTTAACAAACTGCTTACGGTTTAATAAGTATGATTTTAACCAATTACTTGCTATACCTCTTACACCATAATGACCAAGTTTCTTTATTAGTAATGAGTGATCTATAGTATCAAACGCCTTTTTTAATAACATTTATCGTTATTGCGTCGAAGTTACATCGGAACATGCTACCAGTAAACGCCCATGGTAAAGATAATATATTGAATTTAGATTATATTAACAGCTTTATGTTTTATTCTTCTGCCAATAGATTATCAAATCATGTACACTACAATCAATAACTGTGGTACATGTTGTTAATTTGTTTCAACGACAAGGTTATGTCCCGGGACGTACCGATATGTAACATATACTGGTCGGCCAGTGAATTTCGTCACCCCAGTGAAGTTCGTCACCTGCTATAAAAGCGTTCAAGGACTAGCAATATCCACATTTAAAAAAGTGGAATAGTTGCCTTGGAGAGCAAGGTATAATTGTTTGCAGGAAGATCACAGTAAAGAAGTTTTAATACTGTCATAAAATACGAGTGACGAACGTCACTGGGGTGACGAAATTCACTGGCTGAGCAGTAAGCCTAATTGGAGTTCCGTTCGTGGAAAATGTATGTTGGTAAACAAATCTACTGCCTAGCTTCGTATCTTGCCACACACCTCAAATTGGCACAAAACGGAAGACAGAATATTTCCTAATTTTTATTCTTTATCGCCCATACTCGCGTATTTAAGGAAGTGGAAGTGACAACATGCAATGCAAATTGTGCCAATTTGAGGCGCTGATTTCATATAGAAATTATATTATCGCTCAGTAAAAACGAGTGTAAAAGGTTAATTATTTTGATTTTATGTCAGTAAAATGCTTTTGTAACTTGCGCTTGTGTCAATGCATATTTTAATAAAAAGAAATCTACGAAACTACACTAAAAACAATCAAAAATAAGCTTTTTGTGTCCAAGGTGTGCCAAGTTAAGGCGTGAAGCAGTACGTAGGTCTAAACTAGGAAATGATTTCAACATGATAAAAATGCAAAAATATATTTTTTTCGTGCATAACACACATCATACTTAATTTTTATACAAAATATACATATGGATGTACAAAATCATAAATTATTAATGTGAAAATATATTCTAAACTATTATTTTAAGCCTTCTAAGGTGGGCGAAAATAGGGATTATTAGAACTGCATGAATCTATTTTTGACTCTACTTTTTTATTTATTCAAAAAAAAAAAAAAAAATTTACACTTTTAAACAGGGTTGGGTACAAATACATATCTGTATTTGTATTTAAATACACCCCAAAACACATATTTGTATCTGTATTTACAATTTTTAAAAACTGTGTATTTGTACTTGTATTTGTATTTGATCGTTGTAATTAGGTGTATTTGATCAAATACAAATCAAATACCCAAATACAGATATTATTTCTTGTGTCATACACACCTTAAATGGGTGCGCGGACAATTGGCCGGTGGACAATTGGCCGGTGGACAACTTGCCGGCGGACAATTGGCCGGTGGACAACTGGCCGGTGACTTTTTTGGGGGGTAGGACAATTGGCCGGTGACTTTTTAAAAGTTGTTTTAGAATTTGTTTTTTATGTCAGCTGACTTGTCAGTCAGCTGACATTATGTCGTCACTCTGCGGTGTGGGCGTCCGCGTGAACAACTTCTCCAAAACTACAAGGCCTAGAGACGTGCTGTTTTTTTTAAAAGATACCTTATCTATCGAGGATGAAAAATAATAGCTACTTTGAAGTTCTCAATGTTGAGCAAATCACTTATAATTTGAAAACTATTGCATTTAGAGAATTTAGTATAAATATGTTATTCAGCTACTTTTGGGTCAGCTATAACATAGTAAAATTTCAGACCTGTAGCTCATGGCATAGCTGAGTAATAGCTACTTTTAGGTTATCACTGTTGAGTAAATCACTTGTAACTTGGAAACTATTGCATTTAGAGTATTTTGTTGCAATATGTTATTCACCTATTTTGGGGTCAGCTATAACATAGTGAAGTTCCAGACCTGTGGCTCATTGCATAGCTGAGTAATAGCTACTTTGAAGTTCTCATTGTTGAGTAAATCAGTTATAATTGGAAAACTATTGCCTTTACAGAAATTTGTGCAAATATGTTATTCAGCTACTTTTGGGTCAGCTATAACATAGTGAAATTACAGACCTGTAGCTCATGGCACAACTGAGCAATAGCTATTCTCAGGCACTGACTGTTGAGTAAATCGGCTATAACTTGAAAAATATTGCATTTGGAGTATTTTGTTAAAATATATTGTTCACCTACTTTTGGGTTAGCTATAACATAGTGAAATTACAGACCTATAGCTCATGGCATAGCGGAGCAATAGCTATTTTCAGGTTCTCACTATTGAGTAAATCAGTTGTAACTTGAAAACTATTGCATTTACAGTATTTTGCTTAAATATGTTGTTCACCTACTTTTAGGTCAGCTATAACAGAGCAAAAATTCAGACATGTAGCTCATTGCATAGCTGAGTAATAGTTACTTTGAGGTTCTCACTCTTCAGTAAATCAGTAGTAACTTGAAAACTATTACATTTAGAGTATTTTGTTAAATATGTTATTCACAGACGTTTTGGTCAGCTATAACATAGTGAAATTGCAGACCTCTATGTCATGGCATAGCTGAGCAATAGCTACTTTCAGGTTCTCACTGTTGAGTAAATCATTGTATCCAACCTGTAGGAAATCATGGGCTGGGAATCTGTTAATATGGTCCGATTTGACCTTGGAACCCTCCTTCAAGGTCAAATGAGGATAGCCAAACATAAAAGTGCTTATAACTCGCTTATTATTGGTCCTAGAGGTTTGGAATGAAAACCAACCTATAGAAAATCATGAGCTGGGAATTTTTTGGTGTGGTCGGATTTCACCTTGGACCCCTCCTTCAAGGTCAAATGAGGATAGCCAATCTTAAAAGTGCTTATAACTCGCTTATTATTGGTCATTAGAGGTTTGGAATGGAAAACCAACCTATAGAAAATCATGGGCGGGGAATCTTTTGGTGTGGTCAGATTTCACCTTAGACCCTCCTTCCAGGTCAAACAAAGATAGCCAAACTTAGAGTGCTTATAATTCGCGTATTATTGGTCTTGGAGGTTTGGGATGGTAAACCAACATATAGGAAATCATGGGCTGGGATTCTTTTGGTGTGGTCAGATTTGACCTGGGACCCCTCCTTCAAGGTCAATTGAGGATAGCCAAACTTACAATTGCTTAGAACTTGCTTATTATTGGTCCTACAGGTTTGGGATGGTAAACAAGCTACAGGAAATCATGGGCTGGGAATTTTTTTGTGTGGTCGGATTTGACCTTGGACCCCTCCGTCAAGGTCAAACAAGGATAGCCAAACTTAAAAAGTGCCTATGACTCACTTATTATTGGTCGGAGAGGTTTGGGATGGTAAACCATCCTAAATTCTTTGGCTGGGAATCTTTTGGTATGGTCAGATTTGACCTTTGGACCCCTTCTTCATGGTCGAACGAGGATATTGCATTTATAGTATTTCTTTAAATATTTTTAACCTACTTTTTACACTTAAACAATTACCTTGTTACTTTATTTCATAATACCATTTGCAGGGCACAACTTTTTTGTCCTTTTTTTCTGTCAGCTTCAGAATATCTTTCGAACATGCTGTTCAGTTACCATTTACTGTATTTCTGTACAGCCCTTTCCCTGATAATTATGCTTTCCTCTCATTATCACCATCACAAATCAAAAACATTCAGTCAGCTGACACAGTGCCCGTTCACGGGCACTCTCCTCTTGTTTCAAATTTATTGACTCAAATCATACATAATTGAACTCATCAAAGTGTTTCACAAGCACTGTTATTGATATACAGGGTAAAACAAGGTTATAACAATTCATCAAAACATATTAAGCACTATCATTGGTATAAACAAATGAAACATAAAATAGCAATACATCAAAACATTACATTATCATTAGCACTGCCATTGATATAAGCGCTAAAATTGGCACAAAGAGCCTTTACTTCTTTATTGCAGCAATACTGAGTAGTTATCAAAGACAAACTCTTGCAGCAACCCTAATTACAAATTCTCATTGGGGAAAAAAGGCTCTTGGTTCTTTCATGATCTTTACAATAAATGGAAGCAGGTAATGAAAAATAAATTTATAAGCATATCATTAAGCGTCCCGCAAGGGACGCTTGTTTGTGTATGGGAGAGCTTCAGGCTCCGGCGGCTCCGGCGGCTCCGCATTTTGTTTTCCTTATAACTCTGTAACCGTTTGGCGGATTCTTTTCAAATTTGGCAGGTTTAGGCAGTAGCCTTGGGGAATTTTTTTGAATATGCTGCAGTGACATTTCAACCAATCAGAGAGGTCACATGACCAAAAATGTCTTTTTTCGATGGGGAAGCTTGTCCGGATGATAACTTGAAAGGAATTTTATCAATTCACCTGAAACTTGGCAAATACATTCATTCTATTAAAATCTGGAAATCATTAGATTTTGGCATTGATTGGTCAAGAAATGGCCGAGTAATTAATGATTAATTAATCATTACGAATTTTCCAAATAAGGAAAACACAAAAATGCTTATATCTCGAAAACCCTGCTAGATAGAGCGATTTCGACGAAATTTTTGACCCGCAGGGTATCTCTGCGGAGTAGTTTTCCCAATTTTCAAAAAATTTTTGTCTCGTCCAAAATGGCGGCCATTTTGAATTTTCGAAATTTTCGCAAAAATTGCAAAACACAAAAATGCTTATATCTCGAAAACCGTGCTAGATAGAGCGATTTCGACAAAATTTTTGACTCGCAGGATATCTCTGCGGAGTACTTTTCCCAATTTTCAAAAAAAATTTTCTCTCGCCAAAAATGGCGGCCATTTTGAATTTTCGAAATTTTCGCAAAAATTGCAAAACACAAAAATGCTTATATCTCGAAAACTGTGCTAGATAGAGCAATTTCGACGAAATTTTTGACCCGCAGGGTATCTGTGCAGAGTAGTTCTCCCAATTTTGAAAAAATTTTTGTCTCGCCAAAAATGGCGGCCATTTTGAATTTTCGAAATTTTCGCAAAAATTGCAAAACACAAAAATGCTTATATCTCGAAAACCGTGCTAGATAGAGCGATTTCGACAAAATTTTTGACCCGCAGGATATCTCTGCGGAGTACTTTTCCCAATTTTCAAAAAAAATTTTGTCTCGCCAAAAATGGCGGCCATTTTGAATTTTCGAAATTTTCGCAAAAATTGCAAAACACAAAAATGCTTATATCTCGAAAATCCCGCAAGATAGAGCGATTTCGACGAAATTTTTGACCCACAGGGTATATCTGCAGAGTAGCCATGCCAATTTTCAAAAAAATTTTGTCTCGCCAAAAATGGCGGCCATTTTGAATTTTCGAATTTTTCGCAAAAATTGCAAAACATAAAAATGCTTATATCTCGAAAACCCTGCTAGATAGAGCCATTTCGACGAAATTTTTGACCCATAGGGTATCTCTGCAGAGTAGCCATGCCAATTTTCAAACAAAAAATTTCTCACAAAAATGGAGGCCATTTTGAATTTTCGAATTTTTTGCAAAATTGCAAAACACAAAAATGCTTATATCTCGAAAACCGTGCTAGATAGAGCGATTTCGACGAAATTTTTGACCCACAGGGTATCTCAGCAGAGTAGCCATGCCAATTTTCAAAAAAATTTTGTCTTGCCAAAAATGGCGGCCATTTTGAATTTTTGCGCAAAAATTGCAAAACACAAAAATGCTAATATTTCGAAAACCGTGCTACATAGAGCGATTTCGACGAAATTTTTTATCTTCAGGGTATCTCTGCAGAGCAACTATCCCAAAGAGCTTTCACTTGGTGAAGTTTCAGACCCATAGCTAATTGCTCACCTACTCAAAAAGAGTAAATGCGAATTACCTCTAAAAGTATTGCAGATGGCCAATTTTTCTCAAATAACTCATTCACCTACTTTTGGAAGAGCTTTCACTTGGTGAAGTTTCAGACCCGTAGCTAATTACTCACCTACTCAAAATGAGTAAATGCTAATTATCTCAAAAACTATTGCAGATACCCAATTTTTATCAAATAACTCATTCATGTACTTTTGGGAGAGCTTTCACATGGTGAAGTTTCAGACCCGTAGATGATTACTCACCTACTCAAAATGAGTAAATGCGATTTATCTCTTAAAAGTATTGCAGATAGCCAATTTTTGTCAAATAACTCATTCACCTACTTTTGGAAGAGCTTTCACACACGAAAATGAAAAATTGTGAATATCTCGGAAAAGCTATTTCTTCTGCTTTAATGCTCGGCGGGAGATACACACCGCAGCAATGGTCTTGACAAAAATTTTTGTCTCCCCAAAAATGGTGGCCATTTTGAATTTTCAAAGTTTTTGCAAAACACAAAAATGCTTATATCTCGAAAACCGTGCTATATGCAGCATACTCAACAAAATTTTGGACCTGCTGGGTATCTCTGCAGAGTAGCCATGCCAATTTTCAAAATATTTTTGTCTCGCCAAATATAGCGGACATTTTTAATTTTTTTATTTTTTGCAAAACACAAAAATGCTTATATCTTGAAAACCATGCTAGATAGAGCAGACTGCGCTGACTTTGGTTGCCACAACAGTATAAAGGTAGAAACGAAGCATTTTCTTAATACTTTAGCACTCACCTTTATAGCCTTTTCGGGACGCTTTGTTTTTGCTATGCAAAAACATTATCTTTTTTTTTGCGAGCGATCCTCTAGTTATTATAAGATTTCCTAATTATGAGCAGCTAAACAAAAGAAAATTTTAAGGCAATCTGAGTAGGAATCAAGGGACCTTTAGTGTGTGCAACCTAGCAAAAAGACATACTATGACTTTATTTGCAATATGAAGACAACTTGTAAAATTTAAAACAATATTAAAACAACTTTTAAAAAGTCACCGGCCAATTGTCCTACCCCCAAAAAAGTCACCGGCCAATGGTCCCACCGGCCAGTTGTCCACCGGCCAGTTGTCTACTGGCCAATTGTCCACCGGCCAATTGTCCCGGATTCCCTTAAATGATACTCTATTTACTTAAGCTTTCTACTAAAGGCAAAGTGAGAGGTAGATATATATTCCCAGTCATTCACAAGTAGCATTGTTTTGTACAGTGTCAACTTAAACAAATACAGAGGGAAGCCAAAACCCCCTCCACCCTAGCTACCTGTTGTCTCAGTGTAAGAGACTCAGGCTGGTCAATTAGTCCAGTCTGCTTAAGGTTAATGTAAGATGGCCTTACATTTATTCAGGAGTGATATCAAAACACCATTATAAGTGTAGGCAATGATGATAGGAAAAGAGATTGCTAACCATATTGTAAACTTCAACAGCTATAAGCTATGTTTAAGTGACACATTTGATGGCCAGGAATATTGGACACAATTGCAATTGGGAATTTAGTAGCTGGCATTCATTAAAACAGATGGTAACCGCAATAAAATCTGGGTTCATAAATCCCTCGCAATGACTTTTGTGTCAATTGTTTTGTGAGATAAAAACTTATACAAAATAAAAGCCAAGGGCATTGTAACACCTTCTGCCTCAAGATTCATTGCACACAATATCTCTTGTCACTGGAAATCTTATTCCTTCTAAAGTTGACACATGTCACACCTGAGTTATTGACAGATTATGGAAATATATATAGTGAAATAAAAAAATTATTAGGTAGCTATTGCTTTTACTTATATCCAATAATCTCAGTCTCTTAAGTGTCACACTCTTGTCTCTTGATATTTTTAATCTGCCTTTTTACCCTGAATGATTTAAAATATTAAAGTAGTATTCACTATTTTTGTTTTAACTGTTTAAATGTTTGGCATTGATCCTGTATACTTTCTACATTGTTTATAGTAACTTATCTGCTATTTAAGTCACTTTTTTTTTCCAGTTTTGTCCATTTTTTTCCGGTTTTATCTAGAAAAAGGGGGATTTCATCCAGTTTTATCCACTGTCCTGGAAAAAATAGGTTTTGTCCAGAAAAAACCCAACCTTGGCCACTTTGAAGTACTGATTACAAAATAATGTAAGCCTTTTTTCTGTCGCACTTTATCCCTAATTGCAGTTTGAGGTTCTAGCTGGATGTATTTGTATTTATATTTGGACTCTGTGTATCTGTATTTGTATTTGCCTTCTGAAAAGCATCTGTATTTGTATTTGTATCTGTATTTGCCGATGGAGAAATTACTGCATTTGTATTTACAATCTTTTTTCTGTATTTGTCCCAACCCTGTATGGTATCAAGATGTTTCGACCCTCTGGATGTTTCGACCGTGTTTTTTTCAGAGGTTTCGACCTACTTTTATCAGACAGTTCAACCTATGTTATGGCCGTGAGTTCTGTAGTTTAAAGGTGAATTCTGTAGTTTAAAGTAGGGCTGCAACGATTCTTCGGTTACTCGGAAACGAAACAATTCAGTTTACTACTCGAGGCAAGAAAAGTGAACCGGGTCTTCGAAAACAACTAAACATAGACATAAAGTCAACTACAATTATTTTAATTATTTTTTGTAAAATATATGAATATATTTATATATTTTACTAATATAAGGTGTTTCCGTTTTAATTTTTTATATTTTAAGCATTTGCAAACGTTGATTGTTTGTGTAACAATGTTTTTATAAGGCCGCATTTTAATATAACGTATTTCAAAGACGCCTCAAATCTCACAATATAAACATGCTTAAAGTTTCCGGTATTTTGCATTGTAAATGCGTCTTTTTTCCAAAATTCAATGAATTATCAAGATTATTTTCTGTTGTATACATTTTATAAGGTGTAATATGTCTAAATATGATGAAGTTTATTTCGTGGGCGTTAATCAAGCGATTAACCTAATCCGAGTCGATTCTTCCAAACCGAGGAATCGAGGCGCATTTTCGGACTCGCTTGCAGCCTTAGTTTAAAGTGAGTTCTGTAGTTTATAAAGTATTTGACCTTCATTGAGAAGTTCATTTTATAAAATATTGCAACGAAATGCTACGGGAAATCCGTGTCCTTATATCTTCTCATGAATATTAATGACTTGGGTGCTATGGCCATGAGTTCTGTAGTTTAAAGTATTTGACCTTTGTCGCGGGGTCCTTTTTATAAAATATTGCAAGGAAATGCTAGGGGAAATCTGTAGTTTAATTTGATCCTCATCTATTCGTCCATTTTATAAAATACTGCAAGGAAATATGCATCCACACGTAAAAAAATGGGTCGAATCGCCTGGCAAAAGTAGGTCTAAACGTCCGGAAAAAAGCGGGTCGAAACGTCCGGAAGGTTGAAACGTCTGGTAATCTTTCATATTTGGATTGAACAGAAATGGACTAGTGGTGGTGGACCAATTCACGCCCGGGTAGTCGGGTACCAATTCAGGCCCAACCCCAGTTTTCTTGAAGATTTGTAATTAAGCGTCCCTTGAAAAGGGGACGCTTATTGGTTTCACCCCTGGTTTTCAGTCAGCCGCCGCAGCCGCCGCATTATCGTCTCCCTTGAATATCTCCCTTGTTATTAGGCCTATCCAAATGATATGTGGCAGTTGTCTGCTATAGGCGTGGGGAAATTTTTTGACAGGCATAAATTTGACCTTTGACCTTTATCAAGGTCACATCAAAAATTCCAAAAAAAATTTACTTCCTTTTCACTAGATTTCCTCAGAAAGTACCAGGTGTGGGTCAACCAAATTTGGTATGCACATTCCCGAAGAATCTAGGCGCCAGTCGATATTGGGATCAATCGGGCCATAATTGACTGATTGACAGGCGATTGATTATCGGTTCATAAAAAATTTGCTAAGATTAAGCCTTGAACTCGCTTATTATTGCTCCTACAGGTTTGGGATGGTATACCAACATATAGGAAATCATGTGCTGGGAATCTTCTGGTGTGGTCAGATTTGACCTTGGGCCCCTCGTTCAAGGTCAAACGAGCATAGCCAAACCTAAAAGTGCTTATAACTCGCTTATTGTTGGTCCTAGAGGTTTGGGATGGTATACCCACATATAGGAAATCATCGGCTGGAAATCTTTTGGTGTGGTCAGATTTGACCTTGGGCCCCTCGTTCAAGGTCAAACGAGGATAGCCAAACCTAAAAGTGCTTATAACTCGCTTATTATTGGTCCTAGAGGTTTGGGATGGTAAACCAACATATAGGAATTCATGGGCTGGGAATCTTTTGGTGTAGTCAAATTTGACCTTGGGCCTCTTTTTCAAGGTCAAACGAGCATAGCCAAACATAAAAGTGCTTATAACTCGCTTATTATTGGTCCTAGAGGTTTGGGATGGTGAACCAACATATAGGAAATCATGGGCTAGGAATCTTCTGGTGTGGTCGGATTTGACCTTGGGCCCCTCGTTCAAGGTCAAACGAGGCTAGCCAAACGTAAAAGTGCTTATAACTCGCTTATTATTGGTCCTAGAGGTTTGGGATGGTAAACGAACATATAGGAAATCATGGGCTGGGAATCTTCTGGTGTGGTCGGATTTGACCTTGGGCCCCTCGTTCAAGGTCAAACGAGCATAGCCAAACTTAAAAGTGCTTAAAACTGGCTTATTATTGGTCCTAGAGTTTTGGGATGGTATACCAACATATAGGAAATCATGGGCTGGGAATCTTTTGGTGTGGTCGGATTTGACCTTGGGCCTCTCCTTCAAGGTCAAATGAGCATAGCCAAACTTAGAAGTGCTTATAACTCGCTTATTATTGGTCCTACAGGTTTGGGATGGTAAACCAACCTATAAGAAATCATGGGCTGGGAATCTTCTGGTGTGGTCAGATTTGACCTTGCACCTCTTCTTCAAGGTCAAACGAGCATAGCCAAACATAAAAGTGCTTATAACTCTCTTATTATTGGTCCTAGAGGTTTGGGATGGTAAACCAACATGTAGGAAATCATGTGCTGGGAATATTTTGGTGTGGTGGGATTTGACCTTGGGCCTCTTCTTCAAGGTCAAATGAGCATAGCCAAACATAAAAGTGCTTATAACTTGCTTATTATTGGTCCTAGAGGTTTGGGATGGTATACCAACATATAGGAAATCAAGTGCTGGGAATCTTCTGGTGTGGTCAGATTTGACCTTGGGCCCCTCGTTCAAGGTCAAACGAGGATAGCCAAACCTAAAAGTGCTTATAACTCGCTTATTATTGGTCCTAGAGGTTTGGGATGGTAAAGCAACATATAGGAAATCATGGGCTGGGAATCTTCTGGTGTGGTCGGATTTGACCTTGGGCCCCTCGTTCAAGGTCAAACGAGGCTAGCCAAACATAAAAGTGCTTATAACTCGCATATTATTGGTCCTAGAGGTTTGGGATGGTAAACCAACATATAGGAAATCATGGGCTGGGAATCTTCTGGTGTGGTCGGATTTGACCTTGGGCCCCTCGTTCAAGGTCAAATGAGGCTAGCCAAACTTAAAAGTGCTTATAACTCGCTTATTATTGGTCCTAGAGTTTTGGGATGGTATACCAACATATAGGAAATCATGGGCTGAGAATCTTTTGGTGTGGTCGGATTTGACCTTGGGCCTCTCCTTCAAGGTCAAACGAGTATAGCCAAACTTAGAAGTGCTTATAACTCGCTTATTATTGGTCCTACAGGTTTGGGATGGTAAACCAACCTATAGGAAATCATGGGCTGGGAATCTTTTGGTGTGGTGGAATTTGACCTTGGGCCTCTCCTTGAGCATAGCCAAACTCAAAAGTGCTTATAACTCGCTTATTATTGGCCCTAGAGGTTTGGAATGGTAAACCAACATATAGGAAATCATAGGCTGGGAATCTTTTGGTGTGGTCAGATTTGACCTTGCACCTCTTCTTCAAGGTCAAACGAGCATAGCCAACATAAAAGTGCTTATAACTCGCTTATTATTGGTCCTAGAGGTTTGGGATGGTATACCAACATGTAGGAAATCATGTGCTGGGAATCTTTTGGTGTGGTGGGATTTGACCTTGGGCCTCTTCTTCAAGGTCAAACGAGCATAGCCAAACATAAAAGTGCTTATAACTCGCTTATTATTGGTCCTAGAGGTTTGGGATGGTATACCAACATATAGGAAATCAAGTGCTGGGAATCTTCTGGTGTGGTCAGATTTGATCTTGGGCCCCTCGTTCAAGGTCCAACGAGGATAGCCAAACCTAAAAGTGCTTATAACTCGCTTATTATTGGTCCTAGAGGTTTGGGATGGTAAAGCAACATTAGGAAATCATGGGCTGGAAATCTTCTGGTGTGGTCGGATTTGACCTTGGGCCCCTCGTTCAAGGTCAAACGAGGCTAGCCAAACATAAAAGTGCTTATAACTCGCTTATTATTGGTCCTAGAGTTTTGGGATGATATACCAACATATAGGAAATCATGGGCTGGGAATCTTTTGGTGTGGTCGGATTTGACCTTAGGCCTCTCCTTCAAGGTCAAACGAGTATAGCCAAACTTAGAAGTGCTTATAACTCGCTTATTATTGGTCATACAGGTTTGGAATGGTAATCCAACATATAGGAAATCGTGGGCTGGGAATCTTTTGGTGTGGTCAGATTTCACCTTGGGCCTCTTCTTCAAGGTCAAACTAGCATAGCCAAACATAAAAGTGCTTATAACTCGCTTATTATTGGTCCTACAGGTTTGGGATGGTAAACCAACATATAGGAAATCATGTGCTGGGAATCTTCTGGTGTGGTCGGATTTGACCTTGGGCCCCTCGTTCAAGGTCAAACGAGGATAGCCAAACTTAAAAGTGCTTATAACTCGCTTATTATTGCTCCTAGAGTTTTGGGATGGTATACCAACATGTAGGAAGTCATGTGCTGGGAATCTTCTGGTGTGGTCAGATTTGACCTTGGGCCCCTCGTTCAAGGTCAAACGAGGATAGCCAAACTTAGAAGTGCTTATAACTCGCTTATTATTGGTCCTAGAGGTTTGGGATAGTAAAGGAACATGTAGGAATTCATGGGCTGGGAATCTTCTGGTGTGGTCGGATTTGACCTTGGGCCTCTCCTTCAAGGTCAAACGAGCATAGCCAAACTTATAAGTGCTTATATCTTGCTTATTATTGATCCTAGAGGTTTGGGATGGTAAATGAACATGTAGGAAATCATGGACTGGGAATCTTATGGTGTGGAGGGATTTGACCTTGGGCCTTTCCCTCAAGGTCAAACGAGGATAGCCAAGCATAAAAGTGCTTATAACTCGCTTATTATTAGGCCTAGAGGTTTGGGATGGTATACCAACATATAGGAAATCAAGTGCTGGGAATCTTCTGGTGTGGTCAGATTTGACCTTGGGCCCCTTGTTCAAGGTCAAACGAGGATAGCCAAACCTTAAAGTGCTTATAACTCGCTTATTATTGGTCCTAGAGGTTTGGGATTGCATACCAACATATAGGAAATCATGGGCTGGGAATCTTTTGGTGTGGTTGGATTTGACCTTGGGCCTCTCCTTCAAGGTCAAACGAGCATAGCCAAACTTAAAAGTGCTTATAACTCGCTTATTATTGGTCATACAGGTTTGGAATGGTAATCCAACATATAGGAAATCGTGGGCTGGGAATCTTTTGGTGTGGTCAGATTTCACCTTGGGCCTCTTCTTCAAGGTCAAACTAGCATAGCCAAACATAAAAGTGCTTATAACTCGCTTATTATTGGTCCTACAGGTTTGGGATGGTAAACCAACATATAGGAAATCATGTGCTGGGAATCTTCTGGTGTGGTCGGATTTGACCTTGGGCCCCTCGTTCAAGGTCAAACGAGGATAGCCAAACTTAAAAGTGCTTATAACTCGCTTATTATTGCTCCTAGAGTTTTGGGATGGTATACCAACATGTAGGAAGTCATGTGCTGGGAATCTTTTGGTGTGGTCAGATTTGACCTTGGGCCCCTCGTTCAAGTTCAAACGAGGATAGCCAAACTTAGAAGTGCTTATAACTCGCTTATTATTGGTCCTAGAGGTTTGGGATGGTAAACGAACATCTAGGAATTCATGGGCTGGGAATCTTCTGGTGTGGTCGGATTTGACCTTGGGCCTCTCCTTCAAGGTCAAACGAGCATAGCCAAACTTAGAAGTGCTTATAACTTGCTTATTATTGATCCTAGAGGTTTGGGATGGTAAATGAACATGTAGGAAATCATGGACTGGGAATCTTCTGGTGTGGAGGGATTTGACCTTGGGCCTTTCCCTCAAGGTCAAACGAGGATAGCCAAACTTAGAAGTGCTTATAACTCCCTTATTATTGGTCCTAGAGGTTTGGGATGGTAAACCAACATGTAGGAAATCATGGACTGGGAATCTTCTGGTGTGGAGGGATTTGACCTTGGGCCTTTCCCTCAAGGTCAAACGGTGATAGCCAAACTTAGAAGTGCTTATAACTCGCTTATTATTGGTTGTAGAGGTTTTGGGTGTGAAACCAACCTATAGGAAATCGTTTGGCTTTCCTAAAATTAATACTGCTAATATCCTATATTACTTACCTACAGATAAGTTGTGTTATAAATTCAGGTGTAACAAGTCATATCTTCTGTGTAAATGACTAAAGACAAGGTACACATGTTATTCTACTAACTCATCTTACAATCACATGGAAGTTGTTTTTTTATGTTTTTGAAATGTTTCACAGTTGGCCTTCATATCTCTCACAAGTCTATTTACTTTGCAACCTGGTTTTGTAAAAATATACAGGCTCATACCACCTTAGTAGTAGATTCAACCCTTTTTTTAACACTCACTAAATGAGAATTGCCACTGGGAGAAAGACACTGTTGTAAACTTCAAGGATGAAAACACCATGTAGCCTTGTTAAGATGCACTGATTGTTTCCCCAATTTAATCAGCTCTTGAATATCAGACCAGTTTATATCATTGTCCGATGGTATATTGGTGATCGATGTGCCTAAGATGAATACAAATAATATTTCACAAGTCCATATAATAATATACATTGCATTGTATTCACTTTATTTCCTGTAATATGCCACAGTACATTATAAAAATAATATCCTGTGTTACTGACATTATATACAGATAATATAGGTTTCACATAATTTGTTAATTTATACACTGGACACATTTTTTGTTAATGAAAGCAATGACCTACAATATTATAATTGCTTCATTTTTAAAGCCAGCAATGTACACAAGTGGAATAGATTGAAATATACGAAGTCTGGGACAGGTAACATTTCATCCCACTTTATAAAAACAACTTGTGCACTCTTATTAGCCTTGCCACAGGCATTTATATGTACAATATAGACACAACAGTTTGATTGCATTATAAGTATTTTTCATAATGTTCGCAAATATTTTCTGAAAAATGTGCTGGAAATTATGTTAAAAAATCAAATCAAATATAATTTAAAATAAAAAAGAAAGTGCATTTGTTTGTCAATGTCTAGCAGTCTACTGATGAAGTCAGATTCTCCAATTTCCAGCACTTCAGTCATGCAGTGTACATACATGGGTTTTACCCATGATTGAGTTTATGAAATCTTATTATTGGTTATTAAGTGGTCCATCTGAGGAGCTCTGATGATCAGTAATGCACAAAAAAAATTATGGTTTCTTTGTTTCTATGTCAGCTGACATGGTATCACTCTGCATTGTCTGGTATGCATCCACATCCTCATGAACAACTCCAAAAGTACAAGGCCCATAGACATGCTTTTACATTTAAAAGATACCTTGTCTATTGAGGATGATAAATTGTTCAAGGCATGCATATCGGTCTGTTCATCTGTTAGGAATCTTCTGATGTGGTTAGATTTGGCCTTGGGCCCTGTTTAGAGGTATACAGTTGTAAGTAGAGACTTTGGGAAAGGCTAAGACAGTTATGAAGTGGAGTATGCAGTCCAAGTATATCAGTTTATGGGAATGACCTCCTCTTGAACTGTAGGATCCTTTTATAAAGGTAAACAGCAGTAGTTAAATGTTGGGAACAAGACCAACAATACATTTATATATGTGTGTCTGTGATTATACAATACGATAGAAAGATATAACTTCTGTGTAACTCTCTTGCAATTCTTAATAAAATATATTATTATAAACATGTCAGGTGTGTGACTATTAGAGAGGAATACATCTCATAATAGGATACGAATAGTGATAACAGCATATAATGCACAGAACATTGAAAATATTCTGAATGGCTTTTGTTAATATCCCTTTTCCAGCTCCAATGAAGGTGAAAGGCGACTTATTTAGTAATTGGACATTTTTCATAGCTGAATGGCAAAATAACAAAATTGCCACTGGACTAAGGGAGAAATAAAAGAATGTAAGGGTTGCAACTTTAAGATCTGTTATGGGTAGAGATTGTTTTAGATTCTTAAGAAATCACGAGATATCAGATGAAAACTGCAAAGATCCAGCAAAGTGTAGAAAGGCACTGGAAAGTTATTTCAAACCAACCCAAAATGAGATTTACGGATTGTATATGTTCTGTTCATGTGATGAAGGACCCAATGAAAATGTGGATCAGTGGGTTAACAGACCAAGACTACTTTCAAAGTCTTGCAACTTTGAAGCAATGACTGACAGTTTGTTAAGAGACCATGTCGTTTTCTTGGGACAAAAGACAAGGCTACAAGAGCACGGATGTTTAGAGAGAAGGTAAAAAAGTCAATCTGAATGAAGCAGTTGAAATTCTGAGAGCTAGTGAAGTAGCTGCTTAACACATAACATAAAGGAGTTTGACCAAGGGACATCTGAGGAAGTGGTACACTTCAACAATCAGGAGAAGGCTAACAGATGTCCAGCAAAAATTCTCTACTTATAACTGTGTACGCCTAATCAGGCCCCTCCTTCAAGGTCAAATGAGGGTAGGCAAACTTAAAAGTGCTTATAACTTGCTTATTATTGAAAAATGCTGTTTATCTTCAAAACCATGTTAGTTGTCCTTTTCCATTGGATACATCAAATGCGTCCTTGGACTATTTTTTTAATGAATTTTAACATAATTTTTAAGACATTAAAATTCATGAAATCGTGCACTAAATCAATTATAACTAAAAAAGTATTGCATTTACAGTATTTTGTTAAAGTATGTTACTCAGCTACTTTATCCATAGCTACAACAAGGTAACTTGGAAACCTTTCCCAATAGCTAAGTGAGTAAAAGCTACTTCCTGACTTTTCAGTAGCTTCCATAGTTAGTAAAATTACTTGTAAATTGAAAACTATTGCATTTAGAGAATTTTTTATAAATATGTTATTAAATTACTTTTGGGTGAGCTATAATATGGTAAAATTGCAGACCTGTAGGTCGTTGCATATCTGAGCAATATTTACTTTCAGGTTTTCACTGTTGCATAAATCACTTGTAACTTGAAAACTATTGCTGTTAGAGAATTGTGTTTAAATATGTTATTCACCTACTTTTGGATGAGCTACAGCATAGTAATATTGCAGACCTGTAGCTCATTGCATAGCTGAGCAAAAGCTACCTTCGTTTTCTCACTGTTGAGTAAATCGGTTGTATTTTGATAACTATTACATTTAGAGCTTTTTCTGTAAATTTGTTATTCATCTACTTTTTTATCAGCTATAACATTGTGAATTTTGCAGACTACTTTATCCATAGCTACAATAGTGTGAGTAACTTGGAAACCTTTCCCAATAGCTAAGTTAGTAATAGCTACTTTGTGACCTTTCAGTAGCTTCCGTAATGAGTAAATCACGTGTAACTTGAAAACTATTTCATTTACAGCATTTTCTTTAAATATGTTATTCACCTACTTTCTTTGTCAGCTATAAGATAGTTTACTTTTTAGACCTGTAGCTCATTGCATTTTATATAAAACTTACAAGCTGTAGGGACACTTTGTTTTTGTGTACAAAAACCTTTTGTCTAGTTTTTCATAGAGAAGATTTTTACCACATCATAGATAATCATCAAATTGATCATTTACATTTTGTAGTATATTGTTTAACTGTGTTTAACTTTAATATTGTTTTGTATAATTTAGGGGTGGGCATAAATAGGTACACGGGCGTGAATTGGTCCACCACCACTAGCTAGATTTGTGAAATGCCGTTATCTCAAATTTTGAATCCAAAATGAAAAAAATAACACAAACCACTGTTGACCTTTTGCATCAACATCATTATGTGATGTCAGAATAACGGTTTCAGTAAACAACGTCCATTTTGGATGACAAAACATGGATTATTAGTTATGCACTTTGACAAAAAATTAAACTCATGCCTTTATAAATCATATATTTGAGTTCTGTAAAAAGGGAAATAATTCTAAATATATTTCCTTAATGAAGCATAGCTTTTGAAAATTTATTATTTTGTCTTTAATTATTATTATGATATTTTGTAGGAACTTTATTAGTTTTCATTTGCGCTAGAGAAACATTTACACTAAAAATATATAGCGAAAGTACACAATTTTTATGTCAGCTGACTTGTCAGTCAGCTGACATTATGTCATCACTCTGCGGCGTGGGCGTCCGCGTACGCTTCCGCGTGAACAACTTCTTCTCCAAAACTACAAGGCCTAGAGACATGCTGTTTTTTTTAAAAGATACCTTATCTATCGAGGATGAAAAATTGTTCAAGGCATGCAAATCTGTCTGTTCGTCTGTTTGCTAGAGACATTACAAGGGGGGTACCCCCACCAAAAGTGTGAAAATTTCAACTTTTTATAACAATTTTCTCAGTGACTATTGCAGGGGTTTCTCTCATATTTTGCATATATGTACTAGGCCAGAGGTAGATTCTCTTGTGTGAGTATGAGACCTGGATCTGTCTTACTTTTTTTTTAATAATTTTTAATGCATTAAAATTCATGAAATCATGCACTAAATCACTTATAACTTCAAAAGTGTTGCATTTACAGCATTTTGTGAAAATATGTTGTTCAGCTACTTTTTTCATAGCTACAATATGGTGAGTAAGTTGGGTGTCTGTCTCAATAGCTAAGTGAGTAATAGCTACTTTTGGGCTTTTCAGTAACTTCCATCATGAGTAAAATCACTTGTAACTTAAAAACTATTGCATTTAGAGAATTTCGTATAAATATGTTATTCAGCTACTTTTGGGCCAGCTATAACATAGTAAAATTTCAGACCTGTAGCTCATGGCATAGCTGAGTAATAGCTACTTTTAGGTTATCACTGTTGAGTAAATCACTTATAACTTGAAAACTATTGCATTTAGAGTATTTTGTTTCAATATGTTATTCACCTATTTTGGGGTCAGCTATAACATAGTGAAGTTTCAGACCTATGGCTCATTTCATAGCTGAGTAATAGCTACTTTGAAGTTCTCACTGTTGAGTAAATCAGTTATAATTGGAAAACTATTGCATTTACAGAAATTTGTGCAAATATGTTATTCAGCTACTTTTGGGTCAGCTATAACATAGTGAAATTATAGACCTATAGCTCATGGCACAACTGAGCAATAGCTATTCTCAGGTACTGACTGTTGAGTAAATCAGCTATAACTTGAAAAATATTGCATTTGGAGTATTTTGTTAAAATATATTGTTCGCCTACTTTTGGGTCAGCTATAACATAGTGAAATTACAGACCTATAGCTCATGGCATAGCGGAGCAATAGCTATTTTCAGGTTCTCACTATTGAGTAAATCAGTTGTAGCTTGAAAACTATTGCATTTACAGTAGTTTGCTTAAATATGTTGTTCACCTACTTTTGGGTTAGCTATAACATAGTAAAATTTCAGACATGTAGCTCATTGCATAGCTGAGTAATAGTTCCTTTGAGGTTCTCACTGTTGAGTAAATCAGTTGTAACTTGAAAACTATTACATTTAGAGTAATTTGTTAAATATGTTATTCACAGAATTTTTGGTCAGCTATAACATAGTGAAATTGCAGACCTCTATGTCATGGCATAGCTGAGCAATAGCTACTTTCAGGTTCTCACTGTTGAGCAAATCATTGTATCCACTGGATAGCCGCAGTGTGTAGAGAGAGATTTCACCATTACTGCTCTGATGAAAAAAAATATTATAGCTAGCTTTCTTAAGTTTGCAGTATATATTAATAACCATAAAATGTTGTCTGGGAATATTTTTGGCCTCATTTTGAGAAACAAGATGGCCGCCACAGGTGTTTTTTGTCAGTCATGAAAAGTGCTTATATCTCCCTTATTATTGATCCTAGAGGTTTGGGATGATAAACCAACCTGTAGGAAATCATGGGGTGGGAATCTTTTGGTGTGGTCAGATTTGACCTTCAATGACCCCTCCTTCAAGGTCAAACAAGGATAGCCAAACTTAAAAGTTCTTATAACTCGCTTATTATTGGTCCCAGAGGTTTGGGATGGTAAACAGACAGGAAATCATGGGCTGTGAATCTGTTGATATGGTCCGATTTGACCTTGGAACCCTCCTTCAAGGTCAAATGAGGATAGCGAAAATTGAAAGTGCCTACAACTCGCTTATTATTGGTGACAGAGATTTGGGATGGTAAACCATCCCATAGGAAATCATTGGCTCGGAATCTTTTGGTATGGTCAGATTTGACCTTTGGACCCCTCCTTCAAGGTCAAATGAGGACAGCCAAGCTTAAAAGTGCTTATAACTCATTTATAATTGGTCCTAGAGGTTTGGAATGGTAAACCATAGGAAACCATGGGCTGGGAATGTATTTGTGTGGTTAGATTTGACCTTGGACCCCTTCTTCAAGTTCGAACGAGGATATTGCATTTGTAGTATTTCTTTAAATATGTTTTAACCTATTTTTTACACTTAAACAATTACCTTGTTATTTTCCTTCATAATACCATTTACAGGGCACAACTTTTTTATCCTTTTCTTCTGTCAGCTTCGGAATTTCTTTCGAACTTGCTGTTCAGTTACCATTTACTGTATTTCTGTACAGCCCTTTTCCTGATAATTATTCTGTCCTCTAATCACCTTCACAAATCAAAAACACTCAGTCAGCTGACACAGTGCCCGTTCACGGGCACTCTCCTCTTGTTAAATTATTATTTCTCTTTATTTATTTTATAATTAACTTTTAAAATAAGGTATCTCTTCCCAATCATCCCATGTCTGTTACACAGACATGTTCGTTCAAGCGTGATGTTTGCCATCTAAATTATAATACTGTTCGTGCTGGGACGATGTTTGCAAACTTCGGTACTGTCGCTCGCTGGCTCAATGCCAGGCAACGATTGGTAAAATTTAATTACATTCGATAATTGCTAAATTCATTTCTTTCAATTCTTTGTAGCCTTTTTGTCATATTAAAAACCATATTTAGTGAAAATTTTGTACATTTACCAATTAAAATCACATAGCTAGCCGTAAATGTAAAGTTATATATATTATAAACAGAGAACAATTTGGGGTTTTCCCACTGTTGTCAAGGTGATCATAAATCAGCCAATCCCATGCGAGGACACGGAAAGCATTGCACAGAGTGAGGTAGATGCTTCTAAAATAGTTTTAGGTTATATTTGTGATAATTTGCCTTGTTTTTATTCAACATTTCATTTTTTTTTGTGTCTGGTTCACTGGTTCACACCTTTAACTCCATGATCGGCAATGAATGATCTTTGTCACACTGGTCCTATTTGAACATCGACAGGTAAAATCACCGCAATCTCCCAGCACTACGTACTGTAGTATTGCTACACAAGATGCAAAGGTCAATAAATATAATAAAAATCACTTAGTTTTTAAAATTTTCTGCCACAATTGGCTGCCATTATTTTGTAAAGTAATATAGGTATTCCAATGAATCTGAATCCATTGATCTTACTCAGGAGGTAGATCAACAGATTCGTAATCCAGATTAAGATTCCAGTCACATCACATGCGAATCTGTAAATCTGAGGAATCTAGATTCAACAGATTATGGTCATGAAAGACGCCTAATAGCATTCTACTAGTGAATGCCCACCCTGTGATTAATATTTGTAATTTAAATTATATTAACAGCTTTACATTTTGTTCTTCTATGACTAAATTATCAAATGATATGCACTATAATTAACAATTTGAGTATAATTTGTAACATTTTAAATTTTAATAAATAGCTCCTTTTATGGGCTGTTTAACTGCAAAGCAAGATACTAGTAAATGCCCTTTTTGTAGAAAAATGGAAGCATTTGTCCTTGACCTCTAAGAAAGAAATATAAGGCGGTAGTGTGAGAGTTAATGCCAATGGATCAATAATAAGCTCAAAGGTCAAGATGTATCTTTCTTAGCTTCTTTATATGTCTTTTATATTTTCTTAGCTTTCTTATTTACTTCTTGGATAATCTGAAAACTGAGAAATAAGACTGCAGATACTTTTCATTGAGTATAATTAACCAATTGATTTAAAGGACTAATGAATGCTGCTTGTAGAAAGTGGTATATTGTATGTAGTACTTCAAATTTATGGAATGACTTAGAAATCCAACTCATGAATACTCGTAAACAAACATTGTTTTCTCAACTGCTGGTTTTATTGTCCATTTTTGTCCAAATCTGTCAAAATAGGTACTAGTAAAGGGATCATATATCAATATTTCAATATCGATCGATATGTTTTCTAAGTTTCAATATCAATACTAAAACTTGGAATTTCAATATCATTTCCAGCATCCACCAGGAAGAATTTTCAAAATAGTTTTGTAGTTTATCAGTTCCCTGTAGTTTATTCATCAATATTTGTGCATTAAAAGATTTTTTTGTGAGATTTTTCATGAAATTTAATTGCTTTTGCAGGCTGGTTATATTAATATCGATCGATATGCAAAGCCAAAATAGAGTACGATATTGATATTGAAATTGCATTACAATCCCTACACTAATAGGTACATAATGTAAATCAAGACAAAAATACACAAATAATGGGGAATATTAAACTGCAAGGATTGCGAATATTTGAACAGAATATGTATCTCCATTTAACAAGATATTGTTTGAGTGACTGTTTGAGTTTAGTACTGATGTGACATAAAAATATCGTAACACTGCTAGATCCACTGTCCCCGGGTGTATACATGTGTTGTGGGGCGAGATTGAGGTTATAAAGTGTCATAAGCGAAACATGGCAGTTTTCAACATATCACTGAAAGTCTGTAAAAGGCACAAAAATATGGGATAAAAGCTTATAATTTCTTCAGATTTTGTGTATGTTTCTAATATTTTAACTCTTTCTTCCATTGTATGTGTTGACAAGTGAAGTGGCGGTTTTTAAATCTCATCACAATATTTCAGTAAAATGCTCTTGATACCATGATACTGGACCTACCGACCCATCCCTACTTGGTACTCAGGACTACTGCCTTTTGACCAATTTTTGGCGGGTGCAAATTAAGGCGACCTGTAAATAAAATGTTCATATATCTGTAGCAGCCGCATATCTTCAGGACCTTTTGATGTGCATTTGTCATATTCAGTTCAGAAACTGGGATCAAGTAAAGAGTGAGGCACATTCAGTTGAAACACCATTAAAAATGGGTCGAGGAGGGAGAAATTCCATCAATTTTTCAAAAGGGGCCACAGTTTGCCCTTATCCTGGAAACAGTTTCTGCTTATGAACAAGTTTTAGACGCGACTGTTTTCCAAGTCATGTGCATTACTGCTCACCTACCCAATTTTGTCACCTACCCAAGTTTGTTGCTTGCATTTTATGACAATATTTAAACACCTCACAATTATCTCTCTTTGTCGAGTTTTATATTAACATTATAGGTGCTTAGTGTATCCCCGGACAAAAGTTGGAGATACTTAAGATTCAGTACGGTCACGCCGCTGCTGCAGAGTTTTCCTTTCGGACGCAATAACTTAAAAAAGATTTTAGTTAGACCTTTCAAATTTGGTATGTAGGTATATATGGGCAATGCAACAAACGCTATTGTTTGACCTTGACATTCAATTTCAAGGTCACTGGTGGCCTCTTAAAGGTCAGATTTTGGCCATTTTTTCACATTATGGCCCAGTTCTCATATACAGAAAGTTAGATCATCCTATGGGTGGTATACATAAAACATATATATGTCCTCTGTAAGGATGCAGAAATTTGACCTTGAAACTCTTCATTGAAGGTCATCCACAGACCACCAAAGTACCTTACCAAGGCCATTTTTGATCGTTTTGGAGATATTTTCACACTTAATGCTGACTATATTGCACAGATTTTCAACTAATTTTCAGGGTATGTTTTATCCAAAGAGGATCTAGAGCTGATTAGGTTTTTGGGATATCTGGTAACAACTGTTGCCATGGCAACACTTTTAAGATTTCCGGGTCTTAAAGTTTGTGGGTCTTCCACAGTGAGTAAAATCACTTGTAACTCCAAAACTATTGCATTTAGAAATTTTTGTATAAAATGTTATTCAGTTACTTTTGGGTCAGCTATAACATAGTAAGATTGCAGCTCCGTAGCTCATTGCATGGCCGAGTAATAGCTACTTTAAGGTTATTGCTGTTGAGTAAATTGCTTGTATCTTCAAAACTATTGGATTACGGGTATTTTGTTTAAATATGTTTTTCATGTACTTTTGGGTCAGCTATAACATAGTAAAATTGCAGACCTGTAGCTCATGGCATAGCTGAGCAATAGCTACTATCAGGTTCTCACTGTTGAGTAAATCAGTTGTAACTTGAAACTATTGCATTTAGAGAATTTTGTTTAAGAATGTCGTTCACCTAATTTTGGGTCAGCTATAACATAGTAAAGTTGCAGACCTGTAGCACATTGCATAGCAGAGTAATAGCTACTTTGAGGTTTTCTCTATTGGGTGAATTAGTTGTAACTTGAAAACTATTGCATTTAGAGAATTTTGTTTAAATATGTTATTCATCTATTTTTGAATTAGCTATAACATTGTAAAATTGCAGATGTGTAGCTCATGGCATAGCTGTGTAATAGTTATTTTCAGGTTCTCACTATTGGGTAAATCAGTTGTAACTTGAAACTGTTGCATTTAAAGTATTTTCTATAAATAATGTTGTTCACCTACTTTTGAGTCAGCTATAACATGGTAAAATTGCAGACCTGTAGCTCATGGCTTAGCTGAGCAAGAGCTACTTTCAGGTTCTCACTGTTGAGTCAATCAAATGTAACTTGGAAAAGTATTGCATTTTGAGTATTCTTTTTAAATATGTTGTTCACATACTTATAGGTGAGCTATAAGAGAGTGAAATTGTAGACCTATAGCTCATGGCATAGCTGAGCAATATCTACTTTTAGATTTTCACTGTTCATTTAATCAGTTGTAACTTGAAAGCTATTGCATTTACAGTATTTTGTTTAAATAAGTTATTAACCTACTTTTGAAGTCAGCTATAAAATAATAAAGTTGCAGACCTGTAGCTCCTTGCATATCTGAATAATAGCTAATTTCAGGTTCTCACTGTTCAAAAAATCAGTTGTAACTTGAAAACTATTTCATTTAAAGTATTTCTTTAAATATGTTATTCACCTACTTTTGCGTGAGCTATACCATACTAAAATTGCAGCCCTTTAACTGATTGCATAACTGAGCAAATACTACTTTGAGATTCTCACTGTTGAATAAACCAGTTGTAATTCAAAAACTATTGCATTTGCAGTATTTTCTTTAAATATGTTTTAACCTACTTTTTACACCTAAACAGTAACCTTGTTACTTCTGAATACCATCTCCAGGGCACAACTTTTTTGTCCTTTTCTTCTGTCACTTCTATTCTGAAACTCAAAACACACAGTCAGCTGACACAGAGCCCATTCACGGACACTGATTGCATGTTTGTAATATCCCATGCCTCCGTATCTCAGTCACAATTTGTATGAGAAAGTAACATCTGTTGGATAAGTAGATAAATGCAGCAATAAGTGTGTGTGCAGTAACATACTGAATTATCACCTGGCTTTAAATTAACTCTTGTTCACATGAATGCACATTATGGCATCACTCTGTGGCGTTGCGTCCTCGTGAAAAACTTATCCAACAGAAGTACAAGGCCCAAAGACATGCTGTTTCTTTTAAAAGATACCATATCTATCGGGGCTGAAAAAAATGTTCAAGGCATGTTTATTGATTATTGAAGGGATTGTCTCTTATCTGGAGTTTCAGGCCAGGATCTTTCTTAGTTAATTTTTAATGAATATTTTAAATATTTGTTTTGTATATGCATTAAAATTCATGAAATCATGCACTAAATCACAAATTGAAAAGTATTCAGTGTAAAGCATTTTGTAAAACTGTTGTTCATCTACTTTTTCATAACCACAACATGCTGAGTAACTTGGGAATTTATCCCGGTAGCTATGTGAGTAAAGCTACTTTCTAACTTTTCAGTAGTGTCTTCCATAATCAGTAAAATCATTTTTAACTTGAAAACTGTTAAATATAGAGTATTTTCTTGAAATATGTTGTTTTGATACTTTTTTTCATAGCTACAGCACGGTCAGACGTTTGGAAATCTATCTCCATAGCTAAGTGGGTAATAGTTACTTTTGCACTTTTCAGCAGTTACCTGATGACTAAGTCAGGTTTGTATCTTCAAAAGAATTGCAGCTGCACAATTTCTTTTGAAGGTATTCATCTACTGTTTCATTAACTATAACATATTAAAGTTTCCAACTTGTTTTTCAATATGTAAATGAGTAGTGGCTACTTTTATTATGTCCTAGTTGTGTTAATTGGTATATCTTGAAAGGGAGTAGATTTATAGCAATTTGTAGAAAATGGAAAGTCTGCTACATGGGCTTTACCCAGTTTTAAGAAGTTTATTTTTCTTTTGTTAACTCATTATGGCTTGATAAACAATTATTAGTTCCCGATTTTCCGAAGTGACATGTGACTGAATCTGTTAAAAGACGGATAAACACCACAGAGAACGTGACCTTGACGGCTTTCACAAAAAGTAAGTCACTAAAAATGAACACAATGAAGAAGTAGTTTAAGACCCAGTTTATGCATACTTTTGCGCGTGGAAATTTGATGGAAAGTGACATATGGTTGATTAATGTAGCAACAAGTGTCTACTGTTATCTCTCTAGCCTCTTGGGCCATGCCATAAAACTACACTAAGAATATGACTATTGAGCAAGTAACAGGAAGTTGATGCAGTTGAGCAAAGTTAAATTATTAAGGAACAGGGGAAAAATACTTCTACATGAGCAATAATTCTAGATAACAAATAAATTGCACTGGAAAAGGGCCTATATAAGGCCTGACGTTTCTTCTCTTATAAAAGAGAATATCACATAAAGGAGACTCATCAGTAAGTGGAACACTTAAACAAATTATTAATATATCTTTGCTAATACTTCATGTAATTTAATTGTGTCAAAATAGAAAAAAAACAGTAAAGCTTAAAACTCACTAGACTTGCGTATGCGTTGGCGTACGCGTATGCGTACATAACCTTGCGTATGCGTATGCGTTCAGTATAAACTCATCTGTTTTGGTTCTGCACAGATAAGGTGTGGTGAAAGATTTATTACGACATTTAGCCAGAAGTATAAAACACTTGTAAAGTTTAAAAAAGGAGGGGAAACTTTAGAAAAAAACATTTGACATAAAACGGCAGTAGTCAGTCACTTCACACAATATACACTCTTTGTGTACTAATAACCTCTTACTAGGCGTGTTTTATCCCAGCCAAACTTTGAATAAGAATAAAAATTTCTTATTTTTGTGACTTGAGATTATGCTTCACAATATATACAAAAGAAAACTTTAAGATTTCCTCCCACCTTTCATATTACATACAAGTAGAACTATATATGTATATATATATATATATATATATATATATATATATCAATACAGATATATTACAATTTGAATAAAACAATTAAGTTGCAACTTAAACAGATAAATTATATACTTTTAGAGTCCTAGAAGCTTTGTGTAGAAAATATTTTGTACATAAACACCAAATATGCGGCTGAGAAAGATTAACAATCAATATGGGGGAATTTTTTTATCCTCACACATTTACATTAACTTGCACTTCTAAGTACATCAGTGTTTTAAGTGTATGTGACCAAAACTGGTGAATATTATAACGTGATAGGTACCCTGAAAAGTTGTCTGGAAATCAATGCTACGCATTGTGTATGCGTAAAAAAGCCCCCCTGTAGCTTTCATACGCAACGCAATGCGTTGAGAATTAACGCAACGCAAGGCAATATACGCAACGCAGACAGTGAGTTTATGTACTGGGATTTACATTGAAAGCTTTTCTTGCGTATACGCATACGCCTACGCATACGCAAGTCTAGTGAGTTTTAAGCTTAACAAGTACATATCCATTAGCTTCCAAAATAATTACTATATTTCAGTGCTAACACAATCTCAGACTGGCTACAATATAATTATATGACCATGTGTTAATTAGTGGTAAAGATGGTAAACCGGATAATTGGTTTCTGTTCGATTTATAAATATAAATGTAAACAAAAATTGGTGACAGAAGTTCATGAACTGGTCCCCGCAATGTAACATTTTACGACAAAAGTATAAAATATTGCACAGAAACGCTTAAAGATATTTACTTGACTTTGTGTGATATTTTGCCAATATATAGTGAAATAATATTTAAAACTTAAGATTTTATCAAGAAATAAACCACATTTTAGTCGAGGTAATTGCTCATATACACGCACCGAAGTCTTTACAGTTTGGTGTATACTAATTCAAACGAATCCAGTTTTCGCCGAATTTTTGTTTCGGGACCCGGTTTCCATATTTACTTTCAATCGCAACACCAGTGTTAATACAGGTGCAATATGTATTTAACAGGTCTGGGAACCATGTATGACTTGATGGTCATCCATGCAAAGGACCTTTTTGCATTACAGTAATTTACTTTTGTCACTTGAGGCATTAAAAATCTGTTCAATATTGACAATGTTTGATATATTTAAGGCATGGGTGTCATTTCAGAGGTCATTGTTATAAACATAATTGTACATAAGGTTGTGATTCTGTTGTCCTTCGGTGTAATATAACAACATAAGGTGAGTCAAGGTATTGGTCGTTTTACAACATGTTTGTCCGACAGCTACCGAAGGTGAGTTGAGGTTAATGGAGGTTGCTTCTCAACCACCATCATTTGCAGTACTGTCATCCTACTGTTATTGACGGTTAAAAAACGTGTCCAATCAGTGGCCTGTAGTGTGAACAACTCCAACAAAATGGGGCGACCTGGGGACGGTTCTGCCGCCAAGAAAGGCTTCTAACTGTGGGACATAATGCCTGTAGTGTAAATGTTACTGAATTGTTGTGTCTTCATGCTAAATATGCCAATTTGACAAAACCTGGTCATGTGATCCTAAGCAGAGACAGGATTCACAGGATTGATGCTTCGACTAACTCTTTTTATGAATATGGCTCCAGGACTATAACAGGTCAGACGGCCATATGATTTTTAATAGCCCTTCCCTCAGGTGAAGATTTGCCACTTTGAAAAGTTGACATGATTTATTTACTTAATGATTAATTTTTTTAGAACTCCCCATGGGTGAAGGTTTGTGTATATGTACACTCTTTAAGTTCTGTTTATCACTAGACAGTTACTGTGTAATATTATGTGTTTTATTCTATTAGACTATTTGGTATACTAAAGCACCAGCACTGTTGAAGGGCCATAAGACCTAATATGGCCATCCCAAGCATTGTGTATTCTGTAAATATATATTTTCACTGGTATTTATAATTTTAAGGTCAACAATGACACATATCCTATTTTCATGACAACTTCAATCAGCAAACGTTATGGGACAATAATAATTTCTAAAAAAATCACCCAAAGCTGATAAGATTGAAAAAAGCAACATACTGTCCAAATTCTAGTTTGAAAGATGATCAAAATATTTCCAGTAAAATAGAAACATGTTGTGTGTGTGAATGCACAGACTCTTGCGTGTGGGTATTGCTGACACAAAAAACCCCCCGAAATCTTGCCAAAGATACAGCTGCGGCCTTGATCGAGTTGTTTGAAATTTAAAAAGAGGCTTTCACTGTAACCTTCATCTCATCTTCTCATTTTTCTACATTTAATTGGTTTGCACTTCATGACCCCACCTCACACTATCATTGTCTTTTGTGTGTAGTCTTGTGTGCTGTCACCTTTTGCGTGCAACAGGTGCAAAACATTTGTGAAAAATAAGGAAAAAACTTTGACGAGAAATGGGCCTTGGATAGATCCTGGCCCGTGTGATGATGTGACTGAGATTAGGGACCATACTCTCTGGCATGAGTTAAGATCAGGGGTCAGTTTCACGAAGCCTCCTTTGGAAAGGACCTCCTTTAGTTATATCTTTTATCAGCTATTTTTGATCTGCCTTGAGGCAGTATTAAATAACATGAATTAAGATCAGATCAGATCAAGATCAGATAAAAATTGAGAAAAAAAGTTTCAAGTGAGCCAGGGGGTCAAATAGCTGTTTACAAACCATGGATCATTTGAGCTGAAGAGATTAAAATTTGATCTGTTTTTATAATAATTTCTTCCAATTCTGAAAAGAGTTCTTAATCGTTCAGCAAATATAAAGGGTTCATTCTGTCATAGAGTACCCTCTGTCTCTGTAATGACTGAATAATAGATTCATCTCCGCTGTGAAATCTTCTGTCAGCTATTTTTGAACTGCCTTGATACAAAAGTTAATCAGTCAAAACACAACAAATCAAAAGTAATCCAAAATTTGATCGAAAAATCAGATCAAATGTTTTGTGAATAGCATTGTATTGTATTGTGTATTTATACTCAGCCCAATATCTCCACATAGTACAGGACTCGAGCGCTATTAAACCCATCTGACTGCACAGGTACAGCCCAAGCTCCCAAGTAACTGACAACTGGAAGAAAGAGGATCAAGGATGACCATTTATCAATGTCCTTGAGGTTCTTTAGCCTGCCACTGGGGATAGGACCCAATGACAGAGGACCACCATTTTAGGTGGTCATCCATACCACTATGTATCTGCCTGTACCTGGGTTTGAACCCACGTCCTCTGAGTTCCTAGACAAGTGTGCTACCCGCTAGGCCACAGTGGCAGTAGCAAGCTAAGCTGATCAGGAAATCTGATCAAAGTTGATCATTTTTACTCAAATATGTTTTGATCTTCAGTGATCCATGTTTGTGAATACCGCCCTGATGTATAGTTTTTACCCACAGCCCTTAAGGGCTGTCGGGGTATTGTTTTCACCCATGCTGTCCGGATGGGTGGGCGTCGGGAAAAAGTTTGTCCAGCCTGTATCTCAGAAACCATAAGATGTAGTTGATACTTGGTAGGGACATTGGTTAGGTGTTGTCGATGTGCAACGTCATGTTGTGACCTTGATTTGAACTTTGACCTTGCTGTAATGACCTTGACCTGTAAAATCTTGTCTGGGCTATATCTCGGGAACCATTAGGTGAAGGAAGTTGATACTTGGTATGGACATTTGTTAGGCGGTGTAGGTGTGCAACGTGATGGTGTGACCTTGATTTGACCTTTGACCTTGCTGTAGTGGACTTGACCTATAAAATCTTGTCTGGGCTATATCTTGGAAACTGTAAGGTGTAGGAAGTTGATACTGGGTAGGGACATTGGCTAGGGTGTGTAGATGTAAAATTTCATGGTGTGACCTTGATTTGACCTTTGACCTTGCTGTAGTGACCTTGACCTATAATGCCTTATCCGGGCTATATCCCGGAAACCATAATATGTAGGAAGTTGTTATTTGGTAGGGTTATAGGTGTGCAACGTCATGGTGTGACCTTGATTTGACCTTTGATCTTGCATCAGATATCTGATGCTATTTAATCTCTCTACGGGGATATCTGATACTATTTTATAAATCTCTCTTATATCTCTCTTAATATATCTTTTAACTTGACTCTTGGTTGTTGCACCTTGTAATTGTAACAGATGGTATTTCATCAAGTGAGCCACAGATTTTGCCCCAACACCACACATAAGCATGTATTGCCACAGCTGTATGTATGGGTAATATTCAAAACATTCAAACCATAATTTGACCATACAAATAAATATCAAAATGGGAGAAGTCTTAAAGCTTCTTAATTTTTAGCTTACTGAATTGTTTTGTTTTGCATTTTACAATTAAAAGCTCTTTTAAGTAGACCCCCTCAATCAATGTAAGCAATTCTGTGCAACTACTCTGGATTGCATTTTAAAATTGAAGGCCTTTATAATTAGACCCCATCAAATAGGGACATCATTGTGTAGAAGTTTGCTATCAAATAGGGACAACTTCATATTTTTAATTCAAAACATTATAAACCCTGTAAATTTTCCGGAATAACATAAGAGTTTTACTTTAGTAAGGGTAAAATTCAAGAATCTTCACTGTACAATAATCTTGAGAGCCATTTCCACTTACGAGTTCACTCTCATTTACCCCAGGGTATTTGATTTTCACTAACATGGTAACTAAACCCCGGAAATCGGGTTATGAAGACAATGCTCGCTATCGTGTGGGACTTGAATCATCAGCGATATGATGATATCACGGTACACAATGACATCCCTACCATCAAAGAATCCAAGCCATTCCATGCATCTACTCTGAATTGCATTTTACAATAAAAAGCCCTTCTTAGTAGACTCCGTCAACAATTTAAGCAATTCTGTAATCTCTTCTGTATTGGAAAAATACAGTAAATTTAGTCAGTTTAAAGTAGGTTTAAAAGACACCATATTTTAAAATGTAATATTAAATCTTTTAAATTTGTATTCCTATTAACACATCAGAACTTTATTTGCTCCTTAAATAAATTTGATTTATATTCACATTTTGATTAAACAAAAAAATGTGCTCCTTTTTTCCCCTTTTCCAACAACTGTGTGCCCCTTTTTCCCTGTGCCCCTTTTTTCCACGCACCTAGAAACCCAAATCATGCCTGAGTAATGCTTGTCAGTGAAAGATTGTGCCATATAAACACAGTCATAAATTTCTATGTTTAATTTTGTTTTGTTTTATGTTTAATTATAATTATGTTAATATACTCAGAAAACAAAGTTTATGAAATTAGTTTTTTTGATGACAGTATATGCCAATTAATTTTAAGGCACCTTTAAGATTGCTTATAACATTTAAATAAATTTAGAAACTGAGCATAATGTTTCAGTATATAAAATATTCAAAAAAGTAAATTTAGGACCTATTATCCAGTTTTAACGATAGTCCTTGTGGTTTTTGACATTTTTGACATTTGGATGTCAAAAACCTGTTTTTGACTTGACTGTTTAAACCATGTCTGTCAAAAACCGATATTTTAACGATAGTCCTTGGGGTTTTTGACATTTTTGACTTGACGGTTTAAACCAGTTTAAACCATAGGTTTTAACCATGTCTGTCAAAAACCTGCCAACCCTGGACTGAAATTAGCCTCATTCTGAAAAAAAAGATGGCGGCCATAGACATTTTTTGAAAATTATCTACCTTTTTCTACTGGCTGGTTCTTGTAACTAAAAGGTTGAATCTCCTCATAGGTGATTTGTATAACAAATATACATGTCCTGTACAAGCATGCAGACATTTGACCTTGAAGCTCTTTGTTCAAGGTCATCCATGGAGTGTCAAAATATCCCACATAGTGGTCTTTAAAAGTGCCTATATCTTCCTAATTATTGGTCCTAGAGTGTTGGCATGTGAAGCCAACCTGTAGGGAATTATGGGCTGGGAATCTCCTGGTGTGGTGGGATTTGACCTTGGACCCCTCCTTCAATGTTAAATAAGGATAGCGAAACTTAAAAGTGTTTATAACTCGCTTATTACTGGTCCTAGAGGTTTCCAATGTGAAACCAACCTATAGGAAATCATGGCCTATAAATCATCTGTTGTGGCCAGATTTGACCTTGGGTTTCTGCATCAAGGTCAATGATGTTTGACTGGCTTCAGTGAGTTGTCTTTCTGGTTGCATCTGTTCTACAATGTGCTAGGTCTACTTCTTTATGAAGTCACATTTAGTTGTTGGGATTTTTTTTTTTGAATTGACAAATTCTAAGTTAAAATTGTATGTTGTGTAATATATTTAAAAGGAACATTGAAAAACAGACCATTTATCACTGATGCTGCTAGTTCTTCATTTGTTACAAAAATTATAATTATCAACGTCAACTTTCAATGTATTTTGATGATTTTGACAATTTTGTAAAATAAATCCAACTTCAATATATTTTATCTCGAGAAGCCTTCATTGTGTTGCAATTTTGTAAAAAGTGTCACAAAAAGATATCTTAGCCTAACTTGGAATATCAACATTTTTGAAGTGATTATCTTCGTCTCTTACACTTCTGAACAGATGAGATAGAATATGTATGCACAGAACGGCTACCGGTTTCATGTTTCATTGTTAACAAACATGAAGGTATTGACAATATAAATAAGAAAATACACTTAAATGACAATACTGAAAAAGTTCTCCAATCTTAGAGAAGCTTTTTCCGTATTTTAATTTCCTTATAATAAGAAGGTTCGAAACTATACACCCATTATAGTAATGCTGATAATGTTATCAGTTATTTTTTTGTGAAAATCAATGTGTTTTGAAGTGTATTATCTGGTATAGGTTTACATTGCCTGTTTACGTTGAAAGAAGTAATACTATAAATCAAAGTGAAGTTTTAGTATCTGTTTTACCCCACAGCCTTTAAGGGCTGTCGGGGTATTGTTTTCAGCCATTGTGTCCGGATAGACGGGTGGGCGGCACGAAAAAGTTTGTCCGGGCTGTATCTCAGAATCCGTAAAGTGTAGGAAGTTGATACTTGGTAGGGACATTGGCTAGGGGGTGTAGGTGTGCAATGTCATGGTATGACCTCGATTTGACCTTTGACCTTGCAGTAGTGACCTTGACCTATAAAATCTTGTCTGGGCTATATCTCGGAAACCGTAAGGTGTAGGAAATTGATACTTGGTAGGGACATTGGTTGGGGGTGTAGGTGTGCAATGTCATGGTGTGACCTTGATTTGACCTTTGACCTTGCCATAGTGACCTTGATCTATAAAATCTTGTCCAGCTATATCTCAGAAACCGTAAGGTGTAGGAAGTTGATGCTTGGTAGGGACATTAGTTAGGGGGTGTAGGTGTGCAACATCATGGTCTGACCTTGATTTGACCTTTGATCTTGCTGTAATGACCTTGACCTATAAAATCTTATCTGGGCTATATCTCGGAAACTAGAAGGTGTAGGAAGTTGATATTTGGTAGGGACATTGGTTATGGGGTGTAGGTGTGCAACATCATGGTGTGACCTTGTTTTGACCTTTGACCTTGCCGTAGTGACGACCTATAAAATCTTGTCCGGGCTATATCTCAGAAACCGTAAGGTGTAGGAAGTTGATACGTGGTAGGGACATTGGTTAAGGGGTGTAGGTGTGCAACATCATGGTCTGACCTTGATTTGACCTTTGAACTTGCTGTAGTGACCTTGACCTATAAAGTCTTGTCCGGGCTATATATCGGAAACCGTAATGTGTAGGAAGTTCATGCTTGGTAGGGACATTGGTTAGGGGTTGTAGGTGTGCAGCATCATGGTGTGACCTTGATTTGACCTTTGACCTTGTCGTAGTGACCTACACCTTTAAAATCTTGTTGCACCTTTGGGTCCGTCTTTTGATGCAGATTAAGCACTGTTAAAGTCATATTAGAATTCATTAAGAATTATACTTTTACAACTTCCCATTGTAACAGATGGAATTTCATCAAGTGAGCCACAGACTTGGCTCCAACACCACACATAAGCATTCATTGAATGTATTGCCATTTCTGTATGCATGGTAATATTAAAAACATCTAAACCATAATTCGGCCATGCCAAATGTAGATAAAGAGTGTCATTATGTTTAGTTTACTGATAAATGCTGTCATCTTGTTATTGAATTGTCTTGTTTTAATACTTCATCTTTACATGCAGTATCTTTCTCTTGGACATTATTTTCTCTATTTAAACATTGTTTGGACCTTTATATAACTGACAGTGCTCTGAAAGTATCCTGAACTTTGTACTGATACAGTACTTCTATGTCTCATGGTGTTAAAAATATGTCCCTAGGCTGTGGGGTACGGGCATCTCTGATGCTATTTTTCTCCTTTTCCTTTGGTAACAAAATTGAAAATGAAAAGAAATTGATTGTGTAGTGCATGGTAAATATTTACTTTACTTAATCCAATATCAAGAACCACAATTACAGGAGTATTTACAGTGATTAATTTAAAAGTTAATGTGAAGCAAATAAAAATAGTTGAAATTTTAAAACCTGTATTAACAGTAACATAAACATAAATAAAAACAAACAAATTGAAAATTTAGGGAAAATACTTTATATTAGATGATTGAAAAATTTTCATGTAATAATGATTACAAAATTACAAGTTGATGCAATGAAGTGTTCAGTTATAAGTACATGGTAAATATTTACTTTACTTAATCCAATATCAAGAACCACAGTTACAGGAGTAATCCCAGTATAAGCTTATCTTTCTACAATAATTTAATGAAAACAATTTGATAATATAGGATGTTCCGTTGTTTATAGTATACAATTCATTTGTAATTAATAGCATATAGCAACAGTTAATAAATATCAGCAAAATCCTCAGCAAACTATCAGAATTAGCATGTTATATTTACAACTAAACCCCATTACCACATATTGTATTGACAATACAAAGCTTAGAGCCAGGGGAATTGGCGATTCCACTTGTGGAAACTCTGATAGGAGTTCCCCTAGTGGAAACTGTGATTATAACCATTAAATAATGGATCGTAGTCTCCACTAGAGGAAACTTCGATCGGGATCTCCACTAGTGAATTCTTGATTCTCCTCAATCAGAGTCTCCATTGTACCATTCACATATATTTAGTATTCAAAAAGCATTTGTAGATGTTATGAGATAAAAGCTTGTCAGACTGTCTCTGTCTTTGCGGTATGCTGATGTAATGGCCAGCGTATCTTAGAGTACATTATATAAACTGAAACTTTATTATCTAAACTGAAGTTTTCCCCAAGTTACTAATAAACTGGAGCCTTCAGCAAGGCTACGTAAAGACCAGCACATGTAGTGGAATCTGTTGTTTTTATGTAATTTTATTTTTTTTACCAATATAACAGTTTCTTTTATTGAGGCCATAAAAACTTCAAGCTGAAAAAGGTGACTTTTTCACGTGAAATGTAAAGCTTGTCACATGTGTTTGACATTTTATAATATAGTCTAATCAGAGACATCTAGTTTTACACAGTATTTACACAGCCTTTTGAATCCGGTCTCCTGTCAGGTAATATATTTCAGTAAAATTGGCAATAAACTAATGCTGTTGATGTGCTGTTGCTGTGCTTATCTTGGATAGTTTTATTTTAAATCTGTGAGTTGTGTTAAATGTGGAAAAAACTCAGTTTGGAGAGTTTCAGCTTATTTAAGCATCGTGTCATGTTATCTGTGATAGCACAATATTGTCCTGAGGCATTTGAAATGTTAATAATGTGAATGTAACTTCAGTGTTGTGATACGTATTAAATATTATGTATTAAGTTTTTTACCTTTACCAAGTGTTATAATAACTCTGTGTGCATAGTTTTATTGTCCAAAAACTTTTATTTAATGGCTGATGCCAGAATGGGACCAAATAAGTATTTAAATTTGTTGGCAGTCATTTCTTTTTTCTCGGGTTTGTAAACACTATGACATCAGTTTTTTTATATCCGTTAATATTTTGTGATATCAGTTAAAGAATTAGTTGTTATTGTGACACAACTGTTTGTGAGTACTTTGAATCTGCAGTTAGCAGATATTAAGCCTTATGAAAATGAATTAGAATTACTTGCTTAATTGAACAATGGGAATAGTGTCTGCTAGTTATGCTACCAAAAGATGACCCTTAAGATTTAAGGCTTGGGGAGGGCTGTTATTAAGGACTCGAATGGCTTGTTAAAGAGTAAAATAATAGATTGTTTAGAGAACAAAATTTAGAAAAGAGTTATCTATTCATACTTGAGAATTGGCACTTATACAATTATTTTCATAAAATAGACGTAAAAATGGGCCAATTTAAAAAATTTATCATCTAAGTAGTACTTGTATAAGAGTACTTGAATGTATGAGAGTACTTCTGTAAGATTACTAGTGAAAGAGTATTTGTGGTCGTGTAATATAGTGGTATAGTAATGTATTGTCCATTCATGGTAATATTTTCTCGAAATAGGGAGAAATACGTACAGACGGAGACATAGGAATACGCTTTGATATGAACTTTTATCCTGTATTTCATTGATTTTAAGACTTCTGTTTTGAAATTTTTGAGCAGAACTGCCATGTTTTCTTTGCATGAACTTCACTTCCTAGCAGGGGTATCTGTTGCAGATGTAAATACAATGCAACTGCTTTTCGTATCCTAGAATCAGAATGGTTTGGCACTAGTGAGATACCAAAACATAAAAAAATGCTATCGGCCCATCCTTAATTGGTGCTTATTATATCCACCGGATGCTTTAGTGTTTGCTATGTCGCTGCCACGCGTAGAGAGATCTTCGGCGTTAACACTCTCGGTGGAAAACAAGACCAGCTAGCTTTACCAAATTTGCAGGATATTTGTATTGGGAGGTAGGCTTCTCTGTGACTGAAATCAGCCTCATTCTGAAAAACAAGGTAGCGGCCCCGGGCATTTCTTTGAAAATTATCTACCCTTTTGGACTGGCTGGTTCTCACAACTAGAAGGTTGAAATCTCTTCATGCTGTTAGTTGACATGTATAACAAATATATTTAAAACTTTGTTTCAATTTATTTCCAGAGGGTTCTCCGTGGAGTTCGGTGCCTGAGGATGTTCCGCAGTTCCAGATGTCTACCATTACTGTGTTTTATGGTAGTTCTGCTCATAGTGGAAGGCAAGTAGATATTTGGGATATTTTATTTGCTACCCCAAAGTCTCAAAATTAACTTTAGGGAGTTTAAGTTTACCTCTCTTATGGCTAATATTTCAAAAACTGCATGGTGGATTTTATGTACATTTTAGTATGTGGGTTTACTTAGGCCCCTGAATGATGTGTACTTTGATAACCTCATGGTCCCAAAATTTACTTGAACCGAGTTTGAGGTCACTTTGCTAATATCTAATACCCCTTTCACACTACAGGTGCTATACCCCATGGTAGTAGGCATTGGTCAAAACGTCCCTGTCCTTCATCTATCGCCTGACGTTCATTTGTGAACTTGTGATGCAGTTGCCCACCATCCCAATCCTTTAGTGTGCTACGGAAGTTTTAAAATCTTTAAAATTTCCGCCTCTGAACGCAACCATCACTCACCATTCCTTGACAGCCCTACTACCATCCCTATATCCGAGTGTGCCAGTGCCTGTCCATCCATATCAGTGACCTTCCACAGATAAATTTTTCATATGGTAACTGAATGTGTGGCCTACAGTTTATGTAAGGTTGTGACTCATTCCCATTTCAGTAGCAGGTGTTCGTCCAATGGTTAAGGTGAGTAAATGTAAACGGAGGTTGTCTCTCAGTGATAGACGTTACTTCATGCTTTAAAGGTTACTGATGGTTCCATATCGTGTCCATTCAGTGGCCATGCGTGTTGTAAATTATGGATACTCCAAATGTCAGAAAATATGAGGCTTCCTGGGAAGTAGTTCCACCACCGAGAAAACTTCTTAATGCAGGGTATACTACCTGTAGTAAGAATGGCACATTATATTCCAAAAGTATAAAAAATATACAAAAATACATTATCTATTTCATTTAGATTTCTTCTATTTGAACAATAGGAATACCCACCATGATGTATCTACTATGGCACTGATCTTACACGCAACCCGCCTATTAGACTGATGTGTCTGTCAACATTTCCGTTTCGGGACTCAAACTCAAAAACGCTTTGTCCAATCGAATTCAATCTTGACAGGGAGATAGATCACCATCATAGCTAAGTTGCTTTCGAAATTGGTGTAATTCCGTCCATTCGTTTGTGCGTTTTTTGTCCGTTTGTCTGTCTGTCAACATTTCCGTTTCGGGACTCAAACTCAAAAACGCTTTGTCCAATCGAATTCAATCTTGACAGGGAGATAGATCACCATCATAGCTAAGTTGCTTTCGAAATTGGTGTAATTCCGTCCATTCGTTTGTGCGTTTTTTGTCCGTTTGTCAGTCTGTCAACATTTCCTTTACATATTTACCTGAACTGGGAGACCTAACATTTGTTTCCTTGTTTCTAAATTTAATTACAGCAGTCACTAACCTTATTGCTGCCTGCGCAACCCACCTTTTGGGGCATCACAGACCCTCTTGTTTATATCTGACATTTTGTTTTTGACAAATTCATTTACATGAACAACCATATTGGCCTTATTAAGCGACCCGTCAGGCCCAACTGATAGTCGCCACTGGATCATGCTCTACCTTGAATAGCTTCTTTTGCTTTGTAATTTTTTTCTTGGTTATCTTTCTTTCAAACTATAAGGCCAGGAATTTTTTATCCTTTGAGGAGACCTTAACCTTCACGGAAGGTAACCTTAAGCATTTTTCAAAAACACTCCATCATCGTGTTTTGGAAAATAGCACGCTCACCAGTACTATAAAATTTAGCAGGTTCATTCTGCAACTAAACCGCACGTCAGAAAGGATAATTAAATATGATTAATCGGACCACTAATGCCTCAATGGGAGGCGTTCGATTTTCATAAATTAAAAATAATGGATGCTTGTATCTCAAAAATGGTCAGGATTTCGGTGTTTTGTTGGAATAAGTTAATTCAGCTACTTTTTTATTGTTTTCACCCATGGTGTCTGGATAGGCGGGTGAGCGAGTGGATCGAGGCCATTTCACAGAAACCTTGACTTGTCCGTTGATCTTGCCGTAGTGATCTTGCCCTTTAAAATCTTGTCTGGGCTATATCTTGGAAACCGTAAGGTGTAGGAAGTTGATACTTGGTACGGACATTGGTTGGGGTTTGTAGGTGTGCAACATCAAGGTGTGACCTGAGTTAACCTTTGACCTTGCCATAGTGACCTTGACCTTTTAAATCTTGTCTGGGCTATACCTCAGAAAGTGTAACATTGTTTAGTGGTTGTATGTGTGCAACGTCATGGTGTGACCTTGATTTGACCTTTGACCTTGTCATAGTGACCATGAGTTTAAAATCTTGTCTGGGCTCCATAAGGTGTAGAAGGTTGACAGTTTGTGGGAACATTGGTTAGAGGGTGTAGTTGTGCATCATGGTGTGACCTTTAACTTTGGCTTTGCGTAAGTGTGTTTACCTGTCATATTTGAAACATCTTTCTGACATCTAACTGACACTGCTCTGAAAGTATCCCGATCTTTGTGCTGTTTCACTGCTATATCTCATAATTCTGAAAACTATTTTCCCAGGCTATGGGGTACGGGTATCTCTGATGCTCTTTTTTGATAATCTTTCATATGCCGAAGTTCCAGCCCTGTATCTGCAACCTTAAGGTCACCTTAATGTAAAAAAGTGTTTTTTAAGCCTCCAATTCACATAGTTTTCCACTTTTTTTAAACCAAACTGGACACATATATTAAGTTAAACATTTGCCAAATAAATATCCTGACTTTATGGTAATCTTAAACAGTAAATATTAATGGAGCTATGGTCTCAAAATGAAGGCATTTTCTTTTCAATGTCTTGAGAGCAGTTTTAAAGTTAAAACCCCAGCCACACTACAGGCAGTACGACCTGTGGTTATAGGCATTGGGTGAAATGTCCCTGTCCTTCAACTACCTTCAGTTACGAGGTTCCTATGTAACCTTGTGACGCAGTGGCGAAATGCCCATTACCTTGCGTGTTTTACAAAAGTTTTAAAATGTTTAAATTTGGTATGGTAACTGTGGTATATGCAGACAGTTCCAAGCATGTGCAGATGAATTTCATGCTACAGTAACTGAAGGTAGAGTAAGAAATCTAAAATTCGCCACATATCTGAAATTCGCCACATGTCAAAATACTAATAAAATAAATGAATTGTGGTGAGATTTGTTGACTGTATAGTAAATTAAGGCTTTTTGAACAGAAAAATACCAATTTTTAGACAAAAACATCATTTTCTTCATAAAATTAACTAAGGTTTTAGAGGTGGTGAATTTTAGATTCCTGGCGAATTTTAGATTTCTTACTCTATAGTCCATGATGTATATAAGGTTGTGACTCACTCATCTTTTGGTGTCACACGGCGCTTAAGGTGAGTGGAGTCACAACTTCACATACAAACCTAACACTGTAGTAGAAGGACAGGGGCGTTTCACTCATCACCTACTACTGCAGCTTATACCGCAGGTAGTGTGATGGAAACACCAAATCTCAGAAGATGTGAGTGGTCTTTGGATTCTAATGTCAAGTAAAACCTCTAATCGCGGGACGTACCGCTTATAGTGTGACTGAAGCATGTATGAAATATTCAAGATTGCCCAGGACTTTGCCAAAAGTTTTAAATATTAAAATCTGTTTTTTTCTTTTCCTTGCAGTAATTTTCCTGTTCAGCCGATCTTCACTAGTCACTCTGTCAAAGTAAGTCTTATTTTCGTTTTTTCAGTTTTAAACTATGTTGGTGTTCCACAGCCTAAAGCCCTAAACCAATGCATGGATTTCACCAAATTTCCAGGATATGTTAATCCAAGATGATCTAGAGCTGGGAAAAATTTTATGTCAAAATAGGTAAAAAATGCACAGGTTTTGGATGAAAAATTGGTTGTAATGTGAATGTAAAATGTTAAAAATATGGCATGAATATAATGACAGTTTTATAGCGAAATACCCTTACCATTTCCTAACAGTAGCTATTTGTTGGAGCCATCCAACCCAATGGCCAACGCAGAGATGCGATTTTAAGGTTTACTAACAACCTTAACCAAGCCATTGGGTTACAGTAGTCCGTCCTCCCGCCAAAGAGGTCACATGACTACATTGTTTACCTCATTATTTTTGTTGGCCATGATCAGTATGGACGTCTTTGGAATTAATAGAAGTTTTGTCAAGGTTTTATTTATTTTTTGAGATTTACTGTTAATCTCACTTCATAGTTTATATGTATATGATTCAGTACTTATACATTTATTAGATCTTCGAAGGTATGCATTATATTATGCAATAATAAAGGACTTTTGGATGGCGACATCGAAAGTTCAATCGTCTTCAACCTTGAGGAAATAAATCTTCATAAAGAAGGTCCTGATGTAACAACAACATTATTATACAGCTTGCCAGTCGTTTGGTTCAGTTTGCTGGACGATGGAAGCTATAATTTTGCAGCATACATATATACAAAGAATGTACTCTTCAATAACAGAAGCGAGCTGGACGACGCCATCTTGGATGAGAATGACAATTCGAGTGGCCGTTATTGCTGTTCACGTTGGGTTCTAATAGCCAGGCGTTGAAAGCAATTTTTTGATCATATTATTCATCCCAGTCGAATAGATTGTCGACGAGTCAGTAGAAGGAATCTCCCTTGGAGGCGGCCATTTTTCGTTGCTGTGGACACAGCATCGTGCAGAAGTTTTGAATGCAGGAAAGCCTACCTCTTCGGGAAACTCTTCCGTTCGAGGTCCAGTCGGAACATTCAGTGCAGGAAATACCTGCATGACGTCATTCAAAAGACAATCGAGTATTCTATTCCTTCCAAAAGGTTTAGATTCGGGTTGTCGGATGCCCGGGAGTGCCATTCATATCTACAAGGAAAGGCTTTTGTTTCAATAGTTTTGAGACAAGAATTGAGTACAATCGGGTTTCTATACCTCTCAGAAGGTTAGATTCAGGTTGTCAGGTGATGGGGATTGTGATTCTTCTCAAGAATACAAGGAATCTATTCCTTATTTTAGATTTGGCTGACTGTTATTGAGTGGCTAGGGATTGATTTAACAGGCACAGTTTCTGTGAATGCTCCCTTGTTTGGTCACATTTACATTCCTTGGGTGAACACCCAGCATTGAATGTGGCTTTTATGTTGGGTTTCAAGGAGTTTGAAGCCTCTGATGTTTCAAAGAGTAGCTATACAGCAAGAAGTGTTGCTTGGACTTGCTTACATACATTACTTTCCTGGACAGCTCCTTAGTTACAGGAGGTCTGCAGGAGGAACATGACCTTTCAGACACTTTGGAAACAAGGTCCCTGGTAGGGGACTTTAAGAGACAGGAAACGTGTATTGACTCACTTCTTCAGTTCAGGTCAAATTTAGAGCATCCTAGGGGTCACTATGATATGTTATAGACTTCAATATGCCTTGGACTGGGTGCAATGATGTTTGCATTTCCAGTCCAGTCAACCAGTTTGTGTTCAAATCTTCTTGTTGCAGTTTGACCATGTCTAAGAACATGTGACTCAACAGAAGGGAGGTAACTTAGAATGCCTTTAGCAAACCTACAATGCATTTTTCACTCCTAATGGGGTTCTCTTGCTGGACATATCAGATGTTCAGAGGATTTTCATCTAGTGTTTTCATGAAAATAAGGATGATTAGTAAGTCTAGAAGTGAGCATGCTCCTAGTCTAGACTAATAAAGGGACATCAGGCCTTAAGGCAGATTCTTTTTGTCCCTATCATGACGGTTACCTTGGAATAGAGGGTTTCCTACTCCTCAGCTAGTTAAAAGGGGAGAGGATCTTACTTTTACAGGCCTTATGGAAGCATTGGCTTCCTGTGTTTTCAGGGAACCTTTGCCCAGTTTTTGGTAGTATACAAGTCTTGGTAACAGGATAATATTCAGCCAGACCTTTCAGAAGTGAGGTTGGCAGAAAAAAAAAAAAAAAAAAAAAAAAAAAAAAACCCCGAGAGAAACAGCAGTTTTGATAGAAGCTGTTTATGGAATGATCGACAAAAGGGCGATAACACCAGACCAGTGTCACATCGCTTCAGTTTACAGTTTATTTCTTGTGACAAACAAGGAAGAAATGGCAACCAGTAGTTAAGGTCAGGTATGTGAGCTTGCATGTACCTTACTTAGTTTAGAATGCTTAATATTTGAATTCGTCTATAGAAGGCGAGTGAATGACGTCACTCGACCTTATGGGTACACACTCGTCACCGGTAGACTCAGCTAACAAGTATCTTCGCTTCATTGGAGGCTACATATTCTACCAGTTCACTGCCTTACCCTCAGTATTGCTACAGTTTTGTCTCGACTTCACCAAGGTAGGTGATGAGTTGAAGAGTTGAAGCTGATGGCTCTCGCAGAAGGCATCAGTATTCGCCAGTATATAGACGGTTGGCTAATGACAACAAATTCAAAACAGCAATGCCAGGGATACACTGGGGGTGCATCTTGTCGAGAGCCTGGGTTGGATCACAAATTTCTAAAAATCAGATTTATTTCCAACTCCATTAATCGAAGTTATGGTTACAATTCGACCTCAGGGTAGGTCTAGTCTTCCCAACTCAAAGGAAATCTATTGTCTTCTTGGAAAGACAGTTACCATGTTAAGCTTCTCACTTATCTCCAGGGAAGCTCATGTCACTTTGGAAAGCATGGTTTCAATGGAGAAGATTATACCATTGGGTTGTCTGCACAGGAAGTCATTCCAATGGTATCTGGAAACACTGCTGATATCTTCAGTCTCTGGATATCCCATCCCATTTCTTGGGTCTTTGGTTCAGGGATCATCTTCACTGGTGGACCAATACTTCAATTTTGAAGGAGAACTCGGCACTCCTTTGGAAGGAGCTCAGTCTCTCTCCTTTCACAGAAGCTTCCCTAAGGGTTGGGGTGCTCTCTTGAAGCATCCACAGCCATTGGTCTGTGGAATCAGGAAGAGTCAAGACTCCTCATAACATAACATTATACAGCCGGAAGCTATGTTGTTACCTTAATATGATTCAGAAATCAGTTTATGAGTTGAAATCAGTTCTTTAGTGGTTGCCTATGTGAAAAGCCAGGGAGGCTTCCACTCGGGGAATATGTACCTTGATCTGTAGAATCATGGTTCAGTCCAATGCCAGAATGATTCAGAATCAGGGAAGTACATCCCAGGGAATCTACATGTTCTGGCAGATTCCTTGACCAGGAAGATAAGTTATTTCAGACTAAAGGGGCTATGAATCGTCAGGTTTTTTAATCATATTACACATTGCTGCCATCAATCAGTGGTTGATGTGTTTGCAACAAGATGAATCACAAGATTCCTATGTAGCTCTGCTCTGAAAACAGGTGCTTGAACATCTCTTGTGAGGGTCTGGACAGACAGGTGTTTTTGCCCAGGGTCTTGGTCCTGCAGGTGTTGTAACATGTATATGTCTCATGTCCCAGATAGTTGGGATTGGGGAACAGATGCATTGAATGTCAGGGGGGAGGGTCTGGTCAGTTATGTCCAGTGGCCCTCATCCCTCAGGTGATTCAACAGATGACCACCTACAGGTGCAGAATCATCATGATTGGGTGGCCAGGGATTGTTTAGTTTTGGGATCTGATGAATCTGTCCACAAACTTCTTCTAAGACTTTCCTTGGGGGTAAATCTGTTGACTCAACCATTCAGCAACAGACTTCACAACAGTCTAGTTTACCAGAGGAAGTGGTGAAACAATGAAGGAGCACTCCTCAAGGAGAATCTGAGAATCAATTGTTCCTTTTGGGAAGTTGTGTGAAGAGAGCCAGGTACCATTCCACATGGAGCAAATTTCCTGAAATTCTAGTTTAGGGAAACATCCTAATACCATCCATTATTGTGGGCTATAGAACAGCAATTGCGGATGGTTTGGGGCCAAAAGGGTCAAGAAGTATCTAAAAGTTGAGATAAATAAGACACTAACAACTTTTAGTAAGAGACAAACCAATGTTGGATTTTGTCATTGGTCCTACATGCTCTTATCAGACAACCTTTGATCTTGTGAGGAAGGTTTTCTTGAAGTTATTTTCTTTTCAAGACAGTCTTTGGTCTTGGCTTCAGGTAAAGTAGTGACATTCATGTTTGGACCCTTCCCTTAGTTATAGGGAGAATGGGTCACAAGTAACTTTGGCCCATTGACTGCCTTTTTGGCCATGAACCAGTTGGCTTCAGATGGGCCTACTGCATTTACTGCAACTGAGTCAGTGGTCTTTGTCTGTGGATTACAGAGTCATGGTAAAGGAGTGACATTAATGTTTGGATATATTCTTCCTTTAGTTATAAGGAGAATTGGTCACGAGTAACTCTGGCCCCATCAATTGCCAGATCCAGTTACTTTGGATGGGCCTACTGCAATTAAGCCTGTGGTCATGCCAGCTCTTAGCCTCTTTGGACAACAGTTTGACTCAATGTGGGTCTGTCTGTCCTGTTAGGGGTTTGGTAATCAAAAGGTTTGGGATAGAACAAAAATCTTTGTTTTTACTGCCATTAAGAAAGTTTCTTAATAAGACTTATCTTTTGGCACCTTTTTCATCTTGATTGAGTCAAGATTGAGTTTACAGAAGCTATTGATGCAGATTTGATTGCATCTTTAGTTTTATAGCTGATTTCCTTACATGAGTTTCTTGATACATGTTATTGGAAATTGCATCGTATGTATACTAATTTCTGTCTAAAAAACCTCTGTTGTCATAGGGTCAGTTTTGAAATTGGTTCCTACAGTTGTAGTTACAGTTTGTTACTTTATAGTATGTGTTTCATACTTATATTGGTACATTTGCAGTTTGTGGCTGGTATGTCTGCAATGCTGGATGTATTTGTAGTTAGATATCAATGTTGCCTAAATCTGACTTGGGAAGGATTTGGCATTATGCTGATGACACTTACAGGTTGGTTTGACCTTGTTTGGGGTCGGATGTTACAATGTAGATGGGCTATCTATTTATGACATCCTTTTGCAACACCAACATTGTCAGCAGTTGTGAGAACTACAGCTACATACTGCCATTTTTTGGAGTTGTATGTTGTGAATGTTTGGAAGTTATATGTTCATTAATGCATGTAATTCCATTATGAAGTTCTCATGATGTCTAGTTGTAGGTTAGGTAGTGGTTTTTCTTAAAAAGAATTCCCTCCATCCTACAAGGCTGAATTCAGCTACTGTTAGGAAATGGTAAGGGTATTTCGCTATAAAATTGAAAAATTTAATAGTAATTTAAATTTTTATTAGAAATACTTACCATTTCCTAACACTCAAATTTCCCTCCCGCCTCCCCGCAAGTAATTCTTTTACTTGCAACAAAAATAATGAGGTAAACAATGTAGTCATGTGACCTCTTTGGCGGGAGGACGGACTACTGTAACCCAATGGCTTGGTTAAGGTTGTTAGTAAACCTTAAAATCGCATCTCTGCGTTGGCCATTGGGTTGGATGGCTCCAACAAATAGCTACTGTTAGGAAATGGTAAGTATTTCTAATAAAAATTTAAATTACTATTAAATTTTTCAAATTTGTCCGAATGTATACGGCTATCTTGCAGTGTGAATAAGCCATAAATTGAAATGCAGACAGCTTCCTTTTTGTGAAACCAGCCCCAGTACTGAGTATAAATCTATACCAATGCTTTGAAGAGTGCAAGTATCACTGCTTCTGCCCCAGTCAGTGTCACATGTAATTCTGTTGTTTTGTCAGGTGTCCCGCCAGATTGGTGTACAGGAGTGAATTGGATATCAATAGAACATTGGATATTCCACGATGCGAGGTATTAATCGGTATTGTTTTATAGCCTTAAACTTTTAAGTTTGTTAATCTAATACTTTCAAAACTGAATAAAAGTAGATAAATGTAGAAACCTCCCCAAAAAATTCTTCTTATTGAAAATACTGTAAAACATATTATCCATACATAGTTTCGAAAAAATTTCCCCTTATTCTCAAAAGAAATAATTAATATTTTATTGCGTTACAATAGCTTACCATGTGGGACTAAATGCTAACTCGGGAGGCCGCAGGACTAAAGCCAACGACCAAGAAAAATGGACTTTTGGATTTGGCCGAGTCCGTGGTTTAGTATGTACCATAGCAGTGTCGTTGGATTATTCGTCCTTCATCTCTCGTTGGCCACCATATTGGAAAGCGTTTAAAATTCTTCTCAAGATTTTTACTGTTTTCTCAGGATATACATATTGTTGGATGTTCATTTTTAGCTATTTGCTTCGGGTTTTTTTTGTATAGACATTTATGATATAGTTTGAATTACACAGGATAGGTATTTCCTATTTTCCAATAAAAATGTCTTCCCACCAAACAAGTGCTAAACCAAGATCATCTAAATGCCATCACTTCTGTTTTCCATTCAATTCTCACAATTATTGCCCCACATGCAGGGAATCTGGCAAGGGAGATGACCCCTGTGTCACTACTCAGTCCCCATGCAATATCTGTGCTAGTTTCTCCAAGGAACAGCAAACAAAAATCAAACATAGACATCGGTATATTAGAAAACAGAAGACATCAGATCCTAATACTAGTAAAGATGATCTTGATCTATTGGGCGACGATGATGATACGTTTTCTGGCTCTCAAGCAGACCTTGAGGGTGCTGCTGACAATTTGTTTTCTTCACTTCCCCATCCCCAACCCCTACATTTTGAATCTTTATCATTAAAGACTCCACAAACTGTCCCACCCACCCCAGGCACTGCATTGCAGAATAAAATTGAAAGTAGGCTAGAAAAATCCCTGGGTACACAATTTAATATCCAACTTCAACAACAAAAGGGGGTGTTTCAGGCATCCATGCTGGAAGCAATGAAGTCTCTCAGAGACGAAATGCACTCAATCCAGTATTTACAGGGAGGTTGACATGTATGAACTCCCTTCATAATATGCTGAGGAAGTGGAAACTTTCAGGCAAATCCTGACCCCAGGTAGACCTTGCCCAGGTCCTCTACAACTGTGTTAGGCCTGGACGACGAGAAAGGCCAACAGGAGCTTAGGCCAAGAGGCCCTTCTGCTATGTTCCCCTTAAATCCAATTCTCAAAGATGCTTTTGAGAAATTTGAACAAGACTTCTTGGCCTCTAATTTACCTGAGGGTAAATACATTAAAACCCCGGCTTCAACGGCCAAATACTACAAGGTGGGACAACCTTGTTTTGAAGATAAACTTCAAGAACTCAATACAGATTTTGCTAAGATCTGTATTTCCCCAAAACCCTCTGGGGCCCCTGTGGGCAAGGTTCCCCTACAAGTTCTTAAGGAACTTGAACATCAAGCTAGGCAGAATCTTTCCACCATCAATTTTACAGCTACTTTCGCTAGGACTGCCTCCTGTAACACTGTTATGGAGAAGTGCCAGCACAGCATCAAGGCTACCTTCAAAAGGGTTAAAAACCAAATTCAAAAGGGTGCTGACCCCGAAAGAGCTGCCAGACGTTGTTATGAAAACACCTGTGATTATTTTGAAATCATGAATAAGAGAATTCTTATTCAACAGAGAGCCTTAGCCTGCCTTAGCAAATCTGTGGCCCACATAGTCCAGAGGGAGCTATATACTATGGCCAACACTGGCTTTCTGAGACGAGAGGCCAAAATGACCCTCATTCAACCGCATCTAGGCGGCTCGAGATGTCAAGAACTGAGGAACTCGCCTTTCCGGCCTTCTCCTCTTTTCAAGTTTCAACTAGTGAAGGATGGAGAAGACTTCCTCCTTAAAAAGGGCACCCCTAAAGACTCTCAGGGTTTTGTACTCTATCAGAACAAGCCCCCATTCGTGGTCCCCACCACAACAAGAAAAGAGGCTCCTACAGGAAACGCCCCTATGGGGGCAATTCCTCCCAAACCAGTAACCAATCATTTTCCTCAGGCAAGGGGAAACCGAATTTCAGAGGCTCCAGGGGTCGTTTTTGACCCCACTCAAGGGGACGAGGGCGTGGAAACCCCTCCTCCCAATGACTCCTTTCAAGCCTCCCTCAATCCACCAGTAGGAGGTTGCCTCCATTCTTTCAGAAGAGACTGGCTCACAAACAAATGTTCAGACAACGTATTAAACATTATCACCAATGGTTATGTTCATCCATTCATCTCAAAACCAAATTTAGTCAGAGCCCCGCTGATTCAATCAGGTTACAAGGCCCTTCAAAAAGAATTAGCTCTGACCTCTTGTATCCAGTCTCTTCTGTCAAAGAACGCAATAGAAAGGGTAGAAAATGTAAAATATCTCGGGTTTTAAAGTCGCCTGTTTCTTGTACCCAAGCCTCACCAACGGTGGAGGCCAGTAATAGACCTAAGCAGGCTCAATACCTTCCTACTTGTAGAAAGGTTCAAAATGGAAACACCAGAGTCCATCAGGAACTCTCTGATTCCAGGGGAATGGGTGTCGTCAATAAACCTGTCAGACGCCTACCTTCACATCCCCATCCACCCAAACTCAAGGAAGTACCTAAGGTTTTGCCACAGGTCACAAGTGTTTCAGTTCACGTCCCTTCCTTTTGGACTAGCTATGGCCCCTCAGGTCTTTTCAATGATTGTAAAGGAGGTGAAGCTGATAGCCCTGTCAATGGGAATCAGACTTTATCAGTACCTGGACGACTGGCTGATTAGGGCCCAGTCTCAGGAAGAGTTGGGTGATGTTCAAAGGTCAACTAATCAAAAACAACTAATTCAATAATTAGATTTGCATTTAGTAAATCAAATAAAACATAATAAAGTCAGTACTTTAACCAATTGCCTGATCATCGTAATAGGCCCAGGCTGGCCAGAGATGCCCTGGTTTTGGGACCTAGTGCAGCTCTTAACAGAGATCCCACTTCAACTTCCAGTGTCAAGAACTCTTTCTCAAACAGTCCCACAATTATGTGTTCCACAGCAATCCACAGGATCTCAACCTCCACGCCTGGTGTCTAGGAGTGGACAGCTCCAAGAACAAGGCTTCTCTGTGGAGGTGGCAGAGAGAACTGCTGCCCCTCACAGATCATCAACAAGGACCATCTACAAGTCAAAGTGGGTCCTATTTGAGAAATGGTGTAGAGAAAATTCGGTGGATTTCTCCACTCCCTCTGTAAAGCATTAGTCTCAGACTTCTTTATGTACCTGTACCAAGATCTAAACAGGCGCCCCTCGACCATTGATGGTTACAGGACGGCTATTGTTGACACTTTGGGCCCAACAGGCCACCATATTTCACAAAGTTCAGACCTTCACAGGTTACTCTCCAGTTTTCACAGGGATCATCCCAAAAGTTGCAGGAATCTTCCAAAATGGAACCTTTCTGTTGTTCTCAATAAGCTCACAAAAGCACCCTTTGAGCCTATGAAAGACACAGACCTCAAACATCTTACTCTCAAAACTGCTTTCTTGCTAGCTTTGGCTTCCGGCAAGCGCCGCAGCGAAGTCCATGCCTGGGTTGCAAACAAAGTATCTAATCTAGGCCAATGGGAAAAGGTTGCTTTGTTCCCCTCTTCAGATTTCATAGCCAAAAACCAACTAGAAAGAAAAGGTTCTCAAAGTGTGTCTCCGGTGACTATTCCTGCTCTAACTACCATTGTAGATAGACAATTCAAAGAAGACAGGACCTTGTGTTCGGTACGGGCCCTGAGGTACTATTTGGATCAAACCAAAGACCTAAGGGGGTCTCGATCCCTTCTCTTTATCTCCTTTAAGAAAGGACATACCTCAGACATCAGACCCGCTACACTCTCTTCTTGGCTAAAACAAACTGTCCTACTTTGTAATAAACAAGCAGATCAACAAGCCTTGGACCTTCGCGGCCTCTAAGGCCTTTTACGGTGGGGTATCGGTGGACCAAATCATGCAAGCATGTCACTGGAAAGCTGACAACACATTTACAAATTTTTACCTAAGAGACCTTACTTGGTCAGACAGCGACAACAATATGTATCTGGGACCAGTAGTAGCGGCACAACAAGTCCTAGACCCTTCCCCTCAGCATACATACTCATCTTCGGGAAGAAAAGAGGGGTGGGGGGGTGGGGGGTGGGGGGTGGGGGGGTGGGGGGGGGGGGGGGTTTGCACACCAGCTGCAACCAAGTCTTCAGGAGTCTATCCCAGGGTCTAGGTATTAGTTACCTCTCCAGATGTTCATGGTAAGGTCTCTTATGTTTTTTAACTCTATAATGTAATTAGTGTTAATCAATGTACCATAATCTCATATAGGGTGGCAAAATTGATGAGATTCAAGCCTAGGGCTGTATTATAGCAGTGATGCCCTTTATTGAGGGGCTACTATCTTGAGTGAACACGGCTGCACTCTCTTCTCTCAAACATCCAGACAGTACCCGTACTGTCATTCATTAAACTGTTTTTCTCTACTTACAGACCAGATTTTAGAACTGGGGCTCTGTAACTGGGACTTAGACTGATATTTTGGCAATATTTTGGTATATTTTATTCTAAATTCAAGAAAAATGGACAATATTCTTCCAGTCTGAGCTGTAATCCCGCCACCGGGCGGTTGAATTCAGCATTCAGTCCCACATGGTAAGCTATTGTAGACTTCTGGCAACTCTCACTGGCAACTCTCATGACCTTGTTTAAGACTTAAATAGCAAAAAAATCAATTAAATTCTGTAATTGTAAGGAAAGGACAGCCTGCAAATCACACATTGTGCATGTGTTCATATCATTTGATGCACACATTGTACCTGGTATTAATACTTACTTGTTAAAATGTTTTAATTATTTTTCAAAAAAATATTTACCTCTGCCAAGGAGGTTTTGTTTTCGCCTGGGTTTGTTTGTGAGTTTGTGAACAAGATAACTCAAAAACTTATGGACGGATTTTGATGAAATTTTCAGGATATGTCTGAAAATGTAAAAGGAAGAAATGGTTAAATTTCAGGAGTGATCTGGATCACTATCTGGATCTGGATCCAAGAAATGTAATTTTTAAAGACAGATAACTCAAAAAGTTATGGACGGATTTTGATGAAATTTTCATGATATGCCCTAAATGTGACAAGGAACGAGTGATTAGATTTTGGGATCCATGAAAAATATATTGGGAGTGATCCGGATTGAGCTCCTGTGGCAGATTTTTGGTTATGTATATCTTAAACATGTTTGAGAGAGCTGCTGGATGTGTACGTTACTTTCACTGTGTTTGACGACTGTTGGGTGGTCACTGTGAATGATTTTGGTACTTCATCAAATTTTGCAATGTCATTCGTTGTGTCAAATTTTATATTCTTTGTCAAATTCCACATACCTTGTCAAACTTCACTGACTGCTTCAACTTTCACAGTGTGTCCAATTTCACGGAGTGTGTCAAATCTAAATTTAGCTTGTTGAATTTTACATGGTTCATAAAATTTCATAGGATATTACTTCAAATTTCACATACTGTATCAAATTGCATATAATGTGTTAAATTTTACCTTCTCTGTCAAATTTTATGTTTTTGTGTCAAATTTCACACATTGTGGCAACTTTTTGACATATATTGTCATATTTAGCATAATCTGCCAAATTTATACACTGTGGCTAATCTCTTAATAAAGTTTGTGTTGAAAGTCTGCTTTCACTTTATTGCAGATAATCCATGTTGCGGTGAAATGTCTCACCCCGGCAGACGTGTACACCTGTAGTGTTCAGATCAAATCCATCCTGTTATTCACACACAGTGTGCTGAGGTTACACATTCTGACCTCTCCTGAGACACAGAGGTCACTGAGTACTTTGCTAGACACATGGCAACTTCAGCACGGTAAGAATATAAGGGGCGTCACGACTAACCGAATAATCGATAATGGTTAGAATAGTGATATTTTCCGGTTTCATATTTTAAAGTAAGAATAATCGCTTAATGTAGTAAAAGATGGCAGAAGGTCTGAATCCATAAACTATATCCATATTGTCACATAAAATAAGTTAAAATCCGAAAACAGCCACGTTTTCTGTACTGTTTATGCATTCACGTAAAGCCGGAAGTACCATATATCTCTTATATCGCCCATTTCCTGTCTGAAATAAACGAAGCAAAAGTCGCAGGAAAACAGCAAATTTATTCATTTTTACAGGTTATATACATAATTATATTTTCATTTTATTTCACATATTTATCGTTTTCAGTGCTTTGTACAATATGAAACTTAAGATTTTTGGATGTTATTTTAATTCGACGGTTATTCGGTGTCGACACGAATAGTACTTACCGATTAGTCGACATGAAATATTTGGAGTCGTGACGGCCCTAAAGAATATTACAACTGACGTATTTGTTTTGTTCAGAAATGTATCTCACCTAAACTTGTTCTCTTGTATGAAACAAAAAAAAAATAAATAAAAGAAAAAAATACATAAAAGCAATTATTTTGAATCATTCTTGCCGCTAATTCTTGTAATTAAACTGTAAACAAAAGTAATATAGTCTTTTAGTTTGAAGTGCACCTGTTGCCATCTTGTAAAAATCCAAAACTGGTACACTTGAAGCAATATTTACTCTCACGACCAAAATAAAATGTGAAGAATATCAAACCAGTGGGGACATGGTGCATTAAAATTACCAGCTGTACTACTGACAAGAATATGTTTAAAAATATTCAAGTTGGTCATTGTATCCACCGGTGGATACTATGGATTTGACTTCGTTATGCCAATGCCGCCGCCGCAGTGTGTAGAGAGATTTCACCGTTACCGCTCTAACGAAAAAAATATTATAGCTAGCCTTCTCAAATTTGCAGGATATATTCATAGCCATAAAATCTTGCCTGGGAATATTTTTGGCCTCATTTTGAAAAACAAGATGGCGGCCACGGGCGTTTATCGATTTTAAACAAGGACTTTTGGTGGCCCTCTAGAGCAAAGGGTGTTATAGGTAGAGATCTCAAATTCGCAGGATATGTTCCTCATTATAAAATCTTGACTGGGAATATTTTTGGCCTCATTTTGAAAAACAAGATGGCCGCCACAGGCGTTTTTTTGCAGTCATGAAAAGTGCCTATATCTCCCTTATTATTGGTCCTAGAGGTTTGGGATGGTAAACCAACCCATAGGAAATCATGGGCTGGGAATCTTTTGGTGTGGTCGGATTTGACCTTGGACCCCTCCTTCAAGGTCAAACGGGGATAGCCAAACTTAAAAGTGCTTATAACTCGCTTATTATTGGTCCTAGAGGTTTGGGATGGTAAACCAACCTATAGGAAATAATGGGCTGGGAATCTTTTGATGTGGTCGGATTTGACCTTGGACACCTCCTTCAAGGTCAAACGAGGATGGCCAAACTTAAAAGTGCTTATAACTCGCTTATTATTGGTCCTAGAGGTTTGGGATGGTAAACCAACCTATAGGAAATCATGGCCTGGGATTCTTTTGGTGTGGTCGGATTTGACCTTGGACCCCTCCTTCAAGGTCAAATGAGGATAGCCAAACTTAAAAGTGCTTATAACTCGCTTATTATTGGTCGTAGAGGTTTAGGATGGTAAACCAACCTACAGGAAATTATGGGCTGGGAGTCTTTTGGTGTGGTTGGATTTGGCGTTGGACTCCTCCTTCAAGGTTAAATGAGGATAGCCAAACTTAAAAGTGCTTATAACTCGCTTATTATTGGTCCTAGAGGTTTGACATGGTAAACCAACCTGTTGGAAATCATGAGCTGGGAATCTTTTGGTGTGGTCAGATTTGACCTTGGACCCCTCCTTCAAGGTCAAACGAGCATAGCCAAACTTAAAAGTGCTTATAACTCGCTTATTATTGGTCCTAGAGGTTTGGGATGGTAAACCAACCTATAGGAAATCATGGGCTGGGAATCTTTTGGTGTGGTCGGATTTGACCTTGGACCCCTCCTTCAAGGTCAAACGAGGATAGCCAAACTTAAAAGTGCTTATAACTCGCTTATTATTGGTCCTAGAGGTTTGGGATGGTAAACCAACCTATAGGAAATCATGGGCCGGGAATCTTTTGGTGTGGTCGGATTTGACCTTGGACCCCTCCTTCAAGGTCAAATGGGGATAGCCAAACTTAAAAGTGCTTATAACTCGCTTATTATTGGTCCTAGAGGTTTGGGATGGTAAACCAACCTATAGGAAATAATGGGCTGGGAATCTTTTGATGTGGTCGGATTTGACCTTGGACACCTCCTTCAAGGTCAAACGAGGATGGCCAAACTTAAAAGTGCTTATAACTCGCTTATTATTGGTCCTAGAGGTTTCGGATGGTAAACCAACCTACAGGAAATCATGGCCTGGGATTCTTTTGGTGTGGTCGGATTTGACCTTGGACCCCTCCTTCAAGGTCAAATGAGGATAGCCAAACTTAAAAGTGCTTATAACTCGCTTATTATTGGTCGTAGAGGTTTAGGATGGTAAACCAACCTACAGGAAATCATGGGCTGGGAGTCTTTTGGTGTGGTTGGATTTGGCGTTGGACTCCTCCTTCAAGGTTAAATGAGGATAGCCAAACTTAAAAGTGCTTATAACTCGCTTATTATTGGTCCTAGAGGTTTGACATGGTAAACCAACCTATAGGAAATCATGGGCTGGGAATCTTTTGGTGTGGTCGGATTTGACCTTGGACCCCTCCTTCAAGGTCAAACGAGCATAGCCAGACTTAAATGTGCTTATAGCACGCTTCTTATTGGTCCTAGAGGTTTAGGATGGTAAACCAACCTATAGGAAATCATGGGCTGGGAATCTATTGCTGCGGTCGGATTTGACCTTGGACCCCTCCTTCAAGGTCAAATGAGGATAGCCCAACTTAAAAGTGCTTATAACTCGCTTATTATTGGTCCTAGAGGTTTGGGATGGTAAACCAACATATAGGAAATCATGGGCTGGGAATCTATTGGTGTGGTCGGATTTGACCTTGGACCCCTCCTTCAAGGTCAAACGAGGATAGTACACAAAATCATGTGCTTGGAATCTATTGCTGTGGTCGGATTTGACCTTGGACTCTCCATCAAGGTCAAACAAGGATAGCCAAACTTAAAAGTGCTTATAGCTGGGAATCTTTTGGTGTGATCGGATTTGACCTTTGGCCCCTCTTTGAAGGTCAAATGATGATTGCCAAAATTAGTGTTTATATCTTGCTTATTCGTATTCCTAGAGGTTTGCAGTGTCACACCAACCTATAGGAAATCATGGGCTAAGAATCTTTTGATATGGTCAGATTTCACCTTGGGCTTCTCCTTCAAGGTTAAGCGATGTTAGAATGGCTTTGGTGAGTTTTCTTCTGGTGGATACAATTTACATCGGTTCTCCGATGCGATAGGTCTAGTTGATGTTTGCTCTGACCAACATCATATAACATCAATGAGGATAAGGTAAGTATATACAGAAACTTACAGAAAGTTAAATGACAATAAAATTTTTATAGTTTGTTTTGAATATCTCAGCTAAACTTGATCACATATTTAAAAAAAGGCTAGTTTGTGTATTTCCTTTAATGCCCATCATTCTTACTGTTAACTAGTGGTGCAAATATTTGGCCTACGCTAGGTCAATCATCAGTAACAGTGTAGCATCAATATGCAGTTTTTCAGTTACAGTATCTTCCCCACAAAGGGTAACTGCTTGAAAAAACTCTACTCACTCCCAGTGAAATACTTGGTACAGTTCAATGTTGGAATGATCACATGCAAATAGGGGTGTGACGAGTACAAATAATTTGAGTCGATTGCTCGCGGACAAAAAATCGACTCGACATTGAGCCCTCGCAAAGTTTAGTATCACCATTACAGGAAACAACATCCAATATGGTGGCTCCCGTAAACAACAAAAATATAAAGATAAAAGCTTTGAATCGCTTAAATTAGCTGATGTCATCATATAATATACTTAATTTTGTGTTAAAAATGGTGGATTATGCGATTAAATGCCAGCAAGGTATGTTATTTATTTTTTATTTCCTAAAAAAACGTAACCGCTTCAATTGGTTGTTATATGCACACGAGTAGTCGACCCTTAAAATTGGGATAGAATCTTCGTGAAATTTGCCTTGCTCGCCGAGTGTCGACTGCTCAGTCACACCTACATGCGAATGTCCAAAACCTGGCGAACCAGTATATCTTATTGAAAAACTCTGGTGACCCTCTCTACACATTGTCTCAGAAATACCAGACACTGTTGTTCAAAATCTGAGTTTGTTCTAGTACCCTTTTTCTAATATAAAGTTCACAAAGCATGTGATAGCCCTTATTGAGTTGATAGTTTGGTTATCATTATACTTTTTGGGGGGGAAGTGTACTTCAGTCTCGTTTTTTCAGTTGTTTTTGAAGGGTTTAATACAGTAGATTTGGTTGTAGAACTGTCATTAAGTAAAGTATTGTTATAAGTAGTAGTAGTTTCTCAGTCCCGTCAAATAGTAGAAAAAAGGGATAGAAGTTTGACTTACACAAAGTGACCTTAAGTAAAACATAATTTTGACATAGTAAGTGTGACTTTTCAATGAGGAATGAAAAAATGTGTAAGTCGACCCTAAAATTCTTTCTTACGTGTACAGGATAGTCAATGTCTGTAAAAGAGATAACGAAATAGAACCATTTTGTTACTCTGTACCTGATTCCTCACTATTGTGTTATTGAGTCTGAACATCAAACAAATAAAATTATCAGTAGAGTGATTGCACAAGTGTTAACTATTGCAAGAGACTTAAATTGCATGATATCTTTACTATTCTTTAGTAATTCAAATGTATTTTGTGAAGCGAGTATACTTAGCATTTGCCATTAGTGTAAGTCAGTGACTGATATTTTGCAACTTAGACCAAATCCAGTGTATAAAGTATCTACTGAAACACTAAAGATGTTATATTTCAGGAAGCCCCTTAAGAATCACCGTTTCAGATTTTCCCCCCTCTTTTACACATCTGTCCTGGATTATTGACCCAGAATGTCTTTTGTCCATTCTTCTGTTGGTTTAGTACACTAAAAGGCCCATTGCAGGCATAATATCTTGCCCATAAAGGTTCACACACTGCATTAAACTAACAGAAACATGGATAAAAAGGTGGTCAAGCCAAGGGACATTCTAGGTCAGTAATCTAGAGTTAGGGGTATAAGAGGAGGGTATGATGCTTAGTGGGGAAACTTGAGTAAATGAGGTTTGTCACAAGATGCTTCCTGACACCCATGTTCCATTGGTGGGCTTAGTAGCTATTGGCTGTGTGACATGCTCTATGCAGCCAGTCGCCGCAAATTTTGAGGGGACAGAAGGATATGTGGATGGTCAGTTCAGGATTATCACAGGAACACGTTTAATATTTTGAGGGGTGTGGCGGTGGGCAGGGTGAATTCTCACCATTTTTCCTCTTTTGAGAGAGATTGTTATTCTTCTAATACTGCTGTTAATAATAATATGCAGTTTCTCAGACATATAAGTTAGAATGTGAAGATCAATAGAATTTCATCACATTTAATTAATATCACTCTCAGAAAGGTCTGAATGAAGGAAATAAACATGAACATTTTTCCTGCCTAAAATGAACATGAAATTTATGGCAGACTTTAATTTCTTGACGTCTGGCTGCAAAGGCAAGGGGTGTGAGGGTGTGCGTGTGTGTGTGTGTGTGGGGAGGGGTGGTTAGTTGTTTGGCCAGTCCCCACTAAAGTTTCCGCTAGTAAAACATGAGTGTAAGATATTGGCGGAGGGACTGGTTCAGAAATGAAGAGTGAAAAGTGCTAAAAAGTTGTGAAAATACCATATAAGTGGAACTCTTTCACTTTACAGCAATTTCAGCTGATTTATCCAAATTGCATAGATAATGCAAATTAATTCCCAGTGGTAAAATTTATATCCTGTAGTTATCTCTTCAGTAGAGACAGATTACTAGTAAAAAATATCAAATCAATTAGTAAAATTTTATACTAGCTTAAATTGCATGCTGCCAGCATTGAATCACATTGAAACAAGATGTACTCAGAGAGAGCAAAATCACTCGACTCGATGCGACCAGTCTCGCAAGTGTTATAAAATGTGATCCAAATCTTTCCCAAAAATAAGTAACTTAATTCTTCCTTTGGCCAGGTCCTACCCACAATTATTTTTTTATAAAGATCTGTACATTAGTTCTGGAGTAATCTAAACACCAAAAAAAACAAGTAAGTATCACAAGCTAGGTTTGTGACCTCACAATGACAACTCCATTGTGACATCATTAAGTAATGATTTTTGACGTTTGTGATGAAGAGAATCAGTTTCTCTGTATATGCCCAATTGAAAATAAGAAAAACTGTCTCTTGACTTTAATTTTCACTTAAATTTTACCAAATTTGGAGGAATCCGTCTGTACCACATGAAATATCTGCCCACCAAATTTGAGTTTGATTGATGTTATAGTTTTAGAATTATAAGGCCAAAATAGTTCATAGACAGACAGACAAAACAAAATTAATTGATTACAATAAGCATCTCCTATCGTTGAGCATTAATTATTTAACCAGGGGCGGATCCAGGTTTTAAGTAAGGTGGGGATTCACATCAGACATACCATAACTAGGGAGGTCGGTTTTTGGTAAAATTAATAGTGCATTTCCTGTAAATTTAACACCACTCTCAAGAAAGAATTTTGTACTTTGGGTTAAACCCCTTTACATTATTTTTCAGGGGGGGGGGGTTCAAACCCCCTGAACCTCCCCCCCCCCCCCCCCTGGATCCGCTAGTGTTAACACTGCTCTGAAGCCGCACGCAACATTATAATTTCACACCATCTCTTGTGGGAGGCACAGGGGGTGTCATTGGTGTAGGGGTTAGAGTTTTTACCTTTAACCTCTGAGGTTGCCGGTTTGAATCTCGGCCCGGGCGCTTCATGTTGGAAAGTTGGTAGTTACTTGCTGGTGCCCAGTGGTTTACAGTGCAGAATCTTGACCTGCTAGTATGCATTAGTTCCTGCACCCGTAAACTACCCATCGCATTATGTCACTGGCTGTTGAACGCAATGTAAAACAAAAGTAAATAAACAAATGCATTGTGGAAGGCACACCACAAATGTGAGTATTTGATTGGCAAGGCTTTTCAGATGGACAGAAATGGGCATTTATTGATAGGCAGTGTCATGGATTCATATTCATCTGTGAACAGGTTTCTGGATTTGAAGTGGATCCATGATTTGAAAATGGTGTCTGGCTTTGAACTGGGGACTCAATTTGAATTGGTCAATGGATTAGTACAGGTCCCTGAATTTGAACTGGTTCTAGGATTTGAAAATGATCTCTTGCTCACAGCCGGTCAGTGAATTTGAACTTGTCCTTACAAAGGAACTGGTCCCCAGAAAGGGAATGGTCCCTGGATTGGAACTGGTCTCTGAAGTGGAACTGGTCCCCGGATTTGAACTGATGACTTGGAATAATTAATTGAATTTGCTTGTTTTATTCTGTATTTAGTTGACGTTCAGTATTATCTCACATATCAGAAGGTAATCACATGAATGACAGTAGACTCTGTACAAATAGAATCAGTCTAAATGGAATTTGTGTTGTTTAAATAGAAACCAGTTTTGAGGTCCCGTCTTCAGAAATTGCTTTACTTAAACAGGCATACGTTCTAGTCGCAACTCTAATGGAATCCTATGTGAATAGTGGAGGTTCTAGCTGTACAGAGTCTGCTGTATTGGCATATTTCATAGCCTGCTTTGTGCACATGTTTGTATCCTTTTGTATCCCCCCCCCCCCCCCCCGACCAAAGGGATACTTTGGTTTTAGTACTGCCATGCCACCACTGCAATAATTGCCTTTCATATGTTGTGACTTGAAAAATAATTTAATTAAGCCTTTCAAATTTGGCATTTGGGTATATATGGGAATGCCAAAGAGCATGTTCTTTTGTGGCCTCGGTCTTCCACTCTAAGACCAATGGTTGTCTTCTAAAAGCCAAATCTTGGGCATTTCAGCACATTTTGACCTGGACATAATATATAGATCATCCAGTGGCTGGTATATATAACATGGATATGTCCCCCATACGCATGTAACAATTTGACATTCAATCTCTATCCTAAAGTTTATGAAGGACCTCCACATAACACCTTGTTGGCCTTTATTCCTATATTTTGGGAATATTTTCATTTATAACACCTTTATTATTGATGGTAGAGGTTTGGAATGTAAATCAACTTATAAAACATCATGGGCTAGGAATCATATGGAAGGATCAGATTTGACCCCCTTGTTCAGGATCACATTGAGATTGCCATTTATGAAGCTTTTATATTTGTCTTCTTTTTGTCCCTAGACTTTCGTTGTACTTCACCATCTCCTGTCTGGGGATACACTGCATTGAATTGATGTAGTTTGCAGTTATAACTAGTACTGTCACGAGAACCACTACTTACAATAATATTATTTTGTCAGTTTTAAATGCTAATCAGTTGTAGTTTTCAAACGATATCAGTATATTTATGTAATATTAATAACAATAATATACCTAAAATCATATCATTATTGTTAACTTTAAAATTCTGTGTGAAACCAGAAAGTTTCTAGTTTTTAACCCCAGCCCATAAATGCTGGGGGTTATAGTCGTCCCCTGCGCTGTCCGGGTAGCGGCGGGCATAAAGCTTGTGGGTGTTCCACAGCCTAAACCCATGCACGGATTTTCACCAAATTTTCAGGTTATGTTTACCCCAAGAGAATCTAAAGCTGATTAGGTTTTAGGGGGGGTATCTGGCAACAACTGTTGCCATGGCAACACTTTTATGATTTTTTGGTCTTAAAGTTTGTGGGTGTTCAACAGCTTAAACCCATGCACAGATTTTCACCAAATTTTCAGGTTATGTTTTTACCCTAAGAGGATCTATAGTTGATTAGGTTTTGAGGGAGTATCTGGTTACAACTGTTGCTATGGCAACACTTTTAAGATTTTTGGGTCTTAAATTTTATTACGCTACAATAGCTTACCATGTGGGACTTAATGCTGTTCTCGGGTTGCCACACCCGGGGCCAACGTCTTAGAAAAAAAGATCGTTCTTGTTAGCCACCGGATATACTGGTAGTTGTCGTCACGTGATAACTTCTGACCAATCGCCCTACTTTCTCGTTGGCCACGATTGACTGGTAGCAGTTTGTAAATATACAGACATTTTCATTTATTTCTCAGTATTCACGTTTTGTTGGAGGCTAATATTTGGATATTTCTTTAAATATATGTCATAGATTATTCTGTAAAATTTTTAATTTCACAACTTAAGTAGTTTCCTTACAATCCGCGTGTTTTGAGTTTTCTCGGTTCAGGCAATCTTAATTGTACGTCTTTTTATTGCATTAAAATGTCCCTTCATCAAGCAAACAAAGACAAACCGAGAGCTCAGAAATGCCGCCATTTTTGCTTCAGTTTTGATGCACATAATTACTGCCCTACCTGTAGGGAGGCTGGCAAGGGAGATGACCCCTGTGTCACTTTTGAAGCGCCCTGCCATATTTGTACGTCTCTCTCTGATGAGCAGTTACAAAAGATCCAAAACAGGAAGCGGTACTTAAAAAAGCAAAAAGCGGAAACTAGTTCCAAAGATGAACTAGATCTCTTGGGTGAAGGCGATGGGGACTCTTTTAATGGTTCCAATGCAGACCTTGAGAGTGCTGCCGATAACCTCTTTACCTCACCCCCCCGTCCTCAACCTCTCGCCTTCAGTTCTTTATCACTAAAGACCCCAGCCAAGGCTGTTCCTCCCACCCCATACATATCCAGCAGCATATCCAGCAGCAAATGGGTTCCTTCCAGGCATCCATGTTAGAAGCTTTTCAGTCACTCCGAGAGGAGTTAGCAGTTAAAAAATCTGCCGAGGTTGATCCCTCACCTCATGCTTCTAAAGCTGGTCCATCCAGCAAACCTGCTGCTCATCTGGACCTACCCCCTCCGAGGTCAAGTACTAATACACAATCCGAGGCTATGGATGTGGACGTTGGTCCAGCACTCCCTCCTCGTCTAGTACGAAGTCAAACTTCCTCGGATCAGTACGTTGCCCCTTCTGAAGCAATACTGAAGGATTCCTCGTACTCACATAAAAAACAAAGCCACAGACAAACAGTAACACCGAGCTCTGCCTCGGATCATCTGGATGAGGATTCCGACGAATCTCGGATCCATCCTAGACCTAAGAAACACTCTGACAAGAGCAAGCATAAATCTAGGTCCAGATATGTGTCATCTTCAGAGGAAGATCACTCCCCTGTGGCTAGACACAGGTCTTCTAAGCCCTCTAGGGCTCAGCCCTCAGGCGCAGCTTCTGATCAAGACCTCCCACAACATGATCCAGACCCCCCTTATTATAGGGAAGTAGCCCTGTCTGACATTCCCTCCCAATACTCTGAAGAGGTAGACACCTTCAGGCGCATTCTTTCTCTCCCTGACCCCAGGGACTCTATGCCTAGGTCGTCAACTTCAGTGTTGGGTCTGGATGACGAAAAAGGCCGTCAAGAGCTCAGACCTAGAGGTCCCTCCTCTATCTTACCACTTAGCTCAGTTATCAAGGACGCCTTTGATAAATTTCAACATGATTTCAAAGCTGCCAATTTATCTGAGGGAAAATATGTCAAGCCTCCTCCATCCACTTCTAAGTGGTATAAGGTTGGACAGCCCACTTTTCAAGACAAAATCCAGGAGTTGAATACGGACTTTGCCAAGATCTGTATTACTCCTAGACCTCCTGGGGCACCAGTAGCCAAAGTCCCTATGGCAGTCCTTAAGGAGCTGGAACATCAGGCTAGACAAAATATTTCAACCCTCAATTTCACCGCTGCCTTTGCCAAAACCTCTTCTTCTTGCAATGCTTCCTTGGAGAAGTGTCAACATAGCATCAAGTCAACTGTCAAGAAGATTAAATCTCAGATCCAGAAAGGTGCCAATCCTGAGAAAGCAGCAAAGCGCGGATATGAGGAAGTTGCTGAGTACTTGGATTTTTGGAACAAGACTGTTCTTGTTCAACTTAGAGCTCTTACCTGTCTCAGCAAATCGCTAGCCCATATTCTCCAGAGGGAATTATATTCCATGGCTAATACCAGCTTGCTTAGGCGCGAAGCCGAAATGACTTTATTGCATCCCCAGTTAGGGGAAACGAGACGCCAAGAACTTAGGAACTCGTCCTTCTGGGACTCCTCCTTGTTCGAGTCTCAACTTGTAAAGGAAGGTGAGGACTTTCTTCTCAAAAAAGGCACCTCAAAAGATTCTCAGGGTTTTGCACCCTACCAGAATAAGCCCTTTCGTGGCCCCCACAAGAAAAGAGGCTCCTACAGGAAATGCCCCTATGGGGGCAATACCTCTCAAAGCAGTAACCAATCCTTTCCCTCGGGAAGAGGAAAATCCAACTTCAGAGGCTCCAGGAGTCGTTTTCGACCCCACAATAGAGGAAGGGGGCGTGGAAACCCCCCTTCGCAATGACTCCTCCATAGCCTCATTCAGTCCACCAGTAGGAAGTCGCCTCCGTTCTTTCAAGAGAGACTGGCAAACAAACAAATGTTCTCAAAACATGTTAAACATTATCACCAATGGCTACGTTCTGCCATTCCGTTCAAAGCCAAACTTGATCAGATTCCCTCTGATTCCATCAGAGTACAAGGCCCAACAAAAAGACCAAGCCTTGGCCACTTGTATCCAGTCTCTCTTGTCAAAGAACGCCATCGAAAGGGTGGAAAACATAAAATCTCTCGGGTTTTACAGTCGCCTGTTCCTAGTACCCAAGCCCCACCAAAGGTGGAGGCCAGTCATAGACTTAAGCAGGCTCAACACTTTTCTACATGTAGAAAAGTTCAAAATGGAAACCCCGGAGTCCATCCGGACTTCCCTGGTCCCAGGGGAGTGGGTATCGTCGATAGACCTGTCGGACGCATACCTTCACATCCCCATCCATCCCAACTCAAGGAAGTACCTAAGGTTTTGCTACAAGGCCCAGGTGTTCCAGTTCACCTCCCTACCTTTCGGACTGGCCACAGCCCCCCAGGCCTTTACGATGATCGTAAAGGAAGTGAAACTAATGGCCCTCTCAAGAGGACTCAGAATTCACCAATACCTGGACGACTGGCTGATCAGGTCCCAGTCCCAGGAGGAATCTCAAAGGGACACACAGGCAGTAGTAGACCTAACCTAATCCTTGGGTTGGATAATCAACCAGGAAAAATCAGAACTGAAACCTACTCAGGTGTTTTCGTTCGTGGGCTACGAATACCACCTAGATTCAGCCCTTGTAAGACCCACTCACGAGAGATGGCTCAAACTTCAGGATTTGATCCTACGACTCAAGTCAAAACGTGTTTTGACTGCAAGATATTTGATGGCTCTAATTGGGTTGCTAGCCTCAATGGAGAAAATGGTCCCGGAGGGACGCCTTCACATGAGGCCCTTTCAGTTTCATCTCAAGGAGCACTGGAGATATCCTCAGTCGCTGGACAACCTCCTTCCTTGGACAGAAGCCATTGTAGCCCACCTAGATTGGTGGCAAAATCCCTCAAATGTGATGAAAGGCGCAGACCTTCATCCCAAGGACCACAGTATCCAACTCTTTACCGACGCCTCAAACGAAGGTTGGGGCGCTCATTTAGATCAAAATTCTACAAAAGGACTGTGGTCAGAGCGGGAAAAAAGGCTACACATAAATGTCCTGGAATTGAAGGCGGTCTCCCTGGCCCTTCGAGACTTCAAGGACCAGTGCCAGAATCAAACAGTGTTAGTTGCGACGGACAACTCAACAGTGGTAGCCTACATCAACAGGCAAGGGGGAACTCACTCAGCAGAGATGTGCGCTCTCCTGTGGAAAATCATGACCTGGTGCCATCACTACCATATAACATTGAAAGCCAGGCACATTCCAGGGTGTCTGAATGTGATGGCCGACCTGCTATCCAGGTCCAACCAAGTGCAGTCAACAGAATGGTCCCTGCACCCTCAGGTCTTCAAGCAAATCTGCCGAAAGTGGTTCACCCCTCATGTAGACTTATTCGCTACTCACCTGAATCACAAACTCCCTCTATATGTGTCTCCTATCCCAGACCCAAGGGCCTGGAACATAGATGCTCTGAACATAAACTGGACCAACCTCACGGCTTACGCCTACCCTCCTAAGGCTCTCCTTCACAAGGTGATCCAAAAGATCAAGCAATGCCATTGCCTGATCATCGTGATAGCCCCAGGCTGGCCAGGGATGCCCTGGTTTTGGGACCTAGTGCAGCTCTCAACAGAGATCCCACTACAACTCCCAGTGTCAACGACCCTACTCAAACAGTCCCACAACTATGTGTTCCACAACAATCCACAACAGCTGAACCTCCACGCCTGGTGTCTAGGAGCGGACAACTCCAAGAACAAGGCTTCTCTGTGGAGGTGGCAGAGAGAATTGCTGCCCCTCAGCGGTCATCAACAAGGACCATCTACCGGTCAAAGTGGGCCCTATTTGAAAAATGGTGCAGAGAAAATTTGGTGGATTTCTCCACTCCATCTGTGAAACAAATCTCAGACTTTTTCATGTACCTGTACCAAGACCTAAACAGGCGCCCCTCGACCATTGATGGTTACAGGACTGCTATCGTTGACACTTTGGGCCCAACGGCCCAACACATTGCGCACAACGCAGACCTTCATAGGTTACTCTCCAGTTTTCACAGGGATCGTCCTAAAAGTTCCAGAAATTTACCCAAGTGGAACCTTTCTGTTGTCCTTAACGAGCTCACCAAAGCACAATTTGAGCCCATGAAAGACTCAGACCTCAAACATCTTACTCTCAAAACTGCTTTCTTGCTAGCCTTTGCCTCCGGCAAGCGCCGCAACGAAATCCATGCCTGGGTCGCTAACAAAGTAGCTAATTTAGGCCAATGGGAAAAGGTAGCCTTGTTCCCTTCTTCTGATTTCAAAGCCAAAAACCAACTAGCAAGAGAAGGTTCTCAAAGTGTGTCACCAGTGACTATTCCTGCTTTGACTACCATTGTAGATAGACAGTTTAAGGAAGACAGGACCCTGTGTCCCGTGCGGGCCCTGAGGTTCTAAAGACCTGAGAGGGTCTCGTTCTCTCCTTTTCATCTCCTTTAAGAAAGGACATACCTCAGATATCAGACCCGCTACACTCTCCTCATGGTTGAAACAAACCATCCTACTTTGTTACAAACAAGCAGATCAACAAGCCTTGGACTTGGTCCAAGTCAAAGCGCATGACATCCGGGCCTTCGCGGCCTCTAAGGCCTTTTACGGTGGCGTATCGGTGGACCAAATCATGCAAGCCTGTCACTGGATAGCTCACAACACATTCACAAATTTTTACCTAAAAGACCTTACATGGTCGGACACCGACAACAATATGTATCTGGGACCCGTAGTGGCGGCACAACAAGTCCTAGATCCTTCCCCTCAGACCAGTTGTCCTCGGAAAGAAAAAAGGGGGGGGGGGGGCACATCCGCTACAACCAAGTCTTCAGGAGTCTCTCCCAGGATCTAGGTATTCCTTTACCTTCAAGATGTTACGGGTAAGGTCATTTTATTTTTCAATTATCAGGTAATTTCTATTAAGGACTTAGTCAGTTGTCGTTAATCTCATATTTCAGGTTAAAAATTTCATGAGATGCCCGACCACTGGGTTGGTCAGTCACACGTGAAGGTCTAATAGGGACCCTTAGACCTCGAAGTGAGCACTGCTGCACTTCCGTCCTACAACCAAACATCTGGACAGTTTTAGCACTGTCCCTTTTTACTCAGGTTTTTGGCTCGTTACAGGCCCGATCTTCGGGATCGGGGCTCTGTAAAAGGGACTCAGACATTTCTGGCACTATTCTGTATATGTTAATTCAAATCTTAGAAAAAAATTACATATCTTCCAGTCTCAGCTGTAATCCCGCCACCGGGCGGTTGAATTCAGCATTAAGTCCCACATGGTAAGCTATTGTAGCGTAATAAAATTGTAAATTTTAATTACTTAAATGTAGCTTTTATAAGCTACAAGCTTACCATGTGGGACTTAGGAGAGTCCCACCCTGCCTCCCCGCTGTTTACAGCTGAGGGGTAGGTTTAATAAAAAATTTCAACGAGAAAGTAGGGCGATTGGTCAGAAGTTATCACGTGACGACAACTACCAGTATATCCGGTGGCTAACAAGAACGATCTTTTTTTCTAAGACGTTGGCCCCGGGTGTGGCAACCCGAGAACAGCATTAAGTCCCACATGGTAAGCTTGTAGCTTATAAAAGCTACATTTAAGTAATTAAAATTTACAAGTTTGTGGGTGTTCCACAGCCTAAACCTAGATTTTGACCAAATTTTCAGGGTATATTAACCACAAGAGGATCCAGAGCTGATTAGGTTTTGGGGGGTATCTGGCAACAACTGTTGCCATGGCAATGCTTTGAATTTTCACCAAATTTTCAGGATATGTTAACCGAAACAGGATCTACAGCTGAGTAGGTTTGGAAGGGTATCTGGAAATACCTGTTGCCATGGCAACACTTTAAATACTTTTCAGCCTTAAACTTCTTAATTGAAAAAAGGGTGTATTAAACCAATGTTACTACAGTTGCATTTTAATCTCCCACTGGCCAAGGCCAGGGTTGAGAGATTATTTAACACTTTCTGTGCGTGCGTGTGTGTGTACATGCATGCATGCATTTATCACATTTTAAAATCAAGCTTTATATCTCATTCAGTTATGAAGATAACTTCACCAAATTTGCAGACAATGTTTATGGCTGTGAAAACATGTCTGTAAAAAATTATGGTACTCATTTTAAAAAACAATATAGCCCACATAGCTTGATATGTTCTAAAATTTTAAATATTGCAGCTAGCTGTGTCAGATATGCACAAGATTAAAATGGCTAGGAAAGCTTGGCTGGGGGTAATTTTTGCCGTGTTTTGAAAACAAATGGCTGTCATATCACATCTTATATGTCAAATGGGGGGCATATCAAAAAGCCCTAATATCTCCCCAGTGGTCCTATGGGTTTGAAATGCGAAAACAACTCCTTGGAAATCGTGTTCTGCAAATCTTCTGCAAGTGTCAAATTTCTCCTTTGACCCCTGCTTCAAGGTCATGTAGGGTCATCATGCTAAAATGGCCTTATATTTCCCTTATAATTGTTTCTAGGGCTTCAAAATATGAAAAGAACTTGTAAGAAATCATGGCTTGTGAATCTTACATCTCACAACATTTCTTGTTTCTGTGCTTCTTACATCTGAAGTTGTTCCAAAGATTTTCCCAAATCTCAATGTTGTTACCCATTTAGTTGTACCTGCGGGCTGGGGTTCTTGCCTGCCGAGGCTGGCTATTCTATTTATTTGAGGTGTAATGATGCATTATAAAATAGCACTGATACTACATTTTGTCAACAAAATTAGATATATATTCCTGAGATTTTCAATGGGTCATTGTAGTAACAATGCAATAGCTAAAATAAATATGATACTATTAACTGCTGCATATAAAAGTGGGAAAACATTATGTTCCATTTTAATTGAACATTGACAAGTTTCATTTCGAGGAGAAGTAGTGAAGTCTTCAGAATTAGGGACACGGTCAGTCAACCTGGGTGATATTCATTTTATATTTGTTTGGGACAGTACTAGTTGTAACCATTATCCATAGTATTATGTTGAGAATGATTAGATTTCCCAGTATATTTTGCATCCATTGTGATTACTGGAATTATCTTTTATTTAACAGCTAAAAATGCCCATAGCATTTGTTTAGCAATAGCAATAAAATCTGTATGGTTTGAAACTGATCTGCCTTTTGTTTGGCTGTGGTAGAAGCAAGCAAATAAAGAGCATGCACAGAGTGCAGAACTCCGCCAAGCCACATAATAAGTAAATGGGAAAATCCGGATCTTTGATATTTTTATATCCAGGAAGTGATGCGGATCACTCTCAAAATTTAATTGGATCTAAACTGGACCAAGACATGAAGATCCAAGGAGTAGTATTTGCATAATCCTGCCAACAAACAAACGGGCAGACAGACAGTCATGAAAATATTCCCTCCTTGGCGGAAGTAATTAGCTTTATATAGTGAAGATGTAGTTCTTCAAAACATCTATATGATTAATATTGCTAAAACAATAAAAAAAACCCTATAAATTTAGTTAATTGTATCCCATTTTGACCATATAAGGGGGTGAAAATGGAGTTTTTTACCTTTAGAATGTTTCCCTTTCAAGTTACAGCTCAGGTACACCCAGATTTATGGTTTTCACCCCACTAGTGACTATTCATGAGAGAACAAAATAACCGAATTTTGTATATTTCAAGGCCGTGGGAAATAGCTATTGATTTATGAATCAAATTGAATCAAACCTGAATGAAATCTGGATTTTTTAAATGCTCTTTTAAAGTTTGTTGATGTTTTAGGAATAAAGAATTAAAATATAGATATATGTCTTAATTTGTTTAAATATTTGGTTTTAAATATGCTTTGCCTATCAGCTCCTATTTTGATGCATTTCCATGTGCATGAAGTATACATACTTAGAAATTGTCTCGCTTTGTGCATGGATCATAAAATGGCTGTTGTTTGTAATAAACTCGCCTTCAACCTTTGAGGTCATTGGTCTGAACCCAGATGTGACCTAAAGTGGAAAAGTTAGTTGTTGTTTATTGATGGCTGATGATTTTCAGTGCAGGAACATGACGTCTTTATGATGTTTAAATGTTCCATGATTGTCCAGAAATTTGATTTGATTATAATCTTATAAGTTTTCCTGATCCATGATTGTCAAGATTCATAACCTGTTTATAATATCATATGATTTCATGTTCCATAATTAAAACTGTGACCGGGTGGTCGGTACTCGCGATTGTGGTCGATTTGGGAAGTTGTTGAGTGCTTCTGGTCCACTTGATAGTCGTTAATATATTATTTTTATTGCGTAAAATACCCTTACCTTATCCTCACTATTGCTTACGTGTTGGCGGGAGCAAACATGGACGACCAGACTAGAATATTTTTAAAATAAATATTCTTGTCGGTACCAGTATGTATATGCATGACCGCGCATGCGCGTGCACCGGAAGAACCCCGTGAAGCCTCACTTTTATTTTGGTCGTGAGGGAGTAAACATCGTTTGACACGATCTTCGTTTGCGAAGAATTTCAACATGGCTGGCAAGGAAGGAGACGTTTTTGAAAAGAATTCATGCCTTCTTAAGAACTGGAAGGTTTTATTTTCTTTTCTTTGGATGTTTGCCAGTCTTCTGCAACAGGAACTCTGCTTTTTGAGTGGTTTTACAGCGTTTACAGACCTTGTACATGGTTGGTGGTAGGGTCTGGTTCGCCAATTAACACGAAGATTTTCCTCGACATTGAGAAAAGAATTCATCTTCCTGGCTCTCCACCACCTCTACTTCGTCTTCAGACCCTCTGCACACAGCTTATACTAGCACGCCTAGAAGCTATGCAAGGTCTTATTGATGGAAAGAAGAACCTCATAGATATGTCTTCTGCTTCATTGTTATTAAATACAGATGCAAAGACGGCAGAAACTGCATTTCTTCAAGATCTACCTCTTCACAGTTTAATCACAGATCTCTTCCTTGAGCCAGTAGAGTGGTCAGATTAAGATCTTCATCTCACAAAAGGGTAGTACCTCTCTCTCCTCTAGTGAGGTAAATATGGCAGAGGCAACCCCTGTAACATAAGAATCCACCATGAACAGAAATTCTTCTCATCAGATAGCTTCAGATCTACAAGTTGCTGAATTCATCTGGAAACGAATGGCAGTTCTTCCTATGGTGAGGTGAACTCGGCAGATACTGCACTTGGTCAAGAAGAATTTCCGGGAGTCAGATCTTCTCAACCAGCTGTTTCATTCCAATTTTACTGATCATTATGGAAGTAAATTAAATTTCACTGGTCAGTTATTTACAGCATAGAAATGACCATGTTAATGAAAGTTTTCTGCTAGAACAGACTACCATGTACTGTTAATAGATTTTCAGAGGATATAATGTCTGAAAAGCCAGCATTCTTTATCTTCGCTCACTTTGGACAAGATATCCACTGCTGGGGAGAGGCTCATAGTGTTATAACTTCAACTGGAAACAAGTAAGAACTCTGTCTTTGCTGAGGTAAATACGACAGAAGCTACTGGAGATCAAGAAGAACTACCTAAATTAAACCTTCTCAGGTATGGACAGGGTTTGCTGTCATCACTTTTCTACCGAATGCAAGGTCTGTGTTGGGGTTTCTCATTGTAAAAACACATCAATAGATTTCTCAACAACAGCACACAAATGCCAGGAGTTTTTCAGAAGCATTTGTTCACTCTACCTTGTCTTCCATGCAGTTTACAACACAGCATATACAAATGCTGGGGTAGGCCATCTTCTGGTCATAATTCTCGACAAGTAACCCTCAACTTGAAAGAAATAATGCAGTGTTTTGGATCCAGTGGACCAACCCTTCTTTAAGGCATTTATTTACAGTAGTACTGCTCAGCTACAGTCTAACCCAATTTCTTTCTTCTCATTTATTGGGAAGTTTTAGAAATTATAGAAGAGGCCTCAATGACAAGTATTTGCAACATGAACTGGCTAGTCGTGATACCATACCTTTTCCATGTTTTTTCCTGCATCTATCTAACATGACAGAGCTTGGCAGGAATCTTCAGTTATAGCATTTATGACCACAGCTACACTATTATGACAAAGTTATTTTGTGGTAAAACAGAGAAGAATTAACAGAATACATCACAATCCATCAGAGGTCTAGGGTTGCTGTTGGAAGTGACAACCAAGGTATAAAAGAAATAATGGCTGGAGGTTGTCTGCTGTTTTACTGCAGCAGTTAATTGAAAAACGAATGTCATTTCGAAGTTGTGCACATTCTGCAATTCGGTTTAACACTGAAACTACCTTATCAAATTGTCGAGAACTCCCACAATTCATAGCGGATATATTTTGAAATAATAATATAAACCAAGAAAGAAGAAACTACTGCTTCTATACGTTTATAGCTCAACAATGTGTACAAGCCTACAGTTTTAGAGTACTTTGGTCACCTGTGATGGTAGGGTATTAATTAAAACATCACACGATCCCAGCTTTGAGAATGGAGACCGCAAGGTAATCAGTATTCTATTTGCGAAGGTGGATAGGTAGTTGCGTTACATCTATCAGACGCGTTCTCCCTTAATCCCAGGTACAACTAAATGTGATTCTTCATTGTTTCTTTGCTGGTGAAAGAATGCACCTTGTCATAGGTCGTTCTTTTCAGTTCTCAGCCCTACCCTTTGGTATAGCGACGGCTCCACTCGAATTTGTCCGCGTAGCACCTCTTTCATCAGTAGTGACACCACTGGTTATATACTGCCGCCTACACCACATATTTGCTTGTAGAAATCGAAGCAATTAGTGGCCTGTGTACAGAAACTACATTGGGTGATAAGTTTTTGAATTCAGAACTCATCCCAACAAAACACTTCCACTTCTTTGGTTACAAATTCAACCATGGCAAGGGTGAAGTGTCCCATAGAAGAAAGTGGGTTATTTCAAAATTTTATGGATGGTGTACATGCCACTATGTCAACCATTCCAGAATTCTAATATCATTTATAGTATTTCAGAACCTATAAAATATTAACAATCTTTATACATTCAGATATATTGTTCACACTTTTGAAAATATTTCTGTTTTTGGTGTAAAATCACAGAGGTCTTACCAGGATATTCCTCCATACAGAAGATATGTCTGTGAAGGGTAAGGAATACATTTGGCAGACCCATTCATTAGTTAAGTGTCTGATGGTCTTGCATCTAAGGGTTCTTTGTAAGCCCACAACAATTTTCTGAGGGCTCACTACATTTAGGGCTGTCAAAATGGGATATCAGATACCTTTTCATGCAGGGATAAGTCATTCGAACAGAATGTCATTCATCCCATAGTTTTCACATGACTTGCCAAATTTGGCACGCTGCAATGCTAGATAGGTTTGTAACAAAGATGAAGATCAAACTATCTGTTTATTTCACCAGTTTAATGCAATGACGTGCAAAGACAGTACATGTATTGAATATCCTGTGGGCGGCACTATTTGGTTATGCCTACTGCTGAATATTTCTCATTTCAAAAATGGTACAAAAAATGAGAATTACACTTCTTAACTGATAGTAGGTGCCCCAGGGTGACTAGGGATGTGTTGGTTTTGGGATCTGATGGACTTATTCTCAAAACCACTATTGCCCTACATCATGGAGGAATTTCTTTAAACAGCTATTCTGCCAGAGATTCCCCTGCCATTTCTCATACTCCATGGTATGATAATCAGTGTCTCAGAAGCTGAGGCACTTCAGAATCTTTTTTAAAAGTCTACAGAGCAAAGTAGTTCTTTTTGAATCTGATGCAAGGAGATTCAGGTGGACTTTCAACAGCCTTCTCTCTCCTCAATAGCAGATTTTTGACCCATTGATTCACTGGTAAAATCTGGTTTCTACCACACTTGCAGGACACAGGGATGCTATTGCAAATCTTTTGGGTTCACTACTGAAATCATTCATGGTTATGAACTCAATAGACTGATACATGGTTTTTTCATTTGGGTTCACTATTGAAATAATTCATAGGTATGAACTCAATAGACTGATACATGGTTTTTCAGTTGGGTTCACTGTTGAAATCATTCATAGTTATGAACTCAATAGACTGATAGATGGGTTTCATTTGGGTTCATTTTTGAAATCATTCATAGTTATGGACTAAATGGATTGATAGAGGTTTCTCATAGGATAGACCAATTGAGGATGGTGCTATACCTTTTACACTCTTTGGACTTGTTTTGATTATTCTTAGTCTTGACAAAGTCTCGTTTGAACCACATTCAGTTCTATGAGAATAAATAGCATCCACCTCCCATTGTAATACCTTTTACACCCATTGGAGGGTGCTGTGCTTACTTACAGAAAGTGAGCAAAACTAAACTAAAACACCATCTGAATCAGAATTTGAACATTCTGACATTCACATCAGTTTTCTCATGACCTTGGCCTCTGATAGATAGAGAGGCGAGGTTGTTTGGACTTTCAAATCATTGAAACACAGAACTGGAAGGACTTCACAGTTTCTCCTTCATCATTACTCCTAGCAGAGAACAGATAGCCTTAGATGGGTCCAATATTGTTCAAGCTGGGTTTCATTCCTGCTTTAATGCAATTTTTAGATCATTCTTTAACTGAAGATATGACCCTTTGCCACTTTACAGCTCTAAGATTCTATCTTGACATATGGGAGATCTTAGATAGGGGAAATATGTGCTGATGACTTTTCAGGAGGTATACAAGGAGCTACCATGTCAAAAGGAAGACAGTTCTGCTAGCTGATCAAATATCTGGCCTTGAAACTTTGAATGTTTCCATGGCCAAGGCTCAAACGCTCCTTATATGGCTGGAAGTCACACTCCACAGTTTTATACTTTAACTTGTGATTTGGAAGTCAAATGAAGGTCAGACTATTCGTTGGAACTATAGTATCACCATGTGGTTCCTTCATAGTTGGTGTATTGTATTATACATTACAGTAATTATATGTATATGTACAGTTCCAATGGCCAGATCACACATTTTAGTGGTACCTGAAAACCCACTGGAAATACCCCAATTATGGGACATTCATTTCCCCTGTTCAGAGATCTTGGAAAAGCATCTGATCTGGTGGAAAGACCCAAGGAATGTGTTATAAGTTGTATTCTCTACATAGAGGAGCACAATCTCCTGTTATTTATCAATGCACCGGTCATCGGTTGGGTAACACATTGGTATTTAGGGTTATAAAATTCCAAATATGTGGGAATTTTTTCAATGAATGTTCTGAAAAGTTCCCGTTAACCTTATAGCAAAATATAACTCCATATGTTATTTTGTTAAGTTTCTAAGTATGCTTGTCATAGTCTTGTATTTATCATCACAAGTGTGTTTGAGATTAATACATTAGAACTAAGAATGCATACAGGGCCATGGCAACTTTGGGAAGGTTGCCAGGTTAGTGCTTACATATATAACTTCTAAATGTTATTTTGTTAAGTTACTTTTATTACATAACATAGTCTAGTACTATATGAGATTTGTACTTTGACTTTTCATTCGATTCTACCTGCTTTTGGTGGCAAAAATATTAAAAATCCCACCACCAGTATGGTTGTAATCAAGCAATAGTGAGGATAAGGTAAGGGTATTTTACGCAATAAAATGTAAAAATTTTATTGTAATTTAACTTTTTATAAGTTAAATACTTACCTTATCCTCACTAGATTCGGATTCCCGCCCAACCAACCCCACATTTTAAAGATTTTTGGGTTTACAATTTATTATATTGGCTCCCAAAATTAAAGTGAGGCTTCACGGGGTTCTTCTGGTGCACGCGCATGCGCGGTCATGCATATACATACCGGTACCGACAAGAATATTTATTTTAAAAATATTCTAGTCTGGTCGTCCATGTTTGCTCCCGCCAACACGTAAGCAATAGTGAGGATAAGGTAAGTATTTAACTTATAAAAAGTTAAATTACAATAAAATTTTTACAATTGTCGCCCATTGCGTCACATCTTTTAACATGACAAAAACATGACAACACAGCAAAACGTCACAATTCTTTGTATATTTGGGAGTTTATATATTAATATTTCTCATTTTATAACAATATATTAAGTTTCTGGTAATTGTTTCAACAACTACATTAATGCAAAGACATTGTTTCCGGAAACCACTATTATGTTAATGGAGAGGAAAATACTTTCATTCTAAACCATGCGAATACTGAATTGTGAGAGAAATTTGGATTTTCACCACCTGTCAGAGGCTCATCCAAAATCGTCTATTACCTTGAATGGACATAAATCAATAATCTCACATATGTTCATGTTCCGTGATTGTCCACAATCCTGACCTGTTTATAATTATGTCATTTGTTGATGTGTTCCACAGTTGTCCAGAATCTTGTATATAATGTCATTTGTTTTGTATGCTTCATTATTGTCCAACATCGTAAATGTCTTTTGTTTTCATGTTCCATGATTGGCTAGAAACTTGGTATGTTTATGATGCCATATGCTCCTGACCCGCTTTATAACCTTGTGTGTTTATGTGTTTTATTATTGTGACAAAATAGCGCTATTTATTAAATTTAAATGCATGATTTATTTTGGTACATGAAGACATACTGCTTACGAAATTGTGAAATAATAAATAAGTTGAAAGATCAATCCTATTAATTATCATGATGAATATCGGTTTGAGAAAAAATTCAAATCATTCCTGAGCTAAATCAAAATCAGATTGTTTGTGTATGTCTTGGGTCTACTAATCAAGTTTTAGTATAAATGGGTGATAAACTGAGTTTCAATTTGCCATGAATTTCTGCATTAATATGTACAGAAAAACTTATAAAAATGTATCCATAAAAATACAAACAAGATTGGCCATTGAGATTAAATGTGTCACATGTGTGATAGTATATTATGTTTAAATACCCTGTTAACACATTTCGCATAAGGCAAACCAGTGTTCTAGTTTTCCTCTATCCTTGAGCCTCTGTCTTTCAGTTAGGGGAATGTCAGTAATTTGAGAGTTGGACTGTACTTGTTCAGTTGGATGGGTCAGATATCACTTTGAGTCCTGTAGAACATGGAGATATTGCGCCGAGTATATAAATACACCATACAACCTCTGAGTTAACATGCCAAAAATGCAAATTACAATGTAAATTACCTTTCATGTAATAAAGACAACAGATATTTATCAATCATTCCTCTATAGTTACTCACAAGGCCTCACTGGTCGCGCACTAAACAAGTTCGATACTTAATTACTTGACTTTTAACTCAGTGGCCATGGGTTCGAATGGAGCTAATGACAAAAGCATGAAGGGTACATTAATTTATGACACTGATTTTCAACTCAACTATCAAGTCACCATACAAACACTAAATATGTAGTATTTTTTAATCCAAATAATCTGTTGTTTTATCTTTTACAACCTTGACTTACATGTTGTTGTTAGACGATGGCTGTGGATTACTTCATCCAGTTTCCACCAAAGTTTGTGAAAACACTCATAATTCTACGACCACAGACATATTTCTCCGTGGACATCAAAAAGATCTTAGACCATGCACAGTATTCAGAACATGCAACCTATGTGAGTACATTTGCACTTTGCTACACCCTATAAGTACTTGTGTACTTTAGCATACTCTGTGAGTCATGTATATATGTACCTGAATGAATAATTAACTTTATAGAACTTAATCTCAATCAATCTGAGACAAAATGATTTAGATTTGATAAATAAAGCACAGATTTGAGACATCATTTTTTTTTTACTTAAGTCTTAATACTTTTGTCTTAGATTTAAGCCCAAATTTTGCTTTGGGATCCACAAAGTGGCTTAGTCTTTTTTAACAAATATTTTGGCTAAGCTTTTAAGCATACACAGAGGTAACACGTCTCCACTTCATTTTGCATTAGGTTCGTGTTGTGAATTAAGGACTGAAGCCTGAGATTTATGTTCTTCAGTGAGTCTGAACCCTGGAGCTGTATGAACAAAAATGTCTTGGCCAAGTCGTAGGCTTTACTTTTGTATAAAGATATAGCCAACTTAAGCCCAACATTTAGTTAAAAGCTATTGTGAATACAGTCTCAGGATTGTGGTGTTGGGAATCCCCCCAAATGTTCTGGGTCACAAAACCAGCTGACTGATGATTGACCAATGATCGATTGTTTACCTATTTTGCTATATTGCTGGGGTCAGATTCATCAGAGGTCATAACTAATTCTTAAGCTGAACTTTCCTATATTTTTTCACCATATTCACCTAAAACTTGGCCGAGCTGTTGCATGAATACCAGCCCTGGTCATTAGACTATAAAACATTGTGCAGGATGAAGTATATGACTGTCAATCTTAGTCTTAAGTTTAACTTTTGGATACAAATACAACCAACTTAAACCTGAGATCTAGGCCTAGACCTTTGATGAATACAGCCCCTGGAAAAAAAATATTTCAAAATTTTCCTATATTGAGTATGTAATACTGACAATCTCACTTAAATATTGCTAAAAAATGGAAGTGTAAAGATATAGTGATGACAAGTTTGTCAATGTGACAGCATCAGCCAAAAATATATAATTATATATAATATACATAATATATTATATGTAAGTATTCTTCTCTGTATTTCAGATAATTCAGTGGATTGATTCCAGTTATTACACATTCCATGACATCCATCACCTACCACCCAGATTACAGGTATGTACAGTTCAAAGGGTTATATTTACCACCATCAGGGGCCATATTCGTTAAAGGTCTTAGCCATGTTTTAGGCATGACTTATCTATATTTATATTTGTGAATATGGCCACAGGAGATTATGTTTTTTTTATGTGTTTGTCTGTATTAGTGATAACTCTAAAATTAATGAAGAGATTTTAAAAAAAAATATTTTCTGTGTGGGTAGGGGAGGACCAAAGGAAGATGTGATTAAATTTTTTAAAAGATTTGGATCATATTTTACATAAAACGACAACAAAAGGGCCACAATGGTGCAGTGATAACACACTCGCCTCCCACCTCTGAGGTCGGCAGTTCAAACCCTGGACCTTTGGGAAAGTTGGTAGTTCCTTACCAGTGGTCGACAGTTTACAGTACAGAACCTTGACCAACTGTATGTACTGCTTACTTCTGCCCACAAAACTACCCTTCGTGGTATGACCTGTACAGTGTAGAATGCAATATAAAAACCTCGAATAAATAAATAGGTAAGTAAATGGGTAAACAGGTGAATAAATAAATAAAAAGACAATGATAAAATTAAAAAAACACCCCGAATTTTCAAAGTCCCATTGTCAGTGTATTTTCAGTGACTTTGGTTTCATGGTTGTGGTAACACTCTCGCCTCCCACCTCTGAGGCCGGGGTTCAGTTCCCGGCACGGCCTCAAGTGGGAGAGCTGGTAGGTGCTTGCTGTTGGTCGGCAGTTTACAGTACAGAATCCTGACAAACTGTATGTACTAGTTTCCTCTACCCTTCCAACTACCCGCCTTGATATGACCTGTACAGTGTTGAAAGTGATGTAAAACCCCAAATAAATAAATAAATAAAAAAGCAACCAATTCTTTTTGTGCCTTGACAGAGGATCGCACTCCCAGAGTGCTCTTATTAACATTTTATGTCTGAAAGTTACTGGTTCTACTGATCATCTCCACTTTCTGATGAATATTTTTCCATGCAAAAAAGAAAAGTATTGTTTTGTCTTTTTTACAGCCTCAAGAACACTCAGTGGATGCCGTTGTGATCCACATGTCTTTCTTCAGGGAATCCTCATTTTGTGCTCAGGTCGCCAAGAACCTGCCAGAAGAGGTAAGATTGACAGGGTTAAGGTCAGCTGGAATATTGTTTTTAAATATATTGTATTGGAAATTTGAAAGTTACCTCTAGGGGTGGCCTTGTATAGGGAGACAAAATCTATGGCTTTTTTTTGCTCTGAGGAAGAAAACAGGTGTAATGTAGTCACATTAAAATTGTTCATAAATTTCATAAAATTAAGATTTCTTTAAAGATTGTAACTTCCTGATTTTGTCATTGGATTTTAATGATAATTTTCACCGTTGTGTTTAATGAGATGCGTATTTTGATACCAGATAACATTACAAATCTCCAGAATACATGTCCCACCGTGCTTGTGGCAGTTTGCGGTATATGTGAAAATTGTGTCCTTGCTTCAAAATATTAAAAAAGCGGGACCCACAAGCCACATCCACAAGCATTGGATACACTACTTCTATAGCTGTTGTATTGGAATTTTTTACTGCAAGCCACAGACTATATTAGGCAGACTGAAAAAACAAAAACAAAAAAAAAATGACAGAGGACGTGGATTCAAACCCAGGTAGAGAAAGATACATAGTAGCTTGGATGACCACTTAAAATGGCGGTCCTCTGTCATTGGGTCCTATCCCCAGTGGCAGGTTAAAGAACCTCATGGACATTGATAAATGATCATCCTTGAGCCTCTGTCTTTCAGTTAGGGGGAATGTCAGTAACTTGAGAGCTGGACTGTACTGGTACAGTCGGATGGGTCATATAGCGCTTTGAGTCCTGTAGTACATGAAGATATTATGATGAGTATAAATACACAATACATACATACATACATGCATGGGCAAGTACACTTAGCCATTTCATCTCTGTGAAGAAATCCCAACGGTAAACTGATATCAATTTTGAGTTAAGATTTCCACAAATACTGATTTTATTTATTTTGCTGTGTTTTTGCTGTAGATGAGAGCAGATTACCTCTTTGTATACTACAAAAGATGCAGTATGCCTGACACACCAGAGCAGGTAGTGTGAATGTTTTGGGTCACGGTGTCAGTGGGAGTTAATAAAGAGCTTTAGTTTAAAGGTTAATAAACCAAGTGAACTGAAGCAATGGCTCATAGCAGGAAGAGCGTCGCGACTCTAAAAATTTATGTAAGATAATCATCAAGTATTATTCGTGTTGACACCGAATAGCCGTCGAATTTATAAAACTACCAAAAATCCTAAGTTTTATTTTGCAAAAAAGCAATGAAAATGATGAATGTGTGAAATAAAATGAAAGTATATGTCAATAATCTGTGAAATTTAATAAATTTGCTGTTTTCCTGCGACTTTTGCTCCATTTATTTGAGACACAAAGTGGGCAATAACAGAGGTAAATGGTACTTCCGGTTTTACGTGAATGCATAAACAATACAGAAAACATGGCTGTAGTTTGATTTTACCTTATTTTCTGTGAAAATCTGCACATATGTGATGGATTCAGACCTTTTGCCATCTTTTACTACATTGAGCGATTATTCATACTTTAAAATATGACAGCGATACAAAGCATTATTCTAACAGTCATCAAATTAGTCGGCTATTCATGACAGCCTTAGAAAGCAGAAAAACACAATCTGAAGTAGTGTATTGACTGTTATAATCCTCTTCATGCTAAAGAATTTGTTGCAGAAATTTTCAAAATCGAACCAGAAATGAACAATTAATAGTCGTTTTAAATAGAGGTTGATGCTATATGGTGATGATAGGTTGTTTATTCTGGTAAAAATATTGGAAAAGTTTTCCAAAAGAAAGTCATTTGATATGGACTTGTATTGTAAATGTCGGAGCTGGAAGTAGATTCTTGGGAATTCTTAGCAGATGTGACCTTGTCGTTTTTAACAGGTTCTTGAGATAGAAATCAAAGAGCTTCCGTCAGTGACGCTTGCGGGTATTTTGAACCCTGCACAAGTGACCATAGCATACTGGCCAGAATGGTTCATGCAGCTGATGGACGTGTCAGGGGATTGGGTGCGAGAGAGAGATGTTGCCCGTGAGTGTTCACATTTGTACAGGAAAGACACTGCTGAGGTAATTTTTTATTTATTTTTTTTTAATAACCTGTACTAATATAAGGCAATTGCCATGTATACACAGAGACGTGGAGAGAATGGTAAAAAAGTCGCATTTCAGGCATAGTGGCTCATATGGTTGATGCTTATTTCATCTTTCTGTTGTATTGTACATTCATCAACTTGGTACAAACTGGGCACAGAATACTATTTAGTGATACTTGCTTGTCTTTGGCAACACTTGTGCATTGTCGCATAACATATACAGTAACCAAAGTAACAATATGCATGATTTTGGGGAATTTCCATCCTTAAATTCCAAAATATATGCCTTGATGTGGCGCTAATTTCAAGTAAATGTTACATTATTATTGCCCCAGAAAAAGTGTTCTTAAAGGTTTATTGTAATGATTTTGTGTCGGTGAAATAAATTGATAACTAGTGCTTGGGTGAATGCATGTTTTAATCAAGAGAAATTCATGTTGTAGTATCCTCATGTATATCAGTTCTGTTAATACCTGGGCTTCTGGGGATTCCCCTTTAGCTCAGCTGGTTAAAGAGCTAGACTCGTGTTTATTTCTGTGTGTAATCAGAAGGCCATGGGATTGACTCCCGCAGAACCGGTCAATAATTTCTCTCTATACAGTACAACATAAATACTCTTAAAAGAAGCAAAAATAATTTTTTTTTGTCAGTGTGTTTAAAGTTCTGGTATGGAGCAATAGGCATACTCTTATTGCGATGCTACCGGTAAATAATTTTAAGATAAGGGCACTTGGAGAGTGCATATCTCTGCCAAGGCCCAACACCGATATTACTTACAAGTGGTATGATTAGAAATAATTCCTTTTAAAAATTCCTGGTTTCAGACAGTGATCCAGAGCGCAATGATTGTCGAATTATCCGTTCTTTGTAAAATTGGCGAAATTTCCTGAAAATTTCATCAAAATCCATCCATAACTTTTTGAGTGATTTTGCAGACAAACAGACATAGACATCGCCGATTACATAACCCCCTTAGCAGAGGTAGGAAGTAAACTTTAAAAAGAATCTTTAGTTTATTTGAGTGTGTTTGAATGGCCATATATTAAAAGACATTCTGTAAACTCTATGTCTGAAATCTTAAACTCTGCCTCTTTAGAAATAATAACAAAAGCTAATGCTAATAAGTAATGCACTCACAAAGATAGTAGTTTTTAAGCACAAGCTCTAGCGAGTCTTGCGCTTCTAGAGATCACTGTTTTTTTAATTTTTTTGTCTTTGGACTTTCATGAATTGTGGCATACTGTGATGAGCGCCTGGCTCCACACTGCAGCAATGGGAAATGTTAGGACTGAGATGGGTGACCACTTCAGTGCACTACTCGTGTCTCTGATGGCTCTGTAGCTCGTGCTAGTAGACTGAAACCCCTTTTGGCCTTGTTTTTTAACAGTATTATAAGATTGAATGAGTACCATTTGTTTTTCAGCCCATTCCAAAAGATGATTCAGAGTGGACTCGCTGTATGACATACCAATATCAAGCCTGTTCACCTCGCAGAATTCACCTCTACTTCAACTTATTCAGCTCAATGCACAATCCAATCAGACCTCTCCATCATTCAAATTCTCAACCAATCGGATCTCTCCAGGAAACAAACTCCATTCAAGTGGGATCTCTTGAAAGTGAAAAGTCTCAGCCAATCGGATCTCCCCACAAGTCAAACTCTCGGCCAATCGGATCTGTTGGAAATCTAAATCCTCAGCCAGTTGGATCTCACCAAAATTCAAAAACTCTAAAGTCTAAGCCAATCATATTTGATGGTACTCACACCTCCCATACACTCAAACATTCTGATGGACATGATGTTACATTGGTAACACAGCTTCAGTATAATCGTTTGTCCAGTTTCAAGCGTTTAATGGATGCTTGGGAGGGGCCGATACAGGTGGTGATGTATTTGAGCGATGCAGAAGCCAAGCAACTCAGAGAGAGGCTAAAAAGCGGAAGATTACAGCGTGCAAACGTCTGGTACCACGTGGTGTACAAACGACAGGTACTAATTAAGCGTCCCTGAAAGGGCGCTTATTTGTTTTCGCCGCTGGTAGTTGTCGTCACGTGATAACTTCTGACCAATTGTCCTACTTTCTCGTTGGCCACGATTGACTGGTAGCAGTTTGTAAATATACAGACATTTTCATTTTTTTTCCTCAGTCTTTACCTATTGTTGGAGGCTAATATTTGCATATTTCTTGTAATATATATCATAGATCATTCTGTAAAATTTTAATTTTCACAGGATAAGTATTTTTCTTGCTTTCGCGTGTTTTGAGTTTTCCTCGGTTCAGGCAATTATATTGTACGTCTTTTATGGCGTATAAAATGTCTCTCCATCAAGCAAATAAAGACAAACCGAGAGCTCAGAAATGCCGCCACTTTTGCTTCAGTTTCGACCAACACAACTACTGTCCTACCTGTAGGGAGATGACCCCTGTGTCACCTTCGAAACTCCCTGTCAAATCTGTACGTCTTTTTATGTCGTCACTCTGCGGCGTGGGCCTACGCGCACGCGTCCGCGTGAACAACTTCTCCTCCAAAACTACAAGGCCTAGAGACGTGCTGTTTTTTTTTAAAAGATACCTTATCTATCGAGGATGAAAAAATGTTCAAGGCATGCAAATCTGTCTGTTCGTCTGTTTGCTAGAGACATTACAAGGGAGGTACCCCCACCAAAAGTGTGAAAATTTCAACACTTAATCACAATTTTCTCAGTGACTATTGCAGGGATTTCTCTCATATCTTGCATATATGTACTAGGCCAGAGGTAGATTCTCTCGTGTGAGTATGAGACCTGGATCTGTCTTACTTTTTTTTTAATAAATTTTTTTAATAATTTTTAATGCATTAAAATTCATGAAATCATGCACAAACTCATTTATAACTTAAAAACTGTTGCATCTAGAGCATTTTGTTAAAATATGTTATTCAGCTACTTTTTTCATAGCTACAATATGGTGAGTAAGTTGGGTGCCTGTCTCAATAGCTAAGTGAGTAATAGCTACTTTTGGGCTTTTCAGTAACTTCCATCATGAGTAGAATCATTTGTAACTTAAAAACTATTGCATTTAGAGAATTTCGTATAAATATGTTATTCAGCTACTTTTGGGTCAGCTATAACATAGTAAAATTTTAGACCTGTAGCTCATGGCATAGCTGAGTAATAGCTACTTTTAGGTTATCACTGTTGAGTAAATCGCTTATAACTTCAAAACTATTGCATTTAGAGAATTTCATATAAATATGTTATTCAGCTACTTTTGGGTCAGCTATAACATAGTAAAATTTCAGACCTGTAGCTCATGGCATAGCTGAGTAATAGCTACTTTTAGGTTATCACTGTTGAGTAAATCGCTTATAACTTGGAAACTATTGCATTTAGAGTATTTTGTTTCAATATGTTATTCACCTATTTTGGGATCAGCTATAACATAGTGAAGTTTCAGATCTGTGGCTCATTGCATAGCTGAGTAATAGCTACTTTGAAGTTCTCACTATTGAGTAAATCGGTTGTAATTTGAAAACTATTGCATTTAGAGAATTTCGTATAAATATGTTATTCAGCTACTTTTGGGTCAGCTATAAAATAGTAAAATTTCAGACCTGTAGCTCATGGCATAGCTGAGTAATAGCTACTTTTAGGTCATCACTATTGAGTAAATCAGTTGTAACTTGAAAACTATTGCATTTACAGTATTTTGCTTAAATATGTTGTTCACCTACTTTTGGGTCAGCTATAACATAGTAAAATTTCAGACCTGTAGCTCATTGCATAGCTGAGTAATAACTACTTTGAGGTTCTCACTATTGAGTAAATCAGTTGTAATTGCAAAACTATTGCATTTAGAGAATTTAGTATAAATATGTTATTCAGCTACTTTTGGGTCAGCTATAACGTAGTAAAATTTCAGACCTGTAGCGCATGGCATAGCTGAGTAATAGCTACTTTTAGGTCATCACTATTGAGTAAATCAGTTGTAACTTGAAAACTATTGCATTTACAGTATTTTGCTTAAATATGTTGTTCACCTACTTTTGGGTCAGCTATAACATAGTAAAATTTCAGACCTGTAGCTCATGGCATAGCTGAGTAATAGCTGCTTTTAGGTTATCACTGTTGAGTAAATCGCTTATAACTTGGAAATTATTGCATTTAGAGTATTTTGTTTCAATATGTTATTCACCTATTTTGGGGTCAGCTATAACATAGTGAAGTTCCAGACCTGTGACTCATTGCATAGCTGAGTAATAGCTACTTTGAAGTTCTCAATGTTGAGTAAATCACTTGTAATTTGAAAACTATTGCATTTAGAGTATTTTGTTTCAATATGTTATTCACCTATTTTGGGATCAGCTATAACATAGTGAAGTTTCAGATCTGTGGCTCATTGCATAGCTGAGTAATAGCTACTTTGAAGTTCTCACTATTGAGTAAATCGGTTGTAATTTGAAAACTATTGCATTTAGAGAATTTCGTATAAATATGTTATTCAGCTACTTTTGGGTCAGCTATAACATAGTAAAATTTCAGACCTGTAGCTCATGGCATAGCTGAGTAATAGCTACTTTTAGGTCATCACTATTGAGTAAATCAGTTGTAACTTGAAAACTATTGCATTTACAGTATTTTGCTTAAATATGTTGTTCACCTACTTTTGGGTCAGCTATAACATAGTAAAATTTCAGACCTGTAGCTCATTGCATAGCTGAGTAATAACTACTTTGAGGTTCTCACTATTGAGTAAATCAGTTGTAATTGCAAAACTATTGCATTTAGAGAATTTAGTATAAATATGTTATTCAGCTACTTTTGGGTCAGCTATAACGTAGTAAAATTTCAGACCTGTAGCGCATGGCATAGCTGAGTAATAGCTACTTTTAGGTCATCACTATTGAGTAAATCAGTTGTAACTTGAAAACTATTGCATTTACAGTATTTTGCTTAAATATGTTGTTCACCTACTTTTGGGTCAGCTATAACATAGTAAAATTTCAGACCTGTAGCTCATGGCATAGCTGAGTAATAGCTGCTTTTAGGTTATCACTGTTGAGTAAATCGCTTATAACTTGGAAATTATTGCATTTAGAGTATTTTGTTTCAATATGTTATTCACCTATTTTGGGGTCAGCTATAACATAGTGAAGTTCCAGACCTGTGACTCATTGCATAGCTGAGTAATAGCTACTTTGAAGTTCTCAATGTTGAGTAAATCACTTGTAATTTGAAAACTATTGCATTTAGAGTATTTTGTTTCAATATGTTATTCACCTATTTTGGGATCAGCTATAACATAGTGAAGTTTCAGATCTGTGGCTCATTGCATAGCTGAGTAATAGCTACTTTGAAGTTCTCACTATTGAGTAAATCGGTTGTAATTTGAAAACTATTGCATTTAGAGAATTTCGTATAAATATGTTATTCAGCTACTTTTGGGTCAGCTATAACATAGTAAAATTTCAGACCTGTAGCTCATGGCATAGCTGAGTAATAGCTACTTTTAGGTCATCACTATTGAGTAAATCAGTTGTAACTTGAAAACTATTGCATTTACAGTATTTTGCTTAAATATGTTGTTCACCTACTTTTGGGTCAGCTATAACATAGTAAAATTTCAGACCTGTAGCTCATTGCATAGCTGAGTAATAACTACTTTGAGGTTCTCACTATTGAGTAAATCAGTTGTAATTGCAAAACTATTGCATTTAGAGAATTTAGTATAAATATGTTATTCAGCTACTTTTGGGTCAGCTATAACGTAGTAAAATTTCAGACCTGTAGCGCATGGCATAGCTGAGTAATAGCTACTTTTAGGTCATCACTATTGAGTAAATCAGTTGTAACTTGAAAACTATTGCATTTACAGTATTTTGCTTAAATATGTTGTTCACCTACTTTTGGGTCAGCTATAACATAGTAAAATTTCAGACCTGTAGCTCATGGCATAGCTGAGTAATAGCTGCTTTTAGGTTATCACTGTTGAGTAAATCGCTTATAACTTGGAAATTATTGCATTTAGAGTATTTTGTTTCAATATGTTATTCACCTATTTTGGGGTCAGCTATAACATAGTGAAGTTCCAGACCTGTGACTCATTGCATAGCTGAGTAATAGCTACTTTGAAGTTCTCAATGTTGAGTAAATCACTTGTAATTTGAAAACTATTGCATTTACAGTATTTTGCTTAAATATGTTGTTCACCTACTTTTAGGTCAGCTATAACAGTGCAAAAATTCAGACATGTAGCTCTTTGCATAGCTGAGTAATAGTTACTTTGAGGTTCTCACTCTTGAGTAAATCAGTTGTAACTTGAAAATTATTACATTTAGAGTATTTTGTTTAAATATGTTATTCACATAATTTTTGGTCAGCTATAACATAGTGAAATTGCAGACCTATATGTCATGGCATAGCTGAGTAATAGCTACTTTCAGGTTCTCACTGTTGAGTAAATCATTGTATCCAACCTGTAGGAAATCATGGGCTAGGAATCTATTAATATGGTCCGATTTGACCTTGGAACCCTCCTTCAAGGTCAAATGAGGATAGCCAAACATAAAAGTGCTTATAACTCGCTTATTATTGGTCCTAGAGGCTGGAATGAAAACCAACCTATAGAAAATCATGAGCTGGGAATTTTTTGGTGTGGTCGGATTTCACCTTGGACCCCTCCTTCAAGGTCAAACAAGGATAGCCAAACTTAAAAAGTGCCTATGACTCACTTATTATTGGTCCGAGAGGTTTGGGATGGTAAACCATCCTAAATTCTTTGGCTGGGAATCTTTTGGTATGGTCAGATTTGACCTTTGGACCCCTTCTTCATGGTCGAACGAGGATATTGCATTTATAGTATTTCTTTAAATATTTTTAACCTACTTTTTACACTTAAACAATTACCTTGTTACTTTATTTCATAATACCATTTGCAGGGCACAACTTTTTTGTCCTTTTCTTCTGTCAGCTTCGGAATATCTTTCGAACATGCTGTTCAGTTACCATTTACTGTATTTCTGTACAGCCCTTTCCCTGATAATTATGCTTTCCTCTCATTATCACCATCACAAATCAAAAACATTCAGTCAGCTGACACAGTGCCCGTTCACGGGCACTCTGCTCTTGTTCAGATGAACAGTTGCAAAAAATACAGAACAGGAAACGTTATTTAAAAAAGCCAAAAGCGGAAACTAGTTCCAAAGATGATGAACTAGATCTTTTGAGTGAAGGCGACGGGGATTCCTTCACTGGATCAAATGCAGACCTCGAGAGTGCTGCTGATAATCTATTTACCTCACCCCCCCCCACCCCACCCCCGTCCTCAACCTCTCGCCTTCAGTTCCTTGTCTTTAAAGACCCCAGCCAAGTCTGTCCCTCCCACCCCAGGTACAACTTTGCAAAATAAAATCCAGAAAAATCTTGAGAAATCCCTGGGTGATTCCTTGAATATACATTTACAGCAGCAAATGGGTTCCTTCCAGGCATCCATGTTGGAAGCGTTTCAGTCACTCCGAGAGGAGTTGGCTACAAAAAAGAAAGTCGAGGTAGAATCCTCGCTTCCTGCTTCCAAACCTGGCTCGTCCAGTAACAATGCTGCCCATCTGGATTTACCCCCTCCAAGATCTGGTACTAACCTTCAGAGCGAGGCAATGGATGTGGACTACGGTCCAGCACTTCCTCCTCGTCTAGTACTCAACCAAGATCCCGCGGATCAGTACGTTGCCCCCTCTGAGGGTCATCCCGAAGAGGTCTCGTACTCTCACAAAAAGCAAAGCCATAGGCAGCCAGTTGACCCGAGCCCTGCCTCGGACAAACTACATGAAGATTACGATCACCCTCGGATTCCTTCTTCTAGATCTAAAAAACACTCTGACAAGAGCAAACACAAATCAAGGTCTAGATATGTGTCATTCTCTTCAGAGGAAGATCAGTCCCCTGTAGCCAGACACAGGTCTTCTAAGCCCTCTAGGGCTCAGCCCTCAGGAGCAGCTTCTGATCAAGACCTCCCACAACATGATCCAGACCCCCCTTATTATAGGGAAGTAGCTCTGTCTGACATTCCCTCACAATACTCTGAAGAAGTAGACACCTTCAGGCGTATTCTCTCTCTCCCTGATCCCAGGGAATCTATGCCTAGATCTTCAACTTCAGTATTGGGTCTGGATGATGAAAAAGGCCGTCAAGAGCTCAGACCTAGAGGTCCTTCCTCTATTCTAAATATGTCAAGCCTCCTCCTTCCACTTCAAAGTGGTACAAGGTGGGACAGCCCACATTTCAGGATAAAATTCAGGAGTTGAATGCAGACTTTGCGAAGATCTGTATTACTCCTAGACCTCCTGGGGCCCCAGTAGCCAAAGTTCCCCTGCCAGTTCTCAAGGAGCTGGAACATCAGGCTAGACAAAATATCTCAACCCTCAACTTCACCGCTGCATTTGCCAAAACTTCTTCTTGCAATGCTTCCTTGGAAAAATGCCAACATAGCATTAAGTCAATTGTCAAGAAGATTAAATCTCAGATCCAGAAAGGTGCCAATCCTGAGAAAGCAGCAAAGCGCGGATATGAGGAAGTCGCTGAGTACATGGATTTCTGGAACAAGACAGTTCTTGTTCAACACAGGACCCTCCCCTGTCTCAGCAAATCTCTAGCCCATATTCTCCAGAGGGAGTTATATTCTATGGCTAATACCGGGTTGCTTAGGCGCGAAGCCGAGATGACTCTATTACATCCACAGTTAGGGGAAATGAGACGTCAAGAACTTAGGAACTCGTCCTTTTGGGACCCGTCCTTGTTCGAGTCTCAACTCGTGAAGGAAGGTGAGGACTTCCTTCTCAAAAAAGGCACCTCAAAAGATTCTCAGGGTTTCGCACCCTACCAGAATAAGCCCTTTAGTGGTCCCCACAAGAAAAGAGGCTCCTACAGGAAACGCCCCTATGGGGGCAATACCTCTCAAAGCAGTAACCAATCCTTTCCCTCGGGAAGAGGAAAACCCAACTTCAGAGGCTCCAGGGGTCGTTTTCAACCCCACAATAGGGGAAGGGGGCGTGGAAACCCCCCTTCCCAATGACTCCTCCAAAGCCTCACTCAGTCCACCAGTAGGAGGTCACCTCCGTTCTTTCAGGAGAGACTGGCTAACAAACAAATGTTCTCAAAACGTGTTAAACATTATCACCAATGGCTATGTTCTGCCATTCCGTTCAAAGCCAAACTTGATCAGATTTCCTCTGATTCTGTCAGAGTACAAGGCCCAACAAAAAGACCAAGCCTTGGCCACTTGTATCCAGTCTCTCCTGTCAAAGAACGCTATCGAAAGGGTGGAAAATGTAAAATCTCTCAGGTTTTACAGTCGCCTGTTCCTAGTACCCAAGCCTCACCAAAGGTGGAGGCCAGTCATAGACTTAAACAGGCTCAACACTTTTCTACACGTAGAAAAGTTCAAAATGGAAACTCCAGAGTCCATCAGGACTTCCCTGAATCCGGGGGAGTGGGTATCGTCGATAGATCTGTCGGACGCTTACCTACACATCCCCATCCACCCAACCTCAAGGAAATACCTAAGGTTTTGCTACAAGGCTCAGGTGTTCCAGTTCACCTCCCTCCCGTTCGGGCTGGCCACAGCCCCCCAGGTCTTTACAATGATCGTAAAGGAAGTGAAACTAATGGCCCTCTCAAGAGGACTCAGAATTCACCAATACCTGGACGACTGGCTGATCAGGTCCCAGTCTCAGGAGGAAGCCCAAGTGAACACTCAGGCAGTGGTAGACCTAACTCAGTCCTTGGGGTGGATAATAAATCAGGAAAAATCAGAACTGAAACCTACTCAGGTGTTTTCGTTCGTGGGCTACGATTACCACCTAGATTCAGCCCATGTAAAACCCACTCAAGAGAGATGACTCAAACTTCAGGATTTGATCCTACGACTAAAGTCAAAACGTGTTTTGGCTGCAAGATGTTTGATGTCTCTAATTGGGTTGCTAGCCTCAACGGAGAAAATGGTCCCAGAGGGACGCCTTCACATGAGGCCCTTTCAGTTTCATCTCAAAGAGCACTGGAGATATCCTCAGTCGCTGGACAACCTCCTTCCTTCGACAGAAGCCATTGCAGCCCACCTAGATTGGTGGCAAAATCCCTCAAACGTGATGAAAGGTGTAGACCTTCATCCCAAAGACCACAGTATCCAACTCTTTACCGACGCCTCAAACGAAGGTTGGGGTGCTCACTTAGACCAAAATTCTACAAAGGGTCTGTGTCCTAGAATTGAAGGCGGTCTCCCTGGCCCTTCGAGACTTCAAGGACCAGTGCCAGAATCAAACAGTGCTAGTTGCGACGGACAACTCAACAGTGGTAGACTACATCAACAAACAAGGAGGAACACACTCAGCAGAGATGTGCGCTCTCCTGTGGAAGATCATGACCTGGTGCCATCACTACCACATAACATTGAAAGCCAGGCACATTCCAGGATGCCTGAATGTGATGGCCGACCTACTGTCCAGGTCCAACCAAGTGCAGTCAGCAGAATGGTCTCTGCACCCACAGGTGTTCAAACAGATCTGCCAGAAGTGGTTCACACCTCATGTAGACTTATTTGCCACTCACCTGAACCACAAGCTCCCACTGTATGTGTCTCCTATCCCAGACCCAAGGGCCTGGGACATAGATGCTCTAAACATAAACTGGACCAACCTCACGGCCTATGCATACCCTCCTACGGCTCTCCTTCACAAGGTGATCCAAAAGATCAGGCAATGTCATTGCCTGATCATCGTAATAGCCCCAGCCTGGCCAGGGATGCCCTGGTTTTGGGACCTAGTGCAGCTCTCAACAGAGATCCCACTACAACTCCCAGTGTCAACGACCCTACTCAAACAGTCCCACAAATATGTGTTCCACAACAACCCCCAGCACCTGAACCTCCACACCTGGTGTCTAGGAGCGGACAACTCCAAGAACAAGGCTTCTCTGTGGAGGTGGCAGAGAGAATTGCTGCCCCTCAGCGGTCATCAACAAGGACCATCTATAAGTCAAAGTGGGCCCTATTTGAAAAATGGTGCAGAGAAAATTCGGTGGATTTCTCCACTCCATCTGTGAAACAAATCTCAGATTTTTTCATGTACCTATACCAAGACCTAAACAGGCACCCCTCGACATTTGATGGTTACAGGACTGCAATCGTTGACACTTTGGGCCTAACGGCCCAACATATTGCTCACAATGCAGACCTTCATAGGTTACTTTCCAGTTTTCACAGGGATCGTCCCAAAAGTTCCAGAAATTTACCCAAGTGGAACCTTTCTGTTGTCCTCAACGAGCTCACAAAAGCACCATTTGAGCCCATGAAAGACACAGACCTCAAACATCTTACTCTCAAAACTGCTTTCTTGCTAGCTTTGGCCTCCGGCAAGCGCCGCAGCGAAATCCATGCCTGGGTCACAAACAAAGCATCTAATCTAGGCCAATGGGAAAAGGTCGCCTTGTTCCCGTCTTCTGATTTCATAGCCAAAAACCAACTAGCAAGAGAAGGTTCTCAAAGTGTGTCTCCGGTGACTATTCCTGCTTTGACTACCATTGTAGATAGACAATTTAAGGAAGACAGGACCCTGTGTCCAGTACGGGCCCTGAGGTATTATCTGGACCGAACCAAAGACCTGAGAGGGTCTCGTTCCCTCCTTTTTATCTCCGTCAAGAAAGGACATACCTCAGACATCAGACCCGCTACTCTCTCTTCCTGGTTGAAACAAACCATCCTACTTTGTTACAAACAAGCAGACCAACAAGCCTTGGACTTGGTCCAAGTTAAAGCGCATGACATCCGGGCTTTCGCGGCCTCTAAGGCCTCTTACGGTGGGGTATCGGTGGACCAAATCATGCAAGCCTGTCACTGGAAAGCTCACCACACATTTACAAATTTTTACCTCAAAGACCTTACTTGGTCGGACACCGACAACAATATGTATCTGGGACCCGTAGTGGCGGCACAACAAGTCCTAGATCCTTCCCCTCAGACCAGTTGTCCTCGGAAAGAAAAAAAGGGGGGGGGGGGGCACATCCGCTACAACCAAGTCTTCAGGAGTCTCTCCCAGGATCTAGGTATTCCTTTACCTTCAAGATGTTACGGGTAAGGTCATTTTGTCTTTTACTTATCAAGTATTTTGTATTAAGGACTTACTTAGTTGTCATTAATCTCATATTTAGGTGGAAAAAATTTATGAGATGTCCAACCATAGGGTTGGTCAGTCATTCATGAAGGGCCCTCAGAGACCCTAGACCTCAAGTGAGCACTGCTGCACTTCCGTCCTACAGTCAAACATCTAGACAGTTTCAGCACTGTCCCTCATTTTTACTTAGGTTTTTGGCTTTACAGGCCCGATCTTCGGGGTTGGGGCACTGTAAATGGGACTCAGACTGGTATTTCTGGCTCTATTCTGTATATATTAATTCAAAATCTTAGAAAAAATGACATATCTTCCAGTCTCAGCTGTAATCCCGCCACCGGGCGGTTGAATTCAGCATTAAGTCCCACATGGTAAGCTATTGTAGCGTAATAAAATTGAAAATTTTATTACTTAAATGTAGCTTTTATAAGCTACAAGCTTACCATGTGGGACTTAGAAGAGTCCCACCCTGCCTCCCCGCTGTTTACAGCTGAGGGGTAGGTTTTATAAAATTTCAACGAGAAAGTAGGACGATTGGTCAGAAGTTATCACGTGACGACAACTACCAGCATATCCGGTGGCTAACAAGAACTGTCTTTTTTTCTAAGACGTTGGCCGCGGGTGTGGCAACCCGAGAACAGCATTAAGTCCCACATGGTAAGCTTGTATTTAAGTAATTAAAATTTTCAAGTTTTTGAGTTTTTGCCTTATATCTCCTTTATTGTTGCTTTTATAGCTTCAGAATGTATTAAGAGGTGTTGGGAAAGCATATATGGAGAGTCTAAATAGCCGGTCAGTTTTACCCCCGACCCCCCCTTATGGGTCAAAGTGGGGTCATAAAATAGCCGATTTTGAGTTTTTGCCTTTATCCCCTTTATTGTTGCTTTTATAGCTTCAGAATGTATTAAGAGGTATTGGGAAAGCATATGTGGAGAATCTAAATAGCCGGTCAGTTTTATCCCCCGACCCCCCTTTATGGGTCAAACTGGGGTCATAAAATAGTTGCTTTGGAGTTTTGCCTTATATCTCCTTTATTGTTGCTTTTAGACCTTCAGAATGTATTGAGAGGTATTGGGAAAGCATATGTGGAGAGTCTAAATAGCCGGTCAGTTTTACCCCCCGACCCTCCCTTATGGGCCAAACTGGGGTCATAAATAGCTGCTTTGGAGTTTTTGCCTCATATCTCCTTTATTGTTGCTTTTATAGCTTCAGAATGTATTAAGAGGTATTGGGAAAGCATACGGTGCAGCTTTGTGCACTCTTAGCTTTACAGCATGCTTATCAAAACCACAAAGCATTTTAAACTTTAAGGGACGCTTCACTTTTGTTAGCAAAAGTATTCCTCTAGTTAAAATTTGGTCCCTAAAATACATCCTGTGACACAACTACAAATGGCTACTACAGAAGGCAATCATATTTCTGCTGATGATTTTATTTATTGCACTGTTCTTTTACAATATGCCTAGAATGAATATGCCATCTACTGTATCACGAGTGCTTAGGTCCTTATGTTGAATTTCAAACTTGAATTATCAAACAGAAATTTAGTCTGAATACAATGGCAGCCTAACATAAATCAGAAGAATAAAGTTCTTGGTCTTGAATTGGATATTGGATACTTTCACTAACAGGTTCCGAGTATATTTTGTATATTTTCAGGTGTACAACCCAATCAACTTGTTGCGCAATGTGGGACTGAACGAGACCTCCACAGGCTACGTGTTTGTAGTGGATGTGGATTTTGTACCAATGCCGAGACTATACCAGAAACTGCGAGATATTATTCAGTACCTGCACACATACAACAGAACTAAACGGGTCAGTACAAGCATAATACTCCAGTTATATACTCCCAGTTGCCATTAGTTTGTGATTAAGAGTCACTTTGTGGAGGTCGTAGAACTGTGGGAAAACGAGCTGTATCTCAGAAACCGTAGGGTGTAGCAAGTTGATACTTGGTAGGGACATTGGCTGAGGGGTGTAGGAGTGCAGCATCATGGTGAGACCTTGATTTGACCTCTGACCCTACCATAGTGAGCTTTAGTTTAAAAATATTGTTTGGCCTATATCTCTGAAACCAGAAAGTGTAGGAAGTTTATACTTTGTAGGAACATTTTGCTTAGCAATTGTAGGTGTGCCTTAGCGTAATGACCATTAGTTTTAAAATCTTGTCCGAGTTATTTCTTGGATTCCGTAAGGTGTAGAAGGTTGACACTTGGTAGGGACATTGGTTAGGGGGCGTAGGTGTGCATCATGGTGTGACCTTTAACTTTGGGTCTGCCAAAGTATGTTCACCTGCCATATTTGAGACAATGTTTCTCTTATGACCAAGATATATGGATTGCTACAAGCGATTATTAAGCGTCCCGGAAGGGACGCTTGTTTGTGTATGGGAGAGCTTCCGGCTCCGCATTTTGTTTTCCTTATAACTCTGTAACCGTTAGGCGGATTCTTTTCAAATTTGGCAGGTTTAGGCAGTAGCCTTGGGGAATTTTTTTGAATATGCTGCAGTGACATTTCAACCAATCAGAGAGGTCACATGACCAAAAATGTCTTTTTTCGATGGGGAAGCTTGTCCGGATGATAACTTGAAAGGAATTTTATCAATTCACCTGAAACTTGGCAAATACATTCATTCTATTAAAATCTGGAAATCATTAGATTTTGGCATTGATTGGTCAAGAAATGGCCGAGTAATTAATGATTAATTAATCATTACGAATTTTCCAAATAAGGAAAACACAAAAATGCTTATATCTCGAAAACCGTGCTAGATAGAGCGATTTCGACGAAATTTTTGACCCACAGGGTATCTCTGCGGAGTAGTTTTCCCAATTTTCAAAAAATTTTTCTCTCGCCAAAAATGGCGGCCATTTTGAATTTTCGAAATTTTCGCAAAAATTGCAAAACACAAAAATGCTTATATCTCGAAAACCGTGCTAGATAGAGCGATTTCGACGAAATTTTTGACCCACAGGGTATCTCTGCAGAGTAGTTATCCCAATTTTGAAAAAAAAATTTTCTCGCCAAAAATGGCGGTCATTTTGAATTTTCGAATTTTTCGCAAAAATTGCAAAACATAAAAATGCTTATATCTCGAAAACCCTGCTAGATAGAGCGATTTCGACGAAATTTTTGACCCACAGGGTATATCTGCAGAGTAGCCATGCCAATTTTCAAAAAAATTTTGTCTCGCCAAAAATGGCGGCCATTTTGAATTTTCAAATTTTTCGCAAAAATTGCAAAACATAAAAATTCTTATATCTCAAAAACCCTGCTAGATAGAGCGATTTCGACGAAATTTTTGACCCGCAGGGTATCTCTGCAGAGTAGCCATGCCAATTTTCAAACAAAAAATTTCTCGCAAAAAATGGCGGCCATTTTGAATTTTCGAATTTTTCGCAAAATTGCAAAACACAAAAATGCTTATATCTCGAAAACCGTGCTAGATAGAGCGATTTCGACGAAATTTTTGACCCACTGGGTATCTCTGCAGAGTAGCCATGACAATTTTCAAAAAAATTTTATCTTGCCAAAAATGGCGGCCATTTTGAATTTTCGAATTTTTGTGCAAAAATTGCAAAACACAAAAATGCTAATATTTCGAACAAAATGAGTAAATGCGAATTATCTCTAAAAGTATTGCAGATAGCCAATTTTTGTCAAATTAATCATTCACCTACTTTTGGGAGAGCTTTCACTTGGTGAAGTTTCAGACCCATAGCTAATTACTCACCTACTCAAAATGAGTAAATGCGAATTATCTCTAAAAGTATTGCAGATAGCCAATTTTTCTCAAATAACTCATTCACCTACTTTTGGGAGAGCTTTCACTCTGTGAAGTTTCAGACCCATAGCTAATTACTCACCTACTCAAAATGAGTAAATGCGAATTATCTCTAAAAGTATAGCAGATAGCCAATTTTTCTCAAATAACTTATTCACCTACTTTTGGGAGAGCTTTCACTTGGTGAAGTTTCAGACCCATAGCTAATTACTCACCTACTCAAAATGAGTAAATGCGAATTATCTCTAAAAGTATTGCAGATAGCCAATTTTTCTCAAATAACTCATTCACCTACTTTTGGGAGAGCTTTCACTCTGTGAAGTTTCAGACCCATAGCTAATTACTCACCTACTCAAAATGAGTAAATGCGAATTATCTCTAAAAGTATTGCAGATAGCCAATTTTTCTCAAATAACTTATTCACCTACTTTTGGGAGAGCTTTCACTTGGTGAAGTTTCAGACCCATAGCTAATTACTCACCTACTCAAAATGAGTAAATGCGAATTATCTCTAAAAGTATTGCAGATAGCCAGTTTTTCTCAAATTAATCATTCACCTACTTTTGGGAGAGCTTTCACTTGGTGAAGTTTCAGACCCATAGCTAATTACTCACCTACTCAAAATGAGTAAATGTGAATTATCTCTAAAAGTATTGCAGATAGCCAATTTTTCTCAAATAACTCATTCACCTACGTTGGGGAGAGCTTTCACTTGGTGAAGTTTCAGACCCATAGCTAATTACTCACCTACTCAAAATGAGTAAATGCGAATTATCTCTAAAAGTAGTGCAGATAGCCAATTTTTCTCAAATAACTCATTCACCTACTTTTGGGAGAGCTTTCACTTGGTGAAGTTTCAGACCCATAGATAATTATTCACCTACTCAAAATGAGTAAATGTGAATTATCTCTTAATAGTATTGCAGATAGCCAATTTTTCTCAAATAACTCATTCACCTACTTTTGGAAGACCTTTCACACACGAAAATGAAAAATTGTGAATATCTCGGAAAAGCTATTTCTTCTGCTTTAATGCTCGGCGGGAGATACACACCATGGCAGTGGTCTTGACAAAAATTTTTGTCTCCCCAAAAATGGTGGCCATTTTGAATTTTCAAAGTTTTTGCAAAACACAAAAATGCATATATCTCGAAAACCGTGCTATATGGAGTGAACTCAACAAAATTTTGGACCTGCTGGGTATCTCTGCAGAGTAGCCATGCCAATTTTCAAAATATTTTTGTCTTGCCAAATATAGCGGACATTTTTAATTTTTTTATTTTTTGCAAAACACAAAAATGCTTATATCTTGAAAACCGTGCTAGATAGAGCAGACTGCGCTGACTTTGGTTGCCACAACAGTATAAGGCTAGAAACGAAGCATTTTCTTAATACTTTAGCACTCACCTTTATATCCTTTTCGGGATGCTTTGTTTTTGCTATGCAAAAACATTATCTTTTTTTTTTTGCGAGCGATCCTCTAGTTATAATTATGTACTTTTACATAATTGCGCTATTTCCATTGACAGCTATTATCCAATTAATAAATTTTACAGTGTCATAATTTTTAGTTTTACTGATTAATGCTGCCATCTTGCTACTACAAAATGTTTATAAGATTTAAATTTTATTTAAAAAAATACACTTGCCATTTCCTGACAATAGCTGTGTTATCCAACTCACTGACCAACATTGAGAAACATTTTAAGCTACCTTAAGAAACCAGTGATAGAGTATCAACAAGAAAGCCCTGTTATAGGTCCTGTGACTATGCCAATAGGCGCCAATCATAATTTTTTTACAACAAAATTTTTCATATTAATATGAGTAATAATACTTTCAGGCAGTGGTGATTCCCACGTTTGAAACATACCAAGAGAATTACAAGGTTCCCGACAATAAACGAGAATTTATTAGACATCTGCACTCAGGAATCGTGGAACCTTACCAGTAAGTAGTGACCTCAGCGATATTGTGATTGCAAAGTGTCATGGATGATAAGGTTTAGTATTACTAGTCGAGTATGCATTTCCTGGAGGTTATTGTTTCAGGTTCTTTGAAAGGCTAAGGTTGTGACCAGGTGTCGGTATTTGCGATTGGGGTCGATTTGGGAAGATCTTGAATGCTTTTTAGTCCACTAGATAGTTAACTACTACAATATATTATATTGCCTCTAACTTGGTCGCGTTTTTAGTACAACGAAGCATGACAACTCAGCAAACTGTCAGAATTCTTTGTATATTAGGGACTTTTATATTGTAGTCCTCATTTTATAATGTAATGAGTTTTAGATACCTTTCACCACTATTTTAATGCAAAGACATCGTTTCCGGAAACCGCTGTTATGTTTAAGGGGAGGAAAAAATGTGCAAACTAAACCACCCAAGTACTGAACTGCGAGACAAATATGGGGTAGCTTGGGTACTGGGGCTGATTTTAAGCACTCGTTACAGCCTTAGTAAAGACTTTATGTTGGATTATTTCTTATTGAATTAGATTTGGGCTTTTTATCAACCATTTTGTTCGCCGAACAAATATTAGAAAGGAAGAGATTATAATATCTTCGTTTTGAGATTTTCTTTTGGATCCTTGTTGACTTCTTATAATGTAATAATAAATATATTTGGATGATGTAATGTATATTTATTAGCAAATTCACGCACACTTTATAAAACCAAAGTTAGTCACTGATAAGGTATACAGGATAAATATTACGATTGTTTATGTATGTATCTGAATATCCATCTGCTTTTGAAACATTTACTGCAGTTTTATTCAATAAATTGATACATTTTGTCTCAACTTTTGAGTTTGTTTATGCCACCTTATTTACAGGAGGTGAGCATTGTGGGTAGATACTGATTCATAAATGAAAGCAAAATGATCAGTTTTATTGTGTTAATACTTCTCATCCAGTGGACAATTGCTGTGCTTCCACCGGCAAGACTAGTCTAGTACAATGCGCCACCTAGCGAATCCACAGTACCAGACCAGTCCTGTTAGTGGAAACACAAGATGGCTTTTTCTGTCGTTTGGCGGGACCTTTCATGTCGACTGGTATGGTAATTGTCCATTGGATAAGGTATTAACTTATAAAAATTTAGTTTACTTATTAAGTTTGCAATTCTGGCTCAATAATTTGTTGGGAAAATGGACAAATAATTTATCATAACAATACATCATGCTTGTTCTGTTTTTCATCAGTCAGGGTAGAATGTGGAGCTTCAAGGCAGGACACCAACCACACAACTACCAGAAGTGGTTCTCAGCAAGACAGCCATATAGGGTGAGTAAATTTACCATAAATTTCAGAAAAACTGCTTAGTTTTTACCCCACAACCCTAAAGGGCTGTCGGGGTATTGTTTTCACCCATGGTGTCCAGATGCGTGGGCGGGCATCGGGATAAAGTTTGTTCTAACTGTATCTTTACGGCTGAAACCGTAAGGTGTAGGAATTTGATACTTGGCAGGGACATTGGTTGGGGGTGTAGATGTGCAACATCATGGTGTGACCTTCATTTGACCTTTGACCTTGCCATAGTGACCTTGTGTTTGAAAATATTATCTGGGCTATATCACCGAAACCGTAAGGTGACAGAAGCTGATACTTTGCAAGGATATTGGTTTGGGGATTGTAGGTGTGCAACGTGATGCTGTTACCTTGATTTGACCTTTGATCTTGCCGGAGTGACCGTGACCTATAAAATCTTGTCCAGGCTATATCTAGGATACCATAACGTGTAGGAAGTTAATACTTGGTACAAACATTGGTTGGGGGTTGTAGGTGTGCAATGTTATGGTGAGACCTTGGTTTGGCCGTAGTGACCTTGACCTATAACATCTCGTAAACTGTAAAGTGTAGGAAGTTGATACTTGTTAGGGACATTGGTTGGGGGTTGTAAGTGTGCAACGTCATGGTGTGACCTTGATTTGACCTTGACCTATAAAATCTTGTCTAGGCTATTTTTCGGAAACCGTAAGGTGTAGGAAGTTAATACTTGGTAGGGACATTGGTTGGGGGTTGTAGGTGTGCAACATCATGGTGTGACCTTGGTTTGACCTTGCCGTAGTGACCTTGACCTATAAAATTTTGTCCAGGCTATATCTCGGAAACTGTAAGTTGTAGGAAGTTGATACTTGGTAGGGACATTCGTTGGAGTAGTAATGGAAGTGGTCTATCTATTGTGTACGGTTATGTACACGTACTATGTACTATTATGTTTAAAATATTATGTATCAGGAAGTTGTGGACGAGGATGAATGCTCTTTACCAATACTTAATCACTTAAATATTGTAAATGTAGGAAATACTATCTTGCTTCAAGTAAATTATCTAAGTAAATACATAAAATGAAACAGTTTGGTTTTAAATTTACAATTTTATTGCGTTAATACAACTTACCTAGTGGACAGATGCATTTGCTCTGCGCTCTGCCGGTCATGTCAAGCGTTAAAAAAAAACGTCCTGAGCTGGTCTCTGGCCGGGACAGGTGGCTGTGTAGCCTACCTGCCGGTGTCCTGCACATGCAGTAACATTTGGAGTACATATGTATTTGGGACAGAAGAGGAACCCTATTTCAAGTCGACCTTAAACTCCCAATATTAAAGAGGTTACGACAATATCTCCACAGACAGTTGGGTATGTTGACTTTTGTAGGGATAACCCATCTCAATACAAACTAAAGGTGAAATTTTTTATGTGGTTTGTTAAACCTCTGTTAGATTAATAGTTGGTAATAATGTACAATTATGCTTAATCAGTCACAGTAATTCATCAGCAGGCTTAACATTGGTATAAGCAAATCCTCTTGATAGTTGATGTTTCTCTTTTGCAGAGTCTCCTTAATTTCATATTGTGTTTTAATGTTTACCACTATATATTCACAAAGTGCTACTTTTTCCAGTGGATACTAAACTTTGAGTATCAAAACAAATGAAAGTATTTTCTAAGTAGCCCCCCCCGCCCTTCCCCCTCCCCCCCAGACTTGATTGAATAAAATGAGAAAAGGTCATTTAAAGATCATTCATTGTTGTTTCATATATTTTTTATTTGATGCCCAATACAAATTGAGAAACACAAGATGACATGTATGATCAAATACATATCAACTTCAGTTAATTGCTGACATATATTCATGGTATATGTTCCCTATACATTTGAAGGAAAGTATGTTGAGGTAGTGGGGTCATGGTTGCTGTCATGAGCTATTTTGCAGATTGAGTGACAAGCCTAAAATAACTAATTTTAATTGGATTTTTATGGTGCTTAATTTCCGCCTTTATTAAGGGGACTTTAAGGCACAGCACCGGAATGGACTATTCCAGAATCCAGGGACAGGAATACAGTCAAGAACAGGCCTGGGGTATTCATATTCGTATTCATAAGTATGCGAATACAATTCTTATTCATATTGGCTTCTTGACTCTTGATTTCTTGACTCAAGAACCACGGAGAATGCCAGAACAAAGACATGTATGGAATTCTCTGGCCTTTTTGCATTTCTGCTGTATTTGTATCTCACTACTTCTTACATCGACAGGTCACCTGGCAGGAGAAATTTGAGCCGTACTTTATGATTCCCACCGCAGACAGCCCTTTGTATGAAGAAGTCTTACTGGAGCGCATGATGGACAAGTTTCCCTTCACTCTAGAGGTGCACCTTAAAGGGTACGTTATGAGTCTGTTGTTTATCTGTAAGTTTTACTCATGCTTTACACTGCTGTGAAATCATTTCAAAGCTTAAGTTTCATATTTGGCATCACGATGGGGAAGAAATTAGAAAATTTTAAGTATTTTTAAAATGTGAGAATTTTATTTTGACACAGGTTACCTCTAAGAAGTCAATGCTAGTAAGTAGACTTAGCTCTCTGGTGGCCAGACTTCTAAGAAAATAGAAGTTTTTGTACAAATGCTACTTGGGAATGCCAAGTCACACCCTAGCACATATGCACAGTTATGGTAGTTGTTCTGTCTATTATATACAATTATGTACGATGTAACACTATGTACTGTTATGTTTAAAATAGGGCTGGGACGGGTGCTGAAAAACACCAAGTACTCGCCCTCTCACAACCGGCCCGAATTCGAGTAACTGCGAGATTTAGTATCTACTGTTAGAAGTTTTCTGTAAATAGATAGTTGAAAATGAAACTTTTGAAGAAAAACATTTTCCATTTGACCAGATATTATAGAATATGGAATAAATTATATTTTCATTGCGTTAATACATCTTACCTACCAGACGATAGCTATAGCCCGGCGCCAGCCGGTCCCGCCAAACGAAAGAAAAGACGTCCTGGGTTTCACCCCCGGCAGGACCGGTACACTACACTCCACTCGCCAGGTGGCCTAGTTCCTGCTTCACTCGCCAGAGGGACGTGACGTCATAGCATCTTTTTCGTTTGGCGCGATATTCAAAGTTTGAATTTTTGGAAACTCTTTTTATTTTGAGTATTTCTTAAGTTATACAGTGTGTTTTGTGTTACGATTTGTCAGTTAGTTGGATAAACTACCATGGCATCTCCAGGACAAAGGAAAGGAGCCTGCGGGCATATCATGGCTAATTTTGACCCTCATTCTCGTTGTGCCAGATGCAGAGATAAAGGGTTGGGCCAAGACCCGTGTGTTTTAAAGTTGCAGTGTGAGTTTTGTGACACTTTAACCCCTGAACAATTGCTCCAGCTTTCAACCCCTACGTACAAACTGCGGAAGGAGAAATCTAAAACCAAAGAAGCCCTTGTGGATCCGTCCACTGTCACTATCGTGTCGCAGGTGGAAGGTCAAGAAGTTGCTTCAACTTCTCCACCCCATGTTGCTGAGCAAGATCTCTCTTTACCTCCACCTATGTTCCGCCAAGAGTTAAAAGACTTGGACGAAAAGTGGTCAGTACGTATGGCCCGTCTGGAAGCACTCATTACTTTGGGGCAGCGTCCTTCACCTCAACCTTCCTTCTCACCGGTCAAGGCACCGGTACCGCATCAAGCTCCCGCGGGAGCTCTTTCTCAGGCACCTTTTCTCTTATCATCTGTCCCTTCCGGCCAAGCCGCCCCGGCTTTTGGCCCGGATAGGATAAAACCTAGTGCCACTGTCACTACCAGCTCAATAACTAGGACGTCTCCTCTAGAAGGCCTTTACTCTGAACAGGACCCGGAACCGGTATTCTCTCAACAGAGTTCTTCCGGCCCGGTGGCCTCTGCTTTGCCTCAACCTCCTCCGCAATCCAGCTTGTTCAAGTCAGCTCCGGAGCACTTTGAGGAAGGTGAGGTATCTGACCAAGAAGACGTCACTGACCATCCTGATCAAGAATCTCCAGACTTGGATAAGACATTGAGCGAAGATCAAAATTACAGAGAGACTGTTAGGGGAGTACGTGCTTTCATGGGCTGGTCACATATCCCAGATCTTGAGTATACTCCAAGTTCCAAGTCAGACAATCCCTGGATTGGCCACCGGGCACAACCTGTAGGCAAGGTCTCTATCGACTTACCACCAGAGGACTGGCTTTGTAAGAAACTTGAAAATTTAAATCTCGTCCTCATAGAAGGTTACCCGTCCAAGTCTACGGAACCGGGTGGACTTCATGTTGATCAGTATCTCCGCCCCCCCAAGTCTCAGGCAAGGTGGTACGGGATTCATCCCGCTGAAAATAAAGACATCACTAGGCCGGGAAAATATGTAACTACTTGGCCCAATGACGCGGCGAAGTTGAACAGTTCCTTTGCCCGAATTGGTAAACCTGCTCTTGCTTCATCCCAACCCACCTCCCGCCCTATTGCTCAGGATACGCTCCGGAAGTGGGAGAAAGCAGCAAAAGAGACCAGTTATATTTGTAACCAGTCCGCTGGTTTCAATAGGTGCATCACCAAGATACAGGACTCGTTTCAAGAACAGTTACAAATTCTTCAGACAGAGTTGGGAAAAGGAAAATCTTCCACAAAAGCTCAAGGTGCACTTGATGAATTACATTTCCTGTCTGCATTCAACCAAAATGTGAGTTTTGCGGTTGGCAAATCCCTCCAACACCTCTCAGATTTCACTTTTATACAAATGGCTAATTTAACTCTGGTCAGGAGGGATTCTTATCTTGAGCACCTAAAAGCTGGCGTCAAGCCAGATACCTTTTCCTCTCTCAGGAACTGTCCTCTACAAACCAGGGCTTTGTTTCCGGACGACATTATCCGGAGGGCGGAAGATGAAATAGCAGCATTTGAGTCACATAAGCGTACCAACCAGCCCGGTCCGGGCCGTGGTGGGTTCGCCGGCACTCAGAAAAAGCAACACCGTTACCAGCCATATTCAACATGGAAACAGGAGGATTCTGGAAACTCCGGGGCTCCCGGCAAAGAGATGCCTGCATGGAAAACATTTGGCAATCGCGGGAGAACCCGTGGCAGAGGCAGGGGTGGTCAACCCGGTCGCGGTTCGCGCCCTGCCAGAGATGCTAAGGCGTATAAATGACAATCACTGCAAAGTTCCTCCGGAAGTAACATCCTGTCCGGAGTTTGGTGTTGTAAATGTAACAAAGACAAGTCTTCCTGTTCTTGTGAAAGACTCTGTAAATTGTCACAATGTTGTTCATCATGTACTTTCTGTAAAAAACATCAGGCAGCCGCAAAAGAAAGGCATAAGTCCAATCTTAAACTCACAAAATACAATAAAGTATGTGAAAAGTGCTTCTTTTGTAAATCACTGTGTCTTTGCCCCAAGTGTGTCAAATGTCCTCAGTGTTGCAAATGTCCAATCAGTAGGGGGACGCCTACAAAATTTTTGGAAAATATGGGCTCTCAAGGGTGCAAACCCGAAGGTAGTATCCATTTTGAAAAAGGGCTATGTGCTTCCCTTCAAGGTCAGACCTCCCTTAATAAGGGAACCCCTGATAGTAAGCGGCTATGCAAACCCCACCAGAGACTCCCACTTACAAGAAGCAGTGCAAGCTCTGATCAAGAAAAAGGCAGTAGAGAGGGTCAGGGTTCGAACCTCACTAGCCTTTTTCAACAGATTGTTCATTGTCCCAAAGCCGAACCAAAAGTGGCGGCCAATCTTGGATCTCAGTACTCTAAATCAGTTTTTATGCGTAAAAACATTCAAAATGGAGACTCCAGAGACAATCCGGACCTCTCTACAACAAGGCGAGTGGGTGTCATCAATAGATTTCAGCGACGCCTACTTCCACATTCCAATCCACTTCACATCCCGAAAATTCCTCAGGTTCCACTTCCAGAACCAGTCGTACCAGTTTCGGGCTCTTCCCTTTGGCCTCTCAACAGCTCCCAGGGAGTTCACTGCTGTGGTCAAAGAGGTCAAGTTAATGGCTCAGTCACGGGGTATAAGAATCCACCAGTACCTAGACGACTGGTTGATTCGAGCCCCTACCAAAGAATCTTGCCACCAGGGAACCCAGTCCCTCCTAGCCCTTTGCCAGGAGTTGGGCTGGATGGTAAACATGCAAAAATCAGAACTGGAACCCCAACAAGTCTTCGACTTTGTAGGCTACCAGTACGACCTGCTCAACGGACTGGTCAGACCGACTCAAAACCGTTGGGAAGCCCTTCAACAAAAAATAACAGGGCTATTGCAGAGGAGATCTTGCCAAGTGAGAACTTTCATGTCTCTTATAGGCCTTCTCACTGCGACAGAAAAACAGGTGACCCTAGGCAGACTGCACATGAGACCTATTCAGTGGCACCTCAAGAAACACTGGAGAGTCCCGGAATCTCTGGAAAAAGAGATCCCAATTCCGAGGTCTCTCCATCAGCACCTGCAGTGGTGGACCCAGGAGTCAAAGGTCCTAAAGGGTCAACCCTTACACCCCCTACAACACGCAATACAAATCTTTACAGACGCCTCAAAAGAAGGCTGGGGTGCTCACTTAGGCGACTTCACAGCAAGCGGGACTTGGTCAGTGCCCGAAAGCAAATTACACATAAACTTCTTAGAGCTAAAAGCCGTGTTGTTAGCACTAAAAAGATTCCAACACTTAGTGCAAGGAAAGGTCGTCCTGATTGCCACAGACAACACCACAGTTGTGGCATACATCAACAAGGAGGGAGGTATGAGGTCAGGTTCACTTTGTGCCCTTCTTTGGCGGCTCCTATGTTGGTGCAATCTCAGACAAACAGTACTGAAGGCCAGACATATTCCGGGCCGTCTGAATGTAATTGCAGACAAGTTGTCTCGCCAGGGACAGGTCATTCAGACAGAGTGGTCCCTCCATCAGGAGATCTTCGACACCCTTTGTCGAACTTGGCATTATCCCCAAGTGGACATGTTTGCAACAAGGTACAACTGCAAACTAGTCCGGTTTGTGTCCCCAGTTCCAGACCCGAAGGCCTGGTCAGTGGACGCTCTGGCGCTGTCCTGGGAAAACCTAGACATGTACCTCTTTCCCCCAGTGTCTCTGATGGGGAAGGTGGTCAGCAAGCTGTCAGACCATTGGTATCACAGAGCAATCCTGATTGCTCCGGGATGGCCAAACATGCCTTGGTTTTGGGACCTAGTGGAGCTGTCGGCCATGGTTCCTCTTTGTCTTCCACACCATCCAGATCTAGTGACCCAACCTTTCAACAAGGCACGTCACAGGGATCTGACAAGCTTAAATCTCCATGCCTGGCTCCTAGAGCCCAGACCATCAAGGAGCAAGGGTTTTCTAGCCCAGTGGCGGCAAGAATTGAGGCGCCTCAAAGACGTTCAACCAGAGCAGTCTACGAGGCAAAGTGGGCCCTTTTTGTTAGATGGTGCGAAACAAGTCAGGTGGACTTCAGGAACCCATCTATAAAACAAATAGCAGATTTCCTCCTGCATCTTTTCCAGGAGAAGAATCTCCAGCCCAGCACTATTGATGGTTACAGGTCAGCCATTTCAGACAAACTGGGAAATGCCTCGGTTAATGTTGGCAAGGATGACAATTTGACTAGACTGTTAGACAGTTTTCACAGAGATAGACCCAAAGGGCGCCGGGGGGTTCCTGCTTGGAACCTCTCCCTGGTTTTACACCAGCTTACAAAGGCGCCTTTTGAACCGCTCAGAAAGGCTTCTCTAAAACACCTTACTTTCAAAACGGTTTTTCTCCTAGCCCTGGCTTCAGGAAAACGTAGGAGTGAGATTCACGCTTGGTTAAACAAAAATATCAGACACCAAGCTGACTGGTCCAAAGTTTCCCTCTACCCTTCACCAAGCTTCTTGGCGAAAAATCACTTGGCAAAAGAGGGACCAGAGTGCGTGGCCCCGGTGGTCATCCCGGCTTTAGCCCCCACTCTGGATAAGTCGTTACAAGAAGACAGATCCCTTTGCCCCGTTCGGGCTCTTCGCTATTACCTGGACAAAACCCAGGACCTAAGAACGGGAAAGGAGTTAGTTTTTGTTTCATTCAAACAAGGTTTTAACAAGGACATCTCTCCTGCCACTATCTCATCCTGGATCAAACAAACAGTAGTTTTGTGTTATGATCTTTCTGACCAAGATACCTTGACCCTACATCAGGTTAAGGCCCATGATGTTAGGGCATTTGCGGCCTCCAAGGCCTTTCAAGGTGGCATATCTCTGGACCAGATTCTAGCAGCATGCCACTGGAAATCCCACAACACCTTTACACAGTTTTACCTTAAGGATGTTGCCTGGGCAGATAAGGAGCTTTTTCACTTGGGTCCTGTGGTGGCTGCCCAGCAGATCCACCACTAGTCCCCTAAGCTTCTTTGTATATAATTTTATATAGTGTACATACTAGTTAGTTTTAGGTATAGGCTCACCTTTAGCCTCGACCTTGGCTTCTCAAAGTCGTTTACTTCAGAATAATCCTCTGGGTATAGGACTTTCCCCACTCTTCCAGGTTAACCGTGGAATTTCATTGCCTTGAACTCTTACTCTCTTCCTCCCCTCAGAGCAGTCAAAAAAAAAAGGGGGGGGGGGGGCAGGTGGGTCTAGTTACCCTCGAGACTAACATGTCTCCTCAAAAGGGCTAGAACCTCACACCTAAGCACAATATAAGAGTTCTCTCTAATCCTCAGAAGGCTGCCCTCCTTCCACTGGGTAGTTATTCTAGCTATCGTCTGGTAGGTAAGATGTATTAACGCAATGAAATTGCAAATTTTAATTAGTAAATTAAATTTTTATTAGTTAATACCTTACCTACCAGACGGGAAATTCCCACCCAACCTTCCCCGCTTTCAGCCTTACAATTCAACCTTAGGGACAAAAAAGATGCTATGACGTCACGTCCCTCTGGCGAGTGAAGCAGGAACTAGGCCACCTGGCGAGTGGAGTGTAGTGTACCGGTCCTGCCGGGGGTGAAACCCAGGACGTCTTTTCTTTCGTTTGGCGGGACCGGCTGGCGCCGGGCTATAGCTATCGTCTGGTAGGTAAGGTATTAACTAATAAAAATTTAATTTACTAATTAAAATTTGCAAGTTTTCAAGCGAAAATTTTTTTTTTTTTTTTTTTTTTTTTTTTGTTGCTCTCATATATTTTATTTACCCTTTTGCAATAAAAAAGAAAGAGTCTCGGGAGGGCGAGGGTAGCAAACCCTCCATCGAGACTATGTACAGTAATTTCTACATAAAAATATTACTATACATATACATAGTGAGTATATAAACACAAACAGTAATTACTGTATGAAACATTACATTTGCCTTCAATAAATAAATTCTAGTAAAAAAAATTGTATACACTCATTCTCATAATAAATTTTTGAGTCTTCTTAGTTACATAAATCTATTAACACTGACCATTTTTCAAAAAATTTTTCAACCAACATTTCTGTTTTGGCTAACAATAATTGTTCATTATATATATTACTTAGATACTTTTTATACTCAAACAAGTTTAAAGATCTGTTTGATCTTGCACATTTAAAGATATAATATTTTCCAGTGATAGTTATAATATTTACCGAATTATCTGAACAAACATCCTCCCAAACTCCAAAAATTATGTGTGATGGGGAACAAACAAAATTTTTATTTGTGTTTTGAAAGATCCAAGATTTTATGCTTCCCCAAAATTCATTACTTTTAGGGCAGAAGACAAACAGATGTATTATGGTTTCTTCACTTTCATGGCATAAGCGACATACAGAATTTTCTGATTGCTTCATCTTAAAAAGGTGTCGATTGGTCGCAATTAACCTGTAGATTATTTTATATTGGAACCAAATCAGAAAATTGTCTTTTAAACTGTAGAAACATATTCTATAAATATTTTTCCAGGTTAATGTATCCAGAATTAAACTTAAATCAGCTTCCCATTTTTTCTTAAAATTGTTCCCTTGGATGATTGATGGCAAGATTATGTTGTAGAAATCCTTTGTTCCTTTTCGTGACCTATGTAACAGTTGGACCTGAGTTGGAAATATTGGTCGTTGGTACGCGTTAGTGTTGAGATTTGTTAACCCAATAAGTTTTTTCAAGCATAGATACAATCTATGGTAAGTCAAAAAATCTAATGCGATATTATAAAACAGGGCGATATTTTCCCTAGTCATTATGTCACCATTTCTCGTAAGGTCTATAGGATATAAGATGCCCTGTTGATATAATTCAGGTATATAGAGAGTTGTCCGTGTTATTTCTGGGTTGTACCACAATGGTAGATGTAATATTTCATAAATATTACACTTTTGGTGAAAGTTCTGTAATACACAGGCCCAAGCCGAAAGAACATCTTTCCAAAAACGGTTGTCCATTTGTTTTGCCCTTTGGACTGTCCAATCAGAGCCAAACAATGCTATTTTATTGGTGTCACCAACAATATATTTTGCCAACTGTACCAAGGAGCTGCTGTTTTAATATACAGGTTACGAATCCAAGAAGCCTTTAGACCTTTTATGAAGCTGTCAATATCAATCATTTTCAGTCCACCTTCTAGAATGCCAGTGCACAGTTGTTTTCTACTAATTTTATCCGGTTTTTGATCCCATATAAATTTGTAGCAAATATCATTCAGTGCACTAGTAAAGGAGGGGCTTGGACTTGGTAGAGAGATAAAAAAATGATTTAATTTTGGTATTACTTGAGTTTTTAGAACTGTAATTTTACCAATAGGTGTTAAGTATCTTATTTCCCACTTCCTTAGTTCATTTTTAATTTTTTTTTCCGCTTTAGAATAGTTAATGCTTGGTATTTTACAGAGGTCTACCGAAAAGGTAATTCCCAGTAGATCAAATTCTGTTGTTCCCCAATCTAAATCTTTTCCACAATCGATTTTATCTTGAGAAAATCTTTTCTTTCCTATCCAAACAAGTTTTGTTTTGTCAGTGTTAATTTTTAGTCCTGAATATGATCCATAAACTTCCAAAGTATTTAATGCTGCTAAGAGAGATACAGAAGTGCCATTCAATATAATAGTGGTGTCATCAGCGAATTGAGTGATTTTATGCATTGTATCACCAATTTTTATACCTGTAATCAAGTCGTTATTGTTTATCATGAGCAATAATATTTTAGCACAAATTATAAACAGGTAAGCCGCAATCGGATCTCCTTGTCGGCATCCTTTTTCAATGTTAATAAATTCAGATAGAAAGCCACTTTGTAAGACTGTTGCTTTGATATTAGTATTAAAAGTTTGTATCCACCGTATAATACTGGAACCAAAGCCAAAAAATTTAAGAACAGAGTACATGAATTTCCAGGAAACTGAGTCAAAGGCTTTTGCAAAGTCTACTAACATGAGAAGTCCAGGGATATCTTTTTTTTGTGTAACATACATTAAGTCATATATAAGTCTAGTACTGTCCCCAATATAGCGGCCTGATACAAATCCAGACTGATTTTCTGATATTATTTTCAAGCGAAAATAATAACTTTAATTGAAATTATCTGACAGAAATGCTGAAATGTAGGATATTTAGCGTTTCATTATGTGGGCGATAATACAATACCTCGCGAGTAACCGAGGATTTAAAATGGACTCGAGTACTAGCAAAGATCGACTCGTCTATCAAGGCTTGAGTACTCGTTCACAGCCCTAGTTTAAAATATTATGTGTGAGGAAATTTGAATTAGGATGAATGTTCTTTGCCAATACCACCAAGTACTCACACATCCTGTAAGTAAGACTGTATTGCTTGCCTATTGAACTTGTGTGTTTAAATCTGCCTTACTGGTGTACAGGTTACTGCAGAGTGGTTATCTTAAATGTTTTCAACCTTTTCTAAAACCTAGACATAGTGTGTACAATACTCATAAAAGCTGAGCAGACAGTGTGTAGTGCTTAAAGTTCCACATTTCGTCTCATGGATACACGAGTCTACCCAGCACTCTGGCTCAATGCTCCAGTGATGTGAAATGATCTCATTCAAAAAGAAGTTGAAAACTCCTCTCTTTGTGAAAGCTTGCCCACCTGAGCTTTTTTCTTCTTTGGCTTCCCCTGGTATTTCTCTATTGTGCTGATCCCTGCTATGTCTCTGGGTAGTTAATTACATGTACAGATCTCTGCCTTTCTGCAGGACGCCTTTGAGTCTGTCTTTAAGATAGAGATTAAGCACTGTAAAGTACAATAAAATTAGAATTAATGTGTTGTATGTTTTAGCACATTAAACTCCGTATAAACACTTCAACTGTGGAATTTCCTTTGGTACAGTTGAAGACTGCTCCATTGGTAGCATAGGGGTTAAATTATCTAAAACTTATGTTGTTTCTTTTTAGCTACAAGTTTTTTGTGCTGCATGATGCTTTCATGGTCCACCTGCCTCACCCGAAAAGTGCAAGCTACGACTGGGCGATGGATCCGGACTTTCCCTGGTAAGGACACAAGCTAGAACCTTCAAAAATACAGGCTAAATATTTTACTAAGAGAAAAGCATTCATCTGCACACCCGGGGCAGTATTCAATTTGAGTGGAAATAATCATTTTTGGTCAGATTTTTGGATAGGCTCTGATTGGTATTCATAAAACACTTGATCTGATTTTGGATTAACTTTGATCCCTGCACTTTGCTGAATTAACTTTTGGATTGAGATGGATGAAAAATAGCTGACAGAAGATTTCTCATGGATTGTTGTATGAGTAATCAAGGAGACAGAAGGTACTTCATGACTGAATTTATCATTTGCCTTGAGTGATGAAGAGACAGATAATTTGAGATAGATTGGGGTTTAAAGTTTAAGTTAGTTTCAGTGCATTATTATGTCCACCCCCCTGGGGGGTGGATATATTATTTTTGCTTTTTCCGCCGTCCGATGTCCGTTGTCCGATGTCCGGCGTCCGATGTCCGGCGTCCGATGTCCGGCGTCACGCATGGTTTCCGCTCATTTAAAGGAAAAGTATTAGAGCTATTGTCACCAAATTTGGTATGCAGGCTTATTGGGTCAGTAGCTTGCTTGGGATTGCTTTTGGCTGTTGTACCTCTTTTGCTTACTGAGTAATACTTAAGTACAGCTATTTTCAGTACCCATTGGTTTCCGTGCATTTAAGCCAAAATAATTAAAGATATTTTACTACAATTTTGAATACAAGATTGTTATGTCCATAGCTCGCTTGGTATTGCATTTGGGACTGATAGCTTTGTCAGTACATGAGTAATAGCCATTTAGGTACTTCATTGTGTATTTTCAGTACTACTTTTGAGTAATTTGCTAATATCTCAGAAACCGTAAGAGATAGAGCGATTTCGACAGAATTTTTGACCCACAGGGTATCTAAGGAATGCAATCTATGCAATTTTCAAAAAATTTTACCCTCCCCAAAAATGGCGGCCATTTTTAATTTTTGCCAAAAATGGCAAAACACTAATTTGCTTCTATCTCCTTAACCGTGCGAGATAGAGCGATTTCGGCAAAATTTTCGACCCACAGGGTATCTGACAATTCTACTCTTGCCAATTTTTAAAAAGATTTCCCCTCCCAAAAAATGGCGGCCATTTTGAATTTTCGAATTTTTGCCAAAAATGGCAAAACACAAATTTGCTTCTATCTCCTTAACCGTGCGAGATAGAGCGATTTCCTCGAAATTTTCGACCTACAGGGTATCTAAGGAATGCAATCGTTGCAATTTTCCAAAAATTTTCCCCTCTCCAAAAATGGCGGCCATTTTGAATTTTCGAATTTTTGCCAAAAATGGCAAAACACAAATTTGCTTCTATCTCCTTAACCGTGCCAGATAGAGCGATTTCGTCAAAATTTTCGACCCACAGGGTATCTGAGCATTTTACTCTTGGTAATTTTTAAAAAACTTTCCCCTCCCCAAAAATGGTGGCCATTTTGAATTTTCGAATTTTTGCCAAAAATGGCAAAACACAAATTTGCTTCTATCTCCTTAACCGTGCGAGATAGAGCGATTTCGTCGAAATTTTCGACCCACAGGGTACCTAAGGAATGTAATATTTGCAATTTTCCAAAAATTTCCCTTCCCCAAAAATGGCGGCCATTTTGAATTTTCGAATTTTTGCCAAATTGGCAAAACACAAATTTGCTTCTATCTCCTTAACCGTGCCAGATAGAGCGATTTCGTCAAAATTTTCAACCCACAGGGTATCTAAGGAGTGTACTATTTGCAATTTTCAAAAAATTTTCCCCTCCCCAAAAATGGCGGCCATTTTGAATTTTCGAATTTTTGCAAAAAATGGCAAAACACAAATTTCCTTCTATCTCCTTAACCGTGCGAGATAGAGCGATTTCGTCGAAATTTTCGACCCACAGGGTATCTAAGGAATGTAATATTTGCAATTTTCCAAAAATTTCCCTTCCCCAAAAATGGCGGCCATTTTGAATTTTCGAATTTTTGCCAAAAATGGCTAAACACAAATTTCCTTCTATCTCCTTAACCGTGCGAGATAGAGCGATTTCGTCGAAATTTTTGACCCACAGGGTATCTAAGGAGTGTACTCTTTGCAATTTTCAAAAAATTTTCCTCTCCCCAAAATGGCGGCCATTTTGAATTTTCGAATTTTTGCCAAAAATGGCAAAACACAAATTTCCTTCTATCTCCTTAACCGTGCGAGATAGAGCGATTTCGTCGAAATTTTCGACCCACAGGGTATCTAAGGAGTGTAATATTTGCAATTTTCAAAAAATTTTCCCCTCCCCAAAAATGGTGGCCATTTTGAATTTTCGAATTTTTGCCAAAAATGGCAAAACACAAATTTCCTTCTATCTCCTTAACCGTGCCAGATAGAGCGATTTCGTCAAAATTTTTGACCCACAAGGTATCTGAGCATTGTACTCTTGGTAATTTTCAAAAAATTTTCCTCTCCCCAAAATGGCGGCCATTTTGAATTTTCGAATTTTTGCCAAAAATGGCAAAACACAAATTTCCTTCTATCTCCTTAACCGTGCGAGATAGAGCGATTTCGTCGAAATTTTCGACCCACAGGGTATCTAAGGAGTGTAATATTTGCAATTTTCAAAAAATTTTCCCCTCCCCAAAAATGGTGGCCATTTTGAATTTTCGAATTTTTGCCAAAAATGGCAAAACACAAATTTCCTTCTATCTCCTTAACCGTGCCAGATAGAGCGATTTCGTCAAAATTTTTGACCCACAAGGTATCTGAGCATTGTACTCTTGGTAATTTTTAAAAAAATTTCCCCTCCCCAAAAATGGCGACCATTTTGAATTTTCGAATTTTTGCCAAAAATGGCAAAACACAAATTTCCTTCTATCTCCTTAACCGTGCGAGATAGAGCGATTTCGTCGAAATTTTCAACCCACAGGGTATCTAAGGAGTGTAATATTTGCAATTTTCAAAAAATTTTCCCCTCCCCAAAAATGGCGGCCATTTTGAATTTTCGAATTTTTGCCAAAAATGGCAAAACACAAATTTTCTTCTATCTCCTTAACCGTGCCAGATAGAGCGATTTCGTCAAAATTTTTGACCCATAGAGTATCTGAGCATTGTACTCTTGGTAATTTTTAAAAAATTTTCCCCTCCCCAAAAATGGCGGCCATTTTGAATTTTCGAATTTTTGCCAAAAATGGCAAAACACAAATTTGCTTCTATCTCCTTAACCGTACCAGATAGAGCGATTTCGTCAAAATTTTTGACCCACAAGGTATCTGAGCATTGTACTCTTGGTAATTTCTAAAAAAATTTCCCCTCCCCAAAAATGGCGGCCATTTTGAATTTTCGAACTTTTGCCAAAAATGGCAAAACACTAATTTGCTTCTATCTCCTTAACCGTGCGAGATAGAGTGATTTCATCGAAATTTTCGACCCACAGGGTACCTAAGGAATGTAATATTTGCAATTTTCCAAAAATTTCCCTTCCCCAAAAATGGCGGCCATTTTGAATTTTCGAATTTTTGCCAAAAATGGCTAAACACAAATTTGCTTCTATCTCCTTAACCGTGCGAGATAGAGCGATTTCGTCAAAATTTTCGACCCACAGGTATCTGAGCATTGTACTCTTGGTAATTTTTAAAAAAATTTCCCCTCCCCAAAAATAGCGGCCATTTTGAATTTTCGAATTTTTGCCAAAAATGGCAAAACACAAATTTGCTTCTATCTCCTTAACCGTGCCAGATAGAGCGATTTCGTCAAAATTTTTGACCCACAGGGTATCTGAGCATTGTACTCTTGGTAATTTTTAAAAAATTTTCCCCTCCCCAAAAATGGCGGCCATTTTGAATTTTCGAATTTTTGCCAAAAATGGCAAAACACTAATTTGCTTCTATCTCCTTAACCGTACCAGATAGAGCGATTTCGTCAAAATTTTTGACCCACAAGGTATGTGAGCATTGTACTCTTGGTAATTTCTAAAAAAATTTCCCCTCCCCAAAAATGGCGGCCATTTTGAATTTTCGAACTTTTGCCAAAAATGGCAAAACACTAATTTGCTTCTATCTCCTTAACCGTGCGAGATAGAGTGATTTCATCGAAATTTTCGACCCACAGGGTACCTAAGGAATGTAATATTTGCAATTTTCCAAAAATTTCCCTTCCCCAAAAATGGCGGCCATTTTGAATTTTCGAATTTTTGCCAAAAATGGCTAAACACAAATTTGCTTCTATCTCCTTAACCGTGCGAGATAGAGCGATTTCGTCAAAATTTTCGACCCACAGGTATCTGAGCATTGTACTCTTGGTAATTTTTAAAAAAATTTCCCCTCCCCAAAAATAGCGGCCATTTTGAATTTTCGAATTTTTGCCAAAAATGGCAAAACACAAATTTGCTTCTATCTCCTTAACCGTGCCAGATAGAGCGATTTCGTCAAAATTTTTGACCCACAGGGTATCTGAGCATTGTACTCTTGGTAATTTTTAAAAAATTTTCCCCTCCCCAAAAATGGCGGCCATTTTGAATTTTCGAATTTTTGCCAAAAATGGCAAAACACTAATTTGCTTCTATCTCCTTAACCGTGCAAGATAGAGTGATTTCATCGAAATTTTCGACCCACAGGGTATCTAAGGAATGCAATCTTTGCAATTTTCCAAAAATTTTCCCCTCTCCAAAATGGCGGCCATTTTGAATTTTCGACTTTTTGCCAAAAATGGCAAAACACAAATTTCCTTCTATCTCCTTAACCGTGCCAGATAGACCGATTTCGTCAAAATTTTCGACCCACAGGGTATCTGAGCATTGTACTCTTGGTAATTTTTAAAAAAATTTCCCCTCCCCAAAAATGGCGGCCATCTTGAATTTTCGAATTTTTGCCAAAAATGGCAAAACACAAATTTGCTTCTATCTCCTTAACCGTGCCAGATAGAGCGATTTCGTCAAAATTTTTGACCCACAGGGTATCTGAGCATTGTACTCTTGGTAATTTTTAAAAAATTTTCCCCTCCCCAAAAATGGCGGCCATTTTGAATTTTCGAATTTTTGCCAAAAATGGCAAAACACTAATTTGCTTCTATCTCCTTAACCGTGCAAGATAGAGTGATTTCATCGAAATTTTCGACCCACAGGGTATCTAAGGAATGCAATCTTTGCAATTTTCCAAAAATTTTCCCCTCTCCAAAATGGCGGCCATTTTGAATTTTCGACTTTTTGCCAAAAATGGCAAAACACAAATTTCCTTCTATCTCCTTAACCGTGCCAGATAGACCGATTTCGTCAAAATTTTCGACCCACAGGGTATCTGAGCATTGTACTCTTGGTAATTTTTAAAAAAATTTCCCCTCCCCAAAAATGGCGGCCATTTTGAATTTTCGAATTTTTGCCAACAATGGCAAAACACAAATTTGCTTCTATCTCCTTAACCATGCGAGATAGAGCGATTTCGTCGAAATTTTTGACCCACAGGGTATCTAAGGAATGTAATCTTTGCAATTTTCAAAAAATTTTCCCCTCCCCAAAAATGGCAGCCATTTTGAATTTTCGAATTTTTGCCCAAAATGGAAAAACACAAACTGGCCTTAACCGTGCAAAATAGAGTTATTTCGTTGAAATTTTCAACCCATAGGGTATCTAAGAAATATACTCTTGGCAATTTTCAAAAAAATTTCCTTTTCCCAAAAATGGCGGCCCTTTTGAATTTTCAAAGTTTTGCCAAAATAGAAAAACAGGAATTTGCTTCAATCTTCTTAACCGTGCAAGATAGAGTGATTTCGTCAAAATTTTCAACCCAACCAATGCAAAAAGGCATGAAGCTGAAATAATTTACATCTACACTAACAAATATTTAAGCATCATTGATATATTTTACAAATGAAACAGGGTCTTGTAAGACTACTGTACAATTTGGGCAAAAGGTTCATGGGTGGACATTACACATGATAATGTGTGTTCTTCTATGCTATCCTGTTTCTATTCGCATCTACTATCAACAGGGCGGCCTATTTCTAGTATTTGCCGTAAGATGAGTAGATGGGTGGGTGGAGGAAAACAGTGCTTACTAGTTGGTCACCATTCTGTAATAAAAACCATTGGTCTGTAGGCAAACAGTTAGTAAGTGAAATTGCACACTTGCTGTTGGGATCTCAGACCTCACAGCTGGAAGGTGAGTTTATCACCCACCAAGCCACGGCACCTCTCTCATCTAGTTTTATAACCCCATAGCCTTTAAAGGCTGTGTGGGTTTTGTTCTCACCCAGCTGGGTGGGTGGGTGGGTTTACAGGTGGTGGGAAAAGTAATCTTGTCCGTTCTGTATTTCAGAAACTGTGAGGTGTAGGATGTTGATACTAGGTAGTGACATTAGTTGGAGGGTTTAGGTGTGCAGTGTCATGGTGTGACCATGGTTTGACATTTTACTATGTCACAGTGGCCTCGAGTTTGAAAATCTTGTTTGGCCAATATCTCAGAAACTGTAAGGTGTAGTAAGATGATACTCAGTAGGAACAATTTGGTTAGGGGTGTAGGTGTGCAATGTCATGGTCTGACCTTGATTTGACCTTTGACTTTGCTGTACTGATCTTGACTTTTAAATCGTGCTGGGCTGTATCTCGGACACCATAAGATCCTTGGATTTCTACAAATGATAGTTACATGTAATTTAACCTAATTGTACTGTCTCCTTTGACTTCAATCAAGAAATTTTACAGCTTCATAACTTTTATTTTGAAAATTGCTGATAATGCTGTTGTCTTGCTAGTGAATTGCCTTGTTTCGATACTTTATCTTTACATACATATTTTGACCTCATTTTATCGAGCTCAATGCTATTTTCTCAGGCTGTGGGGTGTGGGCATCTCTGATGCTATTTACCTTTATTGCTTCTTTACCAAGTATTACAGAAATGTATAACCTGACTGTCCCGATTTAATCTGATAGTGTTTCCCTTTATGTTGCAGGTGTGCTGATGTATTTTACAAGGCAATCAAACAGAGATTACTCAATCATTATCAACCAAAATAAACATTCCTTGGATTAGCCAAATGGCACCACACACGGCAGTTCTTCATAGCATCCTTTTAACTGAACCCTCATGTAGAAACACAAACTAAGAAAGATGGCAAAGTGATTATATTAACAGAAAAGTGTAATTTTATTGTCACAGTGGTGAAAATGAATTTCGGAAAAAAGGCCTCCTGGAAAAAATGCCTCCCAGAAAAAATGTCTCGAATGCATTTTTTCTACGGGTGACAAAATATACAAGTTGCATTCTTTCCAGGAGGCATTGGTGAAAATACCTTAAACTGATAAGGAAAGAATTAGTAAGCATTTTTTATACCTGATAAATTCTGCTAATGTTTATGATGGGATTACAAATAGTCTGGCATTACTACTGCTACAAGCCACAAATGATAAGTGACACTGGCATTTAAATATATCTGCGTTAATCCCCCGGCAGACATACACGTCATTTCAAGGGGTTACTTGATAAATTGGTTTTCGTATTTTTGTGAATTTCATAATAATATGAAACTATATTGCTAAAACCAATAAATACTTTGCAAAAGGAAATGCAGGAAATTTGTAATTTATTCTTTATAAAATTTTTCTTTCTTTTTGTTGAAATGCATAGATAATTTATCAAAATATAACATATTTTAAACACACGAACTAACTCATATATGATCATACAGATCTAGCGATATCAGTATTGTGTTATAGACTATTTTCGTGATAAAAAGTATTTAGTAAATACATGTTGTTAGATGTACGTTGATTTCGCCACATGGCAAAACATATATATAACAAATAAAACACGTAAAAAAAGTGTGGCGAAATCAATGTCTCTGAAAAAACTGTCGTGAAATCATAGTAAATGTGCTGTAAATTTTCATATTTAATTCTAAATCTTTCCAGTGTTAATTGGTTAATTGGTGTATGTATGTATACAATTTATAGAGTATTTTAATGTCTCCCATTAATATATATAATGACATTTAACAATCAGGGTGTATTGTAATACTTTCAAAAGGTTTTTTTAGTCGAATCATTGATTCGAGTTATGTACTGAGTTGCGGCCACGATTTTAAATTGGCCGTTTAAGCCCTTAAATACCAAATTCTGCATAATATTTCTTCACATATCTGTACATTAAGGTGTATATTATACACTCTGCCATTTTGAAGATTTTTAATGCCTTTATTAAGTTATATTTTATGAAGTAAAAAGCATGTCTAGCACTACGTCTGGCTTTCTGTAAAGTCCCGGATGTCCTAGAAACTATTGTTTTTGCTATTGTAATGGTGTACTCGAACGAGTCTTTTTTAACGGTTTCGTCTGCTGGTTTCTAGACCTTAAACCCCAATTAATTTATTCATCTGCTGGTTTATCACGCAGTCACTGTTATTATAAAATTGTTGTCTGGGCATCTGCAGCCTATTACTCATTTGTCAAACAAATAAACCGCAAAGAAATTAGTGAATGAAGTGACGTCACGGTAGTCCTACACATTTATCATTCAGCCAATCAAAATCGAGGACACCTCTGGCAGAGACAATGAAAATATTCAAACTCCGTAGTTCTACATTCAACCACTAGAAGGCGGTTTTGTATGTCCTAGAAGTTATCACGATGGGGTTTCTAACAACATTTTACAAATATACTGTCACCGCACCTCATTCTGTCTTCTCGCAATATTTAAAACAAATAAAATATCAAATGCTGGTAGTTGTACACCCACAGAGTGATGAAAACGTGAGGCTACGATGGGGTTTCTAACAACATTTTACAAATATAAATCCAGCAATATTTTATTGTCACCGCACCTCACTCTGTCTTCTCGCAATATTTAAAACAAATAAAATATCAAATGCTGGTAGTTGTACACCCACAGAGTGATAAAAACGTGAGGCTACGATGGGGTTTGTAACAACATTTTACAAATATATGATCCAGCAATATTTTACTGTCACCGCACCTCACTCTGTCTTCTCGCAATATTTAAAACAAATAAAATATCAAATGCTGGTAGTTGTACACCCACAGAGTGATAAAAACGTGAGGCTACAATGGTGTTTCTAACAATATTTTACAAATATATATAATCCAGCAATATTTTACTGTCACTGCACCTCACTCTGTCTTCTCGCAATATTTAAAACAAAATATCAAATGCTGGTAGTTGTACACCCACAGAGTGATGAAAACGTGAGGCTACGATGGGGTTTCTAACAATATTTTACAAATATATATAATCCAGCAATATTTTACTGTCACCGCACCTCACTCTGTCTTCTCGCAATATTTAAAACAAATAAAATATCAAATGCTGGTAGTTGTCCCCCCCTCGAGAGTGATGAAAACGTGAGGCTACAATGGTGTTTGTAACAACATTTTACCGTCACCGCACCTCACTCTGTTTTGCGGGCGATAATACCAAGTTTACAGATTTCAACACCCACTGCTGTCCTAAGATTCGACTCTGTGGTTGGCAGAATGCCAGCCACTTCACCCTAGTTGGGTTTTTGTTCTTGTCTCATCGTTTATTGAATGCTCAAATGCTATTACTTTAGTCATATTAATATAAAAATGTCCTACGTCAGTCGTTTTATGGAAAATAAGTTGCCTAGTTATGTGCATTTCAAAATGTATACTCGTTCATATGGTACCCGTATATCAGAAAGAAAGGGTGTCTGGGATTTATATACATGTGTATAGATTGACTAATTTGAGTCTTTTATTGTAAATATTACCGTGTTGTCATGGTTACATGTTTCTGATTTGGGCCTATGTTATGAAAGGTCTTCGACTCGGCCCAGTCTCAGGCTGAGCCATTGGCTCAAGTGCGAACCTTTTGGCTCAGCCAAGTTTTTATCTTAAATGGTATTCACAGAAGGGGTTTCAGCTGAAACCAAACTTATTAAATAACCACAGTGGTTTTATGTGTCATGTGACCTTTTATTTGTATTCAAAATCTTCTAATGATGGCATCCTTTGGCATAATTTATATGTGGTCAAATGCTGTTTTGTAATGGAAAACCTTGTAATCTCATAAAAATATCCAAAGACTATTTTATTTCACATATCTGTATCTTATTTCCAGCCATGTCAAATTTTAGAGTGGGGAAACAATTATGGCGGCCACATTTGAGCCATTGTTTACAAAACTGAAGTCCACCACCTACCAGTCGCACCATTTGAGCCAGTGGCTCACTCAAAGCTGAAACTGAGACCATTAGTGAAATCCCAATAATCTGAGCCCATGGACTCAACTAAAATGTTCCAAACATTCGACACAGTAGTCTTGACTTTGGGCCTGAGACTGGGCTTAGACCTTTTCATGAAACCAGCCCCTGATGTTTGTACTGGGTCTACATTTTATTTCTGTAAGTTTCTGGGCTAGTGCCCTGAACTCCTGTTTTACTGAGCCTAGCCTCTTTATTTTCAACAATCAGAGTCAAAACTATTGCTTTATAGCCTTAACAGTATTTCCTGTTGACAAAACTTTACCTTTATTTTACCTTTATAGTAGTTTTGGGTTGTCGAAGAAACAAACTTTTGGCTGCATTGTTCAGAATTTCTGCCCAAGAAATAAATGAAAATAGTTCCATTAATAAACCAACAAATAAATATGTGAACAATTTACTACAGGACTCAAAGTGCTATTTGACCCATCCTGACGGCCTAACTACAGCCTAAGCTCACTGGTAAGTGACGTTCCCCTAACTGAAAGAGAGGGGTTGCAAAATGTGAATATTTGTTTTACAGCTTTGGCCAAAGAATTAGCAAAGAGATCTGTATCAGAAACTGTGAAGTCGACATTTGTGTATAATTACTTTGGATGGGTTTGTGGCATGTTTTGCATAAACTACAAAATAGATTTCATTACTATTTCCTGGAATTAAAATGCAGAACGGAGTCCCTATTAGGTCATTAAAATTAGTATATTTTCGGTAAGTTGTCATTGACAGATACTGTAGTGATAGTAAGATCATCTGGTGATCACAAACTGAGATTTTCTTATGATTACAGTGATCACTCTAATTTACATAGAGGGGCCATGGTGGCGCCAGTGGTAACACAATCATCTTCCACCTCTGAGGTCGGCGGTGCAAACCCTGAACCCTATGTGGGAAAGATGATAGTTTTGTATCGATGGTCGGCAGTTTACAGTAAAGAACCTTGACCAACCGTATGTTTTGGTTTATTCTGTCCGTAAAACTACCCTTTGTGATATGACCTATACAGTGTTGACAGTGATGTAAAATCCATATAAACTTAAACAATGATCACAACTCGATATAACATGTTAAAATATAAATCACAATATCCTTAACATAGCAATACCCAGTTGGAGATATCTGACACGGGAGTGGTCTTATCTGTGCTGACTAGCTAAATGTTATATATATTTTGTTGTGGTATTTGAGTTAACTGTTTAGGATACCAGTGTAATGAAGGCATATCGCCATTTTTGATGCTGGGATTCGCTAAAGCATTGTGCACTAGAAATTACTCACTAGAAATCTTCAAAAAAGGGAAATTAAAATCCACCTTAGCAGAGGTGAGTACACTCTGAGTGCTATTGTATGTGTTGTATGTTAAGGTATCAGCACCTGGATAATTGGTGCGGATAGAGGCTCACAAATCTGGTTTGTATGTTTGTATATCTGGTTTGCTCAAGATATACGTACAGTGTAGAAAGCACTCCTAAAACCCCAGTCATACTACAAGCAGTATAACCCATTGTTATAGGTGTTGCGCAAAAGGCCCCTGTCCTTCAGCTACTTTGAACTATCGTCTGAGGTTCTTATCTCACCTTGTGACACAGTTTTGAAATGTCGAATAACTTGCACGTTCTACAGAGTTTTTAAGATGCTTAATCTTTCCGCTTCTGAATTGGGTACCGTGGACATATGCAGACGAATGTGAGCACGCGCAGATGAATTTCTGGCTATGGTAACTGAAGGTGTAGTGCATGGTGTATATAAGGTTGTGACTCGGTAATAAAGTCCACCGGAGTTCATGCGAGAGACCTCTACAGAATTTGTCCCCTTCTAGACCTTAAAACATCAGTTCTTTTAGCAAATGCTTTTGGTAGCAGATTGGACTGTTGCAATCCCCTGTTCTTGCAGTTAGCTCAAAACTCACCCACTCCTGTAAATTCTCTCACATTATCCCTCAACTGAAAAAACTCCATTGGCTCCCAGTCAGGTACAGGGTACAATTTAAAATCGGTAGTCTTTCATTGTACTACGGCAACATAAGGTGAATTAAAGTATTGGATGTTTTGCCACTGTGTAAAAACTCGAACATATGAACCTCATATGGTAGCTGAAGGACAGGGGCATTTCACCCAACGCCTATAACCACGGGTTATACCTCCTGTAGTGTGATGGAAAAATCAAATCTTGAAAGATATGAGGCATCGTTGGAGGCAGTTACACCGCCGAGTAAAACCTCTAACCACAGGATGTATTGCCTGTAGACTAAGTGTGAATGGGGCGTAAGGCACAGAACAGCTGAGTATCCCCATGTTGTTATTTCGCCAAAATTATGTTTTTTTCACCCAAAACTAATGCAAGCTGTGATAGAAAGGGTATATAAACCTTGTCTGATATCTGGCCAGTATTTTCTACAATCCCATGTTCAATGATAGTAAGTTTGTGGAGAGATTGCTGACAAGACTAATGAACAGATACTTCTGATTTTCATATGTACATATGACCAAAAGGAGAATTAATACATTTTTGGGAAAGATCTGGGTGATATGCTACATACAAAAAAAATTCCAGCCTGTACAAAAGTCCCATTTTCACTGAATTTTTAATGACTTTGATTTGTGTTTGGTGTGTACTGTACTCTGATTATGACGGTTGAACTAAAAATGCAATATTTGGGTGATATTTCAATTTTTCGGATATATGTATTCAGATTATCAGCTTTAATGTAAAGGTTATATTGTGGTTAGTAACCTAGTTAAATGGTTATATTGTGGTTAATAACCTAGTTTAGTCAAAATTTGGCTTTGCATAGATCAGTACTCTGTAAGTGAAGTAGAAAGTAGAAGTTTCACAGAAAGTAGAAGTTTCTGTGACTCATTGCAACTCATTGTCAAATTATGCAATAAGATTCATGGTTTAAGTTATATGGTAGTTATTTGTTTACTATGTGAATTAAATGAAGATCTGACCCTCTTCCTTTGTTTTATTTCAGCTGACTCCTTTTAGATAGAAATAATAAATTTTGATATTGGTATATATTAGGGATGGGACGATACAAAAATATGTACATCGGTAGGTCGCCAATGCAAAACTGTACCGATTCTGGAATTCTGCATTTTAGTACACCCCAAACCAGGGATGGGGTCAATGTACTTTGTACTTAAGTACATTTGTACTTAAGTACATTTTTAAAAGTACTAAAATGTACTTAAGTACATTTTTAAATTTCAAGTACATGTACTTGAATTGTACTTAAGTACATTTTCAATTTGATGTACTTACAAGTACATTTAAGTCCTTTTTAAGTACTTTTAGTTTTAAGCAAATTTTCACTAATTTTTCAAAAGTTTGTGTGATTATAACACTTTATAATATGATTATATAATCATTATAATTGAATTAAGCTTTTTCCACATCTTTATTCACAAACATTCATGTAGATTAAATTTTCATTAAAGTTTCACTGATATTTCTGATTCAATTTGATAACACTCTTTCTTTTAAAAAGTTTATTGTAATTGATAATAATAATGATTCAAATTATTAAAGTTTCAATTCAATGAGCCAATCATGTCTTAAAAAGAGGGAAAATTGTTCCAAGATTGCATATTACTTGACCTCTTTAATCCTCTTATAACTGTCCACTTTGAACGTGCCTGATCTCAGTCAATAATATCTGCCCAGTATGAATGCTCTTGGTAAATTGCACCTGGGCATTTAAGATCTTTCAATAGGTCCAAGTTAATCACAAGGACCAGATTAGTCTCTGTGATCAAAGTGTAAACATTGTACTCAGGTTATAGCAGACAGCACAAAAGTCACTTCAAATTTTGTCAAACATTTGAAGGTGAGGATTAGTTCATTGTTTACTTGTCACTTTTGTTGAATAGCAATTTTGGGTGATAACACTGTATTCCAAAGAAAGACATGTATTTAATAAAGGAGAATGTAATACAAAGCAAGCTTTCTGGTTTCACTCTCATACTTCAATTTACAAGAACTAGTTAACATAAAACTTATTAAAAACATTTAATATTATTGTATCAGGCTAACTGGTTACATGTATTTACTTATTTGTCAGTTAGTAATTATCATGTTCTGTAAAATTTTCCAACATCACAACACTTAGTTAATTTCTAACTTACAGTGACTTAAAAGCCTAACAGCAAGCTGTGTAATTTTTTTATTTGTTGTATCTGTTGTTTTGTGAAATATCTGTTGTCACTAAAATAGAATAAACAATAATAATAGTGGGCCTTTTAATGTTATAAAGATAATTATAATGCATAAGAACCAATTAGTGATTAAGTGTAACTTTTTATTAATACATGCCCCAATGAAATAACCAGACATTAACTTTAATAGTATTGTTTTCCATCAACCTTTTATTTTATATCTTTTGTAACATGGTGCATTGGGAGAGGTTAATTTATTTAAAACATAATGAATTTGATGGTGTGTTTTATAATTTATTTTGTCATTCACGGATAAAAAGTACTTGTACTTAAGTACTTCGGAAAGTACTTGCACTTGTACTTAAGTACTTTGATGAAAAAAGGACTTGTATTTGTACTTGTACTTCAAAATTAACAAAGTACTTGTACTTAAGTACATTTCAATGTACTTGACCCCAACCCTGCCCCAAACAAACATGACATCTCAATAAAAGTGACCAAATGCATGAAATACGAGATAAAAGTTGATAATTTCTTCAGATTTCTTGTTTGTTCCCAATATTTTAAGCTTTCCTTGAGTTATATGGGCTGACAAGCGAGATTGAGGTTATAAATAGACGTAACCAAAAATCGCTATTACTATAAAGTCTGCAAATGCATGTATGTAAATTGGGGATAAAACCTTATAATTTCTTCAGATTTCGGGTATGTTTGTAATATTTTAACTCTTCCTTCCATTATATGTGCTGACAAGCGAAGTGGCGGTTGTAAAATTTCATCACGGTTGATACCGAAATACCGGAACTACCGTCCCATCCCTAGTATATACACTAGTGGGTGGACGATTAGACCAACATTCGATCAATCGTCGGTGTCATGGCACAATTGCGTTCGGTCACTGACAACTTTAGAAATCGATTAAATCTCACCCTTCTTTGTGTGTCTCAATATCCACATATTTTTTAATATTTTGGGCAGTTTCCAGAACTTTCCTTCAATAATTTAACAGATTTCACGTGAATTTTGAGTTTGTTTACATCTATATTTACCGGAAGTGGGTGCTTTTGGTAGCTTCTGTATGTCGGAAACACCGTTATTCTTACCGGATTGAAATACACTTTATCCCGGAAAGTGTTTCATGACAGTGGAGTAAAAAAGTCGATTATGGGTCAATCATCGGTCGGAAAAATGGACTAATAATCTACCAATAAAAATTGAGGCGATTCCACTCACTAATATACACACATCTCCTTTGCTATAGGACTCCTAGAGTTGTTTCCATCCTGACCGCACAAGTACAGCTCAAGTTCTCTAGGCCTTGCTTTCCCATTGCTGTAGCACAGACTCTCAGAGATAACAATTTATCAACGCCCATGAAGTTCTTTAGCCTGCCACTGGGGACTGAGCCCAATGACAGTGTACCTCATTAAGCGTCCCGCAAGGGACGCTTGTTTGTGTATGGGAGAGCTTCCGGCTCCGCCGGCTCCGCCGGCTCCGCATTTTGTTTTCCTTATAACTCTGTAACCGTTAGGCGGATTCTTTTCAAATTTGGCAGGTTTAGGCAGTAGCCTTGGGGAATTTTTTTGAATATGCTGCAGTGACATTTCAACCAATCAGAGAGGTCACATGACCAAAAATGTCTTTTTTCGATGGGGAAGCTTGTCCGGATGATAACTTGAAAGGAATTTTATCAATTGTGGCCTAGCGGGTAACACACTTGTCTAGGAACTCAGAGGACGTGGGTTCAATCCCAGGTACAGGCAGATACATAGTGGCTCGGATGACCACTTAAAATGGCGGTCCTCTGTCATTGGGTCCTATCCCCAGTGGCAGGTTAAAGAACCTCAAGGACGTTGATAAATGGTCATCCTTGAGCCTCTATCTTCCAGTTAGGGGAATGTGAGTTAGTTGTGAGTTGGGGCTGTACCTGTACAGTATGATTGGTCAAATAGCGCTTTGAGTCCTGTAGTATATGGAGATATTGCGCTGAGTATAAATACATAATAATAATAATAATAATTCACCTGAAACTTGGCAAATACATTCATTTTATTAAAATCTGGAAATCATTAGATTTTGGCATTGATTGGTCAAGAAATGGCCGAGTAATTAATGATTAATTAATCATTACGAATTTTCCAAATAAGGAAAACACAAAAATGCTTATATCTCGAAAACCGTGCTAGATAGAGCAATTTCGACAAAATTTTTGACCTGCAGGATATCTCTGCAGAGTACTTTTCCCAATTTTCAAAAAAATTTTGTCTCGCCAAAAATGGCGGCCATTTTGAATTTTCGAAATTTTCGCAAAAATTGCAAAACACAAAAATGCTTATATCTCGAAAACCGTGCTAGATAGAGCGATTTCGACGAAATATTTGACCCACAGGGTATCTCTGCAGAGTAGTTATCCCAATTTTGAAAAAATTTTTCTCTCGCCAAAAATGGCGGCCATTTTGAATTTTCGAATTTTTCGCAAAAATTGCAAAACATAAAAATGCTTATATCTCGAAAACCCTGCTAGATAGAGCGATTTCGACGAATTTTTTGACCCACAGGGTATATCTGCAGAGTAGCCATGCCAATTTTCAAAAAAATTTTGTCTCGCCAAAAATGGCGGCCATTTTGAATTTTCGAATTTTTCGCAAAAATTGCAAAACATAAAAATGCTTTTATCTCAAAAACCCTGCTAGATAGAGCGATTTTGATGAAATTTTTGACCCGCAGGGTATCTCTGCAGAGTAGCCATGCCAATTTTCAAACAAAAAATTTCTCGCAAAAAATGGCGGCCATTTTGAATTTTCGATTTTTCGCAAAATTGCAAAACACAAAAATGCTTATATCTCGAAAACCGTGCTAGATAGAGCGATTTCGATGAAATTTTTGACCCGCAGGGTATCTCTGCAGAGTAGCCATGCCAATTTTCAAACAAAAAATTTCTCGCAAAAAATGGCGGCCATTTTGAATTTTCGATTTTTCGCAAAATTGCAAAACACAAAAATGCTTATATCTCGAAAACCGTGCTAGATAGAGCGATTTCGACGAAATTTTTGACCCATTGGGTATCTCTGCAGAGTAGCCATGCCAATTTTCAAAAAAATTTTATCTTGCCAAAAATGGCGGCCATTTTGAATTTTCGAATTTTTGCGCAAAAATTGCAAAACACAAAAATGCTAATATTTCGAAAACCGTGCTACATAGAGCGATTTTGACGAAATTTTTTATCCCAAAGAGCTTTCACTTGGTGAAGTTTCAGACCCATAGCTAATTGCTCACCTACTCAAAAAGAGTAAATGCGAATTACCTCTAAAAGTATTGCAGATGGCCAATTTTTCTCAAATAACTCATTCACCTACTTTTGGAAGAGCTTTCACATGGTGAAGTTTCAGACCCATAGCCAATTACTCACCTACTCAAAATGAGTAAATGCGAATTATCTGTAAAAGTATTGCGGATACCCAATTTTTATCAAATAACTCATTCACCTACTTTTGGGAGAGCTTTCACTCTGTGAAGTTTCAGACCCATAGCTAATTACTCACCTACTCAAAATGAGTAAATGCGAATTATCTCTAAAAGTATTGCAGATAGCCAATTTTTCTCAAATAACTCATTCACCTACTTTTGGGAGAGCTTTCACTTGGTGAAGTTTCAGACCCATAGCTAATTACTCACCTACTCAAAATGAGTAAATGCGAATTATCTCTAAAAGTATTGCAGATAGCCAATTTTTCTCAAATAACTCATTCACCTACTTTTGGGAGAGCTTTCACTTGGTGAAGTTTCAGACCCATAGCTAATTACTCACCTACTCAAAATGAGTAAATGCGAATTATCTCTAAAAGTATTGCAGATAGCCAATTTTTCTCAAATAACTCATTCACCTACTTTTGGCAGAGCTTTCACTCTGTGAAGTTTCAGACCCATAGCTAATTACTCACCTACTCAAAATGAGTAAATGCGAATTATCTCTAAAAGTATTGCAGATAGCCAATTTTTCTCAAATAACTCATTCACCTACTTTTGGCAGAGCTTTCACTTGGTGAAGTTTCAGACCCATAGCTAATTACTCACCTACTCAAAATGAGTAAATGCGAATTATCTTTAAAAGTATTGCAGATAGCCAGTTTTTCTCAAATTAATCATTCACCTACTTTTGGGAGAGCTTTCACTTGGTGAAGTTTCAGACCCATAGCTAATTACTCACCTACTCAAAATGAGTAAATGCGAATTATCTCTAAAAGTATTGCAGATAGCCAATTTTTCTCAAATTAATCATTCACCTACTTTTGGGAGAGCTTTCACTTGGTGAAGTTTCAGACCCATAGCTAATTACTCGTCTACTCAAAATGAGTAAATGCAAATTATCTCTAAAAGTATTGCAGATAGCCAATTTTTCTCAAATAACTCATTCACCTACTTTTGGGAGAGCTTTCACTTGGTGAAGTTTCAGACCCATAGCAAATTACTCACCTACTCAAAATGAGTAAATGCGAATTATCTCTAAAAGTATTGCAGATAGCCAATTTTTCTCAAATAACTCATTCACCTACTTTTGGCAGAGCTTTCACTTGGTGAAGTTTCAGACCCATAGCTAATTATTCACCTACTCAAAATGAGTAAATGTGAATTATCTCTAAAAGTATTGCAGATAGCCAATTTTTCTCAAATAACTCATTCACCTACTTTTGGGAGAGCTTTCGCTCTGTGAAGTTTCAGACCCATAGCTATTTATTCACCTACTCAAAATGAGTAAATGCTAATTATCTGTAAAAGTATTGCGGATACCCAATTTTTATCAAATACTCATTCATCTACTTGTGGGAGAGCTTTCACATGGTGAAGTTTCAGACCCATAGCTAATTACTCACCTACTCAAAATGAGTAAATGCGAATTATCTCTAAAAGTATTGCAGATAGCCAATTTTTCTCAAATAACTCATTCACCTACTTTTGGGAGAGCTTTCACTTGGTGAAGTTTCAGACCCATAGATAATTATTCACCTACTCAAAATGAGTAAATGCGAATTATCTCTTAATAGTATTGCAGATAGCCAATTTTTCTCAAATAACTCATTCACCTACTTTTGGAAGACCTTTCACACACGAAAATGAAAAATTGTGAATATCTCGGAAAAGCTATTTCTTCTGCTTTAATGCTCGGCGGGAGATACACACCACGGCAGTGGTCTTGACAAAAATTTTTGTCTCCCCACAAATGGTGGCCATTTTGAATTTTCAAAGTTTTTGCAAAACACAAAAATGCTTATATCTCGAAAACCGTGCTATATGGAGTGAACTCAACAAAATTTTGGACCTGCTGGGTATCTCTGCAGAGTAGCCATGCCAATTTTCAAAATATTTTTGTCTCGCCAAATATAGCGGACATTTTTAATTTTTTTATTTTTTGCAAAACACAAAATTGCTTATATCTTGAAAACCGTGCTAGATAGAGCAGACTGCGCTGACTTTGGTTGCCACAACAGTATAAGGCTAGAAACGAAGCATTTTCTTAATACTTTAGCACTCACCTTTATATCCTTTTCGGGACGCTTTGTTTTTGCTATGCAAAAACATTATCTTTTTTTTTTGCGAGCGATCCTCTAGTTTTCAGTGGTTATCCAAACCAATATGCATAAGCCTGTACCAGAGGCATTACCAAGTCTTCTGTAGTCTCAGGCATGTTTGTGAGGTGTAGGTAGTGACATTGGTTGGAGGGTTTAGGTGTGCAAGGTGATGGTGTGACCATGGTTTGACACTTTACATCACAGTGACCTTGAGTTTGAAAATCTTGTCTGGTAAATCTGTCACTAACTGTAAGGTGTAGTAAGATGATACTTGGTAGGGACAATGTGGTTGGGAGTGTAGGTGTGCAATGTCATGGTGTGACTTTGATTTGACCTTTGACTTTGCTGTGATGACCTTGACTTTTAAATCTTCCTAGCCTATGCCTCAGAAACCATATGGTGTAGAAGGTTGATACTCTGTAGGGAAATTGTTTAGGGGGTGTAGGTGTCCAGTGTTATAGTCTGACCTGATTTGACCTTTTACCTCATAGAAACTTGATGCTTTGTGTGTGTAATGCAATGGTGTGACTTTGGTGTACTATTTGACTTTGGCTGTGCTAAAATGGTTGCTGCAGCCATATTTGAAGCACATATCAATCAAAAAGATACTTGGATTCCAGTAACTGATTGTTACATGTAATTTTACCTAATTGTTCTGTCTCCTTTAACAGCTAGACTTCAGTTGAGAAATTTTACAGCTTCGTAACTTTTAGTTTGCTAATAATGCCGTTGTCTCGCTATTGAATTGCTTTGTTTTGATACTTTATCTTTCCATACATATTTTGTCCATTTTGTTTTTGTTCCTGGTGTGCAATGCTGTTTCCTGGGCTCATCCGTATGAACATCTCTAATGCTATTTTGCCTTTGTTGCTTTTTTGCTAAGTATTACAGAAATGTATAACCTGAATGTCCCATTTTATTGCGTTAATACATCCTATCCAATGGACAATTGCTAATCCGGTCGGCGCAGACCGGTCCGCTAAACGCCAGAAAAAGACGTCCTGTGTTTCCACCGGCTGGCCGGTCCCAGTACTGTGCATTCGCCAGGTGGCGCATGGTATTTACTTCCTGTCTAGACAACATGACGTCAGCATCTTTTTTGTTTGGCGCGTGTACTGTGCGGACATGTTTTCAACAATCTCCAGATATTTTAAGGAAAAGTGTGCATTATGACGGATTTTATACCTTAATTGCAAATAATTTATTGTAAAAGTGTTACTTACATCAAGCACGGATATACATCAAGAAATCTGCTGGAAACGCTCCCTAGCTGACTCAATTTAGTGTTGATGATAGGGAAGTAAGCGACGAGAAATATGAATTATGAAGGCAGTCATTTTGCTAGTTTCATCCCTTTAACCATTGTGTTGTTAGGGGCAGATCGACAATTTTTAAAGGAAATAATGGATATACTACTCACAAGGTATTTTTATCCGTGTCTTTTAGTTTGAATGTACCTTCAGCTACAATCACCATAGAAACGTCTTCTCTAGTAATACAAATAGAAATCATGGGAAACTTCATTCTATGAAGTATTTAACACTGTAAATAGAAGGAATTCCCATCAGAAGAGGTGCATTCTTCAGAGCGCACTGGTAAAGACTTCTCTGCTGTATAGCATCAGTCACACCAGCCTAGCTCGAGTATTGGTGTTTTTCATCAGAAGCAAGAGATGAATTCTTCAGATTTCTTCAGAGCGCACTGGTCCAGACATCTTTGTAAAGCATTAGTCGACCGGCAAGCTCCAGTTCATCCAACTTCACAATAGAAGGTGATATCAGTCCCTCCCTTGCAGACCCGGCTTTGTTGTCGGTAGTGGGGGTTGTGGATGGCCAGTTCACTGGTTTTATCACAAAAGAAAGAAGGAATTTCATCTACACATCTACAGAGCACACTGGTCCAGGCTTCTCAGCTTTAAAAGCATCAGCTGGCCGGCCAGCTCAAAAGAACGCAACCTCTGAGGTCATATCCAGTCAGCCAATCGCGTGTCCTTCCTACAAAATCCCGAAGCTGGTCATGTGTTTTCACCGACCAGGAAGGTCGGAAGTGTGTTCTGCAGAACTCACGTCTACTGTGATTACAGTCCCTGCTTTGCAGACCCGGCCTTGTTGTCGGTAGTGGGTTTTTTGTGGACTGTAAAGTTGTCAGTAAAGCATCGCACAAAGAACGAGGTCGGAACTGCATTCTTCACAACTTACGTCTACTGAGATACCAGTCCCTCTCTCATGGACCGGCCTTCTTTGTCGGTAGTGGGGTTTGTGGATGAGCAGAATACTGCACATTTGCATGTTAAAGTATCACAAAAGAACGTGACAACTGACAAGCTCCAATCAGCCAATCGCGTGTCTTTCCGAAAAGCAAACTTTTCACGTGACACACCAAACAACAAGTGCTTCTAAAAATAGCTCACAAGGGCTTTCCCAGCAACTGTCAAATCTACAAGTAAGACGTGGGATTAAAGAAATACTTTAATTAATGGGGGAAACCTACAGCAAGCTGAATTCAACACAAAAGATAGTTGTAAAATTGCTTTAGCAACTATTTACAGAGTGTACTGACTGGTACTGGCTACACAGCCTTGTACACTTGCTTCAACAACTGTTTACAGAGTGTACCGACTGGTACTGGCTACACAGCCTTGTACAGTTGCTTCAACAACTGGTTACAGAGTGTACGACCAGGTACCAGCTACACAGCCTTGGTACAGCTTACCCGACCCCAACTGGTCACAGAGTCATCCGACCCAGTCCATTCAACTCTGTTTGATTCTGGGGCAGGTAGACAGTAAGTATCTACAAATATGGCTTCAACTGACTGGTTACAGAGTCTTCAAATCACCAGACCAGTTTACTGGCTATACAGCCTTATTTTCACCAAAACCGGTTGCAGAGTGATCACCTCAACCACTGGTTACAGAGCCTGCCGACAAGGTACCGGCTATACAACCTTGTTTCACCAAAACCGGTTACAGAGTCTACCCACCTAATCCATTCAACTCTTCAGGTAGATGTGGAAGCATTTACAAGAATTACTTAAACCTACTAGCTAAATATAGACCAGTAGCTGTCTAAATTCAGGGGTGACTCCAGCCTACCAATTTGCCAGTTACAGAGAATTACTGGTTACAGGAAATTACCGGTTACAGAGACCTGGTACCTGACAGAGTTGCCCAAGGTCATTTTGGTTACAGAAAATTCTTCGACCAATCAGTGGTCTTGATATGGCAATTTCCAAAGCTGCTATCAGGCAACCTTGCCTTATCACACCTCTTACCAACCTGTAATCGGTTCTGGACTTGACTGGAAACATAGGTCTTTTCAGCAGCAAGAGGAAAGGTAGTCTACAGTCAAACAAGTTTTCATCACGTCTGGCCAGGGGTCAACCTTTTTCAAGTAACAATTTCTGTGTGAACGGTGCACCTTGCAGGCAGCTGGTCTGGGGCAAAGAGTGTAAAGGTGAAAAGTTGACCAGGCCACAACAAGAACAGAGAGACTGTTAACTTGGATAATTGTCACCAGATGGGACTGGTGTCCGGAGGGACCCGAAATGTTTGTCAGACTTCCAAATGTGGAACACAATCTGCCTGTACGATCTAGACTAAATCCTTTTGGGAACCTTGGAAGCCTTGGGGGCTGTACCCAAGACCAACTTACAAGGTCTCCAAAAATCCATCAGCTAATGGACAAGATGCAGTCAAGCCAGTTCAAAATCTCTGGGCTTCTTCAGCTGACCTTTCTTGGTTCCAAAATTACACGGCCAATGGAGACCTATTTTAGGTCTGGACAAACCAAGCCTTTCAGAGACCAAGGGGAGTGGGTTACCTCAGTAGATTTCAAGGACGCCCACTTCCATATACCTATACAGGAACAATCCAGGAAATACCTGAGATTTCACATTTAAGGTCGGGCATACCAGTTCAAGGCCCTGCCATTCGGTCTGTCCACAGCACCCATGGAGTTCACCGTGACTCCAAAGGAGGTGAAACTGATGGCCATACACAAGGATTTATGAATCCACCAGTACCTAGAGGACTGGTTGGTGAGAGCCAGATCCCACCAGGCTTGTCTCCAACATACACAGGAACTAGTAAACAATGTGTCAGCAACTGGGTTGGCTGATGAACTTAGAGAAATCAGAGCTGGAGCCCAAACAAGACTTCGATTTTGTAGGCTACCAGTTCGACCTCAGGTCTGATCGGTTCCGACTGACTCTGGACCGGTGGCAGAACCTTCAAGAGACTATGCTAAAACGGCTATCCCCACCGGCTTGCCCGGTCCGGGAGTTCATGTCCTTGGTAGGTTACTAACAGCTACAGAAAAGCTAGTTCATCTAGGCCGACTTCATGTGAGACCCATACAGTGGCATCTCAAAAACAACTGGAGGGTACCAGAATCACTAGAAAAGGTGATCCAAGTCCCCAGGTCCCTGCAACCCCATTTACAATGGCGGCTGAAGGAAGACAATGTACTTACAGGCCAACCATTACACCCAATAAAACATGCTCTGCAAATATTTACAGACGCATCAATCGAAGGGTGGGGCGCTCACTTAAACGAGCACACTGCAGGAGGAACCGGGTCCCTTCCGGGAAGCAAGTTGCATATGAACTTCTAGAACTTAAAGCAGTCTTTCTGGCTTTAAAAGAGTTCCAAGACCTTTGCTCAAACAAGATAGTATTTGTAGCAACCGACAACACCACAGTAGGGTCATACATAAACAAGGAAGGAGGCATGAGGTCGGGCCCTCTTGTGCCCTACTATGGAGAATCTTGACCTGGTGTACCAGGAAACAAGTGACTCTAAGCCCGACACATTCCAGGCCGGCTGAACGTGGTAGCATACACTCACAGAAATCTGACAAATCTTAATCTTCATGTATGGCTCCTAGAGCCTCAGCAATTGAGGAGTGGGGCTTGTCTGAGGCAGTGGCAGCAAGAATGAGGCAAGTTGGCCTTTTTACAAAGTGATGTATCACTCCTCAGGTGGACTTCGGGGCTCCCCCCCCCCCGGTAAAGTCAGTTGCTTACTTCCTTATGTACCTGTTTCAGGACAGGAAGTTGCAGCCCAATACCATTGATGGTTACAGGTCAGCCATTGCTGATAGACTGGGAAATTCGCCCGTCAATATCAGTAAGGATGAAAATCTCACTCGTCTCCTGGATAGTTTCCACTGAGACAGATCCAAAGGCCGGAAGGGAATCCCCTCCTGGAACCTCTCCCTGGTTTTTGCACCAGCTGACAAGGGTCATTTTGAACCAATTAAAGAGGCCTCCTTGAAGCATTTGACCTTCAAGACAATTTTTCGCTTGGCCCTGGGGTCGGGCAAGTGTAGAAGTGGGATACATCCGACTGGTCAAAGGTGTCCCTGTACCCATCACCTAGCTTTCTTTCCAAGAATCAGGTGGCCAAAGAGGGTCCAAGCAATGTGGCCCCAGGGGTTATAACAGCCCTGGTCCCAACTCTAGATAGATCCCTTGAGTCTGACAGGCCCCTCTGTCCGGTCAGAGCATTGCGCTACTATGTGGACAGGACCTCCGATCTCAGGCAGAATAAGGAGGTGGTTTTTGTATCCTTTAAGAAAGGTTTAAACAAAGACATCTCACCTGCCACTATCTCCTCTTGGATCAAGCAGACTGAGATCCTATGTGCTGCTTCTAAGGTCTTCCAGTCGGGAGTCTCCTTAGATCCAATCTTGTCAACCTGCCACTGAAGTCACATAATACCTTCACACAGTTCTATCTGAAGTTCGTGGCTTGGGCTGATTCAGAGCTTTACCAATTGGGCTCGGTAGTGGCAAAAAGGGGGGGGGGGGGACAGCGGTATAGCCCCGGGTAACTGGCGGCTGGCAACCACCATGGCCTTACAGGGTTTCCTGACCATAAGGTCAACCCAGGCCTGGGCCTATAGGTCTCCTGACAAAGTCAGCCTAGACCGTAGGTTAAAATTTGCTATTACTTGTGAGTTCACATAGTTCCCTAGTAACTTACCCGCCGACCAAGCGGTAGTTATTCAGCAATTGTCCATTGGATAGGATGTATTAACGCAATAAAATTGCAAATTTAATAAGTAAATTAAATATTTATAAGTTAATACCCTATCCAATGGACACACAAGACCCTCCCACCGACACCGCTATCAGCTTACTAGGGGTCTAATAGGTTTAGACAACGAAAAAGATTCTGACGTCATGTTGTCTAGACAGGAAGTAAATACCATGCGCCACCTGGCGAATGCACAGTACTGGGACCGGCCAACCGGTGGAAACACAGGACATCTTTTTCTGGCGTTTGGCGGGCCGGTCTGCGCCGACCGGATTAGCAATTGTCCATTGGATATGGTATTAACTTATAAAATTTTAATTTACTTATTAAATTTGCAAATTTATTCCGATACTGTTTCCCTTTGTGTTGCAGGTGTGCTGATGTATTTTACAAGGCAATCAAGCAGAGATTACTCGATCATTATCAACCAAAATAAACGTTCCCTGGATTAGCACAATGGCACCACACACAGCAGTTCTTCATAGCATCCTTTTAACTGAACCCTCATTTAGAAACACAAACTAAGAAAAAAGAAAAACTATATTAACAGAAAAGTGTAATTTTATTGTCACAGTGGTGAAAATTAATTTGGGAAAAAAGCCTCCTGGTAAAAATCCCTCCCAGAAAAAATAACTTGGACACATTTTTTCTCCAGGTGACAAAATATACAGAAAAAGAAGGGGGGAAGACTGTTGAGTGCAATACAGTCAAGATAATAGCCATAAATGTTCACACAAATTGGTTGATGCCAATTGGGGCCAGAGAGTGTAATTTCAATATCCAGCACAACTCAATACGCCTTCTTTTGGAAGTGCTGTCAGAATCAAATTTTGGTGTATACCACTCTAGCACACTGAACTGCATATGTCTGTGACTGTGCCCATCATTTTTGAAATGACGTGATACAGGAGTGATTTGTCCATCCTTTAGGACAGATGCTTTATGTTCATACATCCTTTTCCTAAGTGCCCTGCTTGTTTCGCCAACATAATGCATTTGGCACTTAGTGCAAGTGATCAGGTATATGACATTTGACAGTTAATATGTGACGTTTTGGTAAGTCTATAGTTTTGAATGACTTTTTAGTGAAGTTCTATTGACAGTGTTCTATTTTGTAATTGAAGGACAGTAAGTGCATTTGCCTAATCTTGTGCAAATGGGCATGTGGGGGGTGCTCTTAACCATTGAGACTGGTGGGTAATTAGTGGTTGCATTGGTAAGGTAATCCCTTAGGTTTGGGAGTCTCCTAAAGCCAATTAAGGGTTTATCCAAAAATATTGATCCACAGTCTGGGCTATTTGAGGTAATATTCCAGTTTCTGTGGATGGTTCCATTTATGTTAGGATTCATAGGATTGTAGTTAGTAACCATGACTGGGGTCTTGACTGGTGTCTTTTCTATGACCTCTAATAAGTCATCCTGTTTTTATCTGGATGCCCTTTTGTAGTGTTTCCTTAATGACTTCTCTGGGTAACCTGTTTTTAGATAGTACTGAATAAGTTTTTCAGAGTTTTGTTCAAAATCAATGTCCTAGGTGCAAATTCTTCTGAGTCTTAAGAATTGGCCCTATGGTCCCTTAGTTTTACTTGGAGCATGGTGGGAAGAGGTGTAGTTGAGGTACAGGTGAGTGTCAGTGGGTTTTTCATATAAGGTGGTATATATTTCCCTACTGTCATTAATTTTAACAGTTGTGTCCAGAAAATCAATTTGTGATGGGCTAGATTCATGAGTAAACTTGCTGATTGGGTGGATTCCATTGAGGTAAGTAATAAATTCTTTTAGATTATCTTCCCCATGGGTCCAAATCATGAAAATGTCATCTATAAATCTAAGCCAAATTAGAGGTTTGAGAGGCCAATTTGATGGGCCTTTGTCTCAAATCTGTCCATAAATAGATTGGCATAGTTTGGGGCTGCTGCAGTGCCCATAGCTGTGTCTTTGTTTAAGTTAGCATAACTACTTTCAATCTTCGCATAGATTATACAATTTCTATAAAAAGCATGCATGTGGCATTATATTTTCAAACTGGGATTTTTTGTCTTTCTAAATTATCTTTTCACTTAACACAACTTCTTTCCTGAATGGTTAACACAACATTAATTTCTTGGTTGGCATAATTAATAAACATGCTCATAATCAATAAAATCAAATACTCGTATAAATTATATATCTACACATGTCTTTTGCCAATTTTTAATGGCTTGTCAACTATCACATCTTAGCTTGCTTTTGTTGTTTTTTCTTCTACAACTTGTATATGTCATATCAGAAAAATCAGAATTTTAAACCCTGATATCACAATTCAAATAATGACCTTAGGTATGTCTTTAGGTTATCTGCCATAACTAGTATAGTTAAAGAAAACTGCTAGTGGGTAAATGAAAAAAGCATAAGATATGTCAAATTAGTTAGTTATCTAAAATCTGGACCTCCAGTTTTGCTTTTCTGTATATTATTCTGTCAAATGCTTGTGGACAAAATTTGAAAGTTTTAGTAAATTCCAAAGTCTTTATTTGAGAATATTTTGATCTTCAGTATAATAAGATCAACATCGGCCAGTCCCGCAATTTTACCATTTGTTCTATCCCCTGAAGAAAGTTCTGCTGAATTATGTGATCAGTATGTCGATGGCCTGACCCATGTACTTGACAAACATGCTCTTACATCTCACGTATCGCAAAACAGCAGTCCGAGGAATGGTTGTCTGACTCATATCACATGGCTGGCTCTCTAAGGTGGCAATTTGAATGGATGTGGAGAAAACATAAGGCACAGTTAAATAGATGAAAGCTCTGCAAGCAAATTGCATTTAACCGACTAGCCTATGAAGACAAGTGTTCCTACTGTACCAGTTTTATAACTGCAAACAGTGATGACCCCAAGAAGTTATGGCAGCCATTAAGGAAGGTATTACACCGCACCTTTAAGACTGTTCTGCCTGCTCCCATGTCAGATAAAAGCCTTGTGGACATGTTTGCTTTTTTTTCTCCAATAAAATAAGCAAATTCCGGGATGCATTCTCTACTTATGGCTCTTTCAATGAGGCACCTAACATGGCACCTCCTGCTTTCAATACCTTTGTGCCTGTTACTGAAGATTAGTTTAGACAAGTTTATAAATGAGTCTCCCACTAAACCCTGCTTATTGGATCCTGTACCAACATTCCTCCTTAAGGACTGTCTTGATATCCTTCTGTCATCTATAACCAAGTCAGTAAATTATTCTCTCATAGAAGGCTCTTTCTCTAACATTTTTAAGAATGTATCACCCCCCTCATAAAAAAGGTTTCCCTACCCAGAAACAACCTGAAGAATTACTGTCTTGTGTCTGGTCTTTGCTTCCTGTCAAAGTTGGTTCAGCAAGTTGTTGTAAGCAATTAACATCACACATCAGTGACAACAAACTCGACAATCCTCTTGCCAAGTTAAATGTCTGCCAAGCTAAATGTCTGGTTTTGGTTGTTACTCCTGAAGGGGCAGTCCTTACTGCAAATGCCTTGGTTAGTAGTTGTTTGGATTATTGTAACTCTCTGTTTAGAGGTTAGTTATGTCTCAATCGGAATACCCGTGCTTGTATTGTCACAAATCATAGGCTAAAAAGTAGGCTCATGTGACACCCATCCTAAATCAACTCCACTGGTTGCCTGTTGAGTACCACTGTATGTTCAAAACTGCAACACTAGTTTACAAATTCCTACATAGTGGTTATCCTTCCTAATTTCAACTATTCTTTTATCTCACCAGTTGTTCCTATAGTACCAGGCGTAGTTAACCTGATCACCAATATCCTACAGTTCCTCCATTCCACTCATCAGTCTTTAAGTCAGTCAAATATTATGGCCATAGTTTTGCCTTTGTTTGATGCTCCTAAGATCTGGAATGAACTCCCTCATGATGTGCGCTGCACAAAATCAGTTCCCTCCTTCAGGAAAAAACTCAAAACTTACCTGTTTGTAAAAGCCTATCCACCATAGCCTCCTCTGCCACCCCTATGTCTCTCCTTGATATGACCTGACTATGTCATGGGATTAACATTTATTGCCTTTTTTATGTTCAGATGCACCTTAGAGTCTGTCATTGATGGAGACTAAGTGCTATAAAAGTCCACATTAGATTAGATTCATCATGAGGATTTTAAGCTTTGACAACATCTGTTGAATTCTGTTGACAGAACTTGAAAATGTTCTGAACCATTGAAATACAAGGACTGAAAGTTTTCTAAACAGAATGTCATATTCTGCCTGATTTTAAAAGTGTATATTCATATTTTAAAAGTGCTCTAATTTTACTTTCTCCTCATTCATAGCTGTATATATTACCCACATAAGTGAACAGTTTGAAAAAGAAAGCCTGTAAAAATATAAAAAAATACATGTGATACCGAAACATGACCGAGTCACATTTTAAAACTTTCATAGAATGCTCCAGGAATGGGACAGCTGGCCACTGTATCACAGGATTGTGTATTTGTGTGTATTTATTTTTATACTCAGTGCAATATCTCCATATACTACAGGACTCAGAGTCTCAGAGTCTATTTAACCATTCCGACTGCACAAGTACAGTCCCAACTGACAAGGAACTCACATTCCCCTGACTGAAAGACAGGGACTCAAGAATGACCATTTATCAACGTCCTTGAGGTTCTTTAGCCTACCACACTGGGGATAGGACCCAATGACAGAGGACCGCCATTTTAAATTGTCATCCGAGCCACTATGTATCTGCCTGTACCTGGGTTTGAATCAACGTCCTCTGAGTTCCTAGACAAGTGTGTTACCTGCTAGGCCATAGTGGCAGTGTTTGGATATAGATGTCAATCGGTAGTTGCAGGACAGGGGAATTTTGCCAAATGCCTTTACCCGCAGGTTATTCTGCCTGTAGTGTGAAAGGGGTATCAGTTAAAGTCTTTAGTTGAACATATGGTATTTTTGTTATGAATATGTTGTTTACGTATAATATTGTCATTCTGAGTGAACTTTGACAGCAAATTTTGAATATACACCTTTAAGATCTGTCATGACATACAAATCTAATATACATGGACGTATTTATAACAGTTAATATTTATGTGATTGCAGCTTTTGTTAAAAATTGTATTTAAAGCGTATAAATTATCAAATTTTGAAGCAGATAATGACTAAATGATTGTGTGAAGTCCCATCTCTTGACTTTTTTCATGAAGTTCTTACCAGTAGTATTTGCATGGACAAACAAATGGTCATGAAAATAATAGCTCCTTGAGGGAGGTAATTAACTGAGGGAAATGTCTCATGTACATTGTCACTGAATTGTTCAAGAAATATAAGGGGGGCTGGTTCGAATCTCGGGCCGGGCTCTTCATGTTGGAAAGTTGGTATTTACTTGCCGATGCCCGGTGGTTTACAGTGCAGTATGCACTGGTTTCCTCCACCTGTAAACTACCTGTCGCAATATGACCCTGGCTGTTGAACGTGACGTAAAACAACAAATAAATCTAAATCAAGAAATAAAAGTATTAACCAAACTTTTATGTGTACCAGCTACAGATATGGGATTTTCTGAAATGAGGGGTTTCGATTGTTGTCAATACCTGGATATTTCATAGTGGGACAAATCATACAGATGGTCAAGTAAACTGAAAAGGCTCTAGTAGAAAATATCTCTGAGAATCCATAGTAGAAAAGAGTGTTTAACGTAAGCCCCCCTGACAACCCTCCCCTGATCTACCCTGGGAAGAGCATAAGCTCCCCACCTCGACCAAAGCTGCCCCCTCCTCTAGGACTAAAGCCCACCCTTCTGTAGAACCAAAACCCCTCCTACACCACGTAACATAGGTTTGGATATTTGTTGAGATACTAAGTCTACATGTTGAGATACTAAGTCAACTTGTTGGGATATTAAACTAACATTTTGAGATAATAAGTCGACAAATCAAAAAAAAATTTTTTCTGTGGCACTAATACTCTTCGGTGCAAGTGTGATTCAAACTTTCAAAATGAAATAAAGATATGCATTAAAATTATAACAATTGTCAATAAAATTATGAAATACAGAGGCCAACAGTATTCTTTCTCATCAAAAAAGTTTACTTTACAGTTAATTTTTCATTCATGAAGATCAGATTGATTTTATGAATTCTAAAGTATAAATTTATTAAAATACATTGTTCATCTGTAAGATATAAAAATAATAATGATAATAATAGTAGGATTTATATAGCGCAAAATTGATACAAATCATCTAATGCGCTTGAGTTCAAGAAGGGAGAGTCCAGGGACAGGTATGGGTCGACATCCAAAAAGCGCCATCCAGGGTATAACTAAGGTGGGGGGTATGCCAGCCTAAACAAGTAGGTCTTTAGCTGGCTTCTGGAACCATCTATTGTTTGCTGAGATCTGACAGTCTGTGGCAGCTTGTTCCATTCAGCTGGTGCAGCTACTGCAAAGCCACGCCTTCCTATGTGCTTATTAGGGTGGCTTGAGGAGATAGATAGCCTGTTGCCATGAGTGAGACTGCTCAATCTTATTAAAGCTGAAAGATACGGGGGCTGTGAAAGATTAATAGCCTTGAATACCAAAAGATTATGCTTAGACAGGATGCGATGTTGAATTGGGAGCCAGTGGAGTTTTTTTCAAAAAGGGTGTAACATGAGTCATTTTGTCAAGTCTGAAGATGATGCGGCAAAGAGCATTCTGGACTCTCCGTAGTTTAGCTATGTTGGACTTGCTTACCCCATGGAGTAAAGAGTTACAGTAGTCTAGACGACTACTGACCATAGCGTTTGCCAGAAGTACTGCTGTCTCAACTCCAAGGAATTTGCAAATTCGTCACAAATCACAAAGATGATAGTAACATGCTCTGCAAACCTTGGCAACATGATTGTCAAAGGAGTTGTCTGAGTCGAAAATAACACCCAGATTTTTTACTTCCACCGACGGAGAGATATTGTTTTGGAGGAGTGGAACAGGGAAATTTGGTACAAGCGACACTCTGGTGGCTTTTTGACCTATAATGATAAATTCGTTTTTTTCTGGGTTTAGTTTTAGTTTGACACCGTCCATCCACTCCTGTACAGACTTGAGACACTCGGTCAGCTCTTCCATGCTAGAGTCAAAATTCCTGGAGTCAACTGCTAGGTAGATCTGGGTGTCATCGGCATACAGGTGATGAGTAACATTGAATTTTGAAATAACTTGACTGAGGGGACTAGTGTAGAGGGTGAAAAGGAGAGGACCCAGTACAGAGCCTTGGGGGACTCCGAAAGGGAGAATTACCGCCTCAGAGAAACTATCACCTATTTTAATTTTTTGTTTACGGTTTGAAAGATACGATTTGATCATATTTATTTAATTGTGTTCTTTTCTTCTTTCTGTTTCTCAATTACTTCAACATTAATAGCCAAAAACCTTATTGAAATTACTTTGTTGGTAAGGCCTGCCCAATGGGATAAGTGATAAAATTTTGTGAAAGATCTGGATCATATTCTTGGTGCAAAAAAATATTCCAAGTTTTGGAAAGTTCTCTTTTCTGTTTTTCGTGTTCTCACAATGGATATACTTGTCTGCCTTGGCAGAAGTCATCGATGTAGGATTGTTTTCTAGTTTGGTATTGTATGATATTCAATTGCTATTACTTCATTATTTTACTTTTTCACAATGTTGTCACTAAGTTTAATTGTTGCCCAGTGAATATATTCATGACCATAAACGATGTATAAAAGAATAAATCATTTTTTATATGTTTCGGCTCTTTGGCCCTAGAACAAAACTTCTGGGAGGAAGACAAAGCATCCAACCAAGGTAATGCTCCGTCAAAGAAGAGGTACTTTTAAAATTGCATAGGAACAAATCTACCCTATTTTGAAAAATTGTTTACACAAATCTGATAGTTAAGTGATGTCAGCAGGTTGTTGTTACATATGTACTTGTTTATTGTTCATATACTTCATGAGTTAGAATTAACAAAAAATAACTTAAATATTAATATAACAACATTATGAAATGAGACAAGCTTTAGTTTTATTTATACCGAGTTTTTCAATCAAACATTTCATTTTTGAGGCTGTAAATATATGTATTATTAGTTTGGTCATATATTTGTACAATACTATTTTCGTTTGTCTGTTGCAGTACACAAGAGAACGACCAACTAGAGTGTGTCACAAAGATTGTGGGTAAGAAAATGTAAGTTCAGAATTTATCTTTTGGTTTTTGGGGGAGGAAAGCTATTGCCTGATCTATTATGATCTATTTATAATACAAACAAGAACACATGTTGAAGTACAGGAATAATTGAAAGTACTACAATTAAGATAAAGCTACATATTACTTTGAAAACCAAAAAATATTAAAAAAATAACAATTTTAAAAAGTTTTAATACCACAAATTAATACAATAATGTCACACCATGCAAATGTAATCATTTTGTTGTAAAAGTGAACATAACCAAAAGCAGATAAATTGAAATATCAGTGAATACTCATACCTACTTATTTCTGGAAGGTCCTGACACCTTCTTAATAGTACTACGACATGGGGATTACTTGCAAAGAAAAGGTGTGCCATTATATGTGTTCCTGCTTGTGTTTGTGGTACAAAAGAATAACAAAAAACATGCACTGTTACATGCCCTGTAAAACCAGCATGACTGAAGGTAATGTCACCATGTGCAACAGCAACTAACCAGTTTATAAAATGTCATCATCTGTCTTTAATGCATTTGGTCTGTTAATTTGAATAAGTGTATAATCCATAAAACCTAAAACACTGGGAAAATCAGAAAATGGTCATTGCATCTGAGGCCATTGTTGAGGTAAATGCCATACAATTTCACTGAGATTTAATTTTCTGTAAATATAAACTTCGCTGATACCAAAAAAGCTAGCTTAAGAGCTATCAGTCCTGGTAATGTCTCATCCATAAAAGTGTCAGCAGCAGTCTATCTGAAACAGTGACTGATCTTGAACAACCTTCATAAGTAAACATTTTCCTGCTGGTTTCTATTCTCCTGCTTAGCTGATTACACGGGCTCTGAAATGACAATGGAATTAACTCACCTCTTAGAAACCACTAATTCTCAGCAGTATGTAAAACAATATTCCACAGAATGTCATAATGAACTCTTCAGATATGTTATTTCCATTGCTATATATTGCATTTAGGACGCCATGTACATTTATACTGTATGTGTGCAACTGTATGATTTCAGTTAAGCTTCACATACCTGAATGCAATATTCATCTAATGTACAGCTTGTGTGACTTGGAAATACTGTCCACTCCGACAAATAGTACTACAAGCGCATGTTTTATGATAGTATGTCACACACAATGTAATAGCTTTAGAGACTGGATTGTTGTAGTTTGGATATTGTTTACAATTTTGAGCATAGAGAGTAGTTGTTCTGATACTCTGGATATAGATCTTAGGACTCAGACATTTCTGAGATAGTGGACACTGAACTGATAACAGAACAGATCGCTACATACAGTGGGCAGTCTTAACTCTCAGAACTGTGGTCAGGTGATACAGGTGTTACAAAAATAGCCACTCTGACAATATACGATTTAATCAGACGAATTTGTTGTGTATGTTGCCATATAGGTAACAGAGTTATTGATTTTTCTGTATTCTTTTGAACTAGTCAATTTATTGACCATTAATTTGGGTTTTAGCTTCTCTTTCAACACTGTAAAGATCATATCACAATGGGTAGTTTTATGGGCAAAGAAAACCAGTACATACAGTTAGCTAAGGTTCTGCTGCTGTAAACTGCTGACCATCAGTAAGACACTACTGTCTTTCCCACATAGGGTGCAGTGTTTGAAATGCCAACCTCAGAGGTGGGAGGCGAGTGTGTTACCACTGCGCCACCATGGCCTCCCAGAACTAGTCAAGTTTGTACTGATGTTTGTTACACTCTTCTAAAGTGACCTATTCCATAATCTCTTCAGTAGTTCCTGTATCAGTTTGTATCATCAATTGATTTCAATAACCTTTGGACATTTCCTTAGCTGTATACCAATGCTGTAACCCTGACCCCAGCATTATTTAGGAATTTGCTTTATATAAAGAAATTTTGTCTTAAAGCTGCTATGCAACAGTAGCTTATGGACTGCCACATTTTTTGTTTCAATTTCAAGTGGGTAAATACTACTAGATACATACATTTTGTGGTGAACATTTTGTGTTAATCTGGATATAGTGTGTGGATCTACAGGATAGTGAATTTGCTGTATTTTGGATATTATTACTAGCTGAGCGTGCGTTACCAGTAGATTATCAATGCAGAATCGAGTCTTTAATAATGCATACAAATGCAGTGTCAACGTTGTGAATAGTGCTCATGTACTTCAACTAATTTGTCGCAAATCACGAAGATGATAGTAACAGTCCCCCCAATCAACCCCTAAGACAGTTACAACACCAGAATGAGGGTACTATGAATTTTTATTCATACATTAATATCTATTGAGAATACACACTATACTACTGATTTATGTACATGTCCCAGAGAATACACAATACAATACAAATACAGTTCTAAATGACCACAAGATACACAATCAGTTACACAATGGTCAATTTAATTCCTGACGTAAATTTTACAAGTTATCACGCATGTAAGGTCACCTTAACTCAAGGAAGTAAAGTTACAAACATTTTTTTTCTTTATTAACATTTATATAATATAGTACAGTTCACAATGGCCTGTTTACACAAACTAATACGAATAATATGAAGCAATTAATAACACATTATTCGTAGCATTAAGCAAAATTTATATCATTCACATACGACTTTTTTAAACTCGGTTAGCCATAAAACAATATTGTAATTAAATTTACTTAAAACATACAAGTAATGATATTTGTGATATATTTTAAAGACAAAAACATAGTGCACAAGTACCAGACATACACCAATAAGTACACCTGGGGGACATTCACACATACACAAGAGACATACACAAACAGCAAAATTTTCTTAATTCTGAAATTTAATTTTGCAAATAATCAAGCAGATCTCTATACCGCTTGTTAAAGGTTTCCATTTTATTTTCAGTGTTATGTATCATACATAGGACATTCAATTTGGATTTTATTACAGTTAGGTATTCATTGAAGACGGCCGTTTTTTTCAAACCCTTTTTTTGGTTTAGGAACCATTTACCACACAATACCAAGAAGTTAATACATTTAATTTGGAAATCGTTGTGTGTGCTTAAGCCTAACAAGATCTCACAGACTGTGAACTGTATGTTTAAATTGAAAACTTCATAAATTACATGTGATAATTTTCTCCAAAACTCTATGCTTGTGTGACAATAGTAAAAGTGATGTTCTATTGTGTCGATTGATGTGCAGAAGTTGCACTTGGGACTGTCTTTTATTTTCCATTTATAAAGGTTATCATTACAATTAATTATTCTATGTATAATCTTAAATTGAAAGCTTTGTAAATAGGGTTCGTGTACTATCTTATAGGGCAATGCAAATGTGATATGCCATGCATGGGTTTCTAAGAAAGGGTAAATATTTATCCAAGTACTTAGTGAAGTTGGTGGTTTTGATATTCTGCTGACCAATTCTTAGTATATTTCTCTGGTTTTTATTTTACTTAATAATTGTTGTTTAAATTTTATTCTTATGTATGGCTCTTCAGATAATCTGTCTGTATCAGTAAAAGGTAAGTTTCTTGTCAGCCAAACAATTATTTGTGAAATTACACTTTTAAGTCTCATATATTGGAGAAATTTCAGTTTCCAATTTAAATTTTCATTTATTGTATTTATATTTAGAATTAATCCTGTTGTCAGATTCAGCAAATCCATAATTTTTACAGAAAGATTTTGGCTGCTGTTTGACAAACCAAACATTTGGGGTGATAAGACTGTATTTCCTGTGGTAATTGAGCTTGAGTGCAAAATGTACTCATTTAATATTTCCACATCTCCAACAGGCTTCATATTTTTAAAAAAAAGCCAACATTGTAATAGTTGTTTATGAAAGTCAGTTTTGCAGTGAGAGATCCAAGTCTCTGGTATCTTATGTGAAAGGTGGGTAGAGTTTAAGTTAAGCATATAAAGTGTTAATATTTTCCATTTACAATCTCTTTCATTAGTTAGTCTTTTTATCCATGACATTTTACTTGTACTGTTCACCAAATACACATCTGGCATACCTAATCCTCTGTCATTAATATTGTTTATCATAGTTTCTCTCTTAACCTTGGGAGTTTTACCATCCCAGAGAAAAGAGAATATTAGTTTGTCGAGTTTTGTAAAATATATTCTGGTACAAACAGAACTGAAAATAAGAAAGTCATTTGATATATTATTAAAGATTTTAGAATTGTAACTTTGCCTTTTAACGATAAAGCTCTCATTGACCAAACATTCAATACAATCTCTATTACCAACATACTTATAATTACAGCTATACAGTAAAAGGTGACCACAGCAATTAGAAGAGAATGTCATATATACACAATACCTGACACTTTATTATGAAATTTCACTAACATGACCTATAAGAGGACAAAGTATGAAGAATTTTTTAAACAGTACATTATGAAAAAATCCCTCAAACCCAACCACAAGCATTTATAAGCTATATAGCTTAGAAAATGTAGAAGCCACTTGGTTTGCATTATCAGCATTTGTATGTATATAATTCCAGACACAGTCAGATGACCATGTGCCCTGCATCTTCATTTGTTGAAGGGGAACATGAGAGGCAAAAGCCAATGATGCACCAGATCTTCTAAAAGAGTGAAATGTAAGGTAGTGAGGGGAATAACCTAACTGAGAATTTAAGAAAGATAAGGTTTTTCTGACTTTGGAATCAATAAGGACTTTCCAACCTGAAGGATACTTGAACTGAAACAGGGGAAGATTATTAGATGGATTATAGAGTTTATATAATTTTTTGACAGCTCTTAACAGACAAATAGCTGCTCTGCCAAGTGAGGGAAGTGTTATGATCTTGACCTTATCTCTAGATTGTAATGTCTTGGACCATTTCACAAGAATTTTCAAAGAGTGGTCATCCCAAAAAATATCACCCCCAGCCAAGTGTCTAGTGAAATCAAAAGAATTGCATGAATGAGGGCATAGATTGGAAAGTCTAAAAAAACCAAAAATGGTATGAAAAATACAGCTTTCTAAACTTCCCCCATGTACAATGAATCACAACAAGCTACCATAGCATACAGATCTTCGATACTAATTATGTTACATTTTGTAATGCACAATGGCCGATTAATCTTGACAGATTTGATGAAATAATGCAATTTCTTATCATCTAAAGCCACTGTGGGCAAGCCATACATGATAAACTTTGCCCTGATTGCTGCCAGATAATTACATAGCATGTGAACTGATACTTTGTTGACATGTAAACACTCTAAAAAAGCCAACAAGATACCTACATGCACCTCTGCCATGACAACTTTCATGTACACACAGAAAGCCAGAAACACCCTGAACATAGAGGTATACGCAGCTAGAGTTGAAGGCCTGAATGCTGAGTTGAGCCTTGGCATAGCCCGAGTTGTAAGATTTTCCAGCCTTGAATGACCTAAAGCAAAGCATAGTATCATGTCATTAGTATATGTATACAATATTTATATATCACAATTTAAGTCAAGGAGAGACAATGAAGTTTCCATCCATATGACATTTGGTACAAGGGAGTTAAGCTCCTGACAATTTTTAACACTTCCAGTCCACCTGGACAAGAGGTCAGCCGTTCTATTACTCTTACCACTGATATGCACATAGGTAATGTCAATGTCATATTTTGCAGCCAGAAGCCACACATTTCTGGCAGCTGCAGCCAGATAAGGGTCCACAGCAATATTGTCACAAAATACTTTCACACTTTGCTTTGCCCAATGATTGCAGAAAAGCTTCAACGCTACCACAATGTTTATCATCTCTAAGTGTACTATATTTAAATTGGAAAATCCCAGAGGTATAGGCACATAGTAAGCTAAGTTACTGAACACACCTCCTAAGCCCTGAAGACAGGCATCAAGGTGCACCTGAAAAGCCACTTTTATGGTCATAAAGAGCAACACCATTAAAGTCAGGCAGAAAGTTTAAAAACCACCTTAAGTCTCTGTGGAAGTCAGGATTCAGACTTATGTGGGTTGCATTGTGTGCACTTCTGAGTACCTCCAACATACGATTTAAAAAGTACCTAGTGGGCTTCACACATTTTGGCCAAGCAAGGATTGTAGTTGCCTCTTAGTGCAGGATTTTTTGCTCTTCCATGTTTGAGATTTGAACCATTTTATCAGTGGGTATACTCAAAGTACCGTTTTCAGTATTAACTTCTATACCAAGATATGTGACTACTGTACTTGGAGGTATCAGCTTCTTGCTGCTGATGGTGAGACCTAGTTCTTGAAGTAGCCCATATAAGCAGTCAAATGACGCCTTGGCGTCAGATGGGACTCCAAACCCAACATAGTCATCAATGTACCCAATGATTTTATGACCCATTTTTTGCATGATGAAGCGTACAGCGTCACTGCAATGCTAGAAGATCTGGGAACCATGTCTGGTCCCAAAAGCTACGCACGTATCAATGTAAACGTGACGCCATGACAGACCCAAGAGATCATAATCCATAGGATCCACCTTGATGTGTCTAAATGCTCTGGATACGTCAATCTTATAAAGGTGGCAACCTTTTCCCAGATTTTTTAACTGCTCAGTGATATGATAAATGGTTGGTAAATGAAGTGAGAAATCTGTGCCCAAGTAGGAATTTTTGTCAATACCCCCATTCACTGATAGTCCAAGGGGCCAACTGAGATCTACAATTACTCTTCTATTGTCTGAATTTGGTTTTTCTTTTGTCAAGAAGGGAGAGATGTGACCATCTGGGCAAGGATGTTCTTTGAATGGGCCAACAATAGCTTTATGGGCAAGTTCTTCACGCAAGTAAACTTCAATATCATTGGGATAGTTTGTAGCCGAATTATGGTTTACCCCTTCTCATTTTAGAGGACAATTTCTATTGAAATCCAAAGGGAATCCGAAATACAGAAGGTCAATTAACTGGTTATCCCAATAATCCGAAAGGTGATTTTTCCAGGCATCCAGAGTAAGTTGTGAGTCGACTTTTAGGCGAGCACCTAGATAATTAGGCTTTTGATGTTGTTTGACAATAAAATGGGCCTTTATGGGGCAGTAAGGCGACATTTCATGAATTTCTCGAGATTCGCATAATTGAAATTCACCCATTGGTATAAAACCAAAATTGAACTCGCTCTGAGCCTTCTATTTTGCATATAATTGGGTATCACAGTTGGGAATTTTTGAATGACACGACCTATTAAGAATAGTATTTAAATACTTATCTTCCAGTCCATTAATGTCAAAAATTCGCATTTTTTGATCTGTACTGTCATCCAGCATTCCATCAGCCACAACCTTGTGAGAATAAACAGCATGCTTTTCAACACTGCTTGGACATATTGGTGAATCAATGTGGCCACGTATGTCTTCAACTATGAAACCACTATTAGTGGCAAGGTGTTGTGCGTCAGCCTTGTCATAGGCTCTGCCTGCAACTACAGAAGAGTACAAACAGCCATCACAAAAAGAATGCATTTTTTCTGTACCAGTACGACACTGGCGGCCATCTTGGGCAAAATCTTTACAACTACTTCTAGTGGTGACAACAGACTTACTAACTTTGTTACACATTTTCACAGCTTTGTCTTTTGACATAGCCATTAATGACTGAACGTCTGAATGCTTCATGCTAGAATTAATTACAATCCTAGTTCTATAATACTGTTCACTTCTTACTCTTGATTTGTCAACATTTGCATTAAAGCACGTTTTTTCTGACCTGAACCAAGTACAAAGCTGCACAGAGGTTTTTTGGCCCCAGAGCAGCTGACTGCTCGTGTTTTGGTTGTTTTTTGGCCCACAAACAGTCTTTCTCAGGATGGTTTAACTGCCTACCTTTTTCCAAACAGTTTGCACATATGTGTCTGTGCAGCTTTCCATTACTTTCATGATCTTTAGCAAATAAGCATGATCCTAGTTGGTACATTTTACAGAACCAGGGCCTCTTACTACCCACCTCACCATTTTTGCCATAGTTTTTGAAATTTTGGACATGTTTTTGGGCATGAGCCCTTCTAACCCTGTCAATACGTGCGGTATCATCCCAAGTAATAGCTCCCCTTTCCATGCACATTAATACGGCATGTGCTGTCTTAGCCCCATGCCAACTGAAATCATTGGCATCTTCCATTAGATCTGACAAATAATGAAGCATGTTTTTCCTGGTTTTTTGAGATTTCTCCTCCAAAATATTTCGGGCAAAACCTTGCACCCATTGGCACCAGGTGAGTTGGTCATAAGACATACGCTGCCTAGAGCTGCCCCCTAACACAGTATCATGAGGCCAAGGTACTCTTTTGCTAACAATAACATCCACGCTACCACCTCTTTTGGACTTAATTTTTTGCTTTTTACCTTTGGGAGAGAAACTACATTCTTCAAGTTCTCATAACCGACTATCAACTTGACGCTGAATGTCTTTGGCTGATTTTAGATGGTTCAAACTCGGGACCAGAGATTCATCAGATGAAGAGTCACTATCATGATCACTATTTACATTCTTAGGCAAAGAAAGGCTACTTAACTTTCCACATGCAGATCTCTGTTTAATGTCTGCCACCTCTCCTTCCATATTGTCTAGGCGTTTGTTGACAGACTGTAATTGCTGTAAAATCTGCATCTGCACGTATGCTGCCACTGTCTCCCTCTGCTGACGCGTGACTGGGCCAACTGTTGAATCTTCCTCAGCCTGGTTACTGGAAACTGCATCTTGCAATACATATTTACACTTTTTCTCTGTTGGTGGAAGGTGTCTGCCAAGACACTTACTGCACTTTGATTTTTGACTGGGCATTGTCAAGCCCTATAATTCAATTATATAATAGTCAATGTCCTAATAGATCATCCCTCATAGGTGGTAAATCAAGCTTAAGGTCGTCAACACAACACACTGCTCAGCATGAATCTTCCCAGTTCGAGCCTGAAGTCACCATCAGACAGTTCAGTAGCTGTATCACATGCATAAGTCACCATGCAATTGTCACTTTAATCATATATCAGTCATTAAAATGTTTAGATTAAAAACATGTTATGATAAAAAACTAAAATGATAAACAAATGTAAATGCGATTCTAGTCCAAATATAAAACTTCAGTTCAAATCAAATCACAGACGAAGAGCCACAGAACTCCACAGCAAAAAATTCTGAGTTACAGTTCACAGTTCTGACTCTTCTTACAATATGACCAGATGCAATCCCAATTTCACAGAAACCGGAAAGCCCCACCAATCACAACTCAGTAAGATATTTTCCCAGCATAAGTGAACCCCAAACTCATGAATATTCATGAAGCACTTCCCGCCAGGACATTTCCTCTCATTCCTACCAATTACTTTAAATTGACCCCAAAATTGCTAAGCAACAGGGAAACCCTCCCACCAAGAAACATCCCTCAGACTGGTGACCAAGCCTTACAACCAAACTTGTGGTCTGAGGGACTGACCCCCTGAGTGCCTAGACACCCAGGAAGACACTTTCTCATTATTTGGGGTTTGAAAATCTTTTTGTGGGTTCCAAATCCCTATATGGATTGGAGCTCATTAACTTTTCGACAATACCTGGCAACAAGTGTTTTTAAATGCAATGTCCACAATGCACTTATGTACAGTTTTAAATGTCAAGCCATCATAATGAGCTCAGTCAATGTGTCTATTACTTTCAAGGCATCAAATTAATAGTCTAACCAATCATAGAACTACAAGCTAGACTTTCTACCTGCATTTCCCATAACTATTTGATAAGTATTTGATGCAGATCAACTTAGGCATGAGAAAGGACAAAATTTAAATTACTTTTTGGCTACATCAAAATTCTTAACTTAGATTTCTACTTCAAGATTCAATATGGTTACTTAACATTCAAATACACACTTATTTCTTCTGAATTCAAACTTTATTAAACATTGGATGATATCAAATATGTAAAACTTGAGATTTAAATAATCATGTTCTAAGTTTTTATGAAGGTGACTTATGATGAATGACTTCATCAAATGCAACAGATAGCAAGGCCAAAAGGGTTTTTGATCTACTAGAATGAGCCGCAAAGCCATCAGAAACACAAGTAGTACACTGAAGCGGTCACCCATCCCAGTACTAATGTAGCTCATTTCCACTTCAGACAGATACTCGTCATACTGTGCCACAATTCATGAAAGTCCAGAGACAAAAAAAACAACAAAAAGTGATTCCTAGAAGTAGTAGCCTTGTTAGATTTTGCGTTTAAAAAGACAATAAAAGATGCCCAGAGTATTTATTTGTGTTTCCAATGACAATCCATAGACTAGATACAGATCCCAGTCATCCAATGTCTGCATCCATACTGGAAAAGGGAACTTTGTACCACTCCTATCGCAGGTGAATTAACGACATTAAGCCAAGCCAAGTGAAATTCTACCAATTTTGACTTAATATTAACTTTATTGCGAAAATAGACATTAAAAACATGGCATAAACAACATTTTGCAAAGTGGTAATTTCTGTCCAAATTGTAATATAGGCCTGCATACAATATGGAGTGGGGGTTTTCTCTCAACAGGCCCCGAAACTTTGGTGTAGAGATTTTCTCAACAGGTGCCAAAGTATAATTTTTTTCGTACAGGGATTTCCTCTGTGGAAATTTTTAACTGGATGTATATTACTATCTTGCAGGAAAATCATGTTTTGTGTTGCAATGATTCAGTTGACTCGCGAGAGTGTTTTTCAATCTGTAGACTTGCTCCAAACCTTTGTATTTGTGTTCATCAATACTCTGAATAGCTAAATTTAAATTGGAAACTTACAGGAGTTCATTATACCACAAACATTCTAGTTTAAGGTTATAGTCTTAAAACCCTTTTGCCAGGGCTGTCTGTTTCACCTAAAGTCATACATAGGCTTTGACATTGTGACCTCTGACCTTTTAAGAAACTTTTTAGTTTTCCTAAGAATTGGCTGATTTTGAACTTTACAATATCTTGCAAACTTGCTTGAAAATAACTTTGAAAAGGAAATAAAAAGGTTTACAAATTTACAGAACGTGTTTTCAATATTTTAAACAGGGAATAAATTTTTTTGAGAATTGTTGTAAATGGAGTGGAAATTTTTTTGAATTTTGAGCAACACCAGTTTGAAATAAAAGTTTCTTGGAATAATTGCTTAATTCTGAAAAGGACTGATAATACTTCTGAAAAGGACTGATAGATGCCAGCTTCTGCCCCCAGGATTGTTGGTAACCACATCACAGATCCTTGCACCCTGTCCACCCAATACCCCCACGTCATTTAAGTAGTCGTTTAGTGGTTCTTGTTGATGTTTGACCTCTCCCAAAGATTCCTGTAATTGTTATTATGCACATACACCACCTGTTCATTTTGTAGGGCCGCTACATCATTTGCTGGGGTAAGTGCCATGTCTGCCCCTCCCTGGTGTATCCTCAGCATGTTGTGTAACACCACACACAAACACAGTATCTCTGACAAACCTTGGCCTTTGTTCCATGATGCCCAGTAGTACCCTGAACAAGCTCACTAAGGTTCCAAAGGCGTTTTCAACCACCCTACCGAGTCTGGAGATCCTGTAGTAGATTATTTTTCTTCCCTTGTGAGTTGTCTTCTGCTGTAGGGTTTCACCATCCATGGCATCAAGGCAAAGGCGTCGTTACCCTGCCGGAAACAGTGCAAATCTGACCCTCCCTCCCCCAGTGGTTCAGGTGGTGGTAGCCCCAAGCTGCCGTCAAATCACTTCTGTTGAAAATCTGTGCATCTAAGCAAGAACCGCTTGACCCACAGTCCATCCACAGGAATCTGTATGCTGCGTCGAGGGCCAGGAGAACTTGGGAAAAGGAGCCCTTGTAATTGTAATAGTCACTGCCTGATTTCCTTGGCTTCTTCATTGCAATATGCTTTCCCTCTAGTGCTCTAACAGCATGAGAGACATTCCATCTGGTTTTGAACTTCTTCACCCTTTTTCACTCCTCAGGGCTTGTAGGGCAGTGCAAATATTCGTCCTGGAATTCAGAAGGGATGGCTTGGCAAACCTGGGGGACGAATTTTCAGATGGTGGTGATACTGCAAGGAGGTGTATGTCTCTTCAGTGGCCAGGTGTCTCAGCATTATTGTCAGTTTTAATAAAACTTCTAACAGCTTTCTGAAATTGGTGACTGACTTCTTGATGCGGTGGTGTATGCGTTCTTCAATGATGTCAAAAAAGCAGGTAAAATTCTAGTATCCTGAGATGTCGGTGTATATGACGTCGGCCGTGAGGTTGCTTTTTCTTGTCTTTGAAGGATCGAGAGCATGACCCATGGGTTTGGTGGCTTTCTTCTTTTCCTGGAGGCTGGCTGTGGCTGTGGTGCTAGCTGTAGGGCAGGTAGCGGCCCTGGGTTCATATTCTTCTTTCTTTCTTTATAAATCAAGATGAAAATCAAAATATTAAACTGAATAAAAAACAAAAGCTTTTGTAGGAAGTCTCTTTGATGTGTAGCTGGCATCTTTGCAGTGATAAATGATGTTTTTGACAGCCAGAGGGATTTATGTAGTGTTGGATCGAGCCAGACTCTGGATCCCGACTCCAGGATATAATCAGTCCAGTCGTGGTGAGTTTAGAAAATGCTCCTGCCGGTTTGTCAGTGCGGCTTGTCCGGGCTTGCTACAGCAGGTCTGTTAGGGGTTTACAGCTTGTCCTGATAGTTTCTAATCATCCCGATCCTAATTCAAGTCGGGATCTTGATCCAGAGAAGCTGCTATGTGTTATGGCCTGTCAGGGATATATCACTGACCCAGCATTTTTGCATGCTTTTTTGTGGCATTCATCCCAGATTCCCCGACTTATGCAATCAACCCAAGGGCCGTAGCGTTGGTTGTAGGGTTGGCTCTAGTGGAACACCCCCATAAAAATGAGACAAAGAAGGGAGACTCGTCATTGAGTATGTGATGACAATAATACACCAGTGGTTCTTACACAATTAGATTGATGCCTATCGGAGGTAGAGTGTGCAGTCTGAATATCCAACTCGGTTTGTTTGTGTGTTAGACTCTGTTGTACACCACTCTAACACAGGGGATATGAGATGTGTGTGTCCCTCTGATGGGAAGTGTCTTGGTCCTGGTGTGTTTGTAGACTTCTCTTTTTTGAGGCTTTATGTTCATACATTCTATTTCTGAATGGTCTACCTGTTACTCCCATATATTTCATGTTACATAATTTAAACGTAATCAAGTAAAGTATGTTGCAAATTTTGCAGGTGTTGTGATTTGGGATGTTTTTACCCTTATATGTTATTTTGGTCTAATTGCATAATGCATTCTTACATTTTTTTAAATGAAAGGGTGGTATTTACATTTATCTAATCTAGTGCAGATTTCTGGGGTAATTTTGGAGGCTTTCAAATGAAGTGGTGGATAATCAATAATTGCAATCACAAGATTATCCCTCAGATTTGGTTAATCTTTTAAATCCCACTATTGGTTTATTCTTGAATAAATTATCCACAGTCTGGACTATAGATAATAATACTCCAATTGTCATTATTGTCATTAATCATTCTCCCTGGCTGTTGAACCGGATGTATATATTATGATGCGTTTGTAAAGTAGCACAGAACTTCAGTCCTGGGAGGGGGTTTACACTTTTTAACTGGTGGTGTATATCTATGGTTAATTGTGTGCACTGATACATTTGACCTGTACTGAACTGTGGCAGGGCTTTGTCCTTGATTGAATTTTTGAGTAATTTTTACTTCATGAATATTCATGAGCGCTGAGAACGGGGTCATCAGCTGATGTCTGTAAAAGTCTTTAAATATCTTGAATTGGGTGCAGAATATTTGTATTTTGATTTGGGCTGGGGAGTGCTGACAGTGTGCGTTAAAATTTTAAAAAATATTTTTATTTTGGTTGATTAAGTGGTTTTATTGGACTTTTTAGTTGATAACGTGCACTGTCAGCATGGGTAGGAAGAAAACTAAGCAGAGTGAAGTTAAAGAAAGTCTGCCTGTTCAGGACTCTGACCATAACCCTGTTGAGGAAAAGATTAGTGGTTTAGAAAATAAGCTAGAAAAATTGATTCAAACTGTCTCTGCTATGGAGGGGCGTATGGAGAAGAGTGAAGGTCGAGCATGTGAGATCTCACCTGTTCCCTCTGCCCATAGTTCCCTGCGAGAGCCCAGAGGTGCCAGTGCCAGTGCTCAGCATCTGCCCACATTTGAGGAGCTCAGATCCGATGATCGGATCCAGATGGAGGTGCAACGAAAGCTTCACCACTATGATCAGATGTCTAGGCTGGACCTGAAAGGTAAAAATTCTGAGCACATTAAATCAGGGCGTTACAGGCCTGGGTTTCAAAGAGTTAAAAAAATTATTATGTGGCCACAAGATCAATGTACTGTTGTAGGGGGTAGACGGCAACCCACTTATGACGACCTTTCTGTGTACCAGTGGTCGCAGGGGTATATACAATGTGTGTTAGAAGAAAGTAGTGAAACAGTAAGGAAAAATATGCTTAGGCATTTTGTTAGTATGATGCAGGATTCAATTAAATTATCATTTGCAACAGCTAAACGTGCCCATGGGTTAATTCTCCATGAAATGGAGAGGGGAACCGTTGATTGGTCTCAGGTTGAAAAAAATTGAAAAAATAAGGGGTGGGAACACCCAGAGAATTTGGCAAGCTGCAAGCAATCCTGTTCACACTATTGTAGCAATTGTTATGTGGTCACAGGGCGTAGGTTCGAACATCCTAGAAGTCAGTGTATCAGGTTGATTTTTTTTGTTTGTTTATTTGGGGTTTTATGTCGCTTTCAACACTGTACAGGTCATATCACGACGGGTAGTTGGAAGGGCAGAGGAAACCAGTACATATAGTTTGCTAGGGTTCTGTACTGTAAACTGCCGACCAACGGCAAGCAACTACCAGCTTTCCCACTTACGGCCATGACGGGGATCGAACCCTGGCCTCAGAGGTGGGAGGCGAGAGTGTTACCACTCTGCCACCGTGGCCCTCATGTATCAGGTTGAAGGGTGATAAGAAGGAAGGCCAGGGTGGTCAGCGAGTTTAGTATTATCGGCATGTTTGGGTCTCTTAACCAGGTTACTTATGCCAAACAGAGACATAATTATGAAAATTCCCATAAAAATATAAGAATGGGTAATGTAAAAGGTGATTATCATAGAAATCAATCCCCTGTTAATTTAATACTGTTGAATGTGGAAGCCCCTGTCTTTCCCTTCAGTAGTGACACACATTTCAATATTTTTGCAAAAGTCTTTGTGTTGCAAACAGATATTAGGTGCCATGATGACCATTATTACGTGGATAATGCAGGCAAATTACATAAATATTTCTCAGAATTTCAGTTTGTAAAAATGTCTTTCAGTGGTCTTGGTAATGAAGGCCAGAATATAATTAGTGTGAATGATGATCCTTATGGCTATAGTCAGTATGCACTTGGTGAAGAGGTGAATAATCTTGACTCTGGTCTTGTTAGTACTGTGGGGCCTGGAGGTCTGACTTTTGGTTCTCAATCTTCTGTATTATTAGACAAACATATCCTTATATCGGGTTTAGGTGGTGAACTCTTCAGTGAAGAGGGAACTTACAATACATGTGGCTGGGAACAGTTTGAGTATCAGGCTGATTGCCATCAAATGTCTCCCAGTACAAATATTTCTGAAAACTTGGTGAGTATGGCCAGAACTTTGGGTCTCACAGATTCAGGGTCGACTTTGGGCCATTCAAACTTGCCCTGGGTGCAAGATGTAGAAGGTAACAGTGTCTGGTGTGATTCAGTTAACTATGTATGTAGGGTGAGTGGTTGTGAGGGTAACAATAGTGTAATTACTAGTCATTCCAGTCCTCTATGTCTGAATCGTTTGCCCATGGTCACTGTCAAGGATGGATTGTCAAAAAATGTCATTCCCACTATGAAGTATTTGGAGGGTGAGTCAGATCTGGTGGCTGTAGGTGTTATGCATGGTATGTCTGGTTGTGTTCACCCCAGCCCTGATCAAAATACTTTTTCATGTACATATAGTGATAATTCTGTTTAAGTACTGGTATTACTTATAGTTTAAAAGGCGGGAAATTTGGTCATATTCAAGTGCCTTTTACTGATTATAAGGTTCAAAATAGTGATATTAGTGGGTTTTCATCACATATAATGCAGGCAGTCAAACGCCTCAGTGCACAGGGAGCATATTGTCATAGTGCTGGCGTCATCCCTTTGAATGTGTGTCAATTTACACAGGGTAGTGGGTCCCAGCTGTTGAATAGTACTGATATGAGGCTGTGGGTTGCCAAAGCACATACAGTAGTTAAAAATACTGATACTTCTAATTATAAGCAGGCCAGGCTTGTAGTCCCCTCGGGGTTGAATGTGAAAAACTGGCGTAGGTACCTAGAACACTATGGTATTAAGGTTCTTTGTGACTATTTGGAGTTTGGATTTCCTCTTAAAGTTGATAGGGAAATTTTTCGCTTTAATACTGAAATAAATAACCATTCTTCAGCCAGGCTCAGTAGTCACGGGGTAGACAAATATTTTAATGATGAAATTCAGTCTGGGGCGATTGTTGGCCCTTTTCAAGTTCAACCTTTTGAAAGAATTCACATATCACCCAAAAATCTGATGGCGGTACTAGGGTTATTGTTGACCTTTTGTGGCCATCAGAATGTAGTGTTATTAGTTGTGTAGCTTTGAATAATTTCGATGGCATGGAAATTCAGTTAAAATATCCCACTGTTGATAGTTTAGTAGAAAAATTTAAGGTGTATGGTCCAGATACTCCAGATGTATTGATCCAGCTGACTATGATCTCTTGGGTTTGAACTGGCGTCAGCAGACGTATGTGGACGTAGCTATGCCGATGGGATTCCGTCAAGGTGCGTCGAGCTACCAGCTCTGTACAGACGCAGTCGTATACCTTATGACGTCACAACGCCACTGGACCATGGCCTACTTAGATGATCTTATAGGGGCTGCTTCCCCTGCCCGTGCAAATGATGCCTTTACTACTTTGACAAATCTGTTGCAGCATTTAGGTCTCCCAATAAATGGAAAGAAAGTTGAAGCCCCTAGTTCATAGATCAATTGTTTAGGTATAATAGTTAATGCCAAATCAGGTATGTGGTCTATACAGAAAAACTTCAAAAAATTAAACAAATGTGTTCCCACTGGTTAAATAAAACTCAGGCCACTAGAAACCAAATTCAAAAACTTTTGGGTCATCTGTTAAAAATACACAAGTGTATACTGCCTGCCCGATTGTTTACTAATCAAATTTTGCAAACTCTTCGTGGTACACCAAGAGTAGGCTATGTTAAATTGTCGCCCTGTTTTCATAAGGATATAAAATGGTTTTGTGAATTTTTGGAATACTTTAATAGTACAGTAAAAATACATGGTTCATTAGCAGTTTATTGCAATCATATATTTGTAGATGCTTCTTTAAGAAATCTTGGTGCTATATTTCAAAAAGAAGTGTATAGCACTCCTATAATTGATATATTAAGGCAACAGTTTAATATTGTATATTTTGAGGCCACAAATATATTACTAGCAGTACGTACATGGCTTACTAAGTTACATAATCAAGAGTGCACCATATGGTGCGATAATAATGCTGTGGTTAATGCTTTTACTTTTCATAAAATTAAAGATAATTATTTGATGGCATGTGTACGCTCTGTATGGCTGCTATGTGCTCAATATAATATATAAATAAAGGTATTGCATATTCGAGGTACATGTAATCAGTATGCTGACATACTGTCTAGATGGGACAGTTATGCTAACAGTAATATAACAGAGGTGAAATTTTTAAATACTTGCACATGGTTAAAGCCTAATGCCTTGGAAATGATCCCTAACTTTGAAATTTAGGGGGACTTGTCCTCTGTATGTTTTCAGAGTACTGCTCTCCATTGTTGTTGTAGGTAAGCAGCCAATCACTTGGTTATGGCCGCAGGCTGTTGACAGAGCCTCTGGTTTGCTTCCTTGTACTACCAGCGCATATGCAAGGCCTTCAATCTCTTTATGGCGTTCACTGTATATATGGAGATCATGACACCATGGTCGGAAGTGGCAGTGGTCGCCTTCCTGTAGTTCCTGGTCAGATCTTCCTTATCTGCTGCCTCTTTGCAGAATTACCTCTCGGCTTTGCATCATCATTTTGAGCTGTACAACTGGAGTGTGGCCGCCTTGCAGGGGAGAAGAACATTGTTGTTAGTAAAGTCTGTAAAAATTCACAATCCTCTTAAACCAAAAATTAAAGGTATTTTGTCAGTTGACATGCTGAAAGGGTTGATGTCTGTACTTGCTACTGTGCCTAATGCTATTGTGTATGAAGTATTTGCTTAATTGCTTTCTTTGGTTTTTTTTCGCTTGGCATCATTGGTGCCAATTGCCACTCCTGTGTTTGATAGAACCAGGTACCCATTGGTGCAGGATATTATATTTACTTCTAAGGGCTTGCAAATCATTCTAAAATGTGCCAAAAACATGCAATTTTCCTCTCAATATAGGGTGGTTCATATACCAAAGATAGGAGTTGCAGAAATTTGCCCAGTTAGGTCTATTAAAGCCATGATTCGTGTACAAAGATTAACAGATTCTGCCACTCTTTTTGTAATCTACATAGGTCAGGAGAAGGTTCCTTTAACGACCTTTAAGGTCAGGGCTGTACTGTCAAAGGCTTTGTTACGCATGGGATTGGAACCTAAAGATTTTAGTTTTCACTGTTTTAGACGCAGTGGGGCCTGTTTGGCTCTGGAACTTAAGGTCCCCTTAGAAAATATAAAGATTCATGGCCATTGCCGTTCAGATGCTGTGTTGAGTTACTTAATGAAAACCCCCAAAGCGACAGCGGTTGTGGCTGATGCTTTTCAAAACAATTTGCATTAAACCCTTACTACTACCATACTACCACTTGAGTTTGGCATTCATGGTTTTAGGCCTTTCTGTTATCAAATACTTTACAGTCATCTGACAGATATGTCACTGATAGGTTTACAAGGTACATATTAATCTTAGCTATTTCATTGCTAAGATTTCATTGAAGTTTAGGCAGTACTGCCTTGTCATAGCCAAGCTACTTTATTAATATATTGGAGTGTGGCTTGTAAGATTATAGCCTTTGTATAACAGTAACTGTTGACATGATATTTTGATTAGCAGTAAATGGTCATTCAATGCAACAGAGTTTTTAAAAATAACTTCTTAAAGCATTGGTATCCCCATACAGTAATACTTTCAGTTGAATATAAGTTAAATGGGGACTGTGTATATATAACATAAAACTAGGTGATAAATTGTAGAATTGTTGGACATTAATAAATAATAACAGTTAACATTGATGTACTGATAACCATTGTTGTGATAAAAAATTAACTTGCTAATTTTAACATGAATAAAGCCAAAGTGTTGTTACTTAGTATTGAGTACCTACTGAGTTCCCCTCCCTACTTGGACTGAACCCCCAACTTTGAACTTTATTACCGGAAAAAAGACATATTCGAGTGCTTTATAATGGTTTTAAACTATTGATCGGTTGGATATTAAAGCTACGAAGCCCAAAGGGCTGAATGCTTTAATACAGCAGATCCATAGTTTAAAACCATCATAAAGCACGAGAATTTGTCTTTTATTCGTATTCTAAAATGGTTACATACATATTTTGGTTGAAATAAGCAGTAAATTTTACGCAAAAATCAAAACAACTCCAATGCCATTTTGGCTGTTCCATTAACTAAACATACATGGTGATGGATGTGCAAACAGCCTTTTGATTAGAATATTGTTAGGAAATCCCCAATCGTGATTTCATAAATAGTCGATCTTTAAATAAAATATTGATAAAAAATATTTAAAATCCTTACTGAATTATGTGACTTTATATTTGCTGCATATAATTTACGTTTTATTTTACCGCGACATCTTGTTTACATTTGTACGCCAAGGGACGATGCACGCTAATTCAACAGAGTTGTTGTATTAACCATTCTATATTCGTGATTCTAGCATTGCGCAAAGGACGTGTCCACGTTCACTGCACAGCCTACCATTTTAGAATAACCATTCTTCTTATAATAGGGTTATTGGGGTGATAGTTAGTAAAACTGGAATCAAAGTTCCTATGGTCCAGTGCTAAATATATTTGGGTGTCATCAGCATATAGATGGTGGGTGACATTGAAATTGGAAATGATATTGCTGAGAGGGGTAGTATAGAGGGTAAAATGGAGGGGCCCAGGACAGAGCCCTGGGGCACACCATAAGGGAGTGAAAATGCATCTGAAAAGCTATTGCCTAGTTTAACCTTCTGTTTGCGGTTTGAAAGTTAGGATTTGATCCACCTCAACACAGTGCCATCAACCCCAAACCAATCCTTGAGTGAATTAAAAAGAATGTCATGGTCGAGAGTGTCGAATGCCACTGAGAGGTCCAGCAATGTGAGTGCAACAGCCTTACCAGAGTCAATAGAAGAAGCAATGTCATTCTGGATTTTCAGGAGTGCTGATTCTGTGGAATGGAGTCTCCTATAGGCAGATTGGTTGACATTGGAGACCCCCTCACTATTGATATAATTATTTAACTGTTTAGCCACTACTTTTTCAATCAGTTTGGATATAAAACTGAGGTTGGATAGTGGTCTGTAATTTTTAAGGATATTTCTGTCTAAGCTAGGTTTTTTTGTTAAACAATATGTGAAATCCGCGGGAAATGACCGGTGAGCAATAATACCCAACAGAGTCACTATTTACAATTCAGACAAGTTCAGAGAGGTTGTATGTGCAGACAATGAATATTGCTAAACTAAAATTATATAAAATGACAATAAAAACAGATACAGACCAGCAAGCTGTGTAAAATCGAGAATATTTGACTACCGGTTCGTTGTTAAATAAAAAACACGTCTCGCCTGGCGAACGCTAAAACACCTGTTTTAGGGGTCCTTTGGCATTACTTGGGCATGATGTGCAGATGTGTAATGTAGATATAGTGGGTATCTGTAGGTTATTCGTATAGTGTGGTTATCTTGTCTGATTTTTACAGAGCCCAGGAAGGGACAGAGAACTGTTTTCTTTGCCATTTTTTATCTCGTTCCCATGAGATAAGAAGTTGTGGCCACAAGTTAGCAACTCATTACCACAAGTTAACAACTCATTACCACAAGTTGACAACTCATTACCACAAGTTGACAACTCATTACCACAAGTTGACAACTCATTACCACAAGTTAGCAAGTCGTTCCCACAAGTTAGAAAGTCGTTATATCACCATTGGGGTGTAAGTGTGTCTGCACATTTACGATTTGTTATACACAAGGGTAGACATTTTACTTGGATTGAAGAGATACATACGAACAGAGATGTGGAGGTTAAGGGTTTGGGTTTAATACTGTCACCAGTCAGTACCCCTTTCTTTCTTTACTTCACAAGTAAACATAACTGGGAAAACTCTTGTTTCATCTTTTTCACGGGTTGGGAAAATACTGAAAAAGTCCCAGGAAACGCTGAAGTCCTATTAACCGGATGTGGAAAGGTGCAAGCCATGCAGATTGACAAGGCCGAGTTTATACGGCCTAATTCGCCTGGGGACAACTGCACATACCTGTCAGATTGTTGCCGCAAGTATGACGAATGCCGACAGGATATAGCTCAGAGTTATCCCTCCCTTTATCAAAGTATTAGGCATCATTGTGAAGAACAAAATAGCTGCCATATTAGTGTACCAGCCTTACAAACTGTGTGGTTATTTCAACCGGTCAGAATGTAGCACAACAGCTGGACCTGAATTCGATGTCAATAAATCATGCTATCCACGGAGGATAATGATCTACTATACTTGCCAGAATCCTGGAGATGTTATAAAACCCAATGACACGGTTAGCATAGGACAAACAAATCTCTCCATTACTGTAGCACCCATAGTAAAATCAGGTAAGTACACACTCTTACATAGTTACCATAGTAACCTCAAAACCCCAGGGCCGTATTCACTTGAGGGAGCAAGATCAAGTTGAGACAAAAATCAGCTCACGTTTGGTATAAAAGCTGTACATTTGAATTGATTTTTGACTCAACTTGAGCTTGAACCCATTTGTGAATACCAACCCTATATTATAGCACCACAGTCAAAGCAGACAAGTACACATTAATACCATTTGCCATAGTAATCACAAACCCCAGTATTGTAATAGCCACAGTTAAATCAGGTTTAAGTACACACTTATACACAGTTACCGTAGTAACCATAACCCCTAGTGTTGTAATAGCCACAGAACAGTCAGGTAAGTACACACTAATACAAAGTTACCATAGTAACCATAACCCCCAGTATTGTAATAGTCACAGAACAGTCAGGTAAGTAAAAACTAATACAAATTTACCATAGCAACCATGACCCCCAGTATTGTAATAGCCATAGAACAGTCAGGTAAGTAGACTCTAATACACAGTTACCATGGTAACAGCAAGGCTCCCCATAACTGCAACAGCCACAGTCAAAATAGTGCACGCTCACATAGTTATCATAGTAACTAGAAACATCAGTATTGTAGCAATCACAGTCAAATCAGTACACACTAAATACATAGTTACCATAGTAACCTCAAACCCCAGTATAGTAACAGTCATCGTCAAATTAGTACACACTTGTTTTGTACCCTAAACCTAGTCCTCATTTCCCCATCACCAAGTGGTGATATTTGTAGTTTATATTTTGTGACCTTTTTAATATAAATGTTACGTTCAAGTTAAAATTTTGTACAATTGCAACTTGCACAAGAAATCTGTACAAGTTGTAACTTGTGCAAACAGCTTGTACAAGTGGGAACAAAGTTTATTTATCAGTTGAACAATGTATTTTCATAAATTTATACTTAAATTTATAAAATCAACATATCTGATCTTCATGAATGACAAATTCGCTTTAAAGTATACATCTTTGATGAGAAAACAAACGCTTGACTTTATAAACAGCAACAAGCCAGATGTCATTGGAGTCACAAAGATCTGGCTACAATCAGATAACTGAGACAACTTTATTGCTAGTGTCATCCTCCTGGATATAAATGTACCCATTTTCCACACTGAGTGGAGAGGCGGTGGTGTCGGGTTCTTGATCCATGATGATATTGATTTCAAAGACCTACCTCAACCACATGTCAATACCCCCAAAAGCATATCTGTTTAGCTGTCCATATGGGCAATGCCCAGGACACCATTTTTCAGACCCTGTGCAATGTTTCCAAAGCCAATTTCAAAACCAATGAGGACTTGAGCTCTTTTGTTAAGGGTTCTGCATTATCATGTTGTGAAAATGTAATAATGGATGACTTAAATCCGCAGGATACTTGGTCACAGAAATTCAATGACTCCCTCTGTCAATGCAATTTTACTTAAATTATTGGCTCCCCAACCCATATCCACAGCCATATCTCAGATGTCTTATACGTGAGAAACACTTTCTCACAGCCAATTTGTCTCAAGGTGATAGGGAGCTGTCTGGCCATCCATCCATTATCTTTTGGTCAATATACCTATCAAGGCACCTTGCACATACAGGTAGGTTAATACACCGAAAAATCACAAGATAAATATTGGTGATTCAGAGAGGACATTCTGAATTTTGATCTAATCAAGCATCCTCACACAATAGTTAGTTTGCTTAGTATTTTAATAACTTTGGCAATATTCTTGATACACACACTCCAATCAAAAAGAAAGAAGCATCATTACACCCTGAAGAAGGCTTTAAGAATACAGACATCCTCTCAGCCAAGCATCTTAAGCAGAAGTATGAACTAATATGGTGCAACGCCAATTCTGCAATTAACTGGAGTAGATATAGAGCTGCTGTTAACAGGTTCAATTTTCTACTAGAACAGTGAAGATACTGGCACTATTCTACAGTCATTGCTGAAAACAATGGAATCTCAAGGCTCTGTTGAATACTTTAACAAAATCATACATGAATCCTCAACCAACATTTTAACTGATCACATCAGTTCCACTGATGATGCCAAAGCATTTGCACAATTTCTCAGTGAAAAAAATATGAATATACAGAGCTGCACTACAGTCATCAGTCCCAGTCTCTGCTACTAGATCAGGAAGCAAAAGCAGCACCCTATCCTCTTTTGAACCATTACCTGAGGAGCATATTCTCAAAATTCTAAAATATTCTCCGACCAAATCCTGTGATCTGGACCTGACACCAACTTCATTAGTTAGAGAGTGTGTGGACATTCTAGTAATATACTGCATATATTGTTTAATTTATCTATGCTGTAAATGATTGTATTATAACTGCTCCAGATGAGACACATTCCACCAGTCAGCTTAATTTCCCCACTGAGGCCGAGGAGAAAACGGAGAATGACAGTCAGATAGATAAATATACAGTTGGTAAATGTTCAGATGTGATATTTAGCAAACTAGAAATGCACTCAGAAAGAGCAGCACCTAGTATGTCTACTATAGCTTATGAATGCAATGATAAAAGAATCTGGATCCTGGATCTAGATGGTCATCTGGATCACCACCTAAATGTAACCATTTGTCCCTTGGGCCATTGTTCACATTTCCTGAAAGATTCATCAAATATATCCACAATGTTTGAGTTAATTAGAAACAAACAAACTGACTGACAAACAGACAAACGCACGCCTTCAGTTAAGTAAACCTCTCTGTTGGAGGTTAATAACCTCACACATAACCTGAAGACATATAATCGTGTCATTCCAATGCAACCATGAAACTAAATCGCTTAACTCGAAATTCTAAAAAAAGTACTCCACATAAACTCCATACCTACAGGTACAACTTAAGCTTGAACAGTTTAAGTTTTATGTGACAATATATATAATAGAGGTACATGTACCAAAAGAATGTAAATTAAAGCAGACATTTTGTCAGTGAAAAAATGAAGTGGTTCTGTACCCAGATTTGTCTGTCTGATGAAGAGGTTCCTGAATAGCTACAGCAACTGTGATGGATATTTGCATAGTCTGATATCGGCATCTTTTGAGGCGTTCTGTCACAGCACATATCACATATTATTTATTACATTAGTTCTCAAACCAGGACAAAAGTATTTGGGCAGACTGTGTGACTTGTAACTGTATAAACTATGTTATCTGACATTCAGTCATCTGAACATTTTGCAACCCCATGTCAAGATTCAACAGAAAACTGGGAAATAGGTCCAAACAGTTCCCTGCACAGAAAACACCGTGTCAAAGTGGCATGTTGACACACTCTGAATTCATTGATCACATGGGTTCAAATCCTCGCAATAACAAGTAGGTTTAGCGATGAACTAATTTTATATTTTGAAGCTACGTTTTACCTTGAATGGAGGTCCCCAACTGCAAGACATTGAAGTAACCATTTTAATGTGATATTGTTTCTTTTCTATGTTTTGCACATTATACCTACTTTGTTTAAATGTCTTTAAATGACATCACAGAACATGATTGCAAAATTACTTACTAGTTTCCTAGCTTTAAAGACATATTCACATCAATTTCTGTGTAAATGTGTCAACTGGATATTCTGGATGTTGTAAGTATGTCTGAAGGTGTAACACTGAGATGATGGGAGAATTGTTTAATGTTTTGGAGAGAATTTTTAATTTGATAATTTGTGATTAGATACACTGTAAAATCTCTGTTCATGTATTCTTTTTCTATATGGTCTGCCTGTTTCTCCGACATATTTCATGTTACATATTTTACATGTACTCAGACAGATTATGTTGCTAATTATGCAAGTAGGTGTGTTTGGTATGTTTTACACATATATGTTATTTTGGTGTAATTGCATGAAGTAATTCTATCTATTTTGATGAGAAAGCAGTATTTGTATTTGCCTAATCTACTGAAGATTCGCGAGGAAGGTTTGGAGGCTTACAGATGAAGAGGCGGGTCATCAATAAATTACATATCCCTCAAATTTGAGGGATAATGCCCTTTTGTAGTGCTTGTGGGGAGCCTTTCTCGGGGAACCTGTTTGGTATTATACTGCAGAACTTCTGTTATTCAGACTCAGATTGCAGGAATTTTTGACAAAGGAATAAATTTCAAATGAACGAAATGTACATTTTTGTCTCAATCATCAGCACTACTATCTCTCTCTCTCTTATGAACCTCCTGAAGCAATTCATGTTCTTGTGTAACACCTAGAATACACCATTCAATGTTGACCTCTCAAGTTATGTACAAGTGCAAAATATTTAACTCATCGCAGCTCGTTTGTTGTTCGACATCTTACACATTTTTGCAATATCAACTGATTGCAATAAGTTGGAAACATATTTGGATTGGTAGGACATGTTTGACACAGTACGAATACGTTTCTGCAAACATAACAGCTTCTTAAAATGTTTGGAGAACCTTGTAAGAGCTCTCATGGCGTTGAGTGGGATGGCCTTACAGGGTGAATAATTTTTGAATGTGCTTTTCCTTCATATGAGATTCATCTACAGAGCGATAAGTAAGTGAGCCAAAATTCTAATAAGTGTTGATACAACTACACAAGGGGGTCACAGTGGCCATTGAGGTGGGCAGTTCATACACCGGTCCTTATGTGGGAAAGTTGGTAGTTGCTTACTGATGGTTGGTGTTTTACAGTATAAAAGCTTCAGTCAGGATGGGGAATGGAACTCAATAATAAACGACCATATAACTTCAACATATTTGGCTTTATTTTGTTAAAACATTCAGTGTTAATATGTTACATGATATTAAAGACACCAACTAAAATTATTTCTACTCAACGGTTAAACCATTAGTCTTTAACATTTGTTACTGTCCATCTCGTTTATAACACACACATTTGTTAATATTTTTACAAGTTCCCAACTTAAGCAAAGCTTTTAAGAATTACCAATTCGACTTATACTGTTAGGGAACACAATAATGCTTTAAGAACCATTACATTTTAATTCTGTTGCATTATCCACTCTAACCCATACCTACTTATAAACAGGCCAACCTTATGGTTACGACTTAAAGTGCAACTTAAAGTTTTCTTATTTAAGGCCAAGACTTTAAGGCCAACTTGTCAGCACTTACATATCAATGTATGACACAATTTTTTACAATTGTTTTGGCCAAGCAGGAGTAGGAAGAATAAAATAATCTTATAAAATTTTATAAAATTGTATAAAATTATTATAATAGTTGTTAATTCTACAGAGGCCAAGCCAAACAGGTAGGGGTAAAATAAGAAGTGACGGTTCATGTTACCAGATTCTGAAAGGTACTTGCAACTACTGCTGCAGCCTTTGGTGCATTTTTCAAATATGTCCACACCGCATTACTTTTCCAATGACCATGTACTTTTATATACTCCAAGGGAACATTAGCATTAAAAGCAAGTGAAGCCCCACTACGTCTAAAAGCATGAAACCCAAATTCTTGAGGGTATAAACCCATCTTTTGAACCATTTTTGCTAACACGCTACGAACCTTGAAAGCAGTAAGAATTTTCCTGTGACCTTCTTTCTGTATCATGAAAAGGGGATCTGAGTGAACAAGGTTCATGGTTCGAATCATTACTTGAAGAGCCTTTACTGGACATATTTTATCATTATTCAATCTTGGTATATACACCACTATAAATTCATTAGCCCCTTGCATATTTTTTGCATGTTTTAGAATCATTTGCACTCCAGGGGGGGGCCCAAACTACATCCAAGACTAAAGGAAATCTTGAAGAGTCAAAACCATTTTCATAAGCGGGCACCAAAGATGCTAACCTGAAGAATCCAAAAAAAGCCAACGAAAATAGGGCCTGAAATACAATACCATTTTGACATTGACTAGCAATATGTAACAATTCTTCTAACATAGCCAGTGTAAAAATACCTTTTAATTTAATCTGCATTTTACTGTTCATTTTAACTGATTTGATGAATAACAGTACTTGTCTACTCGCCAATGAAACCGTAGACCATCCGTACAACTTGAAATAGTGATTTAGCACTGATACGTAGTTCGGAAGTGTGGCAGCTGATAAAGCATTGGAGGCAAGGTACTCGAAGAACGCCAGCAACGTATGCAACTTCCAGGGGCAGCTCATCTTCATGTAGATTGTAAAAGCAATGAAGAGGTGGAAGGATCTCTCATATGAAGCCCTAGTCTTAGGTCGCATTCCTTGGTGAACTCGATCCATAGCATGTGAAGCCAGCCATTTAGCTTGTGATGTACCTAAAACAAATTAAAGGCAAGGCAGTATTGATGCTTAAATGTGGGGAGGTCAACCCCGGCCCTGACCCAGGGTTATATTTCGAAGTTAGGAATCATTAGACTATTATTCGGATAAAACCATTTGCAACTTTTTAAGAATTTTACAGAGCTTGTATTCAAGTTGCTATAATAATACCATCTTGATAGAATATCTGCATAAGTATTATTAGTACCTTTAATATGTTTTACTATGAGTTGAATGTTATGTTCAGCACAGAGTAACCATACAGTCCTTACACATGCTGATAAGAACGAATCTCTTATCTTATGACTATTAAAAGCATTCACAACTGCAAAGTTATCACACCATATAATACATTGCCGATTTTGAAAGCTGCCAGCCCAAACCCTGAGAGCTACCACAATATTAGCAGCTTCAAAGTGTACAATTGACAACATATTCTCAAGGTACGGTAATACTGGAATAGCATATACCTCACCCTCATGATAACCCCCCAACCCTTTGAGGGATGCATCAACGAATACCTGATGAGAAACTACAGTAATTGGGTGTATTTTAACAGTGCCATTAAAATGTTCCAAAAATTTTGAAAACCACAATATGTCTTTATGAAAATCCCTATTAAGATTGACATATCCTTTATCAGGGGCACCCCTGAGAACAGCCAACATCCTGTTGGTAAACAATCTTGCTGGTCTTATGCATTTATGGATATGCATGAGATGACCAATAAGCGACTGAAGTTGGTTACGGGTGGCCTGACTCTTGCTCTGCCAAGCCAGACACAATTTTTTTATTTTTCGTAATTTTTCATCCGGAACCGACAATGTGCCTTCCCTAGCATCCACATCTATGCCCAGACATGTAATTTTATGGGTAGGGGCTGCAACTTTCTTAGGGTTAACTGGAAGGCCCAGGGCTTCCAGCAAATTAGTCAATGTGATAAAAGCGTCGGACGCAGCGTCAGGAAGTGACGCCCCAATTATATCATCCAAATAATTCATGACCCAATAGTGTCGTGACGCCATCAGGAACGTAACGGCATCGGTGGCCATCTGGCACGCCGACGCACCTTGTGAAAATCCAAACGGTACCCCTACGTCAAGATACGTTTTGCTACGCCATCTCAAGGCCAGTACTTTATAATCTAATGGATCAATACGTAAATTTCTGAAAGCCCTTTGAAGATCCACTTTGTATAACAAAGCAGAGGAACCCAAAATTCTAATTTTGTGGACAAGATTGTCTATGGTAGGGTATTTTAATTGAAATTTTATGAAGTCAAAATGATCTGAAGGGACACAACTATTTACACTGGCATTGGTGGGCCACGACAGGTCCACAATCACCCTAGTACCGCCATCTGGTTTGCTTCTGGCCATCAAAGGGGAATAATGTGTTTTAATGAATGGTGACTTGTCTAAAGGTCCCACCATGGCTCCCAAAGCTACTTCTTCTGCAAAGTATTTATCAACCCCGGATATATTTCGAAGTGCAGACTCATGATTTTTTACTGCTGTATTAAAACGAAATATTTTATAGTCGATGTTAAGAGGAAATCCGAATTCCAAGTATTCACATAATATAGAAATATCATAACCACGCAAATATTTACGCTAATTACGAATATTTAAACCTGAAGGAACTGTTATCCTTGCTTCTTGGTAATTAAATTTACCAGATTTTTCAACTATTATATTGGCTTTTTTGACCCATTGTATGAGATCATCTGCCTGCAATTGTTTTGTACCTACATATTGAGGAAATTTTACCTTTTCAAGTAACATGAACCCAAAACTTCTAACGTACTTGTCAATGTTGACTGAGGACAGGCCTCTGATATGCATGTCACTGCATACAGTATTAGCAGGGGTTTGGATACCTTTCCATTTCCCAAAACTGCCACGGTATTGTATAGTTTTAGTATCATGTAACCTATGACCACTAACATTAACTAGATACTGCTGTCTTACATTAAAAGAATACAAGCTATCAGCCTGATTATGATTAACTAAAATCTGTCTATCTTGACTTAAACTGTATAAAAAACTTAACTCTGTACAAATGATAGGAGCATTAGGGGCTATAGGTGAAGGATAGACAGCATCAGTATCACTGTTACTGATTGCATTGACCCTTAACTGTACATCTTGGCCACTGCTTTTATTCTGAATAGTATGTTTACCAATATTGACCCCCTCATATAATTCAATAACATTTATCATATTCAGGTCACCACCGTGTATTAAAGCATTACCTGTTGATGAGTTAACACTATCATCTGAGTTAACATCTGAACTATTTGTCACATTAAAACCTTTTTGTAACTCGCTAAGTTCATTATTAAGGTCAAGGCTGACATGTGTCTGAATGTTGCTGTTGTCATCAGCTATATTACTTGTAACACTATGCCTCCACCCTTCATCACCACAGATGAAAATATTATTACTGACTGGCCACCCTTGATGGCTCACGGCCTCGTACTCAAGCTGCGACCAGTCTGTGTAGGTATTGAGATTGCTGAGGCGTTCCGCCCCTTCAATCCTTGAATAGGCTATAATACACTTGTTGACCAAATTTTTTGTAAAGTTTGGGGACCAATTTCTAGAGCCAAGGTCAAAATGGTTGGTACAATTGGTTATATCCACTTCTTGACTTATGTCCTCACTACCCACATAATGAACTTGGCTCTGACAGGGTTTCACCACAGTGTCACTATCAGTAGTATTCAGTACATACCCCCAGTTTTTGTCCCAAGTATCGTGGGTGCATCTTGACATATCACTATTATTATTTTTATTATATTCTTTAACAGCAGTATACTTGACAATGTCAGCCCGTATATTCAAGTTGTCACTATGTTCACTAAACTCACTAGATGTACGACCAATTATTCTGATACCATTTTTGTTGATGTTCTGGTTTTCTGTATGTATACATTCAGTTTTTATTTGGTTTCTTTTTTGGCCGTCATTATCATAGGAAGTTGAAACATTGAAACTTTGAACAATACTTATACGTACATGCTTACTGTCACATATACAATTACTATTATCTTTCTCACTAGCATTTACAATCATTTTGTTACTAGTGAGTTTGACACTTTGATTGTTAAACCCGTTGACTAGTACCACCCTCTTTTTTCTCATTTTTTAGCCTTAAACATTGATTTCTAGGGTGCTCATACTTCTTTCCCGTAACTACTATACAGTGACTACAGTAGTGGCCATATGTGGTTCCTTTGTCAGTGTGCTCAGTCTGTTTCTCATAGCGACAGGTGCCCTTGTTATATAATTTACATGGTACAACCTTTTCACTGGAATCAGCACTTGCACGACCATTGACAGTACTTGGAACCAATCTTTGAGTATTTCTACTACGAATAAGCTCAATTTTGCCTAATTTTTGCCAATCTACTGACCCTTTTTCCATTTCCTGCAATACTATCCCATGGGCCCTTTTTGCTGTAGCAAACGAGAGCTCTATAGCGTCCTGCATTATACTAACAAAATACTTCATCATGTTTTCCTTAACTTTAGAACTCTGCTCTTCTAGTATACATTGAACAAAACCTTGGGACCACTGGTATACTGATAATTCATCATACGTAGGTTGTTTCTGAGCCCCAGGGACAGTGCAATAGTCTTGTGGCCAATTAACTACTTTCCTAACTTTGTGTATCCCTGTTCTATAACGACCTGATTTTAACTGAGCATCAAACTGCCTACCTTTAACTTCTGTTCTTGACATATTGTCATAATGGTGAAGTCTTTTCTGTAGTTCAGCTTGTATCTTCCCATCTGACCGTAATTCTTCAAAGGATGGCAGATGCTGTGCGCTCTCTGAAGCTTCCTTCATTGAACTGTGGGCTGAGGGTACTGGTGAAATATCCCGTATCTGCATCCTGTCATTCTGCTTCTGCATATTCTCCTGAAGCAATCCAACAGTTTGTACCAGCCTGTCTAATTTTCCTTCCAATACTGTCATTTTTTCATCTGAATTCTTATTTTCTACAGCATCCGGCTGAGTTACAATTTTGCTCGCCATCTCTGCTGTTTTTACTTTTTTCCTGCCCATAATGTAACAAGAAAACAGTATATTCTGTCAAAGTCTTCGTTAATAGCAATAAACAGAACTACTTCGACAGAAACTGCTAGATTCTTGATATAACACTATGTATGGCACATTCACCTCTAGCCCCCAATGCACAGAACACGTGGAGCTCACCCTATTTAAAGACACTTTTCAGACATCAGCTGACCATTAGGTCTGGTCACTTCATGAATATTCATGAGAGGTGAACTCAGAATATGACAGAGTTACTCCCACATACAATAGCCCTGACCCAGTTCATTGGACTTTAATATGAAAACATTTGACAAGTACACTTTTACCCTTACCGTAATGCATATGAATATGGCCATCAATCCCATTCCCCCAGACTGACAAGGTGCGCTTTCTTATACGCGCCACCCCCCCAGACCAACTACATGTAAAACCTCTGCCCATAAAACTACCCGTTGTGATATGACCTGTACAGTATTGAAAGCAATGTAAAACCCCCAATAAATAAATAAATACAACTGCATAAAACAGTATGAACAGACCTTATTATGGTGATTCTGTGACAATTATATTGTTTCTGAAAAAAGTCAACAAGAAGTTTCTCATGTTTGTTTTGATGAAATTGTTTCTGTGATTTCAGGAAGTGCTCTGGGAATCTCGTTTATTGTCAGAAGCTATTACTTACATTTCACTGTGTTTCTGTGTAAATCATTTCAGTACAAATGTATGTATACTAGTAGACTGGTGAGCAGGGGTCAAAATGCCTTAAAAGAGGCAATCTGCGACATCAACAGTCTGTTTTAATAGCAAAAATTCCCATTTTTGTGGTTATTGCTTGTAGTAAAAACAGGTTATATTGTCTGTATGTCTGTATTCATGATCATTCCAAAAGAAATGAATGGATCATTTTTTAAAATGTGGATGTGACTAGGGCCCAACCTAAGAACGAAATGATCTCCTGGTGGAGGTCTATGCTCTATGAATTCTTTATTATTTAAATTATTGATAAAAAGAATCAGAAGTGAAATGCTGCCGAAAAGTTCCACCCTTGAAACTGCCCTTAAATGCAAAACTTAACAAATGCTTCCTGACAGTGTTTCTTTCAGTGAAGACCAATGAGTATGCACTGTTTTCCTCCACCCTCACAACTACAATACTATAGAAACATTTATATAGCACGGGGTGGTTGATAAGGATCTACTAATCCAAAAAGGAACAGTCCAAAGGTTATAATTCAGTAAGCATCCACTAGGGATGACAATGGTGGTGGGTATGTCAGGTGTTGTGTGTCACTACAAGTTGAAGTATGACTGGTAGAGTGTGTTCAAAGTGATTTGGACCCAAGCTTATATTGAAGTAATTTCACCCACCTTGCACTAGTGCTGCTGGAACTGTTGCCAGGTTCTAGATGAGGTAACTAACTATCTAGCTATCTGCACGGCTTAAGTACACTAACTCTTCTGTCACTGCTGGACTACTACCACTCTATACTATTACTATCAGTAACAACTACTGTTACATTATCAGTCCAACCACTACCACTAATTGTCCATATAACTCTCAACATTCTCAGTAATAACGCATGTGCATTTACGTTAAACACGTGTATACAGTTTCAAGTCTGACTCTGAAGTGTCACTTTAAACCCCAGTTCCTGTAGAACGCTTGTGCATGGGAGCTTACTAAACCTCGTAACTACCGAAACGTCTCCTGGAATATACTACAATATTTATAAATTCAGGGTGGTACTAGTTTATATTAATTTCATATTTTAATAACAAAATTAAGTAGTTTGTGTACCGTCATTGACATATTTATACAACTATATATCTCAGTTACCAGTAGCAATAATTGTCAATAATTTGCTGAGCAATCAGTCAATCTTTCCCAAATATTGTAGTACTGTTTATGTTACATAGGGATTCGGTGCTTTAAGAATCAGACTGTGAATGAAATGTCTCCACTGTCAGTTCTTAACATGTATTCTTATTCATACACATATGTACAAGAGTGTGTTGTTGAAATATAGACCTATTAAGTTGACCTCATTATGCAAATCATTATACATATCATTATACATATCACCATGGTGAAAACATTATAAAAATTTGACTAGAGATAACAAAAGTTGTGGTTGCTTAAACTAAGTAAGTGTAAAAAAATTAAGTACACTGATTACTTCAATTTCCAATCATTGCCAAGTGAAAACCTCTTTATTTCTTCTGACAGCTATTAAATACAAACTGTGTGGTAATGGATTTCTGAATGTACAGACACGCCAAAAAAACTGCTAATGAGAAATGCATTCTGAATACTCCCAATAAGCAAAGTAAATCAATAAGAATGTCAAATTCGGTTCTGTTTTTTATTTTTAAATTTCAGCCCCTTTTATTTCATAGACTTCTTGTTAAACCACATCCCACTCCCCATAATATTTCAGTCACGCCAAAGTTGTGCCATTACTTTTTCAATACAATTCCAGAAAACAAGTCACAAGTCTCCTCCACCCACAGCAGGCGGATTAAAGCCTGGTGAACAGACTGATCCAGAGGACACCAATGAGTTAAGTTGGTGGGATGAAACACTTTCAGAAACAGAGGACAATTCATTGATACAGAACAAAGAACTTAATGAAACATACAACAGGATTAAAAGTAAGTCAGTAAAGTGATAGGTTTAAAAGTGAGTCAATAAAATGATTAAAGGATTAAAGTTTCAACAGTAGAGTTACAGGATTAAAGTTACATCAGTAGAGTGACAGGATTAAAGTTAAGTCAGTAAAGTGACATGATAAAAAGTGAACCCATATAATCACCAATGAGTTAACCAGAGGATACCAGCACACACTGTTAGTCACGGTTCTGTACGGAAAAACTGTTGACCAATAACAAAACAATAAACAGCTTTCCCACGTGAGGTCTGGCTAGGATTTGAACTCTGATCTCAGAATGGTCTTATTGCTGTGTCACAGTGACCCTGGGAAGTAATAGACTTAACAGTGAGTGAGTAAGTTAACAGCATTACAGGTAAGTCAGTAAGTTAACAGGATTAGAAGTGAGTCAGTAAAGTGACAAGTTCAAAGGCAATAAAATGACAGGATTAGTTGTGATTCCTTAAATCACAGAATTAAAGGTGAGTTGGCAAGGTCATGGAAATTAAGGTGAGTTAGAAAAATGGTGGAAATAAAGTTGAGTCTGTAAATTGCAAGATTAAAAGTGAGTTGGTGTAGTGATAAGTTTAAAGGTGAGGCAGTGAGTTGCCAGAATTAAAGATGAGTCACTGAAATGACACTGAAAGGTTAGTTAGCACAGTGATAGTATTAAATTTGAGTCAGAAAAAGTTATAGCATTAAAAGTGAGTCAGTAAAGTGACAAAATTGAAGGTAAAAAAGTTATAGCATTAAAAGTGAGTCAGGAAAATGACAAATTTGAAGGTAAAATCAGTAAAGTGACAGAATTAAAGAAGAGTCAGAAATAGACTTTCTTCAATTCCTTTTGTCTTAGGAAATGTAGGAGGACTGCATGACTTTTTTTACCAGAATTTGGGGCTAACAAAAGTATTTGCAGGTATTTCATCAGATAGTACGTTCCCCTTCTCACCAAGAAGATTCATAATGATTCCATATATGATAGACCTTGAGCCAGTATAGTAAGTGACAGAATTAAAGGTGAGTCAATGAGGCGATAGAATTAAAGGAAAGTAAGTAAACCTGACAGAAGTAAAGGTGAGTCAGTAAAGTGACAAGATTAATGGTTAGTCAGTAAAGTGACAGAATTACAGTGGAGTCAGAAACTGACAGGATTAAAATGAGTAAGTAAAGTGACAGAATTAAAATTGAGTCGGTAAATTACAGGTGACACATTAAAGTAACAGGATTAAACGTAGGTCAGTAAAGTGACACAATTACAAGTGATACAGCCAATTGGCAGGATTACAGATGAGTCAGTAAATTTACAGGATTAAACGTAGGTCAGTAAAGTGACACAATTACAAGTGAGACAATCACATGCAGTTTATTGTACTGTAGCTGAGAGCATTTTCCTGAAACTAGATATAGTTGGAGAATGATACAGCCAAAACCTACAAGGACAAAAACACATATCTTGTGGTACATTTGTTCTTTCAGTATTTTAGGCTGATACTTTTCGTCCAGGTCTATTTTGCCCAATACCTACATGATGCAAAGCAACTGATTTTTTTATACTAAAATTAGTGATTCCAAAAAAAAACACTTTGTAACTGACAGGAAACTGATTATTTGCTAACTGTATTTAATTTCATGACTTAAATATTTCTGCTGAATTTCAAGGTGAACTGAAAAGTAGTTTGAATATTTGTTGAGATTAACCTGTATGTAATTTGTTGAGATTTACCTGAATTTAATCTCCTATTGCAAAATGTGATCCAAAGTTAAAAGAAGTAAAGCAACCAAATCTTGTGGAGTCAATAAAATGCTGGGATTTCAAGATGACACTCTATTTCAATGGGGAAGCCCGCATTGATCTTCTGAAAAAGAGATCTTCAGTCTTACCCCATAAAAGTCTCTCTATAGAAAGTCTCTGAGTCGCTGTAAATTTGGACGTGAGAATGATGAGCAAACTCTAGTTTCACACCAAGAGTCTTGTGTTCTCAGTGTCTTGTCTCTATGATCACTAATACACCCATAGCAAGATTATCTATCTACTGCTTTATATATTACAGAGAAACCAACCAAGATTGACTCTATGCTGTCGAACAATGTGAAGTCCAGGAACACCAAAACAGACAGTACAAGTTCTCCCAGGTATTAGGAGTAAACATGTCTGAAATGGCAACCTGGAAAAAGAACAGACTAGCCCTGATGAAAAACAGACTGGTGCAAGTAAAAATGATACCCCAACCAACACAAAATATGAAGGCAGACAGCAAACCTGCCATAAAGAAATTTGGTAAATGCTGTAATTAAGCTATATATATATACGTAAAGTATGAAATAATATGTAAATTTAAATAGTTCTATGAATACAGTCCCCACCCCAAGACAGACAACACTCTTGCAGGCACGCGTTTATTGAAATTTACATGTTTAAGTATATGTGCAACTACAACTATATACAAGTTATTACAAGCATACATTAAGAAGTACTGTTGTATTATGCAGAAATTACACAGGTTTTTCATGCATGAGCATAAACATTTAACAAGACAAGTGTACAAAGGAAGTAAGAGTCGGTTAGAGTTCATGATGTAATTTAATATGTACTGTTGTATAATGACTATCAAGACAAAACTAAAAGCAAGCAAACAATGAATAAAATATTGCAGTTACAGAAAAAAATGCCTGAAAGTTGCATTGGAGGGGGCAAGGTCAAGGTTCCCCAAGAGAGTGACCAGTGACAAAGGCCGCTCCAAAACTCCCCTTGCCAAGAGGCCAGGTTTACTGTGTGTTAAAGGTGGAGGAAGGCAAAGCGACACCAAGGCAACCCTCAGATTAACAATCAAACAGATAACAAATTCAATTTCTTTAAAGCATACAAAACTCTCCCACAGTTAAAAGAAGTTTATAAAAAGTTTAAAGGGAGGGGGGTTAGGGATGGACGGGAAAGTAAAATTTTCATTCATGTTTCTCATCCAGTTGCAAAATTTATACTGAAGTTTAGACAGCAATGTTGGATCCAACACAATGAATGTGCCAACTATGTATGATTGTTTGTCAGTTCACACAGCAACCATGTCAAAGTGCAAAGGTTATCAGTCAAGGTTCAAGATAAGTTAGTATAGGTACTTATTATTATAAAACAAACAATATATGTATGTATAATGGGATAAGAGCCTTTTATTTACAAAACAGACAAGTACGACATGTTAAGCTTTCAACACAAACTAAGAAATTGTTAATAAACTAAAATTACTTAAAAGGCCCCACATAGAAACATAGTTTTTTTTTAAACGACTGGTTTATACAATGTAAATCTAACTGGTGGAGCAGTGTTGATGGGAAGGTGGAACACGTAACTGGTGGAGCAGTGTAGTGATGATGTACACATGACCAGACAAAGGTGTAGTGCAGGGCGATGAAGGGGAAGGGGGGAGGGTACGTGTTGCTCCAAGAACTTCTAACAACAATAATGCTGCAAATTAGCACTGAAGGTGAGAAAGTAAACAAACTCTGGCGGGAAAATAAGGCTGTGAACATTTACTGACACATGTACTATGGGCACTAATGAGGCACATGGCCAAGGTTAAGTAAACAATAGTTATTTAAACAAAGGTGCCAGCAAGAGGCAGTGAGTTGTAATGACATTGACACAATTGACATTAATTTAGCATATGACTTGACCTAGAGTAATGACTTTAAGATGACCTAGCCCTTAACTGAAAAGTTGTGACAAGCACAACCAATACAGTCAAGGTCCAAGATAAGTTAGCATAGGTACTTATTATTATAAAACAAACAATATATGTATGTATAATGGGATAAGAGCCTTTTATTTTACAAAACAGACAAGTACGACATGTTAAGCTTTCAACACAAAATAGACACACACAAACTAAGAAATTGTTAAGAAACTAAAATTACTTAAAAGGCCCCAAACCATTATTTGCGTAGGGTTTGTTGGAAAGTAGTGGCCACCGTGGATGAGGCTTTTGGTGTATGTTTGAAATAGTGGTTAATGGCAGATGAGGACCAACCCCCATGTGCTTTCAAATTTTGCAGAGGGACGTTGTGGTCAGCAGCCCAGGATACAGCTGATCGTCTGAATGCGTGTAACCCATAGTGAGCTGGGTTGAGGCCAAGGGACCTAATAATTTTTGTAAGGGTGGAGGAGACCATGGATGAAGTGAGGATAGCAAGTCTGGAGGGAAGGGGGAGGAGGAAAAGGGGGGAGGAGGGAGGGGCTGGAATCAATTCCAAGAGGGCCTTGAGGGCGGAAACTGGGCACAGAGGGGAAGGGGAGAGGGAGGGGATTTGAACCACTTGATGAGCATTTGAGGACTGCATGGACTTGCTCCATTTGAGGATAATGTGGGCCCCAGGGGGGCCCAATATTATGTCACCTCTGAGTAGGTTTCTAGTGACATCAAACGACTTAGCTGAAACAGGAACTACATTTGAAACGCAAAGTATGCCAACAAGAAAACAGCCTTATATACACATCCATACTTTAAAGTGTCACATTTACTTGTTATCTTTTGTAACATGCTAATGGTGATATTTGCTTTGAATCTTGGGACATACCTAGAGTTCATTGACACAGATTTTATGAATAAATGTACTTTTCTGTGAGCAAATGCAGCAATGTCAATGTCACAACACTTGAAGTAATGTCTCAGCACAGAAATGTAGCTGGTAAGGGCATGAGCCCTACTGCCGTTCTGAGTGAGGAATTCCAGGAATGCCAGGATCGAGTCCAGATCCTGCAGTGGAAACTGGAGCCAAGATATGAAGGCCAGATATAACTTGAATCTGGTGAGATAAGCTGACGCTGTACGGGGACGTAGGGCAGCCTCCAATCTTGAGTGAGCCTGACACACCAGACGTGACGCTAAGGGGCCTGCAATTATAAAAACATATTTGGTACACACCAGTCACCATTTACAGGCCAGCAGATGCATTTGGCAAGAAGATTTCTACAAAACTGATCCAATTCCTGGTTCGGGAACACCCTGGATAGAGCGTCAGCTTCCTGATTCTGGATGCCTGGTATATGTGAATAACTTAATTGAATGTCATGTGTGGCAGCCAACAACCAGATAGTTCTAACAATAGCCTGAAGTATTTGGTCCTTCATCCTACTGAATTTAAGAGAGAACATTACTGCTTGATTATCTATATGAAACATAACATGGTTACCCCTCCACGCATGCGCGAAAACCCGCAACGCTATCATGACGTTCAACATTTCCAAGTGTGTAATGCTTCAGCCAGCTGTGGCTGCAATATGACGTGAGACAGCACATGCGTTACCACTCCAGCACCCATTCCAGATAGCGAAGCGTCGACATAGACGTCGAGTTTGTGACGCATGGCAGGAAACAGAACTTTCCCATTGAACTTGACTAGAAACTGGATGAACCAGGCTAGATCCTTTTTCATGTCCTCAGACACTGTCACCCTCTGAGGCCACTGACGCAACGTGTTGAGCAACCGGTTGACGAAGATGCGTGACGCAGGGACGCACCTGTGCAGATAAATGAGCTTTCCCAATAGTGACTGCAGCTGCTTACGCGTTACTTGCTTTTTGGTAGTGAAATGACAGCACATGTCGAGAATTTGCAAGCATTTTTCCTGAGGTATGGTGACCATGCCTGAGGCGACGTCCACCTGAATCCCCATGCATATGAGAGCTGAAGTGGGCGGAACTACCTTCTTGGGATTGATGGGCAACCCTAGGAACTCAAAAAGTGAGTATAATGTGTCGAATTCCTGACGCGCGTTCTGACGCTTGTGGACGCAGATGACGTCGTCAATATAATTAAACATGCGGACGTTCTTTGACTGCATGATGTGACGTATGATGTGTTCTTTGGCACAGGGCACTTCCTGTTTTCATGCCCATTGGAATGCTTATATCAAAGTATGAGTTACCTTTCCACTGAAGACCCAACACGTCATATTCCACAGGGTCAACTCTTAGGTTTCTGAAAGCTCGACTTATGTCTATTTTTGAGAGGAGAACGTCATTACCCAAGTCTTGCACTGTATTAACTATGTCTTCCACTGAGGGGTATTTCAATGTGAAGTCGACGCTGTCGTAATGTGTGTTGCTTATTCTGTCATTGAGTGACGCCCCATATGGGTAGCTCATGTTTACAATAACCCTTCTGGTGTCGTCGGGCTTGGGACGGGATAACAGTGGGGAATAGTGTACTGGAAAAGGGATGTACTCACAAGGGCCTACAATGGCTTTATGCTGTGTTTCCTTTGTAAAATAAGTGTCAACATCTGCAGGAAAATTCGTGGCAGAGGGATGATTGTCACCACTGGTGTTGTACTGGAAATTATCTCTGTCTATACAAATAGGAAACCCGTATTCTAAATAGTCTAATAATTTTTGGTCGTGATAATTTGCACATAATAGTCTCCAATTTTTTATATTGAGTTCTGTTGGGACCTTGATCCTGCAACAATTATAATTATAGGTGCCACTGGCCTTGACTAGGGTGTGAGCTGCAAAAGCCCATTGGTCTAAATTGTTGATGTCTAATATTCTTGGTGGTCTAAATAGAGGGACGTCAATCACATTCGAGGGGACAAAGCCAAACCCAATATCTTGTGTATATGGTTCAATGCTCCTGGCCTTTTGATGAATGAAACACCAATCTAAATTAGTGTCATCACAATTACACAAATGCTTAATGAGGTCAGTTTCATTAAGAGCTTCATTAAAACTGTTTTCACTGTCACATGAACTAAAAACCTGAGACCTGTCACTATCAATACTGTATGTGTCCATACCACTGTCATTCGTATTTACAGAATGTGAATTCCCAAATACACAACTATAAGCGCCTACAGAATGCACTCTTGTGCTGATAGCGGTGCAGTCACATATATCTGATTTGCCAGACGTAATACTAGTCCATTTATTGTTATACAAGGGTTTGTTACTATTTAAAATTCGATTGGTGTTGACCAATCTATATCCAACATATCAGCTGGCATTTTTACTGTCTTTTTGTTCATTATTTCGCCTTCTTATACAGTCTTGGACTTTATGGTTACAATATTTGCCTACTTCCTGCAAACAGAATGAACACGCATGCTTGAGGATTTGCCCATTGTGTACATGGTCAGCATTGTGTTGGCATTGTTTTTGTTGAAGTCGTGACAAATTTTTTCCCTATTTCCACCTTTTGAGAATTTTTGCTGGGCTGGGGGCTGTTTAGATGCGATAACTTGTGCCGTGTTCCGGATCCGAACCTTCTCAATTTTATCCAGGTTTCTCCAGGTACACTTTCCCCTTTCTATGTCTTGAAGGAGGACCATATGTGCATGTTTAGCCGTTGCCCAGTTGGTCTCAATTGCATCTTGAAATAGATGCCTACTATATTCTATCATGTTGGTTCTTACAGTGGGGCTTTTTTCCTCTTACAGACATCCTAAAAATCCCACCATGAAGTGGCGACAGTTCTTTATATTCCGGGAGTTGGCCCCCCGGCCCCGGGAAACAATGGTGGTGGGGCCAGCTTATTTCTTGTTTTACTGCTGAATCCCCAGCCCTGTGTAAACCTGATTTAATTGTTTTATTACCTGTAGACGTATGCTGCTGTTTCCCTTGTAGACGCTCCAGTTGACGCTGGACCTTTATCTCATCGTCATTTTTGAGGAAGTCTATAGATACTTGCTCAGAACTGACCTTGCCAGATTGTGAGAGGTGAGAGTACGAGCTGTCCAGTGTGACGTCGTCATCAGATACATCATTGTTGCCCATGGATGTCTTGGAGCTGACGCGAGATTTGGCTGTATGACTAGTTGCACATGACCTGGAGCAGATATGGGACTTCTTGGGCGAGCTGTGGGAGATCTGAGATCTGTCTAATGGCTTCCCGGCACCCATTTGCTGCTCAAGTTGCAATTTTTTGTTCTCCAGGGCAACCATACGCTTCAGGATAAGGTCCAACTTGGCTTCCATGTTAGCACTAGCGGCCTGAGCACAGCCACTTGCACTTGATGAGCTGCTGCCAGATGAGCTGGATCCAGGGAGAGCCTGTTGTGCAGCTAACTAGTTTGGTGCGATGAAGCTGTCACTGTCCAGTTCCGAGTTTGAATCCAATACTGGGGCACTGGTATTAAGCAGTCTTTTGCACCTCACGCCCACTGGTCTACTGTGCTTGATGCCACATTTAGTACAGTTAGCTTGAGCTGCATTCTGTGATGCTGACATTTTATTATCCTACGCTATTTATCAGTAGAAGATAAAATACTCATTAAAACTTGTGTTAAACTTGTAAAATAGCTTTTGTAAAATATAAAATGTTACAGTGTAAACTGAAAAAAAAAGAAAAATCTCATAGCAAACTGGTGTATATCCAACTGTACGTGTTGCTCCAAGAACTTCTAACAACAATAATGCTGAAAATTAGCACTGAAGGTGAGAAAGTAAACAAACTCTGGCGGGAAAATAAGGCTGTGAACATTTACTGACACATGTACTATGGGCACTAATGAGGCACATGGCCAAGGTGAAGTAAACAATAGTTATTTAAACAAAGGTGCCAGCAAGAGGCAGTGAGTTGTAATGACACTGACACAATTCACATTTATTAAGCATATGACTTGACCTAGAGTAATGACTTTAAGTACACAAAAATTATGACCTAGCCCTTAACTGAAAAGTTGTGACAAGCACAACCAATAAACCCAGTGACAAGTCTGTTAACTGGGCCAGAATAGACTGGTACCCCAAACTACCCCAGAAGGTGATTCGCAATAATAAGACACTTTCTTGGTGTCAGGACTAACTTCTGTGGCACTTAGACGCCCCAAGTGAAAGGTGAACTGGACTTAAGATACAAGTTGTATGTTGATTAATAAATGTGTTAGGCTAAAACCCTCGTGGCATGTTACAATACCATACTAAAGGCAAAAACTGTGTTTTAACCGAAAATGTCTTGGTTTTTGCATATATTTAGTAAGAAAATACTTTGATCCTGTTCGTAGGACCATTAAATATAATGATGTAACAAAGTAAAAAATTATCCATGTGAAAATTACCTAACTTCTCATTTATATTGTTAATCTTTCTTAGCCGCATAATTACCATTGATGTATTGGGTAAACTTTATTCTGGCTGAGATGGTTCAGTCCAAAGTAGATTTCTAACAGCTTTTTACTTTGAAACCAAAAAATCTCAGATGTTGGAATTCTTACATGGGTACATTATAAAGATGTAAAGTTTTTTTACTGACACTATCAAAAATCAGTGTTTCTGTATATAAGCCCCTATAAAATGACCCGAATCTTGGATGTGTATAAACAGGGTAGATTGGATGTATTTATGATATCACACTCAATGTCTGATTTAATTTCAAAATCTGACTTCCAATCCAGCTACAGATCAGATCACTCTGTCCTTGAACTCACCATAAAACTTCATAATTTTAAGGTGGATGGAAATTCAACAGTCTACTTAAAAATAAGGATTATTTAACTGATGATGCAACATTAAATGTCGCTGTTTAAGTAAATCCACAATTTTTTTGCCTGTAACATATACATATTATACTATCAAATATTTTTGCATTTTTTTTTTGGTAAAGATGAATGTATTTTGCTTGTTTCAAAGACAATGGAAAGTTTTGTACATGAACATTGGTGTAGTTAATATTTTGATAGAATGAAGCCTCAACTAAAATACTTAAATTGGCTGGGATCAATACCTCTTTCATCTGTAACAATTTTGTTTGGAACTTAATTTGTTCTCTATGGTCATAATAGCGTCATAATTGAACAAATTACATAGACAGTAATACTTTAAAAAGTGATAAAATAATCCAATACTGTGTAGAAGATTTGGCATATTCCAAAAAAATATAACATAATGTTATACTAGTATCATCCGATATAACAGAAATTAAGTTAACCTGATACTTACTAAATTTGTTGATTTCCTTTAAATAATATATATAAAGAGATTTATAATTTTTAAAATTGAACTTACAACTCTTACGGATATGCATTATAATCAGTTAATTGCAGAAATCTGTAAGCTATTAGAATATAGAAACATGCCTTTTCCAGTAATTTCCATGTGACCTTTATTTATGTAGTACACATACGTAGTTATTTCTTTTAATTTGTTGTTTGTAACCGATTTCATATAGCAGTCCTGGTAATTTCTGTATCACACCAATCAACACATACACGGATCACTGATATCCTGTGTTCACCAAAGCTTAAATTTATGTCCTTTTCTTCTTTGTGAATGTGTAAGCATGGTGCCTATACTTGGAGTATAAGTTCATTGTGTATTTGCCTTGGCCTTTCAAATAGAAAAGATGTGTTTTAGTCAGAACTGTGTTTTTATTGTGTGTGTTTGCAACAAGGAAATTAGACAAATTCATTTAATCAACAATTAATTCTTATATATCTGCTGTTAAATTATTGGAATAATTTTGAAATTGAAAGTTGAATTAATTACTATGTCTACCTTTCTGTAGAATTAAGGAGTACAGGTAATCCGAGAGCTGGTCTCGGTATATTGGGAGACTTGAGATATTATTTTAAAGGAAATAAAATCACAGATACTGAACAAGACTTGAATACTTGTAACTCTAAGCGGATCAAAGTATTATGGCTCGATCAGGGATTTGTTATCCTCAACAAAATATGATGTTAACACTTTTGAAGAAATGATTAAATTAGTTCACGATGACACGTTCAACTGTAAAGCATGTTCATGTGGACAAACTGTGTCTGAGTTTGTAACATAACTCTGGGAATTGTGAGAAAATGTAAATTTAGTGACCAATTTGATAATATGCTGAGAGAGCGCCTGGTGTGTGGAGTGGCTGATCCAGTAATACAAAGGAGACTCCTGCAAGAATAAAAACGTTTCAGTTAAAGGAAGCTTTGGGATGGCCCTGGCAGTGGAAGCTGCAGCAGAAAGTATAGCAGATTTACAGGGCAGTACAATTCATAAGCTTTGTTTCACAACCCAAACCCTGACCAGGGCATAATCAGTGTACGTCAACTCAAAAAGCCATCTCTGATGAATGCTGCAGATGTGGGAAAAACACCAACCTTTAGGATGTGTGGTAGACAAAATGTAGGAAGCTGAAGGGTGGGATGGCAACAATAATGCACAATCATGGACGGGAACACATCAGACTAAACATAAAAAAACACAGTGTGAGTGTCAACTTGGCAACCAGAAGGAGCAGAGGGCAGACAAAACCCAGCAAAAAGCAACACAAGCAATTTTTGAAACATACACAGGTGAACAGATAGATGTCTTGGGCATGTTCCGTATGTAGGAACTCAGAACTGCCACTAGTTGTAGTAAAGAGGACACAGCCTTGTCTTTTGGCACATGATTGGCTGAATAAAATTCAGATAAACTGGGTTGAAGTAAAGTTTGTCCAAAATGATTTAGACAGGTTGCTGCACAAATAATAATAGGATTCATAGAGCGTAAAATTGATATAAATCCTCTAATGCCCTTAAGTTCAAGAAGAGATAGTCCAGGGACAGACATGGGTCAATATCCAAAAAAGCGCCCAACAGGGTATAACTAAGGTGGGGGTATGCCAGCTTAACAAGTAAGTCTTTAGCTGATTTCTGAAACCATCTATTGTTTGCTCAGATCAGACAGTTTGTGGCAGCTTGTTCCAAAAAGCTGGTGCGGCTACTGCAAAGCCACATCAACCTATTTGCTTCTTAGAGTGGGTTGAGGAAAAAGATAGCCTTTTGCTGCCAGTGAGACCACTCGATCTAATTAAAGCTAATAGATAAGGGGGTCGGGAAAAATCGATAGCCTTGAATACCAAAAGCTTATACTTAAAGAGCATACAATGTTGAATTGGAGGCCAGTGGAGTTTTTTCAAAAAGGATGTTACATGACTCATTTTGTCAAGTCTGAAGATAATGTGACACAGAGCATTCTGGACTCTCTGTAGTTTAGCTATGTTGGGCTTGCTTACCCCATAAAGTAGAGAGTTTCAGTGGTCCAATAAGGACTGCAAATTCGTAGCAAATCACGAAGATGATACAAACATGCCCGACAAACCTTGGCAATATGACTGTCAAAAGAGTTGTATGTGTCAAAGATAATACCCAGGTTCTTTACTTCCAGCAATGGAGAGATATTGTTTTGAAGAATTGGGACAGGGAAATTTGGTGCAAGCGACTCTTTGATGGCTGTGTGACCTATGATGATAAATTCATTTTTTTCCGGGTTGAGTTTTAGCTTAAGACCATCCATCTACTCTTGTACTAACTTGAGACACTCGGTCAGCTCTTCCATGCTAGAATCAAAGTTTCTGGAGTCAACTGCTAAGTAGATCTGGGTGTCATCAGCATACAGGTGTCTTTCCTGAGTCCACTGAGAGAGATAGATCGTTTTGCATCTTCAACAATGTGGTTTCAGTGGAGTGGGAACTCTTGTAAGCAGACTGGTTGACATTTAAGATCCCCTCCTGTGAAATAAATTCATTTAGCTGCTTTGCAACAATGTTCTCGATGAGTTTTGATATTAAACTCAGGTTTGACACTAGCCTATAGTTTTTGAGGATATTTCTATCAAGGCTTGGCTTCTTTTGAAATATTATGATGAAATTTAGGAAGTCGTGAAAAAAATAACTGTTGTCAAAACCAGGATAGAAATTTACACAGAAGCCAAGACCTGTGCCGTATGCATTATGGAATATGCTAGATCTCAATCATGTTTATAAATAGTTTTTCCATTATGATCTAATCTAATCTACTGCTTTGCAGGTTGTGGGTGAGATCGAGAGGGAAGGAGACTAAGTTGGGAAGTTAGAATTGAAAAGGTGGGTTTTGAGGTGTTTCCTGAATGAAGCGACAGAGGGACTGTTTCTTATTTGGAAGGGGAGAGAGTTCCAAAGAACTGGGGCATAGTGACTAAAAGAATTTGAGAAGTGTTTAATTGATTTATGAACTCTGTGGTCAAAAGTGGGGGTATGAAGGAACTTGAGTTTAGGGGTACTACGCCTAGTATTTCTGAAGGAAGTATAGGGGTGAATTAATTCTCTTAGGTAAACAGGTTGACTTTGGTTGAGGATTTTATATGTAATGAGGCCAATTTTGAAATGTACCCTATACCTGACTGGAAGCCGATGGAGTTTTTTCAATTGAGGAGTGATGTGAGAAAATTTTGAGGAACGGGTGACAACCCTGCAGAGTGAGTTTTGCACTAGTTGAGCAATAAGAACAAGGAATTGCAGTAGTCGAATCTGCTGCTCACCAAAGCATTTGCTAGAAGAACTGATGTTTTAAGGTCTAGAAGGGGACGAATTCTGTAGAGGTCTCTTGCATGCACTCTAGTGGACTTTATGACCTGTGACACATGGTCTGTAAAGGTAAAATTGGAATCAAACACCACTCCGAGGTTCTTAACACTTTGTGCTGGTGAGACCTGATTACCAAGAATATTGATTGGAAAATGAGGAAGGAGTTGTTTACGGTTGTTTTTCGAACCTATCAAAATGAACTCGGTTTTTCAGGGTTGAGTTTTTAAAATTTATTTGTGAACATGAAATTTTGGATATCGTTTAAGCAATTCTGTAGTTTTTGTATACAGTGACAAAAATTTGCTGGAGAGAGTGAAATGTGTAACTGGGTGTCATCGGCGTAGAAATGGTAATTAATACTTCTGGGAGATTGAATGATGGAGCTGATTGGGTTGGTGTAGAGGGAAAAGAGAATTAGACCAAGGACGGAGCCCTGGGGGACTCCATACTGGAGGGTAACAGGATGTGAGAGTGTGCTGCCTACCTTGACCGAGTGTGTCCTTCCTGACAGGTATGATTTGAACCAGCTGAGTGCCAGTTCACTGGTTCCATAGTAACCATTAAGTCTGTCCAGGAGAATGGTGTGGTGTTACATATATTGGACACTATATTAGTACATTGTATATTACATATATTAGGCACTATATTAGTGCATTGTTTAATTTAAGCTTTATGTTTATACATTGTCATAAAAGATAATTGTGTTGTTGGTTCTTTTTGTGTGTTAACATTTAAAGTAAGGGAGTTATTGACTTTTGTGTTTTAGTGTTTATTGATCTGTTCACAGACTGGGGGAAATCCCCCCCTCAGTGGTTATGTTAGATTTGGGGAAACCCAATTACCAGTAGTTTCTAGAGCTTCCTCCTTTGGCCTAGATGGCTCAAACTTTTGTGAGTTGGTTCTGTACAATTCCAGAAGGAATCTGTGAATGTATATAAGGAATGTACATCTGACCACAAGAAAACTTTGTATTCGCTGGCTATAAGGAGAGCTATTGTGTTTTGGAATATAATATAACTTGTGTTGCTGTGAACTTTTACTGGAGTGAACTAGATACATTGTCTGGACAGATTTATTGCACTTTGGATATTTTTGGATATTGTACAGTTATATAACAGAGAGTGGATTTACTGCATTTTGGACATTGTCCATATCTTGGAGCAGACAGTACAATTGTGTTAACTCTCTAAAAATCTCCAGACAGACCTTCTGTGTGACTGGATATATAAAGGATAGCAGGACAAGCACCTTTTGTGTTGTTGAGTGTGAGACAGGTCACAAGATATAGATATCTGTGTGTGAGTGAACATTGGACAGATCACAGGACAGACCACAGGACATTGGACAGACCACAGAATATACTACAGGGCGGATTACGGAACAGATTGCTGGATACGGCGGATAAATTTAACTCATAATCTCTGTGGTCAGGTCAGCTAGAGCTTATTATTGTATTAGTGTGTTTAGTTAAGAGCATACCAGTTGACTGTAATCATTATTGTTGACTATTAAATAAATTTGTTAAGTTCAACTTTTTGCTTTTTCTGTTACAACTTAAAGACAACCGGTAATTGCTACCGTGCTTGCCCGTGACCGTAACAGTGGTCAATGGTATCGAAAGCGGCGGAGAGATACACTAAGGTGAGTCCTGTAACAGACCCTTTGGCCATATTGAGAAGCATGTCATTGTGAATATTAAGGAGGGCACTTTCCGTAGAATGGTGTTTTCTATAAGCCAATTGGAAGGCAGTCATCAGACTGGCTTCATCAAGGTGAGTCTGTAGCTGGACTGCCACTACCCTACTATCTTTGAAATAAAGTTTAATTTTTGAAAACTTCTTTGTCTAAGAAACAATTTTTTTTAGAATTGGGGTTACAACCGGTAATTGCTACCGTGCTTGCCCGTGACCGTAACAGGAAAATTAGGGGCTCGTCCGGGATCCAACCATTTGATTACAACCATTTGATCAACGGTTCAATTAACATTTTGAAAATCCATTTGATTTAGTAATTGGTTACAGTCAACAGTGCTCAAAATGGCTAGTGCTAAAGAGTTTGTACAGTCACCATCTATAGAAGTTCTAGAAACTTTTAAAAAAGATATGTTAATGCAGATAGCGCAAGAGTTACAGTTAGAGGTAAAAAGGTCAACACGTAAACATGAACTTAAAAGGCTTATTGTTGAACAGTTGGTTGATGAAGATGTTTTACCTGATAGTTGTTTAGAAGTGTATAAGCCTCTACCGATGGAACCTTCTGGGCAATATGAGATCAGGCGATTAGAAATTGAAAGAGAGTTAAGACTTAAAGAGCTTGAAACTCAAGCTCTAGCTCAACAACGAAAAGAAGAGCCTGAAGCTCGACAAAGAAAAGAAGAGCTTGAGGCTAGAAAAGAAGAGCTTGAAGCTCAAAAATATGAAAAAGAACTTGAGCTTAAACATGAAAGAGAAATGAAAGCTTTAGAATTAAATGCTCGTCGAATTGCCCATGAAGAGTCCATTGCTACCAAATTTGATTTGGGTAAAAATGTGCGACTGGTACCACCTTTTAATGAGTCCGAGGTTGATAAGTACTTTCAACACTTTGAAAGAGTAGCTCAAAATTTGAAATGGCCTATAGACCAGTGGCCTTTATTGCTGCAAAGTGTTTTGAGGGGAAAGGCCCAGGAGGCATACACGGCTTTGCCAATTTCTGAATGTGTGGATTATAACTCTGTCAAAAATGCTATTTTGAAAGCATATGAGTTGGTACCAGAAGCATATCGTCAAAAATTCAGAAATTATCGTAAACAAGAAAGTCAAACTCATGTTGAATTTGCCCATGAGAAAGAAGTGTACTTTGACACATGGTGTAATTCTAGGGGAGTAGGTACCGACTTTGAAAAACTTAGGCAAGTTATTTTGATTGAAGAGTTCAAAAGGTGTGTTCGTGATGACACTAAAACCTATCTAGATGAACAGAAAGTTGAAAATTTGGCAAAAGCAGCAGCTTATGCTGATGACTATGCGCTAACTCACAAGTCCACTTTCAACAAGAATAAGTCCTTTGGTCCTGCTAAAAAGTCTTATCCAGAAATAGGAAAGAAATCTGAAAATGTAGCTCCAGAAAAGAGTTCAGATAAGGGTCAAACCTCAAATCAGACTATGAGTAAGGATAGGAAGCCCAGATCCTTTGCTCCTGTGTGCCATTATTGTAAGAAACCTGGGCATGTTATGTCTGACTGTTGGCTCTTAAAGAAGAGAAGAGAAAAGGAGGCAACACCCAACGCCTTTGTGTCTAGCAAGTCTAACTGGCGTTCAAATCCCAATAGAGCAGAGTCTAGTATTGGTTTAGACAAGTCTGAGATTATTAGGGAAGAGTTCAAACCTTTTGTGTCTGAGGGTTTTGTATCTTTGGAAAGTAGTTCCAGTCAGGTCCCCATTAAGATATTAAGAGACACTGGAGCTACTCAGTCCTTACTTTTAGAAGGTGTATTGCCATTGAGTATAAGCACATCTACTGGTGAGAGTGTCATTGCTCAAGGTATTGAAGGAGGCTGTGTGAACGTTCCCTTGCATAAGGTCAACTTAGTATCAGACTTAGTTACTGGTTCTGTTGTTGTGGGTACCAGGCCCACTTTACCCATTAAAGGGGTATCTTTGTTATTGGGAAATGATCTGGCAGGTGGAAAGGTAGTTGCTGATCCTAAGGTTACTTCTAAGACGATCACTTTGGTTAGCACTGAGAAATTAGAAGAGGTTATTCCTGGTATTTTTCCCTCCTGTGCTGTGACTCGAGCTATGGCCAAAAAGGCCCAAGAAGAACCAAAAGATTGTAAACAATCTACAGATGTCTTAGTTGATTTGTCAGATACATTCTTGAACAACTATGACCATGATGTGCAGAATTCTAGTGATACAAATCCCAAGGCCAGGGTAGATTCTGAAAAACAAGACTCAATTGACTGTCAAGATGTATCACTTTCAAAATCAAAATTGATTTCAGAGCAGGAAAATGACCCTGAATTAGCTCCTTTATTCAAGTTGGTCTTGCCACCAGTAGAGCTAGATAAGGTCCCTGTAGGCTATTATGTCAGAAATGGTGTACTTATGCGAAAGTGGAGGCCACCAAATGTCCCTGCATCTGAAGAATGGTTAGTAGTACACCAGATTGTTGTGCCAAAAGTGTACCAAAGTGAGATATTAAAATTGGCTCATGAATCTCCAATGGGTGGCCATTTAGGCATCAACAAAACTTACAACAAGATAACCAAACATTTCTATTGGCCTCAAATTCGGCACTGTGTGGCAGAATTTTGCAAGACTTGTCACATTTGTCAAATGGTAGGAAAGCCAAACCAAAAAATTCCTGTAGCTCCTCTCAAACCCATTCCAGCATTTGAGGAACCATTTAGCAAAGTGATAATTGACTGTGTAGGTCCCTTACCAAAAACTAAATCCAGAAACAAATATCTTTTGACCATTATGTGCGCCTCAACCAGATTTCCCGAAGCCATACCATTGACCAACATAACAGCTCCCAAAATCTCAAAAGCTCTGGTTAATTTCTTTACTCTAGTTGGCTTACCAAAAGAGATCCAGTCAGATCAAGGGTCAAATTTTATGTCAGGACTATTTCAACAGGTTGTATTTCAGTTAGGTGCCAAACAGATCACATCTAGTGCTTATCACCCAGAATCCCAAGGTGCACTTGAAAGGTTCCATTCCACTTTGAAGAATATGATTAGGACATATTGTTTAGACAATGAAAAAGATTGGGATGAAGGCATCAGCTTATTATTGTTCGCAGTTAGAGAATCTGTTCAAGAGTCTTTAGGCTTTAGTCCCTTCGAGTTGGTCTTTGGCCATTCAGTCCGTGGTCCTCTCAAGCTGTTGAAGGAAAATTGGTTATCTGAGAACACCGAGAGCCTAAATCTGTTAGATTATGTCTCGAAGTTCAGAGATAAGTTGAAGAAGGCTTGTGAGCTGGCGCAACAAAATTTGAAAATTTCTCAGTCAAAAATGAAGATGCTTTATGATAAGAAATTACAAAATCGTATCTTCAATCCTGGAGGCAAGGCTTCAGTGTCATCACCTGGCCAAATGAATAAACTACAGGCCAGAGATCTAGGGTCATACCCAGTAGCAAGGAGAGTAGAAACTCTCCAAAAGACCATTAAAAACTGTGATAACAGACATTCAAACCAAATGTGGGAAATAACTATGGTAAAGCCATACTTCGAAAGAGGTATAACATAGCTTATGATGGCTATTAATAGAAACACTGTTAAAGATAGGAATTCAGTGTATAAACAGGACTTTGAAAAAGTAACATATGGCGTCCGCATGGATACGCCCTGTCCAGAAGCTGTATTTAAAGTGTAATTTATATACCTGTAATTAGTAAGTTTATAAAGGTTATACATGGTACTAATTTTACTTTTGTATTTAGACAAAAATGTTTTGTAAAATGTTATTACCTGTGTTTGTATACATCATGAAAATCTCTTGTAAAATTTTGTAATCCCTTGGTTTCCAAAATTTTTCTTTAAGGGGGGAGGTGTTACATATATTGGACACTATATTAGTACATTGTATATTACATATATTAGGCACTATATTAGTGCATTGTTTAATTTAAGCTTTATGTTTATACATTGTCATAAAAGATAATTGTGTTGTTGGTTCTTTTTGTGTGTTAACATTTAAAGTAAGGGAGTTATTGACTTTTGTGTTTTAGTGTTTATTGATCTGTTCACAGACTGGGGGAAATCCCCCCCTCAGTGGTTATGTTAGATTTGGGGAAACCCAATTACCAGTAGTTTCTAGAACTTCCTCCTTTGGCCTAGATGGCTCAAGCTTTTTTGAGTTGGTTCTGTACAATTCCAGAATCTGTGAATGTATATAAGGAATGTACATCTGACCACAAGAAAACTTTGTATTCGCTGGCTATAAGGAGAGCTATTGTGTTTTGGAATATAATATAACTTGTGTTGCTGTGAACTTTTACTGGAGTGAACTAGATACATTGTCTGGGCAGATTTATTGCACTTTGGATATTTTTGGATATTGTACAGTTATATAACAGAGAGTGGATTTACTGCATTTTGGACATTGTCCATATCTTGGAGCAGACAGTACAATTGTGTTAACTCTCTAAAAATCTCCAGACAGACCTTCTGTGTGACTGGATATATAAAGGATAGCAGGACAAGCACCTTTTGTGTTGTTGAGTGTGAGACAGGTCACAAGATATAGATATCTGTGTGTGAGTGAACATTGGACAGATCACAGGACAGAGCACAGGACATTGGACAGACCACAGAATATACTACAGGACGGATTACGGAACAGATTGCTGGATACGGCGGATAAATTTAACTCATAATCTCTGTGGTCAGGTCAGCTAGAGCTTATTATTGTATTAGTGTGTTTAGTTAAGAGCATACCAGTTGACTGTAATCATTATTGTTGACTATTAAATAAATTTGTTAAGTTCAACATTTTGCTTTTTCTGTTACAACTTAAAGACAACCGGTAATTGCTACCGTGCTTGCCCGTGACCGTAACAGTGGTCAATGGTATCGAAAGCGGCGGAGAGATACACTAAGGTGAGTCCTGTAACAGACCCTTTGGCCATATTGAGAAGCATGTCATTGTGAATATTAAGGAGGGCACTTTCCGTAAAATGGTGTTTTCTATAAGCCAATTGGAAGGCAGTCATCAGACTGGCTTCATCAAGGTGAGTCTGTAGCTGGACTGCCACTACCCTACTATCTTTGAAATAAAGTTTAATTTTTGAAAACTTCTTTGTCTAAGAAACAATTTTTTTTTAGAATTGGGGTTACATGGGCCTGCTTAAAATGCTAGGACACTTACCTTGTTCTAGAGAGGCATTGATTATTGAAGTGATGGGGGTAATGAGAATGTCCAGATATTCAAGAACAAGAAAAATGGGCCAAGGGTCAAGGGAACATGATTTAGTAGGAGATTCTAGAATGATTTTGGTACCTTGATCTTCAGTTACCGTAGAGAAAGGGGCAAACATGGGTGGAGGAGAGTCCGGAGTGATGTGTTTGAAATTCAGTAAAGTAGAGAAAATTGAGTGTATTTTTTCAATTTTTTTCTGTAAAGAACTCCACAAATCTGTCAGCCAAAAGCTGAGGGGATTTATCGATGGTAGGATCTTTGCTGGGATTCTGTGTAACACATCACCCAGGACTCGCCATAGTTTTGTGGGTTGTGGCGATTGTCCCTAATTTTTGCTTTAAGGAATTCAGATTTGGCCTGCATGCAAATTTTATTGTATTGGTGGACTTTCTGCATGTATTGGGATCTATTGAAGGTAGATTTATTTCGGTGCCATATACGTTCAAACAAATGCTTGGTTCTTTGGTTCAATTACCGCTTTGTTCACCCTTCCTGGGATGTACTTCGCCTTGGTATTTTTGGAGTGTGGTGGTGCATGTTTGTCAATAAGGGTGGACAAGGTAGTGTGAGAGAGGAGAGTGTCAGCTTCCTCGGATGGATTATTAAAGAGTTCAGAAGCAAGGAGATCTGTTTTCAATTTCTCTTTATCAATTTTATGGTATTTACCAAAAGTTTCAGTCGCATTGGTTTGAGATATGGGGGTTGAGAGGTTTAGGGTAAAACTAATTGAAAAATGATCAGAAAAGGCGTCAGTAGTATGGACATGGGAAATATTGTCATTGTTGGATTTGGTTAAAACCAGGTCAAGTGTATGTCCACGAATGTGAGTTGGGAATTTAACTTTCTTGATTAAATCAAATGAATCAATCAGCAAATGAAAGATTTTTGAATTTGAACATGTTGTTTGGAGGTGAAAATTGAAGTCGCCGATGATCACCAGATTTTCCGTGGTATGGTGAATGTCCCCCAGAAGTGATTGAAACTGTTCAAAAAAGGATGTAGTACTGGAGGACGGTGGTCTATATATATTGAGAAAGTAAAAGGATTCTTTGTGAAGGGATATCTTAAGGAGCAAATTTTCGAAGGTGGTGCAGGTCTTTGTTGGAACTATGGAAGGATTCAATCCATCTTTGACAAAAAAGCCAAATCCTCAACCGCAAGATTATAGCCTGGTGGGGTGATTTCGGACAGATTTTCACTCGTGGTGTCAGGTCTAATCTAGGTCTCAGACATGGCAAAGAGATCAGTGTCATTATCAGAAATAAATTTTGCAATGGCAGGATATTTGTTGTGTATTGACCTAATATTTACGCAGGTGACCTTCGGACACCTGAGTGGTCCTGGGTTTGGGTTTATGTCACGAGCAAGCAGGAGTAGGATGAAGAGACGGAAAGGTGGTAGGGCAGCTGGGATTGAAATTGAGGATTTGATAATAAAATGTAGGCAGAAAGTGGTGGTGGGGGGTTTGAAGGGGCAGAAACTGACAACATCAGGACACTGAATGCTTGTGTTACTGTGGTGCTGATATGCAGCAATGACTGGTTGGATTGCAGTAAAAAGTATAGGAGTATCATACTTGAGGTCTTGGTGGGGTTAGAAGTTAGAAACTTGGCATTTTTCCATGAAATTAGTGGATTAGAGTGGTTAGTAAGTTTGTAATGCGAGTGTGATGGTCCCCGATAACAGGGAATGTGAGCAATAAAAGGGGATCAAATGATAAAATAGGCAGTTTAGATATGTAAATATCAAATAATTGTGCCAAAAGGGGAGATTAAAAAGATTATTTTGTTTATTGTTTCAGCAATGGCACCAAGGCAGACGTAGAGTGAGTTTGATGAATTTTTGAAATAACGGTAGGTTATTTTTCAAAAAACGGTACTTCCCTAACGGACACACGCCACATTCAAAGAATCACAATGAACAGACTGACAGTCCTTATGAGTCATCAACAATGGACAACAATAAACACTAATATAGGGCTATTTTGTTATAATAGACTCTCCTATGGCCCATCATCGGCACCAGGCATTTTTAAGAGGTGATGGAGCAGCCACTTACTAATACATCCAAGCTGGTGATCCGGCCTGATGATATTTTGTTCACTGGTAAGATCTCACCTGAAAATCTATTTTGGTACAAAGCGAGTGTGCAGATAACATTTCAAAGTGGTACAGTGTCATTGCAAAAACACACCTACATTCTCCCCCAGAGAAACTGCTGTCAAACTTAGTAATGCAACAACCCCGCAGGAACAGAACCATGGAGGATGTCGTGGCCGAGGCAACTATTGTTGTCGTCATTACACAATTAGGAACCACAACCATACATCCCAAATGTATGAACAAATTCATAAAACCAATGTCAACTCAGAGGTTTCCATTGCCAGGACACAATGAACTTGACTTCCTACTGGTATACATATCACATTGTGTATTTACTCAGCTTGTAACATTTTTCACAGGAAAACAATTGGGGGAATATGTACAAGGATAAACGTAGAAGGATTTCATTTGAACCTAAGCCTTCCATACTACAAAGTAAACTCCTCGGATTATGTGAATCAAAGTTTACAACATAATAAATCACACTCTCTTCTAAGCAGAGCTACATATCCAAAATTGCATATCGGCCATTTTGTGTTTCTTCCATATCTTGTGTTCCAAAAAAAAAAAAAATCCCAAATTCAAATCCCAGAATTCTAAGCGGCCATTTCTCAGTTCCACGCTTCAGTAATGTAGGTATACGCAATGTAGGAAATAGAGTTCAGTATAATGATGCTATGGTTACACTGGACATCAAAAATGGTTTCTTTAATATTCCCATACATGCAGACTTCTGACATGGCAAGGAGACTTTTAAATGTGGAATGTCTTACCATTTGCATGCAAGTGTAGTCATATCTTCTGCTACAAGTAGTCTCCTATCTTAGATAATGTCATGTGGGAATGTCTATGTTGATGACTTTCTCGTATGTGCTGAAACTTCTGTAATTCAAGACCACAAACAGATGATGACTCAACCTCTGCTAAAACTAGGCCTACATGTCACCTGCAACAAACCTGAACTTATTACGTCTACATCAGGGCCCAACATAGGCTGCAGAATTAACACTGACACAAAAAGAAGGTAAGTGGTTATCATATGAGATGACTACATCAGATAATCAGAAACGCACTCTCCAATGGATACCGTCTACTACTACCATCAGAGGATTAGCCAAAATTAACTGGACTCTAAAACAATGATCCTAGTAGTTTAAAGTTGAAATGAAATCTTGAAGTTCTTGATACCTAGAGCACTAAGATCAGAATAAGTCATCTTATTCACGTTCTCCTACCCTACAGTTTAGGTCACAATACCAAGAATTCAAAACAATTCTATAGGTTAGTCAGCCTTAAAATGACCTGGCGGCAGCATAAGTAATCTGTTATTTTGGTTGAATTCTACAAATTTGAGTAAAATCATTTGGTAAAACAAGGCAATTTTTACCAGAGTTTTTCAGGATTCATGGAAAAACCAGCACACATCTATTCTCCCGCTCAGGATTAAGTTGGTGAGATTTTTGCCCTTTTTGTGAATAAGCTGAGGGTTACAGGTTCAAATCTTCACAGATGGTGGGTGAGCAGGGAGACGACCTGCACAGTATTTAAGTGGGGTCGCACCTTTGGCCTGCTCGAGAGTGGGGCGCCTCCAGTCTGTAGAGTGCCGGGGTGCTGTCAGCCTCATGGCCTCTGGTTATGGGATGTGTCACCCCAGTGGTTGGGGGTGGTTGCAGGGGGTAAAACTGACCCCTCTAGGTTATGGTGTCAAAGCTGGGTCCCGTTCCATAAGGTACACATACATGATGGATCCCTGTCCACAAGGCACCAATTTAAGGGGAATCTCTAACTTTCATTGGCGTCCCTGTTCATAAAGCACCCATGCAGGGTGGATCTGTGGGTCCATGGGAATCTGGTGATGGTACCGGCAGCTCGACCAGCTAGGGGGTTTACATGGGGGGGGGGGGGGGGGGGGGGGGGGTATTGTAATGGTTTCCTCTGCCCATAAAAACTACAGGGCGTTATATGACCTGTACAGTGTTGAAAGTAACGTAAAAGGGGCCACGGTGGCAGAGTGGTAACACAGAACCCTAACAAACTCTATGTAATGGTTTCCTCTGCCCTTCCAACTACCCGTCGTGATATGACCTGTACAGTGTTGAAAGTGACCTAAAACCCCAAATAAATAAACTAACAAAATAATTGTATTTTAATGCACGCAAATAGTCAATAATGATTTATTTATGCACGTGAAAGTTCAATTATGTGTGAACATTACATGTATTTTTATTGTCTATCCATACAGAGGGATATACGTAGCAGAATGTATTTTTTTTGTCTACAACGGTTCCTCCGTACCATGGATAATTAATGTCAACAGCTTCCAGTTTTTCACTGATATCTCGGAAACTTAGTTACCTACAATTATGTACTATATATCATTACAAAGGTATTGATTCTGCTCGTGCTTTTTTGCATAAAAATCAATGCAGAAATGATGTTGCCTATGCTTTTTGACTGTCTTACTCAAATTCTCTTGTTATATATTCATATTATTTAACCTATAAATGGTACAAAATAATGAATAATAAAAGTAAAACATCCCTGAGCAGATATATACAGAAAAATATGTCACTCATGAAGTTTAACAATTTAATACTTGTGGTATACACTCGTGTAATTTTGTTATCTTTATTTGTAATACGTATATCTTTTCTGTATACGTCATTCGGGAAGTTTTCCTTTTATACACATTTCTCAACATGTTATACAATTTCTTACATTCGCCATATTTATAAATGTTTAAAGAAAAATGGTGAAAGTGGACAGGAATATACTGGTATTCCCTGGTTTTAATGACAAAGGAATATGTGTAATCCCTAGCTGAAAATTATTGTGAATGCATCTTTGTAGTTTTCTGAAATAATTTTCTAGTGTTTATATACTACAAACAATATAATCTCCCAAAATGGTAGGGAAAACATAAGTTTTACTTTATTGAATGATGATAATATTATATGAGTGCATTGCATGAGTATTACATTGTTAATTTTGAAAGAGTGATTTATTTTGTATGATGTATGAGTAAAATTCACATTTAAACAACAACACATAAAGACTGTGTCTTACTTACGAGGATAAAGTGAACATAAACATTTGAATTATTTTGCAAATAATTATGTCTTTTTTGTCAAAAATATTGGTCAGTAATGAATACTGAATTGAAAATTGTAAATTCTATTAACTCAAAACAACTGTCTATTTTGGAAATTCTTAAACAGACAACTCTGTAAATGAAAATGTTAAAGTTAATATTTATGGACAGGATATGAACTTGAAATTATATGTCACAATAATGTGGGTGTTCCACCACACGACTAAGGCTCCCGATTAAGGGTTTTTGAGGATCGGTTTCAAAAATTTGCTTAGTCCCAGGCGTCCTGTAAGGGTCGGTTGTGGTTGGTTGAGGCCGTGTAAAAAATCAAACATGTTTGATATTTCTCCCGACCCCAACTGATTATTTTTTCCGGCCATAAACAAAATGTCCAGTCCCAGGCTTCCCCAGCCTCCTCAGACCAAATTTACACAGTCGTATGTTGTCCCAGGCCGCCTGCGACTCTTAGTCGCCGACCCTTAGTCCCCGACCCTTGGTACCTTAGTCCCAGGCCTCCTGCGACCCTTAGTCCCATTGCAAAACAAGAATCGGCTATCTCGGTCTGGGGACGCCTGGGGACGCCTCAGGACACCTTGTGGGGTCGGGACTTAATCGTGGGTTAGTCAGGGCTTAGTCCCAGGAGGCCTGAGGCATCCTGGGACCCAGTTGGTTTGTCTACGACAGCATTGTGGTTCAAACCGACCAGAAAAATGGCTTAGTCGGTTCTTAGTCCCAGACCAGTTAGGGACTATCTGGGGCCGCCCGAGGCGTCCTGAGGCTTCCTGAGGACGATGTGTACTTAATCCCAGACTTTGAAACCGATCCAGTTTTCCCGCTCATTTTTGTTTTTTTTCACCGACTGTCCACGATTAAGGGTCGCCGACAGGATCGGGGCTTAATACTTTGGTGGATCAAGGACATTACGTTCATATAATCCCTGCACAAAAGTTCAATATTTAAAATCGCCCATTATTTGAGTATAGAGCACAAGTAAACATCTAAACTAACTTAATCTAAATAGATTATTAGCAAAAAATGTCAGAGATTGACTATTTACAATATTGCATATTTTACCAATTATAAAATTACAGGTTGGCTTTTTTGTTATAAAGAATGCAACTTTTACCTCCTGAACTTTAGCATACCCTGGAAGTGTAAGTTTTCCGTTTAGTATACTTTAAAGGTGTCCTTAAGTATACGTTTTAGCCAACTTAGAAAAAGTTACTTGTGAAGAGAAGTGAGACAACAAATTGTGAAGGTGAAGTTTACAGCTTCTTTTGTAGTATTTTATTGAAATGGTGGCCCATTACAAATTTTCACTGATTTTAGTTTATTGAATATGTGAAACAGTTGTTTGACAAAACCAGGGAATACACATTTTCCCTAAAACTTTCAGGCAATACATATATTCCCAGAACATTTTAGGGATTATGCATATTCAGTGAAAATTTTAAGGAATACACATATTCCCTGATTACACATATTACACATGAGATTCCAAGATACTGATAGCACGGTGATATAATCTTAAGTGCAACATGACACTGAAATTACAAATTAATTTATATTGTCAAATGTACAGTCACCTCCAACTTTAAGGTGACCAGATGCAATTCTTTCTTTGCAATTATTATTACCTGTTCAATACCACTGGGTCAGCACTAAAATGAGAAAATACACCAGGACCACAGTGAAAGGTGGAGGACAATAACAATACAGACAGGTAGACTACCTTAGTTGGAGTTTTGAAGAACGTTTACAGCGCCCTAATAACTTTGAGAGAATGTTGTCCTCAGGTTTACAATTTGAACAAAATAAACATGTATGATCAAAATTAAAGTGATAAATCATTGGAAAAAGCCCGAAAACATAAAAAAACTGAAATATTAAATGTATAAAAACTGAAATATTGAAGAATAAAACTGAAATAAATAAGTGTAAAAGAACCTTTACAAAAGAGTAAATCAGATTCTTGTGGTACCCAATCATATGTCTAGAGGACTGGGGGAGGGGGGAATAAAATGTTTTCAGTCATTTTCTAGAATTTGAATTTCAGAAATTTTTCACTATGTTCCAAGAAGAAAGGAATATGATCCAATGGGATTTCCTTTTAACAACCATTTTAAGCAGATCATTCGCATAAACCTAGCAAACTGAACTTTGAACCTTATCAACTGTGTAATTGTATGATAATGTAATGTCCCAGAATGTCAAGGAACAAGAATGTTACGTCTGGGTTGGGGATTTATCCCCTTGATGTCCTTGGTCACATTACTAAGGGTACTTTAAAAATAGCATGCAGCTTATTTTCATATTCTTATTCTCATAAATATATTGCACATAACAATCTTCTATATTTTGATGTTCTTGCTGTTCATAGGCTTCTCTACTGTAAGGATTACGAAAATATTGCATGGAGATATTGTCTTCTCCGTTCAAACCCAGTGAACAATTCTAATATTTGCAAATATGTTATGGCAGAGTCCCTCCCCAACCCAGAGCCAGAAACAACAACACATTGCGGAGCATTTAATTTATTAGGCTAATACACAACTACATCTAACCATATTTACAGATCACAATTTACATACATTACCAACTAATCACTGTTTTACATGATTGTACAAACACATATTTATGAACATCCATACATGAATGATTGTGCATATGACAAATGTAAATGTACTGATGTAAAATGTAATCCATTAACAGCTACCTTGTAAATCCTAACAAATTATCTGAAACTTATCACAGTTAATACATTTTTAATACTAAGGGTTAGTGATACTAACACCCCCCAGGGCGATAGGCCCCAAGGTAGATTTGAACCCAGCACTTAGGTTAAACTGCAAGCACAAGAGAGAGAGTTCAGACCCAGGATTGGTGTTGTGGGTTAGAGGTAACTGATTTAAAGTTGTATACATGGCTACTGTACAAGGTTTGTACCAAAGCATAACTATATAATGACCCAGTGTAGAGATACAAATCCATACAATTAATTAAAAGACAATAAAAGAGAGATAAAATTTAAAAAGTTTTAAAATAGGACCTGTTCACAGAGTCAGTTGTAAGAAGCACACAGAACCCATGAGATGTTGTCAGATGGAAGAACTTTCATGTGGTTGAAGAAAGAGGAAAACATATTTTTAATCATTCGTGATATCAGTTCCAAGTGCAAGGACCGATATATAAGAAATATGGCCCATTTTAGTATGATGAAAGATTTGCAGGCCACGATTTTCTATAAATTGTTTCACACTTGGAAGCCCTGGAGCCTATAATAAGGAATATATAAGAGTCTTTTAGCATGTTGACTCAAAATGATTTTGAAGCAGAAGTCAAAGGTCAGATTCGGCACTTGCTAAAGATTTGCAACCCATGACTTTGTATAGGTTAGTTTCATATTTTAAGTCATAATAAGGGATATATAAGGCCTGTTCTGTATAATGTGCCCACTGGACCTTATATCAGGAGTCACAGCTCAAATTTGACACTTGCAAAAGATTCTCAGACCCTTATTTTCTCTAGTTGCTTTCTCATTCTGAACCACTAGGACCAATGATAAGGCAGATATTAAGCCATTTTGATATGATGGCCCCCCTTTTTGACATGAAAGATGTGACATAGCAACCATTTTGTTTTCAAGACAAGATCAAAATTGCACCCAGGCAAGATTTCCTAGCCATATACATTTTATGCAAATCTGATTAAGCTAACTGCAACATTTTAAGTTTTATAACATAATAATTTCCAAAAAATTGGCCATGACGCCCATTTTGTTTTGTAAAATGAGGCCAAATGTTTGTAGACATGTTTTTATAGCCATAAACATTATCTGGAATTTTTTGAAGATATCTTCACAAATGAATGAGATATAAAGGTTTATGCAAAAACGTGACAAGCACACAGATGCTTGCACATACATATTCACCCCCATATGCATGGAAGGCATTTCATAATCTCCCTACATTGGCCTCTGTATGGTGGGAGATTAAAGTGTAACTGTAGAAACATCGGGTTGTGTGTCCCTTTTTTCAATTAAGAAGAAGACCAAATACTACATGTATTTAAAGCGTTTCCATGGCAACAGCTGTTTCTAGATAAACCCTAAAATCTAGTCAGTTCTAGATCCTTTGGGAGTAAACTTATCCTGAAAATTTAGTGAAAATCCATGCATTGGCTTCGGCTATGGGAAACCCACAAGCTTTATGCCCACTGCTGAACGATGCAGGGATGATTATAACCCTGGCATTGATGGGCTGGGGTTAAAAGGTATGATTAATTATTTGTGTTGTAGGTGTGTCAAGTAAACAGATCAATCAGTGTAGATGTAAGAAATATAGTTATACCCAGTAAATAATATCGCTGGGTGCTGTATTTTTGTAATATAATTGTCAACATATATCAATATATTTCCCCCCAGCTGATAGAAAACTTGAAATACATCAGATTACTCAGATAAACCAGGATCCAGTGCTGGGTCTAAGTGCTGACTACTCGGTCCTGGTTCACTCATCTGTTTGCCTTGCTGCATCAGCTGCAAAAGTGTATCCCGGTATGTTTTTGTCTCCTGCATAATTGCAGCAATATTCTGAAAAAATAGCATTACTCATACATGTATTTACATGAATAAACATTGTGAAACGTCACATTGCAAGAACATGTTTGGTTCGGAAAATATAACAAGAGTCTTCTTTAATTTTACAAAGTTTTGTTTGTTGACAAATCCTCTACAAAATTATTATTTCCTTTCTTATCAGGGTCTCAAGATTTTCTGACCATGTAAAAATGTGTGTCTGTTTACAAGTTTTAGGCATTTATAGCAGTTAAGTCGGTGTTCACTTCTATAGCCTTGAAATTGAATGTGTTAATTGAGTACTCAATTGAAATTGAATGTGTTAATTGAGTAGAAATTCAAAAAAGGACAAACTGCCTCCATATGTCACTCTTTTCAAATCCAATAAATGAACCGGTTTCACCCAAAGGATAACTTATTATAAAATATATTATTTCTCTGAAATTCTTGTTTTTGTTTAGGATATTTATGTTCATCAAAGTAATGTGTCCCATATTGGGCATATTAGGAGACAAAATAATAAAATAAGTATTGATGCTCTTAATAGGTTACAAGTACTGTAAAAAGATCTAATCATTTCCCATAAATCCCATGCATGCCCTTGACAATGCTTTCCTTTATATTTAATAGAGATTTTTAAGTGACTTTTGAAAATTGAAAATGTGCATGACAGTTTTATTTAAGTTTACACCCATAAGTCTTGCAGATGTCCAGGTAGCTTGATTTTAAGGTTACACCGCTTGGTGACATCCGTTAAGTCTTAAGACCACAGACTTTGCTTGAGATAAAAGCCTTTAAGTGCAAGTCAACTTTTTGTCCTTTGGTAAAGTTAGGGCCAGGATAGTGAGCTGTTCGACTTCCAAAGTTCAAATCTTCAGTATTTAATGATATTAAGTAAAATGTTAGGACGACTAACAACTGCAGTTAGGACACACTACAGTCAGATTTTATAGACAGCAAGTATAATCTTATTGCAATAAATGAAATTGTATCACTGTTATATATTTGTATTGAATGCATATAGGTTTAGGACTCACTGCACTCAACTTCAACCCAAACAATTTAATATCTCTTTGGGTGGCTTGCAATCTGCTGACCATCATTTTATTGCTTACAGATCTGAAGATTCTGAGATAAAAACCTGCCTTATCCTATTGTGATGAACATAGTTTTGTCATATTTTTCTGATTCTCGTAAATGAGGGATATTCAACGAATATACATAAAACACTAACCGTTTGTATTTAGATATTCTTGTAAACTATGTACTTCAATATCTGTTGTCTTTATGTTATTTTGTGATATGTTTCATTGTGTTAATGATAATTCATTCAGTGTGACTGTGTATAAAGTGTTAAAAGGAAGTTGTTTTTCCAAAGTCTTGGGGACGACTAAAGTTTAGTCCAATGAGAGGATTGTTACTTCATCGATTTGAGCAATTCTGTTCTGTCTGCAATTTCACTATATAAGGGCCAACATTTCATCAGTTCAATGCTGGACTGGTAGATGCGATATTTGTCTTGGAGGCAACCACTGAGCTGATACATCATGAACTCAGTCACAGGGTGAAACCTGTAGTTAAGGGATAAAACCTACTTATTTCATTAAGGATGGATTTGAAATAGTTTGTTTCTCTTGCAGGGTGAAACCTGTCAGAAATGATAGATTAGGTCAGAGTATTTATTTTACAGGGTAAAACCTGTGACTTTTGTCTTATTTTCAGGTTGAATCTTTTGGTTAGGACATGTGAATTATTTCAGTGTTAGTTTTGTGTCTGAATTTCAGAGTGAAACCTGGGTTGTACAAAGTATATATATATATATATATATGTTTTGAATCACAGGGGGAAACTATGGTTTCGTTGATGTTTTTGTAGTGTATTAATGTCATTGATAAAATGAATGTTGAGGTTCTGTGAGGTTTGCACAGTGGATTCATGTTATTAAAAGGGTAAAACCTGAGGTCATTTGCAGGGTGAAACCTAAAGGTTATATTAATATATGATTTGTTTCAAATTAAGATAAAGAAAAACTGTCTATGATGACTGAGTAAGGATGAACTCTGTATTTCCAGTTATTCTCCACTGTAAACTGTCAGGCATCAGTAAGCAACTGTCAACTTTTACCACATAGGATCAGGTCCAGGGTTCAAACTGATGACATAAAAGATGGAAGGCGAGTGTGTTTACCACTACACCACTGAGCCTCCTCCTGGAATATGGAACCACCCTTCAAAATGAAATAAGCTACTGGTACATTCCAAATAGAAACCTAAAACTGTATTAGGACATATTTTTATACAGTGGATTCAAACCCATAACCACATAGGTGTGGGTATACTTTAACAAAAGTATTCTGATGTAAGTGTGCATATAAAATGAATAAAAGAATGAAAGATTTATATTACCTCTCTGCTAACTACTGTTTTCTCCGGTGGCACAATAAAGAGTTTCTTGCGCAATGTGCTTGTGATAAGAGGCAGTTGGTAGACGTCAATCTCCACACCACAGACTCCTGTGTCACTTTTATGATGTTTTGCAAGATCCAACTCTATAGCATCATGTCCATACAGTTGTTTGTCAATATATAACTTTGCTGGTTTGTCTTTGATATATGAAATATCGTGCCGTTCTAAGGTGTATTGATCCTCTTGGATTTCCACGCATAAATCTAGATCTTTCTTGTCACCATCATTTATTTTTATTATGGCTCCTTCTGCTTTTCCATCAGCAAAACTTATGGTGCCTTTAGCTAGAAGCTCACGATTGTCCTTGTTTCTGACTTCACCCTCCACCAGAAAATATTTAGTATCGTGAAAAGCCATCAACTGTTCAGAACTGAGACTTTCTAATTCACAGCATTTGTGCTTTCCCTTTTTTAGATATACCCACCCAGAAAGGCAATGCTTGTCCAAGTCTAGTTTCAGGTTGTTATGTGAAATAAATCCAGTATATGTTGATGAATCTTCTGATGTATTCTTAACTACTATGGGAAGTTCAAAGTCTGATTCACTCCCTTTCACTTTACCACATACTGTGAATGGACACCAGTTGCCTTTGTGGAAAACCCTAATTTCGTGCATGGAATTATTACATGGAAAATACATTGACTGTTTGAGACATGAAATACAGTTGATCACCTCTGTCATAATTTCAAAGATGTCACTGGTCTTGTACCCCTTCTTGATGGCTTTCACAGTTTCAGAAATAAATATGGAACCTTCATTGTTATTAACAAAACATTTGGTATGTTCATGTGTTGAGTAAGCTACAAAAATATCTGCTCCAGTAATGGTGAGACATCTATCACTGTCAATCAAGGCAGAATCCTCTTCGTTTTGATTTCTTGCTTCGTTATCATCTGTCATTTCATTTAACCCATCAGCTGCTACTTGCATGTAACTACTTCCCCGGCAGGCTTGAATGAAGAAACATTTTGGTACATCCTCTAGGGCTGGAACTGATTTTTGTGTGAAGTGATTCATGATTTCTTCAACTGACATGTAGACTAAGTTTCCACTACTATCTTTTTCTTTTATGCTGCCTTCAGTATCTTTCTTGCACATATACAACCCCTTCTGTCCTCCATGGCTCAGAAGAAATACATATAACCTGTCATATCCTTTATCTTTCCACTCCTTCTTCAAAAAGGTTTGCAAATCTGATAATCGTGCTTCAAGTTCCTGGCGACTTAAATTAATAAGAGTCAGATCATTAACCTTGGTCATCACAGTAAAGTTCAAAATATCACCAAAAAGTGACTTCAGAGCCTCAATATCATGCATATATCCTTCCAAATGGGATGTATCACGGTCCTCGCCAACAAAGTTGGCCATAATGATGCACAATCCTGTCCCGCTAAGTCCATACTGTTCATAGGCAGCCATATTTTGTTCACTTGGAAATATTATAGTATCAGTAGACCTGTTAGAAATAGTTATCCACTCTTCTTTGATAAAACATGTATTCTCACTGTTGGCTAAAATGTTCTGATAAGTTTAACTTAATGCTGAGTAACTGATACAATGTGGCCACAAGACTATTGGGTAGTCTGTTTTACAAATTCAAACTACAGAAGTTACAACCAATATTATCAGATAACTGCTATTTTTGTGATAATGTAAACATATGCCTCACACTAACATGACACATATGTAAAATATAATCTAATTAAACACCCAGTTTATAGCTATGTATGGAGTGCAACTTAAGAGTTATTCATATAAATCATTTAGTAACCAACATATATATATAAAATCAATTCTCATTCATTGGCATTAAAGTTATCCTCCTTGAGTGTTTTGCTACGGCACTCAAATATAAATCTCATTCAGGATCCAAAACTATACTTAATGCCATTGTGCTAAAGCTTGTTTCTATGTAAGTTAAATCTTCTCGGATAAAACTGTAAACGATGGGAAAATAGTAGGCCACCAAAAACTATTTTTCTTATTTAAAGGTATTATGTCCACATTCTAAAATGTTAATAAAAAAATTAAAATGCCACCAAATTACATATCTCTCCACATGTCTCTTGCTAAAGTTAAGACACTCAATACACGAATAAACTGCAGTATACCACTGTCTATATACACCACTATAATTTCATATAAACGTCATAATTGCTCATTGGACCATATTTATAGGCCTGAGATTTCCATTGTTGTGCTAACGTCTCCGTTGTGCAACTGAATACTTCTCTATACACAAGATATTTGCACAGGTAATAGTGTAAACTAAAAAAAATGGTAGCTCACTAATTCCTTACATTTAAAAGTATTATCTCCATATGACACGGCTTTAGAGTAATTTAGGTAAATTGAAACAAAACAACGGGTAAAACATATATTTTCTATGAGTATTTTGGTATGAAAACTGAACCAGTTTCTTTATCCATTAATTACTTTTCTGATAAAGTTTCTGTTTCGGGACATGAGGTGTTTCTGTGCAAATGGCCTTTGCATAGATATAATTGTAAACTATGAGAAAAAAATAGCCCTAAATTTTTTAAAGTATTACATTCATGTGATACAAATACAGTATCAATTATATATGGAAAGCTTTGTATTTTCTTCAGTTGAAAATGAGACTCCTTCTTTCAAAGAAAGATCACATGACATAGTATTCCCGCCTGGGTTTTGATAAGGTACTCGAAACACAAAACTATCGCAGCATGTCAGTCCTACTACAGCAAACCATAAAGGCCATTCGCAAATGACTTCATCAATGTCTTTGAACAAATTCATGATAACAGCAAAACTGCCATTCTAAAAAATCACTGTTTACATGTGACTGCCTTTATCAGCTTCATCAATTAAGCCTCTCTTACATCCCATCGTACGTGTATACACAAGTAAGTGTGTTGCAAATACTGTTGAAAAACATGAACGTAGCCTGGTAGTGGGGTAGCAGAAATTTGCACTTGCAAACAGTGTGAATTCTTCTAACAAGAGTGTCAGTACTTGAACATCAAAGAACAGACTGCGTGAATGCACAGAAAATGTGCATGCTAATTTTCATTGCAGGGCCTGTGCGACCTCGAACTTCTGTTATTAAATCGCAAGTGTACGTTAAGTGTGCCTTGAAAATCAGCCGATTTTTCTATGTAACTAGGACGTACGTGCACGTACGATGGGATGTAAGAGAGGCTTTACATCCCATCATACGTGCATCCACATGTAAGTGTGCTGCGGAAATTATTAAAAAATGAACATAGTCTAGTAGTGGAGTAGCACAGATTCGCACGTGTAAACAAGGTATATTTTTCCATCAAGAGTGTCAATACTTAAACATCAAAGAACAGATTGCGAATAACTACAGATCAAACAGTGGGTAAATATGGATGCAAGGTACATGTGAAGTCTCTCTTACATCCCATCGTACGTGCACGTACGTCCTGGTTACAGAGAAAAATCGGCTGATTTGCAAGGGGCCCTAAAGACACACTTGCCATTTTATAACAGAATCTCAAGGTCGCACAAGTGTGTTCATTGATATTTAAGTTGGGACAAGTGCATATCTCTGCTACCCCACTACCAGGCTATGTTTATATTTTTCAACAATATTTGCAGCACACTTACGTGACTATACACGTACGACAGGGTGTAAGAGAGGCTTTAGTGTATTATAGAGCAAACCCTGCAAGTGAATGGGGAGATCTTGCAACAAGGAGAATGCATGTGTGCAAATCTCTCGTAAGTTACCCTTGAGGCATACTGCATGCACACAGAGAAAATGTGCATGCCAATTTTAACTGTGGGGTCGGTGCAACCTTGATAGCTGCATTCTCACACCAAGAGTGCCACTATTTGAATATCCAAGAAGAGACTGTGACTAGCTACAGACTGCCCAGTGGGTTTATATACATGCTGGGCACACGTGCAAGTATAGAAATGGTTAGGACCTGCAACATAAGCAAGGAAAATGCACCTGGCAAAGCCTCTCAGAAATTTCCTTGAGACATGGATGTGTTTGTAGCCATACTGCAAGCATGCAGAGAATAATGTCCATGCCAGTTTTCATTATGGGGTCTGTGCGGCCTTGAAATTCTATTTTCTTAGTAACCAGGACGTGTGGACATGTACGATGGAAAGTAAGAAATGCTTTAGATGTTTCTATGTCAAAGATTTTTTGCATGGCAAAAAATGGTAAACTTTGGGAGAGTTGGAAGACTATTGTATATAACTATTGTATTATTCTCAGGAATAGGAGAATAGGATGACCTTAAACTATTGTATTATTCTCAGGAATTTACACAGTTCCGATCAGTAGAGCTAGTTATATTGTATTATCGAGTGATTAACCTGATAAAATGTGATAATTATCTTGAATTATTGAGATAAATGTCTTGTATTTTAGAGTAAATACACCAGACCTAAGGGAAATAGCTATGGTTGTGTAAACATCAAAATGCAAACTGTCAATATAAATACAAATTTGTGAATGGTTATAAACTACATAATGTGGTTGATAAAATAAGCTTATTGGTTTGTTTCATATGTAATGAGACATCAGGGATTATCATGCAACCTGAACTCTGATAATGTACAATGATTGAATGTATTTGGTTTGTTTGGGGTCACTTTCAGCACATTGCATAGGTTATATCAAGACAACTTCTTTTGAGGGTAGAGGAAACTAATACCCAGATAGAATTCCAACATTGGGTCAAAGTTGGCTCAACGTTGGCACATCCATTGGTCCAACGTTGGCTGCCAACATTGACCCAACGGCTTTTTGACCAGTGGTCGACGTTGGGCCAATGTTGGCAAGCCACTGGTAAAATAATTTTAATCAGTGTATAGCATCAGCCAATCATATTGCAGCATGGTGTTATGTGGTCATTGGTGAACAGAAGGCAAGTGATACACAGATTGTTGGAGGATCTTAGTTAAGGGAATCCCTAATAAGTCACATGACCAAGCATTAACAATGGTGGAACAGTGTCATAAGGTGATAGTCCATAATACAGTGATAAAATTATAATGTTTACAAAAAACTTTTTCAATGTGAATTTACATTGAGAATGTTATTTCTGTCTAAAATTATTAAATAATTAGCTAAAATTTGTAGGCGCACTGAAATATGATTTTAGACATACCATAATAAATAACTTTTCACAATATCCCCTTTTATTGCCATCTTAAAAAAAATCCACCGTTGGCCCGACATTGGCCCAACATCAGCAAAATATAGAGATATCTAACCTAAGTTGTGGTTGGTAAGCCCAACATTGGCAAAATCTGTTGACGATGCAACCAATAGCAAATGTTGGGCCAACATTGACCCAACATTGGCAAAATCTGCCCACCATGTGACCAACAGCCAACACCAGTCCAATGGCGGAATGCTCTCTGGGTATATAGTAGCTGCAGTGTAAACGGTCAGGCATCGGTAAGAAATTACCAATTTTCCCACTTAAGGTCCAGGGTTTAATCTGCGGATCTCAAAGGTGGTAGTCAAGTGTGTTATCACTAAAACAGCCGCCTTGAGATTTTCAGGACACCCCTGTTACAACTGAGACAATGTACAAAGTTTTGCACAATTACAGATGGCTGATGCATCACTTATAAGTAATATCGTGGAATAGCACAATTAATTAAAACCCATTCTAACAAATGAGTTTTATTATGCCAAACAATGGACAAACAAACTGTAACAGAAACTATTATATTAACATATTAATTCAACAAAAAGATTTTAATATAACCCAATTCCCCCAGTACAAAAATGCCATCTAAAATGCTAACCTCCAAGGACTAAAATAACTAAAACAGGCAGTAGCTTAACTAAACCTAAAACAGAACATAGTTATTCAGTTACCTCTCCATGGCTGACAAAAATTTAAGGCTTAGTTGCAAGAACAGTGTGTTCAGTGAAAGGTCAGCCCAGAATGTGGGAAATGCACCACATTATATAACCAAAAAGTGAACCACTCAAGTCTTCGGTGTCCGCACCTTTGACCCACACCTTGAACCAAATACCAGTTCCCTAATTTGTTTATAAAATATAGATCCAAAATACCAGATAGTAAACAAGGTCACACATGGCTACCAAAACATGTGAGTTCCCCAAATAAAATAAAGATTAAATTCCCACCAAATTCAATGTAAGCATACAAATATTAAACACCATTAAACAACAACCAAACCCCAAGAAACCCTTTAATTATAACAAAAACCCTTAATATCACCCGTAATTCCCGTAAACTCCTAATATCCATCATAACTCAAAATACCGCAATAATGGTGGTCGTCACATAAGGAAGCTGGAACTGCCTGGCTTGATAGTTTTGCATATCTCGTCGAATTGGCTCAAAGTTAAACAAACAATGAATTCAAACCAATCAGAAACACTAACATATTAATTATGATTTGAGATCCTTATTTTGATTGGTCCAGTGTGAATATGTGGCAGCATTCTCAGGGGCATAGCTTGTAAGCCAGGCATACCAATAAGTTAGTAGGATCACTTACGAGAACACAACACCCCATCCCTCAACAAATGTTGCAAACAACCACGACAGTGTTCAATGAAAGAAAACCCAATTAAAGATTTTGAATTCAACCTCTGTTAAACCAGCCATCCAAGATTTATCTTTGAAAAAAAAACAGGAATGTATAGTTTTAGTAAATCAACTTCATTATCTGACAAACAATATTTCAAAGAGTTGCATGCCTATTCGTTGATGGCTTACTGCACCTTTTAACTATTTTTTACAATATTATTTTGAAAAGGATTTTTACTTTGTTTGACCAATGTACGATGGTTCAGATTGACATGTACAAGTGTGAAAAAACAATGACAGTTCAGAAGAGAAATCGCCGATTGCGCTCCACCATTATTTAAATAGCTACCTTTCTCATTGTCTGATGTGCTTATCTAGCATTTGTCTGGTCAAAGATCAGTTATTGGTGCTATTGCGTTGTCTACAATATCTAATATCAGTAATCTACAGATGAGAATTATTTGCAAACTAGCCAGTTTCAGACTACTGGGTGTCAGAGGAGGGCGTAAAGCAGGCATACACAATTTGTTCCAAGCTAATATACTGGTCTATGGCCAGATAGACTACCCCAACTGCAACGAATTAATAAAGATCACTCAAACAATGAAGTCCTGACCATCCCTTGCAATGGAAAATTTTCTCTTTTCATACCTACATTATTGAAGAAGGGTATTAACAATAATCAATAGAATGTCAACCATTTATAAATCCAGTTATTACAAAACAGTCTGAAGTGCCTGAAAAGGTTTTCATTTGGGACAAATGGCATGTGAGAGTGGACCTTTGTGGCTTGAAATGACGGGTGTGTGTCTTGTTATATTTTATGTAGACGTTTATGGCCAAGTAAGTTATTTTCAAATGTTGGACACATACAAGGCTATTTCCCTATTTAAATTACACCCCTCCCTTAATTTGTTATTTGTATGTGTTGATTAACATCCTTACTTTTCTTTCCTACATTTTTTGGTGTGTACGTTTGGGTGTTTTATGATAATCTTAGTTGAAGTAAACGTAAATGGTTTCTTTGGAAATGTGTGAAAAGGGCTTCTATACGTGGGCAAAATCCAAAAGTGGAGCTAACCTGCATTTGCGAAACGTCCCTCTTTTTGGATCACTGTCTGGTGTCTGTTTAATGGAACACAAACCTTAGCAGTTGATAATTCTTTCTTCAGAAGGCTATCCAGTTTCAGCATGCACAAACTGCAGAACACACATACTTGGATTTACACAAACTGTAATAGATTTACACAGGCATCTCATATTCTCAAATAACTCCATTGACTGCCAGTTGAACTTCACGGTATCTTCTAAATGCTATTTTGGTTTATAGTTTTTGTTATTTGTCCATTTGTTGTGGAAGATATAGCACAAGACACAACTATCCAGATAAAATATTTCAATAGGTTGACTATTTTGTATATTTATATAAACTACAGGATACAAGCCAATCCATCCCTAGTTCACAAGTCCAACCAAAGCTCTAGTGACTGACATCAGTACAACTGCAGAATACAGTATCAAGGATGACAATTTATCAACATCCAGGGGGTGCTTTATTCTGTCATTGTGTACCGGACCGATTGACAGATGACCACCAATTTAAGAGTTTATCAGAACCACAAAGTATCTCCCTATACCTTGGATGAAACCTAGGTAATCTATGTTTCTTCGCCAGTGTGTCACCCAATAGATCACAGTGCTAAATGTTTGTAACAGTGTTATAAATTCCAATATCAAAACAATAAGGCTGGTTTCAAAAAAGGTCTTAAACTTATGTGGGTGTTTCACCACACGACTAAGGCTCTTGATTAAGGGTTTTTGGGATCCCTAGCTTAGTCCCAGGAAGCCTGTTGTTAGTCCCCGACTCATATCAGATGCGTATTAATTTCATCCGTGTGAAAAGGAATCAGTTTCACTAGTCAAATCTAGGTCTTGTACTAAGCCTCGATTAAAAGAAGCCGACCCCAACCAATCCAAGCTGGCCTCCTCTGGCCACCTGGCACCACACAAATTTAGTCTGTGATATCCGTGTGAAAAGGAATCGGTTTCACTAGTCCCCGGAAGCCTCAGACCGTCTTTGGTGTCCCGTGACCAAAAAATCTAGGTTTTGTACTAAGCCTCGATTAAAAGAAGCCGATCCCAACCAATCCAAGCTGGCCTCTTCAGGCCACCTGGCACCACACAAATTTAGTCTGTGACGGTCTGAGGCCCCCTCCTGAGGCCTGGGACTATGGACTGATTAAGAACTGAATCTTTTCCGAGCGTCAGAAATTAAAACGAGGCAAGAGGTGGGGGTCTGGGACTATATAAGCGCACACGTTCTCATTGTTACTGACTGGTTGGCTACTGAGAGACGTGTGTCACTGTTTTGTAGGGGTTTTCATTTTTTTTAACTATTATATAATATAACTGAGTTTAGGGCAAATTTTACAGTTAGGTGACGCATTTTAGTTTTTCAGCTTTTTTGATATTGACTGTAGTTCTGAGGAAAGAGAAAGAAGGAAAGAGAGGAAAGAAGATGGAGGAGGGGCAAGAGAAGAGGGAGAAGGAAGTTGGAGAGGTGTAGGAAAGGACAGAGGAGGGGATAGAGGAGACAGAGGAACGTTCAGAAGTTACTGAGGAAGCTTGTGAAGAAGATGAGAGATGTGAGGAAGATTCAGAGTGCCACTCATCAGCCAAGAGAGCCAGGGTCTGTGCTACATTTACTGAGAGCCAAAAACTTCAATTGTGGATTTTGTGAATAAGTACCAGAGCTGTATGACAAGGAGAATGCATCTTTCCATGACAGGCAGAGGAGAGAGGCTCTCTGGACAGAAATCTCTGCAGAACTGAAGCCCCATCCCTTTGATGTCAGAAGGTGGTTTGAATCCCAGAGAACTCGTTATGGCAAGCTGTCCAAGCTACAATCTGGCCAAGCCCCAAGGGAGATGACCAAGAGACAGTCCTGGGTCTAACGGCAGATAGGTTTCCTTAAGAGCCACATCAGATGCAAGGGGGCCAGCAGATGCTCTGGGTTCAAGGCCAGTCCAAACACCAGCAAGCAGGATTAATCTCATGGATCTACTACTGATACAGAACACCTAGAGTCCAGTGTCCTGAGGGAGAGTTGGAGTCAACCAATATTCACATCTACACAAGTTTCAACAAACTCCAAGATACTCGAGCACTTTGACCAGATGAGGACATTGATCTCAGGTTGCCTGCAGCAGAAGTCAGACCTTCTTTGACTGTGGCATCAGAGGCTGTAAAGATGACCCAAGAGGAATTTGAGGACATCAAGGGCAGGATTTTTAGAGACATTGAAACCATTAAGAGCAACTGTAGATGTCTCCCACTACCCAGGAGATCAGCCACTATTACCAAAGAGTCCCAGAAGGTCAGGATACTGCCAACAACCACTCAACAGGCACCTAGTTCCACCCAAGCAGCAGCTAGCAGCAGTTACGTCTACTACACACCCAGCCCCATTGGCTTTGGAAACCCTCCATAATTGGTCACATTACAGGACGAGGGCAGTAGACACAACCTAAGTGGAATACTAAGCCAGCTACCAGATTTGACATCAAAACAGATCATTGAGCAGCCTCAGCACCAGCAGCAGCTCCACACTATCACCACCACAGCACCACCTCAACAGCAGCAGCCTCCTCAGTAGCCATCCAGTCAGGGTGGGTCTTTGATATGCCTATGCCCTTTTCAGAGACACCCAAACATTCCAAAAACAATTATTAAGCTACATGTTATTCATATTCCCCTCCCAAAACAGTTCAATACAAATACTTATCACAAGAAAAAAAAAGCCCAACACCAACACCACCCCAAACATGAAACAAATAACCCATGGTAATACACTTAACAACAGAAGGCCACATAGAAAAAAATGATAAATAAAGTATGGCCAATAATCTGCCCATTTATAGCTTAAAATCCATGGGATTGCATTAAATTTGTAATAAAAGTCCAACACTGACACCATCCCCAGAGTTAAATATATTAGGCTATCAACCATCCAGCAACCGAAAAACAGACAAATTCCATACTAAACATAGCGCATAACCAAGGGACTGACAAACCAATTTGCAAACATAACTCCCCCCTCAAACCAACAAACACTTAAACCATACCCTAAACACAACCGTTTGGGTGCTTATATTTGTCAATTTTTTAAATTAAAGAAGCTGGTTTTATATTAAAATTTGCAATAATGTAAAAAATATTATAAAAATTCTTACTTAGTTTCAGTTATTTTTCAAGAATATAATAAAAATTAAAGGCAAATTTGGGTATAGTTTTCAAAATGTTTGTAATATTTGTTACATTTAACAAGTTATGTTGAGCACTGGGTTTGTCTGTTTATGTGTTAGCTGGACTTATGTTGGGTATTGGATTTGTCTCTTTGCCTGTTTCTCGGGCTGATGTTTGCAAATGTCTGGGTTATTTGGAACAAGCACAGCTGATTAATTGTTTTTGGAACATTTGTTAGTCCTGAAAAGGACTAGTTATTAGTCTTGAAAAGGATTGGTTATTAGTCCTGTTTAGGCTTGTTACTGCAGTAACCATCATCATCATCATCACCATCATCATCATCAACATCATCATGCTGTTGACCACCATGTTGACCTTGATACTGGCTTCTCAGTATGTTATGCAGAACCATACAGGTAAATATCACTTCCCTGACTGTTTCTTGGGGTAGTTCAATAGTGGTCAACATCTTGAGACCAGGATGCCAGAAGGTTCTCAACAACTCTCCTACCCCTTAATATTCTGTAGTTGGCAATCCTTTCCTCTCTGGTTACCATCCTTCTGCCATAGGTTTTTATGAGCCAGGTCTTCAGGGCAAACGCATCATCTGCCAGAATGAAGTAGGGGACATCTCTACCACCCTGGGTTATATGTACTGGGTCAGGGAAGCCTATCCTGCCATCATCAGTCTTCCTCTTCAGCTGATAGGCATTAAGTATCTGGGCATCTGACAAAGATCCAGCTGTATCTGCATCAACCCATCTGAACCTGTACTGTCCATCAACTAAGGCCAACATTACTACTGAAAAGAATCCCTTATAGTTGTAGTACAGAGCTCCAGTGTTATTGGGATTCTTCAGGACCACATGCTTGCCATGAAGGGCTCCCGGGGCATGTGGAGCATTCCACCTGATACTGAATTCCCTTCCAGTTCTTTCCAGTTCATCTAGAGTAGTAGGACATCTGAGGTACTCTCTGGTGAACTCATCCTGGATGGTCCTGCAGACCTCTGGTAGAAACTTGGAAATAGTGGATCTGGCAATCCTGAACTGACAGGATAATGATGTGTAGGACTTTCCAGTAGCCAGATATCTGATGGTGAGGGCTAACTTTTCCCCAACAGTGATTGGAGCTCTGTACTTGGTTGCCTGGCTAGACGTGGTTCTAGTCTGGTCTTTATCATTTCACAGAATTCTGGGCTCATCCTCATGTAATTGGTGAATCCTGGAATGTCTGTGGCATACAGTTCAGTCATAATGTTGTGGTAGACCCCTCTCTCCTCTCTCTGTAGTAGCCATGGCCTGACCCACATGTTGGGCCTTCTTCTAGGTCTCTGTCTGGCTGATGGTGGTGTTGGTGCTAGTGCTGCTGGTGGTGGTTGGTGTGGTTGATGTAGAAATAGCAAATACATCATAAAATGTAACTGAATAAAAACTAAAATTGCCCTAAATTGTTGCTGAAGCTATCTTCCATTAAAAGGTGGCATCCTGCTTTATTCCTAGAAAAGTAATGATGATTAGATTGTGGAATTTATATATATATACCCAGAAAATCCAATTTATTTACAAAACAAGAATCAGCCATATTGGTCTTGGGAAGACTGAGGATGCCTGAGGATGCCTGAGGAAGCCGGGACTTAAATGGGAGTTAGTCGGGGCTTAGTCCCAAGAGGCCTGAGGCATCCTGGGACCCAGTCGGTATGTCTGTACCAAGATTGTGGTTCAAACCAACCAGAAAACTGGCTTAATCAGTTCTTAGTCCCAGAACAGTCGGGGACTGTCTGGGGCCACCTGGGGTCTCCTCAGGCTTTCTGAGGCCAATCTGACCTTAATCCCAGGCTTCAATACCGATTCAGTATTCACGCCCATTTTACCTTTTTTCACTGACTGTCCACAGTTAAGGGCCAGGGACAGGATCGGGGCTTAGTCCTTTAGTGGAACAGGGGCATTAGGCAAGTTAATGGCTAAGTCAGGGATTTAAATCAACGTCTGTTGTATTCACTAAGCCTAGGAATTAAATGGATTTCACAAGGGTGACATATACATTCTTTGTTTGAAGCATTTGGCCTTGGGAAAAATGCCATTTTACAATGGAAATCCTTGTCAGCATGTACAAACTTTATAAGATTCCTTTAGGGATGTGCTGTATGTTAAAGTAGCCATATCTAGGTTTTTGTATGCAGAAGTGAAGCTTAAACTTGGTGCCTAAGACTTAACCAAAGCTGAGCTTCTGTTGTTTTGAATCTGCTATGTATAAGATCACAGACTAAGCCTAAGTTTAAGACAAATTCAGTTCAGTCCTTTTGTAAAACCGGCCCTTACAGTCAATTTATAAAACAGGTTGTAATTCCCATAGAAATTTTATAATATCCTATAACAACTTAAATTTTTTTTTTCAAAATTGATACAGAAAGAAGCTGGCATAAGTAGCAGCTTTGTCAACGTAAATGGGATGAATGTGCCATTATGAAGGTGATATTGTTACTATGTATATGTCATGTCAAAAAGTTCAATCCATCAGAATTTCAAATTCTGTCACAAAGTCCAATCCTGCTATTGAATAAGAAAATTGCTCTGAGGTACGAAATTGGAAGTTCTGTTATCAAGCTTGGAAATTCTGACGGATTAGACTTTCTGGTTTCCCTGTTTCAGAAAGTCCAATCCGTCAGAAAGTCCAATTCTGTTCTATCTTTATTACGAGATTGCTTTAAGGTATGAAATTTGAAGTTGTGTTATCAAGACTGGAAATTTATCTTTTATCTTTACCCCTATTAGTTGCAGTCATAAACAAAAAAATAACATAATTGGATGGATTAGACTTTCTTATTCTCCAGTGGACTCAATCCAATCCATCAGAATTTGAAATGTTATATCTTCAGACTTCATACCTCAGAGCAGTTCTCTTATTAAATAACAGAACTGGACTTTCTGACAAATAATTTTGTCACAATTTCAAATTGTGACAAACAAATCCAAGTCCAATTGGACTTTCTGATGACAGGATTTGAAATTCTGATGGATTGGACTTTCTGACACGACATATAAATATAAGAATAGTAATTTATCACGAAGAATGTACAAATAAGTTTTCAAAGTTGAAGCTTTATGTCCTATGAAGGTTGTCAGACACTCAGCATTGTCGCTTGTGGAAGTCGAATCCATAGATGCCAAACTACTTGTTAACCAGTGCAGCGATGACCAGTACTGGACATGGCACTCAGTTCTGGTACCAGGCTGAAATGTTGCATTGTGGTTCTTCATGGTTCACTGGTTCTTAGTATAAAAGCTAGCCTTTGTTTGAATTTGGCGCCACACTCTTAGGATTTCAATGAACAACACACGTTTTGAACTGAGCTTCAATTAAAAATTTTGTTACTTTGTTTTACATGTATTTTACTCTTCGATTTTATTCATTTTAGTTGTTTACATTGCTCAGTTCATCAAAATGCCAAAAGTGTTCTTCTGTTCAAATTGTTCATTGCAGCATGCCCGACCGGTGGGGAAAAGGTGCCAGCAGATGCCGGGTGAGTCTTTTTCTAGTGATGCGGATGCCCCTGCACCCCCCTCCTCCAGTTCCCTGCCCCCCTCAGTTTCTGACCAAATCCTAACACAGTTACAGCAGTTGGGAGATAAAATGGAACAGATGGACAGGAGGGTGCAGCGGACAGAGGCAGCACTCGAACAGGGCTCTACACAGGCAAGTACTTCTGCTTCCTCAGCTGCTTCTCATTCAAACAATGTATCGGGCGGTAATGCTACGGAACAGAATTCGGTTGAGAGTGTGGTCCCCTCTATCGACTACCTGCGTACAAATGATTCACTTCAAAGTGAGGTTGAACGAAGGTTGGCAGAGCTACGGAATATTAACGAATTTGCTATTAGAGGTAGGGTCAAATCTCAAAGGGGGGGTCCTGGGGAAATTTCGGTTAAAAGAATTGTAGATTGGCCACAGAACTTTATTTTAACCGGCAGCCAGAAAACCAGACCCACATACGATGACTTAAACATCACCCAATGGGTATCCGGATTTGTCAGATGCATCCAGGAAGAGAAGTCGGAAGCCAATAAGGCCTGTATGCTTGACTATTTGGGCAATATAATGGAGGATGCATCTGACTTCTCTTGGGAGTCAGCCAAAGCGGCTCATGCCATTTTGTTAACCAATATGGAAGCTGATCGCTTAAATTGGTCTGAAACAGACAAGATAGACCGTGTCCGGAGGGCTCATGCCCAAAGACATATCTCAGGTGTCCAGAACTCTGTCATACGTCCAACAACCAAAAAGTCTAAAAATACTGGGGCAAGAAATGGATTAATATGTAGATTTTTCCAAGAGGGTACATGTAAATTCACTTCTCATCACAGAACTGCTGGCCAGTATTATAGGCACGTTTGTGAGTAGTGTGATGGCTTGCATGTAACTAAAAGTTGTACTCAAAGAAATTTGCCAAAAAACTAGGTGGCCACTGCAGCAATGCAGTGGCAAAGAGTGACAGTAGCACTAAAGCTTTCAATGCTAGGATTGTTTATAACTCTAGTTTTGTAAATACTGATTTGTTTGATAGATTGTACATTCAAAAATTGAAGTCAACATGTAACCATGTTACAGATAATGTCCTGTTTTCTGACGTTGTTAAAAGAAATATTGTACTTAACAGTGGTAGTACCCTGGTGGGTGCAAGTACTTTTAAAAGTAAAAACAAAGGCACTTGTTCGGTTGACAGAAGTAGTCAGAAGGTGAATAACAAAATGAGCAAAAATGCACACCAAGTTGGTAGTCAGTCGTGTTTTTCTGTTAACAAAACAATTCATGTCAATCCTCTCGACAAACAGGTGCATAATATTTTGAGTAATACTAAACCAAACGTGGGGAATAGTATTGTTCAGTATCAAAATAAGTATGCACATGTAAACAAGTTTGCTGCATTGGCAGTGGAGGACGATGTTTCTGATAGCAATTCTTCTGTTAATAGATTGCATGATGTGGGTGCTCAGGTTGTTGAAACCCGGGCTGGTGTGGGAAGTAAATGTCGCAAAAAAGGTAAGGAAACTTCTGTACATTGTGTTGAGTTAGATGGTGGTTTAGTGGCGGAACCTGACAGTAGAGATACGGGTTCTAACCCCCCCATTAACACACGGGTACATGTTACTGGTTATCCTGCCATTGAAACTAAAGTCCCTTCTTTCTCTAGTGTTGACTGTAATGTACAAAACAGTGCCTCCAGTGATATAATTGATGACAAATATTGCCTGGAAATAAATACCACTCAGAAGAGTGAGAAAATGAAGGCAGCTAAAGCTGCCAATGCAAATAAAAAATTCTTGGAGCAAAACAAACCACTGTTTGGCTTTATTCCCATTTATGGGCTACCAAGTCGAGTAAAGGACAGTGAAAATGGCTCCATATGTACGGATATACTCCAGTTACACAGGCAGTTGAGAAATGATGGTAGGCACAATTTTAAAGGCTTACAAATTGGGGTCCCTTCTAAATTAAATGCAAAAATTTGGGCACAGTATTTAACCAACTATTGGGACTGGCAACTCCCACTGCTCATTAAATATGGATTTCCCTTGGACTTTAACAGGGATACTCCCCTGTTATGTGACAAAATTAACCACAAAAGTGCCCTCCAGTACCCAGAACATGTTTCCACCTATTTGCAAGAAGAAATTGATAATAATGCCATCTTAGGCCCCTTCACTGAACCACCAATTGACAATTTACACACCAGTCCATTTATGACAAGAGATAAGTCAAGTTCGGTTAATAGAAGAGTCATAATCGACCTTAGTTGGCCTATTGGTAATTCTGTCAACTCTGGTGTAGAAGCAAACAAGTATTTAGACACTGAATTCGTACTAACATACCCATCCATTGACAACATAACGGATCAAGTACTCCAGTTAGGCAAAAGCTGTGAAATATTCAAAGTAGATATCAGTAGGGCATTTCGCCATGTTCCTATAGATCCAGGGGACTTAGATTTGTTAGGTCTCTCTTGGAATAGCTATTTTCTTGATTGTTCGGTTCCATTTGGATTTAAACATGGGTCTTCCATCTTCCAGCGTTTATCTGACTCAATCCGCTTCATTATGGCCATAATATCTGGAATTATATAGATGATTTTTTGTGTATCTCTTTACCCTCTCAAATTAACCATACATACGTATGATTGCAGCAATTATTGTCTGAACTAGGTCTTACTATCAATGCGAAGAAACTGATCCCACCAAGCACATAAGTGACTTGCCTCGGTATTGTAGTTAATACTGTTGATTTCACCATTTCCATTCCTCAGGAAAAGCTAATAGCTATCAAGGCTATGTGTAGTGCATGGGCTAGTAGAACTAGTTGTACCAAAAAAGAATTACAGTCACTGTTAGGTTCTTTATTGTATGTAGCTAAATGCATTAAGTATGCTCATTCTTTTCTCAATAGAATGCTTCATCTGTTGCGTCAAAACACCAGTACCAAGCATATTGTTCTTACTAAGGAGTTTCACCAAGATCTCAGGTGGTTTAACCGATTTCTCCCAGTTTTTAATGGGGTATCATTTTTTAACTATACAAACAGTAAAGTTATTCATCTGGATGCTTGTCCCACTGGTCTGGGGGCCATCTATGATCAACAAGTGTATGCCTTACCATTATCTAGGGTTTGGCAAGCCCAGAATATTGCTTATCTTGAAATGATAAACATTTTAGTGGCCCTTAAGGTATGGCATGCCCAGTGGGCCGGTACCAGAGTTCTCATTAAATGCGACAACCAAGCTGTGGTTGCTGTGTTGAATAATGGTAAAACACGTGACTTAACTTTGGCTAGATATGCCAGGAACATATTTTTGTGGTTAAGTGCCTGTAATATAGATATGAAAGTAGTGCATGTTGCAGGGAAGCTGAACCCAGTAGCAGATTTATTGTCCAGATGGCATATTACTAATAATAACTTTCAGAAATTGCAGGAGATGGTGCATCCAGTGACCTGGATTAGTATATCTGAAGAGTACTTGCTTGTTGATGAAACTATTTAAAGTAATCATGTGCTTATTATGGGTTCTTTTGTAGCCAAACCACTGGAACAGCATCTCCTCCACCAGGCAACCTCCAGACTGTCACATGCTTTTGCTGAATCTACGAGAAAGGCTTATGCAACCCTGTTCAGAACCTTTGTGGCCTTTACAGCCTTTATGTGTTGGGACTTGCATCAGGTGACTGTATTTAACCTGTTGTGTTTTTAGAGTGCCTTCACTATAACAGGGTTAAACATTTGCAAATGGCAAATTATTTATCAGCCATCAAAACCACCTTTCTTTTGTATGGTCTGGATGTTGCTTGTTTTATGGATGCTAGGTTGAAATACTATCAAAAATCCATACAAATTCATGCCCCACTGTCTGTTAAACTGAAAAAAGTTATAGATATTTCACTCCTCAAGAGTATTGTTGACCAGTGTGATTACACTTACATGGGTCAGATCTTCAAGTGTGTTTATTTGCTGAGTTTTTACTCCTTCTTACGTATGTCAAATCTGGTACCTCATTCTGTACAAGATTACTCACCTTTAAAACATCTTGCTCGAGGTGATGTGATTTTTAAAGCAAATAAAATTGTATTATTACTGAAATGGTCTAAAACTATGCAGTACAACAATGAGATTAAGTTGATTCATGTCCCAAAAATATCTCGTTCCCCCATATGTCCAGTGGCAGCAGTTTCTAATTTACTGGATTTAACCCCTTCAGGCCACAATCTCCCACTCTTTCAGTATAAGATGGGTCAACAATGGGTTCCTTTAACCGATACTAAAGTTAGAAGGCATCTTAATTTAGTACTTGCTAAATTGGGCCTGGCTGCCTCTGGTTTCACATTTCACAGCTTCCGGCGTTCAGGTGCCACATTTGCTTTCAATAACAATGTGGCTCTGCAGAACATACAGAGACATGGCACCTGGACGTCGGATTGTGTATGGAGATATATTACTGACTCCACAGATGCTGGGGAGCAGGTGGCAAATATGTTTAGGTCCAAATTATCCACCATGTAACTACTTATACTTTGGGGTTTGGGTGATTGTAACCCCTTTTCAACTGTTGTCATTATGTACACATGTAAAATTTTTAATTAAAACAGTTTCTTATAGTTTTGGGTCACCTTCATAGTATGTCCTCTTGCAGGGCTTGTCAGAATATGTTAATTGGTCGTAAATTGAGTTTAAGCAGACTTAATCTGCTCAAGTTAAGGTGACCCTTAAGTATGATAAAATATTTCTTATGTATCATGGTCTGTAAATAAAAAATAGCATAGAAATGTAAATTAAAATAAATATTATGAACCGCAATGCTTGTTTGACCTTTAACCCTTGTCAAGGTCACCCATCACTCTTTGGCTGGTACTTGAGGAACTGTGCAGCGATGACCAGTACTGGACATGGCACTCAGTTCTGGTACCAGGCTGAAATGTTGCATTGTGGTTCTTCATGGTTCACTGGTTCTTAGTATAAAAGCTAGCCTTTGTTTGAATTTGGCGCCACACTCTTAGGATTTCAATGAACAACACACGTTTTGAACCCACCCATTTTACTTTAAATGATATTTAAATTATTAGGTAGTTTCATTGTCCCCCCCCCATGTTACTGAACTTGATACTGAGATACTGTATTGTATTTGCAGAATGTATTGACTTGAGAGCAGAACAGCATGGTTGGAGCAAGGCCATTCTGCTGCTTCCTGGAGCTAGCTTGCTGAATGTTGGTGTCTAACATCACAGTGCTTGAATGCTAATTATAGCATTTAAATGTAAAACAGTGCTTGGCTCATGACGTAAAACGTAATTATGTAGTGCTCCATCAGTGGCTCTAACGTTACTGGCTCACAGTCTTTTAGTTGAGTGACATTTTGGAGCTGTATTGCTCAGCTCCCAGGGGCGACTGTTGGGTCTTTGAGAGGGGGCCATTATTTTTCGCCTGGCAGCAGAGGCATGGGCTAGTTGGCCCTGGACTGTCTGTAATGAGTGTTATTTGGGCTTGCCCAACCATAATGTTCCTTAATTATTTACTCTATTGAGTGTGGCTCCTTGTTCTGTATATATAAGCTTCTTTTTTTTACCTTATAACAGTAACATGTGTAGTAATCTCTTGTAATACTAGTCACAGTAATCTAGTCAGTATTTTCATACTAATCACGTGACTATGTGCTATCTTACATGTGCAATTCTCTTTTACATTAATTGTTATTGAACTATTAATTTCACGTTTTACTATTTTATGTATTTTATGGTAACTTTTAAATAACTTGTATTTATATGGTTCATACCTTAACTATTGTGTCAGTGAACTTATTTTGACACTAGCAGTAGCAGTTATATGAACGTGCAGTAGCAGTTATATGAACGTGAAGGGTATCCATAGCCTGGGACTGTTATTAAGTCATGTTCTTCACGTCACTTCTCAGAATCATAGATTAATCCTGTCGATTTATCAGTTAGTTTTTTTTAACATTTCTTTTAGTCATGTATGGGGTGATTGTAACCCCTTTTCAACTGTTGTCATTATGTACACATGTAAAATTTTTAATTAAAACAGTTTCTTATAGTTTTGGGTCACCTTCATAGTATGTCCTCTTGCAGGGCTTGTCAGAATATGTTAATTGGTCGTAAATTGAGTTTAAGCAGACTTAATCTGCTCAAGTTAAGGTGACCCTTAAGTATGATAAAATATTTGTTATGTATCATGGTCTGTAAATAAAAAAATAGCATAGAAATGTAAATTAAAATAAATATTATGAACCGCAATGCTTGTTTGACCTTTAACCCTTGTCAAGGTCACCCATCACTCTTTGGCTGGTACTTGAGGAACTGTAGGCCACCAAGGGCCAAATATATTCTAAATCCTCACTCTAGTCTGCATTTTCAGCTAGCTCCGGAGGAGAGCTCCCACAGCTCTTTCAATAATTGTGCGAATGTGGATGTGAATATTTCCTTGGCTGGGCTCAGTGGTGGATAGACAGACTTTGTCATTTATTTATGTAGATGATACACAGATTAAAAAACAAGACAAGACAGCCCCAGTGGAACACCTATTTTAGTTTAGCTTTACATGCCGTTTAACAGCCAGGGTCATATTGGGACAGGTCCTCAGCATTGTCATTTGTGAGAAATACATATGTAAAAGTATATATGATGTTGTATAACCCTAGTTTATTATGTGCAATACACAAGTAATATTTGATGCCATGTTGTATAACACTGTAATACATGATATACAATAATAACACTAATAATAGTGTAAGCTGCTACAAAAGGTTACCCAAGTATACATACATAAAAAATATCGCGCCATTTCTTGTAAAAAAAGAAACTGTAGCATACACATTGTAAAAAGGCACAGAAAACTCATTTCATAGCATAAAACTGTGATATAAATTTCCTAACCATGATGTACATTGTTGTGTAAAAGGTTTGATTAGCACTACCTGATAACTTGTAATCCTGATACCTCGTAAAAGAAATAATGAATGCAACATGAACCTGTTTGAACTATGAACACCAGGCATGACAGGTGCCTTATAAAACCCAGAGCTCCAGAGGTGTGGTCCGAGGGGTGTGGTGGGTGAGGGAGGTGCGGTAGAATATGAGTTAGGAATCTCTTTATCAATACTTACGAGCTGGACTTGTACAACTATTTGATCTTCAAGCAAAAGTATTTAACTGCTCTCAGATTTAAAAGGGAAAAATCAGAGTGTCCCTTTTAGGTATAAAAATTCAGCATTTTGATACTTTTGCTGCAAAACGCTATAAATATTTCCTACGTTTACCCTAGTTTGGTGCATAAGAATGCACAGAAACTGCAAATCTTCACTTTTGTGAAAAGGACGCATGCTTGAATCTGCCAATATTCACTTTTCTGAAAAGGACGCGTCCTTTTCACAGAAACTGCAAATCTTCGCTTTTCTAAAAAGGAGGCGTCCTTTTCACAGAAACTGCAAACCCTCACTTTTCTAAAAAGGACGTGTCCTTTTCACAGAACCTACAAATCCTCACTTTTCTGAAAAGGACGCGTCCTTTTCACAGAAGTTGCAAATTCTCACTTTTCTGAAAAGGACATGTCCTTTTCATAGAAACTGCAAATCTTCACTTTTGTAAAAATGACGCGTCCTTTTCACAAACTGCAAATCCTCACTTTTGTAAAAAGGACGTGTCCTTTTCACAGAAACTGCAAATCATCACTTTTCTGAAAAGGACGCATCCTTTTCACAGAAATTACAAATCCTCACTTTTCTGAAAAGGACATGTCCTTTTCACAGAAACTGCAAATCCTCACTTTTCAGAAAAGGACGCATCCTATTCACAGAAACTGCAAATCTTCACTTTTCTAAAAAGGACGTGTCCTTTTCACAGAAACTGCAAATCCTCACTTTTCTAAAAAGGATGTGTCCTTTCCACAGAACCTACAAATCCTCACTTTTCTGAAAAAGACGCGTCCTTTTCACAGAAATTGCAAATTCTCACTTTTTTGAAAAGGACATGTCCTTTACACAGAAACTCCAAATCCTCACTTTTCTGAAAAGGACGCGTCCTTTTCACAGAAACTGCAAATCCTGTCTTCTAAAAAGGACGCGTCCTTTTCACAGAAACTGTAAATCTTCACTTTTGTAAAAATGACGCGTCCTTTTCACAAAAACTGCAAATCCTCACTTTTCTGAAAAGGACGTGTCCTTTTCACAGAAACTGCAAATCTTCACTTTTGTAAAAAAGACGCGTCCTTTTCATAGAAACTACATATCCTCACTTTTCTGAAAAGGACGCATCCTTTTCACAGAAATTACAAATTCTCACTTTTCTGAAAAGGACATGTCCTTTTCACAGAAACTGCAAATCCTCACTTTTCAGAAAAGGACGCATCCTTTTCACAGAAACTGCAAATCTTCACTTTTGTAAAAAAGACGCATCCTTTTCACAGAAACTGCAAATCGTCACTTTTCTGAAAAGGACGCATCCTTTTCACAGAAATTACAAATTCTCACTTTTCTGAAAAGGACATGTCCTTTTCACAGAAATTACAAATCCTCACTTTTCAGAAAAGGACATGTCCTTTTCACAGAAACTGCAAAGCCTCACTTTTCTGAAAAAGACGCGTCCTTTTCACAGAAACTGCAAATCCTCACTTTTCTAAAAAGGACGCGTCCTTTTCACAGAACCTACAAATCCTCACTTTTCTGAAAAGGACGCGTCCTTTTCACAGAAACTGCAAATCCTGTCTTTTAAAAAGGACGCGTCCTTTTCACAGAAACTGTAAATCTTCACTTTTGTAAAAATGACGCGTCCTTTTCAGAAAAAGTGCAAATCCTCACTTTTCTGAAAAGGACGCGTCCTTTTCACAGAAACTGCAAATCTTCACTTTTGTAAAAAAGACGCGTCCTTTTCACAAACTGCAAATCCTCACTTTTGTAAAAAGGACGTGTCCTTTTCACAGAAACTGCAAATCGTCACTTTTCTGAAAAGGACATGTCCTTTTCACAAAAATTACAAATCCTCACTTTTCTGAAAAGGACATGTCCTTTTCACAGAAACTGCAAATCCTGTCTTCTAAAAAGGACGCATCCTTTTCACGGAAACTGTAAATCTTCACTTTTGTAAAAATGACGCGTCCTTTTCACAAAAACTGCAAATCCTCACTTTTCTGAAAAGGACGCGTCCTTTTCACAGAAACTGCAAATCCTCACTTTTCTAAAAAGGACGCGTCCTTTTCACAGAACCTACAAATCCTCACTTTTCTGAAAAGGATGCGTCCTTTTCACAGAAACTGCAAATCCTGTCTTCTAAAAAGGAGGCATCCTTTTCACGGAAACTGTAAATCTTCACTTTTGTAAAAATGACGCGTCCTTTTCACAAAAACTGCAACTCCTCACTTTTCTGAAAAGGACGCATCCTTTTCACAGAAACTGCAAATCTTCACTTTTGTAAAAAAGACGCGTCCTTTTCATAGAAACTACAAATCCTCACTTTTCTGAAAAGGACGCGTCACTTTCACAGAAACTGCAAATCCTCACTTTTCACAGAAACTGCAAATCCTCACTTTTCTGAAAAGGACATGTCCTTTTCACAAAAATTACAAATCCTCACTTTTCTGAAAAGGACATGTCCTTTTCACAGAAACTGCAAATCCTGTCTTCTAAAAAGGACGTGTCCTTTTCACAGAAACTGCAAATCTTCACTTTTGTAAAAATGACGCATCCTTTTCACAAAAACTGCAAATCCTCACTTTTCTGAAAAGGACGCGTCCTTTTCACAGAAACTGCAAATCTTCACTTTTATAAAAAAGACGCGTCCTTTTCACAGAAACTACAAATCGTCACTTTTCTGAAAAGGACGTGTCACTTTCACAGAAACTGCAAATCCTCACTTTTCTAAAAAGGACGCGTCCTTTTCACAGAAACTGCAAATCCTCACTTTTCTAAAAAAAGACGCGTCCTTTTCACAGAAACTGCAAATCCTCACTTTTCTGGAAAGGATGCGTCCTTTTCACAAACTGCAAATCCTCACTTTTGTAAAAAGGACGTGTCCTTTTCACAGAAACTGCAAATCGTCACTTTTCTGAAAAGGACGCATCCTTTTCACAGAAATTACAAATTCTCGCTTTTCTGAAAAGGAAATGCCCTTTTCACAGAAACTGCAAATCCTCACTTTTCTATAAAGGACGCATCCTTTTCACAGAAACTGCAAATCTTCACTTTTGTAAAAAAGACGCGTCCTTTTCATAGAAACTACAAATCCTCACTTTTCTGAAAAGGACGCATCACTTTTACAGAAACTGCAAATCCTCACTTTTCTAAAAAGGACGCGTCCTTTTCACAGAAACTGCAAATCCTCACTTTTCTAAAAAAAAAGACGCGTCCTTTTCACAGAAACTGCAAATCCCTACTTTTCTGAAAAGGACGCGTCCTTTTCACAGAAACTGCAAATCTTCACTTTTCTAAAAAGGACGCGTCCTTTTCACAGAAACTACAAATCCTCACTTTTCTGAAAAGGACATGTCCTTTTCACAGAAACTGCAAATCCTGTCTTCTAAAAAGGACGCGTCCTTTTCACAGAAACTGCAAATCTTCACTTTTGTAAAAATGACGCATCCTTTTCACAAAAACTGCAAATCGTCACTTTTCTGAAAAGGACGCGTCCTTTTCACAAACTGCAAATCCTCACTTTTGTAAAAAGGACGTGTCCTTTTCACAGAAACTGCAAATCGTCACTTTTCTGAAAAGGACGCATCCTTTTCACAGAAATTACAAATTCTCGCTTTTCTGAAAAGGAAATGCCCTTTTCACAGAAACTCCAAATCTTCACTTTTCTAAAAAGGACGCGTCCTTTTCACAGAAACTGCAAATCCTCACTTTTCTAAAAAAAGACGCGTCCTTTTCACAGAAACTGCAAATCCTCACTTCTCTGGAAAGGACGCGTCCTTTTCACAAACTGCAAATCCTCACTTTTGTAAAAAGGACGTGTCCTTTTCACAGAAACTGCAAATCGTCACTTTTCTGAAAAGGACGCATCCTTTTCACAGAAATTACAAATTCTCGCTTTTCTGAAAAGGAAATGCCCTTTTCACAGAAACTGCAAATCCTCACTTTTCTGAAAAGGACATGTCCTTTTCACAGAAACTGCAAATCCTGTCTTCTAAAAAGGACGCGTCCTTTTCACAGAAACTGCAAATCTTCACTTTTGTAAAAATGACGCATCCTTTTCACAAAAACTGCAAATCGTCACTTTTCTGAAAAGGACGCGTCCTTTTCACAAACTGCAAATCCTCACTTTTGTAAAAAGGACGTGTCCTTTTCACAGAAACTGCAAATCGTCACTTTTCTGAAAAGGACGCATCCTTTTCACAGAAATTACAAATTCTCGCTTTTCTGAAAAGGAAATGCCCTTTTCACAGAAACTCCAAATCTTCACTTTTCTAAAAAGGACGCGTCCTTTTCACAGAAACTGCAAATCCTCACTTTTCTAAAAAAAGACGCGTCCTTTTCACAGAAACTGCAAATCCTCACTTTTCTGGAAAGGACGCGTCCTTTTCACAAACTGCAAATCCTCACTTTTGTAAAAAGGACGTGTCCTTTTCACAGAAACTGCAAATCGTCACTTTTCTGAAAAGGACGCATCCTTTTCACAGAAATTACAAATTCTCGCTTTTCTGAAAAGGAAATGCCCTTTTCACAGAAACTGCAAATCCTCACTTTTCTGAAAAGGACGCGTCCTTTTCACAGAAACTCCAAATCTTCACTTTTCTAAAAAGGACGCGTCCTTTTCACAAAAACTGCAAATCCTCACTTTTCTAAAAAGGACGCGTCCTTTTCACCGAACCTACAAATCCTCACTTTTCTGAAAAGGACGCATCCTTTTCACAGAAACTGCAAATCCTGTCTTCTAAAAAGGACGCGTCCTTTTCACAGAAACTGCAAATCTTCACTTTTCTGTAAAGGACGCATTCTTTTCACAAAAACTGCAAATCTTCACTTTTGTAAAAAGGACGTGTCCTTTTCACAGAAACTGCAAATCAAGTCAAACCAGGATAGCCAAATTTAACAGTTTTTATTGGTCCTAGAAGATGGCAATGTCAAGCCAACTTATAGGTAACAAGGCCACTGCCGCAGTAGTTATCTCCCACCTTAGAATCAGTAGTATATGAGAACTAAGGGAGATATAAGGCCTTTCTAGTAAGATGAAACGCACTTGACACTGAGGAAGGGGTCAAAGGTCAAAGTCAGAAATGGGAAAAGATTTCCAGGCCATGACTTCCTATAAGTTGTTTTTACATTCCAAGCCCCTAGTAGCAATGATAAGGGAGATACATGGCCTTTCTTAATAGGATAATCCCATTTGACATTAAACATGATTTGGCGGCCATTTTGTTTTCAAAACTATGCCAAAATTACTATCTAGCTAACTGTCCCAGCCATATATCTTTTGTGCAAATTTGATGAACCTATAGCTGCAATACTTCAACTTTTACAGCATCTTAATGATTTTCAAATAATTGGCTATGGCTGCCATTTTGTTTTTCAAAATGAGGCCAAAATTGATCAAAAGCAAAACATTTGCAGACCAGGACTTCCCATCGGCTGTTTTTACATTCTGTAGCCCTAGCACCAATAATAAGGGAGATATAAGGACATTTTAGTATGATGACCCCATTTAACCTTGAAGCAGGGGTCAAAGGTCAAATTCAACACCTGGGAAAGACTCCCAGGCCTTAAATTCCTACAAATTGTTTGACATCCCAAACCCCTAGGAGCAATGGTAAGGGCGATATAAGGCATTTTTATAGGATAACCCTATTTGACATTAAACATGTGATATCGTGGCCATTTTGTTTTGCAAACTAGGCCAAAAATTACTATCAGACTAGCTTTCCTAGCCATATATCTTTTGTGCAAATTTGATGAAGCTAGCTGCAATATTTCAAGATTTAGAGCATATTTATGATTTTAAAACAATTGGCTATGGCGGCCATTTTGTTTTTCAAAATGAGACCAAAATATTTCTTAGACATATTTTCATAGCAATAAACATTCCCTGCAAATTTGGAGAAGCTATCTGTAAGTAAATGAGATATTAAGGTTTATGTAAAGATGGATGGACAGACGGACGGATGGACAGACGCACGCACAAACAGAGGGCGTTTTATAATCTCCCGACTATGGATGTGGTCAGATTTGACCTTGGGCCCCTGCTTCAAGGTCCAATGAGGATAGACAAGGTTAAAAGTGCTGATAACATGCTTATTATTGGTCCTACAGGTGTGCAATGCAAAACCAACCTATAAGGGGCCAGCTACACGGATACACCATGGATATAGCCGATAGTTCCATATATGGTAACTGACAGGGATGCACAAGGGATGAGGGTGGGTCTTGTAAAAGATTTACGAAACTGCCAAGGATCTGCTACGGACCGGCACGGACAGGTTTGTGGATGAAAATATTGCACAAAGGATTGGTCTTATGACTGTTTTTTAATCTGCAAACCCTTTCCGTGTCAGTCTGTAGCTGATCTGGCAATGATTTTATGGATATTTCTTGCCGCAGAAGCATCAAGGATGAAAGGCATGCCATAAGGACATCCAGGATGGGTTTACGCATGATAAGGACACTCACGGATGAGCTACAGATGATATGGAAGAGCTACAGATATTAAGGTCCATATGGACTTTACGAAAAAATAAACAGATTTGATTTATCCATAATGTCCTAGGGATTTTATCTGATCCTTGGCATGTCACTACAGATCACAGTATGCCACTATGGATCTCACAAGGACATTATGGATGTTACCGATGACCTTACAGAAGGAAAAGATGATCCGTAAATCACTTACCATTTTCCATATTAGGAAACCTGGCACGATCCGGCGGGCCATCCTTGGATGTGTAACTACTACTTAAGAAATCATGGGCTAGGAATCTTCTGATGTGGTCAGATTTGGCCTTGGGCCCCTCCTTCAAGGTCAAACAAGGATAGCCAAACCTAAATGTGCTTATAACTCGCTTACTATTGGTCCTAGAGGTTTGCAATGTCAAACCACCTTACAGAAAATCATGGCTATGAATCTTCTGATGTGGTCAGATTTGACCTTGGGTCCCTCCTTCACGGTCAAATGAGGATAGCCAAACTTAAAAGTGCTTATAACTCGCTTATTATTGGTCCTAGAGGTTTGCAATGGGAAACCAAGTTATAGGAAATCATGTGTTAGGAATCTTCTGATATTGTCAGATTTGACCTTGGGACTGTCCTCAAGATCAAACGAGGATAGCCAAAGACAAAAGTGCTCACAACTCGCTTATTATTGGTCCTAGAGGTTTGCAATGTGAAACCAACCTGTAGGAAATCATGGTCTAGGAATCTTCTGATTCTGCCCATCCTTAAAGGTCAAATGAGGATAGCCAAAGTTAAAGTGCTTATAACTTGCTTATTATTGATCCTACAGGTTTGCAATGCAAAACCTACCTATAAGAAATCATGGGCTTGGAATCTTCTGATGTGGTCAGATTTGGCCTTGGGCCCCTAGTACAAGGTCAAACGAGGATAGCCAAACTTAAAATTGCTTATAACTCGCTTATTATTGGTCGTAGAGGTTTGGGATAGTAAACCAACCTATAGAAACTCATGGGCTGGGAATCTTTTTGTGTGGTCAGATTTGACCTTGGGCCCCTTGTTCAAGGTCAAACGAGGATAGCCAAACTTAAAATTGCTTATAACTCGCTTATTATCGGTCCTAGAGGTTTGGGATGGTAAACCAACATATAGGAAATCATGGGCTGGGAATCTTCTGGTGTGGTCGGATATGACCTTGGACCCCTCCTTCAAGGTAAAACAAGGATAGCCATACTTAAACTGCTTATAACTGGCTTATTATCGGTCCTAGAGGTTTGGGATGGTAAACCGACATATAGGAAATCATGGGCTGGAAAACCTTCTGGTTTGGTTGGATTTTACCTTGGACCCCTCCTTCAAGGTCAATTGAGGATAGCCCAACTTAAAACTGCTTATAACTCACTTGTTATTGGTCGTAGAGGTTTGGGATGGTAAACCAACCTATAGAAACTCATGGCCTGGGAATCTTTTAGTGTGGTCAGATTTGACCTTGGGCCCCTTGTTCAAGGTCAAATGAGGATAGCCAAACTTAAAATTGCTCATAACTTGCTTATTATTGGTCCCAGAGGTTTGGGATGGTAAACCAACGTATGAGAAATGATGGGCTGGGAGTCTTTTGGTGTGGTCGTATTTCACCTTAGACCCCTCGATCAAGGTCAAACAAGGATAGCCAAAGTTAAAAGTGCTTATAGCTTGCTTATTATTGGTCCTAGAGGTTTGGGATGACCAAGATATAGGAAATAATTGGCTGGGAATCTTCTGGTGTGAACGGGTTTGACCTTGGGCCCCTCCTTCAAGGTCAAACAAGGATAGCCAAAGTTAAAAGTGCTTATAGCTTGCTTATTATTGGTCCTAAAGGTTTGAAATGTGAAACCAAGATATAGGAAATCATGGGCTAGGAATCCTCTGATTTTGTCAGACTTGACCTTCGAAACCTAATTCAAGGTCAAACAAGGATAGCCAAAGTTAAAAGTGCTTATAACTCGCTTATTATTAGTTCTAGAGTTTTGCAATGTTAAACATACTTGTAGGAAATCATGGGCTGGGAATCTTCGGAATGTGGTCAGATTTTACCTTGGGCCCCTCCTTCTAGGTCGAACGAGGATAGCCTAAGCTAAAGCACTTATAATTTGTTTATTATTGGTCCTTGAGTTTTGCAAGGTTAAACCTACTTGTAGAAAATCATGGGCTGGGAATCTTCTGATGTGGTCAGATTTGAATTGGGTTCCTCCATGAAGGTCAAATGAGCGTAGCCAAACATAAAGTGCTTACAACATGCTTATTATTGGAAAAAAATGCTGTTTATCTTCAAAACCATGTTAGTTGTCCTTTTCTGGTGGATACTTCTTGCATCTGGCCACAGATGCATCCTTTATCTAGTTTACAATTTAACATTCCATATGTTAGAGCCCTACCAACATAGAAAATTCAGAATGATACATTTCATACCTTTAGAATTATCACACCAGATAGACATACACATTTGTAGCATACATCTGGTGGAATGAGTGCGGTTTAGGCACAATTTACATATTTTGTGGGATAGGTGATGATACAAACATTTTCCAAACTGCATATACAATAACCAGAAAATTGAATGTCTAATTATGACATTCAGAATAAACTAAAAATAACTAAAATGATGATACAAGTGATATTTCAGTATACCGTAAATGACCTATTTAGTGCACAGTGCGCTAAGCAAAGTCTATTTTTATTCAATATTTGTTGGGAAAAAATGTCCCTTTTAGCGCACCCATCATGAAACACTTTCCGGGATGAAGTATAGGTCAATCCGGTAGAAAAACGGTGTTTCGACATTTAGAAATACCCACTTTCTGTAAATAAGGCGGTAGATGAAAACAAACTCGAAAGTCGTGACAAAAATGTCAATTTATTAAGTAAAAATATGTAAATTATATAAAAAAATATGTGGATATTGAGAAAAATTAAGAAAGGTAAGATTTAAGCTGAATAATCGATCATTAGTAACCTTTTGTAACCAACCGCGATTGTGCACTGTCACTATCTAATCGTTCACCCACTAGAGGTTGTCAAGTATATTGCTTTGAAAAGAGATAGGGTGTGGTTACAAGGGTGGATGCGCTAAATAGGTCATTTACGGTAAACACACCAGCCTTTCCACCAGAAAAATAACACAAGACATTATACAGTAAAAAAAAATAGTTTGAATATTTTTAACTACAATATCTAAAATTTCAGCAGCAGTGTAACTGATTGTATATTCATTCATTTAGTTCTAAACAATAATATTTGACAAATTTAAAATTATAATAATTTATCTTACCTCTGTAATCCCTGCAAGGTTTTGGGTGGCCTTTTGTCATTTATATTAAATCCATTTTTTTCTTTTTATATTTCTCAACTCCGTTTTTTGGGGTTCATTTGTTCTCCTATTCATAGACACACACACACACACAAACAGACATGCTTTGAACTGCAATTTGATAACCCAGAAAATACTGGATACTGAAAGAGCTTTACATGAGTGGGAATAAGTCATTAGTACTTCCTATATAATGCCTTTATGATGGCTTTAAGATCATTATAATTGCTCTACCTCCAGTACTGAAAATTTAAATTGTTGTAAGCCTATCATAAAACATTACTGCCAAGGTGAAACAGCCCTATTAAAACTTCACCCATCTAGTTTACCACATGCACACACTACCATACAGTCCTTGGAATTATACCATCCAAGTCCCACAAATCTGAGGGAAGGTCTATCTGCTCCCCCTCTGTGTTTATTTTAACTAGATAGGTGAGGGTGCTGATAATGAATTACCACAGATCACAAAAGACTTCACATCTGGGGTTTCTTGTCTAACTCTAATCCAGTATTTCACATAGTACACCACACAAATTAGCCTTTTTATAAAATTGTGTAACAGTATTTAATGTATCATTTTACTTGATTTTTGTGCAAATATGCAAGTTTTTTAAAGCTTTATTAAACAAAGTAGTACAAACGTTTGGGTCAATGTTTAATTTAAGGAATAGATTAATTGGTGCAATGTTTAAGGATGTAATATTTTCTTTTTTTATTTGGTTTTTTTGGATGCATCCATAGATCTTAGTAAACTTAAGAAAATATACCTAGTCAGGAAGATTAATTTATGACTATGAAAACTTTTTGTCCTAAAACCGAATTTCCTTTGTGTTCATAGGAATGTATCATGTTATACACAGATATAGCAATGTTGGTCCATTTGTCACTAGCATCTAGTAATGTAAATAAGAGCACCCAGAGAACACAAACATCTGCCAAGGCATGTAATTTTGGCTGACCCAAAAGTAGGTGAATAATATATTTAAACAAAATATTTTAAATGCAATAGCCTTTAAGTTAGAAGTCATTAAGTACATTAACTCAACAGTGAGAACCTGACAGTAGCTATTGCCCAGCTATGCAATGCACTACAGCTCTTCAATCTTATTTGTTACAGCTAACCCAAAAGTAGGTGAATAACATATTTAAACAAAATATTTGAAATGCAATAGTTTTCAAGTTACAAGTGATTTACTCAAAAGTGAGAGACTCAAAGTAGCTATTGCTCAGCTATGCAATTAGCTGCAGGTCTGCAATTTTACTATGTAAAGCTGACCCTAAAGTAGATGAATAATCTATTTAAGTACAATACTGTAAATTCAGTGGTTTTCAAGTTACAAGTGATTTACTCAACAGTGAGAAACTCAGAGTAGCTATTGCTCATTTATGCAATGAGCTACATGTCTGCAATTTGACTACCGTAATTATATGTATAAACGCCCCCTCCCTATTAACCAACCCCCCTCTCAACCTTTGTAAAGTTTATATTTCGGGTTTTTTTACATCTCTCTCAACAGCCACCAGCCTTGCGATTCCAGGATTCCGAAAAAAGAGATGTTTTAGTACTTCCCCAATCGAATACCAAGAAATAAAGAAAATCACAGCAAAACATGGCAATTTTGATCAACAACGCATTAAAATCTGTGAAAAACGAGATAAAAGTTTATAATTTCTTCAGATTTAAGGTTAGTTTCTAATGTTTAAGCTCTCCTGCCATTATACATGCTGGAAAACAAGATGAAGGCTGTAAGTGTCCATCATTGCCCATTGCCACTGGACTCGAAAGTTGATTTTTTTTATCTGTAATAGTAGCCCTCCCCCCCCCCTTTTGAAAAATGCATCGCCCCCGGGAAATACGGTATGTGATGGCTGACTCAAAAAGTGGGTGAACAACATATTTAAACAAAATTCTTTAAATGTAATGTTTATTGCGCTAATACATCCTATCCAATGGGCAGTTGCTAATCTGATCAATGCAGACCGGACCCCCAATATAAGAAAAGGTCATCCCGTGTTCGTCCTGACTGGGCCCACTGTACATTCGCCAGGTGTCTAGACAGCATAACATCATAGCATTTTTTTCATTTGGCGCACGCACTGTGCAGATGGATTTTTGTAAAAGTTTTCAAAATGAAGATTAGTGTCGTATTGCTACTTTATTTGCAGTCTATCTTACAAGTAACTGTTTACAGACACTTATAGACCATTATCTTTTCACCTGGGCAGAAATGGGATCTTTGTGGACATTTAATGGCTGGGTTCAATTCCCATGCGTACTGTGCCTGTTATAGACACAAAGGAAAAGGCACTGACCCCTGTCTTAAGAATGAAGCCTGTCTGTTTTGCAACTTTGTAACCCAGTAAGAGAAATCATGTTTGGCTACACCTTCTCATCAGAAGAAAAAGCAGAAATATGATAACAAAGCTACCCTAGAAGAGTTGAGTAGCACCCTTGTGGATCCAGCTTTAGTTTCAGTGCTGGGGGTAGCAAAAGACAGACAAGATTTGAACTCAGAAGAGGCGAGTAGTACCCCTGGTGCAAAAGCCAAGAAAACACAGATTGCAGAAATGTCGAGTGGCAGAAGTGTGAAAGACAAGAAGACTGATTCCAAAGACAAGGGCAAGGCTGTGAAAAAGCATGTTTTATTGGCTAGGGTTCCGAAACCCGCACCAGACAGTAAGCTGGAGGCATTGGACCAGAAATGGTCAGAACGTTTTAGCTGACTGGAGGCAATGCTGTTATCCAAATCGTTCAACCAGCAAAAGCTGGTTTTCCAGCCAGTGGTCGTCTCTCCAGTCAAGCCTCCATCAGCCGGTGCTGTTGACAACACTCAGTCCTTCTTTGAGCCTCAACCAATCGACCGACCGACCACTACTCACCAGCAACCAACCATTGTTCATCAACAACAGGAACCGACCAACCGACCGGTCAATCTTCATCAGCAGCCTGCTCACCAGCCTTAGTCTGATACCTGGTACTACAATCACTCACCAGAAACTGACCACCCTACCGGCCACTCTTTATCAGCAACCTGATCATCGGCCTAAGACTGATAACTGGCCTAGTGCTACTGACCCATCATGAACCGAGCAGGTCTCTAAGCTTGCACCCAGCACTGCATCTGTGGAGGCCCAGCAAACACCAGAGACTGATATGGATACTAGTTCTGACTCTGACTCTGACTCAGAGTCTGCAGCGCATGAGCTCCCTACTTGCCAGGCAGAGGAAGGTGAATTGTTGGATCTGGACAAGGACGTTTCTATAACTGACACCAACCAGGACTCCTCTGAGGAGCAAAACTACAGAAAAATCTTGTATGGTGTATGATCATACATGGATTGGACACATATACTGGACATTGACTCAACTGCGTTCAGTGCTGAGGATAACCCCTTTGCTGCACCAAAACAACAGCTAGTGGGTAAAGTGAGTGTTAATCTTTCAAAAGAGAACTGGATATGCAGGAAAATGGACAGTTTGAACCTGATACTTGTCCAAGGATACCCGTCCAAAAGTTCAGAAACAGCGGATCTGCAGAGGGACCAGTTTGTCACGCCAAGTAAATCTCATGCAAAGTTGTACGGGCTCCATCCCAGCCAGGCCAGGCCAGCTGGATCGGTTTCCTTCTGGCATTGTGACTCAGCCAAGTTAAACAGTGCATACACTCAGATAGCAAGATTATCTGGATTCACCACACCGGCACCGACTTCACGCCTCTTATCACAGGACACTCTCAGTCAATGGGAGAAGGCTGTAAGGGAGTCCACTTACATCTGTAACCAGGTAGCTGGACTCAGTGGGTGCCTCAGCAAAGTTCAACAGGGGATGCAGTCACAGCTGAAACTGCTACAGTCAGAACAGACGAAAGGATATTCGGCTGGTGAAGTGAGAGCTATTACACAAGAGCTTCAGTACCTGATGAACATTAATGCCAGTATCACACAGTGTATGGCTAAAGTCATGGAACACTTATCTGACTTTGCTTTTGTTTCCATGGCAAATGTGATGCTATTTAAACAGGATTCATACTAAGCCCATGTAGAGTCTGGTTTGAAATAGGATACACTTGCTGCTTTGCATCAGGCCCCACTGGACTTACCTACACTGTTCCCTGATACTGTTTTGATGAAGGCTGAGGAAGACATCAGTAAATCTGAGGACAAGGGTTTGTCACACTCAAGTTGGAGGTTGCAGAGAGTTGGTTTCACCCTTACAAGAGGCCGGATGAACAGACACAGGAACACTAAATCATTTATAACTTAAAAAGTATTGCATTTAGAGCATTTACTTAAAATATGTGATTCAGCTACTTTTTCCATAGCTACAACATGATGAGTAACTTGAGTGTCTATCTCAATAGCTAAGTGAGTAATAGCCACTTTTGGACTTTTCACTAACTTCCATCATGAGTAAAATCACTTGTAACTTGAAAACTATTGCATGTAGACAATTTTGTGCAATATGTTATTCACCTACTTTGGGGTCAGCTATAACGTAGTAAAATTTCAGACCTCTAGCTTGTGGCATAACTGAATAATAGCTACTTTTGCCTTTGCCGGTGGATACATTCTGCATCTGGCCACAGATGCGTCCTTGCTCTAGTTAAATTTGCAATTTTCCAAGTTACAAATGATTTACTCAACATTTTTCAAGTTACAACTGATTTACTTAACTGTGATAACCTGAAAGTAGCTATTGCTCAGCTATGCAAGGAGCTACAGGTCTTCAATTTCATTATGTTATAGCTAACGGAAAACTAGTTGAAAATCACACTAAAAGAAAATACTGTAAATGCAATAGTTTTCAAGTTTTAAGTGATTTACTCAACAGTGAGAACCTGATAGTAGCTATTGCTCAGCTATACAATGAGCTAGAGGTCTGCAACTGTTCTATGTTATAACTGATCCAAAATAATGTGAATAACATATTGATACAAAATACTGGAAATGCAATAGTTTTCAATTTACAAGTAATTTTACTCACTGTGGAAGGTACTGAAAAGTCAGAAAGTAGCTATTAGTCACTTAGCTATTCAGATAGACTCCCAAGTTACTCATCACGTAGCAATAGAAAAGTAGTTGAACAACATATTTTAACAAAGTGCTCTGAGTGCAATACTTTTCAAGTTATAAGTGATTTACTGCATAAATTCATAAATTTTTTAATGCATTCAAACTTATTTTAAAAATTCACAAAAATTAATTTTAAAAGATCCAGGCCTGATACTCACAAAAGGGAATCTACTTGTGTCCTAGTACATATATCTAAGATAAAGGAGAAATCCCTTCAATGGTCAATGAGAAAATTGTGATAAAGAGTGGCTCTGGAGAACAGACGAACAGACAGATCTGCATGCCATGAAGGATTTATCATCCTTGCTAGATAATATATCTTTTAAAAGTAACAGCATGTCTTTGGATTATTATTATTATTATTTTGTATCCAGTGATCCAGATCAGTCAAAATTGAATAGGATCTAATGCCCATTGTACACTAGAGCGGCTAAATAAAATAGAAATGATGGAAGTAGTTCACTGCTTATACATATGTGGCATGGATTTTTCTATTTAGAAAATTTTCTAATTTTTTTCAAAAACCGAGCAGCTTTTTTCACTATTTTTTCACTAAGTTTTCATTAATATTTAGATTCCCCACAGGTTAAAAATGGCAGTCTATCGCAGAACTTTATACAAATATATTAATTGGAAAACAAAATGCAAACACACAGGCTCTTTGTGAAGGGATTGATTAGTACTAGGGGAGAGTTGACAAAATATGGTGGGTGTCCATATAAACACATAAAAAGGTGTAACTGAATGAGGATTGCAATTACCAGCAATTCTAAAAGGGACACACTGGTCAAGGGTCTTCTTGGTGGAGAGATTAAGTTCTTATAAAAGACGGTGGGATGCTAAGTTAGGCCATGTTAGGTGTGTGACAATATCTGTAGACACAACACAGCCAGAAGTTTATAAATTGAAAGGGGGTGTAATCACCAGTATTATAAAAGGGACACTGGTCAAGGCCTTTCATTGCAATAAGATTAAATCCATGTAAGGGTAGGAGGGTGTAGAAATGTACTGTGGGGTATTAGCTTTTTAATTACATTTATGATTATTTGAACTATTCTATTCGCTTTCACTCTAGTTAAAATATTCTGTCAATATACTGAAAACTGCTGGAAAAATGGCCCAAATGTGCAAGGTAAAGAAAATTTGTCTGCTCAGTATGCAGTAAAAATCGTAATGCACCGCGTGTATTTACAAGGGCCTTTAGTCAGACCGTGACCCAGCTTATGACTTTTTAAAGAAAGATCCAAGCGGTAGTATTTATGTTATCCTGCTGACAAACAAACAAACGGTCATGAAAACAGTACCTTTTGGTGGAGATAATAAATGTGTGTACCAATAAAATCCAACTCTTTCATTACCTTCTAGTGAATGAAAAATATAGAAACAGTATACACATGCTTCTTTTTACAAGAATATATTCAACTACTAAATATGGTTTTGGGTTTGATAAGGAAACTTGCTTTCTTCCAGTACTGGCAACACATTTTAACTGAGAGAGTAGTCATATACAACCACAAGATACATGCAGAAGATGGGCTATTAATTACATGATCTTCAAATAACATAAACACTTGCAGTGGGGGAGCAGATAAGAACTCCCTAAGATTTCAGGTATGGTATAATTCCTAGGACTGCATACAAACTCTGGTGTTCAAGTCTGAAGATGATTCACTTTATCCTTGATCCTGCATATATGACAATCTTTGTTTTGTGTGGAGTAATGTTATTGTAAGGAACAGTGAATTCTATCTCAGTGTTATTTAGTGGTAAAAAAAAGTTTATTTACCAATCTATATGATTGAGCATCTGAATCCAGATCTATTGAAAGATATGAACCAGATCAATTCACACACAACTGAACAACTGTGTGATGAACCAATATGAATCAGTTAACTAGACTAAGTGTAACTATAAAAGGTTATGAACAATTTTTAACCTGACTTAAATGTCAAAAGATACTGACTCATGTTCTCCATCTAATTTATCCACCAATGCCATTTAAAGAATCAAACAGCATTCAATTAAAATTGTCTTTTTAGCAATAAAACCTATCTAATTTAGTGATTAGACTATTGAATGATACATATTTTTTAAGTCCCAATTAGACTTTGATGAATATAAACTCAAGTCAACATTTAACTGATCTTTGGGCATCACTGTGGTGGATTATTTGTGAGAGTAAATTCACTTATTTTTAATTAATGGAATACAGAATTTTTTTTCCGCCAGTAATTTGAGAGATCCTGCTAAAAGGATTAGTCAAGAGTAGAAAAATTATGTCTAAAGTATAGACAAAATGAATTTATGAATGTGGATCCATCATCTGTACTAGTAGTTCTGCTACCATATCTAGATTCAACTTGGTGAATTAATGCTTAAAACTATATGACGTTCTGTAAATATGTTGTTTATATCCATGAATAAAGTTGTAGAAATCACCAGTCCCACCTTCAGTAACCTGTGAAAAAAGAGCATCTGGTGTATGGGTATCTATTGCCAACAGATAACCCTGTGAAATTACATATTCTAAACTATTAATTAATACTTACACAGATGTGTTAAATGTGTCTTGCTGTGCCAATGAGACTGCTTAAATGCACTCTAAGGCAAATCTGCAACTGGTTCCTTTAACTGCTTCTCTCACTTCACCTCTCCCAGCATTGCCCTGCCCCCACTGTTTAATATATTTGCTGATGCTACTGTTACCAGTGTCTGTGCATACTTATCAGAAAAGTAAAAGTTTTGGAATATTCATTAACCACTTGTACATGTTGTATACATTTAGTATGTAACAAAGAAAACTGTCCATAATTTTTTTGTCGTGAAGAGTAGAACATTACTTGCCACTGATTGAGTATGTTAATACAAAGAAAAACATTTATTGCACAAAATTCCTCATATTACATAGATGGTACAAAACATATCTCATGATCTTCATTGTATAAAAAGCACTCATAGAGCACAGCCCTCCACCAGGGATTTATTGTTTACTGTGTATCTGTATTCATTCGCAATTATTCCAAAATTCATGAGCTGATCTTTATAACGTTTTTGTGTGGGTAGGGTTCACAAAAGGAAAACAATTGTTAATATTTTAGCAAAGATCAGATCATATTCTGGATAAAAATGTCCTGAAGTTTCATAAATGTATACCTGGTGGAGGTTGGCACTCTGTGAGTGCTTTTTATGTTAATTTTATCCTGTGCACTGACATTACATTGATATAAATTAATAAAACTTTTTCAGACTACTGTAACCAGATTCATTTGGATAAATTTTTCATCTTTTACTCAAATTGATTCTTTCTTTATTCTCTCCTGCCTCTGGCTGAAGGCTGTGGTCGGGAGATTATAAAACGCCTTCCGTACATGCGTGCGTCCGTGAGTTTGTCCCTCTGTTATCACGTTTTAACATAAACCTTAATATCTCATTCATTGATAAAGATATCTTCACCAAATTTGCAGGGAATGTTTATGGCTATGAAAACCCGTCTGTGCAAAATTTTAGCCTCATTTTAAAAAACAAAATTGAAAATTTTAATTACTTAAATGTAGCTTTTATAAGCTACACAAGCTTACTATGTGGAACTGAATGCTATCTTGGGAGGCCAAAGGCATCCGGCCAATGTCCAAGAAAACTAGACCTATCGCATCTGAGAACCGATGCAAATTGTATCCACCAGAAAGAAAACTCACCAAAGCCATTCAACCATTGCTCAACCTTGAAGGAGGAGCCCAAGGTGAAATCTGATCACATCAAAGGATCCCTTTTTTTCCTTTCTGTGAAAAGAACATGTCACTTCTCCTAGGTCACTTCTGCAGAGTATCTGCAGAAGGTTTTGGTGGGCTTCTTGAATTCCTGCATGAAATCAACAATGCATTTATCTTGGAATTTGGAAATGGTATAAAATTGAAAAGCTTAATTACTTAAATGTAGCTTTTATAAACTACAAGCTTACCATGAGGGACTGAATGCTTTACTGGTTGCCGCGAGGCATCACGACCAACGTCTAAGCCGTAGCTTCAGGTTGTCGTCACGTGATCTGCCCCTTATGTTACAACTTTTCTCGTTGAGATTTAAACCCATACCCCTCAGCTGTAATACAGCGGGGAGGCAGGGTGGGACTCTCCTCAGTCCCACATGGTAAGCTTGTAGCTTATAAAAGCTACATTTAAGTAATTAAAATTTTCAATTTTATTGCGCTACAATAGCTTACCATGTGGGACTGAATGCTGAATCCAACCGTCCGGAGGAGGGATTACAGCTGAGACTGTCAGATAAGTCTGTTTTTTTTTTAGAATTTTGATAATAATAATAGAATGAAAGATCAAAAGTACCAGTCTGAGTCCCGTCTACAGGGCCCCAATCCCGAAGACCGGGCCTGTAGAAGTCAAAAACCTGAATGAATGACAGTGCTAAAAACTGTCAGGGTGTTTGACGAGAAGTGGATGTGTACCCTAGATACACAAGACAGGGTAAGTCCCAAGGACGATCACGGAAGAACCTGAGCTTAAGGCTCGGGTACTGACTAAAATGACAACCTTAATGTCCTTATTACAATGTACAATTATAATGATTTAATGACTAGATAGACCTTACCCGATACACCCTGATGAGGTAGACGTATACCTAGACCCTGGGCTTAGACTCCTGAAGACTTGGTTGTAGCGGATGTGCCCCCCCTTCTTTTCTTTTCGAGGATGACTGGACTGAGGAGAAGGGTCTAGGACCTGTTGTGCCACTACTACTGGTCCCAGATACAGATTGTTGTCATTGTTCGACCAAGTAAGGTCTTTTAGATAAAAATTGGTAAAAGTATTGTGAGCTTTCCAGTGACAGGCTTGCATGATCTGTTCCACCGATACCCCACCGTAAAACGCCTTAGAGGCTGCGAAGGCCCGAATGTCATGCGCTTGACTTGGACGAAATCCAAGACTTGCTGGTCTGCTTGTTTATAACAAAGTAGGATGGTTTGTTTCAACCAAGAAGAGAGAGTAGCGGGTCTGATGTCTGAGGTATGTCCTTTCTTGAAGGAAATGAAAAGGAGGGACCGGGAACCTCTCAGGTCTTTGGTTCGGTCCAGATAGTACCTCAGGGCCCGCACCGGACACAGGGTCCTGTCTTCTTTGAACTGTCTATCCACAATGGTAGTCAAAGCAGGAATAGTCACCGGAGACGCACTTTGAGAACCTACTCTTGCTAGTTGGTTTTTGGCTATGAAGTCAGAAGCAGGGAACAAGGCGACCTTTTCCCATTTGCCTAGATTAGATACTTTGTTTGCAACCCAGGCATGGATTTCGCTGCGGCGCTTGCCGGAGGCCAAAGCTAGCAAGGAAGCAGTTTTGAGAGTGAGATGTTTGAGGTCTGTGTCTTTCATAGAGTCAAAGGGTGCTTTTGTGAGCTCATTGAGAACAACAGAAAGGTTCCACTTGGGGAGATTTCTGGAACTTTTGGGGCGATCCCTGTGGAAACTGGAGAGCAACCTATGAAGGTCCTCATTATGAGCAATATGTTGGCCCGATGGGCCCAAGGTGTCAACAATGGCAGTCCTGTAACCATCAATGGTGGAGGGGCACCTGTTTAGGTCTTGGTACAGATACATGAAGAAATCTGAGATTTGTTTCACAGATGGAGTGGAGAAATCCACCGAATTTTCTCTGCACCATTTTTCAAATAGGGCCCACTTTGATTTGTAGATGGTCCTTGTTGATGACTGCTGAGGTGCAGCAATTCTCTCTGCCACTTCCACAGAGAAGCCTTGTTCTTGGAGTTGTTCACTCCTAGACACCAGGTGTGGAGCTTGAGGTGCTGCGGGTTGCTGTGGAACACGTAGTTGTGGGACTGCTTGAGGAGTGTTGTCGACACTGGGAGTTGCAGTGGGATCTCTGTTGAGAGCTGCACTAGGTCCCAAAACCAGGGCATCCCTGGCCAGCCTGGGGCTATTAGTATGATCAGACAATTGCATTGCCTGATCCTTTTGATCACCCTGTGAAGGAGAGCCGTTGGAGGGTAAGCATAGGCAGTGAGACCCGTCCAGTCTATGTTCAGAGCATCTATGTCCCAGGCCTTCGGGTCTGGGATAGGAGACACGTACAGTGGAAGCTTGTAGTTCAGATGAGTGGCAAATAGGTCCACGTGGGGAGTGAACCACTTTTGGCAGATCTGTTTGAACACCTGTGGATGTAGTGACCATTTGGTCGACTGTACCTGATTCGACCTGGAAAGTAGGTCGGCCATCATATTTAGACACCCTGGAATGTGCCTGGCTTTCAATGTGATGTGAGAATGATGGCACCAGGTCATGATTCTCCACAGGAGTGCACACATCTCCGCTGAGTGTGTTCCCCCTTGTTTGTTTATGTAAGCTACCACAGTTGAGTTGTCCGTCGCAACTAGCACTGTTGTCTCGGGGCCAGAAAGACAGCTTTTACTTCTAGGACGTTTATGTGTAGCCATTTTTCCTGGCGAGACCACAGACCTTGTGTAGAACTTTGTTCTAAGTGAGCGCCCCAACCTTCGTTTGAGGCGTCTGTAAAGAATTGGATACTGTGGTCTTTGGGATGAAGGTCTGAGCCTTACATCACATTTGCAGGGTTCTGCCACCAGTCTAGGTGTGCAGAGATGGCTTCTGTCCAAGGAAGGAGGCTGTCCAGTGGTTGAGGAAATTTCCAGTGCTCCTTGAGGTGAAACTGAAAGGGCCTCATGTGAAGTCGTCCCTCAGGGATCATTTTCTCTGTTGAGGCTAGCAACCCAATTAGAGACATCAAACATCTTGCAGTCAAAACATGTTTTGACTTGAGTTGTAGGATAAAATCCTGAAGTTTGAGCCATCTCTCTCGAGTGGGTTTTACAAGGGCTGAATCCAGGTGGTACTCGTAACCAACGAACGAAAACACCTGAGTGGGATTCAGTTCTGATTTTTCCTGATTGATGATCCATCCCAAGGACTGGGTTAGATCTACCACTGCCTGAGTGTTCACTAGGGCTTCCTCCCGCGACTGAGACCTGACCAGCCAGTTGTCCAGGTATTGGTGGAGTCTGAGACCTCTGGAGAGGGCCATGAGCTTCACCTCCTTTACGATCATGGTAAAGACCTGGGGGGCTGTGGCCAGTCCGAAAGGTAGGGAGGTGAACTGGAACACATGAGACCTGTGGCAAAATCTTAGGTATTTCCTTGAGTGAGGATGGATCGGGATGCGAAGGTAGGTGTCTGATATATCTATCGACGCTACCCATTCCCCTGGAATCAGGGAGGTCCTGAATTTCCATCTTGAACATTTCTACATGTAGAAAAGTGTTGAGCCTGCTTAGGTCTATTACTGGCCTCCACCTTTGGTGAGGCTTGGGTACTAGAAACAGGACTGTAAAACCCGAGAGATTTTACATTTTCCACCCTTTTGATAGCGTTCTTTGACAGCAGAGACTGGATGCAATCGGCTAAGGCTTGATCTTTTGGAAGGGCATTGTATTCTGATATTATGAGAGGAAATCTGACCAAGTTTGGTTTTGAGAGGAATGGCAGTACGTAGCCATTGGTGGTAATGTTTAACACGTTGGATGAACAATTGTTTTCTTGCCAGTCTCTGCTGAAAGAACGGAGGCGACCTCCTACCGGTGGACTGTTTGAGGCTTTGAAAGAGCCATTGGGAAGAGGGGTTTCCTAGCCCTCTTCCCCTATTGTGGGGTTGAAAACGACCCCTGGAGCCTCTGAAGTTTTGTTTTCCCCTGTTGGAAGAAAACGACTGGTTACTGCTTTTTGAGGGGTTGCCCCCGTAGGGGCGTTTCCTGTAGGAGCCTCTTTTCTTGTAGGGACCATGAAAGGGCTTATTCTGGTAGGGTCCGAAACCCTGAGAATCTTTTGAGGTGCCTTTTTTAAGAAGGAAGTCCTTGCCTTCCTTTACCAACTGTGAGTTAAACAAGGAAGGCGGCCAGAAGGACGCATTCCTGAGTTCTTGGCGCCTGGTTTCTCCTAAGTGGGGTTGTAATAGAGTCATTTTGGCTTCGCGCCTAAGCAAGCCAGTATTGCCCATTGAGTATAATTCTCTCTGGAGAATATGGGCCAGGGATTTACTAAGGCAAGTTAAGGCTCTGTGCTGGATTAGGATGGTTTTATTCCACAAATCCAGATACTCACAGGCTTCCTCATATCCACATTTCGCTGCTTTTTCAGGGTCGGCACCTTTCCTGATCTGAGACTTGACCTTTTTGAAGGTCGTTTTCAAGCTATGTTGACACTTCTCCAGAGTGGAATTACAGGAGGAAGAAGTCTTGGCAAAGGAAGTAGCGAAATTGAGAGTGGAAATATTCTGTCTTGCCTGATGTTCCAATTCTTTGAGAATTGGCATAGGGACCTTGCCCATAGGAGCCCCAGATGGTTTAGGAGAAATACAAATCTTGGCAAAGTCTGTATTCAGCTCTTGTATTTTGTCCTCATAACAAGGCTGGCCTACCTTGTACCACTTGGCAGTGGAGGGAGGTGGTGGTTGGATGTACTTACCCTCAGGTAAATTAGCTGCCTGGAAGTCCTGATCAAACTTATCAAAGGCATCCTTGATGACTGAATTGAGAGGCAACATGGAGGAAGGACCTCTTGGCCTAAGTTCTTGCCTGCCTTTCTCATCATCAAGGCCCATGACCGCTGTAGAAGATCTAGGTAAGGATTCCCTAGGATCTGGAAGTTTGAGGATACGTGGGAATGTATCCACCTCCTCAGCGTATTGGGATGGGATGTCAGACAATGCTACTTCCCTGTAATAAGGAGGGTCAGGGTCATGTTGGGGGTGGTCCTGATCAGAGTAAGACTTCCTGGGGGGCTTAGGGGACCTATGTCTAAGTTCAGAGGACTGATCCTCCTCTGAAGATGAGGGTAAAAATCTGGCCCTCAACTTGTGTTTTGACTTATCAGAGTGCTTTTTGGGCCTACTAGGGGCTGGTTGAGGGTCATTAGAATAGTCCGAGTAGTGGTCCGAGGCAGATCTCAGATCCACAACATGGTACCTAGAAGAGTGTGATGATTGTTTAGGTTTGGTTGAGGCAACCTTCGAGAGATCCTCGGCAGAACTACGAACTTGACCCGAGTTGTCTTCGAGGCGAGAAGAGTACGAGTCGAGGTGAGGCGGAAGATCTGGGCCATCCTCCACCTCCATAGACTCGATAGCACTACTGGACTTCGTGGGTTTGTCCAGATCTTTGGAGGGTGCATTCGTTTTTGTAGCAGAAGAAGAAGAGGTCTGATCCACTTCCCTTTCTTTTGTAAAGATTTCTGAAAATCTTCACAAAGGTTATTGAACGCCTCCAACATACTGGCCTGAAAAGCCCCCATTTTCTGATCCATTTGTATGTCAAAGCGAGAAGACAGAGATTTCTCAAGATTTGCTTGTACTTTTAGTTGTAAAGCCGTACCTGGTGTAGGCGGAACAGTGCGAGCAGGGGTTCGAATGGACAAAGACTCGAATGAGAGAGGTTGAGGATGAGGCAGGGATGTGAAGAGGCGATCCGCAGCAATTTCCAGTTCTGCCTGTGAGCCTCCAAACGATTCAATAGAATTATCCCCCAATAATTCCAAACCCATGTCTTCTGCTTTGTCTTTCTTGTCAGATTTTTTAGAATAGCGTTTCCTGTGGGAGATCTTGGTGATCTGTTCTTCAGTGAATGAAGAGCAAATGGTACAGGAAGAGACAAGAGTTACACACAGATCGTCGCCCTTACCTGCCTCTCTGCAGGTAGGACAGAAATTGTGTGTGTCAAATGGATGGCAAAAATGACTACAATTTGCTGCGCGAGGTTTGTCTATGTTAGATTGGTGGGATGACATGTTTCAATGCAATAAAAAGAACAGGAGTAAATCCTCGAAAGAAATACTCGCAGAAAAAAGCCAGTCAAGGCGAGCTCACAAAACTTAAAATATGGACAAAATATATAAGCGAAAAAGCTGAAAATTGGCCAGAACGTGCTATATACAATAATAAATGAAATACATAAACAGGGATGTATAACAATAAGTCTGCACTGAGATATAGATAGAAAACGGCAGTAAATACTTCCCAAAGACTGTAAAATGGCGGCGACCAACAAGAAAAGTTGTAACATAAGGGGCAGATCACATGACGACAACCTGAGGCTACAGCCAAGTATAAATGTCTTTTTTTCTTAGACGTTGGCCGTGATGCCTAGCGGCAACCAGTAAAGCATTCCGTCCCACATGGTAAGCTATTGTAGTGCAATAAAATAGAACAATTTGGACCAAATTTGTGGTCTGCAGGGTAAACCCTGAATCTCCTGCCACTTTTTTTCCATTTTTGGATGTTGAATTTCTGTGTGAAACACAAAAAATAGCATCGGAGATGACCATACCCCACAGCCTGGGGAAATAATTTTCAATGACCTTGAGATATAGAAGCAGTGAAACAGTATAAAGGTCAGGATACTTTCACAGCAGTGTCAGTTTCATAAAGGTCCTAATAATGTTTAAGTAGGGAAGATAGCATCTAAGAGAAAGAAAATATATATAAAGTAACCAAGACAATTCAATAGCAAGATTAATCAACATTAGCAACATTAATCAGTAAACTAAAAATTACGAAGTTGTAGAATTTATTAACTGGTGAATAGCTGTCAATCAAAATAGCACAACTATGTAAAAGTACATATAATAATTAGTTGCAGCAATCCATGACAATTGGGATTTATGCCTTTCTTTTGTGGCAACCGGGTGACAATATGAGCATTTGCAACACAAAAGTCTACATTCAAATTTAAAGTCACTTTCTCGTCCCCGGCTAAAACTTGTGGTGGGTTCAAACTTGTCTGACCGGTAACACAAATAAAGTTCTTCTGACCATAGACTATGACAGGCTATTTCACTGAAGATAACCGTAGATTGGCCACAACCGTAGAGTGGCCATAACTGTAGATTGACCGCAACCGTAGATTAGCCATAACTGTAGACTGGCCGTAACTATAGAGCAGCCGTAGCCGCATTGTATGGTGTGTGTGTGGTATTTATGTTCAAAGCAACAGGGTTGTAAAGCTTGGGTGATATTTGCGGCCAGGCCGTAAATACCAAATGCAGACTGACTGTCAAATCTGCCTATATAAGGCAGAGCATTCCACTGTAGAGAACAGAGGAGTGTACAATGGGTTTCTGACTTTAAAAGTGAGAACAAAGGAGTGTACAATGGGTTTCTGACTTTAAAAGTGAGAACAGAGGAGTGTACAATGGGTTTCTGACTTTAGAAGTAAGAACAGAGGAGTGTATAATGGGTATCTGACTAGAGGAGTGTGAGCAGAGAATAGGGCTCTGAGTTGAAATGTGAAATATAGTGTTGTGAGAACATCTTGTAAATATTTGTACATAAACATGTGTAAAGAAGAATAATTAAAAGATAGTTAGAAACTTTTAGTCTTTGTTTTGACCAGTTCATGCCCACCCTCAGTTTTCTTAAAGATTTATACTTTTTAATAGAAAATAGATTCACCTCATCATAGATAATTATAAAATTGATCATATATACATTGGTAATTTATTGTTTAACAGTAACTGTAATTAATGAGTGTAGGGGTGGGCGTGAATTAGTAAATGGGTCTGGTCCAACACCACTAGTAGCATCAAATCAAACATACTAATATTTTAGGCTTATATAAAATATTGAACTAAACATTGAGTTTGCATAAATACCACTCTTTTGAAAAACAATCCAGTATTTATGATTCTACAGCTGAATTTTTTTACTTGAAAGTACCTATTTCACTTGTCAAAACTGTTTGCTCTAAGTAAACTGAGAATGCTCTATGTGTGTATGAAAACATACATTTTCAGTGTGCAGAGTTATTTTCCTTTGCATATACAGATAATTTAGATAATCCTGATGATAATAAATATATAACCAGTAGCAAAAATGATGGGGATAACATAGAACTTACCACATTTGGAATGTGCAGGAATAAAACCTTATAAATTTGATCCCTTTGTATCTGATTATGAAAGTGGCAATAATTTGAAGAAGGATAAATTGGAGTAAAAATGATTCATCTAAATTTCATTTATAAGACAGTATATTGACAACATATGCAAGTGTAACAGTGAAATATATATTGCATTTTCATATTGGACAATACTAAAGTTTTTATATCTGGATCCAGAATCTTAAAAATGTCAATGTCAATGCAAGTGGCTCGCTATGTCAAAGATCTGGCCACCCTATTGTTTTGGTAGCCCAGGAGTCAAAATTATGCCCTGGGGAGTCAAAACATCCAAATTTTGACTATTGTTTGTGTTCAAGCTGTATGGTACAGTTTCTTTCAGATTTATTTTATATTTAGTGCATTAATTGGTGGGTATGAGCTAAGTCTCACCACCCTATCTTTTTTGTAGGACTGGAGTCAAAATCAAGTGAGTAATAGCTATTTTAATCCCAGGAGTCAAAATTATGTTCTAGGGAGTCAAAAACCTCACAAATTTTTACTTGTAACTTAAAAACTATTGCATTTAGAGAATTTTGTTTAAATATGTTATTCAGCTACTTTTGGGTCAGCTATAACTAAGGCCTTTGCAGTTTCTGTGAAAAGGACGCGTCCTTTTCAGAAAAGGGAAGATTTGCACTTTGTGTGAAAAAGTCGCATCCTTTTCAGAAAAGTGAAGATTTGCACTTTCTGTGAAAAGAGCGCGTCCTTTTTAGAAAAGTGAGGATTTGCAGAAATGTGAGGATTTGCAGTTTCCGTGAAAAGGACGTGTCCTTTTCAGAAAAGTGAGGATTTGCAGTTTCTATGAAAAGGACCCGTCCTTTTAAAAAAGTGAGGATTTGCAGTTTCTGTGAAAAGGACGTGTCCTTTTCAGAAAAGAGAAGATTTGCAGTTTCTGTGAAAAGGACGTATTTTCTTTCAGAAAAGTGAAGATTTGCAGTTTCTGTGAAAAGGACGCGTCCTTTTTAGAAAAGTGAAGACTTGCAGTTTCTGTGAAAAGGATGCGTCCTTTTCAGAAAAGAGAAGATTTGTAGTTTCTGTGAAAAGGACGTGTTTTCTTTCAGAAAAGTGAAGATTTGCAGTTTCTGCGAAAAGGACACATCCTTTTTAGAAAAGTGAAGATTTGCAGTTTCTGTGAAAAGGACGCATCCTTTTTAGAAAAGTCAAGATTTGTAGTTTCTGTGAAAAGGACGTGTTTTCTTTCAGAAAAGTGAAGATTTGCAGTTTCTGTGAAAAGGACGTGTCCTTTTTAGAAAAGTGAAGATTTGCAGTTTCTGTGAAAAGGACGCATCCTTTTAGAAAAGTGAGGATTTGCAGTTTCTGTGAAAAGGACACTTCCTTTTCAGAGAAGTAAAGATTTGCAGTTTCTGTGAAAAGGAAGCATCCTTTTCAGAAAAGTGAGGAATTGTAGTTTCCGTGAAAAGGACGCGTCCTTTTCACAAAAGTGAGGATTTGCAGTTTCTGTGAAAAGGATGCGTCCTTTTCAGAGAAGTGAAGATTTGCAGTTTCTGTGAAAAGGAAGCGTCCTTTTTAGAAAAGTGAGGATTTGCACTTTCTGTGTAAAGGACGCGTCCTTTTCAGAAAAGTGAGGATTTGCAGTTTCTGTGAAAAGGACGTGTCCTTTTTAGAAAGCAAAAATTTGCAGTTTTAAAGAAGCGTCCTTTTCACAAAAGTGAATATTTGCAGATTCTGTGCATTCTGATGCAGTAAACTAGGGTAAATGTAGGAAATATTTATAGCCTTTTGCAGCAAAAGTATCAAAATGCTAAATGTTTACGCTTAAAAGGGATGCTCTGATTTTTCACCTTTAAATCTGAGAGCAGTTATTTATAAAATGTTGTTGGGAAAAATCCAGAGTTTTGTGACCTCATATTCCCTTAAGTCCTGTAGGTACAAGTTCAACATTAGAAAAACCCCACGGAATCCTTTTGACATCACATTTGATCACTGATACTAATGAGTTTTTGGTGTATGTTTCTATTCATAAAATATTTCTATTCATATAATATTGCTACATAATCTCACCTGTGGTCTCATTTTTCCTTAAGTCTAGCTGTGCAAATTCAGCAGTAGGTACAATGAGGATAAAATATTTTTTGATCTCATTTTTCTAATTGTTATTAAAAAACAAGGTGAATATTCAACCAATCAGAGCAGAGGTGTGATAAAGGGTCTGCAGCAGGTGCAACCTCAACTAAACCTCAGACTCCTAGCTCCAGTTCAGAGTTTTATAATCAGCCTTCAATAACTTGGATTGTATATCACCTGTGCTTCTTTATGTTAATCACATTCGCTCAAGCACAGATTATTCTCATTTTTTTATTATTTCATTTATGCTGAAGTATAAAACTTCTCATTTGAAGTATACTCATTTTGCGGACTGGGTAGTCATATTGTCAAAATGAGTTTTGTGTATTATACTGTCCATCCCGTCACATGTCCAAGTCAAATTGGTTTTGAGTAATTTAATGTTTTGCTTTCTAATTTGATATAGCTACAATCCTAACCTATGTTTGTGAAAATCAACTTGCTTACCATCAGGCATGTAAATTGTAATAATATTAAAAGTGGCCAGCAAACTTTTGGAGGGGCTTTCATATTTGCTCCATAATTTGATACACAGCCAATGAATGTCAAGCTTACAATTATTTGATTCTGTATCACTAATCCTGGCTGGACACTGGCAGAATTTATAGCTTACTTAATACTAGTGTCTGGCAAATTATGGGGGCAGTATCATATTAGTGTCAGAATAAGTTCTACATTGGTAGTTAAAGGAGTATTTGACAATAATGTTTTGAGTAGCATAACACTGGGATTACATGTCTGCTAGGATGTATAGTAATTGTAACTCTCTTTTCAATATACAAATTATTACAAATTATTAATGCTTATTGAGACATCGGGTGCCATAACATAACATAAGATGACATATTTATTTTGCACAATTCTATTTAAGAAAAAACAATCATTGGGCTTTTTCTCCACAATTTGCTGTTCTAAATTAATGAGCTTTTAGTTTCTTTTTGAAGATGTTCAATGGAAGTTCAATGTTCCTGATATCATCTGGCAGTTCATTCCAATACTTTGGTGCCACAACACTGAAGGCATGGTCACCCATATAGACGAGTTTTGATCTTTTTTCTTGCAGCATGTATGATTTTCTTGCCATCTCATCTAAAGAAGCACTCATGGAGTGTAGACCTATATCAGGGTGTATTTCCACAAAATCTGGATCTGTTTAAACAGAATCTGATTTTCCCCAAAATATAGCCACTTCATTGGTTGGTTCAAATATTTCAGAATATTCATTACTTTTGGGCTTATCACGAATGCAGATAAGCAGACAAATGACACACAACCCCTAAACACACCCCGCTGGAAGTATGCATTGACTATATCCTGTTAGCAGTATCATTAACAACAAATATTGTGCCTCTGTAAATGACCCGTACAATTTATGTAAGCCAGGAATCTGATTGCACTATATTTTGGCACTATCATTGCAATTTTTAAGTTTACAAAGAGCAACCAATATTTTGAAAATATAAAGTACAAAGTTATCTACACATATTCCAGTATAAAAACCATAGGCGCGAGAAGCTTATCAACCAAACAACAAAAGCTTCAACTTACAACAAAAAGTGTATAGATATAAAACTATTCTGATATATTTAGGAAGGCCATTCCAAGGAGTTAGAGCCAAATCATTATTGTAATTTACATTTGATGTATTTCAATCATCACTGCCTTGTGACTTTTATGATGTTGATAACTACACAAGCAATGTTAGTGCCATTGAGCAAATACAGGGACCAATGTGTTTCATACAGTAGGGGGAATAGACTACAATTATAAGTATTATGATAACAATAACTATTAAGGTTAACACTTTGTGGCCAATTTGCAAAAGAAACGCCCATTGCTGCCTTCTTATAAGCTGCCAAACATCTTTGACACGAGTCTTTGTTGACTTCAGTAAAGCTCCAATTATCTGAAACTATATATATAACACGAATGTTGATGTGTGTTGTTTATGATATAACTTTAAGATTTGACAAATAAGTCATATTAACCCTGCCATGTTATTGTAGATCTGTATAATTTTGTCAATTACATGCAATCTTCAAGACACAGTCAGTAGTAAGCTGCACATCACTGCGTTTGTGGGGGTGTTCCACTGAAGCCGACCATAGTCATGAGTCAGGGCTATTTAAGCATTCAAAAATACAGGGTCAACTGAACCTCCATGACAAGACATAGTACATCCCAACTTGTCTGGAACCACCTGCAGACATGTCTTGGGGTAGACAATAGAGGCACAATAGACAAATAATTGTCAATCACAAGCCATAGTGACATCCCAAATAAGACTGGAGAAGTGTTCAGACTCAGTCACTTTCTACATTAAGTGGCTGTTTATTGTCATATTTTCAGAATCAGAAATAGGTTAATATATATTTTATATAGTTTTAAAACTTAAATCTAAAACCATAATTAAAAAAAGAAAAATGTCAATGATGTACTTCTGGTCATGTGATGGGATTCGAATGCTATGTTGACTTTCCGTGACCTAACTGTATCAATTTTTTGATTGGTCGACACTTGATCCCACCTTTTCCCATAAATTACGATGTGGAAATTGGCTGAGTGACTTAGAATCTTCTTTGTAAACGTTCAATTAGAATTAGAATTAATATTTACAGCATACCTGTGGACCTTGTCTACCTGTTAACTTCAGAATTGTGATTACTTATCCTTGTGTTTCTCATTCTTAATGTGGATGTTTCACTGGAGCCAGCCGGCCGGTAACTAGATATTTTTTTAGGGTTGGGACCAAAGTTTATATAGTTGGTTAGAGTCAGTTGCAGTTTCCAGGCTTGTCAGAAAGAGTCGGTAAAATGTTGAACATGGACTCTACCTGACCATTGTATCTGACCCTAAACCACTCCAACTACCAACAGGCCTGTCAGTTTACTTAACGTCCTGTCAGTAACAATTCCCGGCTTGTCGGTTAACACAACAGGCCTGTCTGAATCACGTATCCGGCTTGTCCCATATATGGTAATCCCGACAGTACGTGATGACAAACAGACTGCGGAAAACATACTGTACAGTCGGTAACTTAAGCCAGGCTGTCTGTAAATGTTCCAGACAGACAAGAAATTTTTCCTGGCCAGTCAGGAACTTTTAATGTCTGAGTCATAGAAATTTAAACCAACAGGCCCTAAACAGACACTCTCCTCTTCTTACGACCTGTTTCAAAATCTGTGGCTATAAAAGGGCCAGTCAGCAATCGCACTTCAGTCATTTGGGTTGTTGCTCTGAGAGAGTGAAGGTGTGTAGCATTTCAGTTATAAGTTTTACTTTTTCCAAATTGAACTAAGTTTAGACTTAGGCTGGACTGGCTGGAGGTGAAACTTATTCTCTAAGGTTTCACTTTTAGTTTAAGTTTTTTGTTTTTTCTTTATCAAGCTGCCATTGTACATATAATATGATAGCACGCCAAGGGGCAGATGGAGAAAAATTGAAGTACCCACAGATACTCAACCACAGTTTGAGTTAGGAGATACAGCTGAGGATATAGAAAGAAAAAGAAGAGAGAGAGAAGAGAGAGAGGAGAGGGAAAGAGAGAGGTTGGAATGAGAGAGGTCTGAAGAGATGGACGAGAGTGTGGAAAGGACAGACCAGCGACTTTGTACATATACAAATGTTGAGTCCATAAAGTCAAGACAGAAAAAAGGGAAAATGAAGTCTATTTTCCTGAGTGACTCTGACAAAGAAGCCATTGTCGAGTTTGTAGAGCAACACGAAGAACTGTATAACAAGATTCTTGAGAAATTCAAAGACAAGCAGAGGGAGGAGTATCTCTGGGAAAGACTAACAGCTACAGGAATTTATCTGTCACCACTGCCAAGAAGTAGTTCAAGACCCAAAATACCAGATATGGCAAGCTCATTCACACGAAGTGAGGCCTACTGCAGTGAAGTGCACTGAAAGACAGACCTGATATACACACAGTTTCAGTTTTCTAGGAGGTCCCATCAGAAAGAAAGGTCTGTCTAGGTCTTCTGAGTTTAAGTCACAACAGAGACCTTTGGCAGCCACAGCTTCAGTCCCAGGCACTTCACAAGAGACTGAATCTGAGATGGAAATCAGCATGGCATCAGATGTTACTCATCAACCACAAGCATTTCACAATGACCAGCTGCTGTCGCCACAACTACCACTGAAGATACAGTTTTAGATCAGTTCCAGCAGATGAGGTTGATGATTTCCAGTTTCTTGGGTGCACATCAGGACTCCACTCCTAATCCACCACAGCCATTCTGTAACAATCTCTACTCCAAGGTTCAACACCTGAAGCAGCGAGACTTTTTGACCTTCAGGAATGAGACAATGAAACTTCTCCGTGAAAGTACAGTACAAGGCCAAAAAACACAAGAGACAGGTCACACCAACTACACAGATCACAACATTTCAAGTTCAAGAAGCTACACAGGCCACTGCAGGACATGAATATATCCTCACCATACCAGATACTCAACTAGTCTCCCCATTAGCTATGCAGCCAACTCAAACAGCAGCACCACAGCTTCCGAAAGTGATTGCCAATGTTCAACCACAAAGGTCAGCATCAGTGTCATCACATCCAACTTCTTATTTCATTGTGGATGACCAGCAGAATGAGCCTTCTAGACAACTGATGCTTGCTTTGAGCCCAACAAAGGCATTTAACCCACCATTAGTGTCCTCCGGACAATACAAACACAGTCAACACAACACTTCTGGATTGTCAAGTCTCTTTGGAAGCATTCCTTCCATACTAGAGTACCAGCAAATTGACACACCACAACTATTTTCACCATCTCAACTTCAACCAGCACTATTACCAGTACCAACCACCACTCACAGAAACAAGAAAGACCTCCCAGCCAGTCCAGCTAGCAGAGTCAGCCCAAGTTAGCAGATTAGCCTGCATTATACAGCACCTAACTGGCCCTTCTAGGGGCCACCCAAATCTTTCCAAAGCTGTTTGTTACTCCCCAAAACAAAAAATACACTGTCGAACACTTACATTTCCCCATAAACATAATCAAAAATGTGTGAGTGAATGAGTGTTTTACACAGACTTAAAAATAATTCAACATACAAGATAGTTAATAAGTAAAATAAAAATGAAAGAATTTGAAAAAAAAGTTTGAAATTGTAAGAAAAAACTAAAAAAAAATTAAAATGAAATTAAAAAAATTGAAAAACATTACATTGGAATGAATTTGGATGGACTGACTAACACAGAGACAGACAGACTGATAAACTCAACCTGCATGATTGAGTCATTGACTTAATCGTGTTTCATGTCACTGATAACTAAATTATTTGAAAAAAATTGGTCATTAGGAATTGGCTTGAAAAAATTTTTTAACATGAAATATAAATGTATTAGGCAAAAAACCCATGTTTCATATTTAATGTTGCAAGTAATTTGTGGTGGAGTTTCGGATTTGGTTGAAATCGGGCTTGGGTTTGAATCTATATATATTTAAGATTTAATTTCGATTTTAATTTCGATCTTACAAATTGAGTGGCATTTAGCTTTTAACTTGTTTTTAATTTTGGTAACATGGAGTTTGAACTTTGATAAAACTGGGTTTGAAATTTGTTTATCGCTTCTGTAATACTTTTTAGATAAAAATTCTGGGAAAATGGGTGGTCCTTAAAAGGACTGATAGATGAATGATAATGCTCGTTATTGGAGTTGTGAAGTGGGATAACTACACAAAGGTTAACTTTAAATATTCCATGACAAACATAATTACGGTTTCATGAACTCATTCCTAAATCATTAGTATTCAGATAAAAGAATTACAAGCCCCACCCTCCCCCCCACCCCCATCAAAAAAAAAAGAAGAAAATCCTGAGTGAGTGCCCCTAGGGGCTGTCGTTGATGTTTAGCTTCCCCCAAAGGGTTTCAAAAATGGTCATCAGGTCGGATGTCCCCCTGGTTGGCCTGTGAGTGTTGAATATTATCCGCAGGGGTTGGATGGTGCTCCAACCACATGACTTCTCAGCATGTTATGTATTACCACACATGTTAACACAATGTCTCTTATAACCCTTGGTCTTGGCTCCATGGTCGTCAGCAGTGCCCTGAATCTGTTCACTAATATGCCAAAGGCATTCTCGACCACCCACCTGCGAGATCCTCTAGTTGGCTATTCTCTCCTCCCTGGTCAGTTGTCTTCTGCTGTAGGGTTTAACCAGCCATTGCATCAGGGCAATGGCATCGTCACCCAACAGGAAGTAGAGAAAAATACATTAACACCACAGGCCTCAGGAGTGCAATGACAGGAGTGCAATAACATCTATCACATGTTTTTTGTTAACTGTCAAACAGTTGTGTTGGGAAGTCTAGAATATTTAAACACATTAATATGTTAATATTAAAACACATGTACATCTAATCTAATCTAATGTGGACTTTTATAGCGCTTAATCTCCATCTCAGATGGACTCTAAGGTGCAACAGAACATAAAGCAAAGGCAAATAACATTAATCCGGGGATATAGCAAGGTCGTACCAAGGAGACACAGGGTGACAAGGGAGGCTATGGCGGATAGGCTTTTGCATACAAATAAGTCTTAAGCTTCTTTCTGAAGGAGGCAACTGATGCTGCACTGTACACATCATGAGGGAGTTCATTCCAGATTCTAGGAGCATCAAAGGCAAAGCTGTGATCAAAATGTTTGACAGACTTAAAGACTGATGGGCGGAAGGGAGGAACAGTAAGATATTGACAATCTGATTGACTACGCCTGGTACTATAGGAACTACTACTGGGAGACAAGTAGGGTTGAAAGTAGGAAGGGGAGCCACTATGTAGAAATTTATATACTAGAGTTGCAGTTTTAAACATACATCTATACTTCACGGGCAACCAGTGGAGTTGTTTCAGAATGGGCGTAACATGAGCATACCTTCTATGGTTTGTAACAATCCGAGCAAGGGTATTCTGAATACTTTGCAATTTGTGAAGATTGAAACATGACAAACTCCTAAAAAGAGAGTTACAGTAGTCCAGATGACTGCTAACCAAGGCATTTGCAGCTAGGACTGCCACTTCCGTAGTGAGATACTGTCTTATTCTACGAAGGTCACACATCTGGAGAAAACACGCTTTGCAAGTCCTCTTGACATGTTCAGAGAATGAAAATTCTGCATCGAACCACACACCTAGATTTCTAACAGAATCAACCGGATGAATAATACTAACAGGAAAGTAGGAGGAAATCTTCTGACGCTGAGACTTAGAACCAAAGACAATGAACTCTGTTTTCTCTGGGTCAAGCTTCAGTTTACTGAGAGACATCCATCGTTGCACATCAAGAAGGCAGGCATTAAGCCTGGTGAGAGCTGCCGAGGCATTTTTATGAGAGAGATGGATGTGTACATGTTTTTAAGAAAGACTTCCTGTCTAACACACTGTAAAACGTGTAGTACTACACCCATATCTTTATTTTTGTATAATGAAGTAGTACAGATAGTCAAGTAAACTTTTCATTTTTTACATAAGAATCCTGATAATTTCCAGGATTTTTTATTTTTTTATTTATTATTATTTTTTTTTTTTTTTTTTTTTTTGGGGGGGGGGGTCCTTGTAATTTTTTGTCATGGAATATTTAAAGTTAATCTTTGTGTAGTTATCTCACTCCACAACCCCAATAACGAACATTATCATTCAATGGGCTTTTACTTAATAAGGGATTGTGTCCCCCAGGGTGCAGAGTTTTAGAACTAAGCCACTTATGTACCAGCCTGGCTTTTTGACTGCAATATGTTTCCCATCCAGTACACCTACAGCATGTGGGACGCTCCAACTGTTTCTAAATTTCTGTTCAATGGCTCTCCAGTCCTCTGCTTCTGTTGGACATAGCAAATATTCTTGTTGAAATTCTGCAAGGATAGCTCTGCTCAGGTAGTTCTGCCGGCCCTCCATTGGTACTGCAGTGGTGTGTAGCTTTCTCCTGCGGACAAGTGCCTGAGTGGAACTGCCAGTTTCAAACCCACTTCCAGTGGCTTCCTGAAGTGTGTGTGTGACTTCTTGAGGCGGTTGTAAATTCTTTCTTCGAGTAAGTTGAAAAAGGCTGGTGGCATTTTGATGAAATTTCTGTAACCTGGAATGTCAGTTGTTATCAGCTCATCCAAGAGTGTTCTGTAGCATCCGCTCTCCTCTCTCTGAAGTATCCAGGGCATAACCCATAGGTTCTGTGGCTTTCTCCTTCTTTGAGGTGGGGGCTGTGGCTGTGGTGTAGGTGCTGGCTGGGCAGGTCCTGGGTTCTGTCGTCCTATTTGCCATGAAATCCAGATGAAAAATAACATATTCAACTCAATTTAAAGCCAAATCACCCTTGACTTGTCAAAGAGTTACTGTTGATGTGTAACTGTCATCTCTGCAGTGATGAATGAGTGGCTCATCACATGGGATGAGTGGTTTGTATAGTGTCATATGGATCCCGACTATGGATATCAACCCCCCAAAATCAATCAGTCTTGTCATGATGGGTCTGAACTTGGCTTGTCTTTATGGTCTGTTGCCTTGTGGCTTGTTTGTTAGGGGTTCAGGGCTTGTCAGAGTAGTTCTCCGACTGACCATGCAAAAAACGTTCCTGAGTCTATGGCTTGAGTGTATTGTCTCCGTGTCCTGTTTACTGGCTTGTCGGGGTTCTTAACCAACTATGGGTTTTCACACCATTTTTTTACGACTCTACAACACCATAGGGTTGGTTACAGGGTTGGCTCCAGTGCAACACTCGTAGAACACAAATATTATTGTCATATTTTTACCTCACCTGACACTGGATATGGACAGCAAATGAGCTGTGTATGACTTGAAAAGACAAGGGCAAGCCTGGTTCATGGCAAGATAAAATGTAAAGTGACTAGGATAAGACAGAAAGTAACGTGCAGCTCCAGTGGAACACCCCTGGAGGATAGAGTATTAAGTGTCTGTTACATGAAAAAAGTCAACTCTTATTTATTTCAAAAAGATCTATTGCATCAATTTTAATCAATACTTTACAAACTAGAGCTGCATACATTTATCAACGGTTATTTTAAAAAGATCTATTGTATCAATTTTTAATCAATACTTTACAAACTAGAGCTGCTTACATTTATGTTTTTTAAGTCTTTATCAGTAAATACCACTTAAAAATATGGGAGATAGAGAAAAATACGAGTTTTGCACACCCTGAACAACATAACATTAGTCTTTGTACATTGTCTTTTGTGCTGTCATCGTTTTGCGTATGATGAGTACCAAATATTTCTTATCTTCTAATTCCTCCTCCTTAAATTGTTTTACACCTTATGACCCCTACTACACATTGTTTCTGTCTTTTCTCATCTTATATTCTCTGCTTAACAGAAGAGTAGAAGGACCAACATGAATATTTTTCATAACTTTATGAACTTAGTATCTCAATAAATTGACTTATCAATATAGTAGCTCAATAAATCAGCTTAGCTATCTCGATTTATCAACTTAGTAACTAGATAAAATGACTTTTATGTCTCAATTTATCGACTAAGTATAAACAAACTGAGCTATATTGAAGATACATAGATGTTTCACCTTAACTCTCTTTATATAAGGTCATTCATGGGATGAGTCACCGACAGAAGCTATTTAAACTGTTTGTGAAATCATATACAAATTGTCCATTTATCATACTGGCCCCAACAAACTTGGCCCCAAGATAAAATAAACTAGCAATATAGTCCCCCAGGAAAAAAATAAATTAGTCGAATCGGTCCCCAGGATATTACTGTGCTCTCAAAGAGAATATGAAAAACACAGATCACAACAGTTATATACTAGTAAACAGAAACCACGAGTTTGACCTAACATATAATCTAAGAAAGCCTTTATAGCACTTAATTTCCATCAACACAATAGCAATTTTATTAATTCTGACATAAAGAAGTGAGTAAAGGAGAGAGGATAAAATGTTATTGATTGCAACCTCCAACAATATTTGATATTTCAGACTGGCATCAGAGTGCCAGCAAGGTCATTGCTCGGGAAAGGTACCAAGGTTTGAATTTGTAAAATAATTTAGTATGCACACCATGTCTGTGTGTCAATATCTGATTGGATAATACTATTACATAATAAAATTGAACCCTTAATTCTGCTATTTCATCTGCAGACGTCCAATGGGACACGTGTCAGAATATTTAATCTCCACATTTTACACTTTGCAACCATGTGTTTTAATTTTTAGTTTTTTACCTACTGCTGTTTTTATTGACTTGATAGTTATGTCGCAAAAATACAATTTTAGATCTGGCAAGAGGGAGGCAGTGCTACTTGTGCAGCTCCAGTTATGCGATGACCAGGACTTTGTGTCCCAGATGCTGGGCAGTAGCCACACTATCCCCTCCCAACGGCAAGTATTTTCTGATTTTGAGTCCGGCAGGGATCTTGAATGTTGGGATCTGATAATGATCATAATGATACAGATAATGAGCACGGATCATATGATACATTTTCGGCCAAGAATGTTAGGTCAGACAGTAGAGAAGCTGACCCTATTCAGCAGTTAGTTAACCAGACAATTTTACAGCAACTTGAAAAATTAAATAAAATTAAATAAAAATTAGTGACAGGCTTGAAACTCTTGAGCAGAAAAATTGCAAAAAATGGTTGTTCAGTCAAAAATCAAAAATAAAAAGTTAAAAAAGTAACACTGCATGTGCGGTTAGTGTTTGGGGTACTGCCAGGCCTGTGTCATTGAATAACACAGCGCAGCTGGCCAGTGGCCATGTATCACACAGTTTGATGGCCCATGTCGAATCTGACAGCAAGGTCCCTTATTGCAGAAAATCAGATATGATCCAAATATTCAAGCACAAGATTATCAGCACTGCGAGAGCTGCAAGATATATCTCAAACCGGTACTTCAAACAAAATTAAATCACAAAGAGGTGGTCAGGTTGAGGTTTTGGTTTGAAACCGGGTCAATTGTCCTCATGAATTTGTGTTGGCTGGTTCAATTAAAGAGAGCATATCATATGACTAGCTCACTATACCCAATGGATGGCTAACTTTTGCTGCATTATCAGAGAGGAAACTGATCAAAATTTGAAAATGCTAAATGAATGAATATGTTAAATTATTTGATCGACCTTTTCGATGATGCACATCTAAGACAAGATCTCTTGTCACGTTGGTAGGTCACACAAAATAGGGAACAGAAATTGGTCAGTTTCCTCCCTAATTACAAGTGGGTTCCTACCCATATTGACCTTACAAAGTTTAATCAGGATATTTAGCACTTATCATTTACTTTAAGATAGTGATTCAACCACGGCTCAGCTGTCGACCAGGTTCTCTGCCAGGCGACTTGATGCATTCACTACTTTATTAGCTGTCATGGAATTTCTAGTACAATAAGATTTTCAGTGTCTAACATACATGGCTGGCATCAGATCTTATTTTATAATTCATGATTTGGATACCACTCCCTTCAGGGAAGATAGGTTGAATCTGTTTCAAAGATCTTTGAAGTATATAGGGAAATTCTCACAAAGTACTACTACATTACTGATTCTCGCCTCACACCTCTGAGGCCGGGGTTCGATCCTGGTCACAGCCTTAAGTGGGAAAGGTGGTAGTTGCTTACCATTGGTTGGCAGTTTACAGTACAGAACCATGACGAACTGTATGTACTGGTTTCCTCTGCCCTTACAACTACCCGTCGTGGTATGACCTGTACAGTATTGAAAGTGATGTAAAAAACCCCAAATAAAAAAAATCTATCATTACTGAGACTTTACAATTTCCCTGCATCTTCAGAGCTCTGTATATCCTCTGTTTCTTTTCTTTGTTGTGATTTTCGAACATTTTACCTCATACCACTAAAGGATTTGATGTTACTAAACAGCTTTGTAGAGGTGACCTGATTTTTTCTCAAGATTCCATTATTATTATTATCAAATGGTAAAAAACAATTTAGAATAGGACAGGTACGTCTACTATATGTGTCCCAGCTCTTGGTGATTGTCCTTTATGTTGTTTCTAGGCCATTCAAACTATGCTTTCGACCATTCCAGGCTCTCTCTGTGATCCTTTATTCCAAATTCCTAAGGGTGGGGTTTTTGTCCCCCTTACTAATTCTACATCCAGAAAGCACCTAAAGAAGGTATCAACATTGCTACAGTTGCACAAACACCTCTTACATTTCATGTATTTTGAAAATCTGGTAGAACCTTGGCTTTTCAAGATGGGGTTTCTATATAGGACATTATGTCTCATGGTACTTGGACCTCCGACTGTGTCGGGCACCATTTGCTTCCACTTCAAACGGCACCTACATATTTGATTTTTGGCTGTTTCTTTCTTTACAAAAATTCACATATATTCCCTCACAGCTTATCCCAGGCGCCAGGTAGTAAAAACTTGTCTGTTTCTATTTCAAAAATTCTAGTCTAAATTATTTAAAATTAAAACAGGTGCAGTTTTGGGTGTACATACATGGGCTGTATTTTGACTTCTACTTTGACCTTTGGCTTCCGGGTCTTTGGCCCCTTCAAAATTTAAAAAATGTTTCCCCTCTGCTCCATGGGCTGTGTTACAAGGCTTCCTCTGGTTCCCAGGAGACATTGTGCAAAGACATTGTATCTACATTATGGTCAACTATGTGATTATACACTACTTGCGTTTCACTTTACGTACAAAACATTTTAGATCTATTAAATAGTGATGATATTAAAATATGAATAAATACATGTAAACCCATTACTGTTCTTTATTCTAAAAAAAATTGCTACCCCTGGGCAATGATGTAAGCAATACTCTTGCTGAATATCATTTAAAAAGTAAAGTAACATAGACACATGTTTCAAGAACATAGATGAAAGAGCTTACTTACAGCTTCCAAATATCTTTGGAATCTGTTCATCACACTTTATCAATTGTTGCCATTGTGAAACAAACATAAAATGATTATAGGGAGTTATCTCGTGTTTGTCCTCTCGTGCCTCTCGTGTTTGTCCTACAGCATGTCATCCAATGGATATTAAGTTTTATAAAGTTTTAACTAGGAGCTGAGTTTGAAGGGGTTTAAGGGGCCAGTTTGCTTATTTTGCAAAGAGCCGATTTGTGCAGCTCCCTATATTGTCCTGTGTATCCTTTCTCGTTAGTCCTAAAGTTTTGACATTGGATCCCATCTTCAAGGTTTAATGTTTTCTTGATACCTTTAATACCCTTTGTCTTACTTTATTATTGGTCCTAGATGTAAGTCTATTTACCAAGTTAGGATGTCAATAAATTGATGAAGCTATAAGTTGATTTATTGAGTTAGCGAGTCGATAAATCTTATCGATACTTAAGTCCGCTGATTTTAATACCAATTCAATAAATCGAGATAGCCAAGATATAGAGCTGATTTATATATATATATCGAGAAAGCAGTCATTTTACCAAGCTACTTGTGAACAAATAGAAAAGAAATTCATGTTGGCCATTTTACTCTCCCATACTCATCTGCCCTTTTATTACTCTTTTATCACTTTTGCACTAAGTTACCCAAATACACGTTTTTGCACAAAAAAGTAAGGAAAAACTTCTCGATAATTCGATCTTGATCCAGATCTAAACCATCTTTAAGAAGGGTAGAGCCACTGGGTAGATCACTACTTGCACAAAAATATAACACCGATCTCATGAATAGTTTTTGATTTAAACATGTATATGTTGCTAAAATGAGAAAAAAAAACAGTGCTGTACTAACAGTCTGAAGATGATATGACTCATTTTTGCTTTTGATGCACCTACAACTTGGAATGAGTTACCTGATAATGTTCATTCTGCCCCAAATCCTGCCTGCTTCATCTTATCTCTTCATAAATCATTTCCCACCTTAGCATATAAAATATTCTGCATCTCTGTAATATCAACATGGATATGTCTATGGAATGATGATTAATGAATATGTTCTGGTGTCATGCCTTAGCTAAAAAAAGTACAGAATCAACTAGAACAGAGTCATTGCGTAGGACAAAGGCACTGGTGGAACCCACCTTCAATATGTTTAATATATATATGCACACCGACAAACAAAGAGACACAAACAAAATTACAATTAGCAAGTGAATTAACAATTACCTTGGACTTCTCTGTTATCTTTTTTGGAGGTACAATGAAGAGGCGTTTCTGTAATTTGCTGGCGATGACTGGTGCTTGGAAGACATCAGTGATAATGCCACAGACACCTTCCCCAGGTTTATCATGTAATTCCCCTTCATAATTAATCTCACCGCATCCATAAAATTTCCCATCAATCTTTAATTTTGCAGCGTTACCTATAATTTCGTTTACTCTGAGAGGCTGTTTTGATATATACACCTCAAAGTCAAGGTTATCTGCTTCATTGCCAACTATGTCAACTATGGTATTTTCTGCATAAACTTCATTACCCCTGACAGTTATTGTCCCCACAGCTAAAAGCTTCCTGTCCTCTTTACTTCTGACTTCACCTTTCATCAAGAAATGGTTTTTGTCATGAAAAGCCATCACCTGGTCACAACTGAGGGAGTCCAATTCACAACATTTTTGCTTTCGCTTTTTGGAATTTGTTTTTTTGAAAGACACCCATCCAGATAAGTATTGTCTTTCAAAATCAAGCGTTACTTGGTCATGTTTTTTAAAGCCAGAATAACGGTAATCAAAATTAGTTTTGCTTCCCTTCTTCACCACTAGGGGCAGTTTACACGCCGCTATCTTTCCGTTTACTTCACCTAAAAGTGTGAATGGATAATATTTTTCTTTATAGGCTACTTTTATTTCATATTTTAGAGTATTGCATGGGAAAAACTTAACTTGTGCCTGCTTTCTGACTTCTGCTCGTACTTCTTCCATTATTTCTGATAAATCCTTGGTCTTCCTGCTTTGCCTCATTGCTTTAACGGTGGTAGCAATAAATGCTGAACCATCTTCATCATTAACTTGACAACAGGTATACTTCTGAGTAGCATAGGCAATAAACATATCCTTCTCAATCTGACATTCTTTGTCACACCCAAGACTTGTATCTGTCATTTCATTTCGCTTTTGTGTAAATTCAGTTCCTCGACAAGCCTGAATGAAGAAACATCTTGGCACACCTTCTAGGACCGGAACCGATTTGTGTGTAAAGTAATTGATAATTTCTTTGACTGGCATGTAGACTAAGTTTCCAGCCATGTCCTTTTCCATTTTCCGGCCCCCTGTATCTTCTGCACACATGTAAAGGCCTCTCTCTCTGCCATGACTCAGAAGAAATACAAACAATCGGTCATATCCCATGTCTATCCATTCATCCATTATAAAATTTTGTAATTCTTTCATGCATTTTTTAAATTGATTGAGACTTAAATTTTTAAGTGGTTTACAATTCACCTCAGTTTTAACTGTGAAGGCTAACTTATTTCCAAAGAGATCCTTTAAAGCATCAATATCAACCTGATATCCTTTTAGATGAGATGTGTTAACAATTTTGCCAACAAAGTTTGCAATAATTATGCACAATCCTTTTCCATCGACAGTATAGTGAGTCTTGTCAGCCATTTTGTTAACAAGTCCCGAAAAGTTAATGTGTACTGTAGGAATATGGCGGATGATGTATAATACCACAAATATATAGTAAAGAATATATACATGTACAGAATTAGCCAATCATGCTGATATTAACTTGTATCTGCTGCTAATTTGGCAACCACCTCAATCTTCATTGACATTAAATCATCTACAACCAGTACAGGATTGTTGAAACTGAAATGATGATTTTGTAAGCTGTATATGTGCCAATCAGGAACACTGATTTTCAGCCCATATTGTATTATCGCCCCTTTAAAAAGTTGTTATTTTTGGAGTAAAGTCGGATGCATTTGTGTCCATAACTACTTTTATCAAAAAGAAACACACTTTGAAGAACATGGAACAGTGTAAATTAACCATTTGTACTCTAGCTGTACTATTTTATCTCTTGAGTTCCAATATTCCAAACAACAACCTTTATATTTCTTGTAGCTACTTCATGGTTTTAGTGTCATAGAAAACATAATAAACCAAACAACACATGCATACACACAGCATAAGAGGATTGATCCTGTAAAGTGTCTCTTTCAACACCATATGAACACAGCAAATCCCAAAAGTCTCACAATTTAACAATAGCATATATATATATATAATACCACAGAAGAGTTTTGACAATCTTCATATACACATATTACACCTTAATACCTGTCTTACAAGCACACCACAGACTGCAAAATATATAATATGGTTATCTACTTTGCATTATTGAAGGCATTTAATCAATATGACTAAATATTTACACAATGGGTTTTGTCAAGCAAATAATCTCATTATGCAAAATGCTCATGCAGTCGTTCATAAAATTAACTGCATTGTGAGATTTGTTCTAACGCAATACTTTTATCTTAAAATCTAACTTTTGTCACATTGAACTGTGAAACTGAAACCAGACGTTTGCACACCTTTTCATCTGTAATTGATGTCTGATGATTTTTTCCCAGAAAGCCCCCGCCCACTTTTTAAGTGTTATTGCATAAATTAGCCTGTTCCCGGACTACATACAAAGGAAGGCTAAAAGGATTTGATTTTATGAAAGGGTCTAACCCTCAAATCTTAGACATTTGGTTGAAATGCCTGACACTACTTTTCTCAGTCCACAGAATCAGACTGAAGAGACTCATTTAAGATGTGGGTGAGTATTGTGTTATAAATATCGCAGTTCAATCGGTCCAGCAAACCTCACCCCTGGGCAACATATCCCGCCCGAGTAGTGAAGAGAAACATCAATGACAAGCAGCAAGTTTAATTTATGCCTCAAATGGAACCAACAAGAAACACCTGTACAAACGAATGAAACCTGAGCTAAATATTTATCATTCCAATATATTCTGCAGTGAAACGCTATTGACTCAATTATATTGAAGGTTCTGATTTTATCAATGTTAATGTTAGCTTGACAATAAGCATTTCATTAATTCTAGTTATGGTCATAAATCTAAAATTCCACTGTATTAAATATTACCAAATTAATTAAAATGAAGAAATAAATTGTCATTTATGACTAGAACTTTAAATATTTACAGATTTAAAGTTAACATTAAGGTTACCAGAAATCAAACATTTACTGGAATATGGACTACACCAAGTTATATCAGTATAGTACGTGCCACAGGACAGTTCAATTCATAAGACAATGTAAATGCACAAATACAGTACAGTTTAATAATAACCAGAAATACTTTGCCACATTCGAATTTCACACAATGGAATAACTGTAATAATTTACTCAACAACATAATGGCAAAGCAACTATTACAGACTTACATGATCAACTCATTGGAAAAGTAGCAAAGCAACTATTACAAACTCACAAAATGATTTACTCATTAAGAAAGTAGCAAAGCAACTATCGCAAACCTGCCCCAAACACACAACCTCATTATCACATGATTTCAACTCTGTACTTCATGGCAAACTGTATGTCAAAACAATACTAAGCATAAACAAACATGGGGGGCCACGGTGGCAGAGTGGTAACACTCTCGCCTCCCACCTCTGAGGCTGGGGTTCGATCCCCGTCACGGCCTCAAGTGGGAAAGCTGGTAGTTGCTTGCCATTGGTCGGCAGTTTACAGTACACATCCCTGACGAACTCTATGTACTGGTTTCCTCTGCCCTTCCAACTACCCGTCGTGATATGACCTGTACAGTGTTGAAAGCGAAATAAAACCCCAAATAAATAAATAAACATAAACAAACATGCGTCCAACTCTGTATCTCGTGTCAGACGGAATGTCAAATGATACTACAGGGTTCACATCCTCTTGTCATGGGAAGTATAGGGGCATGCTAAACCTAAAACTCAAGTACTAAACATCGGAAATCGGCAAACTAACTGAACCGCAAACGGCCACATAAAGCCACCATAATCTGTGTTATAGTGTATACTTGTAAGTATATAAGGTCATACATGAGAGCTTTATGATATGTACATCAAAAACAAACAAAAAAAAACAAGGCAATTTTTCATAAGTTAGCTATGGCATTGTAACAGAACCAAGGTATTTCTATTTCAATAAACGTAAGCAAGAAGAATAAATTAGAATATATCTTGCGTTTCGATTTTTGCTATGTAGATATTCTGAGAAAATTCGAAATGATAAGGTGATACAGTCACCAGGAATTACTGAGGTATACATTCCCTCGCAAATACACATCAATAGGAAAAGCTATGAGGTGAAGCAAATTCCAGTGAGCCACTAGGAACCCAAGCTAAGACAATAAGTTAGCTAAAGTTTTCAAAAATATATTAACTTGCATTACAGCAAGTGAGTAACATTCCACACAGTTGGTTTGCAACTTTTTCAGATATTTCACTTATTACAAATATGCTTATTTTAATCATTATGAAGCCAATAGTTCCAGCAGCAGGAAATTCACAATTAGAATGCACACGTGTAGAATTACCTATAATAGTTTTTCTTTTTACAAGCACTCATACATAACTCATTTTTGGCGAGCGCATTATGACTTGATCTTTCAAAATACACACATGTATGATATATTCACTGTAAATGAAATTTGTCAGGATGTTTCTGTAATGGTATACTGTCAGGAGCTCTTTGTGCATATAAAAGATCTGTTTATTAATTTAATAGGTTTACGTTATGCCTAGTAGAGTTGTATTGGTTATGACAGGTAGTTAGGGTGGAGGAAACTGTGGTGGAAATGGTTCTGTGGTTCTCACGGGCCAACAGTAAGTAACTACACGCTTTCCCAGTTAAGATTAGGCCGAGATTTGAACTCCAATCTTAGAGGTGAGAGGCGAGTGTGTTACCACTATGCCAACATGACCCCTATATAGAGGGGTTTGTACACTAGTGCATCTTTACAGGATCATAGTGACAGCCCCCAAGGGCCAAGAAAATAAAAGATGGAAGTGGGTTATATTAAGACATCGCATGCTATTGTCAAAACAATTACCAGGTTTGAGTTACATGACACCATTCTTTGTAAGACACCAGTTTTTCTTTATTATAGTGACATGTAACATAAAGTAAAAACAAACTGTCAATCATCACACAATCAGTTACCCAGCCCACAGGGGCTTATATGTTCAGTTTTGAGTAATTCAGGGACAAGGCATACAGTTCTTCCCAAGACACATATATTTATCCCAACAGGTATCAACAATTAAATAAAAAAATTTTAACCAAATAATTTTGCATAGAAATTTTGTCTAAATAAACATTACTCACAACAAATTTATTTTCTTTGACTATATGATAGTGAACATAATTAGCAAATTATCTATGTCACTCAACCTTGGTTAATTTTATATGAATATTTAAGGCATCAAAATGGTAACTCCTTTAGTAACAAGGCCGAAAGGGGTTTCGATCCACTAGCGTGAGCGCAAAGACATCAGAGACACGAGCAGTGCACTGAAGTGGTAACCCATCCCAGGACTAACATATCCCATCACCACTTAACTTCTGTAAAAGACAGACAGTCGTTGTGGCCTTTCCACAATTCATGAAAGTCTGGAGACAAAAGAAGGTGAAAAAAAGAAGTGATGTCTAAAATTGCCAGCCTCGCTGGAATTCACACTTAAAATGTAGATTTTAGAACCCTATTCTATTTACCATAGGTCTTCATCTGATTCAACAGAATGTGGGTTTTTTTACAGAAACTCCACTCATTTGTGCCTATGCCCACTTCTATCAGTCAAGGAGTAATTCCAGCTGTTTGATCCTATTCCTAAGAGCTCTACAATTGAAAAATCAAACTTGGACAGTTTAAACAATAATAATGGGATCTGAAGGTAATTCAAGTGATAATGCCTCTGATACTACAAAATTGAAAAAAAATCCTAGCAATAAAGAATTGGTGTGAGTAGAGTGAGTTTTTGTTGAAAAGATATCATTTTTAAAGTATAAGACAAGGACAAAAAAAGAGAAACAGTTCAAAACAACAACAAAATACACACAATACAAACTTTACCCAACCACAAAATATTCAAGATAAATCACCCAACATGAAGTCCTAGGAGAACCTTTTAACATAAAGTCCTTAAGGATAATTTTGAACTGTGACGTTCCTTCACTGTTTATTTTATATGTAGACTATGTCAGAGAAAAAAAATTCTAGTTTCAATTGCACTTTTATAGCGACTAATTTCTCCTTTACTAAGTGGACTCTAAGGTGAAACATCAACACAAATGTCAACCAATATCAGTATCAAGGGACAGAATGGGTCGAGGACTACAAAAAGAACAAACATGGCAGATTAAGACTAAGGCGGGTATGCCTTGGTGTTGACGTAGGATTTAAGCTTTTTCCTGAGGAGGAAATAGTAGGAGAAGCCATCTGATATAAAAGTAACCAGCATAAAAAATCTTTTGTATCATAATGTTCAACCGTGTACAGAAGATGGCATGTTAACAGGTATAGTAACATAGCTGTTCAATATTTAAATAAAATAATTTATTTTAGCAAAGTAGCCATTTATTACGTTATAACACAACCATATAGACAAAGTAACTGTGTAACTGTTATTCACCGAAGCAGCCAAGTGAAGTTTAGACATTACATATTGTTTTACAATACCTCTGTTAAAACCATTGAAAGTTAAGATTGTATGTGATGTCCAAAGTTAACATGCTGGTATCCATAGAATAGAATAGAATAGAAACATTTACATAGTGCAAAATTGATGTAACATCCTCTAATGCGCTTGAACTCAAAAAGGGAAAGTCCAGGGACGTATAAGGTCGAGATCCAAATTAGCGCCCGCCAGGGAGATAGTATTTAAGAATATGCAAAAACTGACAATTGAAAAAATACATTAAACTCACTGTTTACTTAAATGTTTCACTCAAATGAAATAAGTACAGACCAAGGCGTGTAGTAATAAGTAAATGGAAAAATCCGGATCATTTTTTTGTATATCCAGAAGCTGATTAAGATAACTTTGAAAATTGAATGGGATCTAAGTTGGACCAAGATCCATCTTTTTATATTTTCATGAAGTTTTAACCAGTAGTATTTGGGTAATTTTGAAGCTAACAAACATAAATACAGATAAATAAACATACGCCCATGCAAGTAATACCTCCTTGGTCCAGGGGTACTTACCTGATTTTATGAAATAAGTTTGTCTGCACAGAGAAAAGGAAGTTTAATTTTCATTGAAACAAATAGCCGAACAAAGTTGACGCATGATTTTAATTTGAAAAGGTACACCAGAATAACTGCTTAGTCAACCAGTGAAAGGAAAACCATAAGTGGAAATAGTTAAGTTGTTTTAGTTTTTCACTGTGACACAGTTGTTGATATGTGCAGTATAGACACAACTGTTCTTATATATTTACATGTACTTGTGTCAGCTAGCTGAGGAGAACTAGAACTGTCTCTGATAGAGTGTGCATTATGACAAAATATTGCACGTTTGCATTGCGTTGCAGACACTCTGGGAGGCCAGGCTTCTTGGTTGTGCATCAACGCCATTATTTGATGCTGTCTCTTCAGAAATCTATCCAGTTTCAACATACACAGTCTGCAGTGTATCCAGAACACGTTTGCTGGAATTGTCAAAAACTGTAAAAGATACACACTGGCATTGTCAAACAACTCTATTGGCTGCCAGTTGAATTTTGCTGTATCTGCAAATGGGCACTTTGGTTTATAACTTTTTTTCAAAGTTTTTGTGTTGACTGTTTGTTGTGGTAGATATGAAACAAGATATAACTGTACAAATAAAAGTTCCTGCAGGTTCTCAATATTACCTATCTGTACATAAATACTTTTCTTCTTCTAATACTTCTTCTTTAACAGCCTTTTAATTTATACTGGCAAGTGTCTGTGGTGCACTGGTAATATGAGGCCACAGAAATTTCTTGGGGATTATTGTGCAATACTTTATCAATAAAAATGCTGTTTTATGATATTTGTTTACCCAAATGGCACCCAAACTCATGGAAGTGAAGAATATCATCCAAATACTTATTATGCAAGCATGTTCTTCCAACATATTGGTAAAATATTTTTGGTTTTCAGGTCCAAAAAAGCAATACCTGCGAATTCAGAAATTCTCGGTTTCGAGTTGACCTGGTTAAAATGCAATCCAGTTGCAAAATAAGGAAAAAACATTTGAGAGACTAGATCTGAATCTTAATCCTCTTTTAGGACTACTGGACCAAGAGTAGATCCCACATGGTAAGAAAATATAGCCCAGATCCTATAATATGGACAGACATACAGACAGACAGAAAGGCCGACAAATCTGATTACAATAGCCTACAATCTCCTAACGGTAAGGACAATATACCCCAGATCCTACAATATGGACAGACAGACATATCTGATTACAATAGCTTACAATCTCCAACTTTCAGGGGGTAAGGGTAATGATCACTTTCACTAGTAGCTGCACATTAGTGCAAAAAGACTGGTACAGAAACAATAGTATTGTGTGCTGTAATACCCTGGCATCTATAAGCAATGGGCAACTTCAGAGGGCTGTTCCATTTCTGCGATAAATTGTAAACGTTGCTCCTGATTGTGAAAATTTGAATGTGAAAACTGAATCTTATACATCTTAATGATCTTAAAGCCATTGTACAGAGACCCTGTGTTGAAAATACGGTACTTCCCGATAGGTTTACAAGAACAGCACTCAGGAATCCATTGGGAACTGTTTACGGATATTTCTGACTGCCTTCAAGTTGTTTAAACCTTTCCCGATTCTTAGTAGATTTATGACATGTAGTCATTTTATTTTTATCTTACAGCGATCAGAAACCTATCTTACACCCGTACAGACATCTTTTCCATCTTATAGCAATCCTAAATCTATCAGTTTCATCTTAACTCCATCATAAACCAATTGGATACCAATGGGATGGAGACCAAGAACGATTTTCTGAGATTTTCGGAGGAGATCGGTCCTCTTATCAATAAAGATTGGATCTGAAACTCGACTCAATAATATCAAATGTGGGTAGCGTGAGCGATCTCCCATGCTATAAATGCTTAACTATTCTCATGTTCTGTTGGGCTTGAGGGTTCCTTAAAATGTATTTGGTATTATGTGTTTCTGGTTAACTTGGGTTGATCTTATCCTTGGGGTTAACTAGTAAATTCAGTAGGAAATCTCACTCTTTCAACCACAATGATTGCTTTGGCTGTCTCTCTAGAGTGAACTTTGGTCCAGTTTCCCTTGTTAAGTTCAACCCACCTTGTTTTAATAGCAACCATTTTATTGTGCACATTATTATTCTATGATCCTTACTTGTGTTCATATCTTAGTTATAACATTAAAAAAATTATTCATTGTGTTCATATTATTACTTAATTAACTTTTGTAGTTGATTTTTATAAATTAATGTACTTATGAACTGTATACACTATCAACTTTCTATCATAGTATTTACATATATCATTTACATATATCATGAGGATTTGCTAGTTAGTTAGCTTTAAATACACTTATGTTAGTGTATTGTAATTGTATGGGAACTGAGTGTATTCTCAACTACATTACAAAATTCCCTTACATCAAATGGAATCTATTCATTTCTACATTGTTGCTATTAATTGCAAAAAGTGAGATGTACGATATCCATTGAGTCAGTTTTGTATTTGTGAACAGTTGTAAAAGCAAGGATGAAAGGGGTTTCGGTCTACTTGTGTGAGCTACAGAGCCAGACTAGTAGTGCACTGAGGTGGTCACCCATCCAAGTCCTAACGTAACCCATTGTTGCTTGCTTTTCTGCCTTTGTGGGAGATATAAAATGCAATAGGATCTGCTTAGAACTGGCATTTTGGCCTTTATTCCCTCACCTCTAAACCTTACACAATGCCACGACAGGCCATTTGTTGAGTCACATGGTGTGTAGGGTGCATAGGAAGCTTGACCTTTCTGTCACCTTTGATCTTGGTCTCAATGACCTGTGGGCCAGGATTTGAATCTGTATACCGCTCTGTAACCTTAAATATTCAGTTTTCTTCTTGGTTTGGTGTCTACTGGATTATTTATTAATCCTTTTATTTTTCTCCCATTTGGGAATTTTGACTCTGCTATAAATGAAACTTGTTCTTGGGTCCATAATGATGTCCCTTAGCTTTACCATTGGGGTAGGAAATGAGATAATATAGCTCAGAAAGCAATAGTATTCATTGTTCAACTTTTTGGCTAGTTGTACAGGTTAGGAATATGTAGATACTCGGCCTATTTTGAAACAGGTTTTAAAACATTTGCAAGTGACAATTTCTGTGTTTTTCTGTTATAATGCAGTTCAGACTTGGTGCCAGCCAATTATCTTCATGGTGCTATGACTTATCTTCATGGTGCTATGACTTATCTTCATGGCGCTATGACTTATCTTCATGGCACTATGACTTATCTTCATGGTGCTATGACTTATCATCATGGTGCTATGACTTATCTTCATGGCGCTATGACTTATCTTCATGGCGCTATGACTTATCTTCATGGTGCTATGACTTATCTTCATGACAGTATGACTTATGTTCATGGCTTTATGACTTATCTTCACGGCGCTATGACTTATCTTCCTGTCGCTATGACTTATCTGCATGGTGCTATGACTTATCTTCATGGTGCTATGACTTATCTTCATGACAGTATGACTTATCTTCATGGCGTTATGACTTATCTTCATGGCGCTATGACTAATCTTCATGGTGATATGACCTATCTTCATGGCGTTGTGACTTATCTTCATGGCGTTATGACTTATCTTCATGGCGTTATGACTTATATCTTCATGGCACTATGACTTATCTTCCTGTCGCTGACTTATCTTCATGGTGCTATGACTTATCTTTATGGTGCTATGACTTATCTGCATGGTGCTATGACTTATCTTCATGGCGCTATGACTTATCTTCATGGCGGTATGACTTATCTTCATGGCCCTATGACTTATCTTCATGGTGCTATGACTTATCTTCATGGCTCTATGACTTATCTTCATGGTGCTATGACTTATCTTCATGGCGGTATGACTTATCTCCATGGTGCTATGACTTATGTTTATAGTGGTATGGTTTATCGTCATGTTGTCATGACTTATCTATATGGCGCTACAACCTTTCTTAATTATGCTCCTATTAGTCCTATTATTAATCTTAATGGAGCTATGACTTATATTCATACTACTATGACTAATCTTTGTGATACTATCACGAATTAGGCAAACACTTTAAAGTCGAATTTGTGACTAGTTTCAAGAGAGAGAGCTGTAGGGGTAGATAATTAATGCACAAGAGCTGTCAGGGTTTAAGATTATGACAGTCACATGTTTCATCAGTTTTCTCACTCTCTTTCAACAGAACCAGCCATGACAGCCTCCAAATTGAAAAACCCTGGAAATGGAGCTGTGGTATAAGCTGGCAGTATGCTGGCTATGCTTTAAGATAGTATCTGGTAAGCTCTGCCTCTTATTTGAAGGTATATTAGAGATATGTTACTGCTGTTAATGCTGATGTTAATCCCCCCGAACTATTAAGATGACAATAGAGCTTCTTAGTAACTTTTTTTAAAAAGACTACTGTGGCAGGTGCTTTCTCACTCTGAACTTCTAAAGTGTGGAATAGTTTGCCTATTGACGCCAGAAAGGCTGAAAACTTGACCGCTTTCAATTTTTAAATGAAAGTATTCTATTGGATTAAGAAAACAGATGTCCCTTACAACTGTGTTTAATATCAGTGGTAAAACTGAATGTTTCTGACATACTGTGGCACTATAAATATTTTTTATTGAACTGAATATATTATGGCGGTGCTGTGATGCAGTAGAAACACACTCACCTCCAACTATGAGATATGAGTTTGAATCCTGGCCCAGCCTCAAGTGGCTAAGCTAGTAGTTGCTTGCCACTGGGCAACAAATTACAATACAGTGCCTTCAACTGTATGTACTTATTTATTTGGTTTTTATAGCTATCCGCCATCTTACAACTGATAAAGGAATATCGTGAAACATCAAATAAATACATAAATGAATGGATATATTACCGCTCTGAAAAAAAAATGTTTTCAGCTTAAGTAATAACCTTGTAAAGACATAAACCAAAGTTGATGGTTTACTTCTGATAAATTTAAGTCACAATAAACATGAAGGTCGATTATCTGGGGCCCGTAAATAATACGCTTCGTTCTGCTAAGGAATTTATTAGCTAACAGGTAACCCTAAGTTAGAAAACTCTTTTATAAAGCAAAACCTTAGTTTACTGTTAGTTAGCTGTTCTGTCAACTTATGGAACTAAATAGCTCACTGACTTTCTGTAAAATTGATCTACATAGCACTCACAGAGCGCAGACCACCTCCAGGATACTTTCTACAAGAATTTGGGATTTATTTCTATCCAGAATATGACCCAGATATATCCCAAAATTCAATCACTTCTTCCTTTGATCAGGCAATACCCCACATAAAAAATCAGAAAGATATCTTCACTGCTTTTGGACTATTTGTGAAGACGAACAAACAGACAGAAAAATGCATCAAAAGTATAATAATCTGGGGGATTTATAAAACAACACTTTCTTCAATTACATTAAAACGGGGGCTATGGTAGCATAGTGGTAACACACTCGCCTCCCACCTCTGAGGTCGGTGGGTCAAACCCCAGACCTTATGTGGGAAAGTTGGTAGTTGCCTACTGAATGTAGGCAGTTCACAGTACAGAACCTTGACCAACTTTATGTACTGGTTTCTTCTGCCAACAAAACTACCCCTCGTGATATGACCTGTACAGTATTGAAAGCATGTATAACCCATATAAATAAATTAATTACACTTAAAGAAGACAACAGGGAACCATAATTCCTCGACCCCGGATCACAGACCGGATAAGGGTAAAGAATCTCTACAAAAAACATCTGTTGTTAAAATGTTGAAGTCCCCTTTGATGAAGACTGAGAAAAGGGCAGACCTATCATTGTTTAAAAGTATAACGTCAATCCAATATACAGTGTTTTAGTTATGCACGCAGACAAAAAGACAAACGGATGTGATTACATTAGCTTCTCCCTTCCTCTTTATCTCTAATTGTTCCAAGTCATGGCGGGGAGCAGTATATTATATTTTTATTTATTCCACATAAACAATCAAATACAACATAAAATTAAACAGTGTTACAGAGTCCAGCCTATATGCACAGGGTATAATAATATCTTGTTTTACCAAACCACAGAAATGTCACATGATATATAAGGGTTCAACCTCATAACATAAATCCACTCAGTTTTCTGACCAAACACCCACACACACTTAAAAATAATCCCAAATAATATTATTGACGACTGCCTTTCGTACAATTAATTGTGTGGTCTTCACTGAAAATTGATGACTCCTTTTCTTAAAAGGTTTTCAGACCCCTGTTATTAATGCCCAGCCATGGATTATAATTGTATAAATATCTGGAGGGGAGAAAACAGAATATATTGCTAGGTTTTATGCTAATGTCATATTAGTTTATAGAAATCAGAGGAACCATTGTTGGGTTGTATGTGGAAAGACAACACACACATACACATAGAGATAATGTATGCACAGAAACTAGATATATGTCCCAGATCATACATGTAGGAATTCTGTCTATATATAATATATTTGCTATTTATACTGTCCATAGATAGTGTTTAAAACATAGCAGAGATTATAAATATCAAACAGTCACTTCTGTATGTCAAGTTTTATGTGTCTAATTGTATTTTAAGGACACTTATGTATCTGCAAGGTTTGCAAGATTGGTTTTATCTTATTTGACTTGCTGTTAAACAAAACGTCCAATTATTTAATGAAGGACTGAAGTGGATAATTTACTTGTTTTTATTGAACAAAGTTTTTGTCATTGTTACTGGAAATTGTATTCATTAATTGATTGCATAGCTGCTCTGAAAACATGCGCATAAAGAAATGGTTTTGAACATTATCTTTAACTCGATGAATGTGTGAGTGATTATAAAAGTGTGGATGAATATAAAGCTTCCCTTGGTCAAATATTGTATCTGTAACAGCCATTCTCTGTCAAACAAAGAGGCGGTCTGTCTCAAGAGAGAGTCTTACAACTGCCTCCATTTGTTTGCAGTTGTTATAATCTGAGAGCAATTACAATTATAGATTCTGTCATTGCAGTAGTAGCCAGAGCTTATACGTCAATAGTGGCTTATGGCAAAAGTATGGACAAAAAGGTTTAAAGTCCAAGTAAGGAATGCTAAAATACAGAATTAGAATAGCTTGTGTTACAGGGGGTGAATATATTATTAACATATTTTACAACATTCACTGGATAACTTTATGTTGCTTTTTGCCTTGGATATAGATATTATGTGAATCAGTGTTGCACGTTATTACAGGAGATAAACTTTGGATACAAAGACCAAATCTCGTGCAGGATATGTAAAGTTCAGGTGGCATATAAACTGGATATAGTTATTTGATAAACCCGGGATATAGTGTATCATTATACAATGCACAACTGAATATACCTTAAATAAAATTAGTTCATAACTTGCTACAAATATTCTTAGTATGTTTCCCAATCTGTGGCATTATTGCTACTGATGAGTATTTTCTGATTGCCATAGATGTCCTACTGATACATATATTTATCTGATTAGATCTTGAAACACTCTTCTCACTGTAGTGACAATATATTCTAATACAGATAAGTCAAAATGTCTGTAACAAGTGACAGTAAAGGATCTGTTGAAAATCATTTGATTGTTCATGGTCCTGAAGAACCTGAGAACATAGGAACTCCAAGCAAAGAGGACCAAACCAAGTCTGCACCAAACTTAAACCAAAAGCGACCACAAGAAAAGAGCTTTAAATCATTAAAGTATTCAAATGAGATCCAGACAATATTTCCCATGAAACACTTAAAGACTACATGGGAAGAAGATCTGAAGCATAAGTACAGATTAGTGGAGGACAAAAACTGGGATAAAGGCTTCAAAGTGTGGAGGTCTCTCCCAATGCAATCAGAACTAGAACAGAAGATCAATGTCCATGACGGTCCATTGAAGAGGTCGTCAGACTTCACCAGAAAGTCCAAACCAGAGGCATACCTCCCGGGATTCTCTGCGAGGAAAGCAGGACCCATCAGCCGACCAAGGGAGCTGATGCCCATAAGGAAGATTCCTGTGGTGAAGAGGGAGGTAAAGAAGAAGCGAGAAGTGACAGAATCCAGGGAGGATGAATTGAAGACATCAAGGAGAGAATCAGGGACTATGCTACAGGATGGAATACTGAAACCGACACAGATTATATGAGAGACTAGACTTGAAGGCAGAAAGTAGACTGAAGGCTGGAATATCATACAGGCAGGCATATCTGTCAGACTCTTTCTTTAATATTAATGCTCCAAATATACTTCAAACATATTAAATCATCCTGTGCAAAGTTTGAGGAAAACCAATACTTGACAAAATGATGTGTATATATATACATATATATGTTACAGTGAATATGTGTAATCAGGGAATACGCGTATTCCCTGAAAATTTCAGTGAATACGCGTATTCCCTGAAGTGGTCAGGGAATACGCGTATTCCCTGAAAATTTTAGGGAATACGTGTATTCCCTGGTTTTGATGACCAGGGAATACGCGTATTCCCTAACTAGAAATTGTTGAGAATGCAGCTTTGTATTCTTATAATATATAAAAAATAACTTTTGCTATGGACTCTTGTGTGTTTATGTACTATAACCATTAAAATCTCCCAACATGATTTTACATAACTTTTACTGTACCATAACAAAAAAAAACAAAAACAAAAATATCACTTTGCCAAAAGGCAGTATTCATGTCTGTTAACATTGAGCTCTGCAACTAACTTTTATGTAGTTGTGAAGACAAGACAAACTGCAACTGATTTAAAAAATAGCTAAAGAAGGTTAAAGAAATAATCCCTTTGTTATTATAAATTCAAGGGAAGCCATTCAGTTTGCAACTAAATATGTGTTTTGTGTCAAAAATATTTGTCAGGGATCTATAACTAAAAATTCTATTAATTCAAAACAAACATCTATTTTAAATATTCTAAAATAGACAAAAATAGACAAAAATATCACTTTGCCAAAAATAGACAAAAATATCACTTTGCCAAAAGGCAGTATTCATGTCTGTTAACATTGAGCTCTGCAACTAACTTTTATGTAGTTGTGAAGACAAGACAAACTGCAACTGATTTAAAAAATAGCTAAAGAAGGTTAAAGAAATAATCCCTTTGTTATTATAAATTCAAGGGAAGCCATTCAGTTTGCAACTAAATATGTGTTTTGTGTCAAAAATATTTGTCAGGGATCTATAACTAAAAATTCTATTAATTCAAAACAACCATCTATTTTAAATATTCTAAAATAGACAAAAATAGACAAAAATATCACTTTGCCAAAAATAGACAAAAATATCACTTTGCCAAAAGGCAGTATTCATGTCTGTTAACATTGAGCTCTGCAACTAACTTTTATGTAGTTGTGAAGACAAGACAAACTGCAACTGATTTAAAAAATAGCTAAAGAAGGTTAAAGAAATAATCCCTTTGTTATTATAAATTCAAGGGAAGCCATTCAGTTTGCAACTAAATATGTGTTTTGTGTCAAAAATATTTGTCAGGGATCTATAACTAAAAATTCTATTAATTCAAAACAACCATCTATTTTAAATATTCTAAAATAGACAAGTGTGTCAAACTAAAAGTTAAAGTTAAGACTTTTTGCATAGGATATACAAACATGAAATTTAAATCACAACATTCATATAATCTCTACCCAAAGGTTCAATATTTATCGCTTGGGTTGTTTGGGCGACCCAGGTGTCAGTCCTCCCCCCAAGGCCCACTTGCTGCTTAAAAGTTCTAGGAAAGTTTCTTGGTAATATGGGTACCAGTCTGAAAGTGCTTGGGGCTTGACCCTTGTGACACATTTCTGGGTTCCTAGAAACCATAGCTCAGTTTCTAGGCGCCCAGTCATGACACTTTAATTTCATTGGTTCCCCATGTAACCCTTTATGTTCTTAAATCTAAGCCTTCACTTTGAACTTGATATTTGAAGGATGAACATTATGAAATATTTTCTCTTGCTTTTAGTTTTTTATCCAGTTTTTAGTGTTTTTAACTTGTAAATATGTAAATACAGGACGGTTCTTAACCTGTAACAAGTTTTTTACTTCTTGGATTGAAGTTGTGATTACAAATGCCAGTGGATTTGTGAATTTATGAACTTTGTGAACTTGCTGCTGATTTGCATTAGATTGCATGGTCATCGTGTCAACCTCAGGCTTTCTCCACCAAACTACAAAGGGACGGTCTACCCTATGTTTATTATTCTGTGCATGGCTTGCCATGTAACTTAGCTTGGTCGATTAAAGCCTGTGTTTGATTCGCTGGACATGAGATCTGAGGGGCTGTGTGCCTTTGTGTTTTTCCAGATATAGGAACATTGACTTTGAAATTATTTTGAATCAATATGTTGTCAATACGAATTCAAAATGCCAGATCACAAACAGTTATGTAAAGCATGCAAAGTGCGACATCTACCTCCAACAGGAAAGAAGTGCCAGTTTAAGAAATCTCAGCCACTTTCTGACAATGAACTGTTACGAGATGCTGCCGCTGCAGGACATAGTTCTGCGACTCAACCCCAAGGATCACAAGAGGGCGGACAGCAGCTTCAACTGGAGATTCTTCAACAGCTGAAGAAGGTTACAGAACGGTTGGACAAGGTAGAGCACCGGATGGAGACGACAACGGACAGATCTACTCCAACATCCAAGTTAAGTAGTGACAGTTTCCTTCAAAGTATCAAGTCCAGTAAAAAAACACAAAAAGGCTAGGGTTTTTACTGACTCCTCATCTTCGGATGAAAGTGATAGTCCCAGTTTGCAAATGCTTAGATCTAGTTCATTACAGAAGAGTGTAGATAAAAGATTAAAAGATCTAGAACAGAGTTCACAAGCTACAGGTAAAGATACCCCTAAGTTCAAATCTCAGAGAGGTGGAAATTTTGACATACAGGTCAAGCACAAAGTAAACTGGCCACATGAAGCTATCCTAGGGGGAGCCACTAGACAACGTATGAATTACGACCAACTATCATTGACACAGTGGGTGCAGGGTTTTTGTAGGAATGTCTTAGAGGAAAATGATAGGGGGCGTAGGGATATCATGATTTCATACTTATCAGATTTGATGGAAGATGCCACGGATTTTTCCTGGCAGGGGGCGAAGGCGGCACATGCCGTATTATTATGTGAGATGGAGAGGGGCTCACTCCACTGGGAAGATAGTGATCGTATTGATCGTATACGTAGAGCTCATGCCCAAAAACACGTCCAAAGTAAGCAAAATTGGGGAAAAAATGAGATCAAAAAACCTTGGTTCTGTAAGAACTTTCAGACCAATAATTGTACGTTTCCAAGAGATCATGAGACCAATGGGAAGTTACACAGACACATTTGTGCTTTCTGCTTGACCAATGGAAAACACCTCAATCATTCGGAAAAGAACTGTACCAACAAAAATCAAACAAAAAACGAACATACAGCTGTCCATCACTAGGATGGGGCAGCTGTACTGATGTAAAAAATGTACAAGCTTGTAACTTGAAGGGGGCTGACGTCAAAGCCCAGGAAGTAACTTGTAAAGAAAAAACTTGTACTACTGATGCTTGTTTGCCTGATAACAGCAGTAACAATGTTTACTTTACTAGATTTATCTACAGTTCAAAAGTTAACCCCAGGCAAGTTGATGCCTTGATGGCTAAGAAGTCAAAAAATGTAAAAAATTGTAAACACGTTAGTCAGTCAGTACAAGGTAGGGTAATTTGGGGAAAAAACCCAAAAGTCCCAACTGTGTGTGATAATGAGCAGGCGTGTGAGATCAAGGTAGTTGACCTGCATAAAAAAATGCTGAGTTGTAAAAATGTCAGGGGTGGGTTCAGTCCCACCAGTGACAAAGTTAATGAAGTCACATCCGTGAACAGCATGGATGTAATGAATACAGATACAGGTGTCAAAGTCATGGTTGAGGTTAAAAAATCTCCCACAGTTGAATCAAAAACTGCAAATGAATCGGACCGTCGTATTGGTGACGCTCTCCCAGCTAATGTCATATCCGTTCAGGGCAAGGGTTTGAATTCCCAAGACATGCCACAGAGACACAATGACGCTCGGGGTAGTGTGAACGACGCCAAAGGGCCAGATTTGGAATTCACACCTATTTTTGACATCAATTACACGGGTATTGAGGACAAATTTGCCAATTCAATTTTACATGTTCACCAATTCAACAAGAGTTCAATTTCAGATGTCAATACAGCCATTCATAAAAAATGGCGGGACCAGTCCCAATTTAATTTCGGCTTTGTCCCTCTTGATGAACAAATAATGCCAGATAAATGTAGGGCGAATATGGCCAGTGACATACCTTTGTTGCAACTTCATCATTTGGTTAGACAGTCGGGGGTCCCTAATTATATGGGCGTCAGAATACCCGTCAAATCACAATTGAATGTAAATGTCTGGAAGCAGGAATTAGCCCAATATTGGGACCAACAGGTATTACACCTAATTGAATTTGGGTTCCCTTTGGATTTCAACAGGAACTGTCCTCTCAGATCGGAAAAAGGCAATCATAAATCGGCTACACAGTTCCCAGCTGACATTAATGCATATATACAAGAGGAAACCAAGTTTGACGCCATTCTGGGTCCATTCAAAGAGAAACCAATTCCCTTGGGTCACAGCTCCCCCTTTATGACCAGGCCAAAACCTAACTCCAGTCGGCGTAGGGTCATAGTTGACTTAAGTTGGCCACTAGGTGCATCTGTCAATGCTGGCATAGATAAGAACTCTTATCTAGATAGTGAATTTGTCTTAACCTTTCCCACAGTCGATGATATAACCAATGAACTGGTCAAGCTAGGACGTGGCGCTCACATCTACAAGGTTGACGTCTCGCGTGCGTTCCGTCACGTCAAGGTGGATCCTGGTGATTTTGATCTTTTAGGTCTTGAATGGGAGGGCCATTACGTAGACACTTGCGTCCCGTTCGGGACGCGTCACAGGAGCCAGATCTTCCAGCGTTTGAGCGACGGCGTCAGATATATCATGCGTCAAAAAGGTTTCACCATCATTGATTACATAGACGATTACGTCGGCATGGGCGTTCCCAGCGTTGCGTCTGCATCTTACGCTACCCTCACTGACCTTATGGCCCGGTTGGGCCTCAGTATCAGCCAGAACAAACTCGTTCCCCCCTCGACGCAAGTGACGTGCCTGGGCGTGCTTATTGATACAGTGCATGGTACAATTTCTATACCCCCTGAAAAGGTTCATACTTGGCTCAGCAAAGACGTTGCGTCAAAACGTCAGCTGCAATCCATCTTAGGTCTCCTCTTATATGTCCACAAATGCGTCAGACCTGCGCGCTTTTTCTTGAACAGAATGTTGGATCTGTTAAGATCTGCTCATATGCGTCAACAAGTCTCCCTGACTCCTGACTTCAAGAGGGACCTAAGATGGTTTGCTAAATTTTTGCCACAATACAATGGTACGTCACTTTATGACCACAGGCCAGTGGACGTCACAGTTGAAATTGACGCCTGTTTGACGGGTTTTGGGGGTCGGTCAGGTGATCTGGTGTATCACCTCCCAATTGTCAGGGGTTACCGGAACTGGACCATAGTTCACCTCGAGATGGTGAATATTTTACTTGCACTCAGATTGTTTCATCGTCAGTGGTCGTCGCGAAAGGTACTCATTCAGTGTGATAATGAGGCAGTAGTGTCGGTACTGAAGACAGGCAAAACTCGTGATCCATATCTGGGGGCCTGTGCAAGGAACATCTGGTACCTTGCAGCCGGAAATGATACAGATTTGCGTTATGTACACATACAAGGGGTAAATAATGTAGTAGCAGACATCCTATCCAGATGGCAGGGCAGTCCACAGCAGTGGCAAGTGTTACATAGGTACATTGCAAAACCAATATGGCTGAATGTATCACATGAACTACTGGACATAGATCCAGAATTGTAATCATATCATATTGTTATCATACTATGTGCAGTAGTTGTCTTTTTTAGTGTTAACAGTTCATAGTATAGTAGGCAGGGGCCTAAGGCAATTGTTTTGAGATACCTAAGATGCTACACTTTGTTTTTCCAGAAACTGAGGCTATGACGTCATTGTCTGCTAGTGCATCTTCAAGACTTCACCAAGCATTTCGACCCAAGACAAGGAGTGCATATTCCTCAATGTTCAAGATCTTTGTGGCTTTCTGCATATTTTGTCAGTGTCAATTGTCAAATGTGGACACTAAAGTTGTCTTGTCGTTCCTAGAATGCTTGGTACTTAATCATTGTTCTGTATGTATGATTGAAAATTATGTTTCGGCCATAAAGGCCAATTTCATACTGTATGATTTGCCTTATACTGTTGTGCAACATCCTAAGATCAAATATTTTATCAAAGCTCTGAAGATAACTCGACCAATGTCCCTGAGGTCTCACAACATCATCACTATACAAAAATTAGCTGATATTTCAGCTGCATGCAATAACATCCCCTTTGGCACAGTTTATAGATCCATTTTTCTCATGGGCTTTTTTGCCTTTTTAAGGCTGTCAAACTTAGCCCCTCATGCTATCGCAAGTTTTGATTTCACTAGGCATTTGACAGGGGAAGACATCTTCTTCACCAAAAAATTTGTTAAAGTACTTATTAAATGGACCAAAACCAATCAAACCAGAGATAAAGTTCAATGCATAACCCTTCCCAGGTTAAAAAATTCACTCCTCTGTCCTCATAAGGCTCTCAAATCACTTTACAAATTATATCCCATGTCTTCTTCCACTTCATTGTTCCAGATAAGAACCTCTCAAGGTTGGATCCCACTTACGGACTCCAGGGTTAGAAAGACCCTCAAATCCATTAATTTGGTCTTGGGTTTGGGTTCCTCATATCATACCTTCCATGATTTTAGAAGGTCTGGGGCTACATTTACACATGCATCTCATGTTCCTATTCAGGATATAAAGCGACATGGGACATGGTCCTCGGACTGTGTCTGGAAATACATTTATTCTGATCACTCTTCTGGTGAAAATCTTGCCTCTACTCTTGCTCATACCATAAATGCCTTATAAATGTGTCCTACCACTATTAATAAATGGTACCCGCAGTAGTTGTATCACTGTCTTGGGGGGTTGGGGACTGAAAAAGCAACATGCATATAATCTCTACACATAAGTTCAATATTTAGAAACACTAAAAACAGATGACACATTACACATATTCACTGATTTCAGTTCAGTGAATATATGAAACTATTACTTGACAAAACCAGTGAATACGCGTATTCCCTAAAATTTTCAGGGAATACGCGTATTCCCTGACCACTTTAGAGAATACGCGTATTCACTGAAAATTTCAGGGAATACGCGTATTCCCTGATTACACATGTTCTCTGTAACATATATATATCATTTTGAAAATGGTGTATATATATTTTTTTTGATAAGACCAAACAAAAGTAACGTTTAAATCCATAAAAGAAGGATCTGGTATTTTCTTTTCCTTGGCTTAGTGTCTACCTTTAAGATAGAGATTAAGTGCCATAAACGTATCCTTTGAATTAGAATTTATGTGATAACGTTTATCTGCATGAATATTAATGCAACAAGAAAGACCAACAGAAGCTCTGTAAAGATGCCTTTATAATGATCAATACAACACACATACTTCACAATGTGTGTGTCAAATATTTACCAAAAATACTACTTGTCATTTCAGAATTTGTCTGCAGTATAGTTATATAACCTGCTTCAAATTGTAGCATTTCTTTCATAGCATAGCCTTGCGAAATCTTACAGTGTGAGGTTGGAATCGATTTCTTTCATTCAGGTGTGATGTTAAATGTGTAATTGAGATAATTATCAACCATCAAATATTATCTTTTATGTACTATAATTTCTGTTTGTCATTTTTACAGTCAAACTGACGTATCTTAAATATGGTATTTAGTGAAACATGAAACCAAATATGATTTTTTTGCATAATATTAGAATCATATATCTCAACTGGAAATGTTCTTAACATTCGGAATGCCTAACTTGACAACATACATGATGCAGCCTCTGTTGGCTGTTTTAACAAAAAGCTCAAAACTCCCCTCTTTGCAAAAACCTATCCACATATCGCAATATGACCCAGGCTGTTGAACACAACATAAAAAGAAAAGTAAATCAAAAACAAAATCTAATATGTTTTTGCATAGCTTCACCTTGGAGTATGTCAATTGATGGAGATTAAGAACCATAAAGTCCTTATTAGATTAGATAACAAAGACTTGGTTATAGATCTTGAAAAACTAAATAGACTGGGTGTCAATAGTCAGGACAAGTTCCATTAATGTGGGTGTTCCACCACACGACTAAGGCTCCTGATTAAGGGATTTTTGGGGTCGGTTTGAAAAATATGCTTAGTCCCAGGCGTCCTGTAAGGGTCGGATGTGGTCGGTTGAGGCCGTGTAAAAAATCAAACATGTTTGATATTTCTCCCGACCCCAACCGATTATTTTTTCCCGCCATAAACAAAATGTCCAGTCCCAGGCGTCCTCAGGCCTCCTCAGATCAAATTTACACAGTCCTATGTTGTCCCAGGCCGCCTGCGACCCTTAGTCCCCGACCCTTAGTCCCAGACCTCTATCACTTAGTCCCAGGCTTCCTGCGACCCTTAGTCCCATTGCCAAACAAAAATCGGCGATCCTGGTCTGGGGACGCCTGGGGACGCCTCAGGACACCTTGTAGGGTCGGTACTTAATCCTGGGTTACTCGGGGCTTAGTCCCAGGAGGCCTGAGGCGTCCTGGGACCCAGTCGGTTTGTCTAGGACAGGATCGTGGTTCAAACCGACCAGAAAAATGGCTTAGTCGGTTCTTAGTCCCAGACCAGTTAGGGACTGTCTGGGGCCGCCTGAGGCGTCCTGAGGCTTCCTGAGGACGATCTGTACTTAATCCCAGACTTTGAAACCGACCCAGTATTCCCGCCCATTTTTTTTTTTTTCACCGACTGTCCACGATTAAGGGTCGCCGACAGGGTCGGGGCTTAATCCTTTGTTGGAACAAGGGCATTATGGATACTATTGTATATGTTTTTAAACATTTCCTCACACCAATATTTCCTTTACTGCAGCGAACAAAATGCTCTTTTACTCATCTTGATCTTATAAGCAAACGGAGAGAGCTACAGAGACTGTCTGGCCTTACTAATGGCTCCGGTTGCTTTTTAATCAGGGACGATTTTCAGATTACAACTTAAGGATAATCTATATCAAATACTTTCAACATTAAGAATTTTACCATAGTTTGAAAATAAGTTCATATTGGTGTTTTTTTATCCAGAACAGGGAAAATTATAGGGGTCACTGAGGAACACTTTCTTATTGAAGCATGAAGATGATGCATAATTTCTCAGATTTGGTGTAATTTATATAGTTGATGTAAGAAAGGAGTATACATAACAGTTTGTGTTTCATTAAATTTTAATAAAACTTTGTAATATCAAATTTCTCATCAAATTAAAAATAAATTTAAAAAGAAATTACAGAACAGTGCAGGTGAATATATTTTCAGCCAAAGGAAATCCATGATGGAGCTTCACCATTTGGACTGAATGTCTGATTAAAATTTACTTAATTTGAGACAAAAAATATAATTGGTGAAAATTCTAACATTAAGAATTTTATAATACTACAAAGTGAATACAATAACAATGAAAACTAAATTATAAAAACTGGAGACACCACACATAATACTGAGAAATCTATGCATCAAACTTACATGTGCTATGAAACTTAAATTAAAGCTGACTCAGCATATTTTCAATGTGAAGTTTGAATCTCCATTGCTTATTTATACATAGAAGTCAATCAGTTGAAAAATGTTTGATAAAAATTTCAGAAGCAATTGTCATAATTAATTTCATTTGTATTGAGTAAAGTTACCAAAAAATGTGACTTTTTTGTTGGTATTTTTTTATAAGTTATCAGTCACTTGTACCATTTTCACCAAACACAGTTCTTTTGGACTCAAAAATGTAACAAACTCACCCCTTTTTCATTGTGTTGTAAAAGTAACGATTTAATGAATAAAACCCAAGACTTCTGAATTCATATCTGGTTATATTGTAAACAAAAATAAAGGCTTCGTGCACAGCTGTTCTTGATATAGCTCAGTTGAACATACTCCATGTCATTTATTTATCCCTCAATACACAGCACATGCAAGACACAACAGCCCTTGATTTTAATGAAAATATTGCCTTCTTATTTCACACCTCATATCACCTGCAATAAATAGTAATTAATAACCAACCGTTTTCGCTGTGCCAAAATATACACTGACAAAAGCCACGATTGTCCTTAATAGTTCAGTTTATGCAGGTATCCTAACCTTTAAAGATTTATACATAAGGATGCTGGTAAGACAAACAACTCTGGCTGAGCTTGTATTCCATCATGTACGAGTACTTTATGCAAACCAAAAACAGTAGGAGTGAACATTGTAGCTAGAACAAAATTCGACTAATTTTAATTTTTTTTTTTGGACAAATTCACTAAAACTAAATTTTACTGATGATTAATTTTTACTCTCCACTCAGGAAGTGCAGACGTTTGCTAAGGTATATATAATAATATGTAATACCCAAGTCACTCTACAGGCGATATGGGGGCCACGGTGGTTGAGTGGTAACACTCTCGCCTCCCACCTCTGAGGCTGGGGTTTGATTCCGGGCACGGCCTCAAGTGGGAAAGCTGGTAGTTGTTTGCCGTTGGTCGGCAGTTTACAGTACAGAACCCTAACGAACTCTATGTACTGGTTTCCTCTGCCCTTCCAACTACCCGTCGTGATATGACCTGCACAGTGTTGAAAGCGACGTACAGCCCCAAATAAATAAATAAATACAGGTGATATCCCTCGCGGTCGTATGCATTTGGTAAAACATCCTTTGAGTATTGCCCGAAGTCTGTTTGCAAACTTGTGAGTTAGTGGTTTGTCATCCTAATCCTTGCGTGTCCCAAGGAAGCTTAAAACTGGTTGGCTGAATGTGACTATGTGCAGATGAATTTCTTGCTACGGTAACTGAAGGGTGTAGTTTATTTTGTACATAAAGTGGTGACTGGGTTGTCTTTCAGTGTGATACATAAGGTGAATGGAGGTCTGTGTCACAACTTCACATACAAACCTCAGATTATAGTTTGACCAATGCCTATAACCATGAATTATACCACCTGTACTGGGATGGATAATCTCAGACGGTAGCACCATCCATGGTGGCGGTTCTGCTGCTGAGTAAAACCTCTAACTGCAGGATCTACATGTGTACTTTGTATGTATTGTAGGCTTCCCAACACAAATGATTCATAGTAAACAAAACATGTGATAGCTTATGCTTTCTTACTGTACCCGTGATGCCTGTAGCGCCCTTGTGTTTTTTCCATTGTAATTTAATTTACTTATTGGCTGTTTATGATGTTAATAAACTCGTATTAAGTCTCAACAGTAGGCATAGACTGGGTAAATACATAGAGCGAACAGGTACGTATATCTGGAGCTTTACTGTAACGATAAGACCTAACCTCTGTAAAATGATTGCTACAAATTTCTCATTCATTGGTCGTATATGTATGTATTGTGAGATAAATCTTTATCAATGGAACCAAGCCATAACCTTTGTTGGTTAAGTTCATGTAAAACTCTGAAAGTAATCTGACTAATCATATGATGGTTCTTTTGTTATGAAAGGAGTGCATGAGAGAGGCGATAGAACTGCAAACAGAGGTTGCAATACCAAAACTATCAGTTGTAAGGCAATTATGATTGAAAAGATCACAAGCACTGTTGACAGAGTTATTGACTTGCAAAGGATTTTGCAGCATGTTTAGTACTTCTAATAGGCATCTATGATTGACATGATTGAAGTCTCGACCTTGCTGAGTGAAATGATTGATGCTAGTATTATTAACAGTTGTTACCAACACCAACAAGTATTTACACATCACTCGTGCTGGAAAGACTCTCCATTGGCTACCTATTGAATATTGTTCAGTATTTAAGACTGCTGTGTACAAGTTTCTACAAAGCAGTCATCCAAAATATTTCAAACCTTTTCTTAAACCTACTCATAATGTGTACAATACATGTAAAAAGCCAAACTGATGGTGTGTTGCTTGAGGTCCCACACTTTGCCACTTCAGTATATAAATCCACCACGACTTTTTGCCTTAGCTTTGCCTTTGATGCTCTAAAGATTTCGAATGATTTGCCTGGTGATGTACGTTCGGCCACTTCTCTCAACTTATTCAGAAAGAAGCTCAACACCTATCTCTTTACACAAGCATACCCACCCTAATTTCCCTGGTCATACTCCATGGCGTTGGCCAATGCTATGTCTCAGGTTAATGATAATTGATTTCTTCTTTTCTGTATTGTGGGCCTAGAGTCTGTCTTCAGATGGTAGATTAAGCGTTATAAATACTGTTAGAATTTATTTGATAATAATAATAATAATAATAGTAGGATTTATATAGCGCAAAATTGATACAAATCCTCTAATGCGCTTGAGTCCAAGAACGGAGAGTCCAGGGACAGGCATGGGTCGACATCTAAAAAGCGCCATCCAGGGTATAACTAAGGTGGGGGGTATGCCAGCCTAAACAAGTACGTCTTTAGCTGGCTTCTGAAACCATCTATTATTTGCTGAGATCTGACAGTCTGTGGCAGCTTGTTCCATTCGGCTGGTGCAGCTACTGCAAAGCCACGCCTTCCTATGTGCTTATTAGGGCGGGTTGAGGAGATAGATAGCCTGTTGCCATGAGTGAGTCTGCTCGATCTTATTAATGCTGAAAGATACGGGGGCTGTGAAAGATTAATAGCCTTGAATACCAAAAGGTTGTACTTAAACAGGATGTGATGTTGAATTGGGAGCCAGTGGAGTTTTTTCAAAAAGGGTGTCACATGACTCATTTTGTCAAGTCTGAAGATGATGCGACAAAGAGCATTCTGGACACTCTGTAGTTTGGCTATGTTGGACTTGCTTACCCCATAGAGTAAAGAGTTACAGTAGACGACTAGACGACTACTGACCATAGCGTTTGCCAGAAGTATTGCTGTCTCAACTCCAAGGAATTTGTGAATTTGTCGCAAATCACGAAGATGATAGTAACATGCTCTGCAAACCTTGGCAACATGATTGTCAAAGGAGTTGTCTGAGTCGAAAATAACACCCAGGTTTTTTACTTCCACTGACGGAGAGATATTGTTTTGGAGGAGTGGAACAGGAAAATTTTGTGCAAGTGACTCTCTGATGGCTTTTTGACCTATAATGATAAATTCGGTTTTTTCTGGGTTTAGTTTTAGTTTGACACCGTCCATCCATTCCTGTACAGACTTGAGACACCCAGTCAGCTCTTCCATGCTAGAGTCACAATTCCTGGAGTCAACTGCTAGGTAGATGATCAATAGGATTATGACTGTGACAACATAGTCAGGCTGGATAGGAGGCCAAAGTAAAACTTTTGGACAAGTGTATCATATCTACTAACGAGTGTAATGCCTCCAAATCATGGACTTTTTGTTTGGTCAAATAATGATACATTGAATTTCTTTTAACTGAAGTTATAAATAATCTGTGTTTGAACTAATTGTGCTTTTAGCACAAGTGTATATATCATGTAACAGGTGTCGAAGAACAATACATCTTAATGTCATTAAACAAATTGACATGTGAGAGCTAGTAAAATACAGCCTGTGTAAACATTCCATCTGCTATCATTCAACTGGCTGTTGTTAGATATGCCCCATTTTTGTATGCTGAAACTAGATCAAGGTATATCTATTCTAACATGTGGCAAAAGTACAGAAGACATCATTCAAACTCTTAATTAACTAATTTTAATGAAAGCCATTCATCAATGTCTACTACTGATGAATGCAATATTATTGTTGAAGTGATCCTGTCCATTTTAACAATAAATGCCTAGCTGTAGCTTTGATTGATTCATAGGTTTCAACTTCACTAGGGGCACTATAAATATGTAAACACAGAGAAACAGACTGATGGCGTAAAAGATAGTCCTGTACCAATTTGTCCCTTCATGAATCAGCCGCATACAAGTTGCCCTGGTCAAATTTAATCCTATAGAAACTTTAACCCTGCATCATTTGCATCCAAGTTGAAAAAAAAATCAATATATCTATTTATAACTTTCACTATTTATCATATAATATTTGTTCATTTCTGAATATTTTTTTAAATTTTACAACTATGAACAATTTCTGATCTGCCCGGTGATGTACTCTCAACCACTACTTTTTCCTTGTTCAGAAAGAAGTTGAAAATATCTTTTTGCAAAAGCATACCCACCCTAGTCTAACACCTCTAGAGATCACTTTTTAATTTTTTTTTTGCCTCCGGACTTAGATGAATTGTGGCATAGTGTGATTATAATACCTGTCTCACCACTGAAGTTAAGCAGTAATGGGCTATGTTAGTACTTGGATAGGTGACCGTCTCAATGCACTACTGGTGTCTCTGATGGCTTTGCAGCTCATGCTAGTAGACTGAATTCCCTTTCGGCCTTGTTTTTTTATGGTCGTTCTCCATGGTGCTGACCCTTGCTATGTCTCTGGTAAATGATCAGCATTCATCGATCTGCTTTTACGTACTATGTGCCCGGAATCTGTCTTTAGATAGAGATTAAGTACTATAAAAGTACAATTAGAATCAGAATTTACTTACAATAATAATTCTGACATATGTGGTTAAGTACAGAATTTCTACAGAACATATGTCAATGTTTTTTTTCTTGTTTAAAATATAGTTGGAATATTAATCCTTGATTTTTAATCCCTGTGGGCTAGTGCTGTGAGTCCCCCTAAAAGTGTGTTGGAGTACAAATCATAAAGTGCTGAAAAATGTAAGGTGTGTTTGCAAAGTGTAAAAGCATGAGTTTATATGTAAGATTAAATTTCAAAAACTTTAATTTATTTTTCGTCTAAGATATGGAAGGATATTCAGTTTTGTATACAAGCTAAAATATAAAAAAATATAACAGAATTACACTGGGATAGGCTTTCCATTAAATAAAAGTTGTCTCAACACTCAAAAACTCATTGATAACATCACCTGCTTACATCCAAACACACTGATTGCAAAGAATCAAAATTATGCCTGAATAAGAATTCATAAATTACAAAAACAGTGCTCCATTACAAGTACACTCTCTGTTAATAACCCTTAATAAAAGTTACCCATATTACCTAAAAACCAGTCCGTCACAAAAGTTAAACTATACTGCAAAACTAAAGGTCATATTAAACCCCTAGCTCGAAGTGATGACAATTTGTTTTTGCTATAAATGATGTCAAAGGGTTATAATATTCTCTGGCAATATTCTAACTTCTTTGCTTTGTTTTCCAGTAATCATGATGGTATACCGACCAAGTAACAAATTTGCAAGAACTGCAAGCCAAATTTTGCAAGTTATGCAAGTTTTTGAAACTGATACCAAAACAGTAAGAAATTCATCAGAAATGAGAATACTGGCCAAGGTATCTGATGAGATATACAAACTTGGAGCAGGAAGTGTTCTCACAACAAGATTTACAGCATCCTTAAAGTGTTTGCATACACATTGCTACTGCTGTCGGTAACTGATATCAACTGACTCAGCACACATTATAATCTGTATCATTATTTCTGAGGTGAGATTCCAAGAGCCCATGTCCCCAGTTTCTGCACAAGGAACTTCAATGCTTCCCTTATCATTCATGTCACTGGCAGGTCAGCCTTCTGTACATTCAGTATCAGAATTGATACTGATCATTTCCAACATCATGTTGTATTTACCTATCCCTGAAGTCACTTTCAGCCTCAGGATCAATACCCTGACCCTTTTTTTCGGGTTTGAATATATTGTGAACACTTGATGTTTTGCAGCACCTAACATTTTGCAACTTTACATTTTTCAACCCCACTTTACATTTTGTGGTCCAACAAGTGTGTGGCTTATGTTTACTTCAACTGGCTTGAGCAAGTAACCTTAATTAAATGTTAAAACATTGATATATATCTAAAGGTCACCGGAACCGTATTTACAAAGATTCTTAAACTCAAACCCATGTTAAAACTCAATAATGAACTCTTATGAGTTTTGTCTAATGCCCAAGTTTTCAAAATATAGAAAAATTGTTTATGCAATGCTAGGTTGCTGTTATTTTGAAACACTTTCTTAACCTGCATGCTCATGAAAAAAGAACTATAACTAATTGTAGTATTCATATATACATAGTCATGTTTTTGTATTGTTTAAATAAATAGGTAAAAATAATATCCTCCTATTCTACCTCTTTGATCAAGTTTTTAAAAGAAGGGAAGAAAATACATTCCTAAAAATTAAATTACTGTTGTCAGTACGACTATGGAGGAGCCTACTATGGCAGTTTGTGGGTTACCTTAATTTTATAAAGTTTGTTAGGTCTACCTGTATTACCCTTAGTTACTATTGATATCCAATCAGGGGTCTTCATGCTTCATTAGTCCGCCTTTGCCCTTTCTCACATTTGAATTTGAAGTCAAAGTGAATGCATCAAGATTTTTACATGAATACATTTAGGGTTTTTAGTTTTTATGTTGATTTTAGCTATATGAATTTGATATGTGCTTTTACTGGATTTTAAAACTGTAGTTATACGCTATTGCTGGATAAAATGTCATCAACAAACAAGAAGACTCCTGTAACTAACGTAAGGAAGAAGGTGACGGTGTCAGCCAGAGCAAAGACATCAGTTAGAAAACCAAGGGCAAAGGTCACAGCACACAATGGTTCATATTTGCAACATCCTGTAAGTACAGAAGATATCATCATTAAAGATACCGTCACATCCTCCAATGCTTCTAAAGACACAAATGACGCCATTTTGACGCTGTTGCAAGAGATGAGCAAAGCCAATAAAGACATTGTCCACCGTATAGATGCACTGGAGCGTCAACAGTCAGTCAATTCAACGCCCCTGATTGGGAAACAGCAAACAAGGGTTCACATTGATCCAAACCCAGCACCCACCGTGGCAACATCATTAACACCTCAAGCATCTAGATCCACAAATGAGAATTATACGTTAGGGCAGAACCCAATTGCAGGAAGAGTTGATCATATGGGGGCTGATAACAACCAGGAGTTTCCCCACCCATTGCTTCCAGATTCGATGAGGACAGGTGAACAGAATCTACACCATGATTCGGTTGTGCCCAGTTTGGAATCACTGCATCAGAATTCCACTTTATCTCAAGCGGTGTCACGGATCATGGTGACATATGACGGCCACTCAAGAATGGAGGCATTTCAAGGTAAGGCGTCAACAGTACGATGCTCAGGTCGTTATAACACAACTGATATAATTCAAGCTCCTCCAGAAACTAGGTGGGCAAATGAGGGATTCCATAGTGGGCAGGGGAAGAAAAGAGTAGTGTATGATGACTTGTCATTAACGCAGTGGGCAGTTGGGCAACTTTCAAATGTTTACCAAATGAAGGATGTTTTTGTCTCGAAACAAGCTTTGTTACAAGTCATATTAGCACTCAAAGATGCTACATCTCTACCATGGCAAGCGGTCAAAAGTGCTTGGGCCACTTCCATGCATGAAATCAAAGATGGGTCACTAACTTAGGCGGATGCAACCCAATGGTCACTGAATAGACTCAGTGCTTCTCAGATTGCAATGGCCAACGCCAATATAGCGTCGAATAATACGTCACAACTTTATCAGAGGAAGACATGTAAGTTTTTTAACGAGGGAGCTTGCTCCCATGATTCACATCATGGTAACTACAAACATTTTTGTGCTTTCTGTAGTCGTCATGGATGTTATCTGGTTCACTCTGAGGTCAAATGTCACTTCAAGGTCAAATCACTTGAAAAGAATGATAAATAGGAATGGAGACGATCACCTGAGGATGGTTTAGATGTAACTGATCGGCATAGTGGTCAAGAGGGGGAAGTGTGAACAATGATTCAGCAAACTGTAACTTTAAAAATCTGTGTCATAACCAAAGTACTGAAGGTCCATTCGTTAATACTTGGACAAACAGAAATGTCAGTAAATTGTATAATTTTGTGATGTTTAATAGCAATGTTAATGATCAATATTGTGATTTTACTACGTATGGAAAGGGCTATTTTTGTTTGTCTGGGGAGAATGCTACCAATGGGGAGTTACAGAACGAATCTTCAAGTGAGGCACATGGCTCTGTACGATGTAGCTTTATTTCAATATTGGGATATGTGGGTACAAATGAATGTTGGTTAGTATACCTACATGGAAAAGGTATTGTCAAAAATGGGTTCTATTCGTTACTTGTAAATAATGTTGATGGTAGCATATCTCTGCGTACACACAAGGACCCTTATAGTGGTTATTTGACAGTGGTATTTTCTTGCATATTATCTGTTGTGTTTGATAATTATATTAATGTTGAGAAGATCACAAATCAGCTACTCAGTTCACTCAAGAGGTAGATGAATACTTTAAGAAAGAACTTGCTCAGGGGGGCATTTTGGGCCCCGTTGCTGAAGTTAAATCTGACATGTTTCATTGTTCCCCACGTTTGACCAGAACCAAGGATGTGGTTAAAAGAAGAGTTATTGTAAACCTTTCCCACCCTGATGGGGGTTCTGTCAATGAGTTTGTTGACAAATTTAGATTTGATCACAGACCTTTCACACTTAAACTTATTTCGATTGATGGTATTGTCAGAGAAATTTTGGCCTTGCATGACCCTATGTTATTTAAAATTGATGTTGCTAGAGCATTCCGAAACTTAAAGGTGGATCCGGTAGATGTTTTGAAGCTTGGCATGAGTTGGGGTGGTCAGTATTATCTGAGTTCAGCAGCTGTTTTTGGCTGGAAACATGGAACAGCTAGTTTTCAGTTGGTAGCCGATGCAATATCCTATATTATGGCCCAAGAGGGCTGTAAAGTACTGGCCTATGTGGACGATTTTTTGGTAGTAGCTGAGCGTCACAGGGCATTACAATTCTACAATAGGTTTTCTGATCTGTTTATTGAACTGGGATTACCAATGAATTTGGAGAAGAAAACTCCCCCTGCCAAACTGTTAACTTGCCTGGGTATCTCATCAACATAGAAGCAAATACTCTTAGCATTGATAATGCAAAACTTGTAGCTATTTATGAAGAATGTATCTGTGTAATTGGTAGAAAATTTCTGACAAGGAAATCTTTACAATCCTTATTAGGGAAGCTCATTTACATTCATAAATGTGTGGCACCTGCAAGAATTTTTATCAATCGGATGTTGGCTGTGTTTAGGGATAATGCGCATAAGAAGCGTATTAGATTAACTCATGAATTTTTTCAGGATCTATCATGGTTTTTAGAATTTTTACCTAGTTTTAATGGAATTACATATTTAGCTAAAACTGAGGTATTAGGTGAGAATTATGTATACTTGGATGCATCCTTAACTGGTATGGGGGCAATATGGAATAACAGAGTTTATAGTGCACCCATACTTTCAGTCCCAGGGTTTCACCTTAAAATTGTCCATTTGGAGATGCTCAACATTGTTTTAGCTCTCCGAATCTGGGGTTCATACTGGCAACATCACAAAATAAATTTTGTGTGTAATAATCTGGCCGTCGTTCAGGTGGTCAAATCTTCCAAAACTAAAGACAAATTTTTAGCAGCTTGTATTCGTAATATTTGGTTGATTGCAGCTTCAAATGATATTGAGATTGTTATTGAACACATAGAGGGTAAAAAGAACGTTATAGCGGACCTTCTGTCAAGGTTACATTCCCCTATAGGGGTGAATAACACCATTCTTACTTCGTTGAAACATAACTATATATGGGAAAATGTGGATGTTAGCAAATAGGACCTTAATTTGACCTTGTAATTTCAGGCGGAACTTCATCCACAGCACCACTTTCACAGTCAGCTTGGACAATAATTTCCTCAGCTTTTCGACCTTCAACAAGCAGAGCTCATCGGTGACACTTCAAAACATTTTTAGCATTTCTATTGTTCATGAAACTCCAAGTAAATTTTTCACTACACAACATTTTGGCATTTCTTGAATACCTGTATCAGAATCATATATCTACACATGTGATAAAGAATTATGTCTCTTCTTTGAATTCAATGGCTAGAACTTATAATATTCCAACTGAGGATCTGTCCCACATTTCGGTGGCCCGATATCTTAGGAGTATCTCCATCAATTCAACTTTCAGACCTACCCCTAGGGGTATCTTTGACATTCGAACATTATATCACATTTCACAGGCATGTGATACCTTAACAGACCCATTACTGTTTAGAGCTATTTTTCTTACTGCATTTTATGCATTTTTGCATATGTCAAACGTAGCCCCTCATAGTCTGAAGGCTTTCGATGTCAATAGACATTTTTTAAGGCAGGACCTCATTTTTCACTACCCTGGAGCACATCTTTTGGTGAAATGGACTAAGACTTTACAAGATAATCGCTCTCATCATTGGGTCCAGCTTCCTAAATTAGAAAATATATATCTGTGCCCGGTCAGAGCTCTTTCAGCTTTGCTTTCCTCCAGGAAATTATCCCCGACGGCTCCCCTATTTGCCAATAACTTTTCCCTGTTCACCCAGGTCATAGACACACATGTCAGGGATGCACTGAGGAAGATTTTGAAACTGCAAGGCATTCCACCCAATGGTCATGGGTTTCATACCTTCAGAAGATCTGGAGCTACCTTTGTTTTTCATCACAACATTTCCTTACAGGATATTATGGCCCATGGACTTTGGCGTAGTTCAGCTGTTTGGCTGTACCTTCAGAACTCTGCTGAATCTCTTTCTACCATTCCTCTGACCTTCACCTCATCTGTTCCTACTTACTTCTAGTTTGGGTTTGGGTCAATATTTTAAAATTCATGCTTAATTTTAAAATCTTAGTTCTTTTGAATGCTAACATGTAAATAAAATACTTCAATCTACAAATTATCTTTATAGTTCATTTTCATCTGAACATATGACCTTTGACCTCTACCACACACAAACTGTTGTCAGTACGGCTATGGAGGAGCCTACTATGGCAGTTTGTGGGGTACCTTAATTTTATAAAGTTTGTTAGGTCTACCTGTATTACCCTTAGTTACTATTGATATCCAATCAGGGGTCTTCATGCTTCATTAGTCCGCCCTTTGCCAGCAACTTTCTCACATTTGAATTTGAAGTCAAAGTGAATGGATCAAGATTTTAACCCACTAACCCACCACTAGTACAGAAGCACACCCCTGCTTCAGGTATCCCTACTGTGGCAAGGCGTATGAAGGGATCCAATCTGTGATTGGCTTTGACATCTGGTTATTCGGACCTGTATTGATCGCACAGGCATTGATCTGATTGACCAGATTATTTGATCATCTTTCACCCTTGGCTGGGACCCTTTTGACTTAATCTCACCAAAGGGAGGTCTCCATTGGGATAGATGTAGGCCTTGGGTATATTGGGACTTATTTCGGATGGAAGTTTCAAGTTTCGGGTGAAACATAACAAGGCAAACCAGGCTGACCCTGTGATTCCCCTACCGATTACGTCAACATATATAATATGACCTTGCTGTGACCTTGATGGTAGTAAACCAATTATAATTGTGTAGAGAATACATCAATGTACATAGCTAACATGACCAGTATGGTAGTCATTGTCTGTAGTAACTTGTGTGTTGTACACCCGTATGGGTCAATATTTTAAAATTTATGCGTAATTTTAAAATCTTAGTTCTTTTGAATGCTAACATGTAAATAAAATACTTCAATCTACAAATTATCTTTATAGTTCATTTTCATCTGAACATATGGCCTTTGACCTCTACCACACACAAACTGTTGCCATTATACAATGCCACAACAGGACTATCCCATTAAAGCTTATCTTGATGTATGTTCCTTGGTTGTACCAGTTTGGGACATTGTTACAAGATAAATTTACTCTACATTTTTTTGGCCTCAGTGCTTTAAATCAACAAAAAAATTGTTTCAGAGATCTGTCAGCTTATATTACTAAAATAAGCAGAATTGGGGGGAACAAGAAAAACGTTGGGAGGAGACAATTGGTAACTGGCCGCAATTGGCCAAAATTGGTAACAGCTTCAGAAGTAGGCGAATGCAGCACTGAAAGTGTATATTTTGAAATGTTCAATTTTTTTTTTATTTTTCTTCCTGTCGCCCCACCAGACACCCTTACAGTTACTGAAAATAAAGAAAAAGATGGAAACACAGGTGCTGTGACTTTTACGGTGCTGTGACTTTGAAACACTTTCTAAATTTACATAATGAACAAGAAGAATGCAAGCACTAATTGTAGCTGTCATCTATTCATTGTATTTAAACATTTATGATGTTGACATATATTTAAATAAATTATCTTGCCCTTTGGTAGATTTGTTGAAAGAACTGAAGAAAGGCAGAATGTCGACAAAGTAAAACGACTGTCATAGTTATATAATGCTGTTATGCAATTAAAATAATCAAAGCATTTTTGCTGAACTATGGCAGTTAATTTGCTTTACTAAGCTTAATATAATATATAATTGTTCTTCTTCTTTGTACAAACACAAAGAAGTTGTAAAGTTGGATCAGTGATACCTTCTTTTTAAATCACAAGCATGAAACAACTCCACCAGTGATGCATCGGATTCATTTGATATTTTCTTTCAAGGTTCTTGGTTTTTTTATTCTTTATCTTGTTATTCCTTCACTTCCAGCTTAGTGAGAATAGAGAGACAATAAACACAAAAGTCAGTGAATCTGTCTGAAAGCCCAAGAGTAAAATTTAAAATTAAAATATTTGTGTTTACTATGGAGAGAATATATACCTTTGGAAAAGTAACAGTCAGTTATTGTCATTCGTACACACATATATATGTATATTGTTCAAGTACAGTTTCAATGAGACTTAGTCTCTGTACAAATATATTTTATTTTCATTCTTTTACATTAAACTATTTCATTTTATTTACAATAATATATAGCCTTGTTATTGGTTCTAATAGTTGCTGTAACATTTCTTGTAATATTCTAAAAACACACCACACATTAACACCAAACAAGCAGTGTTTGAGAGTGCACAACCCATTGTCTGTGAGTAGTGCAGAAAAACAGACAAAACATCTAGACTTGCAATAAAAATATCTGTGTGGATGAACGTATAGACTCCATATGGTTAGACAATATGAGTCTGATCTGAGTTTACGTTTTGGAGTTATGCAAACAGACAGATAGACAAATTACAATGTAAGACCCTCAGTCTTTCATATTGGGGGTAAGGACAATAAATTCCTATGATATCATCAAAATGCTTTTTAGTTGGTTAAACTAGTGTCTCCTAAGTGAAACATTTGTTTTTAACTTTGATTGAGCAAATATAAAGGTTAAGTTAAACATGTGTAAAGTACATCTTGTTGATAATAAAATAATATATTAAAATGATTACATATACCATCAAAGATCTCTGCTTATTTCTTTTAAAATATACTCTGGTACAAAAACTGTATGATTGTACAAAAATATTCCCCTGCTGGAGGGTGAACAAAACTCCTTTTTAATTGTAATTCCTTTAATTTTCATAGCACAAGCCAATGGGTAATTCAAAGCTTCTTTGATGGCCTCCATATGTTGTGTATCCAAAGCCATGGCAACACAGTCATATGAGCTAATGATGATTGGCTCACTGAAATTTAAGTTTGACAAAGTCAGATTTTTGCTCCAAATTTTTTCATCAATTTTTTCTCTTGATAATTCTTCATAAATATCTTTGCAAAATAAATTTGTTTCGAAAATAACCACTTTGTACTCTTTCACTTCCCTTTGAAATGTTATACTTGATAATTGTACACTCCTTCTATGGATTTCTAAAAAGTATTCATACAATGCATAATCCCATGGCAATGTCCTTTTATGAATGGAGAGTAAGCTGTCATAGTTGGATTGTTGTTTTTTGCTATAGACTTCATATTTCCTGGACATATTTTTATGAGTTACATACAAAATATCCTTTGTATCCCAGCAGAGTTTATGTTTCAGCAAAACTAAGCTTTCATCATAAAACTCATTCACAATAATGTAATCAAACTGGGCTTCAACTGCTTTTAGGGTTTCCAACACATGGCTGTAGTTCATTGGATCATATTCATCATTTACTTCTAGTAGTTTTTTGAACATTGGTGTTTTATTTTCAGCCTGTCTTATTGATTTTTCAAAATCCTCTTCTAATTCAGTTTCTGTCATGTTGAAATTATGTATTTCATTCATGAAGTACATTGATGACATAGCTCTCTTGAAAGGATGTCTAATGGATGTTATATGTAGTGTATCAGCCTTCATCCATTTGGATATTGTTGTTACTTTATATTCACCATGGTTGACATTGACATCAAAACGAGCATCAGTTTGTTTATTTACAATTCCTTCTGGATGAAGATTGAGGTGTCCCAATTGAAATGTAGTGAGATTATGCTTCAGAATAATTCTATTCAATATATTCGAGAAAGTGGAACTCCCAGTCTTGTACATTTTGAGGTAATAAATATGCCTCTTTGGAATACAAGACAAATGTAATTTGTTAGGGATAACTTTCTGAGTCATCTTATGGGATATACTTGATCCTGAAAATAGAGTTACAAGATGGAACAGGTTTCACATGTTGAAAAAAATAGACTAAAATTATTTCTATTGTGTATAAATTATTATTCAAAGACTGTCTAGAAAAACACATGGTAAGTATATATTTAAAATTTTATCACTCAGTACCAAAAATAATAACATTTTCACTATTCAGATCCAGATGTTATTTTTGTGTCTTCACTGACAAAAAAAACATCACTTAGATAATTTCTTATTGGACCTATTGTTCAGATTTTAAAAATATAATCGTTTTTTACATAAACTACCTGTTACATAATCTAGTTTGCTTCCAAACATCAATGATATTGATACTACAATGCAACACACACAAACCTGAAATAACAAGAGTGATATATCGTTAAAAGTTTTCTCCTGAAAATGTTGATTTTATTCTAAAATGTAAATCTAAAAATATGCACATATTTCTATATATATATGTATATTATTTTGGGAGAAATTATGAGTACACATGTTTCAGATATTAGTAAAATCTCTAAAATGTGTAGAAGTAGCATGTGCTGATCTTGTTCATTACAGTAGAAACTTTTGTGTTTAAAAATATGCATTTTAAAGTTTAAAAAAAAATTTAAGACATACATGTGTTGTGATAGTTATTTAAAATCCATTCAAACATAAATTATTGTCAAACCGGAAAAAGTTTGCACTTACTTGCTATAAGTTTACCATCAAAAATAAGGAATAAATAGCAAAGATTCATAACAAATGAAATAATAAGTTACTTACCAATAATACAAAAATTCTTCTTGGTGAAATGCAAGCCATCTTAAATAAATATGTAAATAAATATTAATATATTTAAGATTTTCTGTGACCCATAGGTTTCTCAAAATCAACACAATTAGTGTCTTGAAGACTGTTTGCGACTAACAACTAAGCTCATTGTTCACAAACACAAAAGGGAGCCATTAGCATGCGACATAGTGATATGTGATATTCTGAACAGGTGTTGGTAACCACTTTTGTACCAGTTATTTCTAAAACTTATGTTCCATTTTTGAGAAATTGTCTTACAGCCGAGCAAATTGAACAGTTTCTGATGGTCTTTGGCTGATGGTCCAGAAGCAGCCCAGGAGAGTAGTGTTTTTTGACAAAAGTTAGGATGTTCTATGATATTGTGAATTTGTTACCACTTTCAAAATCAATTTATTGTTACTTTTGTATTGTTCAAATTTTTATTTTAAATTTTTATATTGACATTTTTATATATACTTTTTTAATATAACCATAACTTCCTCATAAAACTTATTTTCACTTATGTTTCAGCTGACATAAAGAAAAATATGACCATGTCGCCTTTTTCTCAATTAAACTAAAATAATCTACATAAATAAAATAATTTGGACATGTTTTTGCATACTTGCCTATCCTATGAAAATTAAAATGTATGAAACGAGAGAATGAACTTTTCAATTTGAAAATACACTCATAAATTCATAATTATTTTTGAGGAGGAATGTATTGACCTGTTGTTCCATCCAATAACTTTGTTAATCAAACAAATAATTACCCATTGTACCAGAGATTCATTAAAATCAATAATAAAGGTACATTGAAAATTGGTTTTACTGGAAATGTATCTCATGGGGGCGCTTTCAGAAAAGGATTTAGCCTGGACTTAGGCTTACATATGACACTTTTGTCTAAAACTTAGGCTAAGTCTGTGGTCATAAACCTTGAGAATTTTACAAAGCTGCTACGTCTAAGCTTTGGCTAAGTCTATCTTGGGATGGGCTTTACTTTTGTAAACAAATACTTGGCTGTTTTCTATTGAAAAACATCATTTTGTAAAAGATAAAATGAGTAAACAAAGATTTCTTTCTCCAATAGAATATTTTGACCAGTAATAAAGGTGACATAACACATTACATAATAAGTTTGGTCTTTAGTAAGCTTTTGCGAAGTCCTTAGCAAAGATAAAAAGGCACAGTTTTAAGTCCCTGAATTAGCCTATGTCCAGACTTATCCTAAGAACCTTCGTGAAACTGGACCCTGGTAATTTCCGCTTGCAAAAACTTGCCTTTCAAGTAAAGGTATTCAGAACCTGACTGGATATGACCACTATAAAATGGCTTTTATTTGACAAAAAATAAAACATATGTATTACTTTGTTAACAAAAGTGTATTACAGTCAAATTATTTTTTCTATGACTGCATGTTTAGGTACCAAAAAGAACAAATAGTTGACAAATAATAACAATAACAAATAGTTAGTGTTTACGTGTGGCACGAGCAGGGCCTGTATTCACAAAGATTCATTCTTAGATCTTGGTATATGTGAAAAGAAAGTTAGAATTTTTTGAAATAATATAAAGAGGCTGCATCTCATTACAATACGCATTGGGCAACTTAATATGTAATACTCTGGTCTGGATTGCAATTTGCCATCAGTTGCTGCACTATAATCACTGAAGCAATTATTTTTCATCACTTAAGTATGCTATATGCCAGTCTTAGATTTAAATCAAATTCTTAGAATAGTCTAAGAATAAGTGTCTTTAATAGCAAATTATTATTCTTAGAAAAATTATAACAATAATAACAAGTCTTAGAACAAATCCAAGAATAAGTATAATTCTAAGAATAAGAATCTTTGCAAATAGAAAAATTCTTATGCTTAAAATTTTTCTAAGAAAAATGACAATCCCCCCAAAAATTCTAAGAATAAGATTCTTTGTGAATACAAGTACAGATTATTTTTTTTGTATTAAGATTGAGTGGTCGAGATCGCTCTCAAAATTTAATGGTGTATAAGTTAGACCATGACCCATCATATTATTTTTTTCAGTAAGCTCGAATCAGTAGTATTTGCATAATCCTGTTAATATTCAATGGATGATGAAACTTCGTTCAACTGAAATGAAGGCAAAATTAATATGAATCTTAATTTAACATAGATGACGAGATCACTTTGATAATACATGTATCTGGATCATGCTTTTCCATACTGGCCTCAGAAGGTACATATGATCAACAAATAGTTAGCTGATTGGGGCTCATTGGCGGTCCAATATGTTGTATAAAGTATCCGTTCGGTTCAAAATGTGTAAATAATCAGGACTCATATATGGGTAGAACACATTCAACAACTGAGCAACTGGTTTCCTCTGCCCTTCCAACTACCGGTCATGATATGACCTGTACAGTGTTGAAAGCGACGTAAAACCCCAAATAAATAAATAAATCAACACCCGAGCAGAGGACCATTTCACTCTTTGCTCTTAGTGATCATGCTGATGGTGTATGATCGTAAAAATGTACAACATTCAACAAAAAAACTTTGCCTGTGGTCTTCATTGTCCAAGGCCTCACAGTTGATCTCATAGGTGTTAGGGCCAATCAGTTCAGTTCTACAGAAAACCAGTACTTTCTTCTCAGAAGATGGCTAATCTTTAATTAAAAAGGGAGCAGGGTGGTTTTGATTAGTCACACGCATCTGACAATTACTTCCATTGAGTGATTGTAACCTGGTTTAAAGAGTGATCCTTATGTGGCAGTTAGGAGCAATTAGCAAGATAAATTTTTCAGGTTGTACAAATAATCATTTTGCTTGAGGAAAAATTATATTTTTTATCCCTGTGTAACAACCTACTTTGTATCAACGACTTATTTTATATTATCTGACTTATTTTGTATCAATTTTTGACTTATTTTGTATTACCAACTTATTTTGTAGTAAAATTGCCTTATTTCGCATTACTTGGCCGACTTATTTTGTACCAACAGTTCACTTATTATGTTACAAAATGGTGTACAGAATTTTAACAAAATTTCAGGGTGATACAAAATAAGTGGATAATACAAAATAAGCAGCTCTATAGACAACTTGTTTTGTATCACTGACTTATTTTGTAGTAATTTCAATTCACCTTTTATAGTGCCTTGTCTCCATTAAAAGATGGACTCAAAGGAATTTAATCCTTACTGTATTAAATCTTGTGGTCCATTTACCATTTGCCTGAAAGTAATTCTTATTTTTAGCACTGACACTTCATAGAGATATAATTGATTAAACTAGTGAGTAGTATATTAAAAATTATATCTGCATCCATAAATGAATTTTGAGTTTGGTGTTAAATCTTGAACTGGAATATATTTGTGGAAGTATGAATGCCCTTGTTGAATCAGATAAAGTTTACATATAGAGAGCTCAGATTTGGTTTATTGGTAGAAACACTAGCATAAAAAGGTTAAAATGCTGCACTTGGTAGCAAGAAACATGTTATGTTTCCAGATAAAAAATAGCATCAGATATGCCTAGATCCCACAACCTTGGGACAAATCAATGAGATTTGATGTTCAAATGTACACTTTGTACACTCAAGAAACATCTGCATAAATATTATATTCATGTTCAACATTACAGAGTAAAAGTTATAGGGAGCATTGGTGTAAGACTATGAAGTTGAACAATACACCTGTCCCCCAGCCAAGGTTCATGTGGAGTATCAACTTTCTAGAGACTATAAAGGTCAGCATTGCTATCACAAGGTCAAAGGTAAACATGTAAGACTGCACATTGCTAACTGACACTTCCTAACCAATATCCCTACCAAGTATCAACCTCGTACACCTTACAGTGTGAAAGATATGGGCCAAATAAGATTTTAAATATAAAAGTCACTACAGCAAGGTCAAAGGTCAAATCAGGGTCATACTATAATGATGCACACCTACACCCCCTAACCAGTGTCTCTTAATGTCCAGCAGGGACAAGCTAATACTTGGCCAAGAGACCGCCCAAGAGCCCAACCTGACACCATGGATGACAACAATACCTGCACAGCATAAAATCTACATACATCCCAAATTTTATTATGCAAAATGTCCAAATCTATAGGCAACAGGCAAATGGTGATCACATGTAAGCTTAGCATTATTCAATAGAATATAAAAAAGGTGGCAAGTGTGTTTATCCATTGGTAGCATTAAGCATATTTGTATGTATCAGAAAGAAAACAAGAATGACTGTGTATCATTTTAATAACCAGAGTCTTTGCAAGTACTAAAATTTCAGGGATAAATACAATTTTTCCAATTCTTATGTGCTAATTATCATTGTAAGAAGTCCATGTTCCACAAAGTTATCATAAAAATTACATAAAAAGGATGAAAAAAAATATTGTCAAGTTTTAAATTGTCCACAAACAAATTCAACCAGAAAATGATCATAGAATGAATGCCATTGCCTTGATAATAAAACGCCTATTTTGTATTATCGACTTATTTTGTATAACTCTGAAATCTTGTCAAAATTCTGCGCACCATTTTGTAACATATTAAGTCAACTGTTGGTACAAATGAGTCAGCCAAGTAATACACAATAAAGCAATTTTACTACAAAATAAGTCGGTAATACAAAATAAGTCAAAAATTGATACGAAATAAGTTTTCAATTCTATTGGTTTTCAGGGTGAACTAAATTAGCATAATACTAAGCTGAAAACCAAATTACCAGAAATTGTCACTGGGTGTTTCACCAAAGTGACCAGGGGAATCACCACTTTACATCAATCATAAAGAATTCTTTCATATACATTTGAGTTTGGCATGCATGGGATGATCCTTATGGAGTATTGTCAGTCGATTTTCTTGTTTGGGGAATAACTTTACTGTTTCATAGAATTTTAGTCTTTTACCTTTAATTATTATGGGTTACAGAAGGGGTCTCTTCCTAAGAGTGTACTGACCACGTTTATTTTCATTAGCTAGCCTTTAATAAATGTTAAAACAATGAAATACATCGAAAGGTTATCTGGACTATGCCTTAATTTAGTATTGCCCCATTGGTGTGCTGGTTTTTAAATCTATGGTTTTCTAAATATTTTAGGTATCCTAAGGGTGTACTTTCTGTACTTTATTTATTTCAAATTTTATGATACTATTACAATGAAACATTGCTTAACCTACATATTGACAAATAAGAACCGTAATTAAGTATACTCATATATGTTTGTGTTTTCTTGTATATATTTAAATACATATGCATGCTTTTGTCTTGTTTTGCTCTTTGTCTGGATTTCCAGTAGAACTGAATAAAGTAATCTACTTCTATAGGTAGAATACTTCCAACATGCAGCAGTAATTGACAGGCAGCCAGGGGAGTTGCTTTGGGAAAGGTTTCGCAAGAGCATACTTTCTTTTGTGATAATACATGTCAGAGTATTCTCAATACTCAGCAGCTTGTGCTGATTGAAACATGACATACCTGTCAACAGAGAGTTCCAATAGCCCAAAGAACTGCTAGCCAATTCATTTACTAACCAAGGTATTTGCAGCCAGGACAGACACTTCATCAGTAAGATACTGTCTAATTCGATGGTCACACATCACAAGGAAGTAGGCATTACAAGTCTTATGAAAGTGTTCTGAGAAAAAAATTTCTGCATCGAACCACACACCTGGGTTTCTGAGAATGTCAGCAGGATGAAGAAGAGTTCTGAGAATACTAACAGGAAAATGAGAGGAGAGTTTCTGATGTTGAGCCTAAGAACCGACAACAATAAAATTAGTCTTTTTTCAGGGTTCAACTTCAATTTACTGAGAGTCATACAACATTGTACATTTTGTAGGCAGGCATTCAGTTTGGTAAGAGCAGTAGAAGCATTATTGTAACATAGATGGACATATAATTGGGTGCATTTTTTTTGCATAAAAATGGAAATTCATATCTGGATGAATGCCAATGATTTGCTAGGTGGACCCAACACAGATTCTTGGGGCACTCCATAGATGAGTTGGCTTAGTTCAGATAGTGTTGAACCTGTCTTAATGATATGACATTGATTACTCAGGAAGGAGACAAACCAATTGAGGACAATTCGACTAAGACCAGACCAGGATTTCAGATAGCCAAGGAGAGTATTGTGACTCTAACAATACTAGAGCTGTGGCTTAACCTCATGCCAGTGATCTCATTTTTATTGAAAGTAAAACAGTTTAAGTCAAATGACCTGGTTTGTTAGCAGACTGATGAGGCTTGTACAGCTTATGACTATTGATAATGGACTTTAATTGCTTAGCAGTGACCCACTCAAACAACTTGGACATGAAACAGAGACCAGACACAAATTGGTATTTCCTAAGTTCATTACCGGGTAGCAAAGCATCCTTTATGAAAAGGGTAGCAACAGCCTTTGGAATGCAATGCGGGCATAAGGTCCAGTAAGCATGAATTAATTGCAGAGTGATTCATAATCTTCACTTACGGACTCAAAGGCATTAAAAGCAGAAGGTGCCCATTTAGGTGCATCAGTAAAAGAGCCAGAAGTAGGGAATGTATCCCTAATTTTCGCATAGAAAAATAAAGCGAAACTTGTCTCCAAGGTATTTATCTGAAGTATGAACAGGCAAAATATTTTCAGAGTTGTTGGCCAGTCAGTTGCACCAGGTAATTTGCTTGCAAATTCTTGATCTGTTTGACTGCCTCTTGTTTTTTTCTCCCCATGTGTTATAATTGCCATCTTAGAGAGCTCGCAATTTTGCCATTGATGAGATGATGGGTGTATGCTTGGGTGATCATGTGGACATACTGATCATATAGTTCTGAGTTCCTCCTGGAGACGGAACAAATGTGATGTTGTTGAGGTTGTTATTGAACTGGCCAATATTGATTTTGTGATACGTATGATAAGAGAGATGTTGCTCAATGCTTGCTGCTGGATCAGAAAAATCCAGCATGGTCACGTTTAACGTCGTCCACACTAGCATACAAAACCAGAGTCACGAGGAGAGATCATCCAGAGTGTATCCAAGCATATGTGTTATGCCAGTAACACATTGAACTATGTAGCAACACTGAATAATGTTGTTCAAAATTCTAAGTTTGGGTTTGACTTCCTGTTCAACTGCCAGGGTCATATTGGGACAGGCTCACAGCATTTGTTACTTGTAGGAGTCGAGCCCACACAGAGGTGACAGGTTGTGTTTAGATGCCACACTTTCTAACCACTAGACCACTGTGTACCTTTTGTGAATAATGTTGTTAAGCCTGAACCATCACAACACACGACATCCACTGCAAATAATGAAATTTGAAGCAATTGAAGACAGAAAACCTAACAGCACCAGAGACTCCTTGACCGCCCCTAGATTATCCTTATGGCTAATTTATTTGTTACTATAGAGCACTGAGTTTCCCTTTGTGAGGAAGTTATTGCGCCTGCAAAGCAGTAGATTAGATTAGATTGAATTAGATTAGGATGTCCAAGTTACTGCATTTTATAAGGCCATGGATAAGAGGGCCTTTATTGCAAATAGAACTGCCACTTTCAAATCTGAAATTGGTTTGGCCAGGGTTTAAACCAACCTTACAGCATAATAACAGAAGTAGCTGAAGTAACTTTATTTTGAATCAGGAGAAACCTTTTTTGTGTTGTTGAGGTAACAATATTGAGGGATCAGAATAGGAAGCCGAAAAATTGATCTTATACTCTTGTTCACAGTTTTCCTTTTTTTTTTGGATTAGCCAAAAAACAGGAAAATAATCAATATTACAGCTCTTAGCTCAAACATGGTTGGTGGCACAATATTAGGCACTTACACTTAGAAGTGGGATGTGTCAGCAAAATGCGCTAGGCTAACAAACAGACTGACAAACCTAAAGAACTGTAAAGAGGAAAACAATCAGATTAATTTTAGTTAAATTTACTAATGAACTTGTATAGAGAAACCTAACTCGTAGTAAAACAATAAATATGTTAAAAACCCATTAGTTAAGATTGATTCAAGTAACTTTCTTAAAGATAAGGAATTTTTGAAATTTACTTCTAGCTAAATTTTCTGCTTTCAGATGATAAACGTATGCTTAGACTTAACTAAGCAAATTATATTTTTGTTGTTCCATGACACCATCCAGCCTTGTGATATATATTAATTTTATATAAAGTTATATTTGATGACAAACATTTTGAAAAATTTCAATCCAGAGCACCTGCAAATTCATTTATTAGCATGTGACACACAACTCCACAGTAACCGTTTTTATTTGCCCTTTGTTTTTCATAATCTTTTTGGCTTTAAAATATGAATTAAAACGTAAGAAAAAAATTTGCTATGTAGAATACAAATATATATAAATTTCCATTCTCTAAATAAAATTCAGATTGAAAGATTATTTTGTTATAATGTTTACAGCCAGTAGGCATTAATAGCCTGAAACCCCACGGATCATCATATACAATGTTGTGACTTCATATAAGTAGAGGCTAATAAAAATATGTCATCATGACGTTTTGTTTTGAAATGGTTCCTGGATGTTTTTTCCATAAACAAGTGCCGTTTTCTTCATAAAAAAGCAGTTAACATTTGTTATAACATTATATAAACACATGACAGGTTAGTTATGAGCACATCTTTCATTAAAAGCCAAGATTTGCCTATGAATGCATAAAACCCGCGAGTAGTACTGATCAAAGCATGTCATTGTTAAGAGTTTGCATTATTTTTAGGTAATGAACACTTTTTGTTCTAATTTACAGACACCGGAAACAGTCATATTGTTTTTGCCGGAACCATGAGGTAAATACCATAAATTGAAAATTTATATTCCTGCTGTCCAGTTCAGAATAGAAATTCTATAGAATAGAAGAAATACCAGAAATCGATATAAACACATGGGCCAATTAACAAAAGCCAATATATAAATAACCACTGATCAAGTACATTGAGATTTAGGTTAATTGGCTTCTCAAGACTTTTTAAAACAATTCCATAATAGTGTAGTATTTCAGTGGGATGTATCTAAATGTTTGAGAGCTTTAAGCTTCGTAAAGTGTTCAAAATTGTGCCTCACTTGGAAAATAATGCACACTGTTACTCTACCCCGAAAAGGTATGCATATTTTTTCCAGTAAGGCACACCTTTTCATACTTTTTCTGTCACAAAACACACAAAAAATTCCAAACTTGCAATCTAGATTATTTTTGTGGATGACTGAGGCACTAATAGACTCCACATGGTCTGAAAATATAACTCTAATCTGATGTAAAGTTTTTGAGCTATAGACAAATTACAGTTACATTACCCTGACCCCTCCCTGTAAGGGTCGAGGATAATGAACACCTATGATTTCCATGTTTCATAAAAGCCTTCCATTGTTTAAACTTGTATATCTAAGGGGGTGTGTTGGTGTAGTGGGTAACACAATCATCTGTCACCTCTTTGGTTCACACACCAGACCCTATACAGGTAGCTTCTTACTGATACCCAGCAGTTTACAGTGCTGAGTCTTGACCAACTAGTATGTACTATTTTCCTCTGCCAGTCAAAATAAAATGATATATGCTAATTATATTTATATTTACCATCAAAGATCTCTGTTGATTTGGTTTAAGATATACTCTGGCACAAAAACTGTATTATTATACAAAAATATTCCCTTCTTGGAAGGTGAACAAAACTGCTTATTGATATGGACACCTTTAATATTCATAGTACATGCCAATGGGTAATTCAAGGCCATTTTAATGGCTTGCATATGTTGTGTATCCAAAGCCATGACAACACAATCATATGAGTTGATGGTTATTGGCTCACTGAAGTTTAAGCTTGAGAAAGTCAAATTTCTGATCCAAATGCTATCATCAATATTTTCTTTTGTTAATTCTTCATAGATATCTTTACAAAATAAATTTGTTAAGAAATTAACATGTTTGTACTCTTTCAACTCCCTTTGAAAAGGTGTACCCAATAACTGTACACTTCTTTTATGGCTTTCAAAAAAGTATTCATACAATGCATAATCCCATGGAAAGGCATTTTTGTGAATAGAAAGTAACTTGTCATAACTGGATTGTTGTTTTTCCCCGTAGAATTCATATTTCCTGGACATATTTTTATGAGTTACATACAAAATATCTTTTGTATTCCAGCAGAGTTTATGTTTCAGCAAAACTAAGCTTTCATCATAAAATTCATTCACAATAATGTAATGAAATTGAGTTTCAACTGCTTTTAGGGTTTCCAACACATGTGTGTGATTCATTGGATCATACTCAACACTCACTTCTAGTAGCTTTTCATACATTGGTGTTTTCCTTTTGGTCTTCATTATTTTTTCCAGCCACTCTTCTAGCTCAGTTTCTGTTCTCTTGTGATTAAATATGTCATTCCTGAAGTAAACTGAGGATATTGCCCTTTTGAAAGGATGTCTAATGGATGCTATATGCAGTGTATCAGCCTTCATCCATTTGGATATTGTTGTTACTGTGTATTTACCATGGTTAACATTGACATCAAAACGAGCATCAGTTTGTTTATTTATAATTGCTTTTGGATGTAGATTGAGGTGTCCCAGTTGGAATGTAGTGAGATTATGCTTCAGAATAATCCTATTCAAAATATTCGAGAAAGTGGAACTCCCAGTCTTGTAAATTTTGAAATAATAAATATGCTTCTTTGGAAGACAGGGCAAATGTAATTTCTCAGTTATCTTGTGGGACATGCTTGATCCTGAAAATACAGTGACAAGATGTAATTAGATACGAAAACACGTCAATGACTAATGGTTAAAATTTGTGTGGTTGCATTTGGGTGAAACCGGGCTCATTCCTGGACATTTGCTACATACCTTAAATCTGTATTCTATCAAATGTTTTTCATATGTTACCCGTTCTCTCATTGGTTCCTGTGGCTTGACCACTGAAACTGACCAGTACCTCGTCCATTTCAAATCTGGTGGCCAGAGGGGGAGCATCAAAATTGCACAGCAACAACAGCACTACATTCATAGCACGTGGTTGTGTTTTTCTCTTATGTTATATTTTATGTTTACCTGTCCACCGTTTTAGTATTTTAGTGTTTTATACTTATATGGTCAGTGTTATAAACTAATGGAGAACAGGCAATATAACCTCCGTTCGGCCAACCGTGACACAGTATCAGTACCAGTGCAACTTCAACTTGCAAATACTGACTTCATGTCCACAGTTTTAAATCAAAACAATGATTCACATTCGGATTCTGTTAGTGATTCAAATGACTCCCAGTGATTTGGATTGTTCCGGATTGCTGAATTTGTCCAATGATGAAGGTAAATCAAAATCATCCGGCAAAGATTCAATCAAAACTGATGAAGTAGGAAATCATATGCAGGCTTCGACAAGCAGTGCTGATTTCAGTCCACAGTTAATGATTAACCAACAAATACTGGATCAGTTACAAACCATTGGTCGTAGGTTGGACAAATTAGAACAAAAACCGGTAAAAAAATCTTCGGATCCGAAAAATATTAAAAATAAAACAAAAACCAAACAAACTTCAACTTCCAAAGAGCACACCACCTCGCTATCCAGTGCTAGTGATGTGGCAAAAAATACGAATCTAATGGACCAGTCAATTCCAAATCTGGCATCCCTTAGGCAAGATATGCAAATTCAACAACAAGTGCAACAACGTCTCGCAACACTTGCACAACAACAAGTTTCAGGTATGGATCATAAAGTTAAATCTTAGAGAGGAGGTCCAGATGTCTTTGTAAAAAATAGGGTACGCTGGCCCCATGAATACGTTTTATCCGGCTCCACAAAGGAAAGGGTTACTTATGATCAACTCACTGTTGTTCAGTGGGTTTCTGGCTTTTGCCGCACCATGCAGGAAGAAAAAAATTCAAAAATTCGAGAATGCATGTTAGATTATTTAGTTTCTTTGATGGATGATGCAACAGATTTCTCCTGGGGTGCGGCAAAAGCTAGTCATGCGGTGCTTCTGTGCAGGATGGAACAAGGGGAAATTCAAGACTATAGTCAGATTGAAAAAATTGATAGAATTAGAAGAGCCAATGAACAGAAGCATGTGCAACCTGCAACTTTCAAAAATGTTCAAAATGACAAACAATCCTTCACAAAAATTACAAAATCTATGCCATGTTTGTATTACAACCAAAACTCATGTACACATCACAAAACACATGACACCAAGGGCGTGTCATACAAACATGTCTGTTCATCATGTTTTGCAACATCTGGAAAAATCTTTGCACATCCTGAAAGTGAATGCAGGAACAAAAACCGTGCATCAAAAAACGAATAACTAGGGGTATGGTTACTGGTCAAAACCATACCCTTCAGAAATGTAGGTTTTTTTGGTCGTCTGTAAAAAATTCTGACAATTTCTCGACAAAATTACATGTCTGGAAACAATGGCTTCGTACTGCCAATTCATTTAACAATAAATGTAATGGCAGATCTTATGCTCAAGTGGTTGCACAAAATTTACTTTCAAAATCCTTTGGGCAAAATAACCAAAAAACTAATCCCAACAAACAACTGTTTCCGACAGCACTACTTCCACAAATCAGGAAACCAAACATTGTCAAGGTCAAAGGTCAAAAGTATATCCACACAAACCCTTTAACTCACAAAGAGGTTGTACCAGTGTAGATAATATTCCAAAAAATCCTGTCCAAAGTACCCAGTCAATTATATTGACCAAAAATAGATTTGCACCTTTGCAAAATCTGTCTGATAATGATATCAGCGTTACTTCTGCCCATCAACAATTACAACAACCAGACCCGTCGGGTTCAAACCTACATCACAACTTGAACAAACTGACTTTCAAAACACAAAAGCCAACTCATTACAAGGTCAAAAATCAATCTCGGGATCACAGTCATTTATATGACGCCACAGGTACAGCAGTTTCTTCTTGTTGTTATGATACAACTGATATATCAACACAGGACATACATACTGCTGAACATACTCACCATGATAATCCTAAAGATAACACTTCCATTTTGGAAGATATACACATTGACAACAGAATTCCACAACTTATCTGGGATAATAGATATCGATGTTCACACTATCTACAATGTACTGCACAAATAGATACCCAATTTGGTTTTATACCAATAACTCCACTTCAAGAATATCATGGCCCACCAATTCATTGGCAAACAATCCCTGATATGCTGAAAACACATAAAATTATTACCGAATCAAGACTTCCAAATTTCATGAAATGCAGGATACCAGTACAAACTCATCTCAAACCACAAGTTTGGCAAAAATATCTGACCAATTATTGGGACAGACAGATTGTTGATTTAATTGCTTTTGTATTTCCCTTAGATTTTGATAGAGCTTCTCCCCTTATTTCTACTTATGAAAATCATTCATCAGCTGTTCAATATCCAGATCAGGTAGACAAATATATTCAAGAAGAATTACAACATCAGGCAATACTAGGTCCTTTTCAAAAATTGCCTTTTAAAGTACATTTTTCTCCACTCATGACAAGAACCAAGCAAAATTCCAGTAAACGCAGAACAATTATGGATCTATCTTGGCCTCAGGAAGCCTCAGTTAATGCGGGAGTCAAAAAGAATATATACTTAGACACTTATTTCAAACTTTATTACCCATCTGTTGACAATATCATAACAGCCCTCAGAAACTTAGGCCCTGGAGCCATGATGTACAAGATAGACATAAGCAGGGCCTTCAGACATCTTAGGATTGACCCTAGGGACATAGATCTTTTAGGCTTATCTCATTATGATGCATATATTGACGCAAGTCTTCCATTTGGATTCAGGCATGGGTCAATTTTCTTGCAAAGATGTTCTGATGCAATTAGATATATCATGAAAGAACATGGCTTCCCAGGTCTATGGAATTACATAGACGATTTAATCTATACTGGATTGCCCTCAAAAATACACAATTCCTTCGCCTTTTTGTTACAGCTGTTAACAGACTTAGGCCTAGATATCAGTATGGACAAATTGGTACAACCCTCTACGTCTGTCATATGCCTAAAAAAATCAAACCATAGCCATACCCCCTGAAAAATTACAAGAAATCGTGCAAATGTGTACAACATGGTCCAACAAAAAATGCTGTACCATAAACCAACTCCAATCATTACTTGGCTCTCTACTGTACATAACCAAATGCGTTCGTCCAGCTCGTTATTTTTTAAACAGATTGTTACAATTATTAAGAAACAACCATAACCGTCATGTCATTACCTTAAATGAAGACTTCCATGGTGACTTGAATTGGTTTAATGTTTTTTCAAAATCATATAATGGAGTAACATTTTATTATCAACCAAACATTCAACATGCCATACACTTGGACGCATGTCTCACAGGTTTGGGTGGTTGTTATGATAACATGGTATATACTATCCAAATCCCAAGCCGATACAAAGGTTATAACATTAACCATCTAGAAATGATTAACATTATGGTCGCCTTAAAAATCTGGGGTACATCTTGGTCCAACCAATGTGTCCAAATATTTTGTGATAACCTCCCAGTTGTTGAGGTAATAAGGACGGGTAAAGCCAGAGATCAAATTTTAGCAGCATGTGCCAGAAATATTTGGCTGTTATCAGCTCTATACAACATTCCACTGATAGTATCACATATTATTGGTCAAGAAAACACCATTGCTGACCTGTTGTCAAGATGGTATAAAACACCCAATAATCAGGCAAAATTGAATGGCTTACTTCCAATACACTATTGGATTCCTGCACATATAGATTTAATGTTGTTTAATACAAAAATTTAGTTCTATTTTCAGATGATTTCTCTATGGCATCACAGCTGTCCACCAGTGCATGTGAGAGGCTACAGCCTTTAGACCAGCAACCTACACGGCATATACCCGTATGTTCTCAGACTTCATAGCATTCCTGGTGGTGGCTGGGCTCTGCCTTTATCAAGTATTAGACCTTCAGGTACTAGCTTTCATGGAATTTTTGTATTTGAACAATTATTCTCCAAGCAATATTGCAAATTATCTAGCAGGAATTAAAGCCATGTTTATTATTTATCATTTGGATCACACTGTTTTTTCAGGTAATCGGATCCAACTATATCTCAAATCACTAAGAATCAACAGGCCCTTTCAACCACATATCCCACAAATAGTAGATGAATATTTACTTGCTAGAATTGTATCTGCTTGTGATCATTTTCCAAACCCAATAGTTTTCAAAGCTTTATATACAATTTCATTTTTTTCCTTCCTTCGTTTATCTAACCTGTTGCCTCATTCCATTAAAACTTTTGATGTATCCAGACATTTATGCAGAGGTGACATACTTTTCTCTCAAACCTCAGCTACTGTACTTATTAAATGGTCGAAAACTATTCAGAACAGACAAGAAATTAAAACTATTGTTGTTCCATCATTGCAGAACTCCTCCATATGTCCTGTGCAGGCGGTACAAAAAATGCTAGCATCATATCCTGGTCATGATAATGCTCCAATGTTTCAAATCCCTGGCGATTCCATACTTATTCCTTTGACTGATTCAAAAGCTCGAAAACATTTGAAAAACTTGTCTTTACTATTGCAAATAACACCAACTCTCACTTTTCATATGTTCAGGAAGGGTGGTACCACTTAGGCATTCAACCATGGGGTCTCAATCGAAAATATAATGCAACATGGTACCTGGTCTTCCCAGGCTGTATGGAGGTATATCAAATCAGTTCCCACTGCCTCTTCCCCAGTTTCTAGGTCTTTTCAACACCACCTACAACCCTAGTTTGGCAGTTTGGTGCTCTTTCTTTCCTTACCCTTGTTAAATTCTTCCAGTAAATTCTCTAACCGTATATATTTACCTCTTGTGACCTTGGCTTTCACCTTAAAATTATTCAGTAAAGCATCTAACCACTTACAGTCATGTTTTTGACCTTGGGTTTTGACCCCACATTCGTCTTTAAAATTTATTCATATTAAGTCCTATTAACCAGCTTACCCTTCTTTCCTGTTTTGGACCTTATATATCCCAGGACCAATTATATTGGTCCTCAAAAATTCAAAACTGGTAAGCTAGTTCTGTCATATGGGTACTCTGTTGCACTCCTAAAATTCTAATCCCTGTTATGTAATGTGTCCACATAAATTACCATGTTTTACAAAAGATATATTAGTTTTAAAATAAAATATATATAATCCCATATATGTTTTTCAATGCTTTAGTCAGGGAATGAAATAACTGTCACAAGATATGAATAACCTATGGTGAAAAATTGTTGGGGCAAAGTCTCAAAGGTTGAAAGCTCCAAGTTCAATAACAAAAGGTGAGCATTCGGTAATGCCTTTGTTGCTAGAAAAGCCTTGGCATTTGGACTGATGAGGCTCTGATATTAGAACACCAAGTCCAGCTAGTATCTTCATACCAAAATAGTTTTATTAAAAAAATTCTACTTTTATCATACAGGTGGCATCTCAAATACTTACCCAAGCATTGGTAGTACGTATTTTTAAACATGGATATGCTCATTACCCTGAATTGTCAGTAGCTCTCATCCATAAACTCCAGCATTTTAACAATACTGCAGCACAACTAGTCTGTTGCATCAAATATTTAACCATATGTCCATATTAGAATAATTCCATAAGCTTCAAATACAGCAGTGGATAGAATAGAAAGTTTTTCAAAACCATCCATGATCTTACTCTAAGAATGGTATATAACATTATCCTGGCCCGTTAAACTGAATGGTGTATTATTACATATTACAGAAGCAAAGAACTGTCAACCAAAAATGACCTCTACAGGCTGAAGTAATATAAAATCTCTAAAACCTCATCTACCCAGATTGCTTTCTACTGTCAGAGAGATATTGGCATTTTATTAACATTTTATATTTACTGCTGTATTTCAGATTATAATTTTGTATGCCCCCATGCAACGTTGTCAATATTTGCCCATTTTCAAGTCGTATGTGACTGGTTAATGATAGACTTTACTAAGGCTCCAGTCACTAACTGGCACCATTATACATTTCTGTGCAACAGTTAACTTACTCTTCACTGTAATCTGATTGGTTCATGTTATAGTTAGTATAAGTCTTTCTGATTGACCAATATTAGACCAATCACTGGGTTAACAGGGACCAACAGATAATGTATTAACCATATTGTGGAAGCCAGTGGCACTGGTTACTGTGAATGTATGAGAACCATGTACTGGTCTCACATCTTGAGAGAAAGCAAAACAAGAACACATGATTAAGAATCACTACTATTGGATTTGGTAACAGAGATTCCCCATAGCTGACAAAGCACAGCCTGTACAATAAATAAATTACAATAATCTTAATAACTTAAATTGTAAATGGACCATCTTTCACTGCTGGAAGGTGCATATTTAATCAACATTCTGAAAATATGGGTACAAAATTCGTTTGTGATAGACTGCTTTCAAAACATTTTATAGAAAACATTTTAAAAACATTGTCAACAAATGTTGTTCAAATATTTAATGTATATTGTTTATCAAACATTTTATGAATGTTTGAAGAAAAATATTTCCGGCATAAGCTTACTTTGTTGAGCTATTTTATAAATGTTTGAAAAAAGTTTCAAGTCAAACCCAGCTTCTTGAGTTAATTAATATACATTTAATAATGTTTTCGGCAAAAGTATTAGTATAGAGAATGTCTATAAAACGTTTTTGTAACATGGCAATGAAATTGGGGCTGTTCCACTGGAATCAACCAAAGTCATGGAATTGGGAACGAAAACCACAAAAAAAGCGTGCGAAAATGATTTGTCTCTCCGACAGGACGTATCACATACCGGCTTGTCTAGATCCAGGGGTCAATATCATTTTCTTCACAAAATGACAGAAACTACTGCAATAAGCCCTAAACCCCTAACAAATAAACCGTAGCAAGCCCCGACAAGCAGTATTCACAAACAGAAAAGTCTGGAGTGTTTGCCAGACTCACCCGGACTGGACTGATTTAAAGCTGGAGTTGGAATCTATAGTCGGGATCGATCTAACATTATATAAACCCCCACTGGCTGACAAAAAACTACATATGTTACTGACAAGAAACATAAATTTGTCCATTTTTTGCTAATTTTATAAAAGTTTAATGTCTTAGATTAGTAATAGACAGTTTCACATTATTTGCTTTTTTACATCAGAGCCCAGATGTTTCCCCACCTTGGGAAACAACAGTTAATGATTAGCTTTTTCCTTTCCTTGAAATATATTGACGGAATATGGACGGAATGAACTACTTCAAACATTTATGCAAGAAACACTCACTTGTGCTTGCTTTATTACACAACAATTTATAAGTATTTCCTATTGTGGTAATACTAGTTGTATTGTATGGTAATTTAATGTGACATCTATATGTGTAACCTCTGTTAAAATATTTTATAAACAGCAATGAATATCAGTGTCCACTTAAAACCAATTCTGTCCAACTTTTCAGTTGAAAATGTGTTGCAATAGATATTAATTTGACAGATTAATTGCATCATTTTTCAACTCCATATGTATGTTACACCATGTTTTCAATAATTAACACATATCTGAAAAAGCCAGACACATTTGTTTTTTTTCTGAAGCCACAAACATATGTTTAACTTCATTCCGTCAAATAACCAGTGACGTTTGTCAGTTTTTGAAGAGGATTTAGTCTGCATAAAAAATACATTACCGGGGCTGTCTTTAGCCAGAAGATGGAAGATGATGACAAACAAATATAAAAATTGTCTTTTGAAATCAAAGTAGTTCAGCAGCAGGGAGAGTTTAACAGATTCTGTCAAAACTTTTAACACTAGGCATATAAAGGATAGCAACCTGCCTTGGTGTAGTTTTATAGCAAATCTCAGCCTTGCATTGACATAAAATGCACTAAATGGGAATTAATTTAATGAGACCACATTTACAGCCCTAAACATCAGTCCTTTAATTAGGTATTGTTTTCTCAGACAACATAGTAAGCTATAAATAAACTTTGCAGGGCTAACTTTACAAATATTTGATGGAAGAAGTTTGCTAACATTAAAGTGTTTGGCTGACTTGCTGCTAATATTTGTTAAATTTGACAGATAGGCTTTTTTCAAAGTTGAATCAAAGTGTGGCAAGTAAAGGCCTTGTGTTTAAGTGATTCCCATCAGGGTTGACCTGTGTAAAAATCGGCCTTACTTATTATTTCATTCTTTCTGATATAAAAGGATGCTTTTCAACCTGTTTATGTGATTCTTTCAAACCTGGATCAAGTATAAACATGGTTTAGAAGAACTTAGACGGTTGTTCCATGTCCATGAGTTGATCATGATCCCACCACCTGATGGGAATAAAACCATTCATGATCCATGGGTGGATTAAAATATAAGTTTCAAGTGATGTTGGGACTGGTTTTTGATCTATCCGATTGGTTCCTGAATATGTTCTAATCGGTTCCCTCATTATTGTCTAATAACCTTGCAAATGCCTATAGAATGGCTAGGGTTGCATAAAGATAAAAAGATTGCTCTGCAAATGTTAAAATAGCTGAAAGAAGATATGTTTGCAGTCAACAAGATCTGATAAAGATTGACAAAAGTTAACAACAATTTCAAACAGTTTAAAATAATTGGGAAGACACCCCAAGCATTTTGATTGGTTCCCAAGTACCCCTCCCCTACATTCCATAACTGCTGGTCCTGTCTTAGTCATTAACATTCCAAGTGTGGTTAATGAACCTAAAGAGTGAAAAAATCTATTGAAAAATTCTTGATCATTAAAAACAACAAAACCTAGACTAACAGTCATGTTAGGTTGTTAATTCAGTTTAACCTTTACTACCTAACATGATTTCAAAATCATGAGTTACAATCCCAGTAAACCAGTAACTTTTGGCCTGTAGCCACTGTGGCATGGTCAAACTGAGGTCATATAGTTAAAAAGGTTCTTATTCTCTGATTTGCATTTAAATTAAGAACTTAAAATCTCTTACCGAAACCAAATTGACTTGTGTTTACTAAATATTTCATGCATAAACTCATTTCTAATTTTGTAAGTTAATCTTGTCTACTTCTTTTGTCCAGAAATATGGTGTACACGTTTGAATAAACTAGACACCACTTTAACTTATTATCAGGCCACTGGTCATGTGTAGCATGTTTCATGTTATATTTTTTCATATTTTATCTGACTTATTGTTCTTGAAGTTATCCATGTCTTTTTAATGTAAATATGCACACTAAAATTCTATTTGAGAAAAACTTGCACAACAAATACAATTTCATTTGCTAGAATTTAAAAGATAAATTATGTATCATTTTTAGCACAGACAATGATTAAATTAAGCTCGGAATTTAAAACAAAATTTAAAATAGGAATGCTGTGTTTCCTGATGAAATTTCTATGTGTTTTGTATAACATCTACAGAAAAGGAGATTTTGTGTCACTTGACTTTAATGGAAAGAAAAGAACAGGGACGTATGTAGCATAGGTATATGGTCACCATAAGATAGTTAAAAGTTCAGTTCATACAATATACTGGTAAGCTACATTTTGAAAATTACAAAATATTCCTTCATGTTCCTGTGGTTGGATTATGTATGAATATTGTAAGGTTACTTGTGTTATTCTATGTTGCTTGTTTAAGTTAAATATGTAAACCCCCATCTTTACACATGATATAGTTCAGTCATTACAAATGTACCTATAATTCAAACAAATGAATTTTAAATTGAACTTTATAACCATATGAAAGATAATTCAGCCATGCCAAATTATTGGTTTTCTAACAAACTTATTTCAAATTATCTACAATAGATATTTAAAATTGGTATGTTAAATATAAATTCATAGAAACTTAAATTATTTTCCAAATACAAGAACTTGACTTTGGAGAATACAAACTTCACAACACGAGAAAGACAACACAGGTACTAAATATTGCCAAGTATATAAATAATACCAGCTTCTATATAGGTCATTCAAAAGTCACAAGTTAAATTGCTCCTTTTGCTTTTTTTGGCAAAAGTGCTAACTTTCTGTCAATGGCTTTCCATTACTTTACCTTTTATTTAATTAGTGTATTCCTTGGATGTTATATTTTTTATAGAATTTGTTCACACATGTTCAAACCTATTCAAATTATTACTTTCCTGTAGCAATGTGACACATTTTGTGAGACTGAAATGTCATGGCTAATTTTTCCGTCAAAAATACCCAGAATTGCTAACTTATTGTTTTTGGTTATAACCAAGTCTGCTTATAAGAAACACAAAAATAGATGGTGTTTTTCATCTTTATTGATACCATTCCATGTTGTATCATCAGACCGGTGGGTGTAAGCAGTCCATATTTTCTAAAAAAATGTTTTTGTGTGATAATTCCGTCAAGTTTTCAGGAAATTTTACCATTTCTATATCTATTTCTCAAATATTTCTTTTATAGAAAATTATATTTGTATGATATTATTATACATAAAACTACTAGGAAAAAAGCTAAAGCTTCTTGCAGGAATTAATTTCAGCACAAAATGTCATGCAACTCACAGAAGGGTATAGAACCTTAACCTGGAAATACTTTCTTGCAGTTAATGTGACAAAAATAATTGCTGGCCGGGTGCATGCAAAGGTGTTTTTGTGAACCTAGGCACCTTAATTTAAGAATAAAATATAACTTTTCAAGAAATAAAGTATATTTTTAATTTTACCAATTAGAGTAGTTACCAGTGGACAAAATTGTGTTCTCTGTCTTCTGCAAAGATGCCAGCTACACATCGGAAAGACTTTCTAAATAGGGTACTTTTGGTTTTTATTAAGTTTCATATTTTTATTTGTATCATGAAGGCTAGACTTTCCTCAAGTCCTTTTGCCTTAGGTATTATATGAGGACTGAATGACTTTTTTCAAGAATTTTGTGCTGACAGAAGGACTTTTCTCCTAGGTCACAGGAAGTGGTTGTCACATACTCTGACATAGTCAGTGTGGTTTATCTCCCAGCTGGCTGATCAGCCCACTCATATTCACATTAGTCTCACTGCTTAAGGTGGTGGTGGGTATGGGTGTTTCACTCATAGGGATGTGGAAGGCACTTGCACTTTTAACTTCTAGGTTGTTAAAATCAGCAGACAGAGCTGTGTCACTGGCACTAATAAGTGCCCATAGATAAATAGAATAATAAAAGTTTGTGTGTCAGTGACAGACTGTTAATCCCTCAAGTAACTGCCTTATATTGACCAATATGGCTGTCAATATTTCGAAAAATATTTGATTTTTCTCATCAGAGAATGAAGACTCATCCCACTTTGGTCCTAAGGTGCAAAATACCTATCCGCTATGATCCTCTAATTTGAGAGGATTATCCTCTGGATTGATCCTTTTACTGGAAAATCAGGAGGATTATCCTCTTGATTGATCCTCTTACTAGAGGATCAGCAATATTATCCTCCAGATTGATCCTCTCACTGGAGGATCAGGAGGATAAGTCCCAAAATTACTTTTTTTACTTATAAAATTGCAAATAATTCTAATTCTAATTGGACTTTTATAGCGCTTAATCTCCCCAAATAAGAGGACTCTAAGGCGCAACAAAACCAAAAACAGACATCAAAAATTCTGTATCCAGGGGCATAGCAGGGGTCAAGCACCACGGAGAACGCCAGGGGAATGATCCAGGCTAAGGTGGGTATGCTTTGGTGTAGAAGTAGGTTTTGAGCTGCTTTCTGAAGGAGGCCAGCGAGGGAGAGGCACGAATCTCATCAGGGAGAGCATTCCACACAGTGGGAGCATCAAATGCAAAACTATTACCAAACTGTTTGACAGATTTGTGAACGGATGGGCAGAACTTTGGAATGACAAGGAAATTACCACCACTTTGACTGTGCCTGGTGCTGTAAGAACTGCTGTAGGAGGAAAGATATGGAGCAAAATACCTGGGAAAGCCTGTGTGAAGATACTTATAAACAAGTGTGGCCGTCTTGAACACTGTGCGCTGTTCAACAGGAAGCCAATGCAGTTTCTTTAGCACAGGAGTTATACTGGTGTATCGACTGGTGTTTGATACAATTCTAGCTGCACTATTTTGGATGCACTGTAATTTGCATAGATTGAACTTGGAGAGGCTCCTGAAAAGTGAGTTGCAATAATCCAGCTGACTACTAACCAGAGCATTAGCCACAAGCACAGAAACATCATGAGTGAGAAACCGCTTGACATGTCTGAAATCACGGAGTTTAACAAAACAACTTTTGCAGACATTCTGAACATGCTTGGACAAAGAAAAGTCTGAATCAAACCACACACCCAGATTTTTACTGAATCAGCAGGGCAGAGTGAGTTGCCCAAGATATCAATTGGAAGACATGCTTTCAACTTGTCCCGCTGTCTCTTCGAACCAAAGATGATAAACTCGGTCTTGTCTGGATTCAATTTGAGCATACTAGTGGACATCCACTCTTTAACATCATCTAGGCACCTATTTAGCTTTTCAAAGGCAGCAGATGCATTCTTCTGGGATAAATGTATATAAACTTGGCTATCATCTGCATAGAAATGAAACTTTATTCCCTTATGTCTACTGATAATCGAACTAAGGGGGGTGGTGTACAATGAGAACAGCAAAGGGCCCAGGACAGAACCTTGGGGAACGCCAAATAGGAGTTTACAAACATCTGACAAAGTAGATCCAATTTTTATTGATTGGTAACGGTCTGTTAGGTAGGATGTGAACCATTTCAGAACACAACCGCCGACACCAAACCAGTTTCGGAGGCAACTAAGAAGAGTGGAATGATCTATGGTGTCGAAGGCGGTGGACAGGTCGAGCAATACCAAGGCAGTGGTTTCACCTCTTGACAATGATAAGTGAACTTAATTTTTTATGTAGAGAAGAGCTGTCTCAGTTGAATGGCCGGCTTTATATGCCGACTGGTACGGATTGTCTAATTTATGGACATGAATATGTTCTAATAGCTGCTTAGCAACCACACGTTCTACCACTTTTGAGATAAAACTGAGGCCAGATACAGGACGATAATTCTTCAAGTCATTTGAGGGAAGATTTGGCTTTTTAATAAAAGGAGTGACCACAGCAGATTTGAAAGAGGCCGGGACGCATCCCTCCATGAGTGAGCAGTTAACCAGCTTTGTAAGGGATGGTAACAGTATATCAATGCATTCCTTAATAAGGAATGTCGGCAAAGGGTCCAACAAGCATGATTTTGTTGATGATGTTTTAATTATTTTATCAACAGCCTCCTCAGAAACTTGCCTAAAGAGGTTAATTTTTGGAGGATCTGAAGGAGGGTGAATATCATTTTCAGTGCCAATGGAACCAAAGTTATCTCTAATTTTCTTAATTTTGTTGGAAAAGAAGGAGGCAAACTGGTCAGCCAGTGATTTTTTGTACTCATGGGATGGAAGTGTGGCATCAGAAACCTTATTCAGGGTTTTATGGAGCTCGCGCCAAAGTTTTCGAGAGTCATGACTATTATCTGATTTATCATTGTTTACAAGTGCATTGCACCAGACAATCTGACGACAAAGCCGACTTCTGTTCAGTGGATTTTTAGCCCTACGCCAGGTTCTCTCAAATTGGCGCCTAAGGGACTTTGCACGTCGATAATCGTCAGACATCCAATCTGCGGAATCCTTTTTTATCATTCTAGATACTAGTGGTGCATGCCTATCAAGAACATGGCCCAAATCATGTAAATATTATTCATATAGATCGACAACAGCATCAGCTGGAGACTTGACAAAGGATGTGTTTTTGAGATCCAAGCGGAAGTCAGACATATTGATACGGTGGTACCTTCTATATTGAACTATATTTGGAGTGTGAGCCACTTGACAAGGGAAGGCAACTGAGCATTTGACTAATGCATGATCAGAAACAAAGTCACAAATTTTAACATCAGCAATGGTGTCCTGGTCACTAGGGGATAAAATGAGGTCCAATATGTGGCCATGTAGATGAGTAGGTTTATCGACTAACTGTTTCAGATCACACGAATCAAGAAAAGTAGTGAATTTATGACCATCACCAACTGGAACGTCAACATGAATGTTAAAGTCACCACATATGTAATATGAAGAATTAATAGATGAAAGGTAACCAACAAATGACATGAATTCTTCCAGAAAGTTACAGGTACATGATCCTGGAGGACGGTAGATGCAGGCAAGCAACAATGAATGGCCATGAAGCCCGATTGACACCACCATATTCTCAAATGACTGATAAAGAGGAGATTCTATTGTGTGGGATCTGTAAGAGGATTTGATGAAAAAACCAACACCACCACCAATACCTGAGGGACGAGGCTTTTGAGGGAAATTAAAATCAGGAGGAGTTATAGACCGTAGGAAGCTGTCTGAATCAAAGGACCGCATATGTGTTTCAGTGAGGCAGAGAAAATCTAGGTCATATGAAGCAACCATATCAGCTAGGAGTGGACCCTTATTCCTTACGGATCTGGCATTCAGAACACCGAGTGTGAACGGACCAGGGTTGAGGGATACATCACCTCCCAGTAGCAGCAACAACATAAGCCCTTGTCTATTAACCATGGATGAAAATTTTCGGCAGGAACACAAATATGAGAAATTTTTTGCAACCCTTGTCAAAGGAGGACATGATGTATAAGATGCTCTAGTGCTAAACCACTCATACCTGTGGGCGAGTGCCACAGCAAACAGTGCCGTGAAGAGGAGAGCCCGAACCCTAATCATGACTGGTGGGGTTGTTCATAAGTAAGAGCCCTAAGTCTAAGCTCAACAGTGGGGGGACTCAAGAATATATCCCTATACCTCAGCAAAGTCACAACTCTTCGTCCTGTGGGCGACCTAACACCCCACACTACAGCCTCACCTTAAGCTAAGTAACAACACCACCAGACACCAACAATAGACTAAAAAGTAAGCTTACAAAACACAAATTAGGTTATGTATAACACCCAATGCTTGATGTTGGGGAAACATTGAACAAATTACAACGGTAATTCCCGGCAAGATGGGCGATAATACCCGAATAACCAACAAGTGGGTAGAACAGGGAAATGGGGGGAGATAAAAATTAAAAAACACGATCTAACAAGTGATAGTACATGAAAGCAATATTTGGAGTTGAAATCCTGTGTAAAAATACTTTATATGTATAAAAAACGGCCGTTATTGAGATAAATTTTCAAGAAAAGCATCTCCGCGGTGCGTACTAAAACGTGTAATAATAAATAATATGACATAAAGTTGGATTATTTGTCTAATTAAGTCATATTTGAATGAAGCAAATAAAAGTACTGTTGAAATTCTAGAACAATCAATACACTTTCCATGTTAAGTATTGATCAGGCATTCCTAATTATGGTAGCCATGTTTAGAATAAATCACTGGAATTTCAACCGTGATTAGGGATTATAGGAAGATAGTGGGTGACAAAAGCATAATAACTTTATTAGATTGTAATAGTGACTATAAGTCATCAAATTGTCTCAACAGTGTTATTAGACTACTGAGTGGTTGATTGCAACGTGCAGTTTTTAATATGTTAGACTTGCAAATGGGCCATAATAGTGGTTATAATTACTCAGCTAGACGTGCGTGATTGCACTAAACTGAAGATCTGGGACTACTGTGTCTGGAATGTCTCAATCTAGTTGGTACCTAGTATAGATAAAAAAATGTCAACTAAAAGTTGATAAATCAGTTGATGAAGCCAAAATTGATGCTGTTGGAAGATTTTATGTTTACCCTTGTTTTCTCAATGGCAGATGTGGAAAACTGTGTGATTTTCCAACAACATGGCCATTTTGGAAAAAAATGGGTAGTTGTCAAAAATCTCCAATTAAGTGGGGTAATTGGTTAAATTTCTTGATGAAACCAAGATATCATATCAATCACCTTTTTTACTTTATGAAATAGTGGTTTTTGTATGTAAAACCAAAATTAAAATATATAAAGAAAAAACTTGTATTTTCATATTTTGGTACATAAAGTGTATTTGTACACTATGAATGTGCCTTCTCAAATTACATTTTAAGGTATATGTCTTATGGCATATATGATATGGGAACCACATGATAATAGTCACACTGTAATTTGAAAAGTAAAATATCCAAAATTGGTAATTATCGGAAAATTGGATGATAACCTCTAATTTCAATGATTTAACATAAAGAGCATCTAAACACTATCACTGACAAGTGGTAAGTGATTTAAATTCAGCCTCAAAAATTGAGGTAAAGAGGGTAACCAGGTTACTAGTAAGATTACTAAGTAAGAGTGAGGTATGACTTGATGATGATGATCTGACGTCATATTGGGTCAGTCACGTCATAGTCAAATATGACGTCACATTTGTGATACTGCTGAGGTGACAGCCCTTGTATGAAGTTCTATTCAATGTTCAATTCTGGATTGAAAAATATGGAATTTTAAAAGCTCCATTTCCAAATGTATGAGTCACACTGGGGTCATCATATAGCAAATTATTTGTTTTTGGATTATAAATATCTCCTTCATTATTACTTTTAAAAATTAGAGTGCATTAGGAGGTATTATGAAACCATGTATATGGTATGTAGAAATTGGATTAGATTCCTCCCCTTGACCCTCACTGGTCAAACATGGGTCATAAAATTGGCAGAATATTTCAACACACCCTTTAAATCCCAATATATATTTTAAAGTTCAAGTCAAAGGGTTCGAACCCTAGACTCCAAAAATTTTAATGAGATTAAACCCAAAACCTGAAACAATTAAAAGTTGCTTGATTCTTAGACCCCCAACAACTAGAAGTTACATGATTACAACAAAATAATCCAAAAATTTGAAAGTCAACGGGCTTAAACCCTAGACACCCAAGAATTTAAAACTAGACTAAAGATGCATCTGTGGCCAGATGCAAGATGTATCCACCAGAAAAGGGTAACTAATATGGTTTTGAAGATAAATGTACCACCGTGGCTACTAAATCATCCCAATCCCAAGTCAGGTTGGAATGTTTATTCAGACAAGCTGGGATGTATTACATCCTGTCGGGGAAATAAAACTGACCCAACATTCTTGCATGCTTTTTTCTGGGTTTTCTGCGTGACTCTGGACTTTTGAAAGCAACCCTAGAGTGAGTTATAGGGTCAGCTCAAGTGGAGCACCCCCATTAAAGATGAAAGCCAAGTGCAATATTGTTTATCAAGATGGTGTGTCTCCCTATGATAAAGATTCAGATAAATTTACATTTGTTTTCCCTACATAAAATGTCACTTCCCTGTGTCAATCATATATCATTCATGGGCTTTGGAGTCAGCAACCTTGTTAGGATAAAAGATGTGCCAAAGAGAGTGTTTGCACCAGCAATTTCTTTTAATAAACAGTTGCTTTTCTCCAAATCTTTAACCTAATGTAACAAAAGACTAATGCTGTATTTCAAATAATAATAACCCATATACAATAAGGAAATATTGACTTATTTGTTTTTATGTACATAAGCTTTTAACAGGTAAAGTGAAGCAGCATAATTTGGCACAGAAAAAAAATCAATTTAATTTAACTTCCACATGTTCTGGTAAATTAGCATAAATTGTCTCTGCTTGTTTCACAAAGTGACCAAGAAAGTCTCTGTTTTATATCATAAACAGTGTATACAAATAAAACAAAACTAACAGCCTAGATGGGGAAAACCTCCAAAGCTAAGAAATGTCTAATCATGTACACCTAATTGCAGAAATAAATAATAAGTACAATAAATCACTTAAGCACAATTGTAGTAAAATTCACAATACAAGCTGTGCAGTGGACTCAGCTGGCTATCTCTATCAACACATACTCCCAGCAAGGTCATCTCAGATATAAACACAAGTATGCTAATGTGTAGAGGGAATATTCTGGGATGTGTGCATTCATTTAAATGTGGTAAAATTCATTACAGGGAAAAATCCTCTATCCGAGACAAGTCTTTGTATTTCATAAAGTCTTAGTATTGTATTCATAATGATTTTATGCATGTCAGATTTGCTGGAATAAGAAATAAAAAGACTTGGAGCAAGTCTATGAATGGCAGACAGCGGAGGACACATCTGAACCCAGCACCACCACCTGCCCTCCAGCCAACATCACAGCTAGCCCCCAGTAGAGGAAGAAAGCCACCAAACTCCTGTTTCATGTCCTAGTCAGTCACCAATTTGAGGAAGCCATTAGAAGTTGGACTGAAACTGGCAATAACACCTTGCAGTATCACTGACTAGTTGGCCGCCTTGCTGTCTGTAAATTCATCCCAAAGGTTTGCCGAGACATCCTACCTGAATTCCAGGATGAATATTTGCACAGCCCTCAAAACCCTGAGTAGTGGAAAAGGGTGGAGAGGACGTTTAGAACCAGATGGAATATCCCCAAGCTGTAGGGGCAATGGACAGGAAGCATATCACTTGGAGAAGCCAAAGAAATCAGGCAGTGACTATTAAAACTACAAGGGCTTCTTTTCTCTGGTTCCCCTAGCCCTGGTGGAGAATTCAGAATCATGTGGATAGACTTTGGGTCAAGTGGTTCCTGTTCTGATGCATTGATTTTCAACAGAAGCAATTTGAGGGAGAAGATGGAGAATGGCACCTTGGGGCTTCCATCACCTGAACCTCTGGGGGAGGGATGGCCAGATTTGAACTAAATCTTGCTGGGTGAAAATGCTCTGTAATGATGCCATGGATGGTGCAACCCTACAGCAGAAGACAACTCACAAGGGAAGAGAGTGTAGCCAATTACAGGTTCTCCAGAGGCAGGAGTGTGGTTGAAAATGCCTTTGAAATCTTAGTGAGCCAGTTCAGGGTACTATTGGGCACATTGGAGCAAAGGTCAGTGGTTGTCAGAGACATTCTGTTTATATATATGGTGTTGTACAACATGCTGAGCACATACCAGGACAGAGCAGACAGGGCACCAACCCCAGCAAATGATGTAACGACCCTATAAAAATGAACAGGTGATGTATGTGTCAAATGAGAACTACAGGAGATATGTCAACAAACAATCCTTGGGGCAGAAGCTGGCATCTATCAGTCTTTTTCAGGACTACTATCAGTCCTTTTCCTGGACTACCCCATTATTCCAAGAACTTTTATTTAAGCTAGTATTGCTTAAATTTCCAACAAAGTATTTCATACCAAATTACAAGTTTCCCATTTAAAACACTCAACCGAAATTATTTCAAAATGACCCCCTAAAATGTAATAACTTTTTATTCTTTGTGGCCGGCCAAAATTGAAGGCATCTATGTCTCTTGGATGGTTAAAATGTATTCCCTTGCAGCTGGTGATGGCTGCTGTGATTGTCAAATTGTCTGTGACACAAATGTTGAAGTTTCACTTGAGCTTTGTGAAAGTGTATGTTGCTGTGGCTGCTTGGCTTGACCACCACTTTCTTCTGTCCTGCTTTGCATGTTGCCGAGAACCTTTACAGCCATGTTTCTAAATGTCTCAAAGTATTTCTCTTCTAATCCCTCCAACTTACTGTACATGTCTCTGCTGCTTTTGACAGCATGGTTGTCATCTGTGTGAACTGGTCCATGACCTGCTGATACCGAAGAGCACCCTGCAGCTGCAGTGTGGCTTTTGACTTGTTGAGGCCGTAACATGTTGTCTGTTGACTGAATACTGATCCCCATACTATCTGTGTCGGTCAAACCTCTGGAGATGTCGTGTGTTGAAGCATTTGTAGCACTGGCTTCTTTCGCCTGGGACCTGAAGCCTGATGATGTGCATAAAAATGAAGCTGGGTTGTCCTACAAAGTTCCCGGCTTGTCTGTTGTCTGTTGTGTTCCTAGCTTGTCCTGCTGAGATGTTACTGACTCTGGCGTCTTGACAGTGTCCAAGTCAGGTTGGCTATGTTTATGACAGGCTTGTGTTGGTGGCCTGTCTGGAGGTGGCGACCTGGCACTTAACAAGGAAACAGGATGGCAAGTTTTTCAAGACAAGATGTTTAGAGTATAGGAGAAGACGGGAAGTGTGACTGACAAGTCAGCTCCAGTGGAACACCCCCATAAACGTTTAGTTGGAATGGTTTTTCAAACAAAAGACAGCATTTAAACAGGGATTCAAAACATTTTTAAACATTTAAACCATTTTAAAATGTTTTTGTGCTTACTTTGGTGTGATTTCTTAAATATGAGCAGAAGCTTTGTAAATATATCTTTGTAATGGTAAAAACACTATAACTGTAAATTACATAGTTTCAGAAATATTAACTAAAAATCAGCACTTGTTAACACCAATTATCTATTGTAAGTACCACTGTATACAAAAAAGCTGTACCATTTTGTTTAACCCTTGTACCTTATACATTATGCCTGGTGTTCAGTATAATATTTGAGAGGCATGTAACATTAAATAATTTCCATTAGACAAATCGCACATGTAACACATGTGACTTTGCACATGTAACACATAATTAAAACAAGACCTAGGGCATCGAAGAACGAATTTGTATCCATGAGAAAGATAAATCACCAAAACCAGTGAACCATCGTTTGACCTTGAAGGAGGGGCCCAAGGCCAAATCTGAAAACATCAGAAGATTCCCAGACCATGTGTTCCTATAACTCGCATATTATTGGTCCTAGAGATTTGCAAATCTATAGGACCAATAATATCTAATCTATCTAATCTAACGTACAATAAACAAAATCATTATCATAGGGAGAGTTGAGGGGCGTTCAAGGTCAGTAATCCAGGATTGTGGGTGTGACCAGGAGGGAAGAAAACTAAGTTGGAAAACTATAGCTGAAGAGGTGGGTTTTGAGGTGCTTCCTAAAAGATGTAACAGAGGGACTGTTTCTTACATGAAAGGGGAAAGAGTTCCAAAGGACAGGGGCATAGTGACTGAAGAAATTAGAAAAGTGTTTGATTGATTTGTAAACTCTATGATCAAAAGTGTGGGTTTGAAGGAACATGAGTTTGGGGGTACTTCACCTTGTATTTCTAGAAGAGGTATAGGGGTGGATTAATTCTCTTAGGTAAACTGGTTGACCTTGGGTGAGAATTTTGTATGTAATGGATTTTTTTTAGTTGTGGGGTAATCTGAGAGAATTTAGAGGAACGGGTGACAACCCTGCAGAGTGAGTTCTGGACTAGCTGCAAAATCTGTGAGTGATAAGAACAGTGAATTGCAATAGTCCAACCTGCTGCTTACCAAAGCAGTTGCTAACAGCACTGATGTATTAAGGTCTAGAAGGGGACGAATTTTGTATAGGTCTCTTGCATGTACTCTAGTGGACTTTATGACCTGTAACACATGGTTTGAGAAATTAAAATTGGAATCGAACACCACTCCGAGGTTTCTGACACTTTGTGCTGGCGAGACCTGATTTCCCAGAATATTGATAGGGAAGTGAGGGAGGAGTTGTTTACGATTTTTTGGGAGCCTATACGAATAAACTCAGTTTTTTCTGGGTTAAGTTTTAATTTATTTGTAAACATGAAATTTTGAATGTTGTTTAGGCAGTTCTTTAGTTTTTGGATAGAGTGAGAGAAATTTGCTGGTGAAAGTGTTATGGATAACTGGGTGTCATCGGCGTAAAAGTGATAGTTGATGCTACTGTGGGAATGAATGATTGAGCTGATTGGGTTAGTGTAGAGAGAGAACAGAATTGGTCCAAGGACAGAGCCCTTGGGAACTCCATACTGGAGCGCTGCAGGATGAGAGTGTACTACCTACCTTGACGTGTGTCCTTCCCGACAGGTATGATTTGAACCAGCCAAGTGCTAGTTCACTGATTCCATAATAAACATTGAGTCTGTCCAGGAGAATGGTGTGGTCAATGGTATCAAATGCAGTGGATATAGATCCAGAAGGATAAGGGCAGTAACAGACCATTTGGCCATATTAAGAAGCTTATCGTTATGAATATTAAGGAGGGCACTTTCAGTAGATTGGTGTTTTCTGTAAGCCGATTGGAAGGCAGCCATAAGGCCGGCATCACCAAGATGAGTTTGTAGCTGGACAGCTACTACCCTTTCAAGTATCTTTGAAAATGCGAGTTATAAGCACTTTTAACTTTGGATATCCATGTTTGACCTTGAATGAAGGCCATAGGTCAAATCTGACCACATCAGAATATTCCGAGTCCATGAATTTCTATAAGTTGTTTTCACATTGCAAACCTCTAGAACCAATAACAAGAGAGGTATGATCACTTTTAAGTTTGGCTATCCTCATTTTACCCTGAAGAAGGGGCACAAGGTCAAATCAGAAGATTCCCAGCCCATGTTTTCCTATTAGTTGGTTTTATTGCATACCCCTAGAACCAATAATGAGCAAGTTATAAGCACTTTTAACTTTGGCTGTCCTCGTTTGACCTTGAAGAAGGGGCCCAAGGCCAAATATGAAAACGTCAGAAGATTCCCAGCACATGATTTCCTATCAATTGGTTTCACATTGCAAACCTCTAGGTAAAATAATAGGCAAGTTATAAGCACTTTTAAGTTTGGCTCTCCTCGTTTGACCTTAAAGAAGGGCTCAAGATCAAATTTGACCACATCATAAGATTCCCAGCCCATGATTTCCTATAAGTTGGCTTCACATTGCAAACCTCTAGAACCAATATTAAGCAACTTATGATGACTTTTAAGTTTGGTTGTCCTCATTTGACGTTGAAGGGGGGTGCAAGGTTAAATTTGACCCCATCAGAAGATTCCCAGGCCATGATGTCCTATAAGTTGGTTTCACATTGCAAACTTCTAGGACCAGTAATAAACAAGTTATAAGCACTTTTAACTTTGGTTGTCCTCATTTGACCTTGAAGGAGGGGTCAAAGGCCAAATGTGACCACATCAGATTTATAAGTTGGATTCACATTGCAAACTTCTAGGACCAATAATAAATGAGTTATAAGTTTGGTTATCCTATATTGACCTTGCAAAAGGGGCCCAAGGTCAAATCGGACCACATCAGAAGATTTCCGGAACATAATTTTGTATAGGTTGGTTTCACATGCCAAAGCTCTAGGACCAATAATAAGGGATATATAGGTACTTCTAAATTCCACTACATGGGGTACTTTGGCACTCCGTGGATGACCTTGAATGAGGAGCTTTAAGGTCAAGGTCAACTTCAAGGTAGTACAGGCCATGTGTATCTGTTACACATATCACCTATGAAGAGATTAAACCTTCTAGTTATGAGAACCAACTATTACATGAACTTGTGTACATTTTGTATTTAATCAAAAGCCATTTTAACCAGTTAAAATGGTTCTACAGAAAGACTGTAAGTTTTACCACTATTCTCGTATTTGCTTCATTGTTATTGATTTCTAACATGGTAGTGTCAATAGGTTGCAATGCTTAATGGAGGGAGGGAGAAATTCAGTGAAAGAAAAGGAATTCATACAATGGTTTCATATAAAGAGTGTTTGACTGTAAAATGTAACATAATGGTGTCGCTTGAAATTCTGATTTTTGCGCATGCATTTAAACGGCAAATTATTATTCATTATTGTTAATTTCTTACTCAGAAAAAAATTAATGTCAATCAGAGAATTTTATTACTTGAGCTATTGTTATGCACTAGCGGATCCGGGAGGTTCAGGGGGTTCGACCCCCCCCCCCCCCCCCCCCCTTGAAAAATAATGTAAAGGGGTTCAACCCAAAGTACAAAAAATACAGATTCAATTATGTTTTACCAAAAATTAATTTTTTTCCGGGGGGCATGCTCCCCGCCCCCCTAGTTATGGTATGTCTGATGTGAATCACCACCTTAATTAAAAGCTGGATCCGCCCGTGTTATGATCTTAAAAATACAATGTTTTTAGATAGATTACCTGTTATGTTATCCAGATTGATTTCAAATATCAATGATATGGACACAATAATGCAACACAAACAAATCTGAAATAACAACAGTGATATGTCTTCAAATGTTTACTTGATAAACATTAATATCGTTGTATTTTTACTCATGGTTATAACTAAAAATATACATATTATTCTAATAAAATATACATGATTTTTTTTGTTGCAACAACCTGCAATGTTGAATTATTTAGGGAGAAATTGTGAGCACACAAGTTTCAGATATTAATAAAATTACTTCAAATGTGTAAATTGAGCAGAGGGTAATCAAATGGAAATCATATCAAATCAAATGATAAATTACTTACCAGACATGTAAAAATTATTTTTGGTGAAAAACAAGCCATCTTAAATATATATATATATATATATGTATAATATTAAATAATTATTTAAATATTACAGTTTTTACATGCAACTTGTTTACTCTCATTTGCATTGCTTTTAATGCATTTGGACTAGCCCACAAATCATTCAAATCAATACATTTAGAGTCTTGAATACATCGGCTGTGAATGAATATTCAGCCCATTGTTTAAGACACAAAGAAGAGTTCAAACAGTTATTGGTAAGCAATTAACGCCAGTTACTTCTAAAACTTCTGTTCCACTTTTGTACCTTACATGTTATCCACCAGTTCCACTTTGGTGGATGGTTCAGAAGCAATACTGAAGAATGACTATGTAATCTAATAGCTTTGCTCTAGAATTATATATATATTTATATACATAAATTTTGTTAAACGATTCAAGGTCTGGTACAGGTGCTACCCTGGACAGCCATGTAGTCCAGAATTTGCTTCCAGATCTCTGCAAATGTACCCATATGTACAATGATGTGTCCCTTTATGACCTATATTGGGCTTAATACATGCAAAGCTTCAGGTTGACTCTCCGATGGTCAGGGATTGTCCCCAAAAATGATAATATACAGAAGCCCCCCACTGACCCCTCCACCTGTTTAGTAGGGGATGGCAAAGGACACCTAATGGTCATTAAAGTATACCAAAGAAATAAACCGTCTGTAGCCTTTGAACAAGTTAGGTACCAACCCTAGGACCAGGAATTTGGTCTTAGCTAGGTCCATGACTTAAGTAAATTTCACAAAGGGTGACTTAGCTAAGTCCAAGCTTATCAAATAACCACAGTGGTTTTCTGTCATGTGACCTTATATTTCTATTCAAAATATACTATTGCTGACATATATCCTTCATTTGACATATTTTATCTCAGGATAAGTGCTGCTTTGAAACGGGAAACCTAGTTACCACATAAAAACTTCTCAGACTACTTGAATGAGGTGGTTTATACATTTATACTTTATTTACAGCCATTTCAAATTTTGAAGTGGAGAAAACTTTATGGCAGCCATATTTGTGTCTTTGTGTTCAAAAGTTAAGTCCCGTCCTAGGTGGGCTTAACTTTGAGCCCAAGACTTAGAGTTTGCTGCTTTGTAAAATCCACTAAGTCTAAGACCACAGACTTAGCCTGAATTAAAGACAAAAGTCTTAACTTTAAGTCCAGGCTAAGTCATTTTGTGAAACCAGTCCCTGGATAAGATAAAAAACCTTTCAATCTAGGACTGCTCCCAGAAATTATGTGCAATACCTAATATTTCTGCTCTTTCTCAGATGGGCCTGGAATTAATCAGCACCACAATTTGGTACAATTTGCATACCGAAATTCCCTAATATATTTAAATCATTTCTGTCCTCCCTTCGACTTCCTTATTTGGTATGTGAAAATAAACAAGTTACAAAAAAGTTACAAAAAATCTAGCCAAATATATATGTCTTTCCTGGGAAAGGTGAAAGAGTATTTTATATAATTAATAATGTTTAAATTGCTAACTGTATCCCAAGTTTCAACGAGAAAAAAGAGATAAATGTTATGAGTTTGCGTATGATAAAGTATTTTAAGATTTGGACGATGTATAGGTCTTCATACCTACAGTTGGTACAGGTAACATGTAAGCCCATGTAGTGCTGGGTACGACTCCATCTGTTATAATAGACTCTGTATTTATACTTGTATGTACATGTCACTATAATAAATAAACTATCTATCTACAAACCGAAAATACAACCAAATTAAAAGTGTACAACCAACCGATTACAAAAAACTGTTTATAGATATTCTGTTTCCTCTTTTTGACAAGTTACTTTTCTTTGATATAACTTTATTTGCTGTCTAAAATTTAATCATTAATCTGGTGTAGAATCTTAAACATCAAATGGTTTGACAAGAAACAATACGTATGTATAGATTAATAGTTGGTACAAAAACACAGGTTCAGCAGAGATTGTATTTAAAGATTTTAAATAGTTTGTTCTATGTATTCTCTTTAGTGATAAATTAATACAGAAGATAAGTGCCTTGTACAGGACACAGGATTATAAGACCAGCACACAAATCATAATTGAGTTTTCTTTGTTTTTTCAAAGATAAAGCTACTTCAGTCACCATATCTTATCTTCTTGATTTTCTGATACATCGAAATCTAACTTTAAAATCATCAAAATTTTACTACAACTATTTTACTGCAAATTTAATGGATGGTTTCATGAATCAAATTAAATAATACTAATAATCAAATGTGAACGTAAAAGGGTTTAAATAGGGTTTACTTAAACCTATTTAAACCGTCTCTTATGGTTTTCTAAACTTTTACTTAAAGTAAATGTTTGCACTGTAATTTTAAAATTGTTTATAAATATTCTATATGCAAATGATTTCACTAAAAACGTTTATTAAACATTTATAACTCAAGAGGCTACATTTGACTGAAAACGTTTTTAAACATTTTTGCACTGTAATTTTAAAATTGTTTATAAACAGTCTATATGCAAATGATTTCACTAAAAACGTTTATTAAACATTTGTAACTCAAGAAGCTACATTTGACTGAAAACGTTTTTAAACATTTATAAAATAACTCTAGAAATGAAGGTTATGCTGCAAATGTTTTTCAAACATTCATCATGAAATGGTTGATAAACAGTACACATAAAATGTTTAAACAACATTGTTGATCAAATGTTTTTAAACCCATATTTTCAGAATGCTTATTACACTTTCACCTTCAAACATGTCCAAACAAAGATGGCGGTGACCAATAATAGGGGATTTTAGAGTAAAAAATTACTCCTCTTGCAATCCCTGAAATTAAGAATTGAATGGGGGCACAATTTTTTAAGCCACTATCTTACAATTTTAGACATAAAAATAATATTTTCATTAGTGAGCAACCTTAAAGATATACTGAATTTGACCTCTGACCCCATTTTTATTCAGACATTATTATGTTATTACGTTTTTCAAAAATTTGTCATTAAACCTTTAATAAACGGTATACATAAAATGTTTTAAAAACATTATATTATAAATGGTTTTCATACCCATCATTTTTAACCTTTGTCAAATGTTTCCTGTCAAACGTTTGCAAAAGCCAAAAATGTTTACTTGGGTATATATTTCCTGTGTGTATGTAAAGAGGAGGTGTGCTATGCCCAGGTCACACACCGGAGAGGGTGTCACAGTCATTTTGGTGATTATGGAAGAATACAAGCCATGTCAGTTTCTCCATAATTCACCAAAAAGAGTAAGGAGAGTGTGGTCACGTGATAAAAATATCTTTATATATGTACGATGTTCTATGATGCCCTTTGACTGTCCTTAGATTAAATTTCAACAAAGGTAGAATATACTGAGAATAACAGGAAAAATTGGGGACTCGTCTGGGATCTAACCATTTGCCATTTGATCTAACCATTTGATATGACCATTTGATCCAACCATTCAGTTGACATTTTGAGTATTCATTTGATTTTACAATTTGTTACAGTCAACAGTGCTCACCATCTATGGAAGTTCTAGAAACTTTTAAAAAGGATATGTTAATGCAAATAGCACAAGAGTTACAGTTAGAGGTAAAAAGGTCAACACATAAACATGTGCTTAAAAGACTTATTGTTGAACAGTTAGTTGATGAAGACGTTTTACCTGATAGTTGTTAAGAAGTGTATAAGCCTCTACCAATGGACCCTTCTGGGCAATATGAGATCAGGCGATTAGAAATCGAAAGATAGTTAATTCTCAAAGAGCTTGAAGCTCAGCAAAGAAAAGAAGAGCTTGAAGCTCAAAAAAGAAAAGAAGAGCTTGAAGCTCAAGCTCAACAAAGAAAAGAAAAACTTGAAGCTCAACAAAGAAAAGAAGAGCTTGAAGCTCAACAACGAAAAGAACAGCTTGCACTTAAACATGAGAGAAAAATGAAAGCTTTAGAATTATATGCTCGTCGAATTGCCCATGAAGAGTCCATTGCTACTAAATTTGATGTGGGTAAAAATGTGCGACTGGTACCACCCTTTAATGAGTCGGAGGTCGATAAGTACTTTCAGCACTTTGAGAGAGTGGCTCAAAATTTGAGATGGCCCACACACCAGTGGCCTTTGTTGCTGCAAAGTGTTTTTAAGGGGAAGGCCCAAGAGGCATATACAGCTTTGCTGATTTCTGAATGTGTGAACTATGATTGTGTGAAAAATGCTATTTTGAAGGCATATGAGTTGGTACCAAAAGCATATCGGCAGAAATTATCGTAAACAAGAAAGTCAAACTCATGTTGAATTTGCTCATGAGAAAGAATTGTACTTTGACAGATGGTGTAATTCTAGGGAAGTAGATACAGATTTTGAGAAACTTAGGCAAGTCATTTTGATTGACGAGTTCAAAAGGTGTGTTCGTGATGACATTAAAATCTATCTAGATGAACAGAAAGTTGAAAATTTGGCAAAAGCAGCAGCTTATGCTGGTGACTATGCGCTGACTCACAAGTCCACTTTTAACAAGAGTAGATCCTTTGGTTCCACTAAAATGTCTTCTCCTGAAGTAGGCAGGAAATCTGAAAATGTAGATCTAGAAGAGTTCAGATAAGGGTCAAACCTCAAATCAGACAATGAGTAAGGATAGGAAACCCAGATCCTTTGTTCCTGTGTGCCATAATTGTAAAAAAACCTGGGCATGTTATGTCTGACTGTTGGCTCTTAAAGGAGAGAAGAGAAAAAGAGGCAACGCCCAACACCTTTGTGTCTAGCAAATCTAACTGGCGTTTAAATCCGAATAGAGCATAATCCAGTATTGGTTTAGACAAGTCTGAGATCATTAGGGAAGAGTTCAAACCTTTTGTATCTGAGGGTTTTGTATCCTTAGAAAGTAGTTCCAGTCAGGTCCCCATTAAGATATCAAGAGACACTGGGGCTACTCAGTCCTTACTTTTGGAAGGTGTTTTGCCATTGAGTATCATCACTTCTACTGGTGAGAGTGTTATTGCTCAAGGTATTGAAGGAGGATGTGTGAACGTTCCCTTACATAAGGTCAACTTAGTATCAGACTTAGTTACTGGTTCTGTTGTTGTGTATTTTTGTTATTGGGAAATGAGCTAGCAGGTAGAAAGATGGTTGCTGATCCTAAGGTTACTTCTAAGCCAATCACATTGATTAGCACTGAGAAATTAGAAGAGGTTATTCCTGGTATTTTTCCCTCTTGTGCTGTGATTCGAGCTATGACTAAAAAGCCCAAGAAGAACCAAAAGATTGTAAACAATCTACAGATGTCTTAGTTGATTTGTCTGATACATTCTTGAGCAACTATGACCATGATGTGCAAAATCATAGTGATACTAATCCCAAGGCTAGGGTAGATTCTGAAAAACAAGACTTAATTGATTGTGAAGATGTATCACTTCCAAAATCAAAATTGATTTCAGAGCAGGAAAATGACCCTGAACTAGCTCCTTTATTTAAATTGGTCTTGCCACCAGTAGAGCTAGATAAGGTCCCTGTAGGCTATTATGTCAGAAATGGTGTACTTATGCGAAAGTGGAGACCACCAAATGTCCCTGCATTTGAGGAATGGTCGGTAATACACCAGATTGTTGTGCCAAAAGTGTACCAAAATGAAATATTGAAATTGGCTCATGAATATTCAATGGGTGGCCATTTAGGCATCAATAAAACCTACAGCAAGATAACCAAACATTTCTATTGGCCTCAAATTCAGTGCAGTGTGGCAGAATTTTGCAAGACTTGTCACATTTGTCAAATGGTAGGGAAGCCAAGCCCCAAAATTCTGTAGCTCCTCTCAAACCCATCCCAGCATTTGAGGAACCATTTAGCAAAGTGATAATTGATTGTGTAGGCCCCTTGCCAAAAACTTAATCCAGAAACCAATACCTTTTGACCATTATGTGTGCCTCAACCACAAGCCATACCTTTAACCAACATAACAGCACCAAAAATCTCAAAGGCCTTAGTCAATTTCTTTACTTTAGTCGGCTTACCAAAAGAGATCCAGTCAGATCAAGGGTCGAATTTTATGTCAGGACTATTTCAACAGGTCGTATTTCAACTAGGTGCCAAACAAATCAAATCTAGTGGTTATCACCCAGAATCACAAGGTACACTTAAAAGGTTTCATTCTACTTTGAAGAATATGATTAAGACATATTATTTAGACAATGAAAAAGACTGGGATGACGGTATTAGCTTGTTACTGTTTGCGGTTAGGGAGTCAGTTCAACAGTCTTTAGGCTTTAATCCCATTGAGTTGGTCTTTGGTCATTCAGTCTGTGGTCCTCTCAAGCTATTAAAAGAAAACTGGTTGTCTGAAAACACTGAGAGCCTAAATCTGCTAGATTATGTCTCAAAGTTTAGAAATACGTTTAAAAAGGCTTGTGAGCTGGCGCAACAAAATTTTAAAAATTCTCAGTCAAAAATGAAGATGCTTTATGATAGGAAGTTACAAAACCGTGTTTTCAATCCAGGAGGCAAGGTTTCAGTGTCATCACCTGGCCAAAGGAATACATCGCAGGCCAGAGATCTAGGGTGACACCTAGTAACAAAGAGAGTAGGAACTCACCATTGGACTTTTGCACTTTTTAAAAAGTGTGATGGCAGAAACTTAAACCAAGTGTGTGAAGCATATATGATAATACCGTATTTCGAAAGAGGTATAACATAGCTGTTGATTAAAACACTGTTAATCACAAGAATTCAGTGTATAAACAGGACTTATCAAGAGTAATATAGAGCATCTGTACTGATTTGTCTATCCAGAAATTGTGGTTAAAGTACAATTTGTATACTTCTGATTAGTAAGTTTGTAAAAGTTACACATGATATAAATGTTACTTTTGTATTTAGATAAATATGCTTTGAAAAAGGTTATTACCTGTGTATATGTATATTTTTGTAAAATTTTGTAACCCCTTGGCCTCCAAAATTTTTTTTTAAGGGGGGAGGTGTTAAACATATGGGCACTATATAAGTGCATTGTTTAATCTAAGCTTTATGTCTATGTATTGCCATATAAGATAATTGTGTTATTGATTCTTTTTATGTGTCATGCAGTACTGATCTGTTTTTAGACTGGGGAAATTGTTCTAATAACCTCAGTGATTATATTAGTAAATTTGGGGAAACCCAATTACCAGTAATCTCTAGAACTTCCTTGGTGAATCTGGTAACAGGTCTTAAATTCAAGTTAGTTCTGTAACTGTCTAAAAGTTTCCATGCTTGTATATAAACACTGTACACCTGGCCACAGATGAACATAGTATTCTTTGGCTATACAGAAGGCTGTGTCTTAGAGCTACATTGTACTATCAACTGGATATATACTTTTGGTGTACTTTATACTTTGTGATTGACCTATTACTGGGACGAACTGGATACAGTGTCTGGATAGATTTTCTGTGCTTTGGATACTTTTTCATCTGCACATAGTGGGTTGTTCTACCAGAGAGTGGATTTATTGCATTTTGGACATTGTCCATATCTTGAAGCGGATAGTACAGTTGTGCAGACTCTCAGAATATTTCTATACAGACATTTGGTGCAATTTAATATCAAAATGATCACAGGATAAGGACATTTTGTGTTATCAGATACTGAACAGATCACAGGATACGAATATCTGTGTTAGTGGACATCAGACGGATCACAGGACAGATCACAGGACAGATTACTGGATACAGTGGACAAACTTTAGTGTCAGTTACAGTGGCCAGGTCAGATTGGTTTCATTATTGTATCACTGTATGTACTGTTGAGAGCATACCAGTTGACTGTAATCTTTATTTTTAATTGTTAAATAAATTTATAAGTTTTGTAAGATTTTTGTCTTTTCCTATCACAACTTAAAGGTAACTGATAATTGCTACCGAGCTTGCCTGTGACCGTAACACCACTAATAAATAAATCAAGGAATGACCTGTCCCTAGGTCTTACATCACTACATTATTACACTTCAACTCGCTTGGCAGTGAGAGGGAAAGATCTTTTAGGCATCCACCATGTGCAGTAAAGAGAAATAATTGGTCCTGCATTTTGGTCTCACAGCATTTGGATTACACACAGAAATAAACATGAGTTTAGTTCTTTAACCAGCTGAGCTAAAAAGGAATTCCCAGAATCCCAGGGGCTGGTTTCACGAAAGGTCTCAAATCTCAGCTGAGATTTTGTTCAAATCTGAGATTTTTGTCTGAGATGAGATTCTGCTTATGTTGAGATTCACAAAAGGAATCTCAGCTGAGACCAAAATCTCAGCCAGGTTTTGAGTTTGGACCAATCAAAACTGATGTAACATTTTGTTGAGATTAGTGGAAAGTATACACATTTATATTTTACCACTCTACCATATATACTCACATTATAGAACATTTTCAATCAAGCAAAACATTGTCTCTTTACTATAAGTTGTAGTGACATTCAAAAGAACTGATTATAACCGCAAAAGAAGCCACTCATGTAAATTTGTAATGTAAATGTTTACTGTTGTTTGCATACAAACTCTTAATATATTTTCATATTTTGTGTTACAAGTTAAATAATATGTCATACTTCACTATTTTCATTTTGTTTTGTGACTTTTTATTACATATACTCTATTTTATGAAAACTTAAGTCACCCCCTAGGCAGTCTTAGATTTGAGACCAAATCTGAGAAAAATCTAAGCCTGAGATCTTTTGTGAATCCCAGCTGAGCAAAAGGTCTCAAATCTGAGAAAAATCTAAGAAAAATCTTAGATTTGAGACCAAAATCTCAGATTTGAGACTTTTTGTGAATCCGCCCCCAGGGGTTAACAGAACTGATATACGTGAGGACATCCTTGGTGCCACTCTCACCACTTATATCTTTGGTAATAACCTTGGTATTTATATATTGAGCAAAAGCATTCAAACATTGCATAGATCTAACAAGTTAAGTTCAAACATCCACACAATTTCTTATGAGTTCAACGACAAATATTCCGATAAAAATTGCCGGATCTAGATGGTGACCCATATCACCACGAAAAGTTACTCATCTGTTCTTTCTGTCACTGTCAACATTCCATAAAAATTTTGTCAGAATCCTGTTCATGACATTCTAAGCTATTTTGGTAACAAACAGACAAACATACCCTCATGATGCCAATAACATTACCTTCTTGCAGAGGAAGTAAGATTGGAAAAAAAGTACTGATAGCTCTACCCCCTGTGGGATCAGCAGAAAAACGAAAGGTTATTTTCAACCATTAAAGCCATAATTAGGAAGGTCTAGATTGATTCAAAGTATTTTACGTCAAACATGGAAATGCTGTCATAGGAATTATTTATTAATGAATAGTAATGGACTATTCATTCTTTACCATACTTGATATGTTGTGAATATTGGTAAAGGAACTTTGAATAAACTGTTTATTTAAAGATTCAAAGTTGGGGGTTTTATGTGTTGTTCAACAGAGTGGGTCATATTTAGACAGACCCTCAGCATTTATGACTTGTGGCAGTTGAGTCCACACTCAGGTGACAGCCTGTGATTAAATGTCAAACTTGCTAAGCCACTACCTGTAGATTCTGGAGACATTTTGACAATTATGTAGCCTTTTCTCTACTTTTGCCTAAACTTTAGAATCATGTCTCATGGGGTTCTATTCAACAGCCAGGGTCATATTTAGACAAGTCATCAGCACTTGTGGGACTCGTACCTACAGAGGTGACAGTTTATGATTAGAAGACAAACTTACTATTAACTAGGCCACTGGGGACCTAAGAATCACTTCTCAGTTCTTCAAAGAAAACACTGCTGTCTGACTTAATCGGGTCAAGTGCATGCAACTTTACCTTTGGTGAAAACTGGCTGGATGTTATGACTGACAGAGATGATACAAAACCTTGCACTGTAATGGTAGTTTTTGCTGTTTGAGTTGTGCATCTAGGTTCCTCGGTGGTCTAGTGGTTAGCAAGTTTGGCATCTAATCATAGGCTGTCACCTCTGTGTCGGTTTGAGGCTCACAAGTGGCAAGGTTGAGGACCTTCCCCAATATGACCCTGGCTGTTGAATGGGATGTAAAACTCCAACTTTGAGTTGTGCATCCAAGACTTCAAATACCACACCTATACAATTTCTAAAAAAAAGGTTCTTCAGATGCATTAGGTACTACTGGACTGACAATTTTGACTGCTGTAGTTGGTTTTATTTTCCAGAATTTAGTTTCTCTTCATTTTTTATCATAGGCAAGATCACAATGATAGCCCTCCGGCCTGATATGAGTCAAAAACACAATTATGGTTAAAGGTGTACATTCATATTTTAGAAGTGCTATAACTGTACTTTCCCTGTGTAATATTGTATTTTGATTTTAGTGATGAAGTTGTTTGTCTGTTGGAAGGCTAGGTTGTATTAATTGTTGTGTACATTTTTTTTTTATATTTATTTTCTTTTTCAAACATAAAAAACATACAATAATGATAACAGAAAAACATATTACAACAACGGATGCATGGCTACAGTATTTGTCACATCCTTACACTAGGATGATATATAGATATTAATATTTTATTTTCCCTGATATGGCCAAAAGATAGTACATAAATACTGAGTAAATCTTATTTTCGATACAAATAACATTATCCATTTATAGTGTGTTTTGAGATATAGTCTGGATTAGGTTTGAAACAAGCATCCAATTTCTTGTAAAGCGAGCGGAATCATCTGTTATGGCATACAGGTACGATTGTTCATCAAAGACTCGCTTGATATTAAGTTGCAATGCATTAAAACTTGGTTTACGACTCTCTTTAAGACATTTAAATAAGTAGGATTTTACTATTAAGGTTATGGCGTTTATGGAAAAGGTGATAGCACTGCGACCCTTAATTCCAAGTATTATTGATATTTTGTCAAAGTCAAATGCTGAACCTGTTTCCTGGTAAATCCAGTGTTTAAGTAAGTCCCAAATTTCAGTAGAATATAGGCAGTCTACAAAGGCATGAGTTGTTGTTTCAGGCATATTATTACAAAAGCGACAAAGATTGTTGTCAACTTTTTTCATTTTATGCAATAGAGCCTTTGTTCCCAATATGTTATGAAGTATTCTATACTGCAGCCAAATAATCTGGTTATCAAGAATCGTTTTAAAGCAGGTCAGATGTATGTTTTTCCATTCTTTTAATTCTATATTTATTTGAAGTATTTTTTTCCAAGTGTTTATATGGACTAAGTCCTTTTGAGTATCACTTTCTGTGAGCACATGATAGAAATCTTTACAACCTTTCTTTGATTTGTTTATCAATGATATAGTCTTTGGCCATATTGGTTTCTCAGGTAATTTAATCTGAAATCCAGCATCATTTTTATTTCTAAATTTTTCTATTCCTAACCGTATTCTGTTATAGTCTAGGAAATTAAGATTGGTTCCAAAAGTATTTCTAACTTCTTCTAATGTCAACAGGTTACCTTCACTCTTATATAAATCAGCAGGGTAAATTATTCCCACTCTGTACCACTGTGGCAGAAAGAGAGTTTCTTTTGAGATATTTGGATTGCACCATAGTGGACAAATTAGACTATGTGGTTGTGCATTATTCAGTACTGCTTTGAGTACTCTTTTCCAATTTACCAAGATGTCCCCCCAAAATTTGTTTGAAATCTTGTTTGCAATAATATCACACCACGATGGTCCCATATGCAAAAGTTTTTCCAAAGATTTTATGTTATATATACAGAAATCATAGTAGTCAGAATTTTGGTTTTGGACTAGTTTTCTCAACCATGTCAGTTTGAGGGCCGGTATCTGTTTACTTATATCAAGCATTCTCAAGCCCCCCCATTTATAATCCATGCAGATGGTATTTCTTCTTATTTTGTCAGGCTTATTATTCCAAATAAATTTAAAGAATAATCTCTCCAAAGTCTTTATAAAGTTTTTACTAGGATCCGGAATACATAAGAACAGATAATTTAGCTTTGACACTATGAAGGATTTCAGGACTGTTATCTTTCCTATGGGTGACAACAAATGTCGTTGCCATTGGGCAAGTGATGCTCTTATGTTATTTAATGCAGGTTCGTAGTTAAGGCTTGGAACTTGTTGCAAGTTCACTGAGAGAGTAATGCCTAAAAGTGAAAAGCATTCGCTACCCCAATGTAGCTCCTTGTTTACCTTTAGTTTATCCTTGACTCCCCTTTTCTTCCCAATCCAGACTATTTGGGTTTTTTCAGTGTTTACTCTTAAACCAGATATATTGCCAAAAATTTCTAGTATATTGAGAGCTGCTTGGAGGGAGTCTTCAGTTCCATTTAGTATAATAGTGGTATCGTCAGGAAACTGTGTTATCTTTATTTATTTTTGTCTAATCATGATGCCTTTTATATTTTTATTGTTCATAATCATCAGGTACAAAATTTGGGCACACAAGATAAAAAGGTAGGGGGAGATAGGGTCTCCCTGTCTACATCCTCTTTCAATAGGGAAAGAGTTTGATAGGAATCCACACTGGCTAACTGAGGCTACTATATTAGTATTAAACAGTTTGATCCATTGTTTGAAGTTAGTGCCAAAATTTAAAAATTCTAGAACTCGGTACAGGAATGTCCATGACACTGAGTTGAATGCCTTTTCAAAGTCCACCAACATCATTAGGCCAGGAATATTTTCTTTCTCTGTATAATGAAGAAGGTCGTAGATCAAACGAATGTTTTCTCCAATATATCTTCCACTTATGAAACCAGTTTGTGTTCTAGAAATTAATTTGTCCAGGACACCCTTGAGTCTATTTGCTAGGGAAATTGGTCTCCAGTTCTTAAGAAATATTCTAGGTTAGTTGCCTTTTGGGATACAAGAGATTAAACACCGCCGCAACGATATGGACATTTCTCCTTTAGTATAGGACCATTTATACGCTTTTAGTACAAAAAACTTTAAGTTTTTCCAAAAAAATTTTAAAAACTCAGCAGGGTAGCCATCGATACCTGGACTTTTTCCATTTTTCATTTGTTTTAAGGCCTGACCTATTTCTTCAATGGACAGTTCATGTTCTAAACCCTTAGCTTCCACTGAAGAAAGCTTTGCTGTTTCTAGATTATTCAAAATTCTTTTCAACTGTGGTTCACATCCATTTTTTGGTTGTGAAAAAAGTCTTTTATAAAAGGTTTGAACTTCATTCAGAATTTCTTCTTGGTTCAATATATATTGACCATCTGATTTTTGTAGCCTTTTGATAGTTTTGTCTATGTATCCTTTATTCTCTAGGGATGACAATAATTTGGAAGGTTTTTCACCATCTTTTAGCCATGTTGCGCGAGAACGAACCTTTGAGGCTTCTTGTTCTATTGCTCGAAGTTTCACAAGAGCCTCCTTCGTACTAATTAATACGTTTATATTTTTTGCATCACATGTTGCTTTAAGTTGTTCGATCTCTTTTTCTAAATTATTCTTTAAGTTGGCATTTTCCTTTTTAAGGCGAGATGCAAATTTAATAGTTTCTCCTCTAATCTTTAGAAGAAGGACCTCCAGAAATAAATCATCAGGAATGCTCATGTGAATATCTAGATCGCTAATTTGATTAATGGTGCATGGATTATATACTAATGCAGCATTGTTCAGTTTTGCTGAATCTATTATGTTGTTCACCATAATCAAATAATCTTTATTTTCCAGAAGAGAGCAATTTAATTTCCAGGTTCCCCTCCCCCTATTAAAGTTACATAACGTTAACTTTAACTCTATTATTGAATGATCCGATCTGTAACCCGGCTTTATATTACTACTCTTTATGTGGTCACAAAGATTATCAGAACACTTGCTTGATTGGAGTTTTACGACACCAAGTGTACCGCCTGGTGGACGGGTGGAGAAGACGGAAGGTATCAACTAAGTTTTGTTCGGATATTATGTCTATCAGGCGAGCACGGGCATGTGGGTTAATAATTGTTTTGTAGTTGTGACAATCCATTTCGGGGTTTAATACCAGATTAAAATCCCCACATATGATTGTATAGTCTAGTTCATTGTTTATCAGAATATCATTTAAATTATCATAAAACCACGGAGAATCTATATTGGGTCCATAAATATTGATTATTTTTAAAGTCATGTTATCTAATTTTAGATCTATGAATATTATATTATTTGAGTCATCACAGTAGCTGTCCAACATTTTGTATTCAAAGTTGTTTTTTAGCATTATTGCCACCCCCCGAGCATTTGACCTATGTTCATTGATTAGTATATGGCCTTGCCATAGTTTATTCAAGAGTTTTAAATCCTTTTCAATCCAATGGGTATCTTGTAGACAGATTATTGAGGAGTTTAAATTTTGTAAATAGTTTAAGACATCAGTACACTTATTCATATCTCTTAGACCTCGACAGTTTGCTGACAATATACTCAGTTCATTTAATAACAACATGACATTGTTGTGGAAGACTCCCTTTATGTTTACCAAAATTGACATTCATAATAACTTTTATTAACGAGATATATAACATTTTTATTAATCGAATGTTATTCTTGAAATAACGAAGATTAAGCCATATCTTAGCAAGGAGCATTTTTTTAAAGTGATTAACGTAGCCTTCTATGAACCAAAAGTTGAACATGACAACAAACATATAAACACCGAAACAAATACATATGTACATTACAAAATTTATCTAAGAACTTAGAAAGGACGAGTTTCAGAGGTCATAAAAAAGGAAGTATACTTTGCTATGCATATACACTTTAGGTAAAAACATTTATTTTGTATTTGGACGTTTTAACATTAAGTGCACCAAAGGGCTTCTATTACCTTTAGGTAAAGGTTAACTTTTGTATTACATATTTTGACATTAGTTGCTCTCAAAGTGCCACTTTTACCCTTACTACATGGCTTCATGCTCGTGTTTGGGCCATTGGTATGTGGAAGTGTTTATTTAAAAAAAAAAAACAAAAAAAACTGTAGTTCTTTACTGTTGATAAATGTCCAACAATATTTCAAGTCAGGATTAATGATTTAATGGCCAGCATGTAGTTTGACTTTTCACGCTACTACCAGAAAATAATTTGACATTTTTTAACACACAGTATAGTGTGCAACAGAGGAAACCACTGTGGAGCACCATATGACCTCTCATTACTCTAGGCATACTAAACTGTATATAGGAGCTGTAAAGCACCACTTGACAGCTCATAACTGAATACAAAAGTAATCCATAACCAATCCATACACTTGTTATAAAACACCGCATGATGGGTTGTCGCAGAATTCACTGTAATTTAAGAAGCTGATTTTTATCTGTAATTAAGCATTAACACACTTAGTGTATAGAGCTACAATGCTTGGAAACTGGCCTTTTTTTTGCCCCACCATGTTTTGGTCTTTAGTGCAAAAACATAAGTAACTTACACAAGTCTTTCCCTTTGTTATAAAGCACCATTTGACAACTTATTGGTGGATACACAAATAGTCTTCAACCAATCTATACATTTGTTATCAATCACCATATGACAAGCTATCAAGGAATACACAAATATTTTAACAAGATTATTTCTATTTGTAATAAAGCATTAACACACTTGGTGTATAAAGCTACAGTGCTGGCAGATTGTTAATGCATATTTTGTGCCCTTTCACATGACCCTGTTTTAATCTTTGGTGCAAGACATAAGTTTGTGACTCACACAAATCATTCTCTTTGCTATATGGTACCATTTGACAGCTTATTAACCTCTATTTGTAGTAAGACATCAACACAATTGGTACATTAAAATTATAATATTTGGAGATTTAGTGCATATTTTGCTCCATCCCATGACCATGTTCTGGCCTTTAGTGCAGGACATAAGTAAGTAATTTAATCTTTTCATTTAATATAAAGCACCATTTGACAGCCTATTGCTGAATAAACAATACTCCACAACCAAACCATACAATTGTTGTAAATCACTGTATGACAGGTTATCAAAAAATTACACCAATAGTCTAAGAAGATAATTTCTATTGCAATAGAGCATTAACACACTTGGTGTATAAAGCTACAATACTGAAAGACTGTTAATGCATTTTTTTTCTTTTTTTTTTCTTGCCCCACCACATGACCATGTTTTGGCCTTTGGTGCAGGACATAAGTAAATAACTTGCGCAAGTCTTTTCCTCTATTATAAAGCACCGTTAAACAGTTTATTGATGAATACACAAATAATTTAACAGAATGATATTTATTCTGAGTACCACATTGTCACACTTAGTATACAACTCCACATTCTCGGGAGACATTAATGCACCTTTTATGCTCTACCACATAACCTTGTTTTGGCTTTTGGTACAGGACATAGGTTGATGGTCCTTTTCCTATGATATCAATAACTCATTGCTGTTACTAAATGAAGACATATTTACAAGTTTCGTTCTACAGTCTGGGTTGAAAAGTAAGAAACTTTTGAGAAGGACATTGTGTAAGTATGCAACACACACAAATCTTTCTATTTGTTATATGGTACCATTTGACAACTTTTAAACTTCTATTTGTAACAAAAGCATCAACACAATTGGTATATTAAAGTTTGGAGAGTTAGTGCATATTTTGCTCCAACACATGATCGTGATCTGGCCTTTAGTGCAGGACACAAGTAGGTAATTTGATCTTTCCCTTTAGTATAAAGCACCATTTGACAGCTTATTGCTGAATAGACAATGCTCCACATCCAAACCATACATTTGTTATAAACCACTATATGACATGTTGTTGAGGAGTACACAAATAGTTTAAGAAGATGATCTCTATTATAATCCAGCATTAACACACTTGATGTTTAAAGCTACAATACTGGAAGACTATTAATATACATTTTTTTTGCCCCACCACATGACCGTGTTTTGGCCTTTGGTGCAGGACATAAGTAAATAACTTGCACACACCTTTCCCTCAATTATAATGCACCATTAGACAGTTTATTGATGAATACACAAATAATTTAACAGAATGATTTCTATTCTGAGTACCTCATTGTCACACTTGTTATACAACTTATTATTATCGGGAGACATTAATGCACCTATTATGCCCTACCACATGACCTTGTTTTGGCCTTTGGTACAGGACATAGGTTGAAGGTCCTTTTCCTATCATATCAATAAGTCCTTGCTGTTACCAAATGAAGACATATTTACCAGTTTTGTTCTACAGTCTGGGTTAAAAAGGTAAGTACCACTTAAGATGGACATTGTCCAGCATTACTGTATTAGTCAACACAGTTAACAAATAGGTTCCCAGTAATATTAAGATGTAGTGGTAACACAGTTAACAAATAGGTTCACAGTAATATTAAGATGTAGTGGTAACAGCTTAATTAAACATGAGGTAACCACTGTATTCCTCTTTATACCAAAAACAATATCACGTTTGCTTAAATAGTAATTAACTTGTACTTTTGGCTTGAGCTACAATGTTACAATGGTTCAGTTATTTACTATCTTTTGCAATAAGTTTCTAAAGTTTTTTTTCCCCCTGACAATATATCACACATTGTTGGTTACCTTGTTACTTATGATGGTGACTTTATTTTAGGGTCTTCTTACATGCTTTATCAATTTTGTCATAGAAAAAGGATCTTAACTGTTCTGATCCCCTTGTCATGAGGTGTAATCCGTCCGGTAGAAAACATTCTGTCAGAGGGTTCTTATTACTATCCAGAAAGGGTGTGTATGTTGGTATGTAAAAAACACCAGGCTGGGAGTTCAGATTCTGAAGAATCCTATTGTATATTATTCTTACGTTATTTCTTCGTCCATAATCCCATGGCCTAGGTATAATGGATGAGATTAAAATTGTTACTTCCTGATTATTTGTACGTATTGTATCTATAATTGTTGTGTATATTTGTTGACAGTCAATAGAAAGGCTAATTTTGTACTAAATAGGTAATGGTCAAATGTGTCAACTTAGGTGATGTTTGTTTTGGGTACTGGAATATTTTGCCTTGGAAAATTTGGTTAGTTTGGTGGATTTGGAGGGAATTTTGAAGTTTGAATTTGGTCAGTGGGTGTTTAGTGTTAAAAGTGTTTGGATGTGGAATTGAGCTGTTTAATACTTGGTTTTGGAAACTGTTTGGTAAGTGAATTTCAACTATTGTGTCTGTTATATTCAACTGAATTTTAATGTAAATATATGTACTCTAGTTTTATAATTGTTGATGCTGTAAGCGGAGTGAATTTAATTCTTATGATAGAAGCAAGCATTATATGAGTATTAATAGACAGTGTGTACATGTAGGGGTTATTTGGAAGGTACATATTTGCTGTACTTTGTAATACAGGGTATTTGTCTGGAGTTGAGTTTTAATACTATCTTCAGTATCAAATGTATTTAGATCTGGTATATCTTTCCAGGTGTGCAAATAATTGGTTGAGCAATTCCTAATTGGTTGTTCTGTGGTTATTACAGATGATTGTTTGGTTCAGTGCAGTTTGCCATCCATTGAGATCACATACACTACACATGTATTTGAAGGATTCATAGTCGGTGTTTTGAATGGGGTAATTTGAACATTGATTGTCGATAATATTATAATTTCAAATGTTTTAGTCAGATATTATTGGTTAGTAAATTTAGAATGTATGCAATTAAAATGGATTGATTTGGTAGATTATTAAATGGTTAGATTATATCATTAATAAGGAAGTATGATATGACATGTAAATAATCATATGGAGTATGTAGTTATATAATGTAAATATGGCTTGCTTTTATTATGGTCATAATATTTTAAGAGATACAATATTAATAATAGTAGTACAATACTATTACACTAATGATAGTGTTGTATCTTTTGTTAAGGGTTTTCTTGCTGTGTAAGAATAAAGAAGATGAGCACTGAGTCTGGACATTTACTGTGTGATCCCATCCCACTACACCTGTATATAATATATATTTCCCTCTATATAATACCCATATAAATGAACAGCTTGGAAGAAAACAGCTTATAAAATGTAAACAACAGATGTTTTATTTCAATTCTTCTCAAAATTCAGGCCGAAAAATATAGATGGCGTCTATGCTGTTGTCTAGTCTTTTATCAAAGTAACACACAAAAACAGGAGCACTCGGAGAGGCAGATCTCCGCCAAGGGATCACATATCCTGAAAATTTCATCAAAATCCGTCCATAACTTTTTGAGTTATCTGTCTTTAAAAATTACATTTCACGGATCCAGACGATCCAGAAAGTGATCCGGATTACTACCAAAATTGAATCATTTCTTCCTATTACCTTTTCAGGCATATCCTGAAAATTTCATCAAAATCCATCCATAACTTTTTGAGTAATCTTGTTCACAAACAACCTACAAACTCACAAACCCACAAACAAACCCAGGCAAAAACATAACCTCCTTGGCGGAGGTAATAATTAATTTAATTAAGATTGACAGGTTTAGTTAACTGGCAAGCTCTGTATATGATCCCCTGTCTTGGTGGATTTTTTCTGTATTTGGACAAGAAGACACAATGGTGACAGGGGAGGCTATGGCGGATTGGCACCACTGTGTCTTCTTTGTATGACCTGGCTGTCATTGGATTAACATTAATTGCCTTGTTTTATGTTCAGTTACTCCTTAGATTCTGTCAATTGATGGAGATTAAGTGCTATAAAAGTCCATATTAGATTAGATCAGATTTTGTGGAAGTGAGAGGTCAGGTGGACACTACAATAACAATCAGTTGACTAGAGAGTAAACTAGCTATAAAAGTTGAACCCAGTGTCTGGGATTCATGCCATGACCCCAAAAGGTCAGAGCTACAGTTCAGGCACTGTGAAAGGTCACATCTGCTACCTGTGATAGCCTATACAATGGGTCTTATTCTCATGATGCTAGAAGACACACAGGTCAACTTAAGGCCAGGCTAAAGTTCAACTCCAAGGTCAGATTTGCATAACACAGTAAGAAGACATTTGAGAAATTTATTACAAGTTAGTAGAAACTATACAAAATCAGAGCAGACTTTTAAAATGAATTTTAAAAAGCACCTTTAGACAGTACCACAGTAAATAATTATCACGTATCACGTATAAGAGTTAGTAAATGATTAGTAGTGTTACTAGGACAATACCTCAGCATAAATCAGAGGGGAACTCATGTGCCTGTGTGTAGATCAAGCTCGAGGTCGAAAGGTCAAATCAGTGTCGAAAGGTAAATCTGATAGGGGGAACCAGGGTCCGCCTGGCCCAGCCTGTTTCTAACACTCCCTAGCCCACATCAATCCAAAACTGGAGACCTCCCTTCTGGTGGGACAACCAGAAGGGGTCAAGGCCAGAAAGGGTCAAACTAGACAAGTAATGATCCCAAAAAGTTGACCAAGCTCAGGGGAATATGAGCCTAGGATCCAAGATAAGCTTTGGCATTGGATCATTTTGCTAAAGTGTCAGTCTGGTAGGGATTACCCGATTGTAATCAGGCCTGCCTGTTAACCCCTAGTCCTGCTTCCTGTGGCTGGGGTGAGTCACAGGTAGAAAAGGTGAAGACAATTTTGTAACAGAGGGGGGTTTGTGGGTAAATTCATAGGTCTTGATGGTTTGCTTTCTTATTTCAAAGTGAAGGGAGGTTTCCCGCCCAAGTTAATGCTACCTAAGGATGATTATGATTGGATGATTCAAACCAAAACACCCCACAAGGGATGCTAGTTGGACCTACAGATTTAAGGTAGAGCCAACTGCTATGGCAGGCCCCTGTATGGCCGTGCCCATTAAACTTGCCCATTACAGTTGACTGGAGAGTAAGCTAGCTATAAAGTTGAACCCAGTGTCTGGGATTCATACCATGACCCCAAAAGGTCAGAGCTACAGTTCAGGCACTGTGAAAGGTCACATCTGCTACCTGTGATAGCCTATACAATGGGTCTTATTCTCATGATGCTAGAAGACACACAGGTCAACTTAAGGCCAGGCTAAAGTTCAACTCCAAGGTCAGATTTGCATAACACAGTAAGAAGACATTTGAGAAATTTATTACAAGTTAGTAGAAACTATACAAAATCAGAGCAGACTTTTAAAATGAATTTTAAAAAGCACCTTTAGACAGTACCACAGTAAATAATTATCACGTATCACGTATAAGAGTTAGTAAATGATTAGTAGTGTTACTAGGACAATACCTCAGCATAAATCAGAGGGGAACTCATGTGCCTGTGTGTAGATCAAGCTCGAGGTCGAAAGGTCAAATCAGTGTCGAAAGGTAAATCTGATAGGGGGAACCAGGGTCCGCCTGGCCCAGCCTGTTCCTAACACTCCCTAGCCCACATCAATCCAAAACTGGAGACCTCCCTTCTGGTGGGACAACCAGAAGGGGTCAAGGCCAGAAAGGGTCAAACTAGACAAGTAATGATCCCAAAAAGTTGACCAAGCTCAGGGGAATATGAGCCTAGGATCCAAGATAAGCTTTGGCATTGGATCATTTTGCTAAAGTGTCAGTCTGGTAGGGATTACCCGATTGTAATCAGGCCTGCCTGTTAACCCCTAGTCCTGCTTCCTGTGGCTGGGGTGAGTCACAGGTAGAAAAGGTGAAGACAATTTTGTAACAGAGGGGGGTTGGTGGGTAAATTCATAGGTCTTGATGGTTTGCTTTCTTATTTCAAAGTGAAGGGAGGTTTCCCGCCCAAGTTAATGCTACCTAAGGATGATTATGATTGGATGATTCAAACCAAAACACCCCACAAGGGATGCTAGTTGGACCTACAGATTTAAGGTAGAGCCAACTGCTATGGCAGGCCCCTGTATGGCCGTGCCCATTAAACTTGCCCATTACAGTTGACTGGAGAGTAAGCTAGCTATAAAGTTGAACCCAGTGTCTGAAATTCATACCATGACCCCAAAAGGTCAGAACTACAGTTCAGGCACTGTAAAAGGTCATATCTGCTACCTGTGATAGCCTATACAATGGGTCTTATTCTCATGATGCTAGAAGACACACAGGTCAACTTGAGGCCAGGTTAAAGTTCAACTCCAAGGTCAGATGGCAGATCCAAGGTCAGATTTGCATAACACAGTAAGAAGACATTTGAGAAATTTATTACAAGTTAGTAGAAACTGTACAAAATTAGAGCAGACTTTTAAAATGAATTTTAAAAAGCACCAAACCCCAACTAGAAGTGAGAAGGGATGTGGGTAGCAAAAGTAGTGGGAATGATGGAAGGGGCTTGAGAAGCATTTTGCAAATATGTCCATACAGCCGAACTATGCCAGAGTCCATGTGCCATAATATTTTGTAATGCCACATTATGGTCAAAGGCAAAAGTAGCCCCAGAGCGCCTGAATGTGTGGAAACCGAATCCTTTAAGAGGAAAATTTTTGAATGCAAGGACCTTTTTCAGTGCATTTCGAATATGTGTATCAATGACCTGATAATGAGGATAAGAAAAATGAGCAAATAGGGGGAAAGAAGGCAGAAGTGGCCTGGATTTCAGGAGTGCTTGCAAGGCCCTAACTGGACACAGAAAAATGTTCTGAATGCTAGGAATCTGAATCACATGGTGTGATTTCTTGTCTTGAAGTGTTTTGGTCCATTTGATTATTAGGTGAGCCCCAGGGGGGCCAAATATGAGGTCCTGTCGCAAGAAATGCTTTCTGCTGTCAAATGCAGCCAAACTATGAGGGGCAATGTTCGACATTCTCAAAAATCTGAAGTATGCCAGCAAGAAAATTGACCTATACAAAATAGGATCTGGTAGTATGTCACATGCCAATGAGATATGATATAACATTTCAATAGAAAAGATCCCTCTAGGTGTGGGAGAAAAGATTGAATTGATGGATATGCTTCTGAGAAATCTTAGCACCATCTCAGGTCTAGGCTCAAGGTTAAAATGAAGTGCTAATGGAGAAATGGAGGAAAGGTAGTTGCGAATCACCTTGGGGGAGATGGCATTATTATGCAAATACTCTAGGAAATTCAAAATGTTGTGTACATTAATGGCTATTGGTAGTTGCAAGAAAGTAAGAAAAGCCAGGAAAGTTCTGAAGTGTCCATTCTGCGCTGATACCGTAGAAGGTCTGTGTGAAGATGAGGCCCTATCCCAAGCCGATTCAAACAGGTGACTGGTATGTTCTGTGGCACCTGAAATCATATTTCAAGGTCAAGGTTAAAATGTTGAGGTTAAACCTTATCCCAGATATAGTTAAATTTAAGGTCTAGAAGCAAATCTTGGTGAACTGGCTTGTCAGAATACAACCTAGAAAGAAGGTCGGCCTAGATATTGTAGCAACCCCTGATATGCTCAATCTGAAAGGAAATGTCAAAAATTGCAGTTATTAGCCATAGATTCCTTATACAGGCCCCCAAAAATGGATCCTTGGTCCTGCTGGATGCCACCACCTGGACCACTGCCTCATTGTCACAGAAGATATTTACTTGTGAGTGCTGCCACAGTGGGCCCCAAAGCCTTAATGCTACGATGATATTTAGTATCTCTAGATGCACAATTTTTAGGTCAAAACCAGGAATGGCTGGTACTGGGGTTGAGTAGACTCTATTGTGTCATATGGCTCCCATGCCTGAGAGACAGGCATCTAAGTGAAGGGCCTCAGATTCAGGGATGTAAGGCTTCCTAAAGATGGTAGTACCATTGAAGTAGAGCAAAAACTTCTTGAACCATTCCAGATCCTGAAAAAAGCTTGTGGAAAGGTAAATTTTTTTCTTATGGCTGTTATTGCGAAAGAGTTCCAGCATCCTGTTAATAAATGTCCTGGCGGGAACTACATATTTGTGGATGTAAATTAGCTTACCCAATTGTGACTGAAAATTCTTCTTAGATAGATATTTCTTGTTGGCTACATGGAGATATTCTTTATGGATGGCCATTAATTTGTCTTGGTCAATACTAAGAGAGGCGTCAGGTATGTTTATATGCACCCCAAGGCAGGTCAAAGTTTTAGAAGGAGGAGACAGCTTCTGCTGATTAATAGGTAGACCTAGACGTATCATAAGTGCATGTAAGTCGTTAAAATGACGCGTTGCATCACAAGCATCAGTAATCCCTACATAATCATCAATGTAGGGAAAAAATTTTGCCCCATGCTTCTGCATGATACACATGACGGCGTCAGATACCATCTGGAATGCTGCGCTCCCATGCATCAACCCAAACGTGACGCATTGGTCCAGAAAGTACAGGCCATTCCAGTGGATACCAAATTTTAGAGCGTCAACCAGATCTACCTTAAGGTTCCTAAATGCTCTTGCTACATCAATTTTGTAGACCACAGGGTCATTTTTGACATTGAGTATTGCCTGAACTATATCATCAATTGTAGGAAACCTCAAGGTGAATTCATGACCATCAAAGTGATTCTTGATCACAGAAGTGCCATAGGGATGAGATAAATTTAAGATTACACGACGTTTGTCCCTATCTTTGGGCCTGGTAAGGAGGGGAGAGCAGTGAAAGTGCTGGGAATCAACCTGATCCAATGGCCCTAACATGGCCCCTAGAGCATACTCATTCTCCAAATATTCTCCAATTGCATTTGGAAATTGGTTAGCTGAATGATGATTGCTGACTGTGTTATTAGAAAGCTCATGTGAGTGCAACAATGAAAGTGGGAAACCAAATTTAAGGTATTGCAGTAAAAGTGGGTCATGATAGTCCCTAAGCTCACGTTCCCACTCATTTATATTTAAACCAGAAATCAAGGGGATCCTGGCCTGGGCATAATTAGGAACACCTGTGTTTCAAATTACGTCTGCGACTTTTAGATAAGCATCAATTGACTCAAACTTTTGAGGGGCCCTATCTGGACCAATGAATTCTTTAGAATGATGGTTAAGGAAGCCAATGCTTTTACTCGGAAGTGACACGTCTCTGGATACCCCATTTTTATGCACCTGAGGCCCCAAATGTGCCTCAATGCCACTTGGAATACTGCTCTGATTCTGATAAGATTGGTTAGTATGACATGTATTAGTATGACCATCATGCTCTGTCCAGCATGGCCCATTGACCTGCATTATGTCAGATTCAGTCTCCTGGGGTACTAGTTCACAGCACTCATCAGCTAACCTGTCAATGATATCAAGAATATGTTTTTCATATGAACAACCATATTTTGTTCCAGCTATGCTGGTCATCTAGAAAATTTTCATATGCCAATTTGGCCTCGTCCCTTGTTGTATTATCAATACAAATGTCATCTGTATCATTACATACTGATCAGTACATTTGGGTTCTAAACCATATGCTTAAGACCCCAATAGGAGTCTTGGAACAATGCATAAGTCTGCCTATGCCCTCAACAACCATGAAATAGTAAAAACCAGCAATTTCCCCATTTTCGATAGGATGTATATACACCAAATCACAGCCAGAAGGCCATTGTACGTTATTGCAATACAAAAAATCAACATCATACAAACCCAATACACAATTACCTCCAACATTACAATATTCCAATCCCCCATCAGCACCAGCAGCATGCAATATGTTGTAAGCATCTCCTACACGATTATACTTCATTTCCTCACAGCAGCTGTTAATATTGTTAGTATTGCATACAAACCTGATACCCACATTAGTATTGTTATCTGGAACCTTCATTGATGTGTTCCTGTGGCTACATTGAACCAGATTAGCACCAGTTGTCTGGATACGACTGTAACTGTCAATAACAGCAACATGTGAATATTTGAAATCAACATGTGTATTCTTTACATATTTTTCATCAACAGAAGTACTTTCATCCACGCTATTAACCTTGAAAGTACCTTTTGACAGTCCCACATCATGTATTACTTGTGACCCAGCAATAGGATCATTACATTGGTTACAATAGCATATTTGGTCACAACCACAGACATTATGAATAACATTCTTGTCACGTGACTCAGATTGATTAAAGCCACACAAGATTTTCCCATTAATACGTGTGTTTTGACACTTATTACCTAATAGTTTCCCATAACAATTTACACATTCTATGTCCCGTCCCCATTTAGGTGTTATTGTCTTGGTCCCACTGTGACTGGCGGTAGGTCCAGGTGATGGCCCTACATATTATTTACTGTTTTGTCTATCTAGCCCCCTCTGTTTTGAATAACACTTTGTCTCTGGATGAGTGGAACTCTTACCCAATTTCGAACAGAATGTACATATGTGTCGTAAGTTACCATGATTGGCTTCAAAAGTACATGTCCCCTCGTTATAGTAAATTTTCCTATGAGCTCCCTGAGAAGATGAGATGTTTGCATTTGCCATTGCTATCTGCGAGGTTGACAATCTGTTGAGTGACCATTGAGTCTGGTCATCCCATGAGAGAGTTCCCTGCTCCATTTCATGCATGGAGTTGGCGTAGGCAGATTGAACTGCTACCCAGGGGAGAGAAGTCGCATCTCTGAGGGCCATAATAGTCTGCAAGAGGGCTTTCTTTACTATGACTGGATCTTGAATATGGTAAATGTTGTTAAGCTGACCTACTGCCCATTCAGGAAGTGACAGATCATCATACACAATTCTTTTCTTACCACTAGTGTTGTGGTAGCCCTCATTTGGCCACCGTAATTCAGGAATTGACATAATGGTATCAGTAGTGTTATAGTGTCCGGACTTCCGAACATGTTGATTCTTACCTATGGCAGCTTCCTGTTTGGCCTGTGCTTCATATGTTGCCATAATCTGAGCGACTGACTGTGAAATGTTTGGATTTTGCCTCAGTGAATTTATGCTAGGTAACACACCATCAGTATTGAACACAGACTGCTGATGTTCGCCTGCTGACTGGCCTACTGCAGCTCGTGCCTGACAAGCCTGAGTGTGGGGCCCTGAGGAAACATTCGCCTGGAGTGGAAGCATGGGCCTGACTGTATTGCATGTGGTGGCCCCAACCGACTGATGCTGTGTATTAAGTGTAGTTTGTGATGCGATGGGCTGAATTGAGTGTGACCGAGGAGCTTGAGGAGTGGAAGCCACAGACTTATTGGTTTCCAGTTCATTAACTCTTCTGATTAACGCTTGGTTGGTCATGTCAATCTTTTGCAAGTAGGCTAGTATGGAATCTGACTTGTCAGGGATTTGGGCATCATTTCCAACTGTTGAAGGTGGAACATTACTTACAGTTTGTTCTGGTAGTTGTAGAAATGAGCCATCCAGGTCCATGTCCTTGTCAGCCCCTTTTCTTGTGGAAATTGTCCTCGTCCGTGGGGAAGATGCACCTTTTTTCTTATTGCCTGGTGTTTTCTTCGCTTTCCTAGGCATTGTGGCTAAAATCACTAAAATAGTTGACTAAAAACACTAAAATAATCCAGTATAAATTCAATATCCAGACCAATTAAATTCATAGGTCTTGATGGTTTGCTTTCTTATTTCAAAGTGAAGGGAGGTTTCCCGCCCAAGTTAATGCTACCTAAGGATGACTATGATTGGATGATTCAAACCAAAACACCCCACAAGGGATGCTAGTTGGACCTACAGATTTAAGGTAGAGCCAACTGCTATGGCAGGCCCCTGTATGGCCGTGCCCATTAAACTTCTAACAAAACACATCTGTGGTCTTATTTAGTTAAAAGGTTTTTGTTGGACATGTGGTAAGTTTTTAGGGATATAATATATTGTGATTTTTTTTTCTGCATTGTAGTATCAGTCTAATTGAATTTTGACATTTGACCAAAAATTCAGAATATACAAACTTGATAAAAAAATTCATAAAATATTTTGACAGTTGCTCAATCAGACAGAATTTCTCTGTGTTTTTCAGTAACCGCCCACTTCTTACACAAAAGTATTTTGATTGGAGTTTGACTAAGCATAACTTACGAACTCAGATCTTTGAACAGTTTTATTTAAATTATATTTGAGAGCTTTTCTTTTATTTGTCAGTGTCCAATATTTATGATTAATATGTGGTTCTTCCGCTCAGTGATTATGACCATATATGGAAGCCCCCTTTACGTATTTCCAAAGAAACCATTTCAATTTTATTTTTACTAAAATGATCATAAAAAACATTAATGGGTTCATTGTTATTCATTTTAACCTATATGTGTACATTATGTGTCGATCGACTTAATTATTTATTTGGGGTTTTATTTCTCTTTCATCACTGTACAGGTCATTATTATTATATATTTATTCATCATAGTGGCATGTATTTATACTTTTCGAGAAAGTGGGGCCTCACCGTGGCTGAAAGATAATCAGGATCTGCAAAAAACATACTGGTTAAATCCGCCAAAATCTTCATAACAGGCAAAATATTACAGTGAGAAAATTGTTTTAACTAGAAAACAAGTTTTTTTTTTACACCAATAACAAAAAGGCTGAAGTAGAAAGCACTCATGAAGTGCAAACCTCCGCCAAGTCTGCTATTGTGTCTCCACATTGTAATTTTCCCTGAATATTGATTTTTAAAAAACTTCTACTGCTCAGCCAGTGAATTTCGTCACCCCAGTGAAGTTCGTCACCTGCATTTTATGGCAATATTAAAGAGTTTTTCCTGTGAACTTTCGGTATACATGTATACCTTGTTGCTGAAAGCAGCTATTCTATTTATTTGAATATTGCCTATCCTTGGCCATTTTTACGGCAGGTGACGAACTTCACTTGGTTGACGAAATTCACTGGCTGAGCAGTAACCTTTATAGTGAGACAGCATCACCATAGCCTTGTCACAGGCGTTAATATGTATAGTATAGACAACTGTTTGGTTACATTATAATTATTTTTCATCATGTTCTCACATATTTATGTAGCTTAGCTAGCTGAGGAGAATGTCTCCCAGACAAGAAAGGCCTCTGATACAGTGTGCATTATGGAAAAACATATTTCACGTTTGCATGCATTATGGCTCAGAAATAGAATGACAATAATGAAAATTAGTTGGGCTGTTAAAACAGAAAAAAAAATTGTGTTCAGAATATACGATCCTTTTGAAAACTTGAATTATACCTTCCTTCGACATAAAAAATGATAAAATAATAAAAAAAATTAAAGCCGTATGGGTTCATTAGTTTGAAAACAGAACCTCCCTAGGCTGCCAAGAAAAAAAAGAAAAAGATTTTTTATATCTTTGCCGAATCGCACACGTGGGAACTCACTTTAATGTTAAATACGCGAAGTTTCAATCACAACGTAGAAGTACTATATATAAGGTAATGACAATATATAAACAAGTATCAGGGGTATACCGGGAAACTGAACAGTACTGATGTAAACACAAGGGTTCAATGTGCGTGTTTATTGACAGATTTGGTGAGAGAAAGCTCTTGAATTGAATGTATTTGGTAGAAGTGGATTGATACGCAAGTTCTATGTGTCTTTAAACTTTTTTCATTACCTTTGCTGTACAGGTAAGTTTTACGGGTTTTTTTGCCTTATATTTCTCCCCTCCTAAAATCGGCAAAACTTGAACACAGTATTGCTTATTTAGTCTTGTCTTGTGTTAATTAGCTTGATTTTTTGGGTAAATATATGTATGGACTTAAGCGCGCCATATACTGTAAATAACAGATGTATCGGGCCGTTTAGACACCAGCGCCAGGTCGAAACGGCTCACTGCGCCGTTTCAACACCACGGTTAATTTACGTAAGATGTTGGTGTAACTCAGAACCAAATTCAAAACTTCATTTTTTATCTAACAATATTTTATATGTATATCATATTTTATAAATAGAATACAATTCTCGGACTTGCAAGCTAGTACATAAGGATATATAAGGTGCGTGTATATCAAATAATTTATATTCTCGGACTTGCAAGTGATCAAGTGATGTAAATTCGCCACTTTTTGGTTTTTGTCAATTTAGTAGCACAAATATGGAAAATGTGTCATAATTTTGTTGCATATATATAGAAAAAAATACTTATCTATTGCCCTACATGATAATCAACTCATTCATATTCATGAGGATATATGAAAAGGTGTTGAAATGGCGCACACATTGAGTGCGCCAGGTCGAAACGGCGCATGGAGCTGAAACGGCCCGTAACATCAATATAATTTTGGCGAAAATGTCAACAACATTACTAGTAGCCATTTTATCAGAGGACTTTTAGGACGTTTTGGTGGGTGTTAATGTAATTTATGAATTAAATTGGCACCCTAAGTTGGCACACATGAAATCAACGTATTGTACAGTGCCTGTAGTGTCCGAGAACCTGATTATACATTATTTCTGCCAATTTAAGCAGTGTACAAAATAAGGACGGAGAAAGGAAACCTTTAAAATTTGAGTACAGTGCCTTAAACTATTTTGACTGACTGTTGAACAGGATGTAAAACCCCAACCTTGACCTTTATGGGGGGTGGGGAGGGCTCGCTGGTACAGTGGTTTACAAACTCCCCTCCCAGCTCTGAGGTCGTTGGTTCAAATTCCAGACCCAAACCAGTGTGGGAAAGTTGGTAGTTGTCATTTACAGAGCAGAATCTTGATCATCTACTATGTACTGGTGTCTTCTTCCCTTAAAACAATCCATTGTGATATAGCCTATAAAATATGTTGAATCAAAATATGTTAAATCAAATCTCTGACCGTTGTGTCTGTCCTACTTTAGTGTTGTCAGTTACACATTTTTGATATGAAAACTATAAATAGTTCATGAGATATTCATCCTGTAGTGCCATATATATTTCACAGCTGTCGAATTATTTCTAAACATAAGCTAGATAGCCATGCACTGTATATGTGAAATAAAATGACCTACAGCTAATGCTAAAACACAGTGTATTGCTTTGGTAACTTCAACCTCAAATCTAACCTCTGGCCAATCTGTTTCATTGAGACAGACAGCTTTCACCTGTGAGCTTTCTGTTGATTGGTTTTGTGTCAAAAAAGGCCCTGATTTCAAGTGGAAATTGTATTTGCAGTATCACAACTGATCTTGTATACATTTCTGCAAAACTGTAGACAGCCCGTATTCACAAAGGGTATCGAGCTCATCTTGAGGCAAAAATTGGCTCAATTTGGGCTAAAAATGGATCTGGTGCTATATTCACAAAAGCAATCAAGACCAAGTTGGGCCAAAAATCCGCTCAAGTTTAGTATAAACAGCTGCAAACTTGAGTTGATATTTGACTGAAGTTCAGCTTGGGTTAACTGTGCATTCACAAAGAAGTTGAGTTGATATTATATGGTTCAACTTTTGACTTTTTAGCTTTAATCTACCAGGGTGGGTAGTTTAAGTCAGCTCAACTTTGTTAATACCCATTTAGACAATTCTCAGTTGATCAAATTTTGTCAACTGTGAAGTTTATTTTTTTTCAGTCCAGGGGCTGATTTCACTAAGGGACTTAAACTAAATCCCTTTATTGGCTAAGTCAGGGACTTAAATCTAAGACTTTGGTCTTAGCTAGGTCTGGGACTTAAAAGGGATTTCACAAAGGTGACTTAGCTAAGTCCAAGCTTATCAAATAACCACAGTGGTTTGCTGTGTCACATGACCTTTTATATCTATTCAAAATGTAATATTGGTGCCATATATCCTTCATTTGATGTATTCTATCTAAGGATAAGGGCTATTTTGAAACGGAAAACCTTGTTGCCACATATAAACTTCCCAAAGACTACTTTAATGAGGTGTTCTGTGTAATTTTACTTTATTTACAGCCATTTCAAATTTTGAAGTGGAGAAAAGTTTATGGCAGCCATATTTAAGTCCTCTTTACAAAATTTAAGCCCACTACCACGCAGACTTAAAGTTAAGTCCACTGACTTAGCTATTTCATGGACTTAGTTGCTTTGTGAAATCCGCTGAGTCTAAGACCACAGACTTAACATTCTTTTGACAAAATTTAAGACCAAAGTCTTAAATTTAAGTCTAAATCTGGACTTAAGTCCCTTTGTGAAATCTGCCCCAGCTTTATCTATCTTTGTGAATATAGCCCCACAAGAGTTATCAGGGCTTGGTGTAAGGTCTAACCTTTATCATTCATAAAAGTGAGAACAGATGTTGAGGTCAAAGTTTTTCAGGAATTTATCTTATTACTGATCACATGCCCTTTCACTTTTTCTAATGCTTTTCAACAGGATTAGGCAATTGGAGGTATACATCGTTTTCCGCCTAAGATAAGTCACACATCTTGTACTGGGGTACACGTCAATAGAAATTTGTACTAATTTATTAGTGATGCGTATGAAATAGCACAGAATTTCAGTGCAGGAAGGGGGAGTTTATTATAGGTTAATCGGTAGTGTAAACTGTGTAACTATTCAAAGAAAAAATTGTGAGTGAATTTGGGTGATTGAACTTATGAATATTCATAAGGGTTGCCTGGGTTTAATTACAAAGCCATACCAAGAAATGCTGAATTACTCCGCCAAGTGTTCATGAATATTCATGAATTGTGGTCACATGATGTCTCGCAATTGAGCCAGAGGGGGCTTGGCTTGTACACTAACTCATAGGCTATATTAATTCACCCAAAACCCTCCCTCCCCTGTCACCTTACGGCTTTTACGTTTCAAATTTTTAGTATAATTGTTATTCTATTTCATTCTAATTTACTAGTATTCTGCTACATGCAGCCTGAGATTGACCTTTCAGGTCATATGCGTTCCACATGACCTTGACCTGAGAAAATTAAACCCTAGTGGACTGTATAGCTGTTAGATTGAGGTAACTTAGCCAAGAAATGATAAAACAATCACTTGGAGTTGGGACCTTAACAATTATGGCTTGCTGTTTAACTGGTTATATATACATATAAATGTCTAGGTCAAATAGTGGGGTTAAACATTGGTCATTGCGGGTTTGCAAATACTGGAAACTATGTAAATTATGTAACAATGTAACAGCCACAAATTATATGAATTCTTGGTCTTAAGACATTGTAGTTCCTTACATGTAAGGTATGTCAAAGCTTAAAAGGAACTGGTGTATATACATAACATTGGTAGTTGTAACTCAGTTAATTTTAGTAACCATGATGTTGAGTAAATGTTTTAACAATGCATAACAATACTAATGAATACTAATAAAAAAGCCAAAGATGTAAAAACATGGAAGTGTTTCTTCAATTCTAACTTGTATTCCTCCCCCTCCTATACTGCTACCCTGCATAAGTTGGCCGCAGTCATAAGTTGGCCGCCCTCACCACAGCTTCTCAGGGCTTTAACATGAGTGGCCTACTACACTCTGAAATGATATATTATTGTTAAACTTAGATATGCAACAGTTTTCATTGGTGTACAATAACCTATTTGTCTTTCTGGAGCCTGTAGATGAGCAGCGGCCAACTTATGACTGTGGCCAACTTATGCAGGGTAGCAGTAGGCACTGTACATACAAAAGCACAAAAAATGATTTTACATTTTTGTTGTGTCAGATGACCTGACCAAACAACGTTTTATTTGGGGTATTTTGAACCATCATGCTTAAATTTATCACAGAGAAAATATATCATTGAAACACAAGCACAGAGTGTCCTAGTTTTTGCCCTTCTCAGACTAGGTGAAGTATTTTGACAGTAAATAGATCAATGTACTGTATATTTATGTTTCTAAAGATTATAATGACAACTTTGATTTAAGTTTGCTGTAAAGAAAGCATATATAGATTCAGTATTATGTGGTAAATTAAATGATGTAAGTGTTATGTAAATTAGGTGTTATGTTGTAAATTAAATTATTTGATGTTTTTGTTTTAGAATTGATTATTAGAATGACCCACATTTTTGAAACAGCGTGGGAATATAATAAGAGTACAAACATTATTGAATTTGAGCTGAGCTTGGGAACACAATTAAAATTGAACTTTAAGCTTTTGAAGATACAATGAAACTTGTAAGCATGATGTAAATTGTGCACTATTACTTTGCAGCAAAATAGTCTTACATTAAACTTTCTTTTTTAAAAAAATGATTTCTTTCAGAGGATTATGTTTGAGTTGAAAGAAAGATATTTGTGAAAGGGTTTTACATGTAATATATAAAGCTACATTCTACAGAAGCTCTGAGCTACCAAAATTTATTTTACATTAAGTCGAATATACAACTTAGTATCTTGTATATACGGCTAAGTATCTCGTATTTACGACTGAGTATCTTGTATATATGACTTAGGCTATGGATAGATGATTTTTAATTGGATTCTGGTGTTGCGTTATTAAGTTAAATATATGAGACACTTAGTCATATATACAAGTTAGTAAGTCATATATACAAGATACTAAGTTGTTTATATGAGATACTAAGTCACATATACAAGATACTAAGTTGTAAATAAGAGTCGTATGTACTAAATATAAAAAAATTTTGGCAGCTCAGTAGTTTCTGAATTTAATTTGCAAAATCTACACAAGTCTCAGCACAATTCTTGTGTCTTGCTGGAGATAAACCATTTAGGGTTTATTTTTGTTACTTCTACTAGGAGAATATGTTCTGTGATGTGTTTTTATGTGTTTGTCTGTTTGCTTGTCTCTCTGTCAGTCTGTGTTCATGATAATGAAATAATAATGAAATTTCTTCATGAAATTTTGTGTGTGGGTAGGGCCTGACCAAAGGAAGAACTAGATCTTATTCTAGACAGGAAAGAAAAACCTGGCATAGGTCAGAGGTATTCTTCAACAATACTTTGCTAAGGTCATCTTAGATCCAAGTTAAGAATGGTTTTTACCCCACAGCCCTTAAAGGCTGTCGGGGTATTGTTTTCACCCATGGTGTCTGGATGGGCAGGCAGGCCTCTGGGGGAAAAGTTTGTCCGGGCTGTATCTCAGAAACCATAGGTGTAGGAAGTTGATACTTCGTAGGGACATTGGTTAGGGGGTGTAGGTGTGCAACAGCACGATCTGACCTTGATTTGACCTTTGACCTTGCCGTAGTGACCTTGACCTATAAAATCTTGTCCTGGCTATATCTTGGAAACCGTACGGTGCAGGAAGTTAATACTTGGTAGGGACATTGGTTATGGGGGTGTAGGTGTACAACGTCATGGTCTGACCTTGATTTGACCTTTGACCTTGCCATAGTGACCTTGACCTATAAAATCTTGTCCAGGCTATATCTCGGAAACCGTAAAGTGTAGGAAGTTGATACTTGGTAGGGACATTGGTTCGGGGGTGTAGGTGTGCAGTGTCATGGTCTGACCTTGATTTGACCTTTGATCTTGATGTAGCGACCTTGACCTATAAAATCTTGTCTGGGCTATATCTCGGAAACAGTAGGGTGCAGGAAGTTGATACTTGGTAGGGACTTTGGTTAGGGGGTGTAGGTGTACAACGTCATGGTCTGACCTTGATTTGACCTTTGATCTTGCCATAGTGACCTTGATCTATAAAATCTTGTTGCACCTTAGGGTCTGTCTTTTGATGCAGATTAAGCACCGTAAAGTCATATTAGAATTCATTAAGAATTTTACTTTTACAACTTCCGATTGTAACAGATGGAATTTCATCAAGTGAGCCACAGACTTTGCTCCAACACCATACATAAGCATTCATTGACTGTATTACCATTTCTGTATGCATGGTAATACTTAAAACATCCAAACCATAATTCGGCCATGCCAGATGTAGATAAAGAGTGTAGTAATGTTTAGTTTACTGATTAATGCTGTCATCTTGTTATTGAATTGTCTTGTTTTAATACTTCATCTTTACATGCCTTATCTTTCTCTTAGACATTATTTTCTCTATTTAAACATTGTTTGGACCTTTATGTAACTGACAGTGCTCTGAAAGTATCCTGAACTTTGTACTGATGCACTACTTCTATATCTCATGGTGTTAAAAATATATCCCTAGGCTGTGGGGTAAGGGCATCTCTGATGCTATTTTCTACTTACTGAAGCAGTAATTACATTTTGTATTCATCAACCTCTGCTTTGTGAAGTATTACTTAGATTCTTAGTTACTAAAACTCACTATAATTTGTTCTGTAACTGTAAACTTGGAAACCAGTATATCTAAGTTAGGAAGAGTCTTATTTCACCACAATTCTTATGTTACATGTACTTTCTTTTTTACTCAATCATCTGATTTGTTAAAAATGTTATAAAAGCTCATTTTCTTGAGGGAAAATGCTGTTTTTAATATTGTGTCACAATTTAATATCAATATAACACAACAGTCCCACAATAATTGCATATTTTAAAAACATTCTATCTTCTAAGGTACCTCTGCAGATAACTTGAAATCTGAGTAGAGGTCTAAGGTGACCTTAGAGTTAGGAATGTTGAATACCATTTTGATCTGAGTTAGTAAAAGTTGAGAAAAACTTAGAATCCAAGTTTGGTACAGTCTTAGTATTCTTGACGAATGCAGCCCCTGAACTGTAAGAGTTTTCCTAGTGAATTTATATTTCCTTTCAGAAGCTGGACCACAAAAATGTCCGTTAAAAGTGACTACTCAGACATAGAGATACCAGATATCCCTCTGCATAAACTCATGTTTATGCGATTTCATGAATATGCGGACAAGATAGCTCTGGTAAAGTATGGTATTAAACCTTATATAATTTACAGTAGATTTAGTATAAGTAGAACTGCTATAAGTAGAATATTGCCATAAGTAGAAGTAGTTTCTATGTCCCAACAAATATTAGTGCCAAACATAAGGATAACTAGGAGTTCAACTTACAGAAAGTGGCCATAACTAGAACCTAATTTGATGCACGAAGTGTTACTTTTCAATGGAAATAACAAGGTAGAATATACATATGTTTTGTGTAATGAAGTGTCAATATCCAGGAAACAGGTGACAAAATAGTAGTATTGTGACACTCTTCCTGATCCCTCACTTTTGTGTTATCAAGTCTGAACACCAAGCAAATAAATTTCACAGTAGAGCGATAACGCAAGTGTTAATTATCGCAAGTGACTTAAATTACAAAGAATCTTTAGTACTTCATGTATTTCTCAAAGTAGGTATAATTTGAATAAGTAGAGTAAGAAATCTAAAATTCGCCACATATCTGAAATTCGCCACATGTGGAAATACTAATAAAATAAATGAATTCAGGTGAGATTTGTTGAATGTACAGTAAAGTAAGGCTTTTTGAACTGAAAAAGATCAATTTTAAGGCAAAACATCATTTTCTTCATAAAATTAACTAAGGTTTTAGAGGTGGCGAATTTTAGATTCCTGGCGAATTTTAGATTTCTTACTCTAGAAGTAAATGGCTGACATTTTGCCACTTAGACTTAGACCAAATACATTGTATAATACATGCTTTAATAGGAATTAAGAGCACTGAAGTCAGTAACAATATTTTGATTTTCTTTTTTATGTTTTATGTGGCACCACCTGAATTAATATTTTTGATGATATACACTTGCACTGGTATCTGCCACTAAGGCCTAGTGGGTAACAGACTTGCCTAGGAACACAGAGGATGTTGGTTCAAACCCAGGTACAGGCAGATACATAGTGGCTCAGATGACCACTTAAAATGGCAGTCCTTTGTCATTGGGACCTATCCCCAGTGGCAGGGTAAAGAACCTCAAGGACATGGTAAATGATCATCCTTGAGCCTCTGTCTTTCAGTTAGGGGAATGTCAATTACTTGAGAGTTGGGCTGTACTTGTGCAGTATATGAATAGTATAGTATATGAATATATTGTGCTGAGTATAAATGCAGAATATACAAATACTATGAATAATAAATTAAAATTTAACCAAAAATATATATGCATGCTGATAGATAATGAATAATTAAGTGTGGTATGCATTGTATATTACTAAAGCATTTATTTTTAGTTCAATTTCTACAGGTTATTTGAAAGAAATGAAGTAAAACACCACTGTCAATAAAATATGACACACATGATTGATAATTGTGTATCATTTAATACATTAAAGAAAATATTTTTATTTCAACCAATTACATAAATAACTTAGGTGGTTGTCAATCCATTTAATTATATAAATCATTTTGTTTCGGGGTTCAGACAGATGCTGTAACTGAAAAGTGCTACACATACAGTGAACTGGTGGACACAATCCAGAAGGTAGCCAGTGCTCTGGTCAAGCTGGGGATAAAGCAAGGAGATGTTGTGTCTATGTTTAGTTATAATACTGCTGAGTGGCTTCTGATGTTCTGGTCATTACTGTGGTGTGGAGCTGTAGTTACCACTGTCAACCCAGCATATACAAAGTGTAATATACCTAATATATATAAAAAATATATAGAAACATAGTGTTGTTAACCGTATTCCGGTATATGGAAAATCGTTAAGTTGTTGAAGAAACAATGAAATCTGCAAAGAATATTCGGGAACCGTTTTTAAAAAAAAAAGTCAGTATTTTACCCCTTGTAATGGCTGATACTTCATCAGAACAACCAAAAACATACATATTTTGTAAAATATGACACATTTTTACTTTATATTGAACAAAAATAATTTTTACCCCACAGCCCTTAAGGGCTGTCGGGGTATTGTTTTCACCCATGGTGTCCGGATGGGCAGGTGGGCATGCGGCAGGAAAAAGTTTGTCCGGGCTGTATCTCAGAAACTGTAAGGTGTAGGAAGTTGATACTTGGTAGGGATATTGGTTAGGGGGTGTAGGTGTGTAATGTTATGGAGTGACCTTGATTTGACCTTTGAGCTTGCCGTAGTGACCTTGACCTATAAAATCTTGTCCGGGCTATGTCTCGGAAACTGTAAGGTGTAGGAAGTTGATACTTGGTAGGGACATTGGTTAGGGGGAGTAGGTGTGCAACGTCATTGAGTGACCTTGATTTGACCTTTGACCTTGCCGTAGTGACCTTGACCTATAAAATCTTGTCCGGGCTATATCTCAGAAACTGTAAGGTGTAGGAAGTTGCTATTTGGTAGGGACATTGGTTAGGGGGTGTAGTTGTGCAAAGTCATGGTGTGACCTTGATTTGACCTTTGACCTTGCTGTGGTGACCTTGACCTATAAATCTTGTCCTGGCTATAACTCCGAAATTGTAAGGTGTAGGAAGTTGATATTTGGCAGGGACATTGGTTAAGGGGTGTAGGTGTGCAACGTCATGGTCTGATCAGGATTTGACCTTTGACCTTGCCGTAGTAACCTTGACCTATAATATCTTGTCCTGGCTATATCTCGGAAACCGTAAGGTATAGGAAGTTGATACTTGGTAGGGACATTGGTTCGGGGGTGTAGGTGTGCAGTGTCATGGTCTGACCTTGATTTGACCTTTGACCGTGATGTAGTGACCTTGACCTATAAAATCTCGTCCGGGCTATATCTCGGAAACCGTAACATGTAGGAAGTTGATACTTGGTAGGGACATTGGTCAGGGGCCATGTGTATTATCATTGTGTGACCTTAATTTGACCTTTGACCTTGTCGTAGTGACCTTGACCTTTAAAATCTTGTCCGGACTATATCTCGGAAACCGTAAGGTGTAGGAAGTTGATACTTGGTAGGGATATTGGTTTGGGGGTGTAGTTGTGCAACGTCATGATCTGACCTTGATTTAACCTTTAACCTTGCCATAGTGACCTTGACCTATAAAATCTTGTCCGGGCTATATCTCGGAAACTGTAAGGTGTAGGAAGTTGATATTTTGTAGAGACATTGGTTAGGGGGTGTAGGTGTGCAGCATCATGGTGTGACCTTGATTTGACCTTTGACCTTGCCATAGTGACCTTGACCTATAAAATCTTGTCAGGGCTATATCTCGGAAACCGTAAGGTGTAGGAAGTTGATACTTGGTAGGGACATTGGTTAGGGGCTATAGGTGTATATTATCATGGGTGACCTTAATTTGACCTTTTACCTTATCATAGTGACCTTGACCTATAAAATCTTCTTGGACCTTTGGATCTGTCTTTTGATGTAGATTAAGCACTGTTAATTCATATTAGAATTTATTAAGAATTTTACTTTCATAACTTCCCATTGTAAGAGATAGAATTTCATCAAGTCTGTAGAAATTAAACCCAAATAAAACTGAGTTAATACTATTTGGGTGTAATGTGCAGATCAGGTAATTAGATTCTTACATTCCTGTCAGGATATTTGGTAATTTCATGCATCCAGCAGTCGTTTTTATGTATCTTAGTGTCTCATTTGATGCAAATTTTTCACAATATTCCTAAGACTTGCTTTGATCCAATACATGATCTCAGTCATGATCTCCAATACATGATCTCAGTCAGTATCTGACTGATGAGACTGCTATTCTGGCAGCCAATGCCTTGGTAAGTAGTCATCTTGACTATTGCAATTATCTCTTCAAAAGTGTGTCCAGTTTTAACAAAACCTCCAGTGTCTTCAAAATACACTTGCTAGGATTGTCCCAAACTGTACACGGGTGGACACAAAGATTAACGGACACAAAGATAAACTTTCTGAAGAACTTCTAAAAAATAAGTGGTGTAAACAACAAATTTGCACAAACTAAGAAACAGAATAGACTTAAACAAAGCTTGTTAAGACATTTGTTAATTATTTTGTTCAATATAATTATTTATACCACTAAAATGAGCCAAGTTCTGAAAACATTTATCTTTGTGTCCAGTTTATTTTTGTGTCCACCCGTGTAATAGATACAGGCATCTCCTATTTCTAAAACCTCATTGGCTGCCAGTTGAATACTGCTGCATCTTCAATTTGGTTTATAGGTTTCTTTGCATTAGTTATACTGGCTATTTTGGTTCTCTTTTGTCTATTCTCTATTTTGGTCCCTTTTTGCGGTATATGTGGGATAGGATATCACTGACCAGATAAAAGATTCTTGGAGGGTCCTTAATTCTCCCACTCTGTACGCATATCCAAAAAAAATACTTTTGCTTGAAGTTTAACTGTAAAATGTTTAAATATTTACCCATGTTTTTGTTAAGGTAGATCAATCAAATGATAATAGTCTTCGAAAGAAAAGAAAGACAGAAGAATAAGTAACACAAAATATTTCAGTTTTGCTATATTTTCATTCGCAGATGAACTTGTACATCATTTGAAAGACAGTGGGGCATCTTATATTTATGCCATTAAAGATTTACTGCCTACAGTTAAAGAGGCTGTGAAAGAAGTTCCAAAGATAAAGGTAATTAATATAGACAGAAACACTGCCAACATCTAATAGGAAAACTTCGCGAGTGACGTATACAGAAAAAGTATATCATGAATGAAGGTAACAATATTATACGAGTGCGTAGCACAAGTATATTGTTAATCATCATGAGTGATATAAGTTTTTTGTATATGTCTGATGAGGGATGTTGTCCTTTTATTGTCCACCATTTTCTACGATTTATGGGTTAAATAAGATGAATATTTAATGAAAGAACGTGAAAAAAAGCTATCAAAGAGCAGTGGCAACAGTGAATATAAAAACTTTAATCTTTAGCTTGCAATATCTCAAATATTTCTACATGTATTTTTATATAATTCACATCAGCAGAAGCGCTGTAAGAACACCTTTCTAGTGATATATAATACATGCTTGTAAGTTACATACTGTCCGAGACATTGTTTAAAAACCGAAAGTTATTCACACTCATTATCCATAGTACCGGGGTGCTGGTGTATACAAAAAAATACATCCCTGTCTGTATTTCCCCATATTTAGGACAAATACATTTCGTGGTGGATAATAAATTTGAATTTAGCACAATGTATAGTGTTATAAATCTCTTTGCAAAACATAAATACATCAGTCCAAGGTATAAATAATTTACCAGAAAAAGCTTACAACAATTTTTTTTTCTGATGAAAACTATGAAATGTAGTTTTAGTTTGAAAACCTCAGGTTCAAACTGGACAATATATATTCTTATTGGATAATAAAAGAAGCAGATAATTGGCAAACACTTAGCTTGTTTTATAGTGCGTCCATCGTTTATCGATATTAGCTATATTTAGTGTTTTGGGACCGGGTTGCCGATATCAGTGTACAAAGAAGTATATTAATATCGCCATGTCAAGTAAAACTGTAAACTGACACTGCAATTATTTGGAATAAAGCCTAAATCTGAAGAAATTGTAGTCTTTTATCTCATGTTTTTGCAGTTTTCACTGTGTTTTTCATGAAAACTGCCATGTTTTGTTTTGGTAAATTTCGTTTGGGGATATGCTAGAACAAATATGTATTTGTTATCATGGATTCAGCCCATTTGGTAGACAATATTACCCCCCAATGTCGGCCGATATTGTAATATATTTATATTTAATATCGATATCCACAGAGCCAAACGATTTACCCACTAGTGTTCTATTTTTAATATGTTTGGAATTGTTTAAGATTATCATTTGTTACAACTTGCAGAGAATATTTACAATAGTTAGAGTCCATGAAGCGATGGGAAATCATGCAAGGCTGTATGCTATGTAAGGACTATTATGTCTCAGCCGATGAAAGTATAAGCAATGTATTTAACTAGTAACCTGCAGGACTAAAACAGTAGATCAAGGATATACAAGAATAATACATCAAATATGAACTAGTTATAATGTTGTTTAATGTAAAAAATGTAGATGCAGTAAAAGGAACCAAACCATAATATCACACTTTCCTAAGTAATCTGGCTGATCAGAAAATGGTTTCCACAATGGAGCTGTGTTACTTGGAGTAATTCCTGTATGTCAAAATACTCACTATTGGACAATCTAAGCAGCCAATTAAAGGAAAGGTGTTCTCCAGTAGCTCAGAGCACTGGAGCTGAGCACACTTTCACTCGTAACTTTACTTTCGGCCATCCATCTATTGAGATGTCTAATTTCTAAATCTAGTGGAACTTGGGGGTAGATATTGGACTTATGATTTTGTTATCCAGTGGACTTAATAAAGGTAGAGAACATAACATCTCTCTCTTATTCTTCCGAGTTACACCCTCTAGGCTTCAGGGGTAAAGCATGGTGGAGATGCTGGGTAATCCCAATGGCAAATTACAAATCCATTGACCTTGGGTTAAACTATTCCATGACCCTTTCAGAAAGTTATATCCTTGAGAGCAGATGACCCCAGTTGTGTCCGTTTTGAGGACCTGATCAAAGATGATGGATCGGAGTGGTCTACATGTGAAGACCTGGAGTATAATGTCAGGGAAGATGTGGCCATTATACCATACAGTAGTGGGACCACAGGTCTCCCCAAGGGGGTCTTGCTTACTCATTCCAATCTGCTGGCCAATGGGATGCAAGTAAGGTAAACCGTCTTTTACTAATATTTTTACAATAGGAAAACTTCCCCATGGCATATACAGAAAAATATAGCAAAAGTATTATTGTATTGTTAATCTTCACGAGTGATATAGCTTTTGTGTATATGGCTAATGGGGCATGTTTTGCTTTTATTATCCACAAGTTTGTATGGTTTATGAGTTGAAAAATCCATATATGTAGAAAGAATGTGAAAAAAGGCTGTAATATATACAGGGCACCACTGAATATGAAAACTTTAAAATTTTACTGGTGATATCTTAATCATATCTGCATGGATTTTTGTTCAATAAATATGATTAGACGTGCGGTAGAAATACCTTTCTGATGATATCTTGTAACATATTTGTAAGTTACATAGTTTCCAAAATATTTACCCAAAATTAGGACTTGTTGACACTAATTATCCGTGGTAAGGAGGGGCCCACTGTATACAAAAAATATATCCTACTCTGTGTATCCCTATAAACAGGTCATCTATGAATAATAAAGAAACAGTCACTACTAGTGGTTAAATTGTTTATTGATATTGCCGATATTTATTGCTTTGGGACTGGGCTCCCAAATATCGAGATCTAAACATGTATTTCAATATTGCCATTTTAACCCTTTCACTACTGAAGGAACATTATTCCATGGGACTGTAGCTATATGACGTCATATCATGTCAGAAACGCCAATGAAGTAAAATAATATCTCACTACCTTATACACTTTATTTGCGGTATTTTTCGGTATATTTCATTAGGAATTGATGAAAGTCGAATGGGAAAATTCGTGGGAATTCCCCAAATAAAAATAACCACGAGTAAACAATATGCAGTTATATGCCTTAAATACGGCAATAACTACAGAAAGCAGTTAAAATAGGTGAAATGGTGAATTTTTTTATAAAATATAGCATAACTTTCATTTAAAATACTTAAAAAGTCGGTTTAATACTGATACACCAAAGAAAATGTATAACAGTACACTGAAGGGAAAGAAGAAATATATATTGTTGCCGTCGACCCTGGTCGACAGACATGGTCCCCTGTAATACACATTGATGTCGACTGCTAGTCGACACACATGGTAGCGAAAGGGTTAAGTAAAACTGTAAACTTACACTGCACATATTTGAAATAAAGCCTGAATCTGAAGAAATTGTACACTTTTATCTCACTTTTTTGAACTTTTCAATGCATTTTTGATGAAAACTGCAATGTTTCGTTTTGATAAATTTTGCTTCCTGTTAGAGGTTCGGGATATACCAAAATAAAATACTTTCAGTTTCCCGAATTCGTATTATTTGTTAGACAATATAACCCCCCCCCCCCCCCCCCCCCCGATATCGCCCGATATTGAAATATTTTTATGTTCAATATTGATATCCACACAGCCAAACGATTTACCCATTAGTCACTATGAAAGCCATTAAATTGAAATGTATTCAGAGGAAATGTCTGTTAATAAACACAGGTTACAGCCATTTGAAATAAATATGCACTTAATGACCTCGTCCAAGGAGGTATTACTTTCATGACTCTTTGTTGGCAGGTTAATACAAATACTACTGGTAGGAACATCATGAAAAAAAATCAGAAGATGGGTCTTGGATCCCATTGGATTTTGAGACTGATCTTTATACTAAACAAGGCCAAAAGGTGTTTTGATCCCTTAGCGCGAGCGCAAAGCCATCAGAGACATAAGTAGTGCGCTAGAATTTACGAAAGTCTCGTGACAGAAAGAAATTCAAACTTAGATACATCCCACACAGGGGCGGATCCAGCTTTTATGTAAGGTGGGGGTTCACATCGAGTAAGGTGGGGGTTCACATCAGACATATTATAACTAAGGGGGTCGGGGGGCATGCCCCCCTGGAAAAAAATTAATTTTTGGTAAAAATAGAGTGCATTTCCTGTAAATTTAACACCACTGTCAAGAAATAATTTTGTACTTTGGGTTGGACCCCTTTACATTATTTTTCAAGGGGGGGGGGGTCGAACCCCCTAAACCCCCCTCCCCACTGGATCCGCTAGTGCCACAGCTGGTCCCGAACTGAGACGGTCACCCATCCAAGTACTAACATAGCCCTTTGCCTCTTAACTTCAGTGAGCAGACAAATAGTCATCACTCTGTGCCACAATTCCTGAAAGTCCGATGCAAGAAGGACATATGTCTGGGAAAAAGACAAAAGTCCATGTGTCCTTTTAGCTATTGGAGAGCAAGAGAGGGAAATTCAGAATCCACAGGTGTTGTCAATTTCATCCGGAGACAAAATAAGTGATCTGTAGAAGCGTGAGCTCTAGCGAGGTTCACACTTAAAAATTTTCCTATTTATTTTATTATTGCATGCCTTGGAAGAGGTCTGTGCTTGCTGAGTGATCTTGTTGTTCTCTATTCTGACTGCACACACGTGTGATATGTCTGCTTTTGACAAGATACAGTGGCTTCCAGTCCTAAGGTTTTTCATTAAGTTCCTGTCTCTCCTGATGCAGGAAAGGCTGTGGTTTTCAGACATGAAAACAAAGTAAAAGAAGTAATACAAAAGTAATGGATTGGAGTCAAATCTGATGTAATAATAATAGTAATAGATTGAAAAATTTCAAATGTAATAGTAAATGGATCAAAATTCTATCCTCAAGCAATCAATCAGTCAGTAACTTACCCTAAAAACAGCACTTACCTCTTCCAAGGCATGTATGATTTTTTTGAATGGCTCAATAATAAGTAAATTGGAAAGTCTGGATCTTTGATATTTTTTTGCATCCAGGCAGTGATCTGGATCACTCTTTTAAAATTTAATGGGATCTAAGGTGGACCAAGACCCATCTTCTTATTTTTCTCTTTAATATCTGGAATGAACTCCCTGATAATGTACACAGCACAGGATCAATTGCCTCCTTCCGGAAAAAGCTCCAAAGTTACCTGTTTGCAACAGCCTATCCAGCATAGCCTACCCTGTTAACTCTGTGTCTTCTTGCTATGACCTGGCTATGTCATTGGATTAATTTTAATTTCCTTACTTTTTGTTCAGTTGCGCCTTGGAGTCTGTTAAATGATGGAGATTAAGTGCTATAAAATTGTATATTAGATTATATTAGATCCTTCATGGAGATCAGACAAGTGGTAATCCTGTTAATGACCAAACAGAGTAACAAACAGTCATGAATGTAATATCCCTTTGGTATAGGTAATGAATTTATCTCAACAGTGACTAGCACTATACAGCATGTTACAGCCATAATACAGTCAAGAGTGGTTAGCAAGCCATAAACTGAATCTGGAACGTCATTGTGAATCATGAGTGTCATTAAGTACCAACATGGGATAGCTTGTAGTTTATACATACCTATTTCAGGAAATTATTAAAATTATTGTGCATTTCTATTTGAGTTACTATTACGGTATTTATCCGTATAAATGCCCCAGGGGCGATGCATTTTTCAAAAGGAGGGGCGACTATTACAGATAAAACAAATCAACTCTCGAATCCAGTGGCAATGGGTGATAATGGACAGAATATATAATGGCAGGAGAGCTTAAAATATTAGAAACAAACATTAAATGTAAAGAAATTATAAACTTTTATCCTTGTATTTTTGCAGATTTTAATGTGTCTGTGGTCAAAACTGCCATGTTTGTTTTGATTTTCTTTATTTCCCGTAAGCGGTATTCAATTAGGGAAGTACTGAAACATATCGCTTTTCAGAATACCGGAATTGCAAAGGTACTGGCTCTTGAGAGGGATGTAAAACCCCGAAATTCAAATTTTGCAAAGGCTGAGAAGAGGGGAGGAGGGCAATTAATAGGGAGGGGGCGTTTGTACGGATAAATACGGTATGTATTGCTATTACACTTGATAACATTTTCATTATCCACCGAAGGCCGTATTTGGTCTACATACAGTGATACACAGGCTTGGATATATATTTTTTGTGTACAGCAATCCCTCCAGACCATGGCTGGTTAGCATCACAAATTTACTGACAATTGCTGAGTTTTTTACCCCACAGCCCTTAAGGGATGTTGGGGTATTGTTGTCACCCATGGTGTCCGGATGGGCGGGCTGGCGGTCGGGCGGGCGACGGGAAATAGTTTGTCCGGGCTGTATCTCAGAAACTGTAAGGTGTAGGAAGTTCATACTTGGCATGGATATTGGTTGGGGGGTGCAGGTGTGCAACATCATGGTCTGACCTTAATTTGACCTTTGACCTTGCCGTAGTGACCTTGAGTTTGAAAATCTTGTCCGGGCTATATCTCAGAAACCGTAAGGTGTAGGAAGTTGATACTTGGTAGGGACATTGGTTAGGGGGTGTAGGTGTGCAACGTCATGGTCTGACCTTGATTTGACCTTTGACCTTGCCGTAGTGACCTTGACCTTTAAAATCTTGTCCGGGCTATATCTCAGAAACCGTAAGGTGTAGGAAGTTGATACTTGGTAGGGACATTGGTTAGGGGGTGTAGGTGTGCAACGTCATGGTCTGACCTTGATTTGACCTTTGACCGGGTCGTAGTGACCTTGACCTATAAAACCTTGTCCGGGCTATATCTCAGCAACTGTAAGGTGTAGGAAGTTGATACTTGGTAGGGACATTGGTTAGGAGGTGTAGGTGTGCAACGTCATAATGTGACCTTGATTTGACCTTTGCCGTAGTGACCTTGACCTGTAAAATCTGGTCCGGGCTATATTTCGGAAACTGTAAGGTGTAGGAAGCTGATACTTGGTGAGGACTTTGGTTGGTGGTAGTAGGTGTGCAACGTCATGGTGTGATCTTAATTTGACGTTTGACCTTGCCGTAGTGAACTTGACCTATAAAATTTTGTCCAGGCTATATCTCAGAGACTGTAAGGTGTAGGAAGTTTATACTTGGTAGGGACATTGCTTGAGGGTTTTAGGTGTGCCACGTCATGGTGTGACACTGATTGACCTTTGACCTTGCTGTATTGACCTTTAAAATCTTGTTGCACCTTTGGGTCTGTCTGTTGATGCAGATTAAGCACTGTTAAAAGTCATATTAGAAATCATTAAGAATTTCCTTTTGCAAGTTCCCGTTGTAACAGATTGAATTTCATCAAGTGAGCCACAGGCTTTTCTCCAACACCACACATAAGTATTCATTGAATGTATTGCCACTTTTGTATGCATGGGTAATATTCAAAACATCCAAACCATAATTCGGCCATTTTTGGTTTACTGATAAATGCTGTCATTTTATTATTGAATTATCTTGTTTTAATACTTCACCTTTACATACATTTCTTTTCCTTAGATATTATTTTCTCTACTTAAGCATTATTTGGACCTTAATATAACTGACACTGCTCTGAAAGTATCTTGAACTTTGTACTGTTACACTACTTCAATATCTCATGGCATTGAAAAATATTTCCCCAAGCTGTGGGGTACGGGCATCTCTGATGCTATTTTATAAATATTGAACCACTATATAAGCTATAAATATGTCATATACATCATTGGAATTAGAAAGGAAGTTTTACGATTCCACTGCATCAGCATCCATGCTGAGAGATCTCAAATTAAAATTTATAGATTTTTCACTCACTTCCACCCCAGCACATATGACATCCCTTTTGGCAGTACATTGTTTTTATTTACAAATGAACTTTTTTACTTATTATTTGTATACAATGGTGGATAATGGAAGTTAATCATCAGTAAAAGTAAGACAAACAGAATAAAATATATTACTCATAAAAATTAATAAATATAATATTGTCATCTTTATTTGCGATATATACATATTTTTTTATGGGAAATGTTCCTATTGTATTTATGGATAATGGGAATTTTTGCTGACACCTGTGTTAGATAATCTTACAGACAACATACCCATTAAACTTTAATGATTCTCATACAAATGATAATGCATATGACAAAACTCCCAAATTGAGAATATTGGCTAAGTACAATTAAAATTTCAACATCACAAAAAGAGTATAATTATTTTATGATATAGTCACCCATGTTAGACATATCAGTTAAAGATACAATAACTATTTTCTCTTTGTTAGCCATCCAGACATGGTTGACCTGAATATGGTTGCTGAGCAGGAGGCGGGGAAAACCATGAGGATTTTAGTTGTCTTACCATTGTACCATGCTTATGGGCTGGTGGGCATGAATATGTTTGGTCTGGCAGGAGGGGCAAACCTGGTTATATTACCCAAATTTGAACCCCATTCATACCTCAGGGCGATCGAGAAGTATAAAGTAAGTAAATAAAGGAGGAAATGTCATACATAGAGGCAATAGAAAAGTATAAAGTAAGTAAATAAAGGAGGCTATGTCACAACTCATAGCAGTAGAAAGGTATAAAGTAAATGAATAAAGGAGGAAATGTCATACCTCAGGGAAATAGAAAGTATAAAGGAACTAAACAGAAAAGGAAATGTCATACCTCCGGATGATAGAAAAGAATAAAGTAAGTAAATTAAGGAGGAAATATCATACGTCAAGGATATGAAAAAGCATAAAGTTAGTAAATAAAGGAGGAAATGCCATACCTCTGGGTTCTCCTAAGATGTGTAAGTTAGTAAAGAAATGTCATACCTCAAGGATATAGAAAAGAATAAAGTAAATAAAGGAGGAAATGTTATACCTCAGGGCAATAGAAAAAATATAAAGTAAGTAAATAAAGGAGGGAATGCTAATTTTGAGATAATGTGTAAAATACATCAAAGTATGAGATGTTTGGAGGATTTTTTCTGTTTCCTTTATGTGTAGTTTTTACTTCCCTTGCATTCTAACATTAAAGTTGTCTTTTCAAGTCTGTGACTGATATATATCGTAAATACATATTTTATACTAATTAGTTGGAAGAATACCTTAGTTTCATTGTCAAGTATGTTTTGTCATCATTTTGTCTTTATGTATGTCCGTTGTACTCCTGTATTTTGTTTTTGTACAGTTTTGTAAAATGGAAAAATAAAATTAAAAAAATTAAATTCTGAGAAATCCAAGGTACTTCTCATCTTTTATATACACAAAAAGACATATTACAGATGCCAATTTAGAATTACCATGATCATTGTGAAACACCTAATTCTTTTAATTAACTCTTAACATAATTTTACTTTCAAGACTGGACCTTTAACCTTCTTGCAAAGTTATTGCTTTCTTTGCTAAAGATGTTATTGATGTAAATCAAAATCATTTAAATTATAAGTAATGCCAATTCTTTGATAGATTAACTGCCTGCCTTTTGTTCCTGCATATGAATGAAAATCATTCAAATGAAATCATAAGTAAATACTAATTATTTTGTAGATTACCCGCCTGCCTTTGGTTCCTGCATTAGTGCTGTTCCTGAGCAACTCTCCCCTGGTGAAGCAGTATGACCTGTCAAGTGTGGAAATGGCCAGCAGTGGGGCAGCACCCATGTCAAAAGACGTGGAAACGGGACTCCAAAAAAGACTCAAGATATCTGAAATGTCACAAGGTACGTCAACATTCTTCTGTAGATAGAATATCACATTAAAGGAAGGAAAAAGTTTTTGACAGAACCAGTGACAGCAATTTAATTTAATTTTATTGGACTTTTATAGAGCTTAAATCTCCCCTATTCAAAGGGACTGAGAGGCGCAACAGAACCAAATCAGTCAGTCAATTTCAGTATCTGGACACAGAAAACAGGTCAAGCACCACAGAGAACGCATCAGGAAGAGCATTCAAACAGTGGGAGCATCAAAAGCAAAACTATAAGCAAACTGTTTCACAGATTTATGAATAGAGGGTTGGAACTTTGGAAAGACAAGTAAACTACCACCTTAACTTGGCATTATCTTTGTATTAGTCTCAACAGTGGAACAGCCGTATTAGAGCCTGTGACTTGGGTGCCACAGAATTTGAATTAGAAGACACACTGCTACCGTTATAACTTGGCAAAACTTGACCACAAAGTGCAAGCTAGAAATAGATTTTAACCATCAAAAGGTCAATTTGTTTATTTATTTTTATTTGGGTGTTAACATCGCTGTCAACACTGTACAGGTCATATTACGACTGGTAGTTTTGTGGGCAGAGGAAACCAGTACATACAGTTGGTCAAGGTTCTAAACTGTGAACTGCTGACTATCGAAACACATCTACCAACTTTCTCCACATAAGGTCAGGGGGTTTGAACCTCCAAACCTCAGAGGTGGGAGGCGAGTGTGTTACCACTGCAACACCGTCCCTCCATCAAAAGGTCAAGTGACTTAACTTAAATTGACTTAAATTGTACCTGTTTCTTAAGTTTTTCCCGCCCTACTACTCGCCTACCCAACCCCAATGCACTCCTTAGTTATGACCCTCAATCACATTTCATGACTTTGACTTACGCAATATGTTTTGAAGGGTGTGCCTTAGTATCTGCTACTTCGGATATTAAGCACATGTATAACTGATATCTTTCACAGTCCTTTTAATGGGCCAATAATATAATTACCTCCACAAAATGGGTTCTAATTTGCATGACCGTTTGTTTGTCTGTTAGAAGGATTACACAGACACAACATGTTGGAACTTCATGAAAAAAGTCTGAAGATGGGTCTTGGTCGAACTTAGATCCCATTAAATTTGAATCTACATCTGGATACAAAAATAAATCCAGATGTGTCCCATTAACTTTTTTATTTTGTACTTAGGTGGACATCTGCACTCTGCAAGTACTCTTGATTTGAGTTCATATCAACCTATTGATGATTTTACAAACTGTGGATTGTGCCAGCTTGTATTTAAAGATTTATGATCGATTAAAAATACACTTGTACTATTGGGAAATTGGGAAATACCCCCATTTGAAAATAAGCTTAAATAAAAATTGAAATGATTTTAATAGGTCTGTCTCAACACAGTTACGAAATTCTTTCCAATGACCAAAATTACATTATCATAAATAACACATCCTTTAAAACCCTTGGAGTATGGTTTTGTGGTGACTCTCAGATAAACGATAATGTAAATTTTAAATCTGAAATAGATAAAGTGTAAAAGTTTTTACTCAAATAGATGGCAAGACTAAAAGGAAAAATAACTATCATGAAAACCCTGGTAGACTGGTAGTGCCTCTCCAGTCAATCTCCTAGTAACAATTGATAAAATATTTTCTCACTTTCTCATTGAATAACAAACCTCTCAAAATTAAGAAAAAGTTTATCACAAGTACTTTCACTGGATTAGAGTTAAAGATTCTGGATATCGATAGCATTTTAGATAATATTTTTGACCAGTGGCTGCAAAAAGTAATGGAAAGTATCAAGTCACCAACTTATTGACAGAAATACTAGATTTTATACCATCGGAAACATATTTTAAAGTTTCAAAATGAACTTTTATCAGCAAATTTTAGGCTGTTGATACCTAGGTAAAATTTGTGATCCTTCAAGAGTCAACAAAATAGTTAATGAATATATACTATTCAGTCGTTCTATAAGTATAGGTTAACCCTTTCGCTACTGAAGGAACATTATTCCACCGGACTGTAGCCATATGACGTCATGTCATGTCAGAAACGCCAATGAAGTAAAATAATAACTCACTACCTTATGCACTTTATTTGCAGTATTTTTCGGCATATTTCATTAGGAATTGATGAAAGTCGAATGGGAAAATTCGTGGGAATTCCCCAAATAAAAATAACCATGAGTAAACAATATGCAGGTATATGCGGTAAATACGGCAATATATACAGAAACCAGTAAAATAGGTGAAATGGTGATTTTTTTTTTAAAATATAGCATAACTTTTATATAAAGTACTTAAAAAATCGGTTTAATACTGATACACCAAAGAAAACGTATAACAGTACACTGAAGGGGGAGAAGAAATATATATTATTGCCGTCGACCCTTGGTCGACAGACATGGTCCCTTGTAATACACATTGATTTTGACCGCTAGTCGACATACATGGTAGCGAAAGGGTTAATGGCCAAGTATGTATCCAATATTTGAAAATAATGGACAATATTTGTATCCCCGGACGAAAGTCGGGGATACTTAGGATTCAGTACGGTCACGCCGCCGCCGCAGAGATTTCCTTTTGGACGCGATAACGTAAAAAATAATTTAGTTAGAACTTTCAAATTTGGTATGTGGGTATATATGGGCAATGCCAGGAACGCTATTGTTTTGTGACCTTGACCTTCAATCTCAAAGTCACTGGTGGCCTCTTAAAGGTCAGATTTTGGCCATTTTTTTGGGCCCAGTTCTCCTATACAGAAAGTCAGATCATCCTATGGCTGGTATATATAATACATATATATGTCCTCTGTAAGCATGCAGAAATTTGACCTTGAAGCTCTTCATTGAAGGTCATCCACTGACCGCCAAAGTACCTGACCAGAGTCATTTTTGGCCTTTTTGGAGATATTTTCACACTTAATGCTGACTATATTGCATGGAAACTATTGAAAATGGCTTTGGAGGTTGAGTACATGATGGACTTCTACTATCCAGGCTTACTGGTTACAGATCTTCATTTAAGGTCATCCACTGACCGCTAAAGTACCTGACCAAGGGTCATTTTTGGCAAATTTGGAGATATTTTCACACTTAATGCTGACTACATTGCATGGAAACTATTGAAAATGGCTTTGGAGGTTGAGTACATGATGGAGTACCAGCATCCAGGTTTACCGGTTACAGATCTTCATTTAAGGTCATCCACTGACCGCTAAAGTACCTGACCGAGGGTCATTTTTGGCCCTCTATTTGTTTGTTTGTTTGTGAACAAGATAACTCAAAAACTGACAGATGGATTTTGATAAAAGTTTCAGGATATGTCCAAAATGGTAAAAGGAAGATATGATTACATTTTGGGAGTGATCCGGATCACTGTCTGGATCTTCTGGATCCATGAAATTTCATTTTTAAAGACAGATAACTCAAAAACTTATGGGTGCATTTTGATGAAATTTTCAGGAAATGTCCTTAATGGGACGAGGAACAAGTGATTAGATTTTGGGAGTGATCTGGATCACTATCTGGATCATCCGGATCCAGGCTGCCAGATGTGTTTGTGTACAATATAGCTCAAAAACTTATTGAGGGATTTTGATGAAATTTTCAGGATATGTCTGAAAAGGTAAAATGATGAAATGGTTGAATTTTGGTAGTGATCCGGATCACTATATGGATCTTCTGGATCCATGAAATGTAATTTTTAAAGACATACCTCAAAAAGTTATGGATGGATTGTGATGACATTTTCAACAAATGACCTAAATGGTACAAGAAACAAGTGATTACATTTTTGGGGTGATCTGGATCATCTGGATCCAGGCTGCAACAGAATTTTAGGATGAATTTTGATGATATTTTTAGGATATGTTAGAAATGGTAAAAGGAAGAAGTGGTAAAAGGAAGAAATGATTCAATTTTGCGAGTGATCTGGACCACTATCTGGATCTTCTGGATCCATAAAATATAATTTTAAAGACAAATAGCTCAAAAAGTCATGGGTGGATTTTGATGAAATTTTCAGGAAATGTCTTAAAAGGACAAGGAACAAGTGATTAGATTTTGGGAGTGATCTGGATCATTTGGATCCAGGCTGCCAGATGTGTTTATGTACAAGATAAATCAAAAACTTATGGACGGATTTTGATGAAAAGGTAAAAGGATGAAATGATTGAATTTGAATTTTGGAAGTAATCCGGATCACTATATGGATTTTTTGGATCCATGAAATGTAATTTTTAAAGACAGATACCGCACAAAGTTATGGATGGATTGTTTCAGCAAATGGCCTAAATGGTACAAGGAACAAGTGACTAAATTTTTGGAGTGATCTGGTTCACTGTCTGCATCATCTGGATCCAGGCTGCCACATAATCTTGGGATGGACTTTGATATTTTTAGGATATGTTACAAATGGTAAAAGGAAGAAGTGGTAAAAGGAAGAAATGATTCAATTTTGCGAGTGATCTGGACCACTATCTGGATCTTCTGGATCCAAGAAATGTAATTTTTAAAGACAAACAGCTCAAAAAGTCATGGATGGATTTTTATGAAATTTTCAGGAAATGTCTTAAATGGGACAAAGAACAAATGATTAGTTTTTGGGAGTAATCTGGATCACTGTCTGGATCATGTGGATCCAGGCTGCCAGATGTGTTTGTGTACAGGATAACTAAAAAATTTATGGACGGATTTTGATGAAATTTTTAGAATATGTCTGAAAAGGTAAAAGGATGAAATGATTGAATTTTGGAAGTGATCCGGATCACTATATGGATCTTCTGGATCCATGAAATGTAATTTTTAAAGACAGATATAAGTGAAAGAACTAGTGATTAGCTTTTGGGAGTAATCTGGTACTATGGAGAATCCTGACCTGGTGCTCCAAGAAACAGGCACAAGACCGACATATTCACGCCTTAACTATGTCCCGTCCGGGGATACACTGCGTCGAGACGCAATCTCTAGTTTTAAAGATTGTACACTTACAAGGCTATTAACCTATTTAAATTACACTGATGGCTTAATTTGCAATTATAAAGATGTGGCTAAATATGCTTACTTTTCATTCCTATTTTCTGATGCATATTTTTGAGTTTTTATGATCATTTTAGTTGAAATAAATGTAGAAGGTTTTTTTTATAAATGTGTTTAAAAAGGCTTCTACATCTGGTCAAAATCACAGAGTGGAACAACTGCCCATTAGTTGAAGATACTGGACACTTTCAACAAAAGAAAATCTCTCAGGAGTAATTTAAAAAATAGGTAACAAGATTCTTGATTCTTTACTGGTACTACAAAAAGAAGGTCACTAAAAATAAAACTGTTGTTTATATTGGAATCAGAAGGCAAATTACTTAATTCTACTTCCAGTTCAAAACTGAGAACCGGTCCCAAATAACCCCATCTTTGTCCCATTAAATAGAGAGATGTTATTGTTCAAATCCACAGGCTTTGGCATGACAGAAACCACTGTAGTCGCTCTCTTCTATGGTTACAATGTTCCGAAGAGACCTGGATCATGTGGTAAACTTTTACCGTCCACAGAAGCCAAGGTATGTAAAAATATAAATTAAAAAGTAACTTAGTTGGATGTGTTTTAGTTTCTGTTAATACAGAAGTTAAACCTCATAAACACATCATTAGATAAGGTTTATAGTACAATTTAGTCATCTTGGAAATAACTTTGCTTATACCCCTTTCAAAACTATTGGGGTTACGTCCCGCGGTTATAGGTGATCCTCGGTGGCAGAACCACCTCCCAGGTCCTCCCGATTTCGTCCAGGTTGTTCACACTACAGGCGGTGTAATTCGTTGTTATACACGTTTCGTAAAATGCCCTTATCCTTCAGATACCATTCGAGATTCGTATACGACCTTGTGTCACAATGACACCCATGTACCTCCATTCTCCATGTGCCTTATTACACTCAAAGACAGCCGAATCACAACCTTATGTACATCATGGACTACACCTTTGGTTACTGTAGTCAGAAATTCATATGCTCACGCACAAAAATTGTCTGCGCATGCTCACGGTACCGAAATCAGAGGCAGAAATTTTAAACTGTTTAAAACATCCGTTGGATGTGCAAGATAATGGACGATTCACAACTGACTCGCAAGGTCGTATACGGACATCAGACGGTGATCCAAGTGTGAAAGGGGCATTAGTTATCATGGCATCTTAATTCATTTCTACTGGTTCATCTGTCATTAAACCATGTCTACCGATCACCTCTCTTTAGGATGGATTGAGGAAAATGATATTTGATAATTTTTGGGATCAGTTTCTCTTATGGCTTCTCCGTGGTGCCGACCTACTTCTGTCCCTGGACTTTGAATTTGCATATTGCTATTGTCTTGTTGCACCTTAGAGTCCACTACTCAGTGGAGATTAAGTGCTATAAAAGTCAAATTAGAATTAATTGTGCACATTGTTAAGATATCAGGCATATCGCCAGTTACTGAGTAATACTGAGTAATTATCCAAAATAGTTAAGCTTTTGGAACAGTAATTTTGTTTTATGTTCCTTAGAATTTGCTTGTTAGCGATTAAGCCTTCTCAAGGTACGATTAGATCAGACTTGTGGTGCATTTTAAAGTTTAGGGGGATTAGTGTATACACATTGCAAATCATAATCCTTAATTATGCACTCTTTCAGGATTCATGTCCAGGGCTTGTATGATTGTGGAACAATGATTTTGACAAAAGGTCATGCCAAATTTGGCCCACTGGTGACCCTTTTGTACTACGGAATGTGCCAGATTGAGTGCCATGAAGTTATTCTTTGATCAAAATACAAATTAAATTTAGTCACACTGCCATGGTTGTGTTAATTTATATAGATTGTAGACCCTAGTAATGGGAAGACTTTGGGTGTCAATGAAAGAGGAGAGATTTGGTTACGCGGCCCACAGATTATGAAGGGCTATCTCAACAGGCCAGAGGAAACCAAAAAGACATTAGATGATGAGAAATGGTTACACACAGGTAAGAATCTATAGGACTCCAGTTAGTAATTTGGCAAACCCCACAAATCTGCAAAATGGGGAAGTACACGTGTAATGGCCTGCGTACACACTTTCATGCAGTCGTATAAACTTGTATTTGAATTTTGCTTTTCACGAACTTGTCCAAAAAGAAGACCTCCTATTTGGTTAGTTGGCATTTCAAAGAGAGCGACCCAATGTACCCATTCAGTCACCTATTCACCACAGTGGTGTGTACATTTGAGTGTAGCATGTGAGACCTCATCCCAGGGTATTTCAAACATTTTGCATAAAGTTGTTACATACCCAAAAAGGTTTTCATTTCGTGCTGTGCATAATCATTGATACATGGAAATAAAATTTACTCAATATCAAGCTCAATATCAATTGTTTTTTTTGCTCATTATTTCCATTTGATGTGCTTATTGGCCCAGTGGTTATAGCAAGTTTGGTATCTAAACTCAGGCTGTCCCTTGTGTGTGTGGGATCGACCCCACAAGTTGTAAATGTGCTGGGCATGTCCCAATATGACCATGGCTTTTGAACAAAATCCTAACTTTAATGTTATTGTATCTATTTGATTTAATGGACTAATAATGTGTATGTTGCTCTTTTATGTCTGAACCTTCCAAGTAGCAGAACTACACACTGATTTGCAATTGCATATTCTAGTTTAACAGAATCATGGCTAGAGCATTGATATGCTACGGCTTTTGATGTTATTTTAATATTAAAGACCGCAATAGATTGTGTTAGACATGTCTACCTCTAATAAATTGCATACTTCTGGTTCATGCAGTTGTGATACAGATGAAGTAATATCATTTCACCTGCAATTGTTGTCATTTAGAGTTACTCTTTTTGTTCCAGCTCAGCTCCACCAGGGCAAAATTCTTAACAATGTGTCCTTGTAAAAATGTCTTGTGTGCCAGATTTCTACTGATCTGCTGAAATGCTGAACCGTAACTGGTATCAAAACCTTTCATGTGCCAGCATTGATGTTCTTTGTCAGTACCTTTGCAAACAAGAGTCCCATTGCATATTTAGTGTTTTTGTGCATTTTAAATAATTCCTCCTTAAAAGTATTATTCCCACGTGTGTATACATATACATTTTGGGCCAGCTAATTTAAGTACTTCATTTTTGTATACAATGCTTCTTAACATTAAGCAACATTTGGATTCTTTCCTGTTGTCACTGTGTGTAGTATTCACATTCAGAGTCTCAATTTCATACCGTAATGGCAGAACAGCCACTGTGGTCTAGTTGGTAACACTAGCCTTTCAACATAAAGGACCTGGTTTTAATCCCAGGTACAGACACATAGTTTCTGGTATGGCCACTCAAGATGGTAGTGATCTGTCACTGGGTCCAACTCCCTGTGGCAGGTGATAGAACCTCGTATTAAACTGTCATCCCTGATATCTCCTTCAAGCATGTTATGGTAATATTAATATGTTCATAACCATATTATCAACGAAAAATGTATCAATAATAACTGAGCTAGCTTGTAGAAATAAACTATGTGTGCGCAGACTTTATTGGCAATTCAATCACAAAAATAGCCTCAAATAAAGGATGAAGGCCGAAGGCCCGAGTCATTTATTTAGAGGATATTTTTGTGATCAAATCACCGATAAAGTCCAAGCATAAGTAGTTTATTTCTATTATAAAATGTTGATTATTTTTTTCACAAAGTTTTTTACCCCACAGCCCTTATTGTTTTCACCCATGGTGTCCAGATGGGTGGGCGGTTGGTCAGGCGGGCGGTGGGAAAAAAGTTTGTCTGGGCTGTATCTCAGAAACCGTAAGGTGTAGGAAGTTGATACTTGGTAGGGACATTGGTTAGGATGTGTAGGTGTGCAACGTCATGGTCTGACCTTGATTTGACCTTTGACCTTGCCGTAGTGACCTTGAGTTTGAACATCTTGCCTGGGCTATATCTCGGAAACCGTAAGATGTAGGAAGTTGATACTTGGTAGGGACATTTGTGAGAGGGTGTAGGTGTGCAACGTCATGGCGTGACCTTGATTTGACCTTTGACCTTGCCGTAGTGGCCTTGAACTATAAAATCTTGTCCGTGCTATATCTCGGAAACCCTAAGGTGTAGGAAGTTGATACTTGGTAGGGACATTGGTTAGAGGGTGTAGGTGTGCAACATCATGGTGTGACCTTGATTTGACCTTTGACCTTGCTTTAGTGACCTTGACCTTTAAAATCTTGTTGCACCTTTGGGTCTGTCTTTTGATGCTGATTAAGCACTGTTAAAGTCATATTAGAATTCATTAAGAATTTTACTTTTACAACTTCCTATTGTAACAGATGGAATTTCATCAAGTGAGCCACAGATTTTGCTCCAACACCACACATAAGCATTCATTGAATGTATTACCACTTCTGTATGCATGGTAATATTCAAGTCATCCAAACCATAATTCGGCCATGTCAGGTTTAGATAAAGAGTGTCATAATGTTTAGTTTACTGATTAATGCTGTCATGTAGTTATTCAATTGTCTTGTTTTTAATACATGCATTATCTTTCTCTTAGACATTATTTTCTCTATATATTTTCCCTTTATATAACTGACAGTGCTCTGAAAGTATCCTGAACTTTGTACTGATACAATACTTCTATATCTCAGGGTGTTAAAAATACTTCCTTAGGCTGTGGGGTAAGGGCATCTCTGATACTATTTTTGTTATTGGGTATTTAACCACTTAAAATTTGTTTTCAAGATTATGTCCTACAACCATGTTCGTAGATTGCAGCAGTGTACATTACTTTCTCAATTAGGTACACCCAACAACTGCACAGAGACACATATTCCTCGACTGCACAGATCTTTGTTTTGTAATAGCTATTCAGATAAAAATTATTACATATAGTTTTAACAATAGAGTTGTTGGATGTTTCAGCACACATTTTTAAATTGTACATATTTTTTCTCAAAACAACTTTCATATAGAGTCCAAGTTATTAGTGACAAACATATGCCTAGCACTGTCTCTGTAGTCATACCCCAGTAACTGACGTGCAATATTGTTAAATGCAACTTTAACTTTATTGTAATTTGTTTTGTTATAACTGGTCCATAATGAGTAGCAATGGAAATTAGGACAGTAATTGTTTCTTTACCTCACTTGAGCAGAGACCAAACTTTCTAAGTAGAACATTACCATGAGCATATAGGCTCCTAGTTTGTTTCATTATTTCCTCATAATCTTGTAGATTGTCAGTCAGAATAACTCCAAGATATTTGACAGATGTTAGATTTGGTATAACTGCCCCAGCAAGAGCCACTGTAAGGCAATTTAGTTTACGCTTTTTTGGTTTAAAAACTACACAGTAAGATTTCTTCTCATTGAACACAATATTATGTTCAACACTGTAATCAGAACAAACGTTTATGATTTGTTGTAGAGCCATGGCTGTAGGTGCCACAAGGCAAAGGTCATCAGCATAGAACACATGATTCACACAAATACCAACATTGCAGCCAATACCTGATTTGTTTAGTGCTACAGATAGCTTATCTAGATATATGGCAAACAGCTTAGGGGATAAAATCCCACCTTGTCTCACACCATTAAAGATTTGGAAACTGTCTAACATATGTGGACCACCACCTGATGCAAAACAGCTGAGATCTGTAACAGTATACAATTACACATACAAGTAACAATGATACCTTACAGTTAATTCATTTAGTAAATAGTGTCCAGTGATTCACAGGGTCAAATGCTTTAAAAGCATCTAAGAAGCAAGTATAGACAGGACTATTCTGTCTTCTGTAGGAGTCATTAACATTTTTAATTGTAAAAATACACATATCAGTGGCATGCTTGCTTTTAAAGCCAAACTGATAATCAGTTGTCTGAAGATACAGGTCAATAAAATATAACAGAATCAACTCAAAAAGCTTTGAACAGGAAGTAACAAGGGCAATAGGACGAATGTATTGCGCTTATGATAAAAACATGAGTATAAATATACAGTAGAAAATACATAAAACTGACAAATAATCCACATTAATGACACATTTGCTGTTTTAAAGCTGAAATTTAATATTTACCCTTGAAAGTCAAATATTGGATTTACGTTCTATGTAACACCAGGGGCATGTTTAAAGAGACCATTAATATTTCTAATATCTTGTGACTGAGCCAGAATAAAACCCAAAATCACAAGATGAAAGCTTTAAAATCTAAACTATAATTTCTGACGGTAGTTTTGTACATTTACCGAATTCATAAATCGTATTCATTGATGCAATAAATTCTTTGCATTTTGCATTGTAGGTGACATTGGCTATTATGACAAGGATCATTACTTCTATGTGGTCGACAGAATCAAAGAACTGATCAAAGTTAAAGGATTGCAGGTAACAGTTGCACCTAATTTCTGACCTATCTCAGACAAATGTTTTAAAATATATTTTTCTTACGGCAAAGCTTTCTTACCTTAATTTACCTTTAAGTTAGTATAAATTCTGTAATTGGAACATGATGTGATAACAAATATAATTCTAATATAATATATAACTTGATAAGAATTTGTGTTGTTTATAATGAGATTTAGCAGCAATAAGTATCAATTTACCAATACCTTGTATTATTACTTTGTTTGACTGTCATTTTTAGCGATTTTGTATTTGTGTTTGAGGTCCCTTAAAAATAATGAAAAACAGTATTGTGGATATTGTAATGCCTTCAGGGAGGTTAGCAGTCTCGGAGTGCTTTGTAGTTATTATTAACCCCTTCGCCACCAATGGAGCAGTATTCTACTATACTGAAGGAAAATCCGGGATGACTAGTTTACAGACAGTTTAAGTTGCTAAAACACACGCCACAGTGTTTTTGTTATCCATAACGTCCTTGTACATAATACTTTAGAGACATGGCACTGTAGAATACACATTGCTGTCAACTGCTAGTCGACAGATAAGGTCTTCAGGAGTTAAAATGCCTTGCATTAATTACAGCTACACTGTCCAATTTGTTTAGGTTGCTCCAGCAGAATTAGAAGCGCTGTTACTGACTCACCCAAAGGTACAAGACACTGGTGTGGTGGGTATCCCTGATGAGAGGTCCGGGGAGTTGCCACTGGCTTTTGTGGTGAAGAATGGTGATACGTCAGAAAAAGAACTCTATGACTATGCTGCAGGTTAGGTTTTGAAGATATAGTTGTCTGTGTTTACCCTTGCATCCTGAATGGGGGCTGATTGTGTTGTATGCAGGTTTGTCTGTCTCTTCGTTTGTCCATGCTCATAAGTCAAATAGTACACATCAGTTCTGGGAACTGCAATATCCTCACATATGTCAGTTCTATAAATACATGGGCTTCAGAGGATTTCCCTTTAGCTCAGCTGGTTAAAGAGTTAGACTTGTGTTTATTTCTGCGTGTAATCGGACCATTCAGTAATTTATCTCTTTAACAGCACATGGTGTAATGTCTGAAGGTCCTTCCCTCTCACAGCCAAACAAGTTGGAGTGTAATAATGTAGTCATTTAAAACTTGAAGACAGGTCTTTCCTTGAGATGTGGTATGTAATATCCTCACATATATCAGTTCTGTTAGCACCTGGGCTTCCGAGAATTCCCCTTTAGCTCAGCTGGTTAAAGGGATAGACTTGTGTTTATTTCTGTGTGTAATCAGAAAGCCGTGGGACTGATTCCCAGCAGAACCAATCAATAATTTCTCTTTACAGAACAATACCATTTGCTTAGTCGTCATCCAACTTGACACATATCTGGACCAAAAAGGAATGAATCTTCAGAATTTTTTCCCTTATTTTTTCACAAATATTTTGTTTTTATTGCACTCCTAACATTACACCATGAAAGAGCATACCCACAAAAAAGGAAGGTGTGTGGCAGGGTCATTGAGTGCAAACTGATTAAAAGGGGTGGGGGGAAACATTCTTTTTTTAAATTGTGAACAACATTGCCAATACATCATCTGTACCCAGACTAATCTGATGTTTTTTCATTGTTCTCGTCTTTTGTATTCTTTTGACACTGTGTTCAACGAAGGGTTTGTCTGTTAGTCTACATAAATTGCAAACTATACATCACATGTGGGGTCATATTTTTGCACAAGGCTTGGTCTACCCGGGGCTCAATCCCCTTGGGGGGGATTTTTTTGGCACTGCAAGCGGGCAAGGGTTTAAACAGTGTCAGACACTGCTTGTTTTGTTATGTAATCCAGAATACTCTGTGTAAAACTCCAGTGACACTTCAGGCAGTATGTCCCGCGGTTATAGGCATTTGGTACACCGCCCCTTCTCATCAACTACCGTCTGAGGTTCGTATGCGACCTTTTGACACAGTAGTGAAAAGTCCATTACCTTGCGTTACCTTGTTTTAAGATATTTAAAATTTATCCCTTTGAATTTCTTACCATGCGCATGTGCAGACGTGGGTGAGCATGCACAGACGAATGTGTAGTCCACAGTGTATAAGAACTTGTGACTTGGTCGTCTTTTGCTGTAACATGGTGACAATAGGTGAGTGGAGGTAAATGGACATATTGCCACAAGGTCGTATGTGAACCTTGGATGGTAGTTTGACAGGGGCATTTCATTCAATGTCTATAACTGTGGGTTATACTAACCTGTAGTGTGAATGATACACCGAATCTCTGAAGATATGTGGCGTCCTTGTAGGCAGTTCTGCCACCGATTAAAACCACTGACCACGGAACATAGTCTGAATGTGGCATTAAGCTCTGTGTACTATTTAGTGGAATAACAGGCTCTAGAATTTAAAACTGTACATCTGCTATTAAATAGCTCTCTTGGTCTTTTAGTGAAAGAAACATTGGCTAAGTATGAATGCCAGAATACAACAAATATGAGTTCGATTTTTTGGAGTAAGTGGAATGATATTCTTCTGAACTGCTTGCATGTTCACCGAAGTTGCATGCTGTCCTTCTTTCTGCATGCATTGACATGAATTCTGAAAGGAGATGATTTTAATGTGAGATATAATTGATCAAGTTAAACTATTTAACGAGATATTCTACAACTTTATATATTTTACCTGACTTAATTTGCAATCCTTAGACACCCAATATGATATTATGTCACAAATGGCATTTGAAGTTTCAATATGAGCATGTACTGTTTCATACTCTAGCAAAGTGGTAGCTAACTTCGCTGTAAAATTATGTATCAATATCATATTATTACCTCAGAAAAGGAGGTATGAAATTCATAACCGTTTATTGGTCTGTTTGTTAGTAGAATTCATATACTACTGGCCGAATCTTTGTGAACAAAATGAGATGATGGGTCTTAGTGCAACTTAGATCCCATTAAATTTTGAGAGTGACCCGGATCACGGTCCGGATGCAAAAAAATATCAAAGATCCAGATTTTCTTATTAACTAATTAATGAGCCATTTTTTTGGAAAAAAACTGCATCCCATGGTGGAGGTATGTGTTCTGAGCGCCTGTTTGTTTTATTTTCCAGAGCGAACAGCCCCATTTAAACACCTGAAGGGAGGAATATTATTTGTGTCTGAGATTCCCAGGCTTCCCAGTGGAAAAATAATCAGACGGAAGCTGAAGGAAATGGCCACGAAAAGTCGTCTCTGAGTTTTGAATTTAAAGAATTCATTAATGTGTTGTATAATGAACAGTCTTAAAGCAAAGATATTTTATAATACTTATGGTGTTTTGTAATTCTGTTATTATTAGAGTTATTATAATGGCGATAATTTTCGACATTTGTGTTTTGTAAATTGCAAGAATGTGTGATCATATTTAATCTAACTTAATCTAATCTACTTCTATGCTAGTGTGATATCTTCCCCACACAGGGGAACTCTGGACTTAAAGCCTCTCTTACATCCAACATGTATATGCACATTGGCACTGACCATAGCCATAATGGGCTAATGGACTAACATTGAAGCACATTGTACCCACTTGAAACACAAGTGAAATGTAGATCTCCTGTATATTTGCATGACACAGACAGCACTCCATGACCTTAGAAAAATAAATTTGTATGCAAATTATTTACTGTGTGCCTGATGACAAACAACTGACCAGCAGCCAGGCCACAGGATTTACTGGCTTTCTATGCAAGATATCCTTGGAAACATCTGCTTCCCCCACAAACTAGCCACGGTCATAAATTTCACAAAGAATTTTAGGGCCCATAAGAGTAGCTTTAATTAACATAAAAGAGACAAAAAATGATGGTCAAGCTATGTTCTGGGTGAGGAATCCATTGACTTCTGCAGTGTCAATGGAGAAAAGGTACCAAGTGGGTAAGCTTGAGTTGAAGATGTTAAAAATCTTCCTGAAAGATTATACTTCTAGATTGGATCTAGTGTAAAGAGAATGAGAGTTCGGAAAAGATGGTGCAAAATTACTGAAACAATCGGGGAAATATTTGTGGAGTTTCTGGACATTTAAAGTCAAAACAGGGAATTTCAAGGAATTTAAATTTCAGACAGTTTTGTGGTATTTCCAGATGCTTTATACATTGTACAAATCTTTCAGAATTTTTAAGTGCAAGCTCTAGTCAGGCCTGTTCTTCTAGGAGTCACTTCTAGGAGAGCATCTGTCTCTCAGTCTCCACTGAAGTTAAGCGGCAGTGGGCTACATTAGTGCTGGGATGGGTGACCGCTTCAGTGCACTACTCGTGTCTCTGATGGCTTTTGGGCTTGTGCTAGTAGACCGACACCCCTTTCGGCCTTGTTTGTGAGATCAGCCTGATGTTGACCTGTAATGCTGTATTTAATATCCACCATGTGTTGTACATGACCGGTAAATGGCAAATATATAGAGTGGAATGTTTTTGTATAGAGTGGTGAATCCTTACCTACCTAGATTGCCCCTTGGCTATCGCTTTTTTATTAGTCAGAAACAGTCATCATTGACTTCTCTATTAAACCTTGTTCACATTATTTTATGGTAGTCTCACAAGTTGTATACAAGCGCAAAATATGTTGTATATGATTTATGACTCTACAGGTTTTGTGTTTGTTTGGTATCCAAAAGTAGCCTTCAAGCTGTAACTATTCTTGAGGGCACCTTATATAGACGAAACGATGCTTTTAGTATTGTAACAAGTAGGAAGTAGTAACTATAATAATAAAAATTATAATTCCATTCTTGTGTATTGTTGTATATATTCTAACTATATAAACTTGAGTAGGGCCACTGATGTTCAGACCCTGTGACAGCCATTTCAAAACGTATTGGAGTCTTTTAAAATGGTTGAAAATATTCCACGGTCTCTGACAAACTGTAGGGGGCTCGGTGGTGTAGCGGTTAGAGTGCTTGCCTCCAACCTCTGAGGTCGCTGGTTCGAATCTCGGGCCGGGCACTTCATGTTGGAAATTTGGTAGTTACTTGCCGATGCCCGGTGGTTTACAGTGCAGAATCTTCACCAACTAGTATGTACTGGTTCCTCCACCCGTAAACTACCCGTCGCAATATGACCCTGACTGTTGAACGCGACGTAAAACAACAAATAAATCTAAGTCTGACAAACTGTATGAAAGGGGGAGAGCAATACGGGTCGGCTCATTTTTAAACATGCTCTACCAACCCGTGAGGTCCATTTAGGAGGCAGCTTGTGGACCTAAAAATAAACTAAAAGTTGATATGACTGCATGAAATTGTGTAACTGGCCTACTAGAAACCCCAGAAAAATTGGGAAGGTATATTTTTATTGGTAGAAGGTGAATGCATTGTTTGTACATCAACGTATTACACTACTTTTGAGTAAATTTAGTGTATCTTTGAGAACTGTTTATTTTGAAAAAGTGTGACCCTCTGCTATGTCTCAGGTGAAATGATTGTGGATTTTTGCTTTTCTGTATTATGTGCCTAGAGTCTATCTTTATATACAGATTAAACACTATGGAAGTGTTATTAGAATTTGAATTAGATTGTAATAGTAATAGGGTAACACCCATTTCTCACTTTAAAAACCCATTTAGAACTTCAAAATTATTTTTTTTCAAAAACTTGTTTTGGTCTTTCAAGCCACTGGATGCCAGACTTTTGAAGAACAATTTCAAAGTAAGACACATCTGGATGCCTTATTGTAAAAATGTTTGATAGGGAAGGAACAGAATATTCTATTCTGTTTAGTACTTTTATAGCACTTAATCTTTAGACTAAAGGTAGACTCTAAGGTGCAACAGCAGAAAATAATTTTATAAAAATCATTATTCCATAGACAAATCGATACCACAAAGAATGAGAAACAGGATTTTGTAAACTAGTTCACAGATAATTTATTGTGTTAATACTTTTGTAAATTTTGCTGTCAGTTTCATAGGCTTCTATTGTAAAAAATACAAGAACAATCCAAACACTGTGATCCAACTGTGATATGTGAGTTTGATTATCTTCAGATAACATGTTTATGTGATCAAATCAGTGCTTTCGTTTTAAACAAATTAAAGTTATTTGAGGAAATGATAAATTCCTGTTTGGCTGATAGACAGACTTCTCACAATTGATTATTTCAAATAACTTTTCTAATTGTCATCAGAAGCTGATATGTAATTATTAGCAAGTGGCCCTAAAGTGACAATATAGCACCATCTGGCTATTGAATTTTGGACTAGCTCTGCTATTCCTTTTGTGCGAGACTATTGAAAATGATAATTGTTAGAGTAAAACTGAATATACAAATGCACACACAAGTTTTGATAATACATTTTCCACTGCACATAATATTTCATAGATATAATATGTATTGTTATTTGTACTTAGATCTAGAATCTAGATCTAAGTTTCTGAAAGAAAGAATATATTTTTGACCTGTTATGGATGGACACTATTTTATTTCCATAATAACTCTTGCATTGTTTTATAATAAGTGTAAAATATGTGCCAGATTTAATTTTTTTCATCATGATATATAAAAAGATCATATAGTAACCCCCCCTCATAGCCTATATGTTAAAAATTAACAAAGGCTTTGAAAAGGCCAAAAATGATGTCAACACTGAATTTAAGCTGTTATTAATCAGTAACACATATAAGTACCATGATTTTTGAGCTGTATGTGGGTTTGACTGTGTAATTTGACATGCTGATTTCTTGTAGAAATTATATTATTGCAAAATAAGAAGGTCTCTAGAATTTCAATTACTTTATTTTTTTCTTTCGTTAAAGTCTATTTGCAAGTTCTGCTTGTGCCTATGCACATTATTATCTGAAGCTGCATTGAAACAATATGTAACATCCTCCTGTATATCAGTTCTTTCAACACCCGTGCTTCCGGGGATTCCCTATTAGCTCCGCCAGTTAAAAGAGTTAGATGTGTTTATTTCTCTGTGTTTTGAAAACAGAGAAGTGTATTTGAATACTTTTAAATACAAACATGAATATGAATACCGCAGGCCTAGTGGTACTTGAATCGAGTCATGACAGAGACAATGAATAGTATCTCCTGTATTGTGCATGATGGGATGTCTCAAGGTCCCCCTCTCAGGGCCAAGTAAGTTGAACTGTTACGTCCCTGTTCCACCAAAGGATTAATCCCCAATTGGTCCCCCGATCCTTAATCCTTGTGAGTCGGTGAGAAAAACCTGAAAAATGGGCGGGAAAATGGAATCTGGATCCAGGTCTGCCATTAAGTTCAGATGGTCCTCAGGAACCCTCACACGTCCTCAGCAAGTCACGATTGTTCCCCGACTAAGAAGCAATTAAGCCACGTTTGTTGTAGGTTTCAACCCCAATCCTCTCTGGAACATACAGACTGGGTCTCAGACTGAGCTGAGGGCCTCCTGGGACTAATAACCGATTTGCCCAGACTGCAATGGGTGACTTTTACCCACTTTTGTTTCCACCCATGGTGTCCGGATGGGCGGGCGGGCGGCGAGAAGAAGTTTGTCCGGGATGTATCTCAGTAACCATAAGGTGTAGGAAGTTGATACTTGGTAGGAACATTGGTTAGGAGGTGTAGGTGTGCAACGTCATGGTCTGACCTTGATTTGACCTTGCCGTAGTAACCTTGAGTTTGAAAATCTTGTCCGGGCTATATCTCGGAAACTGTAAGGTGTAGGAAGTTGATACTTGGTAGGGACATTGGTTAGGGGTTGTAGGTGTGCAGCAGCATGGTCTGACCTTGGTTTGACCTTTGACCTTGCCGTAGTGACCTTGACCTATAAAATCTTGTCTGGGCTATATCTCAGAAACCGTAAGGTGTAGGAAGTTCATATGTGGTAGGAACACTGGTTAGGGGGTGTAGGTGTGCAACGTGATGGTCTGACCTTGATTTGACCTTGACGTACGGACCTTGACCTTTAAAATCTTGTCCAGGTTATATCTCGGAAACCGTAAGGTGTAGGAAGTTGATACTTGGTAGGGACATTGGTCAGGGGTTATAGGTGTGCAACGTCATGGTATGACCTTGATTTGACCTTGACGTAGGAACCTTGACCGATAAAATCTTGTCCGGGCTATATCTTGGAAACCGTAAGGTGTAGGAAGTTGATTATTGTTAGGGACATTGGTTAGGGGGTGTAGGTGTGCAACGTCATGGTGTGACCTTGATTTGACCTTGCCATAGTGACCTTCACCTTTAAAATCTTGTTGCACCTTTGGGTCTGTCTTTTGATGCAGATTAAGCACTGTTAAAGTCATATTAGAATTCATTAAGAATTTTACTTTTGCAACTTCCCATTGTAACAGATGGAATTTCATCAATTGAGCCACAGGCTTTGCTCCAACACCACACACAAGCATTCATTGAATGTATTGCCACTGCTGTATGCATGGTAATATTCAAAACATCCAAACCACAATTTGGCCATGCCAGATGTAGATAAAGAGTGTTGTAATGTTTAGATTACTGATTAATGATGTCATCTTGTCATTGAATTGTCTTGTTTTAATACTTCATCTTTACATACATTATCTTTCTCTTTAACATTATTTTCTCTATTTAAACATTATTTGGACCTTTATACAACTGACAGTGCTCTGAAAGTATCCTGAACTTTGTACTGATACACTACTTCTGTATATCATGGTGTTAAAATATTTCCCTAGACTGTGGGGTAAGGGCATCTCTGATGCTATTTTTGCTTTTCGTTTTTCATGGTGAGTCAGGGATTGATCTGGGACTATGTCCAGGCTTCCTGGGACTAAGCTAAGGTACGAGTCCCAGGACGCTTATTTATTTATATATTTGGGGTTTTACGTCGCTTTCAACACTACAGGTCATGTCACGACGGGTAGTTGGAAGGGCAGAGGAAACCAGTACATATAGTTCGCTAGGGTTGTGTACTGTAAACTGCCAACCAACGGCAAGCAACTACCAGCTTTCCCACTTAAGGCCATCACGGGGATCGAACCCCGGCCTCAGACGTGCGAGGCGAGTGTTACCACTCTACCACCGTGGCCCCTGAGTCCCAGGACGCCTCAGACAACATAGGTTTGTGTAATTTGGATCTGAGGAGGTCTCAGGAAGCCTGAGACTGGAAAATTGGTGGGTGGGGGCAAAAGTGGATCGGCTACTCTGGTGAAAATATCAAACGTCTTTGATATTTAGACCAACCACAACAGATCCAAACAGATTCAAGTAGACTTTCTAGAACTTTTCTAGGATTCCCAAAATACTTTAATCGGGAACCTTAGTCATGTGGTGGAACAGGGGCTTAATATGAGACCTAGGGACAGGTCTTTCTTTGAGGGGTGGTGTGTGATATCCTCGCAGATATCATTTCTGCTAATACCTGGGCTTCCGGTTATTCTTCTCAGGTAGTTGAAGAGCTAGACTTGTGTGTTCATTTCTATGAGTAATCCAAAGACAATGAGATCGATCACCAGTAGAGCCAATTTATCAACAGCACAAATTGCAAAATTAGTATCATTTTGGTAAGTTGCACCAAGTTACTATGGAATGCCATTAATTTAGAATGACCACTAATGCCTCAGAGCTGGATCAGTAAGTTCAAAGTTTAAATGCCAAAATTTAGCTTTTTGTGTCTCATTCAACAGCAAGTCAACAGAGTCAAAATCCCCTTATCATATTGACTGTACCATAGCTAGAAAGCACTTGTAGAATTCAGAGATCCACCACTGGGTATTTCCTAAAATTCAGTATTTAAGCGTCCAGTGAGGAACGCTTGTTTGTATATGGGAGGAATTCTCGCGGAAGGGTCCGCCGTATCCGCAAGTTTGCCTGCCTATAGCGTCTTTACTAGTGGATGGAATTTCTTCAAACTTGGCACATATATTTAGTAGCCCTGGGGAAATTTTCTAAATTTGGTGCCATGACATTTCAACCAATCAGAGAAGTCACATGACCAAAAACAGAATTTTGCTTGTCTGGATGATAACTTAACTCTTAAAAGCGCGACGTTAACGTAAATTTAAACAGGTCGTCGTGGAATTGTTTTACGTAAGTTTAGAAGTGTCTTTTATGACAGGTTTAGAGGGTGAGTAGCGAATGATAAAACAGAATTTTTTTCATTGGCCAAGTCCTTGACCAATGAAATATCAGTAGGAAGCAATATATTTTCTTTGCTTCTCATTGGCCGACAGCTATCCAGTAGAATGTGAGTGTTCATTGATTGACATGCTCTCTGCTGGAGATATGCAGTGATGGAAGTAAGTATGTATAAGTTCATTTGCGAATCTTGAAGCACTAAATTCCTTGCCTCTTTTCTTGTCTTTTAGGTATTTTAAATCACTATGTGACACCAAACGATATATTTACAGCTTATTTACACAAAGAAATGACATATTCCTTACGTCATTATTACGGTAAATAATTTCATACGTCACGGCGATTATTGTCTACTTTCGCACTTCATAGAAGGGTCGACGAAAGGCGACTGCCGCGTTTTATACGCATTTTATTACGTGAAACTCGCGACGAAAGAGTTAAAAAGCATTTAAAATATTCCCCTGAAATTTGATATATGGATACACCGTATAAAGATCTGGAAATGATTAGATTTTGGTAGACTTCCATTAAAATTGGCTAATTAATTAAGCATTAAAATTTTTATTAAGGAGGAAAATACAAATCCCTTAATAACTTCTAAACCGTGCGGGATAGAGCAATTTCGACGAAATTTTTGAACCGCAGGGTATGTCTGCTAAGTACTCTGCTCAATTCCAAAAAAATTTCCTGTCTCCAAAAATGGCGGCCATTTTGAATTTTGTAATTTTTGACAAAAATGACAAAAATTTAAAGGTCTGCACTCTGATTTGTGGGAACACAGTGCACTCATGTAGTGTTCATCACAAATAATTCACAAATAATTCAGAATTGTCTGATTAATGTGAACACAAATCACTCATGTAGTGTTCATCACAAATTGCTTGTATCTCCTAAACCATGCGAGATAGAGCAATTTCGGCGAAATTTTTTGGCCCACAGGGTATATATGCAAGATACTCTGCTCAATTCTCAAAAATTTTTCCTCTTTCCAAAACTGGCGGCCATTTTAAATTTTTGAATTTTTGGCAAAAATGGTAAAACTTAAAATTGCTTGTATCTCCTAAACTGTGTGAGACAGAGCGATTTCGGCGAAATTTTGGACCCACAGGGTATATATGCAAGATACTCTGCTCAAATTTCAAAAAAATTTTCCTCTTTCCAAAAAATGGCAGCCATTTTGAATTTTCGCATTTTTGACAAAAATGGTAAAACTTAAAATTGCTTGTATCTCCTAAACCGTGCGAAATAGAGCAATTTTGGCGAAATTTTTGACCCACAGGGTATATATGCAAGATACTCTGCTCAATTTTCAAAAATTTTTCCTCTTTCCAAAAATGGCGGCCATTTTGAATTTTCGAATTTTTGACAAAAATGGTAAAACTTAAAATTGCTTGTATCTCCTAAACCATTTTAAATTTTCCAATTTTTTTCGATATAATTTCATTTCATTTGGATTATTGTCAACAGGAAAACCGAAACTATTCAAAATACATTGAAAATGGGACCTTAAAAATGCAAGATATCTTGAAATCAACAATACAATCCACATTTCCCCAAATTACTTTATTACTAGGTTCTACCCACACAACAATACTTTTGAGAAAGATCCATCCATTACTTTTTGAGTAATTCTGAACACAGACAGACTGACAAACACATACAACATTCACTTCCTTTCAATAAGTATAGTTGTTCACGGATAGATAGCAGTTATTTGAATTCAGCATTTAACCTTGAAACTGAGTTTTTTTGTCATTAAAGTAAAAGCAGTGAAAATAGACAGCTGACAACAGCTGTATGCCATTTGTTCGTTATGGATAACATTAAGCACAAATTTCATATAAACATAGATTTTCTTCATTCATTTATGGCAAAGAAGATAGTTTCTGAATTCATTAACCATCACAAAAAAATCGCAAATTTTGAAATGTGTAGACCATACATATCATTTCACCTGCCACACAGGCACTCACATATGTAATGGTTGTCCTGAAGTTAAGGAAATCTGACTATGTAACACCTTATTTGGTGAAACTGCACTGGCTACTTTTATGACAGCACATTTTCTGTAAACTGAACCTCATTGTGTTCCAATCCATTAAATGGTGATGCCCCTGTATTCAGCCTTTATCAAAATGCAGCTGAACTAGACAATATACACCACACCATTGTCTAAACTGCCTCATATATGCATTCAGTGAATGCCCATATTTCGATTAGATAAATGTATCATCTACTCATCAGAGGCTAGGATAAAGTTACCTTTTCTCCTCTGAGATAGGATTTCTGGCTCCACCTGAATCCTCTTTTGTTGAAATAGTAATCACTTCAAATTTGAACTTGGGAGTGCAGAAAGTGGTGTATTCTACTGTAACTTTCTCAACAAATTACTTGTAATTCATTCAATTCCTGATTGATCACAATTAAAATGCTCTCATGGTCATGAACTGAACTTATAAAATGAATAAGTTTGTAATCTTCCTTTATATTCAATCTTTACTTTCCATAAACCAACCACCAAGATCACTTATATTTTGGTGATAAAAAATGTATAAACTAAGGGATGGAAACTGATAAGCAAGGGATACCAATCTTTCCACGTTGCAGCACCGTGGTATTGGAATAGCCTACCTGATGATGTCTGTAACATTCAACTAGATTTCAATGATTTCACAAAAAGACTTAAAACCTTTCTGTTTAAGAGTGCTTTTTCATTGGAGTAGTGCAGTGATTAGCCAATCAGTGGCTAGAATTGTGCCATAAAAGAACCAAGTATTATTATTATTTAGTGTCAAATATATTTCTAATAGTCAAACTTCAACACAAAGTATTTCTTTGGTAATTTCAGATAAAGAAATATATCACAAATGAAATAAAATAGAATGAGAAACTGAGTGAAAGTATCCATAAAAATAAAATGAGAAAAATCCATACGTCGGTGTTTTGCCAAAAAAAATATTATAACTTGTACATTTGTTCCCGGAAAAATATTCACCGGATTTGTTAGTTAATTATTTTTTGTAGAAAACCAAAACATCTGATACTAGCTGATACTCGCAGAATAAGCCAAAATTCGAAGTGTGAAAAAGCATGCAATGTGTGGCACAATCTGTACTACTGAATCAACCAAAAATTGAAACTAAACTAGAATTTTGGTCAGACTATTTTAATTTAGGATATCCTACATCTGATGAATCAGTTTCGGTTCCAGATTTTATCTGGCATCAAATATTGAAAATGAAATTGATTTAGTAGTTTAGTTTAAACGGAAAACTTATTTTCGAGAGATAGTAAATGATTTAAACCTTTGATCTGTCCAGTAAACATTACAAAAGTTTTGGAAAGGTTTGAAAGTTTACAAAGCGTTTTTAAACACTGTCTGAGTTATTAACTGTTTCCAAGGCTTTTGGCAATGTTTAAAATAACATATGTTAAGCATATTCATTATCTACACAAATTTTATTTTTACTGAAAACATTTGTTAAACATTTACAAAATAACTCGAGAAAGTAAGGTTTGACTGGCAACATTTTATAAACATCTAGAAAATGGATCAAGTTTTGAAACATTCATCATTAAATGTGTGATAAACAGTATAAAACAGTGTGAAACATTTAGACAATATCTCTTAATGTTTTGTTACTGTTTGTACTGACAACATTTTACTAACATTCCATAGAACTGGTTTTCATACCCATCATTTTAAAATGTTTTTGAAATGTTTTCTATCAAATGGTTTGACAGCATCATATCTCTAATGGCGAACAATAATAGCGGACTTCAGAGAAATTTATGAAAAAGTATCCCATGTGCAATGCCTATAGCAATAATTTAACGACACTGTCTTACAACTTTAGACATAAATATAAAATATTCATTGGTGACCAACCTGAAAACAGGTTCAATTTGACCTCTGACCCAAGAGGTCTGACCCTCTAACACCCAATGTTGAAGTGATATTTCTGAGACATTGTAGTGTTCATTTGTAACGTGTTTTTAATGCCTACGATAGGAAAGGGTTATTGCAATCAGTTTCTCTTTGTCTTTCTGTCTGTACACCTTTTTGTGCTTTTAACTCAAAAACTAGAACATCAATCGACTTCAAATTTGGTGGCCAGATACTTTATGGGGTACATACAGATTACTCCGAATTTGGTGAAATTTGAGTGAAAATTTAAGTCAGAAGACACCTTTTCTTATTTTCAGTTGGGCATATACAGACACATATTAGCCTTTTTCTTCCAAATTATTGATTATTAGTGTAACTACCGATGCCAATTAGTCAAAATGGTGGCTGAAACTGGATTACGACCACCAGGCAAAATCAGAAGGCCCATTGCATGTAAACAGGGCTTACTTTCAAAATTGGGTTTTGGCATATTATGTTGGCCAGTCCCCCACCAACCCAAGAACAAAAAAACTCTAATGCATATACTTTATTTATATAAATTTCTAGTGCATGACTTTTATAGCACTGAATCTCCAGAATAAAACAGACTCAATGTTGCAACAACCAGGACACATAAATTTAAAAAAATGCATAGTACAGAGAATGAACCAAAAATTGAAACTAAATATGGGTTTTATTCAAACCATTTTAATTTAGGATATCCTACATGTAAATATTTTGTATATGTAACAATGATATATATATATGTATATAATACTACTAAATTTTGGAGTCCAGTTCATGTACTGAGTAACAAGAAGGGCACCATATATTACATATTATGATTCAAAGATATTAACATGACTTTAAGTATATTTTTCATACTCATAAATACAATTTTACATCACTTTAAGTAAAACTTTACATGGCTTTACGTATAACCTAAATGTGTTCAAGTATAGTAGGAAACAATACCTAAACTTGGCAATGGAGCAAAGACAACTGGCAATACTCACCAGTAGTAGGATATTTTTGTACTTATGTCCAAGCACAGTCAGACACCCAGGAGCCGTGGTTGTTTTGATTGAAAGAGACATGTGAATGCTATGTTATTTGTAATGGTTTCCAAAGTATTTGTAGACTATATTTCCTTTTGACTAATGAAATATTATTACCCCTATTTGCCCCAATCACACTACATGTGGTATACCCTGTGGTTAGAAGTTTTACTCTGCTGCAGAACCCACCACCCAAAACTAGATTTCCTAGATTTTGAACCCCTTTCACAATACAGGTGCACGACCACCGATTCAACATGGTTTGTCACCGACAGTAACAGTGGGTCGACAGTACTATAAACATTGGTCACAGGGAGACAGCCTCCAGACGAACACATTTATCTACAAAATGCCACTGAAATGGATGGATGGGGACGGAGGCATACATATAAAGCATGGTGGTAGTACTGACAAGGGACAATTATTTGTGGTAACCGACATTGTGATGGTCAGAGACAGAAATTTTTAATATTTTAAAACTTCCATGAGGTGCTCAAGCAATTGAATGTTTTGCCACTGTGTTGAAGTTCGCATATGGATGCCAGGTGGTAGTTAAAGGACAGGGACGTTTTTCCACCTGTAATGTGAAAGTTGTATAATCCATTCATTAGCACTGTAATTGGTTATGTTCTCTTATATAATGCATTTGTATAAATTTTCTTATACCCAAGACAGAGACATTATTGTTCTGATGGTTCAAATTGTTTGCAATGAAGCAGCTGACAATAGCCTTTTGGTGGTTTATAATGCCGGTTAAACATTAATAAATTGAAGGTCCATCCAGCTATCTGTTCATCGATCCATTTAGCATGCTGAAACTTGGCCTTGATAAGTACATATTGCATAATAGTTTCCATCAATGTAAGATGTATCATATCCAAATAGTTTCATGTCCAAATTGTATCTTTCTGTTAATTTCTCTACCACAGTCTGGGCATCTGGATGTTTACTGAAAAATGCTAGCAGCTCTCCTCTCTCTGGATCTCTCTCACCTTTGAATTCTATTATATGATTCCTGTTACTTGATATTCCCTTTTAGAATGGCTTTTGAGATGTATTTCATATCCTCTGAAGTTGTTTCTGTCTTTGCTATGAAGCTAAAATGACAAAGATATAGAAAAATAGAACAACTACAAGAACCAAAAATTAAGATCATCTTTGAAAAGGACTGAGTCATGGACAGACCACACAATGACTAAAGAAAGGACCCAATGCAATTATAGTTTTGAGTTAAGGAGCAGATATTGTCTAAAAATCTGTTTAAAGATTCTGGAGCCTCACTCTAACTCATAAACTCATACACTTTCCACAATTTCTGCATGTAGTTTGATATAACATAACTAGTAGGGGCTCTGTAAAGATACCTTTCTTTCTCTATATATACCAGATATTGGTGGGCACTGTAGTTTTATCTGCATTTTTTTAGAATCAGAAGTCAGGAACAATATGCAATGATCTGTATGTCGTATGTTTAAGATAAAATACTGCCTGTGGCAGATAATAAAGAAATATTAGACAAAAGGGTTTTGTTCTCAACTGAAAATGCTAAACATCGTCCAACATAACATAAATCTAGTGGTTAATTAACCACTCCATTCTGATCAATCTCTATTTTTTTATTAATATGAAACATTTTTCAATAGGAAAAAATTACCCAAGACTGAAGGAGATATAATATAAATCAAATACCAGCCCATGGATTATTCCACGGCAATCTGTAAAGTCCTTAAGTAACGCTGTCCCACTGTTGCTGTTTCATTAACAGTCATGCTTTGAATATTCTAAATTAAGGGGGTTGCTAGATCTGGTTCTATCACCAATGGATGGTGTCAAAAATTATTTGTGTAGTCTAATCTAATATGCACTTAATCTCCATCAGTGATAGACTCTGCCATACACAAACACATTGAAAAGTCATATATAGGTTCATTAACATAGCCAGAACATACCCCAGAAGACACAGAGGTGGTTGGGTGGCTATGGACATAGACTTTTACAAACAGGTAAGTTTTGAGCTTTTTCCTGAAGGAGGCAGTATGTACTGCATGGTGTACATTTTCAGGAAGGCCATTCCAAATCTTAGGAGCATTGAAAGCAAAAGCTATATCCAAAGTGTGACTGATGTCCGATTGATATTATGTAAGTGGACCTCATGTAGTGACTCTCATTAGAGCCCATAATACCCTATGCTTGCTAAGATATGCATACAGCATTTTAGTCTATGTGGTCACTGTCAAAGATACAAAAGATCAAGCATAATATAAAGGCTTTAGAATAAAAGTGACCGTGAGACATAAATCAAGCACAGAGCCATATAAATATAGAATTTCATCATTGTACCTATTGGCACCTACTAATTACCTCTGTAATGAGTGTTTATTTGTCCATTTGTTTGTTAGAAAATATTACTGGTTGGATCTTCATTCTAATTCTAATTGGAGTTTTAAAGTGCTTAATCTCCCCTTAACCAAAGGGGGGTTTATTAAAACTAAGGTGCCTTGGTGTACAGGCAGGTTTTAAGCTGCTTTCTAGACTAGGGAGGGGGTTGCATGAAGTTCACCAGGAAGAGCATTCCAAAACAGTGGGAGCATCAAACACAAAGCTAAAACCAAACTGTGTCACAGACTTATGAGTAGAAGGGTAGAACTTTGGAACAGCAGGGAAATTACCACCATGCTGTGCCTGGAACTGTAATAAGTACTGTAAGAAGAAAGATATGGAGCAAAATACTTAGGAAAACCAGTGTGAAGAAACTTGTAAACAAATGTGGCTGTTTTAAACAGTAAATAATGTTCAACAGGAAGCCAATGCAATTTCCTAAGAACAGGAATCATACTGGTGTGTCTACTCATGTTTGATACAATTTAGCTGCACTATTTGTCATACATTGTAATTTACATAGACTGAACTTGGAGAGACTCCTACAGAGTAAATTACAATAATCCAACCAACTACTGACGAAAGCATTGGCCATAATAATAGAAGCATCATTAGTAAAAAAACAGCTTGACATGTCTACAGTCACAGAGTTGCACAAACAAATTTTGCAGACACTTTGAACATATGCCCAAGTTTTTGACTGACTCATCTGGGCAGTGAGGACTTCCAAAGATATCAATTAGGAAACATGCTTTCAATTTATACCTCTGTCTTTTTTAACCAAAAAGTATAAACTCAGTCTTGTAATCTTTCAATTTGAGTTTGCTAGTTGACATCCACTCTTTTACATCATCAAGGCACATGTTCAACTGTTCAAAGGAAGCAGCTGAGATGAGGGAATATAAACCTCGGTGTGATCTACATAAAATAAAACTTTATACCTTGTTTACCAATCACCAAACTAAGATGTTTTGTGTACACTGAAAACAAGAAGCCCAAACCAGAACCTTGGGGACTGAAGAGAAATATATGTATACTTAGTTTATAATAATTAAGTTGACTCCTTGGTGTTAACTGATCCACAACTGCTATATATTTGAGTAGATTATTCCCTGACAGCTTTGGGCAGATAAAAAACCAAAGGCCGATTTCACAAAAAGGTCCTTGTCTGAAGGTAAGGCTAAAATCTGATTGTACTACTTAAATCTGTTCCACAAAAGCTGACTTAACTGAAAGTGGTCTAAGCTAAAGTTTCAGTTAATAAATTATACAAATTCGGTCAATTGAATTTATGTTTCAGCACATAATCCTTTAAGTATACAGAGCTTATCATGGCTCTTATGACTCTTTGCTTAAATTTGAGACACCACACAGTTTCAAAAGTGAGATATAGAAGCAAAACAGCTTAAATCTAGCCTCAGACTCAAATTTGGCACTTTTGGTTCAGGCATTTTACACAATTTAGCTGAGGCCTCAGAATAAAGTCATTTCACAAAGACTCAACTTGTGATCTGGTTGAGGCATACCCTCAACTTTTAGACTAGCAAGTTGGTGTCTCAAGTAGTGAGTCTCAAGAATCTTTTCTGTTAATCGTCCATAACTGAGTTCATTATTGCCTGTCATTCCTATGCCAAAGCATATAAGTTGAAACTAACATAATCTTTATAGGTGAAACTTTTGGCTCACACAAAAATTAGTTGAGTCAGCTTTTGTGAAATGGATTTGGGCTCTGTTTTAGATCAAAGGCTTTGAGAAAAAAGATTTGGACCATTGGCTCAGCCTCAGTCTCAGATTAGGTATGAGACATCTATGATATGTGCCCTTGGGAAAATCAAGTTCATTTTATAAAACCTTACTTGTAGTTAATAGTACAAGGGTAACTGCCATTGTAAATAGAATTCCAATGAATATTTTGTCTGTCTCTGTACAACACAGTTTCTATAAAGTATTCCATTATATCCATTTCGGACATATTTGCCTGTCTTTTTATCTTTTTTTTCAACATGTTTCCACTGAAGTAAGATTCAAGACGCTTCAATGGATGACGAACAGTTAAAATATTGAAGTAATTGTCTAATTTATACAAAGCCACTCTTAATATATTCTCATGCAAAGCAGCTAGTCCGACCTCCGGAAAACGCACTCTTTGAAAAGGTTCGATGGGAAGCTGGTGCTTGACAGGTGAACTGTAGATGACAAGGCTTCTCCATGATGTACACCCAGTCTTTTGAACTGCCTTCAAAATCACATGATGAAAATCATCCACTATGAAGTCCCCTGCTTCAATCTTTTGTTGAGTCAGTGTCCCCACCATGTGGTTCAGTCCAAGTTCAGTGCATTGGTTTTGTAACTGTAAGAGGCGCTTCTGTCGTGATAGAAGGTCTGAAAGATAAAGATAAATATAATTGCAATCTTTGTAGAGTGATACAATATAATACCTAGGTTACACTTTTTCATGCTGGGACACACTAGCTACAAATGAGCTGGTGCCTGTAAATGGAAGCATGTGTAATATAGTAAACTAACCTATACTTAATGACAATGCAACAACACTTTTTCTAAAGAATTCAGGGAGTACATAGAAGTATTTTTTGGGTAGGCTTTACACTATCAGTAGTCATTATATTGTAATTTGAGCATCCCTCCTGGTCATAAATGTGAATTGACATGTCTCAATCATTGTAAAGTATAGGTAAATTACAGATTACCTTATTGTACAACACTTCAATAATTTTGTTTTATACCATAACTGAAAGTTAACTAAGAGTAACAAATTTGTTAGCAGAACAAAGACATTGATTCACAGACCCCAGGTTCATCTACTTTTAGTAGAAGTTGGACTACATTCAGTCTGCTTTGAATTTGGGTAGATCACATTCGCTGCAATGGTATGGGATTCCCATTTGGGTAGAATGCAATTAAAGTGATATGACACAACTCAAAAACAATATACATTTGGGAACATTTTTAAAAATGTTTGAAAAACTCTGGTGAGTGAATGTAAAGAAGTTACACTTTGCATATAGCATGTAACGTAAGGGACCTCTAAAATGTTAAAAGCATAATACACAAAAACTGCTGACGTACATATTTTTGCATATAATGGTTTGATTGCTAAAAAGTAACAATGAACCTCTCGAAGATCTGTGTTTGCACTACCTGCTGGCGAGGGCTTTTGTATTCTCAAGCACTGCCTGGTAACTTATATATTTACTAAAAATATTAGCAAACCTTTCCACATGTTAATATCCTCTGGTAAAAATAACTTTGCTGTGACACTACTTATGAAAGAAGCCAAATGTGTCTCGTAAAACAATACCACAGAGATACAAATTATAGCAGTAGCTGCAAAGATAATTCTAATTCCACAGACAGAGTTAAAAAGATATGAATCCATCAGCCTAACAAAGGTTTTAAATGGGTTTGAAAAACTCAGTGTTTTATCAAAGAACAATAGATGAATCTCAAGTATCAACAGCTTTCAGAAAATTATTACAAAGAAATATCTAAAATTTACACAAGAATCAATAAGTGGAGGCTTCACTCTAACGACTGCTGGTCCCAATGCTTTTCCTTTGTTATGAAACAAATCACCAATAGCATTATGGTTATAAGGTTTTGTACTTACCTTAAGTTGTGATGCAGTTAAGAGGTAGTCATGGACACTTAATTTTTATGAACGTGTAATACATCAAATACATACAAAGTATATCAATATCTCATTGATTAATAAAATTAACTTTGTAGTGTTTGTCAGTTATTGACCCTTTGCATGTTATTATTATTGGATGTCAAAATGATGTTTTCATTCAGCGTTTTTTTTGTTCTGCAATTTCTCCATGTTTCAAACTTTCCCATTTGGAAAGTTTACAAAGCTCCAAGACATACTTATAGTAATATAGTAATATACTATGGACATGAAATAAATAAAAAATATATTTTCCGTTTTGCACACAGCATAAAATTAATCAAAAGTTTATTTAAACTCTAACTAAAAGGGCCAAACAGGAAATGTGGTAAACAAGTGCATGTACAGTGTTTTATACTGATACTTAGTTCAATATATCATGTTATAAGACTTAAAGAGCTATTTGACATATTCAGACTGCACAAGTACAGTCAAAGCTATCTGGTGACTGACATTCCTCTAACTATGAGAAAATGACAATATACATGTCTGAGGTTCTTTAGCCTACGCCATTGGGGATAAGACCCAATAACAGAAGATGGCCATTTTAAGTGGTCATCTGAGTCACTATGTGTCTCCCTGAACATGGGACTGAACCCATGTCCTCTATCTTAATTAGCGAGGGTTACCCACTGAGCAACAGTGACAACCAAACTTCTATGTGACGTCATTATGACATTTAGTTATACATACTAATCAATGAACAGAATTTTCCACTTTGCCCTGATGATATTTTGTTCCCCCAAATTCGTTTTTTATCCACCATCAGCTGTATTTGACCTATGCGTACTGGCAAATAAGAAATAGGCCTGAGCCATGATTTGGAAAATGTGGTATTCCTTTTGAACCGTATCAATGACACATGGCGTGATTTTCAGTAATTATACCTTTTGGGATAGAGTATACTCCTGTAATATGATTAATATTTTGAACTAATGTCCGAATTACACCTTCTGGTATGTTAGATTGTATGTGTTTGCTTTCTGGGTAACAACCTAATCCGTATAGCTCTAACAAGAGATTCAGATATTTGGGTATTGCATATATAAGATAGTATATATTTGTGTGTGTTTGTGTAACTGTATAATATACAAGTGATAAAAACTTCAGTTAAATTTAGAATTAGAAAAGCTATACTTTAATATTGAAATCTATTTGGTGACTTCTTGTATTGCACTTACTCTGACTCTGTTGCATGATGACAGACAAATCTAATGACACTCTCCTTGCTCAAAGAGTAACTGTGACCTCTCAAAAATCGACTGGTGTGTTAACACAGTTTGAATGGTATATGATGACTATGTCTGCAACATTAAAACACTGAGGGCAGCAATGGAATCCCTTGTTGATAGGCATGTTGAATCCAGGCAGGGTGATGAAGGACCCTAAGCAAAACGTGCTCATAAAGAGAGTGCACATGAGACTGATGCTGATCAGTCAGATCATGATGATTTAATGGACTATATTCAGCCAAAGGCACAAACTGGAGAGGATGCTGAGTCTGATGATAATTTGGTTCTCTTAAATGGGATTGAAAAGGATCTTGAGAGTGACAAAAGTTGTGGTCCTGACATAAAAAATAAGCTGGCAAACATTATCAACAAGAGATTCAGCTCAGTTCTCGCACCAGAAAAAGTCAAGGAAAAATAGGAGAAATATGGTTGGCCCAATAACTTATTGTACTTGAGTGCAAGCAGGAGATAAAGGAAATATTGAGGCCAGAAATAATTGCTAGAAACAGACAGTTCCAATATATACAACTGGCACTTACTAAAGTTACTTGTGCCCTGAGAGTGCTGGGCAATTTATTTATGGGGCAAAATTCATCACTGGATGTGAAAGATATAGTGACCACACTGACAGATACCATGACCTTATTGGTGCATGCTCAAGTCCAACTGTTTTACTGCTGTAGAGATGCTATGGTCCCTGCACTGAAAGGATTTTATGGTGGCCTTTCATCTACAGATGTACCTATCACAAATATGCTGTCTGGAGATGATGTTGTCAATACCATGGGATAAGATAAAAGGCTAAAAGTGTCCAGTATGATGCTAAGAGCTGCACTTACCCCAAGTCAAAAAACTACAAAGGCCACAAGGAGCGGCCAATGAAATATCAGCAGTACCACAAGAAAGGAAGGCAGCAACACCAAAAGAAAGGGAGATTTCCCTACCAAAAATAGATGAAGTTGACCCTGAGATAAGTGCTCACCTGTTGTTCAGTTCTTTTGTAAAATAAACTGTACAAAGAAATATTTTAAAAAGGGAACACTGATAGACTCAAAAACTTTGTTCATGCATGGGAGAAAATAACTTCAGATCCAGTAGTTTTAAATGCTGTTAGTGGTTTCAAGATACCCTTTACTTCAATGCCAATTCAACATAAACTCCCTGTGCAGATTGCCTTCTCTTCAGAAGAACAAAAGCAAATAAAACAGGAAATAACAATGCTAGTGAAATGAGGTGTTTTAATTTCTTGTGAATGGGAGCTAAACGACTATTGACTTGGCAGATGCTTGGCTTATTGTGTCCCTGTTCAGGTCGACTGTCAGAAATATTTAAATTTCAGTTTTATGGCACATTTTACAAATACACAGTGTTTCCAAATGGATTGGACTGCTGCCCACGCATATTTACCAAACTTCTTAAACCTGTATATTCTACTCTTAGACAGCAACAACATGAATCTGCGTCTTATATTTATGATGCATATTTAAATGGGCCTTCCTATGACCAGTGTCAGACAAACATAATAAACAGTGTGTGCCTGTTTGAGACCCTGGGATTTATAATACACCCAGAAAAATCAGTACTGACTCCTGTTCAGGAAATTGGTTTCTTGGGATTTATTCTCAACTCAAAAATATGACTATTTTGTCACTCATGATAAAATACTGAATATAAAGAATATGTGTACAAAACTGATGAAAACAAAGACTCCTACTATCAGGTCTGTGTCAGAAGTAATTGGATATTTAATTAGTTCTCTCCCTGACATTAGATTTGGGATGATGTCTTACAGGAGTTTAGAAATTGACAAAACCAAGGCAGTCAAAGCAAGTAAGGGACAGTACAATTCACACATGGTGTTACTGAAACAAGGAAGTGAAGACTTACAGTGGTGGATAACAGTTGGTGTTCACTCTCCCAGTCCTATCTATCATGCCCTCCTCACATTGTATTAAAAACAGATGCTAGTAATCATTGCTTGGGAGGTGTTATAACTGATATGGGAAAAAGGGCTAATGGATCCTGTTCTGTGCAAGAGAGGACTCTTCATATCAACTGTTTGGAATTAAAAGCAGGTTTATTTTGTTTATAATCTTTATGTCAAGATTATAATAATAAGGGAATCAGGATTTTAACTGATAACACATGTACAGTGTCCTGTAAAAATACTTCTGAGGATGTAAATCTGAGACTTGTAATTCCATCTCTCAAGAGATATGGTTTTGGGCAATAGATAAAAACATTTGGTTCAGTGTGGCTGATTTGCCAGGGAAATATAATACTAGTGCAGATCCAGAGTCAAGAAACATCAATGAAGATACTGAATAAGGACTTTCTGTCCCTACGTTTAGAATAATATGTAAAAACCTTAATTTACTCCCAAAATTGATTTATTTGCTTCCAGACTTAATTACCAGCTATAGCCTTTTGTCTCTTACCAACCAGACCCACAGAGTTATGTTACAGATGCATTCTCAATGATAGACTGGGCACAGTGGGACTTCTATGCTTTTCCCCCTTTTTCTGTCATACCACTTGTTTGCAGAAAGTAATTACTGATAAGGCTACTGGTGTTTTGATTGTCTCTCACTGGCCAACTCAAGTGTGGTATCCTACATTTTACAAATTAATGGCACAGCCACAGGAAGAAACAGCTCCAGGATCTACCATCAGATCCCAGCAAACTTCACCCATTGCATGCTTATCTAGATCTTCAGGCATGTGTCATCTCATTCACACCACACAGGGACTCTCACAGGATGCTCAGGACTTAATTGTTTGTTCATGGAGATCTGACACAATAAAGCAGTACAAAACCCATAGAAAAGTGGAATGTATACTGTACCAAGAATCATATATCCTCATTTCTAGCATCTGTTATTGGTGGGATTAATTTCCTCAGTGATTGTTTTACAAGGAGATAGTGCACTTAATATTGCACGAAGTGCCCTCTCAGCTACTATTACTGTGCCTTCATCAAAAACATTTGTCTCACATCCACTTGTCATAAGATTTATAAAGTGAATATAACCAGTGTCCTAATCTACCATGATATGTTGCCACCTGGGATGTATATGTTATTCTTGCTTATTTATCTAATATTTATAAAACATAAACTTGAAACAACTGACACTTAAATGTGTTTTGCTACTATCACTTCTTACAGCTCAACACCTTCAGACATTAAAACATATTTATGGAAACCATAAATCACCTTTAACTTTGAAAGGTTTTCTAGTTGAGGAATTGTGTGTAGTTTCCCATTTAAAGAGTACATCTCTCACACTAGCTGCCTAAGAGAGAATGAGCAACAGTTATTTGTTAGTCTGCACAAGCCGCATGCTACTGTAACAACTGACTAATGCTGATGGACTAATGCTAAAACATTTACAAAATTTTATAATATACCTGTCTTAACAGAAACCAGTGATTCACAATTGCTAACTGCTTATAGCGAAAGCACAAGAAAGCAATATAGTTTTTATCTGATCATTCTATAAATGTTGCCCTGTTGAGGCCCTCTGGTCTCTAAAGTGTGAGGCTATGTTGGCAGAGTGCTATCTCACAAAAGTCATCAGGTAAGTCTCGTTTAATTTTTAATTATGGAGATTGATCTCAATGGGGAGGGCCATAGAAGTTAAAATGGAAATGAAGGTCCTAAAGTGTCATGTATGTTCTACTGGCGGATGGTCCGCAAGCCTTTCCAGTTTGTGTCCAGGCTGCTTGTAGGATTTTCCTCGAGCCTGCATTGGCACCTGGAATCATATGTGAAGGTAAAGACTAAGAAAGTGCTCTGGTAATTTTTTTCCAATGGTAATTTGCTTTGAGATGCTAAAATATTTATTTTTTTTTGTGGTTTTGCCAGAGTAGATACGATATAGGAGGTCAGCAATATCATATTTACTGCCTGAAATATGATTAACCTTCAAGTGCATGTCATGTGCGATCAAAAGAAGCCGATGTGAGTCAATCCCTGTTGCATGCCATGTTTTCACATTCCAGATAGTTACTTCAAATTACATATCACCATGTAAGATAAATTAGTATTGTTTTTGTACTTTTTTGTTTCCAAACAGCTACACTACACAAGTTTAATAAATATGTTCAAATCATGCGAAAAAATATGTTTCAAATATTTTAAGTGAACAATATATTGCTATTTATTTTTTTATTATTGCTAGTAGGAAGAAAGAAAATATTTAATCTTATCAGGAGCTAGGCCCATAAGAAAGTACATTCTGAATTAAACATACTCTTACATGTTTTTTTCAGCCTTTAACGATACCATGTGTTGTGTTAAGAAGAAATATGTAAGAAACACTTTCACAAAGACTTATCACTTGTGTTGGTTTTTGCTTAGTTGAATATCATTTGCTTAGTATTATCATAATGTTTCAATACAAATGACAGAATGAATATTTTACACGGTATACAGTGGCTTGGAGAGAGATAGAATATTTAATTACAGTGCCATATATTTAATACTATGTGATACAAAATAACTTTAGTACAGGACATTTACAAATCTACAACATTACAAAGGGGTAGTGTTCCAATTTAAACTTACTCTACATACCTTAGAAGAATTGCATCTTATATTTGCAATTAAAATTTGTGCAATGTTGGTGACTGGCCTTTGTTTTTCAATAAATTAATAAAAATACTTTTTTGTTCCATTGAATTATATTCTATGTACTTTTCATATACCTTTAATAACATAAAGGCTGTCCTGACAGTCATCACACAGAATCATAGACAATTCGGCCCTTTACCAAATCGGCCCCTGTCAAATCGGCCCCCAGAAAAAAGTATTCTAGTCAAATCGGCCCCCTTGGAAATAACACCCTGGTCAAATCGGCCCCTGGATATATTAATCTTGTCAAATTGACCCATATTAAAGTGTAAAGCATTAAGGATATTCAACTTAAACTCAAAACTGAAAGAAATACACAAATGTTAATCACATAAACTTACATAAATGAAACACAAATATTAATGAATTAAAGCCAATTGTTCTCAAAAGATCACAAAATTACAAAGCAGTTTAATGTCTAAGCAGAGGGATTATTAACAAAGCATACTAATCATACAGCAGAACATACTGAAAGCCAATTACATGTATTCTAAAAAAGATCACAAAAGTTATGATTCCATCAGTAGAGGCTATGCATTTAGTATAATTGCACTTTAAATAACTCTCACCTAAACAAAAATATGTAAGGGATAAAGGTTAGAAGGGATTGATTACAGCATCCGATTATCTTTGATGTGTGTTTGTCACACTTAGCCAAAGTTCTAACCATTCTTAATCACAGGGAAAATCCAATCAAGTGATTACTTAATGAGTGATTAACAAATCAACATCAAAGGAATAACTAACACATGATCAGAGAGGAAGCCATTCACTTTCAATTAAGGCAGTCTCTGTTGAAAAGGACCCCTTATTTTTTGTTTTAATAATCCTGAAGAAACAGCTTCATGAACCCAGTTAAATGCTTTCTGCAGGTCTATAAATAAGTTCTAATTACAAAAGTATGGGGGGGGGGGGTGATTTGCCTCGGGCCGAATTTAAAGGGGGCCGATTTGCCTAGGGCCGACTTTTTTAGGGGGCCGATTTGCCAAGGGCCGATTTGGCAAAAGTCCGATTCGTCCAGCTCCCATCACACACATGTACTTACTGCTTGGTTTGGTAGTTTGGAGCCCACCTCAAATTAGTATGGACAGAAATGGTGTAAAGGATCAATCACACTGCTGTAGTACAGTACCAGTGTTTTCATTTCGACCTGGCAAACACCTGCGATCAGAAAAGTAAAATAATTTTTCACCTCCAAAATGCTGGACACAAAGATTCTTGTTCTTCGAATAGCACTTACTCTAAGAATTTTTCTAAGAATGATTCTTAAACGAATTTTTTTTTAAATTGTACTTTTATTTAGAATTTTTTCAAGAATAAGATTTTGTCATTACAAAGAATACGATTCTAAGAACATGGTTTTGAGCTAAGACTGGCACATAGCTTGTTTACCTTAAGAAAAATGGTTTCTCTAGTGGTTATAGTGCAGCAACTGATCACAAATCCACATCCAGAAATGTTGCATACTTCGTTGTCCATCATGTGTACTGTAGTGAAATGCAGCATCTTTATATTATTTTTAAAAATTTCTCAATTTTGTTCACAAATACCAGGATCTCTATTCGCGGAGAGTTTTAGATTTTTTGCATACAATTTCACTTAATCCAAGAAAAATTCTAGTCTGTGCACACATTTCTTTTTACTTCTATTGTCAGAATTATTCTTATCTAAGAATTGTTTTATGAATAAGAAAATTCCTAGCTTAGAAATTTTCTTAGAAGTAAGTGTAATTGTAAGAAAAATTCTAAGAATCATAGTGAACACAGACCCTTAGAATTACACTGAGTCTAAGAAAGATTCTAACCTAAAAATACATTTCCTTTAACTTATATTCTTAATTATTTTGTGAATAGGTTTATATTCTAAGAATAAAAAAATTAACTTAGAATTTTTCCTAGACTCATGTGTAATTCCAAGAAAAATTCTAAGAATCTTTGTGAATACAGGCCCTGCTTTCTTATAATTATTTTATTATCTCCCCTCCCAGGCTAACCGTATATCCTCCAGTATAATATTTATTTAACTTTAATGGGTTTTCATATCTCTATCTGTTGCAATACTGGGGTGAAGTCAACTGGGGTGTTCAGGCATCCCGGTGGTCAGTCCTGCCCCCAAGAGATATATTGTGGGGTCAGGATACGAGGCTAGTTTCAGTAATGGTTGACATTACTAACCCTCAGTGGTTTCTAGGAATTTCAATCTTGAGATTGGTTGAACTTGGGTTCAAAGTTGAAGCCTTGGGGTCATTGTTCACTGTGCATGAAATGACAGGAATGGGAATTCCAGCTGCTCTGGTGACCAGGGCTATTAGGCTTTTTCAATTGAAAATTCCAATACCCCCCCACCCCTTGCATGCATCATGATCCAGTAGCTGACAAAAGTACAATAACACAAAAACCTTATGGAAATGCAGAAAACAACCGAGTTGACAGTTCATTGACTACTTCTGATAGTTCTGTGTAAGTACACAATAAAATGAAAGGAGGTGTGTCTGACAATTTCATGCTGTTGGGCGCGAAGTATCGATCCGCGCCATCTTGAGATGGTACTTGCGCGAACTCGAAGATTGTGCGCCCATCTCGAGATTGCTCAAACAATCTCGAGATGGAGCTGCTCCAACTTAAAATGATTTCTATTACAGATTCTTGATGTAATTGGCTGTATTTATTTTTGAGGTGGTCACTGATTGGTCCATTTTTTGCACACTTTATTAGGACATATAAGGATCTTAAGATCCCAGACCATCTTAAGGTCTTACAGTTAAGCTATTGTTCTTCCCAATACTGGCTGATCAGAGACCAACAAGGCTTAATTGCAATCAACTCATCACTGTTAAGACACTAGAAAATCAACACGAAAAGAATAGCTTCCTATTAACATGGGACTGAGGTACATGACTAGGACTAGTTCCTGATAAGTTAACTGTAATTTCTGAGGCCCTATGTTGTGGGCCCTCTGGTTTAACTCAATTCCAAGGCTATGTAGTGAAACAGTGTTTACAAGTTATTCTAATTGCAATAACAGGCTGTTTTACCCTATCCATGGCCATATTGATTCACTCCATAATCCCTCATAGACACGACTAGTTATAATTATCAATTATCATGGATTAGTAAATTATACATACACCCACTCATGATTTTTAATTTTAAAATTTGAAAAGGTCTTTGATTTGGTACAGCAATAGATAATATCAGAAGCTCTTTTTTCTACAATAAGTATCAGGTATACTTGTTTTATTATTATATACATATATATATGGCGACTACGATTTATTAGGTCTTAACTGGAATGGTGTCTACTTAGACATTTGTCTCCAATTCTGGATGCGTCACGGGAGCCAAATTTTTCAGCTGCTCAGTGACACATTACATTACATCATGAGGCTACAAAATCATCAACTATATAGGTGATTATATTATCATCGCCCCTCCAAGCTTTGTTTTTGACACGTTTGACACCTTAGTTGATGTTATGCATCAGTTTGGCCTTATCATTAACAAGAAGAAACCAACGTGTATATTCCTAAACAACCCATGTGACACAAAGAAACGAACTGGATCAGGACATTAACAGAGACCTTAATTGGTTTGAGAAATGTTTGCCATTATATAATGGTATTTCACTCTATCAATACAAAAAGGTGGACTCTGTCCTGGACCTGGATGCATGTTTGACTAGTTTGGGTGGATGTTGGGACCAATGGGTGTACCATCTTCCCCCTCATCTAGGTTATGGCAACTACTCAATTGTATACCTAGAAAAGGTCAATATTTTGCTAGGTTTGAAAGGTTTTAGGTACTTTCGGCAGAAAAGTAAAATACTAATCAGATGTGGCCATCAAGCAGTAGTCACAGTGCTTAATACAGGAAAGACTAGAGAATCATATCTTGCGGCATGTGCCAGAAATGTCTGGTATCTGGCTCCTATTTGTGACATAGATTTGCAATATGTACACATTAGAGGTGAAAATAATAAGATAGCAGATTGTTTGTCCAGATGGGGTGGATCCGAGCAGGATTGGTGCTTGCTGAGAGCTGCAGTACCAAATCCTGTCTGGTGTGCACTTTCCACAGATATGTTACAGTTAGACTCTGAATTGTAATATGAAAAGCACAGATGTGTATTGACCAAAACCTCCACCAGATTAAGCAAAGCTTTCAGACCCAAGACACAGGCATCATACACAGCTATGTTCAAAGTCCTTTTGCCTTCTGTATCCACATGAAGGTGGAGCTGCTCAAGTTGAATGTAAATGTGGTGCTTGTGTTCCTGGAGTGCTTGTTATATAATCAATGGTCCCCCTCTATGGAGGCTAGTACGTGTCAGCTTTGAAAGCCAAATGTGTAGTGTACAACCTGAAGTATGGGCTATTTGATAATTTAAAAGTCAAGTATTTTCTTCAATCTGTAAAGCAAACAGGCTGTTACATGTATATCGGCATAATATCGTTGATATTCACATGTTAAACAAGATTTGCAAAGAATGTGACCCTTGCATATAATTCACACATTTCAAATTGTGATATACAAAGACATGACACTTGGTGACTGTGTGTGGTGGTACATTCAGGCTGATCACAAGCCTGGTGAACAGTTGGTGAACTACCTTGGTCTCAGTTATAAATGCATAAGCTTCTAATATATATTTACTCCTACTGTTTGGGCTTGAGGGTAGATATATTGGGGTTTTTATGTATGTATGGATGACAATTGTTAACCTTAGGTCACCTTTCTTGCCAGTCTACCCTTACCACTACAGTAAGTAAGAAATTCTTGACCTTAACTTAAGGTCTTTCTTTAGATCCTTTAACTTAGCACTAGGGGCACTGCCCTTTAAGATCAACTTAGGCATTGGTTTAATGTAACTCTTATTTCAAATATCTGCTTAGTGGACTGGACTCTAAAGATTAGCAGCATTTATTTACATAATGATTACCTTGTATACATTTATAACTCGAATTTTACATGTATTTTATAACGACATGTATATAGTATTTGTATTACTATTTTATATATATTCATATATATTCACGCCAGCCAGTATTCACCCATCAGACTGGACTTCTTCATAGCCGAGAGACATTCTAGATGATTAATCTTTGGATATGACTGAAAACAAGGAAAACCTACATAGCTGGGATATTTAACTTGAACAAACTTCCTAAATGATGTTACTGGGAGAACTTGTTCTTATATCAAGGGGACAAGGGTACACGAAATTAGGTACAAAGTAGCTGACATAGAGAAACTTTTGTGGAATTTGTAAACTTGACAGTCGAAAGAGGGAACTTGAAGAAACTGAAACTTGGGGCAAATGTATCTGGTATTTGTAGACGAATATTAGGATGGGGTTTATACTGAGTTACATGTATACTGGTAAGCCGTGTTTTAGAACTTAGGTGATCATCCCAGTTTGGAACTATGCCCTTTGTATGACCGGGAGGCAGTGGAGAATCTTTCAGTTTTGATAGGAAAGCTGAACTGAATGACTACCTTGCAGACTGAATTTTAAACATGAGAAAGTCTCCTTAACTCGAAATCTAACTGAGATAAAGAAGGAATTGCAGTTGTCCGATCTTGTGATAACTAGAGCATCTGCTAACATTAAGTAAACTGTAAAGTTGAGATATTATATATCTTATGTTAAAACACATGCTGTTAAAACACATCCCGCATCTAGATTATACCTTGAACATTATATCATGGATTTATTGTGTTTAACAAATAGTGTCTGTTATATCATAATGATAAGTGGAGGGAATGAATAAAAGGTGCTGTATTATGAACACAAGCACCACATTTACATTCAACTTATGTGGTATTTGGAAAGCAATAACCAACCACCAACGATCTAGCATCAGATTTTTTACCAGAGCTTAAACCACAACTAGATGAAAGTTACTGTGAGTTAGGCTCAAGCCTACACTTCTTTGTGTTCAACTGTGTGGCTAAATTAAAGTCAAAGTTCATGGTTTATTTCCGTTTGACAGCTGAAGTCAAACCTGGCCAGGCCTTCAGTGCAACCTACATCTCGTGAACTGCATTTGTATCAATAATCACATCAATAAATCTCTCAATTTCTCAGGCATGACCCAAAATTGGCGTTACAAAGTTTCTAATTTAGAATCAGAAGCCAAATTATCTACAATTGGCTCATACTCATTCCTCACTTCCCATTCATACTATGGGTGGTACGTCCTGCGGTTAGACGTTTTACTCACCAGCAGAACTACATCCAAGGATGCCGCATGCCTTCTGAGATTTGGTGTATCATTCACACTACAGGAGAGGTAATTCCCTGTTATAGGCATTGAGTAAAATGCCACTGTTCTTCAACTATTATCCGAGGTTCATATGCAACCTTGTGACACAGTTGCAAAGTGTCTATGTACCTCCACTCTCCTTATGTCAGTGTATTTCACTGAAAGACGAGTCACAACCTTATACACACTGTGGACCACACCATCAGTTACCATAGCAAGAAATTCATCTGCACATGCAGGCATTTGTCTGTGCATGATCACGGTAGCAAATTCAGAGGTGCAAATTTTAAACATTTACAATTTTCTGCAGGACGCTCAAGGATTGGGACTGTAGGCCACTGACTTGCAAGTTTGGTAACACTCTCGCCTCCCACCTCTGAGGCCGGGGTTCGGTTCCTGGCACGGCCTCAAGTGGGAAAGCTGGTAGCTGCTTGCCGTTGGTTGGCAGTTTACAGTACAGAACCCTGACGAACTGTATGTACTGGTTTCCGCTGCCCTTCCAACTACCCGTCATGATATGACCTGTACAGTGTTGAAAGCGACGTAAAACCCTAAACAAAGCAATAAAACTATGGAAGTGATCCTAGCACAGGGACGTTTTACTGAGTGTGGCCTACCATGGGGGATACCACCTGTAGCGCGAATGGGGAATTATATGACCTAAAGATTTACCACTACTATTAGCACTGGTTATTGTTTCAAATGTTATCTCACTTACCAGCCAGATTTTGTATAGAATAAAATAAGTTTTGCTGGCTTTTGATATCTTTCTTTTACATTACCCCTGACCAGCCAACTTGTGAAGTTTGCTGCCCAGATCTTTGACCTACCACCGAGCTTAGTCAATGAAGCTAAGTACAGAGCTAAGCCAATTTAACTACATGCAGAGCTAAACCAATCTAATATTACCCAAGTATTCAGTTAAAATGGTATCACTTGCAATATCACTTTCAAATACGTGGTTTGAAGGATTATTCGGTGACTTTTCAATTAGATGACAGGTTTCAAGGTAAAATGGCTTATATTTTAAGCATGATGTGACTTAATACAAGGTAGAAACTTCAGCCTTGGCTTAGTATATCGGATACAACTCGGGAGTACCCAAGAACTTATAACATGACAATAAGTTATAAGAATGTATTACCCACCAATAATGCAATACAATTGTGACCATTCGTGAAATAAGAAATAACGCCAACAACCAATTTTATTAATTTATTTAAATGTTTATTGCATCATATAACCATCAATAACATTCATTCTATATTTTGTTTTTTCCCTTTTATTTGTTTTTACTATTTAACCAATTTTACTCTGAAAATTGTGAATCAGTGAAGTCATTTATCTTCATTTATCTGACAAGTTGATTAGGAAGGGACTCCATCATTACAAAAACTATACGAGCACACCTCATGGCAGGCTCTGAATGTAATTTCATCTTCACAGGTAGGAGGGTAGGTACCCGCAGTTACACATCCACGTAACAGGGTGTTCATCGTACCATCAGCTGCAACATTGCAACACAAAATACATTAGTGATAATGTATCCAGTATTGTATCTGGTCAACTCTGCAAAACATTCTTATCCCTATGACGAACTGGCATGAACTTATATTATTAACTTCAAAGTCAGACTACCCTATTATATCCTGGTCAATTTATGACTCTGATTATAATTTTGCCAATGAACAAATAATCACGAAATAAACATTGGCGTCATTTTGTATTTTAATTGACTTAATATTTAATTCTCTTTATTATATAATATGGATAAGACTGAGTGAAAGACCTAGTAAAATGCACATATAGCTCTAATAAGTTCACTGATATCTGGTAACATTAGAATGTCCAGCTTGAACATGGGCAGTCAGTGTTTCAGTTGTTTTTGTGTCTCATGCTATGTACTGTTGTATTTGTTATTTTATGATAGCCAGTTACAAAGGTTGGGGAAACAGTGCACCTTAGTGGTTTCATAGAATCAAGGTGTTTTCAGGCTTAATGTTTATTTTTATTTATTTATTTGGGGTTTTACGTCGCTTTCAACACTGTACAGGTCATATCACGACGGGTAGTTGGAAAGGCAGAGGAAACCAGTACATATAGTTCGCTAGGGTTGTGTACTGTAAACTGCCGACCAACGGCAAGCAACTACCAGCTTTCCCACTTAAGGCCATCACGGGGATCGAACCCCTGCCTCAGAGGTGGGAGGCGAGAGTGTTATCACTCTACCACCGTGGCCCCTTTTAGGCTTAATGATACAACAATACAATATATATGTATGTTAACATGTTCGTTTGTAGTTTTATGCTTATAATATTCCAACGAAACAGACCTACCCATAATTTCCACCTTTTTGTGAATACTGATTGATATAAATCTATATTTGAAAATTATCATTGTTCTAAGAGAACCTGTTGAACTTCTTTTTTGTAACTGAAAATTGAAAACCTTTTTCAGGACAAGAACATATGTACATTTTTGTTGCTAGTATGAAAAAAAATTAGGGCCAATAGTTTCTTTCCAAATTATATTGTCCTAGAATGTTAAAAGACTTTATTAATGGTAATTTTAGTCTACTTTTATCGGAGATCTGAAGTTGAATGTTATGCAGAAGCAGATTAATCTACATCAATTAACAGACTCTAAGGTGCAGGTAAACATAAACTAAGTGAATAATCTTAGTCCAGTGATACTGTCAGGTAATGGTTTCTTTACATTCTTTGCAGAAACAACACATTACAAAAACTATCTGGTGGGTATTTCTAAATAAAATTCTACATTGAAACCAGATGAACAGATTATCTATTACGAATCTGAAACACAATTTTTAGAAAATTTGTCCATGTTTCTTAATTCTTTGTTTTGAAAATTTTCTAAACTTCTTTTACAAAATAACATTTTATTAAGTTTTAGTACACCGTTAAAATATGATGCTTTTGTTAAGTTGTCATAAACTTATTTTAAATACCATCTCTGTCTTAACCTATTACTTTCTCCTAAATAAGACACTACCAGCTATCACTGGTACATTTTATATCTTCAAACAAACTTAAAGTATCCATCAATATGCAATGCTAAATTTTGTTTTGATATACAGATTGAAGTTGTATTTAAATTGCTTTGCCATTCTTAGTTTGATCATGAAAACTACCTCATAACCCTGTGTCTTTTATTTACCTATGAGGTAAACACTTCGGGTGTAGCACTCCCACCCTGGGGGACAGTATGAGTAGTCAAGAGACTCTGGGTTATTAATGCATGCAATACCGTCATCCCCTGGTCCACCTTCTGCGCTATAGGTGCAAGCGTAACAGTACACATCATCTTGAGCAGAAATACCACTCACTGAAATAATATATGAAAAATTGTTTGGTCTGATAATTAGACATACACAACTCAAAAGAACATAAAATGGAGCAATCAATAATTCCATCTATACCCAAACAGTATATTTGGTATACAGTTACGATTTTGTGTAAGTTGTATCTTTATTGATTATGAGCCAATTTTCGGGCGCCAGTTTCATGCAGAAGCTTAACTGGTACCCCTTTAAGACACTTGTAAAGAAAGAAAAAAGTTTCTACAATCATGAATTAACCGATGTCACAATGACTGCTGTTACTGTCGTTTAAACTTCAGCTTATTGATAGACTGCCTTTGTGTAAATTGTATTCATCAGCTTGTATCATTCAAAGAATGGATATCTTAATTACATGGAAATGATTTGTAATAAAGAGAAATGAAATAATACACAGGAAACAATGCTAAATGCAGTTTCCATGTTTAAGTTTTAGTGATTAAATGTTTCTTTAAATACTTTTATAATAGTCACAGATTGAGTCATTACTGTTTTAATGTTTTGAAGAGTTCTCCAACTTTAATTGAGTTAACATATGCTATACAAGTCTAGTTAACATGACCAAAGCGTCTTAATATCTGGTCTCATTTGGAAAAATCACCATTTTAATCTATTTTAAAATGGGTTGCATTAAATCACAATAAAAAGCACCACACCAGTTGGATACAAGAAACGAATGGCGTGTATTTAAGGTGATAGTAATGGGCTTTTTCATTTGTAAGTTATTCTGACATGGGTTTCTATCGGAGGTATTCCACGTCTGTACAAATGTTTCAGGTCATCTGCTTACAGAATATTCGCAGAGAAAAAAATGATTGGGGTGATTGTTCATATTCTTACAGATTGAAATTTGCTATTTCGTGAATTGATTACTCATCATTTGCCAACTTCTTGCCAAAATCTTGGGTTGGTATTTGGCCATATGAATGATTTAACATGGGGTAGTGGCTAATGTCCTCCACCATGTGATATGGGCGATTGGTAGGCCGACTTTCAAAATTTATACTCTGACGACTTATTTATGTCAGAAACACATATCTGACTTGCACATAGCAGTCGAAACATTGGACTATAACCAGTTAACAATAAAAGCGTTTCCAAAAGCTTTTAATGTTTGCAAAACCTTTTACAACGCTATCCTTTTCAGCTTACTAAAACTTTCCAAGGGTTTAGTTTTACATTGTATTGTTTAAAAATGTTTCGTGAACATTCCCTACACAACTGTTTATGTTGAAAACATTTATTGAATATTTATAAAATACAAATATCTTGTTTTCTAGTTGCTGACTTGCTATATGGATAATAGCTTATGTTCCTCAATTCATTAATCAAAAGATCATTTCAAAAATCGTTTCTCGTATGATGTTTCAAAACTTAAGAATAATTCGCCACTGGAAATTCAAACTGCTCCTACTGTTGAGGAGACTTAAAACATCTTTCAGACATATTTCCTTCCCTTGTTTTTAACTAACGAACACTGATGTTCTCTCTGGTTACAGCCCTTATCATGGGTCACGACTTATGATTTATGCATTATGTTATGGACGGTGTGTCTTAGAATCTAGTTTGACAACATTTTATCGCAAATAGTTTGTGTACATATATTTTCAGAATGATGACTAAACATTTTCCTTCAAATATTTGCAAACAAAGGTGGTAGTGAGCAATAATACGGGATTGTAGAGAACTTTGTCAAAATTACCCTACATGCAATACCTAATAGTAAGAATTGAATGAGGACACACTTTAGACATAAAAATTGCATTTCCATTGGTGATCAACCTAAATACACGTTGAATTTGACCCCAATTAAGGTTACTATTGTAGAGCAATGCTGAAGTAATATTTCTTAAGACATGGTAATGTTCTTTTGTAATATTGTTCTTACATTTCTCTTTAAATGTTTAGTAAACGGTATACGTAACACATTTTGAAAACTTTCCATAAATGGGTTTCGTACCCATCATTTTTAACCTTTACCAAACGTTTCCCTTTAAACATTTGCGAACATTAGAAATACTGTCAACAATTAGAGAATAAGAAGTGCTTAAGTTAAGTGCCCAGTATTATATATTAAAAAAATAATTTCAATAAAAGAAGGAAAGTCTTCCAAGCAGATTTATTGGCTATCCATTCATAGTCAATGTTTGTTAATGTGAATAGATTGTTAATAAACATAGTGTAGAATTTCACCAGTTGGCAAGATTAAAGCTATAAGAGTTAAGGATGACCTCTACTACATGGTGAGGTCAAACAACAAGGTCAAGTGCTTACTAAGTGATGGAGGAAAGCCAGGGTGAATAAAGTTAAGTCACAAGGTCTGATTGTTTGAACACAATAAATAACACGTTTGAGGAATTTATTTACATGTTAAAAGAAGTGAGGTTGAGTAGTAAGAGGTTTAAAATGAAATAAAATGGAATTTTAAAAGCACCAAGACCAATTAGAAAGATGGAGGGATGTTGGTAGAAAAAGTGAGAGGGATAATGGAAGCTGCTTGTGATGCGTTCTGTAAATATTCTCATACAGCAGAGCCATGCCAAGAACTATGAGTCATGATGTTTTGAAGTTGTACATTATGGATAAAGGCGAATGTGGCTCCTGACCTCCTAAATGTGTGAAAAATAAATCATTGTAATGACATGGCTCTGTGTCTGAGTATGGATTCGAGGGCATCCCTAATTGGTGTATCTAAAACCTGGGCATGAGGATATGATATGTTAGCAAATAGAGGGGCATCAGGAGGAAGTGGCCTGGTGTTCAAAACTTTATGCAGAGCCTTTAGTGGGCATAAATATGGGTTATCTATACAGGGTATCTGTATGATGTGATTTATGATTCTGTAAGGTTTTGCACCACTTCAGTATTATGTGAGCTCCCAGGTGCCCAAAGACCACATCTTTTCTAAATAAGTGCTTAGACTTATCAAATTATGCTTTGCTATGAGGGGCAATGTTGGACATTCTACGAAAAGCGTAAAATGCAACTAGAAATATGGCTCTAAACAAAATGGGATCATACAGAATGTCACAGGATAATGAGATTAAATACAATGTTTTGATATCAAAGATGCCTTTGGGGAAAGGATAAATGGTGTATTTATGGAGATACAGAGCAGTTATCTAATAAGTAGGGGATGTTTGGTGGGAGAAGGGTCAATCCTATAGATTGTGGCACAGTTAGAAATAGATGATATGTAATTTTTGATAACCTTGGATGAGACATTTTTGGCATACAGGAACTCATCAAAAATGAGCAAGTTATGGATTGATATGGTAATAGGCAAACTCAGAAAAGTGAGAAATGTGAGAAACTACAAAATGTCTAAAGTGTCTGACATGTGCTAAAGCTGTGGAAGGTCCATAAGCTGCAGTAGTCCTGGCTAGAGCTGATATAAGTAGTGGAGCCGACCGCATTGTGAAATCTGAAGTTAAATATGCAAATCAAGATTAAAGTTTCCAGGAAGTATCTTTTCCCACAGATAGTTCTGCTGCAAGTTCTGTAAAACAGGATGGTTAACACTCTTATTTGACAGAGAGACAGAGTATCAGCTGCTGTATTACTTTGTCCTCTGATATGTCTAACCTGTAAGAAAATGTCATGAGTAGCTGTAATTAGCTACAAATTCCTAATACATGCTCCTACGAATTTGTCTCTGGTTTTGCTAGTAGTTACCACTTGGACACAAGCCTCATTATCAAAGTATATAATGACCTTGGCATTCTACCAGTATTTGGCCCGTAAGTGCATTGCAACAACTATGTTAATCATTTCCAAGTGCACAGTTTTAAGTTAACTGGGGATAATAGGTGCAAGGGCTGCATATACTCTATCTGTACAGATACCTCCCAGTCCAGTTAGACATGCATCTAAGAACAGAGTGTTGCATTTCTCAATCAAGGGCTTATCAAAACTTGTGGTACGATTAAACTGTTTCAAGAAGGTAATGAACCATGTGATATCTCTAAAGAACTTTTCTGTAAGTTGTATTTTCTTTTTGGCTGCATTTTGTCTGAACAGTTCAAGAATTCTGTTTACGAATATGCGAGCCGGGATGACACACTTATGTAGGTATATCAGCTTACCCAATAAGGATTAAAATTTCTTTCTGGATAAGTATTTCTTTTTCATGACCTGCACGCATTCGTGAAAGATTTCCTCCACTTTTGAGTGTTGAATGCTTAAAGTGCCCTTGTTTATATCTATATGGATGACAAACACGTAAAGGCCTTGGTAGGAGGGGTGGGTTTGTCAGAGTTCATAGGTAGGCCGAGGCTATCTAGATGTTTGGCCAAACTTTGAAAATGATGCGTAGCCATGTTTGCTGGAGCAACTGCCATGTAGTCGTCTATGTAGGCGTGTGCGATGTACGCCTGTTTCTGCATGATATACATTTTTGCATCAGACAGTCTCTGAAATGCAGTGCTCCCGTGTGTCCAATCGAATGCAATGCTCAGGTTGAGATAAAACTGGCCCTTCCATGATATGCCCAGCTTAACTGCATCAACTGGATCAACTCTTAAGTTGCAAATCGATCTGGCTACATCTATTTTGTACAAGACTGGATCAGAATGCTTGAAAACCTTGATAGAGTTTACAATACTCTCTATGGTTGGAAACTTCAAAGTAAACTTGCTGTTGTCAAAAGCTTCCTTACTGACATGGTGATTTACTGAAGCACCATATGAGTGTGACAAATTCAGTATTATTCTGTGTTTGCTGCCGTCCTTTGGATGACTGAGGAGAGGAGAACAGTGAAACACACACAAATCCACTTGGCTAATTCGACCCAACAGAGAACCGCGTTCTGTTTCCACATGTAAGTACCTCTCCACCTCATTTGGAAACTGAGTAGCCAAATGGTGATTAGAAATATGTGTGTTACTGAGTTTATCGGGAGCTACTAAAGACAAGGAAAAAACAAATTTAATATACTGAATTTTGCAATTTATCTGGGTAATCTTTAAGCTCAGTCTCCCTCTGTTCGATGTTCAAATTCGATTTAACAATAATTAGGGACCTCCGTTGCTTCTACAATCTTTGCCACTTCAAGACATTTCTCAATGTTTTCTATGACCTGAGGTTCTCTGTCTGGGCCCACAAAATTAAATTCAGTTAGGTGGTGGGTTCCAGAAACCTACAACTTTCGTAACATCATTGACATCACGACTAACTGCATTCTGTGTACTGGTATGATTCAGGTAACCAACTATTGGGCCATTGGGTGTGTGACAGTCGTGATCGTCAGTCTGTTTTGCAGTGATGTGTTTGTCCAGTTCACAATTTACAACATCAACAGAATAAAGTTTTGATATGTCTTTATCAACTGGCAAATTGCTTTCATCCCTAACAATTAAACTGCTAATCAAATTTCCATAAATATGTTGGATGAACATTGTAATTTCTTGTGAATGTAAACTTCTTCATAAAAGTCCTCCATTACTAATTTACTGTCAGTATAATTCACTAATTCACATTTAACAGCTATATTAATGAAACCAGACACAATTTCTACCAGCTTGCCATCTGGACAGTCGTGTATAAATCTGTTGACCAGATAATAAAAACCTTTAACATTATCATTCTCGTTTGGATGTACATATGTTATGTTATTCCACAACTTACTTTAGTTTGTTGAAATATAATCCACCTTATGATTAACTTTTGAAAACACTCCTGTACTGTCCTTTTCCTTCTGGTTATGATAGTACACATCATCGGTACTGAAACCTCTATCTGTACAACTTTTTGTATCAATATAATCTTGACCCCAGTAATTAGTTGTATGTACACAAGGAGCTGTGTTTGGTGTGCTTCCATAACAATGCGACCCTGTGTTAACAAAAGAATTTCTATTGTGATCAATGACAGAAACGTTAGGGGTTATTAAATGGTTGGTTGTGATCATTTAACCTTTGTAAATATAATCTAGTAGTCAACCAGTCATGGTTTTTTGACATGTTTGGCTTTAACTGGTTATATTTGTCAATAATATAGATACCTGTTTGTTCATTACTATGTACACACCCAAGCTGTTGCTTTTCTGCAAACCTATGCACAAGTGGTGACTTAAAAACCTATTTATTAATGTTCTGTCCTTGGGCTCTCTGTTTTGCTAAACATTTACTCTCTGGGTGTGGTAAATGTTTCCCCATCCTTCTACAAAAGCTACAGGTATGTTTATATTGCCCGTGACTTGAGTCGTATGTACAGTTGCCCTCATTGAAATATCTACAAGTTTTCCTGGCGTTCTGCTTGGAATTCACTGTAGAAGCATTTACCATAGCAATATGCAAGGAGGACAACCTTTTCAACTTAAAGTGCCCTGTTTGTGTTCATGCATTGAATGAGTGTATGCCGTTTGTACTGCCTGCCATGGCAATGAGGTCACATCCTTAAACACCTGTATGGATTGAAGTAAAGCTTGCTTCATTAAGACAAGGTCCTGGATCTGGTACATGTTTGCTGACTGCCCTGCACCCAATTCAGAGATAGTATGGTCATTGTAAGCAGCTCATTTCTTTGCTGTAGCACCAAATAAGCCTTTATTAGGCCACCTAAGATGTGCGGAATTTGTTACTGTCTCTGTAGTATTAAAACGTCCAGATTTCATGGTCTTATCTTGAGTAGCATCCTGGTATGCCTGCTGCTCATATAAAGCAATGACCTGATTGACGGACTGAGAAATCGTATGGTTCTGTCTGAGTGATTCAAACTGGGAATCACACTATTAGAGTTAAACGCTGCCTGAATCTACTCAGATGAGTTTGTTGGCAGTCTTACTTGTTGAGTTTGGCCATGAGTGTTGTTGACAGCTGCCCCTTGAGTAAATAGCTGTGCTGGATTTGTTGCTGCATTCATATTGGGTGGTGCCGCTGTTTGACTCATTGGTCATAGCAACACTGACTGCCCCTGGTCCACCTGTAGCAATTGTTGCAAGTTCAACGAGAACTGAGCTGTAAAGACGGTTTGTGGTTGTGTTATTATACTATGGGGAGTAGAAGACGTGGACTTGCTAGCCTTGAGATCAGCTACCCTTCTTGTGAGTGCTTGGTTCAAATGGTGAAGCTTCTCGAGATACGCTAGTATAAGATCTGATTTATCAGATTGGTTACTTGCTGTCTTTACTTGTGGAAGTGGAAGGCATTTGTTCTTCAACGGAAAAAGTACTTACGCCACTTCCTGCTAGTGTGTGAACATTGAATCCATTCATGTCCGTTCCTTTCTTTTTTTGATTGTTTTGTAACATTTTGTTTTACGCTGATGTTTTCTTCGGTTTTGTCATATTCTTGATATTATGATAGCACATATAAATGCTAATCCATAAACTAAGAGTAAAAGAAGTTTAAAGTTTTAACAAGAGGGGGAACTATCTTTTAGTTAGCCCATCCTAAATACTCTAGGGTACATATCGATCCTGAAGGAAAACTCCCTTACTTGGGACCAGGTAAGGGGTCCAGAAGAAAGAGGGTCAAACTCAAATTAGAACACACCACCTTCAAGTGACCAGATTGAAAGTAAATCTCAGGAAAGGAAAACCACATCTGAGGTTGATGTTTGGTAATTACCAAACGAAAAGTCAAATTTGTGTAAAAAGTTCTATTAGGTAGGGACACTAGGGTCAGCCTGGGCCAGCCGGTAATTATTATAGGGTTCTGAATAAAGTAGCCCTTAGAAGGTCGTCATACAAAGCATACAAAGCATAGTACTACCAATAGATGACCAATCTAAAGGTAAGGCAATGCTTGTGATCCTGTAAACATCTCAGTCTGCATCAGGTACTAAAGTGGAAAATCTGTATACCATCCATATTGACCTCTACTAGGTGGTACAGGGGGTTGGAGATTGGAAGTTAAAATCTTCTTAATGTTACTTGTACAGTATGTATTTCAAATATGAAGGTTCCCTCCAAAATTCTGCAAGGTGGGATGACCTACTCGACCATTGGTCAGTATGTAGGGCAGGTCAGTGAAATAATAATGCCTAACAATTTAAGGTAGGCAACTGCCATAGCAGGCCCCTAACTTGGCCGTGCTTTACACTCTCAATTTGATCACAATGATATACCCTACAGGGGCGGATCCAGCTTTTAAGTAAGGGGGGGGGGGGTCACATCAGAGTAAGGTGGGGGTTCACATCAGACATACCATAACTAAGGGGGTCGGCATGCCCCCCGGGAAAAAATAAATTTTTGGTAAAAATATAGTGCATTTCCAGTAAATTTAACACCGCTCTCAAGAAATAATTTTGTACTTTGGGTTGAACCCCTTTACATTATTTTTCAAGGGGGGGGGGGGTCTCGAACCCCCTGAACCCCCCTCCCCCCTGTATCCGCTAGTGCCCTAGCATTGTAACATAGATTATACATTAATAATTTCCCCCTTAACATATCAGCCGATAAAGCCTCTTTATTAAGACACCATTTGAACATTGGAAATGGTATTTGTGAAAAATGTGGAAATGTGGGACTGGCTCTTACAAAATTACCGGCTTGCACGAGTTTTTTTTGTGAGATATATAATTGACAAATAGCACACATATGATCCATGGTGCATCTACATCTACCCATTTAATCAGTATTCTTACCTTATAGTCCTTGTAGTTTTATATGTTTCAATAAATAATTTAAATATATATAACAGTAGTTCATATTATATACACACATATTATACTATTAATTATCATAAATAAACATCATAATTATTATTTATTATTATAATATAACAACTATGATCAGCAGTACTTTGTTTATTGTTAGAATTAATTGCATTTGCTTCAAGAACTTGTTTCACATTCAATAGAGCTCATTAGAAATTTACAAATGGATTTCCAGTTATATATTTGCTAGTATTTCATTTGTCCTTGCACACAAAATTGCTGGAAAATGTGCTTTTAACATCTTACCTTGTAAATAGAACAGGATGGCTATCGCATAGAGAAGCATCTTGATTAATTGAAGTCTTCACGCTATGTGGGTCGCAATCTTTCCAGATTGGCAAATGTATCAACTGCTTGGGAAATACAACAGATGTCATCCTATATCTGTTCTATAAAATATATCTGATTAAAATATACACAAAGCTTTCTTCCTCATACAGATAAAAATCCTGTATGACTTGTTGTGAAATGTGTTCTTTTTGTTTTACTGTAATGTTTTATCATTGTGCACTCAAATTGCAATTTTAAAAAGAATTGAATTCATAAAAATCTCAAAACAGCTTGTCGGATCATGCGCGAAGTCTATAACAGCAAGCAAATTGTACTTCACTTCAACCAGGTTTTTTTGGGGGGAGGGGGGATAAAAAGGTTCATGGAGATACCAGATAAGATCACCACTTACGTATATTAGGAGATAAAACACATCACTTGACAACACATGGGAACTGCTGATGTAAGAAGGGACATAAAATATCAACTTTTTATGAGGAAAAAGTTGCAAATTTTGATAAAACAAAGACATATGCTGTTAACCATGTTTGTATTCAGACGTTTGGTTACTCTGGCTTCTTTGTTTGTTTTGCGTCACTCTGGCCTCAGTGAAATATGTTGCAAGATAGTCTGATGATGTGGCTCAAGAAAGTAATACTTTAGCTAAATGTAAAACAGTTAATCAGATAATGAGCAAGTATGTCAAGCAAAGATCCTTTCCTTTTCCCAGAGCATCAATGGACACATTCGAAGCTACAGCTTAAATTAAGAAGCACTAAATAAAGCAAAAACAGAAGACTCAAGGCTGACGGGGCAGTGTAAAGAATATGTACTACTGTTATATATATTTAAATATATTCATTGAAACATATATACAAGTAAGACTACTGATTAAATGGGTGAGTAGGTGCAAAATAGATCATAGGTGTGCTATTGGTCATTTATATTTCTCAAGGACTAATTTCAACTCATAAAATAATTTGGACAGATAGGCTGTGGTGTTGATGAACATTTGTGAAGGTTCTCTACTGTGTATAACAAAAACTCCCTTTATAAGAGGAGTTCTAGTGAGCCGCAGGCTTCTAAAAATCATTTTTTTTGTCTCCGGACTTTCATGAATTGTAGCCTGAAACCCCTTTTGGTCTTGCTTGCACATGTAACTAAACAAGCAAATTCAATGAATAATAGACCCCTGCTTTAGGGTAAATATGAAAAAAAACCTTCCTCTGTATATTTACTTAGCTCTATGTTTCCTATATTGTATTTATTCATCAGAGCCTTACTGCAAATAATTGAAATCCTTAAAAGGGTTTTCTATGTAGGGCTGTCCAAATTTAATATAACACACAAGAATACAAACTAAAATGAAAACAATTGATCTTGTGTTATGACTAAAGCCAAAAGTTCAAACTTGGTATTTTAAAACAGCAAGGGTCATACTGAGACAGTTCACAACAGTTGCCCCTAGTAGTGGGGTATCGAACTCACAAGGAGATTATGTACCAAATCAGCTGAACTACTATTCAACTGAGGATCTCAAGACCAAACTAACTATGTAAGTTTTAGGGTTATACAACCATACCAAAGTTTTCCTTGCCCAGCCTGTAAAATGGTTGTTTTTGTAGTCTAAAATATCTCCTTTATTGGATCTTGGCCAAAACTGAAAACTAGCCTCTCTGGGTGTACATTGTCAACACACTGGTGTTACTCCATCCAAAGACTCAGTCTACAAAAGTCAAAATTTGGGTTTTACGTCAACAGCCAGGTTCGTATTGGGACAGTCCTTAGCATTTGTCACTTGTGGGATTCGAACCCACAGAGGTGACAGCCTGTGATTAGATGTCAAACTTGCTAACCCAACAAGCCATTGAGGAATCGGTCTCGGTCTGCAGTGTGGAGATAAAAATAGAAGTGATAGACACAAAGACAACAGTTTTAAATGGGACATACCAAAAAGTATATTAAGTGTAAACATCTTTATGTTACTGTTTCACCAAAGCAGTAAAATCTGTTAAAGATCTCGAATATTCAAACAAAAAAGTTAAAAAAAGTCTGCAATGTTATTAACTTTTATTGAATAATTCCTGCAACTCTAAGAGGCAGATATATGTCAAGGGTACACATTTTCACCAGTTGAGTGTGAATCTCTTTGAGTGAAGAATTTCAAAGTCCCAGAAACGTGTAACAGTTTTTATTGCATCATGTCCAAAACTAATGGGGCTGTATGACTAGCTATACAGTTCCCATTGCCCCAGGTATCTTAAAAGGAAATATTCTTGTTAGTGAGCTGTAAGAATTGAAATTTTGTAACCTTTAACCTAGATTTAAAAAATTCCCGCTTAAAGAGTGTGTCACAGGGTAGTTTTGAGGCTAATATGGCAAATGATACAAGTTATGTTTATTTATTGTTGTTTATTCACAACTTCCTCGATTGTATTTATTTCACTGAGAACAGTGTAAATGTCTATTAATAAAAGTTTATATATACATATACATATACGAGCAAAACCACATATACACTATTCAAACAATACTCACTCTCACTCTAAATCATACAGGCACACCAACACATCAATGAAACAGAACAAATATCAATACAATACACAAAACATATATATATATACACATATAAAAAAACTTTATTGCAATATTCAATGATGCAATGTAATGTTTATTACCATGCAATATCCTGTTACTTGACCCAACACAGTTTACCACAAATGTCAATGAAGTCAGCTGTAACATGAAGTCCTCCAGTAAAAATGGTACTCAGCAACACCATAGCCAACAACCATATCTTCAGCAAGATGAAAGATAATGTTCAGCAACATCATACCCAACCAACATATCTTTAGCAAGATAAAGGATGACGTTCATCAACATTATAATAAACAACCACATCTTCAGCAAGATAAAAGATGACATTCAGCAACATTATGATACAGTATCTCCAGTGAAAAAAATAAACCATCACATCTTCCACCATAGATTAATAATACCAACATTCAATCATCACCATAAATTCCCCACACTGGAACCAGCTGACAATGATGCAACAATACTCACAATATGCTAGATAATTACACAAGTCTAACTTATATACATGTAAATTGTGTAAGTATGTGTAATTATTTCATGATGATGGAAATGAACACATTTGTAGTAATTAAAAACATTAAAATCTTTGTTATATGTTATGAATTTTATTTATTTATTTGGGGTTTAACGTCGCTTTCAACACTATACATGTCATATCACGACGGGTAGTTGGAAGGGCAGAGGAGACCAGTACATAGAGTTTACTAGGGTTCTGTACTGTAAACTGCCGACCAACGGCAAGCAACTACCAGCTTTCCCACTTGAGCCCATGCGGGGATCGAACCCCGGCCTCAGAGGTGGGAGGCTAGAGTGTTGCCACTCTGCCACCATGGCCCCTGTTATATGTTATGAAATTATTCTGCTTGTAATAAGTGAATATTTACACACAACTATGAAATATAATGAATACTGCCTTTACCACCAATTATGGTCAGAGTACCAATTATGGTCAGCCCCAGCCGGTCAAATAAAAGTAAATGCCATGGTGAGGAAAACATGAAGTGAGTGTAAACAGCTAGAGTAATCCTATTCTAAATAACAAAAGATTATTAAAATATATTTTTAAAGGCTAAACATTAAGTTATATTTGCAGAGCACCACAGATCAAACATTATTTTCGGTTATATCAGTGGCTAAAATAATGGGGTGACCATAATTGGTATGAAGAAATTCCAGTTGTTTGGGTGATAATAGGACATTTTTGGTGCAATGTACATGTACAGAGGAAATTGATTGTGCTGAAACGAAGGCAAAACTTTGGATTAGTAAAATAAACACACAATATCTGTAGTGTTATTTTCATTTATTGAAGCACAGGAATTAATTTTCCTACACAGACGTGACCATAATTGGTGGCCAGGCAGTACCTTTAAAGCTGGAAATCTCCAAACAACAAAATAGTGCTGTAGAATATGTGTTGCCTAATATGTGGCTTCCTTCAAACTAAAGTAAAGAAACTAGTTCACATTCCATGAAATACTGTGTGTAGTGAAGCATGAACACACAAGCAAATAACCAAACCATAGTAAACTACCATAGTGAACCCACAATGACCGCGTACACAAGAGCACTAAAACTATGAACCAAAAATCATAATGACCCTCAAATTACAAAAAAAATAAAATCTTATGAAGACACTTTGTGACAGAGTGTTGTTTGGTCACTCTTGAAAAGGAACTCAAGCTAGTCAGACGCCATTGTGAAATATTTTAAAATTTGTTTATGTTAGGCGTCAGTTTGCTATTCTTTTACAAGTTTTAGTTTACTTTTTATGCATGTCTAAGTACATTTAATACCCTGCAACATATGGATTTTGTGTTGGTGTCGTTAATACTGTGTATTTTCAACTTCTCTGCAGTATTGGTGAGTGTTATGTGATTCCGACATCGTGTATTATGTAAACTTTAAATCTGTGCATTTATGTGTAGACAAACAGATAATACTGTGTACTTCAACTTGTCTGCATTATTGGGTGAGTGTTGTTGCACTCTCACATCGGGCATGTAAACTTTAACCTGTGCATTATTGAGGAAATAAACAGATGGTGTACCATTAATATTGTGACGGGTAAATATTGTTTTGAAAAGTAGATTAACAGTTGGTGTAATGTGCAAGTTATTATTGTGAAACAGGTAAATATTGTACAATATTGAAATATTGTTGACCAAAAAACTATCATGCCGAAACATTTCCACTGTTCTGGATGTGGGGGTCAGCACAAGCGTCCTGTAGGTGCCAAATGTCAGTTTAAAAATAATGATGTAAATATCAGTGGTTCTGCCAGTATGAATGTTTCAAATGTGTCAGAAAGTGTCAACCAAGACATAATCTCTGCTCTGAGTGATGTAAGTTCTAGGTTGGAGGCTATTGAAAAATAGATTGACAAAACGGAGGACCATATTCATGGCAACCCTGCTGGTCCCTCTGGTGGTGCCGGATCCAGGGGAGCTACTTCCTCATCCCCCAAGTTGGCTGCCAGCTTCAGGGACGCTGAGGATGATGCCATTATACCTAGCATCAAGTTCCTTAAGGGGTCTCACAGCTTACAGAGTGCAGTTGACCAAAGGTTGCAGGAGCTTGTGGCAATTAATGAAAAAGGTACGTTTAAGTCTCAGAGGGGTGGCAATGAACAGATAGGGGGCCACGGTGGCAGAGTGGTAACACTCTCGCCTCCCACCTCTGAGGCCGGGGTTCGATCCCCGCACGGGCTCAAGTGGGAAAGCTGGTAGTTGCTTGCCGTTGGTCGGCAGTTTACAGTACACAACCCTAGCGAACTCTATGTACTGGTTTCCTCTGCCCTTCCAACTACCCGTCGTGATATGACCTGTACAGTGTTGAAAGCGACGTAAAACCCCAAATAAACAAATAAGCAATGAACAGATAAGTGTCAAGTACCAAATTCCTTAGCCCCAAAATTTTGTTTTGGCTGGAACTTTCAAAAATAGAGTTAATTATGACAGTTTGTACATATTTCAGTGGGTGGCTGGGATATGAACCATTATGAGGGAGGAAAATAGTGTCAAGACCAATAATGTCATGCTTGAGTAGGTTACTGAGCTTATGGAGGACGCCCAAGATTTTGGGTGGCCCTCAGCCAAGGGTGCTCATGCCCTGCTGTTATGTAGGATGGAACAGGGTAAGATAGATTGGCATATGACTGATAAGATAGACAGACTCAGGAAAGCTCATGCCCCCAAAATCGTCTCAAATACCACTACCCTCTCCAAGAAAAGAGCTGCTGAAACCCAAGGACTCCCATATAAATTTTACCAAAATGGTAAGTGCTCACACAAGAGTGATCACACAAATAATGGACAGCTGTATAAGCACATATGCAGCAACTGTTATAGTACTGACAAAAGGTTGGTACACACAGCTAAGGACTGCAGAATTTCAAAACGTCAGCATGACTCAAAAAACGATTGAGGCACTGCAGTAATGCAGAGTAATGCAGTGCCAACAAGTTGTAAAAACACTACTGAAAAACAGTCAAAATATCATTTTTTACAATTGATGGCCTCACAGGTAGGTGGTACCTACAAAACAGTCATCTCCTTAATGGTCAGAGTTCGCAGAAAGGGGATTACTATAAATTCAAAGGCTTTACTTATGCACAGGTTCTAAAACAAGTACCAATGAACAGTAAAGAAAGTAACCTACCCAGTAAACACCAAAGTATTAGTATTCATTTTCCCACTTGCACTCAAAGTTTGTTAAAATATCAGAGCCAAGGTAAATTACTTGTGAAAGGTCAACAATACAAATGATTCAGAGTGCTAGACCTAGGTGAAGACAGGTAAGAATTCCAGAAAACGGGATCCAGTGCAAAAACAGATTTGAAGTACTTAACCAATGTAATGGCGTTGTTTCCGGCTCAGTTGACATGTGCGTTAAAAACTCACCAAGAATTCACAAACTAGGTGACGGTAAATACAGAAAAGTCCCCAATACAGCCAACAAACATGAGTCGTAACATGTTGACACGGTACCTTGCAATGACATAACTGGATATGGATTTCAAACTACTATCCCCTATTACTGAGAGAAGAAAATAATGATCACACATCACAAAGTGATGTTATGGCCACTTTGGAAGGTCAAGACATAATTACACCTCACATTGTTAGCATGAACACCAAGCATGATCTTCCAGCTAGGTTTAAATCTAAGGTCTTGACCTATGAAGACAAATTGTCTACCTGTCCAACCCTACAAAGTTGGGATGCTCAGAATAAATTTAATGTGGGTGTTCCACCACACAACTAAGCTTCCAGATGAAGGTCTTTTTGTAGTCGGTTTAAAAAATTTGCTTAGTCTCAGGCGTTCCATATGGATCGGTAGTTGTCGGTTGGGGCCGTGAGAAAAATCAAATATGTTTGATATTTCGCACGACCAAAACCGATTCTTATTTGCCGCCGTCAACAAAATGTTCAGTCTCAGGCTTCCTCAGGCCTCCTCAGACCCCAAATTACACAGTCCTGTGTTGTCTCAGGCCTCCTGTGAACCTTAGTCCCAGGCGTCCCTAGGTTAGTCCTAGGAAGCCTGTTGTCAGTCCCTGAGTCATAACAGATCTTTGAAGTTTCATGCTTGTGAAAATGAATAGGTTTCATTAGTCCCAGGAAGCCTCAGACCGTCTCAGGTGTCCTGCAACTAAGAAAGCTGGGTTTGGGACTAAGCCCCGACTAAGAGAAGCCAATCCAAACTGATCAAAGCCGGCCTCCTCAGGCTACCTGGGACCACACAAATTTAGTCTGCGATGGTCTGGGGACGCCCCAGGTGGCCTGGGACTAAGTACCGATTAAGTACCGACTCTTTTCCGCACACTTGAAACCGAAAAGAAGCAATGGGGGTCTGGGACTATATAAGCGACCACACACACACTTTGTGTTTAATATAGTGCACTCGCAACAGAAACCGCAGCTGTTTTCGTCCAGCCCATTTCTCATTTCAAACATTTACTTAGCATTTGCTATATACAGAGAGGGGCTGCGACAGTGGGTCAACGGGAACGGCTGTTTTTACCCTTCCCCTTGTCCGATTTCAACGGGACAGGTGGCGTTGGAAAGGGGATTTCTTGTCCTGTTCTTTGGTGTCTGTGTTGTATATGTGGGCCACCTCAGTAGGTAGTAAACCCAGGCCAAAAATGACGACTTTTGACCACTGAACACTCAATCTATGTGTTTTATGCAGCCTTACAAAATGGCTACAAAAATATCCAGGATAGGCTCAGCCTAGCGAAACTCGGCTCAAATGTAGATCAGAGACAAAGGCAAAATATCCCAAAGTTTGGTTAAGGTGCTGCACTTACACGACAAACCACGATTATTTCACCAGCCCCACTGTCAGAGTCATTTATAAGGGGTGGTATACTACCTCAGTAAAGCGGTAGGAATGTGCCCAAAATCGGTCCAGCCATGCCATATTTGGGACAAATGTGGGTCAGGGTCCAGTGAAATTGTCCCCAAAATTTGGTGAAGTTAGTGCACTTGCAACAGAAACCGCAGCTGTTTTTGCCCAGCCCATTTCTCATTTATAAGCATTTACTTAGCATTTGCTATATACAGAGATGGGCAGCAACGGTGGGTCAACAAGAACGGCCGTTTTTACCCTTTCCCGTTGTCCGATTTTCACGGGACAGGTGGTGTTGGAAAGGTCTTGCTTGTCCTGTATTTTGGTGTCTGTGTGGTATGTGTGGGACAATATGACGGTTTTTGACCACCAAATGTGTGTTTTATACAGCATTACAAAATATCTACAAATCTACCCAGAATAGGCTCGGCCTAGCGAACCTCTGCCCAAATGTAGACCAGGTCCTAAGGCAAATTATTCCAAAGTTGGGTTAAGGTGGTGCCCTCACAAGACAAACCACAATTGGTCATTACGCACTTTATATTTTCTGTACATAAGGTGTGGTATACTACCGGTGGTAACAGTGCCCAGAATTGACCCAGCCGAGCCCTGTTTGGGACAAATATAAGTCAGGGTCCACTGAAATCGTCCCCCAAATTGGGTGAAGATGGGGCACTCGCAAGAGAAACCAGGGTGATTTAGATGATTCTAGCGTACATGAACACTATGTATCTTAGCAGCATCCAACGTTACAAAAATAGTTATAAATGTACAAAGAATAGGCTTATCGTTTCCAAGATATAGCCTGTAAAATAATATGTTCAAGGCTACAGAATCGAGATCAAAGGTCATATTGAGGTCATATAATGCAGAACATCTTAACATCCCACCTGACGATCACCAAGATATTGGCTGGACATGATTTTGAAAACCAGGGATACAGGGTCTCACATTAAATGTCACAGGTTCAAGGTCAAAAGTCAGACATAGATCAGTCCTTGAAGTTGCAAAACTACAGCAGCTGGGAATAGTCCTGCCAAACTTTAACTTCTTCTATCTGACAGTTGCCGAGATATAACCACGACAAGATTTTCACATTTTATGTTTAAGGTCACTCAAACAAAAGGTCACACAGAGGTCAGACCATGACATAGGCTAATTGAGCATACAAAGACAATAACAAGACCATTTAACGCCATTCGTCATAATTTATCTATACATCTTGTGTCTGTTCATTTGTGTTATGTTAACACCATTTAACACCCAACACCCCCGATCAATTAAACATACTGCCATAAAGTTTTTTTTATACACATGTGTGGAATAGTCAGAATAGGCTTACAGTTTCCAAGATATAGCCCTGACAAGATTTTTATGCTTAAGGTCACAGAATCGAGGTCAAAGGTCATATTGAGGTCAGATCATGCCCCAAAGGAACATATCTGCATAGTTTGAAGTTCTTACACCTGATGATCAATGAGATCTGGCCTGGACAATATTTTGAAAACCAGGGATACAGGGTTTCATATTAAAGGTCACAGGGTCAAGGTTAAAAGTTACAGAGAGGTCAAACCTTGAAGATGCATAACTACAGCCTCCTGCCAAACTTTAGCTTCTTCCGTCTGAATGTTGCCGAGATATAGCCACAAGATTTTTACATTTTTAAGTTCCAGGTCACAGAGTCAAGGTCAAAAGTTACACAGAGGTCAGACCATGACCTAGGCTAATTAAGAAATAAAATATTGCACAAACACAATAACAGGACCATTTAGCACCATTTATGTAAACATCTTTTTGTCTGTTCATTTATAGTATGTTTTACACCAAACAATCTTACCACATACTGATGTGGTATACACACATCTAGATTTTTAACCTAAAATCACCTCCTTTACACGTACTGAATCCCCAATAACTTCTTCTCCCACAGATATGATTTTTACACTAACCCAGTAAACGCCCTTGAAATTATCCCTTTCGTAAAATCTCACTTTCTCAACATTATAGTCACGTCTCCTCTTAACCCACATTCCTGCATTATCTCTCATCCTCCCTATCAGTGGGTCTAATCTATTTCCATGCCTCTGAGGTACAAAAGCATTGTGCGGCAGTCCTGATGCTCTGTAACCTCTTTCTCTCACATTGGATGTCCTCGCCAAGGTTACTTCTCCTCTGAGGCGGCAAACCACTTCATCTAAAAAAATAGATAAACAAATTTACAGTAGCTAGTTCCCAAGTCTTATGACAAAATGATCTGACAAATTAAGTCATAACTTTCAGAACAAAATTACTTCAGGCAATAATTATGCTGGTGACAGAGATGTTAATATCACGCAACAGCATTTCTGATCACAATATATAGGTCAGACTATTTATAGCACTTTTACACAGAATCAGTCGCTGTCAAAGGTGATCACTATATGATACCATTATACAATAACCTTAAATCTCTCAAAGTCAATATATCATGTTACTTACTATATTTGATGGTTTGATTAGCCACTGAATGCAACTGGTCTCCCACAGTGACTTTTCGTATGGGTAGGCCCCCTTGGTTCACCTGTTGCAATTGCTGGCCAAGGTCATCATCAGAAAATGCATTGACTGGACTACAACATGAAAAGAAATGCTAAAAGTCATTGATGTGTCACCTTTCATTTTATTGCCACTGTGGTAGTAGATAAAGTTTAAATATGTTTATTTAAAATTTTAAACTTTACATGTGTGCAAGCTCCCCATATAGTATTACAAGAACAAACCCAATTAGACACTTGTTTAAGTAGAAAACTTATTTATGTTTCATTAAAAGCCATACCCCTAAACATAATTGATCAGACTTGGGATTACCCACCATTGCCTCACAAGACAGCAATAGCCATGTTGGCGATTCCTCTGTGTCTTCCTTAAGGCTGACTTGGCCAACGCATGACCAAGGCGTGTCTTGCTGCCCAATCTATCATCCGATCTACCCAGCTGCCAAAGAAGGCCCCTATATGCTTGGTATAACTCTTATGATGAGGTGAATGAATCCTCTCCAGGCACCAGCCTTTCTAGAAATAGATCTATGAAAGGGCATGTGCATGCTTGGGCCCTTGGAAAAAGACTGGTACCTCGCGACGCTTGTGGTCTTGGCATCTGTGATAGCAAAACAAAGAAATAGAAAAGAATCAGTCTATGTAAAACTCCTGAGAGGACCGTATCATTAATAGATGTTTCATAAATACAAAATTGTATTGACGAAATACAGTGATCATTTTTATCTTGTTAAATTTTAGTTGTTTGCTTAAATGTGTACAGTGCAACCCTCAACAGTAACAGTCCCATAATCACAATAATAGATATAACAGACTCATTTCAGATCCTTTAGATTTATCTTTCACTATTTGTATAGCAAATCTGATATAAATATGCTCTGCTATCTCAACAAGTTAAAATTACTTTTCAGAGACAATAGAATTTCTACTGTAAATATGATAATGTTGTATTTTTACCTTTTCTAAGAGGCAGTATCTTGATTTGAGTTTTCATGTGTTCAATTGTTTGTAACAAATGAATGCATATAGCAACAGGAAAAATAAAAAAGAATAAGAATTTATATGTGCAAACTTCTGTGTAATATTCAAATTTATGTGAAGAACTGAAAGGCTGCCTGTATGTATCTAAAGCTATAAAGAAAATTGAAATAGTGTATTAAAGCTGAACATGAAGATATGTTAAGTAAATTGTGTGAAGGTTAAGGTTGCAGAAGATCTGAAAGAAAAATAGAGTATAAAGTTATTAATATGTGTGTGGATTCACTGGTGTAGAGACTGAAAAAGAGAGAAATAAACAGAGTAAATACAGTGTAAGGTGCGCTAAACAGAGCTGGAAAAGCTGGAAATGGCTGGAAAAGAAGACAATAGAAATACAGGAAGTACAAGAGGTGGAGAGAGATCACAGCTGAAGAGCAAGTGTTAGTAAACTAACAGTGCTCAAGAGTTCTGAAAAGAACTTGACTTAAGTCTTCCAAGCAGATCAGCTAGCTGCACAAGTTCTGGTATTCTTCACAGAAGTGTAGATCTTGTGTCCTGGATTTCTCACGCTGTGTAATATTCAAATTTATGTGAAGAACTGAAAGGCTGCCTGTATGTATCTAAAGCTGTAAAGAAAATTGAAATAGTGTATGGGGGGAGGGGGTGTTTGTACCTGAAAGAAGAATGAAATAAAATTTGAGTTAGTTGGTAGTACCTGTAAGAGAAGAAAATTTGAGTTAGTTGGTAGTACCTGTAAGAGAAGGAAACAAGGATTAGTGTAATATGAGGAGTTACATAATATTGGAGGACTATTTGGGTTGAAAGTCTTCTTCCTGGTGGTTACATCAGTGAGATGGTTGTGTTGATGGACTTCTGAAGCTCGGATCCTTGGTACCCGTGTAATGCTTTCCGTTGTCGTTTGGCGAGGTATTCTTCAATGGGAGGTATTCTTAGTAGGTGGTGTAGTGGTTCGCTTGGTTCTCTGCAAGGGGCCCATACTATAGTTCTGAGGCATTTGTTTTGCATGATTTGTAGTTTCTTCATGTATTTAGGTTGGTGTATTCCCAGGTGGTATCCAGATTCCATGATTGGTCGAATGAGGCTGAGGTAGATGAGTCTGAGAGACTGTTTGGTTGCCCCCCAGTTTCTTAGTTCTATGAGCTTTGTGATTCTAGGTGCGATTTTCTGTTTTATGGTTGCTGTTCATTCTTGGGTCCAGTGTGGTGCCAAGAATGAACATGATGAAGAACTGATATGTGAAGAACTGAAAGGCTTTTATCCTTATATATACACACCCAGAGGCCTTATGTCACAAAAATTTGTTTGACTTTCTCCTAGGAGGAGTGATGACAAGAAGCCTTGCTTTGCCTTAGAGACAACCTTTCTGCTGTGGGATGGGGAAGCCACCTTTTGTTTACCTGTTCCCCTTACTCTGAGAAAGTCTATCCCCTATGGGATTACCCCCATCACAATAGGAAGTGTGCACATCAACAATCACAACTTTCATTACAATAAAACCTCATTCATAGCTTTCTATATGAAGTGTGATCAAACAGCACCATGTATTTTCTTTTAACAATGTTAGGCTAGAAAACAATGTACCTGGGACACTGTATGCATTTTGGTGATTCTTTATGAAAGCTGGAACTTATTGGAAATATAAGGATTTTTTCTAAATATGTTTTATCAATGGGTACTTACAAAGTATCCGAAATCACATGTAAATGTTTGTTTGTCTTTTGAACCCATATTACTACAAAGCCAGACCTATTTAAACTAGTGATCTCAACGGGTATCCGGATATCCGGGTACCCGAACCCTGAATATTTACCCGAATCCGAAATCACAAACCCGAGTACCCGAATCTAAGATTTATTTCTTTCAATATCGCCCACGTTGGCTGACCAAGTACAGACATATCTCGACTTTATTAACTCACCTAAAAATGAAACTATTCAATTAAAATGCACAAGAATATTGTTTTTTTCACCCTTGTACACTGTATATAGTATTTTATTTGTCTTTTATTTTGGTTGTTTATCCAATGCCTTTACCCTTTGAAAATCGTCAGTATATTAACAGACTTACCTAAATCCGAGTACGTAAAACGCTGTATATTGGCTATACAGTGACATGCATGCCTTAAATAAAGAAAATTACAATATTTTCACACAGTATTTGATAATTTGGCATCAATAAAAAATCATTACCTATCTGAAAAAAAAAATAAAGTTTCAATTCCGAAGATACATTCGAGCAATACTGTGATGCTTTCCTGATAGGACATGTGACTCCATTTTTATGGAGACTGCAGTAAACAAGCGTGTTTTGAATGTATGTACAGAAGTCTTCTTTTATTTAACATTTCTTCCGTGTCCTACTGTTTTGAATGCAAAAACGGTAAGCTACAACAAATAAACTATTATTTGTGAAAGTTTTAAGTTTGTAGATTTTTGTAGTATCAGCTATTATCGCCCATCGGCACGAGTACCCGGGCACCCTAGACCGAGTTTCTGTCCCGTCGCCAATTGTTATTGATGTACTGATAGACACAATGGCGAGGGACAGAGCTCACATGTACTGCTTACCGTCGCACTACGGGTCTAGTCGCAATATGGGTCTAAATTTATTTTTAGCCACGTAAACACGAAATAATGCTCAGAAAGCAGGCATCAAAAAACGTTGAAATAGTTAATATGTTGTATATATTTTAAACCCAGCGTCGTGGTACATCCATGTGGCACTAAATGAAACAACCACAAAGCTTTAAATATTGAATTAACATGTCCACCATTGAAGTCAAAACATCCGTTTCATGCACATTGTTTACAATTGCTAGGAAGACAATATTGGAAATTCTGACAAAAATAATACATATTTACCACGGATAATAGCTCCCTCTTATACACAAATTATTTATCTTTGTTTCTACATATCTGTTTGTTTCTCATAACAAAGTATAACATATCCAAGTATGACTAAACTAAACTCAAACTTGATATAAATAATAGTTAAATTGAACCTTAACACATATTTAGCCTATAAAACAATGTACCTAGGACACTGTGTGCATTCAGGGGATTCTTTATGAACAATTTAAATTATCTGCAAATTCAATATTCTTATCCATCGAGTCTGTTAGAAATATAAGGTACATTTTTAAAAACATAGTTTATCAACTGGCACTTACAAAATATCATAAATCACATGTAAATGTTGGTTTGACTTTTGAACCCCTATTACAATAAAACCAGACTTATATATAAACAAAATTACAAATCAGGTAATGCATCCCCCCTTTACCAGGCACCCATGTCCTTTACCATTAAAATCACAGGCAATTACTGTGCAGGAATTCTGGCTTTGGCAATAAAAACAATCTTCCCAAAGTGTCTTATGGTCCTTAAAGAGAGTGAAGAGAGGACAAGGAATGTTGTGTAACTGAGATGAGCCGAGTTCTAGAACTCTAGCCATACACTTCATCTCTTAGTTTCTCATATTTCATTTGAAACCATTAATAATTAAAATCCATTGAATTTTTATTGTGAAATCAGTTTACTAGCAAATATATTAGAATATTAATTTTTTTTTCTTTGTGTTCTCCAGTGACAAATATTTATTCAACAATAACTACTCATCCTTACATTTTACTCAATCCAAATACCCAAAAGCAGTAATCAAAACATAAGAAAAAGTACTGTTCCTTTTCACCACCACCCCCCAACACACACACAAACACATTCACAGACACTCACTCAAATCCACTTCAGTCACCTTTAGATTGTCATTTAAAATTCAAACAATTGTAAGCCCAAAAATGGGTTTTGTTTGATTAACTGTTGTGTTAGGGATCTTGATGAAGTGGCAGAGTTTAAACTATGAATGTTACTTATTATCCTTTATTATATCACATTACACATAACACACAATAACAATTATAACACTTTACTTCCTTTAAACACTGTTAATCTTTCATAACCATATGTGCAGTTAACACATTTATTGATATTCACTATTAGTTGAGGTTGTTTATATAAATCTTTAATCACCAATTCTATTGCTATGTTATTTCCTATGTTCTGTCTAAATAACTATTTGTTGAAGTATATTGCTGGACTTTCTGGTCCACTAGTGTCATAACTTTCACAGAGTAAGTGTGTGGTTAGTGAGAAATGTACAGGTTATATAGGCCAGTTGGCTATTGTATAACATTTGACCAATAGATGTATCTGTTACAAAATATGTTATTTTGATTGGGTCAAGGGTGTTTAACCAATGAGTGAGTTGGGGGAGCTAGGAGTAATTTGCATAACAATATCCTAACATCTGTGTCATAAACATAGTGCTAAACTTATAGGCTGAATAATGAAAGATGTTTGTTACTGGCTAGGACATTAGGGGAGAATGGCTATTGTGCATCAAAGAGTGCTCAGGTAATTATAAGTGATTAGAAACAATAACATATGATACCTTGAAGTCCCAGCTAGACAACTGTGTCCAATGTGAGTGTCACTGACACATATACAATAGAGTTGGACAAGACATACAATGCTATAGAATAGCTGGTATGTAAATGACTTCTAATTATGTCATAAAAGTGTCTTTAAAGTTTCTGCTAGAACCCTTGCTTGAAATGGTTAATTACATATAATGACAGATGGGAGATACATGTACATAATATATCTATCAAAGGATATGAAAACATTTGTTACATAGAATACTTGGTCAATATGTTTTCTATTTTACCTGTTACAAATATTTGCTAAAAACCTACATACATATGTAAAGCATAAACATGAACACAAATATATCCTGTTTACATTTAAGATATATTTTCTATAACAGGAAGAACTAAAACATTTATTTCTATATATTCAAACACCATAATAAACTATCTTGGAAAATATCCTATTTTCCAAGTGTAGATGAACTAATAGCAGACATGTAGATAAAATATATTTACTCCTATTTTACAATCTATAACATCTGCCGCTGTTTCGAAAAGGTTGCTCCGTCAACCGTGTTCTAAATTGAATATGCATGTGAAAATATAAAGCTGATGAGATACAATATACAATAAGATATACTTAGATGAACAATAAAGTTTATAACATGGTTAGTACTGTCCCTGTCATAATATTGAATGACATGATGCAAGAAGGTGAAAACAGAATCTTCATTGCATGTAATACACAATAGATACATGAAGCAACAAGTGTGTGATGAAGTTCTGAAAATGATACTAAGCATATTTGCATTACACATAATAGTTAATAATATGACACAAGTGTTCACAAGGTTAAGTTTCATTCAAAGTCTTTAGGATCCAGCAGGATTGTTTCAACACAAGCAATTGACACAAGGTATTGCAATGTATGTGGAAACTACCAATTTCCGAACTTGTTATTACTGTTTGGCTCAGGGTAAATTGAGTTGACTTCTAGTTTTAAAGCGGGAATCCCTGCATTAGTTGGCACAGGATTGTTATCCCAATTGGCGGGCTCAAAAACTTGTTTCTATGAGAAATGTATTATACTTTGATAATCTGTACATAACAGATGTTTCAGGGTAGGCCATTGTAAGGGACTGATTGCACAAGATGCTGGTAAGTCAATGATATTACTGTTGAAAATGTCTCGAAGCTAAACATTCCATGAACAAAGTAAGTGAGGTGTACATTTGTAGGAAAGTGTGAAATGTGCAATGGTCTTGGATCCCGTGATACAGTATCCTACAGGGGAAAGTGGAAGGTGAGTAATGAATATGGATGTTGACGTGTTGCCATTAGAAAGGGTGATGAACATTTTAATTTTGTTTTGGAGGTTGGAACATGATCTGTAAATGTAATGGATGGCAAGGATGCATAAGAAGATCACTGCGATAACATGTAGTGCAAGGGAAATGTTTTCATGTGGGATGGTAAAGGGAATGGTTGTTGTTGATGGAGTGGCTGGTGGGTGCCAGTGCAAGATAGGTGCTGCCTTGGAGGTTGGAATAGTTTGGGTCAGCATGAGGGATGCTGCTGCCCTGTTGCTAAGGAACACCTTAAGTGACAATATAACTGCAATAACTGAAAGAAATGTTGGCAATCCTGCTGTTAAGAAATGCCATGGACTGAAGGTAAATGTTGTGGAAGATGGTAAATCACCACTTAGTATGGGTTCAACTAGGCTTGAATAAATAGATTGATTGAGCTTTGCAGCTCTAACCATTTTTGAAAGGTTTAGACGCAGGTCATGGTCAGAAGCTAAAAGTTGGGTAAAGTGATGTTGATAAATGTTGAAGTTGGATATAGTGTAATTCAAAGGATAGGCATATGATGTGTCACTTACAATATGACCTAATTCCTTATCACTAAAGAAAAACTGAAGAAGGGCCAGGTTAAAGGGAAATAGTTTTGTAACATTTGTACCATGTAGACAATTTTTTATCCTTGGTGGGATGAAGAAGTGATCTATGGTGAGCGCACAGTGACATGGTATTTGGATAAAACAGTACTTGCAGCCTTCTCCTGTTATTGGTTGTTGTGATGAACACTGGTGAGTGAAGAGACGTTAGTGAGTAGAAGGGTTTTGAAGTCTACACGAGTTACCATCGTTTTGAGTCCATTGTGAAGATAATGAAAGTCACATACTTTTGTCACATCGCTAGTCTGTTGGAAGAAGACACTGGATAAGCAAGTTGGTTTGTTGAGAGGCTGCTGAGCTATAAGCATGGGGCAGTGCTTAATTGTGTCTCCTTCACATTGCATGTATTGTTCATCTGTTAATTCAATGAAACTCTGTTGGTCTTGAGCAATTGCTATGTAGGCAGGTACATGAACCACTTGGGTTGCATGCACACTGGTGTGATTCACAGGAACAGGTAGAATAGTGACATGAAACAGTGTGAACTTGTAGTGTAAGGGCGAAACTGGAAGGTTAAGTGTAATAAAAACTGCATTGTTCTTCAATGAAGCTACAAAGGCTGCATGCCTGTAGTAGTAATGTACAGTAGGGTGTGTTAAGGCAAGATTAGGGTGAGAATTTGTCAAGTGTGATGTAATATCCATAAGAGTGCTTTTCAGCACACTTATTGGAACAATGTTAGATGTAAGTCTATCTTGGAGAAGGTGAATCAACCCTTGATGTAGCGTGTCGAGTTCACTGGTAAGTATGGCAAGTGATATAGTTGTGTTGGCTACGAGACTTGTTGTGCGATGAAGTGATGTTGCCAGTAAGTGAACATCTGTGGAAAGAACTGAGGTAAGTTGTGATACAGCTTGGTGATCAGTTTGGATCAGTTCTATGGTGTTGTCGAGCCTGTCATTTGTGTGTGACATATATGATCTAAGGACATCAGCATGCTTTTGAAAGTCTGCAACCCTGTTGTTTTCCTCCTTTATCAGTTCGTTCATGTGTATTCTTAGTGTTTCTACATCTTTGGTTGTTGCTGTGCCAAATAGAGTCTTGGACAGGTCCCCTATAAATGGCAGAACGGATCGACGTCCCCGCTGACTGTGTTGAAAGCTTGCTGCAGGCTTAAGTGTTTGTACAAGCGCTTGAATGTTGGTGATTTTGTTGATCACTATACTGTTGGCTTGAAGATGCAGTTTGTTGAGCATTCCCATGTTGGCTGTTAGCTGATTACACAACACTGGGTTGCTGATGTTGCACATCACCTCTGGTAGATGATGCAGTGTTGTCGGTACTGTTGGTAGCCTGAGTTTGAACGTATGCCTCCAATGTTGCTCTGCTGCTCCAAGTTGCGCCTTTTTGGTAAACAACACACCATAATTCAGCCTCTGAACTGTGTGTGTGGCTGCCGCTGGCTGTTGCAACCGGATCAGCAGGATTGTTATGATCCACAGTTGCAATACTGCAAGTACAAGAATGGAATCCTTAATGGAAGAACTATTTTTCGGATTGTAGTGAATGCAAACCATAAAAGATACAACTAAGTAGAGAAAAAGTAAAATTGGCCTAAAGGGTGCTAGCAGAATTTAGAATTTTGATAGAAAAAAAATTAGTAAAATAAAAAAAATCTACTAAGTGTAATGATGAAATGGTTGCAGGAATAAAGGTGAGTATTATTGACAAAGGGTTTGGATCCCAGTAGTAATCATGTGGTTATAACAATAGGTTTATGTTTGACATTTTATGTCATGACTAAGTTGATACACATGAAGGATGTAAGGGAAAGGGAGAATTGTAGCTAGTTTCGTTGAATAGTGCGCGTTCGAGCTCGACCAGATAGTGTTTTTTGTATATGAAATGCCTCTTTCATGTGCTGTGGTATTGAATCTTCAGGTACCACCCTGGTTCCACGTTGTCGTTTGATCTTGACATAATACCACCTTTTTCCCTGTTGGGGTCTCATATGGGTCTTCTTCTGAGGATGTGTTTGTGTTTTGTGTTGAAATTTGGGTGTCCTGTGTAGTCACTGATGGTGTGTCATTTACTTGTTGGTTTTGTTGTTGTGTTTGTTGGTTGTTGTACCTTGTTCTCTCAATGCAGCGTTTGAGTTGACTGCTGTGCACTCTGCCTCTTCTGATGATGTGTGTGTCACTGTTGTGAAGCAGGTAAGTATTGTTAGGATTGACATCCACAATGTAATATGGTCCTTCATATTTTGCAGTGAGTTTTGGCGAGAGACCTTTCTTGGTTTTGTTGATCTTTAGGTATACATGATCACCGAGTTCGAAACTGGGCTTTTTGGTGTGTTTGTCATAATGGTGTTTTGAAGTGTCTTGTGAGTGTTTGATATTTGTAGCAGCAAACTGAGTTAAAGTTTTGATACGCTGGCATAGTTTCTGGTAGTTCTCATTCAAATGAAGGGGGCCTTCTTCTGCATGTAGTAACTCCACATCGATTGGTAGTGAGCATTCCCTTCCAAACATGAGCATGTAAGGTGAACACTTTGTGGACCTAGTGGCTGGAGTTGTTCTATAGGACACCATAACACTTTGCAGGTTTTCATGCCAGTTGGTTTGAAAGTCATTAGTATATGCCCTAAGGTCAAAGGTCAAAGTTGGGGTTTTACGTCCCGTTCAACAGCCAGTAGTATATTCCCTAAGACCTTGAAGAATGTAACCATTCATCCGTTCTGCAGAGGAATTTGTCTGTGGGTGGTAGGCCGTAGTTGCAATCATTTTGATTTGAAGAAGTTTGCACAGATGTTCCAGAAGATGGGACATGAACTGCTGACCACGATCTATTAAAATGGAGGTCGGGGCACCATATCTGCAGACAAATTCATCAAAGAAGACACAGGCCATTTCAGAGGCATGTGTTGATTTCATTGGGAATGCTTCAGGCCATTTTGTAAAAGCATCCACAATAAGCAGAATATGCTTGTGGCCTTCTGTTGTTGTTGGCAGGGGTCCAAGAAAATCCATGTGGATTCTCTGAAAACGTTCTGATGTCGGCAAAGGAAGCAGTGGTGTCCTGGCAGCATGATATTGGCATTTTATCTTTTGGCATATCTCACATGACTGGATGTAGTCCTTAACATCCTTCGCCATTGTAGTCCACCAATACTTCTGTTTTAGCCTCTGGTAGGTTCTATCAAAGCCTTGGTGACATCCCATAGAGCTGTCATGATAGGCATGGAGAAGTTCATCCCTTAAGGTAACAGGAACCATCAACTGTCTCAGGAGACGATCCTCTCTGTGACCTTTACCTTGTGGCTCATATCCTGTGTGGTACAGCACACCTTCTTGTAGATCATAATCTGGGGCAGTGCGTGTTATCTTCAGGATAACGTCTGGATCTGCTGGCAACGAACCATCTTGTAGATAATTTATCATGGGTGCCATATCTGGATCTTTCTGTTGACTGTGACATAGCTCTTCCTTGCTGAGTTGGATAAGGTCTTGAATAAGACTTACAGAGTCCATGTGTTGGCAGTTGTGTTCAGACTGAAGGCACTGCTGAAGGACATTTCCTGGCGGGGTGGAAACAGAAGCAACTTCTTTGGTAGCTGTGTATGTGAGTTTGAATTCAACAGGTGTTGTTACACTAGATACTAGTGGAAAAGTGTTTGGTTCCGGCTCTTCATCTGGAGTGGAGGGCATTTCATACTGTCTACGTGACAAGGCATCAGCGTTCCGGTGTACCCGTCCTGGTTTGTGAATTATGGTGAAATTGAAACCTTGCATGCAGTCATACCATCTCTGTCTTCTTCCTGCTGTCTGTTTTGCAAGATCGAGGCTCTTTAGAGCAGAGTGATCCGTATACACTGTGAAGTACTTTCCAGTGAGGTAGTGCCTGTAGTAACGCATACCTTCAACAAGGGCGAGACCTTCTTTGTCAGTGATCCCCCATTTCCTTTCAGAAAAGTTCATGGAATGACCACCATAAGCAACAACTTGCTCCTTCTTGACACTGTCCATCTGTCCCAGGATATATCCAATGGTGACATCAGAGGCATCCGTGTAGAGGATGAACTCTGTTAAAATCTGGAAACACTAGGACTGGATCTGAAGTGAGCTTCTGTTTCAACTCCTGAAATGCTGTCTGGGCTTCATTTGACCACTGGAACTTGGTATCCTTTCTCAACAGCTTAGTTAGAGGGGCAGCTATATGAGAGAAGTCTTGAACAAAGCGTCTGTAATAATTACAGAGTCCCAGATAGCTTTGAAGGTCCTTTTTGCTTGTTGGCACTGGAAAAGTTTCCATAGCTTTGGTCTTCTCTGGATCGGGAGCTATACCTTCGGCACTTATGATGTGACCCAAATAAGGAACTTGTGATCTGGCAAAGAGGCACTTTGGCGGCTGTAGCTTGGGACTTGCATCAGCTAGTCTGTCAAACACTTCTGTCAGATGATGCAGATGTTGCTGGAAGGACTGACTGTAAACAATGATGTCATCAATGTAAACGAGAGTGAACTTCCAGTTGATCCCACAAAGGACCTCATTCATTAACATGGAGAAGGCCATTGGTGCGTTCTTCAAACCAAATGGCAACCTGTTAAACTCATACACACCATCCCTGGTCACAAAGGCTGTTTTGTGCTTGGTTTCTGGATCCAATGGTACCTGCCAGAAACCACTAGCTAGATCCAGAGTAGAGAATAACTTGGGTTTTGCCTCTGCGACCGTATCCACAACTTCAGAAAAGGTGGGAATGGAGAAGAATAGGTCTTCGGTGACTGCATTCAGCTTCCTGTAATCCACAGCAAAGTGATAATCTCCAGTTTTCTTTTTTACCAACACAACAGGACTTGACCATGGCGAAGTAGATGGTTGTATGAGGTTAGTGTCAAGCATACCCTTAACTAACTTCTTGGTTTCCCTGGCAGTCTGTGGTGTTTGCTTGTAAGGAAAGCTTCTCACTGGGGCAGAGGTTCCTGTGTGGATTGTGTGATAGCACTTTGTGGTCCCAGTGAGTTTGGATGCATCTTTGGCAAACACATGCCTGTATCGTCCCAGTAGCACCATTAGCTGTGCTTTCTCTTTTGGTGAGATTGCAGAATCTTTCAGATTTATGTTGAGTTCCTCAGCACGGGCTACATAACTGCTGTTGTGAAGATTTTGTTTGTCTATGTTTGTAATTGTACTGGTGTGCGTAGTGTTTGCTTCGTGAGTGAAAATGTTGTCATCTGGAATGTGTGTCAAAGTGGCTACAACAGTCCCCTGTTGAAGTGTGACAGTAGTGTCTGATGGGTTGAACACTTGATAACATGTAGTTGAATTGTTTGTCTGTACAATACATCGGGCACCAGCAATGTTATCCTTCAAAGCAAGTGATGTCACAGGTTCAGCAATACAAGTGTTCACATCCTGTTCAGTGTTACATGTTACTGATATGAGTGCGAGTGATTTGGGTGGGAGTGTAATTGCTGATTTTGTTTTTGCTGTGAATGTGTTGTGCTGTTGCCTGGTTGTAGGATTTGTGGTATGCAATTGTAGTTGCTTTCGGGCAACTGAGATGTTTGCCTCAGTGGTTTTTAAGAAATCAATTCCTAGAATGATTTTGTGAGGGGGTGTTTCAATGATGTGAAATGAGTGAGTAAATGGAATGGTTTCTACAGTCAGTGTTACTGTTGATGTACCATGTGTGTGTAATGTACCACCTCCTGCATGAGTGAGTGTCTGTTTTGGCCTGTCAGTATCTGTTGTTAATTTCAGTTGCTTAAAAACAGAGTGAGCTATACAGGAAACTTGGGCACCTGTGTCAACGAGGGCCTTAAATGTTATACCATTTATCTGTATGGAAACTGACCCTGTTTCACTACACAATTTAGTTGTAACAGTATTACTACACAGTGGTTATTTGCTATTAAAATGTTCATTTAATTCACATTTGTTAGCTGTTTCCTTAACACAAACAGTTCCAATGTTTTTCACATGTCCTATGCTCGTTGTTAATATTTTCTGTCTTTTACAGAGTTTGTTTAGCTTTGTTTTCTGTGGCCTATCCTGATTAAATGTTTCTTTCTCAAGGATAGGCAGAGACCCCTATACTTTCTTAGCTCTGCACACTCTTGCAAAATGGTTGTCTTTACCACAGTTGTTACAAATTTTTCATCGTGCTGGACAATCCGCTAATTGTGGATGGAACTTACCTCCACAAAAGAAACAGTTTTTTCTGTTGTTCCTCTGGGTAGGCTGTTGTCTTTGCTTTGGTGTTGTTGATTGGTTGGAGTGTTGTCTACGGTTGTTTGGATGGTTTGGAGTTTGCACTGAGGCAACATTTGTGAGTTGCTGTACGACAGTGTCTAATCTCAAGCACAAGGCATCTACCACTGCATATTGGTGTTGATCTGTGGGTGAGCGGGCTGTTGCTCCTGTGTATCGGGTTATGGCAGTGCGCACATCCTGCATCGTCTTCGGGTTTTGTGCACGAACATACACACGGAGATTGTTCTCCAATGCGGCAACACAAAAGGGCACAATTTGCTTTGAGTCTAACTCACATTTGTGATACAAATTAGAGAGATCATCCACAAACTGGAGAGCGTCCTGTCCTGGCATATGCTTCCTGTTCTTCAACTCCTCCATGGCGCTGAATTTGTCAGTAGTCAAAGAGTACCGCTGTAGTAGTTGATCTTTGAATGCTGCTACGGTCCTGAGCTCATCATCACTGAGCGACATTAGCCAATTGTTGGCATTGTCCTCCAGGTACAGGCTAATTTCCTGTAATAATGTGTCATCTGCGATATTGTGTCTTTTGCTATAAGCTTTAAGTTTCAGGATAAACACCTCTGGACTAGAAATACCTGCACAAAATAACGGTCTGTCTCTGTCACTTGAAGCCATAGTATAATAACTTGTATAACTTACTTGTTGTTCACTGTTGTTACTATAAACTTTACCACTTCTTGTTGACATATGACCAGCTAAAGAGTGGTCAAACCCTGATCTCCACCATTATGTTGTGTTAGGGATCTTGATGAAGTGGCAGAGTTTAAACTATGAATGTTACTTATTATCCTTTATTATATCACATTACACATAACACACAATAACAATAACACTTTACTTCCTTTAAACACTGGTAATCTTTCATAACCATATGTGCAGTTAACACATTTATTGATATTCACTATTAGTTGCTGTTGTTTATATAAATCTTTAATCGCCAATTCTATTGCTATGTTATTTCCTATGTTCTGTTTCTTTACTTAAAATAACTATTTGTTGAAGTATATTGCTGGACTTTCTGGTCCACTAGTGTCATAACTTTCACAGAGTAAGTGTGTGGTTAGTGAGAAATGTACAGGTTATATAGGCCAGTTGGCTATTGTATAACATTTGACCAATAGATGTATCTGTTACAAAATATGTTATTTTGATTGGGTCAAGGGTGTTTAACCAATGAGTGAGTTGGGGGAGCTAGGAGTAATTTGCATAACAATGTCCTAACATCTGTGTCATAAACATAGTGCTAAACTTATAGGATGAATAATGAAAGATGTTTGTTACTGGCTAGGACATTAGGGGAGAATGGCTATTGTGCATCAAAGAGTGCTCAGGTAATTATAAGTGATTAGAAACAATAACATATGATACCTTGAAGTCCCAGCTAGACAGCTGTGTCCAATGTGAGCATCACTGACACATATACAATAGAGTTGGACAAGACATACAATGCTATAGAATAGCTGGTATGTAAATGACTTCTAATTATGTCATAAAAGTGTCTTTAAAGTTTCTGCTAGAACCCTTGCTTGAAAATGGTTAATTACATATAATGGCAGATGGGAGATACATGTACATAATATATCTATCAAAGGATATGAAAACATTTGTTACATAGAATACTTGGTCAATATGTTTTCTATTTTACCTGTTACAAATATTTGCTAAAAACCTACATACATATGTAAAGCAAAAACATGAACACAAATATTTCCTGTTTACATTTAAGATATATTTTCTATAACAGGAAGAACTAAAACATTTATTTCTATATATTCGAACACCATAATAAACTATCTTGGAAAATATCCTATTTTCCAAGTGTAGATGAACTAATAGCAGACATGTAGATAAAATATATTTACATAATCAAATATTTTTCACAATATACCCAGCCCTCTGTTGGGCTTATATGTCACTTTATACAATATAATGAAACAAGTGTGAGTGGTTTAATCACACAAGCAAAAGTCAAAATTATAAGAGTACAACACAAATTTTAAACCTTAATTTACTTTTGATTCACTGTTACATGTAAATAATAAGATCTATTTAGCAATAACTATAATAATCTTCTACTGCATAAAAATTTTGATTTTTAATCCAGGGTAATATTTAAAAAATATTTTCTCTTACTCCAGCAGTTTTCAACATATTTAGCCAGAAATTTTGTTTCACATGTCATTAATTTGATGAATTGCTCATTTCAAACTAATGATTCAAAATTAGGAATGTACTTACATAGAGTACGTCTTTCAACCTGATATAAGGGACACTGACACAAAAAGTGGTATTCCTCCAACACAACACAAATTTTAAACCTTAATTTACTTTTGATTCACTGTTACATGTAAATAATAAGATCTATTTAGCAATAACTATAATAATCTTCTACTGCATAAAAATTTTGATTTTTAATCCAGGGTAATATTTAAAAAATCTTTTCTCTTACTCCAGCAGTTTTCAACATATTTAGCCAGAAATTTTGTTTCACATGTCATTAATTTGATGAATTGCTCATTTGGAACTAATGATTCAAAATTAGGAATGTACTTACATAGAGTACGTCTTTCAACCTGATATAAGGGACACTGACACAAAAAGTGGTATTCCTCCTCAACCAAATTTTGATAACAGAGTAAGCACAATCTTTCAGCTAATGGTTTCCTGAAATAACGTCCAGTTTCTATGTGTAGGGGCAATATGCCCATCCTTAACTGGGCTAGTAAAGACCTTTGTGATCTTGTTATGTTGCAGGTTACATAGCTTTCTGCATTAATGTTTTGCTTATTCTTAATAGAATTTCTCAACTTAGGTTTGAAGCCAACATTATTTGATCATTCTTCATGCATGAGATCTATAAAATCATTTTCAGTGTCAGTCAGATTTAATTCTTTACTTTCAATCAATTTGTCAGTGTTACCAATCTTGCCCAGAATATTGTAGAACTTCCCAACCCAATTACAATCATTTATATTAATTAATTGATACTCTGCTACTTTTTTAGTTAGACGTTCATTGTTCATTTGAAGCAGTCTATTCCAAAACCGTACAGCACACAGATAGAAGTGATATTTTGCATTAACCCATCCCATATCTGCTCGAAGAGCATGAATTGGGGCTTTCTTATGAACACCAAGAAAATATCTTGTTGCCCTGTTTTGTATTTGTTGTCCAAATTTGTCTTTGCCAAATCCCCAGATACTGGCACCATAACTTAAGATACTAGTAACTCAGCTGAATGTTGAATATGTAGTTTGAAGAATTAAAAGGTATATTTAATTTGCAGACTGAAAAAAAAAATTCTGTATAAAAAAGTTTGGCCAATTAAAATCTAATTACCATATTTTTGTTGTCTTTTCAGAATGCCACGCTCCAAAGAAACAAAGGGAACTCTTCTACATGTGAAAAGTCAGGCTTCACCAATCCCCTTCTTTGCAGAATTTTCATCATGTCTGACAGAAGAAGGGGTCACATACACAAAGGACCTATATGAAGGTTAAACATCCTTCCTGGTGGCCAAAGAGTGCACTTCAACCTTAGAGGAGCCATCAATGACTAGATTTGCGAGATTTATGGCCAGGAAACATCCAAGACTGAAAACTCTGGTGGATTCAATCTGTGACTACAAGCTGAAAATACACAAGCAGTAAGTAGTTTGTGGCTTGATATTAGCAATATTTCTTTCATGTAGTCATTTGGAATGATATGTTGGGCCTAAAACTTTTCTTTTTGAAAGTGTTATAGATGGCTTAAATAAAGAATCATATAGATCAATATGCTTTGCCAGCTCAAGATTATAGAGAGTAAATTGCTACATTTCCCATCTAGCTGTATTTAATGTCAGATATTTGATGAAGCAGCTGCTTACTAAATTTTGTTCTTCACTTTTTTACAGACCAAGACTGCTTCCTTTCCCACTAATGAGGAAAGATTAAACTACATGGAAAATCGAAAAATATGAAAATTGGGGTATAGGGGCACCAGCTATACCAAGAGAGGAATTTTATTACACAAATTGATTGATGCCAATTGGGTTAATGGTGGGCACTTCCCAAATGAAACTTAATTCTTTTGCTCTGCGCACTTCTTGTGTTTGTGGGTTTATAGTAGTGCCTAACCATTGAATCACACTGAATCTCATATTGTTGTGATTGTGATGCTCTGAGTGAAAATGTTTAGAAACTGGTGTCTCTGCTTTCTTGTTGTTTTTGACACTTGCTATGTGTTCATAAATCCTGTTTCTGAATGGTCTTCCTGTTTCTCCTATATATTGTTTCCCACATTTTGTGCATTGAATGAGGTATACAATATTACTGATTTCGCATGTAATCAGAGGTTTAGAAGGGAGGTTTATGCATTTGTGTTGTTTTCCAGTGTGGTGGCTGGTGAACATACTGATCTTAGTAAGTTTAGGACAGTATGTGCATTTACCTAGTCTTGTACAGACTTTGGGTTTTTCTGTGACTGAGCTACGTAATGATGGAGGGAAGGATATTTTGTTGGATGTTAGGATGTCCCTCAAATTAGGCAGTCTCCTGAAACCAATTAGTGGTTTTTGTGCGAAGATTTGTTTGAGTTCTTCACAATGTTCTATTATGTTCCAATTTTTGTGAATGAAATTTTTAATCAATGGGTTTGGGGGGTTGAATTGGGTTACCATCACAGGTGGGGTGGGTTTTGGCACAGTTTTCTTTGGCAAAGTTTGGCACAGTTTTTTTTGGCAAAGTCAGAATCAAGAGAGCATATGCGCCTGATTCTTAAATATTGCCCATAAGGTCCCTTTTTCATGATGTTGTCTGGATGGGCACTGGTATGGTGTAGGAACAGATGAGTGTCTGTAGGTTTGTTGTACAAGGTTGTGATAATATGTCTTGATTTGTCTAATTTGACAGTTGTGTCCAAGAAGTTGATAATTTCTTTACTGAATTCTGATGTGAATTTAATGGTGGGGTGGAGGGAGTTTAGATACTGTACAAATTTATTTAGACTTTCTTCTCCATGTGTCCAAATGAGGAAGATGTCATCAATAAATCTTTTCCAAATCAGTGGTTTAAGTGGGTAACTGGCCAATGCTTTAGTCTCAAACCTATCCATAAATAGGTTGGCGTAATTTGGTGCTAGTGAAGTACCCATTGCTGTACCTCCTGTTTGTAAGAAGAATTCATTGTTGAACTCGAAGTACATATTGTGTAGGACTAATTTTAATAGATCCAAAATATAGGCAGCAATTGGACCTTTGGTGGTGTCCTTTCTCATGTTATCAGCTACTGCTAATATGGTTGGGGATATTGGTGTAGAGGGAGGTAACATCCAAAGTGGCTAAAATTGCTCCTTCGGGTATAGGGCCCAAATGGGTGATTTTACTGATGAAATCTTGTGTATCTCTAATGTAAGATTTAGTTTTTGGAACATACTGTTTAATATGTTCATCAACAAATTTACTTATGTTTGCAGTTGGGTGGTTAACTGAACTACAAATTGGTCTACCTGGAATACCTTTCTTGTGAATTTTCGGTAATAGGTAAAATTGACCATGTTTGCAGCTTGTTGGTTTTAGATAATCAAGATTCTTTTCTGATATCAAGCCATTTGATTTCATTTGGATTAATTTTTCAGTGATTTTTACAGAGACTTCATTTGTTGGGTCATGGTCAATTTTGGTGTAAAAGTCTTTATCTAGGACTTGTCTATATCCTTCTCGTAGGTAGTCTTTTGTGTTCATGACTACTACTGCAGAACCTTTGTCAGCCTTTTTAATAACTATGTCTGGGTTATTTTGTAGGGCTAAGATTCCAGCTCTTTCTTCTTTGGTTAGGTTATTGGTTTTTCTTTTAGGTAATTTACTATGAAGTAAATTATTCTTGAAAGCCATTTTGAAACTTTTTAGTGATACATGAATGTTGTTAGGGACCCAATTACTTTTGGGTTTGAATTTAGAATGAATTTCCTTGTATGGGTTTATGTTATCATCCAAGTTAGAGGCAAGAATTGATACCAGTTCTCTATCATCATTATCAAGGATATTATTGTCCTGATAGAAGTGATGCTGTAGTACCAATCTCCTATGAAAGGATTTAAAGTCTTTCCAAATCAATGACTTCTGAGGAGGTCCTGGGGTTGGACAAAAGGTAAGTCCTTTTTGTAAGGCTTCTATTTGTGGTTTGTCCAATGGAGTATCTGATATGTTGATCACAGTATGGCCTATAAGGCTATCCATGGTTTTACCTGGGGGTAAGATACCAGGAGGATAGTTTTGGCTATCTTCCTTAATTTGGGCAAGGATATCCACAGAGTCTGACATGATGTAAAAAGACATGATAGTGTTGTAGAAATTTATTGGTATTAAGGTGGATAATATGGCTCCGTGGAGCCAAAGTAGGTCAATATTTGATTATAAGCTATTGATAAGTCCCATGAATAACTTTTTGAGGTTGTTATTCTGTCTGCTGGTTTGGGGTCTTCTTGCTTGTTGGAAAGGTCTTTGCTTGACTTTCTGTGGTCTACGGTTTCCCCTTTGTTCTAATCACTTTGATGTCTTGTTCATGGCAAGGCTGGCTGCTGCTTTGTATCTGTCATTGAGGAAGGTACTGATTTCTTCAAATTGACTTTTATTGAGTAGCTGTTGTAGTTGGGCTAAATTTTTTTTTAGTTTGAATTTCTTGTTTGATAGTTTGGTATTTTTGGCAAAGGTCTTCCAAAATAAGGTTGGTTAGTTTAACTTTAGCATCTTGTGTGATGGCAGCCCACTTGTCTTTAAATGCATTGTCTCTGTTGATTGGAGTATTGCAGTTGAAATTAGCTTGGGTGGGGAATTTGTTGTCAGAGAAATTTTGTTTTATCTGATGGATGTTGGTAGCAAGTGAAAGTTTTTTCCTGTGAAGAGTTTTAGTCTTGAGGTACAGGAGTTTGCTTTCCTTGGGGTAGCCTGTCCTTTGGTCTCCCTGTGGTGCATCCACACGTCTTCGTTTGGTGGGGTTTAGGTTAGAATCTTTTGTTTGACCTAATTTGTGTGCTGTCTGTTCAAGTAGAAGCATAGTTTCATTGCTCAGAGTGGTATGAGGTATTGGTGTTCCTATAGCAGGTGTGATGTTGGTGGTAGACTCTACGCCTAAGGTGTCCATGGCTGTTACCAGTGTAGACTTCCACTAGCTGACATGGTAGTGCCCAGTAAGTGAAAAAACTAGAGAATATGTTGCCATATGTCCCATAGTTTTTTCCAAATTCTTTATATAAGGTGGTATGTCTTGGAGGTAAGTAGTACCAATTAGGGTGGTTGCCATAGTTACCTTTACTCGAATTCACTCAATCCCATTGCCTCCTTAGAGCCTTAAGGAGGTTAGGAGATGGTTAAGGCTAACCAATCTATGTATGATTTTCAGATTTCATTTTATATACATTGTTTGATGTTTGCCATATTGTTATAAAATGAACATAGAGTAAGTGTACAGATTGTTATTTATTTATTAGCTGAACACAGTATGTATATTATTTTATTTTTATGAGTAATATGTATCATATCAATGTTAATTATGTATATGCCATGTTAATACAAATAAATAATGAAGAATAAAACTAATCGTTTCATTTCTAGTTATTGTCTCTGTCTGACTACATTCTCAAGTAAACAGTATGTAGTGATATTGTTTAATCAGAGATATCACCAAAAAGGTCAGGAAGTTTGTTCCTGAAATCATCATCTATGATAGATGCTTGAGTATGTACATCTTCGTCAGGCTCGTCTTCAGATCCTGAGGTGGAGACTGTGATGGTGTCATGGAAAATCCGCCTGAGTTAAAGAACCTCAAGATCAAATGAACTTACATCAACAAGGAGATGGAGTTTGGTGCTGTTGCGACAGAACCAATAAGAAAGAGTACGTATGCTACAAAGTCATAACTCCTTAGTTATTATTTAGAATCTGCACAAACCAAAGCTTTAACTTTAACAGTAATATTTAGGACTCCTGAGACTACCAAAGAAAAAAAATGACAACGTGCAGATAATTCAGCTGAGTGCTATATTTTCTCTATTTCATTCCATGAAACTCTTAATTCACTGAAGTAAGTGAAGTACCTAATTAAAAAATACATCTCGTTGCAATCAGCACATAGCTTGATTAATGTGTCATTGATATTTACAGAACATCTACAGAAGTTGGTTTAACTGGATTTAGATTTATTTGTTGTTTTACGTCGCATTCAACAGCCAGGGTCATATTGTGACGGGTAGTTTACAGGTGGAGGAAACCAGTGCATACTTCACTGTAAACCACCGGGCATCGGCAAGTAACTAGCAACTTTCCAACATGAAACGCCCGGCCCGAGATTCGAACCGGCGGCCTCAGAGGTCGGAGGCGAGAGCTCTAACCTCTACACCACCGAGCCCCCTGGTTTAACTGGAAGTTGCACAGTTGCTTGCCATTGCCTTTCCAGTTCAGTGTAGATCTAAGACCAATGACTACCAAGTACTTTGTTCTTTTAATCATGTAATATATATCAACATCTCAATCCTTTTTACATATAACAATGCCTACATCAATTTTAAGCATATTAACTATTACTTGCTCTTTTCCCTCTTGTAGACAGCATACTGTGTGGGTACTTTAGTACAATCATTGATGCCGAAACAGCAGATGCCACGGATGAGGAACATAGAACAAGAGGCTACCCTCCTGCAATATACAAGATAACAAAGGACAAATTCATCGATCCTTATGTCTTTGGGGGCCAGGTTTTAAAACCGGAGGACAACCCAGGAACATGGCTGAATCATTCAGTGGACAGCCGGAATGTGAAGGCTGCCACAGTGGAGCATGGGGCTAAAGTGGTTGGACTGGAATTAGTGTCCATAATAGACATTTCTGAGGGGGAGCAACTATATCATGATTATGGCCTCCAGGGGAAGGATGTCCCCGAGTTCATGAAAAGAGATAAATAGTGTAGATGTGATATAAATTGTCATTTATTCACAGTATAAATAAATCTATGTAGCCTTGTCTTTAATTATTTGACTATTACCACATATTTATTACTGAGTCTGGCCGGTCCTACCTACGATTGTAATGCTGTTGCATCCCTGTTTGAAGTTATTGGTTCAAACCCTGGTCAGTCCTTAAGTGAAAAAAGTAAGGGTTGTTTGCTGATACCAACCATTTGGTTTTCACTGAAGAATCTTGATAAACTAGTATCATGCACATATTTTTCCACCTGTAAAACTGCCTGTCATTATATGACCTTCACAATGTTCTTGATTTTTGCATATACCTAACCTTGTATGACCTTCATACAAACTAGTATCGTGCACATATTTTTCCACCTGTAAAACTGCCGTCATTATATGAACTTCACAATGTTCTTGATCTTTGCAGATACCTAACCTTGTATGACCTTCAGACAAAGGTCAGAGGCCAAATATCATTCTAATTGAAGAATCAGGTGACCTTGGACCTTTGTCTGAAGGGTAATCCATGGTCAGCAACCAAGGTCATCTGATTCTTCAAATGGTCATCCGAGGTCACCTGATTCTCCATTGAGAATGATATTTGACTTCTGACCTCCTTGACCTCAAACAGAATCTTTAGTTTGAATGACATTTTAAATGTTATCTTGTTCTGAAGGTCATCCAAGGTCATCATATTCTTTAATTGAAATATTTGACCTCTGACCTTTGTGTGAAGGTCATCCATACTCAGCAACCAAGGTCTTCAGATTCTTCAAATGAAATTTGACCTCTGTACTTTTTCTGAAGGTCTTTCAAGGTTAGCAGAATATTTAGTTGAAATGACCTTTTACATGTGATCTTCTTTTGAAGGTCATCCAAGGTCATCAAATTTTTTTCAATTGCAATGATATTTTAACTCTGACCTTTGTCTGAAAGTCGTCCATGGTGATCAAGGTGATCACATTTTTTAAAATGACATGACCTTTGAAGTGTTTGACCTTTGTCTGAATTGGATGACCTCCAGAGAAAGGTCACAAGTTAAAGGTCATTTCAAGTAGACCTTTTTTTCCTAAGGCCATCCATGCTCAGCATGAGGTCATCAGATTCTTTAAATGAAATGAACTTTCAGGTATGAATTTTTTCTGAAGCCCCTCCGAGGTTAGCAGAATATTTAGTTGAAATGACCTTTTACATAAGGGATCACATTCTTAAATTAAAGTGATATTTTAACTCCGACCTTTGTCTGAAAGTCGTCCATGGTCAGTGGCCAAGGTGATCACTTTTTAAAATGAAATGACCTTAGAAGTGTTTGACCTTTGTCTGAATCGGGTGACCTCCAGAGAAAGGTCACAAGTTAAAGGTCATTTCAAGTAAAGAATCTTTTAACCCTGAAAGACTTTCAGCCAAAAAGTCAGAGTTCAAATATCATTTCAATTGAATATGATGACCTTGGATGACTTTCACCCAAAGGTCACACTTCAAAGGTCATTCCATTTGAATAATCTGATCAAGTTGGCTGCTGAGCATGGGTGACCTTCACAGAAAAGTCAAAGTTCAAATATCATTCAATTAAAGAAACTGATCACCTTGGATGTGCTTCTGGTAAAGATCACATTTGAAATGCCATCAGATTCTTTAATTGAAATAATATTTGAACCCTGACCTTTGTGTGAAGGTCAAGCATGCCCGGCAGCCAGGGTTATCAGATTCTTCAAATGCAATGACCTTTGAAGTGTGAACTTTGTCTGAAGTTCATCCAAGGTCAATTGATCATTCAATGAGAATGAAATTTAACCTCTAACCTTTTTCCCTAAGGTCATCCATGCTCAGCATGAGGTCATCAGATTCTTTAAATGAAATGAACTTTAAGGTGTGAATTTTTTCTGAAGCCCCTCCGAGGTTAGCAGAATATTTAGTTTAAATGACCTTTTACATGTGATCTTTTTCTGAAGGTCATCCAAGGTCATCATATTTTAAAATTAAAGTGATATTTTAACTCTGACCTTTGTCTGAAAGTCGCCATGGTCAGTGGCCAAGGTGATCACTTTTTAAAAAATAAAATGACCTTTAAAGTGTTTGACTTTGTCTGAATTGGATGACCTCCAGAGAAAGGTCATAAGTTAAAGGTCATTTCAAGTAAGGAATCTGTTAACCCTGGATGACTTTCAGTCAAAAGGTCAGAGTTCAAATATCATTTTAATTGAATATGATGACCTTGGATGACTTTCACCCAAAGGTCACACTTCAAAGGTCATTCGACATGTCAAATCTGATGACCTTGGTGGCTGACCATGGATGACCTTCAGACAAAGGTGAGAGGTCAAACATCATTCTGCTTGAAGAATTAGGTGACCTTGGGTGATCTGACCTTGGATGACCTTCAGCCAAAGGTCACACTTCAAGGACATTCCATTTGCAGAATCCGATGACCTTGGTTTTTGCAAATTTTTGACCTTCAGACAAAGGTTAGAGGTCAGTTGGGTGACCTGCAGAGAAAGAGCACATGTAAAAGGTCATTTTAACTAAATATTCTGTTGACCTTGGATGACACTGAGACAAAGTTTACACCTCAAAGGTCATTTCATCTAAAGAATCTGATCAAATTGGCTGCAGACAATGGCTGACCTTCAGAGCAAGGTCAGATGTCAAATGTTGTTCTTATTGATGAATCGGGTGACCTTGGATGACCTTAAAACAAAGTTCACACTTTAGTAGCTCATTTCATTTTAAGAATCTGATAATCTTGGCTGCTGAGCATGGATGACCTTCAAAGGTCAGAGTTCAAATAATATTTTAACTAAAGAATCTGTTGAAGTTGGATAACCTTCAGACAATGGCTCAGGTTATTTCAATTGGTGCTTGTATCATAACTGAAGCTTTTCTTAATATTAGTAACGAAATGTACACATATACACTTGTAGCTAAAATCTTGCATGCAAAATGCACTCATGTAAGTTTTAATATATACTTTCATTTGACAAGAAGTTATCTGGTATAATGTCATAAGAAACCTACAGCATTAATGTCAGACAAGTAAATATATTATCCCATGGGCTATAAATAGCATTTTAACATACATACCTATGGATGATAATATCTGAACTTTAGCTGGGGCTACACCAGACACTAGCTCACACTGTAAAACTCCCTGGACAAATACCTTTTCCTCATGCTGCTCAGTGGACCATTTCAAAGATCATCAACACATGGTTCAACATAATGAACTCATGCAGTCCTAAATATTAATATGCAGGTTTAAGTGAACGGATACTTAATTTAGTTTTGATTTTTCATTATCGGTTAGTCAGAAATAAACACCCTTAAGGATCCTTTTAACCTGCTGCTGAAAGTTGATGGAATATATGTTATCATTCTGCTATCACCTGATATGGATAACCACAGTGCTTTCTAACATAGCAGGATGACATTTGTCTCATCAGCTGGGGGCCACGGTGGCAGAGTGGTAACACTCTCGCCTCCCACCTCTGCAGCCAGGGTTCAATCCCCGTCATGGCCGTAAGTGGGAAAGCTGGTAGTTGCTTGCCGTTGGTCGGCAGTTTACAGTACAGAACCCTAGCGAACTATATGTACTGGTTTCCTCTGCCCTTCCAACTACCCGTCGTGATATGACCTGTACAGTGTTGAAAGCGACGTAAAACCCCAAATAAATAAATTGTCTCATCAGCTAAATTCTTTACAAAAGTATTGTATATGTAGGAGCAGCCACTCATGACAAATTTGTTTTTCACTGTGCATATAATAAAATTTCTATATAATGGGTAAATAGAACCCAAAATATCAATTTCTTGATGCAGTTTGAGTGCACATGTGACCATGTTTCATACAAACTTTCAGAGAGAAAATCTCTTCATAGAAGCTTTTTGTGCATGCAGTTACCCAAATAAATAAGCCTTGTGAACATTTCACTTCATACAAAGGGTCTTCCTGACTGATGGGCTTTCTCCACCTCTAAATATTACTATCTCATTACAACTGAGTGACACTCATTAATACAAAATTTTATACTTTCCTGAGTAAGAAAATGTCTTCATTGATTTACAGTTTTAAGATATGAGAGTAAACACTGTTGATTACTCATTTAAATTAAGTTTCCCTAATCAAGCTGCTTATTTAGAATAGCTAAACTTTTTCCTGAATAAAATATTCAGCTTAAAGTACCTTTTGTTTGCCCTCTTGGAAAACTTAAACAGTGGTAACTCATCATTAATGCTGAATGGGGAGCCCCAACCGTTAAAAATTGACAACATCCATTGAAGCTTTGAAGAAATACAAATACAGACATAAAAAGGACATCTCTCAAATCAGACATATTGTTCAGGGATTACCTCCACTTGTTGAGGTGATTGATATGATTACTTCAAAACTAGGAGACAATGTGTCCAGTCCTTAGTCAAACATAATTTGGGCCCTTGTCAAATCCCTTTGTTTCTCACATCTCCTTGTTGTCCTTTTCTCCATGAATGCCACAAATCTGTATATAAGTAGGGGTAGGAAAGTAGTCATTAGGAATTACATGTGAGGACATACTGACAGCTTATTCATTAAAGTGAGGAACTGCAGGGATTGTGTTATTGAGGAAAACTGGCTCTTTTATTCAAAACTGTTCTGTGCCATGTATTTTAACATTTGTAATTGGATACCATAGACATATATTTGTTAGTGGATACCTACTGGAACACTGGTTAGAGCTCTTTGGTAAGCATAGTATGATTTGTTTTATATTTTTTATTCATATTTTGAAAATCAAAGTGGATCTGTCTTGTAATATTGTAAATACTTTAAATGAACAGGTGTCTAAAGGTATTTTCAATTATACTGCCAGAATTAACATGGAAAAAGTAATTATCTCAGTTCAGGTGTGGATGACCCTGCTCTACATATTTTAGTCAATAATTGCTTAGACATATGAGCTAAGGGAGGTGATGCAGTCTCATCAAAGTAGTGATGACATTATCTGACCTGAAGGATATATGGAAGCTGACTTTGCTCTCACTAAAACTATAAGATCAGGCATTGTCTTATAGTTTGTCTTCACATTCTCAACAAATAACAAGTGGGATTTTTACACAAAACTGATTAACCTTGACCTGGAAAAAATAGGTCAAAGGTCAAATATGCCCTTATTAAAATAAACTAAAACATTTTGGACACACTGTCCAGTGAGCACTGCATATGTTTATAAATGTTTATAAACATTGACAACGTTTATCGATGAAATGTCAACATTTTACAGCTGTAAAATGACCAAACTGGCTGAATTTGGGCAAACTGTAAAAGGTTGAAGGATCTGTAAACGTTTACCTTTCATCTATCAATGTTTAAAAACATTTACTGAACTATTGTCAAATGTTTAAAAACATAAAGAAATGTTTTTGAAATCTTGTGATAAGAAAAAAAACCATTGATTTCATATTTAAAATATATATCTTCTTTACACATAATTTAGCTAAAAAATTAGTGAAAATATAGATTTCTTAAAAAAACATTATAATTCAGAAATAGTTATATTAAACATCTCAGCATCTCTGAGCTTAAAAGACTAAACACCTATCTTTATCTAATCTAATCTAATCTAATCTACTGCTTTGCAAGCGCAATATCTTCCCCACAGAGGGGAACTCAGTGCGCTAATTAATCAAAATCATTTTCCTAAGGAGAGTCAAGGGGCGTTCAAGGTCAATGATCCAGGATTATGGGTGTGGCCGGGAGGGAAGAAAACTAAGTTGGGAAACTAGAGCTGAAGAGGTGGGTTTTGAGGTGCTCCCTAAAAGATGGAACAGGGGTTGTTTCTAACATGAAAGGGTAAAGAGTTCCAAAGGACAGGGGCATAGTGACAGAATGAATTAGAGAAGTGTTTGATTGATTTGTGAAGTCTACGATCAAAATTGGGGGTTTGAAGGAACTTGAGTTTGGGGGAACTTCGCCTTGTATTTCTAGAAGAGGTGTACGGGTGGATTAATTGTCTTAGATAAACTGGTTGACCTTGGTTGAGATTTTTGTATGTAATAAGGCCAATTTTAAATTGTACCCTGTATCTGACTGGTAACCAGTGAAGTTTTTTTAGTTGAGGGGTAATGTGAGAGAATTTAAAGGAACGGGTGACAACCCTGCAGAGTGAGTTGTGGACTAGCTGCAATCGCCTTAACTCAAAATTAGTGAGTGATAAGAACAATGAATTGCAATAGTCCAACCTGCTGCTCACCAAAGCATTTGCCAAGAGAACTGATGTGTTGAGGTCTAGGAGGGGACGAATTCTGTAGAGATCTCTGGCATGTACTCTAGTGGACTTTATGACCTGTGACACATGATTTGAGAAATTGAAATTGGAGTCGAACACTACTCCAAGGTTCCTGACACTTTGTGCTGGTGAGACCTGATTTCCTAGAATACTGATGGGGAAATGAGGGGGGAGTTGTTTACGATTTTTATGGGAGCCGATGAGAATAAACTCGGTTTTGTCTGGGTTAAGTTTTAATTTATTTGTAAACATGAAATTTTGAATGTCATTTAGGCAGTTCTTTAGTTTTTGGATAGAGTGAGACAAATTAGCTGGTGAAAGTGATATGTATAACTGGGTGTCATCGGCGTAGAAGTGATAATCAATGCTACTGTGGGAGTGAATGATTGAGCTGATAGGGTTAGTATAGAGAGAGAACAGAATTGGTCCAAGGACAGAACCCTGGGGAACTCCATACTGGAGCGAAGCTGGATGGGAGAGTGTACTACCTATCTTGACCGAGTGTGTCCTTCCTGACAGGTATGATCTGAACCAGCCAAGTGCTAGCTCACTGATTCCATAATAAACATTGAGCCTGTCTAGGAGAATGGTGTGGTCAATGGTATCGAAAGCGGCGGATAGATCGAGAAGGGTAAGAGCAGTGACAGACCCTTTGGCCATATTAAGAAGAATATCGTTATGAATATTGAGGAGAGCGCTTTCAGTAGAATGGTGTTTTCTATAAGCGGATTGGAAGGCAGTCAAAAGGCCGGCTTCATCAATATGTGTTTGTAGCTGGACGGCTACTACCCTTTCAAGTATCTTTGAGATAAAGTTTAAATTTGAGACAGGCCTATAATTTTTAAAGACTTCTTTGTCTAAGGATGGTTTTTTGAGAAGTGGGGTAACATGGGCCTGCTTAAAGAAATCTGGACACTTGCCTTGGTTAAGAGAAGCATTAATTATTGAAGTGATGGGGGAAATGAGAATATCGAGATAATCCAGAACAAGGAAAGTGGGCCATGGGTCTAGGGAACATGATTTACTAGGAGAGCTGGTAATAATTTTAGTAACTTCTTCCTCTGTTACAGTAGAAAAACTGGGGAACATTGGGGGAGGAGAGTCAGGGGTGATGTGTTGTAATTTGACAGAAGCAGAGAATGTTGAGCGTATTTTCTCAATCTTTTCTGTGAAGAACTCCACGAACCTGTCAGCCAAAAGCTGAGGTGGGTTTATCGAAGGGAGGATCTTAGCTGGAAGTCTGTGTAGGACATCACCCAGGACACGCCATAATTTTTGTAGGTTGTGATGATTATCCTGAATTTTTTCTTTAAGGAATTGGGATTTGGCCTGCATGCAGACTCTATTATATTGGTGAACCTTCTGCATGTACTGGGATCTATTGAAAGTAGATCTATTTCTTCGCCAAATGCGTTCAAACAAATGCTTAGTCTCCTTTGCCGCAATTACAGTATCATTCACCCATCACGGCATGTACTTGGCCTTGGTGTGTTTGGTGTGTATTGGAGCATGTTTGTCAATAAGGGTTGACAAGGTAGTATGATATTGTTGATAGAGTGTATCTGCTTCTTTAGACGGATTATTAATCAGTTCAGAAGCGAGGAGATCTGCTTTCATTTTATCTTTGTTGATTTTGTGGTATTTACGAAAGGAGACAGTAGCATGGTCCTGAGATCTAGGAGTTATAAAATTTAGTATGAAACTAACTGAAAAATGGTCGGAAAAGGCATCGGTGGTGTGGACTTTAGAAATATTGTCATTCTTGGATTTGGTTAAAACCTGATCAAGGGTATGTCCATGAATATGAGTTGGAAAGTTAACTTTCTGAATTAAGTCGAATGACTCGATCAAAGAGTGAAAAGTTTTTGAATTTGAACATGTTGTATCAAGGTGCAGATTGAAGTCGCCGATGATAGCCAGATTTTCTGTGGTGTGATGGATGTCCTCCAAAAGGGACTGAAATTGTTCGAAAAAGGTTGTAGTACTAGAGGATGGTGGTCTGTATATATTCAAAAAGTAGAAAGATTCCTTATTCAGAGATATTTTGATGAGAAAGTTTTCAAAGGTGGAGCAGACCATTGTAGGAACACGGGATGCATTCAGTCCGTCTCTAACAAAAAACCCCAGTCCTCCTCCACGGCGGGTTTCTCGCGGCTGTTGATGCAGACTGTAGCCTGGTGGGGTGAGTTCAGACAAATTGGCGTTGTGGTGTCAGGTCTTATCCAGGTCTCTGACATGGCAAAGAGATCGGTCTCATTGTCAGATATGAATTTTGCAATGGCCGGGTATTTGTTATTTATTGATCTGATATTTGTGTAGGTGACTTTGAGGCACTTGGGTGGTCCTGGGTTTGGGTTAATGTCACCAGCAAGAAGGAGCAGGATAAACAGACGGGAAGGTGATAGAGCTGGTGGAATAAATATTGAAGACTTGATGCTAAAATGTAAACAGAATGTGGTTGTGGGGGTTTAAAGGGGCAGAAACTAACAACATCAGGACATTGAATGCTAGAGTCCATGTGGTGGTGATATGCAGCAATAACTGGTTGGATTGCCAGTAGAATATGGAGAAAAATCATTCGTAACAACTTGGGAGACTATAAGTTTAAAATGATAATAAAAATTGGGGTAATTGTGTGGTTAGTGTGTGTATATTTGGAGAATGATGGTCCCCGATAACGGGGAATGTGGGCGATAAAAGGGGATCACACAATAAAGTGGGCAGATTGTGTGTGTAATTATCTAATTATTTGGTCAAAAGGGGGTTAGAAAAATGAAAGTTGATTGTGGATTAAAGCTATAAAAATGGCAGACGTAAAAGTGTTTTTAAAACTGAAGATATTGGGTTACACGAATAATTTAGAAAAAACGTTACTTCCCTCACGGACACAGGCCACAATTTAATAATATTAGCCAATACATACCGTCATGTAATTGCTTTTGTTTTTCTTGCTTTACTTGATTGGAAGAAGAAATCTGTCTTATGCATGGTTACAATTATACAATGTAAGATTATGCAAAGAATAATGAACATTCATTGAGCTATTTAAATGTATATGTATGTAAAATGACGTTGATTTACAGCAACAAACATTAATCAACCTATACAGATAATTATTGCTTTTAAAGCACCACTGCACATGTTCTTTCATTACACCCAATTATAATATGTATCAGAAAACATAAACTCTTTACTCTTTAAACAAGACCCTTAAAACCATGGAAGAAACAAATAAAGTATAATAACAACAACAGTGTGTTAATTAATTTTCCTGGAAGCATCTCTTGAGCTTAAAAGAATAGAGACATTCATTTAATATTGACCCATAGATACTGCCATGTAATTGCACTTGTGTTTCTTATTTTACTTAATTGAAAGAAAAAGATTGTAATGTCTTATGGACTGTCAAAATCATATAAAATTATACAAGCAATACTAAACATTCATTGAGCAATTTAAATGTGCATGTACATAAAATGATGTAGATTTACAGCAACAAGCATTAATCAACCTTATGATCACAATTATTTTCACAACCAGTATACAGCTAGGAATTTTAAAAAATGTGATTGTGACAATTCAAGATGCACAACTATATTATTCAAAATGTGCAAAAGTTTAACTGCATGGGTACATTCATACAAATTTTAATTTATCAACATACAAAAAGGTTTATATTATAAACGTCAATAAACATTGTATTTTAACCAGAAACATAAATATTGACATATGTTTGCGAAAGAAAGATTGATAAACATATTGAATCTAAATGTTTATGCCTGTTTTCATTTTTAAACCAAATATCTACCTTTGAATAGGTATGTTCATAAACATTTATAAACATCTGAAATGTTGACTTAGAAAATGATTAACTTACAAGTTTTTAAATAACTTTTCATGAGTTTATGATTTGAAAGTTGGGCCCACTACTTTCACTTTGTGATTAATACTGTCAAAATGTTTGTTTAAATAGAATTAATTTTTTAGATACTGCCATAAATTGCCTTAAAGAAAATATAAAATTGAAATGTAAGGTAACATTTGGCTGTTTAAATGTATTTATTATATATATGATTGTTTAAATACATTTATTAATGTTGATGTACATTTACTGACATTGATGAACCTTGTCATATATTAACAGATGTCAATAAAAATGTCTGGTGTTGATGTGTTGATTTACATATTTTAAGATACACTCCTATTAAATGTAAAACACAAGACCAAAATCATTAGGTTTTCTAACTAGAGTGGTTAATTTGAAACCTTCCAAATAAATATGCAAACATGTGTGTACATCAACATTGAAATGTTTATTTACATTAATTATCATTGATTTAAATTATTAGCCATGAAATTTGATAAATATTGATTTTAATGTAAACTTAAACTTATCCCACATTTTAGTGGTTGAAGTATTACCATTAGTAGCTTCTTGCATACATCAAACTGATGTTTAGGAACATTAGAAAAATTTCCTATATTCATTTAAATTCACGTTTATTTTATGTTATAAACATTTATAAATGTTTAGGTGTCATCAAAGATGGCAGTGAGCAATAATAGGGGATTTTAAGGAATTGATAAAATAATTATTCAACATATAACACCCAATAATAGGAATTGAATGAGCGCTCAATTTTTAAGCCGCTATCTCTCAAGTTTAGACATAAAAATGATATTCTCATGCTTTGAGAGCCCTTATTTATGATGTTATTTGTACTTTATCAATGAAAATTGTTGGTTTTTTAACAGTTATAAGTTTAGCATTAATAATCCAATCTTAAGGTTTAAAAACATTGATAAACATCTTAATTCTATTTGTTCATCTGGTTTTCACTCTTCAACCAAATGTTAATCTGTCAGACTAAAATGTTTATAAGTATGTACTATTTAACATACTTACTCAAGTTTAAGTATTGGGTACTTTAAGAAAACATTAATAAACATTTTTAAAGTTATGCTGCATTGATAATATTTGTATAAAGAAACATTAATAAACATTGAAATTATTTTAATTCCTCAAGGTTTATATACATTGCAAATACTAACATTGATATACACAAAGTAAATGTTTATAAACATTTTAAATCTAAACGTTTATGTCGTTTTCATTTTTAAACCTAATATCAACCTCTCAATGTGTATGTCTATAAACATTTACAAACATATAAAATGCTCATTGGGTGCTCTGTATTTATGATCTCCATACTAACCAGGGCTATGAGTTATAAGCATGCTGAGTTATGAAGTACTTAAAGTCCTGATAACTTTGAATAGCCTTGTCCCTACATTTCTGAGTGCTATGACTAACAGCAAAGATGGTTGAGGTATAAATGATTCTAAGTACTGATGACCTTGGATGAAATCCCTATAAAGGTTGGAGGTCCACTGTCATTTCAATTGAAGAATCTGGTACATAACAATAAGGACTGTATAAGGTATCTAAGTTACAGCAGACTGTAGTTGACCTTAAATGATACCTCAAAGGTCACACCTCAGCTTATTAAATATTTCAAGTGCCATAGTTCCTGCTTGGTATCTTGAAATCGCACAGTACTAGCAGTAATAACAATGTTGCTAAAAAGTAAAAAATTAAAAATACTAATGACCTTCGATGACCTTCAGACAAAGATTAGAGCTAAAAGGTCATTTCAATTGGATCATTAAATATTTGAAGCATTTCATTCAGTGTATGGTGTCTTGACATCGCAAAGTGCTAGGAATAATTACAATTCTGATGTGTAATGTAAGTATTGGTGACCTGGAGTAATCTGTAAAGCAAGGTTCAAGGTCAAATGTCAACTCAGTGAAACATTTCAGTGCTGTATCATAGGTTGTTACGCTAAAACACACACAGAAAATTAACATGAAACATATTTTTTAAGTGCAGTGAACTAAAAATTTTCAGGTAGCTGGATTCTCTTCAGAAGGACAAATCTTCTACACAAAATGGATTCTGAAGCTGAAGAGCACCCAGTGCAAATAACATATTCCACACGGAAGGTACAAGTTAAGAGGCCATGAAAGTATATGCAGTGCCTACTTTGTCCTGTTAAAGTGTCACAGCTACCTCGGCATCTTGCTACAGTCCATGGCATCAGAGAATGCAGTGTCAAACTGAAACAACTTAAAAAATCCTCAAAAGTGAAGACAATTTTGTTCCAAACAGGTTTTACGTCTTGATAGTCATGTGCACAAGTTTTGCAGAATCACAGGAACTTCAAAACTGTACAAACACTTACTGAAGCTAGCACGGTCAGGCTACCTGTGGCCCCAGGAAGAAGACAGCCATAGTGAGTCCTCCAGTGAGGAAGAATTTGTTACAGGTGAGGTGAGGTCTATGATGGATGAATTCCAGTCCTACCTTTCCACACGGGATGGCGGCAACACAAAGGAAAATTCTACAAAACAACACAGGAGACAGGCAGAAACAGTAATAGGACCATCCACAGGACCATCCACAAGGTGTTCAGATGTTTGACAACTTAGTCCCCTTGATGCTGGACGGTGGATATCTGTGTGATAAATGGAAGAAACCAGAGGTTGGAAAAAGACCTTGGAGGGTCGGCACAGTATGTTCTTATTTATTTTCTTTAAAGTTATTCTTAGAATTCTGCCTCACAGAGAACAAATACTTCTCCAGAGATAAGTGTCAAGAGGGACTCTTGAGAATCAAACACTGGGTTGCTGGACTTATCATTCTCAAGAGGTCAGGGAACAATATGATCAGAATCTCTTGACACTGGAGGACTTGGCAAAATACAGAGAAAGCTCAAATCTCCAAAGGGCATTCCAGACAGCCAATCGACTGAGTGATCTAAAAAATGCTAGTCACCTTAGTCTGACCATGATAGTTAACTTTCAAACAAGCTTAATATTACGATTGCTTCTAGAAAATGGACAAAGGACTGGGGCAATCATCAATGCAACTGTCACCGAATTCAATCAGGCCATTGAGAGAGACAGTGTTTGGGTAATGAAGGCTAGGAATCACTAGACATTCCTATACTTTGGAAGTTGCAATGTGGTGATGTCAGCAGAACTTCACAATGACCTTAACATATGGATAATTATTATTAGACCACACCTTCTGTCTAAAGTGTCTGAGGTAGATAGAGACAATGCCAGCAATGACAATGTATTCCTGGATTTACACTGGCAAGGCTTTGGAATCGTCACAACATAACCACTGCTTGAGAGCACACATTGAGGAAGCCTTAGGAAAGTCGAGCATTACAACAACTCGAATCCGAAAGAGCCTGGTTGTTTTGGTAAGAACAGGTCTTCCTTCCTATGTGAATATCTACCTTTTAGCAAAGAAATTTAATAATAAATTCTTGTTAACTCTGCCAAAAGAATCTTAAAATTCTTAAAGGTTAATAGGTGCTTATGTCCAGTCAAATGTCTGAAACTACCAGATCATTCAATACATACTGTCTCTGCAAGAAAACTTCATCACAAAGTTGTTAAATTTGCACTATTAATTCTTCTACAGCTGAAAGAAAGAGGTACATCAACAGAAATGATGAGGGAAGTAGCAGATCATTTCACTCACAATGAACAAACTCAGAGCTTCCTCACTACTAAAAGACTTAAGTGAGGTTAGTTAGTAAATAATTTTACAATATTGTAATACACGAGTGCACATTATTTTTTGAGAAATTTTACACCATTTTACAACTTTTTCAAAAAGAAAATCTCTTTCTTATTCTTAGGTTGTACATGACACAGGGCACGAAGCAACCTTATGCCCTGATATGGATAATCCTGAATCTCCAGCAAGTGTGTCTACTTTCCAACCTGCCAGCCACACAATGTCTAGTGAAAATGAGGTATGTTCTATTTTTGACTAACATGCCATATATATTTACTTATCTGTTTTCTTAAGCATATATAATCAATCTGAGCTGCATCACCAGAAATGCAAATGTAAATCACAGCAAGTTAGAATGCTACTGACTCTTTCACTCCATGTAAATATACACAATGACATACAACCTTAGTTTTAAATTAATGCACTTTATTTCTATAACCAGAACCTACGATTATCTGCACCTCAACTAACAAGTAACTTTGACATTGACAATCCATTGGAGGGTTGTTCCAGTTTGATCCACAGAGATGACCCCGGCTTCAGCTCTGATAGTGAAGACAGTTAGGGGGTTCTTCCACCTGTGTACAATCAAGTACTCACCATGCAGCTTCCACAACTTCAAAGCCAGCTCCATTTGAGGTATCCATCATCACAAACTCCAAACAACCACAGGTCTGTGTCACAACCCTTTTTAAATACAAGAGCATAAAGATACCCAAAATTGTACATTTAAAAGGATGAGGATACTGTTAACATAAAATGTATATAATGTTCTATGTCATATATGCTGTACAGTAAATGATCATATAGCTCTGATAAAGACCAAAATAATACTAAAGAAATTACACAGATGACAAACGTTATGACTTTCTACAAGCTACATGATACAAGAGAAGAACAGATATTAGTGAATGAACACTTTAAACATACTTTCTAGTTTAAAATTTCTGAATGGAATCGCATTATCTTATTTCAGAAAACTGATAAAGCTATCCTGACTTACCAATCACCTGTAGTTACCAAACGGAGCTGGGATCCACATGAAAGCAAGGCCTTGATAGATGCTGTCCAGCCACATCTTAAGGACTGCTTGGTGAACAATTTCACACCCAGAATAGGCAACATCATTCCAATACTCGCAGGTGCCAACCTCCTTGATCTGTTGAACATGTTAAAATAATGGAGCAGGTTAGAGCCGAGTTCCGGCGCTTGAGGAATCACTACCATAAAAACAAAGAAATGACTTAAGAAATTACTTGTCTGGAACATTAAGTTTATTATGTCATTCATATTCAAGTCTATCAAGTACAGTGAACTTGTTTAACTGAAGTCTAACTCCACACACTTTGTTGACAGTTATGGATATCTTTGACTTATAACCAGCTGAATAGTAGTATTCATGAATGCTATGACCAGCAAAGTGGTTCTAGTTATTTGAAATTCTAGTGATACTGGCCTCAGTTGCATGGAGTCCACTGTAACTTGTACTGTTTTTGACACTTTGTCAAAAGGATGTTTGGGCTACCAGTCATTTTAGTGTCACAATAATGACCTACAAATATGCAGTATTGTAATTTCTTTTTTGCTACATGTAACAAACATGAAAATACATGTAATGAAATTGTTAAAAATATTACTGTAATAGTTTTTCATGACAAAACTAAAATATAACACAGACCTCCGCCAAGGGAGCTCAATTTGGGGACTATCATCAAAATCCACCCTAAACTTATCTGGCTATAACTTCCTTTAAAAAAGCCTTGATCCAGATGATCCAGACAGTGATCCAAATCACTCCCAAAATCTAAGCACTTGTTCCATGTCTAATTTAGGACATTTCCTGAAAATTTCATCAAAATCCAACCATAACTTTTTGAACTATTTGTCTTTAAAACTTACATTTCATGGATCCAGAAGATCCAGATAGTGGTCCAGTTCATCGCAAAATTCAATCATTTCTTCCTTTTACCACTTCTTCCTTTTACCATTTCTTACATATCCTAAAAGGATATCATCAAAATCCATCCTAAAATTATCTGGCAGTCTGGATCCAGATGATCCCAATCACTCCCAAAATCTAATCACTCATTCCTTGTCCCCATTTAAGCCATTTCCTGAAAATGTCATCAAAATCCATCCATAAATTTTTGAGGTATCTGTCTTTAAAAATTACATTTCATGGATCCAGAAGATCCATATAGTGATCCAGATCATTCCCCAAACTGAATCATTTCTTCCTTTTCGGACATACCTTGAAAATTTCATCAAAATCCGTCCATAGGTTCTTGAGTTATCTTGTTCACAAACAAACAAACAGACGGACAGACAGACAGACGGTCCCAGGCGAAAACATAACCTCCTTGTCGGAGGTAACAATCTGTCTGATGCAAAGCATATAATTTTAGAATTTGCACTGTATATTCTTTCCATTTTTTCACTTATGTATCATGAAATAAATACCATCAAAAGAGGAATGCATCACACTTTCATTTGTATCAACTCATTTCTCCATTTGCCGTCATGGTGGCCATTTTTGATTTAAAAACAAGGCCACTGTTCACTCCAAGCTTTCTCTTAAGATGCATCGACATATAATTATGATCAAGGAATATGGCACAAAGACATCTTAATTACGCATAATCTCATTTTTACTATATCACCTGTGGTGGCCATCTTGTTTTCAAAATTAAGTGTTAGTTCTATCCCAAGTGTGTCTTAATAAGATGCATCCACATTAAAAATTCAGCTTTAAAACGTGAGACACAATCTGCTTTTCACTATATCACCCCTGGCGGCCATCTTGGACTTCAAAATGAGGCTATAGTTCACTTTTAGCTGCGTCTTAATAAGATGCATACACATTAAAAATTTGGCTTTGAAACATGAGACACAAATATCATAATTATGCATAATCTGATTTCCACTATATTGCTTGTGGGGGCCATCTTGGATTTCAAAACAAGGCCATAGTTTACTTCTAGCTGCATCTTAATAAGATACATCCACATTTAAAAATTTGGCTTTGAAATGTGAGACACATACATCTTAATTATGCATAATCGGATTTTCATTATATGGCTTGTGGCGGCCATCTTGGATTCAAAATGGGGCAAAAGTTTAGTTCTAGCTGCACCTTAATAAAATACATCCACTTTTAAAAATTTGGCTTTGGAATGTGACACGCAATTGTCATAATTATGCATAATCTGATTTTCACTATTATGTGGCAGCCATCTTGGATTTCAAAATGAGGATTATGCATAATTATGACATATGCGTCCCACATTTCAAAGCCAAATTTTTAGTATGGATGTTTCTTATTAAGACGCAGCTAGGAGTGAACTATGGCCTCATTATGAAATCCAAGATGGCCGCCATGGGCAATATACCGAAAATCAGATTGTGCCTTGTCCCTACATTTCTGAGTGCTATCACTAACAGCAAAGATGGTTGAGGTATAAATGATTCTAAGTACTGATGACCTTGGATGAAATCCCTATAAAGGTCGGAGGTCCACTGTCATTTCAATTGAAGAATCTGGTACATAACAATAAGGACTGTATAAGGTATCTAAGTTACAGCAGACTGTAGTTGACCTTAAATGATACCTCAAAGGTCACACCTCAGCTTATTAAATATTTCAAGTGCCATAGTTCCTGCTTGGTATCTTGAAATCGCACAGTGCTAGCAGTAATAACAATGTTGCTAAAAAGTAAAAAATTAAAAATACTGATGACCTTCGATGACCTTCAGACAAAGATTAGAGCTAAAAGGTCATTTCAATTGGATCATTAAATATTTGAAGCATTTCATTCAGTGTATGGTGTCTTGACATTGCAAAGTGCTAGGAATAATTACAATTCTGATGTGTAATGTAAGTATTGGTGACCTGGAGTAATCTGTAAAGCAAGGTTCAAGGTCAAATGTCAACTCAGTGAAACATTTCAGTGCTGTATCATAGGTTGTCACACTAAAACACACACAGAAAATTAACATGAAACATTTTTTTTAAGTGCAGTGAACTAAAAATTTTCAGGTAGCTTTTCTTCAGAAGGACAAATCTTCTACACAAAATGGATTCTGAAGCTGAAGAGCACCCAGTGCAAATAACATATTCCACATGGAAGGTACAAGTTAAGAGGCCATGAAAGTATATGCAGTGCCCACTTTGTCCTGTTAAAGTGTCACAGCTACCTCGGCATCTTGCTACAGTCCATGGCATCAGAGAATGCAGTGTCAAACTGAAACGACTTAAAAAATCCTCAAAAGTGAAGACAATTTTGTTCCAAACAGGTTTTACGTCTTGATAATCATGTGCACAAGTTTTGCAGAATCACAGGAACTTCAAAACTGTACAAACACTTACTGAAGCTAGCACGGTCAGGCTACCTGTGGCCCCAGGAAGAAGACAGCCATAGTGAGTCCTCCAGTGAGGAAGAATTTGTTACAGGTGAGGTGAGGTCTATGATGGATGAATTCCAGTCCTACCTTTCCACACGGGATGGCGGCAACACAAAGGAAAATTCTACAAAACAACACAGGAGACAGGCAGAAACAGTAATAGGACCATCCACAGGCCCATCCACAAGGTGTTCAGATGTTTGACAACTTAGTCCCCTTGATGCTGGACGGTGGATATCTGTGTGATAAATGGAAGAAACCAGAGGTTGGAAAAAGACCTTGGAGGGTCGGCACAGTATGTTCTTATTTATTTTCTTTGAAGTTATTCTTAGAATTCTGCCTCACAGAGAACAAATACTTCTCCAGAGATAAGTGTCAAGAGGGACTCTTGAGAATCAAACACTGGGTTGCTGGACTTATCATTCTCAAGAGGTCAGGGAACAATATGATCAGAATCTCTTGACACTGGAGGACTTGGCAAAATACAGAGAAAGCTCAAATCTCCAAAGGGCATTCCAGACAGCCAATCGACTGAGTGATCTGAAAAATGCTAGTCACCTTAGTCTGACCATGATAGTTAACTTTCAAACAAGCTTAATATTACGATTGCTTCTAGAAAATGGACAAAGGACTGGGGCAATCATCAATGCAACTGTCACCGAATTCAATCAGGCCATTGAGAGAGACAGTGTTTGGGTAATGAAGGCTAGGAATCACTAGACATTCCTATACTTTGGAAGTTGCAATGTGGTGATGTCAGCAGAACTTCACAATGACCTTAACATATGGATAATTATTATTAGACCACACCTTCTGTCTAAAGTGTCTGAGGTAGATAGAGACAATGCCAGCAATGACAATGTATTCCTGGATTTACACTGGCAAGGCTTTGGAATCGTCACAACATAACCACTTCTTGAGAGCACACATTGAGGAAGCCTTAGGAAAGTCAAGCATTACAACAACTCGAATCCGAAAGAGCCTGGTTGTTTTGGTAAGAACAGGTCTTACTTAATATGTGAATATCTACCTTTTAGCAAAGAAATTTAATAATAAAATTCTTGTTAACTCTACCAAAAGAATCTTAAAATTCTTAAAGGTTAATAGGTGCTTATGTCCAGTCAAATGTCTGAAACTACCAGATCATTCAATACATACTGTCTCTGCAAGAAAACTTCATCACAAAGTTGTTAAATTTGCACTATTAATTCTTCTACAGCTGAAAGAAAGAGGTACATCAACAGAAATGATGAGGGAAGTAGCAGATCATTTCACTCACAATGAACAAACTCAGAGCTTCCTCACTACTAAAAGACTTAAGTGAGGTTAGTTAGTAAATAATTTTACAATATTGTAATACACGAGTGCACATTATTTTTTGAGAAATTTTACACCATTTTACAACTTTTATCAAAAAGAAAATCTCTTTCTTATTCTTAGGTTGTACATGACACAGGGCACGAAGCAACCTTATGCCCTGATATGGATAATCCTGAATCTCCAGCAAGTGTGTCTACTTTCCAACCTGCCAGCCACACAATGTCTAGTGAAAATGAGGTATGTTCTATTTTTGACTAACATGCCATATATATTTACTTATCTGTTTTCTTAAGCATATATAATCAATCTGAGCTGCATCACCAGAAATGCAAATGTAAATCACAGCAAGTTAGAATGCTACTGACTCTTTCACTCCATGTAAATATACACAATGACATACAACCTTAGTTTTAAATTAATGCACATTATTTCTATAACCAGAACCTACGATTATCTGCACCTCAACTAACAAGTAACTTTGACATTGACAATCCATTGGAGGGTTGTTCCAGTTTGATCCACAGAGATGACCCCGGCTTCAGCTCTGATAGTGAAGACAGTTAGGGGGTTCTTCCACCTGTGTACAATCAAGTACTCACCATGCAGCTTCCACAACTTCAAAGCCAGCTCCATTTGAGGTATCCATCATCACAAACTCCAAACAACCACAGGTCTGTGTCACAACCCTTTTTAAATACAAGAGCATAAAGATACCCAAAATTGTACATTTAAAAGGATGAGGATACTGTTAACATAAAATGTATATAATGTTCTATGTCATATATGCTGTACAGTAAATGATCATATAGCTCTGATGAAGACCAAAATAATACTAAAGAAATTACACAGATGACAAACGTTATGACTTTCTACAAGCTACATGATACAAGAGAAGAACAGATATTAGTGAATGAACACTTTAAACATACTTTCTAGTTTAAAATTTCTGAATGGAATCGCATTATCTTATTTCAGAAAACTGATAAAGCTATCCTGACTTACCAGTCACCTGTAGTTACCAAACGGAGCTGGGATCCACATGAAAGCAAGGCCTTGATAGATGCTGTCCAGCCACATCTTAAGGACTGCTTGGTGAACAATTTCACACCCAGAATAGGCAACATCATTCCAATACTCGCAGGTGCCAACCTCCTTGATCTGTTGAACATGTTAAAATAATGGAGCAGGTTAGAGCCGAGTTCCGGCGCTTGAGGAATCACTACCATAAAAACAAAGAAATGACTTAAGAAATTACTTGTCTGGAACATTAAGTTTATTATGTCATTCATATTCAAGTCTATCAAGTACAGTGAACTTGTTTAACTGAAGTCTAACTCCACACACTTTGTTGACAGTTATGGATATTTTTGACTTATAACCAGCTGAATAGTAGTATTCATGAATGCTATGACCAGTGGTTCTAGTTATTTGAAATTCTAGTGATACTGGCCTCAGTTGCATGGAGTCCACTGTAACTTGTACTGTTTTTGACACTTTGTCAAAAGGATGTTTGGGCTACCAGTCATTTTAGTGTCACAATAATGACTTACAAATATGCAGTATTGTAATTTCTTTTTTGCTACACGTAACAAACATGAAAATACATGTAATGAAATTGGTAAAAATATTACTGTAATAGTTTTTCATGACAAAACTAAAATATAACACAGACCTCCGCCAAGGGAGCTCAATTTGGGGACTATAATCAAAATCCACCCTAAACTTATCTGGCTATAACTTCCTTTAAAAAAGCCTTGATCCAGATGATCCAGACAGTGATCCAAATCACTCCCAAAATCTAAGCACTTGTTCCATGTCTAATTTAGGACATTTCCTGAAAATTTCATCAAAATCCAACCATAACTTTTTGAACTATTTGTCTTTAAAACTTACATTTCATGGATCCAGAAGATCCAGATAGTGGTCCAGTTCATCGCAAAATTCAATCATTTCTTCCTTTTACCACTTCTTCCTTTTACCATTTCTTACATATCCTAAAAGGATATCATCAAAATCCATCCTAAAATTATCTGGCAGTCTGGATCCAGATGATCCCAATCACTCCCAAAATCTAATCACTCATTCCTTGTCCCCATTTAAGCCATTTCCTGAAAATGTCATCAAAATCCATCCATAAATTTTTGAGGTATCTGTCTTTAAAAATTACATTTAATGGATCCAGAAGATCCATATAGTGATCCAGATCATTCCCAAAATTGAATCATTTCTTCCTTTTCGGACATAACCTGAAAATTTCATCAAAATCCGTCCATAGGTTCTTGAGTTATCTTGTTCACAAACAAACAAACAGATAGACAGACGGTCCCAGGCGAAAACATAACCTCCTTGTCGGAGGTAACAATCTGTCTGATGCAAAGCATATAATTTTAGAATTTGCACTGTATATTCTTTCCATTTTTTCACTTATGTATCATGAAATAAATACCATCAAAAGAGGAATGCATCACACTTTCATTTGTATCAACTCATTTCTCCATTTGCCGTCATGGCGGCCATTTTTGATTTAAAAACAAGGCCACTGTTCACTCCAAGCTTTCTCTTAAGATGCATCGACATATAATTATGATCAAGGAATATGGCACAAAGACATCTTAATTACGCATAATCTCATTTTTACTACATCACCTGTGGTGGCCATCTTGTTTTCAAAATTAAGTGTTAGTTCTATCCCAAGTGTGTCTTAATAAGATGCATCCACATTAAAAATTCAGCTTTAAAACGTGAGACGCAATCTGCTTTTCACTATATCACCCCTGGCGGCCATCTTGGACTTCAAAATGAGGCTATAGTTCACTTTTAGCTGCGTCTTAATAAGATGCATACACATTAAAAATTTGGCTTTGAAACATGAGACACAAATATCATAATTATGCATAATCTGATTTCCACTATATTGCTTGTGGGGGCCATCTTGGATTTCAAAACAAGGCCATAGTTTACTTCTAGCTGCATCTTAATAAGATACATCCACATTTAAAAATTTGGCTTTGAAATGTGAGACACATACATCTTAATTATGCATAATCGGATTTTCATTATATGGCTTGTGGCGGCCATCTTGGATTCAAAATGGGGCAAAAGTTTAGTTCTAGCTGCACCTTAATAAAATACATCCACTTTTAAAAATTTGGCTTTGGAATGTGACACGCAATTGTCATAATTATGCATAATCTGATTTTCACTATTATGTGGCAGCCATCTTGGATTTCAAAATGAGGATTATGCATAATTATGGCATATGCGTCCCACATTTCAAAGCCAAATTTTTAGTATGGATGTTTCTTATTAAGACGCAGCTAGGAGTGAACTATGGCCTCATTATGAAATCCAAGATGGCCGCCATGGGCAATATACCGAAAATCAGATTGTGCCTTGTCCCTACATTTCTGAGTGCTATCACTAACAGCAAAGATGGTTGAGGTATAAATGATTCTAAGTACTGATGACCTTGGATGAAATCCCTATAAAGGTCGGAGGTCCACTGTCATTTCAATTGAAGAATCTGGTACATAACAATAAGGACTGTATAAGGTATCTAAGTTACAGCAGACTGTAGTTGACCTTAAATGATACCTCAAAGGTCACACCTCAGCTTATTAAATATTTCAAGTGCCATAGTTCCTGCTTGGTATCTTGAAATTGCACAGTGCTAGCAGTAATAACAATGTTGCTAAAAAGTAAAAAATTAAAAATACTGATGACCTTCGATGACCTTCAGACAAAGATTAGAGCTAAAAGGTCATTTCAATTGGATCATTAAATATTTGAAGCATTTCATTCAGTGTATGGTGTCTTGACATCGCAAAGTGCTAGGATTAATTACAATTCTGATGTGTAATGTAAGTATTGGTGACCTGGAGTAATCTGTAAAGCAAGGTTCAAGGTCAAATGTCAACTCAGTGAAACATTTCAGTGCTGTATCATAGGTTGTCACACTAAAACACACACAGAAAATTAACATGAAACATATTTTTTAAGTGCAGTGAACTAAAAATTTTCAGGTAGCTTCTCTTCAGAAGGACAAATCTTCTACACAAAATGGATTCTGAAGCTGAAGAGCACCCAGTGCAAATAACATATTCCACACGGAAGGTACAAGTTAAGAGGCCATGAAAGTATATGCAGTGCCCACTTTGTCCTGTTAAAGTGTCACAGCTACCTCGGCATCTTGCTACAGTCCATGGCATCAGAGAATGCAGTGTCAAACTGAAACGACTTAAAAAATCCTCAAAAGTGAAGACAATTTTGTTCCAAACAGGTTTTACGTCTTGATAGTCATGTGCACAAGTTTTGCAGAATCACAGGAACTTCAAAACTGTACAAACACTTACTGAAGCTAGCACGGTCAGGCTACCTGTGGCCCCAGGAAGAAGACAGCCATAGTGAGTCCTCCAGTGAGGAAGAATTTGTTACAGGTGAGGTGAGGTCTATGATGGATGAATTCCAGTCCTACCTTTCCACACGGGATGGCGGCAACACAAAGGAAAATTCTACAAAACAACACAGGAGACAGGCAGAAACAGTAATAGGACCATCCACAGGACCATCCACAAGGTGTTCAGATGTTTGACAACTTAGTCCCCTTGATGCTGGACGGTGGATATCTGTGTGATAAATGGAAGAAACCAGAGGTTGGAAAAAGACCTTGGAGGGTCGGCACAGTATGTTCTTATTTATTTTCTTTGAAGTTATTCTTAGAATTCTGCCTCACAGAGAACAAATACTTCTCCAGAGATAAGTGTCAAGAGGGACTCTTGAGAATCAAACACTGGGTTGCTGGACTTATCATTCTCAAGAAGTCAGGGAACAATATGATCAGAATCTCTTGACACTGGAGGACTTGGCAAAATACAGAGAAAGCTCAAATCTCCAAAGGGCATTCCAGACAGCCAATCGACTGAGTGATCTGAAAAATGCTAGTCACCTTAGTCTGACCATGATAGTTAACTTTCAAACAAGCTTAATATTACGATTGCTTCTAGAAAATGGACAAAGGACTGGGGCAATCATCAATGCAACTGTCACCGAATTCAATCAGGCCATTGAGAGAGACAGTGTTTGGGTAATGAAGGCTAGGAATCACTAGACATTCCTATACTTTGGAAGTTGCAATGTGGTGATGTCAGCAGAACTTCACAATGACCTTAACATATGGATAATTATTATTAGACCACACCTTCTGTCTAAAGTGTCTGAGGTAGATAGAGACAATGCCAGCAATGACAATGTATTCCTGGATTTACACTGGCAAGGCTTTGGAATCGTCACAACATAACCACTGCTTGAGAGCACACATTGAGGAAGCCTTAGGAAAGTCAAGCATTACAACAACTCGAATCCGAAAGAGCCTGGTTGTTTTGGTAAGAACAGGTCTTCCTTCCTATGTGAATATCTACCTTTTAGCAAAGAAATTTAATAATAAAATTCTTGTTAACTCTACCAAAAGAATCTTAAAATTCTTAAAGGTTAATAGGTGCTTATGTCCAGTCAAATGTCTGAAACTACCAGATCATTCAATACATACTGTCTCTGCAAGAAAACTTCATCACAAAGTTGTTAAATTTGCACTATTAATTCTTCTACAGCTGAAAGAAAGAGGTACATCAACAGAAATGATGAGGGAAGTAGCAGATCATTTCACTCACAATGAACAAACTCAGAGCTTCCTCACTACTAAAAGACTTAAGTGAGGTTAGTTAGTAAATAATTTTACAATATTGTAATACACGAGTGCACATTATTTTTTGAGAAATTTTACACCATTTTACAACTTTTTCAAAAAGAAAATCTCTTTCTTATTCTTAGGTTGTACATGACACAGGGCACGAAGCAACCTTATGCCCTGATATGGATAATCCTGAATCTCCAGCAAGTGTGTCTACTTTCCAACCTGCCAGCCACACAATGTCTAGTGAAAATGAGGTATGTTCTATTTTTGACTAACATGCCATATATATTTACTTATCTGTTTTCTTAAGCATATATAATCAATCTGAGCTGCATCACCAGAAATGCAAATGTAAATCACAGCAAGTTAGAATGCTACTGACTCTTTCACTCCATGTAAATATACACAATGACATACAACCTTAGTTTTAAATTAATGCACATTATTTCTATAACCAGAACCTACGATTATCTGCACCTCAACTAACAAGTAACTTTGACATTGACAATCCATTGGAGGGTTGTTCCAGTTTGATCCACAGAGATGACCCCGGCTTCAGCTCTGATAGTGAAGACAGTTAGGGGGTTCTTCCACCTGTGTACAATCAAGTACTCACCATGCAGCTTCCACAACTTCAAAGCCAGCTCCATTTGAGGTATCCATCATCACAAACTCCAAACAACCACAGGTCTGTGTCACAACCCTTTTTAAATACAAGAGCATAAAGATACCCAAAATTGTACATTTAAAAGGATGAGGATACTGTTAACATAAAATGTATATAATGTTCTATGTCATATATGCTGTACAGTAAATGATCATATAGCTCTGATAAAGACCAAAATAATACTAAAGAAATTACACAGATGACAAACGTTATGACTTTCTACAAGCTACATGATACAAGAGAAGAACAGATATTAGTGAATGCTACACTTTAAACATACTTTCTAGAAATTTTTTATTTGAGAAAACTGATAAAGCTATCCTGACTTACCAGTCACCTGTAGTTACCAAACGGAGCTGGGATCCACATGAAAGCAAGGCCTTGATAGATGCTGTCCAGCCACATCTTAAGGACTGCTTGGTGAACAATTTCACACCCAGAATAGGCAACATCATTCCAATACTTGCAGGTGCCAACCTCCTTGATCTGTTGAACATGTTAAAATAATGAAGCAGGTTAGAGCCGAGTTCCGGCGCTTCAGGAATCACTACCATAAAAACAAAGAAATGACTTAAGAAATTACTTGTCTGGAACATTAAGTTTATTATGTCATTCATATTCAAGTCTATCAAGTACAGTGAACTTGTTTAACTGAAGTCTAACTCCACACACTTTGTTGACAGTTATGGATATCTTTGACTTATAACCAGCTGAATAGTAGTATTCATGAATGCTATGACCAGCAAAGTGGTTCTAGTTATTTGAAATTCTAGTGATACTGGCCTCAGTTGCATGGAGTCCACTGTAACTTGTACTGTTTTTGACACTTTGTCAAAAGGATGTTTGGGCTACCAGTCATTTTAGTGTCACAATAATGACTTACAAATATGCAGTATTGTAATTTCTTTTTTGCTACACGTAACAAACATGAAAATACATGTAATGAAATTAAAAATATTAAAAATATTACTGTAATAGTTTTTCATGACAAAACTAAAATATAACACAGACCTCCGCCAAGGGAGCTCAATTTGGGGACTATCATCAAAATCCACCCTAAACTTATCTGGCTATAACTTCCTTTAAAAAAGCCTTGATCCAGATGATCCAGACAGTGATCCAAATCACTCCCAAAATCTAAGCACTTGTTCCATGTCTAATTTAGGACATTTCCTGAAAATTTCATCAAAATCCAACCATAACTTTTTGAGCTATTTGTCTTTAAAACTTACATTTCATGGATCCAGAAGATCCAGATAGTGGTCCAGTTCATCGCAAAATTCAATCATTTCTTCCTTTTACCACTTCTTCCTTTTACCATTTCTTACATATCCTAAAAGGATATCATCAAAATCCATCCTAAAATTATCTGGCAGTCTGGATCCAGATGATCCCAATCACTCCCAAAATCTAATCACTCATTCCTTGTCCCCATTTAAGCCATTTCCTGAAAATGTCATCAAAATCCATCCATAAATTTTTGAGGTATCTGTCTTTAAAAATTACATTTAATGGATCCAGAAGATCCATATAGTGATCCAGATCATTCCCAAAATTGAATCATTTCTTCCTTTTCGGACATAACCTGAAAATTTCATCAAAATCCGTCCATAGGTTCTTGAGTTATCTTGTTCACAAACAAACAAACAGATAGACAGACGGTCCCAGGCGAAAACATAACCTCCTTGTCGGAGGTAACAATCTGTCTGATGCAAAGCATATAATTTTAGAATTTGCACTGTATATTCTTTCCATTTTTTCACTAATGTATCATGAAATAAATACCATCAAAAGAGGAATGCATCACACTTTTATTTGTATCAACTCATTTCTCCATTTGCCGTCATGGCGGCCATTTTTGATTTAAAAACAAGGCCACTGTTCACTCCAAGCTTTCTCTTAAGATGCATCGACATATAATTATGATCAAGGAATATGGCACAAAGACATCTTAATTACGCATAATCTCATTTTTACTATATCACCTGTGGTGGCCATCTTGTTTTCAAAATTAAGTGTTAGTTCTATCCCAAGTGTGTCTTAATAAGATGCATCCACATTAAAAATTCAGCTTTAAAACGTGAGACGCAATCTGCTTTTCACTATATCACCCCTGGCGGCCATCTTGGACTTCAAAATGAGGCTATAGTTCACTTTTAGCTGCGTCTTAATAAGATGCATACACATTAAAAATTTGGCTTTGAAACATGAGACACAAATATCATAATTATGCATAATCTGATTTCCACTATATTGCTTGTGGGGGCCATCTTGGATTTCAAAACAAGGCCATAGTTTACTTCTAGCTGCATCTTAATAAGATACATCCACATTTAAAAATTTGGCTTTGAAATGTGAGACACATACATCTTAATTATGCATAATCGGATTTTCATTATATGGCTTGTGGCGGCCATCTTGGATTCAAAATGGGGCAAAAGTTTAGTTCTAGCTGCACCTTAATAAAATACATCCACTTTTAAAAATTTGGCTTTGGAATGTGACACGCAATTGTCATAATTATGCATAATCTGATTTTCACTATTATGTGGCAGCCATCTTGGATTTCAAAATGAGGATTATGCATAATTATGACATATGCGTCCCACATTTCAAAGCCAAATTTTTAGTATGGATGTTTCTTATTAAGACGCAGCTAGGAGTGAACTATGGCCTCATTATGAAATCCAAGATGGCCGCCATGGGCAATATACCGAAAATCAGATTGTGCCTTGTCCCTACATTTCTGAGTGCTATCACTAACAGCAAAGATGGTTGAGGTATAAATGATTCTAAGTACTGATGACCTTGGATGAAATCCCTATAAAGGTCGGAGGTCCACTGTCATTTCAATTGAAGAATCTGGTACATAACAATAAGGACTGTATAAGGTATCTAAGTTACAGCAGACTGTAGTTGACCTTAAATGATACCTCAAAGGTCACACCTCAGCTTATTAAATATTTCAAGTGCCATAGTTCCTGCTTGGTATCTTGAAATCGCACAGTGCTAGCAGTAATAACAATGTTGCTAAAAAGTAAAAAATTAAAAATACTGATGACCTTCGATGACCTTCAGACAAAGATTAGAGCTAAAAGGTCATTTCAATTGGATCATTAAATATTTGAAGCATTTCATTCAGTGTATGGTGTCTTGACATCGCAAAGTGCTAGGAATAATTACAATTCTGATGTGTAATGTAAGTATTGGTGACCTGGAGTAATCTGTAAAGCAAGGTTCAAGGTCAAATGTCAACTCAGTGAAACATTTCAGTGCTGTATCATAGGTTGTCACACTAAAACACACACAGAAAATTAACATGAAACATATTTTTTAAGTGCAGTGAACTAAAAATTTTCAGGTAGCTTCTCTTCAGAAGGACAAATCTTCTACACAAAATGGATTCTGAAGCTGAAGAGCACCCAGTGCAAATAACATATTCCACACGGAAGGTACAAGTTAAGAGGCCATGAAAGTATATGCAGTGCCCACTTTGTCCTGTTAAAGTGTCACAGCTACCTCGGCATCTTGCTACAGTCCATGGCATCAGAGAATGCAGTGTCAAACTGAAACGACTTAAAAAATCCTCAAAAGTGAAGACAATTTTGTTCCAAACAGGTTTTACGTCTTGATAGTCATGTGCACAAGTTTTGCAGAATCACAGGAACTTCAAAACTGTACAAACACTTACTGAAGCTAGCATGGTCAGGCTACCTGTGGCCCCAGGAAGAAGACAGCCATAGTGAGTCCTCCAGTGAGGAAGAATTTGTTACAGGTGAGGTGAGGTCTATGATGGATGAATTCCAGTCCTACCTTTCCACACGGGATGGCGGCAACACAAAGGAAAATTCTACAAAACAACACAGGAGACAGGCAGAAACAGTAATAGGACCATCCACAGGACCATCCACAAGGTGTTCAGATGTTTGACAACTTAGTCCCCTTGATGCTGGACGGTGGATATCTGTGTGATAAATGGAAGAAACCAGAGGTTGGAAAAAGACCTTGGAGGGTCGGCACAGTATGTTCTTATTTATTTTCTTTGAAGTTATTCTTAGAATTCTGCCTCACAGAGAACAAATACTTCTCCAGAGATAAGTGTCAAGAGGGACTCTTGAGAATCAAACACTGGGTTGCTGGACTTATCATTCTCAAGAGGTCAGGGAACAATATGATCAGAATCTCTTGACACTGGAGGACTTGGCAAAATACAGAGAAAGCTCAAATCTCCAAAGGGCATTCCAGACAGCCAATCGACTGAGTGATCTGAAAAATGCTAGTCACCTTAGTCTGACCATGATAGTTAACTTTCAAACAAGCTTAATATTACGATTGCTTCTAGAAAATGGACAAAGGACTGGGGCAATCATCAATGCAACTGTCACCGAATTCAATCAGGCCATTGAGAGAGACAGTGTTTGGGTAATGAAGGCTAGGAATCACTAGACATTCCTATACTTTGGAAGTTGCAATGTGGTGATGTCAGCAGAACTTCACAATGACCTTAACATATGGATAATTATTATTAGACCACACCTTCTGTCTAAAGTGTCTGAGGTAGATAGAGACAATGCCAGCAATGACAATGTATTCCTGGATTTACACTGGCAAGGCTTTGGAATCGTCACAACATAACCACTGCTTGAGAGCACACATTGAGGAAGCCTTAGGAAAGTCAAGCATTACAACAACTCGAATCCGAAAGAGCCTGGTTGTTTTGGTAAGAACAGGTCTTCCTTCCTATGTGAATATCTACCTTTTAGCAAAGAATTTTAATAATAAAATTCTTGTTAACTCTACCAAAAGAATCTTAAAATTCTTAAAGGTTAATAGGTGCTTATGTCCAGTCAAATGTCTGAAACTACCAGATCATTCAATACATACTGTCTCTGCAAGAAAACTTCATCACAAAGTTGTTAAATTTGCACTATTAATTCTTCTACAGCTGAAAGAAAGAGGTACATCAACAGAAATGATGAGGGAAGTAGCAGATCATTTCACTCACAATGAACAAACTCAGAGCTTCCTCACTACTAAAAGACTTAAGTGAGGTTAGTTAGTAAATAATTTTACAATATTGTAATACACGAGTGCACATTATTTTTTGAGAAATTTTACACCATTTTACAACTTTTTCAAAAAGAAAATCTCTTTCTTATTCTTAGGTTGTACATGACACAGGGCACGAAGCAACCTTATGCCCTGATATGGATAATCCTGAATCTCCAGCAAGTGTGTCTACTTTCCAACCTGCCAGCCACACAATGTCTAGTGAAAATGAGGTATGTTCTATTTTTGACTAACATGCCATATATATTTACTTATCTGTTTTCTTAAGCATATATAATCAATCTGAGCTGCATCACCAGAAATGCAAATGTAAATCACAGCAAGTTAGAATGCTACTGACTCTTTCACTCCATGTAAATATACACAATGACATACAACCTTAGTTTTAAATTAATGCACATTATTTCTATAACCAGAACCTACGATTATCTGCACCTCAACTAACAAGTAACTTTGACATTGACAATCCATTGGAGGGTTGTTCCAGTTTGATCCACAGAGATGACCCCGGCTTCAGCTCTGATAGTGAAGACAGTTAGGGGGTTCTTCCACCTGTGTACAATCAAGTACTCACCATGCAGCTTCCACAACTTCAAAGCCAGCTCCATTTGAGGTATCCATCACAAACTCCAAACAACCACAGGTCTGTGTCACAACCCTTTTTAAATACAAGAGCATAAAGATACCCAAAATTGTACATTTAAAAGGATGAGGATACTGTTAACATAAAATGTATATAATGTTCTATGTCATATATGCTGTACAGTAAATGATCATATAGCTCTGATAAAGACCAAAATAATACTAAAGAAATTACACAGATGACAAACGTTATGACTTTCTACAAGCTACATGATACAAGAGAAGAACAGATATTAGTGAATGCTACACTTTAAACATACTTTCTAGTTTAAAATTTCTGAATGGAATCGCATTATCTTATTTCAGAAAACTGATAAAGCTATCCTGACTTACCAGTCACCTGTAGTTACCAAACGGAGCTGGGATCCACATGAAAGCAAGGCCTTGATAGATGCTGTCCAGCCACATCTTAAGGACTGCTTGGTGAACAATTTCACACCCAGAATAGGCAACATCATTCCAATACTTGCAGGTGCCAACCTCCTTGATCTGTTGAACATGTTAAAATAATGAAGCAGGTTAGAGCCGAGTTCCGGCGCTTGAGGAATCACTACCATAAAAACAAAGAAATGACTTAAGAAATTACTTGTCTGGAACATTAAGTTTATTATGTCATTCATATTCAAGTCTATCAAGTACAGTGAACTTGTTTAACTGAAGTCTAACTCCACACACTTTGTTGACAGTTATGGATATCTTTGACTTATAACCAGCTGAATAGTAGTATTCATGAATGCTATGACCAGCAAAGTGGTTCTAGTTATTTGAAATTCTAGTGATACTGGCCTCAGTTGCATGGAGTCCACTGTAACTTGTACTGTTTTTGACACTTTGTCAAAAGGATGTTTGGGCTACCAGTCATTTTAGTGTCACAATAATGACTTACAAATATGCAGTATTGTAATTTCTTTTTTGCTACACGTAACAAACATGAAAATACATGTAATGAAATTGTTAAAAATATTACTGTAATAGTTTTTCATGACAAAACTAAAATATAACACAGACCTCCGCCAAGGGAGCTCAATTTGGGGACTATCATCAAAATCCACCCTAAACTTATCTGGCTATAACTTCCTTTAAAAAAGCCTTGATCCAGATGATCCAGACAGTGATCCAAATCACTCCCAAAATCTAAGCACTTGTTCCATGTCTAATTTAGGACATTTCCTGAAAATTTCATCAAAATCCAACCATAACTTTTTGAGCTATTTGTCTTTAAAACTTACATTTCATGGATCCAGAAGATCCAGATAGTGGTCCAGTTCATCGCAAAATTCAATCATTTCTTCCTTTTACCACTTCTTCCTTTTACCATTTCTTACATATCCTAAAAGGATATCATCAAAATCCATCCTAAAATTATCTGGCAGTCTGGATCCAGATGATCCCAATCACTCCCAAAATCTAATCACTCATTCCTTGTCCCCATTTAAGCCATTTCCTGAAAATGTCATCAAAATCCATCCATAAATTTTTGAGGTATCTGTCTTTAAAAATTACATTTCATGGATCCAGAAGATCCATATAGTGATCCAGATCATTCCCAAAATTGAATCATTTCTTCCTTTTCGGACATGCCCTGAAAATTCATCAAAATCCGTCCATAGGTTCTTGAGTTATCTTGTTCACAAACAAACAAACAGACGGACAGACAGACAGACGGTCCCAGGTGAAAACATAACCTCCTTGTCGGAGGTAACAATCTGTCTGATGCAAAGCATATAATTTTAGAATTTGCACTGTATATTCTTTCCATTTTTTCACTAATGTATCATGAAATAAATACCATCAAAAGAGGAATGCATCACACTTTTATTTGTATCAACTCATTTCTCCATTTGCCGTCATGGCGGCCATTTTTGATTTAAAAACAAGGCCACTGTTCACTCCAAGCTTTCTCTTAAGATGCATCGACATATAATTATGATCAAGGAATATGGCACAAAGACATCTTAATTACGCATAATCTCATTTTTACTATATCACCTGTGGTGGCCATCTTGTTTTCAAAATTAAGTGTTAGTTCTATCCCAAGTGTGTCTTAATAAGATGCATCCACATTAAAAATTCAGCTTTAAAACGTGAGACGCAATCTGCTTTTTACTATATCACCCCTGGCGGCCATCTTGGACTTCAAAATGAGGCTATAGTTCACTTTTAGCTGCATCTTAATAAGATGCATACACATTAAAAATTTGGCTTTGAAACATGAGACACAAATATCATAATTATGCATAATCTGATTTCCACTATATTGCTTGTGGGGGCCATCTTGGATTTCAAAACAAGGCCATAGTTTACTTCTAGCTGCATCTTAATAAGATACATCCACATTTAAAAATTTGGCTTTGAAATGTGAGACACATACATCTTAATTATGCATAATCGGATTTTCATTATATGGCTTGTGGCGGCCATCTTGGATTCAAAATGGGGCAAAAGTTTAGTTCTAGCTGCACCTTAATAAAATACATCCACTTTTAAAAATTTGGCTTTGGAATGTGACACGCAATTGTCATAATTATGCATAATCTTATTTTCACTATTATGTGGCAGCCATCTTGGATTTCAAAATGAGGATTATGCATAATTATGACATATGCGTCCCACATTTCAAAGCCAAATTTTTAGTATGGATGTTTCTTATTAAGACGCAGCTAGGAGTAAACTATGGCCTCATTATGAAATCCAAGATGGCCGCCATGGGCAATATACCGAAAATCAGATTGTGCCTTGTCCCTACATTTCTGAGTGCTATGATTCTAAGTACTGATGACCTTGGATGAAATCCCTATAAAGGTCGGAGGTCCACTGTCATTTCAATTGAAGAATCTGGTACATAACAATAAGGACTGTATAAGGTATCTAAGTTACAGCAGACTGTAGTTGACCTTAAATGATACCTCAAAGGTCACACCTCAGCTTATTAAATATTTCAAGTGCCATAGTTCCTGCTTGGTATCTTGAAATCGCACAGTGCTAGCAGTAATAACAATGTTCCTTAAAAGTAAAAAATTAAAAATACTGATGACCTTCGATGACCTTCAGACAAAGATTAGAGCTAAAAGGTCATTTCAATTGGATCATTAAATATTTGAAGCATTTCATTCAGTGTATGGTGTCTTGACATCGCAAAGTGCTAGGAATAATTACAATTCTGATGTGTAATGTAAGTATTGGTGACCTGGAGTAATCTGTAAAGCAAGGTTCAAGGTCAAATGTCAACTCAGTGAAACATTTCAGTGCTGTATCATAGGTTGTCACACTAAAACACACACAGAAAATTAACATGAAACATATTTTTTAAGTGCAGTGAACTAAACATTTTCAGGTAGCTTCTCTTCAGAAGGACAAATCTTCTACACAAAATGGATTCTGAAGCTGAAGAGCACCCAGTGCAAATAACATATTCCACACGGAAGGTACAAGTTAAGAGGCCATGAAAGTATATGCAGTGCCCACTTTGTCCTGTTAAAGTGTCACAGCTACCTCGGCATCTTGCTACAGTCCATGGCATCAGAGAATGCAGTGTCAAACTGAAACGACTTAAAAAATCCTCAAAAGTGAAGACAATTTTGTTCCAAACAGGTTTTACGTCTTGATAATCATGTGCACAAGTTTTGCAGAATCACAGGAACTTCAAAACTGTACAAACACTTACTGAAGCTAGCACGGTCAGGCTACCTGTGGCCCCAGGAAGAAGACAGCCATAGTGAGTCCTCCAGTGAGGAAGAATTTGTTACAGGTGAGGTGAGGTCTATGATGGATGAATTCCAGTCCTACCTTTCCACACGGGATGGCGGCAACACAAAGGAAAATTCTACAAAACAACACAGGAGACAGGCAGAAACAGTAATAGGACCATCCACAGGACCATCCACAAGGTGTTCAGATGTTTGACAACTTAGTCCCCTTGATGCTGGACGGTGGATATCTGTGTGATAAATGGAAGAAACCAGAGGTTGGAAAAAGACCTTGGAGGGTCGGCACAGTATGTTCTTATTTATTTTCTTTGAAGTTATTCTTAGAATTCTGCCTCACAGAGAACAAATACTTCTCCAGAGATAAGTGTCAAGAGGGACTCTTGAGAATCAAACACTGGGTTGCTGGACTTATCATTCTCAAGAGGTCAGGGAACAATATGATCAGAATCTCTTGACACTGGAGGACTTGGCAAAATACAGAGAAAGCTCAAATCTCCAAAGGGCATTCCAGACAGCCAATCGACTGAGTGATCTGAAAAATGCTAGTCACCTTAGTCTGACCATGATAGTTAACTTTCAAACAAGCTTAATATTACGATTGCTTCTAGAAAATGGACAAAGGACTGGGGCAATCATCAATGCAACTGTCACCGAATTCAATCAGGCCATTGAGAGAGACAGTGTTTGGGTAATGAAGGCTAGGAATCACTAGACATTCCTATACTTTGGAAGTTGCAATGTGGTGATGTCAGCAGAACTTCACAATGACCTTAACATATGGATAATTATTATTAGACCACACCTTCTGTCTAAAGTGTCTGAGGTAGATAGAGACAATGCCAGCAATGACAATGTATTCCTGGATTTACACTGGCAAGGCTTTGGAATCGTCACAACATAACCACTGCTTGAGAGCACACATTGAGGAAGCCTTAGGAAAGTCAAGCATTACAACAACTCGAATCCGAAAGAGCCTGGTTGTTTTGGTAAGAACAGGTCTTCCTTCCTATGTGAATATCTACCTTTTAGCAAAGAAATTTAATAATAAAATTCTTGTTAACTCTACCAAAAGAATCTTAAAATTCTTAAAGGTTAATAGGTGCTTATGTCCAGTCAAATGTCTGAAACTACCAGATCATTCAATACATACTGTCTCTGCAAGAAAACTTCATCACAAAGTTGTTAAATTTGCACTATTAATTCTTCTACAGCTGAAAGAAAGAGGTACATCAACAGAAATGATGAGGGAAGTAGCAGATCATTTCACTCACAATGAACAAGCTCAGAGCTTCCTCACTACTAAAAGACTTAAGTGAGGTTAGTTAGTAAATAATTTTACAATATTGTAATACACGAGTGCACATTATTTTTTGAGAAATTTTACACCATTTTACAACTTTTTCAAAAAGAAAATCTCTTTCTTATTCTTAGGTTGTACATGACACAGGGCACGAAGCAACCTTATGCCCTGATATGGATAATCCTGAATCTCCAGCAAGTGTGTCTACTTTCCAACCTGCCAGCCACACAATGTCTAGTGAAAATGAGGTATGTTCTATTTTTGACTAACATGCCATATATATTTACTTATCTGTTTTCTTAAGCATATATAATCAATCTGAGCTGCATCACCAGAAATGCAAATGTAAATCACAGCAAGTTAGAATGCTACTGACTCTTTCACTCCATGTAAATATACACAATGACATACAACCTTAGTTTTAAATTAATGCACATTATTTCTATAACCAGAACGTACGATTATCTGCACCTCAACTAACAAGTAACTTTGACATTGACAATCCATTGGAGGGTTGTTCCAGTTTGATCCACAGAGATGACCCCGGCTTCAGCTCTGATAGTGAAGACAGTTAGGGGGTTCTTCCACCTGTGTACAATCAAGTACTCACCATGCAGCTTCCACAACTTCAAAGCCAGCTCCATTTGAGGTATCCATCATCACAAACTCCAAACAACCACAGGTCTGTGTCACAACCCTTTTTAAATACAAGAGCATAAAGATACCCAAAATTGTACATTTAAAAGGATGAGGATACTGTTAACATAAAATGTATATAATGTTCTATGTCATATATGCTGTACAGTAAATGATCATATAGCTCTGATAAAGACCAAAATAATACTAAAGAAATTACACAGATGACAAACGTTATGACTTTCTACAAGCTACATGATACAAGAGAAGAACAGATATTAGTGAATGCTACACTTTAAACATACTTTCTAGTTTAAAATTTCTGAATGGAATCGCATTATCTTATTTCAGAAAACTGATAAAGCTATCCTGACTTACCAGTCACCTGTAGTTACCAAATGGAGCTGGGATCCACATGAAAGCAAGGCCTTGATAGATGCTGTCCAGCCACATCTTAAGGACTGCTTGGTGAACAATTTCACACCCAGAATAGGCAACATCATTCCAATACTTGCAGGTGCCAACCTCCTTGATCTGTTGAACATGTTAAAATAATGGAGCAGGTTAGAGCCGAGTTCCGGCGCTTGAGGAATCACTACCATAAAAACAAAGAAATGACTTAAGAAATTACTTGTCTGGAACATTAAGTTTATTATGTCATTCATATTCAAGTCTATCAAGTACAGTGAACTTGTTTAACTGAAGTCTAACTCCACACACTTTGTTGACAGTTATGGATATCTTTGACTTATAACCAGCTGAATAGTAGTATTCATGAATGCTATGACCAGCAAAGTGGTTCTAGTTATTTGAAATTCTAGTGATACTGGCCTCAGTTGCATGGAGTCCACTGTAACTTGTACTGTTTTTGACACTTTGTCAAAAGGATGTTTGGGCTACCAGTCATTTTAGTGTCACAATAATGACTTACAAATATGCAGTATTGTAATTTCTTTTTTGCTACACGTAACAAACATGAAAATGCATGTAATGAAATTGTTAAAAATATTACTGTAATAGTTTTTCATGACAAAACTAAAATATAACACAGACCTCCGCCAAGGGAGCTCAATTTGGGGACTATCATCAAAATCCACCCTAAACTTATCTGGCTATAACTTCCTTTAAAAAAGCCTTGATCCAGATGATGCAGACAGTGATCCAAATCACTCCCAAAATCTAAGCACTTGTTCCATGTCTAATTTAGGACATTTCCTGAAAATTTCATCAAAATCCAACCATAACTTTTTGAGCTATTTGTCTTTAAAACTTACATTTCATGGATCCAGAAGATCCAGATAGTGGTCCAGTTCATCGCAAAATTCAATCATTTCTTCCTTTTACCACTTCTTCCTTTTACCATTTCTTACATATCCTAAAAGGATATCATCAAAATCCATCCTAAAATTATCTGGCAGTCTGGATCCAGATGATCCCAATCACTCCCAAAATCTAATCACTCATTCCTTGTCCCCATTTAAGCCATTTCCTGAAAATGTCATCAAAATTCATCCATAAATTTTTGAGGTATCTGTCTTTAAAAATTACATTTCATGGATCCAGAAGATCCATATAGTGATCCAGATCATTCCCAAAATTGAATCATTTCTTCCTTTTCGGACATGCCCTGAAAATTTCATCAAAATCCGTCCATAGGTTCTTGAGTTATCTTGTTCACAAACAAACAAACAGACGGACAGACAGACAGACGGTCCCAGGCGAAAACATAACCTCCTTGTCGGAGGTAACAATCTGTCTGATGCAAAGCATATTATTTTAGAATTTGCATTGTATATTCTTTCCATTTTTTCACTAATGTATCATGAAATAAATACCATCAAAAGAGGAATGCATCACACTTTCATTTGTATCAACTCATTTCTCCATTTGCCGTCATGGCGGCCATTTTTGATTTAAAAACAAGGCCACTGTTCACTCCAAGCTTTCTCTTAAGATGCATCGACATATAATTATGATCAAGGAATATGGCACAAAGACATCTTAATTACGCATAATCTCATTTTTACTATATCACCTGTGGTGGCCATCTTGTTTTCAAAATTAAGTGTTAGTTCTATCCCAAGTGTGTCTTAATAAGATGCATCCACATTAAAAATTCAGCTTTAAAACGTGAGACGCAATCTGCTTTTCACTATATCACCCCTGGCGGCCATCTTGGACTTCAAAATGAGGCTATAGTTCACTTTTAGCTGCGTCTTAATAAGATGCATACACATTAAAAATTTGGCTTTGAAACATGAGACACAAATATCATAATTATGCATAATCTGATTTCCACTATATTGCTTGTGGGGGCCATCTTGGATTTCAAAACAAGGCCATAGTTTACTTCTAGCTGCATCTTAATAAGATACATCCACATTTAAAAATTTGGCTTTGAAATGTGAGACACATACATCTTAATTATGCATAATCGGATTTTCATTATATGGCTTGTGGCGGCCATCTTGGATTCAAAATGGGGCAAAAGTTTAGTTCTAGCTGCACCTTAATAAAATACATCCACTTTTAAAAATTTGGCTTTGGAATGTGACACGCAATTGTCATAATTATGCATAATCTGATTTTCACTATTATGTGGCAGCCATCTTGGATTTCAAAATGAGGATTATGCATAATTATGACATATGCGTCCCACATTTCAAAGCCAAATTTTTAGTATGGATGTTTCTTATTAAGACGCAGCTAGGAGTGAACTATGGCCTCATTATGAAATCCAAGATGGCCGCCATGGGCAATATACCGAAAATCAGATTGTGCCTTGTCCCTACATTTCTGAGTGCTATCACTAACAGCAAAGATGGTTGAGGTATAAATGATTCTAAGTACTGATGACCTTGGATGAAATCCCTATAAAGGTCGGAGGTCCACTGTCATTTCAATTGAAGAATCTGGTACATAACAATAAGGACTGTATAAGGTATCTAAGTTACAGCAGACTGTAGTTGACCTTAAATGATACCTCAAAGGTCACACCTCAGCTTATTAAATATTTCAAGTGCCATAGTTCCTGCTTGGTATCTTGAAATCGCACAGTGCTAGCAGTAATAACAATGTTGCTAAAAAGTAAAAAATTAAAAATACTGATGACCTTCGATGACCTTCAGACAAAGATTAGAGCTAAAAGGTCATTTCAATTGGATCATTAAATATTTGAAGCATTTCATTCAGTGTATGGTGTCTTGACATCGCAAAGTGCTAGGAATAATTACAATTCTGATGTGTAATGTAAGTATTGGTGACCTGGAGTAATCTGTAAAGCAAGGTTCAAGGTCAAATGTCAACTCAGTGAAACATTTCAGTGCTGTATCATAGGTTGTCACACTAAAACACACACAGAAAATTAACATGAAACATATTTTTTAAGTGCAGTGAACTAAAAATTTTCAGGTAGCTTCTCTTCAGAAGGACAAATCTTCTACACAAAATGGATTCTGAAGCTGAAGAGCACCCAGTGTAAATAACATATTCCACACGGAAGGTACAAGTTAAGAGGCCATGAAAGTATATGCAGTGCCCACTTTGTCCTGTTAAAGTGTCACAGCTACCTCGGCATCTTGCTACAGTCCATGGCATCAGAGAATGCAGTGTCAAACTGAAACGACTTAAAAAATCCTCAAAAGTGAAGACAATTTTGTTCCAAACAGGTTTTACGTCTTGATAGTCATGTGCACAAGTTTTGCAGAATCACAGGAACTTCAAAACTGTACAAACACTTACTGAAGCTAGCACGGTCAGGCTACCTGTGGCCCCAGGAAGAAGACAGCCATAGTGAGTCCTCCAGTGAGGAAGAATTTGTTACAGGTGAGGTGAGGTCTATGATGGATGAATTCCAGTCCTACCTTTCCACATGGGATGGCGGCAACACAAAGGAAAATTCTACAAAACAACACAGGAGACAGGCAGAAACAGTAATAGGACCATCCACAGGACCATCCACAAGGTGTTCAGATGTTTGACAACTTAGTCCCCTTGATGCTGGACGGTGGATATCTGTGTGATAAATGGAAGAAAACAGAGGTTGGAAAAAGACCTTGGAGGGTCGGCACAGTATGTTCTTATTTATTTTCTTTGAAGTTATTTGTTAGAATTCTGCCTCACAGAGAACAAATACTTCTCCAGAGATAAGTGTCAAGAGGGACTCTTGAGAATCAAACACTGGGTTGCTGGACTTATCATTCTCAAGAGGTCAGGGAACAATATGATCAGAATCTCTTGACACTGGAGGACTTGGCAAAATACAGAGAAAGCTCAAATCTCCAAAGGGCATTCCAGACAGCCAATCGACTGAGTGATCTGAAAAATGCTAGTCACCTTAGTCTGACCATGATAGTTAACTTTCAAACAAGCTTAATATTACGATTGCTTCTAGAAAATGGACAAAGGACTGGGGCAATCATCAATGCAACTGTCACCGAATTCAATCAGGCCATTGAGAGAGACAGTGTTTGGGTAATGAAGGCTAGGAATCACTAGACATTCCTATACTTTGGAAGTTGCAATGTGGTGATGTCAGCAGAACTTCACAATGACCTTAACATATGGATAATTATTATTAGACCACACCTTCTGTCTAAAGTGTCTGAGGTAGATAGAGACAATGCCAGCAATGACAATGTATTCCTGGATTTACACTGGCAAGGCTTTGGAATCGTCACAACATAACCACTGCTTGAGAGCACACATTGAGGAAGCCTTAGGAAAGTCAAGCATTACAACAACTCGAATCCGAAAGAGCCTGGTTGTTTTGGTAAGAACAGGTCTTCCTTCCTATGTGAATATCTACCTTTTAGCAAAGAAATTTAATAATAAAATTCTTGTTAACTCTACCAAAAGAATCTTAAAATTCTTAAAGGTTAATAGGTGCTTATGTCCAGTCAAATGTCTGAAACTACCAGATCATTCAATACATACTGTCTCTGCAAGAAAACTTCATCACAAAGTTGTTAAATTTGCACTATTAATTCTTCTACAGCTGAAAGAAAGAGGTACATCAACAGAAATGATGAGGGAAGTAGCAGATCATTTCACTCACAATGAACAAACTCAGAGCTTCCTCACTACTAAAAGACTTAAGTGAGGTTAGTTAGTAAATAATTTTACAATATTGTAATACACGAGTGCACATTATTTTTTGAGAAATTTTACACCATTTTACAACTTTTTCAAAAAGAAAATCTCTTTCTTATTCTTAGGTTGTACATGACACAGGGCACGAAGCAACCTTATGCCCTGATATGGATAATCCTGAATCTCCAGCAAGTGTGTCTACTTTCCAACCTGCCAGCCACACAATGTCTAGTGAAAATGAGGTATGTTCTATTTTTGACTAACATGCCATATATATTTACTTATCTGTTTTCTTAAGCATATATAATCAATCTGAGCTGCATCACCAGAAATGCAAATGTAAATCACAGCAAGTTAGAATGCTACTGACTCTTTCACTCCATGTAAATATACACAATGACATACAACCTTAGTTTTAAATTAATGCACATTATTTCTATAACCAGAACCTACGATTATCTGCACCTCAACTAACAAGTAACTTTGACATTGACAATCCATTGGAGGGTTGTTCCAGTTTGATCCACAGAGATGACCCCGGCTTCAGCTCTGATAGTGAAGACAGTTAGGGGGTTCTTCCACCTGTGTACAATCAAGTACTCACCATGCAGCTTCCACAACTTCAAAGCCAGCTCCATTTGAGGTATCCATCATCACAAACTCCAAACAACCACAGGTCTGTGTCACAACCCTTTTTAAATACAAGAGCATAAAGATACCCAAAATTGTACATTTAAAAGGATGAGGATACTGTTAACATAAAATGTATATAATGTTCTATGTCATATATGCTGTACAGTAAATGATCATATAGCTCTGATAAAGACCAAAATAATACTAAAGAAATTACACAGATGACAAACGTTATGACTTTCTACAAGCTACATGATACAAGAGAAGAACAGATATTAGTGAATGCTACACTTTAAACATACTTTCTAGTTTAAAATTTCTGAATGGAATCGCATTATCTTATTTCAGAAAACTGATAAAGCTATCCTGACTTACCAGTCACCTGTAGTTACCAAACGGAGCTGGGATCCACATGAAAGCAAGGCCTTGATAGATGCTGTCCAGCCACATCTTAAGGACTGCTTGGTGAACAATTTCACACCCAGAATAGGCAACATCATTCCAATACTTGCAGGTGCCAACCTCCTTGATCTGTTGAACATGTTAAAATAATGAAGCAGGTTAGAGCCGAGTTCCGGCGCTTGAGGAATCACTACCATAAAAACAAAGAAATGACTTAAGAAATTACTTGTCTGGAACATTAAGTTTATTATGTCATTCATATTCAAGTCTATCAAGTACAGTGAACTTGTTTAACTGAAGTCTAACTCCACACACTTTGTTGACAGTTATGGATATCTTTGACTTATAACCAGCTGAATAGTAGTATTCATGAATGCTATGACCAGCAAAGTGGTTCTAGTTATTTGAAATTCTAGTGATACTGGCCTCAGTTGCATGGAGTCCACTGTAACTTGTACTGTTTTTGACACTTTGTCAAAAGGATGTTTGGGCTACCAGTCATTTTAGTGTCACAATAATGACTTACAAATATGCAGTATTGTAATTTCTTTTTTGCTACACGTAACAAACATGAAAATACATGTAATGAAATTGTTAAAAATATTACTGTAATAGTTTTTCATGACAAAACTAAAATATAACACAGACCTCCGCCAAGGGAGCTCAATTTGGGGACTATCATCAAAATCCACCCTAAACTTATCTGGCTATGACTTCCTTTAAAAAAGCCTTGATCCAGATGATCCAGACAGTGATCCAAATCACTCCCAAAATCTAAGCACTTGTTCCATGTCTAATTTAGGACATTTCCTGAAAATTTCATCAAAATCCAACCATAACTTTTTGAGCTATTTGTCTTTAAAACTTACATTTTATGGATCCAGAAGATCCAGATAGTGGTCCAGTTCATCGCAAAATTCAATCATTTCTTCCTTTTACCACTTCTTCCTTTTACCATTTCTTACATATCCTAAAAGGATATCATCAAAATCCATCCTAAAATTATCTGGCAGTCTGGATCCAGATGATCCAGATCACTCCCAAAATCTAATCACTCATTCCTTGTCCCCATTTAAGCCATTTCCTGAAAATGTCATCAAAATTCATCCATAAATTTTTGAGGTATCTGTCTTTAAAAATTACATTTCATGGATCCAGAAGATCCATATAGTGATCCAGATCATTCCCAAAATTGAATCATTTCTTCCTTTTCGGACATGCCCTGAAAATTTCATCAAAATCCGTCCATAGGTTCTTGAGTTATCTTGTTCACAAACAAACAAACAGACGGACAGACAGACAGACGGTCCCAGGCGAAAACATAACCTCCTTGTCGGAGGTAACAATCTGTCTGATGCAAAGCATATTATTTTAGAATTTGCACTGTATATTCTTTCCATTTTTTCACTAATGTATCATGAAATAAATACCATCAAAAGAGGAATGCATCACACTTTCATTTGTATCAACTCATTTCTCCATTTGCCGTCATGGCGGCCATTTTTGATTTAAAAACAAGGCCACTGTTCACTCCAAGCTTTCTCTTAAGATGCATCGACATATAATTATGATCAAGGAATATGGCACAAAGACATCTTAATTACGCATAATCTCATTTTTACTATATCACCTGTGGTGGCCATCTTGTTTTCAAAATTAAGTGTTAGTTCTATCCCAAGTGTGTCTTAATAAGATGCATCCACATTAAAAATTCAGCTTTAAAACGTGAGACGCAATCTGCTTTTCACTATATCACCCCTGGCGGCCATCTTGGACTTCAAAATGAGGCTATAGTTCACTTTTAGCTGCGTCTTAATAAGATGCATACACATTAAAAATTTGGCTTTGAAACATGAGACACAAATATCATAATTATGCATAATCTGATTTCCACTATATTGCTTGTGGGGGCCATCTTGGATTTCAAAACAAGGCCATAGTTTACTTTTAGCTGCATCTTAATAAGATACATCCACATTTAAAAATTTGGCTTTGAAATGTGAGACACATACATCTTAATTATGCATAATCGGATTTTCATTATATGGCTTGTGGCGGCCATCTTGGATTCAAAATGGGGCAAAAGTTTAGTTCTAGCTGCACCTTAATAAAATACATCCACTTTTAAAAATTTGGCTTTGGAATGTGACACGCAATTGTCATAATTATGCATAATCTGATTTTCACTATTATGTGGCAGCCATCTTGGATTTCAAAATGAGGATTATGCATAATTATGACATATGCGTCCCACATTTCAAAGCCAAATTTTTAGTATGGATGTTTCTTATTAAGACGCAGCTAGGAGTGAACTATGGCCTCATTATGAAATCCAAGATGGCCGCCATGGGCAATATACCGAAAATCAGATTGTGCCTTGTCCCTACATTTCTGAGTGCTATCACTAACAGCAAAGATGGTTGAGGTATAAATGATTCTAAGTACTGATGACCTTGGATGAAATCCCTATAAAGGTCGGAGGTCCACTGTCATTTCAATTGAAGAATCTGGTACATAACAATAAGGACTGTATAAGGTATCTAAGTTACAGCAGACTGTAGTTGACCTTAAATGATACCTCAAAGGTCACACCTCAGCTTATTAAATATTTCAAGTGCCATAGTTCCTGCTTGGTATCTTGAAATCGCACAGTGCTAGCAGTAATAACAATGTTGCTAAAAAGTAAAAAATTAAAAATACTGATGACCTTCGATGACCTTCAGACAAAGATTAGAGCTAAAAGGTCATTTCAATTGGATCATTAAATATTTGAAGCATTTCATTCAGTGTATGGTGTCTTGACATCGCAAAGTGCTAGGAATAATTACAATTCTGATGTGTAATGTAAGTATTGGTGACCTGGAGTAATCTGTAAAGCAAGGTTCAAGGTCAAATGTCAACTCAGTGAAACATTTCAGTGCTGTATCATAGGTTGTCACACTAAAACACACACAGAAAATTAACATGAAACATATTTTTTAAGTGCAGTGAACTAAAAATTTTCAGGTAGCTTCTCTTCAGAAGGACAAATCTTCTACACAAAATGGATTCTGAAGCTGAAGAGCACCCAGTGTAAATAACATATTCCACACGGAAGGTACAAGTTAAGAGGCCATGAAAGTATATGCAGTGCCCACTTTGTCCTGTTAAAGTGTCACAGCTACCTCGGCATCTTGCTACAGTCCATGGCATCAGAGAATGCAGTGTCAAACTGAAACGACTTAAAAAATCCTCAAAAGTGAAGACAATTTTGTTCCAAACAGGTTTTACGTCTTGATAGTCATGTGCACAAGTTTTGCAGAATCACAGGAACTTCAAAACTGTACAAACACTTACTGAAGCTAGCACGGTCAGGCTACCTGTGGCCCCAGGAAGAAGACAGCCATAGTGAGTCCTCCAGTGAGGAAGAATTTGTTACAGGTGAGGTGAGGTCTATGATGGATGAATTCCAGTCCTACCTTTCCACATGGGATGGCGGCAACACAAAGGAAAATTCTACAAAACAACACAGGAGACAGGCAGAAACAGTAATAGGACCATCCACAGGACCATCCACAAGGTGTTCAGATGTTTGACAACTTAGTCCCCTTGATGCTGGACGGTGGATATCTGTGTGATAAATGGAAGAAACCAGAGGTTGGAAAAAGACCTTGGAGGGTCGGCACAGTATGTTCTTATTTATTTTCTTTGAAGTTATTCGTTAGAATTCTGCCTCACAGAGAACAAATACTTCTCCAGAGATAAGTGTCAAGAGGGACTCTTGAGAATCAAACACTGGGTTGCTGGACTTATCATTCTCAAGAGGTCAGGGAACAATATGATCAGAATCTCTTGACACTGGAGGACTTGGCAAAATACAGAGAAAGCTCAAATCTCCAAAGGGCATTCCAGACAGCCAATCGACTGAGTGATCTGAAAAATGCTAGTCACCTTTGTCTGACCATGATAGTTAACTTTCAAACAAGCTTAATATTACGATTGCTTCTAGAAAATGGACAAAGGACTGGGGCAATCATCAATGCAACTGTCACCGAATTCAATCAGGCCATTGAGAGAGACAGTGTTTGGGTAATGAAGGCTAGGAATCACTAGATATTCCTATACTTTGGAAGTTGCAATGTGGTGATGTCAGCAGAACTTCACAATGACCTTAACATATGGATAATTATTATTAGACCACACCTTCTGTCTAAAGTGTCTGAGGTAGATAGAGACAATGCCAGCAATGACAATGTATTCCTGGATTTACACTGGCAAGGCTTTGGAATCGTCACAACATAACCACTGCTTGAGAGCACACATTGAGGAAGCCTTAGGAAAGTCAAGCATTACAACAACTCGAATCCAAAAGAGCCTGGTTGTTTTGGTAAGAACAGGTCTTCCTTCCTATGTGAATATCTACCTTTTAGCAAAGAAATTTAATAATAAAATTCTTGTTAACTCTACCAAAAGAATCTTAAAATTCTTAAAGGTTAATAGGTGCTTATGTCCAGTCAAATGTCTGAAACTACCAGATCATTCAATACATACTGTCTCTGCAAGAAAACTTCATCACAAAGTTGTTAAATTTGCACTATTAATTCTTCTACAGCTGAAAGAAAGAGGTACATCAACAGAAATGATGAGGGAAGTAGCAGATCATTTCACTCACAATGAACAAACTCAGAGCTTCCTCACTACTAAAAGACTTAAGTGAGGTTAGTTAGTAAATAATTTTACAATATTGTAATACACGAGTGCACATTATTTTTTGAGAAATTTTACACCATTTTACAACTTTTTCAAAAAGAAAATCTCTTTCTTATTCTTAGGTTGTACATGACACAGGGCACGAAGCAACCTTATGCCCTGATATGGATAATCCTGAATCTCCAGCAAGTGTGTCTACTTTCCAACCTGCCAGCCACACAATGTCTAGTGAAAATGAGGTATGTTCTATTTTTGACTAACATGCCATATATATTTATTTATCTGTTTTCTTAAGCATACATAATCAATCTGAGCTGCATCACCAGAAATGCAAATGTAAATCACAGCAAGTTAGAATGCTACTGACTCTTTCACTCCATGTAAATATACACAATGACATACAACCTTAGTTTTAAATTAATGCACATTATTTCTATAACCAGAACCTACGATTATCTGCACCTCAACTAACAAGTAACTTTGACATTGACAATCCATTGGAGGGTTGTTCCAGTTTGATCCACAGAGATGACCCCGGCTTCAGCTCTGATAGTGAAGACAGTTAGGGGGTTCTTCCACCTGTGTACAATCAAGTACTCACCATGCAGCTTCCACAACTTCAAAGCCAGCTCCATTTGAGGTATCCATCATCACAAACTCCAAACAACCACAGGTCTGTGTCACAACCCTTTTTAAATACAAGAGCATAAAGATACCCAAAATTGTACATTTAAAAGGATGAGGATACTGTTAACATAAAATGTATATAATGTTCTATGTCATATATGCTGTACAGTAAATGATCATATAGCTCTGATAAAGACCAAAATAATACTAAAGAAATTACACAGATGACAAACGTTATGACTTTCTACAAGCTACATGATATAAGAGAAGAACAGATATTAGTGAATGCTACACTTTAAACATACTTTCTAGTTTAAAATTTCTGAATGGAATCGCATTATCTTATTTCAGAAAACTGATAAAGCTATCCTGACTTACCAGTCACCTGTAGTTACCAAACGGAGCTGGGATCCACATGAAAGCAAGGCCTTGATAGATGCTGTCCAGCCACATCTTAAGGACTGCTTGGTGAACAATTTCACACCCAGAATAGGCAACATCATTCCAATACTCGCAGGTGCCAACCTCCTTGATCTGTTGAACATGTTAAAATAATGGAGCAGGTTAGAGCCGAGTTCCGGCGCTTGAGGAATCACTACCATAAAAACAAAGAAATGACTTAAGAAATTACTTGTCTGGAACATTAAGTTTATTATGTCATTCATATTCAAGTCTATCAAGTACAGTGAACTTGTTTAACTGAAGTCTAACTCCACACACTTTGTTGACAGTTATGGATATCTTTGACTTATAACCAGCTGAATAGTAGTATTCATGAATGCTATGACCAGCAAAGTGGTTCTAGTTATTTGAAATTCTAGTGATACTGGCCTCAGTTGCATGGAGTCCACTGTAACTTATACTGTTTTTGACACTTTGTCAAAAGGATGTTTGGGCTACCAGTCATTTTAGTGTCACAATAATGACTTACAAATATGCAGTATTGTAATTTCTTTTTTGCTACATGTAACAAACATGAAAATACATGTAATGAAATTGTTAAAAATATTACTGTAATAGTTTTTCATGACAAAACTAAAATATAACACAGACCTCCGCCAAGGGAGCTCAATTTGGGGACTATCATCAAAATCCACCCTAAACTTATCTGGCTATAACTTCCTTAAAAAAAGCCTTGATCCAGATGATCCAGACAGTGATCCAAATCACTCCCAAAATCTAAGCACTTGTTCCATGTCTAATTTAGGACATTTCCTGAAAATTTCATCAAAATCCAACCATAACTTTTTGAGCTATTTGTCTTTAAAACTTACATTTCATGGATCCAGAAGATCCAGATAGTGGTCCAGTTCATCGCAAAATTCAATCATTTCTTCCTTTTACCACTTCTTCCTTTTACCATTTCTTACATATCCTAAAAGGATATCATCAAAATCCATCCTAAAATTATCTGGCAGTCTGGATCCAGATGATCCCAATCACTCCCAAAATCTAATCACTCATTCCTTGTCCCCATTTAAGCCATTTCCTGAAAATGTCATCAAAATCCATCCATAAATTTTTGAGGTATCTGTCTTTAAAAATTACATTTCATGGATCCAGAAGATCCATATAGTGATCCGGATCACTTCTAAAATTCAATCATTTCATCCTTTTCAGACATAACCTGAAAAGAAATTTCATCAAAATCCGTCCATAGGTTCTTGAGTTATCTTGTTCACAAACAAACAAACAGACGGACAGACAGACGGTCCCAGGCGAAAACATAACCTCCTTGTCGGAGGTAACAATCTGTCTGATGCAAAGCATATAATTTTAGAATTTGCACTGTATATTCTTTCCATTTTTTCACTTATGTATCATGAAATAAATACCATCAAAAGAGGAATGCATCACACTTTCATTTGTATCAACTCATTTCTCCATTTGCCGTCATGGCAGCCATTTTTGATTTAAAAACAAGGCCACTGTTCACTCCAAGCTTTCTCTTAAGATGCATCGACATATAATTATGATCAAGGAATATGGCACAAAGACATCTTAATTACGCAGAATCTCATTTTTACTATATCACCTGTGGTGGCCATCTTGTTTTCAAAATTAAGTGTTAGTTCTATCCCAAGTGTGTCTTAATAAGATGCATCCACATTAAAAATCCAGCTTTAAAACGTGAGACGCAATCTGCTTTTTACTATATCAACCCTGGCGGCCATCTTGGACTTCAAAATGAGGCTATAGTTCACTTTTAGCTGCGTCTTAATAAGATGCATACACATTAAAAATTTGGCTTTGAAACATGAGACACAAATATCATAATTATGCAAAATCTGATTTCCACTATATTGCTTGTGGGGGCCATCTTGGATTTGAAAACAAGGCCATAGTTTACTTCTAGCTGCATCTTAATAAGATACATCCACATTTAAAAATTTGGCTTTGAAATGTGAGACACATACATCTTAATTATGCATAATCGGATTTTCATTATATGGCTTGTGGCGGCCATCTTGGATTCAAAATGGGGCAAAAGTTTAGTTCTAGCTGCACCTTAATAAAATACATCCACTTTTAAAAATTTGGCTTTGGAATGTGACTCGCAATTGTCATAATTATGCATAATCTGATTTTCACTATTATGTGGCAGCCATCTTGGATTTCAAAATGAGGATTATGCATAATTATGACATATGCGTCCCACATTTCAAAGCCAAATTTTTAGTATGGATGTTTCTTATTAAGACGCAGCTAGGAGTGAACTATGGCCTCATTATGAAATCCAAGATGGCCGCCATGGGCAATATACCGAAAATCAGATTGTGCCTTGTCCCTACATTTCTGAGTGCTATCACTAACAGCAAAGATGGTTGAGGTATAAATGATTCTAAGTACTGATGACCTTGGATGAAATCCCTATAAAGGTCGGAGGTCCACTGTCATTTCAATTGAAGAATCTGGTACATAACAATAAGGACTGTATAAGGTATCTAAGTTACAGCAGACTGTAGTTGACCTTAAATGATACCTCAAAGGTCACACCTCAGCTTATTAAATATTTCAAGTGCCATAGTTCCTGCTTGGTATCTTGAAATCGCACAGTGCTAGCAGTAATAACAATGTTGCTAAAAAGTAAAAAATTAAAAATACTGATGACCTTCGATGACCTTCAGACAAAGATTAGAGCTAAAAGGTCATTTCAATTGGATCATTAAATATTTGAAGCATTTCATTCAGTGTATGGTGTCTTGACATCGCAAAGTGCTAGGAATAATTACAATTCTGATGTGTAATGTAAGTATTGGTGACCTGGAGTAATCTGTAAAGCAAGGTTCAAGGTCAAATGTCAACTCAGTGAAACATTTCAGTGCTGCATCATAGGTTGTCACACTAAAACACACACAGAAAATTAACATGAAACATATTTTTTAAGTGCAGTGAACTAAAAATTTTCAGGTAGCTTCTCTTCAGAAGGACAAATCTTCTACACAAAATGGATTCTGAAGCTGAAGAGCACCCAGTGCAAATAACATATTCCACACGGAAGGTACAAGTTAAGAGGCCATGAAAGTATATGCAGTGCCCACTTTGTCCTGTTAAAGTGTCACAGCTACCTCGGCATCTTGCTACAGTCCATGGCATCAGAGAATGCAGTGTCAAACTGAAACGACTTAAAAAATCCTCAAAAGTGAAGACAATTTTGTTCCAAACAGGTTTTACGTCTTGATAGTCATGTGCACAAGTTTTGCAGAATCACAGGAACTTCAAAACTGTACAAACACTTACTGAAGCTAGCACGGTCAGGCTACCTGTGGCCCCAGGAAGAAGACAGCCATAGTGAGTCCTCCAGTGAGGAAGAATTTGTTACAGGTGAGGTGAGGTCTATGATGGATGAATTCCAGTCCTACCTTTCCACACGGGATGGTGGCAACACAAAGGAAAATTCTACAAAACAACACAGGAGACAGGCAGAAACAGTAATAGGACCATCCACAGGACCATCCACAAGGTGTTCAGATGTTTGACAACTTAGTCTCCTTGATGCTGGACGGTGGATATCTGTGTGATAAATGGAAGAAACCAGAGGTTGGAAAAAGACCTTGGAGGGTCGGCACAGTATGTTCTTATTTATTTTCTTTGAAGTTATTTGTTAGAATTCTGCCTCACAGAGAACAAATACTTCTCCAGAGATAAGTGTCAAGAGGGACTCTTGAGAATCAAACACTGGGTTGCTGGACTTATCATTCTCAAGAGGTCAGGGAACAATATGATCAGAATCTCTTGACACTGGAGGACTTGGCAAAATACAGAGAAAGCTCAAATCTCCAAAGGGCATTCCAGACAGCCAATCGACTGAGTGATCTGAAAAATGCTAGTCACCTTAGTCTGACCATGATAGTTAACTTTCAAACAAGCTTAATATTACGATTGCTTCTAGAAAATGGACAAAGGACTGGGGCAATCATCAATGCAACTGTCACCGAATTCAATCAGGCCATTGAGAGAGACAGTGTTTGGGTAATGAAGGCTAGGAATCACTAGACATTCCTATACTTTGGAAGTTGCAATGTGGTGATGTCAGCAGAACTTCACAATGACCTTAACATATGGATAATTATTATTAGACCACACCTTCTGTCTAAAGTGTCTGAGGTAGATAGAGACAATGCCAGCAATGACAATGTATTCCTGGATTTACACTGGCAAGGCTTTGGAATCGTCACAACATAACCACTGCTTGAGAGCACACATTGAGGAAGCCTTAGGAAAGTCAAGCATTACAACAACTCGAATCCGAAAGAGCCTGGTTGTTTTGGTAAGAACAGGTCTTCCTTCCTATGTGAATATCTACCTTTTAGCAAAGAAATTTAATAATAAAATTCTTGTTAACTCTACCAAAAGAATCTTAAAATTCTTAAAGGTTAATAGGTGCTTATGTCCAGTCAAATGTCTGAAACTACCAGATCATTCAATACATACTGTCTCTGCAAGAAAACTTCATCACAAAGTTGTTAAATTTGCACTATTAATTCTTCTACAGCTGAAAGAAAGAGGTACATCAACAGAAATGATGAGGGAAGTAGCAGATCATTTCACTCACAATGAACAAGCTCAGAGCTTCCTCACTACTAAAAGACTTAAGTGAGGTTAGTTAGTAAATAATTTTACAATATTGTAATACACGAGTGCACATTATTTTTTGAGAAATTTTACACCATTTTACAACTTTTTCAAAAAGAAAATCTCTTTCTTATTCTTAGGTTGTACATGACACAGGGCACGAAGCAACCTTATGCCCTGATATGGATAATCCTGAATCTCCAGCAAGTGTGTCTACTTTCCAACCTGCCAGCCACACAATGTCTAGTGAAAATGAGGTATGTTCTATTTTTGACTAACATGCCATATATATTTATTTATCTGTTTTCTTAAGCATATATAATCAATCTGAGCTGCATCACCAGAAATGCAAATGTAAATCACAGCAAGTTAGAATGCTACTGACTCTTTCACTCCATGTAAATATACACAATGACATACAACCTTAGTTTTAAATTAATGCACATTATTTCTATAACCAGAACCTACGATTATCTGCACCTCAACTAACAAGTAACTTTGACATTGACAATCCATTGGAGGGTTGTTCCAGTTTGATCCACAGAGATGACCCCGGCTTCAGCTCTGATAGTGAAGACAGTTAGGGGGTTCTTCCACCTGTGTACAATCAAGTACTCACCATGCAGCTTCCACAACTTCAAAGCCAGCTCCATTTGAGGTATCCATCATCACAAACTCCAAACAACCACAGGTCTGTGTCACAACCCTTTTTAAATACAAGAGCATAAAGATACCCAAAATTGTACATTTAAAAGGATGAGGATACTGTTAACATAAAATGTATATAATGTTCTATGTCATATATGCTGTACAGTAAATGATCATATAGCTCTGATAAAGACCAAAATAATACTAAAGAAATTACACAGATGACAAACGTTATGACTTTCTACAAGCTACATGATACAAGAGAAGAACAGATATTAGTGAATGCTACACTTTAAACATACTTTCTAGTTTAAAATTTCTGAATGGAATCGCATTATCTTATTTCAGAAAACTGATAAAGCTATCCTGACTTACCAGTCACCTGTAGTTACCAAACGGAGCTGGGATCCACATGAAAGCAAGGCCTTGATAGATGCTGTCCAGCCACATCTTAAGGACTGCTTGGTGAACAATTTCACACCCAGAATAGGCAACATCATTCCAATACTCACAGGTGCCAACCTCCTTGATCTGTTGAACATGTTAAAATAATGGAGCAGGTTAGAGCCGAGTTCCGGCGCTTGAGGAATCACTACCATAAAAACAAAGAAATGACTTAAGAAATTACTTGTCTGGAACATTAAGTTTATTATGTCATTCATATTCAAGTCTATCAAGTACAGTGAACTTGTTTAACTGAAGTCTAACTCCACACACTTTGTTGACAGTTATGGATATCTTTGACTTATAACCAGCTGAATAGTAGTATTCATGAATGCTATGACCAGCAAAGTGGTTCTAGTTATTTGAAATTCTAGTGATACTGGCCTCAGTTGCATGGAGTCCACTGTAACTTGTACTGTTTTTGACACTTTGTCAAAAGGATGTTTGGGCTACCAGTCATTTTAGTGTCACAATAATGACTTACAAATATGCAGTATTGTAATTTCTTTTTTGCTACACATAACAAACATGAAAATACATGTAATGAAATTGTTAAAAATATTACTGTAATAGTTTTTCATGACAAAACTAAAATATAACACAGACCTCCGCCAAGGGAGCTCAATTTGGGGACTATCATCAAAATCCACCCTAAACTTATCTGGCTATAACTTCCTTTAAAAAAGCCTTGATCCAGATGATCCAGACAGTGATCCAAATCACTCCCAAAATCTAAGCACTTGTTCCATGTCTAATTTAGGACATTTCCTGAAAATTTCATCAAAATCCAACCATAACTTTTTGAGCTATTTGTCTTTAAAACTTACATTTCATGGATCCAGAAGATCCAGATAGTGGTCCAGTTCATCGCAAAATTCAATCATTTCTTCCTTTTACCACTTCTTCCTTTTACCATTTCTTACATATCCTAAAAGGATATCATCAAAATCCATCCTAAAATTATCTGGCAGTCTGGATCCAGATGATCCCAATCACTCCCAAAATCTAATCACTCATTCCTTGTCCCCATTTAAGCCATTTCCTGAAAATGTCATCAAAATCCATCCATAAATTTTTGAGGTATCTGTCTTTAAAAATTACATTTCATGGATCCAGAAGATCCATATAGTGATCCAGATCATTCCCAAAATTGAATCATTTCTTCCTTTTCGGACATACCCTGAAAATTTCATCAAAATCCGTCCATAGGTTCTTGAGTTATCTTGTTCACAAACAAACAAACAGACGGACAGACAGACAGACGGTCCCAGGCGAAAACATAACCTCCTTGTCGGAGGTAACAATCTGTCTGATGCAAAGCATATAATTTTAGAATTTGCACTGTATATTCTTTCCATTTTTTCACTAATGTATCATGAAATAAATACCATCAAAAGAGGAATGCATCACACTTTCATTTGTATCAACTCATTTCTCCATTTGCCGTCATGGCGGCCATTTTTGATTTAAAAACAAGGCCACTGTTCACTCCAAGCTTTCTCTTAAGATGCATCGATTATAATTATGATCAAGGAATATGGCACAAAGACATCTTAATTACGCATAATCTCATTTTTACTATATCACCTGTGGTGGCCATCTTGTTTTCAAAATTAAGTGTTAGTTCTATCCCAAGTGTGTCTTAATAAGATGCATCCACATTAAAAATTCAGCTTTAAAACGTGAGACGCAATCTGCTTTTCACTATATCACCCCTGGCGGCCATCTTGGACTTCAAAATGAGGCTATAGTTCACTTTTAGCTGCGTCTTAATAAGATGCATACACATTAAAAATTTGGCTTTGAAACATGAGACACAAATATCATAATTATGCATAATCTGATTTCCACTATATTGCTTGTGGGGGCCATCTTGGATTTCAAAACAAGGCCATAGTTTACTTCTAGCTGCATCTTAATAAGATACATCCACATTTAAAAATTTGGCTTTGAAATGTGAGACACATACATCTTAATTATGCATAATCGGATTTTCATTATATGGCTTGTGGCGGCCATCTTGGATTCAAAATGGGGCAAAAGTTTAGTTCTAGCTGCACCTTAATAAAATACATCCACTTTTAAAAATTTGGCTTTGGAATGTGACACGCAATTGTCATAATTATGCATAATCTGATTTTCACTATTATGTGGCAGCCATCTTGGATTTCAAAATGAGGATTATGCATAATTATGACATATGCGTCCCACATTTCAAAGCCAAATTTTTAGTATGGATGTTTCTTATTAAGACGCAGCTAGGAGTGAACTATGGCCTCATTATGAAATCCAAGATGGCCGCCATGGGCAATATACCGAAAATCAGATTGTGCCTTGTCCCTACATTTCTGAGTGCTATCACTAACAGCAAAGATGGTTGAGGTATAAATGATTCTAAGTACTGATGACCTTGGATGAAATCCCTATAAAGGTCGGAGGTCCACTGTCATTTCAATTGAAGAATCTGGTACATAACAATAAGGACTGTATAAGGTATCTAAGTTACAGCAGACTGTAGTTGACCTTAAATGATACCTCAAAGGTCACACCTCAGCTTATTAAATATTTCAAGTGCCATAGTTCCTGCTTGGTATCTTGAAATCGCACAGTGCTAGCAGTAATAACAATGTTGCTAAAAAGTAAAAAATTAAAAATACTGATGACCTTCGATGACCTTCAGACAAAGATTAGAGCTAAAAGGTCATTTCAATTGGATCATTAAATATTTGAAGCATTTCATTCAGTGTATGGTGTCTTGACATCGCAAAGTGCTAGGAATAATTACAATTCTGATGTGTAATGTAAGTATTGGTGACCTGGAGTAATCTGTAAAGCAAGGTTCAAGGTCAAATGTCAACTCAGTGAAACATTTCAGTGCTGCATCATAAGTTGTCACACTAAAAGACACACAGAAAATTTACATGAAACATATTTTTTAAGTGCAGTGAACTAAAAATTTTCAGGTAGCTGGATTCTCTTCAGAAGGACAAATCTTCTACACAAAATGGATTCTGAAGCTGAAGAGCACCCAGTGCAAATAACATATTCCACACGGAAGGTACAAGTTAAGAGGCCATGAAAGTATATATGCAGTGCCCACTTTGTCCTGTTAAAGTGTCACAGCTACCTCGGCATCTTGCTACAGTCCATGGCATCAGAGAATGCAGTGTCAAACTGAAACGACTTAAAAAATCCTCAAAAGTGAAGACAATTTTGTTCCAAACAGGTTTTACGTCTTGATAGTCATGTGCACAAGTTTTGCAGAATCACAGGAACTTCAAAACTGTACAAGCACTTACTGAAGCTAGCACGGTCAGGCTACCTGTGGCCCCAGGAAGAAGACAGCCATAGTGAGTCCTCCAGTGAGGAAGAATTTGTTACAGGTGAGGTGAGGTCTATGATGGATGAATTCCAGTCCTACCTTTCCACACGGGATGGCGGCAACACAAAGGAAAATTCTACAAAACAACACAGGAGACAGGCAGAAACAGTAATAGGACCATCCGCAGGACCATCCACAAGGTGTTCAGATGTTTGACAACTTAGTCCCCTTGATGCTGGACGGTGGATATCTGTGTGATAAATGGAAGAAACCAGAGGTTGGAAAAAGACCTTGGAGGGTCGGCACAGTATGTTCTTATTTATTTTCTTTGAAGTTATTCTTAGAATTCTGCCTCACAGAGAACAAATACTTCTCCAGAGATAAGTGTCAAGAGGGACTCTTGAGAATCAAACACTGGGTTGCTGGACTTATCATTCTCAAGAGGTCAGGGAACAATATGATCAGAATCTCTTGACACTGGAGGACTTGGCAAAATACAGAGAAAGCTCAAATCTCCAAAGGGCATTCCAGACAGCCAATCGACTGAGTGATCTGAAAAATGCTAGTCACCTTAGTCTGACCATGATAGTTAACTTTCAAACAAGCTTAATATTACGATTGCTTCTAGAAAATGGACAAAGGACTGGGGCAATCATCAATGCAACTGTCACCGAATTCAATCAGGCCATTGAGAGAGACAGTGTTTGGGTAATGAAGGCTAGGAATCACTAGACATTCCTATACTTTGGAAGTTGCAATGTGGTGATGTCAGCAGAACTTCACAATGACCTTAACATATGGATAATTATTATTAGACCACACCTTCTGTCTAAAGTGTCTGAGGTAGATAGAGACAATGCCAGCAATGACAATGTATTCCTGGATTTACACTGGCAAGGCTTTGGAATCGTCACAACATAACCACTGCTTGAGAGCACACATTGAGGAAGCCTTAGGAAAGTCAAGCATTACAACAACTTGAATCCGAAAGAGCCTGGTTGTTTTGGTAAGAACAGGTCTTCCTTCCTATGTGAATATCTACCTTTTAGCAAAGAAATTTAATAATAAAATTCTTGTTAACTCTGCCAAAAGAATCTTAAAATTCTTAAAGGTTAATAGGTGTTTATGTCCAGTCAAATGTCTGAAACTACCAGATCATTCAATACATACTGTCTCTGCAAGAAAACTTCATCACAAAGTTGTTAAATTTGCACTATTAATTCTTCTACAGCTGAAAGAAAGAGGTACATCAACAGAAATGATGAGGGAAGTAGCAGATCATTTCACTCACAATGAACAAGCTCAGAGCTTCCTCACTACTAAAAGACTTAAGTGAGGTTAGTTAGTAAATAATTTTACAATATTGTAATACACGAGTGCACATTATTTTTTGAGAAATTTTACACCATTTTACAACTGTTTCAAAAAGAAAATCTCTTTCTTATTCTTAGGTTGTACATGACACAGGGCACGAAGCAACCTTATGCCCTGATATGGATAATCCTGAATCTCCAGCAAGTGTGTCTACTTTCCAACCTGCCAGCCACACAATGTCTAGTGAAAATGAGGTATGTTCTATTTTTGACTAACATGCCATATATATTTACTTATCTGTTTTCTTAAGCATATATAATCAATCTGAGCTGCATCACCAGAAATGCAAATGTAAATCACAGCAAGTTAGAATGCTACTGACTCTTTCACTCCATGTAAATATACACAATGACATACAACCTTAGTTTTAAATTAATGCACATTATTTCTATAACCAGAACCTACGATTATCTGCACCTCAACTAACAAGTAACTTTGACATTGACAATCCATTGGAGGGTTGTTCCAGTTTGATCCACAGAGATGACCCCGGCTTCAGCTCTGATAGTGAAGACAGTTAGGGGGTTCTTCCACCTGTGTACAATCAAGTACTCACCATGCAGCTTCCACAACTTCAAAGCCAGCTCCATTTGAGGTATCCATCATCACAAACTCCAAACAACCACAGGTCTGTGTCACAACCCTTTTTAAATACAAGAGCATAAAGATACCCAAAATTGTACATTTAAAAGGATGAGGATACTGTTAACATAAAATGTATATAATGTTCTATGTCATATATGCTGTACAGTAAATGATCATATAGCTCTGATAAAGACCAAAATAATACTAAAGAAATTACACAGATGACAAACGTTATGACTTTCTACAAGCTACATGATACAAGAGAAGAACAGATATTAGTGAATGCTACACTTTAAACATACTTTCTGGTTTAAAATTTCTGAATGGAATCGCATTATCTTATTTCAGAAAACTGATAAAGCTATCCTGACTTACCAGTCACCTGTAGTTACCAAACGGAGCTGGGATCCACATGAAAGCAAGGCCTTGATAGATGCTGTCCAGCCACATCTTAAGGACTGCTTGGTGAACAATTTCACACCCAGAATAGGCAACATCATTCCAATACTTGCAGGTGCCAACCTCCTTGATCTGTTGAACATGTTAAAATAATGGAGCAGGTTAGAGCCGAGTTCCGGCGCTTGAGGAATCACTACCATAAAAACAAAGAAATGACTTAAGAAATTACTTGTCTGGAACATTAAGTTTATTATGTCATTCATATTCAAGTCTATCAAGTACAGTGAACTTGTTTAACTGAAGTCTAACTCCACACACTTTGTTGACAGTTATGGATATCTTTGACTTATAACCAGCTGAATAGTAGTATTCATGAATGCTATGACCAGCAAAGTGGTTTTAGTTATTTGAAATTCTAGTGATACTGGCCTCAGTTGCATGGAGTCCACTGTAACTTGTACTGTTTTTGACACTTTGTCAAAAGGATGTTTGGGCTACCAGTCATTTTAGTGTCACAATAATGACTTACAAATATGCAGTATTGTAATTTCTTTTTTGCTACACGTAACAAACATGAAAATACATGTAATGAAATTGTTAAAAATATTACTGTAATAGTTTTTCACGACAAAACTAAAATATAACACAGACCTCCGCCAAGGGAGCTCAATTTGGGGACTATCATCAAAATCCACCCTAAACTTATCTGGCTATAACTTCCTTTAAAAAAGCCTTGATCCAGATGATCCAGACAGTGATCCAAATCACTCCCAAAATCTAAGCACTTGTTCCATGTCTAATTTAGGACATTTCCTGAAAATTTCATCAAAATCCAACCATAACTTTTTGAGCTATTTGTCTTTAAAACTTACATTTCATGGATCCAGAAGATCCAGATAGTGGTCCAGTTCATCGCAAAATTCAATCATTTCTTCCTTTTGCCACTTCTTCCTTTTACCATTTCTTACATATCCTAAAAGGATATCATCAAAATCCATCCTAAAATTATCTGGCAGTCTGGATCCAGATGATCCCAATCACTCCCAAAATCTAATCACTCATTCCTTGTCCCCATTTAAGCCATTTCCTGAAAATGTCATGAAAATCCATCCATAAATTTTTGAGGTATCTGTCTTTAAAAATTACATTTCATGGATCCAGAAGATCCATATAGTGATCCGGATCACTTCCAAAATTCAATCATTTCATCCTTTTCAGACATAACCTGAAAAAAAATTTCATCAAAATCCGTCCATAATTTTTTTAGTTATCTTGTTCACAAACACATGTGGCAGCCTGGATCCAGATGATCCAGTCAGTGATCCAGATCTCTCCCATAATCTAACCACTTGTTCCTCGTCCCATTTAGGACATTTCCTGAAAATGTCATGAAAATGCATCCATAATTTTTTGAGTTATCTGTCTTTACAAATTACATTTCATGGATCCAGAAGATCCAGATAGTGATCCAGATCATTCCCAAAATTGAATCATTTCTTCCTTTTCGGACATACCCTGAAAATTTCATCAAAATCCGTCCATAGGTTCTTGAGTTATCTTGTTCACAAACAAACAAACAGACGGACAGACAGACGGTCCCAGGCGAAAACATAACCTCCTTGTCGGAGGTAACAATCTGTCTGATGCAAAGCATATAATTTTAGAATTTGCACTGTATATTCTTTCCATTTTTTCACTTATGTATCATGAAATAAATACCATCAAAAGAGGAATGCATCACACTTTCATTTGTATCAACTCATTTCTCCATTTGCCGTCATGGCAGCCATTTTTGATTTAAAAACAAGGCCACTGTTCACTTCAAGCTTTCTCTTAAGATGCATCGACATATAATTATGATCAAGGAATATGGCACAAAGACATCTTAATTACGCAGAATCTCATTTTTACTATATCACCTGTGGTGGCCATCTTGTTTTCAAAATTAAGTGTTAGTTCTATCCCAAGTGTGTCTTAATAAGATGCATCCACATTAAAAATCCAGCTTTAAAACGTGAAACGCAATCTGCTTTTTACTATATCACCCCTGGTGGCCATCTTGGACTTCAAAATGAGGCTATAGTTCACTTTTAGCTGCGTCTTAATAAGATGCATACACATTAAAAATTTGGCTTTGAAACATGAGACACAAATATCATAATTATGCATAATCTGATTTCCACTATATTGCTTGTGGGGGCCATCTTGGATTTCAAAACAAGGCCATAGTTTACTTCTAGCTGCATCTTAATAAGATACATCCACATTTAAAAATTTGGCTTTGAAATGTGAGACACATACATCTTAATTATGCATAATCGGATTTTCATTATATGGCTTGTGGCGGCCATCTTGGATTCAAAATGGGGCAAAAGTTTAGTTCTAGCTGCACCTTAATAAAATACATCCACTTTTAAAAATTTGGCTTTGGAATGTGACACGCAATTGTCATAATTATGCATAATCTGATTTTCACTATTATGTGGCAGCCATCTTGGATTTCAAAATGAGGATTATGCATAATTATGACATATGCGTCCCACATTTCAAAGCCAAATTTTTAGTATGGATGTTTCTTATTAAGACGCAGCTAGGAGTGAACTATGGCCTCATTATGAAATCCAAGATGGCCGCCATGGGCAATATACCGAAAATCAGATTGTGCCTTGTCCCTACATTTCTGAGTGCTATCACTAACAGCAAAGATGGTTGAGGTATAAATGATTCTAAGTACTGATGACCTTGGATGAAATCCCTATAAAGGTCGGAGGTCCACTGTCATTTCAATTGAAGAATCTGGTACATAACAATAAGGACTGTATAAGGTATCTAAGTTACAGCAGACTGTAGTTGACCTTAAATGATACCTCAAAGGTCACACCTCGGCTTATTAAATATTTCAAGTGCCATAGTTCCTGCTTGGTATCTTGAAATCGCACAGTGCTAGCAGTAATAACAATGTTGCTAAAAAGTAAAAAATTAAAAATACTGATGACCTTCGATGACCTTCAGACAAAGATTAGAGCTAAAAGGTCATTTCAATTGGATCATTAAATATTTGAAGCATTTCATTCAGTGTATGGTGTCTTGACATCGCAAAGTGCTAGGAATAATTACAATTCTGATGTGTAATGTAAGTATTGGTGACCTGGAGTAATCTGTAAAGCAAGGTTCAAGGTCAAATGTCAACTCAGTGAAACATTTCAGTGCTGCATCATAAGTTGTCACACTAAAAGACACACAGAAAATTAACATGAAACATATTTTTTAAGTGCAGTGAACTAAAAATTTTCAGGTAGCTGGATTCTCTTCAGAAGGACAAATCTTCTACACAAAATGGATTCTGAAGCTGAAGAGCACCCAGTGCAAATAACATATTCCACACGGAAGGTACAAGTTAAGAGGCCATGAAAGTATATGCAGTGCCCACTTTGTCCTGTTAAAGTGTCACAGCTACCTCGGCATCTTGCTACAGTCCATGGCATCAGAGAATGCAGTGTCAAACTGAAACGACTTAAAAAATCCTCAAAAGTGAAGACAATTTTGTTCCAAACAGGTTTTACGTCTTGATAGTCATGTGCACAAGTTTTGCAGAATCACAGGAACTTCAAAACTGTACAAACACTTACTGAAGCTAGCACGGTCAGGCTACCTGTGGCCCCAGGAAGAAGACAGCCATAGTGAGTCCTCCAGTGAGGAAGAATTTGTTACAGGTGAGGTGAGGTCTATGATGGATGAATTCCAGTCCTACCTTTCCACACGGGATGGCGGCAACACAAAGGAAAATTCTACAAAACAACACAGGAGACAGGCAGAAACAGTAATAGGACCATCCACAGGACCATCCACAAGGTGTTCAGATGTTTGACAACTTAGTCCCCTTGATGCTGGACGGTGGATATCTGTGTGATAAATGGAAGAAACCAGAGGTTGGAAAAAGACCTTGGAGGGTCGGCACAGTATGTTCTTATTTATTTTCTTTGAAGTTATTCTTAGAATTCTGCCTCACAGAGAACAAATACTTCTCCAGAGATAAGTGTCAAGAGGGAGTCTTGAGAATCAAACACTGGGTTGCTGGACTTATCATTCTCAAGAGGTCAGGGAACAATATGATCAGAATCTCTTGACACTGGAGGACTTGGCAAAATACAGAGAAAGCTCAAATCACCAAAGGGCATTCCAGACAGCCAATCGACTGAGTGATCTGAAAAATGCTAGTCACCTTAGTCTGACCATGATAGTTAACTTTCAAACAAGCTTAATATTACAATTGCTTCTAGAAAATGGACAAAGGACTGGGGCAATCATCAATGCAACTGTCACCGAATTCAATCAGGCCATTGAGAGAGACAGTGTTTGGGTAATAAAGGCTAGGAATCACTAGACATTCCTATACTTTGGAAGTTGCAATGTGGTGATGTCAGCAGAACTTCACAATGACCTTAACATATGGATAATTATTATTAGACCACACCTTCTGTCTAAAGTGTCTGAGGTAGATAGAGACAATGCCAGCAATGACAATGTATTCCTGGATTTACACTGGCAAGGCTTTGGAATCGTCACAACATAACCACTGCTTGAGAGCACACATTGAGGAAGCCTTAGGAAAGTCAAGCATTACAACAACTCGAATCCGAAAGAGCCTGGTTGTTTTGGTAAGAACAGGTCTTCCTTCCTATGTGAATATCTACCTTTTAGCAAAGAAATTTAATAATAAAATTCTTGTTAACTCTGCCAAAAGAATCTTAAAATTCTTAAAGGTTAATAGGTGCTCATGTCCAGTCAAATGTCTGAAACTACCAGATCATTCAATACATACTGTCTCTGCAAGAAAACTTCATCACAAAGTTGTTAAATTTGCACTATTAATTCTTCTACAGCTGAAAGAAAGAGGTACATCAACAGAAATGATGAGGGAAGTAGCAGATCATTTCACTCACAATGAACAAACTCAGAGCTTCCTCACTACTAAAAGACTTAAGTGAGGTTAGTTAGTAAATAATTTTACAATATTGTAATACACGAGTGCACATTATTTTTTGAGAAATTTTACACCATTTTACAACTTTTTCAAAAAGAAAATCTCTTTCTTATTCTTAGGTTGTACATGACACAGGGCACGAAGCAACCTTATGCCCTGATATGGATAATCCTGAATCTCCAGCAAGTGTGTCTACTTTCCAACCTGCCAGCCACACAATGTCTAGTGAAAATGAGGTATGTTCTATTTTTGACTAACATGCCATATATATTTACTTATCTGTTTTCTTAAGCATATATAATCAATCTGAGCTGCATCACCAGAAATGCAAGTGTAAATCACAGCAAGTTAGAATGCTACTGACTCTTTCACTCCATGTAAATATACACAATGACATACAACCTTAGTTTTAAATTAATGCACATTATTTCTATAACCAGAACCTACGATTATCTGCACCTCAACTAACAAGTAACTTTGACATTGACAATCCATTGGAGGGTTGTTCCAGTTTGATCCACAGAGATGACCCCGGCTTCAGCTCTGATAGTGAAGACAGTTAGGGGGTTCTTCCACCTGTGTACAATCAAGTACTCACCATGCAGCTTCCACAACTTCAAAGCCAGCTCCATTTGAGGTATCCATCATCACAAACTCCAAACAACCACAGGTCTGTGTCACAACCCTTTTTAAATACAAGAGCATAAAGATACCCAAAATTGTACATTTAAAAGGATGAGGATACTGTTAACATAAAATGTATATAATGTTCTATGTCATATATGCTGTACAGTAAATGATCATATAGCTCTGATAAAGACCAAAATAATACTAAAGAAATTACACAGATGACAAACGTTATGACTTTCTACAAGCTACATGATACAAGAGAAGAACAGATATTAGTGAATGCTACACTTTAAACATACTTTCTAGTTTAAAATTTCTGAATGGAATCGCATTATCTTATTTCAGAAAACTGATAAAGCTATCGTGACTTACCAGTCACCTGTAGTTACCAAACGGAGCTGGGATCCACATGAAAGCAAGGCCTTGATAGATGCTGTCCAGCCACATCTTAAGGACTGCTTGGTGAACAATTTCACACCCAGAATAGGCAACATCATTCCAATACTCGCAGGTGCCAACCTCCTTGATCTGTTGAACATGTTAAAATAATGGAGCAGGTTAGAGCCGAGTTCCGGCGCTTGAGGAATCACTACCATAAAAACAAAGAAATGACTTAAGAAATTACTTGTCTGGAACATTAAGTTTATTATGTCATTCATATTCAAGTCTATCAAGTACAGTGAACTTGTTTAACTGAAGTCTAACTCCACACACTTTGTTGACAGTTATGGATATCTTTGACTTATAACCAGCTGAATAGTAGTATTCATGAATGCTATGACCAGCAAAGTGGTTCTAGTTATTTGAAATTCTAGTGATACTGGCCTCAGTTGCATGGAGTCCACTGTAACTTGTACTGTTTTTGACACTTTGTCAAAAGGATGTTTGGGCTACCAGTCATTTTAGTGTCACAATAATGACTTACAAATATGCAGTATTGTAATTTCTTTTTTGCTACACGTAACAAACATGAAAATACATGTAATGAAATTGTTAAAAATATTACTGTAATAGTTTTTCATGACAAAACTAAAATATAACACAGACCTCCGCCAAGGGAGCTCAATTTGGGGACTATCATCAAAATCCACCCTAAACTTATCTGGCTATAACTTCCTTTAAAAAAGCCTTGATCCAGATGATCCAGACAGTGATCCAAATCACTCCCAAAATCTAAGCACTTGTTCCATGTCTAATTTAGGACATTTCCTGAAAATTTCATCAAAATCCAACCATAACTTTTTGAGCTATTTGTCTTTAAAACTTACATTTCATGGATCCAGAAGATCCAGATAGTGGTCCAGTTCATCGCAAAATTCAATCATTTCTTCCTTTTGCCACTTCTTCCTTTTACCATTTCTTACATATCCTAAAAGGATATCATCAAAATCCATCCTAAAATTATCTGGCAGTCTGGATCCAGATGATCCCAATCACTCCCAAAATCTGATCACTCATTCCTTGTCCCCATTTAAGCCATTTCCTGAAAATGTCATCAAAATCCATTTAATAAATTTTTGAGGTATCTGTCTTTTAAAATTACATTTCATGGATCCAGAAGATCCATATAGTGATCCGGATCACTTCCAAAATTCAATCATTTCATCCTTTTCAGACATAACCTGAAAAAAAATTTCATCAAAATCCGTCCATAATTTTTTTAGTTATCTTGTTCACAAACACATGTGGCAGCCTGGATCCAGATGATCCAGTCAGTGATCCAGATCTCTCCCATAATCTAACCACTTGTTCCTCGTCCCATTTAGGACATTTCCTGAAAATGTCATGAAAATGCATCCATAATTTTTTGAGTTATCTGTCTTTAAAAATTACATTTCATGGATCCAGAAGATCCAGATAGTGATCCAGATCATTCCCAAAATTGAATCATTTCTTCCTTTTCGGACATACCCTGAAAATTTCATCAAAATCCGTCCATAGGTTCTTGAGTTATCTTGTTCACAAACAAACAAACAGACGGACAGACACACAGACGGTCCCAGGCGAAAACATAACCTCCTTGTCGGAGGTAACAATCTGTCTGATGCAAAGCATATAATTTTAGAATTTGCACTGTATATTCTTTCCATTTTTTCACTTATGTATCATGAAATAAATACCATCAAAAGAGGAATGCATCACACTTTCATTTGTATCAACTCATTTCTCCATTTGCCGTCATGGCGGCCATTTTTGATTTAAAAACAAGGCCACTGTTCACTCCAAGCTTTCTCTTAAGATGCATCGACATATAATTATGATCAAGGAATATGGCACAAAGACATCTTAATTACGCAGAATCTCATTTTTACTACATCACCTGTGGTGGCCATCTTGTTTTCAAAATTAAGTGTTGGTTCTATCCCAAGTGTGTCTTAATAAGATGCATCCACATTAAAAATTCAGCTTTAAAACGTGAGACGCAATCTGCTTTTCACTATATCACCCCTGGCGGCCATCTTGGACTTCAAAATGAGGCTATAGTTCACTTTTAGCTGCATCTTAATAAGATGCATACACATTAAAAATTTGGCTTTGAAACATGAGACACAAATATCATAATTATGCATAATCTGATTTCCACTATATTGCTTGTGGGGGCCATCTTGGATTTCAAAACAAGGCCATAGTTTACTTCTAGCTGCATCTTAATAAGATACATCCACATTTAAAAATTTGGCTTTGAAATGTGAGACACATACATCTTAATTATGCATAATCGGATTTTCATTATATGGCTTGTGGCGGCCATCTTGGATTCAAAATGGGGCAAAAGTTTAGTTCTAGCTGCACCTTAATAAAATACATCCACTTTTAAAAAATTGGCTTTGGAATGTGACACGCAATTGTCATAATTATGCATAATCTGATTTTCACTATTATGTGGCAGCCATCTTGGATTTCAAAATGAGGATTATGCATAATTATGACATATGCGTCCCACATTTCAAAGCCAAATTTTTAGTATGGATGTTTCTTATTAAGACGCAGCTAGGAGTGAACTATGGCCTCATTATGAAATCCAAGATGGCCGCCATGGGAAATATACCGAAAATCAGATTGTGCATAATTAAGACCCTAGAAAATATTAATATAACACATGGAAGGAGCTATTGGAAATTGTATACCTTTCTAATACAACATGTGCAAGATGAAAGATTGTTATAATCTGTGGCGTGTCCATTTTTTCTAAATTATTTACCATTAACGCAATATCTACAATTAAACTCCCCCTATGCCCGCCTATTTATAGTGTTCAATCTACAAACTACCTTTCATCTTAAATAGTCCCTTTTTGACAAAATTGTTAGTTAATTACACATAAAAATTGTCCACTTTATCGTGTGATCCCCTTTTATCGCTCACATTCTCCGTTATCGGGGACCATCAACCTCACAATACACACCTGCTAATCACACAATTCCCCAGATTTCATGTTCAGTTTCAAATATAAAACCCTCGAAGTTCTCAAAAAATGATTTTCTTCCATATCTTAATGGCAATCCAACCAGTCATTGCTGCGTATCAGCACCACATTAATTCAACCATTCAATGTCCTGATGTTGTTCGTTTCTGCCCCTTCAAACCCCTACTACTACTTTCTGTTTACACTTCACCATCAAGTCTTCAATATTAATTCCACCTGCTCTGTCACCTTCCCGTCCCTTCATCCTACTTCTGCTTGCTGGTGATATCAACCCAAACCCAGGACCACCCAATTATCTGAATGTCACTCACGCAAACGTTAGATCCATAAACAACAAATACCTGGCCATTGCAAAATTCATTTCTGATGACACTGATCTCTTTGGCATGTCCGAAACCTGGATTAGACCTGACACCACAAGTGCCAACCTGTCCGAAATCACCCCACCAGGTTACAATCTTCATCAACAGCCACATGAGGACCGCTGCAGTGGAGGACTGGGTTTTTTTGTAAAAGATGGCTTGGACTCTCCCGTTGTTCCCACAAAGACCTGCACTACCTTTGAAAATTTTCTCATCAAGATATCCCTACACAAAGAATCTTTTTACTTTTTGAATATATATAGACCACCATCCTCCAGTACTTTAACCTTTTTTGAACAGTTTCAGTCACTTTTGGATGACATTCATCACATCACTGAAAATGTGGTGATCATCAGTGACTTTAATTTTCACCTTGAATCAACATCCTCAAAGTAGTATTAACAATGATAACATTTCCAATGTCCATACTACTGATGCTTTTTCCGATCATTTTTCAATTACTTGCACACTATATCTCCCAAACCGAAGATCCCATATCAGTGCTACTGTTTCCTTTCATAAATATCATAAAATCAATAAAGATCTCATAGCTTCTGATCTAATCAACAATCCATCCAAAGGATGCGGTCACTCTATGAACAATATCATACCACCTTGACCACCCTTATTGATAAACATGCACCATTTCATACCAAACATATCAAGGCGAAGTACATCCCAGGATGGGTTAATGAAGCTGTAATTGCGGCAAAAGAGACCAAGCATATTTTCGAAAGAATTTGGCGCAGAAATAAATCTCATTTCAATAGATCTCAATACATACAACAGAATCTGCATGCAGGCCAAATCCAAACTTCTTAAAGCAAAAATTCAGGATAACCACCATGACCCCCAAAAATTATGGCAAGTCCTTGGCGATGTGTTATACAGACTGCCAGCCAAGATGTTACCATCGATAAATCCCCCTCGGCTCTTGGCTGACAGATTTGTGGAGTTCTTCACAGACAAATTTGAAAAAAATATGCTCAACTTTTCCTGCTTCCTTGAAGTCACAACACATCTCCCCAGTCTCTCTTCCCCAAGTGCTTTCCACTTTCTCTACTGTACCCGAGGATCAAGTAACCAAAATCATTATGAAATCTACCAACAAATCATGTTACCTTGACCCTTGGCCCACTTTCCTTGTTCCAGCTAGTGTAGTGTAGGGTAGTGGCAGTCCAGCTACAAACTCACCATGATGAAGCTGGCCTTATGACTGCCTTCCAATCGGCGTACAGAAAACACCATTCAACCGAAAGTGCTCTCCTTAATATGGCCAAAGGGTCGGTTATAGCTCTTACCCTTTTGGATCTTTCAGCTGCCTTTGATACCACTGACCACACCATTCTCCTGGACAGACGTAATGTTTACTATGGTATCAGTGAACTAGCACTTTGCTGGTTGAAATCATACCTGTCAGGAAGGACACACTCGGTCAAGGTAGCTGGTATATTTCACATCCTGCTGCACTCCAGTATGGGGTCCCTCAGGGCTCCGTCATTGGTCCAATTCTTTTTTTCCTCTACACTAACCCAATTAGCTCAATCATTCACTCTCACAGTAGTATTAACCACCATTTCTATGCTGATGACACTCAATTATATATAACACCAACAAATTTCTCAATTTCTCAATTATATATAACACCAACAAATTTCTCTCACTCTATACAAAAACTAAAAAACTGCTATAACAACATATAAAATTTTATGTTTGCAAACATATTAAAACTCAACCCTGAGAAAACTGAGTTTATTCTGATAGGCTCCAAAAATAACCGTAAACAACTCCTTCCTCACTTTCCGATCAATATTCTCAGCAATCAGGTCTCACCAGCACAAAGTGTTAGGAACCCCTGGAGTGGTGTTCGACTCCAACTTCTCATTCTCAGACCATGTATCACAGGTCATAAAGTCCACCAGAGTTCATGCGAGAGACCTCTATAGAATTCGTCCCCTTCTGGACCTTAATACATCAGTTCTTTTAGCAAATGCATTGGTGAGCAGCAGATTGGACTACTGCAATTCCCTATTCTTATCACTTATGGATTTTGAGTTAAGAAGATTGCAGTTAGTCCAAAACTCGCTCTGTAGGGTTGTCACCCGTTCCTGTAAATACTCTCGCCCTCAATTGAAAAAACTCCACTGGCTCCCTGTCAAATATAGGATACAATTCAAAATAGGTCTCATTACATATAAAATTCTCAACCAGGATCAACCAGTTTACCTAAGAGAATTAATTCACCCCTACACCTCTTCCAGGAATACAAGGCGAAGCACCCCCAAACTCAAGTTCCTTCACTACCCCACCTTCGACGGTAAGGTTCATAAATCCATAAAACATTTTTCCAATTCTTTCAGTCACTATGCCCCAGTTCTTTAGAACTCTTTTCCCTTCCAAATAAGATACAGCCCCTCTGTTGTATCTTTCAGGAAACACCTCAAAACCCACCTCTTTAATTCCAGTTTCCCAACTTAGTTTCCTTACCTCTTGGTCACACCCACAACTCCGGATAACTGACCTTGAACGCCCCTCGACTCTCGTTATGATAATGATTTTGTTAAGTTAGTGCACCGAGTTCCCCTTTGTGGGGAGGATATTCCACCTGCAAAGCAGTAGATTAGAATAGATTAGATCCTCTGAGTCCATATATATTTATTCTACCTGTAGAACCATTTAGCTATGGTGGTAAAAATAATAATATCCAAGGCATAAAGATAGGGAGTGATCAGTACAAAATTGGGCAATATGTTGGTGATACTTTTTTACTTTTAGATGGATCAGAAAATTCTCTTAGAGAAAGTATAAACATTTTTGAGAAATTTTTCCAATGTTCAGGACTTAAAATGAACATGCAAAAGACAAAAGTGGCATGGATTGCTTTCCTGAAGAACGCAAAAAATAATTTATATCCTAATTTAAACTTAAACTGGGTAAAACAGTTCAAGCTTCTTGAGATCGTATTTACCAATAATGTAGAATTAATGATGGGTAAAAACTATCACCCCAGGTTAGCTAACATTGAAAAACTTTTAAATTCTTATGCAAAAAGGAAAATTTGGCTTATGGCAAAATAACAGTTATTAAGTCTCCCTTAAGCTTGTGAACACAAAGTCAGTCCTCCCAAAACCATCAGAAGAAATACTCAGTTTATTACACAAACTCTTTATAAAGTTTATTTGGGGTACATCGAAACCAAGAATGATACTGTCACAACTGGAACAGGATATTCTTGAAGGGGGGCTAATGTTGACAAATCTGTTATGCTTAAATGATGTCTTAAAGCTAACATGGATCAAACTAATTTTTTATAAAATGTGATTGGCAAACCATTCTTGAAAAATTAACGTGGCAAAAAATCAGATTTGGAAACTAGATTGTTATTCTCTGGATTACATAACTAAAATAATTGACAATTTATTTTTGGAAGAGGTTCTCATGGCATGGAAAAGGTATAAGCTTGATTTTGAAAAAAAAAGAAATAGGTGCCCCCTTTGGAATACTTTTTACTTGGTACATCCAAACCTAATTTTCAAAAAAAAAAGAATTACAAAAACAGGGTATCAGCTACATAAACAACTTGCTTGATGAGTCTGGAAATATATTTGGCTAGTTAGACTTTGTGCAAAAATTCAATATAGGAATTAACTTTGTGGATTTTTATTCACTTATCCACTCTCTCCCAAGACCATGGCGTTTAGAAATTTCAGAATTTAGAAAGAAATTGGATGACCAAAACATGTTACAGAAAGTACTGCTAGATCTATTAAAATTTGATAAAGTTTGCAAAAGAAAATATTGGGTCTTTATGAAATTATGTAATACTAAAAGTAAAAACACCAAACAGAAATGGAGCCATGCTCTCAATGAGAATATATCACATAAAACCTTCAAAAATATTTTGTCGCCAAGCTAACTAGTACAGTTGACTCGAAATTAAGGAGTTTTCAATTTACAATACTCCAGAGAATTCTAACAACCAATAATTTTTTGAAGATCTGTAAGATCCATGATAATGATAAATGCAGCTTTTGTGGCATAGAATGTGAAACTATAGAACACATACTTTGGGGATGTCGCTTTGTCAAAAAATTCTGAGAACAGCTTAGGGAATTTTTTTTAGGTAAGCTAGACCTTGATGGTGTTCTTAATGCAGAGTGTATTATTTTAGGAGTGTTAAACAAAAATTTAAAAAAAATTTAATAAATAATATATTCAGTATACATAAAAATATATTTATATAACTAAATTTCTGTCAAAAAAAATAATTTACCTGAAGCTATGCAATTGATAAAGGAGGTTATGGAAATTGAATGTAATATAGTAATTAAAAAAGGTGTGACTGTGACACGATTCAATGAAAAAGGTGACCCTGTCAGGGTATGTTTGTCTTAAGAACCACAGCACAGCCTTTTTCTTTTGCTTCCCCCCTCCAATGCATAGTGTGTTGTTCAATGTAAAATCTGTTTTATTAAAATGTCTAACTTTATAATTTAATTATTCTTGACAATATTAAATAAAACTATAATTAACATTAATATTTCTTACAAAAGTAAAATCTGGTTGTATAAGTATATTACATTGTTTGTATAAGTATATGCTATATGTACATCCTTTGTATTGCAGATGCGTAAGTTTTGAATGTGACTGGTCAGGAGAAATGAAAAAAAAATCTTTGTCCTGTCACTGCACTGAGTAACTTGTTAGCACTCACCCCAAGGGTTCCAATCTTTCCATGTTCCAAGTTAAAATGAATCAAACTCGGGTCCCTCTCATGGACAGTAAAGTCAGACGCATCTTTTCATCAATCCTCTGTAAACTAAACCTGAGCAATGCTGGCTAAACTTTTCACACTTTCCGACGTTCAATGTGCCATTGCTTTCAGAAATGACGTAACTCTTCAAAATATTCAGAAGCATGGCACCTGGACGTCGGATTGTGTCTGGAGGTATGTTAAGGATTCAATATATGCAGGTGAGCAAGTGGCTGACATGTAAAAAAAGAAATTGCCTTCTATCCGAACTACTTATTGGGGTTTGAGTGAACACAATAGTCTTTATAACCTTTTACAAGTAAATATCTTCTCATTTACTGCTAGATTAGCCTTGAATTTGACATTATATTGTCATAGGGGCACCTTTCCATAAGGCACTCTTATATATTTTCTTCTAAAATATCAGCCTTCCATCATATACTTGAATGTTATGTCCCCCTTACTTCTTTTGTTAACGTCACCCTAAATTGTGCCTTAGGTAAGGTGACCCTATGTCCTGTTACAATGTTATCGTTCTGTAAATACATCTAGTGTAGAACCATTATTAATGTATTAATAAAATATATATAACTGCAATGCTGCTTTGATCTTCTTAACTTTGCCTAAAAGTCACTCGTCAAATTCACTGGTATGCGAGGAACTGAGCATTAATGACAGCACACTGCAAGCTGTTATTGGAAGACTGACCATTTTTCAATGTTGTGATGAACATCTTCTCCTATTTTGTACAGTGATACCATTTTGGTGATAGGACGAAAAATAGATTTAATCCTCTTTTTAATCTTCTCACCTCTTAAAAATCTGGTCTTTCTTCATAATTCACAAGTTGTTATATAAGCAGAATCCTTTGATATCCCAAACTTCGTATACATATCCAATTGATTAAATATACCATGGAATACTAGATTGACTTTTTGTCATTCATTCAGTTAACTGGGGGGGGGGGGGGGGGCCTTATAAAACCATATAAGCATTATCCAATTTATCAGAAATACCTATATAATAAATAATAATGTCAAAGGAAGTTGCGTATTCACAAAACAGCAGCCGATTCATACTGCAACGTCACTAAAACAACATCCAATTAAGACAGAACACATGTACAAACACCATGACTTGACTCAAAGGAATAACTAACAACTTAAACAAAAGTATGTTGACTAAGAGGTGCTTTGAAAGGAGTTAAAAATACTCCACTTCTACATGGCCCTGATTATCGCATTTTAAAACTTTGACCTTCAGGAAAAAAAATTCAAAATCGAAGTTGAGATCTTGCAAGATATTTTCAATACGCTTTAATTCTGTTGACTGAAAATTCTAGAATAAGCGTTCGTTGAATGATTTGCAGGAATTACTGAGATGAAATGTCAGCAATTTTTTGCATTCATCAGATTCACGTAAATAATTATTGGGATTGAAAGAAAGACAAAAGGTGTCATGGTAAAAGTAACTTTATTTCCACAGTCTTAAAAGATATATATGAATTCTCTGTTTTTGTGACCTAGAATACCATAAGTGTCCAGAATAACAACAAAGTGCAAATTAACATACATGGTGCAAAGTTATTAAAGTTCTTATTCTCAGAATACGACTACTTCTCTTACATTGAAAATCAAGGAAATTTTAAGGAATTTGAGTTTTTCCAATTCAAGAGAATTCCTTTTTTAAAAATTATTCTAAAATACATTTAGATTTACTAAATTCCGAAACAGATTTTGTCATATCGTGGTGGACTAACAAGTATTTATTGACTTTTTTACAAATTGCACCTAAGTTATATTTAACACAATAAATCCAAGCAAGATATTGTATATTCGGGAAAATTACACTAATTCCAAGATATTAGGGTGATAAGCAAACGTAATTATGTTAATACAAAAAGTATTCAAATACAGTTGTTTGTAAGGTGTACAGTTGTCAGGCAGTGACAAAAGCATTGTGGAGATAAGTGGAATAAGGTCAAAAATCATATATACGTAAAGGATATCTCACCAGCAAAGAAAAATGAAAGCAGTTTATCACAGGAGAATTCCCATAATGTGGTGAATTTCACATTTTCTTCAACCTAGATCCAGGTCATCATACTTAAGTAATTTTGATATATTTACAATTTTTAAACCCTTTCTTGATTTCCTGGTATCTTGGATAAATGTTGCTTGTACTTGTCCAGAATTAGTATTTACCATAGCGTTAATTGTAATTGATTATGCCATCTTTTTACACATATCACAAATGGGTCACGGTGGCAGAGTGGCAACAGTCTCACCTCCCACCTCCGAGGCTGGGGCTTGGTTGTCGGCACGGCCTCAAGTGGGAAAGCTGGTAGTTGCTTGCTGTTGGTCGGCAGTTTACAGTACAGAACCCTGATGAACTGTATGTACTGGTTTCCTCTGCCCTTTCAACTACCCGTCGTGATATAACCTGTACAGTGTTGAAAGCGATGTAAAACCCCAAATAAATAAATAAATACACATATCACAAAGGATATACTGAAATTTTATATTCACTAGCAAGATTTTAATGTGGCCAAGGTGGATATGGTACTTAGATAAGGTGACCTTGGGTCTAAGTAAGAGAAGGTTTTTCACTTTAGTTTTTCTTGCATGTTGTATTCATAAAATAAAGTTATGAATGTTCAGTTTCATGATTTCTACTTGAAATCTAAAAATTACTTACCTAAGTTAGAAGTGATCTTAGTACTGTTGTAGAATACGGTCCCAGGCTCCTGGATAGTAATTGGACATAGATATGGCTTTAAAATCAACTCCATGTCACCCAAATACCTTTCCCTTCAAATTTATTGAGATAACTTTATTTTTATGCAAGCATGATATATACAGTTTATAAAATGATTACACATTGGCTTCGTTGAAATAATCATCTACATACACTTCTTGTAATTTGCAACCAAGCTTTTGAATTACAAAGGTTAATGATAAGAATTGCTTTAGTCTTAAAATGTGTATGTGTCATGTGTATGTTTTGCATTAAATGGTTTGATAATCAATTTTCCTGTTAAAAATAGGATGTCTAATTTTGACAAACATACCACATGTCCCTTCTGACTTTCAGTAGGGAATGGGACATTTGTCACACAGCACGTTCAATTCCTCACTGCGATTACAAGGTGAAAATATAGGACTTGAAAAATATATTACTACGCCACTGAATCCTATGTTGTACAAGACTTTTATTTATTACACACAAACTCTACAAAAGGAGTAATCTGACTTGAAATGTCATTGAAAAATTATTGTTTGTTTACCTTTTCACTTTACACATTAGCATACGTTATTAAATGGATCAGCATTAGAAAGAAATTTAATGAACAAACTAAACATTGTTTCCGAAGATATATCCAATGAAAGTTATAACGTGTCTAATTTCGCATTAAATATTATTTAGTTTTGATCAATAAAACACACGGAAATCTGCAAAATGTTTACATTAAGATCGCTTGCTTTGAAGTGACGACTGAAAAAACTCATCTTAAAAGATTAACATCTAGAACCAGTTAGATATTTACATCAGGTATCAGGTATCAGGTATCCATGTGCTTAATCTCCGATACTCGCGGATTCTAAGGCACACCATCCAATCATAATGTAAGAATCATATGTCGAAAACCATAGCAATGTCGTCACCAGGGGATCATCGGTGTTCGGTAGCGAGAGAAAGCTAAGGAGGGAAAGACTTCTGAAACAAGTAGGTTTTAAGTCGCCTTTTGAAACATGATAGCGTTGGAGCAGTTCGAATTTCCAGAGGCAAATCATTCCAGAGTTTTGGAGCATCATATGAAAATGACTTATTGAAATGAACCTTGGACTTGTGAACTGAGGAACTGTAGAAGGGTAAATACACATATAAAAATATAATGAAGGAAAAAATTTAAACGTGAAAGCACAATTTTGAGGTGTCCATGAATGTAAACCGCATATAAACTTTAGCGGAGCCACAAAGCAGTTTGACCCCACACCTGGTGACAATTGCTATTGTATTATGATACAATGTTAAGTATTTCTTAGATTTCAAGTAAGAAATAATGAAACTGAGCATTCCTAACTTTTGTTTCTTGAATATAACATTGCTAACAATTTTTTCGCAAATATAAAGTCTGGAAAAAAATTAAGTGGAAAACTTCCCTTACTTAGATCTAAGGTCACCTTATTTAAGCAAAGTTGTAGAATATGGCCCCTAATGTCTTAATGTCTTTAAACAAACGATGCTTACTCTATTGGGATAGATAGTGAGCAGTTCCTGAACCTTTAAACATTAACTGAATAGAAACTGTATACTCGGAATTTAAATTAATATTTGAGTACTAATATAGAGTACAAAGGTTGGGTATTTGTGGTGAAAAAATTGCAAAAAAGTATACTCTTTTTCACTTGAATATTTCAATTTTTCACCAAATTTACATTAAAATACGCAGTAAATAGCTCCATTTCTGAAACAATTCAATGACAAATGGTTTATTTCATTGTTTTAATTATTGTACTCATGTAAAAGTGTCATGTAAAATATAGCATCAGAGAAGCTCATGTCGCACAGCCTGGGAAAACGGCATTGGACACAATGAGATATAGAAGAGATGAAAAAGTACAAAGATAAGCAGTTTTTTTCAGAACATGTGTACGTTATCTATAGATGCGGGTGTAATAGCACTTAATAAAAATAAAATGTATGTAAAGATAAAGCAATATCACAAGATAATTTACCAGATGGCTTCAGAAATGCACGAGTATGTAGCCCTACATAAGGGCTACAGAATAAAAACGTTATTTTATACAAGTAATACTACTCTAGTCATAGCAGTCTCACTGTATTTTGTGTGAGATAAGAATTAAGGCTTGCTGCACCAACACGATTCCCTCTATTCAGATGCAAGCTTTCATTGCAATGCAAAAATGATGAAACATATTTTTCAGGACGGTAAGTTACATGAAAATATTGCTACAATGTACCAAAACACGTAAAATGCCAAAAGAAATCTTCACTAAATAATTATATAAAAGTACCTTGAATGGTCAGTGTTACAAAAACAATATTAACTGTTATGCAATCGTGAAAGTAACATCAACCTGGAAGAAATCCGCTCCCATTACAACATTATGCAGGTGTTCCACTGGAGCAGATGATAACTATGTTTTTTTTTAGAGTCGGCACACAATGTTTACAAGGTCAGTTAAGGTCGGTTGTAGTTTCTCTGCCTGTCGGGGAGACAGCAAAATTTCAAACATGTTTGAAATTTCTACGACCGTTGCCAACCCTTGTAACAGACCCTAAATTCATCTACTTAGCAACAGGCTTGTTGGTTAACTTTAATCCTTGTCGGTTATACTTCCTGGCTTGTCAGTTAATCAAACAGGCCTGTCTGTAACAAGTATCTGATTTGTCCCAAATATGGACTTCCAGACTGTATTACAGTAGTATTACAGTACAGTCAGTAACTTTATCCGGCCTGTCTGTAAGTGTTCCCGAGGGGCCTGTAAAGTTTCAATTCCAAATCTGTGAGTATAAAAAGGCGAGTCGGCAGACAATCTGCGTATATTTGGGTTTTGACTTGTCGAGAGACAACTGGTATGCAGCTTTGATTTTAGGTTTTTCATTTTTTTTTTGCAAATTACCTTAAGTTTGAGCTAGGTTGGACTGGCTGGTAGTGAAATCTGTTCTATGAGGTTTCACTTTTACTTTTAATTTTTATTTTTTACAACAAGCTGTACATTTAACTGATCAGCATGCCAAGGGGCAGAAGGAAAAAGATTGAAGTACCTACAGAAACTCAACCACAGTTTGGGTTAGGAGATACAGCTGAGGATATAGAGAGAAGAAGGAGGGAGAGAGGGGAGAACGATGAGAGAGTGAGAGAGAAAGAACAGGATCAGAGGGACAGAGAGAAGATAGAGATGGTGAGGGAAGAAAGCTTGGAAAGGGGAGAAAAGAGAGCTCGAACACAGATACTGATGTAGAATCCACTCAATCCAGACAGAAGGGGCAAATAAAGTCCATTTTCCTGAGTCATTTAAATGAAGAAGCCACTGTGGAGTTCGTTAAACAGCATGAGGAACTTTATGATAAGATCAACGGCAGTTTCAAAGACAAGCAGAAGAAAAAAGGCCTTTCGGAGACACTCTCAACCACCAGGAACTTACCTGTCAGCACTGTGAAGAAGTGGTTCAAGAGACTCAATGTACCAGATTTGGCAAGCTCACTCAGACAAAGTCAGGACAAGCAACTGAGAAGAGCACAGAATGACAGTCCTGGCTGAAGCACAGTTTCAGTTTTCTACGAGGTCACATCAGAAGGGAGTGATTTTCCAAGTCTTCCACATTAAAGTCACCACTGAGACCTTCTGCATCCGAAGTCACAGCTTCAGTTCCAGATACTAAATCTGAAATGGAAATCAGCATGACATCAAATATTACTCATCAGCCTTCGAGCACCAGTCCTAAGCAATGACAGCCTGCAGTCGCCACAACCATCACTCAAGATCCAGTCTTAGATCAGTTCCAGCAGATGAGGTCAATGATTTTCACATTTCTGTGTGCATGTCAGGACCCCACTCCAAGTCCAAGACAGTTGTTGTACAACTATCTCCACTCTGAGATTGACCACCTGGAGGAGAGAGACTTTTTGACCTTCAGGAATGAGACAGTGAAACTTCTTTGTGATATACAGTACAAGGCCAAAGAACGCAAGAAACAGGTCACAACAACTCAACAGCTCAACACATTTCAACTTCCACAAGCACCACAGGCCACAGCAGGATGAGAATACATATTCACCATACCGGATTCTCAACCACTCTCTGTACCAGTTATGCAGCCTGCAACACAGCCTGCTACAGTGACTGCCAAAGTACAGCAACTGCAGAGGCCTGCTTCAGTGTCAGCACAGCCAAAGTCTGATATAGTTGTGGATGACCAACAACCAGGGACTTCCAGACAGCTGATGTTCAGCCTGAGTCCAAGCAAGACTGTCAACCTACCTTCAGTTGCAGCTGTACAATAGGAAGAAAGTCAACACAACACTTCCAATATAATATGTAACTTGGTCAGACTTTGAGTAGTTTGTAGTGAGATTTAGCAGTGGTGTGTTTCCATTTATTTACTTCTACCTTTAATTATTACTTCAGCAGGAGGTTTTGTTTCCCTGGGTGTTTGTCTTTTCTAGCAATTTTGGGTTTTTGGTTGATGCCTCTTAAAAATAGCAAAAAGGAGAGTTTGGGTGAATTTACAGTATCAATATATTGTTATGCTTTGGCAGAGGTTAGCACTCCAGGAGTGCTTTCTAGTTATTAATAAAATGCCTTGCATTAAGTACAAGCAGACTGTCATACTTACCTAGGTTGCTCTGGCAGAATTAGAAGTGCTGTTAATGAGCCACCCAAAGGTACAAGATATTGGCGTGCTGGGTGTCCCTGATGAGAGGTCCGGGGAGTTGCCACTGGCTTTTGTAGTGAAGAATGGTGAAACAACAGATAAAGAGGGTACTGTAATCCGATTAGTCTGTCTGTCTGTTTGTCCATGCTCGTAACTCAAATACTGTACATTGGATCTGGGCATCCTTTGCTTAGTCATCATCAGACTTGATCCATATCTGGACCCAAAAAGAATCTTCCAAATTTTACTTACTTTTTCACTAATATTGTGTTCTTATTGCACTCCAGACATTGCACCACATAAGAGCACATGTAAATCAAAAGGAAGCTGTGTAGTTGGGTCACCAAAATGATTAAAGAGGGGAAACCCTCTTTTAAATGTTTAAACATTAGACTAGTCTGTCTGTCTGTTTGTCCATGCTTGTAACTCAAATACTGTACATTGGATCTGGGCACCCTTTACTTAGTCATCATCAGACTTGATCCATATCTGGACCCAAAAAGAATCTTCCAAATCTTACTTGCTTTTTTCACTAATATTGTGTTCTTATTGCACTCCAGACATTGCACCACATAAGAGTACATGTAAATCAAAAGGAAGGTGTGTAGTTGGGTCACCAAAAATGATTAAAGACGGAGAAACCAACTTTTAAATGCTTAAACAACTCTACAAATAATTCATTCAATGATTTTTCACTGTTCTTATTTGTTTGTATTCTCTTTGACTTTGTCTAACCTCAACCAAGAGTTTTCTCGGCAGTCTGCTTAACTCAAAAACTATACATTGGATGTGGGTTGTATTTTCACAGAATTTGGGGATCTACCAGTGGCTGGGTCCTACTCAAATTTGACCCAAATCTGTATTTTGAGTCTCCAGAATTTATTTTTCCTTGTGATTTTTTTCAGCACTACACATGAGCTAGGGTTTGTCCATACTATGTTACTGTTTCTTTGTTATGTATATAGAACACCCTGTGTAAGTGAAAAAAATGGCATGGCTACTTAATAGGACATAAATACCCAAACCTTGATCTTTGACCCAGTAGGGAAACACAGTCACCTAGAAATACAGATGACTGCTCAACCCCTGGTATAGGCAGAAACAAAACAGTTTCTGATGACAACTTAAAATGATCTCCATATGTCATTGGGTCTTATTCCCAGATCCAGGCTAAAGAACCACAGAGACTGTAATAAATGGTCATCCTTGAGACTCGCTCTATTATAAAGGAGAATATCAGGCACTTAAACTTGGACTGTACTTGCCTGTTAAATAGCCCTGTGGGTCCTGTGTAATATTTTTGTAATATATAACAATATTTTGGCTAAGAGTAAATGCCCAAATACAGTAATGCTATACAGCCCCTTCACACTACAGACGGTACATATAAGAAGTTTACTCGGTGGAGGAACTGCCTCTCAGGATGCTTCATATCTTTTCAGATTTCATGTACCCATGATATTGGTACTGTGCTATCATGGTAGTTGCCATGGCTTATAGAAGGTTGTATCTTTGTCTTTCTTTGGTATCAGATGTTTGTATGACAGCTATATAAGGTGAGCGGAGGTAAATGGAGGTTGTCTCACGGTGACATACATTTGCACAACTCTCATGCTAGTTGTGACTAGTTACTGACAGTTACACACCATGTGCTGTCAGAGGCCACACGAGTTATACCTTATTTAATCTTCAGTTACCGTGTGAAGAGTGTATCTAAAGCCCCTTTCACACTACAGGTGGTACGTCCCGTGGTAGAATTTTTACTCGACGGTGGAACCGCTTCCCAGGTCGCCTCATTTCATCCGAGTTGTTCACACTACACTGATTGGATACTATTTTAACCACGAATAACAGTAGAATGACAGTACTACAGATGTTGGTCACCAAGAAGCAACCTTCATTATCCTGAACGCACCTTCGGTAGCCATCGGACAAACACGTGGTGGAACAATCATTACCTTAACTCACCTTATGTCGCCGTACTACACGGAAAGATGACCAAATCACAACCTTATGTACACTATGGACCACACCTTCGTTTACCGTAGTCAAGACAGAGATGTTTCATCAAACCCAACCTACCATGGGTGAATAGGGTATAAACAAAGTGTGAAAAGGGTATAAGGAAGATCACTGAAATGGACTGACAGGGACAAAGACTTACACATAGAGAGATGGTGATAGGGTGGACTGACGGGAAAATGATGTTGAGTAATGGTTAGAAATTCAGAGGTGGTTGTTCATTTGTCTGTTTGTTTGTCAGCAGAATTGCTCATATACTACCGTTCAAATCTTGTGAATCAAATGGGAGGATGGATCTTTGTCCAACTTAGATCCCATCAAATTTTGAGAGTGATCCAGATCCCCGCCTGGATACATAAAATATCAAAGATGAAGATTTTCCTGTTTATTCTTGTACTCCAAGCTCTTGTTTGTTTTATTTTCCAGAGACAACAGCCCCATTCAAGCACTTGAAGGGAGGAATATTATTAGTGTCTGACATTCCTAGGCTTCCCAGTGGAAAAATAATCAGATGAAAGCTGAAGGAAATGGCCACCAAAAGTCATCTCTGAGTTTTAAATTTAAATAATTCATTAAAATGTTGTGTGATGAACAGTCTTTAAACCAAAGATTTTTATAGTACTTATGTCGTTTTGCAATTTGTTATTATCAGAGTTATTATAATGAAGATTATTTTCAAAAGTTGTGTTTTGTAAATTGCAAAAATATGTGACCATATTTAGTCTAACTTAATCTTATGTATTTCTTTGCTGGTGTAATATATTCCACACTCAGGGGAACTCTGGACTAAAGCTTACACCCGACTGTATGTCCACATACGCGCTGACCATGGCCAAAATGTGCTAAGATTGAAGAACATTGTACTCACACCAAATGCACGTAAAATATACATTACCTGTATATTTGCATGACACAAATAGCACTCCATGACCTAACAGAAAGAACTTTGTATGCAAATTATGTACTGCGTGCCTGTAGAAACAACTGACAAGCAGCCAGGTAACCAAGTTTACTTGTTATCTCAAAAGATGTCCTTGGAAACATCTACTTCCCCCACAAACTGTCCACGGCTGTAAATTAAAGGTCCCATGTGTTTTTAGCCCACAGCCCTTAAGGGCTGTTGGGGTATTGTTGTCACCCATGGTGGCCGGATGGGTGGGCAGCGGGAAAAAGTTTGTCCGGGCTGTATCTCAGAAACTGTAAGGTGTAGGAAGTTAATACTTGGTAGGGACATTGGTTTGGGGGGTGTAGGTGTGAAACATCATTGTGTGACCTTGATTTGACCTTTGACCTTGCCGTAGTGACCGTGACCTATAAAATCTTGTCCGGGCTATATCTTGAAAAATGTAAGGTGTAGGAAGTTGATACTTGGTCGGGATATTGGTTAGGGGTTGTAGATGTGCAACATCATGATGTGACCTTGATTTGACCTTTGTCCTTGCCGCAGTGAACTTGAATTTGAAAATCTTGTCCGGGCTATATCTCAGAAACCGTGAGGTGTAGGAAGTTAATACTTGGTAGGGACATTGGTTAGGGGGTGATGTGCAACGTCATGGTGTGACCTTGATTTGACCTTTGTCCTTGCCGTAGTGATCTTGACCTGTAAAATCTTATCTGGGCTATATCTCAGAGACTGTAAGGAATATGAAGTTGATACTTGGTAGGGACATTGTATTGCCACATCTGTATGTATGGGTAATATTAAAAAAATTCAAACCATAATTCGATCATGTAAACATGTATAAACATAGGAGAGGTTTATTTGTGTTAGGTCACTTTGGTATGTTTGGTCAATATTCAAACAATCCCAACCATAATTCCACTGTGCAGGATGTGTATACGTTAACAGCTTGCAGAACAAGCAGACTTGTGAGTTCTTTTTGACCTGAAGGTATTTCTGTCAATCCCAGACTTGCAGATTTTTGTTAATATCTAACCCTGATAGGGGGTTTAGTTGTGCTTCATGGTGTGATCTTGTCCATGGCTCTGAAAGTATCCCGTTTTTGTACTGTTTCACTACTTGTATATCTCATTGTGTTGAAAATTATTTCCCCAGGCAGTAGGGTATGGGCATCTCTGATGCTATTTTTACATGTATGGCAAGATATAAAGTGTAGCTTTAAGTAACAAAAAAGAGACCCAAAATAATAGTCAAGTTATGTTCTGGGCGAGTAATCTTAACTAAGTATAAATGGAGGGAATGTACCAAGTGGGTAAGCTTGAGTAGAAGGTGTAGGCTTTAAGATTCTTCCTAAAAGATTTACTGATAGATTGGTTCTAGTGTAAAGAGACTGAGAGTTTGGAAAAGATGGTGCAAAATTAGTGAAACAATCAGATTTCTGGACTTAAAAGTCAAAGCAGGTATTTGAAGGAACTTAAATTTTGGGCAACTGTGCCTGATATGTCCAGATGAATTGTACAAATCTTTCAGAAGTTTTTGCGTTTGTTTAGCCAAATGTTGAACTGCATTGCTGTATTTTCTTATTAACCAGGCACTGGATATGACCTGTATATGGGGAATATACAGAGCGAAATATTTTTTTTATTTATTTTTTTTGTCACTTGAGTTCTGTAAATCTTTTTTTTATATTTTTATTTCTTTTCAGTTTAATGGCCAAAACATTTCATCCATGATACAGTGGCCTAAAATTTTCATTTCATTAGTCACTGTGACAGGAATGTCAATTTTGCTTTTATCCATTCCCTTATTTGATTCCAAAATAATTGTACTGGGTTACATTCAGAAAATAAATGGCAAATTCTCTGCTCTGCTTGCTCACAAAGGTTACAAGTACTGTTATTGGAAATGTTGACTTTAAACAAATGTTCCTTTGTAGGAACAATATTAAAAAGTATTTTGTATTGCATGCTAATAACTGCATTATCTAGTACACATTTGAAGGTAGATTTATATATGTTATTCCAAAATACAGGTTTATTTTCTGTTTCAACTAGAAACGTCCAGAAAATTTCACGTAGTGGTAAAGTCTGTTGTTTTGAATTTAGAAAAATATTATAAAATTCTCTACATCCCCTGTTTTGTTTTAACAAAATTTTAAGATGATTAAGACAATTTGGATGTTGTAATTTTGAGGGATTTTCATCCTTAAAATCCCTAGTGGATGATTTTATTAGTTTCCTGATTCTGAAAAAGAGGAATATATTTACATTAACATTGAAAGTAGACTTCATACTTTCTAATGTCATAGTTGTACCTTCTTCTGTCATCATATCTCCCACAAACATAATGCCTTTTTTAACCTATGTTGCAAAGAATAAAGGCTCCTTTGAAAAGTGACTATTGTACCAAATACAGGACTGCAGTAGTTCCTGTTTTGTCTTTGGAATATTTAATTGGCATAATTTTGACCAATTTGAAAAGACATTTGACCAAAATTTATTTTTAGCCTTCTGTGACATTTGTTCAGACCAGTCCCCTCCTAGATTAAAAATACTGTTTAATCCATCATGTGTTGAAGACAAAAGTATTTTCCATTCAGTTTCCTGTTGAAACAGAATTCTTTTTATCCAGTTAACTTTTAAAGCTTTCTCAAAGCTAAAAATATTTATCATTTTTATTCCCCCACTCATATAATCTAAACATATTGTGCTTCTTTTTATCTTGTCAGGTTTCCTATTCCATAGACATTTTAAAAAACAGTCATTTATGATTTTTAAAAAATCTTCAGATACAGGTAGTGATGTTAGAAGGTGAACAAGTTTTGAAAGGAGAAAAGTTTTACTCACTGTTACCTTTCCAATGACTGACAGATTACGACATTCCCATTTTTTCATTTCTGTCATAATACTGTGATAAACTTTGTTAAAGTTTAACTCTGGTATTTTTGGAATGTTGACTGAGAATTCTAGGCCTAAGATTGAAAAAATTGTGTTCCCCCAATTTAATTTGTGCGGTGTTTGAAGTTTTTCTTTCGAAAATTTTTTACGCCCTATCCAAATCATTTTAGTTTTCTCCTTGTTCATTTTCAGTCCAGTGAAGTTACCAAAAATTTCTAGAGTATTAAGGGCTGCCTGCAGGGAAGCAATTGATCCATTTAGAAAAAGGGTAGTATCATCTGCAAATATTTTTGTTTTCAGTGGTGAATCCATTCCATGGATAACTTGTGTCAAGAAATACCGATTTGTAGTTAATATTTTGGAAACCATGTAACCTACAAATAAGTTATATATAAATCATTATAAAGGTATTTTACAGCATTTCTGCATATATTTATTGCATGAAAGTTCATGCAAAAATGGCCGAGAAATTTCAAAATTGAGGTTTTGTATTCGTTGGTGGCCCTGTATAATATGTCAGATGCTCTCTCTAAAATTAAATTGATTTAACTCATAAACTACAAAATGGTTGATTATAAAAGCAAAACATCCCCTCATTATACATGTACACAAAAATATATCACTCATGAAGATTAACAATGTAATATTCATGCTACACACTCATGGTCAAATGACTGAGGACAAAATGCAGGTCAAAATTGCAAAGGTGGATAAACTGCTGACTTTATGCAATCGTTTAAATACTTAATGGAAGCCATATAAAATCATTGAAGAATATGTCAATCAAATGACGTTTTATTACAAAGACAATTATATAAGCACTATTATTTCAACAAGTCCCCAATTGAAATAACTAAGCATATAAAATTAGACAGTGTTTGTTGGGAGATCTTTTGGACAGTTTCTCTGCCTTACCATTGACGTGCCTTCAAATACATATTTTTCTGATTTGACAAGACCAGCATTTCGTCCACTCCATCCAAAAATACACCAGCATTTTGTCCACCCTTACAATTTTCTATGAAATTTTGTTCATTAGCATATTGTATCTTAAGTATCTTAAGACTCTCCCCTTTTAACTCAAGCTTTCCCACTTAGTACTCTTACTTCCAATCACGCACAAAACCCTGGATTGCTGACCTAGATTCTCCCTTCACTGTGCTTTTGAACACTTCTTTTGTTAGAGCACTGAGTTCCCCATTGCTGCCAAGATATTACACCTGCAAAGCAGTAGATATGATTATACTGATTAGATAAATATATTTAACAATATATTTCCTGCAGTGAAACCTGATGTAGCAACCACCTTACCGCTGAAGAGCAACCACCTGCAAAGTGCAACCACTTTTGTAACTGCCTATGACATTTTCTATTTATTTTAACCTGCAAAGACCAACCAACTGCAACTAACAACCACCTATTATATAGCCCAAGAGAGCCCTGAACCTTTGAAGAGCAAACACACCTTCCTTAAAATGGGAAAAATATCTTATTTTGAAAGATTATTAAAAAAGATCATTTTTAGGGTAAAACTTTATAACTTTTGATAATACTTTTTCTACTGCACATAATATTTTATACATATGTATGGTTATTTGTACTTAGATGTAGAATTTAGATCTAAGTTTCTGAAAGAAAGAATTAACTTTTTTATTATACATGGAAGTTATTTTTCCAAAATGTGCAAGATTTGATGTTTTCATCACTACCTTCAATGATGTAAACGCTAAATTTAAGCTGTTATTAATAGAAACACATAAATACCATGATTTACGAGCTGTATGTGGTTTGGTTATGTGCAATTTGACATGTTGATTTCTTATAAATTATATCATTGCAAAATAAAAAAGGTCTCTAGAGTATCAGTTAGTGTATATTTTCTGTACAATAAAGTCTCCTTGTAAGTTATTCTGGTACTAAGGCAGATTATTATCTGAAGTTATTTTAGAAACACTTTGTAACATCCTCATTTATATCAGGTTGTTGACACCTGAACTTTTGGGCATTCCTCTACAGATCAGCTGGTTAAAGAGTTAGACATGATTATTTCTGTGTACTTTCCAAAAGTACTTGGAAGTGAGTCACAGCAAAGGCAATAAATAATATCTCCTGTATTATACATTGTTGGATGCCTCAAGGTCCCCCTCTCAAGGCAAAGCGAGTTGAAGTGTAGTAATATATTAATATGAGACCTAGGGACAGGTCTTTCTTTGAGGGGTGGTGTGTGATATTCTCACGTTATCAGTTTCTGTCCATACCTGGGCTTCCAGGGATTTCTCTTGATTTGGTATTGAGATCAAGTCCCAGCAGAATCAATGAATTTCTCTACAGCACAAATTACAAATACCATTTGGATAAGTTGTAGAAAGTTTCAATGGAATGGCATTAATTTAGAATTCCCACTAATGCATCAGAGCTGGATCAGTAGGTTCGAGGATCAAACATCACAGTTAAGGTTTTGTGTCCCATTCAAAATTATGTCATCAGAGTCAAAATCGCCATATCATCTTTGACTGTACCATAGCTAGAAAGCACTTGTAGAGTGTAGACATCAACCACTTGGTTGACATCTGACCCCCAATGCTTTAGTAATATTTCTGAGACATTGTAATATTCATCTGTAATGTTTTTTTTCTAAAATTACATAAATCATTTCTAAAACATTCTATTGTAAATGGGTTTTGTGCTTATCATATTTTAGCCTTTACAAAACATTTCCCTTTAACGTTTGAAATTATTAGAAATGTTTACTGGGTGGTGCACATTTTTATTGATCATAAATTTTATCAAATTATTATCTGATAAGACTATGCAATAGACCCTTGGTATAACATTAAAATGTGCACCCTATAAGGTGAGCAAAACATATTAGTATTTTCTTCAAAATTATATTGATTAGTGCAATATTAGTCAATATGGTGGCTGATCCTGGACCCTTCTCTACAGAGAAAAGTCAGAAGGTTCATTACATGAAACCAGAGTTTACTCTCATAATTGGGTTTAAGCATATTATACTGGGTAGCATATAGTTTAATTATGTAGATTTCTAGTATATGACTTTTGTAGCACCGAACCTCCATCATAATAAGGCAGACTCTAAGGGGCAACAGCCAGGAAAAAAGTAAATACAAAGTACAGAGAATGAACCAAAAATAGTGAAATTAAATTTGAGTTTTATTCAAGCAATTTAAATTTAGGAGATCCTACATGTAAATATTTTGTATATCCCAGTAAGGTACAGGGTAGAATTTAAAATTGGCCTCATTACATACAAAGTTCTCAACCAAGGTCAACCAGTTTACCTAAGAGAATTGATCCACCCCTACACCTCTTCCAAAAGTACAAGGCGAAGTACCCCCATACTCAAGTTCTTTCAAACCCCCACTTTAGACTGTAGAATTCACAAAACAGTGAAACACTTCTCTAATTCCTTCAGTCACTATGCCCCAGTTCTTTGGAACTTTTCCCCCTGTCAAGTAAGAAACAGTCCCTCTGTCCCATTTTTTAGGAAACACCTCAAAGTCCCCTTCTTCAACTCAGTCTTCTTCCCGCCTGGTCATACCCACAATTCTGGATTACTGACCTTGAATGCCCCTCAACTCTCCCTATGATCATGATTTTGTTTAACTAGCTCACTGAGTTCCCCTTTGTGGGGGAAGATATTGCACCTGAAAAGCAGTAGATTAGATTAGATGATTTACAATGCTACAAAATTTCATTTCTACGCATATAGATAGATATTAACATGACTTTAAGTATATTTTAAATATTTATAAATACAACTTTAAGTGACTTTAAGTACAATTTTACATGACTTTACATATAACTAAATGTATTTAAGTACAGTCGGAAACAATATCTTAACTTGGCAATTGAGCAAACTTTAAGGTACTTGGCAATACTCTCACCAGTAGTATGATCTTTTTGTATATTTGTCCAAACACAAACCATCAGGAGCCATGGCTGTGTAGCTGGAAAGAGACATGTGAGTACTGTGCTATTTGTAATGGCTTCCAAAGCATTTATAGACTATATATCCTTTTTTTACAAATGAAAGATTATTTCCCATATCCATTAATTAACACTGTAATTGGTTATACTCTCCTATATAATACATTTGTATCGATTTTTTCTTATACCCAAACCATAGTTCTGATTGTTCAAATTTTGGCAATGAATCAATTGACAGTAGCATTTTTGGTGGTTTGTAATGCAGCTAAGGGGTGCATGTGGAACTTCAATAAGAAGCTTTGGTCATTTTTAGCATAACTTTCCTGACCCACTGAACCATCCACAATGGCATTACCTATCCTATGTTTTGAAAATGAGGTTAAACATCAATCAATCAATAAATTGATAGTTTATCTAGCCATCCATCCATTTTTTCAGAAAGCAATCCAGTCATCCAGCCAGCCAGCCATTCAACATTGTGAAACTTGGCCTTGATAAGTACACACTGCATAGTAGTTACCATCAAAGTAAGATGTATCATATCCAAACAGTTTCATATCCAAATTGTATCTTTCTGTTAAGTTCTCCAGCACAGTCTTGGCATCTGGATGTTTACTGAAAAATGCTAGCAGCTCACCCCTCTCTGGATGTCTCTCAGCTTTGAATTCTAAGATATTATTCTTGTTACTTCGGTTCCTCTTCTTAGTGATATTCCTTTTAAGAATGGATTTTGAGATGTATTCCATATCCTCTGAAGTTGTTTCTGTCTTTGCTATAAAGCTAAAATGACAAAGATATATCCTCTGAAGTTGTTTCTGTCTTTGCTATAAAGCTAAAATGACAAAGATATAGAAAATAAGAACTACTATTTATTTATTTATTTTCAGTACGTAGAACAGGAATCAAAGAATGCCCCAAAATCCCTAAAAAGGTTCAGGGGGCTGGTTTCACAAAGGGTCTCACATGTAGCCTGAACATAGGCTATGTCAGGGACTTAGCTTTTGGCTTTGCTATGTCCTGGACTTAAATGGATTTCACAAAGGGTGATTTATGTGAGTCCAAGCTTATCGCAACAGTATTTTTTCCTGTCAAGTGACCATTTATATCTAGTCAAAATAATTTAGTATTTGTTTAACTAATTTTATCTTTGAAATAATGCCGTTTTTTAATGGAAAACCTTGTGACCATTTAAAAATGTCCAGAGACTAATTCAGGGAGATGTTTTATACATTTATTCTTCAATTTCAAGAATTTCAAAGCAGCCATGTTTAATTCTTTGTTTACAAAAGTTAAGCCACACTCAGTGGACTTAGACAAAGCTTAGATCTTGCAGCTTAGTGAAACCGTCTGAGTGTAAGACCGTAAACCTAGTCCGATTTTAAGACAAAAGTCTTAACTTTAAGTCTCAGCCCGAGCTAAGTCCTTTGTGAAACCAAACCCAGGGGTAGGTTTCACAAAGCTTCCTTAAGAAAAATATCACCTTAAATTCACAAAGCCTTCTTCCTCAAAGGAGACCTTGATTTAATGTCAACAAAGCTAAGGACCTTGGGTAGGGGGAGTTAAAGGAGGCTTTGTGAAACTGAATTTTAAAGTGGCCTTTGCAAAGGAAAAAATTGACCTTCCTTTACTAAGGGAGGTCTTTTCCAAAGGAAGCTTCAAGAAACCGGCCCCAGGAGTCTTAATGCAGATTTCAATCATCCTTAAGAACTTAGGTAGACCACATTGTGACTAAAGAAAGGATCCATTGCAATTGTATATTTTTGAGTCATGCAGCAGATATTGTCCAAAATCTGTTAAAAGGTTATAGAGCCTTACTCTGGATCTGAATCATCTTTGAGCATATAAAAAGTCTCAAGTTTTAATTAAAAATTTCTAGCAACTTTTGCAAGGAGTTTGATGGTACAAAATCTAATAGCTCTGTAAACTAACTGTGCAAACTAACTGTGTATATATCATATATTTGTGGGCACTGTAATTTTCCTGTGAAAATTTTTAGAATCAGGAACAATATGCAATGATCTGTATGTCCTATTTTTAAGACCAGATACTGCCTGTTGCAGATGATAAATAAACATTAGACAAAGAGATTTTGTTCTAGAATTAAAAATGCCAATCATCGTCAAACCAAACATAATTACAGTGGTTAATTAACCACTCCAATCTGATCAATCTCTAAACTAGAGTTTTTATTAATATAAAAGCATTTTTCAATCAGAAGAAATTACCCTTAAGTCTCTTAAGTCCTTAAGTCTCTTTACATGATGAAGCTGTTCCACTTTTCAGAATCAGCCATGCCTTGAATATTCTAAATTCAGGAGGGGGGGGGGGGTTATTAATACAAACACATTTTTCCATAAGAAGAAATTACCCAAGATTAAAAGAAATGAATTATAAATCAAATAAATGCCCATGGATTACTCCACACGCCCATCTGTAAAGTCCTTAAGTCTCTTTACATTATAAAGCTGTTCCACTTTTCAGAATTATCAGGAAGTCCATTCCAAATCTTAGGAGCATTGAAAGCAAAACTATATCCTAAGTGTGTGACTGATGTCTAATTAATATCATGTAAGTGGACCTTATGTAGTGAGTCTCATAAGATATGCATACAACATTTTAATCTATGTGGTCATTGTCAAAGACATAAAATGTCAGGCACAACAAAAAGGCTTGGGAATAAAACTGACCGTGAGACATAAATCAAGCACAGAGGCAAAGAAATATAGAATAGTATTACCATTGTACCTATTGGCACCTATTAATTACCTCTGCGATTACCTCTGTTTATTTGCCCATTTGTTTGTTAGAAAATATTACTGGGTGGTCCTTTTTCTAATTGGAGTTTGATAGGGCTTAATCTCCCATTAATGAAAGGGGGCTCTGAGATGCAAAAGCACCAAAACAGTCAACCAATTTCAGTATCCAAGGACAGAAATGAGGTTGAGCACCACAGAGAATGCCAGGGGATGTTTTAAAACTAAGGTGTGTATGCCTTGCCATACAGGTAGGGTTTAAGCTGCTTTCTAAAAGAGGCGATGGAGGGGGTTGCATGAATTTTATCAGGAAGAGCATTCCAAACAGTGGGAGCATCAAAAACACAGCTATCACCAAACTATTTCATATACTTATGAATAGATGGGTAGAACTTTGGAACAACAAGGAAATTACCACCACGCTGTGACTGGTACTGCAATGAGTATTGTTGGAAAAAGATATAGAGCAAAATACTTAGGAAAACCAGTGTAAAGAAACTTGTAAACAAGTGTGGCTGTTTTAAACATTGAATAATGTTCAACAGGAAGCCAATGAAATTTCTGAAGAACAGGATTTATATTGGTATATCTACTCATGTTTATTTTAGCTGCATTATTTTTGATACATTGTAATTTACAAAGACTAAACTTGGACAGACTCCTAAAGAGTAAATTGCAATAACCCAACCGACTACTGACATAGTCATTGGCCATAATAATAAAAACATCATTAGTAAAAAAACTGCTTGACATGTCTAAAGTCACAGAGTTGCACAAAACAACTTTTGCAGACAGTGTGAACTTGCAGAAATTTGAGTTAAACCATATGCCCATTTTCTTGACTGACTCAGATTGGCAGTGATGACTTCCCAAGATGTCAATTGTGAAACATGCTTTCAGTTTATCCCGATGTCTTTTTTAACCAAATAGTATAAACTCAGTTTTGTAATCACTCAATTTAAGTTTGCTAGTGGACATCCACCCTTTTGCATCATCAAGGCACCTGTTCAACTGTTCAAAGGAAGCAGATGTATTCTTACATGAGGGAATATAAACCTGGGTGTTATCTACATAAAAATGAAACTTTAAACCTTATTTACCAATCATCAAACTAAGAAGTTTTGTGTACACTGAAAACAACAAGAAGCTCAAACCAAAACCTTGGGGACTGCCAAACAAATGTTTGCAAAGATCAGACAAACCAATTTTTAAAGACTGATAATGCTCAAATAAGTAGGAAGTGAAGCAACAGAGCCCCCAACTCCAAACCAGGTCTGAAGACAACTAAGAAGAGTAGAATAATCAATAAAGTAAAAGGCAATAGAGAGGTTGAGCAATACCAAGGCCATAGGTTTGCCATAGAAAAAGCTAACTTAATTTTGTGGAAAGAAGAAGAACTGTCTGTTGAATGACCTCTTTTATATGCAGACTGGTAAGGGTTATCCAAGTCATAGCCTCAGCATGTTCAACCAGTTTTGACATGAATGTAAGGCCAGATACAGGGCGATAGTTTTTCAGATCATCAGCTGGAAAAATATGCCTGCCTAATAATCGGAGTAGACACAGCAGTGTTGCAATCATCAGGGACACATCCCTCAATGAGGGAACAGTTGACTAATTTTGTAATTGATGTTAGTAGTATGTCACTACATTCTTTTATAAAAAATGTTGGCTGTAGATCCAACAGGTAGAATTTTGTAATTGTGTTTCTAATTCAACAGCATCTTCAGATACTTGAGTAATGTCATTAAGTTTTCGTGGAATAGACAGAGGATGAAGATCATTTTCTTTGCCATATGGAAAAGTTATCTAATTTTCTCTGAAAGATGGATGCAAACTGGTCTGCCAGTGAATTGTTAGACTCATGAAAGATTCAAGAAATATATCAGAAGAATGGTCTTTGTCCAACTGGATCACTGTATGGATATAAAATGATCTAAAATCTAGATTTTCACTTTTATTTATTATTACATGCATGTAGGAGGTATACTCTGTCTGACTGTTCTTGCTTTTGGAATAAGCGTTTTATAAGAGTTCTAATTCGCTGTTGAATACAGCAGTTGAGTTAAGACAGTATTTCTCTGAAAGACACAACTTTCAGTGTAATGTGAAGAATTAAGAATACATCTGACTGTGAGACCTGAATCATGGGCCGTATTCATGAAAGGTCTTAGACAAACATTGGGCTTAAGTTGTCTATGTGTGTATGTAAAATTTGAGTCTAAGAACTGGTTTAGACCGTTCGTGAATACAGCCCCAGATTCATAGTCAATAAATGTAGGACATCTATACTCTTGCACCCATCTGCATTAACCAGTTTGAGTAACAATATTCCTCTGAAAACTTACCTGTTTTGAGAGGTTTATTCACCTTAGCCACCTAAAGAGAACAGCTCTTACTGAACATGTTTTGGGGTTGTTACACCGGCACATGTTCAACTGTCAAAGGAAGCAGATGAGATGAGGGAATATAAACCTGGGTGTGATCTACATAAATAAAACTTTATACCTCTTTTACCAATCACCAAACTAAGAGGTTTTGTGTACACTGAAAAGAAGCCCAAACCAGCTTTGGGCAGATAAAAGCCAAGGGCCGTCTTCACAAAAAGGTCCTTGTCTGAAGACAAGGCTAAAATCTGATTGTACTACTTAAATGTGTCCCACAAAAGCTGACTTAACTGAGACTGGTCTGAGCCAAAATTTCAGTGAATAAATTATACAAATTTGGCTAATTGAGTTTATGTTTCAGCACATATTCCTTTGGATATACACATCTTACAAATATACCAATATCATGATTCCTATTACTCTTGTCTCAAAGTTGAGACACCACACTTGAGAGTAAGGTCACAATTTCAAGACTGAGACATAGAAACGAAACAGCTTAAATCTAGTCTAAGACTCAAATTTGGCTCTTTTGGTTAAGATATTTTTATACAATTTAGCTGAGCCCTCAGACTTAAGTGATTTCACAAAGATTCAACTTGAGATCTGGCTGAGTCATACCCTCAAGTTTCAGCCTAGTAAGGAGGTGTCTCAATTAGTGAGCTTAGAGTCTCAAGAATCCTTTCTGTTAATCGTCCATAACTGTGTTCATACTTGTCAGCAATTCCTATTCCAAAGCATGTGCTTTGAAATAAACATAATTTTTATAGATGAAACTTGTGGGTCAGAAAAACGTCAGTTGAGTCAGCTTTTTTTAAATGGATTTGGGTTTCAAACTCAGTTTTAGCCCCAAATTGAAGATATGAGCTAGTGGGCCAGTCTGAGCCTGAGAGAAGGTACGAGACATTAATCAAGTGGGCCCTTGGGAAATCAAGTTAATTTTATAAAACATTACCTGTAGTTAATAGTACAAGGGTAACTGCTATTGTAAATGGAATTCCAATGAATATTTTGTCTGTCTCTGTACAACACAGTTTCTATAAATTGTTGAAAGTATTCCATTATATCCATTTCTGACATATTTGCTTGTCTTTTTATCTTTTTTGGCAACATGTTTCCACTGAAGTAAGATTCAAGACGCCTCAATGGATGGCGAACAGTTAAAATATTAAAGTAATTGTTTAATTTATACAAAGCCACACTTAATATATTCTCATGCAAAGCGGCCAGTCCGACCTCTGGAAAACGCACTCTTTGAAAAGGTTCAATCGGATACCGCTGCTTGACCGGTGAACTATCAATGACAAGGCTTCTCCATGATGTACAACCAGTCTTTTGAACTGCTTTCAAAATCACACGATGAAAATCATCCACTATGAAGTCCCCTGCTTCAATCTTTTGCTGAGTCAATGTCCCCACCCTGTGGGTTAGTCCAAGTGCAGTGCATTGCTTTTGTAACTGTACGAGGCGCTTCTCCTGTTTTGAAAGAACATCTGAAAGGTAAGATAAATGGCATTGCAGTCTTTGGAGAGTGAAACAATAGAATACCTAGGTTACATTTTTATATTTTTTTAGGCTAGGGAACACACCAGCAACAACTGAGCTGGTGCCTGTAAATGGAAGCATTCGTAATATAGTGAACTAAGTAATACTTAATGAAAACACTGACGACACTTTTTCTAAAGAATTCAGGAAGAAAGTATTTTTGAGTAATTGTTACACTGTCAGTCCCCATTCCCCCAAGACAGTGAAAACACAAATGCGGGTACCATTTATTAATACAATAATACTTAAGATGTATACATCACTAATACTAGATACTATATACAAGTCATAAAATAGATACATAAAATCGTTCATTATATAAGAAGTTAAACAATAAGGCTGCAAAGAATATATATTACTGTGCATAAGGCAGCCAGAAATAATATTTAAATCTTTACTGTGAACTTCAACTATCAGACTAGAGTTCATTGTTCATAGAGTTCAAAGGTCATGAAACAAGGTCATGACTGCACATGTTCACAGTTGATGTATATATGCATTGATTTACATTACTAAGGTCACTAGTTGACCTTGAAGTGACCTTCGACCCCGACAGAAGGGACGCTGTGAGTTGGCTAGTCAACAAAAAGGGGGGAAAACTAGTGACTAAGTTCAAAAGGTCAATTTCGACTAAGGTCAAGCCAAAGCCCCCCTAAACTGTCCAAGGAAGAAGGAACCCCCAAGGCTTACAGTGAATAAACTAAAATGTAAATTATAAAAACCAGTTTAGACAGAAGAACATTATAACAAATAAAACACCCTCATTCTGAAAGAAGTGAAACCCATGGTAACTGACCTCTGAAGGTCAGAGGTTGTAACTGAACCATTAACAAGGGGAGGGAGCGTGGGAAATTTCATGTTTGCCCTTCAAGCTTTAATTTCAAAGTGACTTGGGTCACAAACAAGTGAACCAAGAAAAGGGGGGGAACCAATGAAATTCAATTGTTTTCTAGGTTGCTGGGGTAACCCAGCAGGGATTCTAGGAACCCCAGAAGTTATGTAAAGGTTACCACATTAGACTGGTACTCAAGAACTATCTTAAGGTATATACACACAATAACTGCCTTGGAGGAGGACTGACACCTGGGATGCCTATACACCCCAAGCGACATTAGCCATTTTATTGTAATTTGAGCATTCTTCCCAGTCATAAATGTCAATTGACATGTCTCAATAATTGTAAGATGTATGTAAATTACACATTACCTTGTTTTACAACACTTTAATAATATTGTTTTATACAATAACTTAAAGTTAAGAGCACCAAATATGTTAGCAAAGACTTTGATTTAGTTGGACTACCTTCAGTCTGCTTTGAATTTGGGTCGGTCGCATTTAAGGCAATGGTATGGGATTCCCATCTAGAATGCAATAAAGGTGATATGACACAACTCAAAAACAATTTACATTTGAGAACAGTTTTTTAAAATGTTTGAAAAACTCTGGGGAGTGAATGTAAAGAAGTTACACTTTACATATAATAAGTAATGTAATAGACCTCTAAAATGTTAAAAAGCATATGATACACAAAAACTGCTGACATATATATTTTTGCATATAATGGTTTGATTTCTAAAAAGTAACAATAAACCTCTCTTTGATGTGTGTTTACACTACCTGTGGGTGAGGGCTTTTGTATTCTCAAGCAAACAAATTTACTAAGAATATTAACATACCCTTCCACATGGAAATATCCTCTGGTAAAAATAACTTTGCTGTGACACCACTTATGAAAGAAGCCGACTGTCTCTCATAATACAATACAAAAGAGATACAAATTATACCAGTAGCTGCAAAGATAACTATAATTCTGGAAACAGTGTTAAAATGATATGAATCCATCAGCCTAACAAAGGTTTAAAATGTGTTGGAAAAACTCAGTGTTTTATTAAGGAGCAATAGATGAATCTCTAGTATCAACAGCTTTCAGAAATTGATTACAGAGAAACATCTAAAATTTACACAACAATCAATAAGTGGAGGCTTCACTCTAACGACTGCTATGGTCCCAATACTATTTCTTTGTTATGAAACAAATCGTCAATAGCATCAAAAGTAACATAGGGTTCTTCCATAACTTCAGAGGTGGTTGAACAAAGATCATAAATATAGTCCATACTGGAAGTCTCAGATTTTGAGTAAGGTGTGGAGACTCGCAGTCAGAAGAAATTTCATACTTTTTCCAGTCCCATAGACATCTGCATTTTCAGCATAACTGAGCATGGCAGACATGTTTTTCTTGTATGCTCTGCAGAGCAGAAGTTTTATGAATCTCACATTGGGCAGCTAGAATGCCTGGTGTTCTTGGCTGTGCTAATAGCACTGTCATTCAACAGACTCAGTGACACATCCTTCATTTGGCCTCACTGAATGACCTGGACTCCATTGTCTCAGCAGATTATTACCTCTGCCTAGGAGGTTATGTTTTCGCCTGGGTTTGTTTGTGAGTTTGTTTGTGAACAAGATAACTCTAACACTTACGGACGGATTTTGATGAAATTTTCACAATGTGTCTGAATAGGTAAAAGGAAGAAATGATTCAATTTTGGGCATGATCCCGATCACTATCTGGATCTTCTGGATCCGTGAAATGTAATTTATAAAGACATATAACTCAGATTTTGATGAAATTTTCAGGAAATGTCGTAAATGGGACAAAGAACAAGTGATTAGATTTTGGGAGTGATCTGGATCACTGTCTGGATCCATGAAAAATAATTTGGGAGTGATCCGGATCACTCTCAGCAAAAATATGAAATAGAGGAGGAAAAAAGCAATATCAGTGCTGATGGTAGGTTTTGAAAGTCCAGGATATTGAGCTCCCGTGTTGGAGGTCTGCGCTCTCCTAGTACTCTTGTTGTATTTGAAATTAACACTTTATGGTATCATATTTATTGTATCAAAAGTCTAAAGTACATGTATATCAAACATGTTTGACATTTTTAAAAAGTTTCAGTTTTTTTAGCTTTCAGTCTGATTGTATTCAAATTATACAGGCCAGCGACTTCTGACGACTGATTTTGTGGGACCCAGTATGATGATTTTTTTAAGTCTAGCAGTATAGGCTATCAGTTTCCTGAATCTATCCTAAAAAGGCAATATACAGGCATTATTATACCATGGTCAAACCACTTGAATTGAACAGGCTTCCATAGTTTTTAGATACATACTATCTCTGGTTTCAAGATTTACCCGTTTAGATTGGCATACCCACCACCATAGCCACTTCTCGCTGGGTTTTGATAAGAGAAACAACCATCACATTGAACCTGCTGAATAATATTTTGCAAAAGATATGAAGTAAAAGTAGGTGTTTACTTCAGTCAATATATGTTGATTTCAGAAAAAGAGGAAAAACAAGGCCAAAATGGGTTTCAGTCTACTAGTGCGAGCCGCAAAGCCATTACAGAGATAAGTAGTGCAAAGAGGCAGTCACCCATCCAAGTACTAATGTAGCCCATTGCTGCTAAACTTCAGTGACGTAACAGGTACTCATCAAGTTACACCACAATCCATAAAAGTCCCACCCCCCCCCCAAAAAAAGAAGCCCCAGCCTCACTAGAACTCTTGCTTAAAAGGATGTAGATATTCAGTAATTTATGTTGATCAAAATATATTTTTAGATAATGGTAGGTTATAATTATACTTCACAAACAAAAAAATATATTGGTCTGTCTGTTTGTTTGTATCTTAATAGGATCACGCAAATATAACAGGCCAGATCTTGAAGCCAAAAATCAGAAAATGGGTCTTGGCCATTGAATTTTGAAAGTGATTCAAATCACTGCCTGGATACAAACAAAATTTCAAGGATCCAGATTTTCCAATTTACTTTGTTGAGCCATAAAAATGATACATGCCCTGGCATAAGTATGTGCTCTCCAAGTGCCCTTGTTTAATCCATTTGTTATTGTCACTTTGGTCACTTCTGCCTTATATGTTTAGCTGTAATGCTTGAGTATAGCCTAGGAGAACAACTGTCAATTGATTTTCTATGTTTTTATTTTTTTTGCCAAATTGAATTGATTTAAGAAGTCAAGCAGTAAAAAAAAATGCAATTTCAATTTTTGATAGCTGGTGTTTAGTAATGTGGGTGAACTGGCCTTTGGCAACAGCGCTGACAAACTGGCAAGGGTGGTTGATGTAGTGGAAACAATCACTGACAATATAATTTTTAGTACCATGTCATTTTTATTGATCAATTACTGATGTATGTATTGAGTGTATCTGTTGGCGAAGAACTAAGTTGGCAATAAAAAGATTTTCTAATTCCTAGAAGAAAAACAGTACGCACCAGATAGTATAGATTCTAAAACTTTTAGCATCTGATATTGGCAAACTTTATGCACAGTATTTATGATTGGATTTACAGACATTTGAAAACACAAAAATATATACTGCTTGTATTGTGGTTATAAGGTTTTGTACTTACCTTAATTTGTGATGCAGTTAAGAGGTAGTCATGGACACTAAATTTTGACAAGCGTGTACTACATCAAATTAATATACAAAGAAAATCAATATCTCGTTGATTAAAAACATAACTTTGTAGTGTTTGTCAGTTATTGATGGGATATTGTCAGTTATGATGTCAGTTATTTACACGTTATTATGGGATGTCAAAATGACTTTTTCATTAAACAATTTTTATATGTGCTGCAATTTCTCAACGTTTCAGAGTTTCCAAGTTCTGAAAACTTATAAAACTCTAAGTGGTATTAATAGTAATATACTATGGACATGAAATAAATCAGAAAAAAGTATCTAATCCATTTTTGCACACAGCATAAAATTAATCAAAATGTTATTGAAACTCTAATTTAAAGTACTAAACAGGAATACTGGGAAACAAGTGATTGTATGGTATTGTACATTTATACACGATGCAAGATATCCTATTACAAGACCCAAAGAGCTATTTGACATATCGTGACTGCACAAGTACAGCCCAAGCTATCTAGTGACTGACATTCCTCTAACTGTGAGGGAATGACCATTTATCAAAGTCTTTGAGGTTCTTTAGCCTGCCACTCTGGAGATAAGACCCAATAACAGAGGACGGCCATTTTAAGTTGTCATCCGAGTCACTATGTGTCTGTCTGTACCTGGGAATGAACCCATGTCCTCTAACTTAATTGGCGAGTGTTAACCACTAAGCAACAGTGGCAACAAAACTACAATGTGACGTTAATATGACTTATAGTAATACATACCAGGCAATGAATGGAATTCTTAACGTTGCTTTGATGATTTTTTGTGCCCCAAAAGTTTATTTCTTATCGACCAGCAGCTGTATTTGACCTACATAAGAAATAAGCCTGGACTATGGTTTGGAAAACCTGCTGCTGCTTTTGATTCATATCAATGACACATGACATAATTTTCAGTAATTGATACTTTTTAGGAAATAGTATACTCCTGCAACATGATCAATATTTTGAACTGCTTTCTGTTTAACCACCTTGTTGTTATAGCTCTTAAAAGAGATTCAGATATCTAGGTGGTGCACATATGCGATAGTGTATATATATGTTATATATGTATCTATGTCATTATCCCATAATATAAATTGTTGTAACATTTTATTTGTACTTATTTTATTACATTGATTGTAAAGGTGAGCCTACATCCAGCCGCCCTGTCTTATCTGTAGTGGTAAGAGGAGTTGCTCACTCTGGCTTACTTGTCAGTTGCTTCATGTATATATAGGTTGTGCAGGTGCAGGGCATTGGTGAGTGTTTGTCATATATGTCTGTGTAAAGTTGATGCTGCTGATGTGTTATGCTCCTGTTGACAGCAGTTGTATCCCTTGTTGGATGCAAACAAGAATATGTGCTATGCTTTTTGGGAAATGAATCGTCATTGCTAATAAGACCTGTATTTTGTTGGCAGGTTTCTTAATAAAGGGCTCTGGCTTACTAGTCCTGCTGGATGCTTACACCCAAGTTCTAGGGCCATCAATTTCACTTCCTTGATCATTCATCTGAACTCCAATGGGACAGTTGATAGCCGAAAGCAAAGAGATCTTAACTGATAGGCCTGACCATATAGATAGAACCTTAAATATTCCCTTTACCTTGAAGTCATAGGGATGTGGAAGTAAGCATCAGTTAAAACAAGTGACATGACCTACCCCAAATTTAAAAAGCAAGTCTTATGGATTCTGGAATTTCCATTTGAAATGTTTCTGTATAGAGACATAACTTAAGAATGCTTAGGTCCAAGTTGGGCCATCATTAAGTGTTTGGTTTCGGAACCAGAAACAATCTGTTGTAGAAGGCCAAGAAGATTTGAAGCAGGACCTTTTCTACCACCTGTTTTACTCAATGCGATGCCTCCTTCGGGTAGCCACTTCTGAAAGGATTGGCATATGGACTGATTATGAGAGGTGATCTAGTCAGATGGTGTCTCAGCTTGAATGGCAGGTTTCAGCCTTCCTATGATATGGAGATCACCCCTGGATTCGAACCCAGGGTGTGCCAGACTTGCCTAAGTCTTTGTGGTCGGCAAATACAGCTGATGGTTGATACACAAATCTTTGAGGACTTTTTCAACATTTTGGACATTTATAGAAGGATGGGTACAAAGACAATGATGTACATAACAAGTACACCCTGTTGTGGTATTGGAAAACAAAAGTCTAACTTTTTTTGACTTAGTCCTTACCTTTGGACATGGAACACAGTAATTGTTGTATTGAAAGTATTGAACAACTGGGAAATCTGTTACTCATGCATTTTGATCATGCTTGCTCTTGTCATTTGCCAGGATTTGAACCCATGACATGAAGCATGGAGACAGAGTAAAACACAGTTTGAGAGTATTTTATTTATCTGTTAGTCTAATTATTTATGATACTGCACAGCCTTTTAAAAATTGTAAAATAAAAAAAAGTTTTTAAAAGCACTATACCTCAATAAAGGTCATACCCAATGGGTGTAACAAAATAATATCACATAAGAGTGAAGTGTAAAAGTGCCATGCCATGTATATACTCCCACCAGTCTCGCATCGGCTGTATGCCTTGAGGTCAAGTAAGATCAAATCAAGGTCAGGTAAACATTCATTCCTGTAGTTTATGTCATAGCCGATAGGGAGTTACCAGGGTCAGCCTGGTTCTGCTTTAGTCCTAAATACGACACTGGTCTGCACTAGTCACCCAGTGAAGAGTCAGATTCAGTAGGGGCACCCAGGACACGTGGGTCCTGCCTGTAAGTCCCTGTTGTCTGGCAACACTCACGTCTATCCAAAACTGGAGACCAGGAGGTGTAGGACAAAGCCAGGTGGTCAAATGTCTCCATCTACCCCTCTACACTCGAGAGCTACATCTAACTAGAGACTTCCCCCAGACTGGGTTAATTTCCGGGGGTTCGGGGTCAATTGTAAATTGACACCGAGAGAAATGTGCACCTTTGGCACCTCTCACAAACTTGTTTAAGACAAAAAAATCAATTAAATTCCGCAATTTTAAGGGTACGAAATGTTATAGGTTGGCAAGTCCTGAAATATACAATCAATTAATGAAGGGATACTTGATAAGCAACCACAATTTAAAGTATTTTGCTGAATTCGAATTATAGCACTTTCCAAAAGTTTGTAAGAATACCAGTTCAATGTACGACAAAAACGCTATGAATACCCGTGTTTTTGAGGGTTGCAGCACATATTTTGTCAGTATATGTAACTTTTTAAAGGAAAAACACTAAATTTCTCAATTCACAAATGATAATAATTGCTAACCTGGCAAAAAAGTGGTTATTTCGTCCATTTGAAAAAAATAGAAACCCAGTAAAGTTACTTTGTATTAAGTTACCACTAATTAGTAATTTTTATTATTAAATCTAGTGTTTTTTCCTTCAAAAAGTCTTATATGTTGACAAAATATGTACTTAAACCTCCCAAAACAAATCACACATTGGACAGGTATTCAAATTATTTTGTGCACTCGCATTGAACTAGTATTCATACACACTTCTTGAAAATTCTATAATTCGTATTCAAGCAAAAATTTCAAAAATGTGACTGTTTAAAGTATCACTTTGTTAATTTGTTGTATATTTTAAGCATTGCCATACTAAAACATTCCCTACTTTTATGATAACAGAATTTAATGGATTTTTTGTTATATATATCTTAAACATGTTTGAGAGAACTGCCGTGTGTGTACATCGGTTATAGCACATTTAACGACTGTGGTAATATCAGTAATAATTCTACACCATTTATTCTTACAAAATATCTGCAGGTTCTAGACTGGAGGTTACTTGGATTCAATTCCCAGGGAAAATAATATGTCTGCTAACGGCTGTAACTTTCCTCTCTGTAAATTCATTCAAGCATAAAAAATAGGGGTTCAAATGCAATCCCAATAGATCAGATCATATTTGAACAGCAAATCTCAAATTCTTCCATGAACTGGATTTGTACCCAGAACTAAATAAATGTTCTTTAAGCAATTAATTAACGTTTTAAGTGCAAGTTCTAGGAAGGTTTGCTCTTGTAGATATATATATATATATATTTTTTAAACTTTTTTCTTTTGTCATAGTACTTTCATGAATTGTGGCATAGTGTGAGGAGTACCCATCTCATATCTGGAGTTAAGCAGCAATGGACTGAGTTAATACTTGGATGGGTAACCGTCTTACTTCTGGGCAAGGTATGAGATTGGCACAAAAAATTGCAGTGCACCACTCGTGTCTCTGATGGCTTCCTAGCTGATGTATCTAGATGAAAACAGTTTTCAGCCTTGTTCGTTACTATGCCAGTGAAACACAATACTACACATTAGCAGAAGCCAAATATGGACACAGTTTGAGAGACACGATAGTTGAGGTAAAGAAATAACAACATGTTGTTAGCATAACTCACATCTTTATTATGTCTAAGTCACTTTTTACACATATTAGAGAGGTTTAGTGTTACGTTTTGGTTATAAAAACGTAAACGCAAACTTATTTACGTCAGCAGTAGAAGTGTATCAGGTGACTTTTAGTGTTTTTTGGAGTTTATTAGGTTACGTTTTATACGTAAAGGGTGCCTTACGTTCACTCACCCCTATCTATTTTATTTAAAAACTACATAATACATATCAATATGCCGCAAACCCATAGACAGATAAATATGTACACCACGTTTTGGTCAGGTTTCCGTTCACTATATTTTCCCACATGAATACCAGAGGTCTCTTTACAAATGGTGCTTCTTTTTTATCACATCAAAGAAACTACGTTGACCTGCACTCTTTCATATGGACGTATTGCTAAACCTTTATTTTACAAACGTATCCACTTCAAACTTAACGTATCTCTTACGGAAATTATTTTACATTAGGTAGCTGTCAAACGTATCACCAAACCTCTCTAATATTTCCAGTGTTAAGGGCACATTAAATTTAAGCAATAGCTTAAACAGTTTAGCTTGATGCTACACAAGAGTTGCTGATAAAAGGTGGAATAAAAGCAAGCTAGTTGTTTTAACATTTACAGTTACACTTACTTCATCGTATCAAGTAGAGTCTGTTCTAAAATTGTTTAATCTGCAAAATTTCAAACATATTGTGGTTTATACAGACTATAAAAGACAACCCAAGATACCAATCCCCATAAATAGTAAATATAATGATTGTAAGTAGTCAAACAGTAAATATAAACATTTATACACTAACACCAACTGATTGGCTTCGTAAGATGACACAAATCTCGTCTTGGCTCAAACCAGAAGACAAAATTTGTACTGGTTAACATTTGCTTGTCATTGGTAAAACTCCTGCACTTCTGAAGCAAGAAGTTGAAGTGACTACAGGAAACAAATTAGAGCTCTTCGGTGATTCCCTTATGCAAAACATGCCAATTTAAAATCCACTAAATATCCCTAAAGCCAGCAAAAATAAAGTTTTCTATGTCCAAGGGTTTTTTTTTGTGCCAAGTAAATAACTAGATTCGACACGGTGATTTGTGACTTATAATTCAACAACAAAATTTGGTGAATAGTGAAAATATCTGTAAATCACAATATTTGTTGCGTTAGTGTTAACTTGCAACATAATTGTTTATCATAAACATGGCTTCCTTTTAAACAAAATGGTGTATTTGTAACTGTTACTTTTCTTCTCCAAACTTTAATATAAGCGTGTAAGCATAATCATTCTTCAAAATTTGGCTACATTCCAGAAGACTCTCAAACTTGTATATTTAATGACTTTTTATTCTATTTTGGTAAGTTTTAATGTAAAATAATTTATTATCCACCGCCGTATCCACCGTATTTGACCCGTATAGTGGGTATACAGAGCGGGATATATTTTATTTGTATACACCGGCGCCTCCATTACCATGGATAATAATCGTCAGTAACTTCCAGTTTTTAAACAATATCTCTGAAACTATGTCACCTACAAGTATCTATTTTATATCATTAGAAAAGTCGTTTCCCAGCGCTTCTGCTTGTGAGGGTTGCCAAAATAAAGGAGCTACTGCAAGTTAAAGTTTGAAGTTTGTATATTCACTGTTGCCTGTGCTTTTTGACAGTCTTTCACCTTCTCTTATTAAATATTCATGTTATTTAACCCATATATTAAAGTATAAACTCACCAAGAACTGTGTCCGCTGTACTTGGTTGTCACCTCACAGCAACACTTGACTAGTTCACAGTATTTATATTTACAATATATTTTTTACAGATTATATTATTCACAGATTATTCTATAAACCTGTACTGCTAGATTAGCAGCAAAGGCTAGCAACTATTTATTTGCAATTTGTGACCATGCACTTGGCAGTTAGGAGCTAGACTGACGCTATATTTAAAAAGGCCAGACAAACTCACTTCTGTGTCCTTGACCCCTGACCTAATTGTTGGAAAGCAGTGGATACTAAACATCGGCGCCGAAACACCGGATTTCACCACATTCCACCCCGTTCTGAAAAAGGCCAAGGACAACTATTTTCAGGTCACCACAGACCTCCCTGAATGCATCGGATTCTTATCGATGCAATCTTTTGCTCCTTTACTTTAATCCATAGAGGCGGGTTGCGTTCTCGGACGTCTTCGTGAGAACTTCCGCCAAGCCTAAACCCTTCAGTTCCGCAATTCTCCTGGCTATAGCCTCAATGGCATATGGGGAGTTGAACCTATTGGAGAGATGTTCTGGAGCTTTCAAATATGGAGAGTCCGTTTCCAACAGTATCTTTTCCATTGGCAATTGTTTGATGACATCATCCACTTCTATATGTCTTTCTCGCCGCAATATCAGAGCGGTGAACCCGAACATAACACTAGGAAAACCGTCCCTCCATCTGATCATTTCTCGGACTCCTCCATTGTAGCAGTGTCTGTGGATTCTAGAATTTTTTGCCACATTGTCTTTCAGAACAGATGACATTACAGCCAAACACATATCGCTAGCATCCCTTGACTTATTGTCACCTTCACGGCAGTGGATCACCAATACTTTTGACCATAATTTTTTGTCAATGTAGAATCGGAGTAGATCCTTCAGCACCCGTATTTGATGGTCATTGAATTTTGAGTAGCCTTCAGAGTACTCCATGCCCATCTCGCCGATTCCTACGCAACGGGGATCCTTTTCTACGGCGGACTTTACCATGTCAAGTTGTCTTTGAGAGACATACTTTGCTTCCTTTGGATGTACACCGTAAGTGAAGGATAATCGGTGATCCCGTTTGTATACAACCATATCCTCCCGACTTGGTACCCCATGGCAGAAGTTACACACAGCATGTTGCAGGCGAACAGGTGTCTGTGGCATGGGCCCATTGTTCAGGATAGATTGAAGAGCAGAAAAGCCTGCCACTGCCCTGATTTTGTCAAGATGTAAGTGTGAGTCGACAAATCCAATTTTCTGCGATTCATCACATGACAACAACCTCTGTTTTCTTTGTTCCCACTTGCAATCACCATATCTTTCCCCAATGTCTTCCATTCGCGGTGGTAAAATTGGTTTTGGAGGTGGTTTGATCAAAACTTCTTTGAAGGTTGGTTGAGGTGGATCCTCCCATTTTTCCTCACGCACCCTAACGCTCATGAAACGATCCATGCACATTGTTCCGTCTAGCAGTTGGTTGATGATTTCAGTACTGGTCATCACTGGGGGCTGATATGGACGGAAAGTTGGTGGTGGAGTGTGTCCTTCACTTTCAGGCATTGCTAAAACAGATGTTTCTGCGACCTGTGACGTTGCACTTGTGGAGGTTGATGGTTGATTCTGTGCTAACACCTCATCCACCTGTCTGCAAAGCTCATCTGCATCCGGAACTTCTGACACATTCTGTTCTGTTTCCAGATCAAGCTCCATTGGCTCTTCTGTCAGTGCACTCTGAGCTGATGCAGTTGCCTCCTGAACTTGAGCCAGAACGGTTTTCTTGAGAACGTTCTTCTGTCCGGCCACAAATTCAACCTTTCGGTCACTTGACTGGGTTGGCTCTTTCACCTTCTTGACCGTCAATGTGGCAGTTGTTTCAGAGGCGCTCTCTCCCAATCCAGTTATTTTTACCTCAAAGTTGGGATTTTTCACCTGAACACGCTCTTCACCTATTTGGCTTAGGACAAATGCTGCCAGGCGCCAGTGAGCCAATGACACGACACAGTTGGGTGGACTGACTTCAGGTGTAACTGTTAAGTCTTCCTTTTTCACCCATCTGTTAAATTCACGCATCAGACCGCGATCTTCGTCAGTGGTAGCGATGATCATCTTTTTGGGGTCAGGGTAGAGCCGGTCCTTGCGAATTTTCGCGATCAAATCATCCAAAGTTTTACACCCTAACAGATTTTGGATCGTGGTTGTAAAGTTCACAATGGACTCCATTCTCACCTCATTTGACATTTCAACCCATGTCATGAATCCCTCAGGGAGATGTCATCCTATGACGTGTCTTCTCATGTGGGACTGAGGCTTCCCGCAACCCTTCATGAAACATGCTGGCCTCCTTTTGTGTTTTCTGGGGACTTCATCTTCCTTTGATGGTTCTGGAGCCCTTCTTTTCACCGGCATCTGAGCGGTGCTTGATGAAGAGTGGCCTTCCCTCCTGGGCATCTGTTTTTTCTCTGACATTGAACTTGTGGGCATCTTTTTTGACTTTTTACAGCGCACAACGGTCCATTTGTCAGGTTGTGTCATAGAATAGCCACTTCTTGCTTGTGTTGGCCTGGAGGGCAATAACTGTGGTTTCCTCTGAGAGGTAGCATACTCCCTCCTTGCCTGGCGAAACTCTGCCTCTTCTTGAGCAACACCATAGATTTGTCTCGGTGCTGATTGCCCACTAGGTTGTGATGATGGAGCAGCTGCTGGAACCGGTGCTACTGCTATTGAAGCGGATGCAGCCGGTTGGGCTGGCACTGCTCTGGTTACTTGTACTGGAGCCCCCAGGGAAGCTGATGGTGCCGACGCGGACAAACCCTGTCGAGCCATCCTGCTGCCTATGTCCCTGAGACAACGCTCCATAAGGAGAGCCTGATTGAAAGGTTCCACCCTATTTGAAGGATGGTACACTCTTTCTCTAATCTTCTCTATGTTTGCCAAATCAAGTATCTGATGCAGCATAGAGACTACGGCTTCATCCTGTGCTGGCGTTGTTTGACCTACCGTTGGCACATTTGTCGTTGATGGACCCACCACTGACACACTGGTTTGACCTACCATTGACACACCGGTTTGATCTACCATTGACACACTTGTAGGTCTTGATGTGGACACTGTTTCTGGCGCCCTAACAGCACCAGAATTTCGGTTCCACCTGGTCCAATTACTTTGTGAAGGGCCACTCTTCTGTGACCTGTTGCCATCGCTGTACTGGCGACGACTACCCTCACCTGATTGAACATCGTCGCTTCGTGGGCGATGATAGTTGGAGGTTACCTGCCTGTATCTTGGATGACCATCTGCCTCCCGGCGAGGATCAGCAACCCCTCTTTCCCTCCTTACCTCAAAATCCCTAGCCTGACCTGGATAGACATCGCTCCGACGACGCTGATCCCTGTCATGGCTGTCCCTTGGTGGCCGGTAATCGCCTCTTCGACTGTAGCCACCACAACTCCTACCTCGGACAAAATGCTGTCCACGCGGCATCTGTAGAGTAAGGAAGAAATAAGACAACCCTTTAACATGTTTTCACATTGTATGCACAAGGAATGGTTTAGTATCTTATTACACCCCACAACCTGAACTGAACCATGCAACAACTATTTAAGTTTGGTAATCTGCCAGGTATTGGGGCCTCTTGCGCTCTCTACCTGCTCTGGTCGGTGGCAGGGGATCTGGAAAACATGCATTACTTTCTAAAGGGTCTTGGATTTCTAAAGGGTTTTCTTCTAATTTATCTAATTTATCTGGGCTTATATAGTCATTACCATCTACAGAACATTCTTCGAATAACTTATCTAAACCAAAAGATTCTGTATCAGGCTCACCATTATCTTTATTTAGCCCTTGTAATAAGCTGCTCCTCTTTCTCCTCAGCCAAAGTGGAACATCTCGATCTAGGCATGGTTTTAACCTGTCGTGATGTAACACATATGTCTTCTTCCGGTCTGCTATTCTGAAAAGTACTGGAGAAACGACCTCTACCACTAAGTATGGTCCCTTCCATACTTTTTGTAGTTTTGGACTTTGACCAACTTTTTTAGCGGAATCAAGTTTGTAAACTAAATCTCCGGCTTCATAAGATTGAGTTTTGAGCTTAAGGTCATAATCCCTTTTTTGACGCATTTGTGATGACTCCAATGTGTCCCTAGCCAAAGTATGTACTTGTTTTAATATAGTTTTTAATTTAACTACATATTCAGCAGCGCTGTCATACTTCTGTTCTAGGCCCCCTATCATTAAATCAATTGGTAGCATAACTTCCCTACCAAGCATCATTAAGTTAGGAGTGAAACCAATATTCCGATTAATGGTAGAACGGATTGCTCCAGCTAAATGCTGTAGGTGTTCATCCCACGTTTGTTGATTCCCACGTAAAAAACACCAAATTAACTGAAGTATTGTTCTGTTACATCGTTCTACCTGTCCATTTGAACGGGGTCTATACGGCGTTGTCCTAGTCTTAACAATTTGTAATAGATCACATACTGAAGTAAACTATTTTCCATCAAAATTTTTACCCTGATCTGTATGTATTTCTAAAGGACACCCAAACCTTGAGATAAACCCATCAACTACACATTTTGCTACCTCTTCGGCCCCTTGGCGAGGAAGTGGAAAACATTCAAACCACTTGGTAAACTGATCTACAATAACAAGAACATATTGATTACCTTTTTTACTTGGCGTAAATGGTCCAAGAACATCAATATGCACACGCTCAAGTGGTGCTCCTGCATGGTACTGTCCTAAAGGAGCCTTTGGTTTCACAGTGGCCTTCTTGTTCTGGTTACAAGCGCTACAGGATTTAACAAATTGTTCGACATCATCTGTTAGCTTATACCATGTATAGCGGTTTTTTATGCGAGCAACGGTTTTAGCAATACCCATGTGTCCAGTTAAAGGTATGTCATGATTGAGTGACTTCACTTTCTCTTTCAGACATTCCGGAATTATCAATAACAATTTGCCCCCTAATTGATCCTTCCAGTGATAATATAAAAGATCATTTTGAAATGAAAGGTGTGTTTTGTTTCTATAAAAGTATTTAACATCCAGACAACCAACTGTTTGGAGATTCATTCGGTCCATTCGACACAAGAGTTTTGATTGCTAACGGAACTACATCGTCAACATCCTCATTAAATTGAGACCATTGATTATGAGCTCTCGCACAGTACTTACAACCTTTACATGGCAACTGGGACACTTCCGACCCGGCTTTATAGCAATCACAGAATGAATAGTCGTCAGGAATTCTCGACATTCCATCTGCATTCCCATGTTTGATTCCGGGGCGATGTACTACAGTCATATCAAACTGACTGAGTTCTTCTAACCAACGGGCTAACTGTCCCTCGATATATTTGAAGCTGAGCAGCCAAGTTAGACTGTTGTGATCAGTTCTTAACAGAAATTTACGACCTAAAAGGTAATGCCTGAACTGTCTTGTGAACCTAACTACGGCTAATAATTCCTTCCGGGTAACACAATATTTCCGTTGTTCTGGGGTTAAGACATAGCTACCATAACAGATAACTCGTTCATGTCCATCTTGAATTTGTGATAGCACTGCTCCAATAGAATAATTTGAAGCATCGGTATCTAAAACAAAGGTATCTTCCGAATTTGGATAACCTAATATCGGTGCAGAGATCATTTTCTCTTTCAGCTGATCGAAAGCTTCTTGTTCCGGTTCACCCCAATAGAAAGTTGCACGACTACCGGTTAACTTATATAACACGGACGTCAGTTTAGCAAAATCTTGTATGTGTTCCCGATGGTAGTTCACAAAACCTAAGAATTGTTCAACTTCTTTTACCGATTTCGGTACAGGCCATGATTTCACACGCTGCACATTCTCCGGATTTACTGATACTCCATCAGAACTAACGACTCTACCGAGAAATAAAGTTTGTGTATGAAACAAGGTACACTTTTTCGGTTTTAATTTAAGGTTATGTTTCCTAAATCTCTCAAAGGTTAACTGGAGGCTTTTTAGATGATCTTCAAAGTTTTTCCCAAGAATAATTACATCATCAATATAAGCGAGTACCTTATCCCAAGTTAACCCACGTAACACAAACTGAATTACTCTCTGAAATGTTGCAGGCGCATTACAAAGTCCAAAAGCCATTCGCTTATGTTCGAATAACCTAAACTTTGTGATAAATGCGGTCTTATGCCTATCTTTTTCATCTATTTCGATTTGCCAGTATCCGCTGGCCATATCCAACGTTGAAAAATACTGGTTTCCAGACAGTTGATCCATGCATTGAGAGATAGATGGTAATGGAAACAAATCTTTTTTTGTTTTGGAATTAAGGCACCTATAATCAATACAGTATCTTACGGTGCCATCTTTTTTCCTAACAAGAACTGGAGCAGAGGCCCAATCTGAGGATGACTCAGTAATGACTCCAGTATCCAGCATGAGTTTGAGGTTTTCCTCTTCCTCATTTTTGAAACCTAACGGAGTCCGTCGCATTGGCTGCTTGACCGGCCTCTCCTCTCCAGTATCTATGACATGCTTAATTTCAGTGAAGCAACCAAGATCATAGCCCCCTTTTGAGAAAATATATTGGTATTGCATAAGCAAATCTTTGACCTGATTCGCCTTATCTTTGCTTAACCCTTTCATTGACCTATCTAATAATCCTTGCAGGTGCTCTGGGAGTTGTTGATGACTTTCCAGTTTTTGAATGTGAATTGTTTCATCATCCAATATTGCATCTGGAGGAATCGCATATCCTAACACATGACCTTGACGAAGAACTATGTTTCTGTCAGTGTCATTCACTAACTGAATTGCTACGGATTCAGCGGTTCTCACCAGAAGATTGGGCAATAAAGCTCCTTTATTAGAACCACTTGATATAACAACCATGTCTGTGTTCAATGGCATTTCACTTTTAACCATTATTCTTAACACAGTATTTGATGGGATATGAATTTTCTGGTCAAGAATGATCTTATGAGTGTTAAATTCATCACCATCATGTGTCATATCTTGTTCAACTCTATTGAGAGTGAATGTGTATTTATTGAAATTCAAAACTGCGCCAAAGTTGCACAGAAAATCTATTCCAATAATGATAGGGTCTTTAATTGCTGCCACCAACATCTTCCATTTCATGGAAGGCTGACTATTGAAAGAGATTGGCACATCTTCTATCAACCAGCCATACAAATCCATGCTATCACTTATTCCTGATAACTTGTATTTTTTAGTTAGGAGAGGTTTGTTGGGTAATTTTTCATACACATCAAAGCTCATTAAGCAAACATCGGCACCTGTATCCAATAAAGCTGTGGTGTGAACACCATCAACTGTACATGGAATTAAGGCACACAAATTATTATAATTTGTTTTTTTGCAGCTGTTGACATGTATACGACTGTCCACCTCTACACTCATTCAGGGGTAAAGCAGTGACTTCACGATCACCCCTTCTCAGTAGTTTAAAGGCGTAAAATGGACTTGTTGTTTCCCACCTGCCACATTTTTTGGTGGTGGTGGACTTCTGGCATTTTTATAATTTGATCCAGGGGATCTCCTAGGAGACTCATCGGATGTGTGCTCCTGTCTCCCCATTCCCCTAGGTTGTCTGGATCTGGAATTTGGACTATCTTTGTCCCTTTGATCCTCTCTATAACGCCAATCCATATTATAGGATCGTTCATAGTCCTGCTTTTGGCAAGTCTGCCACCTGGGAGTATAGTTGGATCTGAGACTCCCTGGTGATGAGAAACGCTTCCTTCTGGGACAATCACGTACAAAATGGCCTGGATCCCCACATTCATAACATCCGGGGTTCCTGCTTGGGGAATATGGACCACTCCTCTGAGGGGTCTGCTGCTTGGACATAACTTCTATGAGTTGTGTGATAGACTTGGTTAGGTCTTTGATTTCAGTTTCTGAGGCTGTGGTGGTTGACACCCTAGGCTTCTCATTGGCCTTCCTTTTAGCAGTGAAGGTTCTCACTGATGGCTCATCAACTGAACTAGTTTCTGAGACATCAGAGTCGCTGTAAACCATTGGTTGCAAAGGCTTGACTTTCCTGACAGAGCCTTTCTTTCCCAGGATAGCTTTCTTCACTTGCTGTTCAGTCTTTACACAACTGTACGCTTCTTCCAAAGTTGAAGGACGTTTCACACCTGCTGCAACAGCGGCGGCTTTGTCACGACAACCTTTCAGGAATGCCTCAATAAATAAGGAACTATGCAATTCCATCTGTTTGGAATCTGGATAGGCACTCAAGATCAACTTCTGTAAGCGAGCAAGATACTTTTCCAGATTTTCGTCCTCACGCTGTTCAGTTGAAAGAATCTCCCATCTTATGGTTGAGGGAGAATCATTTCTTTCAAAGAACTGCTCAAATTTCAGTTTTATGCCATCAAAAGTGTCTTTGACTGTCTCTGGGAGAACACTAAAGTATTCTGCCGCTTCTTTTCTGAGACACATGGCGAAGGCGTCAACTTTATCGAGCTCTGTCCATTGCATTCTTCTTGCATAAGCTTCAAATTGACTGACAAAACCTCGCCAGTAAGTTCCATCAAAAGACATCTTTGGCAACCTCAAATTCCTACTTCTGTGTACCGGCCTTCTTCCAGATGAGACCGGTTCATCAGATTCTGATGGGCCCTGTGAGATGTACACTCGTTCCTGATCACTAGATTGATCACTCCTACAGTCATCAGACTCCACATTTCTGTTAGGGATCCTAGGTGAATGATACTTCACCTGGTACTGTTTCGGCCTTGATTTGTATTGGGTTGGTGTCTGCTGGTTTACACCTTTACCCCCAATATAACAACCATCCAGTGTTTTGGAGTTTATAGTGTGAGTGATATTATCTAATGCTCTGTACCGGTTAGATTGAACAGGTGTTGATGACCTGCAATCTTTTTGGAAAGTGAACTGCAGAACTTTAGGTTCAGATTTGTTGATCACCGAATCCCTACAGTTAGAACCCATGGCCGTTACAGCTGGTTCCTTGCAATAAGTTTTGGTATTGGGTGCATTCAAATTATGTGGTTCCAACAGATCTAATCCTGTCCACTCCAGGTCTTTTTCCCAACCTGAGGGCATGATGTAATCCTCATCAAAATTACATTTCATGCTATTTATACTGTCTTCTATTCTCCTTTTAAGAATTCCAGAACGGCTTTTGAAGTAGTCGTTCATGAAAGACAGATTCTGCTCCTTCATGGCCTGGGCCTTGACCAGAAGATGGTCCCCTTCTTCCTGCATGTCCCTGATGTGTCTGTTTTGTTCCTCATCTTCCCTAAAATACCTGACAAGGAATGACTCCTTCTGAGACTTTAGTTCAGAGATTTCGTGCACAGATGCATCAAGTACTTGGCAAACTTGTTCCTTCTCTTCAGTCTGAGCAGATTGTGCGGGTTGTGTTATGGCAGTCTTCAACTGTCGAACATCAGAAGTTAGTGTTTCCAACTGTTTCTGATGACTGTGACCTTCAGACTGCAAAGTTCCAACACTGCAAGTCATGGTTCCAACTTGTTGTTTAAGTTGTACGATGTCACCCTGCATGGGCTGGCACGTCTCGTCTATCCTCCTATGGACGACTGTCAATTCTCGTGGCACTCTGACACGGAGTTGAGCAACACTGTCAGACACCTTTGTGACATCGCCTCGAATACTACGTTGGCTGGATTCGAAATTTTCGCGAATAAGCGCAATTTCTTCTCCACATGCACTGACCTGTTGTTGGCAATTAATAAAATTGATCACTGATTCAGTGCTTCTTTGACAAGTATCGGATCTGATTTCATCGATGCGTTGGCTCACTTCGGTTGTTTTTTGTTGAACAATAGCTGTGACATTGCCGATGTCAGTTTCAACTTTCTTTTTATGATCCTCAAGATTAGTTTTATTTTCAGCAATACTAGATTTGATATCGCTAATGGTGTGGTTGACACCCTCAATTTTGGCATTGAATTCGGATTTGCAATTTTCATGCGCAGTGTCCGCTGAATCCTTAGCCTGCGATACTTCCGAACGTAAATCGCAAACATCTCTCTTTAACACATTCATACTACTTTCCACCCTGTCAACATTTTGTTCATATTTTTCCTGTTGTTTCGGAATCTCATCAGTTACATGTTTTCGCAATTGTTCTAAGTCTGATTGAGTTGTTTTTTGCGCATCTTCTAAAGTCGTAACTGTTGACTTGACTTCATCGAGACTTGATTTCATACCATCGATCTTATCTGAAAGCGATGAAGTTACTAATCTAAATTCCTAAATAATACGACTTTCAAAAACAAGCAAAGTACTAACCGTTACGAGTTCATTGGGTGCTCCGACGGGTTTTTCGTCATGAAACGCGGTAGGTTTTGTATCAGTTCCAACATCTGATTGCTTGGCTTCTGCTCCTTCAAGAATCAATACACTCATTTCGAAAATTATATACTTTGGGGCCAGAATGGAGTTTAAATTTCATTCCGAATTTAAATCCTTTCTGGCAAACAATATTCAAATACTGGGTGGAATTTTGCAGAAACAATAATGCATACTCATTTGAAGATATTCTTCAGAGTAGCATTTGGTATAATAAAGAGATAGCAACAGAAAACCTATTTTATCCAACTTGGTATAAAAGAGGAATCCATATTGTAGGTGATTTGGTAGATGAAAACTACAAAATTTTAAGCTTTGAAAATTTAAAAGTTAAATACAATCTGAATGCAAATATTCTGAATTATTATACTATCAGGAGGTTACTGACAAAATTTATACCTAAGGCAAACCAATCTGTATATTCAACAGTAAGAAGGCCCCACATACCCTTTCACATAAGTCCTTTGATTAATGCTGAAAGAGGCAACAAAGTTTTCTACAATATCTTGACAAGCCCTAGTCTTGACCAAATGAAGGACAAACATGAAGTCAAATGGTCTTTTGTTTTCAAATATAGATTGAGTGAAAACATTTGGAGAAACATATATAAATCCTGTTTTAAAGCATTTAGTGATAACTTTTTTATATGGTTCCAATATCGAACCATTTACAGAATTCTTGGAACAAATGGCTACTTAAAAAAACTAAATATAAAAAAATCATCTCTTTGTGGGATATGTACCGAGGAAACTGAAACTATTATCCATTTGTTTGTAACTTGTGGACAAGTTGATGAGCTATGGCAAAATATAATCATATGGATTGAGCAAAAGCTGAAGCTAAAAGTGAAGCTTGATGACGAATCAAAAATTCTGGGGTATTATGTAAAAGATCAGTTTTGGTGGCCAATGAACTTGATATTAATTGTAACAAGAGAATATATTTTTCGATGTTCAAAAAATAATCAAAAGCTTAACATATACTATCTTCAAACCAGAATAAAAGAAATATTCCTGGAACAGCAAAATCTATTTAGAGTGAGATCTTCTGAAAATGTTTTCCGTAAAAGATGGTGTGGATGGGAACAGCTATTTTATGAAATATAATGAACCTGTAAAACTGTAATGTGAAACTTATTTACTCTGAACTGTAGTTTCGTTTTCTTTGTTTATCTCTTCATGTATATATGTTATCAAAAAATGCAAGACATTAAAAGTATTGTTATTTTTCTCTCCTGTATACTACCTTTGTTTTTTGTGTTTGTATATTGTGCAAATTAATGTAAGTGGAAAAATGAAAATAAATAAAAAAAACAAAACCATCTGATTGCAACAAAGTCGATTTAGCATCGCAAATATCAAATTCAGTCTTTTCATGCGATACAGTATTAACTGTATCAGTCTGGTATCCAAAATTGGCGCTAGACTGTACCGATAACAGACTTGACTTATCCAAACCTACAACTTGTTCAGAAAATCGAATGTAATGTTCATCCAGAATTTTCTGAGTACAACTTGATGGAAAACCAAGTTCCAGAAATTCAAATTCGGTCATGGTTCCACCTAATGCTTTTCTGCGGGCTAATATTACCTTAACCCTTTCCACACCAATACCTGGGACTTGTAATAAGTCTTCCCTACTGGCATGTTCAATGTGTAATGGCTTGGCAGCCATTTTGTCTATTGAAACGCAATAACAAAAATTTTACAAATATATCAAAATGTATAATTGCTAACTGTTGAAATAGGTAATCAGTACTAAATTTGAATTTACTAAATCTGTAATTCAGGAATTAATTTTCATGCAAATATCTGAAAATATTTCTGGAATTTTTCCTAATATTCTTTTCCAAGATGCCACATGCACTATCAATTTATTAATATCTAAAAGTAATATTATTCACTATATCAAATATATGGTAGAAGTAAATAAATTTTGATGAAATAAATTTTTAATACTAATTCACAAGTACCTGTAAGAGAAATACTGTATTTTGTTGAACAGATGATCTGAAATCGCTGAACAACTCGACTACAAACTTAAATAACAAAATCAAATCAAACAGTTTAAAATAAATTTAAATCAGAATTTTGATTTGGGCTTAATTATTCAAAAGCATGTATGATGCTAACTAGGTTAGTAATACATACAAAATATCAAAGTAATAAGTTTTCAAAAAGTTTAAATTATATTCTACCAAGTTACTTTAATTCAATGTAAATCTATTAACTTTTCAAATTAATTCAGTAAACTTTGCAACTTTTATTTTCACTGATAGAAATTATTTTACTTCAACACATAAACGTGGCAAAATTCCAAATGTCTCAGACTATATCAGTTTCCACCAAATTATACTATAAACTGGTGAAAAATCAACTACAGAGACTTGTAATACAACTCAAAATGTAATTTTTCACAAGAATTGGTCACCGCTGTTAAAGTTTATATTTTACTTTAACATATATAACCAAAATTGACATTTACAGCAGTAACGCTCACTGTCGTCACCATCAAAATTCAGTGCATAATTTCAATGAAAAATATAGTTCACTGGTGACACTCACTGGCGTCACCGTCAAAATTCAGTGAATAAATTCAATGAAAATTATAGTTCACCGGTAACATTCACTGGCGTCACCGTCAAATTTCAGTGCATAAATACAATGAAAAATTGAATTTCATCAATATCATTCACTGGCGTAAGTGTCAAAATTTTAGTGCATTAAATATGTATCAAAATTCAAATTAATACACTATAAAATATTCACCAGTATATTTCAATTTCAACAAAAAATACACACTGGATTTTAAATATTCACTGGTGTATTCCAATTTCAAAACATAATACTACTGTAGTAAATAAAATATCATTCACCAATCAAAATTCAATGGCAATGCATTTCAACACTCCCGTAGCGAATATAAAATATTATTCACCAACTAAAATTCAATACGTCTCCAATATATTTTAAATTTAGAATTATTGCACTTTTGTAATCACAATATATAAATTATCCACTAATTCTGACAACAGTGGACCAACATTACACAAGCATATTCAATTCGTCGAAGCCTTATACACTGTATGTACCAGTAATTTGCCTCAAAAATCAGTTAAAACAACAAATATATGGACAATAACTGATTAATACTTCATTTACAGCAATTTGGAGTCAAATAACAGTGAATTTAATGCTCAAAAATCGGCAAATTCACGTTCCAAAATCGGCGATTTTGCGTTAATTACACGCTCGAAATTGCCGTGAATTTCTACTCAACAACAGTGTATAAACTCTCAACATACAATAGAATTGAATATAAATAAAATTATTGGCACCAAGTAACAGAAATGTGAGCTTTTCACACACTTCTGGTACCAATAAAGTATAAACTCACCAAGAACTGTGTCCGCTGTACTTGGTTGTCACCTCACAGCAACACTTGACTAGTTCACAGTATTTATATTTACAATATATTTATTTACAGATTATATTATTCACAGATTATTCTATAAACCTGTACTGCTAGATTAGCAGCAAAGGCTAGCAACTATTTATTTGCAATTTGTGACCATGCACTTGGCAGTTAGGAGCTAGACTGACGCTATATTTAAAAAGGCCAGACAAACTCACTTCTGTGTCCTTGACCCCTGACCTAATTGTTGGAAAGCAGTGGATACTAAACATCGGCGCCGAAACAACGGATTTCACCGCAATATCATACAAAATGGTGTATAATAAAAGTAAAACATCCCTTATCGGACATATACAGAAAACATATATCACTCATGAAGATTAACAATATAATACTCATGTTCTGCACTTGTATAATATTTTGATCTTCATTCGTGGATATTTTTTCTGTATACCTTATATTATATATTATATTATATCTTCATGTATCATTTTGCAAAAAAAAAAAAAAAAAAATGTTTTTCAAACTGTGGTAAAGCTGTGTAGAAGATTTGTGTTTACAGTGAGTTAAGAGTATTGACTATCAAAACCAAACTAAACTGTAGCAATCAACTGACACACTAAGTGAGTCTCTCATTGTTTCACAACTGAATAGATTATAACCTAAGAAAATAGTCTGCAGATTCAGAGGCAGGTGGTCTACACTCACTGTAGTCAGCTGGTTGTGAGCCAATACAAGTCTTGTGAGTTGTGAAAACATTGAGAGATCACACAGTGATGTCAGTTTGTTCCTACCAAGGTACAGTTTTACCACAGTGAGAGGAATGTGATCACACTCAATGCTTTCCAACTGATTGTTATACAAGGAAAGTTCCTTGAGTTGTATGTGTGACATGTCACATATTGGTTTGAGATTGTTAGATGAAAGAGACAGCCTTTCTATGGTGTATGGAAAGTGATCACATTCAATGTTTTGTAACTGATTGTCATCCAAATAGAGCTCTGTGAGTTGTAAGTGTGACATGTCACACACTGATGTGACTTTACTAGATGCAAGGGACAGTGTTACCACAGTGGGGGGAATGTGATCACACTCTATGTTTTCTAACTGACTGTTACCTAAATAGAGTTCTCTGATTTTTAATTGCGACATGTCACACACTGATGTGATTTTGTTGGATGAAAGGTACAGCTTTACCACAGTGGGAGGAATGTGATCACACTCTATGTTTTCTAACTGATTGTTATCCAAATAGAGTTCTTTGAGTTGTAAGTGTGACATGTCACACACTGATGTGATTTTGTTAAATGAAAGGTACAGTGCTACAACAGTGGGAGGAATGTGATCACACTCTATGTTTTCTAACTGATTGGCACGCAGAGAGAGTTCTGAGAGTTGTAAGTGTGACAAGTCACACACTGATGTGATTTTGTTGGATGAAAGGTACAGCGTTACCACAGTGGGAGGAATGTGATCACACTCTATGTTTTCTAACTGATTGTTATCCAAATAGAGTTCTGTGAGTTGTAAGTGTGACATGTCACACACTGATGTAATTTTGTTGGATGAAAGGTACAGCTTTACCACAGTGGGAGGAATGTGATCACACTCTATGTTTTCTAACTGATTTCCATACAAATTTAATGATATGACATTAACACAAGCATTATATATGGGGGGTAATCTTACCAGTTTGTTCATACTAAAGTCAATTTCCTTAGTTAGAGGAGGAATGTCATCCCAGCTGAAGGACTCAACCCTGTTATCAAACAAACTTAGCTTCTCAAGTGTGTCAAGCTGTTCGAATTCTGTAATCCATGACAAGTCTGTGATCTGGTTGTTTGCTAGATTGAGCGCACCCACATGAGGGTCCAAGTGGTCCTTCAGGTACTCTCTCATATTCTCGTTATTCAGGTTTTCTCTTTCAAAATAATCAGTTGTGGTAATACCAAACAGCTTCCCTGAAGATTCACACAAAAATACATCTTTTAAAACTTTACAAAATGACAAAAACACTGTATTTAAACATTAAAACAGAAACAGTGATGTACAAACACCATTTTACATGGAGAGGTTTTAATGAATGTCTCATTGAGGAGTGAGATGGTGGGAATACAATTAAAAAGTGTGTACACATATTGTCTCTGCTTGTCTGCCAGTGTGTTGATTTACACATCTATACTTGCCAGGTTAGATTTACTCAATTTAGCTAAATTACTATTACCTCAAGATTAGGACTACAGTTTCTCAGATTTATCTTCAAATGTTATTTGTATTTGACATAGAGCTCAAGATCAAGATATTGAAATATAGCAATTCCAAAAGTTGGTAGAAGTACAACTCACTTTTTAAAGAAAACTGAAAGATACATTAATAAAATGTTTGTTGTTGATAATTTTGTAAAGTATCAACGTTATATTTGTGATTATAAGTGTATCAAGTTGGAGCTCAATGAAATCAACTGCATGCTTAACGTTCTTTGGACAGATATATGCTACTTCCGATTTTATAAGTATAATTCTATAAATCTTTTTTTTTTGTTCTGGTTTAGTGTTGGCCTTTGTGGATGCTTTATGATCACAGTTCTGCTTTTTCACAGTTGTGTGTTTTACTGTTATCACAGCATTTCATTGTAATTTTCTGTAATCTTGTGAATGAATTGAAAAATAAATAAATTGGGAGCCTTGAGAACATTTATTGTTTTGTTATAATTAAGGTCTAGAAATCTGATACCTGGAAGAAACATTTGTTGGAATTGTAAGTTTGCAACATGAAGGTGTGGCATTGACGCCATTTGTGGCCTTATCGCAGTGACCTTGACCTTTAAAATCTTGTCTGGTATATCTCACAAACTGTAATATGTAGAAAGTTGAAACTTGGTAGAGAATTACGGTTGGGGAGTAGGTATGCAATGTCTTGAACTGATCTTTGACCTAAGCGTAGTGACTTCGACTTTTAAAAACTTGTCCAGGCTATATTTTGGAAACTGTAAGGTGTAGAGTATTCATACTTTGTGGCGACATTGGTTAGGGTGAGCAGGCTTACATCACTATAGGCAACCTTGATTTGGCTTTTGGCCTTGCCGTAGTGTCCTTGACATTTAAAGTCTTGTTCAGGATGTATTTTTAAAACTGTTGAAAGTGTTAAAATGTTGTTACCTGGTAGGTACATTTGTTAAGGTATGGGGGTGCCATGCCATGGTCTGAATGTGATTCATTCTTTGACCTTGCAGTAGTTACCTTGACCTTTAACGTCTTGTCTTGTTTAAATATAGAACAAACATTACAGGAAGGAGACACTTGGTAGAGACACTGATTTAACCTTTAGCCATGCCATAGTTGCTTAGCAAATATCAATGTAAGGAGTTGATGAAAAGCTAAACATGAAGCTGATACATGACACATATTTGTCTTTGGTCAATAATATTCTGCTATTGTTCTATCGTGACTAACTATATTACACCAAATTCTTGCATCCTAGATGGTTTAGTTTTCAATAGGACGGATCATTATATAACTAACATAGATAAGTCTGTCTACACTATACTGTGTGCTATTACAAAATCTGATTTCATCCCATATAATAACATATTATAGGTTAATAAAATATACCGGTCTTTATAATAGAAATAAAGTCCTCAGGTTTGTACTTTATGACCTCTATAAAAGGACGGAACTTCCGGTATAATGGATGAGCGCAGAGGACATCCATTATCTACAATAGCACTCACTTATGCAGCAGGGTGGTTTCCCCCATTCTGCAGAGTCACCACACGTGAGGGTCTGGGGTCCTACTAGATCATATCCACATTCACAATCATAAGTTACCATATCTCCATAATGCATCCCTGTGAATGCATAGCCTCCCCTGACTGGTGGTGGTGGTGGCACCCCACAGGCTATCCCTGTCAAATCATTCCACAGATAAGTCATTAAAATTGTTAATCTGTAGTCAATCTACTGTAATATTGAAATGTATCTTAAAGCAGTGGGTTAGTGTAAGATTAGATATGTGCCTTGATAAAATTTGGATGTACAAATATCGGGTTTTGGATAGGGTCAGATGGAGAAAAAATCAATAAATATAAATTAACTTTGTCCTATCAATATGTTCCATCATTAAGGCAAATGGTAAATCTTAACATAGCCAGTGTATTATACTTTCGCAGAAAATAATTTGCACAAAATCAACATACTGTGACATTTTCCTTTGATCAAATAGAATCCAGGAATGCAGGCAGTACACACATCATTACTGTCACACTTGCTGCAGTCAGCAATGAGGTTTTGGCACTCTGAAACGTTATGTAAACACAGTATATAGAATAGATGGATTGTAATCTAACAACATCTGATATATCTACAGTTGGAAACATGAAACAATGTGCGAGTCATGCATCTACAGTCTCAAACATGGAAAACAATATGCAATATAGCAATGCATGATATATCTACAGTCTGAAACATGGATCCAGCCTCTGAGATCAGAGTTTAAGTCCACATCTGACCTCATGTGGGAAAGCTCTTAGCTGCTTGCCATTGGCCCACAGTTTACTGTACATAACCTTGACCAACTGTATGTACTGGTTCCTCTGCCCTTCCAAATATCATAATATAACAGATAAAGTACTAGTGGCACTAAATAAATTAATGGGTAAATAAATAAATAAATAAAAAAACATTGTGTTAGTATTAAAATTAATCTCATACTTTTATTGCAATACAATTTAGCTGATGTTATTATTTTCCTTATTCAGCATTAATAATAATTCCTTTTTAACTTTGAACAATAAATCATAATTATAACAACACAATTGCTTGAACACAAAAATTCTTACCACGGCACTCGTTGTCTGATAGTGAGAAACCCACTTGACACTCTGTACAGGTTATTTGGCGGTCCACAGGAGAGATACATTTCTGACAGTGTTTCACCACACCACAGGCTGTAACACAAGCTTTCCCAACTAATAAATTATCATAGAACTGAGGTGTTTATATTTGTATTTATATTTGTCATATTCAGCTTTATCTTCCCTGTCAGAGAATCCTGTAACTTTCAATGTGTTCCCATCCGTAAAATTCACAAGATAAATATTTCAGATTTTAGAATGTATATCCTGAAATCCTACTCCATTAGATGCCTGTACAAAACTGCCAGTCTTCTCAGTCATCAATACTTTAATACTTTGAGAAGCCTTCTTGACAAGCACACCCCAATCATGAAGCAATATACCGAGACATGCCGAGACTGGTTTCATGAACTGTGACATCCTCAAAGCAAAACGACTCAAGAGGAAATATGAGTGGGCATGGCGTCATGAAAACTCAGCCAGTAATCATAGCCGATACCAGGCTGCAATCAACCACTATAATTTCCTGCTAGAGAAGTCCAAATGCAATCATTATTCCAACATTGTGGCTGAAAACCAAGGAAATCCCAAGGCCCTGTGGAACTGTTTCAAAAAGATCTTACACAGGTCCTCTGTTGCTGTTCTACCAGACTACACAAATAAAACTGACCTTGCGAACACTTGTTGCAAGTTCTTCTATGACAAAATCCTCAAGATAAGATCCACACTGCAGTCATCAATACCATCTTCTGTTACTAGACCCAACCCCACTAAAAATACTCTGTCCTCTTTCACACCTGTGTCCGAGGAAGAACTACTCAAAATTCTAAAGTCCTCACCATCCAAATCATGTGACCTTGACCTGATTCCGACGTCACTGGTCAAGGAGTGTGCTGATATTCTCATCACCCCCATCACTAAAATTGTAAATTATTCAATCACAGAAGGTAGTTTCCCCAACTGTTTTAAGATGGCATATGTCACCCCCCCTTCAAAAGAAGCCGAGCCTTGATAGAAATATCCTCAAAAACTACAGGCCGGTGTCAAACCTCAGCTTTATATCTAAACTTGTTGAGAAGGTGGTGGCAAAGCAGCTAAATGAATTTATTTCACACGAGGGGCTCTTAAATGTCAACTAGTATGCTTATAAGAGTTCCCACTGAAACCGCATTGTTGAAGATTCAAAATGATATAGCTCTCTCAGTGGACTCAGGAAAGGCAGTGGCCCTAACATTATTAGACCTATTGGCAGCGTTTGATACGATTGATTATTCTCTTTTATATGACTGCTGGCATGACTGGTTTGGTCCAGATGGTACTGTTTTGTCATGGATCAAATCGTATCTTTCAAACCGTAAACAAAAAATTAAAATAGGTGATAGTTTCTCTGAGGCGGTAATTCTCCCTTTCGGAGTCCCCCAAGGCTCTGTACTGGGTCCTCTCCTTTTCACCCTCTACACTAGTCCCCTCAGTCAAGTTATTTCAAAATTCAATGTTACTCATCACCTGTATGCCAATGACACCCAGATCTACCTAGCAGTTGACTCCAGGAATTTTGACTCTAGCATGGAAGAGCTGACCGAGTGTCTCAAATCTGTACAGGAGTGGATGGACGGTGTCAAACTAAAACTAAACCCAGAAAAAACCGAATTTATCATTATAGGTCAAAAAGCCATCAGAGAGTCGCTTGCACCAAATTTCCCTGTTTCACTCCTCCAAAACAATATCTCTCCGTCGGTGGAAGTAAAAAATCTGGGTGTTATTTTCGACTCAGACAACTCCTTTGACAATCATGTTGCCAAGGTTTGCAGAGCATGTTACTATCATCTTCGTGATTTGTGACAAATTCGCAAATTCCTTGGATTGCAGACAGCAATACTTCTGGCAAACGCTATGGTCAGTAGTCGTCTAGACTACTGTAACTCTTTACTCTATGGGGTAAGCAAGTCCAACATAGCCAAACTACAGAGAGTCCAGAATGCTCTTTGCCGCATCATCTTCAGACTTGACAAAATGGGTCATGTTACACCCTTTTTGAAAAAACTCCACTGGCTCCCAATTCAACATCGCATCCTGTTTAAGTACAATCTTTTGGTATTCAAGGCTATTAATCTTTCACAGCCCCCGTATCTTTCAGCTTTAATAAGATCGAGCAGGCTCACTCGTGGCAACAGGCTATCTATCTCCTCAACCCGCCCTAATAAGCACATAGGAAGGCGTGGCTTTGCAGTAGCTGCACAAGCTGAATGGAACAAGCTGCCACAGACTGTAAGATCTCAGCAAACAATAGATGGTTTCAGAAGCCAGCTAAAGACCTACTTGTTTAGGCTGGCATACCCCCAACCTTAGTTATACCCTGGCGGGCGCTTTTTAGATGTCAACCCATGCCTGTCCCTGGACTCTCCCTTCTTGGACTCAAGGGCATTAGAGGATTTGTATCAATTTTGCGCTATATAAATCCTACTATTATTATTATTATTATTATTATGGGTTAAGGATCATTTCATTGTTAAAGTAATGTCAAGTCAGATCTAAGTCGCTTATTTATACAAGATTATTTTTGTTATGTTTTAAGTAAAGCATATCTGAATGTCAAGTCACAGTTAAGTCTCTTTTTATACAATGTCATTTTGTTATGTTTTAGGTAAAACATATACTTGTTGCATGAGCACTGTTAACTAAAAACTCCTAATATACTGTAAAATTTTTGGTCAATCTGTGGGATGCATTCACAGTAAATCATGATTAAATTTTAGTTGTTCAAAGAAATATTATACATCTGGGGCCATCTTCTACAACAATAGTTAGTTTCTAACTTAGATTTAAAGTATTTCTTAGTTTTCAAGAAAGAAATTACGAATCTGAACATCCGTAACTTTGTTTTTTGAATACAAAGTGCAAGAAAAATTAAGTGACAAACCTTCCCTTACTTAGATCTAAGGTCACCTTATCTAAGTATTGTGGTAAAATACAACCCCTGAACTATTGACATTCGACCTACCATCACAACTCCTGTTGTTTGCAGTGAGAGTAAAGCCTTCATGACACTCTGAACAAAGGGTCTCCTCTGTTGTTGGATCAGTTGTACAGTTGGTACAATTTGAAATAGTTTGTCTGCAGTCTGGAATGATAATAAATGAAATAGATATGCCGTCGTACCAATAAACAAAAGTACACATAACAAGAAAACTGTGTTATCTAGTACAAATATATAATACAGATTTGCCTTAAATGTTCCATCTACCAGAATTATGAAAATAATGTAAATTGGCTTGCGCGTAGTACCTCCCAAAGGACTCAGTTTAATATTTGTAGTCATGATATTAAACTATTTGTTTTCATAAAAATTGTAATCCATCAATCTTCTTATTTCCTGATAAAACTATGCCCATACAAAAAGTGTCCCAGTACAAAAATATATTTATATCAATTTGGTCTGGCCACTTCCATTTAAATTTACTTTGTCCATGTGACAGCCACATTAGTTATCCAGGTGGTGGATACTGTTGAGATAGTTTGATGTTGTACCAAATGTGTACTCCCATTGCAGATTTTGTGTCAGGTGAGACCAACCCTCAACATGAATTCGCACTTTCTCAGGTGACACCAACTTGAAATCTGCCTCAAATCTTCATACTATAAATTACATGTAATTAAGTTTATACTTCAGACATTTGTCTGAGTAGGTACTTGTGTGCTATAAAGTTAAATAAATATATCCTATGCTAAGACAGTAGTACAATTTTTCATCAAATTATTTCATAATTTCAGGGGATATGATGTATATTCATAGCACAATGACAGTGGAAAATACTGCTGTGAGTATTTCAGACAAAACCAACAACTAAACTTGATTTTAAAGTTTGTTTCAGTAGAAAAAAGACGTGGGAACATATCAAATTCAATCTCACTATCTTTGTTATGGATGTAAGTTTTACATGTTTCCAATGGCTGTTGAATGTGATGTTAAAACCCTGACTTTGACTGACTCTTGTTTACAAGTTTTTTCACACTGGTTTTCCCAAGTATTTTGCTCCAAATATCTATTCCTACAGTAGTCCCCACAGTACCAGGCCCAGTCAGGATGGTGGTAATTTCCTTGTCATTCCAAATTTCCAACCCCCTGTTCATAAATCCACCAAACGGTTTGGTTATAGCTTTGCTTTTGATGCTCGCACTGTATGGAATGCTCTTCCCCCTAGTCTTCAGAAAGTGTCTCAAAACATACCTTTACACCAAGGGATACCCAACTTAGTCTTACTCCCCCTGGCGTTCTCCATGGAGCATCACTTCTTTTCTATCCCTGGATACTGAAATTGGTTGACTGTTTTTGTTCTGTTGTGCCTTAGAGTCCCCTTTGAATAGGGGAGATTAATGCTATAAAAGTCCAATTAAAATTTGATCTTGCGCAAGTGTCTTCTGACATTATAACAGATGTTTAATGTCATTCACCCTGACATGTTCCATTATTGTTAAGCTCCAGGTAGGATCCAGCAGAACAGCCGTAACACACCCCATCTTCCAGAGAGCAGTTTTCACAGAAACTGGATACATTCCTACAGTCCACTGCAATCATACGAAAACAACAGATATATAACATGAACGAAAGCTTAATCTGGCAATTGAAAGAAATAATGAATTATATCCTTTATCAGTACATTGATTCTGCAATAAAAAGATAATGTGTAATTTTTCAGCTTTTTCTTTATAAATTTCAGACACCACTTACATTTACATGAAGCCTGGTCTTCCCAGACATAGTAGTCCTCCTCACAGTCATGACAGGTTAGATTTCTTACTGGTCCAAACACCAGACACACGTCCAGACTGGAGCAGTTTTTACAGTGGGGTATGGACTCATTGCAGGCTGAAAACAAGAGACAGAGATTTACAGTCCTATACTTAATAGTTGGGTATGGGGACAAACCTAAAAGGGGTACCAAATCATAGACAATCTAAGACAAAGTCCGCAGATTATTTTTAAGAATAAAATTGGACAAGAGACAATGTTTTACCTGGAAAGCATGAAATAATTCAGACATAATTGTTTTCTACTCACTATGTGCTTTCTAATTGCATAAGTTTATAATCATCATGTTGAACTAAACTTTACCATCTAAATGGTAAACATAAACTCAAATGAATATTGTCATTATATGTATTTTAGTAAAACTTAACAGTAATTCTAACATGACGATGTGCGCAGAAACGAGTTTTTACTCTATACGCACACATTTATCTGACAACAATCGCACTTCCCTTCCATCCTGCGTACATATTTTGTCGTTGAGTTTAAGTAGTAATGTTGCTGTATTGTTTTCATTTATATTTGATTGAATATTAAATATTAATTGAATAATAAATATTATACATTATATTCATATTAAATATTCCTGTATCATTTTAAATCTGCGGTTTCCAGGTACAATGGATGGAACAGCTGGTTGCTAAGGTCACCACAATGTGAACAAACCTACGTAAAACAATTTATTCCTTGTAAAAATTTTTAAAAATGAAAATAAAATCTCTTAAATAAGCTTAAATGTCATGTTAGAATAGAAATAATCCACTCGTGCTCATGGTTTTACATGACATTTAACCATGTCACTTCTGAATAATTTTACTTAGCCTTCGGCTTCGTAAAATTATTACTGGAAATACCATGGTTAAATGCTGTGTAAAACCATGATCACTCGTGGATTATTTCTACAATAGCAACTATTTGAAACTGGGCTTCCAAACACAATGTGTAAGATACGTATGGCCACCGATTATCTTAGCAGAGCTACTTACGAGAACATTTGCCATAGTAATCGAAGAAGAATCCGTGATCACATGCTGTGCAAACCAGTGAATCCGAGTCATTCTTATTGAGATATCTGCAGGCCCGGCAGTTGTCAAAGACATTTCTGCAAGCTACAAACATATTCAATATGTGTCAATACAATAACTTGACAAGTGGGATAACATAAAAAAGTCACCAGGTAAAAGCTATATATTTTCATAACAAGAAACAACACTTGATATTTAAGTGAAGGTCAACGTGTTAGGTTTGCAACCATTACAACAGCTGATGCAACTAGGTGAGCCTGAGTGTATTTGACAAGGTTCAAGCATTTGACAAGCTGTATTTGAAATGCTAATCGCAGATAAAACAGCCTTGTCTGTAAATTCTTGATAACTCAGGTCGCAAAAATATTTTAGGACATTAACAGAGCAGAACAAAGTTGGAGGTGGAATTTCAGTTCGTCGACAGATTGAGATTTTGTTATAGTTTTAGTTCATGTTGTTGTGATCTGATTTAATCAGAAATTTTAGAAGTTTCAAAATTTACCTTCACAAGTAGTGCCATTTGCAACGAAAAAACCATCATCGCATTCATTACAGAAAATTTGCCCTTGGCTAGTAGTGCATTCTGTACAGTTGTCAATATTCTCCCTACAGGCTGTGAATTGAAAGCACAATACATACATAATATGACACAATATTTATATTAACACATGTGCATTTATTTTGAAGTATTCCAAAAAGTTATGATATAATAAAATATTTCACATCAAATGGATTTATAGTATACAATAACTTATAATATTGAATACTACAATTTATAAATTGTATACATTGTAATATTCAATATTAGTATAATAATGTAATTTTATAGGGCAATATGCTGTAGAAATGGACCGCCATCAATAATTATTGGCCTGACACATCCACTAATGGATGTGAAAGGCCAATAATCATTGATGAAGGTCCATTTCTACAGTATATTTCCCGTAAAAATTACATTATTACTATTATTATTAGCTGAATTTTATGTATGGTGTCATTGGGAGTATTCGTGTTATAGTGATTACATCAAATGTACTTATATAAATGATAATTTCAAAGACTTCAAAAAATATATTGTTGTGACATCATATAAGTACAGGCTAATAAAAATACGTCATCAAGACATTTTGTTTTGAAGTGGTTCTTGGATGGGTTATTTTTCCTATAAACAAGTGTCGTTTTTTTCATAATAAGCAGTTGACCTACTAAAATATTCTTATATCATTAGACAGATATTTTTAAACTGCTTTTTCTCATTTTTGTTTGATCAAAATCCGTACACTAATAAGCGAGATATTGTAGGTTGAAAATTTCAAGTGAGAGTACAATATTTGTAAACAAATACTTGGTGACGTCAGAGCCCAGTCAATAATCCTCATTATTGGACCACGGACAGGCTGGCAATAAAATACTGTGTTTCCAAAGACTCGATTCTGCACTGATAATCTCCTAATAACGTATGCTCAGCTAGTAATAATATAGGTTAGCGTAAAAGAGCAAATTACAGGGGATCTGTTTACACACAAATAAATATATACATTATATACTTTTAGCACACAGTGGCAGACTGGATTCAACAAGACAGATATAGCAACAGTGACATGATCCCATTTCAGAGACCAGCAATCACAGATTGTGTGAGGGTATAATGGCAGACAATTAATTAATGCAATATATTTTATCAATATTCACAGGTTATCCAGTGATTCAGTGACACTCACAAATGCATGTTGTCTGGTCTTCCGACTGTGCATACTCCTGTTCACACACCTCACATCGCCAGTCCACTATGAGTGCCACGTCTTCTTCATCTTTTCTGACTTCGATCTCCCCACTCTGGCACTTTTCACATAGTTGTCGTTGCCTGGGATCTTTGATGGCATGACAGTTTTCACAGGACTGATCCACTGCAGGATTGTCACAACGACTGCAGTGCTCTATGGAACACTCTGTAAACATGTTTACACACATTAAACTAATCTACAGTGCATACTAATTGTTATGCAAATTCAAGGCACAAAAAAAAACAAATAAAAATATGTTTGTGTGCAAAATACATAGAACATATTAAATCATTTTGTTTCAGTAAAACACACTATGTTACACATTCTAATAGCACACTTACCCTTGTTATAGTTATATAAGACATATATCATTCTCTGCTTAGCTCAATCCTCTTAGCACTGCCAAAACATAAATGATGTTAAATAAAGCCCAAATTTTTACAATTGTTACATGGATTTTGGTCATTGTACTTTCAAAAAGTGTACATGTAGGCACATGCAGAAACTCATAAGCCATGTATTTCAAATCTTCAGTCAATTACAATTCAATTGCCTCTACAATTTTAACTATTTCCTAATTCATGGGATATACATGTGTTATTTTTTAATCTATTTGATCCCCTGGTCACACACTGGAGAGGGTATTACAATAACATAGGTGAATAAATGCAAACTGAAGGAATTTAAAATTTGTCGACAAGTGCACATGAGAGTCCTATGGTAAAAGTAATCTGGATTTCAATTGGATTCAACTTTTAGAAGTAATCTGAAATAAAAACTTGTCCGTGTTCCAGTGTAATGACAAGATTTTGCTAACCAATAGTACCATACCCAATGAATAAGGTATGTACAGCTTAGAACAAAATGTGACTTGTGAGGGTATAATAGAATAGCCTTTGTGCATAGCCACAGTAAACTTTAATGTTAATACCCAAGAAAATTGTGCACAGCATATTGCTATGGGGGGTTGGGGGGTTGTTTTTGGTGAGAAAGACAAGGGAGATTGACAAACTCCAAAGAATTTACTAATCACACATATTTGCCTTTACAAATTAATTCCTTGGTCCAACCTGTCACTACGGGAGTCACGTGAGTAATTTGCTTCAATAAGCCACACTGAAATCTGAATAAAACTCTAGAACCATAGACTTTATGGTGTATTTAAAAAGTATTTCTTTGCAAAAACTTTGTGAGATGTTTTAGCAGTTAAATTGCACTGCTTAGCTCATGCTGGTTAAACACCTGTTGAGGATTCATAATGTATTCTGTATATTCTGATAATATGGTGGCAAGGGGCTGTTTTCAAGCAATGCTTTGTTACATGTAATTTACATTAAGTCTAAGGTATGCATCTGAACAGAAATATCCAACTCTGAAAAAAAGTTTTTCTTACCATTATAGAAGCCTTTTATGGTGCTATTTGAAATTGCATTCCCTGTGTTTCTATGATCAAGTTTCTTCTCAGCTTCTAAGCTCTGTTCAGCATCATCAGTGTCATTATCTCTTCTCTCTCCAGATGACCCACTACCTTCTTGGTTTCCATCTACAGTTGAACCACTGATTCCAATATATTCATGTATCACTGATCCAATGGTTCCATTGCTCTCACTCACAGCCAGTCCACTACCTCCACTGTTTTCCTCCATCTCTGATCCACTGACTCCATTTTCATAGACAACTGGTACACTGACTCCATTGTTTTCATCCACAGCTGGTTCACTGGCTAGATTATTTTCATCCACAGCTGATCCACTGACTCCACTATTTTGATCCACAGCTAATTCACTGGCTGGATTGTTTTCATCCACAGCTGATCCACTGACTCCACTGTTTTCATCCACAGCTAATTCACTGGCTGGATTGTTTTCATCCACAGCTGATCCACTGACTCCACTGTTTTCATCCACAGCTAATTCACTGGCTGGATTGTTTTCATCCACAGCTGATCCACTGACTCCACTGTTTTCATCCACAGCTAATCCACTGGCTGGATTGTTTTCATCCACAGCTGATCCACTGACTCCACTGTTTTCGTCGACAGCTGATGCACTTCCTCCACTGTTTTTATCCAAAGCTGATCCACTGACTCCAATGTTTTCATCCACAGTTGATTCAACAGCCCCAGTACTTTCACCCACATACATTTCACAGATTTCGTGGTTTGCTGTAATGATGAAATATATATTTTACCTTTGTTTAATTTTATAGAAAAAATTGGGATTTTTTATAATATACAGGCACCATATATGCAATATAAGCGCAGACCTTGTGTCTTTCATATATCTTAATTCAATATTTGTGCTGTAGCTCAAAAGGTTAATCCAAATTTTACATGTCTTTGGAAAAAAATGACAAATCCTCACAGAGCTTTATTTATTTTTAATTGATGAATTAAACTTATTTAATGGAAAGCCTGCTTGGAGCATGATTGTCTATATATATTTTCCTTATCAGACTTTTTATACCACTTAATCTCACCTGAACCATATCTGATTGAATAAACTTTAATCAAGGTTGCATTATTCCCTAACATCCAAAAACTGGATACTTTATTTCTTTATCAATTTAGACTCTTACTTGCCCAGTTGTTAAAAACAATAATTGCATTTAGTTGTCAGTTCTTTATTTATTTTTTGTCAGTGACTATGAAACAAATATAAGTTCTGGGTTATTGAAACAAACTTAAAATTTATTCTTAATCGAAGACTTAATTGTCACCTACATTTTACAAAAGAGTTATCATTATTTTTGTTCCCTAGTTATTTCTGTCATACTGCACATTGTGACCATATCAGTATTAAATAGAAATTCAATTAAAAGAATAATTAAAGCATAAAATTCATGTAGGTGTTTGGGTGTCATCTTTTTGACTAAATATAATTCAAATCTCAGCTTTAGTAGAAAATACAAATGTTTTAAATCTAATTTGCCACTCTTATGCAAACTTAATTTCTGCTAGTACTGGGTCGAATGCTAGCACAGATTTTCAGACTTGATTTGATCAAATAGTATTATAGAGCTACCATCACTTTTCATATGTTATCTTGGGTGGCCTAGTGATCAGCAAGTTTGGCATGTAATTACAGGCTGTAACTCTGTGATGGATGTGACTCCAATAAGTGGAATGCTTATAAGACATAAAAACCTTACATCTGTTATATTTTATCAATTTCTTGAGATATTAAGTCATATCAGTATTAAATAGAAATTCAATTAAAAGAATAATTAAAGCATAAAATTCATGTAGGTGTTTGGGTGTCATCTTTTTGACTAAATATAATTCAAATCTCAGCTCTAGTAGAAAATACAAATGTTTTAAATCTAATTTGCCACTCTTATGCAAACTTAATTTCTGCTAGTACTGGGTCGAATGCTAGCACAGATTTTCAGACTTGATTTGATCAAATAGTATTATAGAGCTACCATCACTTTTCATATGTTATCTTGGGTGGCCTAGTGATCAGCAAGTTTGGCATGTAATTACAGGCTGTAACTCTGTGATGGATGTGACTCCAATAAGTGGAATGCTTATAAGACATAAAAACCTTACATCTGTTATATTTTATCAATTTCTTGAGATATTAAGTCATTTTTCGAGATACTAAGTCAATTTCTTGAGATATTAAGTCAATTTTTGGAGAAACTAAGTCAATTTCTTGATATATTATCTCAATTTTTCGAGATACTAAGTCAATTTCTTGAGATATTATCTCAATTTCTTGAGATATTAAGTCAATTTTTCGAGATATTATGTCAATTTTTTGAGATAGTTATCTCGAAAAATTAACTTAATATCTAAAAAAATTGAGATAACTATCTCGAAAAATTGACTTAGCATCCCATCTATTTTCGGCTCCCTGTTGTTGTACGTAAATATTGCTACCTCAGGAACTCAAAACAGGTCCCTCCAAAATTGAAACTAAAAAACCTTCTCCTACTCCTCCTGTTGTGCGGCGATGTTGCTGTAAACCCTGGCCCAACCAATTTTGGATTTGTCAACTGTAGATCCATGAGAAATAAAGGCCCTCTTCTACATGACCTCATTAAACGCAGTGACTTGGATATCCTGGGCTTGGTTGAGACTCATATTAGACCAACTGACACTGATGGTCTCCTGAACTCCGTCACTCCAACAAATTACAACTTAATTCAAAAACCAAGGTCTACTGGATTGGGTGGTGGTGTTGGCTTCCTGTGTAGGAAATCCTTTTCTCCCAGTATTGTCTCTTCACTGGTGTTTAGATCATTTGAAATCATTATATTATCTTTCAGGTCTGAGTACAATAGCTTTGTTGCAGCTTGTGTGTATCGTCCCCCTGGTTCTTGCACTACTCAATTTCTGGAAGATTTTCTGGTTCTTTCTGGCTTTCTGTCTTCAATCGGTTCAAATTTTATCATTTGCGGTGACATAAATGTTCATCTGGATGTAGAGTGTGGTGACAGGTCAAGGTTCTATGACATCCTTCAGTGCTGCAGTTTGATTCAATGTGTCAATAGTCCGACTCACATACTGGGTCACACTTTGGACGTTTTGATATCTCCTGGTGACTCAGATTTTGTCCATAATGTCAATGTTGGGGATTTTATCTCTGACCATGCTGCAATACGATGCCAACTTGATTTCTCCCACCCAGCAATCTGCATTGAAAAAATGGTCTCTTATCGAAGGTATCATAGGATTGATATCAACCAGTTCCGCAAAGACCTTAGAAATATTCCATTTGTACTCTCTCCTGCAGGAACAGTGACAGAATTGTATGATCAGTACCGGGCTGACGTTACCCAGGTACTTGACAAGCACACTCCTATCATCTCACGCATGGCAAAACGGCAGTCAGATGAGTGGTTGTCTGAGTCATATCGTATGGCTCGCTCCCTAAGGTGGCAATTTGAGCGGATGTGGAGAAAACATAAGACATTGTCGAACAGGTCGAGGCCCCGCAAGCAAATTGCATGGTGCAATCGACTGGCCAACAAAGACAAGGGTTCCTATTATGCCAATCTTATAACTGCAAATAGTGAAGACCCTAAGAAGCTATGGCAGTCATTAAGGAAGGTATTGCATCGCACCTCTGAGACGGTTCTGCCAGCTCATAGCTTGGAAAAAAACCTTGCAGACACATTTGCTTCTTTCTTTACAAATAAAATAAGTAAAATCAGGGACACATTCTCCGCTTCTGGTTCATTCAATGATACACCTGATTATGTGCCCCCCGCTTTCAATACCTTTAAGCCTGTGACTGAAGACGAGGTCAGAAAGTGCATCAATGAGTCTCCTACTAAATCTTGCCTACTGGATCCCATACCAACTTTCCTCCTCAGGGACTGTCTTGATATACTCCTTCCATCTATCACCAAGTTGGTTAATTACTCTCTTAGTGATGGCTCTTTTCCAAGTGCTTTCAAAAGGGCTGTTGTCACCCCCCTCATTAAAAAGGCATCTCTGCCCAAAAATGACCTTAAGAATTACAGCCCAGTGTCTGGTCTTTGTTTCCTCTCAAAGTTGGTTGAGCGAGTTGTTGCTAAGCAACTTACGTCACACATCAATATCAACAAACTGGATAATCCACACCAGTCAGCCTATAAGCCAGGACATTCTACTGAAACAGCTCTATTGTCTATAAAGAACGAGGTACATCTCTCTCTTGCATGTGGCGAACCTACAGCTCTAGTCCTTCTGGATTTATCAGCCGCGTTCGATACCATAGATCACAGCATTCTTCTCAGTTACCTTAAATCCTGGTTCGGTCTTGTTGGAAATGTACTTAAGTGGTTTGCTTCCTACTTGGGTGATCGTTGCCAGTTCGTTAAGATCGGCTCTACTCTATCTGAATTAAGCAAGCTCATCTACGGCATTCCCCAAGGTTCAGTTCTCGGTCCGTTGCTGTTTTCACTTTATACTACACCACTTAGTAAAATCATCCACCTACATACACATATCAAATTTCACTTCTATGCGGATGACACACAGCTTTAAATCCATCTCTCTCATAAAAATGCCTCGGCGGCTGTCGCCAGGCTTAATGCCTGCCTTCTTGATGTGCAACGATGGATGTCTCTCAGTAAACTGAAGCTTAACCCAGAGAAAACAGAGTTCATTGTCTTTGGCTTTAAGTCTCAGTGTCAGAAGCTTTCCTCCTACTTTCCTGTTAGTATCTTTGGCAGCCTTATTCATCCGGTTGATTCTATTAGAAATCTAGGTGTGTGGTTCGATGCAGAATTTTCATTCTCTGAACATGTCAAGAGGACTTGCAAAGCGTATTTTCTCCAGATGCGTGACCTTCGTAGAATTAGACAGTATCTCACTACGGAAGTGGCAGTCCTAGCTGCAAATGCCTTGGTTAGTAGCCGCCTGGACTACTGTAACTCTCTTTTTAGGAGTTTGTCATGTTTCAATCTTCACAAATTGCAAAGTATTCAGAATACCCTTGCTCGTATTGTTACAAACCATAGAAGGTATGCTCATGTTACGCCCATTCTGAAACAACTCCACTGGCTGCCCGTGAAGTATAGATGTATGTTCAAAACTGCAACTCTAGTATATAAATTTCTACATAGTGGCTCCCCTTCCTACTTTCAACCTTACTTGTGTCCCAGTAGTAGTTCCTATAGGACCAGGCATAGTCACCCAGATTGTCAATATCTTACTGTTCCTCCTTTCCGCCCATCAGTCTTTAAGTCTGTCAAACATTTTGATCACAGCTTTGCCTTTGATGCTCCTAGAATCTGGAATGAACTCCCTCAGGATGTGCGCAGTGCAACATCAGTTGCCTCCTTCAGAAAGAAGCTTAAGACTTATCTGTATGCAAAAGCCTATTCGCCATAGCCTCCCTTGTCACCCTGTGTCTCCTTGGTACGACCTTGCTATATCCCCGGATTAATGTTAATTGCCCTTGCTTTATGTTCTGTTGCGCCTTAGAGTCCATCTGAGATGGAGATTAAGCGCTATAAAAGTCCACATTAGATTAAATTAGATTAGACTTAGTATGACAAAAAATTGAGATACTATCTCACTAAATTGAAAAACAAATTTTTTTACTTGGCCCTAATACTCTTCCGTAGTGTATACTGTATGACACTACAGTCTTTATCTGGGGAGATTAAGCGCTACAAAAGTCCAATTAGAATTAGAATTTTTCTGTCTTGGTTCAAATATAAAACCTGAGCTGTTGCCATACCAATACACTCCACTGGTTTTATTATTTTATATTTGCAATCTTTTTATCTAGATTTGGTTGTAGAAAAGCAACGTTACATACCATTACGGCTAATTTACATTGATATGTCTGAACCACTTTTGCCAATTTGTGTGCTTAACCCTTTATGGCTAGTTCAAACAGATCTGTGGTCATAATAGCTCATTCTATAACTTTGCTTTGAAGTCTTATCTTATTAGTATATATTTACAAACAAGCCACAAATTATACCCTTTCAATTGCCCTTCTCTTCTCTAGTGTGTAGAGTTTAATACAATAAGTACATGGCAGATTTTGAAGTGGTATATCTTGTGGATAAGATGTGCTTAATACATGTTATAACTTTTTCACATTTGTGAAAGCAGATGAAACACATATAGTCATGAATGAACCTCTACAAGTTCAATATTTGTGAAACCAGATGCTACCAAAATGAAACACAAACAGTCATGAATGAACCCGTATAAGTTCAATATCTGTGGTTGTGTGTAACTTGTGAACGTAACAATGAACTTTTTGAAGTAGATGTTAGTCAAAAGTTAAATGAAACTGCACTCTTTTCAGTTTTGTTTTCAACATAACTTATGTAATATCAACCACTATAATATTATGAAAATGCATAAGAGCTATCAACATAGTGATCAACATTGCTGGTCCATGAAATAGAATAGAAACAAGTTCTTGTTTGAAAAGGATACTTTTACAGTGTACTAATGAGTCTAGGACAAAGTTTTTTAAAACACAATTTTGTAAATAAATATCTATAGATCTTTAAACCTCTTTTGAGTTTCTTCTTTTGGGGCCTTTTCTATATATCATTGTAAAACAGCTCAGTGTAAGAGGCACTGATGTGACACAAAGTCAGATGCTGAAACTTCATAATTTACATCTTGCACAAAGTTTGTTAACTATAAAAGCATTTTTTATTGCCAGAAACTACATTTGAGAAGAAGCCTGATTTCTCATTTCTTTTCTTCAGTTGACTGAAGCTAGGGTATCTAGCAAAATTAATATTACATCAAATAGTCTATAGTAATTTTTCCAATAGAAATACCTGTAAGAGAATATTGAAAACTAAGTAACGATGTTGAACCTCAGTACATTGAAGGACACAATGTACAACTTAACTAATTTAGTTGCAAAAAAGTTTGTTCATTCATCCTGATTTCAACAAGGATTTTTTGATCAATTTTCAACATAGTTATAGAACTTCAAGAAATGTAGAGTAGGCAGCAATATAATGGCAACATTGTTTCTGAAACCAACCACTTCATAAAAACATCAATTTCAAAACACTTTGACAGTGTAATCATCTGACAACAATTTCAATAAAATCAGTTAACATTTTAGCTAATGAAATAATGCCATGTAAGGCATCACACACTATATAAAAATAATGCAGTCACTTACCAACCAAAACTATTAACAGCCACTGGATCCACATTATGATTTTTATTGAATGTTTGAAAAGAGAAACCTCTATTATTTGAAGTGTTGACTTCCCCTTATCAGGTCCAAAGGTATTGAAATAGGTAGAGAATCATGAGCAATTTATAGAGACTTGATGCTCACCGAGCAGTAACTAGTCATGTTGATGTACAAATGTCATTATGGGGGTTCAAGAGCCAATGAAAGCGTACATGTTATAATATGTTAATGAAATGTTCAAATTAATATTTTAAGAAATTTGTTAAAACTACTCAAAAATTCCCATTATTGGAGAAACAGATAAATGTGCTTTATTTGTTTACTTCATTTGACATGCTAAATTATACTGGTATTTTTAATTTCCATCTACCCATAAAATTAGAAAATGTTTTTCTGATGTCAACTGAGGTCACATATGTCTTGGCTTTGTGTAGACAATTGAGTTTTATAAATTTATTGATGATTAAGCATACTATATTGGTGCTGGTACTTGATTAATAGCTTTAACATCATTGTTTCTAACAATTGATGATCTTTCTTGCAAAACAGATAGTCAGCGGGGTTGAGTCATATTTTAATTTAATTTACAGCAGAATACTACTCTGAAAAAGAAAGAGAACAATTGTTACTGTTGTTTAAAAACAAACCATCCCATTTACACATTTCTGTCACATTACCTCTGTCATATTACATCTATCAGGACATCTGTCATGGTTTTGCAGCCTATAAAGCTGATGGTGTTTCAGTCGACCAGATTATGTAGGTGTGTTATTAGAAAGAAAACAATACATTCACCAAATTTTATATCAAAAACTTGACCTGGTCAGATCAGGATAACATGTATCCGCGATTGAGTGGTACCAGCAACACTGCTTCTCGATCTTTCTCTTTAAAAAGGGGCTTAGTCTCTGTACCAAAACCTGTCAGAGCCAAATCAACCTGGGAACATCAGGTAAATCGGATGCCAGCATCATGATATATAGTAAGAGTGTTCTATCAAGTTCTTAGTATCATGTATTTATGTATAATATGGAACATGTATAACCAGATTATTATGCTCAGGCTTATATGAATCTTAAGATAGCCCTGCCGCAGTGAGCTAGAAATAATTTTGGTTGAATTTAGGGTTTCACCCCCTTCACCTGATCTACTATCTTCACTGTTTTCATCCACAGGCGACTCAATATCCCCACTACTTTCACCATGTACATTTCACAGATTTCACGGTTTGTTATAATGATAAAATATACTTTGTAACTTTGTTCAATTGAAATTTAAAGAATCAAAGGACTTTTTTAGATCTACAAGCACCACATATGCTGCCTAGTGTTATTTTATTGAAAGCCTTTTTTGAACATGCTTGTACATTTTTGAAAATAGACTTTCATAGCTCTTATTCTCCCCCTAACAAGTTCTGGTTGCATATATCTTTATCATGGTTGCTTATGACATTTTTCACCGACATCCAAAAAAACTGCTTATTTTTATTATCAGTCAATCTGTTGCAACATAGTGGACTTACAACATATTGGACTGTTACTTGTGCAGTTATTTTAAATAACAGCATCATTTATTGAAACTTTATTTCTATCAAACAGGAGTACGCTTTTGGATATTGAACTACAGTAAAGATTTAATCTAAATCAAAGGGTGATTACCTCACAAATATACCAATATACAGTACATGCCAATATTTAAGTTAATTTTCAGGAATGTGCACAATACAGGGCCTTTCAACTTATATTTCAAATATACAGAATTTTTTAAACAAGCTAAATAGAGTCATTTTGAGCTTAAGTACATAAACATATTATATCTGAAAATAAATGTACATTGAACTGTTTTATAAAATTTAAAAAACTCAATTATTGCCTCTAACTTGCAAGTAATTTATTTTTCTGTTTCCTAATTATTTCCGTCGTATGTCACAATGTGGCCATGCCAATAAGACATGTCAACTCAAATTGTTAGTGAAGGAAATCCAATTGAAAAGTATAAGCAAAGCATGAAATTCATGAGGGTGTTTGGGAAATCATCTTTTGGCCTAATATAATCCGATTTCCGGCTTCATTAGAAAAGATAAATGTTTTAAATTTAATTTGCCTTTATTGTGCACACTGGATTGCTGCTGGTACTGGATCGATAATAATAGAGAATTTCAGATAATAATTCAGAAAAGGTAAATTATTGTGTCTACAATTAAATGTAAATTTACCAAAATAATTATTAAAAAAGGAATTTGCATTGCTTGCTGATTTATTTAGAATTATATCACTACTTAGTGATATATTGTTGATAGTTTATATGAGACAGGGATCACCATTGAGCTCATATTTTGGCAGTGAAGTTTGTCATTTGCCAACTGAACATAAACTAAATATTAACTCTGTATCAGAGTTCTCATAAATTTCATTTAACAGTATTATATTAATACCTTCACATTTTGATATGTTATCTTGTGTGGCATGTAAATCACTGGCTTCAACTCTGTAACTGGGGTACAACTCCCATAAGTTGCAATGCTTACAAGACATAAAAACTTTATTTTTTCATATTCTATCTTTTAAAGCTGTAGTGACACTCGCCATTCTAGAGATCACTTTTTAATTTTGTATCGCAGGACTTTAGTGATTCTGTTGTGTAACATATTGAGTACCTGTCTCATTACTAATGCATTAGTATTTGAATGGGTGACAATCTGAGTATGGGATGTATTTGATACAGTACTTTTTTGGTTGACAGACTTTTATAAATTCTAGTGCACTTCTCATGTCTGTGATGGCTTTTTGGCTCATTCATGTCAAACAAAATACTTTTCCGTCAATGTTTCTTAAGTGTACAACAATAAGAAAAATTCATTAGCTTAACTTTTCAAATTTTAACTAATCAGTTAGCATGAGATTGCTCCATTCTACCCCCTACTTGAGGAAATGTTTAGCGTATAGTGAATATAGAGAACACTTTATATCACACTACAGTTTCTAGCTCAGTTATTTGTGCTCTTATTTAGCTTGTGAAACCAACAATGAACTATGTGAACTAATCCAAAGTAAAATGAAAGTACATCCTTTGTAGCTTTATGATTGACATAATTTAAGTTCTAACACCCACTATGATATAATGAAAATTCATCAAAGTTATCATGCTGATCAACATTACTGATCCATAAAAGAGAAAAGGACAAGTTTTTTTTTGTGAAAAAGGAAGCTTTCACATTGTTTTTATGTGCTTAGATCAGAGTTTTCTAAAACAAATTTTTACACAAGTAACAATGTTGAATAGCTGCACATTACAATAGAGAACTTAACTATTGTTTTATCACATGTGCAAGACAACATCAAATTCAAACATGGGTTTTACGTCCCATTCAACAGTCATGTCATATTGGGACATGTTCTCAGCATTGCCACCTGCGGAAGTCAAACCCACACTGAGGTACTGAGGTAACTGGATGTGATTAGGTGCCAATCGTGCTAAACACTAGGCAACAGCAGACCACAACATATTCAAGAAGTGTAGTGTAGACATCATTATGATTGCAACATAACAATTTTGTTTATTGTTTGTAAAAACCAACCACTAGATCAAAGCATCAATTTTCAAACAATTTGATATTGTATGCACTTGGTATCATTGTCAAGTAAAATTAATTAACATTTTAGCTAAGCAATAAGCTCTCTTAAGACCTGCTGAAAAAATGACTCTGTTACTTACCAACCACCACTATTACCAGACACTGAATCCACATAATGATTACCTTTGAGACTTTACAATAAGGAAACCTCTTTTACTCGAATTGTCAGCTTTCTGTTATAGGTCCTAAGATATTTCTATCAGTCAAGGAATCAAGGAAGATCCAGCAATTATAGAGACCTAATCTAATGTGGACTTTTATAGCGCTTAATCTCCATCACTGAATGACTGTAAGGCACAACTGAACATAAAGCAGGGGCCACGGTGGCAGAGTGGTAACACTCGCCTCCCACCTCTGCGGCCGGGGTTCGATCCCTGTCATGGCCGTAAGTGGGAAAGCTGGTAGTTGCTTGCCGTTGGTCGGCAGTTTACAGTACAGAACCCTAGCGAACTATATGTACTGGTTTCCTCTGCCCTTCAAACTACCCGTCGTGATATGACCTGTACAGTGTTGAAAGCAACGTAAAACCCCAAATAAAAAAAAATAAAATAAAAAAAAAAAATGAACATAAAGCAAAGCAGTTAACATTAATCTGAGGACATAGCCAGGTCATACCAAGGAGACACAGGGTGACAGGGGAGGCTATAGTGAATAGGTTTTTGCAAACAGGTAAGCTTTAAGCTTCTTTCTGAAGGAGCCAACTGAGGCTGCACTGCGCACATCATGAGCAAGTTCATTCCAGATATTAGGAGCATCAAAGGCAAAACTGTGATCAAAATGTTTGACTGACTTGAAGACTGATGAGAGGAAAGGAGGAACAGTAAGGTATTGATGATCTGGGTGACTACGCCTGGTACTATAGGAACAACTGCTGAGTGACAAGAATGGTTGAAAATAGGAAGGAGAACCACTATGTAGAAATTTACAAACTAGTGTTGCAGTTTTGAACATACATCTATACTTAGCGGGCAGCCAGTGGAGTTGCTTCAGAATGGGTGTAACATGAGCATACTTTCTATGATTGGTAACAATACGAGCAAGGGTATTCTGTATACTTTGCAATTTGTCCTGATTCTTACTCAGCAGTAGCTAGTCATGTATATACAAATGACATGGAGAGTGAAAAAACAATGAAACTGTACAATAGAAATGTTTCAATAAATTTAGAAGAAATTGGTAAAAATACTTGCAAATTCTCATAATTAGAATAACAGATAAATGTGCTGCATTTGTTTACTTCATTTGACACAATTTATTCTGCTGGTATTTGCAATTTCCATCTGTCCCAAGTCATCAGAAAATGTTATTCTAAGTTGTTTATTTAACCATTTGACAAAGCGTGAAAGTTAACTAATGTCTTCTCTGACTGGTCTTCATGTAAAAAAAGACAATTGCTTTTTTTATAATGTGTCAATAATCCAACATGCAATTGCTGCTGGTGTTTGATTAAATAGTTTCATTTTTGTTGTTTGTAATAATTGCTGCTTTTTCTTGTGAGGCAGATATTCAGCGGGTTTTAGTCACATGTTAGTTCAATTTAAATGGCCCTGCAAAACGGAGGGGGGGGCAATTTTGCAAAAACAAAGTGTCCCTTTGTTTCTATCAATATATTTAAACTAATGTTAAAAATAATACATCAGGCTCTTGACATCAGAGGTTTTGCAGCATCAAAAGACTTTTATGATGGTGTTTCAGTAGATCAGATTGTGCAGGTTTGTCACTGGAAAACACCAACTTTTATCTCAAGGACTTGACCTGGTTGGATAAGGATAATAAAATGCATTTAGGTTTATACATATGTGTACATTAGTGTGCATGAAAGGTTTATATATATATGTATAAGTGTACATAAAGCATTCTTTGTGTAAATGTACATGAAAGGCTTACATATGTGTGCATATCAGTGTGCATTGAAAGGTTAAAAACCTATGGCTATGCATTATACCTTCTTTATATCACCAATACATTGTATAACTATTCAAGTACACTAAATTTTGAAGTATTTGGTCCAAAAAGTTTAAATATTTATCAATATTCTGCTAATATAGATTTACTCATTCTATAGAAAATAAAGGGGCCATGGTGGCAGAGTGGTAACACTCTCGCCTCCCACCTCTGAGGCCGGGGTTCGATCCCCAGCATGTCCTCAAGTGGGAAAGCTGGTAGTTGCTTGCCGTTGGTCGGCAGTTTACAGTACAGAACCCTAACGAACTGTATGTACTGGTTTCCTCTGCCCTTCCAACTACCCGTCATGATATGACCTGTACAGTGTTGAAAGTGACATAAAACCCCAAATAAATCTATAGAAAATAAAAACCAAACATTGTATTTTATGTTTATTATTAGCTCAATATGCTATTTGACCCATCCCGACTGCCCAAGTACATTCTGAGACTGAGACTGAAATTTAAGAGACTGACATTCTATGAACTGAAAGATTATATAATACCATTGATCAACATCACTTAGGGTCAATGGGGATAGGACACAAGGCCAGGGGACATCCAGTAGTATTCATATTACATGATAGTAAAAACCTATTTCAAAAATTGTACAGGGATGCTTAATGTAAAACAGGTGGATTAGCAATAACTGAAGTATAATTATCGGTGATGTTTGAGTATAGAAGACCCAATACATCAGGCTATTTATGCTTTTGAATACATGTTTTTGTGTTGTAATAATAGGTTACATACTTGAATCATGAGCATATTGGCTCTTTCATTTTGTTGCTACTGTGTATGCATAGACTCGTGTTGTTTATAATGAACAGAAAGTTGTCTTTTGAACTTCTGGGAGACATTGAAGCTCTAAACCAATCATAAGCCTTGTTTCAGATTTGCATCTGATGATCTGATGTAACTCTTCCATGTCTGACTTTCTTGCGTATAAGGAGGGTAGAACTCTTCAATATTTGCTGAATTGCGTAGATCAAGGACAGATGTCAGGATGGCTTAGTTTGTTCATGTGTAATATGCAATATATTTAGATACAATGTTTAGAATGTTCAGTTGATTCTTACATGAAGTGATTTAGACTCTACAGGGTAAAACCTGATACTTTTAAAAGATAAATTTATAGATTTTGAGCCAGAGGAGACTGGCTAATCTTGTAGTTTCTATTTTCAGGGGAACAGGCGTATCTAAATTTGTACTTCTCTTATATGATTTGTTCAGTTGTGTGAGTCAAACATATTTACAGATAATGTATTCTATTCTATTCTGTACTTTTATAGCGCTTAATCTCTGCTAGGCAGACTCTAAGGGGCAACACCAAAATCAAATTAAAAAAATCATCTGTCCATAGCCGTTGCCAGGTCCAGTACCACGGATATGCCGGATAGAGTGTATGCTAAGTTGCAAATGCCTTTTTGAAGAGATAAATTTTAACCTTTTCCTGAAACAGGCGTACTGTAGTGCATGGAGTAACTAATGTTAATTAATTTCTTTTGAAGATTGCAGACAGTATGCGAATTTTGAATAACTTAATGCTCGATTTTTTCATGCAAGGGTAAAATCTATGCAGTTATATTTATCTTCAGCTGAGAAAATATTGTTGATGCATGTTGATTCAACTTTTAATATATTTCATTATTCATTTCGGCAATTGCATTTCATCCCTAGGTTTTAAATATGTGAGAAATTGATGGGGTAAAGTGTGTTGATATTACATGAGGTGTATAACCAGTGGTTAGCATAAGATGAAACTAATGTGCTACATTATATAGGTTCTGGAGGCGAAGACATTGCATGGAAAGTAGGTTTCCTACATGTTTTGTTGATTGAATTTTTAAAACTATTTCAGCGTTAGTATTAAAATAATGTTATTTAGTGTGTTTAGGTCTTTCCTACATGTCAATTTTAAGTGTGCCAATTCAGCCCCAACTGTGTTCGTAAAACTTGTACTATTGGGAGAAAATGTTGTTTGTCAACCCACATTTTCATAAGTAGTCTTCTCTTGTGTGAGGCCATGTATTATGTTGTCAACAGGCAACACTAAAATTTCCCGAATTTGGAGTTTTAATTGATCTGCATCAAAATCAAAGGGTTTTCATCAATTAGAGACAGAAAAAGTAATATTTTTAATATTTGCATTAATATTAGGGGATTAATATTTGACACAGTAATAAAGGGATAACACATATTAAATATATATATGAAATACTATTTGTGTTATTGAGGTTTGAAGTTGAAAATTCACCAAAATTAGACCCATAAACTGATCAACCCTTCTATGTTTTCCCAAACTTCACAATTTCACAAGTGATATTTTAAAATATTGACTCCCCAACACTGGTGTTTCTCTTGTCAATTAAATGTACCAATGCTTCTAGCATTGCCCTTGGGCTGTACCGGAAACCTATTAATTCAATGAATGAAATAATTTATTTATTTGTTTGTTTTTTTACATTGCTTCAAACACTGTACAGGTCATATTACAACGGGCAGTTTTGTAGGCAGAGGAAACCAGTACATACAGTTGGTCAAGGTTCTGTACTGAAAACTGCTGACCATCAGCAAGCAACTACCAACTTTCCCACATAAGGTTCGGTATATGAATCGTCGAGCTGAGAGGTAGGAGGTGAATGTGTTACTAATGCACCACGATGGCCTCTTGAAATACTATAAGTCTATACAAATATTGTGCCGGCTTTTGAATGAACAATGTAAAAAAAAACTATGTCATTGACCGATGATCTAGCATTAAGTAATATTTAAATATGGTTCCAGTTTTGCTTTCTTTGGAATTAATGGTTGGCCCAATGCCTGTTGAGCACTAGAGTGCTGATCTCTGTTTAAAATTATGTGTGTTTTAGTACATTTTGTCCAGCATTCAATTTTCTCTTTGCATATTAGGGGCTGAGTGGTGTAGTGGTTAGAGTCCTTGCCCTCAACCTCTGAGGTCGCCAAGTTGGAATCTCGACCTGGGCACTTCATGTTGGAAAGTTGGGAGTTACTTGCTGATGCCCCATGGTTTACAGTGCAGAATCCTGACCAACTAGTGTGCACTGCTTTCTCCACTCTTCAAGTACCCTTCACAATATGACCCTGGATGTTGAACGCGATGTAAAACAAGAATAAAATAAATTTCTTTGTGTATCATGGATATTTCCATTTGAGAAAATATATCAGAGCCTAAAACAAAACTTCTCAAAATCAAAAGGTATACAATACTATGCATATATGTTCCTTTTAATTAGTCACTGCCTACTACATATTTGACTCCACGGTGTGGGAAAGGTCCTACATCCCTCCAACAAAATGGATTCAAATTAAAGATCATCAAATTAATGAGCTTAATCACCCCTTTCTACACCACTGACCACCCATGCTACCCTTGTTGGTTACTTCAAGCTACATCCACATGCCTGTTAAATGATTTCATTTTTAATTCACAAATAGGTCAGTGCACCACCCTGGATAGTAATGGAGGCAATGCAAAAACTCTATAATGTATTGATTCTGGCTGATAAAGAAACCATAGTTTTACTTTTGTTGTAATTTTTTATGAACATGGTGAAATTTGGCCTTGATAAGTACACACTGCATAGTAGTTTCCATCAATGTAAGATGTATCATATCCAAATAGTTTCATGTCCAAATTGTATCTTTCTGTTAATTTCTGTATCACAGTCTTGGCGTCTGGATGTCTACTGAAAAAAGCTAGCAGCTCTCCCCTCTCTGGATCTTTCTTGGCTTCGAATTTCAATGTTCGAATCCTGTTACTTTTGTTGCGATTTTTCGTTATATTCCCATTCAGAATGGCTTTGGAGATGTATTCCATGTCAGCTGAAGTTGTTTCTGTCTTTGCTATAAAGCTACAATGACAAGGAAGTAAGAAAATTATACATACATTTTTAGACACATTTAATAATCATTTTGCACAAGAGCAAAAATACATAACTTTTCCATTTTGGTGGCAAAGTCTTAACGATTTTTCATTAAAGAATTTTATGAAGCAAAGAATATCCCATAAAATTTAACTGACCCTCATAAAATATTCTGAATACACTAGTTTGTCATACTTTTATGAAGTTTATGATTTGTCTCTGTTACGTTAAAACAATAGGGAAATTGACAGACATTCTTAATATAAAATAAGATTTGGGGGAATAAGGATTGTGATACTCTCATGCAGATAATAAATACCTGTTGATGCCCAACAAACTTATAATTATTTTACACTTAAAATTCAGAAGGTTCCTTGAAAATCATGAAAGAAATAAGTATATATACGTCGCTTAAAATTGCAAACAGTCAGCCATAACTGTGTCGTTAGTGACTACAAAGGGAATATACCTCATCTGTTCACTTTGCAATTTAATTCATTTCTACAATAAAAAGACAGAAGGTCTGTAATGGTATTTTACTGACTGTATAGTTTACATTTGTGGGTGCTACAGTTGTGTAAAATAGTTGCCATAAAATATAACATCCGTATGTTCCATTTTTAAGATCAAATATTGCACAAAGTCAGTGTAGATACATGGTCCAACAAGATCACTTGAAGAACGCATGTCTCAGCCAGCACCTCCACTATGGCTTACGAGTGCAATGGTATAAACATCCTTTAAAAATTCCTGTGTCTGTTGAACTTTCATGATTAATTGCATCACCCAGACAATTTTAACCTCAGTTTGATGTTATGGCCGCTTCTGTCGCAAAATGGCAGAAAATTGACAAAACATATGATTTGCTCTGAATGGAAAGACCAGTCTTATAACCTATAACCAACAGGAATTTGTAATTTGTCGCTGACCACCAAGATTCATAAAGATTATTTGTAACACAAACTCCTGATTAGGCTTTGTTCATTACTAATCTTCTCTCCATGGACAAGTTCATGCAGGTCACAACAGGAAAATTTGCATATCTTGAAGAAGGTGGATATGATTGGTCATAGAACTGAAATATTAAATCATTACACCAAAGGGACTCATCAAAAGACATATATGCATATAACACCAGTCAACAGAACCCAGGAAAAGATTACTCATTAGTAAGTGTTTTAAACATGTTGCATATTTATAACAAGCATCTATAATTGCCATAACAAATAAGATTTATAAGCTTATGTCCAAGACTTCAGGATAATGGTTGCTAGTAGGGCAATAGTGGAACCCAGAGGTATTTGAAATCACTTTATGTAGATTGGGAATTAGAATGGACTGGTATTTAAAGTGTCCAAAAATTGGTGTATCTTATACAATTAGATGTCAGCATAATTACCTCCCCAAGAAGGTATTATTTTTATGACCGTTTGTCAGTCTGTATCTTTGTTTGTTAACAGGATTACACAGACACTCATGGCTGGTTTTGTAAAAAAAAATCAGAAGATGGGTCTTGCTCCAATTTTGCTCTCATTAAATTTTGAAAGTGACCTGGATCACCTTCTTTGTACAAAAACACATTTGGCCATCTACTTATTTTTAGTAGTATATTTCTTCAAACATGTAAACAAGAGAACCTCTTACACGAGATTCAGTGTAATGTTAAGGCTTTGGAAAGGAACTGATTCCAAGAATAAACCCAGGCACAGAGCCACATAAAGCATGTTTTAGCATAAACAAATTTAAGGAATAATATTGCTCTGAATTTATTGTGGGTGTTCCACCACACGACTAAGCTCCCCGAGTAAGGGTTTTTGGGAGTCAGTTTCAAATATTTGCTTAGTCCCAAACATCCTGTAAGGGTCGGTAGTTGTCGGTTGTGGCCGTGAGAGAAATCAAACATGTTTGATATTTCTCACGACTCAAACCAATTCTTATTTCCCGCAGTCAACAAAATGTCCAGTCCCAGGCTTCCTCAGGCCTCCTCAGACCCAAATTTTCCATAGCTTAGTCCCAAGAGGCCTGTTTGCCAGTCCCTGACTCATAACAGATCTTTGAAGTTTTATGCGTGTGAAAGGGAATCAGTTTCATTAGTCCCAGGAAGCCTCAGACCGTCCCAGGTGTCCTGCGACCCAAAAATCCAGGTCTGGGACTAAGCCGACCCTAACTGATCCAAGCCGGCGTCCTCAGGCCACCTGGGACAACACAAATTTAGTCTGCGATGGTCTGAGGATGCCCCAGGAGACCTGGGACTAAGAACCAATTAAGAGCTGACTATTTTCTGCGCGTTGGAAATTAAAACAAGGCAATGAGGCGATCTGAGACTATATAAGCGACCGGGCACAGATTCTCTTTGTTACTGACTGGTTGGCTACTGAGAGACGTGTGTCACTGTTTTGTAGGCTTTTCATTTTTTTAAATATCATATAATACTTGAGCTTAAGGCAAATTTTACAGTTAGGAGACACATTTTAGTTTTTTTACTTTTTTTGCTATTGACTGGAGTAATGAGGAAAGAGAAAGAAGGGAAGAGAGGTAAGAAGAAGATGGATGAGAGGCAAGAGGAGAGGGAGAAGGAAGGTGGAGAGGTGGAGGAAAGGATGGAGGAAAGGACAGAGGAGGGTACAGAGGAGGGTACACAAGAGATTGAGGAGCGTTTGGAATTTACTGAGGAAGCTTGCGAAGAAGAAGAGAGGTGTGAGGAGGATTCAGACAGTCATTCGGCAGCCAAGAGAGCCAGGGTCTGTGCAACTTTCACTGACAGCCAAGAAACTACAATTGTGGAGTTTGTGAAGGAGCATCCAGAGCTCTACGAGAAAACACGTTATGGCAAGCTATTCAAACTACAATCTGGCCAAGCCCCAAGGGAGATGACCAAGAGACAGTCCTGGGTCTACCAGCAGATGGGTTTCCGTAAGACCCACATCAGACGAAAGGGGGCCAGCAGAAGTTCAGGGTTCGAGGCCAGTCCAAACACCATCAAGCAGGACGAATCTCGTGGATCTACTACTGATACAGAATACCTTGAGTCCAGTGTCCTGAGGGAGAGTAGGAGTCAACCTATGTTCACATCTACACCAGTTTCAACAGACTGCAAGTTACTTGAGCACTTCAGACAGGCAGCCCTTCTTTGACTATGTGGCATCAGAGGCTGAAAAGATGACCCAGGAGGAGGTGAGGACTTCAAGGGCAGAATTTTTAGAGACACTGAAAGCATTAAGAGCAACCATAGACGTCAACCACTACCCAGAAGATCAGCCACTATTACCACGGAGTCCTAGAGGGTCGGGATAGTGCCAACAACCACTCAACAGGCGTCTACTTCCACCCAAGCAGCAGCTAGAAGCAGTTACGTTTACTACACACCCAGCCCACTTGGCTTTGGCAACCCTGCATCAGTTCTAACAGTACAGGATACGGGCAGTAGACACAACTTAAGTGGAATACTAAGCCAGCTACCAGATCTGACATCTACACAGATCATTGAGCAGCCTCAGCAGCAGCAGCAGTCGCAACTCTTCACTATCACCACTACAGCACCGCCTCAACAGCAGCAGCCTCCTCAGTAGCCATCCAGTCAGGGTGGGTCTTTGACCTGCCAGGCCCTTTTCAGGGCCACCCCAATATTCCAAAAGCAATTATTCAGCTGCAAGTTATTCCAATTCCCCTCCCAGAACATAACAGTTCAGTACAAATACTTATCACAAGAAAAAAAGTCCAACACCTACACCACCCCAAAATGAAACAAATAACCCATGGTACCACACATAACAAAAAAGGCCACATAGAAAAAAAATAAAAAAATAAAACTCCCAATATGGCCAATAATCAGCCCATTTTTAGCTTTTGGTTAAAATCTTTAATAAAAAAGTAAAACTCCCAATATGGCCAATAATCAGCCCATTTTTTAGCTTTTGGTTAAAATCTTTAATAAAAAAGTCCAACAATTACACCATCCCTAGAGTTAAAAGGCATTATCACATACTTACCAACCCACAAACACACAAACCCAATACCAAACCTAACCCCCAACTAACAAACACACAAACCCAATTCCAAACCTAACCCCCAACTGACAAATACACAAACAAACATAACCACCAACCAAGAAACAGACAAACCCAATAGCAAACAGAACCCAAACCAAAGAACTGACAAACTATTTTGCAAACATAACCCCCCATCATTGTAAAGAAAACCAGTTTGGTGGTTATATTTCCTAAATATTTGTGAAGTGGAGTAAAAGATTTTAATTTTAAGATTTCCAGGAAAACATTTCCGTTTCAAATATTTTCAATAAAAAAACCAAATGTAAGTATAATTAGGATGTAGCTTTCAAAATATATGCAATATTTATTCCATTTAGGAAGTTATGTTTGGGTTCGTGTATTGTTTCTTTTGAGAATTAGGTTTAGCACTGGGTTTGTCTGTTTGTTAGTTGGGTGACTTCTGTAAGGCAATGTGTTTGTCTGTTTATTGGGTGGGTGACTTATGTTGGGCATTGGTTTTGTCTGTTTGTTGGTTGTGTGACTTCTGCCGGGCATTGGGTTTGTCTCTTTGTTGGGTGGGTGAATTATGTTGGGTATTGGTTTTGTCTGTTTGTTGGTTGCGTGACTTCTGTTGGGCATTGGGTTTGTCTCTTTGTTGGGTGGGTGAATTATGTTGGGAAATGGTTGTGACATTTGGAACAAGCACAGCTGATTAATTGTTTTTGGAATATTTGGTAGTCCTGAAAAGGACTGGTTATTAGTCCTGAAAAGGACTGGTTACTGCAGCAGAAGCTATATTCTGCCATCTTGCCAGGCCACTGCTTCCTCATTATTGAAGTAGTCCTTGAGGTAATCCCTCTGTCTTTTGGCTTCTCTAGCAGGGTTTCTGTCTGGACCACCACCAGCAGCACCACCAATCAGTCGACAATCACCAGGCACATCATCATCCATCATCATCATCATCATCATCATCTCCAGGCTCTTGACCACCATGTTGACCTTGATACTAGCTTCTCAGTATGTTGTACAGAACCACACAGGTAAAGACCACTTCCCTGACTGTTGCTGGGGGGAGTTCAATAGTGATCAACATCACTCTGAATCTTGAGACCAGGATGCCAAAAAGCGTTTTCAACAACTCTCCGGCCCCTTGATATTCTGTAGTTGGCAATCCTTTCCTCTCTGGTTAACATCCTTCTGCCATAGGGTTTCATGAGCCAGGTCTTCAGAGCAAATGCATCATCTGCCAGGATGAAGTAGGGGACATCTCGACCACCCTGGGTTATAGGTGCTGGGTCAGGGAAGCCTATCCTGCCATCCTCAATATTCCTCTTCAGCTGACAGGCATTAAATATTTGGGCTTCTGAGCAAGATCCAGCAGTACCAGCATGCACCCATCTGAACTTGTACTGCCCATCTACCAAGGCCAACATTACTATTGAAAAGAACCCCTTGTAGTTGTGGTACATGGCTCCAGTGTTCTTGGGTTTCTTCAGGGCCACATGCTTTCCATCAAGGGCTCCCAGGGCATGTGGAACATTCCACCTGATCCTGAATTCCCTTTCTGACAGGACAATGATGTGACAGGATAATGATGTGTATGACTCTCCAGTGACCAGATATCTGATGGTGAGGGCTAACTTCTCCCCAACACTGATTGGAGGTCTGTAGTTGGTGGCCTGCCTGGCTAGACATGGTTCCAGTCTGGTCTTTATCATTTCAAAGAATTCTGGGGTCATCCTCATGTAGTTGGTGAATCCTGGAATGTCTGTGGCATACAGTTCAGCCATAATGTTGTGGTAGGCCCCCCTCTCCTCTTTCTGTAGTAGCCATGGCCTGACCCACATGTTGTGCCTTCTTCTAGGTCTCTGTCTGGCTGGTGGTGGAGGTGCTGGTGGTAGTTGCTGTGGTCGATGTAGAAATAGCAAATACATCATTATATGTAACTGAATAAAAACTAAAAAAGCCCTAAGTTGTTGTTGAAGTTGTCTACCATTAAAAGGTGGCATCCTGCTGTGTTCCTAGAAAGATAACGATGGTTAGATCGCGGAATTTATATATATATATATACCCAGAAAATCCAGCTATTTTGCAAAACAAGAATTGGCGATCATGGTCTGGGGAAGACTGAGCAGGCCTGAGGATGCCAGGACTTAATCGGGGGTTAGTCAGGGCTTAGTCCCAGGAGGCCTGAGGCGTCCTGGGACCCAGACGGTATGTGTATGACAAGATCATGGTTGAAACCAACCAGAAAACTGGCTTAATCGGTTCTTAGTCCCAGACCAGTCGGGGACTGTCTGGGGCCGCCTGGGGCCTCCTCAGGCTTCCTGAGGCCGATCTGTACTTAATCCCAGACTTCAATACCGATTCAGTATTCCCGCCTATTTTACCTTTTTTTCACAGACTGTCCACGATTAAGGGTCACAGACAGGATCGGGGCTTAGTCCTTTGGTGGAACAGGGGCATATAGCTTTTGCCCATATTTTTCTGGCTTCTTATCGATGTTCTTTATTGCTTGAAAGACCTCATGAACATATTTTTATGAAATCTTTCATGTGAGCAGCGCCTAACCCAAGGAACAAGTGACAGAATTTTGAGAACAACGTGGATTGCACCCTGGATGCAAAAAAAATCGGCATTTATATTTTCATTGATTTGGGTTTGTAGTGAAATTAGTCAAACAAAGGCCAAAAGGGGTTTCAGTCTACTAGTGCGAGCCACCAAGCCATCAGAGACTCGAGTAGTGCACTGAAGCGGTTACCCATCTTAGTACTGATGTAGCCCATTGCCGCTTAACTTCTGTAAGACAGACACTCATTGTGGCTAGGCCACAATTCAGAAAAGTCCAGAGACGAAAAAAGCAAAAAAGTGATCTCTGGATGCCTCGCTAGAGCTTGTGCTTAAAAATTCAGGAATTTCTTTGTATCTAGCATATGAGCAGGGATCTTTGTTTTCTGTGCCAAGACCCTATTCACATAAAACATTTCATGAAGATTGACTCATTTCTTCTGGAGAAATACTAGAAAACCAAATTCATCAAAAATATATTGAAAAATGGAAATAGTCGTTTTGATTTTTTTATATGACTAGGGCCTGGATAAAGGAAGAAATGATTATATTTTTAAAAGTTCTGGATCATAATCTGGAAACTAAAATATTCTGAATTTTCCTAAATGCTTCCTGATGGAGAACTGTGCTATATGGTTACCTTCAAGTTGCATCTGGTTCAGAATGAATTGTTCATGTAACGTTTGTAAAATGGCTTTTATTCACATTTTACCTTTTATCAACATATAAAATAAATATAATAAAATACTGAGTAGTTTGAAATAACCACTTCTTGTTTGGTCAGAGTGGTAATATGATGTTTATCAATATTTTATCCCTTCTTCCTTTGGGCAGGCCTTAATTATATAAGAATCCTTTCATTACTAATGACATTATCGCAAACACTAACAGACAGACAAACAATAAGATAATTACTGCCTGATTGGTGGATGTCCATGGTGGGCTAGTGGTTAGCAACTTTGGCATCTAATCACAGGCTGTCACCTCTGTGTGGGTTTGACTCCCACAAGTGACAATGCTGAGGACCTGTCCTAATATCACCTTGGCTGTTGAACAGGATGTAAAACTTCAGCTTTAATCAACTGATTGGTGGGTATCTGTTTTGGGTAAATACAATCTCAGTGTAATATAACTGTGTATATCTTGTTACAAAACATTACCTGTAATTAATAGTGCAAGGGTAACTGTGATCGTAAATAGGATTCCAGTGAATATTTTGGTTCTTTTTGTAGAGCACCCTATGTATAAAATTCTCAAAGTGTTCCATTACGAGTGTTACTGAAATACCTCTATGTTTCTTGAAGATCTTTTTGTCCAGCATATTTCTACTGAAGTAAGATTCCAGCCTCCTCAATGGATGCCGAACAGTTAAAATATTAAAATAATTTTCCAATTTGTACAAAGCCACTCTTAAAACATTATCATCCAGAACTGCCAATCCAACCTCCGGATAACGTATCCTTTGAAAGGGCTCGATGTGTGATGCATTTTTGACTGGTGAACTTTCAATGACCAGACTTTTCCATGATGTACATCCTGTCTTTTGAACTGACTTTAAAATCACACGGTGAAAGTCATCTACCATAAAGTCCCCATCTTGGATCTGTTCCTGGTTCAATGTCCACAGTGGCTGGTTTAGTCCAAGAGCGGTACACTGGTGTTTCAACTCTGTCAGCCTCTCTTCCTGGCGCGAAAGAACATCTAAAGATAATATAAATGACTTATGGATTTTTGTACAGTGAAAAGATGATTGACATTATTGATGTTTTGTGCTACATAAAATATCACTTTTAAATGTCCAATATATTACATTTGATGTGAAATAGATTGTTGTATTTTTTTTTGTTGTATATATGAAATTGGAATATAAGGCAAATCAATAAACTGGCAATAAATACATGACAACTGCAGTGTGTTTGTGCCAATAATAATGCTTTATTCACCAAGAGTTCATGCTCTTGTGTGGTTTTGTCTATGTTCATGGTTACTACTAAAGTAATAAGCAAATATTTTTGAGTTTTATATGAGTACAGCCTGGACAAAAGGAAAAAGCGATTATATTTTGGTAAAGTTCTGAACCATCATGAAACAAAAATAAGAAATAGAATTTCCATAAATGCTTCTTGGTGGAGAACTATAATATTCGACTGCCTTCATGCTGCATCTAGTTTAGAATGAATTGTTCATTCAACGTTCATAAAATTACTTTTTTCATCTTTTACCTTCTGTCAACACATGAAATAAATATAATAAAACATTAAGTAGGGTTATATAACTACTCCCTTTTTGGTCAGACTTGCAGATAATATTCAAACTCGCTTATATAATTATAGCTTCTTTATGGTCAATTGTGTTCGACTATATGTAATTTGTTCAGTCACTTCAGAGACTATCAACTATTTTTTTATCCATCGCACTCTGCATTTTACCCATATAGAGGGACATATGGAGCGGGATATATTATATTTGTATACAAAAGCGCCTCCATACCATGGATAATTAGTGTCAATAACTTCGGTTAAACTAAGTTACCTACAGATGCGTATTATACATCATTAGAAAGGTCGTTATACAGCGCTTCTACTAGTGTTTGTTGCATAAAAATCCATACAGAAATGACTGAGATATTGCAAGTAAAAGATTGAAGTTTTTAAATCCACTGTTACCAATGCTTTTTCATGGCCTTTTCCACATTCTCTCATTCAATATTAATTTTATTTAACCCATAAATGGTGGATATATAAAAGTAAAACATCCCTCATGAGACATATGCAGAAAAAACATGTATCACTCATGAAGATTAACAACATAATACTCGTATTCCGCACTTGTATGTTATTGTTAGGTTCAGTGGGAAAGGGGAAGGTAGAACAAATACTAATTATTCAACAAGATATTTGGAATTCATTAAAACTTTACATTAAAATAAGTTCAATTACAACACATCCATTATGTACAAGTATTAGAGACTCTATGTTAATTGATACCAGCTTACACCAGAATTCTTTAATGCCTTGTATTAAATAGTATAAATACCTTCCAGGCAAGCCCAGTACCACTAAGCAACAAATTAGAAGAGCTACTACTTTATGTGTGACAACATGTTACTCAGAAGTAGTCCTCATACTACTAGCTACTAATTATATACAAGTTTAAGTACTGACAACCACTTCTGTTATCAACTTTAAGAGACAACAGGCTGGTAAACTTACACAAAATACATAACTGTGAAGACTTTTAGAAGATATATGTTACTTTAATTTGACCTGAAGGTCACAATATGACTCTGTAACTATTTATGATACTTTGAAGGCTATAATAAAGCCAAAGACAGTCGAGTGTAGGTAACTGGTGGTGAACAGTGATTGACCTCTGAAGGTCAAATACTGGTTACATGATCACAGGTTCATTACTGAACTGCCCCACAGATCAAATTGGGACAAATGTTTCGATACAGTGACATTTCTTATATAATTATCCAATTACCTAACTATGGGAGGGAGGGAGGGAGGCTTCATGCACTGGACACATGAACCTCACAGCGACGAGCTAGTGTATTACACCTGTTTTATAATTATTTTTGGCAGGAGATCTTTAACTACTCGCATTTTTAACACCCACTTCTTTCAATGTCCTCATGAATATTCATGATGTACTGTCTGCCAATTTTTCTCACCCTTTATAAATAGACTGGTATGAAAACCAGGTCACCCAATTTTTAGCTATTAATAAACCCCCGTTCCCACTGGCATGGTGTGCTACTATTCTTCGCAACCCCCATAACATTCATGATATATTTTTCTGTATATGTCATTCTGGAAGTTTTCCTATGAAACTCCAATTCTTGAATCCAGGCAGTGATCCAGAACCCCACCAAAACTGAATAATCTGTTTTTGGTGACATTTTCTGTAAATCTCATTGAAATCCGTTCTCACATTTCATTTGCCAATTAAACAGGAAAAAACAACCACACACTGGCAAAAACATCCTTGACAGAAGTAATTATGGCAATCCCCTTGCTTTCAACTTTACAATAGCCACTGGTGCGAGTTAGCGTAGCGCAGGGGTTCAGTCCTTGGGGGAGAAACTTTAATTCATGTTAATGTGAACCCGGTTTTAGGTGTACTTGGTTGTTGAGTAAATCTCTTGGTGGGGAGTTGTCGTGTCACTTTTGTGGGTCAGCCTCATGAATATTCATGAGTTCCTGTTCTGATATTTGGACCTTATCTGGTATTTGGCTATATAAAGTGACCAGTGCAAGGGTTTCTATATTCTTCAAGGACGCTGGGCTGGCCATAGATTGAACTTAGGAAAATTTCTGCATGTAACCAAGCTCTGATAGATTTTGTCAGTTGGTGGTGTGCACGTTTGTATTTCCGTATCAACCTTAAGTGCCTTCCTTGTCCACAATGGGACGTAAGAAAACTAAATGTAGTACTGTTATTGAGGGAGGGGTTGTTGAACAACCAGCTTCAGATATGGACATTAAAATATTGAATCTAGAAGCAAAAGTCGACAAACTGGTGGATGTAGTGGCGAAGATGGGAGAGAAGGTTCAAGCTCAAGCCAGTGCTACTCCCTTATCACCAGTACCAGCAGCCCATAGTTCCCTTAGGGTGGATGAAGAAGGCAACAAGCATATCCCAACTTTTGAAGAATTGAAATCTGATGTCCAGATACAAGCAGAAGTGGCCAAAAGACTTCACCAGTATGACCACCTGTCACGAACAGAACAAGGCTTTAAAGGTAAAAGTACTGATGCAAATTTAAAATCTGGTCGTTATAGGGCAGGTATACATAAGGTTCGTCGTACTATCAGCTGGCCTCAAGATTTCTGTACCACTGTTAATGGCAAACAGCCAACATATGATGATCTATCTGCACTTCAGTGGATGCAAGGGTTCATTTATTGTGTGTTAGAAGAAAATAATCCAAAAATTAGAACAAATATGTTATTACATTGTGGTAGTGTCATCCAAGACGCCATTGAACTCTCATTCCCAACAGCTAAGAGAGCGCATGGGGTTGTGCTACAGGAAATTGAAAAAGGGGTTCTAAATTGGGCTAAATTTAATGAAATTGAGAGGGTAAGAGGCCGGAATGCTCAGCGTATTCTTGCTAGTTCTTCAGTAGGAAAGTCAAATGATATTACAGACAAAGTTTTCATCTGTAAGCTATACAACAAGGGTACATGTAAGCATGAAAAGCAAAGTCACCATGTTGAAAAAGGGGTTACATATCAGCATTACTGTAGCTACTGCTATCTAGCTTAAGGCAAAAAATTTGAACATTCTAAAATGAAGTGTCATAGACTGAGAAATGACAATAAGAGTGCTTCTGTGAGCCAGCAGGTTTAAAAACTATTGCATTGCTAGTACCACGCATCTTTACACTTCTGTCTCTTCACTATATTACGTGAAGCAGAATAATGATGAAAGTGACATATGTGACCTTACCCTTGAACAAAATATGTTTGGTTGCTCTGAAGTATTCCACAAAAAAAAATTTCTGTAAGTAATGAAAATGTATATAACCCCACCAATGAAAATTCCCAAAGCAATTATGTTAATATTAGCCAATATAATGAATGGAAATCAAATTTCCTTGTCGAGAAGGCAAGTGTTTGCCAGGACAAGTAATTTCATGTATTTACTGTCGATGCTCCAGTATTTAATGTGCGTTCAAATGGTTATAATGAACCTTTGCTGAAACATAATATTTATGCAAAGGTTTTCATTCCTACTGGGCTTGACCTTATGTGTAGTAAAAAATACATTAATAATGCTGGGTGTATTGTGAACTATTCACCTAACCATAGTCTGTGTGAAGGAAAATCTGGCAGTACTCTAACAGAGATGCAAGGCGTGAGCTTGATTTTTAGTCATGGTACGGTGCACTTCGACACAGCGTATAGCTTGGACAACCTTCACACTGATTGTGGTAGTAATGAATCTGTCAGTACATTAATTTCTATTCATGAAAATTCATATTTTACAGATCTCGATAGTAGTAACTCTAGTTATATTTTTAACGTCTCCAGCAATGATACATTTTCTTATTTCCAACATACTTTGTTGGGAGAACTTGAAAATTTTTCATTATTTAATTGTCCCATCTGTTGTGATGGTGACTGTTTATCTTCAAGTGCTTCTTCTTCCTTGGCAAACAAAAGAGGCTGTTTACAGGGGAGCTGTGCATTCACTCTCAATAGCTACGAGGTGATCAGTAGCACTAGTGGCCATCCCAGTGTCCTGGTTGAAATTCCTCAACATGAAGAATATATAGTTAAGAATACTTCACTTCAAACTATTTTTAAAGGGGCTTACGGTTAAGTTGCTTTTATTAGGAATAAGTTTGCTAGTACTAGTAGTGTTGTTAGCCCAAATAATTCTATACATAGACGTACTGCCTTTGGGGATGTGATCGGAAATTGGTCTCAATGCCATAGTGCCCGTGACAAAAAATACTGTAGACAATTTGGGTTTCTCCCACTTATTCAGTATCAATTTTCTTCTTATAAAGGTGGTGGTCACCTTCAAACCTCAGACATGGTCGAATGGATAACCAAGGCCCATCAATCTGTGAGGGAGTCTAATCAATTTAATTATCAAAACTCTCGGATACCAGGTCCTTCTGGCCTTAATATAGATAACTGGCGTCGTTACCTAGTTGGCTATGATTTACCTATTTTATGTGAATATTTACAGTATAGTTTTTCTTTAAATGTAGATTATGACAATTTCCAATCTATAACTAGAGTTACTAATCATGCTTCAGCACTTAAGAACCCAGAAGCTGTAGACCAGTACTTTGCGGATGAGATATCATACAAGGCAATTGTGGGTCCATTGATCAAATCTCTTTTTGAGGAAACTCACTACTCTCCCTTACTTACTCGACCTAAGTCAGATGGAGGTACCAGGGTTATAGTGGACCTTTCTTGGCCTTTGGGTGCTGGCGTTAATCAATTTGTTCCAAGTAATGTTTTTGATTTTATGGAATTCCAATTAAAATATCCTACTATTGATCATATTGTTCAGAAAATTAGTGATATTGGCCCAACTGCTTTGCTTTACAAAGTTGATCTTCAAAGAGCATTTCGCAATCTGAGGATTGATCCTCTTGATTACAAGGTACTAGGCTTAATGTGGCGGAATCAGATGTTTATCGATGTTTCATTGGCGTTTGGATTTAAACAAGGAGCGTCGGCGTGTCAATTAACAACTGACACTGTGATGTATTTGATGAGGACCCAACGTCGTTGGGTTGCAAATTATTTGGATGATATAATTGTGGTGTCCCCCCTCTAAGGCTCAGGATGCTTTTGTTACATTAACCAATCTTCTCAATGCCTTAGGCCTTCCTATTAACTATAAAAAGGTCGAGGAACCACATCATGAAATCACTTGCCTTGGTATCAATATTAATGCACATTCCGGAATGTTAACTATTCCTAACGATAAAATACATAAAATTAGAAGTATTATTAATCATTGGTTAAGTAAAGAAACTGCTACAAGCACCAACTTCAAAAATTGGTTTGTAATTTACTCCATATTCATCGTTGTGTTAAGCCTGCCAGATTATTTACTAATAGAATTTTGCAAACCCTTCGAGAAGCTCCTGTCTGTGGTTTCATTCGATTGTCTGAATCGTTTTTTAAAGATATTAATTGGTTTGTCAAATTTCTTGAGGTTTTCAATGGTTCTGTTGAAATCCACTCCTATTATGCCATTCCTATTCACCCATCTCTTTCTTCAATGTCAATTGTACATCTGGAGGCCGCTAATGTGTTGGTGGCCCTCAGATGTTGGGCTGAAAGTTTACGTAATTCCCAAAGAAAAAAAGAATTAAAATTACAACCTTCTCAACCCTTATTTTCGTATAGGCAGGATGGCCAGTTGTTCACTCTTACGGCTTATAAAGCTAGATATTTATTGTCAGAGGCGATTTGTAAATGTGGTTTGTCACCTAAAGACTTTGGCTTTCATGCTTTTCGTCATAGTGGGGCTTCTTTGGCGTTTGACCTCCAGATTCCCCTTGAAAATATTAAGTCCCACGGTTCCTGGAAGTCTGAGGCAGTTTAGAAATATTTGGCCTGTACCCCAAAGGCTGCTGGGGTGGTGGCCTCTACCTTTCAACAAAAACTTTAGTACTACAGGTTCTACATCTTTGGCTTGGCTCATTTCATTTTCCTTAGTTTTCTTCAATTGTATACTTATTTTACATTTTAATTCACGCCAATAGATCATCAGTTGATCTTATGTGTATTTCAAATGTTAATCCCAACAGAGTTAAAAAGTTCTATAAATAATTTAATTCTTAGTGGATTATCTGTATTAGTGTAAATGTCTTTGTAAAATGATTCCCTGACAAGTTTACAGATTAATCTCAAGGTTTTAAAGACTTCAAAAGGAACTTTGTAAATAGAAACTTTATTCCAAGCTCCGTACTGATAATATGTTTATGCATTATGGCTTTATTGCCAAGAAAGACTTTGTAACAGATTATGTTAAATGCAGTGTTTGTCTGTATGTTTGCTGGTCTATGCAGCTCAGTGCAAAGCTATGGACTTTGGTGTAGAACTCTTAGTTTGGTGTTTTAACATGTTGCTAACAATGATACTAAAATAATAATAATAAAGCCAATGATGTTGAATTTTAGAATTTTTTATAATTTGTGTTTTCTCCCTCTTGGACTGTATATGGAACTCGCATAAATATCCATAAACATATCTCTAATGATGGCTATTCAAAAAAGCCTACCCACCCTTGGCCTTTATCATATTTTAGGATTGTCTCTGTGGATCCCCTCTTCTCTCTCTTTGGATTATGGATTCTTTGGACCTGTTTCTTGCTTGTTGCACCTTGGAGTTTGATTCTCTGATGGAGATTAAGTGTTATAAAAGTCATATTAGAATATTAGAATGTATAATTATAGATCTAAGCTACATTTTATCTGATGTCACCATATGAATTCCAAATGTATGTACCAAAATATATATCCTCTTCTAATATTGAAAATAATGTTATGTGTGGTGGTACAAAGTGGTCATCCTAAGTATTTTAAACCTTTTCTGAAACCTAGATATAGCATGTACAATACTCGTAGAACTTAAGCCAGTAGTATGGTGCTTGAGGTCCCACACTTTGCCTCATCAATAAATAAGTCTTCTAAGCATTTTGGTCTCAGCTTTGCATGCGATGCTCCAGGGATTTGAAATAATTTGAATCGGGGTGTACTTTTATCCATTTTTCTCTTGTCATTCAGAAAGAAGTTGAAAACTTTCTCTTTGCAAAAGATTACCCGCCCTAGATATTTTTCCTAATGTCTTTCTCTGTGGCATTGATCTGTTATGTGTCTGGTCAAATGTATCTCTACTTTTCTGAATGGAATCTGTCTTTAGATAGAGATTAGGTGCCATAAAATACAGATAGAATAAGATCTAAAATATCTGTGACCTTATTTCCATAAAGACAAATTCAGCAGAATTTTGTAGAAATGAGATTTGTGATATTTGTGAATATTTTTTTTCATAACTGATACAAACAATCTATTTAAATAGTACATATGTTTGAAGTATGTAACAATACATAAATTAAGGAGAGGAATATGCCTACCAACATTTGAAAAAAATATTATTAATAACAAGTTCAATTAAATTATATATGTATTAAGATTATTTACCAACCATTCCATGTCTGAATATCTTCTGATAAAAATTCTCTTGCTGAAAAACCACTCATGACAGAAACTGACTGTCTGTCAGAATAAAATACCAAAATAATACAAATTACAGCAGTTGTAAAAAAGATCACTTTAATTCTGCCAACAGTGGTTAAACGAAATGAATCCATTAGTTAGATAAAAAGGTATTGTTTGTACTTGAAAAACTACAGTGTTTTTAACAGTGAATAAGAAAAGTATCTCTAGTTACAACAGCTTTCAGACATTGATTGTACCAGAGATAAATAAGAAATAAAGAAATAAATCTTACATTTACGCAAATATGAAACAGTAGATATTTTAAAGCACATGTGTAAGGCCAGTCACTGAGTCTGTTTCTTTAATTTTTCAGAAGTTGTTTTTGTTTTATCATCCATCAGGTGCTGCTATTGATCTAAATACCGAGGTGTAGAGACTAGAGAATAATTGTTGTGCACCTCCTTCACCCCTGACATTTATAAGTTGGGGGCTGGTTTTACCTAACAAAAGGTGCCTACTATTTTAAATATTTAGAAGAAATGTAAGCTAAACAGTTAATATTGAATGTTTAAGTCCCCCTTACTGTGACATGTATTTGGTAGTTTTTTTTATTCTATTCTATACTTTAATAGCACCTAATCTCTGACCAAGACAGACACTAGGGCACAACATCAAAAACTAATTCAATAATCATTGTTCCACAGATATGGCGTGGTTTGATACCAAGGATGAGCCGGCTAAGTTTTTGTTAAGGAGGGAATGCCTGTTTGTAGAGAGAAGATTCTAGCTTTTTTCCTGAAACAGGCAAGAGCAAGGGTCATAAGAAACATCAGGAAAATTATTCAAAACTAGCGGAACATCAAAGACACAACTGTAAAGAAAGTGGCAAAATTAAAGATTCTCCAAGAACTTTTAATCTGGTTAGCTAAACCTTGTGTCATAAATTCCACAAGAAATAGACCAAGCAGGACCAAATTATCAGAGATGTGGCTGTCTTAAAGATACAATGGTATTCCAACAGGCAACCTCAGAGACTGTCGAGAATAGGAGTTGCCCATGTATATCTATTACAATAAATGCATGACAATCCTAGCAAGCCTGTTTTGGATACACTGGAGTTTGCACATGTTAAAACAGACATTTGTAGAATTTGTAGACGGATTCACAGTAGAGAAGACGACAGATAGGGCCATTGCCACCAGGATACCAACCTCATCTTAAAGATACTATCTTACCTGCCTAAAATCATGCATTTGAATGAAACAAGAATTACAAATATATACATAAAATTTCCAAATAACCTGACAGGGTATTGGGAACGTACTTCTGTATATTCTTTCTGTAAATGTGAATTTTATAAGTTTATTATCCAATCAAAGTGGAGGATAAGAAATGTAAAATAACTCTTACGGTTCTGCACTGATAAATTAAATTTTTTCACTTGGCATTAATTTTTAGCTATTTGAGCCTATGAGATTGATAGTGAAAATTCTTCTAAAATTTGTAAATCTATATAAATCTCTGAAGCAGACAATAGCTCTTAGTGAAAATTTGTTAGTTGTTATTAGTTAATTTAGTTACTTTTAGTTGCTTCATTTTATTTAATTTTAGTTGCTTAATTTCTTCAAATGAAGAATAAGTGAAATGTTCTTCTTTGCTAAACTGTCTACTTATGCAGTACTTGTTTTAATTTTATAGCTGGAGAAGACAAAATACAAAATCCTCGTCCAGTTGGCTCTAAATGTACATATTTTAAACTGCTCACAATAAAATCTAGATAAATCATTATCTGAAATATTTTATGTTATATATTTTACATGTAATCAATGCAGATCAACCTGCACTGGGAAAGATCGTGTCCCTTTTAATGTCGTGAAAACATTGGCCTTTCACGAGCCTTCCTCTAGAACCCCTCTTAAGACTTTGTGACTTTAGTTTCAGCTTATATTACGGTACTAGTTGTGATTATAAGAAGGTCCTGTAAGCTTGTCTTCTCATAAGATCTAGGGATCAGCGCCATGGGGAATGACAGGATAAAGCAGAAATTGGGGTTGGTATGCTTTTGCAAATAAAAATATGCTATAAGCTTCTTTTTAAATGAGTAGACAAAAGTGGCTGAATGTACATCATCAGGCAAATCAGCCCAAATCCTTGGAGCATCATAAGAAAAGCTGAGGCCATAACGCTTAGTAGATGGAAAAAAACGAATTGTCAAAGTGTGGGGCCTCAAAGTGACACACCATCAGCTTGGCTTTTACGCATATGATAAACACTACATCTAGGTTTAAGAAAAGGTACAAAACATTTTGAATAACCACTTTGTAGGAACATGTACACCAGTAAGGCAGCAGACAAGCAAACATAATGAGTAATATATTTTTCAAAACTTTTGCAAAGTAGTATAGTAAAATAATAATAATAATAATAACAGAAACCTTTGTATAGTGAAAAATTGATTAGGATCCTTTTGTGTACTGCAAAACAAAAAAGGAGAGTCCTAAAACCAATCAAATTTGTAACCCAGTAAGTACCCACCAGGAGATGATGGCTATGTGGGTATGTATACTGACCTAAACAGGTAATTTTTGAGTTGACTTCTGATGCTTGAAATGGTACCTTGAGGTCTGACATTACACAGGAGCCTTATCAAGCTTTACTCATGACTTATTTCCTTACGATAATCATGTGATCAGTAGATTATCTAATGCTAGTTTTCTTTTTTTGTTTGGTTGCAAAATAACTCAAAAATGTACCCTCAAATTTTGATCAAATTTTCTGAACTTACTCACAATTGCTGGCAAAATAGATTGGGGAGCAGATAGAAGTGTTTTATTGAGACTTTATCATTCACTTGTGTATTCTAGAATGGAATATGGTTGTGTTATTTTTTTTCCCGCCAAATCCATTTATGTGCATGTGCACATCAAAAAGACAGACACATTTGTGGGCCTGTTTGCATTGTGACATCATAGGATATATGTCATTACCATAAAATATAATCTGACTGATATACAGGACTAAACTCAACCAAGACATAAAATAGGTTTATTTCACAGAGAGGTGTTTATTGTTTTGGCCCATATAGGACACCCCTATTTTACTTATAGTTATCACCGAAAAATAGCAATGCCCTGGTGCATTCCATGTCATTATCCTTTTAGAGTCAAATATATATTATTAAACTGTATAGATCTGGCTGACACAAGAGTTACTTAACTTTCTGCTCACTTATTTTCTTATTTTGTTACTTACTTATTTTCTAACTTTATTAATTGCAACATACTCACTCATTCACTTAAATTCAAATTCAATAAAAAGATCAATGGCTTATTTACTGGAGGATAGACTTCTGAACAGAAGCCCACCATATTATGCGAGGCTTTACATTGGGATAACCCATGAGCCTCACAGGAATGTCTGGAGTATCCTGGTTTGATGCAAACAGGCCTACAAATGTGTCTGTCTTATAATCAGATTTACTTTCTAGGCAATATAATGGTTATCAGACTGAGAAATAGAGTAGAAATATACAATTGGAGAATGGTAACCAGATCAATAGAAGACGAAGATTTGAGATTCAAACCTTGTCTACTTGATAAAAAAGTCCAAGTGCAAAAATGACCACATTAAATAGGTAAATGCACATATCACTTTACTTTTCTTTACTTCGATGTTAAAGGAAAACATAGCACTTAAATGTCTGTAGAAAAGTACTCACTTTGGTGGTTTAAAAATCAGGAGTACAAAATAAGCAAAATAACACTGGCCACACTAGCTGGATAAATTCTGAAGCTAAATTAGTGAAGTTCCAAACTCAGTGGATCTATTTATCAAATGTATGGAGTAAGTCAGAAGATATGTCAACCATACCATCAGCAAGACAGAGCTTCTCAAGAACTCGTGTTCATCAATGAGATCTCGTCCTCGACCTCGTAGTGACTTGGAGATGCGGCAGAATTTAAAATAAAAAGAATGTAAATAGAACCAGAAGTATCTTCAAACAGTGAATATTGACAAGTGGGTACCAAAATACTTCAAAGACAGGCCATTAAACAGGAAATATATTTTAATGATTGACACGATTCAAGGACTCACATAGAATGTCTGTGAAACGCAGAAAAAAATAAACATAGAAAAGAAGATGTACTTTTAGTTTATTAACTGACTCAAAATGAATTGATAAAATATACATAATAGCACTTTAAACCATCTACTGACCTATTGTGAACAATAGTCTTTTGTTATTAATTGACTCAAAATGAATTGACAAAATACAAATGACAGCACTTTAAACCATAGACTAACCTATTATGAGCAGTACTCCTTTGTTTATTAACTGACTCTAAATAAACTAATAAAATGCACATGAAAAATAACCTTTTGTTTATTAAGTGACTCAAAATAAATTAACAAAATACACATGACACTACTTTAAACCATCTACTAACCTATTGTGAACACTAGTCTTTGTATCAATATACATTTAAAATAAGTTATGAAGATGAGTGATTATAAACAGCATGATACATAGGCAGCGTGCAATGGCTCACAGAGCTGAAGAAACAGAACTGTATTTTAAGTAACACATTGAAGCAATAATTACATCAAAAGTAAATAGATCAATATTACAACTATATTTAAATATATTTTACCCTTATTGAATAATTTAAAAAAACAGTGAACAAGCATTTGTCTACTTCTGCAATGGTTCTAGAACCCAACAAATTAAAAATCTGTTGAATTCTTGAGAAATGTGCTGTTAAATTCAAGGCACTAACAACAGGATTGTCTGAAGCTGAAAGTCAGATATTTCATGCACTTTATTGATTTGGATAATATACCTTTAAACTATTAAATCCATTTATGTGTTCTCAAAGAAGAGACATTGAAAGCTATCAGAAAAACCTATTTCAATGGGAAAACATTTAATACATGAAATTCTATAAAATAACAGATGTTTACAAATAATAGGATGGTTTTATTTAACTATCTGAAATATGTTGAAGTAAACAAATTTACATCTGTAGATGAAAAAAGCCTGTAATTGAGGTTAATAAACTGTGTGTGTACAATGATGCCAATTAAAATATAATTACAAAGTCCTTTTCATACTTTTCTGAAAAACTCGTACATATAATGACACTTTTTTGACAAATGAGAAAATAAGCAAACATAAAGCAAGGAAGATAATTTAGACTTAAAACAAACCATCACATAATCCAAGGTACAACATCTCTACCAGAAAAATGTTTAACACATTGATATTTATTGAATAGTTCATAGTATTACATTGTAATGCAAATACCAAAAAGGTAGCTAAAGAAAAATAAGTCAATGAAAATTAAAAAATCACTGAAACAGTAAAACGTTGAAATTTTTTAATTTTTCAACATGAAAAATAACAAGAAAATAGAAAAAAATGAGATGATAATGTCTGTTCAGGTAGTTTTAGTTCAGTATTTATATATCATATAATCATATGTAAAAATTCTATGTAATTATATGTAATAAACAAATAAATCTTGATCATCTAAATGGACTTCTTTAAAACTTTTTGAAACAGTTGAGGTAAAAAGGGTTTCAAACACACACTTTTGGAAAGGATAACTTTTAGTTTTTTTACCAAATTCTTCTAAAATAAATACAAAAGTAGACATGCTGAAAACTGTATATAACCAATAAACCGTAGCTGTTTGGAGAAATCATACTTACCTGAAGTGGCCACAGGTGAATGGCAGATAGAGGCGTGTGTTTGACCTAAACCTGTCTCAGGACAGGACTTCTAAAATAAATACAAAAGTAGACATGCTGAAAACTGTATATAACCAATAAACCGTAGCTGTTTGGAGAAATCATACTTACCTGAAGTGGCCACAGGTGAATGGCAGATAGAGGCGTGTGTTTGACCTAAACCTGTCTCAGGACAGGACTTCCAAACCCACTTCTAATTTTCCATTGGAAAGGTTTGTGAATTACTTGCAATAAGCTAGTGTATGCCAGTGTTTATCACTAATTCATTTTTTGATAAAACCCCTTTCAACAATCCTTTAAGACCAGTCTAGGAGATGGGACAAGCAGCTTACACACTAGATGGTTAACATTCTTGCATGAGAAGATGCTCTCCAAATATGATTTTATAATGCTGTACACATCATATTTGCAAATTAGTGAAATTAAGACAAAATTAGCACTTGTTTATGCAACATGGATACACGTTGTCTTGGTAAAAAATCACATGTTTATATGCAATGTTTCGTTGACATTTTTGCAGGCATCATAATACACTAAACGAGCAGAAACTCAAAAAGTGCCTCTCTGGTGTTGTAGATTTTATAGCTTTTCAGATAGGTAACAAATATTGAGGGTTGACATGGTCATTGGAAGTCAGATGCAATATGGTCATATCTGTCAGATACCCCAAAGGCTGCATCTGTTGTGGCTTCTGCTTTTCAACAACATATTACATAACCCCTACACTCTTATGAACTCTCTTGGCTTGGTACATTTCATTTGGCTGTGCTTCTTTATATAACATAACTCCAGTTTAAAGGTCATTGCAAGGTCAAGTTGTATAACATTGTGATAGCCAACCAGATGGTACTATTGGCATAGCTAGTTGATGAATTATCTAGATTTTGACCAGTACCTTGGGTTGTGTAGTTTTATAATGAAAGTAAACTTACTGGGTTTGACCTTGAACTGCAATGTCAGGTTATATGTACAAGAAGTAATCAGTATGTAACAATGCAACAGGTTAACAGGCATAAGAAATGTTCTTAAATAACTCTTAATGCATTGTGGTTCCTTAACAGTGATATAGTCTTATGTACTTGAAAACTTAATCAGGAACTATGTAAATAAAGTGTTAAAGCTAATTGATGGTAGTAACTAAAAAAGAAATAATCTATTAGTAGCAGTAACATTGTTTATTAACAAGTTTTAATGTGTAACAATACTAATAAATAAAGCCAAGTCAGTTTAACAGAGTTATTTCCTTTCCCCATCCACAGGACTGTAGGGGTGATGCGTCGAAGTGTAGCACAGTGGTTCAGTCCTGATGGGGGAAGGTATTCCTATGGGGGTTTTTAAAACTAGTTAGTTGGTATTGATTCACATGTATTGGCAATGTGGGGGAGGTTGAACTACTCTGTTGGGGTCTCCCTCATGAATATTCATGAGTTATATTGCGGGAAAAAATCACCTGATGTCTGCAATTGAGGTTAAATACTGTGGACAGCATGGGTTCTGTGCGTTTAACTAGTACTGAGGGGGCTGGTAGTGTACGCTAGCCAGTATTCCAAAACAGTGTTTTACCCCAAACCCTCCCTCCCTCTGGTACATGGCTGTTCTGGTAGCCTAACATTTTGTTAATTCGCATTTTATTTGGTTATAGTACATTTCATTTGGCTGTGCTTCTTTATATAACATAACTCCAGTTTAAAGGTCATTGCAAGGTCAAGTTGTATAACATTGTGATAGCCAACCAGATGGTACTATTGGCATAGCTAGTTGATGAATTATCTAGATTTTGACCAGTACCTTGGGTTGTGTAGTTTTATAATGAAAGTAAACTTACTGGGTTTGACCTTGAACTGCAATGTCAGGTTATATGTACAAGAAGTAATCAGTATGTAACAATGCAACAGGTTAACAGGCATAAGAAATGTTCTTAAATAACTCTTAATGCATTGTGGTTCCTTAACAGTGATATAGTCTTATGTACTTGAAAACTTAATCAGGAACTATGTAAATAAAGTGTTAAAGCTAATTGATGGTAGTAACTAAAAAAGAAATAATCTATTAGTAGCAGTAACATTGTTTATTAACAAGTTTTAATGTGTAACAATACTAATAAATAAAGCCAAGTCAGTTTAACAGAGTTATTTCCTTTCCCCATCCACAGGACTGACATTATTGCCGAAATATTACACAAAAATTAGTACTTGTTGATGCATTTGTGACACTCAGTAGGAAGTAACCACTGCATATAAAAATTCAATTTAAGATTTGTCAACCATTTCTATGTGTGTTGTAATGTAACAAATGAGACAAAGTTCCGCAGACATGCCTTTCAAATTGTAATTGTTGCACATTTCTTGATTAGATAATCTTTAAAATACTTGTTAAAATCGGCACTTAATTATGCATCTGTGATGCTACCTGTCTATCAGTAGGTAATCATCATTATGCAACCTCATAATTATCATTATGTAACCTCAAACTTCAATAATATATCACGTTCCCCCACCCAGAGGTGCTTGTCCCCCACCACAGCATACCAAGGACTGCTGACCCCCTCCAGTCCACTGAGTTCACTCCACACCTTGTTTTGAGTGTGAAACAACTGTAATCTGCCGTTCCAAAAGTCACACGTTAGTAACTTACCTCCACTGTCCACATCACTGATTAGAGGTAAGTTAAACTTACCTACTTCATGACCTCTCTTCCCTGTCTTATACACATACTCTCCATCTAGTGTATAAACAAGTATACAGTGGGTGTCCCGAGAACTCACATACAGATGTGTACTGGTTGTACAAAGCTTATCAGCAGCGCAAGGTCCATTATACTGTAACAACTTAAAATGTGTATCTTTCACCCAGCTGTCCTGATTTCTGACTAAAGTATAAATTTCACTTTGTTTGTATTCTAATGCAAATATTTTATTGGGACTAATTAAACAAACATCACTAAAATGACCAGAACAGATGAGGTTTATGTAGTCACCTTGGTGGTTAAGGTGATGTACACCTGTATCACTGTCACACACAATCACACCTGTTGGTGTTTTAAGAACACCGGTGACGCATTTAAACTGAGGATGTTTGATACGATTAGTTAGTTCTAAATCTAAGTTATACACATATATACCCTTTTCAGTACCAGCTACCCAAAGTTCATCATCACATATGTAAAGTTTAGACGGGGGTACATCTGTTGCTACACGCTTGATTTGTTTGTAACCCTGATGAATTTTCTTGTGTCTTTGCTGATTCTGAAACAATAAAGATATTAGTATTGTATGTTTCTGACTTGAATCTGCAATAACTTTATCTAAACTAAAAATTAATTGTATTTCCTATTTTCAGTTAGTAATATAAGCAACTGTTGTTGCATATGAAATGCATTAGAAATCGTTAGGAGTCAAAAACAGGTTTATAATTAATATCTGTCTATTTTATATTCAGTGGAAGCTTTTGAATGAAAAAAAACAATTAACTAATTTAAATGTTTAATGATTATGAAATATAAACACATAGGATATATTTAGATAAATATTCCCAACAGATATTACTGTTAATGTTTGAAATGGCACACTTTAATCATGTACTGTTTTTAATTGCCATCAATATTTTAATTACTATCAATCTTATAATCCCAGATTACACTTTCCAGTTTTAACAATGTTACTATTCTATATTTTAAATTATGAGTTGAACTATTATGGCAAATTATCAGTCTATACGATTCAAAATCACTATATATATATTTGCCTGTCCTTTACTATATGTACTTTCTATTCAAGACAGTGATGTGACTGTTCCTATCTATATCATATTTTCAACTGAACTAAAAAAACAGTAGATTCTCTACATTTTAGATATTTGACAAAAATACATAAATCCGTACATCTGGCATACAGAAGCCTAGCCTATACAAAACTGAAACTAGTTGTATATCACCCCACAGTATTAAAGACATACACACAAAGCTAATGAATCAAAGGTCTTGTGCAAAACTACAAGATGTCCACTGGCTATTTCATTCTGAAACACATAAAGCTAATGTATGTGGTGATATTGGATATATTCTAATCATTTCCCTCCACACTCTCAATGTTAGGACATTGAAGTACTGATTTTAAGGGTTACTTTACTGCGATGGTATACTTACATTTTCTACAACATTTTATGTGTTTCTATTTGATAACCAATTATAGATGTGTATTTATATATGTTTGTAAGCTTATTTTTGAACTGGGGGGCAAATAAATATTTTTAACAAAGGTTTGTTGGCCTGCAATGTCAAAATTAACAAAATACTAAACTTTATAAAATATTTTTAGCACTATTAATATATCTAATAACAAAGCTGATATATGTATTGCAATCGTCTGATTGAAAATCAAATTCACATATTCCTAATTTCATCTGGAAAAGTTCAACCTACCATTGTATGAGATGTCATTTCTATTGTATATTTCACAGTGGAACGAGTGACTTTGATTGTTGTGGACTTTTGGGGGTCAAAGTTTACACCTTTCAACACAGAAATTGTAGACAGGACACCTGGCCTGACTTTTGGTAATTCAGCATGAATATTCTGCAGATCCTTTTCAATTTGTTGACTTAGATTTGACAAAGTATCCATCATGAGTGAATAATCCTGGCTCTCAGAAACCTGTGAGAGAAAACTGATTTTGTCTTCTAATTTCTTTTCAGATTGTTCAAACATTTTCTCAGTCTCTTTCAATGTGTCTTGCAGTTTTTTATTGATAGATTTAACCTCCTCAATGAGTTGATCATGATGTTGGTCGACTTCCTTTATGATAGACTTTCTGTATTTGTTTATTTCTGCAATCACTTTACCCTCTGAGTCCACTATTTGTTTTAGTAAGCTTTTAGTACTGGATGTTTTCTGATGGACATGATTTTTAGTGTCTCGTAATTGCTTCATTTGTCTCTTGATATCTCTTTGTTTTTCTTCACAAAGTTCCTGAAAGTCAACCAGCTTATGGTCTTTAGTTGCTTTACTCCCTTTATGTGCTGTTTGACAGTCAACACATAAAAATTCTTCACAGATTTTGCAAAAGGATTTTGCACGTTTCCTTGCCTTTCCACACACATCACAAACAGTGGGTGTGATAAGCCCCACTTCTGTGTCTTCTGCAGATTTGAGCTGGTGATTGTACTCATCAATCAATTTCTGAATGGTAAAATGCTTCTTAACTTCTGTCATAAAAGAAGTCTCCCGACAATCAGGGCATTGAATCTTGTTTCTTCGTTTTAGTCTTTGAACACATGCATTGCAGTAATAGTGAAGACATTTGAGGCACTGAGGATTTTCACAGATTTCAAAGCAGATATTACAGGTGATATGACTGCGCAGTGGAGGAGAGGAAGCCATGGTTGCAACTGTTATTAGAACATTAAACAGGTGTTATAGATATGCATGTACAAATTGGACATATACATCTTTATAATTTATATAGTGAGCTATTTATTTTACTTTAATTGGTAACCTGTTTTGCAGTTGAATGTATAAAAACCTTAAATAGAAGAATAACACAAAAAAAGAATAAAATGCAAGACAATATATATTATATTTCTCTGAAAACAACACATTATTTGAAATACAAATAAAAAGCTTAGCTACCTTATCTTGAATATTCTTGCACGTGATAATGTATTGCAAGGCTGTGAAATAATGGCTGCAGATTATTTATCCAAAGATGAAAACACTCAATCCAGGTAAGTCTGCAGTAAACATTACAGTTTGCATTACTATCTCTTACAATGCTTGGGTTATTTGGTGATCTTGACTTTCTACACCAATAAATACGGTCTGTGGTGCACATGCGCAGAATGTACCATACCCAATTTTAAAATTGTGTTAACATCATTCTGAAAGTTTCAAATTGCAGAACAATATACCTGTAGAAATTCATCCTCATCTGCAAATAAAAATCCAGTAACAAAAACACACAAATATTTATGCAAATTGTGGGGCTATTTATTTGTCATTACATATGCATTTCATTTTAACAAGAAAACGTCTACTTAAGGTAAACAAATATTTTAACTCGAATAAATATCTTGCGTAGTAGATAAACACTATTTCAGAGATATGCAAACATGTTACATGTGATCAAAGCATGAATAGCGCAATATAAAGATTAGTGTAGCTTAAAGTTAAGCTAACTTAAGTTCATTTTGCTGATTTTTACGCTGTCATTTATTTTGAATGCATGTACAACAGGAAACATAAACATGATTATAAATAAATGTAATTTTTCTTTCCAACCAGCGCTTAAAATTATATCTGATGACAAGGCAGGAACTGTAAGATAGGAACCATAAATAACTAGCTGCCTTCTTTAGTCAGTACATAATCATGCCATCTAACATGTTCTCAGGTATCTGAATAGTGACAACGGATAAGTCAAGAACGTTTATTTCCCTTCTTCTATCAACAATAGACAAATACGTGAAGTGTTTTCAGTATAGTTGTGTCACCAAAAAACCATATTGCTACTTTAACACAAAAACATTTGTTGAAACGATGCTGCACTGCAATGATTCATAAGTCGTTTATTTAATAGAAATCTTTCTTTTCAGTATCAACCATTAAATTTGAATTATTAAATATAGAACCATGAAAAAAAAAACAATTAAACGACAAATAATTCATGAAGCAGTGGAAAGATGTAAGATCTTAGAAAATAGATCTACAGATAGGTTGTTACTTCAAAACAGAGACTTTGGGACAACACGTTATATTTCATAGAAAGCTGTTTCAATTAAGTATAGACAAATTAAACTGACTATAAAATAAAAGAAAGATTAATTACCCTAATATATTATTCATAATCGAATATCTATCTAACTTAAATTATGGCAGGGGGCCATGGTGGCAGAGTGATAACACTCTCGCCTCCCACCTCTGAGGCCGGGGTTCGATACCCGGCACAGCCTCAAGTGGGAAAGCTGGTAGTTGCTTGCCGTTGGTCGGCAGTTTACAGTACAGAACCCTAACAAACTGTATGTACTGGTTTCCTCTGCCCTTCCAACTACCCGTCGTGATATGACCTGTACAGTGTTGAAAGTGACGTAAAACCGCAAATAAATAAATAAATCATGGCAAAATGGATTTTACAACTACTTATGCCTACAGTGGACCTATATTTGAAGAGCACTTAAAGCTATAACTAAAAGCAATTGTCAACACAGACACCCTTTGCTACATCAAACATTAAGTGAAGTGCATTCAACATATCTCCGTCCAGGCGGTATGACTGAAGTGTTTATTTATGTAAATCTGTTGTTGACTTCTGACTGTAGTCTCAACATGGACTGCAGGACAATCTTGACTACAGAAATAAATCAAAGGTTAATGTGACTTTTATAGACTTTTGTGATTTATATATTCACTATACATGTTTCTTTGTGGATGCAGAGTGTCTCACACAAGATTACAACCATTTAGTTTTATATTTTGTTAATTGTGCATTCACCTTAGTTACAAGTTAATGAATGAGACAAGAATTGCTTCCCCTGCTATGACTAAACTAAATGCTTGCTTTGAAGGTGCACAAAGATTTATATGTTTCAGTATTAAGACTGAACGCTAATAAAGCCGAATTCATAGTTTTTAATAACAAGGCTCAATGTGAACCACTCACCTCGCATTCCTCTCTTAGTATTCGAGGCAACCCTCTTCACCCTGCTGTGTTAAAAACGTGTGTGGTTCGATGCACATGCTTATTTTGTATAAACTGGCTGTGTCAATGGACTAAGGATCATTATTCAACAGGTTTATGTATCATTGAGTTAAACCCTATCAAATGATGGAGTAATTTCATATCAAACACATGCAAATTACTCATAAATATAAATTTCCTCTGCCTTTCCATTTTTTTAGTATTATGACCCCTTTATAGCTGTTTTATGGGCAGGGCAGGCACTAAGACACAATGCCAGAAACTACTTCAGTAATACTGAATGTTGTCATCAGATTTTAATTCAATACGACAAACTTAGCTCTAAGCTGACAAACAAATGCATTGAAAAATGACGTATAAAAATCAATACAGCAGATATTTTTTACAATTTCTTTCTATTGTCTTACGTAACAAAAGTATGTGTTTTGGCCAGATATTCGATCAAATTTTCTCACCCAGTGAATCGAAGCACCGCCCAGACTACCTGATCAGTTGGTTTTTGTATCACAACTAACGGTATCAATAATAATTTAAATAGTAAATTTTAGTAACATGACTGAAATATTAGCCTGTGTCAAAAATTAACAGCAAATACCACACATTATGATATTTGTTTTAGCTACTTTCACACTATGAAGACTCAAAAACAGAATATTTAAAAAATATATATATATTATAATAAATAAAATTCAGAGTTGTTGTTCACAAGGGCTGAAAGTATTATTAAATCTAAAATTTTATCCTCCATAACATTTTCATCACAGTTAAGTTAGAACCCAACATGAAGGTATTCTAGTTTGATGCCCGTCAGCCCAAATACCGTTTCATGTATATTTTTGAGTGGAAAAAAAGCTAAGTAGGTACTATTACCGTGTTTAATAGATGCAGAGCAAGTTTTTAAAATGCATGCAAATTTTTTAAATCCCACCGTACAATATACTAAAAGTGGACTACATACAGAATAAAGATGAACATTATAATTGTTATTATATAAAGTAAGTGTGTCAGTAGTTCATGTGATTAGCCTCACAATAATAATTAAGGTCACATATCCTCACCAAAAGGGGTCATAAGGTCGGATCCATGGTCAAAAGGTAAAAAAATCGGGATCAAAAGATCAATTAGAGAGGGTGAGCCTGGCCCAACCTATCCCAAAACTCAAGGGCCCAAATCAAACCTAAAAAGATCTCCTTCCAGCAAGACAAATGGAAAGCGTCCAGGCCAAAGAAGATCAAAACTGAACAGAGATAAGTCCAAAAGTTGACCACAATATATGATAAAGGCTGTCCAGGATCCATCAATATGCCTGACATAGGATCAAGTGTCAGAGTGCCGAATAAGTAGGGGTTACCAGAACTAGGTCTGGTCTGCCTGTTAACCTCTAGCATTGCTTCCTGTGGCAGGGGTAAGCTCACAGGTAGAAAAGGTAAGTTACAAGTGTAAACAGAGGAGGGTGGTGGGTAAAAATGACTGTTCACTCTTTGCCTTCTAAATTCAAAGTGAAGCCCCACATCCAGTAGTTATGCTTATTGACAAGCAGGATGAGCTGATGATGCAGACTGATGCTGAGGGTGATACTGAGTGTAGCTGTGGGTGGTCTTGTAAGAGTGAAGTCATGATATAGGCTGTAAACAGAATTACAAGCAGCCTTGGTAATTAATCATATTGTAGAGAGTGAACCTCCAATCATTGTTGCTGGTAGAAACGCGGGGGGGTGCTAACCCAAGAAGCTTTGATCAAGTCTTTGACAGACTATTTGAAAACAGTGGGCATGCACTCCCATGGCAGCCACTACTCACTAATTCAGCCCTTGCAAAGATCCTGCTACTGAGATTCGCACTAGCAGGGAACTCCTTGATGTATTATGGAGAGAGGGTCAGTGCAGCTGTCTGGAGGAGATCTTCAGACTCACATGACTTGAAACTATACTAAGGTTGTTATGTTTTCTAAGGACTAGGGCTGATATGAGAGAAACATAATTTTTGACAGATTAATATCAGGTCTGACTTGCTTGATTTTCCTTTTAAGAGTGAGGATTACTTAACTTTGGGTAGGAAATATTGGCCCCAGGCCAATGGAAATTGTACAGCTTTGGTCGTACACATTGCATCATATCATGGATGAGAGAAGAAAAAAACCTCAATTATGGAATTTTAAATTATTTACAATAATAGGTAAACTACATAAACCATACAGTTGTAAAAATAGTTGCATAATTTATGTCAATACAGTATTAAAGCTACTATGAGGTCACCTTAACCTAAGTACATTAAAACAACCAAAACAAATTTATGGTGCGATAAGTAAATGAACAACAATGACCTTTTGCGTCACTATACATGAAGGAATAATTAATTTTCTCTCAAAGGAGGGTAAGGCGGCCTCATACTCAGACAAGTTAAGAATGGGATTTATTCATTAATCTTGCAGTGACAATAATCTTATAATGTTTTTTCAGTGAATAATTAATACATTCTTCATTTTATTTACAGATGGAGTGAGGGTGAGAAGAAAAGGTTCGAAACCCCAAATTAGGGAGTAGTAGAGGACTGGAGATGTCGTTGTACAGTAAGGGCAACCTGATGACAGTCCCCACCCCAAAGACAGTAAAACACGAGGAGTTGAGGGTACTCATATTTAATACAATAACCATAGTATATATATATGTTTCTATACTAAAATTTATATACAAGTCGATGATAGTATATAAGCTTCTGTTAAAATATGCAAAGTTAACAGTTGGTTAGAGTTCATAGTTCATGTAAAAGAAGCTTAGCAAGTTTTAAAAAACATTTTAACAATTGAATTAAAATACCCTGAAGGTCTAGTTGGGTCCAGCCAAGAGGGGTGACCTTAAAGGCCACAAAGGTCAAATAAGAGTGACCTTGACAGAAAGGTCATGTGCAAAGGTTAAGCAACACCTCACATTGGAGGTAGTGGTTTAAAAAGTAGTTTGCTTACAAGGTTCAAACCAAGGTCCCCCTGAGAGCTGGAGACCAAGAGACCTAAAGGTTTACAAAGTGTGTGTGATTACAAGCAACATACAAAAGCCCTCAACCCCAACAGTAGAGGTATTATGCATCTATAACCTTAGCAATAGAAGAAGCCAGTACTTCCCCCGACGAGTGGTCTGACTGTATATATCGCCAGACACAGTCGCTGGACCAAGTACCATGGCATTTGATATGTTGAATTGGAACATGGGCATTATATGCAAAGGTAGCTCCAGATCTCCTGAATGAATGAAATGTGTAATAATGGGGATTCAAACCCATGGCCATATTAATTTAGGTCAAGCATTTTCTGACTTTAGTGTCAGTAAGGGGCTGCCAGCCCAGATGTGTTTTGAATTGGAAGGCAGACCGATCTGCAGACATGGGATACATTGTGGCCAGAGCCCTCAATGCTGTGAAAGGACAGATGATTTTATTCTTCAATTTGGGAAGGGACACCACTTGAGCCACATCTCTTGTTTGCATGGTTTTTGACCATTTAATTCGAATTTTTACCAACTTTTTAGTAAAAAACAGATCTTTGCCAGTTAAATGCCTGGAAGGGTCAAAAGCAGATAAAGAGTGGGGAGCAAGATTTGATAGTCTAAAAAATCCAAAAATTGCAGTTAAGAAAACAGCTCTCAGAACCTCAGCACAATGCAAGGTACCACAAGCAATATATATTGTCTCCAGCCTGGAGAGGTCAATTATATTGTGTGAAACCAAGGCCAAAGGCCTATTAATACGCATTGATTTCTGAAACAACTTAACTTTGGGGTGATCTAAGAGATGATAAGGCAAATCATGTAACACAAAACAGGCCTTTATGGCCGACACATAATTTGAAATCATAGCAGTTGAACATTTGTTAATCACAAGGCATTTCAGAAAAGATAATACAACTTTTACATCAATACTGTTCATTGCCACTCCCATACAAATGCAGAAGGCCAAGAAGATCCTGAACATTCTGGAATATGCTTGCTTGGTCTTTGGGCGAAAGTCAGCCTGTGTTCTTGCAGCTGCCTTCTGAGACAATGAATTCAGTGTCACATGTTCTGAAAGCAAAGTATAGTAACTGACTTTTAGTGCACAATTAAGTAGCATTGGCACCCCTGCACAGGGATGTGTTACTCATAATATTACTCAACTGACATATGATTACTACCACAAAGGAACTAGCATGAGCCCCCACACAGGGACCTTCACTTATATGTACATACACTGGACATATCACATCACAATTCTGGATCCAACTCCAGCAACACTTTGTCAACTGGGATCCACACTGGATCCTGAATATATTTATACAACTCTACCCAATTATTTTGTGTACCTGTCCATCTGGACAGTAGGTCAGCCACCCTATTGTCCAGTCCTCTAACATGCACATACTGGATGTCAATATCAGCTAGTGCACAAATGTACCATATATTTCTGGCACATGCCCCCAGATATGGATCCCTGGTCTTTCCGGATCTGAGCACTGTGACCACAGCCTCATTGTCACACTTTACAAGAACCTTTCTACCAGCCCATTGGGGCTGAAACAGTCTAACAGCCAACAGTATGTTTACCATTTCTAACTGGACAATTGACCAACTCATATAGCCCAAAACGAGAGGAAGATGATAAACAAAACTGTTCCATCTACCACCAAGGCCTGTTAAGCAGGCATCCAACTCAAGTGTAAAGTCAATGGGTCTATGATCATAAAGCGACACCCCATTGTACTGAGGCAAGAACTTAGCGAACCATCTAAGTTCACGTTTGAAATCTCAGGTCAAATTAATCTTCTGACTGTCATGACTTGATCTCAAGATGGCCAGCATTCTGTTCAAAAATACACGTGCTGGTTTCACACATTTGTGAACATAGAGGAGTAAACCCAGGATGGATTGGAGCTGACGCTTTGTGCAAGACACCTTAGTGAGCCACTGACGCACTGTGTCAATAATCTGACGCAACTTTTCTGGAGGGATGGAAACAGTGCCTTCTTCTGTGTTTATTAAGACACCCAGACATACTACTTTGGTGCTCGGTGCTACCAACTTTTTATCACTGATTGTGAGGCCTAGGCCCTTCATAAGGTGAAAGAGACAGTCATATGACGCATGCGCAATGTCAGGGATGCCCAAACCGACATAATCATCAATATAATCAATGACGCAAAATCCCTTCTGACGCATAATGTGACGCACAGCGTCACTTAAATGCTGAAAAATCTGGCTCCCGTGACGCGTCCCGAACGGAAGACATGTGTCGACGTATGCGTCACGGCAGTGAAGTCCTAGCAGGTCATAGTCACCTGGATCTATGCGTACATGACGGAACGCTCTACTGACGTCAATCTTATACAGAAGGGCTCCTCTGCCCAAACGCTTCAATTCCGAAGTGATATGATCCACAGTTGGAAAGGTCAAGGTGAAAGCACTATCCAGATAGGTATCTTTATCTATGCCAGAGTTTACAGAGGCCCCATGGGGCCAACTAAGGTCAATTATGACCCTCCTTCTGTCTGAGTTTGGTTTGTTTCTAGTCATGAATGGAGAGACGTGAGAGTGGGCAATGGGATTTTCTTTAAATGGTCCCAACAGGGAAACTGAGTGGCTGAGGCATGATTACCAATTGCATTTTCTAAGGGACAGTTCCTGTTAAAATCAAGGGGGAAGCCAAACCTGAGCAGCTGCAACAGCTGCTGATCCCAGTAATCTTTCAGGAGGTCTTGCCACACCTCCACTTGAGTTGTGATGTCACTGGTATACGAGCCCCTAAGAAATTGGGTTTACCTGTTTTTCTGACAATGTGATGGACTTCAATCAAGGATTTGGTATTGACATTATTGCAAGCAAGAATCTTAGGCATTTTCTGTTCCCCTAAAGGAATAAACCCAAACTGAAAATCTGATTGACCACTCCACTTGCGAAAAATGTCACTGTCTGTATTATGAATCATGGACTGATCACTGAACTGATTAAAATGAATTATGCTGTTAGCGAATTTTTCTTCCACACCAGCATGATTGATGTCATAAATTGGGATAAAATCTGATGCACTATCAACAGACTCAGATGTCAAGGCGTTCACTGCGCCTGGAATCACTAGATTTGAACCCACAACCTTGTTAGCTGCAAAACTGCACAGATTTGCAACAGGATTCGTGCCCAGATCAGCCACTGCTGTGTTGCTACACAGAGTCGCATGTGCAAACTTACATTGACTCTCCTCTGGATTATCCAGACTAACAGGGATGTCATTACTGGTTTCAACAATGAATTGGGTGCTCTGGGCCTTATGAGAACTACCACTAGCTTGGTTGCTACTAAGATTCAAACCCTGGTCCAGAGCATGGCTAGGATTCAAACCCTGACCAAGTTCGTAGCAACTGTGTTTCTGAGTACATTCATTTGACCTAATTATATCAGGGCTATCATTGAAACGCAGGGGGTTGGACAACAGGGTGGCTGATGGTGAGCTGCTCACCATGTTGTGAATTACTGGAACATTTAAAGGCTTCAACACTGGGTTCCTGATAAAAAAAACCTTGTACTTCGACCAAAAATTCTGGTTTTAATTCTTTCAGGAAAAGTTGCAGTAACATTTTTTGCTTTCCTAGCCATTAAGTTTGTGACTTCTTTTGGTTTTACAGCAGAGTTATAGAAAAAACTTAGTTACATACCTACTTCCCTCATGAACATTTTCTTCAGGTATAGTAGTGTAATCAGAATCACCCCTGCTACAATTTACCTTTCTGGTGCCAACAGTTTTCTGACTACTGTCAGCCACATTCCCACCAGACATAGGTTGGCAGCTGCTCCACCCTAATGGTGAGCAGCTGTCTGCTCGTTTTTTCTACTTTGCTTTTTGAAGTTACAGTCCTTCTCAGGGTGTGCTAATTGTCTACCCCCCATCAAGCAATATGCACAAATGTGCTTCTGCAACTTCCCATTGGATTCATGGTCCCGGTTATGAGTACAAACACCTGTTTGGTAACTTTTACAGAACCATGGCTTCCTACCCGGATCTGATGGCTTTGCCCAACTACCCCTTCCAGCCACATGCTTTTGAGCGTGGGCCCTGCGGACCCGATCTATTCGGTCCATGTCTTCCCATTGGAGGGAACCCCGCTCCATCTCACAAAGTAAGACAGCATGTGCTGCCTTAGCCCCTTGCCAAGAGAAATCTGTGGCGTCCTCCATCAGATCACTAAGGTAGGAAACCATGATATCTTTCTTTTTGCCACAACTTTCATCTAATATGTTTTTACAAAAACGTTGGACCCACTGGGTCAACGTGAGTTGGTCATATGTGACCCTTTGCCTACTTTCTCCACCTAATATGGATTCATGTGGCCATGACACTTGGTTTTTGACATTTACTTCAACATTTCCACCTCTTTTTGAATTCAATTTACTTGAACTACAATTACCTGGCGAATGTGAACTTTGGTTTAAGTCTCTGAGTCTTTTGTGTACCTCCGTTTGGATGGCATGTGAATTTAGCTTTTCCATAGAGGGGGAATCACTCTCATCCGAGGATGAATTGGATGTTACAAGTGTGGGCCTGAATTTTTTATTTTTACTACATTTTTTGACTGAACTTGAAAAAACAGTATCTGTACTCAACTTTCCTGATGCTGTTCCAGAGGTTGATGCTTGAACTCTGTGCTGTGATGTGGTTGCCACCTGGTCCTCCACCATGTCGAGCCTCTGTGACATCTGCTTCAGCTGCTCAAGTATCTGTAGCTGTATCTGCTGTCCGTCCAGATTTCCTTGATCTGTAGCAAGTGAATTACTTGCAACGGCAGCATCTCTTAGTCCTTTGGAACTTTCTTCATCACTTTGCACACTCTTATACTGACATTTTTTACCAGTCGGTGGTAGGTGCCTGTTTTTACAACTTCTACACTTTTGTTTATTATCTGGCATTTTGATTTTTAATTTTTTGTCTATGTCACTGAAATGAATACACAGAACAGGGTTTCAGGTACTCTCTCGGCAACCTCAGGCTTAAAAATTAAATAAATTCCCAATAATCGACCAAATTGGCATAATTTGCACAAGGTGAATCATAGGTTAGACCGTCCCTTTGTACACCACTGTATAAAGCCTGATGTTGTCAAGATGACTAGAAAACTCTGTAGGCGTCAAAAACTTGACGTGTCACACACAACTCTTCAGTAATATAAAGCCAGTTCCAGTTATGTTCAATATCACGACTAAACACATAAAACCTGTTGCATAATAAATGACCGTCCTGATATTCACAGTATTTACAAATTAAAAGCCTAAAAAAACAGAGTCTAAAAAACTAAAACATAAAATCAAAATTAATTCAAAATAAATCTTGTACATGTCTTCCGTTCAATGTCAAGTTTGAAAGTGACTTTGGGGCCAGAGGCCAGAAACTCTAAAACAAGGGGAACCAGTAGAATTCAAACTTACTGAATTGCCTAGCAACAAGGGTGGGGTTTAATTATTAAACTAGCAACTGAAGTGGACTAGCAACTGAAGTTCTTTCTTAAAGTAGCTAGATAACTAAGGCTGTCTGTGTGGCAGGACTGAGATCTGGGGTGCCTGGACACCCCAAGTGAGATGCATTACAGTGGACGGTTATATCTATATTTCCAGACGCATTCCAAAGTCCATAGCTTTGCATGCATTACAGGTACACATTTGAGTTAAAAGCAAAGGTTGTATACCTGAGTGTTGGAAGGCGTGAAAAGTGAGGTTAAAATTGTCCAGTATTGGAAGGCGTGAAAAGTGAGGTTAAAAATGTCCAACTTTTTAAAGGATAAGTTTAAAATTGACTCTAACTTGTGAATCTGTAACAGGTAACCATTCAATTTTTTATGTAAACAAGGGGGAGTTTGCGGATCCAGGAGTAATTTTCAGTAATTTGTTTATGGTAATAATTGGACCAATAGGGCTTGTGCGTAATGAAGGTAGCTGTACAATGTTTAACTATGGATCTATCTTGGATGGTTTTTAACCATTTAGCCACCAAATGAACGTCTGTAGAGGAGCAAATATGGATTTGGTTTGAATGTGTATAATTTTCTTTAAGTAAACATTAAATGGTTTGCATAAAACCATGGCCTTTTGGAAGTACTTTATACAAGGGTCCTGAAACATTTGGATAGAAAACAAAAAACAAGGTCAGCTTGGCCTTAAAGACTAACCAGCGGTTGGCCATAGCTGAAGGGGGAATATTATTGGTAAATAGGAACTGCATGGAGCTAACCAGGGTTACTGGTGGTACATCCGTGAGGGGTATATTCAAAAAGAAAGGCAAGAAACAACCTGAATACACCATTGTAGGCCCGCTCTATGGCTGAAGTGAATGTTCGGTGAGTGTGAGTGTTTTTCAGGGCTATATGGGCCAAGGAAGCCATGCGAAAGGACAAAGCTAAATTATGCACACAGAAACATGTTACACTGACCAGTCAATGTTTATATATTAATGGCATATGAGTAAAACATAACTAGGCAACAATGTTTTCAATTTCAGTCTGTGACAACATCAGACTTACCTGGAAAATGGATGACCTTGAGGTCAATATTTTTAGTCGCTTCCTGAAACTGCAAGTTTCTAGCTATGGCTGCCAGGGTCAAAATATTAAGCATTTAGCTATTACAAAATTAAGATAGCCCAATGGAAGTGTGATGATATATACTTGATGACCCGATCTAGTTTCTGTGCCTGCAAACGTGCGTCTAATTCCATAGAGATTATTATAGGGAACAGCAATTCAGTCCAAAGGTATGATTTTAAATTTAAATTTATTCTGGAAGTTCCATTGCCGTAGGGTGATACGTGTAGACAATTGAGGGGCTAGGGAAACACCTAGTTTATTTGGGGCAAATTTATTTTGATGTACATCATTCCTAGGGGTGTAAGACAGAGTTGCGTCATATACTGACACTCACCCTTTTAGAAACCAACTTAATGCCTCTGTTCCACCATAAGGCTAAGGCTCTCGATTATTTTGGGGGGAACGGATTCAGAGTACTGGGCAGTGTGTTTGAGTCTGTTTGGATCTGTTGTGGTTTGTATAAATATCAAACATATTTGATATTTTTCACGACTGTAACCAATCCAATTTCACCCCTACCCACAAATTTCCCCAGTCCCCAGCTTCCCGAGGCCTACTCAGACCCAAATTTACACAATCCTATGTTGTCTGAGGCGTCTTTTGATTCTTAATCCCAGGAATCTAAGTCCCAGGAGGCCTGGACTTAGTCCTAAACCTTAACAAAGATCTCCCATTGCTGTCTTAGGAAATCTGTTTTTAGTCCCAGTAGGCCTGAAGAAGCCTTAGACCAGTCTGAGACCCAGTCAGTATATCCCCGACAGGATCAGGGTTGAAATTTATCACAAATGTGGCTTCATTGCCTCATAGTTGAGGACATCTGAGTCTTTCTAATGCTTCCCGATTGTGCTTGATCCCACACTTGGATCAAAATTCTATCCCCCCCCCCCCCCCCATATTCAGATTTTTTTTCACAAACTGTCAAGGATTAAGGGTCCAAGAACCCATCGGGGATTAATTCCTTGGTGGAACAGGGTCATAGGACTTTAGATTAGCTTACTCAGGTCCATAGTCGCCCTCCCCTCATGGGTGCTTGCTGGGTTACCAGACTTTACTATGGTTAACGACTATCCCTATTTAGGTTCTAGCACATTAGATCCTAACGAAAATCCAGTTGAGAATCCTCTTCAAATATTTTTGTCACACACTGAGACTAAAATAAATTCACAATCAAGTATTATAAATGTTCCAGAACAAACAGCAAAGTCCTTCATTTACAATCCATAGACATTATACATTATAGATGAATATGGTTGAGTGTCTGTACTATAGCATCACCAAATTCCTAGTCACTTAATGACATGAGAGTTATTTGACAAAATGTTGAAGATCAAAGTATAGATGTCTATAATCTCTTGGTGCCAGAATATTGTGATGGTCCTGCAAAAATTGGGGATTTTCTCTTGGGTTGTCCAGGCGACCCAGGTGTCAGTCCTCCTCCCGGGTCAGAAGTAGTTGTGGGTACCTTAATATGATCTTAGGGGATCAGTCTAAGTTGGGGTTTCATAACCTTGAAACCACTTATATAACTAACCTTGGGGTTCTGTACCTCTTTGCCCAGTTACCTCAGTAACCATCTGTAAGCAGTAATATTATTGGCTATTCCTCGCTTCCAATATGACTTGGGAACCCACCTGGTTCTGGGGTCACTTTGGTGACTAATTGACTTTTACAAGGAGAACATGAAAACTTTGAAAACTTTGAATTGTTGATACTGAATTGATTTTATTTTATACTTAGACATTTTATTTCATGAACTTTTAGTCTGATTTTATAGAGTTTTGTTATTGACTAACACATTGGAACGATGGAATGTGGTGACCATTGAATTGATTGAATGGAACTGATTGATTAATTGAATGCACTGGTGTTTGGCACTGGCTGAACTTGATATTATAGTCATCTAGTCAACCTCAGGCTTTTAATATTGCCTACAAAGAGAGGAACATTGACTTTATATTATAGTGTGTGTGTCATATTATCGATCAATATGCCTGACAAGAAACAGAAATGCAAGACTTGTAAACAGAGGCATCTTCCTCCGACAGGAAAGAAGTGTCAGTTTGGTAAACAGCAGGAAAATACAGATGAACTTTTACGAGATGCTGCCGTCTCAAGTGATGCGACAGGGTCGCAGTCGACGCCTGTGGGTGAAACTGGCGGACAGCGGATCCAGAAGGTGATCCTGGAACAGCTGAGGCGAGTCACAGAGACACTGGACAGCATGGAAGACAGGATGGCATCAACAAGTCGTACCTCCACTCCAGAGTTAAGTACAGATAGTTTTCTTGAAAGTGTCAAACCTAGCAAAAAAATTGTAAAACCTGGTGAAGTTTTAAATGATTCGTCCTCTGATGACAGTGATACCCCCACTTTAGAAATGTTGAGGTCCCAAAAATTGCAAAAAAAACTGGATAAGTGTATCAGGGAGTTAGATCAAAGTTCGCACTTTCCAGGTAATGATAAAAAATTTAAATCTCAACGGGGAGGGGGTGTTGATGTACCTGTAAAACGTAAAGTTCAGTGGCCTCATGAAGCAATTTTGGGTGGGGTGGCACGTCAACGCGTCACATATGATCAGCTCTCATTGACCCAATCGGTCCAAGGGTTTTGCAAAAATATTTTGGAACAAAAATCAAGTTCTAGGCGTGATGCTATGGTGTCTTATCTCAGTGACCTTATGGAAGACACCACAGATTTTTTCGTGGCAGGGGGCTAAGGCGGCTCATGCCGTCTTGCTCTGCGAAATGGAGCGTGGGTCACTTACTTGGGAGAATGGGAAGAGAATTGATCGGATCCGGAGGGCTCATGCCCAAAAACATGTTCCAAGTAGGCAGACATGGGGTAAGTCGGACACCAAGAAGCCATGGTTCTGCAAAAATTTTCAGACCAATACTTGCTCGTTTCAAAAGGACCATGAATCAAATGGGCGATTACAGAGACATATATGTGTGTTTTGCCTCACCCAGGGGAAGCAGTTAGGCCATGCAGAGAAAAATTGTCAAAATAAAACAAAAAACGAAAATCCAGCTGTCCACCATTAGGGTGGGGCAGGCTTTCCTCTGGATTTCAATCATTCTTGTGACCTTGGCAAATATACTGGCAACCATAGTTCAGCAGTTGATTGTCCAAAGGATATTGAAGCTTATATTGAGGAAGAATTACAGTAAGGTGCCCTGTTGGGCCCTTTTAAAGACAATCCAATACCCCAGGGTCATTGTTCACCCTTCATGACTCGCAGCAAACCAAACTCTGATAGACGTAGGGTTATTGTGGACCTGAGTTGGCCCCAGGGAACCTCGGTTAATGCTGGCATTGATAAATTTTCTTATCTCAACAGTGCCTTTGCCCTCACATTCCCTACAGTTGATGACATTACGTCAGAACTTAAGCGTTTGGGTCGGGGTGCCTTACTCTACAAGGTGGACGTCAGCAGGTCGTTTCGCCATGTCAAGGTGGACACTGGAGACTATGACTTGCTGGGGTTATATTGGGAGGGTCATTACGTCGACTCTTGACTTCCATTCGGGACACATCACGGAAGTCAGATTTTTCAGCGTTTAAGCGATGCCGTCAGGTTTATGATGCGTCAAAAAGGCTTCACCATGCTGGATTACATTGATGATTATGTATTGCAGCTAAGTTATATATTTTTAGAATGTCAAAATCGAATAAATGTTTAAATTATCCGGCCTTCTGAGTTAGTTGCCAAATTAGAATTAAATGAGAGTAAGTTTAAAAAAATATGGGGAAACTTCATACAAATGTTTCTTTGCTAAATGTGACCAATTAATCGTGGTTCACTGATGAATTTCTTTGAACTTGTTAATTATGTATTTACTAAATCATTGCATAATGTAGTAATTATCTAGAGCAGTACTTGTATAGTGTCTTTGGTCAGAGTTTTGTTTCTCTATGTGTTGTAATAATTGTCTTTTTTGTCTATTGTCAATTGTCATTTATGTATAATTGTCTAATAAATATTAATAAAAAAAAAAAAGATGTTGGAGTGGGTGTTCCGAGCGTCGCGCATGCGTCGTACGTTACGTTACTGGATTTGATGTCTTATTTGGGTTTGACAGTTAGCCAAAAGAAGTTAGTAGCACCTGCGACGCAGGTGACTTGCCTAGGAGTCTTGATTGACACAGTAAAGGGTACGGTTTCAATACCTCCAGAAAAGCTTCAGTGGTTTGCTACATTTCTCCCTCAGTATAATGGTGTGTCTATGTATGACCACAAGGTCATTGATATGTCCCTTGAGCTAGATGCTTGTATCACAGGTTTTAGTGGTCGATGTGGCCGCTTTGTGTACCACTTACCAATCCCTAGAGGTTTTCGAAACTGGACCATAGTTCACCTTGAGATGGTCAACATACTCATGGCTCTCAGGTTGTTTGCAAAATTATGGTCAACCAAAAAGATTTTAATACGATGTGACAATCAAGCAGTGGTCACAGTCTTGAGATCAGGGAAAACTCGTGATGCTTTTCTGGCAGCTAGTGCCAGGAATATATGGTACCTTACAGCACTGCATGATATCGACTTGCAATTCACCCATATCAGAGGGGCAAGTAATCAGTTGGCTGATATACTGTCCAGATGGCAGGGTTCAGTACAACAAATTCAATTTTTACAGTCACAAGTCAGTGATCCAGTGTGGTTGCAAGTGTCAGTGGATCTACTAGAGTTAGATCCTTATTTGTAGTTGTGATTCAGGTGTCAGTAATGTGTATGTGTTAGTCTAACAGTCAATGTAATGTTGAGTTATTTTTATTATATTTTAACTGTTGTTGGCCAGGGGCCTAGCTATTTGTTTGCCTGATACTAAAGCTGCTACACTTTGTCTTTTTAGAGAATGAGGTGGTCTCACCACTAGCACTCAAGGCTTCTGCCAGAACGTTGGAGGCCTTTTGACCAAAGACACGTCGAGCCTATGACAGCATGTTCAGAGTCTTTGTGGCCTTCTGTATCTACAGTGGTGTAAGCCTGGTTGATGTAAATTTGAAAGTTATTTTGTCATTCATGGAATGCTTAGTGGCAAATCATTGTTCATGTGCTATGATTGAAAATTATTTGTCAGCCATAAAGGCTAAGTTTATTTTGTTTGAATTGCCTTTTGCTGTGTTTAGTCATCCCAAGATTAAGTACTTTGTTAAATCATTAAAGATCAACAGACCTCTTACTTTGAAAGTACATAATCTCATTGATCTATCAACACTTAGACAACTTTCTAAGGCCTGCTTGCAAGTGCCAAATGGCCAGGTCTACAGAGCTGTTATTTTAACTGGATTTTTTGCTTTTAGCTGTGCTTGTCAAATCTTACCCCTCATTCCTTGACCTCCTTTGACTCTACTAGACATTTGACGGGTCATGATGTGTTCTTTACAAAGAAATTTGTGAAATTACTCATAAAGTGGTCTAAGACTTTCCAAACCAGAGATAAAGTTCAATGTGTCACACTCCCAAAATTACAAGACTCTGTCATCTGTCCATTTAGAGCTCTCAAAGCTCTGTTTCACTTGTATTCTATGTCCCCTCAAACCTCCCTCTTTCAGCTACAGACTACTTCGGGTTCAAATCCTTTGACTGATTCTAGGGTTCGAAAAACACTCAAAACTCTTAATTCCATTTTAGGCCTTCATCCCTCTTTTTTCACCTTTCATGATTTCAGAAGGTCGGGAGCTACATTTGCATATAACTCCCATATCCCTATACAACAGATTAAAAGACATGGGACACGGTCATCTGACTGCGTTTGGCAATATATTCATTCTGACCACTCATCTGGGGAAAGTATTGCAGTTGTTTTAGCCTCTACTATAAATGCTGCTTCATAATGTCCCTACTCCTTGGGCTTGAGGGTGTATTATATGTTCTTTTATTTATTTCATTTTAACTTATTCTTTTAGTTATTGTAAACCCTCTGGGGTCCTTGCCCCTTTTGGCAATCTTAGAGGTCTTCAGGCTTCCTTAGTCAAAATTCATATTTATACATTCATTAATTGACCTTAGCCCTCTGTTTGCCTGACCTCTTGCCTGCTTAGTTTCAAGGTCCCCATTGGGGTCAAAGGTCATTGTATTACATTCAATGTTGATGGCAATGCTTTAGTCATTGAGATGGATTGCATTGCTTACATATTTATAACTTCATATTACTATATTACTATTACATTATTACTATTACTATATGAATTGTAAATACTTCTTAGTGGTAACTTTTATGTATTTTAATAAACTAGTACCCGCAGTAGTTGTTTTTTCTGACTTGGGGGGTAGGGACTGTAGCAAATTTATCTTTTATTTTATACTGCAACTTGCGAAAAACAGTGTAAAAAAGCTTAAATTCATCTTATTTTATTCAACTTTATTATATTTGGTGTTTTTGCGGCATTTAGGTTATATTTGTATAAATCAATGAATCATCTGTGAAAGAGGAGATTTGTGATGTCACATAAACCTCAGCCGGGCGTTAAAGCTTTTCAAAATAACTAGAGTAAGTATTTCAATTCATGCGTGCAGTTTGTAATATTTCTTTTATATTTGTGTGTATATGCTGTTAAACTATTGCATAATATGGGACATAATTTATGTGAATGCTGGTTTTTAGTTTAAAAGCTATCACCCTTCCAGTCCATTCTCAGTATCGTCCCAGTGGTGTTGTGACCTCTAGCAAAATAAATATAAGAGTCGCGGATTGCCAGATTCTTCAGAATTCACTAGTGAATTCAGAAGTCAACATCAGCAGCAGACAAATAAGCAGCAACTGAGAGGGCAAGGTGGGCCGAGCACCAGAAGCCATGTATTCAGGAGTCAATACTGGTTTTAGCCAGCCTTCCAGTAGTCATCTATAGCCACCAATATCCATGTGGGATGCCAAGAGCCATCTACAGCCGCCAGTAGCCACATATATCCATCTATAACATGACCATCTATATATAGTCACCAGTAGCTATCTATAGCCGCCGGTAACCGCCAATATAGTCACCAATAGTCCCTTAAACCCCATCCATCCATATGGGATGCCAGTATCCACCTATAGCCGCCAGTAGCCGCCAATATAGACGCCAGTAGCCACATATATTCAACTATAACATGACCAGCCATATATAGTCACCAGTAGCCATCTATAGCCGCCGGTAGCCGCCAATATAGCCACTAATAGTCCCTTAAACCCCATCCATCCATATGAGATACCAGTATCCACCTTCAACCGCCAGTAGTGGCCAATATAGCCGCCAGTAGCCACTTATATACAACTATAACATGACCATCCATATATAGTCACCAGTAGCCATCTATAGCCGCCAGTAGCCGCCAATAGAGCCACCAGTTTGTCCCTTAAACCCAATTCTTCTATATGGGATGCCAGTAGCCACCTATAGCCGCCAGTAGCCGCCAATATAACCGCCAAAAGCCCCCTTAAACCCTATCTATCCATGTGGGATGCCCGTAGCCATCTTTAGCCGCCAGTAGCCGCCAATAGCCTAGGATGCTAGTATCCATATATAGCCACCAGTAGCCACCAATAGTAGCTGGCACTCTCAACCAATATCCCTTATCCCTGAGCAGTAGAATGCCAGCTGTTAAAGCCAGATATAGTCTTCAGTAGTCACCAATAGTTAGTTATTAGTTGTTATCTACTTGTCCTGAATGGTATTTATAACCTTATAATCTTGTGCTTATACCGGTTATCATAATCATAACATTCTAGTCGATGGTAACTTATAATAATTACCTGATAATTTTAATTCCAGGATAATGATTTATATATCTATGATTTGATTGCCGGTTAATAAATGTGAATAGTTATCCCTTGATTTTGCTTGCTTGCTTGCTTCCCTGTTGTGCAAATTTCATTAGTTAAAACATATAATAAGTAATGCTGCAGATGAAGATTTGCACTCACATTTGATTACATCCGGGATCATGTAGTTCCAACAGCTGGATATCCTGTGAGTTGTAATGAAGTTCAATAGTGAACCTGTTAAATGAGACTTGGGAATCCTTGAGATGTCCAGTGATTCTCTACAGGAATCTGTTTCTGACATTTTGATGTCCTCTGAGGTGTAATGAGGTTCAGCAGTGAACCTGTTAAATGATACTTGGAATCCTAGAGAAGTCTGGTGGTTCTCTACAGGAATCTGTTTCAGACATATGGATGCCCTGGGAGGTATCAAGAGATTCAGTAGTGAATCTGGTTGCAAGACACTTGGGGATCCTGGAGATGTTCGGTGGTTCAATGGAGAATCTGTTTCTAACATTTGGATCTTGTGGAGGTATTAGATGAAGGTTTAAGCACTTGGAGACGTCCTGGAGGTACTGGTGATTCTGAAGGCTTGAGCACAGCCTTGTTTGAGACTCAGTAGTCAGTCTGGAAAAATTCCTGTACAGGTGGAAAAATTAGAGAATTTATGGACTGGAGAGTTTAAGATATTTATGCCGCTCGGATCCAAGAAAACAATGCGTATTTGAATCTTCGGGGTGGAAATATTCTGATTAATAACTCTTTTAAAAAACAGGAGAACATTATGGACAAAAGATCCTGTTCACAATCAAAAATAGACCGTCATGAAAATAATACCTCCTGCTGGAGGTAATTGTTTGACTGATTCCAGTGCTATTCATGCCCTTTCTGCAATTACAATGAAGATGCTTATAAAATACATTGACTTCTTGCAGAGAATTCTGGGCTTCAAATATTGCAATAGGATATTACCAAAATCAGCGCAACATACATTTAAAATATGTAATTTCCTTTCACATAAATTAAACTTTGTTGGAGGACCAATTCTTTTGCAATGGAATTTTCCTTGATGTTTGGTGATGCTGAAATTTGATTAGCAGTTCATTTTTCAGTGTATTTCAGGCTGAACAAACTGATTTTGTTTCTGACAGAATAAAATGTTCTAGATGTTGGGAAAAGTTTTTTTTCACTTCCAGTTCAACAGCCAGGGTCATATGGTAAAGGTATTCAGCATTGTCACTTGTGGGAGTCAAATAGCCAGTAATTTGATGCCAAACCCTCTTAGCAACTAGATAACTGAGGACCTCTTCCAGATGCTAGAATGCTAGCGGTTTCAGTTGTTAATGTTCTTAAATAGATCCTTTTATCTTTATAACCTTTTCAGACCTGAATCAGATTTTAATTTATGAAGGTCCTAAGCCCTTAGTGGGTTTTTTTTGTTTGAGCTTGTCACAAAATGGAAATTGTGATTAAAATAAGCAAAAAATGTTTACACAGACAGGATCTCACAATACGCATTTTGGTTGGACACATTCGGGGTGATTGCTTAGGGTACGTTTATGAGCACTACTAAATCTATTATTTGTATGTACTCTTGTGGTAACCATTGTCGTGGTCATTGTTCCTCGAGTGTTACCAGTCTGAAGAACTTCAGCATATGACCGGTGGTGTACTAAAGTATTCACAGATTTATTAACCATAAACCAATTTAAACACTGATCATGTGAAGCTGCAATTTCGTTATGAATTATTTGTACATCAAGATTACTATTTACAATGGACCTAGTTTTATGGCTGAACACCCGTGTGTGGTCACCCATACTCAATCCTTTTTTGAATGACCTTTATGTTTATTCTTACAGTCGACTTCTGCATGCGGAAAAGTTTTACCTGCTGATGCCAAACATGAAGCACAGATGCGCTTGTAAAGAACGCCCCTGGTCTCATGGGATTTCTTTTGTACACATGTACCTTGGTTAAAATATGTGCAAGGCATAGATTTAGTTGTCTTGCCATATTTCTTGCCATTGGATGAATTTTGAGGAGAGTTTGTTTGTAAATTCTTCGAATTCTGTCAATAGCCAAAGTGTCAGAATACCTCTCCTTGTTCCATTCGACACAATAACACTGTGTGGCTGGCTTTGGCTGAAATCCACGATAAATCATTTGCATCATCCATGAGGGAAATCATATACTCAAGCATGTTTTGCCGAATTTCAGGATTTGGTTCATTCCTCATGGTCCGGCCAAAGCCAGTAACCCACTGTGTAATTGACAATTGGTCATATGAAACACGTTCTTTGTTGAGTCCCGACAATACGTATTCATGTGGCCATTTGACCCTAGTTTTGACCACAACCTCAACATTTCCACCTCGCTGAGACTTAAGTTTTTGACTCATACCTGTCTTGGCTAAATCAGCGAGCTCTTGCAATCTTTGCTCGACCTTTGATTGAATAATAGCATCATCTTTGATCAAATCAAAAGCAGGAAGTTTGTGGTCAACCATTTCTGTGTTTTGCTTAGGGTTTGTTTGCACCGTCTTCTTTGATTTTGAAATAGATTTGCCCTTAATTTTGCTTTTATCAGTAGTCTTTTTACATTCACCATTCTCAATTTTATTCAAACTTTTGCCAATTTTCTGAAGCTGATCTAGAATCTAGGAATTGGTGACGGATTGGACTTTTAAATCAGAACTGACATCAGCAAAATTCATTTGCTGACCATGGCTTGAACTAGCTTGCTTACTAGACTTATCAGAACTGGAATGGGCCTCGGTATCCGACTCATTAACCAGAGCATTGCAATTCAATTCATTATCTGAACTTTCTTGAAAAGAATCCGACATATTCGTACTATCATTGAAAGATGATGATTTGTGATTCAATAAATCTTCATCGTCTACTTGAATTTGCACTGGAAACGGAACAGTATCTTTTTTGCTAGATCTCAAATTATACATAACGAATATGTTACTAAAATATTAAGACATCAGTTTACAAAATACGTCATTGGAAAACAAGTAAATGTAATACACAACAAAGACAAAGATTGAATAAAAATAAACGTTATGATGTAAAAGACTAAAATACTAAAATATATATAAAACATAAAAAGAAAACCATACAGTAAATGTCCCGCCACATGTAGTATTGCACATATAACTCTGTATGAAATAATATTATGTGTCCTCGTTGCTTTCCAATGACAGAATGGCAGGATGCAAGTACAAAAACAGAGAGGCCCCACGCTGGTCAATCTTGACTAATAGAAGCTGTATATGCAAATTAAATGGTGATACTAAATGCAAAAGAAGAAGGGAGGCCAAAATGAGCCTGATGCCACCCGAATGTCATCCCACATTATGCTCTGCTTGTAAGGCTTTACATACATTTGTAAATGCTCCATATAAACACCAGTTGTAAATTGTTTTAAATCAATCATAGTCTTGAATGACCACTTCTTCATGTTTGCACAATCATTGACGGTTGGGGGAGGGGTTACCATTGCAAAGTAGATGAAAATAGATAATGCTCTGCAATAAATGACACCAAAAACGGCTGATTGACAGAGGATCCATTAACGGTGATTTTCAGGACATCAGGGCTAGTATTCACGAAGGGTCTTAGACTTAGCCAGGTCTTAGGCTTAAATCCAGTCTTAAAGTTAAGACTTTTGTCTCAGCTAAGTTTTGTCTTAAAACAGTATTCACAAAGGGTGACCCACCTCTGCGGCCGGGGTTCGATCCCTGTCATGGCCGTAAGTGGGAAAGCTGGTAGTTGCTTGGCGTTGGTCGGCAGTTTACAGTACAGATCCCTGGCGAACTATATGTACTGGTTTCCTCTGCCCTTCCAACTACCCGTCGTGATATGACCTGTACAGTGTTGAAAGCGACGTAAAACCCCAAATAAACAAATAAACACAAAGGGTGACTTAGTTAAGTCCAAGATTATCAAATAACCACAGTGGTTTTCTGTGTCATGTGACCTTTCTATTCCATTCAAACTATACTATTGGTGACATATATCCTTCATTTAATGCATTTTATCTAAGGAAAAGTGCTGTTTTGAAATGGAAAACCTTGTTACCACATATAAACTTCCCAAAGACTGCTTTAGTGAGGTGTTCTGTATAATTATACTTTATTTACAGCCATTTCAAATTTTGAAGTGGAGAAAAGTTTATGGTGGCCATATTTAAGTCCTCTTTACAAAATTTAAGCCCACTACCAACCAGTCTTAAAGTTGAGTGGCTGGCTAAGCCTAAGACCGGTCTTAAATTCTTTGTGAATACCACTAAGCCTAAGACAAAAGTCTTGGCAGTTTTGGCCAGAAACTTGAGGCAAAAGTCTCAACTATAAGCCTAAGCCCTGGCTAAGACCTTTCGTGAATACGGACCCTGACAATGGACCAAAAACACAGTTGACAGATTAATTATATGTATACATAACAATTTGCCAAATTTTTTTAAACATATATTTTGCCACATACCAATGTTACTAAAGTCAATATAAAGTGATATAGATCTTTTATTACCCATAATTCATTACATTTGACCTACATACAGGCACATGCAGACTTGATATGAAATATGTTTATGTTGTATTCTTGAGCTATACTTATTGCGCATAATGGTAATAATTATTATAAATCTATAAGCTACAAATATATTATATTTACAGAATTAAACACCTCTTTCTGGGCAATATCATGATTTATGTCATATTATGTGATATTAAGTGATATTTTACCGGAAGAATTCACTTCCCATCTTTTTTTATTTAAAAGTGCAAGAGTCTGCTTTTGCAGAGATTAGGTACTATAAAAGTATGGAAGAGAGTACACGGGTGGTCACTGAGATAAACGGTCATATAGATAAACAGTTTTCTGAAGTTCTCATACAAAAACCGTTAAAAGGTTTAAACAACAATGTAACATAAATCAAATATGCCAGAAAGCATTGTTTAGGTATATTTGGCTGTTTATTTTGTGCGATTTTGCTATTTACACTACTTAAACTTGAAAACTTTGAAGATGACAAACTAAAATGGCGATTCTCTGAGATTGGATTCTGTCCCAAGTGTCAGACTAAAGAACCCCAGGGATGATGATATACGGTCATGCCTGTATTTCGCTTATGAGAATGTCAGTCACTTGTTAACTTGGCCTGTACTTGTGCATTTGGTGTTGTGCAAATAACACTTCCACTCCTTCAGTTTGAGTATATATGTTTGAGTATGCAATACAATCATTGCAAAATAATTAAGCAATTAGTACACAAGGTTTACTTTCCTAATCAATTGGTTTTTTTTCATAATTTTTTTCTGGCATTTACACTAATTCAAACACAACTTTATTCCATTGCTTACAATATTCATTTCACTAGTTCACAACCTCCACATGGGGTTTTGTCAGGGGCCAGTCGCCTACCACGTCTGAGGTCTACAGTTCAAATCCTGGAACTTATGTGAGAAACTTGGTAGTTGATCACCAATGGTGGGCTGTTTACAGTACAGAATGTTGACCAAATGTATATACAGGTTTCCTCCGCCCATAAAATTACCTGTCATGATATGACCTATACAGTGTTGAAAGTGGCGTAAAAACCAAATAAATAAAATCCACATAGGATTTTATCAGATGGTTAGCTTGAATATTGTGATAAAACTACTGGATGGATTTTACATAAAACTTTCACAGTAGGCAGGTTTTTGTCTACCATTAAACCAATTTAATTTTTTGAAATGATTTTGCCACGAACTCTGGATCCAATATTTTCAAAATATTTGTGGACCTTGGATAAGGTAACTATGCATTTTCTGGATGTTCTTGTCATTGTTTTATAAAGAAAGACAGTGAAAGACAGTATGTCATCAAATTACCTCAATAGCTGCTTACAAATATGCAATAAATGAGAATAACTTCTTCTTAATCAAATGTTTCTTTTTGAGTAAGTACATATAATTTTGCCAACACACAACACTTCTTATATTGCTTATGCAATGATTTTCTGAGTTGGCGCCAAAATCCCAAATCTGTTCTTTGTGCTATTTCCGTTAAATTCCTTTCATAATCTTTTGAGACCCAAGCAAACACACATTTACTCAAACGAAACCTTCGAAACAGTGCACCAAGAAGCGGTGCACGAAAATGGTTATACCGAGCATCTATCTTTCTGTTAGCATAACGTACTTGAATCTGTTAGCAAAGAGGAGGAATTATGCAGAGTTTAAATATTCTATAAGAAATATACTATTGACAAAAGATCTTAGCCAAATCATAAACCTAAGTTGGCTTTTTTATACAAAAGTTAAGCCTCAGGCTTGGCTAAGACCATTCATGACTACAGCACCTGATTGACAATATTGTTAGCTAGAAAAGTACACACATGAACTTCTTTGTTTTTTTTTTGTTTTTGCTTTATGGCTATTAACTTTGCAATCGGCCAATGGCTTCATGAAGACGGGAACTCAGAGACGACTTTTGCTGGCCATTTCCTTCAGATTTCGTCTGAGTATTTTTCCACTTGGAAGCCTGGGAATCTCAGACACAAATAATATTCCTCCCTTCAAATGCTTGAACGGGGCTGTTCTCTCTAGAAAACCAGATATTTAATAAAAAGGCATTTTTCAGCATATATTTATACTTATTACAGGAAACTGGGGCCTAATTCAAGAAAGGTCTCAAGTCTTAGCTAAATCTCAGCTGAGATTTTGCTCAAATCTGAAATTTTTCTCTCAGCTGAAATTCTGTCTAAGTTGAGATTCACGAAAGGAATCTCAGCTGAGACCAAATCTCAGCCAAGTTTTGAGTCTTGACCAATCAAAACTGATGTAACATTTTGTTGAGATTAGTGGAAAGTATACACATTTATATTTTACCACTCTACCATATATACTCACATTTTAGAATATTTTGGATCAAGCAAAACATTGTATTTTTCCTTTTATTTGTACTGACATTCAAAAGAACTGATTATAACAGCAAATCAAGCCACTCATCTAAATTTTTAATGTAAATGTTTACTGTTGTTTTTGTACAAACTCTTAATATATATTCATATTTTGTGTTACAAGTTAAATAATATGTCATACTTCACTATTTTCATTTTTGTGACTTTTTATTACATATACTCTAGTTTATGAAAACTTAAGTCACTCCCTAGGCAGTCTGAGAAAAATCTTAGCCTGAGATCTTTTGTGAATCCCAGCTGAGCAAAAGATCTCAAATCTGAGAAAAATCTAAGATAAATCTTAGATTTGAGACCAAAATCTAAGATTTGAAACTTGAGACCTTTCATGAATCCGGCCCCAGATGTTGTAACACATATTGACGCTGCAGAAACCCTAATGAAGCTGCAATAAGAAAGTAAACTGAGTTGAGATATAATAGACCAGAATAGATACTTACTAGCATATGTACAGTAGTATAATAAACTTATGACTATTTGTAGGAGAATGCGGCAATAACAAATTGTCCTTCTGTCATACTCTGTTCACATTGAATAAGTTTTCTGTCATCTTTCCATATTTAAAATAAATAATACTTAATAAATAAAAATACTTATTTATTATCCTCCAGCAGCTTAAAAAAGAGGCTCAGAAAATCGGAAAGAGACCAGGGAGAGATTTCAAGGAGAAATTTTGATTCAGCACACGTTGGCCTCCATTAAAAACGTTTCTCACAGACTGGTGGTTTGATGACCATTGTCAATGTCATAGTAATGATATTACAGTACACACTGGTAATGGTTTTGTGTCATGAAAGATCTGAAGTGGATTTTATTCTAATATATTTTTACAGCTTTTAATAAGCAAGTACACAAGCATGAATACAAAATAAATAACTCGTATATAGAAATGTTCTGAAACCAGGGAGGCATGGAAAACTGACAAAATGTAAGGTATATAAGCCTTGATGACAAGTAAGATGCAGGAATGACACGGCACATTGAATGACATCATCCCACGTTTTAGTTTCATCATGAGGAAATCAATGGTTCAAATGTTTATTGATCAACGAACGGGTGGATCAAAAGATGATGCCCACAAAACATTCTGTTAGGCCTTATTTGGCGGGGATTATAGGGATGTATGGAGATTAATATCGTGTTCATGATTCTCTAGTATACATCTCTTTGTTCTTTGTCCATAAGACAGAATAAGCCCACTTTTGGCCAATACAGGATTTTGGTTGAATTTGTTTGATTTATTTATTTGGATTTTTAAAAAAAATTTCAACACTGTTTAGGTCATATCATGCTGGGTAGTTGTCTGGGCAAAGGAAAACCAGTACATACAGTTGGTCAAGGATCTGTACTGTAAACTGCTGACCATCAGTAAGCAACTACCAAATTTCCCACATATGATATGGGGGTTTAATTGAACTTCTTTGAAAAGTCTGACTGCTTCATAAAACATTTTCTAGGAACTAGGGTTTTTGGATAAGAAAGACTTTGGGACAAAGCACTGTGAATTCAGTTTTGAGGAGTCACCTTTGAGGCTACACTGAATAATTATATGAACGCGTTAGGCTCAGTTGGGAGATGAAAGGGTATCCACGATAAAACCAAGACAATCCTGACAAATCTAGGCTTTACTTAACAAATTTATTAAAATATTACTTAAAGTCAACTGAGATACTCATAATTGTTCCTACAATAATGAAACTACTATGATCTGACCACAGTCCTATCCATGTAATTAACAGTTAAGTTTTTCCAGCAATCTGTCCTAGGTCCGTTTGGAGTAAACTAACACACAATCTATGTATACTGTGATACGTTCAGCACCAAATAACACCTAATATCTATACCCAGATGCCTGGAGTGTCTGCACAACTATGCTGTTAGCTTCAAAATGCGAACAATATCCAAAATACAGAAAATACACTCTCTGGTACATCCACGCACTATATCAAGTTCACCCAAATAAGAGTTCACCACAAAATATACATAAGGAGCAGTTTGTATTCACTTGGCACAGAGCATAGCAGTTTCAAAAACCATGTAGCATACCAACTTAAAACTGAACTGTGGCCAGGTTTTCAATAATTTATATGCTGAAAATCATAGTAAGTTCTAGAAAGAATGCAAACAATGCAGACCAGAAGGCTCTAGAAAGAAATATAAACATGTTAACATGTTTCCAAGAAAAACAGGGGTGTTTCCCCATCATTTATGAATAGATCATTCCAAATTTGAACAACAGAGGTCAGCACTAGCTACACCAATTTTGTATACTACAGAGAAAATCAATAATTTAATGTCCTCATATGGGAAAGGAGCTCTGCACTCATAACAACATCCCCCTTGTTAAAAGGCACACTGGGAGGGTGCCCTAATATGCAAAAGTTATACAAAAGGCAGATAGACAAACTTGGGTAATTGCAATATCCCAAATCTCTCCCTTTTGATAGCAAAGGTTATCAGGCATAACTGCATCGCCAGACACTAACCTGCTGCATAGTCATAGAGTTCTTTCTCTGTTGCATCCCCATTTTTCACAACAAAAGCCAGTGGCAACTCTCCAGATCTCTCATCAGGGACACCTACCACGCCAGTGTCTTGTATCTTTGGGTGGGTCAGTAGAAGTGCTTCTAATTCTGCAGGTGCAACCTAGGTAATGTGGATAATAGAATTATACTAAAAGCATTTTTATTTTGTATTTATACTCAGAGGAATATCCCCATGTACTACAGGAATCAAAGTGCTATATGAGCCATTCGACGGTATAGGTACATTCGAACTCTCAAATTACTGACATTCCTTAAATGAAGGCTAAGGATGACCATTTATCAATGTCCTTGAGCTTCTTCAACCAGCCACATCGGATAGGACCCAATGGCAGAGGACCACCATTTTAAGTGGACATCCTAGGGACTATGTATTTGCCTGTACCTGGGATTGAACCCACGTCCTCTCTGTACCTAGGTGGGTGTGTTACCCACTAGGCCACAATGGCAGATGATAACAAAAATAGCTGAATTGTATATTTGATTATGTAAAAATGCTAGATGATACATCAGTACGCTAAGGGTTCATTTATGTATAAGTTTAAATATCTTAAGGATGCCAAAGGATTTGTCCACTCACTATTGATATATGTTACTTGAATTAACAAAGGTCAAAGTTGGGGTTTTACATCCCGTTCAACAGCCAGGGTCACATTTGGACAGTCCTTAACATTGTCATTTGTGAAAATCGAACCCACACAGAGGTGGCAGCCTGTGATTGGATGCCAAATTTACTGGCCCACTAGACCAGTGAGAACCTTACCTGAATTACCAGATAATCTACTGACAAGAGGATAGCACAAAGTGATTGCTTAGCCACAAACCGTATCATATGACATATCCCTAAATTTTGTTAAATAATTTGTTTATTTACCAACTCTATATTTTATGCAAGAGTAACCATGTTTTTTGCAAATTAATGACCATTGCGTGAGTAAGTGAGTGAATGAGTGGAAGATCCAGATCATATTCAGTATACAAAAGAATTCCAAGTTTTCAGCGATTCCATTTTGAATGTAATTCCAGTGACTTTGTCTGTGTAGTTGGCATTGCTCCAAAGGTAATTAGATGAATGTAATAAAACTTTGATCTGGGTAGGGCTTGGCCAAAGAAAAAAGTGATTACATCTTATCCTGGATTCACTAAAAACATAATCATAGGTGATTTAAAATGTGGAGAAAGCTCCCGTACAAGTTAGTTAACTACTTGATACTAGGGTCTTGGTTTTAAAAAAGATAAGGCATTAGCTTGGTCTTCCATTAAATCTTAGCCAGCGTGGCTTATATACCACTTAATTACGCTGAAGCTGTGTGGAATTAATATGTTTTAAGCCCTTTGCTCAAACCAGATGAGAAATTAGTACCTGCAATCCCTTGACTTTGATCAATTCTTTGATTCTGTCCACCACATAGAAATAATGATCTTCGTCATAATAGCCAATATCACCTGTAACATGCAGCAAGAGTGTATCATATCAGTTGATACAATTTAGGTGTCTAGAAAGCGAATTAGCTGAGTAACATAAAATCACATTTCTGAAGCTTGATAATTTCAGTTTTCTAATTGTCATTTGGCCTTCACAACAGTATGTTCATTCTAGGTTGTGTCAACATATATGTAAAATATTGAAAGTCATTTTAGTATTAGCCAAAGTGTCAAAAAGAACTTGAGATTTTTTTGTCTGAATAAAATTATTAGACATTAATCTTAACTGTAAAGAAATTATGTGGCTGATCAGTGGTTTGTGGTTACTCCTCCACACCGTAACTTGGCATGAATTGAACGCAAAAAAATATGAATTGGCACAAAAGAAAGTTATGAATATACTTTCCTTGCACAAACCAATAAACCTTTTAGAGTTTTTGATGGGCAATAATATCATTTGGATACGGAAAGTACCAAAGTTATTTAATTTATTGCTGTATTTACATCTACTTCCTTATTTGGTATGCGAAAATGCATAAGATTTACAAATTAAAACCAAATGTTATTAAATATTCAATCTTCAGTTTTGTGCCATGTAGAGGTTTGTGCCATGACACAGTGCAAAGCAGTTAATCAGCAGGGCTTATTTATGGCTTGCAATGTTGTGTGTTTTTAGTAGTATCCATTCTTTGCAATAAGCAAGGATTGATACTGAAATAATGCCAAATCACAGACAGCATTTCAGCTACACATTTGGTATTTTAAAATGTTTAGAGGGGCCACAGTGTCAAAGTGGCAACACACTTGCCACAAGTCTCTTAGGTCAGTGACTCAAACCCCAGACCTTATGTCGGAAAGTTGGCAGCTGCTTACCTTACCGCAGTTCATAGTACAGAACCTTGACCAACTGTATATACTAGTTTCCTCTGCCCATAAAATTACCAGTCATAATATAACCTATTAAGTGTTGAAAGCGTTGTTCTTCTAAATGGCAGCTTGTGAACCAAAATGGAACTCCGACCAGACCTTAATAATAAAGTCATCACAAAGTCGCTTGTAAGGACACTTGTGAAATAGATTGTCATCTACATATTAAAACAGCTTGTTGTAGCTTATGTGTGTTTTGTATTTTAACAAATCTAAATAAAACAATGGCAGTTCATAGGCATGGATAAGTATAGGTTATTGGCAATGTACACGTCAAATATTTTTGATTCGGTCAAAAGGCTCTCATTTTGAAATATTCAACGAAAGCATTTGAATCCATTGTTTAATTGTAACCCATCCTTGACTTGTAACTTACTTATAAGATGCTGCTTAACATCGGTACTTTTATTTCTATATATCAGGTATTAATTCTGATACCTGTGTGTAACCATTTCTCATCATCTAATGTCTTTTTGGTTTCCTCTGGCCTGTTGAGATATCCCTTCATAATCTGTGGGCCGCGTAACCAAATCTCTCCTCTTTCATTGACACCCAAAGTCTTCCCATTACTAGGGTCTACAATCTGTTTAAATCAACCATCAAAAATATGTTCATTCAAATAAATTTTTCTTCTGTCGTAGTTTAAACATATACTTGTACACAAAATATAAAGCAAACATCCTTTGTCCATAGTATAAAACCATTACACATAAGTCTTTCATTACAGAACCATAATTTAGCTAAGGATTAAAATCTATAACCTGTGAAAAGTAACTTGAAAGGTATCTCAATAAAACATCCAAAAATTTAATTGTACTTTTATGCAGCTTACTATACTAGCCAGTGTTTGACACCGGCAGTTACCTGGCGGCCCGAGTCTGCCAATTTCATCTCTGTACAGAAAACATTGTGCACTGCGTCAGTCCCAATGTCCAGAAACTTTTAAAACCCAGTAAACATTAGAAACGTTTTTAAATGGCTTAAACATTTACCAAACATTTTTAAAACCTATTTAAACCCTATTTTATGGTTTTCTAAACATTTCTAAGTAAACGTTTATGCTGTAATCTTAAAAAAAATTATAAACATTCTCTATAAAAATGTTTTTACTGAAAACATTTATTAAATGTTTCTGAAATATCTAAAGAACCTAGATTTGACTGGAAATATGTTTAAAACATTTATAAAATAGCTGAAGAAATAAAGGTCTTGCTGGAAATTTTTTCCAAACATTCATCATAAAATGTTTGATAAACAGTACACATAAAATATTTAAACAACATTGCTTGTAAACTGTTTTAAAAACATTCTATCAAAAACGTTTTTTAAACCCTTATTTTTAACCTTTACCTTCAAACATGTCCAAACAAAGATGGCGGTGAGCAATAATAGGGATTTTAGAGGACTTTGTCAAAAATTGCCCTACATGCAGTCCCTAAAAGTGAGAATTGAATAGGGGCACAATTTCTAAGCCACTATCTTACAAATTTTAGACATAAAAATAATATTTTCATTAGTGAGTAACCTTAAAAAGATATTGAATTTGACCTCTGACCCCATTATTATTCAGACATTATTATGTTCATTTGTAATGTTTTCTAACATTTGTCATTAAACGTTTAATAAAGAGTATAGACAAAATGTTTTGAATCCATTCTATTATAAATGGTTTTCATACCATTTTTTAACCTATGCCAAACGTTTCCTTGCAAACGTTTGCAAAAGCTAAGAATGTTTACTGGGAATAAGATATATCCACGTATATTGCTACGTTTTTCAACATATTAGGGGGTTTTAAAGTGGTACTAGTAGCCATTATTGTAAACAAATATTGTAATCACATTTCTTATCTCTCTTCTGATTGGCCAACGTCCTGTACCATTGACAAATCAGATGATAGCTTTCAAAATGTCGCAGTGCTTTTCAATGGTGTTTGTAACTCGTTTTCTGTATGGTGTACAGGCGAAACAGTCAAAACAACTACTGACCCAGGGGCAGATTCAGCTTTTATGTAAGGTGGGGGTTCACATCGTGTAAGGTGGGGGTTCACATCAGACATATTATAACTAAGGGGGTCCGGGGACATGCCCCCCTGGGAAAAAAAATAATTTTGGCTAAAAATAGAGTGAATTTCCTGTAAATTTAACACCACTGTCAAGAAATAATTTTGTACTTTTCATTATTTTTTAAGAAGGGGGATTTCGAACCCCCTGAACCCCCTCCCCCCTGGATCCGCTAGTGTGACCAAAGAAATTTGTTTATTATCGGAAGTGAAGATGTACATATTTCCTCATAAAATGGGTGAGAAAGACATGGAAGTGAGTTTATTTTATTTGATACATCCAGTTAACAGTAATTCACACGAGAATTCAGGTATTCTCCAGAGAATTCAGTGCTTTTTGTCGAATTTTAAACTCGACCTCTGCATAGAGTATCACAGGCGAATCAGTCGAAACAACTACTGACCAAAGAAATTCGTCTGTAATTGGAAGAGACAAAATATATATTTCTTCAAAAAAAGGACAAGAAATGCAATTTATTTTATTTGAATCCTAACACTAACAAAAACAATAGCACCCAGCCATTAAGGCTTAGATGTGCTTTTGAAGTGAAATTTAAAAAAAATGAACAATAAAAACAGTATTAATTACCCAGCAGGCACATGCCTTGAAATATCTTTGATTTAGAGTTGAAAACAGGTCCTGACGTTGAAATCCACATTATCAACTACTAAAGCTAAGTTTTCTGACATGGAAAAGAGGTGATATTTTGACCAGAAATCATGGTGATTTTTGGTTGAAAAATTGACACTGACACAATTTCAACACTCTTTCAAAGCTGGATTTCTGACTGGAAAAAGTGGTGATACTTCATACTTAAATCAACACTAAATCAAGTTAGGTTTTCCAAAATCAAATCTTAGTCATGCTATTGAACAGAAAACAGGTTGAATGTTGAGAAACGAATGACTAGTGATCGTTGATGGAAAAAATTTTTTCTAGAGGGATATATAGTGATTAAGTCTAACTTTTTGAAACAACTATTATTGCTGTAGTATTATTGAATTTATAGGTATTGTAAAGCAAAGACTAATTTTTAGACTTATAGATTCTTTTTTAGATTATATAGATGATAAAGATTATGTGTGCATGTACTTGTACATTTTATCCATTCTCCTTATTAATTTATAGCAACAACAAAACTGATGCACCCAAATATAATTTTTATAATTTAAAATTGAATCTTGATTTATGCAACTCTTGATAATTTAAAAAAGATTTGAAGTCAAACTTATCTTAAATAAAAAAAGATTAAAAACTTTGTAATTTGAATTTGTTTCTCAAATGCTCCGATGCTCAAATAACTAGTTTTCAGTTTGCAAATTTACACTAAAACTTCTCTATACAGAGAGCCTAAGCTATAACATTTTATCAAACAGCACTGAGGTCATGGGGGTTCCAGGTTTTCTTATCTGTACCCTGCTACACAGATCATTAAGCCTGTGACTAAAAGTAATTAGATAACACAGAAGGGGTGGAGGAGGGGGTTTGGCATTGTTCAATTGCATGCATGGTGTTTAAGTCCTGTTTTTGTGATGAGAACTGACAACTGATGAAGGTGGGGAGTAATGGGTGAAGTTCTACAAATGTGGTTATTCTTTTTTTGTTTTCAGTTTATATGACAAAGTTGTATGAGACACAAACATCTGAACAGAGCATTGTGGCTTTGCTACATGATTATAGCTTCTTAAAAATTACAGTATAATTATAGCCAATCTTATAAAACATTTAAAAGACAGTCATTGGATAAAATACTGAAGATATAAATATGTCAAAATTGTTTGTCTTTACAAAGAAAAAAGAATAAATTTATTTCAGATTTTCAATTTCAATATAAGACATTGAATAATACCAGTCCTATTAATGACATAAAAGTGGATATGTAGTGTAAAAATATAGATTTACATCTTGAGCAATTATATTTGAAAGCTGATGCCAAATGATGTGTCATTACAATGCCATCAGAAATAGAATATTGAATATATAATGATTCATGAAAACAGGTTATCTTGGAAAAAATTACTTACTTTGAAGTTGTAGCCAAATTGTAAAATATGTATATGGATAGTTATTTATAATATTGTTAAGAAGCTATAATTATGACACACAAGCTGCAATGATTCTGATAAATAAGACATTGTAAAAACCCGATTTCACCCATTTAATTCAACCCTATTTCATACATTGGATTCGTCCAAAAAGAGCTTGCAAAATCTACCTGTATTTCAACCAGATATCACCCATTGAATTCAACCTAATTTCAACGTTGGTTTCAACATGATTTTACTGGTTGGATCCGACAAAAAACGGTTTGCAAAATGTACACATATTTATACCAGATTTCACCCATTGAATTCAATCTGATTTCAACGTTGGTTTCAACATAATTTCTCTGGTTAGATCCAACCAAAAATGGTTTGCAAAATCTACACATATTTATACCAGATTTCACCCACTGAATTCAATCTGATTCTAACGGTGGTATTAACATGATTTCACTGGTTGGATCCGACTAAAATGGTTTGCAAAATCTACACGTATTTCAACCAGATTTCTACATTGGATTCAACCAGATTTCAATGTTGCGTGCCTGCTGGGTAATTTATTTGAAATGAACAAGTAAAGATAATTTAATTATTTAAATAAAGAGGATTTTATGCAATCCCAAATTGAAACTAAATATTCCAAAATGTCTTGACACAAAGCAGGTCTCACATTTTTCACAGTTGTCTTACCTTTTCAAGTGAAGGGAGACAGTCTCTCTCACATTGAGTTTTGACGAGAGCGAACAATGATACCCCATCCTAGAATTTGAAGTATTTGACCTTAAAGCAGAAATTATTGCTATGAAATCCCATAGATTTCTGTGACCTGATGAATATAAATGAATTTTGATCTTCAAGTAAAATATTGTGAAGAAATGACATGGTATTGTCAAATATTACAGCTGTCCTGGCTGGAAACACAGAACTTGTAGGATAAATATATCTAATTAATAATTGTTATAAGCACTGGAAGTTTATGTATATTAAAAATTGAACAAAGGACCTTAAGGTTTTTGTCTTTTTAATGTACAATTTGGGGATCAAGTTGTGATTAGAAGGGACACAGAAAATGGGGCGAATCGACCGGAAATTTCTGGGGTGAATTGGCACTGAGGGCGAGATATCATGCAAGCACACTAGAGCCCCCTAATGAGAAGATTTGTAACTATATTTGTAAACATGTGTTGCAGTGTGAATATATAGTTTAATTAGCGTGGGTATTAGCTATGAGAATTTAGTAGGCTGAAATATATAAATTACATCTGCAATCAGCATATCTTTGGAGTTTTTTGGCCGGGCCTGCAACTTTTTGGCTGGGCCTGCAACTTCTTTTTGCCCAAGGCCCTGCACTCCTACAACATATTTTGCTAAGCGGTGAACACTGATACTAGCAGTTTCTTATGCCCAAGTCACACTACAGATGCTATGTCCCATGGTAAGGGGTTTAACTTGGCAGTGGAGCCCACTCCAAGGACGCCTCATATCTCATGTGCATGCAAATTCAGAAGCAGAAATTTTTATCCGTATAATGCGCAAGGTAATGGCCTTTTCTCTACTATATCACAAGGTCCCACACAAACCTTGGATGGCAAATGAAGGTAAGTGAAGGACAGGGACCCTTTGCCCAACACCTATAACTGTGGTTTATATCCCCTATATCCCCTTGGCACACTTGTCTAGGAACTTAGAGGATGTTTGTTCGAACCCAGGTACAGGCAGATACATAGTGGCTCGGATGACCACTTAAAATGGCGGTCCTCTCTCATTGGGTCCTATCCCCAGTGGTAGAACCTCATGGACGTTAATAAATTGTCATATTTGAGCCTCTATCTTCCAGTTAGGGGAATATCAGTTACTTATGAGTTGGGGCTGTACCTGTGCAGTTGTATTGGTTAAATAGCGCATTGAGTCCTGTAGTATATGGAGATATTGGGATAAGTATAAATACATAATACAATACAATAGTGTTACTGAGGATTAAGGCTCATAAAAACAAAAGCCAGATACAAACATAATTTATATACTGGATACATACCTAAAATCTTTATAACTAAGACCAAGAATATCTTAATGCAAAGAGTTCATTCTACATATCTTACACATTCATATCAGTTCATGCTTGATGTCTTTCGTAGCAGTTTCTGACAGACCAGAATAGGGAGAGGATTGAAACTGTAGCAGAATTCATTGGCAACATATATTACCATATATTCAGATGGAAAATAAGTATTTCTTTCTTTGTCTAAAACACGCCAAAATGATGACATGAGTTATATGGCATTCTAACATGACAGTATCAACAAAACTAGGCGGCTAATCAACGAGTGTTAATTCTAGGTTTAATAGTATTTATACAGGACTTAATCCCACCTGAAGACAGACTCTAAGCGCACCTTACAGAAAAACAGAAACTATAATTATATTTCATTGGTAAAATCTGAACAAAGCTCAAGGTTAACTTGTGGCTGATTCACATAAAAACTGGCTGTTCCACCAATTGAACCTTGATATTGTTTTTTTAATTTTTGTTAGTTTATTGCTAATGTAGAATTAATTCATCCCTACACTTCTTCCAGGAACACAAGGCGAAGTACCCCCAAACTCAAATTCCTTCACACTCCCACTTTCGACCGTAAGGTTCATAAATCAGTCAAACATTTCTCAATTCTTTCAGTCACTATGCCCCAGTTCTCTGGAACTCCTTCCTCTTCCAAATAAGAAATAGCCCCTCTGTCACATCTTTCAGGAAACACCTCAAAACCCACCTCTTTAATTCTAGTTTTCCAACTTAGTTTCCTTCCCTCCTGGTCACACCCACAACCCCGGATTACTGACCTTGAACGCCCCTTGACTTTCCTTATGATAATGATTTTGTTAAGTCAGTGCACTGAGTTCCCCTTCGTGGGGAAGGTATTGCACCTGCAAAGCAGTAGATTAGATTAGATTAGATTAGATGTAGATTTTCCTGAGAAGTATTTATGTTACACCTTGGTTTTCCAAAAATCACCATTTGTTGTTATATTTCTCATTGCTCCTTGAATGTGAATTGCTGTATCTAATTAGCATTGCAATGTATTAAGACTGGACATATTTGTTGAACTGGTTTCAAGTGTGGGCACTAAATTAATCATTTCTCATACTACACTACATAGAATTACAATTTCTTTACATTGAATATATTTTTTCCTACAAAATTTTTACTTCCCAGAAGAAAACACAATTTAAATTACATTAACACACCACACACAAGAAATCAATTTCGTACAGCAAAATAAATTAGTGAATTCCATGCAATAAAAAATAAAAATTTAATATACATGTACTGAATATTACAGGGTAGGTTCACTATTGTTTTGTGATTTATGCAAATATTTCTTTGTTTGAAAACCATTATAAAGCCCCCCTTATCACAGAAGGGGCACCAAGAATATTAAATAATTACCCATACTAGTTAATATGGTAAACGCTCAGAATTCTATATTGTTTCATTATCTATGAAGCATCTAAGTCCTTTATAATTTGGCCATTTGGCCAGGAAATACATTTTTGATTAATTTGAATAACAAATATATAAAAGTATTTTGTGTTTGAGGCACAGATAAAAATATAATACCTTGTTGGTTTCAAGATGAAATTTAGAGGCCATAATGATTCATGGGATCTAAGATATTCTAAGTTAAGAGAATCTGATAACCATTGAAGTTTAAACTGAATTCTTTGTTTATCCAAGATTACACCAGGAATGGCTGGAATTCCATACCTTTTTTTTGCGCTAAGAAAATAGATGCACAAGGGTTTCCTTTGAATTTTGGCATATTCAGTATCTGACATACTGGTTTTAGAGAAGCCTTCTTGATTTGAGGTGTCACAACAGCTTTTTTGAATTCACCGGGAAAAGAGCTTTCACTGAGGGAACAATATATTAAGTTATGGATGGCAGAAGGAAATCAATATAATCTTAGATGAGAAATATAGGTTTATGATTTAACATACATCCCTAAATATATTGAATAGCCAGAAGTGGGAATGTATCAATGTGTAGGTTTCAGAGCTTAAAAAATATCAATGCAAAAACATAGTTGACGAACTGATCAGGGTTAAGCATAGTAAATTGTTTAATATGTTTCTGTCTTTATGCCACACTGTATATAGGCCAAATATAGTGTGTGGAGCATAATATATACATATTCCATACCTTTGCTTCCATGGAAGGCAAAAGTTTCCCACATGATCCAGGTCTCCTTGGTACATTGTAGCCATAGACCATTGAAGTCACAGAAGTCTCTGTCATCCCATAAGCTGTACGTTTGAACAAATTATTTTTTTATTTGTGTTTTACTTCACTTTTTGTATCTATTGATATAGGTGCACTCTTTTGGATGCACTGTTATTTACATAACTTGAACTTAGAGAAACTCCTGGAAAGTGAGTCACAGTAATCTGAGTTACTACCAACAAAAACATTGACTACAAATACAGAAGTCTCATGAGTAAGAAACTACCTGACTTTTCTTAAGTCATTGAGTTGCACAAAACAACTTTTACAGACATTTTGAACATGTTTAGATGACTATTTGTTACTGTCTTTGGGGTTATGTAACCTTCAACTGGGGATATGACCCAATAACACGGAACACAGTCATTTTAAATGGTCATGGAGGCTTCTATGTGTGTGTCTGTATTTCAATTAATTTTACACTAGTTTAAAAATCTACTCGTGATGAGTATGATGGTATGGAAATGATTTATATGAATAGGCATTATCATTCAAATTAGAACACAAGATATAGAGTAAATGTATTCTGTATAAAAACATAACCATGCCATTCTGTTGAACTTATTTTCTACAGAAATATGAAAGTGTGGTTAGTTTACTGACCTTGACATATTAAAACATTATTATAATATTATGTGGAATGATTGGATATCTGTGACATAATTTTCCCATGGCAGGGTACACCTGATATGTGTGAATTTTCTTTGCCAAAGTTGAAATCAACAGCTTACTTGTGCTTAGATTCTCTGGCTTTCCCTGTATTTTGTGAAAAATACACACTGAAGATGTAACCTTTCAAAAAAGTAGTAATCATTATAATATGCATTTTTAATACTTTATATCCCTAAAATACTTGTGAAATAATGTGGATGTTTTTTTGTCCAATGTATATACTTGCTATGCCAGATCCAACAAATTGCATATTTTATGTACGCAAATAGGCAAGAAGTTTTCTTACATAAGTATTTTACTTGTTTATTGTCACTGTCAGCACCAATTCACAACTATTTTCTATTTTTTATTGAAAAACTGATAATCAGAGTGTTATTTGCATTTGTTCTTCCCACAATTTACTCGCTATGAGAAAACTCCTGCCTAATTTGATATCCTCCCAGTGAAGTTTGTATCCCTACCTTGACTCATTTGAGAAATACTGAGTCTTTTTTGGAGTCCCATTTCTACATCTTTTGACATGGGTGCTGCCCCACTGTTGGCTATTTCTACACTTGACAGGTCATAGTGCTTCACAAGGGGAGAGTTGGTCAGGAACAGCACTAATGGAGGAACCAAAAGCAGTGTGGTGATCTGTTAAAGAATTATATTAACACATTGCAGAAATATTGAAATAAATAGGAAATATTGCAAGAGTTTATCAATATGGTCCCTGTTCTTTAGAAATGCTAGCTATTGGTCACGTCTCCTGAAAAATTTTGCAATTAACCCTGTTCTTTAGAAATGCTAGCTATTGGTCACGTCTCCTGAAAAATTTTGCAATTAACCCTTGTTAGCAAACAGCAATCAATTTAAAATATGTTCAAATCTGAAATAATAATTTATTCCTCTTAGCAATCAGGTAAGAATCAAATTTACTAAGCCAAGCCAGGCAATTCCATCATTTATTACGATAAACTTATTAACCAATCAAGATAATCAACCAATCAACTTAAAGAGAGATAGAGCTGGGTTTCTGAATGGGAGGTTGTGTTTTCTGGCTCTCTCTGGCTCTCCAAAAAAGTGACATTTTACTGTGTTTTTTTAAAATAAGACTCACAAAAAGAAATGTGAACTTGCTGGATAAGTTACAGTGATTGTGGGACTACAAATTGTGAATGTTTTTACAAAAGATACTTTTATAAATTTGATGTTTTAAATTTGAACTTGTTGTATGTTTTAAACATAACAAATCAAAGTGTCACCTTGTACTAACAAGATAAATTGGCTCCAATAATTAGCAGTGTGACTACAGAAGGTTTTATTCACTAAATTCTTGAACAAACACAATGCCAAGGTGTGAAGGAACCCCAGATAATGATTGCCCATTTAATAGGAGTGGACAACAGGTTTCTCTCTGCCAGGGTGACTTAATGCTCTGTTGTCACTGTAACTCTATCAGATTTCCAAACACTTACCATCCCCAAGGGCTGCCTACACAGAAACAATGTATGAATGGGGCTTCTACAGAGAGGAATGAATTTGCTGACCAGGATAATGTGGAGTGTGTGAAAGACTTAACAGAACTGAAAACTGTATCAGAAGACAGATATCCAGAACTCTTCTTAAACTCACTTGATATGATATTTCATTACTCTTCCTTTGATATCCAAAATACAATCTCATCTGTCCCCTTAGATGTACTATCAACTATTCACAACCGCCTATGTGACCGGGTGATTGCAATATTCCCACAACACAAATGTCACAGAATTATAAACAGAACAGTAACTCGGACTATGGTTTCAGACATTATCAACCTGGGACAGTGTATTGCAAATCAAACAGTGTTAAAAGAGCTGGACAAGATCTTTTTAGAACATACCATGGATAGTGCTACCAACCAGGGCAAAACTGATCAGTACAGCTCCCTGCATACTCACTATGTTGATCTTCTCCAAACAGTTGCAAAACTAACCCAACGGATAGAAAAGACGGAACAAGAGCTTCAACGGATAAAAAAGGAAAAATCATGTATATGTTCTTGTGCCTCTGGAGAAACCACTGACACTTCTCTCAAATGTCAGCCAAGCAGTAGTGGCTGTACACGTGATTCTGAAAAAATAGTGAGTCATGCTGTTGAGGTAAACAAGATCCTCACATCAGGTGCAGAAGAAGTATCTGACAGTCAACAGTCTGTATCATCCAGTACTAAACATGCTGACAAAAGCCAAAAGTCATCAAAAAAACAAGAACAACAAAAGCATGCCTCTTTTAGCATTTTCTCATCAGTGCCAGTCAACAAAAGTGACTGGACACCAGCAGAAAATGACTTGGTCATCAAAACTAAACCAAAAATAACTCGTATGAAATCAGCAAAAAAATTAAACCAAGGCCAAGGTCGCTAGGATATACATAGGGGGAGTGGCAAGAAATGTCTCTACTGATGACATTGTCTCTGAACTGATTGACCAAGGTTTCGACAGGGACAGCGTTTCTGTTGAAGTCCTGCAAAGGAAAAAACAGCAACAATCATTTGTTGTCACTGTACCCCAAGATAAAGAACAGTCCATGTATAGCATCTCAACATGGCCAAAGGATATCATAGTACGGCCCTTTCTGCCCCGAGCTGCAAAATCAAGACACCAAGAACAAACTAAACTCAAAAACAGCAGATATTCTTCCCCAAGAAACACTGCTTCCACAAGAAATACTGCTTGGCAAAATGACCAAAAGTACAATGACTCAAATACATCCTGGCGATCCCGGAAAGATCCTTACTACTACAGGCCATATGAAAATCAAGAGCAAAGTTGGAATGAGTGGGATGAATCAAGACACAGCAGAGATTACAACTGGCCACAATACCAACATAAAAACTGGTAGATGCAGCACAAATACCAAATGTACCAGTGACTTTTCAATTGTCAGTTTTAAGTGTCATGGCTTCAAAAGTTCCTATGGTTCTATTATGGAACTGATGAAATCTACTGATATGTTATTTCTTTCAGAAACCTGGCTCAAACCCTGTGAACTCTGTACTGTTTCCAATGATATGGTGAAGACAGGTTTCTGGTCTAATTTCAAATCAAGTATTGACCCAGAGACAATTCTGGAGGGATGCCCTTATGGTGGTGTTGGTATTATCTGTAAAAAAGTGTCAGGGTTAACATATATTCCACTAAAAACTGAAAATGATAGAATTTTATTCTTTCAAATTAGAAGTCGTGAAAGAATTCTGGTCACAATAATAGGTGTGTATATGCCCCATTTTAATGGATCTGCATCCCAGACTGCTGAGTATTATGAGACATTGGAGGATATTCAGATATTTCACCAGAGTGTCACAGATTGCTCTATATTACATGACACTGTAGATATAGTCAGTGATCATCTCCCAATGCATCTCCTGATAAGACTTCAAGTTGAACCAAAATCCAAGGTACCTGAAGATAAGCTGGTGAGATTTAATCAGTTTACCCTCGCCTTGACTGGTCAAATGAAAATCAGAGTAGATCGTTTGCTCAACATGTTACAGAACTTGCAGCCACTTTACCTAATGTGGATCTGAAAAGTATAATAACTATACAAGATGCAAAACTAGATGTCAACAGGTTGTGTGATGCTGTCCAGGAAGTCCTCCATAAAGCAGCCGGTAAAGTAACTGATGAAATTAGTGCACCACAAAGTACGGGGAAAAGGTCATGGTGGTGGAACTCCGACTGCACCTACACAAGAGATAAACAAAGATTTTGGCACAAAGTTTGGGCTTCGGCTGGGCGTCCAAGATCAGGCCATGTGTACCACTGTTACAAACATGCAAAGAAAACATATCGTAATGCTTGCCGACATGCTGTGAACTCAAGGAACCAAAAACATTACAGACAACTCGACTATTATCTTGTTTCACGGAACATGAAAAAGTTCTGGAACTTAGTGCGTCACAATAAAACATCATCACAGTCTAGTACTTCAGACATCAATCTTAATACGCTATGCGATTTCTATACTAAAAGATTTTCTCAGAACACTAAAAATACCACAAAGTTAATAAAAGAGGCTGAAACAGTTGTAACTAATATTTATACGACAATCAAAGACAAGGTAAATAAACACTTTGTTTTGTCTGAGGCTGACTTAAAGAACTATTTGTCTAAACTCCGCACTGGATGTGCAGCAGGTATTGATGGTATCTGTGCCGAGCATTTAAAGTTAGCTTCAGAGACAAAGGTGATTTCAGCTGTCTGCAATATCTTGACCCTGTGTATCCAATTTGGAATTATTGCTGACTCATTTACTCAAGGATTGCTCATACCATTGCTGAAAAAAAACATTGACCCCACTAATCCAAAAAATTACAGACCCATTGTTATCTCTACAACTTTCTCAAAACTGTTAGAAATACACATCTTGCAGGAATCAGGTGAACATGAATTTCATGATCTTCAATTTGGATTCATTGGCAACAGAGGAACCTCAATGACAGCTGCTCTTACTCATGATGTGCTTGACTATTGTACGGCCAATAAGTCACCAGTCTATTTATGTGCTCTAGATGCTTCCAATCAAAATCTGCACTGCACCTTGCCCAGTCTGCTCAAACAAAATTATTGAAAGCATCGCTGGGTTTAAAAACTTCCTGCAAGAGCTCACCCTTGCTACAAGCTTTAGACATGAAAACACTTCAGACATCAGTGTGTATCCAGGAACTTTCTCTTTTTAGATCATTGCTTTTATCAAACTCCCATTCTAATAAATTTTACTCATTTCTGCTCTCAAAAATAGTAAACGGGGAAGTTTTAAGCTCAAAAAACATTTTACATAGAGTGCTGTTAACTAGTCACAAATATTATATAAATTTCAATGAATACATATGTGATACTACCTATTTTAAAAAATGCAAGAGACAGATACTGCAAGAAATTCATAACACTGAAAACAAGGGACTAAAGGACACTGTGTTGTTTTTATTACAATCTGACTGTGATAGATCAAGAATACTGTTGAATAGCTTCTTATCTCCATTCTGATTTTATCTTATGTTAATCTGTTTAATCTTATATATTTGTCTTATATATAATGCTAGAATTTTTGTCTGTATTGCATTGTATTTACATTTTATCTCTCTCCATTTGGAGGCAATAAAATATCTATCTATCTATCTATCTTAAAGGCCTAGTTGAAGCAAACTTACTTATTAATATAAAAATATCATGATATGAAAAAATAATGCTGGAACATTTGCTGAAGGAAAGGGGTATAAACATAGTGAAGTAATATTTCAGGAGTACGAGGGTGTTGTTGACATGATAACAATATACCCACACTTCAAGGGAGGGAACAAAGTCCAACAAGATTAACAGTCCAAATTCTAGTTCTAAATGGTTTTTATAGGGCTTAATCATCATTGAAAGGTGGACTCAAAGACGCATCAACCAAGAGAAATTTTTATCCGTAAGAGTCTTTTCCTATGTACGATATAGTCTGAGATAGTCATAGCACACACCCAGATATTTTACAACTTTGGCACGATATAATGACTTTCCCATTAATGGCTAGCATATATTTTAATTGAAAATTGTAATCTCTATTTTCCGCTAAATAAAGTTTCAGCTTGTTAGCTGATAGCCATTATTGACATCAGAGCATCTGTTTAATCTTTCCCTGAGTCATGTTAGATGTCTGTAGGGCTGTGTGTCATCACCATAAAATTGAAAACTAATATAATGGTGATCTTACTGAGAAGACTAGTAGGTCATAAAAATGAAATGGGACACAAGAGTAAATCTTAGGGGACCATTTACAAATGTTCCCGAGTTTTGAAAAAGTTGATTCAATCTTAATAATAAAAATATTGTGAATAACTCAGAGCTGTGAATGGCAAATAGTAGCAAATGCCACAGACTAATGAAGCTGTACCACTGCATAGGCTTTTTGACAAAATAATCTGAACCTTCATTTTCATATATTGCAGCTTTCAGTTGAGTGGCCAACATTATAGTAGGATTGATGATTATTATGTAGTCCATTTGAATTTAAGTGGTCTATCAACTTAGAGGCAACAACCCACTCGGCTAGTTTAGGTATAAAAGACAAGTCAGATGGAAGATGGTTACTCTTCATCTTATCGCATGGCAAAGCAGTCATTAAGTACTAATCAAAGCAGTCATGTGAATGAACATGGTGTCAATGACCTTTTGATAACAGCAATCACATTATTGAAGGCAAGTTTTGAACACAGTAATGGGTGGACTTTTTAAAAATAGAATAATGCATGTGTTTGACAATTTCCTGAAATGGCAAATTTATTTATTTATTTGGGGTTTTACGTCACTTTCAACACTGTACAGGTCATATCACGACGGGTAGTTGAAAGGCAGAGAAAACCAGTACATATAGTTTGTTAGGGTTGTGTACTGTAAACTGCCGACCAATGGCAAGCAACTACCAGCTTTCCCCCTTAAGGCCGTCACGGGGATCATCTACTGATATATAATACATATTTGTCCATGCTGGGAATTGAGCCCCGGCCTCAGAGGTGGAAGGCGAAAGTGTTACCACTCTGCCACCGTGGCCCCCTGAAATGGCAAAATCAAATATATTTTGTCTGTGGTTTTGTTGCGTTATAAAATTTTATCATGCCAAGTGATTGCAGTGTTAGAAAAACCATGTATAATGTCCATGATTGTTAAATAATGATGGGTCCTTTTAGTGTAAAACTAGTACCACACTGTCATTACTTAACACTTATGTCAAGAGAAAAAAACTGAACCTGATAGCAGGAGATAGGTTTATTATGGTAAATGTTTGCCTCAGTGAATGCCCGTATTGATAAGGATTCATCTGGGCATTTTAACTTGACTTTTCCAAATATCGATCACATTACAAATCAAATAAAAAAAAAGGTTTATAATCTATGCAAAGTAGACATCAGCCCTGTGTTCTGTCATGTGAAAGTTGATCTGTCTGATTATGACCTACTTGAATTGAAATGGAGTGGTGTCTCTTATATTGACACGTGTCTGCCATTTTGAAACAAGGTATAGAGCTTTTTCAGAGACTTAGTGACACAATCCTCAATTACATTGATAATTTTATAGGTGTGGGCACACCAGACATCATACAATATTCTTTTCATACATTTCATCACCTTGTGGTAAATATGGAAAATTGACCCAGATACTGCCCTGGTTAAAGATTGGACATCAAATGGATTCAGCCAGTGATACACCCTTCTGGGTAATGTTTTGTTTGTGCACAAATGTGTAAAACCATCTTCTGTGTTCTGCAATAGGATGCCTGACCTGTAGGATTCTAACTATGACGCCAGTAGAATTTTTGACACATTATTTTAGGCAGGATTTAAGTTGTCTTGACCCAATAATGTAGGTTAGATAAGCTATGTATTCTGCACTTTGTTGTTTTGGCAAAATCAGATAGAGCGACTGGTCAGAGAATTTCAATGATGCCTTCACGTGGCTTGTCATCAAAAATCAAGAATGGGGGGTAGCATCACTAAACAGCAGTCTGATGAGTGGTTGTCTGATTCGTATCGCATGGCTCGATCTCTTAGACGGCAATTTGAACGAAGGTGGAGAAAACATAAGTCAGAGTTGAATAGGTCAAGACTCCGCAGGCAAATTGCCTGGTGTAATCGACTGGCCAATAAAGACAAGGGTTCATACTATACAAATCTCATAACTGCTAATAGTCATGACCCCAAGAAGCTATGGCAGTCATTGAGGAAGGTGTTGCATCACACCTCCGAGACTGTCCTGCCTGCTCATAGCTCAGACAAAAGCCTGGCGGACATGTTTGCTTCTTTTTTCTCCAATAAAATAAGCAAAATCAGGGACACCTTTGCTTCTTCTGGCTCTTTCAATGATGCACCGGATTCGGTGCCTCCTGCTTTCAATGCCTTTATGCCTGTCACTGAAGACGAGGTCTATAAGTGTATTAGTGAATCCCCCACTAAATCTTGCTCACTAGACCCTATACGAACATTCCTCCTTAAGGATTGTCTTGATATCCTCTTCTCTTCCTTTACCAAGTTGGTAAATTATTCTCTCATTGAAGGATCCTTCCCAAATTCTTTCAAAAAGGCGGTTGTCACCCCCCTCATAAAAGAGGCTTCCCTTCCTAGAGATGACCTTAAGAGTTATCACCCAGTGTCTGGTCTTTGTTTCCTGTCAAAGTTGGTTGAGCGGGTCGTTGCCAGGCAGCTAATGTCACACATTAATAACAACAAACTGGACAATCCTCATCAGTCAGCATATAAGCCAGGACATTCCACGGACATTCTGCTTTATTGTCTATAAAAAACAAGGTTCATCTCTCTCTGGCACGCGGTGAACCCACAGCTCCAGTACTTCTTGACTTATCAGCCGCATTTGACACTATAGACCATAATATTCTTCTTGGTTACCTTAAATCCTGGTTTGGTCTTGGTGGAACAGCTCTAAGGTGGTTTGCTTCCTACTTAAGAAATCGTTGCCAGGCCATTAAGATAGGCTCCACACTATCTGAATTAAGCAATCTCATCTATGGAGTCCCACAAGGTTCTGTTCTGGGTCCGTTACTGTTTTCACTCTATACAACACCACTCAGTAAAATTATTCGCCTCCACCCGCATATTAAATTCCATTTTTATGCGGATGACACTCAGTTATACATCAATCTCTCCCACAAGAATGCTTCTTCGGCTCTCGCCAAGCTAAATGCCTGCCTTCGTGATGTTCAAGAGTGGATGTCTCTCAGTAAATTGAAGCTCAACCCTGAAAAAACTGAGTTTATTGTCTTTGGTTCCAAGGCTCAACGTCAGAAGATTTCCTCTCACTTTCCTGTCAGCATTCTTGGTAGCCTTCTTCATCCGGTTGATTCTGTCAGAAATCTAGGTGTGTGGTTTGATGCAGATTTTTCATTCTCTGAGCATATCAAGAGGACTTGCAAAGTGTGCTTCCTTCAGATGCGTGACCTCCATAGAATTAGAAAGTATCTCACTTCTGAAGTGGCAGTCCTTGCTGCAAATGCCTTGGTTAGTAGTCATCTGGACTATTGTAACTCTCTGTTCAGAGGTTTGTCCGGTTTCAATCAGCACAAATTGCAAAGTATTCAGAACACCCTTGCTCGTATTGTTACAAATCATAGAAAGTATGCTCATGTTACACCCATTCTACAGAAACTCCACTGGTTGCCTGTTAAGTATCGTTGTATTTTCAAAACCGCAACACTTGTGTATAAATTTTTGCATAGTGGTTCTCCTTCTTACTTCGAACCGTTCTTGTCTCTTAGTAGTTGTCCCTATAGTACTAGGCATAGTCACCCAGATCGTCAATACCTTACAGTTCCTCCTTTCCATTCATCAGTCTTTAAGTCAGCCAAACAGTTTGGCCATAGTTTTGCCTTTGATGCTCCTAAGATCTGGAATGACCTACCTCAAGATGTTCGCAGTGCAACATCAGTTGCCTCGTTCAGAAAGAAGCTTAAAACTTACCGGTTTGCAAAAGCCTACCCACCATAGCCTCTCCCGTCACATCTGTGTCTCCTTGGTACGACCTGGCTATGTCCCTTGATTAACGATAACTGCCTTGCTTTATGTTTAGATGCGCCTTAGAGTCCATCAGTGATGGAGATTAAGCGCTATAAAAGTCCACATTAGATTAGATTAGATTAGATCAAGGTGCTATCTTAATCAGTGCTAGTTTGGAAAAGTTTCCTTGGCCATCTAGGTCTGCAACAATAATTGACTGACCCTTTCTGGTGACTCCAGCATTTGCCGCCAAAAGCTAGCCATCATCATTAATGATTTGGTTTTTAAGAAGTACTTTTAAAATCTTAATATTATTTTGTTTTGATGCCAGGATATTAGTGTTTCTTTGTGAAAGAGTTTGCTGGACTTCAAATGAAAGTATGTGCTACTTTGACGGTGTCAGATGTTTACAGTCGACACACGGTCCTTGGACTGGACGTATCTTTTTTGATGCAATTTTGTTCTATTTTAGAGCGGCAGGGAAGGGAAGAGGTCATTTTATTATTTTTATGTTTTACACTTTTTACACTTGTTGCTGTATGAACTTTATCAAGTAATTTTAACTGACTGCATGCAACTCCATACTCTTCTGAACCCCCATTAAGCAAGATATCACCCTCCAAGTGTATATATTTCTTTCAGAAACTGTTAGCCATTTCCATATCACTAACATCCATACTGTTTAATACATAACTTGGCTCCGAGAAAAATACAGATTTAAACAGTGTTATAAAATGCACAAGAAAACAAATGACAAACAATGACAGTATTGAAACTAAGAATTCTGATCAGCAACAGCACAGTAATGTTAGTAGCCATATTCTGACGGAACTTCAAAATTTGAATAGTAGAATTGCCACTGTTGAAGAAAAGGTGCAAACTAATGCTCAGAAATGTTCTAATGTCATACCTCAGGTGTATAATGCCCCTGTCACAAAGCATCAGGTTGCTGCTGAAGCCTCAAACATTAGAAGCAGACACTCCTCTTCAGGTGATTCATCAATACAGAGCAAAAGCATTCTGGTACCATTGCTCAACTCCCTCCAGACGTCGCAGAGGATCCAGGCATATTATTATTATGTATTTAGACTCAGCGCAATATCTCCATATACTACAGGACTCAAAGCACTATTTAACCAATCCGACTGTACAGGCACAGCCCAAACTCACAAGTAACTGACTTTCCCCTAACTGGAAGATAGAGGCTCAAGGATGACCATTTATCAACGTCCTTGAGGTTCTTTAACCTGCCACTGGGGATAGGACCCAATGACAGAGGACCGCCATTTTAAGTGGTCATCCGAGCCACTACGTATCTGCCTGTACCTGGGATTGAACCCACGTCCTCTGAGTTCCTAGACAAGTGTGTTACCCGCTAGGCCACAGTGGCATAGGTAGATGAAAGGTTGCATCACCCGGCCCATCTTTCCATGGAACAAGGTAAATTAAAAACTCAAAGGGGGGGGGGGGGGGCACTGAAAATATCTTTGTCAAAAAACAAATACCATGGCCCCAAAATCATATATAAGGGCTCAGGCCAAAGATAGGGTATCATATCACGGTTTGTCTTGGTGCCAATGGATGGCAGGGTTTCCCAAAATAGCAAGGGAAGAGTAAGACTGAGTCACAAAAAATGCGATGTTAGAATACCTGGCTGATCTCAAGGAGGATGCCCATGATTTTTTGTGGACATATGCCAAGGGCAGTCATGCCGTGTTATTATGTAAAATGGAAGATACATATCTGTTCTGTCTGTGCGTCCCAAGGAAAAGAGTGCAGGCACTCAGCTAAAGATTGTGTCGTTCAGCTCATTCAAAAACGAGTGAGGCACTGCAATGTTGCAGTGCCAAGTTCTAAAGTTCAAAATGACTCAAAAGGTCATATGGGACATGTCACTGTAAAAATGTACAAAAAAGTAGGTCAAGATTCAAAAATCAGAACTGTGTATTATAAATGTATCAAAAATGGTGATAGTGTAAATTGGAGGGCCGATTGGGCTAGGTCCTATAATATGTCATATGCACAGGTGGTGAAACAAAACAGTCATCCCAGATCAAGAACCCTTAAATGTCTGGTCACATCAGAACCCACGAAAGTCAGACATGACAAAAACAATGCCCTAAGGCGTGAAAACATCCCTAATTTGAGATGTGAGTCAGTGCCCGCCTAAACAGCCCCCTTCATCAGTAGGAAGGAAACTGATTAAACCAAAACCAGCAGAAAGTAAGGAGATCTCTCAGACAGTGCTTTACTCAAGAGGAGACTGGTCATGCAATCCACCCTTTTTATGACGTCATTGACAGACCATTTGTGCAGACAGCCAAAACGTCAATAAATGGGATGAGTTCAGCAACTCCAGACAAGCCACATGAGCCCCTACCAGGCAAGTCAGTCTGACGATTCATAGCAAAGCTCAAAAGCAGGTCTCATTATGGCAAGCCAAAGACAACCCCACTTCTAAAAAATGGCAATGACAAAATAAAGACAGGTTTGGCTTCATACCTTTGGGTGACCTCATCCTACCAAATGTCAATTTGGCTAACGAATCCTCTGTAAATCCCTTCAGCATTCATAAGAGACTTAAGGCATCCCAAGTTCCAAATTTCTTAGGCTACCAAATCAACATCAAATCTCAACTGGTCATTGAGGCCTGGGAGGAAGTCTTACATTATGACGTCATGATGTAATACTAGGTTTCTCTCTTAATGAAAAAAATTGTAATGCCATAAACCAAAGTCTTCTGCTTTGGTGTCGAAGTCAACACCGTCAACTTTACAGTCTGAGTTCCCCAGAAAAGATGCATAAGATCAAACAAACCTTTTACAGCTGGGTAGGCAGAAAGAAATGTAAAAAAATATGAACTACCATTACTATTGGGGGCACATCAGTAAATGTGACAAATATGCAAGAAGGTTTCTTAATAGGATGTTAAGTGCTCTTAGAGACAATTATAACAGTACTTACATCTTCCTACCACCTTTTTATCAAGATCCAAACTGGTTTGTTAAATTTCTTCCATTATTCAATGGGAAAGCCTTTTGACCATACCCCAATTGCAGGTGAAATACAGCTAGATGCATACCTCCAAGGCTTAGGTGCATGCTTTGTTAATCAGGTCTATGCCAATGAAATTTTATTAGGATACAAAGATTTTGCGATTACTCACTTAGAGATGTTAAATATTCTGGTAGCATTGAGAGTATGGGGACAAGCCTGGCAAGGAAAGAAATTGCTGGTCCACTGCGATAACAAGGTTGTGGTGGTTATTTTGAATACAGGTGCCACCAGGGATCTTACCTTGGCTGCCATAGCCAGGCATATATTCATGCAATCGGTAAAATGTGACATGAACATAAATGGCAAAAAAGGCGTAAACTCCATTGCGGGCTGCTTTCCTGATGGTATATCACAGACCATGCAAACACTAAGCTAACTAATTTCCTATCACACCCTAAATGGGGGAGGGTTCCCAGTAATATTCTTGAGATTGATTGGTGTATATGAATTCATGTGTTACTGGAGCTATCCACACCTTAGCAGACAGCGGCCAGGATCCAAAAGGCGTTTCAACCTTCAACTCAGGTAGCTTATAATAGATATTTTATGTCTTTCCCAGCTTATACCATTGTCATGAATTTCAATATTATATTTTCCCCCATTACTGGAGTGTTGTTGCTATCATTTCTGGAATCCTTGGTCCAAAATCACACGTCTCAATCAGGGGTGGTTGAATGCCTCTCAGCAATCAAGGCAAAATTGTCCCTTTATGGTAAATTGGTACAGGCTTTCAGTGGACTTAGAATAACTTATTATCAAAAAGCTCACACCATGGACAGACCTTTTAAAGTTAAACTTAATGCCATTATTGATTTATCATTGCTCAGCAAAATTATTAATTTGTGTGACACCCTATACATGGCACAGATGTTTCAAGCTGCCTCCCTCATTACGTTCTTCTCATTTCTGTGCATCTCCAGCCTAGTACCACACAAGGCTTCTTCATTCCCCCCCCCCCCCCCCCCCTCCAAGACAGTTAGCAAGAGAGGGCATCATTTTTGGACTACCAGATTTACATATTATTTTTAAATGGTCCAAGACAATGCAAGCCAAAAATGCAGTGAAAATTATCAAACTTCCTGAATTACCATTTTCCCTTATGCCCAATTAGTGCCCCAAGAAAATTATTGAAATTTGCACCAGGTACATCAGATTCATCATTATTTCAAATTAAATTCATATCACAGTGGCTTCTCCTAACGGATTCACAGCTTAGGAAACACCTGAAATGGACCCTGCAAAAGTTAAATATACTCCATGTAGGTATCGCATTTCATAGTTTTAGCAGATCATGGGCAACTTTTTCTTTCACTGTTAATGTTCCCATGCAGAATATAAAAAGCCATGGTACTTGGACTTCCAATGCAGTCTGGACATATATCACCCAGGACCACAGCATGTCAGAACAGGTAGCCAGGGCTTTCCAGGCTGCCCTGTCGCACATTACCTCCTAGTTGGGGAATATCACCCAACTGGGTAAATATGGATACCACCAAATAGATAATATACACAGGCATCTAGGGTCACCTCCCCTTTTGTTCACATAATATAAATAACACGTTTACAAAGTTACATTGCTTTAAGGTCATCTTAGCCTATATATCTGGCCTTAAGAAATTGAGCCTAGGCCAATTCTAAAAGAATATCTGCCAAGAGAAAAAGCTTTCATTTAGTGCTGAAATACAGCCCTGTTTAAATTTTATGCCTTATCTTCAGTTTCACTCAACAAAGATTGGCCTCAGTTTTACCTTAAGCAAATTTCATCGCGTAAGGCCAGTCATAAATTTTGGGCCCAAAGTGACCCACATTTCACACTGTTTGCAATGTCTACAGAACCTTGGGTTAAGGTCACCTTAGGACCAGGTATTTGAATGTGAGGTTACCCCAAAAAGTTTTAATATGTAAATATGTAGAATAAAAGTAGTATATATTCCAAAGTTCGGTGTTTTCAATATCTATACAAGGTCAAACTCAAACCAGGGCTCTGATCATTTTTCATGTTGTTTAGGACATTTTTAGGCTTTTGTATCATATGTCTTCCTTGTATTATGGTGTACTTGGCTAAGAGCCAATTTTCTGTAAATATGACTGCTTCCACATTTTTGCATTGAAAGTCAACTTTGTCTTATTTTGATTTTTCAATCCTAGATCACCCTAAAGTATATCACCAAATCACTCAAGATCAATGGCCCCTTGCAGTAGGAACTAGAAATATCATGTCGTTACAAGTTTTGAAGCAGTTGGTAGCAGAATGGAGCATCTGCCCATGTAAAATTGAGAGGCACTTTGCCTTAAATATGTTTTAGCCAGATTTACATTAATTTATTGAATTGCCTGCTTGTGTGACCATCAGCCACATTTCTAGTAAATTTCCTTCGTATATTATGTGGTAATGTGGTATCTGTGTCTTATTCTTTTATTATGGAAGCAAGTTTTTTTATATACTTTGTTTTTTTATCAAACATTTTCTTTGGTTTTGTTCTTACTTACTTTATACTTTTCTATTGATCTGAGGTATGAATGTGGTTCAAACTTGGGTAATATAACCAGATGTGCTCCTCCTGCCAGGAGAATCATATTGACACCCACCAGCCCATAAACATGATACAAGGGTACAACAACTGAAACAGTTGCAGCTTTTCCTGCCTTCTGTTCAGCAACCACTTTTGGGTCAACCATGTCTGGATGGCTAAAAAAAAGGAGAAAAATAAGTTTTGGTTGTTAAACTGTTATGTCTCACACTGATGACATTGTAAGTGAATAATTATATTAACTTGTAGTTTCCATTTTCCTGGTATTCCAACTAATGTCCTCATACCATCGCCAGAGAATTCCTCAGACAAGCATGCCAACTGAGAGTTGTGTCAATTTTAAACACGAATATATTCCCTCAGTACAGTGTTTAATACTTCCACTACGTGTGACAACCAAAGTCAAAAGCCATTTCTGTTATGTTATAAAGTGCTCGTCAACATTCAAAATATTTCAATTTTAATTACAATATATTTGAGTATGTCTAATGTTTCCTAACCTATATAAACTGTATATTTACATGTTTCCTATGGACTATTTTATGACTGAAATAAAGAACTATCTATACATCTATCTAATAATACATATGTGCTTCCAGAGAACCATAGTTGGCAGTTTGCAAATATTGATTTCAAATGACTAGAACCTTGTTGTAAAGGATCTGAATTGAAAAGAATTGGCCTAGCACTGAAAGAATTAAGAATCATATTAGAGAGGTTACTACGTTTTATTGTCCCGTAACACAAATATTAAAAGAATCAGGTTAACGTTTGTGTTACAGGAGGTATTTGAGGTTGCGCACTACGACAGCACAAGATAAGAACTTGTAAAGATTTAGACCAAAGCCATTTAAATGTATGTTTGTTGTGCTTTTTTAAATCTGTCAAACAAAGTAGAAAGTATGTTTTGTCCCCCAAAATATGATGACAGTGTTTCATTTTATAAAATCAAAACCAAAATGAAATTGTGTTCAGAAAAAAACTGTCCTGTAAACAACACTGTCTCATAACAATGGTTTACATAAGCTTGGCTTTAAATATCATGGCGTGAATGAAAGATATCTCATGGAAATGGCTGGTTATAAAAATCTGTTTTGTTACTGCCTGTTTTACATTGTATGGGTAAAATGAATATCTTAGAAGATTCTACAGATATTTGTTCAGACATATAGTCATCAATTTTCCAAATATAGAAATTATAAATACAATAAAAACTTTAAGGGAAATAATCTACGTAACTCAGGCCTCACTTGCACAAAAAACGTAAATTTTTACCGTAGCTCTGTCTAGACATGACGCTCCAAGCAATCAGCAATTATGTCACACAGGGACTTTTAACGTTTACAAGAGTCGAATACATAGTGCGCAGCTTCTCTAATATGTTAATATGATACAAAGTGATATTATTGCTATTTACCCAATTTGCATGAAATTAGCCAGCAGATTAGAATGCGTAAGCAATACACCCTTGGGCAGACCTGTGGTCCCACTACTGTATGGTATGATGACAACATCTTGTTTGACATTGTACTCCAATAGTAGACATGTGGACCACTCAGAACCATCATCTTTCATTAAGTCCTCAAGATGGATACAACCGGGGTCATCTGTTCTGAAGGATATGACTTTCTGAAAAAGCAATATGCAAGTGTTATGTGAGTTTCATGTTTTCTCACCATTTCTCACATGAATTCAAACATGTGTTTACTCACATTTATGTATGTCATCAGAAAGTGTACATATTATGAGTAAATTATAAACCTTTATGTTTGAAACGTCTTTCACAGCCTCTTTAACTGTTGGCAGTAATTCCCCAATGGTATAAATATAAGATGCTCCACTATCTTTTAGGTGATGTGCTAGTTCATCTGAAAATTTGAAAAAAATATTACACGACTGCAACATGTTGTTTCTAAATTATAACCCAAAAATAATTAAGTAGTAATAAACATTGCACTTTTCACCAGTACGTTCTAGCAAAGTGCATATACAATAAATAAGGTTTGCTAATTGTGTGTCATGTAAAGAATTTCTGGCCATATCAGATCAAAAGTAATTTTATGATAGTTACATGTATGTATTTCTTATGTATAAGCATATATATAGTATCAATGAAAGATTTAGTTTTACTTAAATTTTTGTTTGTCCATTTTGTTTCTGTTTTGCAGATATCTGGGGGTATCCTTACACTTTGTGTATGCAGGATTAACTGTGGTTACTATAGCTCCAGACCATACAAATGACCAAAACATCAGAATCCACTCAGCAGTATTGTAGCTAAACATAGACACAACATCTCCTTGCTTTATCCCCACCTTGACCAGTGCGCTGGACACCTTCTTTATTATATTAACCATTTCCCTGTATGTATAGGATTTGTCAGTTGCAGCATCTGTCTGAATACCAAAACAAAAACAAATTTTCTATATAAGTGCATATACCGTTTTCCTGGTAACCAGGGAAGTTAAAAATACCGGTATAAACAAAATATTATTGTCATGTGTGCCACATTTCATTTGGATATTTTGCAATTTCTCATTCAAATTTTCATTAGCAATTAAATACAAATGTTTTATGACACTATTTCCAGGTATCTTTTTGATAAATGCAGTGCTTGAGAAACGCTTGCAGATCATTTTCTAAAAGTATGACCCAGCTCCAATAACATAGTTATGTTAACTTTTTAGAAGCCAAATGTGTATGCTAGATATCAACACTTAGCAGTAGATTATATTATGTATCTTTTGGCGACCTAATTTTACGATGTGTGTCATATGCTAATATAAAGTAATGCAGAGTACGGAATGGCTCCACTCTGTCTTGTCTACATCCTTGTGTTGTTGAGGAAAGACTGGTCAGCTATTGTGGAGCAGCATACAAATGACTTACTTGGGTCTTTAATCATGTAGAGTTTAACTTCAACTTAACCCCAAAACTTTCTTCAGAACATAACACATCCAAAAGATAAAAAATTATAGAATCCAATACATATGACATATTGCCCGCAAAACCCTTGAAGCTCTTAAAAAGGGCACATGATTATAACGAGCTACATCTCTACCAAGATTTAATGAAATCACACATTAAAATAACTACAAATCTATTATTACTATGCGTTTGAAGTCACTTTAAAAAGCAAACTTCTATTACAGGATTTCAAATCTGAACACAAGATTTATTATTGGTTAGTTTCACATGCTAAACCTTGTGGGATAATAATACTCAAGTTGAATGCATTTTTAGGACTGCTCTCCTCATTTGACCTCAAAGGAGAGATCAAATGTCAAACATGACCACACCAAAAGATTCCCATCCAATTATTTCTAGATACACAACCAAAAAACCCTGAGGACCAATAATAAGTCAGTTTCAAAAAAAAAACTTCAAGGTTAGCTACTCCTGTTTTAGCTTGTTCCCAGATCTTACCTAAAAATTGGCAGATCCAGTTCATCTTTGGATACACATGTCATAGAAATTTCAAATTAGTGCAGGAAATTGGAACGTAGACCCCCAACAAAATTAAAAGTCCAAAAACCGGTAAATTGTTCCCTATGAGGGCAGTTGTTCTCGAAAAAATGGCAAAAAGCAATCCAACACAAAGTATCAGTCCCCGAGACCCCCCAAAAAGATATAATGCACAGCTGAGGGTAATTATTTATTATATACAACATGAGTAAAAGACTAAGATACATTAAGAGAGGTTACGTAAGTGATACATATGATTGACTAGTACTACAAGTATACACAAATCATAAGCATGATAAATACACGTGCCACTAAAGTTAGACGCTCAATAAGCACAATCATAGCAAACAGAGATAAATGCAACTAAAATTCATAGTCCATAGTCCTGACATGTAAGACATAACTATCCCTATGTATAAGAGATTATCACATAAGACCACATAACTTCATTACAAGTAAGATTATGTTACACTAAAAGAATGGTTAACTATTAACACAACTACTGGTGATCTTAAATAACTCCACCTAAAGAGGACCCTACTGACGGCCAGACACTGCGTCATACCACCTAGTAGAATTTTCCACCCCTGTTTTTTGCAAGGCAGAGCCCCCGGTTCCACAACCAAGGTGCACTGACCCAGTTGCAATGGCAACAGCTGACGATCTGATCCAAACCTGACCCCGCAGTGACCTGAGCCTCAGGAGGATCCCGTACTTAAACTAACCATCACTGACTTATAATAATAGTAATAGCAACCCAAAACAAAAGGAAAGGCCCTAAGGGCGTTCACAACCCTATAACAAATGGGTTGCATAAACCCCAGTATTAGGGAGGGAGGGTGGGAAACGTTGTTTACTGTTGAAATCCTGGTATTAAAGTGATATACATTCCTCATTTAATGGCGGCCACTTTTGAGCCGACCAATCAGTGGGTTTTAACACAAAATGTGGGGACGTTTGATTAGCAACACAGGTTTGTTGATGTTATCATAACACATTAGACTGGTACCCGCAGCAGGGGGGGGGGGGGGGGGGGTCAGGACTGACAATTGCCGTGCCTGTACAATGCATCCAAAAATCTGACAGCCCATAAAAAATTGGCTGATATATGTAAAATATTTGCTTAAATGAGTAGAAATGGAGCTTTATGCTGGATGTTGGATGGCAGAAAAAATGCAAAAAGTAATATGTTTAACCGCAGCAGGTTTGGCATAATGGTTAAAAGCTGGTAACCTTAACCTCATATGTTGTGTCAACTTTTATGAGTTTATGGTAATCTGAGATTTAAAAACTTTCTTTTTGTCTAGATATTTGTAAATACTTCAGCTTATTTAAACATATTTATATACAGTTGAACAATAATCATAAAGAACAAATATATGTAATCTTTTGCTGAATGAAATATTCACAAATGGAACATAATGCAATAGTTGAAATAAATTAGAGCCGAGAAATGCATGAAAGTTTTGTTCTGTGCATGAATGATACTAACATTTTAGTTGATTCCTCTGCATTAGTTATGGCCTGTAAAGTATTACTAAGCTATTATGTACAGTGTTTATACCATGTGCAATCATAAATAGAAAACCGTCGATCCTCAGCTGGGGAAAAAAACATAAAACTTCAACTTTGACCTTTGATTGCAGAGCATTTGACTGACGTACAAAAACGTACAAAAAATATAAAAGATAATATTTGGGTAGAGTATACTTCCCTCAGGCTACGTGCACCTACATTATAAATTGGAATTGATCGGTCAATCTACTGTGAGTATAGGGATGCTGAGTATACACCAAAAAATTAAACTCAATATCATTTTGTAGTGCACAGGGGTTTTAAGTGACCTTCAAATAGGGCACACATGCATAACCAGTTGTATGCATGTGCCAAATTTCAATTGAATCTATCAAGCTAATTTGGCATCCTGTAGGAACACCAAAAGCTAATGTATAATTGTCCTATAATACCCCATTCACAATACAGTCAGAATCACCTGCCGTAGGCTGCATTTGGGGAAACATCCCTATTTTTAATTTTGACGAAAAATCTCAATTATAACATCAAATATCACTCAAACACCAAAAATATGTATTTCTCCGGGCCCTAAACTGAATGTTAGTTTGCAAATGTGATGAATTTATAGTATTTTTGCCATGCAGGTTCTGTTTATAGTTTATTACATCAAGCACTTGGATAAGCTTAGAATCACTTGCAGTATTTCAGATGATGTCCACAAATTTTCAGGCTTATAAAGTAAATATAATTCTGTTATTACTTGAGGTTTCCGGTCATCTTAATATTGGACACTTATCTAAAGCTAATTACATTTCTAAAATATAAATGAATTCTGCCAGCCCATATTTTGTATACTCTGCAGAAACACAGAAAAAAATTAAACTCAATATAATCCATTATTCAATGGACTGTAAGGTCACCTTAAAATAGTGCATACTTTATGACCAGATATATCAACCAACAAAATTTCAATTGAATCTGTGAGATTATTGGGAAGGAAATTAAAATATTAGAAATTTAATGGAAATCAGATCAATCTCAATACCAAGCCTTGGAGTCTGATCCATAATTCTCAGCCTATAGAATTGTGCACATATTCCTTCCAAAACTGAAGTTGTGGGCTTATATCTGACATATTGTTATTAGTGTCCATTTGTTAGTAATGAAAATTCTTGACCATCAGATATGCACTGTTTTTACACTGAAACTGATAATTGTGACATAAATTAATTGAAGCTAAAATTTTATGCATGTTTTTCCAGAATTGCCATACGTTACCAGAGCGGTCATGTCACCGACTTCAAGAAATCGCATAAACATGAGTTTTTGCAGAGGCAAGTCTGGTATCCGTATGTCTGAGTAGGAACTTTTGACAGACATCTTGGCACTCCAGCTGCTGAAAAGTAAACAAAACAATAAAACAAACCAAAATGTTTCACATCTTCATGAATCTTGGTAAAGTATACCCTCCAATATTTTACCTAGATCCACCACCTTGATGCAAACCAATGATAATGTATGCAATTGTATGGGAAGGACTATGTTATTTTTTTCATTCTGTCTAGGTGAAGCCATAGCTTCACAATTTTTTGATTTGCAACAGTGACTAAGATCTGAGAGTATTACAGAATCTCAACCCATAATATAGCTTGATGTCATCTCCTGTGTTACCTTGACACTTGATTCCTTTGCATAAAGCTCAATGATTAATTCTTGTGATTCCTACTCATTGCAATATATTCACCATATTGACAGACTGCCTAAGTATAACCCTTGCTAGCAAGATCAAAGCTGTTTTGTTTGTAAACCTTTCAACAGAGAGTTTACCAGAACCAGTTCATTCAATTCAGTTTCATTCCTGTTCTAATGTGAAATGCGTTCACCTGCATGCTTTCTTTTGCAAAACCCTTATGCCAAGAAATTTTAGAAATGTTGTAAGAATGTAATTTCCTCTAAAGTTTTATCTGGAAAGTGCAATTACAATTTTAATCCAAACAATGCACAGAAGTCCAAACAAACCTTTGATTATCAGCAAATAATTTCTACCGGTTTTCTACACTGTCGTACTTGCCACATTTAACTCCTCAATTTTGTTTTTTAAGTTTTATGTTTAACATGCAAATCCCAATTGTGTCATTTGAAATCAATAAAGATTTTTGTCAGTAATCAGACGCAAACCTTAAAACTGCATCAATTACTTTGATATTTCAGCCTTCCAAATAGGACGATAAGGTCCACTTCCAGGACATTACTTTTTCTGACAATACAGTTCCTCCACACTGTATACGGTCGATGACACAGAAAAACTACTTGAAGAAAAATAAAGAAAGTCTCTTGTTTTGTTGAACGTTGTTCTCCTTTTTCCATAAAATTGTATTTGTACTAGCAGTCTAAACTTCTGTTCTTGATAAAACCATTTAGGACACAACACTTGTCCTGTAAATACACTTTCTCCATTTGCATACAGACTTGTGACATATCTAACAATACATGTCCAATGATGAATATAAATACATTTGTGGGCCCAAATGCAAATACTTGGAAAAACTGGATGCAGAAAAAGCATCGCAAATGTGCATGTCTAATAATATATATCACGTAGTTTTATCTGAATGACTGGATTTTAACCTTAACAAAAACCATTATTTAGAAGGTATAGAGGACTTCAGACTTTCTAGGTTTCAGTTAGTGACTGTAAATCAAAAAAAGAGGGGGTTGGTTAATATTTAATCCTAGGCTACTTGTCTATTCTGAGCCCACTTCATTTTACAACTTCAATCTTTGGAGGGAAAGTGAACAGGGTGAATTTCAATTGGGACCAGTGTATCACTGCTTGCCATTGGCCAAGAGTGGTATTTTATTTATTTGTTTATTTGGGGTATTACGTTGCTTTCAACTCTGTACAGGTCATATCCCGATGAGTAGTTTTGTGGGCAGAGGAAACCAGTACACACAGCCAGACAAGGTGCTGTACTATAAATTGCCGACCACCGATAAACAACTTCTAACTTTCCCCAAAATAATGTAGACTCCAAGATAGGTTGCAGACCCCTTACAGGTTTTACTTATTACAATTGAAGTCAAAAGTCATGTGAATACAGAGCTGAGTAACCACGAAGGTACAGTCAAGGTGAGAAAGCTTAAGTTTTGAGAAAAAATATTTAAAGGTAAGCAAAATATAATTTTTGGATAGACAAATACAAAAGTGGTGGGAATGACAGAGGAGACTTGTGAGACATTTTGAAGGTGTGTCCAGACACAGGAACTACGCCAAAGGCCATGTGACATGATATTATGGAAGGGAATGTTATTATCAAAGGCAAAAGTGGCCCCTAACCTCCAGAATAAATGGAAATCATGACCCACTGGAGATATGTTTAAGCCGGAGAGGACTTTTTAAAACGTCCCCAATGAGAGTATCAATTATCTGAGATTGAAGAGGAATGAAGGAAGCAAACAAAGGAGCAAATGTGGGGAGTAGCCTGGACTGCACCAAATTTCTGAGTGCTCTGTCTTGACATAAAAATAAATATTTATTGTGGGAATTTTTAGTGTATGGCAAAATTGCCATCCTGGAGGGTTTTGGTCCACTTTATGAGCAAGTGAGCCCCCAGGTTAAATATCACTTCCTAAGGAAATGTTTTTGTTAGGAAGATTGCCCAGCTGAATGTGGGACAATGTTGGAGATCCTGAAAAAAGCATAACCTCGCACCAAGAATATTGTTCTGAACAGTATGGGTTCAGGGAGTGCATCACAAGTCTTGGAAATGTTATATATTGCCTTATTGTCATCAAAAATCCATGATGGGTGTAAATGCTAATTTAATAGTCAGACTCCTGAGGAATCTGACGATTATTAAATTGGTAAGGTCCGAAATGTTATAAGAACTGTTATAAAACTGAGACAAAAAAGAGATGGAAGAGAAGTGGTTTCTAACCACTTTAGGTGATAAGAGTACTAATGACTGAATTGATAGATCAAGAATACTGACAAAAAGGTTCTTTAATGAGTACTGTGAGCCTGTGTGGTGGCTGGTTTTGCGGTCTAATTGCCCTTAAGTCAAAATAGTGTATATGTATTTGTTCAGACAAAATTGGCCTTAAGGTGATCAAACATGGCAAAGGGGATGCCCTCGTTGAATATATCCTAGACAATGACAATTCTTATGTCCATCACTATAGACTATCTGACCATTTTAGCCCATAGTCTTAATGTCACTAATACATTGATCATAACAAGATGGGAAATGTTCATCTGAAAGGTTAGTATGGGAGCAGCATATGCTCTATTATTCCAGACTCCCCCAACTCTTGTAAGACAAGCATCAATATTCATACTCAAGATGTTGGGTTTGAATTTTTTTGTCGACCCTGAAAAACTTGGTGGTCAATATCCATGAAAAAATTTTCTGATGAGTTTTATCCTTTTTTAGATTATTCGGCTCTGAATACGATATAATCTATTTGGAAAGATGCAAGTTGGTTTTACACACTTATAAATATAAGGTAACATCCCTCTGCTAAATCTCTGCTAATTTATTTTACATATTTTTTTATCAAGGTCAATAGTAATGCCCAGGCATGTGTGGACTGTACTTGGTGGAGATGGGAAGGCCTAACTCGGAGAATAAGCTAGCAAGCTTATTGAAATGATGCATAGTGTCATCTGCTTCAGACACTAGTATGAAATCATCAACGTAGGTAAATAATGCAGTTTTCAGTTCTTTCATCATATAGAAAATGTCAGCAGATGTCATGTGGAATGACGCACTAATGTGCTCCCAGCTGAATGCCATCACTATGTCCATGTAGTAATTTTCAACCCATTTGATACCAAATTTGGGTCATGTACAATCAACTGGGTCCATGTGCAGATTTCCGAAAGCTCTGGCCACATCAGTCTTGGCAAGTCTTGCCTCACCCTCACTCTTCTTGATTGCTTCTGTGATGTTGCCCATGGTAGGGAATTTAAGTGTAAATGGTAACATAACAATCCTTTAGTTTCTTAAAAGAAAGAAAGAAAATCAAACAGCCAACTTTCTTTTATTGTTACATTTTATGTTATGTTTGAAAATATATTGTTAACTATAAGCCATATATATCAAGTTTATAATCCATGTCATTTTTTAGAGCTTGATTCAAAAACTCCAGCTTTTAGAGTTCACACTTCCATTCACACCGTTATCCAATGTAATTTTCACAGGTGAAGGTTAATATGAAAAATAGTATGAAAATATAAGGACTGAAGGGTCAACTTGCCTTCATCACTGATCGAGATTAAGTAATTCAGAAAAGTACCCGTTTTTAATAGCACAGTTACAAGGATTTTTATACTAGGCTTTGATTTGTTTATTTGGGGTTTTACGTCGCTTTCAACACTGTACAGGTCATGTCACGACAGGTAGTTGGAAGGGCAGAGGAAACCAGTACATACAGTTCGTTAGGGTTCTGTACTATAAACTGCCGACCAATGGCAAGCAACTACCAGCTTTCCCACTTGAGGCCATGCCGAGGATCGAATGTTTGTGGCACTTTATTAATATATTTGCATTCCAAACAAATTACATCACAATTGACCTTTTTGTGAACTTCAAACTCAAACATAATGTCACAGACCAATCTATTATTTTCACAAATATATCTATCTTTCAGAAATCCTTTTTTGGTGGTTTCTGTTGTGATTTTTTTCAAGCACCATCTTTAGAGCGAAAATACCACATAGGACTTTGTAGTCAATATTAAAACGTGAAATGGGTATTTTATTTTTAAAAAATCTCTTGTTTTATTTTCTTTCGGCGACCAAGTGATTATACCTTATTGTGACACTGATCACCTTTAAAAAAGTTCACCTTTAAAAAGGGTCTCATTAAATTTATCACAAATATCTTTTTATCACCCCAAAATAATGTATAAAAATTCAACCAAGAATCCTATGTTATATTTTTTTTATCTATATCCCCTTTATATTTGGCCTATTTTGTTTTCATTCAACATTTCAAAAACATTTAGTGATCTATTGTATGTTGTCCATTACATTACCCTTATCATCATGCTTGTAATGGGAGATAGTGTTATGCATTTCTTGCTTCACATCATTGATATATTCCTTGTCGTATGACAGTGAAGTGCTAAACATTCACAACCATTTGCCACACTTAGCTTTCAAGAGTTTATTTCTAAGATAAGATCTGAAAGAACTGTACTATAACCACGGGTATTGGTTTTTTCAGTACTGACTGAACATCAGATATTGTCAGAAAAAAAACTCTCCATTTCTGAGTGATTTAGTGCTACACTGATTATATTTTTTTTAAATTGTCATAATTGAATGTCCATACATACTCTAAGTCTAAAACAATTTGCATTTTTAGCACTCTAGCTGTTTTATTTGTATTATTTTTCCTTTGGCATCCACAAGTATCCACACCAAAATTTTTACAAGATTCCAGTCCCCACAACATGTGTTAGATTCTCCTTATTATCTATTAATCTTCCCTTTAAATTATCATAGCATGTTGTCATCTCTATTTGGGCCATATACAAACCACTAAAAGTATTGTGTACTCTTAAAAGAAATTTCTACTGTTAGCTAATTTCCCACGTCATATTTTTCTACTTTGAAACTTTTGGATTCAATATTATATCCCAGTAGAATAGACATTTGCCCAGCCTACTGTTAGGAGAAATGGGGGATAATAATGCCCTCAACTGAAAAACGGCATCAGTTGGTATAGGACTTATGGTGTAAGAGAGTCTCTTTCTACAGTTTAACCTATATAAAAATAATTTTAAGGTTTGTTGTTAATTTAAATAAATATCACCAGGCAAATCAATCCATATGGTAGTTACATCATAAGGAAAACTATGGTTGACTTTTTTTCAATCATTGAACCATAAGACCATATTGTTCATACATTGCATTGTGAAAGAAATCATTGCTCATAATCTAATCTACAATTGAAAAACAAAAAAAAACTTTGAACAGGTCACAGTGATTGCCAAGGCAAACAAGTCCAGAAAATTCCACTGTTCAACAATCAATATTTATTGAAAGACTTAGATGATTTTAAACTAAGATCCGACCCAACCAGGGCAAGAAACCTTATTAACCACTGAATTTTTCCTGAGTAAAATAAAAAGCTGTAACTTCCAAAACATCTGCCTAATGGGTGATTCACACCTAGACAAACACCATGGCTGAATGTGTAGTTCCAAAGTTCAAACATTTTTGGCAAATCATACTGATGTGTCCTTTTTCATGAAAGTGATGTCATGACACGGTCCTTCAAAAAGCAGGTGAACAAAAGATATTATAAAATGCTCTAAGTTTCATTGTTTTGAAGTAATAAGAGATTTAATCAATGGTGATCATTAAAGTTTTTAAAACTCAGTTAGCTAGGGAGGTGCAGCACTACAAATTGGCCATGACGCAGGGCATCGAGAAGTAGGTGAACAGCATATTTGATGTTGGTGTTGAAGTTATAAGTGATATAAGCTATAACATAGCTATAACGTAGTAAAATTGCAGACCTGTACCTCACTGTATAGCTGAGCTACAGCCACAGAGTATCACTGTTAAGTAAATCAGTTGTTACTTGAAAACTACTGCATGCACAGTATCTTCTTTAAATAGCTTGTAACTTGAAAGCTATTGCATTTACAGTATTTTGTTTAAATATGTTATTGACCTACTTTTGGTTCAGCTATGACAGTAAAATTTGCAGACCTGTACCTCACTGCATAGCTAAGTTACAGCCTCTTTTAGAGTATTACTGTTGAGTAAATTAGTAGTAACTTGAAAACTGTTGCATTTAGAAAATGTTGTTTAAATATGTTTTCCACATACATATGGGTCAAAGTCAAATTGTAAACCAGTAGATCATGGCATAGCTGAGTGGTAGCTACTTTGAGATTTTCTCTGTAAAGTAAAACAGTTGTTACTTGAAAACTACTGCATGCACAGTATTTTCTTTAAATGCTACTTTCAGATTATTACTGCTGAGTAAATGAGTTGTAACTTGAAAGCTATTGTATTTACAGTATTTTGTTTAAATATATTATTGACCTACTTTGGGTCAGCTATAACATAGTAAAATTGCAGACCTGTACCTCACTGTATAGCTGAGCTACAGCCAAAGAGTATCACTGTTGAGTAAATCAGTTGTAACTCGAAAGCTGTTGCTTTTAGAAAATGTTGTTTAAACATGTTATGCACCTACATATGGGTCAGCTGTGGCATAGTCAAGTTGTAGGCTTGTAGATCATGGCACAGCTGAGCAACAGCTTCTTTGGTTCAAGTACTTAAAAGTATTGATGGAGTTATTGCTAGCGAAAATTATAGAAGTTGTCCTAACCTTGGAAATACCTATATTATACTATATATATTATTGTATATATATAGGTGCTAGTAAGAGTGAAAAACAGTTTCTTCATATGATTTACAGTATGCAAAGTTAATTGAAGGAAACTTGAAAGAAAGACTTTTTGTTAGCGAAATTTAATAGACGTCCTAACCTTGCAAATACCAATGTTGTACCTATATTAATGCTAATAATAGCAAAAGGCAGTTTCTTCATATGATTGTCAGTATGCAAAGATAATTGTGAAAATCATTATTTTAATATATAACCACAATTTTTAGGGCCAGTCTGTCTAGATAATCCTTTGTTGTCTGCTTAGGTGACAAAAGATTGTGGGTTCTACTACTTGAAAATATTGAAAGAGTAATTGCTTAGAAAAAAGATACAAGTCGTTTACATGATAATGTCATTAGTTAGATTAGTTGTTTAAATCTCAAACTACTCAGCAAATTAATTAGGTTACTCAGATATAGAAACATGCAAATTTTTGGGGAAAAAAACTATGCAACGATCATCAATTATCATCAGATATTATAATAAAATAATTTTTCACAAAGCAATCATATTGATATATTGATCTTTGTTCACTCAGCATCATAAACTAAGAGCAATTAAAGGTTCCTTGAAACAGAATTTTTTTTTATAAATTTTCCTTTCATATATCAGGATGTTTTTCACATGTTGGTTTGTATTTGTTATCATTATGTGTGTATATATGTCTTTGTATGTTATAATTTCTCTGTTGTATGTAATACGTACACAAAAATACCCCAAATTATGCTACCTACAAGCTGCATACACACTCAAAATGAAAATGGATTCAAAACAGTTGCACATAAAAGCAGTTATAAACACAAAAGAAATAAACTGAATAATGAGCTGCAAAGAAATACTAATAAATTCATTTAATTCTAGAGGTCTTAGGGATAAAACTAAGAGGCAACAAATTTTTCATTGGCTGAAAACCTCATACTTTGGGATTACATTTTTACAAGAAACCCACAGCATAGAAACAGATAAAAATACTTGGAAAAGTGAGTGGGGAGGCAAAATATTTTATTCAAATGGAACAAGCAACAGTAGGGGGGTAGGAATTTTGATCCCGGACAGTTTAGCGATTGACATTAAAATAATATCTGAATGTAAAGATCAGACAGGTAGGATATTAGTTATTGATTGTAAAATAGAAGGCCTGCCATTAACCTTAGTAAATATCTATGCACCAACAAGAGACCGTCTTGCCCAGCAAATAACATTTTTAGCTGAACTGAGAGATATTTTGCAAAACTTAGCATCAAAAAATTTAATAATAGGGGGAGATTTCAACACAAACTTGAATAATGAAATTGATAAAAAGGGAGGCACACATGAAATTTACTCATCATATAATAAGAATTTGAAAAGTTTCATTGAGGAGTATAAACTAACAGATATATGGAGGCATAGGCATCTGAATGAATTAAAGTTCACAAGGTGAGAACGAACAAGATGTGGTCTTGTCCAATCAAGGCTAGATTTTTGGTTGATTTCTGAATCAATTTCTTATATAATAAAAAAATGTGGTATTAAACCAGGAAATCAGTCAGACCACAGTTTAATAAATATCAAAATTGAAATATTAAATACAATGAAAAGAGGTCCAGGGTATTGGAAGTTTAATAACAAACTACTTCATGATAAAGCTTATGTTGAATTAATTAAGTCAGAGATAGAAATAATAAAAGCTGAAGAATATAAGATTGAAAACAAAAACACTTTTTGGGACTATGTTAAATGTCGGATACGAACAGTTACAATCACATATGCCATAAAAAAGGCTAAGGCTGTAAGAGAAAATGAATTGAAGGTAAAAGCGCAACTTGATAATTTAGAAAAGGAACTGATCATAAGTCCAGGTACCTCTGAAGAGTATTTTAAAATTAAAGCAGAATGGGAAGAGTTGGAGAAATGTAAAGCTGATGGAGCAATATTCAGGTCAAAGGTAAAGTGGGTTGAAGAGGGAGAAAGAAATACTAAATATTTTATTAACTTAGAAAAGCAAAATTACAATATCAAGTACATTAAAGCGTTAATTGATAGCAATGGTACTTTGATAACAGATGCATCAAGCATTATTAATGAGCAACGAAAGTTTACAAAAACTTATATTCAACAAAACAAGGCTCTTCCATAGATGAGGAATTAGATCCAACTGAATTTTTACAAGTAAACACCTCAAAATTAAATGCCATGGAGAAACAAATTTGTGAAAATGATTTAAAAATAGACGAAGTTGCAAATGCATTAAAACAGCTACCAAATGATAAGTCTCCAGGGAGTGATGACTTCACAACAAATTTTTATAAATTCTTTTGGCCAGATATAAAAGACTTCCTACATGAAAGCTTTCTCTACTCTTTTAAAAATGGGAATTGACAAATGATCAAAAGAGGGCAATTATCAATCTTATTCCAAAAGAAGGTAAAGATATTTACGAAATTGGAGACTATTAAGTCTTTTAAACACAGATTATAAGATTTTAACCAAAACTCTTTCAAATACATTACAAAAGGTATTATCAAAATTAGTAAACGAAGATCAAGTAGGATATATCAGGGGAAGGTATATTGGTCAAAATATTAGGATTATAAAAGATATAGTGACATATACAGCAAAAAAGAATCTCCCTGGTTATATCCTTTTAATTGATTTGGAAAAAGCATTTGATAGTATAGAATGGCCTTTCTTGATTAAATGTTTAAAACTTTATAACTTTGGAGAAAATTTTATACACTGGGTTCAGCTTCTACATAAAAATATTGAATCTTGTGTAACAAACAATGGATGCCTATCCCAACCATTCAATCTTAGTCGTGGAGTAAGACAAGGGTGCCCAATCTCAGCGCTGCTATTCATCCTGGTTGCTGAAATATTTGCAATACAAATAAGGGAAAACCGATTTATCTGTTGAATAAACCATATGAATGAAAAATTTCGAATCTGCCAATTGGCAGATGACACCACATTATTTATTAGTAACATGAAGTCAGTAATAGCCTCTGTCACAATACTTCACAGATTTGCAAAGTATTCTGGGCTTAAAATAAATTTAGAAAAATCCACCATAATACACATTGGAAGTTGCACTAATAAACAAATAAACCTACCAAAAGAAATAAAGCAACTTTGTGTTAGTCAGGCAGCTTTTAAAACACTAGGTATCTGGTTTTCCTATGACCAGAAAGAAATAATAAAGTTAAATTTTGAAAAAAAACGGCCTCCATTAAAAAGACCTTGCAAATATGGTCCTCTAGGAGACTCAGTCTAAAAGGCAAAGTGTGCATCAGTAAAACTCTTGTCATACCAAAAATAGTCTGTGCATTAAGTTTAATCTTTTGTCCAACAAAAATACTTGAAAAATTAGATAAAATACTTTTCAGTTTTCTGTGGGACAATAAAACACCAAAAATAAACTGTGAAACGATAATTGCAAACTATTGTGATGGTGGATTGAAAATGACTGATGTATTTCTAGTGCATGAAAGCACCAAAATTAGATTTCTTAAAAGAATACTAAAAAGTGATATTATGAAATGGACTAAGCCAACTTGGTACCTGTTAAACATAGAAAAACACCAAATAAACCATAAAACGCCAGCTTATTATACTGAACAATGTAAAACAGAATTTCATTGCCAGGTTTTGAAATGTTAGCAAAAAATTAAATGCAGACCCCCATCGAGTATTGAAGAAATAATGAATGAATACATTTTTGATAATAAATACATCAGTTGCAATGGTAAACCATTGGACCATAAATTGTTTAAAAGTAGTACGATTTTATCTGATGATTTAAGATTAAAAAGTTTATCAGATAATAAGGGTCATATTCAAGCATTCCAACAATTAAAGCATAAATTTGACTGGAAATTAAATATACACATGTATAACACTTTAATAACCTCTATACCAAAATTGTGGAAGCAAAAACTAAAAGGTTCACCACCAAGTATGAATATGCAAAGTGAAATATATATAAGTCGAAAGGGACACCTCCTTAGTATAGCTGAAGTGAGTAACCAACAATTATATTTGGAGTTACTCAGAAATGAAATAAAAGAACCAACTGCAGTGAATACCTGGACAGACCTATTTCCTCTTTTAGAATGTGTGTCATGGAAATTAATTTTCTCAGCAACGCATCACATAACACTAGAAACATATTTGCAAACATTTCAATATAAAATACTAAATAGATTAATAAATTGTAATTTTAATTTATACAAATGGAAAATTAAATCAGAACCATATTGTGATAGTTGTGTCATAGCGATAGACACCATAGAGCATCATTTATTTCTGTGTCCACTTTCTAAGAAATTTTGGGAGGAAATGGAGGTTTGGCTTAAAAAACAAAATAATATCCAGATAGAATACAGTTCACTATTTGTAAAGTCATCTTTGGCATAGGAATAAATCAGCTTAAAACATTCTTTTATAAATTTTTGAATATTTTCATCCTCTTTGGAAAACATTACTTGAATTTTTGCAGAACAGACAAAAAATACTAATTTTGTAGAGTTTTTAAGTATTGCAAAGTCAAGAATTAAGTATTACAAAATAATTTTACAAAAGTCTGTTGCTGATAATGATAAAGAGTTATTAGATAGGATAGAAAACATAAACTGGTCCCCATAATTTTCATTTTCATTTAAGCTGAAAACTCTTTTTTGTACAACAAGAACATTATGATGTTATTAATATCACCTTAATGTTGCATATAGTAAAAATGTATTAAAGTCAAAAGTTTATTGAGTTTACTGGAGTACTTATAATGTGTACTTTTTGTCTTATATTAAATGTCTTAGTTCTTGTAGCCGTCCGATTGTGTGTTTTTGTCTTGGCACTTCAAGTAATGTATTATGTCTTGTAATCTGACTTCTTGTATTGTAATGTGGTATATATATCCAATAAACACATTAAAAAAATTTATATATAATTCAGCGATGTAAATTAAGTGTAAAAATTATTTAATATTGTCATGAATTGCAGGTGATGAAATTCACTGGCTGAGCAGTAACAGTAATGTCCACGTGTAAAGAGTAAAGGGTATTTCGTTTTAAGCAGTTAATAAAGAATGTAAAAAACTTGAAAAATGGTATCACTGGTTCTTCTTAACCTTTCAGCGCCCTTTGATATGATTGACCATAATATCCTGCTGAGACGAATGGAGTCAAGATTTGGCATTGCTGGTTCCTGCCTAGAATGGTTCAGAGATTACCTCTCAAACAGATGCCAGATTGTCCACATTGACAACAAGGTCTCTGAACCAAACATTTTCAACTTTGGCATTCCCCAGGGATCAGTGCTTGGCCCCATTCTTTTTACCATGTACACTACACTTGTTGGTGATATCACAAGACGCTATGGTATCATGCATCATTTCTATGCAGATGACACTCAGCTGTATGTTACTCTCAATCCCAGGCAGGATTTCAGTGCACAGTTGCAGTCACTAAGCCAGTGTGTAGATGATATCCGGATGTGGATGAGCCTAAATATGTTAAAACTCAATGATGACAAGACTGAGGTCCTTCAATAATAATATTAATAATAATAATAATAATAATAATAATATTTCTCGAGATCAAAGTCAGGGAGTGCCAAACAAAATTTCTAGCTACTGCCCTTTGGCCGTTTTTACAAAGGGTCTCAGACTTAGCCTGGACTTAAGCTAAGTCAAGGACTTAAATCTGAGCCGTTTGTCTTTGTTAAGTACCTGACGTAAAGGATTTCACAAATAATGACTTGGCTAAGTCCAAGCTTATCTTATAACCACAGCTTTCTAGGCCATGTGAGCCTTTATATCTGGTCAAATCTTATTAGTGGTGACATATATCCTTTGTTTAAGTCATTTTTCTTTGAAAATATGTCATTCATTCCATTGAAAATATCAATAGAAAGCCTTGTAACCACATAAATGTGTCCAAAGACTAATTCAGGGAGGTGTTTTATGTATTTGAGGGAGGTGTATTATGTATTGTGTCATTTACCAGATTTAAAAGATAAAATGATTTTATAGGTAGATTTGAATGAAACCTTCACATACTTGATTACCATTTTGCATCTAAGAATATCAAGCAAATGCTTAACATTGAAAATAGTTTTGCTGTTATAAATAATAAAACCAGTTGAAAGATGTTTCATACATAAGAAGAAGTGCTGATAATTCTAAAACATGGCTAACCAGCATGCCTCGGATAAAAACTCTATCTATATACAGTACCTTGTATAGAAATACCAGACTCAGCTGCCAGGCCCCTCTTTCAACTGTAAAGTTCACAAATCACAAAAATCTTTGTCCTTCGGTCATTATGCATAAACTTTTTTAACATTCTTTTTTGCACTTAATCGCCAGTCCGCAGTAATGTCGTTTAGAAAACATCTTCAGTTCATCTTTTCAACTCAAGTTTCCCCACTTACTATATTCCCTCCACAGAACTCCCCTGACAAGCCCCTTTGTCAAAATTTCATGCACTGACTTCACCATCGTAGGGACGATCATGGGACTGCGTAGCAGAAGATTAGCTCTCATCAGGAATTTTCTTCCCAGAGATACATTTTAAGACTAAGAAAAATTCTAACCTGTACATTTATCTGTTTACCTCTATTCTTAAAATTGTTCTGTGGATTGAGTTTAGATTTTTTTTCTCAGACTTAACTACAATTCTAAGCAAAGTTCTAAGAATCTGTCAATACAGGCCCGAATAAGAACAAACAAACCTTCTCCAGCAGGTAGATAACAAAAAAAATAATAAATTGGATTTCCAATCTGGATCATTACAGGTATATTCATCTGGATCAACTTGGCCAGGCCAATCCAATTGGTAGATAAACCATTCTGTACAAGTCACAATTGACAGTTGTACTGATGAACTAAATTCATGCTTGGTAATCTGCCAAATTTTTGCACTTATATTTTACTAGGCACTTGATGACAATAGTGAGATATATAATATACCAATGATTATTTTTAATGATCCAACATATCCCTCTATTTGACCAAAAACTGGGACATACACAGTGGATAATATTGCATATAATATCAGTATCAATATCATTTACTATGCATAATTATTTTACCAATTGGTCAAAAAGAGCCATATTTTTGGTTAATATTTCATTATTTATGTATTATTTATACAGCCTTTTTGTATTCTTTCTCTAAATAAGGCACGGCCCCAAGTGGGAAAGCTGGTAGTTGCTTGCTGTTGGTCGGCAGTCTACAGTACAGGACCCTAATGAACTCTATATACTGGTTTCCTCTGCCCTTCCAACTACCCGTCGTGGTATGACCTGTACAGTGTTGAAAGTGACGTAAAACCCCAAATAAATAAATAAATTCTCTAAATAAGGCATATTTTAATTATTATTCACACAACATGGTGCTAAATAGAAAATAAAATGTCCTTCATTAACTATGTTTGAAAACAATATCACTCATGAAGACCAATTGTGCATACTGCTACAATATTGTCATTTTCATTTGTCATATGTTTTAGTATACGTCATTCAGGAAGTTTTCTTCTTCTATCTGTAAGTTTTTACAGCACAAAACTTCACCACCAGGGTTCAAATAAAGTTACATTAGGTCAGTAGCTCATCTAAACTCATGGTGGTATCTATTTGTGCAGACGGATACAGCAGATTGAAGCAAAGTTGTGGATATTAAAGGTAAACAACCTTCTTTGTACATATTTTCAACACACAATCTTCGTCCTCTTGCCTCAAATTATATTCATATTTCTCCTCTATAGAATCTGTATAGTGAGAACACTTATACTACAAGAGCACTCGCAAAGTGCCAATTCTAAAAAATCCTCTGATAGTGCAACAAATCATAAAACGTAAAATGAGTATGATACATGTGATTGTAAACTTTGGCCTTAACTAGGTCTGGGACTTAAATGGATTTCACAAAGGGTGACTTAGTTAAGTCCACGCTTATCATACAACCACAGTGGTTTTCTGTGTCATGTAACCTTTTATTTTTGTTTAAAATATAATATTGGTGATATATATCCTTCATTTAATGCATTTTATCAAAGAATAAGTGCTGTTTTGAAATGGTAAACCTTGTTACCACATATAAACTTCCCGAAGGCTACTTTAGTGAGGTGTTCTGTATAATTATACTTTATTTAGAGCCCTTTCAAATTTTGAAGTGAAGAAAAGTTTATGACAGCCATATTTAAGTCCTCTTTACAAAATTTAAGCCCACTACCTACCAGACTTAAAGTTAAGTCCACTGACTTAGCAATTTCATGGACTTAGCTGCTTTGTGAAATCCACTAAGTCTAAGACCACAGACTTAGCATTCTGTTGACAAAATTTAAGACCAAAGTCTCAAATTTAAGTCTAAATCTGGGCTTAAGTCCCTTTGTGAAATCGCCCCCTGATCTTCCATATAATATACAAAAAAAAGCTATGCACGAAAATGGTCATCCCTGAGAGTCAGTCTTTCAGTTGGGAGAATATTAGTCACAGGTACTTGGGCTGTACCTGTGTAGTAAGTATGGGTCAAAAGCACTTTGAGTCCTACAGGAAACAGGAGATATTGTACTGAATCTATATATGGCGTAGAAAAAATGCTTTCAGAATAAAATATTAATAGCAAAAATGTACAAAAAGACACATCTTGGATCTTTGATGCATGATTTACACTTTGCAGCCAGTCAATGAAATCATGAAATTTAAAACTCAGAGATGACTTTTGGTGGCCATTTCCTTCAGCTTTCGTCTGATTATTTTTCCACTGGGAAGCCTGGGAATCTCAGACACAAATAATATACCTCCCTTTAAGTGCTTGAACGGGGCTGTTCTCTCTGGAAATACAAAATAATTTACATATTTTAAACAAATATTTGTTTACCAGAGGCCAGTAAACTGATGTTGCAACAAATTGTATCTTTGCATATAACCACAGGTAGCTGCAATAAATGTGCAGCATTTTTGGCTGCATCAACTTCACATGAATTGGGAGTTTTAGGCTCTTCAAAATATTTTTGGCAAACAAGGATTTTATAGCGATCATACCAGTACCAGACATAACTTATTCAATGGATTAAACAATAGACTGTGCAATGACTAAATCACTTTTACTTTGTCTACATAGTGACCTGCAGACAGCATCCTAACACAATTGCATTGCAATTACATCTGTCAATAGATGCCAATTTTTTTCTAATATTTTAAAAATATTTAATATACTAATATGTATTATATATCATTGAAAAGGTATTTGAACAGCAAAAAGACATAAACTAGCAGACTACATATTTAATATCTTTAGTAACAGTGAGGTAAGGCAGACAATCAGCCTTGAGTGAGTTGTACTGGACCTCTTTAAAGGATTTTTGAGAATCCATGAAGTTGAATATTTGCTTGCATTACAGGAATTAAATTAAAAGGTTCCCGATATGGCTAGTAAGTATTTGGTTTCGTGGAGGCATATATCATTGGAGAGATTTCAATAAGCTTTTTGCCCATGTACTGTGCCATCTGAAACTAGTTTTTGGCCATGAGGTTTCATACTTTCATCAAAATTCATTAGAGCTGATAGAACAGAAGAGGCCAGAACAGGTTTAGATTGGGACCATTTACAGTTTGGTAACTAAAAAGAAGCACTTGTACAAGTTTTGGACCTGAGTACTTTCACTGGCTCACACAGCACATATTCTGCATGGTTGGATTGGTGAGGTAGTTTGCATCTCAACTTTATACACAGATTATATTGTACGAAGTAGTTTGGTTTTGAAGTTTAGAATATTTTCAGAAACTTCCACAAATCTGTTTAGAAAAAAAACATAGTTAACCCATGAACTCATAAAGCTTGGTGACCTTCCCAAAATGTATGTGAAATATACTTCAGTGCATTGTCTAACACTAACTACTTAAACTTACGAATAAGATTAAAACCCAAAAGTCAAAAATGGAGAGAGAATGTGCTACAGGTTTATTATGTTACCACCTCATCTTTGGAGAGGACTGATTCCACCTTTTGTAAAACAGTAAGACCCAGTTGCAATTAATAAATTTTGAGTTATGGAGCACTTATTGTCATAATAATTCAGGAGTCTTGATCTATATCCATATAATATTTGAGGAGGTTTCAATAACCAGTTTTCAGTAACCCGCACTGTTGAAAATGTGCCCTTGATCCAATGTGCATTTTCTGAGTTTTGCAAGCAGACAACCAAATGGAAACATTTACAATACCCCTGACCCCCTCCCTTGGGGGCAAAGGTAGCAGAGTGATACTAAATTATGTATTGGCCAGCAGACAAACAATTAGGCCAAGTGTTATGTAAGTGGACATTTCAATGCCGTGTAAGCTTGTAACAACCACAATGTCATTTTCAATCTCACCCTGATGTGTAATATTATCAAAGAGCGGCAGGCTTCCGGACTGTGCAAATGATTTTAATTGCAATTACTCATAAATCCAAATGACATTAGACTCATTTTCAGGTAGTCTGGTGTATACTGAAACAAGAGATGCCTTAGAACACAAATCCCTTGTGCGTAGGGCTGAAAAATCTTCATTTGTGATCCAGATCCAGATTAGACTCCAATAATCAACCTTAAGGATGAGCAAGTCACAGCAAAACACCCCCCTCTACCAGATGTGAAACTATAACCCAAATCTAATGAATGATGTTTGGGTCATGCATGCAGATATTGCAGAGAAGCCACAAAGCAATTCTGGATTCTGGATCTGAATCTGGATAATCTTTTAGAAGGACTAGGTCTTGTGTGAAAATTTGGTGCGATCTATAGTGTTTTTTTTATTTTTTTTTATTTTTTTATTTATTTATTTATTTTTTTTTTTTTTTGGGGGGGGGGGGTAATGAACATAACAACACAGACAGACAAACAAACTAGCATGATTTTAATACCCTTGCCACCCCCTTTTGGATTAGGAAAGGTAATGATATGTAAGAACATCACCATGCACTAACCTGCAGCATGATCGTAGAGTTCTTTCTCTGTTGTTTCACCATTTTTCACCACAAAAGCCAGTGGTACCTCTCCGGATCTCTCATCTGGGACGCCCACCACTCCAATGTCTTGTACCTTTGGGTGGGTTAGTAACAATGCTTCTAATTCAGCTGGGGCAACCTAGTTAAGATGAACAGTCTGGCTGTATTAATGTCAACCATATTAATAAAAATAATGAGTTATAATACATATAATCTGTGCATCTTGTAATATAAAATAATCTACTGTCAAGTACATACTACAAAATGGGTCTGATGTGTTTACCTGTATATCATTTTATTCCATTTACAAGGATGCAGATTTGTTGTAAAAGTTTCCCTTTATCACAAGCTTGACATAGACCTAAATTTTATGGATATGAATGAACTATTATATTATTACCAAAATATGTATAATAGAACAGTATTAACATACTATGTGGGATGAATCTTTACCCCAAATAATGTAGAACATATAATAATCCAGTAATGACCTTATAATTACCTCGACCTCTAAAAAAATTACATCTAATAAAAATTTAGAAAGACTTAATCTTAGTCCTAGTAACTTATAAAGCCCAGAGAAAGAATTCATTATTTTCATAATTTCTACTTTCGTTTGCCAAAACTTTGAACATCAAACCCAATGAAAATTAAAGAAAATGCTCAGTGGAGTAAATTAGTTCTAAAGCCTTCTTTTAAAACAGGAGAGAGGTAAGCACTGTTACCTGCAATCCTTTAACTTTGATAAGTTCCTTGATTCTGTCTACCACAAAGAAGTAATGATCTTCATCATAATAGCCAATGTCACCTGCAAACGGATACAAAAGCGATAAAACTTAATTATTTAATCAATGGCTTACAATGGAGCATATTACAAGTTGACTTCTTTTGGAAGGGTGGAATTAAAATACTGATGCTAAACTGGATACATCTATATAGACATAATAAGGCACTTTTAAGTAAATGCTATAATTTCCCGCAGGTCAAGATTTACACAGACAACAAGTTACTAGAAAACTCTAGCCCTCACAATTTTGTACCATCAGAAAAAACAAAAGTAATTCAAACATTTTTTGCTTATTGAGAACTTGGATGATTGATTAAAGATTCTGCAATTATTACGGCCATCAAGGGTATTCTCTCATTATTGGATCATGTTTTAATGTTTCTTATTGAGATTACAGAAGAGTATATGAGTCTTGGTTTGACATAAAACTGATATCCTTTTGGGGGTAATCCACAATCTATTTTGGATCCAGGATATTTTTACTGATATTTTTTATCATTGCACTCTTACGCAATAGCTGAGGCATTGGGCCTTGCGGAGCTATCCACTCTGAGCATACTTCCATTTTTTTCCATAAACAATACTGCTATAGATTCTTACCTGTGTGTAACCATTTCTCATCATCTAATGTCTTTTTGGTTTCCTCTGGCCTGTTGAGATAGCCCTTCATAATCTGTGGGCCGCGTAACCAAATCTCTCCTCTTTGATTGACACCCAAAGTCTTTCCATTACTAGGATCTACAATCTGTTTAAATTAACAGCAAAATGCTTTCTTTTGAATGGATTACACTTCTAGTGTCACCTAGCCATACACTTGTGCATATAACATAAAGCACAAAACCATTGTTCTGAATGCAAAAAAGCATCTGCCACGCTGAGGTTGCAACAGAGGTTATGATTTTTTTTATTCCAGAGACAGAAGATGAAAAGTGGCTCTTATGACCACTTTAAATGATAGCCCTCTGTTAGTAGGTACCATCCTAGCAGCAGGATAATGAACCCTAGGGATGTTGGTAAAATGACCATCCTTGAACCTGTGTCTTTCTGTAAGGGTATAATATCAGTCATTAAAGAGCTTTAGCTGTTCTTGTACAGCCAGGATGAGTCAAATAGCATTTTGAGTCCTGCAGTAGAGAGAGATATTGTGCATAGTATTAATATACAATACAAAAATACATACAACACAGGACAACGTTGAACATAGGCCTCTCACTACAGAGGTACATTTTAACTAAGGATTAAAATCTAAAATCTGTAAAAACTAACTTCATAAACATCTGTTAGCTGCCACATATATAGCCCAGTTACATTGATTAAGCTTTAATCTCTCAACTAGCAGATGCTTAGGCCCATAAATCAAAACTACAGGTAAAACATTATTCATATTCTAGATATCAAGGACACCAGTAATCTGTATAATTAAGTCCTAGAATATCTCAATATGAATAACTAATTTTAAAAATCTTAGATATTAATAGAGAGTTTGCGAACAACGTTTTTGATACCCGTATCTACTTTCCGCTACGTTACACGTCATTGATATCTGTGTGTGACGTAATTTCATAAGGTTTTAACTGCACAAGGTTACGTTTTTCACGTGGCAGATGGCTTCACCACGTAATTTATTTCCCTTGTGGATTTATTAATTATTGGAGCAATAAAGTGTGTTATACATGTCAGTACAGACTTCTTCAGAGACTGTAGATTATTTTTAGCAACTTTGTCAATTTTTGAAAAACCCAAGTGTACAACGACCAGCCTTTTTTCATCCCCTGTCATAAATCTTTTTGAAGTAATGAACACAATCCTCCAAAGTTTTATCTACGTGTGTTTTATAAGCTATTTAACTTGTGGGTTTATTGGCTGTTGGGCCATCAAAGTTTGTAATATATATCAGTACCCAGTTCATTCAGTACTGTAGATGATTAAAACCAGTGTATTTATCTTTATTGACTTGTATAACTCTCAATATATTTAAAAGAAATACCTGTAAAATTTATGGTTCAAACGCTGTTCGCAAACAAAACTCATCCCCCCAATGTCTTTCTCCCGTATTGATTAATTATGTTGCGTATTTTTGCAAGGGGCGTTTGTGAAACGTTGTTCGTAACCTCTCTAATATTGTTTTTGCGTTATGCTTTAGGAAATTCTAACAGGTCAGAATGAAATTGTTATGGTCCCATGCATGCTGCTCCTGCACCTACTTTTATATCCAGAATGATGTGGTAAAATGATATCAAACCAGTCTTTATATAATTGTAATAGTTACCTTGCAATAGTGTATTGTTATACTAGGAATACACTCCAGATCAATATTTCATTTCATCACAATGAAATTCTATATTGAATGAAGATGTTTTAAGCTTTTGTCATAAATATGTCAATATGGCGGCAGATGATATACTACACTACAATATATTGGTAAAATAAAATTACAGTCATTGCAGAAATATCTGTGTATATTATGATCAATTAAAATGCACTTTAACTTTTATAGTGTCTATTTATACTTGGCGCATTATCTCCATGTACTGAAGGACTCAGTGTTATTTGGCCCATCTGACTGCACAGCCCAACTCTCAAATTACTGACATTCCCCTAGCTGAAATACAAAGGCTCAAGGATGACTATTTGGCAACATCCTTGATGGTCTTTAACCCACTACTGATGATAGAACACAAATACACAGGACCGCCATTTTAGCTGGTCCTCTGAACCACCATGTATCTGCCTGTACCTGTGTTTAAACCAAGCTCCTTCTTGTTCCTAGATAAGTATGTTACCCACTAGGCCACAGTGGCAGAAGTTAGTTTCATGAAACTTTTTAGGGGTCACAAAAATGATCAAAGGTATGGACATTATGGCACATGCTTATATTCAAACAAAGAAGGAAAAACATCCATGTCTTCTAAGCTGCACCCAGGTCATTTGTAGTGCCTAGTCACAAGTCTACCTTTGTTGGGGTTTGGAGTAGCAATACTGAGGGGTCTTCTCCAATGTGACCCCGGCTGTTGAACAGGATGTAAACCCCACTTTTGACCTGAAGGTATACCCTCTATCGTCTATTCATGTTCATAAATTAAATAATCAATAACAAAATTTCAAGACCACCAGTACATTACTGGTGCTGACCCCTGCAATGTCTCTGGTTTTTGAATATTGAACAATGTTTTTGTGTGATGCGCCTTAGAGTCTGTCTTTTGACGGAGATTAAGCGCTATAAAAGTGCTATTAGAATTAGAATTAGAATTACAGGCTACTTGTATTAGTATATATAAGAGGACAACTTCCTAAATCACATATACAGAAGTTTTTATTAATAAGGATGATATTATACAAGTGGCTGGCACGAGTATTATGTAGTCCTTCTCTATGTGTGATGTATTTTACTGATGAGGGATGTTCAGTGCCATCAATAACAATTGTAACTCCAATGTTTATCTTATGATTTTTCTTCAATTTTTGCATAGATTTCAATTTTTGTTCATCTTTATGAGTGATAAATTTTACCTTTAACTGCTGAGGGATGTTTCACTTTTATTATCGACTAATTCTATGAATAATTGGCAAAATGGCCTGATATTTACTAAATGCCGCCACTCAATATTATAACTTTAATTTTTAACTTGGACATTTCTCTTCTGTTTCTGCATATAGTTAATCCAACAAAACAAGCAGAAGCTCTAAAATGAAAAATCTGTAGCTCACGTCATTTATTGAAAAATATTAATAAAAATCAGTACTTGCTGATGAATTTTTAATCCTAATTCTGCATAGTTTCATATCATAGTTTCTGCAGGCAGAATGTTAAATTGAGTAATAACTTTTCAGATGCCTTCTCACTCCCTTGCGGGGTCCCAGAAGGTTCTGTCCTGGGTCAACTGCTCTTTACACTACCCCATGTATTACACTCAGCCATATAACTTCCAGTATCAATGTTACCCATCATCTTTATGCCTATGACACCCAAATATACTCGACTCCAGGAACTTTAATTCCAGTATTGCTGAGCTCACTAAGTGTCTTGCTTGCATTCAAAAATGAATGGATGGTGTCAGACTGAAACTTAATCCAGATAGAACAGAATTCACTGTCATTGGCGATAGATAGGCCAGGGAGACCCTTATGCAAAAATTTCCCACCCAATTTCTTGGAAATTCTTTTTCCCCAGCAAAGTTAAGAATTTGGGTGTTACTTTTGATTCTGGAAGCACCTTTACCAGTCATATAACCTAGGTTTTTTCATGCCTATTACTATCATCTCAAAGATTTTAGAGGTATTCGTAAATTTCTGTGGAGTGGAGACTGCAGCCGTGCTGGCAAACTCAATGATCAGTAGTCGAATTGACTACTGGAATTCCCTACTTTTTGGTGTGAACAAATATAATATTGCTAAACTCCAAAAGATTCAAAATACCCTTTGTAGAATTGTTTTCAGACATGTTACTACATTGGGTCCCCATTTCATACTGTATCCTGTTCAAATACAATCTTAATTACATTCAAGACTATTAAATTCTCCCAACCCACTTATCATCCTTAATCAAAACCAGTAGTCTTATTCGTGGAAATCGGCTTTCTCTCTCTTCGGTTAATCCCAAGAAAGCCATTGGTAGGGGTGGTTTTGCAATGGCTTCTGCCAGTGAATGGAACAGACTCCCACAATCAGTCCAATCGCAGAACACAATAATAGGGTTTTGAAGCCACTTAAAAACCTACTTGTTTAGACTTGCATACCCTCCATTTTAGTATATCTCCCCTTGCAGGTGCTAAGTTTGGATTTTGACCCGGCATGTCCCTCGACTTTCCTTTTTCTTGCTTCAAAGCGCACTGGAGGATGTTGCGTCAATTTTACGCTACATAAATGTTTTCATTCTATTCTATTCTATAGTAAGAGGACACTGGGTAATATAAAACATGTGCTGGTCTGTATGTCCATGGCCTGTGGTGGTGATAAGGCTATATACATATATATATAATCCATACCTTTGCTTCCACAGAAGGCATAAGTTTCCCACATGAGCCAGGCCTCCTTGGTACATTGTAGCCATAGGCAATGGAAACAACAGAAGTCTCTGTCATACCATAACCTGTGTATTTGAACAAAAATTTTGAGTTAAGTCCCAATCATATGGTTTGTTTGGTTGTAGTATTAAAGTCTTTAGGACCAGAAAATCATGTGCCTTGTCCATCAAAGTAATTCTCATAAATTAACCAGTCCTACCAAAGTGTTTATTTGTTAACAAATGTCACATTATTTTGCAAATTTGTCATTGTTATATCTTCGGCTCAAATAATGTCAGTAAAAGGTTTTTCAATGTGTAAGTTGCTTTAACTATTTCTATCCTGGCTGTTTCAACACTATAGCCCTTCTCTAAAGAGTGTGCACTTATCATTCTGAGATTATGGGATTGAAGGACTCTGTTTGTCGATCTGTACGTTAGAAAGATTATGAAAAGCATCACTGCACAGATAAAATTTTCACAGTTGATAGGTCTTGCTTTCTTGTAGAACTGATTTATTTTTCGGAGTAATCCGTTACATAAATTTGGAATGCGAGGCTTCCTTTAAATGATTGTTATCATTGCACTCATATCAATAGTGGGCCTTGGCTGAGGCATGCACCCTTTGAGTGCTGGTGTTTATGTTGCACCACTATTGACTACGTTTGACTAACTCAGGCTATTTTTATGTTAATTCTCTCTACTGTGAAGCGTAAATGTCAGAGATATATGTCTTGAATTCATGCATGTATACCACCTTCCTGTTACTTAAGCCTTTATTCCTAGCTTCTCTCCATCAATGGATATGATTTACTTGGTCACACTTTGTATATATTTTATTCAGTACCAGTTTTGTATCTAGTTGTGCTTGCTACTTCCAGACATATAGTATTATCCTCTGATAAGAAACCTTCCTGGTTTGGCATCTCCTACAATTAAGAATACATACCTACCTTGACCCATTTGAGGAATATTTAGCCTTCTTTTTAGTAACAGCTCTGTGTCCTTCGACAAAGGTGCTGCACCGCTGTTGGCCCTTTCCACACTTGACAAGTCATACTGCTTCACTAGTGGAGAATTTGTCAGGAAAAGTACTAATGGAGGAACCAAAGGTAGTTGGGTAATCTGTAAAATATGATATTAACACATTGATGGAATATTGAAACCTGGATAAAATATATCCCTACTGATATAATGCCACCCAAACGTTGACGGAACACTCGCATGTGACATAATGAGACAAATGTTAATATGATCAAATGTTCCCTGAGGTATAAGAGGGTGTGGTTCCCATAATGAAGCAATACCACACCCCAAGGGAAGGAGACAAGCCTATCATTGATCCGATAGACAATAATTCAACCCAGGGAGCACAGTGGTTTGGAACCACAGGACATTACTTTAGGATCATAAAGAAAGTGGGGTCATAACAAAAAGCAAAAAATGGCTGTGACACCTAACAATGACAGACTAGCTGTGGACAGGTTGAAGGATACCAACAATATTAAGGTGTCTATGAAGAAGACCGCACTTAGAAGATTTGATCAAATTGATCAACATTTGGGAGTGAACATAAAGAAGTAATGAACGAGTTGTTTTATCGAATAGCAAAATTACACATACTAAATCTGGAAGTGTGTAGCAAGAACAAAAGGCAAGTTGAGGTCAAGAATATTTTTGGTTAAAGTTCCAGAACATCATCAGGGGTCAGCTCTAGTGGCAGATTTGTTATGTGCCAGCAATGCCGGACCCATCCAATAGAGGAAGACAGTGACATAATATAAGTGTACACAATATAAACCCAACACTTGATCTTAAAGCAAATGTCTACCATTGTAACCTAGTAGGTAACACACTTGCCTAGGAACACAAATGATTTGGGTTCAACCCTATATAAGGTAGGTACACAGTGGCTCAGATGACCACTTAAAATGGTAGCCTTCTGTCCTTGGGTCCTATCCCTATTGCCAGGTTAAAGAACCTCAAGGACATTGATTAATGGTCATCCTTGATTGTCTGTACAACAGTAAGGGGAATAACAGTAAATTGAGAGTTGGGCTTGACTTGATATAATACACATTTATAAACTGACAAAATAGCTATTCTTGTAAGACAAAGATCTGAAATAAATTATATAGTACTTACGCTTTCATTCCTGTAGTACATAGAGATATTGTGCGGAGTATAAAAATACAAACAATATACAATATAAATGAATGATTAAGCCTATGGCACAACATCAACCCTTATGTTCCCCAACACATACACATAGCTAAAGACACATTCCAACTTACTTCACATAATATACCTGCCCAATCAAAGTGAAAGTTAGGGTTTTATGACCTATTTAACCGTTAGGAGCCAACCTCATCACAATCACCACAAAGTGACAAGGGTCAGATATAAATACTGCAGCCAACAGAGCAACAGCAACAACAATATACGAGCAAAGTAAGAGTGACAGAAACTCAAACTTCCTGGGTTAGTATTCGTAAACAAATATCAAATTCAGACTAAAAACAGTCCCATCATTTAGTGTTTGGTCCCCAAGTTTGAGTTTAAGCTCAAATTGGACGTCAAAATGGAGTTTTAACTCAAATACAATACCTATTCTCCAGTAATTATATACTAAAATCAAATATACTTTCTATATATTGGGATTATATTTAAAGACCACAGTGCAGAAAATCTTTTTTGCATCCCTGTACAGATAATGTTTGTAACAACACACCTTCAAAGTCCCATCTGCAGACTTACACTAGAAAGAACATAATAAGTCAATTAAACCTGACACTTGCAAACAGACCCATCTCTGAAACTGTCCTACGTCACACAAGGTGACTTCCCACTCTGATCTATATGTGTACAAGACACCATAGTGTAAAATGAAGTGAAATTACTGTTTTATAAATTGTCTTGGAAAGGGTCAGCTTCAATCAAAAACAATTTTTTTCCTACACTTAGTGCAAAGAATCCTCTATCAAATGAAACTTTTGTGGTCACACGCTAAAATGGTCTTATATAATTAATAATTAACACTACAATTTTACTGTAACTTGTGTTTAACATAGTGAATATGTGTGTAGTTTTATAATGTTACAATACAGCTTCTTATAGTGTGTCTGTTTTTAAATGTACCAATAAGCGAGTTTTTACCCAGTTCCCAGTTTGTCTACATTTTCTTTAAGTTTGACAATATTTTACTCTTGATTATCCAAACTACTTATTATCACAACAGAGAAAGTAAGGACAAGGTTCGGCAGTCAATAGTACATTGTATTAGTTTTTCATGAACAGATCAATATTCATTACTAGCACGGGTTAACCATTAAGAACTGACAGTGTTAATTTATAAAACCAGCTGGTCAAAACACACTGTAAAAAGGCTCAGTTTATTAGCCTTTTTTTATATTGGGCTACTCTGCTACCAATATTGAAAGTAAGCAGTTTGAAATGACCAGATGTGTAAGCACACAGGTTCACTACCAGTATGTAGACTTTAATAAACTGGAGATCTGAACCACATTCTGACATTTTATTGCCAACAGTGTGTTTCATGCCATCAGATTGCAATGTTCACATAAATTTGCACCTGAAAGTATTTTTAAGTATGAAATTCTTTTTTGTCATAGAGAAGATTCTCGTTGATTATAAAACATTTTAATGTAAGACATAACGAAGTTTAAAGACTCTACTTGAAGGTTTCGTTGAAAGTTTTGCAACCCAAGTCAAAAAATTACTAACAATGATTGATACACATTAATAAATGTATGACTTTAACCCAACCAGCTCTTAGAATCACATTACTTATGGTTAATAATTTAAATGTTATTTCTACAAATTTCTCAACTCTCACACTCTCTCTCTATCATTGACAGTTTTAGATGGAGTCTGATTGAGAGCTTTCATATTAAAGAGTAAATGCTAATTATCATATTGTGAAAAAAAACTTTTCAAAAAATTATTCTTATTCAGTTAAAGTTAAACTTCAAAAGAAAAAAAAACAAAAAAAAATCACTTTAAAATACAATTAAATCAGCTACAATATTCAGATAAACCCAATTCTTCTCAATGCATTTATAAAAAAACCATGGCAAATGTACAGTTGTGTGCCTTTTGTTTTTTTACAACTCCTCCACACATGTTTTCAGGGACGTTATTGTGTATGCCACTTTGACAGGCCCTATCTCAGTGGGGGATGCTTTGATTGATGTGGGTTTTTAATGGGATTGTCTTAATCTCAGCCTGTGATTATATGTCAAACCTGCTGACCCACTAGGTCACTGTAGACCTCAGGGTGGGGGTTTAAATCCTTGACTGATTTTATCAGATTGTTTTGAGTACAGGGTCTTGGATAGGTAGAATGGACTGCTTTGCTGTATCCTGAAAATATACTGAATTAATATGGTGTGTACAGTGCATTAAAATTATTTTAAACCTCAATAACATAAAATCTAAACAAACCACATGTACACTGTGCTAGCTACCCCGCATTAGTGGCCAGGGTGGTACATTTATCTTCAAATCCCATATTGGTTGTCCTTTTCCAGTGAATACGGCTTGCACCGGGCCACAGATGCATCCTTGGTCTAGTTTTAAATTCTTGGGGGATTGGGATTCAAACCCTTTAACTTTAAACTTTGGGGATTCTTTGGTTGTAACCCTGTAACCTCTACTTGTTGGGGGTCTTGGAATCAAGCCCTTTAACCTTTAATTGCGGCAGGTCTTGGGTTTAATCCCATTAAAATTTTGGGAGTTTTGGGTTCAAACCCTTTGACTTGAACTTTAACAAATGTATTGGAGATTTAAAAGGTTTGTTGAAGTATTCAATTTTATGATCCACCTTTGACCAGTGAGGGACAGGGGGAAATTAACCCCATTTCTACATACCATATACATGGCTTTTATATCACCTCCTGATACATCATAAATTTTAAAAGTAATACTAAAAGAGACATTTATAAGCCAAAAACATAAAATATGCTGTGTGAAAAACCCCAGTTTGACTCATACATTTGAAAATGGAGCCTTTAAAATTAAATATTTTTTTGAATCCATAATATGGTCTGGTTTTTTCCAAACATTTAATCACTGGTCAGGTCCTTTACGCATATAACAATTAAAATATAAAAAAATTATTCATTACTATTGGAGTAATCTGTAACACAGACAAATACTCAGAAAAATACAACCTTGTGCAGGTAATTACCTACTGCAGGTAATTCTTTCAACACATTTAATTTACTTAACATATTCTCACCCATCATAATATGACTGATTAACTGATTTCAGGTGTGTTGCACAAAAAATGTTGCTTAAACTTGCACATGTCCTTGAACATTTACTGAATAAAATAACTCTTGTGAAAACACAACCATTATATTTCAGTACACCACTGGCTTTTACTGTAACGCAAATGTGATTACTTGATAATATAAGAAAAAAACAAGAGTCTGGCCACATAAACATTTACATTTAGAACAGCAGTACAGAACACTGAGCAATTGTTATTTTATGGGGGAATGTTAGTGTGCCAGTGGGGAGATAAACCAGATGGACTGTGTGAGTGTATTTATAGTGTTGTAATTTGGCTACAAAGGCAGGTGTTTTAATTGGGTGAGTGTCTTAAGGAATTTCTCTCATACTTGATAGTGTGTATTTTTGTCACTAGGTGGAAAACCACTTCCTGTGAGAAAAAAGTCCTTTTGTCAGCACCAAATTCTTGAAAAAAGTCATTCAGTCCTCATATAATACCTAAGACAAAAGGACTTGAGGAAAGTATAGGTCTGACCTCATGTGGGAAAGCTGGTAGTTGCTTGCCGCTGGTCGGCAGTTTACAGTACATAACATTGACCAACTGTATGTACTGTCCTTCCTACTACTCATTTTTTCAAAGTTATGTGGCTGTGAAGAAGATTGTTTCCGGGACTTTCATTTAGTTTATGCCTTCAAAATTTGTTTCAAGCACGGAAAAAGTCCATGGAAATGCACATTATCATAGGAAGCTACATTAATCCCGTTTCTTACTTTGAGAATAAATTGTAGGAAGACATATCACATCATTATCTTCATAACCACTGGTGGTTCCTGTTGTAATATGCATTGCACTCCTTACAACAATTGGCCAGGAATCCACTTATCCTCACCTGACTGATTCTTTAATTTATGCTTCTTTTGCAAGCCATCCCATGGGGTTACATCTGTACCCTCCTGAATTTTAAGGCATTGCCATCACAGAGCACTGTGGTGATCTTAATGACTAATTCTAATTGGATTTTTATAGCGCTTAATCTCAACATACAAGAGGACTCTAAGTCGCAACAAACCCCAAAAAGCAGTAGACCAAATTTCAATATGTAGAGACAGAAGAGGGTCAAGCAGCATGGAGAACACCAGACTCTGCTCTGGTTAGGTTTATGTTGCACTAAATGGCTTGTTTGCCAGATTTATTTGTTGTTTTACGTCGCGTTCAACAGGTAGTTTATAGGTGGAGGAAACCAGTGCATACTGCACTGTAAATGACTGGGCATTGGCAAGTAACTACCAACTTTCCAATATGAAGCCCCCGGCCCAAGATTCGAACCGGCGGCCTCAGAGGTTGGAGGGGAGAACTCTAACCGCTACACCACTGAGCCCCCTGCATGTTTGCCAGAAGCAAGATGTTACAGTGTAACTGCTGTCATCCAAAAATGTATTTTTAATGATGCATCAGTTAACCAAAGTATGGAACCTTAGTGCTATCTGTAGTGCCTCAAATAACCAAGGAAACACAGATATAGATTTATTTGGAAGAATACTCCAACAACTTCCTTTTCAGCAACATCATACATGTCCATTTTCTGGTATTTATGACTTATATATAAAATTTATGTGAGGTTGTTTAGAGATCCAGATGCAATTAACAGCCATGAATGAGCTGAAACATGTTGCATTTCCAGATAATTCCTTATTTATTCAATTAAAGATCCTTATCCTCATAGCTTGAACTGAAAACGAAAATAGGGAATATTTTTTTTCTTGAAAGGAGCAATCACTCTAGGTTCATGTGGGTGGTGTGGTACAAGAACTTTGGTATCAAGTAAGGGGGTTGTGGGGGTTTCTTCATAACTACACTTTAGATTATCACAGATTCCCATTGTGCTTCTAAATGGACCAGAATATTAAAAAGTTGTCACTTTAATGGTCAGGAGGTTCTTGGAACCATTCAACAAAGTGAAATAGCCTCATGGGATTGCAACCATATAGGATCAAAATTCAACACCTGACTAGAAATACATCACTGGATTGCTATATGGACACTACTAAGCCTCCATTTTGCTTTAATCTCAGTCACAATAACACATTTTGACCCATGCTGTTAATGATTATGGTGATATTGTTTTACAAAGCTGGATATTACTAAACCTTTATGATTATCATTGTAAATATATCTAAAACATAATCAATAAATTCAAATTATGATAATGCCAGAAGACAGAGAGCAGAAATATTGCAGGGTTCAATGCCATGAAGAAAGTCCGAGACAAGACCAGAAAACCAGGGTGATTATGCTTTTATAACATACTTATATTGTATGCTTTATACATACACATTTATAGCACTTAATCGGCATCATATGACACACTCTAAGGTGCCATAACCATGAAATCCGAAGGAAAAAAACAGAATTCAGAGGCATAGCAATACCATTGATGACAACCCCAATGTTTCTGACACTATGGTGGGAAACAGTAGGGTACTGAAAACGTTCATTGGAAAATGGGAATTGAGATTGCTGTGTTAATGTTTTGACCGAAGCATATAACTCTGTTTCATCAAGATTCAGCTAAAGATTTTTGTTAAACACGAATTGGTGAACATCATACAAGCATTGATTAAAATTCTGAAAAATGCAGCAGCAGTGTTCTTACATGGAATATGTATACAGTCATAGATAATTACTAGGGAAAGTAAAAGTAAATTATTAATGTTAAACTAGTTAAATACATGTGAAGGATCAAGTCTTGTTTATACATATTTACTTACTTTATACTTTTCTATTGATCTAAGAAAGGTATGTGGTTGAAACTTGGGTAATATAACCAGATGTGCTCCTGCTGCCAGACCAAACATATTCACACCAACCAGCCCATAAACATGATACAAGGGCAGGACAACTAACAAACTGGCAGTTTTTCCTGCCTCTCTGTCAGCAACCACTTTTGGGTCCACCATATCTGGATGGCTGAGAAAGAGAACAAAGTTTTATGTCTCAAACTATGTATCTTACATGTGTGACCTCTCAGTTAAATTAGTGTTTCATTTTTGAGTTTTCATTTTCATGCCCTGAAAAGGTTTATATTCTTCATTCCTCTAATAACCTGTGATTATAGATTCCGAGTACATGCAAGTACTGTTCAATAAGTGTGAGCAAAGACTTTTGTAATATGTAGTATCATTATATCATATGTAAATGACCACAGTCCATGGATACTGATATTATGCTGCACCTTGCTTGTCAACACTCAAGGCAAATTCTGTAAATTGTAATTGTGAATGTATTTAGGCATATCTAACTAAAGAAGACATATTATTTCGTATATGTGCATTAAAAAGAGAGAGGAGATTATCTTGAGTAATTTTAACCCAATGTATCCTTGTTACAAAGATGGGTCTCTGGGTTGCTTTGAATGCAATTACTTTGGTAATGTTCAGGAATACACAATCTAATGTTCTCTTACCCTCCTTGCATCAAATTAGCCAGTAGATTGGAATGAGTAAGCAACACTCCCTTTGGCCGACCTGTGGTCCCACTACTGTATGGTATAATAACTATATCCTCAGTAATTTTGTACTCCAATTCTACACATGTAGACCACTCAGATCCATCATCTTTTATCAAGTCCTCAAAATGGATACAACCAGTGTCATCTGTTCTCAAGGATATAACTTTCTGAAAAAGCCATGTGGAAGGTTTATGTAAGTTCAATTGTATTGCATCTGAAAATGGAAATGTTTAAGTGTATAATACTAACTTTTATGTTTGGCACATCTTCCACAGCCTCTTTAACTGTTGGAATTAAATCCCCAATAGCATAAATGTAAGATGCCCCACTGTCTTTAAGGTGATGTCCCAGTTCATCTGAGAATAAAAATATTACACCATTGCAATCTTAACAATGATATTTTTTTCCTTCTTTTAAACATAACTATTATTTGATTGATTATTATGACCAAAAAGAGAATAGAAATTAACATTTACTTTCCAACTTTAAGTACAAATGCAATTATTTGCCATGCGTTAAGCAAGTATATTTTTTGTTTATATATATTTGCTTTTGCTTTTTATATTTTGTTTTACTGTGATTTACTTTTGCATGTAATACCTCATATCACTGAAAAATTTAATTTTACACAACTTTTTTGTTTTTGTTTTTTGTTTTGATATGAAATATATTTCTCAGATATCCTTACACTTTGTGTATGCTGGGTTGACTGTTGTCACTATAGCACCAGACCATACAAATGACCAAAACATCATAATCCACTCAGCACTATTGTAGCTAAACATAGATACAACATCTCCCTGCTTCACCCCTAACTTGACCAGAGCACTGGCTAGCTTCTGTATTATGCCAATCAGTTCACTGTACTTGTAGGATTTACCTGTTGCAGCATCTGTCTAAATATCAAAAACAAGTCATCTATATAATTGTATAGACTAAGCTTTACTGATAGTAAATAGTTTATCGCTGTTTTTGGTCAGAATAAAAGTATCATCTCAAATATATTTTCACACACCTTTTTGTAATACATGTCACATTTTATAGTGGTATATTACTCTGTTGTATTTATAAGAGTTTTATCAATTAAACCTAAGTGCAAATGCTTCTGTGAGATGCAATGTATCAAACACTTAATTATTCACTATCTCCTTTTACATATTTGTAATAACTGCTAAATTGTAATTCTTACTGCACCACCATGAATCATAAGAATTCCATACGGTGCCACATAAACAAATAAATGGAAATCTGAATATTGCCAACTAGCAGGAAGTGCTGAAAAATACAAGAACAAAATACGTCATCACTCAGGTCCATCCTTGGTCAAGTTGTTTTAAACCTAAAAAGAGGCTCTCACTGTGAACATTGGTTTAATTGTTTAAATGAGCTAGTTACACACCAGGATTGTCTATTTTGTTTACTTTGTTTACTCTGTTATGCTGTCATCTTTTGTGCAGGATGTACAGCATATTTGTGAAATATAATGAAAAAATTCTAGAAATTTGATATCTGGATCCGAATTTGAATCATCTTGGAGAAGGATCAAGCCACACATATGCCACAATGTTTGTTTCGATATTACCTGAATATGCACACTGACAGACAGACACACAAAACACCTGATTACAATACCTCTCAATTTAATTAGGCAAGAGTAATGAGGTCAGTCTGCCCAATTCTTATAAGTTCATTGGCATTCCATGGAAGTCAAAATCAGTCTTGTTACAAAGCATTGAAATTTGAACTACAGAGCTACAGTAGGGGTCAACATGTTCCATCCAAATCCTCTTGAAAACGCTTGACTACCTATTTGACACTGCTTTTCAACTAAAACTGACAAAAGCTATGTGACAAAAATTAGAAGTATATCTTTCTACAAGTGTCATACTTTACCAGAGCGGTCATGTCACCATATTCATGAAATCGCATAAGCATGAGTTTATGCAGAGGAACATCTGGTATCTGTATGTCTGAGTAGGAACTTTGAACTGCCATCTTGGTGCTTCAACAACTTAAAAGAAAACAAGACAATGAAAAAAACTAAAACATTTCACATGACCCAGGAAACTTGTTGAGGTTTGGACTTCAACATTCTTACATAGGTCAGTTGCATGGATGCAAAACTGATTAAAAATAGCATCAGAGATGCCTATACCCCACAGACCGGGGAAAAAGTTTTCAACACCAAGAGACATAGAAATAGTAAAACAGTAAAATGATTGGGAGACTTAATTTCCAAGCAATGTCAGTTATATAAAGGTCTAAATAATGTCTAAGTAGAGAAATAAAAATGTACGTAAAATGTCACACAAAGTATAAACTCAGGGATATAGTCTGGACAAAATTTTAAAGGATACACCACAGCAAGGTCAAAGGTCTAATCAATGTGACACCATGGTGCTCCATATCTACACTTCCCAACCAATGTCCTTACCAAGTATCAACTTTCTACACCTTACGGTTTCTGTGATATACCCAGACAAGATTTCAAAGATCAACGTCACTATGGCAAAGTCAAATCAAGGTCACATCATAACGATGCACATTTACACCCTTAATCAATGTTCCTACCAAGTATCAAATTCCTACAACTTACGATTTCTCAGATACAGCTAGGACAGACTTATTGGCCCTGTTTACACAGTCAACAATTCTAATTTGACAGTAAAATCTTTGAGGATCTTATTCCAAGAATTTTTCTTATTTTTAGATTTTTTTTCTGATGGGATAGCTGAATAGGAATAATTTGAAAAAAAAACAACAACACAGAAATAACAAATAATATTAGTGTATAGGGACTCCTAATTGCTGAGTTTTTGCTTGCATGTTTGGATAATTAGCTAAATTATATTTTAAGTTACACAGCACAAATAGAAATCGTATAATACAAATTTTAAATGAGCTGTTAAAGTGAGCCAAATTGTACATTAGTTTACCAATCAAGAATTTGTTTTAGCTTCCCCAATTATGGTCATTATCTCCAGGAAACTGTTTCTATTAAACATCTGCAATCTGAGACAACTAGTTTATTACTGGGTATCTTCATATTTAGAGGCAAAAATAGGGATTGCAGGCAATTCCCTGCATCGATAATGGTAAATGTATATTGTCCTCTGTTTGTAGCAGTGTGAATATGCCATAATTTTAACATCATCACAAAATCTTTTGAAAAGAGACATTATCAAATATATTTTACAGATGAAATTATAGAGTTAACAGTATTTAACTTGTCTTATTTTTAAATTTTATTTTGTGAAAACTATCCCATGTGTCCAAGATTCGGTATGTCTTAACAATGTATTGTAAAAGAATCCGTGAACACAAAAGTCAGGTAAATAGCTATTAACACAAAATTAATTCCTTTGATATATTTCTTTTGTATGTTTGTAAAGTTTCTTTGTGTCAATGCCTAAGCTTTGTCATCAAAAGAAACTTCAGTTTACTCACCTGTGCAACAAATGTATTATCACGAAAAAGTATAACATATAATAGGTGTTATCCTCGTTTCTGAAATTAAATTCAAAATTTTTCTGTCATCAAATCTATCAATCCATGCACATTGAACCTATTTATTTACATATTATATCAGTACAGGTTTAATCTGCAGTACTTGTTTATCTATTAGTATCAGTATACATTTTATCGCCTGGATGTATGAATACCCACGTTTTTTTTAATTTTAAGGTAACACTTTGTTTTTGTCTTACAAAATACAATCAAAATAGTTATTTTTTTTTTCATTTTATTTACTCATGGTGGAAAATGTTGATTGTGTATTGAAATAAAAAGAACTAATTTAGTGAAAGCCCCATATGGTATGCAAACGAAAGGAAACATTGCAAAGATTGTCTAGGTTGATCATTAGGAACAAGATGTTAAATTATTGAATTAATAAATTGGTTTTAATTTACAGGGTTTTATAACAGATAATTGCCTTGTGGCGTTTCCATTATGTAAACTTAATGACCCTTCTGCCCTTTCAGGGCCTCAGGCCATTAAGTTTACATAATGGAGCGCCACTTGGCCATTATCTATAATAATAGGAAAATTAGCTCGCTGACATATACTTTTTTCAATTTATCATGAGAGCATGTTATATACTATTATTATTATTATTATGTATTTATACTCAGCGCAATATCTCCATATACTACAGGACTCGAAGCGCTATTTAACCAATCCGACTGTACAGGTACAACCCCAACTCACAAGTAACTGACATTCCCCTAACTATTATATACATATAATTCGAGACAGTAATACATGGATTGCGTATTTTGTCTTTTCAAGTGATAAATTTAAATATTATACATCAAAAGGGGTGTTTTACTTTTATCTCAACCTCTTTTCACTAATCATAATGTACTGTGAGGAGAAATTATTGATTGCTTCTGCTGGGACTGTATTTCACTGCCGTTATAATACACACAGAAATAGACACAAGTCTCGGTATTTAACCAGCTGAGCTAAAGGGGAATCCTGGAAGGCTAAGTGTTGACACAACTGATATACGTGAGAACATTACATACCACCCTTTAAGAAAAGACATATCCTCAGGTTTTACATGGATACATTATTACACTTCTACTGGCTTGTTTGTGGGGGAGTGTCTGTATGCATCTCACCACATACTCTATGGAGGAAGTTTAGTCTAGTTCTTAGTCTAGTTCTTCAACCAGCTGAGCTAAAGGGGAATCCCTGGAAGATCAGGGACCGGCTTCACAAAGGGTGTTAGACCTAGCCAAGTTTTTGGCTAAGTGAGGGACTTAAATCTTTGGTCTTAGCTTGGTCTGGGAGTTAAATGGATTTCACAAAGGTTAAATCAGCTATGTCCAGTCTTATCAAATAACCACAGTGGTTTTCTGTGTCATGTAACATTTTATTTCTATTCAAAATATAAAATTGGTGACAAATATCCCGTATTTGACTCATTTTATCTAAGGATAGTTGCTGTTTTAAAATGGAAAACCTTGTTTTAACATATAAACTTTAGAAACGCTACATTATTGAGGTGTTTTATATATTTATACTTTATTCCATTACAAATTTTGAAGTGGTGAGAAACTTATGGCGGTCATATTTAAGTCTTTGTTTACAAAAGTTAAGGCCACTCTCAGGTGGACTTAACTTTGAGCCCCAAATCTTAGATTTTGTTGCTTTCTGAAATTCACTAATTCTGAGACCACAGGCTCAGCATAAATAAATGACAAAAGTCTTTATTTTAAGTCTAAGTCTTGGCGAAACTGGCCCCAGGTATTAGCAGAACTGATATCACGAGGATATTACATTAAGCAAAATAAGTCCATATAGAACAATAAAGTGATCATTCAAGTCGGTATATTTCTGCATATAGCTGGCCCCAAACTCAGTAATCCAAGTAGTAATCAAACCTGGTGTGGCTCAACCTAGTGATCATACGGAAACTGGTCAAGGTACCCTGCATGGGCAGATCATATGCCTAGAAAGGGACACATGTACTATATTGCTTATGTTCAAAAGTGATATACAGTTTGCATATGTGTCTGACGTAGAATATTTTGACAAGTTTAATAGACCATATTTATAGAAAGAATACCAAGAAAAGACTGTTATATGTAAAGGTACAGCAGAGAAAAGGGAAGAAATCAACTTTGAATTTATCTTTAATTTCTGCATAAACTTTAATGCCAAAAATATATACAAAGAATGCCAAAAGGCGGCAATGTATAAAGGGACAACAGGAAAAAATGGCATATTTAAATTTGAATATTTCTCTCCCATTTCTGCATAAATTTGTAATTTTAAAAAGGAGCAGAAGCTTTGTATAATTTCATTTCTAGTGTTATAATATATAAGTTATATATTTATGTGCAAAATAGGTTTTTAAATATGTTACATAAATCATTAGAAATATATTTTACAGAAAATCTGCACACTTGTATGAATTAAAATCCCTGAAGCAATGGCAATGAAATGTGTAGTTAACAAGGCAAAAAGGGTTTTTGATCTACTAGAACAAGCGGCAAAGGTATCAGAGACATGAGTAGTGCACTGCGGCAGTCACCCATCCCAGTACTAATGTAGCCCATTGATGCTTAACTTCAGTTATGAGACAGGTACTCATCATGCCAAAGTTTATGAAAGTCCAGAGACCAAAGAAAAAACGAAAAAAGTGATCCCTAGAAGATTTAGCTTTGCTAAAGCTCGCACACTAAAACTGCGTTTTTACATTAACAATTACTTTAAAATGGGTTAACAATAAGGTTTAAATATAACCTGTTTCTAAATCATGATTCTTAATCCTGCTTCTAAGTACAGATATAATAAGGAACACATTTAACTAAATAGGTGAATAACAATCATAATACACTTGTACATTACATGACTGATACAAATTAAGCCATGGTGTTAAGCTTTAGTTATGTTGTGTCGCCACAACTTCCAGTACATTTTTACTTACTTTTGTGTACTTTCTTTCCGAGTTAAAGCAATTATATATAAAGTGATGTCCAGAATTAATTAATTGGTTTCAGGACCTAGCTTTTGGCCATTCTTCGGCTCCAATTAAAATTATTACTCAGCGGTATTATTGCCCATTAAGTAGGCTTCAGAAACAATATTTGATCAGATTATTTAAGTAAAAAATAGGAAAACATCCGGAATGACAAATACGGAAAAAATATATCACGAATGAAGATAACAATATCATACGAGTGCGAAGCACGAGTATTATATTGTTAATCTTCATGAGTGATATATTTTTTTCTGTATTTGTCTGATGAGGGATGTTTTACTTTTATTATCCACCATTCGTATGCATTATGGGTGAAATAAGATGAATATTTAATAAAAGTATTTGACAAAGGCTATCAAAAAGCACGGGCAACAGTGAATATAAAAACTTCAATCTTTAACTTGCAATATCTCCATTATTTCTGAATAGATTTTTATGTAATTAACATGAGCAGAAGCACTGTACGAACAGCTTTCCAATGACATATAATACATATTTGTAAGTTACATACTTTCTGAGATATTGTTGAAAAACCGGAAGTTATTCACGCTCATTATCCATAGTACCAGGGCGCCGGTGTATACCAAAAAAATACATCCCGGTCTGTATTTCCCCGTATTTAGGGCAAATACGTCACGAGGTGGATAATAAAAGTGAATATAGAACTTCCTCTGGTATAAATTGCATTGATCTATCAAAAGTAATCCATCCTTATTTATATATTACAAAACCAAATATTGATATTTTTGTTTTGCAAGTTTGTACAAAGGCGTGCTGTTTCATTACGCCTTGGGAAAAGTTTTTACATTTTCATTTACTATAATAATAACAGTAATGTCTTTATTTAAGAACCATAAATTTGAGAATGTGCACGTGTATTTCTGGTTACATTAAGCTATGATGTGGCCATGGTGTATATAAGGTTGTAACTAGGTCACCTTTATCTGTAACACAGTGACATGGGTGAGTTGAGGTATTTGATGTTTAGCCACTGTCAAACACCTTCACATATGAACCTCACACGGTAGTTCAAGCACAGGGGTGTCTTGCCCAGTGCCTGTAACAGTAAATTATATCGCCTGTAGTTTGATGGAAACACCAAATCTTGGAAGGTATGAGTTGTCCTTGAAGGCGGTTCCACCGTCGAGTAAAACCTGTAACTACAGTATGTACAACCTGTAGTGTGTGCCTGGTTCAATACCCATAAAAGGGGGATGGATGAGAGTATGGTAATCCTGTGTGGACGTTTGTCTGCCTGTACTTGCATACAATTAGAAAATGATACTGAAGTAATTTCACCCACCTTGCACTAGGGCTGCTGGAACTGTTGCCAGGTTCTAGATCAGGTGACTAACTATCTAGCTATCTGCACAGCTTGAGTACACTAACTCTTCTGTCACTGCTGGACTACTAGCACTCTATACTATTACTATCAGTAACTACTGTTACATATATCAGGCCAATCACTCCTAAATGTTAAATGTCCGTACAATTCTCCAAGACACTGAAGTATTAACGCATGTGCGTTTCCGTTAAGCAGTTAGGTACACATGTATACAGTTCCAAGTCTTACTCTGAAGTGTCACTTTAAACCCCAGTTCCTGTACAACTCCCACGCATGGGTGCTTACTAAACCTCAGATCTACCGAAACGTCTCCCGGAATATACTACAATACATTAAATATGGCTCATATTTTATCAAAAATTAGGTCACGGCTTAGTCCTCCTCAAAGATGGACTTTTGGATTTTCAACCACAATTGTTTTTTTTCTGTGTTGTTTTTGTCAGAACTGTAAGCACTCATGTCTTGAAACGTGCCTCTGCAGTATTCAAGCCCCTGTTAAACTCTGATACAAAAGAATGTTTCACTAAATGTTGCGTAACAACACCAATTATTTTATAAACTTAAATGCATGCTTTTGAAAATCTTAAAAAATATTATTTCCAAGTATGAGAAATTACTGTAAGATCCTTTAATGTTTGATAGTTAAGTAAATATGACAATTTTATTGCCTGGCTGACTCGGTAGACAATGAAATGGAAATATGGGAGACATCAGAAAAGATAATCAATGAATCAAGAATGCACTGTAGTATAAATTATTTATTCTAATATGGCAGTTGTCCATGATTCTGATTGGCTGAGCAGCAACAATAGCTGGGTTAAAATTCTGTATAAGATCTGCTATTCCAACAATTGTACGTGACTCTCAACTAAGATGCATGGTATGGATATTTTTGGATATAGTGGCTTTAGAAATCTTGTCAAATGGGTCACCGGTCTATTTTAACAAATAAGGCTGTAACGTCTTTAGATCTACAGGCTTGAGCCACAAAGCCATCCGTAGTACATTACAGTAATACCCTATTGCTGAAGGTCTGGAGGCAAAAATAGGGAAAACAAGAGCATTCAGAGAGTACAGACCTCAAGGGAGCTCAATTTCTGGACTATCATCAAAATGCAACCTAACATTATCTGGCTATAACTTCCTTTAAAAGAGCCTGGATCCAGATGATCCAGACAGTGATCCAGATCACTCCCAAAATCTAATCACTTGTTCCTCGTCCCATTCAGGACATTTCCTGATAATATCAACAAAATGCATCCGTAGTTTTTTTCAGTTATCTGTCTTTAAAAATTACATTTCATGGATCCAGAAGATCCAGATAGTGATGTGTATTACTCCCAAAATTTAATCATTTCTTCCTTTCACCTTTTTGGACATATCCTGAAAATTTCATCGAAATCCGTTTTTGAGTTTATCTTGTTCACAAACATACGGACAGACAGTCCCAGACGAAAACATAACCTCCTTGGTGGAGGTAACAAGGCAGAAAGGTGTTTTGTTCCCCTAGCGTGAGTGCAAAGGGATCTGAGACACAAGTGATGCACTAGAATTTACAAAAGTCTGGTTGACACAGAGAAATTCCAACTCCAACACATCCCACAGCTGGTGTAGAACTCAGACGGTCACCCATTCAATTACTAATGTAGCCCATTGCTGCTTAACTTCAGTGAGCAGACAAATACTCATCATACTGCGCCACAATTTATGAAAGTCTGGAGACATAAAAAAAACGAATAAAGTTATACCTAGAAGCCCGAGCTCTACTGAGGCTCACACTTGAAATGGGCAAAGAAGGATTATAAAGAGGCCTCAAGCAGGCTTAGACTTAAAAAGGGATTGGTAATGCCTATGGTGACATTTAACTAGACTCGTTATTAAGCTTTTCCCTGGCTTGCTAATATGTTTGCCATGTTATTGCCAGGTGTAACTACCCAATCTATAATACAGCATAAAGGCCGATACTGGACTCTTTTTTTCACACAGAAAGCTGATCATAGAATTAGACAAAAACCATGTAAGTTAACTTGGTGGAACAGCCTAGTGTTTTTAATTGCTGTAAGAGAAACTTGAGATGAAAATGATTTTTAATGTGAGTTATATATATCATCATATACTTATTGCACTAGAATAGTATTCATCCTTCACTGGTTGGACCTCATGCAGAGTTATAGTCCATTTAGCAGTTTAGAGCAACTCTAGCTTCTCCTTTAACGTAAGTCAGCGGAGTAATAGTTTATTACCATAAATCCCTGCATCCCTGTGGAAAGACAAGTCAATCAGTCTCCAAAATAACCTCTCTGGACTGGTTTTGATAAAGCATTCAGGAAATGTAAACAATGGCACAAACAAGATATATAGTTTCGGTTATGATCTGTTTGTGTTAACATAGATCTACATAATTTATTGTCAGATTAATTCTCGATACTAACAAAATTCTCAATACTATGATTCAAAAAAGAAAACAAAACATGTATAGAAACAAGCTGGTTGGCAGATGTCTGCGACATCCAAGTGCTTCCTAGTTAGTTCACAAATTTAACACCGAGGTAAAGTGAGCTCTTTCTTCGCATTAATGTTCCCTTATTTATTAAAAAAGCTTCTGAGAGGAGGTTTTACAAACTTTTCATTTAATTACTTGCTTTCAACAACTAGTTTATAGGTTTGAATATAGGTCATGCCAACATGTGAGGTGCACTTATGGCTGACTCTACCTTGACCTTAGCTTTTGAAAAGGACATAAAAACCTGACCTTGACCTTTGAGTTCTGATAAAACTATATCAGTCTTTCTATTTTGTTTTTAGATTACAGATTGAGAGTAGATCACATTTGTTTTATCTTGAAATAATCTACAGAAGCAGGGTTATATAATAAATTATTTTGTTATATTTTTAAAAAGATTATACTTGTTCCTTTTTAACACAATTTTAAAAGACTATACCCATTCCTTTTTTAATGTATTTTATCAAGAGATATTGACATCTTGGCAAATCAAAGGCAAAAAATACCACAATCTGTTTGAAAACATCAATAAATAAAATAAATGTTGTGTAACATTTTTCCCAAGAAAGAAAATACAACAATATTCAATAATTATGATGTTTTTTATCATCGATATTTCTATCCATATGAGGAAAACTTAAATACCTATTACTGTCTTTAAATGTTTATTGAATGCGTTAACAAATGCATACAGTTCTGATGCAAATAATTACATCATTCCTCACTTATTTTGTGTAAAATCGGTTAAAGTAACAGAAATATTTAGTTACACATAGTTTAATAGATAGAGTTCATTGATTACAAACATACTAGGAAAACTTCCCAAATAACACATTTAAAAATATATTACGGATTGAAGAGGGGATAGTCTTACACACAAGACACTAAGTCCAAATTAAAAGCACAGGACAGAAATATTTATATAGCATAAAATTGATATGAAACCTGTAATATGATTAGGTCCTAAAAAAGGAGAATCCTCAACCTAACAGAGCTTATTACCCCAGCCAGAACCCACCAAGCAGGTGTGACTATGGTTGATTATTTACCCTTTTGAATGGCTCTTTGGAAGGTTCACTTAGTTGGTTAAGGTCAATATATATCATACACTCATTTATGTAATAAATTATTGTTTCAAGCATGAGCTCCTGGGGCCTGGTTAGCCTGGACTTAGACTTAAAATTAAGACTTTTATCTTTAATTCAGGCTAAGTCTGTGGTCTTAGACTTAGCAGATTTCACAAAGCAGCAAAATCTAAGCTTTGGGCCACAAAGTTAAGTCTACCTCGGAGTGGGCTTACCTTTTGTAAAGAAAGACTTAAATATGGCCGCCATAAATTTCTCTCCACTTCACAATTTGAAATTGTTGTAAATAAAGTATAAATATATAGACCTACTCCCTAATGTGGTTTTTGGGAAGTTTTTATGTGGTAACAATGTTTTCCATTTCAAAACAATACTTATTCTTAGATAAAATCTGTCAAATGAAGGATATTTGTCACCAATATTATATTTTGAATAAAAATAAAAGGTCACATGACCCAGAAAACCACTGTGGTTATATGATAAGCTTGGACTTAGTTAAGTCACCATTTGTGAAATCTATTTAAGTAACAGACCTAGCTAAGACCAAAGTCTTACATTTAAGTCCCTGACTAAGCCAAAAACTTGGGTAAGTCTAAGACCCTTTGTGAAACCGGTCCCTGGTTTTGTACAATTACAAAACCAATATTTTTACTATTATTTAACCACAACAGTGTTAAATATCTTTATTATACGCATAGTTTGGTTATCTGGATAAATATATTATGTAATGGATAAATATTGGCAGACCAACCCAGTTTTGGAAAATTCAGAAAATATCAGAATTATGGAGTTATTTCACTTTTTTATATCAACCGCTTTATCTGCAAAAAATAATCTATATTTACCTAAATATTTACTTTTACTGCACTTGTTTATGAAAAAATCATCTGTGATAATATCCTTATAGAAGGGGAACTGGTGAAGATAAAAGCTTCTTTAGATTTCACCGCAATTTCTGCAATGAATAGGAGTGCAATAAAATCTACAGACTTGTATAATGCCCTTTGGTGAGGGTTCGGCCATAAGTAATCCTATCTTGGAAAAATATCAACAGGCACCATTTTCAGAGAGTAGAAAGTCTAAAAGGATTAAATTTGGTCACTGAATATGTGTCTAAATTACTTATTGTAACATCCCAAAGATAAGTTGCCTTATTACTGAATATACTGGCCTTTGACAAAAATGCTCTTTTAAACATGGTGAATATTTTGACAACCTGTTGGCTTAAAACTTCTTTAACTTTAATCAACCCGATACTTATCATGCTTAAAATAACCAAGTTATTTCAATCTCACTATTCCCTGCCCTAAATCGAAGAAAAGTGTTGGCAGGATGAGCTCCCTAAGACTATCAGAGACCTACATACTGTAGCCGGTTTATAAACTTCAACCATATTGCATATAAACTTTGCATTATCCCGCTGATACCCATCCCTGGTTATTACTCCATTACCTTGGCCCAGAATACTGGTTCTCCAATATTAGGTCAGCCATGATAATCTATTTTTTTTTTCAAGGCCAACAAGTTCTCTGAATCCACATGATTATATTCCTTGATCAAAACCGGTAGCCTAACTCGTGGTATCTCTTTCCTCAGTTTGTCCTAGAAAGGCCATTGGTAGGCGAGGTTTTGCAATGGCTTCCCCCACTGAATGGAACAGACTACCACAATCAGTCCAATCAAAGTGCACAATAAAGGGTTTCCGAAGCAAGCTAAAAAGCCTATTTGTTTAGACTAGCATATCCTCCATCATAGTACATCTCCCTGGTGGGCGCTAATTTGGATCTCAATCTAAAACATCCCTTTTACCAATAAGAACACCAAAATGACTGCATACTATGTGGCCATAATGCAAACTTGAGACAGCTGAAAAGGCCCATTTATAAATTGTTTTACAACATTTATAAATACCATACCGTTACTTAGATCATATTTGTTTACTGAAAGCTTTTCACTGTAGTTTCTGACTTAGATAGTGTCTCTGTGGAAATTCTCAATGTTATCCTCATAGGATGAAAGATTGGAATGAACATTATGGTTCTTGTTCTAAGATTAAGTGCTATAAAAGTGACTAGAATGGATTACAATATTACAAAAAAAATAAAAACATCTGAGCATATAATTCAGGTAATCACTGACATGGCAATGTTCCACCATCTTCTGTACAAATTGCATAGTACTTTCCATTATGGAAAGAAACATTATAGCCAAATAACTTCATATCAATGTAATACAATTCTGTTAATTTTTGAATGACAGTGTTTGCATTTGGGAGATAACTGAAGAATCGCAGAAGCTCTCCAGTGGTCTTGTTGTCATCTTTTTCATAGGAAATGATACTCTTGTTTTTATCCAGTACTGTTTTGTTGCCTTTTAATATCGTTGTTGTAATGTACTCCATGTCTGCATTGGCAGTCTCTGTCTTGGCAATGTATCTGCAATCAAAAGCATAAATCATTTGCATTGAATATTGCTTGGCATTATTACTTGGAACACTCCTTAACCTCTAAAAAAACTGAAGAAAGTCAATCAATATTTGACTGTATTTGGCAATACTTGTGTATTGCAACACGCCATATTAAATGTTAAGCAAAGATGACTTATTAGCTTTTTCCCAAATCGGCCCCCAAAAATGTTGACATAAAATGTAATCTTATTACTCCAAAGCATATGTCTAAAGAAATTAGGTTTAAAATCCAAATATCTTTTGATAAGTGTAAATCACACTGTTATCCTTGTAAAACATATATAACATGATAATAAAAAGTTACCCCAATTATTTGTCATTAAGAGAAACCAGGTTGCAATTAAGGAATGGTCACCTGATACGTGATTACTCAATGAACTATTCATAAATATTCTCAGGCTTAGAGTGTCATATGTTGGAGGGTAAGTGTTACAAAAGTACTGTGATTTTACTTTTATTTTATTCACTTGGGGGACGACTGTAGCGTGCCAAGGTGGTGTTACCCAAAGTTTCAAGTGGTAGTGGGCTCTTAAGTTTGGGATTGGATCTGCTGCAGTACAAGTATATGCAAACACTTATTTTATCAAAACATAAACTTTATTCATATGAAACAAGTTTGAAAGCAATACTCCTAGGCTGGAGTTGATTGACAGAATTATATAAATGTGTAATCAACTCATCAAAATCCCTGAAAATCCAAACATAATACTCTAGCATAGAAATAGTAAATCTAAGACATCAAAAACCTCTAACGAACCCTACTGCTTTGTCCTTCACATAAGGCATGGATATCAAAACCTGCACTGCCAAATGGCTAGGCTTCAATCTTAAACAAACACTTGGTTTCAGACTATGCAGAAGGAAAGACTGATTCTGACATCTCTAATTACAAATCTATGTCATGTCAATAACAAAGGAAACATAGGCAAGATATTCCAAACCAAAAACCTCAAAGTAAATTACATTCTAGTGAAAGACAAGTATGTTATTTTAAATCAACAACCTCAAAGTAAATTAAATATTAATGAACATAATATTATGAAATCACAACTTTAGATTTCACCCTGAAGTTGAGAAACTTTAGATATTAATACCAATTAATTTGAACTCTCCCAAGTTTTCAGGTTTGACCCTGAAATCAAGAAAACTATGTATTATTAAACGTAGGTTCTATCTTGTAGCATTAAAATATATACAGCATCCCCATGCAGGACATCCTCACTGGGTTTGACCCCCAACTCCTCCAAAAACTTCCAATTACATATACCATCTAAAGTTTTGGTTTGACCCCCAACTCCATCAAATCTACATCATATTAGTAAACTTTAAATTCTAAAACTAAGCTTTGGGTTTAACCCAAAGATAATCACCACTTAACTATCAGGTTTTACCCTGAAATCACCAAACATTGCCATCTTCCTTCCGGTGCAGCACCTGGCTCTCTAAAATCAACCCACAATTGGTGATGCAATAGTAGTGATAAATGAAAAAAACTCAAATGCTTTAAGGAATTTCTAAACAGAGAGTTTTCTGTCGATTTGGTTTGCTGATTTGTAGTATAAGATATATTATGATCTAAAGAGTACTGAAAATGGTTAATTGGTTTGACATTTTGTAAGAATAGTCTGTATTATAACTTATCATAAATATAATCACAGCACAAAGCCAGATAATCCTTGGAAATGATGGAAACCATCACTTATTTGTCCACTGGGCAAATATTGCTTCATTCCATTATTAAAGGTGTATATTGAGATTTTTAAAATGCTCTAATTTTAGTTTTCCTTCTTTAATAACCTGTTATAATACCGACACGAGAAATATGTTTTGTTTCAGTTCTTCTCAAGATTGGAGCCAAAAAAAATATAAATGTTGTTAATGGTGTTTTTGTCAAAACAACCCACAAGAAGTAATTACATTTGTTGTCTGATTTAGTTGTAAGTTATTATTTGAGCACATGCTAACTTGTTGGAGAGTTAAAATTTTTGTGAATATATTGTTGATGCACAATACCATCAGCTTTAAGGAAGAGTGTAAATATTATTTGTAGCAGTCAAAAGGATTAGTTATAGTACCCAAATAACAAGTCAGGGAGCTACACTGGCTTAGTGGTAACACACTTGCCTCCCACCTCTGAGGTCTGCAGTTCAAACCTCGGACCTTATGTGGGTAAGTTGGTAGTTGCTTACTGATGGTCGGCAATACAGAACCTTGACCAATGGTATGTATTTGTTTGCTCCGCCCATAAAAACTATCTGTTATGATATAACCTGTCAGGGGTTGAAAGCAATGTAACATGCCAAATAAATAAATAAACAACAACTCATAGGAGCCTAAAGATTATTTAAAGTAGACTTATAGCTACAAATGAAGACATGAATGATGAGTAAATCAAGGAATTATTACTAGCAAATAAATCTTAAACTTATAGTCTTTTTTCTACTAAATATAATTTGAAATATCCTTATATTGTCTAATTTGTAAAAGAGAAAAAAATTATTATCCATTTGACCAGCACTGTGTTTGAGAAACATAAAAATACTGATAAGAGGTTCTGTCTTTTCCCCCAGAGGAGTTATGGCTGATGTGCAAAAAGAGCAAATAAAGAGATATTGAGACAAAAAATGCTCTTCTTTTAATAAAGCCTTTATAGGTATGAATGGACATTGCTTGAAAGATCAGTTTTGAGATCATGCTGCCCAGGACACTTGTTTGAAAATGACCTTGGCCATTCCCACCTATTTTATGGTTATGAATGTGAGCTCACGATGTTAAAATATACTGTTTAAGTAAAATATTAAAAAATTTCTTCAAAAAAATTAACTTAAAAAATAGTCAGTACAATTTGGGACAGACATACTTATTTTCCGAGGTTATTAAATTGTCTAAAAATAGAACAATGGAATATATCACAGCATTTGGGAGATATTGGAAATGAAAAGATTAGTCTTACAGGCCTTGATGATTTTGCTCCTGAAAGCAAAATTGGGTTGGTTGGGGCGGTTTCACAAAGCCTCCTTTGGAAAAGACCTCCTTTAGTAAAGGAAGGTCATTGTTATTCCTTTTGGAAGGACACCTTAAAATTCAGTTTCAAAAAGCCTCCTTTAACTCTCCTTACCAAAGGTCTTCCTTGAAACTTAAAGAGGGACCAAATGTTCTTTAAAGTTATTAAATATTCCTTGAAGGACACTTTCTTAAATTTAAGGTAGATCCTTGGCTTCCTTAAAATTTAAGGGGGTTTTCAAGGTCTCCTTTAAGAAAGGAGGCTTTGTGAAACTGAGATTTTTAAAGGGGAAGAAATTCAAGGAAATCCTCGAATTTAAGGTCACTTTTATATTAAGGAGGTTTCGTGAAACCGGCCCCAGGAGCCAACCTTGTGAGGATGAGATGCACAGATTATATATTTAACCAGAGAACTCGGGGAGCACATAGATCTGCCAAGAAATGTTTTATTTAAGAAACAGCTCAGTAATAAGTAAATGCAAAAAATCCGGATCACTCTCAAACTTTAATGGGATTTTAGTTGGATGAAGATCCATCTTCTCATTTTTTTCATGAATATCCCATCAGTAGTAATCCTGCTAACTAACAAACAGATGAACTGTATTGAATTTAATAACTACTTGGCACAGGTATAACCGGGATATTTGATTTTTATCTGATATTATTTTATATCTAAGCAGTTATTTGTATCACTCTCAAAATTAAATGGGATATCTTTGTCAGATTAAGATCCATCGTCTCATTTTTTCATTTTGGGATTAGAGAAAAAATTAGTACATACACACGCATAGACATAATTAGGTCAAAGACATTTCTTTGTGGATAATAAGATAAATTAATAGACATACATATTACAAAGACACATACAAATATAATAAGGTCAAAGACATCATTTTGTTGGTAGAGGGACAAATTCTATACAAACATTACTTAAAGCTCTTAATCAGTGCAGGCTTCGTGTTTTACATGTCTAAGTTAATGTTGTAAGGATTAAAAAGAAAAGATTAGAAAAAAATGATGTAAAATAAAGTATGAAGTTTCTTACCTATAGTTTACACTGCATGGAAAACTTCTATTGTAGATGCTATCCCAATGATAATGCCATCTCTTATGAGCCATAAGAATGTCGGAAAATTCTCTGAAGAATTCCATCACCCGTGTCTCTGAAGGAATTGTGGAATTCTCCAGTTTATGTCTTAAAAAGTTTTTTGCAAAGAAAGACTCAAGTCTTTTCAAAGGATGCCGTACAGTTAGAATTGTAAAGTAATGCTCCAGTTTATAAAATGCTACTTTTAACAGTGTTTCATTCAAGACTTCAAGACCAACCTCCTTATAACGTGGTTTGTCAAAAGTCCCCAATTGACCTCTTTGGATTGGCGAATTGTCAAGAAAAAGATCTCTCCAAGAGGTACATCCAGTTTTCTGAACAGGTTTTAAAATCACATGGTGAATATCATCCACAACAAAGTCAGCTATTTTAATATCTTCCTGTGTAAGATCTTTTAGGTGCTTTGACAGAAGACCTAATTCTGCACACTGGGATTTCAAATGGTTTATACGCTTCTTTTGACGATCTAATACCTCTGAAAAGTGACAAATTAAACAGTAAGGTTATCATGGATTATGTTCAATATATACAGTATGTTTACTGGAGCGTTTAACACCTTTGTGTAATATCATCAGAGGCTGCGAGTCGACGACAAATGTTGTCACACCATGGATTTGAACGTATGGTCATAGGGTTGAGAGTGGTATAGAAAAACTTGTTAACCACTTCTATGTGAAAAAACAATTGTGCAAGCATATAGTATGCTTCAGCAATAATTATATCATGGACTGTATCAGTACTGGATCATGGACAGAAACAAACATGTCACATGTTGAATAACCCTTACAACCTACTGGATCACATTCAAAATTTCCAGTACGGTTGAAAGGATGGTAAGTATGGTCCTGCAGCAATGCAGCACGTCTTTCAGCAAATTACGACCATTGGACCTATCACAGTCTCCCAAAGGAGTGCCCCCCCATTAAGAATAAGCCATAAAAGATATCCAAAAGCTAAAATAAAATTTTTATCTTTAACTTTGTTCATTAATTTTGCATTGATTTTAATACAACAGAAATCAGCAAGAAGCTCTGTAAGAGTATATGTATCTGATGATATATACAACACATTTTTATTCATTACATTCTTTTAGAATTATTTAATTATTCATTTCCTCTTATTTTTGTAATGCATTAAATCGCTAAAAATGTAATCATAATAATAATAATTTTAAGGATAGTAACATACTAATAAACTTAAACAATTACCTGTCCATCTCTCACTGTTTTTGTCAAACATAACCTCAAAATTGGTGACGATGTCAGAATTGTTCATCAATAATAGAACTGCAATAGTGAAAAGACTTGTTAGCAATAACACTGAAAAAGGTGCATGATCCTTCCAAACAAAAGCCATGCCCGCTTATTTAATAATAAAGTCACAATAAAGGTATTATGATATTGTTCAACACCTCTCTGTCAAAGGATAAATAAGGCATTACAGGTGAAGAATAATTTGCATATATCAAGTCACTAAATAAAAATTCATAATTTTGGATCAATTATCAATAAAGATTTTGAAATATTCTCTATGATGTGTGAAGGAAGTGAAATCGTTTATTGTTGCAGCATGTTGACTTCATATTTATCAAGCTTTTAGAAAAGTTATTTATTACAAGCAGGTTATAATTCAAACGTGATGAATAACCCTTTTTTATAAACTCATACTGTTGTTGCACCAGAAAAGGTGTTGCACATAGATACTGTGAGGTGAAGTTATGGGAATTTATTGGGTATTTTATGCTAATAGGTTACACCGTTTTGTGGGATATTTTCTGTGTGTATTTGATATCCGCTTGAATACCTTGTTCTTGTTTCAACTCCTGCAACTTTATAAATGGACTTTGTAAATAGATTTATTACAAAGTAGAATCTCTGAATTTATGATGTGAGAGAGCTTGTCATAAAACAGAGGTCATGACCTTTTCTTGTCAAATTGCAAGATGCATTAAATTCATCGACAGAGACACGACAGATCACTACATAAGATTCATCACTATGTCACAATCCTGCATAGAGAGTAGAAGTTGTAGGTTGGTTTTTATTGTAATTTTGTGAAATAAATAATCTAAGGTATAAGAGAAGGTTTTCCCTCTTTAGATACATACATACCCCGCCTTGTTCACCCAAATACAGCCTTGGCCAACATATCTTTAATTGGTATCCTAGTTTCTTCAACTATGAACGTAGTTATTGTCCCACTTGTTGATCACTGACAGTTTTCTATCCCCTCTTATCAAGAATGTCTCACTTTCTAGAACATTATTTAACATTAACATATGTTTCCGTTTTTGAAAATATCTATATCACACACAATCTACAGAGAATGTACCAAGGGACAATGGGTACTCAAAAATGAATATGGCCTTACTAGAGGTTTTTCTCACAATGTGGAAATGATGAACTCCACATTTGAACCATGTTAAAACATGAATAAGATATCCGCATGAAATATTCCTTGGACAGCCTTGTTGCAGCAGTGGGTTATATTATTTCTATGCTTTTGAACAAAAGTTACATATTTACATATGTCGACTGAACATTAAAAGGTAGAAAATAAATATATAATTTTGGAAAAATGTCTATTTCCTTTTTCAGGGTATCCTGCATGATGCTATTTCCTTGCAAATGCTCTGGTGTGGTGTTTACAAGCATTTACTCTGACTAATATTGTTTTCCTGTACAGTAAGAAAGGAATACATATCTTAGGCAAAGTCTTTTGATGCTCCCACAGTTTGGAATGATTTACCTGATGATTTTCATTCTTCTCCAACTCTTGCTTGTTTCAGGAAAAAAACTGAACTCATATCTGTCGAAAAAGGCTTTCCCACCTTAGTACATAAACTATCCGACATCTCTGTGGTACTGACCTGGCTATGTTTATGGAATGATGGTTATAGAATAGATTTTTGGTGTTACACATGAGAGTGTGCCTTGGCAAAGACAAAGCACAATAAAAGCCTAGAATAGAATGGAAGCCGAACCTACCATCTGAGTATTAGTTGACATCACGTCTGCATTCAATAACATCATTCTACTCTTATCAGTTGTCTTTCAGCATGGTTTGATGTTGGCGATTCTCTGGTCAAGTGGTTTACTTCCTACCTCTGGTACCCACAATCTTTAATGTTTTGATTTTGAGTTTGCTTCTTGGTGTACAAAGCGGTGTGAAACTTTATTTGATTATTTCATTATTAGTTGCCATATTGGTATCGAATCATGTATTAACAATATAAACAACAAATAATAATAATAATGAAAAGTATAGAATACACATACAAGAATATTGTTTATTGCTGTATACAAGTGGACAAAATTACTAATTTGTACACATAAAATTTATCAAAAATATTCATTTCCTCATCAGTAAATATACTGTTTTTATCACACAAATGCAATAAATCCTGATATTAATATATAGATAATGGTCAAGTTTGCCCTCGATTATGTAAACTTAATGGCCTGAGGCCCAACGGGCTAAAGGGTCATTAAGTTTACATAATAGAAGCGCCTCAAGGTAATTATCTATTATAAACCCTGTGAATTGAAAGCAATTTATTAATTCAATAATTCAACACCTTTTACTAAATGATCACTCCAGAAAATCTTTGCAATGTTTCCTGGTGTATATACCATATGTACCTTTTACTAAATTAGTTCTATGTTATTTTTATTTCAATACACAATCAACATTGTTTCACCATGTGTATCACTAGTGTGCCTTTATGGGAAAACATAAGTTTGAATATAGTCTGACTGCCACAAAGTTTAACCATGGATAATGATAATAGATAAAACTGGATCTGTGACTTACAGAAAGCACTTTCTAACAAAATTTACATTGGTCATATAACAATGACAATTTGTTGTGGTGAGTTTTTCATGTTAAGATATGGATCTGTGCTTACTTTAAGACAGTAACCTATTATTTTTGTGCCTCAGGTATTGAAAGTACCAGAAACTGGAAAATTATTTGCTTGTTTTATTTTGTGTTGAAGTTTTCTTTGTCTGTAAAGTTTGAATCAAGAAAAAATGACTCCTGGAAAAAATGTTACCTGGAACAAATCCTCATACAAAGAATGCCTACTCCACATTTTGCATTCCAGAAATACCTCCTATGAAAATTAATGCATCAATTTAGAACAAAATTTATTTCAACCACAAGCAGTGTTTCATGTTAGAAGTATGTAACAAACTGTAATAAGGTAAATTAATATCTTTGTTTTTAACTTTCAGACATTGAAAATTTAAATTAAATTTAAGTCCAGCAATAATGTATTTCAGTACTGCATAATAACTACACATTTTTCCCATTTTACTTGAGCTTAAAAATTCCTTTCATGTGTCATAATTTGGATTTTACATTAACAACAATGTACATTCTGAGACAGTAAAAGCACTCCTTTTAATGTAGTATGCTGGGTTGGAATTTAAAAATGAGTTTCTTTGGAAGGTAGCTGCTCCTTTGATTAAGTACACAGAAGATTATTGTAAAGTCCGAAAAAATATTCGACTTTATAAATTAAATTGCTAGCTTTGTATTTTTCACAAGGTATTGTTTTCAAGGAAGTAGTTTTCCATGAGATATTTTTCTATGCACTCTGAATGTCATGCACAATTAAAAAGCATGATCCTCCTACTGGGCACATTGAAGCAAAGGCTGAAGGTTGTCAGAGACACTTTTCACATGTGTTGAGTTGCACAACATACTAAGGACACATCAAGGTAGACTAGGCAGGGCTCACAAACCAGCAGTTGACATAGTAGAAGATAGCACATGAGTACAGCAGTACATGAGCCTGGTGAAAACAATAGTAATCCTTTGTAGGAGGTAAAACATCAGCAAGACCTACTAAAAGATTACTTCAATCGAGTTTGTGCATTGGCTAAGCAGGAAGACAGGATCTGAGACGTGAAGAGCAACAACCCTGGGAACAGAAGAGGCTCGCATCTATCAATCTTTTTCAGGACTACCCAATTACTCCAAGGTGTTTTTTTTTATCTAGTGTTGCACCAATGTGACACAAATTTCCAACAAATTTTCCAAAAATCTGCGACAAATTCCCAGCAATTCTCAAAACAATTTCCAAACAAATCACAAGCTCCATAACCATTTTTCAAAATGTCCAAATTTGTAAACCTTCAAATTTTGTTCAGCTTTCAAAAGGGATTAAAGTTCAAAAGTATACAAAAATTAAAATTTTTCTATTGCTTTTTCTTTAAAAGTGAAGTGTCACAATCTTTTTATAATTTCTAGAATAAAGGTCAAAAAGAAAGATCAAATCCAAAGGTCAAAATATTTTGAAAATTGATAAAAGTCTTCTCCAACTTTTACAAAGTTTGAATCCACTGAAAATAAGTCAAACTTGTTGCAAGATCAAAGTATTTTTCATATATGAAAATTTAAATGTTTTATTTCTTGTGTATTAAGGGCATCAGGGTTGGGGTCAATTACACAAGTAATTGAGTAATTAATTACAATTTTTGCACAATTGTAATTGTATTTGTAATTGATTTTTTAAAAAACTGAGTAGTTATATTTGTAATTGTATTTGCAAAATTTACACTGTAATTGTAATTGAATATTTTGAATTTCAATTACACTGCATACTTAGCATTCTGAATTTTAATGTTTTAGACTTGAAAGTCCCCTATACAGACTTGAAAGTAAATGTAAATAGTGTTTTTAAACAAAAGTGGCAAGCTCAATGGAATGCGTGTCCTGATAATAAACTATTCCAAATAAACCCTACTGTAGGAGATTTTTATGTTTGGACGGGTTTATCTCGTAGGGAGGAAATAGTCATAACTCGAGCCTGTATAGGACACACTTATTTCACGCACAGTTATCTGTTGAAAGGTGAAGATATGCCCTGGTGCATTCCATGTCATTGTCCCGATACAGTCAAGCATATATTATTAGACTGTATTGACCTACGTGACACTAGAATTAAATATTACAGAAATATAAACTCAATGAAAAATTTATTTAATGAAAATATTTTTAATGTTATCAATTATTTAAAAGAAGTTGGTTTGTTCAAAAAGTTTTAATTAATTTATTTTGTTCTCTGTTCCTCATGTTAATTTATTCTGTAAAATCTAGTCTTGTATAATATTGTGATAGTTATATTTTGGTTTTTTATTCATTCTTTTCTTGTTTATGTTTTTCTAGCCTCTCTATAAAATTATTTTGTAATAGTTAAACTCCATTATTATTTTTATGTTTTATCTTATTTGATGTTCTCTTTTACTTTTGTTTTATACTTATCTTTTTTGTCTTCTAGTCAACTTTAATAATCTTGTGATTTGTTTTTTTGCCAATTATTGTGTATTTGTATATATTTGTTTGTTGTAAATATTAATTAGTGTATTTATTATTTTATTTTTTTAGTGCAGTATGACACACTTGTGTTTTTGCACTTAAATTTTAATTATCTATCTATCTGAATTTAAGCTTCAGCATTCATCACTATAAATCATTGTATTTTTTCTATCATCCTTTAACCTATATAACTATGATGTGAAGCCATCCCATTACACATATTTAGCACTTAGATCAAGTCTTATTAACAAATGTAAACAAGAGGGATTGCTTTGAGTACTTAGTGTATATGTATATCTTAACATAATACAGATATAATCCATTGTACATGGAACATTGTTGGGTGATTATGTCATCAGGCATTGTGATGAGATTAGCAAAGTTGTGCCTTGGCTAGTTATGTGGTGATCAGTGTATCTACCAGAAACAAAGAAAACATTAAATGGGGGTTTCAGTATCACAATGGGTTTATCATTTAACACCCATGCAAATCCAATTTCTAGTTAACATTATCTGTACATTTTCAAAGTGATTGTAAAATATACATATATTTATATATTACAGAACCCAACTGAAATAGATCTGTAGTATTATGCATATGAATTTACACTGTGCATATTACACAGACTCCCAAAATAACAACATAGTAGATTTTAAATTAATACATATATATATTTTTTAATACAAAGATTTTTGTGTTTTTCATCAAGAGAGCGCAAATTAACATAAAACTTAACATAAGGTACAAATCACTGTAAATACTTATATGTAAATAAAAGAATATCAGAAAGACACATAAAACTCAGAAGTTTTATAAAAATGCTATACTTTGTTACTTATGTTAATCCCAAAAACACATATCCAATATATGACTCTTGTATTGATTGAATTTTAATTGAACTTTCCCTTGTAATTGTAGTTGTAATTGTAATTGAATGAAAGGAGTTGTAATTGTAAGTGATTTTTCTCAGTCTATTGTAATTTTAATTGTATTTGTAATTGACCACTGGTAATTAAAGAAGTAATTGTAATTGACCCCAACCCTGAAGGGCAAGTGTTTGTTGTGGGGTGGTGTAATATTTCTTTGTTTTGGGAATTTTTTTAACATTCAGCTTGCTCAGACTGATGGTGCAATCTAGCTGTCTTGAGGTTTTGGGTTGTTGCTCGTCAACTATGTAGGAAGACTGTGGTCCTAAGGGATGTTGCTGTACTTTGGGTACCACTTGGCTGTGCTGAACTTGTTAGATGGTCTGGTTTGCTGGCAACTGGGTTTTTGGAAGAGTCAAGATGTATTCTCTGCCAGTTGCTGTGGCTGCTGCTGATAACTCGGTGGCACATATGTGATAGTGTAACTGGAATGTAGGTGCTAGGGGCTGACAGGTCCTTATCTATGTCCTGTTCTCTATCACACCTAAACGTTTCACATCCTCATTTCTGAAAGTTTGAAAGGCTCTTTCCTCCACATTTTGAAATTCAGGTAGTATTCAGGTAGGTCAGGTGGTTGCAGTAGGCTTTTCTGGTGGTCTCCTGCCTGGGTAAGATGTGGGCATAGTCTTCATCTGGGTAAATTGATACATGACCAGCTGGTCGACTGATGAATGCTTGGACACTACTCTGGTACTGTCAGTGATGTAGGTGGATGGCTCGTGTGTTGTGTCAGAGAGGATGCTGGTCTCCATAAACATGGCTCCCGACCAAGCTTGGTCTATAATCATGTCTGTTTCTTATCTACTTATTTGTTTTGATACATGACTCAAAAACTATATATCGTATCAGTTTCATATTTTCTCACAGGACCAATAATGATATAAGTAACTGTGACATTGGCCTAAACGGACAACATCATAAATCAACAAAACAGCTTTTACAGATATGTGTACAAGACAGTTCATAACCAAAAACCAAAATATTAGTCATAAAATTGTCTACTGACAAAAATGTTGTTTTAGGATACAAATGGTGGCTGACACATTTCCCACGACCCCCCAAGTCAGTAAGAAATAGTATGGGTTTAAAATTATTTTTATTAATATATATAACCATTTTTGCAACATATAATACACCTGAAACATGACAAGTAATATGATAAACTGTGTCACCTGACACACAAGAGATACAAGTATGACCCAAAAATTTTCAAGAATCTTATGTCAACCCTCCCCCCACTTCAGGGCAGTAAACAAGTTTAATGCCCTGAAATACTAAATATCAGATGTTCTCAGAAATTGTCAAGAGCCAAAAATGAAACATTAACAGGTGACATAGCAAGCCGTCTGCAATACTTTATAAATTTAATTCATAATGTCCTAATGCAAAGTTTACTGTAAATGAAAAATTGCATGGCTTGATATAAGTGTATATATTATACAGATATGTATATAATCACAAGATCTTACCAGATAAATGTAAAATAAATGTCTGCCAAACACCAAACCTAAAGATAAAGGAAACGTCTGTAAGTATGCCGGAAATACAATTTTCACTCTGCCATTTACATGTTGGACAAACATCTGATTTATACATATGTACTCTGTGGAATCTACACGTGGAACTTACTGTATGGTCTTTATTTTATATTGATATTTTAGTATTTTATGTAACTTTACAAGTATTTTTAGTATATTGTATGGTAATCGTGTGTTTCATTGACATGTGATGTTAGTTCTGTTGATATAAGCTTGTCGGTTTGAAATATGTACAACTTGCGTTCTGGCAAGCAAAATACTGTTATACCCATTGAAATTCAATTGGCAGAAGATAAAAACTTTATTGAAACATTAGTGAAAAATAATATTGTGTCGGACATTGACAACAATATGTCGGATTCTGAGGCATCTGTGAGCGAGTTGGACTGTAGTGGTCTGATGAATAATTCGGATGAACAGACTTCGAGTCCAGTTAGCACGAAAAATTCTGCTGGAACTTCTCAAACTGTAACAAGTGACACCCCACATTCTGAACCGGTTATCCAGCAACTTATAAATGCCAGAATTCTTGACCAATTAGAAAAAATTGGCGATAGATTGGATAAGATTGAAAGCAAAGAATGTAAGAAAACGGCAGATAAATCAAAAATTAAAAGTTCTGCAAACAAAGTGGTGCAAACAAAGAAATCTTCCGCTAAAGTTCAGCAGCCATGTCAAAAATTGGCCAGTGTCAAAACGTTACAACCTCATTCAATGGCAGATGAAACATTACTGCAACTTAGGGTTAATGGTGGCTGACAAAGTTATTAAACATGTTAAATATTTTCACATAATCTCTATACTTTACACCAAAAATAAGTTATATGAGAAGTGAAGTTGCACTTGGGACTGTTTAATTACTGTGTTATGACAACCCATGACAGGGAAAGTGTTAATATAACCTAAAAAACTTTTATAGCCTACATTCTCCATCAAAAGAGGGAATCTTTGGCACTTCAACCTGAAAATAAAAAAAAGAGATAGGATTTTAGAAATGGATGAGCATATATTTTCACACAAATCATTAACATGGCATGTTGTAGTCTGTGCATATGGCATAGTATTTTCCATTATGAAAAGAAACATTGTACCCAAATAACCTCATATCAAGGTAATACAATTTTGTTAAATTCTGAATGACACTGTCTGCATTTGGTAGGTCACTAAAGAATCGTAGCGGCTCTCCAGTGGTATTTTTGTCAGCATGTTGATAGGCAATGAAGCTTTTGTTCCTCTCTTTTATTGTAGTGTTGCCCTTTAATATTACTGTGGCAATGTACTCCATATCTAAACTAGCAGTCTCTATCTTGGCAATATATATATCTGAAACCAAAAGATAATTTTATATAGATACAACTAGAACAGCAAATAGAATAATGCTGTTGAATTCTACATGCATAGCCGGGGCCACAGTGGCAGAGTGGTAACACTCTCGCCTCCCACCTCTGAGGCCGGGGTTTGGTTCCCGGCATGGCCTCAAGTGGGAAAGCTGGTAGTTGCTTGTCGTTGGTCAGCAGTTTACAGTACAGAACCCTGACAAACTATATGTACTGGTTTCCTCTGTCCTTCCAACTACCCCTCGTGATATGACCTGCACACTGTTGAAAACGCCGTAAAACCCCAAATAAATAAATAAATAAACATGCATTGCCCGTTGGTCAACAAATGTAAAACTATAAAGAATAGTAAACAAATTTAATCTGTTCAATGCAAGTTTGTGAACACAGCAGCCACACACTTCTGATGTTTGCAGTGAAAAAAATAAGTTATTCCACCTATAATCTGGACAGTCATAGAGAAAGTTTGAGAGCTTGGAACATTAATTCATTTAGTTTGGGTTTTATGTTTCTTTTAACACTGTACAGGTCATATCACAATGGGTAGTTTTATGGGCAGACCAAACCAGTACATTCAATTAGCCAAGGTTCTGTATTGTAAACTGCTGACAATAGGTAAGCAACTACCAACTTTCCTACAGGCACGTGTGTTACCACTGTGGCCCCTGAGAGTTTGGAATAGACAACCACATACCAACATGTTGCATTCTCAATATACAGGTCTCTGTTTGCCAAGGTGTTATTAAATTTTAGACCGTAAAGTACTGAGTCAGTCTCTTTTAGTATGACAAATGATTTATATGATTATTCAAATAATTATGCAACCATAAGTCCATGTGGTGTTCATGTTTACCACTCAGTGTTGCGATAAGAATTCAAACTAACAGATTAAAGTAACAATATGTAAAACAAGGTCAAAAGGGGTGTCAGTCTACTAGAGTGAGTTGCAAAGCCACCAGAGACACAAGTAGTGCACTGAAGCAGTCACTCATCCCAGTACTATCATAGCCCATTGAACTTAAGTTCAGTGAAGAATGCTGCTCCACAAGTCAAGAAAAAACAAGAAAAAAGCGGGATAGTTATAAACGCAAGCCTCTCTAGAGTTCATGTTTAGTAAAGTATAAATATCTTTCATACCTGTAGTCTACACTACATGGATGACTTCTGTTGTATAAACTGTTCCAATGATAATTCCATTCCCTATGAGTTAATACATTGTTTGTAAATTCCTTGAAGTAATTCATTATGTGGCTCTCTGAAGGAACTGAGCCATCAAAGTAAGCCTTTGCTTTGCGTCTAAGCAAGTTATTTGCAAAGAAAGACTCAAGCCTTTTTAAAGGATGCCGTACAGTTAGAATTGTAAAGTAATTCTCCAGTTTATAAAATGCAACTTCTAACAGAGCTTCATTGAAAATTCCCAGGCCAAGTTCCTGATATCGTGCTCTTTGAAAAGCTCCTACACGTTTTCCGTTGATTGGTGAATTGTCAACAAAAAGACTTCTCCAAGAGGTACATCCAGTTTTCTCAACCGCATTTAATATGACTTGGTGAATGTCATCCACAAGAATGTCAGTTCTTCTAATTTCTTCCCATGTAAGTTTCCTGAGTGGTCTGGAAAGGCCTAATTCCAAACACTGGGATTGCAAACTGGTTAGGCGCCTCTTTTGACGGTCTAATATCTCTACAAAATGATGAGATTACACAGTAAATTTAGTATGAATTCTGCCTCATATAATTGCATTGTAATTGTTTATGCCCCCAAGGTCATACTTAAAAAAATGAATTATTCTTCTGCAATGAAAATAATGGCAATACATATCCAACAAAAATTAAAATAAATTTATATAAAGATAAATTATCTTCTTTAAAATAAAAATATCCCTGTTTTACTTTTTCCTGTCAGATTTTTATCAAATACTAAAGTTTTTAGTGTGAATAAGACATTTCATTTCTACTAAATTAGCATCAACAATTTTCTGAACTTCAGTGGCATCTTTGAGAAACTGATCAATAATCACCTCTCTGTTCAATTATAATTTTAAAAATGAATTTTTAGAATAGGCTGGATAACAAGACACTTAAAGTTTTGATTTAATCGCCGCTATTTGTCAGTGTGCATATTTATTGCGCAGTGACAATGGGCAGTAATTAATACAGACGTCTGAGATTCTCTGTCTGTGTCTGTATATGTGTGTGTGCCAGTTTCCCAAGGTCAAGTGAAGGTCATGGATAGAGAGTACTAAGGTCAAAGGTCATATGGTTAGCATAACATCAAATTATAGGTTTGTGGAATTTTATTTACATGTTAGTAAAGTTATAAATGGTACAATGTAAATGAACTTCCACAAATCTATAATTTGACATTATCCTAACCATATGACCTTTGACCTTAGTACTCTCTCACCTTTGAGTTTGGCAAGACCCTATCTCCACCATTGAATAAGACTGTATGCTCTTCTTTTTGCAATTCTCACTGTATGGATTCACGTATGAGAGCAAAAGTAGCAGGAATGATGGAAGGAGCTAATGAGGCATTCTGGAACTAAGTCCAAACAGCAGAGCTTCGCCAAAGGCCATGTGCTATAATATGCTGCAACTGAACATTAGTGTCATAAGCTAAAGTATGTCCAGAACGCCTGAAGGTATGGAAGCCATGGCCAAGTAAAGGAATGCCAATGTGCTCCAGAACCTGGATTGATATTTTCTTTTCAAAATAGCCCTTTTTGTACTAACCTCCAAACAAATTGCATAAATTGCCTCTCATTTTTCTTTTGAAATACTCATGGTATTGTACTCCTCATCAATGTCAATACAGGTCAAGGGTTTAGTGTGAGCGGTCAATTTGTCATAGTTAAAAGGCAGACAGAATTCGCCCAAGAGCACATAAACACACATGTAAAAGCTTGGTGTGCCTTAGATTTAGGTACCACTGCTATGTAGTCATCGATGTAGCATCGTACTCTCATTCCCTCCTTTGCCATAATGTATGCTATTGCAGCTGACAAAATATGAAACGATGCAGATCCTTGCATCCAGCCAAATGCAATCCCTACGTTGACGTAGAATGCATCACGTCACTTGTTACCAAACTTAAGGCTATCAGCAGGGTTTACCCTAAGATTCCTGAAGGCACGAGTTACGTCCACCTTAAATAGCATTGCATCTTAACTACATTCTATTATATCTCTCGCAATATCATCCATTGTGGGGAATTTTAATATGAAAGGTGAGCCATCAAAGTTGTCCTTGCCTACATGGCTATTCACAGAATAACCGTATGGGTGAGATAAATTTAAAATAACTCACCTTTTGTCAGTGTCCTTGGATCTAGTTAACTTTGGGAACAATGAAAATGTTCATGATTAATTTCCTTCACTGGGCCTAAGACTGCACCAAGACTAATTTCTTTGTCAATATACTCTTGTACTTGTTCTGCATACTGATGGGCAGAAAATGGTGTGTAACTTCAGTATTATGTAATTTTTTGGGATTAATTAAAGAGCGCGGGAAATCAAACTTGATGTACTGGATAACTCTTTTATCCGAATAATTTGCAAGATATTTTTCCCATGCTTTATAATTAGATAGGCCTGATTTTCTGATCAAGTTTGCAACTTCTAATAATTTATCCACCGAATTTAATTCAACCGGCTCTTTATCTGGTCCTATAAAGCAACAATCCGTATTAGTCTGTGACAGATATCTGACGTTTTTGTCGGGATAATTAAAATCTCTTGGTATATTTGGTAATATAGTTGGGTTTTCAACTCGTTCGGGTGCTGTGTTTGATTCAATAGAATTGTCTTGATTGGAACTGCTCTCACGACTATCCGAACAACTATACCCCAGTGTGTCACATTCAGTTTGCTTCATGATACCAGACCTCCACTGTGTATCATTGTCTTTAATTGTATCAATAATCACCTCCAAGTACGTCTCATAACTACAGTTATAATACTGCCATGGATGTAGGTCTTTGCAATAATTGGCATATGTTAAATGCGTATCAAGGTTTAAATCCCAATCATTATGAAACTTCATTAATTGAACTATTGTAATATGACAGTTAAAAGTTTGTAGTACTTGCAAATAACCATTAGGCAGGTGGGCGCAGGGTATTAAGTCATAGTTGTAATTTTCATGGTTAAACCACAGGTAATAAAAACCAGTCACCACATAACCATCTGTGTATTGGGTATATGTTATGTTAACCATCTGACCCCTAAAAGGAGCTAAACCATTCAGTGCGGTTAATGTGACTGTATTAAGTCCTTTTGTATTCTCCCCAGCTTCAGAAGTTACACAGTGCCCATCCACCCCATAAGGTAGCAGTATGTGGGAATACTGGCCCTGGCTATTATCTAACTTGATTAACACTCTGTCAACCGAACTTATATGACTAGTATAATTATTACTATTACTATACTTATTTACATCCTCAACAGTATCTGTTCTTACAAAATCATTATAGTATGCATTGCTATATGACATTTCATTGCTTAATTCAACACTACCACCAAAACAAAGTTCATTTTTAGAAACTTTATAACTGATTTTACTAATGTCATTTTTTGTACCAAACAGTTCATTTACACGTTCGTGTAAGTGATCACTATTATTTATTTCATTCTGCTGATTCAGATCTTTATTAATATGTTCAAGTCTATTTCTTTTTAAAGGTCCCTGAAAGTCATAGGAAGTTGAAGTGTCCGATGGGTGGTCAGGGGTCTGACCTGGATCCTATTTAGTTGTGGCTATCTTATGTTCCTGATTCCGACCAGAGCTACGGGAAGCACACCTGAATTTTGGATACATCACCTACCTTCAATGTAAAACTTACACATTTTTGGCTTCTGACCAATTTAAGCTACACAATTGGAATTATGCACTGCCAGCAGTGAGTTATTTATTCTATTGAGAGACCACTGCATGGAATCAGTCCAAGTCAACCTTCCTTCTTCTATATCTGTCATGGACACAGCCCAAGCTGACCTTACCGCTGGCCAAGGTAGGGATAGCACATCACGTATCACCATTGACATTTGTGTTAGGATATTCCTTAAAGTTGTATTGTCCTCAACAAGCAGAATGTTATTCAACTGCCCAGAAATCCACTGGGTCATGTTTAGCTTGTCGTATGCAGGTTTCTTAAAATGAAGGCCTCCTGTACTGAGGGCTAACTAAAGAGGCATCTGTGACACTATACCCCCCTGATTTTTTCTAATGTTGCTGGTCTTACCTGGTAAGGCTTCCCGGTCAGCCTGATCTTTATATTGAGCCAGCAGATGTGAAACGGCTGAAGAAATTGATGGTATACTGGCAGGCACCTTGGTGCATGTAGGTTTATTCGTGTAAGGGACCTTAATTTTTAAGGTTTCTGGGTCTTAGCATGCAGACCATGCCTTTAGTAACCTGCAATGTCATTGCTTGCCTCTATTTCAAGGCCAAGAATTTGCTTTCACTCTCCAATTTGCATTCAAGACTTGGAAGGGGTAACATCTATTTGATTTCTTCTTCTTTATTTTGCACGTGTTCTATATTTTTGGTTTATTTTACAACAACTTTAGTCAACTAGTTGCAAAGAGAGAGGAAGAAATACAATTTGCATTCTGTAAAGAGTGATGGCGTGCAAACACCCATTCAATTGCAGTCGTCGGAAGATATCGAATTCTTGAGGAACTTGCTGGGGGTAAACTCTTCTGGCCATACCCAGCAAGCTTTGGATCTAAATTCTTCCAGCAGTGAACTGGACTGTAGTGGCTGGTGGATACGGATAGTGACGATGCGAGCACTCAACCACATTCGTTTGATAGGCTTGTAGTGGATAGCCCCAGCACTTCGGCTACCAAAACAACCACTTCTGAAACACAGGCTCTCATTAATCGAAAAATTCTGCAGCAATTAAGTTCCATTGGTGAGAAATTGGATAAAATAGAGCAAAAACAGTTAAAAAGACGCTAGGTCCTCATAAATCTAAAAGTGAAAGTGCTGGGACTAAACACAAGGTCGCGAACCAACCCCACAGTACACGTGGTAGTGGTAGTAGTCACTCTATAAGAATCCACACAAATGCCACAGATACACATGCAGTACCCAGTACTTCTTCGTTCCCCTCATCTGACCATTTGAAAGCAAATGATTATACAGGAGGCAGTAGTGGAGAGGTTATCAGAACTTCAGTATCTAACTCCGCAGGCATGTCCCAAAACATAAAATCCCAACGTGGAGGTGTTGAAGTCTTTGTCAAGAAAAATGTGAGGTGGCCCCATGAATATGTGTTGGCTGGGAGTAGTAAAAGTATGTGTCACATATGACCAGCTTACAATGGGTCAGTGGATGGGCTGGCTTTTGCAGAGCCTTGAGTCAGAAAACTGATCAAAATTCTAAAAATTCCATGCTAGATTATTTAATATCTTTATTGGGTGACTCAAATAACTTTTCCTGTGCCTCTGCAAAAGCCAGTCATGCAGTGCTCTTGTGTCGTATATGGAGCAGGGAGAAATTAAAGATTTTACAGAAACTGACAAAATTGATAGGGTTAGGTGTGCGCATGCGCAAATGCACACCTTTACTGATCCATATACAGTTAAGAAGGTAGCAAGGCATAGCAATAGCAATAGCAAATCTATGGTGTGTCAGTGTTACAATTTGGGAACATGCTCCCAACAAAACACACTTGAAACCAAGGGGGTCATGTACAGACATGTATATTCGTTTTGTTTTGCAAAAAGTGGAAAAAATTCCAACACACTGAAAGAAATTGTAGAAACAAGCAGAAACAAAAAACCCAGTAAACCTGGATGTGGGTCATACACATTCTGTTTCTAGATATATTTGGTCAAAAACTGTAAATTCCAAACATACCAAAGATGAACTAATGGCTAACAAAGATACTGCTTTGTTGTGGTTTAGTGTATTTAAAACTTTTGTTAACAGGCGTGTTGGTAGGAACATACGCCTAGGTTCTTTCTGCACAATCAAACTCTCAAAGCATTTCTCACCCACTGCAGGACAACGGGTACTTGCATGGTCACGAATTGACGAAAGAATGCAAATGCAAAACTTGTTACCCCATCCAAGTCCATTTGCAAAGTTCACGAACTAAACCACATACTGCAACATTTGCAAACAGTGGACTTTTAAATCCACCTGTACCAAAAGGCAATTACAGTCTTTGCTAGGTTCTCTATTGTATATTACAAAGTGCATAAGACCTGCTAGGTTCTTCTTAAATAGAATGTTACAGGTTCTTAGAGATAGTCAGTACTTCTTATATCAAATTGTCACAACAATTTCACTGTGACCTAAATTAGTTCCACGTTTTCCTTAAACAATACAATGGGGTCACTTTCTTCAATAACAAACTAGTTGACTTTCAAGTGTACCTGGATACCTCCCTGTCGGGTTTGGAGGGGTGCATTTGGTCCATCAGTTTATGCCCTTCCCCTAGATACCGAATTCCAACATTTGCATATCACCCAAATCGAGATGTTAAATGCTGCTGTTGCCCTTAAAGTTTGGTCTCAACTTTGGGCAGACAAAAAAGTCAAATTTTTTTGTGACAATCAAGCTGTAGTTGAAGTACTTACCACTGGCAAGACAAAAACCCTTTCCTGGCCGCCGGTGCAGAAATATTTGGCTTATAACTGCCAGTTTTAATATAGAAATCATTGTAATTCATGTTCAAGGTAAAAATAATCATATAGCCGATCACTTATCTTGGTGGGTGATAACTGTTAACCCAGAAGAGAAGCTTAGGCAATGTTTGCCCAATTTTATATGGATTAACACACACATTGATTTGACTAAACTCAATCTTTGTATATGATTGCTATTTTCAGACTTGCCTTTGCCTGCAGCCCAGCTTGCCACCTCAGCCTGTGTCAGATTGGCCTCTGTCTTCAGACCAACCACTAGGAAGGCCTATGATCGAATGTTTCACACTTCCCTGGCATTTTTGGTGGCAGCTGGGATACCTACCTTTCAGGTAAATCACCATTGTTTGTTAGCCTTCATGGAGTACTTCCATCAAAATCACATCTCACCAGAAAATAAACATAATTACATGGTAAGTTTTAGGTCTCAGTTTATAATCTACATCCTGGAAACCTCACCCCTTCAACGTCAGCAGTTACAGTTTTTTTCCACAAATCTATTAAGATGAATAGGCCCTTACAGTACAGGGCCCACACCTAGATAGATATCAATTTCTTGACATCTTTAGTTTCATTGACTGATGCTTTCCCAAATCCATTAGTATATCGAACCCTGTTGTTAGTTGCCTATTTTTCCTTTCTTAGGTAATCTAAGCTCCTCCTTCAAACAGTAGGATCCTTTGACCCCACTAGACAATTAGCTATAGTCCTGTCGGGAAGGGTGGGGAACATGCTCTTGGCTTGTCTGTTTGTCTTTATGGCTTGTCTGTTTGTGATCCGGCTTGTCTGTTAGGGGTTTAGGGCTAGTCGTGCAACCTCTGCAACTGGCCATGCATCCCCGACATCTTGTCGGGATGGGGTACACGTCCTGTCTGTAAATTTACCGGGATTTCATAACCGACTGCATTTTCCCGTGCTTTTTCCCATGACTGTACAACTTTTGCAACCGAACCTAGAGTTGTAGGGTCGGTAGCAGGGTTGGCTCCAGTAGAACACCTGGATTATAGGCCATGCTATGCAATGTATGTTGTAGATAGTCTGGGGGTTGAAATAAAAAGGCAATTTATTTAGTAAAATCTAGGTGAAAAAAGGCAATTTATTCAGTAAAAACAGCAAGGCTGTTTTGTCTTATATGTATGTCTTGTAGGAATATAAAAGTCACCACTGGAGCACAGATTATGTGACACATAAATTTATTTAACTGGGGAATATTTTGTAAAAAGTTTTAATACATTTGAGGTTTTACTGTAAAATATCATCTACATTATGAAATCTATCATAACAACACAATACTATTTTGTAATTGCGATTAAGGGCAATTTGGTAATTGGCCTTTCCTTATAACATTTACAATGCTATGTTAAAATAATCAGATAATACCAGCTATAAGACTATAATTTAATAGTAGATAGTGCAACCATGCCATAACAAGACTTTGCTTCTTTGTATTTAATATATAGTGCCATCTTGAAATAACTAGATAAAAGACAAAAATACAGTTTGTGTTTTACTTTTAGAATGAGAAACTTGTATGCTGTTATTATAAGATAGTAGTCTAGTGTTTTACAATATATGTAAAGTGAAAAAATACCTGTCCACTTGGGTTCATATTTTTCAAATATAATCTCGTAATTGGTGATGATGTAAGATTTGGTCAGCAATAACAGAACTGCAACAATGAAAACACTACATGCAAATATTACTTTTATGATCCCCAAGAAATAAGCATTATTTTTCTGGCAGAATTTCATATTTACTATCCTAGCTGAAATGTGTGAGAAAAGATATCACTATATTTTCAACACATCTAAAAAAATCTATCAATAAGGCATTGCTAGTGAAAAATACATATTTCTTGGCATATAATCAATGAACACTTTTGAAGCATATTTTTTAATGTGTGAAAGAAGTGTTATAATATCTTCTGCTATTGTGCAAACCTAAAACATTGACATATTGAATCACTAAAGTTGGTCTATGTCAGGGATGGACAAAATATGAAAGTCTGCATTCATCTGTCATTCTGCAAGGTGCTCCATGATTCACCTAAGTATGATTAAATTTGACCTTCATGTGGGTTGTGACTTTTAATTTGATAAAATCCATTTGAAACTGGGTAGCAGTTATTTGTTCTCAAATCAGTGGCTTAGTTATGTGTATAGAATTATAGAACTCACTTTCCACCCCCTTAAAAACACTTTGTTTCGAGTGTGTAAATGTCAGTGCTACCAAAATATTTAACATTCCCCTGGGGGCAAAACACAAGAAATAACACTAGAAATTGGGAATTAATGTATAATTTTAATTCTACTAAAATTCTTGTAAGACAACAGTTTACATTAACAGTTCAATACTTTAGAATTTATCATAACACAGACGATTACTTATCTGATTAGTTACAAGTTAGTGTTAAACTCTGACCTTGACAAATTACAGAACCAAGGTCACTAAGAAGAGCATAAGCAAGACTATTAACATGATAATCTGACTGTTTACAGAATGTCATGATGGTTTGACCTTGGTCAGTCGGACAAGCCAAGGTCACTGGTGAGAACAAAATAAAGCCAAAGAAACACCCCAACCTTAATAATTACTAAATAGCTACATCAAGCCCAATAGCAATGCAAATGCATGACACTCAGCAGCTGAGGGGATGAACCCCCAGTGACCCTGGATGTTAAGCCATATGACCTTGTAGTCCAAGGTCAAGATGGGAGCTGGAAAGGTCAAATTTAAGGTGACATTAATAGACTAGGTTGTAATGGGAGGTGAGAAATCCACCAAAGACGAATGTGAGAAAAGCAGTTTTAATGGACACAGACTACCCCCACTGCAATTGGGCTTCTGCAAAATCTGGCACCCTCAAAAACTTTGCAAATCAGCTGCCAGAGAAGGCAGAAGTGAGGTTGGATTGGAATTTGTACAAAATTTAGGCGATGGAGATAAATATGATAAAAGTATATTGTATGCTAACGAACAAGAACTGTACAACCTAGGACCCATTTTCTAGATACATATAGTGTACAGCTAGGAGTATATGGAATAGATGATACTATGCAAGTGCAGGCGAACCGAGTATTCCATAGAGGTTATGTTGAAACCTGCAATATCACAGACTTTACAACTCAGCTGGCAGAGAGGACAGAACAAGTGACGTGATTGGAATAAATTATGCAAATGCCAAGTATGCATATTCAAACAAGACGGCCTCAAAAGGAACTGCACACCTTGCAGCCCTCATAGAAAGGCCGCAAAACATACAGCCAGCATTAGTGATAGTGTAGCCAAGCTCGCTACAGCTCAAGTTATAAGTAACAGTATAGTGGCGCAAGGTCAGCTAACCAAATGGACATGTAAGGTAATGATAAGCATACAGTTCTACATGTGACTAATGCTTAAGCATGATTTAAAAATAATGTTAGTTACAATAAGATTACTTGTATCATTTGCATTCAAACAGTAAGCATAGCACAGAACTTAGGCAAATTGTGGAGCAGGGGACAGATCAAGCTAGGATTATTGTGTCTCTTTCCAAAAAGATCTAAACAAAGGAGCCAGGCAGTCTCTGTCTGCAGCAGGCTCAAGGAAGGTCCTCCAGGTATATCTGAAATTACACAACTGATTAAACTTTTATCGTTAAAGGGTGGGACAATAATGTGGTGGGAAAGCAAATTTATTTTCCTAGATGTTACACCTTCCAATTCAAAATTTGAGATGTGGTCACTCCTGGTTGGATTTATGACCGAGATTCAATCCTATAACTCAGGCACCCATTGCTTTAGTTTTCTTTGCTTTAGTTAGTGCCTCTATTTATTGGCCCACACTGAAGCTTGTTGATGGCCTCACAAAATCACAAAAGTTCTAGGGCTTGATTGTCCCTTTTCTCACACTGATGACAGTTTTTATGTGATCCATATGGTCGAAATGCTATGCATACACATATAAAATGAAAAACAAATATATAGTGGTAGACCAATTCAAGCCTGTGTAACTATATTTGGATGCACTCTCAAGTTTCTTAAAGATTTATCCTTCTTTATATAAAATTGAATTGATCCGCCACGACAAAGAGTCTACAACATTGTATTTTAGAATTGTATCAAAGAAACGCTAGAAAGTAAAAGATATATGGACCCCAAACTTTGTTTCACTGGATGGGGTGCTCTTTGGAAATGGTGATTTAAAAAAAATAAAAAACTGTTTAGATGATATTATTTAAACAATATATTATTTTTATTAAAATTGAAATCCTACAGTCTACTCCAAAATCTGATGTTCACAGGATCCAATCACACTTAATTAGGGATATTTTTTTGTATTTAGGCAGATTTTGTTAATATTGCCAATGTCAATTGTAATTTATGAGCAAAACAATATGTAAATATCTTGTATGCAGTAATAGAAACAGTTATTGTAAGACTATTTTAACCCATAATTATTGCATGAAATGTTTGGAGGTCATACTTTTTCAATTTGAGGGATATTTAATTCATGAATATTTTAGAAACACTACACTCTTATTTTGGGTAAATTTGCTAGTTTCACCCATGCAGGAAATTCTTGGAGCTGTCAACTGGATACATTAGCTGAGATAGTGTCTTTTAGAGCCCACTCTTATTGTTGCAAAATACTAACCTCATTGATTAACTGATGATTGATAACAATAGCAATGTAATTTTGACACTTTCACTGAGATGTTTTATATACAATAACCAACACTATTCAATATCCAAGAGTTCTGAAAAATGGCATGTTAGGTAAAGGTTCATCGACATTTCTTCAAATACAGAAAAAATCTGTACAATATAAATCAGTTTCTTCAAAGATATATCAATAGGAATGCCTCCATATGTTTCATATCTATCAATATAGTTATCACGTATCTTAAAATGAACAGATAAAGGATGAAAAAATGATGTTTACCTTTTAAGCATTTGTCTTAATTAAACATGAAAAAGACTGATCATAACAAATGAAAATTTAAATGAATCTTTGATGACAGAAATATTCAGAAAATTATGTCTGCATGACACAAATATGTAACTGTATGTTGATTCGCTGTATCCTTATTTTTGACGCCATGACTGTCTTTAATACGTTAATTATGTGTTTACATCATTCCATATGTCAAATCCTTCTTTTCCCTGATCACCCTTCATGAAAATTTCAGCTTGACGTCAGACTTGCCACATTTTTTACCACGTCAGCTACAATTGAGCTTGCCATTTATAGTATAATAAATTCATCAGGATGCACAAGTGTTGCGAATAACTGGCAATAATTTGTGCACAAAGTTATGATGCCAGTTTTTAATAATGATTAACTTAAAACCAGGCATATTTACAATTTGTATCTTACTGATATTGGTGGATTATATTTGATTATGAATAAATTTTTCACATTACTAACATATACAAAAGTCTGTTGAGTACCCCTCAGTGCCATTACTTGGCACATGCCTCAACTTGGTAAAAAGTTCAATATTGAATACCAAATAATACCTGGTTATCATCCACTAAAGTGACAAAATACATAATTAATTGTCTTCTTGTATCATAAAGTCAGAGAGTATATTGAAATGCTACAACAAAAGTATGATATACAATAGAAAAATTGTTACAAATAAGGGATTCTACCAGTGTGTCTTCTCACAAAGAGAATATTTGTGTGTCACAGTGCACTAAATATCAATCCATCAATCAGTTGTCTAAGTGCTTAACCTCCATATCTACTGATTCTAAGGCACACCATCTAGTTCATTAGGCACAAATCATCAAGACATTAGACAAATTCCAAGTCGCATCTGGGGAGGCAATCCGGTGTTTGGTAGTTAGAAACTAATGTAGTAAATGATTTCTGAAATAAGCAGGTTTTCAGTCGAATTTTGAAACATGAGAGATCTGGAGTACTGCATATATCATGTGGAAGATCATTCCATAACTTTAGGGCATCATATGAGAAAGTGTTGTTGAAGTGGACCATTGATTGATGGATGGAAGAACAATAATGAAGAACCTGGAGGAACATATTGTTTTGGGTTTGAGCATCTTGTGTTCATGGCAGATTTGTACAAGGAGAGATATGGTGCAAAATACTTAGGCTAACCAGTGGCGAGGTACTTGTACACAAGAACTAGGATTTTAGAGATAATTTGCTGTCTGATAGGTAGCCAATGAAGTGTCTTCAAGCTGGATTTCATGTGAGTGCACTTAGAAGCATGGGTGACCAACCATGCAAGAGCATTTTGAACGTATTGGAGCCTTGTAGTATTATGGGATGACAAACTGCAAAATATTTGGAGAATTGCAAAAACAATTGCAACAAATAAAGGACTCTTGTAATACAGATATACAGAGTTCTTGTACCATATTAGAACATTGAATTATTGATTTTTCTATGTAGATTACAGAATTGGTCTAACTAGTGCTAACCTCTCTTATGCAAAACTGGAAATATATTGTGCATAACAATTGATCAAGTTAATAAATATTTTGAAATTTTTTATTTGTTGTTGAAAACATATATTAACATCAAGAGTGATTAAAATGGCTAATGCTAAAGAGTTACCATCTAAAGAGGTTCTAGAAATGTATAAATTGATAGCAAATGAAGTGCAGCTAGATGTGAAAAGGTTAACATGCAAGCATGAACTTAATTGGTATAACTAGTGCTGACCTCTTTTGTGCAAACCTGGAAATATATTATGTATTCTTTATCGACCTTTCTGGTCACTGTATTGTATACACTGTTCTAGATTCCTCTATAATCTCCAGTAAATAAATGGTTGAAAACCTGGCTACAGAGCAGGGTGCTTTGAGTTTGTGTGCTATATGGATTGCGTCAAGTGGATATAAACTGCTAGTGGTATTTACATTTTGTTTTGTGTTCATTTCAGTGAATTGTATATAGTGTGTGGATATACCAGATAATGGATTTGCTGTACTTAAGATATTGTTTATATCAGAACATAATTTGTGGATGTACCAGAGAGTTGATGGGCTTTATAATGGATGTTGTTAGCATCCTGAAGTGGACAGCCTAGTATCTGGATACAGACATTTTGTATTGCTGGATGCTAAACAGATCACAATATATAGACATTCTGTCAGTGGACTCCAAACGGACCACAAGATGGATTGCTGCATAGAGTAAAAAACTTAACTGTAAGTAATATGGATAGAACTGTGGTGAGGTCAGCTTAGTTTCATTATTGTGTTATTGTTTTATAGTACAAAGTATTACAAGCATCTCAGTTGACTGTAATCATTATTTTAATTTTTAAATAAATTTAAGTAAAACTTTTTGTCTTTTCCTCTTTAACCTAAAAGTAATTGGTAAATGCTACCATGCCTGCCTTGTGACCGTAACAAAATTAAGGCATAAAATAATGCAATGTGTGTAATTTTCAGATAGAAACAATAGAGCACCATTTTTGTAGAATGTCTCATAATTAAAAGTTGTGGCTTACATACAAAAAAAATTAAATCAAAAATATAACTTTAGGAAAAGTTTATCAACCTATGATATGCTGTTCTGAATCAATGAGGAAGAAAAAAGGACTGTAAATGAAGTTAACATAATATACTTCAGGTTAAGTTTTACCTTTGGAAAGCCTATTTAGAAAAAATAATGCCTAAGATTACAAAAAAATCGGCAGTAGTCTGTGAGTAAAAATATTGTGAATGCTGGTTACTAAATGTAAAATATATGTATATAAATAGTCCTTACATCTTTGACCATGATTATGAACTGGTAACGACAAAACCATATTTATTTTCTAATGTCTTTGTGTTGTTCTGTGGTGTCACAATTCATTGTCCATATGATGTTTATGTAAAAAAAAAACAAAATTCAGTGCTGTTTTTACATGTAGTAACTATGATAAATAAAATATGTATTAACAAAAAATGAAAAAAAATGTAGCAATAATTAATTGTTTTGAGAATTTTTGACTAAAGGAAAAACATCAGTTTGGTTTTTGCAGGTTGTAATATAATTATGGTAACATAATTATAGTTCATAGTGTACCTTATGAGCAATACCAGTTAGTGGTTTGTTTGAGCTTATAGAATAAATTAGTGCTTTCAGGATCAGTGTTTCTCTCACAATCACTAGTTAAAAGCATTGTATGGTGTCAGAAGTGGGAAATCCAAGAAAAAATTGAAAAGCTATAATGATACAGGTGGGTAATTATACATTTTTTGTGAAATATAGTTTTAAAGATACTGGATTAAATACAATAGATAATATCACTAGATCCACTGGATCTACACAGTAGTAACTTGTTTGGAGCATAGAGAAGATCACAGACAATTAATTTATGTTTTGATAGACCTCTCTCTGGGAAACGCAAAGTGCTACAACTTTTACTGTACATTGTTCAGGGAATAAACCAGATGTTCTTTTTCAGAAGTTTGGTGACTATTTTACTAAAAGAAAAATCTGACTGTATTGCAGCACAAGTTCAACAGGTGTGTGCAATCTACTAAAGAGTCAGCAGATCAGTTCATCACAGACTTAAAGCTACTGTCACTGGACTCCTAGTATGGGGCCTAAAGATACGAGATGATCAGGTATTGCCTTGTGGTTTGTGTGTATTTGGAAGAAATGAATGAAAAATTACTATAAGAGAGTGACTTAACTTTGGACATTACTGTATAGATTGTAAAAGCAATACAGGATTCCAAACAGCATGTGAAATCAATAGAATCAGACCACACAGTACATGCTCTGAAACACGTCTAGGAAGACAAAATGCCTTAAAAGCAATCAAACAGCAGAAGTAAGTGTGGGCAGTGTGGTAATCATCATAGCAAGGGACAATGCCCTGCATATGGCAAAAAATGTTTAAAATGACACAAGAGAAACAATTTTGCTGAGGTTTGTAAAAGCCAGTTCACCCGATGAATAATGATAACAGTAACAAGACTGACACAGAGAGTCCAGATCACTTTATTAGTAGTATTAACAGCAGTCATAGTAGCAATGAAGCTGGCAAGGAGAAAAACAGTGTGAAACAAATGCTGAAAATGTACAAAAGTCTGTTTCAAGGTTTATCATATCTCAATGAGCGAAACCACATCAAAATTGACACAAGTGTCTGTCCTATTATACATCCATCTGGAAGAATTCCACTAGCACCCAGGGGTAATCTGAAAACTACCTTTGAAATAGCAAAATAAGGGGTCATATGAAAAGGTTTATAAGCTGACAGATTGGGTTGTGATGGAAAAGCCAAAGTCAAATAAGTCGGTAGTGTGTCTTGACCCAAAAGATTTGAACTCTGTAGTTATGAAAAAATTTAGAATTGCCGACAGTAGAAGAAATTACATGAAGGATGATTAGACCAAAGGTCGTTTTAAAGATTGACCCTTATCATGGCAACAAGCATCAAATGATGAGAGGCAGTTACCACATTCAACACATACTGGATGCTACTGCTATAAGACACTCCCCTTTTAAATCAAAATTGCACAAGAAGTGTAACAGGAATATCACAGCAGTTTAAGCATATCCTAGGTATAGAAATGGAAATAGATGACATTCTGATTTGTAAAAGTCTGAAGCTGAACATGACCAGAGGTTAGAACAAGCTTTCCAGATGTGCACAAAACTAAACATGACACTGAATAATGATAATTGTGTGTTAAAACTTCCAACAGTAGGTCCACATAGGTTACATTATATCATGTGAGGGAGTAAAGCCTGATCCAAATAAATCCAGGGCAATCACAGATTTACCAACACACTCTGACAAAAAAGGAGATGAAAGATGCTTGGGAACTATTAATTACTTTACAATTTCCTGCCAAACATGTTTTCCATCACAGAAACAATACAAAACTGCTGCAAAAAGAGAATTCATGTAGATGGAACTACAAGATAAAGCATTCAGCCTCAGAAACCATGATGTGAAGAAAAAATCAATAATTGTAAGCTGTGATGCTTCAAAATCTGGGCTTGGGACAGTCCTTCTGCAGGATGATAATCCAACCACATTCTCATTAGGTTAATGACTGATGCAGTAGTCAGATATGTCCAAATAGTGAAAGGACTGTTGGCTGTAGCTTTTGCCATGGAAAGATTCCACCAGTTCATCAGGGCAAAGTTCTGCACTGCACTTGAAATGATAATGAGGAAAAATCTCAGTGCAACACCTCCCAGATTACAAAGGACACTATTAAGACTACAATAGTATAACTTCTCATTGAAGTATAAATCAGAGAAAGAATTAGACATAGCAGACACATTATCTAGGATTTTACATCAGACACTGACAGTAGATTTTAAGAAGATGTCAGACAACATGTGCTTACAGTGGTAGAAAACATCCCAGTTGAAGCCAGCAGGGTTTAGAGTATCAAAACTGCCACCTCTAGAGATGAAGATCTCTGTCAGTTGCAAAACATAATTCGAAAAGGGTGCCATTAGAACTAGATGAATATTGGAGCTGTAGGGATGAGTTATCAGTAGCAGATGATCTCATATTGAAAGGAGACAGAATTCTCATTCCAAGGGAAATGCGCCCTACCATGCTAAGTCTACTCCATGTTAAACATTTTGGTGCTGAAAAAACAACCAGGAGAACCAGATGAGCTGTAAATTGACCTAATATTAACTCTCAGATGAAAGATATGATCCTGAAGTGTGATACATGTCTCTCACGTAAACATGCCAATCAACAGAATGAACCACTGCTACAGCATGAAATTTAAGATGACCCTTTGTAAAAATTAGCAACAGATCTATTCCATTGAAATGCTAAGATTATGTTTTAGCTATAAACTATTTTAGCAGATACTTTGAGGTAGCACATCTGACCAGTATAAAAAGTACCACAGGTATCAACAACATTAAAGTTCTTCTGGATTGAATATTTTGCCCAGCAGTGGATATTTGGACATGCAATTTCATCATCATACAATCCTCACAGCAATGGACTAGCTGAATGCACAGCACAAACCGCAAAGAACATTTTAACCGAAACACTCCACAGTAATCAAATCCAATTACTTGCCATCTCGTAACTTAAAAACACACCAATAAATGAAATTGGGTGACAGGCTGAAGTGAAATTCATTTCTTCCTACAACAGAAAAGAAGCTGATACCAACACTAAAGATACAGAAAGTTACCAAAGCTAGAATACAAAGGAGACAGAAAAAGCAAAATAAAACAGTAATATGACAAACAAAACCCCTGAAGGACATTAGAGAAGGAGGTTCAATACTTCAACAACAAAAATGGCAACTAGCTATTGTGAAAGAGAAAATAAATTCTCCCATTTGTACATACTGGTAACACCTAGTGGTAGTCAATACAGACGGAACTGATCAGACTGATCAGATTCTGAAATTTAATGAGAGTACTCAAGCTGAAAAAAATGGTTACCAATGTTACCAATGCAACTGGTCAAAACAGTAGGGAAAATCATTCTGTCAAAACAAAAGATAAAACTGATCATATTTATATTAGACGTGGAAGAGAAGTCAAACTAGTTTAGAGATATCATCACAATCAGTAAAGTGATACCTGGCAGTTGGCACAATATATTAGTTATATATGTATATATTGGTTGAACAAAAGTAATTAAAACTTGTATCAAGTGCACATTCACTTAAGTCATGTAATCTAGTGTATTTTTGCTTTGATTAGTTCATATATTTACATTAGTTCTTATGGATTCTATATATGGAATAATTTGCAGAGCAGTTAAAAGATTCTGTGAAGTCGTAAATCACACCAGTGTTTATATCGCAGTCCAGGAGATTTGTGGGTAAGCCAGATAATAGGGGAAAAGTTATAGAAGAAGACAAAGGGAAACAGTTGCAAAAGTAAAGTGTAAATATAAATCATGCAAAATAAAATTTAAAATTATGCAGTTCTGTATCAGTTGTCACACTAGGCAAGACGTTGACCCAAAATGCCATAGCTGTTAGATATTATACCAGGTCATAGATGTGACCTGAGGTTCATGTTCAAGGTCAGATATGAATAAGTTACGGTAAATGCCAAAGTAGCAGTAAAGTGAGAGAAACCATGGACCTAGATAAACTGTATGATTCCAGTAGATCAGAAGAGAGGCAAGGTGTTACTCCAGTGACCTAAACAGGTCAGGTACAGGTTAGTAGAGGTCCAAGGTTTAACCCTTCATAGACTTACAGTCATATATTCTTGACACAGTGAAACAAAAGTTTGGGACTTTTATTATACATGTTAGGCATGTATATACATGTGTTAGTTACAGAAAAAGTTTTTTTAGAAATGAGTTTTTTTAGAAACTGGCCAAAACCCAATCAAAGAGAGGAAAGGAAGACAGAGGCAAAGGCAAAAGCTGCAGTGGGGCCATTTTGAAGATATGTCCATACCGAGGGGCTTTTCCATAAACCATGGGCCATTATATTTTGAAGTGGAACTTGACAAGCAAACGCAATGGCAGCCCCTGATCTGCAGAATGAATGAAACCCATGATACTTATTGTCAATTTTGAAGAGTGTAAGGACAGACTTCAGAGCTTCATGTATCTTTGTATCAATGATAGGGTGATGTGGGAACCCCTTGGAGGTGAATAAAGGAAAAGTAGGTGGCAGAGGGCGAGATTGTAACATTTCCATGAGGGCCCTTACTGGACACAAATGGGGATGATGGATTTCAGGAATTTGAATAACATAATGGCCAACTCTTTCTTGAAGGGCCTTAGTCCATTTTATAAGATCATGTGCACCAGGAGGTGCACAAATGACATCTTGTCGACTGAGGTGCTTTGAATAATCAAATACTGAAACCGAATTAGGTGCAATATTGGACATGGGAAGAAATCTGAAAAATGCTAGCAGAAAAAAAGATCTAAACAAGGGAGGGTCAGACAAGAACTCACATGCTTGGGAAATTAGTAAAAGGTTTGGGATGTCAAAAATGCCTCTAGCGACAGGCTTGAATGTTGCATTTATAGTAATACTGCCCACATATAGTGCCACAGAGTGGTGATATAAACTCTCAGAAGGTATTTTATATAATCTAGCCATGGATTTCAGAGAGGAAAGATAATTTCTAATAACTTTGGGTGAACGATCATTCACTCGCAAAAATTCCAAAAAACATGAAACTTTTTTTTTTTATTTATTTTTGAAACAAAAAAAAACAATAGCAATACATTATTATGTTATACAATACAGAATAATATAATGTTTAAAGCACATTGGCTTATATAAACTTTTAAAAAGACAATCTATTGGAACAGAGTGTTAATAATTAAACAATTAAGTTAAACAAAACACATAACACATTTAGGTTGGAATTGAATATGTTGTAGTAATGTAATGTTTGTATACTTGGCAGTTTTTGATTTTGCTTATATCTACAAGACATTGCATAGGAATATTTGCACCTTGTGAATAGTAGCTTTTTCTTTTGATTTTGGATACTTTATGCAATTTGTCTGTAACAGCACTAACAATTTGGTTATATTTCATATCAGATATTTTAATTTTATATTCTTGTTGCAAACATATTTTTGTCTTAAAAGTTTTTAAGTCTTTATTTAAAATATCTGACACCAAGGAAAATTCAGAAGAACACCAATCTTTATGTTCTATCATTATGGGCTTTTTGTCAACCATGATTAGTGGATTGTCAAATAACTTCTCCTTTAAGAGATCATGTACTGATGTAATATTAGGAATGAGAAAGTTAAACCATATTGATAATAAATTATAATAAAATTTTGACTTGATGTGATGCTCTACATTCTGAATACTTTGTTGTTTAAAAATATTTATCTTTTTTATTCCCATTAATTCTTGTGCGAGAACTTTCCATTTTGCAGGGATACTATTACCAAATCTTTTAAACCACATAATTTTTGCAGATAAAACAACATGTTTGACTGACACCATTTTTAAGCCACTTGTTACATATATTGGACACTATATTAGTACATTGTATATTACATATATTAGGCACTATATTAGTGCATTGTTTAATTTAAGCTTTATGTTTATACATTGTCATAAAAGATAATTGTGTTGTTGGTTCTTTTTGTGTGTTAACATTTAAAGTAAGGGAGTTATTGATTTTTGTGTTTTAGTGTTTATTGATTTGTTCACAGACTGGGGGAAATCCCCCCCTCAGTGGTTATGTTAGATTTGGGGAAACCCAATTACCAGTAGTTTCTAGAACTTCCTCCTTTGGCCTAGATGGCTCAAGCTTCTTTTGAGTTGGTTCTGTGCAATTCCAGAGGAATCTGTGAATGTATATAAGGAATGTACATCTGACCACAAGTGAACTTTGTATTTGCTGGCTATAAGGAGAGCTATTGTGTTTTGGAATATAATATAACTTGTGTTGCTGTGAACTTTTACTGGAGTGAACTAGATACATTGTCTGGACAGATTTATTGCACTTTGGATATTTTTGGATATTGTACAGTTATATAACAGAGAGTGGATTTACTGCATTTTGGACATTGTCCATATCTTGGAGCAGACAGTACAATTGTGTTAACTCTCTAAAAATCTCCAGACAGACCTTCTGTGTGACTGGATATATAAAGGATAGCAGGACAAGCACCTTTTGTGTTGTTGAGTGTGGGACGGGTCACAGGATATAGATATCTGTGTGCGAGTGAACGCTGGACAGATCACGGGACAGACCACAGGACATTGGACAGATCACAGAATATACCACAGGACGGATTACAGAACAGATTGCGGGATACGGCGGATAAACTTACTCTTAATCTCAGTGGTCAGGTCAGCTAGATCTTATTATTGTATTAGTGTGTTTGGTTAAGAGCACACCAGTTGACTGTAATCATTAGTGTTGACTATTAAATAAATTTGTTAAGTTTAACTTTTTGCTTTTTCTGTTACAACTTAAAGACAACCGGTAATTGCTACCGTGCTTGCCCGTGACCGTAACAGGAAAATTGGGGGCTCGTCCGGGATCCAACCATTTGATTACAACTATTTGATCAACCGTTCAATTAACATTTTGAAAATCCATTTGATTTAGTAATTGGTTACAGTCAACAGTGCTCAAAATGGTTAGTGCTAAAGAGTTTGTACAATCACCATCTATGGAAGTTCTAGAAACTTTTAAAAAAGATATGTTAATGCAGATAGCGCAAGAGTTACAGTTAGAGGTAAAAAGGTCAACACGTAAACATGAACTTAAAAGGCTTATTGTTGAACAGTTAGTTGATGAAGATGTTATACCTGATAGTTGTTTAGAAGTGTATAAGCCTCTACCAATGGAACCTTCTGGGCAATACGAGATCAGGCGATTAGAAATTGAGAGAGAGCTAAAACTTAGAGAATTTGAGGCTAGAGAAAAAGAGCTTGAAGCTCAACAACGAAAAGAAGAGCTTGAAGCTCAACAACGAAAAGAAGAGCTTGAAGCTCAACAACGAAAAGAAGAGCTTGAAGCTCAACAACGAAAAGAAGAGCTTGAAGCTCAAGCTCAAAAGGAAGAGCGAGCGCTTAAACATGAAAGAGAAATGAGAGCTTTAGAACTCAATGCCCGTAGAATTGCCCATGAAGAGTCCATTGCTACCAAATTTGATTTGGGTAAAAATGTGCGACTTGTACCACCTTTTAATGAGTTGGAGGTCGATAAGTACTTTCAACACTTTGAAAGAGTAGCTCAAAATTTGAAATGGCCTATAGACCAGTGGCCTTTATTGCTGCAAAGTGTTTTGAGGGGAAAGGCCCAGGAGGCATACACGGCTTTGCCAATTTCTGAATGTGTGGACTATAACTCTGTCAAAAATGCTATTTTGAAAGCATATGAGTTGGTACCAGAAGCATATCGTCAAAAATTCAGAAATTATCGTAAACAAGAAAGTCAAACTCATGTTGAATTTGCCCATGAGAAAGAAGTGTACTTTGACAGATGGTGTAATTCTAGGGAAGTAGGTACAGACTTTGAAAAACTTAGGCAAGTTATTTTGATTGAAGAGTTCAAAAGGTGTGTTTGTGATGACATTAAAACCTATCTAGATGAACAGAAAGTTGAAATTTGGCAAAAGCAGCAACTTATGCTGATGATTATGCGCTAACTCACAAGTCCACCTTCAACAAGAATAAATCCTTTGGTCCTGCTAAAAAGTCTTATCCAGAAATAGGAAAGAAATCTGAAAATGTAGCTCCAGAAAAGAGTTCAGATAAGGGTCAAACCTCAAATCAGACTATGAGTAAGGATAGGAAGCCCAGATCCTTTGCTCCTGTGTGCCATTATTGTAAGAAACCTGGGCATGTTATGTCTGACTGTTGGCTCTTAAAGAAGAGAAGAGAAAAGGAAGCAACGCCCAACGCCTTTGTGTCTAGCAAATCTAGCTGGCGTTCAAATCCCAATAGAGCAGAGTCTAGTATTGGTTTAGACAAGTCTGAGATTATTAGGGAAGAGTTCAAACCTTTTGTGTCTGAGGGTTTTGTATCCTTGGAAAGTAGTTCCAGTCAGGTCCCCATTAAGATATTAAGAGACACTGGAGCTACTCAGTCCTTACTTTTAGAAGGTGTATTGCCATTGAGTATAAGCACATCTACTGGTGAGAGTGTCATTGCTCAAGGTATTGAAGGAGGCTGTGTGAACGTTCCCTTGCATAAGGTCAACTTAGTATCAGACTTAGTTACTGGTTCTGTTGTTGTGGGTACCAGGCCCACTTTACCCATTAAAGGGGTATCTTTGTTATTGGGAAATGATCTGGCAGGTGGAAAGGTAGTTGCTGATCCTAAGGTTACTTCTAAGCCGATCACTTTGGTTAGCACTGAGAAATTAGAAGAGGTTATTCCTGGTATTTTTCCCTCCTGTGCTGTGACTCGAGCTATGGCCAAAAAGGCCCAAGAGGAACCAAAAGATTGTAAACAATCTACAGATGTCTTAGTTGATTTGTCAGATACATTCTTGAACAACTATGACCATGATGTGCAGAATTTTAGTGATACTAATCCCAAGGATAGGGTAGATTCTGAAAAACAAGACCCAATAGACTGCAAAGATGTATCGCTTTCAAATCAAAATTGATTTCAGAGCAGGAAAATGACCCTGAATTAGCTCCTTTATTCAAGGTGGTCTTGCCACCAGTAGAGCTAGATAAGGTCCCTGTAGGCTATTATGTCAGAAATGGTGTACTTATGCGAAAGTGGAGGCCACCAAATGTCCCTGCATCTGAAGAATGGTCAGTAGTACACCAGATTGTTGTGCCAAAAGTGTACCAAAGTGAGATATTAAAATTGGCTCATGAATCTCCAATGGGTGGCCATTTAGGCATCAACAAAACTTACAACAAGATAACCAAACATTTCTATTGGCCTCAAATTCGGCACTGTGTGGCAGAATTTTGCAAGACTTGTCACATTTGTCAAATGGTAGGAAAGCCAAACAAAAAAATTCCTGTAGCTCCTCTCAAACCCATTCCAGCATTTGAGGAACCATTTAGCAAAGTGATAATTGACTGTGTAGGTCCCTTAACAAAAACTAAATCCAGAAACCAATATCTTTTGACCATTATGTGCGCCTCAACCAGATTTCCCGAAGCCATGCCATTGACCAACATAACAGCTCCCAAAATCTCAAAAGCTCTGGTTAATTTCTTTACTCTAGTTGGCTTACCAAAAGAGATCCAGTCAGATCAAGGGTCAAATTTTGTCAGGACTATTTCAACAGGTTGTATTTCAGTTAGGTGCCAAACAGATCAAATCTAGTGCTTATCACCCAGAATCCCAAGGTGCACTTGAAAGGTTCCATTCCACTTTGAAGAATATGATTAGGACATATTGTTTAGACAATGAAAAAGACTGGGATGAAGGCATCAGCTTATTATTGTTTGCAGTTAGAGAATCTGTTCAAGAGTCTTTAGGCTTTAGTCCCTTTGAGTTGGTCTTTGGCCATTCAGTCCGTGGTCCTCTCAAGCTGTTGAAGGAAAATTGGTTATCTGAGAACACCGAGAGCCTAAATCTGTTAGACTATGTCTCGAAGTTCAGAGATAAGTTGAAGAAGGCTTGTGAGCTGGCGCAACAAAATTTGAAAAATTCTCAGTCAAAAATGAAGATGCTTTATGATAAGAAATTACAAAATCGTATCTTCAATCCTGGAGGCAAGGCTTCAGTGTCATCACCTGGCCAAATGAATAAACTACAGGCCAGAGATCTAGGGTCATACCCAGTAGCAAGGAGAGTAGAAACTCTCCAAAAGACCATTAAAAACTGTGATAACAGATATTCAAACCAAATGTGGGAAATAACTATGGTAAAGCCATACTTCGAAAGAGGTATAACATAGCTTATGATGGCTATTAATAGAAACACTGTTAAAGATAGGAATTCAGTGTATAAACAGGACTTTGAAAAAGTAACATATGGCGTCCGCATGGATACGCCCTGTCCAGAAGCTGTATTTAAAGTGTAATTTATATACCTGTAATTAGTAAGTTTATAAAGGTTATACATGGTACTAATTTTACTTTTGTATTTAGATAAAAATGTTTTGTAAAATGTTATTATCTGTGTTTGTATACATCATGAAAATCTCTTGTAAAATTTTGTAATCCCTTGGTTTCCAAAATTTTTCTTTAAGGGGGGAGGTGTTACATATATTGGACACTATATTAGTACATTGTATATTACATATATTAGGCACTATATTAGTGCATTGTTTAATTTAAGCTTTATGTTTATACATTGTCATAAAAGACAATTGTGTTGTTGGTTCTTTTTGTGTGTTAACATTTAAAGTAAGGGAGTTATTGATTTTTGTGTTTTAGTGTTTATTGATTTGTTCACAGACTGGGGGAAATCCCCCCCTCAGTGGTTATGTTAGATTTAGGGAAACCCAATTACCAGTAGTTTCTTGAACTTCCTCCTTTGGCCTAGATGGCTCAAGCTTCTTTTGAGTTGGTTCTGTGCAATTCCAGAGGAATCTGTGAATGTATATAAGGAATGTACATCTGACCACAAGTGAACTTTGTATTCGCTGGCTATAAGGAGAGCTATTGTGTTTTGGAATATAATATAACTTGTGTTGCTGTGAACTTTTACTGGAGTGAACTAGATACATTGTCTGGACAGATTTATTGCACTTTGGATATTTTTGGATATTGTACAGTTATATAACAGAGAGTGGATTTACTGCATTTTGGACATTGTCCATATCTTGGAGCAGACAGTACAATTGTGTTAACTCTCTAAAAATCTCCAGACAGACCTTCTGTGTGACTGGATATATAAAGGATAGCAGGACAAGCACCTTTTGTGTTGTTGAGTGTGGGACGGGTCACAGGATATAGATATCTGTGTGTGAGTGAACGCTGGACAGATCACGGGACAGACCACAGGACATTGGACAGATCACAGAATATACCACAGGACGGATTACAGAACAGATTGCGGGATACGGCGGATAAACTTACTCTTAATCTCAGTGGTCAGGTCAGCTAGATCTTATTATTGTATTAGTGTGTTTGGTTAAGAGCACACCAGTTGACTGTAATCATTAGTGTTGACTATTAAATAAATTTGTTAAGTTTAACTTTTTGCTTTTTCTGTTACAACTTAAAAACAACCGGTAATTGCTACCGTGCTTGCCTGTGACCGTAACACACCATATTCTGGCCATTGTATTAAAGTATTTTTAGACACAAGTGGTTTTCTATTGTTCCAAATAAAGTTTTGGAGCAACTTATCCATCTCTGATATTAATTTGTCACTAAATGATACAACTGAGGCTAACTGCAAAATATGAGGTATAATTAAGGACTTTATAACTGTGATTTTACCTATTAATGTAAGACATCTGGGCTGCTATAGCTTTAAAATATTTTGGATAACTTTTAGTTTTTCGGTTCTGTTTAAAGCTTGTGTTTCAGTAGAATTTGTAGCAAACCATATACCTAAAGTCTTAAATGGATTTTTAGTCCAAACTATGCCAATGCTAGTATCTGGATTGATTTTTGTATCATTTTCAATGATGAAGGCCAGTGTCTTACTTTTGTTTAATTTCAATCCCGCATATCTATAAAATTCTTCAAATATACAAATGGCGTGTTTAACTGATATAGTGTCTTTTAAGAATAGTGTCATATCATCTGCAAGTTGACACAATTTAATACAAGTTTGTTTAACATAAACCTTTAACATTTTTAGCTTCACGTAATACAATTGCCACTACTTCTGCTACTAATAAGAACAATAATGCACTGACAGGACAACCCTGCCTTATTCCTCTCCCAAGTTTGAAGTATGGGGATAAGTAGCCATTGTTAGTGACACAACTTTCTGTTGGGTTATACAAGACTGAAATCCACCTTTGAAAATTGCTTCCAAAACCATATTTGTGTAATAATCTTTTTATAAAACTCCATTTAACTGTGTCAAATGCTTTTTCAAAGTCTGCTAGTAAAATAATACAGGAAACATTTTTACACTTACAGTAGTCAATAACATCAGCTATTAGATTGACATTTTCTCCACAATACCTGTTTTGCATGTAACCTATTTGATCTGGATTTATTATGTCCATTAACCCAGTTTTCAATCTATTACTAAGTACTTTGGCTATTATTTTATAGTCCGTATTCAGTATCGAGAGTGGGCGCCAAGATTTCAGATTTGTCAAGTCTTTGTCCTTTTTTGGAATGAAATTTATTACTCCTTTACGCTGGCTGTCAGAGAGTTCACCCTTATCGAATGCTTGGATAAAGCTGTCATATACATATTCTCCAATTTGATTCCAAAATTTTTTATAGAATTCGACAGGAATTCCATCCATACCAGGTGATTTATTGTTAGCTAAACCATCTACCGCTTTGCATACTTCATCAAAGTCAATAGTTTTGTCACAAATTTGTTGGCTTTCTTCAGAAATTTTGGGTATATTTATGTTATTTAGGTACGTATCCAGACAGACATTTGTGTTAGCGTTAACATCAGATTCAGAGTAAAGCCTTTCAAAACATTTTTTTTCAAGTTCGAGTATTTCATGTGAACATGAAATTTTGTGACCATCATTCACTAATGTTCGAATATGCTTAACATTCTGTGTTGTCTTTTCTAAGTTCAACAAGTATTTAGTAGGCCTTTCATATTCTTCCAACATTTGACATCTGGACCTAATAATGGCACCAAATGCCTTTTCTTTGTATATTTCTTCGATTTGTTTTTTAATTAAATCATATTCATCGACATAATCTGCGGTGGGTGTACTGCTGACTATTTCCTCCAAAACAGAAAGTCTATCAGATAATTGTTTCAGCATGTTTTTATCTCTTTTACTTCTATTGATTGAGTATGTAATTGACTCTGTACGTATCATACATTTTATATAATCCCATGTTTGAATGGAATTTTGTAAATGCTTAGAGTCTTCTATAGCTTTTAAAATTGTGGACTTCATATGAGATATATATTTGTCATCTAGGAGCAAACTAGTATTCAGTTTCCAGATGCCTCTGCCTCTTTTTTCTTCATCTTCAAGCTTTAGCGTTAATTTTAGTAAGCTATGGTCAGACCTTATGCTTGGAAGAATATTAACATGCTGTGTAAAATATTGCAAGTGACAAGAGATCAAAAAATAGTCAATCCTGGATTGAGTAAAGCCATATCTAGTTTTTTCTCTCCAAGTATATCTTAGCGTGTCTGGATGTTTTAGCCTCCATATGTCTATAACATCAAACATATGCATAAACTGAGACAAGGATTTGTTATAATTTAAATTTTTGCTCAGGGTAGGGTTTTTGCTATATACATCCAAGTCTATGTTTAGATCACCGCCAATTATAAGATTTTCACCTGTGTAGCATTCAAACTCATTAATAAGGAATTCACTGAATACTGTTTGCTCATTTTTTAGTCAACAGTGGGTGCATATATGTTAACAAAAATGAACCTCTTATCGGCTATATTGCAATCTATTAAGAGAAATCTGCCACTACTGTCTCTTTGAATGTTGGAAATAGATGTGATAATATTTTTGGAAAAGAGGATTGCCACACCCCTACCATCCCATTGTTTTTTCCAATCTGTTTCAGTTTTTACAGTTGAATGTGTTTTTTGTAACATGAAAATGCCTGTTCCTTTTTCTTGGAGCCAAAGAAAAACTCCTTTCCGCTTTTTAATATCTCCTAAACCTCTAGTATTCAAGCAAAATATGTTCAAAGAATCTCCCATTAATTAAGGTTAGCTACAATCCAACTCAAATTCCCAACTGTACATGATATATTGAATAAATAATAAATGAAAATATCATTTAAAGGAGTCTTTAGTTTCATTCTATGTGCATTTTGTAAACTCACCCAATCTATAAACTTGTGTCCTGCATTGCAAAGGATAGAAAGTTTATATGTACACTTGACTATGCTATTGTCTTCAAACAAATATGTACAAGTTAGAAAATAACATAATAAGAACAGCATGATATGCCAGGAAAAATACGCCACCTGAAAGTGTATTCAATACTGTGGAGTTATGAGGATTTAAAGTAAGTTAATCATAAATTCAGAGAAAAATCAACATAATATGATGCTACTGAATTAAATAATACTATTATAGGAGAAAAATTTACAACCTTGAATGGGACTATTTACACAAGATTTAGTGTAATTTACAAAAAAGTTGATCCAGTAATCAAAATATATACAGTATAATGTTTGGTCAGTGTGAATTAACATCAATAGGAAATGAACCAAAAAGTAGCCTATTATTTGCTAAAAAAAATTTAAAAAAAAAGCATTATAATTTAACAGCACAGTGTTATAGAATTAAATAATTGTTTACACTACTTTACTGGATTATTAGTAATAATTTGGTCTGAATAAAAAAAAACAAAAAAACCACCATACCATAGGAGATACTATACAAAATTAGGTGTAATTCACAAAAAGTTGATTTTTATCTAAAAAGTTGATACATGTCAGAAAAGCATTAATCAAAATAGCATAATGTTTGGTGTGTGTGATTTAACATCAACTCACAGGAATACAAAAAGTAAGTTGACAATGTATTTACATACTCTGTTTACTTAGTATTCAATCTGATATCCACAAACACTTTGATAGACTTGTTTTATATCAAGTTGAATGTTATGAAAGAAACTATAAATACTATCTATTGAATAAGTACGATACAACATAATTAACATTATAAACTGTCCCTCTGCACTGTTTACTTAGTATTCTATCTGATATACTGAGGCTCTTTGATAGACTTGTTTTATATCAAGTTTGATAGTTATGAAATAAACTATAACTACTATCCATTGAATAAGTACAATACAACATAATAAACAATATTTTATTATTAATAAGTATTATTTACCAGTATGTATTCACACACACCTTCATTAAACTTTCTTTTCATCAAGTTAATAATTCTAGGAAAACTGAAAATTTCTATCTTTTGGTTAAATAAAGGACTTGATAAACAAAGCCTCGTCACTAAATAGTATTAACTATAGTGGCATATGTGATACTGTTACTACATACTTGGTTGCTTTTAATCAAAAGAACTTAATCTTTCTTGCTTATTAAAGCCACTGTGCAAAAATCATCTAATTAGTTCAGCTTTATAAAGTCACTTGACAAGAATAATGAAGTTCATGCAGCTATTAAGGAGGTTGCATTTAAGAGTTTATTTGACTGTCCCATTGTCCAGTAGATAAAATTCAGCATCTTCTGTTTTGATGTGTACGTGTGGAAAGAGTTGTGTTAGAAATTACAGACTGTCCCTCAGCTCTGTTAGCATCTTTCCCAACATATTTAGGCCCTTCCATTTTGCAGGAGTCCATTTGTTATTGTCGCTGAGTGAAAGACCACAGCCCCAATATGTGTCTTTTGGGTTGGCTTCAATGAGCGTTTTCTTCTGTGTATCCTTCAATGCAGAGGCATGAGATGGATTCTGTGTAAATTTAGCTCGGATGCCATTACGCATATATTCATCACACACTTTTTTCCAATCTTCTAGCTTAAAATGCTTCACCTTTCTCCCTAGGGCTTTCGTTATAGCAGGATCATTGGTTTTCATAATCTCCTTTGCTATGCTGTCATCACCAAAATGCTTAGCCTTTTGAAACATTAAAAACTGTTCCACTGAACTAAACTGAAGTCCATCATGTTCAAACAAGCATGGAAAGTGATTTGAAAATTTTGAGTCACGTGTGAAGAATGCCACCATGTGATTATTTTGAACAGTGCTCAGGTTGCATGGTCTAAGCTCTTCAGGAATGTCATCAAGGTCGTCTGTAGAATACAGCTTGTTGTTGAGTAGGAGTTTATCAATGAGAAGTCGTGCTTTAAACTTCTGTGGATTTTTGTGCGCAGCATGTAGAACAGGAATTAACCTTCTTTGTCTATTTACAACTTCAGCAGGAAAATCTTCAACTACAATGACACCTGCAGCCCTGAATCTGAATACATGAAACATTATGCAATGAAAAAGAGGGGGGCAACTCCATGGCTATAGTGAAAGCCAAGAAAGTGTTGAAGTGGATACTGTATGAGCTTTTGGTGGAAGGTCGAAAAGCTGTGTGAATTTTACTACTGTGAATTCTACATTGATAGGTTGGTTGTTTTTAGCAGCAGGGTGTGTTTTATTTGGTCTCAAATGTTACTCAAATTTTTAGCAATTATAAAGGATTTGGGTGTTTTATTTTCTACCACTGGCTTATTTATACCCTATATATCATTGGATGGTGTTTATTATTTATCAACACTCTGAATCAAGTGGCATATATGTGTTTTGATTTTTTACTATTGTGAATACCCAAACATTTTAAACACAGTTCTACATGGCTTATTACCTTATTTGGTTATGATGTGGGATTGTTGTGATTAAACATTGTAACACCTTACCTTACATCTTACACCAACATTAGAGGGAGTGAGTAAACCATTTTACAATGGGTTTCCTGATGTACAACTCAGATGAATTGATGAAATTTCTCATACATCCACTTGCTGACAGTGGTGAACTCCTTATTGAGACACAGCTGACACTTCCTGAGTTGTCACTACGAAACATACAGTGTCCAAAATAGTACACACTGCCAGGGAAAGAGGGCTGGTAGAAGATGTAAACAGCATTATATCAGTGAAAAGCACAAAGCCAAATCTGGTGTTGATTTCTGTAACTTAATCAATATTGTGCCTAAAGTGAATTGTTTTGGTGGAAAGAATGTAAAATGTTGTCTGTGAAAAACATAGGCCTTCTCTTGAGTGATTTTTAATTGATTTTGACATTGATTTATTTGCCATGACTAAAACTTGGCTCAGTGGAAATGGAGACATGGATGTGATTAGTGATCTGACCCCCAGTGGTTACATGTGCCTCAAAATGCCAAGGCAGAATACTTTGGGAGAAGGGGTGGTTCATATACTAAAGGAAAATTTTCATGTCAAGAATGTCATCTCCCAACGATTTTCCACATTTGAACCTCTGGAAGCACAGCTTAACCTACATAACACTTCCTATAGAGTAATAGTGCTATACAACCCTCCACCAAGTGCCTACACTTAAGAGCAATTTATGGATGAATTCTTTGACAAGCTTATCAATTGTAGTACTACCCATCTAAATGTATTAGTAATGGGTAATTTTTAACATCCATATGGACAACCCTGATTCTCCATTGCCATCTAAATTCACCCACCTTCTCACGGAATGTGCATTATCTTAATTACTTAAAGACCCAACTTATGGCATGGGCCACATTCTTGATCTTGTAATAACTAGATCTGATAACTCTCCTGTCCATTCATTATCAGTATATGAACTGGGTATCTCCGATCATCGTGCTGTGATATTTAAACTAATTGACTCCAGACCTGGGCCCCTAAGGAAGACTATTCATACCTACAAACTTAGGACAGAGGATCAAAACAGGCTAAAATGTGATCTGAATGAGTGAAGGATGTGATCAGTGAAGAAAGTACAGTTGACGAGCTCTTAAACAAACTACATGTAAAACTGACTACTTAGTTTATTTGTTGTTTTATGTTGCATTCAACAGCCAGGGTCATATTCTGATGGGTAGTTTATGGGTAGAAAAAACAGTGCATACTAGTTGGTCAAGATTCTTTACTGTAAATCATCAGGCATCAGCAAGTAACTAGCAACTTTCCAGCATGAAGCATAAAAAGTGCAAGACTGTAATCATCAGACCAAACACTCAGTGGTACAACAAGAACATACACCAGGCCAAAGTATTGCGTAGATGATATGAAAGGGCATGGAGGAAATCACAGTCACTGGTTGATTATGAGTGATTCAAGAATCAGACTAAATATGTTAACTTCCTTCTGAAACCTGCAAAAACACAATTATTTTCCTCACACATCCTTGAATCACAGGAGGACAAGAAGAAGTTCTTCACTGAAAAACAATTTTTAAACTGGTGCCCTGATCCTGTATTACCAAATGATCCCATTGATGAAGATTTGGCTTCCTCCTTCAATGCCTTATTTGTGGATAAAATTGTTAATAATAAAATAAGTGATTGTCTGTCATTTGAGTCACAACAGAAAATGATGAACCAGTTCCTGCAGCAGGCCTATTCTTTCAAAGCTGAGGGTATTTCCTTCAACTGACACCACAGAAGTGTGTAAGATCATATTGGAATCTTTATCGGCTACATGTGATCTAGATGCCTTTCCAACAGCCCTACTAAAAGAATACCTCAATTAACTAATTGAGTCTCTCACAGGCATTCTTAACCTCTCACGTCAAGGGGCAACTGTACCAGCTGCTACAAAGAGGGCTATAGTCACTCCATTAATAAAAAGGTCACACTGGATCCTGATAATTTCAAAAACTACAGACCAATATCCAACTTAAATTTTGTATCCAAGGTAGTGGAGAGGGTAGTTGCTAAGAGGATGTTAGCACACATTCAACAGAACCAACTCTGTTCCAGATTCCAGTCTGCTTATCGTGTTTGTGACTCAACTGAAACAGCTCTTCTTTGAGTTCATAATGACATTACATCTTCCCTTCACAAGAAATGCACAGTTGTTCTTGTCCTATGAGTGCTACTTTTGATATAATAGACCACAATATCCTACCCTCACAATTACGGAGCCACTTTCAAATAACTGGAAATGCCTTAAATTAGTTTGCCTCATACGTTTCTGATAGATCACAGATGGTGAAAGTTGGTCAGTACTCTTCTCAACCTGTTAAACTCAAATATGGTGTACCTCCCGGTTCAGTGCTCAGCCTAATTCTGTTAATGATGAACACCTCTAAAAGACATTATTCAGAAGCAGCTATGCTGATGACATACAGCTATATCTCACTTTCAGTCCAGGCGCTGATATCATTAATGTTTGTAGTTGGCTTGAAGAATGTATCTGTAACGAGCTAAAGCTTAATGATGAAAAGACTGAGGTTCTTCTTCTGGGGTCCCCTTACTTCTCAAAAAAGTACCCTCAATAACACTTCAGATTGGTGAGTAAGAAATACACCATATGGCAAAAACCTAGGAGTCTTGTTTCACTCAGAAATTAATATGCATAAATTTGTTCACCAGAAAGTAAGTGCTGCAATGTACTACCTCAGATCACTTGCTCGATGCTGCCATTATCTGACACTTGATGCCACAAAAACTTTTGTACATGTATCTGTCACTTTTACACTTGATTACTGTAATTCCCTTCTACTTGGACTTTCAAAGAAGTCTATTAATAAACATCAGTGTATACAAAACGTTGCAGCAAGGGTTGTAATGGGAGCTTCTAAAGAGGTTGACTCAATAAACCTTCTTCATCACCTCCACTGGTTACCAATTTGGAAGAGGATAATCTACAAAAACCTTCTACTGATGTTCAAGGCAATGAATGGAAACTCCCCTGGACCTGCTTCCTCCCCTCAGGATCACTTCTAAACTTCTGGAGACTAGAACCTTTTCTAAAGTTGGCGCTAGGTGTTCTCAAAACTCAGTACCCAAGATTTGGAATAAGCTCCCTTCAAGCCTCAGAATGGTTGAACCTGAAATCAGATTGTAAGATCCAAATTAAAATAAGTAGGAGGAACATGATATCTCTCATATTTGGTTTTGAGTTCGAACCTAAGGTCATCAGGAAGTGATTTGTATGAGTACAATCTGGAAAGAGCATCTTCCATTCTGTTGTAAATCCCTTTAACTTACTTTATCCTTAAGTTATATGTCATACTTGGATACAATCGGCCATATGTTTCGCAAACATGCCAAAAATTCATCCTTTGTCCTACTAGTTTGGATCACTTGGACCACTGCCCAGTTATGGCAACAAAAAAGGACCTCCCTGTATGCCCACTGATGAGCCCATACTTTGAGGGCTATAAGGATATTTAGCATTTCAAGGTTGCAATATTAATGAAGTGCTGTGGAATGCCGAATATAGGGGTGGAATACACTTTATCACCCCATGTACCCCATGCCAGTAAGGCAGGCATAAATATATAAAGTTTCATTACCCTAAAGCTTCTGTTTGTTAATGGCATTATATTCAGGAAGAAACCAAGCTAAATCTTTCTGAAATTCATCATCAAGATTAATACTCTTTTTGCGGGAATTTTTCATAAATACTGGCAAAATCCTATTTACAAACATATGGGCAGGAGCGACACACTTATGGACACATAATAACTTCCCCAAAAGATATTGAAAAGTATGTTTAGTAATACGAGATTTGCCATAAATGGCTGTACACTCAGCATGAATGGTTTGAATGTTGGCCTCTAAAATACTAATAGTATTGTCGATTGTATTCCAATCAATAAAAAGACATGTGAGGAGATTTTTGGGGGGTACATTTATCAAGGTTAAAAGGGAGACCTAGTTCCTGCAATAGGCCATATAAAGCTGCTTGAGCCTTATGTTTAGGACTGACCATAATGAAATCATCAATGTAGGCAAAAGTGTCAAACCTCTTTTTAAAGGATAAATCTGACGGCGTCGGTGGGTAATTGAAATAACACACTGCCGTGAACCCACCCGAATGCTGGGGTTCCGTCAATGTAGTAATTATCCTATGGGAAAGCCCATTTCCAAGAAAAAAAGGATAGTTATCAATGGTGACTGCTCACCCATTATGAGAAGGTGAGTGAACAGGCATCAAGTTAGTTGTATTTCTTTTTTCAAGGTCATCTATATGACACACTATCTGTTTGTTAGAATCATCAGTATGTCAAGGGCATCAGAAGACAGATGGGTGTCAGAAAACAGATACGAGCCATTGTTTGACTGCTTCAACTTGCCTGTTTCTCTAGCAGCTTTCCTACATGCTCTTGAAGTAGCAGCAGCCAAAGTCTTCTTCTTTGTGGTAATAGCCGGAGTTCTGTTGTTCTTCATAATGCTCTTAATATATTTGATCACTTTTAAAACTATACTGAAACGTTAAAATAAAATAACTAAAATAATATAAAATCACTTGTAAAATCATGTAGTCCAAACACCAAACACAATATTTTTATTTTCAGGTGTTGATTCAATGTGAGCTAAAGTTCAAATGGTCAAGCATTATGGAATAAAATCCATCAAGCAGCAAGGACCCACAAATGATTGGCTAGCCTCAATGTCATCTGGAATTCATAATTAAAGTTCAACTAGCCTTGCTGAAGGCTCAAATTTATTTGCAGTTGGGGAAAGTTTTTGGTTCAGATAATGGAGTTTCAGTTTCTATAATGTACTCATACACATACTGACTATACAGCTAAGAGAAAGAGCCTTGTAAACTTTGCTTGAAGTCAAATCCCTCGTAGCCCCCCTCCCTACATGCATTCTGTTTTGCTTATATCTACAAGGGCATAACATAAAAAGCCACATATTTAGTTTATGTGGCCTTTTATCTCCACAGACCCAGATCACAGCAAATGTGTAACATGACACCTTGTAAAGTGTACCTGTTTTCACAATACTGCAATAAAACTGATGCTGCTTTTTTGTGGTATATAAATTCTTTATAAACTCGATTCTGCTTTTATGTGGTCTAAATTCTTTTATAAACTTCAATATCCATTTACTTCTATGAATACTATTGGAAAAAAGAACAAACACATTTATTTAACACCAAAAACCAACTTTCCCACAGTTGTATTATACAGAAGAATTATAAGAATTTAATTTGTGTTGTAAATTATTTTCATTTGCTGATAATCATGATAGAAATCTAATTCATCACAGTGCAAGCAACTATTGATTTAAAAAATGATATTATAGTAATCTGAAGGCCAAGGATAAATAAAAAATAAATAAACTAGAAAGTACTCATGGAGTGCAGACCTCTACCAATAGTGTTTTCTTTTCCAAATTTAATAATTATATGTCCATATAAAATGCAAAAAAGAACTATTCATTGTATCCCCAAAGCTATGGGCACAGTTTCTTTCACATTTATTGTATCCACAGAAGGTATCCGGTGGATACTTTGGTTTAACATACATTACGCTGCCGCCCCTGCCATGCTTAGAGATTTTGGGCATTAACACTTTCAGAACAAAACGACACCAGCTAGGTTCACCAAATTTGAAAGATGTCTTTATTGGGATTATTTGGGATTAATTTTCTGTGACTGAAATTAGCCTCTTTTAAAATAAAAAAATGGCCGGCACGGATATTTCCTTGAAAGTTATCTACCTTTTTCTACTGGCTGGTTCTCATAGGTAGAAGGTTGAATCTCTTCATAGGTGATATGTATTATAGACATACATGTCCTCTACAACTTTGCACCAAGGTCAACCACAGAGTGCCAAAATACATTACATGGCAGACTTTAAAAGTGCCTATATCTCCCTTATTATTGGTCTTTGAAGTTTGCAATGTGAAACCAGCCTATAGGAAATCTTGGGCCGGGAATTTTCTGATGTTGCCAGATTTCACCTTTGGCCCCCTCCTTCTAGGTCAAATGATGGCTCACTGGCTTTGGTGGGTTGTCTTTCCAGTGGATACAAATGTGTATTGGTTTACTGGTGCATGGGTCACTTTTTTATATTGAGTGCATAAATTGGTGGATATGATGTCTCACCACCCTATATTTTTTGTAGTCCTTCGGATCAAAATCAAGTGAGTAATAGCTATGTTGACCCCAGGAGTCAAAATTATGCTCTGGGGAGTCACAAACATCAAACATTTTGACTTGTAGCTTGAAAACTATTGCATTTAGATAATTTTATTTCAATCTATTATTCAGTTACTTCTGGCTCAGCTATAACAATTGCAGATATGTAGCTCATTGCAGAGCTGAGTAATAGTTACTTTGAGTATATCAGTTGTAACTTGTTATTTTTGAGTCACTATGAACACAGAGTAAGGGGTGTGCTCCACTTGAGCCTGGGTCAGGGATTGAAGACAAAAATCCAAATAAAAGTGTGAGACAAATATGGGTCAGTTTCACCTGCCCAATCGGAGGTAATAGCCTGGGAAATTCATTATTTTGAAACCAAATAAAAACACTTCTTCAGGGTTTTGATTATATTACAACATACATTTGCTACCTGTTAACTTTAAGATTACAATTACATGCACTGTTTTTTTCTCATTTTTAATATAATTTCTGGTCATATTTTCACCTTAGAAGCAGTAATAATGGAGAATTAGAGAAGATAAAATACCTTAAAAGTAAGATAACCCCACTTGACATTGCAGAAGGGGTCAAAGGTAAAAGTCAGCAATTGGAAAAGAGTCTCAGGCCTTGACTTCCTTTAAGTTGTTTTCACATTTGGAACCCCTATTAGCAGTAATAAGGGAGATATAAGGCCTTTTTAAAATCAAAATGCCAGTCAACATTTAACATGTGATATGATGGAAATTTTGTTTTTGAAAATAGGTCAAATTACTACCAGGCTAGCTTCTTTAGCCATATAGCTCTTGTGCAAATTTGATGAAGCTAGCCGCAATATTTCAAGATTTAGAGTGCCTTTATGATTTTCAAAATAATTAGCTATGGCAGCCATTTTGTTATTTAAAATGAGGCCAAAATTTTTACACAGACAGGCATTTATAGCCATAAACATTCCCTGCATATTTGATGAAGATATAAATGAATGAGATTTCTTTTGAATGATTGACATGGGTTAGCAGTGCTTTTTGGATTAGGGTAAATAAAGCTTATTTTTACAAGTATTATGAAGAGTTAACCTACTCATTCTTGATATGTGCTAAAATAAAGTGTCAGGATATCAATGGAGCCTATGAAATGGATATGGATGGATAATTAAAGTCACAACATGCAATATAACATTTCTTTTTTGTTGAACACTAAAGAGGACCCTCTTAATTGAATTAATATTGTAAAGATACCTCTTTCTTCCATACCAAAAGGATATTGCATGAATATTTTGTGTAAATGAACCCACTACTGGAAGACTTTTTGGTGGCATTGCACACTTTTAACTTGATTTATATTGACAAAGAAGGACATCAGTAGTTTTGTTGACTTCTATAGATGGCAATTTTCTGGTTAATAAGTGCTTGAAGTAGACACTGTGAAAATACCTTTATGGAAAGGTTACTAAGTACTGTTTTTAACATAGACACTGTGAATATCAATTGCAAAAAAAAACCAGTTGATATTTAAATTATCTATCAAAATATTTTACATTCCTGGATTGAGAATTTGTTACACTTGAAAGAAATAAAAAAAAACATTGGCAATATTTTGGATAATTTCAACAGTAAAAATTACAATGTCAACCACTGGAAAGGGTGCAACTGGAGCATTAAAGACTGGCACAGGTGGAAGCCCTACTGAGCCCCTAAGGCATTGAAAAGGGATAACCAACTTGTTTCACCAACTACACCTGAAGGCCAGGTCACACTGAAATATACGGGCCTTATTAAAGGAAGTAATTGAACCACTGGCGGATGACTTAAAATGACAGGTAAAACTTGATGCGATCACTGTTGTAAATGCCAGGGTCGACAAATGGGAGCTGAAGGTAGACAATCTTGAAACCAGACTGTCGGAATCAGAAACTAAATGTAGTGAACTACAGAAAGAGGTTAAGTTGGAAATGTATTCCAGAAATAATAATTTGAAGTTCCTAAATATTAAAGATCCACACTCTGCTTCCAATAAAAATTGTGAAGAAAAAATTTTGGATTTGTGTGCATACTATAAAGTAGAATTTCAGGAATTTCAGCAATGCAAATCAGCAGCTACAACGCATATTCTCACCAATACTCCATGAATGAGATATTTTGGTTTATGCAAAAATGTGACGAAAGGGCACACGGACGAACACACATATGGGAGGCGTTTTATAGTCTCCCGACCACAGCCACAAGCCAGAGATAAGAAGCTGGCTTCATGATAGGATAAGATTTGAAGTGATAAGGACAAGACTAGAATTGATAAGACTGAAAGTAATAAAATAAGACTGGAAGTGATTAGGACTAGAATTGATAAGACTGGAAGTAATAAAACAAGACTGTGAGTGATTAGGACAAGCCAGTTTCCAGGTGGGTGGAGCCATGGTCTGGATCAAGAATCAGGGAGTACGGTGAAATATCAAACATGTTTGATATTTTGCTGACCCAACATGACAAGCCAGGAAACTACAACTGACCCTAACCAACTCTGTAAACATTGCTCCTGACCCTTGAAAAATTCTTAGCTACCAACAAGACTGCCCTGGTGGAACACCCCTATAACTGAGAAACAAACATAACCTTCTTATGCAAGCAAATATACATAAATATCCTTGTAAAGTACATGTATGAAATAAATATCATTAAACGATCCCGTGTAATTCTTAATTACTCATTCCATTTTACAGACTTTCTGTCATCCAAACAAAATCTAACTCTCTCCACATGGTTGTATAACAGAGACTCAACTCTAAATTTAATTGCAAATTTTAATTTTGACACATTTTGTTGTTTCTAAAGCAATCTGTTTTAGATCCTGTTTCAGACACAGTCAGTGTAAATTGGTCTTAGGTAAAGATTTCCCTTATGTTAAGTATGTGTGTTTGAAAAAAGATTAAGTGTGTGTGTGTTTAAAATTGGCTTCCTCTCAATATTGTATGATTAATACATTGCCTTGATATGTAGAGCAGGAGGTTAACTGATTGATTACAATGAAATAAATTTAAAAAGTAAACTAAGCAGGTTACAAAATGATAATTATTTCAAATAATGAAATACTTTTTGCTTTTGAAAATACGTACCAATAGCGACAGCAATATCATTGGAAAAGCTTTTATATGTGAATGGCATTTCACGTGGGTTAACCACAGCAGTATGCATTATAGAGTACACAGATGGCTTGCTTTGCATGTCATAAAACACATATGGTTTCAGTCAACTGGAGTTTGGGGGGAATACTTCCTCAGAAGACTCTGCAAAGTTTACAAGACTCTCTGTCTGACACAGTTCTATCTCTTGACATGTATGAGTGCTTTATGAATACCAAATATTTGTGTGCATGTGTCCCTGAGTGAAAAATAACACCAAGACAATTTGCTTTCCTTGGTGGGGATATAGAATTTTATAGGAATGGCTCAGGGAATAAGTAAAATTGACTCTCTTGTATATTTTTCAGCAATGATGATGAACTTACGCTCAAGCTTACATATGACACCATCTCCTCAACTGAATTTTCATACTTAGTGAGCTCCTCAAAACTTGAATAGAAATTCCTGGACTCTATTGCTGGGTAGAACTGAGTCCTCAGCCTACAGGGGGCCATGGTGGCAGAGTGGTAACACTCTCGCCTCCCACCTCTGAGGCTGGGGTTTGATCCCCATGATGGCCTTAAGTGGGAAAGCTGGTAGTTGCTTGCCGTTGGTCGGCAGTTTACAGTACACAACCCTAGCGAACTCTATGTACTGGTTTCCTCTGCCCTTCCAACTACCCGTCGTGATATGACCTGTACAGTGTTGAAAGCGACGTAAAACCCCAAATAAATAAATAAATAAATCATCAGCCTACAGACGGTGAGTAACATAAACTTTGAAAAACCTTCTTTTTTTTTTGGTCAGGCCCTACCCATGTAATAAATTTCACAATATACATTAATTACGTTTTGAAATATTGCTAAAAAGAAACTAATACTAATTATTAAATCCAATTAAAGTTTTACATCACAATTTTACATCCAAGTACTGAGATTATTTCTCTCAGGTCCAGGTTTTAGATTACTTTGAACAAATATATTTTCACATCTCTTAACCTACTCACTCTTTTGCTAATGAATCCAGCCATGGCAGTTAACATATCCAGTGGAAACTCTGATTAGGATTGCCACTAGTGTAATCATCAATTCCCCTGAAGTGGAGTCTCCATTCCAACTTGTAATAATAATAATAAGAAACTTACTGACAGCACAGATTCCCTGAAAATAACTTTTAAATGTAAGAATGTTCATTGCAATTAAAGCCATATGGAAACACTTAAAAGTAATGTCTTTTTCTAATCTGCTCTGGAGAGAGGAGCTATTTTTTATTATAAGTACAACACATTCACAGTCCTTATTTCATTTAAACACTTGATATATATTGTCCTGATTGTTGTATGGTGATATGATATTAGCTGATGAACTCATGGTATTAAAAATAGGCTCTGGACTGTAAAGATCTCAAAGAATTTCTGAATATAATGAACCAATTAAATGGTTATATTTTAGTTACTGTCAGAGAACTTTAGTCTAAAACAAGTAATATATTGGGAAATCAAATATATTATGAAATGCCATTGTTTTTTTTTTGTTTTTTTTGAGGGGGGGTAAAGTCTGCATTTTAATGTTAACTGAAAAAAGCTCTTTCTCTATAAACATAATGGTTTTTTAATGACCAATAAATAGTACATTTTAAATATGGATATCAGATTTAGTACAGATATTTCAGGATCTACTTTTAGATCCTGAAAAAATGTGCTTTATATCTGTTTTTAGACCCTACAAATATTTAATAACAGCTATCAGCATGTTATTTTTTCCAAAGATTAGGATGCCAGTACTAACACATTCTCATGAGGATCTACTCTTATGTTTTTTGTTGAAATTAATGACTGTGTCAAAAGCAGTGGATGGAAAACACTGAATGGAGTAATTCATTAGCCTCAATTTGTCATTTTTATCACAACGAATAATCCTCTTGTATGAGAAACAGCTGACCCCAGCCTATGCAAAGACATATTTCAACAATTGTAGTTTACGACTGCAAAGGCATTGAGTGATGGTTTAGATAATAAGTGATCCCTTCTTTCAGGCTAGAAATTAATAGCAATAGCTGTATTAGATGGTTCTTTGTCAGTTTTACTTTAAAGCTGAAATGGTAAATGAAATAATTTTTAATTCCATTTGGTTTGTGTTTTTGAAGTGGTTATACATTCTTTTATTCATTTTTTGTAGAAATTTAAATACTACTGTACTCAGTCTGCACAAATAAGATCCCCCCATAGGATTCTACCCTGAATCTACTCACATTTAGTTTACTTGTAATTTTACTTATTCTTCTGATCCAAAGACTCCACTGCACTAGTTAAACATATGAAATCAGCAATGTTTGGTCCTGATTCTACCTATTCCTAAATTTATATTATCACACTCTAATTTTGAGGTTGTGATTTAAATGTAAACTAAAAAGTTCTTTTATTGCTCTTTTTATTTCTTTTTTATTATTCCCTTTACATCTGGGGTGTAGCTTCAGCAAATAACAATATAAACACTCATATCCATTAAATTAAGGCCTTTTCATACAATCCAAATGTTATACAATTTAATCTGAAATCAATTACTAAGTAAAATATAAAAGTCACAAATATCAAATTATTCTTATATTTCCTTTCTACAAGCTCATTACTGATTTCTTGTTTTTACTTTGATTCTGATTTCGTCCAAAATGGTACATTAACAAATAAGACATTTTAACTGGAAAAGTAGCGTGTATCCTTAAAAGTTTATGATACTCCTAAAACTACTGATTTTTACACTGTGATAATATTCACATTCGTCAGTACATATTTATAAAATTTGCTGCTATTGAAACTCAACTCAGGTGTTATTTTTAAATGTAAAGGTAGTCTTCTTTTATTGTAGTCAAACTTAATCAATATGAGGTATTTATGTTAAAGAGATGCTTAAATTGAAGCAACACAGTTACGGGAAAATTGCAATAAGTAGAACATTCCCTTTTAATTGATAAAATTAAGTAAATTTCTTGTCCCTAGAATATGGTTTCTATTGGCATTTTTCTCTGTTAACTACTTAAGATAAATTACTTTAAGATGAAGCACAGTTAGATGTCTTTTGCACAGGTCATAGGAGTATAAAATAAGCATTGCTGTTGGACCCTAAATTAAGATTCAGCCCATCTTAAGATGGCCATTAGTTTGCTATATTTAGCTTATCATTCTTAGGTTTACAATCATAACTGAATTTTTTCATTTTTATTTCTCTGGAAGTAACTTCAAGGAAAGTTCAATCAAATTTCAATCATATACACTTGAATTCACGGTATGAGCCTTTAAAATCTGAATTTTACTTATCATTTTTTTTCTAGAAGTGGCTTCAAAGAAGTTTAATCAAATTTCAATCATATACACTTGAAGTCACAGTTAAGTACAAGTGTTTCTCTGGCTGTGTCTCGAGATTCAGGTTAAATGGGGCTGAACTGTATGTCTCAATATGTCAGAACCAACCATTACAAACAGGGAACATGAAAAGGGACACTTGCCAAATGTTGGAACTTGTGGGAAGTGTGTCCTCTTCAACAGTGTGTCAGGTGTAGAGTAACAAATCTAAAATTCACCACATATCTGAAATTCTCCACATGTGGAAGTACTGATAAAAATAATGAACTGAGGTGAGATTTGTTGAATGCATAGTAAATGAAGGTTTTTTGAACTGAAATATACCAAGTTTAAGACAAAGCATTATATTCTTCAAAGTATTAACTAAGGTTTTAGAGGTGGCAAATTTTAGATTTCTTTCAAATTTTAGATTCCTTACTCTACCTTTCTTTAGGGGTGACATGTTTGAGTGAAATGTTGTTCTGTGTAGCATTTCTCCTTCATGCATCTTGGTGTGAAGCTGTCACTTTTGTGTCAAAGGGTGCTTTCATCCTTATACCACAACTGGTAACCGTTTACTTATAGTCTACAACCAGCCCTTTACATGTCAAAATCTTTCTATCTGGTCGGTATGTCTAGAAATAAACTTAATTTGCTTAAAAATGTCAGTCTCGACTATGGAATTAAGTAAGAAATGATAGCAAAATGATGAAAATTACTTTTTAGCATTAGATTTTAGGGGACAAAAAAGGTAAAACATATGTCAAATTTATGCATCTCAATTTCACCTATGGACAGATTTTAGATTCCTCTAAGTTTGAGTGATACAATGCTGCAATGTGTGAGTTGAGTGTGTTTCATTTTTTTTAATTCTTGAGTTTCTACTTCTTTGACAACACAATTTAACCTTTCTTCCTCAGAATAAATTTGTGTCATGTCAGATCAAAAGTGGTTGGTTATTGAAACATTAATTTCAAAAATAATATTATGAAAAGACAGGACTTGCTTACATTTGATTTCTTAATCATAAGACCACACACATGTATCACACATAATAGAGGTAAAATAATATTTTCAGTTGAGCTACAGAATTCATAATAATTATTACTTATGAATTTCTGGTTATATATTTGTTGCTATTGCGATATAACAAAATTTTGTGGTTTTTGTTTTTGATCATCAAATCTTCATACATTTCTATTAATGTCTAGCAACATTGAAATATCTTTTGCTCTTGTGTTCCATTATTTCTTTCCCCACTATCAGTAGTTTTATACACTTTCTTTTATTAAATCAAAGGGACTTTCCTGAGACCATTGAATTAATTAGTCCGCATGTGTTTTTATTATTAATACTTATAACTTCAGTTTTTCTATTGATTTTAATTATCCTTGTTGTTTGGATGACAGGAAAAAAATATTTTACTAGATGGATGAGCCCCAGTTGTCTATAGGTGAATGACTTGAAATTAGGATGTGTCATTTTGGAGAAAGACAGGGTCTACAACGAGAGTTTGTTAGCCTTCCTGCTATAGTTGATTGTTTAATAGTTAATTGTCCACAAGAGTTGGATTAACTTTCTCACTTAACTGGTTTAAATCTACTTGTTATTAATTAACTGCCTTACAATTAGTCATTATTAAATGATTGAATAATAACTATTTGTTATTATATTAGGTAATGGATTACTTCTAATATGGCATGCTTGTGACCTCGTTGATTCTAATTTAGTGGCAAAACTTTTTTTTTTTTTTTTTGAAATTTGAATTATTTATTCCTAATAGCAAAGTAAAAAAAAATAATTCCACTAAACCAGACATGTATCTCTACTTCAAGAGTAATTCTTTTTTTTTTTTTTTTAACCAAAATATATTTACATGAAAAAAAAATTTACATGAAAAAAAAACAAACTAAAACATCAAGAAAACAAACAAACAAAAAAAAATAGGTGAGTTGACATTTCAAAAGGTATACAAGAAACTACAGGTTACACATTGAATTACATCAGTTTACACAACTTAAGAAAAAAATTTTTTAGCAGTGGTAAACTATACACTACATTATGTTCAATTGATTCACCTATTTAGTTCACTCATAGCAAAGTAATACCATTGGTTAATTTACAATACCATAATACATTCAAAATACGTTTTTTTTTCAAAGTACATTCTTCATTTGTTGCCATTGTTTTAGAAATTTATCACTTTGGAATTCTAGAGAAGCAAGCAACTTTTGCTCATCATATATAGTTTTACATTTGATAAGTGCTCCATCAATACTAATATTGAAGCCTTTCCTGGAGCATGTATATATATAGCATTTTATAACCATTATTAATGTATTTATTGCAGCAGAATTTGAATTATGATGGATGTATCCCAGAAGAACATCCTCAGGACTGAACTGAATGTAAAATCCAGTTTTATTGAAAATTCTATTTTCCAATTGACGCCATAATTGGTTAGCTTTTGGGCAAGAAAAAAATAGGTGAAGGAGAGTTTCCTCTGATGTAGATCTACATAGTAAGCATTTATTAGAGTCTGCCACACCCATTTTATGAAGAATTATCTGTGTTCCGAGTATTCTATGCATTCTTCTGTACTGAAACCATTTAAAATATGGATCCTGTATAGTTTTAAAGCAAACTTTGAAAAACCTGCTGGAGGGGACTGGTGTAAAGAGTGAAATGGAGGGGCCTAAGATAAACCCTTTAGGGATACCTGAAGGGAAAAGTAAGCCTGTACCCTAGTCTATTACACTAGGACATTATCAGAAATACTTTGGAAGCAGGTATTATAGACAGTTGGCCAAATGTCCTCATTGTGGATGCTTAAAGGATGTAACCATTTTATTCCACAGTTTGTTTTTTTTGTCTTTTTCATTTTTGATTAAATATATGTCCTTACAGCCTTTTATGTAATGCCTTACCAAGTGTAGGTGTGGGTGAAAACAGGATTTTGGTGAGGAAAAAAGTTATCCTTTTTATTTTTCTGAATGAAATTTTGTATTTCTGTTCTCAATTTAAAATAGTGTAAGAAGTTAACATATAAGTTTCGAATTTTACATTTATTCCTGCCAAACCTAATACTTTGCCGGATGAATCTGCAATATCACCAATTGTATAAGATACCCTTCTTGAACCATGGAGGGAGGAACATTTGGTTTACAGATATGTGCTTATTATACCATAAACAAGGTTGCATAATATTTATTCTCAATTCTTTACCAACATAAGCCCAGCATTGGAAAACTTTAGGCCAAATTTTATTTGAAACTTTATGTTTAAAAAATGCACACTACTCTGGGCCCATAACAAAAATTCGCTCAAATTCACTTAAAGTTTCCTGCAGTAGAATTCACCATTGCAACTGGCTTTGTAAGGCATGGCCACGTGAGAGGCCTGCCAAGGCAGTTGTCTACCTTATGTTTGATTCTACTTATAAGGCTACCCTCCCTTTGGCCTAATGACCTTAGGTCATCCAATCAGAAACCAGGTCACCCCCTTATTTAGAGTAACCCTAGCATTAGGCGGCATATTTGAATTGGCAGCCATTATAATAACATGAACATTTCAGTGACAGCGAAAGGATTTGAATATTGTAGTGATTTTTAGTGATAAAGCATTTAGTGTAGTGATTTTAACAAAGCATTTGATAATGATGCCTTCATCTAAGAAAGAACTGCCCAATGCCAGGAAGCATGTTACAGCTTCTGCCAGGGCTAGGACTTCTGTAAAGAAAAACAGAAGGGTGGGAGTGTCTGAGTTTGACGGTTCTTACCTGCAGAAGACTAAGAAAACTGTAAGTAGCTCTGATGTTGTGAAGCAGCGGAAGCCAGCTAAACAATCTGATAATGAGACCATTCTGAGGCTTTTACAAGACATTAAGCATTCCAACGAATTATTATCCAAACGAATGGACAAAGTTGAACAGCAGGCAGTTCAGGGCTCGACTCCCATCAACCCTAGGTCACACACATTCAAACCTAAGGGCCTGTCATCACAGCCAGTCTCACCACAGCAACCCAGTCAGACGGCCAATTTGGCCAACTACCTCGGGGACCCTCTGGGCATCCAGGATATCAGGCAGCCTCAGTTTCCCCAGTCAGGGACAGCTCCTCAGGCATCAGCCAAGCAGCCAAGTTCTGGATCCTGTGACCCATGTGCGCGATAACTCGGGTCAGTTGTCAGAGCACCGTGACACCATTATTCCAAATATTCAAGCATTGAGGAGGGAATGCAGGCATCTCTGAGGCAGTCAACAATTTACTGGCGTCGTATGAGGGCAACTTTCAGGCAGAGCTGACTAGAGTTAAGCAAAATGTCAAGAAGTCAGGGAGATATAATACTCATGATTCTATAGTCGCTCCCCCACACCTCAGATGGCCCAATGAGGGCTGCCATTCTTCCAATGGCAAGAAAAGGGTCACATACAACGAATTATCCATGCCACAATGGGTGGCGGGTCAACTGACCAACATATACAGCATCTCAGATCCAACTCTCATTAAACAGGCAATACTGCAAATGATCTTTGCGATGCCGGATGCCACCTCATTGCCTTGGACTGCAGTTAGGACAGCATAGGCTTCCTCCATGCATGAGGCGGAGGAGGGGAACCTCTCATGGGCTGACTCCACACAATGGATAATCAACAGACTAAGCTCGTCAAAGATCGCCCTGGCCCATACTCAGACATCTACTCAACAATCAGCAAGCAGAAGGCCCTGTACATTTTTCAATGAGGGCGCATGCACGCATGAGGGCCATCATGGGAACTACCTGCACTGCTGCAATCACTGTATTAAACAGGGTAAAAATCTTCAACACCCTGAATCTGAATGCAACGGAAAACACAGGCAAGGGAACAGGCAGCCACAAGCTACCAACTAGGGACGAACTGAACTACTTGAACACAGTTTGACCTTTGAGGTCAATGGCAGGGGGGAGGTTCTAAAGGACACAATAATCATGAAATTTATAATTGTCATATTAATGATATTGATGAAAATGTTATTTTGAACACTCTTTTTAATAGTACTGAAGTGACTCCACTCTGTGGTGTGAATGACAAACAGTTGTATGAACTTTCTGACCACTCTGGTGTTAAAAATAAGAAGATTTGTACAAATATCAATCATAATGATGGTAATCATACTGAATCTGATATAGATATGTACAGAACTAGTGGTGATATGCATGAGATATGATCACAAACTGTACATACACTGAACAATGTTGTTAATACTAGGATAGCACAGTTGAACGACCAAAATAACCATTCTATAACCACCCACATGGGAACCAACACTACCAAATTTCAAAACTCTTAAAGTGTCAAACCAGACTCCGTTCAGCCATTCATTTATTACTCTGTGTCATTATTTTATGTAATTTCTTGTGATTTGACATGTAATGCTGACATTTGGTATTGCTATATTCATGGTTACCCCTCTGGTTCATCTGGTGGTTTTTATTTACTTGACATTTCCTATAATGATGGCCAAATTCACGTCTTTCAATGTGTTGTTCAACATAATGCCCCTCTATATGTTGAGGGCACTCTATTTCTAGCCATACATGTAATCAGTACCTGTATCAAGATTTATTGGATGCACGTAGAGCATTTGATAATAACAAACGTGACCAATTCACTCAGTACACATTTGGGGTTAATTATGGATCATACATGGACCAATTAATTGGTTCTATTATAGAGTCTCAGGACAGTCATCATTGGGACACTACAGACAGAAAGTATGAGTTAAGCCAACATGCGAATACTGACACAGAACCTATTGTTGTGGTGTCCACTGTGGACACCAGGTGTTTAGGTATTGTTAATTCACCTCCATGTCGAGACATTAATTACCCTCACAAGGTCAGAGGCTACATGGCAAACTCGGGTTTATGTATAGAATCTTGGAAAAAATATCTGCTAGAATCAGGAGGTTCTACAATACTTGCAATTCGGCTTTCCTCTGTCTATTTCCCAGCCTGAATTGTTGGATAACCAAAGACCATTTTTCAGCACTGCAATTTCAGGAGGCTGTCAGCCTCTATCTTGCTAAGGAACGCTCATATGGGGCCATGTTAGGACCTGTTACAAATTTTGGGCATCATCCGGGCCACAAATTTGTGCACTGTTCTCCCATTCTTACTCGACCCAAGGGTCAGAACAACAGACGCGTCATTCTTGATCTCTCTTACCCCAAGGGGTTGTCTTTAAACGACCAAGTAGACAGGTCCAGATTTGGCGGTGACCTCTTTTCACTAAAATTTCCCTTCATTGATGATATTGTTAAGGAAATTTGCAGTCACAAAAATGAAGTCGTCATTTCAAAAATCGACATGGCTAGGGCTTTTCACAATCTCTGTGTGGATCCAGCTGACACTGTCAAATTAGGTATTAGATGGGGAAATTACGTCTATATCGATGTTGCGGTCTCGTTCGGCTGGGTCCACTGGAGCGTGGCATTTCAACACGTCAGCGACTCTGTCACGTTTATCATGGCTCAAAATGGCATTAAGATGTTTGCGTATATTGACAATTACATCATGGTCTCTCCCAGGGCATCTTCTGATACTGAATTCCAATGCTTGGCGTCACTTCTTACCGAATAAGGACTGCCTAGCAATCCTGATAAACAACCCCACCTGTCGCAAGCTCACCTGTCTACACATTCAAATTGACCTTGACAATAATGAACTTAGCATTGACCCTGATAAGCTACAGAGCATACACAATGAATGCATAGCTACCAATGGGAAGCATCATCTGTGCAGGAAAGCTTTTCAACCACTTCTAGGCAAGCTTCTATACATCCACAAGTGTGTGCCCCCTGCCCACACTTTTATCAATAGGATGTTAGCCCTATTTAGATAGGATCCAACTGCCAAAAGGATCACCTTGACTGAGGACTTCCATAAGGACTTGGCTTGGTTTCTAGTTTTCTTGCCAGAGTTTAATGGTGTCACCTACATTAGAAAATTTGAAATCCCTCACAACCACACCCTTCATGTTGACGCTTCCCTCACTGGTCTGGGCGGGATTTGGAATGATGAGGATTATGCTACCCCAATTTTTAATGTTGATCAAAGAGCTTTGAAAATTGTTCATTTTGAAATGCTAAACTTGGTTATAGCTCTCAAACTTTGGGCTTCACAGTGGTCTCATTCAGTAGTTAAGTTCCATTGTGACAACTCTGCTGTAGTTCAAGTAGTTCGAACTGGCAAGACTAGGAATGATATGTTAGCCTTATGCCTTAGGAACATCTGGCTTATCACAGCCACTCATGATATCACACTCACCATTGACCACATAAGAGGTAAATCTAACAATATAGCTGATCTGTTATCTCGTATCTACTCAGACAAACCTGTTGACCAAAACCATCTTAGCCTCCTTGAAGACACCCATATGTGGAGGAAAATACCTATACACTTCTTTAATCTCAACGTTTCTATATAATTTGAGGTTCCGCCTCATCCTCTGCTCCTCTCCTTCGTCAAGCCTGCCTCAGGATTCATCAGGCTTGTAGACCTTCAACTTCTGCTCATCTCCTTCACTCCAGAACATACCTGTCTTTCCTGATCTTCATGGACCTTCCCATCACTATCTCTGTCCACAGTGTCTTCACTTTCCTAAAATACCTATATCAAAGCCTTATTTCCCCCAAGGTCATAGCCTCCTACTTGTCCTCTATTCACTCCATGGCCTCTATATATAACTTAGATACCTCTTCTTTGTCCCATCCAGCAATCCTCAGATTCATTTGCAGCATCAATATCAATTCAAAATTCTCCCCTACCCCCAAGGGGGTGTTTGACATCCCCACCCTTTATCAATTATCATGTTCATGTGATATATTATCTGATCCCCTCCTCTTCAGGGCCATAAACATTGGATATCTGACACTTACTGGCTGGCAAAAACCATCAGGCGACAGCTGGAACGAATCTGGTACAAAGATAAATCTGCCTATAATCCGAGATAAAACTTCGAAGACAGATTGCTCGGTGCAATTCACTGGTTAACAAAGATAAGGCAAATTATTTCAGAAACCTGGTCAGAGAAAATGCTAACGACTCCAAGAAGCTATAGCAGGACTTGCGTTCTGCACTGCACTCTAGTCCTGAAGCAGTACTCCCTTCTCATGAATCTAAGAAAGGTCTTGCTGACCGGTTTGTCACTTTCTTCAGTGACAAAATAGCTAAAATCAGAAATTCATTTTCCTCTAGTGACTCATTCACTTTGCCTCCTCCACCTGATGTACCCGATTTCAGCTGCTTTAAACAAGTTTCTCAAGAGGAAATTAGAAAAATTATCATGAAGTCACCCACTAAATCTTGTTTGTTAGATCCATGGCCTACATTTCTTGTTAAGGAATGTATTGATTTTTTACTGCCCTCTATCACAAGGCTTGTTAACTGCTCATTGTCAGAAGGTGTTGTACCTGATGAGTTCAAGAAGGCTATTGTAACCCCATTGATTAAAAAGTCATCACTACCACCCAATGACTTAAAAAACTACAGACCTGTTTCTGAGTTGGGCTTCATATCCAAACTTGTTGAACGTGTTGTTGCTTCTCAGTTGAATGACCATGTCAGTTTAAACGGACTAGAGAATGTCAGGCAATCTACCTATAAACTAGGTCACTCAACTGAATCTGCATTGCTTTCAATTAAGAATGATGTTCATTTGGCTTTTGCTAAAGGTGAGGATACTGCTGTCATTCTCTTGGATCAATCAGCAACGTTTGATACTATTGATCATGATACGCTACTTAATTCTCTTAGCTCCTGGTTTGGTGTCAGCGGGGTTGTCCTCGATTGGTTTAAGTCTTATCTCTCAGACCGTGTTCAGTGCATTAAGATTGGGTCGGTTTTATCTGATGCCAAAAAGTTATTGTATGGTGTGCCTCAAGGCTCTGTCCTGTGGCCAATCCTTTTTTCACTCTATACTACTCTGCTGAGTAAAGTCATACAGAATCATCCTGGTGTTAGTTTCCAGTTCTACGCTGATGACACACAATGGTATGTACATCTCACACATAAAAATGTTGCCTCGGCCCTTGATAAGCTGTCACACTGCCTTGAAGACGTAAAGAGATGGCTCTCTACAAATAAGCTCAAGCTAAATCCTGATAAGACCGAATTCATTGTGTTTGGCTCAAAGTCTCAGCGCGAAAAACTGAATCAGTCCTTTCCGGTCAACATACTTGGTAATCTTATATCACCAATTGATGCAGTTAGGAACCTTGGTGTCTGGTTTAATTCAGATTTCTCATTCTCTTACCATGTTATGAAGGTCTGCAAGGCTTGTTTTGCTCATGTCTAGGATCTTAAGCGACTCCGAGGTCACCTGACACATGAAGCTGCTCTTATGGCTGCCAATGCTCGGGTCGGAAGCCGACTTGATTACTGTAAATCTCTGTTTAGAGGTCTCTCAGCTCTAGATCTGTGCAAACCTCAATGTGTTCAGAACAGCCTTGCCAGAATTGTTGCCAACACCACCAAGTACTTACACATCACTCCAGTTAGAAAAGCACTACATTGGTTGCCGATTAAGTACCGTTCTATCTTTAAGACTGCCATGCTGGTATATAAGTTCCTACACAGTGGTAACCCCAAATACTTTGAACCCTTCCTGATTCCCAGACATAGTCCATATAACACTCGCCGAAGTCAATCTGATGGCATATTTCTTGAGGTTCCCCACTTTGCTTCAGTTTTCAAGTCTCGAAAGCATTTTGGGCTCAGTTCTGCGTATGATGCACCTATGATTTGGAATGACCTTCATGATGAGGTCCGCTCTGCAAAATCATTTGCCTCTTTCAGGTCAAAGTTGAAGTCATACCTCTTTGAAAAAACATACCCATCCTAAATTTCCAATCTCCTTCTGCATTCTCCGCGGTGCTGACTCCTGCAATGTCTCTGGTTTTTGAATATCAAACAATGTTTTTGTGTGATGCGCCTTAGAATCTGTCTTTTGATAGAGATTAAGCGCTATAAAAGTCCTATTAGAATTAGAATCTTCCTGCATTCTTCGGATTCCTGAGAATGTCCAACATTGCTCCTCATAGTTCTTCAAAATTTGATCCTTGTGGCCATTTCCTTCGCCAAGACCTAATATTTGCACCCCCCGGTGCTCATTTACTCATCAAGTGGACCAAGACTTTACAACATCACAAAGCCCACCACTGGACCCAGTTACCATCACTAGCCAATCAGCTTTTATGTCCAGTCAGGGCCCTAAAATCTCTGTTAAGATCTTGCCAACTCCCACCCACCGCCCCCCTTTTTGCCAATAATTATTTCCACCACAGTCAGGTGATAGACACACACATCCGAGATGATCTGAAGAAAGTGCTGGCAAACAAGAACATTTCTCATAGAGGACATGGATTTCACACATTAAGAAGGTCAGGGGCCACCCTGGCCTTTGATAATAATGTTAAACTCCAGGACATTAAGCCACATGGACTTTGGCGCAGTTCTGCTATCTGGTCTTACCTTGAGAATGCTTCTCAGGCTCCCTCCATTATACCCACAACGTTTGCCAACATCATCCCTGCCTCCTTTTAGATGGGCTTGGGACTTTTAAAACATTATCAAGTAATATTTTAAATGTTTTTTACTCTACTAACATGTAAATAAAATTCCCAAACTGTTTATACACGTTTACATGTCCTGTGTTTCACCTCTACTTCACCTTCAACCTTGGCATCCCCCATTATCATATCTTACCATTATGGACTTGAACCTGTGTGCTTCTATCACATGGGCAACTGTGTAGGCTATGCAACCAGCTAACTTTTCAGGATTTTTCAAAATTATAAATGTTAACCATATTTAGGCCACCATTTTGATACTTAGTACAAATAGTAGTACGTTTTACTTTATCTGGTTTCTTGTTTCATAGGAACTGAAAAAGAATTTTGTTAAGTTTTTCAAGAAAACAATTTCTTATTGGAATTGACAAGAATAAGTGAATAAATTTAGAGAATATTTTTGTTTTTATAATTGTTATTTTACCTATTGGAGTGAGATTTCTAGATTGACATTTTAAGATTTCAGCTTCAGCTGTTTTTATTGTTTTACTATAATTAATTTCACACATGTCATCAAGATTCACAGAGAAGTGGAGACCTTCGATTTTACACATGAATCTTGCTGGGCATGGCCAGAAGAGTTTTCCTCCAGCAAGTTCCTCAAAAATTCGCTATCTTCCGACGATTGTAATTGAATGGGTGCTGCTAAACGCAAATTGTATTTCCTCCTCTCCATTTGCAACTGGTCACTAAAAACATGTAAAATAACTAAAATTATAAAACACGTGCAAAGTGAAGAAGAATAAATCAAATTTAATTTTCCAAATGTTACCCATTTTCAAGTCTTGAATGCAAATGGAAGAGTGCATGCAGATTGTTATCCTCGAACCAATGAAATTAAATAATCTTGAAACGCTGCCAGATATTATCCATTAGATGCTGTATTCCAAACAATGCATTGTGCAAACTGACTCTCCATTTATGCTCACAGCTTTCATAACTGGCAAGCTGTAGATCGGTAAATTGAAGACGTCTTGTCGTATACACTTCCTGACTTGTCTTTTGCTGTAATCGCTTGTCGGTTTCTGTTTACAGGTTGTTGTAATGTCTTTCCATTGTTATTGTGGTGTCCTGGTTCTTAACCACAACAGGCCCGTAATTTCTTTCAGTCAGTATTGGACAAGATGGGAAATATGACTGACAAGCCATAGAGATCCACCACAGGAGGGTCTTCATGGTGAGAGTCAAGGAAGGTTGGTGCAATATCAAGCATGTTTGATATATTGCTGATCCATCATGACAAGCCTGGAAACTACAACTGATACTAAACTACTCTGTGAACATTTCCCCAACCCTCAAAAAATAATTAGTTACCGACAAGACAGCTCCAGTGGAACACGCCATTTGAAAAAAAAAAACATTTAAAATGAACATAATAATGTCTCAATAATAATGGGTTCCGAGGTCATATTCAACATCTTTTTAAGGCTGCACACTTATGAAAATAATATTTTATGTCTCAAATTGTAAGTAAGTGGCTTAAAAATTGTGACCCATTCAATTCTTGCTTTTAGAGATTGTATTTGGGGCAATTTTCACAAAGTCCTCTAAAATTCCCTATTTTTGATGTCATCTTTGTTTAGACATGTTTGAAGGTAAAGGTTAAATAAGCATTCTGAAAATATGAGTTTAAGAAACCTGTGTTTTTAAAACACCTGTTTTTAAAACATATGATAGAAAACATTTCAAAAAACATTTTGAAGTGATGGGTATGAAAACCAGATGCTGTTAAAGATTTGTAAAACATTCTCAGAGCAAACATTTATAAAACATTGTCAACAAATGTTGCTTAAAGATTTTATGGGTACTGCTTATCAAACATTTTATGATGAATGTTTATAAAACATTTTCAGCATAACTTTCATTTCTTCAGCTATTTTATAAATGCTTAAAACCGTTTTCAGTCAAACAAAGTTTCTTGAGTTATTTTATGAAAGTTAAGTAAATGTTTTCAGTGAAAATGTTTGCATAGAAAATGTTTATAAAACATTTTCAAACATTATATTTTAAATATTTACTTTGAACTGTTTATAAAACCATATGATAGAGTTTAAATAGATTTTAAAGTCTTTTTGTAAACGTTTAAACCATTTTAAAATGTTTTAATGTATTTGGATTCTATTTGATGTATTAAACACCTTTTTGTACATTTACGTCAAAATGCAGGAGAATAACTAGAATGTGACTATCGCGTATTCATCTTGGGCAAGTTATTAAAAGTTGGTATTTAATCATGTATGTTTCCTTGTCTGGTTAGTTATTTGTTTGACACAAAACAATACAGCTATACATTGGATTAGTTTCATACTTTCCTTTTTCATACTCTGAGGACTCCTTCTCAAAGATGACCCATATTCAGGCAAAGGATCAGGAGTTTTTATTTTTTAAAAAAATCTCTGCTCTGTAACTGCAAAAAAAAAACATTAACCTTCAAGCGACCAAGCTATTTAATAAATAAAGTGGGGTCATTTTTCACCACAATGACTGTATGTGGGAATATGTGCATATAAAACTTTCATTTTAGGGGTTTTCATATTTATTTCTTACTCCAATGTATTAATGTACCACCTTACAAAATAATATGCAGAATATTTTAAGTTTTTCACAAATATAGCAGGCAAAACACTCAATGATAGAACACTGTTAGGTTTATTTAGACAAACTTTATCTGTTACATCTTGTATTATACATGTTGCATATTATTTTTAAACATTTTTATTCTTTGCATCATGAAAATCAATCAAAAGGATAACAAATTGTCAGAAAAAATTGCTGTGCATATAATATGTATCATAACATGGTAGGAAAATAATAGCATCAAAGTCTAGATAAATTCGTAGTTAGCAAATATGCCAATACTGTAACACAAAACTCAAAGAACCATTCAGACTGCTTTGTCAACCATATTTCGTATTTGTTAATGTGCAATATGATAAAATGTTTAAATTAATGTGGTTAAAGAAGTAAAAATGTTGTTACTGAATATTCTGAAACATGTAACCTTCAAAATGAAATACATATAGTCACAAAAATCAGAAATGTTTATGTCTTTCTTCTTGCAGACTGACTTGTTGCTGGTAGCACAAACACATGACACACTTCTCAGTTTGTTATAAATCTTAGACACAATCGTCACACACTACTTGTTATTGGCTATGGTCTGGGCACACTGGTTTGTTGCATATTCCACAGAAATGTGAAACTTTCCTGTCAGTGTTGTGTGGGCAGAATGAGCAGCGTTTGTGTTTGGCAGGTGCTTCAGCTGCTCCCTTTTTCCCATACTTTGCTGGTTTAGAAGGGATGTATTGTCTGAATCCACACCTGCCTCTGAAAGCTACAAGTTGCTCATCAACACAGAGATCCGTACCAGGAATGTAGTATTTGGGCAGTTTTGCTACAAACATTGTCCAAATATCTCTGAAAGCTGCAAGTTTGTCTGTGGCCTGTCTGTCTGCTCTGGTTGCTCTGTTATCAAAACACATGTGTTTTAGAATGTTTCTAAACCTTGTTCTGGACATTGTGACTATAAAAATTGGTCTTCCATCTATTTTCAACCAAAGGCATGCTTATGGTTCATTGTTTCTTTTATACAAACCTGCAATAATTGAAAGCCCAATTACCGCATTTATCTCTGTGATGTCAGTTGGTTTACAATCCTCCTTTAGATTGTTGGGATGACTTTCATTTCATTCTCTAATCTGTTCATTTCTAGTGCAAATAGATCAACTATCTCTGATATAATAAACAAAGAAAATGCATTCTTAATGTTTTCACAACATGCCTGGTTTGTTATCCCTGGTGGTGTCCGAATAATATCTTGTTCACGACGGTGACCGGCAGGAGGATCTCTGTCCCAGATTGTTCCATTTTTGCCTGTGTATGGTCATGTAGATCATTATTTACTATGAGCGGAACATGTTGGCTATGAACTGGGACATGGGCTCCTCCTCTAGCTCATCCCCTTGCTTGCCCACATGCTTAACCATGAGCTCATCCATGAGCTCTAGCTTTACCATGAGCTTGTGGTTGGTGTCGGCACACCTTGCTCTAATTGATGTGCCATATGAATGGGATGAACTTCATGGTCAGATTCTATATCAGGGTGATCTGACATATGATCCTGATAAATTCTTACCCTGGGTCACAGATGACTCAAGAGCAAATAAAGAATTAAGTTCAAAATTGAAGGTACACTTGGGACTGTTTAATTACTGTCGTCTGAATACAAATCATGACAGGGAAACAAAGTACTGACAAGGCCTTATAAATCTGTAACCTCCATCAAAAGAGGCACTCTTAGGCGCTTTAACCTGCAAATAAAAAAAGAGATAGGATTTTAGAAATGGCTGAGCATATATTTTCACACAAATCATTAACATGGCATGCTGTTATCGGTGCATGTGGCATAGTATTTTCCATTATGAAAAGAAACATTGTACCCAAATAACATCATATCAATGGAATACAATTTTGTTAAGTTCTGAATGACACTGTCTACATTTGGCAGATCACTGAAGAATCGCAGCAGCTCTCTAGTGGTATTTTTGTCATCATTTTGATAGGCAATGAAGCTTTTGTTCATCTCTTTTATTGTGATGTTGCCTTTCAATATTGCTGTTGCAATATACTCCATATCTAAACTAGCTGTCTCTGTCTTGGCAATATATCTGAAATCAAAATATAATTTCAACTTCATCAAAAGACAGGTACAACTTCATCTAAAACTTTCTTGCAACATTTTTGTAACTGCTTCAGTTACTATGCCCCAGCTCAACAACTCTCTTCCTTTCCACATAAGAAATAGGCCCACTTTTACATCCTTTAGGAAACATCTTAAAACTCACCTTTTAACTCAAACTTCCCCACTCAGTGGTCTTTCTTTAATTCACACCCATAACTGTGGATTACTGGCCTAGATTGATCCCTGATTATCCCTTTAAGTAATACTTTTGTTACCTTATAAGCTCAGTTCCCCACTGTATTGGACCTGCAAAGCAGCGGATTAGATTAATTTTGATTTACTTATACTTATTTGGTGCATTGCTTTTATATCATTACATAGGTTTTTAAATATGTATTTATTTATTTAATGTTTAATTTTGAATATAAATTTTAGTTTATTGACCTCATTAAAATAATAAAGCAACAAGAGTACTCAGAGAGCGCAGATCACCATCAAGGCATGTGTAATTAATATCAGAACCTTAACTTTTTCTTCTGAACCAAAATGGTAAATAGAAAAACCCAGATTTCTGATTGATCTGAAGGTGATCTAGATCTATCTCAAAACTTAATGGGATATAAATTGTACCAAGTCACATCTTATCATTTTCATGAAAATCCAACCAGGGATATTTTCATAGTCCTGCTAATAAGCAAACAGACAAATAAGCAGTCATAAGTTTAACCTCTCCTTCACAGACGTAATAATAGAAGGTTTAAACTTCTTGTATTAGGAATGAATTATAACACAGCTAGAGTCATAATAATACAGGCTGTGTATTAAATTACCAGGTCAGGGATCAAAGTCAAAGATGGGTTTTTATGTCACCAGGGGCTGGTTTTACAAAGCTTCCTTTGGAAAGGACCTCCTTTGTAAAGGGAGGTCATTTTTATTCCTTTGGGAAGGCCACCTTAAAATGCAGTTTAACAAAGCCAACTCAGTGGATTATGCATATTGATTTAATTGAGGGAGTTAATAATTTGATTGCCTCACTAGTTTCACCTAACCTTCTCACAGAAATTCTGCGCCAATCTTTGCTTTAAATTTTAAGAGCAAGTAAATTGCAATTTTCAGTGAGATTTTCAAATATACTTCACCAATTACAATCAGTCAATCTTTTTGAGTTCTTATTGAGAGCTGATAATGCAGTTTAAATTTGAAATCAGCACAGCAAGTTGAGGTAAAACTTTAATCTGCTGTGAGAAGTTTTGGAATATATGAACTTTATCAAAAAATTATCAAAAAGTTACCAATGGCAAACAAATATCACTTAGTATTCTGAATTAAATCTTGTGCATAGTTATGCTATGTGCCAAATTTGGCTATAGACCAAATCTAGTACTTAGATTTAACAGACGTATGTACTATCTTGATGAGTCCTTTGCCTAAGTTTTATAAAATAATTTATTCTCAATTGTCAGAATTGATGGACTTCCAGCTCTATAATATGTGAGTATTCGATTATTTCCACTGTTGGGTAATTGTTGTTCAATTAAGCAAGGTGCAATATACTTCAAGAAAATCTTAAATGGATGCACAAAAATATTTTACTTGTTGATTCAAGTTCTTAAAATTAGTAAAAATCAGTTATAATAATAAGTTTCGACCCCTCGAATGAAATTATCAGAGAACTCCTAAAACTCTCCATCTTCTGGGAAGTGATCACTGTGTCCCAATATGAACAAAAACAAACAAGATAGATTGTACTGACCAAAATATAAGTTGAAAAAGATTAACAATTGTTTAGAAAAAAAACAGCTGTAACTGTCTTCTGATTTTAAACAAATTTAATCTGTTTCAGGCAAGTTTGTGAACAAAACAACCACACAAGTCAGATCTTTGCAGTTAAACATGTCATACCACCTATAATGTGGACAGTCATCAGGAATTTTTTTTGAATTTGGAACACAACTGTAAGTAAAATGACCTATCTGATGAGACAACCAGATACCGACATGATACATCCATAATATACAGACTTCTTTTTGCCATGGCCATAAAGTCGACAGTCAATCTCTTTTGATATGACAAATGATTTTTATGATTATTTATATTATTATACAACCACAAGTCCATGTGGTGTTCATGTTTACCACCTAGTGTTGAGATTGAATTTAAAGTAATGTGTTAAAGTAACAATATGTAAAACAAGGCCGAAAGGGATTTCAGTCTACTGGCATGAGTAGTAAAGCCACCTGAGACAAAAGTAGTGCACTGAGGCAATACCCATCCCAGTACTAATGTAGCCCATTGCCACTTAAGTTCAGTGAAGAGACAGGTACCCATCACGCTAAGCCATAATTCATGAAAGTCTAGAGGCAAAAACACAAAAAAAAGAAAAAAAGGTGATCACTAGAAATGCAAGTCTCGCTAGAGTTTGCGCTTAATACAGCATAAATATCATTCATACCTGTAGTCTACACTACATGGATGACTTCTGTTGTATAAACTGTTCCAGTGATAATTCCATTCCATGTGAGTTAATACATTGTTTATAAATTCCTTGAAGTAATTCATTATGTGGGTCTCTGAAGGAATTGAGCCACGAAAATAAGCCTTTGCTTTGCGTTTTAGCAAGTTGTTTGCAAAGTAAGACTCCAGCCTTTTTAAAGGATGCCGTACAGTTAGAATTGTAAAGTAATTCTCGAGTTTATAAAATGCAACTTCTAACAGATTTTTTTTGAAAGTTCCCAGGCCAAGCTCCTGATAACGTGCTCTTTCAAAAACTTCTACACGATTTCCATTTACTGGTGAATTATCAATAAAAAGACTTCTCCAAGAGGTACATCCAGTTTTCTCAACAGCATTTAATATGACTTGGTGAATGTCATCCACAAGAATGTCAGTTTTTCTAATTTCTTCCCATGTAAGGTTCCTGAGGGGTTTTGATAGACCTAGTTTCAAACACTGAGATTGCAAATTGGTTAGGCGCCTCTTTTGACGGTCTAATATCTCTACAAAATGAAGAAATTGCACAGTAAAGTTATTATGAACTCTACCTCATATAATTGCATTTTAATTGTTAATGTCCCTAAGGGGGTTCGGTGGTGTAGCGGTTAGAGTTCTCGTCTCCAACCTCTGTGGCCGCCGGTTCAAATCTTGGGCCGGGTGCTTCATGTTGGAAAGTTGGTAGTTACTTGCTGATGCCCAGTGGTTTACAGTGCAGTATGCACTGGTTTCTTCCACCTACAATATGACTCTGACTGTTGAATGCGACGTAAAACAACATATAAATCTAAATCTAAATTTATGTCCCTAAGGTCTTATCATTTCAGGGTGGCACTCCATCAAACATCCTTCCATGAAATGGACTCAAACCTATGACAACCACATTGACAGTTTATGAACTTGTTAGCACTTTGCTACAAAGGTTGTAATTTTAAATGTATAAATTTTCTTACTGAATCACTAAATTGAGACAGCATCAAATACTGTAATTCAAGATAGTTTTGAAATTCTATGGGCTTAAGATCAGAAACCATCATTGAAAAAGTCAGTTGCACAACTTATCCAAATTTCCTTGACTTTTCATCTTTTTCTCAGGTCAACTAAATAATTAAAGTTACTAGTATCACACAAAAAGTATCAAGTTTTCTTGCATTTAAAATAATCCTGTTTTACTTTTTTCCTGTCTGATTTTTTGTCAGATACAGAAGTTTTAGTGTGAATGAGACATTTCTTATCTAACAAATTACCATCAACAATGTTTTGAAGTAGTAAATTTCAGAAACGGATCCTTTGGCAAAATCACCTCTCTGTTCAATATTAATTTGTAAAATTAAATAGATTTTTAGAATTGGAGAGATAACAAAACAATTAAAGTTTTAATTTAAGGACAATTGCCGCTTTTGTCAGCACGCATATTTATTGCACAGTGACAATGTGTAGTAATTAATACAGACATCTGAGATTTTTCTCTGTCTCTGCATATGTGTAGTTGTGTATGTATCTTGTAGATTGTCTGGAGTGAAATAAAAGGGCAATTTATTCAGTAAAATATATGGCTGTTTATTATGTATGCATTGTGGAAAAATAAATGTCAGAGATAGTGTACAGATTATGTAACACATAAATATTATTTAACTGGGGTGTAATTTTATAGTTTTATATTTAATGTAATGTAAAAATTAACACAAAAATAAAATCACAATTCATATGAGTTTTTTCTGTCAACCATAAATATAAAAAAATAGTGTTATCTAGATTATAAAATCTAAAATATCATAAATACTTGAAGAGTAAACATTTGAGAAAAAATATGGCCGCCCTTTTGATATTGTGTAGCATTGGAACACTATTGATCTAAGTTGGTACAAAAACAATTTGAATTTTTTCATAATAACATCTATAATGAATGTAGAATTTCTGATTTGTGTTCACAAAAGAATCATTTTTACAATATAGCTAGATGAAAAGGTGAAGAGTTTGTAAACTACATTTTTGAATCAAATATAACTGTGCTGTTATCAACCACAGTATAATTATAATTCTAATAGCACTTTTTATTTTAATCTCCATCAAAAGACAGACTCTAAGGCACATCACACAAAAATTTTGTTCAACAATCAAAAACTGGAGACACTGCAGGGGTCAGCACAGGGGATAAGGCAGGAGGAGATTGGAAATTTAGGGTGGATATACCTTTCCAAAGAGGTATGACTTCAGCTTTGACCTGTAGGAGGCAAGTGATTTTGCTGGGCAGACCTCGTCAGGAAGATCATTCCAAATCATAGGTGTGTCATACGCAAAACTGAGTCCAAAATGCTCTCGAGACTTGCAACATGCCATCAGACTTTGATGAGTGTAATATGCACTATCAGAAAGGGTTCAAAGTATTTGGGGTTAGCACTGTGCAAGAACTTATAAACAAGCACGGCAGTCTTAAAGATAGAACGGTACTTATTTGGCAACCAATGTAGTGTTTTTCTAACTAGATTGATGTGTGAATACTTGGTGGTGTTGGCACCAATTCTGGCAAGGCTGTTCTAAACACACTGAAGTTTGTGGCAGATCCAGAGGTGAGAGACCTCTGAACAGAGAGTTACAGTAATCAAGATGACTCTTGACCAGAACATTGGCAGCTATAAGGGCAGCTTAATGTGTCAGATATCCTTGGAGTGGCTTAAGATACCAGGCATGAGCAAAACAAGCCTTGCAAACCTTCATAACATGACAAGAGAATGAGAAATCTGAATCAAACCAAGGTTCCTAACTGCATCTACTGGTGATATAAGATTACTGAGTATGTTGACTGGGAAGGAGTGATTAAGTTTTTCATGCTGAGACTTAAAGCCAAACACAATGAATTTGGAGTTAGCTTAAGCTTATTTGTAGAGAGCCATCTCTTAACGTCTTCTAGACAGTATGACAGTTTATCAAGGGCCGAGACAACATTTTTATGTGTGAGATTCACATACAACTGTGTGTCATCACTGTAGAACTGGATTCTGTATGACTTTACTCAGCGGAGTAGAAAAAAGTGAAAAAAGGATTGGCCCCAGGGCAGAGGCTTGAGGCACACCACACAATAACGTTTTCACATTAGATAAAATTAACCCAATCTTAATGCACTGAACACAGTCTGGGAGATAAGACTTGAACCAATCGAGGACAACCCCGCCGACACCAAACCAGGAGCTAAGAGAATCAAGAAGCATATCATCATCAATAGTATCGAACGCTGCTGACTGATCCACGAAGTTGCCTCACCTTTAGCAAAAGCCAGATGAATATCATTCTTGATTGAAAGCAATGCAGGTTCAGTTGAGTGGAGTCAGTTTATAAGCAGGCGGCCTGACATTCCCCAGTCCATTCAAACTGACATGGTCATTCAATTGAGAAGCAACAACATGTTCAACAAGTTTCAATATGAAGCCTAGTCCTGAAACAGGCCAATAGATTTTTAAGTCATTGGGTGGTAGTGATAACTTTTTAACCAATGGGGTTACAATAGCCATCTTAAACAAATCAGGTACAACACCTTCTGACAATGATCAGTTAACAAGCTTGGTAATAGAGGGCAGTAGAATATCTATACATTCCTTAACAAGAAATGTGGGCCATGGATCTAATAAACAAGATTTAGAGGGTGACTTCATGATAATTTTTCTAATTTCCTCCTGAGAAACTTAAAGCAGCAGAAATTAGGCACATTGGGGGAAGACGGAAGTGTAAATGAGTCACTATAGGATAATGATTTTCTGATATTAGCTATTTTGTCACTGAAGAAAGTGGTGAACCTCTCAGCAATGCCTTTCTTAGATTCATGAGAAGGGAGTACTGCTTCGGGACTAGAGTGTAGTGCAGAACGTAAGACCTGCCATAGACTTCTTAGAATCATTAGCAGTATAATGATGTAGTATAGTGACTGATGACTTATCAAAAAGATATCAACGAAAGGTCACAATTTTTGCAATTTTACTAAATATAATTGAAGTAAAGTACCAAAACCAGTTCTTAAAGGGCCATGACATTTTCAACCAACTGACTTCCATGTGTGGAAAACAATGAGAGTTCTAACACTCATTGACAATTTGCTGAGTCAGCATTTAATAAATGTTTACAGCACATATAAAACTTGCTTCAAAGATTTCTCAATATGTTGTGTGGTAACCCTCACTTTTCGCTGAACTTTTTTTCGACAAAATATTACAAAATCCTTTTTGTTGGAATTTTCACAAATTACACTTTTGTCTGAAATTAAGTGACTTTTAGTCAGATATTCAGTCCAATCAGTAACATTCCATCACAGCATTTCTCCTAGGATCACTCTTAAGATTTGCAGGATGGTGTATGCTCTGCCAAATCTCTCTCTCTTCATTCAGGAAGAAGTTAAAACCTATCTCTTTGCAAAAGCTTACCCTCCCTAGTTTTTTGGGTCTTATTTCGGTCTTTTCTCCATTGTGCCTACCCCTGCAATATTTCTGTTTTAAACATTGTGATCTCTGATTTCTGGCATTATGCATCTTATAGTCTGCCAATAGATGGAGATTAAGTGCTATAAAAGTATTATATAAGAATGAGAATTACGAACATGCTACCCTAGCATAACCACACAGTACAATATTGTAATTGTAATAAAGGTCAATTTGGTAATTGGAAGATAATGTAATTTTATCATTACAAATAATGGTCTTTACTTATAACATTTATTTTGCTGTTTTATAATAAACGGATAATATCCCCTAGAAGGCTATAATTTAGTACTACATAATGCCTCAGTGACATAACTAGACTTTGCTTTTTTGGTATTAATATATACTGCTTTTGTGAAGTAACTTTTACATATGTGATACTTCTATGTTGTTATTGTGAGCTAGTTGTCTAGTGAAATTACAAAATATTATTAACAATCTCTTAAAAAAGGGAAAAAATACCTGTCTGCTTGGGTTCATATTTCTCAAATATAATCTCATAATTGGTAATGATGTAAGATTTGGTCAGCAATAACAGAACTGCAACAATGAAAACACTACATGCAATTATTACTTTTATGATCCCCAAAAAGTAAGCATTATTTTTCTGGCAGAATTTCATATTGGTTTATCTGTTATCCTTGCTGAAAATGTGTCAGGAAAAATATCATAACATTTTCAACACATCTCAAAATGCTATCAATAATGCATCGCTAGTAAAAAATACACAGTTCTTGACATATGATCAATAAACATTTGTTTTAATGTGTTAAAGAAGTGTAACAATGTCTTGTACTATCATATTCACTTCAAATTAAATATTTTATTAGAGACATTTTCTAATATGAGCATTCTGTGTAAGTGTATTCAAAATCTCATACAGAAAAAGTTGTAGCATAGGTATTATCAGTGATTTGAATTTTACATTAAATGTTTCAAGGACAACAGAAAAAGCTTGCCTGACCAAATCATACAACTTGGGGCCTACCTCACCAAAGGGCCTTAGCCAAATCACAGGCTTAAGTTGACTCTGTGTGTACATAAAAGTAAGCCCAGGACTAGAGTAAGCCCTTTGCGAACCATTTAGAGTCCCTAATAAAGAAGTTAGAACTCATATAAGTTGATCATTGGCACAAGTGACGATATGATGAGAGCTGATATGAGCCAATTTCGACTTTACAAACCTTTTTGGGATTGGCAAATATTATTATCAAATATATAATTTATAGAACTAGTTACCTATTTTTAATACTAATTTTGAAAATCTTAAACTTAGTTTAGAAAAGGTAAATAAAACTAAGGACAACTTTCCCAATGAGACTCTTGGACACTACAGTATACCTTACCTTTCCTCTTAAATGCTTCTTCCAGCTGAGTTTTACATAGCAATCATTGGCCAATGAGTTTGCTTCATTTAAATGGATTGTTATCAGATGAGTGTCAATTGCTAGTCAAGAAAACATTCAGGTGAATAGGTCCAACAAACCCTATATTGTTATAACATTACAGTATAAACAGTAACATTGATACAGTATAAAACTGTTTAGATCATATTATTTAAACAATACACTGACATACTGATTTACTGACCTGTGAGCATCCAATGTCAAACGGACTGTGTGATCATATTTACTTGTGGAAAAACAATTTCTAAACAGCTTTCTTCAAGTAAAAGCTTTCCAACAAGCCGATAGCACAGCTGACCAACACACCCATATACAAGGCAGCCCTGTCATATATACATGTACAGTACACATCAACATACTTTTAATTTGATCAAATCCCGTTAGCAATCGGTTATTGGTTATTTATTCTGAAGTCAGTGTTTTAGTCATGTGTATAAAATTACAGAACTAGCTTTCCACCCCTCTAAAACACTTTGTTTTGAATGTGTAGTTATCATTGCTACCAAAGAGTTCAACATTTGATGTGTGGTCACTCCTGGTCCGGTATATGACAGAGATTTAGTCCCATAACTCAAGCACTCCTTTTAAGTTTTCTTTGCTTTAGTTAGTGCTCCCTTTCAATGGCCCACAGTAAAGCTTGGTGATGGTCTCATAAAAGTTCTAGGACTTGATTATCCCTTTTCTTGCACTGATGACAGGTTTTATGTGATGGTTGACATGCTATATGTACACTTATAAAACTAAATACAAATATATAGTGGTAGACCAATTCAACCTATGTACCTATTTGCATCCACCCTCAATTTTCTTTATGATTTATCCTTCTTGATAGAAAATTTGTTTACCACTTTATAGATAACTGCAAAATTGGTCATATACATTGATATTCTATTGTGTAACTGATTTGTTTTTTAATTAACTTAGGGGTTGCCTTGAATTGATACGCCATCACTATTTGTCTAAATCATTGTATGTTAGAAACACTCAAATGTAACAGATATATGGAGCCAAACTTTGTCTCACTGGGTGGGTTGACCTTCGAAATGGTCATTTTAAAAAAATTCAAAAACTGTTTAGATCATATTGTTTAAACAATACATTATTTTTATTAAAATTGAAACCCGAAAATCTACTGCAAAATAGTGTTCATTACAAAGAAAAACACAGCATCCAATCACACTTAATTAGGGGTGTTTTTCATTTAGGCAGATTTTTCTAATGTTACCAGTGTTAATCGTAGCTTTTGAGCAAAACATGTAAATATCTTGTATGCAGTAAGAAAAACAGTTATTCTAAGATAATTTCAACTCACAGTTATTGAACAAAATGCTTTGAGGTCATATTTTTACTATTTCATGGGATATTTAAATTACGAATATTTAGAAACACTACACTTCTATTTTGGGGAAATTTGCTAGTTTCACCCATGCAGGAAATGCCTAAAGCTGTCAACTGGATACATCAGCTGACACAGTGCCTTAGGGCATACTCTTATTCTTGCAAAATGTTAACATCATTGATTTACTGATCTATGTCTATCAATAGATATTGATTATTAAGAAATCATTGAACATACTAAAACAATAGCAATGTACTTTAGACACTTTGACAATGTTTTATAGACAATAGCCAACACTATTCAATACCCAATAGTTTTTTAAAATGGCATGTTATGTAAAGGTTCATCGACATTTCTTAAAAACAAACAATCTGTACAATTGAAATCAGTTTCTTTATAGATATAGCTATAGGAATGCCTCCATATGTTTCTTAATCAATCAATATAGTTATCACATATCTTACAATGCAAAAAAATAAGCTTACTTTTTAAGCATTTGTCTTAATCTAATATAAAAAAGACTGATCATAACAAATGAAAATTTAAACAAATCTTCAATGTCTGTATGTAACTGTATGTTGATTGGCTGTATTCACATTTTGGTGCCATTTCTGTCTTTAAAATGCATATATGTTAGTTATCTGTTTACATCATTGAATATATCTTATTTCACTCATTAATAACTCTTCATGAAAATTTGAGCTTTACGTCAGACTTACCACATTTTTTTTCCACGTCAGCTACAATTAAGCTTGCCACATATAGTACAATAAATTCATCAGTACGTACAAGTGTTGCAAATAGCTAGCAATAATTTGTGTGCCAAGTCATGACTCAAGTCCATTTTTAAAAATGATTAACTTAAAACCAGACATGTTTCCAATTTGGATCTAACTGATATTTGTGGTTTACATTTGATTACAATTAAATTTTTGGCATTACTAACATGTAGAAAAGTCTATTCAGTACCCTTCAGTGCCATTACTTGGCACATACATCAACTTAGTAAAAAGCCCAATATTGAATAAGAACTGGTTATCATCCACTAAAGGCATAATTAATTGTTCTTCTTGTATATAATTATAAAGACCTGAAATGCACAGTGAACGAAAACTTGTCGCTGTGCATTGTTGCTTGCATACATTGTCATACGAGGGACAGGATATTGTAATTCAGCAAAGATATAGTTCCTCAATAACTACATTTATTAACTAAATTAATACTGGTCTTATAATAGCCATAAAGGACTTGGTATGAGTACTGTATTGGTGAATAAATCACAAACATCCTGCCATAATGGACTCCAGTTGGAAGTTTGTGATTTATTCGCTAATACAGTACTCAAACCTTGTCCTTTATTGCTACAATATCTGATAGCATATTGAAATGTTACAACAAAAAGTCTGTTATACAATAAAAAATTGTTACAAATAAGGGATTCTACCAGTGTATATTCTAACAAAGACAATATTCTGTGTGTGACAATGCAGTAAATACATTCTTATACCATATATAAGGACACTGATTTATTGAATTTTCTCTGTAGTTTACACAATTGGTTTAACTAGTACTGACCTCTCTTGGGCAAAACTGGAAAAATATTTTGCATACCATTTGATCCAACCCATTTAATTAACTTTTTGAATTTTTTTTTATTTTGTTGAAAATATATATTTACATCAACAGTGCTCAAAATGGCTAGTGCTAAAGAGTTTGTACAGTCACCAGCTAGGTTCTAGAAATGTGTAAAAAGGTGAAAAAGGATTCTAGTTATATGTGAAAAGGTCAACACACAAGCATGAACTTAATTGGCATAGCTAGTGCTGACCTCTCTTGTGCAAAACTGGAAATATATTATGTATTCTTTGTCGAACCTTCTGGTCACTGTATTGTGCACACTGTTCTAGAATCCTCTATAATCTCCAGTAAGTAAAGGGTTGGAAACCTGGCCACAGAGCAAATTGCTTTGAGTTTGTGTGCTATATGGATTGCTATAATGTGTCAAGTGTATACACTTTAACCATTCCACAATTATTCTTGGTTTTAATACATTGCATGAAAATTTCGAGGTAAGAGATACGGGAAATTTAATAGTGCACTTTCAAAACATGCTATTTACACAGACAGACTCAGTCAAAAGTTAAAAGAATGGGTAGAACAATACAAAATGTTGAACATTAAACAAGTACAGTGGGAAGTACTGAAGTATGAAGTAAGAAAATTTACAATTGAATACAGTAAAAAAGAAATGAAACCAAAAGTGCAGAGAACAAAGTCTCAGGTATGAAACTAATGAACCTTGAGAATGTTTTGGGACATAGGCCGGGTGACTATTTAGTGGGGCAAGTAGAAAATGTAAAAAAAGAACTAATAAAAATAGAGGACAATAAACTACAAGGGTCAATAATTCGTTGCACAATAAAATGGATTGAAGATGGTGAAAAAAATTCAATATATTTTTTTTAATTTTTCAAAGCAAAATTATGGTAACACACTAGAAAACTTGAAATAGATTCTGATTATTACAGATCCAGAAGAGATTGCAACATACCAGAAGAGCTTCCATAGTAAATTACTTAGTGCAAAAGAAATAAACATAAATTTAAATGAAGAGACTTACTTCCTCAACAACAAAACTATCCCAAAGTTAAGCAAATCTCAAAGACAATTGTGTGAAGGGTAAGTCACAGTTGAGGAGTGTAAAACTATACTAAATACTTTTAAGGAAAATAAGTCCCCAGGAAATGATGGACTAACAATCGAGTTTTATAAATTCTTCTGGGATAAAATAAACACATCACTACTAAGTAGTTTCAACAAAAGTTTTCAAAAAGGGGAACTTCGTAGTAGTCAAAGACAAGCAGTTATAAATTTGTGGAAAAAAACCAGATAAATGCTGAGTAACTGACATCCAATACCTTTATTAAACTTGGATTATACGATTTTAACAAAACTATGTGGCCATGAGAATTCAAAGTGTACTACCAGGCATAATTCATGAAAATCTGAGTGGGTTCTACAATAGAATTTGCATTCTACAGCACATAATTAATTCAAGTAATGATAAATTGTCCTCATACCTATTATTTATTGATTTTGAAAAGGCTGTTGACGCCCTTGAATGGAATTTTATGTTAAAATGCTTGAAAATCTTTAACTTTGACCCAGATTTAATCAAATAGATCCAAACATTTTACAAAAATCTATCAAGTTGTATAATACAAATATTTTCTTCAGATGTAACTTTAGTACATCGTTTAGTACATGCCATGGAGAACGCTTCTTTTCGATGCTGTAGTTAGTAACAATATCTTGTGGCCAATATAAAGGACATTTTTATTCTATTATCCAGTATTTTAGTTTTATTGTAATTATTCACCTTATGTTTATTTGATTTTTTATCCGTTATAACTTTTACTGTGGCTTTGCAATATTTTGGGTATTATCGCCCACCTAGCCGGGAATTACCGGTAACTGTTTTTCCACTTATCATGCTTAATGTATATTGTTCCTAATTGTGTGTAATTTTAAATTACTTCACTACTCTCATAGATGGTTTATTATTGCATTGCTGCTTCTTCTTCTTCATTGCTGTTTCCCTTGTATGTCATTATAAAAAATATACTCTTTGTGTTGTGGTTCGTTTTGAGTTCCTAAGGTTGGCTTTAGTGTGGGTTGCTAGGGTGCCCGTGAGTCACCCACGGGGCGAAGTTTCAAGGGTTAGTCCTTAGGGCCATAAAGGTTAGGCCACCCACAAGTGATTTTGATCCTAGGGCATTGTCAATACAACCAACCCAATCAACATGATTGCCATGCGTATTTTTTCCTCTGCACCATGTTGATGGCTGCCACTCATCTCAGGAGTGTCTCCAAAAATTTCACTGGAAGTGGATTCCTTATCCCATCCATGTTGAGGATTGCAAAAAATTATTCTTATAGCTGTTCCTGCCATGATTTTCCTCCTACTGTAAAACAGAGTGGGCTTATGCTATTACTTTTTATGTGTGACGATGTTGCCATGAATCCTGGACCAGTTATGCTTGGCTCAGTAAATGTGAGGTCAATCCATAATAAGGGCCCTCTCCTCTTTGATACAATTGCGTCTCACGCCTTTGATTTCCTCTGTCTCACAGAAACACACATTCGTACCACTGATTCTGAGGTTTCCTTCGCTCACTCACCCCTGATGGATTCTCATTGATACATAGGCCACGTTCAACAGGTATTGGTGGTGGTGTTGGTTTCTTCATTCGTGAATCATACAAATGTTGCAAAGTAGATACCCCAATTTATAGCTCATTTGAAAATATTATCATATAAGTTTCAGTGCCAGGTCGAACTTTGCTCCTATCTTCTATCTATCGTCCTCCTGAGCCGTGTTCTTCCATTTTTTAGATGAATTCATGTCCTTTGTTTGTTTTCTGTCTTCTGTTGATGGTAATTACTTCATCTGCGGTGATTTCAATATACATGTAGATGTGCCGTGTACTGATAGTCGGGGCCACGGTGGCAGAGTGGTAACACTCTCGCCTCCCACCTCTCAGGCCGGGGTTTGATCCCATCACGACCTCAAGTGGGAAAGCTGGTAGTTGCTTGCCGTTGGTCGGCAGTTTACAGTACAGAACCCTAATGAACTGTATGTACTGGTTTCCTCTGCCCTTCCAACTACCCGTCGCGAGATAACCTGTACAGTTGAAAGCGATGTAAAACCCAAAATAAATAAATAAATGTACTGATAGTCACAAACTTAGAATCATGCAATCTAACACAGTCAGTTAACAAAACCACTCATTTGCATGGTCATATCCTTGATCTCAATCTTTCCCCCAGTGATCAAGATATGTGCATGCATGTTGACATCTATGAATTCTTATCTGACCATGCTGTCATTAAATGTGTTATTGACAATCCTTCCTCTCCTGCTACCTGCCAAACAAGAATTTCCTATAGGAGATACCATCGTATAAATATGTCCAACTTTAGGTCTGACCTTAATGATATGCTTTTTGTGAAATGTCCAGCAAATTCTGCCTCACTGCTCTATGATCAGTATGTACATGACTTGAGTTGTATCCTCTATAGGCATGCTCTTCTGGTGTCCAGTTTGAAAACGAAACAGCGTGCTGACTGGCTGTCAGAGAGCTATCGCCTTGCAAAGTCCCTCAGATGTCAATTTGAACCTGCTTGGCGAAAAGATAAAAGTCAATACAACAGGAGTCATCTTCGATGTCAAATCACCTACTGTAATCGTCTGGTGAACAGGGACAAGACTGTCTATTATAGGAAGCTTATCTCTGACAACAGACATGACTCCAAGAAACTATGACAGGAGTTAGACAAAGTCCTACATAGATCCCTTTGCACTACTTTGCCCACTTGTGAATCCTCAAAGTCATTGGCTGATCGTTTTGCTACATTTTATCAAATAAAATCATGAAAATCCATGAGAGTTTCTCCTTATCTGAGTCTTGCAACATGGTACATCCCCCTTTAACCCTCCTGTATTAACAGTCTTTACTTAAGTAACTCAAGATGAAATTGGGAAAATAATCAATAAATCACCCACCATATCATGCCTGTTGGACCCATTGCCCAAATTCTTAATCAAGGAATGTATTGCCATCCTTCTACCATCTATAACCAAATTTGTTAATTGTTCACTCTGGGAGGGACTGGTTCCAGATGGGTTCCAAAAAGCTGTAGTGACTCCACTAATAAAGAAGGCCTCGCTTCCTGTTGAGGATTTGAAAAACTACCGCCCAGTATCAGGACTTTCCAAACTGGTGGAAGGTGTAGTTGCTAGACAGCTGGTTGACCACATTCATCAACATGGCTTGGATAACCCTTACAAGTCCGCATATAAGTCAGGTCACTCAACAGAAACGGCTCTACTTTCCATCAAAAATGATATTCATTTGTCACTATCTCATGGTGAAGCTACTGCCTTAATACTTCTGGCCGCTTTTGACACTATTGATCACACCACTCTCCTCAGTTGCCTTCTGGATTGGTTTGGTGTTGCCGGTTCTGCTCTCAAATGATTCTCATCCTATTTGACGGAATGTGTTCAATCTGTTAAGATTGCTTCTACCTTGTCTGACCTACAAAATTGCTGTTTGGTGTACCTCAGGGTTCTGTTCTGGGTCTTCTGCTATTATCTCTTTACACATCTCCCCTTAGTACTCTGATTGGTAAACACAAAGGCATAAAATTTCATTTCTATGCCAACGATTCACAACTTTATGTTCATCTGTAGCACATGAATGCCTCAGCTGCTTTCGATAAGTTGAACAGATGCCTTCAAGATGTTAAGGAATGGATGTCAGCTAGCAAACTTAAACTTAATCCAGATAAAACTGAGTTTATGGCTCCAAGAAACAGAGAGAAAGGTTAAATGTATGTTTCCCAATTAACATCTTGGGTAACCCCCTTCACCCCATTAAGTCAGTCAGGAACCTGGGTATATGGTTTGACTCTGAGTTTTCTTTCTCTAAACATGTCCAGAATATTTGTAAAAGTTGCTTTATTCAACTGAGGGATTCTAGAAATATTAGGCAGTTCTTGACTCATGATGCAGCTGTGTCAGTTGCCAATGCTTCTGTCAGTAGTCAGTTGGACTACTGTAACTCACTTTTCAGGAGTCTCTCCAAATTCAATCTTCACAGATTACAGTCTATCCAAAACAGTGCAGCTAGAATTGTTACAAATTCGAGAAAGTTTACTCGGAGAACTCCAGTCCTTAGGAAATTCCATTGGCTCCCTGTTCAGTTTCACTCAGAGCTCAAACTGGCTACCCTGGGTACAAGTTTATTCATACTGGTTTCCCTAAATACTTTGCTCCATATCTTTCCACATACCACAATACTTACAATACTAGACACAGTCAGAGTGTCAGAAATTTCCTTAATGCTCCAAAGTTCAACCTAAAATTCACAAGCCCACTAAGCAGTTTGGTTTCTGTTTCGTTTTTGATGCTCCTACTGTCTGGAATTCACTATCTGAAGACATTCATGCATCACCCACTATTGCCTCATTTAGAAAGAAGCTCAAAACCTATCTCTACGCAAAGGCTTATCCTCTTTAGCTCATTTTCTCTTTTGGCTTCTCTGTGGTGCCAATCTATTTATTTATATATTATCAAATTTTTATATACTAGGTACACTAAATTTAAATATGAAAAAAAAATTCTACAAATAACACAAATGTACAAACATGTTCAACATTGTTTTACAAGCACACACACAGAGGGAAAAACATGAAGAACAAACACAAACTGCCTGTACTTATGTACAAATAAGTTACACAGAGATAGCATAATAGTAATTGTCATCAACTACCAAGTGCTGAAAAATTCTAGCAAGTCATTAATTTCATTATATTTAAACAAAGTATATCTTGTATCTCTAATGAAAAGAAGATCTTTAATATTTCCAATATTTAGTAAATCATCCAGTGTATAAATATTGTCAACATAATTATCTACGACACTTTTAAAGACACTTGGTATAGCCCATACTGTATATCTGTTACATTGAAAAAACTCAGTTACAACATTTATATTGTTAGAAACAGATGAACCACTGCCATTAATGGCTAGGTTATAGCACATTCTCACTAATACATTATTGCTACTACATGCTTTGAATTAAAACTTATTGAATCTTCTATACAATTGTACATTTATGTGTATGTCATTACAAATCAGTGGAAGATATTTACTGAGTTAAAAGAGGTAACTTTAGCAATTTTCATGAAAGGATGCAATAATGCCATTTAAAGCAGTAGTGAACCTATCAATACCATCTTGAATTACATTAGTTTTGGCACAAGGTCCTACAGTGTGTCCCAAATGTGTTGCAAGAGCTTTACACTCAATCACTTGATTGTTATGAACAATGTTTTCAATTACTTTTCTACTTGTGGAATAGTGTAACAGTTGGTATTTAAGCTCTCTTTCAAGCTGACATTTGGTACATCAATGATTTATATGATCATTTTGGCAAAATAATTCCATTTAGTTCTTGGTTAAAAAGAGGAGCTTCACCTAGAGATTATTTACTCTGGAGAAAAGTAGTCATGGCTGTCAAAAATAAGATAATGCTTCAGGGATCAGAAGCGGTAAACATTAATGCTTTTACAGGTATATTTGTACTTAATCAGAAAATTTTCTTTTGACAAGCAAAATTGTAAAAAGTTAAAGCTCTTCTATACACACAAAGTGTTGACATCTATTAAAAGCAAAACAGGTTATAAAACATTAATTGGTATAACAGTAAATTTGGGGAAATAGCTGATAGTGAATGGGAAAATAGATTTATATTGCCACATATACTTCCAGTTGAAAATAAGGTGAAAGAAACACAGTATAAAATCTTAGTTTGTTATGTGCCAACAAATAAGCTGCTATATGAACTGAAGAGAAAAACTTCACCGAATTATCAAATGTGCCTATCATTAATTGAAACTATAGAACACTTATTTTTGGAATGCTCAATAGTGAAAACTTTCTGGTCTCGATTATGTGAATTATGGTGTAAAGATACAGGTAATACAAAGTTAGACACTAATTTAAAACATATAATACTGGGTTTTGAATGGGAAAACATAGCTCAGTTATTCTGTTATTCAGTTATTAGAGAAGTAAATATTATTATTCCTAAATTTACTTATTTATTTGGGGTTGTTTGATACTTTCAACACTGTACAGGTCATATCACAACGGGTAGTTGGGAGTGCAGAGGAAACCAGTACATACAGTTCATCAGGGTTCTGTACAGTAAACTGCTGACCAACGACAGGCAACTACCAGCTTTCCCACATGAGGCTGTGGCCGGAATTGAACCCCTGTCTCAGAGGTGGGAGGCGAGAGTGTTACCACTCTGCCACTGTGGCCCCTGCAAAACACTATAGTTTTTATGCCACATCAATGAAAAAGAGTTAATTTTAAATCAGTTTTATATGTATTTAGCAAAGTATGTTTTGTATTTTACAAAATATGTTAAAAACACCGAGGATCAACCTGTCCTTCATAATATTGAAAAAAAAATATTGGTTAAATCATAACAGCTCCATTTTAACAGAAAATCCTGTCTCAGATTTGTGTCAAATATAACATGTTGTTCGATTGATCCAATTCCTGTCACACATTGTTATCTTGTGTATGTGTTATCTACGTGTTATGTCTACAGTGTATTTTTTGTGTGTACATTCAAAAGTGGTGCCCTGGCATCACAGCTGTCAGTCACCCACCAAAGGGAGGATGTTTGGGTCAGTGTGCTGGTACCATAAGTTATGTTAATATTTGTGTCAAAAGGTTTCTTGGCTTCTTAACCCCTGTATCCTTGGCAACTACCTGGGCATCCAATGACATATGGCCTGTCATTGTGTGCCTTCAGAAAGTAGGAGCAAGTGTCACTTTTAAACTTGAACTTGATCTGAAAACATGTGTGATTGAAATGATGGGAATTGTGTTTGATTTTTTGATGAGCGATTTTATTTTTTTATTTAGTTATTTTAATCTGACAGATGGTCATTAGTTATATGTAATATATGTTATATGTTATTATTGTCTTCAACAACTACTTCTGCAACTGTCAGTGTACATCTGTGGCAATGATTGGGACTGTTTGCGCTGCCATTGACGCCTGTGTTGCTTTCTCAGACAATCTCATGCTTGTTTTGGCTAGTATAGCCAGATAAAAAGGGATGATCTAACCTATTATTACCCCTTTTTGTTGTCATCTGTTTGTGCTTGCTATTACAAGCCGAGATTGTCTGAGAATAGGGTGGAGACCCAGCCTTTCAAGTTTCTGGTCTAGTGAAAAATGACTAAACCTAAAAATAAAAAAGAAAAATTACTGTTCAAAATGCCATGAAAAACATTACCCACCTATGGGTAAGAAGTGTCAAATAATTGAAAATAAAAGCATGGACAAGCCCAGTACCAGCATGCAGCCAGTGATGTCATCGTCTGACAGTGATAGTGATGTTCGGGACTCAGGGGTGGGTGCTTTTAAAGTTAATATGGGCGCAAGGAAAAAGGTCACAAAGCAGAAGGACTGCTCAGATAAGAGGGTTTCGACCTCAGGTCAATCCAGACCCATTGATTGTTCTGATGACTCCCAGTCCTCCAAGGACGAGCACCAATCTGGTGGTCTACAAGCACTCATCCTGAGGGAGCACCAGAAGGTGCATCAAAGATTTGATGTCGTGGAAGGCAAAGTACAGGATCATAGACATCACAGCAATCGTGGCAAGGACTGTTCAAAGTTAAGTAATTTAGATTATCCTTTGAAAAATTGCTGTAAAAGTGAAAAAAAGTTTTAAAAAGCAAATATGTAGCCCAGTCCTCATCAGATGAGGAACTCATGAAAATCAAAAGCAGGTTGATGCTAGGAGATCAAAAATTGAAGCGCATTTGAAGGTTGAAGATAATTCTAGTGAAAAATTGAAGTCAAAAAGGGGGGAGGGGTCGATGTAACAGTATCTATAAAAGTGGCATGGCCACATGTCAATGTTTTGGGTGGGGTCACAAGACAGGCTCATTTAGGACCAACTGTCCTTGACCCAGTTCATACAAGGTTTCACTAGAAATATTTTGGACGAATCTGACAACAAAATTAGAGAGCAAATGCTGTGGTATCTTAATGACTTAATAGAAGATGCCACAGATTTTTCATGGGCGAGTGCTAAGGCTGCTCATGCTGTGCTGCTCTGCAAAATGGAGAGGGGCACAGTATGTTGATCGGATACTAGTCGGATCGACCGGATCAGGAAGGCACATGTCCAAAAACATAGTCACTTTGGAAAGCAAAATTGGGGTAGAAACGATCAGGATGTTAAGAAACCCTGGTATTGTAAATTATATCAAACTGGAAAATGTTAGTTTTCCAAGGACCACAAATATGGGGGAAAGATCCACAAACATGTCTGCTCATTTTGCTCGAGTCAAGGTCGTATTTCAGTTCATCCTGAAAAAGAATGTTAAAATGTCTAGCATCATATTCCAAAAAAAAAACAAAATTGGGGCTGCTCAGAGTCAGTAAAGGGGCTGAGCAGCACACCTCAGGCTAGTCAGGAGGTGGTTGTTGAAAATTGTAATGCACATTCTGACACTTGGCGTCAATATATTTTTATGTTAGTGAATATTTGCCAAACGGTAGTACTATTCTTATGAGTAAATGTGATGATACCTTGAATGGTGATAAGAGTACTGTAGTTAACACTAGATATGTTTATAATACTGCTCTTGACAAAAAATGTGGAAAAAAGTCAAGCAGTTTTACACACCTATTAAAGTGAACACTAGAGTTTTTACAGCCAGACTTGGACCCAAGTCTGTCAAACCCAGAAAGAACTCCCATGCAGTGTACCTCCATGAGGATTCCAGCGAAATCCTAGTCAGTGGAACTGGGGTTTTAGGTCGTCCTAGTTTTCAACACGTTGACAAGCGTTATATTGCTGATCTTCATGAGTGATAGAGTAAGAAATGTAAAATTCGCCACATATCTGAAATTCGCCACATGTGGAAACACTAATAAAATAAATGAATTGAGGTGAGATTTGTTAAATGTATAATAATTTAAGGTCTTTTGGACTGAAAAATGCTAAGTTTAAGACAAAACATCTTTATTTCATAGAATTAAGTAAGGTTTTTAGAGGTGGCGAAATTTAGATTTCTGGCGAATTTTAGATTCCTTACTCTACCCATTGTTACTGGTCAAGACACGAGTCACACATCCTGTAATAACAATGGCCAACTAATTAGCCAGTCTAACACAGACAATGGAATCAATGGTCATACACACAATGGTTAATGTGGTTTAGACAGGGTAATTGATGTTTCAATGGAAGTCAGTAACAGTGGTAATGTCGTCTCAAATGTGGGTGTAAACACTCAAGAAAGTGGTAAACATGTCAATAGTAATCAAGTGAGTGATGTCATAGTTCTGTCATAGTGAGTGTGGCCATAGTTCTGTAAAAGCAAGTGTGGATAATGCGTGTCATAGTGGGGTTACACCTGACAATGGGATTGCCAATGTCTTACTGTATGATGTCAATATCACACTTTCTGATTTTAATTGTCAAATGCAATGTTATTGGAAGACGGTTGGAAGAAGCATGTACATTATTTAGATAGACATTGCACTGATTTTAGTCTCTGTAATAGGCAAACAGACTATACCGTCAGCTTTGTTCCACTTACAAACTTCCTGATAACCCATGTCATATTGGGGTCAATATCAGCAATCCCATTGAGCAACATTTTTAGATCAGACTCTCTGGTATCTCGAACTAATACCTGTTCAGTCCCAGTTGAATGTTCAAGAATGAAAAAAATTACTTACAAATTATTGGGATCAGCAATTAATACATTTGACTGAATTTGGTTTTCCTCTTGATTTCAATTGAAAGTCTGTCCTGCGTCATGATGGCAAGAATCATTCATCAGCTGTTGATTTTCCTGCTGATGTTCAGGCATATGTAGATGAGGAAATCCATCATGGAGCAATAATGGGCCCCTTTGTTGTAAACCCCATTCACAATTGTCATATTTCACCCTTCATGACAAGGAAAAAGCCAAATGCCTCAAATAGGCATATAATCATTGATTTGTCTTGGCCAAAAAATGCTTCACTCAATGCAGGGTTGACAAAAATTCTTATCTAAGCTCGGAATTATCACCCACCTTTCCGACCATTAATGACATTACAAAAGAATTGATAAAAATTGGGTCTGGTTGTCTGATATACAAAATTGATATCAGTAGGGCATTCCGTCACTTGAAGATTGACCCTGGAGATTATGTCCTGTTAGGTTTGTGTTGGGACACTGCGTTCTTTGGTACCTGTCTCCCATTTGGAAGCAGGCATTGTAGCCAAAATCTCCAGCGTGTCAGCGACGCAGTACACTACGTGTTAAGTTTCCATGGTTACCGCATCATCAACTATATTGATGATTTTGCTTGATACGGCAGGCTTTGAGTCAAATTCTGGAACTGCTAGGTCTCACTATCAGTGAGAAAAAGTTGGTGGAGCCCACCACCAAGGCAATATGTCTGGGCATCCTTATTGATACTGTCCCTGATAAGATAAAGCGTACCGTCAATGAGTGGCAAGCGAAGCAAAACTGCACTAAGTGTCAGCTCCAATCGCTCTTAGGTCAGCTCCTGTATGTGAATAAGTGTATCCGTCCAGCTAGAGTGTTTCTGAACAGGATGTTGGATCTCTTGCATCACAATTATGATACCTCCACTATAAGATTGACTCAGGCCTTTAGTCGTGATCTTACATAGTTTACTACATTCCTTGAACAGTAAAATGGCATTTCAATGTACAATTATAGAAAAATTGACCATTTGTTGAACTTGACGCATGTCTCGACGGTTTGGTCGGTGTTTGGAAAAATTATGTGTACCATCTACCAATCCCAAGGCATTACCTTGGTCTCACCATTGTTCACCTTGAAGTGTTGAATATCCTACTGGCAATCAAAACATTTGGCCCCTTTTGGGCTAAAAGAAAAATCTTGGTCATATGTGACAACCAAGCAGTGGTTGCAGTGCTCACAGCAAAAAAAAAGATACCTTTTTGGCTGTGTCTGCCAGAAATGCTTGGCTTCTAGCTGTTTCGTATGACCTAAAAATCAGTTATGTCCACAACAAAGGAAAAAACAATGTCATTACAGACCTATTGTCCAGATGGGTATCTACAGCAGAAAATATACTTCAGTCACACAGCCCCAGCATTTTCTCAAGGTCATCCTGAAATGGAGTAAAACCATCCAGGCCATGAACAAGGTTCATATGTTTACGCTTCCCAAGGTCAAGGGTTCGAACCTGTATCCTTATCAGGCATCCAGACCGGCCTTGAGCTTGTATTCTCCTCAAAGTAATGTCCATTTATTGCACAAAGTTGGTTCTACTTGGTTATCGTTAACTGATACCAGAATTAGAAAGTTTTTTTCAAAAGTTAACTTATGGTTGGGCCTGGAGAAGAACTATTTCACATTTCATTCATTCAGGCGATCTGGGGCTACTCTAGCCTATAAGTCTCATGTTCCTGTACAGTGTATCAGAGATCATGGGTCATGAACCTGTGATTGTGTTTGGTCCTACATTCAAAAAGAACACATGACTGGTGAAGGTATTGCCACTACTTTTGCTAAATTGCTTAAATAGATGATCCTACATTTGGGCTTTGAGGGCTGTTCTTAGATATGTAATTGTCAGGCCTGGGGCGAACACTTTCAAAAGTATTCGAATCCGTATACAAACACTTTTTATTTCCATGAATACAAATATGAATACAAATACATCAGTTTCAAAAGTATTTGAATACAAATATGAAAACATTTATGAATACATTTTAACTAAGCCTCAATTCATACAATCATTTTTAATAAATCTTAATAATTTTACCTTTCTGAATAAAATATACAAACAGGAAAGCACAATTCAGTAAATGATGGTTCAGATTTATATCATATTTGATAACAATTCATTTTTGCTCCAAGATCTGAATATTCAATCTGATAAACATGAGATACTCAAAAAGAGCTTTTTAGTGCCCTACACATCTTGTTTTTAACTGAGATAGCCATTGTTTTGGAAATCTTTATGATGGGATTACTACTGCTATAAGACTGTCACAATAGGTGTCACATAACTTTGCCTAAGAATTATTCATATATGACCAATGACACTGGTATTGAAACACATCTAAGTTAATCCCCTATTGTTAATTTGTAGCATAGGCAAACACAGCTGTAATTTTAAGGTAGGTAGCTTCGTACTTATAATTTCATGAAATTTATAATAATGTAGCGTCCCAGTGTTTGGGTTACCGTTTGTGTGCCAAGTTTCGCGTTGTGTTCAAAATACCAAAAGTCCCAAATTCTTTATCGGTTCAAATATCGGGCTCATTCATAAATGAGGCTTGGTATCACTTTTGGCCCAATATCTAATGTTTCCAAGAAGGTTAGTTGAATTTAAATCCAAAACAGCATAAAATAATCACAATATTATTTTTATTTCATATTCATTCAACAGATAAAATATAATTTACATGGCAATCATTACATTCGAAGTACCTCCCTAAATAAATACATGGACATTATAATAATTTAATTCAAAATACCTCCCTAAATAAATACTTGGTACAATAATTTCCTAATAAAGAGATGTTACTACAAGCATGAATGAGTCTTGCAGGTGCTCTACTATAATTACCCTATCAGTGTAGGTTTCCTTTGGTTTCAACCAATTATATTAGGCTCTCACTTCCACACACCTTTTCACCTGAAACGACGTTCCTTATATAGGAATCGCCGGTAAACACCGTCAAATGACGTAAAATTGACGTCACGAAATTAAAATGACGTCACGAATTCGTGACGAAACGAGGTTTAGCGAGCGCCCATAACTAGGTCACCGCCATATTGGATATAGATTACACTTAAAATGTGAAAATATGAGGATATAAAGCAAATATAAGGTTAAATATGATTAATTTATCAACAAATATATATAAAATAATGCTTAAAAGGCGATATGACGCCTTTTAAAGTGGAGAAATCCAAGCTGGTGAGCGTGAAACCGCCAAATTCACCGACGCACCGCCATACACCGGTCTTGGTCACGTACCGATCACCACACTACCCCCCCACTTAAAAATATGTTATGTCCCCATAACATGTATACTTATAAAAAAAAAATCTTAAGCTACACAAAGTTTAATACAGAAATAAAGCTGCTAAAGATTAAACTGAAAAGCTTAAAACACAGTATAATACTGCCAAGAGGCTAGACTCATAAGTTAAACACAGCCTAATATGATAAAGACTATAGACTCATAAGCTATAAACACATTCTAATACTGATAACAAATAAAAGACTAGACTCATAAGTTATAAACACAACCTAATACTGATAACAGACTAGACTCATAAGCTATAAACACATTCTAATACTGATAAAAACACATTCTAATATTGATAAGAGACTAGACTCATATACTGAAATACATAATAGTGAAAAGCATTTATATATATTTACACATACATTATTATCATTAACTTCAACACAAGAGTCAAATACTCTTCAAGTACTCTTTACATAAGTAAAGTAATAATATGACCTAAAAAGATCATAACTAAGTCAATTAACTAAAATAGCCAGTAAACATACAATAAACATACACATTGAAATATCCAGATATTAAAATCAGTCATTTTAAAACTACCTAGGTAACTGTTAATGTGACCTGAAAAGGTCGCCAGTGACTAAAACAGCCATATAATACATACACAGTGGAAGCAATAAGCATAAAATGTATCTATATTGACATTCTTTAAAGTTAATTGAAATTATGTTTCAAAATTCAGAAAGATATGAAGAGTTACTTAAATGTTTCAATTTACTATTTATAATTTATGTATGTTGAATGAACCCGACTTTAGTAATTTAGAAAATTACCCTACCAAAAATTTGGCTCAGTTCAAAAAAAAAATCAGATATTTTATGCTTTAATTGCTTTCAAAAATCATGGTTAACATAATCTAGAAAGTTCATCTGACGATGGATCCTTGACTTCTCTTGCAGACGCCTCATCTTTGCCTCACAGTCTCTTCTGATGTCTCGTTCCTCCTGTAATTTCCTTTTCAAGTCCTGTATAGAAGCCTGTCTCTTTTCCTCATCAAATTTTTGTAGTGCCTGTTTTGCTTGTGCCTCAACTTTACTCCAGAACTTCACTTTCTCTTTAGCCTCCAACACTTTTCTAACGATCAAGTCTCTAGAAGTTTCAATTGTTCCATCCATAATCCTTTCCTCCAGGTTGATTGGCTTTCTGGGTGCTGTTTTGGGTGCACAGGTTGGTACGTTTTTCAGCTGCGAGGTCTGAAGTGGCATCTGACTCTCCACAGGCCCTGTCCTCACCTTGCTTACTGCCGTCTCACATCCCTCTGGAGGGGTCACAGATTTGGGATTTATGTAATATTTATTCTTCCTCATCACTTGGTCTCCCTTGATTTGGTTATTGTTATGTTTGCGTGCACCATGCTTCTTGAGGTCTGACATTCTCTTAAAGACTTGGGTGCAACTTTCACACTGCAGTAAAGACACCTCCTCACGGTGCACTTCTGCCCAGTGCCTGCGTAATGTGAAAGCGTTGGTGAACTTTTTGCTCTGGCATGCTGGTACCGGGCACTTTATCACGGGCTTGTCTGGAAATTGAATCAAGTCATCTAAGACTTCTCCCTCCTCCAAATTATCATTTTCCGGCCAGACTAGGTCTGCTGCATCTTTGAGTATCTCTTCCAGAATGTTCTCTTCATTCATTTTTCCTAAAAAAAAATAATAAACACCACTAAGTATTTTATGTCAGACATAAGCATCAATTATGTAACATATTTACACTTTTTACATAATTTCACTTATGTACACTATTTATACTTGTGAGTTTACTCAGTTTGTGTTTCCTTATCTGAATGAATGAGACTAGGAACTACCCAAGATTCTGGGGTTTCGCCTTCATATCTTTTAATATGATCTACATGCAATGTAACTTTTCTAGAAAGTTTATGTTCTTGGACACGATAATTTAAGTCCCCTATTTTATCAACTACCAAGAATGGCCCTTTCCATCCTTGACCAAATTTTTGTTTGTCACTTGGAAGGTGGTAGACCCAAACCCATTCCCCTACCTTAAAGGTTCTCATTGCGGAATTACGATCATAGGCACGTTTTTGACGTAAAGCGTTGGCCTTGACCGACTCTTTGACCTTTCCAAAGGCATTAGACATACTTTGTCTGACCCATTCAACATAATCTATGGGACAACTTGGCCACATTTCAGTGTTAGTTGCCCCATATACTATGTCGACAGGAAGTCTGGTTTCCCTTCCAAACATTAACAAATTCGGTGTACATTTAGTACTTTCCTGAATAGTTGCCCTATATGCCATCATCACGTACGGTAAATGATGGTCCCAATCAGATTTTTCAACCTGACAAAATGATTTAAGCATTGACTTCAACGTCCGATTGTATCGTTCAACCAAACCATCTGTTTGTGGACGATAGCGTGAAGTACGGATTTTTTTCATATCCAGCAACTTGCATATTTCTTGAAACAAACCAGACTCAAAGTTTCTACCTTGGTCTGACAAAATCTGTAATGGCACACCAAATCTGCATATCCACTCCGTCACCAAACAGTCAGCAACTGTTTGAGCTGTTTGATCTGGGAGTGCATATGCTTCTACATACTTTGTGTAATAATCAGATACTACTAGTATGTATATGTTTTTTCTTTCTGTTTCAGGTAACGGACCCATGATGTCACATGCTATTTTGTCCATTGGAGCTGAGATAAAATCTTGCTTCATTGGTGCTTTTTTTGGCATGTGACCAGCTTTATGACTGTTACACACTTTGCATTTTTGACACCAGCGGATAATATCCTTCTTAAAGCCCGGCCAATAAAATCTTTGTTTTATTTTACCTAGTGTTTTACTGATCCCCAAATGACCTGATGTCCTATGGTTATGAAGATGTATCAATATCTCTTGCCTCATTAGACTAGGAACCACAAATTGCAGTACAGGTTTGGCATGGAGGCCCCTCGGACTCCCATTTCCTGTACAACATGCCATGTTGTATTTCTAGCATAGGCCATTGACTACACAAAATTTTGACCTCAGGACTTTCAGTACTCAACACACTGTTATCAGGTTGACCTTGACCTTCAAGTTTGAACCTAATAACACGTGAAATATTTTGATCTTCTGATTGACCATTCTTCAACTGCTCATTTGACCAACTATCAGCCCAGTTGCATTTAATCTTGTTTTTCATGGTTGACCTATTAACAGTAGCTTGTGAATTGACCTCACTATTTTCACTACTAGTCGCAATGCTAGTAGGACTACTGATCAAGGTTTTTCCCATTACATTTGAAGCAAGTTCACTGTCATCTAAACTAGAACTTTGAACGTCATTATTTAATTTGGTCTTGGACTTAGTTTCTGAATTATCAGGTTCTTTGACCTTATCGAACTGAGTCTCTACTTGACCTTGACCTTCTTGGTTTTTAGCCTGAGCTCTAGTTACAACACACACACATTGAGTGCTCACTAATGCACAATCTTCACAATCATCACGTTTACACTTGCGTGGTGGTTGTCTAGAAAGACTGTCAGCATTTACATGTGCCACTCCCTTACGATGTTGTGTTTCAAAATCATAGGAACAAAGTACTGATAACCACCTGGCTAGCATACCTTCCGGTTCCTTAAAATTAACTAACCACTTCAGCGAAGCATGGTCAGTTCTCAGAATGAACTTTCTTCCCCACAAGTAATGGTGAAAATGTTTGATAAATACAACTGCCGCCAAAAGTTCACGCATGGTAGTACAATAGTTCTGTTGAGTTTTACTCAAGGTGTTACTAACAAAACTTATGACCTTTTCTTGACCATTTTCCTGAACTTGAGATAGTACTCCACCTATTCCACACAAACTGGCATCAGTGTCAAGCACAAATGTACCTTCATTGTTGGGATAGGACAAAACCACTGGGTCACTACTCAATTTTTCTTTCAGGGTTTGAAAAGCCAGTTCACAGTTTTCATCCCATGCAAATTTGACATTCTTTTTGGTAAGAGCATGTAATGGTGATGCAATGGTTGAGAATGATTTCAAAAATTTCCTATAGTAAGAAGCGAGGCCCAAAAATGATCTCACTTGTTTGACTGAAGTAGGCCTTGGCCACTCTCTAATAGCCTCAAGTTTCTTTGGATCACAAGATACCCCCTCACTGGATACAATATGCCCTAGAAATTCAACTGATAGTTGAAACAGGTTGCATTTTGAAGGTTTTAGTATCAACCCTGCTTGTCTTAATCTTTGAAATACACATTCCAGATTGTCCTTTGTTTCTTCAAAAGTTTTCCCATAGGTTATAATATCATCTAAATAAAGGACAGCTTTAGACCACTGTAACCCACTCAGAACTAATTCCATTAGGGACTGAAATGTTCCAGGAGCATTTGACAGACCGAACAGCATTACCGTAAATTGTCTCAAACCCCTTCTAGAAGTAAATGCAGTTTTGCATTTATCTTCTGGATGCATTGCTACTTGATAGTATCCTTGGGCTAAGTCTAATGTACAGAAGTACTTTGACCCAGATAAGGAATCTAAGCATTCTGAAATCTTTGGTAAAGGCACTGCAGATTTCCTTAATACCTCATTTAAGGCCCTGTAATCTACACATACCCTTATGTCTCCTGTTTTCTTTTTGACAATAACCAAAGGAGAAGACCAGGGACTATCACTAGGTTCAATTATTCCCTCGGCCTCCATTTTATCAAGTTCTTTGTCAACTACGTCTTGTTGTGCCATTGGTAAGCGGCGTGGACGTTGTTTAATGGGTATAGCATTACCAGTGTCAAGTCAATGTTTTACCAAGTCAGTTCTACCAAGTCTACCTTCAGGACTTTTAAAAATGTCCTGATACTTGTATAGTAACTGTGTGACCTCGTCATGTTCAGTTGGAGAAAGTGAATCACTTGTTTTCTCAACCAGTGGTTTCAAATGTTCAGGTAAGTCACCTAACTTACTATGTTCAATCTTGTTCACATATGCAATGTGTTCGTCGTTTTGTTTTGATTCACCTTTATCAAAATTGCAAACTTCCTTTACTGATTCAAGTTTGTCAAGTCTGGTACCTTTCTTGATTTTGACAATTTGGTCGCTTACATTAGCTACTCTCACAGGTACAGTATTTTGTTTCAAATTTACCAGTGACCTTGCAACTAGTAGACCAGTGTCATTTGTAAGGTAAGTATTTGATTCAATTAAACCTTCATTTAAGTTTGCAGTCAATTGTTTGTCTTTCAATACTCCTTCTATGACCATTTCATGTCTTGGGGGTATATGAAAACTCGTTTCTGAATGTATGTAGGCCAATTGTATTTCACCTTTTCTTTTCATACCAAAGGTACGACCATTCAATTTCATGGTACCCTTGTGTAAGTTCAAGATACAGTTTTGACCTTCCATAAAATCCAATCCCAAAATTGTACTCTTATCACCTAAAGATACAACTTTCACAGGGACGTTAAACACCTGACCTTTGACCTCAAGATCCATGTTTGTTTGACCTAATACATCCATGACCTCCCCACTGGCATTTTTCAATATCAAATTGATTTGTTCCAATGGTGGTTTCATATTTTCAGGAATATTCTCATAGAATATAGAATCCACAATTGTGTATGTGGATCCAGTGTCAACTAAAAATTCTGTTTGAATTCCCATGACACTGCCATCCACGTACCAACATGACGAATTTATCATTTCAATTTTTCCCTCAATTGGCCTTTCATTTTTGTTAGCTGAGAATTCGGCCTTGTCATTCTCAGCTACATCTAGTTTAACTTTGCTTTGGGAGATGTTCCAGCTTTACTAGCCTTAGCTGCTGGATTTTGTGGACATTCTCTAGAGTTATGTCCTTTTTCATGGCATCTATAACACTCGATCACTTTCTTATTGCCCATTTTGTTTGAACCTTGTGGTTTGTCCTGATTGTTTTGTTTGAGATTCTTCAATTCAACCTGAATTTTCTCTATCTCAGAAGCTGTTTTATCAAGTTTCTTGCAAAGATTTTGAAATTCAGTGCTTTGCAACTCACTATTTCCAATAGCCATTACTTTGGAATTCACTGGTTTGGAAAATTTCCTGTGGGAATTCTGCTCAAAACTTTCAAATTCAGTGGCCAATGAAATAGCTTCATGCAAATTTGCAGGGTGTGCGAATTGGACATGCTTCCGTATTTCAATGTTGCCCAATCCATTTATAAACTGATCAAGTACCCATTGCTCCTGAGCTTCCATGTTTATATTTGGAAAAGCTTTCACTGCCAATCTTTTCAGGGAGTAACCAAATTGCATTGGTGATTCAGATTCTTTTCTGATCCTATTTCTAAACTCTGCTCTAAAAGCTGACTCTTTCTCAATGGGATTGAACCTATTAGAAAGTTCATGAACCAGAGCTTCATAATTGTCCAAAGGTACATACGAGACTTATGTCACTAAGTACTCGGCGTGCCTCGCCTTGCATGCTAATTGCAAGTTGCATGGCCTTTTCTTGTTGTGACCACCCAGTCCAACTAGCTACCATTTCAAAATGGTGTAAATAATCTGCCCATTCTATTGAATGCCCGTCAAATTTGTCGGGATCCCTTTGCTTTCTATTTCTGTTGCCATTGGCACGATAAAAATCTCTGCCACTAGGTTTGTAGAAATGTTCATGGTGGTTGACCTGATTATTTTGCCCTGTTTGTTTTTCAATTCTATGTGGTCTATGATTGCCAGTATTTTGATTGAACTGTGACTTTCTAGTAACATGTTCCTCAAAATCACCTGCACTGTGATCATATTCTCGGTCATTCTGGGGAATCCAGACTTGTGCATTTGGACTCAAATTGTGATTGTTTCTATTTTCACAATATGGTTTGTTGTTTGCTAGTCTATTGTCAATTGGCCTCTCAAAAACAATTGCTTTGGGCAATGTTTTTGGAGTTGACTGACATAAACGAGCATCAACATGATTGTGTAAATCATAGAAATCATCACTCTGATTCACGGCTGGGTCTCCAGCATGACCAGGAATATGGAAATCTTCTCCACTCAGGGATGGTGGAGCTGTACATGCCTCAGTGGGCCTTTGAAACCTTGGAGGAATTTTATTGATTTGCACCTCAGAGTCTGATATGGCTTTATCATTATCTGGAGCTCTGTTCCTTTTGGGCCATCTTGGCAACCAATCTTGAACAGTTTGAATCCAGCTATGATTGTGCTTTGGGTTTGACATATTGGACATATATTTGGACTAAAAAAAAAATGGACACAAAACATAAGAAATTACTACATAAGAAATTACTGTACCAAATATAAATTAACCAATCCTGGTCATGGCACCATAAAATATCTGTAGCGTCCCAGTGTTTGGGTTACCGTTTGTGTGCCAAGTTTCGCGTTGTGTTCAAAATACCAAAAGTCCCAAATTCTTTATCGGTTCAAATATCGGGCTCATTCATAAATGAGGCTTGGTATCACTTTTGGCCCAATATCTAATGTTTCCAAGAACATTCAACAGATAAAATATAATTTACATGGCAATCATTACATTCGAAGTACCTCCCTAAATAAATACATGGACATTATAATAATTTAATTCAAAATACCTCCCTAAATAAATACTTGGTACAATAATTTCCTAATAAAGAGATGTTACTACAAGCATGAATGAGTCTTGCAGGTGCTCTACTATAATTACCCTATCAGTGTAGGTTTCCTTTGGTTTCAACCAATTATATTAGGCTCTCACTTCCACACACCTTTTCACCTGAAACGACGTTCTTTATATAGGAATCGCCGGTAAACACCGTCAAATGACGTAAAATTGACGTCACGAAATTAAAATGACGTCACGAATTCGTGACGAAACGAGGTTTAGCGAGCGCCCATAACTAGGTCACTGCCATATTGGATATAGATTACACTTAAAATGTGAAAATATGAGGATATAAAGCAAACATAAGGTAAAATATGATTAATTTATCAACAAATATATATAAAATAATGCTTAAAAGGCGATATGACGCCTTTTAAAGTGGAGAAATCCAAGCTGGTGAGCGCGAAACCGCCAAATTCACCGACACACCGCCATACACCGGTCTTGGTCACGTACCGATGACCACAATAACATAACGCTACATTATGAAACCAATGTGGAATAAAACACACATGAAATCATTCATTAATTTTAAAGTTGCATTTATGAGATGTAAGAGAAGAAGTTATAATCCTAACTATTTTGTTATAACATGACACTGTCATTATTATGTTATACAACATTTACTAACTAAAAGTATTTATTAAATATGTCTTGCCAGTTTTCCTAGGCACATTATGAATGACAGAAAAATTTCATATTTGTATCTAAAACTTGACAGTACAGGGTGAAAAAACTATACAAAAAGTGAAAAATATTAAATGTATTCATAAAAGTATTCATGAGTATGAATACTTTTGAAATGTATTCAAATATGAATACTTTGCACTATTTACAAAAGTATTAGAACACAAATACTTTTAAAAATGTATTTGAATACTTATGAATATGAATACATTTTACCCAGGCCTGGTAATTGTATATTTGTGGTTTCAATAAGCTTTCACTTAACTTTTGACTTAACCTCAAACTTAAGGGTGAGGTCCCCCTGATCTTATTGTCATACTTATGTCATGGTGCGATCGCGAGAATTGATATTTTAGGGTTTATCGCTTGATTGTTTATATTATTAAACAGCTGTTTATTCGTACGTCTGAAGTATTACAAGTGTTTTGAAGTGAGAAAAAGGCGCGGTTTGCCCTTTGTTGGGTTTTGAAAGGCAAGGAGAGAGGACCTTTGCGTGTTTGTTGTTACACAGTGATTTGGGATGATTAGTATGGAAATGTAGCTCAGGAAAGCTGTGTACAGGTTTGTGATATGCTATGAGTGTTTGTATGTTAGGTATGATTGAATATTGTATGACAGTGATTATGTCATAAATAGTCCTTTTCATATGTTGTGTCTTAGTACAAAGATACTTTGACCTTGACTGATTATAATCTAAAGTTTGCATTAATTTCCATAATGCTGCTGACAGTTAAGTTTGTAGTTTAATTATTGGTTACTGGTAAATCTTATTTATTATTCAATAAAGGTTCAAGCAATATGTAACTTGTGTACTTTGGTATGATTATCTGAAAGGCGAATTATTATTCAGATCAGTCAGGTAAGGGCTTGTAGTTGTAGCTGTAATTTTAGTAGTTTTAGTTATGTTCATTTAGTTGTTTATTTACTTTTTGGTCATTGCATTTAATACGGATATTGACAATATTTATATAATACAAACGTGATGTATGATTGGCTGTGGTGAACATGCTGGTGCTGATTGTTCATTGATTGTCATGGTAGTCCACCATATGTAGATAGGAAATAAAGCTTTTAGTTCAGCTTGAGTCTCATTTCACCGACAACCAACCCCCGCACGTCCAGAGCTGTTACAGAGTGGTAATAGTGCACGGCGACACTTGTGTTTACCTCTCATTGGATACATAATTGTAGCATCTTCATGTTATGTAATTTTATATTTGGATTGTGTAAAATTATATGTAACAGCTATGTAATTTGTGTAAAGTTGTATTACGTATAACATGAAGCCTAGTGGTAATTTGTAGTGACCTTATGGTCACATAGTGCATATACTGTACTTATATAATGGCTTCAGTTTCAATGTAGTACCCACATTATAGTATTAATTGTTATATAAATATATCGCATGTTAAATATATCTGCACTTATTTGTCTTTTCCCTGGGGTGGGGGGATTGAAAATATTGTTTTTTAAATATAAATGTTTTTTTAAAAAAATTAAACTTTAGATGTAAATTATCAAGTCACCTATCATGTTCATTGTGTTGTTGGGCATCATTAAGAACCACTTTGAAAAAAGCCAATAAAGTCGGGAAAAAGTGTCAAGTGGAGTAAATTGGATGTAGTGTGTGGATATACCAGAGAGTGGATTTGCTGTAGTTAAGATATTCTTTATATCAGAACATAATTTGTGGATCTACCAAAGAGTTGACTGGCTGTATATTGGATGCTGCTAGCATTCTGAAGTGGACAGCCTAGTTGTTAAAAATCTCTAAAAATCTGGAAGAAGACATTTTGTATTGCTGGAATTTTTGAATAATTGCATAAGATCAGTTTGGTTTTTGCAGGATGTAACATAATTATAGTTCATAGTGTACCTTATGAGCAATACTCTTGAATGCTGTTACACCAGTCAGTGGTTTGTTTGAGCTTATAGAATAAAGTAGTACTTTCAGGATCAGTGTTTGTCTCGCAAGCAATAGTTAAAAGCATTATATGGCTTCAGAAGTAGGAGATTCCAGAAAAATTGAAAAGCTATAATGATACAGGTGGGTAATTATACATTTTTGAATAAGTGAACAAGATCAGTTTGGTTTTTGCAGGTTGTAACATAATTATACTTCATAGTGTACCTTATGAGCAATACTCTTGAATGCTGTTACACCAGTCAGTGGTTTGTTTGAGCTTATAGAATACAGTAGTGCTTTCAGGATAAGTTTTTTTTCTCACAAGCAATAGTTAAAAGCATTATATGGCTTCAGAAGTGGGAGATCCAAGAAAAAAATGAAAAGCTTTAATGATACAGGTGGGTAATTATACATTTTTGTGAACTATAGTTTTAAAGAAACTGGATTAAAGCAATGGATAATACCACTAGATCCAATGGATCTACATAGTAGTAACTTGTCTGAAGCATGGAGAAGATAGTCAAAGACAATTAATTTATGTTTTGATAGGCCTCTTTCTTTGAAATCTGAAAAACAAAGTGCTCCAAATTTTTACAGTACATTGTTCACAATTCATAAGATGTATGAAACACTTGGACATTATCTGAAGAACAGTGAAATAAACCAGATATCCTTTTTGAGAATTTTGGTGACTATTTGAAACCAAAGAAGAATCTGACTGTATTGCAGCACAAATTCAACAGTTGTGTGCAATCCACAACAGAGTCAGTAGATCAGTTCATCACAGACTTAAAGCTACTGTTACTTGACTGCTAGTATGGGGCCTTAAGATATGAGATGATCAGGGTTTGCCTTGTGGTTGTTGTGTCTTGAGAGAAATGAATAAAAAAAATTCTACAACAGAGTGACTCAACTTTGGACATTACTGTAAAGATCATAAAAGCAATACAGGGTTCCAAACAGCATGAGAAATCAATAAAATCAGATGATGCAGCACATGCTCTGAAACACCTCTAGGAAGACAAAATTACCTCAAAAGCAATCAAACAGAAGAAGCCAGTGGGTAGTGTGGTAATCATCATAGCAAGAGACAATGCCCTGCATGTGGTAAGAAATGTTTGAAATACCACAAGAACAATTTTGCTGACATGTGTAATAGCCAGTTCACCCAATACATAATGATAACAGTGACAAGACTGACACAGAGAGTCCAGATAACGTTATTGGTAGTATCAACAGCAGTGATAGTAGCAAAGAGAAGCTTTTGTTAAACTTTTACTTGGCAAGGAGAAAAGCTCAAATAACAGTGTGAAAGAAATGCTGGAAATAATACAAAAGTCTGTTTCAAGGTTGAGGATGTCTCAATGAGCGATTCCACATCAAAATTGACAGAAGAAATTCCAATAGTGCTCAGGGGCAAACTGAAGGCTACCCTTGATGAAATAGCAAAATAAGGGGTTATAAGAAAGGTTTATGAGCTGCCAGATTGGGTTGTGGTGTAAAAGCCAAATTGAAATAAGCTTGTAGTGTGTCTTGACCCAAAAGATTTGAACTGTGCAGTCATGAGAGAAAATTTAGAATTGCCTACAGTAGAAGAAATTACATCAAGGATGATTGGAGCAAAGTTCTTTTTAAAAATTGACCTAAATCACGGCTACTGGCAACAACCATAAGATTATGAGAGGCAGTTACTGACCACATTCAATACACATTTTGGATGCTACTGCTATAAGACACTCCCCTTTTGAATCAAAATTGCACAGGAAGTGTTTCAGTAAAGTATATCACAACAGTTTTAGCACATTCCAGGCATAGAAATGGAAATATATGACATTCTGATGTGGAAAAGTCTGAAGGTGAACATGACCAAAGGTTAGAGCAAGTTATCCAGATGTGCACAAAACTAAACATGACACTGAATAACGATAATTGTGTGTTAAACTTCCAGCAGTAGGCTACATAGGTCACATTATATCATGTGAGGGAGTGAAGCCTGATCCAAATAAAACCAGGACAATCACAGATATGCCTACACACTCTGACAGAAAAGGAGTTGAAAGATGCTTGGGAACTATAAATTACTTTGCAAAATACCTGCCAAACATGTCTTTCATCACAGAACCAATACAAAATTGCTGCAAAAAGAGATAAAATTCATGTGGATGGAACTACAAGATAAAGCATTCAGCGTCACAAGCTATGATTTGAAGAAAAAACCAGTAACTTTAAGCTGCGATGCTTCAAAATCTGGGCATGGGGCAGTCCTTCTCCAAGATGATAAGCCAATCACATTCTCATTCAGGTAAATAACTGATGTAGAAGTCAGATATGTCCAAAACAGAAAGAACTGTTGGCTGTAGTTTTTTAATTTGTCATAAGGAATATAACATATATACATCTGATTTTGACATATCATAATCAACGAGATAGTTATGAGAAAATGAAATAATATTACAAACATAGGTGTAAATCATCACTGCTATTTTTAAAAAGGAAAAAATATACCTGGAGTCAGAGTGCACATTTTTATACACAAATGTTTTTCCACAGTTCCCATTTTGCATTAAAATTTCCTTCAGATTGGTTCAATATTCATGGACATTTTTGTTCACTGAATTTATGTTCACACTTTTTTGGAGAAAATATATATTTGGTTTATAGATGTTTCTGGCACATGAAAATATGTACTGTCTAGATATTAGTTGTAGAAAATTTAGGGGCCAAAAAAGTTGATCATACTGTTCATAACCTAGTATTTTTCTAGCATTGGTTAAATCTACTTTTAATCTATTTTTAATCCATGAGCAATCTTCTTTTAATCCATTGTACTGTGTTGCTCATTCGGCTCTCGCCAAGCTAAATGCATGCCTTCATGATGTCCAAGAGTGGATGTCTCTCAGCAAATTGAAGCTCAACCCTGAAAAAACTGAATTTATTGTCTTTGGTTCTAAGGCTCAACGTCAGAAGATTTCCTCTCATTTTCCTGTTAGCATTCTTGGTAGCCTTCTTCATCCGGTTGATTCTGTCAGAAATCTAGGTGTGTGGTTTGATGCAGATTTTTCATTCTCCGAGCATATCAAGAGGACTTGCAAAGCGTGCTTTCTTCAGATGCGCGACCTCCGTAGAATTAGAAAGCATCTTACTCCTAATGTTGCAGTCCTTGCTGCAAATGCCTTGGTCAGTAGTCGCCTGGACTATTGTAACTCTCTGTTCAGAGGTTTGTCCGGTTTCAATCAGTACAAATTGCAAAGTATTCAGAACACCCTTGCTCGTATTGTTACAAATCACAGAAAGTATGCTCATGTCACACCCATCTTAAAGAAACTCCACTGGTTGCCTGTTAAGTACCGATGTATTTTCAAAACTGCAACACTTGTGTATAAATTCTTGCATAGTGGCTCTCCTTCCTATTTTGGACCGTTCCTGTCTCCCAGTAGTTGTCCCTATAGTACTAGGCGTAGTCACCCAGATCATCAATACCTTACAGTTCCTCCTTTTCATTCATCAGTCTTTAAGTCAACCAAACATTTTGGCCTGAGTTTTGCCTTTGATGCTCCTAAGACCTGGAATGAACTCCCTCAAGATGTCCGCTGTGCAACATCAGTTGCCTCCTTCAGAAGCAAGCTTAAAACTTACCTGTTTGCAAAAGCCTACCCACCATAGCCTCCCCCGTCACATCTGTGTCTCTTTGGTACGACCTGGCTATTGTCCCTTGATTAACGCTAATTGCCTTTGCTTATGGTTAGATGCGCCTTAGAGTCCATCAGTGATGGAGATTAAGCGCTATAAAAGTCCACATTAGATTAGATTAGATTAGATTAGATTGTTCCACAGACTTATCACTTGAGGGCATTGTACAAATAAGTGAACAGTTGTTTCTGGGTATTCCTTACACAGCCTACAGAAAATTGTGTCACTTACTTTGATTTTGAAGAGATAGTCATTAGTATCTAAGATATTGTACAATATTTTGTATTGGAACCATCTTAAGTAGTTGTCAGTTACTATTTCAAGACTCCCCTTAAAAAGAGCCCTCCAAGTAGCATCATTTGCCTCCAAGTTAAACTTTTTTCCCATACTCGCTTACAGCTGGGGTCTTGTGATTCTAAGTAAGTCAATATTTTGTAGAAATCTTTACTACCACTCTTCGAAATACAGAGAGGTTTTAAGTGAAAAGGAATGGTTGGTCTTTGATTTGAAAATTTTGAGTGTGTCTGGTATGTTTTTATAAATTTTTTGTGCAGAATTTTGTCCTCTATGTTGCTTGAAAAGTTGTACTTGCTTGAAAAGTTGTACTTGCTATTTAATTCTCTATGTGAAATTATCGACCCATCCTCATGAAGAATATCTCCCACAAGCCGTATTCCTTTGTTGTATCAAGAGACTAGGAAAAGGGGGTATTTTGACAATTGGTAGTTGTGCCATACAGAGGAGAAGGGATTATCTTCATTACACTTTGGTTTATTCTTTTGGGAGAAGTTTTTCCAATATTTAAATACAATTTACCAAAAATTGTTATATTACTTAATTTGTAGCCCAAATCAAGTAGCAGTAGTTTCCAGGATGCCTCTGTTTGCTGTATACTTTTCATATCCAATTTAATTTCAAGACTTTTTCAAAGTTAAAAATATTTATCTTTTTCAGGCCCCCATTTAGATAGTCTCCACAGATAGTATTGCTTTTAACCTTATCAGGTTTGTTATTAAAATAAAAATTAAAATATTAAACTATTGATTTCTTGTAGGACACTAGGTGGGGCAGGAACACTCAGAAACAAATGTGTTAATTTTGAAAGAAACATTGTTTTTATCAGTGTGATTCTGCCAAAGGGTGTCAGATATCTGTACTTCCATTTTCCCATCTCATTTCTAACTTTTTCCAGTGTTCTAGTATAATTTATATTTGAGATTTATTTTAAATTTCTGGAAAAATTTAACCCTAACATTGTGAATTCATGACTACCCCATTGCAGATTATAACTAACACTTAATTTTTCTTTTCAGCAACATTTTCTGCCAATCCATATGACTTTGGTTTTCTCCATATTCAGTTTCAGCCCTGAAAAGTTTCCAAAGATTTCTAACATATTTAGAGCTGCCTCTAGGGAGTGTTGTGAGCCATCAAGAATGAGAGTTGTGCCATCTGCAAGCTGAGTTATTTTTATGCTGTTATCCTTTATGTTTAAGCCTAGTATTTTTGGGTCTAGTTTGATTAGAATAGACAGAATTTCTGCTCCCATTAAAAACAGATATGGTGCTAAGGGATCTCCTTGTCTGCATCCTCTTTTAATTGGATTTCTTCAGACAAGGAACCCCATTGCAATATATAAGCTTTTATGCCCTTATTAAGAAGTTTTACCCATTTTATAAAAGTTTTTCTTACGCCAAATTTCACTAAAATATTGTATAAAAGTTCCAAGGAATGGAGTCAAAAGCTTTTTCAAAGTCAATTAATGATAAAAGCCCATTTTTATTTTCCCTTTCAGCATGAAACCTTATATCATATATTAATCTGGTACTGTTGCTCATGTGCCTCCCTAGAACAAAACCCTTTTTGAGATTTTAAAATAATTTGGTCCAAATTTCATTTTAGTCTATCTGCTATGACGCTTGAAGCTAATTTGTATACTATAGACAACAGAGAAATTGGCCTCCAATTTTTAATAGGGTTCTATCCTTTTTGCCTTTTGGCAGGCAAACAATTATGCATTGACACAGAGATGGTGGCATTATGCCTTTTTCAAAACAAAAATTTATTGCATTAAGGAGAAAGTATTCTTTTGGGAGAAGTATTCTTTTGGTGTCGTGGCGTGTGTCCGTGAGGGAAGTACCGCTTTTTCTAAATTATTTGTGTCAATCCCAATATCTTCAGTTCTACAACACAGTTACGTCTGCCATATCTCTAGCTTTAATCCACAATTAACTTTCATTTTTCTAACCCCCTTTTGACCAAATAATTAGATAATTACACACACAATCTGCCCACTTTATCACGTGATCCCTTTTATCGCTCACATTCCCCGTTATTGGGGACCATCATTCTCGAAATATACACACATTAACCACACAAGTACCCCAATTTTTATTTTCATTTGAAACTTATAGTCCCACAAGTTATTAAGAATGATTTTTCTCCATAGTCAAATGTCAATCCAACCAGTCATTGCTGCATATCAGCACCACATGGACTCTAGCATTCAATGTCCTGATGTTGTCAGTTTCTGCCCCTTCAAACCCCCCACCACCACTTTCTGTTTACATTTTAGCATCAAGTCTTCAATATTTATTCCACCAGCTCTATCACCTTCCCGTCTTTTTATCCTGCTCCTTCTTGCTGGTGACATTAACCCAAACCCAGGACCACCCAAGTGCCTGAACGTCATCTATGCAAATATCAGATCAATAAATAACAAATACCCAGCCATTGCAAAATTCATATTTGACAATGACACTGATCTCTTCGCTATGTCAGAGACCTGGATAAGACGTGACACCACAAGTGCCAATCTGTCCGAACTCACCCCATCAGGTTACAGTCTGTATCAACAGCCGCGAGAGACCCGCCATGGAGGAGACGGACTGGATGCATCTGGTGTTCCTACAATGGTCTGCTCCACCTTTGAAAATTTTCTCATCAAAATATCTCTGAATAAGGAATCTTTCTACTTTTTGAACATTTACAGACCACCTTCCTCTAGTACTACAACCTTTTTTGAACAATTTCATTCCCTTTTGGAAGACATCCATCACACCACAGAAAATCTGGCTATCGTCGGCGACTTCAATCTGCACCTTGATACAACATGTTCAAATTCAAAGACTTTTCACTTATTGATCGAGTCATTTGACTTAATTCAGAAAGTTAATTTTCCAACTCATATTCACAGACATACCCTTGACCAAATTTTAACCAAATCCTACAATGACAATATTTCTAAAGTCCATGCCATTGATGCCTTTTTCCCTGACCATTTTTCAGTTAGTTTCATACTAAATTTTATAATTCCTAGATCTCAGGCTAATGCTACTGTCTCCTTTCGTAAATACCACAAAATCAACAAAGAGAAAATGAAAGCAGATCTCCTGGCTTCTGAATTGATTAATAATCCATCCAAAGAACCTGATACACTCTACAAACAATATCATACTACCTTGTCAACCCTTATTGACAAACATGCTCCATTACATACCAAACACACCAAGGCCAAGTACATCCCGGGATGGGTGAATGAAACTGTAATTGTGGCAAAGGAGACTAAGCGATTGTTTGAATGCATTTGGCGAAGAAATAAATCTACTTTCAATAGATCCCAGTACATGCAGAAGGTCCACCAATATAATAGAGTCTGCATGCAGGCCAAAGCTCAATTCCTTAAAGCAAAAATTCAGGATAATCATCACAACCCACAAAAATTATGGTGTGCCCTGGGTGATGTGCTACACAGACTTCCAGCTAAGATCCTCCCATCGATAAACCCCCCTCAGCTTTTGGCTGGTTCGTGGAGTTCTTTACAGAAAAGATTGAGAAAATATGCTCAACTTTCTCTGCTTCTGTCAATTTACAACACATCACCCCTGACTCTCCTCCCCCCATGTTCCCCACTTTTTCTACTGTAACAGAGGAAGAAGTTACTAAAATTATTACCAGTTCTCCCAGTAAATCATGTTCCCTAGACCCTTGGCCCACTTTCCTTGTTCTGGATTATCTCAATATTCTCATTACCCCCATCACTTCAATAATAAATGCTTCTCTTAAGCAAGGCAAGTGTCCAATTTTTTTCAAGCAGGCCCATGTTACCCCACTCCTAAAAAAATCATCCTTAGACAAAAAGTTTTTAAAAATTAAAGGCCTGTCTCAAATTTAAGCTTTATCCCAAAGATACTTGAAAGGGTAAGTAGCCATCCAGCTACAAACACATCTTGATGAAGCCGGCCTTTTGACTGCCTTCCAATCCGCTTATAGAAAACACCGAAAGTGCCCTCCTCAATATTCATAACAATATTCTTCTTAATATGGCCAAAGGGTCCGTCACTGCTCTTACCCTTCTGGATCTATCTGCCGCTTTCGATACCATTGACCACACCATTCTCCTGGACAGGCTCAATGTTTATTATGGAATCAGTGAGCTAGCACTTGGCTGGTTCAAATCATACCTGTCGGGAAGAACACACTAGGTCAAGATAGGTAGTACACTCTCCCATGCTGCTCCGCTCCAGTAAGAAATTCCTCAGCGTTCTGTCCTTAGACCAATTCTGTTCTCTCTCTATACTAACCCTATCAGCTCAATCCTTCATTCCCACAGTAGCATCGACTATCACTTCTACGCCGATGACACCCAGTTATACAAAGCACTTTCACCAGCAAATTTCTCTCACTGTATCCAAAAACTAAAGAACTGCCTAAATAGCATTCAAAATTTCATGTTTACAAATAAATTGAAACTTAACCCAGACAAAACCGAGTTTATTCTCATAGGCTCCCAAAAAATCGTAAACAACTCCTCCCTCACTTCCCTATCAATATTTTGGGAAATTAGGTGAGCTTTGGTGAGCAGCAGGTCGGACAATTGCATTCCACTGTTCCTATGGCTCACTAATTTTGAGTTAAGGAGATTGCAGCTAGTCACTCTGCAGTGTTGTCACCCGTTCCTCTAAATTCTCTCACATTACCCCTCAACTAAAAAAACTCCACTGGTTACCAGTCAGATACAGGGTACAATTTAAAATTGGCCTGATTACATACAAAATCCTCAACCAAGGTCAACCAGTTTATCTAAGAGAATTAATCCATCCGTATACCTCTTCTAGAAATACAAGGCGAAGTACCCCCAAACTCAAGTTCCTTCAAACCCCCACTTTCGATCGTAGAGTTCACAAATCAATCAAACACTTCTCTAATTCTTTCTGTCACCACCTCTTCAGCTCTAGTTTTCCAACTTAGTTATCTTCCCTCCTGGCCACACCCACAACCCTGGATCACTGACCTTGACTGCCCTTCAACTCTCCTTCTGATAATGATTTTGATCAATTAGCGCACTGAGTTCCCCTCTGTGGGGAAGATATTGTGCTCGCAAAGCAGTAGATTAGATTAGATTAGATTAAAGTATTTCAGTCTTTTAGAGAATACTTTCAAAAATCCAACAGTTATGCCATCTATTCCCGGTATTTAATTATGTTTCATTCTTTGAGAACTGAGTTCATTTCCCTATGTTAAATGTGATGTCCTAGGTCACTGGCTGTAATTTGTGGAAGTGTTATATTTTTCAGATTATCGGAAATTTCTGCGTTGACATACTTATTTTGGTTTTAAATAAGTTAGCATAGTAAATCTTTACTTGGTGTAGCAATTCTTTTTGTTCATAAATATGCTGTCTATTTTGAATTTGGAGCATTCTGATAGTTTTTTCAATAAAATATTTTGTTTCCAAATTACAGAAGGTTTTGGATGTTTTTTCTCCCTCACTTAACCATTGTATACAAGACCTTATTTGTTCCCCCTTCATTTTATTTTCTCTCAAATGTAGTGACATCATTATGTTGCTCCAAATGTTATATATCTTTTATCAATTCCAGTTCTTTTGAGTTATTTTTCTTTTTAAGCACGAGCCTCGATACAGATCACTACAGATCACTTTTTTTTTGTCTGCGGACTTTGATGAAATTTACTTCTGTACTATGAATTTACCCCTTTTGCTCTCCAGTAGCTACAAGGATGCATATCCTTTTGATTTCTTCATATACATATGTCCTTCTGTCTCCACACTTTCATGCAATGACAATACTGCAGTAGTTAAAAGGACACATGTCCTTTCAGCTTTACCCGATACATATGTCCTTTTCTCTCAGGAGTTTGATGACCTTTACAAGACCTGTGAATTCTAAATTTAGCTCTCTTGCTGTGGGATGTCTTTTAGTTGGAATGTATTTGTGTAACCAGACATTCGTAAATTCTACTGCACTACTCATGTCTCTGATGGCTTTGCGCTCGCGCTAGGTGACCAAAACACCTTTTGGCCTTGTTTATAAAAGTTGAGAATTTTATACTTTAACCACGTATTCTTAAAAGAAGAACTTCTAAAACTCAGTTGTTATCAATTGTGAAATTAACTTCCCTATAGTTTTCATCAAGATATTCCAAATTATAGACTGGTAGAGCATATTTAATTGCTTCCTCTTTAATAACTTTATTTATTAAATTCAAATAATCTTGGTTCTTTAACAAACTATTGTTGAATTTCTAGATTCCTTTCCCAATTTTGAAAAATAGTTAATGTTATTTTTAATTCTGTACAGGAATGGTCAGACATGTATCCTGGTTTGATTTCACACTTGTCTATTATGTCTGAGAGGGTTTCCGATATGAGGTAAAAGTCCAATCTGGCTTTCTTTCTAGATTTTGCTTCCTCCAAATGAAGCAATGGGCACTTGGGTGTTGGTGTCTGTATATATCTACTAAGCCAAAGTCCTTCATCATTTTTAAGGTAGTAAGTCTGGCTTTTGGATTATTAATGTGTTTGTATCCATATGTATCCATAACTGGATTCAATACTAAATTAAAGTCCCCACATATGACACAGTAGTTTGCATCATTGTCTTGTAATAAATCTTGTAATTTAGAGAAAAGTAGTGGGGAATCCCTATTAGGTGCATAGATTGTTATGAGGTTTATGGTTACTGAACTTACTTTCAGAATAACGCTAAGATAATTTCCATCTGTGTTTTTCTGGGTTGACAGTACTTCATGTTCAAAATTATTTCGGAAAAGAATTGCTACACCTCTTGCATTTGTTTTAGACCCATGAATATAGCAGTCTCCAGAGTCCTTGGCAGTTTGCAGATAACACTTTTATTTTATTACCTGACACTATTTGTGTGGTGGTGTTGAACACTCCCTAGAATATGACATATTCTTGATGCTGTACTAAAACACTTTTTGTCTATGATTTGGTATTTGAACCATTCCAATTTGCCAATATACCAATAATATATATGCTTTAACCATTGCAAAATAGATTTGAGGGAACTTTCATTACTAGCTATGTACAAATGTGCACTGTACTCTTAACTTATTTATATTATAAATGATAACGTTTAAGATATGATAACAACAAATAAAATTTTGTCAAATTAGAACAAGTCATGTTGTACCCAGTAAAGGAAATAATGTGGTATTTATGGGGTTGCTACAGAGGGTAGAATCTTACAATTCTTGGAAAAGTACCATAACGCTTACAACTTAGATAATATTTTGAAAAAACCAAATTGAGGCTATATCTTTTTATTTGAGAAAAGAAAACTCCTGAAGCTTTAAAAATAAATTGTTGTGTACTTAACTAATTTAATATTAACCATTAAATAAATCATTTAGTCTACATTGACTGATTCCTAAGGTCACATCCTTAAACTCTCCAGATTTGACCAGAACCCAGCTCTTAAGAAGTCTTTAGAATATGAAATATACATATTACATAAAAGATAAAAAACATATCTTTTTAACATAAGGTGATCTCTGAAATTTGCCCATTAGGTAACTTGTAATGACTGCAGCTTACATTACATTTTGTCAACAGTGAGATTTAAACACCTGAACATGAATCTAGGCACTTTTTAACCCTCTGCAGAAGGGCTGATTAACATTTTAACTAATAAATACAATATAAGTAAAATGCACATATGACAGGGAATGGACTTGCATGACAGACCTGTGGATAAAATAGCTAAAAGCCACAAAAGGATTTTTCCTTGTTACACATATGTAGACAATATGAATAAGAAACACATAAAATTGGGATATTATATAATGATGGGTATATAAAAATAGTAAGGATAGTATAAGCAAAATGCACATAAGATAGACATATTTACTTGTAACGCCTATAAAGGCAGTATATGTAAAGATACCCATATGTAAAGATACACATAAGATTGGCATATTTACTTGTGTAGCACACATGGGTAAACTATAACGCAGATGCAGATAAGAAAGTCATGTTAACTAGTGCTACTCATATAGGGATACTGCTGGGTTAGTAGAACTAAGATACACATAAGAAAGCCTCCTTAGCTTTAAACATATTTACTTGTTTAGCACAAATAAGGATAATCTAGCTCAGATGCACATAAGATAGGCAAAAAGTAGCATTAAAATAACTGACATGCACATGAAATAGTGGTAATCAGACTTCTGAAGCACTAACAGGGAAAAAACAACTATGATGCACATAAACTAGGCATAATTCTTGTGCAACACATATAGGGAGAATATAAATAGGATGTAAAATAAGAAAAGCATATTTACATGTTTAATATGCACATAAAGTAGGCATAATAAGTAGTAATAATACAACTGAGATGCACATAAGATAATTATGTTAACTTGCACAGTACATCTAGGAATACTATAACTAAAAAGCACACAATGTAGGGATAATAACTTAAATGAGATATTTATTGAATATACAACTGCTATAACTTTTTTGTAACTACAACTTTTTTGTTGGGAATATTTGTTTATACATTTCTGCATTGCATGTATATTTCAACATTTTAAATAAATGTATGTTTTAGTTAAGTTTAACTTTTTCAACAAATACAGATTTAAGTTATTTTCAGTCTTTAGAGTTTATAATTATGTTTTGATTATTTTTTCATTATGAGTCAACCATTAAGCATTTTAGATTAGTTTATATTATATAGGTATTTAAGGTCTTTAAAAGTCAAGAATTTATTAGCAATATAGTCTTCTTCACTGTCTCGTGAATTAATATTACAATTTAAACTTTAAGTGGCAGAAATGTCAAGTACTTCTCTTGCGACTTTTCTCATCAGATCAAATTAATGTTTCCTGAGATTGTTACGATAAGAATCCCATTTAAGTCTATGCTGGCTTCCAGGAGGTCCTTCAGAATCATACTGGCTTGCCACTCTCCATCGTCAGAATATCCTGAAATGGGTGGCCCGTCAGGGTCAATGTAATTATATGCATACACAATGTGGTGGCTTCTTGCAAGAGTATTGTTCTGGTATTTGGCCCTAAGAGACTGTGTGGCTTCTGCCCCACTACCATTCACTGTAGTGACATTTGAGTGAAATAATGTTTTATATTTGATTGGCTCACCCAATGAGATGATCTTATCAAGTGGGTATTTCTCAAAAATATCAGACTTCACTTGATTATCCACTATTAGCTTGTCCTTCATGAGCTTGATACTGCTTCTGGTGTTTGCTGCCCTGGCTTCTCTTTGGAGTGTTGTGAGCATTGCAGTTTGGGCCATTCTACGTTCCTTTGTGTTGAGTGGAAGCTGTTCGCTGATTGCAAAACTGGAACCTCTGAGGAGATACCCTCTTTTCAGGACCATATCCTGACCAGACTGTGTCACAAATTTTGCCACTCTTGGCCTTGGCATCCTAGCCCTCTTTCCCATTCTGTGGGCGACATCTTTATGTATTTTGCCTCCTAGATTCTGTTTCGAAAATATGTCCATATCTTCAATCTTTAGTTCCACTTTCATAAAATGGTAAAATTCCTCAATGCAATTCTCGTTCTCTTTCTCTGATATATTGTGCAATAAGACATTAATTTTTCATGGAATTGGTTTGGAGACTTTCTAATTGAAATTCCAGTCTTCTAACTTTCCAGTCAAGATGTGAAATTATCCCCTCTGATTCATTTAGTCCTAAGTTTAAAGCACAGTTTTCATCACGAAGAGTGTTGATATCCAGAGTTTTTTTCACCTGGCCTCTCTTAACAATTTCTAGTACCTCATCCATTTTCTCTCCCAGAGCTTTGACAGAGTCTGTAAGAGATTATTAACAGGGTTCTTCTAGAACACTAATTTCGTCGGAGTTCATCCTTCACAATTTATTTGGTAATAACTGAGGACTAGATGAGGACTTGTTTCTGATAGATTACTGTGATTTCTTTTTTTGGGCTTGGTCATGGCTTGCTTCCAATCAGCCTTTAATCTGTCAGTAAAGTTTTTACACTTTTTTTCTAGTATTTCAACACTTTTCAACGTGTTTCCTTTTTAGTGTTTTAGTAACGATGGTTCTTTTTATGGCAATAATTTCAAAATAGTTACCTTGTGTTTACTTTTCTCAATTTTGTAGATTTTTCCACCTAACCACAATAACAAAGTGTATTCTTGTAAGGACCTCAAATTATTTCATTAACAAGCCACAAAAACAAGTAATATTCTTCCACTAATTTTACTAATATTGTCACACTTCAAGTTTCCTCTAGTATGTTTTTATGACAATAACTACGAGATAGATAAACTGATTTTTTAAAAGTTTTGTAGATATTACCACATAACCACAATCAAAAAGAATGTTCTGGTGTGCACTCTGATTATTCTATTAAAGAAATCAATTTTTCTGACCATTTATTTCCCCAAATATAATTTCCAAATTTCATATCATCATGTTCCTTGTATATTATCCTTCAAATTGGTATAAAATTCATAAGGCTCAGTTAGGTATTACACCCAAAAAAGAGTTTATATCACTTCCTCCTGTAAAACATGACTTGTATAACTTGTGTCACTTGAAAAAACCCCTGTTGGCTGTAGTGTTTGCCATGGAAAGATTACACTAGTTCATCAAGGCAAAGCATGACTGTTGATAGTGACCACTGTCCACTGGAAATGATTATGAGGTAAAATCTGAGTGCAACATCTTCCAGATTACAAAGGATGCTGCTAAGACTACAACAGTTTAACTTCTCATCAAAGTACAAACCAGGGAAGGAATTAGACATAGCAGACACATTATCCAGGATTTTACATTAAACACTGACATTATAATGGAATAAGATGTTAGACAAGATGTGCTTACAGTGGTAGAGAACATCTCAATTGAAACCAGCAGGGTTTCGAGTATCAAAACTGCAATTACTAGAGATGAAGATCTATGTCAGTTGCAAAACATAATTTTGAATGGGATGTCATTAGAACTACATGAGTATTGAAGCTGTAGGGATGTGTTGTCAGTAACAGATGGTCTCAGGTTGAGAGGAGACAGAATTCTCATTCCAAGGAAAATGCACCCTACCATGCTGAGGCTACTCCATGTTAAACATTTTGGTGCTTAAAAAACAACCAGCGGAGCCAGATAAGCTGTGTATTGGCCTTGTATTAATTCTCAGATGAAATATATGATCCTGAAGTGTGATACATGCCTCTCACATAAACATGCCAATCAACAGAACGGACCACTGCAACAACATAAAATTTAAGATGACCCTTGGCAAAAATTAGCAACAGATCCATTCCAATGAAATTGAAAGATTATGTTCTAACTGTGAACTATTATAGCCGACACTTTCAGGTAGCACAACCGACCAGTATAAAAAGTACCATGGTTACCAACAACATTACTGTTAATTTCCAATTATTTGAAAAATTTCCAAACAAACATATCATTAGCAATCAGTCAAAGATGGTGTTTTGAATATTTAACCAGATAAGCTGACGACCAGCAAAAGTACTGGTTTGAAGACCAAACTAAATTATTCTCCATATAAAGCTGGCATTTTTATCAGCACAGAAGTATCATGGATTGTGAAGTATTGAAATTTACTGTTAAAAACAACAGATAGCTATTTTTTGTACTATCTATGATAGAAAATACCTTACAAATAAAGTAAAAAAAAACTTCAAAACTTTTGAAATATTTAAATTATCTTCTTCCTTTTTCTATTTTTTCTACTCAAATCAAACAATATAATATGCAAAAAGTTTCTTACTAGCTCTTTTAGCTGCCCAACAAAATATGCATGCAAAACACATGTAGTTAGTGCTTTTATAGCAAATGATACCACTGATATATATGTATATGGTTTAAAGAAATATATTCATCAATTTGTAGAGTGCCTTAACTATGTCATCTTCAATAGCCTATATTAACTTTAAAAAATTAGAATTTGATCTAAACTACTTACTGAAGCAGTTCATTTAGATAAGGCATTGAGTGTTGTGGCTCTAATAATTTCAAATCACGTTTTTCAAAAGCTTGGAATATGTTGCTAAGTCCTTTCTCCTGGATAACGGTTTTTAGAACATCACTTGCTCCAATATCTCCATCATCACTGTGACCTGTGACATTTTCCATCTCATTGGTGATTGAATTGGCGTAGCTTATGTGGTGGGCCGTGGACACATTAGGATTCTGAAGTAGCGAGGCCAGAAATGGGTTTGCTTCAGTAATAGTCTTCACTTTTTGAGCATGCCCTTGAAAGTAACATAGTGAGTGATCATTCGTCTCAGTATGAGCCAGATTGCCCTGGTTAAATGGTTAATCTGACCCTTTGATGCTTGTATTGATCTCTCAAGAGTTTGAAGTGGCTGAATTGTACTTCTCTTCTTTTCTGCATGTCAGGTGGCCGCTGCTCACTTATGGATATATTTTGTATTTACCTTTCCAATTCAAATTTAATTATGAACTCTATGAAAAACAAAAGGGAAATATATGAAGCAATGTCTGATTTTGAAGCAGATCAATCTGGCAATGAAATTCAATGCAAATCAGAATTTGGAACAGAACAAGAAAATTAGCAACATGTGTAAAATGCATGTTTTAATACCATCCAGCACTTACATATGGTTTCACTGTAGAATTATTCAGAGGTTATTTGATACCAATCACTTTTTAGAAAACTTAAAGCTACAAATACTGCCATATGCCAGATAATTGGTGACCAAGCTGAAACATTGGTATATTTATTTTCAAAATGTGAAAAAGTATATGACGTATGAAACAATGTCAAAAGCATTGATAACATCCAAAATACAGCTGAATTTAATTTTGACCAAAAATATTGCAAATTCGTGACAATAGAACTTTGATGATTGCTAGATACTATATTTTTAAATGTGCCTTTATGGTTGTGATTGAAACGTGTATCAAGTCTAGCTAATTGCAAAGAGAACATTTTTAGAGAAAGACTTGCTATCAGAAATAAATAATAAAAGTGATTTTAAAAAAAGTGGTCAATCTGGAAAGATCTGTTTTCAGAAATTTGAAAAAAAATAAACAATTAGCATTACAAGTCAAGTGTGACTGTAAAGAGACCTATTGTTAAAACAGATTAGAATATATCTTAAATATTTTGTACAATCAATTTTGTTATCAATCAACTAATATGCCATTTCTTTCTATTGATCTAAACTCATTGTAATTTGTTTAGTTTGTTCTTAATTTGTATTTAAGTGATAATTTTGTAAACCTATAACTCCAATCACCTGCTATGATTGGACGTACAACAAGGGTACTCCTATCAAAAGACAAAATAAATCATGAATAGGAGCAGATCATATCATTTCATCTGAGTGAAAAGACTGATTGCATAAGTGGAAAGACTAACCATACAAACCTTTCCAAAATGCTGTCAACCATCAATCAATCAATCAATCAGTTGTCCAAGTGCTTAATCTTCATATCAAATTATTCTAAGGCACACCATCCAGTTCTTTAGGCATAAATCATCAAGACGTTAGACATATTCCAAGTCGTACCCAAGGAGGCAATCCGGTGTTCAGTGGTTAGAAACTAAGGTGAAAATCATGAAAAACAATCCTAAGTCTAAGCCCGAGTGACAGTAATCAAAACTCACCAATGGCGTATGTCTTGAAACAGATAATTGTACTGTACACTACTTGTTAGTCTTCACACCCAAATTTTACCACATTTTTACTGAAACCATTGCTCATTTGTTTTAGGTTTTTTATTTGGGGTTTAACATCGCTTTCAACACTGTACAGGTCATATCATGACAGGTAGTTGGAAGGGCAGAGGATACCAGTACATAGAGTTCGCTAGGGTTGTGTACTGTAAACTGCCGACCAACGGCAAGCAACTACCAGCTTTCCCACTTGAGCCCGTACAGGGATCGATCCCTGGCCTCAGAGGTGGGAGGCGAGAGTGTTACCACTCTGACACCGTGGCCCCTCATTTGTTTTAGGACAGAAATACTAGCTCACAGAGTCATTACATTGATGCAAATTTTGCAAGTTAGATGGCAAATAACAGTGGATTTAGGATTGCAATATTGTGTGGTCAGTGGACAAAGTATGAGATAGTTGAATACATATTGACAAGGCCCTATAACAGTTTTGTGGCCCTTAATCTCCATCAAAAGACAGAATCTTCGCTGTGTCAAGCTGAACAAAAGAATGAGAGATTGAATTACAGAAAAAGCTGCTTAGATATTTTACATGGCACTGTTATATCGTTTTCCTTGCACATTCCATCGTATTTTCCGTTATAGTGATATAATCAAAACTCATTCATGATGTATGTATTGAGACAAGACAACTACTTGTTAGTGTTCACACCCTAGTTGTACTACCTTTTTACTGAAAACATTGCTGATTTATTCTTAGGACAGAAATACTAGCTCACAGATATCGTTTTCTCTGCACATTGCATAGTATTTTTCATCACTGTGATAATTGTACATAAATAACTTGATATCAATGTAATACATTTTGGTGAATTCCAGAATGGTTATTGAATCAAAGCAGCTCTCCAGTGCTACTGTGTTCAACCAAGCTGGGTAGCAGACAGGTTATTTTGAGGTACATCTTGTGTACCATAGTGTAATATTGTCATGTACATTAGTTCTATTAAAGACCACAGTGCATGAAAATTTTTTGCATTATTGTACAGATTATGTGTGTAACAAAACACCTGCCAAGTCCCATCTTCAAACTCCCACTAGAAGGCACATCAAAAGCCAGTTAAATCTGACAGTTGGAAAAACAGAACAGATACTTCTCTGAAACTGTGCCACATCATACAAGGAGATTTCCCACTCTGATTTCTGTGTGTCCAATACAAAATACTGTAAAATGAAGTGAAATTAGTGTTTTATAAACTAGCTTGGAAAGGGTCAGCTTCAGTCAAAAAACAAAAAAAAAATTCCTACACTTAGTACAAAGATTCTTCTATCAAATAAACTTGGAATATTGTGTGGTCACACGCAAATAATGCTCTTTTTAAAAAAATTAAGACAACAATTTGACTGTAACTTGTGTTCAAAATAGTGAACAAGTGTGTAGCTTTTAGTGTAACAATGCAGCTTCTGATAGTGTGTCAGTTTTTAAATAAAGTTTTTTACCCAGTTCTTGTCCACATTTTCTCAAAAGTGATAAACTTTTAAGGCACCCTTGATTATCATAACTCCTCATTATCAGAACAGAAAGAGTTAGCCCCAAAGTTCAATAGTCAATATTACATTGTATTAGTTAGTATGAACATATCAATATTCATTACTAGTTCTAGTTGACCATTAAGAACTGACAGTGACAATCGAGGGGCGGATCCAGTCTTTAAGTAAGATGGGGATTCACATCAGACATACCATAACTAAGGGGGTCAGAGGGCTTGCCCCCCATACCCCCCCACACCCGGGAAAAAAATTATTTTTGGTAAAAATATAGTGCATTTCCTGCAAATTTAACACCACTCTCAAGAAATAATTTTGTACTTTGGATTGAACCCCTTTACATTATTTTTCAAGGGGGGGTTCGAAACCCCTGAACCCCCCTGGATCCGTTAGTGCAATTTGTAAAACCAGCTGGTCAAAACACACTGTAAAAGACTCAGTGTATTAGGCTCTTTTATATTGGGATACACTGTTGCCAATATTAAAAGTAAGCAGGCTGAAATAACCAAATGTTTAAGCACTCTGGTTCAGTACCAGGATGTAGAGTTTAATACACTGGAGATCTAAGCCACAATTCCGACATTTTTTGACAACAGTGTGTCTTTCATGATATCTACTTTTAATAGCTGTGTAGGGGTCAGATTGCAATGTACATGTAAATTTGCACCTGAAAGTTAGTACTTTTAAAGTATGAAATATTTTTTCATAAACAATATTTTATTGAAGCAATTAGGCAAAATCAACAAAGCCTTCTTGCAGGAAGAACTATTTACAAAAGAATATGAATAAATGATAATGATGAAGTTGTGGATATGTGACTAATATAAAACTATGAAAACCACCCTGATTCCTTTTAAAATTCTAGTGCTGCTTCAAAAACTACCTTCTTTGTTCAAAAGTCAAGTTATAATCTCCATTTAAATGAAAATCAGTTGTTATTGTCAGTAAAACTCATAAACATTAACTGCCTATTTTGAGTATTTTGAGTATGTAGTCTGTATTATAAAAGAAAATAAGAATTGTTTTCTACTGAAATTTTGCTGAAAAGTCACAGTCACAAGTTGAATTTTCTATAACATGTAAATTATGTGCAAGATGTTCTTTAAGAGGACTACAGTTTATTCGCATTTTTGAGTGTATCAAGTTCCAATGTCTATCATCTGTACTAGATAATGTAGTTACATGTTTAAAAGAATCATCTAATGTATTCCATAATTTTATTCCAACAGGAAAAAATGAATTTTGATGAAATTCTTGTTTGTCATAGAGAAGAGTAGTCTACTGGTACTTTGTTGATTATAAAACATTTTAATGTACTTTGGTCGAATTGTATGCAAGAAATAACCAAGTTAAAGACTATACTCAAAAATTTCATTGAAAGTTTTACAACCCAAGCCAAAAGAAAACAAAAATAACACTTTACTAACAATGATTGGTACACATTAATAAATGTATGACTCTAACCCAAGCAGCTCTTACAATTACATTACTTATGGTTAATATTTAAAATGTTATCTGTACAGAATCTTCACACTCTATCATTGACAGTTTTAGATGGAGTCTGATTGAGAGTTTTCATATTGAAGAATAAATGCTAATTATCATATAAAATTATAAAAACTTTTCAAACAAAATTATCCCTGTTCAGTTAAAGTTAAAAAAGTCACTTCCAAATGCAATTAAATCAGCTACATATTCAGTTACATCCAATTCTTCCCAATACATTTATAACAAAAACCACAACAAATCTGCACTTGTGATCCTTGTGTTTTGTCATACCTCCTCCACACATGTTTTCAGGGATGTTATTCTATATGCCACTTTGATAGGCTGTATCTCAGTGGGGGATGTTCTGATTGATGTCTAGTTTTCATTGTTGTGATTGTCTTACTCACTGGCATACACATACAAAGTTTTAAAGAAACTTTTTTTCATGCACTGTGGACTTTAATACTTGGGCTGTTTAAAGAGCGAGACTTGTGAATATATTTTAGTGTGTAATATAAAGTCTATGGGATCGAGTCACAGCAGAACCAATCAATAATTTCTCTCTTCCCACTGCATGGTGAGATGCCTAAAGATCCTTCCCTCTGACAGCCAAGCCAGTTAAGCATAATAATGTAGTCATTAAGACCTGAGGACAGGTCTTTCCTTAGAGGAGTGGTATGTAATATCCTCACATATCAGTTCTGTTATTACCTGGCTTCTCGGGATTTCCCTTCAGTTCACCTGGTTAAAGGACTAGACTGGTATTTATTTCTGTGTGTAGTCCAAAGTCTTTGGAATTGAGTCACAGCAGAACCAATTAATAATTTCTCTCCTCTCACTACAATAGACATGATTGTGAAATTTCTGTATTTGATGATGACTTAATTTTACAATAAAACCTCTCCAATATTCAAGTATATTATTCCAAAATTGGTTTCCAAAATCTTGAGAAGAAAGCCTTTGTTAGCCATCTCTGAACTATTGATTGTTTTATTTCAAATTCATACAAAGGTTACATTATGTAAATATGTAAGCATGTACAAATCAGATCGGCTCAGTTTTCATTAGCAATAGAAGTCTTTACAACATTGATTAGCTATCAGCTAATTGTATCAAAGTGGGTTTATTATTTGAATGCCTTACTCATGTTATTTAGTTAAAAGTGTTTCTTTGAACAACTGGTAAGAGTAAGTCCTGGCAGCAAGTTTTTACAACAATCACAAAAAATCCTTATTCATACTTATGTGAATTAACATAGAATTTTTAAGATGAAACTGTGCATTGACACGATCAGAACTTTACAAACCAAACAAAATAAAATCAGTCATTCTTCGTGAGTTCTTTTTAGGGGTTATAATGCAGTTGATACTTGGAAACATCATGTCACCAATACATATGAACATTTGAATCTGATGATAGTAATTCTTGATATATGAAAATTATCAGAAATTGGGCATGTCAAATTCAAACTTAGGGGTGACTACCTGTGATTACATGCCATATTCTCTGACCCACTTGGCCAGAGTGGACCTCTCGGTGGGCATGTAAATATTTGAATGTTACCTTTGACAAATAATTGTCAATCAGTGTTGAGTATTTACTTTTGTGCCAAGTTAAGGCGGTGCCAAATAACAGTGTTTAGCAATAGTACATTTTGAGACTAACACAACTTTGCAGATTAAGTACATATGCCTAATGGATATATGTAATTTATGCAATGGCTTTGTGTGTCATTTGCTTCCATTTTATAAAATGATGTATTCTGTCAGAATTAATGGAAAGTTAAATTTATAATATATGCATATAAGAATGGTTTGATAAAGACCAATTTTTGAATAATTGTTGATCAAATAAGCTAGAGGCAATATATTTGCATTGTTTCATTTGTGAAAGACAGTCACAAGTAGATGAACATAACTGACATATTTAATGCTGCTTCAAATCCTTAAGATCATTCCTATCTGGTATCACAGAATATAAAAGAAACATTTATATAGTGCAAAATTGACGCAACATCCTCTAATGCATTTGAACGGGGCTCGGTGGTGTACTGGTTAGAGTTCTTGCCTCCAACTTCTGAGGCCGCTGGTTTGAATCTCAGGCCCTGCATTTCATGTTGGAAAGTTGGTAGTTACTTGCCAATGCCCGGTGGTATAAAGTGCAGTATGCACTGGTTTCCTCCACCTGTAAACTACCCGTCGCAATATGACCCTGGCTGTTGAACGTGACGTAAAACAACAAATAAATCTAAATCTAATGGATTTGAGGCAAAAAAGGGAAAGTCGAGGGACATGCCAGATCAAGATCCAAATTTAGCACCTGCAAGGTGAGATATACTATGGTGGAATGTATGCATTATGGGGCCTCAAAGACAAAAAAGATCACTCATAGCAATGAATTCTGACCACTCTCATGCAGTAATCGGGGTACTCTTGTGACTCATTTTCTTTTGGAGTTCTTTTTTCAAACATTAATTCTAATATAAAGCTAAGACCTTCAGTGTATCCTCTAGAGGAATTCATACGATATACTTTTGTTGTTTAAGCCAATGATATATATATATATTTTCTAATTTTACTCAGCCTAGACGATACTGCTACCACAGAACTTTACAATTTAATTTAAATTGACATAAATAAGGACACAAATATAGTCCTGTACTTCTTTTATTGTTTAAGGTCCCTGCATTGGTATACAATGATATTTCCATGTCAGAAAAGAGGACTTGGTGGTGTAGCATTTAGAGTTCTCATCTTCAACCTCTGAGGCCGCAGGTTCGAATCTCAGGCCGGGCGCTTCATGTTGGAAAGTTGGTAGTTACTTGCAGATGCCCGATGGTTTACAGTGCAATATGCACTGGTTTTCTCCACCTGTCAACTACCGATTGCAATATGACCCTGGCTGTTGAACACAACGTAAAACAACAAATAAATCTAAATCTAATCCATGTCAGAAATCTAAATCTAATCCATGTTCATCAATCTCTGATGTATCACAACAAATATTTTTCATTCAACGGTTTATTTTTCATTCAACGGTTCAACGCTAAACATCCAGTATTGGATACACCATTTTAATTAGTTGATAGACTAGAATTAATAGCCACATCAGTTGTAACAATAATTGCTTGGATCCCCCCCAATAGTCAGAATTAGAGTGTTTCTAAATGTCAGCTTAGCCTATATTTATTTATTTCTCGTGCATACAAAGCACAAAATTAGGTAGATAGTTGGTTAATTACAAAAAAACGAACAAACAAGAAAAAATATAGTAATACAGATGAATGAAGGAACAAATTATACATGCAAAAATATACAAGAAAGTTGCATAAACTACATAAACCAGTGACTTAGTGTCTCCGGTGGTACATGCAAAATTTATCTTGGTATTTATTTCTTCAGCAGTAAATCCATTTTAATGACCCTCATATATGACAAATCTTTGATATTCCCTATATGTTTTAAGTCTTCTTCAGTAATTGTATTGTCATAATCTCTCACTACTTTTAAAAGATGACATTTAGAATTACACATTATTTTCATTGATACATTAGTATGGTAAATGATATGATTTAAAGTTTTAGATATATTAGAACAACTACAATAACTAATTCAGTAAACAGTTTTACACACAAATTAGAACTGGCTGACATGTTACACATAAAGTTATTGACTCTTCTAAATAATCGGGCCTCATCATTCATAATTAATGGTATATATATCTAGAATGGGTAGTGTTAGGAAGATCCAATAACTTCCTCAGATATTTAAGCCAAGTACAAAATGTTTTAAAAGTACAAAATGTTTTAAAGGATGACTTCAGTGTTTTTTTTTACTTCCAAGGTAAATGCAGGAAAGGAAACTCTTACCTATTTAAAACATATATCTGGTACTTTTAGTACCCAAAGTAATTTGCTTACTTCATAGACAAACTTTTATAACAGGAGATAAATTTCAAATTTACTACTGCCTCCTTCGGTTCTTTTCACCAGTCACGTGGTGTGTTTGCATAATATGCTTTGATGGGCTGCGTATGCAGGAGTAAAAACAGTGCTATGTATACAGTATATCTGTAATGAATTTTTATTTTTTATTGAAGGATAAAATTAAGAATTATATAAGCAGCAAAAGGAAACTAGAAAAAATATTATTTCTGATTTTTCAAAATGATCAAAACATAACCTATACTTTTTTCTAATACTATTCTCTTCTCTTTAATTTATCCACATTTATCTCAGACACAAAGGTCTTCTGAACATGATTTCAGTCAAACTTCCAAATCTAGATACTGAAGCTATTAAATTTAGATGATACTGTTCAAAAAGTCAATTATTCAATTTTACAACCTTGGTCAAGGCAAATCAATAGCTGAAAGGAGAGAGATGTAGATGTTCAAAAAGTTGGCTCCAAGTTGGGTGTTTATATCACTTGCATTATAATTATAAGGTCACATTGCAACATGAGATCGGCATTTATTTAATTATATTTCATATTTAAACCCCCAACCACAAAGATGAAAGTGGAGATTTATAGAAAATGATGAAACCAGAGATAAGCAATTTTTTAAAAATAAAGTTAATATATCCAATAAGAGTTCAGTTAATACTTTCATATGATTTTAGAAGTGCTTTTGAATCCTCAAATATACACTTCTGCACTAAGTAAAAAATAAATTATAACCAACTATATACATACTATTGTGACTGATCATTTTCTTTGTTATGGTAATGCAATTTCACAGAAGCTATATTGCTGGATCATCTATTAAAATCTCTAGACACACTTGTTCTGGACAGAACTGGTCGACAGCACTTGTGTTGAAAAACTTCATTAAAGTGCACATAGTTAATCTATTACTGTGAATTAATATTTCTCAGATATAGATAGAAAATTGCAAGAGTGGGGGGAAATAGAACATTGTAATAGTCAGTCAATAGTCTGTAGTTGAATTATCTTAATTATAATAATTACATCTCTAATGTCAGTGGTTCAAACCCAGAATCCTATGTGGGAAAGCTGGTAGTTTCATACTGATGGTTAGCAGTTTACACAATAGAACTGTGACCAACTGTATGTACTGGTTTCCTCTGCCCATGAAACTACCTGTCGTGATATGACTTGTACAATGTTCAAAGCAACATTACAACCCAAAAAACTTAAACCTGTAGTGTATCATTCAGCAATTACAAAATACACCCTTGTTGAAGGCTTGAGATTATATCTTTGGAAATATCAGCAAATGATATAATATTTATTTGCCTTTTGGACTATTTCTTTATATGTTATTGAATAGTTAAATAATATGCTAAAATTAAATATTCACAGAAATGTACTGAATTCTAGATTTCCAAAGTTAATAATTGTGCACTTTATACCGTAAAACAAGCTTTTCTGAACTGATACCTTACTACACACAAAAAGGCTAGCTGGTCCAGATAATACTTGATACTGTAGTGTACACTTTCAAGTGAAATGTTTACCAGAAATCCATCTCATGTCACATGGAATAGTTGATAAAAGAAGGGAGTGTTATAAACATACACTGTTCAGAGCAAAGAATCTAAATAGTCCTTGTTCTTAGTTTTAGTGTCAGCAGTTCATCTCCATACTGGAATTAACTTTTGTGCTAAACTCACACATTTTGTAAGTTTTATTAGCTCAAACTAATAGGGTTATACTGTTAGAACATTGTTACTTTTACTATGTCATTGAAATGCTCCATTTTATAACAAATAATGTAATGTAAAAAGCAGTGTATATCCATCAGAACAGTTCTAAGCTAAAATTAAATCAAGTCAACACAAATGACATCACCCACACATGTTTATCTACTTCATGTACATTCGTCAATTTTCAGGAGGAAACATGAGACTACCCAAATAAAGCAGTGCTTCTGTACTTTTAAATGCAAATTACAGCAGATACAGGCAACTTTGACACATAGTTTGGCTTCAAAATAACCACTCTACTATTAACTAATGAGGTCAAGCAAGGAGGAATTCTCGCGCCTGTTTTGTTTATATAAATGAATTATTTGAGAGATTACACAAACTTAATGTTAGGTGCTACATTGGAGGTTTTTTGTAGGCATGATGGGATATGCTGATGATGCTATAATTTTAGCACCAAGTGTACTGAGTATGAATATGATGTTGTCAGTAACTAGTAAATTTGATAATGAATTTGATGTAAAATTCAACCCAGTGTTAAAGTCTGTGGCCAGCGTGTACTGTCTGGAAGTAGGTTAACAGTTTGTAAGAGTCTTAATGATATCTGGGGTAAACATAATGTGATTGCATCTAAATCTGATGAAAATTCATATAACATTGTGATCAGTATGCTACACACTTATGAGAAAGAAAATTATAAAACTTATGACATTAATGATCAATTGTGTATTGATAACATCAGATAATTGTTATATATGAGGGAAAAATGATTTCCTGAGTGTTTTAGAATGTAACTTAATGCTGGAATTCATTTGTACATTAAAGAATCTTTGTGTGTAGATATTTTGCTTTTTCTGTTCTAGTTTTTTTTCTCTTCCTTTCTTTAAAATGTCACAATCAACCTTATATATTTAAAATTCATTTCCCATTTTCATATTGTAAAATGTGAACCATTTAATTGTAACTGTACCACTGAAGTATGTATAAAGATGATTACTAAAAGTTTGTCAGTATATTTATAATATACAAAGCTTGAATTTACAATGAACTAGGTATGTAAAAAACGCTGATTTAGATGTTTTCAATCTGGATTCGAATCTCAATCTGTGTCTCAAAAGAGGTGTAAGAGAGTAGAAGTCAAATTTGATTTCTGGGCTTATCATCGTTTGATTAGATGTACAATTCACATGATGTCTAGAGCTATTGTGCCTGGCTCTCGAGTGTTTTGGCAAAGAAGGTGTTAATTAACTGACTAATACTGTAAAGTGACAATTTAATTGTATGGGCATTTTCTGACGTCTAATTAGTTTTTTTTCTGTTATTTAACTAAATAAAATAATGCAATTATAAAGTGTTCTCTGGTTGAAACTAAGATCCTCAGTAGAGACAAATCAAACACAGCACCCAATATAAACACAGAATGAGAAAGAAATGTTTTTTTTTTTGAAAAATGAAATACTGCTTGGACTATTTGCTTTAAATGTCATGACCAAATTGGGAATATTTTATTCATGCTATACTTTTTGCATATATATATATATATATCTAAGCTTGTCATTGTAATTCAGTATTCAGAGTTACAGCAAAAGCTGTTCACTTATTTTACCGACAGTGCCAGTTTAGCCAGTTGCATATTTTGGATCTGGTCTCTTTACATCTGAGCCTGGCAAAATTCAACTGAAAATATAGAATGTACAGAGAACCTTGACACAGCACCAATACAAACACAGAATGCGAAGCAATGTGTTAATTCTTTTTTGATAAATACTTTTTGAACAATTTTTGCTGTTTTATTTGTCATAACCAAAAATTGGGAATATTTTTGTTTACGCTATACTTTATGCAGATATTTTAAAAGACTGTTGTATGCTTGACCATTGGTAGTACAAAATGTATGTATGAATCTATAAGCTTATTATTGTAATTCAATTTTCAAAGTTACAGAAAGCACAGTTGTTTATTTTACTGACCCTGTCATCTCTGCCTGTTGCCTATTTTGGGCTGGACCCTTTTACATCTGAGAGGTCAAAATTGAATTGAAAATATGGAAATGACAGAGTAACCTTACACAGCAGTGAATACAAACACATTCTGATTAAAAATGTGTTAATTCTTGTTTGCTAAATTAAATACTTCTTGGACATTGTTTTTCTCTTTTAATTGCACTAACCAAACATTGGGAAGTTTTTAGTCATGCTACACTTTTTGCAGATAATTTCAAAAGACAATTGCATGCTTGCCAACATGAATGATTGCTATTGCAATTTCAAAGTTACTGCAACTACAGTCGACACATTTTACTCACCCTGTCATCTCTGCTCACTGCATATTTTTGTCAGGTCCTTTTACACCTGAGCTGGGAAAATTCAACTAAAAATAATGAATGTACAGAGAGATCTTATACAGAAACACAGAGTGATTGAAAATGTGATATTTCTTTTTGATAAAACTCACCTCTTCAGCTCTAGCTTCCCAACTTAGTCTTTCTTCCCTCCAGGTCACACCTACAATCTTGGATTACTGGCCTCGAAGGCCTATCGACTTCGTTTCGATTATCATTTTGTTTAATTAACACACTGAGTTCCCCTTCGTGGGGAACATATTGCACTTGCAAAACAGTAGATTAGATTAGATAAATGAAACACTTCATTTTTTGACATTTGCTGTTATTTTAGTTGTTATCACCAAAAATTAGGGATGACTTTTCATGCTATACATTTTGCAGATATATTCAAAATACAACTGTATGCTTGCCTATGTGTGGTAGTACAAAATGTATATATAAATGTGTAAACTTGTAATTAACTATTCAAAGTTACAGCAAGTACAGATCACTTATTTCACTGCCCCGTGTTATCTCTGTTCACTGCATAATCTGGATCAGGTCCTTTTTAGATCTGAGTGGGTAAAATCAAGCTGAATATGTAGAATCTACAGAGAAACCTTTTACACAACTAACGTCAATAAATACAAACACTGACTTAGAAAAAAATGTTTTTTTTTTATCTTTTTTGATAAATCAAATACTTCTTGGACATTTTTTGCTGTTTTAATTATCAGAAAGGAAACTTGGGAATGTGTAACTCATGCTACACTTTTTTTGAACTAATACTGGGAATTTTTATTAGTGCTATTCTTTATGCCGATATTTTCAAAAAGCTATTGTATGCTTCCAAGTGCGTCATAGTACAAATGTATATATAAATTTGTAACCTTGTTAATTGAATATTCAAAGTTAGTGCAAGTACAGTTCACTTAATTTATTGACCTGTCATCTCTGCCCGCTGCATGTTTTGGATAGGGCCCTTTTACATTTGATAAGGTAAAATTATGCTGAAAATATGGAATGTACAGAGAAACTTTACACAGCACCTGTTTTTTGATAAATTAAATACTTCTTGAACATTTTTGGCGGTTTTAAGTGTCATGACCAAAACGTGGGAATGTTTTATTCATGCTATACTTTCTGCCGAGATTTTGAAAAGGCCACTGTATGCTTTACAATGATTTGTAGTACAAAATGTATATATATATATGTGTAAGCTTGTTATTGTAGTTTAATATTTACAGCAAGTACAGTTCACTTATTTTACTGAACCCTGTCATTTCTGCCTGTTGCATATTTTGAATTGCGTCGTTTAACAACTGGGTGCACAAATTTCCACTGAAAATTTAAAATGTCCAAACAAACTTTACACAGCAGGCAGTACGAACACAGAATGAGAAAATATGCTTTAATAATTTTTTTTAATAAATTAAATACTTTTTAGTCATTTTTTCCGGTTTTAATTGTCATAATCAAAGATTGGGAATGTTATATTCATACTAAACTGTTTACAGATATTTTCAAAAGGCTACTGTATGTTTGTCAATTTACTTTTATTAATGTTATTCTTTATGCTGATATTTTTAAAAGGCTTTTTATGCTTGACAATGCATGGTAGTACAAACTGTATGTATGAGTAAGCTTGTTATTTTAATTCAGTATTCAAAGTTACAGAAAGTACTTATTTTACTGACCCTGTCATCTCTGGCCACTGCATATTTTGGATCCACTCCTTTTAGATCTGAGCGGGCAAAATTTACCTGGAAATATAAAATAGAATCAAAACACAATTGAACTAGACAATATACACCACACCATTGTCTAAAGTCAGTTCAGACAATGGTGTGGTGTATATTGTCTAGTTCAATTGTGTTTTGATTCTGTTTATTATACAGGCATCAACCTAGACTAGACAATAATCTCCTTACACTGCCAAGTTACAGCTGGTATATAACTGGTACTTGTTCCAAAACTCTACACTCTGGGGGACACAATGTCCCACTATAATTGCAACCGATGAAAGTTCATTACTAGTCTGTGGACTGTGTTAGCTACACACAAGGTTAACTTAAAGCCATTCATGACAAACATAAAAATGATTAATGGACTCACACACAATGCATCAACTTTCAGATAATTATGCCTACAAGCTAAAATCTTGAAAAGTATCAAGATTTTAATTATGAAAATTACAAAAAATATGCCTGTTTATCTATGCCAATTCATCATTATAAATTTATAATGATGTGAGTGTATAATTCACCTCTTACAGTATGTTACAAAGGAAGTCTTTCTTATTAACATGTACAAGTGTTTTTCTATATATTCTAGACTTCCCAACAAACTGTTTGACAGTTGACAAAACATGTGATAGATAGGCACTCTTATTGCACTTTCTGATGCCTGTAGTGCACCTTTGTTTTTCTCTTGGAAATATAAAATATACAGAGAAACTTGAAGCAGCACCACACACAAACACAGAATGAGAAACAATGTTTTAATTCCTTTTTGATAAATTAAGTACTGCTTGGACATTTTTATGGTGTTAATTTCCATGAGCAAAATTTGGGAATGTTATATTCATGATACACTTTTTCAAATATATTTCAATAGAATACTGTACGCTTGCCAGTGTTCGATAGCACAAATGGATATACAAGTGTGTAATGTTGTTATTATAATTCACTATTCAAAGTTACAAGTACATTTCACTGATTTTACTGACAATGTTATCTCTCCCACTGAATATTTGGATCAAGTATTTTTACATCTGAGGGGCCAAAATTTGAAAATATAAAATGTACAGACAAACCTTGCACAGCATGCAATGCAAACACAGTATAATAAAAATTTTGTTAATTCTTTTTCATGACTTAAATACTTCTTGAACATTTTTTTGTTCTTTTTATTATCATGACTTAAAATTGTTAAGGTTGTGTTCATGCTACATGTTTTGTACATAATTTCAAAAGACTACGGCATGCTTGTCAATGCTCTCCTGTACAATATGTATATAAAAATGCATAAGTTTTTTAATATACTTCAGTACTCAAAGTTACAGCAAGTACAGTTCGCTTTTTTTTGCTCACCCTGTCATTTCCGCTTATTGCATGTTTTGAATCAGGTTCTAGTACATCTGAGTTAGCAAAATTGAGCTACAAATATAGAATGTATGGGAATATTTCACAGAGCACCTAATTATAAAGACAGAATAATTAAAATTGTGTTAATTTTTTTTTGATATATTAAATACTTCTTGGACATTTTTGGCTGTTTTAATTGTGATGATCAAAAATCAATGTTTTATTAATACTATACTTTTTGCAGATATTTTCAGCAGGTTACTGTGTGGTTGCCAATGTTTGATAGTACACATTGAAAATATAAATGTGTAAGCTTGTTATTGTAATTCAATATTCAAAGTTACAGCAAGTACACGTCTCCTATTTTACTGACTCTGTCATCTTTGCCCGTTGCATATTTTGAGTCATTTTACATCTGAGCGGGCAAAATTCAGTTGAATATATGGAATGTACAGAGCAACCTTACACAGCAACAAATACAAACACAGAATAAGAAATAATAATTATTTTTTGATAAATTAAATATTACTTGGATATTTGTGATGTTTTAATTGCTATAATCAAAATTTGAGCAACATTTTTATTCATTCATTTTTTTTATTTTGAACTTTAAATCGTTACATCTCTGAAAAGGCAGACTCTAAGGCAAAAAACAAGGTCCAATTCAATCATCGTCATTTCACAGACATAGACAGGTCGACACAATGGAAATGCTGGGACTGCTAAGGTGGGACCACCTTATAAAAGAGGTAAGATTTTAGCTTTTCTCTGAAACAGGCAAGAGTTGAAGCAGAATGAACATAATCAGGCAGATTATGCTAAAGAGTGGGAGTATCAAAAGAAAAACTGCAACCAAAGTGTTTTTTGGGATTTGTGCACATAGGAAGTATTGAGGAACTTTAGGGTATCTTTTATCTGCACAGATGCATCTTCCACAACGAATAGAAAGGTGAGGGTTGAAATAGCTTGAGTGACCACTGTGAATAAACTTATAAACCAAAGTGGCAGTTTTAAAAACACATCAAAATTCAAGTGGCAACCAATAGTTTTTGGCAACTAGGAGTAGCCAGTCAGTATAAGCTGTACATATGGAATGTACAGAGTAACCTTACACAGCAACAAATACAAACACAGAATAAGAAAATGTGTGTTAATTCCTTTTTGATAAATTAAATATTACTTGGATATTTGTGATGTTTTAATTGTTATAATCAAAATTTGAGCAAAATTTTTATTCATTCATTTTCTATTCTATTTTGAACTTTAAATTGTTAAATCTGTGAAAAGGCAGACTCTAAGGCAAAAAACAAAGTCCTATTCAATCATCGTCATTTCACAGACATAGCCAGGTTGACACAACGGAAAGGCTGGGTAGTTTCTATGCTAAGGTGGGACAGCCTTATAAAAGAGGTAAGAATTTAGCTTTTTCCTGAAACAGGCAAGAGTCGAAGCAGAATGAACATAATCAGGCAGGTCATTCTAAAGAGTGGGAGTATCAAAAGCAAAACTGCAACCAAAGTGATTTTTTGGATTTGAGGAACTTCGGGCTATCTTTTATCTGCACAGATGTATCTTCCAGAACGAATAGAAAGGTGAGGGTTGAAACAGCTTGGGTGACCACTGTGAATAAACTTATACTGTGGCAGTTTTAAAAATACACCAAAATTTAACTGACAACCAATAGTTTTTGGCAACTAGTAGCCAGTCAGTAGCTATTGCAATTTGTGACAATTCTATCAAATGTGTTTTGGAAATACTTCACTTTATAGATGTCGAAACTAAACAGACTTCTGAAGAGAGAGTTGCAGTAGTCCAGATGTCTGCTCACTAGGGAATTTGCCTCGAAGGCAGCAGCCTCTATCTATCAGGTACTGTATCACCCTCATGAGATCATGCATTTAAATGTTATATATTTTGAGATTTTCAAAATGCTACTGTATGCTTCCAAGTGCTTTATAGTACAAAGGTTAATATAAATTTGTAACCTTTTATTGTAATTCAATATTCAAAGTTAGAGCAAGTATAGTTCACTTATTATACTGTCCCTGTCATTTCTGCCCACTGCATGTTTTGAATCGGGTCCTTTTACATTGGTTGTTTTATTCATGCTATACTTTTTGTAGAGATTTTCGAAAGGCCACTTTACGCTTTCCAATGATTTGTAGTACAACATGTACATATAAATGTGTAAAATTTTTATTACAATTTAATAATAAAGTTTGCCTCTAAGCAGGCAAAATTCAACTGAAAATGTAAAATTCACAGAGAAACTTTACACATCACTCAATGCAAACATAGAATGAGAAACAATGTGTTCATTTTTTGATAAATTAAATACTTCTTCTTAAATATTTGTCATGTGTGCTGCTTTAATTGTCATAACCAAAAATTGGGAATGTCTTATTCATGCTACACTGTTTGCTGATATTATCAAAAGGCCACTCTATGCTTTCCAATGCTTTGTGGTACAAAATGTATATATAAATATGTAATCTTACTTGAAATATCACACTTTCCCAAGAAATGTGGCTGTTCTAAAATAGATTCCACAATGGAGCTGTGTCACTCCTGTTAATCTTTGAACAGGCAGAGAGTAGATGTTTGTCAAAACTCACTATTAGACAATCTTAGCAGCTAATGAAGGGAAAGGTGTTCCACAGAAACTCAGAGCTCTGTAGCTGTGCAAACTCACACTTTACTCTTGGTCCACCATCCATTGAGACATCAAAATTCAGAATTTAGTGGAACTTGTTAGCACAAAAAGGACTTGTGCTGTTGAGCATAGACAATAAAGATAAAGAACCTAATAATCTGCCTCTTACTCTACTGAGTTACACTCTCTAGCCCTTAGGGATAAATCACATTGTAATTAAATATTCAAAGTTACAGCTTCAGTATTCAAAGTACAGTTCACTTATTTACCAACTCTGTCATCTCCATTAATTGCATATTTTGGATTAGATTCTTTTACATCCAAGCGGGCAAAAATTCAAAAATAAAATATAAATGTACAAGTAAACGTTACACAGTAACCAATTATTTTTTTAACAAATCAAATACTTTTTGCACATTTGTGCTGTTTCAATTGTCATGACCAAAATTGGAAATGTCTTTTTTTGGTCCACTTTTGTTAAATCATGTTTGAATTTTAGTACCCCTTCATGTAATTTATTGCTCTTTCTCTCTCATTACCTTCAAACCGGGTATTTTAACTCACTTTACCAGGAATTACTGTGTCATTTTCCAACTTTATATTTTTATCATCTTGTGATTTCATTACCCTTTTATTGCGTTTATTGCTGTCTTATCCCCCATTTACATGCTGCATCATCCTTATTACATTCCATCTGATTTTTTTTTGCTTGTACTGTTGTATGGTTGTTATGATATATCTGTTATTGTGGCTGTTGTAAGGGTAGTTTAAGTTTGTGAGGCTTATTGTGCTGCAAAGGGTGCCTGTGAGTTGACCACGGGACCAAGATCAGAATGTGAGCTTACTTGAGGCATTATTGTGAGTCACCCCAATCACGTAGTTTGCTAGGTGTATATAACTCTGTCTTGCCTACCATTCATCATGAGGTTGTTGGGTTTTCTATTCTTCAGTCACCTATTTGGCTTAAAGTTTCAGACTAAAGTCATGTTCCACTCCCAGTTAGGGATCACTCAGCAAAATTTTCTCATATAAGTTCAGTGCACATGCCAATGTATGTTGCTGCTATCTGGCAACATCACCCTTAATCCAGGTCTTAAAAACTTTGGCCTTCTAAATTGTCATTTCATCAGGGATAAGAGTCCTTTGATTGGCAACAGAATTGTTTCAAGTAATGTTGATGTTTTGGCTCTTGCAGAAAATCACATTCAAAATTCTGATACTGACAGTCTACTGGAGTTTGTAACTCCACCTGGTTTGAGCTCACTCATAGGCGCCAGACGACTCGTCATGGTGGTGGTGTGGATTCCTTATAGGAAAGACTTACCTGTTAAGAATGTTGATGCACCATCACATTCCACTTTCAAAAATATTGTCATATCAATTGTCACTCATTAAAAGTCATTTGCTGTGGCTTGTGTTTAGCACACCCTAGGTTCATGTTACTTGTCCTTTCTTGATGATTTTCTGTTCTTGTGTGGTTTTCTGTCATGTCTCACTTCCTCTTTCATTATTTGCAGAGACTTTAATGTTCATGTGGACACAGATTGTGCCACTAAATACCACTAATACCACAGACACCTACTTACAGGCTAAAGCTGTCAGGCGTCAATTTGAGAGGTACTGGTGGAAAGACAAGTCTCCACAGAATCAGGCAACAGATCGCTCGGTGCAATACCCTAATCTCCAGGGACAAGTCTAATTATTATAGAAACCTCATCAGTGACAACACTCATGACTCTAAGAAACTGTGGCAGGTTCTACGCCCAGTACTAGACTCTGTTCCCGACAAGGTACTTCCCTCTCATGCCTGTCACATATTTCTTGCCAACTGTTTTGTCACCTTTTTCTCTGATAAAATAAGTAAAATCAGGGACTCCTTTACAAACACTGACTCATTCACTCTTCCTGCTCCTTCAGATGTACCCAAATTTGACCTTTTTAAATCTATTTCAGAGTATGAAGTACGAAATATATGCTTGATCCATGGCCTACTTTTCTAGTGAAGGAATGCTTGGATATTCTCCTGCCCTCAATTACTAAGCTTGTCAACTTTTCTCTAATGGAAGGTGCTGTCCCTGCTGGTTTCAAAAAAGCTATAGTCTCTCCTTTGATTAAAAAGTCTTTACTACCACCTGACAAATTAAATAATTACAGACCGGCTTGAGCTTCATCTCCAAACTCTTTGAGCATGTAGTGGCTTCTCAGTTAAATGACCATGTCACCTCCAATGGTCTTGAAAATGTTAGTCAGTCTGCCTATAAGCAAGGTCATTCGACCAAAACCGCATCACTGTCTACTAAAAATGATGTCCACCTTGCTGTTGCTAGAGGTGAAGCTACTGCTGTTGTTCTCCTGGACTAATCAGCAGCATTGATCATAGTATGCTCCTTGAATGTTTGAGTTCTTGGTTTGGTGTTGCAGGTGTGGTTCTGGACTGGTTCAGGTTGTACCTTTGTGATTGCTATCAGTGCATCAAGATTGGTTCTGTTTTATATGATGCTAAAAGGCTATTATATGGTGTGCCCCAGGGCTCTATCTTGGGGCCGATCCTTTTTTTCATTATACACTACTCCCCTAAGTAAAGTTATTCAAAATCATCCTGGCATATGTTTCCACTTTTATGCAGATGACACGCAGTTATACGTTCATCTCACACACAAGCATGCCACTCTGGCCTTTGAAAGGCTTAAAAACTGCTTGGATGATGTCAGAAAGTGGCTCTCTGTAAACAAGCTTAAACTTAATCCAGATAAGACAGAGTTTATTCTGTTCAGTTCAAAAAATGTCCGTACAAAACTTGGCAAATTTTTCCCTGCTAATATACTTGGTACCCCACTGTCACCTGCTGAGGCAATTAGGAACCTTGGTGTCTGGTTTGATTCAGATTTTTCTTTCTCTTGCCATGTCAGGAATATCTGTAAGGCTTGTTTTGTTCATATCAGGGATTTAAAGCGACTCAGAGGGTATTTCACATGTGAAACTGCTCTCTTGGCTGCAAATGCCTTGGTTGGAAGTCGGGCTGACTACTGTAATTCCCTATTCAGAAGTCTCTCTGCTCTTGACCTTCATAGGCTCCAATGTGTTCAGAACAGTCTAGCTAGAATTGTGGCCAATATCACCAAGTACTCACATATCACTCCGGTAAGAAAGAGTCTTCATTGGTTGCCTATCATGCATCGCTCTATATTCAAGATGGTGTACAAAACATGCAGAAGTCAATCGCTCTATATTCAAGATGGTGTACAAAACGTGCAGAAGTCAATCTGAGGGTGTTTTGCTTGAGGTCCCACATTTTGCATCAATATATAAGTAAAAAAAAAACACTTTGGCTTTAGCTTTGCATATGATGCTCTGATGATTTGGAATGATCTCAATGATGATGTACGCTCAGCTAAATCTCTCTCCTCATTTAGGAAGAAGTTGAAAACTTACTTCTTTGAAAAAGCCTACCCACTCTAGTTTTTCTCCTCAGTTTTCATTTCGTCTTTCTCGTCTTTTCGTGGTGCCAACCCCTGAAATGTCTCTGCTTTAACGATAACCATCTCTGATTTTCGGCCTTATGCGTCTTAGAGTCTGTCAATAGATAGAGATTAAGCGCTATAAATATACTATTAGAATTAGAATTAGAATTAATCTTGACCAAAATTGAAACAAATTAAAAAATTTGCATGATCAGCCTAACCGGTTCCTCTATTGTTAGCAATGTGACAGCATGTGATATGGTCTTAGATCATGTCTGGATTTTTTATGTCTTGGGGTCCCAAAGATTGACAGTATTTCCTACCTCAGGTACCATAAAATGAACATGCACAACTTTGTCATGTCCCCTGCTAGCACAACGGCTGACCTGTACATTGTATATTAGCAACCTTGGTGGTGTGTTAGACAGGCATGCACCATTGATTTGTTGAAGAGCTAAACAAACACCAGCCAGATGGCTGTCTGCTTCATATTGTAGGACTCAATCTATCAGGCATCAATTTAAGTGCATGTGGCGCAAGGTAGGGAGAAGTAGATTGTGCGGAGATATTGCCCGGTGCATTGCAATTATAAATAGAGTGAAGACTGAACACTACAGCAGCATCATTAGTGACAACAACTATGACCAAAAGCAGCTATGGCATGCACTTGGACATGTCCTCCATAAGGGACAACAGATGACTCCCTCCTAATCAGTCAGAAAAATCCTTAACTAACAAATTCTTAGTTAACAAAAGGGTTTTTATATGTTCACATCCGATGACACAACAGTCATACCACCCATGTGTACACCTCTTAACCTATCTCTTTTCAATGAGTTCTGGGAGAATGACTTTGCTAAAAATAATCTAAAATACCCCTACAAATTCGTGTCTTTTAGGTTCATTGTCTACTTTCCTTTCGAAAGATTGTGTGGAAATATTACTTTCATCAATTACAAACTTGTCAATCTTTCTTAAGATGAGGGTGTGTTTTTCTTCAAAAATTCAAGAAGGCAGTTGTTACCCTCCTCATTAACAAAGCATCATTTGGAGCACAGATTTGAAAAATTATTGACTGGTATGTGCATGTTTCATGTCAACAGTAGTTGGAGTGAATAGTTGTGAAACAGCTCATGCAATTTATCAACAGTAACAATGTTGATAATCCTAATTAATCTACATACAAAAGTGGTCACTCCACCTGAACCGCCCTGCTGAATATCAAAATGAGATCCGCATCTTACTCTCACATTGCGAGCCTACTGCATTGGTATTGCTGGATCTGATGGCTGCATTCAACACAATTGACCACACTACTTTGCTTAATTTTTTTAGTCATGGCTTAGTGTTTTGTGGCACACCTTTGAAGTGGTTCACGTCCTACCTCAGCTGCCATTGCTAAGCAATTAAAATTGGGTCAGCCCTCTCTGAATAGTTTGAGCTGCTGTATGGGGTACCACAAGGCTAAGTCCTTGGTCCTCTGCCATTTTCCTTATATACCACTCCTTTGAGTAAGATTATTAGAATGCACACTGACATCAAGTACCACTTTTATGCAGATGACACCCAGTTTTTTATTCATGTGTCATGTGAATGGATGTCATTAAGTATGCTCACATTTAATCTAACAAAACAGAGTTTATCATCTTTTGATACCATGCACAACTGCAATGTTCAAGAATTTAAGTAAACCTGCTAAATGGAAACAAACCTCAAAATTCTTTAATAACAGGCAAACAATCCCACAGAATAAGCTTTTGCTGACTGCAACACAGAGACAAATCAATACTCATGGAGGGCCACTCCTAATTAAAGCCTTAGCCAATCCCTGTTCTATTAGGTGACGCAGCCATTGTAAAGTAACTGATATAATAACCCAGCTTGCTGCTGGAGAGAGATATGTACAGTCTAGCATTTTAACAACTAATATTCTGGGGACTGAGCAGTTCAACTCACAGTTCTCCAGAATGACTGAGTTCCAGTTACCAAAACAAAACATGAATTGTAGCTATGAATTGTTACAAGATGTGTGAATAAATTATGAAGGAGTAAACATGTGTTTCTATTCTGTCATTGTGGTGACCTGGACCTCTCATAAAAACAACCAAGTGAGTCAAGACAGAAGTAGACATAGTGGAGATATGGGAATCCACAGCCGCCATCAGGCACTGCTGGAGTTCACAAATACCACCTCTCTCTACCCCCAAAACCATAATTTGCACAACAACTAAAGAAATTAGATCCCTATTTTCCACCTAGGATATTTAGTAAGTTTTATGCAACCACCATTTGTTGTAAAGAACCTTGGTGTCTGGTTTAATGCTAATTTCTCCTTTGTTGATCATGTCCCTAATATTTGTAGGAGATGCTTCATTCAAATTCGTGATCTCATGTGGGTTATACAGTACTTGACTGATGAGGCTTCTATCCTGGCAGTTAATGCCTTGGTAAGTAGTCACTTTAATTACTGCAAGTCTCTCTTCAGGTGTCTGTACAGTCTCAACATGCGCAAACTGCAGTGTATTCAAAACAAACTTGCCTGGATTGTCAGAAACTGTAACAAATACACACAGGCATCTCCTATTCTCAAATGACTCTATTGGCTCTCAGTTGAATTTTGCTGTATCTTCATAAACTGCTGGTCTAGCTTACAAGTTTCTTCACTGTGGTTATCCAATCTACCTTTGTCCCCTTTTGCTACACATTGTGGAAGATATAGTGCAAGATAATAATAGTAGGATTTATATAGCGCAAAATTGATACAAATCCTCTAATGCGCTTGTTTCCAAGAAGGGAGGGTCCAGGGACAGGCATGGGTCGACATCTAAAAAGCGCCCGCCAGGGTATAACCAAGGTGGTGGGTATGCCAGCCTAAACAAGTAGGTCTTTAGCTGGCTTCTGAAACCATCTATTGTTTGCCGAGATCTGACAGTCTCTGGCAGCTTGTTCCATTCAGCTGGTGCAGCTACTGCAAAAGCACGCCTGCCTATAAGCTTCTTAGGGCGGGTTGAGGAGATAGATAGCCTGTTGTCGCGAGTGAGACTGTTTGATCTTATTAAGGCTGAAAGATACGGGGGCTGTGAAAGATTAATAGCCTTGAATATCAAAATATTATACTTGAAGAGGATGCCATGTTGAATTGGGAGCCAGTGGAGTTTTTTCAAAAAGGACGTAACATGACTCATTTTGTCAAGTCTGAAGATGATGCGGCAAAGAGCATTCTGGACTCTCTGTAGTTTGGCTATGTTGGACTTACCCCATAGAGCAAAGAGACGACTACTGATCATAGCATTTGCCAGAAGTATTGCTGTCTCAACTCCAAGGAATTTGCGAATTCGTCGCAAATCACGAAGATGATAGTAACATGCTCTGCAAACCTTGGCAACATGATTGTCAAAAGAGTTGTCTGAGTCAAAAATAACACCCAGATTTTTTACTTCCACCGACAGAGAGATATTGTTTTGGAGGAGTGGAACAGGGAAATTTGGTGCAAGCGACTCTCTGATGGCTTTTTGACCTATAATGATAAATTCGTTTTTTTCTGGGTTTAGTTTTAGCCTGACAACGTCCATCCACTCCTGTACAGACTTGAGACACTCGGTTAGCTCTTCCATGCTAGAGTCAAAATTCCTGGAGTCAACTGCTAGGTAGATTTGGGTGTCATCGGCATACAGGTGATGAGTAACCTTGAATTTTGAAATAATTTGACTGAGGGGACTAGTGTAGAGGGTGAAAAGGAGAGGACCCAGCACAGAGCCTTGAGGGACTCCGAAAGGGAGAATCACCGACTCAGAGAAACTATCACCTATTTTAATTTTTTGTTTACGGTTTGAAAAATACGATTTGATCCATGACAAAACAGTACTATCTATACCAAACCAGTCATGCAGGCAGTCATATAAAAGAGAATGATCAATCGTATCAAACACCGCCGAGAGGTCTAATAATGTAAGGGCCACTGCCTTTCCACTGAGAGAGCTACATCATTTTGAATCTTCAACAGTGCGGTTTCACTGGAGTGGGAACTCTTATAAGCAGACTGGTTGACATTTAAGAGCCCCTCGTGCGAAATAAATTCATTTAGCTGCTTTGCCCCCACCTTCTCAATAAGTTTAGATATAAAGCTGAGGTTTGACACCGGCCTGTAGTTTTTGAGGATATTTCTATCAAGGCTCGGCTTCTTTTGAAGGGGGGTGACATATGCCATCTTAAAACAGTTGGGAAAACAACATTCTGTGATTGAATAATTTACAATTTTAGTGATGGGGGTGATGAGAATATCAGCACACTCCTTGACCAGTGACGTCGGAATCGGGTCAAGGTCACATGATTTGGATGGTGAGGACTTTAGAATTTTGAGTAGTTCTTCCTCGGACACAGGTGTGAAAGAGGACAGAGTATTTTTAGTGGGGTTGGGTCTAGTAACTAAAGATGGTATTGATGACTGCAGTGTGGATCTTATTTTGAGGATTTTGTCATAGAAGAACTTACTGAAAGTGTTCGCAAGGTCAGTTTTATTTGTGTAGTCAGGTAGAACAGCAACAGATACAACCATACAGATAAAAGATGCTTGGAGGTTCCTCATTCCTTTCCATATGTACATAAATCAAAAAACACTTCCACCACTAGCTTGCTTTTGATTCTGCAATCGTTTGGAATGATTTGCCTAATACGGTCCATTCAGCCCTAACTCTTGCCTGTTTCAGAAAGAAACTTAAAATTGTATCTCTTCAAAAAAGGCATTTACAAGGGCTATGGATAGATTATTTCTTGATTTGGATTTAGGTGTTGTGCCTCAGAGTCTGCCTGGCAGGGAATAAGCGCCATAAGCAGGTACAGAATACAATATAATAGAATACAGTAAGTTGTGGAATGGTGTTCTTTTAAAGCCAAACTGAAATTCATAACTCTCTATGGCTGAACTATTTGTATGTAACATCATTGAGTCTAACACTGTTCCTAGAATACTATACCTCTATAATTCTCTGAGTTAAATCTTCTTTTATCTTTAGGTATTGAAATAAGGACTGCATTTTATAATTTATCAGGATTTGAACCATATGTTAACATCATGTTGAACAAAAAACTTAACTATACAGCCCATATATGACCCGGTACAAGATCAAATTACAAACAACCCAACACAAGGGTAGACTGTAGACTAGTTGCTATCCCAGGAGAGTCATGCGTCCCCAAATTTTAACACAAGGTTGGCTTAAGCCATTTAAGCCAACGTTTTTTAAACGTTTAAACCATTTAAAAACATTTCTAATGTTTACTGAGTAATATCCGGTTGACATATTCAGTGGAAAAACATGAGAGCATTAAGGACAACAACAAATTTCCAAAGCAAATCTGTTTGTGGAAGCCTTCAAACAAATGGAAAAGTGTAGGTACTGCATAACAGTACATCAGTTTAGGTATGTATCAGTCTCTTATTTTCTCACTCTGTTGGGAATGGACATATTAATTTTGCATTTTTGTTGGAATTTACTATTTGTATCCACGGGAATCTTGTATTCCCGCTAGTTTTAGTCCTGGAGGTTTGGGATATGAAAACAACTGATAATAATTCATGTGACTAAAATGTTTTGGTGAGATCAGATTTCACTTTAGACTCTTCCTCTGTGGTCAATCGTGGTTCTTCATACTCACAATGTCCTGTATCTCCTCAAATAATGGTCATACCTTTGATGTGAATGCCACCTAAGGGAAGTCATATGACCTGAATATTTTGGTAGGATGAGAGTCAACGTCAATGTGTCCATATTCCTTGAAATAACTGTATTTCAAAATATACTCTGTCATAAAGTATTTTAGATGCCTAACCAATTATTTACAGGCATGTTTAATATTTTGTATTTTATGTTACACCGTGTCCCATCCAGGCTTTTCACCTTGTTGAGATGCAAAGCCTAGCTATCTTTAATTCTATGTAGTTTTCACCCCACGACCTAAACATTTTCAGCCATGGCATCTGGATGAGCCAGCAGGTGGGTCAGCAGGCGCTGGGAAAAGTTTAAACATACTATATCTCAGAAACCATAAAGTATAGGAAGTTTATACTTGGGAGGGACATTGGTTGCGTGGGTTGCAGTATCATGTTGTGCCTTTGATTTAACCTTTGACATTACAACAGTCACTCTGTGTTTCACAATCTTGTCCAGGTTGTATACATCACAAACCACAAAGTATAAGAAATTGATACTTTGAAGGGACAATTGTTGTGGGGTGTAGGTGTGACATGTCATGTTGGGATATTGAATCGACTTTTGACCTTGCTTTCGTGCCCTTTACCTTTAAAATCTTGTCCGGGCTATATGTCCGAAACTGTAAGGTGTAGGAAGCAGATGCTTCGTAGATACATTGCTTATAGGAAGGAACATCACAAGTCCAAATATTTCACCCCAGGTAATTGCTAAGTACTATTTGTGTCAACAACGAATAACCTAAAATTACAAAAAATCTCAAGCTTCTCAGATTCTAATTGGCATGAAAACAATAAATATGTGAAATAAAATGAAAAAAAATCCAAATAATCTATAAAATTGAATAAATTTGATGTTTTCCTGCGACTTCTAGTTCATTCATTTATTTCATACAGGAAGTGGGTGATGTAACAGGTATACAATACGTCCAGTTTTCAAGAATGCATGCACAATAAAAAACATGGCTGTTCCTGGAGTATATTTTACATGACTATATTAAAGTATTTGATGGATTCAGACTTTTTCCATATTTTACTACATTTTAAAAATTATTATAACGACTTACAGCACTATTCTAACCTTTGTCAATTAGTCGGCCAGGTGTGACTTAGTTAGAAGGTAGGTTTGCAATCATGGTGTTGTTCACCTGCCATATTTCAGACATATTTTTCGTAACACAAAGCTGGACGAATTGCCAAATATTTTATGTTATTTTACTTAATTATGCTCTTTCTGGCGACAGCTGTACCTTAATTAATAAATTTTGCAGCTTCATAATATTTAGTTTACTGATAAATTCTGTCATCTTGCTATTGAATTGTTTCAATAGTTTATCTTTAGTTACTTTATGTAGCTGCAAAAGCAAGTGGTACTGACTTGTTTTGAGTTGCTGGGAATGATTTCCAATGGTAGCAAGGTGCGTGTATCCAATAAATGAAAACATAAGTAATTAATTTTCATCATGGATATGTAAACTTAGCCTTCAGATACACATACCCTCTCTCCTTTTGGTCCCCTGGTTCGATCAAGTCCTTGGTCACTTCAGTCTTTTAGGCCCAGTAATTCTTCACCATGTGGACCAATCAGGCCTAGGGTTTCCTGCTAAGATGCACAAAAAGAAATGATACAGATAGAGTGTAAATGAATCGGGTTTAACAGCATGGTACATCATTAAGTGAATGTCATGACACACATCCTCGAAAAAATTATGCATGAATTAGTGAAATTCAAATAAAATGCATATTTACATAGAAGGAATGTCACAGTAGAGAACAAAAATGAGCAGTGATCACTTTTTCTCAAACTAGCTCTTATATTTGCTCAAAATTATCGTTACATATCGTTATATTTTATGATAAACATTATGTTGTTTTTTTTGGTTTTCTAATCTAAAAATTATTTTGATTACCTAATTGTGTATAGTGTCTGGAATGAACAAAATTTTGATTCATATTTAGCATTGCAATCCATTCTAACAAGTTATTTTATATGTCAGACTTACTGTCAGTATATGCACAACAAATAGGCCAAGCGACAGACTTGTCACAATCTTCATCATGCTCAGCTATATGAACTTGATTCTCAATTCACCACTGATAATATATTTAAGCTGAAAACACGCTGGATGGGGCTGAAGCATTATGTATAGCATCTATAGAAATATGAAGCATATGTTTTACAGTTTTAATTATTAGTTAAATTGATTTACACATTTCAGTATGATATAAAATGTATTTATATTTACAGAAGTTTAATTTATTACTTCATAGAGAAGTTATTATGCTTAGCCATATGTATAGGCAATAAATCATTCATTTAATTACTAGAGACATAAATCTGGAAAACACTAGAATAAACAACTGAATATCTATGCATTGCTTGAAATTGATTCAAACAATGTGATATGCTAATAGCTCTGTATTTTTGCGCTAGAATTAGACCTAAAAGTAATTTTATAGCCTTTGTAGAGTTCACAATCAGTTTTATTACAATACATTATTTTTTGTGCAGCCAGTTTATTTTACATGGCAAAATGGCATTATATGGTGTCGTAGGTTAGTACACTATAACAAGTAGAATTTCTAGTAACTCTTATAAAAAGCGTGATTTCAATTTGTATTTTGATTCTTCAAATGTCAAAGGGGGGGGGGGCCACGGTGGCAGAGTGGTAACACTCCCGCCTCCCACCTCTGAGGCCGAGGTTCGATTCCCAGCACGGCCTCAAGTGGGAAAGCTGGTAGTTGCTTGCCGTTGGTCGGCAGTTTACAGTACAGAACCCTAACAAACTGTGTGTGTGTACATGTATATATATGCATGTAAAACACAAATAACATGGGTTCTAACCAAAGTACACATACTTACAATAGCTGTCCTCTGTCATTAGCTCCTATCAGGCTAAAGAACTTCTGGGACATTGATAAATAGAGTTTTTGAGAGCTTTAGTGATATAATACAAAATAATCACCAATGAACCAATTATTTTCTCACTGGACAATTAAGTTACCAAGATAACCATTATGTTGTTGTACAGTAAATTAATCCAGTAGTTGTAGAAATATATAGTTTTTGCTGTGACAAAGTAATTCCATGCCTCTCTAAAAGTATATAAAAGTACATTTATTTATTTGCTTTGATATTTCTACTCATTGTATGGGTCATTTCATGACAGATAGTTTTAAGGGCAGAGGAAACCAGCACATGTTAACTGGTCAATATTTTGCACTCTAAACTGCCAGATATTAGTAAACAACCACCAGCTTTCCTAGAGAGGCTACAAGGTATGACATACAAATGTCAGATGTTGGAGGTGATTGTAGTAACCACTACACCAGAAAGCCCGCCTAAATAAAAATGCAGTATATATCCTTGTATAACCTATCTTTAGAATTTTGGTATTTTATTGACCAGCTCAACAAAATGACACTCATCAGGTGTAGTAAGTACTCACTAATATATTGTTTCAGTAAACTGCCAGAAAAAGCAAAGTCAAATTGCCAGGAATTGGAAAACCTGCGAATTTCCTAAAATATTAATTTCATTTCTATCATCAGTTAGGCTTCTAAATTTTTACCTTATATCCTATTGGTTAATGTTATTTTTTTACCTTTACTTCAGGAGAACTGTATGAGTATTCTGATGAAAAGAATCAATCAGTTTTTTTTCTGTTTTGAGTTGTGTTGCCAAAAGTACTGAAAAGATTATAGCAATATGAAATTACAATAATTATTTTCTTAATTAAATAAGCCAGTTATATTTCATTGTTCAATATGCAACATGTTGCTTTATTCTGGATGATATATTTTGTATGCAATAAGTATATAATATTCTGCCTTGCTTAGTAATTGGTAAAAACTTGAACATAGATTGCTCATCTTTGTGATTGAGTAGGCCTTTCTGTTTGTCCTTTTGAATAAAGTCTAAGTTTGTGTTGCATGTAGAATCTAAATGCTGCGTGCTGAGTGATATCAAACTTAGCTGTGTCTGATTTTTATTGAATTTTTTTTATCCACCAACCAAAATCATCAACTAAAATGTTTATTCGGTATTTAAACGGCTATTAATTTAGTGGATATATTATGGATATCAAAAGTTGGCAGGAATAACGGACCACAAACAGGAATTAAAATGAACTTAGTTAAAGTGGAAAGTAAGTTGTTTGAACCTACTTGTTTTGTGGAGGTTGATGAAAAAATAGAAGTTGTGTGTTTGATTTCTAACAGTGATATCCTTGTGGACCATTTGGAAGTTGGTACGGGTTGGTTGATTTGATGGTTGATTGGGTGATTGAGTGAGATTTGTGTTGGAATGTTTACTGATAAGATGTAGTTCTAATTTATTGACTTGGTGCTTTATCAGTTTATAATTGTTTTATATCTGGTATACATAAACTCTGCTAAAGTTAAGAATAATTTCTACAATTGATTTGCATGTTTGGAATGCTATCTTATTGTATCAGTATAAATTGTGTTGGATTGTTTTATTGACTGATCTAAGCATTCATTCATATATAAAGCTATGGTGTCAGTAATACTGTGATATAAGTAACTATTCTGTGATAACGATATCCTAGTCAGTAAAAGAAATGTACGAAAGTTGTTAGATAGGATCTGTAAATAATAACTTTAATTTATTTGTACAAAGTTTTATTTCTGTGGTTATGACCAGAATGTATTTAATTGAGTCAAGGGCTCATAATATTATGCATTCTGTAATATCTAGATATTTATCGTGATAAACACTGTAATACAGTTTTGTGCTTTTTAGTTAAATGTGGCACAATGCTAAAGTTAAATTGATTGTTTCAGGTGTTTTCTTTTACATGAGGTAGTGGGACTGTCACTGCAGGAGTCTTGCAATAGTTCATGGTACATGACCACTAATGAATCACAATAAAGGTGATTTTAGTTAAGTCTGGGCCCGTATTCACGAAAGGTCTTCGCCAGGACTTAGGCTTAAAGTTGAGACTTTTGTCTCAAGTTTTTTGCCCAAAAACTGCTAAGACTTTTGTCTTAAGCCTAGTGGTATTCACAAAGAATTTAAGACCAGTCTTAGGCTCAGCCAAGGGCTCAACTCAAAGATTGGTTGGTAGTGGGCTTAAATTTTGTAAAGAGGACTTAAATATGGCTGCCATAAACTTTTCTCCACTTCAAAATTTGAAATAGCTGTAAATAAAGTATAATTACACAGAACACTCATTAAAGCAGTCTTTGGGCGTTTATGTGTGGTAACAAGGTTTTCCATTTCAAAACAGCACTTTTCCTTTGATAAAATGCATTAAATGAATGATATAGATCACCAATAGTATAGTTTGAAATAGAAAGGTCACATGACACATAAAACCACTGTGGTTATTTGATAATCTTGGACTTAGCTAAGTCCCTTTTTATGAATATGGATTTAAGACAAAACTTAGCTGAGACAAAAATCTCAACTTTAAGACCACATTTAAGCCTAAGACCTGGCTAAGTCTAAGACCCTTCATGAATACCGGCCCTGGTGTTATTTAAGACATCTCCCTACTTTGCCACACCCTTGGTCAACTTGCAACCAGAGCAGTTGAAATGGGAGAAATACAGTCACAAATAGTGCATAAATGTAAATTATGAATATCATTGAATTGGGGAGACATCTTAAGATTTATATATAATTTAATATATTCTAAAAGAATAATTGAAATCCAAATTCAATTGTATGTATCATATGAAAAAATAAACACAAAATTCACTATTATACAGATTAAAACATCTATCAATTGAATAGTAAATATATGAAAAATAAATATGGCAGCCCTTTTTGACATTGCAAGGCATGACATCAGAAAAAATATTGAACTGATTTGCTGTGTATGGCAGATTTTAATTTTTTAATAATATAACCAGAAATGAATTTTGTATTTCTACATTTTGTTTATAAAAATATTATTTTTACAATATAACCAGACATAAAAGGTGGGGGGTGAGTTTGTAAACTACATTTTTAGTCCAAAGGAGCTACGTTGCTATGAAAACCCATCAGTTAAATCAGATGAAGAAGTGATTAATAACTTATTAAAATATGTCCCCGTTTTTCAATTTTATTCAGTATAAATGCAATTAATCAGCATAATGGATTCTGAAAGGGCATAAAACATTTGTCAAACCCATTGACATATGTAAATAAGAAAAGGAGATTCCAACTTCTTATTGAAAATAAGTATTTATTTATGTGCCACATTACATCTAAAGTTTCCTAAATAAATTGCTCAATATTTTGTGTGGTGACACCACATTTTTATTATTATTTTTGGTTGATATTGTATTAACTTTGTTTTCTTGAGATATTACAAAATTCTTAATACTAGAATTTGTACAAATTGCATTTTTGTCTCAATTAAGTGAATTTTAATCAGATATTTAATCCATTTAATATGGGTCTGGGCATTTGAAATAACACAGGAATTCAGTCTTAGGCACAATTTTTAGATTTTTAGTACAGGTCTATATTTTGGGGGTGCATAGTAGTCATCACTTTCAAATCCACCACAGTTCTGAACTTTGGTAGCAGAATTTAATATTGTCTGCATAAACCTTACCTGAATTGGTCATTTTTGAATAAAAATTTTTCCCGGGAAAAAGTCACCCCATATGGGCAGTTTGGGGACATCTGACCCCTAGTGTTATAAAAAGCCATCCAAAAACATAAGGTATCTTCATTATAGATTTGCACTGGGAACTTTGGGGGAGGATTTTCATTATGGGGAGAAAGAGAGCCAAGGCTAATTGAACTCCAGGTCCGACGATTTCTGGCCATGTTGAAGATGTGGGGTTGTCTGAAGGGGCAGTGGCTGCTTCCCAGGGGTGGTATTCACAAACAAGGATTAAGATCAGATCAAGATCAGATCAAATTTGAGAAAAAAGTTTCAAGTGAGCCATGGGATCAAATAGCTATTCAGAGACCATGGATCACTTGAACTGAAAAGATGAAATATTTGATCTGATTTTGTATGAATTTCACACAATTTTAAAAGGTTTATTAAGTTGTGAAATACTGTCTGCCTCTGTAATAACTGATTAAAACATTAATCTTCCCTGAGAAATAAATCTTCTATCAGTTATTTTGATCTGTCTTGATCCAAAAGTTAATCCATTAAAGAGCATGGATCATAGTTAATCCAAAATTTGATCAAAATATCTGATCAAGTGTTTCATGAATACCAATCTGAGCTGATCCAAAAATCGGATCAAAAAGTGATCATTTTTGTTCAAATTTGATCTGATCTTTACTGATCCATGTTAGTGAATACCACCCCAGACTGATAGAATGACAGCTTGAGAGAACAAGTTGGATTGGGTGGTCAACTTGATGGAAGGGTTCATGTTCTATCAGCACACAGTTCACCCCACCATAAGAGGGCTCATGTTCCATCCTTTGATGAATTGAGAACCGATTCCCAGATACAGGCAGAAGTCCAGAAGTGCCTCCACACTTATGATAATGTTTCCAGATTGGATGCAAAAGGTAGGAGTACTGATGTTTATAAATCTGGGCATTTTGGGGCTGGGATACACAAGGTCAGACATGTAATACCATGGCCTCAAGATTATTGCACTACAGTTACAGGATATAAACAACCAATATACGATGACCTTAATGTCTTTCAATGGTTACAGCGTTTTGTTTATTGCATATTGGAGAAATCTGACAGTAAAATCAGAGAAAATATGTTGAGGTAATACACTAGCCTCATGCAAGATGCTGTTGAAATGTCTTTTGCTATGACCAAAAGAGGCCATAGTATTGTATTACAAGAAACTGAAAAATGGAATTGTGATTGGGATAATTTAGATAAAACAGAAAAACTGAGGTCTTGACATACTCAGAGAAATGTCACAGTTAGCACAGTGCTATCTATAATACTGTTAAGTCGTGCTTTTCATTAGTTAAGATTAGTGGCAGCACGCAGTTACTTAAGAACATGTTAGTTTAAACAATATTAGTTTTAACAAGGTTTTTCCTTTCGTTGATGATGTTTACCACAAGTTTAGAATAGGACAGGCTAAGTTATATATTCAGAAGTTTGGCATATCGGTTAGGTATCAAGAGCCCAGGGTTATAGCCACACATAGGTCATATATACATTATACAGACTTGGAGGATTGGTTGGTCCAATCACGTGCATGGTAAAACGCACCCAATTATATAAGTTGTAGATTACCACTTGTTTCGGAACTTAACATTTCTAACTGGAGGAATTTGGAGGAAGATTACCCACATCAAATATTTTGTGAGTATTTGGAATTTGGATTTCCCCTAAATGTTTATTATCAAAAGTTTTCATTTCAAACTAATATTAATAATCATAACTTGGCAATTAGCAATAAAAAAGCAGTTACTGATTATTTTTTGGAAGAAACACGTCAATTAGCATTCCTTTTGAGGACCCACCTTTTATTAGTACACATTTTTTACCTATAGTAGATTTGCCCTGGCCCCAACGGGGAGGGGGGGGGGGGGGGTGTGTGTGTTAATGCCTTCGTGCCAGATGATAGGTTAGATTGTTTGCATTTTACATTAGTGTACCCGACTATAGACCACTTAGTAACTCAGATGTCAGAAATAGGGCCACAGGCCCAACTATATAAGATTGACTTACAAAGGAATTATATAGGCATATGGGAATTTGAGGAAAGATCCTTTAGATTATCCAGTTTTATGGATAAAATTGGATGGTAAGACCTGCGTGCACATAGCGTTGGCATTTTGGTTTAAAGGGGGGCGTCATTTTGTCAGTTTTATACTAACGCCGTCATATTTCTTATGTATTCCCAGAATTATTGGGTTATGTGATACTTAGATGACGTCATCGGAGTTGACGTCCCCATCAAGGTGTCAAAGGCATATATAGCATTGTTAAACCTTCTCGACCAATTAGGATTCTCAGTTAATGTCGATATGATTTCAGCCCCAGTTACAAAGCTGGTATGCTTAGGTATTCAGGTCGATGCAAAAGCAGGAATATTTATAATTAATATATAAAAGTAAATATTTAAAATTAATATATAAAATTAAACAATCATGTGCACAGTGGCAAAACTTCCTACACAAAATCAATAGCAAAAAAATTATTAGGTCATCTTATTTATATCAGCAGATGTATAAAGCCTTCCAGATTGTTTGTTAATAGAATGTTACAATTATTGAGGTCCACTGCACCTAATACTTTAGTAATGTTGAAAACGTGGGGTAGACTTTTTAAAAATAAATTGTTGTCCTTTGGTGTGATAACAAAGCAGTAGAAGAGGTGTTTGCCTCTTATAAAAGTAGAGACCCCATTTTAGAAGCATGTTTATGTACAATATGGTGGTATGCTGCCATCTATAATATTAAATTACAAATAAAACACATTTCAGGTAAACAGAATACATATGCAGATATTTTGTCAAGATGGCTATTTTTCAGCCCTGTAACACTGCCCCAGTTAGATTTTTAGAAAAGTGTAAATGATTGTTTCCACATATTGATACAATAATCCCAGCTTTTAATATATAGGCAGCTTGCTGCCACCCAGTGTACATCAGTACTGCCTCTACCTTTTTGTTACAGGAAATGCTGAGGCGAGAAGACTGTTGCTTGGGGCTGTAAAGAGAATCAAGACAGGCACCCAGTAAACATTTTTAGGTTTTGCAAACGTTTGATAGGAAACGTTTGGCAAAGGTTAAAAAATGATGGGTACGAAAACAATTTATAATAGAATGTTTTTAAATGTTTTATGTATACTATTTATAAAACGTTTAATGACAAATGTTAGAAAAATGTTTCAAATGAACATAATAATGTCTGAATAATAATGTGGTCAGAGGTCAAATTCAATATCTTTTTAAGTTTGCTCACTAATAAAAATATTATTTTTATGTCTAAAATTGTACGATAGAGGCTTAGAAATTGTCCCCCATTCAATTCTTACTTTTAGGGATTGCATGTGGGGCAATTTTTGACAAAGTCCTCTAAATCCCCTATTACTGCTCACCGCCATCTTTGTTTGGACATGTTTGAAGGTTTAAAAATATGGGTTTAAAAAACGTTTTTGATAGAATGTTTTTAAAACATTTGACAAGCAATGTTGTTTAAACATTTTATGTGTACTGTTTATCAAACATTTTATGATGAATGTTTGAAAAACATTTCCAGCAAAACCTTTATTTCTTCAGCTATTTTATAAATGTTTTAAAAACATTTCTAGTCAAACCTAGCTCCTTGAGTTATTTTATAAACATTTAATAAATGTTTTCAGTAAAAACGTTTGTATAGAGAATGTTTACAAAACGTTTTTTAAACATTACAGCATAAACGTTTACTTGGAAACGTTTAGAAAACCATAAGATAGGTTTTAAATAGGTTTTAAAAACGTTTTGTAAACGTTTAAACCATTTAAAAACGTTTCTAATGTTTACTGGGCATGAGACCCAAGAAGCTGGCTTCCTATGAGGCTTCCTTCTGCCTGTTCCTGGTATGCTGTGTGTTTCTGGACTGACAAGATATAACATGTACAGTTGAACACGTACCTTGAATTCTTGGTGTTTAATGGCTTATCAGTGGCTTCTATATGTAATCATTTGGCAGTTTTACAACATTATTTTGCACTCTATGACTAGCCTATCAAGGCCATATCATCTAGGACAGTGACTGCGTTTTGTAGATCAGTTAAGATGAACTTTAAAATGTCTTTAAAAGCAAAAGGTATTTTTTCAATTTCCTTGTTACAACAGTTGATACACTATGCTATGCAAGAGGAGAAAGGGCCTGCATATACAGTCATTTCCCTATTTACTTTCTTTACTTTTACAAGGTTGGCTTTTTTTAGTACCAAATTCTACAAGGAATTTCAATGGTTCAAGACTGCCTTTGGTAAAAGATGTCAATTGGACAACACCAGGGGCCCAGTTTATATTAAAATGGGCTAAAAACACGCAAGCAGCTGATGCTTTTCGAATACTTCAGATTTCAAAATTACCAGATAAACAGTTATGTCCTGTTAGGGCTCCTAAAAGCAATAACATTAGACTGCAATAACAAAAGTCACACCCTTTGTTCTCTCATAGAACGTGCCAGGGTATTCTCCCAATTACATGTTATCAAGTTAGGTATATATTGGCTAAGAATGGGCTAGAATGGGCTGTTAGAGTAAAAATTTCGGTTTTTATGCCTTTAGGAGTCGGGCTATGTTTGCTTTTCAGCATAGAGTTCCTATTGATCTTATAAAATCGCATGGGCATTGGCAAAGCGATGCAGTGTTGAGATACATATACACCTACAGAAAGAATTCTGAAGCTGTGGCCTCAACATTGAAACATGTGTTACAGACATTTCTTTCTACCACTACATTCTTGGGTTGGGTAATTTTATTTTTTAGTTTTTAACTTCTTTCTGGGTTAGAACGCACATTTTTTTAATGCTTGATATTACTATTTACCCAATGCAGTTGGATTGTATATAAAACCCCTGAAGAACCTTAGTCCAGAGTGGAATGACTGATTGATCTTAGCAGGGCATTACTTTGTAAATATGTGTTTAGAGGTTAAAGGGACCGAGTCAACAGTTCATTATTTTCCAATATTGGACACTTACGAGGCTATTAACCTATTTAAATTACACCTCTTCCTTAATGCATAATTTTAAAGATGTTGTTTAACATCATTACTTTTCATTTCTGTATTCCTGGTGTGTATTTTGTTTGGTTTTATGATCATTTTAGTCGAAATAAATGTGAAAGGGTTTCTTTGGAAATGTGCTAATAAACTTCTATATATGGTCAAAATCATAAAGTGGCCAATAGTGAAAGATATTGGACACTTTTAACAAAAGAAAAACTCGCAGGTGTAATTTAAATTACTCTAAATCTCGAAAATTATGTATCAACTTTTTCCTTCAATTAAAAAAAATATCACCGGTGACCCCCTATTTCTTTATTGCTCTGGATATAAAACACCAGGGGCGGTATTCACTAACATTCCTAATCTTAGTCCTATCTTAGACATAAATTTCAATCATCACTTTCTAACAATACTCTTAATCAATAATCAAATTCAGTTAGTAATTTGAAATTATATTACTTCTACATAAAGATTTAAGTGCTAAAAGTGTGCTTACTGTAATAGAAATAAAATCAGGCATATGATTAAAATGATAAATTACTAAAGTTAGGACTAAGACTAAGATAGGAATGTTAGTGAATACCGCCCCAGGTTTGAACTTATTTTGAAACTTTGTTGCATTCTAAATGTTAAAAGTATCTAGCAGTGATTGCCCTTAATAAAAACATATTAATCTGAAACATAATTTAATTAAACAGTTACTATTTATCTAAATTACAACATAATTGTTGGTTTATCAATTGCTTTTTGCCATGCCCCGGATCCAGTTGTACTTTTAAATGGGACTTGTCAAAAGTACCCGACTGCATTTGCCTACTATCATCATCCCAATCAGAACTTTGAAGTGGTGTTCTACAGTCTAGGTCACTTTTGCTAGTATTATAATCAGTGTGACTAACTTGCTGGGATTTATTGGATCCAAGTACCTTGGACAAAAATTCTTTATCTTCACAGACATGATGTTCAACAGGACAATGCACAACATCAATCATCAGTATTGGGAACTGACCAATATGGCTCAGCCTCGACTAGCATTAATTAGGGCAATATAACTTAGATGACCCTGAGGTCCAATACTAAAATCCAGAGCAAATTGTATAATAGGGGACTTGTTGCACGTGAAGCCATCTCCCACAATTATTTCTGTTCCATGACTTACAGTTACACTCCCAGTAAGTCAGATTCTGATGCTTCAATTCTAATCAATCTGACTCAAGGTAGAGTAAAAATGATTGCCCGAAGTAGTGGTTTAGCCATTTGACCTCTGGATTCATTATAAAGACCGGAAGTGCGCAGACTACAGAAAACAATGCAGTGCGCATATTTTTGAGTACAATTATGTGAAGCAATAACTGGACGATCGCCGATAATACAGAAACAAATGATACAGACAAAATATAGTGCGACAACTAGGGGTGTACAGAAACATATTTACAATAATATTTAGGGATTAATAAATGAAACCGGTCTTTATAAGAGAAATAAAGTCCTCAGTTTTGTGATTTATAACCCAAGATAATTCACAAATTTCCAGCGAATAACGGACTACGCGCTCGTACGTTATTCGCCGGAAATTTGTGAATTATCTAGGGTTATAAATCACAAAACTGAGGACTTTATTTCTACAATAAGATTATGTTCATTGTAAGTTGTTGCAAAACCAGCTGGTAGCTCTAAGGGAGTACAACATAGGTTGGCACCATTGCTTGGTTAGTATTTGGATATCTGATCATCTGAGTCCTTGGCCAGGTATAGGTAGATACTAAGAGGTTCAGATGATTGCTTGATTGTGCGGTCCCATCACAATATAACCAAAACTGGGTACTAGACTCAGTGTTAAATACAAAGGTTACATAATGCAAATATGTAATACATAAAAAATTATTAAAAGTACCAAGAATCACTCGTCAGTCAATTTTTCTTAATTTCTGAACTCAGCATTCGTTCACAATAGACATCACTGTTTTTATAACATCCAACTCATTGGGTTATGCCTATTAATTGTATCAAAGTGGGTTTATTATTTGAACGAACTTCTAGGGCCATTTAGTACATTTGGTAAGATTTTCGTAAGTAAAATACCGTGGATATGTTAATTTCACAACATTCACAAAAATTTCTTGTTAATACTTGTGTGAATTAACATGGATTTGTAAAAAAACAAAACTGTAGATTGACATGATCAGAACTTATTTACTCACTTTGCCAACAAAAAAATAAAATCATTCAGTCTTTGCGATTGTTTTTTTGGGGTTATAGTGCAGTTTATATTTGAAATCATCATGCCATCAATAGGTATGGATTTTTTAATCTGATGTTGAATGACCAGGACCATTTTGGGCTAGGTTCTCAGCATTGATCACTTGTGGGACTGTAACCCAGGCAGCGGTACCAGCCTGTGATTAGATGCTAAAGTTGCTAACCCAGTATGTCATCGAGGACCTATCAATAGGAATGCATGAATGCTACTTTGGAATGTTACTTTTGACATATTGTCAATCAGTATTCAGCATTTAATTTTTGTGAAAAGTTAAGGCGAAGGAAAAGTTAAATTACACTGTTGAGCAACAGTACATTATAAGCCACACAAAAAGTTGCTAGTCTTGTAAACATGTCTACTAGATATATGTATAAAATGATATATTGTAATCTGTCAGAATTAAATGAATGCTAACCCTGAAATAGGCAATTAATATAATAGTTTGATGAAGACCAATTTTTGAATAATTATTGTTTGAAGCTAGAGGCAATATATTTGCATTGATTCATTTGTGCAAGACAATCATAAATGAATGAACATAACTGACTTTTTTACCGCTGCTTCAGACTCTTAAGAACAGCCTGAGAAGATCTGCTGAGAAGATCACTCATAACAATGAATTGTGACCACTCTCATGCAGTAATCCGGGGACTGCTGTGACTCATTTTCTATCGAAAATTGATCACTTGGCTCTATTTAAAAGAGAAGTGAACGGGTAGGTTTTACCAGCCAAAATATATAAGTCATCAATCCATAAACATTATTTGAAAACTTCCAAAATACATAACTGCCTCATCACAAAAATATTATTCATGGATATTTGGAAGAGGAAAAGGTTTTTAAGAGTGTAACCAGGTTTAATCATTCAGTATGTGTTTATGATCTTAACAACTTCACCCCTGATGTTTGAAATAAAAAAATTAGTTATACCCCCAACTAATATTTTTGGACTCTTAGATACTGGCTGTTAGTAGGCCAGCCTGAGATAGTAGAACAGGAATATCAACAGGATGGCTTATCTACCCATATAACCAACGCCAAACCTATATGAAACATATTGACCAGTGTGCCTGTCTGATCATATCTAAAATCTGGTGAATCTGGTGTCCTGCAAAGCTTAGCAGCTTTGGTGGGGTTTTCACTTTCCAGCAAGCTACTGCATGCTTCAAGCATGTTTACTGTCAAACACACCCTGATGCATAATTCCTTGTTCCATAGATGTCAACAAATTAAACAACATAAACATCTAAATTAACCAAAAGAACTGCAATTAACAACTTGAAAACAACTGGTAAAAGTTACCTGCTTTTCTTGATGACAGTAGCACTTAATGGTCTCATTTATGCGGATTCAAGGTGTGCTTTAAATCACAAAGGCAAAAGTTAAGTGTGAAAAACACAAGATAAAAAAACTCAATTCTATGCTTTTAGTCTAATATCATCTTTTCAATATTTGTCCCATCCAAGTGTTCAATTTGGTCTATCATTAACACATTTTAACAGGGATGAGATCCTGGTCGAGAAAATGCAAAACTCAGCTCCACTTTTATAGAAGTGTGTGCAAGAAGGGTCAAATAAGCCAAAATATATATCATAAGTATTGATTAGGCCCTATAAAACATTTGATCTTTAATCTCCTTCAAAGGAGTCTCAGGCAATTTGGACTGCAAAAACACGAGAGGATTAAGCAAATGTTTTCACACAATTCATTAGCATGGTATTATTTCATAGTTGTCTGTGCATATGGCATAGTATTTTCCATTATGGAAAGAAATGTTGTACCCAAATAACCTCATATCAATGTAATACATTTCTGTGAATTTTTGAATGACACTGTCAGCATTTGAGAGATTACTAAAGAACCGTAGTAGCTCTCCAGTTGTGTTGTCTTCATCATTCTGATAGGTAATGATACTTTTGTTCTTCACTTTTGTTGTAGTGTTGCCCTTTAATATGGCTGTTGCAATGTACTCCATGTCTGAATTACCAGTCTCTGTCTTAGCAATGTATCTGAAATCAAAAGCATACTAAGTTACCATTGCATAAAAGAGATTTATTTGAGTGAAAATTACAATCTCTTTAATGGAGAAATAAGGTTGCTGTTGGTAAGTAATAGTATAATCAGTATAGTTTTAAGATACAACTCTATTTAGGAATTTGGAAGAGATAAGAGAGTGACTACTGAGTGCCAGGTAGTCGGATCATACCTACATGACTCAAACAAATTGGTTGATGCCAATGGGGATTAGAGGGTGTAATTTGAAAATCCACGCCAACTCAAGCCTTCTATGCCTGGATGTGCATGTATGTTCAAATTTTGGTGTACACCAGTCTAACATTGAGTGAGAACAACATATCTTTGTGATTATGTCCTTAACTTTTAAAGTGACGGGAGACTGATGTAATCTGTCCTTCTTTTTGTACTGAGAATTTGTGCTCATACATTCTTTTCCTGAATGCCCTGCTGGTTTCACCAACATATTGCTTGTCGCATTTCTTGCAAGAAATTAACTGAGATTCTAGCTCTAGGGACAGGTGTGTCATATTTACTATTTGGTTCGGAGCTGATATTGACATGCGACATGGCATCACAGAAATGTGTTTGGCTAACCGTGATTGAAGGGACACTCATGGTAGAATACCAGAAGTAACTAACTTCCTGTTTATGCAACAGACAGGTAAATAAAATATAATTTGCCTTATATAATTAACTCTGTGTTAATTGTATTTCGACTGTTCTATCATGGGTGCAGTCTCATCAGAAGCTATGATTTATGATCAACTGGACTCCTTGAAGTACTTTTGGAGTTGGTAGGTGGAACCCCTGTTTGAACCTGCTCTGACCCGACTCTGAACCAGCTCTGAACCGGTTTTATGCAGGTTGAGCAGGTACAGGTGGAATTGACCTTATGAACCATATGTTTTAGTGGTGTAGTTGGATCCAGCTGAGGTGCAGTTTAAATAAGTCTTTTTAGGTGTATTTAAGTCTGTTATTGTATTATTATTGATCTACTATATTTGACCAGTAATAATATAGATGGTGGGCTATTAATATAATCAATACTTTAGAGTAAGTGGTGAGTATGGGTTGCTCATTTCCTTGCTTTTATGAAGCATTTATTAAAGATAAGCCACTTGGGTATTAATATAGTCCTTTATTTATTATGATTTAATTATAGGATTAAGTAAGGAATATCAATAAAACATGGTTGTGATTTATTAATTTCCATAATAATACACTTAACCATGGTTAGTCATTTTATTTATCATAATAAATTTTATTAGTATTGTAAATAAACAATAAATATGTGAGTACAAATAAAATAGAGTTACTTTATTTGTTATTAAAGTGTCTCAAATTTCTTCAGAATTTTGTAGTGGTGTAACACCATTTCCCTTCTTTAGGAGCGGGTAGTTAAGTTATTTTTACTTTTGTAAGGCAATTTGGACTGCAAAAACACGAGAGGATTAAGCAAATGTTTTCACACAATTCATTAGCATGGTATTATTTCATAGTTGTCTGTGCATATGGCTATGCATCCAAAACTCTATAGAAATGACTTTTTGTGATGTCATAGAGTTGTAAAACGCCATAGAGTGATGACGTAATTTATTGTATTACGTCATTACAGTGTTGTCTACAATCTTGCGAAATAATAGGCCTGATATATAAAAAATAATTTTATAATGAATTATTTATGATTTTTTGAAAAATCAATATTATGAAGCAATTATAATTATAAATCATGCTCTGATTCATGATTTATATTTTATATTCGTGAATAAATCATGTTAAATGCATAAATTGTGCAAAATGCAATATTAAATGCAAATATATTCTTTTTTTGAATTTATTCTATTTAGGAATTTCTAGTATTTGATCCATTTGGATTTATTTGGATTACAAAAATTGTATATTTGTTGAAAGCTCATTTTCAAAAATTTTTAATGCGTTGTATTTGGTTTTCAGGTTTTAGCCTATATCCCTGATTGATATAATAGTGTACTTGGAGTGGATTAAATTGAATGGCTCATAGGAAAATAAAATAATACACTATAACATTCAAGTACACATATATATTAAATCACCGAGTAATTGAGGCAAAGAGCAAGGTGAGAGGTTCTGCTCAACAGCTCATATTCAAGTTCCAATGTTATCATAAGATTCCTAAAGTGGAAAAATTTAAATGCTGGTGTGGCAAATCCTGTTAATTTTTTTTTTTTTAAATGGACAATATCTAAATTATGAAACAGATATTTTCCCTGGAAAATGATTTTCTGCAAATGAAACAGGTATTATAGATAGTTATAATGGGGTCCATCCTTCACATGACCTTTATCATTTTTATGTTGAACACAAACCCGTGGCATTGCAACTGATTCTAAAATGGTAGGCTGCGCAGTGACGTTGGACAGGTCTTTTGCGCAATGCTGGAATCGCGAATATAGAACGGTAAATAAAACAACACTGTTGAATTCTGCATGCATCGTCCCTTGGCATACAAATGTAAACAAACAACTCGCGGTAAAATAAATTATATGCAGCAAATTATATGCAGCAAATATAAAATCACACAATTCAGTGGAGATTTTTGTCAATATTTTATTTAAAGATCCACTATTCATTAATATTTATGAGATTATGGTGGGGGATTTCCTAACAATATTTTAACCAAAAGGATTTTTGCACATCCATCACCATGTATGTTTAGTTATTGGAACAGCCAACATGGAATTGGATTTGTTTTGATTTTTGCATAAGATTTACCGCTTATTTTGAACAAAATATTAATGTAACCATTTTAGAATAGGAATAAAAGACAAATTCTATCGATTGGCTGTATTAAAGCACTCATCCCTTCGGGCTTCGTGACTTTAATATTCAGCCGATCGATAGTTTAAAACCATCATAAAGCACTCGAATATGTCTTTTGTTCCTTTATTTAAGGTCATGTTAGAACATGTACACGGCGAATCCCACATGTTGTGATATCATAAAGATGAGATTGAAGTGTGAACGTTTTTCACAGATCATCTTAACTAATGCTGTTTGAATTATTAATTTGGGCCATGGTGGCACGGTGGTAACACACTCACCTCCAACATATGAGGTCTGTGGTTCAACCCTGGAACCTATGTGGGAAAGTTAGTAGTTACTAAATGATAGTCGACAGTTTGCAGTACAGGGCCGGGATTCACAAAAAGTCTTAAGTCTTAGGCAATTTTTTTGCTTAGACCAGTCTTAAAGTTATGACTTTTGTCTTAGCTAAGATTTCTCTTAAATTGGGATTCACAAAAAGTGCTTAGCAAAATCTTAGCTGAGACAAAATTTGTGCAAAAAGTCTTAACTACTTTGAATTCAAATTAACAAATCTTAGTAAAACAAAAACATTTTTCATTGATAAATACACCAAACATGCTCTTCAAAATTATAAAACAGATTTGTTACTTTTTTTTTGTAAAACTATATAAAAATAGTAGTCTTTGTGTTTTATTGTGAGTCAGCCATTTTTATGACAATATTTTTACCACAAGAAGGTAAACTGTGGAAATTTATAGGTAATTAAATGATGTAAATTTCTATTACAATCCACAAATTACTTTTATAGGTAGTATAGATCCCCATAGTATATTTTTTGTTGGCATAACAAAGGGTAAACTGTAAATACATGCAATGGAATATTTTAAAAATGACTGCCTTGCAGTGGTCTTAAAGTTATGACAAAATCTAAGACAAATTTTTGTCTAAGACCTTTTGTGAATCCCATTTTGTCTAAGCAAAAAAAGTCTTAACTTTATGACAAAATTCTTGCACAATTAAGACTTTTCTCTTAAAGTTATGACAGTTTTTTGCTTAAGACCTTTTGTGAATCCCGCCCCAGAACCATTACCAACTTTAGGTACTGGTTTCCTCTGTCCATAAAACTACCTGTCATGATATGACTTATTCAGCGTTGAAAGCGACATTAAAACCCAGGAAAAGTAAATGAACTATTAATTTACTTCTATTCAATTCGCTCATAGGTTACATTTCTTAACTCCATATCCATTAGCACTGGACAATGCTTTTTCTTCACACACCCCATTCAATGGATTTAGCTTTTTCATTGTATTATGAAGCGTTAATTTTACTGCCTTTCTAGTGTCAGTTTATGTTTTTACTGAAGCTCTGAGCCTGTTTTAGGAGGTACAAACATTACAATTTGCAGTGGTATTTTTATTAACATCACGTAACTTGTAAAAATGAAAGAGTTCCAGCACAATCTTTATTTCAATTTTTGTAATAACAGGCATTTATTATGGTTTTAAAAAGTCTTACACCACATAGAAATATACTTTGAACACGTATTTAAATATATCAATCTTTCAAAGTAATTTTTAAGGGGCGATAATACAGTTCTTTTTTGAAATTTGAATTAAAATCAAGTCCAATAAAATCGTACAAAATCAAAGTCAAACTTAGGGGTTTTACATCCTGTGTCATGGTCATGTATAGAAAGGTTCCCAGCATTGCCACTTCTGGGACTGAAACCCACACAGAGGTGAGAAATGTTTGACCCATACTAATTTTAATAATTGTCGTTTGAATAAGGGAAACACCAATTTATTTCCAATATTATCTTTGCAAAGCTGAAACGGCTCTTTACAACTCTCTGAGACAGCCATGAATTGATTAACAAAAAACTGACTTTTATCCTGCAGCTCCACAAGATACCAAAGGACCTTGTCCATTTGATGCTAAGGGTATACTGTGACTGACCCTATTTAAACAAGGCAGGAGAAATGGAAGCTCACCATAATGAAGTTGTACGACCAAATATGGTGACGTTATGATCTATTCTGCTATACAAGTGCTATAGATTCACTCATAAAATTTCTGTTCTGCTCCCTCTACTGCAGTAATGAGGGAAGTCCCACCAATAATCTTCTTTTGTGAAATAATTAAACACATCTGTTCTGCAGAATAGTGAACAAGATACAGCCAAAAAGTAGGACCATAAATCTAATCTAATCTAATCTTTGTAAGCGCAATATCTTCCTCACAATGACGAACTCAGTGTGCTAATTAAACAAAGTCATTATCATGTGGAAGTCGAGGGGCGTTCAAGGTCGGTAATCCAGGATTGTGGGTGTGACCGGGAGGGAAGGAAGACTAAGTTGGGAAGCTAGAGCTGAAGAGGTGAGTTTTGAGGTGCTTCCTAAAAGATGCAACAGAGGGACTATTTCTTACATGGAGAGGGAAAGAGTTCCAAAGGGCAGGGGCATAGTGACTGAAGGAATTAGAAAAGTGTTTAATTGATTTGTGAACTCTACGATCAAAAGTGGGGGTTTGAAGGAACTTGAGTTTGGGGGTACTTCGCCTTGTGTTTCTAAAAGAGGTGTAGGGTTGGATTAATCCTCTTAGGTAAACTGGTTGACCCTGGGGGAGAAATTTGTATGTAATAAGACCAATTGTAAATTGTACCCTGTATCTAACTGGTAGCCAGTGGAGTTTTTTTAGTTGAGGGGTATGTGAGAGAATTTAGAGGAACGGGTGACAACCCTGCAGAGTGAGTTTTGGACTAGCTGCAAGCTCCTTAACTCAAAATCAGTGAGTGATAAGAAGAGTGATTTGCAGTAGTCCAGCCTGCTGCTCACCAAAAGATTGGCTAACAGCACTGATGTATTCAGGTCTAGAAGGGGACAAATTCTGTAGAGGTCTCTCGCTTGTACTCTAGTGGACTTAATGACCTGTGACACATGGTTTGAGAAAGTGAAATTAGAGTCGAACACCACTCCGAGGTTCCTAACACTTTGTGCTGGCGAGACTTGATTTCAAAGAATATTGATAGGGAAGTGAGGGAGGAGTTGGTTACAATTTTTTGGGAGCCTATGAGAATGAACTCGGTTTTGTCTGGGTTAAGTTTTAATTTATTTGCGAACATGAAATTTTGAATGTCGTTTAGGCAGTTCTTTAGTTTTTGGATAGAGTGAGAGAAATTTTCTGGAGAAAGTGTTATGTATAACTGCATATCATCGGCATAAAAGTGGTAGTTGATGCTACTGTGGGAACGAATTATTGAGCCGATTGGGTTAGTGTAGAGAGAGAACAGGATTGGTCCAAGGACAGAGCCCTGGGGTACTCCATAGTGGAGCGCAGCAGGATGCGAGAGAGTACTGCCTACCTTGACCGAGTGTGTCCTTCCCGACAGGTATGATTTGAACCAGCCAAGTGCTAGCTCACTGAGTCTATAATAAACGTTGAGTCTGTCCAGGAGAATGGTGTGGTCAATGGTATCAAAAGCGGTGGATAGATCCAGAAGGGTAAGGGCACTGACAGAACCCTTGGCCATGTTAAAAAGAATATCGTTTTGTATATTAACCCTTTTGCTACTGAAGGAACATTATTCCACGGGACTGTAGCCATATGACGTCATATCACGTCAGAAATGCCAATGAAGTAAAATAATAACTCACTACCTTATACACTTTATTTCAAGTATTTTTCGGCATATTTCATTAGGAATTGATGAAAGTCGAATGGGAAAATTCGTGGGAATTCCCCAAATAAAAATAACCACGAGTAAACAATATTCAGCTATTTTGCGGTAAATATGGCAATATCTACAGAAACCAGTTAAAATAGGTGAAATGGTGAATTTTTTTTAAAAATATAGCATAACTTTCATATAAAATACTTCAGTTTAATACTAATACACCAAAGAAAACGTATAACACTGCACTGAAGGGAAAGAAGAAATATATATTATTGCCGTCGACCCTTGGTCAACAGACATGGTCCCTTGTAATACACATAGATGTCGACTGCTAGTTGACATACATGGTAGCGAAAGGTTAAGGAGGGCGCTTTCAGTAGAGTGGTGTTTTCTATAAGCCGATTGGAAAGCAGTCATAAGACGGGCTTCATCAAGATGAGTTTGTAGCTTGATGGCTACTACCCTTTCAAGAATCTTTGAGATAAAGTTTAAATTTGAGACAGGCCTGTAGTTTTTAAAAACTTCTTTGTCTAGGGATGTTTTTTGAGGATAGGGGTAACATGGGCCTGCTTGAAAAAGTTTGGACACTTACCTTGCTCAAGAGAAGCATTGATTATTGCGGTGATGGGGGTAATCACAATATCCAGATAATCCAGAACAAGGAAAGTAGGCCAAGGGTGTAGGAAACATGATTTACTAAGAGAATTGGTAATAACTTTAGTACCTTGAACCTCAAGTTACAGTCAAGAATTGTAAAAGTGGAGAACATAGGGGGAGGAGAGTCAGGGGTGATGTGTTGCAAATTGGCAGAAGCAGAGAATATTGAGCGTATTTTTTCTATTTTTTCTGTGAAGAACTCCACAAACCTGTCAGCCAAAAGCTGAGGGGCCTTTATCGATGGGAGGGTCTTGGCTGGAAGTCTGTGCAACACATCGCCCAGGACACGCCCAAATTTTTGTGGATTGTTGTGATTGTCCTGAATTTTCGCTTTAAGGAATTGAGATTTGGCTTGCATGCAGATTCTATTATATTGATGTACTTTCTGCATGTACTGGGATCTATTGAAGGTGGATTTATCTCTTCGCCAAACGCGTTCAAACAAAAGTTTGGTCTCTTTTGCCGCAATTACAGTATCGTTAACCCATCCTGGGATATACTTTGCCTTGGTATGTTTAGTGTGTAGTGGAGCATGTTTGTCGATAAGGGTCAACAAGGTGGAGTGATATTGTTTGTAGAGAGTATCAGGTTCTTTGGATGGATTAAGGGGCCACGGTGGCAGATGGTAACACTCTCGCCTCTCACCTCTGAGGCTGGGGTTCAATCCCCATCATGGCCTCAAGTGGGAAAGCTGGTAGTTGCTTGCCGTTGGTCGGCAGTTTACAGTACAGATCCCTGACGAACTGTATGTACTGGTTTCCTCTGCCCTTCCAACTACCCGTCGTGATATGACCTGTACAGTGTTGAAAGCGACTTAAAAAACCCAAATAAATAAATAAATAAATTTGGATGGATTATTGATCAGTTCTGAAGCAAGGAGATATGCTTTCATTTTCTCTTTATCAGTTTTATGGTATTTTTGAAAGGACACAGTAGCATTATTCTGAGATTTAAGGGTTAAAAAATTTGGAGTGAAACTAACTGAGAGATGGTCGGAAAAAGCATCAGTGGTATGGACGTTGGAAATATTGTCATTGTTGGATTTAGTTAAAACCTGATCGAGGGTATGTCCGTGAATATGAGTAGGGAAATTAACTTTCTGAATTAAGTCAAATGAATTGATCAGTGAGTGAAAGGTTTTTGAATTTGAACATGTTGTTTCAAGGTGAAGATTGAAATCACCGATGATGGTCAGATTTTCTATGGTGAGGTGTATGTCCTCCAAAAGTGATTGAAAATGTTACAAAAAGGTAGAAGTACTTGATTTGTTTATTTGTTGTTTTACGTCGCATTCAACAGCCAGGGTCATATTGCGACGGGTAGTTTACAGGTGGAGGAAACCAGTGCAGACTGCACTGTAAACCACCGGGCATTGGCAAGTAACTACCAACTTTCCAACATGAAGCGCCCGGCCTCAGAGGTTGGAGACGAGAACTCTAACCGCTACACCACCGAGCCCCCTATAGAAGTACTTGAGGAAGGTGGTCTGTATATGTTTAAAAAGTAAAAGGATTCCTTGTTCAGGGATATCTTGATGAGGAAGTTTTCAAAGGTGGAGCAGGTCTTTGTAGAAACAACGGATGCATCCAGTCCATCTTTAACAAAAAACCCCAGTCCTCCGTCATGGCGGGCCACTCGAGGATGTTGATACAGACTGTAACCTGGTGGGGTGATTTCCGACAAGTTGGTGCTTTGTCTTTGACATGTCTAAGAGATCAGTATCATTGTCAGAAATAAATTTTGAATTGGCCAGATATTTGTTGTTTATTGATCTGATGTTTGCGTAGGTAATATTCAGACACTTGGGTGGTCCTGGGTTTGGGTTAATATCACCGGCAAGGAGGAGTAGGATGAATAGACGGAAGGGTGACAGAGCTGGTGGAATAAATACTGAGGACCTGAAGGTGAAATGTAAACAGAAGGTGGTGGGGGGGGGGGGGTTGAAGGGGCAGAAACTGACAAGATCAGGACATTGAATGGTTGAGTTAATGTGGTGCTGATATGCAGCAATGACTGGTTGGATTGCCAGTAGAATATGGAGAAAAATCATTTTTGAGAACTTGGGGGATTTTAAGTTTAAAAACTGAATATAAAATTTAGGGGATTCTGTGGTTAGTGGGTGTATATTGTGAGAGTGATGGTCCCCGATAATGCTGAATGTGAGCGATAAAAGGGGATCACACGATAAAATAGGCAATTTTTATGTGTAGTTATCTAATAATTTTGTCAAGATTACTTTTAAAACTAAAAACTTTTTTCGCTTTGGACTCATTCATTTAGAATCGAAAGCTCATAAAGATGTTTAAACATACATGTATTTATTTTTTTTAATGTGTACAGAGGCTACGATCCTAACCTTCACAGGTTAGAAAAGCTATTCCAACATTTCAATTTTGCATGGGACTATATATTTTTGGATGTATAGTGGTATTATAAAGTGAGCAAAGTATGGGATAAAATGAGATAGCTTATCTGACCAAATTAAAAAATACCAAATGTTTTATCCTCAATCTATGGATCTAAATTTGCTATATTGTTAGGATGTTTTAGATCATAAAATGATCCAAGATCCAAAAATGTGGACTCGCTAGATAAGGCATATTATTCACATCATCAAAATATAACCGTAAAGCTGAATGGTTTTTGTGTTTCACATCAGTTATTGCAGTTAGTGTTCAATCAATTAGCTTTCAGTAAAGAAATGTAAAATAAAGTATGAACATCATTCATACCTGTAGTTCACACTGCATGGATGACTTCTATTGTAGATACTGTCCCAATGTTTATTCTGTTTCTTTGAAGTCAAAACAACATCCATAAATTGCCTGAAGTATTGCATAATGTTTTCATCTGAAGGAACGTTAATGGAGCCATTAAATTCCTTCTTCAGTTTGTGCTTTAAAAAGTTTTTCCCAAAGAATGACTCAAGTCTTTTGAAAGGATGTCGCACAGTTAGAATGGTAAAGTAATTCTCTAGTTTAAAAAATGCTGTTTCAACCAGATTTTCATTTAAAACTCCCAGACCAACTTCTTGATAGCGTGATTTCGCAAATGTCCCCACATGAACTCCTTTGATTGGTGAATTATCAACAAAAAGGCTTCTCCAAGAGGTACATCCAGTTTTCTGAACAGGTTTTAATATTACATGGTGAATATCATCAAGAAGAAAGTCAGCCACTTTAATGTCATCCTGTGTAAGGCTCTTGAGGGGTTTTGAAAGGCCTAATTCTGAACACTGTGATTGCAAATGGGATATGCGTCTCTTTTGACGGTCTAACACCTCTACAAAAAGGTAAGATAAAAAAGTAAATTGAGGGTGGATTCTACGCAAATTTATAGTATTTTAATGTTGATTGTTTATTTCCCTATGGCCAAGACTATTGGTGCAGAACACATGTAACAATGAAAAAGACTCATACCCATAGTGACAGATTTAGAGCCTGTTTGATATGTGCCTACTTGTAACTTTTTACTTCAAAGTATGTCATTTTATATGGGTAAGTATGCTTTATCTCAATAATTAAAAAGGTTTTAAATAATTTGATATAAAACTATTTAGTAAATTCATGTTTTATGTTGAAAAGTGAAAATATCTAATTAAATAACTACATTTTATCCTCGTTCAAACTCAATTATATAACAATGATTTAGAAATATGAGTTTTCAAATTATCATATATTTTTGATTGAAAAGAATATGACAAACTGCTTCAAATGATAATATCTCCTAAACTCTATATCCCAAAGTACTCACAATTTTAAAATAAACATAACGTACATCTTATGATCAAAACAAATACAACCTATATCTTATCATCAAAACCACAAAACTCACATCAGTCCATGGCAAAAAAGAGTACAACAATGTGAAATTGTTACAAAAATCAACACTGCAACTACTGTCATTCACAGAAGAAATGTTACCACTTACCATATGTAAATCATTACTTATCTACTACAAACATCAACTCACTTCTAGATTCATTTGACTTCAAAAGTAACAATGCTTTGTATTCCCTTTCAGCACAACCTCACCTTCCTATCTCTTATTCAATGAAATGTAAAAAGTAAATACACAATTTTAAATCTATAAAAATACTCACACAACTAAATCCTTGTATTTACAGCAACATAACTATATACATGTGTATTACATTTACGGAGAAAGCATGTTAGTGATTTCTGGTTGCTTTCAATTTGTAACAGGAATAGACAAAAAGTAAAACCTCACAAATTTATTTAACAATTAAAAAAAATTATACAGTCAAGGCCGAAAGGGGCTTTGGTCTTCCAGCGCAAGCCACAAAGCCATCAGAGACAGCAGTAGTGAGCTGAAGCAGTCACCCATCCAAGTACTAATATAGCTAATTGCAGCTCAACCTTAGTGGAGAGACAAATACTCAACACACAACGCCACAATCCATGAAAGTCTGGATACCAAAAAAATGAAAAAAAAAATTCCAAGAAGTACGAGCCTCCCTGCATCTAATTGTTACCTGTATTGTACTGTGAAGGTCCTCAGTATCTTACTGGTTAGGAAGCTTGGTACTTAGTGTAATTTCACCTGCGCTTAGGTCTGAGTGTTTCCATTCAAAGTCATCATATATATTATCCTCCTTAGCAAAAGTTGGAAAAATGCTTACATCTGTTCATGTTACAAATTCTTATCCTTATTCATGGTAATATAAGAGGTCTTCCGTTGTTGCTCCTACTGGGCAGTGATGTGTCCATTAATGCTGGTCCAGTCAAGCTGGGAGTTCTGAATGCCACATCTATTAGGAACAAAGGTCCACACCTTGCAGGTATTGTGACTTCACAGGACTTTGACTCCCTTTGCCATACAAAAACCCATGTCCGGCTTTACAATACTGATGGTTTTCTGCAGTCTGTTACTCTTCCTGATTTTGTTTTTTGTCAAAGGCCTTGTCCTTCAGGTATTAGTGGTAGTGTTGTTTTTGTCATATTGACCACATAAAACTGTGTATCAGTCCTTTGAAATGGTGGTGTCAATAATGCACACTTGCTACACACTGTTGTCTCCCCCAGGATCATGTACTTGCAAATTATTAGAATAATTCATGTCATTTGTTGGATTCCTGGCATCCATCAACTCTGTGTATTACATTTGTTGTGATTTCGACATCCATGTTGATGTACCCGGTAACAGTCACAAATTTATGACATTTTTGGATGACAAAAGCAAGATTTTGAAGGTATCAGAAAACAAATAATAATAATAATAATAATAATATGATATGGGCAAAGCAATGTGTTACTAAGAGAAGGAATTTGAACAAAATGATGAGCAGAGCTTTCAGGCAAAGTTTTCGTCCACTTAAGTAAAATGTGAGCACCATGGTGCGCAAAAATAACATCCCTTCTTAAAATATGCTTATTCACATCAAACTTGAATCTGGAATGAGGTGTGATGTTAGACATTCTCAGGAATGCAAAGAACGCTAGCAAAAATACTGCTCTAAACAAAGTTGGGTCATCCAGTATGTCACAAGTTTGAGAAATTAGAGCCAATGTAGAGATATCAAAAGAGCCTCTATGAGTATGAGCAAATCCACTATTGATGAAAATGCTTCTAAAGTACTCAGTAATCAATTTATGTGAAACGACCTAAGGCTGCCATGCATATCTCTGTGCAGCTTTCTTCAGTGAAGATATGTAGTTTAATATGACCTCATGAGAAATTGAATTAGTATACAGGTACTCAAGAAATGCTAACAGAGAGTGAATCGAAAGTTCGACTGGCAATCCCACGAATGTAATGAAAGACAAATAAGGTCTGATGTGAGTGATGTGAGCACTCCTGGTAGCTGGTCTAAACGCACTCTTTGTTCTTTGCAATGCAGACTTTAATAGTGAGGTGGTAGGAAGATCCAGATCTGAAATTACAATTTAATATTAAGGTCAAAATAGCAGGCAGGTATGTTATGCCAAACATAGCTATCTTGCAATACCTTAAGAATCTCAAGATTGACTGGTTTTTCTGAATAAACTCTAGATAATGTCTCTGCTATGACATTATTAGTACCAGCAATATGAAGTATGTGTAGTTGTATGTCAAAAGTATCTGTAAGCAGCCAGATATTTCTTATACACAAACCTAATAAAGGATCCTTGGTTTTCACGGTCTCAACCACCTGAACCACCCCTAAGTTATCACAGAATATGGTAATAGCCGAGTGACGCCAATATTGACCCATGTCCTTAAAGCAATGACAATATTTAACATCTCGAGATGTACGATCTTGAGGTTTAAGTCCCCACAGTTTTGAAGAGGGGTAGCATACACTCTGTCCCTCCAGACTGCCCCCATATGGGTCAAACTGGCATCCAGGTAGAGGGATTGCTTTTGGTCAACTTGGTGTTTCTTTATGACTGAGATCCCGTTATATGAAGGCAAGAAGGTCAGAAACCATTGAATATCACTATGAAATTCCTTTGACAAACGTATGTTTTTAGCTTGAGTATTTTCTCCAAATACTGCCAGAATTCTGTTAATGAAAACCCTTGCAGGTTTAACACATTTCTGAATATAAAGCAACTTTCCCAATAAAGATTGATATTTCCTTCTCGAAATACAAGTTTTTGTACTAACCTCTAAGCAGATTGCATATATGTCCTCCAATTTTTCTTGTGAGATACTGATAGTATTATTGTACACATCAATATCAATACCTAAACAGGTCAAGCGTTTCATGGGAGGGGTCAATTTTTCACAATTGATAGTAATACCGAGTTCTTCCAAGAGCTCACACAGTCGTGTGAAAGCTTGCTGTGCCTTAGATTTAGGGACCACTGCTATGTAGTCATCAATATAGCAATGTAATCTTATACCTTCCTTAGCCATAATGAATGATATTGCGTCTAACAAAATTTGAAACGACGCAGACCCATGCGTCCAGCCGAATGCAATTCCTACTTCAACGTAGAACGCATTATTCCATTTGATCCCAATCTTAAGGCTATCAGCCGGGTATACTCTAAGATTCCTAAAAGCGCGAGCCACATCCACTTTGAATAACATGCATCTTCCGTGCATTCTATTATATCTCTCGCAATATCATCCACCGTGGGGACTTCAATATGAAAGGAGAGCCGTCAAAGTTGTCTTTGTCTACATGGCTATTCACAGAACAACCATATGGGTGTGATAAGTTTAATATAGTGCACCTTTTGTCAGTGTCCTTAGCGCTAGTCAACAAAGGGGAACAATGAAATTGTTCATGGCTGATTTCATTTACTGGGCCCAAAAGCGTCCCTAGGCTTATTTCTTTGTTGATGTACTCTTGTACTTGCTTCAGATCAATCACTATAGTTATTTGACCTTTCATTAATTAACTTCTCTGCATTATTTAATTCAATACCACTACCAAAACAAAGTTCATATATAAAGTCTGTATCATTGATTTTACAAATGTAATATTCATCATTAAACAAGTTAGTCATGTGTTCGTACAGATGAACACTGTTATTTATTTCAATTTGCTGGCCCAAACTTATGTTAACTTGTTCAACATTACGTCTATTTACAGGTTGTTGAAAGTCATATGAAGTTGATGTGATCAAAGGGGGGTCAGGGGTCTGACTAAGATCCTATTTACTTGTTGCTACTTTATGTTCCTGGCTATGACCCGAGCTACGAGAAGCACATCTACATTCAGGATGCATCAATGATCGTCCCTGTTTATGACAATATGTACAGTAATGCTTGTAGATTCCGTGATGATTCTCATTGGTACAGCTACCTTCGTTGTAAAACTTACAAACTTTGAACTTCTGACCATTCTGAGTTACACTGTTGGAATTAAGCACTGCCAGCTGCGAGTTACCTATTCTATTGAGAGACCACTGCATGGAATCAGTCCAGGATAGCCTTCCTTCTTCTATGTCCGTTATGGATACCGCCCAACCTGAACGTACCGCAGGCCAAGGTAGAGATACCGCATCACGCATTGCCATCAAAACTTGTGTTAAAATGTTATTTAAAGTTGTGTTGTCCTCTACCAACAACATATTATTTAACTGACCAGAGATCCATTGGGCCATGTTGAGCTCGTCATAAGCAGGTTTCTTATGATGTGAGTTTGACACCAAGCCTTCATTGGGCCATCTGTACTAAGGGCTCACTAAAGAAGTATCTGTCACATTATAACGCCCAGACTTCTTTCTAATACTGCTGGTCTTACCTGGAAAGGTTTCCTGGTCAGCCCGGTCTTCATATTGAGCCAGCAAATGTGAGACACTTGAAGAAATTGATGGTATTGATCTCATCACGTCCAATCTGGGGGCCACTGCATCCTGCGCCACTTGGGTTTCAACCCTAGCACTACTGGGAATAGGCTGAGCAAGTGGAGCATTTGTCATCTGAGTACCAGTAAGACCTGGGCGCATACTGGGTACTGACTGTGTAGTGAAGGTACTTGCCTGGGTAACGGTTCCATGTCCCCTTCTTTGTTGAATATCAGCTGGAAAACCGGCTATTTGATGTTGTGATGTAGGTGATACCATGGGTGTAGAGCTAACACTACCTTGCCGCTCTAGGTTGTCCATTCTTTTACTTAAAGCTTGATTGGATGCATCAATCTTATGTAGCATTTCTAGGATAGCCTGGTTAGACGACATACCTTCTTTGTGATATTCTTGGGTTTTCACAGTAATATCAGTATTTCCAGCCCCGTGTGTTGCAGATTGGGTGTGTGTGACCTGAAGGTACGAATCGTCATTCACTGTGGTGACATTCTTCTTATCAGGTTTATCTATCCCATTTTTCACTTTCATGGAAGCTAACACTTTCTTCTTGCTTGTAGTAGCAGGCGATTTCTTCTTAGTTAAAGGCCTTGTTTGCAATAAAACACTAAAATCAATGAATGCTTGTAAATCAGAAAACAATTTTTTATCCATTTGTTTACCCTTGAAATTCAAATTTCAAAATGGCTATGCTGAAAGTGAACCCTAACTACAAAGAGGGATGACTTGAGCACGTGATAGTTACCAATGAAAAGGAAATGCCTAGAATGTAAGGTAGGACGAAACTGAGTTAGCAGGCCCCTTTTCAGGCCATACTATGCAAACTGGAAAGGAGGTGCTTTGGCTTGATCTAAACATTTGGTTACAAAGGCATTAAACACTTGTTATAAGAAGGACATTCTCTTGACATTCTTAAGACAGCCTGTTATAACGTGTATACTAAACAGTGATAATAACAGAACAATGTTATAAAATTGGAGGCCAATTTCGCTTTTTTATAAATGGCTTCAACTGCAAAAGCCACTAGGATAAAGCACTTTCAGGGCAATATAGTATCAACCTCACTTTCTGGAAAAATATTTGAGAAAACAGTTACTTCGTTTTTGATATTATACATTTTAGTGAGACAAAAAAGATTATTTTGGGTAGAAGTCGAAGTTCCATGCACTAAATAACCAAGATATGTTTGGTAGTCTGCCTGGTTTAAAAGTGAACAATGATAAAGAAACCAAAGTAATAAGTAAAAAAGACATTTTTGAAGGAGAAATAAAAGGTTTTTGTAAGATTGGACCAGGACCAAACAGTGTTTAAATTGTTAGGACTATATTTTATTTTTTCAGGAAACTTATCAGATATACCAAATCAGAACTACCCTTTAGCCATAAAGAAGGCGATTTCTATTGTTAATCAGTGGAAAATAAGACTACTTACTCCAATTGGACGTATTGTATTATTAAACATTGATACCTCCTCAATTCAATCATATATTTTCATCCATTATAACACACAAATCAGTTCTAGATAAAATAAATAAGTGAGTCATAAATACAGAATAATACAGCTTCTCCTTGGTTCAAATTGTTCTTATCCACAACAGGTAACCTTGAAAATATACAATTACTGGGTGGAAACAGGTGTTCAGCAGTTTGTATAAAAATTCACAATCCTTTTTGGAAGCATGTTTTTACACAGTGACCAGACTTCTGCTCAAATAAAAGCGTCAAACAAACTCTGAAGTAGTTGAAAATTGTGTCGGGTTCAATAGGCTGATATCTAAGGAAACATTATTCCTACAGAAGTGGTATCGCAATGGGATTAAAATTGTTGAAGATTTAATTGATTCTACTGGAAACATTTTGATACCAGTAAAAATCTCAAGAACTTTTAACATTCAAATAAATTTATTTAATTACTATAGAATAAGAAGTACTATGAGGAACTTTCTTGAATAATATAATAAATGTAGAGATTTAAGTGTAACACGTCCTTATGTATTAAGCCATGTCAAAATACTACTAAAGCAGGATAAAGATGAACAACCATTTTGTATAGAAGAACTTAAACATTTTCCTAATAATTCTCCACTGTGCATGGGTTTTTGGAGACAAACTTTAAACTTGGCATTAACTGATGAAAAGTGGACCAATTTGTACAAGGCATGTTTGTATGTCATATTTGACAATAGCATTAAGTGGTTCCTATATTAAATTAAATTAGTTTATTTCATACAAAGTAAAAAAGTACAGATATGAACACATAATGTAAGCTATTTACAAACAGTTAAACACAAGTAGTAAATGTAATTGTACATATGCTTCATGATGAGCACAGAAAAGTAATCATATCATTTAATTCAAAAAAAGTAAAGATAGAGTTTGTTGAATCTCTGAGTGACAGTAGATCCCTAATATTACCAGCTACTTTTTCTTCATAGTCTGCCTCTACACTCACATCAGAGTCAATTTCATATTCTGGCAGCGTATACCTCGGGGTATGGAAAACATCACTTAATACTGTTAAATTATTACTTACAGATGATCCACTACCCTCCATTGCCAAGCGAGCATGCAAACTAATGCAGTAATTGTTTGTAGTATACAAATGTTTAAGGAACTTAATGAATCTTTTATACAGTTGCATATCTACAGGTATATCATTAGCAATCCAGTGCAGTAAATTACCATGACATAAAGGACTGATTTTTAACAACCTTTTCACACATACTCATCCAGGCAGAAGTTGATCGACGCACAAAGCATTTGACAGACTTGAATTAATCAGGCAAGTTAAAGTCACAAAGAGGTGGAAATGATACAGCGTGGGTCAAAAGGCAGGTGCCATGGCAACAAAATTGTGTATTGGGGGAAGTAACAAAAGTAGGATTTCATATGACAATTTGAGCTGGTGTCAATGGGTGTCAGGTTTTGCTATGATAGCTAGGGAAGAAAGTAATGTAGACACAAAAATTGCCATACTTGATTACTTGAAATTATGAAAGACTGAAATCATGGAAGACGCCAACGATTTCAGCTGGCAGTCTGCAAAAACATCACATGCTGTCTTATTATGTAGGAGAAAAAGGTTGAATGAGACCAAAAAATGATAGGATTAGGTGTGCTCATGCACAAGACTCCCTTCTCAGATCAGTAGCATTAGTAGCAAATCAAAATCTGAAACAAAGACAGCTGTTTGTCGTTTCTATCAGAGGGGCATGTGTCAAAATCAAAAAGACCATGAAACTGGGGGAACCTTTTATAAACATGTGTGTGTCACCTGCTGCACAATGATTAAACAGTACAAACACATGGCTAAAGATTGTTGAGTTTCAGTAACAACAGGGAAAAAATGCATAGAGCACTGCCTAAAGGCACTGCATATGTTTGTAAATAGTTCTCACAATTATCAAAAGTACTGTAAAAGTTTATTCTAATGATTTGGAAAAATGGTTGTAGTTCAAACTGGAGAGTGGACTGGGCTAGGTTCATAGGTAAGACATATGCTCAAGTATTCAAAGCTAATAAACTTGCAAAAATTACCTTAAAGATTACAGCCAAAATCAAACAAAGTTGAAGTCAAAACACAGTTCAGACAAAAGTTTTTGTGCACAAAGGTTCTGCTGTCCCAGTCCGCTCGTCAGTTAGAAAAAAATGATAAAAATGTCAGAAATATGGTATGTAAAAATGGTGTAAACACAACAGGTTCAAAAACACTCCCCAAAGTTTGTCTAAAGTATGGCAAGTTCCATTGTCAAACCAAAAACAGATTTGTACTGCTTGCCTCTTCTGTGGAGGGTCAAGAAAATACTAATGAAAATACTCCATTATTGAAAACCGATTGAAAAGTTCACTGAATAATACAAAAAAACATACAAATGCAGCACAAAGTGACCAAGGTCCCCAATAAACCAGTTATGGGTCTGGTTTTCAAAGCATGTCAAAAAACTCGTTGGCGAAAATTGTCAAAAACATGCAAAAATGTGCTCAGACAATGACGTGCTAGATGACAAATATGATTTAGCATTGCAGACTAAAACTAAAAATAAGATCAAATTGAAACAAGCCAGTGAGGATCCCAGTTATCAGCTATGGGATCAACAGAATTAGAGTAAATTTGGCTTCATACCATTAGGTCCTCTTTTCCTTGAATGTATCAATACAGAATATACAGAGTCACCTGGACGTCTGATTGTGTGTAGAGATATATTGTTCTAGGTCATAATGCTTCTTAAAAGGCTTAACAGGATGTATTCCAGGCGCTGTTGTCTTCCACCTCCTAGCTGGGCATTGGTGGAGGTTGGCATCTACCTCGTTCATTTACATATATATATATATATACATTGCTTTCATTAACAGTATCAGTAACTTTTTCATTAGGGTCACCTTATCTTGGCTATAAGTAAGTAGTAAACATCATTTTAATCTCTTAAGGCCACCTTAGGTTGAATGCTCATTTTAAGTTGAGTAACTTTCATAATAGAGTGACTTTATGGTGACAGTAACTTAGTTGAACAAGTAATCTTTACTTTGAGGTGGCCTCATACTCAGCTTCTTTTAAAGGTGACCCTAATTTACAAAGTTGCCTTTAGTATTGTACATAATAATAGAAAAATAGAAATAAAATATTAATAATCCCATATGGGTGTTATTACTTGTATACATTATCAGAGTTACATATTGTCATGGTTACATATGGTCATGGTTATAGGTAGGGGCACTGTGACTTGACCTTGATGCCATGGCTTGTGAAACTGTACAGCAGAAGATAACTCACAAAGGAAGAGAGAATGGCAAAGTATGGGATATCTAGAGGCAGGAGGGTAATGGTGAAAGCGTTTGGAATTCGGGCAAGCAGATTCAGGATCTTACTGGACACATTGATCAAAGACTGGAGGTTGTTAGAGTAATTGTTTTGACATGTGTGTATTGCACAATTTGCTGAGGACACATCAGGATGGAGCAAACAGGGCATCCACCACAGCAGATGACATAACAGCACTACAAAATGAACAGCATGAGTATGTGTCAGATGACAACTACAGGAATCCTTTGAGAAATGCCAAACGTCAGCGAGACCTACTGAAAAATTACTTCAATCATCTTGGTGCATTGGCTGGGCAGAAGGAAAGGATCTGAGATGTGTCAACCAACTACTCTGAGTGCAGAAGAAGTTTTTAAACTATTGCACAAGACCCAGAATACTGTTGAATAACTTAACACAAGTTATGTAAAAATGTCCCACATTAAACCTCAAAATTTGTAAACCTTAAAAGAAAAATCTTTTGAGAACTTCTAAAGTTTGTCATAGGTCAAAACTGAAAAAGGTCCAATCCAAAGGTCAAAATCATTACCAAAAATGTAAAAGATTCTTTAAAGTCAAAGTGTTTCCGATAATTTAAAAAATTTTTTCTGGAGCCCAAAGTTTTATTTTTTGCCACCCATTTTTTTGGCAAAAGTCTGTTTTTTCTTCAAGTTGTTATCAAAAAAATTATAATCTTTTAAGTCAATGTTTAATTTTTTAATTTTTTACATCAAATTTTCAATCACTCACTCATAAACTCATTTTGGTTTTTGTTGTATTTGGGGGTTATGTGTTTTGTGTGGGATGGTGTAATGCTTCTTGTTTTTGGGACTTTTGTTAAACATGCAGCTATTAATTTGTTTTGGATTATTCTGGTGGTGCTGAGAAGGGCATATTAATCAGCAGTGATCCTGAAAAGGACGGATTGTAGGTAAGTGCAGTAGGTCTACTAGTGCTGCTGCTTGGGCTCAGATGACTTCTGGGAGGGCATGGGCTGGACTACCTCCTGTGGAAGCTCTGTGTAGTGGTGGTTGGAGGAGAGGCAAGCTGTTGATGCATGTTGCTTAGTGCTAGCAGGTGAAGTGTATCCATCTGTGGGTAGCTCTTGACTGACTCGATACTCCCAAAATGCTAGAGAGTCCTGAGATGTTGTGTGCATTTTTTTCACCTATGATGGAGGCTAATAATGGTGGTTTGAAATGTAGGATGTCTGCTGCCCTCTTGGCTACTGCTGTCCTCTGAGTACTGCTTGGTTCTCCTGAATGAGTTGAATGGCCTGGCTTGCTGGCATCTGAGTTTTGCAAGACGTATTCCCTGGGAATATGCAAGATGTATTCCCTGGCAGCTTGTGCTGGTCGGTGTGGTTGTTGACAAGTCTGTGACATATATATGGAAGTGGCACTGGATCTCCTAGAAAGTGTAATTGCTGTGGTGGACTGGTCCTTTCCTCTGCCCTGCTCTGGATCCCACTTAAAAGTTTTAGAGCCTCGTTTTTGAACATTTGAAATTCTCTTTCTTGTAAAGCCTCAACCCAAGATACCAGGTAGTTGCAGAAGGCTGTTCTGGTGGTCTCCTGCCTTAGCACAGCATGATTTTCATCTGTGCAAAGTGGTCCATGACATGCTGGTCTGTCGTGTGGTGTCTGATTGCATGCTATAACTATAGGTCTCGGTTGAACCTGTGGAGATATTGTGTGCTGGGGCTCTAGTTGCACTGGCTCCTCAGGCCAGGGACTTGAAGGCTGAATATTTTTTAAGTCCCTTGCGTCTGATGTGTGTCTTCAAGAAGGTAAATTTATCCAGAATCAAGTTTTGCCCCTCTGTCATTTCCATATGAATCTGGCCAGACATTGACTAGATATCTGCCACTGTGGCCTAGCGGGTAACACACTTGTCTAGGAACTCAGAGGACATGGGTTCAATCCCAGGTACAGGCAGATACATAGTGGCTCGGATGACCACTTAAAATGGCGGTCCTCTGTTATTAGGTCCTATCCCCAGTGGCAGGTTAAAGAACCTCAAGGACGTTGATAAATGGTCATCCTTGAGCCTCTATCTTCCAGTTAGGAGAATGTCAGTTACTTGTGAGTTGGGGCTGTACCTGTACAGTCGGATGGGTTAAATAGCGCTTTGAGTCCTGTAGTATATGGAGATATTGCGCTGAGTATAAATACATAATAATAATAATAATAATAGATAAGTTTTCCATAGTGGATCCTTTGTTATTCGACAGGTGGTGGTACTGGCAAACCTCCCCCACAGACATTCCACCACTGCCTTATCCTTAAAATGTTTATTGATCTTGTCTTAGAGCTTGTTATGATCCTTGACAACGGCCACAATAGCCTCCTCATCTGAGTCTGTTAAATAAATGTTCGCCATATGTCCTTTCTCGCACCTGGATTACGATTGAGATGTGCCTGCCTCTCTTCCAGTCTCTTTGTCCATTTCACTCTCACTCCTCTCAGGTCTTGGTCTCTTTTCGGCCACTCCCTCCTCTGTGTGTGACTATGGAGTTTCTGTCCTCCTGGCTTTCTTCCCCTCCCCCCCTCCCTCTGTTGTTTCCGTGCCTCTTCCCCCTCTCTCAATAATCTTTAGTTCCCACTGCTCTGTATATCAGCAGCTATATCTCCTAAATCAAACTCCTCATCTGAGTCTGTTAAATAAATGTTCGCCATATGTCCTTTCTCGCACCTGGATTACGATTGAGATGTGCCTGCCTCTCTTCCAGTCTCTTTGTCCATTTCACTCTCACTCCTCTCAGGTCTTGGTCTCTTTTCGGCCACTCCCTCCTCTGTGTGTGACTATGGAGTTTCTGTCCTCCTGGCTTTCTTCCCCTCCCCCCCTCCCTCTGTTGTTTCCGTGCCTCTTCCCCCTCTCTCAATTCTCTTTAGTTCCCCCTGCTCTGTATATCAGCAGCTATATCTCCTAAATCAAACTCCTAAATTTATAAAAAAAACAGAAGCCTACCTAAAATGATACCAGATGTAATCCATCTGATGCCTAAGCCCAAATGATGAATTGCAAAAACTGACTTGCCTTATATAGAGATTTACAGAGATTGCATAACCGACAAGCCGTGGGTTTGTAAAATGAAGCCGTCCTTTCCTACACACTTGTCTGTTACTATAACTGCCTTGTCAGTTTCTCCTTACGGCCTGTCCTGGTGTGTTCCCAGAGTGGTTTGTCATTGTCCTCCTAATCTGTTATTGGAGAGTTTAAAATACCCGTTCCCGTTGTGACTGGTACTGCAAAGTGTAAGAATGACGTCATCAGCTCACAGGTAGAACTTGTAGCTTGAAGTTTTACAACGTGGAGGAGGTGTTTTGAAGTTCCTCAAAGCTGATAAAGTAAAACTGGTTTTCTAGCTTTTATAACAGATTACATACATGAATATTGCAGAAAAGATGGAGTATAATATGTGTTTAAACCTTATTTATATAAAAAATTAAATCAGGACAACCTTTCCTGGTAAAAAGTGATGTTTAAAAAATCTTGTAAAACCTTGGTATTTCTGTATAAAACTATGGCCTATGAAGGTGCGAACTATTTAATACTGGTATGGGTGTGAGCATGGAAAAGTTTTCATGTGTTTTGCATGTTTAATGAAACTGTATGTTAGTGTTGACATTTTTGCTGTGGGTTTTATTACCATATGTGTTTTACTTTTTAAGGTGATGAATGTGAAAGTGCAATGTTTTGGTCATTTGTGAATTAACAATAAAATTATAAATATAAAAAAGTGAATATTTAGTCCCTTCATTCTCATCAACACCAGACGTGTATTTTAACTGAAAAGCCCCTCAACTGGAACGTATACCTGTACTTGTAGTTTTGGCGTACAGGTCATCACGTGTACGGGCATTTTAAACTCTCTATTGACTCTGTGGTTGAAGACTTGTAGACTTCCCGTCTTGAAGAGTTCGTGTTTGGCTACAGCCTGTCATGAAGTGTGTCTAGGTACTGAACCAGGAGAGGCTGCTAGTTGCAAAGTTATCGGCAGAACACTACAGTTGTATATTAATTGACAAAAGTCCAGAAACAAAAAAAAAACAAAAAAAAAATTGAAAAAGATCAAAGCTTACACTTTAAAAGCAATGGATGACAAGGCCTGATAAACACAGCTTAATACCAAACATTTGTTAAGGTTTACTTGCCAGATTAGTTTGACACAAAGGAGAAACTAACCCAGCCTAGCGAGCAGATGAAGAAGCAGATGCAACTGACTGATAAGTGCAAAAATTCTATCACAGATTGGTTAAAAACAACAGCTTCACACTTTACTAGATCAAAATCTATGACAATATGGACCAGTGGATTCTGACTACCTTGTAGTTCCTTGACTTGCAGTATAGTTACTGAAATGTGTAAAAATTTATTTGGTGCATATATTTAGTTATAACCTCTGTGTCTGTCCACGCTTCTTCCTCATCTGTCTATTCGGTGTGGAAGATAGTGGCAAAAGATACAACCACCCAGATAAAAGGTTCCTGGAGGTTCATCAATACTACCCATCAGTACACAAATTCAAAACACTCTTTGGTCAGAGTTTTGCTTTTGACGCTCCCACACCTTGGAATAATCTGCCTGATGATATCCTTTCTGCCCCAAATCTGGACTTGCTTTAGGAAAAAGCTAAAATCACATCTCTTTGATAAGGCTTTCCCACCTTAACATGTAAACTTTGTGGAGCCTCTGTGATGTCAACCTGGCTATGTCTATAGAATGATGATTATTGATTATGTACCAGATGTTGCGCCTTAGAGTCTGCCTTGGCAGAGATTAAGTGCTATAAAAGTTCAGAATAGAATAGAATAGTCTCAGCACCCTCTACCTCTGTAAGTCAAAACAAAGAACTAACCAAGTAAGATAAAATACGAGCTTCTGGAAAATTTGAGACTAGTGCCCAGATGCTAGAGAGATGGAAGCTAAGGTTACTGAGTTTTGAGGCTCAAGTCAAGTGGCCTGCATCCTGGAGGACTTTATTAGTAATGCCATGTCCAAGATCCACGAGTTTGTCAGCTACCAGTGACCTGATAAACCTGGCACGTCAAGAGTAAGAGGATACTATCAACAGTGGCAACCAACTGGAGGACCTTTGTCACTGGCAGAGGCAGATGGAGCAACAGAAAAGGCAAATGGAGCAGTTGGATACACCGGACTTACCCATTTAACATTTGCGTCAGCAAACCACTGTTTTTTTTCAAAGCAGTAGTTACTTACTCTAGCATAAAGACAGTAGTCAAAGACACCATGCAGATACACGAGTATCAGTAATCCAAACCACATCAGGATTTAGGTATATGGCCAACCCCTAAACTTTTTTGTATTTCTGTTAGATTTAAATGACTCCAGTGGGGACATCATCAGTGCCTTGATTGACACCTTGTAGTAGCAGAAAAAAGAGTTTAATGGCTGCATATATTAAAGAGTATTTCCCTTTAAATTTGTACTTCTTGCTGATGGCTAATTTCCAAGAGACTGTATTATAATGGACTACTGGTTTTGTTATATTTATGTAGTCTTAACAGAAACAATATATTTGTAACAATAATATTTTGAAATAACTTTAACCCTCTTTGTACATCAGATTGTGACACGTTTGCTACTTTCTGTCCTGGGGTAGGGTAAAAGTTTTATCAGGATGAAAATTTGGCAGCAATTTCGTTCCACTCATTGCTAATATTTAGATAATAAAAACATATACCTAATACACAGAAAAAAATTATACCACTTTTGCAAAATGAGAGAAATCATGTTTTATCCCACACAGAAGCTGTACAGAAGACTATTGTATCTCTCCCCAGTAGCTAGGGAATATAAGGCGATAGCCAGTCTACAGCTAGGATTGATTACTCATCTGTGTTAGATATTTTGCTTTTCTACTTAGGTCCCACTCTGTCAAGAGCTTCTTTACACATGGTAGGGTCCATTATAATAAAGTCACAGAAGGTAATTGAGTCATTCTTTTCCACTTTATCACAAGCTTGTTATAGCGGTCATAGTCAGGAATCGAGATCATGAAATCTAGATTAGGAGGCACTCGGGGAAAAGAGGCAACCTCAACTCAATGTTAATTAATCTTTCGAGTTCTCAGTAAAATCTGTGGATTAACTTTCTCTTTCTTCAGTTCAACGTGGCTCACCCCCCTCTTAGTTTACGGCAGCAGGATCTCCAAATTTGAATTTATTATCAGTTTCTCATAGCCAAATTCCTACTGATACTGTTATTTGTGGGAAAATTGCCAAAAGTCTGTACAGGTTCGCTGAATTTAATTAATACATATATTTTGTTCAGGTTTCATTTCAGCATCATTGATGGATATCATACATATGTGTATGTTTCATCATGTGAATTTTGATGACTTTGAAATTGCCTTTGAAATTGCCTTCATTTCCATGAAATTATATTATCGCCCCTGAAAAACAATTCTAAAAAGTTTATTCTTTTGGTTTTATGTTGGTAAAGTATTTATTATCCTAATTTCTAATTGTAAAAGTACTTATTACTTAATTTTTATCTATTGACAGACAGCAGAGATGATAATCATTAAGCCAGAACAATGGGAAGAACCAATTGAAGGTCGGCACCATGGCCAAAGACCGAAACAAGACAAGAAAACTAGGGTGGGTATGCTTTTTCAAAGACATAGGTTTTCAATATCTTCCTCAGTGAAGAGAGAGATTTGGCTCAGCGTACATTATCAGGCATATCATCCTTGGGTCATCATATGCCAAGCTGAGGCCAAAATATTTTTAGACTTATATATTGATGCAAAGTGTGGGACCCCAAACAAGTATGCCATCTGATTGACAATTTCTTTAGACACTATGTCTTGGGTTAAGGAAAAGGTTCAAAGCATTTAAGGTAACCATTTTGTACGAACATGGACACCAGTAGAGCTGTCAGTTTGTCTAGATGTTCCATTGGACATACTAGGAACTGTGGACTTTGTAGAGGATTTCCTGACAGTTACATTTTGGACATTGTATTTCATACATTGAATATTACTCTCTTGAATTTTATAATATCTGCTGTAGCATTCATTGATTAACTGTATATATATCTTGCATGTCATTATATGAAATGTATACTGTATTTTTCTGGTAGAATGGTTTTATTTATATGAGTGTTACATATGATTAAAAGTGTCTTACATGTGGTGAAAGTTAGAGAGGAGTGAAGTGTGTACTGGATGATATTTTAATGTCAATTTTCAGGTGAAGTTTTGTGAATATTTTAACCGAACTTGTATACACAATAAAGATATTTTTGTAAAACCTTTTACTGACCCTCAATTAGAACTTTGTAACAATGCTACTAGTAAGTGTTTATTATAGAGCTATTGCAATAAAATAAACTGCTTGGCGTCATAACTTGGCACACAGCTCACCTTGACACAAACTGGATCACAGAATATTGCTATCAGTTTAACTCATGCACCTCTGAATACCAAATTTGGAAAGTCAAAGTGACGAGCCATAAAGATTACAAAGGTTTCATTCTTGAGATATTTCTAGAGCTATTAGAGATATTTCTAGAGCTCATTTCTATTACAATAAAATCTACTGCTAGGTGCCATAAAGTGGCACTCACCTCAACTTATCACAAACTGGAGCACAGAATATTTGTCAACAGATATAAAATAAATATCTTCATTAATATCATTATCCAAATTGTGCAAAGTTTGAGCAGTGATTTGCAGTAAAATTATAACCTTTTAGCAGGCACAGAAAAAAAAAGTGTTTTATTACAATTCTATGCTAGAAAATTGCATTTGTATCATGTCAAATATTTTATTGAAAAGAAACCTAAGTGTAAATCTTAAATAATTGAAAATAGCTGTCAGGAGTAGGCAATATTCACTTTTTAGCCATGATGTTTACCAGGACTCTGTTCTATATGGCAATAGGTGTAAATGATTTCCTAGACGCAAGAGTCAAAAATAAATAAAACTGACATGTATTCACATTATATTTATGAGATAGTGTGTTATAATAACACAAGAGCTCTGTACTGTAGCTCCTACATATTTTTGTATTTTTGAATTCAAGAAGGAAATAAGTTACCTGTCCACTGAGGCTCATGTGTGTGAAATATAACCTCATAATTTGTGATGAGGTCAGATTTGGTCAGCAGCAACAGAATTGCAGCAGTAAACACGCCAATTGCAAATAATAAATTTATGTTTTTAAAAATATAAGCACTATTCTTCTGTCTAAAATCCATCTTAGTTTGTTTACTATCCTTGCTGAAAATAACACAATATTAAGTATGTTAATATCGTTCAACACATCTGATTTAAACCAGCAATGATGCATTGCTGGTAAAGAACTGTTTATTATGCAATCTATCCTTTAATGACAATTGACAGTACTCAATGAATTATTTTTTTTAAAAAAACAATTATCTATTTTTTAAAACAAAATATTTTTTTGTATGTGGGCATGTAATCATTCATAGCTATAACCTATAGAATTTGAATCAATCATATTTTTATTACAGTATTTTGTCATGAGCAGTGCATAATGTGAACTTTCCAAGTAAGAGGTCTTATAAACTCATTAATACAAATTTGTTGTAGCATAGGTATTGTCACAAAGATGCAAAACAGTACATTTATTCAAATTTAACATTAAATACTTGGATAAGAAATGCCTGTATGCAACTGAAACCACACAAAATTTTCAGTCCTCCATCTGAGACACTCTTAACAGCCCATAATAAACCAATCTGGCCTGAAACAGTCCTATCTGCCTACTTAATATTTAAAAAAGTTGGTGTCATAATTTGTCATTTGATCGATTTGGTGTTGACTAACACAAAAATATCTGTATCCAGATATTCAGAGAAATGGTATACATATTTATTTAGATTTCGATTTATTTGTTGTTTTACGTCGCGTTATACAGCTTGGGTCATATTGCGGTGGGTAGTTTACAGGTGGAGGAAACCAGTGCATACTGCACTGTGAACAACCGGGCATCGACAAGTAACTACCAACATGAAGCGCCTGGCCCAAGATTTGAACCAGCGGCCTCAGAGGTTGGAGGCGATAACTCTAACCGCTACACCACCGAGCCCCCTAAATGGTATACAGGAGTAATCTTTTCAAGCATAAATATAAAAATTGATCTCTAATTTATTTAGTTATTACTTGGGGTTTTACGTCTCTGTCAACACTGTACAGGTCATATCACAATGGGTAGCTGGAAGGGCAGAAGAAACCAGTACATACAGTTGGTAAAGGTTCTGCACTGTAAGCGGTCGACTTATGGCAATCAACTACCAGCTTTCCCACTTGAGGTCGAGTCGGAAGTGTACCTTGATCTCAGAGGTGTGAGGGGTGTTACCACCATGCTCCCCAAATTGATCTTTTGTTACAGCTTCTGGATAAGGCAAATCTGGGCTCATGCTGCATTTTAACATATTATTTTTATAAACTGTAATTCTTATCATTTACAGTGTTACAAACAGTAGCCATGACAAGCTATGTTATATATCTTTTGAAGTGTCCTTTTACCATATTGTCAATACACAACTGAGTTAACAGTCTTCTATCAGGGTTTTCAGTAATACAATTGACTGTTCTTTTCTCTTTAACACTTTATATGGACCATGATATCTGGTCTGCAGTGTATTCATATAGTCAGGTAATGACACTAAATGTTCATTTGCTGGATTGAGAACACAGTTCTGTGACTTCCTATAAGCAATTTAATTTTTATTGGGAATTTTTCTGATTTTGCTGTGCCAGCTCATGCGCCTTATCAAGGTACTTCTACACTTTGAGACGTCTATCAGGTTTAACCTGAGCATTCTCATATAATCAATTTTCTTTCAATAACTTGAGAGGACCACAGAGCAAATGACCAAAGACAAACTCAAAGGGACTAGAACCTAAAGACTCTTGAACTAATTCCTCAACTGCAAATAACAATAAGCTTATGCTTTCCAATCTTTTCAACATACTGTTATCATATTTTTTAAGGTTTAATGGAACCTTTCAAGTGTATCTTGTGATTCTGGGTAATAAGAACTAGATTTAACCTGTTTGGCACTTAGCTAAAATGCAACTTGCTGACATAAAATTGGATCCTTGATCTGATTTGATCTCTTTTGGTAGCCAACTAAAGTAAAAAAATGACTAAGGCTTTTGAGATTTTTGGTGCTGTTATTGGATCTCATCTACTCTACTATCTATTAATCTAACCGATTTGAATAGAGGAGTTAATTAAGGGTCATGTTCCTGTTCCGAAATCAATTTAGATTTATGAAAAGATGCATCTGGTCAAAAGATCCAATCTATGTAAATTACAGTGAAACCAAAATAGTGCAGCCATAATTGTATCAAACACCAGTCAATACACCGGTTAACTCCAAAACATACTCATATTACCCTGGATCATCTCCTGGCATTCTCTGTGATGCTTGACCCCTCTTCTGTCTCTTGATACTGAAATTGGACGACTGCTTTTGTTGCCCCTTAGAGTTCTCTTTGTATTGGGAGATTAAGAGCTCAGCCAGTTCAGCCATAATGTTGTGGTAGGCCCCTGTCTCCTCTCTCTGTAGTAGCCATGGCCTGACCCACATGTTGTGCCTTCATCTAAGTCTCTATCTGGCTGGTGGTGGTGGAGGTGCTGCTGCTGGTGGTGCTGGTTGATGTAGAAATAGCAAATACATCATTATATGTAACTGAATTAAACTAAGAAAGCCCTAAATTGTTGCTGAAGCTGTCTTCCATTGAAAGGTGGCATCCTGTTGTGTTCCTAGAAAAGTAATGCTAATTACATCCCGGAATTTATATATATATACCCAGAAAATCCAGTTTTTTTGCAAAACCAGAATCGGCCATCTTGGTCTAGGGAACACTGAGGAGGCCTCAGGATGCCTGAGGAAGCTGGGACTTAATCGGGTGTTAGTCGGGGCTTACTCCCAGGAGGCCTGAGGCGTCCTGGGACCCAGTCGGTATGTCTATGACAAGATCGTGGTTCAAACCGACCAGAAAAATTCTTAGTCGTAAAACAGCCGGGAACTGTGTGGGGCCTCCTGGGACCTCCTCAGGCTTCCTGAAGCCAATGTGCATTTAATCCCAGGCTTTAATACCGATTCTGTATTCCCGCCCATTTTAGCTTTTTTTTCACCGATTGTCCACGATTAAGGGTGGCGGACATGATCAGGACTTAGACATTTGGTGGAACAGAGGCTTAAAATAGAGTAAATGAAACTACTAATAATATACGAAGCCAATAGATATAAGTGTCCAGTCCATGTACTAAGTGACCAACAGTCACTAAATTATAGTTAGGCTTTGAGCTTTACAGTAAATTACCATTACACAATTGCAAGTAACTTTACGATTGATACAAACTGATGCAGAAATAAACCAATAGATTAAAATGTAAAACAACAGTTTAAGTTTACATGTAAACAAAATTCAAAACAATATTAACCTAAGTTTAAGTTTGAGTTCAGGAAGACCTCAAAGAACAAATGAAAATATAATTGTAACACTTTAATGAAAAAAATGTGACTCAGAAATATATTTTCTAGCAATAAGCAACAGTATTCAATAATGTTGTGGAATGTCAGAGAAACAAGCTCGCATACTATCATCTGTTACAACTTCATCAAAATTTCACAAAATATATAAAAAGTGTAAAACTTGACTGAAATAATCTTTTATAATCAGATATATCAATTGAGTGTCCTCACATGCTGTATAATCAATATTAATATACATCCCAGATTTAAAAAAAGTGAAACAAAAAATGGATCTTTGCTATTTAGCACTCACCTTAATTTCATGAACATACACTGAACATAAATATTTTAGTAAATCAGCATCAATGAGAAAAAAAATTATTTATATATATTTATTAGGTATGGTTGGTATGAAAAATATGTACATCGTACCAAATTTGGGTCTCCGCATTTTAGTACACCCCAACCAAACATGGAGGTTTCCTCTTAACAACATCGCAATAAAAGTAGCCAAATGAACAAAATACGAGATAAAATCTTATTTCTTCAGATTTCTGGTTCGTTCCCAATATTTTAAGTTTTTCCTTCAATTATATGACCTGACAAGCGAGATTGAGGTTGTGAAGTGTCACAAACAAAATATTGTAGTTCTGCTCAACACAATCACCATAACAGTCTGCAAATGCACGAAAATGTATGATAAAAGCTGATAATTCCTTCAGATTCTGGGTATGTTTCTAATATTTTAACTCTTCCTTCCATTATATTTGTTGGCAAGTGAAATGGCGGTTTTAAAAATCTCATCACGGTATTTCAGCAACATGTTCTCAATGCCGAGACACTTGGCCTACCGACCAATCCCTAATATATGTGTAAAGCCGGGGACTGTGTCATATATATATATATGCACTGTATGCTGATTAGCTGTATTCTGATTAATGGAAGTATTTATTTTCTGTTCAACATGCATGAATTTTACTGCATATGTGAATGAGAGTGGTTAATTATGTAATAATTCATTCATTTTACTTTCAAGTGTCAAGGTGGAACATCATTACACTGTACATTTAAATGTGCTGAAACATTCTCAATATTATACAAGTCCCAAAAATGTTTATCTTTATTTATTTGAGTTTTAACATCACTTTTAACACTGTATAAGTTATATCACGATGGATAGTTTTATGGGCAGAGGAAACCAGTACATAGAGTTGGTCAGGTTCAGTACTGTAAACTGTTGATCATCGTTAGCAACAACCAAGTTTCTATCATAAGGCCCGCAGACCTGCAGACCTCAGATGTGAGAGACTAGCATCTTACTACTGTGCCAACATGGCCCCGAAATGTTTATCAGATAGTAATAATATCAACACATAGCATATTATTTAAGAAATTATCTTACTTCTTGAATGATTTGGATTTTTTTTATATTTTCCACAGTTATAAAAAGGTTGACATCTGAGATTATCATATTCAATTGTATTTTATCAGTTTGCTATATACATGCTATATCTTATTGCGTCATTCAAAAGTGTACCTTCCATTTCATTATAATTAGTATGTTAACCATATATATTACACCTAAGCGTTCAACTAACAAGTTGTCTTTCCTTAACTACCTTACTGGTTTATTTAAGTTTCCCTGGATTTTTCAAAATTGTCCCTTGACTACTTGACCTTTAACAGCACTATTTCCGACCATCCTGAAGTATCTGGATTATGTCCTATTAAACTTTTCAAAATCTGGGCTTTACAATTTAGTTATTTTGTCAAAAGTGTGTGTGTGTATGGGGGGGGGGGGGGGGGGGGGGCTAGGATTCCATTTTCTGGTAAGATGCTGATTTATGTGCAATTAGAACAAAAGTTTATTAGCTGTTAGTGCTCAAAGAATTAAAATAAATTTTATATTGACCCATTTTCATAATTTCCTATTCTTCCTTTGATCCATTAACGATTAGATAATTCTTGTGTCAGGCATCAGATGATGAGTCAGCATTTTTCAAGATATTTTCATTTTATTATCCATCACACGCCTTATTTGACCTGTATACAGGGACATACGGAGTGGGATATATATATTTGTGTATACAATGGCGCCTCCGTACCATGGATAATAAGAGTCAGTAACTTCAGGTTTTTTGCTAATATATAGGAAACTATGTAACCTACACATATGTATTATATATCACCAGAAAGACCTTTTTAGAGCGTTTCTATTGGTGTTTGTTGCATATCCGTTGCATAAATGACTAAGATATTGAAAGTTGAAGATTGAAGTTTTCATCTTCTCTGTTGTCCATGATATTGCATAGACTTTTTGACATTCTCTCGTAAAATATTCACTCATTTAACTCATAAATCATACAAAATGGTGAAGATAAAAGCAAAACATCCTTCATTAGACATATTCAGAATAAAATATCGCCAAAAACTTGGCTAAGTCTTATACCTTTTTGTGAAACCAGCCCCAGAGTCAGGCTAAGTGTGTGGTCTTAGACTTAGGTTTCACATAGTTCTCAGTTTTGACTAAGCCTCTCTGGGAAGGCTTAACTTTTGTAAACAAAGACTTTCTGGCTTTTGTGTCTCAGAGTCTGTCAACAGATGGAAATTAAGCACTATAAAAGTACCATTAGAATTATAAAGAAAACTGGAACTTCATTTTAATAGGTTATTTTATTTCTCATTAATGTGTACAGTTTACAGATATATGCATGCATAATTTAAACAACATATCATGATAAAAGTAAAGAATTCAAAAATAAATAAGCTTTGTCATATGAGGATGGACAAATTAAATGGTTAACTTGTATGTACAAAATTAAACTATTTTTAACTTGATCATTTATAAACTAAACCAACTTTCTACCATACTCATGCAATGGCTCTTTGACATTTGTTATATATAAAAGTTACCTTTCTGAATAGCTTTAGATAACCTTTGCTAACAAGTGCATAAAACTATTAACACGATTACATTTTTAATCTTCGTGAGTGATATATTTTTTCTGTGTATGTCCAAAGATGGATTACTTTTATCACCTCCATGTTATATGATTTATAACCTAAATAAATCCGCATTTAAAAATAAAATGCAAAAAACGACTGCCATATACTACAGGGACGCAGCTACATTGGTTTAAAAAGGGGACTTAAAACTTATCTGTTTCAGAAGTCTTTCCCGCCCTAGATTTTCTAACTACTGAGCACCTATGGTCCCCTTGATGATGACCCAAAAATGTTTTATGACTTCTGATTTATTTATTACAATTTGGATGGTGTGCCTTAGAATCTGCAAGTTCAAAGATTAAGCACATGGATAGCTGTTACCTGACATGACACATAGTTTTTGAGATATTAATGAATATTAGCACTTGTTGACACTAATTATCCATGGTACGAAGGCGTCGTTGTACACAAAAAAATATCCCGCCCTGTATATCCCTGTCTGTAGGTCATATATCACTCGTGTTAGATAATAAAAAGTTTTAAAAGATTTTCACAATTTATCAGCAATGCCTTATCAGTAATTAAAAAAAACTGTAAATGGAATTGACCAGCAATGGGATTCTAGAATTTATCAAAAGTATCTAGCTTAGGATCCTTGGGTGCTGATTTGTGCCCTCTGTAGCTCTGCTTGCTTCTGCATGAGATACTGCTTGGCGTGCTATCATGGCATATTCCTCAACATGACACAAACCAGAACTCAGAATGTTCATTAACATGACAATGTTATTGATAAAACTTGTGCACTTTCGCATACCAAATAAGTGAAAGTGTAAATTAAATGTCTTTCCATATGAAAATTATGCCAAGTTGGGGCGCTGGTTGAAAGTAAAACTTATATTATCGCCCCATAAAAATAATTCTTTATACTTCATTGAATTATTTTACATTCTTAAAAGGCATCTGTTACTTTCGCCTGTGTTAATGTATATTTTGACCTATAGAAAACCATGCAACTACCTTAAACTAAGCAAACATAATGTTTTGTGTCCTAGTTGTGCTAAGTTAAGGTGGGGATCGATAAGTGCCTCATATCTGCATGCAAGAAATCAACATGGAATTTATAATTCTTAAGTGGTGACCCAACTTTGTTGAAGCCTGATTTTCTTGTTTTGTTGATGTTGTTGTTGCATCCAGATGTGCAATGCCATATTTCATGAAATACCGGTATAGTTTAGTAGGATTTCATCGATCAAGGTTCGGAAAATGCAAAATTCAGTTCCACTTTTACAGAAATGAGTACCAGATAGGTCATATAAGCTAAAAACTTAATTGCAAAACCCTCAGTGTTAGTCCATGTACCCTTGGGTGGTTTATACTCCTTTTTGACAGAAAATATTATTCATTTGTTTTGGGTACAACAATGCTAAGCTCCTGATGTTATATCATATTATATATATTTCAGCACAGTAAGCTACATAACAAATAAAGCTGCACTCAGGACAGGAGAATTAGGTTGATCAGGTGACAAATTAATGACTTGGAAATAGGAGTTTTGACAAGGTGGTTTAAAAGCATTGCAGCCTTTAATCATCAGCAAAAGGCAGAATTGTAGATGCTTCAACCTGAAAAAATGATAGGATTCTAGAAATAACTGAATATATTCATTAACATGGTACTAATGTGCTGTTGTCTGTGCATATCGCATAGTATTTACCATTATGGAAAGAAACATTGTACCCAAACAACCTCATATCAAAGTAATATATTTCTGTGAATTTTTGAATGACACTGTCTGCATTTGAGAGATTACTAAAGAACCGCAGTAGCTCTCCAGTGGTGTTGTTTTCATCATTCTGATAGGTAACGATACTCTTGTTCCTGTCTTTTATTGTTGTGTTGCCTTTTAATATGGCTGTTGCAATGTACTCCATGTCTGAATTAGCAGTCTCTGTCTTGGCAATGTATCTGAAATGAAAAACATAATATGCTTTCATTGCATAATGGAATGACATTAACAAGAGATGTATTTTGGTAAAATTACTGTGAGACATAATCTCTGTAATTAAAATTAGGTTTACCTATAGAAAATACATTGTTGTTGAAAACCCCTTTCGAAATACGTTTGTATTTGTTAAATTAATGCTGCCTTACTTTGTGTTTGGGTTTTAAATATACTGATTTAATTTAGGGTAGAAAAGTAGCACATAGTAACACATAGTAACACAGAAAATAGTACAGATTTTGGATGAAATCACTGAGTAAGATTGAAAGATAAAAATATTTTTCAAAAAGCTGAAATTGAAGTTCCATTTACAATAGTTATCATAAGATCTTACTGACAGAACTTTTCTAGCTTATATGAAAAATCCTAAATTAAACAAAATATATATATGTATATCCTCAATTATGTGACTGAGAGGTTCTCAATCATAAATGTTTGTGAACAAGGGAGAGTTGACTTTGTTATCATTGGGCTGCAGCCTTCATATAACCTCACTAATTTTTCTCCTGAGTAGGAACTCTTGAAATTAGAACGTTATAAGGTCCTGTGATAATAGAGTATCAGTGTATCTACATGTCGTTATCTGCCATAGAGGTGACAAGGTAGTGGGAAAATTTGTATTTACTTATATTAAAGTTATTCCCAGGTTGCAAAATGTAAAAACTATACAAGATAAAAAAATACAAAGTATTTCTTCTCAGTTCATTATTGTTGCTTTCTTATCTCCACATTCATTAACAATAGACATTGGTGTTTCTTTTACCTGCCCATTGTATCATGATGGGTCAATATTAGTGTCAGGCACTCCAGGTGTCTCATTGCTTAGAAGTGTAGGAGGTGCAAAAATTATGATTTGCGGTGCTGTCATCAATAGAAAGTAGGGGGCTCAGTGGTGTAGTGGTTAGAGTTTTCTCCTCCAACCTCTGAGGCCGCCGGTTCGAATCTCGGGCCGGCCGCTTCATGTTGGAAAGTTGGTAGTTACTCGCCAATCCCCGTTGGTTTACAGTGCAGTATGCACTGGTTTCCTCCACCTGTAAACTACTCATCGCATTATGACCCTGGCTGTAGAACGCAATGTAAAACCACAAATAAATCTAAATCAATAGAAAGTAAAGGTTCAATTAGAAAGGATTACAATACATTGGAACAGCATAAAAGTATATACCACGCCAAAAACAAAGCTTACCAAGATACAACTAATTCAGACCAGTCTTGCTGTGTGTTTTAAGGGATAAAGTTTGTCATAGAGATCAGTATTGCAAATTCACATGAAATTTGGATTTTTTTTGGAAAAGGCAGAAATTCAATAGGCCTGTAAGTGTATGAATGTCACAAAGAAACACAGAACTGTCAGTAGTATCTAGTGAACAAATTTGTGCCAAATTCAACTTTATGCCGGCAAATTAAGAAGTTAAGCATTTAGAAGTTAAGATAAACATACGGTTACAAAGGCAAAGTCAGAGGAGGAGTTTTACATGTGTCAATGTCAAATTGGGACAGGTTCTCAGCATTGAGTCGTTTGACTTAAACCTGCATATGGGTGACAGCCTGTGACAGGCTGAAAAAGAAATAGGTCAACGTGGACTTCAAGGTCACAGATCTTGAAACTGAGTCAAAGACATATATGTATATGTATAAACTTTCAGAATCCCTGCACTGACTACTCTAAATTCGGTGAATCATGGTAAAAGTTTCGTTAAGACTGATTTTTATGAATTTTCTGGTGGTTTAGGTAAGCAAGAGCTAGATATATTTACTGAGACGATACCATGACTGATCCTGTTAAAACAAGGCAGGTAAATTGAGACAGTCCCCTTGTGAAAATGTACTATCAGACAGAAGGATGTTATGATCCGTTCCCAACTGCTATATCAACATTGATAACAACAAATTTTGACCCTCTAATGTAGTTATCAGGGGAGTCTCATGAATAATTTTTTTTGTGTGAAATAATATTTATACCTGTAGTTGACACTGCATGGATGACTTCTATTGTAGATACTGTCCCAATGATAATTCTGTTTATGATTAATCAAAATTTTGTTCGTAAATTGCTTGAAGTATTCCATTACATGTGCATCTGATGGAACTGAACCATTATGGTCATTCTTTACTATGTGCTTTAAAAAGTTATTCCCAAAGAAAGACTCGAGTCTTTTCAAAGGATGCCGTACAGTTAGAATTGTAAAGTAATTCTCTAGTTTATAAAAAGCTGCTTCCACCAGATTTTCATTTAAAACTCCCAGACCAACCTCTTGATAGCGTGTTTTTGCAAATGCTCCTACATGAACATTGATTGGTGAATTGTCAACAAAAAGACTTCTCCAGGAGGTACATCCAGTTTTCTGAACAGCCTTTAAGATTACTTTGTGAATGTCATCCACGAGAAAGTCAGCCACCTTGATTTCATCCTGTGTAAGGCTCCTGAGGTGTTTTGAAAGGCCTAATTCTGAACACTGCGATTGCAAATGCGCTATACGTCTCTTTTGTCTGTCTATCACCACTACAAAAGTACAAGATTAAACAGGTTCATCAGCTCACTCTGTCAGTGTACAGCATGGTGACAATGAAATATACTTTAACAATTAGTCACAGACTTGTGAGCCAACTCTGTATCTGTAAAGCTGTAACATTTTACTTTATGTTATATGCCTAAATTTGCTGCCTCTATAGTTTAATTGAACTAGTTTTAAATACTTTGATTTGAAATTATATTGAAATTTTGAATTTTTACCATGAACAGTACAGAATCCTCATTGAATAACTAGATTAGAATAACAAAATAGAACCTCGTATATTTCTCCATTAAATCTATTTACCCCCACTAGTTAAATTTCATAATTCATTAAGACAGTGTTATTAACTCATACATATGAAATGTGATTTTTTACACCCCTCTCATTCTTTGATCTTACCTTCAAATTGTGGCCTTAGAGTACACATATGAACCAACATAGTCACCCATATTTTTCCTCTGTCTACCATATTCAGCATCTGTTGAATTTTTTGTGACTACGTCTTTGTAGTGACTATACTGATTATTCATTGGAATATATAACTGGGAAACTAGAACAACCTTTCAATCTCTATTCTAACAAATTACTGTTGATTGTCATGTTTCTGTATTCAAAATTTTCTTCTGGAATTTCCATAAGCTCTCAACTTAAAATAATCACATTCTTGTTAATAGCGACCATATTTAGCACATTTGCTACACCTGGTGTTTGTAGCTGTTTGTCTTACTGTGTAGGTAATTCCCAGGTCAGACAGTGACATCAGATGGTCAGATTTCTTTGATAATCCCCCTTTGTCTCCAACTATGTTAAGTTTTGTCTCCCCTCCTCTATGACAATACATTGGTACTCAAAACCATAGTCAGGATTCTTCGCTATGTGGCCACTGTAAGAAGCCTATTCAATGATTTTGTAAGTCATTTTCCAGTGTACGGATTATAAAAATATTAAAATTTTCTACTTGTAACTTGTGATTGACCTTCATTTGCTGTTTACTATTTTAAAAGATTTGGGATCATCAAGGGGATGAAGATGAACTATGACATACTTACTTGTAAGAAGTCAAGGGATAGTTCTCTACACAAGTGAGTATGTGGTTTAATATTTTATTGTCTTATGGTAGCCTAGGGCACAAAAAAGTCTTATCAGTCATGTACAAAAATAAAAGAAAGTGCGAAAAATACTGTATTAAATGATCATCAGGTGTTGTTCTGTTGCCATCCTAGATGTTGCCTTCTCAGATTCATTAAAGATTCTTGCATCAGAATTTCTAACCCTTGCTGCCCACATGAATCCAAATAAACTTTTAGTAGGCATCCACCAGGATAAATACAATAATAATTAAGTGGAGACCTTTATATTTGTAGTAAAACAAGCACTTTGTATATTAGAATGACACAGTAACGAATTTATCTGTCACTGTGGCCTAGCAGGAGTCACACTCGCCTATGAACACAGAGGATGTTGGTTCAAGCCTAAATACAGACATATACATAGTGACTCAGATGATCACGTAAAATGGTGGTTCTCTGTCATTGGGTCGTAGCTCTAGTGGTGACAGGCTAAAGAACTTCATTATTGTTGATAAATGGCCATCTTTGAGCTTCTGTCTTTCAGTTTGGGGAATGCCACTAACTTGAGATCCTGGGCCCTAATTGTGCAATCAGATGGGTTAAAAGTGCTTTGAGTCCTGCAGTATATGGATATTGTGCTGACTATAAATAACCTACACATTACTATTACATGACTGCCATTTAGTGCTCCAAGAGTATGATGAAAACTACAATTTCCTTCCCCCTATTCCTTGTCCTTTTATGCTGCATCACTCCTACCAAGTCCTCATGAAGTATGACATCACAACACTGGCAAACAATCAGAGAAATGGTATTTATCTCTCCGAAGTAGCTAGAAAATGAAAGATGATGGCCAGTGTATGACCAGAATTGACTGCCTTTCTGCTAATATGCTATTCTGATCAAGGCCCCACTCTGTAATGAACTTTAAACACGATAGGGTTCAATCAAACAAAGTTACAGAAGACAGTCACATATTTTTTCCAAATTCAATCATGGACCTGTCACAGTGGCCCAAGATAAGCCTTCTTGTTATTATTATCTCCTATCATGGGTTAATTCTTGCACTGCCTTTTAAGAATAAACTTAGGCAACATTAGGTAACATTTCTGTGTATTCCTCTGAATCTGAAATATTTACTGATTATTTGAAGATTATTTTATTCATATGAATGTTACCAGAAAACCCAGTTAGCTGGATATAATGAAGACATTCACACTTTGTTAAAGTTTCATCTCACGATAGGTACAGGACATCTTAGAATTACCTATTTACCAACATGTGACTGTAGTGACTCCAGCCTCTCTCAATGTAAGCAACTTTGAAATTGCCTTCATTTGCATTGATTCACAACTGTGTTAAATCAGTATACAATCCTGTGTGTAACCTTGGTCATTGTCAACTTCAAAAAATAATTTAATGGTAAACAATCAATTTTGCACACTGAACCGGATAGAACGTGACTCTAATCCAACTTATCTAATTTTTCCGAGCAGTATGTTCAGAAAGTGATACCACTTTGTAATTCCATGCATGATTATTCATTCTGTTAAAATTAAAACATGCTTTGGGGTTTGGTTCAAGTTGATATTCAAACTCTTTATTACAAAACCATTAAAAGATGTTGCAATCTCAATATTACAAGATAATCATTTTTTAAATACTGGATGGTGCTAACTTGTAACTTAAAACATGCTACCTTATAAAAATATACAATATTACCTTGAAAAAAGGTAGACTGTGCTTTCTTATAAGTACAAGTTGCATACTCCATGGCGAGGTAAGCATACAAACATGGCACAAACTTTGAGAACATTTATTCATGTTTGGTTGTCATCAGTAAAACTCATTCACTTCAGCATACCAAATTAAGAATATCCTAGTAAATATTTTAGTGTATTTCTGTGTACAAATTATGCCAGGTTAGGCCTCTTAATAAAAATGATATTATCGCCCATTTGACACAATCAAAAATAACATTTTGTTTCTAACCTTGTGCCAACTTAGGACAGGCATTTTTTGTGTTGAATGATGACAATATTGATCAGTACACTGTACATAATAGAGACAGCATTAATTGATTAATTGATAATCTGAACACAGGAATAATAATTAAAAAGAAAAATTAGGTTTTGTATTTATGTTATATTTTTGAAATATTTTTACGTTGTTGTTACAAAATAGTCCTGTAGTGTAGCTTCTAGATTACATTTGACCTTGCAAAAGAAACAAAAATACTACCTGCCCACTTGTGTTCATATTTGTCAAATACAATCTTGTAACTTGTAATGATGTAAAATTTATTCAGCAATAACATAACTACAACAGTGAAAACAACAATTGCAAATAATATCTTTATGTTCCTAAAACTAGAAGTACTACTATTTTGTCTCAATGCCATATTCTTTAGTTACTATCTTTGCCGAAAATGTAAAAAAGCATCATAATATTGTCCAACATATCACAATAAATCCACCAATAAGGTCCTGCCAGTAAAGAATGGCTAAAAAGATACCCATTCCATGACAATTGGCAATACTAGATAAAATATCAATAAATATTTTGAAACATTATTTATGATGTATGCAAGTAGTGTTATCATTTATAACAATATCATGTTAAATTCAAATAAATCATATTTTTCTATAGTATGTCATCAATAGCATTTTATAATGTGAATATCTGAGTGAAAACTCATAAAAGCAAATTCATTGTGTTATAGGCATTGGCATAATGATGTCAAGCTAGAAATTTATTAGGGTGCTGTTCTATTTCTGTGATATATAGTAAACCTTACTCCCGACTACCAATTTTGTAGATTCAAAAACTGAATCTTTTACATCTTAATGATGAGATCACACAAGCGAGACAAGACTGTAATGTTTATCCCAAATTATCACCCAACTGACGATCATTATCAATCCCACACATTATTCTCCATCCCAGCTGAAGAGGTTTTCTCCTCCAAACAGAAAAAACACAATTGGAAAACAAATAACTTTATTTGAAAAAGCAAAATAAAAATATCTTTATTTCCAAAACAAGCACCTTCACAAATTAATAACAAAGTAAAATACATTTACAAAACGTTGAACACAAAAGGTTATGCTCTGTAAATTATCTTTAAAATGACACCCTCAATCCTTGGGTTCCTCCCTCTTTGCCAGATGAGGGGGCTTGGTGGTGTAGCGGTTAGAGTGCTTGCCTCCAACCTCTGAGGCCACCTGTTCGAATCTTGGCCTGGACACTTCATGTTGGAAATTTGGTAGTTACTTGCCGATGCCCGGTGGTTTACAGTGCAGAATCTTCACCAACTAGTATGCACTGGTTCCTCCACCCGTAAACTACCCATCGCAATATGACCCTGGCTGTTGAACGCGATGTAAAACCACAAATAAATCTAAATAGATCTTTGCCAGATGTCCTGTCGCACATCAACTGGAATGAGTCTATAGGGAACAGTGCCTTTAAAGCTTGCATCAACAACGTCCTCAGAAGAGTCCTATTGGTTGTTTGGATATGTTAATGGCAATGGGATGTATTGAATCTTAGCTGTTGATCCTGCAAAAAAAGTGATCCTAAGCTTATTAGCCCTTTTAAAGGGAGGGTCTGGGAGGGATAGAGGGTAAAGGGCTCAAACAGACAGGAGGCAATACATCTTGGTCAATATCCTCCTCACCCACTTCAGTTAAAGCTGATTCCTCTGGAAGATTAGCTGGCTGCTCAGATGGATGGCCTTCTTTCTGTTCCATGCATTGTAACGGTGATAAAATATCAGTTGCTATTCATTCCATTGGCTCACCTAATTGGTACTGCTCACTGTTTTCGTTGAATATTTCCTCTTTTCACATGGTACACACTTTCTGCACCTATTAATAATACTTGATTTGTATCTAATCCAATAAGCATTTCTTCTCAACTTCCCAATGGTTTTCCTAATACCAAGGCCAGAAGCAACTAATTCATGCACACTGTTAAACATTTTCTTCCTCTTGGCTACAGAAACTAGAAATTGGTGGATGGATGTCTTAGCTTCTAACTGACCAACTGATGATATAACATTCCATCAATTAATTGATTCCTATCACATAGAGCCCATATTGTTTTCATCTCATCATCAAGCTGGGATATTTCAGCCCATATTGGTCAAAGGTTCTTCTTTTCCCATTTCATCATCATATTCAAGTTATTATCATTCAGCTGTAAATTCCTACATTCAACAGCAGTGTGGTCTGGAAACCAGTAACCATGGCCTTTCCCTGGCCATAAAGTGATACTGTAGTCAAACAGTGTTCAAAGTGTCCCGCTCCAGTTGACCATCTACATCTTTGACATTCATCGACTATCTCAGATCCATATCCTATTGTAATCTGGATGACAAATTTATGTTCGGTGGCTACCATTTCCAGTTACATAGCTGCTGTTGGATCAATTTTTAGAAATTTAAATGATGAAGTTTTGAATGTTGTTTTTAAAAAATTAAATAGCCTATCTTCACCAAGGTGTAGGGCAGCTATTTTGGACTTATCTTGTGAGTTTCATCCATACAGTAAGTGCTTTAAGCCGTATACAATTTGCCAGCTGACACAGTGCCTGCAGGGCACACTCTACCCTTTTGTAAAATGAGAATGCTATACATTAACTGATGTATTTCTGTCGGATAATGGTGATATATTATCAAATCGTTAAAACGACAAAAGGAAAAATACTTTGTAGCAATTTAATGAAGAATAATGTGAATCAGATATTATTTTTTAGAAGAAATGGCATTCAAAAATTTTATAGATGAAATGACATGCTATCAGCTGTAAAACTTCATCAATATTTTATCAAATACATAACAAAATGTACAATGTGATTTATATCAGCCTTTTGTCAAGCGTATATCAAAAGGAGTGTCTTCACATTCATCAAATCAATCAATAAATGTATCACATATCTAGAAATAAACAGGACAATAGATGGAAATATAATGCTTAGCAATTTTAGCACTTGTCTTAATTTGATGCAAAAGAGGCATCCAATAAGGATACCATATTATAACATGACAGTGCAAACTAGCTAAAAATAAGTAGTAGGCACTTAGTTGACTACCAGCAATTGCTACTCTCCTAGGTACCTAAAGCAGCAATCAATAGTCTTCTAAGTACCTACTCACACCCTAGTAATATTTCTTTGTATTCCGTGGTGTCAGATACTATACATGTTTGGTATTTCTCAGACCTTCAATTCTTTGTTGTTACATTCAAATCCATGCACCAATGTAGGAAAATTTAAGTAAAAAAGGCCGAAACAATTTTAGTAAACTGGTTATATGTTACATGCTGATTGGGAGTGGTTAGATTATCATAATCTGGCCTGCTTCTATCTCTCCCTGTTTAATTGTCTGTGCACATTATTCGAAGACTATTTTTTTCTGTTTGAAATGTATTTATTTTATTTAATTATAGTAACATGTATTATACTGTTCCCCAAGAATAAGTTACAAAATAACATTATTAAAAATACCAAGATCTTAATTTGGTCTTACCTGTTACTTTGAATAAGTGCAATAAATTTTCTTTTGTTCAATATTTTCCTACATAAAGGGGTATATTTTAGTATTTAATTACAACATATAACTAGAGTAAGAAATCTAAAATTCGCCAGGAATCTAAAATTCGCCACCTCTAAAACCTTAGTTAATTTTATGAAGAAAATGATGTTTTTGTCTAAAAATTGGTATTTTTCAGTTCAAAAATCCTTAATTTACTATACAGTCAACAAATCTCACCACAATTCATTTATTTTATTAGTATTTTTGCCTGTGGTGAATTTCAGATATGTGGCGAATTTTAGATTTCTTACTCTAGCTGTTAAAAAGATATGAAAATAATATTTTATAGCAATACACTGAATCTGGTTCAGATTTTCCACGGCATACCTCAGTCCTCTTAATTAATGATTCAGGTAAGGGTCCAAATAGAATCTCCAAAACTTTGTCCTTGTTTTACTAGTTATTCTGTACTTATTGCACCCAAAAATGTGACAGCACAGGGTCATTAAGTGCAAACCAACCAACCACATATAGAGCCTCTCTTCAAATTCCAAACAACTTGATGAAGCTATCTGTTGTCAGTTTTATTTAAAGTTATCAGTACTATCAGTTTTGCTAAAATGCACTGACATATATGTAATTTATAAAACTAGTTTACAAAGTAAAGATGAAATTAGTTAACCTTATCAAAGGTTACAAGTTAGCATTTTCAAAGAATTATAACAAAGTTTCTGCTTGTAATCAGTGACTTAGCAAAGTTAGGAAATTCCCCCAAACAATTAATTTGTGTTTGTTATTGAATTGATTAGATTAACGTTCAATTATATGTACTTAAAGAAAATTTTCAAAATGTTAGGCAAATGTTAGGTAACAACAAGTTGTTTAAGTTTAGTAGTTAAAACAATTTCGAGATACAGGTGAATATTATTTACACATTTCGTATGTATTTACACCACATCTGTGAGTCTATATTGAAAATAGATAGTATATAGCCTTATTAAAATACAGTCAGGTTAGGTGTGCTGTGTTAGTTGGACCATTATATTTATTGTTTGTGAAAAGCATCAAACTCGGACAAAGAAAATATGATAAAATATATCATTTGTTATTATTGTTACATTTATCATCTTATTCTAGTGATAATTAATATAATAATTAAAGTCTATCCAAAGTATGTCTTACCTTACACAAAGAGAAAAATAAAATGGAAAACACACACAGAGCCCAAAATTCCATCAATGTTAAGGGGTGGAGAGTTTTGGGGAAAGTTAGGCCTTGTTTGTGTATGTAATGTGATCTTATCCTTATCTTTCCAAAAAAATTTATCACTCCTTCCTTCAGCCAGGCCCGACTAATATCAATAAAAAATCAAAAATCAAAAAACAAAAATCAATAACAATCAATAGCATCCGTTCATTCCTGTACTAGTGGAAATATGCCATCAGTTTCCTCAAGCCATAACAAAATGGCATGGAACAGCTTGCCTCTTAATGTCTGATCACAGCAGGCTATCTTCGGGTTCAGGAGCCAAATAAAAACCTACCTGTTTAAACTGGTATACCCCCAAAGGTTCAAATGGAAATCAAAAGGGTTTGGTAGAGAACTCTGCTTTAGTTCGCAGTGAATCACTACCATTAACTCTTGGAGCTTCAGAAAATCAGATGCTGCAGAAACATGGTTAGTGATAACGAAGACAATCTAAAAGGTATTGTGGAACTTAACAAAGAAAATTCTTTGCAATTCACCAACAATTCAGCACTCACAAACACCCATCACCAGTCCAATAGTATGTCTACTGATGCTAATGCCTCTCAGCCAGGCCACCTCAACAACAAACATATCTCTTTCTGGGCCGATATTTACTAACATTCTTACTCTTAGAAAAATAATTTTTCTTATCTAAGAATTTTCTTAATTTTAGATTTATTTATTTATTTATATGGGGTTTTATGTCACTTTCAACACTGTACAGGTCATATCACGGCAGGTAGTTGGAAAGCAAGGGGAAACCAGTACATATAATTTGTCAGGGTTCTGTACTGTAAACTGCCGACAAATGGCAAGCAACTACCAGCTTCCCCACATGAGGAGGTGCCAGAAACCGAACCCCAGCCTCAGAGGTGGGAGGCGAGATTCTTATTTTTAGAAAAAAAATTGTATTCACAAAGCAATTCTTAGTTAAGAATTATTTCTAAGAATAAGAAGCTTCTGAGTTAAGAAAAGTAAACAGAAACATATGCAAGCATTTTGGTTTGATGTCACATGATCAATCATGTGATTTATTTACACCTTTATTGTTTGCAATGGAGTCAGAATTAGGTGCCACATTGACAAGGTCTTGCGCTAAATTACAATTAAATTGAATATGTCCAGTTAAATTTAATTTAGCACAAAAATTATGTCCAAAATATTTTACAAAGGGAGGGACGAATGCCTTATCGAACAATTGTAAAATTAATTAAATGACCATTATAACTATCACTTTAAAAACACCACTTTTCAAGGATGATTTAATCCCATTAATTACCCCCCCCCCCCCCCCCCCCCCCCCCCCCCCACCACCACCACCACCACCACCATTCTAGGATCGGCAGTGGCAGAGATACCTAAGGCATCATATTTTGACATCCCCCTCATTGGGGAATGCCAAAAATGATGCCTTGGTATCTACTTTACTACTACTGTTGGCCTGTATCAAATTTCATATACACTCATAAACAAAGCTAGGTCCAATCAAATTATCATTAAAGGTATCAAATGTAATAACACATCCAATCTTCCAACCGGAGAGTTATATCATATAGGTAGATCATATGTCTCAACTCTCACAGTTTGGATTTCCACTGGACCTTGGATTCTACACTAAGCTTAGATATATCTCTACTTTCTACTTTTGCCCTTACCTAGTTTATGTCAAACTACCTGAGTTATGGATATGGAAAGCAATTAATACAAAGTCTTTGGGTAATTCTCATATGCTCACTTAAAGTACTATCGTCACTGAAAATAATTGTTGTCATCAATACTGCAATTAACCCAACCGCCTCCAGTATAAGATAAGACTTTTATGAAGTGTTAAATTAAATCTTAAACTACTTCAGCAGTAATTTTGTAGATAGTTACCTTTATTTTCTGTTTATCAAAAGTACTTTATTTTCCACAATACTCCTAATTGCAAAAATTGTTGTTAACATTTTAAATGTAACAATTGATGAAGTCTATGTTATTGATCCAGCTTATAATCCAGGAGAACTGAGTCAAGGTTAGACTCAACTTTGTGTGAGAAAGAACCAAATGGAATTTTTTACATTTTATTTCTGATTATAGAGAAGATATTGTAGATGAATCCCTACATAAATTTGTGAGTCTGGAGTCAGATCTGAATTTTTGACAAGGACCAAGCCAACTGGTAGACTCAGTTTTAAGTAAAATATGACCCTGTCTGATGCATAGTTTATCTACTATCTGAGCTGAAAAAGCAAACATTGGCAAGAGGGAAAACTCAATGGCAAATGAAAATTTGCAGGATATTATGCCAGTTTCATATCTTACTTTCTTAGTGACATGGCATTACTGGAATGGATACAAAATTATTGACTTTATGTGCAGCAAACCTGTATTGATGATTATGCAGAAACACAATATAAACTTGATAACATTTAACTCATATGTTGTTCAGTCATTTGTTCATTGAACCACTGGGTATAGTAAGCCAGTTGTTGCATTTTATAGGTATATTGAAATATCACATATTCTGCACTTTAAGACATTCCCCATTAATCTTAATGTTAAAGACATTGATCAATTTGTCATATCACCACTCTCCCTTGCCATAAATCTTTGATCTTTTTCACACGCAATTGGAATATCAATGGATTTTTTTTTCTTCGTCATGACAAAACTTAAAGTATGACAAAGATTGTTAACTCAATAGATTTTTGTAGCAATCTGTATTTTAAATAAAATCTCAGGAAGCCTCAGTGGCTAATGAAATGTCATTTGTAAAACTTTCTCCACAATATGGAAAGGTGTTCATATAAAATAAAATGTAATATATGAACAAAGCAATCTTTTTTATCAAAAAGACAGTTGAGAGATTAAAGATGATAATATTTATCAATATGCACCATGGGTGAATCTCGAGCGATGCGCAAAAATTAATGGTTTAATGAGAAAACTTGCCCAAACTTGGTGAAATTTAAACAAAGCTTTAAAAGACACTTACTGGAACAATATAAGACGGTGTAAATATCATACAAAAAGTATAGCTGATAAGCATTCTTTATTCACAAGTGTAATCATCTTCACTTATTTGTTACTATCACGATACAGTGTCAGTTATAAGTAATAAAAACAGTAATAATAAAAACTTAAAGTATGTATAATAATCTTAAATTTTGAAATGTTAAAGCTTATTACAAGCTGTTGTTAATCAAATTTTATTGTCTAGTATTTTTCTTCACATCATGTTGTCAACTGAATTGTATTTCCTAGGTTCTTTTTAAAATTGAGGGAATATTTCTATATAAGTTCTTAACTTCATGATATTCCCTTTCAGCATTATTTAATTTACTGTAACCACATATTTTGCTGAATAAACTTATTTATTATTATTATTATTCTTTTAAAGATGCATAAAATTCTGTGATGTAATGCCTTAGACTCCCAGGAGCAAAGAGTGGTTGTACAGTCAGTGAGCAGAGTCTGATGCAAGTAACACTTAAATTATTACCTTGTCTCAAAGTTAGGGGTCTTTTAAGGAATAAAGTGCATAATGAACTCTCAGATTCAGACCCATTTGGCAAGAGATTGGGGAGGTATAACGGGATATAAAGTTTCAATGTGGTACCTTTCAAAAGGCGGGCAAAGGAATTGATCTTGGTACTACAGTAGTGCCTTTTGATTATCTTTAGTCTTAACCCCTAAATAACAAGATAGGACTTTTTTCAGTTTGATGGTAAATCTATATTTCACTATTTGGAAAAACTGACCAAAATTTATGCATGCGACCCTTGAGACAGGATGTATACATCTTAGTTTGAAATAAATGAAAGTTTTAGGACAAGCCTTAGAGGCATACAGACATGATTTTAGCTGGTCACATTAATGGGGAAACTTGCCGAGAGATTTTCTTTTGTTAAATTGTCGATTATCTTTCGCTAATGGACAAATGTTTCCCTCTGTGATTTTTGGCCATATGTAGTAACCTTTTTTCACATTTCCAAAAAACCCTTCTATATTTATTTCTACTAAAATGACCATAAAACGATAAGAAATATATTCAATCAATATGCAAATGAATAGTAGGAATGCTAAGCAAGATCTTTAAAATTACAAATTAAAGAATCAGTGTAATTTACCAATATTTGAAAATAATGAACTGTATATTAAGTCCCTTCGGGACCTCTTAAATAGTCCGTTATTTTCAAATATTGGACACTTACGACCATTCACTTATACCTATATCACAAATGAGGATAACAGTATTATATGAGTGCATAGCATGAATATTATATAGTTAATCTTCAAGGCTAGTGCTCCTGGTCACATCACACATGACAATGCTAACCCTGATACTTGTTCCTTCCCCTTATTCTCCAATTTCGGACTTCTGGCAAATACACTTTCTGCAATTTCGTCCTGATGAGCAATTTCTCTACACATGTATACCAATGAACCCTAGCCATTGGGAAATACCCAATTCTGGAAGTAAAGGTAGAAAATGCTATGAAAAATCAAGTGATATGTTAACTGTCCTTACCTAGTTTTATTAGATAATCATGTTTTTACTTTTGTATTGGTCGACATTTGATCCCACTTTAGGTTTGCTGTAAAAAAGAGTGTGCCTATTGCAAATTGTCATTATCATCTTTTGAGAGAGATAGAGGGCACTGTTCCTGTATTAGTGCTGTTATGAATGATATTCAGTATTCTTGAAAATATAATATAATTTATAAATCAATATAATTTCATCACATTAGAATAACAGAACAAAAATGTGTATTTTGTGATTTATGAAATGGCTCGGTAAAAAAATCCAACTGCTCCAGATATTGAAAACAATTTTAGTTTGGGCAACTACAAGACAAGTGCAAAATATAAGTCATCTGTCCTGTGTAGATTGTATTATGAGCTGTTATGGGCTGTTTTTTTGCCAATATGTTTTGTGGACCTTTGATATGCGGTCATTCGCCATTGTGGGTCATCAAGTCACACGTTTAGACTGCACACCATTGGCTACTATTTACACTTGATTAAACTTGTGCTTTCATGGTGAATCGTGAGAAATTGAGTTTTCTGTAACATAGTTCTACCAGATATGAATTTCTGGGCGACCGACTGCACAGATTGTGTACCTAGTGGGCAGTAAAGTCCTCCAATGGCAGACATTGGCATAACGTAATCTTATTCAAGAGTTATAACAATAACCACATTTAAATCAGTTTACTGGTTTAATTTTATAGATTTAAAATCCAACATATGACTTTTACAAGGTATTCTGTACACACATGAAATTTTAAGAGTTTTTGAGGTGCATATTCCTATTTTAAAAATAGTCTTTCCGTTCACTGATAGCTATATAAAGCACCCACATAAGTAAAAAGTTAGTTGTTGTCTGTCATTTGTTAAAACAGCACTCAAGAAATAGCTACTTCATTTGATTGACAGATTTTAAATTTGCTCATCGGCAAGATCTGTATGTGATCACCTTTCTTATGGACCTCTGTTATGACCTCATCCTATGGAATTCTTTTTTTGTGTGAAAGTGGGAGATTACAAATGCTATGCGTTATGAAGGTAGCCAAAAAGAAACATGTTGTCTTATTTATTTAAAAAAGACTATATCTGAACATTTGGTAAGGTTTTGAGAAATAAAAATATTGTGAATATGTGCATATAATCCCTTCTAATGAGAACTTTTGTTTCAACTGTGCCATCCTTTATTAATAATTTCCCTTAATTATTACTTCCAACAAAGAGGTATTATTTTCATGACCTAAAGTGTGTTTGTGGTTTTTTTTCTTGCTCTAGCTTAGATGTCAATTTTGAGAATGATCTGGATCAACTTTTGGATACACAAAATATCAGAAATCTAGATTTTCCAATTTACTTATTATTATTATTATTTTTGCTATGTGTCTTGGCGGATTCATGCCTTCTCTGAGTGCTTTTGTTGAAACTAAGATCTTCAGTGGCCTGGGCCCGTATTCACGAAAGGTCTTAGCCAGGGCTTAGGCTTAAAGTTGAGACTTTTGTCTCAAGTTTCTGCCCAAAACCTGCTAAGACTTTTGTCTTAGGCTTAGTGGTATTCACAAAGAATTTAAGACTGGTCTTAGGCTTAGCCAGGGGCTCAACTTTAAGACTCGTTTGTAGTGGGCTTAAATTTTGTAAAGAGGACTTCAATATGGCCGCCATAAACTTTTCTCCACTTCAAATTTGAAATGGCTGTAAATAAATTATACAGAACACCTCACTAAAGCAGTCTTTGGGAAGTTTACATGTGGTAACAATATTTTCCATTTCAAAACAGCACTTTTCCTTAGTTAAAATGCATTAAATGAAGGATATATGTCACCAATAGTATAGTTTGAATAGAAAAGAAAGGTCACATGACACAGAAAACCACTGTGGTTATTTGATAATCTTGGACTTAGCTAAGTCACCCTTTGTGAATACGGTTTTAAGACAAAACTTAGCTGAGACAAAAGTCTTAACTTTAAGACTGGGTTTAAGCCTAAGACCTGGCTAAGTCTAAGACCTTTCGTGAATACCGGCCCTGGTGGGTTAGCAGGTTTAGCATCTAATAACAGGCTGTCACCTTGGTGTGGGTTCGACTCCCACAAGTGACAAAGCTGTCAACCTCTCCCATTATTACCCTGTATAACAGGCTGTATAACAGGTTGTGTAACATCAACTTAAGTTTCTCTTACATCCCATCATATGTACAACCTGCAAGTACGTCCTGGTTACAGAGATAAATGGGCTGATTTGCAAGGGACACTAAAGCTACACAAGGTCTCAGAGACCCCGCAATGAAAAGGAGCATGCACATTCTTCTGGGTTAACATACTTTTTAGTTGGTAACTCTTTTAGTGTCCTGGGGGCCATTATATTTACTTGTGCCTTCTAAGACGTTATTGAGTTTAACGCCCTCTGCAAGGCTGCCATGCATATAACTGGCACATTATGTTAAAGTCATGATCTTTTAAGTTTAGTGCATTATTAATGCCTTTGATATATGTATGGGTGCGTTATGACACCTTGGTTGACATTTGCCCATAGTCCAGTAGCTGATATGTCTATTTATGTACATATTATTATTATTATTTCCTGGCCCAGGGAATGGTTATGTAGGTCATTGTGTAACAGAGTGTGTTTTATTAATAAATATATTTTATTTCCAATGTCTGTGTGTTTCTGTTGGGGAGGTCCCTGGTGACTACTGCACGCAGTATAGCCACATATGCATCCATGTCTCAAGGGCAATATACTAGAGACTTAGGCACGTACATTATTCTAGATAGTGTTGTAGATTCTCCCCATTTACTTACAGAGTTTGCGTGTGCCGTAGTATACACTCACGTGTACCTGCTATAAACTCACTGTCTAGCCTGTAGTTAGTCGCAGTCTGTTCTAGGATATTCAAGTTGTGACAAGTTGGGACAACACTCAAGCCCTATCTGCCTCAAACAGTTTCTTGTTTTGGCGGGTTCGTTGTGATTTGCAGTTTTCCTACTGTTTTGGATTTTAATTCTGCATGGGGTCATTGTGGCTTTAATATGTATTAACAAAGCAATATTTCTTTCTTACGGTCAAACGTTACAGAATTCTTGCGTTTGTGTATTTTCAATATATTTATGGAATTTTGCTCCTGAAACAGACACGGTTTTGCTGATATATGGATCTGGCAACCTGTCAGGTAACAATTCCCGGTTATTTGAATAAAATTCAAAATAAAGATACGTGTGTGTTGAAAGATAGGGATATACCTCAACAGCCTGGGACACGTTTTCAGCATTTGCCATTTACTGGACTAGAACTACATGACTTGGTAACATAGTACATGCATCTGACTTGCACTCGACGTAGAATTTACAAAGGCCCCCTTCTCATATACACGTTTACAACAGGAGGCAAATCACAGTTATAAAGCCATCTCCAACCTTCGTAACTTCTTCTTTAAATCTTATACTTCCGCCTTCTACCATTAGCTACCTTCCCAGGATTTGTCCTTGCCAGGATTTGTCCGAAAATCGCTTCAAACCCCCTCACACCGAGGTAAAGTCGAACTTTGTTCTAGTGGTGGTGGACCAATTCACGCCCGTGTACCAATTCACGCCCACCCCTGAATTTATCCAAAACAATCACAGTTAAACAATATATTACAAATGTATATGATCAATTTGATGATTATCTATGATGTGGTAAACATCTTCTCTATGAAAAATTAGAAATCTTCAAGAAAATTGGGGGTGGGCCTGAATTGGTACCCGGGCGCGAATTGGTCCACCACCACTATGTTTTCTGAGATCAAAGTCGTCTTATTCTGCGAATTTCCCCCTTGAAAAATACATCATAGATACAGAAAGGTCGAATCTCGATTTCTCAGGGAAACAGCAGACCTTGATGTGGGCCTACTGGGACTCAGTGACTCTACTGTAGGGGATGGGAGGCAGTTATACACGATAATACAAGGCAATAGGCCACACCAAACCATCATCTACTACATTTTTTGTCCAATTTTAGAAGAAAAACCATGGCGATTCTACCACAAATTGCTGCCTTTCACTACCACCGAGAAGACAAGGGGCCTTTACGTCATCTTTGCTCTTGTATACTGAATTGTGGGTCCACAGTTGCAGAGTGGTAACACTCTCGCCTCCCATCTCTGAGATGAGGATTTACCTCAAGTGGGAATACTGGTAGTCGCTTGCCGTTGGTCGGCAGTTTACAGTACAGAACCTTGACCAACTGTATGTACTGGTTTCCTCTGCCCTTCCAACTACCCGTCGTGATATGACCTGTACAGTGTTGAAACTGACGTAAAACCCCAAATAAATAAATTGACCACAAAAGAGCGGACCTAGCTAGGCAAGCCAACACCAAGAGTAAACCATTCCTATTGTATGGTTCTGTCGGTAAATAGTTTTAGTCACAGACCTAGGAGTGAATAAAGTAAGGAGTTACTGACAAGATCATTATGTGAACGCCATAACATCACTGAGCTATTGTTTGTCAGAGTGATAAACTGTTATAACTGAAGAGCTAAAGTCCACGCTGCTTTTAATAAGTGATTTCATTTTATCTATCTAAATACATTTGCCTTGCATACATAAATTACTCCAGCACATAGATTTAACAAATATATATTCATTGAATACTAATTGTTTTGATGATCTACAATGGGCTACTTATTGCTGCAGATAAAGTAAATGTTACATATTAGAAATGGTAGTTTTCAGTGTACAATCCAGTTTGATTTTCATCCTTTGAGACTACCGGTACTATTAAAACACAAAATATGGAGTTACTAGCTTACTAGCTAATAACAGTATTCCTTCAGGAGAAGCACAATGTAAGGACTAAGAAGGATGAATCAAAATTATGTAGCTTTATCAGAATAGCTCACCACTATTTGGGAAGATACACAATTAAAATACTCATGAAACATTTTCCCATATTCTGTTTGTTTTTGTTCCAAAACCTGACTCATTTTTTTTCCTGTCAGAAATCAAACATGGATTTATTGTAGAAAAGAGTTTACATCAATTTTCGACCCCTACATCACCAAGATTTCTATTGTAAAACATAACTACTTTTTAATTTTGGAAATCTAAACAAGATTTAGTGTTGACTATTCTTGTGAAATATGACTAGTTTATCTTGTCAGAATTGTAACTTAGATTTGGTGTTGCAGTGTCAGGATCAATTTGAATGCTAAATCACCAGGATTTCATGTCTAAAATATGACTACTTTTTTCATGTCAGATAACTAACTTAGATTTAGTGTTAAAAAAGTGTGCATCATAAGGATCGATTTTCAACAGTAAATCAATGTGTTTTCAAAGGTTGGTACCATTTATTTATAATAGTTTTTTCTGTCTCTGTTAATGTATAGCAAACCGCTGCAGTTTTGACAGTACACAATAGAAGCAGAGAAAAACCAATGCAAAATGTGATCTGGCACCATTGTGTGAGCTGAGTCTGATTGCAAGGGTAATTCAGTCTTGGTAACAGTGCTTTAACTTTGCTTTCATTTAAACACAAGTATACTCTGTTTTATTCTTTGTAATGTGAGTGTTCCACCACACGACTAAGGCTCCCGATTAAGGGTTTTTGAGGGTTGGTTTGAAATATTTGCTTAGTCCCAGACCTTCTGTAAGGGTCAGTTGAGGCCATGAGGAAAATCGAACATGGTTGATATTTCTCACGACTCCTACCGATTCATATTTCCCGCCCTCAACAAAATGTCCAGTCCCAGGCTTCCTCAGGCCTCCTCAGACCCAATTTTACACAGTCGTGTGTTGTCCCATGCCGCCTCTGACCCTTAGTCCCAGACCTCTGTAGCTTAGTCCCAGGAGGCCGGTTGTTCGTCCCCGACTCATATATGATGGAAAAAGATGGATGAGAGGGAGAAGGAAAGTGAAGAACAGGAAAGGATTGAAGTTGCAGAGGAAGGGATTGAGAGGAGAGAGGAGGAGGAGATTGAGGAACATCCAGAAGCTATTGAGGAAGCTGAAGAAGAAGAAAAGAGATGTGAAGAAGATATAGAGTGCCATTCATCAGCCAAGAGAGCCAGGGTGTGTTCAAATTTTACTGACAGTCAGAAAATTTCCATTTTGGAATTTGTAAAGCAGCACCCAGAACTGTATGACAAGGAACATCCACCGTTCCACGACAGGAACAGAAGAGAGGCTCTCTGGGCAGAAATATCTGCAGAACTGAAGCTCCAGCCCTTTGATGTCAGACGTTGGTTCGAATCCCAGCGAACGCATTATGGCAAGCTGTCCAAGCTTCAATCTGGGCAAGCCCCGAGGGAGATGACCAAGAGATAGTCCTGGGTCTACCAACAGATGGGTTTCCTTAAAAGCCACATTAGACGAAAGGGGGCCAACAGAAGTTCAGGGTTTGAGGCCAGTCCAAATACCAGCAAGCAGGATGAATCTCGTGGCTCTAATACTGACACAGAACACCTTGAGTCCAGTGTCCTGAGGGAGAAGAGTCAGTCCATCCTTACATCTACACCCATTTCAACAGACTCCAAGATTCTCGAGTACTTTGACCAGATGAGGACATTGATCTCAGATTTTCTGCAGCAGAAGTCAGACAGGCAGCCCTTCTTTGACTACGTGGCATCAGAGGCCGAAAAGATTTCTCAAGAAGAATTTGAAGACCTAAAGGGCAGGATATTTAGAGACATTGAAAGTATTAAGAGCAACCGTAGACGTCAGTCACTGCCCAGAAGATCAGCCACTGTTACCACGGAGTCCCAGAGGGTCGGGCTACTGCCAACAACCACTCCACAGGCGTCTAGTTCCACTCAAGCAGCAGCTAGCAGCAGTTTTGTGTACTATACACCAAGTCCCATTGGCTTCGGTAACCCTACATCAGTCCTAACTGTACAGGACGAAGGGAGCAGACACAACCTACGTGGAATATTAAGCCAGCTACCAGATCTAACATCAACACAGATCGTCAAGCAGCCTCAGCAGCAGCAACCGCAGCAGCTGGTCTTTACTATCACCACTTTACCGCCTCAACAGCAGCAGGCTCCTCAGTAGCCATCCAGTCAGGGTGGGTCTTTGACCTGCCAGGCCCTTTTCAGGGCCACCAAATCTACCAAAAAACAATTATTCAGCTGCAAGTTATTCCAACCCCCCTCCCAAAACAAAAACAAAAAACAGTACAAATACTTATCACAAGAAAAAAAAAGCCCAACACTTACACCACCCCAAACATAAAATAACCCATGGTAATACACTTAACAAAAATAAGGCCACATATAAAAAAATATTGATAAATGAACTCCAATTATGGCCAATAATATGCCCATTTGTAACTTAAAATCCATGGGATTGTTTAAACTTTGTAAAAAAAAGTCCAACACTCACACCATCCCTAGAGTTAAAGATTTTTGGCTAGCAACCACCAGCCACTAACCCCAAAACAGACAAACCCACTAGTAAACATAACCACCAACCAAGGAACTGACACAAATTTGGAAACAGAATTATCCCTCCCCCCAAAAAAATTCCACAAACACATGAACTGCGCCCTCAACACATCCATTTGGGTGATGATATTTTATAATATTTTTTAAGCAAGGAAACAGATTTCATTGGGACATTTGTAATATTTTAAAAGATATCATAAAAATTCTCTCTTACTTTCAGTTATTTGTCTATAATTGATTGTAAATTTAAAGCAAATTTTGGGTGTAGTTTTTAAAGATTTGAGAGTTATGTTTAGCATGGGGTTTGTCTGTTTGTCCGTCTGTACAAGTTATGTTTGGCATGGGGTTTGTCTGTTTGTCCGTCTGTACAAGTTATGTTTGGCATGGGGTTTGTCTGTTTGTCCGTCTGTACAAGTGATGTTTGGCATGGGGTTTGTCTGTTTGTCCGTCTGTACAAGTTATGTTTCGCATGGGGTTTGTCTGAAGCAAGCATAGCTCATCAATTGTTTTGGAATAATTGGTAGTTCTGAAACGGACTGTTTGTTAGTCCTGAAAAGGACTGTTATAGTTAGTCCTGAAAAGGACTGGTTACTGCAGCAGGACTTATATTCTGCCATCTTGCCAGGCCACTGCTCCCTCATTATTGAAGTAGTCCTTCAGGTAACCCCTCTGTCTTTTGGCTTCTCTAGCAGGGTTTCTGTCTTGGCCTCCACCAGCAGCACCACCAATCAATCCACAATCACCAGGCACATCATCATCATCCTCCCCAGGCTGCTGATCACCATGTTGACCTTGATACTGGCTTCTCAGTATGTTGTGCAAAACCACACAGGTGAATACCACTTCTCTGACTGTTTCTGGGGGTAGTTCAATGGTGGTCCTCATCACTCTAAATCTTGAAACCAGGATGCCAAAAGCGTTCTCAACAACTCTCCTGCCCCTTGATATTCTATAGTTGGCAATCCTTTCCTCTCTTGTTAACATCTTTCTGCTATAGGGTTTCATGAGCCAGGTCTACAGGGCAAACACATCATCTGCCAGGATGAAGTAGGGGACATCTCTACCACTCTGGGTTGTAGGTGCTGGGTCAGGGAAGCCTATCCTGCCATCCTCAATCCTCCTCTTCAGCTGAGAGGCATTTAATATCTGGGCATCTGAGCAATATCCAGCTCTACCAGCATCCACCCATCTAAACTTGTACTGCCCATCTACCAGGGCCAACATCACAATGGAAAAGAACCCCTTGTAGTTGTGGTACAGGGCTCCAGTGTTTTTGGGTTTCTTCAGGGCCACATGCTTCCCATCCAGGGCTCCCAGGGCATGAGGAACATTCCACCTGATCCTGAATTCCCTCTCCAGTTCTTTCCACTCATCTGGAGTAGTAGGACATTTGAGGTACTCTCTGGTGAACTCATCCTGGATGGCCCTGCAGACCTCTGGTAGAAACTTGGAAATGGTGGATCTGCCAACCCTGAACTGACAGGATAATGATGTGTAGGACTCTCCAGTGGCCAGATATCTGATGGTGAGGGCTAACTTCTCCCCAACACTGATAGGAGCTCTGTAGTTGGTGGCCTGCCTGGCTAGACATGGTTCCAGTCTAGTCTTTATCATTTCAAAGAATTCTGGGGTCATCCTCATGTAGTTGGTGAATCCTGGAATGTCTGTGGCATACAGATCAGCCATAATGTTGTGGTAGCCCCCCTCTCCTCTCTCTGCAGTAGCCATGGCCTGACCCACATGTTGTGCCTTCCTCTAGGTCTCTGTATGGCTGGTGGTGGTGGTGGTGGTTGCTGTGGTCGACGTAGAAATAGCAAATACATCATTATCTGTAACTGAATAAAAACCAAAAAAGCCCTAAGTTGTTGCTGAAGTTGTCTTCAATTAAAGGGTGGCATCCTGCTGTGTTCCTATAAAAGTAATGATAATTAGATTGCGGAATTTATATATATACCCAGAAAATCCAGCTTTTTTGCAAAACAAGAATCGGCGATCGTGGTCTGGGGAAGACTGAGGAGGCCTGAGGACGCCGGGACTTAATCGGGGGTTAGTTGGGGCTTAGTCCCAGGAGGCCTGAGGCGTCCTGGGACCCAGTTGGTATGTGTACGACAGGATCGTGGATGAAACCGACCAGAAAACTGGCTTCGTTGGTTCTTAGTCCCAGACCAGTCGTGGACTGTCTGGGGCTGCCCGAGGTGTCCTGAGGCTTCCTGAGGACGATCTGTACTTAATCCCAGACTTCAATACCGATTCAGTATTCCCGCCCATTTTACCTTTTTTTCCAGCGACTGTCCACAATTAAGGGTCGTCGACAGAATCGGGGCTTAATCCTTTGGTGGAACAGGGGCATAAGGTTTCTTATGGACGTAGTTCTGCCTTTTTCAAAGTAGGTAGACCTTTGGTATATATACATAATTGTTAAATAATTATGTTTCACAGATTTCCTGGGTTTGATTTTGATATTAATAATACCAGTTAAGACCCATTTAATATGTATTAAATTACTTGTAGAAGTGACCTCACCTTTCAAACTTTCCCTGTATATGTGCAGTGTGTCCTGTGACATGTGCACATATTGGCATTGTGGGTACTCCTCAAATTTGTTGACATATAATATCGCATGCAGTGATACTATGTAACACAACACATATCTTTCTTTATGGTGGTTTATTTACCAGAATCAGCAGCTGCGGAGGAACTAACTGATATAAATTCAATTCTCCAAACCTTGTAAGTTTCCTTTTTAGAATTATCCACTTCACTGATATTTTTTTAAGATGAGGAAAACACAGAAGTAAACAGTAGTAGTATACCCATCCTCTCCAGTTTACTTTGTCATACTTACAGGACCTACACCACTTAATATGTAGAAGTAGCTGCATACTTGCTTTCTGCAATTATTCATAATCTTCTGCAAGTAGTTCCATAATAACTTCATTCACTACATCAGAATGTTAATTCTCTTAATTTCAAAATTCAAGTGCAGGCACCATACTTTGAATTAAGATATTTAAGGTGCACATTCCAGAGTAATTTTCAGAAGACCCTTTGAAACATAAAGTCTGAAATAAATTTGGGTCAACAGGCCCGGGGTCAATAAATTTGGACCTGAGGCCTGTAAATCAAAGCATTCGTAAAATCACCAAATAAGGGACACTTCACAATAGGTCTACGACACAAAAACTAAAGAACACAGTGGGTAAACGGAAAGTATTCTTTGTGTATTCGTTAAACTGAGCTTTATGCCCCTGTTCCACCAAAAGATTAAGCCCCGATCCTGTCGCCGACCCTTAATCGTGGACAGTCAGTTGAAAAATAACAAAAATGGGCGGGAATACTGGGTCGGTACTGAAGTCTGGGATTAAGAACAGATCGTCCCCAGGAGGCCTCAGGACGCCTCAGGCGGCCGCAGACAGTCCCCGACTGGTCTGGGACTAAGAACCGACTGAGCCAGTTTTCTGGTCGGTTTCAACCACGATCCTGTCGCACACAAACCGACCGCCTCAGGCCTCCTGGGACTAAGAGCCGACTAACCCACGATTAACTCCCGGCGTCCTCAGGCCTCCTCAGTCTTCCCCAGACTAGGATCCCCGATTATTGTTTTGCAAATTTGCTGGATTTTCTGGGTATATATATATATAAAATTCGCGATCTAATCACCATTGCTTTTCTAGGAACACAGCAGGATGCCACCTTTTAATGGAAGACAGATTCAACAACAACTTAGGGCTTTTTTGGTTTTTATTCAGTTACAAATAATCATGTATTTCCACAGCAACCACCACCACCACCAGCACCACCAGCACCCATACAGAGACCTAGAAGAAGGCACAACATGTGGGTCAGGCCATGGCTACTGCAGAGAGAGGAGAGGGGGGCCTACCACAACATTATGGCTGATCTGTATGCCACAGACATTCCAGGATTCACCAACTACATGAGGATGACCCCAGAATTCTTTGAAATGATGAAGACCAGATTGGAACCATGTCTAGCCAGGCAGGCCACCAATTACAGAGCTCCTATCAGTGTTGGGGAGACGTTAGCCCTCACCATCAGATATCTGGCCACTGGAGAGTCCTACACATCATTATCCTGTCAGCTAAGGGTTGGCAGATCCACCATTTCCAAGTTTCTACCAGAGGTCTGCAGGGCCATCCAGGATGAGTTCACCAGAGAGTACCTCAAATGTCCTACTACTCCAGATGAGTGGAAAGAACTGGAAAGGGAATTCAGGATCAGGTGGAATGTCTCACATGCCCTGGGAGCTCTGGATGGCAAGCATGTGGCCCTGAAGAAACCCAAGAACTCTGGAGCCCTCTACCACAACTACAAGGGGTTCTTTTTCATTGTCATGTTGGCCCTTGTAGATGGACAGTACAAGTTCAGATGGGTGGATGTGGGTACAGCTGGATCTTGCTCAGATGCCCAGATATTTAATGCCTCTCAGCTGAAGAGGATTGAATATGGCAGGATAGGCTTCCCTGACCCAGCTCCTATAACCCAGGGTGGTAGAGATGTCCCCTACTTCATTCTGGCAGACGATGCTTTTGCCCTGAAGACCTGGCTCATGAAACCCTATAGCAGAAGGCTGTTAACAAGGGAGGAAAGGATTGCCAACTATAGAATATCAAGGGGCAGAAGAGTTGTGGAGAACGCTTTTGGCATCCTGGTCTCAAGGTTTAGAGTGTTGAGGACCACCATTGAACTACCCCCAGAAACAGTTAGAGAAGTGGTCATGACCTGTGTGGTTCTGCACAACATACTCAGAAGCCAATATCAAGGTCAACTTGCTGGTCAGCAGCCTGGGGATGATGATGATGATGATGTGCCTGGTGATTGTGGATTGATTGGTGGTGCTGCTGGTGGTGGCCAATACAGAAACCCTGCTAGAGAGGCCAAAAGACAGAGGGATTACCTGAAGGACTACTTCAATAATGAGGGAGCAGTGGCCTGGCAAGATGGCAGAATATAACTCCTGCTGCAGTATAACAGTCCTTTTCAGGACTAACAAACAGTCCTTTTCAGGACTACCAAATATTCCAAAAACAATTAATCAGCTATGTTTGCTACAGACAAACCCCATGCCAAACATAACTTGTACAGGCGGACAAACAGACAAACCCCATGCCAAACATAACTTGTACAGACGGACAAACAGACAAACCCCATGCCAAACATAAGTTACACAGACTGAAAAATAAACAAGCACAAGTTACCCACCCAACAAACAGACAAAGCCAGTGTTAAACAAAAGCAAAACACAAAGTCACACATAATATCCTAAATTGAATTATTTTTTTATATATTTGGAAATACACCTCCTAATTTCAACAATTTTTTTTGTTCATGGGTTGGAAATTTATTTGTAGCAGAATGTTTTTATGGAAATCTTCAATTTTAACTCTTCACTTCTAATCACAAAAATGCAGAAAATATAACCATAAAACTAGTTTTGTTTTCAATAATGGGGGATTGTGTTTGCAAAATAGTTTGTCAGTTCGTTGGCATGGGTTCTATTTAATTTTGGGTTGTTGTGTTTCTTGGTTGGTGGTTACTGGGGTTAGGTTTATTATTGCTAGTTGGATGTTGGGTTTCTTACTGGGTTTGTAATTTGGGGGTTATGTTTGGTATTGGGTTTGTCTGTTGGTGGGTTGGCAAGTATGTAATATTGCCTTTTAACTCTAGGGAAGGTGTAAGTGTTGGACTTTTCAATTACAGATTTTAAACTATCCCATGGATTTTAATCTAAAAATGGGCTGATTAATGGCCATATTAGGAGTTATTTTTAATTTTTTTTATGTGGCCTTTTTTGTTATGTGTGGTACCATGGGTTATTTGTTTCATGTTTGGGGTGGTGTAGGTGTTGGACTTTAACTTTTTTTTTCTTGTGATAAGTATTTGTACTGAACTTTTTTGTTTTGGAAGGGGAATTGGAATAACATGTAGCTGAATAATTGTTTTTGGAAGATTTGGTGGCCCTGAAAAGGGCCTGGCAGGTCAAAGACCCGCCCTGACTGGATGGCTACTGAGGAGGCTGCTGCTGCTGTTGAGGCGGTGCTGAAGTGGTGATAGTAAAGAGCTGCTGCTGCGGTTGTTGCTGCTGCTGCCGAGGCTGCTCGACGATCTGTGTTGATGTCAGATCTGGTAGCTGGCTTAAGATTCCACTCAGATTGTGTCTGCTCCCTTCATCCTGTACAGTTAGGACAGATGTCGGGTTGCTGAAGCCAATGGGGCTTGGTGTATAGTACACAAAACTGCTGCTAGCTGCTGCTTGAGTGGAACTAGACGCCTGTGGAGTGGTTGTTGGCAGTAGGCCGACCCTCTGGGACTCCGTGGTAACAGTGGCTGATCTTCTGGGCAATGGCTGACGTCTACGGTTGCCCTTAATAGTTTCGATGTCTCTAAATATCTTGCCCTTTAATTCTTCAAATTCTTCTTGAGTCATCTTTTCGGCCTCTGATGCTACGTAGTCAAAGAAGGGCTGCCTGTCTGACTTCTGATGCAGAAAACCTGAGATAAGTGTCCTCATCTGCTCAAAGTGTTCGAGAATCTTGGAGTCTGTAGTTGAAACGGGTGTTGATGTAATGATGGACTGACTCCTCTCCCTCAGGACACTGGACTCAAGGTGTTCTGTGTCAGTAGTTAACCCACGTGATTCATCCTGCCTGCTGGTATTTGGACTGGCCTCAAAACCTGAACTTTTGTTGGCCCCCTTTCTTCTGATGTGGGTTTTAAGAAAACCCATCTGTTCGTAGACCCAGGACTGTCTCTTGGTCATCTCCCTTGGGGCTTGGCCAGATTGGAGCTTAGACAGCTTCCCATAACGGGTTCGCTGGGACTCGAACCAACGTCTCACATCAAATGGCTGGAGCTTGAGTTCTGCAGATATTTCTGCCCAGAGAGCCTCTCTTCTGTTCCTGTCGTGGAAATGTGAATGTTCCTTGTCATACAGTTCTGGGTGCAGCTTTACAAATTCCACAATGGAAACTTCCTCACTGTCTGTAAAAGTGGCACACATCCTGGCTCTCTTGGCTGAAGAATGGCACTCCGGATCTTCTTCACACCTCTCTTCTTCTTCTGCCACAGCTTCCCCAATAGCTGTGCCTTCCTCAATCTCCTCCTCTCTCCTGTCAGTTCCTTCTTCTGTAATAACTTCACTCCTCTCCTCTACTTGACTTTCCTTCTCCCTCTCATCCATCTTTTTCCTTCCTCTCTTCCCTCCTTTCTCTTTTCTCATGATCCAGTCGACAAAATAATTAAAAAATAGTAAAATGTGTCTCCTAACTGTGAAATTTGCCTTAAGCTCAAGTATATAATATATAAAATAAAAATTGAAAACCCCTACAAAACAGTGACACATGTCTCTCAGTAGCCAAACAGTCAGTAACAACGAGAATGTGTGCGCAGTTGCTTATATAGTCCCAGACCTGCTCATTGCCTCGATTTCATTTCAGACGCGCGGAAAACAGTCGGTTCTTAATCGGTTGTTAGTCCCAGGCCGCCTGGGGCGTCCTCAGACCGTCGCAGACTAAATTTGTGCTGTCCCAGGCGTCCTGGGGAGGCCGGTTTGGATCGGTTAGGGTCGGTTACCCTTAGTCAGGGCTTAGTCCCAGACCTTGATTTTGGGTCCCAGGACACCGCAGACGGTCTGAGGCTTCCGGGGACTAATGCAACCGACCCACTTTCACACGCATGAAATTCATACGGATCATATTTGAGTCTGGGATTAACAACCGGCCTCCTGGGACTAAGCTAGGGAGGTCTGGGACTAAGGGTCGCAGGTGGCCTGGGACAACACGACTGTGTAAATTTGGGTCTGAGGAGGCCTTAGGACGCCTGGGACTGGACATTTTGTTGAGGGCGGAAAATATGAATCGGTTGTAGTCGTGAGAAATATCAAACATGTTTGATTTTTCACACGGCCCCAACCGACAACAACACGACCCTTACAGAAGGTCTGGGACTAAGCAAATATTTCAAACCGACCCCCCAAAACCCTTAATCGGGAGCCTTAGTCGTGTGGTGGAACACCCACACTAGTTTGCCAAGTAGAGGTTAACTAATAATATTGATGCAATATTGTTTTCACTATATGCACTGCAAGTCATAGCGAAAAAAAACGTAACCCTAAATTTTCAATGGAAAAGTTAGAAATTCTAGTTGAAAATGTCACACACAAAAAAGATATAATAAGTGGAAAGTTTTGTGATGTGGTATCAAATGAAAAGAAGAAAAAAGCCTGGGCTGAGATATCCAAAGCAGTGAATTCCTGTGGACAACTTAGGTGTACCACTGGTAAGTAATCCACTTACTTATTATGTTCAGTACCAAGGTATAGTATCTTGTTGACACTTGTCAGTGCCATCGTGTGTGGCAGTAGAAATGTTTTGGTTGACTGTCCTGCTGCACTCTCTTGTAACATTGTCGTTGTTTTTTTACTATGAGGATAGGGACTACTTTTATTATTTATTTGTTTTTTTTTTGTTTTGTTTTATGGGGATGTGTGTTTCATCACACAGTGCGCTTGAGGCTGTGTTTATGTGCTAGCCTGTGACTATCTGTGGGCTGTAATAAAAAGCAGCTGTTGATTAAAGTATTCACAGTTAGTGGTGGTGGACCAGTTCACGCCCGGGTACCAATTCACGCCCACCCTCAATTTTCCTGAACATTTATAATTTTTCATAGAGAATATGTTTACCACATTATAGATAATCATCAAATTGATCATATACATTTGTAATTTATTGTTTAACTGTGATTGTTTTGGATAAATTTAGGGGTGGGCGTGAATTGGTACCCGGGCGTGAACTGGCCCACCACCACTATGCATATTACGTGCAGTCTTTGTATAAGTAACACTACATCACAGATGTTTAAGTTATTGTTAGATCTGTCAAAGAGGTGTTGTTTTCATGAACGTTTTCAGTTAGCCTGTTTTTTGTGAATTAAAATATTTTTGAAAGAGATTGAATGAGTGCTTGTCAGTGAAATAATGCAAACTGATTCATAATGAATAATTGTCCCACAGAGATTATCACTGTCACATGACATAGAAAATGGATATCTGTGTTTGTGTGTCTGGGGATGTGGTGGTGTCAAATTAGCGCAAGTTAAAATGTGTTTCCTGTGACAATTTTGATGTAAGAGCTAGTTCCTGGAAACATTTCTTATTCTTCTGAAGATGAAGTCAAAAGGAAATGGCCAGACTGGTCGAGTGTTACAAAAAATAAGAAAGTAAAGAGACAAAAAACATTTTCAAAAACTGGTGGTGGCCCTCTGGCACCATCTGTGTCATTTACAGAATTGGAGCAAAAAGTGTTAGATGTCATTGGCCAAACCAGTATTGAAGGTATTGCTGGAGGGATTGATACAGAAGATCAGCAGCAAAGTGAAAGTGCAGTGGAAGAAACTCCCACACATGCAGGTGTGGAATACATGTCAGTTTTTGGAAGTGATGACATATATTATGGAAACAATTATGAGTGTCAAACCTCTAATGCTGTGTCATGGTCAGTCACAAGCAGTAGGCAAAGCATCTAAATGGAGTCCCTCCGGAGGCACTACATGCTCAGCCGGAAACAGTAAAGTAGCCAGTCTGTCTCCCACACCAAGCCACAAACCTAAAGTAAGTAGCCAAAAAAGTGACCATTCAAATATATTAAAATTGAACGGGACAGACTCAAAATTGAGTAACAAAAGTTACTACTGGAAGAAAGTAGGTTCAAATTAGAACAATAATTCTTTAATGAATTCCGTATGTACCTCGGAGGAACAACACTTGTAATTGAGGACAGTCAAGGTTAAAATATAAAAGAATAAAACCAGACAGGTGACCTTTCCATTGTCTCAACTCTCCATTATTTTTCCATAATGGAGAGTTAACACTACATTATTTTCTAACAGTCGATTGTGGTTTAGTTCAATGGCCTGTCTGGCAAGAACAAAAGGGTATTTGTCAGTCATCCTCAGCACAATGCATTCAATATTGAAATGTTTTTGCAACTTTTTTTCATATAAATTAGTTCAGTAGGTACATTTACAAAGTCTTTTCAATTCTGAATGACATTCAGAGATCACAGAAAAATACCTGATGGAAAAATGCTACCTTGAAAAAATACCACCTGATAAATACAAAACAAGCAATTTAATTTATAAAGTTGGATATTTTTTAATTCTCTGCATTTTCTTTGCAATCTGACTTTACATTAATATTCTGTGACCTTAATCAAAGGATCAGCTACCTTTCAAGCAAACTCACTGTTAAAATCCAACCCATCATACTATATAAAAAGGAGTGTTTTGGTGGCTCAAAATTTACTCAAGTAAAATGAGAAAAACTGTAGTGCAAAAAATGCAGCACTGAAATGTATTACTGCTGGGTTTAAATTTGATTTGAATTGTCAATGTTTTAAGTTCAAAGCAAAGATTTTAATTTGCCTCATTACAGTTTGTTATATACTTTTAAAATGATACACTGTTTGAGAATGAAATGAATTTTGTTCTTGATATTGTTAATAAATTTTATAGGAGGTATTTCTTAAATACAAAATGTGGAGAAGCTGTTCTTTCTATGAGGAGTTTTTTCCAGGAGACAATCTTTCCAGGAGGTATTTTTTCCTTGATTCAAAATTAAGAGACAAAAAAGCACGCAAAATAAAAATCTTGAGAAACCCCAAAACTTCAACACAAAATAAAACTAGTAATTCTCCAGTTTCTAGTAATTTCAATGCCTGAAAAGCAAAAATAATAGCTTACTGTCTTAAAATAAGCACAGATCAATAAAGTAATATGAAACACTCCACACAACAAATTATCCACACCTTTGTTAAATGACCAATCTAGTTTTGTTCTGGAAACTGCAGATCCATATTATATCAATTATCATAATCCATGGAAAACTTTGTGGCAGTCCGATTACATTTAAACTTTTCAAGCTTTATCCAAAATTATATTTTTCCATAAAGGAAAACCGGTGGTACACATGGTGAAACAATGTTGATTGTGTATTGAAATAAAAAAAACAACCATAGAACTAATTTAGTGAAAACCTCCTATGCACACTAAAGGAAACATTGCAAAGTTTGTCTAGATTGATCATTTGGTACAAGATGTTAAAGTATTGAATTAATAAATTGGTTTTAATATACAGGGTTTTATAATAGACAATAGCCTCATGGCGCTTCCATTATGTAAACTTTACATAATGGAGTGCCACTTGGCCATTATCTATATAATAGACACTCGCTTCACGATCACATTTTTCACAATATAGTCATTTAACCTGAACTGCCTAAGTTAATCATGATGCTGTTGAGGTATTTCATTTTGATATATTTTTTTTGAAAAGGTTTATTACATTGTCTAATTATTTTATGTGTTAAACCATTCATACAATTTAACTTGTCAACTGTTGTGGTTCTAGTACACAATTACAATGGGGACTTTACCAAGGGAGATGTTATATCGATGAACCCTCAAAGCAAAACTTGGGAGCTGCTAACAAGTCCCTCTATAAATTGTACAAGAATCAAAGAACACATATTTCCTTGTCAGCAGCTGCTGCTGTTGACTCTGGTATTTTTCCCCCTTTAACTAATGTAACAACATTTGTACTTGATGCTTTCACGGAGCTAGATCTTGTCATGTGTGAAGTAACAATTAACCAAAGTAGTGTTATGTTGGAAATTGGTTTCTTTAACAAAATGGAAAGGGTTATTCTTAAAGGAATCCATCTAGATGAAGTGTTTTTCATGAAATTCATAAGGTCACTACGTAAATGCAAAGTTGACACATTGTGCATGAGACAGTGCTCAACATTGTCAGCACACGTAGCTACATGTATTCTTGAAAATATTCTTGGTGTAAAATTTATTACTGGTTCAATAGAAAAAACAGAAAACATTATTTTTTGGTGGTCAAAAACAGGTCACACATTTATGGGCCAAGTTACATTTGGGCACGATTGATAGCATATCACAAAGTTACAGGCCGTATCCTCGAGCAGCACACAGTTTTCCTTTTCTAACTGGTTTGGGGAAGTGAACACCAGAATCACATGGTTAGTTTTGAAAGACATAGTTCCACTGTGTAATTTTACATGTAAATGTCGGAAGACTTTAATTTTGAGAAGATATGAGCATAGGTGTATACCACTGAGTAGGAAAAAAGTTTCTCCCGGCTGTATCTCAGAAACTATAATGTGTAGGAACAAGATACTTGTAAGGGATAGGAGTTAGGTGATGTATGTGTGCAACCTTATGGTGTCACCTTTAACCTAAGGCCTGCAAAAATGTGTTCACTTGCCATCTTTAAGCTATATTTCTCTTACAGCAAAGATATATGGATAGCTGCAACTGATTATTGTGTTTACTTTTACTTAATTGTACTATTTCCATGAATAGTTACACTGCAATTTTACAGCTTCATAATCTTTATGTCACCGAAAAATGTTGTCATCTTGTTATTGAAATATCTATTAATAACTCTTTTACATTTGGATGCATTTGATTTCTTTTGCACATTATTTTCTCTACTTGAACATTATTTGGACCTTTATATCTAACTTGCTCGTACACTCTCCCAGTTTTTATGTTGTTTCACTGCTTCAATGTCTCATAGTGTTGAAAACTTTTTTTCCTGGATTGTAGGGTACTGACATCACGGATGTTATTTCTATATCTGCCTTACTGTAAGAGAAGATTACATGAAAGTCTGTTACACAGATAATTTGGCATGTTGGCTGTTATAGGTCTAAAATTATTAACTTGAAACTATTTCAACTTTCTTAATATTTCCCGTGTTAATATATGTTTAAGTGTATATCTTATATAGAATGAATATTCAACTAATCATTGGATAATAATCCATGAAATGATAATCTAAACCTTGAGCGGAAAACTACGTCAAAGTAACCTAAACACTCAGCAGTAACCACAAGCAAATTACACTTTTCAGGTCATATCGCAAATGGATCATGTATTAGAGAATAACCATGCATATCACTTGTGGACCACTCTTTAAACAGGTAGAATTAACCTTCAAGTGAGTCAGTTCCTGTGACAGATTAATACAGTACTGTATATTCGCACACGTCCTACCCACGTGCCCTCCCTATTATCATGTAACAGTTTAATCAATATTTTCTATGTGAAATTGTGGCGTGCCAAGGGCCAAGGCCAAGATTATACAAGAAAAATCAGTGGAATATTCATAAATATGTTTTTTATTCACAAACAAACCAACAACTTTATGTGTGCATAAATAAAAGTAAAATTAACAAAAATCCCAATGTTTAGTTTCTGATTCCTAAAAGAATATTTATTCTGCCACCACCCAGATATAGTCAAGAAAATTTGACCAGGACTTAACCTCTAGACTTAACCTTTAAACTTAACCTCTAACCAGCAGTAGCTGGGGTTGACCTGGGACAAGCCCTTGCTCTTTATCATAAATCAAATCCTCCCCATTAGTTCAAAGTTGTACGAAGTTATTAAATCAAATTCATATTCAAAAACTAAATTACATTTCTCCCAACTAAAATTGAACCCAAGAAACTCTAACCCAAAGTCATCAAAGGCATCTTTCAGGCAGCTTGCTCTGGTTCTATTGTCGGGTGATGTCGCTCTAAATCCTGGGCCATTGAAGTTTGGGTTTGCTAACTGCCGGTCCATTAGGAATAAAGGTCCAATTCTCTGTGATGAAATCCAAACTGGAAATTTTGATGTCTTTGGTCTCACCGAGACCCATATCAAAGCTCTAGACACACCCTCATTTTTAAATGAGTTAACGCCTGAAGATTTTTCCCTTGTTCACACCAATAGAGAAAACAAACGTGGTGGCGGTGTTGGCTTTTTTATTAAATCTGCTCTTGATTTTAAAACCATTCATTCCCCTGAGTTCTCCTCCTTTGAAAATCACACTGTCTGTCTCACTCTTGATGGGGGTCGCTTGTTTCTTGGGGTCATTTACCGGCCCCCTGCCTCATCTGTAGTAAAATTTTTTGAAGATTTTCTATCATATGTGGGTTTTTTGTCTTCCTTATCCCCCTCCTTTGTCATTTGTGGTGATTTTAATCTTCATGTCGACATTATGTCTCCAACAGTCTCTGAATTTAAATCAGTCATGGATTCTTGCTGTCTGTCCCAATACATTGATTTTCCTACTCACCTTCATGGTCATACCTTAGATTTGTTGATGGCTCCATCTGAGTTCTCTGCAATTTCTGATGTGAAAGGGTCAGGCTTCATCAGTGATCACAAAATTATCTCTTGTGTGGTTGACTTTCCATCTTTGGATACACCAATTCAGAAAGTTGTTACCTTCCGTCAGTACCATAAATTGAACATTGATCAATTCAGAAGTGACCTCCTGACTATTCCGTTTGTTAGCTCACCATCTGATGACATAGATTTATTGCATGAACAGTACATGTCTGGTTTGTCTAGCCTTCTAGATATTCATGCACCAGTGAAGACTAAACAGCTCATCAAACCAGCCCCAAGCTGGATAACTGATGAGTATAGAACTGCCAAGTGCATGAGAAGGCAGTTTGAGCGTGCCTGGAGAAGAGACAAATCCCCTGAAAATCGTTCCCGTCTTCGACGACAGATAAATAGATGTAACCACATCCTAAATAGAAACAAGGGGTGTTTCTATCGTGATCTAGTCAGTGAAAATTGCGGCGATAGCAAGAGGTTATGGCATGCACTAAACAGAACATTGAGTGGGTCAAATTCTACTGTCCTCCCATCCTTTGATGATGAAAAGTCTTTAGCAAACAGATTTGGTTCGTTTTTCATTGATAAAATTAAAAAGATTCGAGACACCTTTAAATACACCCGATCTCAGGTTCTTCATCCAGACAAGGAGCCGCCGACTTTCTGTTCCTTTCAAGCTGTCACTCAGACTGAAGTCCTTAAGTTTATCAAGGAATCCCCTTCTAAAACTTGCTCTCTTGATCCATGCCCCACTCACATTGTGAAACAATGTATTGACATTCTTCTCCCTTCATTGACTAAACTAGTTAACTTGTCCCTCAAAAACGGCATTTTCCCTAATCCTTTCAAACAGGCTAAAAGTCCACCCTTTCAAAAGAGGATTTGAAGAGCTACCGACCAGTGTCCGGTCTTAGCTTCTTGTCAAAATTGGTCGAGCGAATTGTGGCTGCCCAAATTAGATCTCACATGGATTCTCATGATCTTGGTAATACTTTCCAGTCAGCCTACAAGGTAGGGCACTCGACAGAAACTGCCTTGCTGTGCATCAGAAATGAGATTCACTTATCTCTGTCCAAGGGCATGCCTACAGCACTAGTGCTACTCGACCTGTCTGCGGCATTTGATACTATCGATCATGACACACTCCTATCCTGTCTGTCGTCTAGATTTGGTTTTGCTGGATCGGCATTAAAATGGTTTAGATCCTATCTCCAGGATCGTTTTCAGTCAGTCAAGATTGGTTCTAGTCTTTCGAATTTGTTCAAATTGAAGTTTGGAGTCCCCCAAGGTTCTGTCTTAGGTCCCCTTCTGTTTTCCCTCTACACAACACCTCTGAGTCAAGTCATCAGAAAATATACCGGAGTCCGTTACCACTTCTATGTGGACGACACTCAGTTGTTCATTCACTTATCCCCTGATGATAGTCTCAAGTCTTTTGACCGTCTTAAATCATGTTTGAATGATATTCAGGTCTGGATGTCTGAAAACAAACTCAAGCTAAATCCTGATAAAACAGAATTCATAGTCTTCGGTGCCAAAGACAGACACAAATGGCTCAGTGACTCACTACCTGTCAATATCCTGGGTAATTGTCTCTCTCCCGCAGATGTTGTACGCAATCTGGGCGTTCTGTTTGATGCAAAGTTTTGTTTCACCAATCACGTAAATTCTGTTATCAAATCCTGCTTTATCAGCCTCAGGGACCTTCATCGTATCAGGAGGTTTCTTTCTGTGGATACATCAGTGGTGATTGCAAATGCTCTGGTCAGTAGTCGTTTGGATTATTGCAACTCTCTTTTTCGCAGTTTGTCATCCCGAAATGCTACAAGGCTCCAATATGTTCAAAATGCGCTTGCACGGTTTGTCACTGGTGCTTCTAAGTACACTCACATTACATCCACCGTTAGGACACTCCATTGGCTACCCGTTAGACAACGTATTATCTTCAAAACCCTAGTTTTGGTCTATAAGTACCTCACCACTCGCCAGCCTAAGTATTTTGCACCATATCTCCCCTTGTACAAATCTGCCGTGAATACAAGACGTTCCAATCCCAAAAATTTGTTCCTTCTGGTTCCCTCTTACTGTCCTTCCATCCATAAATCAAAGGTCCATTTTAACAATAGTTTCTCATATGATGCCCCTAAGTTATGGAATGATCTTCCATATGACATACGCAGTGCTCCAAATCTCTCCAGTTTCAAAAGTCGACTCAAAACCTACCTATTTCAGAAATCATTCCCACCATAGCTTCTTACTACCGAACACCGGACCGCCTCCCTGGCAACGACCCGGAACATGTCTAATGTCTCATGATTTATGCCTTACGGATTGGATGGTGTGCCTTAGAATCCGTTGATACGGAGATTAAGCACCTGGACAACTGATTGATTGATTGATTGATTGATTGATCTTATGTGGCCTAACTTCAACAAGAACATAGGTTGTTCATTACCTTCCCTCAGCCATAGTTCAGAACATAGGCTCAATGGCTAAAAGTATAAAGAACAGCAGTTCATACCAGGTCAACAAAGATTCTGACCAAAAACCCTTCCTTATATACCAAAATTAGTGAAATACTCAAGAGTTGACCCAGACTATGCAAATGAACTAGAGGTCACAACTAATTAAAATGTCACAAATGATTTTATTGGTTACCCAATGATTCGGTAATTCCCTCTAGTTTCCGGTTGTAAGTAACTATGTCAAACATGGCTAACACCATGAAGAATTAAACCTACAAACTTCATCAAAATATGTAGCAATATTCAACAATTTAATTCAATAACCTCAAAATCCCAGCTCCAGGCAATATTTCTAGCCAGTAAAAGGTTAGTTAGCTCCAATATTAACAAAAACGGGAATTTCGTCAATAAACAACCCCAATTCCTATAAACAAATCTTCAGATACGTTTCATTACCCCCAACCTATTAAAACCTGTTTCGTCCCGAAACCTAAACCCACAAAATTTTAATAAAACAACACATGCACACATATATACATGATACAAATTACAATAATCAATGAAATCAAACATTAATAACATATGTGTGATCCTCTTCATCTGGAGCTGAACCACTCCCACATCCAGGACTTCCACATTGATGCAGGCATCCCCTGTCGCCCAGCAAACCTCGCTGCCACAGGACACAACATCAACATGGGAACCTCCTGCCCACCCAGCATCATAATCATGCTGTCAATATACTGAAAAACAACTATACAAAAACAACAAATATATGCAAGACAACAAATGTCTATCAAAATCTTCTGTAGCTGAACAGCTATCATCAAATTGTGGTGCCGCAGTTATCTAGCTAGAACATCTAGTTCATTCCTCTTGCACCCAACATAAAAATGTTCCCTGCAATTCAACCAACCAAAGTTCAAGCTAAGATCAGTTTAGAACAAAAATTCAACATGACCAGGCATATAAACACCAAATCTGAAACTGCAACTTAAAAAAACGGAAGCTTGAAGCTAAAAAAAATTCTCTCAGACCCTTGTAGTCTGCAAGAACAATAGTCAAGACAAACGTAAAAACATAACTATAGACATTTCAAAAATTAAATTTATTTCCTCACTTTGTACAATAATCGTGGGTCTCTTGTACTTGTCATTGGTGGTTCCACATCAACGGGTGTAAGCTTCCATTCTAAGGATTTCTTTGGCATACCATTTATCACACCCTCCCAATTACACCCTTCCTGTCTCTCAGCTCTAGTTAATGGGATGGTTGGTGTCCTATCTGACTGGTCAGGTTCAAGGACAATGAACCCGTCCTCAGGCTCCTTCTCCCAGGACTCCTCAAGACCCAAAGGATCGTCTACAATCAGGGACCGGTATAGGGACATCCCTCTCATTTTTTTCACCCCTGGTGCCCTCCCTACCAACAGGAATACTATGTTTGAATGCCTTACCAGAATGGCGTTTGATTAAATGTGCCTGGTATCTATCCTCTTGAACCTCAGGGAAAACAAACTGGCACCCCCACCCACAATGTCTCTTCGGGCCATCTGCTACATGTACACATTATTAAAAGAGAACAAGACATAACCCTAGCTTCAATACTTTAAGTGCCAACTGACTGGCTTTGTCATTGCTAAATAAAAATTTCATATTCTTCAAAATGTTTTGGTGTCTTTACCTTCCTACCACTTCTAGTCGTAGAACTAAAACTTTCTCTATCACCTTTGTCTAATGGCACAATATTAATTGCATCCTCAGTACTCACGTCCCTCTGTTTTGCCCTACCCTTAACCTCAACTTCCTCATTTATTCGATTTTCACTGTTATTCACAGGAACACTGTTTTTCAACCAACTTTTTACACTAGTGAAACTTGGCTTTAAACGATCATGATGGACAAACTTAGTTTTGGAATTTAGAGACTGGAATTTTTGTACACCAAATCAGAAATCTTATCTACAACTAGCCATGGGCCTGTCCATGAGCTTTCAAGCTTTGGAGAAACTCCTTTCTTTCTTACGGGTTCAAACAAATAGACACTACTTCCTGTATCATAAGCTTTAAAGTTCTTCCTATGATCATAACCCTTTTTCTGTCTTTGACTGGCTTCAGACATATTGTCATGTGCTATCTCATGTACATTTTGCAACTGATCCCTAAGGGCTATTACATATGGAACATTGCAATCATCCTAAATTGCCTCATTTGGGGGGCATCCAAACAGAAGATCAACAGGTAGTTGGATTTCTCTACCAAACAACATTCTAGAAGGGGACACACTTGTTGAGTCATGCACCGATGACCTATATGCCATCATAGCTATTGGAAGAGCTCTATCCCAGTTTCTTTGATCACCTTCAATGAGCTTACTTAACATACTTTGTAAAGTACGGTTGTATCTCTCAATAAAACCATTGCTTTGAAGATGATAAGCAGTAGTTCTGGTCTTATTGATCCCTATAAGGTCACACAAAAACCTAAAAAGCTTAGATTCAAATTGGCTTCCTTGGTCACTGTGAATCTGTTTTGGTACACCATAGTGTGAAATGAAGCCATCAACCAAAACATTGGCAACTGTTTCTGCTTCCTGACCAGGGGTAGCAAATGCCTCTATCCACTTACTGAAGTAATCTCCTATGACCACTATATACTTATTTCCATGAAATGTTTCAGGGAGTGGACCTAGGATATCAATACCAATTCTCTCAAATGGCACACCTACTGGATACTGTTTAAGAGGGGCTCTATGATGCTTGCTTGGGGAATTTCTTCTCTGACACTGAGGGCACTTACGACACCAGTCCTTCACATCTGTCTTAAAAGAAACCCAGTAAAAACATCTTCTGAGCCTGCCTATCACTTTTCTGATACCAAGATGACCAGAACACCTTTGTTCATGAAGAAGAGAAAGAACTTCATTCCTCAAACACTTTGGGACAATCAATTGATATATAGGCTGCTTCTCAGATTGCTCTAACCACGTCCTATAAAGTAACCCATTATTTACAAACAATCTTTCCCATTGGGCCCAGTAACGTTTCAACTCCTGACCATTGCAAGATATATCCTCCCACTTAGGTCTAACAGTTCCAGCTTCTTTCTGTCTTATATAAACCCTATATCGGGATTAGACTCTTGGAGGCTCCTTAACTCCTTACAAGTTTTCAACTTTAACCAGCTATCAACTTCTTGAAATGGATCTTTGGAAACAGCCTTTCTAACTAAACTGTTTTCGGGACAACTGTCCTGAACTAAGATATTCCCACTGTTCCTTAACTCCACTCTTTCACAGTAACTGCAACTACCACAAAGTGTACGGGATAAAAAGTCTGTATTTGCATGTTGTTTCCCTGCTCTATGTATGAGAGTAAAGTTGTATGTGCCTAGCAGTTCACTCCATCTTGCTAATTGATTCTCTATTATTCCATCTTTCAAATTCACCAACAAAAATCACAAAATCGTTTTTTTCACCACATCTGCATTTTGGATTTTACATGATTAAGCATGCATGGATTTCCCATTGTTGGATGGGAATTGGCATGGATGAACACATTGACACCTAATCGACAGATACCATGATTTCACTTACAGCAAGTTCATCAAAGATCACATGTTCAGAAGTCTGTATGTAAAACTACCCCTTCCATATGTGAAAAGGCTGTGGTCCTGTCCAAGTATGGTCATGGATGAGAAATAAACTTACAAAATTGAGATTATTAGTGGTCTACATTTACAAAATTTAGCACTCTATAAAACATAATTACAAACTCCATTAAATGACGTGTTGGTATTGCATATTAAGTATTTATAACTTACCATGTTGATTTTAATACAGTCTAACATTCTCTTGATAACACAGTTCTCTGACTATCCCATAACACCTTTCACACGTTTTGATCTGGCTATTAATGCCTCTCATCTGCATTGTAGAGGCGGATGGGATCATCAAACACTTTATGATCCTTCAGTACTTGTTCTGTGTGAAATAAATAAGTGACACGATAAAAAGTAATTTTCTAAGGTCAGTGGTAATAAAGAGAGTATGCAATGCCAAGTAGAATCCCTTTGTCTTCATTATACCAATTAACATTGTACATGGACAGTTGCTTATGTAATAAAAATGTAGTTCATCGACCAATTTTTATATCTTACTATCATTATACTTGTGATTGCAAGGTCCACATTTTATGACACTTGACACATTTACCTAAGAAGTTAAAGAAATTTCAAAATTGTATATTCATCGCTTTACGAGGATTGTCTCGCATCTAGCGTCCGTGGCACTAACCACTTGAGTTCCTGATGCTGATGCTGTTTCTGTGATTCAAGGAAAAAGATTTCCTTTTACCAAATCCTATACAGTAAACCAAAGGGAACTGGCAAATGTATATGTTACGACCCAGGTGTGAAATTGGGTCAATATACAATCAATATATCGCTTGGCTTTGACTGACTTTACCATTTCATGTATAAGTTTAAAACTTCAACAAGACAAAGTAGCATTCTGAGTGAGGATGAATGCCAAAAATGATGTGCAGTTAAATAAATTGGTTGATGCCAATTGGGTGTATTGCTCCAATATTCCACATCCACCACCTTTCGCACTTCTTTCTGTGTTCAGGATTGGGTGTGTTGTATTTTAAAGTACACCATTCCAATATTGAGAATCTCAGATCTCTGACAGAATGCCCCTTGTCTGTAAAGTGTTTGGACACTGGGGTGATTCTGTTGTCCTTGGGTTTTTTCACTGAGAGAATGTGTTCATACATTCTTGATCTGAATGCACGACCTGTTTCTCCCACATAGTATTTATTACACTTTTTACATGTAATAAGATATACTATGTCACTGAGCTCACAACTTATTGAATTTGGTAATTTACTAAGTTTGTGTACTTTATTGGATACATTGCATTTTACTGTAGTGTCTTTATGGATCATTGGGCAGTATGTACACCTGCCTAGTCGGGTGCAGTGTTTTGCAATGGGTTGCTTGATAGGAGCTTCCAGTGCTGGGTATGTAATGGAAGCACTAGTCAGGATGTCTCTTAGGTTTGGTAACCTTCTGAAACCCACTATAGGTTTGTCACTGAATGTGTGAACACAGTCATTACTGTGCTCAATAATGTTCCAGTTGTTATGAATGAACCCACGAATATCTGGATTCGTTGGGTTGAATTTGGTTACCATTACAGGTGTTTTAATTTCTTCTTTTTGTTTGACTGTTAATAGGTCTTTTTGTGAGTACCTAGCTGCTCGAAGCATATGTTTCTTTAAGCTTTTTAATGGGTAACCTCTTTTAACATAATGTTGGATCATCTCAAGCCCATGACTAATAAAATCTTCATTTTTGGTACAAATCCTACGAATTCTCAGGAATTGACCAAATGGTCCCTTTGTATGACAGGGCCTGTGATGGGCAGAAGTGTGATGTAGATACAGGTGAGTGTCTGTAGGTTTCTCAAATAGAGTTGTGTAGAGCTTTCTGGCATTGTCTATTTTTACAGTAGTGTCTAGAAAATCAATTGAGTGTTCACTGTGTTCATGAGTGAATTTAATTTTGGGATGGATGCTATTAAGGTATGTGATGAATTTTTGTAATTCATCTAAACCATGGGTCCATATCATGAAGATGTCATCAATGAACCTAAGCCACAATAATGGTTTTTTGTCCCATCCTTCTAGAGCATTGGTCTCAAATCTATCCATGAATAAGTTAGCATAATTAGGTGCCACGCCTGTTCCCATGGCAGTCCCACCTACTTGTAAATAATGTTCATCATTAAATGTAAAGTTCATACTTTGTAATACTAATTTCAGTAGTTCCAACAAATATGGGGTGATGGGGTCCTTAGTTCTATCTTTCCTTAGGTGACTCGCCACTGCAATAATCCCTTCGTGGTTTGGGATATTGGTATATAGTGATGAGACATCCAAAGTTACTAATAGAGCCCCCTCAGGGATTTTGTCCATTTCCAATAATCTACTGATAAAGTGCTGAGTATCTCTTACATAAGATTTTGTATGGGGCACATATCCTTTTATATGTGCATCCACAAACTTGCTGATGTTACATGTAGGATGCCCTATTGAGCTACAGATGGGTCTCCCTGGTACCTGTTTTTTATGTATTTTCGGTAATAGGTAGAACCTCCCAGCTTTGGGATTTTTTATGTTGAGGAACTCAAAATTCTTTTCTGTTATGAGTTTGAGGTTTTTTATCTGAGTTAGGACTTTGCATATCTTGTCAGAGATTTTTTCAGTGGGGTCTTCTCTGATTTTAGTGTAGAAGTTAGGGTCACTGAGTTGTCTGTAGCCTTCACGAAGGTAGTCAGTTGTATTCATTAATACAACTGATGAACCTTTATCAGCCTTTTTAATGACAATCTCAGGATTTTTCTTTAGCTCCATCAAACCTTTCCACTATTCCTTTGTGAGGTTATGTTGGTGGTTAGGTTTTAACTTACTTTTAAGTAAGTCTATTTTGAAAGCTCTTTTATAAGTGTCTAATGTTCTATTTGGGGGGTTAGGTTTCCAAGATGACTTGTTCTTGAAGGGTTGATGTATCTCTCTGTAGGGTTCAACATTATTATCCATTGAATCTGTGTTCTCATCTCTGGCATTCTCATTCATAAAATCTATGATACTTTGATTTAAGTTTATTTCAGTAGTATCATCTTTAGGGGTAAAGAATTGCATTAGTTCCAGCCTTCTATGGAACTCCTTAAAATCATCCAAGATCTGGGACTTGTCAGGGGTGCCTGGGTGTTATTTTGGATAGGTTAATGACATTTTGGCCAATATAGCTATCAAATTTGGTGCCTGTGGGTAGAATGCCTGGTGTGGCATTCATAGCAGCCAGTTCAATTTGTTCTTTTAAGTTCGCCATGATTTTTAAGAAAGATAAAAACTACTAAGTGTGGTCTATAAGGTAGTTTTTATTAAGTGCAAATACACCTGTGCAATGTTATACTGTGCATGTGTATGTTGAAACAAAGGTAGGGCTAATTGCGTGCAGTGCTTAATTATATTAGTTGATATTTATTTTAACAGTTTCTTGAGTTGTAGCACAAACTGTTGCATGTTGTCAGGTTTAGATCTTCTTGAGGCTGGGACGAATTTTCTCCTAGGTCCCTTGTTTGGGTTGCCCTTGGAAGTAGTTGGTCCCTCATATTGGCGCCTAGCTTTCTTGGCTATCACTGGGGCCATTCCAGTGCTTCTTTTCTGGAGGGACCCCTTGATTTCCTGCAACTGTGCACTGGTTAGTATTTTCTCCAACTCAGTTAGGTCTTGGTTAATTAGTCCTTTGATGTTTGTGTATTTCACAAACATCTCATCCAAGATGGCTTTGGTTAACTTCTGTTTGCACTCATCGATGATTTTGGTCCAGGATGTTCTAACTTTGTCATCCCTGTTCCTGTTGACATTGAATTTAAAGTCAACTACCTGAGGATACCTGTTCTTCAGGAGTTCTGAGTGCATCTGGCTTATTTGGCTGGCCAGGGTGATCTTCTTTCTGTAGTTATTCTTAAGCCTAAGGTAAATGCGCTTGGACTCTGGTGGGTAGTCACTTCGCTCTGGTGCATCATTAGGTTTGGTTGATGGACCTGCACTAGGGCTTCGATCTCTTCTAGTTCGCTTGCTGCTCTTAGGGCGCTGCTCTCTAGGAGGATCCTGGCATAACTTATCTCTGGCTTTAGTCAGCAGATCCAAAGTTTCATCAGAGAATTTCTCTTCGGGAAAAGGAGTGTCTGGTTTTCTCATGTCCATTTCGCTAGTTTGTATGTCTAATCTGGACACAGCACTAGTCAGAGTAGTGTGACTTACATCAGTGGAAATCTCACTCATTGTAGAAGATACAAAACACAAAAATAAATATGTGTAGTCACAATGGTGGTTCACTTATACTATAAGACCCATCTTATAGTATAAGTGAACCACCATTGTGACTACACATATTTATTTTTGTGTTTTGTAAGTTTAAAACTTTGTCATTGTTAGTCAAAGCCTACTGATATGCTGTGTTAAATAATTGTTAATTTATTTTGTTTTGTCATGGTCAAAAATCCAGTATCATAAATAATTCCCTGCTAATACGCATGGTTCACTGTTTGATTCCTGCATATCTTGGAGTGTCAACTGTCAAGGTGTACAGTTATTTAACAGAGGTATATATACATGAAATTATTTGTGGGTATGTTTATACAGACTAATGGGAAGGAATATATATCATCCCTTGGATGACAATTCATATTGCATTCCCTTCAGGACATTAGACAAGGAAGATAACACAAGCGACGTCAAACAAATTGCTTAATAGCTATTTTCACATTTACTTGCTCCTCATTTGACTATGTTTATTGATTTTTTAAATATATTCGTGGTCATGCAAGCATCTATCTTACTAAGATTATAGATCACAAAACCTGTCTCTTCAAAGGGAAATTATGCCTTGAACAGTAGCCAGTGTAATCAACAACTACCTGTTCAAAGCCACTTCCAGGCTCACAATAGTCAATGACTTTTCCATTGACATTGTGCTTCAGTGTCTCTTTCGGTAAGCCATACTTTTTGCTTTCAGCACAGATGGCTACCATCCCTTTGAATGGAAGCCACAGCATTTTTGAGTACTTCTCTGTCATACTGGATTTGACTTGACTACTAGAAATTGCAAAGTGAAAAGATGTGTCTTCACGGGCCTCATCGGTGATTTCCATGCAGTTTCTTTTTATGTAATTACATGAACTTGTAAAATAAATGTTTAATCTTAACTATCTTGCATAATGACAACTGTGTCCAAAGTTTAAACACTTAAATATTACATTTTAAACCTCATAGGAATCATATTGAAGAATGGTTGCTCATATGTCTATATGCTTTTTCTGACCACATTGTGTTTTAATAAATATTATATACAGTTATCAGTGATGGGAAGGCTACCTTAATGCCATTTCTAGTTCAAATTGAAATCAGCTAAGACATATTGAAACTGGTTTGGAAAATGGTATGTCAATTGTTGGAGTCGAATGGCATTCTTTGAATTCTAGGTCAATGTTAAAACTAAACGACACAATATACATGAAATACAACTAAAAGGGGGAAAATTAATGAGGAAGTAAAAACAACATAGAAACACTGCAGCTAAATGTGTGTATTCAGCATTTCTCCTGTTCTCTAATTATTCATCTGCATAGAGTCAAAAGATAATGTTCCTGAACTGTTAGTGAAACTTTATCAACAATTATCGACTACCTGGAAATAAATGTTTGGGTTTTTTTCTCTCAGTAAATGTCTGACTAACAGTGATATGAGATGTGAGACACTTCCCACTTCCTGTTTATAAATGTGACAGTGAGTAAGCCATGGTATAATTTGCATGAAACATTAATGAACATTAATGACACTTTTAAAACTTACTGGTGACTGCTTTCTAAGCATTATTTCGTATTTATGTGGCTAAAAATACATTTAAACCCATATTGTGACAAGGCCCATAATGCGATAGCAGGCAGTAAGCTTCTCTTACATCCCATCATATATGCAAGTACATCCTGGTTATGAACATCAAGGTTAGAGAGACCCTGCAATGAAAATTGGCATGCACATTATTATCTGCTTGTACACAGTATGGTTACACATCCATGTCTCAAGGATAATATACAAGACATGGGCACGTGCTTTCTCCTTGCTAGTATTGTAGGTTCTCATCATTTACTTACCGAGTTTGCATGCGTTGTATTACACTCACGTGAAACTTGCATGTTTAAAAACCAACACAGAGCGACCAGAAGTTAGTTGCAGTTTGATCTTGGATATTCAAGTTGTAACACTGTTAGAAATCAACTTATTTGCACGTGCAAATCTCTACTACCCCACCACCAGGATACGCTCATATTTTCTAACATTATTTTCAGCACACTTATTATGTGTCTATACACATACCATGGGATGAAAGGGAAGCTTTATCAAAAAGAACATCTTTGTAGTGGACTCAGGTCCATACTGCTGTCCGACCACTTATTGCCAGCTACCAATTGTCTACAAAGTCGTCGACATGCTCTTTGTTCAGCACATTAAATAATAAAAATGCATTACCTTTAAAGATTGCCCAAGGTAAATTCAATTAAAATAGGTTTATAATATATCATTAACATTATTCACACAATTTTGTAGTTACAGAGTTCATGCAAAAAAAAAAAACTCTCAAACTTTAATGTTTTTCTCACATAACTCAACATCAGCTTTTGACCAAACTATGTATTTCTAGAACAAAAGGTTTAAGGCTTAATATGGGGATAACGTAAACCTCAAATTTGTTTCCACACAAAAGAAAAAAATTGTAGAAACATTGTTTTATAGGTTACACATTGAAGAAATGTCAAAGAGAAAGAGGAATTTGTAAGGACATTTGAATGAGAAGCATTCTAATATTTGAAAGAAAATCATATGACAATCAAAAGAAAAGCAAAATTTAAAGAAAATTATAAGAAGATATGTTCATCAGAATGGCCATTTTTTTCTAAGCCAGGAGTTCCTAGATTTTTGAGGGACGAAGAAGAAACTGCCATTGTGTATTATGTACCATACATGGCCAAATGAAATTTTTCTCTGAGAAGGCATAATATACACTCATGTAATTTAGTAAGTACTAAAGATGGTAAACGACTAATTTATCTTTCCTATGCATGTATATGTGCATTAAACAGGTTTCAAACAAACAATTTTAATAGGAGACTAGCAGAAAGTTTTAGACCGGAAGATGAGACAAATGCAAACTGAACAGCGTGATAGGGCCTAGTAACAAATGGTTCCAGCTTAAACAAATACACCCAAAGTTGGGCAGTCTCTCAAATACTAAATGTGCATAGAACAAAGTGATATTAAACTACATATGTTTCAGATTTTTACAAAATGCTATTACAGTTAGTGTTTTATTGTGATCAAAAGGTTACAAAAAATAAGTTTGCAAATATTGGTTGTATATAAATGTTAATGGCCTTTGCTTGGCAATAAGCCAGTGAGCGACTCACCAATAGCTATCCGTAGTGATGTCTTCGGATTCTTCAATAGGTGTTGTCGCTTTCAACTTGCACAGATAACAGAGGATCTTTGGGTAGACTTCCTGTTCAGGACTTCTGGTGGGGAGATACTAAATCTCAGACAGTAGGCGAACAGACTTCCAGTCGAAACTACCCGGTGGATTTACTTCATTCACCCCTGTTTTGTTGACCGGTCCATCAGTCATCTGAGGTTGCCAGGTGGGTTGTAGCGAGACCAGACCAGGGTTTTTTATTGAGCTTGCAACAGTTCTGGACATGTAGAACAGTGTTGACTGTCCTTTTGTTTCCTTCTAGAGAACTTACAACAGTTCTTGACATGTAGAACAATGTTTATAATCCCTCGGTTTTCTTCTTGAAACTACTTGTAGAACAATGTTGAGAGTCCTCTGTTTTAGAAGATGCTTAACAGTTCAATATGATAAACAATGTTGCTGTAGTCCTTCTAACAGTTTGGTAGCAGGGACACTCTTGTGAGATAACCATAACAGTCCATTACATAGAACAATGTTGATTAATTTTGCAACAGTTCATTTCGCCATGTAGAACAATATTAATACTCCCTCCATTTTACTATGTTCACTCTAACAATACCGTCACTTTAGACCGTACAGGTCTGCAGTGTTCTTTTTGGTAGTAGTCAGCACTGCCTTGATAGTTGTGTCCTTCAGTTGAGCTACTTCCTCCAGACCATAAGGGTTTGTAGGCACAGCTACCATGCACTGGGGGTGTCGAGTATGAAGAATCTGTCTCCAAAAGGATTTGCCCTAGATCTAAGTGCTTCATGATGGCTTCAAGTTCTGGATCTTGGTCCATTCACAAAAGCACACCTGTAACTCTTACATGCCTGTAAGAATTTCCTTATTCTTGGAAATCTCATCAAACCAGTCGCAGAGTGTAGACAAACCCTCGTTAAAACAGTGAAAATGAATGCTTGTATCCTCTTATGAATGCATGTATTTCCTCCTCAAAGGTCTTGAGATGGGTTTTATACGCATCTATTTTTTACTGTTTTTTTATCCCTGCAGTGAATTACAATGGTTTTGCTGTAGTACAGCTCTTCCCTAACAAACATCTGTAGGAACTTTCTACAAATTTGAGTTTGTTGATGTTTAAATTTTAAAGTGAGCCCTAAAATCAAACCAAATCTCTCCAAGGCCAGGACAGCGTGGATCCTTGTTGATGCTTGTCCCAACTCTCTTGAAATCTTCATCTGTGGCAGTGTGTGCGAGCTTTGGATGCAAACCATGCCTGTAGAAAATTCTGGAATCTATCTTCCACATCTGTCTCAGTTCCTTGCTGGGCGCTTTGTGACAAAAGTTTGCAACAGCTTCAAGATACACAGGAGTCACCGGCATAGGACCTCTTTCAAGTATAGCATCAATATTGTCACAATGGCTGATCGTCATAAGCTTGTCCATGTGCACGTGTGAGTCGATGAAGCTCACTCTGTCCTTGCTGTTCACCTTCAAGAAACTGGTCCTTCTTGGCACTCACCCTGCCACTTTGTAAGGAGTACCAAAATCTTTCACAGGTGTGGATTTTGGCAGATTCTCTAGTATTGAAGAGCTAACACTCCTCACATCCTTGGATGGTGAACCCAGTAAAATAGCTTCCTCTAAGAAAGCACGGCCACTTGCTAAATCTTCAGATTCACACCGGTTACACTGATCCACCTCCATTGGTTGCTCTTCCACTAGTACATCCTTGGTTTCTTTATTATCTGGTTGAGCGATCTGGACTGGTTGAATAACCTGAATTACTGTCTGGGTAACCTGTGCTAGTTCCTGAACAGTTTTATTGAGCTCCTTACCCTGCTGAGCATCATCAATGGGCTGAGCATCTTGATGTGATCCCTTCATTACATTTGACTGCTTTGTGGTTTCTGCAGTATTCTCAACAGACTGAACCTCCAATGTAGGTAGTATCACCTTCTCTTTCCCAATGCTGTTCAAGACGGTGGAGAAGATCCTCCAATTTGTCAGCACAGCGGTGCAATTGGGTGGTTCTATGTTTGGTTCAGTTGTCATCTGTCTTCCGGTTAACTAATGATGGAATTTTCTTACAAACGTGGCATCCTCGTCAGGAATTGTGAACCTACTACCCACAGGAAACTACTGCTTTCCAACTACCATTTGTAAGAGTTCTTCATGAGTATTCAGACCAAGTGCTCTTTCCAGAGAGATCAATAACTGGTTATAAAAGAACATTTGTTCCTCTCTTGGGATCTCTTTCAACGTGGAGAAGACAAGTGTTAGGTGCATCCCTATAACATGCTTCTTGAGTCTAGGAGTGAGTAGGCCATATCCAGTCATAAAACAAGTCCGCCTCTTTGTTTGTTTCTTGGTAACTACCACTTCCGGAGATTCAGAGGACAATCTCTTCATGGCCTTAGAGTTATTGTTAACATCCTGAATGGTCACTTCTCTGGAACTCCTGGTTACACTTTTAGCTTTCTTTGGGTCCCTATTTGGCTCAGTAGAACACTTAACAACCTTCCTGGGTTGAGTAGTAGTAGGAGAAGTAGTAGTAACTCTGGCAGTTTCTGTTTTCTTTGCAACTGTCACATGAGGAGCAGTGATTAAAGGCATAGATGAGGCCGAGGTCCTCGAAGTTACTTCAGTTGAACTGGAGGATGCACTTGAAAATCCACAAGTGGCTGCCATCATTTCTCTCACATTCCTACTGCTAATTTTCATTAACAGTCCTTGATTGTGGAAGCTGTTGTATCCCCTATCTCCTTGAAGCAGTTGTAATCCATGAAGCTGTAGATTTCTTTAAGCATCTTACTCATCTGTTCATTCAATGAATGAGTTGAAGACGTTGCAGGTGAATGTTCATGTCCTCGTGCTCTTGATGTATATGAGTAATAAGTTGAAGATGTAGCAGGTGAATGTTCATGTGCTCATGCTCTTGGTGTATGCGAGTAGTATGTGGATTCTCACCTCTGATGTGTTAAATAACTTGAATCCGAGCACCTTCTTGCATGTCTTTTACTAGACGGCAGGTCAAAGGTTTCTTTGTGTTTGCTTCAGTATCCTGTTTGGGAGGTTCCACTTTAGTAACAACAGATCTTGGTCTAGATCTTTGAGGTGAACGTTTGTTTCTTTGAGATGTAGATCTCTCTACAGATCTATCTGTAGCTCTTGAAATTTTGTATCTTTGAGATGTGGATCACTCTCCAGATCTATTCCTATTTGACTTTTTCTGGTTATCTGCCATATTGATACCTGTAGAAAGAAAAAAGTAAGATGAGTCTTGTGGTTTTCCAACATGTTCAAGGGGTATAGTAGTTAGTAGAATTGACTAGTCATGCCAACACCAATCCCTCATGCACTTATCTTGGAAATTCCAACAAACCATCATATCTAAGTCTATTTAAGTAATTACTTAAATATAGTCCTGACCAGTCTGGTCCTTACGCGGTCACCTCCTTTCACAACCACTCCTGCTGGGCTGCAATTGAAGCAGTTGCTCACCAGATTCTAGTGATGATTCAAGCTGATCAGGCAAATCCTGATCTTCTGGAGCAATTTATTTTTCTTCCTGGTGGTATTTTGGCGTATCAAGACCAGTGTTGTCAGGAGCATCAAATAAATTTTCTAAGCAGAGTTCTTCTTCCTTTTCAGAATCTTCTTGGTCAAGGTTGTTCAAGATTTTATTCAGCTTCCTGTTAAGCCACAATGGAACAGAACGGTCTTCACAAGGTTTTAACCTGTCATGATGTAGGACAAATGACTTCTTGTCAGCTACCTCAAAGATAATAGGTGAAATAACCTTGGAAATGATGTATGGACCTTTCTATACCGGTTGCAATTTAGGACTTATGCCAATTTTTCTGGCTGAGTCAAGGACATACACAAGATCACCGATCTCGTACGTAGTCGCTTTCAACGTCAAGGACATAGTCCCTTTTCTGTCGTTCTTGGCTTGATTGCAAGGACTCCCTTGCTAAGGTATGCACTTGATGAAGAATTTGTTGTAACCTTGTGACATATTCTTTAGAAGTAGTTTCTTCCTGATAAAGAGACCCAAATGTCAGATTTACTGGCAACATTACTTCTCCACCCAGCATCATTATGTTAGGTGTAAATCCAGTATGTCTGTTTATGGTGGAACAGATAACACCCGCAAGTTGCGGTAAATATTGATCCTAAGATTACTGATTACTCTTCAGGAAACATTGAATAAGCTGGAGTAATGTATGTATGTAGCGCTCTTCTTGGCCATTAGAGCATGGTCTGTAAGGTGTAGTTTACATTTTGGTAATCTGTAGCAAATCACAGACAGTTGCAAACAGTTTACCATCAAAATTCTTTCCCTGATCCATGTGGATTTAAATTAGGCATCTTAAATGTTAAATAAATCCATCAACAATACATCATGACCACGTTTTTTGTTGATAAAAGGCACAGACAATGAGAGACCGTTGTCTAAGCTGTCGCCATTTGCTGTAAACAAGGCCATTGTTGCTGTTTTAGGATCTGATCCTTTCAATATAAGAAAATTAAGAAATGGAGACATTTTAGTTGAAGTTGACAAGGAAGCTCAAAGCAGCAAACTACTGAAAAGGACCAAACTGCACTTGACTATGGACAATGTTATCCCCATCACTGTATCACCACACTACAGCCTGAACACAAAGAAAGGGGTCATTAGATGCCCAGACATAAAAGAATGTTCTGATGAGGAAATATTAGGACTTAAAGATGAAGGGGTCATAAAACTGGACAGGATATCAGTATTCAGAGATGGACAAGGAACCCAACAGGGACATTTATATTAACCTTTCAGAGCCAGACCTTACCAAAATACATCAGGGTGGGTTACTACAGAGTGGCTGTGTCACAATTTATCCTGAATCCTGTGAGATGCTACAAGTGTCAAAAGTTTGGTCACACTAAATTCAACTGTAGAAAGAATGAAGTTTGCACTAAATGTGGGCATGAAGATCATACCGACTCTCAAGAATGTAAGAATGAAGCAAAATGTGTAAATTGCCAAGGAAAGCATGCATCTAATGATAAAGAATGTCCAAAATGGAAAGAAGAAAAGGAAATTCAAAGGATTAAGGCAGAAAGAGGGATTTCATATACAGAAGCCAAGAAACAAATGGATATATTTAATTCTGTGAAATCAACCTATGCCCAAGCAGCTGCAGCAACTAAACCTGTGGTGAAAACAGTGAACGTAGAAACACAAACAGAAATGACTTGGCCAGAAGGCACAAAACAACCAAAAAAGTGCGCAGTTGAGAAACAGATAAATAAAGTGAATAAAACCAGTGCATCGAGTCAGACAAGTGCATCTCAAAATGACCCCATTAAACTGAAAATAAGTCAGAGCAAAGTATATTTGACCAAACAACATAAGGGATCTAATGACCCTATTAAACAATACAATAAATATGATGTTTTAAGTGATAGTGACAGTGACATGAGTGTCGAAGAATCCCCAATCACAAGTTCACAAGGGCGGAGTGGTAATAAAAGTGTAAATAATGGAACCAAACAGAAATAAAAGTATAATACAGTGAAACTGTCGTGGCTTTAGGCCAAATTTTGAAGAAATTAAAAATTTAATTTCCAATTTTAGACCCTACATTTTAGCATTGCAGGAAACTCATTTTAAAGATTCAGATAATGTAAATATTAGAGGATTTGATCATTATTTTAAAACTTGTATGTCTGAAGTAGATGGGACAGCCACTGGTGGCTGCTCTATTTTTGTTAAAAAAGGTATACCCCATGAGGTACTTGAGTTAGATACAGAACTGCAGGCAGTTGCTGTAAAAGTATCTCTGCATAAAACTATAACTGTATGTAATGTATATATTCCACCACGTTTTAATGTTGCACAAAGTGATCTTGATAATCTAGTCAACCAGTTACCTGCACCTTTTCTATTTATTGGAGATTTTAATGCACATAGTGATTTATGGGGTTGTTCCTCGTCTAATAGTTTAGGCTATAAGGTGGAACATCTTCTTGAATCCTCTGATATTTGTTTACTTAATGTTAAGTCACCTACCTACTTTCATTCTGCATCAGGTTCATTCACCTCAATAGATTTATCTTTATGTTTTGCATCTGTTTTTCTTGATTTTACATGGCAGGTCCATTCAGATCAGTGTGGTAGTGACCATTTTCCTATTTTAATTGATATAGTTAAGAGTATGCCTAAGGACAATGTTCCTCGTTGGAATCTTAAAAAGGCTGACTGGCCAAAATTCAAACTTCAGTGTTCTCTGGATATTAATAGGCATAATTTTACTGACATAACAGAAAAGTATCCTGCATTTTTAGATAAGTTAAATGACATAGCAACAAGATGTGTGCCAAAGTCAACTGGACAGTCCACTGGTAGCTACAAACCATGGTTCAACAGTGAATGCAAAAAAGCTGTTAAAGCTCGTCAAAATGCTGTATAAATCCTACATCAGATAACATAAATGAATATAAAAACTGTCGAGCTAATGCTCGTAAAATAATTAAAGAAAATAAAAGGAAATCATGGCATGAATATGTATCAAAACTGAATGTAAAGACACCAGCAAAGAAGGTATGGGAAATGATAAGGAAAAGAGGGGGCAAACAAAGTAACACCACAATACACCATCTGGAAAATAATGATGGGACAAAAATAACAGAAAGAGTTGATATAGCAAATAGGTTGGCCGAAGAAATAGGCAAGAATTCTAGCAGCAATAATTACCGTACAGAGTTTCAAAAATATAAAGAGAAAACTGAAAAAGAACACTTGGATTTTGACACAGACAACTTTGAAAACTACAATGTACCATTTACAATTAGAGAACTATGTGATGCTCTGAAAAAGTCTCATGACACAGCCACTGGTCCAGATGAGATCCATTATCAGCTGCTAAAACATCTACCAAGAGACTCACTTATGGTGTTAGTTGATGTATTTAATGATATATGGGCTTCAGGTGAAATTCCTGAATGCTGGAAAGAGGCCACTGTAATACCTATTTCTAAACCAGGCAAAGACCAAAAAAACCCATCCAATTACCGCCCCATATCTCTGACGAGCTGTTTATGCAAAACCATGGAAAGAATGATTAATACTAGATTAGTTTGGTTCCTCGAAAAAAATAATATTTTATCAAAATATCAAAGTGGTTTTAGAAAAGGTCGAACTACAACAGACCAATTAATAAGACTTGAATCTTTTATTAGAGATTCCTTTTTAAAAGGCAACCATGTAGTCTCTGTATTTTTTGATTCAGAAAAAGCCTACGACACAGTATGGAAGTATGGTGTAATAAGAGATCTACATAAAGTAGGCTTAAGAGGGCGAATGCCCATGTTTATTCAGAATTTTTTATCAAACAGTATGAACAAGAAATGGGTGTCCCACAAGGCAGTATCCTATCTGTTACATTATTTATTTTAAAGATCGACAGTATTGCTGATGTGATTCCAGCTAGCTTTGAAAAGTCTCTTTTTGTTGATGATTTCTCAATCACTTGTTCTTCTAGAAATATGGCTTCAATAGAAAGGCAACTTCAGTTATGTTTGAATAAGATAGAAAACTGGGCTGATGAAAATGGTTTTAAATTTTCTAAAACCAAAACTGTTTGCATGCATTTCTGTAATAAAAGAAAACTTCATCCAGACCCAACATTGACAATATATAATTCACAAATTCCTGTTGTTACACAAACTAAGTTCCTTGGTGTTATCTTTGACAATAAACTTAATTTTAAAGCACACATTGATTATGTTCGTCAAAAATGTGGAAAAGCCATGAACTTACTGAAAGTAGTTGCCAAAATGGATTGGGGAGCAGATAGAAGTGTTTTAGTGAGACTTTATCGTTCATTTGTTCGTTCTAGATTGGACTATGGTTGTGCTGTTTTTAGTTCTGCTCGTAAGTCTTATCTTAAGAAATTGGAACCCATTCAAAACTAAGGCTTAAGAATATGCCTAGGAGCCTTCAGGACTTCTCCAATGCAAAGCTTGTATGTAGAGGCAAATGAACCACCCTTTTATTTAAGGTTTGATAAATTATGTATTCAGTATGCTTTGAAATTGAGAAGTAATCCTGACAATCCAGCTTATGATGTTGTTTTTAACCCCCAGTTTTATGAGGTCCTCAGTGGCCTAGTGGTTAGCAAGTTTGGCATCTAATCATAGGCTGTCACCTCTGTGGGTTCGAGTCCCACAAGTGACAATTCTGAGGACCTGTCCCAATATGACCCTGGCTGTTGAACGGGACGTAAAACCCCAACTTTGACCTTTGACCCAGTTTTATGATAAGAAACCATCTGCAATAAGATCTTTTGGGCATCGTGTAGAGGAAGATTTATCTGCTGCCTGTCCTCAGCTGGATCTAATTCAGACTGTGTCATTGCCAGATGACCCACCCTGGACTATACAGAAGCCTCACATAGACTTATATCTCACCCATCAGAAGAAACAACTTGGTGATGATTGTCTTTTTCAAAGTCTATTTGCTCAGTTGAAAAGTTGTTATCCTGACCATAGGGCTATATATACTGATGGATCGATGGCAGAAAATAGGGTTGCTGCAGCTGCTACATCTAATAACCTCAGTGCCCAGGTCAGACTTCCTGGCAATGCTAGTATATTCACAGCTGAATTACAGGCTCTTAAAATGGCTTTTAATATTGTAAAAAATTGTGATTAGGATCGTTTTATCATATTACTGACTCTTTATCTAGTCTTCAAGCTCTTGATAGCAACAATTGTGATAATTCTTTTATTCAAGATATTTTAAAACTTTTTAATGATTGTGTGTCAGTGAATAAGAAAGTTGTTTTAGCTTGGGTTCCAAGTCACGTAGGCATAAAAGGCAATAAAAAAGCAGATGAGCTTGCCAAACAGGCTTTGAATTTTAATGTTTTAGACTTGAAAGTCCCCTATACAGACTTGAAAGTGAATGTAAATAGTGTTTTTAAACAAAAGTGGCAAGCTGAATGGAATGCGTGTCCTGATAACAAGCTATTTCAAATAAACCCTACAGTAGGAGATTTTTATGTTTCGACGGGTTTATCTCGTAGGGAGGAAATAGTTATTACTCGAGCCTGTATAGGACACACTTATTTCACCCATAGTTATCTATTGAAAGGTGAGGATATGCCTTGGTGCATTCCATGTCATTGTCCTGATACAGTGAAACATATATTATTAGACTGTATCGACCTACGTGACACTAGAATAAAATATTATAGAGATATAAATACTTTGAAAAAGTTATTTAACGAAAATATATTTAATATTATAAATTATTTAAAAGAAGTTGGATTGTACAGAAAGTTTTAATTTTGTTTTGTCCTTTGTGTTAATTTATTTGACTAATCTAGTCTTGGTGACTATTATACTGTGATAGTTTTATACTTTGTCTCTTATTTTATATTTGCATTTTGTTTTCTTTGTTGTTTATTGCTGTTTTTTACTTTGATTATTCTAGTCATTTCTTATGATGTTGTTTTCTTGGTCTTTTTGGCTACTTGTTAAATGTATTATTTATTGTTATATGTATATATAATTTTGCTTATTATTGTAAATATTAGTTAACGTATTTATTGGTTTTTAATAGTGCAGTATAACACGTAAGTGTTTTTGCACTTTAATTTTAAATTACTTACTTACTTACTTCCCTCTAACTTAAGCATTCCCTTTAAATCAGATTTCAATTTGTTCATACAGTTTGCTACTCATCAAGGAAACCTGAGCACTGGTATCAAGTAGTGCTTTGGTTTGAATACCTTGGACAATCCAATCTACTACAGCACTAAGGTTATCCTTGTTACTTTCTTCTGTTTTTCTACACCAAACTTGCCTACACATCTTGTGACTCACCCAATTATTCATGGTGAGGGACAGGGCAACGGGTGAATTACCCCTCCCTACTTGTTTAAAGATTGTATAGAGTTTGAAAAATTTATGGGAACTAGGTCTTACAATGGAGTCATTATGTTTAGGACTTGTATTCTTTGGTGGTGGTGGGCTGTGGTAGTGGTGTGAATCAGTCCCTTGACTGTATCTCCAGTTAGACACATCACTAGGTTGTGGACTCTTTCTGTAGTCTCTATTTTGTAATGGCTAGTACTGCCCAGAACGGGGACTGCCATAGGTACTCCTCTGATATCCTTGGCTGGATAGAGGAAACTGTTCAGGGGTACCCGGTAGTGTGTACCTGTCACGTCTAGGACCACTTTGTTGGTAACCAGGAAAGTTCCACATTGGGTCATAGCCCTGATGATCTCCCCAGTTGGGTTAGCCGCTTCTGGTTGATGACCATTGTTGTCTTCTGTCATAGCCATCATAGCGCCTCCTGGGACAATTTTGTGTGAGATATTCTGGTTCACCACAGTTGTAACATCTAGGTACATCTTGTCTGTCTTTGTTTTCCTTCAGCACTTTGTGTACACGAGATAACTTGAAACTTCTTTTTTGGGTGATGACCATCTGCTGTTTTATCACGACATCCCTTCATGAAAGCTTCCACGAAAAATGGACTACATGCTTCTTGCTTCTGTTCATCTGGGAATAGAGAAACTATCATTTCCTGCATTCTGGCTAAGTACTTCTCAATATTTTCATCTTCCCTCTGCTCTGTTTGTAAAAGTTGCCACCTCAAGGCGGCAGGTGATTCTATCTTCCCAAAGTGATCTTGGAACCTCATCTTCAACCAATTAAAGTCTGTTTCTTTACGGTTTGGCAGGATTCCATAATACTCAGCAGCTCCTTTCTTTAAAGACATGGTAAAGTTGTGGATCATCTCGGGTTCCGTCCATGATAAAGTTTTAGCCACCAGCTCAAATTGAGAAATGTATCCATTCCAGTGTTCACCTTCAAAGGACAGTTTTGGAATCTGCCTTTTATTCCTAGGTTTGTCCTGTGGAACGGCTCTCTTCTAGGTCTCCTCCTCTGAGCTCTCAGATGAGACATTGACACTGTCATTCACCTGATTGACCTTGTGAACTTGAGGATTCTTTCTTTGGTAGACACCACTTCGACTCTTCTGGTTGATGGTAGCAGATACCCTCTTTGTACATTCATATTGACTGTTAGCTCTTTGAGTTGAACATCTACTTGTCCTTCCAAGAAAACTAGGTACAGAAGTGTATATTGGTTTTTTGGTTGGGTTTTTAGGACAGTTTGGTCAGGGTTGTTTGACTCATGAACTGACCTCAAATCCAAGCCAGTCAACTGAAGAACTTGCAAGTTTGATGGAAGTTTATATTCAACATTGAATGTATCCCTCATAGTCCTAAGTTGTTTGTTCATCCTTTCCAAGGCATCTCCAGGTTTCTGCTTGGCCTGGAACATCTTGATTTAAACACTGACATTTTGTTCGAAAGCCTTATCAATATCTCCAAGACATTTTTCGTCTGCTACTCGCTCACGTTGTTTCCTTGATTTTGATCCTTGAGTAGTCGCTCATGCCTCTGTGAAGCAGCTTCATTTTCAACAGTGAGCTTGGTTAACTTGCTGCATAAAATTTCCAAGTCCTTCTGCAAAGCTTGATGAGCTTCATCCTGCTCCACTTCAACTTGATTTTTACTAGTCAAACGGAAGTAGTTACAGGGAGTTTTCTTCAAGTTTTGGACTTCCTCTTTGACTTCCTGCACCTGTTTAAGTAAACCATCAAAGTTCTGATGCAGCAAAGATACTTCTTTCTGACACTGATTGAGCCAGCCCATTGGTGATGCACAGCCCGATAAGGAGCTCATTGAAACTTTTTAGGAACCAGCACAGGGTACAAAGACAGTAATTCAGGTTGTTCAACCAGTCCAGGTCGCTCAACCAGATGAGAAAGAATCCAAGGATGTACCAGTGGAAGAGCAACCAATTGTGGTGGATCAGTGTAACCAGTGTGAATCTGAATGAAATTTCCAAGTCCTACTGCAAAGCTTGATAAACTTCATCTTGCTCCACATCAACTTGACTTTTACTAGTCAAAGGGACGTGGTTACAAGGAGTTTTGCACTTCCTCTTTGACTTCCTGCACCTGTTGAACTAAACCGTCAAAGCTCTGATGCAGCAAAGAGACTCACAACATCACAATCTTCACCCTTCTGAAGAGAAGTTATTGCTTGGTCATGAGTAGACTGTACTTGTGTAACTGCTTGTAACTCACACCCAAACACCTCACCTTGTTGTGTAACTTCATTCTCCAAGTTCTTCTGAAGAGAAGTTATGGTTTGCTCGTGGGTAGACTGTGTTTACTGTTTTGTTATTAATTCACGATGAAGCACTTCACCCTGATGTACAACTTCGTTCTTCAATTTCGATATGTCACTATTCTGTTGGGTCATCTCACTCGACTGTTGATTCACATGACCGTCAACACTAGAGAAACGTGCACAGACTTTCTGTATACTAGTCAACTGTTTCTGTATGTTTCAGTTGACTTTCCAGATTTGTGGCAAATTGACGTTGTTTGCACTAAAACCCTTGTTGTGAGTCTTTTAAGTTTGCAATTTCAAATTGGGAAAACTTATTCTCACTGTCCATCTTGTCAAGTTGTTTTGACTTCATTTCGACAATGGTGACTCTCTGATCAAGATTAACGAGTGACGACAGCATCTTTTGTTCCACCAAATGGGATGAATGAACTGACTTGTTCAATTCTTCCACAGTTTTGGTCACCCAAAGGATTCCATTGATGTTTCAATGACTGTACAATAATACAATGTACCCATACATTTTAAGTTAATCATTAGCCAAGATAATTATAGAAATTTCTTTATTTGTAATTTCAGATAGAAATCATTGGCCTACCATCAAACACCACACATATTTTACAACCACTAGATGTTGGTGTTTTCGCGATATGAAAAGGAAGTTCAATAAAATATGTCAGTCCCCTTGGAAAACACAGTTCCAGCTGTTGTGTGACAAAGTCATACTTTCCAGCTGCTAAAGCCTCTCTTACATTTGACCACACCTTAATTTCCCTCTGCACTCTTGTTACATCCATAATTTTCCATCTGCAGGAAACGTGGCATGAGACAGTAATACCATTTGTAATACAACTATGACACCTACATTATGACACCCTGAGGAGCCATTTTATGGATGTCTTTATATAAAAGCTATAATGTAAATCTTTTACCTGCATGAGTGAAGCCTCTCTTACATCCCATCGTACATGCACATACGTTCTGGTTACAGATAAAAATCAGCTGATTAGCAAATGACACTTAAGCTACACTTGCGGTTTTATAACAAAATATCAAGGTCATACATGAAAATTGGCCTACACATTTATTCTGCATGCATGCAATATGGCTATAAACACATTAATGTCTCCAGGGTAAGTTACAATAACTTGCGTACATACATTCTCCTTGCTAGTGTTGAAAGATCTCCCCATTCACTTGCAGGGTTCACACTAATGACTTGTATGATACACTCATGTGTACCTTACATGTATATAAACCCACTGTACAGCCTGTAGCTAGTCGCAGACTGTTCTTTGATGTTCAAGTAGTGACACTCTTGTTGGAATAATACACCTTGTTTCTACTACCCCACTACCAGGCAAAGCTCATATTTTCCAACAATATTTGTAGCACACTTACGTGTGTATACACATACGATGGGATGCAAGAGAAGCTTTAGAAATGTTCAATTACTGAAGGAGCTACAAACAAAATTATCAGGAGATCCTTCAAGCAATCCAATTCATCCAACAGCAGTAGATCAATCACAAATACAAGACAATTGTGTGTTAGTACTTTATTAACACAAACATCAAAATACAGGAATATCAATGATATCAAACTTTTAGGTTGAAATACGGATTGATAAATGTTCAGTTATCTGAATTGATTTCATTTATTTGTGTTTAAAGTTGATTACAACACAATATGTTGTAAAGCCATTGCCCATTAGTTGGTCATCATTCGTTACTACAAACTGCCAGACATCAGTAAGAAGCTAATGACCTGGTCAGGTCCAGAATTAAAACTGCTGATCTCAGAGGTGGGTTCCAAGTATTGAGTCCTCACCAGTTATCTGAAAATGTAATACAATCGTGCATGCACATGTGTATGTACGCATACGAATATGTAACCCAGTGGGCAAACTTACGTCATTCAGACATCAAAATGACAATGGGCCGATGTCAATAAACTGTCTTTTTTGATTTGGTTTGAAAGTTCTAATGACATCATTTTCACAACATCAAAATGACATGTTTATCATGACATCAAAAAGACATTATTCTCAAGATATCAAAATGACGTCCTTTTTGGGAACTCGAAATGACATCATTTATTATATGAAAATTAAATTTTTATGACTTCCAAAGCAGAAGTGATTTAAAGTTTCAATTAAACCCAAAATTATATACTTCCTTTTGACAAAAGTTTCATTGCAATAGAAAAACTTCCCGAATGACGAATACAGAAAAATAATATCATGAGTGAAGAAAACAGTACTTTTTTTTCATTTTCATAAAATTTATTTACAGATATATACAGGGAAATATACAATAACAAAGCACATAACAAATAATCTAAACCCAAATACCAGAAAAGAAAATCATATCTTAAAGAATTTTATACATATATGACAAAATTAGCAATACTATAAAAGTGAACACTTTTATTCTCAAAAACAGAGAAACCAAAAGAAAAACAAAAGGAGAAAAGGAAATGAAGGAAAAACAACACCTGGGGTTACAAAAACCCTAAACCAAAACGGGTTAATTTATCCCCAGCAAGCATGATCATATGGGGTCTATGTGGGCTTTAGGCGGGCAAGTAGCAATATGGGTCCTATAAAGGATATATATGGGCACAGAATGCCCAAAGGGGGCCCATATTGGTCCCATTTATATAAAAGTACTTAATGTTCCCTAAATAGTACAAAGTGAGGAAAATAAAACAGATTTAATAATAGATTCATTTGGCATCATGTTGATTTGGACTTCGAAAAGAGTGGTAAACAAAACATTTATTATCACAATGTTTAATATGGGCCCCAGAATGGACTTTTATGGATGATTTACTGGTATAAGGGTCCCAGATAGGTCCCATATATATATCCTAGAGGAAAAATGTAAATATATATAACAAGTGTTCTTTATTAACTGCTCATCTGATTTTGAATGAAAAAAATCCAAAAATAAAAAAGGTCCTATTTGAGAAAAACAACTCGCCACAAAAGCTTTTAAATAAAAGTGTACACGCATATTGGTTGGACCTGTGAAGGTCAAAAATGGGTATAATATTCTCACAAGGGACCCTCATTATTATCACATACAATAGCCATTTTATAGCTCTGTAAATGTGTTGTCAAGTTTTTGTAAAAAATGTATTAAATTAAATTTGTTGTATATCTCACTAATCTAGTGGTTTATATTACCTTAATGTACCACAAACACCTTTTTCATGTATAAGAGGACAGAAATCCTAAGTCTACAGTTGTGGAAATTTTGTAAAATTTTAGTTTCTCTTAGTTTAACTCAAGGGGTCATTAATAGGTCCAACCCCCTATATCATGCAGTACAGATATGTTTATCTTTTCACACAGATAGTATTTTGAGGCAGTGCTAGGAAAATGGGAAAACACCCCATGGTGTGAAACAGGGTAGCCTTTCGTCACTAGGATACAAATTACAGTACAATTTAAAGATTATAAATATGTGTGAGAAATCTATGAAATTTGTAAAAATTGTGTAAATAAGGCTAAAATAATAAACTATGATATTTTTGGTGGGGATTCATAATGAAAAAAATCTTTATTTATCAAATAATGCATGTGCTTAATTATATCAGTTAACTGATGATTTCATCATGTGTTTTATTTGTGTCTTGACAAGGCTATGTAGCTGTTTTAGCTTGGGCCATCTGGAAAAGGGTTTGGGTGAATCATTAAGTGATGAGTTTCTGATACACATTTCTGTATTCTGTATAAGACAAGCTTAGACACAAATGTGGTACATCATAAGATTTTGAACTTGAAATGATTTGAATTACATTCTGGAAATTGGATAATAGTATAGTATGAATCAAGATTGTATTGTGCATTATTTACAAAGGCTTCATGAAAGTGTATTAAAATATTAGACAGAATATGTGGGCAAAGTGTGAAGGAAATTGCGGACTATTCACACAGATCAACTCATTTTTGAGCTTCTATTACATGCGAGCTGAATTACAAATGGACCTTGTGTTGATGGTGCACATTTAAAAACTGAGCCGGTCTATACATCTGAACCTATATGTAGGACCAATAAGAACCTGGATGCAATTTACCATATAGTGCCCTTGTTAGACCCACATATAACCATATACAGAGCCCATACTGGTCCCATCACCAAACCATTTGCAAAAACCATCTGGGCCCCATGTTCAAATTATAAGTTGGGCCCATGTGGGACCCATTTATTTCACAATAAAGGCCCCATATGGGGCCCATATATGACCCTTATTGATAAACCATATTGGTCCCATCAGAAAACCGTTTGCAAAAACTGACTGGGGCCCATATAAGAACCCATTTGGGACCCTTGTTGGTCTCATATGTAGTGCTGGCTGGGTCATTCAAGATTTTTAACCTTAAAAATGAAAGCAATTTAGGCAGGAAAGGAAATATTTTAACTATGTATGTCATACATATACAGAATGAAACAAAATTAAGGTCTTTAAATAAAATAAATTAGTAAAATAAAAAAAATTTCTTAGGGGCAATAAAGAAAAGGAAAATGGCCATATTACTGGAACAGGAAAAGAAAGTTCCATTTTACAAAGGATTTTAACTAAAAGTGTAGTTTACCTTTGTACAAAAGGACAGTTTTTTTTTAAATTTATAACAAGGCAGAGGAAACAAATGGAGAAATATAAGATTAATATAAGATTCAAAGTCATTCCAAAATATGGGTACAAAGGTTTGAATAAATGACACAAATAAATTAAAGCTGTAATAGCTAAGCAAAGATAAGTTAATTGCAATTGCTTAACACCAAAACAGTGAAGCAAATAAGATAACCTACTATAGCATAAGTAAGCTATTAAAGCCAAATTAAGAAACACTATATAAGTATGAGCAGGGAAAACATAGATAAATTACAGTTGATGGAAATCATGGTGTTTAGTCAAAAGAAACATTAAAAGAGAATTTCAACAACTGCTTCATTAACTCTGCATAAAGAGCTATTAAAACACCATATATTCTTAAATTTAGCTAAAGGGAGTCTTTTAAAGTCTGCTAGTATTCTAAATTTTAAGTTGTTTTTAAAAATCATCTGGATATAATTGGAATCAACTTTTTTCTCCTCGAATTTATGAAGATTTCGACAGTACCAAATTGACCACCTAGCTTCAGCCAAAATAATAAGTAGCAAGGTATTTAAGTTTTTATCACCACATTCTTGAAATATATTGAAAACCACATTAAAAGCAGTAATAGCAACTGTAGCTTTGGACAAATTTGACATTAAATTACAAATAAATACCCAAAGTGGACTAATAAATTGACAATCAAAAAACAAATGAGAGAAACTTTCTTCATGCTGTTGACATAAGATACATTTTGGGCTTTTAACAATTTTTCTAAAGGAATATAAATATTGGTTCACTAGTAAGATATGATGAATCATTGTATAAGTTACATCTCTGATTTCCGGAGAGAGCAAAGGATGGTTCGTGTTCCGGAAAGATTTTGAAAAATCAATCTTTGGGAAGACATTTAAGATTCTTGGTGGCTTAACTTTCTCTTGTAAAAAGAGAGAATAAGCTCTTTTAAAAGTCATTGACTTAAAGTCAAAGGATTTGTCAAGTTTAGAAAAATCTTTAAGAGCAGCTAGAGCATTAGCATAAACAACAGGCTTTTCAATTGAATAAGGGCTACTATTCAAGGCCACATCTTGAGATAAAAATTCTCTCAGATCCAGCTTAAGCCAGTACATGGCAAAATTTTTCCACTTACAATGGCTAGCATATAAAAGCCTGATAAAAATTTTAAACAGTACTATATTGTTAATCTTCTTGATTGATATATTTTGATATGTCTGATGAGGGATGTTTTTTTGTTTTATTATCCACCATCTTGTATGATTTATGGGTTTAAAAGTATGAATATTTAATGAGGGAGTGTGAAAAGTATGTCAAAAAGCATGGGCACCAGTGAATATAACAACTGCAATCTTTACCCTGCAATATCTTAGTCATTTCTACATGAATTTTTATGTGACAAACATGAGTAGAAGCACTGTAAGAATACCTTTCTAATGATGTATAATACATATTTGTAGGCAACACAGTTTCTGAGATATTGGTGAAAACCGGGAAGTGATTGAGGCACCGTTGTATACAAATAAAATATATCCCCCCAATACATCCCTCGATACGGGTCAAATACGACGTGTGGTGGATAATAAATTAAATTTTGCTCAAATAACATAAAACTAAATTATTAAATAAGGAATTGTGTATAATAAAGAATTCACATCAGTCTCCCAGTGGTACCTATAGAGAGTGATAAACAGGAATGTGAATAAAAATTTATTGGTACTTTTAGTGCACTTCATACACAGCAATTACACAACAAAACATCAGTGCCACTACATCTCAAATTCACTTTATCATACATGTAAGAAAAGTTAACAATCACAGGTCAATCAACCTAATACTTGAATGACACTAAACAAGAAAACGACCCAAACAGTCTATTATCGCCTGTATATTACCACCAACAACTAGAAATTTTAACTACCTGGCAACTGGAGTATATATCCAGTCTATTATTGCAGTATTTCAAATATTTTACTTAATAAAACATTTTAAACACAAGTTGATGGTTATTTGCTTTTAAAAGTGAAATAGATAAAGAAAAGTGAAGTTTGTATTTTGTAATACTAATCTCATAAGGTTCATTATGTATACAGTCTATGTTTGATCATTTTAGGGTCCCTTAATTAGTAATTTTCTACCCTAAGGCATTTTTCCTTTTGAACGTTTGCATATGACAAAGTTACATCAAGGGTTACCAGCAGACTGTCATATGGTAATGCTGGTATTAATTATACTTGTTTCAAAAAGTCAGTAGTGTCCTTGGTGTAACGGGGTGCTTCTGCCATATACTTTTTTATATTTACCTATCAGGAAAGTGTGGTGGTTTGTGGTACTGCAATTTTGTCTGCCACTGATGTTCTTTTTATAAATTTTTGGTAGGAGGTAAAATCTACCCTCAGTGAAATCTTGATTATGGAAGTGATCAAAATTCTTTTCAGTGATTAGCGATTAATCAATTGGGATTGATGTTACACATAAATATATAACTCAAATAGACTGTATGTTAAATATCAGAAATAAGTGTTAATAATGACATCAAAATGATGTGTCAAGAAATATTAAAGTAAAAAAAAGCATTTATGAATTTCATGATGTAACAGTGACATTATTAAGCCAAAGAGAAAAAATATAGGGGGAGTTTGAAGAAGTCAAAAAGAAGTTACAAAAATTACCAACTTACGGGGTACATTAATCTATCCTCTGATGGCACAATGACATCAATATGATGTGGAGAGAAAAACGTCAGATTTTGCATGATTAAATTATGTCAAAATGACATCACATGTAATGACCAACAGGTCTGTGTCCATTAAATAATGTCTAGATATCATTATGCTATCAAAATGACATCAGATCCCACTTAAGACCAATCATTGATATTGAAATGACGTCTTGTGCCTGGTGGGAAGTCATTAATACTTATTCTAAAAACATAATGTACACATGTATTTAAAAATATGTATGTCATAAATATACTTATTTTGTTGGGGGTGAGGGGGTGAGTGAGACTGGGTAAAGAGAGGATTTTAACCACATATGCATCTGTCTAGAATAACCCAATGAGCTGAGGAAAATAGATTCTTGTTTATCATGTAGAAACTCCATTATCACCCATTTAAACAGACAAAATGGTACACTAATATTATATTTTGCTTCTTTAAAATTTTAATTCATTGACTATTCTCCATAATCATGCTTCCAAAGCTAGATATACAAATAAATTGTGTATACACCATCATAAGCCAATCTATAATTTAAGGCCCCAAGAAGAACAAGGCTTTTCGGGCCAGAGTTTTGGTGTATAACTGGAATGTGTTCACATTGCAACACAAACATAATATTCTCATTCATGTTGGACGCTCATCAATTGTGCCCTCAATATGCCTGGAGCCCTTCAGAAAGTTAATTATGATTATGGCGGCATCAACATGTTAACCTCTCCTAGTTATTTTCCCATGTGGCCAATATATGCTGCTCAATCACAGAAAATTTCGAAATTATAGCACTGATATCATTCAAAAGGTCATGGCCGACTGTATCATTGACACTTGGTTCATGTTTAATATTAGAAGTATGGCTATCTCATTGATCTATTTTGTTTAAATTGACACTAGGGACCAGTTGGTGTTTTATGATGGCTCTCACAAAAATGAACATATTTGACGTGATCGATGTACACAAGTGACAAAAGTTCTATTAAGACCTTGCAAAATAGTATAGTATGGGGGTTGTGTACATATAATGTTAACTTAAGTAGTATCTTGGGAGTTAACCGTCTATAAAGATAGGATGGAATAGTTATAAACCAATAATACACTCAATATAAAGCCACCTCAAAACAAAAGCCAGAATGATTGTTCACCAACTTACTTTGAAACCAACATCAATATTAATCCCTAAATACCATGTGGGCTTATACAAATTACCGGTAACAGTGTCAATTAAAAACTTTAAAAATGATCAAACCTGTAAAAATGCCATCTACCCAGCTTGACTTTTTCTTTCAGAAAATGTTTACTTTTAGCAGGAATAAAGACTGACATGGTTACACAGTGAAAATCCAGAGGTTTTAAACAAGAAAACCCCTTTAAAAAGGACTGAAACAATGAGAACGGTAGACAGTTCCCTAGTTTTTGTATAGAGTGAGGGAAATTTGCTGGTGAGAGTGTTATGTATAACTGGGTGTCATTGGCATAAAAGTGGTAGTTGACGCTACTGTGGGAATGAATGATTGAGCTGATTGGGTTTGTGTAGAGAGAGAAAAGAATTGAACCAAGGACGTAGCCCTGGGGAACTCCATACTGGAGCATAGTAGGATGTGAGAGTGTACTACCAACCGTGACCGAGTGTGTCCTTCCTGACATGTATGATTTGAACCAGCCAAGTGCTATCTCACTGATTCCATAATAAACAGGAGAATGGTGTGGTCAATGGTATCGATCCAGACGGGTAAGGGCAGTGACAGACCCTTTGGTCATATTTAGAAGAATATTAAAGAGGGCACCTTCAGTAGTATGGTATTTTTTATATAAGCCGATTGGAAGGCAGTCATACGGCCAGCTTCATCAATGTGAGTTTGTAGCTGGACAGCTACTATCCTTTCAAATGTCTTTGCAATAAAGTTTAAATTAGAGACAGGCCTATAATTTTTGAAAACTTCTTTGTCTAAGGATGATTTTTTGAGAATTGGGGTAACATGGGCCTGCTTGAAAAAATTTGGGCACTTACCTTGCTCAAGAGAAGCATTGATTATTGAAGTGATGGGGGTAATGAGAATATCCAGATAATCAAGAACAAGGAAGGTGGGCCAAAGGTCGAGGGAACATGATTCACTTGGAGAGTTGGTAATAATTTTAGTAACTTGATCGTCTGTTACAGTAAAGAAAGTGGACAACATAGCCGGAGGAGAGTCTGGGGTGATGTGTTGCCAATTGAGGGAAGCAGAGAAAGTTGAGGCATCATAGGGGGCAGTTCTGCCACCGAGTAAAACTTCTAATGGGGTTTCTACTCACTATAACGTGAATCTACATGCCAGAGAGGCGAAGACTGAGTGAAACAGTGTGAATGGACCAAAAGTTTGTATAATAATATAATAATAATAGAAGGATTTCTAGAGTGCAAAATTGATATAGATCCTCTAATGCGGTTAAGTCCAAGAAGTGATAGTGTCTGCTGTGATCATTTGTGGCAGCCTGTTTCATTCAGCTGAGGAAACAAATAGCCAAGTAGAAGCCAAGTAGAAGATTGTATTTGAAAAGCATACCATGTTGAATTAGAAGCCAATGGAGTTTTCCAGATAGGGTGTAACCTGGATCATTCTGTCAAGTCTAAAAATGATATGACAAAGAGCATTCTGAACTCTCAGGTCTTTGGTGGCCTAGTGGTTAGCGAGTTTGGCATCTAATCATAGGCGGTCACAAATGGCAATGCTGAGGACCTGTGCCAATCTGCGCTTGGTTGTTGAACAGGACATAAAACCCCAACTTTGACTTTGAACTCTCTGTAGCTTAGCTATGTTACAGTAGTCCAAATGACAACTGACCATAATGTTTGCCACAAGTATTGAAGTATCAACACTAAGGAATTTGCGAATTCGTTGCAAATCACAAAAATGATAGAATCCTTGGCAATATGATTTTTAAAGAGCTGTCGAAAGATAACACCCAAATTCTTTACATCCACAGATTGGGAGATATTGTTATGGAGGAGTGGGACAGGGAAATTTGGTGCAAGTGACTCTCTAATGGGTTGTCACCTATGATGATAAATTTTTTTTTTCTGGGTTAACACCATCCATCCACTGCTGTACTGACTTGAGCTACTCAGTCAGCTCTTCCGTGCTAGAATTAAAGTTGACTGCTAAATAGAACTGGGTGTCATGAGCAAACACCTATTTTAATTTTTTATTTGCAGTTTGATAGGTAGAAATGATCCACAATAATACAGTGCCCTCTTTGCTGAACCAGTCATGTAAGCAATCATATAAAAGGGATTAGAAAGATACTGTATTCCACTATTGGCCCACAAGTGTGTCATGTGATAACAGCAGCTTACAGACAAGTTGCAAAGTAATTTCCATGATAAATAAAATATGAAAAATATTTTGAAAAGTGTGAACCTTTATTTACATGAGTTTTTGCAATTTCCAGGAGTTCGGAAGCTTCTTATAATATATGGTTAAGGATAGCAATACAAAGTAATAGTAAATGGTAATCTTAACTGATGAACTTTTATAGTGCTTAGTCTCTAATTAAAGGCTGACTGACTGTAGCAACAACCAGAACTTTATTCAATCTCAAAGATCACTGGACAGAAAAAGGTCAACATCACCAATGAGCTGTTCATAATCGACATTTAAAGGGTAATTATATTATAATTTCTTCTATCTTAGAAAATAACTATTATACTTCCTTTCCAGTATATGTTCTCTACCATGACCAAGGGGCCTTCCGCTTAAGCCATAGGAAGAAGAGGAGCTAAACATATTAAAAACTTGAAATTCTGACTTGTCCAGCGAAATTTCCTGTAAATATAATATATGATGAGAGTTACCGAGTTTAAATTGTTCAGATTGGTAGTCAATCCTTTGTATCCTTAACTCATCAATTTTATGTTACATTGTGTATCTTTAATTATCTAATCCTGTGTTCCATAAAAGCACATATTCTTGCAAACCCTCTGACATTCACAAACCTTATTTTATAGACATTTAAAGCCTCTCATTGGTTGAAGGTTATGGTACAAATTCTGAACTTAATAAGTTTTCTTCAATCAAGCTTTTCTTTTAAGCGACACAGAATTCTTTGATACAGAATCAGGGAAACATTAACATCATATATCACCTATCTTTCAAGCATTATCTAGCTACACTGTGCAAAACTGTATACACTTATTACAATGACGGATTTTGTAGTCTTAAAGTGATCTGTGGAAGGAATGAATATATATTTGATCCAATTTAAGATTATAAAATACCTCTGATACATTTTTGCCTTGAGATATTTTGATTACAATTAAAATGTGAAATATAGTTTAGACATTTTATTGATGCATAAATATATTATGTTACAGTTATTATAATGGAAAAAAAATCTGCTGAAAGTTCTAGTTTATTTATTTAATTACTTTATTTATTTATTGGGATGTAACGTTGCTTTGAACACGGTATGGGTCTTATCATGACGGGTAGCTTTATGAGCAGATCAAACCAGTACATACAGTTGGTCAAGGTTGTGTACTGTAAACCACTGACCATCGGTAAGAAACTACCATCTTTCCCGCATAGGGTCTGGGATATGAACTGTCAACCTTATAGATGTAAGGAGAGTGTGTTACCACTGTGCCACCGTGCCCTGCGGCTCCATAGTGATCTCACCATCTTTGTATATTTAATGTACTGCAAGACATTGTTGTTTCCTACAAAGCCCAGATCAGCTATGATGTAACTTCAGGTTTTGCCATGAACTACTGACACATAAAACTAGGCTGATAAAATGTTACATATCCATGAGCATCAGTATAAAAAGCTCTTTTATAAAATGATATTCTCTGCCAATCCTGTAAAAACATTGCTTACAGCTGTCACTTGGCTTATTAATCAAAACTGGAGCCCCGTGCAACACTTGTTTTGTGATTCTGTAATATGTCGTGAATTTAGCCATGACAATTCAAGTGTTTGAATATGCTAAATGGAAGTTGCTAAAAGGATATTTAGTCATTAATATGCTGAAGACTACCCATTCAGATTAGCCTATCCCCCACCAAAGTCCTTTCCCCATTCAGATGCTGACATGGGTATGAAGTTTGTCTGGCCATTGGACTCTCCTCTCTTGGATATCAGTGCCTAAAGTATGTCTGCATTGATTGGGCGTTTTATAAATGCTTCATTAAAGTGCCAATGCTTAGTTCTCGTCCCAATATGACCCTGGCTGTTCAGTACGACATAAAATTTTAATTTCGACTTTGTCAAACAAAATGATGTATAACCTCAACTTATACTTTTGAGTTCGGCTCATTTCTCTGTTCCTGTGCTCATTTCTGGCTTGATGCATTCGATTTTATTCATATGGTTTTACCAGGTGGGATTCATATTTGGGGAGGTACACAATACTGTGGTAACAAGATAAAGCAGACCTTGTGTGAAATGTTTGAAAATTATCCTGCAAGCTCAAGCATACTGAACTGATATATATACAGAGAAGGGATGAATTATGGTAGATTATTGCAAAATTTAAATGTCAGTTGCTACTACCATAGTAAACAATGTGATTAGGCCATGAATAGGAGGAAAAGGTACATTAAATATGCCTTCATTTTTTTTTACCTTGAAACATACAATAAAACACAAGCTGTATCCATCGAAATAACCTTAATAACAATACGTTTCCAAACGAGGTTTTTAAAGTTATTCTTGTTCCACTTATATTTGTCAATATATATTGACTTGTTGGCAAAAAATAAATAAATAACCCACAAGATTTAGTACTCTGATGAATTATTAATAGATGTAGGTATTCTTTTTCAATAATAAATACCAATATTCAATACCGATTCCATTTGTTGTTAATATTTCAAGTTAAGTTGTCAAGACAAAATGACCTAACCTCATTTTAATACACTAGTCAAGTTTAGTCGGGAGTCAGAAGTTTATAACAAGGAATTCGTACCTTTTACGGTTGATAATTTTAGTGGCCCTTCATCAGAGGTTATAAAGGCTTAACTGTTATAAAGGTTATGAGGTTATAAAGGCTTAACTGCTTAAAAAACTAAACTTGTGTGTTTCTAGATATATTGAGGGGATTTTCACTGGTGAACTTGAAGAATGTTGACCCATGGCCTCTGTATATGAATATGAGTACAGTATTACAATATAGTATTATCCATATGGGTCATATTGTATCAACATTGAATCCAACAAAGTACTACAACTGCTTCTGTTGATAGCAGGCCTGTGTATTCATATTCATGTTCATGTTTTATTTAGGAATACATGTTTCTGTGTATTCAAATACTTTTGCGACAAATGCAAAGTACTTGTATTTATATGCGAATATATTTCCCATTCATGATTTTTGTGCACATTTAATATTTTGCACATTTTGTTGATTTTTTCACCCTGTGCTGACAAAATTTGATATTTAAATATGAGCCTTTCACAAGGCTAGGTCATGTCACTAAGAACTGAAATGCACTCTAACTAAGGTTGTTAAGGTTATGTTTAAAAAGTGAGAGTTAAAAAAGTCGTCGAAGTTTTCTCCTGAGAATAAACTTTGGATACTAAGGTATAACGATTTATTGATTATGTTTAACAGATGTATAAGGGAAATCAGTTTATCACGTTTAAAAGGTCAATCCTCACATTATTTATTTCAAATCAATTGAACTGTCACTTATGCCTGGATCAATATAAATTTTATTCTTTTTTTTTGAGGACAAAATATATTTTATTCACTCTTTTCCTATGACAACCGGAAGGGCGAGAGTGGAAGAACCCCTTATTGGTGTCTTACAATTATACATTTATGTCAAAGTTTAAAACTACACAATGTGTGATGAGTGATAATACTTTACAATATTTTCTTTTTTTACTTGTTTTTTCTCAAAATATTTTATTACCCTTTCTAACTACAAAAAAGACAATACACACAATGAAACAACCAGACAACACATACAACACAACAGTGTGCTGGGATACATGTGAATGCAAACTGATGTTTAAATTTCTTACCAATTTATGAAAGACTCTATAGTTTCAACAACAGAAAGAGCTAAATCTTTCGTCTTGAGAGACTTGAAAATATCAACATATTGCTTTAACTTTAAAAAGAAACTCTTCAAGCTGATATTTTTCTCAGTAATGTAACTAGTATATATATAATATTTTGATAGCAGAATAATAGTGTTTAATGCTTTATTTGATTTCAAATCCTGGAATTTATACCCCAGGATAACGTCCTTTACAGACACAATTACTCTGGTGTTATTATACTTGTTCCAAAGATCAATAATTTGTAACCAAAACGTTTTAATTTTTTTTGCACTCAAAAAATAAATGTTCAATCGTCTGAGTGTCTATTTCACAAATCAGACAGTTTGGTGTTGTTTTAATTTGAATCTGATAGAGTAATTTATTTGTTACCACAAAGCGAAATAATATTTTATATTGTAACTCTATTACTTTATTATTAACTGGCAATAAGTGGGCTAGTACATATATCTTTGCCCAAGCATCACTATCCATTTGACCAAAGGTAGTGTTGTAATATGCCATGTTTTTAAATTCACTGTCAATCTTTGTGTTTAAAACCAAAGATTTCTTTATTATTTTCATATTAAGATCCTGGATATTAATTTTATTGCCAGACAATTTGATTCCATTAAATTTTTGTGTATTTGACCTAAATTCTCTTGCAATGTTGAGGTTTTGTACCAATTTTGTAACTAAACCTCTCCACACCAAATAACTATTACTAGACACTCCTCTATAGACCCACTGTTCAAATGGTACAATTTTATTGTGTTCATTTAAATTCCATTCTTTTAAGACAAGGTGGTAAGGTAAAACACTGTAAAACAATGTAAAACAACTAAGATATTTCCAATCCTATCTGAATGACCATTTTCATTGTATGAAGATTGGTTCAACCCTTTCATAACTCAGGAAACTTTTGCATGATACCCTCAAGACTCTGTCCTGCGTTGCCAGCTAGATTGCCACCAACACAACCAGATATTCACATGTAACTCAAGTGCGTAAGAATTTGCATTGGTAGCCTGTTCAACACCGGTCAGTGTTTAAAACAGCTACAATAGTCTTAAAGTTATTCAGAGTAGCCAGATGGAGGGTAAAGTTCTTGAGGTGCCAGAGTTTTTGATCTGTTCATAAGTCAACACAGCTATTTGGCTTTAGTTTTTCCCATTATGCTCCTAAATTTATGGAGTGACTCTCCAGATGACATCCACTCTGCCGCATCTCTTCTATATTTTAGGAAGAAACTGAAAGCTTAACTCCAGAAAAAAACAAACCATCCTAGGTTTTATTGCATTTTCGGATTGTCTCTGTGGTGTAAGCCCCCTTTTTGTGTTTCAGGACTATGGATTTGGACTTGTTTTTTGGTTGTTGCACCTTAGAGTCTGTCTTTTAATAGAGCTTAATCGCTATAAGAGTCATATTAGACTTAGAATTAGAAGTTACAACATAAAAACTTCCTGAATGACATATATGAAAAAAGCTAGATAACCAATGAAGATGACAATATTATACCAAATGCCTTGCATGAGTATTATATTCTTCATCTCCAGGAGTGAAATATATTTTTCATACTGGACTTTTATAGTGCTTAATCTCCGCATGGCTGAATCAGAAACTAGATTGTAGTAGCTTCAAAAGAAAAAACTACGAGCAAATTGCTTATATTTTTATACATTTGGCTTTGCAAATATATATTTTTATTATCTACCATTTTATATAAGTCCATACATTTAGAAATAATGCCAAGAAAAGCGTGAGCACTAATGAATATAAAACAATAACTAGGCCATTTCTGCATAGATTTTTAGACAAGGAAAAACAAATTGAAGCTTGCTAAAATACCTTTTCTTATTTTATTTTCGTATTTTTATGTTTGGATGCACCTGTTCAATTTAACACAAATTCTGCAGCGTATGTGGTGCCAGTTTATACAAAACATATTCCGTCCTGTATGTCTCCCTACATAAGCCTTAATAAGTCCAAACTGCCTTATGACTAAAGAGATCTGGGCTGGTATTCATTAAGAAAGATCAGGTGATTGGGAGGCACACTGACAACAGTACAATAGGGTCTTAACAAGGTAATATAACCTTCTAATATACCATTCCAACTATGGGCGGTATGCCTTGTGGTAGTAGGCACCAGGTGAAATCCCCTGTCAAACAACTAACGTCTTATGTTCTTATGCAAACTTGTGACACAGCAGCGAGCCATCTGATTCCTTGAGCACCCCACAGAACCTTTAAAATGTTTAAAGTTTCCGCCTCTGAATTTGGAACCATGAGCATGCGCAAAAGCATTTTTTATAAACTAACTAAAGGCATGGTCCACTGTTTATATAAGGTTGTGTCTAGGTCATGTTCAGGGTAACACGTTAGTTTTATGACAACATAATGTGAGTGGAGGTAAATAGAGGTTATCTTTGGATGACACACATTTATATTTCTCTCTTCCTACTGTCACCCTACTGTTGTTCATGTTTACATGCCGTGTCCAAGCAATGGTGGTGCACATCATGCCTTATGGATACACCAAACCTTGGAAGATATGAGACATACTGGAAGGCAGTTCTTCCACCTCATAAAATTTCTGACCATGGAGGAAACTGTCTTTAGTGTGAATGGGGCATTACTTTTAAAGAAACAAATATCTCCAAACCTTACTATTTATCACATGTGATCAAGTCTAGTAGTCTGATTCATAGAATTAGACAATCAGTTGCCTCAGTCCATCCCAGGAAGGCCTTAAGACAGGCCACACCAGTTGAATGGACACAGGCTCCCATGTAATGTCAGATCTCAACAGATCACTTTGGCTTTAGAAGCCAACTCAAGACTTACCTGTTTAGATAAGCATACACACCACCTTAGTCATCCTATACAAATGGTTCTATAATATATATTACATGCAACTCTTATAGTGCCTCATCTTCACCAAAAAAAGACTATGTTTATTGTTCTACAGACAGAACAATATAAAATAAAGGAATTTAGCTTCCTTGTGAGTGAGCAATGTTCACACAATTGATTAACATGGTACAGTTGTGTGGTGTTCTGAGCAGATTGCATAGTATTTTCCATTATGAAAAGAAACATTGTACCCAAATAACCGCATATCAATGTAATACATTTCTGTGAATTTTTGGATGACACTTTGTGCATTTGGAAGATTACTGAACAATGGCAGCAGCTCTCCAGTTGTGTTGTTTTGATCATTTTGATAGTTTAAAATACTGCCGTTTTTCTCTTTTGTAGTTGTGTTGCCTTTTAATATGGCGGTTGCAATGTACTCCATGTCTGAATTGGCAGTTTCTGTCTTTGCCACGTATCTGTAAATGAAAACATATGTTATCTTTAGTGCATACATTCTCATTATGATATTATTTCATTCTTTGACCAGTCCCTACACACATAAAATGCCACAAGGATCAGCTAATTTATTTTATAGTATATGTCTATCAAAACAACAAAACCTTCAAGATATTTGAAAATTGGACCTTCAAAATTCAAGATTTTTTTTTTGTATCAGGAATACCATCCCTAAATGTAATCATTTCATCTTCTGACCAGGTGTTAACCATGGTAAATATCACGAAGACCTGTGGTTACATGTGGAGTAACTGTGAACAAACACAGGCAAACAGATCAACAGACAAGTACACAACAGAGCAAATGACTTTTTACCTGTAGTTGACAGTGCATGGGTGACTTCTGTTGTAGATGCTGTCCCAATGATAATTTATTTTCTTACGAGTCAACACATCGTTTGTAAATTTCCTGAAATATTCCATGGTTTGTGCTTCTGAAGGAAAGGAGCCATTCAAGTGAAATTTTATAAGGGAATTTAACAAGTTTCTTGAAAAGTAAGATTCAAGCCTTTTCAAGGGATGTCGTACAGTCAGAACTGTAAAGTAACTGTCAAGTTTTGAGAACGCTTCTTCTAACAGATTTTCATGCAGGACCCCCAGACCGATCTCCTTATAGCGTGATTTTGCAAAAGCTCCCACATTGTATCCTTTGATTGGTGAATTCTGAACAAACAGACTTCTCCATGAAGTACATCCAGTTTTCTGAACAGCCTTCAAAATCACTTTGTGGATGTCATCCACAAGAAAGTCAGCCACTTTCATATCATCTTGTGTAAGGTTCCTGAGGTTTTTGGAAAGGCCCAATTCTGAACACTGGGATTGTAAATGAATTATGCGCCTCTGTTGACGATCTAATACCTCTACAAAAGTACAAGATTAAAGAATTACTTTAAGGGTTCTGTGCACCAAACTGCTAAACTCTAATAGCTTAAACTGAAGATACTGCAATTTGTTTTAGTTTGTCAATAAATAACTAAATTCTGTGAATTTTAACTGGATGTCTTTGGTGAAACAGATAAAATCTGCTAATCTAATATTGGAGATTTGTTGCACCAAAGTTTCACCCATCTTTCAAACAATTTAGTTTTTTTTTATGCCCCCCTACTGTCCGGAATGCTATTCCTGATGATATATTTCCATCCTCTTCTAACACTTCTTTCAGAAAGAAGCTTAAAATCTACATCTACACCAAGACCTACCCACCCTAATATTAATCCTCCCCTGTTGTGCTCCATGTTGCTCTATCTTTTTTCCTGTTCCTGGATACTGAAATTGGTTGACTGCTTTGATGTTCAGTTGTTGTACCGTAGAGTCCCGAAGTAAAGTAGAGATTAAGAGCTATAAAAGTCCAATTACAATTAAAATTACATTTGTTCAAAATAAAAATTCCTTTGTAGTGGTTTGTATTGTATTATCCTTGGCGTGAATAGCCAGTTAATATTATAAACCAACTTCAGTTTTGCATGGGCTTGCATTGACTGACAAAGAATCAAAATGGAATTGTTCAAAGATTGTTGCATTCTAGAGTCTGGTTATAGTGGAGTTAGTTAATATTAGAATTGGTCCTATTTCGCCTGAATGCTGATCAATGTTTCAACAATTAAAGTGACACATTTGTATTATTTTATAGTATATATGTTTTCGGGAAAACCAATGGTATCATATATTTGAATGTCAAGAACACAAAATATACCAAAATACAGTTCTATGTACATAACCACTGTGAGACGACAATTATGCACAAAACTGCTAATTTATTATTCAGCCCCCTATAAACGATCGATGACTTGATGTTTTAGGATGAAGTGTCATGATATAAAATTATGAATAAAGTCTTCATACATGAAAAAAACCTAATACCTTTCCATGTCCTTTCATATTCGTCAAATGCAATCTCATAATTGGTTACGATATAGCTTGTGTACAACAGTAACATAAGCGCAATAGTAGCAATACTAGCTACAAATAACCCTTTTATATTCCACAAAAAAGTTGCAAGTTTTTTCTGCCCATAAACCATGTTGGCTTATTCACTATTTTTGATCAAAAGATAGAATAGCGTTGTTTAACACATTCAACTGATGCACCCAAATTGCATGCCTGCATGCATCCATTTCATTTATCACAATTGACAGTATTCAATGAATTACCAATCAATATTTTGTAATATTCTTTAAAGTGTTTAGAAGAAGTGAGGATCATTTACTGTGCTACAGTGTTGAATTCCAATCAATCAAACTTTTATTATAGTATTTATAACAAGCAATAAATAGTTAGTGCTAGTTCACTGATTCCATGCAAAAAATCCTGAATTTTTAAAGGTCCAATTTTCAAATATCATTCACCTACAAAGCCAATAAAGGCTGTCTATTACATGTTTTATTGTGGAGCTTGAAGAGACATATAGTGAAGAAATCTGAGAGTGATAAATTTCAATGCATTGAAAGAAATGTAGTGATTATTTTCCCCATTAAAATTAATGAATCAATACCACTTGAACATACCTATAAATAACCTGAAGATGAAAAGTTACCGGAATATGTAAAAATGAAGCTAAAAAGCATTTGTAGTTCAAACCTTCTGCCTAGTTAAATACTTGATGTTATGATGATACCCTATCGTCACACTGCCATTGGTGTGATGTACTTTCTTGTATTCATGAATTACATAATCCTTATCATTCTGCTTACAAATCTAGGCATTCTACCAAGAAAGCTATGTAGCTGTACCTTAAGAATGAAATGCATCTGTTCTAGATATAAGCATTGGTGTATATAATGTTTAAAAACAGTTTTAGTAGAATAACTATATATAATCCTAGTTGTCTTATTTTATTTGCAGCTAGTTCTTGGTCCAGCAGCCAATGATACTACACTCACTTTTACTTACAAGAAATCACATTAATTGCCTGTTGACTTATACTCCGTGTTTAAAGCTATCTTTCCTGTTTTTAAGTAAATCAAACTTGTTATCCTTAACATTTTGATGAATATGCGTATCCATTCATAAATCACAAGATGATTTAATTACACTGAATACACAATTTGGCTACAGCTCCGCTTTTGATGAACATTTTGAGTGGGCAGAGTTGCCGATTAAGGAGTCTTTCTCCTCATCTTTTGCCTTTTTCTGGAAGACCCTTATATGTTCCTTCTTTGTAATCTAATCCAAATGTACCACTTTTCAGGCGCAGTACCTTCCCACAAAGGGGAACTCGGTGTGCTAGCTTAACAAAATCATTTATCGTAAGGAGAGTTGAGGGGCATTCATGAACAGTAATCTGGAGTTGTGGGTTTGACCAAGAGGGAAGGAGACTGAGTTGGGAAACTGGAATTGAAGAGGTGGGTTTTGAGGTGTTTCCTGAAAGATGTGACAGAGGGGCTGTTTCTTATTTGGAAGGGAAAGTGTTCCAAAGAACTGGGGCGTAGTGACTGAAAGAATTAGAAAAGTGTTTGATTGATTTATGAACTCTACAGTCGAAATTGGGGAAGGAAGGGAAAGGAAGGAACTTGAGTTTGGGGGAGCTTTGCCTTGTATTTCTGGAAGAGGTGTAGGGGTGAATTAATTCTCTTGGGTAAACTGGTTGACCTTGATTGAGAATTTTGTATGTAATGAGGCCTATTTTAAATTACGCCCTGTACCTGACTGGGAGTCAATGGATTTTTTTCAGTTAGGGGGCATGTGAGAGAATTTAACAACAAATTTGACAACCCTGCAAAGTGAGTTTTGGATTAGTTGCAATCTCCCTAACTCAAAATCAGTGAGTGATGAGAACAGGAAATTGCAGTAGTCCAATCTGCTGCTCACCAAAGCATTTGCTAAAAGAACTCATATGTTAAGGTCTAGAAGGGGACAAATTCTGTAGAGGTCTCTCACATGAACCCTGGTGGACTTTATGACCTGTGACACATAATCTGAGAAAGTAAAATTGGAATCAAACACTATTCCGAGGTTCTTGACACTTTGTGCTGGTGAGACCTGATTACTAAGAATATTGATTGGAAAGTGAGGAAGAAGTTGTTCAGGGTTGTTTTGGAGTCTATCAGGATAAACTCTGTTTTGTCAGGATTCAGTTTTAATTTATTTATGAACATAAAATTTTGAATGTCGTTTAAGCAGTTCTTTCATTTTTGTATAGAGTGAGAGAAATTTGCTTGTGATAGTGTTATGTATAACTGGGTATCATTGACTAAGAAGTGGTAGTTAATACTACTTTGAGAGTGAATGATTGAGCTGATTGGGTTAGTGTAGAGAGCAATAAGAATTGGACCAAGGACGGAGTCCTGAGGGACCCCATACTGGAGGGCAGCAGGATGTGAGAGTGTGCTACCTACCTTGATCAAGTGTGTCCTTCCCGACAGGTATGATTTGAACCAGTCGAGTGCTAGTTCACTGATTCTATAGTAAAGTCTGTCCAGGAAAATGGTGTGGTCAATGGTATTGAACGTGGTGGGGAGATCGAGAAAGGTAAAGGCTATGACAGACCCTTTGGACTTTGCGCATGTATTGGGATCTATTGAAGATAGATTTATTTCTGCACAAAATGCGTTCGAACAAAGGCTTGGTCTCTTTTGCCCTAATTACAGTTTTGTTCCTGGGATGTACTTCGCCTTGGTGTGTTTGGTTTGAGGTGGTGCATGTTTGTCAATAAGGTTGGACAAGGTAATGTGATATTGTTTTGTAGAGGGTAACGGCTTCCTTTGATAGAATATTAATAAGTTCAGAAGCAAGGAGATCTGTTTCATTTTCTCTTTATCAATTTTATGGTAAGGAATAGCATTAGTTTGGGATCTAGGGGTTGAGAGATTTAGGTTGAAACTAATAGAAAAATGGTCAGAAAAAGCACCAATGCTATGGACATTAGAAATATTCTCATTGTAGGATTTGGTTAAAACCAGGTGAAGAGTATGTCCATGAATATGAGTCGGAAAGTTAACTTTCTGAATTAAATCAAATGGATCAATCAAGGAGTGAAAGGTTTTTGAATTTGAGTATGTTGTTTCAAGGTGAAAATTGAAGTCGTCCATAATCAACAGATTTTCAGTGGTGTGATAAATATCTTCCAAAAGTGACTGAAACTGTTTCAAGAAGGTTGGAGTACTGGAGGATGGTGGTCTGTATATATTCAAAAGATAAAAAGATTCTTTGTGTAGGGATATCTTGATGAGGACATTTTCAAAGGTGGTGCAGGTCTTTGTAGGAACTACAGAAGGATCCAATCCATCTTTGATGAAAAACCCCAGTCCTCCACCAAGACCGACCTCTCATTGCTGTTGACAAAGATTATAACCTGGTGGGGTGATTTCAGACAAATTGGCACTTGTGGTGTCAGGTCTAATCTAAGTCTCCGACATGGCGAAGAGATCAGTGCCATTGTCAGAAATAAATTTTGCGATGGCATTGTGTATTGATCTAATATTTGCATAGGTGACATTCAAACATATGGGTGGTCCTGGGTTTGGGTTGATATCACCAGAGAGCAGGAGTAAGATGGAAAAGGCGGGGAGGTGACAGAGCTGGTGGAATTGATATTGAGGATTTGATGCTGAAATGTAAACAGAAGGTGGTGTCGGGGGTTTGAAGGGGCAAAACCAGACATTAGGACATTGAATGTTGAAACTGAACATAAAATTTGGGGAATTGTGTGGTTAGTTGGTGTGTATTGTGAAAGTGATTGTCCCCGATAACGGGGAGTGTGAGTGATAAAAAGTGGATCAAGCAGTAAAATGGGCAGTTTTGATGTGTAATTATCAAATAATTTTATATAAAGGGAAGTGTGAGGAGGAAAATATTATATTAGTCTTTCAACAGTAGTACTAAGGCAGACGTAGAGTGAATGTTATGAAGGTATTATGTATAACGGTAAAGAATTTTAAAAACGTTTCTTCCCTAACGGACACACACCACCACCATTACGTTTTTCTCTTTCTGTAAGAAAATTCACTATAGGTTATTTATTAAGCCTGTGTCTCTTTTGTAGTAATTGTTTTGCTGTACATTTTGAGATCAAAATTTGTACATGAGCGCTTGATAACTTGTGGAGGTTTTGGAACATAAAAGTTGATTAGAAGTGCAATTATAGAAAACTACAAATTCACAACACCAATTAAATAAGAAAGGGTATTAAGGTTGGAGATACCAACTTAATGATTTAAAATAATCTAATTTCAAACCAGATTATTCAACTTGGTTATTTGTAGCTAGATTATTAGAAAAAAGTAATAAATATTAATGTCTGGATTTGGTACATCTTTACAAAAAAACAAAAGATGTGCAATTTTGACCTTATTTATCGATCTTAAACATTTATCGATCTTAAACATAACTAAAAAAAACTGTAAAAAAATTAAGAGATTCATTATTTTTTTCAAAATACTAATACTAAACTGACAAATACTAAACCATCCTGCTGGGTAACACAGCAAGTTTTAAAAATGTATTGAGCAGCTTTTGGAATTTTTTAAACTATAATACAAGCAGTGAGAGAAACAACTGCAATTTAAGAGATTCATTATTTTTTTCAAAATACTAATACTAAACCGACAAATACTAAACCATCCTGCTGGGTAACACAGCAAGTTTTAGAAATGTATTGAGCAGCTTTTGGAATTTTTTTAAACTATAATGCAAGCAGTGAGAGAAACAACTGCTATAAGATCACTTTGGATCTACAAATTATTGTACGAAACTATGTGGAGGGAAGTGGCAACTAATTTTTTACACTTTTATGGTATATCTCAAGACTGTATTGGAAGCAGTATCAGTTAAATCCAAAAGGGGTTTCATCAACACAATAAATTTTTCCAAACGTTTCCTTGACATGTCAGCTTACACATAGCCCAGCAGGGGAACATTTCTTTGAAAATGTTATTCATTTACTGATGCATTTCAGTCAATTAATGTTGATAAATCATTTTATTGGATGAGAAAACATACTTCAATGATTCATTGATTAGGAGTTTAAGAGTTTTCAGCCAGTCACAAAGTTCATTATTGATTTTCACAAGAAAGAAATAAAATACAAAATAAATTTACTTTTTATTGATGCCTATACACCTTATACATCTGAAACAGATACAGATTTTTTTATATATGGTGAAGATTGACAGATGATATATTCTACTTCTGTAGAACTTTGCACATTGAGATAATTATTGATCAAAGCCACTTATTCTAAGAAACATATGACTACATTCGTGTTTTTGTGTTGTTTTTCCCTTTGTTTTCAGTGATTTGTTAATTTATCCTTATGTTAAAAATATAAGTGTCAGTTGTTTTTGCACCAGTAATTCATGACATTCTAATTTATTTACTTTATTTCCAAGCAACTTTACATCAAGTTCCACATTTTGATTTGGTGCATCAAATTTATAGGTTATTTAAAAATTATAGGCCTTTATTCTGAAATCAGAATACAAACTGTTTTAACGCATGCAAATATGTGATACATATATACAGGTTTTTGTAGTGATTGTCAAGAAACACTTAGAGTTAATTTAAATCTTATCTGTTACACAGAGTTATATTTTCATAGTGTTTAAAACTAATTGATATATCACTTAGGCAAAGAGTCATGGCATCTAAAGAACAATTTGAACAAGAATAATCTTTTAAGAATGCAATTTAAGATTGTTACTGATGTTTTACTTACTTTCACAAAACTTTCTCCTAGATAAAAATGTAATAAGTGATGTACTTTCTTTGATCTAAAGAAAGAAATTCGAAAATACGTTGTCTTTTCATTTAGGAGAATTATATGCAAGTGTATTTATATTATTAATTTGGTGGAAAATATGATCTATTCATGAAATGAGTGATCTTAATTTTAATAGTACAGCCATAATAGTAATGTAAACTTATTCAGTTGAAATGACATCCTTCTATGCCTTCGAAATAGATCCATGACTATCTGGTAATTCTGGGGGGCCACGGTGGCAGAGTGGTAACACTCTCGCCTCCCACCTCTGAGGCCGGGGATCGATCCCCGTAGGGGCTCAAGTGGGAAAGCTGGTAGTTGCTTGCCGTTGGTCGGCAGTTTACAGTACACAACCCTAGCGAACTCTATGTACTGGTTTCCTCTGCCCTTCCAACTACCCGTCGTGATATGACCTGTACAGTGTTGAAAGCGACGTTAAACCCCAAATAAACAAATCTGGTAATTCTTTTCCCTAATAGACTGTTGACTACATTGTAATTCTGAAATAGATGCTGTAAAAAATGGGAAATTTGTGACATCATAACATGTAAGTTATGTACAGCTACAATTGATCTGTAAATGAATATATTGTTTGATTTATTCAGTTCAAACTTTCTATGAAATGATCATTGGCAAATTTGTCAATCCATGGTTTTTTAAGCTACATGTTTTTTTAAGCTGCACGTTTAACAAAACAAAATTCCAGGCAACTATTCAATGCATCATCATGATGGAGTTTTATTGTTGTAACCACTCAATACATCATAATGATAAAGCCATTTGTTCATCAAATGCCATGCAGTTTATGACTTTTTAAACTGTACTAATGCTTAAAACATCAGTCAGTATTTTTCTTCTTTCTTCTTTTCCACCAATAGATAAAACTCGTTCTTACAGACTTGCCTGGACAATAAAATTTATTGACAAAAGCAATAGCTGTAATATAATGGAATGAGTAATTTTATAGATTTAATCTCTATCCCATGGCAGTCACTATGCCACTGGAATAACAATGAGAGAATGAAAAATCATAATCCAGAGACACAGCACACCATCCCCACAAACCTCAGGGAGGTTCTTATCTTCAAACATTAATAGTTTTTTACACCCTAGTCATGGAATTATTGTTACATTCCTTATTAGTAATACTCCCATCTCATCACACTTTTCAAGATAAATTCAAATTCTATGTATGTTGTCTGAAACACACTGACTATAATTTCCTCCCCAAGCCACTTTTCAACATTTTTCTCGGTCGTCAGGTTTGTTATCTTGACCTTTAATTTGACCTTGCTGTTTGAACCTTCGTGACCTGATCTTGGCTTCAACTTCACATATGTAATTTATCATCTGTTGGACAGTGGCTCGGGCAGTATAGGGACACATAACATAATTTCATAATCAGTGAATATTTTACCAACTATGTTCTCATTTTAATAATCTAGTAGTTATACCCTTAATATATCATTTTATATTATATTAAATAAATATTTTGTCACATCTGTTTCTTTGATTGTAACTTGCTGGGAATTGAGCTTAATTGAACAGCAGTTCTTGTTATAATGGTATGGTCAGTAGTCTGCTAGAGTGCTGCAATTCTCTACTATATAGACTCAGATGAACAAGTGCTGCCAAACTTCAGAAAGTTTAACATGTTCACTAGTGCATTGTGTTCAGACTGAACAGAATACAGTCAAACCTGTGCGTAAAGACTGCCAAAAGGAAATGTTCAAAATGGTATTTTTTAGGGTTGGTCTTTATATGACACCATTGCATGAATCCATTGTATGAAATCATTGTATAAATTCACTTATTATCCCTGAATTTTTCTATTAATTAATTAAGCAAGCAATCGACAATCTTATTGACATTAGCATGTTAGATATCAATCACATGAAATAAACAAAAGAATAATTGTAAAACTTACTGTCTTTGTGGAATCATACTTCTTAGTTTAATATGATTATTTAACATGCACAAGTACACATAACAAATGACATATATTTTTATTGTATTAAAAACTTGACCCTTTAGTAATTCTAAGTTAATCTGTTCTTAATTTGTAATATCCATTAAAAGCTCGGTTGGTTTCTTTTCTTATCTAACACAGACCATATTGTAAAATGTCTTTTGGTAAATAATAGCCATTGCAAAGTTCAGCCAGTCCAATTTTCCAGTAATCCACAGTGTACTGATCTACACACACCCTTTCCTACCCAGGTATTCACGTGTTATCTATGCGGAGCCTAGGTGTCATATTTGACTTGACTTATCCTTCAAAAAAAGCAAGTTGACACAGTTATTAGGTCATGTTTTGGTGGACATCATGATCTCTTGAGGCCCAGACATTATACAGGGATTTATCTGAACGTAACCTGAGAAAACTGCAGTATCTGCAAAATGGTTTAGCATGAGTTGAAACTGGTTCTCATAAGTGGACCCACATTACAACTGTACTGAAGTATCTACAGTGGCATCGGGTTAAAACAAGAATTGCTTTCAAAATTGCAACCCTCATTTACAAGCAATTGGATTCTGGCCTACCACAGTACTTTCATGGTGTGCTGTTGCCACAAACAAACACTTAGGTGTTCCCATTTTTAATCTGCGGATTCACAAGTCTAAAAGTCATTTTGATAGATCCTTTGCTTATGATGGACCCAAACTATGGACCAGTCTCCCACTGGCTGTACAATGTGCCCTCACACTGGCATCTTTTAGGTGAGAGCTTGAGACTCACATGTTTTATGAAGCCTATCCTCCGTAGCACCTTCTCCTCTGGTTACACAAATGCTTTCAGGTGCTGACTCTTGTCTGTCCATGGATTTATATTTTTCCCTTTACCCTCAGGATTTAGTGCGCCTTAGAATTTGATATAGATGACAATTAAATGCTTAAGAAGTTAGTATATTGTTATTATTTTTAGGGGACTTTAGTTTGATATTTTAGAGATCTTTCGTGGTTGCCATGTAAATCATTCTTGTATTACACTCAACCCCAGGGAGGTTAGGGGATGGTTCTGACATACCAGTTTCTTCAAAGTGTCACATTTTTACATACACATTGATTGCATATTCTGACATTATGTATGAAATATTGAATATATCATTTGAAAATGTAGTAAGCCGCTTTTCACTGCTTATTGAATTTAAATGTAATTATGTCATAGACCCTTAACAGATTTATTAATACTCAGCGAAACTGATTTACAGTATCAAAATATTTGTTAATATAGATGAACATAGGTAATAGTTGATCCTTTATTCCATTGTATCACAAGCACACTGACAGAGATACACAATGATACTTGATGTGACATAGTTCTTGTTCTGTTGTTTCTCTGGTTTTACAACGTAATTCACAATGTGAAATCTAGAGTGTCAGTATACATTTATCGCAATTTAATTAATATCACAAGATAGTTTTTTTTAACAAACCACATTTGGAAATTCTGTCAAGGCAATGTGACACATCTCCTGGAACCATGAGATTTTGTAAGCTGGTATGATTAGCAATGAAAACCAGAGACAAAGACAAATAAGACGGAGAAAAATATGAAAATTCTGGACAAATTGTTCAAACATCTTGCTGTAATGTCTGCATTGCAGGGATTAATGTGGAAATTATTCTATTTGGTGCAGACCTTATAAAACAGGTTGCATCGTTGCTTAAGAGAAGGGTTTAATAACAACCGCAAATAGATAGGGCAATAAATTACGTCACGAATGGTTAACTTAAAGGTATTTAAACTGAGCAATAAAATAACTACAATATCACAGGAAACAATTTGTCCAACCTGAAAAGCTGGCATGTGACAGTAGGCAGGAAAACCAATAGGATTTCCAAAGATAAGCTGTAACACCAAGTCTTAGATTAATCTGGGGATGTAGAGAATATTAATCATCACACTTATATAACTGATCTTTTCTTGAGAGAGGGTCGATTTATTTTTACAGACATTAAGAGTAACTGGGTCATAAAACAAGAACAGAGGACAGTCTTGGACATAGGGTTCTAAAGATAATCTGCAGCATCCAAAAGATAGGTCATATGACATCTCTGGGAGTATATAATTAAAATAACAATGATCAAGTTTGTCTGTGTAACCTGTATTGTGTTCTTGGCCCTTGCTTGATGAAATCTGTAGAATCCAGCTTAAAATTCTGGTATTCCTATCTATTACGAATACATGCATGTTTGTATATGTGTTACTTCTAGCAAGCAATTTAACAAATAGCTCAATGATTACATGGTAAGCTGCTTATTACGTTTACACTGAATGTATACCATATAATGCAAGAACATTATTGCATTCTGATAGGTAAAAGATGTGTCCTGTATCTCAGAGGTGGGAAAAAGATCCTTCCAATTGTTTCCAAATCTGGTACACTCTGAATCTATTATGGTTGATGTTAATTTTCAACAAACAGATGACCATCCATCAAGTTTCTATGAAAGCTCAAAGTGGGATATACTGCTTTTATATATAGTAGAATCACTAGCATTAATTAGTAAAAGACGTATCCACTGTCACTATTATATACACTTTTATTTAAATTTTTGTTCAAAGTTTTGAACATGTATACATTGATAAGCACAAAATATGTAGAAGCACATGCAGTTTTTGAGTGCTGTGAGTAATCATTTACTTGAGTACCCTTAGAAAACTGAATGCACTCACCCTCCCAAATGAACATATAATCAGAGTTTGTTAAAGCCAACATTGAACGACAGTTCATACAATTGACTGGAACCATTACCAAGAAAGAATCATTTAGAAATAAAAAAATCGTTCCATTGTCAATACAGTTCAGTATACTTAAGTCATAAATTTGATTCTGGAAATTAAATTTTGGCAACTCATATTTTCTGTATGTTCTGAAAAAAAAATTTACTTCGTTGGAGCTATAGCCATATCTTGTAGCTGACGTCTCAGGATTTTTCCAAAGTGTGACCTTGGTATTTCACTCACAAATTCCACGCCACCAGTCAGCCACTTGTATGGAGCTAAAATACCTTGAAAAATTTAAAAGAAAACATATTCACTTATTTAAAGTTCACTGAAATTATTTTGCTTCAGGTTCACAGAGCCCAGTAAAGTTTCCATTTATCAGACTGTACAAAACTATCCGAGTAAACATTTTTAGGTTTTGCAAACGTTTGAAAGGAAACGTTTGGCAAAGGTTAAAAAATGATCGGTACGAAAACCATTTGTAATAGAATGTTTTTAAAACGTTTTATGAAAACCGTTTATTAAATGTTTAACAATAAATGTTAGAAAAACGCTATAAATGAACATAATAATGTCTGAATAATAATGGGGTCAGAGGTCAAATTCAGTATCTTTGTATGGTTGCTCACTATTGAAAATATTATTTTCATGTCTAAAATTGTAAGATAATGGCTTAGAAATTGTGCCCCCATTCAATTCATACTTTTAAGTATTGCATGTGGGGCAATTTTTGACAAAGTCCTCTAAAATACCCTATTATTGCTCACCACCATCTTTGTTTGGACATGTTTTTTGGAAACGTTTTTTGTAGAATGTTTTTAAAACATTTGAGAAGCTATGTTTTTTAAACATTTTATATGTGTACTGTTTATCAAATATTTCATGATGAATGTTTGAAAACTATTTCCAGCAAAACCTTAATTTCTTCAGCTGTTTTATAAATGTTTTAAAAATGTTTCCAGTCAAACCTAGTTTTTTGAGTTACTATATAAATGTTTAATAAACGTTTTCAGTAAAAACGTTTTTATAGAGAATGTTTATAAAACGTTTTTTAAACATTACCGCAAAAACATTTGCTTAGAAACGTTTAGAAAACCAAAGATAGGGTTTACTTAGGTTTTAAAAAACGTTTTGTAAATATTTAAACCATTTAAAAACGTTTCTAATGTTTACTGGATATAGTCATGTGTACTGTTGCTATGTCAATATCTGTTAAATCTTTTTCTGCAGGTTTGAACAATAGGAAGGTTTGGATAGCCGAAAGTGAGACTATGATTATCATTATGCAGTAATGCCAATGAGTAACAATATTGACAATACTAAAATACATCAATGTTTGCTTTAAATCAGATTTCCAAAAGACCGTGTATGAACAGAAAATCATAAATTTTTGGAGATTTCTAAAATTGAAGTATAGGAGAATTAGAGTTGCGTCCAGTTATTCAAAAAACTTACAAGACTTCAGGTTTTTTCTGTTGGTATTAAATAATATTTTGACACATTGTTCATTCACTTCTTGACTATTATGTTCTGTAAATGAATAGCTAAATTCCTTTGTCTTAACCCCTATTGAACAAAATACTGCAACACCTCAATCCATACTTGTACATGTATTGACAATATATTTTATCAGCCAAATATACTGTTTTTTAATTATTCAATGAATTATGGGTGTTTTAAAGCCTTCTACACTATTGATATAGGCTTTATTTGTTAAGTCTTTTCCTATTCTAGCTTATAAACTAGATCAGTGCATCTGAAACTGAAAAGTAATAAAAACAAAGTCAGTGAATATTATCATTTTATTGTGTGGAAGGGGGTTAATTACATAACTGAATATCTCTCTTTGCAAACAAAGCCGATCACCGAACAACGCTTCCCTCTTTGTTCTAAATTTAGAAGATACCTTAATGGCACCCCTTAATGGATAAAAAAGGACCCAATATGATAGGATTCAACAGAAGATGAGAGATCAAGGAATTGGGGGAAACAGATGTAAATAATGGCTTTCATGATTTCTAGCAAAGTAAATATGAATATTTTATTTAAGTCACCTGTTATCTCCCTCAAGCTATTAGAACATGGAAAATATCTCTGGATTCAGTAAAACCATTAAAAACATATCTCTTCAGATGAGCCTATCCTCCACGATAGTCTCTCTCCCCTATCGGAAAATGAATATGGATACTGACCTCTTGTTTTGAACTGGACTATCCCTTTTTAGACAACAGTGCCTTAAAGGATGTTTACAACAATTTTGGTGCTTTATAAATGCTTCTTACTTTTTTATTGCCCAACAGACGGGGTAGGCAATGGAATCAAAATATGGGAGACATAAAAAAAATTTGGTTACGCCAGATTTTCAGATAATCATAGTTCGGTTAATCTAGAGTGTACTTTATTGCACTTTTAAAGCAGGATGTGTTTGAAGACATTGCAATTTAAAACATGATGTGTAATCATATTGAACTCACCAGCTACAAAATCACATAATTGTTTCTCAGTAACTTCAACGCCATCCTTTTTCACCACAAAAGCTTTTGGTTTGCTATCAATAATTTCATCTGGCAATCCCACCACTGCAACATCCAATACTGCAGAATGTCTTAACAGCACACCTTCTAACTCAGATGGAGATACCTGGTAAAATAACAATCTTTAAAGCCCAAAGTTGAGGGGTCAAAGAACATTTGTGACCCTTCATTCCTCTGTGTGATGCTCAAATAAACAAACAAAAGTTGCATGGCATGAGCATTGTAATATGCACCTATCTCAGACAATCAACAACTGCTGTGTACGCAAGGGCTTATGTAACAATCTGCTGTTGAAATTTAAATAAAGTTTGAGTACTCTAAAACAGTAAAAAACTGCATCAAGTAATAACATACTTTGAGGACCTATGCCCTTTTAGTCTGGAAGGAAGAGTTCATCAGTGCTGTCAAAAGTTGATATGTAATATCCCAATACACTCTGGTGTTTGTTGATATTTGTATATGAAAACTCTTAATGTATGATCTTTGTAATTTGAGGAGATTTTCGTCCTGGGTCTAAAACTTTCCCCTTTAAACAATACCTTATATTTACCATCTATATTAATCATTAGACTCTATATTTTTCCTAGGTCCTCGGCGGACTACTTCTAAGAAAGTATGACATCGAATCACAAGTAATCAGATCTGGGTTCCCCGAGGGTGTGTGTGTGTGTTTGTATCAACTGATAACAAACAGCTTTGGGATAGGCTTTTTAAACTATAGCTAGGATCTAATGCTTTATCATGCTCGAAATAAGGCAGGACAAATTCAGACATGATGTTAAAAGTACCCACAGTCACACCTACAGAGTTTGAGTTGATTGATACTGCTGCTGATATCGAGAGGAGGAAGGAGTGGGGAGGAAACTGAGAGGCTACAGGAGGAGTGAGAGAAGGGGGTGAAGGGAGAGACTACGGCAGGCAGAGAGAGAGAGAGAGAGACTGGGGGAACAGGAGAAGAGACAGAAAGGCACTGCAAAATTGATTTTCAAAAGACAGTTTCTAGTACTTCAAATATAGGTGCTACCACCTATAACACCAATTCCAGATTCTACAACCAATACAACAAGCCCTATGGCCATTAATAGCACAATAACCAAGAAGTCAGTCAGGTACACAGCAAACTTCCTATCTCAGAGTGGAAGTCCAAGATCCAGGACATCAAGAAAAGTGCATTTAGTGAGAAGCAACTTTACAAGAACTTTAGCCCACGTCCTTTTGCCTCAGCCATGTGAGATGAGGGACCCAGCACGCAATATCTAAAGCCTCCCAGGCTCTTTTGGCAACACCCATACACACGAACCCATCATACACACCAGTAACAGCAGCAACACACCATTTCTCCCACCACTCAGCAACAAGATATACAATAGCATCACAGCAGCAGTAAAGTTAACTGTAAAAAACTAAAGGTCCAAAACAATTAATCTGTTACTTCTTTTTAAAAACATAAGCAACTAAACATTACAACATCCCCACAGAAACATATCCTATTCATACATACAATTACAGAAGTGAGTGAGTGAGTTAGTGATAATGAGTGTTATTGTGAGTGATAGGCAGCACAAGATTGAGTAAGTGGAGGTGAAAAGGGGCTAGGGTGCAATTTTTGAAACATGTTGATGGTTGTGGGGAATTTTTCGTTGCGAACTTGTCTTGTCATATATATTTAGATTTACTTGGGGGAATGGCAAGGTTATTGTTATTTGTTATGAGTGTCAGTGTAATGATTTTTCAATGAGGTTACTTTGGTATTGTTGTGACATTTGATGAACACTAGTTTATAAAATTATCTGGAACAGTAGGGTAAGTCCTCCTTAAGAGGACTGATATATGCCAGCTATATTTGTCCTCAGGGTAGGTCCTTGTTATGTTACATCAAACAATCTTTTCATCCTGCCCATAAAATGCAGATATATGGCTCAAGTAAGTCTTAAGTAGGTCTCTTTGTTTTTGTGCCATTCTTGAGGGCCCTTCAAAATAACTTTATTTGTGACTGGCAGATCATCCTGTGGGTTGGACAGCTGGACTCTTCCTAGTTCATGTGCCCTCTGGAGGTTGTATAACACAATATATGCCAATGCTATGTACCTAATAATGGTTGTTGCTATATTGTGTTGAGTACGATCATGAATCTAATATTCCAACTACATTTTCCGCTACTCTCCGGTCTCTGAAGATGCTATAATTTGCCATTCTCTTGTCCCTATTCAGTTGTTTTCTGGTGTATGGTTTCATTAGCTATGGCTAATGCGCCATCACCCAGCAAGAAATAGTTCAAAGGAGGACCTCCCTCATCCTGAGGTTCAGGTGGGGGAGGTTGTGATGTAGACTTCCCCTACATGGTGATATGTTTCCCATCTACAGTGGCCATTGCATGGGGACATTCCATCTGTTGCAAAGCTTTCGCTTGATCTGTCTCCATTTTTTGGGAGTGGTAGTCAAATACTCTTCAAGCAATTCCTCAAAGAAGATCCAGCAGAGACGAAGAATGAATTCACATATAGTGTTTTGTCCGGTCCCCTAGTGATATCCCAATGATTTTTAACTTTCTCCAGTAGCCAAGTGTCTGAGTGCCAGGGCCAGCTATAAGTCCACTTCTATAATCTGCGTGAAATTGATGTATCCATGACAAAGTTCAGTTGTTTGGTGGCTTTTTTCTTGGTCTGGATGATTGTGAGGGCTATGGTGTATAAGGTAGCTGTGTGGAAGGTGCTGGTCCTGTGTTCAAATATTCCTAATGTGTCCCTCTGCATCTGGACATCAGTGTGAAAATGAAATATTTAACTCAAAAAAGCAAAAAGGAACACTTTCACAGTTGGTCATGCTGAAGAACAGTCTAACCACAGGATATGCTGGCAGGCATATCAAGACAAGTGGGCATGTACTGTCATGAAGGTCAAATAGTCCTTTTACTTTTCCATGCTACAATGACCATACTCACTACCTGCCTTAAACTCCGTTAACGTTGGTGAGGGTCGTTTCCAGTGGAACACCCGCATAAGTGATGTCTTAATTTATGTTATAAAGCTCCAATCAGATGAAAACTCTTTTGGTTTCAAATACAGCACTTCCATGTGTTGAATACTAATAATGCATATTCATTACTGTAAAAAGAGTCAATTACAATTTGACTTGATTAACATCATGTTTTCTTTAAACAATTGATGTGTGATCTGTATCTTACACAAACTTCACAATTGTAGAAACAATGCAATATTTAACACAGTAAGAGTTTGTTAAGCTCTCTAATAATCACAAATATTCTGCCACTTTATTTTGGTTTTAAATCTTAAAATATAGAAATTTTAGCTCCTCAGACATTTTAAAAAAATCAAATAAGTCTCATATATTTTTGTTTGGTTGACTGCCTACAAGAGCATTAATTTATTTTATCTTGTGTTTAGCAGACTTTTAAAGTTTATGTTGAAGTGCCTTCTATTAGTTTACTGTCTGAATTTAAAACTAATGTTGTTTCCTGCACAAAACCGAAGACAGTTCTGATATATGATCCAGTTGGCTAATACGGAAACATTGTGTTGTCATAACTTGCACTGTCCATAAGGATATGTTATGAAAACTGACTGAATGCAATATGTGTATGAGCATCATTTATCAAGCACCAGTTTGTACAATGACATCCTACATCATTCTTGTAGATAAAATTCTGTAGCCTGTCAGTTGGCACATTAATCCTGAGCAGGCATACAGACCAGCACGACATTCATATTACCATAAACATTAAAACTCTCTCAAAATAATGGTGTAAACACTGTACAAGAGCATCTGTTATACTCTAATACAAATGTTTGAATAAATGGTCATGGGCACTTAAGTGGCTAAAACGTCCTTTAAGCTGAGGCTCCAGTATACTATTTTGCATGTTATTGTCTAACATATCAGCAAAGATGACAAAATTATTTTAAAATGATAACAGGAAAGTATTTTGTGTCAGGCAAAATTTTACTCATAATGTGACATGTAACATAATGTGAAACAAATAAATCATACTCAAGTTCGATGACTGAGCTTAGATGAAATTAAATGTCTCTACAAGTTTCTTAAGAATTATTTTGCACTTTTTCAAATAATCCCCTAAGAAATAAACAATGTAACAATTTCATTTTATGTCAAAAATGGTGAGCCTGTAATGGGGTTGAAAAACTAAGCATTTTCTGCAAACCTAGCTAATTGGCTAAACTAATGTGGACTTTTATAGCACTTAATCTCCATTAATTGATATATTCTGAGGTTCAATTGAACAAAACAAATGTGAATAATCTTAAGTCCAAAAACATAGCCAGGCCATATCAAAGAAGACACAAGGTTGACAGCAAGGCTGTGGCAGTAAGCTTTGAGCTTTCTTCTGAAGGGGGCAATAAATGTTGCACTTTATACATTATTAGGAAGATCATTCCAAAGTCTTTGGAGCTTCAAAAGCAAACCTATTGCCAAACTATTTGACTGGCTTCTAGTTTAAGGAATGAAAAGGAGGAACAGTTAGGTTTTGAAGAAAAGGGCGACTACACCTGGTACTGTAGGAGCAACTGCTAAGAGGGAAGGATGGTCCCAAATAGCTAGGATAACGACTGTGCACATATCTTATAAACCAATGTTGCAGTTTTGAACATATAGTATTGGCCATGGTGGCAGAGTGGTAACACTCTCGTTTCCCACCTCTGAGGTCGGGGTTTGGTTCCCAGCCCTACCCCAAGTGGGAAAGCTGGCAGTTGCTTTCTGTAGGTCGGCAGTTTACAGTACAGAACGATGACCAACTGTATGTACTGGTTTCTTCTGCCCTTCCAACTATCTGTCGTGATATGACCTGTACAGTGTTGAAAGCAACATAAAATGCTAAATAAATAAATGAACATATAGCAGTTATTGACAGGCAGCCAGTGGAGGCTCTTTAGAGTGGTTGTATCAATGCATGATATTTAAAAAAATGGTACTGATATCTGTGATGCAATTCACTTGTTTCATGAATATATCAGTCAAGATATGGATGTAGAAACAGATGGCTGTGAGACTATTTTCTCAAAATCTTCAGAAGTGTCATCTTCATCTTGAAAAGGTCTCTTACTGAGTTGCTTCTTTTGACAGAAAACCTTAGTACATCTGCCTACATATTCTATAGTTGGCCTCTCACATTGTACAGTCTATGCAATTTCAATGACTTATTAATTTTTCAGCTGCAATATATTAGCATAAATTGCTATCAGAAGAATCTCTACTTAAATAATGAATAAAGAAATGCATTTGGCCAAAATAGTAAAAAAAACTAAAAACTTAAGGTGTGGACCTCTAGTTTGAATAAAAGTATAATAGAGCTTATGGTAGGCAAACTCCTGTCTACATTTTCCAAGTATATTTGTTACTGTACAATATAGTTTCTTTTCATGTGTTAAATTTTGGTCAGTTCTGTTACATATTGTTGGCTATAGGCAATTGCTTTCTGGCTTTTTCTGGTAAAACTGGGCTTGAACAAAGGCAAGTACAGTGCCAAGAGTAGTGTTGTAATTTTTTTTCTTTTAAGTGCAATGATCTGGTAAAAATTAGATCAACTGATCTCCTTCTCTTTTTAACTGGAATATTTGTTCATAACATTGCATAAAATAAGTGCTTCAAATATTTCTTTTACATCAAACTGTCTAGTAGAATAAGTAGAAACTAGTTACCTCTGAAAATCATGAAAAATATTTGATGCAAAATTTGACAAAATGAATGTGCTTCATACAAATTATATTAAGTTCTAAGTTCATTTAAACAGTAATTATGTAAGGTCACAGACTTCGTCATTCTGGATAATATCTTCAGTAATGTGGTATTAATTAATTTCAACAAAAGTAAGCTACTGTCAAAAGTAACTGAATGATGAGGATTGATTGGCTTACCTGAAATATATCAACTTTAAAAATATCTTTGATCCTGTCAACAATGTAAATATAGTTGTCTTCATCATAATATGCAATATCACCTGTGATGAAATGTTTGAGATAAAAAGTTAGATGAATTGATTTGCAATTTACAGTAATTTTGTCTACTTTTAATTCAAAGTATATACAATTGCAAGACAGCCAAATTTTGTCATCACATTAAGTTTTTATATCAGAAGAAAACTTAAATTTGAACAATTGGTTGAACACAAGAATACTGAAAAATATGATACAGGAAAGGAATAAACCTGTATAAAGCCAGCCATTGGAGTCTAACACCTCTTTTGTTTCATCAGGTCTGTTGAAATATCCTTTCAATACCTGATGAAACAAAAGAGGTGAAGGTTCACCTTGTTGATGTGGCCCCAGTGTATCACCTGTATTGATGTCCCTTATCTGTTTGGCATATTTTTTTCTTTGTAGAATATTCAAATAAACAGTCATCTGAAAGACTCTGACGTTTGACACAGAAACATTAATTTGATCAAAAAGAGGTAACCTTTTCATTGACATACATCATTGTTCACAAACAATTTTCACTTTTTTCAAGTTAGATACCAAAACTCACTATGGCTGACATATAGCTAAATAATTTCTTATCACATTACACCACTACAGTATTTTAATAATACATTTACTGTCCAGATTTAATCTAAAATATGAAAAGTTTACCTTTTTCACATATGTACAATAAATAATATGGTTTGTATAGGTTCTAATTATCACTTGTAAATATGCTTGATTTACTAAAAATTCATACTATTCTAACTTACCTGACCCTCACAACCTGGGAGTAAGACACCTGCAGATGCAGCCTTTTGTTTCTTATTGTAAATATTTAGAGTTACAAAGCCAGCTTCTGTCAACCCATAAGCTGTTATGAAAAGTTGTATTAATGACATACAGACTAACTTGCCCAGTTTGCTATGAGGAAACATAACTGTGTTAAACTATTGAAGTTATTTTATCTTATAGTGTTCAGCATTTAGCATTGAATTTAAATTTCAAATTGTGGCTTTTAGAGAGATTATCATGATGAAACAGAAAGGCAAATATTAGGTCTGAAGTTCAATGAACACAACTTTTTCTATTTTGTATTATGTTTCATTATGTTCAAATGCTAATTTAATAACACTGAACAAGAAATCTGTAATAATATACATTGTCTCTTTCCAGTTTTAAATCAGATTCTTTGTTGAAGCCAAACTGCATATATTGCTAGTATTTTAAACAGTAAAAAATTAAATGTCATTTTTTATAACAGGATATTTTTGGGAACCTAAGACTGTAATTGTTTCACATATACTGGAAATTTCATTGCTTTTTTATGTGATGAATTGCATTAGTTTCTGAATCACACCATTGATGTTTGACTCAATCATTGAGCTGAATGGTGAGAAAATAACTGTTCACAGAATTAGTAAAAACAGTATCTTCCTTTAATCAACTATATATTTTGACCATACGGAAGATGACCAATCAAGTGCTCACATATATAAAAATTGTTTTTACCATAATTACTACATACAAGAATAGTATTTGAAACTTTTTTAAACCAATATTTTGTTGTAAACTATTTCTTTAAATACCTTGATTTATTTGAGAATTTCTAAAATTGTGAGAGAAAGCATCAAAAGCCTCTTCCGTGATTGGTGAAGCAGCACTATAGGCATACTGCAAACTGGAGAGGTTGTAGTTTGTTGTAAGTGGAGATCTTGCTAGTTCTGTTACAACACTTGCAGGTAGATATAGATGGGTGACCTACGAATGTTTTCAATTGATTTATTAAAGCCTACTTTGACTTATCATACATTGACATCTTAAGCCTTGTAGTTACATATGAATCATTTGTTATGCTACTTCCAAAGCCATTTATCCTAAAATTATTTTTTACAATTATATTAGGTCTATTTTTTAATCATATGAATAGTTACATTATTTATTTTAGCTGCCTAGACAGTATACTTTAAAATATATCAATTCTAAATTAGAGATAGTAACATTTCTGCTTAACATGTTTATTATGATATCTCTATGATAAGGTAAAAATCTTGAAGAGGCAGACTCACCAAGTGAGTCTCTACTGCTCTAAGGATCTCTTCCACATAAAATATTTCTTGAATTATTACTTTTGATCCATTAGCCATATGACAGCAGACATATGTTATAATGGCAAAAGCATGGTAGAGGGGTGTAGTGACAAGTGTGGTGATGGGAATTTGAGGTCCAGACATTTGTGGATGTCTACAAATAATTCTCACCAAAAGAATGAAAGGGCATATTCAAATTTAAAATTGTCAAATATAAAGAAGCTATGCATAAATATTGAAGAATGATGTGATGTTTATTAAATAGAAAAAAATGCGTATTCTTATCAAAATGAAAAATCGGTTCTAGTGTAAAATGTAATAATTTTTGGTTTACTTATTGTATCAAATCATCAGGAAGTGTAAATATGCAGAATTATTATATATGGTTATTTCCCTAACTTGTTTACAATTTTTGTCAAGAAATGGTTCTTTGAATAAACTTACCTCAGCTGGAAAGAATTGTAAAGGATATTGTAATGAGTCAGGGGTACACCTTTTGGTTTTCCTGTTGTTCCACTGCTATATGACAAAATCAACACATCATATTTGGGTTTGAATGCCATTGATTCTAAAGTTCCCCAATTGGAGGCCTCATCTTGACTGAGTTGTTCAAATGATGTCAGCTGGTCATCCTGAGAACTGACGATTATCTCCTGACACCATGACAAAACTAAATTGTCAACTAAACAGCACATGCAACAAAATAGAAATAAACCTGTAAACCTGTGACATTTTCTTATGAAAAAATGTCCTTTTATCAACTGTATTTAAGCTACACGTGTACAATACAAATGACTCTCTAATTGTGACTTACTTGCTTCATTGTTATGGATATTATGTGTTTGGTTGGTGCAAGCATTATTGACATTTCAGTTTTGACAAATGTTATCAAGCATTTTGCCAACTGAAAAACTCCAGGAGATTACCCAAGTGAGACATGTATTCAGTGGTTGGGTGTGTTTGGATGGAATGCTTGTGGATGATTTTATTTTAATAAAGGTTGTCAGGCAGTGTACATACAATTTAAAAGTGTAGTCTGTTTAATTGTCAGATACATAATCTATTGATTTATTCAAGTATGTAAACCAGTAACATATTTACTTAGGTGCATGTTAATACCATTCTGGTGTAAAATTCTATGTCAATTTAGTCATTAAATGCAAGATAATAATGTACTGTAGACATAACTTGTGTAAAAATAAATTATACATTCACAAACTTCATCAACATTTGGCTGTTTATGATGTTATATTGTGAAGCATGTGAATTCCCTCTTGAAGATGAATTTGAGCATTTGAAAACATTAACCTACTTTGAAGAAGCTTATATCTTTGGTTGAATCTCTCACTCTTGCTTTCCTGTCATTGGATGTGTATATAAACTTTGCTGCAGAATCCACAAGTTGTTGTTTTAGCTCATCTGTAAGTAATAAAATTTTTGGCAACTATATGAGCTCTGTACAAGATTAGAATTTGTGCATGTTACAAACCTCACAAATAAAGCTTTTGTTTAAGTTTCCAATTTGAACATGACAGTTGTGGCCTGTCAATGCTGCAAAGTTTTAATAATAACAATCTGACCTTAAAGATCAAGTAACACTTAATAAATAACATTTCAAATAATACTTTAGAAATCTTTTAAAGATTGTACTTTCCTATAATATCAGTGATATTTTGTCCTTTATGTCAAGGTAATGAATAAAGATCCTTGGTGGCCTAGTGGGTTAACAGATTTGGCATCTTGTCAAAGCCAGTCCCCCCAGCAAGTAACAATGCTAAGGACCTGTTCCAGTATGACCTTGGCTGTTGAACAGGATGTAAAACTCCTTGCTTTGACTTCAAGGCAATAAAAAAGTACCACAGTTAGAGGGAAGCATTAAAAAACAGATAACTGTGAGTCATGGCCCATTGGTGATACAAGTTTTTGATGCTTTAAACATGATATTAAAGAATGTCAAAAATTTTCAAATAGAGAAGTATTGATAGTAAGATTTATTTATTTATTTGGAGTTTTATGTTGCTTTCAACAGTGTATAGGTCATATCACGATGGGTAGTTGGAAGGGCAGAGGAAACCAGTACATACCGTTGGTCAAGTTTCTGTACTGTAAACTGTGGCCAAAGTCAAAGTCAAAGTTGGGGTTTTACGTCCCGTTCAACAGCCAGGGTCATATTGGGACAGGTCCTCAGAATTGCCACTTGTGGGACTCGAACCCACAGAGGTGACAGCCTATGATTTGATGCCAAACTTGCTAACCACTAGGGCACTGAGGACCTCTTGTAAACTGTGGCAAACGGCACACAACTACTAGCTTTCCCACTTGAAGATGAACCGTGAACCAAACCCCCGGCCTCAGAGGTGAGAAGTGAGAGTGCTACCACTCTGCCACCGCGACCTGCTACTGATAGTAAGAATATGTGCTCTCAGATCCAGATTCAAAATAGGGAGAATTACTACTTCCAAAATCGTGTAAATATAATCGAACTGTTTCAACAGTTCTAAGTGGTTGTGTAAAAGTATCAAAAGATGGATGATTTCATGTATATTTCCAATAAATATATGCCTTTCATTAATAAAACACCGGTCAGTTTCATCTATTGCACGATCTTAATGCACCAATGTGTGTTGTTGACTTTATATACTTAAAACTATTAATTTTGCAATTTGTCCATATAATACATATTTGTATATATATGAAGTCATTACACATTGGGTGCAGGAATTTAGTGAATAAATTAGGTGTCAGGTCCCAATATTTCCCATCTTATAAAAAGACAATTTAAGGTATTTCTTCATGACTTACAGACTCAAAGTTTATCCTCTTGCAATTTTAATAAATAATAATTTATGCTTGGATAAGTGTGAGACATTTACCCATGAATGTTTAAATGTGCTATGCTAACACACTAGTTACAATTGTAATTGTAATCCTCCCGTAGAATTTATTTTAATTAAGAGGGGTGGCTGCTGAAATGCCAATGTGTCTTAACTTTCCTGATTACATGTTAGGCAATTAGGGCATTTGATGTTATAACATCTGCATGGCAAGCAGGAATGTGTTATCAATGTGACAACCATAACCAGACTGTTTCAAGCCAAAAGTTTTTCATCACTATACACACATAAAAGTATGGGTGAAAGCACCACACCTTGTTTTACTCACAGTTATCTGTTTTTTAATGCTTCCCTCTACACCTTTTTAACACTAAAGGATTCAGATATTAGGTTACCCCATTTAACCATTAGATTTCAACTATTTGACACAGTCGCAAAGAATGTAACAACATGTAATACACATTTAACTTTTTGCTTAAATAAAATAAGATATTACTCCCTTCACAACAAACATACAATGGGTGGTAGAGGGTTTACATGCTACATTTTGTCTATTGATGTACAACTTGGCAAGAATTATATCAGCTGAATGTGTTGATGGTTTGAAATATATTGTATTACATTGATATGTTACAGGTTGTCTATTGATGTAAAAACTGGATGTATTGATGCACTGATTTATATTGTATTCTATTTAATATATTTATATCTCTTGCCCAATTGTTTGCATCACATTTTTTTACATTTGTTTCTCACTATATTTTATAGAGATTATTTGAATTTTTCAAAATTGCAAGATCTTTGTTCTACAGATCAACATTGTGTGTTTAATGTTGTAACTACCTGCTTTGAAACATGAACCAGAAACAGATTTTTTTGTTCTATATAATTTTTGTTGATACAGTATGTACTAACTATCATACTATTCCATTCCCTTATTAAAGATACAAAATAGTGAGAAGAACAAATCACATGCAATGAAATTTATCCACAGTAATTATTCATAGCTTTACAGTAAATTTGTATGGCTTTACACTATTTCAATGAGATGACCTTGTTTTGGTTTTCTCTTCACTCACACAGCCAAATCTTTCCAAGTATTCCAGACATCATGTGAATTATGCAGCCAATATAAAAAGGTAAGTCCAACAACTAAGCTTTTATTTATAGCAAACCAGACTTTGCTCTCGTCTAAATTTAATTTCTGTATTTAACTTATTTACCTTTTGAATTCAAACATTCATTATGTAAATTATTTATTCAATTATTCAATATTTAATTCGTTGTTATATTTGTAAAGTGTAGTTAATTATGTGAACTTTATTTGTGTAATTAAAATGTCAATGTCATCACAGGATATGAATAATAAAAGATGTCCAGAACTATTTTCAGTGTTTATTGTCCTTGTAAAGAATACTCAAGATCACGTCCAATGTCAGCGCCATTGTTGGATAAGGCATCTTGCAAACTCAACTTACAAATTCAAAGACTCATTAATTTACCAAATCTAGAAATTACAGAACTCAGTCAAGCAAACTTCAAATCATATAAAAACATTAAAAATAAATAAATAAAATTAAGTATTAAATTGTGACACAATTGAGGTATTTAAGTCTATTTAGTTGTCAAAAGAGCTTATACTTGACTTTATATTGGTAGCTTGTTAGAACTTTATTTTGAATATTGCAATTTAAAATACCAACATGATGTATGCCTGTAATTGACACTGGTGAGGGTAGCTCCAGTACAAAATATTGCCAACATCATAATAACTACTTCTGGCCTGTTTACACAGTACATAGCAAACACATCACCCTTCTGTACTCCTAGTTTGACAAGGCCACTTGCAACTCGCTTAGATATATCAATGATCTCATTGTAGGTATACTTTTTACCAGTGACCCCATCAATCTGAAATAGGCAATCAACAATAACTGTGGTAACAATAATACAATAGAACCTCAATTATCCAAACTCAGTGGGGACGTACAATCGAGCTGGATAATCTAGGGGTTCAGATAGCTGAAGGATCCCAAAGTTCACCATCTGTGGGTTAACAAGTGGGTAATAATTGAAGAACGATTGTATTTATGCAGGTGATCTGTGATGAAGTAGTTTAATATATTTGTGTAATATAATATAACTGACCCTCTAAATGTGACTTATTTCCTTCCCTTCTATAGATATTATCATGTTTTTTTAAATATTAGGTGGAGTTGAGCTGATGTATTTGATACATGCGTTGTTGATGTTTATTGTGATATAATTGTTCTCATGCATTTAGTCACTGAAAAACTTGCAAAAACTAACTTCAAAAACCCCAAGTAAACATGTCTTCAGTGATTGGGTGTGTTAAGTTGGCAATGCATTTTTGATGTTTTTTTCTTTTGATACACTTTCACAGTCTTTAAATTGATGTCCTCTGGTATAGTCCAAGAGCTGGTGAGATTTATTTTTGGTAGAAGTGCCAAAAGGTCTCAGGGTTGATTCTTATGTGCAATTTACTGAGAAATCTGAAAATCAGTTTCTTATGATCATACAGGTAGACCTAAGACTTGAATCTTTACTTCAAAACGCAGTACACTGATAGTGAAAAGGGTCAATTTCTGGGACCAAAAGTGTGCATGGGTGCAAAGTGTTATCTGCTCCTATACCAAGCTTAACTGGGCATTGAGCTATACTTTCATATGAAATATCACTGTCTGAGTTAAAAAAAAGCTGATTAAACTATAATTCTATACCCATTTTGATACCAAAATAATTAATATTTCAGATAAAAATTTAAATTTCTCATTCAAAACTTTATCTGAAGGAGTAATATCTTCATAAATGCTGGCTATAAACCTTGTATTTAAAATGAGGGAGCTCTGTACTTTAATTTGATTTGTTTGCATCTGAAACATGAAATAGTTTAAATAATTCTTTTTATGATTACACCCATATCAGTTTGACTCTATGAGACCAAATGTTTCCACACTACAAGAATCTATCATAGATAAACTCTTAGATAACCTAACAATTTCAAATAACTAGAAAATGTAGGTATAGGTAAATTAAATCTTTATTGGTTTATGTCTTACATAACAGACTACTGCCATTGGTCTGACACGAGCCGATCCCACTAAACATATGAAAAATATTCCTAAGTTTCCTATGGCCATCCCGCCAATGCCCTCATCACTTGATAGAGGGCTCATGCTTCCCATACTGGCTAGGTTTCTATGGCATCACATCCTCGTTTATGCTTGGCACAAATAGATTGGAAGTTCTTCTAAAGCTCAACAAACCTTGACCAGCTGTATGTACTAGTACCCATACAATGGCATCTGAAGATCAATTGACATATTCCTGAAAAACTATAGTCTTATTCCAATATTTCTCCATCCGCATCTTCTTTGGTGGTAGTAGAAGGAAAATGTCCTCGGAGGCAATTCAGTTGTTTACAGATGTGTCCAACAAAGAGTGGGGCGCGCATTTAGGTGACTTCACACTAAAAGCAGCTTGGTCCATTCCAGAAAGCAAGCTGTACTTAAACTTCATGGTACTAAAAGTGGTCATTTTGGCCATAACAGAATTTGAGTCTTTGTGCAAACAACAAATTGTCCTTGTGGCTGCCAACAACACTACAGTAGTGGCTTACATAAACAATGAAGGGGTTTGAGATCAGCGTTTCTCTGTTCCATCCTTTGTAGACTCTTGTCCCGGTGCAAGCCTGGGCAGATTTGCCAGAATTCTCTCCATATATTGGGCCATTTATACATGGTAGTCGACAAGCTCTGTCATCACTAGCAGGACATTCAGAGGGAATAGTCTGTGCTTCAGGAGACTCAAGCAAGTTTGCCTCCAGTGGCCCTATCCTCAGATAAAACTATTCATCACCAGATGCAACAAGTTACCCCAGTATCCTCAGACCCAGATGCAAAAGTCCGGGTAGTTTATACCGTCCTGGGAAGGTCTGGACCTCTAATCCTTCCCTGCCATTTTTCTACTGACCAGCGTGATAAACAATATTCTCAGTCACTGTTCTGAGAGAGTGATTATCATTGTACTTGAGTAACTCAACATGTCCTTTTTCTGGGACTTGGTATACCTGTCGTTCCAGAACCATTTTGTCTACCCAATCAGCCCAACATTTGTACTTCCAACCTGATAGCAGAGAAAAATGAAGTTCCACAGAGATGCTCAACCAGAGCTCTTTGTAAAGAAATTTATTTATTTGGGGTTTTACGTCGCTTTCAACACTGTACAGGTCATATCACAACAGGTAGTTGGAAGGGCAGAGGAAACCAGTACATATAGTTCGTTAGGGTTCTGTACTGTAAACTGCCGACCAACAGCAATCAACTACCAGCCTTCTCTTTGTAAAGAAAAGTGGACTGTTTTGTTCAGTGGTAAGGTGGACTTCAATTCACCATCTATAGAACTTTTCCAGGAGAAGAATTTGCAGCCCAGCACTGCTATAAGACTGCTATTGCTGATAAGGTAGGAAACTCTTCCTCTGATATCAGCAAAAATGAGAATCTCACCAGGCAGCAGGACAGACCCCAAGAGGCATTTCCTCCTGAGGATATTTCACACCAATCAGACTGCTCGAAGTTCTTCTTGTATCCTTCCACGAGCTTTCTGAGAATCAGCTGGGGAGACATGGCCTGGAGAGTGTGGCCCCAGTGGTGATCCCAGCCCAAGCTCCCACTTTTTAGAGATCTCTTGAGGATAGGTCACTTTGACCAATACAGGCTATATAATATTACCTGGACAAAACGTAGCTGGTATTTCTTCTTCTTCAAGAAGAATTTCAACAGGGATGTCTTTCCTGCCTGTATTTCTTCTTGGATCGAGTAAAAACTGATTGCGTTACCAGCTGTCTGATCAAAAATCACTTAGTCTAAGACCGTGATGTTAGAGTCTTTTTGCTACTTCAAAGGCTGCTCAAGGAGGAGTTTCCTTGGATCAGATATTTTCAGCCAGCGCCTGGAAATTGCATAACACCTTCACTCAGTTTTATTTAAAGATGTTGGACCAATAGAGACGGCTCAGCACATTCCCACAAAATCTCATTTATCAGTAATCTAGGTATTTTGGGGTAGTTAGGTGTATTCATTGTTTCCAACCTCCTTCTGACCTGGACGCAAGCTCACATCAACTTCAAAGGAGGGGCTTACGCTTGATTGAATCCCTTATCCGAGCACATGGGGTGTTGGATAAAATGGGGTCTTTAGCCTTCCTGCCTCCTTCCTCTTTTAATCTTCAGGGGCTAAGTCTTTTTCCCCCTCTAGCATTTCAGGGGAGACAAAGAAGGGGTGGGTTAACTGGCATAACCAGGAAGACCTTTCACCCTACAACGGGATTAAATTCCACTTACAGTTATTTTCAGTCCCCCAGTCAGTTTCCACCGGGTAGTTATAGAATATAGAATATACACCAAACACAGGGTAAAACACTGCTTATTGAATAATGTCTAGTGGATGCCCGTCTCCATATTGTTAGTTGATTTTTTTAAATGTTATGAACTGAGGCTGAGAGTAAAACTTGCTGAGGCCCTTCCTTCTTATGTGGCTCTTGAATCTATCCTGAATCCGGTTCTGCCTTTCTGTATTTTCCTTGGGAGCCTGGCCAGACTTGGACTGGCTTAATTTTCCACAAGTCCTTAAGGAGTCATACTAAGTCTTGCATATTTTCAAATCCTTTAGGATTCATACCAAGTCTTTCATGTTTTCATGTTCGTCATTTGTTCTTTCCTGCGCCTGAATTGGAAGTCAGTAGCCTTTAGACTGGCCTCTCCTCCACCCTCTGTATCCATTTCTCTTTCACTCCTGTCAGTTCTTGGTCTTTATTTGTTTATTTGGGGTTTAACGTCGCTTTCAACACTGTACAGGTCATATCACGACGGGTAGTTGGAAGGGCAGAGGAAACCAGTACATAGAGTTCGCTAGGGTTGTGTACTGTAAACTGCCGACCAACGGCAAGCAACTACCAGCTTTCCCACTTGAGCCCGTGCGGGGAGTTCTTGGTCTTCTACCAGGCACTGTATCTTCCAGCTGTAATATATCCTGCGGAATATCCCCCATCCCCTGGCTTGCTCCCTCTCCTAGGTGTGTCCCTGTTGACATCTATCTTCCTCAAATTCTTTCTTGACTTTATAAGGACCCATCTTATGATTTTAAGCATGTTTCTGAGGAAGAAATACAGAAAATATCACTAAAGTTTCTACAAAATCTTGCTTTTTCGGACCCCAGGCCCACTTTTCTGGCAAAAGAATGTTGAGATATTATTCTTCCATCAATGACAAAACTGGTAAACTGGGTCTTATCTGGGGCTTTAGTTCAGCGTTTTTTGGAGGAAGAAATACAGAAAATATCACTAAATTTTCTACAAAATCTTGCTTTATAGGACCGCAGGCCCACTTTTCTGGCAAAAGAATGTGGAGATATTCTTCTTCCATCAATGACAAAACTGGTAAACTCGGTCTTATCTGGGGGCTTTGGTCCAGCGTTTTTTAGAAGGCAGTTGTTATCAAATTAATCAAAAAAAGCTTCTTTGACATGTGATGATATGAAGTAATACTGCCCCTTATCTGGCTGTACTTTAGAGGGGTATTTACTGGAGCCGACTTGCTGGTAACTATGGTTTTTCATTCTTGTTGTGGTGGATCAGCAAAATATCAAACATGTTTGATATTTCCCCAATCCATCACTACTCTCTCAGGACCTTGGCTCCACCTACCTGGACACCGTCTTGTCATGAGTCTCTACGGCTTGTTGGACACATTTCTTGTCTTGCCCTACACTGTAACCATCTTGTCTGGAAGCACTTGCTGGCCTGTCATGGATCAGTACCAGGACATCACCTCCCAACAGGCTGTACACACAAAATGGCCATACTTGAGAGGAAACCAGCCAGTCATAAACCTTACCGACATGACTTGGTCATGCCCCGTCAAGGGGGGGAAGTCTCCAAGTATTCTACTGTAGAGTTGATTATATTTCAGCAGGACTAGATGGGAACACATCACAACAAGCCATAAACAGAAACCGACAATGCTGTTACATCAACAAAAATAGAAGGAAGTGGGTATGACAAGTTGGCCTCATTTTACCAACCCATGGCTATTTGGCCATCAAATTTATGACTACATAAGGCCAGTCTGGCACCATTTAAGATAGGGCTTTTGTTTTTTACAAATTAACTAGGATTTAGTGTTGAGATACAAGTTGCACTTACTTTTGGTAAGGATTTTTTTACAAACGCTGCATTTATAAAGAAAAATGGGTCCTGAACAGAGCAGAAAAGTGGGAAGATAGAAGGTCCCACAGACATACAAGAGTTTAAATTGGGGATATAGCTGTTGACAAAGAAAAGAGGAGAGAGAGAGTCAAGAGAAAAGGAGGAGAAGGCACAGAAACAGAGGGAGAAATCCAGCAGGGAGCAAGGCAGGAGGGAGGAAACTCGACACTCGGCAGAGGAGGGAGTGGCAGAAAAGCATCCAAGAAAAGACAGAAGTGACACAGAAATAGACACAGAAGGTGGAGGAGAGGCGGGCATACAATTGCAATTCAAGAACAAGAAGGGGTCCATGACAAACATCTACCTGATGGACACGGCCAGGTAGGAATGCCTGTTGAAGAAACTCGCCAATAGCTGCAAGGTTTTTATCAAAATGTGCAAGACTTGGTTCAAATCCAAAAGGACTGGCTAAGGCAAACTCACACAGTCCAAATCTGCCCAGGCTCCAAGGGAAATGAGAGAACTGGATTCAGGATTAATTTAGCTTGTTGATGCAAGGGACTTGAAGCTTCAGGCTTCAAGTCCCCTGGCCCGAGGAGCCAGGACATCTGGTGCCACAGCACACAACATCTCCAGAGGTCCAACTGACACAGATACTATGGAGATCAGCATGCGATCAGACACCACAATACAGTGTACAGTGACAAGTCCCAGCACAGTGTGCCAGTGTTCTTCAGTTGACCAGCAGGTCATGGACCAGTTTGCACAGATGAAAACAATGCATGAAATATCTACACGAAATGTTACTCTCCAGTGTCAATCATGTATTTTATGGGATTAAGACTCACTGAACTTGTGAGGAGAAGATATGTTCCACAGAAAGTGTTTGGTACAAACAATTTTATTCAGTAACCAAGTCTTTAACTTAATGTATATAGTGAAAAGGTGTTAAAAGAAAATTTGCTGACATGGTGATAATGATAATTACGGTAAAGAAAATAGATGTTTAATCTTAAAATGACCAAAGACATAAGAATTTAGGGTGATGGGGATGATTGAATTTTGATGTATTTTATTTAAATACATAAAATTTTAACGGTAAAGTCAAACAACATAATTTGGTTAAAGAAACATCTTGCACGCACCTCCTTTATAAACTGGAAATGTCACTTTTCATTAACTTGCACATGTTATGGTATATTAACAAAAGTTGTCTCTGGGTGCTTCACAAAGTAACCAGGAGAATCTCCACTTTATATCATTAGCAGAGTATGCAAATAAGGCAAAACTTACTACCTGGGTGGGAGAAACTCTAAAACTGAGAAATGTTTATTGAGACAAACTGCCTCTCTATTTTAGCTGTAAGTGTTTTCAATGTATGCATTACAAACAAGAACGTTTGTTTTTGTTTTGTAATTTTTTTCTAAACAAAAGATCTTTCATGAATAAAACATTCATGAATAAAACATTTCACCACATGATTTGCATAATGTAAATTTCAACTGACGTAAAAGTAAGTACTTCTGTATATTATACCAACATATTTCAGTTTATCCTAGCTTATGCCCGTTTTCACAATACAGGCAGTATTCCCCATGTTTATAAGCATTAGATGAAACAACCCTGTCATCCGAAATTTGTATGTCACCTTGTGACACAGTGGTGAAACATCCATTTTCCTGCGCAGTCTACAAAAGTCTCAAAATCTTAAAAAATCTTACCATGGACATGTACAGATGAATCCGTACAAGTGCATATGAATTTCTTGCTACTACAACTAAAGGCGTGATCCACGGTGTACATAACATTGTGCTTAGGTCATCTTTTGGTGTAATATGGCCACATATGAGGTGAGGTGAGGTATTGAAAGTTTCGCCACTCTGCCACAAGGTCTCATATGAACCTGGAATGTTTGATGAAGGGCAGGGGTGTTTCCTCCAACAAAATGGGGTGACTTGGAAGGCAGTTCTGCCGCCGTGTAAAACTTTTAACTGGGGGACAAACCGCTAGTAGTGTAAAAGAGGCATTAGTATGTGTACATACAAACATGAGTCAGCATTCTTAGTTTAACTGTTTTTTTTAAATGGTATTAATTGTGTACACTGACTGGCTTAATAAAATCACAAAACATGGTTGATGAAACCCACAGTGATGTTAATTATCTTGGATATATTCATGAAAAAGATCTTGTTGTAATTTCTTGCAGTATACATTGCATTATATTAACATGACGTCAAAACTAAACTGAGGTTCATTATTCAGCTGCACATACTATACAATGGCATGAGCATTTCAAGCAGAATATTCAATGACAGCTATACCATTATGCTTGGAAAAAGTAGAATTGATAAAATGTAAAGTCAATTTCCTGTTTTAAGGCAAGTTTTACAACAGTTAGAGAGATCTGCCTCTGATGACTTCTGACAATTAAACTTTACAATGTACATTGTCATACACATGCAGGGAACCATTACATATGCTGACAATTTGTCTGAATCATGCCATGCGTCTTACTCATACCTCCATTTGTTAATCCATTACTAGCCATTTTGGTCTGCGTTTAAAAGTATATAAATGGTTAAAATTGACTCAATGTTTGTTGAATGTAGTATTTGATATAACAAGCCAAACATCTGCTGTAAAACAAAATATTCAAATGTATCATACACAATTAACTTTATGAGCATTACAAAATAGCATATTTTCAGGGGACCTAAGATAATTTCTACATAAAAACAGCATGCCAAATTTTCACATAGCCATTGAACATGGTATTGTCAAGTTTTTGAAATATTGAATCCCTGTAAATAATTGTCAGGGCAAGTGCTATTATTTCTGTGAATATAGCTGATTTAGTCTAATGAATCATCCACATTTTGATAATAGCAAAGGTAGTATTTAACCCTAGTTAACATAATTTGAAAAACAAAAACATACCTCACAGTGGCTATCAACCTGGGTGGATTAATAAAAGGACTCTTGACTCTTGAAGGTTATTCTTCAGTGATACAAGATTGTGCACATTCTCAGCAACCATTCTTTATAAAAACATTCTGTCCACAAAAAGCCTACCTTCTTTGATCTTTAAGTGTGTTCCAGGGGGTTTGGGATTAGCAATTTCCCGGAGTTGGTAATTTCACTGGTAATATTTTTTAAAAGAATAACGTCAATAATTTATTATCAACTAAATACACCCAGGTCAAGTCCACACAATATATATGTTGAAAACTACAAGGGAGCAAAGAATGCACTCTAAAAACTGGGTAGTTATCAGATTATACTGTCATATTGTAAATTATACCCATTTTAGGGGGGAAAATTCAATATACCGATTATCACCAACATTATCCCAGTCTTTCCAAACATGACGCTATTTCATCTGTCTAAACTCCTTGATTATTTAACCTGAATGTATGTCCCCATAGAGTGCAGATTGTCAAGGTTCTACTGGAATTGTCAAAAGCGCAAGGTGGTGCCTGAAAGCATGGAAGCGGTGGTACACCAGTGACGTGTTCCTATGAATAAGGACTGTTCTAAATGTGTCTCCTTTGGATATATTAGAGGTGCTCAAACTTGCCATATGTCACCTGACCCTGTGAAAAATGCATCAACATACAGAGTGTGACACTCTAGAGTCTTATATTTGGTAATGTAAATCACACCTTTAAAGGTTTGGAACAACTTCAGGAATTAATCTAGATCACTGTTGAAGTCCTCTGCAAAACTAATTCGAGCTGCATAATTATGATTTAAATAAATTTCTAGTGAGATTGTTATGAATAATTTTGATACATTTACTATGTATTTCTTTTATTTACCTCCATCTATGCTATGTGTGCTACATTCAGTGCATATTGTGGTGCCAAAACATGTGATGGCCTAAGTGAGGGTAGTCCTTTTTATTCCGTGTCATAGGGAGGCTAGGTTAATAAGGTAGGCCCAACAGGTTTGACCAGTATCCATAGTGATTTGACAAGAACATAGTCGCCCATGTAGGGAATCATTTTATTGCAATGAAAATGCATTGGTAAGGCTATTGTGTCTGAGACTAACTGGAACATGTAAGATCTGTGGATGCAGCTGAACGCCAGCACAATATCAAGATAAATACGGCCTTACCACTTAATGCTAAACTTTGTTGGCTGGGTCCACTCTGAGATTTCTGAATGCTCCTGCCACATCATTTTTGCTATAGTGATTTGAATGTCATATTCTCACACAACGATTAAATATTATGTATTGCTGGAAACCTTCCCAAAAATCTGTGATCATCAAATAGTTCACTTTTTAGTCAGTCATTTAATAAGCCCCCTGCAGTGCAAAATTAGTCTAGAATCACTCTTTAATTTTCACCAACTGTAGTTTTCAGGATACTGATACTGTTTCTGAAAAATTATTCTCAACATTTTTATTACTCAGTAATTTGAATTCTAAGATTGACATGGAAATGCCAAATCTAAAATAATTTATAAGCTTCTTGTCTGGGTAATCAAACAGTCTATTCTCCACGCTTCCGGTTTGAGATTGAATCTGATTAGCAGCCTTTCCTGAATATAACGAGGTGTAGTATCATTGACCATCCGAGCAATCCCCCCTATATTGTTGTATATCAGAAATGACCTGTGTGTCCATTCCTCTATAAATTCGAAGTGGATGAACTGTAGCACCGAATGACCAGATATTGATACTTCAAAAATGAATGATGATATCAACAAAGTTTATATCAGTCAGATAGGCACAGAAAGGAGATTATGCTTCTCTCTTTTTTTTTTTTTTTTTTTTTTTTTTTTATAATTTTATTTATCCTTTTTTTAACAATTGTGCTAATGTTTTGGGTGGGCAAGGATACCAAACCCACCATCAAAACTAAACAGTGCTTATCATACACAGTATGATATATATGTAAATAGTATGATATAAATGTGCTGTATACAAAGAAAAATTACAAAATCAAATAAATATTACAATAAGTAAGTAATAGTACTATAAATTACAACTTCAATATGTCAACTGTTGCATCTCTTTTGGAAAAAAGGAAAAATAAAATATTAAACTAATGTAACAGTACGGACAATGTGCCAATTTACCTGCTGCCTATTAGTGAAACCAACATTGCAATATTGTAATTTATTTCCGTAACACTCTGAATCGAGAGACTAGATTGATAATTCAAACTCATTACACTCAACACTGCATTGAACATATTATGATTTCAACACACTGACATGTAATTTGAAGGAACTACATTGTCATTCATATCATACTTATTTCTAGCATCATCAGTTGCTATAACATTGCACATGACTTGTAAATAGGCGATTTTATTCATCCTAACAAACATCATCTTCAGGAAGTAAAGAATCAGAAAAGCTTCTGAAATAAATAGCATTATGAGTTACCCATAAGTGTTTGTAATTCAGCCTCACTATACAGAGTCTATTTTATGTTACTTGTCACCAAGAGCTCAACTTGTACCCCTAGTTATTGGCGCTATTATGCTCTCTGTGCTGGCCCTTAAGATTTAAGAATATATTTGAACTCAGTGTGGACTGCAGATGTTTTGATTATTGCAAAAATTGCACCAAAAATGCAATTTTGCCTATGATGTCTTCACCATCTTTCAACGATAATTTTGCATTTTTTCAAATTAAGAGGATTGTAAGCATTAGCCATGCTGGTTTGTCAGGGGCTGGGACTAAATATGGCCCCTGGCCACTTTTCATGGAGAAGATATAGCATCCTTCATGGGATTTATAAACTGTATTCTAACATGACATGGATGTGTCCGTCATTCTGATTAGTCGAGAGCGATTCCTCCACGCGCTAAAATTCTGAATCAACATGTGGGATGTATCATCTTCCAAATGCATTTCAAATAAACAGAAGAAAATTTTTCCAGTTTTGTTATTTACATTAGTTACATTGCAAAATGTTTTAAAATGGATAATTTCTTTTAAAAGAAACAATTCTTTCAAATGTAAAAGAAAATAAACAGAACAATTTTACTCTATATCTTAGGAGAAACAAAAATCATCCCTGTTCAATTGATGGAACAGCCAACATGGCCGCGCCCTGTGGTGGTCACTTGGATAATTTTTGGTAATCTTACCATTGTTTTAGGTATTTTATTTTAAACAGTCATGTTAGAATAGGAATAAAGCATTCAAAAACGTCTAAATGCAGAATTTTAGACGGGTTGACATGGGCTAAGTACTCAGGTGTCGCCTTCGTGATCATACAACGTCAACCCGTCTAAAATTCTGCGTTTAGACTTTTTTTATGTTATATGCCTATAATAATGCATGTTTAGTAAGAATTGGGTTAGATTCAAAATAGCTAAACTTCTCTAAAATTCTCTGGAAGTATTCATTATTATCCTGTGATTTTACAATAGAATGTTTGTAAGTCATCTTGGAGTAAAATAGCAACCATTTGAGGAAGAAAATAAATAGATACTTAATATAAATAAGGATGTATATTTCTATGTAAATATAAATGAGAAACAGTGAGAAGAGATAAGCATCTGAGATGAATGTGTATCTGTGTGATGAATACAATAGCTTGTAGGAGACTATGTATTATTCATTTTCAGTGTGTAAACAGTATTGTGATTTTTTGCAGATTACACAAAGTGTACACAAAGTACAACATTAAAATCACTCAATGGATACTATAAAGATCATAAGAAGAAATAAGCTGAACAAAAGAGGGAAAGGGTTGAGAGAAACTGCAATAAACATATATATCTTGATATAAATGCAACTGCTGAAGCTGAATGTCAAATATTAATAAATAATAAACCAGTACAAAGTTGCAGATAAAACATCAGAATACTGCTCATAAATGCCCAATCAATGAAAAATAAGGATATCATACTAGCAGAATACATCCAAAACAAAAGCGTAAACCTGTGTGTTGTGACTGAAACCTGGCTAGCTAAAAACACTGATGAGTTGGATGCTTGGATAAGCACTTATGAACTGACAAAATATGAATACTTTCTTGATGCTGTGAGCAGGGAATCTAGAGGTAGGGGTATGGTACTTTCTAAGAAAGAGTGAGAACTACAATATGTTCAGTTTGTCAAATGGACGATTTGTCTGTCACAAAAAGAAGTCATTGCCTCTAGTTCCAACACAAGTGAAAAGCAGGGGTGGGGTAAAATATGTTTTATTTACAATTGATTAGCATATATATACATGTAGTAATCTCATGTTTATTTACAATTGTTGACATTCATTTACATATTCATATAAATTAATTTATGGAATTATATTCATATTCTAAATTTGCATATATGAGGGCACCTCAAAGTCGCCAACCCATATTTGGCACTTGCCCAAGTGTGAGCCAAAGGCCACCTTAAAGCAAGTGGATACAATCTACTAGTGACAGGGCAAAGCTAAGGTCACCCTAATGTTTACAAGAATGAAAGATGTGACCCTAAAGTCACCATAGGTTAGGATGAATTTGAGGTGGCATTAATAGTAATTTAAGTTGATTTACAAGTGAAAATAGTTGTCAAATCTTTGAAAGGGTTAATTTTTAAGATATTAGGTGAATTACAAAATACTGATAACAAGGAATATTTGAAAATGAGAAAAGTCCCCAAACCCCAACTAGTGAGAAGTAGGGATGTATAGTTGTTTCTTGAAAGTGGACGCCACCTGGTCTGAACCCTGATGATCTAGGGTGATGTATCTCCAGACGCATTCCGACGTCCAGGTGCCATGGCTTTGGATATGCTGTAAATCTACATTAGCATTGAAGGCGTAGGTGGCACCTGAACACCGGAAGGCGTGGAAGGTGAGCTTAGAAGTGGCCAAATTAAGTTTTTTGAGGACCAGGCGAAAATGTCGCCTGACCTGTGTATCTGTTAGTGGGACCCAACCCTTGGAAGTCTTGTACTGAAATAGGGGAGAATTGTTAGAGCCTGGAGTGATGGCCAGCAAATTTTTAACAGCTGTAACTGGGCAAATGAAATTGGAACCTAGATGAGGAATTTTTAAAATTTTTACAACATTTCTGGCCTGCAATGTTTTGGACCATTTTATAAGGACCTGAATGCCGGGATGTGCAAAAATAATATCAACCCTTGCCAGATGGTACAATGGGGAAAACTGGGCAGTGGTGTGAGGAACTAGGTTAGATAGGCGTAGAAAGGAAAAATAAGCTAGAGTGTAAACTGCTTTAAAGACTTGTCCCATGTACATAGAGTCACAGGCTCTGACAATTAACTGTAAGGTATCGATGTCAATGATCTTTTTCAATTTAACTTTAAAAGGTTGATGGAGAATCATGGCTTTATGAAAATACTTAATCCTCTGGTCATCAACAATTCTTATGGAAATGCCAAACAAAGATAATTTTGCTTTGATGTCTCACATATGATTGGCCATAGCAGATGGTAAAAATTGGTTAGATTCCAGAAACTGTAAGTATGCTATTAGAATCAACGGAGTGAGGTGGAAGATACTTAGCTTCATGAAGACTGTGAATGCTACAAACAGCCTGAACATGCTAGTATAGTTCCTATCTGTTGCAGGTCTGAAGGCCATATGGGTCTTCTGAAGGCCCAGGTGTAGTAATTTGACAATTGATGGAGGCCTACAGAATAAAGGTAACATTAAATGGACCAATCTATAACAATATGACTCTCATCAACGTTAGTCCATGTGTGGGCAGGTAACAGATGACACAGGGTTGCATTTGCCATGGGCCTACTACCCCACCTGGACAAGAGGTCTGCAATAGCGTTAACTTTGCCTGGAATATGGATGACTTTAAGATTAATATTCATAGTGGCAACTTGGAACTGAATATTATGTGCAATGGCCGCCAGTGTTAAATCCCTAGTTTTGCCTGAGTTTAAGACCTGAACTACAGCTAGGTTATCACAGGCTATGGCCACCTTGGTATTCCTCCATGCTTTACCCCAGACTCTTAAAGCTGCTAGGATATTCAGCATTTCAAGGTGAACTATTGACATATCCATATAACCTAATGGAATTTGAAGGGCATACACTTGTGATCCCCAACATGCCCCCATACCCTCCAGACTTGCATCCAGTTCAATTGAATGGTCTATGGGTTTTTGGTCAAAAAATGTGATGCCATTATATTTTGGGATAAATTTTAGGAACCAATTAATGTCCCTTTGAGCTTTCCTAGTAACAGGAACTGTTTGTTTCTCCTCTATGGATCTAAGCACATCCAACAGTCTCTTAAGATAAAATTGAGAGGCCTTAACACATTTACTTGTTACTACATAACACAAACTACCTAGTAAGGACTGTAACTGACGCTTTGAACAGTACTTTTTGTTGGTCCATTGAGAACATATAGTTTTGGTATCTATCATAATACCCAGGCAATTCAAAGCCGTGGTAGGTGGTTCCAATTTTTTCTCAGAAATCTGGAAACCCAGTTCTGGTAAGAGATGACATAGAGCGTCAAACGAGGCGTCAATTTTACTCAGAAGGTCAATCCCAAGGATATCATCAATATAATTTATGACGTCATAATTACGTTGACGCATAATATGATGCACAGCGTGGCTTAAGCGTTGAAATAACGCACTGCCATTCCGATACCCGAACGGCAGGCATGTATCAATGTAATAACGGTCGTGACGTAACCCTAAGAGGTCATACTCAAAGGGGTCTAACTTGACATGGCGAAATGTGCGGCTGATGTCGACCTTATATAGCTTGCAACCACTACCTAATGCCTTGACTTGATCTATAATAGTATTCACTGTGGGTAACTTAAGGACAAAAGGTGTGGTCAAGTATTGATCCTTTGGTATACCTGCATTCACAGATTGACCCTGGGGGAAGCTAAGGTCAATGATGACCCTGCGGGCCGGTGCATTGGGTTTTTCCCTGGTCATCATGGGTGATATGTGCAAACTAGGTTTGGTATCATAGGGACCTAAAATTGCCTCATGTTGAATTTCTTCAGTGAGATAAGTCTTGATGTCCTCAGGATAATCTACAGCTGAAGGGTGATTAACTTCTTGACTCTGTAGAAAAGCTTCTCTATCATAATCCAGAGGGAAACCAAATCTTATGAGAAGTGGGAGCTGTCTGTCCCAATAGTCTTCAAGATAGTGTCGACAGACAGAACAGACAGAATGTCATAAATGTTTTTAGAAACAACACTTGTGTCATCTTTATGGTGACTTACCTTGCTCTGTGCCTTATTGCCTTTAACTATGTCACACATTTGCTTTGTAAAAGTACATTTATCTTGGGGTACTTTTTGAGTACTTTTTACTTCCTTATCAGTGATATTTTCATTATGTCCATGGACTTGGGCACTGATTTTTGGTTGACTTTTGTGTTGAGTGACCATATTTGTTTTGACTTTGCCTCTATTGAGGACCTGAGCATAGGAGAGATCAGTGAATCTATAGTAGTCTGCTCTCCAGTTGCTGCTAGGGTTGGCTACTTTACTTGAGTTATATACAATTCTATCCTTAAACTTGGATCCAATTACCTGGGCAGTGAGTTTATTACATGAAGCCCTACTGATATGGGAAATGTTAGGCACTGCAAATCTGCAGTGCCCTATTTGTTTTTTGAATCCTGACGCTTGTTTCTACAATCTTTTAATGCATGTGAGAATCTTTTTCCCAAACTATAGCAGTGAGAGCACCAGTGTTTGTAAAGTTGGCCATTTGTAGTGTGGTCAGTTTTGTGGCTGCATTTGCCTGATTGGAAGTACTTACACATGACACCTTGGGATTCATTTTTTGTTCTAATATTTTGACCTGTGCTTGAATTGTTGGTGAGTACTTTTTGAGCATGTGCTCTTCTAAGACGGTCAAGTTTATCAGAGTTTAACCAATCTAGTTTACCTTCCTCCATTCTACAGAGGATTAGAGCATGTGCCCCTTTTGCTGAGGCCCAACCAAAATCTTTGGCGTCTTCCATTAAGTCAGACATATAATCCAGCATTGCATTTTTGACCTTAGTGCTTTTTTCCTCCCTAGTGATGGCACAAAAACCAGCCATCTATTGGAAAGTTGTCAAACTATCATAGGTTATTCTTGCTTTGGAGGTACCTGCCAATACATGATTTTGAGGCCAAGGGATTTGCTGCTTGACTGTAATATTATCATTATTAGCCCTTTGTGACTTGAACTTACCTTGTTCATTGATTTTTGTGAGTTCCTGAAGTCTGAGGTCAACAGCCTCTTGTATGTGTTTTGATGACTTTAAGTATTTGACGGTGGGTATGACGGCGTCGTCTCCAGCGTCACTGTCCTCATCACCATCTTGAGAGGGTGTACTGCTCACGTTCAGGGGACTGCTTGTAGTCACAGCTGACTGTACCTGAAGCTGTTCCTCAGTCCTGTCAATCCTCTGCTCAATTGCAGACAACCTACAACTAACAGCATTAAGTGCGTTAAGAATCTGTGAACTTTCATCTTTGGACTGATCAGAAAAAGTAGCCGAAGTACTTGAAGTACTTTGTTCCATTATCTGACATTTGGTGCCAACGGGCCGTTTGTGTTGACCATTACATTTGGAACAGTGAAATACTTTAGGCATGTTTACAGTTTTACAGCACTTTGAACAACTACAGCGAGTTGACGGGCATCAATACACAACAATACAGTATTACCCACTAGCGTTAACAAGTTACCTGATAAACCAATACATATGAAAACAATATAACCCGTCAACTCACCTGAATGCAAACCACCAAAACATAAACAGAGAAACTCTGCATTATATACACTATATGATGCCAAATAATAAAATAAACTAAAATACTAAATGAAAATGTTAAAAATACTTGACAAACAACCACAGTTTACAACATAAAATTTTTTACTGATACTTAATACTGTAAAAATGGCGTCCTGTTAGTTCGACTTCCCTCTCAAGAGTGAAGAATTACTACTTTAAGCGGGAAATTTTTAATGAAAGATTGAAGGTTATCCAATAGTATAAAAGTAGGACAGACAAGAAGTACCTTTACTAAGGAACTGGAGCAATGAAATGTGTGGTACTTCTTGTACCCCACCCCACACTCTAAATGCAATGTATCATCTTCCTTAGTCAATGGTACATCCAACAACAAATACTATTCAGTGATAAACTGTCTGTCAGTAGAAGATACTCAGAAGAAAAAAAATCATTCTTGGTGACCTCAACATTTATTTAAAAGATGACCAAAACAATGATCCAGATACACTGAATGAAATAATTAATTCTCTGGGATACAAACAACATGGTAAATTTACTACTAGCTGGACACATATTTGATGCAGTGATCAACAAATTTGATAGTGTTTTAATATTCACATGTGTTACAGGAAAATTTGTGTCAGAGTTATAATTTGTTATCTGAAATGTCACAAAAAGAGAAACGTAAACTCAGTGAGAAAATAAAATAAAGAGTTAGACCAGTTATATATTGACTTAAATAAAATTGAACTACCTTATGATGAATCAGCAAATATAGATACATTAGTTAAACATTTTGAAGATAATTTGAAGCTATGCTTGGGCAATCATGCTCCCGTAGCAGAGACCAGAATTGTGCTTAGAAGAAAATTTCCTTTGCATAATGAAGAGATAGAATCACAAAAACCAAAAGTGAGACAAATAGAAAAGATACGGAAAAGATAACAAGCACCAGACACTTAAAGCTTTAAAAATAGAAAAAAGCACACTTTTATCCTAAAAAGTATTATCCTAAAAAGTTATTGGAGCTTTTGTTAAACACATCACTTTCATAATCAATAAGTCATTGCAAACCAACACCTTTCCAAATGTATGGAAGAATGCAATTATCAGACCATCCTGTAAGAAAAAAGGGCTTGTCTTGGAATTGTGTAATTACAGACCACTTAGTAATTTATCATTTACCATGTTCTGGAAGAAGTAATTCTGAAACAATTCAATGACAACATTGAATCTCAAAGTCTCTATCCTGAATATCAGTCTGTTTACAGGAAAGGTTTTTGGTGTGAGACTGCCCTGGTAAAATTTACATTTTGTGGGCCATGGAACACAAACAAATAACTGATATGATGGCAATTGACTTATCAGCAGCATAAGATACAGTTAATCATGAAGTCCTACTATTATCCCACTATCCTACTAACAATATGGTATGTCTGGAAATGCTTTAAAATGGTTCAATGACTATCTACAACTAAGATCATTCTGTGTCAGCATAGGTAAAGCTATTATGATAAAAATCCACTAGATTTCTCAGTACCACATTTCATGGGATGTCCAGTTCTCTACTCTAACTTCGCAAGTACTATGAAATACATACTTTTACCATGGAATCAAATTGTCATTTTCAGCTAACAGCATTACAGCAGAATTCAACACTCTTGGGTGCCTAGAAAATTGTGCTAAGGACAATAAAATTATTGACAGATTCAAACTGTCTAAAATGGAACAGCTATAAAACTGAATTCATCCTGTTCAATCATCCAGAGCAACTCAGTAAGTGTTTCTCAAATAGTTTGGAAGTTAATGGTGAAGATGTGAATTCAAGTGTTGACATTAACTATCTGGGAGTCTATTTAGATAACCAACTTAATTTGAATAAGCACATTACCCATAAATGCAAAGTAGCTATGCTAAACATCTATCGAATCAGAAACAACAGATTCACTCCTAAAAGAGAAGCTACACACTCGTCTAGGCTTTGTAATATTACATCTTACTTTTTGCAATAGTGTACTGGTTGGTTTACCACAAAAATTAATCACAAGATTGCAGAATGCAAAACACTGCTGCCAAATTAATCCTCAGCAAAGCAAAATATGAAAGCTCAACTGAGTCCAGAAAGTTGCTTCATTGGCTTTGGACTTAAAATTGGATTGAATTTAAAATTATTGTGCTTGTGTTAATATGCCTTCAAGGAAATGCTCCAGAATAACTACAAAACATGCAGACTCAAAAACTAGCGTTGATAGGAAGACTGAAAGCCTCAATCTCAAATGATCTCCACGTTCCTAAAAGAAGCTGGCACACTTCAGCATCAAGATCATTTAGCGTGAGTAGCTCATCATTGTGAAATGAATTACCACAAAAGTCAAGATATATCTCTTTGACAAGTATTATAAATAGACTTTCATGTAACAGTGTATTTGAAACAGATTTGAAAAGTGCACAAAACAAATACAATATTTTATGTCATATGAAAGCAAGTCAGTAGACCAGCCACCATTGTGGCATCAAAAGTGCATTGTATAATGTTTTTCCTCCATGAATTCCCTCAGAAGCCTTCATTGTGTCAGCAAGCTAGACTATTGATAGTTTCAACAGTATTATATCTTCCGAATCGATTAATGGTTGTCTTACCTTGAAGTGATTTGAAATAAGCTAAGGCCACAAATGACACAAGGATATAATTCATAGCTATAGTGATGCTTGGGATTCAAAGCAAAGTCTCAACAATGGTAAGACTGAATCCCTCCTTCTTGCACGTCTGTAGTAAAAGGCCGATCCTGTACTGTTGTTCAGAGAGATTGAGAGTGTTCCTTTACATTGGAGGAAATGAAGATTTTGCATAAGGTGGGAAACAGTGGTGTTGAAGAGATCTTGGCTAAGACAGATCTAGGCAGATCCTGCATGAGATGGAAAATAGTGGTGTTGAAGAGTTCTGGCCTATGATAGATGTGGGCAGATCCTGCATGTGTGGATCAGAGGCATGTTGTCTTTGATTAACTAATGTTGATGTTGATCTTGACTTTCTCAAGCCAATGCCTTGTTGGAATTGTTCAGTTTACGTAGCATAGCCAAGCTGGTATTAATAGATACTTCAGAGGAAGTGGACTGGCCAAGAGAGGTGTACGGTGGAGAACTTACAACACTTGATGAATGCAAATACCATCTTACCAGATTTATTGTCTTTGTCTTGCTTGGTTTCTTAAATGAAGTCCATACTCTGGTAGAGCAGTCATGTATTTTCTGTTCGTTGTTAGTAACTTATTGGAACTAGGAATGATAACATGTATAATAAGCAATAAAATCTTTACACTAAAACCATATCTTATAAAATATTTGGCTGATTGGTTGGTCACAGGTATTAAACCCAGGCCCACTCTGTTCTGAGTTGAGTGTGTTACCCACTAAGCCACGGATGCATTTTCATGAAGATAAGTCCAGCAGACTCATATGACCTTATTGATTACTTTATTAATAAGTTGTTAGTCTTGGCGGTAAAATCTCTCAGATTCTAGTTTATAAGGAATAATATTTAAGAGTTAAATTTTAAAGGTAGTATCAAAAAAGCAAAACATTTTGGCAGTTGAGGGAGTAAATTAAAATAATGAAATAATGAAAGACTTCTGATTGATGAAACTAAGCTGAAGGCACTGAGCAAACGTAACAAAGAAAATGTTGAAAATTTCTGACAGAAAACTCATAAATTTACGATTGTGTTGGAGTATTGAGTGTATTGCAATGAGGTTTACTTTTAAAATGCTTAATCTCTGCCAAAGCAGATTCTTTGGCAAAACACCAGATCCAATTCAATTGTGAATTGGTAGACATAGCCAAGTTGATGACAGAGAGAGACAACGGATAGTTTATAAGTTTATGATAAGGTGGAAAAGCTTTATTGAAGAGATAAGAGATTAGTTGTTTTCCTGGGACAGGCAAGAGTTTAGACAGAATGAATATCATCAGTTAAATTATTCCAAACTGTGGAAGCATCAAAAGCAAAAAAAGTATAAAAAGAGTTTTTGGATCTGTGTACAGATGAATAGTATTGAAGAACTTCCAGGAACCTTTTATCTGAACGGTTATTTCTTGTGCCATATCATCCACAACAAATAGACAAAAGAGGACGTATAAAGCCTCATTCCCCAGGGGGAACCAAAAAAACCCAGAAGTGGGATTATATAATATTTTATTCTAGTATTCTATGGCTGATAATAAATACAATAACATGTAAACATATTTACCATAGTTTGAATTATTACAAGATTATATATGTTACAATCACCAATGAATTTATTCATAACCTTATAGTAACTTTCTACCCATCATGATTAACTTCAATCTACAGCAAGATAAAGTGAATTTAACTGTTAATGAAACTTTATTTACCCTGAGAAGATAAAGGGGGGCACACTTTGGCATAAGAATGGACTGTTAAAGTTTTTGAACCCAGGACAACCCAGGTGAATTTCTAACTTTCAAACAAATGAGCCAAATGAGAAAAACGGTGACCTGAGAGGTCAAATTTCAAGTAAAGGTCAAAGTGTGGCCACCTAGTGAATTTAGCATGTGATAAGATTTGTAAAATTCCACAATACAAAAGATCTATGTCAAAAACTATGTATCAAATTTAAGTGGAATTTGTGGTTTGAATAGTGTAAAAATGCAAGGAATTGTGTAGTTGACATGGGAAGATGGCACCCAAACAGCCAAGGAAATCATAGGTGTAGGAAACGCTGGAAGGTGGATGAGACAGGAGAAGAGAATGTGGGTATGGATTTAATGTATTTCCAGACTGAATTTGATTTCCAGGTGCCATGGTGCATGATACTATGTAAAGGGACCCCATTGTGGAAGGCCCAAGTGGCCCCTGATTGCCTGAAGTTGTGAAATTTCAACGGTGGAACAACATTTAGTTTCTGAGAAATCACATGTAGATGGCATCTGGCCACTGAATCAGTGAGGGGTACTACACCATGGGATCTGGAAATGGAGAACAAAGGCTGATTGGAAGTACCTGGAATGCATTCCAGTTTTGAGAGCTTTGTAGGGGCATAGAAGAGATTGGCCTAAAATGATAATTTGCTCTATCTTGAATGGTTTTTGACCACTTAACTAAGATGCTAGCCCCTTGGTGTGTGAAAATAACATCACCCCTGGCTAATTGTCTTGATGGATCAAACGCAGTTATAGAGTGGGGCAATATATTTGAGATTCTGAGAAATGTAAAAAATGCTAATGAATAGAGGGCAGTAAATTGTTCAGGAAATTGGAGTGTTTGTGTAAGAAGTAAGATGTTGTGAAGCAGTTCAGTTGTAATACTCTGGGAATTTTTGGGCTGGAGGGGCCTATCTAATTTCAAGGCTTTGGAAAACAATTGTATTTGCTCATGCCTAAATGGGGCTGTGGCAATATCATACAAAATGTATTTTGTCCTAATAGCAGCCATGTAGTTTGCAATATTTGTTGATTTAAGGCCATTCTCAGACAAGAATTGCATGAACATGATAAGAGTCAAATGATTTACCTTGTGGTGGCACGTCCCAGCTGCCACCAGGAAGCCCAGGAAGTCAGCAAACATGCGATTATAAGTCCTTTCAGTAGCTGGTCTGAAAGCCTTCTGCAATCTCTGCCTGGCCCTGGTGGCAAGCTGGGATGTGGCTAATGAGCAATCTGTAACACAAGGTTAAATATCATGATTTAATTTAAGCAAGTCAACATGTGTGGGAACCCATATGTACTGGGGTAACATTTGCTGAAGTTTTAACAGTGGATTTTCAGTAATATTCCATCTGGAAAGCAAATCAGCAATGTGATTGTTTTTACCAGGGATGTGCCATACCCGAAGTTGTATGTTGAATATGGCACATATTAACCAGACATTTCTAGCACAAGTAGCAAGGATAGTATCTGTAGTACGACTTGAGGTAAGTACCTGTACCACTGCCAAATTATCGCAATGTAAATCAATTATTTTATTGGACCATGCATTAGCCCAAACCTTTAAAGCAACCACCACATTTAACATTTCTAATTGAGTTATATGTAAGTTGTTGCAATAAGAAGGAATGGGAAGGGCATACACCATATTTGCCAAGGTAGCACCCATACCTGAAAGTGAGGCGTCTAGATGCACCATATAGTCCGATTTTCTGTTGTCAAAGTATGTAACACCATTATATTGGTCTCAGAAAGTATTAAACCAACAAAGGTCTCTAAAGAAATCAGAATTTAGAACGAATCTTTTAGAATCATGGTGAGACCTGAGTAGTTGAAGCATGCGATTAAGAAAGATACGAGCAGGTTTTATACATTTGCTTACATACAGCAATGATCCTAGTAAGGATTGAAGTTGTTGTTTGGTAACAACTTTTTAATGTATCCAGGATTTACATAAATTTTTTATTTCCTGTAATTTTTCTTGAGGTATTGATAGGGTTCTGTTAATAGTGTCAACGTGAATACCAAGACAAGTGACACATGTAGAGGGAGGAACCAACTTTGAATCACTCACCTCTAAACCTAGATCTTTCAATAAAGATAATAGAAATTGATAAGAATCATGTATTTTAGACGGTAAACCGATATATATGAGGTCATCAATACAATTTAGGAGTGCATTATGATTATGTTTTTTCATTATAAACTGGATTGCATCGGAACATCTCTCAAAAAATCTGGATCCGAGTCGAAATCCAAATGGCAGAGATCCATCCAGGAATAGATCCTGATGAAGTATTCCTGGAAGATCTATGTCATCCGGATCGATACGCAAATGGCGAAATGCAGTAGAAATATCTACCTTGAACAACAATGAACCAGGGCCCAATGACTTAACTTTTTCAACAATGTGATCAATAGAAGGATATGATAGTGAAAAATAAGTATCTCAATATTTGAATTTATGAATTGCATTATTCACAGAAGCCCCTTTGGGCCAACTAAGGTCCATTATTGTACGGCGATTTTCTGAATTTTGTTTGGGTCTTGTCATTAAAGGGGAAATATGGACTGGAAAAGGTAATTTTTTGAAGGGTCCATATATTGCCCCATACTTTAACTCTTCATGCCAATAGTGATCAATTTGATCTACATGCTGTGTAGCTGAAGCATGATTGTCATATGTTGACTGAAATATGTTTTGCCTGTCAAAATCTAAGGGAAAACCATACCTGATAAGGTCAGGGAGTTGCTTATCCCAATGACCTTGTAGGTGATCTGACCATTTATCGGGGTTTAATTGTGTGGCAATTGGTATTCTAGCTTTTAAAACATTTGGAACTCCACTTTGACGTATGATTTTGTGAGCTTGTAAAATATCAGGAACTCTGTCCCAATGTGCTGGAGGTCCTTCATAAATTTTTAGGTCTTGTAACGGTATATAACCGAATTGCCCCCCATTTTGTGCTATACAGGCTCTATAATCTGTACTAAATTGTTTATTTTTCCACACATATAGAGGAATTTTTTCATGGTCTACCAAAGACTGGGGAGTATCTTGCTTCTGGACCTGTTTACTTGTTTTGTCCATAAAAGAAAGCGTAGGTGACACGTGTATGTGGAGCATGGGGAATATCTACAGGGTTTTCCTCAGTGTGATGACATTGTAACGTATTGTCAAGTATCTCATGATGAGACAATTGAGTCATATTTTTTACAGTATTTTTGTCGGCCTGTATAGCAGGGACGTTATTTTTTGTACCCTTAAGGGGGATTTGAACATTGTCATTATCCGGAAGGACAAGAAAGTCCTTACAAGGCTGCATCTCCTCGTCCACCCTTTCTTCTGTATAACGATTTATTGACGAATCTGGTAGATTTGCCAATACATCAAACCTATTTGAGAGAAACCCCTTCTGTTTAGCAAGTGGACTAACACCATGTTTGGAAACCCTTTTCTTGACCTTGCAGGTGTCATGGGAGGAGGTGCAGCCCTGTGCATTTATACTCACCTTGGAAGGGGTAACAATTTTTGGTTTGACCTTAACATTTTCGTTATTGACAGTGACGATGCGGGGACGCAAGTAACGAGAGTGAATGCCTTGGTCATTTTGTTGTTTTAAAAGACTATTCTTTGTGACTTGGGCGTAAGTCCTGTTGTCCCTAATGTTGTTAAAACATTTGGAAACATGAAACCATTGGAAAGCAGTATGAGTATTTGCATCAAATGCAGCCATATCTTTTGAATTAACAGTTTTAGAATTCCAAAATATCCTATCCCTACAGTAAAGTGAGGAATTATGACGAACGCCCAAGTTTATTCGTTTTTTGAATTGGAATTCTTAAGTTTTGTTTTGCAATCAACCTCAGAATGAAGGAAAGCCTTTCCATTTTTTGTGAAACAATGGTTGCATAAATGTTTATATGTGATACCTTTGGTTTCATGCGTAGCCTGATGAAAGCAAGTTCCTTGGTTAAAAAATTGGCAAATCATTGATCTGGCATTTTTTCACGCCTTGGGAAATTTTTGGTTGGATTTTTGCCTGCATTTTGACTTGGAGGGGCATGCCTTTGTGCATGAGCTCTTCTGACACGGTCTATAAGATCAGTCTGAGTATAATCTTTAATCTCCCCTTGCTCCATGCGACAGAGCAAAACTGCATGGCAGGCCTTTGCAGAACTCCATGAGAAGTCGTTAGAATCATCTAATAACGAAATGAGATAGTCCAACATTGCATCTTTATTTTGAATACAATTTTCGTCTCTCATGGTTCTGCAGAAGGCTGCCATCCATTGGCCCATGGTCAATTGGTCGTATGAGACCCTTTCTTTTTGGGAACCCGCCAAGGCATGTTCATGGGGCCATTTAACCCTATTTTAACGAAAACATCTATCTGACCCCCCCTTTGTGATTTTATTTTCTGATCAGACGAACCTGTCTTTGTAATTTGCTGTAATTCTTTTATTCTTTCTTCTACACTACACTGAATTTCATTGTTTGCTCTAATGTATTCCAGCGAGGGAATGTGACTAGTATTTGGTTTACCACAACAGTCAGTAATAGTCGCAGAAGTACTTTGTTCCGCCTGGGTACTCTGTGCTTTGTTTATGCTAGTACTTTTTGTCAGTTTTTCAGCACGGGTGCCCTTGATTTTTGATTTGTCATTTGTTTTCTTGCTAGGTTTGCCTTCTAATTTTTGTAAACGATCACTAATAGCAGTCAATTGTGACAAAATTTGCTGGTTAACCAAAGACTGTGTTTCTTGAAAATGCAAATCATGGGCAACCTTGCTGTCATTTTCAACTTGTAAACAGTTAAACGAACACCCACTTGTGCCCGCTCCATCAGTGTCAGAATGAAGAATAGTATCACAATCAAGCTCACTGCCTGATAATGACGAATCCGAATCTTGGTGTGACATAGTATTCTTTTTATGTCCCAACAAGTTCATTACAAAATCGTTATCATCCGACAAATGCAATTCTAGAGGAATTTGATTTGATTCAGATTTGCTGGACCGCAAATTATACTTCTTTCTCTCCATGCACAACAGGCTAAATGTACTAAAATTAAATGTATAAAATAAACTAAAACAAGCCTGAAGTACACGAAGAAAGAGGAGTAAATAAGCAAGTAAAAGAAATAAAATAAATAAAATAAAAAATAAATGTAAATTTCTTTCTGAGATGTTACCCCTTCCAAGTGTGAGCTGTAAATGGAAGAAGGATTCACAATTCCTAACTAAAGAAGGGCTGAGAAGCCAATCAGAAGCCAGATTACAACAGGCATGGTCCTGCATACTAAAGTTCACCTTAAGGTTCCCCCTCAGGAATGAACTACCTGACACCAAGGTGTCATCCCGCATAATGACCACTGTGAAGAAACTAATAAACAAACGTGGTTGTGAAAATACAGCGAAATTCATCTGGAAAATAATGGAGTTGTTTGAGAATCTAATCAAATCTAATCTACTGCTTTGCAAGAGCAATAACTTCCCCATAGAAGGGAACTCAGTGTGCTAATTAAACAAAATCATCATTGTAGAGAAGTCAAGGGGCGTACAAGGTCAGTAATCCAGGATTGTGGGTGTGACCGGGAGGGAAGAAAAATTAGGTTGGGAAACTAGAGCTGAAGAGGTGAGTTTTGAGGTTCACATTTTTACGATTACACACATCATTTTGTTTACAGTTTTTTTTTCAAACTTTTAAACATTTGTACATTAACAGATTCAATGTATTTATAACACCAGTTTTAGCTACTATGAGTGATCCTTAACTTCCCATTCACTGCGGAACATAATAAAAATATTTTTTTCTTTATCACCATACAAACACTTATGATTAGATTCTATTAAAGACAATTGTGACATTGAAGGAAAGCTTTTGTAAGTAACTAAGATTCATTACTGAAAAATAACTTTTTGAAAGTGCTACAATATTTTATTTTGAATATAGTTCAGGAGAGTCTTTGGATGAGTAATAAATTGTATATCTGACTATAACTTTTATGAAGGTCAAATCATCTGTAGGTTACAATGAATCAATCTTTCTTCATGGACTGTATAGCCATCTCTTGGAGCTGACGTCTCAGGATTTTTCCACTTGAAGATTTTGGTATTTCTTTGACAAATTCCACGCCCCCAGTCAGCCACTTGTACTGAGCCAAACAACCTAATAAAGTCATTTATTTAAAATTTATTTGAAATATTTGCCTCTGGGTCCAAAGCTCAGCAACGTCTCTATGTAGTGGACCATACATATTTGGACACCTGTTGTTTTTATTTATATCAATGACACACTTTCTGCCGAAATTGTCTAATTATTTGGATTAATTGATTTCTGAAGACAAAATTTGTTTACTTTCAGTCTGAGTTATATTATATAAAGCAGGAAATTGATAGAAATATTATTTAAAATATAAATAAACAAGATTAGAAAGTCTACTCGCAAAAATAGGTTGTAAACAAAGTAAGATCAGGGAGTGACTAGAAGGCATGGCTTGAAATACGTTTTTGATGGTTTTGGAAATTACTTGAAATGACATTCTATGTACAAAATTGTCTGCAGCCATGAGTGCAAAAACCATTGTTCATTTGAATAATAATAATAATAATAATAATCCTCTTGAATAATAAATCATTGCAACCCTAACACAGGCTTGCGAAGGTTTATATTATTGGTTTCTTGGCTCTTTTGGATCCTGTCCTTTTTTGCATTTATCTTGAATTGAAGAAATATGTGAAGTTTAAGGAGACAAAGCCTTAGTGATCGGGCAGCAACTTAAAATGACAGTTGATTTGAATGCATATTGTCACAGTAAGTAACCTGATTGTCTATGTTATGTGTAGAGGTACTATTAAGTTTCGTATAATTCTTATGATATTCAAGCAGATAAATATTTAACAATTTTACAGGTTTTTGAGTAAACTCACAGTGTTAATGTATCACCATGTAAAAAAGGAAACTTCTGAAGAGAATTCTGCTTAAAAGGCAATATGTAGGGCTATATTGAACTCACTGGCTACATGATCACACAGTTGTTTGTCAGTAACTTCAATGCCTGCATTTTTCACCACAAAAGCTTTCGGTTTGCTATCATGTAATTCATCTGGTATTCCTACCACTCCAACGTCCAATACAGCAGGATGGCCAAATAGCACACCTTCTAACTCAGAGGGAGATACCTGAGAAATATATACACATCTTTATTTAATCATTTATAAGACGATAAACTTGTTGAAAAACTAATAAATTTGTTTATTTTTACCATAAAGATGGAAGTATTATTGACAAATTTTGATTTGTCAACTTAATATCTCAACATGTTGACTTTGTATCTCTTCATGTTGAGTTGTTGTTGCAACATGTCGACTTAGTATTTCAAAATGTTGACTTAAATATCTCAACATGTTTACTTAGTATCACAACATGTAGAGCTACTATATCTACATGTCGACTTACCATCTCAACATGTTGACTTAATATCTCAAAATGTTGACTTAGTATCACAAAATGTTGACTTAGTATATCAACATGTTGAGTTACTATCTCAAAATGTTGACTTAATATCTCAACATGTTGACTTAGTATCACGAAATGTTGACTTAGTATATCAACATGTTGAGTTACTATCTCAAAATGTTGACTTAATATCTCAACATGTTGACTTAGTGTCCTAACATGTCGACTTAGTATATCAAACATATCTACTTAGTATCTCAACATGTTAACTTGATATCTCACCATGTTGAATTAGTATCTCAACATGTTGACTTAATATCTCACCATGTTCACAATACGTATCTCAACATGTTGGGTTATTTTTTCAACATGTTTCTCAACATGTTGAGATCCTAAATCAACATGTTGAGATATTAAGTCACTTGTTTAAACAAATCTTCTATGTTAAAAAATCTAGTCTTGATAAGTATTTGCACTCTAATTCATGAATATTTTTTGTATGGGACATGCAAAGTGAGTTTGGTTAAATATTTTGCTTTCAGAAAATGTTTTAATTTCATCATTAACAAATATCTTTTGAAACAAAATAAGTAAAAACTAGATAATTTTAAAAAAATAAATCTGAAATTTGATGCACAGTTTGACAATTAGAATGTTTACACTGCAAAAACTTAAATGTTTAATTTTATTTTAATAATAATTACTGTCGTTCTTGGTAATATCTTCAACAATGTAATATTAATTCATCTATGCAAAAGTATGCCAATGTTACTGAATGACAACATGCAAAGCAAACCTGAAATCCATCAACTTTAAAAATATCTTTGATCCTGTCAATAATGTAAATATGGTTGTCTTCATCATAATATGCAACATCACCTGTGAAAACATTTATGATATAACATAAATTAAATGTACTCATTTTTGGGATTTTTAGTACGTTTTTCTCCATTTCATTCACTGTATGTGCTCATTATTTTGATAATTACATAAAAACTACAAAAAAGTTGAATTTTAACATTACATCTAAAACAGTGTTTCGGTAAAATACTTAAATTCTTAAATAATTGTTTAAAGATAATTGTGTTTAAGAGCATAATACGGAGAATGAAAACCTGTGTAGAACCAGCCATTGGAATCAAACACCTCTCTCGTTGCATCAGGTCTGTTTAAATATCCTTTCATTAGCTGTGGCCCACGCAGGTAAAGTTCACCTTGTTGATGTGGTCCCAGTGAATCACCTGTATTAACATCTGTCACCTGTTGTTACAATTTGAATTATGTTTGGGTAATTTTGATGCAATCTATGCACTTTATACAATTTGTCCAATTTAGTTAAATATTTACCAATTAAAGATCCTGTAAGGTTATCTTGATGTGCATGGATGTATATAACCCAATATTAAAGTACATTGATACAGCATGGTGTATAAATGTTAGTGTGTAAATCTTGTGTTATATTAACTACTATTGTCAAATGTGATTGGTAAAAAATCAGGTTAAAACCCTGGTCACAATTGTTTTGATAATGTAGTTACTTTAAATGAATATAAATACTAAAAGTAAGTTCTGCTATAATTTCTTTAACACAAACAGATGTTAAAATGGGAATATATGATGTACTATGTAATATCACGTATTCATACAAAATCTTAAGTGTGTTTCAGGCAAACTAGTTAGATATTTAGGACAGTGTGATGAATGTTTAAACCATGCTGCCTGTTAAATATTAAAGGTGCTCTGATCAAGGACAAACGCTTCTTTTGAAGGTCGAAATTCTTTTGTGATAAAACTGTTGAAGGGAATTGGGATACATTTCAATGTTAGTTTGGGTTTTGGAGTCAGTGGGACAAGTTGTGTGGGAAGCATTGTTTGAAGTGGAAAGTTTGATGTCTTTAAGTACATGTAGTTTGTTTGTTTTAGTAGTATAACTTTTTAGTGTATTAATGCTAGAAGACTTGTAATTTGTTTCGTACCCCTCATTCTATATCTCTCGGGTTGACGGTTCTTAGTATGTTTAAAATGCTATGTATTTGAGTAGTGATTAGGAAAATTGCTATATCATTATCAGAAGAAAATAGACATATGTAAAGTGCTTTCTTTGAATTTAAAAAGCAAGCTTAATTCATTAAAACTATGTAACTGAAGTAAATGCAATCTATTGCATATTTCGCTTATCATTATTAGTAAGGAATTTTATTAATTTCTGTTTTTAAGCACTGAGGGATTGCAGTACCACACTTATTTTTGGTATCTCAAAAAGGCATTAAGATGTTTTGCTGAAGTTTCTGAAGTTTGCTGAAGATTTGGCAGTGACCATGTGATGTACTCGGTGACTATGTGATCTATGCAGTGACTATGTGACACTATTTATACTTAAATATAGATGGACGTATTAGTAACTCATGCATATTGACATATTGTTAAGTGTGTATAAATCATTTTGAAATAGTCATTATTAAACAGTTAAAAATTTAACATCATTTTTTTTTCTTTTTATTTTGTCTATAAACCACCATACGATCAAAATCTCACTACCTGTATTGAATGTATTTTTTTAATTTTTGTAGAATAGTAAAATAATCAATTCTATATAAAACACTCTTAATCTTTACAGATGAAATAAACACAGAATAATCAAAGTTATCAAATGAAGGCATCTTTTGCATCAACATACATCATTTATCACATACAATTTTCCATCATATGTGCATAAATTATGATCATTTGTAAAACTAATTAATCATAAACGTTCACCATTTTAGCCATAACTTCATACCCAGTAAACATCGCAAAAGTTTATAAACGTTTAGTGTACCTATAAACGTTTTTAAAACCAAATATAAATCTAAATATTGACAGTTATTCAATACTATGGCTTTATAAACGTTTCAGCTATATTAGTTTGGTATATAAACATTTACAAGCATTTTAAACCTCTTACAAAGAGTGATGAATATCTTAACCTCATTTTCATTTTGAATGATGATGTCAGCACAGCCATTTTGAGAGAAAATGAACAAATATTTCTGTAACTATATCTTGCTGTATCACTGTTGTTTGAAGCCATCATTACATTCTAATTAGAGATATAAAAGTATATAATATCGTCAAATTCTATGCTTCTATACATCTACTTAGAATGTAATAATGGCTTCAAACAACAGTGAGGGGCCAAGGTGGCAGAGTGGCAACACTCTCGCCTCCCACCTTTGAGGCCGGGGTTCGACCCTCTTCACAGCCTCAAGTGGGAAAGCTGGTAGTTGCTTGCCGTTGGTCGGCAGTCTACAGTACAGAACCCTGATAAACTATATGTACTGGTTTCCTCTGCCCTTCCTACTACCCGTCGTGATATAACCTGTACAGTGTTAAAAGGGACGTAAAACCCCAAATAATAAAAAAACAGTAATACAGCAAGATATACTTACAGAATTATTTCTCCAGTTTTTAAACGGTGTATAAACATTTATAAAAGTTTATGTATAAATGTTTATAAACGTTTATGCTTAAACATTGATAAACATTTATAGGCAAACATTTACAAACCCATCATTTTAAACCTTAATTAAAACGTTCATAATAAGGTTTATAAATGTTAAAAAACGTTTGTAATGTTTACTGGGTAATATTTTATATTTACCTGACCTTCGAAACCTGGTAGAAAAACACCTACACTCTCGTCCATTTCTTTCTCATTATAAATATTAAATGTTATAGTTCCAGCCTCTGTCATCCCATAAACTGCAACATAAGTTTTAAATGACATACAGAATAATCTATGTGCACTCAATTTGTCACGAGAAGAGATAATTATATTGAATATTGATAATAAAACAGAGAAATGAAATAAAAACTTTGTCTTACAGTTATCAATATATAGCAATGAAACATGTTTTATATATTTTGGATCCCTGAGATACCTCTATGAATGTTGCTGAGACACTACTTTGAATATTTAAATATATCGTATTTAGCTGATTTAGCCCCAAACAGTGTATAGATATGGGTGGCTTTGCAGTCGTGTACCAGTTAAATGAAATAGGCTGCCACAAACTGTCAGATCCCAGCAAACAATATACAGTTTCAGAAGCCAGCTCAAGACTCACTTGTGTAGACTGCCACACCCTCACCTTAAATCTCACGTAGGCTGGCGCCTTTTCGATATCAACCCATGTCTGTCCCTGGACCATTCGTTCTTGAACTTCAGCGCATTAGAGGATCTGTATCAATTTTCTGCTCTATAAATCCTTCTATTATTATTATTATGTTGATAATTTGACTTCAGGTGAAATTGAATGGATAAACACAACTCTAACAATCTGAATTGCAATGAACACTAATTATATCTTTTCCCAGTTTCATTGTCTTACCAATCAAACCTTATGTAGTGATGCATAATTGTGCATTTGGACTGTTTCTAAGGGTTAAGTCTCACCATGTAGTTTGCTACATCAATGTCAAATATACTTTCTGTTCATAGTGAATATGAGTGATCAAGTCCTTACATATATCAATTTTTTTTTACATATAATAATATTTCTACTATGTTCGATTTAACTTTAAAAATTTAAAATTTGTTTTAACCTTTTATTTTAAATACCTTGATTCATTTCGCAAATTCTAAAATTGTCACAAAAAGCATCCAAAGCCTCTTTCCTGATTGGCGCAGCACCGCTACAAGCATGCTTCAAACTGGAAAGGTTGCACTTGCTGGTAAGGTGAGCCTTTGCTAACAATGTTGCAACACTTGCTGGTAGATATAGATGGGTGACCTAAAATATCATGGATTGGTTTATCAAAATCATCATCCACTTAATAAATCTAGATCAGTTGCTATGCTATCTTCAAACAACTCATCATTAAATGATATGTTTACAGTAAATTAATAATAAGTAAATTGAAATTAGTCTTAAACTTGTGAGCTACACTATACACATTGGGTGCCTGACCAGTTTAGATCAGCACATATTAATTTTGAATTAGGTATAATGACGTCGTTTTTGCTTACCATGTATGTTGATGTATCATAGAACTAATGTTAAGTATACAGGCTTAAAATGTCAACTCACGGAGTAAGTGTCTACTGCTTTTAGAAACTCTTCCACATCCAATGTTGGGTTAATTATTAGTTTTGATCCATTAGCCATATGAAAGCAGACAAATATTGAAAAGGCAAAACCATGATAGAGGGGTGCAGCAACTATGGTGCTGATAGGTCTTGGAGGTCCAGAGATCTGTGGATGTCTAAAATAATTCTCAGCAAAATCATGGTCTGACAATTCATAAAAGTCATCCAGCTATAAAATTATTATTCACAAATGTTCAATAATCATCTAATCTTGAATCAATGGAAGAAAATATATTCTGATGAACTACAAAACATGAATTCTAGTACTAAATTACAAATAAGTTTTCTTTTTACTTGTTACAGCAAAATATTTGGAAATGTTCATACATAGAATTATAAGACATTGTTATTTAGCTTTTTTATTTGAAACTTACTTCAAGAAATGTTCATTTTGAATTTTACTCACCTCAGCTGGAAAGAATTACAAAGAGCATTGTAATGAGTTAGGGGTACACCTTTTGATTTCCCTGTTGTCCCACTGCTATATAACAATATTAGCACATCATCTTTGGGGTTGAATTTCATTGCTTCTAAAGTTCTCCATTCGGAGTAATCATCCTGACTAAGTTGTTCATATGATGTTAGTCGGTCATCATGAGAAAAAACTATTATCTCCTGAAAATATGAAATAAATAGATTTGTAACTTCAGAACACATTCACTGATTTTGAAATGCACGTGTAGCATTTGCATATGTAAGTGGTTTTTCATAATCTGTATGCAGGCTTTTAAAGCAAATACAAGATTTAACAGTGTAGCCTCTTAATAGTCACACATATACTCCACAAATTTCTTGAAAGCTGCTGTCATAGGCTCTCTGTTCGAACAAGTAATGTGGCCTATAGGAACCAAAAGAAATTTTTAAAAACTCGTATAGAATACTAATATGTATAAACTTTTATGTCAATTCAGCGTACTATAAAGATGACTATAGTACAGACACTACATATGCACCATCTATATCAGGGTTATTTATTTGGGGTTATTTTGTTAAGCGTGTGAATCATATTCTGAATATATGTGAGTGTTTGCCAAAAAAAAACAATAACTTACTCGGAAGAAATTCATATCTTTTGTGGCTTCTTCCGCTGCAGTTTTCCTGTCATTGGATGTATACATGAATTTTGCTGCAGAATCCAATAGTCGCTCCTTTAGTTCATCTGCATGGAATAATTTTTGTCAGTTTAACAATGTAGATTTTTAATACCCTTATGTGACAACAAAGTTCTAACAAGAGCTTCAGGGTTTCAATTGCTGAAGTCGTGTGTGGCTCTAGTCCCAGTTAAGTGAAAACCCATATCGATCCTGAAGGAGTTCTCCCAAGACTGCACCATGTCAAGGGGTCAAGGTCATCACTAAAGAGTAGTTGATTAGACAAAGTTCAGAGGGGGACACCAGGGTCAGTCTGAATAATAATCTTAAGATCCATATCAGACTGAAGCGAACTCCCTGGGTGTCCAGATCAAAAGGAAGCCAGCTTCTTGTCAGGACCAAATTGCCCTAATAGTTGTGTCAGTGGTGGGATGGAGATTTTTTTAAAATCAGCTTTACTTGGTACCTGTTGGCCCCCAAGGTCAAAGGTCAATGCAACAAGGTAGTACCCAAGATATTAAGGTAGGTAGGAACTGAGAGAGCAGGCACCTACATTGCCATTCACAAAAATTATAATTACTGTCTTGTTTGTAGACGAATCACCAACTTTACTCATAGTATTCAGAAGACTAGTTTGAGTAATGAAATTGATAATTTAGGACCTATTTGAAGAATGTTTTTCTTGAGGTCCTCAGTAGTCTTGTGTTAAACAAGTTTGGCAGCTAATCACAACCAGTCTCCAAGGCGCCGTTCAAATATGCTAGCTAATTGTGTCACAAAGTAGTATTTGCTATTTTTAACAGTTCATATTTTACATTTTAAAGTTCTTTATTTTAATTTTCAGCACCAGTTTCAGCACCAGTATTTTTTGTTATATCATCAGATCATCTGTTCCTGCTTTCAACAATGTTATAGTAGAGAAACTCATTTATGCAGTTTCCGAAACCAGCCAGCAATTATGATGCATCATTACAAATTGTTGTCTAAAATCAGCTACTACCAATTTTTGAGGAACCTCTCAAACCTCTAGTGGGTGAAACTTTGGCTCTTTTGTTATATAGTGTAACACATTCTGGTGAAACATTGTATCTTGTACTACTGTACAGCTTCAAACTAATATTATAAACTATGTATTGAAGCAGACAAACAGTGCAACCAGAGAAAAACAATACAAGCTATAAAAAGAGACTTTACAGTATTACAAAGTTGATTAAGACAACTTGAGCCAAAATATTCTGGGGCCACACAAACATCCCAGACTTCATGTGGAAGTGTCATTCAATAAAACTGTGACAAGTAGTATTTTAATAGCCTGCACATATCTTCAGGAGAAAGAGAGGAACTGACATCCAGGTTGAAAATACAGAGATTCTCTCTCTTTATAACTAGAACTTTGCACTGAACCTGACAAACATTTCAAATTTATTCTAAATTCAAACAATATTAATTAATGTCAAATCACTGATTCTTCAAATAATTTGGACATTAAAACGTGTTTTAAAAATGTTTTTTTCAGGATTTGACTGAGTTAGCCTTTTCAATTGCTAAGACATACACGAGCATTACTTTTTAAAGTTGTGAGATGAATGTGTTAATAAATTTAATAGTGTTACTTTATCCCTCATTTAAATAGTCAAAGTAAAAAATTCAATTGTGAATCTCAATCTGCTTTTCACAGCATTATTTTGGAAATTCATCAAGTCTTACTTTAATGTCTCCTGCCTTAACTTGGCACAACTTGCACACAAAAACCTTATTTTTGCTTGTTTAAAGTGTAGTGTCGTGGACCTCTTTTTATTAATATATGAATTGATACAAGTGCAAGTTATTAAACTATTTTATTAACATCAAATCAAAACAATATACCTGTGAGAATCATTTTAAGGGGCGATAATATAATTTCTACATGAAATCAGCGCCTTAACTTGGCATAATTTGCTTACGGAAATTCCAGAAGATATGTAAATTATTTCTGTCATCATTTCCACTTCCTCATTTGTAAAGCAGAAATGCACGAATGTGGGCGATAAAAAAGCATTGTTATTAAATATTTTAACCTCCGTTTTGTGCCAATTTGAGGCGTGTGCCATTACATGGCGCAAGGCAGTATATATGTTACAACTTTAAAAATCATTATGACATATTCTTAGCTTTTTTGGCAAAGGTAACTTTTTATATTAAAAGAACAAACACACACACACAAATGAAACAGAATTCTGCTGCAACATACAAAAATAAAACCCCTCTTACATCGCATTGTACGTGCACGTAAATCCTGGTCACAGAGAAAAATCGGCTGATTTGCAAGAGATAGTTAAGCTGCACGTGCGATTTTATAACAAAATGTCAAGGTTGCACAAACCCAACAATGAAAATTTGCATGCACATTTTCCCTGGGTTTATAATTCAATTAAACACTTCTCTAATTCTTTTAGTCACTATGCCCCAGTTCTTTGGAACTCTTTCCCCTTCCAAATAAGAAACAGTCCCTCTGTCGCATCTTTCAGGAAACACTTCAAAACCCAACTTTTCAATTTGAGTTTCCCAACTTAGTTTCCTTCTCTCTCAGTCCCACCCACAACTCTGGAACACTGACCTTGAACACAGCTCGACTCTCCTTATTAGAAATGATTTTTGACAACTAACACTCTGAGTTCCCCTTAGTTGGGAAGATATTGCGGCTGCAATGCAGTAGATTAGATTAGATTAGAGTACCTAGCATCCATATAAAACCTACTGCATGCTTGTAGTTATTTGCAGTCGGTTCTTTGATGTTACAGTAATGATAACTCTTCTTGGGCAAATATACCTTATTTGCAAGTGCAAATCTCTGCTCTGTACTACAAGGCTATGCTAATATTTTCCAACAATATTTGCAGCACACTTAGCTTACAACCAAGCATTAAGGTTACAGAGACACAACAATGATAATTGGCATGTACATTATTATCTGCGTGCATGCAGTATGGCTACAAAAGGATACATGTCTCAAAGAAAATTTATGAGAGTCTTGGGCACTTCCGTTTTACTTGCTAGTGTTGTAAGTGTTCCCATGACTTCAAATGACGTGTAATACACTCGCATGTATGTAAACCCATTGTGCACCCTGTAGCAGTTGCGGTCTGTTCTTGGGTATTCAAGAAGTAACACTGTTGTTGGGAGAAAACACCTTGTTTGTACATGCACATCTCAGCTGCCCCCTACCACTGTACTCACTTATTTTTGGCAACAATATTTGTAGCACACTTAATTAATAATGTTTTACAGAGGTCAAAGGTGACAGTTGAAGTTTAATTTTCCATTCAACAGCAAGGGTCATATTGGAAGAGGTCTTCAGGTTTATCACTTATCGGATTCGAACCCATACAAAGGTGAAAGCCTGTGATAAGACGCCAAACCTGCTAACCACTAGGGCGTTGAGGACCACACATTTAATACATTATACACCTTTAATGATTTTTGAATAAAAAAATGTCCATATTTTTTAATAAACCTCTTCAGGAATTCATCCTTTGAAGAAATAGAACTAAATCTTCTGCATCCTTAATGTTATGACATTGTGTTTTTGTTCAAGAGAACTCTACAAGTGTTTTAATGATAGCATAACAATAAAGGCAAAATTAATTACTGCGATGAACTGTAGCTCATTGTGGAACATTTTAAGCTGCTAAAAATGGTCATAAAAAATAAAAATATACCAACATGATGTATGCCTGTAATTGACACTGGTGAGGGTGGCTCCAGTGCAAAATACTGCAAACATCATTATAACTAGTTCCGGGCTGTTTAAACAATACACAGCAAACACGTCTCCCTTCTGCACTCCCAATTTAACAAGTCCACTGGCCACTCTCTTGGATGTGTGAATGATGTCATGGTAGGTATACTCTTTACCAGTGATGCCATCAATCTAAAACAGGTAACCATCAACAACTGTACATAACCCCCCAAAAATCAAAGCAATAAAAGTATTACTTTAACAGAACAGTTTTTGAACAGTTATGTAAATTACCATAGCAATCTTGTCTCTGTGTTCTGCGAAATACTCAAAAAACTTCCTCTGTAGGGCAACCTCTGCTACAGGAAGGGGTTCAAATGGGCTTGTGATTATCATTGTTAGGTCTGTATAGCTGATAATATATGAAAATAAGATAATGATTTAATAAAAAATAGTGCTTATATTATGTACAACAGAAATCAGTTTTTGTAATGATACAAACAAAACATCAATCTTTATATTTTAAAATGTATTTTATATATGCAAATATACACCATATGTTATGTAATATTCATACAGATATTTTGACATAACAACATACACAGAGGTTATTACATAGGTTCTGATAGGTTTACTTTTGTTTTAAAGGTTGCAATGTATATTATAACTATTGTAAACGAGGATAAGTGAACTAGGGTATTAATTGCACTGTCTTAAGGGAATATCTTGCACTATTGTTATTAATATGGCGGTTATTACTATTATCATTAGGGGACTCAGATGTGTAATGGGTAAGACACTTGCCTCTTACCTCTGACGTTGATGGTTTGAACCCTGGACGCAACCCTATTTTGGAAATTTGTCAGATTACATAATTTTGCCCAGCAATTTACAATGCAGAATCTTGACTAACTTGTTTGTTCTTGTTTCCTTTTATACTTTCGTTTATTCATTTCAGTTATTACTTTTTCAACAAAACATTTGTCTTATATGTAAATGTTACTTATTTGAAAACACCTTTCTTTCTGGGGTTTTCACTATTAGAAAAGTAGTAGATAACAGTAGCAGTAGTAGTAGTTGATAAACATTGATAAAACCATTCTTTTTGATGATTTATTTATTACTTCTTCTGACAACATTATTAAATTATTATATTTAATTAAAGTGTGCAGTGGCAGTATTTATTAAATCAGTAAATGGCATAAGTGTTTAAAAAACATTGGTTGGTGAATATATTATTTATCGTTTTGTGGTTTTGTAGACATAAAGGAATATTCATGTCAGTTTAATGCTAAACTTTATTGAAATAACATCTGTTCATTTTATACCAGATTGTAACAGTATTTAATATAAACAACATCTTAAGCCTTTACTAACCAGTAGTGTTCCAATTATCTTAAATAATAAATTGTATGGTATTCATACAATACCCAATATGTTATATGAGTCCAAAAATAATCCCTGTGGTTCTCATGTGGGTAAAATAAATGGTACTGCATCAAGATCAATAATTGAAGCTCCAATAATTCTCATCTGTAGTTACGATGAAATGTGAGTGAACTTTTGAGGAAAGAATTTGTTTGAAGAGTAAACGCCACCAGCTTCTATCTTCACATGAAACATCAATTTTCACACAGGAATATAAAAGACAAAAGTTTGAAACTGCAGCAGATCAGTGCTTGTAAAGAAAACCAATAAGTTTCCTTACTAAGTGTGTAACTAACGTATACAATATTTTAAAAATATTTTTTATTTATGTCAGCTCCTTTACACATTGACCATTACTTTGTATTTCTTAAAAAAACTTACAACTTACATTTGTATATACAAACCTTTAATGCTCTCAAAATTTACAAAATATTTTCAGATAGTGTCATTTAACTTTCATACCAGTATCTATAACAAAACCTTTGCAATAATTAAATATACTTTTAAATATTAAATATTATACATTTATATTAATTAACTTTGAATGCCTTGAAATCACATATTACTAGATTTCTACTAAGATAAACTGAAGGAAATTCATTATTGCTCCACTTTCAGACAAAATTATTTCCACTTTCTAACACTTGGAGAAACTACTCTCATTGACTTCCAAAAGTACAATTGCTCTAAAATGTGTCAAATTTCTTTCAACATTACAGACAGTATATATATGTTTTTGACTTCCTCAGAATACATGCAACAAAATAATCTTTGATCAGGTATTTACATAACCTTTTAGAGAAAGCATGGTTTAAGCTTGATTCACACCAGCATTAATCTATGCAAAGTTTATTTCAGACATGTTTAAAACTTAGTATAAATATACAGTGATTTACATCCTATTAAGTTGCAAATGTTTTCCAAGAAACTTGTGTTGAGAAGTATTTAATGTATATATTTTTTTTCAAAGTAGTTATTTTATTTGTGTCTGACCCAACCTTTATTTAGTTTATATCAACAGTCATTTGCAATACCAGGTTAATATATACAGAACAATATTCACACAGTTATACAAAGTCACACAGAACCTTTTATGTAGACAACTTGACTAACAGGATAAAAATAGACATAATTCCCCTTAGGTCAAAATTTTATTATTGAGGAATCACTGACACAATTTAAATTATGTTAAAGTTTGTGTACAGTATAATATTTTATAAGCTTCTTAGATAATCTGCACATACATCTTGTAAACCCTTGATTGGTCTAATTTTATATTGGTATGGTATAGGGGAATCATTTTCTATTTTCGAATGATGTAAGTACACAATAGATTGACGGTTCGTCTGAAGAATAAAATTCTTTCCATAAAGATACATATGAAACTTCTTGATGACCTACATCAGAACACTCTTTTTAATCACAGAATAGTTTAACCCACTCTGTCAACTTTTTCTGGTATAAGCCACTTGGAATTTCTGACTTACAAGTTATTGCAAAAGAATTGCTCCTAACCCTTCTTCAGACGAGTCTGTAGAATGAATTTTTTCTGCAGATCAAATAACAAAATGACAGCTTTGTAGTTACAAAACAGGTTTTGTCCTGACTCAGCAGCAGGTATTTGCCAATCACCTTTTTCACATATTCCATTTATTTACCCATTTAGTGTCTTTCAGTTTACAAAATATCTGAGCTGCCTGTATAATTACTTCAGTTTAAAAAGAGGTTATATGGTTTAACATGCTGTTATCTGTGCAAAAAACCCGGATTCTTCCATCAGGCTTTTGAAAAATACAAATGGGGATGCACATGGTGAAATGCATGGTTTAATTACCTTTATTTCCATACTCTTAACTTAAGAATTTACAACACTTTGCATATATTATAGGGTATTGGATATGGTTTTGATCTGACAGCTTCAGTATATTTCAGATCTATCTTATGTTCAACTAGATTTGTACATTTATCAGACAAAAATGTCTTTAAACTCAACTGCAACTGAGACAAGCCTCTTTTTTATGTTCACCTAAGTTTGAATTGATCGCTACATCTTTGTTTCTGTTTTTTTCAGTACAACTAAACTGAATTCCAACTTCTGAATTTTGCTCAACGTTAGCAGAAGAAACTACTTGTAGAACAGAGGATTCAGCTTTCCATGTTGTCAGACCATTGATGGTTTGGCATGGTGGGTCTTAACCTTGTTCTCACTTTCAACTCTTTAAACATCACCAAACACATCTACTATGTTATAGGGAGCTCGCAATTTTACTGACAGTTTCTTTTTCAGTTGGTAATAGCACCAGCAGAATCCCCCCATACAGGCCATAAGACAGTCACAACATCAGACTAAGGGTACTATGAATTTTATTCATACATTAACATTATTAAGAATACACACTACACTAATAAATATATGAACATGTCCCATAGAATATACAAATTCAATACAAATACAAATACAAACACTGACCACAAGATACACAATCTGATACACAATGGTCAATTTAATTATAACATAAATTTGCATCAAGTTATAACGCAGGTAAGGTCACCTTAACTCAAGAAAGTCGAGTTACTGACATACTTATAATAACAGCTACACAATACAAGGTAACCACTGAGACTTTAGAAGAGAATTTTTATGTACACAATACCTGACAATTTATTATATAATTTCACTTACATAACCTATAAGAGGACAAAGTATAAATAATTTTTAACAAGTACATTATGAAAAAACTCTCAAAAACCAACCAACAGTTGGTAACAGCACCAGCATTTTATCATTTTTTCCAAGATTTTGTTTTTACACTTCCTGCCAAAGTAATGTTGACCTTTTTGTTTACATTCTAGGTGATCCTCAGCTACCTTAGTATTCTCTTGTTTTTCTCTTAAAATCTACAATAAATTGATATGTGGCTTTATTTTCATTTAAATCAATATCAGTTGCCCACGAGTCTTTACTTATGGATACTCATGGATCCCCTGACTGTTCGTTCATACAAAAGCTAAACTGGGGCAAAACCTGTACTGGGCTGCCCTATATACATAAAGTACAGCTGCAAGATACCTATCCCATTCATTCATTCAGCTCATTCAGCTGAGACATAAATTCAGATCCTCTGTCACTCAAAATTTCACTTGGTACAGCTACCCAAGAAAACATCTCTATCAAATCTCCCACAGCATACGCAGTTTCAATGGATGAGATGACAATACCCTCTGGGTACTATTTGGGTGGCCCATCATTGTAAAGTTATTACAAGTTCTATGCTCAGTGATTGGGGAAAAGGTCATACTATGTATATAGCTACCAAGAGTATCAATTATTGACATTCTATCTAAAGGGACATGCGGTACCCTACCCATTGATGTAGTTTTCTGGTACAAATCATTAGACCTACAAAAGTTTACTTCACTTTGAGGACCTGGACAATAAAAACTGAAAATGACTCAATCTAAGGGTTTTGGAATACCTAAATGGTCAGTTAACAATGTTTTTTTTATTTTCAAAGACAAAGAAACCTTGTATTTACATTTTATTTTTATTTTTTTCTATTTTTTATTTACAAAAACATATTTGTTTAACAATCACCAGCTTTAAGAGAATGGAAGAGAGAGAGAGTACAACATATACACATCGATATCAATAATAATCTCTTTATTTTGTTTCCACTTTTATTAATACAGTAGAACATTGATTATCTGGCCTTCTATTATCCGAATCTCTGGATTAACTGAACGGAAATCATGTCTCCCTACATATAATGCACGGTCAAGCATGAGCGATAATACGAGATTTTACACAGTCTCGGAAACAATGAAATGCAGTGCTTTGTAAAACATATTATTCACAGAGATGCCTAACTTCTTTTATCTTTATTACCATTGTTATAATAGGGGAGGGATTAATTCAATTACACAACCCGGCTACACAACCTTTTTGATAATGCACCAATCAATGAAAGTTTGTTCGATTGGGTTTTGCAAATTTATAATCTCCTGGAGTAGGTTCATAGACTGACAACATGTAGAAAAGAAAAGACGTCAACAATGCATTACCAGGGGCCACAGTGACAGAGTGGTAACACTCTCGCCTCCCACCTCTCAGGCCAGGGTTTGATTCCCAGCACAGCCTCAAGTGGGAAAGCTGGTAGTTCTTGCCATTGGTCGACAGTTTACAGTACAGAACCCTGACGAACTGTATGTACTAGTTTCATCTGCCCTTCTAAGTACCCATCATGATATAACCTGTACAGTGTTGAAAGTGATGTAAAACCCCAAATAAATAAATAAACAATGCATTATCAATCAAACACACGTGTCACTGAAGGTGTGTTTCCTTGGGGTTTTACAATAAATAATCTCCCGGAGTTTTTCAATTGACAAAATGCAGGATGATTTTAATCTAGAATTAAAACGTCAACAATGCAATTACCAACCAAACACAACCAGCTCAAATCTGCATAATATTTTAAATAATAATAATAATAATATCCATGGATATGGAGCAAATAAATGACAATTGACGGGTCACTAATAATATATGATACAAATATATTTAATTATTTTATTAATGATCACCAACGTCTATGTTTATTGCATAAAAACGACAATTCTTTAATTATCACCCACTCGGCAACCCATAGACGGTGAATTTGGTTTTCTGCATTTATCCGAACCCCTCGATTAATAAAGACACAAGTGCTGTCTTTGCTTGTGTTGCACAGACGTTTAATCCAAGAGGCTTTTAATGCATGCAAGTAAAAGCCCATTTCTATAATATTAAGCCCACCTTGATCAATATTACCCACTCATGTCTCTCTTTTAATTTTGGATGTGTTACCCCATAAAAACTTTAAAAATATTTTATTGGCAATCCAATCTGCTTTATAGCAATTTAACGCTAGAAATGAGACGAGAGGAAGTACCAAAGCTTTAATAATCAATCTTTTACCTAAAAGTGTGAGAGATTTTTCCACATTTTAACATGCTTTCTATTTGATCTATTTTATCATTCCAGTTTTTTAATGCACTATTCTCTGTCATGTCCAACATAGATTCTCTAACTTTTTATGTTCTCAACACATTCCAAACATTTTATACTTTTGTGGCTACCTTTCAATGTCCCTAATAACATAATTTTTATCTAAGTTTTATCTAAGTTTAATTTTGATCAAGCTAACTGGCCAGACTGCTGCATTTTATTTAATAACTGAATCACCCGCATATTGAGAGATGTGGTGTGTGGTTTTTTTTGGAAGAATACTGTTTATTTTCAATCCCTTTTATTGATTTATCATCTCTCAGGATGATAAACAGAATTTCTACTGCCAAAATAAAAAAACAGAGCTGACAAAGGATAACCTTGTCAAATCTTTATTCGTCAAAATAATAGGTCTATAATTTTTAAACATGTTTCTGGTACTATTTCTGCAGCTGTTGCCAGGACCAGTACCACGGAGACGGCAGATAGAGTGTATGCTAAGTTGGGAAGGACTTTTTGGAGAGATACAATTTTAACCTTTCTCCTGAAACAGGCGAGAATTGGGACAGTATGCACCTCATCAGGCAAATGATTCTACACCTTAGGAGCAAAAGCACAGCTGTGGCCAAAGTGATTTTTTTATTTATGTACAGATGGACAGAATTGATGAACCTCCAAGAACCTTTATCAGGATGGTTCTATCCTGTACTATATCTTCCACAACAAGTAGACAAAAGAGGACCAAGGTAACTGGGATGACCATTGTGAAGAAACTTGTAAACTAGAGCGGCAGTTTTGAAGATACAGCAGAATTCAACTTGGAGCCAATGGAGTTGTTTGAGAATAGGAGATGCCCGTGTGTATTTGTTACAGTTTGTGACAATCCTAGCAAGTTTTGGATATACTGTAGTTTGCGCATGTTGAGACTGGACAAACCCTTGAAGACAGAGTTGCAGTAATCAAGGCGACTGGTCACCAAGGCACTGGCTGCCAGGATAGCAGTCTCATCAGTTAAGTGCTTGAGATCACGATTTGGATTAAGCATGTCTTACAAATATTGTGGACATGATCAGCAAAAGAGAAATTAGCATCAAACCAGACACCAAGGTTCTTTACAACAATTACCAAATATCCTAACTGGGAGATAGGGATCAATTTTCTTGAGTTGAGCATGGGGTTCAAAGCTGATAAACTCTGTTTTTTTCAGGATTTAATTTGAGCATACTTGACAACATCTATTTCTGAACATCAAAAAGACATGAATTCAGTTTGTCAAAAGCCAGGGCTACATTCGGCATAAAAGTGGTATTTGATGTCAGGATGCATTCCAATAACCTTACTCAAAGGAGTGGTGTATAAGGAGAACAGCAGAGGACCAAGGTCCGAGCCTTGTGGCACACCAAACAGCAACTCATGCAATTCAGAGAGGGTTGACCCAATTTTAATTGCTTGGAACGGTGGCTGAGATAGGATGTGAACCACTTCAAGGCTGTGCCGCACACCCCAAACCATGACTTAAGACAATTAAGAAGAGTAGTGTGGTCAGTTGTGTCAAATGCTGTCGACAGATCCAGTAAGACCAATGCAGTAGGCTCGCCCTATGACGGTGAGAGATGGATTTTATTTTTGATAAGCAGCAGGCCAGTTTCAATGGAGTGACCACTTTTGTATACAGATTGCCTAGGATTATCAAGATTGTTACTATTGACGTCACTGGTCAAGGAGTGTGCTGATATTCTCATCACTCCCATCAGTAAAATTGTAAATTATTCAATCAAAGAAGGTAGTTTTCTCAACTGTTTTAATATGGCACGTGTCACCTCCCTCCATAAGAAGCCCAGCATTGATGGAAATAGCCTCAAAAATTATAGGCCAGTGTCAAACCTTAGTTTTATATCAAAGCTTATTGAGAAAGTTGTGGCAAACCAGCTAAATGAATTCATTTCACACGAGGGTCTCTTAAATGTCAACCAGTCTGCTTATAAAAGTTCCCACTCCACTGAAACCGCATTGTTGAAGATTCAAAATGATATAGCTTTCTCAGTGGACTCAGGAAAGGCAGTGGCCCTGACATTATTAGACCTGTCAACGGCATTTGACATTATTGACCATTCCCTTTTACATGATTGCTTGCATGACTGGTTTGGTCTAGATGGCACTGTCTTGTTATGGATCAAATCGTACCTTTCAAACCGAAAACAAAAAATTATAATAGGTGATAGTTTCTCTGAAGCAGTAATTTTCCCTTTAGGAGTCCCGTAAGGCTCCATATTGGGTCCTCTCCTTTTTACCCTTTACACTAGTCCCCTCAGTCAAGTTATTTCTAAATTCAATGTTGCTCATCACCTATATGCTGATGACACCCAGATCTACTTCGCAATTGACTCCAGGAACTTTGATTCTAGCATGGAAGAGCTGACCGAGTGTCTCAAGTCAGTACAGGAGTGGATGGTTGGTGTTAAGCATAAAACTAAACCCAGAAAAAAACGAATTTATCATCATAGGTCAGAAAGCCACTAGAAAGTCACTTGCACCAAATTGCCCTGTTCCACTCCTCCAAAACAACATCTCTCCATCGGTGGAAATAAAGAATCTGGGTGTTATCTTTGACTCAGACAACTCCTTTGACAATCATGTTGCCAAGGTTTGCCGAGCATGTTACTATCATCTTCGTGATTTGCGACAAATTCGCAAATTCCTAAGTAATGAAACTGCAATACTTCTGGCTAACGCTATAGTCAGTAGTCGTCTGGACTACTGTAACTCTTTACTTTATGGGGTAAGCAAGTTCAACATAGCTAAGCTACAGAGAGTCCTCTTTGCCTCATCATTTTCAGACTTGACAAAATGAGTCATGTTACACCATTTTTGAAAAAACTCCACTGGCTGTCAATTCAACATCGTATCCTTTTTAAGTATAATCTCGTGGTATTATATGCTATCAATCTTTCACAGTCCCCATATCTCTCAGCTTTAATAAGATCAAGCAGTCTTACTCGTGGCAACAGGCTATCTGTCTCCTCAATCCGCCCTAAGAAGCACATAGACAGGCATTGCTTTGCAGTAGCTGCACCAGCTGAATGGAACAAGCTGCCACAAACTGTCAGATCTGAGCAAACAATAGATCGGTGCAGAAGCCAGCTAAAGACACACTTGTTTAGGCTGGCATACCCCCCACCTTACTTATACCCTGGCGGGCGCTTTTTAGATGTCGACCCATGTCCCTGGACTCTCCCTTCTTGGGCATAAGCGCATTAGAGGATTTGTATCAATTTTGCGCTATATAAATCCTACTATTATTATTATTATTATTATGTTGCATGAGCTGTTTAACAACTACCAGCTCTACCAAATTTGACATGAAACATAGTCCTGATACGGGTCGATAATTTCACAAATCTTCATTTGGAATTGATACTTTCTCTTTGAGGGGAGTGACAACCGCCTTCTTCAATTTTTGAGGAAATACACCCCCAACTAGTGACAAAATAACAAGTTTTGTAATTGACGGAAGTAAAATTTCCACACAATCTTTTCAAAGACCTGTCAGCGGAAATTTTGATGTTTTTAGTACCTCGTTCTCCAAGACCTCATTGAAGCAAGGTAGGTTGGGAGGTGTACACATGGTTGACATGAATGCTGTCAAAAAGGCTGTGAATATTTCATGACTACTTTTGATTTTTTGATGAAAGAGGGAAGCATATTTGTTTCCTAGGGATTTCTCATACTGATCAGGAGGGAGAGTCATCTCTTGACCCTTATCGTGGACATAACAAAGTGTATGCCATAGCTTCTTTGGGTCATGGCTGTTATCACTAATGATGGTGCTGTAATATTCAGCCTTGTCTCTATTTATGATTACATTGCACCATACAATATGTCTGCACAATCTACTTCTTCCCAACTGAGATCTATCCTTATGCCACATGCTAATTGACTGCTCAAATTGACGTCTGATAGATTTGGCCCTATGATATGAATCGGATGGCCATCCAGCTGTTGCTTTCTTAGCTCTTTAGCTCTATCACTTGTGCATGCCTGTTTAACACGCCACCAAGGTCACTAATATACTGATCATACAGGTCATCAGCCGTGCTAGCAGGAGATGTGACAAAGAAAGTGTTTGCAAGATCTTTGCAAAAACTCGCATGTTGATTTTATGGTACCTGTGGTAAGAAATACTGTCAACCTTTGGTGTCACAGGACATGCAATATCCATATGATATTTCACCAGTGCATGATCTGAGGCCATTTCACCAACTGTCACATTGTTGACAAAAAAGGATTTGCTTGGACTAAGTATCAGATCCAGTATATGACCATGCAAGTGGGTAGATTTATTAACATTTTGGGCAAGATTAGAGGCATCTAATTGAGAAATTTTCTTTGGTCGATGCAATCTGTATCCACAGGGACATTGACGTCTCCAGAGATGATGAAGGAGGAAGTGAGAGGTGACAGAAAACCACAGAAAAACAGGAAATCATCAAGAAAGACAGAGGAACATGAACCTGGGGTGCTATAGACACAAGCCACAACAATGGATTTTGAATGAGTGACAATTGATATGACAATGTTTTCGAAACTGGAATGTGTTGCTTCATCAACAGTCTTAGCAGGCAAGTTTTTCCTGGTCAGGAAGCATACTCCACCACCACGACCAGTTTTCCAGGGCCTATGACTGAGTTGAAAGAAGCCAGCTGGACTTACAGACATCAGTAGGCTGTCGGTATCAGACATGTGAATGTGATTTCTGCAAGAGCCTTTTTGTCAAGATTATTTGAAACAATTGTGTCATTAATCAAGGGATCCTCATTCCTAATGGAATAGCAGTTCACAAAGCCAAAGTTTATAGGACCTGGATTAAGGACAATGTCACCAGATAACAGCAACAGAATTGGAAGACACATGACATTTGCATGTGCCCGGAACTTATTTGAGAAAATTTTGCAGGAGTAATCCCTGACGGGCAGGAACACAAAGGGCACAGAGAGACTAAGAGTGACTTTGGTCAGCCACTTTCAGCCAAATGAGGAGACTGCAGCAGAGTAATATACACCCAGCAAAATAAGTGATTGGAGTGACTCATGATAAATGTCCCTAGTAAGCTCACATTCGAATCTTTGTCCCATAGGCGACTCATGGGCACCCTATCCACCCCAATAAGCCTCAGAATCTTAAAACTGCCCGCAAGATAGCCACAATAACATATATAACACAAGTACAATACAACAATGCAAACAAAAAGGTTACTGGAATAACACTGTGCAAGATAGAATAAAATAGGAATGGTAGACCAATAGTTAGACAGTGACTCAATAATTCTAAATAAAGTGGGCTACAATACACACTTTGAAGGAAATGGGGGATAAGACAGCAATAAACCACATAAAAGGGTAATAAAGTCACAAGATGGTATTAATAGTAAGTTGGACAGTCAAAAGTTAATTCCCGGTAAATCAGCGATAATACCCAATTAGGGGTTAATGAGAGAGCATACAGCAATAAAGTACATAAAGTGGTAATAAAATTGAAACACGGTGTAATATAACAAGAATTTAAATAAGTGGACTGGGAATGTGTACTAATATGCTGAAATGGTGAAATTGAAGTTTATAATTTGTTTTATCGAGAAAACAATGTTTCAGTGTCTCTAATTAAGAATTATTTTACCTTAACTTAAAATAAGTCCCATGTTGTAGTCTTTTTTGATGCATTGATTAGAACATTCTTGTGTTAGCTGATCAAATATATCAGTTATTTTGTCACAATGATATTTATTTTGTAAGAGTTTGGGCCAGGTTAGACTTCATTGGATTTTAATGTTAATGTCACCCCTTTGTGGTCACCGACTTGTGCATTAATAATCAAACTTTCTCCTGAAAGTCTTTTGACACAAAAATATAGTCAATTCTACTTTTTATGTTTGAGCTGCTGGCACTTTACCATGTGTAAATAGTATTGCTACAAGGATTTTGGTTTTTCCAAATATCAAATAGTCATAAATAATTTACAAGGGGTACCAGTTCCCTCGAACAAGGATAATTTAAACCAGATTTTCTTTATTTATTGCAGTATTAAAATAACCTGTAAGTACTACAAAGTAGTTTTCTGAAATACGGCTGTGTATCCAATGTTCTAAACCTGCAAAAAACTGCTTTCGATCTGATGTATTATATGGTGTATAAATGTTTATTAAATTGCAAATATCATCATCAATTTGAAGTTAAATTACAACCGTTCTTCCACTTTCATCAGACGTTTTCTATGATGTTGCATCTTAAATGTTTTTGACAAGAATACAAACACCTCTAGAATGAGATGAATCAGTAAATGAGTGCACTACTTCTCCTTCCCACATTCTATTAAATTCTGACACTCAATATGTCTCTTGTATACAAACTATATCAAATGTCTGATCTCTAATACTCTGAAACAATGCCCTATGCTTAGCTGTGTTTCTTAAATCTTTTACATTTAAGGAAAGGATATTTAAGTTTTCCATTCTCATCCTGACCAATTTTATATTGTACATTTCAGATTAATCACTTTACCGGTTAATTAATTTGTCCCTATTTTTGCATGTTTATCCTTATATAACTGCTCTCAGATTTAAAAGGGAAAAATCAGAGTGTCCCTTTTAGGCATAAAAATTCAGCATTTTGATACTTTTGCTGCAAAAGGCTATAAATATTTCCTACATTTACCCTAGTTTGGTGAATCAGAATGCACAGAATCTGCAAATATTCACTTTTTTGAAAAGGACGCTTCCTTAAAACTGCAAATTTTCACTTTCTAAAAAGGACGCGTCCTTTTCACAGAAACTGCAAATCTTCACTTTTGTAAAAAGGACGCGTCCTTTTCACAGAAACTGCAAATCCTCACTTCTCTGAAAAGGACATGTCCTTTTCACAGAAACTGCAAATCTTCACTTTTCTAAAAAGGATGCGTCCTTTTCACAGAAACTGCAAATCCTCACTTTTCTGAAAAGGACGCGTCCTTTTCACAGAAACTACAAATCTTCACTTTTCTAAAAAGGACGCGTCCTTTTCACAGAAACTGCAAATCTTCACTTTTCTAAAAAGGACGCGTCCTTTTCACAGAAACTGCAAATCTTCACTTTTCTAAAAAGGATGCGTCCTTTTCACAGAAACTGCCAATCTTCACTTCTCTGAAAAGGACGCGTCCTTTTCACAGAAACTGCAAATCCTCACTTTTCTGAAAAGGATGCGTCCTTTTCACAGAAACTGCAAATCTTCACTTTTGTAAAAAGGACGTGTCCTTTTCACAGAAACTGCAAATCTTCATTTTTCTAAAAAGGATGCGTCCTTTTCACAGAAACTGCAAATCTTCAATTTTCTAAAAAGGATGCGTCCTTTTCACAGAAACTGCCAATCTTCACTTCTCTGAAAAGGACGCGTCCTTTTCACAGAAACTGCAAATCCTCACTTTTCTGAAAAGGATGCGTCCTTTTCACAGAAACTGCAAATCTTCACTTTTGTAAAAAGGACGTGTCCTTTTCACAGAAACTGCAAATTTTCACTTTTGTAAAAAGGACGCGTCCTTTTCACAGAAACTGCAAATCCTCACTTTTGTGAAAAGGATGCGTCCTTTTCACAGAAACTGCAAATCTTCACTTTTGTAAAAAGGACGTGTCCTTTTCACAGAAACTGCAAAGCCTCACTTTTCTAAAAAGGACGTGTCCTTTTCACAGAAACTGCAAATGCTCACTTTTGTGAAAAGGACACGTCCTTTTCACAGAAACTGCAAATCTTCACTTTTCTGTAAAGGACACGTCCTTTTCACAGAAACTGCAAATCTTCACTTTTCCGAAAAGGACGTGTCCTTTTCACAGAAACTGCAAATACTCACTTTTCTGAGGACACATCCTTTTCACAGAAACTGCAAATCCTCGCGTTTCTAAAAAGGACGAGTTCTTTTCACAGAAACTGCAAATCTTCACTTTTCTAAAAAGGACGCATCCTTTTCACAGAAACTGCAAATCTTCATTTTCTAAAGAGGACGCGTCCTTTTAACGGAAACTGCAAATCCTCACTTCTCTGAAAAGGAAGCGTCCTTTTCACAGAAACTGCGAATCCTCACTTTTCTGAAAAGGATGCGTCCTTTTCACAGAAACTGCAAATCTTCACTTTTGTAAAAAGGACGTATCCTTTTTACAGAAACTGCAAATCCTCACTTTTCTAAAAAGGACGTGTCCTTTTCACAGAAACTGCAAATCCTCACTTTTGTGAAAAGGACATGTCCTTTTCACAGAAACTGCAAATCTTCACTTTTCCGAAAAAGACGTGTCCTTTTCACAGAAACTGCAAATACTCACTTTTCTGTAAAGGACGCGTCCTTTTCACAGAAACTGCAAATCTTCACTTTTCCGAAAAAGACGCGTCCTTTTCACAGAAACAGCAAATACTCACTTTTCTGAAAAGGACACATCCTTTTCACAGAAACTGCAAATCCTCGCCTTTCTAAAAAGGACGTGTCCTTTTCACAGAAACTACAAATCTTCACTTTTCTAAAAAGGACGCATCCTTTTAATGGAAACTGCAAATCTTCACTTCTCTGAAAAGGACGCGTCCTTTTCACAGAAACTGCAAATCCTCACTTTTCTGAAAAGGATGCGTCCTTTTTACAGAAACTGCAAATCTTCACTTTTGTAAAAAGGACGTGTCCTTTTCACAGAAACTGCAAATCCTCACTTTTGTGAAAAGGACATGTCCTTTTCACAGAAACTGCAAATCTTCACTTTTCTGTAAATGACGCGTCCTTTTCACAGAATCTGTAAATCTTCACTTTTCTGAAAAGGATGTGTCCTTTTCACAGAAACTGCAAATACTCACTTTTCTGAAAATGACACATCCTTTTCACAGAAACTGCATATCCTCGCCTTTCTAAAAAGGACATGTCCTTTTCACAGAAACTGCAAATCTTCACTTTCCTGAAAAGGACGAATCCTTTTCACAGAAACTGCAAATCTTCACTTTTCTGAAAAGGACGCGTCCTTTTCACAGAAACTGCAAATCTTCACTTTTCTGAAAAGGATGTGTCCTTTTCACAGAAACTGCAAATTCTCACTTTTGAAAAAAGGATATGTCCTTTTCACAGAAACTGCAAATCTTCATATTTTTTTTGAAAAGGATGTGTCCTTTTTACAGAGACTGCAAATCTTCACTTTTGTGAAAAGGACCAGTCGCTTTCATAGACACTGCAAATCCTTACTTTTCTAAAAAGGACGCATCCTTTTTTTCTAAAAGGTGAATATACTTTATTTAGACAATGTTCCCTCTGTTAACAATCAACTAATATTGTTAATTTAACTAGACTTATGCCACTCGCTTTATTGCGAGCCAGCAGTGTATCCCTGAACATAGCAAACCTGTAGAAGCAATAATAAAAGACATAGAGGCTGAAAATTCCTGAAGTTATAAGCACTTTTTGGCTGTCCTCATTTGACCTTGAAGGAGGGACACAAGGTCAAATTTGACCACATCAGAAGATTCCAAGCCCATGATTTCCTATAAGTTGGTTTCACATTGCAAACTTCTGGGACCAATAATAAGTGAGTTATAAGCACTTTTAAGTTTGGCTATGCTCTTTTGATCTTGAAGGAGAGGCCCAAGGTCAAATCTGACCACACCAGAAGATTCCTAGCCCACATTTTCCTTTTGGTTGATTTGCACATTGTAAACCTCTAGGACCAATAAAAAGAGAGTTATAAGCACTTTTAAGTTTGGCTATCCTTGTTTGACTTTGAAGGAGGGGGCCCAAGCTCAAGTCTGACAACATCAAAAGATTCCTAGTCCATGATTTCCTAGAGATTGGTTTGACATTTCAAACCTCTAGGCCCAATAATAAGTGAATTATAAGCACTTTTGCAATAGTTTTCAAGTTAGAACTGATTTGCTAAACAGTGAGACCCTCAAAGTAGCTATTACTCGGCTATGCAATGAGCTACAGGTCTGCAATTTTACTATGTTATAGCTGACCCAAAAGTAGCTGAATAACATATTTAAACAAAATTATCTAAATGCAATAGTTTTTAAGTTACAAGTAAACATTTTTGAGGTTTTTGACTCCCCAGAGCATAATTTTGACTCCTGGGCTTAAGGTAGCTATACTCGCTTGATTTTGACCCCAGTCCTACAAAACAGATAGGGTGGTGAGACTTAACTCATACCCACCAATTCAAGCACTAAATATAACATAAATCTGAAAGAAACTGTGCCCTACAGCTTGAACACAAACAATAGTTAAAATTTTTGATGTTTTGACTCCCCAGAGCATAATTTTGACTCCTGGGCTACCAAAACCATAGGGTGGCCAGATCTCTGCCACAGCAAGCCACTTGCATTGACATTGACATTTTTAAGATTCTGGATCCAGATATAAAAACTTTATTATTGTTCAATATGATAATGCAATATATATGTTGTCAATATACTGTCTTATAAATGAAATTTTGATGAATCATTTTTACTCCAATTTATCCTTCTTCAAATTATTGCTACTTTCATAATCAGATACACAGGGATCACAGTTTTAAAAAGGTTTTATTCCTGTACATTCCGAATGTGGTAAGTTCTGTGTTATCCCCATCATTTTTGCTACTTGTTATATTTTTATTATCATCAGGATAATCTAAATTATCTGCGTATGCAAAGGAAAATAACTCTGCACACTAAAAATGTATGTTTCTATACACACATAGAGCATTCTCAGTTTACTTAGGGCAAACAGTTTTGACAAGTGAAATTTGCAAATTTAATAAGTAAATTAAATTTTTATAAGTTAATACCCTATCCAATGGACAATTTGCTAAACCGGTTGGCGCAGACCAGCCCGCCAAACATCAGAAAAAGACATCCTGTGTTTCCACCGGCTGGCCGGTCCGTAGTACAGTGCACTCCCCAGATGGCGCCTCGTACTTCCTTCCTGTCTAGACAACCTGAGGTCATAGCATCTTTTTCGTTGTCTAAACCTCTTAGACCCCTAGTAAGCTGATAGCGGCGTCGGTGGGTATAAATACATAATAATAATAATAATTAAATTTGCAATTTTATTGCGTTAATACATCCTATCCAATGGACAATTTGCTGAATAACTACCGCTTGGTCGGCGGGTAAGTTACTAGGGACATATGTGAACTCATAATAGCAAATTTTAACCTACGGTCTAGGCTGACTTTGTCAGGAGACCAATAGGCCCAGGCCTGGATTGACCTTAAGGTCAGGAAACCCTGTAAGGTCATGGTCAGTTGCCAGCAGCCGGTTACCCGGGGCTATACCAACATCGCCCCCCCTTTTTAACAGACCTGCTCTGAGGTAGGGGGAAGAGAGGGATGAGTTCAGTCCCAGAATGTCAATAAACCTCCCAAAGGAAGCACATCACATTTTTTTACTATGTACATGTAGAAAATGTTTATACTGTGTACATATATACAAATCTCCTCAATCTAAGGGCCACCTGTGGATCTGCTGAGCAGCCACTACCGAGCCCAATTAGTAAAGCTCCGAGTCAGCCCAAGCCACACCCTTCAGATAGAACTGTGTGAGGGTATTATGTGACTTCAGTGGCAGGCTGACAAGATTGGATCTAAGGAGACTCCCGACTGGAAGACCTTAGGAGCAGCAAAGGCCCTGACATCATGGGTTTTAACCTGATGTAAAGAGTGGGCCTCCTGGTCAGAGAGCTCATAACATAGGATCACAGTCTGCTTGATCTAAGAGGAGATAGAGGCAGATGTCTTTGTCAGAACCTTTCTTAAAGGAGACAAAAGAACCACATCCTTATTCTACTTGAGGTCTGAGGTCCTGTCCAAATAGTAGCGCAATGCTCTAACCGGAAAAAGGGACCAGTCAGACTTGAGGGATCTATCCAGATAAGGGGGCCAGGGCTGTTATAACCACTGGGGCCACACTGTCTGGACCCTCCTGACCAGCTGATTCTTGGATAGAAAGCTGGGTAATGGATACAGGGACACCATTGACCAATTGGATTCATGGATTGGTGTCTAATATTTTTGTTTTGCCAAGCATGAATCTCACTTCTGCGTTTGCCCGACCCAAGGGCCAAGAAGAATACCGTCTTGAAGGTCAAATGCTTCAAGGAGGCCTCCTTGATTGGTCCAAACGGAGCCTTATTCAGTTGGTGCAAAACCAGTGAGAGGTTCCAGGAGGGTATGCCCCTCCTGCCTTTGGGTCTGTCTCTGTGGAAACTATCCAGGAGATGAGCAAGATTTTTGTCCATGCTGATGTTGAAGGGTGAATTTCCCAGTTTATCAGCAATGGCTGATCTGTAACCATCAATGGTGCTGGGCTGTATCTTCCTGTCCTCATAAGGTACATAAGGAAGTCAGCAACTGACTTTACAGGGGTACCCTGAGGTCCACCTGATTAGTGACGCACCACTTGTAACAATGGTCCACTTTGCCTCATAGACTGATCTGGTTGATCCCTTTTGAGGAGCCTCAATTCTTGCTGCCACCGCCTCAGCGAAGCCCTGCTCCTCGAATGCTGAGGCTCCAGGAGCCTAGCATCGAGATTAAGATTTGTCAGATTTCTGTGAGGGATCTGATTGAATGGTTGTGTCAACAGGTTGGGCAGATTGGGCAGGCTCAGTGGGATTTGGCTGGACATGGCCACTGGATCGCAAAACCAAGGCATGATGGGCCACCCCAGAGCAATCAGAATGATTCTCTTGTATGGGGAGTCCTGCAACATCACCGCTTTGCCCAATATGGCTGATAGTGGGAAGGTGTATGCTTCCTGATCCTACCATGGCAAACTGAGCGCATTCACTGCTGTAACCAGGGGATCCGGTACCGGTGACATAAACAAGGGCAACTTGTTGTTGAACTTCATGGCAAATAGGTCTATTTGAGGCCGGTGCCACCTGTTGCATATTGCTTGGAAGGCCTCCTGAAGGAGAGACCACTTTGTTTGGGTGGTCTGGTCTAGCCTGGATAGCTTGTCTGCGACCACACTCAGCCAGCCTGGAATGTGTCGGGCTTTTAGAGTTACTTGATTTCTGGCGCACCAGGTCAAGATTCTCCATAGTAAAGCACAAAGTTGGCCCAACCTCATGCCTCCTTCCCTGTTTATATATGACACCACTGTGGTGTTGTCTGTCTCTACAAGTACTATCTTGTGTATACAAAGGTCTTGGAACTCTTGTAAGGCTAGAAAGACTGCCTTGAGTTCTAGGTAAGTGATATGCAACTTGCTTTCCAGGAGGGACTAGGTGCCTCCTGCAGTGTGTTCGTTTAAGTGAGCAGCCCACCCTGCTTTTGATGAATCTGTAAAATTTGCAGATCATGTTTTATTTGGGTGTAATGATTGGCCTGTAAGGACATTGTCCTCTTGCAACCACCCTTGTAAATGTGGGTGCAATCACTTTGGTATTGGAATCACCTTTTCTAGTGACTCTGGTACCCTCCAGTTGTTTTTGAGATGCCACTGTATGGGTCTCCTATGAAGTCGGCCTAGGTGAAATTGCTTTCCTGTGGCTGTTAGTAAAGCTATCAGACATGAACTGCTGGACCGGACAAACCGGTAGTGACAGTATTTCTAGTATTTTGTCCTGAAGGTTCTGCCAATGGTCCGGTATAGGTATATATTTTTTTCGTGCTGGTTATTCAGGTCTGTATTTGTAAAAGTGAAATCTATTATCTCTCCAGTCAAGTCCAGCACTGATAACAGGCTGTTGAGAGGTGTGATAAGGGAAGGTTGCCTGGCAGTAGCTGGGGACACTGTCATATCTCTAAGGCCACTGATTGGTCTAAGAGTTTTCTCTAACCAAATCTACCTTAGGAAGTTCTGTCTGGTACCAAGACTCCATAACCGGTAATTAACTGTAAACAGTTAAGTCTCTGTAACCGGCACAAAAAACTGGCAGGCTGGGGTCACCAATGAATTTAGACAGCTACTGGTCTATATTTAGCTGGCTTTTTCTATGTAACCAGTTGGGGTGAAGCCCTGTACAGTAGGGACTGTGTAGCCAGCACCCTGTTAGTAGACTTGTAACCGGTAGGTTGAAGCAAGTGTACAAGGCTGTGTAGCCAGTACCAGTCGGTACACTTTGTAACCAGTTGTTGAAACAAGTGTACAACTATCTTTTGTGTTGAATTCAGCTTGCTGTAGGTTTCCTCCATTGATTAAAGTATTTCTTTAATCGCACTGTCTTATTTGTAGATTTGACAGTTGCTGGGAAAGCCCTTGTGATCTATTTTTAGAAGCCCTTGTTGTTTGGCGTGTCACATGACCAGTCTGCTGGTAGGAAGGACACGCGATTGGCTGATTGGAGATGACGTCAGTGGTCACGTTCTAGTGTGACACTTAACCGGCAACTGTCCACAAAACCTCACTACCGACAACAAAGCCGGGTCCGCATAGCAAGGACTGGAGTCACAGTAGACGTGAGTTCTGAAGAACGCACTTCCGACCTTCCTGGTGATTAGGTAGGAAGGACACGCAATTGGCTGACTGGATAGAAGAGCAAAGAAGTCGGTACCAGTGCGCTCTGAAGAAATCTGAAGAATGCATCTCTTGCCTGGGGAATTCCTTCCATTTACAGTGTTCAAAACTACGTAGACTGAAGTTCCCCGTGATTTCTATTTGTACGTAGTACTAGAAAAGACGTTTCTATGGTGACTGTAGCTGGAAGGTTACAGAAGGAACATTCAAACAAAAGATACGGATAAAAATACTTGTAAGTAGTATATTCATAATTCCTCAATATTGTCGATCTGCCCCTAACAACCCAATGGTTGAGTGGGAGGAAAATAGAAAAATGGCTGCCTTTATATTTCGCTTCGTAACTGCCATATCATCAACACTAAATTGAGTCAGCTAGGGAGCGTTTCCAGCAGATTTCTAAATGTATATCCGTGCTTGATCAGTAGGCAACACTTCTACACTGAACATATCCACATATAAGGTTGAAAATCCGTCATAATGCACACTTTTCCTTAAAATATCTGGAGATGTTGAAAACACGTCTGCACAGTACATGCGCCAAACGAAAAAGATGCTATGACGTCAGGTTGTCGAGACAGGAAGTACGAGGCGCCATCTGGGGAGTGCACAGTACTACGGACCGACCAGCCGGTGGAAACACAGGACGTCTTTTTCTGACGTTTGACGGGCCGGTCTGCGCCGACCGGTTTACCAAATTGTCCATTGGATAGGATGTATTAACGCAATAAAAAGGTAATTTCAAGTAAAAAAAGTCAGCTGTAGAATCATAAATACTGGATTGTTTTTCAAAAGAGTGGTATTTATGCAAACTCAATGTTTAGTTCAATGTTTAAAAGCCTAAAATATTAGTATGTTTGATTTGACGCTACTAGTGGTGTTGGACCAGTTCACGCCCATTTACCAATTCACGCCCACCCCTACATTAATTAAAGACAATTACTGTTACACAATAAATTACCAATGTATATGATCAATTTTATAATTATCTATGATGAGGTAAATCTATTTTCTATTAAAAAGTATAAATCTTTAAGAAAACTGAGGGTGGGCATGAACAGGTACATGGGCGTGAACTGGTCCACCACACCTAGGCCTTTCAGACATGATAACTTTGAAAATATTAGAATTGTTTCAACAAAACAGTTGTCCTTGTATTAAAACTTTTTGGTGTCATTTTCTACAGTATCCTTTGGTCCATTTTATTTTGTCCAGTTTGTTTTTTGTGCAATCCTCTGAATGTAATGGTTTCTAGAAGAATATATCAGCTACAAGTATAATATGTCCACACACATATACTATTGAAAATAATTTTACAGTACTATTTGTTTTTTGTTGCATTCAAAAATAAGGGACAAATATGTTTTTGAGAAAAAAACATATATATTAGAGAAAGTTAATGATTAAAACTCACCTCATAATTTGTTTGATTCCAAAACAATATATTCAAAAGCAACAGTATATAGTAATTCTGATAAGTCACATTAAACTTATATTAAAACCATATTTTATATGTTCACTTTTGTTCCATTAAAGAGTGAGCAATAATACTTGATAATTATATCATGCAATAAAGAAAACCATTAACTCATCAAAACTCCACTGCAGTATGTTGATATCTGTCTCAACTACCAACAACAAAAAGTACCCAAAAGTGCACACACACACTATTTAATCAAATACTCATCTTTAATCATAACAGTCTAGAGAAAAAGTGCTGGAAAGTGGCGGGATTTCAGCCACAGTTAAAAACCACAGGGGTCACTCAAATTACTCTGAAGCATGCCTGCAGATTTGTCAAAACAAACACGATACTTACACTCATACCAATGTACTTGTTTTGAGGGTGGATTGTATTTGTTGTACTATTGATATACTGTAAATATAAAAGAGACTAGAAATCACTTGTAGAGTGCAAAGCCCCACCAGGGGCGGCATATCTGAAAATAATGGATTTTTTTTGTATCCTGCATGTTATCCAGATCTTTCCCAAAATTAAATCATTTCTTCCTTTGGTGGGACCTTACTCACATAAACAAACAATTTGTGCCCATGAATGAGCCCTGTATCAGCTGACTGTGTTTTGAGTTTTAGAGTAGAAAGGAAAGCAGAAAATTTTTATGTTTCTATACAGGACAGAATATCCTTTGGCTTATATACATGTCGTGACAGAATTTCAAATCTGACAGAATTTTAAATTCTGTCGACAGAACTTCCAACTGCAAGCCCTGTTGACAGAAGTTCCAATTGGAAGTTGAGTCAAGATATTTGTACAGAATTTCAAATTCTGTCAGCAGAATTTCAAATTCTGTCAGCAGAATTTCAAATTTAGTCAAAGTACTTCCAATTGAAAGTTCTGCGGATAGAACTTCTAATTGTATCCAGCATCCGGTGGATACTATGGATTTCGCTTCGATACGCCGACGCAGTGTGTAGAGAGATTTCACCTTTACCGCTGTAACAAAAAAAATATTATAGCTAGCCTTCTCAAATTTGCAGGATATATTCATAACTATAAAATCTTGCCTGGGAATATTTTTGGCCTCATTTTGAAAAACAAGATGGCCGCCAGGGACATTTATTCGACTTTAAACAAGGACTTTTGTTGGCCATATAGAGCAAAGGGTATTATAGGTAGAGATCTCAAATTCACAGGATATGTTCCCCATTATGAAATCTTGACTGGGAATATTTTTGGCCTCATTTCGAAAAACAAGATGGCTGCCACAGGTGTTTCTTTTTTAGTCAGGAAAAGTGCTTATATCTCCTTTATTATTGGTCCTAGATGTTTGAGATGGTAAACCAACCTATAGTAAATCATGGGGTGGGGATCCTTCAAGGTCAAACGAGGATAGCCAAACTTAAAAATGCTTATAACTCGCTTATTATTGGTCCTAGAGGTTTGGGATGGTAAACCAACCTACACAAAATCATGGGCTGGGAATTTATTGCTGTGGTCGGATTTGACCTTGGACCCTCATTCAAGGTCAAACGAGGACAGCCAAACTTCAAAGTGCTTATAACTCGCTTATTATTGGTCCTAGAGGTTTGGGATGGTAAACCAACCTATAGGAAATCATGGGCTGGGAATCTTTTGGTGTGGTCGGATTTGACCTTGGGCCCCTCCTTCAAGGTCAAACGAGGATAGCCAAACTTATAAGTGCTTATAACTTGCTTATTATTGGTCCTAGAGGTTGGGATGGTAAACCAACCCATAGGAAATTATGGGCTGGGAATCTTTTGGTGTGGTCAGATTTGACCTTGGACCCCTCCTTCAAGGTCAAACAAGGATAGCCAAACTTAAAAGTGCTTATAACTCATTATTATTGGTCCTAGAGGTTTGGGATGGTAAACTAACCTACACAAAATCAAATTTGAAGTTCTCTCATGTCATGTCATTTTATACATAAATATATAAAATTTGACTTGAGCTTTTTCTTCAAGGTCATTGGTTCTAATATCCGCATTTTGGTGTTTTTGACATATTGTTGGATATTTACATTTAATAACTCTCTGTTACTGGCCATATGGGTTCAGATTTCCAACAAACCTGTTGGAAATCATGGACTAGGAATCGTATGGAATGGTCAGATTCAACCTTTGACCCCTGCTTTAAGGTCAAAGTGTGTTTGCAAAAAGGCTTTGTATCTTCTCCATTATTGGTTCTGAAATGAAAACAGCCTATAGGAAATCATGGGCTGTGAATTTTTAGAAGGATCAACTACTCCAAGGTCCTCTTTTTATCTGCAGAGTCAACTGGCGATTTTTCTACTTGAATTTCTGCGTAAAACACAAAACTGGCGATTTGTCTACTTGAATTTCTATGTAAAACACACAAAAAAAAGAAAAAAAACACATTCATCTATGAAACCTTGCATTTTAGATATAGTTATTTGCATAAATGGAAAAACATATTATACACAGGAAAATGTTCATTTCTACAAAATCATTAATACCCATTGGGACACTTTGTTTTTGCTGTTGAAAAACAATTTCTTTCTCTCTTGTGAAGCAATACTCTAGTTTTGGTTTCTATTGCAAATCCAAGTCCATGGCTGAGTAGATTGACACCAGTAGCTGATTGCAGTAAAGTATTTACGACTACAAAATGACTGGGGATGTCACGTTTGGGGATGCATTGCATTGAAACGTAATCTCCAGTTACTGTTGGAGTAATTGCAAACACAAACAGATAAACAAATGCACAAAAAACATAACCTCCTGATGGATGTAAGGAATGAATTAATTTTTTCCCTTAATAAATTTGATTGTACATATGTGGTTTCCAGTGTGAAATAGATTGGGAAATATCTGAATCATGTTCCAGATACCCCAAAAATCCCACATTTTCAGAAATTCTACCAAGCGGAGGTCTGCACTATACAAGCACTTCTGGTTTAGTTTGTAATAAAAGGGTAAAATTGGCATGCTAATTATGTTAGGTATTGTATGATTAAGGTTACTAAAAATGTACTCTGGATATATTGACTGATGTAGGTTTTATAATCACTTGTTTTTCTTTTTTCCAGTGTGTCAGTGTAACACTGACAAGTCAAGAAAATAGTTGAAAAGACAGTTTACTGCAAGTATCTTATACACCAACATATCTGTGTTATCAAATGAAAGAAAACACAACCTGACAACTGACAGCAATAAAACTCAGTGGGGTATGACAGGGAGGGTCATGGGGAGGGGAATGAATTAAAGGGAAAACTTTACACTTTTTCCCTAGACTGATAAGACTCTCAACTCAGTCCCAGAAAATATACATCTCAACACCCCAATTCTGCAGGAAGGCTTATCCACTGTTATCTACTCCCCCACTGAAAGTGTTTAGGTTATCTGAAAACCATCTATTTAATAGCCCATCATCTGCATATGTGTTTTGTCATTGTAACTGACTCTTTCACACAAGATATTTTGCCAGTACTAGAAAAAACAAGTACTATTGTTAAACCACATTTAGCTGTTGAATATATGTTTATAAGAGAAGCATGTACCATTTCAATTGCATTTTACAGGTACACATATTTACTGATATAGAGATAACTGTTTCATGTAATTGGTTCATTTGCATAATAGCAGAGAAAAATATATAAGATATATGATACATAAGATATAAAAACCAAACAGGAAATCAAAACATTACATTAGATGCTAGTGACAAATGGACCTATATCTCTGTGTGTATAACATGATACATTAATATGAAAATTAAAAAAAAAGTATTGCTTACCAATGAAAAGAAAGAGGAATTGTTTTTGCACGGCAAAAAACGAACCTCTCAATGAGCAATAGCGATTTGACCAAAATCACTATATCTTCCTCTGTTTAAGATAATTGTGTTTTTTTTTTCGTGTTCCACAAAAATTCATGCTGGCTGCAAAAATGGGTTTTCAAGAGCAGTTTATTGAAAAAAATGGGCACATGAGCATTCTTCTGGGCCAAAAATTCTGTTGAAATCGCTTTATTTAGTGAAATGCATGGGCGGGTGGGCATCTGGGCGGGCGCGGGTGAAAAATTTGTCCAGGCTGTATCTCAGAAACTGTAAGGTGTAAGAAATTGATACTTAGTAAGGAAATTGGTTAGAGGGTGTAGGTGTGCAGAGTCATGGTGTGACCTGCATACCCTGCAGACCACAAATTTGGTCCAAATTGTTCTATTTTACACAATTTCCAAGATAAATGCATTATTGATTTTATGCAGAAATTCAAGAAGCCCAGCAAAAATGGCAGGAAACGCTTTTGGCAAAAATGGCAGATGACTATGTGTATACTCTTCAGAAGTGACCTAGGATAAGTGACATGTCCTTTTCACAGAAAGGACAAAAAGGGATCTTGTAATGTGATCAGATTTCACCTTGGGCTCCTCCTTCAAGGTTAAGTGATGGTTGAATGGCTTTGGTGAGTTTTTTTTCTGGTGGATACAATTTGCATCGGTTCTCCGATGCGATATTTCTAGTTTTTTTGGACGTTGGCCGGATGCCTTTGACCTCTCAAGATAGCATTCACTTCCACATGGTAAGCTTGTGTAGCTTATAAAAACTACTTTTATTACGCTACAATAGCTTACCATGTGGGACTTAATGCTGATCTCGGATGGCCACAGACATCAGGGCCAATGCCTTAGAAAAAAAGACATTTATTGTTGGCCGTAGCCTCTCGCTGTCGTCACGTGATAACTTCTGACCAATCGCCCTACTTTCTCATTGGCCACGTTGAACTGGTAGCAGTTTGTAAATTTACAGACATTTTCATTTATTTCTCAGCCTTTACTTATTGTTGGAGGTTCTTTTTTTGATATTTCTTTTATTATATAACATAGATCATTCTGTAAAATTTTTATTTTGACAGGATAAGTTTTCCTCGGTACAGGCACTTTACATTGCACATATTTTATTGCGTTTCTCGATCTTTTGGGCGAAGGCAACGGGGATTCCATCACTGCCTCAAATGCAGATCTCGAGAGTGCTGCTGACAATCTTTTTACCTCACCCCCCCCCCCCATCCTCAACCACTTGTCTTTAGTTCCTTACCTCTCAAAACTCCAGCCAAGTCTGTCCCACCCACCCCAGGTACAGCTTTACAACAAAAAATTCAAACAAATCTTGAAAAATCCCTGGGAGATTCCTTAAATATCCATTTACAGCAACAAATGGGTTCCTTTCAGGCATCCAAGTTGGAAGCTTTTCAGTCACTTCGAGAGGAGTTGACTGCTAAAAAGCAAACAGAGGTAGATCAGACCTTGTTTCGTGCTTCCAAACCTGGTACTTCCAGTAATTCTGCTGTAAATCTGGACCTACCCCCTCCGAGACCTAGTACTAACATTCAAACCGAGGCTATGGATGTGGACTACGGTCCAGCACTCCCTCCTCGCCTAGTACTTGACCAGCATGATCCCTCAGATCAGTACGTTGCTCCCTCTGAACTACCACCGAAAGAGGTCTCGTACTCAAACAAAAAGCAAAGCCACTCTTGTAGTAGGCAGGAAATTGATCCGGGATCTGCCTCGGACCAACCATATGAGGAATCCGATGAACCTCGGATCCCTTCTACCACACCTAAAAAGCACTCTGATAAGAGTAAACACAAGTCAAGGTCCAGATATGTGTCATCTTCTTCAGGGGAGGATCAGACACAGGTGTTCTAAGCCCTCTAGGGCTCAGCCCTCAGGGGCTGTTTCTGATCAAGACCTTCCACAACATGATCCAGACCCTCCTTATTTTAGGGAAGTAGCTCTGTCTGACATGCCCTCACAGTACGCTGAAGAGGTTGACACTTTTAGGCGTATTCTTTCCCTCCCTGACCCCAGGGAGTCTATGCCTAGATCTTCAACTTCAGTCATGGGGCTGGATGATGAAAAAGGCCATCAAGAGCTCAGACCTAGAGGTCCTTCCTATATTCTGCCCCTCAGCTCAGTTATCAAGGACGCCTTTGATAAATTTCAACATGACTTTAAGGCTGCTAATTTACCCGAGGGTAAATATGTCAAGCCTCCTCCTTCCACTTCTAAGTGGTACAGGGTGGGACAGCCCTGTTTTCAGGACAAAATTCAGGAGTTGAATACGGACTTTGCCAAGATCTGTATTACTCCTAAACCCTCTGGGGCCCCTATGGGAAAGGTCCCCCTTCCAGTTCTCAAGGAATTGGAGCATCAGGCTAGACAAAATATCTCAACCCTCAATTTCACTGCTGCCTTTGCAAAAACTTCTTCTTCTTGCAATGCTTCCCTGGAGAAGTGTCAACATAGCATTAAGTCAACTGTCAAGAAGATCAAGTCTCAGATTCAAAAAGGTGCCAATCCTGAGAAAGCAGCAAAGCGCAGATATGAGGAAGTCGCTGAGTACATGGATTTTTGGAATAAGACGATTCTTATTCAACACAGGGCCCTCACATGTCTCAGCAAATCCCTAGCCCATATTCTCCAGAGGGAGTTATATTCTATGGCTAATATCGGCTTGCTCAGGCGCGAAGCCGAGATGACTCTCTTACAGCCACAGTTGGGGGAAACGAGATGCCAAGAACTTAGGAACTCGTCCTTTTGGGACCCGTCCTTGTTAGAGTCTCAACTTGTGAAGGAAGGTCTTTACAGGTCTTTACAATGATTGTAAAGGAAGTGAAACTAATGGCCCTCTCAAGAGGACTCAGAATTCACCAATACCTGGACGACTGGCTGATCAGGTCCCAGTCTCAGGAGGAAGCCCAAGTGAACACTCAGGCAGTGGTAGACCTAACCCAGTCCTTGGGGTGGATAATAAATCAGGAAAAATTAGAACTGAATCCTACTCATGTGTTTTCGTTCTTGGGCTACGAATACCATCTAGATTAAGCCCTTGTAAAACCCACTCATGAGAGATGGCTCAAACTTCAGGATTTGATCCTACGCCTCAGTCAAAACGTGTTTTGACTGCAAGATGTTTGATGTCGCTAATTGGGTTGCTAGCCTCAACGGAGAAAATGGTCCCGGAGGGACGCCTTCACATGAGGTCCTTTCAGTTTCATCTCAAGTAGCTCTGGAGATATCGCCTGTCACTGGAAAGCTCACAACACATTTACAAATTTTTACCTAAAAGACCTTACTTGGTCAGACACCGACAACGATATGTATCTGGGACCCGTAGTGGCGGCACAACAAGTCCTAGATCCTTCCCCTCAGACCAGTTGTCCTCGGAAAGAAAAAAAGGGGGGGGCACATCCGTTACAACCAAGTCTTCAGGAGTCTCTCCCAGGATCTAGGTATTCTTTTACCTTCAAGATGTTATGGGTAAGGTCTTTTTTGTTTTTTAGTTTATCAAGTAATTTGTATTAAGGACTTATTAAGTTGTCATTAATCTCATATTCAGGTGGCGGGGCCACGGTGGCAGAGTGGTAACACTCTCGCCTCCCACCTCTGTGGCCGGGGTTCGATCCCCGTCATGGTCGTAAGTGGGAAAGCTGGTAGTTGCTTGCCATTGGTCGGCAGTTTACAGTACAGAACCCTAGCGAACTATATGTACTGGTTTCCTCTGCCCTTCCAACTACCCATCATGATATGACCTGTACAGTGTTGAAAGCGATGTAAAACCCCAAATAAACAATAAACATATTCATGTGGCAAAAAATTTATGAGAATTCCAACCATTGGGCTGGTCTATCACTCGTGAAGGGCCCTTAGGGACCCTTAGACCTCTAAGTGAGCACTGCTGCACTCCGTCCTACAACGGACATAGATGCTCTAAACATAAACTGGACGAACCTCACGGCCTATGCTTATCCCCCTACGGCTCTCCTTCACAAGGTGATCCAAAAGATCAAGCAATGCCATTGCCTGATCATCGGCTGGCCAGGGATGCCCTGGTTTTGGGACCTAGTGCAGCTCTCAACAGAGATCCCACTACAACTCCCAGTGTCAACGACCCTACTCAAACAGTCCCACAAATATGTGTTCCACAACAACCCACAACAGCTGAACCTCCACGCCTGGTGTCTAGGAGTGGACAACTCCAAGAACAAGGCTTCTCTGTGGAGGTGGCAGAGAGAATTGCTGCTCCTCAGCGGACATCAACAAGGACCATCTACAAGTCAAAGTTGGCCCTATTTGAAAAATGGTGCAGAGAAAATTCGGTGGATTTCTCCACTCCATCTGTGAAACAAATTTCAGATTTTTTCATGTACCTGTACCAAGACCTAAATAGGCGCCCCTCGACCATTGATGGTTACAGGACTGCAATCGTTGACACTTTGGGCCCAACAGCCCACCATATTGCACATAATGCAGACCTTCATAGGTTACTCTCCAGTTTTCACAGGGATTGTCCAAAAAGTTCCAGAAATTTACCTAAGTGGAACCTTTCTGTTGTCCTCAACGAGCTCACAAAAGCACCCTTTGAGCCCATGAAAGACACAGACCTCAAACATCTTACTCTCAAAACTGCTTTCTCGCTAGCTTTGGCCTCCGGCAAACGCCGTAGCGAAATCCATGCCTGGGTCGCAAACAAAGTATCTAATCTAGGCCAATGGGAAAAGGTCGCCTTGTTCCCTTCTTCTGATTTCATAGTCAAAAACCAACTAGCAAGAGAAGGTTCTCAAAGTGTGTCTCCGGTGACTATTCCTGCTTTGACTACCATTGTAGATAGACAATTTAAAGAAGACAGGACCCTGTGTCCGGTGCGGGCCCTGAGGTATTATCTGGACCGAACCAAAGACCTGAGAGGGTCTCGTTCCCTCCTTTTCATCTCCTTTAAGAAAGGACATACCTCAGACATCAGACCCGCTACTCTCTCTTCCTGGTTGAAACAAACCATCCTACTTTGTTATAAACAAGCAGACCAACAAGCCTTGGACCTGGATCAAGTTAAAGCGCATGACATCCGGGCCTTCGCGGCCTCTAAGGCCTTTTACGGTGGGGTGTCGGTGGACCAAATCATGCAAGCCTGTCACTGGAAAGCTCACAACACATTTAATAATTTTTACCTAAAAGACCTTACTTGGTCAGACACCGACAACAATATGTATCTGGGACCTGTAGTGGCAGCACAACAAGTCCTAGATCCTTCCCCTCAGACCAGTTGTCCTCGGAAAGAAAAAAAGGGGGGGGGCACATCCGCTACAACCAAGTCTTCAGGAGTCTCTCCCAGGATCTAGGTATTCTTTTACCTTCAAGATGTTACGGGTAAGGTCTTTTTTGTTTTTTAGTTTATCAAGTAATTTGTATTAAGGACTTATTAAGTTGTCATTAATCTCATATTCAGGTGGCAAAAAATTTATGAGAATTCCAACCATTGGGCTGGTCTATCACTCGTGAAGGGCCCTTAGGGACCCTTAGACCTCTAAGTGAGCACTGCTGCACTCCGTCCTACAACGGACATAGATGCTCTAAACATAAACTGGACGAACCTCACGGCCTATGCTTACCCCCCTACGGCTCTCCTTCACAAGGTGATCCAAAAGATCAAGCAATGCCATTGCCTGATCATCGGCTGGCCAGGGATGCCCTGGTTTTGGGACCTAGTGCAGCTCTCAACAGAGATCCCACTACAACTCCCAGTGTCAACGACCCTACTCAAACAGTCCCACAAATATGTGTTCCACAACAACCCACAACAGCTGAACCTCCACGCCTGGTGTCTAGGAGTGGACAACTCCAAGAACAAGGCTTCTCTGTGGAGGTGGCAGAGAGAATTGCTGCTCCTCAGCGGACATCAACAAGGACCATCTACAAGTCAAAGTGGGCCCTATTTGAAAAATGGTGCAGAGAAAATTCGGTGGATTTCTCCACTCCATCTGTGAAACAAATTTCAGATTTTTTCATGTACCTGTACCAAGACCTAAATAGGCGCCCCTCGACCATTGATGGTTACAGGACTGCAATCGTTGACACTTTGGGCCCAACAGCCCACCATATTGCACATAATGCAGACCTTCAGAGGTTACGCTCCAGTTTTCACAGGGATCGTCCAAAAAGTTCCAGAAATTTACCTAAGTGGAACCTTTCTGTTGTCCTCAACGAGCTCACAAAAGCACCCTTTGAGCCCATGAAAGACACAGACCTCAAACATCTTACTCTCAAAACTGCTTTCTCGCTAGCTTTGGCCTCCGGCAAACGCCGTAGCGAAATCCATGCCTGGGTCGCAAACAAAGTATCTAATCTAGGCCAATGGGAAAAGGTCGCCTTGTTCCCTTCTTCTGATTTCATAGCCAAAAACCAACTAGCAAGAGAAGGTTCTCAAAGTGTGTCTCCGGTGACTATTCCTGCTTTGACTACCATTGTAGATAGACAATTTAAAGAAGACAGGACCCTGTGTCCGGTGCGGGCCCTGAGGTATTATCTGGACCGAACCAAAGACCTGAGAGGGTCTCGTTCCCTCCTTTTCATCTCCTTTAAGAAAGGACATACCTCAGACATCAGACCCGCTACTCTCTCTTCCTGGTTGAAACAAACCATCCTACTTTGTTATAAACAAGCAGACCAACAAGCCTTGGACCTGGTCCAAGTTAAAGCGCATGACATCCGGGCCTTCGCGGCCTCTAAGGCCTTTTACGGTGGGGTGTCGGTGGACCAAATCATGCAAGCCTGTCACTGGAAAGCTCACAACACATTTACAAATTTTTACCTAAAAGACCTTACTTGGTCAGACACCGACAACAATATGTATCTGGGACCTGTAGTGGCGGCACAACAAGTCCTAGATCCTTCCCCTCAGACCAGTTGTCCTCGGAAAGAAAAAAAGGGGGCGGCACATCCGCTACAACCAAGTCTTCAGGAGTCTCTCCCAGGATCTAGGTATTCTTTTACCTTCAAGATGTTACGGGTAAGGTCTTTTTTGTTTTTTAGTTTATCAAGTAATTTGTATTAAGGACTTATTAAGTTGTCATTAATGTCATATTCAGGTGGCAAAAAATTTATGAGAATTCCAACCATTGGGCTGGTCTATCACTCGTGAAGGGCCCTTAGGGACCCTTAGACCTCTAAGTGAGCACTGCTGCACTCCGTCCTACAACGGACATAGATGCTCTAAACATAAACTGGACGAACCTCACGGCCTATGCTTACCCCCCTACGGCTCTCCTTCACAAGGTGATCCAAAAGATCAAGCAATGCCATTGCCTGATCATCGGCTGGCCAGGGATGCCCTGGTTTTGGGACCTAGTGCAGCTCTCAACAGAGATCCCACTACAACTCCCAGTGTCAACGACCCTACTCAAACAGTCCCACAAATATGTGTTCCACAACAACCCACAACAGCTGAACCTCCACGCCTGGTGTCTAGGAGTGGACAACTCCAAGAACAAGGCTTCTCTGTGGAGGTGGCAGAGAGAATTGCTGCTCCTCAGCGGACATCAACAAGGACCATCTACAAGTCAAAGTGGGCCCTATTTGAAAAATGGTGCAGAGAAAATTCGGTGGATTTCTCCACTCCATCTGTGAAACAAATTTCAGATTTTTTCATGTACCTGTACCAAGACCTAAATAGGCGCCCCTCGACCATTGATGGTTACAGGACTGCAATCGTTGACACTTTGGGCCCAACAGCCCACCATATTGCACATAATGCAGACCTTCATAGGTTACTCTCCAGTTTTCACAGGGATCGTCCAAAAAGTTCCAGAAATTTACCTAAGTGGAACCTTTCTGTTGTCCTCAACGAGCTCACAAAAGCACCCTTTGAGCCCATGAAAGACACAGACCTCAAACATCTTACTCTCAAAACTGCTTTCTCGCTAGCTTTGGCCTCCGGCAAACGCCGTAGCGAAATCCATGCCTGGGTCGCAAACAAAGTATCTAATCTAGGCCAATGGGAAAAGGTCGCCTTGTTCCCTTCTTCTGATTTCATAGCCAAAAACCAACTAGCAAGAGAAGGTTCTCAAAGTGTGTCTCCGGTGACTATTCCTGCTTTGACTACCATTGTAGATAGACAATTTAAAGAAGACAGGACCCTGTGTCCGGTGCGGGCCCTGAGGTATTATCTGGACCGAACCAAAGACCTGAGAGGGTCTCGTTCCCTCCTTTTCATCTCCTTTAAGAAAGGACATACCTCAGACATCAGACCCGCTACTCTCTCTTCCTGGTTGAAACAAACCATCCTACTTTGTTATAAACAAGCAGACCAACAAGCCTTGGATCTGGTCCAAGTTAAAGCGCATGACATCCGGGCCTTCGCGGCCTCTAAGGCCTTTTACGGTGGGGTGTCGGTGGACCAAATCATGCAAACCTGTCACTGGAAAGCTCACAACACATTTACAAATTTTTACCTAAAAGACCTTACTTGGTCAGACACCAACAACAATATGTATCTGGGACCTGTAGTGGCGGCACAACAAGTCCTAGATCCTTCCCCTCAGACCAGTTGTCCTCGGAAAGAAAAAAAGGGGGGGGGGGGGGGGGGCACATCCGCTACAACCAAGTCTTCAGGAGTCTCTCCCAGGATCTAGGTATTCTTTTACCTTCAAGATGTTACGGGTAAGGTCTTTTTTGTTTTTTAGTTTATCAAGTAATTTGTATTAAGGACTTATTAAGTTGTCATTAATCTCATATTCAGGTGGCAAAAAATTTATGAGAATTCCAACCATTGTGCTGGTCTATCACTCGTGAAGGGCCCTTAGGGACCCTTAGACCTCTAAGTGAGCACTGCTGCACTCCGTCCTACAACGGACATAGATGCTCTAAACATAAACTGGACGAACCTCACGGCCTATGCTTACCCCCCTACGGCTCTCCTTCACAAGGTGATCCAAAAGATCAAGCAATGCCATTGCCTGATCATCGGCTGGCCAGGGATGCCCTGGTTTTGGGACCTAGTGCAGCTCTCAACAGAGATCCCACTACAACTCCCAGTGTCAACGACCCTACTCAAACAGTCCCACAAATATGTGTTCCACAACAACCCACAACAGCTGAACCTCCACGCCTGGTGTCTAGGAGTGGACAACTCCAAGAACAAGGCTTCTCTGTGGAGGTGGCAGAGAGAATTGCTGCTCCTCAGCGGACATCAACAAGGACCATCTACAAGTCAAAGTGGGCCCTATTTGAAAAATGGTGCAGAGAAAATTCGGTGGATTTCTCCACTCCATCTGTGAAACAAATTTCAGATTTTTTCATGTACCTGTACCAAGACCTAAATAGGCGCCCCTCGACCATTGATGGTTACAGGACTGCAATCGTTGACACTTTGGGCCCAACAGCCCACCATATTGCACATAATGCAGACCTTCATAGGTTACTCTCAAGTTTTCACAGGGATCGTCCAAAAAGTTCCAGAAATTTACCTAAGTGGAACCTTTCTGTTGTCCTCAACGAGCTCACAAAAGCACCCTTTGAGCCCATGAAAGACACAGACCTCAAACATCTTACTCTCAAAACTGCTTTCTCGCTAGCTTTGGCCTCCGGCAAACGCCGTAGCGAAATCCATGCCTGGGTCGCAAACAAAGTATCTAATCTAGGCCAATGGGAAAAGGTCGCCTTGTTCCCTTCTTCTGATTTCATAGCCAAAAACCAACTAGCAAGAGAAGGTTCTCAAAGTGTGTCTCCGGTGACTATTCCTGCTTTGACTACCATTGTAGATAGACAATTTAAAGAAGACAGGACCCTGTGTCCGGTGCGGGCCCTGAGGTATTATCTGGACCGAACCAAAGACCTGAGAGGGTCTCGTTCCCTCCTTTTCATCTCCTTTAAGAAAGGACATACCTCAGACATCAGACCCGCTACTCTCTCTTCCTGGTTGAAACAAACCATCCTACTTTGTTATAAACAAGCAGACCAACAAGCCTTGGACCTGGTCCAAGTTAAAGCGCATGACATCCGGGCCTTCGCGGCCTCTAAGGCCTTTTACGGTGGGGTGTCGGTGGACCAAATCATGCAAGCCTGTCACTGGAAAGCTCACAACACATTTACAAATTTTTACCTAAAAGACCTTACTTGGTCAGACACCGACAACAATATGTATCTGGGACCTGTAGTGGCGGCACAACAAGTCCTAGATCCTTCCCCTCAGACCAGTTGTCCTTGGAAAGAAAAAAAGGGGGGGGCACATCCGCTACAACCAAGTCTTCAGGAGTCTCTCCCAGGATCTAGGTATTCTTTTACCTTCAAGATGTTACAGGTAAGGTCTTTTTTGTTTTTTAGTTTATCAAGTAATTTGTATTAAGGACTTATTAAGTTGTCATTAATCTCATATTCAGGTGGCAAAAAATTTATGAGAATTCCAACCATTGGGCTGGTCTATCACTCGTGAAGGGCCCTTAGGGACCCTTAGACCTCTAAGTGAGCACTGCTGCACTCCGTCCTACAACGGACATAGATGCTCTAAACATAAACTGGACGAACCTCACGGCCTATGCTTACCCCCCTACGGCTCTCCTTCACAAGGTGATCCAAAAGATCAAGCAATGCCATTGCCTGATCATCGGCTGGCCAGGGATGCCCTGGTTTTGGGACCTAGTGCAGCTCTCAACAGAGATCCCACTACAACTCCCAGTGTCAACGACCCTACTCAAACAGTCCCACAAATATGTGTTCCACAACAACCCACAACAGCTGAACCTCCACGCCTGGTGTCTAGGAGTGGACAACTCCAAGAACAAGGCTTCTCTGTGGAGGTGGCAGAGAGAATTGCTGCTCCTCAGCGGACATCAACAAGGACCATCTACAAGTCAAAGTGGGCCCTATTTGAAAAATGGTGCAGAGAAAATTCGGTGGATTTCTCCACTCCATCTGTGAAACAAATTTCAGATTTTTTCATGTACCTGTACCAAGACCTAAATAGGCGCCCCTCGACCATTGATGGTTACAGGACTGCAATCGTTGACACTTTGGGCCCAACAGCCCACCATATTGCACATAATGCAGACCTTCATAGGTTACTCTCCAGTTTTCACAGGGATCGTCCAAAAAGTTCCAGAAATTTACCTAAGTGGAACCTTTCTGTTGTCCTCAACGAGCTCACAAAAGCACCCTTTGAGCCCATGAAAGACACAGACCTCAAACATCTTACTCTCAAAACTGCTTTCTCGCTAGCTTTGGCCTCCGGCAAACGCCGTAGCGAAATCCATGCCTGGGTCGCAAACAAAGTATCTAATCTAGGCCAATGGGAAAAGGTCGCCTTGTTCCCTTCTTCTGATTTCATAGCCAAAAACCAACTAGCAAGAGAAGGTTCTCAAAGTGTGTCTCCGGTGACTATTCCTGCTTTGACTACCATTGTAGATAGACAATTTAAAGAAGACAGGACCCTGTGTCCGGTGCGGGCCCTGAGGTATTATCTGGACCGAACCAAAGACCTGAGAGGGTCTCGTTCCCTCCTTTTCATCTCCTTTAAGAAAGGACATACCTCAGACATCAGACCCGCTACTCTCTCTTCCTGGTTGAAACAAACCATCCTACTTTGTTATAAACAAGCAGACCAACAAGCCTTGGATCTGGTCCAAGTTAAAGCGCATGACATCCGGGCCTTCGCGGCCTCTAAGGCCTTTTACGGTGGGGTGTCGGTGGACCAAATCATGCAAGCCTGTCACTGGAAAGCTCACAACACATTTACAAATTTTTACCTAAAAGACCTTACTTGGTCAGACACCAACAACAATATGTATCTGGGACCTGTAGTGGCGGCACAACAAGTCCTAGATCCTTCCCCTCAGACCAGTTGTCCTCGGAAAGAAAAAAAGGGGGGGGGCACATCCACTACAACCAAGTCTTCAGGAGTCTCTCCCAGGATCTAGGTATTCTTTTACCTTCAAGATGTTACGGGTAAGGTCTTTTTTGTTTTTTAGTTTATCAAGTAATTTGTATTAAGGACTTATTAAGTTGTCATTAATCTCATATTCAGGTGGCAAAAAATTTATGAGATTTCCAACCATTGGGCTGGTCTATCACTCGTGAAGGGCCCTTAGGGACCCTTAGACCTCTAAGTGAGCACTGCTGCACTCCGTCCTACAACGGACATAGATGCTCTAAACATAAACTGGACGAACCTCACGGCCTATGCTTACCCCCCTACGGCTCTCCTTCACAAGGTGATCCAAAAGATCAAGCAATGCCATTGCCTGATCATCGGCTGGCCAGGGATGCCCTGGTTTTGGGACCTAGTGCAGCTCTCAACAGAGATCCCACTACAACTCCCAGTGTCAACGACCCTACTCAAACAGTCCCACAAATATGTGTTCCACAACAACCCACAACAGCTGAACCTCCACGCCTGGTGTCTAGGAGTGGACAACTCCAAGAACAAGGCTTCTCTGTGGAGGTGGCAGAGAGAATTGCTGCTCCTCAGCGGACATCAACAAGGACCATCTACAAGTCAAAGTGGGCCCTATTTGAAAAATGGTGCAGAGAAAATTCGGTGGATTTCTCCACTCCATCTGTGAAACAAATTTCAGATTTTTTCATGTACCTGTACCAAGACCTAAATAGGCGCCCCTCGACCATTGATGGTTACAGGACTGCAATCGTTGACACTTTGGGCCCAACAGCCCACCATATTGCACATAATGCAGACCTTCATAGGTTACTCTCCAGTTTTCACAGGGATCGTCCAAAAAGTTCCAGAAATTTACCTAAGTGGAACCTTTCTGTTGTCCTCAACGAGCTCACAAAAGCACCCTTTGAGCCCATGAAAGACACAGACCTCAAACATCTTACTCTCAAAACTGCTTTCTCGCTAGCTTTGGCCTCCGGCAAACGCCGTAGCGAAATCCATGCCTGGGTCGCAAACAAAGTATCTAATCTAGGCCAATGGGAAAAGGTCGCCTTGTTCCCTTCTTCTGATTTCATAGCCAAAAACCAACTAGCAAGAGAAGGTTCTCAAAGTGTGTCTCCGGTGACTATTCCTGCTTTGACTACCATTGTAGATAGACAATTTAAAGAAGACAGGACCCTGTGTCCGGTGCGGGCCCTGAGGTATTATCTGGACCGAACCAAAGACCTGAGAGGGTCTCGTTCCCTCCTTTTCATCTCCTTTAAGAAAGGACATACCTCAGACATCAGACCCGCTACTCTCTCTTCCTGGTTGAAACAAACCATCCTACTTTGTTATAAACAAGCAGACCAACAAGCCTTGGATCTGGTCCAAGTTAAAGCGCATGACATCCGGGCCTTCGCGGCCTCTAAGGCCTTTTACGGTGGGGTGTCGGTGGACCAAATCATGCAAACCTGTCACTGGAAAGCTCACAACACATTTACAAATTTTTACCTAAAAGACCTTACTTGGTCAGACACCAACAACAATATGTATCTGGGACCTGTAGTGGCGGCACAACAAGTCCTAGATCCTTCCCCTCAGACCAGTTGTCCTCGGAAAGAAAAAAAGGGGGGGGGGGGGGCACATCCGCTACAACCAAGTCTTCAGGAGTCTCTCCCAGGATCTAGGTATTCTTTTACCTTCAAGATGTTACGGGTAAGGTCTTTTTTGTTTTTTAGTTTATCAAGTAATTTGTATTAAGGACTTATTAAGTTGTCATTAATCTCATATTCAGGTGGCAAAAAATTTATGAGAATTCCAACCATTGGGCTGGTCTATCACTCGTGAAGGGCCCTTAGGGACCCTTAGACCTCTAAGTGAGCACTGCTGCACTCCGTCCTACAACGGACATAGATGCTCTAAACATAAACTGGACGAACCTCACGGCCTATGCTTACCCCCCTACGGCTCTCCTTCACAAGGTGATCCAAAAGATCAAGCAATGCCATTGCCTGATCATCGGCTGGCCAGGGATGCCCTGGTTTTGGGACCTAGTGCAGCTCTCAACAGAGATCCCACTACAACTCCCAGTGTCAACGACCCTACTCAAACAGTCCCACAAATATGTGTTCCACAACAACCCACAACAGCTGAACCTCCACGCCTGGTGTCTAGGAGTGGACAACTCCAAGAACAAGGCTTCTCTGTGGAGGTGGCAGAGAGAATTGCTGCTCCTCAGCGGACATCAACAAGGACCATCTACAAGTCAAAGTGGGCCCTATTTGAAAAATGGTGCAGAGAAAATTCGGTGGATTTCTCCACTCCATCTGTGAAACAAATTTCAGATTTTTTCATGTACCTGTACCAAGACCTAAATAGGCGCCCCTCGACCATTGATGGTTACAGGACTGCAATCGTTGACACTTTGGGCCCAACAGCCCACCATATTGCACATAATGCAGACCTTCATAGGTTACTCTCCAGTTTTCACAGGGATCGTCCAAAAAGTTCCAGAAATTTACCTAAGTGGAACCTTTCTGTTGTCCTCAACGAGCTCACAAAAGCACCCTTTGAGCCCATGAAAGACACAGACCTCAAACATCTTACTCTCAAAACTGCTTTCTCGCTAGCTTTGGCCTCCGGCAAACGCCGTAGCGAAATCCATGCCTGGGTCGCAAACAAAGTATCTAATCTAGGCCAATGGGAAAAGGTCGCCTTGTTCCCTTCTTCTGATTTCATAGCCAAAAACCAACTAGCAAGAGAAGGTTCTCAAAGTGTGTCTCCGGTGACTATTCCTGCTTTGACTACCATTGTAGATAGACAATTTAAAGAAGACAGGACCCTGTGTCCGGTGCGGGCCCTGAGGTATTATCTGGACCGAACCAAAGACCTGAGAGGGTCTCGTTCCCTCCTTTTCATCTCCTTTAAGAAAGGACATACCTCAGACATCAGACCCGCTACTCTCTCTTCCTGGTTGAAACAAACCATCCTACTTTGTTATAAACAAGCAGACCAACAAGCCTTGGACCTGGTCCAAGTTAAAGCGCATGACATCCGGGCCTTCGCGGCCTCTAAGGCCTTTTACGGTGGGGTGTCGGTGGACCAAATCATGCAAGCCTGTCACTGGAAAGCTCACAACACATTTACAAATTTTTACCTAAAAGACCTTACTTGGTCAGACACCGACAACAATATGTATCTGGGACCTGTAGTGGCGGCACAACAAGTCCTAGATCCTTCCCCTCAGACCAGTTGTCCTTGGAAAGAAAAAAAGGGGGGGGCACATCCGCTACAACCAAGTCTTCAGGAGTCTCTCCCAGGATCTAGGTATTCTTTTACCTTCAAGATGTTACAGGTAAGGTCTTTTTTGTTTTTTAGTTTATCAAGTAATTTGTATTAAGGACTTATTAAGTTGTCATTAATCTCATATTCAGGTGGCAAAAAATTTATGAGAATTCCAACCATTGGGCTGGTCTATCACTCGTGAAGGGCCCTTAGGGACCCTTAGACCTCTAAGTGAGCACTGCTGCACTCCATCCTACAACGGACATAGATGCTCTAAACATAAACTGGACGAACCTCACGGCCTATGCTTACCCCCCTACGGCTCTCCTTCACAAGGTGATCCAAAAGATCAAGCAATGCCATTGCCTGATCATCGGCTGGCCAGGGATGCCCTGGTTTTGGGACCTAGTGCAGCTCTCAACAGAGATCCCACTACAACTCCCAGTGTCAACGACCCTACTCAAACAGTCCCACAAATATGTGTTCCACAACAACCCATAACAGCTGAACCTCCACGCCTGGTGTCTAGGAGTGGACAACTCCAAGAACAAGGCTTCTCTGTGGAGGTGGCAGAGAGAATTGCTGCTCCTCAGCGGACATCAACAAGGACCATCTACAAGTCAAAGTGGGCCCTATTTGAAAAATTGTGCAGAGAAAATTCAGTGGATTTCTCCACTCCATCTGTGAAACAAATTTCAGATTTTTTCATGTACCTGTACCAAGACCTAAATAGGCGCCCCTCGACCATTGATGGTTACAGGACTGCAATCGTTGACACTTTGGGCCCAACAGCCCACCATATTGCACATAATGCAGACCTTCATAGGTTACTCTCCAGTTTTCACAGGGATCGTCCAAAAAGTTCCAGAAATTTACCTAAGTGGAACCTTTCTGTTGTCCTCAACGAGCTCACAAAAGCACCCTTTGAGCCCATGAAAGACACAGACCTCAAACATCTTACTCTCAAAACTGCTTTCTCGCTAGCTTTGGCCTCCGGCAAACGCCGTAGCGAAATCCATGCCTGGGTCGCAAACAAAGTATCTAATCTAGGCCAATGGGAAAAGGTCGCCTTGTTCCCTTCTTCTGATTTCATAGCCAAAAACCAACTAGCAAGAGAAGGTTCTCAAAGTGTGTCTCCGGTGACTATTCCTGCTTTGACTACCATTGTAGATAGACAATTTAAAGAAGACAGGACCCTGTGTCCGGTGCGGGCCCTGAGGTATTATCTGGACCGAACCAAAGACCTGAGAGGGTCTCGTTCCCTCCTTTTCATCTCCTTTAAGAAAGGACATACCTCAGACATCAGACCCGCTACTCTCTCTTCCTGGTTGAAACAAACCATCCTACTTTGTTATAAACAAGCAGACCAACAAGCCTTGGATCTGGTCCAAGTTAAAGCGCATGACATCCGGGCCTTCGCGGCCTCTAAGGCCTTTTACGGTGGGGTGTCGGTGGACCAAATCATGCAAGCCTGTCACTGGAAAGCTCACAACACATTTACAAATTTTTACCTAAAAGACCTTACTTGGTCAGACACCAACAACAATATGTATCTGGGACCTGTAGTGGCGGCACAACAAGTCCTAGATCCTTCCCCTCAGACCAGTTGTCCTCGGAAAGAAAAAAGGGGGGGGGCACATCCGCTACAACCAAGTCTTCAGGAGTCTCTCCCAGGATCTAGGTATTCTTTTACCTTCAAGATGTTACGGGTAAGGTCTTTTTTGTTTTTTAGTTTATCAAGTAATTTGTATTAAGGACTTATTAAGTGGTCATTAATCTCATATTCAGGTGGCAAAAAATTTATGAGAATTCCAACCATTGGGCTGGTCTATCACTCGTGAAGGGCCCTTAGGGACCCTTAGACCTCTAAGTGAGCACTGCTGCACTCCGTCCTACAACGGACATAGATGCTCTAAACATAAACTGGACGAACCTCACGGCCTATGCTTACCCCCCTACGGCTCTCCTTCACAAGGTGATCCAAAAGATCAAGCAATGCCATTGCCTGATCATCGGCTGGCCAGGGATGCCCTGGTTTTGGGACCTAGTGCAGCTCTCAACAGAGATCCCACTACAACTCCCAGTGTCAACGACCCTACTCAAACAGTCCCACAAATATGTGTTCCACAACAACCCACAACAGCTGAACCTCCACGCCTGGTGTCTAGGAGTGGACAACTCCAAGAACAAGGCTTCTCTGTGGAGGTGGCAGAGAGAATTGCTGCTCCTCAGCGGACATCAACAAGGACCATCTACAAGTCAAAGTGGGCCCTATTTGAAAAATGGTGCAGAGAAAATTCGGTGGATTTCTCCACTCCATCTGTGAAACAAATTTCAGATTTTTTCATGTACCTGTACCAAGACCTAAATAGGCGCCCCTCGACCATTGATGGTTACAGGACTGCAATCGTTGACACTTTGGGCCCAACAGCCCACCATATTGCACATAATGCAGACCTTCATAGGTTACTCTCCAGTTTTCACAGGGATCGTCCAAAAAGTTCCAGAAATTTACCTAAGTGGAACCTTTCTGTTGTCCTCAACGAGCTCACAAAAGCACCCTTTGAGCCCATGAAAGACACAGACCTCAAACATCTTACTCTCAAAACTGCTTTCTCGCTAGCTTTGGCCTCCGGCAAACGCCGTAGCGAAATCCATGCCTGGGTCGCAAACAAAGTATCTAATCTAGGCCAATGGGAAAAGGTCGCCTTGTTCCCTTCTTCTGATTTCATAGCCAAAAACCAACTAGCAAGAGAAGGTTCTCAAAGTGTGTCTCCGGTGACTATTCCTGCTTTGACTACCATTGTAGATAGACAATTTAAAGAAGACAGGACCCTGTGTCCGGTGCGGGCCCTGAGGTATTATCTGGACCGAACCAAAGACCTGAGAGGGTCTCGTTCCCTCCTTTTCATCTCCTTTAAGAAAGGACATACCTCAGACATCAGACCCGCTACTCTCTCTTCCTGGTTGAAACAAACCATCCTACTTTGTTATAAACAAGCAGACCAACAAGCCTTGGATCTGGTCCAAGTTAAAGCGCATGACATCCGGGCCTTCGCGGCCTCTAAGGCCTTTTACGGTGGGGTGTCGGTGGACCAAATCATGCAAGCCTGTCACTGGAAAGCTCACAACACATTTACAAATTTTTACCTAAAAGACCTTACTTGGTCAGACACCAACAACAATATGTATCTGGGACCTGTAGTGGCGGCACAACAAGTCCTAGATCCTTCCCCTCAGACCAGTTGTCCTCGGAAAGAAAAAAAGGGGGGGGGCACATCCGCTACAACCAAGTCTTCAGGAGTCTCTCCCAGGATCTAGGTATTCTTTTACCTTCAAGATGTTACGGGTAAGGTCTTTTTTGTTTTTTAGTTTATCAAGTAATTTGTATTAAGGACTTATTAAGTTGTCATTAATCTCATATTCAGGTGGCAAAAAATTTATGAGATTTCCAACCATTGGGCTGGTCTATCACTCGTGAAGGGCCCTTAGGGACCCTTAGACCTCTAAGTGAGCACTGCTGCACTCCGTCCTACAACGGACATAGATGCTCTAAACATAAACTGGACGAACCTCACGGCCTATGCTTACCCCCCTACGGCTCTCCTTCACAAGGTGATCCAAAAGATCAAGCAATGCCATTGCCTGATCATCGGCTGGCCAGGGATGCCCTGGTTTTGGGACCTAGTGCAGCTCTCAACAGAGATCCCACTACAACTCCCAGTGTCAACGACCCTACTCAAACAGTCCCACAAATATGTGTTCCACAACAACCCACAACAGCTGAACCTCCACGCCTGGTGTCTAGGAGTGGACAACTCCAAGAACAAGGCTTCTCTGTGGAGGTGGCAGAGAGAATTGCTGCTCCTCAGCGGACATCAACAAGGACCATCTACAAGTCAAAGTGGGCCCTATTTGAAAAATGGTGCAGAGAAAATTCGGTGGATTTCTCCACTCCATCTGTGAAACAAATTTCAGATTTTTTCATGTACCTGTACCAAGACCTAAATAGGCGCCCCTCGACCATTGATGGTTACAGGACTGCAATCGTTGACACTTTGGGCCCAACAGCCCACCATATTGCACATAATGCAGACCTTCATAGGTTACTCTCCAGTTTTCACAGGGATCGTCCAAAAAGTTCCAGAAATTTACCTAAGTGGAACCTTTCTGTTGTCCTCAACGAGCTCACAAAAGCACCCTTTGAGCCCATGAAAGACACAGACCTCAAACATCTTACTCTCAAAACTGCTTTCTCGCTAGCTTTGGCCTCCGGCAAACGCCGTAGCGAAATCCATGCCTGGGTCGCAAACAAAGTATCTAATCTAGGCCAATGGGAAAAGGTCGCCTTGTTCCCTTCTTCTGATTTCATAGCCAAAAACCAACTAGCAAGAGAAGGTTCTCAAAGTGTGTCTCCGGTGACTATTCCTGCTTTGACTACCATTGTAGATAGACAATTTAAAGAAGACAGGACCCTGTGTCCGGTGCGGGCCCTGAGGTATTATCTGGACCGAACCAAAGACCTGAGAGGGTCTCGTTCCCTCCTTTTCATCTCCTTTAAGAAAGGACATACCTCAGACATCAGACCCGCTACTCTCTCTTCCTGGTTGAAACAAACCATCCTACTTTGTTATAAACAAGCAGACCAACAAGCCTTGGATCTGGTCCAAGTTAAAGCGCATGACATCCGGGCCTTCGCGGCCTCTAAGGCCTTTTACGGTGGGGTGTCGGTGGACCAAATCATGCAAGCCTGTCACTGGAAAGCTCACAACACATTTACAAATTTTTACCTAAAAGACCTTACTTGGTCAGACACCAACAACAATATGTATCTGGGACCTGTAGTGGCGGCACAACAAGTCCTAGATCCTTCCCCTCAGACCAGTTGTCCTCGGAAAGAAAAAAGGGGGGGGCACATCCGCTACAACCAAGTCTTCAGGAGTCTCTCCCAGGATCTAGGTATTCTTTTACCTTCAAGATGTTACGGGTAAGGTCTTTTTTGTTTTTTAGTTTATCAAGTAATTTGTATTAAGGACTTATTAAGTGGTCATTAATCTCATATTCAGGTGGCAAAAAATTTATGAGAATTCCAACCATTGGGCTGGTCTATCACTCGTGAAGGGCCCTTAGGGACCCTTAGACCTCTAAGTGAGCACTGCTGCACTCCGTCCTACAACGGACATAGATGCTCTAAACATAAACTGGACGAACCTCACGGCCTATGCTTACCCCCCTACGGCTCTCCTTCACAAGGTGATCCAAAAGATCAAGCAATGCCATTGCCTGATCATCGGCTGGCCAGGGATGCCCTGGTTTTGGGACCTAGTGCAGCTCTCAACAGAGATCCCACTACAACTCCCAGTGTCAACGACCCTACTCAAACAGTCCCACAAATATGTGTTCCACAACAACCCACAACAGCTGAACCTCCACGCCTGGTGTCTAGGAGTGGACAACTCCAAGAACAAGGCTTCTCTGTGGAGGTGGCAGAGAGAATTGCTGCTCCTCAGCGGACATCAACAAGGACCATCTACAAGTCAAAGTGGGCCCTATTTGAAAAATGGTGCAGAGAAAATTCGGTGGATTTCTCCACTCCATCTGTGAAACAAATTTCAGATTTTTTCATGTACCTGTACCAAGACCTAAATAGGCGCCCCTCGACCATTGATGGTTACAGGACTGCAATCGTTGACACTTTGGGCCCAACAGCCCACCATATTGCACATAATGCAGACCTTCATAGGTTACTCTCCAGTTTTCACAGGGATCGTCCAAAAAGTTCCAGAAATTTACCTAAGTGGAACCTTTCTGTTGTCCTCAACGAGCTCACAAAAGCACCCTTTGAGCCCATGAAAGACACAGACCTCAAACATCTTACTCTCAAAACTGCTTTCTCGCTAGCTTTGGCCTCCGGCAAACGCCGTAGCGAAATCCATGCCTGGGTCGCAAACAAAGTATCTAATCTAGGCCAATGGGAAAAGGTCGCCTTGTTCCCTTCTTCTGATTTCATAGCCAAAAACCAACTAGCAAGAGAAGGTTCTCAAAGTGTGTCTCCGGTGACTATTCCTGCTTTGACTACCATTGTAGATAGACAATTTAAAGAAGACAGGACCCTGTGTCCGGTGCGGGCCCTGAGGTATTATCTGGACCGAACCAAAGACCTGAGAGGGTCTCGTTCCCTCCTTTTCATCTCCTTTAAGAAAGGACATACCTCAGACATCAGACCCGCTACTCTCTCTTCCTGGTTGAAACAAACCATCCTACTTTGTTATAAACAAGCAGACCAACAAGCCTTGGATCTGGTCCAAGTTAAAGCGCATGACATCCGGGCCTTCGCGGCCTCTAAGGCCTTTTACGGTGGGGTGTCGGTGGACCAAATCATGCAAGCCTGTCACTGGAAAGCTCACAACACATTTACAAATTTTTACCTAAAAGACCTTACTTGGTCAGACACCAACAACAATATGTATCTGGGACCTGTAGTGGCGGCACAACAAGTCCTAGATCCTTCCCCTCAGACCAGTTGTCCTCGGAAAGAAAAAAAGGGGGGGGGCACATCCGCTACAACCAAGTCTTCAGGAGTCTCTCCCAGGATCTAGGTATTCTTTTACCTTCAAGATGTTACGGGTAAGGTCTTTTTTGTTTTTTAGTTTATCAAGTAATTTGTATTAAGGACTTATTAAGTTGTCATTAATCTCATATTCAGGTGGCAAAAAATTTATGAGATTTCCAACCATTGGGCTGGTCTATCACTCGTGAAGGGCCCTTAGGGACCCTTAGACCTCTAAGTGAGCACTGCTGCACTCCGTCCTACAACGGACATAGATGCTCTAAACATAAACCTGACGAACCTCACGGCCTATGCTTACCCCCCTACGGCTCTCCTTCACAAGGTGATCCAAAAGATCAAGCAATGCCATTGCCTGATCATCGGCTGGCCAGGGATGCCCTGGTTTTGGGACCTAGTGCAGCTCTCAACAGAGATCCCACTACAACTCCCAGTGTCAACGACCCTACTCAAACAGTCCCACAAATATGTGTTCCACAACAACCCACAACAGCTGAACCTCCACGCCTGGTGTCTAGGAGTGGACAACTCCAAGAACAAGGCTTCTCTGTGGAGGTGGCAGAGAGAATTGCTGCTCCTCAGCGGACATCAACAAGGACCATCTACAAGTCAAAGTGGGCCCTATTTGAAAAATGGTGCAGAGAAAATTCGGTGGATTTCTCCACTCCATCTGTGAAACAAATTTCAGATTTTTTCATGTACCTGTACCAAGACCTAAATAGGCGCCCCTCGACCATTGATGGTTACAGGACTGCAATCGTTGACACTTTGGGCCCAACAGCCCACCATATTGCACATAATGCAGACCTTCATAGGTTACTCTCCAGTTTTCACAGGGATCGTCCAAAAAGTTCCAGAAATTTACCTAAGTGGAACCTTTCTGTTGTCCTCAACGAGCTCACAAAAGCACCCTTTGAGCCCATGAAAGACACAGACCTCAAACATCTTACTCTCAAAACTGCTTTCTCGCTAGCTTTGGCCTCCGGCAAACGCCGTAGCGAAATCCATGCCTGGGTCGCAAACAAAGTATCTAATCTAGGCCAATGGGAAAAGGTCGCCTTGTTCCCTTCTTCTGATTTCATAGCCAAAAACCAACTAGCAAGAGAAGGTTCTCAAAGTGTGTCTCCGGTGACTATTCCTGCTTTGACTACCATTGTAGATAGACAATTTAAAGAAGACAGGACCCTGTGTCCGGTGCGGGCCCTGAGGTATTATCTGGACCGAACCAAAGACCTGAGAGGGTCTCGTTCCCTCCTTTTCATCTCCTTTAAGAAAGGACATACCTCAGACATCAGACCCGCTACTCTCTCTTCCTGGTTGAAACAAACCATCCTACTTTGTTATAAACAAGCAGACCAACAAGCCTTGGATCTGGTCCAAGTTAAAGCGCATGACATCCGGGCCTTCGCGGCCTCTAAGGCCTTTTACGGTGGGGTGTCGGTGGACCAAATCATGCAAGCCTGTCACTGGAAAGCTCACAACACATTTACAAATTTTTACCTAAAAGACCTTACTTGGTCAGACACCAACAACAATATGTATCTGGGACCTGTAGTGGCGGCACAACAAGTCCTAGATCCTTCCCCTCAGACCAGTTGTCCTCGGAAAGAAAAAAAGGGGGGGGGGGCACATCCGCTACAACCAAGTCTTCAGGAGTCTCTCCCAGGATCTAGGTATTCTTTTACCTTCAAGATGTTACGGGTAAGGTCTTTTTTGTTTTTTAGTTTATCAAGTAATTTGTATTAAGGACTTATTAAGTTGTCATTAATCTCATATTCAGGTGGCAAAAAATTTATGAGAATTCCAACCATTGGGCTGGTCTATCACTCGTGAAGGGCCCTTAGGGACCCTTAGACCTCTAAGTGAGCACTGCTGCACTCCGTCCTACAACGGACATAGATGCTCTAAACATAAACTGGATGAACCTCACGGCCTATGCTTACCCCCCTACGGCTCTCCTTCACAAGGTGATCCAAAAGATCAAGCAATGCCATTGCCTGATCATCGGCTGGCCAGGGATGCCCTGGTTTTGGGACCTAGTGCAGCTCTCAACAGAGATCCCACTACAACTCCCAGTGTCAACGACCCTACTCAAACAGTCCCACAAATATGTGTTCCACAACAACCCACAACAGCTGAACCTCCACGCCTGGTGTCTAGGAGTGGACAACTCCAAGAACAAGGCTTCTCTGTGGAGGTGGCAGAGAGAATTGCTGCTCCTCAGCGGACATCAACAAGGACCATCTACAAGTCAAAGTGGGCCCTATTTGAAAAATGGTGCAGAGAAAATTCAGTGGATTTCTCCACTCCATCTGTGAAACAAATTTCAGATTTTTTCATGTACCTGTACCAAGACCTAAATAGGCGCCCCTCGACCATTGATGGTTACAGGACTGCAATCGTTGACACTTTGGGCCCAACAGCCCACCATATTGCACATAATGCAGACCTTCATAGGTTACTCTCCAGTTTTCACAGGGATCGTCCAAAAAGTTCCAGAAATTTACCTAAGTGGAACCTTTCTGTTGTCCTCAACGAGCTCACAAAAGCACCCTTTGAGCCCATGAAAGACACAGACCTCAAACATCTTACTCTCAAAACTGCTTTCTCGCTAGCTTTGGCCTCCGGCAAACGCCGTAGCGAAATCCATGCCTGGGTCGCAAACAAAGTATCTAATCTAGGCCAATGGGAAAAGGTCGCCTTGTTCCCTTCTTCTGATTTCATAGCCAAAAACCAACTAGCAAGAGAAGGTTCTCAAAGTGTGTCTCCGGTGACTATTCCTGCTTTGACTACCATTGTAGATAGACAATTTAAAGAAGACAGGACCCTGTGTCCGGTGCGGGCCCTGAGGTATTATCTGGACCGAACCAAAGACCTGAGAGGGTCTCGTTCCCTCCTTTTCATCTCCTTTAAGAAAGGACATACCTCAGACATCAGACCCGCTACTCTCTCTTCCTGGTTGAAACAAACCATCCTACTTTGTTATAAACAAGCAGACCAACAAGCCTTGGACCTGGTCCAAGTTAAAGCGCATGACATCCGGGCCTTCGCGGCCTCTAAGGCCTTTTACGGTGGGGTGTCGGTGGACCAAATCATGCAAGCCTGTCACTGGAAAGCTCACAACACATTTACAAATTTTTACCTAAAAGACCTTACTTGGTCAGACACCGACAACAATATGTATCTGGGACCCGTAGTGGCGGCACAACAAGTCCTAGATCCTTCCCCTCAGACCAGTTGTCCTCGGAAAGAAAAAAAGGGGGGGGCACATCCGCTACAACCAAGTCTTCAGGAGTCTCTCCCAGGATCTAGGTATTCTTTTACCTTCAAGATGTTACGGGTAAGGTCTTTTTTGTTTTTTTAGTTTATCAAGTAATTTGTATTAAGGACTTATTAAGTTGTCATTAATCTCATATTCAGGTGGCAAAAAATTTATGAGAATTCCAACCATTGGGCTGGTCTATCACTCGTAAAGGGCCCTTGGGGACCCTTAGACCTCTAAGTGAGCACTGCTGCACTCCGTCCTACAACGGACATAGATGCTCTAAACATGAACTGGACGAACCTCACGGCCTATGCTTACCCCCCTATGGCTCTCCTTCACAAGGTGATCCAAAAGATCAAGCAATGCCATTGCCTGATCATCGGCTGGCCAGGGATGCCCTGGTTTTGGGACCTAGTGCAGCTCTCAACAGAGATCCCACTACAACTCCCAGTGTCAACGACCCTACTCAAACAGTCCCACAAATATGTGTTCCACAACAACCCACAACAGCTGAACCTCCACGCCTGGTGTCTAGGAGTGGACAACTCCAAGAACAAGGCTTCTCTGTGGAGGTGGCAGAGAGAATTGCTGCTCCTCAGCGGACATCAACAAGGACCATCTACAAGTCAAAGTGGGCCCTATTTGAAAAATGGTGCAGAGAAAATTCGGTGGATTTCTCCACTCCATCTGTGAAACAAATTTCAGATTTTTCATGTACCTGTACCAAGACCTAAATAGGCGCCCCTCGACCATTGATGGTTACAGGACTGCAATCGTTGACACTTTGGGCCCAACAGCCCACCATATTGCACATAATGCAGACCTTCATAGGTTACTCTCCAGTTTTCACAGGGATCGTCCAAAAAGTTCCAGAAATTTACCTAAGTGGAACCTTTCTGTTGTCCTCAATGAGCTCACAAAAGCACCCTTTGAGCCCATGAAAGACACAGACCTCAAACATCTTACTCTCAAAACTGCTTTCTCGCTAGCTTTGGCCTCTGGCAAACGCCGCAGCGAAATCCATGCCTGGGTCGCAAACAAAGTATCTAATCTAGGCCAATGGGAAAAGGTCGCCTTGTTCCCTTCTTCTGATTTCATAGCCAAAAACCAACTAGCAAGAGAAGGTTCTCAAAGTGTGTCTCCGGTGACTATTCCTGCTTTGACTACCATTGTAGATAGACAATTTAAAGAAGACAGGACCCTGTGTCCGGTGCGGGCCCTGAGGTATTATCTGGACCGAACCAAAGACCTGAGAGGGTCTCGTTCCCTCCTTTTCATCTCCTTTAAGAAAGGACATACCTCAGACATCAGACCCGCTACTCTCTCTTCCTGGTTGAAACAAACCATCCTACTTTGTTATAAACAAGCAGACCAACAAGCCTTGGATCTGGTCCAAGTTAAAGTGCATGACATCCGGGCCTTCGCGGCCTCTAAGGCCTTTTACGGTGGGGTGTTGGTGGACCAAATCATGCAAGCCTGTCACTGGAAAGCTCACAACACATTTACAAATTTTTACCTAAAAGACCTTACTTGGTCAGACACCGACAACAATATGTATCTGGGACCCGTAGTGGTGGCACAACAAGTCCTAGATCCTTCCCCTCAGACCAGTTGTCCTCGGAAAGAAAAAAAGGGGGGGGGGGCACATCCGCTACAACCAAGTCTTCAGGAGTCTCTCCCAGGATCTAGGTATTCTTTTACCTTCAAGATGTTATGGGTAAGGTCTTTTTTGTTTTTTAGTTTATCAAGTAATTTGTATTAAGGACTTATTAAGTTGTCATTAATCTCATATTCAGGTGGCAAAAAATTTATGAGAATTCCAACCATTGGGCTGGTCTATCACTCGTGAAGGGCCCTTAGGGACCCTTAGACCTCTAAGTGAGTACTACTGCACTCCGTCCTACAATCAAAACATCTAGACAGTTTTTAGCACTGTCTCTAATTCTACTTAGGTTTTTGGCTCTTCACAGGCCCGGTCTTCGGGATTGGGGCACTGTGAATGGGACTCAGACTGGTATTTCTAACTCTATTTCTATATATATTACTTCAAATCTTAGAAAAAAATGACATATCTTCCAGTCTCAGCTTTAATCCCGCCACCGGGCGGTTGAATTCAGCATTAAGTCCCACATGGTAAGCTATTGTAGCGTAATAAAATTGAAAATTTTAATTACTTAAATGTAGCTTTTATAAGCTACAAGCTTACCATGTGGGACTTAGAAGAGTCCCACCCTGCCTCCCCGCTGTTTACAGCTGAGGGGTAGGTTTTAGAAAATTTCAACGACAAAGTAGGGCGATTGGTCAGAAGTTATCACGTGATGACAAGAAGAGGCTACGGCCAACAATAAATGTCTTTTTTTCTAAGGCGTTGGCCCTGATGCCTGTGGCCATCTGAGATTAGCATTAAATCCCACATGGTAAGCTTGTAGCTTATAAAAGCTACATTTAAGTAATTAAAATTTTCAAATTTAACTAATTAAAATTTTCAATTTTGTTTTTCAAAATGAGACTAAAATTTTGCACAGACAGGTTTTCATAGCCATAAACACTCCCTGCAAATTTGGTGAAGATATCTTTATAAATGAATGAGATCTTAAGGTTTATGTAAAGACGTGATAACTGACGGCCGGACTCACGGACGCTCACACGTATGGAAGGTGTTTTATTATCTCCTGACCACTGCCTTTGGCCAGAGGTGGGAGATAATAAAGATAGAATCAATTTGAGTAAAAGTTGAAAAATTTATCCAGATGAATCTGGTTACAGTAGTTTGAAAAAGTTTTATGAATTTATATCAATGTAATGTCAGTGTGCAGGATAAAATTAACATAAAAAGCGCTCATAAGAGTGCCAACCTCCACCAGGTATACATTTATGAAACTTCAAGACATTTTTATCCAAAATATGATCTGATCTTTGCTAAAATATTAACATTTTTTTTCCTTTTGTGAACCCTACCCACACAAAAATGTTATAAAGATCAGCTCATGAATTTTGGAGTAATTGCGAATGAATACACAGTAAACAATAAATGCCTGGTGGAGGGCTGTGCTCTATGAGTGCTTTTTTATACAATGAAAATCATAAAATATGTTTTGTACCATTTAGGTAATATGAGGAATTTTGTGCAATAAATTTTTTCTTTGTATTAACATTCTCAATCAGTGGCAAGTAATGTTCTACTCGTCAGGACAAAAGGACAGTTTCCTTTGTTACATACTAAATGTATACAATATGTACAAGTGGTTAATGAAGATTCCAAGACTTTTACTTTTCTAATAAGTGTGGACAGACACTGCCTAGGAATTATACCATCCCAACCCCTCAAATCCTAGGGAGGGCTTATCTGCTCCCCCACTGCAAGTGTTTATGTTATCTGAAGACCATGTAATTAATAGCCCATCATCTGCATGTGTCTTGTGGTTGTATATGACTACTCTCTCACTTAGAATGTGTTGCCAGTACTGGAAGAAAGCAAGTATACTTATCAAACCCAAACCAAATTTACAGTAAAAAGAAGCATGTGTATACTGTTTCTATATTTTTTCATTCACTAGAATGTAATGAAAGAGTTGTATTTTATTGGTACACACATTTATTATCTCCACCAAAGAGGTATTGTTTTCATGACCATTTGTCAGTCTGTTTGTCAGAAGGATTACATAAATACTACTGCTTGGATCTATCTTTAAAAAGTCATAAGCTGGGTCATGGTCTGACTTAGATCCTATTAAATTTTGACTGATCTGGATCACTGTCTGGATACAAAATAATAATAATAATCCAGAGACATGCTGTTACTTTTAAAAGATGCCTTATCTAGCAAGGATGATCAATTCTTCAAGACGTACAGATCTGTCTCTTCGGCTGTTCTCCAGAGCCGCTAGATAAGAGGTATCCCCATGAAAAGTGTGAAAATTTCAACTCTATCACAATTTTCTCATTGACCATTGAAGGGATTTCTCCCTTATCTTAGATATATGTACTAGGACACAAGTAGATTTCCTTTTGTGTTTTTTTTGTGAATTTTTAAAATAAGTTTGAATGCATTAAAAATTTATGAATTTATGCAGTAAATCACTTATAACTTGAAAAGTATTGTACCCAGAGCACTTTGTTAAAATATGTTGTTCCCCTACTTTTTCCATTGCTACGTGATGAGTATCCTGGGAGTCTATCTGAATAGCTAAGTGAGTAATAGCTACTTTCTGACTTTTCAAATACCTTCCACAGTGAGTAAAATTACTTGTGAATTGAAAACTATTGCATTTCAAGTATTTTGTATCAATATGTCATTCACATTATTTTGGATCAGTTATAACGTAGAACAGTTGCAGACCTCTAGCTCATTGCATAGCTAAGCAATAGCTACTATAAGGTTCTCACTGTTGAGTAAATCACTTGAAAACTATTGCATTTACAGTATTTTCTTTTAGTATGATTTTCAACTAGTTTTTCGGTAGCTATAACATAATGAAATTGAAGACCTGTAGCTCCTTGCATAGCTGAGCAATAGCCACTTTCAGGTTATCAAAGTTAAGTAAATCAGTTGTAACTTGAAAATTGTTGAGTAAATCACTTGTAACTTGGAAAATTGCAAATTTAACAAGACCACTACTGTGGTATTATCTCCCGCCGAGCATTACAGGGGAAGAAATGCCTTTTGCGAGATATTCACAATTTTTCATTTTCCGCTAAAATCCAAGATGGCCCAAAAGTGATGAAAACTGGAATTTTTCCCCCTAGGCACAGAACACTGTTGTACTACCCTGTGGGTCAAAAATTTGCTCGAAATCGCTCTATCTCTTACCATTTCGAAGATATTTTCAATGTTTATTTTCCGCTAAAATCCAAGATGGCTGCCAAAAGTGGCGAAAATTGAAATTTTTTCTCCTTTGCATGAGATACTCTTGAAGTTTTTCCCCTTTGCATACGACACTGTTGTACTACCCTGCGGGTCAAAAATTCACACAAAATCTCTCTATCTCTTACGGTTTTTTCGAGATATTCACACTTTTTTATTTTCCGCTGAAATCCAAGATGGTGGCCAAAAGTGTCTAAAATTGAAATTTTTCCCTTTTCCATATGACACTCCTGTACTAACCTGTGGGTCAAAAATTCGCTCGAAATCACTCTGTCTCTTACGGTTTTTGAGATATTCACACTTTTTCATTTTCCGCTGAAATCCAAGATGGTGGCCAAAAGTGTCGAAAATTGAAATTTGTCCCTTTTGCATAGGACACTGCTGTACTACCCTTTGGGTCAAAAATTCACTCAAAATCGCTCTATCTCTTACAGTTTTCGAGATATTCACACTTTTTCATTTTCCGCAAAAATCCAAGATGGCTGCCAAAAGTGGCGAAAATTGAAATTTTTCCCTTTTGCATAGGTCCCTCACAATTAGGCTTTAGGCCCTATCATATCAGCCCTTTCACACCCCCACCACCTAGAGGCTCCTACAGGAAACACCCCAATGGGGGTCATTCCATTCAGTATCCATCGTTCTCCCCAGGTAGGGGGAAATCGAGTAGCAAAGGCTCCAGAGGTCATTTGCGACCTCACTCCCTCCAAAGACTCCTTACAAGCCTCCCTTAGTCCACCAGTTGGTCGTCTCCGTTCTTTCAGAAGAGACTGGCTAGCAAACAATGTCCATACAATATGTTATACATTATCACCAATGGTTGCATTCCACCATTCATTTCAAAGCAAAATAGCCAGAACTCCTGTGATTCTGTCACGATACAAAGTCCATCCATTGACCAAGCTCTGGCCCCTTGTATCCAGTCTCTTCCGTCAAAGAACACAATAGAAAGGGTGGAAAATGTAAAATCTCTCAGGTTTACAGTCGCCTGTTTTCTTGTACCCAGGCCTCACCAAAGGTGGAGGCCTGTAATAGACCTAAACGGGCTTCACACCTTCCTACTTGTAGAAAGGTTCAAAATGGAAACTCCAGAGCCCATCAAGGTGTCTCTGATTCCAGGGGAATGGGTGGCGTTGATAAACTTATCGGACGCCTACCTTCACATCCCCATCTATCCAACCTCAAGAAAGTACCTAAGGTTTTCCCACAGGTCACAGGTATTCCAGTTTACCTCCCTTCCCTTCAGGCTGACCTCGGTCAAACAGGTCTTTACTATGATTGCAAAAGAGGTGAAGCTGATGGCCCCTTACAAGGGAAATCAGACTTCACCGATACCTGGTCGACTGTCTAATCAGAGCTCAGTCTCAGGAAGAAGAACAAGTGAACACTCAGACAGTGGTAGACCTGACCCAGTCCTTGGCGTGGATAATAAATCAGTAGAAATCCAAACTGAAACCTTTTCAGGTGTTCTTGTTTGTGGGCTACGAATACCATCTAGATTCAGCCCTTGTAAAACCCACTCAAGAGAGATGGCTCAAACTTTTTGATACTACGATTTTTTTATGTCGCTAATTGGGTTGCTTGCCTCAATAGAGAAAATGGTCCCGGAACGACGCCTTCACATGAGGCCCTTTCAGTTTCATCTCAAGGAGCACTGGAGATATCCTCAGTCGCTGGACAACCTCCTTCCTTGGACAGAAGCCATTTCAGCACACCTAGAGTAGTGGCATAATCCCGAAAATGTGATGATAGGTTCTGTCCTCCATCCCAAAGACCACAGTATCCAACTCTTTATAGATGCCTCTAACGAAGGCTGGGGCGCTCACTTAGGACTAGCCTCTACAAAGGGTCTGTCGTCAGAAAAAAAAGGCTACACATAAATGTTCTAGGGTTGAAGGCGGTTTCTCTGGCCCTCCAAAGTTTCAAGGACCAGTGTCAAAACCAAATAGTGTTGGTTGCAACAGACAACTCAACAGTGGTGGCCTACATAAACAAACAAGGAGGATCTCAGTCAGCAGAGATGTGCGCTCTACTGTGGAAGATCATGACCTGGTGCCATCATTCCCAGATAACCTTGAAAGCCAGACACTTTCCATGATCCAGGGTGTCTGAATGTGATGGCTGACCATCTGTCTAGGTCTAACCAAGTGCAGTCAACCGAATGGTCACTGAGGGGCCACGGTGGCAGAGTGGTAACACTCTCGCCTCCCACCTCTGAGGCCGGGGTTCGATCCCCGTCAAGGCCTTATGTGGGAAAGCTGGTAGTTGCTTGCCGTTGGTCGGCAGTTTACAGTACACAACCCTAGCGAACTCTATGTACTGGTTTCCTCTGCCCTTCCAACTACCCGTCGTGATATGACCTGTACAGTGTTGAAAGCGACGTAAAAACCCAAATAAATAAATCCGAATGGTCACTGCATCCACAGGTGTTCAAACAGATCTGTCAAAAGTGTTTCACCCCTCATGTAGATCTATTTGCCACTCCTCAGAACCACAAACTTCCTCTGTACGGGTCTCCACTCCCAGACTCAAATGCTTGGGACATAGATGTCCTAAACATAAACTGGACGGGTCTCACTGCCTATGCTTACCCTCCGTCGGCTCTCCTTCACAAAGGGATCCAAAAATCAGGCAATGCAACTGCCTGATCATTGTAATAACCCCAGGCTGGCCAGGGATGCCCTGGTTTTGGGACCTAGTGCAGCTCTCAACAGAGATCGAACTCCATCTACCAGTGTCAACAACTATTATCAAACAGTACCACAATTATGTGTTTCTCAGCAATCCACAGCATCTCAACCTCCACGCCTGGTGCCTAGGAGTGGACAATTCCAAGAACAAGGCTTCTCCATGGAGGTGGCAGAGAGAATTGCTGCCCCTCAGAGGTCATCAGCAAGGACCATCTATAAATCAAAGTGGGCCCTATTTGAGAAATGGTGCAGAGAAAACTCGGTGGATTTCTCCACTCCCTCTGTGAAACAAGTCTCAGACTCTTCATGTACCTGTACCAAGATCTGAACAGGCGCCCCTCGACCATTGATGGTTACAGGACGACTATTGTTGACACTTTAGGCCCAGTGGGGCACCATATTTCACAAACTCAGACCTTCACAGGTTTCTCTCAAGTTTTCACAGGGATCTTCCCAAAAGTTCCAGGAATCTTCCTAAGTGGAACCTTTCTGTTGTACTCAATGAACTCACCTTTGAGCCTATGAAAAACACAGACCTTAAACATCTTGCTCTTACAACTGCTTTCTTGCTAGCTTTGGCCTCCGGCAACGCCGCAGCAAAATCCATGATTGGGTTGCAAACAAAGTATTGAATCTAGGCCAATGGGAAAAGGTAGCCTTGTTCCCTTCTTCGGACTTTATAGCCAAAAACCAACTAGCAAGAGAAGGTTCTCAAAGTTTGTCTCCGGTGACTATTCCAGCTTGATCTACCATTGTGGATAGACAATTCAAGAAGACAGGACCCCGTATCCAGTACGGGCCCTGAGGTATTACCTGGATCAAACCAAAGACCTTTATTTCCTTCAAAGGTCATACCTCAATATATTAGACCCGCTACTATCTCTTCTTGGTTAAGACAACTAATTTGTTACAAACAACCAGACCAACAGTCCTTGGACTTGGTCCAAATTAAAGCATGATATCAGGGCCTTCGTGGCCTCTAAGGCCTTTTTTGGTGGGGTTTTTCGGTGGACCAATCATGCAAGCTTGTCACTGGAAAGCTCACAATACATTTACCAATTTTACCTTTAAGACCTTACTTTGTCAGATTATGACAACATATGTATCTGGGTCCACTTGTAGCAGTTGTACCAGGGTCTAGGTATAAGCATACCCTTTCCTGATGTTTGGGTAAGGTCTTTTATCTTTTACTTATTTTAATTAATGCTATGTCCATATATCATGTGTTTAACTAGGTAACCCATAATCTCAGTTTTTGTTTCTATCTTATCTTGGTGGCAAATAATTGAGATTTCAAGCCCAGGGCTTGTAATGTTGTAGTGAAACCCTTGGGGCAATTCATACTATTTAAGTGAGCATGGCTGCACTTTCCCCTTCAAAATCCAGACATCCTGACAGTATCCATACTGTGCTTTGATGAAATTCTGGTTTTTGGCTTCTTACAGGTCCAGTTTCTGAAACCGGGGCACTGTAAGCGGGACTCAGACTGGTAATATGGAAAATACTTTGGTATATATATTAGTTCAAAATCCAAGAAAAATTGACAAAATACTTCCATTGTCAGCTGTAACCCCTCCGCCTAGCGGTTGGATTCAGCATTCAGTTCCACATGGTAGGCTATTGTAGCGCAATAAAATTGAAAATTTTAATTACTTAAATGTAGCTTTTATAAGCTACAAGCTTACCATGTGGAACTGAGGACAGTCCCACCCTGCCTCCCCGCTGTGTTGCAGCTGGGGGGTATGGTTTATTTCAACTCGAAAAAGACGGGGAACATTCAGTATTTCACTACGGGGTTCACCTACAGTATTAAGGTAATGGCCAAACATTATTTGTCCATTTTTCTTGGATGTTGGCCATTGCCTTGCGGCCATCCAAGTAAGCATTCAGTTCCACATGGTAAGCTTGTAGCTTATAAAAGCTACATTTAAGTAATTAAAATTTTCAAATTTAGAGAATTTTGTTTAAATATGTTGTTCACCCACTTTTTGAGTCAGCCATCACATGGTCAAATTGCAGACATGTAGCTCATTGCATAACTGAGCAATAGCTACTCTGAGTTTCTCACTGTTGAGTAAATCACTTGTAACTTGAAAACCATTCAATTTACAGTATTTTACTTAAATAGATTATTCATCTACTTTGGGGTCAGCTATAAGATAGCAAAATTGCAGAACTGCAGCTAATTGCACAGGTGAGCAATAGCTACTTTGAGTCTCTCACTGTTGAGTAAATCACTTATAACTTGAAAACTATTGCATTTAAAGTATTTTGTTTAAATAGTTATTCACCTACTTTTGGGTTAGCTGTAACAAATAAAATTGAAGAGCTGTAGTGCATTACATAGCTGAGCAATAGCTACTTTCAGGTTCTCACTGTTGAGTTGATGTACTTAATGACTTCTAACTTAAAAGCTATTGCATTTAAAATACTTTGTTTAAATATATTGTTCACCTACTTTTGGGTCAGCTGAAATTACATGCCTTGGCAGAGGTTTGTGTTCTCTGAGTGCTCTTATTTACATTATTAGATACTAGTGACAAATGGACCAACATTGCTATATCTGTGATACATTCCTATGAGCACAAAGGAAACTCGCATAAATTAATCTTCCTGACTAGGTATATTTTCTTAAATTTAAATTTGCATACTAAGATCTATGGATACATCAAAAAAAAAACAAATAAAGTAAAGAAAATATTACATCCTTAAACATTGCACCAATTAATGTATTCCTTAAATTAAAAATTGACCCAAACATTTGTACTACATTATTTAATAAAGCTTAAAAAAACTTGCATGGTTGCACAAAAATCAAGTAAAATGATACATGAATGCTCTTACACAATTTTATAAAAAGGCGGATTTATGTGGTGTACTATGTGAAATACTGGATTACAGTTAGACAAGAAACCCCAGATGTGAAATCTTTTGTGGTTTGTGGCAATTCATTATCAACACCCTACCTAGTTAAAATAAACACAGAGGGGGAGCAGATAGACCTTCCCTCAGATTTGAGCGACTTGGATGATATAATTCCAAGGACTGACTGGTAACAGTAGCCTCAGCAAACATATCAAACAGTGGGGACATGGCAATCCTGGGAGAGGTGGGGTTGGAGAAACAGTTAAAGGAACCAGTTGCAGATTTTCCTAAGACTCTATTGCATTTTATCAGTCTCATTGGCACAGTAAGACACAGCTGTGTAAGTACTAATTGAGAGTTTAGAACATGTAACTTCACAGGGTTATCTGTTGGCAATAGATACCCATGCACCAGATGCTCTATTTTACAGGTCACTGAAGGTGGGACTGGTGGTTCCTACAACTTTATTCATGGATATAAACAACATATTTACAGAACATCATATAATTTTAAGGTTAATTCACATAAGTTGAATCTTGATCTGATAGCAGACCTACTCATACAGATGATGGATCCACATTCATAAATTCAATTTGTCTATACTTTAGACATAATTTTTCTACTTTTGACTAATCCTTTTAGCTGGATCTCTCAAATTACTGGCAGAAAAAGTTATGTCAAGACTGTATTCCGTAAACTAAATATAAGTGAATTTACTCTCACAAATAATCCACTACTGTGATGCCCGAAGATCAGTTAAATGTCGACTTGAGTTTATATTCATTAAACTCTAATTGGGACTTCAAAAAGCTGTATTATTCAATAGTCTAATCACTAAATTAGACAGGTTTTATTGCTAAAATGACAATTTTCTTTAAATGGCATTGGCGGATAAATTACATGGGGAACATGAGTCAGTATCTTTTGACATTTAAGTCAGGTTAAAAATTGTTTATAACCTTTTATAGTTACACTAGTTAACTGATTAATATTGGTTCATCACACAGACAGTTGTTCAGTTGTGTGTGAATTGATCTGGTTCATATATTTTCAATAGATCTGGATTCAGGTGCTCAGTCATATAGTTTTGTAAATAAACTTTTTTCACCACTAAATAACACTGAGACAGAATTCACTGTTCTTACAATAACATTAAAATGTAAATGTGGTTTATAGTCTAGTATCAGTATATATACTCTCACTCGACTTTACATTTACACCCTGGCCTGGGTTTCAGAACTCTATTCACACATGTTATCTGTCTCAGTTCCCTCTGGGAACATACTAGGGAGCTGCCACAATACAGCGCTCACACTATGAACCCACTAGCAGCCAGGTACCCATTACTCCTGGGTGGAGAGAGGCACAGTCCAGGTTAACATCTTGCCCAGGGATGTTATCCCAAATGAAACAGTTGGCATCACCGGGGATCGAACCCACGACCCTTGGATTATGAGTCCAACACCCTACCAACTGAGCCACAAGAGACCCATTACATTACTCCACACACAACAAAGATTGTGATATATACAGGACCAAGGATAAAGTGAATCATCTTCAGACTTGAACACCAGAGTTTGTATGGTAGTGTGTGCATGTGGTAAACTAGATGGGTGAAGTTTCTAATAGGGCTGTTCCACCTTGGCGGTAATGTTTTACGGTAGGTTTACAGCAATTTAAATTGTCAGTTCAGCAGGTAGAGCTTTTCAATCATAATGGTCTTAAAGCCATCATAAAGCCATTAAATAGAAAGTTACAGAACTTCCTAAGTCTCTCCGATTGGATGCGTTCTTAAGTCCATCGGGAGTAGTGTACGACAATATTAAACTGTTAGAAATTATCACAAACAGATCCTTATCAGATTTATATCACCTTAAACCCATCTTAAACCTACCTTTCCACTTGTAAACTCACCTTTTTTACCTTACAGTGATGTTAAAATATCTCAACAGTCGCAAAGCAACTTTTTCAATCTTACAATGATCTTCAACCTCTCTTTTCCATCTTAAATCTATCTTTAATGTTTATAAACCTATCATAAACTTTTGGGAACCTATGCGTGGTAATCTCAACATTACTTTTAAGTTATCAGGAAGAAATCTTAAACATATCTTTACCTATCTTAAATCTATCTCAAATTACCCCTATAGATCTTGAATAACTTAATTTTTGTCAATCGGGAGGTGGGTTTATTATTGAATTGTCATAATGGAACAGCCCTCTAAAGGCCATCACAGATATGGGAGGCAACACCACAAGTACTAATGACTTATTTCCAATCATGTAAAGCTCTTTCAGTATCCAGTATTTTCTGGGTTATCAAATTGCAGTTCAAAGCATGTCTGTTTTTGTGTGTGTGTCTATGAATAGGAGAAACAAATGAACTAAAAAAATGGAGTTGAGAAATATAAAAAGAAACAAATGGATTTAATATAAATGACAAAAGACCAGCCAAAACCTTACCAGGGATTACACAGGTAAGATAAATTATTGTAATTTTGAATTTGTCAAACGTTATTCTTTAGAACTAAATGAGTGAATATACAATCAGTTACTTTGCTGCTGAAATTTTAGATATTGTAGTTAAAAATATTCAAACTATTTTTTTTACTGTATAATGTCATGTTATTTTTCTGGTGGAAAGGCTGGTGTATTTATACTGAAATATCACTTGTATCATCATTTTAGTTAGTTTTAGTTTATTTCTGAATGTCATAATTAGACTTCAATTTTCTGGTTATAGTATATGCAGTTTAGAGAAATCCTCTGTGGTAGCTTCATGTTCTATTATCACCTATCCCACAAAACATGTAAATTGTGCCAAAACCGCACTCATTCCACCAGATGTATGCTACAAATGTGTATGTCTATCTGGTGTGATAATTCTAAAGGTATCATATGTATCATTCTGAATTTTTTATGGTGGTAGGGCTCTAACACATGGAATGTTAAATCGTAAACTAGATCAACGCATCTGTGGCCAGATGCAAGATGTATCCATCAGAAAAGGACAACTAACATGGTTTTGAAGATAAACAGCATTTTTCAATAATAAGTAAGTTGTAAGCACTTTATGTTTGGCTGCCCTCATTTGACCTTGATGGAGGAACCCAAGTCAAATCTGACCACATCAGAAGATTCCCAGCCCATGATTTCTTACAAGGAGGTTTAACATTGCAAAACTCCGGGACCAATAATAATTGAGTTATAAGCAATTTTAACTTGGGCTATCCTCATTTGACCTTGAAGGAGGGGCACAAGGTCAAGTCTGACCACATCAGGAGATTCCTAGTGGTCCTAGTGGTAACACTCTCACCTCCCACCTCTGAGGCCGGGGTTCAGTTCCTGGGATGATCTCAAGTGGGAAAGCTGGCAGTTGCTTGCCGTTGGTCGGCAGTTTACAGTACAGAACCCTGACGAACTGTATGCACTGGTTTCCTCTGCCCTTCCAACTACCCGTCATGATATGACCTGTACAGTGTTGAAAGCGACGTAAAACCCCAAATAAATAAATAAACATGAAGACTTTTTGACATTTTAACTAAAATGAGATTTTTATTATGATTCAGTAAATTTTATTTTATTTCCCATTCATTTATAGGGTCATTGACTTTAATGACTTAATTTTAGCAACCTGTAGAATGAAAATTTGACAAGAATTCTGTCCTAAATTCTTCGAAAATGTCCTAAACGTTTTCCTAGTCTGAGGGACAGAATGTCTAGCCGGACTTTTCATGCAGCAGAATCACTGATAAGTGAGTTATACGCACTTTTAAGTTTGGCTATCCTCATTAGACCCTGAAGGAGGGGCCGAAGGTCAAATTTGACCACATCAAAAGATTCATAGCCGTGATTTCCTATAAGGTGGTTTGACCTTGCAAACCTCCAGGACCAATAATAAGCGAGTTATAAGCACTTTTAGGTTTGGTTTTCCTCATTCGACCACATCAGAAGATTCCTAGCCCATGATTTCTTATAGGTTGGGATTTTATGTCTCTTATAGGACCGATAATAAGCAAGTTATAAGCACTTTTAAGTTTGGCTATCCTCATTTGTCGTCCTTTTTAGAAAAGTGAGGATTTGCAGTTTCTGTGAAAAGGACGCGTTCTTTTTCAGAAAAGTGAGGATTTGCAGTTTCTGTGAAAATGACGCGTCCTTTTCAGAAAAGTGAAGATTTGCAGTTTCTATGAAAAGGACACGTCATTTTTACAAAAGTGAAGATTTGCAGTTTCTGTGAAAAGGACGCGTCCTTTTTAGAAAAGTGAGGATTTGCAATTTCTGTGAAAAGGACGCGTCCTTTTTACAAAAGTGAAGATTTGCAGTTTCTGTGAAAAGGACGCATCCTTTTCAGAAAAGTGAAGATTTGCATTTTCTGTGAAAAGAACGCGTCCTTTTTACAAAAGTGAAGATTTGCAGTTTTTGTGAAAAGGACGTGTCCTTTTTAGAAAAGTGAGGATTTGCAGTTTCTGTGAAAAGGACGCATCACTTTTAGAAAAGTGAGGATTTGCAGTTTCTGTGAAAAGGACGCGTCCTTTTCAGAAAAGTGAAGATTTGCAGTTTCTCTGAAAAGGACGCGTCCTTTTTACAAAAGTGCAGATTTGCCGTTTCTGTGAAAAGGACACGTCCTTTTTAGAAAAGTGAAGATTTACAGTTTCTGTGAAAAGGACACGTCCTTTTTAGAAAAGTGAGGATTTGCAGTTTCTGTTAAAAGGACGCGTCCTTTTCAGAAAAGTGAAAATTTGCGGTTTCTGTGAAAAGGACACATCCTTTTTAGAAAAGTGAGGATTTGTAGTTTCTGTGAAAAGGACGCGTCCTTTTTACAAAAGTGAAGATTTGCAGTTTCTGTTAAAAGGACACGTCCTTTTCAGAAAAGTGAAGATTTGCAGTTTCTGTTAAAAGGACACGTCCTTTTTGCAAAAGTGAAGATTTGCAGTTTCTGTGAAAAGGACGCGTCCTTTTCAGAAAAGTGAAGATTTGCAGTTTCTGTGAAAAGGACGCGTCCTTTTTACAAAAGTGAAGATTTGCAGTTAGAAAAGTGAAGATTTGCAGTTTCTGTGAAAAGGACGCGTCCTTTTCAGAAAAGTGAAGATTTGCAGTTTCTCTGAAAAGGACGCGTCCTTTTCACAAAAGTGAAGATTTGTAGTTTCTTTTTTTCTTAAAAGTGAATATTGGCAGATTCAAGCATGCGTCCTGTTCACAAAAGTGAAGATTTGCAGTTTCTGTGCATTCTTATGCACCAAACTAGGGTAAATGTAGGAAATATTTATAGTGTTTTACAGCAAAAGTATCAAAATGCTGAATTTTTATACCTAAAAGGGACACTCTGATTTTTTCCCTTTTAAATCTGAGAGCAGTTATATATCAACTGCTGTTTCAACAATGTTCCACGAGTTAACTGAAGAACTTTGGTTCTCAATTTTTGAGGAAATAATAGTTGTTTTACTACTTTCTGTTTGTTTTATGGTTGGAACTTGCGATACAACAAACTCTTCTCAACAAAATAGCTGGCTATTTAGTTTACAGTCTTACATAATAGGATTTGCAATTTCTGTGAAAAGGACGCGTCCTTTTTACAAAAGTGAAGATTTGCAGTTTCTGTGAAAAGGACGCATCCTTTTCAGAAAAGTGAAGATTTGCATTTTCTGTGAAAAGAACGCGTCCTTTTTACAAAAGTGAAGATTTGCAGTTTTTGTGAAAAGGACGTGTCCTTTTTAGAAAAGTGAGGATTTGCAGTTTCTGTGAAAAGGACGCATCACTTTTAGAAAAGTGAGGATTTGCAGTTTCTGTGAAAAGGACGCGTCCTTTTCAGAAAAGTGAAGATTTGCAGTTTCTCTGAAAAGGACGCGTCCTTTTTACAAAAGTGCAGATTTGCAGTTTCTGTGAAAAGGACACGTCCTTTTTAGAAAAGTGAAGATTTACAGTTTCTGTGAAAAGGACACGTCCTTTTTAGAAAAGTGAGGATTTGCAGTTTCTGTTAAAAGGACGCGTCCTTTTCAGAAAAGTGAAAATTTGCGGTTTCTGTGAAAAGGACACATCCTTTTTAGAAAAGTGAGGATTTGTAGTTTCTGTGAAAAGGACGCGTCCTTTTTACAAAAGTGAAGATTTGCAGTTTCTGTTAAAAGGACACGTCCTTTTCAGAAAAGTGAAGATTTGCAGTTTCTGTTAAAAGGACACGTCCTTTTTGCAAAAGTGAAGATTTGCAGTTTCTGTGAAAAGGACGCGTCCTTTTCAGAAAAGTGAAGATTTGCAGTTTCTGTGAAAAGGACGCGTCCTTTTTACAAAAGTGAAGATTTGCAGTTAGAAAAGTGAAGATTTGCAGTTTCTGTGAAAAGGACGCGTCCTTTTCAGAAAAGTGAAGATTTGCAGTTTCTCTGAAAAGGACGCGTCCTTTTCACAAAAGTGAAGATTTGTAGTTTCTTTTTTTCTTAAAAGTGAATATTGGCAGATTCAAGCATGCGTCCTGTTCACAAAAGTGAAGATTTGCAGTTTCTGTGCATTCTTATGCACCAAACTAGGGTAAATGTAGGAAATATTTATAGTGTTTTACAGCAAAAGTATCAAAATGCTGAATTTTTATACCTAAAAGGGACACTCTGATTTTTTCCCTTTTAAATCTGAGAGCAGTTATATATCAACTGCTGTTTCAACAATGTTCCACGAGTTAACTGAAGAACTTTGGTTCTCAATTTTTGAGGAAATAATAGTTGTTTTACTACTTTCTGTTTGTTTCATGGTTGGAACTTGCGATACAACAAACTCTTCTCAACAAAATAGCTGGCTATTTAGTTTACAGTCTTACATAATACTTCTCTTTAAAATAAATCTTCTCTTTAAGCTGCTCTAGTTTTTCCAGACTTGACTGCATAACAATACCTGTACAACCACTAGATATCTACAGTGACATGACACACTCAACCTTTAAACAGTGGTGAATTACTGTATTTCCCAACAGTAAAGTTTTGCTCACAAACAGTCACTATACTCACAATTTTCCTGAATCAAGCTTTAAGTTATCATCTTCAACAAAATTAGTCATATTTGCCCCCATGTTGATTAATATATGGAGCAGGATATATTTCATTTGTATACAACTAGTGTCAATAACTTTTTCACAAATATCTTGGAAACTATGTCACCTACAAATATGTATTAAATCTCATTAAAAAGCAATTTTACAGTGCTTCTGTTGGCGCCTGTGCATAAAATCCCATGTAGAAATGAATCGGCTATTGCCAGATAAAGATTGAAGTTTGTATATTCACTGTTGCCTATGCTTTTTGAGATCCTTTTGCCATTCTCTCTTTAAATATTCATGGTAATTAACCCATAAATTGTACAAAATTGTGGATAATAAAAGTAAAACATCCCTCATTAGACATATAACAAAATTGTATCTCTCACACAGTTTAAAAATATAAACCTGCTTGTTACTCATATAATATTTTCACCTTCATTCATAATATATATTTTCTATGTTTGTCATTAAGGTCGTTTTCCTATTGTACATGTTGCACCAGATTCATTACTTTGTTCAATTACACTAGCAGCTTTAAGTTTAACCTGTTTAACAAATTTTATCAGTAAAATTAGTTTTAGTGTCACTTTCAGTTCACTACCTTTTGAATTTGCGGTTTGATGTTTGTTTGACAGGAAAAGTGTCTTTTATAAAACAGTTTTGATTACCATGGCCTTCAATCTACTGTTTGGCCAAATACACCGTTGCCTTAGCTGTTTTGTGCCACATTCTTTCAAAGACACAACTATAGGTTTACTACAGACTAAAATGGATCATTCATTTAGTATGGGGTCAAACAAGTTTACAAAGACTTCTCCAATTTCAACAAACTTTTCAAAATAATTTGCTAGTCAGTCAACAAACTGGGTTGGGGTTCCACCTTTCTCAACTCTAGAATTTTTTAATTTATTTCAAAGCCTTCCTCAATCAGCCCATTCCTTTTTAGAAGGTTTTTGAGCTTATCATGCTTATCACTGTCCTGATTACCCAACCTATGGTGAACCTCTAGAGCAGTACCTGAAATCTTATCTAATCTACTGTTTTGCAAGCACAATATCTTCCCCACAAAGGGGAACTCAGTGCACTGATTAAACAATAGAGAGACTTGAGGGGCGCTCAAGGTCAGTAATCTAGGATTGTTGGTGTGACCAGGAGGGAAGAAAACTAAGTTGGGAAACTAGAGCTGAAGAGGTGGGTTTTGAGATGCTTCCTAAAAGGGACTGTTTCTCACATTAAAAGGGAAAGAGTTCCAAAGGACTGGGACATAGTGACAGAAGGAATTAGAAAAAATTTGATTGATTTATGAAATCGAAAGTGGAAGTTTGAATGGAACTTGAGTTTGGGAGTACTTTGCCTTGTATTTCTGGAAGAGGTGTAAGGATGGATTAATTCTCTTAGGTAAACTGTTTGACCTTGGTTGAGAATTGAATAAGGCCAATTTTAAAGTATACCCTGTGTCTGACTGGTAGCCAATGGAGTTTTATTAGTTGAGGCGTAATGTGAGTGTATTTAGAGGAACGGCTGACAACTGTGCAGAGTGAGGTTTCGACTAGCTGCAATCTCCTTAACTCAAAACCAATGAGCGATAAAAAAGTAAATTGCAATAATTGAACCTGCTGCTAACCAAAGCATTCGCTAACAGCACTGATGTATTAAGGTCTGGAAGGGGAAAAACTCTATAGAGGTCTCTCACATGTACTCTATTGGACTTTATGACTTGTGACACATGGTTTGAGAAATTGAAATTGGAGTCAAATACCACTTCGAGGTTCTTGACACTTTGTGCTGGCGAGACCCAATTTCCCAGAATATTGATACGGAAGTAAGGGAGATGGTTTTTTTTTGGGGGGAGCCTATGAGAATAAACTTGGTTTTGTCTGGGTTTTTAATTTCTGAAAGCAGTGCATTGAGAAACATAGCTCAGTCTTTTGGTTTCATACCTTCAGCAACAACATACTTCACAAAATGGAACAAAAATAAGTCTATATTGTCCTTACTTTCATTGGATGCCGGCAATTTGGGATATTTTCCTCAAAGTGCCTCATGACCTGGTAAAGTCATGTATAATGAGTTTAGACTAGTAATTTTTAACTCAGGTTCTTTAAACAATATTTCATGTTCCCATCTAGCTATCCTCTCCTCCAGTTCTATATCTTGCTATTCAGATACATATGCTTTTACAGACTCAGCCTCTAACCCATTTCTTTACCATTTTCAACTGATTTGTCCATTTCAATTAGATACAGCTGCACTCAGAAGTCGAAATATCACTAGGTTAGGACGTAACCTTAAGCTCAAGCATACAAAAGGTAACAACAGATTCATAACTGTTGGTACCTGTACAGTTCTGTAAAGTGCCAACGTAGTTATTCTTAAATCTTGTGTTTACAAAAGCAATAATAAACCCTTAATAATTTTCAACAACCGAAGTCCTAAAATTAGCATACCCTGTCTATTCAACTCTCTTTTGTTGAACCAGATGTTTATAAATAATACTACTCCATAAAGAAAAACACAAAGTAACTCTAAATGTTCATACAGTATGTCCCAACCATTATCACCATTGTTGTAAATCAGTATGTATAAATTAATACCTCTTAATCGTATATTGTGTTCATGTACCACCCGTTCTTATTTTATGTTCCAATATTGATATTAAATTCATACACAAGTGCAAATTTCCAACAGTACGACCAATTTGTGATGTAATAAAACGCCATAACATCATAGTACATGATGTCACTAATGTTACACTGGTCACCTAGCAACCATCACAAGGTTTTTATTTTTTGAATTTCAAATTTCACTAGACATAAGTGATTGGTAATAGTCGACCCAAATTATTATTATAATCGCCAATAGTATACACACCATGTAATTTATTGTGTTAAATGAAACACAATTCCACATAAATAGTTATTTAGATAAAATATAATAAAATAACTTTTGTCCATTTTATGTATTCAATAATCTATGATGTAATGATATGATAAGAACATCTTGGAACTGAGTTGCAAAGGCACACCACATCTTATTAAGTAACAATTCCAGTTTGACAGAAACAACTATTCATTGGTATACTAAAGCAACCACCTAACCTCCTTAAGGCAGTAAGGGGCAATGGGTTGAGCAAATGCAAGCATTTCCATGGTAACCAAAACCTGAACTTGAACACCTGAATACCTCGAAACACACATTCTAAGTCAGCATAATACAGCTCCAACTAACTGCGATCCAGAGCAACCCAAGAAAATATGCTGTTTCCAGGAGCAAAAATTAGTACTTCAGGAGTCAAACTCAAAAATTAGTCTTATGAGACTAATGGTATCTTTCATGTCGAGATATACACTTATAAAGAAAGTGGTATATCAGTCTATTACATCTTCACTTAAACTGTAACATCTATGTCTTGCTATATATTCAATACTGTTATCTAAATGAACTAAACTGGCACCAATGTTTTACAGAATTATATATAATTTACAACAATAAATTCCTGGTCATGGCACCTGTGTTATGAGTTTCATCTTATTGTTGGTTTGCAGACAAAAGAAAATATTAATTTTAACAGGTTCACACTAAACATTACTGAAATTACATATATTCATTTTATTCTAGATTATCACAGTATTCAAAATAATAATATAAACAACAATATCTAGATTCTTTACAAAACTATTTCCAATAGTGTTCCACCTGTCTCTTATGATAACTTCTACGGTATTCATATAATACCCAGTATGTTATATGAGTCCAGAAAGATTCATTGTGATTCTAATTAGAGTAAAGTGCTGGAGACATCTGGGTGTCTCGGGGCTCAGTCCTGGTACGACCATAACTATGATTTTTATTGTAGGTTCTTGTTAACCATGTGTGCAGATTTCTCACCTTTGTGATTGGCCAGTGGGGCGTGACCTTTGTCAGACCAAGGAAATTGGTCACTTTGAATTTAGAAGGTGACCTGTGAACAGCAAATATTTTTCTCCCACCCTCAACCCTCCCCCTTTTATCTGTGTCAATATCATGCTGGCTGTCAGATTTTTCAGTTCCAGATTTGCCTGGCTGCAGGATGGTTGATGGTGTGGTGACCTGCCAGATCCTCCACCTGTTCTCCAGATGTCCTTTACCGACATGATGGTTAACTTCCTTTGAGGACCACCACCTAGCTTGGGTCCCATTGTCTGGGCTCGCCAGCATCTCTGGTTGGCCTTAAAATGTCATGGTTTGAGTTGTCTTCAACAGCTGTCTGATGTCTGCAGGAGACTCGCCAGCTTGTCTGGTTGGTCTTCGTCAAATTGTGCTGCTTAGTTCACACTTTGACACCTGCTGTCGCCTTTGATGTTCCACAACCTCCCACCTTCAAGATTCACCTGAAGTTTGCAGTGTCATGGTTCCAGTTGTCTTCACCAGCTGTCAGATGTCAGCAGCAGACTCGCCAGCTTGTCTGGTTGGTCTTTTTCAAGTTGTGGTGCTTTGTTCACAGCCTGACCCTGCTGTCACCTTAGACGTCGCAGAACACTTATCACCTTCAAGTTCAGCTGAAATTTGTGGTGTCACAGGTGCCTTGTGCCACATCACGAGATGCCTTGGGCACCCAGCGGCGATGGATTGTTGGTGTTAAATTGCATCTGTTTGTGTGTTATGTCATCTGGATGTTTGTGGCAGTACATCATGTACTGTCAGGAGATCATGAACTGCCCTGGCTTGTGCCCAACAGCGTTTGCCCCTGACAGGAGTGTGATGGTTATCAATGTTTCTGGTGATTTTGAGACTGACCTGGTTTATGCCCAATGAACTGTATTTTTGTATTGTAATTACATGTTTTAATATTGCTTAAAATGTGAGACGACTGGCCTGGCAGGAATACTCAACATACTTTTGTTTGAACTGTCACGTTAATTTTGCCATTTAGTATAGCAGTATGTAGTCCCTGTAATACATTTCTCGGTTTATTAGTATCATGCTTGGGCTCTGAATATGTTCATATTATAATGGCCCCTGGTTATCATACTAAAACTCTTTTATAGCACTTTATACCTTATATATATCAGTAATTTTACTATTTTGCATATCCCCTAGATGAAAATTTCACCTTAGGGTCGTATCACTGTTTGACCTCTTACATAGGTGACTCATGCTTAATACTTTCCCTTTGGTCCCCTATATTGGTAATGATTAATGCTATAGAATTGTATGGATTGGTCATAGTCACCTTGACCTTCAACCCTGTGTGGGTCAAACCACTTCCGACCTTTATCTCTCACCTCTTCGGGGTATTGTTGTCACCTTTCACCTCTAGTGGCTATCTTATTGAACATCCCCTGTATGTTTCTCAGGTTTAGAACTTGACCTTGGGGTCAACTCCATCACCTCGCCTCTCACCTCGTGGGGTAATTGTTTTCACCTTTAAATTCCTTGTGTTTAAACTTATAACTATTTTGCATTATAATATTAACTATATGCTCAATTGCATGGTAATTTGACCTTGGGGTCGGGTTGTTAGTGTTGGGGAAAGTAATATTAAGAATATGATATATATTGTTATGATGTTACCTTCTACTGTTTATGTGTTTTATTATGTACTCATTTATTGCTATGTCTTTACAATAATTTTAGTAGAAACCTTATATGTTTTGTATAATAAATATATATAATCCCATTGCTCCTTTATTGGGGAGACAGGGACTGTAAATGATTATGTGTCGAAGATTAATATATATGGCTCAAAAAAGCTGTAACAGAACTTTTCTGTAGAGAATATGTTTGAGGAGTAAAAGCAACTAAGTTCTATTGTCACATGGCCCATCAAACTTCATACAGGTATATAAAAGAAAAATGGTTGTACTACAGTCCATCAGTGCTTGTAAAGAATGCCAACAAGTGTGTAGCTAATGAATGCAATATCATTTACAGACAAAACTATTTCCACTTTCTGCATTTTACACTTGAAGACACTACTCTCACTGACTTCCAAAAAGACAACTGCTTTAAAATGAGTCAAATTTATTTCAACACTTCTGACAATATAAATGCTTTGGACTTTCTCAGAATACATGCATGAAAATAATACATAACCAGCTCTTTCCGCAACCTTTTACAGAAAGCATGTTTTATACTAAGTTTATTTCAGACAAGTTTGAGCTTTGGCATAAATACACAGCAATTAACATCTTATTATTTTACAAATTTAGCTCCAAGAGAATTATATTGAGGCAGTTTTAAATGATTATATTTATACAAAGTAATTATTTTATGTGTGTAAGTGTAACCCAACCTGTGGGTTGCTATATTTAGGTATTTATTTACAATGCCAGGTTAATATAAATCACAGTGTTCACACAATACAAAGTCACAAGGAACCTTTCATATTTACTGCTTGGTTAATATGATAAAATAGACATAATTCATAGAACAGTATACAACAGTACATAAACATAATTCAAATTGTAACAGTGGGAATGATGTTAGAATAATATCCAGAAAATAAATATTATTATTATTATTAAGGAGACTTTTAATAAAAATTAGTTCTCTAAAAATCCTCTCAATTGTATGATCAACACTTTTCAAGACAAACCTGCACAATCCGTTTTTTGTATCTACTAGGTTGTGCCAATGAATAACAGATGAAATTGCGGTCCAGCACTTTGAATATTGCTTGAATAAGCTACCTTGTTTAAAAGTCAGAATCATACAAAAATACTGATGATCTGTATATGGAAATCAGATTTAAAGACAGTTCAAATACAGTTACTGTACCTTGCCACTAAAAATATATATTTTAAATTTCTAGACATTCATAAAATAATATCCTTAAGGGATAACATGTATATACTTTCATAACACTTAATGCATGTGTAAATGAAGCCAAGAAGAAATTAAATTAAGTGGAAATTAATTTAATGTAAATAAAAATTAGTTTAAGAGTACCATACGTTTAGAAGATTAAAGCAAATAAAATCTTAACCATTAGATATTTTGAATTGCAAAACATATCAAATGCTGATTAAATGCAGTTGTTGGAGAGCACTTCTGGTTCTGGTTGTGCATGCGCAGTAGAGAACCTGTAGTTACATATCCACTGTTGAGTATTTCTGGTGCACTTGCGCTGTGGTGTGGAGCAAGCAATCTGATTGGTTGAGGGGTGAAGACATCATATTACGGGACTAAATGCTGCAATCTGATTGGTTGAGGGGTGATGATGTCACAGGATGCAGACAGAAGTTGGCGGAGTGATGGCATATTCTAAATCTTTTTTCGGGTTTTCCGCAGGGACCACAGGATCTGAAAAAGGGTTCATGTGGTCAACTGCAGCTTCAGACAGTTTCTGAACACCGAAAAAGCCTGTGGGGTGTGGCGTTTTATGTGTGTCCTTTGTGACCTTGGACTTGAATGATACTTTCTGGTAAGAGAGGCATCTATCTATGTATTAACACTGGTGGGTTTTCGACACTATTTGAGTGGAGCAACTCCTTTCTCCCTCACTTGAAGATGTCTCCAAGGATAGGGGAGTGGTGTTGAATGCCTCCCTAGCCATAATATCATCAAAACCTCCTTGACAATAAAGGCATTGTTCAAAACCTTTTTCCATAGCAACCATGACAACATTCCACAAAAACCCTGTAGCAGCCATATATTCAAACCTGTCTTGTAAAAATGGCACAAAACCTCAATCTAACCATTGAAACAAAAAAAAAATCATGGAGCTGGGTCAACCAGAATAACAAAACAATTCTTAATTAAAATGGAAAAGATTTCCACCAACTTTGAAATTGTGATAGCATTGTACACTGATGCTCTAGTAAAGACGTATCGGAAATCCAAGTCTGCATGTTTCACAAGTATAAACGTCAAACTTTCCTTTAGAAAAATATAATAATGTATTAAAACTTTTGATGCAAAAGTCGATCTTGAAAAAGTTATTTTCAGAATCATAAAATTTGTATTCTTTGTTACAAATACTTTATTGAAGGCTATTACACTGCTTCGCCATCATCCCTGCATAATTCAATGTGAATTTTTAATCATCAATCCTAATAACACTTACTCCTGACAATTTGTAAATAAAAGGAACATTAATCCATATTAAAATAAATCCAAAAACAAATTTTGTCAGTGTATCACTCGACCTACTTTTCACTTAATTTTAAAAAGTCAGGCGCCACTTAGGCCTCCACATACAACTCCCACTTCAGTGGAATGTGGTCCTCCAGGTTTGTCTGGAAATAGTTTGTCATTATCCCAAATCACATATCCATGTCCCTCCACTTTCAAAACAAACCTGCTGATGTAATATGGCTGTTCAATGTTTTCTATAAAACAATCAATTGATTTCGCCTGAAAATTACTTTATAGCCTCTTGGAATATACTTCAAATATATGGGAAATTGAACATCTTATACCACGAGGTAGCTAGTGGGTGGTGTATGCATATGGATTTTTTACACTTCCAGATTAATATCCAGATCAATTTTCCATTATGTGGATATTAATGAGGCAAGATGAAGTTATGACTTGAGTTGCTGGTCAAAATAGTAAAATTTTAAAAAGAAAGTAAATGTCCTACCCAAATTACTTGTTTTGCATTCTGATCTTCCTGGAGCGAAGAAAGGCTTTTCAAAGTAATTTCTAGGATGCAGTATAAAACCTGACATCCTCTGTAAACAGGCCTGTTTCATTTTTCAATCAAGTTTCCTTTAAATTAAATTTGGCAGAATAATCTCCAAAAACTAATCTAAACGTGCAACTACTTTTAAATAAAACAGTGAATTTGCATACATAAAGCAGCCATAGTTTACATGTAAAACATAATGTAATGGATCTCTAATATTTTAAAAATAACCTGATACACATCTAATGCTGATATTTTTCTATTTAAGGGGTTTGACAGCTAAAAGGTAACTCTTTTTTTCTGCTGACCACTTAACTGATCTGCTACATAAAGTTACAATGGGAAACCTGGATATAACAACATAATGCTTGAGTTCAAGATGTATTTTAAATTCACTCTTCAGTGCCATGCTGTTACATTTTAGGCTTCTGTGCAGAGTCCTTTGATCATAAAAGGATACTGGAGCATTTATTTTGGGGTGATCTATTTTTAGATTCTGAAAGTTCCTGAATCCCTTGAATGCTACTGAGCTATGAATAACTGATGGCGAAACAATTGGAGTTGTAAGTGGAAAACGCACTTTGTGGGGACTAGATTTGATCTAAATTAATTCATCTGTGTGTCACATTTATCAAGTTGTAAAAAAGTAAACCAAGGAATTCCAATAGTTCCACTTAAAACCATCCCAACATTTGAGGAACAAACAAGCAAAGTGATAATTGATTATGTAGGTTCTTTAACAAAGAATAAATCTAGAAAACAATACCCTTAAACCATTTTTGTGCCTGAACTATATTTCCAGAAACCATAACATTGACCAACATAACAGCACCAAAATTCTCAAAAGCCTTAGTCAATTTCGTTACTTTGGTTGGTCTACCAAATATTTCATAAAAAATTTGTAACCCCTTGGTTTCATAAAGGCAGAAATGTTACATAAAAATTGTGCTGATTCCTTTTACCATGTTAGGATACTGGAGCATGGGGTTTCTCAATATTCTAAATTGGTGATCTCTCTATAGATGCGAAAAAGACCTTTTCCAGTTATGTACATAAAGGGATAGCAAGACTAATGCCAAACATAATTGAATTGAGTTTAAGAGGGCATTGCCGATAGATTTAATATAAATTATTTCATCTGTTTGTCAATTGGGTATGGACTGCCTGTAATTACCTTTTGTGGTGACCCATAATTGAAGTGAAATGGATATCACAGATAGTAGAATGTTGCTGATCAGTGGATGTTGTTCATGTCACAGAATGACCATTGGGGTAATTTCAATATATACAATACAGATATTGTTAATATCACAGAAGGTACAATGGATTTGTTCGGATATACTGAACAGACAAGTGAAACAAACATCCTAGTTACTCAAGCATATTGAAAATTTGGATACAAATGTGTTATGCTGGTGAATATTAGATGGGTCTTTGCAAAGATTGGTGGACAGAACTGACAAACTGCTTTCAACTGCAAATAGGTGGATAAAGTATTGTGGTCAGGTCAGATTGGTTTAAGAAAAATATTTAATTGTATACTATCAGAATATCTCCTTTGACTGTAATTTCTATTGTGGTTGAAAAAATGAATTTGTTGTGTAGGATTATCTGTTTTTCCTGGTACAACTTGAAAGCTGCCACTAATTGATTCCATTTTGCCTCATTGACCGCAACACTATTATCTGAATGAATGCTGTCACTTTCCATACATGTGAATGAATAAAGCTTTCAGTTTTAAAAGCTTCACTCTTTACAACAATATTATGTTGTGGGACTTTGTAGGATTTTGTGGGACTTCTTTGGTCAAATTTTTCAGCAAATGTTGTTTGTTCTGGGTGCTCTTAGATTCTATAACTTGAGTTTTCAAGTAATATTGCCTTTCAGCAATTTCATGATGACATTATATCTGGGTATTAGTTGAGTGAGGTGATTGAGTAATTTTCAGACAGAAAGGGGTTAAAGTAAACAATTCATCGGCTAATATAGATATATGAGAAGCATCTTCAATGTAGGCCACCAAAATGATGCAAAATAGAATTTACTACTTATTGCTGACACAGAATAAAAGTTTAAAAAGCTAAAACTTCATATATTATACATATCTGTGTGGTTTTTTGACTGTCTCTCTGCATAATTACTCAAAAACTAAACATCCGATATGGTAATTTTAAGGAGAGTGTACGTAACTGTGGCTCAGTCCTGAAAGATTTCTGAATCTGCAATAACATTGCTCTTTATGTGAATTCAGCATTACATGTGTACTTTTGAATTTTATATGCTATAGCTGAAACTGATGACACAGTGCAAAAATATAGAAGTTTGGCTATCTTTGTCTCTTCAATTAAGACAGTTTGAGGAATGCAAATATGTTGTAAATGAGAACACTAAAAATAATTTTGCAGTGGAATCAACTTTGAATCAAATACCCTTCTGAGCTATGATATAATATATTTGGCTATTTTTTCTTTGTGTCAAATTTTGATTTATTGGAATTGACTATATCCAAGCTTCTAAATACCGTTTGTTTGTGAGTATACACCTGATATTTATACTGAGGTACCTTAAGTGCATGTTGAAGCATTGTTTCCCATTAAACCACAAGTACAATCAATGGACATTATGTTATTACAGTCAACTGTATTCATCGCCATCCATCGAGCACGAATATTGATTTCACGATTTTACATGAAAACTTTCCAAGTGACATATATCACTAATAAAGATGACAATATTATATGGCTATGTGGAATGAGTATTTTATTGTTATTCTCCGTGAGTGATAATTTGTGCAGATGTGTTTGGTGAGGAATGTTTTGCATGTAAAATTCACCATATTCTATGATAATTCAGAATAAACTCATATTTAAAGAAAGATTTGTGATAAAGGGATATATATTTATCTATTAATATATACAAGGAAACATATTCATTTATATCTTTAGTTCCTTTGTGACAGTATAGCAGTATTTGACCTCACTTGTACTTTTAACCTCTAAGATTGTTACCTAAATGTAAAGTAAACCTTTTCATTATATCAAAGTGATGATTATATTAATTTTTCATACAATATTCATAACTTTGAGTCCATGTCAAATAAAAACAATAAAGCAGTGACTATAAGTATATTTTCTTTATTTTCCGAAACAATATCAGAAATATTTTAAAATAAAATTGATTTTCGTGAAATATCATTGTTTAAACTTTATCTATCCAGTGTCATAATACAGTTGTTCCCTTAAGCTTGTTTAATTAGCATCCCAATAAAATCACCACGGGTGGTTTTGGCATTGCCCTCACCCCAGTTGGCACTGAGAACATACACTTGCTGTCCCTCGGAACATTCAATAATGGCAGAGTTTCTTGCATCCAGATTCATCCAGTTACCACTACCACCTGGTAGGTAGTTGGAAGTGTAGGCAAAAGTGATATCCCTGTCATCCAACATAAGTTTCCCATACACATCATACTGTCCAGATTTTGTCATTTCTGAAAAATATCAACTTATGAACTATTATTATGAGTAGCAATATTATTACTATGGTTAGAATTATGAACTTTTTGGATGCAATATTTCTTTTAGCGAATGATATGATTGTGGGCTAAATTTTTTGTAAGATTTTGGGAATCCAAAATATGGGACTTTTTCTATCCTCAATATGATTCAAATCTTTCCAGAATTTCAGTTCTTCCTCTGATCTGGCCTATCCACCAAAAAAGTAATGAAAATCCAGCGCCTATATTTAAAGTAATGTCCACAGGAAACAAAATTCATTAAAATACATTGAAAATGTATCCCAAATATGATCTGTATCTTTCTCAAATTTTAATTCCTTCTTCCTGTGTTTAGGCCCCGAAATCTGATTGGTTGGTCAAAGGTCAATGGGAGTGTCAAGTGGAAGATACCCACCAAACTAAGGTACCTGACAACTGACACAGCAGGCAAATCACTGTGCCCTGCTAGTTATTCTACAACTTTGGTAGATGTTCATATCATTATCTTAATGATTCTTTCTCTTTCCATGTTGAAATAATTGTGTAATTGTACAACTTTCTGTTTATCTTCAAGCATTGAAGTGACATAACTGCAGATATTGCTGAGAGATCTTCTGCACCGACGATGTGATCCCATTGGGCCAAGTGTGGCAACTGATAAAGACTTACTATTTATGGAGATTCTTTGTTAGGCACTAAGTTGTGCCATAGACCTGCAAGTGGGACCAGGGCTTTACTGGTTATATTTTTAGATTAGAGACTCTTATGTCGTAAAGCATTGTGGGGAGATTAATGTCATTTTAAAGCTGTACCTTGATCAGTTATGTGGTGAAACAAAGGAAACATTTAATGGGGATTTCACTCCCACAATAAGTTTTCCATGTAACATTCAGTCCATTTATAGTAAGCATTATGTGTATATGTTGATAATTATTGCATGTACAATATACATATGTATTAATATGTTTCAGAACCCAATTTACACATATCTGAAATTCTACTCATATGAGGGTACTTGGCTTTGAAAGTTGAACATACTGCGTATAAATCTTATGCATGTGCATCTCTTTTTTTCGAGTATACAAGGCAAACAACTCTGAAACATGTCACATTCAAGAAAATTAAAGTAAATCACAATGAATCTGTTGATTTTATGACTCAGCTGAAACAAGATACTTCCCATACAAATACTTAAAGAATCTTTAAAGAAGTATTTACCAAAATTGTGCCAAAACTAACTTATAACTGGCAAGCAGCATTGAACTTTTTATTTCACATTTTTATCAAAGCAGTATACACCATCTTGAAATCCGCATACTCACAGAGGATTATTCTGTAAATTTCTGTAAATTTCAAGAATAAAATTCAAAGAATTTGAGGTCCTTTCCTCATTAGCTGTACTTACTGACATACACAGCCAAATATGCTTTTTGAAATTGCACTAAGTATATAAACTTATTATGTTCACTCAGCAATAACTTCAGTAGATTTAAAATTAATTCATAGCTATTAACACAAATAGATTTGGTTTTATTTTTTCATAAACAGTGTGCAAGTGAACATAGCATGTAACTTTGAATAAGGTATAGTCACTGTAACAATATAAATACATATCTAGAAACCATTTATCTAGTGTACATCATATGCTCTACTGGAATTATCATCTAATATTCCATTCTTCATTGGTTAAGGAGTGTTTGGTGTTAACACATTGTTAAGTCTAAGGAAAAGAGTTTGTAATAGATCCTTCGTTGGTTAATGAGTGTTAACATACTCAAAACTCCTATCGCTTACTTCATAAATTATTTACCGAAGGAGTATAGTTTTCCCAGTGATTTAAAGTCTCCTTCTTAAAAAAAACAAGCATGCACAAATACGTAAAACAAAAAATAATAGATCTGTTTCTTATTTCAGTTTTATGTAAACATATGGATAAAGTTGTGGCTAAATTTTTAAATGACTTCATTTGTCAAGAAGGTATCAGTCTGCAGATATGGTCCATAGGGTTCTATTCTTATTCTAGGTTGTGGTGCCCTCAATTGAGCTATGTGAAATTTTAGTGTTAAACAAAGTCTGAATGCTAACAGCACCGGGATATACTAGTATAGACACTAGGACCATTTGATTCCAGCATTGCGGAGCTGACTGAGTGGCTTTTTTCTGTTCAGTGGTAGAAGAATGATGCAAAATTGAAACTTAATTCTGATTTAATTCATTATCAATTGGTGCTAAGCATACCAGAGAGTCGCTTTTACCAAAATTTGCTGTGTCATTTCTTCAAAGCTGTATTTCACCGACAATGGAATTAAAAATTCTAGATGTCACTATCACCTAACTGATGTGTGCTTTGTCCTTGAATTCCATACTGTTGATACTACAGCTCTTGTTATAAATACTATGGTCAGTAGTCAATAAGAGTGCTCTAATTCTCTACTACATAGAGTGAGATAAACAAGTTCTGTCAAACTTCAGAAAGTTTAACATGTTCTCTAGTGCATTGTTTTCAGGCTGGACTGAATACAGTTAAACTTGTGCATAAAGACCGCCAAAGGGAAATGTTGAAAATAGTCTTTGGTAGGGTCGATCTTTATATGACACCATTGCATGAAGGCATTTTATGAAATCATTGCATAAATTCCTTTAGTTTCCCTGAATTTTTCTTTTAATTAATTAAGCAATAAAATCAGCAAGCTTATTGACATTACCGTGTTATATTTCAATCACACTGAAGTAAACAAGAGAATAATGGTAAAAGTTACTGTCTTTATGGAGTCATATTACCTAGCTTAATATATGATTATTACTAAGTAGATGTTCCCATCTTTAATCCTGGAATTCACAAGTCCAAAACTTGTTTTGATAGATCCTTTACTTATGATAGATCCAGAATGTAGAACAGTCTTCCACTGTCATGCGATCTACTGCACGCTGGCATCTTTTAAGCAAGGACATGAGACTCAACTGTTTCATGAAACTTATCATCCTTTTATCCTGAGGATTTGTTGCTCCTTACAATTTGGTTTAGATCAAAACTAGGCTCTTAAAAGTTTGTACATTATTATTATTTTACACCTTCTTTAAAATAAAAGGATTATAGAAATCCATTTTATTTTAATGGTCAAAGAAAGTATGCAGTACTGTGAATATGTTTATTTTTAGGTGTAAACGTTTAATTGGACATGAATGTGGAAATGGACAATGGGGACAATTTTTGATATATGGCCAATCAATGCCCATGTTAGCCGCCAGTCTCCAGTGTGGTCTCTTGTATAGAGGTTTTGTGTCCTTGGGTGTGATTTTAGCGTTCTTTTGTCACACATAAGGAGTTGTCACTATTTGGGGTATGTTTTGTATTTAGATTTTATTGTGGGAATAACAACAGTCACAACTAGCAAGTCTATTTGAGAGTGGTCACATGTACAGGTTTCACTGTAAGTCATTCCACAACCTCTCAAGAGAAACTACGTTCGTTCCCCATTTCATATAGTATCTTTTTTAAATATGACCTCCTTACTTTTGAGACTATAAATTTCTCAGAATCTGTCTGTTTGTTATCTTTGATCAAGTGTGGTAGAGAAACTCACGGAAATAGACTATCAATATTCTCAGTTAATCCCATAGGCAGGCATGGTTTAGTCATAGCTGCACCAATAGAATGGAATATTGTACAATATCAGATCCCTGACAGACCATTTTGAGTTTAAGCAGCCAACTCCAAACTTAACATTTACAAGTGCATACCAACATGTTGCAACCCAACCCACAGTCTTTGTTGAGTGTTTCCCCAATTTTTTCGTGTACCCGATCTGTAAGATAATCATGTTGAAAGTCTGTCAGATATCCTCTTTCATACTGAGCGTTAATGAAAATAACTGTGCTGTACAAGTTTCTCTCGGATATGAGGTATTCCATGTCATTGGTTTTGTGTAGGTTTTCTGAGTATAACTTTCCTAAGACATTTAAGAAGTAGTGTTGACAAACTGCAGCATTTTTCACTGGGTCACTGTAATATTCCCTCAATGGATTGTACCGTAAATATTTTTTAAATTTCTCCACTGGTTCCTCTACAAACCCAATATTTTTATTGTCTGTAAAATTTCCTTTTAACAAATTGAATAGATAACTTTTTCCAGCACCCATAATGCCATCAATGCTAAGTAACTTCATTATTCTGACCCAATATCGCTGCTTTCAGGTGTGGTATTGTAAGGGGAGTCACAACTGTCTTCCATTTCGTCAGGTGTCTCAGACTTTTTTTTCTGTTTCTTTCCCTCCTGTTTCTTTATAATATCTAATAACGAAGGTAAAATTTTCTTCAGCTTTTTCAACTCGGTATAGTTAAACGTGACATTTTTTCTTGAGAACTGATCAGAAAAGTGACAGTACAGTTTCCCTTTGAATTTAGTGACCGAAGCCCTTTTACGAGCATTTATTTTGAAAGCTTTTGCTTTGAATCCCATCTTGCTATTCGATAATCTCCGTAGGCTAAAGAAGTAATACCGTCATCTAGTATATATCTTTTGTCATTAAATGCGCTGAGGACTATTTTTTCTGTATCCACTGTGTAGAGTTTGTGTTTGAAACTTCATATTGCAGAAAAATGAACAGTCTTCGGTTGGTTTTTTCTCAAAGTATGCAGGTAGTCTGCATGTACTAGTTCATTAGCAGCTGCCTTTGGTACTCCTTTGGCTCTATGGATGGTGTCACAGGAACATAATATGGAATATTGTTTTGATTTTAAACCCACAAACTCTGTTAGTTCTTGGGATCCGTATTCGAATTTAAAATAACCTTTATTTTTTGGCATTTTTAGTGTGGTGCAGTGGATAGGTGGTTGGAAAATTGGAAAAATCGAAGTACTTAGAGTTAGCTCTGTATATATCATTCAGTGTAGGAGCCGATTCATCCTTTGCCACTATTTTTAACAAGAACGAATCCGTGTCGCTGTATAATGGATGTACTGTATACCACGTACCAAAAATTTTTGGAAGAAATAGATACAGAAATTGATACATGACTTTCTTTGCTAATTCTAAAACTGTGAATCCTATAAAAATTGGTTTGTCCAATTTAACTGTATTATTTTTTAGTTCCACTGCTGCAATTTTTGGGTCGAGTAACTCAACCCTTTGAAATGTAGGTTTGTTTGCAAATTTCAGAAGTTTTTCAGAAGAATTCACTAGTCTGACTTTTCTTCTTTTGAACATATTTTCTATGGTTTTTCCATAAAGAGCATTGTTTGCCATTTTTAGATTGTTGTTCTCAAATTCTGAGTTGGCCGCCTTTCTTCTTTCAATATTGAACTCAATAAATGACCTCATGATTGCCCTCTGTTCAAACCTGAGAACTCTGTGAATTTTTGTCAGTTTGAGTCCAAGTTTTAAGTACAGTTTAAGTAGTTCAAAATGTATTACATAATTTTTCTTGTCTTTTAGTGTTTGAACTAATTTTTCTGCATTGCAGCGTTTACATTCCCTGAAGCAATTACTTTTACAGTCGTGACAGTAGGTTTTCCCTTTCACCAAAACCTTGTCCTTGGAACAGTATGAACAACACTGTATCTGTTCACACGAAACATTTTTCTGCATTTCACTCGATCTTTGGATATTTTGATTGTATGGACTGAGTTCATCGTATTTTATTTTCTTCTTTATCGGTACCAGTGGAAAATCTGAATGTTTGACATGCAAATTCTCGGGGTATTCTAAGTCAACCTCTAAAATATACCTTAGATCAGTATTTGATGCCGTGTTTTCTATGTCGAAGTTTGAAATTTCATTCTTTTCTAACCACCTAAATTTACCTACAGGTAGTTTTTTTTTGACAAACAGTAGGCATATAATGAATTGCAGTCAAACATGCGGAGGTAACTTAGCGGTTCTACTTCGTTGTAGTCTGGTAATGTTGGATAGTTCGCTTTTGCATACCTTGTGTACTGACCAGAGATACCACCCCTAATAGCTTTCTGTATGAATTCATACTGTTCAAGATCAGTGATCAGTTCGAGTTTTACTTTGGTTTGAAGCAACATTGCATCGAATGAGAAACTTGGTAGACTTAAGTATTTTGCAACGTCTAACCCGTACAGTTTACGGTTTATTGCTCTGAAATTTTCAAAAACATCTGCCAGTAAGGTCACATCTAATTTCAGGTAGGTCTCTAAGTATTCCCCTAAATTTGAACATTTTAAAACCGTAAACATTGACTGTGCATGTTGATACTGTTCAGGGGTGATAGTCTTTTTTGTAAGAGAACTATAAAAGTGTTCTCGTTCTGGTAGTTTGCATTCATTCAGAACATCAACCCCCGTTAGATACTCATAGGGGAAGAAACCTTTTTTCAGCAATTTTAAAAATGTAGATTCTTCCGGATATAATTGTCTAGTGTGTTTGAATAATTTATCCTTACTTTCTTGCCCACTTCTCAGAATGTCTGTCAGGTTTGATAAACTGTTGGGTAAATGAGCATAGGTGTCTATGAACTAGAAATTTTGAAAAGAGATACACGGAAATGTCTCGCTTGTTCTTGGAATAATTTTTAATTGGTTTTCACTGTTTTGACACAAATCTCTTATCAACACTTTGAAGTCGTATTTCGATCCATTATGGAGAAATACAGGAATTTTTGGTTCATTGGAAACTGAAGAGTATTTCAGGTTGCACCTATTACAAGCTATACCAAGTACATTCCCAAAAGGGTGTTCTTCTGTGACCTTGGGGCTTTGCAAGTGGTTGTGATCCCTACATTTTTTGTCACCGTGAAAAACTGAATCACATATATAACACTGGGTAGCCTTTTTCAACATTTGCCAAGTTTCTGCAGTGTTGGTCATAGGGTATCTGCATTCGTTCAAAATTACATTGTTGCGACTTTGCTCTTCCATCAACATTTCAATAGCTTTTTTGGCACAATTCTCTTCTGTGTAACACCTTACAGGTCCGTTGAACTTGTCATTTACATGACATACACGTTTCATGCCAATGCTTAACTGTTTATGCTGGGTGTTAAATTTAGTTTTTTTTCCACTGGCTCTTTTGTTCGTCACTCGACTCTGATATGTCTCAAAATCCATGTATATGACAAAGGGTGCCATGAATTTTTTCTCATAGTTTCTAAATTGTAACAGGTCTTCACCAGATCCCAAAGTTGGTACTTTTCCTTTAGGTTTGACCTCATTTATACTGCAAAGTTTTCATGTTCTTTCAGAGCTTGCTCTGAATACTTTTTTGTCAAACAGGTTTTGCAGTAATAACCTTTTTTCCTGTTTGAGCATCGAAAACCACAAAGAAATCTGGAAAGACTCCTTATTGTGTAATAATGTCCTTTGTATAACAATATATTTACGTGATGTTTCTTGTTTTCTTCAGAACTTATGTGTAGCACCCTGGGTTCATGAGATACCGGGTTAATCTCATAACAATTTATAGAAACCTCATTTTGTGCTTCAAACAGTTGGATACTATCCAGTGTCATGGGTAGCGAAATTCCATTTGTGTTAAACTTTTCCACCAAGGTTTTGTACTGACTCGCACGACTTGCATTCTTTGCTGGTGGTTGTAAGATACCAGCTGCTACAGAGTATAGGAAGCATTGGTTTGCTGGGGAAGATAAGTCGAGTAAACAGTGTTTGTTTTTCAGAAAATTTGGAAGGTTTCCTTGTTTACACCCACCCAAAATTGGGGCGTACTTCACTATTTTCAATTCAAGACTATAAATCTTGACTAGGTTCCAATTACTTCCATGGTGAAGAAATGTTTCTAATCTAGATGCCACCTCTTTATTTAATTCGGATATAATCTTTTTGATATGTACCTTCGAAAGAATTCCCCTATTTCTGATGTAAAGTACGGTTTGATGTAAACAAAATCATCTTCTGTTTGTCTGTACTTTTTAAGTTTTACCCTCAGTGACAGTTGTATCTTAATACTCTTCAATTTACGCAATGCTTTTTTAATTTTATTTTTGACCATCGAGTAGGATTTTGATAAATACATTTCCACATCCATTTTCTTGTACCTGGGAAGTTCAATTCTGTACCTCTTATACACATTTTTGAATTTGTGATGTTGCATTTCTTTTTTTTTTAATCCGGTTGAAATAAAGAAAGCCTGATTATCACCTTTCCAAATTGAAAATGAATCAGGTCTCCCGTTGTGTCTGTGATTTTAATTTCAATTTTACTTAGTACATTTCCTATCACAGGGATATAGTTTAAAATAGGAAGTGTTTTGTGAGTATATTGTGAATCAAGACGAGTGTCACAGTGAATGATCCCTAAAATTGGAACATTCTTATCTCCCACACGAGTAGGGTAGACAATATCGCTGTAGATGTAAAGACTGAAAGTGAGCAAATTAATGTCGGGTATCACATCGCTTACATATGCTCTTGGTAAAGCGGGTCTGTTTTCTACATTTGCAAACTGTACCTTGTCAAAAAATCCTAAAATATTTGCCAGCTTTCTGTGGATCTCTATTGTCTCTTCGCTCTCTACAATAATTTCACACAATCCGGTCCTGTTGTTTACCCGCAACGTGGATTCCATCTTTGCACTTTTGATAGCTGTATTTATTGCCCGTATTAATTGTTCTATATTACGGTAATTTTTGCCGGGGATTGTTCTGTTAAAATACTCTGTTTTTATACCTTTCTTCTTCGAAAGATGAATCTCAGTCATTGGTTCAAACACATTCATTATACTGTTTGGATAAATGATTTCAGCGAGAGCTATCTTTGTCCCCGGTTTTAAGGTAATAGGTTCGGATAAATCTACCACAAAGTTTGATGTTTTGTTTTCAAAATAGTCGCATTTAGTATTTGATGTTAAAAAGATTGTACTAAGTCCCCCTTCTGAAGAGTTTCCCAAAACACTCGACATCGTCTTAAAATTGATGTTTCAATTCAGTACACTCCCCAAATCCTTTACTTCCTCGAAATGTTTCTTCTACAATGTTTTCTGTTTTTATGATGCAAGGGTTAATGGTTGAATGAAATATCAACTGTGCTATGGGCTTTGTCTTGTCCTATGAAATTTTTTGATTTGTAATATTGTGTAGTACCACAAATATTTGTGCTCGATAGTCCGGATCAATAATTCCAGCCAATACACGGAGTCCACATAGGCTAACACCACTCTTTTCTGCTACTTGCACGTACAATGAATCTGGTAATTCTGATATCACACCTGTAGGCACCTTTCTTATTTCATTAGGTAATAGTTCAAAGCATTCCGTACTAAATAACTCGTAACCAACTGCATTCGGAGACGATTTGTACAAGTTATGTTGTCCATCACACAAAAATTTAACCTTAACTTCCATTGTCACATCAAACAGTGTCTTTTCTACCTGTCGCACGTTGAATTTTTGTGTGTCTTAATGAAAAAAAAATTTGTTTAACCCAGTTGGTGATACATATGTGAGAGTAAATGTATTGCCGCATCCCATTTGATAAACCAAGAATTTAGTTCATCGCAGAGGTAGTCCTGACAAAACTTTTGCAGTTGATGTGGCAATAAAGCTTTGTTTAGTGTATTAAACTGTATAGTACTAGCACACAACTCTTGCAAACTTCGTGGGTTAAGCCCAAAATAATATCTATATAAAGATATAGTAACATCTAGACACTGATAAACTAATACAGGCGTTATTCTTACTCCCGGTTGTACAATTAACCCATGTTTCACAAACACATCTAAATCTCTCCATTTTAGTACATGATTTCTACATTGACAAATTTCTCCATCAACTAGGAAAGTTATGTCTTTCCCACTGTCCATTATTACTGTTTCTTTACAAGTATTTCTTTTATTACTGGGGAACAGACTTTTTTATATGTAAACCAATGTCCCCTAAATGTTTACTCAAAAATCTTGGAATGGCAAATTCTAGATAATTCCAAGAAAAAAAGTTTTTTCAAACACATATTTCTCAGTAAACTGTTCCCACAGCCACCTTGGGGAGTAATCTAACATTTAGGTTCTTTTACTATTACAAGTTGTTCTACATTGACAAATTTCTACATCAAATAGGAAAGTTATGTTTTTCCCACTGTCCATTATTACTGTTTCTTACAAATATTTCTTTTACTGGGAACAGAGTTTTTTTGTTGTAAACCAATCTCCCCCCTAAATGTTTACTCAAAAATCTTGGAATGGCAAATTCTAGATAATTCCAAGAAACTTTTTCAAACACATATTTCTCATTAAACTGTTCCCATAGCCCCTTGGGGAGTAATCTAACATTTAGGTTGAATTGATAAATTTTTGAAAAACAAAATTCTTTCAATGTTACAAGTTGATCATTTTTAAAAAGTTTGTTTTGTTTTAAAAAGTTTTTAACGGTATCTTTCTTTTATGTACTGGTTCTGAAGAACAAGTTTGTGCAGGTCTAGGACAATTGAATTCTGCTTCTTTTGCCTTTTTACACACTGGTTCTACCAACTCTGTTTCTGATTTTTCGGAATCAGAGGATAAAGGAAAGAAAGATTCTGTATTTTTGTAAAATTCTACAGACCCGTCCTCACAAGTTTTTAAAAGATACGAATCCCCCTTCAAATTTGTTTTTGAAACATAGGTTTTAATACAATCTTTTGTGAAGTGTATGGTGAAAAAGGCACATAATTTCTCTGACAAAATGTCCATAAATCTGTCTATAGAATTAAAAGAAACCATATTTCTACCTTTTAGTGCTTGATTATCTGTCTCTTCAAGGGATTCGATGAACATATTCTTCAATTTTTTATATAATGTTGATTCATCAGTGATATTGAATGTTTCATAGAAATACGTGTAGTAATCTGTGAGGAAAGAGAGATTTATATCCTCCCACAAAAGGTGAGCTAAAGTCTGAAGGTACTTCATTATAAATGCTTGCGTTAAGTATGTATTCAAGGTGATGTCCTGGCTAGCTGCAAGGAAAATTTTGTTAAAACTCGGTACTTTTTTTATCTGTTTGGTGCAACCGGTAACTTTTAAACAGTTGTTTTGTTGTGAGTATACGGTGAATACTAAACTATTGCTTGTGTATTTAGTAGAGACGCATTCCTTTGTTTCTAAATCTGGTATTCTTTGAAAGTACTTTTGAAATTCGGTATGGTTAATTTGCTTCTCACCAAGATATAAAACTTTGATTTCCCAATGATAATTTAAACTTTTGAGTATCACTAGGTGAACTGATGGTTTCACTAGATAAGGTTGTATGTAATTGTCAAAACACCCTATGAAGCAATTAATGTTTAGAGAGCCAGCTCAGCAATTTGACACAGATCATTAATTATAAAGTTCATTGCAAGAAATTTGCAGTGGGACAACCCATGAAGATATATTCAGAAAAGTTTTCTAGAACACAAGTCCACAAAGGTTACGTGTCAAAAACACCCCAGTATTCTGTAAAATGTTCAGTGGGACGCCTCATGACCATTTTCAATAAATCATTAATTGTAAACCATTTCAAGAAAGTTGCAGTGGGACAACACATGAAGATATATTTCAGAAAAGTTTTCTAGAACACAAGTCCACAAAGGTTACATGTTAAAAACAACCCTGTATTCTGTAAAATGTTCAGTGGGACGCCTCATGACCATTTTCAATAAATCATTAATTGTAAACCATTGCAAGCAATTTGCAATGCGACAACAGATGGAGAGATATTATTCAGAGAAAGTTTTCTAGAACACAAGTCCGCAAAAGTTTACATCATGAAAAAAATTTAATAGCAAAAGAAAATCAATCAAGTCAAAATGCCCCGAGTGTTTCTACACACAGAACAATGTTGAATGGGAGAATTCATTTTGAATTTGGATTTGAATGCAATAAATCTTTAAGACACTATCAAATGTTAAAAAAAATCACCAGACACAGTTCTACAAAAAAACCTGAATATGCTTAGTTTTGAAATATGGGTCAGTCTATATATTATAGTCATGAATTATGGATTCTAGAATATAAGTTCATGGGGGTTGGGATAAAATTACTTGCACCTGATGTTCTGTAATAACTAGCACTGGTGAATCAATTAAAAAAAAAACCAACCTGTTTTTGTACATTATGACATTAAAATTTGATCTCTTACATCTGTAAGTATATATCCTAACCAGTTTTTCCCCTCCAATATTTTTTCAACTTACTTTTAGGATCAGAGGTATACCTACCAATTCCCCATACTGTGTCCCAAGGGCTGGCCTCAACAAGAATGGTACCTTCAGTTTCCAAAAGTTTTTCTTTCAATTTTGAATTTTGAGTAAACTTTGTTAATGAAGCTTTTCTAACAATGGCTTTGGATTTTGCCAGCCATCTTTGTTTGTTAAAATTCCTTACCTTCCTTCCCAATCTTTTCATTACTTTGGGGTCTTTTACCTCCATAATTTTTCTGGCTGTAATATAGTCTTTAAATGCGATTGCCTTACAATACATCATATACTGTTCAGCACATCTATACATTACTCCGTCTATAGTAAATTTAGAAGGGTGAAACTGACTGAAAGGTGACTGAATTCCATAAAATAAGGTATACCTTTCTTTGTCTCCCATTACTACTACAGCTATCTTTTAACCGGTTGGTTATTAACCTTTCACACACACACATAATTATAAAGGTGTTTTTTAAAAAAAGCAGCTGTGTCTTTACAGTCGTAACAATGTGAACCTTGTATAAGCTCAGATTTTTTTCCCTCTGATGAATCAATTTAAACCCAACCTGTGTTTGTAGGAAAAAAATTTTAATAGCAGACATGGCATCGGTGTCTTCGAATAGAAACAGTCAATATCATGAAATGAGTCTTTTCTAGAATATTCTCAAAACCATTAATTACAAATTCTAAATATTGATGTAATAAATCTCTAATATGAGTCATCAAAATTGAAACCTTGTTTGTGAAGAAATTTGCATTGTGACACATAGTACTGAAAAGAATTTTTGTGTGTTGTAGAACTCTCTAGAACACAAGTCCAAAGAAGTAATGAGATCAGGGCAATAAACTGACATAAATGCAATACATTTTACATTGACTAAAAAAAACTTGTAATGACTCCACAGATGAGAACTTCTGTGTAGAACTTGCTAGAATGGTAGTTTACAAAGGTCAAAACACTCATAAAAAATGTCTCATAAATGCAATAAATTACATAGAAGATCATAAAAACAATATTAGGTTTGCATTTCTGTAGAATGTTTAGTGGGTCAACATACAAACAGAAGTTTCCAGAACAAAAGCACAGAGAGGTTATTACATTTGTTATAATAATGACAACACTACAATAAATCTGTCAATAGTTCTTTGTTAAAGTTGGCTTACAGAGCAAACGAATAATGTTCAGTGGGACACACCCGTTTGTAGAACTTTCCAGAACTATTGCACAGATTTTAATAAATATCTGCAGAGCAAGAAGTGAAGGCTTATTGGTCAGTAGGGTGCCAAAGGATGATAATGGTACAAGTTTGAATTGTGAAGAATACAGTTAAGATTTCTATGGAGAGTAAAAAGGAACCAACAATGTTAGGTGTTCTAATATCATTTGTTTCTTATTTTTTTATTTCATTTGAAAAAAATGTTAAGATTTCTGTGGAGAGTGAAAATGGAGCAACAAAACTAAGTGTTCTTGTATGATTTGCTTAAGTTAGTAAATTTTTCACATTTACTGTTTTCACATTTATATGAATGGCTTATAAGTCTTTGATGTCTCAATGTCATTACATTCTAAGGGTGTTTGATGTTTTATTCATTCATTTTTGTATTTGACTCTAATTGTTTTCACATAGCTAACTAAATCAACCAACACATGGAAAGTGTTAATGGAATTTTTATAGTAAGTGATTTCTTTGACATTTCACCAATTATATACACCTTCAAGACATGTATATACTTCCATAAAATATCACAGCTTTGTTGTAGATTACCATGATGGTACAGTTGGTGTAAATTACAATATCATGGTTCAGAATAATTTGTGTTAAAAGATATTGACTAACAGTTTTTAATTTTTTTCAAAGATTTCAAGATAATGGGTAAAACAGTTTTATTTTTACTTACTGTGAACGTAAGGTAGTTTACGTAAAATGTTTAAAACCATATATTTAACACAAGAGAAAAATCATGAAAAATTTATTATTGATAATTCTTGAGAGATTTATCTGTGTTGTAAATCTCCATATAAAAATTGTCAGTTTTATAACATTAGATCAATGCAGGGTATTCACAGATTCTGATATATTACAATTCATCTGACATTACTAAAGATGTGTAACATTAAACTTAAAAGTTTACTGCTATTCTAAATTTGAGAAAATTGACACTTTTATAGCATTTTCAATTAAACTAATATATATGTTGTGTTAGATTAATTTTTCTACCTTAGATAAATTTACCTAGTGACAATTAATCACAGTAGCTGTTGCACATTGATTGTAAGTTGTAATATTTTGCCCATCAAAAATAACACACTTAAAACAAGTCACAAAAAAACACAATAATTTACCTAAAAATTTAATGCTTTGGTAATATATATAAACTTCACACTGTGTGACAGGACAAGTAGGTTCAATTTTAGATAGAGCAAAAAGGAATACCTTTTTTGTAAAACTTATGGAAAATTTACTGTGAAAAAAAAGGTCATTACTGTATACAGGTATCATTATTGTGTCATCTTTCCCTTTAAAAGGTGCATTCCATGCACTCTACGGGTCAGTTGCAAGGAGAAAATAAAGAAATTAGATAGAAATAAAAGAAATACAGAATTAAAAGAAAATCTAAGTTTTTGGATAACAGGAAAGTTCAGTGATTTTAATTTTTAAAAAAGAAAATTGGAATAACTTTTTAATTCATGTTTTTCTGTGTTTTTATTGTGCAGGGAATCTCATCAATATAATTTAAGAAAGCGCCAAGGAGGAGAAGACAGGTATTTTTTATATACGAGATAACATAAAAACATAATAATTATAATTATAACATAATATGTGTATATATACCATACATTTATAACAGTGGAGTATTAATAATAAGTCATCTGTGTTTGTATAATTACAATTCAATTGTTCACATATTTTCATTATAAATTATATGCGAACTGAAATTTTACAAAAAAACATAGTTGATTGTAACAAAAAACAAAAAACAGTGAGAAGAAAATATAATTTCAACAAGTAAACCCATTATTTCTATGATTTTTTGTAGAGAGAATGACAGAAAGAAGAAAAACAAAATAGTAAGTGTTTTTTTGTTTTTTTTATTTGGTGCTTTTGAAATTATTTTAAATAATGTTATAATTTATCATTGTGGAACTTCCTTTTTATTTCCTTATACTCAGGTAGTACATTAAAGTTTTACTTTTTTTTCAGAATATTGAGAAGGATATTAACATTGGTAAGAACTTATATTGCTATTTGTATTTTAAACTTTGCAATAAGTTAATTTCTTAGATTTACATAGGTCTGTTTTTATTAAAATTTTACATAAAAGTAAGGTTATATTTTACCTTAATAAGTGTTTAAAACAAAAAGGGATTCTATTTAATTTATTTTCATCGCTCATCCTGAGATTTTAACCTTAAAGGGACCTGTCAATGCATCTCCAGATGAGTTTTTATAAAGAGATAACTGCTCAATTCCTGAAAATATTGACATTTGTTTTTGCATTGTTCAACATTATGAAATAATAATCTAATGCTGCTTTTTTCATTTAGTCTAATGATCATATAATACATTTATTGGTATTTCATAATATCTATGAGGCTTTTTGAATGGTTGGTGTTTGAAAAACTTTGTTGTTTTTAAGAGTAAATTTGTATTGTGGATTTAATGTATTTTACTATAAAAAAAGATAAAATGATTGTGAAAAATACCCTATTTTACAATATACCCTATTTTACAACTTGAAGGATTTGATAGATTTAAAAGTAACAGTGATAATTTTTTATAACAGATCCATCACCCTGAGAAGGTATTTCATCATGTGTTTGTTTAGTCTTGATGCTACATACTTAAACCCTTCTGTAGTGGTTAATTAATGAAATTGTATTAGCATTAGTAATTGCTTGAAAGAATTTTGTGGAATATATGGGGTGGTTGACAGGAAACAGATGGGTCCTTCAAACCCTGAGGCTTAATATTGAGAGATGGTAGTTTCTTATGATAGTCAGCACTTTACAGTATATACCCTAAACATGCTATGTACTGGCTTCTTATGTGCCCATAAAACTGTCTGTCAAATTCTTTGATAAAAAAGATGGATGTTGCTTCAGAAAGATAATGTTTTATTGCAAATAAACTTTTCAACAAGTAACGCTAAATATTTCATTGAACAGATCATATTTTCATCATGCAAAAAGGTGATATGATTGTTACGTTCTTCATGTGCATGTATTGTAATGTATAAGCTGAGATAGGAGAAATGAATAGTTATTTGAGTGAATAGACCTTGGGAAAAGAAAAAAATTAAAAGATTCTGTTTCAAACAACTGTGTATTATGTATTTATAACTATTTTTAGAACTACTGAAGAGCAGTCAGGTTGTGGTAAGAAACAATTTTATTCTATTTTTTGTTTTTTTTTTCTAAATGTTTATATTTTAAAATAGTTCCTTATAGAAAAGTAAAATGATAAGAACTTTTAACATATCAGGGTTCTATTTACCATTGACACTTGTAGCTTTATTAAAAGTAATATAAAAGCAAGGGTCTATATATTTACGTATTATAATTACTATTCACAATGTGATAGATCTCTGGATAAGAGAAGATAAGTTGTTAAAATAGGATTGTGTCTTTGGGTAAAAATTCAAGTTTATTTCATATGTATTACATGACTAATTCTATCTACCTTCCTATTGTTTTACAGGATGCTACCATAAGTGTATCTGTAAGTATATTATACTTTGATGTTTTAATTGAGGAATCATTACTTCATTGTTTCTTTTCCCTGTACTAAATATGTCTTGGTATAAACTTTACACCTAAATGTACTTAATCCATCCTTATATGGATATACTAAGCTTTTTAACAATTCAAAAAATAAGCCAACTTTTATTAATTCTTTATTGTTGTAATCATTGGTTTTTTAACCATAAGATTGTTAAAGTAAATGTATATTTAGAAGAAAGAATGAGGTGTATTTGATTGATACAAATCTTTTTTCTTCTATTCATAAAATTTTCAAATAATATATAACTGTTGTACACCAAAGATTGTTATTTAAGGATATGGTTATTTCTTGCAACTATATTTATATTACTTTTTCTCCATTTCAGATACAGAGCGAATGTATAAGTAAGTTTCTTGATAACCCTTTCTGTAAAATTTGTGATATTTTAAGAATGTTTAATAAAAACTTTTCCTCTTTGATAGATTTATTCTTTCTATAAACATGTAACAGTGAGAATCAGTAAGCTACACAAATATGTGTGTCTATGCTCTGTTTTGAGTCACTCAATTATATAATTATTGTTTGTGCATTGTGTTTTCCAGACAATGTAAAGAAGGATAGTAAGTATAAACTTTAGTCTTTTTAGTTGCCACTTTTTGTGTATAATAAAATTTATTAGAGGTAAAACATAGGTAGAAACATCACCTGACTGTTTTTTCTTCCTATTGATGACACTTGGCATACACATAAGCCATTTATCAGCTATAAGATTACTTATATCATACAATATACATGTACCAAAAGTTTTTTCAAAAGTATATGTATAATACTGAGAACAAAATGATATCTATTGATTGGTGAAACTCATTTTTTCCCAATTAAAGGATATTATGAATAAATAACTGATGTATTTCTAAAAATGGTTCCTAACTAAATAGTTACATGTTATATATCACATTGATAATGCATATATTATATATTTATATGTACATAATTTTTTCCTCTATTTTAGATCGGGAAACCACAAAAGCAAAGTAAGTTTATTAAAAAAATGTTCTTTAAAATTTAAAGATGTAACTTTTAACTTCAAATAAACCTTTTTTCATTATATTTTTTACCATACATATGCATAATACTGTGTATAGGTAGCTTCTTTGAAATTTTCATATGTGTGTGCTTACATTGTTTTTATTTCCAGTAATCATCTGTAGAACTGTTGTTTTATATTTGAAACAGGGGAAAAAACAGTGGTAAGTATATTTATTATCCTTTTGGGTTTTTTTTTGCATATTTCATGGTTTTACTATGAGTATATCTAATTTGGTCAGTAAATTTTTTGTTAGTTTGTGAGTTACTTTTCAGTTTCTTGTATATAATATATGTATGTAGCATTTAATTAGTTAATATCTTTTACTTAAAAGATTGTTCTTTTTATTTTTTCTTGTTTTTCAGAACAAAAAAAGAAGAAAAGGAAGAAAGTTTTTTATTTTAAATTTTAGATCAAAATTATTATTTTTTAAAAAATTTAGAACAAAAAATAAAGTTTTTCAAAATTTATAACTTTGTTTTATTTATGGTCTTTTCCCTGAGATCCTTGGTGACCTAGTTCTTAGCAAATTTGACATCTAATCATAGGCTGTTGTGTCTGGGGGTTCAAGCTTCCAACACAAACACACGCACAAACACAAGTAGCAATGCTGAGGATCTATCACAATATGACCCTGGTTATTAAACAACATGTAAAACACTAACTTTAACTTTTCATTTACTTTTTCTGTAACAAGAAAAAGTCATGGGACAAAGCAATGTTTTTTGGATGAATTTTTTCAAAAGAAAGGAAGGTAAGATGTTCATTAATACCTTTTGTATTCACTTGTAAAATAATCAGTTAATTATAGAAATGGATTAACATAATATCCAAAAGATTAAAGAGAACAGGATATATAATTTTTTTTATATTCAGTTACATTATGTAAATTCTTACAGATAATATCACATCGTATATTAAATTTGAAAATCAAAATGATTGGTGTATATGTGTATTAAGCTGTGGGTATTCTTTTTTTGTCTATTTCAGGGAAGAGGCAATGAGTGCAGCCCAGGGAATAGTGACTTGGATGTGTTTTTCATTTATTTTACACATTCAGTTGCTTGGGGATTTTTTATATGTCAACAAGATCACAGTCTGAAAACGAAAGTGGATACTTGGTTAAAATGAACAAAAAATGATTTTATGTGTAGAAGGAAATATTGATTGATAAAGAAGTGATTATCAAGATTTAACCAGGAAAATACATGAAATGACAAAGTTGTATGCATCAGTAGGGTCTTTTCTTCATTTTGACTAGCTTCTTTTAACTGACCAAATGATGAAAACAGTTATAATTCCCTGTGTGACAAGGATTTGATGATGACTTTGACATGTAATTAAAAAGGCAAAAGCTTTAGATGATCAATATACATTAGAAGGTAGTAGGGGTCTTTTCTTCATTTTGGCTAGCTTCTTTTAAGTGATGAAAGGATGAAAACACTTATAATTCCCTGTGTGACAAGGATTTGATGATGACTTTGACATGTAATTAAAATGGCAAAAGCTTTAGATGATCACTATACATCAGAAGGTCTTCGTTTAGCTAGCTTCTTGGATAAATGGCCGAAGGATGAAATTGTGTCACCAGTTGATTTAGTTAAAGCTGGGTTATTTTATTGCGGACATGGAGACAGGGTAAAATGTGCCTTCTGTGGTGGTATTATGTATAACTGGGTTACAGGAGATATTCCTTTGAAATAACATCTTAAGCATTTTCCATTTTGTAAATTTGCTAAAATGAGGGCCACCGAAATTTTAAGCCAGGATTACACCAATATGACCCAGTGTTCAATACACAAAAGTGCAGAGAAAATTGTACGTCAGTTAGGTTTATTTGATAAGTTAATAAGAGACGGGTTGGAAAAGTTGAAAGGGAATACTATTAAAGCCGTGGATTTATTGGATGCAATATTTGAAATTGAAGATCAACAAGTTGTTCAGGAGAACAAGAGATTAGATACAGCACCGGCTTGTAAGATTTGTATGGAGGATGATATTACAATGGTTCTTCTACCTTGTCGACATCTGTTGTGTTGTGAGAGGTGTGCAGAGCAACTAAAGAAATGTCCGTGGTGCCATAGTACAATACTAGGAACTCTTAAAACTTTTTTCACTGTTTAATTCCTGGACATAACCTTTTTAAAAATCATTCCTGAACATATTCAACCTCACAGTACTAACTTGCCTGGTTTCAGGATAATTTGGTTAAATGAAGGGTTAACTTTTGCCTCATTTTTAAGTGAGGGTAAAAGTTCATTGAGGGTTAAAGTAAGGCCATACAATGAGGCAAATGTTAATCCTTCATATACTAGTAATATGTGTGGGTGTATTGACAAGTTGTGTAAAACTGAATCGCTCAAGGATATCATAAAATTTCAATGTCCAGGTGTCATGTTTATCCAACTTTAGAATATCTTTGAGTAATAAATATCTTCTGTTATAATAATAATAATAATTATTATTCATGATGTCTTCATATATCTGACCTAATGTTAAATAAGTGTATCTCAACAAAATACTTTAAAAAAGTGCAATATTGTGATGCCATCAGCAAATTGTATTGATGTCAAATTGTATTGATGTCACTAGTATCAGTAAAAGTCTGATACTTCAACCTTGATCTATCATATCTAAAAATTACACCATAAAATTGCGACTTATAATCACAATGCATGTATTTATGTGTATCCATCAGTACATTCACTTCATTCTATCTTTCTGTCTTAAAAAGTGCACCATATAATCCTGTTAGCTGTCCATTATTGTCAATGTTGTATAAACATCTTACATAAAAAACTCTATGCCTCAGTAGTCTGTGATCTTGCTCTTATATCTAAAAATTACAGCATAAAATTACACCATATAATCACAATGCATGCATTTATGTTTATCCATCTGTACATTCAATACTTTTTATCTTTCTTTTTAAAAGTACACCATATAATCATGAATAGCAATCCTGTTAGCTGTGCATTGTCAATGTTTTATAAACATCTTAAGTAGAGAAAGTTTAAGCCTCAGCAGTCTGTGATCTTGCTCTTGCTCATGTTTGTGATCTGGTCCTTGGTCCTCTTCATTCAAAGCCTTGAGCCATTTGGAAAGCCCAAATGCGTCTTTGTTCCCGTTTCTCTTTAATCTTCTTTACAATGTAAATAATCCAATATATACCAACAACGCCATAGCCCAGTGAAGTCAGAATGATTCCACACCAGTTGTCTGTCTTTATACGATTTAGAGTGTCAATAATGCGCCTGACCAATAAATCATATTCCTCTTCATCAACCATTTTTACCTGCTGAATCTTGGTATTTTTACACTCTGATGTATAGGTGTTAAGGCTGTTTAAATTGTCAATCATATCTTTTCCAATCTCTGCATATTTGTTATCCTTGTCCATTAAATTATGGTTGACAGGTGTGTCATCATCGCCTGCAGTCTGGCATGCTCCAGTAATAACCAACTGTGTATTTCCACGGGGGCAGTTTATCGCCACAGAATTAAGAAATTCTAACAATTCTAAATGTTCATAAGCTTTCATAACCTTTTCCACATTGACTACACTATCTTGAAAAGTGACCGCTGTGATGAGAGTACTGGTGTAAAACACAGTGTTTTGGTTTACTCCTTGACATGACATTGTTGATACTTTGCATTCACACCCCGTGGGCAGCTTGCAGCAGCTGTAATATAAGCACAGACAACTGCAAAAGACAAAACACGTTTAACTAGCATATTTTAAGTTCTTTTGAAAAATAGTACCACGGACATTGGGTGCATTCTTTCTTAAAGCGCATCGCAGTTTATAAATATTAAAAAACGAGATATTTTACTGCAAATATTCAAACCCAAATGATAGCTTACATAACGTAGAAAACGACTGCTACATACACTGCTCCATTATTTTGCAAACTAGACGAAGAATTCACCCATTTAAAGCAAGGAACTATCTTTCCAAATATTCCTGCGCCGGCTGTGACAAGGCAGTGGAGACTGCTGTCGTTCTTTCTCAAAGTGCATCGCAGTTTGTAAATATTATAAAACGACATATTTTACTGCAAATATTCAAACCCAAATGCCAGCTTATATAACATAGAAGACGACCGCTACATACACTGCTCCATTATTTTGTAAATAGACGAAGAATGCACCCATTTAAAGCAATGAACTATCTTTCCAAATATTCCTGCACCGGCTGTGACAAGGCAGTGGAGGTTGCTGTCGTTCTTTCTCAAAGCGCATCGCAGTTTGTAAATATTATAAAACGAGATATTTTAGTGCCAATATTCAAACCCAAATGATAGCTTACATAACGTAGAAGACGACCGCTACATACACTGCTCCATTATTTTGTAAATAGACGAAGAATGCACCCATTTAAAGCAAGGAACTATCTTTCCAAATATTCATGCGCTGGCTGTGACAAGGCAGTGGAGACTGCTCTCGTTCTTTCTCAAAGCACATCGCAGTTTGTAAATATTATAAAACGAGATATTTTACTGTAAATATTCAAACCCAAATGCCAGCTTATATAACATAGAAGACAACCACTAGCATATAACATCTGCATATATTATTAGAATTTTTTTTGCTTTTTCTTTTTTGATAACATTTGGAGCAACAGCACAATGCAAGCAGCAACAAATCATTGGAAAATGAAATCACACCCACACATAATAAGGTTTGTACTATATTAGTTTAATCCTATGTAATAAAAGACAAACATATATGTACATTTCTGCACCCGCTCTCTGATTCTCTATACAAATGCATAGCTATTTTTATTTTTGTTTAGAAATACAAATGCGAAAAGTGTGGAAAGCAGTTCATTCACCACATGAGATATGTGAACCACAGCGGCAGTTGTGAGGGAGCCTTGACAGGCCCACAGAAAAAGTTTTCATGTCACAAGTGCGGTAAACTGTATAACAGAAAAAGAGGGCTTTCTTGTCACTTAAAAAGATGTGAAAGGGATGAACCTCAGTTATATGTTTGTTCTATGTGTGCAAAATGTTTCAAAAGAAAAAATAATTTGTGTAAACATGAAAAGCAGTGTAAAAGTATTAAAAGTCCTAACAAAAGTTTTAAATGTCGCTCTTGCAATGTCATATTTAACAACAGAAAGGCTCTTTACAGTCATAAAGTGAATCAACACGGTGGTGCTGATAATAATAATGTACAAAATTTTTAACTAGTTGCTCCTCCCTGGAAGGATGCAGAAGGTAATATTGTTGATCGAGATTTGGAAAGGGTATATAATGATAATGCTGCCCTCACACTATTTTAGCTCCTCACACTGATGGAGAAGTGGTTAAAAGTTATAACTATCCCACTGAAAACTTGGAAGGCGGAGTAGACGAAATCATGTCTCATGTTGAAGACATCTATCAGCAACAAAATAACAGTTTCAAGTTAAATATTAACCGTGGTTTCATTTTAAGAAACAGCGAGACGGGGGAGTATTGCTATTATATACCCTACTCCAATTCTTACTTGTTCCCAACACCATATACGATAACCCGTCATGGTAGTCTCAGAGCACTTAGAAGCAAAATCAAAAGGATAAACCCTGAAGCATATGTTCTTCAACACAGACCCAACAGTAAATGGGAAGCTGTATACATAACAAACATCCATTTTGACATATCTCTGATGGATTACATCTTAGGTCATGTAGACACAACTGTTCCAAAGCATGTGAATGATGCAAAAAGCGTGCTAACTTTTACAGCATGCCCAAAAACGGGAAAGGCATACCTTGATAATCTATGCTTCTTTAGGTGTTTGGCATGGCACGAATCTCAAACTAGCGTTGGTTTAGAAGTACTTACTGCTCGTAAATTTCAGAAATGGGTGGAATACTCACATTTTGATGCATCAGCCAAATTTCATGGTGTTCAGTTACATGATATTCCAGATCTGGAAAATTGTTTTCAAACAAACATTACCGTCTTTCAGCTTTTAGAAAATCAGGCTGTTTCCGTGCACTATAAATCTTTGAGTAATTTTGAAAGTACTCTATACTTAGATCTACAGTGGAATCATGTGTCATATATTAAAGATGTAGATGTATATGCTAAAAGATTTCAGTGTGCTCGCTGTCATTGAATGTTTAGAAAGTATTGTAATCTCAAAACTTACTACGCAGTCTGTTCTAAGGTAACAAAATTAAAATTTACCGGCGGATTTCACAAAGCACATCAAAGTGTATTCGATGAACTAGACAAGTATGGTATACATGTACCAAGCAAAGACAGAATATTTCCACATTTTATCACGTATGACTTTGAGGCCGTATTACAGAAACTGAACAGAGACCCATCGCATAAACTTGTTTGGGAAGAGAAGCATATACCAATATCAGTTGGAGTGGGTTCCAATGTGCCCGGGTTTACAAACAGTATTTGCTTTGTGAATTACGATTTAGATGGTTTACTGGATGAAATGATTGATCATATGCACACCATAGGAAAACGAGTGAAAGACATTCAGAAAGAAAAATTTGCTCAGGTGTTTCAAAGATTAGAGGCTATGTTAGAACAATTTAAAGATTCAAATCTTGTTGCAGACTCAGACATTTCAAACACGTCGTCTTCATCTTCACAGACTGCTACTTCTGTTACATTTAATGATAGCACTTGTGAGGTCGATGACTACGAACCACCAAGCAAAAAGTTTGCTAAAAGGGTAAACAAACCAAACAGTTTCGATCAAATGATAGGTAGGTTGCAAGACACAAATGAACTCCTTGCTCAGTATCACGACTTCAGTTCTGATGAAGATGAGTTTGAGGAAGAGCTTTTAGACAACGCTGAAGAAGAAGACAGAGAAAACACCAGTCCGAGGGCGAAATTTGCGAAAAACATGTACAGAAAAATTTAAAAATTACAAGCACATTTTGAGAGTTACTGCAGCTGTGTCCCTGTTCTAGGTTTCAATTCTTCCAAATACGATTTGAACTTGGTGAAATCCCAACTGTGTACACATTTAGATTTAAATGATCCTGACACACAATCCTCCACGGTGAAAAAAAATAACAGCTACTTAACGATATGCACACCATCTTTGAAATTTTTAGACATTAGTCATTACATTGTTCCCGGATATTCGTACGCGCAGTTTTTAAAAAGTTATAGAGCGCGAGAAAAGAAGAGCTTTTTCTGTTATCAGTACTTATCCGATCCTTCTGTCTTAGATGAAACTAAACTACCTCCTTACGATGCTTTTTATAGCAATCTCAAACAGTGCAATGTGCTAGAGCAGGAAATGATCTGTTGGCGAGAAAAACATAATGTATGTTTGAAAACACAAGATCTGGAAAATCATACCTATTGCAAGAAGTATGTAGACACCTCTTTACCCTATTTAGACATGTGCTTGAAGCAAGTTTGTAGTTATTGTAAATCTTCTACTTGTGTATGTCATGAGAAACCCTTGACCGGCTTTCAAAACTATATGGATCTGAAACAGAAAGTATGGGATTATCATGGCATGCAGACTGTTAAGGACTTTTTGATTTATTATAATTTAAAAGATATTGACCCATTTACAGAAGCTGTCATCAACTTGCAAAAGTTTTATTTTGATAACAACATTGATCTCTTCAAAGATACCATATCGGTTCCAGTGGCAGCAAGACAAATGCTTTTTCAATCAAAAGATGCAAACTTTGCCTTATTTGATCAACAAAATGAAGATCTATACAGAAAAATAAAGCAAAATATATGCGGTGGACTATCCATAGTTTTTACCAGATCCATGAAAGTAGGTCAACGGTTAAAAGACGGCGAAGAAACCTGTGTCAAAATTTTTGGGTTTGATGCTAATGCGCTTTATCCGTACTGCTTACAGAAAGAAATGCCTGGCGGTGCATTTGTGAGGCGACGCGAAGTAGACGGTTATAAACCCGAAATCCAAAACAAGTATTTAGACATGTATGTTTGGATGGATAAATTATCTGAAATGCAAAACATAAAAATTTTACCCAAGCTTAATTCTGGGAAAGAACACTACATCATGGGTTTCTTTGTCGATGGGGTTCATAATAGAGACCTGTATGAATACAATGGTTGCTACTACCATGGTTGTAAGACTTGTAGTGAAAAGTTAAAGCACAAAAAGTCGCATGACTGGTTGAAACAACAAAACCTAAAATATGAAAAAACGGTCATCAGAAAGAAATATCTTGAGAGCCTTGGTTACACTGTATATGAAATCTGGCAATGTGACTTTAAAAGACAGTTTCTATATTCAACGGAGACCATTCGAAATAGATACACACCCAGATATTATCGCAGACATAAATATGCTCAATCCCAAGACACCCTCCTCAAAGCAATCCAAAGTAGTGAATTATTTAGAATGGCTGAGGTAGATATTGCTGTGCCAGAAGCTTGGCAAAGTGATTTTAGGTCAGAATTGTCTCCCTTTGAATATTTTAAAGAATTTTCTCCAATCTTTTGCACAACAGAGGTGCAGTCAGATGTCATAGGCCCTCACATGATGCAACATTGTCTCGATCATAACGTCCCATTAAATTCTAGATGTCTCTTAGTAGGAGGCATGAAGGCAAAACAAATTTTACTGTCTACTCCTTTGTTGCATTGGTATCTTGATCACGGACTAGTAGTTACAAAGATGTATGAAGGGATTGAGTTTTCACCTCTCTCCTGTTTCAAAAATTTTGTTGAGAAGTGTACAGATGCCCGCAGGCAATCGGACAGGGACTCTAGTCTGGCATTATTGGGAGACACCTTCAAAACCTTAATTAACACGGCTTATGGTAATTGTTTTCTTAACAAGGAGAACTTTTCAGACACCTCATATATGCGAGGACACGCATCACTTAAGATACAGGTCAACAAACCCGAATTTTGAAAGGCCACTTTGCTAACAGATGAGATTTAAGAGCTGCAAAAGGGTAAGAGTAGGCTGACTCTTGACATTCCCATACACATCGTTTTTTCATTTTGAATTATGCTAAATTAAGAATGCTAGAGTTCTATTACATCTGCTTGTGCAAATATATACCCAGAAACAAATTTGAGTGCGTGCAAATGGACACCGACTCACTATATTTCGGTTTGGATCACGAAAATCTACTAGATGCAGTCTATCCACAACTGAAGGATGATTTTGACAATAAAATCAATGGAAAATGTAGTGTCTTACACGAAGCAGACTCTGACACCTTCTTCCCTAGAACGTGTTGTCACAAGGACTCGCAGTTTGACAAGCAAACTCCGGGACTTTATAAGACTGAATCCACCGGTCGCTTCATGATTGCATTGTGTTCAAAAACTTATGTCATAGATAATGAAGGTCAATACAAACTCTCTTGCAAAGGTGTCAATAAGAAAAGCATCTCCAACCCTGTGAGTGTAATGTCTAACGTTCTACAAAGTCACATCAGTCAAAGCTCTGTTAACAGAGGATTTAGGGCTAAGGACAACACGATGTACACCTACTCTCAGCAAAGGATCGGATTTAATTACTTTTATGGCAAACGTGAAGTTCAAGAAGACGGAATTCACACCGCTCCACTAGATTTGGTACTCAGTCCATGGCCGGATTTTAAGCGTTATATATTTGCAGAAGATCCACTAAATCCACTTTGCAATTCTTTTTCATGTGCACTACACATTCAAGATTTCAACTTCATTTCAATTGATCATTTTATAGTCTATAGTCTGGTAGCATTTCACTAAGGAGAAGAACAAGCATCCGCTATTCAGAAATTGAATTCTCCAAGTGAGATTTTCAAATTTCAAAATGATGTTTCTGTAACATTATCCTGGTATTGCAAGCTAAGTGAAATCTTAGAACATGCTCTAGCTGTCAAACACAACCAGTCTCAACAATTCAAACAAACCCTAGATAATATAGATGTAGAGGAGATTGTCTTTGCTGACTTGGATAAACATTTAGGTTGTGGTATGAAATATGAAATAGCAGTGTTGACTCCTAGTAAAAAGTTTCTAGGGCAAAATATTCTAGGGGAATTGCTATCCTCTTTTAAAAGAAAAGTCAATGAGTAAAGCAACAGCAATTCTATTTTATTATAGCATTACACACACATGTACTTGAATAATGTACTTACATTGACAATTTTATACAACTGTTACACACCTTTCAAATATAGAAATCTCTATTTACATTGTTAGTATATATACATATATATATATATATATATATATTACACTTTATTCATCATTAAGTAGACAGTGTGTAAAAACCCAGCTTAAGTCGACACTAACCTATATCTTTTATTTTTAATAATAATAACTTGAAATTTTAAAAAATTCTTACATTTTAAATGAGGATTTTAAATATATATTGATACAATTCTTTTAGCTTAAAATAAAATATATAACTCAAGTGTCTACCTAAAAATGTCTACTTAATGTTTTACCCGATTAAAATCATCATTAAGTAGACTGTCCCCTTAAGTGGTGTAAAAACAGCCACATTAAGTAGACACTTTAATGTGTAGGAATATGAAGTGGAAATCAGATGAAATGATCAAAAAATAATTGCCATTGTATTTATTCTAAATCTATGGTTGTATGTATAAAATACATGACATTCTATATGTAGTTAAACTATATGTAGTAAACTTTATCTTTGGCACAAATTCAATGCAACACATTGTTTAGTGACAATTACTAAGTTTGGTTCAACACAACTTAAGCTTACTTTGAAAACAGCCATCTCATATTCAAGTGAAAAGTTATAATTTCTGCATAAATATTCCAGTTGAAAACAGAAATCCTTTTGGTCTTTTGAAAAAAAGAATTGATATATTTTGTTTTCAGACTTATATACATGTATCTATATTTCCAAAAATTGGTTTGATTTGCATAATTTTAGGATTCTTGCAACAGTTTTCTCTTTTTAGTTTGATGATCAATTGAATAATAAATTTCCATGAAAGTTACTACTTGCTAACTATTATGCAAAATATGTATGTATGCATGTACAAATGCATGTATGGTGTAAACAAAATGTCCTTAATTTGAGTGCATCCATCTTAAGATGTACACTAAATGTCCACTTAAGTTGGGTTTTTACATCCTAAAATATATACAAGATGTCCACTTAAGTTGGCGTTTTACCTCCTAAGATATACACTAAATGTCTACTTAAGTTGGCTTTTTACCTCCAAAGATATACACTATATGTTCACTTAAGTTGGGTTTTAACCTCCTAAGATATACACTAAATGTCCACTTAAGCTGGGTTTAACCTCCTAAGATATACACTAAATGTCCACTTAAGTTGGGTTTTTACCTCCTAAAATATATACAAGATGTCCACTTAAGTTAGGGCTTTACCTCCAAAGATATATACTAAATGTCCACTTAAAATGGGTTTTTACATCAAGTTTTCATGGAATTTATCCCCCAATATATTACTTTTAAGATATCTCAAGCAAAGTTTTCAGTTAAATTATCTATGGACAAGTCATCTACACATAATATTCAACAATTTGGCAGTTGTTGGTGTTCACTATTTTACTTTTAAGATATCTTATGTTAGGTTTCCATATTAACTAGTGTATCGCTCTAGCTCTCTCTCCATTTCTGAGATAAATGCGTTTTTGCATTATACGTAGAAATTCAAGACGGCCGTCAAAAGTGTCGGGAAAACAATTTTGCTGAAAACTCCCCAGGAGACTTCATATGCCCTGTGGTTCAAAAATTTCATCGAAATCACTCTCTCTCTCACCCTGTTTCCAAGATAAATGCATTTTTGCTTTTTATGCAAAAATTCAAGATGGCTGCCAAAAGTGGCAGAAAAATAATTTTTGAGCAAGGTCGCCAGTAAAGTCTGCATATACCAAGGGCTCAAAAATATCTTTGAAATTGCTCTAGCTCACTCCAGATGGCCACCAAAAGTGGCGGGAACACAATTTTTGCAAAAAGTGTCCAATAGACTCTGCACATACCTTGTGGGTCCAAATCTTCCCTACCTTGCTGTTTCCGAGATCAATGTGTATTTCCACTTTGCAGAGAAATTCAAGATGGCCACCAAAAGTAGTGGGGAAAACAATTTGTCAAACAGTCGCCAGTAGATTCTGGAAATACCCTTTGGGTCAAATTTTTCATTGAAATCGCTGTCTTGCTCCGTTTTCAAAATAAATGCATTTTTGTATTTATGCAGAAATTCAAGATGGCCACCAAAAGTGAGGGCAAAAACATTTTGCTTAATCTCACCAGTAGTTTCATCAGTTACCCTGCGGGTAAAAAGTTTAGATAAGGTTCACCAGTAGAGTCTGCATATACCCCACAGTGAAAAATTTCATCGAAATCGCTCGAGCTTGATAAACATGTTTTGTGTTTTATGCAGAAATCCAAGTGGCAGAAAAACGATTTTGGCAAAAACTTGCCAGTAGACTCTGCAGATACCCTATGGGACAAAAGTTTCACCAAAATCACTCTAGCTCTCTACATTTGTGTGACAAACATGTTCTTGCATTTTAAGCAGAAATTCAAGATGGCCACCAAAAGTGGCAGAAAAATGATTTTGGCAAAAAGTCGCCAGTACACTTTATATATACCCTGGGGGTCAAAAATTTCGTCGAAATTGCTCTGGCTTGCTCCATTTCTGAGAGAAATGCATTTTTGAGTTTTACGCAGACATTCAAGATGGCCACCAAAAGTGGTGGGAACAAATTTTTGCAGATACCCTCTGGGTAAAACATTTTGTCGAAATCACTCTAGCTCTCCCACATTCTGGGATGTTTTTGCATTTTACGCAGAAATTCAAGATGGCCGCCACTTTCGGGAAAACCATTTGTCAAAAAGTTGCCAGTTGACTCTGCAGTACTCTGTGGGTCAAAAATTTTGTTGAAATCGCTCTATCTTGATCTGTTTGCAAGATAAACACGTTTTTGTGTTTTATGCAGAAATTCAAGATGGTCAGCAAAAGTGGCAGGAAAACGAGTTTGGCGACGAGTAGTCTCTGCAGATACCCTGTGGGTCAAGAATTTTGTGAGAAGGTTGCCAGTAGAATCTTCATATACTGTGTGGGTCAAAAATAGCTCCAGCCCTCTCTGCTTCCGAGATAAATGCGTTTTTGCATTTTACCCAGAAATTAAGTTTGGCCGCCAAATGTGGTGGGCAAACAATTTTGTCGAAAACTCACTAGTAAACTCTGCATATACCCCTTGGGTCAAAATTTTCATGGAAATCATTGTAGCTCCCTACATTTCCAAGATAAACACACTTTTGTGTTTTATGCAAGCATTAAAGCTGGCAGCCAACAGTGGCGGGAAAACAATTTTGGCGAAAAGTCACTAGTAGACTCTAGAGATGCCCTGTTTATCAAAAATATTTTGTCGAAATCGATCCAGCTCACTCTGATTCTGAGATAAACACGTTTTTGAATTTAAAGCAAAATTCAAGGTGGCCGCCAAAAGTGGCAGGAAAACAATTCTTCAGAAAATTGCCAGTAGACTATACAGATACCCTGCAGGTCAAAAATTTCGTCAAAATCACTCTATCTCGCTCCATTTCCAAGATAAACAGGTTTTGTGTTTAATGCAGAAATTCAAGATGGCTGCCAAAAAGTGGCAGGAAAACGATTCCCAAAAATTTCATCAAAATCGCTCTATCTCACTCCATTTCCGAAATAAGGGGGTTATTGTGTTTAATGCAGAAATTCAAGATGGCCGCAAAATGTAGCAGGAAAACGATTTTTGTGAAAAGCTGCCAGTAGACTCCGCAGATACCCTGCGGGTGAAAAATTGGGTTGAAAATTGCTTCTATCTCGCTTCGTTTCCGAGATAAATGCGTCTTTGCATTTTATGCAGAAAATCAAGATGGCCACCTAATGTGGCTGGGAAAAAGTTTTTCGTATGGTAAAGCAGACTTGCCACATACCCAGGGGGTCAAAATCGCTCTATCTCACTCTGTTTCCAAGATAAATGGGCATTTGCGTTTAACGCAGAAATTCTGGATGGCCGCCAAAAGTGGAAGGAAAACGATTTTTGCAAAAAGGAGAGTGCAGATACCCTGTGGGTCGAAAATTTTGTCGGAATTGCGGGTGAAAAATTGTGTCGAAAATTGCTTCTATCTCGCTTCGTTTCCAAGATAAATGTGTTTTGCATTTTATGCAGAAAATCAAGATGGCCACCTAATGTGGCTGGGAAAAAGTTTTTCGTATGGTAAAGCAGACTTGCCACATACCCAGGGGGTCGAAATCGCTCTATCTCACTCTGTTTCCAAGATAAATGGGCATTTAACGCAGAAATTCTGGATGGCCGCCAAAAGTGGTGAGGAAATGATTTTTGCAAAAAGTCACTAGGAGACTGCAGATATCCTGTGGGTCAAAAATTTTGTCGGAATTGCTCTATCCCACTCCATTTCTGAGATAAACATGTTTTTGCATTTAATGCAGAAATCGAAGATGGCCACAAAAGTGTCAGGAAAACATTTTTTGAGAAAACTCACGGGTAGACTCTGAAGCTACCCTTCGAGTCAAAAATTTTGTCGAAATCACTCTATCTTGCTCTGTTTCTGAAATAAGTGGGTTTTTGCATTTAATGCAGAAATTCAAGATGGCTGCCAAAAGTGGCGGGAAAACAATTTTTGCAAAAAGTTGCCAGTAGACAGTGCAGATACCCTGTGGGTCAAAAATTTCGTCGAAATCACTCTATCTCACTCCGTTTCCAAGATAAACACATTTTTGCATTAACACAGACATTCAAGATGGCCACCAAAAGTGGTAGGAAAACGATTTTTGCAAAAAGTCGCCAGTAGACTCTGCAAACAGCTCATCTCGCTCTGTTTCTGAGATAAACATGTTATTGCATTCAACACAGAAATTCAGCTGTCAAAAATGGCGGGAAAACAATTTTTGAGGAAAGTTACCAGTAGACTAAGGAGATACCCTGTGGGTCAAAATTTTCATTGAAATTGCTATATCTCGCTCCGTTTCTGAGATAAAAGTGATTTTGCATTTTCAGTGTGAAATGCTTAATATTTGTCTGATTTTATAAGACAACCAGCAAATTGTTTTAGGATGAGCACAATACTTGTCAGTTTAAAAATAAACTGATAACTTCATGTCCTGTAGGTAAGATATTGAAACCCGACATCCACTGAAAAAATCACCCAATTAAGAAACACTAAGAAATCCCTGTAAAATTCTTAATAATTACTTGATTTTAATGAAACAACTATCAAATTGTTCATTAGTATGAGTGCAATACTTGTTATTTGATAAATAAAGTAATAACTCAATATAAGATGTCTTAAATGTAAGATATTAAACACAAACATCCAGGGAAACAATTGTGTATTTAAGTGACACTGGGAAATCAAAGGCTTTGTTAAATTCCCTGTAAAATGCTTAATATTTGCTTGATTTTAATAAAATGGCCACCAAATTGTCCAATATTATGTGCAGCATACTGATTTACAGATAATAAGACTGGAAACATAACATAAGGTATCTTAAAAGTAAGATATCAAGGGACTTCATCTATGTAAAAAAATCGCCCAATTAAGTAACACTGGGAAACAGTATCCTATGCAAAGGGGAAAAATTTTAATTTTCGTCACTTTTGGTGGCCATCTTGGAGTTCAGCGGAAAATGAACAAGTGTGAATATCTCGAAAAATGTACAGGATAGAGCGATTTCGAGCAAATTTTTGACCCACAGGGTGTTGCAAGAGTATCCTATGCAAAGGGGAAAAACTTGAATTTTCGCCACTTTTGGCAGCCATCTTGGATTTTAGCAGAAAATGAAAAATGTGAATATATCTCTAAAAACCGTAAGAGATAGAGCAATTTTGAGTCAATTTTTTACCCACAGGTTAGTACAACAGTATCCTATTCCAAGGGCAAAAGTTTCAATTTTCCCCACTTTTAGTGGCCATCTTGGATTTTAGTGGAAATGAAATAGTGTGAATATCTTAAAAACCGTAACAGATAGAGCAAATTTGAGCAAATTTTTGACCCGCAGGTTAGTACTAGTACTAATTTCAATTTTTCCACTTTTGGCGGCCATCTTGGATTTTAGCAAAAAATGAAAAAGTGTAAATGTCTTGAAAACCCTACGAGATAGAGCGATTTCGAGTGAATTTTTGACCCACAGGGTGTTGGAATAGTATCCTATGCAAAGGGGAATGATTTCAATTTTGTCACTTGGCGGCCATCTTGGATCTTAATGGAAAATGAAAAAGTGTGAATATCTCGAAAACTGTAAGAGATAGAGCGATTTCTTGCAAATATTTGACCCACAGGATAGAACAAGAGTATCCTATACAAAGGGGAAAAATTTAAATTTTCGCCACTTTTGGCGGCCATCTTGGATTTTAGTGGAAAATGAAAAAGTGTGAATATCTGGAAAACCATAAGAGATAGAGCGATTTTGAGCGAATTTTTGACCCAGAGGGCAGTACAAGAGTATCCTATTCTAAGGAAAAAAAATTCAATTTTTGCCACTTTTGCGACCATTTTGGATTTAAGCAGAAAATGAAAAAAATGTGAATATCTCGAAAACCATAAGAGATGGAGCAATTTCAAGTGAATTTTTGACCCACAGTGTAGTACAAGAGTATTGTATGTAAAGGGGAAAAAATTTAATATTCACCACTTTTGGCAGCTATCTCGGATTTTAGCGGAAAATGGAAAAGTGTGAATATCTGGAAAACCATAAGAGATAGAGCGATTTTGAGCAAATTTTTGACCCAGATGGCAGTACAAGAGTATCCTATTCTAAGGGAAAAAATTTCAATTTTCGCCACTTTTGCGACCATCTTGGATTTTAGCAGAAAATGAAAAAAATGTGAATATCTCGAAAACCATAAGAGATGGAGCAATTTCGGGCGAATTTTTGACCCACAGGGTAGTACAAGAGTATCCTATTCTAAGGAAAAAAATTCAATTTCCCCACTTTTGGTGGCCATCTTGGATTTTAGTGGAAAATGAAAAGGTGTGAATATCTCGAAAACCGTACCAAATAGAGTGATTTTGAGCCAATTTTTGACCCAGAGGGTAGTACACGAGTATTCTGTGGCTAGGGGAAAAACTTCAATTTTTGCCACTTTTGGCAGTAATCTTGGATTTTAGTGGAAAACAAAAAATTGTGAATATCTCGGAAAAAGTGTTTCTTCCCCAGGTGGGAGATATATACCGCAACAGTGGTCTTGTTATTATGTGTAGAGTACTGGAAATCAAAAGCTTTGCTGAATAGACTATGACATAATTCATACATCATGGATTTTAATAACATACTGTAACATATTGAGCAACAACACCCCTGAAAAAATCACCACATTAAGATATACTCCAGAATCAAAGGCTGTGTTAAAATCCTTGTAAAATGCTTGATATTTGTCTGATTTTAATAAGACAACCAGCAAATTGTATTTAGGATGAGTACAATACTTGGCAGTTGAAAAATAAACTGATAACTTCATACAAGATGTCCTGCAGGTAAGATATTGAACCCCAAGATCCACTGAAAAATCGTCCTATTGAGAAACACTAAGAAATCAAAGCCTTTGTTGAAATCCCTGTAAAATTCTTAATAATTACGTGATTTTTATGAAACAACTATCAAATTATTCATTATTATGAGTACAATACGTTATTTGATAAATATAGTAATATCTCAATATAAGATGTCTTAAAAGTAAGATATTGAACACCAACATCCATGGAAAATATGTGTATTTAAGTGACACTGGGAAATCAAAGGCTTTGTTAAAATCCCTGTTAAATGCTTAATATTTGCTTGATTTTAATAAAACTGACACCAAATTGTCCATTATTATATGTAGAATACTCGTTTATAGATAATTAGACTGGAAACATAACATACAATATCTTAAAAGTAAGATATCGAGGGACTGCATCTATGTAAAAAATCGCCCAATTAAGTAACACTGGGAAATCAATGGGTTTGTTAAAATCCCTGTAAAATGCTTAATATTTGCTTGATTTTAATAAAACAACCACCAAATTGTCCATTATTATGTGTAGAATACTCGTTTGGAGATAATTAGGCTGGAAACCTAACATTAGATATCTTAAAAGTAAGATATTAAAAACCAACATCCACTTAAAAAATCGTCTAATTAAGTAACACTTGGAAATCAAGGGCTTAGTTATAATCCCTGTAAAATGCTTAATATTTGCTTGATTTTAATAAAACAACCACCAAATTGTCCATTATTATGTGTAGAATACTCGCTTATAGATAATTATACTGGAATCCTAACATTGGATGTTATAAGAGTAAGATATTAAACACCAAGATCCATGGAGAAAATCTCTCACTTGAGTAACACTTAGAAATCAAGGGCTTTGTTAAAATTCCTGTAAAATGCTTAATACTTGATTGATTTCAATAAGATAACCACCATATTGTTCATGATAATGCGTAGAAGACTTGTTTGGAGATAGTTAATATGGAAACTTAACATAAGATATCTTAAAAGTAAGATATTGTATACCAACATCCACAGAAAAATCGCTCAATTAAGTAACATTTGGAAATCAAGGGCTTTGTTAAAATTCCTGTAAAATGCTTAATATTTGCTTGATTTTAAAATTAGTTAATTAAGCATTTGACAGGCATTTAAACAAGTGGACACTATAGATCTAAACCAATATTTGTGTTTGGTGTCAGATAAATTTTGTACAAAATGTAAGAAATGCCAAAATGTCAGCTTGTCAGATAGTATGTATATTTTACAAACTTGTTTTCTCTAGCTTGTACTCTATTGTAGATACACTCTAAATGACTAAGAAACACCCAACAGAATGTACACTAGCCTTCTTCATGGCTATTATTTTATGATATTGTATTAGACAAGACAAAGTTTTAATTGTCAATGTCTGACATTGATAACTTTAATAATTGTGTCTTAATATAATTTCACATAACTTGACATATTTTAGATGGAAAATCATTTTATATGATTTTTAGTTAAATTCATTATTATATAGCTTATTTCTCCTAAGCCTTGTGCTAGTCTAATTACCCCACTCCTGGCTGGCACGTGCCATAAACAAGCAACCTTCAGATTTCCACAGTGAGAACACAGTTATGCTTGTTTAACACATGCTGTGTGGTAATTAGTTCTTATCTCTAACACTGGGTTCCCTGTATGCATTCTGCATATCTCAATGTACCTCCTCTGTTTTATATAGCTATTCCATATATTTACTGAAACTTGGTTTGAACAAAAACATAAATATATACAAACTGGGTTTTCTGTCTAAAGTTACAGTGAATTTTAAATCATTCATAAAATGCTTATCAATTGATCAATAATTAGGCAATATTAATAATATAAATGTAAAATTGCTCATTATCATGTGTACAGTATTTGCTTGTAGATAATTAAACTGAAACATTAATATATATGATATGTAATTTTAATAACATAACCACCAAATTGTCCATTATTATGTGTAGAATTCTCATCTATAGATAATTAAACTGGTAACCTGACATAAAAGTAAGATATTTAGGTACTAAATTCATGGAAAAAATCGCCCAATTGAAAATAACTAGTAAATAACCCCTGTTTAAAAGTTTGTTAAATTCTTGATATTTGAGAGATTTTAATGAGATCACCACCAAACTGTTCATTATAATGAGGATAATACTCATTTATTCATTAACAGATAATTAAACTGGTAACCTAACATAAGGTATCTTAAGAGTAAGATATTGAGAAATTAAATCTACAGAAAAAATCGCCCCATTGGAAAACACTGGGAAACGCAAGGTTATGTTATAAGCCCTGTAAAAACCTTAATATTTGATAGATTTTACTGAAACAGGCACCAAATTATTCATTATTATGTGTACAATGTTCGTCTATAGATAATTTATCTGGAAACCCAACATAAGATATGCTAAAAGTAAGATATTGAACACCAACATCCATGGAAAAAATACCCAATTAAGTAACACTCGAAAATAAGTGCTTTATTAAAGTCACTGTAAAATGCTTAATATTTGCTTCATTTTAATAAGACAAAAGCCAAATAGTTCATTATTGTGTGTAAAATACTCATCTATAGATAATTAAACTGGAAACCTAACATAAGATATCTTAAAAGTAAGATATTTAGGGACTAAATCCACGGAAAAAATCGCCCAATTGAAAATAACTTTTAAAAAGACCATAAAATTCTTAATATTTGAGAGCTTTTTATGAGATCACCACCAAACTGTTTATTATAATGTGTAGAATACTCGATTATAGATAATTACACTGGACACCTAACATAAGATATCTTAAAAGTAAGATATTTTGGGCTAAATATACCAAAAACATTGGAAAACATTGGGAAATTGAAGGTTATGTTAAAAGCCCTGTAAAATGCTTAATATTTAATAGATTTTATTAAAACAACCATCAATTTATTCGTTATTACATGTACAATGTTTGTCTATAGAAAATTAATCTGGAAAACTAACACAAGATATCTTAATATTAACATATTGAACACTAACATCTGTTGAAAAAACGTCCGATTAAGTAATATTAAAGAATCAAAGGCTTGTAAAAATCCCTGTAAAATGCTTAATATTTGCTTAATTTTAATAAGACAACCACCAAATTATTCATTATTATGTGTACAATGTTCGCCTGTAGATAATTTATCTGGAAACCTAACATAAGATATGCTAAAAGTAAGATATTGAAAACCAACATCCATGGAAAAAATCGTCCCATTGGAAAATCCACGGAAATAAGCCACCACATTGTTCATTATTTTGTGTAGAATGCCTGTCTATAGCTAATTTAACTGGAAACTTTGTATAAGATACATTGAAAGTAAAATATAAGATATTGAGGAGCAAATTCCACAGAAAAAAAATCCAGCTTAGTTTGCTACAGACAAGTATTCTGTATATAACATCATGCAAATTGGTGTTTATCTTGTTAAAATTTTCTTATTTTTGAGCATTTGATAGGAATTTTGAAATAGCCTTTGATTTCTCAATGAACTAACACTTACAGAGCCCAGGAAGGGACAGAAAACTGTTCTGTTATCATTTTTTATCTTGTTACTACGAGTTAGCAAGTTGTTAACACAAGATACTAGGTCATTCCCATAACTTAGTAAGTTGTGGTAATGAGATACTAATACGATACTTACTTTTGGGAACAAGATACTAAGTGGTTACCACATGATAGTAAATCTTTGGTTTTTCTTCATAACCACCCTTTACTTACTCAATACAACCACTTCTTAAGTCATTCTTACCACTTATTAACTCATTCCCACCACTATACTAAGTCCTTCCCACCACTTAGTAACTCGCTTCTAAAACTTACTAAGTCATTCCCACCCCTTACTAAATTATTCCAACCACTTTTTAAGTCATTTCCATCACTTAGTTACCCATTCCTACCACTTAGTAACTCGTTCCCAACACTTAATAAATGATTCCCACCACTTATTAAATTGTTCACCACTTAGTAACTTGTTCCCACTACTTACTAAATTATACCCACCAATTACTATGTCATTCCCAACACTTGCTAACTCATTCCCACCACTGCTAACTCATTCCCACCACTTGCAAAGTCATCCCCACCACTTGCTAAGTCAAATATGACCACATCAGAAGAATCCCAGCCCATTATTTCTTATAGGTTGGCTTCATATCCATAACCTCTAGGACCAATAATAAGTGAAGTATAAGTACTTTTAAGTGTGTCTACCTTCGTTTGACCTTGAAGAAGGGGCCCAAGGTCACCAAGATACTAAGTGGTTATCACAAGAGAGTAAATCCTTGTGTTTTCAGTCATACCCATCCCTCACAAGAGAGTAAATCCTTGTGTTTTCAATCATACCCATCCCTCACAAGAGAGTAAATCCTTGTGTTTTCAGTCATACCCATTCCTTACTAACTCGTTCCCACCCCTTACTAACTCGCTCCCACCACTTACTAAATTCTTCACCACTTATTAACTCATTCTCACAACTTACGAAGTCATTCCCACCAATTGCAAAGTCATCCCCACCATTTGCTAAGTCAAATATGACCACATCAGAAAATTCCCAGCACATGATTTCTTGTAGGTTGGCTTCATATCCATAACCTCTATGACCAATAATAAGTGAAGTATAAGCATTTTTAAGTGTGGCTATCTTCATTTGACCTTGAAGAAGGGGCCAAAGGTCACCAAAAAATTAAGTGGTTATCACAAGAGAGTAAATCCTTGTGTTTTTAGTCATACCCATCCCTTACTAACTCATTCCCACTACTAACTCTTTCCCACCACTTGCTAAATTGTTTGCCACTTGGTAACTTGTTCCCACTATTTACTAAGTCATTCCCACCCCTTGTTAACTCGTTCCCACCATTCGCTAAGTCAAATATGACCACATCAGAAGAATCCCAACCCATGATTTCTTATAGGTTGACTTCATATCCATAACCTCTAGGACCAATAATAAGTGAATTATAAGCACTTTTAAGTGTGGCAACCTTCGTTTGACCTTGAAAAAGGGTCTCAAGGTCACCAATATACTAAGTGCTTATCATAAGAGAGTAATTCCTTGTGTTTTCAGTCATACCCATCCCTTACTAACTCGTTCCCACCCCTTAATAACTCGTTTCCACCCCTTACTAACTCGTTCCCACCCCTTACTAAATTGTTCATCACTATTAACTCATTCCCACCACTTACTAAGTCATTCCCACCACTTGCTAAGTCGTTCCTACCACTTACTGACTCATTGCCAGCATTTACTAAGTCATTGCCACCACTTACTAAGTCATTCCCACCACTAACTAAGTCGTTCCTACCACTTACCAAGTCATTCCCAACACTTGCAAAGTCATTCCCACAACTTACTAAGTCATTCCCACCACTTGCTTACTCGTTCCCACCACTTGCTAAGTCATCCCCACCACTTGTAAGTCAAATATGACCACATCAGAAGAATCCCAGCCCATGATTTCTTCTAGGTTGGCTTCATATCCATAATCTCTAGGACTAGTAATAAGTGAATTATAAGTACTTTTACATGTGGCTACCTTCGTTTGACCTTGAAGAAGGGGTCCAAGGTCACCAAGATTCTAAGTGATTACAACAAGACAGTAAATCCTTGTGTTTTCAGTCATACCCATACCTTACTAACTTGTCCCACCACTTACTAACTCGTTCCCACCACTTACTAAATTGTTCACCACTTAGTAACTTGTTCCCACTACTTACTAAGTCATTCCCACCACTTACTAAGTCATTTCCACCACTTACTAAGTCATTTCCACCACTTGCTCAGTCATTACCACCACTTGCTAACTCATTCCAGTCACTTGATAAGTCAAATATTACCACATCAGAAGAATCTCATCCCCTTATTTCTTATAGGTTGGCTTCATATCCATAACCTCTAGGACCAATAATAAGTGAATTATAAGCACTTTTAAGTGTGGCTACCTTTGTTTGACCATGAAGAAGGGGCCCAAGGTCAACAAGATACTAAGTGATCACCACAAGAGAGTAAATCCTTGTCTTTTCAGTCATACCCATACCTTACTAACTCGTTCCCACCCCTTACTAACTCGTTTCCACCACTTACTAAATTGTTCACCACTTAGTAACTTGTTCCTACTACTTTCTAAGTTATTCCCACCACTTACTAAATTATACCCACCAATTACTATGTCATTCCCAACACTTGCTAACTCATTCCCACCACTGCTAACTCATTCCCACCACTTGCAAAGTCATCCCCACCACTTGCTAAGTCAAATATGACCACATCAGAAGAATCCCAGCCCATGATTTCTTATAGGTTGGCTTCATATCCATAACCTCTAGGACCAATAATAAGTGAAGTATAAGCACTTTTAAGTGTGTCTACCTTCGTTTGACCTTGAATAAGGGGCCCAAGGTCACCAAGATACTAAGTGGTTATCACAAGAGAGTAAATCCTTGTGTTTTCAGTCATACCCATCCCTCACAAGAGAGTAAATCCTTGTGTTTTCAGTCATACCCATCCCTTACTAACTCGTTCCCACCCCTTACTAACTCGTTCCCACCACTTACTAAATTCTTCACCACTTATTAACTCATTCCCATAACTTACTAAGTCATTCCCACCACTTTGTAACCCATTCTCACCAATTGCAAAGTCATCCCCACCATTTGCTAAGTCAAATATGACCACATCAGAAAATTCCCAGCACATGATTTCTTGTAGGTTGGCTTCATATCCATAACCTCTATGACCAATAATAAGTGAAGTATAAGCATTTTTAAGTGGCTATCTTCATTTGACCTTGAAGAAGGGGCCCAAGGTCACCAAAAAATTAAGTGGTTATCACAAGAGAGTAAATCCTTGTGTTTTTAGTCATACCCATCCCTTACTAGCTCATTCCCACTACTAACTCTTTCCCACCACTTGCTAAATTGTTTGCCACTTGGTAACTTGTTCCCACTATTTACTAAGTCATTCCCACCCCTTGTTTACTCGTTCCCACCATTCGCTAAGTCAAATATGACCACATCAGAAGAATCCCAACCCATGATTTCTTATAGGTTGACTTCATATCCATAACCTCTAGGACCAATAATAAGTGAATTATAAGCACTTTTAAGTGTGGCTACCTTCGTTTGACCTTGAAAAAGTGTCTCAAGGTCACCAATATACTAAGTGCTTATCATAAGAGAGTAATTCCTTGTGTTTTCAGTCATACCCATCCCTTACTAACTCGTTCCCACCCCTTAATAACTCGTTTCCACCCCTTACTAACTCGTTCCCACCCCATACTAAATTGTTCATCACTATTAACTCATTCCCACCACTTGCTAAGTCGTTCCTACCACTTACTGACTCATTGCCAGCATTTACTAAGTCATTGCCACCACTTACTAAGTCATTCCCACCACTAACTAAGTCGTTTCTACCACTTACTAAGTCATTCCCAACACTTGCAAAGTCATTTCCACCACTTACTAAGTCGTTCCCACCACTTACTAAGTCATTCCCACCACTTACTATATTGTACCCACCACTTACTAAGTCATTCCCATCACTTGCTAACTTGTTCCCACCACTTGCAAAGTCATCCCCACCACTAGTAAGTCAAATATGACCACATCAGAAGAATCTCAGCCCATGATTTCTTCTAGGTTGGCTTCATAACGACAATCTCTCGGACTAGTAATAAGTGAACTATAAGCACTTTTACGTGTGGCTACCTTTGTTTGACCTTGAAGAAGGGGCCCAAGGTCACCAAGATTCTAAGTGATTACCACAAGACAGTAAATCCTTGTGTTTTCAGTCATACCCATACCTTACTAACTTGTCCCACCACTTACTAACTCGTTCCCACCACTTACTAAACTGTTCACCACTTAGTAACTTGTTCCCACTACTTACTAAGTCATTCCCACCACTTACTAAGTCATTTCCACCACTTGCTCAGTCATTCTCACCACTTGCTAAGTCGTTCCAATCACTTGATAAGTCGAATATGACCACATCAGAAGAATCTCAGCCCCTTATTTCTTATAGGTTGGCTTCATATCCATAACCTCTAGGACCAATAATAAGTGAATTATAAGCACTTTTAAGTGTGGCTACCTTCGTTTGACCATGCAGAAGGGGCCCAAGGTCAACAAGATACTAACTGATGACCACAAGAGAGTAAATACTTGTGTTTTCAGTCATACCCATACCTTACTAACTCGTTCCCACCACTTACTAACTCGTTCCCACCACTTACTAAATTGTTCACCACTTAGTAACTTGTTCCTACTACTTTCTAAGTCATTCCCACCACTTACTAAAGTATACCCACTAATTACTATGTCATTCCCACCACTTGCTAACTCATTCCCACCACTTCCTAATTCGTTCACACCACTACTAAGTCAAATATGACCAAATCAGAAGAATCCCAGGCTATGATTTCTTATAGGTTGGCTTCATATCCATAACCTCTATCACCAATAATAAGTGAATTATAAGCACTTGTAAGTGTGGCTACCTTTGTTTGACCTTGAAGAAGGTGCCCAAGGTCACCAAGATACTAAGTGGTTATCATAAGTAAGTAAATCCTTGTGTTTTCAGTCTAACCCATCCTTTACTAACTTGTTCCCACCACTTACCAACTCGTTTCCACCACTTACAAAATTGTTCAGCACTTAGTAACTTGTTCCCACTACTTACTAAGTCATTCCCACCACTTACTAAATTATATCCAATTCGTTGGCTCAATTCGTTTGCTCTTGAAGAAGGTGGCCAAGGTCACTAAGATACTAATTAGTTACCACAAGAGAGTAAATCCTTGTGTTTTCAGCCAAGACTTTTATAAAATGCCTGTCAAATGTTCAATAATTAAGCAAATGTTAAATTATTAATGTGTGCCAGGTTCGAATCTCGAGCCGGGTATTTCATGTTGGAAAGTTGGTTGTTACTTGCCGACGCACAGTGGTTTACAGTGCAATATGCACTGGTTTCCTTCACCTGTAAACTACCCGTCACAATATGACCCTGGCTGTTGAATGTGACCACTCATAACCACATTAAAAATCGCCTAATTTAATGATACTGGGCAATCAAAGGCTTGTAAAATAATTAATATTTGGGCGATTTTTATGAAACAAACACCACATTGCTCATTATTTTATGTAGAATGCTAGTTTATAGATAATTGGAAAGATTACCCAATGAAATAATACTCGGAAATCAACAGCTTAGTTAAGTTCCTTGTAAAATACTACATACTTTGGTGATTTTAACTAGACAAACACCAAATTGTTCACTAGTATGTGCATAATGCTTGTCTTTAACTAATTTTTAATCAAGACAGTTTATTATGCATGTTTGCAATCTTGCAGATATGCATGAGTACACAAATACAATGTACACATGTAGCCATTTAGTCCAAAATGTATATTTGACATGAAAAAAGTATATGTCTTCTACTTTTTTTATTTGTAGAGGGAATAACTTAAAACAAAGTTTAAATGATGTTTTTAAAAATCCTTTACCCCACAGTATAAATATAATTTACATATACACTATTAACTTTTTTAATATCTTAAATTTAATTTGTGTCTACCTAAGTGAGGTTTTTACAAACTGTCTACTTAAGGAAAATATACACTTCAAAACTTTGGGCTGTTATTGTTGCTTTACTTCATGCAAAATTGAAATACAAAATTATTTTATTCAAATTATAGGTACCAAAGAACAGGACAAAACTGCAGTTGCCATATTTAAATCACTCCAAAATAATTGTTCAGAGGTCCAAACATTAAGTAGACACGAAAATGTCTACTTAAGTAAAATGTCTACCTAAGGTGGTGTATTTTCACCGAAGTGTCTACCTAATGATGAATCTAGGAGTATATATATATATATTGCTACTGCCATTACTTTGTATAATTATAAAAGAAATAAACCATCTGATCATTGTATACCAAGTCTTTTTCATTAAACATATCCAGAATGTCTCTCATGGACTATCCTCTTGCTCTGAAATAACAGTAGAACAAACAGTACTGTCCACACAGATTTGACAAGTAATTTTGACATCTTTTGTCATTAAACTGATAGCTCTGACTCTGTAAAGTCATGTAGGTCTTAAAGTCACTGTCTGGTTCCTTGCCTAGAGGGTCAAAATATTTGCTTATTTTATTGTCTAACTGAAACATGAGTATCCAATGACTGCCGACTTTCTCGCTGGTATCTTGGTTGATGATGTATAAACTCGGTTTCATCAGGGTATCAGGTAGTAGGTCCTTTGGAACAACCCCTCCATAGTATCTGGCAATCCAAGGATCCGCTTTCATGTAGCTTTCTAGCTCATGGGTATTCATCACTGCAGAATGACATTTCTTGCTATATCCACTTTGATCACGCTTGGAAACAAAGAATAGAGCACCAACATATGATTTGGTGTTGGCGTACCAAAGTTCAGTTGTAGTTTGGTATAACCACTCCTCGTCTTGCCAAATATATCCTCTGATGCCTCCCCTTGTATGTCAAAACAAAAGAGAGCATATCCCGAAGCATATTCCTCATGCTTGATCCAGTTTCCTCCATCGTGGTGAGGGTACTTGTTGAAGAAGTCTCCAGAACCAAAGTTTAGTTTTAGTGGTTGAGCAGGTACACTTTGACCATCAACTGACAGCTCTATGGAGTTAACATCTGCATGCACAAAATTAAATGGATTCAGTGTGTAATCCCCGGTGAACGCCTTTGTGTGCACCATGCCCAAGATGAGTTTACTGGGTACACTGCCATGGAAAATGTCATCACTGGTCACGGTACTTACTCCGGGTGGTACTGATATGGTCTTAAAATTTGACTTGCAGAAAGGATACAGAGCCGGTGACACATTAAGAGCTTCATTTTGAGCCAGGATCACTGCATTGCTCAGCTTGATGTGACACACTCTCAAAATGGCGGAGGTGATTTGTACTTTGTATTCTTCAGCATCGCCGGTCATCAAGGTGAATTTTCTGTTGGATGGATGAAATTTGGTGACAATTTTAACGCCATTCAAAATCAAACGATCCTGCTGGAACATGTCTGTATGAACAGGTCCTTCCAAGGTCACTTCATTACCATTCGCCGTATAAGCAACACGAGACATTAAGCCGCTGTTGCTTCCAGGTGGAACTGCGTCCATGCTTCTGGTATCTTTGTAGTACAGTTCACTCTGCAATGGACCTTCTTTCACATCAAATCCGTATCTCAGCAAAACATCCATAATGGCTTTGTAAGGATAACAAATGTTAATTTCAGAGCTCACTAGTTTATCCTGCATCTGAACATCAACCTGGCGGAAAAGGGATGCTAAACTGAGATTGACCAATCCTACATTACTAGCTTGTGTTATAGGTGTGTCATCAGCATTTACAATTTTAGCCTTGAGCTTCAGACGGGACCTTTTCAAGTCTATGTATTCTGCACTGGTACCTGGTATCCGAAATTCAATAACCCGATCCATCAGAAATGGTTGATGTCGGTAAAAAATCAATGTACTGCACCTCTTCCACACTTGTCTCTGTGTACGGTTTTTGAAAGAGAGCCAGTTTAGATGAATATGTCTGCTCTGAATCCATTTTCACTTTTTTTTGCTCTTTTTTTTGGTACTGGATTTTTTATTGCTTGAATACTTCGACTTAGATTTTTTAGACTTAGTAGATTTCTTGCTATTTGCCCCTTTCTGCTTTTTCTTCTTCTTCTGTCCAGAACCAGACTCAGGACTCAATCTCAAACGCTTAGGTTTATATGTAGAGGCTTCTTGTAACTTTCTTTTTATGTCCATTTTTGCTCTTTCCACTTCCGCTTGGGTAGGTGTGACCAATTGTACGTCTCCATTCCTGTCTGAGTTTGAAATGTGTAGTACTTTTTCTTATGTGGCACCAAACCACTACCCATGTCTGTGAAATGTTTTATCCAAGGACTACTACTTTCCATTTTGTTTCTTTTTCCGAAAACCAAGTGTGCAGTTCAGATGACTGACAGACTCTGATGGTACACCGCCCGTTTCCAAGTCTCTTATATAAATTCTAACCTGACTAATGTTGCTTCTATTCACTGGAATGTAATATGGATTTGAAAATGTACTTCTTGAATAGTACACTGCTCTTAAGACTCGGGCAGAAGTATCTTTAACATAATTCTGCTTCACAAGATCTGCAAAAACAATGAATTCTCTCTCAAATTGTGGGGTGCAGTTTATATCCAACAATGCGCATTCCCAAGTTTCGTCTACTTTCAGTTCTCCCGGAAAGACTATAGTGAAATCGTACCAAACATTATTTGGATACTGATGTAGAGAATATCTGGAGGACAAAAATAAGTACATCATTTAGAAAAATCTTTCACTTGGTCTTCATCGATCCAACTGTCAAATTTTGATGGCCAGCCTACCCAATGCACTAAGACTTGCGTTTTACCTCTCTTCTTTCGCTTCCTGAGAATTTTGTCTATGTCGTACTGTGTGTCTTGATCCACAGATACCTTTTGAAGCTCATCATTAGAAAACTTATCTATTATAGGGTCATATGCAAAATCTTTTATTTCGTATTTAGGAATGCCTTGGTTCAGAATGCGGGTTGTAACAGTAAACAATTCATCAGTCCACTTTTTGTCCGCCTCTTTGTCATAAGTACCCGGGATTTTTGATATTCTAACTACATCTCCCACTTTAAATTTAAATGGATTTTGTGACCTGGGTTTCTTTGGTGGTTTTTTCTTTTCTCCTTTCTGTTGATTCTTGATGGTTGCTTTATATTGATTTTTCCACAGAATAGCATCTTTAGTCTTAAGAGCTTGCTTGGGAGGCATTTTGATAGTTCTGTGATAAGTTTCATTGTAACTATCTGTTACTTTCGGCAAAGCATCTACCCAGCGGCGAGATTTGTTGTGGACCATGTATCGGGCTAGTTTACCTTTTACAGTTCTGATGACACGCTCTGCATAATTTGCCTTGGAATGTTCTGAAGTTTTTATCTGCTTCACATCCTGCTCTGTTAAGAATTTGTTGACTGCCCCTGCAAATTCAGATCCTCTATCTGTTCTTAGAAAGGTTGGTTTTTCTTGCTCAAACACTTTCTTCAAGGCATTAACCATCTCCTTGGAAGTCAGTGATTTTTAAGGCATCGTATATAGATAGTGAGACAGAACATCAATAAATACAGCAAAATACTTGTATCCATCATTAGCTTTACTATAGTCTGCATAGTTTGCTGTGTCAGCATCAAACATATAGCCTTTACTTGGCACAATCACCTTTGGTCGCTTAAATTTTTGGATTACTCTTCTATATAGCGAATAACTGGATTGTTTACTCAACCAGGTCTGAATGTCTCCTTTTGAAATATCATTTCTCTGTTTTCACATATTTATAAAGTTTCCCCAAACCACCAAATGAAGAAGGTTGCTTTGGATCGAAGTATATTTCCTTCAAGTATCTTGCTTTCTCAGCAGTCAACTTGTCAGTACAAGGTCCACCGGCTTTCCCAGAGGTTTTTCTTTTTTCTTTTCTTCGGTTTTGCTCCACCACCTGTTCACCCAGGGGAGGTACTGGGGGAGTTTTGTGCGTTACTTTCTTTTCCTCTTCGCTATCTAAAGGCGCGGAGTATTCTGTGGATGCTGGTGTCTTTGCTTCGATCTTGTCTTGTCTCTTTTCTTCTACTTCTTTTACCTCTTGCTCACTTGCACCTCCAGTTTGATTTACAGATTCTCTCAATAGTAGCTGTTCATATCTTTCCTGTGGTATTAGTACTAGTTTCTTCATTTTAAAAGAGTCAGTAAGGGTTGCTTGAAATGCAACAAGGTCTTTAGCAATTTTACTCTGTGTCTACCTATCAGTTTTCTCTTAGTGATGAGTTTCAATTTCCTATTGATTAGTTTCCTTAAAAAAGGTTTTCTTTTAAGAATGACTGCTTTGTCAGACTTGGATGCAGCAATGTTGATTAAATTGTAAACTATTTCCACTAGTGCTTCTGCTTGCTTTAAAGTGACAGTTTCTAACAAAGCTCTTGCCTGAGCTCTTTCGGTTAGGAGTAGCAGGAGGAGAAAATTTTTTGTCTTTTTCAACTTCTGTGACATCTTCACTAGTCTAAATCATTTTGGGTTCTGAGAAGCACTGCACAGTTACCACTATTGATATATGACTACTGGGGCCTCATCTGGAAAAACATTGCTTCTTAATATATACTTTTCTTCACTCTTAGGTGAAAGATCGACCACCAGGTACCCATAAGGCTTTGATGTGGCATCCAAATAGGCAGATTTTAAGGCTGAACCCATACCCAGCTGTCTACCCAACAGTGCCACCTGTTGAGTGTTTCTGGGATTTTTCAAAAGCACAGTATAAGCAGTATTGAGATTTAAAGTGCGTGCACACTTCCCTTGGTAATACAAATTCTGGTTTAGATAGATTACACTCAAGTTATTGTGATGGCTCAGTTGTGTAAATAGCTTTTCTGCTTCTTTGCTGTTTGCTACCTCGTGTTGCAAATCGTCGAGACAAATAATGTGGTGTTCACCATCAAATATTTCTTTAATCTTGTCAGGACAAGGCATGCCCTGCAAAAAATCAATGTCTAAGTCCCTTTCCATGTTATCAAACAGTTTTGTCCAAATAGAGTAACAGTATATTATCTTTTTTGGTGGATTTTGAAACATTATTTGTTTTTGCTTTAAAAGTTTATACAACCAAGAGGATTTGCCACTTCCTGTCATACCAGATATTATCCAAGTAGAAGGTGACTCAAATTTAACTCAAACCATGTCCGATGAGCATAAGATCTCAGAGCAAAATAAAGACCGTGCATACAAGCACAAGCATTTTATTGAGCATTTTTAGTACACAATTAGATGAAAAAAGCTGACATTGACTTGGTATTATTATTATGATTATTATTATTATTACATAGTTGCATTTACAGTACACAATTTACAAAAAAAACTGAATTTATTTCATATTGCTTACCGCATAATGTAATTTAATCCAATTATATACATGCATTATCCACAAAAGTATATATATTAGAGTGTGTTGATAAAGCGCATAGACTAAAGTCAAATGTACATGTCGTTCTTCAGCTCATTCATCGAACAGCCTCTTTTTCACTGGAAGGGTATCGGTGGTTCGCTTTTTCGTCTTCTTCTGCATGGGAGAGTCCTCTGCTGCTGCTAGTGGACAGCAATCGGGACACATCATAAAGTCTTCCTGGTTCTGATGCAGTTCTTGACACTTGGCTCGCTTTGGAGTACAAAATGCCTTGTCTATGGTGTTGAATATGTCCAGAAAACTAGACCACTGCTTTCTCTTCAGGGAAATTCCCGTCTTGGTGGGTAGCATCACAGCATCATGTTCAAAGAACTGTCGAATCTATATACAGCGAAATGGTGACTTTGCATATGCATGCAGGTCATTCCCCAGAGACACATTACAGTCCACATTGTCTTTGCATAGACAGATTCTAACCAAGGCCTGGGATAGTTCATCTGCGTGGTTCTTCAAATCATTATACATCGTAGAAGACATGAATATTTCGACGTCACCGTGCGATAAAATTACCACCAATTCATCGTCCACTGTTTGTACTTGCACTTTTTTCTGGTCTTCTTCATCTATTTGGTACTCCATGTCAGCTTTTCAGTTTCAAACTTCAGGGTGAAATGTAAGTCCTGTTGCTTCGCAATCCCACTTGATTGCCTTAAGACTTTTGCTAGGAAAGAACTGTCTCAAAAAATTACAGTCACCACGAGAATATTTCTTGTGCTGCTCCAATGCGCTGTCAAAGACTTTCCACTGACTCAGTTCTAAATCACACCATTTACACCGCACTTTATCTCCTTCACCGGTATAATGAAACCCCGCCCCAGCGAGGGTCTGCGCTCTCATTGGATGTGTCTTTGGCCAATTATGAAAGCTTCTGATTCTGTTGTGGTACCATGTTTAATCGCGATAGCTGTAGACAAACCCCTCCACTCGTGGTCTGGAGGAACCGGCAAAACCCAAATGCAATCCACATGGTGTTTCTGATTGAGGATTTTTTGCTGCTGCTGGTCTGACAATATCGCTTTGACTATCAGAAACGTCCATTTTTTTTAATCTTCACAGCTTTCCAACTAGTGCTCAAATAAAAGTCTTCTTGCCCAGTCTTGTTTGATAAAGAAATCCCTTCCACAAGCGGAAAATGCAGGTGTTCTTTTGAGAGGTCTAAAGTAAACAGTTCACCCGTGTTTAAACAACATACCACAATAGCAGTGCATAAACCGCATCCTGCTTTTCGGGTCTTTTGAGCCATAGTATATCTTTTGACATAGAACTTCAAAGCGAGCTTATGATAACAGTCCATCTGGTGTATGATAACAATACACAATACCTCTTGCAAACTGCAAAGTTTGGCATTTGGCTTTGTCAGCACTTTGTATTACAATTGTTCTTTGTACTCTATATCCGCTTCTTTAACTTTTGCATTTCTCTGACCCCAGCACAGTACACCTGTTATTTGTCTATCTTGCAGGAATGTGCTTGATTCATCGTCTTGCATTACTTTGTTCTTTAGAAGATACTGTAAAGTCCAAATGCCTTATAAACACTGAAGGCACAGTCCACTGGGGATACCACACTGGAAGTTCTGCATGGACAACATTTCTGCAATATATCTTTAATTCCCTTGGTAGTAAATCTTCATTCAATTTATTATAATATATCTTTATGGCGCATAAATCCTTCAACGTTTGAGGGGTTATTTTATACTGATACTTGAACAGGTCCTGGCAAATATTCAAAATGGAAGACACCAAGCTAGGGGTGATTAAAGTTCCTTCAGAAATATTTAAACCATTGTTCTGATATACTCTCATGTAATCCCATTTCAAAATGTGTATTCCATAGTAACATTCGTGACACAAGCATTGGCAATTATCTTTTTAAAAATACAATGTCATTGTCAAAAAATGCTTGTTATAAACTATATATTGTTTAAAATAATTATTTCATGAACTATGACTCATATGCCTTTCTAAATTACTACCTTTCACTTCCGTTGGGGCCCCCTCCTCCTCCCCCCTTTAGGGGGAGGCAATACCGTGGTTAGATTGGGAATGACGCCTCTATTGATTGACAGGTCTTATGATTGACAACTTCTAAGCCCCGCCCCTTCCAGTCACCTGACCTGGGGGGGAGAAGTCACCTGACCTATGACGTCACTTGGCTGGCTCACCAGTGGGGGTGTATATTGCTTATATATTACTACTAAGGGCTGGAGCTTGAGTTCTGCAGCTATTTCTGTCCAGAGAGTCTCTCTTCTGGTCCTGTCATGGAATCTTGGGTGTTCCTTGTCATACAGTTCAGGGTGCTGCTTGACAAATTCCACAATGGAAACTTCCTGACTGTCTGTAAAAGTGGCACACACCCTGGCTCTCTTGGCTGAAGAATGGCACGCCGGATCTTCTTCACAAGATTCTTCTTCTTCTGCCACAGCTTCCCCAATAGCTGGACCTTCCTCAATCAACTCCTCCTCTCTCCTCTCAATCCCTTCATCTGGAAGTTCTGGAACTTCAGCTCTTTCCTCAACTTCGCCTTCCTTCTCCCTGTCATCCATCCTTTTCCTTCCTCTCTTCCCTGCTTTCTCTTTCCTCATAATCCAGTCGACAATAAAATCAAAATAAATAGTAAAATGTGTCTCCTAACTGTGAAATTTGCCCTAAGCTCAAGTAAATAATATATAAAATAAAAACTGAAAACCCCTACAAATCAGTGACACAATGTGTGCGTGATCACTTATATAGTCCCAAACCTCCTCATTGCCTCGTTTTAACTTCAGACGCGCAGAAAAGAGTCGGTTCTTAGTCGGTTGTTAGTCCCAGGCCTCCTGGGGCGTCCTCAGGCCGCCGCAGACTAAAAATGTGTGGTCCCAGGCGTCCTGGGGAGGCCGGTTTGGATCGGTTAGGGTTGGTTACCCTTAGTCGGAGCTTAGTCCCAGACCTAGATTTTTGGGTCCCAGGACACCGCAGACAGTCTGAGGCTTCCGGGGACTAATGCAACCGACCCACTTTCACACGCATGAAATTCATACGCATCATATTTGAGTCTGGGATTAACAACCGGCCTCCTGGGACTAAGCTAGGGAAGTCTGGGATTAAGGGTCGCAGGCGGCCTGGGACAACACACGACTCTGTAAATTTGGGTCTGAGGAGGCCTGAGGACACCTGGGACTGGACATTTTGTTTATGGTAGGAAATATGAATCGGTTGGAGTCGTGAGAAATATCAAACATGTTTGATTTTTCACACTGCCTCAACCAACCACAACCGACCCTTACAGAAGGTCTGGGACTAAGCAAATATTTGAAACCGACCCCCAAATATCCTTAATCAGGAGCCTTAGTCATGTGGTGGAACACCCACATTAGGTTGTAATGGTATTGTTACTGGCATCTGATTGATACTGGTTGATCTGAACTGAAATTTACAGTTATAAGATGCCAGTTTTATAGTCCGTGATGTTTAGTACTTATGCTTTAATTCACCAGCTCTGCCTTCTGTAGTACCAGACAGTTTGAGCTTTATATCTTATATTTAAGCTGTAATGTCATTAGTTACTGGTAGATACTAAAACTGAAGTTCTGATTCAGTAATTCGAGCCATCTGTTGCTAACGGAGATATGTGTAGTGTTTAATAATACTAATGTGGTTTTAACTTGATGTTTTAGTTACAACTCCAAACTTGTTACCAATCAATCTTTGAATGTTTGTTGTGCCCTGACTAGAACTCTAAGATAATACATAGGTGTAGTATTACATTTGAAAGGCATGTCATGATACATAATTTTGTAGATATTTTTGAACAGGATTCTTTTCCTGTATTACTGTTTATTCATGTGTCCAAATATTTGTTGGGAAGGAAGTCGTGTCTTTCAATCATGATACAGTTAATTTACCATTAAGAATCATCAATATAAATTCTCACAGTTTGCTGAAAATATCACATTACTCCTCGGTGGCATTATTGGTTCTCTTAAATAAGCTCTTAATTAGACTTGATGGGGCTAGATTTCTTTATTGATCTAGATCTGAATATCTTCTGATTTAAATTTAAAGAAATGGAAGAGGAGAAATCTGCCCCCACATGGTAAACTCATAAAACTAAAAAAAAATTAAACAAAAAAAAATCAAGTTTTAACAGCAATTGATTTACTCAATACTACTGTTAATGTATACATAGAGGAAGTCAAGCTTCCTTATAATGTTAAACAAAATGTTTTTGGAGTGTTAAAACTGCGACGTAAGTGAGGTTCCTTTTTGAAGACCTTTCTTGCCTATAAACATTAAAATTTTATTGTATCAGAATAAAAGTTATCAATTGTAAAAAAGTTTGGAAAGGACTCAGACCCTGAAGAAAATGGTAAATTTCTGAAATCGATATAAGTAAAAGTGATTTGGTTAATGTAAACACAATTTGTTTCAAAACATTGAAAAATGATTTAGTTTGGTTCCAGTTCGGGATTATTCAAAGAATTCTGTGAACTAAAGTAAGTTGGTGCCACTACTTCCATTGACACTTGTAACATATCTGAAGAAATATGATTCCATCTTTGTTCATCATGTTCTGCTGTAATAAACTTTTGCAAAAGTTTAAAAATTTGCCTCAAACATATTTTCAGTTTATACCTGAAACAAAATACAAATTCCATTATATTTGGTGTTATGGAAAAATGTAAAGATAGTGTTATTCTTAATGCACAAAATAAGCTATAAACACCACTTTCACTAGATTTGGAGCATACTTTAAAACTATCTCCATTGACCAGCAATATACAGGTAAATTATATATAACACTGAAAATTCCAGGCAAGTTGGTCAGTATTTAATAGATTGACTTCAACATAGTTGATTATGCATTGATTTTTTGCAGTTTTTCTCTATTTCAAATGTTACTAACATGAGAAATGAATAAATAGTTACTGTCATGTTTTAGCACACATATGTTTGCAATTCTGGCTTTCTTCAGAATAGATAAAAGATAGTGTCCATCTATTGTCCTTTTTCGTAATTTTTATGCAAATCATTTTTTCCAATATTCCCAACAATATATGTCCACAATACACTATCTGGGTATTGGTCAGTTGTAATTCAGTAATTGTCCTTATGTTTGAATATGTACCACCGTGGCCTAGTAGCTAACACACTTGTCTCAGCACACAGAAAACGTTGGTTCAAACCCAGGTACAAGCAGATGCATAGTGGCTCAGATGACCACTTAAAATGACAGTCCTCTGTTACTGGCTCATATCCCAGTGGCAGGTTAACGAACCTCAAGGACATTGTTAAATGGTCATCTATGAGCCTCTGTCTTCCTGTTAAGTCAATGTAAGTAACTTCAAAATTGAGCTGTACTTGTGTAGTCAGGTGGCTTAAATAGCATACATTTATAGTCCTGTAATGATTACTATTTATCATAATTAATACACACATGATGAAAAAATTGTAATGGAGAGAGGTAATTTTTGCTTTCACTTTGAGAATCTATATCCATTACAGTTCATTATGTTCGATTAATGTTGTGTTGTTTGAATTTGTCAAGGAATTTCCAATTATTTGGATGCAAAACTTGACTTTATTATTTAATGTGGGACATTCACGAATGAATTATATCATGAATAAAGATTGGCAATATTATATGATTATATAACATAATTAACATGTAACAGTATTGTGTTTTAATCTTTATGAGTGATATTTTGTGTTGTTGGTGTTGATGAGATATTGATGTTTTACTTTTTATAATTCTACACTCAGTATAATTAACGAGAAAAATTAAATAATTGAAAAAGGGTGTGATATTTATATTTAAAAATGTATGAGGGGCATGTTGCTGTCATTTCTGTCATTTCTTTTTGTTAGCATGGCAGTATAGACATTATGCTTTCCCCTGTATAACAGAGTGTAAACACTCAATGTTATTGTAAACACACCTCACTGCAAGTGTTCTGGCAGTACCTTGTATTTGTGTGTTATGAGAATTCTGTTCAGTCTGTGTGGTGCAGGTTATTACCACTGTTAATTTACAAAACATTTTAAGCTATATTATATTATGTTTATACTGTATTATATAAGTATTAGGAAAATGTCTTAACTGTCTTTAATCTTTTATAATGACAAGGGCAGAATAGATGAGAACTTTGCCAACACTTCATTGATGAAATTGAACTCTTGTTTGATTCTATTTTTTTTTTTTTTTTTGCAAATTGTCAAATTATGTCGAAGCTTACATTTTTATATATTCTAGAACAAAAACTATTGCAAAGTTGTCATGATTAAAACCACACGTTCCGATCATAACAGATGTTCATAGTAGAAATGTTATACACCCTGGAATTGAAGTATCTAACCCCAGTTGAATTAGGAAAGTTTCCAATTGCAGTAAAGTGTTGATTATTTAACTTTTCTTTGAAATCTTTATTTACTGTCTAAAATTTAATATTAAACTTGCGTGGAATATTGAAAATCAAATGGTATGGAAACAGTATGTGTGTTTAGTTTAATAGTTGGCGTAATGGTGAAGAATTTAAATGAAACTGTTTTATTATTAATGATCCTTAAATTCCATAAAACACGGACAAATGCCCTGGTAAATTAACTCTCATTGGACTCAACAGTAGAAATCAATAATCACATAGCACGCCACCTCTAATAATAAGCTCATCCAATCTCTGCCTTTTTGAGACAGGCCTAATAAACCCAGTAATTGATGATAAGTAATATGTGTTAGTGTACAGTGACTTGTATAAGAGCTTCAGTCTTTGTGCTGAAGTGACAGAGAACTGACAGTGGATAGAGACAGTGAATTCAGAGAGACAACAGAAGAGAGAACATGAAATAGTATGCAGAGGAGGAGAGCTTAGTTGGCTCTCTCACTTGAGAGAATGTGTTGGATTGCTATTGTAACTTGTGTTTATTGGACTAGAATAAATTGTGAAACAGTATTCAAGTTTTTCACTTTTGTCATTGTGTCGACCCTGGATCTCTCATAAAACCAGCCAAGCGAGTACCAACAGAAGTGGACATAGTGGAGATCTGGTAATCCACACCTGTCCCAAGGCACTGATGGAGGCCACCTCAAAAACCCCTTAAAATAACATTTGGACAGTTCGTACAAAAACACAGGTTCATTAATAAGTTTGTTTAAAGACTTTTAGTAGTTTATTCTTTCTATTCTCTTTTGTGATTAATTAAAATATTACATAAGTGCTCTGTATAGGACACCAGATATTATCAGACACCAGAAATTATAATTGACTTTTCCATGTTGCAACAAAGATAAAGCTACTTCTGTCACCAGTCTTGTTTTCTTAATTGTTTTGCTACATCAAAATGTGTTGAATTTATGTATCTACATGGTGATCCAAATCAACCTCAAAATTGAATCATCTTTTCCTTTAATGTTCCATTGTCAACATTTGTTTTTCAAAAAGTGTTTTTCCCAACAAAATATATCCATGCATAATTGTTTTAAGTTATTTTGCAAACAGACAAAGTCATGCTGCTGCAGCTATATCCTCAATAAATTTTTTAATTTTTTTCTGGTAACAAGGATTTAAACAATACAACAGCTATATTTCTTTTCAAAGTATCATAAATATTCCCCTAAACATGGACGAAGCTCTGGAAACTTTGAAATATTATTTAAAATATATTTCTGTGCATTTTCAAAGCAAAAATTCTATTTTCATGATTTATACACAGAAACTAAAATATTGTATAGTGCATAACTAAAATCAACACACTAGGAGCTAGTAAACTATTGAAGTAATAAATGTTGAGAAACACTCAACTGTAACAACACCTGACACTATAGAATACAAATAAATAGAATAGTTGTTCTACAAAACTGAGATTTTACTTACCTGTGGATACTCTGGGGTGATTATGTAAGCAAGGGATGCTGGTGTGGTGTACTTAATTAAGACAGCCAGAGATAATAAGTAAAGAAATAGACAAATACACAGAGCTTTGCTTGTGATGTTCACACTTAGCTTGTGTGAACAAGAATACTACCATAACAAATCCCAGAAAGTGTGTGGTTTGTTTTGTTTACAAATGGGCTTGTATGTAAGGTATATACTAGTGTTTAATTATTCATTTTATGCTCTGTTATTTTAGATTGTAACATATCATATTTGGACCTTCAACCTTGTTCTCCAAATATGATTAAAATCATGCATTCTCACTATATCGATGTGATGATTGTATGCAACTTTTAAGCAACATTTATAACTGTGACCGCTTTTCTGGACCCAAAAGTCAACATCAAAGAAAATTAAGACAGCAACTAAGTTTTTTAAATATTGTTTATTCTTTCCAAAATAAACCAGAAATATTCCATGCATAATTTGGTAACTGTTAAATACTACTGTTTAAACTCTTTCAATCCAGAGTACAAATACATTTGTTCCATTATGTTTTACGAATCAGCATCCCAATAAAATCACAATGGCTGGCTTTGGCGTTGTTGTCACCCCAGTCAGGACTTTCGAGATACACCCCCTGCCCCTCAGAACATTCTATAATGGCAGAGTTGCTTGCATGCAGATTCATATAACCATCAGCGTGCATCATGTTAGAAGCATAAGCAAAGGTAATTTCCCTACCATCCAACATCAGTCTGGCAAACAAATCATGTTCCTTAGCTTGCTTCATTTCTGTAAAATATCAACCTGATACTATTATTAGTTGTAACATCAAGACTACTGTTAATGCTAATATTCTTTTTAACAGGTGATATGTTTGTCGATCTTACCTATTGATTAATTTTGTTATCATTTTTTGTAAAACTAGAAAATACTAACAGAGTACACATATCCACCTAGGAGCATTTTAGACATTTTTCAGTCTTTTGAATCCATAAAATGATTTTGATCTACACTACTCTTGGTCCGTCCCAAACCACATTAAAATTCATGAAGATTTGCCTATTACTTTAGATGTCATGTCAGTCAGAAAATGGGACCTTTGAACTTTCCTATTCATTTTTATATTTAGAATACAATCCGGTGATCTGCAAAAACTTAATCATTTTTTTCTGTGGTCAAGCCCTACTCCTATGAAATAATTTTAAAATGTCTTTGTTTATTACTTTTTGAACAACCATAAAATCAAACAACAGGATAAACAGATAAACAAGTTCACCCCAAAACATGACCTCCTGGTGAAGGTTATGCCCTTGTTCCACCAAAGGATTAAGCCCCGATCCTGTCGGCGACCCTTAATCGTGGGTAGTCTTGGAAAAAATGGAAAAAAAATTGACCAATGGGGTGGAAGACAGAATCGGTATGAAGGTCTGGGATTAACTACAGATCGGCCTCAGGACGCCCCAGGAGGCCCCAGACAGTCCCTAACTGGTCTGGGACTAAGAACCGACTAAGCCATTTTTGTGGTCGGTTTGAACCACGATCCTGTCGTAGACAAACCGACTGGGTCCCAGGACGCCTCAGGCCTCCTGGGACTAAGAGCCGACTAACCCAGGATTAAGTCCCGACCCCACAAGGTGTCCTGAGGCGTACCCAGGCGTCCCCAGACCGAGATAGCCGATTTTTGTTTTGCAATGGGACTAAGGGTCGCAGGAGGCCTGGGACTAAGAATAGAGGGTCTGGGACTAAGGGTCGGCGACTAAGGGTCGCAGGCGGCCTGGGACCACATAGGACTGTGTAAATTTGATCTGAGGAGGCCTGAGGACGCCTGGGACTGGACATTTTGTTTATGGCGGGAAAAAATAATCGGTTGGGGTCGTGTGAAATATCAAACATGTTTGATTTCTCACACGGCCCCAACCGACCACAACCGACCCTTACAGAAGGTCTGGGACTAAGCAAATATTTCAAACCGACCCTCAAAAACCCTTAATCGGGAGCCTTAGTCGTGTGGTGGAACACCCACATAAGTATAATCATGAGGTAGACGTTTCTCTTGTAGATTTTTGAAGGTCTCATTTTCCTAATAATATATTGGAGGATTTTTATAGGTTGTGGTTGTTTCTTATTTGCATGACCACAGACTTTATCAGTTGCCAACAGTTGGACAACTATGGTAGATGTTTCTGCAGTTACCTTCACAAATGTTCCTCTTTACTGTTATTATCAAAGAAATATTTGCAATGTTATTCCAAGGCAAATATAAAAAGCTTTCGGAGACTTTTTGTCTGTTTTTGGACCAAAGTTATGGAATACTCTACGAAAGTATCTGAGTTGGTTTTGTGTTGAAGAAGACAAAAATCTTGCTTTTTCCATTGATCCTACTGAACATTTGATATTGTTTGAGGTCAAAAGTGTATTTGTTTAGATATCTCATTATTGAATAACTCATGTTGCTATTATATTTTCAATGGAATTTATGTTTTTGTCAGTATTTGTTTGTTGCCAAACACCAAGTTATGAATAGATTTTGCTGAGATTTCAGGAAATTGTTACCAATGGCATAATAAACAAATTTTGTGGTGATCTGGATAAATTTAGGAAATTTTTGAAATATCTATTACAATGGGGTGATAGGCCCATTTTCAGTGTGTATAGATCTATATTGCTTGGCAGAAAAAAAACCTGGTACACTCTCACAAGTGTCTGTTATATACCAAAGTATGATCAAATTTTTAGCAAAATTTCCTGATACTATGACCTTGAACCGGAAAAGTATAGGCATAAAAGCAATCTCCTTTGCAGACGCCTGTGCTCTACGAGTGTCTGTCTGGTTGAGAATGTGTTATTAGTTATTCTTATTATACATTCTACAACAGTGATAATTGCTAAAAATTGCTATTTCCTGTATAAAGCTTTGTTAAAGTTACAAGTACATAGACACAATTTTTGCCAAAAGTGGTTTCTCTACAGACTATTGCCCTCATCACTGTCTAAGTAGTACTCCAGATGTTATACTGGAGAAGTATGAATAGGATATAAGGAAAGGATATGTATTAAAAATATTGTTGAAAAATTGTTACTCACCTTCACCATACATAGAGAAGGTGAAGAAATAATAGCCACTAGGTTTTACAAATGAATTTTTTACTAACAATGTCGTAATTCTCCGTAACATCCTGCTTGGTGTATGTCATCTGATAAATGGAACCATCATCCAAATATTTGTCTAGTTTAAATTGGCCATGGTACATTGGAAAGAGTTTTCTTTCATCTGAAAGCAGCAGATTTCACCTGATCAAATCTATTTCTGAATATAATGCACACTGCAACAACAAATATTTCTGATGGGAAGCTTTGTCCTAAAAGACTCAAATCCTCTCCTGTAGGTTGTCCTGAAAACACACAAAACAAATCCGGCCACAGAGGCAACCTTGGTTGTTTGATGCTTGAAATTTCGAAAGAGGCTCTGCTCTCATATTTACCTTCTGATTTGTCCCCCCTCTGATTGGTTTACAACCCAATACACCATCCTTGTCTTTTGTATATAGTCTCCTGTGTTGTTGCCTTGTGTATGGAAGAGGTATAAAATCTTGTAAAAAATTAGGTAAAAAAAATTGAAACTAACCATCTTTCAAGAAGACTGAATTTCTGTTAGACCACATCTCGTATGAAAAATGACCCTAAATCTGATGTATAGCTTTTCAGGTATGAAGTAGACAAGCAAACATACATAACTATAATTCCCTTGATACTCTTCTTTTAGAGGGGACTGTAATAAAGGTCCGTGTTGTCTGAAAAAAGCAAGATACAGAGATACACCTATCCCTAAAATAAATGTATTTATTGACCCAAATGGGTCGTTGTGAGCTTCCGTCCAACAACTTAGTCATAAATGTAAATAATCCTTGTAAAGTGACTAATCTAATATGTGCTATTATGCTACTTAATCTCGTCTCTTTGATGGAATGTAAGGTGCAAGAATGCACAGCAATAAGCTGGATAAGCGTTTTTGGAAACTGTAAAATTCAAGTTTTCGTCTAGAGAATGCAATAGAAGTGGAGTTACATTTGTTAAAAAGCAGATCAACTGAGATTATTGAAGGATCTAAGGAAAAATTGTGGGGAGAAAAATGAAGGTCCAGTGTAATTCTGGTAGCCTCAGTTTAACCAATTCATAGACCAATGTAATGGGTTTTAGCACACAATAATACACAAGATATGTTAGAAAATGAAAAATGCAATAATAATAATAGAGCATATATCAAGAATGTGTCTGGTTTTCTCTCAGTTCTATCCTTGACAGGGGTTTCTAAAAATGAAACAAAATATGAAAACAAAAAGTAACAACAATTGAGCAACTTGCTTGTTTCTCATCATTCAGTAAAATTCAGTGTGTGTACATACAAATTTATTGTCTTTCATAAAGAAAATCATGGTTTCACAAGCATGTATATAGCAATATGTGAAAAGGAAAATCAAATGAACTATTTTAATTTGAAGTTAAATAGAACATCTTTGAAAGTCACTTGCAGCACTTGTACTTCATCATTATCATATTTTTGCAAACTCAATTCTATTGTTCCACAGGGGTCAGTTTTGGGCCGGTTCTATTCTTTCAGAATATAAGGTCTCTTATGTGGGTGATATAAACATCAGTTTACATCTTTAAGCAGATGACACTCAATTAGATGTTCATCATACTCACAATAATGCTTTCTGTACACTTGCAAAATTAAAAGAATGCCTTGACAAAGTTCAAAAGTAAATCTAAAACCCTGACCAGACAAAATTTATTCTAGTTGGTTTAAGTAAACATTTTTATCTTAACTATAGAATGAATACTTTTATGTCTCTTAATCCCCATCATCTGACAAGGTCTAAAACGAAAAGAGAAAAATCAGTATCAAGACGTAGAATGACATCAGACTTGTTGGCATGACAGGATTTCTAGGAGGGTGTGATTGCTGAGAACTTATGTTTTTAATTTGATGACAGTGAAACCACAGTGCGGATTTCATCAAAAACTCATTCGAGAATGTTGAAAATTCAGTGCAAAGTATTTTTGGATAAAGTATTATTATTTAGATCACTAAAGACAAGAGCTATAGAAACGATTAGCTGTAAATAATATGTGCTAATGTTTTATATTCTGAAAAAACAAGCAATGTGCAATTTTATTGATTTGGAGGGATATACATACCAATTACTAAGTGATTAAAAAATGAGTGGTGTTGTTGAAGTAGTGCTGACACCATCATGGCCACATACGACCTCCTCAGCTGTACAGGGTTTTACTGAGGATAATACTGGGTGAACAATTTCAAGCAAGATGTGGCATCTAATTCTCATGGCAAATATATTGTTAAAGGCTTATTCGAGGTATGGTAAAGTTATGTATTGTAAGCTTGGACTACACGACTGACAGTTCACGGAACAAAACTGTCATGTCACAAAATAAGTTCAATTTACTACTTTGTGGATTAATGCTTCCACAAACCACTATCTATAGAATTTGAATGCATATTTGATGAAAGAACCTCAGTAAGGGGCCATCATTCTTTGTATTACATTCCTGAAACCTCACGAGACTGGGTTGAGGTGTCATGGATAAAATTTAGATAATTTAGAGCTGGACTCATGCATATAAGTCCTGAGAGGGATGTGTATCAATTTGTCTATCTCTTTGGCAGTTGAAAGGGACACAACACCCTAGCTTTGACATTTGACCTATACCTAAGCAATCCTTGAATTTTATCATGGCTCATCTCATGATGGTAAACACTAAGACACATCTTCATTTTGAGTAAAAATGACTCAGTGTTAGAATTCTTATTCATGGACAGGAAACATTCATTTAGAGAGGGGGTATGCACCAAACTTATGTAGTACACCACTGCTCAGAATATTAAACATTTGTCTGATTTGCATGTGACAGGTAAAAACAATAACAGAAGTGTCATGCTCTAATCAGATATCAATCACCTCTCACATCAGAAACTCAGAATTTCTGTAGCATGTTTGTTCACAATGTTTGTTACATCCTGTATTTACGGCCAAATATCAATATTGAATTTGCATGAAAAGTGTGTGTGTGGATTGCTTTTACAATTTGGCATCTAAAAATGTCTCAACCATAAAATTTCCAAGAAAATATCTGCCATGAAAGTTCAAAAAGCTAAGTCTATATTCTTTGGATTATGGAGTTTCCTTGAATCATTGAGATGAAATTTAAAGAAAGCCTTGAAAGTCAGTAGACCACTCTTCACTAATGGGACAAACATGATTTATATTGCTGTCCTCAAGTTGTTAGTTTATTAGTGTCACATATTTAATTTCAGAAGTTTGGCTGCTAGCAACATGGAGTTCCTTAACCTGTCTAAACTTGCACCACAGCCCTTCGAAACTTTTGATTCTTCTTGGCACATAACTTCAGGTGATCTATTTCACTTAAGAAGGAAGAAATGAATGGATTGACAAAACATAAAAAATAGCATTAAAATCACGTTCACATCTCAATTCATAAGTTCACATATAATTATCAGCTGCAGCATCCATAAGGCTTGGAGATGGGAAAATATGTCTCATATGTGGAAATAGAAAATTTTATGAGAGCAAGTCAAAAGACACAAAAGGCCACCCAATAATGTTGCACACCTATATCATCAACGCAATATCACTGCCAAGTAACCAGTTGCTACACCATTTAATTTCCAAGGACAAGAGTTTAAAGATCACCATGGCATGGTCAAAGGACAAGTCAAATTCATTACATTCAAATGTAAACCTTTATCTCAAAATAATTGTCTCCACCAAGTTCCTGTACGTAACAGGCTTTGGAGAAAAACACACTATCAAACACATGCACTTATCTACTCCTTCCTCACCTAGCATCTCTTGATTTTGGTACTGTGATGCTGTAATTAGAAAGGTTTGTACATATGAAAGGTAGGTGCACCTATTTCTAAATTTTAATTTTTGGCTTTCATTGGTCATGCATTGCACTTTTTGGTTCTGTTTTTCCATCCTCTTGACTGCTCGGTCAACAACCCCCACCAAGGAAAATAGTTTGCCATCACCAAAAATTATTCACCCAAATTTACTCTCCTCTTTGGACAGTTGCAACATTGCTTTTGTCGCCCTGCAGGCCCACTGTCGTCAAGTGACGCACTGTTTCAGAAATGTCAACCCTTGGTGGTCCATCATCCTGATTCTTTCTGGCGACATTAGTTTGAATCCAGGTCCATCAGCCAGAAATATCAAAGCCTGTCATCTGAATGTCCGTTCATTGCGTAACAAAACATAAGCATTTAGTGATTTTGTTTTGTCAAATGATCTGGACATCGTTGGTGTCACTGAGACATGGCTAAGACCGTCGGACACACAAGGCCAAATGGATGAGATAACCCCTGCAGGTTTCCAGCTTCACCAGGTCCCACGCGAGAACAAGAAAGGAGGTGGAGTTGTTGTCCTTGTCAGGAATGACGTTGATAGCGTGCATTGTCAAACTGATTGGCGGGAAACGTTCGAACACATTACCGTCAAACTGTCAGATCGACAGTCAAGCCAGCTCGTGGTACATGTAATTTACCGACCTCCAAGTACCAGCAAAAGCAGATTTATTGAGGAATTCAACAGTTTCATGGAAGCAGCTGCTTTGTCACCACATGAAAATATTATCCAGGGAGATGTCAATATCCAGCTTGAGAGTCAAAATTGCTGGACAGATAATTTCAACACAGTTCTTTTGGATTTTGATTTCATTCAACATGTGTCATCACCTACACACATACAAGGACATATCCTTGATGTACTCTGCACTAGTAAATCCCCAACTTCCTCAGTTCACCATTATGTAAAGGACGGCATATCAGACCACCTAGCTGTATTTTTCACTACAACATTCCCTGTCAAAAATTCCTGCAGAGTAAAACGTTTGAAAATCAGGAAACTTCGCAAGATAAATAAAACTGAATTTATGTCTGACATTGTAAATTCTGAGCTTATCCAGGCTCCTTACAAAACAGCTAGCTTACTTTCACACCAGTACTTTCATACCCTTAGGAACATACTTGACAAGCATGCACCTGTACATGTACCCCACAACATGTCAACAAAGGGTTCATCAACATTGAGATTTTGGCAGCAAAGAGACGTAAGCGCAAACTCGAAAGGGAGTGGCGAAGGGACAACTCTGCCATAAACCGCAGTAGGTATAGAGCCACTGTGAACCATTTCAACCATCTCGTGGAATGTGTAAAAACCAAATACTACAGTGATATGGTTAGAGAAAATGAGGATAACCCCAAGGCCTTGTGGAATTCCATAAAGAAAGTCCTCCATAGATCACCAAAAATGGTACTTCCAGATTATACCACCATGAACAGTCTAGTCAACACTTTTGGCAGGTATTTTGCAGACAAAATTGCTAAATTAAGATCTGAATTACTGTCTACTGATGCGGATCCCCCTGTCTCAGGTTCCTACAAAAACAAGTTTGTTTATTTCCGGACCATGTCAGAGGAAGAAGTCCTTAAAATCATAAAGTCCACACCAAATAAATCATGTGACTTGGATCCCATCCCAACATCATTGGTCCTTGATTGCATCAGTGTGCTCTTGACTCCTATTACAAATATTGTGAACTACTCTCTACAGGAGGGCAGTTTCCCATCCTGTTTTAAGACTGCACATGTTACACCCTTGTTGAAAAAAGCTGGTCTTGACAAGAATATTCTCAAGAATTATCGACCAGTGTCCAACCTCAGGTACATCTCCAAACTCATAGAGAAAGCTGTGGCTAGGCAGATAAATGAGCATATTGCTCACAAGGGTATATCCAACGAAAACCAGTCCGCATATAGAGTTTTTCACTCAACTGAAACGGCATTGCTCAAAATACAAAATGACATTGCCACATCAATGGACAAGGGTGCAGCTGTTGTATTAGTCCTTTTGGACTTATCTGCAGCTTTCGATACAATAGACCACTCAATCCTATTCAACTGCCTTCAGCACTGGTATGGCATTGATGGGGTAGTGCTTAAGTGGGTCCAGTCATACCTCAACTCACGCAAGCAGCGGATCAAAATAGATGGACATCTTTCAGATGCTTTTCAACTCCCTTACGGGGTTCCCCAGGGCTCAGTTCAAGGACCACTCCGTTTTACCCTATACACAACCCCTCTCAGTTCAGTTACATCTAAATTCAATGTCACCCACCACTTATATGCAGATGACACACAAATTTACTTGGAACTCGACTCTAGGAACTTCGATTCCAGTATCACTGAATTAACAAATTGCCTCGAGGCGGTCCAGGCTTGGATAGGAAATAATAAGCTTAAATTAAATCCGGACAAGACAAAATTCATAGTGATTGGTGATGATCAAATTAGAAGTTCCCTGAAGTCATCATTCCCAGTGAGTTTGCTTGGCAACACCATGGAACCAGCTGAATCGGTAAAAAACCTTGGTGTCATCCTGGATGCTGAAAATTCAATGCAAAGACACGTGGCTAATCTATGTCGCATAAGTTACTACCATCTCCGGGAACTACGAAGGGTCTGCAGGTACTTAAATCATGAAACAGCTGTAAAGGTGGCAAATGCCTTGGTAAGCAGTCGTCTGGATTACTGTAACTCACTGCTTTACAACACAAAAAAGGCATATACTAGCAGACTACAGAGAGTTCAAAATGCCTTATGTTGGACGGTGTGCAAGCTAAATAAATACTGTCATGTTACTCCCTTCCTGCACAAACTACACTGGCTCCCCATTCATTACCGTATATTGTTCAAATATAATCTCCTCACTTATAAAGCAATACATTGCAGCCAACCTCCATATCTCTCTGCTCTAATTAGGTGGAATGATCTCACACGGGGCAATCGCCTATCAATTTCCTCATCTAAACCCAATAAACGCTCAGGGCTACGCAGTTTCATAGCAGGGGCTCCCACAGAGTGGAATAAGCTTCCTCAAGCCATTAGAACCATAGAAAGCATTTCTGGCTTCAGAAAACAGTTGAAAACATATCTTTTTAGATTGGCTTATCCTTCACCATAGCCTATCTCCCCTATCAGCGCCTTAGAGGATGTTTACATCAATTTCTGCGCTATATAAGTGTTTCTTACTTACTTATTTACTTACTAAAAGGATGTTCCTGTGATTGCTGGCCAAAAACAAATTAAGTAACATGGCTCCTATAATCATATTGGAATATTATAAATGTTTTGCATGTGTGCTATCAATTTATAAAATCACGAAACTGTAAAATATATAAATTGTTCCATTAGCTTCAACATTCCTTCTAGCATTGTGCCAAAGGACATATGTGTCAAATGTGACAGTAAAACATTTTGACAGAGACAAGGTCAAATTCACTTATTCAAACCTACCCTATCCAACTAATATCTCTCCCAAACCGTAACAACTGTTTTAAAATAATAGCCTAGCAATACTAAGGGTAAAATGATAGGATTAAATGTTAAATTAAGGATACACAACTACAATTGCAAATCTTCATATCCAATGTCCCCACCAAGTTCCTATCCCTCCGGGTTTATGAGACACAGAATTTTTTGCTGCTCAGGATGGATGCCTAACAATTTAGTAAGAAACATGTCTCCTGTAATCAGGTATATTGTTTAATAATATATTGTTTAAAGTTTGGTAACAAACTTCCACAATGCCCAGTAAGTGGTGTTTCTTAATATTTTATCTTGGGTAATCAATATGATCAATATGTTGTGCCATATATGATTATTGAATGAATATTATCAACCTGAGGTCACTTTAAATTCAATTAGGTGTTCCAAAAGAAGTTTATACTCCTGCAAGATGTCACAAAATACTAACATTGGTGCCTGTACTTAGATCAAACACAGTGTGTGGAAGATAATAAAGTCATTCACTTACCACTTACAAAAATTCCAATAATATTAAATTATCAAGATGTCCTACAAACCTTCCTGCTGTGCCTGAATATCCTCTATAAGCTTGCCATTAGCATCAATCCGAGAAGTCAGTCCATTCAGGGAAGTCTGAAACTCAGGTTTCAATGAGGCCACAGTAGATGACAGAATGTTGATTGAATCTTGTAAAGTGGTAACTGCTTTATCCAATTCGTCTTGTGTCACATCTGAATATATAACATGATGCAGGAATCATTGTACTATAAAAATATTTTCGAAGTTGTAAAATAACTTTAGCCTTGCTTCTTTTATGTTTCAGTGAAGTTAGATTTAAATTTCATATCATGCTTTTTTAGGCTGATGCATTGTTATATTTTATAATCCACCCAAAGATATATTTCGCCTAAGCATTTGGACTAGTCAAAAGCCATAGATCGGTTCGTTCCTGCAGGGAGATCATATCAATGAGCAATGGATATAAGTAGTACTGACCAAATGTGCTGGTATCTGATTGGTTGGAGCATGGCCATGTAGTATATCTGACCATGCCTCTTCCATTTCATGGCCAGAAGCACATGAGGCCACAACTGAATCTCATCCCTTCTAAATATTACCATATTTCTAGTTGAGTTGCCCCTTTAGTGGTTGAGTGTTCTCTTACTTCTCTCCCTTATCCAGATTTACTTTGCTAACTGCTTGCATTGTTGCTGTTGGACTCAAAATCAGAAAAAACATATCTTACTGTCTAATCAGTGCTGGGGATGTATTGTAGTTTAAATTTATTACCTTGTAACCTTGAACAGCTAATGAATAGATTATGACCATATTGTACGGTTACCTAGGGACTGTAACAAGTAACAGCTTAGGTTGGCTGCATGGTTGGGTAAAATACAAAAACACCAGTTCTGCCTAACTGTGTTCTATTCCTCCATTTAGTCAAATGATACATTTATTTTACTTTCTTTATAACTTGACCTGTCATAAGACTGTCGTTCTCCATTCTTATGTTATCCGGTACATTTTCATACAGACATTTAAATTTTAACTTTAACTGATACAATTATGAAATTCTGGCAAAATCTTCCAAAACAGATGTAAACCTTTACTTGAAAGGTTGTTAACTGTTTTCTTGTAAATAATTATTATTTCATCTTGTTTGGCCAGCTGCTGAGAAATTCAAAATCAGTGAACATTTTTTCCCTTTACTTTGAAAAGTTAACAACCAGCATTACTGTTGCCCTGCATATAGTGTTATAAGTTTTGATTAAAAACACATCACTTTGTAGATCTTCTATCTTTCATTGCATACCAATATTGTGCAATTAAATTGTTGTTATTAATCATTTTTACTATCTAATCCCTTTTTCTAGGTTTGACCATTGGGTTTCCTCTACTTTGGTGAATTTTAGCATTATCTATAGCTCTTTAAAATATCATAAATAACCCTCACTTACAACTGTAGTATGTTTTGATTGTAAAAACCATATATGTCCTGTGATCAAGGATGTTTTGATTTTTCTCCGTGTGACCTTGGATTCAATATGGACTGTATCTTAAAATTATTCTTTCAGTCATGGCTTAGCTTATTTTCAATTTCTTTTTGTCTTTGTTGTACTCATCGGTTTGATCTTTGCTTTGTTTATGGTCATCCTTGTCCATAGCAATTTCAATGCTTTTGATCTAAATTTACAATTATTGTTATAATGTTCTTTCTGATTTGACACCCATAGAATAATATTAATACAACACTTACTATTCTTACTATGGTGGATCTAAATTAATTTGAGACTACTAGAACATGCAATCATCTATCATGCCTATTGCCCTTATATTTAATCTATCCCTAGGAGAAATTGCAGGAGGTGGTGGGAAAGTAAATTTCTTTTCAGCTCCACGACAGGTTTCAAAGTGACATTTGAATCATACTGTCCTGCCAGGCTTTAAAATGATGTTTAAAATTGTAAAACAGTAAGAACATTATTTTATTTAAAGTTGACAGCAAACAACTGATACTGCAGGGACTTCGAACCATTGCTGTGAGCAGATAATCTGGTCCTTAGTCTGATAAGAATACCAAAAGTGGGCAGACATGAAAGGTCAAGTTCAGTTTTTAAAAGTTAAGTGTGACTAGCCATAATTAAAACATTTTGATGAACTGTTTGGGCATTTTATCAAAACGTTAGTAAGTTAATATCAAACCTAATGTATGGGGAAAGTTTTAAAATTTTTACCAAGCTCATACTAACAAGATGGGGGAATGCGAGAAGGAAAGGTCACAAGCAGCTACTGACGAGTTTTGGATTTATGACCAAACTGCCAACGACAAAGTACCATGATGTGTTGCAAAGGAATGGCACACTATCGTATTGTATGTCCAATATAGCCACATTTTCCAACCAAGGAGGACCCATTGAATGCAGGTGCATGTGGGTTCAAACCATGGTTTGAATGAGCATCTACCACTTTGTCAAATACAATGTCCATTAAATTGGACAATTCGTCATTGTACCCAATGCTTGTGTTAATATGCTGAGCATCTGAAACTGACGCTTTGTCATTCTGAACATTTACAACTACACATAGCTATATATTGATTGTTAAATGCTTAGAATGACACAGAATTTTTCCATTGTCATGGTACCTTGACAACATTTAAGGGATGTGGGGTAAAAAACGGAAATACTAAAAACAATACTGCTTGATTTACACATAATCTTATTACATGAGCGTGATTTTAGTTTGCATTGACTAATACACGACTTAATTATCACTAAAAATATCAAGCTGTGAATTTGGACAAGCAGAAAAATCCAATTATTGATATCAAGGTCACCACATAGGAGACAGAGGTGATTGGACCTTTACTCAGTATATATAACTTTGACAAAAACTTAATTGAACAGTATTATTATGGGACCATGATTTCTTTACGCTTAAGCATGTTTTACTTTTCGAGAATATATACTTACAATCTTCTTCTTGCCTTGAAATACGTTTGGCACTCGATCTGCTGAAATTGCAAGAAAACACTTGATTGTCTGTTTAGTTTATAGCAGAGTAATATGAACACAGTCATGGTTTAATCCAGTTTTTTTCCTTTTTAAGTATGAACCAATATTGTTATTACAACAGTACAACAGAATATGGTAAGATTAATGTTAATAGCTCAGAAATCAGTCTGTTATCTCTTTATCTTTACACCAGGCATTTTTTTTCTGAAATATGTACAAAATACATTTTTTTCTATCTTTATTTAAAAATAGTCAATCACTTTATGGGAGAATTTTGTTAAGAATGAAAGATTTTGACTGAATACCTTATATGAACTTAACCATATGTTTTCTATTAATATTACTGGAGATCCAATTAGGAGCCAATTTGCTCCAAATAAAATGTAGTCTCAGCATATGTTTTGTCATTGGTGAAAACTTAAATGTCTTTGATGTATGATTCACAAGGTGGAAAGCAATATTTATACATGAGGTGTTTGGTTACTGTATTTGTAATCATTATCTGATACATACTTCTGTATCTCATGAGAGTTTCCTCTCACAACAGAGGCTGCTCCCAACTAGACTGCGAATCAGCCCACAGTAAATTCATTGAAATTTGTGTTGTGAATCATGGACTTCAAGTTTTATAAAGAATTAAACTACTTATATAGTTTCTATAGGTTTATGCTTGTTTTGTAATATTTAATTATAATTCAGAATACTTAATACTGATATTATAAAATAAAAATAATATTTGGTTTTGCATTTTATTCAATGAGTGATAATGAATAATTGAAAAATAAAATGATGCAGGATTTCTATTTCAGATAATTTAAAAAAAAAAAAAAAATATTATATAATAAAAAGGGATATAACATCAAAATGTACACCAGATAAGGTGTCAAGAAACATATTAGACATCTCTCTTCTGCATAAATCATTTTTTCAGGTTTTTACCTTTCACAAACATAAAAATATAACACATTCACATGTTTACTGGGGCTTAAGCCTAGTCTCAGCCTTTTAGTTTAAATATTTAAGACTCTTAGTTTAAATATTTGTCACTCTAAACTGATCACACAGACTCAGCTTCAAGCAATTTCAGCAAGAGACTTAATTTGAGACCTAGCTGTGTCATGGTTTGAGATTACCAAAGAGGTGGCTTAAGCTTTCAACTCAGATTCCAGTCATTTCTGTAAATATTTATGCATTTATAAACAGTGTATATTCTGTACATGTACATGTGTTGAAAACAAGTTAAACTGATTAAATTTAAGACATTTATGGTTAAAACTTTAGTTCAGATGAAAACACAGATTTGAGCCAACAACACTGCCTTTGAATACATCTATGTACATGATTTGTGAACCCCACAAGGTGAACTCAATCTTGTCTGACCAATCAAGGGACACACAAGGAAATCTTTAAAAATATCCTATATATGTACTTTTCAGTGATTGTTTTTTTAATTACTCCCACATTACAACAGAGAGAATTTTCCGTCATGTGTACAGTGAACCATTTTTATGTTAACTTTTACAAAAGATTATTAATCCTTTATACAAGTAACATACCCAAATTGAGTGGCTTGAGTATTTCCTCTTTTCTGTTCCATGGTCTGGAAAGAGAAATAACACTTAGGTAATCTAGAAATAAAACAAGGCCAAAAGGTCTTTTCTTCCCCTAGCACAAAGCCATGAGAGACACGAGTAGTGCACTAAAATTTAAGAAAGTCTCGTGACAGAAAGAAATTCCAACTTAGATACATCCCACAGCTGGTCCCGAACTGAGAGGGTCACCCACCCAAGTACTAACATAGTTCATTGCTGCTTAACTTCAGTGAGCAGACAAATACCCAATAAACATTTTTTGGTTTTGAAAACATTTAGTAGGAAACGTTTGCCAAAGGTTAATAACTGATGTGTATGAAAACCATTTATAATAGAATGTTTTTGAAATGTTATATGTATACCATTTATTAAACATTTAATGATAAATGTTAGAAAAACGCTACAAATCAACATATTAATGTCCAAATAACAAGGGAGTCAGGGGTCATTTATGAAAATATTATTTTTATGTCTAAAATTGTAAGATAATAGCTTAGAAATTGTGCCAACATTCAATGCTTCCTTTTAGTCCTCTAAAATCCCCCATTATTGTTCACCGCCATCTTCGTTTTGACATGTTTGAAGGTGAAAGTTTAAAAAGCATTCTAAAAATATGGGTTTAAAAACGTTGTTGATAGAATATTTTTAAAACAGTGAAAAACATTTTCATGGAAACATTTAGAAAACCATAAGATAGAGTTTAAATAGGTTTTAGAAACATTTTGCAAATGTTTAAGCCATTTAAAAACATTTCAAATGGTTACCGTGTACTCATCACTGTGTGCCATAATTCCTGAAAGTCTGATGCAAGAAGGATATATGTATGGGAAAAAAGCAAAAGGACATGTATCCTTTTTACTATTGGAAAGACAGGGAAATTCATAAGACACAGGGGCCGGTTTCATGAAAGGTCTCAGTTTGAGACCAGTTTTGGGCTGAGTCTTGGTCTCAAATCTGAGACTTTTGTCTTGGCTGAGTTTTTGGCTCAAATTGATTTCACAAAAGGTGACTCAGCTGAGACTGGTCTCAAGTCATAGTCTCAACTTTCAAATTTCATTTAAGACACTTCCTTGGTTTGTTTTTAGGCAAGTGCATTTATTTCATCATCATTATCAATTTAAATTGCATTAACACTGATAACACATGAAAAAAAAATTGATATAATATTATTGGTAACAAGCCAATTGTTTGAGACTCAACTGAGACCGAGTCAAGCTTTGAGTCCCCTCTTGAGACTAGTCACTTGACAACCACCCAAAAAGCATGTCAATTCCATTGACTTTTGTTATTATGAATATTGAATATGTAGTTGTAATTAGTAAGCAAAATAAAAATATAATATTTCAAGATTCAACAAATTCATTTTCATGCAAATTATATTGCTTTATACACAAGTATTTGGATGACAAACTTTGGACTCAAAATTTGAGACACCTCCTTGGTGGGCTCAAAATTGAGCCCATGACTGAGCCAAATATCAAGTTGAGTCTGTTTGTGAAATGCTTTGAGTCTGAGTCCACAGACTCAGCAAAATATTTACAATATTTGAGCCCAAAGTCTCAGATTTGAGCCTGAGACCAGACTTAAGTCCTTTCATGAAATCGGCCCCAGATGTTGTCAATGTCTTCAATGTCTGGAGACAAAAGGACATATGTATGTGGAAAAGGCAAAAGAACATGTGTCCTTTTAGGTATTGGAGAGCAAGAGAGGGAAATTCAGACAGCACAGTTAAATTTCATCAAAGTCTGGAGACAAAAAAAAGAATGATCCGTAGAAGTGCAAGCTATTTTGAGGCTTGCGCTTAGTAATATGTAAGCAATTACATTATTTTGTGGTTTTAAATTACAGGACAAACTAACCTGATTTGTGTTGCATATTAATACTCAGTTTACAAGTACAATTCAAGCACCAGTAACTAAGACAGATGCTCAGGGATGACCATTTATTAACTTTTTTCTGAAGTTCTTTATCCTGTCATTGTCTTAATTATATTATTTATTTAAATTCTGCTTACAATATTGAACCATTTTCTACGAGACTTTTATCACCAAGAAACTGTGCATTTGACCTAAATAGGGGACATACATACCAGCCGATATATATTTTGAAGTGCCATTCATTGTGAATATTTAGCACTACAAATTCAAAAACAAGTGCTGATTTTTTGTGGATATTTTGTCGATTATGTAAGCTACAACTATGTTATATATATCATTTATCACATATATCAAGTATTTTTAAAGAGCTTCTGCTCATTTTCATTTGAACATTGATGTATAAATGAACGGATATCATAAGCCAAACATTGAAGTTTTTACATTCAGCGTTGCTCCTGTTTATATAACAGATTTTTATTTGCAAAATTTCTAATCAATATTAATTTTCTTTACTGATTATTCATGCAAAATGGCAGATAATTTAATATTCTCTCATAAAACATACAGGAAAAATATATCACTCATGAAGACAACAAAATACTTTTGCTATGTACTCTATAATAATGTAATAGTGTCATCTTTATTGATCATGTATATGTTATGCATCTGTTAACTGGAAATAATTATCCTCGTACATATAACTTATACCAATGACCATTTTTCAATTTATATCCCACTGTCCCACTCCCACTGTCTCTACCACTGTGCATTGAACATCCTAATTTTTATTGGTATTCTTTAATGTCACATATATTTAATAAATACTTCATTAGCATTATTATTATTACACCATTCACTGTTGCCAATAAGATCTAACCGAGGTCATGAAAGTACAGTGAAAGGAATGTAAAATTTTGTTTGTACACCACCTGGATCCTAAGTGGAAAAACTCCCACACAAAGACTTAAATTTGCTCATTTTAACTTACTTGAATTGAATTTTTTTTCAATTAAAATACGCATTGACACAAGCACAGGTTATAATAGTTCTATAATATAATAGTTACCCATCAAAATCAATATGATTTCTGATTCAAATTAATGCCTCAACTTCACATAGATCTTGACATTTACAAACCGAAAATCCCAATAAACAATAAATTGATTTTATTTTAACACCTGCATTACTTCATTTGTAATTGATAAATACATTGAAGTATACCAGTGTTTCTAATGACAACCAACTGTTTAGTTCCATTTCTGCCAAGTTGGGGTGTATGCAAAATTAACGTAAGAAGCAGTATCTTGGGAATAATAGTATTTTACACAAGATAAATTAACATTTAGCATTAATGATTCACTGTGTACTATTTTGTGACTTTTGATTGTCAAAGCAAGTGAAATGTTTGAGCCAAGAGACATAAGGCAGATCTTCTGCATAATACTTCAGTTTTTCAGATATCTAATGAGACATAATTTAAAAGTTGAAAATACTTTTACTCTGCCTTATAAGGCATATGTAATACATCATGATGAGTTTATTGTAAATTAGTATTGATGTAGTTAGATTTTTTATTTTATTAAGTAAATAACCGATACTTAATGTTATACATATATTGATAAATAAAAATAAATTACTAAGACTTTCAAAATGTAATAGCTAAGGTTACATTTATTCTTTTAATATTCATACAAAACTTCACAAAATATTTCACTACAATGGCAATTATGAGGGAAACACTTGTTCACATGAGAAAAAATGCGTAACTCTTCATATATTAGCCACTATTTCTTACCTTGATCTGTTTCAATGTAGACTTGGCTCTGTCCCCATTCTTGGGTTGATGAAGTCCACATATAATGTTTAGCATAGAAGCTGCTAACACTGTGTATACAAGATACGTATTCATAGTTATTACTTGTTCTTTCTCTGTTGCTGGGGCTTATTGAAATGAGTTGAAGCATAGCTTTAAAACCAGTCACCAACTGACTTTGTAGTTCATGAAGTAGTCATGATATACATATGGTAATAATATAGGATATTCCAACATATGCATCACGTATACAATCTACATGTTATATTTGTAATGATCATGCCTTCATCATTTGATGACATGTCTAGAGTAATTCACTCTACTTTCTTAAGTTACTTTGCAATATGTTATTAATTAATAAAGAAGACTTAAAACATGTAGGAAATATTAAAGATTTGTTATATATTGGGGCTTTAGAAATGGGTTTACTGCTGAAGAAATAAATGCCATTCTAACTAACTGTATGTACCACCTGAGACACTATATCATTGGTTTATGAAGTTTATGCTACAACATCGGTGTATATTTTCATGAAAAATTTGTTCCTTTATTCACCATGTGATTCACCAGGTATTTTTTGTTTTGTTTTTGTAATTGACAAACATCTATCAAGTTTGTGCTTGGTATGTATGAGAAAAAAATACATAAATAAATTACCTCCAATGGCTAGGGTATGTTTTTGGTGTGTTTATTGGTCTGTCTGTTTGATTTTTAATCTGCGTTAATGTTTCTAATTCCAAATATCTAAAATTTATTTAGGGTGACCTTATGCTTGACAGCTAGAAGCTAAGGTTATCCTAAAGTTCTTTACAAGGGTATGTTTTGGCAAGGGTATGTTTTGGTGTGTTTTTTGGTCTGTCCAGTTTTCTATCTGCATAATGAACAGCTTTTCGTAAAACTTTCAGTGGGTGGGACCAGTCAAAAGCTGGAATATATTACAGTTGTGGAAAGATCAAGATGGTGGTTTGAATACAAAAAAAACTCTTTAAAATTCGAAGAACATTGTACAGTGTATTTTCAATGACTTTAGCTTTTCAGAGGACATTACTCTAAAGGTGATCAACAGATATTTATGCATTATTTATGTGGGTAAAGTCTGGCCAAAGACAGAATTGCTTTCATTTTGGAAAAGATCCAGATCATATTCTGGATACATAGCAATGCTTAACTTTTGTAACATCTCCTCTGGTGAAGATTTGTGTTCGATCAATGTTTTCTAGTTCTATTTAAAATACTTTTTTATCTTTGTTAAAACAAGTGAATAAGTAAACCATCATCATATAGCTAGTGGTTTTTCAAATCTTTCCATCTTCAGGGCTGTATTATTGAGGTAGTTAGAATCACATTAGATAGAGTAGAACGGGAGGGTTGTGGTATTAGCTATGCAGAGAGAAGTGCTAGGATATAGTTTCAAATAGAAATGATTGTTAAGGAGACATTCTAACATGACACAACAGTGTCAGTGAATGGCTGGGTTTTTGAGGAATTATTTTATTTGTAAAACCTGCATAACCTCACAGGTTAAAGTATGGCTGTATTAAAAATAGCACCTTTTGAAGTAAAATGGATCAAGCAGCCTGTTTTTAAGCGCGAGCCTCGATAGAGCTCGCGCTTCTACAGATCACTTTAATTTTTTTTTGTCTCCGAACTTTGAAATTTACCTCTCTACTCTGAATTAACCTCTTTCCAACCCGTTTGCCTGACGTGACAACACTGCAGTAGTTAGAAGCACACATCCTTTTCATGACCTCTTTTGCTCCCGTTTGGATGACATGGCAACACTGCAGTAGTTAAAAGGACATATGTCCTTTTCTCTCCGGAGTTTGATGACCTTTACAAGACCTGTAAATTCTGAATTTACCTATCTTGCTGTGGGATGTCTTTTAGTTGGAATGTCTTTGTGTAACCAGACATTCGTAAATTCTACTGCACTACTCATGTCTCTGATGGCTTTGCGCTCACGCTAGGTGACCAAAACACCTTTTGGCCTTGTTTTTTCTGGTTAAAACGTGTGTAATATCATTATTCATAATACTAAAAAAATCCTGGCATGTTAGTATAGAAATAATCACTATCACAGAGAGGTGAGGAGTTATAAATGATTTTACATAAAAAAACTTATTAGAATCACCTAATATTATTATTTATTGTAAACTCTTATAACCCTCTCTTGTTATTGATCATTTCTACATCTCTACGACTACCCTGTCCTCAGACTTTCTCTTTTTGACCTGAAGCTCATAAGACGATGTTACATCAATTTTGCACTGTATAAATGTTTACATTCTACCCTATTTTTTATCCACCACAAGCTATCTTTGTTCTCAATATGGATACATACAGAGAGACAAATATTTTATATGTATTCACCAGTGACATATGCTAAGCATAATTAGTGTTATCAAATTTGTTGACATGATCTGATATTCTGTTAATACTTCTGAAAACTGTGTGAAGTGCAAATATATAAGAAACACCATTAAACATTTATTTCTTTTCTGTGCAAAAGAAAATAAAAATTTTAAAAGAAGAAATAGCATAATGCCCAAACAAAATATACATAGAGTATATTTCATTTGACTTTCAATCACGTACAGGAATAAACTGTGTGATATACAAAATATATTTATAACTAGTAGAGTGCTACAATTTCATCCAACTTTAATTCGATTTTTACACAGTCTCATATAACAAGCCAAATTTGTCTTCAGAAGTGGAAGTTCTATCTTGACTTCTAAACACAGCTTGTTTTTAAATTATATATATATGTCTGAAAGTTATCAAGATACTCATGCTCTACATGTACTTTCTTTTCAACCTCCAACAAGGAAGATTATGTAATAGATTGCGTGCATTCATATGTTTGTTAGTTAAACTTAGTCAACAAATTATAAATTGATTTTGATGAAATTTTCAAGAAAGTCAATAATGCCACTAGGAACAGATAATTATATTTTGGTGGAATTTTTATCATTGTATTCATAAGCCATATTAGACCAAACCCTGGCGGAGGTTTGTTCTCATCGAATGATTTTCAGGTATGAAATATTCCATAAAGATTGCGACATGAAGTACAATGTCCAAGTACTTTAGACACTTCTTGTCAATGCTCATCATGACAGAGAAAATATCTTGAACACCAAGATTGTTCAGACATTGTTTGACATAGATATAAGATAAAAAAGTAGGGAGAACAAAGAAAGATACCTTTACATAGCTAAAACCAGTACAAAAATGGCAGGTAACTTTCAAGTTCACATAGAATTTTTTCACATTTACTTGTGCTTCCATACATATGGCAGGCTCTTTTACAATTTTGCTGATTATATTGACTTAGTTTACTTCTTTTCTACACAAAATGTGGATAATAAAAATATAATACCTCTATCTAGGCAGATGTTAAAGAAATATATCTCTTATGAAAATGAACAATATAATATTCATGCCGCACAAATGAAAGATATTGACATCTTGATTAGTAATTCATATTTTTAACATGTCATTTGAGGAAGTTTTCCTATTTTATCCCTGTAGTTTATCCTGGTGAATATAACCAAACAGTTGACTTCATCATCCATAACAGGTGGTTAAAACTCCTTAGCAGTGATATATAATCTGAAACCTATTCAATAGGGGTTAGTTCCATTTTAATATTCACTCAAATATCAGGAGCTGGTTTTACACAGGCTTTTCGACATAGCCACGTTTTTGGCTAGGTCAGGGTCCTAAATATAAAATGTTTTTCTTAGTAAGTTCTGGGATTTAAATTGGTTCCACAGAGGGTCTCTTAGCTATTGCCAAGCATGTCAAACAACATTGTAGTTTTTTATGCTATGTGCCCCTTCAATTCAGGTCAAAATAATAAGCTAAGGCAAAATTCTTAACTTTTAGTGTAAGTCCAGACTAAGTCCTTTTGTTAAATGTGTCCCAGATATTTTGTCAAAACAATATCATGGTAGAAAATATTGAATGGAACATCTGTTGTGTAAGATGTTTGCCATGGTAAGCCTGTTTTCATTTGTTTTTGCCCGGTGACGTTTTGGCACAAACAAGTATCATTTTCCTGATTTACTATTCCAATTACAAAGCTCATGTAGCTTACAAATATGTTGATGACACCATTAGAAGTATGTCTTCTTAGTACATTAAAAACCTATGTTGAAGTGGCAGGAAGATATGTCAAAAGTCTTTTTTTAATGTGTCCCAGATATTTTGTCAAAAAATATCACGTTATGAAGTAATGAACTGAACATCAGGGCCGGGATTCACAAAAGGTCTTAAGTCTTAGGCAATTTTTTTGCTTAGACCAGTCTTAAAGTTATGACTTTTGTTTTAGCTAAGATTTCTCTTAAAGTGGGATTCACAAAAAGTGCTTAGCAAAATCTTAGCTGTGCAAAAAGTCTTAACTAATTTGAATTCAAATTAACATTTTTCATTGATAAATACACCAAACATTCTCTTCAAAATTATAAAACAGCTTTGTTACTTATTTGTAAACTTGTGTAAAAATAGCAGTCTTTGTGTTTTATTATGAGTCAGCCATTTCTATGACAAAATTTTAGCACAAGAATGTAAAATGTGGAAATTTATAGGTAAATAAATGTTGCAAATTTCTATTACAATCCACAGAAATTACTTTTATAGGCAGTATAGATCACAATAGTATATACTGGTATGTTGTTGTCATAACAAGGGTAAAATGTAAATACATGCAATGGAATATTTTAAAAATGACTTAAGTCTGCCCCGCAGTGGTCTTAAAGTTGTGACAAAATCTAAGACAGATTTTTGTCTAAGACCTTTTGTGAATCCCATTTTGCCTAAGCAAAAAAGTCTTAACTTTATGACAAAGTTCTTGCACAGTTAAGACTTTTCTTTTAAACTTATGACAATTTTTGGTCTAAGACCTTTCGTGAATCCTGGCCGTGCTGTGTAAGGTGTTTGCCATGGTATGTCTGTTTTCACTTGTTTTTGCCAGATTTTACACAAACACGTATCATTTTCCTTATTTACTACTCCGATTATAAAGCTCATGTGGCTTACAAATATGTTGATGACACCATTAGAACTATGTCTTTTTAGGACATAAAAATCTATGTAGAGATGACAGGACGATATGTCAAAAGTTAAAACCTGGGGTGAAAATTTGATAATTAAAGTAGCTTATGCTATTGATATATGTATCACAGTCTACGATTTTAAATATTTTGATAAACTTTGACATATTTTAACTTCTATCCAAAGAAAATTGTTGATGATAGAAGTAAAACAACCCCTGTGATGCATATTTTAAATGTTATCACTAAAGTAATGGTACAATGACAATGGTGGTTCACCTCTTCTCATAATATTTAAATTTAAGCACACAGAGACTGCAGACCTCCGCCAAGACATGTAATAAAACATAAATGGGAAAATCGGGATTATTATGTATCAAAACAGTGACCCACATAACTCAAAATTTAATGGGATCTAAATTGGAACTAAGACCAATCTTCCATTTTTTCTTATGAAGCTCAAACCATCAGTATTTGGGTAACACTGCTAACCAGGGTTGGGTACAAATACGTATCTCTATTTGTATTTAAATACACCCCAAAGCACGTATTTGTATCTGTAATTACAATTTTTAAAATCTGTGTATTTGTACCTATATCTGTATTTGATCATTGTATTTAGGTGTATTTGATCAAATACATATCAAATACCCAAATACAGATATTATTTCTTATGTCATACACACTTTAAATGATACTCCATTTACTTAAGCTTTCTATTAAAGGCAAAGTGAGAAGTAGATATATATCCCCAGTCATTCACAAGTAGCATTTTACAGTGTCAAATCAAACAAATACAGAGGGAAGGCACAACCCCCTCCACCCTAGCTACCTGTTGTCTCAGTGTAAGAGGCTCAGACTGGTCAATCAGTCCAGGTTAATGTAAGATGGCCTTGCATTTATTCAGGAGTGATATCAAAACACCATTACACGTGTGGGCAATGAGGAGAGGAAAACAGATTGCTAACCATATTGTAAACTTCAACAGCTATAAGCTATGTTTATGTGACACATTTGATGGCCAGGAATACTGGACACAATTGCAATTGGGAATTTAGTAGCTGGCGTTCATTACAACAGATGTCAACCACAATAAAGTCTTTGTTCATAAATCCTCACAATGACTTTTGTGTCAATTGTTTTGTGAAATAAAAACGTGGTTGCATATCCGGTAGCCGGTAACCCAGTATTTTATTTCTGAAGCCGTCAGCGGTAACTAAAGTGGTTTCAAGTGGGCGATAATTGGGAAACCATGTGATCACGGTACTTGTTTTTATGTTTAATCAGTCTTTAAGTAGCCATAACTTTCTTATTTCTTATTTTCTTATTTTTATTTCCAATTTTTATTATTTTTTCACCGTGATGTTCAGTAATGAGGTGAATTATGTAACACTGTGGATATTTTATGTTCTTTTAACACATTTATTACTTTTAGTTTACATGTTAATTATCATCTACGAAACTATGTTGTGTAACTTCTTGGCAATGAAGTGACAGAATTTGCCTCAAGAATCATTGCACACAATATCTCTTGTCACTGGAAATCTTATTCCTTCTAAGGTTGACACATGTCACACCTGAGTTCTTGACAGATTATGGAAATATATATAGTGAAAAAAATCATTAATAGGTAGTTATTGCTTTTACTTATATCCTATAATCTCAGTCTCAGTGTCACACTCTTGTCACTTGATATTTTTAATCTGTCTTTACCCTGAATGATTTAAAATATTAAAGTAGTATTCACTGTTTTTTTAACTGTTTAAATGATTTGCACTGACCCTGTATACTTTCTACATTATTTCAAGTAACTTATCTGCTATATAAGTCCCTTGATGTCCTATTAAATATAATGAAAGTTCGTTTTTTTTCAGTTAATTTTGTCCATTTATCCCAGTTTTATCTGGAAAAAGGGTGGGCTTCATCCAATTTTATCCACTGTCCTGGAATAAAACTAGGTTTTGTCTAGAAAAACCCAACCTTGGCCACTTTGAAGTACTGATTACAAAAAATTGTAAGCCTTATTTCTTTCGCACCTTATCCGTAATTGAAATTTGAGGTTCTAGCTGGATGTATTTGTATTTATATTTGTATTTGGACTCTGTGTATCTGTATTTGTAATTGTCTTCTTAAAAGGATCTGTATTTGTATTTGTCCCAACCCTGCTGCTAACAAATAAACAAACAATCAGATGGATAGACAAATGGTCATGAAAATGATACATTCTTGGAAGAGAAGAATATTCACCATAGAGGTAATTATCTCGGTTAAGTGGAGTTCCTTTGTTAAATTCCAGTGTCAGCAGTGATGAGGTCAATGAACAGCAGGCCTGTTTTGTTAAGAGGGCTACGGCCCCAGCCACCCAAGGCCATAGTGATCCTTTCAAGATCAATGACATGGCAACTTCATTAGAAGAAGACCATTACAGTACTAACACTCAAACACTAATACTGAAAGAAGGGTGAATAACAGGCTGGATGCTGTAGAAGATCAGATGGCCAGCTCTTCAAGGACCATTACTCACAGAAAAGGAGTTTTTGATAGTAAAAGTCAGTCACCAGTGAACAAAATCAAGAAGTCAGTAGTTGTCCTTGGAAGAGCAAGAACTACCCAGTTTAGCAGTTCTTAGATCCTCTCGCCAGATCCAGAAACAAATTGATCGGAGAAATGGGGAATTGCAAAGCCAAGCAAATGCAGAAGGTAATCATTTAAGGGGATAAACAAATGTGGGGAAAATGTGGACGTTTTAGTTAGTTCAAAAACATCTCTGTTCCTTCTGTGTCACCCAGGGGAAGGTTTTACATCATCCTGAAAAGGACTGTCATTTTACCAAACGAGTGTCAAAAAATGAGCAGCTAGCTGCTCAGTGCGTAATGAAAATCTGGGAAGCTGTATAATTACTGATGGTATATGTGTTGACAGTACAGTGTAAAGGGGGCTCGGTGGTGTAGCGGTTAGAGTCTGAGGCCGCCGGTTCGAATCTCAGGCCGGGTGCTTAATGTTGGAAAGTTGGTAGTTACTTGCCGATGCCCGGTGGTTTACAGTGCAGTATGCATTGGTTTCATCCACCTGTAAACTACCCGTCACAATATGACACTGGTTGTTGAACGCGACATAAAACAACAAATAAAAATAAATAGTAGAGTGTAAAAATGTAAGTGAATTGTCGTGTGTTGATTTTAAACAAAATATGTGTGTTGAAAATGTATCTCATGCCGGGGACAAACAAGTTAAAAAGTGTTGACAGAGGGGTTAAGATCCCTCCACTAAGTACAAGGCAACAATAAATATCAACACAGTTCCAATTAGAGGCAGGGTTGTTTACAATTCGGCTTTGAACAAAAAACAATGAGAGGGTCTCTGCAAGAGGAAACAAAACATGTGTATTAAATAACAATGGCTATCACAAATGCGTGCATTCAAGATCACACAGTGACAGAAACAAAAATCCTGGTAGCAACAAAACAAAGACTTCACCCAAAAACACAACACAGTCGAATGCTTTGTTGAACTCTACAAATGTATTGTCCAGGCGGGGGTTGGTATCGGTCGTTGTTATTACACCTCCCAGTGAAATAATGGGTAACACAAAGTTGAAAAGTTACATGTATAACAATGATTGCCATTTACTTGAGGAATGGCTTGCCTTGGTGGTTAACAATGGCACCCCTCCACATCAAAACTTGATTGTTGTAACAGTAACTTTGAAAGAAAAGAAAAAGTGTCAACAAGTAGTGATACATGTAATATTAAAACTGACATTGACTTAGCTCTCGTTCGCCTTTATGATGTAAACAGGCAAATATCTGATGATCAGTTCACTGATGCTTTATTATTAAAGGATGGGTGGAAAAAAACAAATACCTTGGCTAGAGGCAAAGTGTGATTATTTTAATCTCGGAGAGCACAAAGCAATTATGACTTTGCTTTTGTACCATTGGCTTTACAATGTCCAATATCAAAATACATGGAGGTCATAAAATGGGGATATCTGAACTTTATGGGTGCCAAGATTCTGGTTCAGTCGGAACTTAATATAAGGGCATGAGAAGAGGTCCTGACTCATTTTTTGTACAAGCCATTCATAGAATCATTAAAGTTTGGTTTCCGCCTTGATGCAAAGACAATACAACTTTATTAGTGACACTAAAAATCACTCTTCTGTCACTCAATATCCCAATGACGTTGCCGCATACCTCCAAGAGGAGATTGGCCACAAAGCCATCATTGGTCCCTTTCACACTGATCCAGTTCCTAGTATGCATTTTTCTCCATTGATTACTGGAGACAAACCAAACTCAGATACCAGTCGAGTCATAATTGATTTACCTTGGCCTCATGGAAATTCAGTTAATGCAGGCATAAATAAGAATTCTTATTCAGGATCAGAATTTTCCCTTACTTTTCCTACCATAGATCACATCACCAATAAACTCAAGAGTTTAAATCCAGGATATCACTTATTCAAAATAGACATCAGTCACAATAGTCCACCTAGAAATAGTAAAACGTACTAGCAGCTGTCAGGACATTTGCTCCTAACAACCATGCTGTTGTCTAGATCCTCACAAATAGTACAACAAAGACCCATTTCTGGGAGCATGTGCCATAAACATATTGTATTTTATTGCCCTGTATGACATAGCTATGATATATGTTCATGAAATGAAAAAAAAACTGATGATGTGATAACTGATGTCTTTTCTAGGTGGAAACTCAGGTAGAACTCAAGCAGATTAACAATTCCTTTTTTCACAGGTGCCGGCCCCTTTGTGGATGGCTGTTTCACTGGAACTCCTTGAACTTGACAATGAAATATAATATTGATAAATCATGATGCTGCACTTTGTTTTGGAGGTTCCCAGGCCAGGAATGACCTTCACCAAGGAGCAAAACAGCGTCTAAAACAAGCCTTCAGGCCCAACACACAGAAATGTTATGAAATGCTTTTTAGAAGTTTTGTTGGGTTTTTATTTGCATAAAATTTCCATGACTAGTTTTGGCCCTAATGATGGCTTATCCTACTTGGAATATTTAGTCAGATATAAAATGTCAAGTAATATGTTAGCAAACCATGTGTCGGTTGTCAGGGCAAACTTTGTCTTTAGGGGCCTTAATTTCTCCATCTGGGCCCATCCCAATATAAAATATTTTCAAAAATCTGTTAGAACCAACAGACATTTGGCTGTAACCCTAAAAAAATGGAATTGAAGTCAGAACCCTTATCAAGATAGTTAAACAATGTGGCCTGTTACACCTCGGCCAAATATGTCTTCCTTGTCAGGTTCTTCCTTTTTCTTCGCCTCTTCCAACATTGCCCCCACACTGTGGCTACCTTTGATGCCTCCAGGCATCTCACTCCAGCAGACGTGATATTTACTGGTAAGTATCTGAAATTAAACATCAAAACGTCAAAGCAAAGCAATACAAAGCAGGGACAAGGTGTACATAATCTTTCTTTCTAGACACAAAGGCCCATTATTGTGCCCTTACAGCGCCCTAAAATAGGCTTTATTCTCCTTCATTACACGCCCCTTCGTTTCAGATCAAATCTCAACATATGTGCTAAGTTCTTACTCAAACATTAGAAACCTCTCACTAGTATTAACCTAGCCATGGGCCTAGCACCACATTTTAACACTTTTCACTCAGGGGACACCCTGGCTTACAATGCTCATATTCAACAAATCAAGCATCATGGCTCCTGGGCCTCTGACTTTGTATGGACCTATATTCAAAAAAGACCAAACTTAGCCCTCGGCTAAGTGATATTGCCTTTGGGCCTATCGGCCCGCGGATAATATCACTTGCCCTCGGCCTTCATGAATCACGATATTGCTCCGAAAGAAGTGTTTTATTCTGTAAATAAAGATTATGCTCTGCATTGTTGACCTTTTCTCTGGCCTCTGGGTTGGGGGAAATTTACAGATAAAACTCAATAAATAACAGTTCAGTCTTTTGAATATTTCAACTAAAGAATATAACGAAAATAAAGAGTCAGTCGTATTACATAGCTGTAATAAGATGCACTGGTGAAACCTACATTTTAAGGTTGTTATTTTTTCATCAAATCTGAATGAATTTTAAAGCAACCAATAATCCATAATGAACACTTGTTTACGTTGAAATGGAAAATAATATGCCCTTATAAAGGTGATGGATAACAACCAACTTGTTACCCACCCATCTTTAAAAATATCTTCACATTAAAACCAAAGCTTTATAGATTTTGTGTACTGCTAATTAATATTAATTTGAATCATACAACACCACTTCAACACCGCCTCATCTCAATTAAATGCTTGGTTCCCTCATTTGCCACTGTTTGTGATATGCTCCCTTTCCTCTGTGATGAATGAAACAGAATCCTGTCCCGATCATTGTCAAACCATGCTACCATTATATTGCTTGGGCAGCAGACATTACAAATTTTCTTTTTTCTTCTGACCCAGCAAATATATTTCAAATGTATTTCAACTTGACAGGGCAGTGGTCAAGGTCATTACTCATTGGAGGGTCAGAGATTCATTTATGGCCAGTTGTGCCTCAAATGAGTGGCTAGGTGCCACTATTTTAAATATTTCAATGGTCATATCACTTGTTAACCGAATCCGGCATAAAATGGCAGGTTTATTATCGAGATTGTTTCTTACACCAAATAATGCAAAGAACTGTTTAGCTTCATTGATGGTGTGTATGAATACACAGATGGACTTAATGTATGTTAATTTGATCCTCCAATTATTTTCAAGCCCGTTTGCTGGTCGGCTCATTAATTAACATGATTAACAGTACTAATTTTTGGAACTACATGCAAAAATCAGAAGCTATTTGAATCACTGGCTGGATCCAAAAAATCAGATCTTCTGATTTGATATTACATTTTTAACTCCCTTGTTTGAAAAGACTGTTTTAAACTATGGGACCTCGATGGTCTCATAAGCCTTAATTGCTTTTGAAAATCTTTGGACTGGCTAAAGACCAGCTACCTTTCATCAAGATGTACAGCTTCTTCTCAGCCTTCTTAATCTTTATGCAACTGTGGGTGTCCCAGATCTCAACTTTTAGATATATACTGGCTTTTACAGAGTACTTTATGCAGTCTAGTATGATTTTATGACAGTAGTACAAATCATCTCACTGCTATCATATCTTTGTGCATGATCTATATTGTATCTTATCTTACAGATCAAGAATTTCTTATTTTATTAAGAAATCATGTTGGATACACCATTGTAACTTTTCTTTCCTTTGTCTTTCACAAAGTTTTGATGCACGATTTGTGGCACATTTGTGACAATATTTAGACTTCTATGGTCTTCAAACCACTGCATTTGCTTGTACGGTTCTCATTTATCATATTGTCCAATACTTTGCTTAACTCTTGAAGGATATTTGGCACATACTGGCTTTTATGCACGGTGACATGGTAACACATAAAGAGAATGCAGTGACAGTTCTTAAGTGATTCTAAACCATCAAGGACATCAAAATTGCCATTGCTTCTGTACCTTCTCTTGGTAAATCAGATTTATTCCCAGTTACTGCTCTGAGGCATGTTACATCTTGTTACTGCTTTCCCGACCACCTTTGTTTCAAACACATAAGTTCTCAGGGTTCACCTGCATGATAAATTCTGCAGCCCTAAAGTATTTAAAACTGACTTGCAGAAAATTAGAATTAACAAAAAGTACTGATATTTCAGTGTTTTAGGAGGGGGCACAAATAGGAGCACCCAGGAGGAGAGGTTTCATACAAGCCATTCAGTCTTAGGATATTTGTTTTTCTTATTATATCTGGAGATACATACATTAAAGCCCTTACTGCTTCCTCCATTGTTATTGCTACTTTTCATGCCCATCCTTCCAGGATCTCATATCACCTTACACAGCTCTGTTGTTGGAACACTCCTGTTGAGTGGAACTTTTACAACACTTTCCTTCAGGTAGCTGTGTGTTTTATGTGTTTTATCCATTTCATAGTAACATGTGTTGGAAAGCACGGATTAAAATTTCATGTCTTGGTGATGAGCCTTGACACCAATTCTCCTTGGATACTACAACCTGACATATGTACCTATGCATGGATATTGCTTTTATTTAACTTTTACTGCAAAAACTTTTTTATGGTTAGTGCTGTGGTGTGTTTTATTCATTTTATAGTGAAATATCTGGATTTACCTGGGATTGGGATGTTACTGTTGCCATCCAAGTGGCTTCTGAAAATGTTATGGCTTCTCATCTCTGCATGCCATCTTTTACATATGTCACTTTGGAACTTGTGCAAACACTTTCATTACAATTGTGTTGTGTTCATGCATTGTCCGCTTGCTTCCCAGTGGCTATTGTACAGTTGGCTGAACCACTTCCAGTGCTTTTTCCTGGTGGTTAGGCTGCTAGTGAATGACCATCTCATCTTCGGGAAGACATTCCCTGTGGACATCAGTGTTGATTCTAGAAATTATGAAATGAGGGGGCATGTGGGAACTCAGTCAGATAACATGGAAACTTGTATCACCATCAATGAGGTATTAAATTCATTACCATTTATTTGTCTGTTTGTTAGTTTGTTAGCAGGATTAAGCAAATGCTACTGTATGGATCTTTGTGAAAAACATGAGAATGAGAATGATCTTGGTGCAACTTAGATACCACTGAATTTTGTTACACATCTGGATCACTGCTTGGATACAAAAAATGTTAAAGATCTAGATTTTCCCAGCTAGTTATTATTGAGGCATTTTAAAAAATTAAACATGCTGTAAGTGTGTATTAAAACTTGTCGTTCACTGATCAGGGTTTATTCTGAGCATCAACTGTAAACACAATAACCTGGACATGCTAACAAACGAACAAACAAACATGTATACATCCATTTTCAAATTACAGCACATACCACATGTAAATGAGATGTTCAATAATATTCTACAGATGTACTTTCTGTGACAAATATGATATTTCAATTTAAATGTAAAATAATTACTCAAAAGTTAGTAATAAAGAATAAAACTAATCATCTGAAGCAATAGAGCATCTAAAACCAAACTAATTGCTTCCAAGACTTATTACCGAACTACATGTACACGCTATATCTATGCCTTATTACCTAAATCCCATTTCACTTTACTGTCTGTAAAATATAATTTAAAATACACAAATTTAAAAGTATCTTATCTTTAAATTGTAAATTTCATAATAAAAGGAAAATAATATTCTTACCGACTTTTATTTGGCAGTCAATTAAATGCACAATTAAACTCCAAATAATATTCAATTATCTTCAAACAGTTGTCTAAAACCTATCTTGGATCCTCTAAATATATCAAAGGCACACTAAAAGAAAATACACAAAACACCAACTTTTCAAGTACAAATTGTGCTTGTTTTCAGTGATCAAAACAAAAATCAGGTTTAAAGTCCAAGCTACGCACAATAAACATGTTCAGAGTATCTCACCAACTCCTACAACTACACAGAAGACTGCAGTGGCAACACAAAGCATTCATACAGAATTTTTATCATTAACATAAATCAAACTGTCTTCATACAAGATTTTGCCTTATAGAGCATTGACAATGAATATTATTTACACATGCCTTGAGGGAGGTTGGTATTCTCTGAGTGCTCATGTTACTTATTTATTACCATTCTTTATGCAGCAAATGATCTTCAAGTACTGCACCCTTTCTATGTATAAAATATTTCTGTATGCATGCACAGTGTACGAACTGGTTAACAGTACTGTTATTTATTTATTTGGGTTTTCACCTTGCTTTCAACACTGTGTGGGTCATATCACAACAAATAGTTTGATAGGGAGAGGAAACCAGTACATACAGTTGGTCAAGGTACAGTAAACTGCCAACCATTGGTTAGAAACTACCAACTTTCCCACATAAGGTCTGAGGTTTGGACCACCGATCTCAGATGTGGTAGGGGAATGTGTTACCACTGCGCCATCTTGACCCCTAAATCTTAATGTGTTGCTTTTAAATATATTATAAGTATTTTAATGCTATCCTTATGTTTCTTAGTAATAATATGCTGTGGAGCTTTGGGGTTTATATGTGACACCTACATCTATTGTCTCTATCAACTTTCTGTAAGTCTATAAAATCTGAAATCTGAATATCACACTTCATTATTATTCAGTTTAAGTACTCGCTATTCTAGTCCCAGTGACAGTTGAAGTTGTGTGTAACCTTTGACCTTAAATACTTATCTGATTTGAGTGTTCCATTATTTGTAACTTTCATATTTATTTTTGTATTTGGGCAGGTAATGTCCTCATATAAGTCAGGTATTCTGACCTGGTGCATTATATTCAAATCTCAAATGTATTCTTGTTAGGCTTGAATCTCATAACTGTTTCATAATGCACTCAACTATCAATACTAATGTTGTAGTAGGCACGAATATGCATACATATATACAAGAAAAAATATATATAATAAAATATCAATCCCATCTTGCTTTATTTGACTTGGTGGAGAGGGGGGACAGGGGCACTGAAATATATGCAGATACTATTCTACAACAGGCTTTCGCAAAACAGGCTAGTACAATGATCAAAGGAATGAGTTGGCAGTGTATATAGAGCAAAAATTCAAGTGATTGACATATACCAAATAACACTGGAGCACAGACATCCACCAAGATAGCCTAGTGTCTCCAAATTGTAATTTTACCAAAATAATTACTGAAGATGGAACTGTTAAAAATTTGGTATTTCCTTCTATATCCAATGATGTGGATCCTTCAAAAAATTTTATTATGTTTTCTTTAGTCAGGTCCTACCAAAAATAAATCCACACAGAAGTGTCAATTAATTTTGGACTAATCATAAAAACAAGCAGACACACAGACATGCAAACAAACACAATTAAAAGTTTTAACCTGCTTCATAGAGGAAATAAATAGAGGAAATAAATGATAGGCCACTGTAGTTACTGCTTATCTGTTGGGATATGACATAAACTGTTGAAATAATTCGCTCACACATTCTAATTGGAGTTAAAGCTAGACATGGAATTTGAAAAGTTATTTTCCGCCACAAGGCATGCTTGGCCTCAGCAGTGGAACTCACAAACGAAGAAGTGTTTTTTTAATAAATAACCAGAGGCAGATACAGGATTTCCCAAAAGGTTGGCGTGGGTTGTCGTCAGTATGGAAATTTCATACTTGGACATTTTGTTGCGGGACATATCACTCGGTGCATGGACAAAATGTTGGCGGACAAAATGCTGGCTTTTTTATGGGATAGGGAGGGCAAAATGCCAATCTTATCAAAACACTTTATGTATGATACTGATGGACAAGTAAACTGACAAAAGCCTCTAGGAGAAAAAAAGCTTCTGTAAAAACCTGCAGTAGAAAATACCTCTGTATAAAAGCCCTCTAACTGAATGGTACATAACACATTTACACAAGCCCTGCCAAGTGGTGTATACCATGGAACAAAGGTTTGGGAATTTTCTCCTGGGATTATTTGTTCATACACTAGTTTTCTACTGTGACTTTTTCTGCAGTTTTTTTTTCTATTGGGACTTTTTCTGCACTTAATTGTCAGACACATACAGCAGCTTACTGACATGAATAAAAACATATGAAACCTAAAATAAACTTCAAATGGGCTTCCCATAATAAACAATGGTACTACTGTAAAAAAATTGGAGGGAAACATACTTGAATTTATATGCCACAATGTTTCTTCAACATTTTTATTTTGAAATAACTGATTCCTTTATTGTTTTTCTTTAAAAACACATAAACCAATTGATTAAATTTGATAAAACATTTTTGGAATTTAACCTTTTTTGCAATTAATCTTATCATAGATACTATAGCAACTTAGAACAGAAATATAGATTATTATTATGATTATGTGGTCTTTTACGTCACTTTCAACACTGTACAGGTCATATCACGACGGGTAGTTGGAAGGGCAGAGGAAACCAGTACATACAGTTCTTTACGGTTCTGTACTGTAAACTGCCGACTTAGGGCAAGCAACTACCAGCTTTCCCACTTGAGGCTATTATGGGAATGAAACAGCGGCCTCAGAGGTGGGAGGCCCTAACAGAAATATAGAAGTGCAGTAATAAATTGTTAATTGGGGTGAGTGATTCCAGTTTTGTAAGTTGTATATCTCATGTTTAAACATACACTGGTAAACTAAAAAAGGTTTAAAAACAAAGTCATACACAAAAAGTGTAATTCTCAGTTTGTTTGAGAATGAGACCTAACTTAGTGCACACACAAAAGAGCCTAATCCCCTTTGATACTTGACAGTGACACAGGTACAATGACTGTCACTTTAAACATGTATATTACCCTAATAAAGAAAGGGACAAAAAGCCCCATGACTAAAGTTTCAAACTCTGAAAGGGGGGGGGGGGGGGGGGGGGGGCTGTACCCTCCAGTTTCTGTGAGATCCCAGGTCAAGTAAAGGTCATATTATACAGTTTCATAATGAAAAGCCGCCAATGCGGAAATAAAACTTTATTTTATTGTTAGTATAATTAGTACATTCAACTACCTCAACTACTTCTATTACTAAGAAACTACTTTACATCTATACTATGTTGACAACTCTGTTTATAGTTGTAAATGTATATGCTACTGTAGGCGGAGTACTTATTAATCTATTTACATAAGCATTACACATACTAATCCCTCACCATGTATTACTATCATATTTCAATCATCACAGTGAGAGATTGCAAACCACCGCCTCATGTTGAATTACTGATAAATATGTCTTACTTACATTAAAACCCTAAAACATTGGTGCTGACTATATACAATAATTATGTCTTAGTTACATTAAAACACTAAACCATTGATACTGACTATATACACTATTTAAAATTGGTTACATAAACAAAAGATTTATAAGGTTACATATTAAAAACCCTGCTTTGGGCCACTTCATATGAGGGCCTTATATATTACATACACTTCACAATGTTATGTTAAAAGTCTTTTCCTAAACTTTAATTGTGCTGCCAAATTCAATGATGTACATACCATGTTGCAGCATAACTTGTAAAAGTACTTGAGTACATATGAAGTACCTTTAATGTTAAACCACCAAACACCCAATATACGTGGTAGGGTAGGTTATATAGTTAGTAACTGTTGAAATGAATCTGACACTGCAAAAGCTTTAGCTGGATCCGAAAGTATGTAAGTGTAAACTGTATCACTGGACCAGGTCCCATGCCTTTTAATATTTTGTATGCTCACATTGTTGTTGAATGCTAATGTGGCCCCCGATCTTCTGAACGTATGGAAGCTATAAGATTTGTGATCCAGATTGAGAGCAAACAATAGCTTAGATAAGTGAGAAGGTACTTGATTCCGAGTTAAAATGCCTTCTGGGGTGATGAAGAGTGGAGCATTTTTGTGTTGAGTAGACGCATTCAACATCTTTTCCAGGGCTTTAACCGGGCAGAGGGGACTATGCCCCAATCTGGGAATAATAACAAAGGTACCCTTTTTGATATTTTGCAATGTTTTAGACCATTTCACGATGACAATGGCATTTGAAGGTTGTATTAAGATATCACCTCTGCACAATTGTTTTTTAATATCAAAGGCAAACCTAGACCCCGGTACTAAGTTTGATATTCTAAAAAAACCCCAAAAAATGCAAGTAAGTACAGAGCTTGGTAAGTGTTGGAATGGGGAAAACGTATACATAAGTGAATTAAACTTGTCATAGTGGATACATCAAATACTCCCTTGTACACTGGAATAGAAGTACCGGTCTGTTCAATTGCTTTGAGCATTAACTTTACTTTGCTATGTTCAAATACCTGTGTATTCATATCAAACCATTTCATTTGTGATTTTATTGCTGACATGTAATTTAGCACTGAGCCATGTTTCAAGCTGTTAAAGGTAAAAAATTCCATGAAACCTAACACTGTTGCTAATGTTGGAGATACATAATCCACTTTTACAAAAATACAGAACGACAAAAACATACAAAACATATAGCTTTGTAAGCACTCCAAGTTTTTGGTTTATAAGCACTATCAAGTCTGTGAATCACCCTTTCAGTGAGTGCACGCATCTCTGGTGTTTGATCTACAATAACAGAAGTGAATAGGAATAAACTATTTGTGATTTTATATATCATAATTTATATCAAAGTGACTCTCCTTCACATCATACCATGCTGGTTCTTTAATCTGTTTGTGTAACATTTTATAATTTTCACACGTGTTTTGCCATCTAGATAACAAGTCTGCTACCATATTTTTATGACCTTGAATGTGTGACACTATCAATTCAATATCATATTTTGAGGTCCATAACCATATGTTTCTAACATACGCAGCTACATTTTTATCTCTAGTGGACCCTTTGTTACAAATGTGTACTACTGCCATGTTGTCAGTTTTCAATAATACTTTCTTGTTACACCACAAATGTCCCCATGTTTTTAATGCTACAACGATGTTGATCATTTCAAAATGAGTAATAGACAGATGTTCATACCCACACCCCACCAACTCTATTCAAACATGCATCAATAGCCAAGGTCTCATTGAACTCTACTGTGGCATGATCATATGCGGTAACCCCATTGAATAATGGGAGGAATTCAATGAACCATGCTAAATCTTTTTTCATTGTGTCAGATACCTGTACTTTTGTTCCATTCACACTTCTTAGTTCCTCCAGTAATCTTTTCACAAAATACCGACTTGGTTTCACACATTTGTAAATGAACATCAAGGAACCTATGACCGATTGTACTTGTTTTTTACTTATAGTTGCACTTCTGACTGTGTCTTAACATTTCTGTAATATTGCTGCCAGTTTCTGTGCTGGAACTGCCAGTGTCTTTTTAACCGTATTCACCATAATACCCAAACAGTTACATTCGATTTGTGGACTTATCAATTTTGAAGTACTTATAGGAAAACCTAGATTTTCCAATAATTGTAACAAATAGTTGAAAGAGTCAAACACTGTACTTTCTGGCCCAATCCCCATTATATCGTCTACGTAATTGTACACTAAGTAATTACGTTTATGCATCAGGTACCTGAAGAAATCGCTAAGTCTAGTACAAGCCGCACTGCCTCCTCTGTGTCCGAACGAAAAAAGTATCCGAGAAGTACCTGGACTCCCATTTTAAGCACAGGAGGTTAAAATCTATGGGATCAATTCGAAGCTGTCTGAACGCTCTTGAAAGATCGACCTTATATAAGAGGGTGCCAGGACCTAATTTAATCAAAGTACTTATGATGTTGTCGATTGTGGGGTACTGTAATTTGTAAACCGTATTCAGATAGACATTCCCTGTAGTGAAACTGTTCACTGACGCCCCCAATGGCCAGCTCAACTCTATTATTATTCTTCTGTTGTCACTGTCAGGTTTTTCTTGACTCATGAACGGTGATACGTGTGTACTGTCACCATAGGGAGGGTCCATATAGGGACCAAAAATAGCTTTATGTTGCATTTCCGTATCTATATACGTTGTGACATGACTAGGAAACTTGTTTGCTGAAGAATGACTTTCCTCAGTTGACTTTAAGCAACTCTCTTTTTCATGTGGAAAATCTAACGGAAAGCCGAATTTTAAAAAATATGGGAGTTGGTAGTCCCAATATTCTCGACTCAAATCTTCCAACAAATCAAAATTAATTTTTGATGGCAATTGAATTTTTGCTTGTTGAAAGTTATATAGCCTTGTGGCTTTTACTTCTTTGTGACAGTGTACTGGATCAAAATTGTTGTCATTAACTACTTTATTAGATCTCAGTGAACTTGCAATTGCCAGTCGTTTTAAGTTACTTATAGGTAGAAAACCTAGAGGAGTATCTTGTTGTGACAAGCATTTTTTCAAATCGATACATTTGTCTTCTATATTTGTAACTATGACATTTCTGACACATTTACTGCCTTGCAACGTAGCTTTCACTATCTATGCTGTGTTTTTCACATCAACCCTGATCTGGGAGTCATTTTTATTAGTAACACTCTGTTCACCTTCATTTTTATTTTCACATTCTATAACTGCATGTGAATTTTCTGTCACATTGTCAAAACTCTTTCTCTTCTTAGTGTTACTGTCACTGGGGGTGATTGCTCAGTCTTGAAGCCTCCTCCAGTTCACGATATCTCTGCTGCACTTGTCTGTTGATTTCTGTTGATTGTCTTAATGTTTGCATGGATGAAATGATGTGATCTGCCATCTGCTGTTCTGTGGCTTCCAAACGGTTCTGCTGCGCCATCTGGATGTGTGCATCACTTGCCACAGCAGCTGTACATCTGTCACCCCTTGCCATTGCCCCCAGATCTGTTGGTGTTTGTTGTGCTGTGAAATAAGCAACATTATTACTTTCTGTGTTAACACTGTTGTTTGTGTTTACATAACTACTGTTTACAGATGTGACCATCAGATTATTCCCTGCCGTACTTTGAGCACCCAATGTTGTGTCTAATCTGGGTACGTACGTACACATTGTGATCTACCACATTGCTAGATACAGTCGTTGTATTCCCTACAGTGTTGTGTTTCTGAGGTAGTGTGAAGGCCCCTGTAGGGTAACATGTAGCACTCGTATGCCTATATTGACTTTGCATGAAATTGGGTTGCATAAAGTTATTGTTTCCACTGTTAAATCTGTCAGGCTCCTGTATAACACCATGATTAACACCTTGGGATAATTGAACTGAAGAAATTGGTGTCGAATTTACATTTGATGCCATGGATAGTGATGTTAACCCACTTTGTTGTGACACATTCACATTTCCCACACCTTGTGCCATACTTGTTAACGTTTGTGTATCACTTCTAGTCTTTGGGCGAGTAACATTACTGTTTGAACTCTGAGTAGAGATGTTGAACAATGACATTGAAGAAACAGTAGCATTTACCTTCTTATTTCCTGTTTGTACTCCCTGTTGATTGACTCTACTCACCAGATTAGTTAGTACTGCTCTGTCCTTTGCTGCTTGATCTTCTCAGTCCCCACCCCAAGGCAGTAAAACACAGAGTTGAGGGCACTTTGTTTAATGCATAACAAATATATATATAATATACATATCTATACTAAAAGTTATTTACAGGTCAGTAAAAATATACAGATTCTGAGTAATGTAAATGCAGTAAATAGTGACTAGTAAGTTAGAGTTCATAGTTCATAAGAAGTCACTAGAATCATTAATGAGTTACTAAATACACGAAGAAGTGACTGATAAGTTAAAGTTCATAGTTCATAAGAAGTCACTTCAGAAGTTTACCAGCTTGAAATATTTAAAATACTAAAATAAGAGAATACCAAGAAGTCTACCCGAATCCAGCAAGAGGGAATGACCTTGAAAGGTCACATGATGTCAAACCAAGGTGACCCCTGCTCAGGGTCGCCCAGCAAAGTACCAATGACCTCACAACTGGAGGTGATGATTTGAAAAGTGTTGAAGTTAAGGTCACCCTAAGGCTGGAGACCAGAAGACCTAAGGTTTACAAGATTGTGAAAAATACATGACATACAGCAATATAATAAGCCCTCTGGCCCCACCTAGAGAGTGGTTATTACATTCTCCAGGGAGGGTGGGAGGGAAATTCAAGTTCTTAGTTAACATGTCTTCCACTCAATGTCAAGTTTCAAAGTGACTTTGTTTCAAGGGGAGAAGCACAGTGAAACAGGGGCAACCAATGAGAATGTGTTGTTTACTGGGGTACCTAGCAACTGACATTGGTTTACATAACCATTCACATTAGACTGGTACCTAAAGTGTTTATAAGGTACCAGGTAAGATACTGTCTGTGGGGCAGGACTGACATCTGGGGCGCCTGGACGCCCCAAGTGACAGTCCCCACCCCAAGGCAGTAAAACACAGAGTTGAGGGCACTTTGTTTAATGCATAACAAATATATATATAATATACATATCTATACTAAAAGTTATTTACAGGTCAGTAAAAATATACAGATTCTGAGTAATGTAAATGCAGTAAATAGTGACTAGTAAGTTAGAGTTCATAGTTCATAAGAAGTCACTAGAATCATTAATGAGTTACTAAATACACGAAGAAGTGACTGATAAGTTAAAGTTCATAGTTCATAAGAAGTCACTTCAGAAGTTTACCAGCTTGAAATATTTAAAATACTAAAATAAGAGAATACCAAGAAGTCTACCCGAATCCAGCAAGAGGGAATGACCTTGAAAGGTCACATGATGTCAAACCAAGGTGACCCCTGCTCAGGGTCGCCCAGCAAAGTACCAATGACCTCACAACTGGAGGTGATGATTTGAAAAGTGTTGAAGTTAAGGTCACCCTAAGGCTGGAGACCAGAAGACCTAAGGTTTACAAGATTGTGAAAAATACATGACATACAGCAATATAATAAGCCCTCAACCCCAACAGTAGGAGCATTTATGCATTAATAACAGTAGCAAGTGATAAAGCAAGGCTTTCACCAGAAGAGTGGTCAGCCTGAATATAGCGCCAGATACAATCTGAGCTCCAGGTACCATGACGCTGTATTTGTTGAATGGGGATGTGTGCATTATACGCAAATGTCGCCCCTGACCTTCGAAATGAGTGAAACGTATAGAAGTGAGGGTTCAAACCCAAGGTCATATTGATGGATTTCAAACACTTTCTGATCTTACTATCAGTGATGGGCTGCCAGCCCGATTGTACATTAACTTGTAAGGCAGAGTGATCTGCAGACATGGGATATAAGACCTGGAGGGCCTTAAGGGCCCTGAAAGGACAAATTATTCTATTTTTTAACTTTGGTAGTGAAATGACTTGAGCAGTATCTCTAGTTTGGATGGTCTTAGACCATTTGATGAGGACTTTAACCATTTTTTTAGTGAAAAATAGATCCTGTCCAGTAAGATGCCTGGAGGGGTCAAAACCTGACACAGAGTGAGGGGCCAAGTTCGAAAGTCTAAAAAATCCAAAAAATCCAGTCAGAAACACCGCTCGGAGGACTTGGCCACAGTTGAATTCTTGACAGGCTAAAGATATTTTTTCAAGGCCATCTAGGTCAATGATGTTATGAGAGGTCAAGCTCAGAGGTCGATTGATTCTCAGAGATTTTTGGAAATATTTGATCTTTTGATGGTCCAGGATGTGGAAAGGCAAATCATACAAGACAAAGCAAGCCTTTATGGCTGACACATAATTCGATATCATAGCAACAGAACATTTGTTATGTACAAGACACTCCAGAAATGACAAGATTACTTCAACATTAACTCTGGCCACTGATACATCCATACAAATACAAAAGGCCAGGAACACCTTGAACATTCTGAAGTAGGCTTGTCTCGTCTTAGGCCTGAAGGCAGCTTGAGTTCTAACAGCTGCTTTCTTAGACAAGGATTTCAACACCACATTGCCTGAAACAAAGCATAGTAACTGCATTTTAGTAACATGTATATTAGCAATGACGCCCCTGCCCAGGGGCTTACAGGGAAGAACACTTGTTACACAATTATTAATTAACATATTTATCTATACAGATGGCCCCTAGCAAGGAACACACACTGAAATGACATTATAATTCTGGATCAATTTCCAGAAATTCCATACTAACAGGGACCCATATGGGATCCTGAACATGACTCTGTAGTTCAATAACATCTTTGTAACAACCTGTCCAACGAGACAGTAAGTCAGCCACCCTGTTGTCCAGCCCCCTGATGTGGACATACTGAATGTCCATATCTGCCAAGGAACCGGCATACCATATGTTCCGGGCACATGCCCCAAGGAAGGGGTCTCTTGCTCTGCCTGACCTGAGAACTGTGACCACTGCTTCATTATCACACTTTATTAACACTTTTCTACCTGCCCATTGGGCCTGAAACAATCTAATTGACAGGAGTATGTTTATCATTTCGAGGTGGACGATGGACCAGTTCATATGGCCTTCAGGTATGGGAAGATGGTAAACATAACTACACCAACGCCCCCCGAGGCCCTTCAAGCAGGCATCCAGCTCAAGAGTATGATCAATGGGCCTGTGGTCATAAAGTGACACCCCATTGCAGAGTGGAAGGAACTTGTCAAACCATCTAAGGTCACGTTTGAACTCAGGGGTCAAAGTGATTTTTTGTGCAGCATGACCAGATCTCAGGAGGGCCAGCATTCTGTTTAAAAAAGCACGAGCTGGCTTCACACACTTATGGACATACAAAAGCATGCCAAGTATGGACTGCAGTTGCCTTTTAGTACATGATGTTTTGCCAAGCCATTGACGCACAGTGTCAGAAATCTGACGCAACTTTTCAGGGGGGATGGAGACAGTGCCATTCTCAGTATTGATTAATATGCCCAGGCACACAACTTGAGTACTGGGGGGTACTAGCTTGCTGTCACTGATGGTAAGGCCCAGGTCCCCCATAAGCTGGAATAACGCGTTGAATGACGCATGCGCAACGTCAGTGACGCCCATCCCGACGTAATCGTCTATGTAGTCGATGACGCAAAAACCTTTCTGACGCATGACGTGACGCACAGCGTCGCTGAGGCGTTGAAAAATCTGGCTCCCGTGACGCGTCCCGAACGGAAGGCACGTATCAACGTAAGCGTGACGCCACTGGAGCCCCAAGAGGTCAAAATCCCCAGGATCAACCCTCACATGTCGAAAAGCTCTGCTTACGTCAATCTTGTATAAGAGCGCGCCCCTACCTAAGCGTTTGAGCTGTGATGTAATATCATCTATAGTGGGGAAGGTCAAAGCAAAAGGACTATTCAAATATGTGTCCTTGTCAATGCCAGCATTAACAGAAGCCCCAATGGGCCAGCTCAAATCAATAATGACCCTACGCCTGTCAGAGTTTGGCTTGCTTCTGGTCATGAACGGTGACGTGTGGCAGTTTTGAATTGGATTTTCTTTGAATGGCCCTAATATGGCCCCATACCTGCTTTCCTCCTCAATATAGGCATCCACATCTTTGGGAAACTGTGTGGCTGAGCTATGGTTACCTTTTTCACTTTGTAATGGGCAATCCCTGTTGAAGTCAAGGGGGAATCCGAACTTAAGCAGCTGCAGCAGCTGCTGATCCCAGTAACCCTTCAGATGTTTCTCCCATGCTTCTACATTAAGCTGTGAGACCACAGGTATGCGAGCCCCCAAAAAATTGGGCTTACCAGACTGCCTGACTGTGTCATGAATCTCAAGTAAGGATTTTTTTGAGGTATTACAAGTTAGGTCGCCGGGCATTACTTGCTCACCCAATGGAATGAAGCCAAATTGAAAGTCTGATTGTTCACTCCATTCTTTGAAAATTTGACTATTAGCCCCAATGGGGACCTGAGATTTGTTGAATTGTTGAAAATGCATGATACTATTGGCGAATTTTTCTTCCACACCAATTGAATTCACATCATACAGAGGTACAGGACCATCCAGACCCACCTTTTCATTTATGGTGGAGTTCACCCTGCTCTGATTTTTGAGATTTGAACCCGAGACCATGTTGTTACTGTGAGTTACAGGACACAAACCCATGGACCTAGCAATGACCGTTTTACAGGGGTTTTCATGCTTCTGGGAGTTCTCACTACCTTTGCAACCCATGTCTCCATTGCTGACGAGATTTGTATGATTGTTATTACTGACATTTTGCACTTCATTGGATTCCGGGTTAACCTGGCAATCCTGGTGAGGATTCAAACCCAAGGCCATGTTGGTTAACTGTTGAGTATTTTTAACGTCATTGACATTCAAACCACGACCAATACATTTACCAGGTTCAATTGTACTCTCTATGTGGGTACTCTTTGCATTATCAAGTTCGAGGGAGTCCGAACGCAGCCGAGGGTGGACAACAGGGTGGTAGTGCAGTTTATGCTGGCCAGTAGGTATTTTGTTTGTAACCTTCACACTGGGGCTGCTAGCTCGCTGAAAAATTCGAGTTTTGATCAGAATTTCTGAATTTTCAAAAATATTTTTTGACTTTTTTGCAAGCAAATTGTCAATGTCTCTGGGTCTAACAGCCGAGTTATAGAAGAACCTAGCCACATATTTGGTGTTTTTGGCACTGCCCTCAATGGTATTTGAATTACAACTTGATTCATTGTCATCACCGGTGAGCTGATCAGTGTTAGTGATTTTTGGACTACCCGCGACAGATACATCTGCACAGCTGCTCCATCCTAATGATGGGCAGCTGCTTGATCGTTTTTTGCCTGTTTTTTGACATTACAATCCTTCTCGGGATGGTTAAGTTGCCTACCCCCCTTGAGGCAATGAGCACATATGTGCCTTTGCAACTTCCCATTATTTTCATGGTCACCTGTATGTGAACAAACACCTGTCTGAAAACTTTTACAAAACCATGGCTTCCTACCCGAGGGATCTGATGGCTTAGCCCAACCACCCCTACTTGCAACATGCTTTTGAGCATGGGCCCTTCGGATCCGATCAATTCGGTCCATGTCTTCCCACTGGAGGGAACCCCGCTCCATTTCGCAAAGTAAGACAGCATGTGCTGCCTTAGCACTCTGCCAAGAAAAGTCTGTGGCATCCTCCATCAGATCACTCAAGTAGGAAACCATGGTATACCTTCTATCATTACAACTTTCCTCCATGATGTTTTTACAAAAACCTTGCACCCACTGGGTGAGCGTCAACTGGTCGTATGTGACCCTTTGCCTACTGACGCCACCCAGTATGGCCTCGTGAGGCCATGACACTTTGTTTTTTACATTAACCTCAACACTGCCTCCTCGTTTTGATTTTAATTTGACAGAACTATCAGTACCTGGGAGGTGTGAACTGTGGTTTAACTCCCTAAGCCTCCTGTCAACTTTTTTCTGAATAGCATTGGACTTTAATTGTTTCATGGAGGGGGTGTCACTTTCGTCTGAAGACGAATCACTGGTTACATAAGTGGGCCTACTTTTTTTACTTTTGCTACTTTTTTTGCTAGAACTTGACAAAACAGTATCTGTACTTAACTTTCCGGAAGCTGACGCCTGAGCTGTCTGCTGTGTTGTGGCTACCACTTGATCTTCAACCAGATCCAACCTGTGTGACATCCTCTTCAGCTGCTCCAGGATTTCCATCTGTATCCGCTGTCCGCCCAGATCCTGACTGTGATCTGTAGCAAGTGACTCACTTGCAACGGCAGCATCTCGTACAAGTCCCTGGGTAACATCATTCTGTTCACTCACAAATTTACACTTCTTCCCCATAGGTGGGGCATGTCTGTTTTTACAGTTTTTACACCTTTGTTTGTTGTCAGGCATTTTTGAATCAAATATAAATCCCTGTCTCTGTTAAGAACATAGGCAAAAAAGGATCAGCTACAATCTTGACAATGTCAGGCTTAATCAAAGGGTATAATTTGACAAATCACGACCAAATTGGCATAAACATGCAAAGATGATTGAAAATATAGGTTAGACCGTCCCTTTGTAACCAATATGCAAAGCCTGAGGTTGTCAAGACGACTCAATCAGTTCACAGAAGGCGTCAAAAAGTTGACGTGTCACAAACAGTTCATCCAGCCACTGCACTACTGGACTTCATAAATCACAAACATAAAAGCACTTGTTGCTTGCTAAATGACCGTTCCATTTTATATACACTATTTTACACTTTAAAACCTAAAACAGTATAAAAAACTAAAGAAAATAAAATCAGAAAATAAAAAGTTCAAGTTCCTCAGTAAAATTCAAGTTCTTAGTTAACATGTCTTCCACTCAATGTCAAGTTTCAAAGTGACTTTGTTTCAAGGGGAGAAGCACAGTGAAACAGGGGCAACCAATGAGAATGTGTTGTTTACTGGGGTACCTAGCAACTGACATTGGTTTACATAACCATTCACATTAGACTGGTACCTAAAGTGTTTATAAGGTACCAGGTAAGATACTGTCTGTGGGGCAGGACTGACATCTGGGGCGCCTGGACGCCCCAAGTGAAACTGTCCGAATTTTTGAGATATCTTTTTCAATTCCAGTAAAATCAGTTCCTGATTACTTCCTACGTCACCTGTACTGGTGTCTTGAGCAGACATAGAAGATTTTTTCCATATGTTGTACCACTAACCTGGCATGTTCATGAGAGATAGTAGTATCATTATCAGTAACATTACTCGCCTGAAGCTCAGCACCTTCCAGTTGACAGTCCTCCACGTTCCCACTATCAAAACGCTGGCACTTGCTTCCAGTTGGGCCCTCGTGAGAACTGTGACAATTCTTGCACCATCGTGTGCCTCCCATCTTCCTAAGCTCTGCAGATCCACGTTGTTACCCTGATACACTGTAAGTTGATTGGTTTATACCACAAGCAACTTGCAAATAAAACACTAAAACAATTTAAAATTTGTTTTTAAAATACGCCATATTCATCAAAACAAACTTGCTTTCTTCCATACACTTTGTTAAAAGAAAAGTGGCGCCAAAAGCCAGAGAATTCTTTTATATGCACTTGGATGGCGTAAGAATACTAAGAAATAGTTCTTAGCTACCCTAATACGTTTCAGAGGAGGAACTCCCATCACATAAGGTAGTCATAAAGGAGGTCACTCCCACAAACTGACCCGCATGTCCTTACAATGAACATGCATGCACATGCCCTCTCCTAGATCTGTCACTGATAACTCTGTGCCACTTACTTTTCATCGACTATACGAACTACAAATTATGTAGATCATTCAAAGGTATTCCTGCAGAGCTTTTCTCGTTTTGGCTGCATTGAAATCCATGCATAAATAGCTGATACATCTCAAGATAAAATCTGAAGTTTTTATTTATTTAGTATTATTTCTCTAAATGAACACTTATTTTGATTAATATAGAAGCAAAACAGTTTACAATAACAGAGAAACATCTATCATAAGTCATATAAAACAGGTGACAAAACACGGAGAGAAAAACATAATACACATATAATATTATTATCTTAATTTGTGCCATATTATTTTCGAAAATATAATTCTGAAGGTTTCCTATTGTCTTTTTAATATCTTACTTGTATAGAATATAATACCATTTTGACAGTGTCAGTGAGTGCTCAAACCCCTGCCCATGGGTAACATAGAAAAACTCTTTATTTAGTACCAAGCCATGGATAGCCCCCCTCCTTGTATTACTCAATTTAATGAACAGTTGATCCTGTGGATATTGTGAAAATGGGGTGAATGGTTCAGAGTCCGGTTGTTATTAAATTAGTCATTGTCATGATTTCATTTATTTTCTGCTATTAAACCTGCTGTTTCAAAAAAAAATATATATATAGCTATGCTTTATGTGCCATTCTAAACTAACATCTCTGTAATTCCAATACTTTGCTATTTTTTTGTTATTCACTTGTTTATGCTGATAACTGGTTCTTTATATTCTCTCTTTTATTTCAGTTGTCCTTCACCCACTGTAAATTATTTATTTTGTCCTTCTTTTTTGTCTAGTGCAACGGTAGACTTTCTGATAGCTCTCTTAGTCTTCCGTCAAATCTATAGTAACTTATTTCTTTGAAAATTTCCATAATATTTGTTTTTGTTTTGATGTCAGTTATTTTTTTCTATTTTATTATATTATTTATTATTCCCAGCCTAGCCCTAGAATGTATTTATAAATATTTTTGCATTCAAATTAATCTTTCCTTCTTCTATTGCAGAATCTTTAACTTTCTTTTCAAAGTTTGATTTGATTGCAACTAGAAAAGTTGTGGACTAATCAAATGCAGGTTTTGAACTCTTTTAGCTATGTGTCTAATGGCCTTGTAGGTTTCATGTAGACTGAAAGACTCTTTAGCCTTGTTTTACTGCACTTCCTGTGGGCTAAGTTTTGTGTGTGCTCCAGCCAATGCATATTTAACAACAACTACCAACATGCACTATTCTATTTTCTACTTTCTTAACATTTTGGAGTTGAGCATGTGGTATAATAAGATAATAACATCAACTGACCTAAAGAAAAAAGAAAATGTTTTTAATATTGTTGCACAATATTTCAATGTATCATGGCGCAAAAATATGCCTATTTAACACGTGGATATGTGTCAGCATAATTAGATTCAGTTTGGTGTTTAAAAAGCGTTTAAAAAACTGACTAAATTCATAAAATCAGAAATGAAACCACAGATGATGTTATAAAGCAGAAACTTCAGCTAGAAGAAACTAATTCTCAATTTCTAAGATATTTACTAGAATTAATTTTCACAAATGTCTAATTCCTGCTGAAGAGACTAATACCGATTTCACTTCTTACCAGGAATTACTTTTCACTGTTAAAGCTTATTACTTAGAATAAATGAAACTAATGCACAATTAAAATTTACACTTAAACAGTATCTTTATATGTACTCATTAAAGGTGTCTTATTGTCATTTCTTACAGAATACATTGCATTAAATAATGTCAGTTCAGAATGTTTAATAAAATATCAAACAAATTTCCTAGACCAGTATTTATAAAGATTCTTAACCTAATGCTTAAAATCTCAAACCCATAATTTCAGCTTTTGTCATATCTGACATAATGCTAAGACTAGTATTTTCAAAAGATATATTTTGAGCATTGTCTCAATCTTTGAGTTTATACTTAAACTTAAGTGTTTGTTTGTCAACAGTACAGTTTGCAACATTTTTTTTTTAATTTCTAGTAATAAAGGTTTCTATTTTACAGATACAGAACCAAAACAAGGGCAAGAAGGCAGCCAAGTGACTTTATGTATGAGTTTTAAGTTTAAGAATTTTCTATATTGTCAAATGTTTAACCATAAACTCATAATAAAGATTTAATGAGCAAGTTTTAATGCAAATATAAGTTGTAAGAATCTTTGCAAATATAGATTCTTTGATAAATTTTTACCACACATGGGTACAAACAAATGGGTTTCGTAAACAGAGCTAAAATTAATCACAGCTGTAATTCATCGATAACTACAAATCCATTTTCAGTTAGTTATTGTAGAATCATACAGGACCAGAAGTAAAAGTAATTCTGCCATTCATGACTTTTGGCAGCTACACAACACAAGTAAATTCCAGAAAACTATTTAATGATGGAATTCAATTGTCAGAATCATTCAATACATCATAATTATGATCAGTCAAAACTTAAGTCACATTTGTTTTGTGTGAGACATCAGGGACTTCCTTTGGAAAAAATATATCTTGACACAAAAATAGTTTTAACTTTGTTTACACAGTAAACTGTATGTCACCCTTTTAGAGTGCTTTTCAGGGAAAAAATAAAATTTCTACTTGATTCCAGCCTGTAAAATTGACAGACTAATTAATGTAGCTAACAGTTTACATTTTTACATTTACATCTGTTAAATTCATCTTGCCAAACTGTTTCCCTATAAGTAATTATAAATATATATGGCCACATTGTTTCAACTGGTTTTAACAAGTAGGTTGAACATCCACATTTTGATGACAGCAAAGAAAAAATAAAGCTATACCGTGTCATATTTGAATATGTCAGGTAAAATGGTAGCTTGGTCTCCGAATATTTTAAGCCATATAAAATTGAGCCCCATACATTCAAATTGTCTTTATGTAAATTCTAACTTATGTGCCTCCTTCAGTGCAAAGGGCAATGCGTCATTTATTATTTTATATTATCTTCTTAAAGAGTAAGTCATAATAACTTTGTTTAAGATTTGCAAAGCTTATAGTATTGGTTCGTAAGATTTTTTTCGAAATTATTCTTCTATTCTTTTATCTTGGCATATAATTCAATTTGAACTGAACCTTTGAAATGTGCATTGCTTGGGGAGAATAAACTGTGGGTATCTTGACATACAACTTGAAAAAGGACTTTTGATTGCCAAAGTTTTTGGAAAGAAGAAATTGGCACATTATATGGGTATGTGGAATGAAGATCTTATTGTTACTCTTCATGAGTGTTTTGTTTCATATGCGTTTGATGAGGAATGTTTGTTACATTTATATTTCACCATATTGTGATTATTGAGTAAAATAAACCCATTTTTAAAGAAAGATTTGATTTTTAAATTTTTTTATTTATTTGGGGTTTTACATCGCATTCAACACTGTACAGGTCATATCACGTAGTTGGAAGGGCAGAGGAAACCAGTACATACAGTTTTTCAGGGTTCTGTACTGTAAACTGCTGACCAATGGCAAGCAAATACCAGCTTTCCCACAGCTGGGAACTGGAACCCGGCCTCAGAGGTGGGAGGCCAAGGTGTTACCACTCTGCCACAGTGGCACCTAAAGAAAGATTTGAGAAAAGGGATGAGGTATATCTTTATTGTGTAAAATACCCTTACCTTATCCTCACTATTGCTATGTGTAACTCGAATATTTCAAAAAGAAATATTCTTGTTGGTACTTACTTGTTGTGCTTAAATGGACTGCACATGCACCACATCCCTAGTTCCCTCTGATATTTCATATTTTACTTGGTCGTAGGAAAGTACACACTGACTTTGAAAACCATTTGCCATTTTGTTTATTTCAAATTGGCGGAATTTTAGATGACTGAAACATTGCACTCCTGCAGAAGCGTTTATCTGGTGAAGTTGTAGAACTCCTTCAGTTCTCCCTCCTCTTTTCCTGGTATTTTATTTTAAACTAGTTAGAACATATGTAGCATACACTACATCACTTCTTTGGACAGTGCTATGAGGATTCTTCATCTTCAAATGTCGGCATTTTATTTTAACCTGGTTAGAACATATGCAAGGGAGAGTGCTAGAGAATCCGTTTTGGTTAGTCCTGCTACCTCAAGCAGGCAGTTCTAGAAGAAACGACCATTAACAGTGACCAGGGGGTTGAAATGAATGACTTAAGGAATTCTGAGGCAGTTACAGAATGTGTTAGTGGATGGAAGCTGAAATGGTAAAACACCCACCATAGAATTAACTGTCTCCATCACCTGGTTTTGAGTTCTGTACACAGTGAAAAAGAAGTAAATTATAGTAGATTGTGTGCTTGTTTATGACCAAAAAAATGTAACTGAACACTTCCACTATGACATCATGACCTTCACCAGCTCTTAAGATAGCCGTTCACAGTAGACTACACCAAGTAAAATGCCATGGTTGAATGGATGGTGGAAAATGCCTGATGATGCCCTGTTCATCACCAGGTTTTCATATGGCCATCATACCACATCAACTATGATGCTGAGATAGGATCTGTAACTTTCACCAGGTCTTCAGATAAGTTTGCATGGTGCAAGGACAGTTTCTTTGCAAGAAACTCTCTACCACGGTGCCAAGTACTACTAGTGATGAAGGAAGATGATGTGATGAAGAACAGGAAACCTATTTACACTGTTCATGATGGTGTCATGACCAGCTGTTACATATATATAAGGACTGCGCGAGTGCATTGTTTGATCTAAGAAACAGTGTTGCTATTTTAGTTCATTGAGTTATAGTTTTTTCATGACTGGTTAAGTGGAATTGATGTTGTTTGTACACTGTTAGATTGGTCTATTTATAGAGTGGGGAAATCCCCCGAGGCTTCTATAACCTAGTTCTACTATACTGATCTATTTATAGATTTGAAAAAAAAAACTAGTTTCCAGAGCTTCCTCACTGATTCTGGTGACAGTATTTATTTTCATGTTAGTTCTATAACATTTTAGCCATTTTCCCAGCTATAGAAAAGTGTTTCAAGCATGACCACAGATAATTTTGAATCTAGCTTGCTATAAAGAAAGTTAATTATATCTTTGAACAGCTACACTGAAGTATTTACATTTTGTTGTGAACTTTTCTGTGGGTGAACTGGTTACAAGGTCTGGTCTTTTCCCATTTAATTGGTAATTGGTATGAAATCGCTCATTACAAAATATCCGCACACAAATTATAAATGCCCTGGACAAGTTATTTCATTTAGGACCATATTGAAATAACACTTAAAGAATTCACCCGCTAATTGTCCTACCCCCCCCCCCCCCCCCAAAAAAAAAAAAGCAAAAAAAAGCCAAACGTCCACCGGAAAATGTCCACTGGCCAAACATCCGCTCATCGGACAAGCCACGCCCCCCCTTTCAGAAAATCCTGTATCTGCCTCTGGCTTGGAAGGAAATAATATAAAAAAATCAAGGAGTATTATTTCACAGTAGAGATCAAAGATACATATGAAAAGAGAGCTGGTTTGTATTTACAATGTTTCCAGAATTTTAAAGCTGTTCCTAAAGTTTCATCTGAGAGTATCAGAATTGCTCAACAAAGATCCATCATCTAGGATTAATATTTCAAAAATCTATCTGCACTTTATTTTGATATGTTGCTATGCCTGTGGTTATTCTGTAATGAAATTTGGAAGACAGTTCGGTGGAATAAACAATCACAGAAACTTCTAAATTGTGAAAATTTACAAGCCACAGCAGCAATTATCAATGCTGTCCATTCACTAACTTACTTTTTAATGGTAAGCAAAATTTCGAAAGAGATGAAAAACCACCATTTTGCTGCAAAGTGTGTCTGCAGTGAGCAAAGGGAACAACTGAGATCAAAGACTCTAAGGCACTATCTCATTTCTCAGCTACCTGAAACTATGCAAGTCATATTATTCTGCTAAGTCTTTTGGCTCGAAAATGATGAGAACTGTCCTTACATTACAACAACGTTTAAAAATAAAAAAAATCTTACTTAATGTACTCAACTAACATCAGAACTAGTAATTTTTCTGGAGCAATATGACAAAAGAATCTTGAATATAATACCACATACCTTAAAGCATTTGTATTAAATATTAGCCACAAGAAAGAAAATCTTCCTGATTGATTGACCATGGAATCCCTGGCAGAAGAAAAAGGAGAAACCATGAAAAAACTGCTTCATATATTATTTGCAGGTTCTGAAACACATTTCAGGTTCCATTTCAAGCAACAGGCACACTTTCGTTATATTAAGGTCACTATCTCCTGTGGAAGACCAAAACTTAGGGCTGGGCCTTAAAAGTTTGACTGGAATCAAAAACATATTTGGCCATAACACTGTGTATCACTGAACCTATTATTTTTCACTTATTACCAAGAAGTCAGGCACCTAATAAACCTCCACACGCGGCCCCCCACTTCAGCGAAAAGTGGAACATGGTCCGCCAGTTTTGTCTGGAAATATATAGGCATTACTCCAAGTCACCTATCCAGGGGCTTCCACTTGAGAAAAAAAAACACCTGTTGATGTAATACGGTTGTTTGATGTTCTTATAACTCTACCACACTACCAATTGATGTTACCTGAAAATTACTTTATACCCTCTTTAGAATATGCTTCAAATATACAATATATTGAACTAAACTAACTCAAGAGGTAGGTAGTGGGTGGAACATGGATTCTTTACACTCTTCAAAATCGAAGCTAACATTTATAAAAATCATACATTGTCTTTAAAATCTCTAGAATTATTGCTTAAGTTTCCATTCTGTGTATCTATGGTAAGATTATGTCATCACTTGAGTTGGTTGTCAACACAGTAAAAAATTTAAAAAGAAAATAAATCATGCCCAAATCACTTCTTATCTTGGGTTCTGGGCTCTCAGCGCAAAGGGATTTGAAGAAGTTCCTTCGATGCAGTATAAAAACCGACATCCTGTGTAAATGGGCCTGTTTTATCTTTCAAGCATGACACCATTTAGTGAAATTTTGCAGAATATTCTCCACAAACTAATCTAAACGTGGAACTACAAAGTATATCTTAACATTCAGTAACTTTCAAATAAAAGAAAGAGAGAAATTGCATGCATAAAGCAGCCATACGTTACACATAAAACATAATGAAAATGGAACTCTAAAATTACAAAAAAACTGATACACATCTGCTAATATAAACATATTTTCAATTAGGGTTCTGACAAGTAAGACATAACAATTACATCAAGTGAGAATGGAAAATTTGAATCTAAAAACATGCTGGTTGGGTTCTAGATGTATTTTAAATTCAATTTTCAGTGCCATGTTGTTACATATAAGGTTTATGTGCTGAGTCATTTTACCATTTTAAGAATTCTGGAGCATGGATTTTCAGGTGATCTATTTATAGATTATGTTAAGTTTCTGAAACCTTTGTTATTCCCCAATTATATTAAAAGGGGTATAACGACCTGAGCTAAAACAATGTAAATTGGACTTGTAAGAGGACAAGGCGTTTTGTAAACCAAATGATTCCAACACTTCTACTTAAACCCATCCCAACATTTGTGGAACCAGCAGGCAAAATGATAATCGATTGTGTAGATTGCTGACCAAAGATTTATTCAGAAAACAATACCCTAACCATTATTTGTGCCTCAACCATGCTTCGAAAACCATACCTTTGACCAACACAACAGCATAAAAATTCTCAAAAGCCTTAGTCATTTTGTTGGCTTTGGCTTGTTGAAAGGAAAAAAGATAGCACATTTGCAGATAATTGTACTTATAGTATACTTTATATTTTGATAGTTAAAAGTATTTTTTTATGATTTGAAACCAAGTGTGTATGCTACTTTTATAATTAGATAACTAATGCTCTTTGAAATGTTATTCAATAAGTATGTATAATTGTTGTAAAATTAAAAGTAATTACTTCACAAAATTTTGTAACCCCTTGGCAAAAGGAGAGGTTTTACATATAAAGGATTCGTGCTGAGTCATTTTACCATATAAGGATACTGGAACATGGCGTTTCTCAAAACTCTGCAGTGGTGATCTATCTATCCAACTGTGTACATTATGGGGCAGAAGGACTGGCGCCAAAGCAGAGTTAGACAGGACTTTAAGAGGACTTCAATCTTAATTGAAGTGAAACATGATATCGCGGAGAGTAGATTGTTGCTCATCAGAAGATATTGTGCATGTCACAGAAAGAGGTAATATTGACACCCTGTGCCTCCTTGGTATGACCTATGTCCTCGGATTAATGTTACATGCCTTGCTTTATGTTCAGTTGCGCTTCAGAATCCATCAGTGATGGTGATTAAGCGCTACAAAAGACCACATTAGATTATATTAGATTAGATTTAGGTAATATGGATATACAAAGATATTTTTAACATCACAGAAAGGACACTGCATTGGCTCGGGTATACTGAACAGATGATGTGAAAGTCATAAACGAAACATCCAAGTTACTCAAGCATATTGAATATATGGATGCAAATGTGTTGTGCTGGTAAACCATTGGATGGATCTTTTGCACGGATTACAGGACAGAACAGACAAACTGGCCATGTCTTCAACTGTTACTTTATCCACTTCCAACTGTGGATAAAGCAATGTGGTCAGGTCAGCTTGTTTTAAGAAAAAAATGTTATGTAAGACAATATTTTATTGTATTTTTCCTGGTACAATCTACCAGTAATTTCTTCCACTTTTTGAAAAGATTCATTGTGATTTAAGCAGCCATTTCAATGTATTGGAAATAGTAATGGATGTTTTGATTTAATTTGACTTATTGGTGAATATATTGGTTTTTTTTTCAGATGTATCATCCAGTACCCTTGTAAAAAGAATTTATTTTGGTGGGTTTTGGCGTTGATAGCTACCATGGGATTGCTTTTTAGCAAAATCTGACGACAACTGCAACCATGGCAACCCTTGTATGCCTTATTCAAGACAGGGTAGTGTAGCCAACCTCCGAAGTGTTCATAACTCCAATTTATTGGCTAAAAATCGAACCTGGCCATTTTAAGGTGAGGCCTAACTGTGACTCAGCTTCGAAAGAATGTCTTAATCTGCAACAGTACTTTTCTTCATGTCAATTTAGAATAACATGTGTACTTTTGAATTTTATATGTTATAATTGAAGCTGATGATAGAGTAAAATTCTGCTAAATTTTGGCTATCTGTGCCTGGAATATTATTATTATAATATTGTTAAGTTCATTTAATGACTGCAAATATACTGTCATCCACCCCAAATTAATAATTAACACTAATTGTGTTTTATAAATAAGCTACATAACTTAAAATGTTGTATAACTGTGTCATTACCTTTGCAGTAGAATCAACTTTCAGACACCATTTGTGTATGGATATGTAATTGTTTGCCTTGTAATAAAATTACTTAAAGTCTACACTATAGTGGTGTATGTAGACATATTACATATTTATAGTCAGTGGTATTTTTTGAGACTATCATAGACGAGTTTTTATAAAGTGACATACATCCATAAAAATATAACTATCAGGTTACTTGAAACAATGAAATAGGGCTTTTTCATGAAAATTGGGATATATTTCTACTCCAGGTAGATACCATATGTGATTAGGTTTACAATAGTTTATTATTTTTTCGAAATCAAGCAAGAAATGACAATTTAATAAATTTTATGAAATTCAGGTCTCGAGAAAAGATTTTTTATAATAATTTTAGGTGTAATCAGACTTTCACAGCACTTAATTTCCCCTTAATAAAAAGGGACTCTAAGGTGCAACAGCACCAAGACAAGGAGGAAATTACGACTGAGGTGGTTAACCCTGGTGTTATGGTAGGATTTAAGCTACTTAAAAATAAATGTTCATTCTGGATTTGTTTTTGTGATTTCTACCATGTTGAAGACTATGTTGAAATGAGTTTGCCAGGAGAGGCTGAAAGACTGGGATAGGTAAATACCGGCTGTTCTTTTCACATTTAGAGAGACACCATAGTTAAGTCTTAGATTTTCGCCTTTAAACTCTTGTATGGTAGGACACCTGATGAGGTTAAAAACCAGAAAGGCTCTAGAATTGGAAAATAGAGTACAGCAGCTAGAAAAGGAAAATAAGATTTTAAAAGAAAGACTCGTTAGGCAAGAGCTGTATTCTAGGAGGGATAACATTAAAATTTGGGGTATCAAAGAAAAAGCAAACGAGGACTGTGAACAAAAATTATTGATGATCTTTAACAAGTTTTGCCCTGACTTCAACTCTAGAACCTTTACAGCAGTGCACAGAGTTGGAAGGCAGAGCAAGGATATAGATAGGCCAATCATTGCACGATTTCACCAATTAAAGGACAAGATCCTTCTGCAAAGCCATTCCAGGGAGATCTATCAGCATTACCACATCACCATTATTGATGATTTTCCCCCAGAAATACAAGCTGCCAGGAAAATACTTCTTCCTATACTTCATGTCGCCAAGTCCCTACCAGAATTTAACAGTGGAAGTTACAAACCAAAGTTGGTGGAAGACAAACTCTACGTTAACGGCATTCGCTATGGCTTGGACAATCTGCAACAACTACCACAGCAACTGAGGCTAGAAAGAGTGAAAACCCCTTCAAGAAACGGTATCACAGCCTTCTACAGCAAGTTTGCCCCGCTATCAAATCACTATCCCTCACATTTCAAGATTGGTGGCGAAGTTTATAACTGTATGGAGCAATATTTTATGACTATTAAAGCCACTGAATTTAATGATCAAGAAGCAGTTTTCAAAATAAAAGCAGAAACAGATGCACCAAGGATGAAGAAGATAGGAAAATCAGTCAAAAATTTTCACATGGGTCAATGGTTAGAGGTTGCTGAAGAGAGGATCATGCCAGGACTGATGGCAAAATTTTCACAGAATCACTTACTGAAGGAGTTCCGTCTTTCAACAGGTGACACAGACTTAATAGAAGCCAGCTATGACAAAGTATGGGGCATTGGTAAATCGCTGAGGGACAAGGATCTGTGGAATAGGGACAAATGGACAGGCAAGAATCGTCTTGGTATATTGCTCATGAGAGTTAGATCAAATCTGAGGAAATAAACTCTAACCAGTATCTGTTTGAGTTTTGAATGACAATTGATAACCTATCAACTGTAAAGTAAGTTAATGTATAATCCATGTGTATAAGTAATCTGCAGACACTTTGCTACATCAAACACTGTACACACTAAAATATGGTTAATTTTGCTTGTTTTTTTTTGTTTTTTTTTAATTTAAAAAAAAATCGTAGTTAATTCTTAGATACAACTGACATAGATTTGTATGAATATCGTTATATCATAGAGTTAAAGTCTGGTGTATATTTTCATCACTTGTGATATGCATTTATCCAGTGGTCTAAAAAATGTTAATTTTACTTGTGTACGCCTTGATTACTGGTGATCCACAATATCTCAGTCTTTTGAAAATACTGTAGTTTGCTTGATATTTATAGATAAAATTCACAGTTAATTTTTAGTAACAATTCTTATAATTCGGTATGAATATCAGTAATTTTTGCTGCAATAATTGTTAAATGTATTCAGAAGTCTACACCTGGTGGTGGTGCATGAACTTGCCTCCCCAATGATACGCTGACAATATTAAGCACCATTAAATCAGTTTCAGACTTGTTCTAAAGAAATAGAAGACTAATAACTATTTACATATATTCTATCAGTTAAGTAGTATATGTTAGTAATTGCCATTTGATGCAGTAACTATCATTTAAAACATTGATTAAATTACATAATTAGGATTTTAAATAAATTAATTCTAATGTCACTTTTGACAACATAGAAAATATGGAAATATATTGAATCATGAAATGTCTTATAGAGAAGAAATGTGTAATTTATTACAGAAAAGATCTGGCCAGCTTAAATGGCAAACCATGGTAAACTGCTGACTTAGGCCGATTTTAACCAGATATTCATCTGGTATACCATTAGATCTATATGTTTAATCATATTGGTAATCGGTAACAGATAAGGTTATCTTAAAACAATACGATTATACAACCCTTTACCTAACTCAGAATTTATGCTCTCCCAGACATTGGCATGATACTGCTCTTGTCCGCGTTGCACAATGATAGTGGTATTTATTTATGGTTTTGTTGCATATAATAGGTTCAAGAAACCTATTATTAAGGACAACTTACAAATCAAGCCTAAAAGTCAAGTCTAATTTTTTTTTAACCTTACTTTGTTTAAATACCTATCATTAAATAGCAGCTATGTGACGTTACCTTTGACACATACCAGATGGATATGCTCTCCCATGCTCTCAGTAGAAGTAAAAGTCATAAATGAGCTTTTCCTCCAATGTTGACAAATATTAAAAAAAATTACAGGGAACACTTCAGGTTAGAGAGATTTTTAAAGAGTAAATGTTAAAATGTATCTAATACGACCAGTCCGGTTACTGATGTTATATTTGTCCTGTATGTTGAATGACTATGTAATTTTATTGTTAATACTGCTGTATTTCTCTGTTGTATGTTGTTTCTGTGTTATTGTACCCTGTTTCTCTGTCGTTGTTTCTGTCTTTTCTTTTAACAATGGTATGTACTTAAATCAAATTTGTATTGATGTCAGTTCTTTATTATTAGGATTTTGTTATCTGACAGTAATGGAAGCAGAATTAGATTTAATATTGATATGGCAGAAACAATTCTAATTTCCTCTTTTAATTGTAGAGGTCTTAGAAATAAAAACAAACGAATAGGTTTATTTCAGTGGCTTAAAGATAGATATAAAGGAATAATATTTCTGCAAGAAACTCATTCTGTTGATGCAGATGAAGAGACATGGGAAAGAGAATGGGGCTCTAAAATATATTTTGCACATGGCTCGTCAGTGAGTAAAGGTGTTGCCATTCTGATGCCCTCATACCTTGATATTAAAGTGAACAAAGTTGAGTGTGACAGTGATGGACGTCTAATTGTACTAACGGTTACAGTCGAAGAAAATGAATTTGTGCTGGGAAATATTTATGCACCTACTAAAGACAAAGTGGCACAGCAAAACACTTTCATTACCTATCTTAATTCAATAATTGAGACATACAGTGATAAAAATATGCTAATAGGGGGGGATTTCAATGTGTGCCTTGATCCTGAGTTGGACAAATCCGGTGGTAAACCTGAAAACAGATCCTGTTACTGTAAAAATTTAATAAATCTTATCGATCAATATTCTTTAATAGATATCTGGCGCTTAAGAAATAAAGGAGTTAAGCAATTCACTAGACGAGATTCATCTCTGTCAAATATTATTCAATCAAGACTTGACTACTGGTTTATCTCTTCCTGCCTCCAGTATAATATAAAAAGTACTTACATCTAACCTGGATATCGTTCAGACCATAGCATACTTTGTCTTCAAATAGAATGTCTTGGTACTCACAAAAGAGGTAAAGGCACATGGAAATTTAATAATCATTTACTTCATGACAAAAATTATGTAGAACTGGTTAAGAATACAATTGCGGGAGTAACACAGGATGATGCTTTTTCAGATAAAAATATGCAGTGGGAATATCTCAAATGCCAAATTAGATCTGATACAATGTTTTATGCAGCAAAAAGAGCAAAAGAAAAACGACAAAAAGAAGTTGAACTTTTGAACAGAATCGAAAACTTGGAAAAGAATTTAGATAGTAATGAAACAAATTTCCTTGAATACCAACACGCTAAAGCTGAATGGGAGGATATACAAACTGAAAAGGGAATAGGTGCCATTGTAAGGTCAAAGGCCAAATGGGCTGAGTATGGGGAAAAGAACTCAAAATATTTTTTGAATCTTGAAAAGAGAAACTATAATTCAAAATATATCAAAAAGGTTATTAAAACAAATGGTGTTGAAATTAGTGAACCAAGTCAAATTCTCCAAGAACAACAAGAATTTTATACCAATTTGTCCAAAAGTAGGTGCAGCGGTCAACCAAATTTTGACCTTATGGATACTTTTCTGTCCAATAAGAATATTCCCAAACTTAATGAAGTTGACAAACAAAAGTGTGATGATGGTCTAACTTTAGAAGATTTAACTGATGCAATAAACAATATGGCTTTGGACAAATCCCCAGAAGCTGATGGATTCACAACAAATTTTTATAAATATTTTTGGAACGAATTAAAGCAGCCACTTCTTGACAGTTATGTTTTTTCTTTTGAACATGGACAATTAGCAGATGGGCAAAGAAGAGGACTGTTAAAATTAATACCAAAAAAAGATAAAGATTTACGGTATCTGAAATCTTGGCGTCCTGTCTCACTCCTGGCAACTGATTACAAAATTTTAGCAAAGGCCCTAGCAATGAGTTTACAAAAAGTTGCATCATCATTAGTAAATTCAGACCAAGTAGGATACTTAAAGGGCAGATACATTGGTGAAAATATTAGGATCATCAATGATTTAATGCATTACACCACAAAAGAAAAAAATATCAGGTATTCTAGCCTTAATTGATTTTGAAAAGGCCTTTGATACTGTTGAATGGTCCTTCTTATTTAATACACTGTCTACCCTCAACTTTGGTCAGAATTACATCAGATGGATAAAACATTTGTATTCCAACATCTCTTCCTGTGTAACAAATAATGGTTATATTTCAAATTATTTTACTTTAACAAGAGGAATCAGGCAAGGCTGTCCAATCTCTGCATAATTGTTTATTCTTGTAGTAGAAATTTTAGCAGTAAATATACGGTCAGATACCTTAATAAAAGGTATTAATGTAAATAATGTAGAGTTTAAAATTGGACAGCTAGCAGATGACACTACTTTGTTCTTATCGAATTTACAGTCTTTAAAACAAGCTATTATTAAGTTCAACCATTTCGGAGCGATATCAGGGCTTCGGCTCAATATAGATAAAACAGAATTAGTGCCTTTAGGGGATCTTCATTTAGACTTGTCACAAATCACCGGCAATCTGTTGGGTATAAAAATTACAAATGGTCCCTTCAGGACACTTGGGATATGGTTCACTAGAGATGACAACACTTGTACACAATTAAATTTTAATGAGCGGATTAAAAACATAAAAAAAGTACTGGACATCTGGAAATTAAGAGCACTTTCATGGAAGGGTAAGATAACAATATTAAAAAGCCTGATAGTACCGCAGTTAATACACTTGCTTAGCACTCTATATACCCCAGCTAGTATCCTTGAAGAGATAGATAAATTGTTCTTCGATTTTTTATGGGCAAATAAGCCACCAAGAGTTAAAAAATGTACAATAGTACAAAAGTATGATGATGGAGGGCTGAAAATGCCTGATATATATAGTATCCATGCTACCCACAAATTGTTATGGATAAAACGTTTGATGGATGAAACAAACAGAAAATGGAAAACACTTACTAAAGCACTATTAGGCATAAGTAGTGAGTTTTTACACTTTAAATTACCGGAAAAATTTTATATACAGTGTGCCGAAACCAAGTATTATCAGCAGCTATTAAACTTCTGGTATAACTTTAAAAATAGGGCACCCACTTGTGCTGAAGAAATAAAATGTGAATATCTACTATACAATAGATACATTTCAGTTGGAGGCTCTTGTTTGACGATTGCAATAGTAGGTAATAAGAAACAAAATTTGAAACTACAACTTCATGATGTTATTGATAATACTGGTAACTTTATAAGTTTTGAGGCTTTTAAGACCAAACTTTCAATAAAGATAAATTTCTTAGAGTACTTAAGCATAACAAAAGCAATAGAAAAAGAGTGGCTAGAAAAGCTTAAACTACATCCGTATGAGGGCAAACTTTCCGATAAAGGGTTGACTGTGAGTGTCTGTAAGGTAATGAAACCTCTTAGTAAATTAAAGAGTCAGGATATATATTGGGAACTGATTAATAATAATTCTAATATGCCTACATCTCTTAGGGTATGGATTGATCTTTTCCCATTTTTAGAAACAGCCAATTGGGCAGAGATTTTTAAATTGGCAAATAAAGTGACCTGTGAACCATATTTGCAGACGTTTCAGTATAAAATATTAAACAGAACCTTAAACTGTAGAAATAACTTATGCAATTGGAAAAGAGTAGAGTCTGCAACATGTAAATACTGTCAAGACCAGGCCATAGACACTTTAGAACACCATCTGGTATTTTGTCCTATTTCAGCAGACTTCTGGAAGACAGTTAAAAGTTGGTGTAATACTAATACAAAAATTGCAATTAAATTTACTGTTTGTGAAATCCTTTTGGGTATCCCATGTACTGCAAATTCAGAACTCCTAATGATAAATTGCCTAATTCTTTTGGGAAAGTGGTATATTAATGAAAAGAAAACAAAAGATAAACCCATTTTATTTCGGGAATTCTTAGCTCAGATAAAGTCAAAGCTTGTGGTATTTCATGACCTCTATTCATCAAAATTTAGAAATAATAAACTTAGTAAAGTATATGAAGAGATTTATGAAATCCTAAGTTGAAGAACTGTTGTCTTGTAATTTTGTGTAGTCGATTGAATTATTTTTTGTATGTTTCTGTTGTACAGTGTCATGTCACTCTGTAATGTTTTGTATTATGTCTATGTTTCTTCTTGTTGAATAAAAATTAAAAAAAAAAAAAAAAAAAAAGGTTAAAAACCACCTATGAGTACGTCCTAGACTTGTGCAACAGATTCGAGGAAACTTGCAGACTGGCACAAGAAATACAAAAATCCCAAGCAAAGTCCAAAGAGATATATGACAAGAGTGCAAAGCGCGGAGAGTTCAAACCTTGAGATAAAGTTTTGATACTACTACCTACAAAAGCTAACAAGTTACTGATGTCTTGGAAAGGTCCATATGATATATGACAAGAAAGGGCATCAATAACTACTGAGTGAGAATGAAAGGCAATATAAAGTCATGTACACAAACATGCTGAAACAGTATTTCGAGAGGTTACCTAGTGAACAGCATGTGGATTGCTGGTGCAAGATGAACTGCATTCTCCTATGGACATTGTCTCTGTATCCCTGATAGATGGCAGCTCTGAAAATGGTCATGGAGATCTTATTGATTTGTTTCCAAGCATAGATGTTTTCCAATGCGACGATGACCTTCAATAAGATGGTGAGGAAGCTCCTGAAAGGCCTTACGTCTTGTGAGAGTATTGTAGATGATCTACTTTGCCATACACCCAACTGGGAAGACCACCTACTGGAACTCCGAAAACTGTTACAGAGAATACAAGATACAAATATGACAGAAAAAAACCTTCAAAGTGTAAGATTGAATTCCAGGACCTCAACTTTGTTGGCGACCATATTGGTGAGAAAGTGATGAAACCAGAAGAAGAAAGATTATGAACATTTTGTCTTTCCTGCTCCTACCACAAAAAAACAAGTGAGAAGTTTCCTTGGTTTCAATTATTATTTTTTCAAGTACATACCAAACTTCAGCACCATTGCTGCTCCATTGTCTGATTTGACAAGGAAAGGTCAACCAAACAAAGTTTCTTGGCAAGAACCCCAAGAGTACGCTTTAAAGACTCTCAAGGAAGTGTTGTCAAAGAGACCTATACTGAGGCTCCCTGATTTCTCAAAACCCTTCATTCTTTGGTGTGACACTTCAGATTGTGGGGTGGGGGGCGGTCTTGATTCAAAAATGTGTAGACGGGAGATTTACTGTGGAATAGGCTAGCAGAAAACTTAGTGACTGTGAGAAGAAGTATGCTGTCATAGAGAAGGAGTGCCTTTCACTGGTCTGGGCAACCAAGAAGTTTGCAATTTACTTATGTGGTAAGGAGTTATTAGTAGAAACTGACCACCAGCTTCTCATCTACATCAAAATGGACAATAGTCGCGTTATGAGATGGGCACTATTTCTCCAGTCTTTTAGGTTCAGGATAAGTGCATTAAAAAGCTCAGAAAATTTGATCACAGATATGTTAGTAGTGCTTGAGGGTAATGTTGTCTTATCAATAGCAAGTATTGTCTTAGGGTGAGTGTGTGTTATGTTTTGTCAGTTAGTTTAGGTTCTAGTACTAAATTCACAATGTGATCAAATCTAAAATGTCCTCATATCACTAAATGCATTATGTCCACATGCATATAAGCCATGTACACCATGTACATTGTAGGATGTTTCAATATTGTAATTGTTTTGTATTGGGGTGAAACTTTGTGAAACATGAAGGGCAAGTGTGTTTCTTGAGGAAATGTGTTGACAAGGCTTTGATAATTGTTATTTTTGGCCAATTGTGATGATTTGTGACATTTCACAGTTGTGCAGAAGGTTAAATGAGGTTTATTTATAAACAGCCAATTTAAAATCCTAGTCTACGTTACACACAAGTCACAGGAAGTTGTCAGACAAGAAATGATCTGTTGAATTTTGTGTTAAACTGAATAAACATGTGTTCTCCAGTTAAAGACCCATAGATTTTCCAGCAGATTGTGTGACAAATTAGTCATGATTATAAAGATACCGAATAATAACTTCCTGTTTATACTCACACTAGGAGAAAATAAAATGTATCTGCCTTATATAATCAACTGTGTGTTAATTGTATTTCGACTGCTAATTACAGAGTTCAGCCTCATCACAAGCTATGATATATGATCATCTGGACGCCCTGAAGTACTTTAGGGGTTCTATAGTTGAACCACCTTTGTGAACCAGTTCTGAACCGGCTCTGAACCGGTTCTGAACGTGTAGATGCAGGTTCACAGGTTTGTTGCATAATTAACCTTATGAGTCATGTTAGGGGTTCCAGGTGAGTTTTTAAGCTTATATATCCATAAAATTCAGGTATGTATGGTTAATATTACTAATGTTTACTAAAGTATAGTAAAGCTTAGTGGGCTGTTGGACTATTATTGTAATTGATACTGCTTAAGGTTCGTGAGTATGGGTATCTCATTTAATTGCTTTTAACTGTAAGGATTATTTAAAGGATCCACTGATATCAATATAGTTCTTTATTTATTATGATTTTATTAAGATGTTTAATTGGCGAATATTAATGATCATTAATGTTGTTGATTATTAATTTCCGTAATAATACATAGGACAATGATGTGTCAACAATTTATTTATCATAATAAATGTTATTCATAATTGTAGTTTACAATATGGTTTTGTAATGTATGTGCTTTATTTACTATAATTATTAGTAATAAAATAATAGTAATGTACATGCCTGTGTTTCATTTATTGTTCATCAATAATGCCACTTTTTCAGTTATATGTTGTCTAGAATTTGGTTGTGGTGTAGCGCCATTTCTCCTCTCTGGGAGGTGGTAGAAGGATCTTTCTAGGAGATGTGATCAGCACGGGGCGGGTTGGCCTTCAGCTACAAATTGCCTCATAGGTCTAGTCATCTATGGTTAAGGCACTAGGCTTCTTTATTCTAGGGTTGCCTGTTGAGGTTTCTACACTACTTATTTTGATCTCTGGTCTGTTGTAAGTTATTGGCGATTTTGCTTTCTTATAGTCACAGGGGATCCTAGGTTTCAATTCTTGTTGAAACTTGTGTATCCATTTGCGGTATGCTGACTTATTGGGTAGCTCCATCTTAGGTCTAGTTTCCCTCGAGGTGATGAGGTCTTGAGGATATTTTCATAGGCTTCAGTGAGAATGTAAGCTAGCTTTTGGAGGATGAGGTGCGCTTTATGTTTGCAGTTGTAGCACTCATCTTCGGCCTTATCTGTTTGGTTACCTCCTTCCTTCATGCGTTTCAAAGGGATACATCTTACTTGGGTGGTAGGTTTTGGTTGTATTTTCAGAAATTCTTTTATTTCTGAGGGGGCATTATGTGTTGTGAGAAATGCCTGTTGATTATGATCCATATCTATTATGCAATCAATCAATCTGTCAGTTGTCCAAGTGCTTAATCTCCGTATCTACGGATTCTAAGGCACACCATCCAGTCCGTAAGGCATACGTCATAAGACACAATGGCGATGTGTTGCACTGATTAGAGCATGAGGGATTTTGCTGAATATCAGTAATAGCGGTGACATTTGCAATTTTTGGTGAGTCATTGTTGCTGTCACTGACATATAGGTCCTTTGCTAGTAATGAAAAGTATTATCTCTGGCTGGCCTGGCTTGATTACTACATTCACTGGTTTCCTTTGAGCTACATGGCTGGATAAAGGATTCACAAGATGTTTCGCCATTGAGAAATATGGTTGTTGCCTGAATGGAAAATCCAGGTGTATTAGTTGGTGTCTTGGTGCCTGGGTTAATTTTATTGATTTTAGCATTGACACTGTTAATTTTGTTAATGTTAGAATCACAGGTGATATTTTCTTGAGATTGTTGTAAAATCTGTGGTTGGTGACACTTGATTTGATGTTTTTAAATAGTCTATACTTCTGACATATTCTTTCCTACATTGGCTGCATATAAATCTTCTGTGAAAGTGCACACTATTTATATGCCTTTTCAAAGCAGATTTACTTTTATAGCTCTTATCACAATCAATACAATCATAATTTTTGTCCCCCATGACTGTTGGTTACAATTCTGATAAAAAATCTATGACTATGGATTTTATGATGTCCTAGTGTTGCTAATGCTTCACTTGCCGACGACGTCATGTACTCCTAGTTTAGCTTTATTATGACTTAATTTGATGCAATTATTCGTAATAATTTTTTTTTTATTGAATTAAATTGTATTTTTTGAAAAAAAATTGTATTTATTTTAAAATTGTCGACACTTTCAAAGTGATGGACATAATCACAATGATAAGTTTGTCTCAGTGCTTGAGTGGTGCACACCAAAGCTTGAATCAACCAATACAGCCAGGCGAAGAAGGCTTGAGTTAAGTTGGATATTCAAACCACACTACTTAGAACCCATAGGCATCAACCAAGTTGTGTGACTCCTTTAGGTATTATCTGGACTAACTTGCACTCAGTAGTCTATCATTCTTTTATTTCCATGATTATAAAGATATTTGCTTCCTTTCAGTTACATGAATGTATTCTGCTGTCTTCACATATACCAATTACAGCATTGCGGTTAAGTTGACATTTCTCTGTTATGGAACATGATGGAAGAAGATGACCCTGCCTCTCAACAAATTTTGTGAGGCAAATGTGTAGAAATTGATGAAAATATTTGCTTTTCTCTCAGATTGTTATATGGGACTGTAGTGTAGTAGTGTTTTCTCTGCAATTATTGCAGTAGTATTTTCTTTGCAATAATGGAAGAAGACATTTCAGCTCTCAACAAGGGTATCTTGGAATTAGTTTTTACAGTATTTGGTATGTGCTCTGTCTTGACATTTATATATTGAGGGTTTTAGGTCACTTTCAACACTGTACAGGTCATATCACAACAGGTAGTTGGAAGGGCAGAGGAAACCAGTACATACAGTTCGTCAGGGTTCTGTACTGTAAACTGCCGACCAATGGCAAGCAACTACCAGCTTTTCCACTTGAGGCCATGCCAGTAACCAAACCCCGGTCTCAGAGGTGGGGGGCAAGAGTGTTACCACTCTGCCACCTTGGCCCCTTTCTGTCATTACACCACTCTACAGTGCTTCAATTTAAAATAAAGGAAATGGATATTGTATCTGCCAGGATAATCAAGTTATCAAGTATTACTAAATTTTGAATTGTATTCTGAACAAGGAAAACAAGCATTGTAAATTATGGTGAATTGCGTTCGTCAAATGCTACATAAAATACAAGAACCCAAAATAAAAAAATGTATAAGTCCAGGTTTCTAGGTAACAGTTGCTTTCCTGTTTCAAAACCAGGGAATATGAGGGCTCGTTAAACCTTTAAGTTTTTGCTAGCTAATCACCATTCAGTCTTTCAGAGTGGAGAAATTTTCAGAATTATCCTTTTGCAAAGGTGACTGGTAGTTTTAATGAACTTAAGATGTCTAGTTACATACAGAATATTCTGCTTTTATGTGGCAAGTGGGTAACATCATACCAGGGTACTTCCATTCAGTTTTGTTATAGCTCTTCACATTCATTCAGTATATGGATGTCTGGTCAACGTCTCCATCACAGCAGATTAGCTGGTTGGAATGGGTGGTCATGTTTGGTGATGAATTTCCGAAGAACCAACCCCAACACAGCAGTTATTTTTCCTGTTTTACAGATTCAATCTACACAAGGGTAATGTGTCCCAAATGAAAAAGAAGGGGGGTACCCCATTAAGAAATTGAGAGTGAACAAACATGTTGGCTAATCACTCTCAGGATTCAATCCCAGCATTTTACTTGGCGGACAGACCAAAAGAATGTCTTAGTATGATTTTTTCTTGCATACAGAAGAATCCAATTTCATATGTTCATTCTTCTGTCATTCAAGCAAGGTTGGTAATCGATTTCAGGATTCTCATGATTTCCATATGGTTTCTACCATTGCTAGAATCATTCCATTTCTATTTGCAATTGACTACCATTTTTACAATGTATTTAGAACTGATTAGAAGTACCCCAAGTATTTAGACATTCTATTTCCTTGCTAGGCGACCAGGTTTTTGACTTGGATGAAGGTGTAACTTATTTACTTACAAAACAACACAATCTATGGTCATACAGATGCAACCATATAAGGCCTTGGAATGCCTGTAATATATGGAATATTGACTTTATGTTTTTGTATTTTAACTCTCATCCTCAAGTTGCTTCATGTTTGGTATCTGAGCATTATTCAGATTTAGCTCAGAAACTCTTAGTTGCAGTGGCGGACAGAAATGTAGGATATTTGTAAAAATAAGTCTTATTTATGATTATATTGGGACTTTTTTGAGCTGTTTATTGGTGCTCATTAGAGCTCCTTTTATGCTGTGTTGTCTGCTACTTTTGCTTTGGGAATGTGTCTATTCAGTCGGAGTTTCCATCAGATTCCACATAATTCCAGTCTTCATATCTGTAACCTTGGCAAGGTTTTTGCAGATCTTTTACTTTTCACATATAATTCAGTATTTCTACACACTGAAACACATTTTCTTCTTTATGTTTCAATCTTCTGACTATGCAGACATAAAGTTTTCAGACTGGCTTATTTCTTAGTTTGCTGTTGATAACATATTATCTCTCAGTTTAAGTTGGACACCTTTCTTAATTTGGATGTGAGGGTATGTGACCAACAGTTATGTGGGTGTTCCACAACACGACTGAGGCTCCCGATTAAGGGTTTTTGGGGGTCGGTTTCAAATATTTGCTTAGTCCCATACCTTCTGTAATGGTCGGTTGAGGCCGTGTGAAAAATCAAACATGTTTGATATTTCTCACAACTTCAACCGATTCATATTTCCCACCCTCAACAAAATGTCCAGTCCCACGCTTCCTCAGGCCTCCTCAGACCCAATTTTACTCAGTCGTGTGTTGTCCCAGGCTGCCTGCGACCCTTAGTCCCAGGAAGCCTGTTGTTAGTCCCTGACTCAGATATGATGTGTATGAATTTAATGTGTGTGAAAGTGAATTGGTTCCATTAGTCCCAGGAAGCCTCAGACCGTCTGCGGTGTCCTGGGACCCAAAAATCATGGTCTGGGACTAAGCCACGACTAAGGGTAACCGACCCAAACCGATCTAAGCTGGCGTCCTCAGGACACTTGGGACAACACAAATTTAGTCTGCGACGGTCTGAGGACACTCCAGGAGGCCTGGGACTAACAACTGATTAAGAACCGACTCTTTTCCGTGCGTCGGAAATTAAAACGATTCAATGAGGGGGACTGGGACTATATAAGCGACCGCGCACACATTCTCATTGTTACTGACTGTTTGGCTATTGAGAGATGTGTGTCACTGTTTTGTAGGGGTTTTCAGTTTTTTTTAAATATTATATAATATACTTGAGCTTAAGGCAAATTTCACAGTTAGGAGACACATTTTACTATTTGTTTTATTATTTTGTCGACTGGATTATGAGGAAAGAGAAAGGAGGGAAGAGAGGAAGGAAAAAGATGGATGAGAGGGAGAAGGAAAGTGAAATAGAGGACAGGACTGAAGTTACAGAGGAAGGGATTGAGAGGAGAGAGGAGAAGGAGATTGAGGAACGTCCAGAAGCTATTAAGGAAGCTGTGGAAGAAGAAGAGAGGTGTGAAGAAGATACAGAGTCCCATTCATCAGCCAAGAAAGCCAGGGTGTGTGCAACTTTTACTGACAGTCAGGAAATTTTCATTGTGGAATTTGTAAAGCAGCACCCAGAACTGTATGACAAGGAACATCCACGTTTCCACGACAGGAACAGAAGAGAGGCTCTCTTTGCAGAAATATCTGCAGAACTGAAGCTCCATCGCTTTGATGTGAGACATTGGTTCGAATCCCAGCAAATGCATTATGGCAAGCTGTCCAAGCTCCAATCTGGCCAAGCCCCAAGGGAGATGACCAAGAGACAGTCCTGGGTTTACCAACAGATGGGTTTCCTTAAAACCCACATCAGACAAAAGGGGGCCAACAGAAGTTCAGGGTTCGAGGTCAGTCCAAATACCAGCAATTAGGATGAATCTCGTGGCTCTACTACTGACACAGAACACCTTGAGTCCAGTGTCCTGAGGGAGAGGAGTCAGTCCATCCTTACATCTACACCCGTTTCAACATTCTCCAAGATTCTCAAGCACTTTGAGCAGATGAGGACACTGATCTTAGGTTTTCTGCAGCAGAAGTCAGACAGGCAGCTCGTCTTTGACTACGTGGCATCAGAGGCCGAAAAGATGACTCAAGAAGAATTTGAAGAGTTAAAGGGCAAGATATTTAGAGATATTGAAAGTATTAAGAGCAACCGTAGACATCAGCCATTGCCCAGAAGATCAGCCACTATTACCACGGAGTCACAGAGGGTCGGGCTACTGCCAACAACCACTCAACAGGCGTCTAGTTCCACTCAAGCAGCAGCTGGCAGCAGTATTGTTTACTATACACCAAGCCCCATTGGCTTCGGTAACCCTACATCAGTCCTAACTGTACAGGACGAAGGGAGCAGACACAACTTAAGTTGAATATTAAGCCGGCTACCAGATCTGACATCAACACAGATCGTCGAGCAGCCTCAGCAGCAGCAACCACAGCAGCAGCTCTTTATTATCACCACTTCAGCACCGCCTTTTCAGGGCCACCAAATATTCAAAAAACAATTATTCAGCTGCAAGTTATTTCAATTCCCCTCCCAAAACAAAAAAGTTCAGTGCAAATACTTATCACAAAAAAATGAAAGTCCAACACCCACACCACCCCAAACATGAAACATATAACACATGGTACCACACATAACAAAAAAGGCCACATACAAAAATAAATTAAAAAAAAAATTCCAATATGGCCATTAATCAGCCCATTTTTAGCTTAAAATCCATGGGATAGTTTAAAGTCTTTAATTGAAAAGTCCAACAATTACACCTTCCTTAGAGTTAAAAGGCATTATCACATACTTACCAACTCACCAACACACAAATCCAATACCAAACATAACCGCCAACTAACAAACACACAAACCCACTACCAAACCTAACACCCAGCTACCAAACACAAACCCAATACCAGTAACCACCAAATAAGAAACAGATAAACCCAAAAGTAAACAGAACCCAGACCAAAGAACTGACAAACTATTTTGCAAACATAATCCCCCATTATTGAAAAGAAAACCAGCTTCATGGTTATATTTTCTATATATTTGTGAATTGGAGTGAAGATTTTAAATTTAAGATTTCGAGGAAAACATTTCTGTTTGAAATATTTTTCCTCCCCCCAAAAATAAATGTAAGTGAAATTAGGATGTGGCTTTCAAAATATATGCAAAATTAATTCCATTTAGGATGTTATGTTTGGCTTTGTGTGTTGTTTTTGAGAATTATGTTTGGCACTGGGTTTGTCAGTTGGGTGACTTCTGTAGGGCATTGTGTTTGTCTGTTGGTTGGGTGGGTAACTTGTGTTTGTCTGTTTGTGTGTCTGTACAAGTTATGTTTAGCATGTTGTTTGTCTGTTTGTCCGTCTGTACAAGTTATGTTTAGCATGTTGTTTGTCTGTTTGTCCGTCTGTACAAGTTATGTTTAGCATGGGGTTTGTCTTTTTGTCCGTCTGTACAAGTTATGTTTAGCATGGGGTTTGTCTGTTTGTCCATCTGTACAAGTTATGTTTAGCATGGGGTTTGTCTGTTTGTCCGTCTGTACAAGTTATGTTTAGCATGGGGTTTGTCTGTTTGTCCGTCTGTGCAAGTTATGTTTAGCATGGGGTTTGTCTGAAGCTAGCATAGGTCATTAATTGTTTTTGGAATATTTGGTAGTCCTGAAAAGGACTGTTTGTTAGTCCTGAAAAGGACTGTGTTATAGTTAGTCCTGAAAAGGACTGGTTACTGCAGCAGGACTTATACTGTATAAGTGTTTTTTTTCGCGAGGAATTTATTTTCGCTATATTCGCGAGGAAGTACTAAATGCGAATTTAAATTCTCGCTAATATTTATCCATACTTAAGGTCATCATATCTACAGATAATGTGGATATTTATATGCATAAATTAAATACTGCATACTTACAAGTGTACAATTTTATAAGAAACACCTTTTAGCTTTTATCCGTAGTATTGTAAATATTGACAAAGGAAGTACACATAACCAGTTTTATTCATGAAATATATATTACGACATTTAGCCAGAAGTATAAAACACTTGCAAAGTAAAAAAGGAGGGGAGACTTAAGGAAAAACAGTTGACACAAAACACCAGTACACAGTCACTTCACACAACATACCATACACACCTCTTTGTCTTCTGTAGAATCTACTAATAGCCTCCTACTAGGTGTGTTTTATGTGTGTAGTTGTGTAAAATGTACTAGGCCTGTAAAATGTAGACATCATCACTGAGACCTGAAGGTACATATCTACCCACCCCTCACCTGTTTCAATTGTTTTATCACCTCATCTATACACCACACTGGGAGGAGTTAAGGTAGCCTTTCAGTTTTCCCGTACATCTAAGGGATTTAATTGCAGTTTGCTGCTGTGACATTACTGCTATAATCCACTTTTTCAGACTCATTTTGAAATAAATACAGAAATAAAGACTAATTATAAATGTACTCCATCATGGCTACTGTGAAAGCTAGATGTGAAATTTTCAGGGATTTTTATCAAAGAAATCATCTTTTTAATTTTCCCTAATATTTCTGCACAAGTGCATTCATTCAGCTGAGAAAGATTAGCATTAAAAGAGGTAATTTTTATCCTCACTTTATACACCGACATAAATTGCACTTCCAAATTACACAGAGCCACTATTTTCTCTTTTGTGTGATAAACCCATGGGATTTAGTTTATTTAGTTTATTTGCACTTGAAGTACACACCAGTTAGTTGTGAGTGAGTAACTTTGTTTTCATTGTTGGGGCGATAATAGAATATCTTTCACCGCGAAAATTAATTCTCGTGAAACTAGGCTTCTGCGTCAATTCGCGAACTTAAGTACCCGTGAAAATAACCACTTATACAGTATTCTGCCATCTTGCCAGGCCACTGCTCCCTCATTATTGAAGTAGTCCTTGAAGTAACCAATCTGTCTTTTGGCTTCTCTAGCAGGGTTTCTGTCTGGGCCCCAACCAGCAGCACCACCAATGAATCCACAATCACCAGGCACATCATCATCATCATCCTCCCCAGGCTGCTGACCACCATGTTGACCTTTATACTGGCTTCTCAGCATGTCGTGCAGAACCACACAGGTAAAGACCACTTCCCTTACTGTTTCTGGGGGTAGTTCAATAGTGGTCCTCATCAGTCTGAATCTTGAGACCAGGATGCCAAAACCGTTCTTCACAACTCTCCTGCCCCTTGATATTCTATAGTTGGCAATCCTTTCCTCTCTTGTTAACATCGTCCTGTCATAGGGTTTCATGAGCCAGATCTTCAGGGCAAAGGCATCATCTGCCAGGATGAAGTAGGGGACATCTGGACCACCCTGGGTTATAGGTGCTGGGTTAGGGAAGCCTATCCTGCCATCTTCAATCCTCCTCTTCAGCTGAGAGGCATTAAATATCTGGGCACCTGAGCAAGATCCAGCTGTACCAGCATCCACCCATCTGAACTTGTACTGCCCATCTACCAGGGCCAACATCACATTGGAAAAGAACCCCTTGTAGTTGTGGTAGAGGGCTCCAGTTTTCTTGAGTTTCTTCAGGGCCACATGCTTCCCATCCAAGGCTCCCAGGGCATGTGGAACATTCCACCTGATCCTGAATTCCCTCTCCGGTTCTTTCCACTCATCTGGATTAGTAGGACATTTGAGGTACTCTCTGGTGAACTCACCCTGGATGGCCCTGCAGACCTCTGGTAAAAACTTGGAAATGGTGGATCTTCCAACCCTGAACTGACAGGGTAATGATGTGTAGGACTCTCCAGAGGCCAGATATCTGATGGTGAGGGCTAACTTCTCCTCAACAGTGATTGGTGCTCTGTAGTTGGTGGCCTGCCTGGCTAGACATGGTTCCAGTCTGGTCTTCATCATTTCAAAAAATTCTGGGGTCATCCTCATGTAATTGGTGAATCCTGGAATGTCTGTGGCATACAGTTCAGCCATAATGTTATGGTAGGCCCCCCTCTCCTCTGTAGTAGCCATGGCCTGACCCACATGTTGTACCTTCCCCTAGGTCACTGTATGGGTGCTGGTGGTGGTGGTGCTGGTGGTGGTGGTTGCTGTGGTCGACGAAGAAATAGGAAATACATGATTATTTGTAACTGAATAAAAACAAAAAAACCCCTAAATTGTTGTTAATTTTGTCTTCCATTAAAAGGTGGCATCCTGGTGTGTTCCAAGAAAAGCATGATAATTAGATCGCATATTTTATATGTATATACCCAGAAAATCCAGCAACTTTGCAAAACAAGAATTGGCGATCCTGATCTGGGGATGACTGAGGAGGCCTGAGGACGCCGGGACTTAATTGGGGGTTAGTCAGGGCTTAGACGCCTCAGGCCTCCTGGGACCCAGTCGGTATGTCTGTGACAGGATCGCGGTTGAAACCGACCAGAAACAAGGCTTAGTCAGTTCTTAGTCCCAGGCCAGTCGGGGACTGTCTGGGGCTGCCTGAGGCATCCTCAGGCTTCCTGAAGCCGATCTGTACTTAATCCCATTCTTCAATAGCGACTCAGTATTCCCGCCCATTTTTGCTCTTTTTTCACCGACTGTCCACAATTAAGGGTCACCGACAGGATCGGGGCTTAATCCTTTGGTGGAACAGGGGTCTTACAAACCTCTCCTTGCTCCTGTTATTTTAAAAACAGTTTTTCTTGTCAGTTAAATTATTAAATGGATGAACTTTGACCTTGAGTCGTTTGAGTTGCTGTGGTGTGAATGAATAAGCAAAATTCTAGTGTACCTGATTAGCTGATTAGATTATGCAAAAGTTAACAGTGATCAGATAATACTCTGTTTGATTACTTTTCTTTTGAAATACTGGGTGAAAGGGTGTTTAATATTTGAATCGGTGATAATGTGAGGCAAACTTTCACCATTTGATGTGCTGGTTTTATGCATATTTATACATAGATTTACATAGTTTATTTTGTATGTGAATCGGTAAAATAGTTTAGGCTAAAACCAATTGATGCACATTTTATGTAAATATTTCATTTTATTCAATATTTGAATGGTTAATAATGATTATAATTTTCACCATTTGTTGTACGCAGTATTCTTGAAACATCTTATTTGCTAATGCTTGAATGGTTACTATTGTTTGTAAATGTCACCATATGATGTACATGTTATTCATATATTTGCGAATCTTTTAGCTTTTTAGTTGATGACATCTATATTGTTTTACATACGTTCACCAAATTAAGTAAATCAATTATTGTCATTATATTACAGAAAAGATAAATTATAGCACAGTATTGTATTGGCTGCACTTTTGGTTTAGGTGAAATTATAGCAAATTTCACTTCTCGAGCTGTGGGGGCAAACACAAGAGACATGTAGGGTAAAGGCACAGTCGGTGGTTTCTACAGTTGGTGGTGTTGTAGATCACCCAGGGGTGGATGAAGCTGTTAAACAAGACATTCTTAATTATCTTATATCTGTTAGTTCCAGATTGTCTGCTACTGAGGCACAGATAGAGAAGACAGAGCAGCAGATACAGGGTAGCTGCCACTTCTTTTGGCACCAATTTTACTGCTGCCTGTACGTTGAACTCTACAATGAGTTCTGAGGACAGTGATGCTGAGGATGACGCCTTTATGCCCAGTGCAAAGTTTCTGAAAAGTTCAAAAAACACCCAAAAGGCAGTTGATCATAGATTATTTGAACTTGCTGCACTGAACGAATAAGGTAAGTTCAAATCCCATAGATGGGGCAAGGATCCAGTTATAGTAAAACAGCAAATTCCATGGCTCCAAAATCATATATTGGCTGGCACTGCAAAAAAATAGAATCATGTACGATAGTCTTTGAATTTTCCAGTGGATATCTGGAGTTTGTGCCATCATTAGAGAAGAGAAACAAACAAAGGTAAAAAATGGCATGATTATGTCAATGGCATTTTGGACTACACCCAAGACCTTGGGTGGGCCTCGGGCAAAGGTGCACATGCCCCCATTCTCTGTAGAAAGGAGCAGGGCAAGATTGACAGGACTCATGACTGAGAAGATTGAGGCTGAGGCAGGCACATGCCCAAAAGATTGTAAGAAACCCCTCAAACTCACAAGGTACGAAAATAGGGGATGTACAAGGGGTTCCTGGTAGGTACTTCCAGAATGGTGTGTGCACTCATAAGGCCAACCATACCACTGGAGGTCAGTTGTACAGGCATATTTGTAGTATTTGTGACAGTAACGGTAAAACTCTAAATCATCCTGTTAAGGATTGCATGAACTTAAACCATCAAAATGAACCCTGAAAAAGAACTCTCAAGCAAACATCATGTCTCTAAGCTATGTCAGTCAAAAACTATGCACTTTATAACCAGAGTTTGCCATACTTCTATTCACTCAGGTAGCAGTACTACTTGGAAGTTAGATTTCTACAAATTCAAAAAGTACTCCCAGATGTCTGGAATAGGCTGTTAAAAGATTACTAGGATAACCATTTCTACAAATTCAAAAAGTACTCCCAGATGTCTGGAATAGGCTGTTAATGAAAATGAACCCTGAAAAAGAACTCTCAAGCAAACATCATGTCTCTAAGCTATGTCAGTCAAAAACTATGCACTTTATAACCAGAGTTTGCCATACTTCTATTCACTCAGGTAGCAGTACTACTTGGAAGTTAGATTTCTACAAATTCAAAAAGTACTCCCAGATGTCTGGAATAGGCTGTTAAAAGATTACTAGGATAACCATTTCTACAAATTCAAAAAGTACTCCCAGATGTCTGGAATAGGCTGTTAAAAGATTACTAGGATAACCATTTATGTGCTCTTATCAGATTTGGATTTCCCTTGGACTTTGATAGGGAGAGTCCTTTACAAAGTGGTTTTGAAAACCATGCCTCTATTGTATCCATAGGATGTCCAAGACTATTTTTCAGACATAATAGGCTATGGAGCCACATTAGGTCCATTTAAAGACCTCCCTATTGATAACCAGGAAAAAACCAAATGCTCCCCACTGTAGAGTCATTATTGATCTTAGTTTCCCAATGGGGAATTCAATAAAAGCTGGCATACATAAGTACAAGTACTTAGACACCCCGTTTTTAAATTACCTACAATAGAAACCATAACAAATCATATTAAAATCTTAGGAAAAGGGTGCATGTTGCACAAAGTCGATGTCAGTTCCACTTTGAGACACCTAAAATTAGACGCTGGAGACCATGGTCCCCTGGGTTTGTGTCATGTAGACTGATATGTAGACACCTGTCTGCCCTTCGGCTATTGTCATGGCAGTGCTTTGTAACAGCGCCTAAGTGACGCTGTGCATCATATAATGTGTTGGTGATTTATACTGAACTATTTTGATGATATACTTGGGATTGACCTTCCAAGTAAAATTGACATCTCATTTAATGCCTTATGTTCCTTACTTCACAAGATAGGCTTTGAGATATCTCAGAAAAATTTGTAGCCCCCTCCACATGCATAAACTGCTTGGGTATACTGGTCGATATCACTAAATTTACTTTGGCTATACCTGTTAAGAAATTGCAAGAAATTATGAGCCTATGCAAGGCCTGGCAACACTCTACTATTTAGCTTACTATATCTTAGTAAGGGCTTTCAATCTTCGTGCTTCAAGCAGATTGCTTGACTTTTTGCTCTCTATGGAAGAGAGGCGTGAGGGAGATATTGGACGCCAAGAGAGATATTAATTGCTTTTTAAAATTTGGCTCACTTTTAATGGCATCACCATTTTTGATTAGTGACATGTGGATGCTTCCATCGAATTGGGTGGCAGCCTTCAAGGGCTAGGGACCTCTGAGGCTTGGGTTCGGTTCCCGGCGCAGCCTCATGTGGGAAAGCTGTTAGTTGCTTGCCGTTGGTCAGCAGTTTATAATATAGAGCCTTGAGGAGCTGTATGTACTGGTTACCTCTGCCCTTCTAACTTCCCATCGTGATATGACCTGTACAGTGTTGAAAGCAACGAAAACCCCAAATAAATAAAGAAATAGATAAATAAAGGGCTTGGGGCAGGAGCAGTGTTGCAGTTTTGGGAAACCAAATATATTCAACTAAAGTTCCGCTTGGCTACCTTGACTTCCAAATCGTAGAGATGTAAAAAATATACTGGTGGCCCTGACGGCTTGGGGAAGTCAATGGAGTAACATATGAATCTCCATAGCCTGTGATAATGAGGCAGTGGTACATGTGTTAAACTCAGAGAAAACTATTGACCTTACATTGCTAGCAATAGCTTGCAATATACAGCTTGTACATATCTCGTAAGAAAAATATTTTTGCTGACCTCTTATCTAGGTGGTCAACTCAACCCATGAAAAAATTAAATTGATTAATCCCAAATCACATGTGGATTACTTTGTCCCAGAATATTTTAACTATTGATTAGTCTATATAAACGATCCATTCATTTTTCATCCTCAGGTGTCCCATCTCAAGTGTCTTCTCTGGCCCATACTTCTATCCAGAAAAGTCATATGGCCTTCAGAACAGCAAGACAGACAAATTACAATAGTATGTTTTGTCTTTTTTTGTTTAAGTTGTGTTCATGGATATTCCATTATCCAAAATGTCTGCCCTCATACTGTTGGTTTATTTTCAGTTTCTTGAGTTTTCTGGCCTTTCTTTTCACTTTGTGGTTTGTTGACCCACTTGTTAACAGACTCATGCATATTTTTTTCTAAAAGCCAAGGTTTCATAGACCTTTTAAAGTACACCTTAAGACCTGTTGATAATCCCACTCTTCAGCTCATAGTACGCCTGTGTGACTCTACATACATGGGGCAATTTTTAAAGACATATACACCTTGGCCTACTTCTCCTTTTTGTGGCTGTCAAATTTGGCTGCTGATACTCAAAAATTGTAATCACCATTATAACAATTTGCAAGGGACGACATCATTTTTAAAACATGCATAGTTAAATGGTTCCAAACACAGCAGTCAAGGAATGCCGCTAAAATGCTACAAATTACCTCCATGGTTTCTAACCCCATCTGTCCAGTTACAGCCATCAAAATATCTTAGCAATTACCACAGGCAAAAGCAATTCGCCTCTATATCAGTATGAAGTTTCCAATAAATGGGTGCCACTTACTGACAGCAAAGTTAGACATCATTTCGACAGTTTTCAAAAAAAAAATTGAAACTCCACAATTCTAATCTTACCTTCCACGCTTTCAGGCATTCAGGTGTCACCTTTGCCTTTAATTCTAATGTTGAGTTGCAAGAAATTATGAATCATGGCACCTGGATGTCTGACTGTGTTTGGGGGTATACTACCCTGGATCATTGTGCCTCCCAAAAGGTCTCTCTAAACTTTCAGAAACACCTACACCTACCTACCTCCTTGTTGGGGTTTGGGGTCTGTTTTACAATAAACACTTACCTTAATAACTCTGATCACCCCTTACTTAACTTTTAATTATCTCACTTCTAAAGTTCAGTCATCTATATTACATATCTCTCTCAATGTTGTGTGTCTTTATAATAGATAGTAAAGTTTTAACTTAAACTCGCATTGTGGCCACCTCACCTTAACTCTAAAATTCTCACTTAGGGTGACCGTAGCCCATGGATCACGGTTATGGCCACGCCAAAATTATTCTTTATTTACTTTGGGTTTAAGGTGGCCTTAAGTTCTGACTGAACATTTAACTGTTAAAAATCATTTGTTTGCATTCTGTAGCAGTACATATAAAACAGATTACTTGTTTTACATAAATTAAATAATTTTTTCCCCCTTTCGGGTTTTCATTTCATAACATTTTTAAATGCAATGATGTGGGGTAATGATTATACATTAACTTTCTCTTGGATCATCTTTAAAATTTAATAATCATTATAGTAGATAGTGTTTAATGTCTAACATATGTCTTCGATAAACTAGTGCTTGGTTTCCACCCCTCCAAAGTTACAAAATTTGTCAGAGACCTTAGCCCAGGACATATGCTTTTATACAGAGAGATACATTCATCTAGGGGCTAGTTTGCTGTTTTGTTGTTTTAGCTCAGCATGTTGTACAATTGTAAAGTATGTAGAATCATAATGCTTGCTTTATTTCATACTACCTTATTCTAGCTCACAACTCCTCCAAGGATTGAAGCTTAGTTTTCTGGTTTATTGGTAATTTAGTTGTTTTTGTCTGGTTAACTAAGATGCTTTGTTTCATTTAGTCTAGTACTTTCCATCCCAAGAATGTTTGGTATTGGTAGATCTACTTTGGTTCTGGATTGAAGATTAGCTTCCAGCAAATTATAATGTGCAGAGGTTATCTTTGTTCAGTTAATTAAGATGTTTTGTTTCACTGGAGTACTTTTCGTCAAAAGGATGTTGTTGGTCCTTGGGCTTTGGATTAAAGATTAGTTTTATTAGCAAATTATGACTCACAAAGGATTTTTTTGCTTGTTTAACTATGATGTTTTTGCGGTTTAGTATAGCATCTTTCCTCACCAGAATGTTTGGTATTAGTACTTTGGCAACATAAAAAGTTAACTTGTGTTTAGATAACTAAGTCGATTTTGTATCACTTAGTCTGGTATTTTATCCTGACAATTATTCTTAATATTAGTACTTTGGGATTTTAGTTTCCAACGATATTTGTTGTGTCAAAAATTTAAACTCACTACTGGTATGGTTAAATCAAGCAATAGTGAGGATAAGATAAGGGTATTTTATACAATAGCATGTAAAAATTTTATTGTAATTTCACTTTTTGTAAGTCAAAAACTTCCCGTAGCCTCACTAGATTTGGATTCTCTCCCATTATTCCTCACTTTTGAAATTAAACTCTCAAATTAAATATTAAGTATTAGAGGGGACAAGGGGTGAGGCACCTAAACAATCCACTTATATTCAGCCAGCAAGTATTGACAAGAATGTTTCTTTTTCAAATATTCAAATTATTCATGGATGTTTGCTCTCTCGGCCACGTATAGCAAAAGTAAGGATAAGGTAAGTCATTTACACACAAAAAGTTAAATTACAATAAAACTTTTACAATTTATCTTAATATATACAAGGGGACATATTTTGTTTATGTATTTAGCTTCTTTCCTTCTGTTATTATAGTATTTGATCTTGTTTACACTTTTGATCTCTTAGAATGTAATCTGAATGTAACTTAAAAACCTGCTGACTATATCAAAGTGATGACAGAAATTTCCCATGCAATATTCGTGACTTTAAGTCCTTGTCAAATAAAATTAAGGCAGTGTAACTAAGTTTATTTTCTTAAGTTTCTACAAAGTGTCAGAAATGTTTTAAAAATAACTTCTTAAACTCTATAGATACAGAGCAAAAATATAGTTGTTCCCTTATGCTTTTTTAATAAGCATCCCAATAAAATCACCTCGGCTTGTTTTGGCATTTGAGTCACTCCAGGCAGAACTGCGAACATACACTTGCTGTCCCTTGGAACATTCAATAATGGCAGAGTTTTTTGCATTCAGATTCATCCAATTTCCACTATCACCTGTTAGGTAGTTGGAAGTATAGCCAAACGTGACTTCCCTGCCATCAAAAATAAGTTGCCCATACACATCATACTGTCCAGATTTTGTCATTTCTGCAAAATATCAACCCATGTACTATTATTATTAGTAGTAATATTATTACTACGGTTACAAATGTAAATTTACTCTTTGGATGCAATATTTCTATCAGCAAATGATATGATTGTGGACCTAAATTATCAATCAGATTTTGTTTTCATAAAACTACAAAGCACTCATAGAACACACACCTTCCACCTGAAAGCATCCCCAAAATGGGACTTTTTTAACAATATGATTCAAATCTTTCACAAAATTAATTGCTTCTTCCTCTGACCAGGCCTATCCAAACAAAAAATAACGAAGATCAAACCATTAATTTTAGGGTAATGTTAACAGAGAGGCAAATTCATTAAAATACATTGAAAATGTATCCAGAATATGATCTGTATCTTTTTCCAAATTTATTCCCTTCTTCCTTCGTTCAGGCCCTACACACATAAAATGTTTTACATACTTTGTTAGAATGATCTGCAAGTATTAGTAGCACAGTGAATTTTTAAGCTGTTATAAAAATTAGTTTTCATTTTTGTCCTCATTAATCCTTGTATTGTGTCTTCTCTCTGTAGTAAAACCATTAAGTCTATAGTGCACCTACATCGCTTTGTCATCTGTCTTCATGTCAGGCACCATAATTTGTGGAACATAATCTGATTATCTGACACTTGTCGTTATGAGTAACAATTGACATACAAGAAAACTCTGTTGAAAAGTGTCTCAAAGTAAAGTACTTTTGAAACCAAAGTTTGGGCTATCCCTTGTTACAAACGTTTAGGCCAAGTATTATGTAAGTTAGAAATTACTTTTACTTTACCTTAAGACATAAAAAGTAAAAACATGTACCAAAGTTAAGCTGAAATAATGCTTGAGACTTTTACCAAAATATTTAGGACAACAATGTACCAAATCTGAGATTAAATTTGGTCTCAACTATTTTGTGAATAGCTCACAAGTCTGAGACGAAAAACAGTCTCAAATCAAAATTGATTTGAGACCAAAACTTAAGACTTGAGATAAAATTTGGTCTCAGCAAGTTTTATGAATACTGTCCCTGGATAGTTGCATGCCGCATACAAGGAATTACTGTTGCCATCTAAAATTTCTAATATTTTTTTGGAACGATGTAGTGGAACACTTTCCAAATGTATCTAAAGTAATTTTTTGTTGTTTTTCTTTTGTTTTTGGACCGATGCTATGAATTTATTTTTGAGGGATGGCTGATGTTATATTTTTACCAGTGTATCTAAAGTACAGTTTCTTGTTTTCTTTTTGTTTTTCGTTTTGGGACTGAGGTTGTGGAATACTATACCAAAGTATCTAAAGTACTTTTGTTTTCGTTTTTCTTCGTTTTGGGACTGATATTGTGGAACACTATACCAATTTATCTATAGTACTTTTGGTTTTCTTGTTTTAAAGAAGCCTACAATCTCATTTTCTCATTGGTCCTTTCACACATTTATTCACATTAAATGCCAAAAGTTAATTATTTACTGTGTGTAGAGTGGATGTTATAGAACTCTATAATATTATATACTATAATTAACTGCACAAAGGAGGATACCTCTTTGGGAGATTTGATTTGTATGTTTGTCATCTGTCTGCTTGCAAAATAAGTCAAAAAGTGATAAATGGAATTCAATTAGCTTGTCAGGAAATGTTAACAATAGCTTAAGGAACAGATAATTACATTTATGGGGTGATTTGGATCACTGTCTGTATCCAGTTTTTTTTCTAAAGCAATTTTTATTATTGCATTCCTGGGCCATAGTGGTTTGATTTTGATGGTGATCAAGAAATTTGTTGTCGGGTCTTTCATCTTTGTGAGATTTTTATTATTATATTTATATACACCTCCAAAATTAATGAGCAGATTGCTTCGCTAAATATGCAGTACACTCCCGCAATAGTTTTTTGTGAAATACTTAAGCATATCCTGGCACAATTTCAGATGTTATCCAGAGCAGGATAAATTAGGTTTAGAACAAGCTATCTACCAGAGGTATGAGCTCTCCAGGTGCTTTGATAGTTATTGTTGTATTATTATCCATTCTTAATATACATTCTTCAATCATTGTACAATCACTTTACTGCTTTTCTTACAAAGATAAAAGCATTTGGACAGTTAATAAACAAAAATCATTTCTCTTCAGACTTGTACCCTGACGAATTCTGATCTGTTTAATTTTTTTTCCAAATAATCCTGCAGTTTTTAAATTACCGAAGTGTGAATAGGATGAATATTGATATACATATTTTAAGTGTCGCTACTTACGTTCACCATAAAGATTGAAGGTGAAGAAATAATAGCCAGCTGGGCGACAAATGAATTTGCCACTATTCCTGTCATAATTATCCCCAACATTAGCTATGACTTGTGCGAAGTTATAAACTTGACCATCATCATAAACCACCTCATGTTCAAGTTGGCCGTGGTACATTGGAAAATTCCTCTCATCTGAAAGTAGGAGATTTCAATAGATTAAATTTATGTGTGAAAATGACATAGTCTGATACAACAATAAAACCTTTGTCCTTACAAGGTGTGCCTGAATAGAAAAGACTTTGAATCTACAGGTATAATCTCCAAATTTATTAGTAGGGTACTGGAATGGTCTACTATGTGAAGAAAGTCCAGAGAAGAAAATTTGGAAAAATATTTAAATATAAAAATAATATCTAGAGAAACGGCAACCAGTTTGAGGGCTCATGCTTGGAAACACAAATGAATCTGCCCACAGATGCAGCTTTGGTCAATTTGTTTTTGATGGGGATGAGGGGTGGGGGTAACAAAGGTCAGTGTTACCAACTAAAACCAAGACACAATAGAAGCTGAAAACAAACATCTTTCTGAATGAGTTGAAAGAAGTGGCCAAACCCACATCATCAGGCAAATCATTCTAAATCTTTGGAGTAGCATAAGCAAAGCTGAGGCCGAAATGCTAAGTAGACTTATATACGTAAGTATCAAAGTGTGGGACCTCAGGAAACACCGTCAGCTTGGCTTTTTAGGAAAGGTAAAAAGTACTTTGGATAACTACTACCTAGGACCTTGTAAGGCAGTATTGAATATTGAATGGTGTTCAATAGGCAACCATTGGAGAGTCTTCCTAGCTGGAGCAATGTGAAGGGTTCAAGCCAGACTACTTTGAACACATTACAGCTTACTAAGGTCAAGAGCTGTGAAACTTTTAAACAAAGAATACAGTAGTCAAGGCATCTCCCAATTAAAAGCATTGGCAGCCATGAGAGCGGCTTTGCATGTCAGATAACCTCTGAGATGCTTTAGATCCCGAATTTGAGCAAAACAGGACTTACAGATATTCTGGACATGCCTCAAAAAGAAAAAAAAGTATCGCTATCAAACCATAAGCGAAGGTTCTTGACCACCTCTGCATTAGAGAGGAAATTACCCAGAATATTAACTTGAAAATATTTGAAGTTATTTGTGTGGTGTTTTTGAACCAAAAATAATGAATTTAGTTTTGTCTGGGTTTAGCTTCAAGGTATTTACATCATCCAAGCAAGTTTTCAACCTGTCAAAGGCTTGAGACACATTCTGGTGTGTTACATGAACATATATCTGCTTATCATCTGCATAAAAGTGGAAACATATGCCGGAATGATATTTAATGACTTAGATGACTGAAGTAGTATATAAGAAAAAAGCACTGAACCAAGACCAGAGCCCTGAGACACATATAACTAAAGCTTCTTTGCATCAGATAAAATAAAGCCAATCTTGACACACTGCAAATGATCAACGGAGTAGCACTTGAACCAGTTAAACACTACGCCATCAATGCCAAACCAAGAACTATTGGTCCATAGCTAATGGTCATGGTCCACGTTAAGCACTGATGTTTGGTTAAGCAGCACATCAGTGGTGGCCTCACGTCTAGCCAGAGAAAGATCAACATCGTGACCTAACTTATACGCTGACTGTTTGATATTCCCCAATCCATTAGAACTGACATAGTCACTTAGTTGGGAGGCAACCACTTACTTGACAAGTTTTAAGATAAAGCAAAGCCTGACACAAGTCAGTAGTTCTGGAAATTGTCAGGTGGTAGTGAGGGTTTTTTGGTCAACTTTTTTGAAATCGGTGGGAACATAACTTTCAGAGAGGGAAGAATTAGCAAGTTTGGTGTTTGGGGGGAGAAGAATACCTAAACACTGCTACACAGAAAATGTAGACCATGGATCCAACAAACAAGATTTTGTTGATGATTTCACAATTGCCCTTTAATTGTTTTCATCAAAAACTGTTTTAAAGAAATCAAATTTAGGTATCTCTGAATGAGCTGGTAGTGTGAAAGATTTAGTGTTGTAAAATGAGCCCCTAATCTTGGTAATTTTAACTGAGAAAAACATTAGTAATAGCCAGCTGGGCGAAAAAAGCAGTTAGGAAGACATTCCTGAGACTCATGAGAAGGGTGTACACTTTCGGGATCGGAATGCAATTCAGGCTGTAAGACCTGCCACAATTTCATTAAAACCTGAGCATTTTTACTGACATTATTTCTTAAATAATTTTATTTATCCTTGTTTTTCTATCCTTTCATTGTATCATTGTTTGTCTATCCTTCCAAGTCTAGTTCGGTTTTGTGGTGATTTCTCCTTGCCCATTTACACTCAAACTGGCGCCTGATGGATTTCCAAGCAGATAAGAATCTGAGAGCCATTTAGCAGGACCTTTGATGTAAATGTGGGAGTGTGTTTATCAAGTAAACCATTTAGGTCACTTGAATATTGTTCTTAGAGAACACTGATAAGATAAAGCTGAACCAACACAATGGCATGGCTGGAAATGAATTCACTGACAAGGACATATAAAACAACACTGGAATCGTCAGGAGTGAGGATAAGATTAAGAATGTGGCCATGTTGGTGGGTTGGTTTATGAACATGTTGATTACACGACTCAAGACAATCCAGAAACCTTTCACCATCCTTGGAGATTGTGTCAACATGGATATTCAAATCCAAACAAATCAATAAATTTTGGCTCACTGACGACAGGGCCGGGATTCACAAAGATTCTTAAGTAAGAATTCTTAAGTCTTAGTCAATTCGCCCTGTGGCCAACTCAAGGGGCACCTTACACTACCCCACTAAACCTGTTGAAAGCAACCAGTCGCTAAGCAACAATACAACAGGGGCATAGACTAGGTCAAAATACGGCAGTGTGTACAGGTTTACAGTAACAAAGCAAGAACAAGCAATAGAAAGACAAGCAATAATTGATACACTTTAAGGAAACAGAGCCACAAAAAACAATTGATTGAGGAAACACAGGTACACAAAAGGCATTGCTCCCATAATTCCCGTTTAGTGATAATACCCAGAAGTCAACAAAACAAAGTGAAATAACAGATGAGGAGAAAGTCAGTAAAGACCATAATTTGATAAAAAGGACGCATTATGTACACAGATGGTATGAAAACAGAAATTTGACAAAAAATGGTCTATATTATGAGAGTTTTTGATTTATTTATTTTGTACACTGTACAGGTCTTATCACGACGGGTAGTTGGAAGGGCAGAGGAAACCAGTACATACAGTTCGCTAGGGTTGTGTACTGTAAACTGCCGACCAACGGCAAGCAACTACCAGCTTTCCCACTTAAGGCTGTGACGGGGATCGAACCCCGGCCTCAGAGGTGGGAGGCGAGAGTGTTACCACTCTGCCACCGTGGCCCCTATGAGAGTTTTTAAAAACATTGTCTCCGTGGCAACTATGTTTATGTGGTAACATACAGATACGGTATGATGTGGACAATGAAAACTTATAGTACCATGCACATAAATGTTCAGTAAAAACTAAGTTTTCTGAATGTCTTACAAACCTTCCTGTTGTGCCTGGATATCAGCTAAAAGCTTCTCGTTAGCATCAACATTAGCAATCATTTCATCTAGTGAATTCTCAAAATAAAATATCTTTGAGACCATATCAGCTGACACAATGTTGATTGACGTTTTTAAGGCATCCATTTGTGTATCAAACTCTTCTTGTGTCACATCTGAAGATATAACATGACACAGTAACTGTTGTTTTATAAAAATATGAAAGCTTTTAAATCTAAAAATGCTAACTAATTTAAAATAACTTCGTTTTTGAAGTTTCAATTAAATTAAGATTCATTGTGTGCTCGTTCCTAGGCTGTGTACAGTTGTGTTTTATTATCCATAAAAAACATGTTTAGCCTAAGGATTAAGGTGTCATTCAGTTAATTCCTGTATGGGATCATATTTATACTCAATAGTTGAACTAGTGCTGGCCACATATGCTGGTTTCTGAGTGGTTGAAGCCTAACCATGTGCATAACCATATAGGACTATGCCACTTCATTTTCTTGCCAGCAGTACATTTGAACAAATCTGAATTTCTCCCAACCTCTTCTTGATACCCCCATTTTACAATGTATTGTTTTATTATTGATAGAAAGCATTCTTCATTGTATGTTGTAGATATGATGTTGTATTCTCAACAGACTTGACAACTTGAGAGCATTTAAGTTGTATGGCAACTGTAGTGGGGGACTGTTCCCTAATTGCTCTGCTGGCCAAATGTACTTTGCCAACTGCTTCCATTGCTGCTGCTGATTAGACGCTGATTAGAGGCAGTATCCTAATATCAATTTTGTTCTGTGATTGTATTATGTTTTAAATTTTTTACCATGTAACCTTCAGAAGTTATTTTATAGGTGATGATTATATTGTATGGTCAGTTAGTGGTTGTAGGAATTATGAGCTTGGGTTGGTTGCATGTGTAGGTGTAAAACACAAGAGTACCAGTTCTGCCTATATTTCAAAACTCTGTTCAGTTTGATGTTTTTATCTTTATTTTACTTTTCTATCATTTCATCTGAACGACTTTATTTATTTCTTGTTATGATATCCAATGCATTATCATGTTGACATTTAAACTTAGACATCAACTGATATAATTTTGACGATCTGGAAATTTTTGTAAAGACGATATCAATTTTACTTGCTAGATGATTCACTTTAGCTATGTAACGAATTTTAATATTTATTTAAAATTTGTACTTATCTTGTTTGGAAAGCAGTAAACACGGTTTAGCTCACACCTGAGCAAAATCTAAATGAGTGTGACTTCGTGAAATGATTTTAGTCTACACTAGGGGATCCGGAGGGGGTGCAGGGGGTTCGAACCCCCTGAAAATGATGCAGAGGGGTACAATACAAAATTATTTCTTGGGGGTGGTGTTAAATTTACACAATTTGTTTCCTGGGGGAGGCATGCCCCCCTCTTCCCCCTAACTATGGTATGTCTGATGTGAACCCCAACCTTAAATAAAAGCTGGATCCGCCCCTGGTCTAAAATGTGGGTTCATTTGAATAGGGCCAAATAATTGATCCATAAGTCTCAAATGCGAGTCTGTTACTGGTGCTTGGTTCCCTAAAGAATTAAGTCTTGACTTTAAAGTTAACCCTTTGTCTTAAACTTTAGATTAGCTTGTGGTGTTAGACTTAGACAGAACCAAATACATCAAATGACACAGAGAACCACTGTGATTATTTGATAAGCTTGGGCATTTATCACTCAGAAATAGATAGGACCAAAGTGTTGCATTTAAGTCCCTTTAGCTAAAAAATCTTGACTAAGTCTGACCGTTTGTGAAGCAAGCCCATTCATGAAATCAATCCTTGCTTTACTTTTAAAAATATAGAGATACTCACAACCATCCTCCCTTGAATTGCCTGTGTTATCCCCTGGGCTGAAATTACACAGAAATACATTCATTATCTATTGTTTGCAGCAAGGTTACTGCTTGGCATTGTCAATTGGCTCATGTCTGAACTGGATATAAAATAAACAGAAAACACTTATCAACGCCTGCTTGTCATCGATAATACTCAGACATTTTCGAAAATCTAACACACTAAATAACACAAAACATGGATGTAAACTAATTGTTTTCAGAAATTTTCTTGTGCATTTAGCCGAGTTTTATGTCAAACACTCTGACAAGCACATAATAATGAGACAGAGTTATCAGGCACTTGGAAAATCTAGATGTTATATCATATTTTTCATATGAAGACAGAGGCAATAAAACTTGATTACACCTTGGAGAAATCTTGAGCATACGCAGATGGCTTATTCGGAGATGAAAAGACAAATATCTCGGAACATCTTCTCAGATTAAAGTAAACAAATAACAATGGTGGAAAATGCTTCTGATTGTGCAATAAATAACATGTAATAATTGTAATAAAAATTATTATGGGTGAACCTTCCTCCACAGTGCTACTAAGCTTGCATAAATGTGACAAAAATTGACCTGTATTTACTGGTGTTTTACCCCGTTTTACCCCGCTTTGTTTATGTCACCATCTTGAATTCCGAGCACTCCCTCACAAGTTGGAAATTACTCGATGTGGATAAATTTCACATTCCGAGGATTAATTCTGAGGCGTTTGTAACTGTACATCTAGGTGTGCAGGTATTCATTCCTGTGGTCCACCTTAGCCATAGTATGTATACTATCATTTGTATGACATTTGATGTTAACAGGTATTTGATGTAAGCTTGAATTTGATTTGTTAACGCATCAGTGACCTTGCAGATTGGGGTTTCTCTGTCACTTTGACTTTGGTCGATCAAGAGGACACAGCAACATTTTATCGACCACCAACGCACATGTACACTTATGATTTTCTTTTACTATTTTAGTTGTTTTAGTATATGATCATTTTATGAACTCTGTGATATGGAAAGATACAACTTGCGTTCCAAAGGGCAAGAAATCTGTGTACCAGTGCAGCTTCAGATGGCAGGAGATGGGGAATTGTTCACTCAGGACTTAGGGAGCAGCCATCCAGATCCCGGGCAAGTTACATTTCAGTCAAACGGTGCCAGTGATTCGGATTTGGAATTAGATCTGAGTGATATATTCAAAAATTCTGACAATGAAATTAATTCCCCGTCAAAACATGGTTTTCAGAGAGGTCCTAATCAGCAGGGTCATTCTGGTGACGGCGTCGCGTGTAATAAAACAGTAATAGATCAGAATGAAATTAACATGCAAATCTTGAAGCAACTGTCACACTTGGGTGAACGGCTCACCAATATTGAAAAAAAGGGTGGGGCTTGTAAAAAATCTTCGGATAAATCAAAAATAAAAAATCCAAATAAGGTTAGACCTACACAGAAGGCAGCTCAGGCTAGGTCGGTTCCCCAGGGTTTGGGTGGCGTTTCCAACTCCACACATCCTACATTTCCCACTCCCGGGCAAATAAAAGCTGATGAACTGATACAGCAACAAGTGCAGGAAAGGCTAAAACAACTGTCAGAAAATATTAGTCAAGGTAAGGAAAAGATTAAATCTCAGAGGGGTGGTTCAGTGGATGTGTTTGTCAATAATAGAGTTAAATGGCCCCACGAGTTCATACTGTCGGGAACTAACAAAGAAAGGATCAGTTATGATCAGTTATCCCCAGTACAGTGGATGGCTGGCTTTTGTAGGACCATGAGAGATCAACCTGATGTAAAAATTCGAGAACATATGTTAGATTATATTATACATCTATTAGAAGACGCTCAGGATTTCTCATGGTCTGCAGCAAAGGCCAGCCATGCAGTGTTGCTCTGTCGAATGGAGCAGGGGGAAATTAGTGGTTGGACAGAATCCGAGAAAATCGAACGCATCCGTCGTGCACATGCGCAAAGACATGTCACTGCTCCCTCTGAAAAAGGTCAAAAAGGTCAAGATAAGACACAACATGCAAGTAAAGTTCTCAAATGTTTGTACTTTAACAAAAACACATGCCTCCAGAAAAATTCTCATGAAACTAGAGGAGTCTTGTACAGACACAGATGTTTGGCATGTTTCACAGCCGAGGGGAAAGAATATCCACATTCCCAATTAGATTGTCGAAAATCCAAGGCAAAAAACCAGTAACAGTGGGCAGGTCACATACAGGACGTGCCCACTCAGATAGGATTGTCTATAATAGTAAACATAATGCTCATAGTATAAATAAATTGCTGAATCTTGATAAGAATGCAGTTTGTCAAGAATTTCACAAAGCACTAGCCTTTTGTAACTTTAAAGGCAAGAGATCTTATGCACAAGTTTTGCAGACTACAACTCGTACGGACTATAAAGTCCGCCATGCTCATACAGCTAAGGACAACACCAAAGGTTGCAATAAGGTCATGGGTTTGAATCCTTTAGCCAAACCGTTTCTTCCAGCAAAAATTAGTACCCAAGTACAAGTGGTACTAAGCAAAGGTACAGATATGAACACTCCTGTAAAACAGTTGTCCACGACTTCGAATATATGTGCAGTTGCTGAAATACCTCTCAGTAATAGATTTCAGGTCTTACAAGATATGGTAACGGATACTGAGGCTACACATGCGTTCGATCAGTGTTCTCTTGCTGCACACAGTAACCCCATACACCATCGCGAATGCAGTCACCAATGTAAAGGTAAACGCAATGGTGAACGCAATGGCGAACGCAATGACAGTGGCCAGCTTGCTGGGGCCCCCACTAACAACCAAGCGCCTACCTGTCCAGAGTATTGGCAGTGCAAACAACAAAATGGGGTTGACTTCGGCTGCGTTCCTTTGTCTTCTATTACTCTATTTACTGGAGACCCTACTTATTGGGAAACTATCCCTGATATCATTACTACCCACAAAATGATTCGTCAGTCTGGGGTCCCAAATTTTTTGGGCTTAAGGATTCCAGTGAACACACAACTCAAAGTTAAGGCATGGAGACACCACTTGAAAGATTACTGGGACCAGCAGCTAGTTGACCTAATCCAATATGGATTTCCTCTGGATTTTGACAGAAATTGTGTATTAGGTACAACTATTGACAATCATGCTTCTGCTAAGGAATATGCACCCCATGTGGATAAATATATACAGGATGAGTTACGATTTGGGGCCATGATTGGTCCTTTTGATGAAAAACCTTGTACTTTGCATGTTTCACCCTTCATGACCAGGGACAAGGCCCAATCTGACCTTAGGCGTACTATCATTGACCTTAGCTGGCCCAAAGGTCAAGCTGTAAACGACGGGGTTAATAATAACATCTACTTGGGCTCAGAATTTGACATGCATTACCCTACTGTGGATAAAATTGTTAAACAGTTAAATAGTATTGGACCTGCTGCTAACATCTTTAAAGTCGACATAAGCAGAGCTTTTCGTCATATACGTATAGACCCAGGTGATATAGATCTATTAGGCCTCCAACATCAGGGCAAATACTTCATTGATCTGTCCCTGCCGTTCGGGTATAAATTGGGTTCATTTTTCTTTATGAAAATCAGCGATGCAGTTCGCTATATTATGAATAATAATGGTCATAATTCAATGCTAAATTATATTGATGATCTAATCTATACGGCACTACCCTCTACAATTCATAAGTCTTATCAATTTCTCCTGAATCTCCTCCAACAGCTAGGTTTGGACATCAGCAGTAAGAAACTCCACCCCCCTTCCACCCAAGCCGTCTGTCTGGGGATATTATTTAATACTGTCGATAGAACCATTAGTATTCCCCCGGAAAAATTGCAAGAAATTATAGATATGTGTAAAAATTGGTCGAAAAATGCTACTTGTACTAAAAATAAACTCCAGTCTTTACTGGGTTCCTTGTTATATGTCAGTAAATGTGTTAAACCTGCTAGGGTCTTTCTTAACCGCATGTTGCAGGTACTCAGACAACAAGCCCATAAACCAATTCTGACACTCCCTACTGCATTTTTCAAAGACCTACAGTGGTTTAACACCTTCTTAACACAGTACAATGGGGTCACAATGTATGAGGTCAGACCTGTATCAGCTGACATATTCCTAGATGCCTCACTTACGGGCCTAGGGGGAGTCTTTGGCCACCAAGTATATGATCTTGCCTTGCCAAAACATTTTATGAATTATACTATCGTACATTTAGAGATCCTAAATATCGTTGTTGCTCTCAAAGTCTGGGGCCAGAGTTGGGCTAATAAAAGAATACAGATATTTTGTGACAATAGGGCAGTGGTTGATACACTCAACTCTGGTAGGGCCAGGGATGACATTTTGGCCACCTGTGCACGTAATATATGGCTACTGACAGCCATGTTTAATATAACATTAGTCACAAGTCACGTGTATGGTACAAAGAATGCCTTAGCCGACCTCCTCTCTAGGTGGGGTAAAACTCCAGATAATGAAGAAAAGTTAGCACAATTCATAAAAAATCCCATATGGGTAGATACACACTTGGATCTAACATTGTTAAACTACAGTATTTGATCTATTCATATATTTCAGAGCCTGGGGCCGCCACAGCTTCACTTGCCAGTGCTGCCAGTACCCGTATTTTCTCAGGCTATAGACCAGCTACACTTGCTGCATATACTAGATATTTCAAAGAATTTTTGGGGTTTCTGGTTGTGGCTCAGCTGTCGCTGCCCCAGGCTACCACGCTGGATGTACTAGCATATATGGAGCATCTCTTACAAAGCGGTATGTCGGTTTCCAATATAACTAATCATATTGCTGGCATCAGAGCTATGTTTGTGGTTTATGGTTTGAATCCAACTATCCTTGCAGACAGCAGAATTGCTTTATTTCTCAAAGCTGTCAGAATAAACAGGCCTCTCCAACCTCACATTACGCTAGTGCTGGATGCCTCACTTCTGTCAAAAATTCTACAGGTTTGTCATCACCTACACCATGCCCCAGTGTTTCAAGCACTGCATTCATTTTGTTTTTTCTCATTTTTAAGATTGTCAAATGTTTTGCCACACTCTGTAGCTAAATTTGATCCTTCCAGACATTTATGCAGGGCTGATGTGATTTTTGGCCATTCCAAAGCTGTTATTATCATAAAATGGTCAAAAACATTACAGGACCGATGTAAGACCACATCTGTCGCCATCCCTGCCTTGGGTCAGTCCCCCTTGTGTCCAGTGGTGGCCATTCGGGCCATGTTTCAACTATTTCCTGCTGATGTGGATTCTCCTTTATTCCAGATCCCTGTAGCTGGTTCACTGGTTCCATTGACTGATTCCATAGCCAGGAAGCATCTTAAGCAGGTTTCCACTGCTTTGGCTTTGGCAAGCCTCTTACCTTTCACGATTTCAGGAGGGCGGGGGCGTCCTGGGCATTCCAGCATGGAGTTCCCTTACAAGATATTCAGGCACAGGGGACTTGGACCTCACAATGTGTCTGGAGATATGTCCATACCTCCTCATCTGGGCCGTCTAGAGTAGCTGATTCTTTTCGTGCCCACTTAGCTATCTAGCCTACTTCCTACTGGGTGTTTGGGTGTCTCTTACTCTGTTTATATGCGTTATTTGACCTTGAACTGTGTATATTTGACCTGCTAAAGGTCATGAGGAAGTTTAACTGTATTTGTTTCACACGCTGACTGTTTGCTCACCATGGGGGACCGTCCTGCCTGATCTGCTGTTTGTAGTGCTACAACATTTATGGGGCCATAAGTTATATATATGGCCTTAGGAACTGGTATCTTATACTGGGTGAATTAACTGTACTATGGAACTATGTTTATTACTTGTGTTTTCTTCATCTGTGATTAGCATCTGGAACTGTATCACTGGAACTTTCTGGGTTTTAGCTGTTTAGGAACTTGTATGGAACATTGTATGGAATCTTCATTGAAACATTGTAGTGATATGAATTTTAACTGTCAGTGACTGATTGTGCTTAGATATTATCAACATCTGGGGGTTTTTCTTGCATCACTGACTATTATATTGACTGAGACATTGTCTTCATCATTTGCATGTATGACAATACTGTATACAATGTGTTATAACAATACTATATACTATATATATACAAACAATTTTAGATGAATAAATAGAATGTATAATCCCAATGTTGGGGTTTTCCTTGTCTTGGGGGGACCTGGGAATGTGTAACTGTACATCTAGGTGTGCAGGTATTCATTCCTGTGGTCCACCTTAGCCATAGTATGTATACTATCATTTGTATGACATTTGATGTTAACAGGTATTTGATGTAAGCTTGAATTTGATTTGTTAACGCATCAGTGACCTTGCAGATTGGGGTTTCTCTGTCACTTTGACTTTGGTCGATCAAGAGGACACAGCAACATTTTACCCACCCTGGCTTTTGGGCCTGGTCCCTCCCATATTATGAACATTTGGCATATTAAGTAGAACACTGGTACTAAGACTGTCTTGTAGTTTCAGGTGGATCTGGATTCTGAGAAGATGGCTATGTCCCCCTGATAGATGGTTTTGTGCATCTGCCTGTGTGTGAACTGTTTATTTACCTAGCACTTGGTTGCTCTTCATGGTCACTTGGTTGACTGGCACTTGGTTGCCTGGCACATGGTTGCCTCTTCTGCGTCTGCTATCGTCGTTTGTGTGGATAGTGTCTACTATTATGTCATGGAATTTGCCTGCCGGGTGCCGACTTGGGAGGTCGTTCGTGCTTCTGGATGGCACCTTGTTAGACAGCTTGCCTCGCTTACATGCCTGCAGTTGCTGTTACTGAGTGTCTGGACATTTTACCTGGCTGTGCAGCTGGGTTGTAAATTTACACCTTTGTAGGATGGGGTGTCTCTTACTCTGTTTATATGCGTTATTTGATCTTGAACTGTGTATATTTGACCTGCTAAAGGTCATGAGGAAGTTTAACTGTATTTGTTTCACACGCTGACTGTTTGCTCACCATGGGGGACCGTCCTGCCTGATCTGCTGTTTGTAGTGCTACAACATTTATGGGGCCATAAGTTATATATATGGCCTTAGGAACTGGTATCTTATACTGGGTGAATTAACTGTACTATGGAACTATGTTTATTACTTGTGTTTTCTTCATCTGTGATTAGCATCTGGAACTGTATCACTGGAACTTTCTGGGTTTTAGCTGTTTAGGAACTTGTATGGAACATTGTATGGAATCTTCATTGAAACATTGTAGTGATATGAATTTTAACTGTCAGTGACTGATTGTGCTTAGATATTATCAACATCTGGGGGTTTTTCTTGCATCACTGACTATTATATTGACTGAGACATTGTCTTCATCATTTGCATGTATGACAATACTGTATACAATGTGTTATAACAATACTATATACTATATATATACAAACAATTTTAGATGAATAAATAGAATGTATAATCCCAATGTTGGGGTTTTCCTTGTCTTGGGGGGACCTGGGAATGTGACAATAATTCTTCGTGCGCCGCATACACTGACGTACATTGCCGAATATGCTCCGAGATCCAAAGTTCAAAGTTTGGGTTTTATGTGTCGTTCAAAAGCCAGGTCATATTGGAAAAGGTATTGTTTCATAAATGGACCTCATATGAGGATAGTGCACATTTAGTAATGGCCAACCTCACCAAAATTTTAATAAAGTTGTCACCTGCACAAAATGGTTTCATTTCTGTGTCAAATATGCAGCCCATCGAAACATGAATTCTGACTTGATAGACCAAAAGACATGATTACAAGACAAAACTGCTCGACAATCGGAAACAAGAACTGACAAGTTACATATCGTGTTCTAGTACCTCTAGAAGGTAAGCATTGAACACTGTGATTGAGGTTGTAGTTTGTAATGTGCCTACTATGTCTATTTGTGATAACTCCAAAAGTAATGAATGTTTGTGTGAGCAGGGCCTCATCAAGAACCATATTTGACCCATACAGGGTGAATATATATGTACTTTTTTTACATAACAGCACATTTGTAAAATGGATAATAAGTGTCAGTAAATACTGGTTTTTCACTAATATCTTGAAAACTATGTCATCTCTAAATGTATATTGTGTATCATTAGAAGGGACATTTCACAGCGCCTCTGTTCGTTTTGGCTTATATAAATGAAGACTACATAAATAACTGAACTTTTGAGTAAAAGATTAAAGTTTTTATATTGACTGATGTGCATGTTTTAATATAGTTTTTTCACATTCTCTCTTTTGATTTATTTATTTAACTCAGAAATCGTACAAAACAATGGATAATAAAAATATCCTCATTGAGTGCACCAAAGAGGAAAGACGATGTTCAGTCAGCTTGCAGAAAAATGTCTTTTAATACACACCTCAAAAGGATAATAATAGTGAAAGTTACATCACATAAATTTCAACTTTTAAAATTATGGGATGGCTTGCTATTATGTGGCTTTTCACTCAACATAAAGTGACAGATTTATTCAAAGACTAGTTTGTTTGCGGGATATAATGCTTACACTGTGAACAATCAAAACTAAACAATGCAAGCCTGCTTGTGCCCCTCTAATGGGCAATGTCCCTTTAATAGAAAAGGAGTTCTTGTTAAACTGAGACAGAGTGAGATGGACATATGTGATTGTTGTAATAATGAATACTTCCCACAGGACAAAACAGGACAATGAAGTTCCTAGATCAGAGGATAATTAGAAAAAATCCTGCTCAGCTGATTAACACTTGACACATTATTAACAACATCGAAACAGAATCAATAAAAAGTTCAGCATGTTCTGCAAAAGCATTGGCGAAAATAATAATTGTGCAAAGGAAAAAGCAAAAGGAAAACTTACTGAGTTTGTATTGACTATTGTGTTTTGTGAATAATAAAATGGATGTGTTACCCCATGATACTCTGAATAAGATAATTGCAGACTTTTACTCAGACCTTGAAATTAGAACTGCAAAAGACGATATCATATGATAAATGTGCTCATCTTGTTTTCCTCCAGTGAAAAACATAAAGAGATCTGGCTCAGGTAAATGTTCTCTTAACACCTTAGATATACATGAGTCAGATTCCACCTCACCACCTTCCTATATTAGTCTCTGCTATCTAGCTAGATTACCATTCCTGGGTCAAGATGTATATGATAGCAGTAATATCAGTGATATCAGTATGATGTATGATTACTCATTTACAGGTTACAGACTTTAATACCAATTCAGTATTCCCGCCCATTTTACCTTTTTTTCACCGAATGTCCAGGATTATTGGTCACAGACAGGATCGGGGTTTAGTCCTTTGGTGGAATAGGGGCATTAGTTCCCTACTGATGGTTGGCAGTTTACAGTACAAAGCCATGCTTTACCCAACAAGGGCTAGAGAGTGTAACTCGGTATAGTGAGAAGCGGGAATGTTATGGTTCTATATCTTTATTCACTGTGCCCCAAAAAGTAAGAAAGTAGAAAAAGTAACAAGTCCAATATCTGTTTCTAAGGACGGAAGACCAAAAGTAAAGTCATGAGTGAGAGTGTGCTCAGCTCCAGAGCTTTGAGCTTCTATGAAACATCTTTCCTTTCATTGGCTGCTAAGATTCTCTAATAGTGAGATTTGACACAAATGCAGGCTCTGTCTGTGCATTGTGAAATCTATTTTTAGAACAGCCACATTTCTTAGGAAAGTGTGATATTGCACTATGCAGTGTTGGAAGTGATGTTAGAACCCAAATAAATAAATAATTAAGTTATATGGTAAGCAGCTGTGGTCAAGATGAACCAAAAAGATATTTATATGACATGATTAATTCTGAATGCAAGTAACATACCCAACTTGATCGTTATCGATGTTCCACATCATCTGTTCATGTGCCTAAAAAGATATAACAGTAAGCTTAAGTGGAAATAATAAAAGGGAAGCAATTATTTACATTTGCAGTGCCAAAAGCTACACATCACTCAGATAGGGCAAACCTCGATCAGCTAGTGTTTTTGAAAATGCTTAGTTTTTATATCTAAAGTATGATACAGATTTTTGCCAAAATGTAGTCATTTCTTCCCTTTGTCATGCCCTAAACCATAGCGGAAAGATCCAGTGCAACATATTTCTGAAGGTACAGTAAACCAAAAGACAGACACACAGATAGATGAACATACCCATACTCATATTTGCGCAATATTAACATTCAAGTTGTGGCATGCTTGATTTTCATATGGTTGGCTGTAGAGAAAATGGTCATACAGCAAATCTACTGTTGGAACATTAGCATAAATCAACAGACGTGACTATTGGCAATATGTTATGTTTTACGCCAGCTGGACATACAAATCCTTGCATATTTATTCTATTGTATTCTGTACTTTGATGGTGCTTAATCTCTGCCAGGCAGACTTAAAGGCCCCACACCAAAATCCATTTCCAAAAATCATCTATCCATATCCACTTCCAATTCCAATACCACAGAGACGCTGGCTAAGTTGGGAATGTCTTATTGAAGAGATATGCTTATAACCTTTTTCTGAAACAGGCGAGAGTAGGGGCAGAACGAACCTTATCAGGCAAATCATTCCAAACTGTGGGAGCATCGAAAGGAAAACTGTGGCCATAAGTGTTCTTATGAATACACTGGAGTTTGTGATTATTGAGACTGGACAGACTGCTGAAGATAGAGTTGCAGTAATCAAGGACTACTCACCAAGGCATTAGTTGCCAGGATAGCAGCCTCATCAATCAAGTAATGTCTAACCTGCCTGAGATCAGGAATCTGAATGAAGCATGTTTACAAACTTTGTGGACATGATCAGCAAAGGAGAAATTAGCATTAAACTAATCACCAAGGTTCTTAATAACAAGCTGCTGGGTGCATAAAATTACCAAATATCCTAACTGGGAGATAGGGATCTAATTTTTTTAGTTGATCATGAGATCCAAATAATAAACTCTGTTTTGTCAGGGTTTAATTTGAGCATTCTTGATGGCATATGCATTCTTGAACATTCAGAGGACATAAATTTATTTTATCAAAAGCCAGGGCTGCATTTTGTGAGACATATGGATAAACAACTGCGTATCATCTGCATAAAAGTGGTATTTGATATCAGAGTGCGTTCCAATAACCCTACTCAAAGGAGTAGCGTAAAAGGAGAACAGCAGCGGACCAGGGACTGAGCCTTGTGGTACTCCAACCATCAGCTCATTCAATTCCAGTTTTAATTCGTTTTGCAAGGAAATAAATTGGTTTTGAGAGGAAATAAATTGGTTCCTGACTCCTGCCATTCTAACAAAAGATCCAATAATGGTGTTATTTTTTTGAATTTTTGGAAATTTGAATGATATTTTATTAGTAGATGATTTACTGTTAAATACAAACACAACATGAAAAACTTTACATCAATAATTTTGGTAATTTTCTCTCTCCAGCTGAGGTGTCAGGATCCTTGGCGTATGGCTTGACAGTGAATTTTTCCTTTTTGATGCACGACCAGAACATCTTAAGTCCTGTTTTTCTCGAATCCGGGACCTTAAGCATCTAGGAGTCTCTATCAGAGGCTACAGTCTTACTGCAATCGTTATCAATACCACTACTTGTACATCACTCCTGTTAGAAAGACTCTCCACTGAACGCCTGTTAAACATCATTCTATATTCAAGACTGTATTGTTTGTGTGAAACGTCCAACATACTGTCTTTTCCAAAATATATAGCATTCTTCCTTAAGCTTAGACATAGTGTTTATAACATACCTAAAAGCCAAGTTGATATTTTTCTTGAGGTCACTTTGCCACTTCAGTATTATGAGTCTGCCAAGCCTTTTTTACCTCAGCCTTGCGTATGATGCTCCAAAGAATTGAAATTATTTACCTAATGTTGTATGTGTAGTCACTTCTTTCAACTCATTCAGAAAAGATCTCAAAACCTATCTCTTTGCAAAAGCATACCCGCCATAATTTCTGTTTTTCCCAGTCTCTCTCCATGGTGATGATCCCTGCTATGTATTAGATTAGTGATTACAAATTTCTGTTTTTCTTTCCTGTATGGTGCACTTAGAGTTTGTCTTTAGATGGATGAAAATTTGTTGTTTGTTAACAGAATTACATAAACACTACTTGTAAGATGTCCATCACAATGAGAAGATGATTCTTGGATTACTTAAAAGTGTCAGAACAATCCAAAGCACTGCCTGGATAATAAATATCAAAGATCCAGATTTTTCAATTTACATACTATTAAGCCATTTTTAAATCATCCAGGTCTAGGCAAGGGTGAGTGCACTCCAAATTCTCTTGCTATATGAATTTTTATCAATAATAGTTACATATCCTAATGTTTTAAACTAAACATGTGGCATGCTGTTCATTTTAATATATTATATTGTTGTTTAATACGTCCAACTCAATTGATTATTTTATATTCCAAAAACAGAATATTAAATTAAATAAAAGCGGTGTATAATGTATGTGCAGTATACTGCCTATATAATATTTTAATGTCACTATTATGCACTTCAAAACTGTTGTAGAACATAAATTACTCACCCTTGGTCTCTGATAACTGCCAAAGAAATGTTTAAGCTAAGAAAATTAGGTGGATCTCTGAATAAGATTGTATATATATATTTTGATACCAGATTTATAATGATTTGTCAGTTTAAAATACTGTTTTTTATCCGATAACATATTAATGATACATTATACTGTGCTCATTGCAAATCTATGTTGGTGTAGTTAGATTTCATAGTATAAGTAAATAATCCATAGTTAATGTTATATTTATTACTTATATACAAATACTGGTGCAGTAGTTACACAATCACCCCCAATTCTGGGGTCGGCAGTTCAAATCTCAGATCCAGTGAACTGAGGTGTATTTTTACCTGAAACTGTGTGAAGGTAGACTGCACACTGTCCAGTGTTTGTTGCTGGTAAATTCCACAACTCTTGTTCAGCATGTAAAATGCTAACACTGTGTATGCCAGACACTTATTCATAGTTATTATCTATTTCTTATTCATCAATGGAGCTTGTTGAATGAATTTAAACATAACTTTAAAACCAGCTACTAATCATCTCTTTGTAGGTTAACAATACTTGCAGCATACATATGGCAATAATATAGGATATTTCAACATATGTGTCATGTCTACAATCTACATATTATATTTGTGAACATGATTTCATCATGCTTTGTTTTTATTCATGTCTAGGGTACTTCACTCTACATTTTAATATTTAACTTTTTATAACAGGTTTACTTACACCATGGGGTTATATATCTTGGTGTATTCATCCGTTTTTCTTATCTGATTATTATTTCAAAATCTTCTGAAGTATGTTGGTCTATGGTCTAGAATACTCATTTTTCCTAAAATATTGTCATGAGTCAGAATAGAGCATAACTGAATTTTACAATATCAGTAGCATTTTTACTAAGCTATAACTAATGTATTGAGATATTGAAGGTCAACTCGGCCGAGTGGTTTATTTGTTCGTTTCTCTATGTTTACAATAACTTCAAACGTAACCAATCTTTCTGAAATGTTCACTAGGGCATCGCCTGACCAAAGAAGGTATTATTTTTCAGGCCAGATCAGGAATTATATCAAAAAGTAGTGAGTGGATATCCATGAAATGTGAATAACACCTGGTCAATTGCAAAAACATTACATTTGAAAAAATATTTTGATTATATTCTGGACATCTGTTTGTAAATAATCACCCCCTGTACATGAATGTTCTCTGGTTTTTGCTAAAATCTTCATCTTTGTTAGAAAAACGTGGATAAGTAAAACATCACCATATTGCAAATTGTTTACAAATGTTTTGATAAAGAAAATTTCTTCATTTCTTAGTTTAAACCAGATGTTTGACTTTCAAAACAAAAAAAATTGTATTTCAACATTTATTATTATTTTTCAGGCATGCAATAATAATTCATTTATTCGTTAAGTTGCACAGTGATCATTAAAGCATGTACAATAACACTTCAAACTGAACACAAAACACAGGAAAATAAAAACATGAGAACTTGAATGTACAGAAATGAGATCAACTATATATTTTTTTACATATTATCTGAAAATAAGTCGCTCTAACTAGAGCTGAGGAAATCTATAATATGAGAGATGTTATTTTTGTCACAATCAGGAAGTAGAGCACAATCTCTCATTTCAATGAAATCATTAATAGTACCAGCTATAGCAATATCTTGTTCACTGGGAACCTTGAAGCATTCCATTCTGTTGTAACAATATAGCTGATATTTGTCTAATGAATATTGTGAACTTAAGTAGTTTAGACTACAAGATACATCAGATTTACTCCCTCTCAAGACAAGGTTGTAACAGAGTCTAACAATACTATTTGGACTAGATTGACAATTCTGAAGAAACTTTAATTGTCGTCTGTGTAATTGCACATCAATATCAACATCGGCACAGAGTAGATGAATAAGGTTTGAATGTGTTCTATTAGAAACCTGAAGAAGACGTCTGCAGCATTTACGCCAGGCAATATACACCTTTTCAGTGATACTGGAGTCAAAATTCCATAACTGACATCCATACAGTGCCATACAGTATGTTTTAAACAGAAAATACTTTAGCTCACTAGTAGCAGAATGGAATTTAAACATTAATGAATTAAATCTAGAATACATTGTATGAACAGCATCAGTTACATATTTGTCACTTCTACAACTGTCCAGCAGGTTACCAAGATGTCTTTCCCATTTAGAGCTTTGAATATTTACATTGTTAAACAAGATAGAGTTCTGTTCTACACTAGATTTACCCATAATAAGATATTTACATTTACTTGCATTAAAAATAATACTGTTTGTTTCTGCAAATTTATTGGCAATGTCTAACATACTGTTTAATGCATTCTTAGAAGGGGCTAACAGGATTATATCATCTGCATATCCCAGGGCACCTGTGAAGGTACACCCTATGTGGCACCCAAGTCTCTGTTGTGTGAAATGCTGAAACAAGCCATCAACATATATGGCAAATAAGGTTGGCGAAAGGACTCCCCCTTGTTTGACACCATTCTTTATAGTAAAGGGTTCAGAGAGTGTATTTATCCAATTGACACACATTATTTGATGTGTATACAGATTAAGAAGCAATCTAGTGACTACCGGGCACAGGCCACGATTACATAGAAGTTTGAACAAGGTAGCATATTGCACTCTATCAAATGCCTGAGAGGCATCTAGAAGCATGACATGAACATCAGTATTTTTATTGTTATAGTACTGTATAACTTCCCTCACAACAAATGAACACTGATTCGTAGAATGGTCCTTTTTAAAACCGAACTGCAGGTCACTAGTGTTGAGGGTGTGTTTATGCCTATTTAATATGCATAAGTCCAGCAACTTCAATAAAATACTACCCATGGCAATGGCACGATAATTTTTTGAGTCATTCAGAGATTTCCTTTTATCTTTCGGGATAGGAATCAGGACAGATTCCAGGAGATCATCAGGCACAATGTTATGGGTGATCATATTACTAAGTAGTAAAGACAGCATCACATGCAGTCTATCATTCCCATGTATCAGGTGATCAGTGAAAAAACATTTGTGACCACCATGTTTGCCAGATTTCAACTGGTCTATGGCAAGTTTGACATCTTGGACACGAATATGATGATCATGATAGCATCTTTTTGTGAAGCAGCGTGAAGTTATTTCCTTTTCAACGTAATTTGTAAGATAATGCAAGTCACCTGTACTTGTTGGAACACTGCTGTAAAGCTTAGCATACTTATCTCTAAATAAAGAAGCAATGTCGCTTCTGCCTTGTGTGTTGTCCATACTGACTGCTGGGGTGTTAGACTTTGAACAAAGTTTTCTGATGTTCTCCCATAATTGTATAGTATTGTTTGACCTAAGAGAGCTAGCGACATTAGTCATCACAATAGCATCCTGGTTTCTTTTCACCTGTTTGACTACTCTGTGATATTGAGCACGTGTTGATCGCCGTATATCAGCGACTAATCCATGATGAGGACAACCACAACTCTTCCAAATGTTGTGCCAAAAAATTGCTTTTTCATGGTACTCTTTGACCCATTTATTCCATCCAGGGATGATGTGCCTATTTCTTTGTGTGTTGGAAGAATATGGGATATTAGATTTTGAGGCAGTTAGACAGGCTGACACTATATGATCATACAGTTCTTTAATGAGATTTCTGTGTGTCTTTTGAGTACACATTACATTATTACAAGATATGACACATTTAGAAATATTCTTTTGAGCTAGCAAGTAGTTCAAATCACTTTTGTATTTGTCCAGGTTTTCAACAGAGGCCCTCATCCACATTGGTTTGGGAATGTGCATGTTGTCGCCTTCACTCGCCGGAACATTTGTACATTTTATATCAAGATGCATGCTTATTGGAGAATGATCTGATGTATTATGACCTTCATGAGACACATAGTACTCAAGCACAGAGTCTTTTAACAGATTAGATACAAAGATATGATCTAACCATGAACGTTCACAGCAGGATTTACTTTCATATGTGTAATTGATAGGATCAGATGGGGGCACGATGCTCAGACCTTCCTTGGACAAAAAATCAGAAAGACATTTAGTATAAGTGGAAGCACCTCTTGAGAAGTCTGTGTTGAAATCTCCCCCAAGAATCACTGCATCATATTTGTGAGAGTCACAGTTGCTAGATATTAGACTTAAGCAGAACAAAAAATCATCCCTATGAGAAGTGTCAGATTCACATGGCATGTAAACATTAAAGATAAGTAGGTGTTTCTGCTCTATTATTATGTTGATACCACTTATCCTCGAATTTGGGATGTTAATGGGAGTTACAGATGCATTTAGGTTGGACTTCCAAAGAATGGCAGTTCCGCCAAATGGTCTACCAGTTAGTAACTTCTTTTTATCCATTCCAGAAGTGCCATGAATTTCACAATTTGCCATTAAATTTTTGTAGATATCAAGATTGTCGCATAAGAGCCAATGTTCTTGAATCAACAGGATGTCTGATTTATCCAAGATATGCTTTATATAAAGTAACCTGTCCAAATTAGACCCATTGCTATTAAAAGAACTGACTATGAGAGCTTTCGTATCATTAGTTTCCATTATGTGTCTGGGTTTTTGCGGCGTGGTGGTATAAATCTTCTCACTTTAACTCCAGTTGGCCAAGCTTCTTCGGAAAGAAGATCTTTATAGTGTTTGTCAGATACACTCAGTTTGAATGACTTTGAGACGGAATCTGGATGAGACATGCATTGTAAATCAATGCATTCGATTCCTTTGTCACCAATATACTGCTTAAGATCACCAATTTCGGTGTCTTTGGCAACATGAAAAACAAATAAATCTTTCGGCGGTGTGGGGGCACCTTTAAAGACTCCCTGGGGCTGACTTTTACCAACTACTGACTTGGCATTCCTTCTAAGTTTCTTCATGGCATACGTAGGCTTTCTAAAGCCCTCAGAATCAACAGATACTACACTTTTGTGATCCAGAGAGAGTAGACTCTGAGTCCGTGCAAGGTTATGGTTAGCATCATGCTTGAAATAGTCAGTTTTAGGGCCAGGGTCACTTAGAACATAGTTGGTTTCTCCTGTGTGTTTGTTCTGTCTGTTACCAACACTATTGACTAAGGTGGAGATGGTAGGATAATTTTGCTTACTTTTATCCATGCTGTTAACTGTAGAAGGCTTAACAGTTGAATTAAGTTGACTGGTGATCACTGAAGAGTAAGTAGTTTTTTCACACAGTTTATCTTTCAGCTCAAGATTTTCACATAAACACCGGTCAACCACTGATTGCATGTTGCAAAACTTATTTTCAAGAGCTATTACCCTGTCCACGACGGATGGTGATATTGTTTCTTCAGGACTGAATCTGGGAATTTTGAACAATTCACTGGATGTGACAGCAAATGTGGGTAAGTTACCACTTTTGTCCAAGGTATTTAAAGCAGTCAGAATATCAAAAACATTTGCTTCTTTCTCAGATCTGATACTAGAGTCACGTCTTTTTGGTTTTTCACCTATAACACTAATACTAGCCCATTAACTGTTAGTGACAAAAAAATAAAAATTAAGTATTTTAAAGATACTTTTTTGATATGTTATGATAAACAGCCATAATGTGATATATATTTGGTCATTTACTTCACTGACCATTGGTGATAAATCAATATTGTTGAATGTCTCGAATCCTCAATAGACTGATTATATTCAGTAATAATAAAAATAGTAATAATAATACATTTGGTGTATTTGTCCCATACTCAAATTTAACCTGTGTAAATGAAAGCCTGCTTTATTTAAATTCACCAAGTTTGTTTTCCATTTTAATGATAATAATAATAATAAATAAGTTTATTCAGCAAATAGTTACAATAAATAAAGTAAAATAATGCTGAAAGGGAATACCATGAAGTTAAAAAAACTTCCCAATTTTAACAGAAAAAAAACACAAAAAGTTAAATACAATAAAATGACACATCCATGTCAATTAATAAGTTTCATCATACAACATAATACCTAGGTTACATTATAATTATTAGATACAGTTACAAAATAATAACTAAAGTTAGAAGAACCATTAAAGAAACATTTTTAAGTTTGACTATGATACTGTTGCATATTGAGATAATAAATATGTTTTTAAATTTTGTTTAAATTTTGTTAAACTTGGAGACATTTTTACTTTATTGGGTAGGTCATTGAATCATTTAACTCCCCTTATACAGGGAGAAATCCATTTTATAAAAGTTTTACATTTATTGATATACAAGTTTTGATTGTTTTTAGTGTGGTGAGTGTGAATTTGGTTGACATTTTTGAACAGGCCACTGAAGGAAGGCGGCAACAAATTTCTATTAGCCTTGTACACAAAAATACATGTCTTGAGTTTAATCAATTCTTTTAGTTTAAGGATATTATTTTTAATAAAGGCACTGTTTGTAGAATCTTTGTACTTCAACTGATTTATCACTCAAATTGCTTGTTTTTGTAACTTTTCTAGTTTACATAGCCTAGTATTTCCCCAAACTTCAACACAATAGTACAAGTAAGGGAAGATTATTGAGTTGTATAATGTCAAAAGAGACTTTTGATTGAGTCTCCCTTTACTCTGATGCATCATGCCTATTCCTTTTGATACTTTACTCTCAATTTGTTTTATTTGTGCATTCCATTTTAACCTTTCATCTAAGATGACACCTAGGAATTTGGTTTCTTTTACCCTATTAATTTCTGTTAAATCAATTATTATTTTGTGATTTTCAGAAAACAGTTTAGTACTCCTTCCAAATATCAAAAATTAGTTTTATTTATGTTCAAAGAGAGTTTGTTCACTTTGAACCATCTGAAAATAGTACATAGTTCAGTATTCATTATTTTGGTTAAGTCATTTAAATTACTATTTGAGTATAAAAGGTTAGTATCATCAGCAAAAAGTATATATTTAAGTTTTTCAGAAGTAAAACACAAATCATTAATATATAAGATAAATAGAATTGGTCCTAGAATTGAACCTTGAGGAACCCCACACTTAATGGGTTGCTTTACTGAATCCTCACCATCATAGAACATATATTGCTTGCGATTTGATAAATAATTTTTAACCCAGTCAAACACAATTCCTCTTACACCATAGAAGAACATTTTATCCAGTAATATATCATGGTTGATAGTATCAAAGACCTTCTTGAGGTCTAAAAATATAGCTATGCTAAAGTCATTGTTGTCAAGGGCATCAGAAATGTTCTCGATTAGTGTCACAAGAGCATTTTCAGTTGAATGCTTTTGTCTGACGCCAAACTGGTTCTTCACAAGTATTTGCTGCTTTTCGATATAAATTATAAGCCTATTAAGAAATACTTTTTCTAATATTTTAGAGAATTGTGGCAAGATAGATATGGGCCTGTAGTTGCCAAAGTCCTGAGTACTTCCTGATTTGTATATTGGAACAACTTTAGCGATTTTCATTTTGTCAGGAACTTTTCCACTTTGAAATGATAAATTACAAATGTGGGTTAATGGAGTTAAAATACCCAAGATAGTTCTTTTAATTGTAGACATCTTGATGCTGTCAAAACTTTGGGATTGCCTGCTTTTAAACTTTGTTACAATGCTGAATATTTCCGATTCTTTTACTGGTTCTAAGTACATTGATTTGTTATAGTTACCCTTCATAAGTGCCCTATGGTTGTCTTTGACCTGACTGTTGTTTTTATGAAATGTTTTAGCAAGTGTAGGACCTATTCCTGTAAAATATGAGTTGAAAGAATTGGCTATATTTTTGCTTCCTGCTATAACACGGTCATTTGTGTTAAACATTTTAGCAACATGTTTTGACTTTACACCCGGTCTAATGATTCGATTTATAATTGTCCAAGTTTGTCTTATATTATCTTTTGAGTCTGTCAGTAATCGGTGGTAGTAATCTTTTTCAACTTTTCGTAAGATATTTATTAGCTTATTTTTATGCCTTTTATATTTAGCCTCAGTTTAATTATTATTATTTTTCAAGAATTCTTTATACAACATTGATTTTTTCTTGCATGCATTCACAAGACCTTTTGTCATCCATACCTGGTTTTTATTTCCTTTATTTTTACATTTTCTTAATGGACAGCACGTATTATACAAATGGGCATAGGTATTGAGAAAGTTATTATAAGCTTCATTAACATCACTCAGATTGACAATATCAGTTTAGCCAAATTTGCTTCATTTTCAAATCGAAAATACTTTTGTTCATTTCTGGTTTTAACTTTGTTACCAATACCTCTTAAACTGTTCATAAAAAATATTGGTAAATGGTCCGAAAAATCTTCAATGATAATTCCTGAAAAGGTTTGATCAGTATTTTTGACATTGTTGCTCCAAATGTTATCAATACATTTTGCACTATCTGTGGTGATCCTGGTTGGATTATTAATTCTTGGCATGAAGCCCATACTAAACATAGTATCCACAAAGTTTTTACTTTCAGAATGAGTGTCATATCTGAGAATATCCATGTTGAAGTCACCACAAATATATGCATTACCTTTATGTTGCAACAATTCATTTATAAAGGGTACAATTTGTTCATTAAAAGTATGTACATTTGAAGAAGGTGATCGATATAAACATGTTATTGTATATTGACATTTTTATGAATAAATGCTACCACAACAGACTCTATGAACCCCTTTTTACAAAATGACAGTTCTTGAATCTTGCGTACATTTAGAGTAGACTTAGAATAAATACAGACTGCGCCACCCCTGCCAAAATTTCTGTTGGTAAATTCCAAACTATATCCTGGTAGTGTAAACATACCAATATCATTTTTATCAGAGAGCCATGTTTCTGTTATCGTTATTAGATCAAATGAAAAATCAGTATGTAAGTTTTTATATCTGTAACACATAGATCATATAATTATCTAACTTCATTGTTATCTAAATTACTAAAAGGTAATACAGTGCAAAAACATGTGTTACAGATGTCATGATCTTTTTCACAATTGTGATTACAAGTTCTTTTTTGACATAGGTGTACACTGGAAATTTCACACTTCACTTTGGAGTGTTTAGAATTGTCTGTTTTAGAATGTAACACTTTCGAGTTAGTCATACTTTCTATTGCTTAAATGATAGTAGTGGCCTCTGGATGTATATTTGTTTCTCTGATGCACTTCTTTTGTGTAGCGACTGCCTGATGCGTTGTTCTGACCCAGCTGACTGAAAATACTCTGTTTTAGATTGTTGGCCAGTAATTTAGTACCGTTTTGGTTAAGATGAATTCCATCTCTCTGGAATAGGTTTTGATTTAGCAAACCTCTTTGTTGGAAGCTGTCATTACTCAGGAAGGCTAATTCTTCAAAATGACTCACTAACCTCATGCATAGTGCATTTGCAATTTGAATGTTGCAATTGAGTTCAGTGTCTTGAACTGGTGGAGCGGCTGAAATTATTACACTCACATGTTGGAATTTGTGTTTAACTGCAGTAAGTAGATTTACCATGTTGTTGATGACTTTGTCTGGTTTTTCTGTCTTGACTTCATTCGTTATCAACTGTAACACAACACACTTGTATGTCTTTTCACAGTTTTCAATCACACGTAGTGCTTGGGTGGTTGTGTAAGCAATGACTTTGTCACAGTTTAATTTGCTTGACAGTTTATCTGGTATCACATTTTTAGAAGAGAATTCCCCAACAAGAGGACATCAGCATTCTTTCTAGTTGTGCTTTCATTTGAGCCACTATCAAGTGTTGTATGTTTGTTTGGCATGTGTTCAGTTGCTTTGAAATCTGACTGTGTAGCCAACAATGTGTTTTTTAGATTCTCCCTGACTTTCATTAGTAGCTTTCCGAACATATTTCTTCCTTCACCCATATTTCCTCTTCCCCAGAATTCATCAGGTACATCTTCCACAATAGGACTGTCACCTGTATCTAACAATGCTTTTTTGAACTGGTCAGACTGTTTCAACATTGTTTGTAATATTTCTTCCATAACTGACATTTTTCTGTTTGCCCATCCCGGGTCAGTCCTCATAGATCCCAAATGTTTAACTTTTCCTGCATGTATTGCCTTCTTTATTTGCTCTGCTAGATGCTTGTTGTTGTGAAATATGTCTTTTTGGTAATTATATGCATGTTCCCGTGTCTTAAAGTGTCTACCGTATATGTTTATGCTGTCTGGGTAGAAGTTTGAGAGTATATTTCTATGTCCTGCAACATATACTGGCAAGCATTCAGCTTTTTTACTTTCTTTCTTTTCTTTGATAACTTCTTTCCATTTGATGTTGCTGTTTTCAAGATATCCAATGGTCATTTTTGCAGAGATTAATTCGTCCTGTACAGTCTGTATTTTGTTTCACAGGTCCTTGTTGATTTCAGTAAATTTGTCCATTTTAGACTCACACAGTTTTCTATGTTCTGTGCATCTATATAATTCTTTTGACAGGATTGAGATCTGTAGTGAAAGGGCTTCATTTTGTACCCTTAAACTGTTAAGTTTGGCTTTGGCTTTATGTTTATATTGAATTAGATCAAACTGGTAGTCTTCTTTTGTCTGCTTCCTGATGGCATTGATCTTTTGTAAGTAGTCATGTGTCTGTGTGCAAGTGGAAAATCTTTTAATATCATTGCTCATTGTTTGGGTACTGACAGAGCAGTGATGATGAGATCTAGTATCACTAGATTGCTTCCTTTCAGCTGACAAGATTTGGTGTAGTAGCTGCTCAACACTGTCCAGTCGGGAAGATAATTTTTCATCAGTAGACCAGTGACATTTGGTACAGTGGCAGTGCCGATTATCAGTAATTGTGTCACTTGTTTCAGCAGCAACTTGCACATCAGAAATACAGAAAACCTGTGATGAGCCTGCTTTGACCTAACTAGGTTCAACATTTATACAGCTTTGCACTGTATTGGTGTTATCACCCTTTTTTGTGCCACTCTGATTTTGGTTGCACATTATTTCGGGTGTGCCATTACTGTCCCCAATACCTGATAGCCCATTCTTGGACTTCTCTTTAGTGTCACTGATTATATCCACCTCATTTAGAGCTGCCACTGTAGGAACAGTGTTCACCCTGAAAGAAAATGCATTCCCAAGACCAACGGACAGGACAAAGCCACCAGTAACTAATTGTTTGTTACATTATCAGAGTAAATTAATTGTAAATAAGAGGAGTTTGTGTAAGGACAATGTTAATATGTTAATATTAGGCTGTGAAAATATTCTCCTTGGTGATCTTAATTTTTACTTGGATAAACATGACAACTGGACACTGAAACTTTATGATATCCTTAAGCAATTTAGTTTAACAGAACTTGTCAATACACCCACACATATTCAGGGTCATATTTTGGATGCTGTATGTGTGAAGGATTCCTTCTCCTGGGCTATTAGTCCCAAAGTTATTGGGGGATTATCAGACCACCAGGCAACCATGTTAAGCCTTATTTTCCCTGTCAGATAATCCTGTAAGTTTCAATGTGTTTCCATCCATAAAATTTACAAGATAAATATTTTAGATTTTAGAATGGATATCCTGAAATCTGACCTCATTAGATGCCCGTATAAAACTGCCAGTCTTCTCAGTCATCAATACTTTGGGAAGCCATCGTGACAAGCATGCCCCAATCAGTAAGAAAAATGTACCAAGACATGTCGAGACTGCTTTCATGAACTGTGACATCCACAAGGCAAAACGACTCAAGAGAAAATGTGAGCAAGCATGGCATCATGAAAACTCCAAATGCATCATTATTCCAACATTGTAGCTGAAATCCAAGGAAATCTTAAGGCTTTGTGGAACTGTTTCAAAAGAGATTTTACACAGGTCCTCTGTTGCTGTTCTGCCAGACTACACAAATAAAACTGACCTTGCGAACACTTTCTGCAAGTTCTTCTATGACAAAATCCTTAAAATAAGATCCACACTGCAGTCATCAATACCATCTTTAGTTACTAGATCCATCCCCACTAAAAATACTCTGTCCTGTTTCACACCTGTGTCAGAGGAAAGCCAACTTAAAATTCTTAAGTCCTCACCATCCACATCATGTGACCTTGACCCGATTCCAATGTCACTGGTCAAGGAGTGTGTTGATATTCTCATCACACCATCACTAAAATTGTAAATTATTCAATCAAAGAAGGTAGTTTCCCCAACTGTTTTAAAATGGCATATGTCACCCCCTTCAAAAGAAGCCGAGCCAGGATAGAAATATCCTTATAAACTACAGGCGGGTGTCAAACCTCAGCTTTATATCAAAACTTATTGAGAAGGTGGTGGCAAAGCAGCTAAATTAATTTATTTTGCGAGAGGGGCTCTTAAGCGTCAACCAATCTGCTTATAAGAGTTCCCACTCCACTGAAACCACTTGCTAAGGATTCAACATGATATAGCTCTCTCAGTGGACAAAGGAAAGGCAGTGGCCCTAACATTATTAGACCTATCGGTGGCATTTGATACGATTCATCATTCTTTTTATATGACTGCTTGCATGACTGGTTTGGTACTGTTTTGTCATGGATCAAATGATATCTTTCAAACTGTAAACACAGAGTCCAGAATGCTCTTTGCCACATCATCTTCAGACTTGACAAAATTAGTCATGTTACACCATTTTTGAAAAAACTTCACTGGCTCCCAATTCAACATTGCATCCTGTTTAAGTATAATCTCTTTGTATTCAAGGCTATTAATCTTTCACAGCCCCCGTATTTTTCAGCTTTAATAAGATCGAGCAGGCTATCTGTCTCCTCAACCCACCCTAAGAAGCACATAGGCAGGCGGGGTTTTGCAGTAGTGGCTTGAGCTGAATGGAAAAAGCTGTAACAGACTGTCAAATCTCAGCAAACAATAGATGATTTCAGAAGCCAGCTAAAGACTCACTTGTTTAGGCTGGCATACCCCCCACCTTAGAAATAACCTGGCTGGCGCTTTTAGATGTCGACCCATGCCTATCCATGGACTCTTCCTTCTTGGACTTAAGTGCACTTGAAGATTTGTATCAATGTTTCGCTCTATAAATTCTACTCCTAGTATTATTATTAAAACCATGTCACAGTTAACCGACTCCACTGAGGGTCTCAGCACAACTATGTTAGTTAACCATGAATGTATTTCTCAAATACGTAACCAGAATTCTATCTTTAAGAAAGTTCAGTGTCAAACCAATAGGGTTTTTACTTTGCAAATATCTAAGTCCCCACGAAAGGGACTATGTCTACTTAGTAGTGAATTGTATCACAAGTCAGTAAATACTTACACTGAATATAGTAAAAAAATCTGTTTTCCAGGTGCCTGTGGATACCAGGCCTGGAAGTCTCTGTCTGGGGCACATCACTCAGGGCTCCTATCAGCCAAACTAACAAGGGACACAGATTAGTGGAAACTCACATTAACATGAATACTAACACAACTGCACCAGGTAAACTATTATCTGATACTGATGTGAATGTAAGAAAGGTGAACACCACCCTTAGGCTGTTTTTATTGAATCAAAACAACCCATACTGATATCATATACATGGGCATGGTATTCCATTGTGCAAGGTGGATCTCACTTAACTGAGGTTAAATAATGCATCTAGCAAGCAGACACATGTCGTATTTATCAGTGGGGCCTTTAATTGGACAAATATTTTGGCAAGGAGACCACTCTTATGATGATTTCATGCAGGCATGTGATCATATTTTTCCAAGGCCCATTATATATTGATAGTTGTAGGATATGCCTTGGTATAAAGGTAGGCTTTGAGGCGTTTTACGAAGGAAACAAGAACATTCCAAACAGTGGGAGCATCAGAAAGATTGATTAATGGACTGAGAGTTGAAACTTGGGAATGACAAGGAAATTACCACCACTCTGACTGTGTCTTGTACTGTAGGAACTGCTGTAGGATGACATATATGGAGCAAAATATTATTGAAAACCAGTGTGGAGAAACTTCTAAACAAGGGTGGCTGTTCAAAAGACTGAGCTGAGATGTTCAACAAAAGGAGAACAGGAGTTATACTAGTGTATATACTGGTATTTGATAGAATTCTAGCTGCACTGTTTTGGATGCACTGTAATTTATGAAGATTGAACTTATAGATGCTCCTGAGTGAGTTAAAGTAATTCAACCGACTACTAACACGAGCATCGGCCACAAGTACAGAAGCATCATGAGTAAGAAACCGCCTGACATGTCTAAAATCACAGAGCTGCACAAACCAACTTTTGCAGACATTCTGAACATGTCTGGAAATGGAAAAATCAGAATCAAACCACACACCCAGATTCTTGACAGACTCAGAAGGGCAGAGAGGACTACCCAAGATGGTAGATGAAAAATATGCTTACAATTTGTCCCTCTGTCTTTTTGAACCAAATACAATAAACTCAGTTTTATCAGGGTTAAGTTTGAGTTAACTGGCTGACATCCACTCCTTTATATCTTCCAGGCACCTGTTTGACATTTCGAAGGCAGCAGATGAATTCTTCTGGGATAGATGGATATAGGCTTCAGTGTCATCTTCATAACAATGAAACTGTACTCCTTATGTTTATCAATAACCAAACTAAGGGGGGGTTGTATACAGAGATAAAATAAAGGACCAAAGAGGCACACCAAACAGGAGTTTAAAAACATCAGAGAGAGTAGAACCAATTTCTATTTACTGAGAATGCTCAGATATGTAGGAGGTCAACCATTTCAAAACAGAAACACCAATTCCAAACCAGGTCTGAAGACAATGAAGAAGGGTGGAATGATCAATTGTATCAAATACTGCTGAGAGGTCAAGCAGTATCCTCGTGACAAAGGTAGCTAAACTTTTGTTTATAGAAAAAGGAAGAGCTGTCTCAGTTGAGTGACCTGTTTTATATGCTGATTGATATGGATTGTCTTAGTTATGGACATGAGTATGTTCTAACAGTTGCTTAGTAACTACTCGTTCAACCAATTTAGATATGAAACTGTGGCCAGATACAGGACAATAATTAAAACCATCTGCTGGAAGAGTAGTTTCTTAAGAAGAGGACTAACTACAGCAGCTTTGAAACTATCAGGGACACAACCCTCCATGAGTGAGCAGTTACTCAGGAATTTAAGCAGGACATTTATCTCAAATTGGTATTCATTAATTATAAGAAGGAGTTTTTATCAGCAGTTGTACAATGTTACTTGTGAAGATTACATGGTACCAATAATTGATCAACTTATAGAATACCAATATCATGTATAATTAAGTGTGATGAACGTATTTTTTGGAAATTTTCGGCCATATTTGGCAATCGTTGGGATGTCTCTCCAGTTCCATGGGTTTAGTATGGACCGGAAATGAACCATACACCCAGAAGTTGTGATCAAAAATAATCCGATGAGGGATGGTTTTGACGACACAACGGGATGAGTTAGTGAGGTATTGCAGGATATGGGTGAGCACATGGTAAGATTTATGTTTGTATCTGGACTTTGAGGGAGAATGACTGTTTTGAGTGCTAGGGATGAAATCTTCAAATATCTTCATTTAATTTGAGCAATCATGTCAAAATTAAGTTTTGGAAATTATAAGGATATTAAGGATTCTTCTCATTCAGTTTATAAATTTATTTCAATGCTTTCCTTGTTTGATAAGTACTTTTATAGTTTGAACCAATTGGTGTGGAGCAATGTGTCACATGGATTGGCCAGTCTGAGTGATCTTTGACTTTTTGGACAGTTATTATCATATTTGACTGACATGTCAGAATAGACTTTTGATTTCATTCATTATCATCTTTCACTAAAAATACCACGGGACAAGTTAGTTTGTTTTGTGTTTTCCCTATTTTGACAAGGGGTAGGGGACTTTTGTCCATGTGCAGGTGAACAAACATGGTATTTTGTCATCATTATTAAGAGGCTGCTGCACACCTTTTGGGTATTTTGACTCCCAGGGGATGGGTGCATTCAGACTTGGACTGTGGCTAAGATGCCTGGCACAGTCACAGGACTATGGGTCAGGAACACATGGAGAGTCCCTTTTAAAGTAAACCACTGAAGGATTTAGAGTTCTGCAAGTCCTTTTGGATTTTCTCTACATTAGCTAATTGGGTTTTCATATATGGAGTGTGTTTGGCAGATTGAGGATTGTTTTGGGTTTAGTGTACACAGATTTAAAAATGAGTTAAATAGCTTAAATTGTCAGTGGTGGATGCTGGTTTACATATGACAGGTCAGTTGTTTTTGTGTTAATGCTAAAATCTGATGCCCAATGGGCATCGGCAAGTAACTACCAACTTTCCAACATGAAGCACCTGGCCCGGGATTTGAACTGGCGGCCTCAGAGGTTGGAGGTGAGAACTCTAACCGCTACACCACCAAGCCCCCGTAACTTCTGATTCAGTCTTAGTAGTTATTTCTTTATTTGTTAATTATTAATGGGTTATTAAAACATAAAACCAAGACAGGCGACCTTTTTAAAATGTTTTCACAACTTCTTTCATGTTCATTAGTCCAGTTGGTACATTAACAAACTCTTTTCAATTCAGAAAGACAGAGTTCATAGAAGAATACCTCATGAAAAATTGCTACCTTGAAAAAGTACCTCCAAGCAAATACAAAACAAGTAATTTAATTCATAAAGTTAGATATTTTTTAATTCTTTGCATTACTTTACAATCTGACTTGACAATAATCTTCTGTGAACTTAAATAAAGGAGCAGTTAACTTTCAAACAAACACACTGTGAAAATCTAGCCCAGCATACTATATTAAAAGGAATGTTTTTAGTGGCTCAAAATGAGAAAAAAAAACGTAGTGCAAAAATGCAGTACTAAAATGCATTAGTTTTTAAGTTCAAAACAAAGAATTTAGTTTATCTTATTACAGTTTGTTACATACTTTAAAATGATACACTGTTTGTGGTTGAAATGAATTTTGTCCTTAATGTTGTGTTAATTTAGAAGGTATTACTGACATACAAAATGTGGAGTAGACATTCTTTCTATGAGGCTTTTTTTATTAGACAATCTTTCCAGGAGGCATTTTTTCCTTGATTCCAAATTAAGCGATAAAGAAGCACACAAAATATAAATCTTGAGAAACCCAAAAACTTTAACACAAAATAAAAAAGTAAGCAATTCTCCAGTTTCTAGTACTTTCAAATCCTGAAACACAAAAGTAATAGCTTACTGTCTTAAAATAAGCACAGATTAATGAAGTAACATGATACACTCACAATAAAAAATTATCGACAGCATTGGTAAATAAACAGTCTAATTTTTATTTTTGAAAGTGCTTTCTGTAAGTCAACGGACCATATTTTAACCATTATCCATTTTTAAATTTTGTGGCAGTCAGATTATATTAAAACTTTTCAAATTTTACCCAAAATTATATTTTCCCATAAAGAAAAAAACAGTTGCACACATGGTGAAAGAGTGCTGTGTATTAAAACCAAATAAACAACCATAGAACTTATTTAGTGACAGTCCCATATGGTATGTACACCAAAGGAAACATTGCAAATATAGTCCAGGTTGATCATTTGGTACAAGGTGTAAAATTATTGAATTAATAATTGGTTTTAATTTACAAGGTTTTATAATAGATAATTGCCTCATGGCGCTTCCATTAAGTAAACTTAATTACTGTCCAGTCCTTTCAGGGCCTCAGGAGCACCACTTGGCCATGATCTATGTATTAATTAATTATTAAGTGGTAATTATAGGTTAATAATGTTACTAATTTTTTATTAATTGTGGCTCTGGTTCTTTTATTTTCTTTTATATTTAATTTTAACACACACTCTTTATTACTTTTTGTTTCCTGTTTGATGTGTCTGAATTAGTAATCAAGTTTTGGGTTTTATATATAATTTTAAATAATTATTTCATATATTACACGTTCTTCATTACTTTCTTTTTTCTATAATTTGATTGTCTAAATATTTCATCCTATCTGCTAATCATGTGTGTTATTCTATTATTTTTATGATTATATCTTAATATTTGTTGAGTGCATGTTTTTTACATTTAACTACTATACACATGTTATTTTGAATAAATGTCAATAAGTTCTAAAAATTTATATATTATGTTTCACCACATGCGTTTATGAGTCATAGCTATTTAAGTGTCAAATTAGGGTCAGGTCTCAGTACTTCGGCTGCAAAGATTCCAACTTCCTCACATCTCCTACTCGATAGTATTTGTCTTCGTCATGCTATTTGTGTTGACATTCACATTCATTTGATCTATGAATTGAATCTGGAGTCAAATTTAGTGTACTAACAATAGCTTGACCCAAGCCCTCCCCCAATCCGACATGGCAGAGGTGGACCGAGGCCTGGCTCTGTCTCGCCAAATAAGTAAACAGCAATCTGAGACTAGATGTAATGTATCAAGCACCAATACCTGTACAAATCAACTAACCAGTCCCACTACCAATCACAATCAACTCTCATCCAAAATTCGAGGAAATTCAGCTTACTGATTTCAACTTTTCTGACAGACATAGGTGTTTCCAATTGTTAGAATCTGGTAGTTTGAAATTCTTAGGTCAATGGGAACCAGTCACTATTTCCTCATTCGACCAATGCATTGCCCTAACTACCAGGAAGCCATAAACATCCATAGATAATGTCTCACCACATAACTGAACAGGAACCTGAGACTAGAAGTAATTAAGAATTTGGTGGTTTGAAATTCATTGGTCCATTGGAACCAGTCACTATTTCCTCATTCGACCAAGGCATTGCCCTTGCCGATATTATCAGGGAAACAGGAAAACCTAACTACCAGAGAGCCATAAACTTCCATAGCCTATCTATCAGATTATGTGCAGTACATCAAGTTTGAGTTCCCACTGCCAGGTCTTAACCGTTACAGTCTTCACAATCAGACTGTCGCAAACTATTTTTTCAGCCCTCCAATATCCTAGACAGGTAACTGGCCCTACAAAAGAAATTGCAAAAGGAGCCATATTGGGCCCATTTAATGCTGTTACAACTGAACATTATCCTTGTTCACCACTTCTCACTCAACCAAAAGGATTTGGATAAGCGAAGATTAATCCTCAACCTCTCATTTCCATATGGGGCGTCATTAAATGACAGGGTCAATAAAAGGCAATTTAACAGTATGAAATTAAATCTAAAATTTTCATCAGTGGATGACATTGTAGCATTCTGGAATCTGAAGATGATGTAAAAAATTGATGTTGCAACAACGTTTAGAAAACAATAGCATCCAGTTTTAAAGTGAACCTAGACTCAAAATGGAGCCACAAACCTGTTGCCCTGATTACTGATTGGTTGAGCAAGGGTCAAGCATAGCATTTAGGCTTTCAACCCTCTTCATACTACCAGAATTAAAGTTGAAAACAATTGCTATGGCAGAGCCTTTACTTGGCCATGCCCCAAATCGTACTTCTTTAAATGACAAATTTGTTCTGACTACCTGATTTTGGGGAAATGTTATTTTCAAAGGTTAATCTGAACTCGTTTGGGAAAAGAAATATTAAACCAATATGTATGATATTGTGAGAAATTGATTTTGGATGCAACTGAATTTGACTATCTTGGTCTACATTTCTGTCTTGACCTAGGAAATAATGCTAATCTGAATTTCTTATAAATTTTAAGCAAATGTAAGAAAATCTTACACCAATGGAAGAGGATGCAAGAGGAGAAAGCTGTCTGCACTTGGTAAAATCATAGTTACAAAAATAATAGTTTCTATCAATTCTTAACATCACTTGATTTGTTCAACACTGATGGTAGCATAACAATGTTAGTTTTATTTATTTATTTGGGGTTTTATCTCGCTTTCAACACTGTAGAGGTCATATCACAATCAGTAGTTGGAAGTTCAGAAGAAACCAGTACAGCTAGTCTGTTAGGGTTCTGTACTGTAAACTGCCAACCAACAGCAAGCAACTGCCAGCTTTCCCACTTGAGGCCATGCCGGGAATGGAACCCCAGCCTCAGAGGTGGGAAGCGGGAGTGTTACCACCTTGCCAACGTGGCCACCATATCAACATTAGAGAAATGCTTTTGGATGCCCAAAATACTTTCATGTAAGTGAGATACATGTTTAAGACATAGCTTGCCTGAAAACGTAAATATTTTTGCATCAGAACAATGGTTGCCAATAATTCTACAATATTTAATTATGAAAATAGATGTTGCTAAAAAGAATTGGGTTAATTATATGATAATGATTTATTTTCGTACAAGGTTGTTCTTCCTTTAATCTTTTTACCATGACTGAAGAAACATAACTCCAAAATTGCACATCATGTTATGTTGTGATACAAAAATTTGGAATAGTGTGAAAGGTTGTTCCCAACATGCTTTTAGTTAATACAAGGGACTAAATTTAAATACAAGTATACTTTGTGTTGTGGAGAAAGGTACAGCTAGTGCCATACTTACCCCATAAAAGTATTTTTGACGTTGCATAAAATATAATACACTGAAATTAACACATATAGAACCTGCTTCAATAGTATACCAATTGAGCAGGTATATACATCTAAAAATAAATACAATCCTGAAAAGTTCCAGCCAAATTGGTGTGTAATTGCCAGATTCACAAATAATTTAATATAGTTGATCATATGTTGTTGTTTTTTTTGCATTCTGCATTTAGATAGTAATTTTTGTTTTTAGTATGTGTGTCTAAAAGCTTATTGATGCTAAATAATAATATGCAAGTACTATATGTGTCAATTTTGTAACTCATGTATGGCTTTTCTATATTAAATATGTTACTGAATGAAAAGTAAAGAAATACACAGTTAGGTGAATATTGGCCAGGATGTTCTTCACATGTTGACCTAGATGTAAAACTGCAAAATATATCTGTTTGTTGAGTATAATTTGCAAAAACATTGAGATACAATTGCCATACCTGAAGCAGCTGATGATACATATGTACTACCGTATTGATATAAATATATTTACATTTAAAGGTTTAACAATTTAAACGGAACAATAAACCTCTCCTATTATTAGCACCTAACTGATCTTCCTCATACAGTACCACTGGGAATTGTCTACCTAACATTATGGTTAACTTAAGATATATTTCAAAATGCAACATTTCACTCTGACGAAAAGTATTGGTTGAATTTCACTCACATATGTTTGTTATTAATTTTCGTTTAGAATAGGTAAAAGATAGCTTCCAACTATTGTATTTTTGCGTAACTTTGATGCAAATTATTGTTTGCAGTATTCCCGGTGGGTAACCCAGGCATCTAGGAAGACAGAGGATGGAAGGTCAAAGCCAGATACAGGCAGATACTTATTGACTCAGATGATCACTGAAAGTCCTATCTCATTGGCTCCTTTCTCCTGTGGCAGGCTAAAAAACCTTGAGGACGTTGATAAATGGTCATCTTTGAGCCTCTGTCTCTCAGTTTGGTTAATGTAAGAATCTTTATTTATTTATTTATTAATTTATTTGCTGTATTACGTCACGTTCAACAGCCAGAGTGATATTGCAAAAGGTAGTTTACAGGTGGAGGAAATCAGTGCATACTGCACTGTAAACCACCAGGCATCAGTAAGTAACTACCAACTTTCCAACATGAATCGCGCGGCCCAACATTCGAACCGGCGGCCTCAGAGGTTGGAGACATGAACTCTAACCACTACACCACCGACCCCCCTTGTAAGAATCTTTAGAGTTGAACTTTAACTCTTTCGCCGCGAGTTTCACGTAGTAAAATGCGTATAAAATGCGGCAGTCGCCTTTCGTCGACATTTCTATGAAGCGCGAAAGTCGACAATAATCGCCGTGACGTATAAAATTGTTTACTGTGATAATGACGTGGTGAATACGTCATTTCTTTGTGTAAATAGACTGTAAATAAGCTGTAAATATTTCGTTTGCATCACATAATTATTTAAAATGCCTAAAAGACATTATTCTGCAAAAGAAACAAGGAATTAGTACTATTTTCTCATTTGGCAATGAACCTATACATGCTTACGTAAATTATTCCTTATTTCCAGCAAAGAGCCTGTCAATCAACAAATACTCAAATTCTATTGGATAGCCGTCGGCCAATCAAAAAGCAAAGAAAATATAATACTTTCATTGGTCAAGGACTCAACCAATGAAAAAATTCCTGTTTTCTCATTCGCTACTTGCGAAAAACAAAGCCGCATTGAACAGATCAAAACTTACGTTAGCGTCGCGCTTGTTATATATGTCGACGGAAGTCGCCAATCGCGCCGAAAGAGTTAATAAATCAATCAGATGAGCCAAATAGCACATTGAGTCTTGTAGTACACAGGGATATTTTACTGTGATGAATAAAGTGATAAATATTTAACGTTGTAAACACCCCAGTGGATGACTTCTGATATAAGGCCTACAAAGATAACACTATTGGCCTGAATTTGGAAATCCATATCCATTGCGGTTGTTTATCAGTATAAAATTATTTGAATTTGTCATTGTATCTCCAACTATTTAAATGCATATGTTGATTTCAACATTTTATATGGGGGCCACGGTGTCAGAGTGGTAACACTCTCGCCTCCCACCTATGCGGCCCGGGGTTTGATCCCCGTCTTGGCCGTAAGTGGGGAAGCTGGTAGTTGCTTGCCGTTGGTCGGCAGTTTACAGTACACAACCCTAGCGAACTCTATGTACTGGTTTCCTCTGCCCTTCCAACTACCCGTCGTGATATGACCTGTACAGTGTTGAAAGCGACGTAAAACCCCAAATAAACAAAAATCAACATTTTATATGAGAAATTCTCGAGTGAATTATATCATGAGTAAATGTGGCAATAATATATGATCATGTTCCAGAAATTTTGTTTTGTTAATCTTTATGAGTAATAATTTGTTTTGTCTATGTTGATGAAATGTTAATGTTTAACTGTTATAATCCCCCATTTTATAAAATTAATCATCAAAATTGAACACATAGTTTATAAAATCATTGAAAAGGGGCTGTGTGATATTTTACTAAAATATGTACAGAGGAGCATGTTCCTTTCATCTCTTTTGTTTCTATTTGTTAGCATGGCAGTATGCCAGTGTTCGATTATTTATTTTAAGCTTTGTTATTAGAGATTGTACTTTTAACCCTCTGCATGTGATTAAAATCATTTATTCTTACTATTTCAATATGCAATTTTCAAACAACATTTACAAATGTGCCCCCTTTTTTCTATCAAAGAGACCACATTAAAGAAAAATACGACACTAACTGATTTCTTTAAAAATTCTTTATTCTGTTAAGTCTCCAACTAAACCAGAAGTATTTTAAACATGATTTGGTAATTGTTAAATACCATTGTTTAAACTCTATCAGTACAGAGTACAAATATAGTTCAACCATTACATTTTGCGAATAAGCATCCCGATGAAATCGCAATGACTGACTTTGGCATTGTGTCGACCCCAGTCACCAGCTGCTAGATACACTCCCTGCCCCTCAGAACATTCAATGATGGCAGAGCTGCTTGCATGCAGATTCATCCAGCTACCTCCACCAGCTTCCATATAGTTGGAAGCATAAGCAAAGGTAATTTCCCTGTCATCCAACTTAAGTTTCGCAAACAAATCAGGCTCATCAGATTTCTGCATTTCTGTAAAGTATCAACTTGGTAGTATTATAAGTTGTATTATTATCACTACTGTTAACAATATTATTACTTTTAGCAGGTGATGCAATTGTCGATCTCATTTGTATATAAATTTTTGACATCATTTTGGTAAAACTAGAAAGTTCTAATGGAGTGCACATATCCACCTAGGAGCATTTTGAATCATTTGAATCCACGAAATGATTTTGATTCACACTACTCTTTGCTAGGCCAAACCGAAGTCAAAATTTAAAAATATCTGCCTACTACTTTTAATGCAATATCAATCAGGAAATGGGGCCTTTGAACTTTTTCATTCATTTTTATTTTCAGAATATGATCTGGAGATTTCCAAAAAAACTTAATCATTTCTTTCTCTGGTCAGGCGCTGCTCACACCAAACAATTCAAAAATGAGTCTGTTTATTACTTTTTAGCATCCATGAACACAAACAATGATAGAGACAAACAGATGAACAAATGCATCCCAAAACATAACCTCCAGATGGGGTAATGTTAATAATGAGATAAGCGTTTCTCTTGTAAATTTTTGAAGGTCTCACTTTCAAACTTTCTTGACAATATAAAGATCAGGTATGAACAGCTCCCACCTTGGCAAAGGAGATCAGGTTTTTTTCTGTTTTTGGACCAAAGTTATGGGATACTCTACCAAAGTATCTAAAGTGGTTTTGTGTTAAAGAAGACAAAAACTTGCTTTTCCATTCCTACTCAAAATTTGATACTGTTTAAGGTGAAAAGAGTATTTATCACTGTGCAGATTTCTCATTATTGAAGAACTCATGTTACGATTACCTTCTGCATGGATTTTATTTTGTGGCAGAGTTTGTTTTCTTGCAAAATACCAAGCATTTATAGCCACCCTTCCCCCAAAACAATAATATGCAGAAGTGGGATATATAATTTATTATTAACAACAAGTATGATGTAATAATACATAATATAGCATCATATTTCAAAGGCAGTACTTACTGTCTAACTCTCTGCCCCATACATGCAGAGGTGCTGTACAAATTAATACACATAAATTTGGCAACAAGGCCCAACCCCAAGATCTAATGACCCCAAAAGGGTCGGGTTAGTGAAAATATTTCGCTATCCCGACCACCAAGAATTTTGTACTTTACCAAATGGGAGTAACCACCAAAGGTGGTAAGCACTACAGTGCTAAATGTCCATATGCAGGAGGACATGATGAGTATGTATGTACATACTCTAACAAACTTTTACTGTAACCCTGTCACTCCAATACTGTACATTCAGTACACCTAGTCCAAGCCCAATTTTGAAGAAAAAGATAAATCCCAGATTTTATCTCAACCCAGGCAAGTTTCGGGTGAGCAAGTACAGTTGCTAACCCGAAGCAGTAATTGCTGTTAAGAACCCAATTTTTTACAATACTGGCTACCCAATTATTGCTGGATGACAGGGAAGCCATGCATAATGATAATAAGTTACTGGCCATTTACACAGCCCAGACTACATGGCTTAACGTAAAATGTATGGATTTATATAGTAGTACAGCAAAATGTAAAATATGCAATAAAATATGTAATAAAAGAAACTGCCGACGCTACTATGCAATAAAAACATGAGATCCAATAAACCTTGTACTGACAATATAATACAGTCTTTAAAGTTCAATGTACAGCAGAACACTGGCAATGATTACTTCTTTTTATTAATGAATTTACTAAGCGTTCCACAAACCATGTGAGTGATTTATGACACATAATAAGTGAATTACAAGATTTAAGTCCATGACCAGAAAATTTAATGATGAGATCGAGCCATCAGAGGCAATTTGAGAAACTAGACTGTTCCTGTCGCCAGAAGGCACTTCCATAATATGACAAGTCAGGAGCCACCCGGATCCGAATTACACAGATCCCCAACTTCGTGAAGTAACACAACTGCCTCCAATGAAAGTGAGCATATCAGCAACAAGATATGATCAAGGTGTAACTGTAGAACATCGAAGACAATTTCCAAGAGATATGCAGTAATCACAGGGGAAGTCATCTTATATCTGAAAATATAATTCAAAGGCAGTAATCTGTCCACTACATAACTGAGGGGAGGGTTTGAAGACATCCCAAGAGACCAGAGGGGTGGGGAATTCTTGTGTGTTCTCGTTGCTTTTCAATGACAGAATGGCAGAATGTACCTGCAGAAACAGAGAGGTCCCACGCTGGTCAGTCTTGACCAATAGCAATTGGGTATGCAAATGAAATGACCACACTAAACCCAAAAAGGAAGGGACGCCAAAATGAGCCTGATGCCACCCGAATGTCATCCTGCACATTTATAGCCACCCTTCCCCCAAAACAATAATATGCAGAAGTGGGATATATAATTTATTATTAACAACAAGTATGATGTAATAATACATAATATAGCATCATATTTCAAAGGCAGTACTTACTGTCTAACTCTCTGCCCCATACATGCAGAGGTGCTGTACAAATTAATACACATAAATTTGGCAACAAGGCCCAACCCCAAGATCTAATGACCCCAAAAGGGTCGGGTTAGTGAAAATATTTCGCTATCCCGACCACCAAGAATTTTGTACTTTACCAAATGGGAGTAACCACCAAAGGTGGTAAGCACTACAGTGCTAAATGTCCATATGCAGGAGGACATGATGAGTATGTATGTACATACTCTAACAAACTTTTACTGTAACCCTGTCACTCCAATACTGTACATTCAGTACACCTAGTCCAAGCCCAATTTTGAAGAAAAAGATAAATCCCAGATTTTATCTCAACCCAGGCAAGTTTCGGGTGAGCAAGTACAGTTGCTAACCCGAAGCAGTAATTGCTGTTAAGAACCCAATTTTTTACAATACTGGCTACCCAATTATTGCTGGATGACAGGGAAGCCATGCATAATGATAATAAGTTACTGGCCATTTACACAGCCCAGACTACATGGCTTAACGTAAAATGTATGGATTTATATAGTAGTACAGCAAAATGTAAAATATGCAATAAAATATGTAATAAAAGAAACTGCCAAATGCCAAACTAGAGGGAGAGATGATGCTGGAAGATACGTGAGACCTGTGAAGAAGCAGAGGGCACAGACTTGACATATTTCCAAACTGCGTTCGATGACCAAGTGCCATGCTTCATGATTTCCTGTAAGGAAACCCCATTGTGGAAAGCCCAAGTCGTAGCAGACCTTCTAAAACTGTGAAATGTTAGATGTGGCGAGATATTGAGAAGAGATGATACAGACTTCAAATGTTTCCTAGCTGTTGAATCAGGGAGTGAGGATAGAACTCCTTGCCTGTAAAGTGCAAACAATGGGGAATTTTTGGAAGCAGGAATGGTGGTGAACATGGTTTTTAATGCAGCTACTGGGCATAACTGAGATACACCCAAAACTGGAATGTTTATGGTTGTGGTTTCTTTGCGATTTTGCATTGTTTTGGACCATTTTATTAAGATAGTACACATATTTTTACTAAACACCAGGTCACCTCTGGCCAAATGTCTTGTAATGTCAAACTGTGCAGAGGAATGTGGTAAGATGTTAGACAACCTCATGAAAGAAAAGAAACAAAACAAGTACAGAGCTTTAAATACTACAGGGTCTGGCAAAGCCTGGCAAGCTTGTACAATATCATGTAGAGTATCTATGGATATAATCTTTGTCAATGTGGGAGTAAATTCTGCATTGATCTTAAGAGATTTTATGTATAAGGACAATCTGTCATCTTTGAAAGGTTCTGTATTCAGACCATAGACTATGAACATGGCCCTAATGGCTGACATGTGGTTGGAGATGTTGGCCTGTTTTAAACCACTTTGGTAACAGAACTCCATAAATGAAAGCAAGATAACAGTGTTCACCTGTAGAAGTGTGAGGCTCTCTGTTTCAAGGAAAGCTATGAACTGAGAGAACATTCTATGGTATTGAGCCCAGGTGGCTGGCCGAAAACCTTGCCTGAGCCTAAGAATGGCTGAGGTTGCAAACCTGGAAGTGGTTGGCATAACATCTGTAAAATAGAAAATACAATTTAAATATTATCATTTAATTTTGTGTGATCTAGGTGGGTTTGAACCCATTTATAATGAGGGACTAATTGTGACAGTCGTTGTAACTGTACTGCAGTACTCTGCCATCTAGATAACATATCTGCAACTTGATTTTTAACTCCAGGAATATGATTAACAATGAGATTTATGTTAAACAAAGAAGTCAAAAGCCACACGTTCCTGGCACAGGTGGCCAGTATGGGGTCTCTTGCTCTACCTGACCTCAATACTTCCACCACCGCCATATTATCACATTTGACCTCTATGACCTTGTCTGTCCACTCAGAACCCCAAAGTTTGAGGGCAACAACAATATTTAGAATTTCCAAGTGAACTATGGTATAATCTTTATAACCAATGGGAATGGGAAGGGTGTAGACACTATTTGCAAACTGACCGCCAAACCCGGTTAAACAGGCGTCTAAATGTACTGTATGCTGTGGTTTCTGATGGTCATAAAAAGTAACTCCATTATATTGGAGCAAGAAGACATTGAACCAGTTTAGATCTCGATGAAAGTTGTCGTTAAGCTGAATTTTGGACAATTTATTGTGATCTCTAAGTAGTTGTAACATCCTGTTAAGGAAATACCTAGCTGGTTTTACACATTTAGTTATATAGAGAAGGGAGCCAAGCAAGGACTGTAATTGATTTTTGGTGGCTTTATTTCTAGATGCAAAACTTTTACAAATATTGCCAATCTCTTGCAATTTCTCATCTGGTATTTTTAATGTTTTGTTAACCGTGTCTATTTCAATTCCTAGGCAAACTGCACGAGTTGTAGGGGCAACAAGCTTGGATTCACTAATTTCCAACCCTAATTCGTGCAATAAAGCAAGAAGAGTATCATAGGACTGGTGTATCTCATCTGGCAAGCCAGTATAGATCATATCATCAATATAGTTGTACAAGTGTGAAAAATGAAATTTTTTGCACATAATGTAGCATATGGCGTCGGTGCAGCGCTGAAAGATTACGGAACCGTGACGAAATCCGAACGGCAACGTACAATCAATGAATAGCTGTTTATGTTGAAGTCCTAGGAGATCCAGATCCCCTGGATCAATGCGAATATGCCTAAATGCTCTGGAGATGTCTACTTTGTATAGTAGGGCTTCGGAACCTAGGGACTTAAGATTATTAACAATTGTGTCGACTGATGGATAGTTTAATTCAAAATACGTGCCTAAATATCTATCTTGAGGAACCCCATCATTGACAGATTGGCCTACTGGAAAACTTAAGTCAACTATAACTCTTCTGTTAATCGAATTTTGTTTCTCTCTAGTTAAAAAGGGGGAAATATGACAATCAAAAGGCAATTTTTGAAAAGGGCCCATCATGGCTCCATAATCGATTTCAGTTTGTATATATTTATCCACATGATCAGGAAACTGCTGTGCAGAAGCATGATTGTTAAATGTGGACTGTAAGCTTTGTGAGCGATCAAAGTCTAAGGGGAAGCCGTAGTGTAGAAGGTCTACAAGCTGTTGATCCCAATAATCACCTAAATATTTATACCATGAGGCAATATTCAACTGACTTGGTACAGGAATTCTAGCTTCCATAAAATTAGGCATTTTTGAATTTTTCACCATTTTGTGTGCTTCTATAATAGACGGAATTTCTGCCCAATGAACCTTTTCACCTTGATACACCATAAGGTCATTCAAAGGTAAGAAACCATAATGAGAACCATTTTGTTGTACACATTTGACATAATCTTTAGAAAATATCTTACTATCTATGATCCTTTGTGGTATCTGTCTCTTCTTATATTGAGGTGGTTTCATAACATCATAAATTTTCATAGTTTGGTTCTCTGAGTCTTGAATGCATGCTAAATCATGACATTCCAACCAGGGTTCATTCCTTGGTTGTACTTTTGTTTTAAGAACCGGAAGTGCAGGTACATCCACTCTGCACGATTGGACAGGTGATTTTACAAGCATTTCGCCCAATTTTGCCCTGTTTCCGTTGTCAGTGCCCATAAACATGTGAGGAGTTTGCTTGTCCTGGTGAAATTTCTTATTAGTAAGTTGTTGAGGTGAGTGTGCACCCAATGTTTGCCCAGTTTTGTTTTTATTGCCTTTGAAAGGTTTGGAAATATGCACAACACCATCAACAATATTTGTTGGCTCTATGCCCAATATTTGCCCCGTTTTGTTTTTATTGCCTTCCAATAAATCAATAAACTGTGAGCCATCTGACGAATCATCATTTGCATCATCCGATAATGATTGCAAAATAGTGAACTTATTTGTCAGTTGAATAGTACCTTCCTTGTTGGACTGTTTTCCTCTATGGAAGGTGTTGCGTTCGACCCGCGACTGCAGAACAGCACTAGCTGGTCTGGGCCGAGTGCGTTCGAATTGAACGCATTTTGGATGAGCGCATTGTGGTTGTATACTTGCATTGCGTTTATGGACTTTTGCAGAAGTGCTCTGGCTTTGCAATATATCAAGGTTATTCGGTTTGGAAGGGTGAACATTTTTTACAATATCAGCATATGACCTGTTATCAACAAAAGTATTGACAGATTTACTGGTATTAAACCATTTGAACCACTGTTCCGGCTTGACAGAAGTTTCTTTGTGGATTTTTTGAAGATCCAGTGTTTTATTTACAATATATCTGGTTCTATGGGTGAGCACCCGTGTGTGTTCACCCATGTTCATTCGTTTTTTGACTGCGTTCTATGTTTATTCTTGCAGTCCAGTTCTGAGTGGGGGAAAGTTTTACCAATAGAAGCAAAACAAGAAGCACAAATGTGCTTATATAGAACTCCCCTGGTCTCGTGGGATCTCTTCTGAACACAAGTACCCTGATTGAAATATGTGCAAGGCATGGATTTAGTTGTCTTGCCATATTTCTTCGCATTGGACAAAGTTTGAGGAGAATTGGTAACATGTTTTTGTGCATTTGCTCTTCTAATTCTGTCAATAGCCAAAGTATCAGAATATGATTTTACTTCTCCTTGTTCCATACGACACAGTAACACTGCATGACTGGCTTTGGCCGAGATCCAAGAGAAGTCATTCGCATCATCCATGAGTGAGATAAGATATTCAAGCATATGTTCTCTAAGTTCAGTATTTGTTTCTTCTCTCATGGTTCGGCCAAAGCCAGCCACCCACTGTGTAACGGACAACTGGTCGTATGAAACGCGTTCTTTGTTTAATCCGGATAGGACGTATTCGTGTGGCCACTTAATTCTGTTTTTTACAGTGACCTCGACAGAACCACCTCTCTGGGACTTAATTTTTTGGGTCGTACCTGTCTTTGCTAGGTCGGTAAGCTCTTGTAATCTCTGCTCTACTTTCGACTGAATAAGAGCATCTTCCTTGAGTGAGTCAAGAGTAGGGAGATTTTGTTGGAATGCCTCTACGTGCTGCTGAGGTTTGGGTGCAATTTTTTCTCTAGGTTTAGAACTGGATTTGCCCTTGATTTTTGTCTTATCCGCAGTCTTTTTACAAGAACCATTTTCGATTTTATCCAATCTCTTGCCAATTTTTTGAAGTTGGTCCAAAATTTGGGAGTTAATAACGGATTGGACTTTCAAATCAGAGGTGATGTCAGCAAGGCTCGTTTGCTGATCATGATGTGAAGATGATTGCTTACTAGTTTTGTCCGAGGTGGCATGTGTTTGAAGGTCAGAAGTATCGAGCAAGGCATCACAGTCAAGTTCACTGTCTGAGCTTTCTTGCAAAGAATCCGACATATTTGCACTGTCGTTGAAAGAAGACGACTTGTGACCCAGTAGTTCGTTTAAAAATTGTTCATCATCTACCTGTATTTGTACTGGAAATTGAACCGTTTCTTTTTTATTGGATCTCAAATTGTACATAACGAATAAAATATTAAATACTAATATGCAATCCGATTAAAATACTATAATACTAATATTCTATCTGTCATAACATTCCGTTAGAAAAACAAAATATACAAGGCAACAAGACAAAGATTGAATAAAATACCGTTAGTTGTAAAAGACTAAAATACTAATATATAAACATAAAAAGAAAACCATACAGTAACCCAACACGTGTAGTGTTAATATTGCACATATAACTCTGTAGGAATTCTTGTGTGTTCTCGTTGCTTTTCAATGACAGAATGGCAGAATGTACCTGCAGAAACAGAGAGGTCCCACGCTGGTCAGTCTTGACCAATAGCAATTGGGTATGCAAATGAAATGACCACACTAAACCCAAAAAGGAAGGGACGCCAAAATGAGCCTGATGCCACCCGAATGTCATCCTGCATTATGGATAGATTTTGGTAAAATTTCAATGAAATATTAAAAATGGCACAATAAATTTTGTGGTGATCTTGGACACCATTCAAATCAGCAAATAACTTTTTGTAATGGTGTGATAGACCCATTTTCAGCATTTTTATATTTCTTGGCAAAAACAGAGCATTTCCAGAATAGCGTCTATTCCCTTAACAGATACTATGACCTGGAACTGGAAAATATAGGCATAAAAACAATCTCCTTTGAAGATGCCTGCAATCTGTGTCTTTTTTCTGATTAAAATTATATTACTGTACAAGTGGTTATTTTTAAGTGGAATTAATTTTTGCTATATTAGCAAATAATTACAGAATGCGAAATTATCTTCTCGCTAATATTTATATACACTTAAGGTCATCACAAATAAAATATTACAAAGTTATTTTATCCATACATAAGTGTAATGAAGCACATTTACAAGTGTGCTAATTTGAGGAAGCATTATTTATATCCCTGACATTCCCTGATATTGGCACAGGAAATACACATTTTTGTTATGAAATTTAGCCAAGTATAAAACAGTAGAAAACAAAGTGAGATGAGTCAGCAGCAGAAATAAATCTGGCAAGAAACTCCCATTACATAATCGCTTTACAAACATGTACTCATCTTTATTTGTGGGGGCTGCGGTGGCAGAGTGGTGACACTCTCACCTCCCACCTCTGAGGCCGATGAGGGTTCGATACCTGGCATGGCCTCAAGCGGGAAAGCTGGTAGTTGCTTGCCGTTGGTCGGCAGTTTACAGTACAGAACCCTAGCAAACTGTATATACTGGTTTCTTCTCCACTTCCAACTACGTGTCATGATATAACCTGTGCAGTGTTGAAAACGACATAAAACCCCAAATAAATAAACAAATCCTCTTTATTTGTGTTCTATATACTAATAGCTTTGTTTCTCTCAGCCAAGGGCCTTGTCAGACTGCATATGCCATAACCACAAAAGCCTAATCTTCACTGCCTCATCTGGCTTGAGTTGTTTCAGTGTTTGGTTATCTAGTCTGCATAGTACTATGAAAAGAGGTGTTTATGCTTTCAAGTGTTCATTCCCCTCCATCACAGTACACATCATGATTTGTGTCCTTGACTACTGTGAAATGTTCAGGGTTTTTTACATACACAAATTTGTTACATTTCATTTTCATGTTACATACACAACATTTTCCTAGCAAAATTTAATCTTTGAGCAGGTTTATCAATAAAGTGAAATTATCTTTGTTTTGCTCAGGACTGGATCATTTTTGCATAAGTGCAATGATGAGGCTGAGAAAGATTAATAAAATAAATGGGAAGTTTTTTCCTCAATTTATACATCCCACTAGATTGCACTTGTCAATTACAGAGCTGCAAGTCTTCTTTCATGTTATTGCATTTCGTGTCATAACATTTCTTGTATTTGGATTGGATTGCTTGGAAATGTTTATTAGAGTCAATTGTGAGTGTAAGCCTTTGTTGTTATTTTTACCTATAATATAATACTTTTCACTGTGAAACTTCATTTTCGAAAAACCGGGCTTCTATGTTCATTCACGAACTTAAGTACCCACAAAAATAATCACTTATACAGTATTTATTCTTATTATACATTCTACAACAGTGATAATTGCAAAATATTGCCATAAACAGTTTACTGCAGTGCTAAAGCTACAACTACATGGATATATTCTTAACCAAAACCGATTTCTCTACAAACTTTAGCCCTGGCAATTTTCTAAATAGTACTCCCGATGTTATACTGGAGAAGTATAAATAGAATATAAAGAAATGATATATATTGAAAATATTTTTGAAAAATTGTTACTCACTTTCACCATATATAGAGAAGGTAAAGAAATAATAGCCACTGGGTTTGCAAATGAATTTATGACTATAATAGTCATAATTATGCATAACATCTTTCAGGATATGTGACATCTGAAAAGTTTCACCCTCATCAAAATGTACGTCTAGTTGAAATTTGCCATGGAACATTGGAAAGAGTTTTCTTTCATCTGAAAAGTAACATACTTCATCTAATAAAATTAATACAGCCTTAAGAACAAATAATTTATGATGAGAAGCAGTGTTCTGAAAGACTCAAATCCTCTCCTGCGGATCATCCTGAAAATATACAAAACAAATCTGGCGATTGAGGCAACATTGGTCAAGTTTGTTTGATGCTAGCGAGTTATGAAGAAATTCTCAGTTTTTTTAACTTCTAATTTCCAACTTCTGATTGGTTTACAATCCTATATACCTTCCTTGCATTTTATATATAGTCTTCTGCACTGTAGCCTTTTGTATGCAAAAGGTATGACATGGGTAAAAATTTCTTTGAAACTAACAGTCTTTCAGTGAGACTGAATTTCTGGTAGACCTCATCATGGGTGAAAAACTGACCCTAAACATGATGTATCGTTTTTCAGGTATAAAGGAGACATATACCAATTCCTAAAAATAAATGTCATTTTTGCCGAAGTGGGATGCTCTAAGATTCCATTCAGCAACTTAGTGAGTCATGAAAGTAAATAATCCTTGTAAAGTGTCTAACTGGCACTTTTATGATCTTCCATTTGATGGAATCTAAGTTGCAGCGATTCAAAGCCCTAAAGGGGGGTAAGCTTTTTGCATACCTCAAATTTTAAGTCTCTTTCTGGATAATTCAATAGAAGTGGAATCACATTTGTTACAAGGTAGATCGTTCAATAGTCTTGGAGGATCAATGGACAAAAATGAGAGGCAAAGGCCGAAAAGTATGTCTCCATGTGCAAGCTGCAAAGCAATCAGAGACACTGTAAAGCATTGAGAGCTCCATGCTTTTGTTGAATGACCTTGGTTAGAGAAATGTCTAGCCACTGGAGTTGAACCTTGGATTTTTTGTTGTTGTTTTGAACACTTCTAAAATACTTTGAAGGCCACATTTTGAACGATTGATGAGATAGATCAAATTACTTAATTTACATGTAATTTGTTTTTTTTTTAGGGTGGAACATTTTTGCACAAGAATGTTCTTTTGTTGGAGAAGGTAGTAACTGTGTTGGCCTTCAACTCTGGCTTCCAAGTAACTGGATTACAGGAGCACGCCACAACTCCCAGCTGTGTAACAATTTTTTTAATTTTTGGACAGTAAGTGCATTTACCCAGTCTCATACAAACTTGGGTAATGACTCTAGGTTTGAGGGGTTTCTCTTTGGGTGGGAGTCTGATACTAGCAGATGTGAATTTGTCCCTTAAACTAGGGAGTCTTCTAAACCCCATTATGGGTGAATCAGGGGAAATGGTGTTTAATTCCTCTGTATTTTGGATAATGTTCCAGTTATCCCCAATAAGCTTGGTGAAAAATAATAGTTCAGAATAGAGAGTGTAAGTTTTTATATGCATATGTAAAATAGCATTTTCACACCCAAACCAAAAACCAATGTCCCTACCAAGTTCATATTCCTCTGGGTTTCTGAGTGACAGAAATTTCCCGCTGCTCAGAATTGCTGCCAAACATCATATTAGCAACAAGTCTCATGTAATCAGATTAGAATATTTGTGATATGTTGGCTACATATTCCATTATCCCTAGAGACTGTACTTAGAGGTTTCATATATTTTCAAATTGTATATATCCCACAGCCAACAATAAGGGAATTTGACACAATGAGATACAGATGAGATTAGTATTTTTTTAGAACTAACTTTTTAAGTCATTTATATGTACAGGAGAAATACCACTTAAGAAGGAAAACTGTTTAGCATGACAAAATATTAATTGATATTTTTATTAATTAAAGTACTGCTTTCGATGGGGATATCACACAACTTGATATGGCAAAACTAATAATCAGTTTCATCATCCATAAAGCTTCGAGATTTGAAAATATGTCTCATGTGTGGTAGCAGGAAAAAAAATGATTAGAGCAAGTCATAAGTAACAACTTAGTTAGGAAAATGTCTCCTGTAATCAGGGTAGAATATTATTGATATTTTGGCTATGTGCTTCCAAAATACCTACTAATAGGGGTGTCTAAGTGTTGTATGTTATATAAATCAGTTTATTGTATAATTTATGATCATTATATGAATATTGTCAACATAAGGTCACAATAAATTTTATTCGTTATACTAAAGGAAGTTTACACTGTTGACAGATGTTACAAAATCCTAACATTAATTTGGGTTGTATAGGTCCCTGTACATAGATCAAGTACAATGTGTGTTTCAGGCCCTGGTCCTATTACTTAGAAATCTTCCAATAATACTAAATTATCAAGATGTCATACAAACCTTCCTGTTGTGCCTGAATATCCGCGATTAGCTTGCCATCTGCAGTAATCCGTTGAGTCAGTTCGTCTATGGAACTCTGAAACGTTGGTGTTAAAGAGGCCATAGTGGATGACAGAATGTCGATGGACTCTTGAAATGTGGTTACTGCTTCATTGAATTCTTCTTGTGTCACATCTGAAGATATAACATGATACTTTAAGCTTTCTAATATAAAAATATGAATGGTTTTCATTTCTCGAAGTGCAAAAATGTTGCAAAATAAGGCTTCTTATTTAAAGTTTCATTTAAGTTAGGATTAGGTTTCCAAAAGACATATTATGTCTAAGTATTGGGACCAGCCTTAAAGTGTAGGTCAGTTTGTTCATGTGGGGAGATCACCAATCGATATCAGTAGTACTGACCATATACACTGGTTTTTGATTGGTTGAAGAATGGCCATGTGATGTATCTGACCATATCTCTCCCATGTAATTACCAGAAGAACATAAGACCATAGGTGAATATCACCCCTTCCTAATATCACCATATTAACATTGTATTGTTTTATTATTGTCCAAAAATATATCTGAAGTATGTCTTGCGGGCATGGAGTTGCATCATCATTAGACCTGACAACTTCAGAGCTTTTGACAGTTTCACATTTGAGTTGCTACTTCAGTGGTGGAGTATTCTCTTTTTTCTGTCTTGGTCAGATCTACTTTGTCAACTGCTTGCATTGTTTGTGCTGATGTCATCATTAAGTAAACCATATCATAATGTCTATTCAGTACTGTGGCTGCATTATAGTTTAAATTTATTACAATGTAACCTTCAGTGGCTAATGCATAGGTTATAACCATATTGTGCGGTTACCCAGGGACTGTAACAAGTAACAGCTTAGGTTGGTTGCATGATTGGGTAAAAAACCAGGAGTACCAGTTCTGTCTACCTGTGTTCTATTCAGTCAAATGATTTTATATTTGTTTCACTTCTTTCATAACCTGATCTGTAATATTTTGAAGTATTTTGCTCAATTCTTATGTTATCAGATACATTTTCATGTGGGCATTTAAATTTTAACTTTAACTGATACAATTTCGAAAATCTGGCAAAATTTTTCAAAAGAAAATATAAACCTTTACTTGTAAGGTTCTTAACTGTTGTCTTGTACATAATGTCAATATTATTTCATCTCGTTTTGGCCAGTTGCTGGAATTTTGAAAATCTTTGAACATTTTTTCCCTTTGCTTCGAAATGTTAAAAATCAGCATTACTGTTGGCTTTCATTTTATTCTATAAGTTTTAATAGAAACACATTGCCTTCTAGATCTTCTATCCTTCATTGCTTACCTATATAATGCTTGCAATTAAAATGTTGTTAGTAATCATATATACCTATTAATCTCTCTTTATAGGTTTTACCACTGGGCTCCCTCCTTTTTGGTGATTTAGATTCTCAAAAAACTCTTCAAAATATTCTAAATAACCAACTTCCAACTATAGTCTGGTTCGATTGTTAATATCATATAAAATAATTCATGTGCATATCCTCCAATCAAGGACATCATGATTCTATCGGTCACGGCTAAGCTTATTTTATGTGTTTTTTTTTTGTTTTTGTAGTGCTCATTGGTTGGATCTTTTCTTTGATTCAAGGGATAGCTGTTTTAGGGCACCCCTGACCTCTGTCAATAACATGGATCCCAGAAGATTTAAACACAAATAATGGACATGAGGGAGAAAGGGGACTGGAAGCAAGGAGCATTTGCAAAGCTAAAACTGGTCAAATCATTTGATTAAACAAAATAGGAATGTAAAGAATGTGAGGAGCCAAATTTTCTCCTGAAGTTTTTTTTTCATTTAATGAACACATGAATATCTGGATGAAGTTTTTTTTAAGTGTTGAATTTTTTCTTTGATTGGGGAGCAATATTTGAAATTCGCTAAACTGCAAATGTGCAATATTTAGTTGTGTAAACAACTAACAGACCGAATGGAGGAAGATTTAACTTGTGTCAGAAACATATCCCATCAACTTAGTTTTTGACAAATGTGGTGCTGTTTGTTCTCAAGTTCTCAACCATATTTTGCTGGAAATTTAACCACTGACACTGAAGAGTTCCGAAAAGTTTACCAGTGCAAACAGTGTAGATGATCTGTTTCCTGGTATGAAGTAATTTTCAAAGATATATCTTCCTCTCTGACCCATGCTCGGGGACATACCTTCTTCTCAACAGGCACATCAAAGGCACAAATGGGGAAACAAATGTTGAGCACTCAGTTCACAAAATTTTAATTAAACTACTCCAAGAAAACACCAAACTAATATCACAACAAAAAAATGTCAAATGAATTCAAATGTAGGTAAGGAAAACATAAAGATTCTTTTAAAAGAAAATGATCTGATGAATTTATTTGGTTTCACTTTGCAAATAAATTATAACATGTGTTCTAAAATGGTACGCTGTGCAGTGACCTTATACAGGTCTTTTGCACAATGATTGAACCGCGAATATAGAACGGTAAATAAAATAATACTGTTGAATTATGGGTGCATCGTCCCTTCGCGTACAAATGTAAACAAACAACTCGCGGTAAAATAAGTAAATAACATTGTCATTTTTGCTTGATTTTAACAAAACATATTGTTTCAAAGCTCACAACAAAATAAAAGCATCTACAATGACAATCGGTGGATATTTTTTGACTATTTCTGTGAAAATAGAGTAACAAAAATACTTGTTTTTTACCCTAGATATCACTATGCATGTTTAGTTAATGGAACAGCCAACATGGCGTTGGATTTGGGGAAAAGCAATGGATTTTTGCGTAAGATTTACTGCTTATTTTGAACAAAATATCATGTAACCATTTTAGAATAGGAATAAAAGACAAATTATCGTGCTTTATGATGGTTTTAAACTATCGGTCTGCTATATTAAAGCACTCAGCTCTTCGGGCTTTGTGGCTTTAATATAGCTGATCGATAGTTTAAAACTGGGCTGAGTGCTTTAATACAGCAGACCTATAGTTTAAAACCATCATATAGCACGAGAATTTGTCTTTTATTCCTATAATAAAACAATATTAGTAACAACTGATCTACAATCACAACTTTTCAAACATTTGTTCAGCAAATTTTCAACTTCATACAAATTTTAGCTTTGCAAGGCAATCCTAGCATTATCCACTAGCATTATATACAAATTGAAAAAAAAAGAGGTGGAACAAAATTTTACAAGGAAAGGATATTTTAGATACTCCAGCCATTTTAATTGCATGGTTACCAAAATTCATTAGTTTGAGAAGTCAGAATCAAAGAAATGATGCTTAAGAAGTGTGAAAGTTGGAGACTGACAGTTTTTCATTTGTCCTTATGCTAAACACTGCACAAATTCTTTCACACAAATGTCTAAAAGAAGCACAAACATGGAGAATGTGTTTGTTTCTTGAACTAAATGGGACCTGTAACACAAGGAGACAGCCAGGCACACAAGGTTATAATTTTATTTTTAATAAGCAAATAAAATTTCAAACAACATAGTTCTTTAACTTAATTTTTGTGCATATAACCTTGTACATCAGTGTGTCATCTTTCACCTTTGACCCAGCTAATATTTTTATCCACAAGAATGGTTATACTGACAAATTATAGTCCCATGACAGAGGTTTTTATCATGCGGTAACCGTTTGTAAATTAATTATGTCTCATTGTTGAAAGGACTTTTTCAATAAAGAAAGGTAATTGGACTTTATATAGAACAGAGTGGTTCAGTATGTAGGTTACCCTTTTTTGACATTGGATTCTCAACTCTGTGTATGGCTTATTACTGACAAACCAAAACACATACAAAACTTTCCCTATCCTATTTATGCAGTTTGTAGCACACTGTGGTGTGATAAACAAATAGACCATATAAAAATTGAAGAAAAAAGTAGTTTTAAATATACCTCTTCTATTTCTAATATGATATTAGCTCAGTGACTTTACTGCGAGGCTTAGTATTTGCGGAGAACAGCATGGGACCCAGGATTGAACCTTGAGGGACACCATACATAAGTTACTGTTCTGAAAGGACTGAACCAATCGTGATACATTGGTAATGGTCGATGAAATATGATAAATGGTATTGAGAAGTAATACTAATAACAATATTGCTTAATTTACAGATGATCTTACATTAAGGTGGGATACTGTAATTCCATTTTACTGTAAAGTTCTGATTTTAGCTTTACCTGGCCAGTATAAAACTTAATTATCACTAAAATATGAAGCTGTGAGTTTTCACAAGCAAATAAAAACTCCAGTTATTGATATTAAGGGTATCACCTAGGAGACACAGGTAATCGGATCATTACTCAATATGTGTAACTCTGAAAAATTTATTGTGTAGTATTTTGAAGGGAGCATGATGTATTTAAATTTCAGCATGTTTTACTTTTCAAGAATAGATATATACTTACAATCTTCTTCTTGCCTTGAAATAACTTTAGCATTGGATCTGCTGAAATTACAAAAAATACTTGAACCAATACAGAAAATTACAACAGAACAGGGTGAGATTTATGTTAATAGCTCAATGAGTCATTTTGTTATCCCTTTATCTTTAAACTAGCGATTTTTTCTGAAATTTGACTCGCTGTCTTTATTAGTGAATAGTCTGCTATCAGTTTAAGAGTGAACTCTGTTAACAATGAGAGACTTTGACCGAATACCTAGTGTGAACTTAACCATATGTTTTCTATTAATGTGGCTAAGTAATTCAATTATGAGCCAATTTGTCCCAGATCAAAGGTAGTCTCAACAATAAAATAAAGTGTCGTTGAATGTATGTTTTAAAATCTGAAAATAAATGTTTATACAGGAGGTGTTTGGTTCTATATTTGCAACCATAAACTGATTCATACTTTTGCAGCTCATGATAGTTTCATCTTACAAGCACAAGAGAGACAGACCCCCACTAGACAATGAATCAACTCAAATTAAATGCATTGAAATGTGTGTTGTGAATCAAGAAGTTTAATTTTTATAAAGAATTAAATTATTTTATTTTTAATTGCTATAGGTTTATGTTTGCTTTGTAATGTTTAATCAAAATTCAGAATATTGTATATCGATTATATAATGAACAAAATCATATATCGTTTGGCATTTTTATTTCATTTCATGAGTGATAATAATTGCCTTTAAATTGATACACATTTTCTATTTCTGATATGTTTTTTTAAAATTTGTTATCTGAGAATATTATACAATAAAAACTGACATATCAAAGTTTTAACACCCAGCCTCTTAGGGTTTAGAAGTCACTTTATATAGAAAAATATGTTGGATATATTTCAGCAAACACAAAATAAATCATTAATAATTTGGTGTTGATCATATTGTACAAACAGTTTCAGTAACCAATACCTTTTAAACAACAACACCTTTCTGTATTCCCATAGTTCCACAATTAAATTATTAAGAACCTTGGTGGCTTTTCGTAATATAAAAGAATTTCATTTCATTATCTGATATGTCAAAATCGACCATTTTGCACTATACTGAGCAAAGTAATTTCTTATTATCTCAAATTTACTGCATATACATATGAAATGAAATTCAGATTCAACTAATTTTGAATTACATAAAGTGCGTAATGTTTTTTCCAATGGGATATTTCTGTGAAGATCTGTTTCCGATTTAAGAAAAAGTAAGTATAAGTGAAGTATATAATATTATATTAAATACATCACCTAAAATACTATTAACAATACACAGGCGGGAGAGGAAGAGCAATGAGACACCAAATGTAGAAAAATTCAGTCATCACTAAGAAACAAAATTCCACAGCCACACCAGTATTAAAACTCTTTTCAACTGATGGCCACTCTCACAAATACATGGGATTCAGTGTAATTCAATGGCTTGGAAATAGCATGTTAGCAGAATGTTTGAGAAGTCACAGAACCCAGGAACACAATCAAATTTGGGCTATCCCAGCTATGTATAAAATAATATAATCTTATTGTTTTTTTTGTGTCCATACACCACTCTTCTTATTTTACTATCTTATTTGCATAGTCTATTCCAATATCTTAATGCCTCAAGTCTAAATATATATTCTAGAAATAGCCAGACAGAATCGCCTTGTAAGCATAGGTTAACCATAAATTTATATCCTCAAAGCCTTGTTATTTATTTTTGTGCAGGGCCTCCCCTGTTATAACTCCAAATACTGCCAGTCTTTTAGCTGCTTGACTGTAGGTATAATTGCACTAAGGCCCCTTCCTCCTGATTCTGCTAATGTCGTAGCACATTCTTGAAAAGTACTTATTTATCAAGTATGGCACCCAGATGTATTCAGGGACAACTTTAATATTTTCAGTCCCACAAAGAACCAAACCTGTGACCTTTGCTTATTTTTTCTATGGGAATGCATCACCTCAGTTTTTTACAGGTTTTATTACTTAACTGCCACTTTCTGCACTATTCATAAATATTGATGAGTTACCTCTGGAAATTATCTGTAGTATCAGATACTAGAAGAATATCATATGCATACATCAAGATTGATAACTTTAAATTTCCAATATATACCTCTTGTCCTAATGAATTGATCTCAGTTGTTAGGTCATTGGGAAATATGTTTAAAACACAGTTGAGAGACTATCTCCTTCTCTGACACCAATAAATGTCTCAAACCAGTGAGGTAGGTGTCCATTCAAATTTATGCAACCAGTTGTCTTCATGTATAAAGCTTTTATAGTGACATAAATTTTAACTTTTCCATTGTATCTAAGAAGTTTATAGACTAAACGGTTTCTGTTAACACTATCAAAGGCCTTAGTCATGTCAATGAAAGCTGCGAATGTATCCAGGTTTTTTGATTTTCTATATTTAATTGCTGAAGCTAAGCTGTAAATGTGGTCCTCATAGGATCGATTACTGTGAAAGCCATTTTATTCCTCTGCAATTTTTCCTAATATATCCAACTATTTATTAATTCTATTACATAAGATTGAGGTATAAATTTTACCAGCACAGGAAAGTAAACTGATGCCACAGTAGTTTTGGGAATGTAATGGTCTTTATCAGATCCTTCTGGGATACATTTTATGTCACAGCAATAGTTAATAATGATCTGAAGAATTTAATTTACTTTTTCACATTTAAGAACTTCAATTGGGATTTCATATACTCCGCCTTTTTTATTTTTAAGTTAGTTTCTTGCTGGCTTTACCAATTACTTCTTCTGTGATTGAGCTATTTAGAATATCATTAAGTATTTACAGCTGTAATTTTTTTCTATTTCTAGTCCTAAATTATTTAGCAAAATAAATATTTACCTTATTCACATCTAGACTTGGAATATATAATTCTCTAAATTATTTCACCCAGTTTCGAATTACAAGGAAAAGTTTTCCCTGCAATTTGTCAAATATTTGCCTAGAACTTTCAAAGTCTTGTTTTAAAGCCAGTTTTCTTAATCTGGACCCCTTACATTTCCTATAAATCAGTTCCTTTGAGGTGGTATCTTTATATTTCACAGTCACCTCATTATTCAAGTATGGTTTAGAATACTTACATTTTTACTGCGTGTATTTGAAATTCTTTTGAAAGAAACATACTTACACAGTTCATTGTAAATAACATTACAAAATGTTTCACACAACAAGTTTATTTCACTCTCATTTTAATCTTATTTTAAATACATAAAATTATATCATTTATTTTATTAGACTACGTCTTTTTACCCATGTAGCCTTCACTAGCATAATATAATAAATTTAAAACTTTACTGGGGCTTGAGCCTGGTCTTTAATTTTTAGCTTAAATATCTAAGACTTCTGTCACTGTATGCTGATCTCACAGACTCAGCCTCAAGTGATTTCAGCAAGAGACTGAATTTGAAACCTGTTGGTTTGACACCACAAAGGAGGTGGCTTATTTTTTGAGCTCATAGCCCAGTCATTTCTGCAAGCTTTCATAATTATCTTCGCATTTGTAAACCATGCATCTTCCAAAGTACAGGTTGAAAACAAAAATAAATGGATTTAATTTAATACATTTATGCTTAAACCTTTAGTTCAGATGAAAGCAGAGATTATTTGAGTCACACCACAGTCAATACTTGGTTAGAATATCCTATCAACAAGGGACAGTAAAACCACAATATTTTAAGGTTATTCACACATTGCCACGGCACATTTCAAATGGAGCCATGCTTAACATAGTGGCAAGAATTCTTATAATTTAACCCACAAGGATATCCTTGAAAACATTTAATTTAAATACTTTCAATGATTATTTTCTTATTAATTTCTGCCACAGCGCAAAAGAAAGTGGTGTCTTTCATGTATGCAGGAAAACATTTTTGTCGAATTTTACAAAAGATTATTATTTCTTTATGCATTCAACATACCCAAATTCATTTTCTTTAGTATTTCCTCTTTTCTGTTCCTTGGTCTGGAAAGAGAAACAACACTAAGGTAATCTTTAAATAAATAAAGTGTGGACAATTACTCTGGTTTGTGGTTTTAAATGACAGAGTAAAATAACATGATTTTTATTGCAAATTATTACTCAGTGCAATATGTCCTTTACTACTACACCCAATATAAGAGCACTCTCACTCTGCAAGTACAGCCCATGGCACTGGTGACTATGACAAATGCTCAGGGATGACCATATATTAACGTTTCTCTGACATTCTTTAGCCTGTCCATGCAAAAATTATGCTACTTATTTAAATTCTACATACAGCATTGTTATATACATCACTAGAAAAGTATTTTTAAAGAGCTTCTGCTCATTTTTGTTTTAACACTGATGCATAAATAGATATCATAAGCCAAAACAATGAAGTTTTTACATTCAGGTTTTACACTTAGCCAAGATAAGGTTATTGGGGAGTCCTCAATGCTACCCATCTGTACACAAATAAAAACAAATACTTCGGTCACAGTTTTGCTTTTGATTCTTGCACACTTTGGAATGATCTGTCTGATGATGCTCATTCTGCTCCCACTCTTAAAAATTGAAATATTTTCTCTTTGATAAAGCTTTACCACCTTAGCATGTAAACTTCCCGCCCATTTCGGTGGTGTCAACCTGGCTATAACTCTGGAATGATGATCATTGAGTTGGACTTTATGTTGCACCTTAAAGTCTGCCATGGTAGAGATTAAACGCTATTAAAGCACAGAATAGAACAGTATTGGTGGACTTCGATTTTTTCTTATTTTATTAAATACATAAGCCATACTTTATATCATTCATTTCAAGAATAAAAATAAATTACCAAGACTTTCACAATATAATGACGTATGATACACTTATCCTTTCAAAATTCATGCGACATTCCAAAAAAAAAACTGGTAAGAATGAGGAACACTTGTTTACATGAGTAAAATGAGTAACTCTTCATATGTTAACCACTATATCTTACCTTACTCTCTTTCAATGTGGACTTAGCTCTGTCCCCATTCTTGGGTTGATGAAATCCACATACAGTGTTAAGCATAGAAACTGCTAACACTGTGTATACTAGATACTTATTCATAGTTGTTACTTGCCCTTTCACTGATGTTGGAGATTTTCTAATGAGTTAAAGCATAGCTTTAAAACCAGTCATCATATGCCTTTGTAGTTTATGAAGTAGTCATGATGTACATATGGCAATAATATAGGATACTTCAACATATGTATCATGTCTGCGATCTACATGTTATATTTGTTATGACCATTTTTTCTAATCTTTACTTGTAATACGTTATTACTCGTGATGGCAGGTTATGTTTTTTGGTGTGCTTATTGGTCTGTCTGTGTGATCTTTTCTCTATGTAATGAACAGATCTTTGTAAAACTTTCTGAGGGTAGGACCTGACAAAAGGAGGAGGTGACTAAATTTTATGAAAGACCAAGATCATGGTTTGGATACAAAAAAACTCATAATTCAAAATAAAATTCAAAGAACCATTGTACAGTGTATTTTCACTGACTTTAGCTTTCTCACAGACATTACTCTGAAGGTAATCAGCAGATCTTTATGAATTTTGTGGGTAGGGCCTGGTGAAAGGAAGAAATGCTTTCAATTTGGAAAAGATCTAGATCATATTCTAGATACATAGAAATGCTTGTTTTTGTAACATCTCCTCTGGTGGAGATATGTATTCAATGAATGTCTTCTGGTTCTATTTCCAAAACTTTCTCATGAATAAGTAAAACATCATCATATTGCTAGTTGTTTACAAATCTTTTTGTATGGAAAATTTATCATCTATATTATTGCAACCAGTTTTAACTTGTTACAAAATGCAGGCAATGGTTTTTGTACTCTAGTATTGAAAATTTTCTGTCATTTATTTAAATCAGTTATTCGAACATGTTAAAAACCTAGTCCATGGGCCAAACGGGTCCGCCATGCATGCCCCATAGCAGCACCTTTAGTCCCTGTGACCTTGTGAAACAATAATACATGATGTCCACAGGTATATTTGGGAATTAACTACCCATTGCAGGCCATTTTCAAAATAGCAGACGGTGTAACTTTTTGCTTATAACTTTCCTTCATATGACAGATACAAACATGCTTTTGGTGCCTTTACCTATGTTTTTGAGAACAGATAGTTGAACCAAAAATGTTCCTGTGTGCATCATCTATTATTATTGCTTCATGAGTTCCCAGGGAATACAAAAAGTGGAGTCTTGCTGAAATGGGGGTGCACAGTGGCACCTCTCTAACCCACGGACTAAATGTATTACTACTGAATATGCAAGTGATTTTACCATAATCTAGCAAATTTTGGCTCAGTAAATTTTGGTATGTGCAGACTCTGTTATGATCAACATATTTGCCAAGTTAAACGTTATCAGTTAATACCCATTGACATGTAAATGGAGTAGTTCTACTTAATTTGTATATGAAGGAGATAAATATGAACTGAACATGACATATTGAGTATAAGGGGAAAGAAAAACTCTTCTGTGGTGGATAATTGTTTGATAAATCATTAAATGCAGCTTTAATTTACCAAATGTTTTGGTCATTTTTATTAATCTTTATGACAAGAAATACAAAATGGATAAATCTCCCAAATCTTCAATAGAGTGGCCCTTTAAATTTTTTTCAAAATATTTCAGCGGACATCCCAGTCAGCTCACCAGCCAGTGCAGACAATGCTTTAGGCTATGGAAAAGGTGATTACATTTTGAAAATGTCTGGACAATACAAAAAAATAATATCTGGATAACACATCTTTAATGACTTTGGTTTCCTGGTTCGACATTCCTCGAAAGGTATCAAGTAGATCTTCATGAAACGTAGGAGCTGATCAAAAAAGAAGTGATTACATTTTATTGAAGATACTGTTCATATTTTAGATAGAAAATATGTGGAACTTTCGGAAATATGCTTGGTTGATGTCTACACTCTACAAGTATTTTCTTGTCCTGGAGAGAGTGGGGGCATCTTCTGCTTGGTTGCATGACGACAAATATAGTCCTTAATGTCTATAAAATATCCAATAATGATTCTCCTGTTTCAGGAGGCAATTTCTCATTTAAATGTTTCCACAATCAACAAAGCTATAATTCTGACTTTTACAAGTGAAACAATAGATTATCTGGCCCGTGAGAGTATGTTCAAGGCTAAATTATCAGGGCAGTCAGGGATACGCATTAGATAGAGTGGAGCGGGATATTGGTTATGCAGAGAAAAGTGGGATATAGTGTCAAACAAGAAATGAATGTAATACTGACCTTCTAAAATGACACAGCAGTGTCAGTGAATGGCTTATTGAGAAATTACTCGGTAAAACCTTCATAACCTCACAGCTTTTTAAAGTATGGCTGTTTCAATAATAGCCATCTTGTGAAGTAATATGGATCAATCAGTATTTTGGGGTAAGCTTCTCTGGGAAGGAAATTAGCCTCATTCTGAAAAAAAAAGATGGCTGCCGCAGGCATTTCTTTGAGAATTATCTACATTTTTTTCTACTGGCTGTTTCTCAAAGGTAGAAGGTTGAATGTCTTCATAGGTGATATGTATAACGGATATATATGTCCTCTACAACCTTGCAGATTATTGACCTTGAAGTTCTTAATTCAAGGTCATCCACAGAGTGCAAAAGTACCCGACATAGCAGACTTTAAAAGTGCTTATATTTCCCTTATTATTGGTCCTAGAGGTTTGCAATGTGAATCAAACCTAAAGGAACTCATGTGCTGCGTATCTTTTGATGTTGTCAGATTTGACCTTGGACCCCTCCTTCAAGGTCAAACGAGAATAGACAAACTTAAAAGTGCTTATAACTCGCTTATTATTGGTCCTAGAGCTTTGCAATATGAAACCACCTTATAGGAAATCATGGTCTGGGAATCTTATGATGTGGTCAGATTTGACCTTGAGCTCCTCCTTCAAGGTCAAACGAGGACAGCCAAACTTAAAAGGGTTTATAGCTCACTTATTATTGATCCTAGAGGTTTGCAATGTGAAACCAACTTGCAGGATATTTTGGACTGGGAATCTTCCGATGTCACATTTGACCTTTGGCCCCTCCTTCAAGGTCAAGCGATGGTTCACTGGCTTTGGTGAGTTGTTTTTCTGGTGGATACAGATTTGCATCAGTTGTACGATGTAAAGGTCTAGTTGTAAAATGTTATAACCTCTGATTAATATGGACTAATTCTTACAGGTTTTGGCATTGTTAAGTGTGAGCTCTAGCGAGGCTTGTGGTTCTAGAGATCACTTTTTTGTCTCCAGATTTTCCAGATGAGTTGTGGTGGAATGTGATATGCGCTGTCTTTTTCAGAAGTTAAGTGGCAATGGCATACATTAGTACTATGATGGGTGACTGCTTTGCAGCACGCTAGTAGACCAAAACCCCTTTCAGCCTTGTTTTTTCGTTTTTTTTTTGTCTTTCGACTTTCATGAATTGTGGCATAGTGTGATGAGTGTTTGTCTTTTATAGAAGTTAAGCAGCTATGGGCTATGCTAGTACTGGGATGGGTGACCGCTTCAGTGCACTATTCATGTCTCTGATGGCTAGTGAACCGAAACCCCTTTTGGCCTTGTTGCAATTTCAATTTTGTCACATGATGGAGATTAAGCTCTATGAAAGTTTATGTTAGATTAGATTAGATGATGTTTTGCAGGACAGGTCTGACCCAGGCACGAATCATGATCCTGACGGAGATAATCCTCAATTAAAATGAACACAGCTCACTTTTGAAAGCCCTGCTTCAACATGATATTTTGCCATAACTGGCAAAGCCCACAGATGTTAGAACGAAGTGATCTTAGACCAGATGATGTATAGTATCATTTGTATGTATTACATTGAGGCTCTTTAGTCTAACACTACCTCTGAGCTATTATCTGTCTGCCTGTACATGGAATTAAACATATGCACCCTATATTCCTAAGCACTGTGACAGATTATGTTGTTACTTCTGCCATGGAGGTATTATTTTATGACCATTTGTCTGTTTGGCTGTTTGTTTACAAGATTACTAGTGTGTTCCTAAAAGGAATCAGAAGATAGATCTTAGTTCTAAATAGAACCCATTAAATTTAGATAGTGATCTGGATCGTTATCTGGATGCATAAAAAATCTGGATTTTTCCATTTTCTTATTATAACATGCCTTGGGAGATGTCTATACTTGCTGAGTGCTCTTGTTTAATATGTTATAAGGTGAGGTGTACGCCACCACATTTGTGTCATTATTTTCTCTAGATGATGACATTTTAAAATTTGCATCACAGGGCTTGTTTTACTATTATCAAAAATAAAACTCAATAATAACACTTCATTATATAGAATATTCCCATAAAGAATGAAAAAGAAAATCGGTCATGTTGCATAGCTGCAATAACGGGCACTAGTGAAACTTTTTCAAAGTTGTTGTTTCTTTCATATCATTTTTAAATGAATTTTAAGGCAGTAAATATTTTTAAAAATTAGCACTTGACAAAAAATCAGAAAAAATGTGTCCCTAGAAAGTTGTCAGAGTATAAAAACTTAAATCTCTGTATCTTTATTTCTCGGTATTTGACACAATACAAATTGTGGTGGGTAATAAAATGACACACTTGTTACCCACTCATCCTTAAATATTGCCACACATTAAAATCAAAGGTTTAGAATTATTGGGTATGGCTAGATTATTTCATTGAAACATGTGGCAAACAACACTTCGGATTTTACTATTTGTCTCTCATTCCTTAGGCCTCACTTTAAATAGAGTTTAAATTTTCTGTACTTTTAACACTATTTATAATTTGCTCCCTTACCTCTGTGCTGAATGACTCAGAATCTTGCCCTGGTCATTATATTGTTTGGACAGCAGGCATCATAACCCTTATCCACTAAGTTTGAACTTCCCCTCCTTTTTCGATTATTAATAAATCATGTAGACAATGATATTCTGTCCGGTTCACTTGCAGGTTGCTGTAGATTATTATTCCACTTTGAGGATGGCTTGGTTAGTTCAATGGACAACAACAGTTAACTTTCTGATGATTTCTTTGAGGTTCCCATGAGTACTGACAGCCTGTCCCAATATGACCATGGTTGTTGAATGGGACATAAAACCCCAACTTTAACTTTGACTTTTTGGTGTCCATCTTTAGTACTGATTTCAAAATTAACCAAAGTCAGGAATACAGAAGCACTACTTTAACATTCAGCAAAAAAGTAAATGAAATATACCTAGTTTGCATTTCAACTTACACAGTTCATTTCAGCCTGCTCATACAACTCTTATATCCCAAATATGTTCCAGAGGTTGATTTCACAATGATCAGGTCTTTCGGCAAGCATTTGATAGCAGTATAGAGGCGCGCATTATAGCAATCCAAAGTCAACCTTAGGTGCGGTTTTGAGCTCCTAAAATTGGGTTTCCAATTAAAATTAACCGGAGTGGTTAACCTGAGGTGCAGTAGATTTAGGAGCACCTGAGGTTAACCAAGAGTGCGCATGCACATGGAAAAGATTAGTGGAGTGCGCATGCACATGGAGAGATTAGGGGAGAGTTTAAATTTTAGAGAGTGCGCCTGCATGTGCAAAAGATTAGGGGTGTGCAAAAGAGTAGTTAAATTTTGAGGAAGGATAACATTTTGAATACTTAAAAGATGGACATGAAAGTAGAAACATATATTGGTTACAAAGGTTTTGGAGAGCACGTATTAAGTATAAGAAGATATCGTTACGAAGACGGGAAAATAAATTTGAGTATGATAGAATGTCGACACAAACTTTATGATAGATTATATGAGAGTGTAGGACAAATTAATCAATGAATAGACAAAGGTACTTTTGAGAAAATGTGGTTAAATGAGAATGTTTGCGTAGAAGTAGTTAAATATAAAGGAGAAAGTGAAATTCACATTAGGAATACAGACGAGGGTGTGATGTTGACTAAAACACATTGGGAGAATTTGGTACATTTAATGGAAAAATATGCAAAAACGTTAGGCTTCCATAGGTATTTTGGAGTATGAAAGGTGTGCAAAAAAATATAAAAGGATGTAAATTTTAGAGCGAGCATATGCGACATAAAATTTAGAATGTGACGGAGTGCGCATGCGCAAGAAAAACTTTAGTATAAAAGGACATTTTTATAAGATGAAGGCATAGTTGAAAAATGAATCCAGCAGATCATTTCACGCTTAAATCTTTGATTTTATTTGTGGTTCAGGTCTTGGTGTTATTTCTTTCAATTGCTACTGCCCTTTGTAATTTATCAAGAGGAGTAGGGGAAAAAAGATTTATGGATCAGTATTCTTTCTTCTAGTAGTGGTTATTTGCTTTCTAATCCCAAATTGGAAAGAAAGTCTTTGCAAAAATGAACAGACAATGTTCACATTGCTTTAAAATGTTTGCATGCTCTTTCAGTAAAAAAGGCATGAAAAATATGTTTTAAATTGCAGGCTAAAAATAGATTACATTGTTATATTTGTGGTAAAGGTTTTGTGAATGTACAAAAAAGGGTAAAACATGAAACGACCTGTGTAAATGTAGGGGCATACGTTTTGCAAGATTTAAAAAAAATTCAATGTGAAAAATGCCATCAAACATTTGTTTCAAAGCAAAAATAGGAGCAGCATTTTTGTAAAGTTAAACAAAATATTGTCAAGAGATGTGTTACTGCAAACGAATGTAAAGCTTGTTTAAAGACATTTTCATCTGTTTTTAATAAAAAAGACATGAAAAAGTATGTTCTACAGCTAAAACTAAGGGTGAACAAGAACAGGTAATAAAAGAAAAAGTATCATCTTCATCTGCAATAAATGGTAAACTGCAATAAATGGTGAAACATCTGAGGGTGTTACTGCAGTGAACAGCAAAAAACGTAAAAGATGCAATGCTGAAATTTTACCTAAAAAGAAAAAATGTCAATGTCGTCATTGTAACGGTATATTTGAGGGACGACACGAATTGTATGTGCATCAAAACACGCAGCATGGTGGTGCTCTTTAGAACAGACCTTGGCGTCTAGAGGCTCATTTAGACAAACCTCCCTGGAGTGATCCGGTGAGAGACGACCCTTTAAGGCAAATTTATGAAGGAAATCAAAACGTTATATTAGCCGATGCTAAACTCAATAAAGGACGAAAAGTGATTTACAATTTACCCACGAATAATTTGAGGGATGGTGTAGATGAAATTTGGTGGAAATTGGATGAGATTTTTACAGATCAAAACAGTGCCTTCAAAATCAATCTTTCTTTAGGTCTTATTTTAAGGAATATGGAAACTGGAGAATACAGATATTTTGCTCCTCACGTAAACGAGTCTCTATTTTTGTCACCTTTTCTGATTGGAAGTAGAAAATATTTGAGAATATTTCAAAATAAAATTCGTCGTTTGGATCCTTTGGAATACGTGAATAATTTAAGACCCAATAGCAAATGGAGGCCTTTTATGATCACGAATGTGAGATTTGACGTTACTCCGACGAATTTTCCTCTGGGAAAAGCTGTGTTACCCGATTATATCAAGCAAAAGTGCAGCATTATGAGTATGGAAGTGGATTCACACAATAGGTTGTATAAAGATTATCATTTTTTTTCGCTGTTTGGCTTATCATCAAAATCGAGTTCAGGAGAAAGAAAACCTGTTGCAGATGTGGGAAGAATTTTTGGGAAAAAAAACGTGGAATTAGCAAATATGCCAGATTTGGAAAAGTGTTTCCGCGTGAACTTACACGTGTACGAATTGCAACCAGATGATGCGGTGATTCCTTTATTTATAACTAAGTTTCCTTTTAAAAATGACATGTATTTAAATCGGTACAAAAATCATTTGAGTTACATAAAAGATTTTCACAGTTATGCTAGAAAATTTACTTCTGTCGCCTGTCAAAAGATGTTTCATAAAGCTTATGAGTGGCACAGACACATGAAACAATGCAAAGGATTAACTAAATGGGAATATCCAGGGACATTTTATACACCCTCAGAAACCATGTTTGATCAAATAAAAGGCTGTGGAATTTCGGTTCAAGATGCATTTTTTCCTTGGTTTATTGTTTATGACTTTCAAGTAATTTTACAAAAAGAAGCTTGCAGAGTATCAGATAAATTAAAATGGGAAGCCCATCACGTTCCTGTCAGTGTTAGTGTTTGTAGTAATGTGGAAGGTTTTAGGGAACCTAGGTGTTTTATACAAGATGACTTGTTTTATACAAGATGACTTGAAAAAACTTTTAAAAGACTGAGATAGGACAAGAAATCTGTAAATTAGCTCCTCTTAAATGGGGACATATTTTAGAATAAATCCAAGAAGTTTCTATCAGGGAAAAATTTGAAACTTATTTGCAAGAAATTCCAGTTGTGCAACTTTTAAAACTCGAAAAGAAAAACAATTATTTTGTCATAAAGAAAAACAATACTTACATGTGTTTGAGTGATAAAAAGTTTCGTTTTTTAGATACATGTATTTCTAACTTTTTAGCTCCCGGCTGTAGTTACTCTAAGTTTCTGAAAGCTTTTCAAATACCTGAAAGTAAATTTTATTTTCCTTACGAATGGTTTGATGATAAAGCAAAACTAAACTGGACACATTTGCTTTTTATTCCAGTTTAAAAGTTCAAAACACTTTGGGTGAAACGGAAATGGACATTGCAAAAAATTACGCTTTTGTTGAAAAAGTCTGGAAAGAAGAAAATATGAATACTTTTCAAGATTTTTAATGCATTACAATAATTTGGATGTGGGTCCCTTTGTCAAAGCTGTTGAAAAAATGCATATCTTTTACAGAGACAATGGCATCGATTATTTGAAAGAAACTATTTCCGTACTTTGGATTGCCAGAAAAATGATGTTTCAACAGTCTAAAGATGCCTTATTTCTACTGTGTGGACAAAAAAATCAAGATTTATACAAAACGGTGAAAAAAAATATTATTGTTGGAGCTTCCATTATATTTTGTTGACATCATAAAGTGAACAAAACTCTCATTCGTGGAAAAAAAGTTTGCAAAAATATCATTGGCTATGACTGTAATGCCCTTTATTTGTGGGCTTTATCCCAGCCCATGCCTACTGGTTGTTTTGTGTGAAGACATTTTCCTGATTTTAAACCAGTGGTATCAAATAAATATTTGCATATGTACGTTTGGATGGATCATTTGGCTGACGTCAACATTGAGCACAAATTAAATAGCGGTAAAGAAAAAAGAATAGGCAAATATTTTTGCGACGGTTTTGACAGTGAGAACAATGTGGTCTATGAAATGGACGGATGTTTTTTTCACCGACACAGGTTTCACTTAACCGAAAACGCTTGGAAATCGAGTCCTAATTTGATGGAAAAAGAGCAAAAAAACAAGGGAAAAAGAACAATATTTAAAAATAAATGGTTACAGAGTGGAAAAAATAAGGGAATGTGAATATGTGAAGCATTTAAGACCCTGTTTAAATTATGACAGATATTTACCCCCTTATTATGGAAAGCACAAAGGTTCACTGAGTGTTAAAACAATATTGAAAGATATTCAGGAAGAATCTTTGTTTGGTATGGTGGAAGTTGACATGAAAGTACCAGATGATTTATACGATTATTTCAGTGAAATGTCACCTTTATTTTTCACATGTTTGATTCCTTTTGACGTGATGGGGAAAATTTACTCAGAAGCAAATAGAGGAACTGAACTTAGGAAAACATCCTCCCAAATTATTTGTGGGTAGCATGAAAGCCAAAAGGCTTTTGCTATTATCACCTTTATTAAAATGGTACTTAGACCACAGTTTGAAAGTCACACACATGTATCAAGTCATTGAATTTTTTATCCAGTTTCTCGCTTTAAACAATTTCACGATAAAATGAGTGATGGTCGGAGAGCTGGTGATGTTCACAAAGATCAAAGTATTATAGCAGATACAATGAAATTAATTGGAAACAGTGGATTTGGATCTATGATTATGGATCAGGAAAAACATCAAAAAGTCATTTATGTGAAAGGGGATAAAGATATTCCCCCATTTTAAGAAACTGACAGAATTTTCAGAAGACTTTTGTGAAGTGGAAATGTCCAAGTTGAAACAAATTTTGAACTTACCCATTCTAATCAGTTACAGTATTTTACAGTATGCAAAATTGAAAATGTTGGAATGGTATTACGACTGTTTAGACTATTACATGGAAAGAAGTGATTTTGAATATATTGAAATTGACACGGACAGTGCCTATTTTGCCATGTCTGGAAAAACAGTGGTTGACATTGTAAAACCGCACTTAAAAGAAGAGTTTTTGCAAAAGATATTTAAATCTTGTCATTTAAAGGAAGTGATTCCCAATCCTTATTGGTTCCCCAGAGAATGTTGTCAAAAACACAAAGCCTACGACAAACATCAAGCTGGTTTATTTAAGATTGAAAAGGACCATGGACAAGAAATGGTGGCTCTCTGTTCTAAAACTTACGTGTTAGAAGACAAAGATGGATTTTGTAAAACTGCTTTAAAAGGTTAAATAAAGGTGATATTGGAAATCCTTTGGAAAATTGCAAAGACGTTTTACATACGGGTAAAACTGATGTGGGAATAAATAAAGGTTTTTGTGTAAGAGATAATACTTTATTTACTTATGAACAACTTCGGGCTGGTATTGGAAATTTTTATTGCAACAGAGAATTGGTGGATGATGTTCACACCAAACCTTTAGATATAGTTTTGTGTCCCTGGGAAGAACAGCAATGTACAGAAATTACAGATGATATTTTATCTCCTGTTTACCCTTTTAGTTTTAGTGTGGGGTCTAAAGATTTTCAAAATATTTATGCGTAGTGTCAAAGTTTAAAATGCTTGTCTGTTTTTGATCAACATTATTTAGTCAAGTTGATTTTAAAAAAAAGATGGGAGGCAGATGAAAGTTTTAAAGATTGTTTAAAAAAGCAAAAAAACAAACTTTTGTGTGGGTGCACGAAGATATATTTTGGGGATGTGGATTAAGCAAAGTTTTATTTAAGGTCACTGAGTTAAAGCACATGCCTGGAGCCAATCAATGGGGAGAACTTTTAATTGAATCGCTTTCAATATAAATAAAGGGTTTTCTAAAACATTGACTTATTTTTATTTTGTTTTTAATAGAGCAACATGATTTTATTTCACGTCCCTTCCACCTTTATTTTATCTGGGGCCAGTGGTTCTGGAAAGACCACATGGCTGCATACTTTAATTAAACATAAAAATAAAATGTTTGATTCTCGCCCTACCAAAATCTTATATTTTTACGGCATTTGCCAGCCTTTGTTTGAAGAAATGGAGAAAGAAGGCGTTGAATTTTTTCAAGATCTTCCAAGTCAAGATATTGTGAATTTGGATGGACAACACTGCATGGTCATTTTGGATGATTTGCAGCAGCAGGCAGTGAACAGTGAATTTGTAGAAAAATTGTTTACTCAAGGCAGTCGTCATAAAATTTGTCTGTGTTTTACTTGACACAAAATCTCTTTCGTCGAGGTAAAAATGCACGCAATATTACTTTAAATGCGCATTATGTCATATGTTTTAGAAATGCCAGAGATGTAGGGCAGATGATATCTTTCGGGAGGCAGCTGGGGCAAATAGAATTATTAAAAGAAGCTTATGCGGATGCAACTTCAAAACTGCAAGGATATTTGGTGGTGGATTTAAATCCTCACAGCAATGACACGTATCGTTTTAGAATTCATATTTGGCCTGATGAAGATACACTGGTGTATCAATCCTGCTGAGCCAAAAAATCTATAAAAGGTGAATTTTTTAAAAATTGAATTTAGTATTTTTTGGAAAACCATGGAACAACATGTTTAATTTTTTTAAAAAATGGGAAATTTTGTTAAATTTTTGGTGGATGTAAAAACACAAAAGTAAGCCAAGCAATATTGAACACCTTAACTCCAACTCAAAGTTTACCTATTAGCGAAATTATTTATAACGTGTCCCGTCGATATCCCAATCGTTATAAAAGGCTTGCTAAAAAAGTTTACAAACCTTTAAGTGTTCATTTTTTAAAAAAAATATTGATAGCAATTGTAGAATTTTTTGCAAGAACATTCAGCTTTTATCTTAGAGCATATCAATGAAGATACACATACTAATACCGCATGAAAAATATTGCAGGTTATTTTCATCCCCTGAAAAGCAGCCCATGGAAGCTTCTATAAAAAAAATTAAGTGACAAAGATATTTTGTCTTTACTTCCTGAAAAACTTAGAGACAAACGCAAACAATTCCTTCATTTTTTTAAAAACTGAACCTTCCATAGATTTCGACGAAAAAGGTCATCATAGATGGAAAAATTTAAATTTTTCACACATCACTAATTTTTTAAAAGATACATTGCAACCGGGAAAACCTATTGATCATTTAGAAATTTGGTATGAAAAACTCTGATTCTGTTCCCTTGTCTTTAGTGCATGCTCAAAGACGACCTTATGTTATAAAAGGCAGAGATTTGGAAAAAGCTGAAACTCAAAAAGGTTTTGGAGATCAAAAAGATCAAGCTGAAACAAATTTGAAAGATCGTCCTTTTCAAAAACCTCTTCAAGAACCTTCTCAAGAACTTGTTCAAAAACCTTCTGAAGAGGCTTCACAAAATTTACAACAAAACAGCACTCTGGTTCAACAAATTGTCATTCCCCCAGGAATACCAAACAAATCACCCGAAAAAGTTAATTTTAAAATAAAATGGCAGATACTGAGTATTTAGAATCTTTGTATTATGACCCTGGAAAAGCTGGGTCATTTAGTGGCATTCAAAAACTGACGAAACAAATTAGAAAAGATGGGAAAAAGTTAGTAGAAAACAGTTGAGGGACTGGTTGGCTAAACAAGATACTTAGACTTCTCTAAGAGGTTTAAAGCGAAAATTAAAATGCCCCCGAATTTTTGTATACAGAAAAAATAAGCTATGGGATGCTGATACAGGAAATTATGCCAAACGGATAAAAAAAATGAAGGTGTGTCGTTATTTTTTACTTTGCATCGATATTTTTACCCGTTATGTATGGACTCGTCCTTTAAAAACCTTGCAGGGAAAAGAAATGGAAAAAGTTTTACAAGATTTATTCGAAGAAGTTCAACCAGAGGTTTTTAGAACCGATGGGGGGTCTGAGTTTAATAACAAATGGGTGAAATTACTTTAAAAAAATCAAAATATAAAAGATGTGGTGACACTTAATGAAACTAAAGCCAATTACGCGGAAAGGGCTATTAAAACCATTAAAATGAAATTGAGTAAATATATGTACAACGAACAAACAAGGGAGTGGTCTAAAGCTTTGCTAGAAATTACATCTAGTTATAATGAAACATATCATCGAAGTATTGAAATGTCTCCTGCAAAAGCTATGACCATGTCGGATGAAGATTTATGGGTAAAACAGTATTTGACAGAAAAAGGAACGCGTCTGAAAAAGAAGCCTTCACGTTCAACTCCACAGGTCCTCTTAAAATTGACTTGTCTCAACAGTCTGTCTATTGCTTAACGGAGTTCCCGTCATTATTAAAATGTTTCCTACCAACAGTAACTTTGTCACCATGAGTCCCTCAGGCACCCCATACAGAATGATTATTACAGAAGCAAGCCTAAAAGTACGTCACGCAAAAATGAATCACAAAATTATTTTGGCTCACAATGAGGCTCTGAATCACGGATTGTATCCCTATTGGAAAAGTAATGTAAAAGCTTTTTTCCATTCCATCAGCTGTAAGCAGTTATAGCACTGATGATTTGTATAACGGAATGAAACCCAGTCTTATAATTGCCATGGCGGGAAATACTGCTTACACAGGCAATTCTGAAAGAAATCCTTTTAATTTTCGTCATTACATGGTAAATTTTATTCAGTTTACAGTGGGTGGAAATAGTGTACCTGAAAAAGCTTTTCAACCCGATTTTGCTGGAGCTCAATACACTGATGCTTATTGCAGAATGTTTTTCAATAAATATCCCAAACAAGGAAGAAATTTTATTACTCTTGAAGAATTTCAGAATGGATACGCTTTCTTTTGCTTTAATTTGGATGGACAGGGGTCTAAAGATGTAATGGTGGAACAAAGACATGGACAGTGTCGATTGGAATTGTCTTTTGGTGTTGCTTTGACAGAAAGCGTCACTTTGATTGCCTATTCTCAATTTCCCTCCATGTTTAAAGTAGATATAACTAGAAATGTCACTTTGATATCAATACATCGTCCAGTCAATCGTCAGCAAGTATGTTTGGCTTTGAATTACAGCAATTCGTGTTAAAAGATCCGTGGAAAAGGCAATATTATGGAGGAGTTGTTGCTTTAGATGAAATACCCAAAGTAAAAGTTCCCAATAAAACTGTATACATTGTAAACACGGATCCTTCTTACAAAAAGGGACAGCACTGGATTTTAATCTGATACCATGACATACCCGAATATTTTTATCCTTTTTCTCATTTCCCATCTCCCCAAATGCAAGAAAGTTTGTTTTTAAATAAATCAGCTTTTTACAGAAGTACACATCAAGTGCAACCATCTTTTTCCGTAACATGTGGAGAATATTGCTTGTTTTATGCCTACTATTGTGCCAGAGGTTATAGCATGGAAAAGTTTTATTCATCCCGCCGTAAATTTATTGATTTAAAAGTAACTGCATTTTATAACAATTATAAATAGTAAAGCTTTTCCAATAAAACATATGTTTTTATAATTGCAATCTACTAAAATGTTTGTTTTCATAATTGTACAAATAGCTAAGACATGAATAAGTTATCTGTAAAAAATAAAAGAGTTAAACAAAATTGTTTGTTTTCTTTATAACGTCACCCAAATTTTAAGCTCATTGTGACAAAATTTACGTTTTACGTCACTGGAACTATTGTGTTATGATGATGTTTAGGCATTTGTCCAAATCTTTTCAAGATGTCGAGCTACATAGTTCATGTCAAAGATTTGAAAGATTGCTTTGATTTCTTGTCAAAGCCACTTTCTTTTATTGTGCTGTTTGATTCAGTCAATCAAGAAATAAGTTTGATGGTAAAAATGGGCCCTGATAAACTGTTTACCAGGCCAATAGTGAGAGAGACGTTAGGAAATCACTACAGATTAGAGCTGAATCTGACTTGCTTTAGTTCGATAGAAGAACTGGTGGATTTTTACCACGAAAATTATTTATACGACTGGGCAGGCAGCACAGTGACAAGGTTGAAGTTGAAAAGGGCTGTGTACAATCATGTCCTTTCTTTGGAATACCTTGCAAGAGTGGTGTTGAAAAGAAATCGAATGACAATCCCTTATCAACATTTACAGGACAGCTCTTCATCAAAATACTTTTAAAATATAAACCATCAAGGGGAATTTTCATTCCCCACCATAAAATTTTAAAAAGTCAAGATTTAATCCACTTGTTTTATTCAACCATAAAACATAAAATTCAAATACATTTTAATAATTTTTTTTAAACAATTAAACCCATCAAAAAATTTACAATAAAGTTCCAATTTAAATATTTTGATTTCATAAAATTTTAAACTTTAACAACTTACAAACTTTACTTTTTTAAACTTTAAAATTTTCACAAAACAAACTTTTAATTAATAAACCATGTATGTAAAACTTTAACATGTCCAAATTTTATAATCACAGAAATTACATATAAATTACATGTACATATTTACATCTTTAAGAACTAAAACTAATAAAATGGTATATTTTAAATGTTAAACCTTTAGGTATTAATAAAACTTTTAGATTTCTTTAACAAAATAAAAATTTAAGGACATTTTTTGGAGAAAGAATATTTATTATTTTTAAACTTAAAAATGAGAAAAATAGAAAATCTTATGAACTTAAAGCTGTATTTTAAAAAAAAAACAATTTTTAAAATAGTCAAAAGTTTCAAAGAGGGGGGACATGTTGCAATGTTTCATCATCACATCTTTTGAGTTCAGAAAGTGGTGTATACTTAATCAAAGTTTATATTTAAAAAGCTTAAAAGTCACATCTTTAGGAGAAGCGAGAAGCCTTTACAGAGTTTACATTCGAAAAGGTATTTTAAAACCTGACACGTTTAGGGCACATAAAAAAGCAATACATATTGCTTTTGCAAAGTTTACATTTGAAAATCTTTTTTTAAATGTCACATCATTACCTTAGAGAGTTTACATTTGAAAAATTTTTTTAAAACATTACATCTTTAAGGCACATAAAAAAGCAGTACTCATTGCTTTGCAAAGTTTACATCTTTAGGAGATGTGAAAAAAAAATTGATTCATTCATTGACTCTGGTACAAAATAAACACCCACAGCTATTTAAAGCAAACGATGCAATTTTTAACAAATATTATGATACATTAAACGTTAACGTCGTAAAAGACAAGAAAGGTTATTTTAAAAAGTTAACAATTAAACAGTTTTCATACCCTTTTAAATTCCAATGTGAGTCAGTCTCTGGAGTCAGTAGAAAACACACCTGGAATCACTTTGAAACCTCCAAACACCAGAAACAAAAACAGATGAAAAAAGTCCATTGGAAAGTCCATTGGAAACTCCGTTGGAAACTCCTTTGACTAAAACAGTTCACATTCAAAACCATTGAAACATGTGGTGCACTTGCCCGTTTTTCCTACTTTGACTTCAAATTCCCCATCTTCAAACTTTAATTTTAAAGTGGAAAGTTCGGGAGCTTTGACATCTGCCTCCACCTCAACAAAAAATTCTTCTGCAGTTTGAACTGCAGCATCGCACCCAAAAAAGGGATAGGGGCTCTTGCTATCCAGATGATCTTGGAGCTTCTGATAAACGGAACAACGGCATCTCATTTGTCCCCAGTCTAAAGCACTAATTTTCTTTTGACTGTGTTTCAAAGGATGATTCACACAATGGAATACATGCAACACAAGTCCTTCGGGATCCACAATAAACAAAAGGGCTGAAAAGCTGGCAGATTTTTTTTCACTGGATGAAGATATCTTTGACATTTTTCACACTTGAAACTTGACATAATGATGATGCTATTAGACAACACGTACCCCCTCTTTGACTGCTGGAAATCAAATGACATACAAAGAATATTTTAGCTTGACGTAAATTGCGTCATCAAGACGATGATATCCATAACAAACTAGTTTCAAAACAAGACACAAAAAAATAAAAAAATCCTTTTATATTTTATATAAAACAGATTTAAAGTACAACCTATAAGTTCAATTTGTTTTTTAACGTTCACAACTGTCACTTTCCTACAAAAACATTTCTCCGTTGTAAATTTAAAACATATATAATCAAAAAATGTATCTCTAAAGACGACGTTACATAAAACGTCATACCTTTTTCGCAACATCACGCATAGTTTTCAAGGCTTCTGACATCACAAACTGAAACAGTGCTCACAAGACGTTTCATGGCAGTGGCAAGCTTGATCCCAGATCTGAAAACACGTCAAGCAGATATCTTCCAGATCGAAAATGAAAGGATCATGATTGGTGGTTTGCATGAGCTCCTCAAAATATTTCATATTTTCTTCATTTTCTTCATTGGAAAGATCTGGTAATAAATCGTCTAATTCTTCAAAAAGTGTCTGTGTCTATTGCTTTCCAGAAACAGTTCAGAAAGGGACGGTGGAGGTGGTGCTGGTAATATTTGTTGGAGACTCAAGTCGGGTAGAGGATCTGCTATTTCATGCAAAATATTGTTGGGATCTCCAGAACAAAACACTTTTTGCCAAGTCAAAGTATGCAAAGGATTTTATGGTAAACACTCCATTTCTTTAGATATGGTCACACTGGGAAAATAACCAGAAGCTTTGTCCACAAAAATAAAAATGACTTGACGGGCTTTCACAAATAATCTGCTGGATTTGGCAAAGGCTTCACTAAAGTCACCCATATAGAAAGGCATCAGCATTTCATTTCTTTCAAATGCACCGTTCACCCAAATAAATTCCGCCCCTTGACCCAGTCCTTTGGATGTAGAGGTGAAGTTTTCATCGATCACTTGAGTCTGGAAGCTTTGTTTTAGGGGTATAAAGTAGTAGTTTTGCATCATTAGAGAATACCCACAAATTTCAATGGTTTTGCCCTGAGAAGGAAGACCACAGGCGTGGATAATTTGCTGAAATATCATGAGGCCCACATTGTTGATTTCTAAAAACTTCTGCAGCTGCAACACACTTTCTTTCACATTCAAATAGGATTTCACCTCAAAAGAACCTTTATGTTCAATTTCTAAATAACCTTTGTATTCTAAATTTGAAAAGTCTACTTCAGACACTTCAAAAGATTTAAAGTCATAAACCACTTCAGAAGGAAGATTTCCACCTTTCAAAAAAGATTTAGGTTTTTTTAACCAATTGCTACATATTCTTTGTCTTGTAAATAAGGTTTCAATTTTTCAAAACGATGAAAGGCCTCTTCCTTCTGACATATTTAAAAGCACTGTTGTCACCATCCTTTCTCAATTGAAAATGATTTTCTTTAAGAATACTAACCTTAAATTCAGTCCGTCCCCTTAACTTTAACTTGTTTTGACGACAGTATCAAAAACATATTTTTTGTTTTCACTACCAGCATAGAAACAACCCTTTTAACATGACGTCAAAATTTTTTTGTTATGATGATAAGTTTGACTAATTACAAAGAAGTCTTTTAACTAGTTATAATTTGTACAAAACCCACAAAAACATTTATTCAAAGTTACAAAAGGTTTAAACAACATTTCATATTCACGAGGAAAATTTACAGGTCTTAACAGATCCAACAAATCTTGCCCGGTCAAATCCAGTGTTTTTCATATACTCCATCAGTTTCCATTCCCAATACTTTACCAAAAAATTCTGCAACTTCTTTTGAACTCAAAGATGAGTTAATGCGATGGAAATATCCGTCCACCTGATCACACCATTCCAAAAGACATAAATTGTGATCTGACTGACTCATGTATTGAGAAATGCATCCCTCACAATTGTGAACTAAATAATGCTTCAAATTTTCCTTAATCAGATAACTCATACCCATTAAAGCAAATTCATATTTGGAAGGACTGGGTAATTTCTTTTTTAAAATTTTAGTATCTGGAAAATCAGCTGCTGCTTCGTGAAATCAATAAACCTTTTCACCATGTTTAGGGAAATATCGAACAAGGGTGCCTTTCTCAAATGCTTCTAATTTCGGATCCAACTGACCCATAATTTTACAAACATTTTATGAAAATTAACCCATTCTGTCCCATTTAAATTAATTCTGTTCACGTAGTCCCCATTTTTTTTCTCAATGCACATAATAATATTCTCCCTCAAAAAGTTGAGGTAGTCACAATTTCCATCTGAAGACATTCCTTAGCCTCTACATTTTGAAATGAAAGAAGATATGGCAAAATGGATATTTTGCCATATCTTCTTTCATTTCAAACATTTTTTCAAAAAATTGCGACTCAAATTGATCCACCACAATTTTCCATTTTTTTCTCTAAATAATTTTAAGTAGCTGTTGAAATCCTGTTTCACGGTTACATTCAGAGTGGAACTCAATTCCATTTTCTTGTGTGTGTGTGTGCTCTCGCGTCTCCAAATTATACTAAATCAACATTCAATTGTCTCCCTTATAAAGACTTTTTCCTAAAACTTATGATGCACATGCACATTTCCAATTTTTACTAACCTATAAAATTTTTTTCTAAAATTTAAAACTCGTATTTCCAATTTTTTAGGTTGCACATGCACTCTAAAATTTATTTTACACAACCAATACCACAACATACCACATACCACAACAATCATATCTTTTAAACCAATCCCATTTTCTCTAATATTTATAAGGCGCACGCACATCCAATATTTCTAAAATTTTTATCCAACACATGCTTTTGTTTTGAAACGCAATATTTTAATGTTGAATAATTAATAAAAAAATAACTTACACCCACTGCTTGGCTAAAACACATCCTTTTTGTTTTAAAAAAGCGAATTTTTTTTCCAAAATTTATCTTTATTTTCAATATCATAGCTCAATCCTTTTTGATGCACACCATAAAGTAAACAGGCAGTATGATTTGCATCGTGCACCAAATAAGGAATGTCTCTAGATAAAGTATTTCTCAAAGTACAGTATTTCACACTTTCTGGTAATAAAAGCTGTTCTTTTTCCCCAGTTTTTCCCTAGTCCTTCTGGGGTTTGGGTATCTTTCCTTCACCCTGTACGTTCTTTATATATGATTCATAACAATTTTACTAAAAATACTTACATTTTAATTGTTAAATGAAGATCAAATAGCATCAGCAATTTAGAATACACTGACTTTACCTACTGGCCTTCTTGCCTTACCCGGCCACATCTGTCAGCTGGGAATTTGACCTCTGTTTGACCTTGGAGGTCTTGCCTGACCTTGCATAACTTCCTGTGTCTTTGCAAGATTGCTGCTCGATTGGCTGGCAGTTTGGGCAGTTTATAGAACCAAAGGACTTTAGATATGTAATTATTCACTACTGACCAAGTTGCTGGCCTTTCGGTGACCTCAACGGTCGAAGGTCGGGATGTCATCTTGAAGCTGTCCTCGGTTAAAGTTCAAACACATGTTTCATTTGCTGGGTGGGTTTCTTGGCCAGCTAAGTAAATACAAGCATTAAAATATGTACAATGTTTTAAATGATGTGCCTGGTTAATATCAGGTAGATGTAGAAAACTTAAAATATTACATTAAATAAAATTTTAATCCCATATTGTTTTTCATTACAAATTTTAACTTCTTGGGAACTGAAGCTGTTCTTTTTCCCCCAGTTTTTCCATGCACAAATCTTCCAATCTTTTTGGATAAAAAACGTGCAGAGCTCGAAAGACATGGTCCTGAATTTTTAAAATTTCTAAAAGCATTTTACCAGTCACTTTATCTCCCACTTTTATTTTTAAACCGTTTTTCTCAAATGTGTCCATATGTTCCCAAATAAAAATATTATAATCACACAAATCACAATCACAGATTTTTCCTGTTTTTTCGTCTTGAAATTTGATCACATAGGCTTTGTAATGATTGTGAAGTAAACCCCAAAAATGCCCAAAGGTTTGACTGCTTAAATCCAAAACTGGCTGCAAATAACAAAACACATGTAAAGAGCCCATTTTGGATATACAACAAGTCCACCCATCACACATTTTAATTTCTCTAAATTGTTTCAAAGAAAAACTTTCTTTTAAGTCTTTTAACACAGGCTTTAAACGTCCTATCATACCCATTAATATCAATTCTCTATTTTCTTTCAAAAATATTGAATCCTGCTCACTGGCTAACATTTCAAAATTAATCCCCAAAGTTTCCGATTCGTCGGAAAAAAATAACTCATTGCGAAAATAATTTTGAAAACATCCTGATAAATGGAAAATTATGCGCCCTAATTTTTTCCAAGAAAACTTGTAATACAAACAATAATAAGAATATGCAAAAACTACCCAAAGCCTTCCACTATTCCTTAACTGTACCTGTCGAATCACTTCTACAACATCTATATCTAATGATTCTTTAGCCAATTGCTTTACCTCATTCATGGAAAATAGTAAACATCTTTTTCTAAACTTCGCCAAATTGCTATCACTTGCTCCCACTGAATAGCCTCTAAAACTATACCCCCAATGTTTATTACTCTTTTTAAAATAACAGTAAAACCACCCCAAGTTTCGCCGAATAAATCTTCTTTCTTTTTTAAACGACTATTTATTTTACTCACATGTCTTAACAAATAAGTATAATCTTCGTTTTCAAACTTTACTTTCTTGTTGTTTTTCTGTAACACTACTCTATTTGTCTTCCAATCAAAGTTAAAACCCATACCTTAATTCTCTTCTCGATTTTGGCTTTTCCAAAGTATACCTCTCATAACTAACCCTGGATGATTCAAATAATTTCCATACTGTAGAAAATTCATCCCACTGAGAAAATGTTAAACTAAAATTCCCAATGTATACCAAACTGTCCAATTCAACCTTTATATGTCTTCTCCCCCCTAAATAGTCTTTATAATTCTTTTCTATTTGTCGCTTTATTTTGGATAAATCTTTAAACACTGAATCGTATTTGTCTTCATATATTATTGAAGCGTCAAAATCAACCACTCTGTCCTCTCCTTGTATCTTTCTCAATACTACCAATTTCTTTTCCTCCTGCTTAAAAAATTCCACCTGAATATTCATGTTTCGATATTGTTGAAAGTTTTTCAATTTATACTCATACTCACTAAATATTATGTCATGCATGCGCACTCTAAAATTTAAACTATCCCCTAATCTTTTCCACGCGCATGCGCACTCCACTAATCTTTTCAACGCGTAAGGGCACTCTTGGTTAACCTCAGGTGCTCCTAAATCTACTGCACCTCAGGTTAACCACTCCCGTTAATTTTAATTGGAAACCCAATTTTAGGAGCTCAAAACTGCACCTCAGGTTAACTTTGGATTGCTATAATGTGTGCTTTTATACTACTTTTGATTGGATGGGTTAATTTTAAGCGAGTGATATTTCAAAGCTTGATGGCAACTAGAGTTGTAGTGGTTAGCTTGTATGGCTCTGTTTCAAAATACATTTGCTTTGTATGATTTCTTTAGCTGTCTGAACTAGTAAGATCTCTTCCTCTCAAGAACTGGGGGCCACGGTGGCAGAGTGGTAACACTCTCACCTCCCACCTCTGCGGCCGGGGTTCGATCCCCGTCATGGCTGTAAGTGGGAAAGCTGGTAGTTGCTTGCCTTTGGTCGGCAGTTTACAGTACAGAACCCTAGCGAACTATATGTACTGGTTTCCTCTGCCCTTCCAACTACCCGTCATGATATGACCTGTACAGTGTTGAAAGCGACGTAAAACCCCAAATAAACAAATATAATACAAGCATGAAATATTTTTGCCATAATACACACTGTATCAGAAGCCTTTCTAGTCGTGGAGACAACTGGCTGGATAAGCTAAATTACTATAATAGAACATAATGGAAACAGTTGTGTGTGTATATGTTACAGGCAATCTGTGTAACCAGGCATTACGCGTAATGACTGAACATTTCAGTCAGTTCGTGAAATGCCTAAACCATTCAGGCATTTCGTGAAATGCCTAGGCATTTCACATAATGACTGAAAATGAGCTCTAGGCATTACACGTAATGCCTGAACATAGTTTTGTATCATGTGTGATGATTATTCCTAAATTATTTTGATGTTATATAGTTTTATTCTTGCTTGTGGTGTACATAGTGAATATATTTTATGTCCATTCATGAACAATGAGAATAAAAATGGTATTATCATTAAAAATATCTATTTTCAAATTTATTGAAACTGTTTTTTTATCTCTATCCATACAAAGTACTTACAAAGCATAGTAATACGTACAAAGATAAAATGATGTTAACAGTAATGTTTTGAACAAGTGGCAAAATTCACCAACACTTATTTTAGCTTCTTAATCATCATAGTATACAGTTTTTTGGCATGAGAACTTTCTTTTCAGCTTCATATTTCTTGAATAGCTTAGTTTTAAATTTTAAATTTTCTCTTAAAAAGCTTTACTGAGTGATGTATTTTTATTTATTTATTTTAATGAACAATAGTAATCTGTCTTGTCAAGAAATGATATCAGTTATTTAAAGCTAAAATACTGCTCCCCAGTGAGATGTAACTCATTAAAATCCTTCTTAAAATATGTCATTGTTATATATCAAAGTTGCTAGTCAAGCAAGCTCAGGCTGAGTGTTTGGATGCTAAAAGTATGGGGAGCCCTAATTGCAGTTAAGCTTGTTTCATGTAAGATGATTAACGTAAACGTTTTCAGTATTTGTCTCATATAATAAAAGAAGCCTCACATAACAAGACCAGAAAACACACTCTTTTGAAAAAAATAACGATTAGATGCCCTTCTTACAACTAAATAAAAGAGGTATGAAAGATATGACTATTAGTGATGACATTGCAAAAGTACTCATTCATTTATTCAATTATGTAAAAAAGTATAAGAGATCTCAAAATGTAACTTAATTGAAAGTTATACAGTTAAAACTACAACATGAATTGCTTCTGTCTGCAAGAAATAACGCATCCTATCAATAAAATTTAAAAAAATAGTGACAGACTGCTTGAAATCTCAAATCAATGTTTTTTTGATATACTTAAAGAAGCCACAGCCCATATAATAACATAAGATGATGTACCAAGGACTGAAAAAAGGCAAAATGAGAATAAGTATGAAATGTATTATTATTAATGATTGTGTAGTAAAACTGTTTATGTACTCACTTATGTAAAAATCCATGACACATGTCAAAATATTATAAGCTTCATTAATTGTAATATAGTTAAAACTACATCTTGAATTGCTCATAGCAAGAAATAATCATATTCTATCAAAAAGATACTTTAAAAAATCATCACACAGATTGCTTAAAGTATCAAATGCTTCTTTAGGCAATCTGTGTAACACTGAACCTTATATTTCAGTCATTATGTGAAATGCCTAGGCATTTCACAAAATGGCTAAACTGTTTAGGCATTTCGCGAAATGACTGAAATGTTCAGTCATTGCGCGTAATGCCTGGTTACACAGATTGCCTGTAACATATATACAGACATATACATAGGGTTGTTCTGAAACACAACCTCATCTGGCTTTATTTACCACAATCAACCCTATTTACACTACTGTCATACGTACATGGGTTTACCCTATTTTAAAAATAATTCGAAATTTCAGATCCAAGTATTTATTTTAAAACTTGCTTCTTACAATTTCAGTGTATATATTCATTGATGGGACTTGCTTTATTTGGCTTAAACCTCAGACAGGCAATTTCAGTTATGACCTCAAGCGCATTAGAGCATGTTACATCAATTTTGCTCTATTAAATTTTTTCTATTCTATTCTAATGTGGATTATTGCAACACATGCATTTTATACCCAGATCGTCACCCAGATGCACACAGTCTGAAAGCCATGGAAATCATACAAATCTCAGGACACATGAACACAAAATTTGAAAACTTTTTCATAAAGTGTGAAAGAAAAAATAGGATTATTAATTGATGAAAGCACATATTACTAGCGGAGATAAAATAAAAAGCACAATTCTATTCATGAATAATAAAGACACTCTACCATTATTATTGCAAGAGATAAAATGGAAGGCACATTATATTTTTTGAACAGCAAAAAACTTCTACCAGATAAGCAGGTGTTAAGTACACATAATGTCTTACACAGAGAAGACTGAAAACAAACTTGCTGTCTGGAGATAAGAAGAGTTATGATAAGAGACACATGTCTGTGCATGTTGGCCACTATTTGCAGAAATTCTCAAATAAAATTATATTTGCTATCATGAATAAACTGTATGATAAGTATCCAGCATATTGTTAAAATTGAAAATAAAGACAATATCACAAATGAGTCGTTAAACCTCATCTCGAAATACCACGTTGATTTTTAAACAGTGAATACACAATGCAGTTTTCTTCAGTGAATGGATGTCTGAACTCTATTCTAACTAGTATGTATAGTTGCAGTGCACGTAACGTAAAGAAGTGCTTGGCATTGTGTCTGTGTGTACTGCTGGTGGTGTACCTCTATAGTAATTCTCGAGTCAGTGTCCCAGAGTACAGTAAGGACGTCACTCCGGTAAGATCACATCTTATTTACATCTGTAGTTCACAATCAATTTTGTTTGTAATTTTGCAAATCTTTAGGGTGACCTTATGGCCACCCCTTGTCTTAAGTTTCCTTTTAAATTTAGTAGTCTTTAGGGTGACCTTAGGTTCACCATCTGTTACCAAATGTCATTTTGGTTTGTCCTTCTTAAGGTGGCCTTTGTCTTATCAACAATTATTAAATTACAATTAGATGTTATACTTTGATTGTCAATAAATACTACTAGTATATCAGTGTATAAAGTGTAAAGAAAATGTTATTTTACCTTACCCCTGCTTTTTACTGATATCTGGAACATGAGGCAATGTGGGGGTGGGGAACAAAGGCATGACGCATTTCATTGCTCCAGTCCCTTGTTAAAAGGTAACATTTCTTGTGGGGGCCACGGTGGCAGAGTGGTAACACTCTCGCCTCCCACCTCTGAGGCCGGGGTTCAATCCCCGTCATGGCCTGAAGTGGGAAACCTCGTAGTTGCTTGCCGTTGGTCGGCAGTTTACAGTACAGAACCCTAACTAACTGTATGTACTGGTTTCCTCTGCCCTTCCAACTACTCGTGGTGATATGACCTGTACAGTGTTGAAAGTGAAGTAAAACCCCAAATAAATAAATAAATAAAGTAACATATCTTGTTTGTGCTTATTTAATGTCATTGTCTAACCTTTGACCTTTCATTAAAAATTTTCCTGCTAAAATAACATGTTCTTTACTCTTGAGAGGAAATCAGACTGAAAGGACGCCATTTAACTACACTATGTAACAGAGCTGAGGCCCCTTGCTGGGGGGAAGTGATGCTGAGGACGACATGAAGCTGAGATATGAAGCTCTGCAGCATATGGTTTGTAGCTTGTGCAGCTGTTGTACCTGGTGGCCTGGCAACCAGCTCCATCTAAAATTGGTATAGCCCATCTCAAACCCCACTCCACTGGTTCAGAGCCACTCTTATGTTAGCATGTAACCCAAGTACTTAGCCAACCAGGAGCAGGGGAGTACTTGATTGATACCATGTCAGAGCTGCAGTTGCCAGACAACCTGGAAAAATATAACAATTAGTATGTAATTATGGTTTCAGGGTGGGTAGAGGAACAAGAAAATTTTACACATGTTACATAATGTAGTTAAAATGGCATTCTTTCAGTTTGACTTCCCTCTAAAGAGTGAAGAATATATTAGTTTAGCAGGAAAATTTTAATGAAAGGTCAAGGGTTATCAATAGCAATAAATAAGCACAAACAGGAAAAACCTTTTAACAAGGAACTGGAGCAATGAAATGTGTATTGCCTTTGCTCTCCACCCCACATTACCCCATGTTCCCTATATCAGTAAAAAGCAGGGGTAGGGTAAAATAACATTTTCTTTACACTTAGTACACTAATATACTAGTATTTAGTTACAATCAAAGTAAAACATCTAACTGTAATTTAATAATTGTTACTAAGACAAAGGCCACCTTAAGAAGGACAAACCAAAATGACATTTGGTAACAGATGATGAACCTAAGGTCACCCTAAAGACTACTAAGTTTAAAAGGAAACTTAAGACAAGGGGTGGCCATAAGGTCACCCTAAAGATTAGCAACATTACAACAAAAGTGATTGTGAACTACAAAAAAGTTGTCAAATTTAAGGTGGCCTTAAATGAATGGTTAAGAAAGTTTTTAATTTACGGTTGGTCTAAACTAAGGGGAAATAATTTACGTAATTCATTTTTAAGAGAAGTAGAATGAATGTGTAAGTAATGGAAGAGTCCCCAAACCCCACCTAGGAGGTAGTAGGTACATACAACTGTTTTTTTTTAAAGTATGGGAGACTTGATCAGAGGCATCATGATCAAAAGTAATGTATCTCCAGACGCATTCCGATGTCCAGGTGCCATGACTTTGGATATGCTGTAATGCAACACTTGAATTAAAGGCGTAGGTTGCACCTGAATGACTGAAGGCATGGAAAGTGAGATTAAAAGTATGAAGGTTATGCCTTTTTAAGATAAGGTGAAAGTGACGCCTTACCTGTGTGTCAGTGAGAGGGACCCAACCCTTGAGACTCTTGTATTGGAACAGGGGATCATTTTTTGATCAAGGTGTTATAGCTAGCAAATTCTTTTCAGATGTTACTGGGCATATGGGGTTTGAACCTAGGAAAGGAATTTTCAAGATTTTAACTGTTTCTTGTCTGGATGGTTTTAGACCATTTAACCAGTACATGCATCCTTTTTTTATCATTATGTATTTATACTCAGCGCAATATCTCCATATACAACAGGACTCAAAGCACTATTTAACCAATCCGATTGTACAGGTACAGCCCCAACTCACAAGTAACTGACATTCCCCTAACTGGAACATAGAGGCTCAAGGATGACCATTTATCAACGTCCTTGAGGTTCTTTAACCTGCCACTGGGGATAGGACCCAATGACAGAGGACCGCCATTTTAAGTGGTCATCCGAGCCACTATGTATCTGCCTGTACCTGGGATTGAACCCACGTCCTCTGAGTTCCTAGACAAGTGTGTTACCTGCTAGGCCACAGTGGCAGATACCTGGGTTTGCTCAAATGATGTCGCCTCTTGCTAAATGATAAAGAAGGGAAAAGCCATGGACACTATGAGGAACAAAATTAGACAATCTTAGAAAGGAAAAGAAAGCCATTGTATATACAGCTTTGAAAACTTGACCCATATAGGTGGAATCACAGGTTCGAACTATTAATTGCAAAGTGTTGATGTCTATAATTTTCTTTAACTGGACCTTGAAGGGTTTGTGGAGTGTCATGGCTTTCTGGAAATATTTTATTCTAGGATCTTGGAACATATGCACTGAGATACCATATAGCGAGAGCTAGGCTTTAATAGCTGACAGATGATTGGCCATGGCTGAGGCTGAAGTGTGGTTACTTTCCCGGAACTGTAGATATGCCAGTATAATCAATGGTGTTAAGTGAAAAAAGTTGAGTTTCATAAATATTGTGAATGCTAAGAATAATCTAAACATACTGGTATAATTTCTTTCTGTTGCAGGTCTGAAGGCCATGCAGGTCTTCTGGAATCCCAGATGTATCAATTTAGCCATGTATGGATGCAAGCCTATTGAAAATAATGAATTATATGGACCAATCTATCATAATGTGACTTTCATTCATACCCATGATGTGAGGGCAATGACTGATATAAAGTGGTGTTTGCATTTGAATGACTGTTCCATCTAGATGGGAGATCAGCTATGACATTGACCTTGCCTCGGATATGGCTGACCTTTAAATCTACATTCATTGTTGCAATTTGAAACTGAATATTGCAAGCTATAGGCACTAAAGTTAGGTCTCTGGTCTTGCCCGAATTCAGGACCGGAACTCCATTCTACAGAGGATGAGAGCTTCAGCTCCCTTGGCAGTGGCCCAACCAAAGTCCTGGACATCTTCCATGATATTAGTCATGTATTCAAGCATTGCATTTTTTATTTTTATATTTTTTCTTCTCTAATAATGGTACTAAAGCCTGCCATCCAATGAAAGGTGGAAAGACTATCATATGTTACTCTTGTTCTGGATATACCTGCTAGTATGTAATTCTGGGGCAAAGGTATTTGCTGTTTTAAAGTGACCTGATCATTACTACCTCTCTGTGATTTGAACTTACTTTGTTCGTTTAACTTGGCTAGTTTTGGAGTCCAATGTCCACTGCATCTTGTATATGCTTGGAAGTTTTAAGAAACTTTATTGCGGGAATGACGACATTGTCCCCAGTGTCACTATCCTCATCCACATCTTGAGAGGGTGTGGTGCTCAGATTCAGGGAGCTGGCTATGTCGGAACCAGGTTTAACATGACCCTGAAGTTGTTCCTCGGTTCTGTCTATCCTCTGTCCAATTGCCAACGGCCTAAAATTCACAGCACTAACTGCACTAAGAATTTATGAATTAGTACTGTCATCCACGTTTTGACTGCCAGAAGCAGTTGGAATACTCAAATTACTTTCTACATGAATCTGACATTTGCTACCAACTGGTCTCTTGTGTTCCCCTCCACATTTTGAGCAAGGGAAAAGCTTTGGCATGTTGAATATAACACAGACAAAACACCAAGGACCACTATTCTTACTCAAGACGTAAATGTATGCACCACAAAGTATCACAGAATTGATGGGGGAAAAATACTAACAAACTTTACAATATTACATAATACAAATTACATAATATGAATCACGATAAATTATAAAAAAAACCTGTCAACTGACCCGACACAGCACATTAAAACATTGACAGTATAATACCATGATATATAGACACTAGGACGCCAACACTAATATAACTACAATTAAATAAAACAGACTTGATAAAGTAACACTTTAAATAATTTCACAATAGAATTTTACACATGTTACATAATGTAGTTAAAATGGCATTTAGTTTAATTGAACTGAACATTTTGATAAAAGAAGTATAACATTTCTGACATGCTAATAAATTAATGTGTCATTTCCAAGCTATAAGAGTACAGAAATCGGTGTAGAACCAAATCTTGTCTCTTTACTCTTGTTCTGTAACACAGAATACCTCTTTGGTTTATTCCTGGCTCTGTTCAACCAGTTTCTGGCATAAAAAGATGTTGGTTTACTTGTGTGGGTTGAGATGTAAACAGCCATTGATTCAATGAGATAATCAGTGCAATCAATGTAAAAGCAATGTTTTTATCATTTAATAGCCGGTTAATAAATTTCTATTAATTTCGCATTTTCTTTAGATGTTATTGTTTGGTCAATATTACATACAATATAGTTTTTTTTAAAAAATACAAATTAGGGAAATGAGAAGTGAGGTCTGTCTTCACAATTACCTATTGCAATACCATTACAAAACCATTGCATTCTTATTTTCAATTATGTTTGTCTTTTTACAACATTTTTAGATAAGCTGTTTTTAAACTCTAGTCCACAGACAAAAACAGACAAGAAAAATCATCAGGGAATTGTGGGAGATTGTTTATTTACACAGTTGTTTTTAGGCTAAAAATGCTAAAATTAATGTTGTCAAGGTAAAATGCTGATGTGAAAGAATAACATAGGAATATATGAAATGTTTTTCAATGGTAAGCACAAAACAATTATATAAACAGACATCAATCTAATCTGATGTGGACTTTTATTGTGCTCAATCTCCATCAGTTGACAGACTCCAAGGTGCAGGTGGCAATAAACAAGTAGAATAATTGTAAGTCCAGTAATATAGCTAGGTTATACCAAAGAAAATACTATGGGGAAGGCTGTGGAGGATATGCTCTTGCAAAATAGCTAAATTTGGAGGGGTTTTATTCCTGAAGGAGGTACTGTATCGATGTCAGGAAGGTCATTACAAATCTTTGGAGTATCAAAGGCAAAAAAAAACTATGGCTAAAGTGTTTTCACCGATTTGTAGAGTTAGGGTTGAGGATTATGCTGAATACTCTGCAACTTGTGTTAATTGAACCATAAAACATAATTTAGTCTCTAGTTGGTACAACATTTAAAAAGTGAACACATTTATCAATTACTGCGTAATCCTGTTCATACATAACCAAAAGGGATAAGAACGTGACATATATCTCACTGGTAAGATTACAAGATGTGCTGCAGAAGTAGGAAATATGTTTCATGTGTAAATGTCCACCTTAAAATGAAACAAGAAGTTACACAAACCTTTACATTAACAATTAGCTGTATGTAGAGGCATAATAACGAAATGATGTTTAGCTTTGTATACTAGATAGCCACAAGACAAGCAGAGAGATACATATGTACAAAATAAGCAAACTACAACCAAAACAATGTCTAAAAGGTTGAATTCAGGGAGAAATGTACTGATATTGGATGGTATGTGGAATTGCAGTCCACAGTAAGTTATATTGAACACATTGTTCTTTGGTGGATGACTTTGTCTAAATGGCAAAAACATGGCTTGTACATACTGAAGCCCCTTATTATTTACCCAAAAAGACATGCATATATTCTCTTCAAATACTGTTATTAAAAGTACTTAAAGCCATTTTTAATTGCAGTAGAACCTCGATTATCCAGCCCTCTATCATTTGATTCTCTGGATTAACCAATCTGAAACTTTGTCTCAATACATAGATGTATAATGTAGTCAAGCATGTGCGATAATACGGAATTTTAACATAAACATTCTGGTAAACCAATAATTCTAGTATTTTATAAAACATATGCCTGTCTTCTTTGATCTTTAATGCCATTGTTTCAATAGGAGAGGGATTAAAACTTTATAATCTCCCAGAGTATGTCGATTGACAGACTGATGTGTATCAAGAGAAAAACCTTAACAATGAATTGCCGACCTAACATACTCACGTGAAGACGTGATCTAATGGGGTTTTGCAGTTATTAATCTCCCGGAGTTTTTCAATGGACATAAATCTATGATGCATTTATCCAAAATGAATATCAATGATGTGTGTACCAACCGAACACACCCAGCTCAGGTCCGTGTATTTTTCAAAATAACTATATCCATAGAAAGCAAACAGGTCACAATAAGAAGGTCAGTTATTTTATATAACTTAAATTTATTAAACTTCTTTATCAGGATCAGCATGTGTATATTTAAAGCCTAAAAACAATCTTCTTCAATTATTTCCCACTTGGCAACCCATAGATGGTGAACTTTGAATTCCATCATCTGTCTGACCAACTCAGTTATCAGACCCAATTGTATGTCCTCCATATAGATTGGATAATTGAGGTTCTACTGTATTTGATAACACTCCTGTTGGGAAACACATAGGGAACAAGTCTAAATATTGGTAATTCATTTTGTACATGTGTAACTCACCTTGCTATGTATTTGAAAAATCCAATAATTGTGATTCAGTAAATTACCCCCTTACAGCATACATTGTATCTTATTTTAATCAAACTATAGACTAATGCAGATGATTTTTGTGAATACATTTCAGAATACTCCAATATCTGACAAGATTGGTCTATCCAGGTTCCCACTTCTGGAGAAGGATCTTACAAGTGAAGAGCATCTGGTGTACAACTGGGTTCCCAAATGTGGTAGCAGTACCACATCTTCCTTGATCAAACAACTCGAAGCACGCAACCATTTCAAAGTGATATATGTTCTGAAAGAAGGCCCAAAGAGTTTCAACAAAGAGGAACAACAGACTGTAGTCAGGAAAACCAATCACAGCCACTCACCCTGGCTATATATTCAGCAATTCCATATGATCAACTTCACAGACTTTGGAATGGAAATGCCAGTTTATATTAACCTAGTCAGGGAACCCATTGAGCGGCTGATGTCTGAATATTATTACATTCGATTTAAAGCCCCCAGACCAATGGCTGAAAGTGTAAGAAAAATGTCATTTGAAGATTGCATAAAAAATAAAATGAAAGAGTGTACAGATCCTAAAACCATCTTCAAAATTCTGCCTTACTTTTGCGGTAGTCTACCAAGATGCACAGAACCAAGCACTTGGGTCTTAGAGAGGGCAAAACAAAATGTAGAAAGGTATTATAGCCTGGTGGGACACGTGGAAGAACTGGAAAAGTTCTACACTGTGCTTGAAAAAACTATGCCACAGTATTTTAGAGGCTTAAATACCTTGTACAAGAAAAAAGGAGTCAGGTTAAAGAAGGAGACTGCCACAAAAGTGAAGAAAACTCTGAGTGACTCTTCTAGAGAATACCTCAGGTCACTACTTGGACTAGAGTATGAGTTTTATGCTTATATTAAGAAAAGGTTTGAGGACAGTTATCGGAAGGTAATGAAAATTAGTTGATACAGATATAGACAGGACATCTTGTATGATTTCTGCAGTAATTCAGTATCCTTCACCCATAAATCAGTCACATGTTTAATACTGTATTTAAGGATAACTTTCACTAAATGAATGCATTGTATAAAATTTGAAAGAGCAAATAGATTAGTTTATCAATTTAATTGATATATTGCATCACAGGTCAGTTTTGGTTGTTATTTTAGTGGTATAAAATAGTCATTAGTTTCACGACTTATATTATTAGAGCTTTAGTGATCATACTGATTCAAGTTGTTTGTTTTGTTTAATACAGTTCATGTTACAGACTTCATTTTTGTAGTCACTTTTTATTTTATTATTTTTAGGGGGTGGGGGCGGGGTTGGGGGGGGGATATGCACAGTCGCCAATCTCAATGACAGAATCACAGTATTATTAAACAAACTTTGATATTTCTTGGACTAGCACATTAAAGGTATGGTCATAAGTAAGAATATCTGTCATATGTGGCCTGTCATATGTCAGTTTACATCCTCATCAGCTATTTGCAGTTTGTCATATGAGCTGTTGTAGTTGTCTTTTCACTAATAGGTCCAATTAACCGCACCATGTGATCAGTTGCCACTGTGGGTTGTTGCAAGTAAAGAAACCAAGACTTTAGTACTGGTCAGATATCAGTCCACATTAGTTAAAGATAAGTCGTGACATTTAAATTGTCAACAGAGATTGTGCCTCCAGTCGCTAATAAAGTTCGTCAACGGAGTATGGGTATCAGTAAATAGACATATAAAGTAACAGAATCTGCTGGTAAGTTAGCCATTTGATAACGTGTAACAAGTAATAGCATGTACAAAATTACTGTTCAAAAAGCACAGCATACACCATTCAATATTCCTGTCAACTAAATTTAGTTATCTGCTTTCTGCCAATATTTCTTTTAAGTTTACATTATTTTCTATCTCACAGCCACTAAGGATCTGTGACACTCCTAGGAATGATTGTAGATCCATGAAGTTTTCTCTGGTTTACATGAGTGATAGATAAAAAGTATAAGTTAGTGTATCAAACTAATTAAGCATCCCACAAAAAGGGAGACACTTATTTGTTTAAGACCTTTTTAAAGCAGCCTACACCTCCGTAGTATTTTCCAAGTTGAATACCTCCCTTAACACCAGGCCTATCGAAATTATTTTGGCTAATAGGATGTATATAGAAACATCACAGGGGTCAACGCCACAGAGAAAGGCTGAGACAAGTAGCAATCTGTTGTCATGGGAAACTTTTTAACAGGTACGAATTTGACCTTCAACCTTAATCAAGGTCAATGGTAAAAAGACCATTTTTTCACCAGATTTACTCAGAAAGTAGAACATATATATAAAAATAATTCTGCAACCATATCTGTGATCTGACACACGTTCAGCGTGTTATTGAAGCATGGAAATTAGGTTTATAGCTTTAAAAGGTTACCTTAACATCATCAAAATCAAATCTTTTTGGTATACTGCACACGGGGGGGGGGGGGGGATTTTCAAAAAAGGTTGGGAGATCACAGGAAACCATAGATGTCTTGGGATTCTAAAATTTACCCCTCTAAACCCCCTCAAGGACAAATTGGGGTGATAAAGTTGCAGTTGTTGTATTTTGCTGTGTATCTACAAAAATATTGTCTGAAATCCTGCAAGACTCAATTTAATTATTCTTCAGGACTATTTAGACCTAGTAATGTGTTTTTTTTCTCTTTCCCTTTCAAGGTTAATTCTATTACCCTAAATGGATCAGACTTTCATTTATTCCTTAATGACCCATTATTGCAATTGCAGGTTTGGAATGTATTGAGAGGTAACAAGATCAAACTGCAGTCATAAAGTTGAATTTCTTGTAGTTTACAGTGCGTCTTCAACTTTTTACCTGAAATCCAATGACACTTACTCTTTTAGACTATTCACACATAATGATAAGACCTTTGTTCCCTTCTTGGATTTCAATGTTAATAAAATGATTCTAAATTGGGCACGAGTGATCAATAGTTTTATGTCATCTTAGTAAAATCAAGATAAATATCAACTTAACTTGATATGTATATTTCATTACGATATACATTTATGCAATGGACAAACTATTGTTCACGAAGATAATCTTATGCATCTTGCTTCAGTTTTAATAATTCTTGGGGTTACTGGGGGCATCACTGTCGGAAGTGTTGCCAATTTGTTTGTTTTACGGTGTAAATAGGGGAGGCAGAGTTAATGCCTTTTTTCGGAGTGTTTTAGTTTGAATAAATTGCTCTCCTTATAAGTGTACCTGCTTTGTAGATGTGTTCATCTCTGGAATTTTAAGCATGTATATTTAATTAATGTGATTTTTTGTGATTGTTTGTGGTGAAAGATGATTGATTGCAAACTTTGTATACTTGAAAGTGAAAACCATTTGCGAGGCAATCATAGTTTCTGCTGCAATTTGTTGAGGGTCAAACCCTACTGTGACTTGATTAATATCTTTTCGTGAGTTTTATACCTTGTTTGGACTGAGATAGCAAGCTGTAGCTATATTAAAATATAATTATATATTTATTACAACTCTGCCAATGAAAAGTGGTCTAAGGGTGCCTTTTGGCCATTAGTATATTTCATGTTATAGTTCTGAATCATTCTAATTTCTGGTGGTGTATTATTTGTTAATGTAGAAGAAAGGACTGACCCACATTTTTTCACTTGTTTATTTGTATGTGTGTTGTTGTTGTTTGTTTGTTCTAAGCAAAAACACATTACCTCTGCACATGTGCTGGAGGCATCATAATTAGATGACATTTAGCACAGCCATAAGCTATATAGATTGGCCAAACAGTTGTTATATAGTTTGTGATATTAGAGGGAGACATACCAAGTTGAAGCAAACGCCCACAAAAGCCAAAACAAAACAGACCAAAGACCAGCACAATTAAAAAAGAAAGGAAATCCTAAAACACTCTCATGTATGCTGTAAAAGTTTCAGGCCTGAAGTTGTTGAGAAGCAGAAATGAGGAATTAGCTGTAGCATGATTTGATCTTTCATGATTTTATATGGATCATGCTGAATTTATGCGGGTGTTCCACTGGAGTCCGACCCTATGACTCTAGGGTCGGCTGTAAAAGTCAGGGGTCGGGGACACAGATCCTTCAAAAAAGGCAGGAAATTTGTGGGTCAGTTTCACCTCCCTGACCATACGTGATACGTCCAAGCTTGTCTGTATCTAGAGGCCAGCCTTCCCTGGGGTCAGGATGTTTTGCACAGACTGGTCTGGAAACTACCAGGACAAGCCCTAACAGACAAGCCCTAAACCCCTAACAGACAAGCCATAGCAGGTCCCGACAAGCTGTACTGACAAACAGACAGGAATGGAGAAACATACAGAACCCATGACTTGCAGTCGGTATTGTCAATATGCTTTTTGATGAATTTCTGGGAAAAAAAGACAATCAAAAGTCGTCCAATAAACAAATCTTAAACTAGGTAAAGGCTGAATATTTGAATCCCATCACATGACCTAAACGTCCAACTTTACTTTTTTGTTATTTTAATGAAAAATTAACAGCTTTTGGCTTTTTGCCTTTTTTCCCCAAAATTGCTTATGGGTTTGTTACAATGAGAAGAAATATCTTGTGATTGGATCCAAATAGTTTATTGACTGTTTTCTTAAATTGTTCTGGTGAAATAGGCTGAGAATTTGATTATTATGGGACTAAATAAAACATTTAGGTTTCTCAATTATTTACAACATACATGTGGACCTTTTTTATTTGTTAACTTCAAAATTATGATCACTTGAACTGTTTTTGTCATTCCTGACATCATTTTTTGTCGAATTTTTATCTCACATCATGCTGCATATGGACTGCAAATGAGAAGTACCTGGGCAAGCAAAAACTGGACAAATTGCTTATCTGTGACCATTATATGACTTTAAAATGGCTGCAAAAACTGGTCTGTATATTGCAGGTGTTAAACATAAAGATAATTCCAAATAATGAACCTATAAATGTTTTGTAATAAAGATAACACAAGGTTTCTCAGACTCAACTCCATACAACACACACACTGTTTTTATACTGATGTGTGAGTACAGGAGATTTGTTGTGTTCATGTAATGATGTGTGTACACGTGATCCAGAGGTCAAATGTTCAGTAAGGCAGATTTCTGCAGGAAAGTTAAACAAAAGCATTTTTTGTGGCTTTCCCAGTCGTTATGTGTATATTTATCTATTCTGAGAAAATAGATGTTTTGGTTGCAGTGGCACTTTCAGGGGTTGGCAGTTAAAATGTAACATTAAATATCTCTCCTTGGCACCTAACTGATCTTTTACATACAGTTCCCCCGCGGATTCTGTATGTAACAACATTATGGGCAAGATCAAGATGTTTGTAAGATGATATTTTTACTGTGAGGTACAGTACTGGCTGCAATAATTACACATTTTTAAACACATATGTTTGTAATTCAGTTTTTTTTTTGTAATTGGTCAAAGAGTTCCTCCATCCATCAATGCTTCTGCTTTGGCATTACCTATGGTTTAGGGTTAGGGTTCTATTTGGCCTATCATCCAGTCTAAAAATGTATCACTGGAACATGGAGAATGTACATGTAACAGTACTTCGTAGTAAATTTCAATCAAAAATGCGGACATTATGGAGCAATCAAAAAGATGTGAAACATTTCTAATTTCTTAACATTTGAATAGAATAATAACTTAGAATGCATTAAATAACTTGTAAATAAAATTTAGGAAATGTCATATCTTATGTGAGTGTGTTGAGCAAGTCTGGTGAATAACAACCATTATTTCAGGCAATTATACAGAGTAATATTAAAATTGGACAGCTTTACACTGTTATAAAAGTAATTAAGCTTAATTGAAATATATAAAACAGTTTTTTATTATGTAGTATCACTATTTTGAAATTACATAAATATCTTGATAATCAACCAATCGTAAAAGCATTACAAATTGCTACTGTACATAGTTTATAAAAAGCCAAAGACAAAAAGAAACATCCAATTATTGCCTTCTTTCTTCGGAGCTGGAGCTTGAGTCGGCCATTTTCTCGGGGCCACACACCCCACCTTTTCACTGCACCTCATCTGTGATTGGTTAAAATATTTATCATTATCCTAAGGAATTACCCAGTGACTTCTATGTTGAGGCCATGATGGGGTTTCTAGCAGTATTTTACAAATAATCTAGCCATATTTTACACTCACTCTACCTACTTTTAACTCTTACAGCAATATTTTGCAAATTAAAGATTTAGGAATATTTTACTCTCACCACACCTTCTGTTGAACTTTTCTAGCAATATTTTACTACTAGAATCTCAAATGCTAGTTCTTGTACACTCACAGAGTGAAGGAAATATAAGTCCACTCTGGGGTTTGTAGCATTTCAATATAGGGTTTCAATATCGTACAAACAGATGACCTAGCAATATTTTACTCTAAAAATACCGACTTTTGAACTCTTCTAGCAATATTTTGTCACCTCAGCACTGGGAGGCTTAGTCTGGAGCAATATTTATATCCAGTGACTACTGTGTTGTGAGGCCACGATGGGGGTTTCTAACATTTTTTTTACAAATAGAATACCAAAGGCTGGTACATGTACACTCACAGAGTGAATAAAACATGAGGCCACGATGGGATTTCTAGCAATTTTTTACAAATAAAAGATGAAATATCATGCAGTACAGATGTATCCACAAGCCTTATTATTGAAGAAATATGAGGCCATGATAAGATTTTCTAGGAACACATTACAAATGTTTTACTGCACCCACCACGCCTCTCCTACGGAGCTCTGACTTTCATTAAAAACTATTTATCATAATTATTATTTTTAGCAATATGGATCAATCTGATGAAACTTCATCTATACAAAGTAGGCCAGTATGCGTATAAATCAACAGACATCTTGAAGCAGCTTCACAAAAGGACTTGGCCTACATTTAACATACAATCTACACTTTTGTTTCAATGTCTCTGGTTTTTGAATATTGAACAATGTTCTTGTGTGATGCGCCTTAGAATCTGTCTTTTGACAGAGATTAAGCGCTATAAAAGTGCTATTAGAATTAGAATTTTGGTCTAACACTTGGCATATGACACAATGCAGCTAAGACTAAGCCTTATGCTCAAGATTATCTGGGAGTGGATTTAACTTGTGTAGAATAACGTAAATTTGACTGCCATAAATTTCTCTCTGCTTCAAAACTTCAACACGTAAAAAAGATAACACTTCCCTGAAGTTTTATGTAGTTACAAAGTTTTCCATAGCAAAACAGCATTTTCCCAAAGATGAAATGCATTCAACAAATGCTACATGTCACCAGTACCAAATTTAGAGCAGAAAGGGTAAAAAGAAACCAGAAAACAGTGTCGTGTTTTGGTTAATCACTCTTAGTCTGGGTTGGTTTTAAGTAGTTGAAAGATTTTCCTCTGCAAAACTTGTCCCTCTCTGATAATTTTCAACATGAAGACAAAAGTAGACAATGTTTTTCAGTATACATCGACACATATCCAACAATACTTTTGAATGCTTTTATAAGTTGCAAAGTAGTAAATTATGCTACTCTAAATCGCAGTTGTAAGAATAATATGGATATTGCTCCAATATTTTTGTCTGCAAGCTTTTCTCTGCCAGGTTCCAGTATGTGAAATCTAGTTCAGCTCAAATCTTAGCCAACTGGAAAGTCTTACATTAAAGTCTCAGACTTAACCAAAAGTTGAAAATCATGAAATAGGCATTGTACTACTTACTTAACTCTCATTAAAATTATGTGAACAAGCAATTTACAAATCTACACACAACTCACAAGAAATCTGCTCAAACTTTCTGGGTGTTAATGTGTTAATGTTAAATCTGTCAGGGAGAGAGGGAGTAATTATTGATTTCAAATTCTGTACAGAAATTGTTAAAACTTTGTGCGTTGACTAAACCATAGAACAGGGAATATAGACACTTTAATCAACTATCTGGCTTGGTACAAAAGAATTTTACTCTGGAAATCGCATGTTATATATTTAAAACTACATAAAACATTTCCATGATTTTTACCAGCATAAAACAACATACTTTCAAAAAGCCAACAAACCTACAACCTCAAATACAAAACAAAATAAAAAAGAATCAGAAAATTACAAATTTGTTAATTTATGTTGTTAATACTCTTAATTCCTTATGCAGATTGGAATGGCATCTCTCTCAGTTCATGCCTCAGAATTTTTCCACTTGGTAACTTGGGTATTGCACTAACAAATTCCACTCCTCCTGTAAGCCACTTGTATTCAGCCAAAATACCTTGAAATAGAAAAAAACTAATAATCAGTCTGACTGAAAATGGTCAAGTAATGTTTTGGTTTTTGGATTTTCAGGGTCTTCAAAGAATTCTCATTTTTCTTTTAATTCTACTTTTATAGCCCTAATATCTATTTTGAAGATAGACTTTAATGTGGGTATTCAAAAGTATTAAACAGAAAAAGTATACTTCTTTGCAAAGTCAATTCATTAAACATGCAATCCCAAGGATGTCACTGTTTTATGATTGGGTTCTTTTCAGTCGGTTTTACTTTTTATTCCTGAAATCTACTAAATATATAGAAATTGTAAAGGAAAAATTATAACTTAAACAGATTTACCAAAGTTTAGAATTGTCCCCTGGACAAGAATTTCTACTTCTTAAATCTGACAGCATCATTAACATAAATACCTTGATCCATGAAAATAAATTTCTGCCCGACTAAGGACTAGAGATTAAATATTGTAGCCTAATCCCATACTCCTAAATAATGCCGTCACAAGTGCAATGTCAGATACATTAAAATGTTATACGGAAAAATATAGGGCAGGACATATCCTCTTAAAATACTGCACATCAAGAAAATGTTGATAGTAGTAGTTCTAGTAGTAAGAATATTTATGAAAACCCTATTTTATTCAAGGTGGACTTTCATCTAAAGGTACGTGGGTTCATACCTCATTTGTAGAATGTGTTGAGTGGTCTTGCTTTCTCAAACTACCCACTCTTTACTGTATTGAACCAAAAATTACAGGGTTTCCAATACAATATTTCCATCAATATTGATGAAGATGGAGCAATCACTCAGTTGTGGATATTGTTAAATGTGTGATACCGAGGAAGATTTGCTTTATAATTGTGATGTAGTTAAACAATTTTCGACAAAATTAAGACAAGTCTCCAAGTGTATCTGAACTAACTATTGAAGTGGGTTTTTTCCTTATGACAAATATTTAACTTACATCTTATATTTTTATTAATAAGACATTAAAGAGTAGTATCACCTTTTCAAAATTTTACACAAATCTAAACAGAAACACATTTGAATTTCTTTTGTTGAAGTATGGAGTTTTGTTTTTTTAACAAAAATGACTGGTTTGTTGCTTCTTGAAACAACTTGTGTGGTTGGTGATTTAATGTGACCAAATTTTTTTTTTAAATTTCAGAGTGGTATTTTGCAACAAACTGTTAAAAGAGACATCCGTTGAGGGAGATGCATGCTTATATTGGATAGTATAATTTAAATGAAGGACAGTTGTTATTTATACCCTTTCGTGTAATGATATAACTTGCAATGTTTTGAGGCTCTAATGACCAATAAAATATTTCTAAACTGGAAAAAGCATAGCATCAGTAAAGCTATTGCATAGATGAAATAATTTTCACCTGACTATATCTTTATATTAAATTCTATCTGTGTAATGATGTGAAACTCATTAAGTAAAAGAAGATTTCATAATCCTGAACTGACCTCTGACATGTTCACATAACTGCCTCTCGGTAACTTCAACACCTTCCTTTTTCACTACAAAAGCCTTCGGTTTGCTGTTGGTACTTTCATCGGGTATTCCCACCACTCCAACATCAAGCACAGCTGGGTGATCAAACAGAACACCTTCCAACTCAGAGGGTGAGACCTATATCATTTTACACACCATCTAAATGGCTATATGACACTGCTGCATGCTAATCTCCTAGGCCACATACCAGTAATAAACATTTAACTTGCCCTGGCTTGTCAGAGGTTGACACATTTGTGTTTTAGTATTATCAATTTTGAATATATAAGTGAGGATTTACATTTGGGTAGGATGCATTCGATACAGTTCAGATAGCTTCCAGTTGATATTAGCATATTATAAACCTCTCACTTACAAAACCAAAATGTACACACCCCAGAGGGACAAAGAGGTATGTGGGATTTATGGAGTGCTTCATCTAATATCCATTTATGTTTTTTTATTTATTTTCTCTATAGGGGGCTCGGTGGTGTAGCGGTTAGAGTTCTTGCCTCCAACCTCTGAGGCCGCCGGTTCGAATGTCAGGCCGGGCGCTTCCTGTTGGAAAGTTACTTGTCGATGCCCGGTGGTTTACAGTGCAGTATGCACTGGTTTCCTCCACCTGTAAACTACCCGTCGCAATATGACCCTGGCTGTTGAACGTGATAAATAAATATAACAAATAAATAAATAATTTTATTTATTTATTTTGGGTTTTACGTTGTTTTCAACACTTTACAGGTCATATCACGACGGGTAGTTGAAAGGGGCAGAGGAAACCAGTATATACAATTTGTCAGGGATCTGTACTGTAAACCAACCGCAAGCAACTACCAGCTTTCCCACTTAAGGCTGTGCTGGGAACCGAACCCCGGCCTCAGAGGTGGGAGGCGAGAGTGTTGCCACTCTGCCACCATGGCCGCAGTATCTATTTATGAGGCAATAACCCAGATAGCATTCTGCCGTTGGACTAACATTGGCTGTTGGTTGCATGGTCTGCAGATTTTGCCAATGTTGGCCATTGTTTGCATGGTTAGGAGACTTTGCAACCATTGGGCCAATGTTGGACCAACAGTGGCTTGCCAACATTGGCCCTATGTTGGCAAAATATCTATATCTCTATATTTTGCTGACGATGTGCTATCAGTGGATTTTTATTCAAGATGGCGGTGAGCAATAATAGGGGATTTTGGGAAACTTGGTAAAAAATAATTTTTTATGACATGTCTAAGAATCATATTTCAGTGAGTCCACAAATTTTAGCTAACTATTTTACAATTTTGGACATAAAGAAAATTTTTTATTATAAATTCACACTAAAAAGTTGTTTGCGAACATTATAATTTTATCACTAGATTGTGGATTATCACCAATAGACACTGTTCAACCATTGTTAATGTTTCGTTATGTGACTTATCAGGGATTCCCTTAACTAAGATCCTCTCACAATCTGTCAACCACTTGATTTCTGTTAAACAATGTCCACATAACACCGTGCTGCAATATGATTGGCTGATGCTATAAATTGAGTAGAATTTTTACCGGTGACTTGCCAACGTTGGGCCAACATCGCCTCCACCTGCTAAAAGCCATTGGGGCAATGTTAGATATGCCGGTGTTAGGCCAACGCTGGCCCAACATCAGGACTGGGTTGTGATCCAGAATTTGGATACGTGTTGATAAGACCACATGTAACATCGTGAAAAGACCAATTAAATGATCACCTTGAAACATTTTTGCATTAAAAGATAATTTGGTTCAAATCTTTGTGGTCCAACAGCAAGGAATATGGCTGTATGTTTATTTAGTAAGTGAAATTCATGCACATTAATGCGCAAAACGTGTGGTGTGGATATAATTTCCAAGTTAAAGCTTGTTATCATTAAAATATGTACATTCATCAAATTTAATATGCAGTTGTACATTGCTCACTGCAGAAAACAAGTTAGTTGGAGTTCAGATTTATATTGAAAGGTAACATGTAAAAATAATTTTGAAAGTTGCTGGCACATTTAAATATTGCAATGTTACATTCTGTTATTAAAAATATGACATGAAATTAGACGGCATTGGTAAATTTTCAGGGAACCAAATAAGTAGCAATAAATAACAGTGCAACAACAAAACATTGCAATGTACATTCAGGTCTGAAATTTGGTAAAAGAAGCACTCACTGTAAAGGTAGATATTTTGCTGGATGAAAATTTCATTTATTGTTTTAAGAAATTTCATGACATCAAGTTTCACAAATACTACTTCATACTTAAGAGATACAGATTTAAATTTTCACTAGCAATTAATTTTATCACCCAGATTCATTTGTGAAATATTATAAATTAATATCTTGTGAAAATTTTAGCTGAGAGAATGTGTAAAAATCAGCTGTGTTTACTTGAAACAAATGTTTTAGGGGGATTTGGAATGTTTAAAATTAAAATATTTGGAATAATTTTGTTCATAGATCATATTTGAAACAGTTGATTCTAATAGCCTTCTTTAAATTTGAGGCTTTACTTATTTTGATTGTGAAAACGGATGTTCTCAAAACATTTTTAAAGGGGCAGAGAATATTTTAATGCATTGTGTTTTTCTACTTATTTTATGCATTATTAAGGATTACATATTGTTGCAAATACCGCAATCTCTATATTGCAATACTTTACCTGTAGGCCATCAACTTTGAAAATGTCTTTCATCCTATCCACAATGTAAACATAGTTGTCTTCATCATAAAATCCCACATCACCTGTCATATTAATGGTATTTTTATAAGGTTATTGTCATAAAACAATGCATGGTTTCACTAATGACCTATTCACACAGTTCTGTCCAGTCACGGTAACTAATGTTTTAAAATTTCGTCAACATGTGCTCTATAGGTAGACCTTATACGTGAACAGTACATGTTTTAAAATGAGCTGCCTGCTAAGCAATTCTGTCTCCCCTTTACTCCTGTTAGCTGTAAAGTATAATACATCCCCTAACAAATATATCAAACATTTTTATAAATCTGCTACTTACTGGAAATGCAATCCACCTAACTTTGACTCTTGATATATACCCACTTACGAAACCAAAAAGATACCAATAAAATGTGAAATGAATCCAGCCACAAACAAGCCCCGATGAGTCAAATCATTCTTGCTTGTAGGGAACTTGTAAGGCAGGCACAAAACTATTTAAAATGAGTATCACTAGCAAAGTACTTTTTCATCACCAGTTATTTCATCAGGTGTCCCCAAAATGTGCATTATATGCTAAACCATGCAAAAAGTATCCTGTTATGTTTACATAAATAACATAAATTGCTAACATAAATATCAGAGGCTTTACAAGTTGGCTTTATTTGCTATATAAACGTTAAGCTAAGACATGGCAAATACCTTTGTATTGTGTATTTATACTCAGTGCAATACCTCCATATACTACAGGAGTCAAATGATTATTTGACAAATCCGACTGCACATGTACAGCCCCAAATCTCAAGTAACTGACATTCCCCTAAATGAAAGATAGAGGCTCAAAGATGACCATTTATCAATGTCCTTGAGGTTCTTTATCCTGCCACCTGGAATGGAACCCAATGACAGAGGATCGCCATTTTAAGTGGTTATTTTAAGTGTGCCATTATGTATCTGATTGTACCTGGGTTTGAACCGTCCTCTGAGATCCTAGATAAGTGTGTTACCCGCTATGCCACTGTGGCGGTTTACCTTTGGTAAACATGGTGTGCACAACTTAATTATCTTGCAATATGTCCCCTGCATAAGATAATTCGTTTGATAATAAGATAATAAAGATTACGATCCTGAAATCATTTCCTTACACAGGTTCTGTACTTTGTAGCCTAATTTGTAACTTTAAATATGAAGTTCTTGTACAGGCTCTGCAAGAGTTAAATAGGTGAACATTAATATCACATTCAAACATGTAAAAAGCTCATTGGTACTCATGAAAGGGATCAATCCAAAAATCAGTTTAAAACTGATATATACCTGTTTTTACTCAATGACTTTATGTTTGAGGTAAAACATTTCTTGTGGAGTATATAGTTCTCTCCAACACATTCTGTTGCAAGGCTATATGATTGAGATGTACTTTATTTGGCACCATATTATATAATAATTTGATAAACTCTGGGACAGAGCCGGCCTCGTCCAAAGCTCAATATCTCTGTTATGGCTTGTGAATGCTTTGAAAAAATTCTTTAAAATTCCTCCATACAGAGTGTGTTAAACATATGTTCCTTGTGCAGTTGTTGACATTTTCTCTGAAATTTTCATTGCAATACATCCACACCTTCTGAAGTTATTTTGCCAACAAACAGACAACACATCCCATAGTCAATAAAATATGCATTCAAAAAATGGGAGGCATTGTTTTTTCAGAATAGAATCTTGACCCACTAGTTTGTTGCTTACCTGTGTGAAACCAGCCACTTGAGTCAAAAGCCTCTTTTGTTGCATCGGGTCTGTTTAAATATCCTTCCACTATCTGTGGCCCACGCACGCAAATTTCACCTTGTTCACCTGGCCCTAGTGGATCACCTGTATTGATGTCTATCACCTGATTTTGATATTTAAAAAAAATGGTGTATATATTTATACATTGAAAAAATAAAATATACTATCTATTGGGCAAAGTTATTATACTCAGGCATCACTTTCTTACTATGCATAATTTAGGGGCAACGGTGGCAGAGTGGTAACACTCTCGCCTCCCACCTCTGAGGCCAGGGTTCCATTCCCAGCATGGCCTCAAGGGGCACAGCTTGTAGTCTTTGTGGGTGATATATTTCTTTGTATATGTTTTAATGATGGTTTACTTTTTAAATACCATTTTGAATAATAAGTAAAATAATACTATGTTTAAAAGGAAAAAGGCATAAAGGCTGCCATATATATATTGGGGCAGCAATAAATTCTAAAATTTAAAGTTTTCGAATAATGTAAATAGCATATTTGTATGTTACTTAGTTTTGCAAACATTAATGAAAAATTGACACTCGTTAACGAAATTGCAATGGAAACTATTCATAGTATTTATTTATTTATTTGGGGTTTTACGTCGCTTTCAACACTGTACAGGTCATATCACGACGGGCAGTGGGAAGGGCAGAGGAAACCAGTACATACAGTTCCCTAGGGTTGTGTACTGCAAACTGCCGACCAACGGCCAGCAACTACCAGCTTTCCCACTTAAGGCCGTCACAGGGATCAAACCCCGGCCTCAGAGGTGGGAGGCGAGAGTGTTACCACTCTGCCACCGTGGCACCCCTAAACAGTTTACTCTGACCTTGTCATGTGTTTGTATTCAAAATCTTCACAGTGACTGATAGTATTTTATTTATTGTATTATTATCATTTTTAAAGTCGCAACAATAAATGTTATATTATCTGTTAAAAATAGAAAATGTTGTAACAATTCCTATATTAAACAAATACCAAAGATCACTAAAGTTATAATCCCATCAACAGAGGCCGTGCAGGCAATGTAATTGATAAAGGCAACAATCAGCTATTAATGTCTAATACTGTTTGTTTAACATTTGAGCTAGTAATTCCTATACTAAACAGTAGCTTATATTGAAACCCAATTGTTCTTAAAAAGATCACTAAAGTTATGATCCCATCTGCAGAGGTTACGCATTTAGTGTAATTGCACTTTGATTAATTCTTACATAAACAAGTATGTAATGCATATAGGTTAAAAAGGATTGATTCCAGCTTCCAATTATCTATGATGTGTGTTAATCACCCCTAGCCAAAGTTCTCACCATTATGTATAATTATACAGAATTTAACCCCTTTAGTCAACATGAACCAGATTATAACTCAACACCATTTCAGTTAAGGTGCACAGTTTCTGTTGGAAAGGACCCCTTATTTTTCTGTTTGAATAATCCTGAGAAATAATCTAAAGAAATATCTTTATCGATTCAGTCGAATGCTCTCTACAGGTCAATAAATAAATATTAATTAAAACAGTTTTTAAGTGGGGTCGATTTGTCCAGGGCCAAATTTTTAGCAATCAATCTGGCCATGGACGACTTTTTTAAGGGGTCAATTTCCAGAGGGCCGATTTGGCAAAGGGCCGATTTGTCCAGCTTCCCTTTTTTATTATCTACCACATGTAGTATTTAACCCATATAGGGGGGATATACAGACCAAGAAATATTTTTTGTATACAGACCTCTTACCATGGAAAATAGGTTAATAACTTTCACTAATATATTGGAAAAATTGTGACCTATAAATACGTAATATATGTCATTAGAAGGGGGCCACAGTGGCAGAGTTGTAACACTCTCGTCTCCCACCTCTGAGGCCGGGGTTCGGTTCACGGCTGTACCTCAAGTGGGAAAGCTCGTAGTTGCTTGCCTGTTGCAGTCTACAGTATAGAACCCTGATGAACTGTATGTACTGGTTTCCTCTGGGTTTCCAACTACCCGTCGTGATATGACCTGTAGAGTGTTGAAAGTGATGTAAACCCCAAATAAATAAATATATCATTAGAAAGGCTTTTAAGAGCTCCTCTTCTGCTCATTTTTGTAGCATAAATATCCATATTTTGAATGGTTCCCCTGTATCTGTGATATATCCTTTTTACGCTCAACCTTTAGTGAGGCTCAAGCTTCTAGAGATCACTTTTTTCGTTTGTTTCAGTCTTCAGACTTTTTTGGAATTGTGGGATAGAATTTAAGCAGTAATTGACCATATAAGATTTGGGACCGGTGAATGCTTCAGTGCACTATTCATGTGTCTAATGGCATTGCGGCTCGCACTAGTAGACCAAAACCCCTTTCAGCATTGTTTACATCCTCTCTATAAAAAGGATTTGAGTCATACAAAATGGTGGATAATGAAATTAAAACATCTCTCAATAGACATATAGAGAAAAAATATACCACTCATGAATATTTGTAATATATAGTTGTGATACACGCTCTTAAAATATTAATATTGTTATTTGTTATATATTTTTATGTATATGTCAGTGTATTTACCTTGCCTTCTAAGCCAGGAACTAGAACCCCGACACTGCCTTCTTTGGATTTCTCACTGTAAACTGTTTGTGTTATAAAAGAAGCCTCTACCATGCCATAAACTGCAACACAAGTTATAAACAAACAACTGGCAATGTCATTGACTTGTGAATCAGAGTTCTGTTGGGTTTTTTTTCTAATTTATTAAACATATATCTAACTCTATGCAATACAATTAGCCATAATTTTTGCGTTTGCTCAAGTGGGGCTTATGCTTGTAGATACCACTTTTTCATTTTTCTTCGCCAGAGACCTGAAAATGAACACAGACAAAATAAAGGTTATTTTCTTATCAAGGAAAAAAATCATACTAAAGAAAAATACAAACTTTCACATTCAAAGACTTTATGTATCTTTTACTACCAGGCAGTTTTATTGCTAGAAAAGGGTTGCAAACTTTATTGCAAGTTTCTATTAAAAACTTGTAATAATGTTGAATTGCAAATAAGAAATAAATGGGAAAAATGTTAATCAGTCATGATGAAGGCATGGGAAAATATATGTCACAGTTGGTACAAGTGAATTAAAGATAATCCATTAATATGGTTTCAATACAGAATACTTTTGGCATTTTACCAACCAGACATTCCTTAGAAAAATTAAACTGTCAGAAAGTGATATGTGTGAGTTATGAAATAACCACAAAGAAAAATTTTGCATCTTTCTTCTAATCTAATCTAATCTACTGCTTTGCAGGCGCAATATCTTCCCCAAGGGGAACTCAGTGCGCTGACTAATCATGTATAATTTCCAAGTCATAGTAGGGGACGAGTCCAGGTCTGTATTCCGATGGTTGTGGGTGTGAACGTGGGGAAGAATCTAGGTCGGAAAAGCAGATTTAAAAAGGTGAGTTTTCAGGTGCTTCCTGAAGGATGTAACGGATGGACTGGTTCTTACATGGACAGGAAGTGAGTTCCAGAAAGCAGGTGCATGATGGCTGAAAGATTTGGTAAGATACTTATGAGACTTATGTATTTTAGAATCAAAAGAAGGAACTTGAAGGAATTTGTATTTTGGACTGCTACGTCTGGTGTTCCTTGATGAGGTATATGGATGAAGTTTATCCTTGAGGTACACCGGTTGCCCATACTTAAGGACCTTATATGTGATCAACCCAATTTTGAAAAGAACCCTGTATTTGACTGGTAGCCAATGTAGTTTTTCCAGATTTGGAGTTGTATGAGTGTACCTCGAGGATCTAGTGACTACTCGACAGAGGGAGTTCTGAACACCCTGCAACCTCTTTAGCTCAGAAAGAGTGAGTGAGGCAAAGAGGGAATTACAGTAGTCAATTCGGCTACTGACGAGAGCATTTGCAAGGAGTATTGTTGTGTTAAGGTCAAGGAGATGGCGAATCCTATATAAATCTCTTATATGGAACCGAGTGGACTTAATGACTTGGGAAATGTGATCTGTGAAGGTCAGGTTGGAGTCGAACACCACTCCTAGGTTTTTGACATATGAGGCAGGTGCCACTTTATTCCCAAGAATATCAGTGGGAAAAAGGGAATGAAGTTGTTTGCGACTGTGTTTTGAACCGATCAGGATGAATTCTGTTTTGTCTGGGTTTAATTTGAGTTTATTTGCAGCCATGAAATTTTGTATATCATTTAGGCAGTCTGTTAGAGCTGTCATTGACTGACTGAAATTTGATGGTGAAAGAGTAATGTATAACTGAGTGTCATCTGCGTAAAAGTGGTGTTTGATACCCCTATGAGATCGAATAATTGAACTGAGTGGATTTGTGTACATGGAGAAAAGGAGTGGCCCCAGGACCGAGCCTTGAGGGACACCAAATTTCAAGTCCATGGGATGTGACAGTACAGAGCCTACCTTGACTGATTGAGTTCTGTCCGACAAGTAAGACTTGAACCAACTCAGAGCCAGTCCATTGATGCCATAGCATTCATATAATCTGTGGAACAGGATCGAGTGGTCAATGGTGTCGAAGGCTGCCGAGAGATCAAGGAGGGTTAGGGCTGTTGTACTGCCTTCAGACATATTGAGGAAGAGATCATCCTGTATATTTAGGAGGGCACTTTCCGTAGAATGGAACCTTCTATAGGCAGATTGGAAACCAGTCAAAAGACAGGACTCTTCCAGGTGAGACAGGAGTTGGGACGACACCACTCTCTCTAAGACCTTTGAAACAAAATTTAAATTTGAGACCGGCCTATAGTTTTTAAGGACTTCTCTATCAAGGGTTGATTTTTTTAGGAGTGGAGTCACATGGGCCTGTTTGAAAAATTTAGGGCAGCTTCCTTCGCGGAGTGATGCATTAATTACTGATGTGATAGGGGTGATGAGGATATCTAAAAATTCTATTACAAGAAATGTTGGCCAAGGATCAAGGGAGCAAGATTTGCTAGGGGAGTTTTTGATGATATTAGCTACCTGATCTTCTGAAACAGAGGAAAAAGCTGAGAAAGCAGGAGGTGTGAGATCAGAATCAGTGTATTTAGGGGCATTAGAGTTGGTGAAGGATTGACGAATGTTTGTGATTTTTTCTGTGAAAAATTCAACAAATTTGTCAGCTAAAAGTTGAGGAGAATTTACTGAGGGAAGTACTTTTGCAGCAGATCTGTGGAGTACATCGTTTAGAGTTTGCCAAAGTTTCTGAGGTTTGTCCTGGTTGTCATGAATTCTGGATTTGAGGAAGTCAGATTTCGCTTTCATGCAGATTTTATTATACATATGAACCTTTTTGATATATTGTGATCTGTTGAAACTGGTTTTATTTTTGCGCCAAAGGCGTTCAAAGAGACGTTTTGTTTCTTTTGCCGCAATGACACTGTCATTTACCCACCCAGGGATATATTTGGCTCTGACGTGTTTAGTGATGGAAGGAGCATGTTTGTCAATGAGAGTTGTTAAAGTGGAGTGGTACTGTGAGTACAAGGCATCAGAATTATTTTTCGGATCAACAATAAGTTCCGACGAGAGAAGATCCTTTCTCATGGCTTCCATATTGATTTTATGGTATTTTCTGAAAGTGACGGTGTCACCAGAGATTCGTCTTTGGGGGGTGATATTGACCTTGAATGTGATGGACAGGTGATCGGAGAAGGCCTCGGTGGCATGGACGTGGGAAATGTTGTCGTTTCTAGATTTGGTGAGAACTAAGTCAATGGTGTGTCCGAGGATATGGGTAGGAAAATTTACCTTTTGAAGAAGGTCAAAAGACCCTAAAAGAGCATGAAATTTTTTTGAGTCGTTGGAATTTGTGTCCATGTGAATGTTGAAGTCCCCGATGATAACCAAATTGTCAGTAGTAGGGTAAATATTTTCGAGAAGTGCATTAAACTGTTCATAGAAGGTTGCAGGGCTGGTTGATGGGGGTTTGTATATATTGAGAAAAAGGCAGGATTCATTTTGTAAGGAGATTTTAATAAGGAGGTTTTCAAAAGAGGAATAAGTATCAGTAGGTATGCGGCTGGTTTGCAGTTCATTTTTCACCAGGAAAGCTACTCCACCACCCCGTCGTGACTCCCTTGGTCGGTGGAAAAGAGTATGACCCTGTGGGGAGATATCACTGAGGTACGCCTGTGAAGCATCTGGGCGAATCCAGGTTTCTGACATGGCAAACACATCTGTATTATTGTCCACGATAAACTTTTGAATGGATGAGTATTTGTTTGAGAGGGATCTAACATTGGCAAAGGAGAAATTTATGCAATCAGAAGGACCGGGGTTTGGATTAATATCACCGGCTAGTAGCAGAAGTGTAAGGAGGCTGAGAGGTGGAAGTTTCGATGGAATATGGACATCCTTTCTAAACAAAAAATGTAGGCAAGAGGCGGTTGGTGTACGCGGAGGTTGAAAGAAACTGACAACTGGGGGACAGACAATCTGAGTACTGCCATAGTGGCGGAAAACAGATATGGCAGGCAAGAAAAACAACAGAAATTGTAAAAATAACATCATATGTGGGAGGGAGTTACTTTATAAGTTGTTTTACATAGGAAGATAGAATGAGGAAGTGTTTAAAATTTAAAGGAAATGTGTAAGAAGGTAGTATATTATTGGGCCGATAACGGGGAATGTGGGCGAAATTAGGGGATTTTTGTGATATTTAAATAAAATATCTAAATAAAAAAGATTTGGTTGAAAATTTAAAGTATATAACGATAAATCAACTGTTGGGAAAGAATAATTAGCTTGGAGAGGCAGATTGTTGTATTTATGGTGAGGTTTACAACGAAAACCGGATTAATTTCAAAAACGCTACTTCCCTCGACGGACACACGCCACATTCTTGTCAATGTTATAAAGTTGTACCTATTTGGCAGAATATAGAATCATGGATGTTTAAAAAATTGGGAAACTTAAAAGATCACAGATTCCATGAAGATATATTGAGATATATAACTTCATGTCAAACATTTACTTTTTGCACAGATTTTTGATGAACAGAGGGCACTGGCAAAGGTGAATTCGAATGAAACATTTTTTATTAATATGTGGAATATCTTCAGTTTTATGTGAAAATTTACTTATACTGTGAGTTTAAAGTTTCTGTTAAAACAAGTCTGAAGCCAGCTTTTAATAATATGGTTAATATTCATTTCTTTTCTTTTGTAGAATGTATGAATGAGTCTATGTCAAATGTTGTGAAAAAGCTGTTTTTTCCTTTTTCATAGTTTGTCAATATTTGAAACTTATGTAGTGTCACTATATGTTAACAAATATGTTAAAAATAAATACAAATATGCCCATAATTCCAGTACGTAACCTATTATTATATCCTCACAATAATGCCATGCAATAGCAAGTATTCAAAAGGGTAAATAGCCCTCTTTTATACTTCAATATCAGTGATAATTATTGCAGGTGCTACACGCTCACATAAATTGTCATCTTCATCTGTGATGTATTTTTTCATATTTGTCATTTGGAAAGTTTTTATCCCTTGCACCCACTTGAAGGGTGATATCAGGGTGGATGTATAGGGTGGCTTGGTCTTCAATGTGTGCTACTGGCCCATAAGTCTTACCTTGCTCTGTTTGTGAAATTCGCAGGTTTGACCTTGAAGCATTCAAAACCTCTTTACTTAGCATTGCTGCACCACTGTAGACATGCTGTAAACGGGAAAGGTTGTACTGGTCAGTTAATGGAGACTTGGCCAACGCTGTTGCTACACTTGCTGGTATATATAAATGGGTCACCTGGAAATATTTATGATATTCTTTATTGAACACTTCTGTAGATAACGTTCAAGGAAAGGATTGTAACTGCTTCATTCTTCAATCATTACTTCCTGTTTCCCGCTTGCAGGTGGTAATTGGTATGGGTGGAATTGAGTTTTTAGGCATGGTATATCCCTCACAAACTGACTGAAATATAAAATACTTGGCCTAGTGGCAAAATTATTATGGTTTGTACCTGCAATACCAGGCAAACCAGGTGTGTTAGCAAACCTAACATAAATCAATTAAAGGTTCCACAGATCTTGTCTTCAATAAAAAAACAATTGAATCACAGCTTTGCATTTGATTTTCCAACTTTGTGAAATGTGCTCACTGAAAACATTCCAATTTGAAATTACTCTGTCATCTTTCAGTTACAAATTTACAAAGACATATCCCTTAATCAAAGCCTTCCTCCATATCACGCCTGTATCCCTAGCATCTGTGGTGTCCACATGCTATGTCCCTGGATTATGATTTTTTGTTTCCTCTTGATGGCTCCACTGTCTTTGAGTTTGTCATTTGATCAAGGTTAAGGTACTTTTTACATTATGTTAATGTGATTTTCTAATAATCAATATATACATTAGCAAAGTTACAAAAGGTACAAATATGCATTATTCACCAAAAGTTAAATTAATTTCACAGTGATTTCTAAAGGATGATAAGTTAAATTCTACATTGAATCAGAAGCATAGATTGGCAGGAAACTACACACATAATTAATTTACTCCCATCGTCTCTTGAGCTATTTATAGAGTCATAAATACTTCCCAGGAAATGTGTGTGTTGCCAATAATTCCAAATTTTGACTTTAAAACCAATCATTATGTCTTGATTATGTACATCCATTTAATGCCTAGTTGAGGTTTGTGCCACGTGACAACACCAAGCAGTAACTGAAGTAATGTCACAGTTTAACTGTAGGGTGGTATAACAAGCAAAGTACAGTCAAAATATTACCATTTATGTCTGCTACTCATTTTGCTCACATACCTTATGAATCTCTATTGCTTTGAGAAACTCTTTTGCGTCAAACTTTTGCTGTATAACCAGTTTGGAACCATGAGCCATGTGGAAGCAAAAATATGTTAAAAAGGCAAAACCATGGTAGAGAGGTGCAATTACGATACTGCTGATGGCTGTTGGGGGCCCAAAGAGGTCAGGATGTCTGGAAAAAATGTTGACAAGTCCATCAACTAGAAAACAGAAAATCAAAGATTTTCCAAAAAAAAAATGTAACTTGTACTTCCTAAATATTTCCCTACATTCATTTTTATCTACCAGAAACAATATTTCATCTGAAAACAGGGGCATACAGACCGGGTTTTAGATTTCTTGTATTCCACTAGTAACTTTCCAGTTTTTGTACATGCTATACAGGATGTTTTCCTGTTATATTAAACAACAGAATGTACAATTAATAATATTATATTTCCACTTACTTTAAGAGAACATTTCAGTCATCCACATAAAGGATCTACATAAAAAGCAGATAAAACTGGTGATACAAGTAAAACTGGTAGTTGTGTACCATTGACAAGCGATTTACATATACTAAAAGCTCACATATACTACAGAACCCATTTAAGTAATTAAGCTGACACATCTTGTACTTAAACAGGAAACCAGTTTTCAATATAACTGTAGTGTGATGTGTATTATGTAGAATAAAGCAGTTCTTGTATAACCTTTGAGTACGAGGATTGTGATTTTATGTGTATATTTCCACAGAGAAATATCCTGTAATGTCACACAGGAACTCAGTCTTATAAATTATGGAATTTATAAATTTGCTGAAATTTATATGGATAAATTCAGTGAAAGAAAGCTAAAAGATTTATAAATTATTGAATTTATAAATTAATGAAACTCATCTGGATATATTTATATAAAAACAAACTAAGTTTAAAAAGGATTAAACTACTTTCATGACTGATATGCATGAATCAAGTGAATATTTGTAAAGGATTAAAACTGTTAATCTGTACAAAGTGTGCAACTGTGCATAGCCTGGACATTGGTCTCTAATGTATGAGGATAGTACCTTATATTAATGTGGATTTTTATGTGGAAAGAGTTGACCAATACTTCACAGTCAATGAAATATCAAATGAAAAGAAAGTGCCAGCAATACTAAGTTTGATGGGACCAAAAACTTGCATTGCTGAAAAGTTTTTATGCACCAGCAAAACCTGGAGAGCAAAGTTTCAAAGACATTGTAAAAAAAACTTAAGGATCACTGGAATCCAAAACCATTAGAAATAGCAGAACGTTTTAGATTTCATAAACTGAACTAAAAAGAAGGTGAAAGTGTAGGAGATTTCGTAGCAGGAATTAGGAAACTGTCCACACATTGTAACTTTGGTGAATTTCAGGAAAATATGTTGAGAGATAAGCTAGTGTGTGACTTAAAATCAGAACACATACAGAATAAACTGCTGGCACAAGCTGACCTAACCTTTGGAAAGGCTTTGTCACTGGCTGGTGCAATTGAAACTGCATATAAGGATGCATCAGAACTCAATGCAAAGGCTTCAGATGTGAGTAAAAATGTCACACTCGACAAAGGCTGCACCGTCTCAGAAAGAGCCGTGTTACAGATGCCTAGGTAAAAACCATGAGCAGTCAGAGTGTTACTTCAAAGAGACCATCTGTAGGAAGTGCAACAAAACAGGTCATATTCAAAGAGCTTTTAAAATGTAGTAAAGGACAGACCATCTAAAGCATCCAAAAGCTGGAAGCACAAAAAACGTGTGCATATGATTGAGGAATCAATGGACGGTGGCTCCAAAAAAGATTGCTACAGTCTATCAGTGAATTCTTTGATTCCCAAAATTTATATTACCATTTGGATAGAACCAAAGCTGAATGGAAAGAAAATTCGAATGGAATTAGACACTGGATCAGCAGTAAGTGTTATGCCTTTGGATATGTTTCAGAAATATTTGTGTGATGTTGAACTGAAACCAACCAACACTATTCTGAAGACATACACTAGGGAAAGTGTAAAACCAATGGGCCAGGCACAGATCCATGTAAAGCTACAGAAACAAAAGAAAATTCAATTGTTTGTTGTACAAGAGGGAAAGAATGCCCTACTTGGCCGATCATGGCTTAAAAACCTAAAGTTGAACTGGGTGGAAATCAAAGCACTCAAACTCAAAATGAAATTGACAATCCAAATGGTGACAGTGTAAGCAAAGAGGTGAAAGCTCTGTTACAGAAATACAGCAGTGTGTTTCAACCAGGGATTGGCAAGCTAAAGGACTTCACTGCCCAATTCTCACTGAAGGAGAACAGCCAATCGAGGTATATGAAACACAGAAACGTCCCATGTCCACTAAGGAAAAAGGTGGATAAGGAACTAGAATGCTTACAAAAAGATGATATTCTGGAACCAGTGAAATATAGTGAATGGGCGAGTCCAATTGTTCCTGTGGTTAAAAAAGAATGGGTCAAAAGAATCTGTGGAGATTTCAAGACCACACTGAACCCAGCACTGAAGGATGAACAGTATCCACTGCCAAAAATCACAGACATTTTCGCGACATTAGCAAAGGGGCAGAAATTCAGCAAAATTGACCTTACACAAGCTTACTTGCAAATGGATGTACACCCAGATCACAGGAAGTATTTAACCATTAACACTCAAAGGGGTCTATTCCAATACAAACGTTTACCTTATGGTATAACAGATGCACCTGCAAAATGGCAAAGGGCCATTGAACAAGTATTGGAAGGACTAGAATGTGTACACGGGGCCTAATAGATGAGATAACCCCTGCAGGTTTTCAGCTGCACCATGTCCCATGCAGGAACAAGAAAGGAGGAGTTGCTGTCTCAGGAATGACATTGATAGCGTGCTTTATCAAATTGATTAGCGGGACACTTTTGAACACATTACTGTCAAACTGTCAGAGCGACAGTCAAGCCAGCTCATGGTACACGTCATCTACCGACCTCCGAACACCAGTAAAAGCAAATTTATTGAGGAATTCAACTGTTTCATAAAAGCGGCTGCTTTGTCCCCACATGAAAACATTGTCCTGGGAGATGTCAATATCCAGCTAGACAGTCAAAACTGCTGGACAAATCATTTCAACACAGTTCTGTCAGATTTTGATTTTATTCGACATGTGTCAACACATACAAGGACATATCCTTGATGTACTCTGCACTAGTAAATCCCTAACTTCCTCAATTCACCATTATGTAAAGGACGGCAAATTCTGAGCTTATCCAGGCTCCTTACAAAACAGCCTGTTTTCTATCACGGCAAATTCTGAGCTTATCCAGGCTCCTTACAAAACAGCCAGCTTACTATCACACCAGTATTTTCATAGCCTTAGGAATTTACTGGACAAACATGCACCTGTACATGAACGCAAAACTCCACAACATGTCAAGAAAGGGTTCATAAACAGCGAGATTTTAGCAGCAAAGACACACAAGCACAAACTTGAAAGGGAGTGGCGAAGGGATAACTCTGCCATTAATCACAGTGGGTATAGAGCCACAGTGAACCATTTCAACCGCCTCTTGGAATGTGCGAAAACCAAATACTATAGTAATATGGTTAGGAAAAATGAGGATAACCCCAAGGCCTTGTGGAATTCCATAAAAAAGTCCTCCGTAGATCACCAAAAATTGTGCTTCCAGATCATACTACCATCAACAGTTTAATTAACACTTTTGGCAGGTATTTCACAGACAAAATTACTAAACTAAGATCTGGATTATTGTCTACTGATTCTAATTCTAATAGCACTTTTACAGCGCTTAATCTCCGTCAAAAGACAGACTCTAAGGCGCATCACACAAAAACATTGTTCAATATTCAAAAACCAGAGACATTGCAGGGGTCAGCACCGCGGAGAAAGCAGAAAGGAGATTGGAAATTTAGGGTGGGTATGCTTTTCCAAAGAGGTATGACTTCAACTTTGACCTGAAAGAGGCAAGTGAGTTTGCAGAGCGGACCTCATCAGGAAGGTCATTCCAAATCATAGGTGCGTCATACGCAAAACTGAGTCCAAAATGTTTTCGAGACTTGAAAATTGAACCAAAGTGGGGAACCTCAAGAAATATGCCATCAGATTGACTTCGACGAGTGTTATATGCACTATGCCTGGGAATGAGGAAGGGTTCAAAGTATTTGGGGTTACCACTGTGTAGGAACTTATATACCAGCATGGCAGTCTTAAAGATAGAACGGTACTTAATTGGCAACCAATGTAGTGCTTTTCTAACTGGAGTGATGTGTGAGTACTTGGTGGTGTTGGCAACAATTCTGGCAAGGCTATTCTGAACACATTGAAGTTTGCGCAGATCTAGAGCTGAGAGACCTCTGAACAGAGAGTTACAGTAATCTAGTCGACTTCCGACCAGAGCATTGGCAGCCATAAGAGTAGCTTCATGTGTCAGATGTCCTCGGAGTCGCTTAAGATCCCGGACATGAGCAAAACAAGCCTTGCAGACCTTCCTAACATGGCAAGAGAATGAGAAATCAGAATCAAACCAGACACCAAGGTTCCTAACTGCATCTGTTGGTGATATGAGATTACCAAGTATGTTGACCGGGAAGGACTGATTAAGTTTTTTGCGCTGAGACTTTGAGCCAAACACAATGAATTCGGTCTTATCTGGATTTAGCTTGAGCTTATTTGTGGAGAGCCATCTCTTTACGTCTTCAAGGCAGTGTGACAGCTTATCAAGGGCCGAGGCAACATTTTTATGTGTGAGGTGTACATACAATTGTGTGTCATCAGCGTAGAACTGGAAACTAATACCAGGATGATTCTGTATGACTTTACTCAGTGGAGTAGTATAGAGTGAAAAAAGGATTGGCCCCAGGACAGAGCCTTGAGGCACACCATACAATAACTTTTTGGCATCAGATAAAATTGACCCAATCTTAATGCACTGAACACGGTCTGAGAGATAAGACTTAAACCAATCGAGGACAACCCCGCTCACACCAAACCAGGAGCTAAGAGAATTAAGTAGCGTATCATGATCAATAGTATCAAACGCTGCTGATTGATCCAAGAGAACGACAGCAGTAGCCTCACCTTTAGCAAAAGCCAAATGAACATCATTCTTAATTGAAAGCAATGCAGATTCAGTTGAGTGACCTAGTTTGTAGGCAGATTGCCTGACATTCTCAAGTCCGTTCAAACTAACATGGTCATTCAACTGAGAAGCAACAACACGTTCAACCAGTTTGGATATGAAGCCCAACCCAGAAACAGGTCTGTAGTTTTTTAAGTCATTGGGTGGTAGTGATGACTTTTTAATCAATGGGGTTACAATAGCCTTCTTGAACTCATCAGGTACAACACCTTCTGACAGCGAGCAGTTAACAAGCCTGGTGATAGAGGGCAGTAAAATATCAATACATTCCTTAACAAGAAATGTAGGCCATGGGTCTAACAAACAAGATTTGGTGGGTGACTTCATGATAATTTTTCTAATTTTCCTTTTCTGATGTCGATCCCCCTGTCTCAGGTTCCTACATAATAAGTTTGTCTCTTTCCGGAAGAAGTCATAGGAAGAAGTCCTTAAAATCATAAGTCCACACCAAATAAATCATGTGACTTGGATCCATTCCCAACATCATTGGTCCTTGATTGTATCAATGTGCTCCTGACTCCTATTACAAATATTGTGAACTACTCCCTACAGGAGGGCAGTTTGCCATCCTGTTTTAAGACTGCACATATTACACCCTTGTTGAAAAAAGCTGGTCTTCTTGATATTCTCAAGAATTATCAACCAGTGTCAAACCTCAGCTACATCTCCAAAGTCATAGAGAAAGCTGTGGCTAGGCAGATAAATGAGCACATTGCTGACGAGGGTATATCCAGTGAAAATCAGTCAGCATATAGAGTTTTTCACTCAACTGAAACGGCATTGTTAAAAATACAAAATGACATTGCCACCTCAATGGACAAGGGTGCAGCTGTTGGATTAGTCCTTTTGGACTTATCTGCAGCCTTCAATACAATAGACCACTCAATCCTATTCAACTGCCTTCAGCAGTGGTATGGCATTGATGGGGTAGTGCTTAAGTGGGTTCAGTTATACCTCAATTCAAGGAAACAGCGGATCAAAATAGATGGACATCTTTCAGATGCTTTTCAACTCCCTTATGGGGTTCCCCAGGGCTCAGTCCTGGGGCCACTCCTTTTCCCCTATATACAACCCCACTAAGTTCAGTCATATCTAAATTCAATGTGACCCATAACTTATATGCAGATGACACAAAACTTTACTTGGAACTTCGATTCTAGTATCACTGAACTGACAAATTGCTTCGAGGTGGTGCAGGCTTGGATGGGAAATAATAAACTTAAATTAAATCCCGACAAGACGGAATTCATAGTGATTGGTGATGATCAAATTAGAAGCTCCCTGAAGTCATCCTTCCCAGTGAGTTTGCTTGGCAACAGCATGGAACCAGCTGAATTGGTAAAAAACCTTGGTGTCATCCTGGATGCGGAAAATTTAATGCAAAGACATGTGGCTAATCTTGGTTGTATAAGTTACTACCATCTCCAAGAACTACAAAGGGTCTGCAGGTACTTACATCATAAAACAGCTGTAAAGGTGGTAAATGCCTTGGTTAACAGTCGCCTGGATTACTGTAACTCACTGCTTTATAACACAAAAAAGCATATACTATCAGACTACAGGGAGTTCAAAATGCCTTATGTCATACTGTATGCAAGATAAATAAATATTGTCATGTCACACCCTGCCTGCACAAACTACACTGGCTCCCCATTCAAATACAATCTCCTTACTTTTAAAGCAATACATTTCAGCCAACCTCCATATCTTTCCTCTCTAATTAGGCGGAGTGATCTCACTCAGGGCAATTGCCTCAATTTCCTCAATTCCTTCAATTTCCTCATCTAACCCAAATACACGTTCAGGGCTGCACAGCTTCATAGTAGGGGCTCCCACAGAGTGGAACAAGCTTCCATTAGAACCATAGAAAGCATTTGTGTTTTCAGAAAAGAGTTGAAAGCAAATCTTTTCAGATAACTTATCCTCCATCATAGCCTATCTCCCCTATCGGATGCTAACATGGTAATCAACCTTGTTTTGGAACTGGACTATCCCTTTTTGCACATCAGCACCTTAGAGGATGTTTACATCAATTTGGCGCTTTTCCTCAATTCCTTCAATTTCCTCATCTAACCCAAATACACGTTCAGGGCTGCACAGCTTCATAGTAGGGGCTCCCACAGAGTGGAACAAGCTTCCATTAGAACCATAGAAAGCATTTGTGTTTTCAGAAAAGAGTTGAAAGCAAATCTTTTCAGATAACTTATCCTCCATCATAGCCTATCTCCCCTATCGGATGCTAACATGGTAATCAACCTTGTTTTGGAACTGGACTATCCCTTTTTGCACATCAGCACCTTAGAGGATGTTTACATCAATTTGGCGCTTTATAAGTGTTTCTTACTTACTTACTTACAAGTGATTCTAGATGACAAGATTATTACAGGCTCAAATGACAGTGACCATTTGCAGAATTTGGAAGCAGTGCTCCAGCGCCTGGCAGAATTTGGATTGAGAGCTAACATGACAAAATGTGTCTTTTTAAAAGACAAAATAGTATTTTGTGGACATAGTGTTGACAGAAATGGTCTGCACCAATATACTGACAAAGTAAAGGCTATTACTGAGGCAAGAAGGCCCACAAATGTCAGTGAGGTAAAAAGTTTCACAGGAATGGTGAATTACTACCACAAGTTTTCTGCCCAATATAGCAAGCGTCTTATTCCCATTGCATGAGCTAACCCAAAAAGGCAAGAAGTTCCATTGGTCAAAAGGATGTCAAAAAGCATGTGCCAAAGCAAAATAGCTTATGGCAACAAATAAAGTTCTAACTCACTATGACCCAGAACTTCCTGTAGTAGTTCAAGCAGATGCTTCACCATATGGGCTAGGTGCAGTAATGTCACATATCATGCCAAATGGTTTGGAGAAACCAATCCTGTTCTTGAGTTGTTCCCTCACAAAAAGTGAGAAAAACTACTCTTAGATACAAAAGGAGGCTACATCTATATATTGGGCAGTAAAGAAGCTGAATCATTTTCTCTATGGCAGATACTTTACACTAGTAACAGATCACAAACCATTAACTTCAATATTGCATCCACATAAAGGAATACCTGTGATGACAGCACAGCGACTACAGAGATATGCTTTGTTCCTTTCTGGAATAAACTATACAATAAATTAAAGGTCTACAAAAGAGCATGCAAATTGTGATGATATGTCACGTCTGCCACTTAAAGTAACAAGAAAAGACAGACAAGATCCAGCAACAGTATTTTTATTACACCTAATAGACACTGTTCCAGTTGACAATAAACAACTTAAACTACAAACACAAAGGGATCCTTTCCTTAGCAGAGTATTGGACTATGTGATGTCCGGTAAATGGAATCTTAGTGATCAAGAATGTACAAAGTATCGAGTAAGGAAAGACCAATTATCTGTTCAACAGGAATGTATTCTATGAGGAATTTGTGTAGTTGTACCACCGAATCTCAGAAGATCCTACATGAACTACATGAATCACATCCAGGAGTTGTCAAAATGAAATCAATGGCTAAGAGCTATGTTTGGTGGCCATCCATTGATCATGACATAGAAAACTTGGCCAAATCATGTTCTGGCTGTACTAGTAAGCTCAACAACTCTGCTAAAATCAACTACATCCATGGAACTACCCCACAATAGCTTGGGAAAGAGTCCATATTGACTACGCCGGACTATTTCAAGGACATATGTATCTTCTGCTTCAAGATGCTTATAGTAAGTGGCCAGAAGTGGTGTTAATCAAGTCAACATCAGCATTGGCCACAATCAATAGTATAAGGTCTTGGTTTGCAAGATTCGGACTACCTGTAGAAATTGTTTCTGACAATGGTCGTCAGTTCGGCAGTGAAATTTCTGTAAAATATATGGCATTAAGTCCCGTAAGTCATCCCCATGGCATCCATCTAGTAATGGTCAAGATGAACACTTAGTTCAGTAGCCGGAAAGCTACTTTAAAGGGTCAGAAAACAGAAGCAAAAACTGAACAAATTTTTATTCATGTATAGGAATTCAGTTCACTCCACTACAAATGAGAGTCCAGCAGTTTTGTTATTAGGGCATCCACTAAGATCAAAATTGGCCTTACTGAAACCGAATTTAAGACAGACAGTGGAACAAAAGCAATACAACTCACCAAGAGTACATAACAAGCTGCATACTTTTAATCCTGGAGAAGAGGTGTTAACTAGAGATTATAGGAGTAATGACAACAAATAACAATCTGGAGAAGTTATTCAGAAAACAGGACCTGTGTCATACCTCATCAGAACTTCTGATGGTGCTATCTGGAGAAGACATGCAGATCATAGGCTCTCCTCAAAAGCTACAACAGCCACCAATCAGGAACCTGTAATACCGGTATTGCCAACTACAGCACCAGTTAGAGAAGAAACTGTTAACACAGAAGTCTCCCAGCCTAATACTCAACAAGTGAATCCTCCTGTGCAAATACCAATCCCAACCCCAAGGAAGTCAACTAGAGTCCGGCAACCACCTGATAGATATGGCAAACCTGTACTGATTGACTGAGTTATAACAAGTAACTGATAAATACTAGATAACTGGAATATGTTATGTTAGAAGAATATGCGACTAATGACTGAATAGTGAAAAGTAATTTTAGGAGACTGCTATGATTTCTAATTTTTCTAATGCTCAACATCAGGCTTATCCTATAAATATTTAAACTAAATGTTTCTAAATGGTGGTGGGAAATGTGATGTATTGCAGTGCCCACATCTCTACAGAACCCATTTAAGTAATGAAGCTGACACATCTCTGACAGTGATAAAATTCCTTGTACTTAAACAGGAAACCAGTTTTGAATTTAACTGTAGTGTAATGTGTATTATGTAGAATAAAGCAGTTCTTGTATAACCTTCGAGTTTACAACATAAATGATACCTACATACCTGTCCTATTACAGAGACTTTATGGCACAAACCTACCCTTTCTGTCATTTTTATTATACTTGCTTTCCCCTTAAGGATATTATTCTTTTACCTTCAAAAGAGACTCCTGTATCCAGGTAGTACACAGTGCAAATCAAGCTGCCTTATATATCCACCCCCTCCTTTTGGTGCATATTTAATAATGCTTTTAAGAGGCTGTAATAGCTATTTAAAACATTAAAAAACTGTCCCAAACACAATACACACTCCGAGTTGTGTTGAATTGCTCTGCAAGATCATGCCTAACCAAATATGAAGCTGACTTAGCCACAGTGAACCACAATTGAACACCATTAAAAGTGCATAGGCTTTTAAGTAGCACATCATCAAAGGTCAAAGTTGGGGGTTTTAAATCCTGAGTCATATTGAGACACGTTCACAGCTTCACCACTGGTGAAAGTGGAACCAGGGCCTGTAGTGCCAAAGATTCTTATTCCTAGAATTAGTCTTATTCTTAGAATTTCTCTTAGAATTATGGTTATTCTAGGAAAATAATCTAAGAATAAAAATTTTCCTATTCACGAAGATTCTTATTCTTGAGGATCACGCTTATTCTTAGAATATTTGTAAGAATAGTTTTTATTCTTAGAATTTTTCTAAGCAAAGAATTTGCTATTCAGAAAACTCTTATTCTTAGAATATTCTAAGAATTTGATTTAAATGTAAGAGTGGCTCATAGCATGCTTAAGAAAAATAGTTGGTTTGGAGGTTATAGTGCAGCAACTAATTGCAAATCGACATCCAGAACAGTGTTACACATTAAGTTGTACAATGTGTGTACTATACTGAAATGAAGCCACTTTATATTATTTCAAAAATTTCTAACTTTCTGTTCACATATGGCAAGATCTGTATTCTCGAAAATGTTGTTCTTGGAATAGGATTTTATTCTAGGAATAAGAAAATTCTTAGTTTAGATTTTTTCTTAGATTTAAGTGTAATTCTGAGAAAAATTCTAAGGATCGTGAATACAGACCCAGATGATGTTATAAGATCCTTAACTTGCCAAACCGCTAGACAGTTGTAGCCTTGTGGCTCCTGCACACAAAGGTGTGATCTATGTGTAAAATCAAGAATTATTGCAACAAATACGTCATCTCAACATAGATCATTTTGAATGGTAAATCTGTAATTGTCATTCCCACACTTACATAGTTAAAGATGACAGCAGTGTAAAGGTTGCAGACTCTGAAATTAATATAATATCATCTAACATCATACATGCAGGTACAACTATTTATTTATTAAGTTTTTTTATGTCATGCCTAGTACCTTATCTAACACTCTTGCCTCCCAACTCTGAAGCCGGGGTTCAGCTTCCAGGCACAGCATCAAGTGGGAAAGCTGGTAGCTGCTTGCCGTTGGTCGGCATTCTACAGTATAGAACCCTGATGAACTGTATGTACTAGTTTCCTCTGCCCTTCCAACTACCCATTGTGATATAACCTGCACAGTGTTGAAAGTGACATAAAACCCCAAATAAATAAATGGTACCTTATCAGTTAAATTGTGATGGGTAGTTGGAAGGGCAGAGGAAACCAATACATACAGTTGATCAAAATTTGGAACTGTAAACTTCAACCAACAGTAAGCAACTACCAGCTTTCCAGCATGGGATCTGGCCAGGATACAAACTCTGATCTCAGAGGTGAGAGGCGAGTGTGTTACCACTGCATCACTGTGGACTGTGTTTACAAGTTAAGAAAAGTGTATAAGAGATACATTTAATAATTTCTCCTAAATTGGTCCAAAATTAGCAAGCGGTGAGTACAGAAGCACAAAATTTTGCTCAAGGATCCCAATCCAGATGGTAGGTGCAAAATCTGTAAATTAAATTCTGGAATCTAAATTTATGTATGTATCATCTTTAAGGAAGATAGAGCTAGAGAGGTGAAAATAAGAGAATAAAGTGATTCAATGATGGTGCAAGAATATTGATGAAAATTATGGAGTCTCAATTCAGATCAATATTTGGACTATATTTGAATAGGATCAAATCAAGGGCAGAATCAAGCTTAAGTGAAAAAAGACCCCTGTGTGATGTATAGTTTCAACTTTGTGTGCAGGCAAACTTTCGGACAAAACGGAAAGTGACTACTACAGGGAAGTTGTCTGAAGATGATGACTTCTAATTCCAATAGGAGTAGGAGAACTCTCCAAACTAAATATTAGTATGTAAAAGCCTGTTCACACTGCTACAAGTGGTCATGTCTACTTGTATTTGAATTTTAATTCACAACCTTGACCTTATGACCCCCAAAAGAGACCTCGTATGTTGGTAATAGATATTTATTTATTTGGGGTTTCAACACTTTTGCATCACTTTCAACACTGTTCAGGTCTTATCATGATGGGTAGCTTTGTTGGCAGAGGAAAGTAGTACATACGGTTGCTCAAGGTTCTCTGTTGTGCAGTGAGCAACTACCAACTTTCCCACATAAGGTCCAGGATTTCAACCGCTGACCTCAGAGGTGGGAGGCGAATGTGTTACTACTGCACCACCATGGCCCCGTGGTAAACATATAAAAACAAGCTGCACTGTAAAGAGATCCTGCATCCCCCTCAACCCTTCTGCCTTAATTTTAATGAGATCTGTGAGAGAATGTGACATCTATATCAATAATATAGCTGTCCTATCCCCAAAACCCTATATAGTCTATATTAAAGGCATCCTACCCAACTACAAATCTTGGCTTACTAATAGTGATGGACACTGCTAAAATATGAAATGCATCGAGCCTGAAACAAGCCTCGACCAGTTAATATTCTGCACTTGAATGCAGCTCATGAGGCTGTATGGAACAGTGTGGTCTAGGTATAATGACTTGTATCAATGCTGTTCCAAACATTATTTTCAATATGCATCAACAGAGGTTACCTTATCTGGGTAGAGTTGTAAAGGATATTGTAATGAGTCATTGGTACTCCTTTTGGCTTTCCTGTTGTTCCACTGCTGTAAAATAACACCATCACATCACTTTTAGGGTTGAATTCCATTGTATCTAAAGATTGCCACTGAGAGGTATCATCTCTGCTGAGTTGTTCAAAGGATGTCAGATGGTCACCATCAGAATGGACCACTATTTCCTGAAGTTATTATACAACTGAAAAATCAACCAATGTATATTTTCTTGAGAGATATTGTTTCAAATTTCTGAGACAGAGTAGTGTGTATGACCAGTTATACACCTATGCACATATTTTCTATAAACTCTAGCTTGCGTGTGTTTTCTGGCACACAAATAAATTTTTTGTTTGTTTTTATATTTTTATTTCTCCTTTAATACAAAAATCATAATAACATCAACTTACAACAGATACTTGAACATTTTGTATAGTTTTTCTCACCAGCTTCTTCAATTTATTATTTTTGAACACAACGTTTCTAATAGTTTCATAAAATATAAGGCACCTTTGCTACAATCCATTGTAATTAGTTTAAATAAATAGTATAATTATGTATAGTGTTACAAAAAAATTGTGATTTAATAAAAAAACTTATTCAAACAATAGTCTCCACATGCCAAGTTTTTTATTGAATTCGTCCAATTTATCATTGATTCGAGCAATCATCTGTTGTTCAACAAATACATATCTAGAGTAAGACTTAAATTCAGGGATGTTGGGCAAACTATCTGAATAGGCACAGGTAAATATATATTTCTTCATAACTAATATAAGAGTGTTGGCAACTTCAAAATGTTGATTATGTATCATGTACCCCATTATAACTGTCAAGGCATTAAATGGTAGTTTAAATTTTACCTTAGCATCAACCCATTTTCTCCAATGTATATAAGAAGATTAATTTTGTCACAAAAGAAAAATAAATGAGTCAGTGACTCCTCATGAATTTGACACAGTCTACATTTGTTATTATCAGCCAATTTCACTTCAAATCTCAATTTATTTGTTCCTAGTATCCTGTTTATAATTCTGTACTGAAACCAAATAATTTTGTTATCCTTCACTGTATGGTGGCAAATAAAGTACACTGTATCCCAATTTTCTTTACTTAACACTGTAGATAGTTCTTAATGCCACTTTGTTCTCAACTTATTGTCCTCACTTTCAAATGTATTAAATACCTGGTACATGTCTCTTGCTCCTTTTTGGTGCTTGAATAGTATTTTAATGTGGAAAGGATATATTGGGTGTATTTTATCAAGACATTCTTCTTTCTTATTTTCTAATATGTAGTTTTTGACTTGGCCTCTTAATCGGCAATAATTATACAGTTTGTTGTATTGAATAATACTCCTTAAGTTCATTAAATTGTAGTGGTCTACCTTTTTTATCTATAACATCACCAATAAATCTTATCCCCATTCTATCCCATTCTGCCAAATAGAGGTCATTATCCTGTAAGTCCACATTAAACCATAGAACAGAAGAAATAATGTCATTGTTTGTTTTTGGCTTGACCTTTTGCAGAAGTTGAACCCATGAATTTAAGACTGACTTCCAAAAATTGTTGCTTTGATTACTTATTATTGTTTCATACCACCCGATACCCTTTTTATAGAAATTACCTGGACTACTTATAGTTTTTTCAAACACTCTAAGCCATGGAGAATCATCCCCTTTTAGTAATCTCCGTATCCAGGTACATTTTAATGCATCAATGAAAGCTGCTATATTAATCATCTTTAAGCCACCAATTTTATATGGTTTTGCAAGGATAGATCATTTGATCTTATTAGGCTTATCATTCCAAATAAGTGAGAAGAATAACTTTTCTAAAGTTTGGATGTACATTTGAGAAGGAGTGGGTAGACTTAAAATAGATGGTTCAATTTGGAAAGGCAAAGTGTTTTAATAATAGACATTTCACCAATTGGAGTAATTTGTCGTTTTTTTCCAACATGCCAAGAGTTTATGAATGTCTATCAGAACTTTTTCATAGTTTAATTCAATTGTATGCTTTAAGTCTCCATCTAATGTTATGCCCAACACACTGAACTCCTGATTTTCCCAATGTAACTTAACATTCACCTTAAGTTTATCTTTTAAAAACCTATTCCACCCAAGCCATATTACTTTTGTCTTGGAGGTGTTCATTACAAGACCAGATATTGTACCAAACGTTTCTAATACATTTAGAGCTGTCTGCAGAGATAATTGTGAGCCATCTAAAAATATAGTAGTGTCGTCAGCAAACTGACTTATTTTCACTTCATAACCATTGATATCAATTTCTTTTACCTTTTTATTATTTTGTAGTTTTCAATAGTTTTAATATTTCAGCACATAATATGAACAAATAGGGTGATGTAGGATCGCCTTGCCTACATCCGCTTTTAATGTCAAAAAATTTTGATAATTTTCCACACTGTATTACTGTTCCTTTAATGTTAGTGTTTAGAATTGTGATCCATTTAATGAAATTATTTCCAAAGTTAAAATATTTCAATACTTTATTGATGACCCAAGATATAGAATGGAAAGCTTTCTCGAAATCTATCAACATCAGTAACCCAACGGCATTATTTTTATTAAGATAATGCATTACATCATATATGAGCCTTGTATTGTCTCCAATAAATCTACCTGGAACAAAACCACACTGAATTTCTGATACCAAATTTGGCAAATATGGTTTTATTCTGTTTGTTAAAGCAGTAGAAAGAATTTTATATATTACTGATAACATCGACAGTGGCCTCCAATTTTTCAAAAGCTCTCTTAGTTTGTCACCTTTTGGCAGACAAGTGATAATGCATATCCTCAACGATTCAGACAAACATTTATGAGTTAAACTACAATTGAATGCTCTTAGGATAAAGTGCTTTAGTCTACCTCAAAAAACTTTAAAAAATTCAGCTGGAAAGCCATCAATTCCAGGGGTTTTTCTGTTTTTCATGGTCTTTAATGCATGCCCTAACTCTTGTTAATTTTCCCTATAAATTTTGAGACTCAATGTCACTAAGTTTTTGAATGTCCTTTTCCTCTATCAAGTTTGATAGTTCTATGTCCTCCACAGTTTTTTACTAAATAAATTTGTGTTGGCAACTGTTTCTAAAATTGTTTCTTGATCTTTGATAATACTTCCATTATTCAATTGAATTATTTTAATAGTTTTAGTTTGGTAGTTATTTTTTTACAATTGACAAAAACATTTTGTTGGTTTTTCACTCTCATTGAGATATTGTACTCTGGCTCTTACCATATGTCCCCTAAGGTATTCTTTTCTAATATTTTCTAATTGTTTTTGTTTGTTTTGAAGTAAAGACATAGTATTTGCATTTGAGACTATGCTTTGTAACTTTTGTATATCTGCTATCAATTTTTTTTCTTCAGCTTGCGTTGATTGTATTATTTTTGCTGAATATTTTATTGTTTTCGCCCTAATTTTCATCAGTAGTACCTCTAAAATAAGTCATATTTTATAGTTAATTCTATATCTTTTTCAAAATCTTTTAATTTATTAATATTGTACACTGGTAAAACATAATTTGCTATTTCTGTATCAATTGTCTGATTTATTAAAGCTAAATAGTCGGTATTTTCAGCAAAGTAGTGTTCAATTTCCACAGGCCTCTCCATCTTGTGAACTTGCGAGTAGTAAGGTTTAATTCAATAATTGAATGGTCTGATCTATATCCTGGGATAATATCAGCCTTTGAAATTGTATCAGTCAAATTATTCGAAATTAAAAAATAATCAAGTCTGGCTTGCTTAAATGGGTTTCGCCGCCTCCATGTATAATGCCTTATTTCAGGGTGTCTCTCTCTAAATATATCTCTCAATTCAAATGTGTTCATAATTGATTTAACTTTTCCTCTTGCCTTTGGGTTACTGATGTTAATATACTTATCGCAAGCAAGGTTTTGGTCTAAAAAAGGTTCAAATCACCACAAATAATAACATGGTCAAAATCTGCATTATCTATTTTGTCTTTAATCTCCTCATGAAATTCAGGTTTGTCAGTATTTGGAGAGTAAATATTTAAGAGTAAGATGTTCAAACCGCACATGTTCAGTTGTACAATAATATAATTTCCTAAAACATCGACTTCCGTTTTTAAGATTTTGTATTCAAAACCAGAATTAATCAGTATTGCAACACCCCTGGAGTTAGTTTTGGTGCCATGTATCAGGCACTCACCATTCCATAGCTTTTTAATAGAGCTAATGTCATCTTTTGTTAAATGGGTGTCTTGTAAGCATAAAATATTTGGATTTAGACTTTTCATGTATGTCAAAACGTCATATCTCTTGCCTTTATCCCTGAGTCCCTGACAATTTGCTGACAACATTTTTATATTATTTTCATCTGGCATTTTTACACTGACTAAACAAATGGCTCACAATCCCCAAACACAAAACAGACTCAAAATTGTTTGCAGTAATTAATTTACAATTTGTTAATATTTCTTTAAATTTGTACACATACAAAGAATCTTTAGCTTTTGGCACATTGTCAAGATATAACATCTCTAAGTAAAAACTGGCCTGATTTATAACATCTTGTTTTGCATTATACCATTCTGAGAAAAGAAGCTGATTTAGGAAATTACATGACTTAGTAATCATATCTTTTGTATAAAAATTAAACACATACAAGGAGAAATAAATAAATTTATAGTACTATATAAACCAAACAAATATACTACCCAGTAACAAATTATTATTATTATTACATAGTTCTTATATAGCGCTTTTTCTGTAAGCTCAAAGCGCTTTACAATAAAAATGTTTCAAAATAAAATTATACTAAATATGCAATCTTGAACAGATGGGTTTTTAGGAGTTTCCTAAACTTGGTGCAGCTGGTAGCTAGTCTTATTTATTTAGGTAGACCATTCCATAAAGTTGGGCCACACACTGAGAAACCTCTGTCTGCCAATTTAGAACTAGTACGAGGCACAACTAGACTATTTCCACTACTCGATCTGAGAAGTCTACTTGGATTGTATGATTGAATCAGTTCACATAAGTATACTGGAGCTTCATTGTGGACACATTTAAATATAAAGGTCAGTATTCTTTGTCTAACTGGAAGCCAGTGCAGCTGTCTCCTTAGATGTGTTGCCTGGGCATAATATGGTAGATTCAGAATCAGTCGGGCAGCAGAGTTTTGCAGTGTCTGCAATATATTTAAGTTCTGCTCATTGATTCCATAGAGGAGACTGTTACAGTAATCAAGTCGTGACTGTATTGTGGCTTGCACTAATATCCTGCATGCACTGTCTGTAAGAAACTTCCTGATTCTCCTAAGAGTTCTAAGCTGGAAAGTGATGCTCTTTGATTTTGCTTGAATAAAGCTGTCCATAGAGAGATGTTTGTCCATTTGAGCACCTAGATTGCGAACAGTCTCCACAGTTGCTATTTGATGATTTCCCACTTTTATGTTTCTGTTTTCCGAATGAGACAAATTATGCTTAGAACCAAACATAATAAACTCAGTTTTGGAGTCATTTAACTTTAAAAAGTTGACCTGCATCCAGTCCTTGATGCTGTTGATGCATGATTCTAAAATTGCCAGTCCTACATGGTTGTCATGCTTGGGGTTGACAGCTGTATATAATTGTGAATCATCCGCATAGAACATGTGTCCAATGCTGTGTGATTCTGCTATATCTGACACAGGGCTGATGTACAAGCTAAAAAACAGTGGACCAAGAACAGAGCCTTGAGGTACTCCAAAAAACAGTTCAATGGGATCTGAAATGCTGTTACCAATTTTAACTGACTGCTTTCTTTGAGAGAGATATGATTTAGTCCATTGCAGGGCAACACCTTTAATTCCAAACCGTGACTCTAACCTTCTTAGAAGTATGTTATGGTCAATAGTGTCAAATGCTGCACTGAGGTCTAGCATTACAAGTGCCATTAATTTTTTCTTGTCCATACATGAGAAAATGAAATTTTGAACTCTGAGCAAAGCAGTTTCAGTGCTGTGGAAGGCCCGGTAAGCTGATTGAGTCTTTCCCCATAATTCATTTGAGGAAAGATGATCTCTAAGCCGTTTCGCCACTACTTGTCCAATTATTTTTGAAATAAAACTCAGGTTTGACACAGGACGATAATTTTTTAGTGTTTCAGGATCAAGACCTTTTTTCTTTAAGAGGGGCAGAACTACTGCCTTTTTCAAAGGAGCTGGACAGTCACCTGACTTAAGTGACAAGTTTATTATGTCTCTAATTGCTGGAGCTAAAACATCAATGTTGTCCTTTATAAATGAAGAAGGAATGGGATCCAGATCACATGTTGCCAAAGATGCTCTAGACACTATATTACAGATTTCTTCCTCAGTAGCCATTTCAAAATGTGTGAGTTGACCGGCATCTTTGTTCAACAGGTTTTCTTGTACTATTTTCATAGCAACTGGTGTGGGGGACTGAAAAATGTCATCACGGATTTTTAAAATTTTGTCCATGAAAAATGAATTGAAAGTGTTAGAAAGAGTGAGTTCATTTTCATACTCAGGCAAAACACACTTTTGAGAAATACCCATTATATCCTTACAAGTTTGAAATAGTTTCTTCAAATCTCCTTCTGTTTCAAGTACCCTGTTTGACAGGAAATCTGATTTGGATTTGTAGATACAGCTATTCACCAACTTGGACTGTTTTCTGTATGCCAAAAAGTCACATTCTCTTCCAGATTTCTTCCACTTACGTTCTAGCCTCCTTCTTATAACCTTTGCTTGTCTACGTTGACAGTTGTACCATGATGTATTGGGTCTAACTGTGACACATTTTTCTTTTAAGGGTGCATGAGTATCAAGAACATGTTTAAGGGAGCTGTAGTATGTTTCTGAAGCAGACAAAGCTGTTTGGGTATCCAGCTGTATTTCAGACAGATCTTTCCTAAAAGCTGCTATATCAATGTCCTTAATATTTCTGACTTGCTTCACTACTTTGGATGGCTCAGGTTTTTTAGACAGAAATTTACTACAAATTGCCAAATGGTCTGACAAAGCTGGTTCTTTTCCCACTGGTTAGATCAAATTGATCACAGTCTTCAAAAACTTTTGAAGTATTTCTAGATACTGAATAGCACAGGGAACTTGAGCTATGGAAATTTAATGTAGGCTTGCCCAAAGATAAATACTACATTCAACTATCAGTAAAAATACGAAAAAATTATCCTGGGCTCACCTGATCTGCATCATCAGTGAGATTTTGGCAGCAAAGAGACGTAAGCGCAAACTCGAAAGGGAGTGGCGAAAGGACAACTCTGCCATAAACCGCAGTAGGTATAGAGCTGCTGTGAACCATTTCAACCGTCTCGTGGAATGTGCAAAACAAACTTGTGATATGGTTAGGGAAAATGAGGATAACCCCAAGGCCTTGTGGAATTCCATAAAGAAAGTCCTCCATAGATCACCAAAAATGGTACTTCCAGATTATACCACCATGAACAGTCTAGTCAACACTTTTGGCAGGTATTTTGCAGACAAAATTGCTAAATTAAGATCTGGATTACTGTCTACTGATGCCGATCCCCCTGTCTCAGGTTCCTACAAAAACAAGTTTGTTTCTTTCCGGACCATGTCAGAGGAAGAAGTCCTTAAAATCATAAAGTCCACACCAAATAAATCATGTGACTTGGATCCCATCCCAACATCATTGGTCCTTGAATGTATCAGTGTGCTCCTGACTCCTATTACAAATATTGTGAACTACTCTCTACAGGAGGGCAGTTTCCCTTCCTGTTTTAAGACTGCACATGTTACACCCTTGTTGAAAAAAGCTGGTCTTGACAAGAATATTCTCAAGAATTATCGACCAGTGTCCAACCTCAGCTACATCTCCAAACTCATAGAGAAAGCTGTGGCTAAGCAGATAAATGAGCATATTGCTCACGAGGGTATATCTAACAGAAACCAGTCCGCATATAGAGCTTTTCACTCAACTGAAACGGCGTTGCTCAAAATACAAAATGACATTGCCACATCAATGGACAAGGGTACGGCAGCTGTTGGATTAGTCCTTTTGGACTTATCTGTAGCTTTCGATACAATAGACCACTCAACCCTATTCAACTGCCTTCAGCACTGGTATGGCATTGATGGGGTAGTGCTTAAGTGGGTCCAGTCATACCTCAACTCACGCAAGCAGCGCATCAAAATAGATGGACATCTTTCAGATGCTTTTCAACTCCCTTACGGGGTTCCCCAGGGCTCAGTTCTAGGGCCACTCCTTTTTACCCTATACACAACCCCTCTCAGTTCAGTCATATCTAAATTCAATGTCACCCACCACTTATATGCAGATGACACACAAATTTACTTGGAACTCGACTCTAGGAACTTCGATTCCAGTATCACTGAATTAACAAATTGCCTTCGGGCGGTCCAGGCTTGGATGGGAAATAATAAGCTTAAATTAAATCCTGACAAGACAGAATTCATAGTGATTGGTGATGATCAAATTAGAAGTTCCCTGAAGTCATCTTTCCCAGTGAGTTTGCTTGGCAACACCATGGAACCAGCTGAATCGGTAAAAAACCTTGGTGTCATCCTGGATGCTGAAAATTCAATGCAAAGACACGTGGCTAATCTATGTTGCACAAGTTACTACCATCCCCGGGAACTACGAAGGGTCCGCAGGTACTTAAATTATGAAACAGCTGTAAAGGTGGCAAATGCCTTGGTAAGCAGTCGTCTGGATTACTGTAACTCACTGCTTTACAACACAAAAAAGGCATATACTAGCAGACAACAGAGAGTTCAAAATGCCTTATGTCGAACGGTGTGCAAGCTAAATAAATACTGTCATGTTACACCCTTACTGCACAAACTACACTGGCTCCCCATTCATTACCGTATACTGTTCAAATATAATCTCCTCATTTATAAAGCAATACATTTGAGCCAACCTCCATATCTCTCCACTCTAATTAGGCGGAGTGATCTCACACGGGGCAATCGCCTATCAATTTCCTCATCTAAACCAAATAAACGCTCAGGGCTATGCAGTTTCATAGCAGGGGCTCCCACAGAGTGGAACAAACTTCCTCAAGCCATCAGAACCATAGAAAGCATTTCTGGTTTCAGGAAACAGTTGAAAACATACCTTTTTAGATTGGCTTATCCTCCACCATAGCCTATCTCCCCTAGCGGACGCTAATATGGAAACGGACATCTTTCTGGAACTGGACTATCCCTTTTTGCACATCAGCGCCTTAGAGGATGTTTACATCAAATTCGGCGCTATATAAGTGTTTCTTACTTACTTACTATCAACAGATGATATTAACCTTTTCGTGGCTGATCTAACTTCAGTTAAATTTGTTGTTACTGTGCTTAAAGAATCAACGTAGGTTTGAAACTAAACAAGACTAAATTGGAGCTGATGCCCTAATGATAATGCAATATTGAAACTTCCTGGATCAACAGCCCTTTTAAAATCTCAGAAACCTGTTTTTTTTCTGTGACCCACTTGAGGCCTTGCGCCTGATGTTACCTATGGGGTTTTCCTCTCTTCTGCCTCTGAATTATGCAATTAGCTGTTTGTCTTGGTGCTGTTGCTAAAGGGGAGATTAAGTGCTATAAAAGCCTTATTAGAATTAGAAATATGTCCATCATTGAAACAAGCATACCTTAAATAGACTAATGTTCTTTGTGGCTTCTTGCACAGTTGTTATCCTATCATTAGTTGTGTATATGAATTTTGCGGCGGAATCTACCAATTGTTCTTTTAGTTCATCTGTTGAAAGACAGAATTAACTTTATTATGAAGTATATATATTTCATTTTGGGCCCATGCACTTGTAAGAGTATGATCTGTTGTATTCATTGTCCTATAAAGTTTACTTGAATCAAAATTCAATCGCTTAATTGTTTTAGAGGGTCTATACAACATACATACAGGTGATTGATAAGGTTTCATAAATTACTTAAAAGTATCTTATCATTTTTTGCAATGTAGCTTATATTTACTATATTTGTAAGATTAGAGAGATTAGAGATCCTCTACACTAATAAACAATACACTAAAGACAGAGGCAGATACAGGATTTTGTGATAGGGGGCGGGGCATGACTTGTCCGGTGAGCTGATGTTTGGCTGGCGGATTTTTGGCTGGTGGACATTTTCCAGCAGACGTTTGGCCACTGACTTTTTTTTCCTTTTTTTGGGCTGGGTGGGAATGTAGGACGATTTTCTCTTTAAGAGAAATATTCGTATTATAACCATTAATATTGTGACTATAAGGCCAAACTTTGGCATTTCTAGCTAAACAACTAATCAGACAATGCTCGGCCAATTATTCCTGCACCTGACAAGAGATGATCAAGCACAACAAGCAAGCAGGAAAATGTCTTCAACTTATAATAGTTTGGAAGAGACTTAAATTGTTGGCCCTCTGTCATTGGTTCATATCTACGTTAGAGGCTAAAGAACCTCAGGAACGTTAACAAATGGTTATCCCCTTGGCTCTGTATAACAGTCAGGCAGTATCAGTCACTGGAGAGTGGGATGTATTTGTGTGGTCAGGATAGGCCTGTAGTAATGGGTTCTGTAGTAATGGAGACATTGTGATGAACAGAAAGCAAACCCCACTGTTGTATTCTTTTAAGTATAACCACCTCATTTTCAAAGTCACAAACCTTTCCCAACCCTCAATTTGTCATCCCTGATCAAGTCCAGTACACGTGGAAACATCAGTTTCCTCAGTCCGTCAAGGCAGACATGGTTTTGCTACTGCTGCACTGGTGGAACGGAACATGTTCCCATTTTTTGTTGGATCACAACAGGCCATTTCAAGTTTTAGAAGCAAACTTATGACTTACCTGTTTAGATTTACTTACCCACCACCATAGTCACGCTGCCCTGGCATGTGTTTTTTTGTTTTACAGCTTTGCTATGGTTAATGACTCTCCTTTTCTGGATTCCAGCACATTACAGGATGTTCATCAATTTTGTACTACATAAATACTTCTATTATGTAACAACAATAATAATAATGCTAATAATAAATAATATACCAACATGCTGTGTGTCTGTAATTGACACCAGTGACAGTAGCTCCAGTACAGAACACTGCCCACATCATCATAACTAATTCTGGACTGTTCATGGAGTACACAGCAAACACATCTCCCTTTTGAACTCCCAATTTGACAAGCCCACTGGCTATTCTCTTGGATGTATCAATGATATCACTGTAAGTGTATGTTTTGCCAGAAATGTCATCAATCTAAAAATATAGTAAGACGTTAAGATGTGCCAATTTATGAATTTATGTTTTTGCACTGTCAAATACACTTTCATACCAAAATTGTTTAAGAACAGACATTAAAGAAGCAGAAGTAAAATAAAAAAACGTTTCAAAATACTTTAAGAGTTTAATTTTCGAGGTATTCTATATACTTTATATTGTGCATTATTTTAGTGACACATATCATACTGTACATGAAGTGACAAGTTACAAAAATAACATTAATAAAGATGCCCCGCCCTCTTTTTGGGTTTATGCTTTGCAGTACAATTAAAGACAAATTTAATTAACATCAGTCTGAAAATTAATAGCAGTTTACCAGTACTGACTGATCTATATAAATAAGATATTGAATTTTTTTTGTTCCAGATTCTTTTAACGTATGTGGGTAAACCTTTGGTTTCTAATTGTAATATTTAAGTAAAATTATCCAGTTCGTCAGGAGATGAAAAATCATGTCTTCTAAGTTACAATTTCTCAAATATACATTTACGTTTCTCAGAATATAGATCACAATACAAATAAAGTAAACATATTACTACATATCAGAAATACACATTTTCCCAAAAACAGTCTCCCTGGAAATTTTTTTGAATACTATTATAATTTATGAGGTTTCAGAATTTGGAGCCTTTAGTTATCTGCAAATAGTCGAGTTTCACAAGACCTCCTTAAAACAATGCTTAAAAATGCTAACTAACTCTTCAGTTTTAAGAAAGACCTTTGGTTAGGTGACATTGTGATCCAGTTGACAAATAATAGAAATTACCATTGCAATCTTGTGTCCATGTTCAGAGAAGTATTCAAAAAACTTTTGATGGACAGTGACATCAGGGACAACGATTGGCTGAAAAGGGCTTTTGAGTGGCATAGTATTTCTGTTTAAGATTTTCTTTGCTCTGTAAATAAAATAAAAATATCAAACATACAATATAATAGTGGACTTTTATAGCACTTAATCTTCACCAATTGACACACTCTAAGGCACATCAGAAGCTGAATGAAGCAAATTATCCTAAGTCAAATAACAAAGCCAGGTCATACCAGAAAAGATGCAGGAGTGAAGGGAAGGTTACAGGGGTCCAGCTTCTGCCAACTGGTAAATTGTGAACTTTTCCTGAAGGAGGCAATAGATGTTGCACTGTGTACATTGTCAGGAAGGTCAATTCCAAATCTTATGCTATAGGCAATATGTCTGTAATGGTGAAGAATTTAGATGAAAATGCTTAATTATTAATAATCTTTAAATTCCGTAAAACACAGGCAAAGTGCCTCAGTAAATTAATTCTCTTTGACTTAACAGTAGAAATCAATAGTCACATAGCACACCGCCTCTAATAACAGCCTCAGCCAATCCCCGCTTCTGTGAGTTAAACCTCTTAGAAATGAACCCAGTAATTGGTGACAGATAATATGTGTTAGTGTACAGTGACTAGTATAAGAACTTAAGCCTTGAGTTGAGGAGGGACAGCAACAGAGATCAGGACAATAACAAGTGAATGAACATGAAATAGTATGCAGAGGGGGAGAGCTTAGTTTGCTCTCCCACTCATGAGAATGTGTTAAAGTATATTTGGGACTAGTGTTTATTGAACTAGAATAAATTGTGGAAGAGTTATCAAGTGTTTCGCTTCTGTCTTTGTGGTGATCCTAAACCTCTCAATAGCTGCTGCCAAGCGAGTACAGACTGAAGTGGATATAGTGGAGATCTGGTAATCCACAGCTGCCCCAAGGCACTGCTAGAGTCCACCTTAAACTTCCCCCCAACACAACATTTGGACAATGTCCCACAGTTAGAAGTTTTACTCTGCGGTGGAACCAACTCCCAGTCACCTCATTTGATTAATGTTGTTCACACTACAGGTGGTGTAACTAGAGATTGCGTCTCGACGCAGTGTATCCCCGGACGGGACATAGTTAAGGCGTGAATATGTCGGTCTTGAGCCCGTTTCCTGGAGCACCAGGTCAGGATTCTCCAGAGTACCAGATTACTCCCAAAAGCTAATCACTAGTTCTTTCACTTATATCTGTCTTTAAAAATTACATTTTATGGATCCAGAAGATCCATATAGTGATCCGGATCACTTCCAAAATTCAATCATTTCATCCTTTTAACTTTTCAGACATATTCTAAAAATTTCATCAAAATCCGTCCATAAGTTTTTTGGTTATCTTGTACACAAACACATCTGGCAGCCTGGATCCACATGATCCAGACAGTGATCCAGATTACTCCCAAAAACTAACCACTTGTTCTTTGTCCCATTTAAGACATTGCCTGAAAATTTCATAAAAATCCATCCATGACTTTTTGAGCTATTTGTCTTTAAAAATTACATTTCTTGGATCCAGAAGATCCAGATAGTGGTCCAGATCACTCACAAAATTGAATCATTTCTTCCTTTTACCACTTCTTCCTTTTACCATTTGTAACATATCCTAAAAATATCAAAGTCCATCCCAAGATTATGTGGCAGTCTGGATCCAGATGACCCAGATCACTCCAAAAATTTAATCACTTGTTCCTTGTACCATTTAGGCCATTTGCTGAAACAATCCATCCATAACTTTTTGTGGTATCTGTCTTTAAAAATTACATTTCATGGATCCAGAAGATCCAGATAGTGGTCCAGATCACTCGCAAAATTGAATCATTTCTTCCTTTTACCACTTCTTCCTTTTACCATTTGTAACATATCCTAAAAATATCATCAAAATTCATCCTAAATTCTGTTGCAGCCTGGATCCAGATGATCCAGATGACTCCAAAAATGTAATCACTTGTTCCTTGTACCATTTAGGTCATTTGTTGAAAATGTCATCACAATCCATCCATAACTTTTTGAGGTATCTGTTTTTAAAAATTACATTTCATGGATCCAGAAGATCCATATAGTGATTCGGATCACTTCCAAAAATCAACCATTTCATCCTGCTACCTTTTCAGACATATCCTGATAATTTCATCAAAATCCATCCATAAGTTTTTGAGCTATATTGTACACAAACACATCTGGCAGCCTGGATCCGGATGATCCAGACAGTGATCCAGATCAATCCCAAAATCTAACCACTTGTTTCACGTCCCATTAAGGACATTTCCTGAAAATTTTATCAAAATGCACCCATAAGTTTTTGAGTTATCTGTCTTTAAAAATTAAATTTCATGGATCCAGAAGATCCAGACAGTGATCTGGATCACTCCCAATATTTAATCATATCTTCCTTTTATCATTTTGGACATATCCTAAAAATTTTATCAAAATCCATCTGTCAGTTTTTGAGTTATCTTGTTGACAAATAAACAAACAAATAGAGGGCCAAAAATGACTCTCGGTCAGGCACTTTGGTGGTCAGTGGATGACCTTAAATGAAGATCTGTAACCGGTAAGCCTGGATGCTGGTACTCCATCATGAACTCAACCTCCAAAGCCATTTTCAATACTTTCCATGCAATGTAGTCAGCATTAAGTGTGAAAATATCTCCAAATTTACCAAAAATGACCCTTGGTCAGGTACTTTGGCGGTCAGTGGATGACCCTAAATGAAGATCTGTAACCAGTAAGCCTGGATGGTAGAAGTCTATCATGTACTCAACCTCCAAAGCCAATTTCAATAGTTTCCATGCAATATAGTCAGCATTAAGTGTGAAAATATCTCCAAAAAGGCCAAAAATGACCCTCGGTCAGGTACTTTGACAGTCAGTGGATGACCTTCAATGAAGAGCTTCAAGGTCAAATTTCTGCATGCTTACAGAGGACATATATATGTATTATATATAAAAGCCATAGGATGATCTGACTTTCTGTATAGGAGAACTGGGCCAAAAAGTAAAAAAATGGCCAAAATCTGACCTTTAAGAGGCCACCAGTGACCTTGAGATTGAAGGTCAAGGTCACAAAACAATAGCGTTTGTGGCATTGCCCATATATACCCACATACCAAATTTGAAAGTTCTAACTAAAATATTTTTTAAGTTATCGCGTCCAAAAGGAAATCTCTGCGGCAGCGGCGTGACCGACTTTCGTCTGGGGATACAATTAGCAGTTACATGAATTGGGCAATATGCTCCTGTCCTCCAACTGCTAAGGTTCATATGTAACCTTGTGACACAATGGCAAAATGTTCAATACCTCAACTCACCTTGTGTCACCGTATTATACCAAAAGATCACTGAATCACAACCTTATGTAAACCATTGTCCATACCTTCATTTAGCATAGCAAGCCATTCATACACACACGCGCACATTCATCTGTGCATGTTCACCGTACCAAATTCAAACACAGAAACTGTTAACATTTTAAACCTTCTGTAATGGACATTTCTCCACTGTGTCACAAGGTGGCATACAAACCTCAGAGAGTAGTTATGGGACTGACATTTCGGCCAATGCCAATAACCGCCTGTAATGTGAAAAGTGTGTAGTAATACAGATGAATATAGTAACCAAATTAGACATAAAAATACAGGAAAGTTGCATGAACAACAAAAAAGTGAATTAGTGTTTCAGGTGGTACGTACAAATTTTAGCATGGCATTTTTTTCTCCAGCAGTAAATCCATTTTTAAAGACCCTATAATACTCAGATATTGTTAAAGTCTGTCCACCTGTAGGCTTCGCAATATCCTTGTTTATTAATTAGGTTACCCCAAATATTTGTTAGAATAGTATATATTTAAAATACAGGTGTGATTCTAATTTTCAAGTAACTGATTATCATTGTGATATATACCTGTGAGGTTTCCTCTGTTGGCTGATTCTGACTCCTTTTATTGAATGTTATTATTTCTATTAGCCTTTAGTACTGTAACTTCAAGCAATACACAATTGATTGAAACTGACAATAATGGAATCGTGTTGAACCCACACAGAGGTGATAGCCTGTGATTAGGTGCCAAACCTGTAAACCACAAAGCCTCTGAGAACCTCTGTCAATGTTTCCAAACAGAAATACACAACAGGGATCCAGATCATCTTTGTGGATAATATAACCCCATATAAATTTAGTTATGTGTGAAGACAGACAGTTGTGTCAAGTTATGGTGGGGAATAACTTAAGCAACACCCAACATTGTTGTAAAGGTTTTGCTGAATTTTTTAGGAAATGTCGACTATAGCATAATAACAGCTGGAAAAAACTTGGTGGTGATACGAATCAACATCTGGATTCAGGAATTTTTAAAAGGAACTTACTGTGTTATTTATTGTGTTACATGGACAGACACTGTGCCAATGCATGATTTAATCTAAGGAAAGTCTTGGTTAAGTATGTGTTGCCATATAAGGTAATTGAGTTATTGATTAACTTGTGTAGTTAACATTGATTATATTACACTTTGCCAGGGTGATCTATTTATAAATTTGAGGAAACCCTCTAAATGGTTTCTGAAGCCTCCTCAGTGGTTCTTGTAACAGTGTTTACTTTCCAATAAGTTCCGTAACCTTCTGGGAATTCCCCAAGGTATATACACTTGCTTGCTATAAGGAAAGTTAATTATGTCTTAGAGCTGCTATACTGTATTATTTATATTTTATTTTGAATTATTGTTGGAGTGAACCAGATATAGTGTGTGTATCTACCAGAGGGTGGATTTGCTATATTCTGGACATAGTTTATATCTTGGTATAGTGCTATATTTTGGATATTGTCCATATCTTGGAGCAGACAACATTGTGTTGCAAACTCTCTGAATATCTGTAAACAGATATTTTTGTTATTGGACACTGAAGGATCACTGTATACAGACATTTTACATTTTTGGATATCAAATAGATTCCAGGATACTGACATTTGAGTGTTATTGGATACCGAACATATCACATGACTGATCACTTTATACAGTCACTTTACACTTTAAACGTAACTGTTAATGACATTGATAGAACTGTGGTCAGATCAGATTGGTTTCATTATTTTATTACTGTATAATTGATTGAACCATTAAGAGTATCTCAGTTGACTTTGTCAGGTTTTACTTTTTATCTTTTCTGGTTGCAACTTGAAAGCAACCGATAATTGTTACCACACTTGCCCTATAGCCGTAACAATTCGCAAAAATAAATCTTGAATCTTTGATCTTGATTTTAAAGACATTTTCAGGGGCCACGGTGGCAGAGTGGTAACACTCTCGCCTCCCACCTCTGCGGCCGGGGTTCGATCCCCGTCATGGCCGTAAGTGGGAAAGCTGGTAGTTGCTTGCCGTTGGTCGGCAGTTTACAGTACAGAACCCTAGCGAACTATATGTACTGGTTTCCTCTGCCCTTCCAACTACCCGTCATGATATGACCTGTACAGTGTTGAAAGCGACGTAAAACCCCAAATAAACAAATAAATAAAGACATTTTCGGAAAATGTCCAGACTGAGACAAGGAAAAGATTATTCAGTTTAGGTAGTGATGTGCCATATTATCAGGATCATTTTTTTAGGATTTGTTTACCATTGAACTGCTAGGGTGAAGTTATTGGACTTTAAAAGTGGTCTGCCCTCTCTGGGTGTTTTTCTAGTTACCATTTCATTTCATGTATATATGCACAAGCCATAGTGTAGATATCGGGCCTTAAAAGAGGTCTGCTCTCGACAAATTTAACTGTGATATATATTTTATTCCATTTGGGTAACATCCTCCAGATTCAACTCATCTCCTTGAGGCTCCTTCCTTTTCATGCTCTCATATTTTTTTTCTGAATGTATTTTCATAATGCACAAATATAATTTAATCTATTAGTTTAACTCTATTGTATGAGAACAAAATGATGTAAGATTACAGTGCCCACTTGTATCCAGACAGGGAGTAGAGAGGGAGTGGGACTGAAATATAAATTCGGAAGTACAAAATATAAACAGGCAAAACATTACAATTGTATGTTTTTCCCGTTTGTGTGTCAATTTGGGGCATCTGTCCAAATAGATTCTACCAAACCAAATACCACATTTAAACCGATACTTTTAGTATTGTAGATTTAAATATCCTCTTAGACCGAGTTTCTGTCCCGTCGCCCATTGCTGTTGATATTTCTGAGGGTACGCAATGGCAAGGGACAGAGTTCACATGTACCTGTTTTCTGTGTAAATCTCGAACTGTGGGGAATTATTGTATTCACTTTCAAAACTCCTTGTTACGTCTATTATAGCTGTATCCAGTTTACAATACTTATGTTACAAAATTAAATGTTTTAGAAGCCAGGAATTTCTTTTGTAGATACCTATGTAATAGTGAAGGTTTGTCTACATTTTGAAAATTAGTTGAAATATATACATGCCAGTTTGATTGGCATAAAATATAAGTGAACGGCACATATACCTACCTTAAAGAAACCAAATAAGGCTTTATACTTGTGGTAATATGTGTACAATTATGCCGTTCAAAATTTACACAGAAAACAGGTACATGTGAACTCTGTCCCGCAGGTCCTCGGGGACCTAGTGGTTAGCAAGTTTGGCATCTAATCACAGGCTGTCACCTCTGTGGGTTCGAGTCCCACAAGTGGCAATGCTGAGCACCTGTCCCAATATGACCCTCGCAGTTGAACGGGACGTTAAACCCCAACTTTGACTTTGACTTGCCATTGCGTACCCTCAGAAATATCAACAGCAATGGGCGACGGGACAGAAACTCGGTCTAAGAGGATATTTAAATCTACAATACTAAAAGTATCGGTTTAATATCTTTCAGATATTACATACATATTCATAAATGCATATATAAATAAATTCATATTTTAAATATATCGCTTTTGAACTAACCTTTAATTTTAGAAATGTTATCCTGTACCTTATACATACAAAACAGATATTTTATGTCACAATCAAAAATGATCTTCTTTGTATTTTATCTGACACAGTACACTTGTTCAAGATACCCAATGTGGGACAAAAAAGAAGAAGTATCAAAGTAGACAAAACTAGTTTGAAGGTAGCCTAGTGTAAGGCTCGAGTTTCTTGATAATTGGGACAAAGTCAAAGTTGGGGTTTTACATTCTGTTCAACAGACAGATTCATATTGAGACAGGTCCTCAGCATCATATGTGAGAGTTGAAGCCACACAGAGATGACTGCCAGTGATGTCAAGCATGCTAACCTCTATACCACAAGGAAAATTCAAGTACATATAATGTGTCAAACATCTTTATCTAGTAAAAAATGTATCCCTGAGTTTAGTCTAAACAGGACAATGCATACAACAAGTTTGTTGTTTCTACTTAAGAGATATACGCAGATTTATTATTTCACTAGGAACAAACTTTCATCATTCAAACTTGTTAGCTGAAATAGTTCATATTAATGTGAAATTTCAACTGATACAGTATCTGACTGTTACTGAAATTAAGAGCAAAAACTAAGGACAAAAAGCATGGTAGTATTTTTAGTATTTAATTAAATCTTTAAAATAAATGCTTTTCTCCAATTGTGTAATTACTACTTTGATGAATTAAGATTGGCACTTCAGTAAACAAAGATAGCTAGTTCATTCATTAAAACAAAAAAACTGCCGACCAACGGCAAGCAACTACCAGCTTTCCCACTTGAGGCCATGACGGGGATCAAACCCTGGCCTCAGAGGTGAGAGGTGAGAGTGTTACCACTCTGCCACCGTGGCCCCGCCTGATGCTACAGAAGCAACTGCAAAATCATAGTCCTGGAAAGGGATTTCATTTTTTTGTAAATCATCGAAACACTTGATAGTCTTATTAAGTATATATAGCCGAAGCCCAAGAAAACCTATAACAGAGCTTTACTAATTGGACTGAAAATGAACAACTAAAATTTTACTTAATGTAATTTGTGAAAATACTAACATTAAAGTTTTGTAATATTTTATGAAAATAAAGTAAATACTATCCAAAAATAAGTAATAAAAGGTTGGGGTCACTGCACAAAATATTTAGAAATTCCTAAAGCAAACTCTGAGGCGCTGTAGAACTTTAATAAATGCTTATTTCAACATTTAATGTAAAGTCGGTTAGTTAACAAAATGTTTCATGGCACTTTCAGAGCCAATTATTGAAATTAACTTAATTTGTGTTGAACAAAAGTGCCAAGAATTATGGCACTTTGGTGATATAGTTTAATAAGTCATCAGTCACTACTGCAACCATTTTCACTGATGTTGATAGCAACACAGACTAAAAATGTACTTATCCCCTTTGGGTAATATTTGTATACTACTAGATATACTACTGAAACAATGCCTTTTTAGTACACCCCATACAATGTGCAAGATACAATGCACACACACGTACAACCCCCCCCCCCCCACACACACACACACATAGAGACCTATGTATTGATTACATGCATACATGCAATAAACATGCGCAGTATCAAAAGCCACGACTGTCCTTTAAAGGTGTATATTTATATTTTAAAGGTGTCCTGATTTTACTTTCCCTGTATTGATAACTCTATATAATAGAGTCTATCCATACAAGTGAAAAGTTTGGAATAAAACAGCTTGTAAAAGCAATGGGCCTTGTTAGTACTTGGATGGGTGAACGACTCAGTTTGGGACCAGCTGTGATATGTATCTAAGTTGGAATTTCTTTCTGTCACGACACCTTCGTCAATTCTAGTGCACTACTTATATCTCTCTGATGGCTTTGCGCTCGCGCTAGTGGACCAAAACACCTTATTTTATGTTGGGATTTCAAACATGGAGTGTAAACTAGGATATACCAGACCACATTCTGCTCCATGCCAACAAGTACTTAGTTCATTATTATTGTAAACAAATAATTTATTAATATCCGACAATGAGGTATATGCAATTAGAGAGGTTGCGCACTACCTTTTTCTACTCACGTAAATATTAAAAACTACATTTATTATGTCATCAGTTGTTGTGTAAAACGTCATGTCTAGACAAAACTACGGTAGAAAGGCCTGAGTTACGTACATTGCTTCCCTTAATGTTTTTTAGTCTATTTAAAAATTTTATATTTCATCCAATGTCAAATAATTAGTAAATGAACAAAATTTCATCACCACCCATTTCCTTGAGAAATCTTTCATAGACAGAAGGATATATGAGGCTAACTAATGCAATTCATTATACAATGTTGATTTCTACTTTTGATTTTTCGAAAACGATTATTTTAGTAACTAAAACTAAGTTTGGCTTTTATTTTATGTAATATAATAAAATGTGTCATTTTCTCTTTTGATGAAAATATGTTTTATTTGTATAGTAATATATAATTGTAATAACAGATTTATGCAGGTGTTCCGCTGGAGCCGACCCTGTAAAAGTCATAAGGTCATGGGAAAAAGGGTGCGAAAATGAGGAGTCAGTTATGAAATCCACGACAGGTTGGTATAGTAACAGACAGGACGTGATGAGCATCCCGACAAGACATAGAGTCGGGGACGTTTTTTGCACGGCCAGTTGTAGAAGTACTACGACAAGCCCTAAACCCCTAACAGACAAGCCTGATCACACACTGACAAGCCATAAAGACAAACAGACAAGCTGGGAGCATGTTCCCGACCCTTCACGACAGGACTGATTGTTTTTGCGGGTCGGAATCTATAGTCAGGATCAAGAATTGGGATCCATATCACACTATATAACCCCCCTCCCCTATGATATGCCACAGATGACAGGTACACATCAAGAGCAACTGATAGATCACTTGATGGTCCTTTTGTTTTTTATTCAGTTGAATTTATTTTTATATGTTGTGATTTCAACACACAGAAGACAGCATAACCCAGCACCTACCCAGCCAGCATTACCATCACCTCCACCACTCAGAAGGAGAAGGAAGGCACAGAATCTATGGGTCCTGCCCTGGATACTGCAGAGAGAGAGGAGAGGGGCTGCTACAGAACACTCTTGGATGAGCTAATCACTACTGATATACCAGGCTACAGAAATTTCACCAGGATGGAGCCAGCATTTTTTTATTTGATTGAAGAAAGAATCACCCCCACCTCAGGAAGTCATTCACCAACTTCAAGAAGCCACTGGAAGTCGGGTTGAAACTGGCAGTTACTTTGAGACACTTATCCACAGGGGAAAGCTACACCTCACTGCAATACCACTGTCTGGAGGTCCCAGGCTGTCGGTCATCCACAACTACGTAAGAAGTTGGCTGTGCTGATGCTGATGAAGGCCTTGATGGTTGCTTTGGCAATCACTGTAACAGGGTGGGTTGTGGCTGTCTGTGTAGGCTGCACAACTGGAATGGAGACTGCTTGAGATTCCGGTATGGTGAGTATGTATTGACGTCTTGCTGTGGCCTGTGATGCTTCTGGAAGTTGATATATGGTGACCTCTTGACTTTTGGTTACCTGTCTCTTGAGTTCTTTGGCCTTGTACTGTATTCACTGAGAAGTTTCACTATCTCACTCCTGAAGGTTAAAAAACCTCTTTCTTCAAGGTGTTCAGTCTCAGAGTGGAGATAGTTGCAGAACAACTGTCCTGGACTTGGGGTGGGGTCCTGACGTGCACCCCAAAATGTGGATATTATTGACCTCATCTGCTGAAACTGATCTAAGACTGGATCTGCAGAAGTGGTGGTAGTCGTGACTGGAGTCTGTCATCGCTTGGGACTGGTGCTTGACGGCTGATGAGTAACATCTGATGCAATGCTGATTTCCATCTCAGAATCAGCATCTGTGTCCCTGGATGTATCTGGAACTGAAGCTGAGGCTGCAGCTGAAGAAGGCCTCTGGGGTGACTTGAATGGAGAAGACTTGGAAAGTCCCTCCTTTCTGATGTGACCTCATAGAAAACTGAAATTGTCGTAAAGCCAGGTCTGTCATTCTGTGCTCTTCTCAGCTGCTTGTCCTGACATCATCTGAGTGAGCTTGTCATATATGGTATATTGAGTCTCGAACCACTTCTTCACTGTCTTGACAGGCAAGTTTCTGGTAGGTGCTAGCTGCTCCCAAAGGCATTCATTCTTCTGCTTGTCTTTGAAACTGTCGTTTGTATTGTCATAAAGTTCCTCATGCTGTTTAACGAACTCCACGATGGCTTCTTCGTCTGAATCATTCAGGAAAATGGACTTCATCTGGCCCTTCTTCTGTCTGGATTGAGTTGATTGTACATCTGTATCCTTGTCAGTTCATGATCTCTTCTACCCCCTTTCCTGACTCTCGTCCCTCCTCTCTCTCTCCATCCTCTCTCTGTCCCTCTCTTCCTGTTCTACCCTCTCTCTATCCTCCCTCTCCTCTCTCTACCTCCTCCTCCTCTCTATATCCTCAGCTGTATCTCCTTACTGGAACTGTGGTTGAGTGTCAGTTGGTATTTCAATCTTTCTCCTTTTTCCCCTTGGCATGCTGATCAATCAATAAATTGTACAGCTTGTTTTAAAAAAACAAAAACTTAAAAATAAAAGTGAAACCTCACAGGACAGATTTCACTCCCAACCAGTCCAGCCTAGCTCAAAACTTAAGCTAATTTTACATAAAATAAAAACCTAAAAGAAAAGCTGCACACCAGTTATCTCTGGACAAGTCAAAGCCCAAATATCCACAGATTGTCTACTGACTCACCTCTTTATACCCACAGATTTGGAAACCGACGGGCCGTAAGACACAAAAATATTTCCGGCTTGTCGATTACAGTTCCCGGCTTGTCTGTTAGTATTACTGGCCTGTCGGTTATTGTTTACGGCTTGTCTATTTCAGTTTAAGGCCTGTGGATTACAAATTTTCCTGACTCAAGAACCCAGTCCGCTAAAGTTACCGACAAGCCTTGAAACTATACAGGCCTGTTGGGAACACTTACATACAGGCCGGCTAAAGTTACCGACTGTACTGTAACACTGCCCGCATGGTCGGTGAGTCATTACGTACAGTGTGGAAGTCCATATTTGGGACAAGCTGGATACTTGTTACAGACAGGCCTTTTTGATTAACCTACCGGAAAGTGTAACTGACAGGCCTGTTGTTAGGCAGCTGAAATTAGGTTCAGATATAAGAATCCGTAACAGTCATAGAAATACCAAACATGTTTGATATTTCACCAACTCAACCGACCCTAACCGAACATGGAAACATTGGTCCCGACTCTCCAAAAATGCATAGTTACCAGCCTGTCGGCTCCAGTGGAACACTTGCATTAACGAACTCCTCTGTACTGCTAATCAGGGGGCATTCCATTAATTTCTTTTCCCATTTTGAAAACGAGAAAAGGAAAATGACCATTTTCCTTTTTTGCATTTTGCAAACACTCAAAAGGAAATAACAGGTATTTCCCATCATTGATCTTTGTGGCTATCCTTTGGAAATCGGTTTTCTGTGTTATCAGTTGAAGTTTTTGTGTCAATGAAATAAATGTAAAGCACTATTTTGCTTTTTGTTTAAAGCCTTTGTATGTTTTTCTCATTTCTTTGTTTTTTATATTTAATACTGGTAAATATTTCAATTTTGCTTTAACATGGTTAATTTTAAAATACAAATAAAAGTGTAAAGTACCCAATTTCTGTACTTAAAGTGTAAAATGCATGAATGAAAACCCTGAACATTTACCAATTAATGACTCCCCTATGATTGGTTATTCTTTTTGTCTCTGTGGGCGGGGCTTTTAGGTGCCAAAAAGCTCAACAATAAGCCATACCCCTCCCCTGGCAGTTCAAAGGCCTGTGACGTCATAAACTAGTGATGTCACAATGCAGATTGGCATTGTGGTTTGGGGTGAACAATGTTTATATATACGGCCAAAATAACAAATAATTCAAGAACTTCTTGACTGGTTTTGTTCATAATTGTTAGGTAAATATCTGAAGGCATTAGAAGAACATTTATGGTGACCTTAAACTCCTAACAATTAATAAGTATTATACGAGCTTAAAGGTTACCACTTATGGATCAATAAGATAGAAAAAAAGCGTACTTTGTAAGTATCAGTTATGAACTGGAAAATGGATGTTACTTGGCCCTACAAAGCTATACACTTTAAGGTGGCCTTAAACTGTGAACAGTTATACTGACTTTAAGGCCTTTACTATGAACATATAAAGATAAATAGATATTACGTCAACCAGTGTTTTGTAAAGAGTAGTTTGTATAAGTTGTACATCCTTTATATGGGGCAGTAGTGGGGTTTTAGGGCACTGATTTGCCGATGGCGGATTTGTCAAAGGGCCATATTTTTGCTGGATCCCTATTCATCCCTATTCATCATCTATTCATAGTTACAATGTACATGCTTTTATAAGTTAAAAGTATTTACAATCTGATAAGAAATAGTCATGTAAAAACAAAGTGGATTTTATATCCATTCAAAACAAAGTAATATTATGAGATTTAAATGTAATAATCTGTACAAAATAACTTCGATATTATAAACTATGAACTGTCATTACATAGAGCTAGAAGAAATTTCACTTAATATTCACTAAAATGTAACTGTAGCAGAGACATAATCAAGTCTATCACACAAATACACTACTGTCAACATGTTGTATTGTGACATCATCATCATGTGTGACATCACAGACCTTTGAACTCTCATTCAATTGCCAATTCTGTATGGATCGGTAGTTGTCAGTTGGGGCCATGAAAAAAATCAAACATGTTTGATATTTCTCACGGCCTAAACCAATTCTTATTTCCTGCCATCAACAAAATGTCCAGGCTCAGGGTTCCTCAGGCCTCCTCAGACCCAAATTTACACAGTCCTATGCTGTCTCAGGCCTCCTGCGACCCTTAGTCCCAGGCGTCCCTAGCTTAGTCCCAGGAAGCCTGTTTGTCAGTCCCTGACTCATAACAGACCTTTGAAGTTTCATGCGTGTGAAAAGGAATCGGTTTCATTAGTCCCGGGAAGCCTCAGACCGTGTCAGGTGTCCTGGGACTAAGAAATCTGGGCCTGGGACTAAGCCCCAACTAAGAGAAACCGATCCAAACCGATCAAAGCCGGCCTCCTCAGGCAGCCTGGGACCATACAAATTTAGTCTGCGATGGTCTGAGGATGCCCCAGGAGGCCTGGGACTAAGTGCTGATTAAGAACCAACTCTTTTCCAGATGCTTGAAACCAAAAAGAGGCAATGAGGGGAGTCTGGGACTATATAAGCGACCGCGCACACGCTTTCTGTGTTTAGACTGGTTGGCTACTGAGAGACGTGTGTCACTTAGTGCTAGGGGTTATTTTTTTTTTACATTTTACTTGAGTTAGGGCAAATTTAACAGTTAGGAGACACATTTCAGTTTTTTTACTTTTTTGTGATATTCACTAGAGTTATGAAGAAAGAGAAAGGAGGAAAGAGAAGAAAGAAGAAGATGGAGGAGAGGCAAGAGGAGAGGGAGAAGAAAGGTGGAGAGTTGGAGGAGAGGACAGAGGAAAGGACAAAGGAAAGAACAGAGGAGAGGACAGAGGAGGGTACAGAGAGGAAGGTTTAGAAGTTACTGAGGAAGTTTGCGAAGAAGATGAGAGGTGTGAGGAAGAATGCCACTCAGCAGCCAAGAGAGCCAGGGTTTGTGCTACATTCACTGACAGACAAGAAATTGCTATTGTTGTGTTTGTGAAGGAGCACCAGAGCTGTACGACAAGGAGCATGGACGTTTCCATGACAGACAGAGGAAAGAGGCTCTCTGGGTAGAAATCTCTGCAGAACTGAAGCTCCAGCCCTTTGATGTCAGAAGGTGGTCTGAGTCACAGATAACTCATTATGGCAAGCTCTCCCAGCTACAGTCTGGCCAAGCCCCAAGGGAGATGACCAAGAGACGGTCCTGGGTTTACCAGCAGATGGGTTTCCTTAAGACCCACATCAGATGTAAGGGGGCCAACAGAAGTTCTGGGTTCGAGGCCAGTCCCAACAGAACATCTTGGGTCCCGTGTCCTGAGGGAGATTAGAAGTCAACATCTACACCAGTTTCTCACAGATTGCAAGATACTCGAGCACTTTGACCAGATGAGGTCACTGATCTCAGGTTTCCTGCAGCAGAAGTCAGACAGGCAGCCCTTCTTTGACTACATGGCATCAGAGGCTAAAAAGATGACCCAAGAGGAGTTTGAGGACCCCAAGGGCAAGATTTTTAGAGACATTGAAGCAGTAAAGAACACTCATAGACATCAAGTTCTATCCAAGAGATCAGTCTCTAGATTTTGCACAACAGCATGGACCTGCGCTTCAATGTCCTCATCCCCTAGGTTGTCAGTGCTTTTCATGTGCTTACGTGACAGAGCATCAGTGACAGGTATTTCTTTTCCTGGCCTGTGGATGACAGTAATGTCATACTTTTGTAGTCGTAATAGCATGCACTGCGATCGAGGGGGAGCTGAAGCAAGTGGCTTTTTTGTGATGGCTTCTAGTGGCTTGTGGTCTGATTCAACTATCACCTTTCTGCCATAGAGGTATTCATGAAATTTTTCACAGCCAAATAGGATTGCAAGCAGTTCTTTCTCAATCTGTGCATAGGCCTTTTGTGTCTGAGTTAGGGATTTGGATGCAAAAGCCACAGGCTTGCCATCTTGCATTAGAGTTGCTCCTTATCCATTTTTAGATGCGTCCACTTGAATGTGGGTCTCTTTTTCTGGGTCAAAATAAGCAAGTACTGGTGAAGCTGTGATCACATCTTTTACCTTCTGGAAGATTGACTCCGTGTTACAGTCCCATTTGAATACTGTGTTCTTCCTTGTTAGTTCTCGCAAAGGGGCTGTCATGTCCGAGAGCATAGCGGCAAATGCTGACAGGTAGTTGAGCATTCCCAAGACTGATTCTAGTTCACCTTTGTTTGTAGGGCTTGGCATATTCTTGATTGCTTCCACCTTTTTCTTGTCAGCCTTCAGGCCATCTTTTGATAGCACATGTCCAAAGAAGGAGACTTCAGTTAAGCCAAATTTGCACTTTTCCTTGTTTAACTTGATGCCTTTTTCCCTGGATCTCTGAAGCATTTTCCTTTGATGGGCCTCATACTCCTCAAGGCTATTTCCCCAGATCAGAATATCATCATCAATTGGTTCTACACCTTCTAACCCTTCATACGCCTGATCAATTTTCTGTTGGAAGATATCTTGCGAAGAAATCAAACCAAATGGGAGGCGTAGAAATTTATACCTGCCAAAAGCTGTGTTGAAGGTTGTCAGTTTTGCACTTTCTCGTCAGGTTTTAGTGTCCAATAGCCACTTCTGGCATCACAAGTACCAAAATACTTTGCATCCTTGAGGTTTGGCAGGATGTCGTGTAAGGTATGGGTTCTGTAATGTTGTCGCCTTATGGCCTGGTTTAGGTCCTTTGGGTCAAGGGAAATTCTAATATCTGAGTTAGCTTTCTGGACAACAACCATGGAGTTGACCCAAGCTGTCGGTTCGGTAAACTTGGCAATCACATTTAATTTCTCCATACGGTCTAGCTTCGATTTAACCTTATTCTTTATTGCAACAGGTATTCATCGTGGGGGGTGAACAACTGGTTGGTAGTTTGGGTCCACATGAATATGGTATTCTCCTTCAAACATACCAAGACCACTGAAGACATCTTTAAATTCTTCAATGAAATTTGTTGGCTTGTCCTTGTCCACTGAGAGGATGACTTTTATCAGGCCCATATCTGTGCATGCCTTGAGACCTAGCACTGCTGGTGCTGATGTCTGAACAACATAGAGATCCAGAGTATTTGTTGTTTCCTTGTACTGGCCTTGCAAAGGGATCTTTCCTTCTACTTTCAACGGGTTGCCACTGTAACTTGTCAGGCGGATGGAAGTTGGCTTTAAGAGTATAGCAGGAAGACCTAATTTTCTGTAAAGCTTCAATGGCAAAACATTTACTTGTGCTCCCATATCCAGCTTGAAACTGACAGTGTTTGCTTTTGATCCAGTGGACAGTTTTACAGGGACAAATACTTCATCTTGTTTGCAATTGGCACTTATTTCACCTATATAGAAGTGTTCACCTTGGTCGCTGTCTGTGTCACTTTCAGTTGCACTTTCATTAACAGTATGAACTTTTGGTGGGTTTGACCTACATTTGCTGGCAAAGTGATTAGCTTTTCCACATCTATAGCATTCTTTCCCCATCGCAGGACAGGTTCCACCTGGGCTGTGTTGACCACCACACCTGGGGCATTCCTCTTTAGGTCTTGTGTTTTGATGTTCTTTCTTACTTTTGCTGGATTTTCCATAAGAAGTTTTCCTCCTAACTACATGTACTTCTTCAGGTGGACTGGCCATAGTTTTCAGTTGTTGCTTGCAGACCTCGTAGGTTTGGGCCATTTCAATGGCGCTATCCAGGGTGAGTTCATTTCCTTTGTTACTGAGTTTTTCACGTATATTTGGGTTGTGCACACCAAACACAATACGATCAAGCACCATTTTGTCATCTTCTGGATATGAACAGTCTTTTACTAATAACTTGAGATCAGTGACAAAGTTTTCAAAAGGCTCACCTTCAGCCTGAACTCGAGCTTGGAACTTGTAGCGGGCGAAAACTTCATTACTTTTTGGGGTGACAGAAGCTTCAGATTTGTCATAGAAGGTTTGTAACCTCTTCCCTTCTTCATCTGACAAAGTCCAAGTATTCCGAATGTCTCTTCCCTTTACACCTACCCATATCAGTAAAAAACTGACTTTGGCTTCTTCACCAAGCCTTCGGAGTGGGTTTTTAGCTTCCCAGTCCATTACAGGTGTTGTTACATGCCTATCCATTGTCAAAATTGTATCCAATTGTACACAAAATATCCAAAGTATATGTAAGTTACCACTCTGACACCATGTGTTATTTGGTGGGTTTCTTTGGAGCTTAATTAATGTTAATCTTCATTTAACAACAGACAACAAGATAGGTCTTGACACTACAAGCATTTATTCTAAACTCTCAGATTTCACATAACAAAGTCTTATATATACATTATATGTACAATATGTAATAGTTGGTACATTACAAATAGTGGAGCACACACATATATAACAGTGCCACACTTTGCCTCATCAGTATAAGTCCACTAAGCCTTTGGTCTCAGCTTTGCAACTGATGCTGCAAAGATTTAGAACAGACTGCCTGACATCGTGCAATCAGCCTTTTCTATCCCCTAATTCAAAAAGAACTTCAAAACCTATCTATTTGCAAAAGGACACCCACTCTAGTTTTTGCTTTGTTGTGGTCTTTTTTTCTGTGGTTACACTAATTGTTTTCTTATATGTAGTAATTGATAGTAATATAGAAGACTTTGAATTAGTAATGAAAGCCTCGTCTGTTGCCTTAATTGATTTATTAATTCAAAACATTTGATTAATCATCTAGTATAAAAAAATTTTCACTGAAACTTGAAGAATATACATGTATTTGTACTTCATAGTAAATTTAATGCATATACAGGGACATGGTCAGAAAGAGTAATGTTATATTAAACTAATGTATATGAAATATCTGCAATATCTTGCATAGAATGCAATGACCTAAATATTAATAACAATCCTATATCTTTGTGATGTTGTTGGGTAAGTCTAGGGAATGACAGCTATTATTCCAGGCACTTAAATGCATTAAGTTAAATTATAACAAAAAGTATTTAATCCCACACCTTTGTGATGTTGTTGGGTGAGTTCGGGGGATGACAGCTATTAATTCAGGTACAGACTGTAATGTTGAAAATGGACAGCTCTGCTGTAGTCCCCCATTTAAAAAAAATATTTAGCTAAAAACCATAGTTTGTGATGCATGAAAATAAAATACAGTAGAACCTCGATTATCCAGCCTTCTATTATCCGAATCTCCGGATTAACCGAACCAAAATGATGTCTCCCTAGAAATAAAACACAGTCAAGCGTGAGCGATAATACAAGATTTTACACAGTCTCGCAGACGATGAATTCCAGTGCTTTATAAAACGTACCATTCACAGAGACGCCTGACTTCTTTGATCTTTATCACTATTGTTACAATAGGGGAGGGATTAATTCAATTACACGACCCCGCTAAACAACTTCTTTGATAATGCCCCAATCAATGAAAGCGTGTTCGATTGGGTTTCGCAATTTATAATCTCCCGGAGTAGGTTCACAGTCTGACAACGTGTAGAAAAGAAAAGACGTCAATAATGCATTACCAATCAAACGCACTTGTCACTGAAGGCTCGTTGGGTGATAAAACGTTTTCAATGCATTAATGTACTAACCAAAACACCGAAATGGAAATAAAAATAACAATATCCATGGATATGGAGCAAATAAACGACAATTAAAGGGTCACTTATATTAAATGACACAAGTATATTAAATGATTTTATTAACGACCACCAACGTCTATGATTATTGCATAAAAATGACATTTCTTCAATTATCGCCCACTCGGTAACCCATAGATCGTGAATTTTGGTTTCCTTCATCTATCCGAACCCTTCGATTATCCAGCCGGATTGTATGTCTCCCATGGGGTTCGGATAATCGAGGTTCTACTGTATATAAATGTTTTAAACTGAAGTAAAATACATAAAAAACACATTTTTCTCATGCAGAATCATTATAAATTAAACATATATCTTGACAGTGAAAGAAACCATAAAAAACAGTGCAAATTACAACTGCACCTAGTTCTTAACAGTCCTAACCAAAAAGGAACATCCAATTTATTTTGTTTTGTTTCATATTTATACGGATGCACCCAATGAAGCCATATTAATATAAAGATAGGTCATTGTGTATATAGATTAGTAATCATCTTAAGCCTGTTTCACAAAAGGATTTGGCCTTGTGTTAGACTTAAAATTAAAAGGTTTTTCTTCGATTTTGGACCTGTACTGCATTACACAATGCAGTTTAGCCTAAGCCTTCTTTTGAAAGTTTAGTTCACCTTGGAGGCGGTTATCTTTTGTAAAAAGACTTGGAAACCACATGTTTTTCTCTTCTTCAGAAGCTGAAATAACTGGAAAGGAATATACATAGCACTTACGTGCAGCTTCCATGTGGTTACAAAGCTTTCCAAAGATAAAATGTACTAAACAACGAATATAGGTCACCAGTGATATATTTTGAGTAGAAAAAGAGTCATTACACAGGAAAACACTGTGGTTATTTAATTAATCAGTCTTAATTTTGGCCCAACCAAGTCCCAATGTTTGAATCCACTAAAGCCCAAAACTTAGTCCAGAGAAAAGTTTTAGATTTAAACTATCAGACTGAACCAAAAAGTCTAAGACCTTTTGTGCAACTGGCTCCAGTATTTATATATTGTAAAAAAATGAAACAAAAATTGTTGCATGACTACAAAGCCAACATTATTAACAAAGTACTTTGTCAATTTGGGAAAATATGAGTAAAGACATGAATACAGAAAGAACTTACATCAGGACGTTTGAAGTTTTAATCTCCTAAAATATTAAAACATTCAGTATTGCAATTATTAAAACATCCAGAGTTTTCCAGAGTTACACTGGGTCAATATTTAATTACATTCACATTGTAAGAGTGCTTCTTAGAATTTACTAGGAAAAGAGTCATTGTTTAGGAAATATTATTAGACTAAGAAGTTTCAACTTAATGGAAAGTTTGGGATTCCTAAAAGTGACAATGGCAAATTGGATGCAGTAGCTATGTAAAAACACGTAGCATTAGTATGGAGAGATGATCACTCAGTGGACATATGCTTCAGTTCTGGTGCCACTCTAGAAATAAGGCAAGTTGTTCGTCATGGTTAATTAGTTTTGCTCTAAAAGCCAGTTTTGGAACTTCAACAAGGACACAAATTTTTGAACTGAGCTTTAAGGTTAGCATAACGAAGGTCAGAATTGGATGAAACACTACACAATATATTTTTAGGGTAAATATAAATATGTGTTAAAGTATATTGGAATAAGCATCCACTTTTAAGTTATCATAGACTAATTAGGTCTAAGGGTAGGACAGAGCTCCTCCCCCCGCCCCACACACAGTGCAATGATATAAACAGTCAATTACTTTAAAGTTTACTCAGGTATTTAACAAACTACTATGCCCATGAGTTATATAGATATACTTGAGAGGAAGATAACAATATTTGATTAATTCTATCCACCATTCTAATATTACATTGCATAATATTGGGTTTATCATTTTATTATGGGAATTGTTTTTCCCCAAAAGAATCGTTTAGATAAAGGAATTTCATTTCATGTGACACACAAATGTTCACAAAGGCGCAAATAGGATCTGTAACTTGCAAAAGACATTGTACAACTTATCTCTCATTACATTTATGTGAACAAACAATTTACAGATATATGTAAAAAAACGCTACCCAGTTATCAAAAATACAATCTACAACCTGAAATACAATATAAAAAAACTAAAATAGAACTAATCAGAAAGTTATAATTGTGTCAATAAAAGGCAAGTATTCCTCCATATCGTTATGCAGATTGTAAAGCCATCTCTCTGAGCTCATGCCTCAGAATTTTTCCACTTGGTAATTTGGGTATTTCACTAACAAATTCCACTCCTCCAGTAAGCCACTTGTACTCAGCTAAAATACCTTGAAATATGACAAAATAGGATAATGGGTGGTATGTCTGACTGAAAATGCACATGTCATATGTATTAGTTTTTCAGAGTGCCAATTCTAATATACTTTTGAATCTTGTATTATTATCTTAAAGATAGAATGTATGGTATAATAAATCAATAAACTAGAGACAGAGGTCAGAGGTTTGCACCAGAAAGGGGTAGAGTTGGCACCATAGACAGAATGCCAGGATAAGAAAACTATTATCTAGGGCAGGTATGTTTATGGAAAATTTGACAGCCCACATTTCAAGCAGATCCTTAAGGCGTCTTTGCCTTTTTGAGGATTGTCAGGACAGAGGCCCCACTCTAAACTGCTCTAGGGTCAGGGTAGAAAAATGCCAAAAAAGGTGGAAAAATTCCAGTACATTAGAATTTAAACATTTTGTCCTATTTTGTTGTAAATAAAATAACAAGTACAAAGAGCATAAAATAAGTTAACTTATGACACATACTTTTATATTTAATTCTATATGTGACATATTTATGAATCAAATAATACAGAGGCTATCTTTTAGAAGCCTATACTCACCTGCAACATATTCGCATAACTGCTTCTCGGTGACTCTAACACCTTCCTTCTTCACTACAAAAGCTTTTGGCTTGTTAGTGGAACTTTCATCTGGTAACCCCACCACGCCAACATCCAGTACAGCAGGGTGATCAAACAGAATACCTTCCAACTCAGAGGGTGAGACCTGGGTCATTGAACACAGCTACATAATACCTAGATCAGACTGTTATGTGCTAGCATCATGATAAACGTACAAGTGTTCAATATTTAACTTGTCAGGGCATGTCTATTGTTTTTTCCTAATTCATGTTTTTGTAGTATAAAAACTTTAATATTAAACTGGCGATTCCTCCACAATTTATGAATGGATGCTAATGCAACAAAATAAGCAGAAGCTCTGTAAAACCACCTTTCTAATGGTATATATAACATTTTTGTTGCTTCCATAGTTATTGAAATATTAACCAGAAATCCAATTAATACAAAAGATATATCCTGCTGTGCATATCTCCTTTTTAGGACAATTACAACTCGTGGTGGTCAATAAATTAGAATACTCTATAATATAGTCATCAGAAGAAACACCTTAATGTGCAAAGTTTGGTTGGTGTGCATAAGGTTACTTAAGTAGAAGTTTGCTATCATTAAAATATATGCAAATATAATAAGTTAATCTGCAGCTATACATATGCTTGCTCCTGTTGTAAAACAAGTAAATTTGAAATTTAAACATATATTGAACTATTTGTTTTTGTTAAATGCTTTTAAAACATTTAGATATTACAATGCTATACAATTGTATATGAATATTGAAAAATCCCAGGTAAAAGAAGTTTGTTGAACTTAAGGTTAAAAACCAATAGGCCACGAAGGTCAAGCAATGAAAAACCGTTTGGATAATTTTATTTGCATGTTATTAGCATATGATTGATAATGTAGAAGAGTTTAAAGATGTGATATTAACAATGTGAAAGGAAAATTTGGAAGTTATTGGTACATTTTCGGGAACCCATGCATGTTATATAGTATTGCAACAATTTATTATTATAACACTTACATATTCAACTGTCACATCTGCTAAAATAAGCACTTGTATAAAAGATCATATATATTTACTTGAATTTCAACAATGAGGTATCTGTAATGTCTATGTTAAATTATTGATCATATTTGAAATACTTGACTCTTGCCATTTTGAACTTCGGGCTTTTAGTTGTGAAAACAAGTTGTTTCAAAGTTTTGAGAATATTTCACTCTCTTTTGTGTTTATACTCATTTTATGTCTTATTAATAAACACAGAATTGTGGAAAATACTGCAGTCTCAATGTCACAACACTTTACCTGACATCCATCAACTTTGAAAATGTCTTTGATCCTGTCGACAATGTAAACATAGTTGTCTTCATCATAAAATCCAACATCACCTGTCACATTAATGATATCAGTTAAATTGTGGAGTAACAAGACGTAAGGAGTAATAAAACATTCCACCAATTCAGTTACCTGCAAAGTACTTTTACTATTTCCAGATTTTATATGGAGCCCCTACTAAGACAATGCAGAATCAGTATATGCTAAGTTAAGAGATAAACCTGTGTGCACAGTCATCTCATACACATGACTTTAGTTATCTTGTAAACTCTGGATTATGTACTTTGCACAATATAATTAAGCTGGTTGAAAAGGGTCATCTTATAATCACAAGATCATTTAGATCATGGGATTATATCATGCACACAATATGAACTATTTTGTGCCCATAAAATGATCATGTTGCCACAAGGTAATAATATATTGTGTATAACGTAATCTTGTATTAACAAGATGATAATGTGCATGGCTTGGCACATGATACATATTCTGCAAAGTGATATGGGGCTCCATAAGTTTTATAAAAGTTAACTAGTTGAACATTAATATCACGATCAAAGCATCGTAAAGGTTACACTGTAGAGTGTCCCCAAAAGAACAGTGACGTTAAAGCTTTATTATACAACTGATATTACTAAACCTCAGCTGAATTTTTGGCTTAATTCTCACTAATAGGTTTTATAAGTAAGATTCAGTGACTAGACTATATAATTGATATCTACTACATTCAAGGTTACCTCAGAAAATAATAGTAGCAAATTTTAATAAAATTTAATAATAATAATAATAATAATTGATATTATTTTTTATCCCAGTATCACTCTCAAAATTTAATGAGATCCAAATTTGACCGACACATCTTCTCATTTTTCATGAATATATGACAAGTATCCTTTGCACACAATCCTGACAACAAACAAACAAAAAAACCAGAAAACTAAACACTCATAAATGTAATACCTCGCTCCTGGAGGTATTAATACTAATAATAACTTCCGATAATTTTATTTAAAATTATACATTCTAAAAATAACAGTATGAGAGTCAAAGGCTGACCTGTGTGAAACCAGCCACTCGAATCAAAAGCCTCTTTTGTTGCATCAGGTCTGTTTAAGTATCCTCCCACTAGCTGTTGGCCACGCAGGCAAATTTCACCTTGTACACCTGGTCCTAGTGGATCACCTGTACTGATGTCTATCACCTGATTTAAATATGTCAAAATATACATGATTCTATTAATGTATTTATAACACTTTTGAGCATATATTAAAGTTAAAATACATGGGCTAGGTTTGAATAGTGTTAATTTGTTTAAGCAAATCAAATAAATAGATCCCGTTGTACTATGTGGGTATTTTTACAGTTATTGCTAGGAAAACGTGTATTTCATCCTGGCTAAACATAACATAATTTAGTACAATATGTATCTATCTTATGCACTAAACATAACAAGACACCTGACACCCTTCTTTATATCAATTAATGACATATCTCTTGGGCCCTGTTACTGGAAACTAGCAATCTGTTAGTAAATTGTTGGGTTTTTTTTCTTTTGGTGTGGGTTGCAAAACTTTAAATGAAAGCTTCAAGCATAGTCTTTAACTTGGTTATATCTTGCATACAATTCTATCAAAGTACATTGAAATGTTTTTATCAACAAAATATACTACTCTTCTGTATGACTACAAAGATTTCATGCATTTAAAAATACTTAAAATACTTAATTAATAAAAAAATCAGGTGCAAATTTACGTGAATCTGATGCCTACATTTAAAAGTGGATGTCATTAAGACTGTTGTCAATAAAATGTCAGAATGTGGTTCAGGTCTCTAGTGTATTAAACTCTATATCCTGGTACTGAACCATTTTAGACTACTTACTTTTAATATTCGCAGCAGTGTAGCCCATTATAAAAGAGGCTAATACACTGAGTCTTTTGCAGTGTGTTTTGACCAGCTGATTTTAAAAATTGTCACTGTCAGTTCTTAATGGTCAACTAGAGATAGTAATGAATATTGATCGACTCATACATAAGTAATACAATGTATTATTAACTGTTGAACCTTGGAATGACTTTGTTTGTTTTGATAATAAGGAGTTTGGACAATCAAGAATGCCGTAAAGTTGAACTTGGTGAAGAACATGTGTATCAGTACGTTCAAAAACTAACACAGAAGCTGCATTGTTACACTACAAAACTACACACTTATTCACTATTTTGAACACAAGATTCAGTCCAATTGTGGTGTTAATTATTAATTATAAGACCATTATTTGTGTCTGACCAAAACATTTGAACACGTTCATTTGATGGAAGGATCTTTGTGTAGGAATGAATTTTTTTTGACTGAAGCTGGCCCTTTCCACAACAGTTTATAAAACACTAATTTCATTTCATTTTACACTATTTTGTATTCTACACATTGAAATCAGAGTTCCATATCACCTTGTGTGACGTAGCACAGTTTCAGAGAGGGATCTGTTTATTTTTCCAAGTGTCATATTTAACTGGCTTTTAATGTACTTTCTAGTGTGAGTTTGAAGATGGAACTTGGCAGGTGTATTGTTACACACATAATCTTTGCAGGGATGTAAAATAAATTTCATGCACTGTTCTTTAACATTCAAACAATCTAAGAATGAATTATTTGCTGAAATATAAAGCCCTGTTATATTCGTAGAAATAGCATTCATGCAAAGAATAGTTATTAGCCCTAGTGGCCCTGTCACATTACCTCACAGAGAAACATGTAGAGCTTTCTTTCAATATGAAATTATTCACTGTGATTAAAGGGAAATTAACTTCATTTTTAAAGCAGGTAACCAGTGTTATTAAAACTTTTAAAGATATATTTTGGGGGGATCACTAAAGACTATATAATTATTTGTGTCTACAAACATAGTATAAAACTTAACACTAACATTTCTTAAATATAAGTTGGATAAATATTTCATACTCTTACATTTTTTAATGATTGTATTAAAATTATGAATAATGAACGAATCTTCACAGAGATTTCACAAAATATTTTGTGCAAATATGCCAAAGTGTAAGAATGAGTTCGCACACATTTCATTATTACAAGTAAATGAGTAAAATAAAGCATTTTCTTAACAAGACAAATGCAAAATGACAGATTTGCACAATGTTATTTGGAACAATAACAGTTTTAGAGCTAAACAGTAAAATTCAGCATGCATTTGTACTTAATAGAGGGACATACAGAGCGGGATATATTTTTGGTGTACAGTGGCCCCATTTTACCATGGATAATTAGCATCACCAATATGTCAACAAGTGGTAGGTTTTGTTATTATTTTGGAAACTATACTTATGTTCTATATATAATTAGAAATGTAATTTTTTAGACCTTATCCTCATTATTGTTGCAAAAAATCCATGGAGAACGGGTGGATAAATCTTGAGTTAAAAATTGAAGGTTTTATGTTCCCTGCATTTTGCATTCTCTTTTTAAATATGGTCTTGTTTTGCTTATTATTCATACAGAATGGTAACAACATTCATCATTAGACAGATACAATAAAATATAGTAAGAAGTATTTAGAAAGTGCCTAAATGTAACCATCCTCTAAGGCGCTGATGTCCAAAAAGGAATAGTCCACTTTTTGAAAGACGTCAGTGTCCATGTTTCTGTATGATAGAAGATATAGTCTATGGTGGAGGATAGGCTAATCTAATAGGTAAGTTTTCAACTGTGTTCTTATATCCAGTGATGCTTTCCACGGTTCTAATGGCTTAAGGGTGCTTGCTCCATTCTGGGAGAGCAGCTACTGTGAAACTGCACATCCTCATGTATTTATTTGGTCTGTTTGAGGACACTGGAAGGCAATTGCCCTGTGTGCAGAATACATGCACAATAAAAGGCTTTTAAAAGATGTGGCTATTACTGAAATATGAATATTTTATTTATTGGTGGCGATAATTGGTACCCGGCGATAATTGGTAGCAAGGCAGTAGGGGCCAGGGGGATCAGTATCAGCCAACAACAATCCAAACCTTGATTTAGCAATTTTATCTGTACTTGTCAAATGTGTTAGTTAAACTGGTGACAGTTGTATGATCTGTGAGTACTATTTTTGGATCAAGGATATATTTTATGAAATTCCACAAGACCTTGGGGTTGTCCTCATGTTACCTAACCATGTTGACGTAATATCTGGTTTTTGAGAGTTCGAAGAGATGGTTAAAGTGGTTCACTGTGGCTCTATACCTACTTCAATATAATGTAGACTTGTCCCTTCACCACTCCCTTTTTTGGTTTGTGTTTTTTTCCTACCATAATTTCATTATTCATGAACTCTTTATTGACATGTTGTTGAACTTTGTGTTGATGTATAAGTTCATGCTTGTTGAGTAAATTCCTTAGTGTATGAAACTATTGATGTGGTAATAAACTAGCTGTTTTAAGCAGTAGATTAAATTCGATTAGATTACATTAGATATGTGGCCTGGACAACCTCGGATTTTGCAATACTAGAAGTCACATCTATTTATCTCGTCAACTATTTATCTTTACAGGAAATGCGGTTTTGAAGAATACAGCTAGATGGCCTGATATGCCATTTACATAATGGCAAGCTGAAGGAGAGGGGGATTTGCTAATAAGAGTACATTAAAAATATGTCCATGTATGTATGTGGATGCTGAAGCATGTTGTCTAAAATCAAAGTCTGACAAAATTGATGTGAAATTTTCAGCCCATCAGGTGGTGAAAAAGCAGCAGCTTCAATAAACCTATTGAATTCCTTAATGAATTGGGATTTGCTAGTGCTTAGAGGGGGGTAGATGGCATGTACTACCAACCAATAGTTTAAAAGTGATATGTTTGAAAGTGTCTTACTGATCAGTTTCACACTGTCAATGTCACTCCTATGTCAGTATAAAGATAGCAACAGGTCACAATGATTGATGTGGTGCAGCTGGAAACCTACCTGAGTTACCTCATTCAGTAAGCCTTGCATGTCTAATAGCCTAAGCCAGGTCTTAGTGACACCAATGATTTCAAGGTCCTTTGAAGACACAGAATCACTGAATGCAGATATTTTGTTTCACAATGACCAAGAATTTAGCAAACAGGCTATGATATTTCTAACCGATTTTAAAACCAGACCCGGTTTAAAGCCAATATCACCTGAGAGGATTAAGATAATGGACCACCATAAGTTGACAGTTCCAAAGAATGCGTTACGTGAGGAGAGTGGGCCTGCAGGGCCACAAAGGCATTATTGCAACTGTCCAAAGAGGGTAGTAAACTTGAGTGAATAATTATTGGAAATGTTGATTCATTTTCAGTGGTGGTGGTTGCCCCAGCAGTCAACAGGATGGAAAAACAGAACCAAAAAGTTCAATGCATGTGCAATTTTTATGAAATTTTCATATTCTTTTCTGATATATTTTCCTTGTATGTGTCATTTGGACAGTTTTTTTTTCTCTTTTGAACCATGGGCGCTTAGTGAACATGAAGGAAAAACCTACAAGTTCTTATTAGCATTCATACTTGTGAAAGGATTGTATTTGAACTCCCTACACAGAGGTGGGGGGGATGTGTTTTGCCACTCTTCATTATTGTCCCAGTAACTGATACCTTTTAAATGTGAGGTCAAGCAAGGCCCTCCCTTATAGAGATCACTTTTCTTTTTTTGTCAATGTGCTTTCACTAATTGTAGAGTACCATGATGAGTACCCATTTCATCATTGAAGTTAAGCATCAATGCACTAGGTTAGCACCTTGATACCCGTCGCCTTTCCTTTTCGTCACCTGACTTTCATAAAATTAAGTGCATAACTCATTTGTTATTGCCTTGCAGCTCCACCATGTAGATTGAAACACGTTTTGGTACTGTATGTCTCAAGTAGACAATAAAATCTTTGAAATTTACATCTGATAATGTTGGTCTCATCTGCTAGATAAACCACAGTTCCATTCTTGTCTACCTACAAAATACCCCTTTTTTGTCCATGTAAAGTTTTAAAATACTTCTTTGACCAACAATATTCTGCTGATTACTTATGAATTTGATTGCTACATCCAGCAAGGAGGATACATTTTTGCCAGTGTGCTATTCTCTATTACCTTGTTTGCAAAATAACTCAATGGTGGCGGATGGATTTTAAACAATTTTTTTTATGAAATGATAATAAAATTTTGGTGATGATTAAACTGATTTTTAACATTGTACCAATAAACGATATTCTTGAGACTTGCAAGAGGGAGGGATTTTCCAAGTCCTCTTGTTATGATTACTTATTTGATAGAGTATACATGTATTTATGTAAATGTACAGCGTAAATCTGAAAATGTATCATAATATATGTGTTTACCTTGCCTTCCAATCCAGGAACTAGGACACCAACACTGCCCTGTTTTGGTTTCTCATTGTAAATGGTTTGGGTTATGAAGCTAGCCTCTGTCATGCCATAAACTGCAATACAAGTTATAAACTAAACCGCTGATGTACATATGTATCAGGGATGGGTGGGTAGGCCCATTGTCTCGATATCAAGAGCATTTTACTGAAACACCATTATGAAAACTGAGACTTTAAAACCGCAATTTTGCTTGCCAACAGATATGATGGTAGAAAGAATTATAACATTAGAAACATACTAAAATTCTGAAGAAATTATACGCATTTATCTGTGCTGAGCAGAGCTGCCATGTTTTGGATACAGGAGTTTATAGCCTCAATCTCGCTTGTCAGAAAACTTAAGGGAACAAAACCAGACCTCTGAAGAAATTATAAGCTTTTATGTCATATTTTGTTCATTTGACCACTTTAATTGCAGAGCAAGTTTGGCCTCGTACATCAAGTGCAATGAGTATAAATCTTGTGTATGCGCAGATCGCATGTTCGAGATGAGAAGACAAAGAGCTGGAATATCTTCTCAGATTAAAGCAAACAAACAGCAATTGTGGTAACATTTAATTTCAGTTTGTGCAGTAATTAATGTGTATTAATTATAATAAAAATAACTCTAGGTGTTTTCTTTTTGTACTACTAAGAATAATAAATGTTACAAAAACAGTACCCGGTATTTATACTTGTGCCGGACCCTGCTTTGTTTCCACTACCATATTGATTTACCTAAAGTACCAGCTGATAGTGGAGATTACTCCGAGTTGATAATTTTTGTGTTCTGTGGAAGAATTCCGAGTCGCTTGGCCTCACTTCTGCATATGCCTACACACAAAGCCAAACTCATGTCATTAAGGGAAAATGTCTACGTTTGATTAAGGTGTACTAAAACGTGGAGTCCCGAAATTGGTACGGGCAACATATGTACATATTTTTCATACTGACCCATCCTAAATATGTACAATATCATATGCATTGGATAATGTTTTTTTTCTGAAAACACTGTAGAAAATATTCCATGCTGAAGTTCAATCTATAACACTCTCATGGTGCAAACAGGTAAAAGGTACAAAAGGACTTAAATGCTATGAAAATCTATTTTTTGGTTTTATAGGCATAATCCATTAAATTTGATATATAGCAATAATGACTGTAGATGTCCTTTGCCCTTCACCTTTGTACTGTAAAACTTTCATGGTGATATGTGGACTTAAAAGTGGATAGAAAGATGTCTACATGTTTTTAATCAAGGGGAAACTCAACTTCTAGTGTGAGATGTTTGACCCAGCAACCAAGGCCTCATGTCACACACATGGATAAAAAGTATAAATATGTATAAATCATAGTCATGTTTTAATAGTTGAATATGGAACCGTATAATCCACCATTTTGGCTTATTTATTTACTTTATCAATTACTTATTGCAAAAAAAAAATCATTTAATAAAAATATTTAATGAACAAAAATGATTTCAGACTATATATAGTTTATATATAGTCTGTATATTATTTGTGGATTAGTCACTCGTTAACAAAGTCTATAATTTGAGATATGTTATATTTGTCACATCCAAGAAGTAGAATCTAATGTCTCATTTCAATAAAATCCTAAATTGGTGATATAATAACATAAAAAGCTATATATTATTTAGCATGTTAATAAATAATTTTAAAAACAACAGTGTGAGATGATTACCTTGCTCTGTTTGAGAAATTTGTAGCTTTGAGGAAGAAGCATTCAAAACTTCTTTGCTCAGCGGAGATGCAGCACTGTAGACATGTTGTAGAGAGGAAAGATTGTATTTTGCAGTCAATGGTGACTTTGCTAGTGCTGATACTACACTCGCAGGTAAATATAAATGGGTCACCTGAAAAATGTTTTGACACTTTTTATTGACATCCAGTGGAGATTGGTTTAAACACTAGATTATTGCTTAACTTTATTCAGATTCTAGGCAGCAGTCACTACATGTACAATCTGCTTTAGGTTGATATTGTTGCCATACTAGCTACAATACACAGTCACAGAATGATGAACAATTAAGAATACATAAAATGTAAAAGATGTTTTAATGTAAATTGGAAAACTATTTTATGAAATTGTGAAATTAAATATTATTTTATCACACAATTTTAATTGTGAAACCCATTTTTTTGTTGATAGTAGTTTGGTAGACCATGGTTTATATTTGAAACATTTAATCACCTAGTTGTGGACTAATTGCACATAATTTTGAATCCGGACAAGATGTGCGATTCAGGGTCTCCAAAGGCCCTCAATGACTTGCTGGATTAGTAGGTTTGACATCTTATCACAGGCTGTCACCTCAGTGTGGGCTTGACAATGCCTATGACCTGTTCTAATTTGACCCTGGCTGTTGAACGGAATCTAAAACTCTAACTGTGACCTTGAGTGGGGGTTTCTATTAATATAACGTTTAGATTGTAGTGGTAGAAACCAATGCAAGGTATATCTGTAAGTTTGCTGCACATTTTCCAGTCCACATGGTTTTGCTTCAATCCTGATTTTCAACATCACTTTGGGAAGATTATTTTGGCCAAATAACATTTAGTGTGGTTTCAGGTATGCAAATATCATGGTATACAAATTGTGTAAAACTTGGTGAAAAATTATCAGGCTCCCAAATTCAACTACAAGAGCTAGCACCATTGGTCAGGGAGAATATTGAACTGAACAAGCAGAGAGATGAAAACTTCTCTACTGAGGGTCCAGTAATGAAAGTCTACCTCAAAAATATGTAAACATAATTGGGAAGCATATTGACTAGCTACTATGCCCGTATTACTGTATTACTCTTCTATATTACTCATGACGCTGCATACCATCATCATGTCTTAAAGGTGAACTGAACCCATATCACTTTAAATTGGTTTTACAATGATGAATTGTCATACATTTTCCACATTATAATTATTTTAACTATAGAAATAAAGTATGGTGTGAGTATTTTATGTTTGCTATAAAGTACAGGACTTCCGGCATATTAATGAATGCACTTGTATTTTAGCTGCACATAACTGCGCCAGATAATGTAATCCCAAAAAACTGGCACACTGCAGGGTTTTTTGTCTTCTGCACACTTCTGGTCACCAGAACCTTTAGCAAGATTTGAACAATGATTAAACTAATGTCAGTGCTGACTTGGAACATATTATATTAACCAAATTAAAATAAAAACCCACCTATGTCTGTAATCTGATATACCTCTATAACAACCTACCTTATGGATCTCTACTGCTTTGATAAACTCTTCTGCATCAAACTTGTGCTGTATTATCAGTTTGGACCCATGAGCCATATGACAACAGAAATATGTCAAAAAGGCAAAAGCATGGTACAGAGGTGCAATTACTATACTGCAGATGGCTGTTGGTGGTCCAAAGAGGTCAGGATTTCTGGAACAAATGTTAACAGCTCATAAACAATGTAAACACTTTTACAAACTCTACAACTCATACTTGCTGCATATTTGACTTTCTTATTTACCAAAAACTGTGTATATTCTGCTTTGTGTAGTTAATAGTACAATTGTATACTTTTGTCTTTAAATAAAAATTTATGATATAATAAAGACTATTAAACTGCAGAAAATTTAGGTGATAATATTCTACTTTCATATTTCACACGAAAGGAACATATCAGTTATCTGGATACAGACAAGATTATATGCTTCTCTTTATTTTCCCACCTTCCGGAAAAGTTTGCATGTTTGGATTGAACTATTTAAAAGAAGTCATACCATAGTCTGTGGTCCTGCAACTTAAAGAAGAGACATTACATTGTAATCGTAACACACTCATTTATATAGTGCCAAATTGATAAAGATCTTCTAATCTGCCGAGGTAGAGGTTTTATACCAAATTAGACTTGGATGACTGCATAGATGTATGGCTATGATGGTGGCTATGCCAATCTGAAAGCTAATATTTGTTTGTCATTAACAGGCACTTTTCAGCATTGAACCTTAACCAACTTTGATTACTGGTTTCCTCCACCCTTCCAACTCACAATATAACTGATGCAAAATTGCTAATAGCGATGTTAACCCTAACCCCTAACCCAACACAAAATAAATAAATAGAAAAGTTAAATCTACAAAACATGTAACAGGGCTCTCTGTAAACATCATTAACACCTGCCTGGAGTAACTTGAAGTTGTGTTTTGAATGAAGACTCAGAGCTACCATGCAAAACTCTTTCAAATGTATTTGGATAAGATGTAATTTTGAATGTTCTTACTGATTCCCATTGAACTCAGCAGAGCATGAATTGTGACCCTGTAATATCATCTTGGAAAATGACAGAAAGTAAAACGTTAACAAAATTGTTAAAACATAGTGTATATTATAATGTAGTAGGCTAGTCAGATAAATGCTAACCCCTGAGTTCCATGTTTGTTGCTGTAGTAGCCACGAACTATTGCTTTGATATGTAGGTCTTAACACAGGAATGATTGTCTTAATAAAATTTTGTCTACAATGTATATATTTTATTTTGGTGTCCTGGGGGTGGGTGTGAGCTCTTGGCTAACTGAAGATTTCATTTCCACACAAAAATTGTTAAATAGTCAATGTTTAATTTGCTTTTAATACAATGACATGAAAAATAAAATTAAAAGTGTAAAGGTTCGAGTTTTTTTGGGCGTGCATGATTTGGTTAACTTATACACTAGTGAAAATTGTCAAAAATGGATCTAGAAATCAAAAAGAAATGTTATGAAATGTGAACTTGTGAAACGGTGGCTCAGTCCTTGAGCATGCCACAAAAATTTAAGATGTTTAAATTCTATGAAATTTTTAACGCCAGTCATTGTGAGTCACCATCCTTTGTTAGCCCTATCACTGTCCAAATAACCATGTCAGTGATTTTCCAGGTACATATTTTTGATATGTCCTGCTGTTACACAAGTTAAAATAAGGTATCTCAAGGTGACTGAAGACACTGCTCCTGTGACAATTCATTGGTTGAAGGTTTCTTGAAAGGTGAAACACTGATGTACACGACAAACTTATTAGGGAGTAAGGTATGCTCACTGACAGATGCATCTTTATTATCACAGGAAAGTGCTGACAAGAAGAACAGGTGTGTTAAAAGCTTAGTGTTAAAGTTGAAGATGATTTACTTAACTGAATACGTGAAACCCCTTGCCTTTACCAGAAAGAATAGGACACTCAGAGGAGGAGTCACCTTTTGATAGAGAAGGCAGCAGAGTTTGAAAACTGACTGGTTGGTTACAGCAACAGACAAGCAAGGGAGTGTGCAGGACAAGCCTGCATTATTTTACCATCTTACGGCTTGTTGGTCATGGAATTTGTGGCCATATATGGTATGTTGGCAAGCAAAATGCATCACTTGGCTTTTGTTTTATTACAAATTAACTTAGGATTTAGTGTTGAGACACAAGTTGGGCTGTCTTGCTGAGAACATTTTGTTTTTTCCCAAATGATGCCTTTATTTGATTATAAGATTTGTCTTAAGATGGGAAGAATTAATGTGATGAATGTAGAAGTCCCCACAGACAAACCCCATAGGAGGAAGGAGATAGAACAAAGGGAGAGGAAGGAGGAGGCACAAAAACGACAGAGGGATGAGAGGGAGGAAGCCACGAGGCCAGAAACTCCACAGTCCACAGAAGGCAGTGGCCAAAAAGAGCAACAACTGAGAGGGTGAAAGTGAAATGGACACAGAGGATGGAAGAGAGGCAGGCATATCCCAATTTCAATCCAGGTGCAAGAAGAGATATATAATGAACATATACTTAACAGACTCAGATGAGGAGGCTATTGTAGATTGATGCAAGGATCATGAGTAGCTTTACCACAAGACCAACAAGCACTTCAAGGACAAGGCCAGGGAGGATTGCCTGTGTCAGCGGTGTGCCAGCAGCCAAAAGCAGTCAGTGAAAGTGTGCAAGACTTCAAATCCTCACCACAGAAAACTCACCCCGTCTGCTAGGCCCCCAAGGAAATGACAGAGAGGCAAAACCGAATTCAGGAGAAAATTAACTTCTTGAAGAAGCACATGAGACCCAAGGGACTCCATCCAGACCATGATCTGAGGAGCTCGTGCATCCACAGCCTCAGAACACAACATCTCCAGAGGTTCTACCGACATGGAAAGTATGGAGATCAACATGCAATTGGATACCACACAACATCGTTCGATTGCAAGCCCCAGTGTAGTTTCCCAGCATTCAACAGTCGACCAGCAGGTCATGGACCAGTTTATACACATTGAATCCATGCTATCATCTTTTGTCGGGCCATAGTAGGAAACCACCAGAACAGCCATCTGCAACTACCTGGCATCTGAGGTTGAGGCTTTAGAAGACTTTCAAATGTTCAGAAAGAAGGCTGTGGCACTTTTAAGTGGTATCCAGAGTAAGGCAGAGAAAAGAAACATAATATTCCAAATGCATTCTTCACCATCCTCCTGCCACTGGAGATCCTGTATTTTGCTGTTCTCTATTCTGTTCCCTGCTGAGTTGTTTTCTACTGTAGGGTTTCCCAAACCATGGCATCAATGCAAAGACGTTTTCACTCAGCCAATAGTAGTAAAAATCTGGCCTTCCCTCCTCCAGTGTTTCAGACGGTGGAAGACCCAAGGTGTCATTCTTGATCTTTTTCCGCAATTTGCTATGATTGAATATTTGTGCATCTGATGAAGATCCACTTAACCCACACATACCCAGAAGAATCTGTATTCTAGGGCTAGCAGCACCAAGGAAAAGAAGCTTTTGTAATGGTAATATTCACTGCCAAATTTCTTGGGCTTCTTCATGGTGATATGCTTCCTGTCTAGTACCCCAAGAGCGTGGGGAACATTCCCTCTGGTTCGGAACTTCTCCCCCAGCTTTTTCCAGTCTTCAGGATCAATAGGTCAGGTGAAGTACTCATCCTGGAATTAATCAAGAATGATGCGGCTCGGGTGAAGGTGCTGGCTGTATGGCAAGTAGTAGTCCTGCATTGAGACTGTTCCCTTTTCCTTTATAAATCATAATGAAAATTAAAATTAACTCAATAAAAACAATCCGACCCTAAGCAGAGAGTCTCTATGATGTGTAGCTGGCATCCTTGCAGTGATAAACGATGAATAACAGCAACCAGAGGGGGTATATAGAGTGTTCAATTGATCCCGTCTCATGATCCTGAGATCAGCCCATACATCTTCCACGGTGGGCAAAATCAAGATGAACAGCAAAATTTGCACAAGTCTATCATTCTGAAGTTGCAGAACCCCACCAAGCAGTCTAAATCTGTCAGCTGGATATTCATAGTGATATTTGTCAGGTAAACTGCCAAGAAGAAATAATCGTGGTCCACTGTACCACATGGTTTTATAGGAATTTGGTCACTGTAGTGCAGCTGAGACCTAACTGTCAACAACAGTAGGATGATAGTAATACAAACTTTGTTGAACGAAAGGCAACTTCCATTAACCTCCACTCACCTTATGTAACCATTGGACAACACCTGGTACTGAAACAATAAAGAGTTGCAAGCTTGAACTGGTGTAGCACCACAGTGCCTTACCACACTTACAACACACATACTTCAAGTCCAACACTTTTTATCAACATATAAGTCTAAAAAGCTTGGCACATGATGCCCCAAGGATTTGTGGTGATCTGTCTGATCATGTATGCTCAGCCAAATCTGTCACTTCATTCAGTGAAACATCAAAAACCTTTTTCTTTGCAAAGGCTTACCCACCCGAGTTTTTCTGGTCTGATTCGGGCCTTTCTCTGTGGTGCCAACTCTGCAGTCTTTCTAATTTAGCGATTATGATCTCTAACCTCTGGCATTATGTACCTTGGAGTCTGTCTATTGATGGAGATTTAGTACTATAAAAGTACCATTACAATTAGATGCTCAACTTCATTATTTGACCCAATTGTATCGTTTTGCATTATTTTAGCCAGGACCCAAAACTTTGTTCATCTAAGTATATTTCTTCTTGTCCAAAGAATATATATATTATGGTATTTGCAAAAATAAACACACATCCAGAATTAATTTTTCTAAAGCAATTTTGAATAATTTATTGAACAAATGGAAAGAAGTTTTAGATTAAAATATTCATGCTGACATGTAGCATTACTGAATATATTTTCCAGTGAGCTATGTTTTCCATGTGTCTCAAAGAGTGCAAGAATATAAAAAACATTGGTAAAATATTAGACAATAAACCATTCATGCATAGTACTTTATAAAAGGTAGTGCAAGACACGGAATGCATGATAACAATTAAATGGCTTAATAATAAGTAAATTGATTTTTAATTTTTTTTGTATCATGGCGGTGAACTAGATCAATCTCAATATTTAATGTTCTACATTAGACCAAGACCCCTCTTCTCATTTTTCGTGAAGATCCAACCACTAGTGTTTGGTTCATCTTGCTAACACACAAACAGACAGAATTAACAAACAGATAAATATAAAACAAATGACCACAAATTTAACAGTTGATCCAAACAGGTCCTTCACCATATATATTTATTATGTGATTACCTTATCTGTGTGGAGTTGTAAAGGATATTGTAATGTGTCAGTGGTACACCTTTTGGCTTTCCAGTTGTTCCACTGCTGTAAAATAGCACTATCACATCAGCTTTAGGGTTGAATTTCATTGTTTCTAAAGCTTTCCACTGAGAGGCGTCATCTCTGCTGAGTTGTTCATATGATATCAGTTGATCTCCATGCGAACAGACCACTATTTCCTGAAATATTGACTTGATTAAAAGAGCAACTAAAGGGCATTTCTTTCTACTTCTAGCACAAAGTATGTTTTAAGACTGACATATCTTTATTTGAAGGGAACTAAGAGCACAAACATCATCCAAAGCACAATTAGAAAATTAAATGCAATGTAGGTTGGACAAAGATCTATCTCCTAATTTTTTATGAAGTTCCAACAAGTAGCATTTGCACATTTCTGCTAACAAAGAAATAGACAAGTAAATGGTCACAGACATGATACCTCCTTTGCGGAGGTAATAAGTAAATACTAGTTGGTCTATATTCTGCAGTGTAATGACTTGAATATAACAAAAAAGCTTCTAGAATAACATATACAGAACAAGCAATCAGTAATGAGGGACCTGCCGTTAATTCATCTTCTTATTACCTACATTATATTTTTTGTCTGGAAAAACATTATATTCCTAGTTAACAGCCTGCCTTACTTTCAGAAAAGTGGATAAACAGGCATCATTCCACATTGCTTCCCTTTTCCAAAATAAGAAATGTACTTACTACCTTTTTAATGTTATGCATAGAAAACAGAAAAGCAATGTCTGATAACATAATTAACAGTTGAACTTTGCTGAGGGGATCAACTGTTAATTATACTCCCTACTAAACAAAGTGAAAATGAAATGGAAAGATAAGTTTACCTCGTGTTATCCTTTTTAAACTTCCAAAATGAAAATAGATAATAGGTAGAGCGGAGTGTTACTTATTATTGATCCAACTTTGAAAATAAATCATACTTCAGCTTCCAGTTACCTATTTCCCTTGTTTTTCTCTTATGTCATAGTTTTTTTTTTTGTTCTTTGGGGTTTTTTTTGGGGGGGACTCAGTCACATGGTCCTGAGAACACGTTCAAATGCCTGTGATGTCACACATATTGATGATGTCAAAATGTAGTGGACCTTACAGTATACATAGTTATTTAGTTTAGTTATTTGTAGCCTTAAACTAGTGTAACTTTAGAAACTATGTACTATCTATTTTTAAATTAGTAACCTTAAAGTCATTATAATGCCAGTATTTAGTGTTTAAGGCCACCCATTTTCCAATTATAGTTGAAGTTCACAAAGTGATTTTTCTTACTGGTCTTTAAGGGGTAACCTTAAAGCTGGCATAATAGAACTATTGTTAGGTCACCATAAAAATATATTCTCTTAAGGCCTTCAGATATTTGAGTACCAATTATGATCTGAACCTACATAGCAGTTTTTAAATTATTTACTGTTTTGACCATACAAAATTATAAATCCGTAATGACAATGCTGATCTTGTATTGTGACATCACTAGCAAACATGACGTCACAGACCTTTGAAGTGCCACAACAAATACTATTTCTCGCAAAAACACGCCCCCCCACAAAAAAAAATTCAACCCAATACAAAAACTTTCTCAGGGACCTAAACCATGCACCACACACACACACAAAATAGGTAATGGGTAACAGGAAAAGAGAAGGAATTTTGTTTTCTGCTTATCCTTTGTTGAGGTATTATTCTATCACATTGATATAAATAACTCAAGATTAACTTATTCTGCAGGGCAGTCTGAAACACTGTAAATGGCTGTTTTTCTTTATACTGTATACTGAGAGATGATGTGATTATTAAATTAACAGTTGGTCCCCCCACCCCATGGTTTAGCCCAACTGTTTGTTAATTTACCAATTGTCACATTAACTATAAGAAATCTGTATGTTTGTTGTAATAAAAGTTTGGCCAGAAAAACGGTAAATGACAATTTCCCAACTTTTAACTAATGAAGTCATAAGTATTGAATAGGTAGATCATACTATTGTAGCAATTTCTAAGAATATAGGTAATAGGAAAGCAAATTAACGGTAGGTCCCCTAATTATCAGTCTTCGTAAACGGGCTCTGTGTCAGCTGAATGTGTGTTTTTAGTTTCAGAGTAGAAGTGACAGAAGAAAAGGACACAAAAGTTGTACCCTGGAAATGTTGTTCACAAGGAAAGTAAGAAGGTAACTGTTGAGGTGTAAAAAGTAAGTTAAACTACCCTACTGGTCAAAAAATCACTCAAAATTGCTCTGTCTCTTATGGTTCTCGAGATATTTACACTTTTTCCTTTTCTGCTAAAATCGAAAATGGCCGCCAAAAGTGGTGAAAATTGAAGTTTTTCCATTTTGCATAGGATACTCTTGTACTACCCTGTGGGTAAAAAATTCATTCAAAATCGCTCTATCTCTTACAGTTCTCGAGATATTCACACTTTTTCATTTTCTGCTAAAATCCAAGATGGCTGCAAAATGTGGTGAAAATTGAATTTTTTCCCCTTTGCATAGGATACTATTGTACCAGTCTACGGATCAAAAATTCGCTCAAAATCACTGTATCTCTTATGGTTTTAGAAATATTCAGACTTTTTCATTTTCCGCAAAAATCCAAGATGGCTGCCAAAACTAGCGAAAATTGAAATTTTCCCCTTTGCATAGGATACTCTTGGGTATCCTGTGGGTCAAAAATTTGCTCGAAATTGTTCTATCTCTTACGGTTTGGGAGATATTTGTGATATTTCACATTTTCACTAAAAGTAGCAATACAGTAGCCATTACTTACTTGTACATTGAGCAACAGTTGTAAAACTTAAATATGTTACAGTTCACAACAAAGTAGATGAACAACATATTTGAAAGAAATTGTGTAGCTGCAATACTTTTGAAGATATAAGCCATTTACTCATTATGGTTATCACTAAAAATTGACAAAGTACCTATTACTTACTTAGCTATTGAGATAGACACCCACGTTACTCACCATGTTGTAGCTATGGAAAAAGTAGCTGAATAATATATTTTAACAAAATGCTCTAAATGCAATACTTTTCAAGTTATAATTGATTTAGTGCATAATTTCATTAATTTTAATGCATTAAAATTATTTTATAAATTCATAAAAAAATTATTAAGAAAGATCCAGGTCTGACACTCACACAAGGGGATCTACTTGTGATCTAGTACATATGTGCAAGATATCAGAGAAATCCCTGCAATAGTCATTGAGAAAATTGTAATAAAGTGCTAAACTGTTCATACTTAGGGTGGGGGGTACCTCACTTATAGTGGCTCTAGCAAACAGACGAACAAACAGATCTGCATGCCTTGAACAATTTTTCATGTTAGGTAGATAAACTATCTTTTAAAAACAAACAGCATGTCTCTGGGCCTTGTAGTTTCGGAGGAAAAGTCACTCACACGTACGCCCACGCCACAGAATGATGCCATCATGTCAGCTGACTGACAAGTCAGATGACATAAAAAATATATTAGACAAAAATACATCATGAATGAATATAATATTGTACAAGTGCATAGCACAAGTATTATATTATTAATCTTCATGAATGATATATTTTTCTGCATATGTCTAATGAGGGATGTTTTACTGTCATAAAGGCTTTCATATATACAGCGGCACCAGTGAATATAAAACTTCAATCTTTAATTTGCTATTTCTCAGCCATTTCTGCATGAATCGCTATAAAATACATTTCTAATGACATATAATACGTATTTGTAGGTTATCTATTTTCCAAGATATTAGTGGAGAACTGGAAGTTATTAGCACTAATTATCCATGTGCCATTGTATACAAAAAATATATATCTCGCTCTGTATATCCTCCTATATGGTTCAAATATGGTGTGTGGTGGATAATAAAATAACTGCTCTCAAAATCATATGTTCTATACTTACCTTCACATAAGTTGGAATCCCCTCACCAAGATTGAAAATAAATATACCTTAAACTGTGTAATGTTCTTTGTGGCTTCTTCCACTGTTGCAATCTTATCATTGGGTGTGTATATAAATTTGGCTCCAGAGTCCACCAATTGCTCTTTCAGTTCATCTGTAGCAAAGTAAAGTTTTACTGTTTAAATATATCTTCCTAAACCATATATTTTTGCAAATATTAAAATAATCCTGTTTATCTTTTTATTTTAAAATTTAATTGTGCTTAAGTTAATATTTAGTAATATACATTCATTTATTTAATCATCTTTTATTGGTTTTCCGCTATAGGGACTTGAAAGGGCGGAGGCAAGCAGTATACACAGTTGCTCAAGTTTCTGTACTTTAACTGCCAAGCAATGCCGAAAAGCTACTACTAGGATTTTTAAAATTAAAGTTGAAGCAACATTTCCATTATACTCTAGTAGCATTGTTTTGACACAAAGCCTTCATGTTCCAAAACAAACAAAATATATATATCTGATAAACATTATTATTCTCTGGCTAAATAACCAAAATTGTGCAGTTTCAGATACTCGATTGCATGCCCAGTGTTACAATCTACGATAAATCCCAACAATGAAGACAGCAATTCTTGGTACTGCAACATAATAAGATACCAACATGTGGTATGACTGTAATTGACACCAGTGACAGTAGCTCCAGTACAAAACACTGCCCATATCATAATGACTAACTCTGGACTGTTCATAGAGTACACAGCAAACACATCTCCCTTCTGTACTCCCAGTTTGACGAGTCCGCTGGCAACTCTCTTCGTTATATCAGTGAATTCATTGTAAGTATATGTTTTCCCAGAAATACCATCAATCTGAAAAATATAATATGAGTCTACATGTGATAATATTAAAAAGTGTATTTTTGCATATCAAACATTCTTTTATGTCAAAAGTGTTTAGGCATGGACACTCAAGAAATAAAAATTAATAAAAATGCTTGGGATATCTGAAATATAGAAGATCTTAAAAATAATATTATAATTTATGAAGTTATAAAAGTCATCAATTATATTTTAAAGACAAATCTAAATATGATAATTTCTGTGTTCTCTCAAGATATCGAAGTAATTAGAGTTTATTGAATTCTGGTTTACTTGCAAGATTCTTTAACTACTTGACAAAAGATTGCAAATTACCATTGCAATTTTGTGGACATGTTCAGTGAAATATTCAAAGAACTTCTGATGGACAGCGACATCTGGAACAGGGAGGGGCTGAAATAGGCTTCTAAGTGGCATAGCTAATTTTGTTTTTCAGTCTTTTTCTCTGAAAGTAAAATACAACTTTATCACAAAATTAACATATAAGTACATTATTTACAGAAACTCATTCTTTTTCTAATACATGATAAAATCACACACATTTGTATGAAAACGAAGTTTCTTTAAACTAAGTGATAAGTTGATATTTAGTTCTCAGACATCTGTAGTACTGACTGGCCAAAGTCAGAAAATCTATGTGGTAACCTTGCTGTGAATTTTGAATGTTAGCGTGAATCACGTTTTATTTAAAGGGCTACAAGAAATAATTTTGTTTTTGGTCAGTTAATGGAAGTTGTTGATGGCGCGATGTCATTGTTTTGAAAGGGAGGAGTTTGGGGTCATGGTTTTGTTATTGTCTTTGCTTGAGAGTTGCCGGTGTGTTAGTTTGTTGATGGATGCAGGAGTGTTTAGGTTATGTGTGGTATAAGAATTGAATGTTTGCTTTAAACTAGCAGCTTTGGCTTTGTAGTTGTAAACATGTTTTATTTAACCACTGATTGTGATAGGGTTATTTGGATTGTTTAGTATTGATAGTTTTCACAGCCTATATATTTCAGCAGTGATTTGTAAATTACATTTATTTTAAATTATATTGATTTAATACCGAAATATAATTTCATTAATCTAGGACGATTTTTCAGTGTTATGTACTTTATATGTACAACATCGGAACTTTTGTGATTATCGATGTGACTGTAAGCAATGTAGTTTCATTTAATTTAAGGTACTTGTTGCTCACTATAAGATTTATGTTTATATAAATTTAAGTAACAGTTATATTATTTCCAGAAAAATTATTAGTAGTGATTATATATTTTAGGTGTTTTTGTATGATAGTCAATACCAACATCTAGAATATTGTTTTATACTTCTTTTATCATCATCATATACTTCTTTTAACATCAGGTTTCGGTAACCACTACACTGTCCAACAACTAGAATTCAATTGACCATGAATAACCCTATCTCTCCTATGTACACAACATGTAGCGGATCAGCTCTCCATTTGAGCATCTACAAGAAATGTAAAAAGATAGGAACCCAGTAAGCATTAAAACCCTTATCTTTCAGATGACGAAACGTTTCCAAGTGAACGCCTACATTGTAATGTTTAAAAAATGCTTGATAAACATTTTCTCTACAAATGTTTTTATGGAAAACAATTATTAAATGTTTATAAAATAACTCAAGAAGCTGAGGTTTGACTTTAAACATTTTTAAACATTCATAAAATAGCTCAAGAAATGAAGGTTATTTTGGAAAAATATTGTAGTAGACACATGAAATGTTGTTGACAATGTTTTGTAAATGTTTGCTCTGAAAATGTTTTACAAACATTTAATACCAATTAATCACAAACATTTTTTGTACCTATATTTCCAGAATGTTCATTAGACGTTCACCTTCAAACATATGCAAATAAAGATGGCTGTGAGCAATAATAGGGGAATTTAGACGACTTTGTCCAAAATTACCACACATGCAATCCCTAAAAGTAAGAATTGAATGGGGGCACAATTTTAAGCCACTATCTTACAAATAATATTTTCAACCAAAAAAACATTAAAGTTAACCTCTGACCACAATTAAGGTTAATATTGCTAAACAATACCAATGTAATATTTTCGAGACATTGTTATGTTCATTTGTAGTGGTATTCTAATATTTGTCATTAAACATTAAAAATTGGCATGAATAAAACATTTTGATAACCTTCTATTATAGACAGGTTTCATACCTATCATTTTGTAACCTTTACCAAATATTTCCCTCCAATTATTAACATTTGCAAACCTTAAAAATGGTTACTGGGAAATCATAGTAAAAGCCACAATATGCTCATGCATATTTGTGATTAGTTTACAAACACTTAATATAATGTATATGGTAATCTGAAGGATAAAATGCTAAAATATTCACCAAGAGGATTGCTTTAGTTTTATTATCCTCTACTTTTCTTCATCTATGAGTAAAAAAGTCCAGATTTACTAGAACAATGCATAATGAGACTTTGAATTGTATCCATGGCTTTCAGTTACCATTGAATATAAAAACTTTTTAACTTGAGAGTGCTCCACCACCTCTCTATATATTTTAATATAGCAGAATAGCAGAAGCTCTGTAAATACCTTTCTTGTAGTGCACATAATATATTTCGTAGCAAACAAGGAAAATGAAATATTTACAAAAAAGACAAAATCGACACTTATTAATTTGTGATGGATAATAATCTAATGTACATTACAACGTCATCGCTTGATTATGCTCCATATTATTTTTTATCTGCAAAATACAACGTCGATATATGTATTAAGGTCAGTTTTCTACCTCAATTGTCAATCTTCAAAATTCCGAAAAGTTAAACCTCATGAACACTTGTAATGTAACAGTAACTTATAATACCTCTGTTTTATGAAAGTCGTGAATGCAACCAGGCGTGAATGTATCCTTATTATTTTTTAACAATTTTCTAACTATTTTAACCTATACATTGGAGGATAGTAAATATCCACAGAATAAAGTAAATCCAAAATTTATATGTGATTTCAATTTTCAAAGCACTCAAAGCCATTTCTGTAAACCCACTTTTTCAGACAGCTGTGAGTATTCGAGTATTGCACTATTGACTGATTCTGACTCCTTACATAGAATGAGGTCTGTTATTACATTAATAGACTTTAGACGATCAATTTAAATATTACACAATCAATGGAAATTGTATGAACACACACTGGTATGGTATAACCCACATCAGTCATTTTGATGGTTATTGTATTAGAAAATGAATGATTTTAGCGCATGTTAACACAGGTGCGATCATTCGTAATACCTTATTTTTGAATTTTGCATCATGACCTTGTCTTTATGATTTTGACAAGAGACCACATGACAAATGAACTGCTCCATATAGCCATTCAGTTTCCCACTTTTATAACACTCCATGGACCCTGGACTAAATTTTTTATTATCAATTCAATGATATTTGGTTATTACTAACATCAAAAGAGAACATTTTCTATATAAGAAATATATCTTAAAACTACACTTAAACAAGCCCGAAAATGGACTTTGTATCCAAAATCTGCCAGGGTATGGTGAGAGATCAGAAACTTGGTGAACAGAGTCTGTTTCTTGAGAAGAAAGTCAACAAAACCATTTTGTTTATTAGTGGCAGTAATTTGTATGAAGTGGTAATAGGTATCAAGGCAGTACTTACTGACAAAAAGTCGGGTTATAAATTTACATGAAACACAAGAGTATCTACACTAGAATGAAATTTATAAGGGCGGTAATATATTTCTCACGTAAGATTGTCACCCAAATTAAGCACCCAGCCCTCATATTGTTTATAATTTGCATTGGTTTATGAATTCAAATTTAGGGTTTTACATCAGGTCCCACCACCAGGATCATATCACCTTCAGCATTGTCAAAGTAATATTAAGTAAGGATATACTGCCCTCCACCACAGTTTGGCAAATGCACTCAAATATGGCAAAAACAGAACATTGTATAGTAATCAATGACTATCATTAGTAATGAACCAGTCACACAATGGAGAGAGTGATATGATCATCTCGGTGAATATAGAAGTATAAAGGCAATTCGATTTTGACAAAAGATGACAGGAAAGTGTGGTCATATGATACAAGGTTCTTCATAGCTCTATCATGCTTTTGAATGTCCTGAGATTAAACCGTGATAAAGGAAGATTATGCTGAGAATACCCCACGAAATTGTGAAGATAACTGAGGATTTTATTGCAATTACCCCACAAATTAGCTACGGAAAGGTGAGAATCAAGGAGATCTGTGAAGACTCTTCTACCACAAAGAAAGAACGAGGAGAGAACAGAGAAGAATATTGGGGAAATTAACAGAGAACCGAGACAGTACAGCTCGTCATCAAATGCCCTATGGTAGAGATATAACATTGTGGAATATGCTATCTATCGTGGCAAATTGCCATGGGGAACTTAAGAATCACCAACTACTGGCGACAATTTTGAATATCAGGTTGTAGCCATGAACTACAGATTAATGAACTGATGACAAACAAAAGATAAGAGGAATCCACAAAGAACATTAACAAATTTGATATTCGTAGATATTCACCCTTAAAAATCCCCACTGTGTTCCACACTGACATCCCAGGATACCAGAATTTTGTCAGGATGCCCCCTGTTTTTTGACCTCATCGAAGAATGCATACAGCACCACATCAAGAAGTCAGTCACCAATTTCAGGAAGCCATTAATTTTTAGAAGTAAGACTGAAACTGGCAATAACACTGAGACAATAACACATGGGAGACCTACACCTCCTTGCAGTATCACTGGCTGCTTGGCTGCACCACCATCCGCAAATTCGTCGACCAGGTCTGCTGAGCCATCTTTGCTGAATTCCAGGGACAAATATTTGTGCTGCCCTACTAGTCCTGATGAGTGGTAAAAGATGGATTAGAAGTTCAGAACCTGATGGACATGCTGTAGGGGCACTTGACAGAAAGCATATTGCCATGAAGAAGCCAAATAAATCAGACAGTGACTATTACAACTACAAGGTCTTGTTTTCCCTGGTTATCCTGGCCCTGATCGAGGCAGAATACAGATTCCTGTGGATAGACTATGGATCCAGCAGTTCTTCAAAAGATGCACAGATTTTTCAACAGAGGCGATTTGAGGGAGAAGTTCAAGGATGGCACCTTGGGGCGTCCACCACCTGAACCATTGGAGGAGGGAGGGCTAGATTTACACTACTTCTTGCTGGGTGACGACGCCTTTGCCTTGATGCCATGAATGCTGAAACCCTACAGCAGAAAGCAACTGACAAGGGAAGAAAGAATAGCCAACTACAGGATCTCAAGAGGGAGGAGGATGGTGGAAAGTGCCTGTGGAATCTTAGTTAGCCACTTCAAGGTACTACTGCACACCAAGGAGCAAAGGCCATAGGTTGTCAGAGACATTGTGTTTACATGTGTAGTTTTGCACAACATGCTGAGGACACATCAGGGAGGAAAGACAGGGCACCAACCCCAGAAAATGAAGTAGCGGCCCTACAAAATGAACAGGTGGTATATGTGCCTAATGAGACCTACAGGAATCTTTTGAATGATGCCAAATGTCAACAAGAACTACTGAAAGACTACTTCAGTCACGTGGGGGCATTGGCTGGGCAGGAGGACAGGATCTGAGATAGCCCAGCCTGTTAGGGCTCTAAAAGGGGTGAATCGCGCAGATTGGTTTTTAAGTATGAAATTTGGCATGGATATAGATTAGAATGTAGTGAATCCATTTTTAGGGCACTGAAGCCATTGGTCATTTGTAAGGGCATACTGACCAGTTGATTATTGAACTGACCGGTATGCCATTATAAATATAGAAATATCTTCAAAAACTACAGGCCAGTGTCAAATCTTAGTTTTATATCAAAACTTATCGAGAAAGTTGTGGCAAAGCAGCTAAATGAATTTGACTCTTAAATGTCAACCACTCTGCTGAGTTCCCACTCCACTGAAACCACATTATTGAAGATTCAAAATGATATAGTTCTCTCGGTGGACTCAGGAAATAAGTGGTTCTAACATTATTAGACCTCTCGGTGGTATTTGATACGATTGATCATTCTCTATTATATAACTGCTTGCATGAGTTGTTTGGTCTAGATGGCACTGTTTTGTTGTGGATCAAATCGTACCTTTCAATCTGTAACCAAAATATTAAAATAGGTGATAGTTTCTCTGATGCAGTAATTCTACCTTTCAGAGCTGACCGAGTGTCTCAAGTCAGTACAGGAGTGGATGGATGGTGTTAAACTAAAACTAAACCCAGAAAAAAACGAGTTTATCATTATAGGTCAAAAAGCCATCAGAGAGTCGCTTGCACTAAATTTCCCTGTTCCACTCCTCCAAAACACAATATCTCTCCATCAGTGGAAGTAAAGAATCTGGATGTTACCTTTGACTCAGACAACTCCTTTGACAATCATGTTGACAAGGTTTGCCGAGCATGTTACTATCATCTTCATGATTTGCGACAAATTCACAAATTTCATAGCGTTGAGACTGCAATACTTTTGGCAAATGCTATGGTCAGTAGTCGTGTGGACTACTGCTACTCTTTACTTTATGGGGTAAGCATGTCCGACATAGCTAAACTACAGAGAGTCCAGAATGTTCTTTGCTGCATCATCTTCAGACTTGACAAAATGAGTCATATTTTACACCCTTTTTGAAAAACTCCACTGGCTTCCAATTCAATATCGTATCCTCTTTAAGTATAATCTTCTGGTTTCAAGGCTACCAAACTTTTTACAGCCCCCGTATCTTTCAGCTTTAATAAGATCGAGCAGTCTCACTCGTGGCAATAGGCTATCTGTCTCCTCAACCCACCCTAAGAGGCACATAGGCAAGCGAGGCTTTGCAGTAGCCACACCAGCTGAATGGAACAAGCTCCCACAAACTGTCAGATCTCAGCAAACAATAGATGGTTTCAGAAGCCTGCTAAAGACTCACTTGTTTAAACTGGCATACCCCCACCTTAGTTATACCCTGGCAGGTGCTTTTTAGATATCGACCCATGCCTCTCCCTGGACTCTCCCTTCTTGGAATTAAGCGCATTAGAGGATTTGTATCAATGTTGCGCTCTATAAATTCCACTATTATTATTATTATTAAATGACCATGGGTTTTGGCGCCCTGACAAAATGGATTCACAATGACCTAATATACATCCGTGCCAGATTTCATGCCTGTAGAACAATTTGCACAATGCCCTGTTTCTTAAGTTATCCTAATGTACATCCAATACCATGTCTGTGGACTAATTTCACACTGCATTCTCTGTTCCAAGTTCAGAATTGACCACTGCCCATATTGAACTGACCAGTATGGCATTACAAATGTCTGTTGGCTTCGGCAGCCTCAAAAAATAGAATCACTATATGCTAATCTATATCTGTGGCAAATTTCATGCTTGTATACAATTCTGCGCGAAGTTCCTAACAGCCTGGACTAACAAGTGTCAACCAACAACCCTGAAGGGAGAAGCTGGCATCTATCAGTCCTTTTTATGACTACTATCAGTCCTTTTCAGGACTAACCAATTACTCCAGGAAGTTTTATTTGAGCTGGAGTTCCAAACAGAATCCAATCCATTTCAAACAAATTTCAAAACTTTTTGCAAGTTTAAAACATTAAAAACAAGTCATGTAAAAATGACCCCTCTTAAATGTTAAAATTTGTAAACCTTTATTTTTTTTCTTTGTTTTTACAACATTATTTTCTTTTACAACATTATTCCCTCTGCTCTTGCCTCTTCCCTCCTTGCCTTCTCCCCCTCCCCTCTGTTGCTGTTGCTGTGCTTCCTCCCCCAGCAGGCACAGGTCCACTTCTTGACATCATGTTTTGGTCATGTTAGTATATGACATCAAGTAACTATCATTCGGACATGATTTAATGTGGTCACGTCATCTGACACAAATCTGACATCCAGTTTATGTGACATGACATGACTTTATGTCAACAACATACCTACAATATCAACTAGATGTCAAAATGATTACCAGACCTAATGTGATTATATTATCCTATTCAATGACATAAAATTGACACCATCCCAACATGAGTTTGTGTGTCAAATGATGAAAATATGATGTTCGAATAATATGATGTGACATGATATTCTACCCGGGCATTGTTTCTGGCATCTTAATGATGTTAATATGATGTCACTTTGTTAAAACATTTAAAGTGGAGTATCATCATATCATTTGAGATCAGATTAACATCAGTATTCTATAAAATTATGATATCGTTTTTAGGAATATTACAAATGCATCGTATGGATGTCTAAATGATATTTAAGTCGGAATAATTTATCTAGTCTGTGTTAAGTCAAAGTTGGGTTTTACATCCTGTACAACAGCCAGGGTCATATTAGGACAGGCCCTCAGCTTTTTCACATGAGTAGGGGCAAACCCAGTCAGAGGTGACAACCTGTGATTAGATGCTGAACCTACTAACTAACTTGGCCTCTAGTCTGTGTGATGTTGCTTTGACCGAAATAATTAATTTTTGGTACAGACAAAACAATTATGTTTAAAACTGTAACTAAAATGCTGTGTGACAGCAAAAATCTTCAAAAAATATGTTGATTTGTAAACAAATGTATACTTTAGTGTTTGCAACCAAGCCAAAGATTAGGGTCCACGGTGGCAGAGTGGTAACACTCTCGCCTCCCACCTCTGCGGTCGGGGTTCGATCCCCGTCATGGCCGTAAGTGGGAAAGCTGGTAGTTGCTTGCCGTTGGTCGGCAGTTTACAGTACAGAACGTTAGCGAACTATATGTACTGGTTTCCTTTGCCCTTCCAACTACCCGTCGTGATATGACCTGTACAGTGTTGAAAGCGACGTAAAAATCCCAAATAAACCAAGCCAAAGATTGAATAGATAAAGAAAAAAGTTTAGAAAAAGGGTGTCTAATATTCAAACTTTTGTACCCATAATTTGTATCTTTACAAGTGGTATAAATTTTCAAACTTGTTCCAAGTTGACATTCATTATTTTCTCCCATGGAATAATCTGTATAGTACATGGAAACGACTTAAAGCTGTGTCAGGTAAGTGTACACAAATGGCAGTTGTATATTGGGAGTTTAACCAATGTAATGTGACATTAACTGTGAAAACTAAATTTTTTTTAACCAGATTTGTGTTATTAAAAATTGGTCTAAGAACTTGCAAAATGATGTCGATCAGATTTTTAAATCAGTACATCAAATTGATGTCAGTTTCTGATGTCATATAGACATGAAGTCAGTCCAAATTGGGTGATCATATTGATGTTTTATGCTGATATCAACTTTATAGTTGGCTACTAGATGTCATTTTTATGGCTTTTGGAGATGTCAAATAGACTAGGCTACTAAAGATCTATTTGACATTTAACATATGATGTCATTTCGAATTTCAAATAAGCATGAGTTTTTGATGTCTTGCCCAGTGTCTTTTTTATTTCTTTTTGATATCCTATTGCCTGCTGGGTGATTTCTCTTTTCCTTTCTCTTGCCTCCCTTTCTCTTGCCTCCTCTGCTAAATATCTGCCGCTGTGTCCCCCAGCTCAAATTCAGTAACACTGTCATTGGGGACTTCTATTTCCCTCAGTCTTCTGTCTTTCTTAGGACCCATTGTTAAATAATAAGCACAAAATCCTAAAATATGAAGTACGCCAACTTAAATCCAACAATGTCCTAGACAATTGTAAAAAATTGTAACTCCTATTCTTGAAATGCTGCCAGATGTAATCCGTGAGATGTCAGATTCCAAAAAATGCATTAGTCAAACTGACTCGCCTTATATAGTCATAGATTTCATCAGCAGACAAGCCATGGGTGAAGCCGGCTTGTCCTACACAGTTCCTGGCTTGTCTGTTGTGTAACTGCCTTGTCGGTTTCTGTTTACGGCTTGTCTCTTGGAGTTCACAGCTTGTCCTGCTGAGATCTTAACTACCCTACAGGTGAAGACTGGGAGACTTCCAATCTTGATGGGAAGTGTAGAAGCCAGGTTGGTTATGTTTTGACAGACCTGTTTGCTTTCAAGTAGGCTCAGTTTGTGTTGATGGCCTATCTGGAGGCCTGCCTGTCTCGTAATAACAAAGACAGGATTGCAAGTTTTGCAAGACAGGACGGTAACTGCCTAGGACAAGATAGGAGGTGTAATCGACAAGCTGTAGAGATCCACGCCTGGACAATTTCCAGGTGGGCGGAGCCATGGCCCAGATACACTGTTGACAAGTGGGGAAAATATAACTGATCCTAACTGACTCTGTTAATAATAATTCTAATAGAACTTTTATAGCTCTTTATCTCTGCCGAAAGACAGACTCTAAGGTGCATCACACCAAAAAACATTGTTCGTCAGGATTTAGATTTATTTGTTGTTTTACATCGCATTGAACAGCGAGGGTCATATTGTGACGGGTAGTTTATAGGTGGAGGAAACCAGTGCATACTGCACTGTAAACCACCGGGCATTGGCAAGTAACTACCAACTTTCCAACATGAAACGCCCGGCCCGAGATTCGAACCGTCGGCCTCAGAGGTTGGAGGTGAGAACTCTAACCACTACACCACCGAGCCCCTTTGTTCGTCAGGAAGGTGGTTCCAAATCATAGGTGTGTCATACGCAAAGCTAAGTCAAAATGCTTTTGAGACTTGAAAACCGAAGCAAAGTGGAAGACCTCAAGAAATATGCCATCAGATTGACTTCAATGAGTGTTATATACACGATGTCTGGGTATTAGAAATGGTTCAAAGTATTTGGGGTTATCCCTGTGTAGAAACTTATATACAAGCATGGCAGGGTTAAAGATGGAATGGTACTTAATTGGCAACCAATGTAGTGCTTTTCTAAGTGGAATGATGTGTGAATACTTCGAAGGGTCACAATTCTGGCAAGACTGTTTTGAACACACTCAAGCTTACTCAGATAAAGAGCAGAGAGCAGAGAGACCTCAATCAAGATGACTTCCAACAAAAGCATCGGCAGCAATAAGGGCAGCTTCATTTGTCAGATGTCCTCGGAGTTGCTTAAGATCCCTGACATGAGCAAAACAAGCCTTGCAGACCTTCATAACATGACGCAAGACTGAAAAATCTGAATCATACCAGACACCAAGGTTCCTGACTGCATCTACTGGTGATATAAGATTACCCAGTATGTTGACTGGGAAGGAGTGATTAAGTTTTTCATACTGAAACTCTGAGCCAAACACAATGAATTTGGTCTTATCAGGATTTAGCTTTAGCTTATTTGTAGAGAGCAATCTTTTAACATCTTCTAGGCAATGTGACAGCTTATCACAGGCAGAGGCAACATTTTTATGTGTGAGATGCACATACAAGTAGAAATGAAAACTAATACCAGGATGATTTTGTATGACTTTACTCAGAGGAGTAATATAGAGTGAAAAAAGGATTGACCCCAGGACAGAGCCTTGAGGCACACCATACAATAACTTTTTGGCATCAGATAAAATTGACCCAAACCAACCCAATGCATTGAACATAGTCTGAGAGATAAGACTTGAACTAATCCAGGACTACCCCACTGACACCAGGAGCTAAGAGAATGAAGGAGTGTATCATGGTCAATAGTATGGAACGCTGCAGATTGATCCAAGAAAATGGCAGCAGTAGCCTCACCTTTAGCAAAAGCCAAATGAACATCATTCTCAATTAAAAGCAGTGCAGATTCAGTTGAGTGACAAAGTTTATAGGCGGACTGTCTGACACTCTCTAGTCCATTCAAGCTGACATGGTCATTCAATTGAGAAGCAGCAACACGGTCAAAAAGTTTTGATATGTAGCCCAGCCCTGAAATATGCCTGTAATATTTTAATTCATTGCATGGTTATTTTTAATCAATGGGGTTATAATAGCCTTTTTAAACCCATCTGGTACAAAACCAGACTAATTTGCTCAAGTATTGTTCACACAGAATGCTGACTGTATCGCCCGGATGTCTAATGAATGAGTGATTAACCAAATCCTTGCGCAAACTGTCTATGTCAATTTTATGATACCTCCTAAAGGTGACAACATTGGTCTTTTGTGAAGGAGAGTTAACTGAATCAAGCTGAGCAAGGACAAGAGCGTGATCTGAAATAAATTCAGCAACTCATACATTGGAAATGCCACTGGCACCAGTAGGAGTGAGAACAATGTCAAGAATGTCTTCATGAAGATGGGTAGCCATTTGAACATTTTGTGTATTATTGCACGATTCTAAACAGTTCTGGAATTTAACACTCTTATTGGAAGAAGTATCAACATGAATATTAACATCACCACAAGTTAAGAATGAGGGAGAAGCTGAGGATAGGTATTCAAAGAGATTGAGAAATTGGACTAAGAAACCATCAGAGTATGAGCCAGGTGGACGATAAACACAAGATAACACACGCAGTTGAGCGGATGGCCCAATTGCAATGCTAATATTTTCAAACGAGCTGAATGTAGGACTACCCAGAGATCTAAACTGTATAATTTGGTTGATAAAACACCACCACCCACGGCCATAAATACAGGGTTTGTGGCAGATTTTTTCCGGGTAAAGGAGTGTAGCAGGCTGTCTGTATCTTCCCGACAGATGTGTGTTTCAGTGACAGCTAGAATGTCAACAGAATGTGCTGATGCAGTATCATTGATGCAGGGTCCCTTGTTTCTTACAGATCGACAATTTACTGCCCCGAAAGAGATTGGTCCATGATTAAGTGAGACATCACCGCAAAGCAACAATAGGGCCACAATGCCATGACACTTAGCCACATGAGACAAGTGATGAGTATTCAGGACAATTCTATGGAGTCTGTAGGGGCATGGTAATGAAGTAAGACCATGAGCAGACAATGGAATAAACACTTTAGATTCACTGCATCCTGACTTTCTCCAAAACAACATTAAGAAAAACACCCAGCGGATGGCAAACATTGCACTCCAGTCCGCTAAACTAAGAACGGCACCATGAGGAGTAACACCAGTATGGCTTAATACTAAGTTGTTTGTTATGTCAAGCAGTGTGTCCACTGGGATTCCATCCTGTGGGCAATGCACAGGCACCCTACACTCCTCAATGAGCCTCTACAATAAGAATTTTCCCCAAAGTGAATCAAACAGAGGGTGGCCTTAAGCTGGAGTGACAAGAAACCTCAAGTCATAATGATATTCAGAAAATATTGACAGCCACAACAGTGAAAAAACAACAATGATATAAAATCATAATAAATCTGGGCCAATAATTCTCGCCAAATAGGTGATAATACCTGTACTTTCAATAAGCATGTAAATACTGACTACAATAGTGGTAAAAATATACGTTGAAAACAATTCATAATGGGGAGATTTATGTTTCAAACAGTGCTATTTGGTCTATTTACAAAAAAAAGACGTCTCTGTGGTGCATACTAAAAGACGACAAAAAACTGCAATGCTCCTGACACTCAAAAAGTGCATAGTTACTGACAAGACAGCTGCAATGGAACACCCTCATTAGCTAGAAATATACCTCATAATTATGTGCCTAAAACAAGTAATATCTGAGCATTTTTGATCCACCTCAATATCATCAATCTGGATCCAGAGCACCTATGATTAGGACAGGGCCATAAATAGTTTGCATCTTGTGTTGAAATATTGTGACAATCTGGTGAAGGCTTTTGGGGTAATATATACGTGAACAAAAAAATTTTTGATTCACAAATCATCTTTGAAGGAGAATGGATCTCTGGTAGACACCATGTTATGTGAGAATATGACCCTAACATAATGTATTGTTTTTGAATAATGTGGGCAGACAAACAGAAAAATTGTGGGAGCAGTAGGGTAAATGGATTTTAAATGCCCATTGAATATTGGAAATGAAGAAATCAAGAATGGGCTATGTTATAAATATTTACATGTCTTACTTGACCAGCATCTTAGCTTTAAATAGTGTGCCCAAAGCTTAAGTGATTCAGCTGGAAGAGTGTTATCCTCAATCTTATCCAAACTGAAAGGGTTAACATATAGTGTTGTTTGCTATATTAACCTTACAAAATTATTTACAACATCTCTCACGCCTTTTTTAGATGATGTTTCAGCCATATAGGGTACTGTTAATGAGAACCTGGGCAAAAGGTTCAAAATCAAGCTATTTATTTATTTTTAGGGGCTCATAAAAGAGCACCAATGCATGACTATCTCATCTGACTGTATCATATGTACAGTGTTGAAAGCGAACTAAAACCCCAAATAAATAAACAAAATAAACAAATTCTTTTTTAAAATGGAACATTGGCTCAAATTTTTAAAACTATATGGTGCATAAAAAATTTACCCAGGTAATATTATCTACAGGAAAAGAAGTAGCACAAGTTATTAAGTGTATTTGGCTAAAAAGAAAGTGTTAACTCCTAGAGCAACGTGACCAATAGTGTGTGCACATTGTGCATTTGTGGAGAATCCAGGCAGGGCGTAAAGAGAGAGGGGGGACTGGAATATAAATAATTAAAGTATGGATCTTTACTGTAATGGTTTAGTTTCATTTCTTAATATCTAAGATGTACAAAATATGAACAGGTAAATCATTACGACTGCATTGAACACTTCCTGTTTGTTTGCCAATTTAAGGCATCTGCTAAAATACCAAAACCAAACAGTAAAAGCGTATTTGTATTAAGTTTATCTGACTATCCTGACAAAGGTTACGTTTATATATTGATTTCATTTGGACTTACCTTCAATTTTAGAAAAGTATTTATCCTGAACCTTATATACAAAATAAATATTTTATGTCACAGCTGTAAACCATCTGCTAGTACTTTGTATCTTATCTCAACCAGTACACTTGTTTCAAGCCAGTGCAGAACTGATAAAAACATCAAAGTCGACAAACAAATGAGAGAGCCTCGTGTAAGACTCAATTTTCTTTATAATTTGGGAAAAAACTTTAGCAGTCGTCATTATATCCTCTTATGTAAAGTCATTTTTGAAAATTCATGCAGGCATAACATTACACTTTGTAATAAGTCTAGTAAATGAGGATAAATTGTATTACTCTGAATGGAACAAGTATACAAACAATCTTTGAAGATTTGTGGCCGTTACTGAAATATGAACATTTTATTAATCTGTATGTAAATATATTGCGAACAATAACTAGCAAGCTAATATTTTCTAATGCATACTAGTCTTTCATGACTACATATCCTTTGGGTATGTGGCAGTGCGATATTCGGGGGTCGAGGTTGCGGGAGTGTCGGCATTTAAACGGCTACAGATTAAACGGATATATTGTAGATTTCGGAAGTTGGCGGGAGTAACGGACCGTAAACGGGGAATACAATGAACTTGGTCAGTGTCAAGAGTTAAGGCGGGAAGTACGGTTGTTTAAACCCACTTGTTTTCTTGAATTGGGCCGCCATATTGTTGAGAAGTGTGTATTGTGACAGCATGTCATAGGATGTCTATCCTACAGTGATATCCTGGTGGAAAGTTTGGAAGTTGGAACAGGTTGGTTGATTTCATGATTGATTGAGTGATTGGAGTGAGAATGTGTTGGAAAGTTTTGATATATTGTAGTGCTAATTTATTGACTTTGTGCCGTATCAGTTTTTAGTTCTTTTATATCTGGTATACTCAGGACCTGCTATAGTCAAGAATGATTCTGTAATTGATTTGCATGACTGGAATAGTATTTTATTGTATCGGTGGACTCAACTTCAGACCAGCATCTTTAAGCTTTTGCAGCACAGCTTCAAGACGTACCAAATGGTCTTCATAGGTCTTGCTATAAATGACAATATCGTCCAAATATAGCAAACAATAGGAGAGATGCAGGTCACCCATGCAACTTTCCATTAATCTTTGAAAAGTGGCTGGTGGATGCAGGTCACCCATGCAACTTTCCATTAATCTTTGAAAAGTGGCTGGGGCATTTGTGAGGCCAAAAAAGAAGGTTGACTGGAAAAGTCATTTGGGGTCCTTAGTACATGCTTACAACTGCACCAAGCATGACACCACTGGATTCTCGCCTTATTATCTAATGTTTGGCCGCCATCCACATATTCCTGTGGACCTTGCTCTTGGGTGGGCAGATGAAAAGGCTGCTGGCAATACCAGTGATTATGTGAAAGAGGTTCGGGAGAGGCTTTCCAAGGCCTTTGAGATTGCTGAAGCTAATGCAAGTCAAAGTCGGGCTGACCAAAAGGAGCGTTATGACCGGAAGGTTCGGGGTGCTTTTTTGACAGTTGGAGATAGGGTCCTGGTGAGGAATGTTTGTTTTCAAGGCACTCATAAAATTGCAGACCGCTGGAGTGAGGAAGTATATCTAGTGGTGAAGCAGCCAAACTCTGATATTCCCGTTTATGAGATTAAGCCAGAATCGGGAAATGGGAGATCAAAGGTGCTTCATCGTAATCTATTGCTTCCTCTACCAAAAGCTCGGTCTAGTATGTCGGATCATGATGTTGAGACAGTAACCCAGAGAGAGGGTACAGATTCGGATAGTGATTCTGACCTTGACTCTTTGGTGGAGGTAAGGAATAGGCAGACACACCAGCGGGAGGTGCCTGTGCCAGCTCCTAGAGTTTTTGGAGTTCTCAGGAGCACTGACATTTTGCCTTGTGCCACTGAGTCCAGTAGGGTTACTGGTAATATCCTGGATGAGAGGCAGCGGATGAGCAATCTATTGCAAGAACATTCTAACTCTGGCGAAGGTGATGTGCTGTCTGAGAGCACCTCCACTCAGGATGAGGTGGATGACCTCATTCAGACTGAGTCAAATGGTGATTCAGGTGCAGAAAACATTGCTCAGGCCACGTTAAATGATCGTGTATCTGCCAGGGACATTGTACAGGTTGGGACAGATAACCAGGTGGCTGTGGATGACACCACGCTGAGTTCAGTGCCTTCATCGGCGGAATTTTTGTCCTCACCAGTTCCACCACGGCCTGCACCTCGAAGGTCAACTAGAATGCGGTCAACCGCACATTTACGTCCAGATTTTGTGTACAATTTTCAGGCCAGTTCAGGTGGGGGTCATGAGATTGCGAAGAAGGTTGGCTTCCTGAAGGAAGTCATAAAGCTTTTTGACTGATGTTATTTTTTTTGGTTTTTTTTTTTTTTTTTTTTTTACACACACAGGCGGCATTACATTAGTGTTTGTGTATATACCCTGGAAAGGGTGAGGGTTTCCTTAGCTTTTGATACTAGCATTAACGTAAGTATGTGTTTTATATGTTGATTTTCTATGTCTGTTTTAGGGTAACAGGTTCTTTTTATTGTTTTTACATCCTTGATGGCAACTGGTGTGGGAGTCAGGTTTGATGGGTTTGTTTGGCTGGATCTATGTTAAGGTATTAATTTAAATGTCAGGATGACATTTCCCGACATGGGGAAGTATGTGGCAGTGCGATATTCGGGGGTCGAGGTTGCGGGAGTGTCGGCATTTAAACGGCTACAGATTAAATGGATATATTGTAGATTTCGGAAGTTGGCGGGAGAAACGGACCGTAAACGGGGAATACAATGAACTTGGTCAGTGTCAAGAGTTAAGGCGGGAAGTACGGTTGTTAAACCTACTTGTTTTCTTGAATTGGGCCGCCATATTGTTGAGAAGTGTGTATTGTGACAGCATGTCATAGGATGTCTATCCTACAGTGATATCCTGGTGGAAAGTTTGGAAGTTGGAACAGGTTGGTTGATTTCATGATTGATTGAGTGATTGGAGTGAGAATGTGTTGGAAAGTTTTGATATATTGTAGTGCTAATTTATTGACTTTGTGCCGTATCAGTTTTTAGTTGTTTTATATCTGGTATACTCAGGACCTGCTATAGTCAAGAATGATTCTGTAATTGATTTGCATGACTGGAATAGTATTTTATTGTATCGGTGGAGTTATGTGGAATTATTTTGTTATCAGATATATTTATATATATTGGTTCCTGTTTGAAAACTATGGTATCAGTAATACTGTGGTATAAGTAACTATTCTGTGATAACGATATCCTAGTCAGTGAAAGAAAGGCACAATAGTTGTCAGATAGGATCTGTAAATAGTAACTTTAATTTATTGTACAAAGTTTTATTTCTGTGGTTTTGACTGTGCATTCAATTCAGTCAGGGACTTGTGATATTTTGTGTTCCATGATATCCAGGTAATTATTGCGATAAACACTGTTGTGCAGTTTTGTGCTTTTTGGTTAAATGTGGCACAAGGCTAAAGTTGAATTTATTGTTTCAGGTGTTTCTTTACCTGGGGTAGTGGAACTGCCACTGCAGTCAGGAGTCTTGCCACAGTTCATGGTACGTGACCACTGATGAAGTACAATAAAGGTGATTTTAGTTAAGCCTGGTGTTATTTAAGACGTCCCCCCTGCTTGCCCTATCTTTGGTCATCTAACAACCAGATTAGTGCGGCAACAGGTATATGTTTTGTGAAGTATATTTTAAAACATCTTTGAGTCTTACTTAAGGCTAGTTGGAAGACGCCAAATGAATGAAAAAAAATTAAAAGGCGATAAAAATATACTACGGAAGTGTAGGAGAACCACATGTAAAATAAAATTAATTTTTAAAAGATTTTTTCCAGTTGTGTATGTATTATTTTGAATAAGTAATACCGTTGTTTCAGTGAAGAAAAAGTCTGTTAATGTACTTAATTCAATGAGTCAGAAAAATAAAAAAAATAAGATAATTATCACATCCAATGAAGACAGTTTTAAGTCAACAGATGTACGTATTAATCTTGATATTGTAAAATTATAGACATAAAGAGGTTGAAAACCTCTTTGTAAAATGATACACACTCTAATTTCTTCCTTTTTCTGGTCTTTTTTTGTTGGACTGAACCCTGCTATGTACCTGGTTATATGATTAGGGATCCAGTAATGGCCATCTACTTGGGGTGGCTGTGGTTTAATGATAACTGAGCAAAACCTAAATTCTTATATGTAGCAATTTATAGTAAAATAGAAGCTTTGGAAAGACTTGGAATTTGTAATGAAAGCCCAGTCAGTTGCCTTAATTAATTGCTTAATTAATAACTTGTATATGATTGATAATCTAGTATAGTATTTATATAACTGAAATGTGCAAAATCTAGTATAGTATTTATATAACTGAAATGTGCAAAATGTACATGTCATTGAACTTCAAAGCAAATTGCTGTATATGTGGGGACATTATGGGGAAATGGTCAAGAAAGAGTAATGTTACAACGAACTTATGTACATGAAATATCTGCAATATCTTAGATTTTTAATAGTAACTTAGAGTGCATTAAATTAAACGTTAATAAAATGGTATAATGTCACATGTTTGGGATGTTGTTGGGTAAGTCTGACGAATGACAGCTGTTATTCAATGGACTTGTGTAAAGAGTAATTTTGAAAATAGACAGCTCAGCCTTACTCCTCTATTTCAAAAAAATATTCAGCTAAAAACTGTACTTCACTATGCATGAAAGTAAAATATATAAATTCTTTAAACTGAAGTGAAATACGAAAAAGCACCTTTTTATTGTGTAAAATCATTATTTACAAATTGAACATATATCTTAATAGTGCAAGCAATCGCAAAATATATTGCAAATTACAACTGCACATAGTCCCAAACACAAAGGAACAATTATTTTGTTCTGTTTAATATTTATTTCAGCAATACGACTGCACCTAATGAAGCCATATTGATGTGAAATAAGCCATTTTGTATACAAATCAATAATCATCCCAAGCCTGTTTCACAAATGGACTTGGCCTTGTCTTAGACTTAAAATTAAGATTTTGTCTTAGATTTTAGATTTTCACTTTAAGACCTCTGGATTTCATAATGCATTTTAGTTGAAGCCTTATTTTGAAAGTTAAGTTCACCTAGGAGTGAGCTTATCTTTGGTAAAAAGATTTGGATACCACATATTTTTCTTCACATCGGAACTTGAAATAGCTGAAAATGAGTATATGTAACAATTCCATGATGCATTCATGTGGTTACAAAGCCTTCCAAAGACAAAATGTATTAAGCGATGAATATGCATCACCAGTAGTATATGTTTTGTAGAAAAGAGTCATTACACAGGGAAGCACCGTGGTTATTTGATTAATCTGTCTTAACTTTGTCGTATCCAAGTATCTATTTCATATTCCACTTATCTCCATAATTTAGTCAGTTGAAAAGTTTTAGATTTATCTGTCAGACTTAACCAAGAAGTCTAAGACCCTTTGTTCAACTGGCTATGGGGTTTATATATTGTGTCAAGAAGAAGAAAACGATATGCCTTTTACCAACTGTCGCATGGCTACAAAGCCTAAACTATTACCAAAGTACTTGATCAATTTGGGACTTACACCAGCAAGTTTGGAGTTTTAAAAACATTCAGTATTGCAATTATTAAAACATCCAGAGTTTTCCAGAGTTAACTTGAATAACATGTGATTCTTAGAATTTGCTAGGAATTGTCTAGGAAATATTGTTAGAACAAGATGGTTAAAATTTATGGAATGTTTAAGATTCCTTAAAAGCAATAATGACAAATGGGATGCAGTAGCTATGAAGAAAACCAGTAGCAATACTATTTAGCAGTGACCACAGATATTTTAAACAATTATCTGGTTTAGTGCCGACAAAATAAATTATTTATTTACTCATGATTTATTTATTTGGGGTTTTACGTCTCTTTCAACACTGTACAGGTCATATCACGACGGATAGTTGGAAGGGCAGAGGAAACCAGTACATACAGTTCGTTAGGGTTCTGTACTGTAATCTGCCAACCAACAGCAAGCAACTACCAGCTTTCCCACATGAGGCCGTGCTGTGAATCAAACCCCAGCCTCAGAGGTGGGAGGCGAGAGTGTTACCACTCTGCCACCGTGGCCCCTTATTTACTCATGAATTTCCATATTATGTTTTTAAACATATATAAAGCACTTGAATAAATTGCAGTTCCTAATAATATACAACACCCAACCCAATTGTCAACACCTTCACCTAGTGTCTGAAATATAATACAATATGAAATAAAACTAATCAGAAAGTTATAAATGTGTCAATAGGAGGCGAGTATTCTGTCAGATTTTTATGGAGATTGTAGAGCCATCTCACTGAGCTTATGCCTCATTATTTTTCCACTTGGTAATTTGGGTATTTCACTAACAAATTCCACACCACCAGTAAGCCACTTGTACTCAGCCAAAATACCTTGAAATATGAAAAAAGTAAAATAAAAGATGGTAAAGTTAGAACCAGACACAAAAACGCAGGATAAGAAATCTATGGCAAAGTATTGCTATGCAAAATTTTGAACATTTCCTATCCCAAATATTAAATGGACCCCTTAGGCATTGTTCCATATTCAAAGATCCTTGGGATAGAAACTCTGACTCTAAAATGGGCTAGAGTCGGGATAGAAAGGTGCCTAGGAGAATTTCAATATAGTAGAACTTGAATGTTTTGTCCCATATTATTGTAAATAAAATAACAAGTATAAAGCGCATAGAGTAAGTAAAGTTATGGAACATTTAAAATTAATTTTACCCTACAAAGCTTTTATATTTCATTCTTTATTCTCTCTATGTATGTGTAATGTCTATAAATCCAATAATTAGGTGATATTTCATAAGCCTAAACTCACCAGCAACATATTCGCATAACTGCCTTTTGGTAACTTCAGTGCCTTCCTTCTTCACCACAAAAGCTTTTGGCTTGTTGTTGGACCTATCATCTGGTAATCCCACCACACCAACATCCAATACAGCAGGGTGATCGAACAGAACACCTTCCAACTCAGAGGGGGAGACCTTGGATCATTAACCTCAGCTGCATGATACCTATATCACACTGTTATGTGCTGGCCTCATAAGATACATACAAGTGTTCAATATATAACTCATAAAGGCTTGTCTGTTCTTTGACCGGTTTCATGTTTTTTGTAGTATCCGTTCAGTTTAATAAGATGGCAGACAAATTTGCCTATAACACGTCTAATGAGGGATGTTTTGCTGTTATATTAGCCACCATTTTATGTGAATATTCAGCAAAAATAATTCCACATTTATAAAAAGAATGCAGAAAAAATACTTTCATATATTTAGGGGCATGATTGAATATACAAGCTTTAATTTTAATGAATGGATTATAATGATGTACACAACATATTTGTACTTTACATAGTTACTGACATGTCAGCCAAAAATCAGAAGTTTTCCAATTTTAACGCTAATTATACATATGTATTCTCTGTATATATCATGTTTTGGACAAATACAACTTTTGGTGGATAATAAAATAGAACATCCTCCTATACCATCTTATAGAAGAAACATCTTAATATGCAAAATATGTCTTGTTTGCATAAGATTACTGAGTTGGTAAGAAATTTGTTATCATTAAAATTAACATAATGTATCAAAATAATCAGCAGGCAGCTATGCACAGGCTTGTCACTACTGTAAAACAAGTTAATTTGAAGTTTAAATTTATATTGAAATAGTATACTTAGAAACCTTTGAAAGTTTGTAAAACATTTACATATTACAATGCCATATACTTGTAAATGTATATTAATAAAACTTTTATTATCAGTTTCCTAGATTCGAACCCTAGGCTGGAGCCAAAATTATCCATTAGGGTCCAAGGTGAAAGATGTTGGTTTGAACCTAAGGTCAAAGAGCAATATTCCATGAAGGTCAAGCAATGAAAAACAATTTGGACAATTGATTTGTTTTTAGCAACTGATTGATATGTAGAAGAATTTAAAGCTGTGACATTAACAATGTGAAATGATTTTTTGGAAGTTATTGGTACATTTTCAGGAACAAGTACATGCCATATAGCATTGCAACAACTTACTATGTTCAACACTTACATATTCAACTGCTACATCTGGTATAAGAAGGCTTTATGTACAGATCTGATATGTTTCCTTCACATGAAGATGAAGACTAATTATGAGGTTTCTGCAATGTCTATGTTAATTTATTGGTCATAATTGAAAAGGTTGACTCTGTTTGCCATTTTTGGTATTCAAGGCTTGAATTATTATGTTTGGTTGTGAAGATAGGCGTTTTCAATAATTTGAGAATATTAATTATATGTTTTTATACTCATTTTGTGTCTTATTAAGACATGAAATTGTTGAATGGCAACCATGGACTTTGAACATGTCTTTGATTCTGTCCACAATGTATATATAGTTGTCTTCATCATAAAATCCAACATCGCCTGTCACATTAATGATATCAGTTAAATTGTGGAGTAGCAAGACATAAGGAGTAATAAAACATTGCACAAATTCATGTATCAGCAAAGTACTTTTACTTTTCCTAGGGTCTCATGTGGCTCAGTTGGTAGGGTGTTGGACTCATAATCCAAGGGTCGTGCCAACTGTTTCATGTGGGATAACATCCTTGGGCTGATGTCAACCTGGACTGTGCCTCTCTCCACATAGGGCAAATATAGGTACCCAGCTATAAGGGATAATGGTTTATGCGCCTTGCATGGCAGCAGTAGGTAAGGTTACCAAGGCCAGCTATCCTTGATGGGGTAATACTGTGTAAAGCATGTATTAATGTATGGAGCCCATTCTATGACAATGCAGAATCAGTATGTGCCAAGTTATGCACACGGAAAGAACCTGTGTGGCACAGTCATCTTATACATGACTTTAGTTATCTTGTGATCTCTGAATTATGTTGGTGATTCTTTCTCACAGATTCTGTGACTTGACTATTTAATCGATATCTACTATAGAATAGAACAAAAGTATTTATATTGCACTAAAATTGATGTAACATCATCTTATGTGATTGACGTCACAAAGGGAAAGTCCTGGGACATGTCAGGTCTAAATCCAATTTAGTGCCCACCAGGGGCAATATACAATGGTTGAGGATATGCTAGCCTTAACAAGTTGGATTATAACTGGCTTATTAAAGGTTACCCTAGAAAAATAGTAATAATTCAATTTTACCACCAAGATTAAATATATAAAAAAATAATATTAACTTTAGATAATCTGGTAAAATTTAAATATACTAAAAATAGTATGCAAAACAAAGGCTTACCTGTGTGAAACCAGCCACTTGAGTCAAAAGCCTTTTTTGTTGCATCAGGTCTGTTTAAATATCCTTCCACTATCTGTGGCCCACACAGGCAAATTTCACCTTGTTCACCTGGTCTCAGTGGATCACCTGTACTGATGTCTATCACCTGATTTAAATATGCCAAGAATATGCATGAGTATATTGATATATTTAAAATACACAGGGTATTGAACATACATATCAAGTAAAACATATATACTAGGTTTGAATAGTGTTAATATGTTTAAGGAAATTATATTAATTGATCCTATTTACCATGGGTGTATTTTTACAGTTATTGCTGGGAAAATATGTATTTCATCCTAGCTAAATATAACATGATTTGTTAAAATATGTCGATATCTTATGCATATATATGCACGTAAGATTTATGATGTAATAAGAAGACAGCGGGCATCCTTTTTTCACTCTAATTCATAGCAAATCTTTAGAACTCTGTTACTCCAAATTAACATAATAAAACATTTTGTAGTTGATTATGCAATTATATACTTACTGAGACAGCAAATTTACTTCAGTGATCCAATCAATTTACAAAATACAGATAGACATACTGCCAATTATTGTGACATAGCAGGAACAAGGTCTTTTTAGGGTTTAAACTGCACTTCATTTTAACATATTTGTACTTGGTGCTGATAGGGTGAGCCATCAAATCTTTGATGTGTTAGAATGCAACGAAAAAAGGGTAAAACATCACAGTTTTTAATGCATTTGAAATACAATGCTGTCTTAATTGGTTAAACGCAAATGAAAATATATATATAATTATATATTCCTCTAATTGCATGACGTTGGGGAAATTCCTCTTACATGCCATTTGTGTGGTGACATTTTAGCACATTGGAGATTAAATTTCTGCTTATTTAGTGCATGTATTGAATATGACCATATTTGCTGCAGTTTTACATGTTTAAAACTTGATTACAGAAAAATTTGTGGACATGCAAGAGTGCAAAAAACGAGTTCATGAGAAGAACCTATGTATTTTTACACATTTGCAAAAGTATTTTTGAAAATTGGATCCGTGAAATATGCAGAGGTGGAGTTATATTCATTGTGATTAAAGCAAAATTATGTTAATTTTTTGAAGCAGAAAACCAATTTTTTAAAACTTTTAAAGATATATATGTGAATATACAGAGCAGGATAAGTAAGAAGTATTTACAAAGTACCGAAAAAGTTGGTAGTTATTTACTGATGGTCGGCAGCTTATAGTAAAGAACCTTGATCAACTGTGTGTACTGATTTCCTCTTCCCCAAAAATCTAACCATCATGATATGACCTATACAGTGTTGAAAGCTAAATAAAGAAATAAATAAAAGCTGTTTCATGGGTAAAATACATACACAACATATGCAACCTAGATTAGCCATGTGTTTTTGAATTTAGTTGATAGCATTCAGGATAACACCAAGGTTTTTGACTGATTCAGCTGGTTCCATGATATTACCAAGAAAACCCACAGGGAATGATGACTTCATAGAATTTATCATTTGATCATTGCCAATTAAAATAAATTCTGATTTAAGTTCAGTTTGTTATTTCCCATCCAACTCTGAATGGCCTAAAGGCAATTTGTCAGTTCAATGGTGCAAAATTAAAATTACTTAAGTCAAGTTTTTTGTGTATCATCTGCATATAAATTAGGGTGACATTGATTTAAGATATGACTGTACTAGGAGGAGTTGTGTATAGAGAGTGGGCCCAAGACAGAGCCATAAGGAACCCATAAGCCATATGGAATTGAAAAGCATCTGAAATATGTTCATCTATTTTAATCTGCCGTTTCCTTGAGTTTATTTGTTGCTGTACCTACTTTAGCACAGCCCCATCAATGTTATACCAATGTTGAAGGCAGTCACACAGGATAGAATAGTATATTGTATCAAATACTGTGGATAAGTGCAGAAGGACTAGTGTAACCAATGATATTAGAATGGGGGCCAAGTCGCATGATTTCTTTGGTGGAACTTGATGATTTTTCAGAATTTTGTCCTCTGACATGATCTGGAAAGAAACAAACCTATTCTTCTAGGGGCCTGTCACAGGCAGATCAGCATCAGTCGACACCAATCCACCCCTTAAATTGGTTATTTTGTCTGCTAAGTACTTGCCAAAAGTGTTGGTTAAACCGGTAATAGTTGTATGAAATGGGAACTATTTTGGTGATTTATGGAGGACTTTCTCAGTGGAACTGCACCTTGGGGTTATCCTCATGCTACCTAATGCCCCTGTTCCACCAAAGGACTAAGGCCAGATCCTGTCGGCGACCCTTAATCGTGGACAGTCGGTGAAGAAAATGGTAAAATGGGCGGGAATACTGAATCGGTATCAAAGCCTGGGATTAAGTACAGATCGGCCTCAGGAAGCCTGAGGAGGAACCAGCGGCCCCAGACAGTCCCTGACTGGTCTGGGACTAAGAACCGATTAAGCCAGTTTTCTGGTCGGTTTCAACCACGATCCTGTTGTACACATACCAACTGGGTCCCAGGACACCTCAGGCCTCCTGGGACTAAGCCCCAATTAACTCCCAGCATCCTCAGGCGTCCTCAGGCCTCCTCAGTCTTCCCCAGACCATGATCGCCGATTCTTGTTTTGCAGAAAAGCTGGATTTTCTGGGTATATATATATATATTCCGCGATCTAATTATCATTACTTTTATAGCAATACAGCAGGATGCCACCTTTTAATGGAAGACAGCTTCAGCAACAACTTAGGGCTTTTTTAGTTTTTATTCAGTTACAAATAATGATGTATTTCCTATTTCTACGTCGACCACAGCAACCACCACAAGCAGCACCTCCACCACCACCACCAGCCATACAGAGACCTAGAAGAAGGCACAACATGTGGGTCAGGCCATGGCTACTGCAGAGAGGGGGGCCTACCACAACATTATGGCTGAACTGTATGCCACAGATATTCCAGGATTCACCAACTAGATGAGGATGACCCCAGAATTCTTTGAAATGATAAAGACCAGACTGGAACCACATCTAGCCAGGCAGGCCACCAACTACAGAGCTCCAATCAGTGTTGGGAAGAAGTTGGCCCTCACCATCAGATATCTGGCCACTGGAGAGTCATCATTATCCTGTCAGTTCAGATCCACCATTTCCAAGTTTCTACCAGAGGTCTGTAGGGCCATCCAGGATGAGTTCACCAGAGAGTACCTCAGATGTCCTACTACTCCAGATGAGTGAAAAGAACTGGAAAGGAAATTCGGGATCAGGTGGAATGTTCCACATGCCCTGGGAGCCCTTGATGGAAAGCATGTGGCCCTGAAGAAGCCCAAGAACTCTGGATCCCTGTACAACAACTACAAGGGGTTATTTGCCATAGTAATGTTGGCCTTGGTAGATGGGCAGTACAAATTCAGATGGGTGGATGCTGGTACAGCTGGATCTTGCTCAGATGCCAAGATATTTAATGCCTGTCAGCTGAAGAGGAGGATTGAGGATGGCAGGATAGGCTTCCCTGACCCAGCTCCTACAACACAGGGTGGTAGAGATGTCCCCTACTTCATTCTGGCAGATGATGCCTTTGCCCTGAAAACCTGGCTGATGAAACCCTATGGTAGAAGGAGGTTAACCAGAGAGGAAAGGATTGCCAACTACAGAATATCAAGGGCCTGGAGAGTTGTTGAGAATGCTTTTGGCATCCTGGTCTCAAGATTCAGAGTGATGTTGACTACTATTGAATTACCCCCAGAAACAGTCAGAGATGTGGTCATGACCTGTGTGGTTCTGCACAACATACTGAGAAGCCAGTATCAAGGTCAACATGGTGGTCAAGAGCCTGGAGATGATGAAGATGATGATGTGCCTGGTGATTGTCGACTGATTGGTGGTGCTGCTGGTAGTGGTCCAGACAGAAACCCTGCTAGAGAAGCCAAAAGACAGAGGGATTACCTCAAGGACTACTTCAATAATGAGGGAGCAGTGGCCTGGCAAGATGGCAGAATATAACTCCTGCTGCAGTAACCAGTCCTTTTCAGGACTAATAACCAGTCCTTTTCAGGACTACCAAATATTCCAAAAACAATTAATCAGCTATGCTTGTTCCAAATAACCCAAACATTACCAAACATAAGTCACGCCACCAACAAACAGACAAACCCAATGCCCAACATAATTCACCCACCCAACAAAGAGACAGACCCAATGCCCGGCAGAAGTCATGCAACCAACAAACAGACAAACCCAATGGCCAACATAATTCACCCACCCAACAAACAGACAGAAATAAATGCCAGTCACCCAACCAACAAACACACAAACTCAGTGCTAAACATAATTCTCAAAAGAAACACACAAAGCCAAACATAAGTTCCTAAATGGAATAAATATGGCATATATTTTGAAAGCTACATCCTAATTTTACTTACATTTGGATTTTTTGGGGGAAAAATATTTGAAACAGAAATGTTTTCCTGGAAATCTTAAAATTAAAATCTTTTACTCCACTTCACAAATATTTAGGAAATATAACCACCAAACTGGTTTTCTTTACAATGATGGGGAGTTATGTTTGCAAAATAGTTTGTCAGTTCTTTGGTATGGGTTCTGTTTGCTATTGGGTTTGTGTGTTTCTTGGTTGGTGGTTATTTTTGGTATTTGGTTTGTGTGCTTATGGGTTGGTGGTTAGGTTTGGTATTTGGTTTGTGTGTTCATTAGTTAGGGGTTAGGTTTGGTATTGGGTTTGTGTGTTTGTGGGTTGGTAAGTATGTGATAATGCCTTTTAACTCTAGGGATGATGTAAGTGTTGGACTTTTTTATTAAAGATTTTAACCAATCCCATGGATTTTAAGCTAAAAATGGGCTGATTATTGGCCATATTGGGAGTTTATTTATTTTTATTTTTTTTCCTATGTGGCCTTTTTTGGTTATGTGTGGTACCATGGGTTATTTGTTTCATGTTTGGGGTGGTGTAGGTGTTGGACTTTTTTTGTGATAAGTATTTGTACTGAACTGTTATGTTTTGGGAGGGGAATTGGAATAACTTGCAGCTGAATAATTGTATTTGGAATATTTGGGTGGCCCTGAAAAGGGCCTGGCAGGTCAAAGACCCTCCCTGACTGGATAGCTACTGCGGAGGCTGCTGCTGTTGAGGCGGTGCTGTAGTGGTGATAGTGAAGAGTTGCGGCTGCTGCTGAGGCTGCTCAATGATCTGTGTAGATGTCAGATCTGGTAGCTGGCTTGGTATTCCACTTAAGTTGTGTCTACTGCCCTCGTCCTGTACTGTTAGAACTGATTGAGGGTTGCCAAAGCCAAGTGGGCTTGGTGTGTAGTAGACGTAACTGCTGCTAGCTGCTGCTTGGGTAGAAGTAGACACCTGTTGAGTGGTTGTTGGCAGTATCCTGACCCTCTGGGACTCCGTGGTAATAGTGGCTGATCTTCTGGCTAGTGGTTGAAGTCTACGGTTGCTCTTAATGCTTTCAATATCTCTAAAAATTCTGCCCTTGAGGTCCTCAAATTCCTCTTGGGTTATCTTTTCAGCCTCTGATGCCATGTAGTCAAAGAAGGGCTGCCTGTCTGACTTCTGCTGCAGGAAACCTGAGATCAATGTCCTCATCTGGTTAAAGTGCTCGAGTATCTTGGAGTCTGTTGAAACTGGTGTAGATGTGAACATAGGTTGACTCCTACTCTCCCTGAGGACACTGGACTCAAGGTGTTCTGTATCAGTAGTAGATCCACGAGATTCGTCCTGCTTGTTTGTTTGGACTGGCCTCGAACCCTGAACTTCTGCTGGCCCCCTTTCGTCTGATGTGGGTCTTAAGGAAACCCATCTGCTGGTAGACCCAGGACTGTCTCTTGGTCATCTCCCTTGGGGCTTGGCCAGATTGTAGTTTTGACAGCTTGCCATAACGTGTTTGCTGGGATTCAAACCATCTTCTGACATCAAAGGGCTGGAGCTTCAGTTCTGCAGAGATTTCTGCCCAGAAAGCCTCCTTCTTCTGTCTGTCGTGGAAACGTGCATGCTCCTTGTCGTAGAGCTCTGGATGCTCCTTCACAAACTCCACAATTGCAGTTTCTTGGCTGTCACTAAAAGTTGAACAGACCCTGGCTCTCTTGGCTGCTGAATGACTCTCTAAATCCTCCTCACACCTCTGTTCTTCTTCGCAAGCTTCCTCAGTAAGTTCCAATCGCTCCTCAGTCTCTTGTGTACCCTCTTCCATCCTTTCCTCAATCCTTTCATCCACCTCTCCACTTTCCTTCTCCCTCTCCTCTTGCCTCCCATTCATCTTCTTCTTTCCTCTCTTCCCTCCTTTCTCTTTCCTCATAACTCCAGTCAATAGCAATAAAAAAAGTAAAAAACTAAAATGTGTCTCCTAACTGTAAAATTTGCCTTAACCTCAAGTATTACATGATATTTAAAAAACTGAAAACCCCTATAAAACAGAGACACACGTCTCTCAGTAGCCATCCAGTCAGTAACAACAAGAATGTGTGCTCGGTCGCTTATATAGTCCCAGACCCCCTCATTGCCTCGTTTTAATTTCTGACGGGCGGAAAACAGTCGGCTCTTAATCGGTTCTTAGTCCCAGGCCTCCTGTGGCGTCCTCAGACTATCGCAGACTAAATTTGTGTTGTCCGAGGCGGCCTGAGGACACCGGCTTGGATGGATTAGGGTCGGGTTCTCTTTGTCAGGGCTTAGTCCCAGGACACCTGACACGGTCTGAGGCTTCCTGGGACTAATGAAACTGATTCCATTTCACACGCATGAAACTTCAAAGATCTGTTATGAGTCAGGGACTGCCAAACAGGCTTCCTGGGACTAAGCTACGGAGGTCTGGGTCGCAGGACGCCTGGGACAACATAGGACTGTGTAAATTTGGGTCTGAGGAGGCCTGAGGAAGCCTGGGACTGTACATTTTGTTGTCGGCGGGAAATGAGAATCGGTTTGAGTCGTGAGAAATATCAAACATGTTTTTGATTTCTCTCACGGCCACAACCGACAACTACTGACCCTTACAGAATGCCTGGGACTAAGCAAATATTTGAAACCGATTCCCAAAAACCCTTAATCGGGAAGCTTAGTCGTGTGGTGGAACACCCACATAACCATGTAACTGTAATATCTGGTTTGTGGATGTTCAAAGGGACAGTTAAAGTGGTTCACTGTGGCTTTATACCCAATGTGATATAAGGTGGAGTTGTTCGTTTGCCACTCCCTTTCAATTTGCATCTTTTTGCTGCAATTTCTCGCTATTTATGGAACCCTTTAATGACCTGTGGAACTTTGCATTTATGTACAGGTGCATGCTTGTCCAGTAAATTCCTCAGTGTATGAAAGTATTGGTGCGATAATAAACTAGCTGTTTTATGAGAGACCTGGATGAGCGCATATTTGGCAATTTCGGATGTGAATTCACATTGATCTTGCCAAATTTCATTGCAAGAATGTTGGACAGGAAATGTGAAGAAGACAGCCGGGTGGTCTGATATGCCATTATTTACATAATGACATACAGAAAGAGAAACGAATTTACAAGTACAGAGTACATTAAGAACATGTCCATTGTGTGTTGATGCTGAAACATTTTGACTGTCAATGTGGAGATTAACATCTACGATGATGATGTTTTCATGTGGTGGCAAGGTAGAAGTTGTGTAAACCTATGGACTTCCTCATTATTTGAACTCCCTACACAGAGGTCCAGCGAGGCTTTATGCTTCTACAGATCACTATTCTTCTTTGTCACTGGACTTTCATCAATTGTGGTGTAGTATGATGATTACCCGTTTCATAACTGAAGTTAATCAGCAATAGGCTTGGTTAGTAATTGGATGAGTAACCATCGCCTTTCCTTTTTGTCGCCTAATTTTCATAAAATCTAGTGCACTACTCATTTCTTTGATGGCCTTTCAGCTTGAACATGTAGACCCAAAGACATGTTTTGATTTATTTGTTTTATGTAGACAATAAAATATTTGAAAATTACATCTGATAATTTGCTTATTGGATTAGGATTAACGAGGGTTTTATCAGTTTCTTCATCTGGAAGATAAAATACAGCTCCAGTCTTGTCTACCTATAAAACCCCCCTTTGTCTTTTCAGGTAAACTTTTTAAATACTTCTATGATCAACGATATTCTGCTGATTTCTTATGATTTTGATTGCTACCACAATCAAGGAGAATATGTTTTTGCCAGTTTGTGTTTCTCTGTTTCCTTGTTTGCAAAACAACTCAAAAGTGGTGGATGGATTTTGAACAACATTTTATCAGAAATGTGAACAATGTCACAAGGAAATGATAATATCATTTTGATGATGATTTAACTGTTTTTCTTTTCATTGTACTGGTAAACAGTGTTGGAGGTGTTGATCCTTGACAGAGGTCAGCATTCTTTGAGTCAGTATATTTATGTAAATGTACAGTCTAAGTCTAAAAATGTATGATAATGTATGTGTTTACCTTGCCTTCTAATCCAGGAACTAGGACGCCAACACTGCCCTGCTTTGGTTTCTCATTGTAAATGGTTTGGGTTATGAAGCTAGCCTCTGTCATGCCATAAACTGCAATACAAGTTATAAACTAAACAGCTTATTTACATATGTACTAGGGATGGATCAGTAGGTAAGGTGTCTCAGTATAGAGAGCATTATACTCAAATACCATGACAAGACTTTAAAAACGCAATTTCGCTTGCCAACAGATATAACGGAGGGAATAGTTAAAATATAAGAAACATACCCAAAATACCTGAATAAATTATGAGATTTTATCTCATATTTTCGTGCATTTGCAGACTTTTATAGCGACTGTGTTGAGCAGAACTGCCATGTTTTGGTTATGAACATTTTTAACCCCAGTCTCGTTTTTCAGCTTATATAATTAAAGGAAACTTAACATATTGGGAACAAATCAGAAATCTGAAAATTATCAGCTTTTATCTCATATCTTGTTCATTTGACCACTTTAATTATGATGTCATTAAGATGAAACATTCATGTTTGGTTGGGGTTTACTAAAACACAGACTCCTGAAATTGATAAAGTTTTGCACTGGCGTCTCTGGATGTGCATATTTTTCATACCGACCCATCCCAAATATGTACAACATCATATGCATTACACAATTCTTTTTCCAGAAACACAGTAGAAAATATTCCATGTTGAAACTTTAAAAAGTTCAATCTATAAGATTCTCGTGGTGCAAAAAGGTAAAACGTTTGTTCCAGAAAAGAAATGCTATGAATTTTTAGTTTTGTGTTTAGGCGTTATCCATTAGTTTCAATAAATACCTCTGTACATGTTAGAATGTTTATTTAAGCATCAAACATATTGATTTTGGATGCCCTTTACCCTTCACCTTTGGGCTTTAAAACCTTCATGGTGATATGTGTGCGTAAAAGTGAATTGACAGTACAAATATATGTATCTGAATATATCTACCGGTTTCGAATCAAGGAGAAAGTCAAATTATACTGTCAATCTGTAGTGTTTGGCCCAGATATCAAGGCCTCGAGTCCCGCACATGGATGAAAAGTGCAACTATTTATAGATCATATTCACATTTTCTAGTTGTTGAATTTTGCATCATACAACCCACTGAGTTTTAATAATCTATTTTTAATAACTTACTAACTTTATTACTTACTAATTGGAAAGTATCTTTCAATGAAAAATATTTAATGAGCAGAAAATGATTTTAGACTATACATACATGTATACAATTTAATCTGAGATATGTTAGTTTTGTCACATTGAAGAAGTAGAGTACAATTTTTCATTTCAATAAAAATGCTGAATTGGTGTTACCTTGCTCTGTTTGAGAAACTTGCAGCTTTGAGTAGGAAACATTCAAAACCTCTTTGCTGAGTGGAGCTGCACCACTGTAGACATGTTGCAGAGAGGAGAGATTGTATTTTGCAGTCAATGGAGATTTTGCTAGTGCTGATACTACAGTTGCAGGTAAATATAAATGGGTCACCTGAAATGTTTTGACACTTTTTATTGACAGGATATTATTAGATTATTACTTAACTTTATACTGATTCTAGGTAACAGTTGCTATATTTACAACCTACTTTAGGAGAGTATTGTTTTATACTATTTACAATGCCCAGGCATGGCAATGTGAACAATTAAGAGTAGGCAATTTCATATTTTGTATTTATACTCTGTACAATATTGCCATGTATTACAGGACTAAAAGTGCTATATGACCCATCCGGCTGTACAAGTACAGTTCAACTCTCAAATTACTGACATTCCCCTAACTGAATACAGAGGCGCAATGATGACCACTTCTCAACATACTTGAGGATCTTTAATCAGCCATTGAAGATAGGACCCAATGACAAAGGACCACCATTTTAAGTGGTCATCTGAGCCACTATATATCTGCCTGTACCCGGGATTGAATGCAACATGTATTTTAGGTACAGGGTTACTTTTTAGAAATTGCTTTAACCCAATTCATTCTTTATAGTAGTATTGTTGGATATTTGGGTTAATCACTTGGTTGTGCTCTCATTGCATATGAGTTGGAATTCAGCCAATGGCAAGATGTGTGATTCAGCATCTCCACAGGTCCTCAATGGCTTACTGTGTTAGCAGGTTTGATATCTGATAGTTTGTCACCCATGTGTGGGTGCGACTCCCACAGATAACAGTGCTGACAGCTTGTCCCAATATGACCCTGGCCATTGAATGGGACACGAAATCCCAAATTTGACTTTGATTCATGATCTCTATTGATATGACTTTTATTATAATTTCCAAAATCCAAAAAGATCATTTTCCAACTGACATGTTTTTGTTTCAGTAATGAATATTTATACGAAATTTTGTACATTGTACCATCAATTGTGTTCACACTGATTCAGTTCAAGATCATTTTCGGATGATTGTATTTCCAAAATTAATGTCTGGTGTGGTACTAGTTATGGGAATAGCGTTAGATACCATTTGGAAAAGATTCTGCACCAAATTACCAGGCACTACCAACTCTATCACCTTTGGCAAGCGAGAAGACTGAAACAAACAGAGAGATGAGAAACTTCTCTACTGAAGACCCAGTGTTGAAAGTCATAACTCAGAAGCATCTTGGTCAGTTGGTATATCTGCATTACTATTCTAATCTACTGCTTTGCAGGCGCAATGTCTTCATCACAAGGGGGAAGTCAGAGTTCAAGGTCTGTAATCCATAGTTGTGGTTGTGATCAAGAGGGAAGGAGGTGAAAGGAGATGAAATTGGGAAACTGGAATTGAAGAGGTGAGTTTTGAAGTGTTTCATGAAAGATGCAACAGAGGCGCTATTTCTTTTTTGAAAGGGGAAAGAGTTACAAAGAACTGGGGCAGAGTGACTGAAATAATTAGAAAAGTGTTTGATTGATTTATGGACTTTGAGGTCGAAAGTGGGGATATGAAGCAACTTGACTTTAGGGGTGCTTCACCGTGTATTTTTGGAACAGGTGTAGGGGTGAATTAATTATCTTAGGTAAACTGGTTGACCCTGGTTGAGAATTTTGTACGTACCTGACTGGGAGCCAATGGAGTAATGTGAGACAATTTAGAGGAACAGGTGACAACCCTGCAGATTGGGTTTAGACTAACTGCAATCTCCTTAACTCAAAATCAGTAAGAGATAAGAACAGGGAATTGTAGCAGTCCAATCTGCTGCTCACCAAAGCATTTGGTATGTTTTAAGGTCTAGAAGGGGACAAATTCTGTAGAGATCTCTCGCATGAACTCTGGTGGACTCTGACCTGAGACACAGAGTCTGAGAAAGTGAAATTGGTATTGAACACCACTCCGAGATTCCTGACATTTGGTGCTGGTGACACCAGAATATGCATTGAAAAGTGAGGAAGGAGTTGTTTACAGTTTTTGGAGCCTATTCTGTTTTACTCAAGAAGCTACACCTTTTCAACTCTAGCTTCCCAACTTAGTCTCCTTCCCTCTCGGTCCCACCCACAAACCTGGTACACTGACCTTGAACGCCCCTCAACTCTCCTTGTAAGAAATGATTTTTGTTACTAGCGCACTGAGTTCCCCTTAGTGGGGAAGATATTGTGCCTGCAAAGTAGTAGATTAGATTAGATTAGATAAAATAATGTCTAAAAGGTGAACTGACCCCATATCAATTTAAATTAGTTTCATAATTTTAAATGGTCATAATGTTAATATTGAAACATTATAAATATTTTAACTGTAGAAATATAAGATGGTGTGAGTATTTTAGTGTTCTATAAGTACGGGGTTTCAAACAAAATAACGGATGAACTATATTTTAGCAGTACATTATTGCTGTAGATAATGTAAGGCAAAACAGGCACACTGTAGGGTTTTGGTTCTTCTGCACACTTCCAGTCTTTGTAGTTCACATTAGCTGACAGTACACATTGAAGATCAAGTCTTTTATCAAGTTGAACAGCAATTGAACTAATGCCAGTGCTGACTTGGAACATTATGATGTAATCAAATGCAATAAAAACAGTGTACATACAGATATCAATATTCTAAATGCCAGACTTTATTGCCATTCATAAAGATAGAGACATTGCAACCAGTGATAAGCATCACTTCAATAATTGACTTTCTTTGTACAACAACTGATATATAGTGCAACTGTATATACATAAACACATTTTGATGTTCAGATTTTTTTACTTTATTGTTTAAATTTATATAAATTAACTTTCAACCCTTCGGAAAGTTTGTGCTTGTGTACGTTTTATTTTTTTGTACATTTAACGAAATAAATAAAAAATTTACCAAGCAAATAACAATAAATATCATCTGGTTCTGTTATGTAATATACCTCTATAACAACCTACCTTATGGATCTCTACTGCTTTGAGAAACTCTTCTGTATCAAACGTATGCTGTATGATGAATTTGGACCCATGAGCCATATGACAACAGACACATGTCAAAAATGCAAAAGCATGGCTGTTGGCGGCCCAAATATGTCAGGGTTCCTGGAACGAATGTTAAATAGTTCATAATAAAAAATGAAAATGTGAACACTTTCTACAAACTCTGCAAGTGATAATTACTCAATATTTTACCTTTTTACCAGAAAATGTTTGTATTCTCATTTTGTGAAATTGATAAGTTAGAGTGAAATAATAGAGACTGTTAAACTGTAGAAAAGTCAGGTGATAATAGTTTACTTTCATACTTCACACGAATGGAAATTATTTATATTTGTGTTTCTAGTCTTTATTTCCCAGTTTCTGGACCAGTGTGCCTGCTTGAACTGAATTTTTCTAAGCAGTCATGAATTGTGACCTTGTTGGGACCTTTAACACACAGCAAGATAAGCTATATGACCTTTGACATAGGAAAACTGTTTGAAGGTTACACACTTTTAATGGCATTTTTTGGAGATGGTTGGGACAGTAACACACTGTCAAGCTTCTTATTTCTACTGTTACACAAGTTTATGTAAGGCATCTCAAGGTAACTGGAGGCAATGCATCTGTGATAATTCATTTGTTGAACGTTTCTGGATGGTGAAATACTGATGTACATGACAACCCTAATAGTGCATGCTCACTGATAGACGCGTCTTTATTCAGGTGGCCATTTGGAAACCACAGAGGAACTTTGGAGCAGGAAAAATATTTCATTTATTTATTATATAAGTGACTTTTATTTAATGAAATAACTTTTTAACTAGTTCTTAAGATGGAAAAGACAAAAAGAGTTCAGTTTGTAAATGTCTGCCTTTACCATCAAGTGATAATGAAGCAGACAGGGACACTGTTGATAAAAGGCATACTATAAAAAATGTTAGTGCTGAAGTTGAAGATGATATACTTAACTGAATATGTGAAACCCCTTGCCTTTACCAGGGAGGGCTGCGTGATTATAGGTACACACATAAGAAGGGTCAGCATTGGGTGGAGAAGGCGACAGAGTTTGAAATGACTTAAGAGTTAATTTTCACTTTTTGGTTTTTTTACCAGCACTAATGCATCATTACCAGTTAAAACCCAGCTATTTGTGCTTAAATATCTATGTACAGCCATGACATACATTATGTCAGTCACAAAACAAGCTGTGTGCCCCAGATTTATGTAATTGTAAAAGGATGTTGTAATAAATAGTGACTTGCCCCACTGCATACCTTCAGGCCAATGTGTGTGCTAATGAAGTAATAAATGTGTGAATATATAGTGTATGTATAATTGTATTGTAGTCATTATGATGATTGTGACAGGAACCCTCTGTACAGTTGAAATTACAGGCAATATGCATGTGTTTATTTTTTGCTGTTTACAGTGGAAGACCAACAATGGAGGTGGAAAAGTTGGCAAACCAGATTTAGGAAGTTGACTGGCCACAGGTCTGGAGACGGGGCAAGGGAGCTGACTGACTGGGACAAATATATACTGGAGAAGTTACAGTTCCTTGAAAGACATTACCCAAGACACCAGTCGACAGACTGCTTCAGGTACTGTCCAAATGTAATATCATTGTAATTGCCTATTTTGTAGAAGTGGTTTTGTCTCTCTTCAAAGTAACTGTCAAGCAGGAAATTAAAAAAAATAAGAGAAGCCCGCTGCCAGTGGTACTGTTGGCATATGTGTTGGTTATTGGTGATATTTAACATATTTTATATTTTGAGGCTTTGAACAACTGCTGTTATTACTGGTGGTCAATGTGATGTTTCATCTTTACATTTTTAGTTACTGTGTTGCTGCTGACGAGATAACTGCTTTATACTCCTATCTTATTTTCAGTGTTCTACTTTTGGTCCTTTGGGTATACCTTTGTTCTGAGTTTGGAGTTTTGGTCTCAGGATATGTCAATTGCTGGCACTTTTCACATGTAACTGTAACAGTAAAGGTTTTAAGTTTCCATTTTTGTACCTGCTCCAAAGTTCCCCACAGTTTTGGTTACCTGAGAGGCTTTATAAATATGTTGAATGTAACCCCTGTTTGCCAGTACTTCTGTTATTTGTAACTTTTTGTTGTGAGTAGTTTTTATTATTTTTTCTTATGTTTATTTTTTTTTTGTTATTTTTTGATACATCTGTAGTCTATTATTGTTCAGTATTAAGTTATCCACTTATATTTTTTGTCATTTTTTGTTATGATTTTTCAGCCTATATTTGTAATGAATTGTGCTTCCATTTTCCTGTGCATATTTCCTGTGTTATATTTTATTTATTTGGTCCCCTTTTGTTGTAACTGAATAAAAGTGTTATAAACATACATTTGTCATTTCATAAATTGTTACAGTTTACCAGCATTTAACTTTTATTGTGAATTATCAGTTCAAATTTGGACCATAGTGAGACATCCCTGAGTCGTCAATGTAACCTCTTAAGTTGACTTTATGTGCACATGAAATTATTTTTCATATCACACTTGGTCCAGCCTAGTGGTTGCACAGAGACTGAGTGTTGTCTCAGGTTGTTAGCATATTATTTGACCTTAAATTCACCTGTGCATTGAAATGTGCTATTACGTGGAACAGGAAAAGAAATAGCCACAAAGCAAATGTTTTTATTAAATGAACGATAATTTTAATGTATGTCAACAAACCACTGATTTGTTTTAAGAAATATAATTACTGTCTGCAGTTTACAATAACAAATTGTCCATCAATTTAATTCATTAAGTCCACAAACAAACTAGATCATATCAGCCTGCCACGGAACAGCCCCAACAGGGTTATTGTAATAACGTTTCAAAGAAGTGTCTGGTTGCCACTGTAGCATTATTGCCCTGATCTGCACCACCCAGGTCAGCCAGAAGTTTTCATTGTCTCCAAGCACCATTTGACCTTTTCGTCTGTGAGTCCTTGGTTATCTGCCCTGTAACATGTCTGTATAATGCAATGTCACACAAGCAAGAACAATTGATGTCACATTGTGTGACTCTTGTGCCATTGTTGTCAGTAGGGATCACAAATGATTGGCCAGGATCCCAAAAGTATTTTCGACCACACATCTTGCTCTTGACAGCAGTCGTTATGTTTCCCATTGTTAAGATTTTTTCCTTAGATTAAATTAATTATCCAAGTCTTAAATGCAAGGACTAAGGCATCATCAGTCACAAAGAAATATGCTGTTTGCCTGTCATCCCCTTGGTAATGGATCTGCATATGGAAAGCCTATGGCCCCATCAATGATGCTCTCCTTCAACTGACAATCATTGAAGATCTGGGCATCAGATAACGACCCATTACTCCCCACATCTATCCATAGAAATTTGCAATAAGCATTCACCAGAGCTGACATTAGCAATGAGTAGAAACCCTTGTGGTTTTAATACGTGGACCCTGACTATGGACACATGTTTTACATCTGGGCTCCCAAAGCATGGTGAAAGTTTCATCTTTGGCCAAACTGAACTGACTTCTCATACTTCTGGGATAGCTGGACAATTCAGCTGCTTCTCTCTGTAACATTAGAACATTACCCCAAAGACCTCTGGCACGAAGAGTGAGATTGTGTTGTGTGGCACACTGTAACCATACATCATAGTCTTGTAGGAGAACCCTTTGGACAAGTATGTCAAGGTGATGGCCATCTGTAACCTAGCTGGCATTGGCAAAATGGTGTCCTCTCTTTCTGAATTATTGGTCCAACTCTTTCAACCATCTCTCAGAATAATTCTGCAAGCAGTCTCTCCAATTCAGCAACTGGACCATTAGCAACCCATACCACCCAAAGTAGTGGCCCTCAAGTATCCAGTTTCGAACTCAAAACTGTCCCCGGTGCCTACATCTTCCATGATGGTCAAAATCAAGATGAACAGCAACATTTTGCATAAGTCTATCATTTTACAGTTGCAGAACCCCAACAAGCAGTCGTAATCTGTCAGCTGGCTGGATAGTTATAGTGATATTTTTCATTTGATCTGCCAAGAAGAAATAATGGTTGTCCACCGTGATGCATGGTTTAAGGTTTTATTGTCATTTGGTCATCACTCTGTAGCTGCGACACAAGTGTCAGTCACAATAAGATGATAGTTGCACAAAGATTGTTGACTGAGAGGCAGCCTCCATTATCCTCCTGTCACCTTATGTAGCTGTTGGACAAAACAATGTTACTGAAAGAATAGAGTCATAACCTTGAACAGGTGTGGCACCACAGTACTTTACCGCAATCACCGATAAGGACAATAGCATACCTTGTGCAAACTGGCTTTCACCATACTTAAACCTTGGAAACCACTGTGACAACACAGTAACCAGCCCATGGGACAACCATCACAAATGGTCCCTGGGAGGCCCATTCACACAATAGGTGCTATATTATCCATGGTGGTCCGCATTTTGTAAAATGTCCTGGTACTTCAACTCCAGTCCAAAGTTTGTATCGTTCAATGTTAATTTCCTTGCACATCCCATGGAAGTTCAACATTTCTGCCTCATAATTTGGTACCATGGGGATGCGCATATGAATGTGATCATGCACAGATGAATTTCTTGCTATGGTAAGTGAAGGTGTAGGCCACAGTGTATAAAAGGTTGTGACTCGGTTGTCTTTTGGTGTAATACATGTAATAAATGGATGTTTTACCACTGTGTCACAAGTTCGCATACTAACCTCAGACGGTAGTTGAAAGACAGGAGTATTTTTCCCAATGCCTATGATAGTGAATTATGCTGCCTGTAGGTTTGTTACACCAACTCTTGGAAGATATGAACTGTCTTTGCAGGTGGTTCTGCCGCCTCAGAAAACCTGTAACTGTGGACTGTACCAGCTGTAGTTTGAATAGGGCATAAGTTTTGCATGTGTCTCAAAGAGCAAAAAAATATGAAATCTATTGTAAAATATTAGACAGTAAACCCTTCATGTATACAATTTTTTAAAAAGGTAGTGCAAAAGAGAAAAATTGATAGAGACATCCATTTAATATATTTTATTTACCGTATCAGATATTTATAAAATAGCTTTTTAGAAATGAAAAATATAGGTTATAGAGGAAATTCCTACCTGTCAAGAATTTCTTTCGAAAGATGTAAATGGAAAGGTTACCAAAAATATTAAAATATCAAACAACAGGAGCACTGGCAGAGCACATACCTCTGTCAAGGCATGCATGATTTTTAAATGGTTTAATAATTAGTAAATAGCAATGCAGATCACTGTCAATATTTCATAAGATCTGGACTAGATCCAGACCTTTTTCTCATTTTTTTTCATGAAGATCCAACCACTAGTATTTGCATAATCCGGCTAACATACAAGCAGACAAAATAAAACAGACAAACAGATCATGAACTTCATGGTTAATGCAAACAGGTCCTTCACCATATACATTTATAATGTCATTACCTTATCTGTGTGGAGTTGTAAAGGACATTGTAATGAGTCAGTGGTACACCTTTCGACCTTCATGTCGTTCCACTGGTGTAAAATAACACCATCACATCACTTTTAAGGTTGAATTCCATTGTTTCTAAAGCTTTCCAGTGAGAGGCATCATCTCTGCTGAGTTGTTCAAATGATGTCAGTTGATCTCTTTGTGAACAGACCACTATTTCCTGAAATTGTTACACGATTAAAATAGCAACTAAAGGACATGTCAATCTACTTCTAGCACTGGTATTTGCCGGATGGAAATATGTTTTCAAATTGACACATCTGTATTTAAAGGGAACAAAATCACTCAGAGAACAGTTACCTCCTCCAAAGCAAATTGGAAAATTAAATGCGATATAAGTTGGACGAAACCTATTTTCTATTTTTTTTTCATGAAGTTCCAATCAGTAGTATTTACATACTTTTGCTTACAAAGAAATAGACAGGTAAATGGTCATGGACGTTATACCTTCTTTGTGGCGGTACCTAGCACATATCAGTTGCTAGATTATGCAGTGTAATGACCTAAATATAATAATTGTTCTCAACATCATATGTTGTATACTTTTCTTCACATATGCAACTGGCAAATTTCTCTCAATCTATATAAAATACTAAAGAACTGCCCAGACGACATTCAAAATTTTAAAATAAATTTAAACTGAATCCTGACAAAATTGAGTTAATTTTGGCTCCAAAACAATAGTGAACAACTCCTTCCTCACTTTACAATCAATATTCTTGGTAATCAGGTCTCGCCAGCACAAAGTGGTGAGCAGTAGATTGGACTATTGCAATTCCCTGTTTGTATCACTCACTGATTTTGAGTAAAGGAGGCTGCAGCGGGTTCAAAACTCACCTGTTTCCCTAAATTATCCCACATTACCCCTCAAATGGCAAAATTCCATTGGCTTAAGCTCCTTCATATCCCTACTTTTGACCGTAGAGTTCATAAATCAAACAAACACTTTTCTAATTCTTTTAGTCACTATGCCACAGTTCTATGGAACTCCAGTTAGACATATTAGACGTAAATTGGAATTCCCGAACCAGTTTTGAAATCAAACCGACCTTAAACTGTGTGATGTTCTTTGTGGCTTCTTCCACTGTTGCTATCTTATCATTGGTGGTGTATATGAATTTGGCTCCAGAATGCACCAATTGCTCCTTTAGTTCATCTATAGGAAGATAAAGCTTAACTAGTTAAAATATATCTTCCTAAACAGTGTGTTTTGCGAATATTAAAAACTTCTTGTTTATCTTTTTATTTTAAAATTTAATTATGCTTAAACTCTGGACTGTTCATAGAGTACACTGCAAACACATCTCCCTTCTGTACTCCCAGTTTGACGAGTCCACTGGCAACTCTTTTCATTATATCAGTGAATTCATTGTAAGTATACGTTTTCCCAGAAATGCCATCAATCTGTGAAAAATGTAATATGAGCCCAGATGTAACCAATATATAAAAAGTGTATTTTTGCATGTTAAACATTTGTTTATGTCAAAAGTGTTTAGGAATGGACATTCAACAAATAAAAATTAATAAAAATGCTTGTAATATCTGAAATATCTCAAAGGGAGATTTTTAAAATAATATTAAAATTCATGAAGTTTACTTTTAGTAGACACTCAAGACAGAAAATCATTTAAAAGTCATAATTGTATTTTACAGAAACTTCCAAATAGTAAAATTTCTGCATCTAGTCAAGATATCAAAGTAAATTGTTTGGTGGAATGGTCGCATTTTATTTACAAGCAGTTGTAACCAGTTAACCAGTTGACAAATGATAGCAAATTACCATTGCGATTTTGTTCCCATGTTCAGAAAAATATTCAAAAAACTTCTGATGGACAGCAACATCTGGAACAGGGAGTGGCTGAAATAGGCTTCTGAGTGGCATAGCTATCTTGGATTTTAATATTTTTCTCTGAAAGTAAAATAACGATTTTATCACAAAATTAACACATCAGTACATTATTTACAGAAAATCATTTCATTTCTTATACATGATGAGACCATACATATTTGTACGAAGATGAAATTCCTTTAAACTAAGTAGGTAAGTTGATACTTAGTTTCTCAGGTGATAAAGCATGACCAAGGTAATATAGTACTGACTGAACAAAGTCAGAACGTCTTGAGTAGGATTTTATACTTCATTTCATATCTACCAGGTTTCGGCAATCGATACACTCCACAACAACTTCAATTAAACTGACCATAATTAACCAAATCTTTCCTATTGTAATATTTTCGCGTATATCAGTTCTATTAATACCTGGGCTTCCGGGGATTACCCTTTAGCTCAGCTGGTTAAAGAGCTAGACTTGTCTTTATATCTGTGTGTAATCAGAAGGCTGTGAGTTCGAGACACAGGAGAACCAGTCAATAATTTCTCCCTTCCCACTACACTATGTTCATAACAAGTAGTGCATTTTCTATCCATTCGAGTGTTCATCAGAAATTTATAAACATAGGAAATCACAGTAAAAGCACAATGTGCTGATGCATATGCAAGCTTAGTTTTATAAAATAAAATAATGTCCATACCCAACACATATTTGTTAATCTAATGGATAAAATGCTAAAATATTTCATCAAAATGATTGCTTTAGTTTTATTATCCTTCACCTTGTTTTAATCACCATTGAATACAAAAGCTTCAAATTTTAAGTTGGGATTTCTCTACCATGTTTTCAGAACGAGCAGAAGATCTGTAATACCTTCCTTATGATGTATATAATATACCTAGTAGCGTACATAATTCTTGAAATATTTACAAAAAGATTTAATTTGACACTTATTAATTTCCAATGGGTAATAATCTAATGAACACTGGGACCTTGTCACTTTGTAAGGCTCCATACTATTTTTGTCTGCAAAATACATCAGTATATGTATAAAGGTCGGTTTTCAACCTCACTTATCAATCTTGTCATGATCTCTGAAATTCTTGAAGGTTAAACTTCATGAACGCTTGTAATATAACAGTAACTTATAATTCCCCTCTTTTATAAAGGTCTGCCCACACCTAGAGGTGTTTGTATCCTTCTTACTTTTAACAATTTTCTAACTATTTTAACGTAAAGAGGATAATGAATATCCACAGAATAAAGTAAGTCCAAAATTTATATGTGATTCCAATTTTCAAAGAACTAATAAACATGTTCATAAACCCACTTTTGTGAGATAGTTGTGCACACCTGAGCATTCCGCTATTGATTCTGACTCCTCACATAGAATGAGGTCTGTTATTATTTTAATAGCCTTTAAAAGATCACTTTAAATATTACACAATCAACAAAAATTATATGAACATACTGGTATGATACAACCCTCATTAATCACTTTGATGGTTACTGCATTAGAGAGTTAATGATTTTAGTACCTGCTCACACAGGTGCGTTATTCATAATAAATCGTAACCTAGTAACAAATTAACCACTCCGTATAGCCATTCAGTCCTCCACTTTCATAATACTCCATGGACATTGGACTCACTCTCAAGACTCAAAATGTGTTGTCAATTAATATCAACTCAATAATATTTGGTGCTCTTATATGAACAGGAAGAGAGTTCCATAAAGTTGATTCATAATAACTGAAATACTTGAAATGTAATATTTGAGGAATCTATAGCATTTTTTAGTTGATAGAGGGGAATTAAGGAACTTTCAATTAAAGAGGGGTAGAAATGAGTTAATTGACAGAGATCTATGCTCGTGAAGTCCTTCTTCAGTTATTTCTGTATTCAAAGGAACCATTTACCATGCATATTTGTCATTACAAATTCAGGAAGCATTGATTTTTCTCTAATGTTTTATTAAATATGTAAGCCATAAATATGTATGAACAGCAGCAGAAGGGTATTTTATAGAGCCTTTGCCCGTTTGTGTCTCATAAATATCCATGCTGAAATAGAGAAATCACATGGTAAAAACTAAGTTTTTTTATATTCACTGGTGCCCTTTATATATTACTGTTATGTTTGTTTGTTTGTTTATTTGGGGTTTTACGTCGCTTTCAACACTGTACAGGTCATATCACGACGGGTAGTTGGAAGGGCAGAGGAAACCAGTACATAGAGTTCGCTAGGGTTGTGTACTGTAAACTGCCGACCAACGGCAAGCAACTACCAGCTTTCCCACTTGAGCCCGTGCGGGGATCGAACCCTGGCCTCAGAGATGGGAGTATTACTGTTATGACTTTGATCGTAAGGTGGCTTTTCATAGACAAAATAAAAAGAATAATGTTCAACTTTTAACTCTTTAATAATGATTTATGTCATTATATACACTTTACAAATGATAATATACGTGTGTTTCCAATATCAGAACCCAAACTCTATCTGTATGATAACTTCATTTAACCATTTAGTACTAACACTGCTGAATCAAATCAATGTCTATATGGAAAATATTTAACAATGTCATAGATTCCCTGGGTAGACTGCATAGTCATTATCTTTGACGACACTGGTAAATGCCAGAAGACATCAGAAGCTACTAGAAGGGTGGTACTGCAATCCCTCAGTGCTTAAAAAGAAATAATAAATTCCCTTACTAACTATACTTGGGGAAAATTAACAATATATTACATTTACTTCAGTTATAGTCTGAATCAATTAATCTGTCTTCAAACTTTAAGGTATGTATTTTACTGGTAACTACTATCTTCTAACCATAATCTAGCAATATTCATAATTACCATACAATTACATAGTATTTTAAACATACTAGGGAATTGTCAAACAGAAGGATCTACAATGACTATACTAAATAAACTACAAATCTTAAAGCTTTAATAAACTAAAGTTATTCTACTTAAACACACTACATGTACTTACAGACATCAAACTTTCCACTTCAAATAAAGCTGAAACTCTCTACACATCCTTTCCCACTGACTTCAAAAACCCAACTCACTTTTACATGTATCCCCATTTCCTTCAACAATTTAATAATAAAAGAATTTTGACCTCCAACAATAACACCTAGTTCAATAATCCTTGGTCAAACCACCTTCAACATTAATCAAGCAACATGGTTTAAACATCATTCACACTGACATGATTTCCTGACAAGTTTGCATGAAACACACTTTAACTTTGTATAAATACACATTATTATAATATATATATAATATATATATATAATATATATATAAAATAAATAAGTAAAATTCAGGTTTGGGATAAACTTCTTTATTCATTCTCTACAACATCACACCTTGTTGATGTACGAGATGGACTTGGGGCCATCACTCCCCTTACATAAACATAAGTTAAGAAACTAAAACACTAAAATACCCTAAATTATGTACCCTTGGGAGGGAGGGAGGGGAATTATTTCTTTCCGATGTTTCCTCGTGTGTGGTTAAGTTTAAAATGAAAGATTCTCCCCAACACGCGGTCAAATATGTGGAGTGCGCATGTGCAGAAGTTGAGGGAAGTACTAAACCCTTCCCAACGAATGATACCACAAACGTTGCATCGTTCTGCTTGTCACATTCCTTGGGGCGTGTGTAAATAAAATAAATAAGTAAAATTCAGGTTTGGGATAAACTTCTTTATTCATTCTCTACAACATCACACCTTGTTGATGTACGAGATGGACTTGGGGCCATCACTCCCCAAACTATGCAAACAGGGATCCAAGTGCATCCGGGACGACATTAGCCAACTTTTCAGAACGCTTCACATAATGTCAAACGGCCTCAGAGCGCCATGCCCCGTGATTCTTTATATGGTGCATCGATACATTATTACTGAAAGCCAGGGTAACGACAGATCTCCTCAATGCGTGAAATGATAAGCCCGCCGTTCTGAGGCCCATTAAGGTCACAATCTTTTGGAGCCTTTGTCTTATATCTCGTTCTGTTAGGACCTGGGACTTCCACATGAGGAGAGGAGACATAGGAAGTGCTGGCTCAGCACGAAAGATGTATACCAAAGCCCTAAAAGGGCAAAGATGGGGTTTAGAATCAATTCTGGGGACCCTGACTACATGTGTCTGATCCGACTGCTGCAAGTTCTTAGCCCATTTGATATAGATGTCTACCCCTGTTAGATGAAATGTAACGTCCGACCAGATTAGCTGACATTGGGAATCGAAGGACGTCTTTCAAGGAGGGATGATATTTGAAATACGCAGACACGTGTAAAACCCCAGCGCGAATGCCACAGCATAAGGTTGGTGATCCGGCAGCGACTGGTTCACTCTGAATAGAGTATCAATGTTATCACGCGAGAACACCCCTTTGGGCTTTGACTGAGAGGGGCGGCGGAGAATTGATCTCCCAAAAGCTTTAAACACGCTATGCTGAAACACTTCAGTAGAATGGCCCGTCATCTGCAAATGGGCTTTCAGGGCGGACACATAGTTAAGAATTGTACGGGGATGTAGCCCCAACTGGGACAAATGTTGTGCGTAAGCCAATATAGAACCTAAGGCTATAATATCAGTAATCCTATGATGGAATGCAAAGGCTAAATAGTCTCTAAATATTCTGATCCTGGTCCTAAGAGTCGCTGGGGCCATAGCTGTGGTGGTTGCCGCGTCATATGCTGCCTCTGCCAACCCCACGGCACGGGCAGCCCCTACAAAGAGAAATCCATATTAAATGCCTCCTTATTTACTTGCTGGATATGAACCTCTTGATGCACCCACTCAAAAGACTGGCCTTCACTTTTAAGACGCGACAGGGCATCCGCCCTGCTATTAAGGGCCCCCGGAATATGACCCGCACTCACAGGGAGGTTATATTTAGCTGCCAGAAACAAGACATTACGAATGCACACGCCCAAAAACTCATCATTTGTACGCATAGTATTGAGGACGTGGACAACTGCCATATTATCCGAATGTATAAAAACGTTATGATTTCGCCAACTGTTTCCCCAATGAGAAATTGCTACATAGACGTTATACATTTCAAAATGAACTATGGAACGTCCTTGTTGGACGTGGTTGGGGATGCATTCAGCATAACCTTCATTTCCCCACACTGCTCCAAGACCTTGTAGGGATGCATCTACAAAAACGTGTAATTTATCATTATCATTAATTATCATAAAGGTAGGGGGTGATGATAATTGGCCAACAACTTGCGAAACCAATATAGATCACGCCGAAATTGTTCACCCAAATTAATAAATGGACCTTTTTGAGTCCTCAAATACCAAAGCATGCGGTTCAAGAATGCCCTTGCTGGTGCAAGGATTTTGGCCATATATAGGAGTTTCCCAAGAAGGGACTGAAGTGTTCGCCTGGAGACTCTGCACTTATTTACGAAATTATCACACAATAGTTGTAATTCATGTAACTTTTCTTTAGTGAGTGAAAGGGTTTTATTTTCAGCAACAACGCGTATACCCATACAAGTCATTATGGTTGTTGGTAATACGACTTTGTCGGGGTTAATGGGCAACCCTAGCTTTTCAATTAACTCATACATGCGACGGAAAACATAGTCTGCTTCACTTTCTTCTGCGCATGCAAATAAGTCATCTATATAATTCCAGATGGTAATTCCCTCTGATCTTAGGATCTTACGAATGGCGTCAGTGATGCGTTGAAAGATGGCAGTGCCATGCACTGCCCCAAAGGCCAGTGATTTGTCAATATAATATTTACCCTCATGACATATTCCCAATTTCATTACGACCACGGGGTCTAAGCGCACATTGCGAAAGGCTCGCTCAATGTCAATCTTCATGATTCTAGGGTTATGTGGGCAATTAATAATATCCTGTATCAAATAGTCCAGGCTCGGGAGGGTGAGAGCAAAGGGCCTACCATCATAATATGCCTTAGCTGTCAATCCGTTAACTGAATCTTGACCACCATATGACAGATCTACTATGATACGCCTTTTATCAATATCTTTTGGTCTGGTCATCAGTGGAGAGACATGGCATCCCGGAACTGGCCATTGGTCCAATGGACCAAGAATGGCGTCAAGTCTGATTTCTTTCCGGAGATATTGGTTAATGTCTTCCCTGTATTCAATAGCAGAGGCGTGATTGTCAACCATTTCTCTATTAGGACCTTCAGAAATTCTACCCAAAGGAAAGCCATAGACCAAAAATTGCAAAAGACGTCGATCCTTATAACAATCGACATATTCTGCCCACTTATTAAGATTCATATGGGAAGCCACTGGTATGCGAGCCCCATCACAATTATATACTCCACTCCTCCTTATATGCTCTGCCGCCTTAAAATATTCATCTACGCTATTAATTGCCCCTTGACCATTTAAGTGACAGAGGGGGGGGTAATTCAGTTGTATTATCCCAGTCCTGTACAAATCCTACACATTCCTTTATGTGTGAAGGGATGTAGGTACACCTAGGGGCTATCAATGTATTATCTTATGAACAATCATACTGACCAAAATTATTATTTTCTGAAATATCACTGTAATTACAATACTTGTGAACCCAACCCGTCCCATGTTGCTCTTTATTCCCCACCCCACATTTAGCCTTATCAATGACTGGAAACACATTATTACTATCTGTATGAGACTGATTATTAACTACATAATTACTGTTATTAATGATATCTCCTATACCATGTAAACTTACTCTATGGTCATTAAAATTGTCAACAGAAACACAATTAGCCTGCAGCCAGGCATGGCACTTATCACTATCAAAATCGACGCAACACTGATGCTGCGTGTCACAATTCGCAACACAGTCATAGTCACTATAAAGATAATCTTTATTGAAATCAAAACTCAGGTCAATGCGTCGACACCTGTCTCCAAGACGGTAAGGGCCCCCACATTCAGGGCTTTCACTACAATGAGACCAATCACATATCCTCACTTGTGGATCATTACATTTAGGCACACACACATCAAAACTAACAGTGGGAGAAGAATCCATTCGATTCTCCCTCACAAAATCACATGACTTAGGCACAAATTCCTTTGCAAACACGTTCAGCTTTGTGAATGACTGGGCCGGAACAAAAGAAGGGGCATCGACGTTCCATACATGCCGAGTGCCCTTGTGTCTTGGCATAAACTCTCATGCATAAACGTTCAACCCAGTCCCAGCAGTTTCAACAACGTTCGTCAAACATACACTGTCAGCAGCCCACTCGGCTGATAAAATATGAGCGTCATTACATGTTAGGCCGAGTCCTGTCTTGGAAAGAAGATGTCGTAACGACGAAAAATTACCATCAATGTCCAGTCCAGTCCAATGATCGTTCCATATCCGAACAAATTGGCAGTTGTCCGGGAGATCCTATTTCTTGCGTGACGATTGCTCATGAGTGTATGTGAGTCCCGTTAGTGGGTCCACATGCTGATCCCCAGTCTCTCTACATGTACCCGTGCGAAAAAACTTACAAACCAATTTTCTATCACTTGGCGCCTCCTATATGCGGCTACCTGGTTTTGTGCGTCAGGTTGCTAAACATAGCTGCATGGGTCTGAGTAATGCGTCGTTGTAAAAGTGCACCTCTATCGGACCACGCGATTTCACCATCCTCAATGGAATGCATGGATGAAATGAAGGCCCCTCTTGCTACGTGCCAGGAGGTCGAGTCGGCCAGTTTCATCATATCATACAATTCTGCAAGCATGTACTGCCTTGTGAGTGAATCCAGGGTGTCATTAACATTTTTGATAAATCCCATTACAAATTGAGTCATGTTCAGTTCATCAAAAGGAAGACGCCTACGGGCTGAACCTACTAGAATCCCTTCATTCGGCCATCTCCTGTAAGACACTGAAGTTGGGTTGTCTGTGGTGTTATAACGCCCTGAGCATTTGCGCTTACCTTGCAAACTCTCCAACTTCGTCTCCATGTCCAGTTGCTGCACCCTCTCCGCGACAAGTGCTTGTATACGCGGGTCCATCTTCCAACTGTCATCCGACTTCCCCTGTTGGTTAACGTTACCTTGTACCGCCACAGCTTCCAATGGAGGTGGATTAGCCCAGTTCACTTTCTTCTCGTTGCCCATATTAGCTACGTTCTCATTCCGCAGGAAATCCATAAGATCTTTTTGGTCGTCCCCTGCTGGGACCTGAGGAAGGTCGGGCTGTGCTTCTACTGTCCAGAACTAGGTTGCTTGGGCAGGGGGCATTCCTAACCCAATATTGCCCAGCTCTTCTAGCTCTTTCTGCGTCAGCAGACCCGCCTCACCCAGTGTCATTGTCTCTGTTGGCTTTTGCTTCCCTCTCCTGCTTCTTCTTCTTGCGTTGTTTGAGGTCGGCATCCGACTCTGGTGCCTCAAGGTCACTCCCCACTATCTTCGGTTTGCGTGTCTTGGGCCTCACTCCGCCGACCGCACCAAATAATGGTTCACTTGCGGGTAGTTGTATACCACTTACGAAACAATCTGAGTCTGTACTGTTCTTAGCTTTCCCTTCCAGGGACAACAATCGTGTTTCAATGGTGCCCAATTTCGATGACACACTGTCGACTGCGGACATTAATTTGTCAATCATTGCCACCATTGGTTCAGCCTTGTTGGAATTTGTCTCCTGTGGCGTTACAGTGCACGGGTTGTCTTGCACGCCGACTTCCCTACGCGACACCACTTCATTAGGGTTATCAGGCTTACTCATAATTATTTTTGTTTTTTCACGTGTCCTCATAACGCATGCCCCTGCACAAAGGTTAATTCCCCTCCAAAGTGAGATATATCCAAGCTAAAGTGTGTAATTAGTTATCAACAAGAACTATCCATGTCTGTTTAACAAATTGGTACTTTAAAATGTCCTGACACTTCAACAACACTATATCTCCGTTAAAACTATGAATTATTTCTTTCCGATGTTTCCTCGTGTGTGGCTAAGTTTAAAATGAAAGATTCTCCCCAACACGCGGTCAAATATGTGGAGTGCGCATGTGCAGAAGTTGAGGGAAGTACTAAACCCTTCCCAACGAATGATACCGCAAACGTTGCATCGTTCTTCCTGTCACATATATACCACTTTAAACAACTGATTGTGTTAAATAGAATTTAAGAAAATATGATTATAATATTTATATTCATTTAAAGTGACTACATTACCAGAACAAGTGTGACCAGGGTTTAACGTTAGGTCTTTATCAATATTAAATAACAATCCTAGTCCCTCTATATATAAAACACATGATTCTGACAGTCATTTATACACAATGCTGCATTAATGTACTTTAAAGGTCACTGACAATACTGGACTATATATATCAATACACACCTAGAGAAACTTACAAAATCTTTAATTGGTAAATATAACAAAAGTGGAGAGACTTGTACACAGTGTAAAGAATGTCATGAACTGAGTGCACTGAACTGACAGAAGTCAAGTTTCTAGAGTCCATTGAAAATACACAAACATAATTCAAATTGTAACAATTACACAGTTTTTTTTTATTTTTTTGTGTATGGATTTATTTTATCTATTATTTATACAAACTGGCGGGTAATAATCGTAACCCAACCCCCACCCCCACCCCCCACCCCGATAAAACATGTAGAAAAATATATCACATTTAAAAGGACGTGATGAAATAACAATGTTAATTTCTTACTGGATATATTTTTGTAATGCATGTCATTCAGGAAGTTTTATGGTGTTGTTTGTGTTTACAAATTTATGCCAATTAGTAATGTTTTAAGTGGGTGATTAGCATGGGTCATCATGCTGCTTCAGTCCTGTCTTTGGGACCCCACATTTAGGTGTTAGTGGGACTGCACCTTTACGATATCTGCACCTTCATGAGTATCCAAAGGCATATCACTACGCCCTATCACCTGTGTTCTGCACATCTTTGAACAGGGGGATCTATGCACGTCGACTTTTATTTACTTTGATGAAGCTTTTCATTGTGTGGACTTTTCTGCTTGTTTATTAGCGGTTTAGTTTTTATTTTAATTATGTCAATGCGTTGTGTGTCTCTTGGTAATAATATAGTGTTACTCGCCACCAACAGGATAAAGGTGCTGTAAGCTGGATGAGCAAACCCTCCTATTAATTTGCCTTCTGTTATTTGCCTCCTTCTCCAGTGTGTGGGATATGAATTTGGGGCCTGCTAACTCACAGCAAGGCTTCAGGACTTAGTCCATAGGCAAATATGTCTGTGTAACATTACGGGTTGCTTAACCCTGGCTGGTTGTTATGTAGGCTGTGTGTTATAATATTAGTGTACTAATGTTTTCCGAAAATTTAATGCTCCCATATATGCTGAATATTGGGAGATTTTGTTGGAGACCTTTGATTGGACTGAATAGTAATGACAAGATATCTTTAAGTGTGGAAGACCATTTAAGGCTATATAGTCATTGGACTTCTTAAAGCCCATCTATATTTATATTAATAAAAGGTTTTGTGACCAAGTCTTAGTTAACCAAATTGAAATATACAGCACAGGGGTAAAGTGAGTGTATTAGCAACAACAACTTGAAAGTTTCAGAAGTAGGTTGAGCCGGTGCCTGACAGATGCAAAGATAGTTCATATGATAAGTTATTTATAACTTTCCTTCTGGGTGTAACTGGGTATAATGAGAAGCAGGTGTTAAGTTATCTAACTACATTATTTTTAAATTATTAAATAATCACTAATCCACCAGTTGGCACTAGACTGAAATTTGGCATTAGCATTTAGACATTATAATTGAAAGAGTGTAGTCAGGTCTTCTTTTCTGTGGAAAACCTTCGACTTGATTTGCTGCTTTTCCAGTGTCCACTCAAAGAATGACAGAAGTAACAAAGCCCAATCATGGAATCTATTTTTAGAACAGCCATATTTCTTATATTTTCTTATACTTTCTTATAGTTATATTTCTCAGCTCTGTACTGACCTCAAGTGATCTGCATTTCATTTTTAAGGTGCATTTGTGGTTGAATGTGCTTATAGTTTTAATACGATCCGCTCAATTCAATATGTGCTAATTAATGGGGAATTGTAACTAGGTAGAACACCATTGACAAAATATGGACACTGTTTTCAAGATGTGGTGAATGTTCTTATGTGTTTGAAAAACTTGCCAGGAGGGCTCTCATATGCTAAAGTAAAATATCCACTCAAGAAGTGTGAATATTGAAGTAGTATCATATTATGGGACCACTCAATGTTAAACGTTCATTTCTTACATTTGAGGTCAATTTATGGAACCATAACGGCCAGATCATGAACCAAAATCGAGATACATGTTGGTACAACCACACGGAACAGTGTGAATGGGCCTGTACAAAAAATGTGATATATCATACCAAAGCGGCATGGCAATCATGACTTCATGAGTTATTAAAGATAGAATTTTATTATCTTAGTGGGGCTTGACATAAATCTGGGCACTAAGTCTATTTTTATACAACTACAATGTCGTAATTTTAATTTTAAAAATGTGGAAACATTCACTTAATCATTCAGTATGTGCTCCATTAAATTTAATCATTCACTATGTGCGCTGTTAAATTATAGTCGATCAAAAAATCATAGCTGATTGTCTAGATAAGTGTGAACTTTGCATTAAGTGCTAGATACTTTATTTATTTTAATCAATTAAGAGGGAACTTATCTTGATCAATACTCTGCTCGGTTACCTGTTCTTGCCATATGGAGTTTAAAAAGACATAACATTGTAAACAGTACCTTTCATATATAGGAAATGAAAATGAAATGCTGTTCACTGTGGCATGAATAGCGTATGAAACTTTCTGGCATTATGGTATATAAAACTAATCAACACATCGACAATATTTGGGAAAGTGTACTATATTGCATCAGATGGTCGCAGAAGTAAGACTTTATATATTTTATTCATTTCGGGTTTTATGACGCTTTCAACACTGTATAGGTCATATCACGGTGGGTAATTTTGTGGGCAGAGGAAACCAGTACATACACTTGGTCCGGGTTCTGTACTGTAAACTGCCAGTCATCGGTAAGCAACTACACAGGTGGTCACTGAGATAAATGGTCATAGAGATAAACAGTCTTCAAACATTATCACATAAAATGGTTACAGGGTTTAAATAAGAATATAACACAAACTAAATATCATGGTAAGCATTGTTTAATTGTATTTTGTTATTTACACTACCTAGATTTAAAACGTTTTGAGACTGCTTATCTCTATGACCCTTTCCACTTAAGGTCTGGGGTTTGAACTGCTGACTTCAGAGATGGGAGGCAAGTGTGTTACCACTGCACAACCATTATCCCTGGCAAAACTAATGATAGACAAAATTTAATTGTTTTTGCTATTTTTCCAGACAAATTACAAGTTTTGTACAAAGTTGGAGAGTCAACATTATTTTATCATCTTTTTAAGAACTGAAAGAATAATGAATATGATTTTTGACAAACATTCATAACTTAGGTTTGTTTATATGCATATTAAGTCATAAGAAATATATCTTAAAAGTACACTTAAATCAAGCCTATATGGGCTTTGTCTCCAAATTTTGCCAGGGTATGTTGAGAGACCAGTAACTTTGTGAACAGCGCCTGTGAACAAAACCATTTTTGATGGATGCTGTTTACTGAAGCCCGAAAACATTCTGTTTATTAGTGACAGTATTTGATAAGAAGTGATAATAGGTACCAAAGCAGAACATACTGACAAAAAGTCAGAGTTATAAATTTGCATGCAGCACAACAAAGTAACCACACTTTTTGAACAAAATTTATATGGGGGATAATATATTTCTTACATAAGATTGTCATCCAAATTAGGCAACCATCCCCCATTTTGTTTATATGTTGTATTGGTTTATAAAGTCAAAGTTGAGGTTAGACAACAATTCCACAACAGGGATCTTATTGCACTCAGTGTTGCCGCTTGCAATTATATTATGTTAACATCTATTACTTCCCATAACAGTATAGCACAAACATCAAATTGGCACACAACAGAGTATAGTATAGTAATTGATGATTGGTTATAACTTGTAATTCTCATGCATTTAAGGGAATGGACAATACCAACTGAAGTAGATACTAAGGCACCCAAAGTAATGAGAGAATTAAACTGATTGTTTTTGGAAATTTCTGTGGGCATTTTATACATTTTGTAACAAGTCAGGGCACTTCTTCCAAGTAGAATTTATGTAATTTCCTCTTAATATTTTCTCAAGGAAAGTGCACAGCTGGACATAGAGATAAATGGTCTTCAGACATTCGTATGTCGTAGTGTTACATGTACAAACAAGGAAATTGCACAAACTCAATTACAAATGTCATATTAAGCTTTCTTTTAAGGGTATTTTGCTATTTGGATTGTGTAATTTGGTTTTGCACCACTTAAACCCTAGTCACACTACAGGCGGATTAACTCTGGTTATAGGCATTGGACAAAATGCCCCTGTCCTTCAACATCCTTCAACTGCTGTCCAAGTTTTGTATTTGACCTTATGACACAGTGGGAAAAATTATCATGAACATTCTAAAGAAGTTTTAAAATGTTTTAAATGTCTGCCTCTGGGCATGAGCAGACAAATGTGAGCATGCACAGATGAATTTCTTGCTACAGTAACTGAAGGTGTAGTCCACAGCGTCTATAAGGTTGTGACTCAATCATGTTTCAGTGTAACATGGCGAGGTAAGGTGAGAAGAAGTAAATCAACATTTCCCCACTGTAGTTGATGGACAGGGGTGTTTCGCCCTACACCTATGACCATGAGTTCTACCACCTGCAGTGTGATGGAAACATCAAATCTCAGAAGAGATGAGGCATCCTTGGCGGTGATTCTGCCACAGAGTAAAACCTCTAACTGCATGGCGTACTGCCTGTACTGTGACTGGGGGAAGATATGCAGTTCTATGAAAACTATTTATCTTCATATTCATTCCTCCTGTGTTGAAATATTGAAATTCTAGTGAAGAGTTTTGAGTAATATATTCTGATATTGGCCAAAACTTACTGATTCGCAATTCTGATATATTTATTTGAGTTATGTAGACTGACAACGAAACAGACCATTGGTGTGGGCTGAAGGTAACAAGGATTTTGTAGTTAAGTTGTGCAAAGTTATGGTGGGAGCAACATAGATATTATGTCATTTCAAGTAACATATACATGGACACATTGTTTATGTGTGGAAAATCTAGACAGGCAGTGAGGAGGGGGAAATGGGATATAAAACACTAAAGTAAGGATCTTTACTTTGATGGGTTTGGTTACATATATCAATAGATGTAAGACATATAAAACGGTAAAACATTACAATTGTATTGATTGGTTCCTGTTTGTGTGCCAATTTACGGAATCTGCTAAAATACCAAGTATATTTCTATTAGAAAGTTTATATGACTATTTTTTTTCAAATATATAGATAAATGTTATTTTCCTTTGGACTTACCTTCAATTTAAGAAAAGGATTTATCCTGAACCTTGAATACAAAAGAAATATTTTATGTCACAGCTATAAACCATCTGATAGTTCTTTATACCTTATCTCAACCAGTTCATCCATGTCACTAATGTTAGACGTCTTTAATGTTAGACGAGTTGTCATTATATTTCCTTAATAATAAGTAAACCCTGTTTTACATATTTCAGTGTATATGTGTCTCTAACGTTAGTGACAGGGGTGTACACTCGTTTCAAAATAGGCAGAGCAGAACAGATATAAACTTTAAAGTAGACAAAAAAAGACAATTTGAAGTCAGCCTTGTGTAAGATTCATTTTTCTGTATAATTTGGAAAAAAATTTACCAGTAAAGGCATTTTGCAACATTCCCCTGGGGGACAAGGCGAGAAATAACACTAGATATTGGGATTAATATATGATTTAATTCTACTAAAATTCTTGTAAGACAACAGTTTACATTAACAGTTTAATACTTGAGAATTTATCATGACACAGACAATTACTAGCATATTAGTCTGATTATTTACAAGTTCGTGTTAAACTCTGATCTTGACAAATTACAGAAGCAAGGTCACTTACAAACAGCATAAAGAAAACTATTAGCATGATAATCTGACAGTTTACAGAACGTCATGATCGTTTGACCTTGATCAGTCACACAAGCCAAGGTGACTGGTGAAAAACAAGACAAAGCCAAAGAACCCCCCGAGCTTAATAATTACTAAATAGTTACATAAAGCCCAATACCAATCTAAATGCATGACACTAAGCAGCTGAGGGGAAGAACCACCAGTGACCCTTGATGTTAAGCTATATGACCTTGTAGGCCATGGTCAAGATGGGAGCTGAAAAGGTCAAAATTTATAAGACGAGATGAATAGACTAGGTTGTAATGGGAGGTGAGAAATCTACCAAACAACCAAACTATAGAAGTAGGTGCTGTTGGAAGATTTGAGAGAGAGGTGAGGAATCAGTAGGGAGTTAATCTTAATAGCTTTGTTAAGAGTATAATTCCTGATGTTAAAAGGGTGAGGTATGAAGATTATAGATTATAAAATGTGATCTAAAACCTGTCATGTAATTATGTATATAGAGTAGAGAAGTAATTTTTATGGAGGTACTTTATGAAAGCTAATAAGGAAAAACAGTTTACCTGAAAGCTGGGCAGCCCAGCTGCCACCCCAAAAGCCAGAAAATGTTCAAAACCTGCGATCATAGGCCTTCTTAGTGGCTGGTCTGACAGCAGAAACCAGCACGACACAAGCTGGGCTGATTATTTTTTCATGGAACATGAATTACAAGGATTTCTATATTATAAATGGCAGTTACGAGCCAAATTTTTTTATCTTGCCAGTGGTGAGTACTTCAACTACAGCCCGGATTGTCACACCAAATTTTGACTTTTTTTATCTGCCAAAAGTTGAGACCAAACTTTAAGGGCAACAACAACATTCAACATCTCTAATTGGGTGATATACAAATGTTGGAACTCAGTACCTCGCGGCAGGACATAAACTGATGGAACAAAGACACCCCCTAATCCCGACAGTGAGGCATCCAGGTACACTTGAAAGTCAACTGGTTTATTATCAAAGAAAGTGACCCATTGTATTTTTTAAGAAAAACAAGGAACTAATTAAGGTCATAGTGAAATTGTTGTGACAATTTGATATAAGAAGTACTGTGACTATCTCTAAGAACCTGTAACATTCTATTGAAGACGAACCTAGCAGGTCTTATGCACTTTGTAATGTACAATAGGGAACCTAGCAAAGACTGTGATTGCCTTTTAGTACAAGTGGATTTAGTGGTCCACTGAGTGCAAGTGTTCTGAATTTCCTGTAATTGTATTGAAATGGTTAATGGTATTTACTACTATACCTAAGGAAGTGACCTCAGTATGTGGTGGGACGAGTTTGCTCTGACTTACCTGCAAGCCTAGATCTTTCAGCAGAGATAACAGGAGCTGATAAGATTGATGTATTTTTTGAGGGCAGCCCTATATATATTAAATCATCTATATAATTCATGGGGGCGTTATGTGATTTCATAATATACCTAATAGCGTCGCTACACCTCTCAAAAATTCAGGATCCGAGACGATATCAGAACGGCATGGGTCCATCCAGATATGTGTGCTTGTGATGTAACCCTAGCATATCTATGTCGCCTGGATCAATGCAAATGTGTTTAAATGCTCTACTTATATCTACCTTGTACAACAATGCCCCAGGATCTATTTTCTTTACTTTTTTAACAATATGATCAACAGATGGATATTGTAAAGAAAAATAAGAATCTAAATATTTGCATTTATGAATAGCATCATTTAAAGAATATCCCTTGGGCCTACTGAGGTCCATTATTGTACGACGGTTCTTAGAGTTTTGCATCTCCCTAGTCATTAAAGGGGACACATGAATATCAAGATCTAGGTCTTCAAAAGGTCCATGCATAGAGGGCCCCATGTTGGAGTTCCTCTTGAATATATGCATCAACATGAGTTTCATAATTCAATGCAGAAACATGGGTAAAATTTAAGGAAGATAGGGGACATTTCCTATCAAAATCAAAAGGGACCCCAAATTGCTTGAGATCTAGAAGCTGTTTGTCCCAATAATCAGCTAAGTAGTGTCTCCACCTGTCTGGATTTAACTGGGTTCGAACTGGGATCCTACAATTTAAAACATTTGGCACCCCACTTTGCCTAATTAGTTTGTGTGCTTGAATAATAGAAGGGATTTGTTTCCATAGAACTTCAGGTCATGAGACTGGTAGTCGAGATGAAAGTTAGATGATTTTATATCGTGACAAACACTGCCATCATTCTCTTCACCAGATTTTATCACTTTGGTTTGACAGGGGACTTTTGGGGTACCTGAACCTGTGTCCTCCCATTTATAGGTGCAACCTTTGTTTGTGCAGTGTTTGTCTCATTCTCCCCGGCATCAGAGAAGGTAAAGTGTGATTCATTTTTGCAATGAGAGCAAAGTTTTATTTTTTGAAGGTTTAATTCGTGAACTTTGCAAATGGACTTGCACATGATCCTTGATACCAGGGGAGAACGAATTTTCATACCAACTTTGGATGGGGTAACAAGTTTTGCATTTGGATTCTTTCATTGATTCACGACGATACGAGTATTCTTGTTATCATGGAGTGGTTGAAGAAAGCTTTGAGATTTGCACTGTGCAGAAATAACCTGGACATACGTCCTACCATCACGGCTGTTAGCAAAAGTTTCAAATGCACTAAACCATGACAAAGCAGTGTCTTTGGTTGCCATTAATTCGTCTTTGGTATATTGAGAATTTACAGTTTTTGACCAAATATATCTAGAAACTGAATGTGATGGCAGACCGACACCCAGGCTTGCTGGTTTTTTGGCTTCTGCTTGTTTCTACAATTGCTTTCAGTATGTTGATTTTTTTTCCATTTCTTGCGAAGCAAAAATAACACACATGTACATCTATACATAGACGTCTATACATGACCCCCTTATTTTTGTGTGTGCTTTTTTGAGAGCACATACCCAAACTGTAGTGCTGACACACCATAGATTTGCAATTGCTGGACTTTGCTGCTTTTTACTTGTATCTTGATAAGTGAAGGTGTACCTTTGCCCATGCCTAACCCTATCAATTTTGTCAGTTTCAGTGAAATTTTTAATCTCTCCCTGCTCCATATGATACAGCAGCACTGCATGGCTGGCCTTTGCAGAACTCCAGGAAAAATTGTTCGAATTGTCCCATAAAGATATTAAATGATCTAACACTGATTTTTTTTAAATTTTGATCAGTTTCCACCCTCATGGCTCTGCAAAAGCCAGCCATCCACTGACCCATTGTAAGCCGTCGTATGTGACACATTCTTTATTACTCCCAGCCAATACATATTTATGCGGCCACCCCACTTTCTGTTTAACAAAGACTTCAACACCCCAACGTTGACATTTTATTTTTTAGGACATACTTGTCAAATTTAGATGCAGAAGTTCTGATAATCTCTGTACTGAGTGCTGCATGTGTACCTGTGATCTTTGTGCGCGTTCTTACAGAGTGATTACTTGTCTGTGTACTGTGGGATTGATTCACGACCTTGTGTTTAGTCCCAGCACTTTTGCCTTTAGATTTGTAAGAGCCTGACGTCTTTTTAACTGGCATTTGCTCTATTTTATTCAATCTTTCACCAATGGCAGTTAATTGTTGCTGAATAGTTTGGTTAATGAGAGCTTGGGTGTCAGAAGTAGTTATTTCACTAGCAGAAGTGTTGGGGCCATTCACTATGGGCCTATCAAACAAAGATGAGTACTCTCATTGTCACTATCCGTATCCACCAGACCACTACAGTCCAGTTCGCAACGAAAATTGTATTTCTTCATCTCCATTTGGAACTGATTAACTAAAAATTTTACTAAATAAGTAAAATATAAAACACGTGCAAAATGAAGAAGAAGAAATCAAATTTATTTTTTCTAGATGTTACTCCTTCCAAGTCTTGAATGCAAATGGAAAAGTGTAGCCTCAAATTAGAGGCAACCAATGAAATTGCAGTTAGCAAAAGGCATGGTCTGCATGCTAAGACCCAGAAACCTTAAATAATTAAGGTCCCCCACAGGAATGAACTTGCATGCACCGAGGTGCCTGCCAGTAAATTCAAGCACTCATAACTTTAGTACTCTATTATTTAATAAATGAGGATTCGTTGCATAACTCTGAAAAGAACAAGTACACAAGTACATAAACAGTCTTTGAAGATATGTGGCCGTTACTGAAATTTGAATAATTTATTTATTGGTATTTCAAGACATTGCAAACAATAACTGGCGAGCTAATATATTCTAATACATACTAATCTTTTATGAACACATATCCTTTGGGTACATGCTTGTTAAAGTATATTTAAATACAAATTGGAGTCTTACAAAAGGCTAGCTGGAAGATGCCAAATGGGAGAAAAACATAAAAGGAAATAAATATACACTACGGAAGTGTAGCAGCGCCACACTTAAAACAAAATTAAGGTTTTTAAAAAAAAAGAGTTTTCTCTAGTTGTTACTTTGAAAAAGTAAGACTGTTGTCGCAGTGAATAAACCTATCAAGATAATTATTTCAGAAAGTCAGAAAATTTTAAAAATCAGATAATTATCACATCTAATGAAGACAGTTTTCAGGCAATAGATGCACATATTAATCTTGATTACTTGATATTGTAAAATTATTATTATTTATATTCATAAACAACCATATAGTTTTTATTTGACCTGTATTATTATTGCTTTCAGGGTTTGTTTGTTATTTTCTCAATATAGTGAACCATCCCTTATCCAAACAGCTTGCGTAAGACAATTAATTCTAATTGAACTTCCTACCACTTAAGCCCCGCCCACCTCCTTTATTAAAGGGTTACTACCCCCCTCCAAAAAAAGCCTTCAAAACATGTATTACCATATGGTAAATCATTTCCCCAAACAGTTTTTTTAAAATAACACAATGACTGAGTCATCAGCAACTAAGAAAAAATACACATTGCACTGACATGATTGTCCATGTGTTTTCTCAGTTTTATGCATCAGTAAGTTATTCAGAAATTGAAGTATAAATATAGTTGAAATGACCCCATTTTAAGCTAAAGAAGAGAATTGGGTTATTCTGTACACAGAACCTTATGATAACCATACATTTTAGCGTGTAAAAATATCCAATAACTTGGAAAGTGGGACTTTATCATCTTTCCTACACAATATTTGCTATAATAAGTACAGTCAGGGTGAGAAGAAAGTAAATTCTGCAGTTGTTAGACTTTCGTTAGTGTTTTACAAGGTATCAAGGCTCAACAGTTCAGTTCAGCTCAGTACTGGCAAATGTTTCCATAATGTCTATCACAAATAAAAACACACTTTATGGATAGCTGTACACTGATATAAAGAAATATCACTTTTTCCCTGTATGTTATGATTCCAAAATGGAATATTGAAAATATTTTGCAAAACAATATCCCAATTTTTAGCTCTATGAAAATGTAATATGGATTCTCATAATTTTTGCATATTTCATAAGCTTGGATATTTCTCAACTTAAATGGGTGTAGTATATCTAACTGATAATCTTATAATAAAGTTGTCTTCATAAATTAAAGAAGTAAATTGCAGTCATGCCATAAATAATCATTTCACTCAAAGGGTCCGTGTCTACCCAAATCTTTTTCCACAAAAGTGAATTTTGACTGAAATATAACTTATCGACATTTTACCCTAAAGAAATATTTTGTTTCTTTTTTTGCATTAGAATATACAAATGACTGGACAGTATGTACCCTATCCAATTTAGTTGTAAACTTTTTATTTAAAGGTGTGATGATAATTATAAGACAATTGTAAGAAACACTGGGTTCTACCAGATAGGACATTATTTGAATAACGTGAAAACTTATTGAATTGTTCATTTTTCAAAAGCTCTGGGTGTCATTTAAACATCACTAATTCAGTCCAACTGTATCTCAATTTTTCATAAACTTTTTTTTATCTGCTCAAACTTGACCAGCTGAATAAGCCTAAGCTCTTTATCTGTTTAAAATTATAAATGATAGCTCATTGTATATTGCATCTCCACCACGTAGTGTGAAGAGAGAAATTATAGATTGGTTCTGCTTGGAGTCGATCCCACGTACTTTGGATTACACACAGAAACAAACACAAGTCTAGCTCTTTAACCAGCTGAGCTAAAGGAGAATCCCCAGAAGCCCAGGTATTGAACTGATATATGTGAGGATATTACAATAGGAGGATACATTTAAATACCAGAGTGTTTATATTTTTCTGTGTTGTTATGTTGTTCTCTGTTTTCATCAATGGTTGTTTTGCAAAAATGCTCCCAATGTTCCTTTTTTAAAGATAATTTAAATGATATATCTAAATCTAGTTTATCTTTTTTAAAAGAGGGCCAAAAAGGGACAAAACTATTTTTCATAGACAAATGCTTTTTCTTATATTTATTTCAATGACCTCTGAATTTACTATTAATATATTTTATGTTTCAATGCACATAACAAAATAATTTCTTTGCATCAGATAATTTTAAAGTTAGTAAGGCATCTAATTTTCTCATTTTTATCACCTTATAAAACACATGACATGGAATGACCTCTGTCCCCATTTGATTTCTGTAAAAGTTTTCTAATGTATACTACTATTACTTATATTGCCCACGTGCAAAAACAAATTCTATGTTTCTTTTACAAAACCTGCATACTTTCAGAAAATCCGTCAACACACGTTTTGCATTCTTGCTCCATCTTTGTATCATTGTCACCTTGATGATAGCCAGTGGGTTTTTAATGATACTACCTCATTTCCTTTTAGTGGATTGATTGACTTCTAAAAAGTTTTCAATAGCATTGTAACCACTACAAAATCCAATACCTATTTGCACTGCATTGACATATCTGCTGTTCAGTACAATCCCCAAACAACCTAACATGGGACTGTCAGTACAAAGAGAGGCAAACCTATTGAAAGTTTTCACACCTTCCCAGTGTTTAGGTGTCAGTTTCCAACCCATGACTGAGTGAGGTCATGAGGACCTGTAGGTCAAGACAGGTCAGAGGTCAAGTCATGAGGTCAGATAGCATTGTGAAAATGTCAAGTGGAATTATGTAAAGCTGGTTGGGAAAAATATTTATTTACATGTTAGTAAAGGTTAAGTTACATATTATGTTAAAAGAAACTTTGAAAATTTTCATTTAAAATTTTTAAAGCCCATATATGGGAAACATACAATATAGACGACTTGCATATGTAGACTGGCATAAAATAACAGTAAACGTCACTAATACCAGTTAAAATACTTAAATAAATTTGCAATTGAATAGTCGAGAGGGGGCCCCCAGGGTAATGCCTGGGCCTGCCTTGGAGTCATAATGTCTGCTCAACATCTTATTTCTTTGTCACATCCGATAGGGGGAACCAGGGTCAGCCTGGCCCAACCTTCGACCATTGGAAAAGGGCCTTATTCTACTAGAAACTCCCAAAGTTTGGTCAGAACCAAGGGGACCAGCCCTAAACCCAGCATCTGAGTAAGTGTAAGGGAGGGAGGAGGGTTTTTAAAATCTTATATTTCTTAAGATGTTTATCCATCAATCTTTAATTTGAAAATGAAAACCCCTATAATGCCGCTAAAACCATTCAAATGTGTTCTGTCATCTGATTGGTGTTGCTACCTCTACAAGAATTACTAAACCATAGCTTAAGGTGGTTGTAAACTGATCAGATAGGCCCCTTCCAGGCCGTATCAATCACAGTTTCCAACCCATGACTGAGTGAGGTCATGAGGACCTGTAGGTCAAGACAGGTCAGAGGTCAAGTCATGAGGTCAGATAGCATTGTGAAAATGTCAAGTGGAATTATGTAAAGCTGGTTGGGAAAAATATTTATTTACATGTTAGTAAAGGTTAAGTTACATATTATGTTAAAAGAAACTTTGAAAATTTTCATTTAAAATTTTTAAAGCTCAAGCCCAAGATCACAGAAGAAAAAGTGGTAGGGATGATGGAAGGAGCCAATGAAGAGCTCTGAAGGTAGGACCATACGGCCGAGCTTCGCCACAAGCCATGAGCCATTATATCCTGTAGCTGTACATTGTTATCAAAGGCTAAAGTTGCCCCTGACCTTCTGAAGGTATGAAAACCATGCCCCTCCAGTGGAATGCCCAGGTGGGATAAAACTAACTTCAGGGCATCCCTAATAGAAGTGTCAATTACTGGAAGATGTGGTGGGTTCTTATGTACAAAGAGGGGGGTCTGAGGAGGGAGTGGACGAGAGTCCAGGAGAGATTTTAAAGCTGTAACCGGACATAATGGGTGATCACCCAGCATAGGAATCTGGACAAAGTGATGGGATCTACTCTCCTGCAAAGTCTTAGTCCATTTAAGGAGCACATGCGCTCCTGGAGGGGCAAATATTATATCCTGACGTAAGAGATGCCTATTGGGGTCAAATTTAGCCCTGGAATGTGGTGCTATGTTGGACATTCTAAGAAATCCAAAGAATGCCAATAAAAATGAGGCCTTGTAGAGGGGGGGTCATCCAACAAGTCACAAGCTCTAGTCATCAATAATAGGGTGTTCAAATCAAAGATGCCTTTCGAAAGGGGAGAGAAGGTGGAATTAATAGAGATGCTCCTCACATAAGCTGCGATTAGATGGTGTGAAAAAGGAGCAGAAGGGGCCCCGTGGGCCCTGGCAAAAGTTTTGAGTGAAGATAGATAATTCTGAATAACCATTGGTGAAAGGTGGTTTATATAAAGGTATTCCAGGAAAGCCAATAAAGAGTGGAGGGTGAAGGTGGGAGGGAGACCCATGAAGAAAGTGAAGGAAAAATACGTTCTACAGTGAAGAACGTGTGATGAAATGGTTGAAGGTCTGTAAGCTGACTGCGTTCGACTGTCAGTACAAAGAGAGGCAAACCTATTGAAAGTTTTCACACCTTCCCAGTGTTTAGGTGTTACCTTCAAACCAAGCTTTTTTAACACTTTCGTTCTTTTGTTGACCAGCTATTTGCTTTATTGTTAATTTTTCACACTTGTTGTGTTTACATTTGGCAAACTTACTTTAATATTACCTTGTATTTACATTGACATACCCATCGTCCGACCCCTTGAGGGATGAAAACATTGGTAAAATTTCCAATCTGTATCTTCTAATGCACTATTCTGGGAATTATACACAAATCTAGTGTTGTATATTTATTAACTGTATTACTACTTTATTTTTGACTTGCAGTAACAGGCACTGGATTACATGTGTGTACTTCCTATCAGCAGATATGTGATCTTTTTATGGCTACATGCACCAGTCTGAAAGTATTTACAAATGAGTGGCCTGTCTTTTCCATTGTTAGTGCCATCATTATTATTACTGATCACTTTTTCTGAGCATTAGCTTGCCTTATACGATCAATCTTATGGCCATCAGACCAAGTAACTTTATGAGGAAATCGTAACATGGTCTACTCTTTGTATTACAAGACAATACATAGCTATGTGGCCAGTCAACTTAACACTTGACAATAACCTCTTGACCTTTCCCCCTTTGGCTTTTCAACTTGTCTGTTAAGTCCCTGTCATTAGCCAATATCAACTCCTCCAGATGGGCATCTACCTGCTTCCGTATCATTCTGTTCTCTCTAATATTAGTCATGGATGGCAGTATAATCGCCCTCCTATTGAACAAGACTGATCAGGTCCCTAACGGAAGCTTGACTTGTCTTTATGGCAGTTTGCATCCTACTTGGTCATCTGTCAGGATTCTGTAGTTTCTGTTCAGTAGATTATAGGCACTGTTCCACTTTTTCTAACTCGGAACCCAGCATATTTATGGCTGCTAGTAACTCACCACTACCTCCTGCACCAGAACTTCCAGCTTGGTCAGCATCTACTTTGTTGCCTTTCTTGCCCTGGAAAAATTCACAGAGAGTGCCAATGGGCCTTTCATGAGAAGACAAGCATCACACATATATTTCCCTTTTCCCATATTTTACATAGATATTACAAAAGTCACTGCTATTTGATGAAATTGCACAATCCCATATGAATTTCATTCAAATTTCCATATGAATTATATGTAATAAGTAAAAGTTTTATTATCTAGTAAATTAAACAGGGACTCTCCGTAAAGTCGCTCATAGGCCTCCACGTGCTAAATATGAGGCACAAATCGACCAAAACAGGCTTAATCCACAAGAATATAAGTTAAGGGTTGACTGTCACTCGTAAAAATGGAAAGCAAGTATCTGGTTGTCTATCATCACTAGGTTGATTCAGAAGAGGATTCACAGTGCTTATGTGAAAGACTGGTTAAAACAATACCTATAACTCATAAGTCATAACTGAAATCACAAGTTCAGAGCATATAAAATCCACTTTCTACATGTAGTTCTTATATGTTCTTTGATCATACTTGGGGCCAATATGCTGACCAACAATTAAACACTTCTCCATTGCCAAGCTAAGCTTCCATTAATGACATGATGCCAGTGATATTATAAGAAATTATGACACAGGTGAATTTTTACCTTTCTCAATAACTACAGACACATAATTCTAGCATGTGAGGTAAACTATTGCCTCAAAAGTAATATCAGAAAAACAAAATACAGATGTATAAATAGATGTTTTGGTTTCAATGCAATATTATTAATTGCTATTATAGAGAATTCTGAAACATGCAACAAACTATCTGACTTTAAAAAGGCACACGGTTCTGAAGACTTGGGCTTTATGATTGCAGCTTTCCATAAATTTGGTTTTGGCCAAACTTACAATAATCCCCAAGTTTTTATTAAAATATTAATATAATGGCTGGATTCCGCTGGAAATATCAGTGAACAGATATATTAGGCAAGGCCGTCGAGTTTCACCTCTCTAATTTGTAGGATTATTAAAATGTTGACTTGTGAAATAAAGAAAAGAAAATGTATGATTCTTCCAGATTTCTCTCAAATTTGAGGATTAAAATTAAATGCTAAAAGTGTTAGGGCATATGTCACCATAACCTGCAAAATATCTCGAAAGTTATATTAAACAAACAACTGGTGGACAAAACAACAGGACACTAATAACTTCTGCAAAGGTAGAGAAATAGAAAGCTGACTTTATGGTAGAGGAATTTTGATAAATCCATAAATAATTCTTAAACTGATTTACTGCCACTCTAAACTTGTACTATCGGTTTCTCTATATAAAAAGTACACTTTGATGTTATGTGTCTTGAAGATTTTATCAAATCTTTCTTCAGCATCATTTATCCTGCAATCCAGTCACTGCTATTTTCTAATAAATATAAAGCTTTAATGTCCACCATTTTGAAAAAAAATCTTAAGTATCAATCCTCGGTACTATTATTGACACAGTAGTATTTGCTGATGAATGTTACTTATTCAGCTTTTGGTTTTGAAGTCTGTCATTTTGACATTCATTATGAAAGTCACCTATTGTGGTTGTTTTCTAATTATCTGGGGTTTCTCAACAAAAAATAAAAGTTTCTTTGAATTGAATGCTTGCATCTCACATAGAAGATAAAAGAAAATAGAATATCACTCAACAGCCAAAGTTTATGCCAATTTAGATCATAGTTTTCCACCAATCAGATTTACGCACAGTGGTGTGTAATGTCACAGTAATTGTACATTTGGTAAGCTATTTTGTCGGGTAATCCCTATATTTCTATTTCAAATATATGTACTTTAATTTGTGTAATGTAAGTATTATACCCCATATGTTATCACCCTCGACACATCAGAGTAGTCCAGGAGCTAGGTAAGATTTATTTTTGTCGGACCTTGAAAAGGTCTGAGGGTTGTTTATTGTGTGAAATTTACTCAGGAATCTGAAAATCCATTTCTTATGATCATACAGGTACACCTAGGACTTGATACCAAAATCATTATTAGTCCAGATAAGAAGTTTGATTTCTCATTCAAAACTTTATCTGAAGCAGTAACATCTTCATGAATGCTGGATATAAAAGTTGTCTTGAGGGAGTTCTGGCTTTAATTTGATATGGTTGTTTTTGTTTGTGCATAAAGGGTAATATTTTTGGTATTGATATTTCTTGATACTCTTATTATAGACAAATGTCAATTGTTATAGAAATATTTCATTTACTGTGTAATCTGCAAATATGTTATATAAGTCACCACTCTGGTAATCATCCTATTGTATTGACAGCAATGGTCTATGCTTCCCATAAAAACAGACATCAAAATCCTTAACAGGATTGATTCTCTCTCAATGCAATTAATATTGTGGTTATACCTGCAAGGCAGAGGCAAACTGTCATGGGAGCATTAAAACAACGTTATGGCATAGTATACATAGTATAATTACCTTTATTTATACCATTACCATAACATTTCAAAATGCCCCGATCACACTACAAACTGTAATAACAATTGTTAGGCTTTGGTTTTTATATGAATGTTTATATTAACGTCTAAGTATTTTATGGAACCTTAAATTGGTATTTTTTAATGTTTTTATATTTCTTTCATTATTGTTGCCTTTTGACCCAAGAGCCCGATCCAGTAGAAAAGAAACAACTACTTCTTTATTTATTTTACTAAGTTTTCAAAATATAAACTTGATTTATAAACTTGATTCTAGTCAAAATGCAGTTTTTTAGACTCTATAAAGAGAAAATGCAACTGTAGCAATTCCTTTATTCTTTATGGATTAGCATCCCAACAAAATCACCATGAGGGGCATTGCCTCCCAAAACAGTCAAATATTGAGCAACAACATAAACTTGCTGGCCTGTGGAACACTTGATAATTGCAGAGTTGCTGACTTGCATACCCATCCAAGTGTCATAGCTATTTCTCATATAGTTCGAACCACAGACATTGAGAACTGAAGAACCATCCAACATAAGAGCCCCACACACATTCTGGTTAAATTCATCATCAAAATCTGTAAAATATCAGTTCATATTATTATTTATATTTTTCAAAAAGTAGTGCACCATTGTTTTAGCTTGTTTATTTTAACAGCTGACTGTTTCCCGCCAAATATTTGAACAATTTCGACACAACATCCTTATTTGTGCTAGCTTTATGTGCTCCACCTTGGCACATAACTCACTTAATGAATCTGGAAACTCCTCAGACAGTTAATTTATGTCTGTTGTCAATTTGACCAAATCCATATTTGGCATGATCCATTTTCGGAAATGCACTAGGATTGCAGCTGACGACAAACTGACGAAAACACTTTTCCACATTGAGTTTTGTGTCAAATTAAGGTATGATGCCAAGTTATGGCATGCATTAGTAAACATTAGAATATTACTTGTTAAAGTAATGTTTGTTTAAGCAGTTGATACCATTGTGGACCATATAAATTAATTTAATTTTGAGAATATTTTGAAAAATGTATGTCTACAAAATAACAATAATGAGTTTAGTCATTGGCGCATAGTGGGTAACAAACTGGGCTCCAATTCCTGAGGTCATGGGTACAAATCTTACCCCAGACTGACTGTATTGATAATTGCTTGCTGATTCCTGTTTTGTTTGTAGAGATAGAGGAGAATAATATATACTGCTTTTCCCCAAACTTTCGACGACATTATATAAAAACTATATTTGTATATCTATACTATATTTTCACCAGATGTATAGATGGAGTTTTTCATTGAAGTATATATTGATAAGATGGATATTGCTCACCAAATTTACTGAGACTGATGGTGAAGAAATACCAGCCAGTTGGTCCGCATGTGAATTTGCCAGTGAGAGGGTCATAGTTATCCCCTACAGAGGTTATGACTCTGTTGAACACATAAACTTGGTCAGGTTCATAATACATCTCCCCATCCATACTGGCATGGTACATGGGAGATGGGTTTCTCTCATCTGAAAACAATGGGTTTTAATAGATCATATCCACACTTGCTACAGTATATAAAAGTGACTGACATTGATGGGGCTGTGTTGTTTGCAAAATCCAATATACACTAGAGGTAGACCAATCTCTGAAAATGAATATATATAAAAAAGGATGGCTTCTTGTACTAGCAATCTATTACTATTACTTTGTCATCTATTACTATGAATCTTCAAATTTTTAAATGTATTACTATTACTATTTTTCATGGTGTATAATATTGTCACCAATCACTAAATTTAAGAAAAATTCTTCATTATTTTTTTATCAGATACTAGTTGTAAGATTTAAGACAGTGCCAAAAATCCACCATTTTACTAATTTTTCCAAAAAGGTCTAAAGTTTCGCGTTGGTATATGTCTTAAACATTAAAAATGAAATTGTCAGTGCTCAATATTGAATAGAATGTCTTTATTTTGATATATGTATACCTTTGCACTATTGTCAATAAAAAGTTTATACTGTCTTTATGTTTCCCTTTGGTTTTTACCCAAAATAATTTCTGTCATTCCAAAACTTCGATTTGCATTTTCTGGAATATGTATTATGTTTATCATTTAGCCCATAAATTCATAACCAATGGACACAAGTAAAGTACTACTTTAATATACGTTCTATACTCACTTTACTGGTCATATCACGATTGGTAGTTTTGTGGGCAGAGAAAACCACTCCATACAGATAGTCAAGGTTCTGTACTGTAAACGACCCCCATGGCCCCTGTATCCTCATTACAAGTGTAGTACTTATCGCTAAATGTTACTTACTTCGCAACAAATATTTTTAGTAGGAACTGTGCACAGCAACATACTATACCGAAAGGATTTCTTGGAGCTGTAATGACTTCTGCTAAATATTAATTGATTTCTCACATTTTCAGAAACAAAATGTGACACTTTTTATACTGTTAATATACTCTCCAGAACTGATTGATTTACACTTTTTTTTCAAGATACTTTTTTTATCTTTTCCTTTGATTTGTTTATTTGTTTATTTGGGGTTTAATGTCGCTTTCAACACTGTACAGGTCATATCACGACGGGTAGTTGGAAGGGCAGAGGAAACCAGTACATAGAGTTCGCTAGGGTTGTGTACTGTAAACTGCCGACCAACGGCAAGCAACTACCAGCTTTCCCACTTACGGCCATGACGGGGATTGAACCCCGGCCGCAGAGGTGGGAGGCGAGAGTGTTACCACTCTGCCACCGTGGCCCCCATCTTTTCCTTTGAAGTTTAAGGATTAGTTATGAAAAAGGATAAGTGAATAAGAGTTTTTTTATCTTCCATTGACTTATATCTCTAAATGAGTAAGTACATATGACATACAAACCTGCCTGTTGTGCCTGGATTGTTGAGATATCATTCTGCTGAGCTGCAAGAGAATTCTCTACCTCAGTTTGCATTGTGGTCATAGAAGCTGCCAGTACATTCATTGCCTCTTGCAGATCACTTATTGCTACATCAAATTCTTCTTGTGTTACATCTGTTAATATAACACGTGTAAAACCTGAAGATCTAAGGGTGAAATGTTTTGAAATGTTTTATTTGAAATGATTTTTAACACCCTCAAATTTGACTGCTGAAAATAAATTTCTACCTCTCAACTCAACAATAGCTTTCCTATTCTCTTCCTAGAGTTTGGAATTCTTTGCCTGAAACATGTTCTTTCACACTCAACATATTTGACATGCACCTCAAGACTTAATCCTAATCGGGGCCACGGTGGCAGAGTGGTAACACTCTCGCCTCCCACCTCTGTGGCCGGGGATCGATCCCCGTCATGGCCGTAAGTGGGAAAGCTGGTAGTTGCTTGCCGTTGGTCGGCAGTTTACAGTACACAACCCTAGCGAACTCTATGTACTGGTTTCCTCTGCCCTTCCAACTACCCGTCGTGATATGACCTGTACAGTGTTGAAAGCGACGTTAAACCCCAAATAAAAAACTTAATCCTAATCCTTTATAGCACTTAATCTCCCAGGGGACTCTAAGGAACAAGAGCGTCAAAACAGTCAACAAACTTCAGTACATATGGACAGAAAAAGGTTAATCACCACGTAGAACCGAGGACAGATTAAGACTAAGGTGGGTATGCATTTTGTTGCCATTTCCAAGCCTCCTGCACTCTGGGGACCTCATTCTTACTTTTGTCACTGAAGGGTTAAAAGCACCACCCCCACCTCCCTATTCACAACTACACCTTCTCACAGGTCAGGTTGTTTTTCCTTCACAACACTATTAACCAGTTACGTGACCCTGCTAGTACAAGTGTAGTAAACATGCTGTGAAGCATTCTCTACATACTGTATGTACATTGTAACGTATCTTAATTGCTTTTAATATTTTATTCTTTTTTTTTACTTTACAGTTTTAATGTAACTTTTATTTTATGTTCTGTGTTGGGTCCTTTTATGTCCATTGTATTATGTGAGTAACCTACTAATATAGTTTGTTGTTAGAATGTATTACGTAAAATAAAAGGCTCAGTAGTCTCAAACTAAGAAATATGTGTACTCATTTTGTTCTTATCATCTTATCACCAACTTTATATTACTTCTTGGCCTGCTGACTGAGTGTAGAAGTATGTTTTTAAGCTTCTTTCTGAAAAGGCAAAAGGGGGGGGGGGGGGATTTCACGAACTTACTTTTTTGACTAAGCCATATAACATCCTAGTAAGTCAATTATTTAATTTGGTAAAGACCCTTATCTGTCCCCGACATGTGTGTTTTTAATTTTCTTGTCGCAAATTAGATTTGGCTTGTTCAGAATAAGCACATAAAAAGTATGTGGATTAGAATAGAATTATTATTAGATACAAAAACAATCAGGAAAAATAAAGGAAATGAATTAACATAAATTATGTTCAGAGTTTCTCGACAATGGAGTCATAAAAGAAACAAATAAAAAAGAATATTTTGTCTTAAGTTCTTCAACTTGTTAAAGCATCTGAACAATACTTGATCATAGATTTTACTGCTTTCTATTGAGTCATTTATATTGAGGCCCTCGTCCTTTATTTGAGGTTATTTTTGTGATTGAATCGCCAATAAAGTCCAAGCAAAAGTAGTTTATTTCTATTATAAAATGAATATTGCTGTTTTATCCAATGTTAACTGATTTTGTGTGTTTTCCATTTTATTTTCGAAACTATGTTGCGTAACCATGTTCGTAGATTGGAACAGCATACATTAGTTTCTCTATTAGGTACTCTCACAAAATGCGCAGAGACGCATATACGTCGACTGCGCAGGTGTCCGTTTTATAATATGGTATTAGTGATCTAGCATTTGGCTGCTTCATGTCATACCCATTGGAGAGAACACAGTCAATCAAGGTAGTTAATACTTTGTTATGCCCCCTGGAGTTGGAATTTGGTGTCCCCAGGGTGCTGTTCTTGGCCCAATACTTTTTCTTATTTATTCAAACCCATCCAGTATAATTTTTCATGCCGATAACACCCAGTTATATTTTATCACTATCAATTTTTTCTTAGTTTATGGAAACTATTAAAGATTGGCTCAAAAATATTCAAAATTTTGAGTTTTCAAAGAAACTAAATTCCTGGGGCCGTATTGACAAAACGAATCAAAATAAGTTGATCTTATAGCTCTTTGTACCAAACCTGGGCTATTCTTTTCTAAACTTGAACTTAATCCCCTTTGTGAATACCAACCCTTCCAACAATTAATAAAACAAACTTGTTTAACCAATCACATGTCTGATTGAACTCCTTTAACCACAAAGGGGGTTTATTAAACAAAATTTTAAAGGAGATTTTTCACCTTCCTTAATAAAGGTACCTTAAAATTAAAGAAAGTTCATTGAGTATGACCCCGGGTTCTTTAAGAACTATTATGTCAAATATGGATATGGATCAAAGTACTTGGAAAAACCAGCGGAAGAAACTTGTAAACAACTATGACTGTTTTAAACACCGAGCCATGTTCAATGTGCATACCAATGTGCATAAGGTCATACCACAATGGGTAGTTTTATGGACAAAGGAAATCAGTACATACAATTGGTCAAAGTTCTGTACTGTAAACTACCAACTCTCCTACAGGGGGGCCTGGGGTTTGAACCGCTGACTTTTGAGGTAAACAATAGTTTACAAGGATTAGACAAAGAAGAACCAATTTTAAGCCCAAGCTCGGGCAAGGCTTCCACTTTAATAAATCTTTTTTTTGTTTGTTTTTTTTTTGCTTTTTGTTGCATTTTGGCCAGCATAGTTTAATGGAATCTGCTGCTCTAGCAAGGATTCTGCCCTTCCAGCGGGCACTCCTGTTTCTGATTGCTTCCAAGCTCTTATGTCGGGGGCTCGGTGGTGTAGTGGTTAGAGTGCATGCCTCCAACCTCTGAGGCCACTGGTTCGAATCTCAGGCCATACGCTTCATGTTGGAAAGTTGGTAGTTATTTGCCAATGCCTGGTGGTTTACAGTGCAGAATCTTCACCAACTAGTATGCACTGGTTCCTCCACCCGTAAACTACCCGTCGCAATTTGATGATGCAATTTAAACTGGAGGTATATCTTCTTGTATTTAATTCTGGAAAATCTCTTACAGCAATATATTGAGCGGGTGTTAGATTTCTTTACTTTTAGGCATAATGTACTTTAGATTGTAGGAAAATACTCACAATCCCCTTCTTGCCTTGAAATCGCTTTGCTATCAGATCCACTGAAATTACATGAAAACATTTCATTGTGTTTTTTACACAGTAGGATTTTATATCAACTGATGTTGTATTACAAGAAACCATTTTATTTGCTTGCTTTACATTAATCTTTAATTTAACAATATTAATATAATATAACAAAGGTTATTCAAACTATTTGTGCAGTTTAATAATAACTAAAATTTCCTATATTTATCCAACAAATATACAAGATTTTATCCTAGATACCTATATTAATAAATGTGAAAGCCTATCTGTCCGTCTTATTCCCCTTGCCAATAAAATCCTCAATAAATTTAGACTAACACATCTTAAAATTAAAAATAATTATCTGTTTCTCATTTAAACATGTTAAATACCATTGGAAATGTCAGATTTTGGCACTCGATATATTAAAATCTATCTATCATATATAAATTTAGCTTCTGTGTTCCACAGGTGTACTTCAACTATAGTTTCAAGATATACTTCAGAAAACCTTTACCGGTTCACTTTATTGAGTTATTATCAATAATTGAATTGTAAAATTAGACATGCTCTCTTTAAGAGCTAGATTTAAATACTGCACTGTGTCACTTTCGATTCTATTCTATAATTCTAAAGCGCTTGGTCTCTGCCAAGGCAGACTCTAAGGTGCAACACCAGAATCCAATTGAAAAATCATCATTCCATAGCCATTGCCAGGTCGATACCACAGAGACAAGAGATAAATAATATGCTAAGGTGGAAAAGCCTTTTGAAGGACAAAGATTTTAGCTTTCTCTGAAACAGGTGAGAGTTTGGGCAGAATACACCTCATCAGGTAAATCATTCCAAACTGTTGGGGCATCAAAAGCAAAGCTGTGGCCAAAGTGATTTTATTAAGCTGATTTGGGTTACTGTACAGAGAGAACAGAATTGGACCAAGGACGAAGCCCTTAACAAGGGAGCATTTAATTTTACAATCCAAAGATACTTGAAAGGGTAGTTGCTGTCTAACTAGGATATTTAGTTAAAGAAGTTTAATCAGCAGGGTTCCCTGCTTGCTAAGATGAAATTTACAACTATACCCCTCAGACTAGTTTATGGTCACCTCTGATGAAGGGAGGGAAGGGAGTATTGTAATCATGTGTGTCTGTTTGTCCAATTGCCCACGCATATAACTCAAAACCGATACATCGGATTGTGGTTGTGTTTTTGCACAAGGTAGAGTCTAACTGCTCAGTCTTACTCAAAGATGAAAGAATTGTTAACTCTGAATTGTTTCTGATGTTTTGTCAATATCCGCATAGACTACTCAAAAACTATACACGTCATCACAGGCTATACTTACTCAGAAGGTGTGGTCTTCACTGTGTTACACTGACTGACAACCTTACATACACCGTAAACCATACAAAAAAATTCATCTCCGCATGCTCATTGTGAGGCGGTCAGAGGCAGAAATTTTAATCATTTTAAAACTTCTGTAAAATGTGCAAGGTATTGGACGTTTTGCCAATGTGTCACAATGTCACACACGAACCTCGAACGGTAGTTACATGTAGATGAGGGGCATTTCACCCACTGCCTGTAACAGTGGGACATACTGCCTGCAGTGTGACTTGGGTGAAAGGGACCTTAAGGAAAATATATTTTTTTAAATTTTTTTGATTTAATATTGTACAAAAATTACAATATTAAATCACAACATTAATTAAATTTATTTTAATTTTTTTTTAAATAACTTTATGTACTCTTTCATAAAATATAGACAAAGAATAGACATGAAATATACCCAAATTCAATGCTGTCAGCGTCCCCTCTGTTCTGTTCTTTGGTCTGAAAAAATATAATAACACAAAACTGGTACAAAACAATGTTTTATTGTGACTAATTATCCAATTCTGATTAAACTTTGATACAGCTTAATCTCCCGGAAAAAACACAGACTCTAAGGCGCTTGAGATAGGACCAAAACAGAAATTTTAAATACAAATTCAATGGACATTTACGAAGTGCAAGCATCATACAGGAAACTTATATATGCAAAATAAATATAGATATGTTTTAAAAAGAGATGGTTATGTTTTTATCAAAAAACAGACAGAATTTCAGCTTCTACAAGTGGAAAAAGAAGTGACACAGCAGATATTATCAGGCAATTCATTTTCAAACCTTTGGCACATCATAGGTAATCCTGAAACCTCTAGACTGTGGAACCTCTAGAGCTTTACCATCCACCTGAATTGTATTGTGCAAATTATTTATGGTTTTCAACAAAGGACTGACATATCTAAGACAACCAGTTTGAAGGAACTTCATGACCAATGACTCTGTTTTAAGTGCAGAGCACAGTTCAACCGGTAACTGTTGTACATTCCTTAGTACAGAAATCTAAATTTTATTTGATTTGGTATTATCATCGTTCACCACAAATATCTCATTTGAGATGCCAGAGCTTACCTACTAGGGTGTAGCACTAGTATTGTATTGCTTATCTTCATGAGTGATATGTTTTTGCATACTTGTAATGAGGAACATCTTACAGAAATATTATCAACCATTTTGTATGAATAATAAGTAAATTAAGTCCATATTTACCAACAGAATACAATAATTCAAGCAAAATTTGAATTTAATATTAAACCTTTAATTCACAACCTGTGAAAAACAATTTCTAATGATGTAACATATTTGAAACTTACTACTTATTTTTAGTGAAATATTTCAACTATAACTTTCCATGGTATGTGGCACCAAGAATTAGGGACGGGTTATTAGGCCCGGTATCTTGGTATTGAGAGCATTTTACTGAAACACCGTGACGAGATTTCGAAACTGCCATTTCGCTTGCCAACATATAATGCAAGGAAAAGTTAAACTATTAGAAATATACCCAAAATCGGAAGAAATTATAAGTTGTTGTCCCATATTTTCGTGCATTTGAAGACTTTATACAGTACTAGCGATTGCCATGTTTTGGTTACATCACTTTATAACCTTAATCTCACTTATAATGGAAGGAGAACTTAAATAACGGAAACAAAACCGAAATCTGAAGACCTTACACATTTTAACCCATATTTTATGCATTAAGAAATTTTTTTAGAAATTATTAGTTTTTGTCCCTTATTTTCGTGCATTTGCAGACTTTATACAGTACTAGCAATTACATTGAGCAGAACTGCCATGTTTTGGTTATTTTATAATCTTAATCTCACTCATAATGGAAATAAAACTTAAAATATTGGAAACGAGCTAGAAACCTGATGACATTGCACACTTTCAACCCATATGAATAATTTTATTGCCATGTCGTTAAGAGGAAGCATCCATGTTGGATGGGGTGTACTAAAATGCGGAGTCCCGAAATTGGTAAGGTTTTGCATTGGCGACCACACAATGTACACATTTTTCATAGCGCCCTTAAAATACAACATGAAAACTTCCCAAATGACATATACGAAAAACACATATCTCAAATGAAGACAACAATATTGCACACGTGCATAGCTTTATTTTATTTATTTGGGGTTTTATGTCGCTTTCAGCACTGTACAGGTCATATCACGACTGGTTGTTGGAAGGGCGGAGGAAACTAGTACATACAGTTCATCAGGGTTCTGTACTATAAACTGCCGACCAATGGCAAGCAACTACCAGTTTTCACATTTGAGGCCGTGCCTGGAACCGAACCCCGGCCTCAGAGGTGGGAGACAACAGTGTTACCACTCTGCCACCATGGCCCCTCACATGTGCATAGCACCAGTATTAGACTGTTAATCTTTCTGAGCAATATATTTTTCTGTATATATCTAATAAATAATGTTTTTCTCATATTGTCCACTTTTTGTATAAATAGATGGAAACATAAATCCATGTTTAAAGAAAGAATACAAAAAGGCTGTCAGATATTAAGACTTCTTATGTGTGTATAAAGTTAGATATCATGTTCAAACAAACTGGGGATTACATCTTTTGACTTCCATCTTTCACTATCATATATTGTTGATTATTCATTAAAGTATGTCAATGTGGATTTCTAATATGCATTTGCTACAACAGACGGAAGTCCTCTGTGGATTTAAATGCAACAAAACGAATATAGACACTGTGAAAGCATCTTTCTAATGATCTCAAACACAGGTTATATAGTTCCAGAAAAAAATTAACAAAAAATCTGCACTCCTTGACAACTTTCTACAACTGATTATACAGAGTAAGGGGCTCCGCTGAAAAATAAAATATATCACACTCTTTATATAACCCTATATAAGCCTTATACATTATATTTATTTTTAGTAACATAATTATAACAATCCAAAATATTTTGTCATACTTGCTTTAATTAAGCATAAGTTTTACTCTGCATGAAGAATATATTTTGCCACTAAGTTGATAAACCAGCATTCTTTACCTTAAGCTGTGTCCATGTAGCCCATTGATGTAACCCAATGCTCAAGTTAAGCTTAGCAAAAACTATCACTAAAAATATCAGACACTTATTCATAATTATTGTCCTTCTATGTCTCTTGGCATGTGCAAATGATTTTAAACATGGCTTTAACACAAGCTTATGACTGTTTCTTTGTTGGTTGATAAATGTAGACTACATACATGATAATTTTCTAAGGATACTTCAACATATGTTAGGTCCACCTTGTTAGTTGAAGTTATTGTATTTTCCAATACAAAGTTAAGACTTACAGCACACATATGGCAAAAGTTAACCAGAGAGAATAATGAAGGCCCTTATTCTACATCTGCATTTCCCAGACTGTCTGATTCTTAACTTTGGAGAATGTTATGAATGATGTCATTAAAATTAGTTTGAAAACTGGTAAAACAAATGGTTTGGGCTTAGTAAAAAGACAAGTCTTGCACAAAGCACTGACCGCTCCTGTGATTTGATCAGGGGGCTTGTTGAGTTAATGTTGAATTTATGTTTGATGGGACAAGACTACTTAGATACATTTTAAATAGGAGTGTTTGTATCATTATAAAGATAAGTCGTAACATCGTAAATGAAAGTCGTAGCAGCTTACCGATTCATCATGGGTGATTTTTGACTGAAAACATGTTGTTGTTTCACCACTCACAACACAAATGTTCACTCGGAAAAGTTTAAAAACATGCTTAAAATAGGACTTGTAAGAATGATAGCAGTGATTACACTCCTGAACTATACTACTGAAAAAATAAGATGTACAGCCAATAACATTAGCATGTTTTTGGTGACATTGGTGTGGCCGTTTATGTAATTGTCTGTCTGATAGCAAACTAACTCAAAAAGCTATGAAATCACTTTCCAGAAATGTTAGCAATTATGCAAGGACAGATGATTCTATTTCTCTTGTGATCCCCATCACTGTCTGAACACAGAATTTTTTGAATGAGTTTTTATCACAGCACCCATAAACAACTTTAGGAATGTTGGGTCTCAGGGGAGGTATGCACTCTTTGAGTGTTCTTTATTGTTATTATTAATATTATTTAATATATTTGGTTTTTAATCTATTCATATTTATTTTTTAATCTATATATCTTTAGTTTATTTTGCCTTAGACTTTGAACTTTGTAAACTAAAATGTCTACATATGCAAGATTTTATATCTGTTTCTATGAATGGGATAACATATAGAAAAAATTAAGCTCACTGAGTGGGACTTTTTACGGCCATGTTACTTTCCCAATGTAATTTTGATATTCTGAGGAAAACATTTTTAACACATTACTGCACTGCACTATGTTTGCTATTCAGTATGCAATACTATTTAGTAGCAATTATGAATTGCATACAGTTGAGCATACAAATTTACATAAGATTATTATAACATATGGCTGACACATAATGTGTCTTATTTCATAAAGGAAATGTACATTTAATTGGTATAAATTTACATTTAATTATAAGACTTAATAATGCTCAGTTATAATAGATTGCCCTACAATTTCAGATTGATGTGCTTGCTTTATACACATTGATATATTAACCATTTCATTAATTTACATATATTTTACATTTGTGTGAAATCAACTCGTTGTACAGAATGGATAACCATATCTGTTATGTATGATACACTTCAGCTAAGTGAAAAAAGAACTTATGTTTTAACTCAAATATAACGCATGTTTTATTTATTGTCATATAAGCTAACTTTCTGTTTGTTCATTAGAAATAAGGCCTCCTTTAATTGTGTAAATAATGAACGTAAATGTTTAACAAATTGACCTCCAGTATATCATGCTAGCCTTAATACAATCTTAAAACCTCACTTTTATATGGGTCACTGTACTTAAATTTTACATAGTTTTAGTTTTGTACCATATTAAAACAAGTGAAAATTATTTTGCAATCCTGTGCTGTATAAAAGACTTAATTTATTAAAATATTCTGACTAAAAGTGGAAAATGAAGACAGAATTATTGGGGTTATTGGGGTAAATAGGGTGCCTGTAAGTTATCCACAGGGTGAAGATCAGAGTGTCAACTTACTAGGGACATTATTTTGAGTCACTCCAGTCACTTTGTTTGCTAGATGCCCATCACTCACTCTTGTTAATTCTTTTCCATGATTTTAATGGGTATTCTATTATTCAATCTCCTCTTTTGGAACAGAGTTACCAAAGTTACTTTTTGGTCTCTCGGGTGCATGTTGTATTTCTGGCCCAGTTAGGGATTATTGCTGTAAAGTTCCTCAAATAGGTTTCTTGCACATGCCAGTGTTAAGAGTCCTCTGATTCATGCTGCTGTTAGCTGATGATATCGCCCTAAATCCAGAAGCTATGAACTTAGGCTTTGCTGCCCTATTAGGAACAAGGTTCCATTGATTGGGGCCTCAATTGTTTTTATATAAACTTGACATTTTTGCCCTTGCATAAACTCACATTCAAAATTCTGATACTGTCAGCTAACTGAAGTCTTTAACTCCACCTGATTATGATGACAGTGTAGGCTTCTTTACCAGGAAAGACTTACCTGCTAAGACCGTGGATGCTCCAACTTATTCCATTTTTGAAAGCATTGTCATATCAATTGTCACTCACTAAAATCATTTTTTGTGGCTTCCATCTGTCACACACCTCTGCCTTTCTTGACGATTTACTGTTTTTCCATAGCTTGCTATCACATCTCACTTATTCCTTCATCATCTGTCAAAACTTTAGTGTTTGTGTGGATACAGATTGTATCAACCAAATGCATGGTCATACATTGGATCTGATACTAAGCCCAAGTGATTCCCCTTTCATCAGCAATGTGACAGTAATTTGGTATCAGATCACCCATTGGAAAAATGTCATCTGGATTTTGCATGTACTGCAACACAAAATGCTGACAGTATCTCTTACCACATTTATCATTAAATCAACATGTAGATCATTTGCAAAGGATCATGAAAATACTTTCTTTGTCACGTGTCCTGCTAGCATGGCTGCTGAACTGTATGAACATTATATCCATTACCTTGGTGGCCTGTAAGACAGGGATGCATCATTGATTTGTCTAAGAGCTAATATAAATACCTGCTAAATGGCTGTCTGATTCATAGCTTTGGGCTAAATCTATCAGGCATCAATTTGAGCACATGTGGTGTAAAGATGAGTCAGATCAGTTTAGCAGAAGTAGATTGCCTAGACAGATTGCCTGGTGCAATTCAATTGTAAACAGAGACAAGGTTGAATAATATACCACTGTTGTTAGTGACAAACGCCATGACCCAAATAAGTTATGGCATGCACTTCATGATCTCCTTGATAAAGGCCAAGAGATGAATCTCCCTCCTCATCGGTTAGAAAAATCCTTAGCAAACCAAATTGCTTCCTTCTTCAATTATAAAAATTTGTGCAACAACATTGTGCCATTTAGATCCCGTGACTTACTTTCCTTTTGCAAAATTGTGTTGAAATTTTACATTCTTATATTCAGTAACAAAACCTGTCAATTTCTCTGTAGCTCTGACTGTGTTACTTCAAAAATTCAAGAAGGCAGTTGTTACTCCCCACATACAGAAAGCATAACTTAAAAGCAAACATTTGAAGAACTATTGACTGATGTAAGGACTATGTTTCATGTCAAAATTGGTGGAGCAGGTGCTTGTCAAACAGCTCATGCAACATATCTACAGTAACAATGTCAAAAATCCTCAGCAATCTGCATACAAAACTGATCACTCCACCAAAATTGCCTTGCCGGTTATCAAAATGATTCATTCAAATGAGTTTTCTCAGTTGGGCAGTATTTGACAGATGAGGCTGCTACCATTGTGGCTAATGCCTTGGTGAGTAGTCGCCTTGATTACTGCAACTCTTTCTTCAAGAGTCTGTCCAGTCTCAACATACACAAAATGCAGCGTATTCAAAACCAACTTGCTAGGATTGACACAAACTGTAACAAAAACACATGGGCAACTCCCATTCTCAAATGACTCAATTAGCTCCCAGTTTAATTTCACTGCATCTTCAAAACAGTCACTCTAGTATAAAAGTTTTCTCACAGTGGTCATCCCAGTTACTTTAGTTCTCTTTTGTCTACTCGTTGTGGAATATATAGTACTAGATATAACTGTCCAGATTTTAAGTATAGTAAGATTTGTATGCCCATATTGTGCCAAGTTGAGATGAGGAGCAGTATTTTTTCTTTTTTTTTTTTCGCTTACGACTTGTAGGGATTACCTGTCAGTTGAAATGTGTGAATTAGTTAATATACCTTACAAGTGTTGGCTTCTGTCTTACCCATAAATCCACAGAGAGCTTTATCAGCCACAGTTTTAACAAAGTAATTGCTTAACGTTTGGGTGTTACATGTATGTTATGAGTACAAAACTGATCACTCCACCAAAATTACCTTGTTATATAAGTACAAAACAATATCTTATACCATCCCCCAATTTTTAACCTGCAAAACTTCTTTGGCTGTAAAGTCTTATCACTAAAAAGATCAATTTTATATGTCCAATATGAAAAGTCTTATGATCTGGTCATAACTATCAATATTCACAAACATAAATCATGGCACCAGGCCCCCCACAACTCTGGTGTATTAATCAACAGACTCCCTCTAATACTTTTCTCAAGTAATAAGATAACTGAATAAAAAAGTTGTGATACCTTAAATATAAGCCATTCATTGATGGTGTGACTTTGGTTCTGATTCTACATAAGCAGGCTTATGGGTGACTTCCTCATGATCTAGCAGGGTGGAGTTGTATATCAAAATTCTGAAATGTGTATTCAGTCACATTTTACGATTTAAATCTTCTAAAATATCAGTGGTATGAGGTAGCAGATGCGCAGACCTTTGTACAGTGGACGTTTGGCTGGCGGAAGTATGGCCAGTGGAAATTCGGTCATTGACTTTTTTGAGGGGTAGGACAATTGGCCAGTGACCTTTTTATATCATGGAACAGACTAATACTAAATTCTACAGTATCTGACCAACTAGATAATGTCAAACAAGAGTGTTCTATAAACTCTATTAATCATTTGCATTATTTGGGAGTCCAGCAAAATGTAAAGAAATTTCTTTAAAAACATACAGTAATTGCAGACTGTAAGATTCAGAAGTCCTTTATCCCTTGTAACGTCTTATATATTTAGAAAAATAACAAGTCAGAAGGAGTATTTTATAAATCATTGTTGGAAAAAGAAGCAAAAAGCATAATGTGAAGTATTAATAGCAACTTGAGTTGCAAGTAAGTTTTGATAAAAAGTGCATCTCAATATTTAAAGTGTGTTTGAAAAGCTTAAATAATAACAACATACAGTAGACTTGTTCCATGTCTTTGTATTCTTATTTCACTAAATCTGACATACATGGAAGCATCATGAACCCATCATGATGGGTGGGAAATTACTGAGGGATGAAATACAAAGACGTGTCTCAGCCAGGGGGTTTTCTTTGTACTGAGTTTTACCACATTTAAATTAATGCACACATCCCAGAGGTTTCCACCTATGCATACTTGTGTTTACATCTGAGATGAACCGGCTCAGAGTGTTATTTGTTCATAGAGACAGCCAGATGATGCCACTGCACAGCATGCATTGTAAATTTCACTACAGTCATGATCAAATGATTTATTGTACTTATTATTTCTTTGTGAAACAGAGACAATTTATGCTAATATACCAGAACATGTGGAAGTTAATTAAATTGAATTTTTCTGTTTATACAGATGGGTATGCAAAATTCTCCTTCATACGAATTATGCTGTTAAAATTTACATGTTATAAGCTTGTGTACAAATAAATCAAAAGCCAACTCCCATCACCTTAAACTGTTCTGCGCTTTTCTCATTTAAAAAGAACTATATTTCCTTTTTGTATATTATTGTTTGAAATACAGCATTAGTCTTTTATGACATTTAGTTAAAGTTTTGGACAAAAACAACTGTTTTATTAAAAGAAATTGCTGGTGCAAACATTATCTTTGACACATCTGTTAACCTCACAAGGTTGCTGACTGTAAAGCCCATAAATGATAGATGATTGACACAGGAGAGTGACATTTTATGTAGGCAAAACAAATGTAAATTTATATAAATCTTTATCATAAGCAGACACACAAGCTTGATAAACAATATTCCACTTTGCTTTATTTTCTAATGGGGGTGTTCCACTTGAGCTGACCCTATAACCGACTCTAGGGTTGGTTGCAAAAGTCAGAGTAGGAGACACAAATCCAGAAAAAAAGGACAAAAATGTTGGGTTAGTTTGATCTCCTTGTCAGGATGTATTACATACTGGCTTGTCTGGGTCAAAATCCTGACTTGAATTGGGATCGGGATGAATTGCACCCAGAAAAAACTTGAAACTACTGCGACAAACAGTAAACCCCTAACAGACAAGCTGTAACAAGCCACAACAAGCTATACTGATAAAGAGACAGCACCGGAACATTTTCCCAACCCACCCCGACTGGACTGATTAATTCCTGAAGTCACACTATATAAGCCCCCTGTTTTGAAGTATGGTTGGTTTGTGTGTACGGCCTCTCAGGAGGTTTTTTCCTGGTACTTAACCATGACAGACAAGGAATTTCTTCCAGGTTAGAGTATAGGTCAAGATGGGAAGTGTGACCAACAGGACAGTTTTAAAGTGGAGGAGCCAAGGTCCGGATACAGAGTCATGGAGGGTCAGTGAAGTATCAAAAATGTTTGATATTTTGCAGATCCACTGACAGACCGGGAGACTACAACCAATCCTAACCAACTCTGTAAACATTGCTCCTGACACTCAAAAAAATATCGAGTTACTTACAAGTCGGCTCCAGTGAAACAACCCCATAATAATAGAGGTTTGAAAAAGCTCATAGTTTCAATTCCTGTCAACATCCAGGGGCATATTTGGACAGGTCTCCTATCATGGACACTTGAGAGACTCAGTCCTAAACAGATGTGACAGCCTGTGATTATATGTCAAACCTGCTAACCCACTAGGTCACTTTGGACCTCAGAGTGGGGTATGAATCCTTGACTGATTTTATCAGATTCTTTTGAGCACACGATATTGGATAGGTAGAATGGACTGTTTTTATCCTGTATCTGGCCACAGATACATCCTTTATCTAGTTTTAAATTCTTGGGGTCAGGGTTCAAGCCCTTTAACTTACAAATTTTGGGATTCTTTTGTTGTAACCCTGTAACTTCTACTTTATGGAGGTCTAGGAATCAACCCCTTTAATTTTTAATTGCTGCAGATCTTGGGTTTAGTCCCTTTAAAATTTTGGGAGTTAAGGGTTCGAACCCTTTGACTTAAACTTTAAAAATTTGGGGGATTAACGGGTTTGTTGAAATATTCTGCTAATTTTATGACCACGTTTGACCAGTGAGGGCCAGGGGGAGAAATGTAACCTAATTTCTGGATACTAAATACAAGATTTCATATTACCTCCTAATACAACCTAATATTCTGAAATATTCTGCTACTTTTTTGACCACGTTTGACCAGTGAGGGCCAGGGGGAGAAATCTAACCTAATTTTTAGATACCAAATACATGGTTTCATATTACCTCGTAATACAAATTTAAAGGTAATAATAAAGGAGATATGGACTCGTACATTTGAAAATGGAGTCTTTAAAATTCCATATTTTTTCCATCCAGAATATGGTCGGGATTTTTCCAAAAATGTAATTACTAGCCAGGCCCCTTACACATAAAATATGAAAATCATAAAGAACTATTCATTGCTATTGGACCAATCTGGTACACAAACACTCGGAAAACATAATCTTTTTCAGGTAATTCCCTTCTGCAGGGAAATATTTCAACAAATTTAATTTACTACACATCTTCTCATCCCAAATAATATGACTGATTATAATATGACAGGACACTGAGCCACCGTTATTTTGTGGGGGAATATTAGTGAGCTGATCAGCCAGTGAGGAGATAAACCACATGGACTATGTGAGTGCCTTTAGAGTTGTAATGTGGATACAAATAGAGGTAGTTTCATTGGGTGACAGTCTTATGAGATACTTTCTGTAATTTGTAGTGTGTGTTGTTCCCATTATGTGGACAGCCACTTCCTATGACCTATGAGAAAAGTCCTTTTTGTCAGACCCACATTCTGGCCAAAAAGTCATTCAGTCCTCATACAAAATCGAAGACAAAAAGACTTGATGAAAGTCTACACTGTTTAAGTTTAAACTGATTGATAGAATATTACCTACAAAAGGCATATTTAAAGAAAAAATATTGTGCATATGTTTGGAGAGTTTTAGAAGGAAATATAAGAATTTATAATATTAAATCATCAATTTTAAGATTATATCTTCAGCTTTTGATAAGCTTTTTGGATATCAAAATAGGGGCATCCATGTAATTTCTTTGAATTAAATGCTGCTGTTATGGAAAAATACATTTTGACACAAAGATTACAAATGGCAAACTAAGCTTAAAGGTATTCAAATATAGATATCACCATAGATATGCAGATGAGAAATACCATGGTGTTCTCTCAGACAAACTGATTTTAACAGGATTTTGAAAAATGGTAGCCCTGGAAGAAATGACAAGTAACTGATTTATCAGCTATAACAACTAAAATAGATTTTCCACAAACATCTATGATCTGGTCCTGGGTCCAGTTTTTTAATCTCATGCTTAAACTCAGACACATCTAAATTTTTCTCTCACTTGAGATCATGATTAAATTGGCATTTTCAGAAGAAATCTCATGTGAGAATAAACTTAAACTCAGTTTATTTGTAAGCAAGCATTTCATTGATTGATATCAGACAGATTCTTAAATTCACACATTAACTCATACATAACTCATGCATAAACTCAATCTTGAGTTTATAGCTACAGAGGCTTCATACTTGTTACAGTGAAGGGTTTTCATGTTACACTGTGGTACCAATACAATATTTTTGGTGAACTTCATTTAAAATCTGACACAACAGTGCAAGTTTTCCATTTTTTACAGGTACAATTTATTAATTCTGTGTAAATATATGAGTGATACCGAAAATAATTACATTAAAGAAACTAGAATCTTTGGCTTTAGCTTGAGACAGTCATGAATAATAACCACTATGTGGTTTATTTTGAAGCACAAAAGAATTTAATTTCTGCTTTGTTCTTACTGATAATTTAAAACAAATGGGTGAATCTTGGCTCATAATAAGTAAGATTTTTGTAAAAATGGCCTATAATCAAATCACAGGGGTAAATTTCACCAAAAGGCTACCACAGATGTTATAACTTAGCTTTTCTGCCATTTCTTGATCATAAACTCACTTTTTGAGTCTACTCCACTTCTTTAGATGAGTTTAATGATGAGTTTAATGATGAGCATAATGTTAGCTTGAGACTTTTCAAAATGTCAACAAATGTGAATTTAAGCATAAACCCCTGAGTTTTAAGGTGAGTTTAAATTTGAGTTTTAGCATAAACTAATAAAGATGATTTTATAAGTGAGTTTTAACATGAATTTATGTTTACGAATCTTTGTAAATACGGACCCAGATGTTTAGTTATTTGTTTTTCAATATATGTCTTTATGTAAATAAATTATAAAATATAATATACAGAAATAAAAAGGATAAAAATATGCATCCCAGTTAATCCCTTAAATCCCTTAAATGATGCTAATATCGATCATAAATTTTATTTAAAGTGGTAACTGGAAAAACACTTTTGAGAAATTGACTGTGATGGAGAGAAAGGAAATATTTTAACTGGATGATTTTTCTTTGGAGTATGTGATCAGTGGAATTTAAAATTCATTTTGGGAAGAGACTCTCAAGATAAACTCATAGTTACAAGCTCGATTTTCATTAGAAAATAAATGTTTGAACCTGTATGCTGTGAAAATACTAATTATCAACTGCGCTGTCAATGGTGCGTAAAGTGGAATTATAAATACAGTTGTAGGCTGCGATAACAATAATGATTATCATTGCTTCAACACATGAAAGATTGTTATGCATGTCCAATTGTGAGTACAGATATATGTTGTGATAAGATCAAGTACTATCTATGTGCTGTTAATGTTTGCTAAAAGAAATTCAGTAAACTGAAGACGACTAATATTAATGAAACTGGAAAATATAAAATACTACCCGTTATTACCTACATGCATAACTAATCATGAACACAGCTCAAGTTGTGATAAAATATACTGAAATGTAAAAGTGTACATAGTTTGAGTTCGTAATGAAAGCTGGCAAAAGAACAATAACACAACGTAGTCCAAATACAACTGAAACAATGAACAAAAAACCAAATGTGACAAAGTCACCAATTCCAATATATGAACCAGCCGATAATATGACTGAAAATCAAGATATGGAAGATAGTGAAAATATTGCAGTTAGCAAATACCAAGAGAAATATAAAAAGGTAGAAGAAGGTGATGCGCCAAGATGGTTCAAGGAGGCCTTTTGCCCCCTTGCAATGGACATGTGTCAAATGAAACAAAAGTTGGATGGGGTAGACCAGTGTAAAATGCAGTGTAAAGAAAATACGTTGGAGATAGCGAACTTAAAATTAGACATTGCAAATCTTGAAAATTCCAACAAAAAGTTAAAACAGCAGGTGGCACAGATAGAATTAGAAAACAGAAAGAAAAATTTGATTATACAAGGTCTGGCCAAAACTGGACTGAATGAGGATACAGTTGAACAGCTACATGATTTTTTAAGAAACAAATTACACATTACAGCTGATACCAAGATAACAGGTGCATACAGACTTGGAAAACCACCGCATCTAAAACCAGGTACAGTACTAAAACCGTGAAATATTATTGTGAAATTTGATGAACTAAAAGATAGAGACAGGATCTGGGAGGCAAAATCAGCATTAAAAGGGACAAAACTATTCATGAGTGAAGACTTACCTCCTCAGTTTGTCGAAGACAGAGGGAAACTGTTACCATATCTGATGGCAGCGCGTAAAAATCCAAAGATCAAAAAGTGCAGTTTGTTTAGGGACTACTTGATTATTGATGTGCAAAAATTCCATGCAGGAGACATTGGGGCTTTACCAGCAGAGCTACTTGGAAACAGGGTCCATGAACGACATTTACATAAAATGAAAGGCACAGCTTTTCTTGGACAAGCAAGCTTTCTCAGCAACTTTTTTGAGTGTATGTTTGTTGAAAACAAACAAGCCTTCAATAGTGTTGAAAAATATTATCAGTACAAGAAAGCCATGTACTTTAAAGACACTGAACTAGCTGAAGAAATATTGAAATCTAAGTTGCCAAACAAAGTGAAAGCTTTCGGCTACAAGGTGAAACATTATGATGAAACAACTTGGAGGATGGTACAAAGGCAAGTGATGTTTACTAGATGTGCATTAAAATTTAAACAGAATGAACAATTAAAACTGAAATTGAAAGAGACAAAGGGGGCATTAGTGGAAGCAAATCCGAAGGAGAAGTATTTTTCGTGTGGACTGGCAATCAACGACCCGACAATAGAAGACAGGGACACATGGAAAGGTGAAAATGTTCTGGGGGACATTTTATGTGAAATTTGAGATAATGTTTAAACAAAGAATTAGCTTTTGAAAGAATTGTTTTTCCCAAAGAGTTTTGAGTGGTTAAATCAAGCAGGTTGAAGAAGATCTTTACAGCTGTGCCACAAAAATTTACCATTCTTTTGTTCAACTATAATAATTAAAATGTGTCTGAATCGTTTTTCTACTAAGAGCACTCTAATTTTACAAGTTTGGATTTTTGAGCAAACTTGTTAGTACAATACTGCAAGGTATAAATTTTTCTTTTACAAATTCTTACAACTTATACTACTGTATAGATTATTGTGTAGCTTAAAGTCAAAGTCAAAGTTGGGGTTTTACGTCTCGTTCAACAGCCAGGGTCATATTGGGACAGCTCCTCAGAATTGCCACTTGTGGGACTCGAACCCACAGAGGTGACAGCCTATGATTAGATGCCAAACTTGCTAACCACTAGGCCACTGAGGACCTGTGTAGCTTAAAGTAAAGGGGTATTATTTGGTAATAAAATGTAGTGCAGTAAAATTTCAAAAGTGACCTATTGCTCTTATTAATGCAAAATAAAATGGATGTTTCAATTGCTAAATGTTATGGCATTGGGCCATTTTATAAGTTTGACTAGTAATATTCGGGAAAACATAACAATGTGTGTGGAATTTTTTATGCTGAAAGTACTCTAATTTGGAAAGTTTGGATTTTTTGACTAATTTAATACAATACTTAAATTGAGCTACAATTAGTTGAAGGGTATTTAATGCTGCACGGTTGCAATTTTTCTTCATAATTTCTTGCAATTTATACTGGTGTATAGAGTATTGAGTAGCTTAAAGTACAGGTAGTTTTACTGGGTAACGAAAAAGTAATGCAGTAGAATTTCAGAAGTGACACATTGTTCATATAAAAGCAAAACAAAATTGTTGTTTTAACTGCTAAATGCTATAGGTTATTGAGCAAATTTTAAAAGTTTAAATAGTACTATCCGGGATAACATTATAAAAACGAGTGTGATATATTTTGTTATATGTTAAAAGTATGTTTTTATTTTTGTTTGCTATTCCGAGTATACAAGTCAATACAACACCAAACAGGATTTATATTTAGTATAATGGTGTATAATGGCATGCAGTATAATTCCTTTTATAATACACTGCATTTTATGTGGCACTGTATAACTTCTTATTCTTTGTTATTGAGAAAAGTAAGAGTATATCTAGTATATTTCTGTGAATAACCGTAATAGGAGTGTTAATTTTTCATCTTTCAGTCGAAAGGATGTTACCTTCCAAAGTTTGGTGTATTGAGTGAATAATTGAATACATCACTGAATATGAGCTGAATTTGGTATAATGGTGTTTCATAGGGCACGGTATAACTTTTTATTCTTTGTTATTGAGAAAAGCAAGAGTATATTTAGTACATTTTCGTGAATAATGTTATTATGAGTGTGTTTCATTTTTCAGTTGAAAACATGTAATATTCCAATGTTTGCTGTATTAAGTGAATAATTAAATACAGCACTGGGCATGAGCTGCATTTAATATAATGGTGTTTAATGAGGCACTGTATAACTTATGTATGGACTATCAAGTAATTTAAGTATAAGTGGTAACATTTTTGAAAGATTGGTGCAAGGTGTAAACATTTAGTATATATTCCAATGTTTGCTGTGTTGAGTGAATAATTGAATACATCGCTGGACATGAGCTGCATTTAATATAATGGTGTTTAAGGAGCCACTGTATAACTTATGTATGGACTATTAAGTAATTTAAGTTCAAGTAGTAACTTTTTTGAATGATTGGTGCAAGGTGTAAACAATTTAGTACATTACAGAACATAAGCTGCATTTGAAATCATCGTCTACAGTGGTATGCAGTATAATTGATAATAAAAAAGTAATTTAGTATAATCCTTTTTATAATATTCTGCAACTTATACGGCATGGAGATTAAAAGTAACTCAAAGCAGTGTAAGGCAGCAAAATCACTGGTGATACATTACATGCTTACATAATAGCAAATCAAAAGGGATGTTTCATCTGTTAAATGCTATATGTTATTGAGCAAATTAAGAGTATAGTAAGTATTATAAGGAATAACATCATAATGTATGAGATGTTGAGTTAGTATGTTAACAAGGCTTGCAATGTATATTACTTTTGAAGAAGTTTATATTATTGAGAAACTTAAAGAAATAGTTTTATTGTTGAAAGATGCATATAATGCAGTAAAGTTACTGAAGTTATCCAACTGATTGCTTTATATGCTTTGTATGTGTTTCATAAGCTAGGTTGTTCTATATGCTATAGTAAATAAACACCGGAGTTGGCGATTTGTGTTTTATCCTTAACAGTGTTACTTTCCTTGGCGGATACAATGGTTTCTCAATTAGTATCTGCTCTGAGTTTATTTTGTACATAAACTATCACTACTTCAATGGTAAAATATTTAACATCAATGCAGGTCATTTAAGAATTATATTGGACATTATTGATGGGACTTTACTTAGTTGAGAGAATTTATGTCTAAGTGACTAGTGAGAGAGTGGAACATCGGAATTGCAACTGCATGGTCCATGTGAAGGAGTTCATGTAAAATTGTAGAAACAGACTACAGTAAATACAATTTTTGGTACATAATTGTTTTAGTTAAATAGTGAACAGTTTACTTATGCTCTTTGAATAATAGATTGACTAAATATTCATGTTTTATTGTAAAAGTAAATGTAACTCCCAAAGTAACAAAGTATAAATAACCTAAAGTAATTAGTTTGGCTGAAAATCAGCCGATTTTAGATTTGTGGTAAAATAAGTACTGCTGAGAAACACATTATACAGGATTTTCTACATATTTAAGTGAGGCTTAATCCTTTTTTTACGTGTAATGAAAGATAAATTGCCACCCGCTGATTTGGTATGTAAATAAATCCACAGAGTATATACTAGTTTACAAACCAAGGAATGCTCCCTTGCTATGTAACAAGATGTCGTAAAAGTCTTGGTTGTTTTCAGAGCTTGTTGTTTCATGTCTGAATATGTAATACATAGAAACAAACTTTCTCCGATTTAGAATAATACATGTACATAGGATGTGTATTTTTGTATTTTTCATTTATCACAAGTTAGCCTTTATAATTGGTATACTTCACACTCAGTTAGTGTATATTGTGAAACAAATACAAATGGGTAACGATTGGAGAAAAATGATAGTTACTTAGTTACTTCAGTATTTAAATAACATTTAGCAAACTAATGGACAAAGATATAGAAGGAAGAAATAACAAACTAAACTTAAAATGTTTTAACTGTAGAGGTCTCAGGGATAAAACAAAAAGATTGTCTGTTCTTATTTGGTTAAGGCAAAATTATCAAGGTATATCGTTTTTAAAAGAAACACATACAGATGTGTCGACAGAAAGCCAATGGAAAAAAAGATTTTAACGGTTCATTTTTTTTGCATGGGACCTCTTCCATGTAGAGGGGTAGGCATCCTAATTCCAAATGATATAAGCATAGAAATTAAGATATTAAGCAATGTTTCTGATAGTAATGGAAGAATATTAATATTAGATTGTGAAATAGAAGATCGGCCTCTTGTAATCATTAATGTGTATGCTCCAACTAAAGATGACGTACGAGCTCAGAATAGGTTTCTGGAAGAACTGGTAGCTTTAATTGAACCATACAGTGATAAACCATTATTACCTGGGGGTGATTTTAATATTTATTTTAACAGTATCGACAAAAATGGAGGTATAATAGATAAGGAGTCTAGTTACCGCTGCAATTTTTTAAACATAATGACTGAATACTCCTTGGTTGATATCTGGATAATTAGGAATAAGAAGCTGAGCCAATTCACTTGGAGGGGAAAAGGCCGGGAAGGGCTTGTTCAGTCAAGAATTGACTTTTGGCTTATCTCTAGCTCATTCGAATATGAAGTTGATAAATGTCTCCTACAACCAGGACTCCTATCGGAGCATAGTATTTTAATACTTTCATTAAATTTATTACAAACTCAAAGAAGAGGGAGAGGAACCTGGAAGTTTAACAATACTCTGCTAAAGGATTTTGAATATATAGCGTTAATTAAAAAGACTATTCAACAAGTACAAGAACACAGTGTTTCTATGAACAAATCAACCCGGTGGGAATATTTAAAGTGTCAGATGTGAACAGAAACCATGATTTTTGCTGGGGCTAAAGCTAAGATATTGCAAAATGAAGAAACTGAACTACTAAACCTTATAACCCACAAACTAATTTGGATAATAGTGACAAAGAAGAAATACTAAGATATAATGAGCTTAAAAGTAAGTGGGAATACATGCAGTCAGCTAAAACCAAAGGTATAATACTAAGATCAAAAGCCCAAGTAGTGGAGGAAGGGGAAAGAAATACTAAGTTCTTTTTAAATCTTGAAAAATATAATTACAATAAGAAACACATGAAAGCTGTAATAAACCATGAAGGTATTTTAGTGACAAAACCGCAAGAAGTTTTAATGGAACAAGCAAATTTTTATAGGAAACTTTATACAAGCAGACAAGAAAGTGCTAGCTGGCTTCAAAAACTGGATGATAAATTTACTGAAAATAAAAATATACCTACGCTTACCATCGAACAAAAATCAGTATTGGATCACCCTCTAACAATTGAAGATTTGGCGTTAGCCTTAAAAAATATAAAAATGATAAAACTCCTGTTTTAGATGGATTCACTACTAATTTTTATAAATTTTTGGGCAGATCTCAAAGCACTATTCTTCGAGACCATATGTCATTCTTTTCAGGTAGGTGAGCTACCATGTGGTTTAAGACGTGGTATACTGTCACTGCTACCTAAAAAGGATAAAGATTTGAGATATTTGAAATCATGGAGGCCGGTTTCACTTCTTGCGACAGACTATAAGATTTTAGCAAAGGCTCTAGCAATGAAATTGCAAACGGTAATATCTGACATAGTCAGTAATGATCAAGTTGGTTATATCAAAGGCCGTTTCATAGGTGAAAATGTATGAATTATAGAAGACATAATAAACTTTACAACAGAAAAAGATATAAATGGACTTCTAGTTTTGATTGATTTTGAAAAGGCCTTTCATACAGTGGAATGGAACTTTCTTTTTAAGTCGTTGCAAGCTTATAATTTTGGAGAAAATTTTATAAAATGGGTTAAGTTACTTTATTCAAACATTACATCCAGCACTATTAATAATGGTTTCCTATCACCCACTTTTAAACTATCAAGAGGCATTAGGCAAGGCTGCCCCCTCTCAGCTCTCTTATTCATATTAGTAGCAGAAACTATCGCTTTGAAATTAAAAGCAGAAAAGAAAATTCAAGGTATAATGGTAGGCGAAACAGAATATAAAATTTGCCAAATGGCAGACGATACAACATTATTTATGAAGAGCATAGAATCGATAACAATGGCAATCCAGGTATTCCAAGAGTTTGAAAACAGAAATTATTCAATTGGGCCATTTTAGATATGTTGAATTGCCTCTACCGAAGCATCTTTGTGAACTGAAAATAAATAAAAAAGCTTTCAAGACATTGGGAATTTGGTTTACCCCAACAGTTGGAGAAGCAAGTAAATTAAACTCTGACGATAGATTAAAAAAAGCTGAAATTATTATTAATATTTGGAAACAACGAAGTCTGTCATGGAAAGGCAAAAGAATGGTAGTAAAGTCATTAATATTGTCTCAGTTCTCCCATTTATTTACAATGATATATACACCCAATACGTCTTAGACAGATTGCAAAAAGCAATACTGAATTTCATGTGGGATAATAAACCACCAAGAATTAAGTTTGAAACTATTATTGTGAAAACAGACCAAGGGGGCTTAAAATTACCAGATATAATAGCTTTCCATAATGCACAAAAAGTATCTTGGATTAAAAGAGTACATTGTGATAACAATGTAAAATGGAAAAATTTATTCCTCAAATTGGGAAATATAGATGAAAAGATATTAGATCATAAACTCACAGTTAAGCACGTACTTCCAAGTTATAATGTTGAAAGTTGTCAGTACCAAGTATTAGAATGTTGGTACAAAATGAAATCCCAAAATCCGGAAACAATCCAAGAGATTAGAAATGAATATGTCTTCTTCAATAAGTTTATTGTGGTTGATGGCATACCAATAAATCCAGAGATGGTTGGGGTAGAGAACAAGTTCAGGGAATTAAAATTAAGTCAAATTCTAAATAGTGAAGGAAAATTATTGTCAGTACATACCATACATAGTAAACTTAACTCTAAGGCAACTACTTTTCACATACAATCCCTTGTTGCTGCTATTCCCAAGGAATGGAAAATCAAAGTAGAAAACCAATTGGTAGCAGTGAGGGAGCTTCCGTACTTCTGTATTAGGTCGAATAACAAGTTAAAAGAACTGAGCAAAATGAAAAATAATGATATATACTGGGAAATATTGAGTCTTAAAATCCAAAAACCTACTTCTTTGTCAACATGGTTAGACCTGTTTCCATTCCTTGAGCATGCAGATTGGAGAACAATATTCAGCACAGTCTATACAATTTGCAAAGAACCATACTTACAATCATTTCAGTATAAAATTTTACATCGTACTCTAAATTGTAATTACAATATTTTTAAGTGGAACATTATAGAAACTGGTATGTGCAGTTTTTGTCACAATAATATTGATACTATAGAACATCATTTTTTCTATTGTGATAATACAAAAGTATTTTGGGAGAGAGTAAATGAATGGTTCATGTCTGTAACACACGTGGAGTTTAAATTTTCCATATGTGAGATACTCTTTGGCATCCCTGTTACCTCTACATTGGATTCTCATGTATTTATGTTTAATGATTTGGTGTTACTTGGTAAGTGGTATATTAACAATCAAAAAGTTAACAAGAGGCAATTAATGTTGTGTGAATTTCTTTTATTTGTCAAGTGTAAACTTGAAAATATTAAAATGTCATTTATAATGTTTAAAAACTTACACCTCTTCATAGAAAGATATGGAAGGTTATATAAACATTTAAATGTATTATGAAGTTCTAAAGCTGTAACTCATTGTAACTGTTTATCCATTGTATAACATAAACATCTAATTTTTTAATATTGTGTAAAGTATGACCAAAGGCAAATAAAAAAAATGTTTGAACCTACCCTCTTTGGAAAAATTTTTACTTAGTGCATCCAAATCCGACTTTCAGGAAAGGAGATTGCATTACATTAGGTATTAATTACAAAACAACTTGATTGTTGGATCTTGAAATTCATGTAGGCACTTTCCTTTTGTGCAAAAACTTAACATTAAAATACATTGAGTGTTTTTAACTCACTTATTCACTCTATTCCAAGGCCGTTGTGAATGAAAATTAAAAAAATAGGAAAAAATTGTATGACTGAAACATTTCACAGAAAGTATTCGATACTGTCATTTGTAAATTATATGTTAATTAATTAATATATTTAGTAGGGGCTTTACTTCACTTTCAACACTGTACAGGTCCTATCACATGTGGTAGTTGGGTGGGCAGAGGAAACCAGTACATGCAGTTGGTCAAGGTTCTGTACTTTAAATGCCCAACCAACGGCAAGGAACTACCAGCTATCCTACTTGAAGTAGTGCCGGTAACCGAACCCCGGCCTCAGAGGTGGGAGGTGAGAGTGTTACCACTCTGCCACCATGGCCCCCAGATTATATATTAAAGTTAGATTACCAGTTTAATAGCTAATAATATATGTCAAGCCTACACCTTCAAAGTTCTTGTTTATCTTCACAGTTGAGTTTATAAAAATTAATAAAGTCGATGAAAAATGTCAATATAAGAAATGCAGAGTATTTGTTTCTTGTCATTGAGTAATGTTCGGACAGCAATGATATATGTGTTTTTATGCACAGCAGCTTTATCACAAACTTTAATCTCTTGCAACTTTAATAGTTGATGCCACGTAAAACTCAAAATCTATCCAGTCAACATCAGAAAAACTAAATGTATAAATTATATTTTGATAAAAATTAGAAATAGATATATTGGACCTCATATGAATCTATAAACTTAAATTATTATTTTGCCAACCTAATTAGTACAGATGGCTTGAGAATAAGGAATTTCCATTTTTAATGATTAATAAAAGTTTGAAAATCTGCAGGATCCAGTACAATAAGTGCAGCATTTGTAGTACAGTATCTGAAACTATAGAGCACAATTTTGGGGAACTGTAAATATATCAAAGACTTTGAGGACATCCTGGGGATAAATGGGTGGGCAAACTGTACCTGAATATTCTTCTTAAAGCACACCACCATGGGGAGCATGCCAAGTGATTGAACAAGTACATGTTTGACAAACAGGATACACCAAATGGTACTGTAACTTCAAAAAATTCTGTGCCATTTTCATCGCCATAATATCTATACTTTGCATGAAGTCCAAGTTAGACTGGGTCAGTGGTGGGTTAGACTGGCTGGTTAATTTTCATATGGGTACTTTGTGATAGATGTGCTATACATGTTCAAAAAAGACACATTGCATTGGCGGCAACCACCACAATTTCAGGACAGAATCAATCTTTGAATATGCTCTCTTAGATTTCAGAACTGATAACGATGAGTGTTCATATCACCTTCCACCTTGGACCTTTTACAATCAGCAATGATGTTTACCTAGTGATAAGATCTACTGCAACTGATTCAGGCAAAGTACAATGAATGTTTTCTGCTCTCCCAATTCCAAATAAATGTGAAATGGTTCCATCCTACAAAGACATGTCCAGCAGGCAGATATCTGGCAATCCGGTTGTGGTCCATTGTTACATTGTGAATGACTACAAATGCTCTCAAAGAACTAAAGCTCCCTATGCTGTTTTGTTTTTCACAATCATTTATTCTTCCATACAGACGTAAAGTAGCAAGATGAAGGCATCTGTATAATCACAAATTACTTCAATAAGTGAGTCATCTGCAGCTGAGGCACTTGGTGCTTTAGCATGAATTATCATGACTTCATCTTCCTTGTGATGGCTTTCCTGATCCTTTCATGGAGAGCAAAATTGCTACACATCTGTACTGGTGTAAGATATTTTCCAGTGATCAGAAGTTTATTGTATTTGATGAAGCTCTGTTATATCACATCTGACAGACCAAATCAATCAGGGAAAGGGACAGCATGTATTATTTTTGTGCAGTAAGATTTGTTGCAGAGATGCTGAATCAACAAAAAGCTTCATAGTTGCAAAAAAGCATACTTTCTCACATTTCCACTGGATTATAATAATCTCTCAATAATAAAGGCGTCACAGGTCAATTCAATATCTGTTTAAGTTGCTCACTTTTGAAAATATTACTGTTATGTCTAGTATTGGAAGATAGTGGCTTAAAATTGTGCCCGATTCAATTCTTACTTTTCTGTGTGGGGTAATTTTGACCAAGTCCTCTAAAATCCCCTATAATTGCTCACCATCATCTCTGTTTGGAAATGTTTGAAGGTAAACATTTAATAAGCTTTTTGAAAATATGAGTTTAAAAATGTTTGTGAAAGAATGTTTTCAAAGGAGTTGATAGAAAACATTCATGAACATTTTAAAATGAGGTATGAAAAATGTTGCTATTAAAGATTTGTGAAACACTTTCTGAACAAAACGTTTACAAATCTTGTGTTATCATTTTCTACTGTTTGTCAACCGCTTAATGTTGAATGTTTGATAAAAACATTTCAAGTATGACCTTCATTTCTTCTGCTATTTTATAAATGTTTAAAAGTTATTTCACTGAAAGAACTCAGGGCAAAGGGGAATTAAGGCAATTACTTCTTTATACAATGTTTGTTTCGTTAATTTTTCCAACTATATCATAAACATTTTTAAATAACTTGGTTTGGACTCTATTAATAGAGACTGCAACTACAAGCATTCTCTTATCCTTTATGAATAAGCATACCAGCACAGTCACTATTCACAGGATCGGCATGTGCGGGACCAAACATGTAAGCACTGACATACACTGGCTGAAGTGCAGAACACTTAATAATTGCAGATCCGCTGACTTGCATTCTAGACCGATTATTTTCTGATCAAATCAACTGCAGTATTGTGTAGCATTATTTCAAGCTGTTTTTTTTTCATATTCGACTGCTTTACATCATAATGCTGAAGAATAGGATATAAAATCCTTAAATCTGCTTATTATAAGTGTGCATAACAACCTGAGTTGTACTTGACTGCCACATTAACCTCTCATCTGTCTGGTATCCAGCGCGATGCCACATTGCATGTGAATCACAGTTTTTCATCCCAAATTCAATAACACTCAAAGCATCACCACTGTTAATTTTCAACATCTCCCTTTCCTGCACCTGCATAGCAGGCACAGTACCCAGTGGGTATTTTGGTAATCATGTTGTAATATGTATTCATTAAATTCTGTTTTGTATTGACAATACCATTGTCCAAATAGTGTGTATTGAAACATTGGCCATTAACCTGGAAGATGTATTAAGAAACTCCCAAAACAGTAGAAATTTTGTCACTTTGTTTGACCACCTTTGTTTCTACCTTCTTTGGCATAAACCATTTATATAAATTCACAGGGCACAGGGATGGCCAATAACCACCAAATGTCCATTCCTTTTCAATATTACTTTGAGTGTTAAACCATGTTAACTTTAAGGTGTGTACTAAGTCATGGTGTGGAACAACAAACATTGGAAAATTACTTTGTAAAGTAATATTTTTAGGCAGTTTTATACGTATATGTTTGTATACGTATTGTGATATGACAAAATGAATTAATTTTCCTTAGATGAAATAATCAGAAAATAAAATAAGAAGAAACTAATTATGGCTGCTCAGTGTGTAACATACTCCAATTTCATGGACTCTAATTTACAACTTTAATCCTTGTTAATATGTGACAGTCGATTATCACTGACCACTGAGGACTTCTGTGGGTGTAAAGTAATGAATGATACTAAGTGGGAAAGTTTTAATTAAAGACGTGGGTCTCAAGATACTTCCGCAAACACTTAAATGGGTGAGAAGTACTTACATGAGGAATACAGTTCATAGAAGTTAGTTAATGGCTAAAAAGCTTTTAAACATGCCTGCTGAGATATGTAGACAATGCAGTTAACAAGAGGATCTTAAATATTGGGCAGCTGCATCTTGTATTTGTGACGATCGTGGATCGTTCCCGCTATCTACTTCTGCAGGCGCCCATTTATTTTATTTGTCCACTAATTAGCGGTATTCCCGTCTCAACTTCCATTTTTGTTTTATTTGTCTGGTTGTTTGTCCACTAATTAGCGGTATTTTCCGTCTAAAATTCCCGTTTTTAATTAGCTTTTCCTGTCAATTCTCGGCTGATTTGTGGTTTATTTTGTACTATTTTGTGATATAATTAGGTGTAAAATGCAGAAGATTTCCAGTAATTCTCATTTTGCTTTAAGTGGGCCCACATATGTTTCCTCCAGGATGTAAAACAAAGTGAGGTAATCTAGGCCTTGTATCAAAATAGATTTAGCGCCAAATAGATAAGCATGTAGACGCAGTATGCATCTCCCCTATCCAATCTCCTCCCTCACATTATGGGGTGACCTTTGCCTGGGGAATCCTGTCCAATCACAGCATTAGATAAGAAAGCTGCACATGTGCTGCTGGCTTGGGTTCGGCTTGGGATCACTCTCTCTTGTTCTGGACACCAGAGGAATAAGACCTGTTTTTATATGTGTGGATTTTTGTAGTTATTTTTGTGGGAAAATTTCATATTCTAAAGGAATGGTTTGATCTAATTTATTTTACTAACATATTTGCTGGGATGGGGGGACCCAGGGAAAATATCCAACAATTTTGTGGTAGATTTATTACTCCTAATTTTGACCTTAATAGTATTCAGTTTTTATTTTGAACTGTAAGTAGAGATTTGGGTTATATTTTTATATAGTGGCCACTGTAAATTATGTTTCCTAAAATCCATTAATCTTTCCCATCAATAGTTTCATTCATATCATTTTGGGGTGGAACTTTGAGAGTTTAGCCAGACACTCAATCTTCCTACTATGATTTGGCAGTCATTGGGGGGCCCAGTTACCTGGATAAAAGGTGGAGTAGTACCATTCCAAGTAAATTGGGTCTTTAACAACCTAGGGGTAAATGCATCTTATTAGAAGCAGATGTCATTCATTGGGAGTCAAGGTATAGTAGATACCAGGGGGACTCCCTAGCGGGTGAATGCACTTACCCAAATGTTAATCATGGGTCATCAATCATCAGGGCTGGTAGGGGTTTTATTTATTTGCCCTTTAAATCCTTCACAAAAACACAGTCTTTTCCTCTTTGGGTAGAGGAGGAGCTCTCCTGGATTGGGTGTGGTTTTCAGACACTTCCTTCAAGACCCCCCCCCCCCCCAAGCAGGGCCCTATTTGTATGGTATGGGGAGAAATATTGGGTTAATGGGTCAGGTGTTATTTTGGGATTAAATTGATAAATTTTGAAGACAACTCCTGTATATTTTGCTGTGTGTTGTTTAAATTTACCTTTCAGGCAGATATATGTATGTTGTTCCAGAATTTTACAGATAAAGTGAAGTAATTTCTTTCATGTTGAAGATAGTAATTTAAGCTTTTTATTTTAGTTCTAAGTGAGAAATTTCTGGGATATAAATATTTGAATATTTTAAAGCAGTAGCAAAGTAATGAATTTCTGTTAAATTAATATCTGAATATTTAACAGCTGTAACCCCTTTTGTTTTGTAAGCAATGTATCTTTCTAATATGTTTGGCTAATAGTGTTAATGCTGTGTGTATTTTGATTAGGTTCTTTTGATCGTCCCTCTTTATTTTAACTGCTCAACAACTGGCTGTCAAAGCTGTTTTTTCTGCCTCTTTTTATCCTGGTGTAACTTTAGCCTTTCCAGTGTCTCCTTGGTCTTCCAGTAAATTATATTAACTAAATTAATTCTAAATTCCAGTATTATTTTTCTGTCCAAATTATTATTGTTACTAACTAATTCTTGTGTAATATAACTAGCCTTGCACTAGGCTTTATATTTAAATATCTTATCTTTATGTTTAAGTCAATATTTCTGTTTACCCATTCAAAATATTCTTTTTATTGTTTCACTTCATGTGTTTACACAGCCAGTTGGTACTCCAAATTAGCCTTGTGGCGCACTTTTTATTTAAGCCTGCTTTTATCATTATTCACCTGTCATTTCATATTCCTGCTTAAAATTATTAGCCTTCCCTATTTTTACTTTTTTTTACTTTGGCTCTGCGTATGACATCTATATTATATTTTGCACCTACCAAATTCTATTATGCTTTGATTTCCTGCCTAAGCTTGCTGTTGTGTGCACTGATTGATTGATCCATATTAAATGTCATGTTATATAAATGTCATGTGTGTTGTCACTTTAAGTTGGGTTTACAGGTATTGGAGTGGCTTTTTTGTAATTTGTTTAACTATTAAAAGTTAGTACAAACTTTTACAAATTGTGGTAACAAAAATGTTGTTACAAAAATTGTAAATACTCCTTTAAATTTTGGTGTGTTGATATAATAGTCTTGCTTAAGTCTCTTATAAATTTAATTATTCAGGTCCTGGTTCTTAACTAAATTTAGCCTCGCTTAATTCCCTTTTTAAATTTAATTTTAATTATTGGGTTTCTGTTTTGTAACTAAATTTAGCCTTTCTTTAGTCTCTAACTTTTTAATTTCTCAAATAATCTTTAACTCTATACTTGTGTAATTTGAGCTTACTTTCATAAAATTTAATATATCCACACTTTCTCAAAATTACATAACTTGTTGATTATAGTCTTTCCCTTGTCAATAATCTGTTTTTACACATATTTTTACCTTGTTGCTATTTTTGTTGTCAATATATATGTCGCGAATTTCAATACTTGTGTTTCTTTTTTGTTACTTTAAGTAGACTTGTACTAAGGTTTGAACTTTGACTTGACTTTCTGAAATTTAGTCTTATCGGTCTTGTCTCAGTGAGACCTTTGCAGAGCTTCAGCAGGAACTTGACTAATAACTTACCTGGATTGGACCCCACACTCTCATGGTTATATGGTGCCTGATTGATGATAAATGTTCATATCATGACAGTGAATGATGACAGCTACAGCAAATTGGTCATACTGGGATTAGTTTAAAGCACCTCATATTGAGAGTTTCGGACTTCAAGACACTGGAGTCCACATCTTCACCCAATTAATACATCTTTGAATTTTGGTCATCTTAGCTAAATGATTCTTTGTACTTTAAAGTTGGAATGAGTAACACCGTGAAATTCTTAGTCCAAGAGCACTCAGATCACAATAAGTCATCTCATTCACGTTCTCCTACTCTACAGTTAGGTCACAATACCAAGAGTTCAAAACAATTTCATAGGTTGGTCAACCTCAAAATGACCTGGTGGCAGCATAAGTAAATTCTATAGGTTGGTTAACCTCAATAATGACCTGGTGGCAGCATAAGTAAATTGGGATTATGGTTGGATTTTATAATTCTTGAGATAAGTTAAACAGTAAAACAAGGCAATTTTGACAGGTTACCAGGGTTTTTCAGGGTTCAGGGAAAAACCAGGACACATCCACTCTCCCGCTCAGGATTAAGTTGGTTGAATTTGGGTCCCTTCTTATGAACAATCTGAGGGGTTACGGGTTCAAATCTGCCCAGTTCCGGGGCAGGTGGTAGGTAGTAAAACTCACCCCTCTATGTAGGTTTATGGTGGCAAGGGTGGGTCCCGGTCCATAATGCACACATATAGGATGGATCCCTATCCACAAGGCACTGGTTTAGGGGAATCTCTACTTTCATGGGGTCCCTGTCCATAAGGCACCCATGTAGGTCGGATCTATGGGTCCATGAGAATACGGTGATGGGGCTGGAGGCTCGACACTCCATTGGGTTTACACGGGGCTGGGGGCCCGTCCCGCCACATATTTACAGACCATGTGTAAATGGAACGCTTTCTCTGAGACATACTCTTTGCTATAAATCCTATTTTGAACTGTATCCTCTATTTCACTGAAATACAATGGAGTTGTTTTAATTACTGGGTATTACTGGAAGACCTGCAGGATCAGGTGACTACTCTCCACAGTTTTGAACATACATGGACTGAAAGGATTTAAATTTTGGACAACTGCATCTGGCATTTTTATTGGGTGTATGGATGGAGTTTTTCAAACAGGTATTTTGGTTAAATGTATACTACTTCCCTTCTTGAAAGAAAGTGACTGTGAATATATACCAGCCTGCTGGATCACATGTGAATTTCCCAGTGGTCTGGTTGTAGTTATCACCTACAGAAGTTATGACTTTGCTGAACGTGTAAACTTGATCAGAGTAATAAGTTCCCCCTATCAATCTACCATAGCAGATGGCAGGTGGCTTTGTCTCATCTGAAAGAATGGAATTGCAACAAATCACATTCAAGCTCCATCAAAAAGGCCTAAGGGCTAAGTCATTTGCTAGTTCCAAGAAACATTACACCCATCTCTGAAAATAACCTCAGTAAAAAGTAAAACTGACTAAAGAACTACCAATGCACTTATGTTATATTATTACAACACAATATGGAATGTTATATTTTGGTATAGTTAAGTAAAACTTTTTTGGTGCTTGAACACCTTGGTGTTATACAGGACCATTAAAACTAATAGTTATATTAACTAAAATATATACATTAATAAATACAAGTAAAACTGATAACTACACAAAAAAGCAATAAACAAATATACAATACACTTTAATGGTCAAAAGACCAAAACAACAGGCTAGATAAGGAAAGTAATAATAACATAGACAATGGATAATACAAAATATATTACAATACAACATAATACAAACATGACTAGACTATAAAAAATAGATATACATATAAAACAGATAAAACAAAGAAACTAGAAAACACACAATAACATAACATAACTTAAGACAACACAAAATAAATTAAATTTCTAAAATTTGTAAAATAACCCACATTCTTTTAAATAATGCAATATAGTTTTAATGTCTCCAAATAGTAAGACTTTTAAATTATTTATATTTCTCTATTATTTAAATCTTGTGTCATGTAGGTCGATAGAGTCTAGTAGTACATGTTTCACTGTATCAGGACAATGACATGGAATGCACCAGGGCATATCTTCACCTTTTAACAGATAACTGTGTGTGAAATAGGTGTGTCCTATGCAGGCTTAAGTTATAACTATTTCCTCCCTACGAGATATACCCGTCCAAGCATAAAAATCTCCAATGGTATTGTTTATTTGGAATAGTTTATTATCAGGACACGCATTCCATTGAGCTTGCCACTTCTGTTTAAAAACACTATTTACATTTACTTTTCAGTCTGTATAGGGGACTTTCAAGTCTAAAACATTAAAATTCAATGCCTGTTTGTCATCTGCCTTTTCATTGCCCTTTATGCGTATGTGACTAGAAACCCAAGCTAAAACAACTTTTTTATTTACTGAAAAACAATCATTAAAAAGCTTTAAAATATCATGAATAAAAGGATGATCACAGTTGCTGCTATCAAGAGCTGAAGACTAGATAAAGAGTCAGAAAACAATAAAATGATCCTCATCACAATTTTTAACTATATCAAAAGCCATTTTTAGAGCCTGTAGTTCAGCTGTGAATATACTAGCATTGCCAGGAAGTCTGACCTGGGCACTGAGGCCATCAGATGTAGCAGCTGCAGCAACCCTATTTTCTGATTTCGATTCATCAGTAGTTTTCCTCTATGGTCAGTGTAATAGCTTTTTAACTCAGCAAATAGACCTTGAAAAAGACAATCATCACCAAGATGTTTCTTTTGATGGATGAGATATAAGTCTATGTGAGGCTTCTGTACAGTCCAGGGTGGGTCATCTGCCAATGACACAGTCTGAATTAAATCCAGCTGAGGACAGACAGCAGACAAATCTACACGATGCCCAAAAGATCTTACTGCAGACAGTTTCTTATCATAAAGATCATAAAACTGAGGGTTAAAAATGACATCGTAAGCTGGATTGTCAGGATTACTTCTCAATTTCAAAGCATACTGAATACATAATTTATCAAACCTTAAATATAAGGGTGGTTCATTTGTCTCTACATACAAGCTTTACATTGGAGAAGTCCTGAAGGCTCCCAGACATATTCTTAAGTGTTGGTTTTGAATGGGTTCCAATTCTTAAGATAAGACTAGCAGAACTAAAAACAGCACAACCATATACCAATCTAGAATGAACAAATGAATGATGACAAGTCTCACTTCTATCTTATCCCCAATCCATTTTGGCAACTACTTTCAGTACGTTCATGGCTTTTCCACATTTCTGACAAATATAATCAATGTGTGCCTTAAAATTCAGTTTACTGTCAAATATAACACCAAGGAACTTAGTTTGTGAAGCAACAGGGATTTGTGAATTATATATTGTCAATGTTTTGTAAGTTTTTCTCTGATAACATCCTTAAAATAAGATCCACACTGCAGTCATCAATACCATCTTCAGTCACTAGACCCAACTCCATTAAAAATACACTGTCCTCTTTCACACCTGTGTCCGAAGAAAGCCTACTCAAAATTTTAAAGTCCTCACCATCCAAATCTTGTTGCCTGGATCCAATCCCAACGTCACTGATCAAGGACTGTGCTGATATTGTCATCACTCCCATCGCTAAAATTGTAAATTATTCAATCAAAGAAGGTAGTTTTCCCAACTGTTTTAAGATGGCACATGTCACCCCCCTCCATAAGAGGCCGAGCCTTGATAGAAATAACCTCAAAAATTATAGGCCAGTGTCAAACCTTATATCAAAGCTTATCGAGAAAGTTGTGGCAAACCAGCTAAACGAATTCATTTCACACGAGGGTCTCTTAAATGTCAACCAATCTGCTTATAAGAGTTCCCACTCCACTGAAACGACATTGTTGAAGATTCAAAACGATATAGCTTTCTCAGTGGACTCAGGAAAGGCAGTGGCCCTGACATTATTAGACCTGTCAGTGGCATTTGACACTATTGACCATTCCCTTTTATATGATTGCTTGCATGACTGGTTTGGTCTAGATGGCACTGTCTTGTTCGAGATCAAATCATACCTTTCAAACCAAAAACAAAAAAAATTAAAATAGGTGATAGTTTCTCTGAGGCGGTAATTCTCTCTTTTGGAGTCCCCCAAGGCTCCGTATTGGGTCCTCTCTTTTTTACCCTTTACACTAGTCCCCTCAGTGAAGTTATTTCTAAATTCAATGTTACTCATCACCTATATGTTGATGACACCCAGATCTACTTAGCAGTTGACTCCAGGAACTTTGATTCTAGCATGGAAGAGTTGACCGAGTGTCTCAAGTCAGTACAGGAGTGGATGGTTGGTGTTAAGCTAAAACTGAACCCAGAAAGAAACAAATTTATCATCATAGGTCAAAAAGCCACCAGAGTCCCTTGCACCAAATTTTCCTGTTCCACTCCTCCAAAACAATATCCCTCCGTCGGTGGAAGTAAAGAATCTGGGTGTTATCTTTGACTCAGACAACTCCTTTGACAATCACGTTGCCAAGGTTTGCCGAGCATGTTACTATCATCTTCGCGATTTGCGACGAATTCGCAAATTCCTAAGTAATGAAACTGCAATACTTCTGGCAAATGCTATGGTCAGTAGTCGTCTGGACTACTGTAACTCTTTACTTTATGAGGTAAGCAAGTCCAACATAGCTAAGCTAGAGCGAGTCCAGAATGCTCTTTGCCGCATCATCTTCAGACTTAAAAAATGAATCATGTTACACCCTTATTGAAAGAACTCCAATGGCTTCCAATTCAACATTGTATCCTTTTTAAGTATAATCTCCTGGTATTCAAGGTTATCAATCACAGCCCCCATATCTCTCAGCTTTAATAAGATCGAGCAGTCTTACTCATGGCAACAGGCTATCTGTCTCCTCAACCCACCTTAAGAAGCACATAGGCAGGCGAGGCTTTTTGATGTAGCTGCACCAGTTGAATGGAATAAGCTGCCACAAACTGTCAGATCTGAGCAAACAATATATTGTTTCAGAAGCCAGCTAAAGACACACTTGTTTAGGCTGGCATACGCCCCACCTTAGTTATACCCTGGCGGGCGCTTTTTAGATGTCGACCCATGCCTGTTTCTGGACTCTCTCTTCTTGGACATAAGCGCATTAGAGGATTTGTATCAATTTTGCTATATAAATCCTACTATTATTATAATGTTGGGTCTGGATAAAGTTTTTTTTATTACAAAAATGCATGCAAACAGTTTTGGTTTTAGAAAATTTAAAACCATTTTCATCAGCCCATTTTTCTACCTTATTCACACACAAGTTTCCCTTCAATTGAAGCCATATTTCTAGAATAACAAGTGATTGAGAAATCATCAACAAAAAGAGACTTTTCAAAGCTAGCTGGAATCACATCAGCAATACTGTTGATCTTTACAATAAATAACGTAACAGAGAGGATGCTTCCTTGAGGGACACCATTTCTTGCCCATCTATATCTGAATAAACAGATCCTAAACAAACTCTAAAAACTCTGTTTGATAAAACATTCTGAATAAAGATGGGCATTCGCCCTCTTAAGCCTATTTTATGTAGATCTCTTATAACACCATACTTCCATACTGTATCATAGGCTTTTTCTAAATAAAAAAATACAGAGACTACATTGTTGCCTTTTAAAAAGGAATCTCAAATAAAAGATTCAAGAAATTTTGTTAAAATATTATTTTTCTCAAGGAACCAAACTAATCTAGTATTAATCATCCTTTCCATGGTTTTGCATAAACAGGTTGTCAGGTATATGGAGCGATAATTGGACGGGTTGTTTGGGTCTTTGCCTGGTTTTGGAATAGGTATAACAGTGGCCTCTTTTCAGCATTCAGGAATTTTACCTGAAGCCCATATATCATTAAATATATCAAGTAACACCATAGGTGAGTCTCTTGATAGAGATTTTAGCAGCTGATAATGGATCTCATCTGGACCAGTGGCTGTGTCATGAGACTTTTTCAGAGCATCACATAGTTCTCAAATGGTAAATGGTACATTGTAGTTTTCAAAGTTGTCTCTGTCAAAGTCCAAGTGTTCTTTTTCAGCTTTCTCTTGATATTCTTGAAACTTTGTACAGTAACTGTTGTTGCTAGATTTCTTGCTGATTTCTTGGGCCAACGTATTTGCTATATCCACTCTGTCTGTTATTTTTGTCCCATCATTATATTCCAGATGATGTATTGTGGTGTCACATTGTTTGCCACTCATTTTCCTTATCATTTCCCATACCTTCTTTGCTGGTGTCTCTACACTTAGTTTTGATACATATTTATGTCATGATTTCCTTGGTGCGCATGCACATGATGACGTCACTTCCGTCGCCATGGTGACCATGATGACATCACCTATGCCTCGATCCATCAGATCGCTCAAAAATAATGTTACTTTCGTTACCATGGTGACCATGATGGCGTCACCTATGTCACGTGACCCTCTCGAACAATCAGATCCCTCAAAAAAGATAAAACTACAAGGATGTCTGCCTCCTTATACTACTTGAAATGGTCTAAGACCATGCAGGATAGGGCGAAGGTTACAACTATTTCTCTTTCAGCATTAGGCCAGTCCTTGGATATCCTGTGTCCTTGGATAGCTCTCAAGGCAATGTTGGCTTGTGGGTCCTCTGATCAGGACCTTCCACTATTTCAGGTTCCTGTGCTGGTGCTGTTCCCCTGACAGATTTAGTAGCCAGAAATTCACCTTGTCCTGGTTAGGATGGGCATTTACATATACATACATTGTCATTTGCTTGTTCACCTTTTATTTGCTGGCTCTTTCAGATTCTGACCTTCACCTTTAAATGCTGCTTAATTGTCTTGATTTCTTGGTCCTGCAGTGGATTACATGACCTCGGAACCTTTAATTTGATCTTGTACTGCTAATTTTCTTGGTTCACTGAGCTAAAGCATGGGTGATCTTAGGTCGGGATGTGTGTAACATTGGGGTTTTCGCTACCTGGGAGAACCAAGACTTTGACCTTTTAACCTGAACCATTTTTAGCTTTTAGCTGGATGTTACTTGTTATTGATGGTTTGCAAGAGTATTTATATAATATAATGTTGTGGTACATATGAGTACATTATGATGTAGCCATACAATATATTTAGTAGTCACATTTCATGCATATATTAATGTATATAATCCCATTGCTGTTTTCGTGGGGTGTTGGGAAATGTAGGAGTCCCTACCTTTAAACATTCATATTTAGTCATTCTCTCAAAATACTATTCTACCTATTCTATTCCATTCTGTACTTTTGTAGCGCTTAATCTCTGCTAGGCAAAGTCTAAGGCGCAGCACCAAAGTCAAATTAAAAAAAATCATCTGTCCATAGCCGTTTTTGTGTTATACTATAAATATTGTGGTTATATCTTAAATTCACAAATGTTAAAATTTGCAGAAGAAAATCTAATTCAATTATAAAATATCATTTAGGGGCATTTCATAAATTTTATTTGGTGTGATGACTCTATTCTTAACCAAACAAAAATATTGCACAAACAACGTTATGGCACTGTATAATTACCTTTACTAATATCACCCACACAACATTTCTGTTGTGCTCCAATCACACTACCAATTGTTTATATGAGGCTTTACAAATGGCAGAAAAAGTAACGGAATGGAATGCTGCATGGCATATGAAATCCACCTGCACACCAACAGTTATAATATTGCTACAAAAAAGAATCAGAATCTTGGAGGATAATGCCCATGGTTTGACAACAAGTAAACAAAGTGAAGATGCAGTAAAGATAAGGCATATTGTAATGCTGTGACATACAGGTTTTATTCGAGATACAGAAAGTGACAATGCAGTTATGGGTCACGAGTTTTGTACTGACATGTTTTGTATTGGTTTTGAAAATAAAAAAAAAATTAAGAATTAAGGCAAAATATTTATTTTTGAAAAAGTGTATAAAAGAATGTTAGTTGCATCAATTGTGATATTTTGATCCACATGTTTTCTCCTTAAACACCGGATGGGCCTTTTGATGACAGCTAAAGGTAATCTGCCTCCATAGTGCTCTCCCCTATCGGATGAGAATGTAGAAACTGTTTCTGTTAATTGGACTCTCCCTTTTTGGACTTCTGTAAGTTAAAGGATGTCAATTTGGCATTTTACAAATACCTGTTTATTGTTATTAATTTTCAAGGGTGCAGAGAATAATATGGATGGTTCACGGGATTCGAACCCCCCCCCCCCCCCCCCCCCCTTGAAAAATAATGTAAAGGGGTTCAACCCAAAGTACAAAATTATTTATTGAGAGTGGTGTTAAATTTAAAGGAAATGCACATATATTTTTACCAAAAATTATTTTTTTTCCAGGGGGGACATGTCGCTCGACTCCCCTAGTTATGGTATGTCTGATGTGAACCCCCACCTTACTTAAAAGCTGGATCAGCCCCTGCCACTGGATCACCTTTACAGTCCCCCACTTGAAACGCTCTCTCCGAAGGTTGCAAAGGCCTGTTGCATCTTGAGGTAAACATATTTTATAGCTTAGGCAAGAGGCCAACTGCTTTGGAAGGGAGCTTCACATAGTCTTCTGTCTTATGAGCCATACTGACTGTCATTCAATAATACGTCTAGTTGCCTATGGTATGAGGTGTATCACCTTTGTCAGAGGTCATCAAGTCATGAGTTATAAATGCACAAGCATATACCTCATAGCAAGAAATCCTAAATAAATAAATGTCAAAAATATACACCAAAGTGATTGGCTACACATAGCTGGTCGTGCAGCCATTGAGGTTCCAAAATCGCCAATGAATATGTGTAATTGGTTTCTTACACTTATGGGATTGACAACATTCGTGAATTTAAAAATGTTATTTTGTTCCACATAATCTTTGATATCAATATTTTCTATCTGATGGCCTATCTTACCAAAAGCTGAACTGCATCAAAAGTTTTTGGAAGTACCATTCCAAGAGCATAACAATTATGACCCTATGTCATGTTATCGACCACTTACTAATATTGGCCAGGTACAAAATTCTCCATTTCTCAATCAAATTTGCTTATCAGAGAATCAAATGTAAACAACTTCTGCAATCTTATCTGTCAAAAGCTTCAAAAGACGAGGTTAAGGTTTAAAAAGTTTAAAACCTTACATCTGGGTTTCTGTAGATAGTAATGTACTTTTTCCGAATATTTTCATGTTTTAGTTTTAAAGAATTTTATAAAACTTTCTATCACTATGTGAATTTCTCTTCTGCATAATTCTGTTTAGTTTTGTTCCGAACTAATAGAAATATCTAAACTGTTCAATATATTATGTGTTAAACCTAAAGTAGTAATATAGTCTTTAAACCTGTTCTCCATGACAGAAATTGTTCTCAATCATTTTCAGCTCTCTAATTTAAATATGGGATTTTGACATATTATTGCAGAAAAGTCCTGACCATATTGTAAAAAAAGCATGTGTTTTATGATGCTGATTATCTGACCTATGCATTGCATGTTGTTCTCGAAGAAATTCACTCAATCAAAGCTAGGGTGAAATTGTACAATATACCCTACACCAGTCTTGACAGGACAAATCCAGATCCTTTGCCAGTCCTAAGTCAGATGGAAGAAAAACAAACTTGGTTGACTGTTTCCAGTACTAGTTATGGATATTCCAGTAACCATACAGATCCCCTTCACATGAACTAAGAAAAGATGAAAAATCCAAATGGCAAGGGAAAGAGTGAAGTGAAAAAAACTGCAAATAGAATGGTTCCTTCTTTTAAATGAGTCAAAGGTGCAACTCCCCCTGAATTCAATCAACCTGAGAATCTATCTGACAATGGATATAGTAATGTTGAGAAAAGTGATTGCTGTTGCATTTGCAAAATTTATCCTCCATTGAAGAATCAGTTGAATCACAATGTCATTGTAAACCGGGGTCACTGTAGCCAATGTTCACATTTGACCGTTTTATCATTATTGCACTCCAGTCAAAGTTTTGAGGAAGCACAGTACTTTTCGGCACCCTTAACATGCTTTCATGACTGAACAGTGGAAAAATTAAGTTATTAATCAAAACTACCATAATTAAGCACCAGTTTTATTTTAAGGTAGGGAAGTTTGTAACAGATTGGTCCATTCAAGATTTATATCTTTGGTTCTATTTTTTTGTGAATTAGACTGAGATCCATCCTTGTGTGGGGATCTACAGTGTGTTTTATTTATCTCACAAGCTTTACTGTGCTACTTCTGGCTTTAGATGCAACCTTCAGTCACATGATCGAAAATTGACAGAGGACTTTCTGTGTAACAAATGTGACACAGGAATGAAAAACAAACCTTTTTTATGCATAATATCTCATCAAATCGGAATATATATATGTTGTATTGAATTTGGATAACCATTGAATGTATACATTCAATGTGCAAATCATTCTGTGGTTATCGACATTCAATACAACATATACATGCCAATATAGAGATAACATATTACAAAGAAACCCAAGTGGATATTCACAAAGATATATTGTTTTGTATTATATATTGGTATTATTTCCTCTAACTTGGTCGTTAATTAGACGGACAAGGAAAGTTTGCTTTCAATCTGAATGTACTTTAAAGTACCATATACTGGTGACTGTTGGTGTGATGTTTTTCATGCAGAATTCATCATATGGCCTTTTGATCCAAGATCCCAGCTCACACAGAATTAAAACAACTACGTCCTTGAACAATTTATATTCTGTTAAGTTTCAAATTAGTTCATAAACACTTTTAAAACACTCCACTATTGACAAACAGATCTGTTTAGAGTATGTCGATAGACTGTAACTTCAGGCTTTCCCTTATTCTTTATGAATAAGCATCCCAACAAATTCACCATAGTCTGGAAAGATGTCATTCCAACCATAGTCAAAGGCAACTACATACACTTGCTGGCCTGCGGAACACTTAATAAGCAGTGAGCTGCTGACCTGCATTCTTGCAGCTACCTTTTTCCCACTTCTGTGATAGTTTGTAGCACAGACTTCGGTAACTACATTATTATCCAAAAAAAATGTGCCCACACCCACTCTGCGAATATTCCTCATTGGAATCTGCAAAATTTCAAATCATATTATTATAATGAATATTATTGAGAAACTAATGCATTATTGCCTGTCATTATTTCCACTTCCTTATTGCAACAATTTGGCCATAAAATAATTAGTTCTGCTTGTTTTAAGTGTCCCAACTTGGCCCAAACCGGAAAATACGTCTGGAAATTCCCCCAAACAGTTAATTTATATCTGTTGTCACTATGGCCACCATTGTATCAAATATATTTGGGATGGTCCATTCTCAGAAAGTACTCGTGGAATTCTACTGACAAAAGGTCATCTATTTTCTTTATTCTGCCAAATTGAGGTGCATGTTAAGTTATGGTGTAGCAGTAAGCATTAGAAAATTACATTTTAAAGTAACATATACCTAAGCAATGGATATGATTGTAAGCCAAATACATTAATGAATATATATATATTTAGAATATATATTCATAAAATAATTATTATACTGACGTTAAACATGGCTGCACAGGAGATAACATACTTTGCTCCCATTTCTGAGTAGATTTTTATAGTGTAAGTTGGCTAGTTACATCTTATTTATTGGAATCTGGGGAAAAAAGTCATTAAAAGTCCCACAGCAGAAAAGCTCAACAGTTGTTGATATTCATGTAGAAAAGCAATACGCCTTTATCTGGAACGTTGAGAAAGCCCTGTACATATATTTTACTAATGAAGGGGTTGATGATTACTTTAGGGTATTCCGATAGCTGTTCAAACTAACCCATGCTGTAATTTTAAATCCCAATGACGTAAAACGTAAAACTTACTCTGGTTTGCAGTTATTCAACCTTTAGATGATAACTGATCAAAAAACATTGCATTGAAATCTTCGACTAGAAATGGTGTGCCACCAGTTTTATTCTAGAATGTTACAATCAATTGAACTTTCTTTTTGTTTCTAAGGATTGAGAGGGGGCCACAGTGGCATAGTCTGGCCGGGTTCAGTTCCCAGCATGGCCCCAAGTGGGAAAGCTGGTAGTTGCTTGCCGTTGGTCGGCAGTTTACAGTACAGAACCCTGACAAACTGTATGTACTGGTTTCCCCTGCCCTTCCAACTACCCATCGTGATATGACCTGTACAGTGTGGAAAGCGACGCAAAACCCCAAATAAATAAATAAATCTAAGGACTGACATGTGTCTACTTTCCTTTGATTAGTAATACAATGAATGTTTTTTTCATGTGTTATTTCTATTGTGAATGTTAAAAATAGTTCTTGTTTCATATTTTAGTTTGTAGAACAATATATGTGTAATTTTGAAATAATAAAAATGATTCATTACTTTGAAACAATATATGTTTGTACTTTGTAACATCTAAAACTGGTTTTTATCCACAGTTCTAATGTGTGGGGCTTTTATCAACAGGTATCAAAAAATGTATCACTGTTCTCTGTATGGATCTTCTCCACAGGACATTTCTCTATTAGTGGTGGTGCGCCAATTCGCGTCTGTGTACCTATTCACGCCCACCGCTAAATTTATCCAAAAAACAGCATAATAACACAATAAATTACCTATGTATATGATCAATTTGATAATTATCTACGATATGGTAAACATCTTTTCCATGAAAAAGTACAAATCTTTGAGAAAATTGAGGGTGGGTGTGAATGGGTACATGGTGGTTAAGTGATCCACCACGACTCTATGAAATAGACCAGTCAAAAGGGAGAAGCATATTTGGCTAAATTGATGAGTATCAATAGTGTATACTTTATTTGATGAAAAACTGATACAGGATATTTTGGAAAAAGAAAACGCTGAGTAATTTTTATTTCTGTAATTAGACCAATTTTACACACAAGTGAAATGTATATTATCCTTGAACTTCAGGAGTCAATTCTTTTGGGCTCTGTGAAAGAAATTCTGGTAGACATGTTATGAATGATGCATTGCAAAACGTCACAATTACAATAGTGATATTTAAAAACACTGACCCAATATTCTGGTGTACTACATTATCAATCCAATGTACCAATAGATCTAGCCTTGCCCATGTGCTGTACTTGAGCCCCTAGCTCACTTCATGAAATACTGTAAGTCTGTACAAATATTATGCTGCCTATTGAATAAGACATGAAAACTAGATCTTTGACCTTGGACCTTAGATCATATGCATTGGTTAGAATTTGGTAAAATATAAATATGGTTAAACTTTTACTTCTTTTGGAATCAAATGGTGGCCTAATTCCTACTAAGCACTAGAATGCAGATCTCCTTTTCAAATTAGGTATGTTTTGTACAGGCCAGGTTGTTTCTTTTAGTCACACTTAGTTCCAGCATTCAATTTCCTATTTGCATGAATATTTCATGTTGGAAAAATATAAAAATCTAGAAAAATATAAAATTTAAAAATATCCCAGAGCCAAGTACAAGACTACCCAAAAATAAAAGGGATAATATTATCTATACTTACATTCTCCTATGAGTTAATCATTGCTATTTGGAGAAAGTGTACATCAACCCTCCCATAAAAGTTTCTTAGTTAATGAGTAAAAATCCCCTTCATCCCTCCCACAAAAATTTCTTAGTTAATGAGCTTAATTACCCCTTGTAATCTGACAACCTAAACTGATCTTATAGGTTACTTAAAGCTCCATCCACATGCCTGTTTAAAAAATTTCATTGGTAATCCATGAAAAGGTGAGTGTACTACCCTGTTGTACTACCCAGTGTACTACAAGTTGTGTCAGTAATGTTCCACTCACACTGCAGGTGCTATTGCCAATGTTACTATGCATTTGTGGGATTTGTGGAAAATGTAGCCAAAAAAAATAACTTAAGAAGGAATTTAAATTTTGTACAGCTGTACCTGGTATTTCTAGATAATGACAAGTTTTACTGAGATACACCAGTTGGCCATATTTTAAAATTTTATGTATGATCAAAAACTTATTTTGAGGTGTATCTTGTTTTACTGCTAGCCAATGAATTATTAGTTTTTTGGGGGGCAGCCTGTAGGATCTAGCGACTACCCTGCAGAGTATTCATGAAACTGGAGCTGAACAAAAGGGAACAAAAACATTAGATAACTTTATGCAGCATGGTTAGCGTATTTGCTTCAGATGATCTCTTTCCTGATTGGCTGACCCCATGTACTCTCAACCTCCCACCAAAATGTGTCCTTCTTTACTTTCAAAGTTAACTAGGAAGGGAAACATCCCATTTTAAGGAGTCTTATTTTGATTCTTCAATTTTATATGATTAACTTTTGAAACATTGGGGTTTCAGCTACACATCTGAAGCGGCAGAGTTTCAGTGTACTTTCAGAGATAACTGGCAGTTTCCAGATGCCCTGATGACGATGATTGTTCCCAAATCTCACCAGCGATGATGCAGGGGAGGGTATGAGTTCAAATCAGAGGGGTATAAACAGACAGATCTTTAACAAACTGAAGAGCTTGAGTGGTCGAATGATAGCCCGAGAACAAGGTTTACAACAAAGGTCAGTTGGGGTCCCCCAAGTCAGCTAAAAGTTCCCAGTCTGCCAAGTCCCAGGAGGAAGATGATTTAGTAATGCAAATACTCAATGGACTGTATTGGTCTGTTAGTCTCGACAGTTGCAGTCACAGGTGGATCAGCAATTGCAGGAACGTCAAACTCAAAACCAGCAAGGTAAATACAAATCTTAAAGTGGTGGTAGTAATGAAACTGCCTGGTGTAAATGAGAAATACGCTGGCCTCAAAATTGTCATATCTATGTATCTATGCCCCAATGAACGTCAGGATTTAGTACAATGATCCAGGAAGATGCCAAAAACCATATGTTGTAATATCCAGCTGGCTTTATGGAAGACTCACACAATTTTGGGTGCCAGTTGGCTAAAGGTTTCCAAGCTGTCTTGCTATGCAAGATGGAAGACGGAAAAAAATAAATCGCATTTGTCAGGTACACGCTGAAAAAGTCACCTCAGGTAAACCAGCTCATAAAACAAATTTCAGAGACAAACCCACTCCTTGTCGCTTTTACCAGAAGGGCACTTGTGGCCAAAGTTTATACCATGTAAACAACAGAGAGAAATATTTACACATTTGTGCAATGTGCTTTGCACAAATCAGGGCAAATCAAACACATTCAGAGGAAGATTGTCGTTCAAAACATGAGAAAAAAATGATAAAAACAAGTGAAACACCAGAATTGTATATTCAAGCACTAAGCAAATTAATCAAAGTAATAATCGAAAGCATGCTTAGTTGTCTATTAATAAGTGCTTTGTTGATGAGGTCTTAAGCAGAAATGTGGGAAAAAATTCTGGTGTGCTGGTTGACATTTATCTTTATTACTGACATTGCAAATTTAGTGCCACTTACTGTCAATAATTCCATGTCTGAGATCAGTGTCTTTAATGAAATTGATACATGTTCTTTAGAATCTATCTATCTTAAGCCAAGTAATAAAACGCTAAACAACCAAGGGAATCTAACACTAGGTATTACAACACTACTTCCTTGAGCAGTCAAAAGATGTAATGCTGTAGATTTGAATCTGGGTAGTACTCCTATAAAGGTCATTTCATTCACCCACTGCGATGTTGTATTTTGCAAATGTAAATCCTGCTATTGCTTCAAACAGCGGCTGGCCATAGCACATGGCACATTGACATGGTGGGTGAATGGGTTAGTGATTATGACAAGATGTATTCTTCACCAAGCATCGTCTGAAGTGACACTGATAAAAAAAAGGAAGTACGCCATGATAAATATGACCTGGCTCTTAGGTTTCACAGGAAATATCAAGAATTTTGCAGAAAATTTATTGCTGTAGTACCTTTAAATTATGGGACGTTTAAAATTCTGGTAAATTCGAATTTATCTAATTACAGGATCAACTACTCTCACAATGTCATAGAGTGGTTTAGACCTTTTAAAGCTCCACAGAATAAAGGCCACAGGTACTTACAATTTCATGAAACCTCAGGTCAAAGTTCCCTCCCAATTGAATGTTAAGGCCTGGCAACACCATCTTACTGACTACTGGGTCAAACAGCTAGTTCCACCCCTTTGTCATGGTTTCCCTTTAGATTTCAATAAAAACACTAATCTATATCCTAACATGAAAAATCATAGTTCTACTATTCAATACTTTCTATAAAAGAAAGAGACTTTCAAGCAATACTAGGTATACTAGGTACAAGCAATACCTTTAGTAAGCCCCTATTGACTCTTTGCATACTTATCTATTTATGACCAGGAACAAGCCAGGCGCTGACAGTCGCCAGGTTATAATTGACTTAAGTTACCCTCAGTGTGAATCAGTGAATACAGGAGTAGCAGCCGATATGTACTTAAGGTCTCAATTCCTCCTTACTTTTCCTTCTATTGATTATATTACAAAGAAGGCCTGACAGCTAGGCAAAGGTTCTATATTTACAAGATAGACATTTATAGAGCCTTCAGGTATATAAAGATTGGAAATGCTGACTAATATCTCCTTGGTTTACACTTCAATTCATATTTATAGACACCTGCCTTCCATTTGGGTTCAGGCACAGGTTTGCCATATTTCAGAGGCTAAGTGATGACATCATATATAGTATGAGTAAGAAGGGCTTTCCGGTTAAAAATTATGTTAACAATATTATTGGCCAGGTAACCACTTTTCAGGTGAGAAGCTTTTTAGAAACCTTGAATAGCCTTCTAGGCTGCTAGGTGAATCAGGCATAACATCACTGGAGTCTCCTGCTTTGCCATGATGTTCAACAGGAAACCAACACAATATCTTAAGTACGGGTGTTATACTTTTGTATGTATTTGGTAAAATTCTGGCTGCACTATTTTGGATGCAGTGTAATTTACGTAGAGTGAACTTAGATAGACTTATGAAAAGTGGGTTGCAGTAATCTAACCAACTACTAACAAGAGCATTAGCCACAAGTACAGAAGCATCATGAGTAAGAAACTGCCTGACATGTCTGTAGTCAAGGAGTTACACAAAACAACTTTTACAGACATTCTGAACATGTTTGGACAAGGATAAACCAGAATTGCATCACACACCCAAATTCTAGACTGACTAAACAGGGCACAGATAACTACCAAAGATATCAATTCGAAAACAGAGTTTTATCGATCGGTCTTTTCAAACCAAAGATGATAAATTCAGTTTTGTCAGGATTTGATTTGAGCTTACTAGTTGACATCCACTCTTTAACATCATATAGGCACCTGTGCAGCTGTTCAACGACAGCAGATGTATATCTTCTCGGATAAATGCGCAGAAATGTGGCTGTCATCTGCATAAAAATGAAACTGTCCAGAACAGAGGCTTGGGTAACCCCAAATAAGAGCTTACAAAGATCAGGCAAAGTGGGACCAATTTGTATTGACTGATAATGCTCAGTTAAGTATGAAGTGAACCATTCAAGAGCAGAAACCCCAACTCCAAACCAAGTCGGACAACTGAAAATAGTGGAATCATCAATGGTATCAAAGGCAGCAGACAGGTTAAACAAGACATTGCAGTCACTTATTACCAACCATAATCGGGTGGCTATCCCATCGAATGTAATGGAATTATATTAGTCTATATAATTTCAGGTGACACATACAATCTCTAAGAGGGACAATGATAGGATCCACAATGCTCTTGCTGACTCCACAAAGAGATCATCTTCCAGTATATTCAGGAGTTGTATTTACTCTGCGTTTTGTATGCAAAATTTAATCTGTTAACACTTGCCATCAAGCTACGTCTTATGTTTCTGGCTTTCAATAAGGTACCTTATTCCCCTATCTCCTCTCAGCAGTTACATCAAATTTAATTATGTTTGGCTTTCACTTTAACCTTTGAGGACCATCGCTTCAAATATTTCACTAAATCCTTGGCTAGACAAGCTGCAGTCTCAAAGAAACTCAAGACCATTATAAATATCCATGTTGCCTCAAATCATCAAGGTATGGGATTACCTTTATATGGGCTTAGTCTACATGACTGAGACTGCAATCCTTCTATTCTTCTTTAGTTATGTGCACATTACTTACCTGGTCACCAGGGAGTCAATTGCTTTTTAATTGGTCCAAAACCCTTCAGGTGGACAACTTGGTTAGGTTATTGAAAAATTCTCTCACTAGGGGCTTCTCCCCTCTATCTAATTAGAGCTCTGTGTAAATTGTTATAGGTAAATAGGCCCCACTCTGAGATACTAGAAAACAAAAGCATTTCTCCTTGATTTTACGCAAGCTGGACCTGCACATTCCAAATATTACATTTTAATTTATCTGGCATTCAGGTGCCACTCTGCCCTTTAACTCTAATGTTCCTTCAAAGCCATGTCACCTGGATGTCAGACTGAGCCTGTTCTTATATTACCCAAGACCATCAAACTTCTGATTCTGGAGCTCTGACATTTCAAAATCTTCAAACAGCTGGTTTGAATCCAGGACTCCCGCTTTTAACACTACCTATTAAGAATAGGAAGGAAGATTGTCGTTCAAAACATGAGAAAAAAATGATAAAAACAAGTGAAACACCAGAATTGTATATTCAAGCACTAAGCAAATTAATCAAAGTAATAATCGAAAGCATGCTTAGTTGTCTATTAATAAGTGCTTTGTTGATGAGGTCTTAAGCAGAAATGTGGGAAAAAATTCTGGTGTGCTGGTTGACATTTATCTTTATTACTGACATTGCAAATTTAGTGCCACTTACTGTCAATAATTCCATGTCTGAGATCAGTGTCTTTAATGAAATTGATACATGTTCTTTAGAATCTATCTATCTTAAGCCAAGTAATAAAACGCTAAACAACCAAGGGAATCTAACACTAGGTATTACAACACTACTTCCTTGAGCAGTCAAAAGATGTAATGCTGTAGATTTGAATCTGGGTAGTACTCCTATAAAGGTCATTTCATTCACCCACTGCGATGTTGTATTTTGCAAATGTAAATCCTGCTATTGCTTCAAACAGCGGCTGGCCATAGCACATTGACATGGTGGGTGAATGGGTTAGTGATTATGACAAGATGTATTCTTCACCAAGCATCGTCTGAAGTGACACTGATAAAAAAAAGGAAGTACGCCATGATAAATATGACCTGGCTCTTAGGTTTCACAGGAAATATCAAGAATTTTGCAGAAAATTTATTGCTGTAGTACCTTTAAATTATGGGACGTTTAAAATTCTGGTAAATTCGAATTTATCTAATTACAGGATCAACTACTCTCACAATGTCATAGAGTGGTTTAGACCTTTTAAAGCTCCACAGAATAAAGGCCACAGGTACTTACAATTTCATGAAACCTCAGGTCAAAGTTCCCTCCCAATTGAATGTTAAGGCCTGGCAACACCATCTTACTGACTACTGGGTCAAACAGCTAGTTCCACCCCTTTGTCATGGTTTCCCTTTAGATTTCAATAAAAACACTAATCTATATCCTAACATGAAAAATCATAGTTCTACTATTCAATACTTTCTATAAAAGAAAGAGACTTTCAAGCAATACTAGGTATACTAGGTACAAGCAATACCTTTAGTAAGCCCCTATTGACTCTTTGCATACTTATCTATTTATGACCAGGAACAAGCCAGGCGCTGACAGTCGCCAGGTTATAATTGACTTAAGTTACCCTCAGTGTGAATCAGTGAATACAGGAGTAGCAGCCGATATGTACTTAAGGTCTCAATTCCTCCTTACTTTTCCTTCTATTGATTATATTACAAAGAAGGCCTGACAGCTAGGCAAAGGTTCTATATTTACAAGATAGACATTTATAGAGCCTTCAGGTATATAAAGATTGGAAATGCTGACTAATATCTCCTTGGTTTACACTTCAATTCATATTTATAGACACCTGCCTTCCATTTGGGTTCAGGCACAGGTTTGCCATATTTCAGAGGCTAAGTGATGACATCATATATAGTATGAGTAAGAAGGGCTTTCCGGTTAAAAATTATGTTAACAATATTATTGGCCAGGTAACCACTTTTCAGGTGAGAAGCTTTTTAGAAACCTTGAATAGCCTTCTAGGCTGCTAGGTGAATCAGGCATAACATCACTGGAGTCTCCTGCTTTGCCATGATGTTCAACAGGAAACCAACACAATATCTTAAGTACGGGTGTTATACTTTTGTATGTATTTGGTAAAATTCTGGCTGCACTATTTTGGATGCAGTGTAATTTACGTAGAGTGAACTTAGATAGACTTATGAAAAGTGGGTTGCAGTAATCTAACCAACTACTAACAAGAGCATTAGCCACAAGTACAGAAGCATCATGAGTAAGAAACTGCCTGACATGTCTGTAGTCAAGGAGTTACACAAAACAACTTTTACAGACATTCTGAACATGTTTGGACAAGGATAAACCAGAATTGCATCACACACCCAAATTCTAGACTGACTAAACAGGGCACAGATAACTACCAAAGATATCAATTCGAAAACAGAGTTTTATCGATCGGTCTTTTCAAACCAAAGATGATAAATTCAGTTTTGTCAGGATTTGATTTGAGCTTACTAGTTGACATCCACTCTTTAACATCATATAGGCACCTGTGCAGCTGTTCAACGACAGCAGATGTATATCTTCTCGGATAAATGCGCAGAAATGTGGCTGTCATCTGCATAAAAATGAAACTGTCCAGAACAGAGGCTTGGGTAACCCCAAATAAGAGCTTACAAAGATCAGGCAAAGTGGGACCAATTTGTATTGACTGATAATGCTCAGTTAAGTATGAAGTGAACCATTCAAGAGCAGAAACCCCAACTCCAAACCAAGTCGGACAACTGAAAATAGTGGAATCATCAATGGTATCAAAGGCAGCAGACAGGTTAAACAAGACATTGCAGTCACTTATTACCAACCATAATCGGGTGGCTATCCCATCGAATGTAATGGAATTATATTAGTCTATATAATTTCAGGTGACACATACAATCTCTAAGAGGGACAATGATAGGATCCACAATGCTCTTGCTGACTCCACAAAGAGATCATCTTCCAGTATATTCAGGAGTTGTATTTACTCTGCGTTTTGTATGCAAAATTTAATCTGTTAACACTTGCCATCAAGCTACGTCTTATGTTTCTGGCTTTCAATAAGGTACCTTATTCCCCTATCTCCTCTCAGCAGTTACATCAAATTTAATTATGTTTGGCTTTCACTTTAACCTTTGAGGACCATCGCTTCAAATATTTCACTAAATCCTTGGCTAGACAAGCTGCAGTCTCAAAGAAACTCAAGACCATTATAAATATCCATGTTGCCTCAAATCATCAAGGTATGGGATTACCTTTATATGGGCTTAGTCTACATGACTGAGACTGCAATCCTTCTATTCTTCTTTAGTTATGTGCATATTACTTACCTGGTCACCAGGGAGTCAATTGCTTTTTAATTGGTCCAAAACCCTTCAGGTGGACAACTTGGTTAGGTTATTGAAAAATTCTCTCACTAGGGGCTTCTCCCCTCTATCTAATTAGAGCTCTGTGTAAATTGTTATAGGTAAATAGGCCCCACTCTGAGATACTAGAAAACAAAAGCATTTCTCCTTGATTTTACGCAAGCTGGACCTGCACATTCCAAATATTACATTTTAATTTATCTGGCATTCAGGTGCCACTCTGCCCTTTAACTCTAATGTTCCTTCAAAGCCATGTCACCTGGATGTCAGACTGAGCCTGTTCTTATATTACCCAAGACCATCAAACTTCTGATTCTGGAGCTCTGACATTTCAAAATCTTCAAACAGCTGGTTTGAATCCAGCACTCCCGCTTTTAACACTACCTATTAAGAATTCTGGCATTTTATCATTTCTTACTTGAAGCTTCACATTAATTTCTCATAACTGTAAGCTATAGTCAGAAAGCTATGACAGAATATCTGTCTTTTTATATAGGGTCATCATAGGGGGTAGCCTATTTGATCTAGTTACCAACTTTAATAATAATCCACAATTTTAATTGCATCTCTCTAGCCCAGCGGAGCAATTTTGATCTGCCTTGTCAGTTATTTCAGTATGCATTTAACCGTATTAACAGTAATGTACAGGATTGATTGTATTTATCAAACCTGGTGTAGGAAATTTTGTGTGCTTGTGTGATATAATTTGAATGTTATCTGACTATTAGTCCTCTTAGTTTGATACCCTTGTTAATAGTAAATAAACTGTCATAATTGAATTTCTTTAATGCCCCATGATAATTTGGATCTGGGCAGGTTTGTGTTCTTTGTATTTACAACAGTAGTAATGACCTATTGTATGTACACCAGTATTGATAAAAATGAAATACAAGTAGTTGATGCTTTACAATGTTAGGCTCAGTATGTTCATAAGTATTAGAGGCAGTTGAGGTATCAATAATAATAAATGTATAAACCCCTGTGGTGGTATTATTTGAATGTCAGGTCAGTTAAGGATATTACTCACCCACTTTGATAAGACGGATGTTGAAAAAATACCAGCCACTTGGTTGGCATGTGAATTTGCCAGTGTTGGGATTATAGTTATTCCCTACAGAAGTTACGATTGTGTTGAAAAAATAAACTTCACCATCTTCATAATAGTCCTTTCCAGCCATTCTTCCATAGAACATGGGTGGTGGGTTTCTCTCATCTGAAAACATGGAATTTCACCAGATCATATTGAAGCATGCTACACCAACAAAATGCCCTTGGAAAGTAGGACTGGGTTATTTGCTAGATTCAACACACAATGAAAATTAACTCAGTAAATAAATAAAAAGTAATTTTGACTTAAGATCTGTCATCAAATTTCTTCATAATAAATAAGTGCAGGGTTTACAAAAAGTCAAAAGTTATATTACTAATGCCATAATTACATAACTAATGATTATCATTTTGTTAAAAAAAATATCGTATATTATAAAATTTTGTAATCTTGAGCCAGATAAAAAGATTTGTCAATTGTGTGCTATTGGAGATGATTTCTTATGATGTATTTCTTATACATTTGTCATATTTACCATAATTTAAGAGAAAGCCCTTGTGGGCTGGGTGGCTGATGAAGTAATGATTGACAGTTTGTTTTTACATTATATTACATGTCACGAAAATAAATAAAATGTTGTCTAAGGTGTTTAGATGTTTTGGGGGTTTTTTACTATTATTTTTTTTTGGAAAATCGTGGTGTCACAACCATCCCCTGAATCAGTATAAAGGTGGTGTGAGATAACTAAAAGTCTTCTTATTGGCACTTGTATTGGTAGTTTGACTTTTAATTACAGTTCAACAAAAGTTGTTCAATGTTAGTATTTGGAATAAATTTTAAACAACATTTTTCACTGTTTTAGCAATTGATGAAAATTAAAACACTCTGAAAAAATGTTCTCCCGAAAAAGAAAACACACACAACAGTAATCTGTAAATATATAATATTGGAATAGACTTTTTTGTTAATGCTGTTGTCCACTGAAGCATGTAAGTGATTTTACGGAAGAAGTTGAAGAATGATTTTTTGGGCATTGAGGGGGTAACGGAATATGGGTTTTTAACTTCCACTGACATGTCTTCACACTGACAATAAAAATAACTACACATCACATACAAACCTGCTTGTTGTGCCTGTATTGTGGCAATTTAATTCTCCATCTCAGTTTGCATTGTAGACATAGAAGTTGCCAAAATATTGATAGACTGTTGAAGATCAACAATTGCTGCATCAAGTTCTGCTTGTGTCACATCTGTTGATACAACAGGTATATAATGTGTAGATCTAAACCGGAATTCTTTATTCTAAATGTTTTTTGACACTCACAGATTTGATCACTCAAAAACAGTTCTACTTCTCACCTACCTATTTTTATGGGCCTGTTCCACTGTAGCCGACCCTAAAGCTAAACTGTACAACTCTAGGATCAGTTTGCAGAGTAGGGGTTTGGGAACAAAAATTCCGAAAAACTGCAAAAAAATGGGTCAGTTTCACATCTTCCACAGGACATAGTGCATCCCAGCTTCTTTGGATCAAGATCTGGTGCTGACTTAGGGTCAGGTGTTTTTCTCCATGACTAGATAGTAAACTATCAGGAGAAGCCATAAATCCCTAACCAACCAGACGTATCAGGTCATGAAAAGACCAGAACAGTATGCCTACCCACCCCAACTGGACTGATTAATTTCTGGAGTTGAGATTGCCAGTTAGGAACCTAGCAAGACTACATAAACCTCTGGATGCTGCTGTTACCTATGATTTATCACATCAAATATATATGCCATAGTTGCTTGCCGTTGGTCCGCAGTTTACAGTACAGAACCCTGACTGTATGTACTCGTTTCCTCTGCCCTTCCAACTACCCATCGTGATATGACCTATTCAGTGTTAAAAGCAATGTAAAACCCCACATAAATAAATAAATGAATGGTAATCCTACTTGTATATGTCATTGAAAGTTTTCCTATGATATTTTGTCTGGCACCGTATTGAATGTTCCTAATTAACCTTCAATGTTGGTAATGTCAATCTTAGTAGTACTAATTTGTTAGATATTGCTCTGTGATGTTACACAAAAGATTTGCTCCTCAATAATTGTGAATATTTTACCACTCCACAGCAGGTAAATGACAAATGAAGTCTCCAGAATAGACTATACAAAGATCACATTTCAAATTTGTAGAGGAGTCTTGATGTGCACGCATGCAGCATACCAAATCTTATGTTCTGCTTTTAGACACTGATTTTTCCCCAATGTTCAGATGTTTAAAGGTGCTCCAGTTTAATTATCCAATTAAAAAATTGGGGCAAGCCACATATACGTGTACATAAATTATAGGTTTAACTTACCAATACAGATTGGTTGTGAGATCACTAGGAGGCTCCAGTAGGGTTGAAATTACTCTATGGAAAGTAGATGTTTATGTAACCTTTTTCAATGGGTTTAGGTTGAGCGATGGTAGCAAAATGGTAATACACTTGCCTCTCACATCTGAGAATAGAGTTCCACATCCCTGCCTTACCTAATGTGAGATAGCTGGTAGTGGCTTGCTGTTGGTCAGCAGTTTACAATACAGAACCTTGACCAACTGTATATGCTAATTTCCTCTGCCCTCCGCATAACTGTCACCATATAACGAATAAGGTACTCAACATGGCGTTAAAACACAAAGTGAACCAAATTACCTCGAAAAGGACATTTTGTTTTCTAGTATACTTGATTGTTTTTGTTTATGATTTTGGGAAATATCCGGGTCATATAATAGATGCAAAAAATCATGAATTTTGATCTTGCTCCACATTGTGGAAGTATGTACTTTGCGAGTTATAGTTGCGTGTTATAGTCATTTATTGCATTTAGATGAAAAATAGAAAATAGAAAAAATAAATAATATTTGGGAATGATATGATTGTTCCAGACTTGGAACAATATCCCATGGGCCCAGAACCAAGAATATACATTCCTGAAACCCTCTTTTCATTCCTAAATCATGTAAGAAACTTTTAATATTCTGCATTGTTGCGGTTCAGTGACGTAATATTTACATGCGGTTTTGTATCTTCATTTGAGGGTGTAAATGAAACTTTTTTTACAGAAATATTTAGAAGGGTGATGGATTTTTTTAAGTCTAAGCCTGTTGTGCTTTAAGATATTTGTAAATACTCACAATCCACTTCTTGCCTGAAACTCACTTTGCTGTTGGATCTGCTGAAAATACAGCAAAATATTTTGACTGGGTTAGGTTTGCATAAGGATTTATGTGAATTGACTTTGTTTCTTTAAAAACTGATTGTTCACTCTTCTAAATAAGAACCAATATAGTGAAAAACCCATCCTCAAATGACAGTAGGTCATGTATAGTGACTTTTCATTTAATTTACATTGTTTTTATACTTTTAACTGTGTAAAAAGTTTTTTTAAAGAAATGCATGCGCTGCATAATCTAATCTAATTTTATCTAATCTAATCTACTGTTTTGCAGGTGCAATGTCTCCCCCACAAAGGAGGAAATATTCAGCAAAAATCATTAGTAGTAAGGCGAGTGGAGGGGCATTCAAGGTCAGTGAAACACTTATGGAATCGCAATCTGGATCCAGACCAGCATCGAAGATGACTGAGCCACAGAGAGCTCGTTTGAAAATGTGGATTCAATTCAATATATTATCTCTGAGGTATAGGGGCACAGGCAGAAAAACAAAGGAAAAAACAGACCAACTAACAATAGACCATCTGTCTGACATCCCTTGCCAAAATCCTCACAAGCAGAAATAGCTGTTTTACATTCTTAAAACAAAAAAAAAACAGACCAACTAACAATAGACCATCTGTCTGACATCCCTTGCCAAAATCCTCACAAGCAGAAATAGCTGTTTTACATTCTTAAAATTATGAATAATTATCGGGGTCTCATATGGATGTTTTATTTACCATTGGGAATATAGGATTCTGTACTTTACAATAATGCAGAATTCAATAAAGTCTAAATGATGGTTACGCAGAAATTATCATATATAATATCATCTCCTGTGTAGTACATATGTACTTCAAGTTAGTTTCAAGGTGCACTTCGAAAAAACGTCATATTTTCTTTAATGCAGTTCATTTATAATGAATTAATATATCCTTTCATTTACAAAGTATCATTTTTATTGCTGGTTTTGTGCCAATCATTTGGACAATGTGTATTTTTTCATACAGGTATATAATTTTTACATTTGTAGTATGTTTGATATGTTTGTATGTTTCATACTACTTTGTCAGAAGGGTGGCAATACTTTACCCAAATTGTATGTCTGTTTGGCAGTTCAAATTAACATTTGTATCTCAATACCACCACGTCAGACCTACAGTGTATTCCTCGGTAATAGGATCTACTTTTGGTGTTCTACGATCATGTCTGTGACTAAGTATGCGATATTCATTTGTAATACATTTCACTACATTGCATGTGTTCTGCGAAGTACGTTGTAGCATTACCTTGGTATAGCACAATAGGAGGACAATGTACATTTGAAGTCGTTCTTAGCATTTATGAGAAATGAATGCCTCCACCACAAATATTTTAAACATTTCAAAATTATCATGCAGATGGGAAAAGCATCTATCCATAGAGAGCCACATTAAGTTTCTTTACATACAGCTTGTTTGGGCTGCATTTTTGTATTATTAAAGCAGAGACGTCTGACCTAGGCATAAATGGCTGAAGGACCTTTGGTACACCCTTCTTGTTTCAAAATGAAGTAAAAGTACATTAATATGGATTTGTATGAAAATTACTCATCACAGAAACAACATGGTAAGAAATTGCCGTTGGTGAAAACTTTCACTTTAACACAATCTGCCATATAAATAACAGACTTTATTTCATATTCAGATCATTTTTTTATATTAAAACTGTAACATACTAATTGACTTAATTTTTCTTATGATTTTTTTTGTTCATAATAGACGTATTTAACTTGATGTATAAATGCATATTTGAATAAAAAAATTCATGTCATTTCTTTAAAACTCACAAAACAATTACTTCAAATCCAAGTTAGGCCAAGTTATTGGGGGAGCAGTGTATAAAAATATAATCAATACTAGTTACCACAATATTCAACAAGCAGAATATATCTATAAGTATAAGACAAAGGCTTGTGTCTGTATTTCATAAAATCTCTTGGACTAAGGTTATTATACCATTTAAAGTTGAAAATCATCCTCCATAAGGCTTAGGTCACACCGTACCATATGGCAGTTTCAAGACCTTGTCCTTATTATTCCATTTGATTATGCTGTTATTCTTGCTGACAAAAGCTGTCCAAAATTCATATTGCTTTCAAAGCTGGGTCAAATGTGTCACACCCAAATACAAATTACACTGAATTGCTCCAAAGATATCCTAACAAGACATAAAAGGGTCTGTCCCACAGTTATCCACAGTCACAGGTGTACCTAAGTATAAGGTACTTGGTGGTAAACTTCAGTTCACTAAAGCTATTTACACTACAAAGTACTTGTATAGCACAGCTAACTATCCTCATGGTTGTAATTTCACCTACCAAGTGCTTTTATTTTAACTCGAATAAGTGGATTGTATGACATTAAAAGTATGTAATGTTGAACACAAAGATAAAAAACCATTGAAGATTCAGTGTGGAAGTAAGACTAGTGTACATAACAGATTTTTCTTGTCTGCAGAATATGATTCCGATCTTGCCCAAAATGAAATGATTTTTTCCCCTTTGGTCAGGTTTTACGGATATAAAAAGTTTCAGAAAGATTAGCTCATCAGTTTTGGAGTGAACTCTGTTAACAATGGGTCTGTTGAATATTCTGGCTTTACTCCATGCTGATGTTATCTGTACGGAAGAGTATTAGAGTATTTTCATCTTTCCTGGATTGGCAATATAGATATCTCATAGATATTACAAACTTGTATCATTTCTTTAGCCCTATATATATTCATCCCTGCTTGGCCATATGGTTACTTGGATTTTTGACCAGCCAGAGGTGTTCCTTTTGTGTGGTCTGTCCATTACCTTCTGTTTCCTACTAAAAATTTTAAAATGCTTCAGAATTTCACACTGTGGGCATCTGCAGATGCATGCAACCATTCACAGATTTTTTTTTTGCTAGGTAACTAAGGGGAGTAGTCCACGTTGTGTAGAAAGTTGTGACTTGGTCATCTTTCAATGTAACACAGTGACGTAAGTTGATTTGAGGTATTGGATGTTTCGTCACTGTGTCAAAAGATCGCATATGAACCTGACACGGTAGTTGAAGGACAGACGAGTTTTGCCCAATGAATAAAACTGCAAATTTTACTGCCTCTAGTGTGATGGAAACATCAAATCTCAGAGGGTATGAAGCAACCTTGTAGGTGGTTCTGTCACCCAGTAAATTTTCTAACCACAGCGAATGGGGCATTAGTAACTTCCCGCTAATAGATTTAAAGGCACAAACAAGCTCCCAATACTTTTATGGTTAATTATCCATTTAGTAATGTAATCTTGATTCTTGTTGTACATGCAGTACTACAATCTAAATACGTTTTACTTATTTTCAGTAACAATATGAGTACTTATATTCTAGTGACAAAATGCTGTTCTTACTGTATGGAGTGATTTTATTGCTAATTAAAATAACCATATTATTCAGAGTTAACTTCAGCAACTCTTACTGGTTGTCTCATTTAATTGGTATTACAATTAACTTAATGGTCGTATTATTTTATGCTCATTTCACCTATTAAACGTCGTTCTTTAACACAGAATTGTCTGCTTGTTGAGTGGTTTGTACTTCAACTAGCTTTTTTTGTTAGATAAGTTAATATGTTAGCAATTATCGCATTTACAAGTTGAGGTCATTCCTCTAATATCACCTGTGTTGTCTGCAGTCACTTCATGTAAATTACCTAAACCTAGATGTAGTAACTATATTCGTAGTTTATGCTACTTATGCTAATAGTATAAAATAAATATTTTGGTTAGTTTCATTAGAGGATCTGTCCACATTGGAAAGGCAAGAATTATTGGCATTTGCTTGGTTTATTGCCATATACCCATACCCATATACCATTACACTGGTGGCCCAACTTATGGGCTTATGGTCGGCAGATTTTTTTAATTATTAATATTATTAATATTAATTATCAATATTAATATATTAGTGATTCTCTTAGCTATTGTGGACCACAGGTCACATTTTCACAAAAGCCTATCTCCCAGCACCCCTACATCTACGCTGATGTGACCTCGCTATGTAACAGGACATAATTAATTGTAATTTTTACTGGCCGTGTTTTTGCATGTTCCAATCCTGAATATCAGAAAGAATACAACAGTAATATAGAGGCTGCACACTACATTTTCCAGTCCTGCTGACATTAGAAATTGATACATGTCATAAATTACTGTGTGAAATGTCACGTCTGGCCAGAACTACTGTAGAAATTAGTGTTTTATACGCAAGTGAGGCCTGAGTTATGTACATAGTTTCCCTTGATGATTTTAGTGTATTTTTAAATAATATATTTTGCAAATAAATAAATGCATGTCTAAAGAAATATCTGTTGAATAATTTATACCACTCAATGGAGCCTTCCGATGTAAAATCACCAGTGAAAAAAAATCTTTCACTGGTACCATGATATTTAAGGCAAAGCTCATGTAAATCACTGTTTTGCAATTTCGTTTGAAGGACTTTTTTTCTGAATACAATTTTACTATTGACTTTCACTTAAAAAATTGGAAGAATGTGTCCACATCTCATTTTTGGATAAAACATATTTTATTTGTACAAGATATAATTGTGTTGACAGGTTTACAATAGGTTTTAAAGATACGTCAGCCATAAATTTAAATATTTTTGGCCTTACTCTTGTGATACGTTTTGGGTATCAAAACCTTAAACGCAAACATATCTACGTCAGCAGTAGATGTGTATTGGGTGATTTTTAGCATTTTAGGGGTTGATTAAGTTATGTTTATACGTAAAGAGTGACTTTCTTACGTCCACTCACCCCTATCTATTTTATTTAAAAACTACATGTTACAACTAAATATATCACAGCCACATATGCGGATAAATATGTACACCACATTTTGGTTAAGTGTTATGTGGGTGTTCCACCACATGACTAAGGCTCCCGATTAAGGGTTTTGGGGGGTCGGTTACAAACATTTGCTTAGTCCCAGGCATCCTGTAAGGGTCGGTTGTGGTCGGTTGAGGCCGTGTGAAAAATCAAACATGTTTGATATTTCGCCCGACCCCAACCGATTATTTTTTCCAGCCATAAACAAAATGTCCAGTTCCAGGCTTCCTCAGGCCTCCTCAGAGCAAATTTACACAGTCCTATGTTGTCCCAGGCCGCCTGCGGCCCTAAGTCCCCGACCCTTAGTCCCAGACCCTTAGTGCCTTAGCCCCAGGCCTCCTGCGACCCTTATGCCCCCGTTCCACCGAGCGATTAAGGCCCACGATTAAGGAAATTTGCAAGTCGTGAGTGAATCTTGGGTAAGTCGCAGACCATCTCGTGTAGTCGTTACCTGTCGTGAGCAATATCAAACATGTTTGATATTATTCGCGACTCCTAACGACTGGCTTAATCGTGAACCTTAATCTTGTTGAATCTGCGACTGCCTCAGGCTGTCCCAGATGGCCTCATACAGAATTTTGGTCAGTCTGCGACAGTCTTATGCATTCTTTAAGTGCTAGTCTCCGACCAAGAAAATATTGTCCCAGGCAGTCTGCGACTGGTGGCCGACTAACGCATGTATATTTTTCCCACGCTTTCTTATCCGTGACCCTTAGTCGCAAACTGTCGGCCAATATCAAAGATTGCCTGAGGATGCCTGGGAAAGCCGGCTAACAGTCGCCAACAATTCTCACACTCACACAAGAATCTTGCACGTGCAAACATCAAGGCAGTAGCTGACTGCCGCAGGCAAACGCAGACAAAGAGAAGACAGCCTGGGAATGTTGGGGATTGTCTGGGGCGGCCTGAGATCAAAGGCAAGATTGCATGACAGAATGTGTGGCGGGTTTGTCTGCGCATGTTGGATGCGCACTAGTTTTTCTCGTGGTCGGCGACTATATAAGGAGACCCCCAGCTTGCTTTCACTTTAACTGGTACTGGCTGGCTACTGAGAACGTCAATTGTGTCACAGGGATTTTACTTAGGGGATTTCAGTTTTTATTTTGATATATAAGTTGAGCTTAGGGCAAGTTTCACAGATAGACACATTTTACATTTTTTTTTATTTTACGAGATGTATAAGAGGAAAAGGAAGAGCAAGCAACAGGAGGAGAGGAGAGAAGAGGCTACAGGGGAGGAACCCACTGATACTGTTGCACAGCCTACACCACTCCAAGCTCCACCTAGTGATGAGATACTGCCTACTACTGAGGCAGCCGTTGATGATGAAGAGGAGGAACAAGTCCCACAGAATGCACCACTACCTGTTATTTCAAAGAGATGTGGGCTAGTGACAGCCTTCACAGATAAGGGGGAGGATGCCATCATTGAATTTTGGCAGAACCACCCAGAAATTTACAACAAGGAGCATGAGAGATATGCAGACAAATATCACAAGGAAGCTCTATGGGTAGAGATTGCAACCGAACTGAAGCTAGATGCGAATGATGTGAAACGGTGGTACACATCCAAGAGGACAACTTTTGGCAAGGTGTCAAGGAACAAGTCTGGTCAGTCTCCAGCCAATTTCACACCAAGACAGAAGTGGGTTCATGACCGCATGTCCTTTATGCGTGGCCACATCCACAGGAAAGGGGAAAACATAACAGCAGGGCTAGAAGCCAGTAGTTCCAGGGTGCACAACGACAGTACTCGCTCCAGTACGGACGTTGAATCACTAGAAGCAAGTGGCAGATCACATGTTAACTTGGGGCCGTTGTCTACAGACCACAAGTTATTGGAACATTTTGATAGCATGAAGACTATGGTGTCCAAGTTTGTTGAGAAGCCAGTGGATGAAAGAACACTTTTTTTGACTTTGTGGCATCTGAAGCGAGCAAGTTGAGCAAAGAGCAGTACCACACTTTGAAGGGGCAGGTCTTCAACGCACTGCAGAACGTCACTGCCACCAATTTGAAACCTGCAACTCCAAGTAAAGCTCCAGCCCCAGCTCAACCACCGACTCCAAGGCAAGCAGCACCACTGCCAAGAAGAACAGCTACCGTAACTTAAGATACACAAGCAATGGGGATTTTACCACCACAGGGACCCACGAGACAAGCTGCAGCTTCAGCTTCCAGCAGCAGCCTGCTGTACTACACACCGTCACAAGTGGGTAGATAGATAGATAATTAAAATTTAAGTGCAAAAACACAAAAGTGTCATACTGCACTAAAAATAAAATAATAAATACACTAATTAATATTTACAACAAACAAATATATACAAATACACAATAATTGGCAAAAAAACAAATCATAAGATTATTAAAGTTGACTAGAAGACAAAAAAGATAAGTATACTACAAAAGTAAAAAAGAACACAAAATAAGATAAAACATAAAAATAATAATGGAGTTTAACTATTACAATATAATTTTATAGAGAGACTGGAAAAACATAAACAAGAAAAAGAATGAATAAAAAACAAAAATACCAAAATATAACTATCACAATATTATACAAGACTAGATTTTACAGAATAAATTAACATGAGGAACAAAATAAATTAACTAAAACTTTTGGAACAAACCAACTTCTTTTAAATAATTGATAACATTAAAAATATTTTCATTAAATAAATTTTTCATTGAGTCTATATTTCTGTAATATTTAATTCTAGTGTCACGTAGATCAATACAGTCTAATAATATATGCTTGACTGTATCAGGACAATGACATGGAATGCACCAGGGCATATCTTCACCTTTCAACAGATAACTGTGTGTGAAATAGGTGTGTCCTATATGGGCTCGAGTAGTAACTATTTCCTCCCTACGAGATAAACCCATCCAAACAAAAAAATCTCCTACTGTAGGGTTTATTTGAAATAGTTTGTTATCAGGACACGCATTCCATTGAGCTTGCCACTTTTGTTTAAAAACACTATTTACATTCACTTTGAAGTCTGTATAGGGGACTTTCAAGTATAAAACATTAAAATTCAAGGCCTGTTTGGCAAGCTCATCTGCTTTTTCATTGCCCTTTATGCCTACGTGACTTGGAACCCAAGCTAAAACAACTTTCTTATTCACTGACAAACAATCATTAAAAAGTTTTAAAATATCTTGAATGAAAGGATGATCACAGTTGTTGCTATCAAGAGCTTGGAGACTAGATAAAGAATCAGTGAATATGATAAAAAGATCCCCATCACAATTTTTCACAATATTAAAAGCCATTTTAAGAGCCTGTAATTCAGCTGTAAATATACTAGCATTGCCAGGAAGTCTGACTTGGGCACTGAGGTTATTACATGTAGCAGCTGCAGCAACCTTATTTTCTGTTTTTGATCCATCAGTATATATAGCCCTATGGTCAGGATAACAACCTTTCAACTCAGCAAATAGGCTTTGAAAAAGACAATCATCACCAAGATGTTTCTTTTGATGGGTGAGATATAAGTCTATGTGAGGTTTCTGTATAGTCCAGGGTGGGTCATCTGGCAATGACACAGTCTGAATTAAATCCAGCTGAGGACAGACAGCAGACAAATCTTCTTCTACACGATGCCCAAAAGATCTGATTGCAGATGGTTTCTTGTCATAAAGATCATAATATTGGGAGTTATCGTAAGCTGGATTGTCAGGATTACATTTCAATTTCAAAGCATACTGAATACATAACTTATCAAACCTTAAATATAAGGGTGGTTCATTTGCCTCTACATACAAGCTTTGCATTGGAGAAGTCCTGAAGGCTCCCAGGCTTATTCTTAAGCCCTGGTTTTGAATGGGTTCCAATTTCTTAAGATATGACTTTTGAGCAGAACTAAAAACAGCACAACCATATTCCACTCTAGAACGAACAAATGAACGATAAAGTCTCAATAAAACACTCCTATCTGCTCCCCAATCCATTTTGGCAACTACTTTCAGTAAGTTCATGGCTTTTTAACATTTCTGGCGAATATAATCAATGTGTGCCTTAAAATTCAGTTTATTGTCAAATATAACACCAAGGAACTTAGTTTGTGAAACAACAGGGATTTGTGAATTATATATTATCAATGTTGGGTCTGGATGAAGTTTTCTTTTATTACAGAAATGCATGCAAACAGTTTTGGTTTTAGAAAATTTAAAACCATTTTCATCAGCCCATTTTTCTATCTTATTCAAACATAACTGAAGTTGCCTTTCTATTGAAGCCATATTTCTAGAAGAACAAGTGATTGAGAAATCATCAACAAAAAGAGACTTTTCAAAGCTAGCTGGAATCACATCAGCAATACTGTTGATCTTTAAAATAAATAATGTAACAGATAGGATACTGCCTTGAGGGACACCCATTTCTTGTTCATACATATCTGAATAAATAGATCCTAAACGAACTCTAAAAACTCTGTTTGATAAAAAATTCTAAATAAACATGGGCATTCGCCCTCTTAAGCCTACTTTATGTAGATCTCTTATTACACCATACTTCCATACTGTATCGTAGGCTTTTTCTAAATCAAAAAATACAGAGACTACATGGTTGCCTTTTAAAAAGGAATCTCTAATAAAAGATTCAAGTCTTATTAACTGGTCTGTTGTAGTTCGACCTTTTCTAAAACCACTTTGATATTTTGTTAAAATATTATTTTTCTCAAGGAACCAAACTAATCTAGTATTAATCATTCTTTCCATGGTTTTGCATAAACAGCTCGTCAAAGATATGGGGCGGTAATTGGACAGGTTTTTTGGGTCTTTGCCTGGTTTAGAAATAGGTATTACAGTGGCCTCTTTCCAGCATTCAGGAATTTCACCTGAAGCCCATATATCATTAAATACATCAAGTAACACCATAAGTGAGTCTCTTGGTAGATGTTTTAGCAGCTGATAATGGATCTCATCTGGACCAGTGGCTGTGTCATGAGACTTTTTCATAGCATCACATAATTCTCTAATGGTAAATGGTACATTGTAGTTTTCAGAGTTGTCTGTGTCAAAATCCAAGTGTTCTTTTTCAGTTTTCTCTTTATATTTTTGAAACTCTGTACGGTAATTGTTGCTGCTAGAATTCTTGCAGATTTCTTCAGCCAACCTATTTGCTATATCAACTCTTTCTGTTATTTTTGTCCCATCATTATTTTCCAGATGGTGTATTGTGGTGTTACTTTGTTTGCCACTTATTTTCCTTATCATTTCCCATACCTTCTTTGCTGGTGTCTTTACATTTAGTTTTTGGACAGGATGAGAGCAGTCGTCACAACCTGTCTGGATTTTTAAGTTTATCGGACATCACAGGAGTTACAGATGTCAACACTCCACAAGTCTTCATTGCGTCACCAGCAACACCTTCAACTTCCCAGCAACCTCTGCAACAGCAACAGCCGCCTCAGTAGCCAGCCATATCCCAGCCTGCTTTTGGCCCTTTTAAGGGTCCCCAAATCTTCCAAGAACTTTTATTAAGCTGTGTTGCTATACTCATCCCTCCCCAAACACATACAAAGCTCAGTACAAATACTTACAAAGACATAAAAAATAAAAGTTCAACACTCACACTGACCCCTCAAAACACAGAAATAACAGTACATATTTTCAACAAAGGCCACATACATAACTTTAAATAATTTCCCCTATCCAATATGGCCATAGAAATGCTAGTTTAATTGCCCCTAGATAAATAAAAAGTTGAAGTTTTAAAGAGAAAGAAATCTTTAAAGCTTTAACATTAAAAAGAAATAATATGAAAAAGGGGCCCATGGAGGTCTCCACATTTATGTAAAATTTAAATGGATATTTGGCTGAAGATTTGGGCTGTTTTAAATTTCCCAAAATTCTTCACAATTAAAAGTGTTGCAGAAATAAAACTTTGGTCATTTTAAAATGACCTAGAATTCTCAGGTTTTGTGGGTTATGTTGAATTAGCCATATAAAATCAGTCACATTTTCCTTTAAATGAACTAAAGTCACTTCATTTCCATCCAAAAGCTGGAAATTGAAATATTGGCCACTATTTCAACTGAAAATAAAATCCAAATATTTTGTGTTTGCTTCAGATTTCACAGATATTCTTGCATACAGTTCAAGCAGATATGCATTCATTGTTTTTTTAAGCAATAATACTAATAATTTAATTTTCATCTGGTGAATGGTACCAGTGGTTGAGGTGGTGGTGCTGGTGATGCTTCCTGCTGGGTTTGAACCCTGATTTGATGCAATAGTTACCAGATCTATTATTCCGATGAGAAACAGAAAAAGCCCCAACTTTCATGTTACAAATGACTTGGTGTCATCTAGTTTGTAACCCAAACTATGTACAAGTGTTCAGGTGCGGCTGTCATATTAAAAAATAAGGTTACAATTGGGTTAAAATGTCAAAACACAAAAATCACCATTGCTGCCTGGGTATCCCTGGGATCATCCTGCGACTAGTCCCAGGCTTCCTCAGACGGTCACAGACGGCCTCAGACATCCTGCGGGAGTCTTACACCTATCTTGGGACAATCGCCGATTATTCTTGGGTCTGGTCGCAGGCAGCCTGGGGTTGCCTGAGGTTGCCTGCTACAAATCTTGGGCAGTCGTGGATGGTTACAGGCTTAATCTTGGCCCAGTCTGGGACTGGTCGTGAGATAGTCGGGGACAATCTGAGGCTACTGCAGGCAGCCTGGGATTAATCTTGAGGTCTGCCCAAGACGACCACAAGACTGGTTACTCCACCCATTTTTGTCAAGAATGTACAAGATTCTACAGGAATAAGTGTCGCAGACTGAGTCGGCGGCCAATCGCTCGGTGGAACGGGGGCATTAGTCCCATTGCAAAACAAAAATCGGCCATCTCGGTCTGGGGAAGCCTGGGGACGCCTCAGGACACCTTGGAGGGTCGGGACTTAATCGTGGGTTAGTCGGGGCTTAGTCCCAGGAGGCCTGAAGTGTCCTGGGACCCAGTCGGTTTGTCTACGACTAGAAAAATGGCTTAATCAGTTGTCTGGGGCCGCCTGGGGCCTCCTCAGGCCGATCTGAACTTAATCCCAGACTTTCAGTACTCTCACCCATTTTACCTTTTTTGTCACAGACTGTCCACGATTAAGGGTCGGGGACAGGGTCGGGGCTTTTGTTGTTCACCAAAGAAACAACATAGGTCTGCATTCCTTTATATGGACATATTGGTAAACCCTAAAATGGCAAATGCATAAACTTCAAACATAACGCATCTTTTACGGAAATTATTTTACGCTAGGGGGCTGTGAAACACATCACTAAACCTCTCTAGTCCGTAACTTAAACGTTAACCTAATTCCCTGCATATTTACATTACAGTACAATAAAACGTAGTGTGGAACCTCTCTAATCTGTTTTGTATCAGGAAGCCTTGGTCGTGAAAAAAATTTCAATCATTTAATCATTTATATCAATTTAATATATGTTTAAATCATTTTTAAAACATAAAATTCAATTTCAGCATGGTATTATTACAATGAAATAACATAATATTTGGTGTGACTATTTACATTTAAAATAAAAATCGCATTTTTAGTGAAAAGAGATGATTTGATGTGCATTTTTATTTAGCACAAATTATTATGCAAAATCACTACATAGGAAAATAGAGTGAAAATGTGTATCAAATGAGTTGACCAGAAATAAATTATTTAAATATTTTTGTCTACTGTTGTTAGGTGTAACTAAATTCCAAAATGGTGGCCAATACCTGAACCTCCATTGCAGAGTAAAGCAGTGAAGACTGCCAGACAATTTTTACCAAAACAAGTGGCAATATTGCATAAATATTTCACAGACGATGTGTTCTTCTATGGTAGTCTTCTTTGTGATGTGCTTTTATTTATTTATTTATTTGGGGTTTTACGTCACGACGGGTAGTTGGAAGGGCAGAGGAAACCAGTACATAGAGTTCATTAGGGTTCTGTACTGTAAACTGCCAACCAACAGCAAGCAACTACCAACTTTCCCATTTGAGGCCGAGCCGGGAATCAAACCCCGGAATCAGAGGTGGGAGGCGAGAGTGTTACCACTCTGTCACTGTGGCCCCTGTGATATGTTTTGAAACAAAAGTCCTGTTTAACTCAAGAGAGAATAAAACAACTGTTTCAGGAGTTTTTGTAACAGAGCCAAGAAAAAAATATATCAATGGAAAGTATAATTTCTAAAGAAAAGAATAGAATGGGGTTTTAAAACATTAGTGGCAATACATTGGTGTTAAAAGAACTGAAAAAACTGTGGCCTATATAAACTAATGCACAATATTAAATAAAATGTGTACTTCTGTCACCTTATATGGGCATTTGGTTTTGCATGAAAGAAATATAAATCAGTATTTCACAGGACACAAACCAGGGGCCTGTAAATCGAAGCCTTCGTTCTGCTAACTAATTGGTGTACAGTATGACTTTCACATCAGTTTTAAGTTTCACATCTTCTGTTTACAAAGTTATTCAAAATTATATGTGTGGCATAATTATTCAAATTTCAAGACACGTGTCTATATTAACAATCACTAAGCAGTAACCCTCACTTTTGTGTAGCGTTCAAACGTCACAACGATAATTCTACATCCGATATCTATATATGGATCTGGTATGAAAATGTGATGCTTATGTGTAGTTTTTCAGTTAGAGTCATGGTAGGAGAGACAAACAAACAAATAAATCTACTCATCCAAGTTGCAGACTTCAAAATCTCACAGCATAATTCTGACTGCAGTAGTTAATAGCTAAAATGGTCATAGCTATGTGAAAATGCTACCGATTTTGTCGAAACTCAATCATGCTTTATTCTGACCAGTGACAATGTTATATATAAAAAGAGAATCCTAGATCCAACATTGTGACCTAGAACACGCTAATAAACAAACAAACAAACAAACATACAAATATTTGATTCAGTACTTCTCAATCATATATAAGTCATTAAAATATAAGTAGTAATTGTAGAAAAATTAATTATATATACATACTCAGTTCCTCAGTCACAGATGCACTTTAGTTTCAAGATGTACATTAGAAAAGTTTCTGGTTTCCGTTATTCAGTTTATTATTTAATTCAGTCAGTAGTTTATTCAGTTGATATTAAAGCAATAGCTAAAATTATGGCACAAAGTACGAATTCAAAGAAAAACAATAAACAAGAGCAAAACATGCACTTAAGCAGTCAATTGTTCACTTTCATATTGTAAAGAGAGATTATATTTTTATAATTATTTTGTTAGACCGAACAAGGTTCTTTTGAAGTATTTTATTTCTTCTGATTCCATTTGCGACAGAACTAAAAGTTATTTGCAGTAGCCATTTGTCCTATTTTGTAACTGAAATTTGAGAACCATTGAAAGAGGTTGAAAGTAAGTTGTTCAAGGGGTCTATACCACTCAAATATATTACTCCAGTCATACTGCCGGCTGTACATCCGATGGTTAGAGGTTTTTACCTGGCGGTGAAACCATCTACAAGTATGCCTCATACTTTTCGAGATTTGGTGTTTCCATCACGCAAGAGGTGGTATAGTTCGCAGTTATAGGTCTTGAACAAAACTCCTCTGTCCTTCAACTACCGTGTGAGGTTCTTATGCGAAATGGTGATACAGTTGCAAAATGTCCAATACCTTAACTCACCTTATGTCACCATGTTAAACCAAGAAACGACATGGCAAGAAATTTATCTGGAAATGCTTGCATTCATCTACACATTCCCATAGTATGGAATTCCGAGACCGAAATTTAAAACATATACATTGCACAAGTGCTATAATAGATTTTTAAACCCAAAAATCAATATCAATTAGCATTTGCATTGCTCTTTAAGTGGCAATAGGGGCCATGGTGGCAGAGTGGTAACACTCTGGCCTCCCAGCTCTGAGGCCGGGGTTCGATCACCGTCACGGCCTTAAGTGGGAAAGTTGGTAGTTGCTTGCGGTTGGTCGGCAGTTTACAGTACAGAACCCTAACAAACTGTATGTACTGGTTTCCTCTGCCCTTTTAACTACCCGTCATGATATGGCCTGTGCAGTGTTGAAACCGATGTAAACCCCAAATAAACTTAAACTTAAAGTGGCAATAATATACTTGAAGTCAGCGTCCCAACTTGGTACAATTTGCATATGAAAATTCCAAGTATCAAAACATTTATCTCAGGCATGACCTTATTTGGTATGATCCATTTTTTTTTGGAAATGTGGGGGAGATGCAGATGACAACTAAATGTCAATATTTATTCTTCTGGTTTGTGCCAAGTTGGGATTTGCCAAGCAGTATCTGAATGAATATGAAAGTCTGTCCATCCATCTGAATTTCCGGCCAATCAAATACTAGCATACAGTTGCACATGTGTGTATCATTCAGCTTATTTCAGCCACATGGACACACATGCCTAAAATCAATACTTTATTTCACCATCAATCAGATATTTTCACTGGAAAGTTGTATAGGCTTCTCTCTGTATTTACTTACATACTGATTTTTCCACCAAAGTACAACTTATTTGTTAACTGTCAGAAATTATGAGAAATATGGAATAGACATGTAACATACCTAAATCCAATGCCGTTAGCATTCCCGCTGTTCTGTGCTCTGAAAAAGATGGCACACTAAACTGATATTTTATTAAAATTTATCTAAACTTTTTATTTTGTGTAATTGTCCAATTCCAAATCACACAGCTTAATTTCCAACAAAATTCAAGACTCTAGGGTACATCAGGCAGAAGCAGATATTTCAAATAAAAAGTTCCATTGGCATTAAACAATGGATATATAGATATATGCATATAGATGTCACAGAGTTCAAATTTGTAAAACTCGTAAAGATAACTTCTCTGCTGTTTTGATCTTATGTAGAGAACTAGTTCTATTAATAGCCTTTGACTAGATGCAGCTCTGTATGTTCACTCATGCATTCATATTCTCTGGATTCTCATCAACACACAGTTGCTATGGCTACTCACTACTCTCCACTAGCAGATTTGCTCCAGCCTAGCTTATATCACATTTATTTGGTATGGCTAGCAGTTATTATCCCTGACCATTACCCACAATTCCAAACATCTTTGTTAGACAGAGTTTGCTTGAGTAACTTCAGAAGGTATTTTGTAGCAGAGGAATAAACATCCATCCTCTGGACAATGAGAAGGAAACTAGCTCTTGACGGGATAACATCTCCTTCTCTCCGTCTATCATCTAGAGCTAGATTATGTATATGTATGCTGTATATTGTTCTACTTTAAAAATAAATTGGATTTACAACTATATGTTACATTATTCATTTCTATGTGACATAACATCTGTTAAACATCATTAAACATATTTCTGGTGATAATTTGATGAAGATTTTCTCCTTGTGATAATTTGGTGGAGATCAGGTTTGTGATCAATTAATTTTGTGGTCACAAAGATCCTAACCTCTTGCTAGAAAAATGACATTCAAAATGGATAAACACAGAATAAACACAAATAACATCAAACAGGAGAATCAGCATCAGAAATTTACAGACAGCACAATGCATTGGCAGAAGCTGTAATTCACCTTTATGAAGAATCCAACTACAAGCAAGAAAGAAAAACTACCTTCACAAGATGCACAGATGATCTTTACATACATTCTACAGTGCCATCATTTCATCATAATGACAAAGTTAGAGAAGTCATCCCAGGACATGGAGTCAACTAGCACCTTCCAGCAGACTCCCAAGCAGGCTCAACTATTACATGTACTTCCCTGGACATTACAACAGTCATGGTGAGTGCACACACTAAAACATTTTGCAGGCAAAGGTTCCATTTCAGTAAATTCAAATATAGATTCATAGACATTCGATATTCAGGTCTTAACCCACTGCTCATAGATCATTAAGTAGAGATTCTTTATCACCATTAGTTGACAAAAAAGTCTGCTAATTATGTATAATTCTCAATAGTTATGAAGCGTTACAGCAAGCATACATATAGCAAGCATACATTTCACAAATCTCCCATCTGATTTATAAATCCATGCAAAAAAAAAAAAAAAATTCTAAAAAATTCATTTTTGTATGTATTTATGGTCAACATTGTCAGTGTATTTGGGAAATTTATGTTCTTATTGTCAGTTTACACCTTCTGAAATGTTTCAATTCTTAGTCAAGCCTATGACATATCTGATGCTCCATTAAGCAGGTTTCATGTAAACCACAGGTTGGTGGCTAGGCATATCAAAATGAGTGCTGTTCATCATACTGCTTCTGTGTATAGTAACTTATTCAAAATTCAAGTCTGCAAGGCAGATCAAAAACTACTTTCTATGGAACATTATAATTTCATTCCTTACAATGTTACACGGTTGACCACCACCGTATTACTCAAAACTACTACTGCAAAATTCATGCATTGTTTAAGATTATATTACATCAAATCTGTCGGGTAACTATTGAGTATAATTTAACATCAGTAACTGCTTTACTGTTTCTTAGAAGTTTATGTGTATCAAGATCTATATGAGCATTTAGTAAACTTCAGATATCTATAATTTAAATCTACATTTTCACACCTGCCTGCAAAACTAATGTGTGTGTACTATTTCCATCACAATGATGTTACTTAATAAACTGTACAGAACCATGTCATTCTACAATGACACTGTGGAGCCACTTAATTGAAGAAATCAGTTCATGGAAATCAATTCAAACTTTGTTATGACCCTGCCAGTAGATCAACCAGTCATCTCAACTCCTTAAAGTGATTGAAGAACTTTATCCTCAATTCATACCTGTCCAAGTGATTACTATCTGGGCACACAGTATTCTGTACCACAAGAGACATTCAGTCAGTGATTTCATCAGAGGACTTCAGTAAATTTGCAACAGAACATTATTTACAGTTGTATAAGACCTTATTCTTACAGCATTTTCTCTATACTTCATAATGTCTTACATTTTCAGAAACTGGTTACTTCTGTAAGTTATGTAAAAAATGTACTTCTTACTTCTTTGAAACAAATTTCAGTAAATATGAAATTAGTCAGCATATCCAGTTGTTTTGTGTTTAATGCATGATATAACTTGCTATCTGCTGCATCTTATTACGTTAGGATACATTCACCTAATTTTGCGGAGATAGGCAAAGTTCAATTCAATCTATGGTGGGTTATTTGTATGGGCTCAGTTCAATTCATTTCTTCAGCCATACAATGTGCAGCCATAGTCATACTTCTGTGAGAATTCAATTCATATATGTCACATGCAATATGGGTCTATTAACTGTGCACCAGATCTGAGTGCATTAGGGATAGATGCCAAAAGTGACGCGTATAATGCATAATGAGTACACAAGATTCCAGTTACGCAAACACACGTATTCTCAACAAAGGATTTACTGACTAATTATTCCAGATTATTGAAAGATACAATGACCATGATTACATTCATTAAACTAAAGATTTCTGTTACTACTGTGCTACCTATATCTGTTAGCTTTGTTCCAAATTCTGTACAAAATTCTGGCCATAATTATTTCATCTTTGATTTGTTACAGCAAAGTCAACATGGATATAGGTAGACCAGAAAGTAGAAACTTTGATGTTATTAATTTGTACCATTTTTTTTAAATGACTACAGCTTATTACTTTTTAATTGCTATCACTCAAGTTAAAGTTAGTTGTAAATGGCATAACTTCAAGTTCAGTGACAATTCCTACATTACTGTTGTCAAGTCCTTTCTCTGTTAATGGTTTACATTACATCTAACTTAGTGTGATTTTACTTGTTTAAACATGTTGTGTTCTACCTGTGCAAATTCAATTCATGGTTCAGTGATAAATTTGCTATGTCCAATTTCTTGCCTCCAAGTGTCAGTTTGCTATTTATAAATTCAAACTATTATTTCTGCTGATTCCAATTGTGTGTATCTTAATTTGAAATTAAAAGTAACTTCAGATGTTTCACAAGTGCTCATGTAACATCCATAAAATGTAATGTAATTTCAGTAACTTCAGATGTTGTTTAAATATTGACTTCTGTAAATTATAATATTACATCTATAAAATCAATTCATTTTAGAAATTTTAACTCTTCAGATTGTGTTCCACAGAGTTCAAATTGTTGATTTTATTGCTTAATAATAATCAAAGATCAGTTATTGTTTAAGACACAGCTTAAAATTAATGTTTTCTTATGTCAATTGTTCAGTTTAATTTTTGAACTTTTATTGCTAAAGTTTAATGGTTAGTTCCTCAAGCTATCTCTGTCCTCTGCATCATGTGTCTGTTTAAATTCTATTAAGTTCAGTCATATTCCTTCCGGAGTAAGCAACTTGGGAGGGTAGGCAATTGTCACAGAGTTCAAATTTGTAAAACTCGTAAAGATAACTTCTCTGCTGTTTTGATCTTATGTAGAGAACTAGTTCTATTAATAGCCTTTGACTAGATGCAGCTCTGTATGTTCACTCATGCATTCATATTCTCTGGATTCTCATCAACACACAGTTGCTATGGCTACTCACTACTCTCCACTAGCAGATTTGCTCCAGCCTAGCTTATATCACATTTATTTGGTATGGCTAGCAGTTATTATCCCTGACCATTACCCACAATTCCAAACATCTTTGTTAGACAGAGTTTGCTTGAGTAACTTCAGAAGGTATTTTGTAGCAGAGGAATAAACATCCATCCTCTGGACAATGAGAAGGAAACTAGCTCTTGACGGGATAACATCTCCTTCTCCCCGTCTATCATCTAGAGCTAGATTATGTATATGTATGCTGTATATTGTTCTACTTTAAAAATAAATTGGATTTACAACTATATGTTACATTATTCATTTCTATGTAACATAACATCTGTTAAACATCATTAAACATATTTCTGGTGATAATTTGATGAAGATTTTCTCCTTGTGATATAGAGCCCAGATTGATAGGATTTTGCAATGGGATATGATTCTAACTTCTTTCTCGAGAAGAGGAAATACTATTATAGAGCATATGTTATCAGAGAATGCAGTCCATTCTTTTGACATGTAATAGGAAAAGCTGCTTTAAATGCACAGCAGTGTGCCACAGATAACTGTTGCAAGTTGTGTTGAAAAACTTAACCCTGACAAAACTAAATTTATCTTGATAGCCTCTGAAAACATAATCATAAACAACTCCTTCACCTTCCAATCAACACTCTTTGCAATTAGGTCTCCCTGGTACCAACCAGCCAGAGTCTTGAAGTAGTGTTTGAGTTATATTTATCTCTCTCGGACCACCTTCAGTTCTTCCGGGATTTGGACTATTCATAAGGTATGATACTCGGCCACTGATTGAACACAGTGTGTAACAGTAAATAACAGCAGGATGGCAGTAGGACGACAGTAGTACAAATATGTGTCACCGAGACACAGTCTATATGTGCATTCACTCACCTTATGTTGGCATATGACACTAAAACATAAACAAGTCACAACCTTGTGTACACTTTGAACCATACCTTTAGTTTTTGTATGAAAATCTTCAGCTGCAAATTCTCACGGTAAGAAGTTCAGAGATGGAAATTTTAAGCATTTTAAAACTGGTGTGTTTTGACCACCGCCTTAACTGTGGGTCATTCTGTGATTGCGGTATTACATTTTTTATTCAGCGAACAACCACCGGAGCTATGGTATGCGTACCAGATGGTACACTAGAATTATAATGTAAATATAGTCTCGATAACCAATCATGTCCCGTTTTGTGCATTTCTGTGGTCTTTGATTATTGCCAAAGAAATATCTGAGCAAACTGCAATTCTGATAGTTATATGTATGTTGTATTGAATGTGGATAACCATTGAAAGTAGCTATTACTCAGTTAGCTATGGACCTACAGCTCTGAAACTTTGCCATGACCCAGAACATTAAAAAGTACATGAACAACATATTTGACAATGGTTGCACCCCTGTATTGTTGGAGAGGTTCAGTGGACCATATAATTAGAAAACAGATTAAGATAAACGTTATTAGAAAACAAAACAGTTTTTGTTATAATGCATAACTATGTAACTGACCACAGATAATCAACTAATGCAAAAGTTTATTTTATGTTAATATCAACAGATGTGATTTATTAAGAAAATGACAATAATAAGTTCCATTTCACACAATATCAGTTACTCATTTCAATTTCTGAATTCACGTACACATTCAAGGACTAAAGTTGTGGAATGTACACATTCCACAGTTAAACTATTGAATGTACACATTCAATGGCTGCTTGCTATTGAATGTGTAGATTCAATGGCCAAGCCGTTGAATGTACACATTCAGTAACTAACCCATTGAATCAAAACATTCAATACAACATATATATGTCTTATTGTCTTTGCCCGAGAATTTGTTTTTCTATTTATTTGTCTGTGCACATCATGCATAACCTATACATTACATTGGGTACTTCTTGCTCACAACGATTTATCGATACAAGTATTTACAAATACTATTTATTTTTTACAAAATATCTATGATACAGGTAAATTTGTCTTTCCCAAAGAGAAATATTTATGCAGTGGGATTTTGTTGTTTTTTGCATGTATAATATATATTTAATCTTGTCTTTATATTTAGGAAAAAAAACATATATTATTGAAAGTCTCTTAATAAAATAACATGTTTAATTTTTACACTCTGATGATAATCACTAATTTTTCTGATTACACTTGATATAATTAAGAGGTAGTTGCTTGCCGTTGGTCGGCAGTTTACAGTACAGAACCCTAACGAACTGTATGTACTGGTTTTCTCTGCCCTTCCAACTACCCGTCGTGATATGACCTGTACAGTGTTGAAAGCGACGTAAAACCCCAAATAAATAAATACATAAACAAATAAATATAATTAAGAACACAATTTGACAAAATCTTGAAGATAATATTTTCTCAATAAATAAACAAACATTGTTTACCTTAATCTGAAGGTCTACTGTAGCACAGTGGCCAGACTCTCGCCTTCCACCTCTGAGATTAGAGTTTGAATCCTGGCCTGATCTCCCGGCTGGTAGTTGCTTGTTGTTGGTCAGCAGTTTAGAGTACAGAACCTTGACCAACTGTATACAGTGATTTCCTCTGTCCCTCTTACTACCAGTCACAATATAACCTATAAGATACTAGGCTTGACAAAAAAAATTTAAAAATAAATAAAGTTACCTTAGCCTTTGTCGATGTAGATTTGATGCTGTTCAATTGTTGGTGTAGCCCGCAACCCTCATTCAGCATAGAAAATGCTATCACAAAAAATGCTAGATACATGTTTACAGGTATTATCTGTCCTTTCTGTGTCTGTTTGGCTTGTCCAATGATAATAAAATATGGCTTTAACATCAACTTATAACAGTCATATTTAGGTTGATAGATGTGTACGACATAAGTATGGTAATTTTGTAAGGCTATTTCAACATATGCTAATTCAACATAAGTGTCATTGGTAGGTGAACATATATAGTGTATATTCCCCCATAAATACATAAAATAGGTAAACAGAAAAACATATGACATAAGGTAGCCAGACCTTATTTCCGACTTCAATTTCAAACAGTTATAACACCTGAGTGATTCATCATTTAGGGGTATTCTCTGTCTGCTCCCTTTGCTAAAAGGCAACTCTTTTGTGTTTAATGAACAGGCGAGTCTTACACCCACATGGTTAAATCTTGCGACTGAAAAGACAAGCTCTGCTACATGCTCCCGAATGATATAATTCATACAAAAAACATTCATGAGAGAAAGCCCTAAGCACTATTTTGCATTCATCAGGACTTATAAAGCTAATGTTTGATGGGAAAAGATTACTGTGCACCATTTTAAACAGAAAATGACAAGATTAGTAGTAAGAACAGAAGGTTGAAATAAGTTATCCATGACTTACGACAAAAAATGTTTGTGAGAACAAAGGTTGACATTGACAAAGGTTTTAAAATATGCTTAAAAGTTATTGATTTATTTTGGGTTTTATGTGGCTTTCAACACAGTACAAGTCATACAATGGATAGTTTTGTGGGCAGAGGAAACCAGTACATACAGTTGGTCAAGATTCTGTACTGTAACCTGCCACCCATGAGTAAGCAAACTACCAATTTTTCCTACATAAGGTCCCGGGTTTGAACCACAGTCCTCAGTGGTGGGAGGCGAGTATGTTACTACTATACCACCATAGCCCTGAACAAACAAATGAGGTTTGCTTAATTAAATTAAATTAAATTGCTAAGTTAAAAGTGTAGCCACGATAGCAGTGATTACACTCCTTACCTTTAACTATTGAGAAAGGTTATACAGCCAATAAGATATACGTTATCAGGGAAAAATCTAAAGTCAAATATTAAAGTTTTTATGTTCACTGATCCCCTTACAATAAATAAATTATCATCACCTCATGTTTTAGTGACATGTATTTGTCTGGATTTGTTTTGGTTTTTTTTGTTTGTTTGTTTGCAAAGCAACTTAAATTTATGTATAGTTTTTGATGAAATTTTTAGAAAATATCACAAGGATCAGATTATTGGAATTTGGTGGTGATTGGGATTACCGTTTATTCCAGATATTCTACAGGAATTTGACCCCCGCCAAGGAGGTTATGTTTTTGCCTGGGTTTGGTTGTGAGTTTGTTTGTGAGTTTGTTCGTGAGCAAGATAACTCAAAACTTTATGGACGGATATTTAAGGTATTTTCAGGATATGTCTGAAAAAGTAAAAGGAAGAAATGATTCAATTTTGGGAGTGATTCGGATCACTATCTGGATCTTCTGGATCAAAGAATTGTAATTTTTAAAGAGAGATAACTCAAGAAGTTACCGATGGATTTTGATTAAATTTTCAGGATATGTGCTCCGTTGGTGGAGGTCTGTGCTCTCCGAGAGCTCTTGTTTTAATGTTGCATTCATAAGAAATTATTGTAACTGTTCGGCTTTTGTGGAGGTATGTGCTCTTCAAGTGTTCTTTTAATCACCACTACTTAGTTGGTTTGGTTTTATAAATTTGAAGTAAGTTAATCATTTTCAACTCTCTCAACTATGTTTTCCGTAGATCTTCTACACTTCAGATTTGCTCATATGATATAAGTTAGCATATGGCAAAGTGAAACCAACTGTGAGGGACTTGAGTCATGCTGTGTGATTTTCCAAAGATAATTATTGTATTCTGAGAAATGTGTTTTTCTTCATTAAAGTGCTCTATTTTTCATTTGAAGCACCCAGTTAAACCTTTCTGAGAAATTGTGGCCTCTAAGTGTTTGGTATATACATTTGTTAATGCTTTAATGCACTACACATATGTTTGTTCCATAAATACTATTTAGTTGCAACTGTAAATTGTAAACATTTGAAAGTATAAATAAACCTTAATTGATAATAACATATTGCTAATAAATTCAATATTTAGCTCATGTTAATGTTGTTGTATTTATCAATATACTGGTCCTGTTACAAAAGGGCTGAAAATCTAAAGAGATAAGTGTTAGAACCAACCAGATAAGTTTTATGATGAAGTATTTTGGTCTCATGACCAATAAAATAAGCATTATGATCTGTTCACAGTTGTAAGGATTCAGTAGGATAACTGATAGTGCCGAACCCAATTATATTCGTGCGCATGACTTGACAGATTTCTTGCTAATTTCGCACAATAAACTGAGAACATTTAGACAGAAATACTCACTTAAAAACTTTTCAAACATGTTTTAAAAATGAGACAAGGATCTACAATTGCCATGACAATGTTAACCGTGGACCTTATTCACCAAAGGCTTAAACTTAAGCCAGAGATTTGGCTTAGACCATTTGAGAATATAGCCCCAGGGCAAATAGACTAACTGAATGTTTTCCCCAGATGGTGCCATTTGTCACGCATAATAAGTGTTACAAATAAGGAATAATTTTTGTTAATATTTCATTTAAAATGTACACTGCAAATATACACGATTAGAAAGATATTTTATAGACTTTCTGCTCCGTTTTTTTCTCGATTTAAAATCCATGCAAAAATGGTGCAGACATCTTAGGTCAATAACTGGAGATTTTATATTCACTAATTCCCCTACATGTATGGCAGCCCTTTGTTGTATTCTTCCTATTATACTTATTATTCAGACAGGGACAAATATTCCTTTATCAGACATACACGAAAAAAGCATGTCATGATTGAAGATGACAGTCTTGTTATAGTGTATGTGCCATTCGGCAATTTTTATATTATAATCAAATTCTCTTGGAATGGGACAGGGTGTGAAAGTTTCTTGTTAGTGGCCAATGTTTTTCAGTGCAGAAACTGGATGAATGAGTATGTACAACCTTCAATCATCCCTTCAACTGCCTATGGTAATATGACCTATATATACGGTGGACTTAAAAGAAAAGTTAATTCCAAATTAATAAATAAATCATCCAAATTTCTTACAATATAAACTCAAGTATTTCTTATTTCTATGCTATTTGGCCACATAGGTGCTTCGTGTCTCTTAGTACATATATTTCGTGCTTGAAAATGTTACTTACATATGCTTCTAAGGTTTGACACACAAATAGTATGTGTACAAATAGCATTCCCCATTAATCAAACTGAATTCTGTGTGTTGTATTTAATTCAAAAGCTGGGATCTGCATTTGATTTTAATGACCTACTACTGACAGATCTTAATATTTACATGTATCTGCACACAAAGATATAATAAATGCTGACCTAATAAATATTTTCAACAGCTATGCACTATTCAAGATACGAAAGGATTAACTCTGCCAATGAACAATTCAATCCACACACACAAATGTCATCAAGGCATATCCTGTTATAGGAATTTATTTTTCTCACACCCATAGTCATCTCGCCTATTTACCTGTATATTTGTCGACAGGTATAGCTAGAAAAGTATCATTTTGATCAAAATCTCACACAATGTGGGGTCTACTTGTGCTTATTCCTCCTCAAAGAAGATCCAGGTCCACAATGGGAGCCTAGAATTTTAAAGGGACTTTTGTCCAATATATATCTGGTTCTGGGTCCACAAGCGTGGGTGTGTGCTCCCTTAAGCACAGCTTGTTTACATATGTACACACATAGGATGTTTACAAATAGTGGCTTAACATAAAATTTCACCCAATACACATTAGTGAACATATGGAAGGATCTATTTTGCCAATAAACACCTCATCTCACAGAGAAAAACAAAATCATTAAGGTAAATACAGTTCAAGCTTTAAAAATTTTATTTCTAGCATATTTTCAGTGCTCTGAATCTATTCATGTCTTAATGCATTGTATACAGGTAAACAATGTACATTCATTTGTTCATTTGTGACTTACATACATACTTACACACAGATGTTCAGGTATGAGGCTCTGAAATGTACTAGTAAGTCCATTTATCTATTTGTATTTTAACATCGCTTTCAACAGTGTGAGGAAGTTGTAGTTCACGGGAATGATGCTCAGTCTGAATGGTGACCTCCCTTCTGTCAATTATAACAACAGTATCTCCCCTGGGGCTCCGAGAATTTCCTGGGACTAAATCTTGGGTATTCATACGTCTTACTGGCTTTCCTATAAATGGGGCGACCCCACATTGGCGGGCTCACTTTTCAACAAAAGATCGTGGAAGCCATTTTGACACCCAACCCCCCTAGTCCCCTGGGTAAATTAGACTTTTTTCTTCTAGTGACTCCTTAGTCCAGTCAAGCTTAGTGGTCTTTCTTCTCATAAGTTGTCATAATTGTAAGTGGTTTACCGCTTGTTGGTATACATATGCTCCACCTGTTTTGTTTTAAAATTTGCAATTGCAGATTTAATTTACATGCAGGCAGCACATGGTTCCTCCACTAAACATTTACAGTGGGGTTTTGCTATTGTACATCTAACTAGATTTGGGGTTTACAGTAAGTTAACACATGTTTCCTCCACTCTAAGAGTTACAGTAGGGTAGCATGCAAGTGCTCCATCTGTATTATATAGAGTATTTTACACTTGCATAGCATTAATGTATGTTTATAATTGCATTACAATGGCTTTCTAGTGTTTGACAGCAGTTTAGTATTTTACAGTATTTTACAGTAACTTTGTAACTTTGTTTTAGTATGTAGATTGAATGTATTGTATTTAATGGATAATTTTATGTATGACATTGTATATAGAACTATTATTAATATAACAGTGCAGTAGGAAGTTATAAGAACTGCATTGAATATGTACTCTTGCAGAGTTTAGTATTATGTGCTAATGTAATGTTACTCAGATTTATCTAGTGCATCATGGCTACATGTTTTAAATAACTAGTTTTAATAATAACTTGACAAGTAATTTTACATGGTAGTCTGGTACACATAGTTATGTAGTTGTAGTATATGTCTGTATCAATATTAACAATTAACAATGTTTTAAATAAAATTAATTTTCCGCAATCCAGTAGTTTTCAATCCACTGGTCAACTTCCTCATATAGGGTCCGTGGTTTGAGCCGCAGACCTCGTACTTGTGAGTTGAGTCATATGAGATAATTTCCTTGTATTTTTATCTCCACCAAGGAGTTCATGCTTTTGCGTGTATCTGTTTCTCTGATGAATACATCCTTATTAAATCTTGTATGCAGATAGGGAGACACCAAGAGAACAATTGATTAATTTTTTGGAGAGATCTGGGTCATACTCTGGATACAAAAATTCCTAAACTTTTAACAATCCTTTTTTCAATAAGTATGTAGTACCAGTGTCTATCACAAGTTTTGTACTTTTTATCTTCACGAATAATAATTTTTTGCATGTACATAATGAGTGATGTATCCAACACTTTGTTTCAATAATAGGTAAAATAAGTCCATGTTTATCAAGAGAAAGCTAAAATAATGAAAAATATCCATATTTTATGGAAAAGTAGAAGGGCCAACATGACAATTTTTTATCTTGATTTGTCGACATAGTAACTCGATTAATCAACTAAGGTATCTCGATTTATTGACTTAGTATCTTGATAAATCAAGTTAGTTATCGACTTACTAACTTGATAAATTGACTCAAGTATCTTGATTTATCAACTAAGTATCTCGATAAATCAAGTTAGTTATCTCAATTTATCGATTTACTAACTCGATATATCTACTAAGGTATCTTGATTTATCGAGTTAGTATCTCGATAAATCAACTTAGTTATCTTTATTTATCAACTTACTAACTCGATAAATCGACTTAGGTATCTCAATTTATTGATTTACTAACTTGATAAATTAACTTAGTTATCTCAATTTATTGACTTACTAACTTGATCAATCATTTTAGTTCTAGGACCAATTACAAAGGAGGTATAGAACATTAAAAGTATGAAGGACCACATTAGACCTTGAAAGAGTTGTCCAAGGTCAAGCATTGCCCCATTAAAACATTCATACAATGTGGTTTGATGTAAGCTGTTTTCACATCACAAACCTCTAATACCAATTCTTAGGAGCCATAGGCAATATAAGTATCAAGGAACATAATAGGGCTTGGAGGAAGGGACCAAGGTCAAATGTGAACCCACCAAAAGATTCAGGCCACATGATTACCAATAAATTTTCAGATTCCAAAGGAGACACAGGGCATTATAAGAATATATAAACAGCGAGCTGAGATGGACAAATTGGCCCTTTGCCATATCAGCCCTCTGCAATTTGGCTGACTTAAACCTTGGCATCTACACACTCTCCCCAAGTAAAAATACAAGAAAAATTATAGTGCTAAATCTCCATCAGATGACAGACTCTAGGGCTAGCATTTATTTATAAAAACTACATTGGGTAAGCCTGTATCAGGCTAGCATCCCTTAATTGTAACCTTGTTCCCCTGATTTGCAAATAATGGTGAGTGATTTCTTATTATCATTTTTTTGTTTAAAATATAAAACAAGTCTATTATTACAAAAAGTATAAAAATGATTGTGAAATGTATCAATAGTTATGGGCACCCTTGAATAAAATTTAATTTTCAATTTGAAATTACTCTGCCATTTTAGGACAGATGTTAATGCAACAAAAAGAGTCGAAGCTCTGTGTTCCCACCATATTTTCCAGTGGATCACAAAGGTCATCAGATTAGGGACTTAACAGTGGATGTGGATTCAATAAAAGCACCTAACTGTTACACACTGTAATATCCTCATGTATATCAGTTCTGTTAACACCTGGGCTTCCGGGGATTCCCCTTTAGCTCAGCTGGTAAAGAACTGGTCTTGTGTTTATTTCTGTGTGTAATCAGATGGCTGTAAGATCGAGACACAGCAGAACCAATCAATGATTTCACAGTCTTATCACAGAGTATATTAATAATAATTACATTCAAAGATAATGGATTAAGAACAACTACAAACTCACTCCAATTATATAATTTACTCATGATAATTCCAGTAAACATTTTTGAGTTTTGCAAACATTTGAAAGGAAACGTTTGGCAAAGGTTAAAAATTGATGAGACCATTTATAATAGTATATTTTCAACTGTTTTATGCATACCGTTTATTATATGTTTAGTGACAAATGTTAGAAAAACTTTACAAATGAACATAATAATATCTCAAAAATATTACCTTAATTGGGGTCAAATACAACCTTTGTTAAGAATGCTTACTCATGAAAATATTATTTTTATGTCTAAAATTGCAAGATAGTAGCTTATAAATTGTGCCACTATTCAATTCTTACTTTTAGAGATGTGATTCTGCATGTGAGGCCTCTAAAATCACCTATTTTCGCTCACCGCCATCTGTGTGTGGAAATGTTTGAAGGTGGGTTTAATTTTGGGTATAAAAACGTTTATGCTTTTTTAAACATTACAGTGTAAATGTTTACTCAGAAACGTTTATTAACCCAAAATCCAGGTTTAAATAGATTTGTAAACGTTTTGTAAATGTTTAAAACATTTTAAAACGTTTTAAAACAGTTTACAACTGATATAACACGGCTAACTAACTCAAAAGAGATGCAACAAGTTTAAAGTTCCAACAAATTCAAAAGACTAAATTTCACAAAAATCGGTAAGTAGATTACCAAGCACTAGCTAATGTAAGTAAGCATCATAGTAATCAATGAACAGTTACATTACCACTCATACAGTTGTAACACTAACCTGCAACATCACCAACACAACCAACAACTTTCACAACAAACCTCTCCTCCAACCTAGTCACTACAAAATAGCTGCTCTCTCTACAATCAACCTTAAAACCAAATGCCTATTTTTTCCCACGAATCTAGCACTCAAGCTGGCGTAAGTAAAATTAATTAATTCCTAGCCATTTAAATAAAATCTTGATCTATGAACTTTGAACCTGGGCACAATGGCACTGACATCTGTTAAAGTACATTCTTGTTATATGCTTCAGTTTAAGAAGAAGCCATGGTGGGAAGGGATAACGCTCACATCTCTCCTCTGATATTAGAGTTACAACCCCATCCTAGCCTAAAGTCAGAAAGCTGGAAGTTCATCAACCCCAGCCACACCAATATATAAAGAGGACTTGTGATTAAAATATTTTATTAACACAGTATAAGTTAAGATTATACAGGACTATTAATAATCTTTTCATCAACTTTAAAACTGCTTTACAAATTAGCCCGGTCGCCAGGAGACACCAGTTCACATTCATCTCAATAAACCCAGGAGATCCAGTTCCAAGTCAGATGCCAGAGGCAAATGAAGTAAGATAACCATAAGTATCATGTTCAAAGGCGAACTGCCAAAGTGCCAACAGACCAACAACCCATAGTAATTCTGATCTGAATTAAAATTAAGTTTAAAATGACTTATCCTACTAAAGATCTAAGTAAGAGTATATTTGATAATTTAGTAAATTATTTCAGCCCTCCGATCCGCAATGGAGGATGTATTGGGGAAACATGATATAAACAAACATCTGATATTCAGTGTTTAACCACTAGCCCTTAGTGTGTTTGTTTATCATAAAGGAAAGACTTAATAGACTATTAGTGAGAAATATTGCAAAGTACTGTAACTGATTCCAAAAGATGGAGTAAAGCAGTACTATAAGATGACAGAAAAGCCTCCCAAACGCCCCGTAGTCTAGTAGTGTAGATAGTGGGGAAAGGTGACAGAAGAGCATGAATGTAGAGGAATATCTCCATACACACCGAGAGTCCCAAGTACCCTGTACCTGAATGTCTTAAATGGGGACATTATGAGTAACGGCCCAAGAGACCAAGCCCTCCTAATGGCATGAAATGTAAGGTGCATCGGCAACTCTAATTGAACAGAAAGATATTTCAAATGTAGCATATGAATTTTTGCAAGCCAGTACTAACCGGGTTAAGAGATGTTCATCAAGTGTGGATAATAGTTTTGGTTGAAAAGCTTTGTTAATTTTTATTGCTTTTAGAAATAGAGAGATTTTTTAACCTAAAATATTGAGTTATCTGGATATATACCAACAACATGGTCCTAATGGGTGTGTCGTAATTAACCATTGCTGAGTGCTTAAACTGGTGTCCATGCATATATTCTAAGAAAGTCAGCATGGTGAGTGTGTTTACCTGAACCAGGACCAGCCCAGAAGCCACCACAAAGCCCAAGAAATCCCTGACCATCCTGGAATAGACTGTAAGGGTGCCCGACCTAAAACCCTCTACTAATCTTGACAAGGCTGAGGATGCCAGCTGAGCTGTACCAAGCTGTGTGTCTGAAATTATATATCAGAGTTTAAAAGTATTAAGTCAAGGTGTGTATTCATCGACACAACGTTTTGTATAATTCTATGCAATTTGTGTATGTCTGTATCAGTATAGGTCAATCGGGACAACAAATCTTCCACATTATTGTCCTGGTCCCTTACATGAATGACTAACAAGTCAATATTGTACAATGGCACCTAATAACCAACTGTCCCGAATGCAAGTTGCCAAGATATTATCCCTGACTTTACCAGAGGCCAGAGTACTAACCAACGCCAAATTATCACATTGAAATTGACCTTCTTATCCCTCCATAAATGTCCCCAAATTTTTAAAGCCACTACAATATTGACCATTTCCAGGTGTACTATGTTAAATTGGGCACACCGAAGGGGAACAAACATATGATAAACCATGCTGCCATAGGATGTTCCTAGGCCAGTCAAACATACATCCACATAAACCCCATCAGAAATCAACCTGTAGTCATAGAACACGACCCCATTGAATGGGTTTAAAAATAATTTGAACCAATTCAAGTACTTGTCAAAGTCTGAAATTAGCTGAATAATTTTGCTATGCACATTATCTCCAAGGGCCTGGAGCATTCTTTTTCAGAAAGGCCCTGGCAGAGCTCACACACTTGGTCACATAAAGTACCCAATAGGGATTGTAATTCAGGTTTTGTGCATGATTTTTTGTTGCCCAATTATAACACATAGGAAAGTAATTTACAAAAGTAATTTATCTTTAGGTGTTGATAGAGTACGAGCGACAGTGTTGACCAAAATACCCAAACACATGACTTCAGTGCTGGGTGGACACAGTTTCTTTCAACTAACTTCTGGACTTAGTTCTCGAAGAAATTTTAACAAGAAATCATAAGCCTCCTTTAATTATAGAAGGGACGTCAGAGTACAACAGATCATCTATATTATTCAGGAGGGCATTATATCCATGTATATTCATGACATAATGCACTCCATCACTGATTATTCAAATAAAAGCTCAATCTAAATCTGAAAGGAAGATCCAGATAGTAAGAATCTCTGTGTTTTAGCCCCAATAAGACGCCAGGTTCTATGCAAATGTGCCTAAATACACGACTTATATTCACCTTGAATATTAAAGCAGCAGGACCTAACATTCTAAATTTTAAAAAAAATCCTATCTACTGAAGGATAATGTAACTGCAACTGTGTGCCTAAATGTTTTTTCCAAAACTGCAGTTAACTGAAATTTGTGAGGGAAAGCTTAGATCAATGATAGTGTGCCTAGTCTCAGACCCAAGCTTGTCTCGAGTCATTGCAGATGATACATGCATATCACAAGACTTATTGGGAAAAGGTCCCAATATGGCCCCATACCCCCATTCCTATTCCAGATATTTATCAATATGTTCCGGCTATTTAAGGGCTGAGGTATGATTCTGTTCACTGGACACAAATGGAGAAGTCCTTTCAAAATTCAGAGGAAATCTATATGCAATTAGATCTACTAATGGCTGATCCCAATATTCCTTAAGATAATATCCCCACCTAGGAATATTCAACTGCAAGAAAGCAAGCTATGCAAGCCTAAGTAGTTTGGTAAAACTGATTGCCTAATCATATGATTAGCAGTAATAATTGCCGGAATTTCCTGCCATTAAGTTGGAGATCCAGTATGCAATTTCAAGGGGCTCAATGGGATACAACCAAAGTTGACCCCAATCTCCTCTTTATGTGTCACACGTTGGTTATGAAATAAGATTGGTTTGTGTAAGGTTCACATTGTCACATTCTTTATCATTCTCAATCAATGCATGACCAGAATGGCCAATATCAGGCTGCACTCCAGTAATCCTATTTTGATCTTTGTCCCTGAATGCTTGGTCAGCAGAATAATCCATTGCCAAAAGAGTAGTAACTGCTGTGACTTCTGGACGTTGACTTGCAAGCCAGTATCATGCATTACAAAATCTAACTCAGCGTCCTGTTCTGATTGTTTTAGACTTTAAACCGGTTAGTCAAGGGAAGATGACTCTTATGTATCGATTCCAAACATGCTTTGGATACCATTGACCTTGCCACAGAGGAATGCGATTGCTTGGCAAATATCTTATTTATTTTACATATTACTGGGCTGAGTAAATGAATGTTTTAACTTCTTTTTGTACTGCCCATCCAATGATTTACCATGCACTTTTGAGTTTTTACACCGTTTGGTTTGTTTAGATTTTTGGCTACAACCTGAGCATGTTTTGTCTGCAACTTTATTGCCAAAAGCATTTGCTCAATGGACTAAGTGAGTCCTATTACAGAGAAACGCCTCCTGCACCACATGTTTTTGTACCTTGGAGTTATTAACGAATCTTCTTCTATGATGGTACCCGAATCTGTTCATTTTTTTGTTTTCCTACAATCAGCCTGAGCATGATTATAAGTTTTTCCTTTTCAAGCCCAGCAAGCAGCACAAACATGTTTATAGAAAACCTCTTTTGTTTCATGGGACTGGTTTTGAGTACATATGTTAAAATACACACAAGGAGTGAATTTATTTGAGTTCAACTTACTTTGTCCTGAGTGTGCCACCTGCTGGGGTGTATGCTTTTGTGCATGAGCACGTCTGACTATCAATTTTGCAAGACTCTTTCCAACTAGCAATTTCATTCTGTTCCATTATACATAACAGAATGCAATTGGCTGGCCTTTGATGTTGAGCATGAGATTTTAACAGTATCATGTAACAGATGAATAACATAATCTAACATGTATTCCCTAATTTCTAATTTTTTTTCATCTCTCATGGTGTGACAAAAGCCATCCATTGTATGGACTGTTGATTGTACAAAACCCTATCTTTATTTTGTCTGTCAAGAACATACTCATGTGGCCATTTAATTTTCTTTTGCAAAAAAAACATCAACAGACCCCTCTCATTTGGGAATGTATTTTATGAGTACCAGTTTTTGAATTTTCTTGTAACTATTTCAAACTATATTCCACCTCCTGTTGGATCCTAGCCTTTTCCTGTAACACATTTGGGGTTGGCATATCTGTGTTAGGAATAGCTTAACCAACAAACTAGGAATGTGACCTGCTTTGATCAACTAGGGTGTACTGAGAGTCCTTTAATATACCAGTTTTCGACCTCTTTGTACTTTTACTATTTGTCCTATCACTGGTTTTCTTCCCTACATCCTCTTCTAATTCTAATAATTTTGTTTTCGATACTACTCTGTCTGTCCCAAGATCACTCAACTGTACTAAAATTTGTCGATTAACCTCTGCTTGAGGGATTGTGTCTTGAATAACATCACTATAATCCGCCTCTGGTGAGCCTTTTCCTATTTGAAATTTATCAAGGGACCTACTCTATTCTTTCTGTAAAGACTTCCTATCTGACATGTCTAAGAAGCTACTAATGTCTAAATCCGATTCAGAACTACTAACGCTGAACTGTTCAGTACACAATTGACTAGACTGCGGGTGACTACTTCCCAAAGTCTATCTGTGAACCATATTTCTGCCTGTCAGATGTATCTGAACTGGAATTTTGACTTTCCTTCCTTGTGAACAGAGGTTATACCTTCTGTCTCCATCTACAGTACCATACATCAAGACTATTATCAGTGACTATTAACTAGACATGAAAAACTAAAAACCTCGGTAAAAATTCAACTTTAAAATTAATGCACGTGTACTGGTGAAATTTCTAGTCTTGACACATGTGTTCACTTAGATTTCCAAAGTCAGAAAGAATGATTTAACCCTAACTTACTGGCTACTGAACTACTCAACCAATCAAAACCCCCTTTGAAAGGCCATACTAAAACATGACCAAACATACCTTAATTAGGTTGGGGCACAAAGGAATGTATTTTCTGACACCTAGATGTCAGGCCCCAGTTTGGCCAGTGGTTTGTAGTATTGAACCTTGACCTACATTTGTATGTGTACTGTTTTCTCTGCCTTTTAGCTAATTCAAAGGTAATGAGCATGATGTAAAACATCAAATAAATACATTAACTTTGACAGACATTCTTTTGTGTAACAGTAATAGTTCACGTGCAGAGAATAATTTATAGTCTAGCTTTGCAAGAAACACACACAAAACTTTGCTTTAGAATGACACATGGTTATTACTTCCTGTAAGGAAGTTATTTTTAGGCATCATGACAACTCTCATCAAGTTGCGCTCACCTTTCAGCGGCAGCTTCACTCCTTCACCAACACTACCCCCTAGCTTGGGTTTGGGCCTTTTCTTTTTACTGTAAATAAAAATTTAATAAAATTCATGCCAAAATAACATTGAATTAAAACTTTAGTCATTGACATTTAGTTACATTATGGTATATTATTTTATTTGAGGCCACCCTAACTTGGTTAATCAAAATTTAAAAAAAATACAACTTATGGTGACCTTACCTTTCATAGTTATGACCTAAGGTAACCATTTAACTCATTATCTTATCTTTTTTTCCCTTATATTTAGGTGACCTCACACTTATTTGATCTGCTCAGACATAAAAGCCTTAAGGTGGGGTCACCTTAAGCCAACCTTAACTCTTAATTTTTTCTCAAATTCTTTCCTGATAGTTAGGTGACCTCACATTTACTTGCTATGGTTAGACTTAAAGCCTTATTTTGAGGTCACCTTATTTGAGTAATTTATTTTAAGTTTTCTTTTAATTGGGGTGTCCTCAAATTGTTGTTATACAGTTTCAGTCCCCACCACCCCAGCAGGCAAACACCATATGAGGAGCATGATTTTATTAATATACATTTAAATATGCAATCACTTAATACACATATACTACTGTCAATAAGTCCAATATACAAGATAACATACAATGACATAGGTCACATCCATTATTCATGATGACCTTGAAAGGTCAAATTCATTAATAATTGCATGTGACGTAAAATGTCTAAGTAATAATAGTAATAATGGCAACTGTTATACATTTGTTATATTTAACACAATCAGACTAGAGATGTTATGATATTCAGATTTATGGATTAAATGACTGATATATATATATAAGGCTAAGGTGACCTCAAAGTGAATTTTATTGGAGTTAAGGCCCCCTTTTTAAGGTGAACTTAAGTCCCAATGTTATGAAAGGCAAATTAAAGGTAAAGCATAGAGGAGTGAAAGACCTTGAGATGATGTAGAGCCATTGAAGAATTTTGTATGATGACAACTAATATACATATACAAATAAGAGCCCTAAAATACTAAAAATACTAAAATGAACAATAAATATAATAAAGCTACAGTAAAATTCTGGGTACAGGGTGGGAGGGATTTCAAAATGTCCGTTCACAACAACAAAAAACGTTTAAGTGAAGAGATTTGGTGATAGCTAATTATATATATCACAAGCTTGGGGTTCTACTGGTTGACAACAGGGATACCATATTAGGAGGTAAGGACATGGGTTTTACTTAAGGTGCAGTTAGACTGCTGCGAGTCAGCCTGCTGGGGTGGAGGACTGACAAGCGTGATGCCAGTACACCACTACTGACAGTCCCCACCACCCCAGCAAGCAAACACCATATGTGGAGCATGATTTTATTAATATACATTGAAATATGCAATCACTTAATACACATATACTACTGTCATTTTAAGTCCAATATACAAGATAACATACAATGACATAGGTCAAATACATTATTCACCATGACCTTGAAAGGTCAAATTCATTAATAATTACATGTGACATAAAATGTCTAAGTAATAATAGCAATAATGGTAACTGTTATACATTTGTTATATTTAACACAATCTGACTAGAGATGATATAATATTCAGATGGATTAATATGGATTAAATGAATGATATATATAAGTCTAAGGTCACCTCAAAGTGAATTTTATTGGAGTTTAGGCCCCCCTTTTAAGGTGAACTTAAGTCCCAATGTTATAAAAGGCAAATTAAAGGTAAAGCATAGAGGAGGAAAAGACCTTGAGATGACCTAGAGCCATTGAAGAATTTTTTACAACTAATATACATATACAAATGAGAGCCCTCAAGCCCAAAAGAGTAGGGGTAGAGCAATATTTTCAATTTGTGAATATGGATGCCATAGAAGGCGCCATGTCTTCTCCCGGAGATTGATCTTTCTGTATGTAAGTCCACACAGAATCTGAAACCCAGGTACCGTGTTGTTTAATTTGCTGCAGGGGTATGTGAGAATTGTAGGCTAGAGTAGCACCCGACCTCCTGAATGTATGAAAGGTGAAGTAGTTGGGTGGATAACCCATTTAATGCATAATTTTGACAAACATTTCCTGATGCATGTGTCTAATGTATGTCTGTGAGAGGTATCCATGACGTACCCCTTGGTAACTGAAATAAGGGATGGTTTGAATGAGGGGAGTACAATTTTATAACAGCTCTACATGCTTTGTAAGGACAAAGGTTTGAACCCATTAAATGTGGGAGAGAGAGTAAGTGGGCCTTGTCCCTATTCTGATTAGTTTTAGACCATTTAAGGACAATTTTCATGAATTTAGAGGCAAATATGAGATCTCCAGCAGTTATATGTCTAGTGGGGCCAAATGCTGCGACAGAATGAGGGGCAATATTTGAAAGACGTAAGAACCTGAAAAATCCTAAAAGAAACACAGCTTTGAATATTTTCCCCATGTTGAATCACAAAGGTGAATGAGCTTGTTGAGTGTATCAACGTCCATTACATTTTTCTTGACAATTTTCATAGGCCTGTTGATTCTAATAGATTTCAAGAAATATTTTACAGTGCCATGAGACCAAACCTTGTGGTTCAGACCTCTTACAGTAAATTGAGCTTTTGCAGCTGACACATGGTTTGCCAACATATGAAATGAAACACCATTTCTTGTCAAATATTCAAGATAAGATAACACATGCTCTATATTAATGTCATTTAATGATAGTTGCAACACCACACAAAATGCAACAAAAGTTCTAAATAGAATATTGTAGCAAGCTTGTGTCTTTGGTCTGAAAGCTTGCTGTAAACGCTTCCTCGCACCAGTGGCAAGATCCGTGAGGCCCTGGTTACCTACAACACAAAGTAAAGCATCTGTACACCATTTCAAATTTCATAATCTACAGCCAATATATCACTAGTTACATTTAACCAGAGGGGGTCACATACATGTGTGCTCAAGCTTTGATTATCATTCCTACTTCCTGGCCAACGGGACAGCAAATCAGCCACAGGCCCAAAATGTGAGTGTATTTCAATTCTATATCATGCAAGACAGGTACTTGCCATAGATTTCAGGCACATGCGCCAAAGAATGCATCTTTTGTCCTACTATGAGGTAAGACCCGAACGACTGCAGCGTTGTCACATTTGATAAGTATCTTCTTATGCGACCAATGAGCTGCAAATGCACGTACTGCTACTAGAATGTTCAGCATCTCTAAATGCACAATATTGAGATTTAAATAATTCAAAAGATTGGGTAGATGGTAAACATAGTAGTTCCAGACGCCACCAATACCTGTGAGACAGGCATCTAACTCCACTGTGTGGTCACAATACTTATGGCTATACATTGCCACACCATTGAAACGTACCCAGAATCGGTCAAACCATCTCAGGTCTCTTCTAAAGCTAGATGTAAGCTCTATGGACGCCTTATCATAATTGCGACGTAGCAAGTCCAACATCCTGTTAAGGAAGGTATGGGCTGGACGTATGCATTTGTGCACATAGAGTAACTGACCCAGCAGGGATTGAAGGTTGTGTTTTGTACAGCATTCTTTACTTAACCATGTTTTGACATTATCAGTGATTTGCATCAGTTTCTTTGCGGGTATTGATATAGTACCTTTTGCTGTATTGACTAAGACACCCAGACATACTGCTTGCTGTGCAGGGGGACCCAGTTTCTTGACGCTGATGGTCAAACCTAGGCGTTCCAGTAAATTACATAAGAATTCAAAAGACGCGTGCACCACGTCTGGCGTACCCACCTCAAGGAAGTCGTCTATGTAATTAATGATGCAATATCCATGGGAACGCATAACATAACGCACCGAGTCGCTGACGTGTTCAAATGCTTTCCAAGGCCAGATGTGAGAACCTTCAATAGGATTTTCTGTGAACGGACCAATAATTGCATTATGCTGTCTCTCTTCTTGTAAATATGCATCTATGTCTTTTGGAAACTGAGTAGCAGATGCATGATTTTTGTTGTCACAACGTAAGGTACACTGTCTGTTGAAATCTAGGGGGAAACCAAAGGGCCGTAATTGAACCAATTTTTGGTCCCAATAATCTTTTAATACTGTTTCCCAGTAATCAATGTTCAATTGTGATTGAAGTTGAATTTGTGCATTAAAAAGTTTGGCAATCCTGTGCTTTTGACATAATAATGTTGTTGAATTGGGTCAGAGATGTTATTGACAATGTGATTTTGATTTTTGGGCACTAACAGATTACTTAACGGAACAAACCCGAATTCAAAGTCATTCTGACTTCTCCATGTTTTGAAATCTGTACATGTATTTTTTCCAACCATTCTTGACAAAATTAAACAAATCATCTCCTTCAAAGTCACAATTGTGATTAATATCAAACAACAGGCGACCCTCCAAGTCTCCATTGTTTAAGTCATTATCAATCGAACAAGCTGTTGCATTATTCTGGTTACCACCCTCAACAATGCTATTGTTACTAGAACTATTCATGCGATCAACACCTTTTGTCTCATAGGTCTCACCTTGGCCATTGTCATGTGTAATACCTTCACAACTATTACCTTGATTACTTACTTTTGTTTTGTTGTCAATGGTTGTGTCAATTTGTGGACAAGAACCTTCATTTACACTACATTCATTTGTGTCATAATCAAGATGGCTAATGTGATCTAGTATATGTGGCTCAACACGAACTGCATGTTCTTTTGAATTCACAATATTACTGCCATCGTCATTATTTGTACTTTCAGAACTTTGGGCTAAACCATCAGTTACAGTGGGACAGACATTGGGTTTTTGTGTGACACACCTGTTAAATTGTTTGCACTTGGAGTTGTCAGTTTTGCAAACGTTATGCTTGTCATAACCCATAATTTTTTCTTGTAATAATGCCCGACCAACAAACCTTCCACGCATTTTCTGTCCCCATTTGAAATATACACACATCTTGACCTAACAGTACCATACTGTTTACTCATTAAACTCTGCATTTGGTCTTTTTTAACACGACTAGTTTTTTGTACATCATAAAAACCAGGTTGTGATACAACCTTCATAAAAATATGTTGCTGGATGCTGTTATCTTTACACTGACTAACCAATCTAGTTCCCTTGCTGCTCAAAGATTCTAACGCACTTGAGCAGCTAGATGCTCGTTTTTTGTCTGCCTTTTTGAGAAAATTAAAGGCCTTCTCGGGATGGGGGAGAGTACAACCTTGCGAAAGGCAAAATGAACACACATGCTTGTGTGTTTTCCCACCCATTTCATGATCTTTTACATGAGTACACTGGCCCTGCTGATACAGTTTACAAAACCATGGCCGCTTGTGTTTGTACGTTCTACCCCAGTTTTGTCTGTTACTGTATTTTTGCGCATGTGTACGTCGAATACAATCAATGCATTGCGTGTTAAGCCAGTCCACCGTGCCCCTCTCCATTTCACAGAGAAGCACGGCATGTGAGGCCTTTGCACTACTCCATCCAAAATCAGCTGCGTCCTCCATGAGGTCATTTAAATACCAAAGCATACGTTCACGTATTTTTTCATTTGACTCGTCAATGATGTTACAAGTGAAACCCTGAACAAATTGAACTAGACTCAGCTGGTCGTAAGTTACCCTTTGTTTTGTCGTGCCAGATAAAATCGAATGCTGTGGCCAAGTCACTTTCTTTGTAACTACGACATCCGTTCCCCCACCCCTTTTTGATTTAGTTTTGCTTTGTTCATTACCTTCCAATTTTGATGAGCTTTCAATTTCAGCCAGCCTTTCATTTACTCTTTTTTGTACCGCTTTTGAGGATTTTAGAAAAGACAAACAGGGTATTTCTTCATCACTTGACAACTCACTGTCAGTACTACTGACCTGAACTTTTGATTTTTCACTCTTAAAACATTTTTTGACATGTGTACTTAACTTTGAATTGTCCTTTTTGTCCTTGCTGTGTCCTCCAGTGTGCTGTACTCTTTGCTCCACATCATCCTGTCGCATATTCATGCTCTGGAGCTGTGATAGGATCATCATCTGGACTTGCTCTGACGTGCTGCCACTGCTTTCAAATGTAGATTCTGTCGTCAGTGAGGTTGATGCTGCTTAGTTCGTACTTATACAGTCCTTCTGTTTACCAAGCTTCTGCTTCTTGACGGGTTTCTTTGCTAGTTTACTCAGCTGCATATGTTCAATGTTACTGTCACTACTGTCACTATACACTGATGACAGTTCACTCCTCTGGTCACTCAGCAGCTGCAGTTCTTGCTGTCTTTTATATTTTTTTCCTGTGGGAGGCTCATGTTTGCACTTGCACTGTGCACAGTAATTTTTGTTTTTATTTTTAGTCATTGTGCAATTTATCTGGAAATATAAAGGAATCACTCTCTGGGTACTCTGCTTTGACAATCGGACACTTGAGATGTATGGGAAACACAAAGATGGCAAATAACTAGGGTAGACTGTCCCTTTGTGTATCTCCCATAACAAGCATGAGGTTGTCAAAGTAGACTCAATCTTCAGCTACAGGCAAGTCAGTTGTACAGTGTTTTCATCACAATCCAGCATACACAATACATATAAGATATGTAAATATATAAACTAAAATGTCCAGGCATGATTAAAATAACACTAAAATAAGCTAAAATGATAAACAATTTTTGCAATCATAACTTCAGTTCAGTATAACTTCAAAATTTTCAAAATTTCAAAATGTCCGTTCACAACAACAAACAAAGTTTAAGTGAAGAGATTTTGTGATAGCTAATTATATCACAAGCTTTGGGTTCTACTGGTTGACAACAGGGATACCTTACCATATTAGGAGGTAAGGACATGGGTTTACTTAAGGTGCGGTTACACTGCTGCGACTCAGCCTGCTTGGGCGGAGGACTGACAAGGGTGATGCTACAAATGTAAATAAAACATAGTTTAGTTATGTCTTTGTAAAATAAATTTTTTTAATTCCCCATTGGGGTTTCATTTATTCTATCCTGCATCTGAGGCAATGTGGACCTGTATACCTAGTTATACAGATCTCATTGCTCCAAATACTTTTAAATAAAATTTTCTTGTTAATGATCTGTAAGAAATCTATTTGTTGACCTTTGACCTGAGTTTAAAAATTCCTGCTCAAAGAGTGCCTTCTGGTCACTCTTGGAAGGGAAGTCAAGCTAGTCAGTTGCATTGTAAATTTAATTCTCAGAAATTTGTGTTCCCTCTAGCCCTCCTTAGAACCTTGAACATGGTATAATTCTAGTATAGTTTCAGGTCGCAGGGACAGAGATGGCCCCTCATCTGGGTTGACCCCTCACCATAACATCATGGTCCCTCCTGGTGCGATTCCCAGGAAGTGTTATTGTAAGTGCAAATGGAAAGTTGGCCCCAGGGAGTTGCACTCCACTGGGACCCCTGCAAGCTATGGACATGGTTAAAGTTTCTGGGGTCACCCTCGATTACTGCAAATTTGGCGCTGCAAACATAAAGTCAGATGGTAGAGCTTTTCTGAGAGTTAATTTATATAAGCCTACCTTTTGTCACTTGAGCGTCATCAGCCTTCATCTTCATACTCAGCGTAACTGTTCCACCACTGCAGCCGTCAAGTGCTCTTCAACATCACCCCGGGTATCAGTACCCTCTGGCTTACCTAGCCCTTCAGCTCTACCTACACTGGCAGCACTCTCAGCTCGTTGGCCGTGGTCAGGCTCCTGGAGGCCACCTGTTCCCATCAACACATAGTACCTCTACTGAAAGTGTAGCTCAATCTCTTTGTGTTTAATTCATTGTTATTTCATATTACATTACACATTTTCAGATGTGTTTATGTAAACTTTTAAAATAAAACTGTTTTGTAAAATATTATCCGTAGGTAAAAATCTTAAAATTTTCGTCCTGTTGGTTTATTGTAGTTTATAACAGCTATCATAGTGTGCTTCATGCGGTAACTTATCAGACACATTTTGATGTTTTGAATTGTACTTGAGGTTGTTATACATTTATATTGCATATAATGTATTTCTGCTGAAAGCATCTTTAAAGGTTTTGGTTATAAAAACTTGTGGTAAATGCCAAGGTCTTGGGTTCGATACCTGCATGAAGGCATTGTATCACAATTATTGATGCCTCTCCAGATTACAGTAAACTGTGGTGCCTGTCACTGGTTTATTTCAACAAATTTAGGTGCATGCCACTTTTGGTATTGATTAGCTTATGTTTCAGAGTTACTGCTAGATATCTTGTCCCCAGACTAATGCTTTGAATTTTAACTTTAAGTACTGTGCGTAATTACTAAACTAACTTGACTTCCTATTTGCATTAGTCAAGAGTCTAGTTCACTCTAAATTCTTAATTTTAACTTTTATTATCATTCAAATTCATTTTAGTAACCTCTCCATTTAGAGTGGGCTACTTCTTGTGTGTGCAGTATGGTACTTATAAATATTAATAATGATGTCAATGACACACTTGTATCTTTGGCTTTTGTAACTACTTCAACTTATAACTATAGATTGTAAAGCATGTAACTTACAGTCATTTATATGTATGTGTAATATTTGGTGATTTTACTTTATTAATTATCTTAGTATTTTATGTAAACTTACCTTGTATTGTGATTGTAAAACATAGAATCCACAGTACTCATAATTATGGTGCAATGCTTGGTATTAATTCTAGTCCATTAATTTATCTTAGTTATCTTACATTACAGTTTTTATATATTCATTTGTATGTTAGATTTTCACTCCATCAATGATAGTATTTATTTATGTGTAACACTCTGTGGGAGTGAACTTGGAATATGGCTATAGCCAGTCATCAATGTATCACTTTAATTTGTTAATTTAGTGTTCATGCATCAATGTGACAATTCATTATTATTTTGTGCCTTGCCACTCTTAACAAGTGATAATGCAACCAAGGCATATCGACTCTTTTGTATAAATTCATCAATTAAGTTTTATTATTAATGTTAACTATTTGTAAATTAACTTGTCACAGCTGTGGGTTTTGCCTGTAATTGGGTTGTACTGCTTGCATGGACTGACCAATGGACAGCAATATGGTATTTGAGAAAAGTTTAATTTCTCTCAGTTAACCCGCTTGCTTTCTTTCTCAGGCACCCTTTCTTTTTACTGTAAATAAAAATTTAATAAAATTCATGCCAAAATAACATTGAATTAAAACTTTAGTCATTAACATTTATTTACGTTATGGTTCAAAATATTTTATTTGAGGCCACCCTAACTTGGTTAATCAAAAATTTTAAAAATATAACTTATGGTGACCTTACCTTTTCATAGTTACCTTTCAATCCTACTGTGCTAATTTTTACTGCTGCTCATTGTGGACCAGTTATAACAAAACAACTTACAATAAAGTTAAAGTTGCATATAATAATATTGCACTCCAGTTACTGGGGTATGACTACAGAGACAGTGCTAGTCATATGTTTGTCACTAACAGTCTATACTCTATGAAAATTGTTTTGAGAAAAAATATGTACAATCTAAAAGTGCGTGTTGAAACATCCAACAACTCTATTGTTAAAACTATATGTGATAATTTTTATCTAAGCAGCTGTGGTACTATTTATAAGTGCTGGCAACCAGCTCTATATACACTTTGCTGACATGTATTATGTAGTTTTTAATGAGTATATGAACATTTAATGGACATCTATATGGTTTTTGTTTCTGTATATACATTTTTTATTTTTATTGGTTTTAGTGGTAAAGGTCACCCTTTAACTCATTATCTTGTCTTAAATTTTTTCCCTTATATTTAGGTGACCTCACACTTATTTTATCTGCTCAGACATGAAAGCCTTAAGGTGGGGTCACCTTAAGCCAACCTTAACTCCTAATTTTATCTCAAATTCTTTCCTGATAGTTAGGTGACCTCACATTTATTTGCTCTGGTTAGACTTAAAACCTTAAGTTGAGGTCACTTTAAATGAGTAATTAATTAAGTTTTCTTTTAATTGTGGTGTCCTCAAATTGTTGTTGTACAGTTTAAATTTTTTACAAATGTAAATAAAACATAGTTTAGTTATGTCTTTGTAAAATAATTTTTTTTTAATTCCCCATTGGGATTTCGTTTATTCTATCCTGAATCTGAGGCAATGATAGTCCTTTTTTGGTTTCCAATTATTTCTACATTTTAAAAAACGTTTCTCATAGCATGGAAATATTATTAGTTACTTTCCAAAAAAATCAAATTACCATTATTTGTTGTAAATATGTCAAATCAGAAACATTTCAGCTTAAATTAGATCTTAAATACTTAAACTGTAGAAATTAGAATGCCAAATAAATCTGGGCTTTGACTCAGTATACATATTACACATAGTCTTGCAAGACATAAAACCTTTAAATATTTGTATATTTAATATTTTCTCTTTAAAGTTTTACACAACAAAAAATAAATGTAGGTAAATGTGAACACATTTTTACATACTTTTTAAATCCCAACTTGTATTACATAAAAAGTACGAATATTACACACAAAATAGTCTATTATGAATGCATTTTTAAAGAATGTAAAATACTGATACAGGAATTTAAAATGTAATGATATTTGAAGGCTAAACTGTAAATGGTCAAGCTTTGTACTTTGGCTCGATTTACAAAAATAGTAGAAAAAAACAGCACATTCTGTTGTACGAATCTACTGTTTTAACAATGGGGGGTGATAGGTCCTGACAGAGATATGCATTCCCCAAGTGTTCTCATATAGAAAGGTTACCAAGTCATTAATGACAGTGAAACAGCATATTTTAAAATGATGGAATATAATTCATGGGACATGTATTTCATTTCACAAAACCATAAGCAAAATACGTTGTATAATATCACCCAGAATGTGATAAAGCCACTAATACTTGGTTGATTAGTAAAGGTATTCAAATAGCTTGTACTGTTTGGTTTGGTGAGCTAGCACATACCTCAAATTAGTGGAAAAAATAAGCAAACAATCACTTTAAATCTAATCAGTTAGGATTGCTGATATAAAATTAGTACTTGTAATCTGTATGTCGATTGGTCATGTGCAATTTGCCGACCCTCCAATTAAATACTTAAAGAAGCACACTTTATTACATTAGAATGGATTTAACTGATTATTAAATTTTATTTTATATTCATTGAGGGGGTCCACAGTGGAAGAATAAAGAACAACGTTTGTGTTATTTTCACCTAAGAATTCCATTCAGGCATTCTATCTATGCAATGAAATGATCAAAGCTGGTTCTTTAAACTTAAAATTGATAGAGCTTCTGAATGGCTCTATGTTATTGTTGTTCATGGCCGTTTGTCTGTTTGTCTATTTGTCTGGTTGTTTCTTAACAGGACTATGCAGCTTCATGAAAAAATGGGAAGATAAATTGTAGTCCAACTTCGATCCCATTAAATGTTCACAGTGATCTGGATCACCATCTGGATTAAAAAATCTATCAAAGATCCAGAGTTTTCCATTTATTTATTATTACATACTCTGGCAAAGGTCTGCACTATCTCGTGTGCATTGAGATTAACTTCTTGACAATTGATAAATTGATACATATGTCTTTGCTTCATTACTCTCTAGGCTAAAAGTAACTCAAAGACTACATTTATTTACACCAAAAAGTCCCATTGCATTGTATTACCTGTTCATGGAATAATTGCATAGCTTTGTAGGAGATGATACTCCAGATAAGTAAACAGATATCAGTTAAGATTTGCTGTTGATAAAAGGAACCAGGACTATCGTTTAACCCAGATCAATCAATCAATCAGTCAGTTGTCCAAGTGCTTAATCTCTGTATCTACGGATTCTAAGGCACACCATCCAGTTCGTAAGGCATAAATCATCAAGACATTAGACATGTTCCAAGTTGTACCCAGCGAGGTGATCCGGTGTTTGGTAGTTAGAAGCTATGGTGGAAATGATACTGCCTTTGTTATGTATAACTCAATAAACAGCAGCCGCAGTTGTTGTTATTCCTGGCATGAGGGTTAGGGATTGCTAGTCACTAGGTCACAGTGTTGAATGTCGATTTCATATGTTGCCAAGTGTAGTGGGAGGAGAGATTATTGATTGGTTTGGGAAGCACGGCCTGGCAGGGGCCTGCTTGGTCAGTTGTTAACCTTAAAAGTTTAGGTATTTCTATTTCTGTTGTCCTAATTCTAATGTTCGACCTTTCTGCTTCATTGATTCTGATTCAGGGGTTCTTGATCAGGTGAAAAGAGGGGCCACATTGAATTTGTCATTGAAAGGACAAGCACGTATTAGCAAAGAAAGATTTCTTTTTTCCCACAATCCCTCCCTGATACATAATGTGTGAATTAGGCTGGATCAGGCAATTCCTTGATTCCCCCTCTCGATTTAGACTTTTGGTTCAGGGCCTCGGTGGGCTCTAGGTAGGGCCAGGCAATTCCCTGGTAGCCCCCTCTCAATTGTGACTCCAGGGTTTTTGGGTAGGGTGTATACATATTGTCAGTTTACCACCAGTTGTTATGTATCTACAATTATATGTTTTATGTGCCACTAGTTGGCTTCTTCTTTTAGTGTTGGTGTCTGGAAATTCCCATATTGGGCTTTTCCTTGACCTCTTATCTCAAATAATCTTAACATTTTACTAATGTGCAAATAAAATATCCCAAATGTATACTTTCTCTGCATTTAGACTCTTAGAGCTGAGTTTGACCTTTGACATAATGGATTGGGTCAACTTTGATTTTTGACAACTGCTGCTGGCAGTCAACCCCATGGATTTTGGTTTACACACAGAAATAAACACACGTCTGTCTCTGTAACCAGCTGAGCTGAAGGGGAATCCCCCCCAAAAAAACCCAGGTATTAGAAGAACTGATAGACTTGACGATGTTACAAAAGGTAACATTCACATTTTGAAATTATTTGTTCATAGGCAAATCAAAAATATGATACAGTTAAAAATAACTCTACAGAATCATGGTAGCCCAATTTATAAATGGGGCATAAATTGATACACTATATATATTTGGAGATCAGCCAATATATTGGAAATTATTATATACTAAAATATATGTTTACTAGGCAGAAAATGGCAAAAATTGGGAAATAAGGCTTTCATTGGTTATTATACATTAACATCCAATTGGAAAAATCAATTTGTAAATATGTTCAGTTGTAGCTAAATTATTTTTATTTGAAATAATGTTGGTTCAAAGTGAAAATATAAACAACCTTGTCCATTCAGCAATTTTATTGAGCAAAAATCGTAAACTACAAAGGTGCATAATGTACACTAGGGTCAAGATTTAATCAGAAACACAAGTAGTGCACTAGAGTAGTGGACAATCTATGGAAGTCCGGAGACACAAAAAGTTCTCTCTGGAGGCGTAAGTGTCTTGGAGGGAGTTCATGCTTAAAACTGCATTCTAGCAAAATATCTGTATTCTTCTAAAATCTCTAGTAAACACTTCATCAGATTTAGATGATGACTCTTTGTAGGAGCTAGAGTAAAATGTCACACAGTGTATGGCTTTTGAGATAGCAGAAAATGAAAAGGGGAATCTTTTTTAACTGAAGGATTTTAATTTGATGTTTCAAGCACAACGTACAACTAAATGCAGACATATGCATTAATTCTTACAAAAGGTATCCTTGAACAACTAAAATAGGTTCGTTTATGCACCCACCCACCCACCCCAGCCCACCCCCCTCCCGGAAATTTGTGAATGTAAGCTCAGTTAATTAAAATGAAACAATATTAGATACATTAAGATGATAGCTATATATAGTATGAACATTATAAGTACTATTTCTGCAAGTAACATATAAGACAATGTGTGCCATGCACTTTACTTATATATAAAGGGTGAACAATAACAGTTTTATTTAACTATCCTCCAGAAGTGATATACATGAAGATATTACATATTTTAGCTAGTTTCCTGTGTACAAACGAGTGATTAAATGAGCGATGGATTTAAGTCCTTTTGTTTGGTTTAGTGATTCAATTTAACAGAAAATCTCTCAATGCTGTTTGTAATTCACAAAGGTAAACAAAATGTTGGATTTGATGAATTTGGTAGAACTGTAATTGCTTGCACTTATAAAATCCTATGTCAGATGTCAGGAGTTGCATCCATGTGTACATACACATAAACAAACATTTGCATATTATTATAGTGGGTTTCCAAAGTTTCATAATTGTACACAAGAAACAGACTTCAAAATTCCGATCCTGTGACGTCACATGGCTCTAGTTCTTTGACATCAGAATTTGGTGTCAATTGCTTGATTGGTTGACTCCACATATCCTTCATTTTCAAATGACCTGTTTAAAAATAATAACAATATGAAAAAGTAGTAGTTACCACAGCAACAGAAACAATTGATTATAATTGTGAAAGATTCTTACCATATTCTGGATGCAAATTATTCTGCATTTTTGGAAACGCATCCTGATGGATGTCTGCACTGTATGAATTACATTGTATGCATTACTTAATATCATTATAAAAGATCATTTTGTACAAATGATTTAATTATCTTGGGAGAATGAGAAAATTCTTGTGCACATGACTAATATGAGCATATGATATATATTCTCTAATGCCCTAATACAGAATACGTAAAAAATATATTCTCTAATGCCCTAATACAGAATACGTAAAAAATAACATGTTTGGTGGCTCAATAGCTTTCGGTATAAAAGCCTTTTAACCATTTTATTTTCATAGGTAAGTTTTAGAGCAATTAAAAATTTAAAAATTTCAAACAATTTGATTATATTTCAGATTTAAAACTATGAACTTAGGCTTTATTGGTAATGAACCACAGAATTATAATGAAACATTTTGGTAGTCCCCCCAAATGTTTCACAAAACATTGCATTTTGGTATATTTTAATATTTTAACGTTTGAACAGTTTATGTCAGATGGAAACGAAGCAACTGGAAATAATAAACTCTGACTATTTAGGGACGGGTCGCGGATCAGTACTCACCAAAGTTCGGGCACCAGCTTACAAAGCATGATTACACAAAATGTGCATTCTTTCTTTCGAATTCGACAAGGCAGCAAGTGTTTTATATAGATTGCCACATATTCAACAAATGGTGCGTCTGTCTGGACTTTTCTGTTTTGGTAACACAGTCGAGGTATTTACAGAGAAGCTACACAAGAACTGTGTATGTGGCAAATTTCACAATTGTTTTTTACTTGATTTACAAATATTTGAAATGGGCACATGTTTACGCACAATGGGTAGAACATATCCAAAGAAATGGGGTTGGGGGATAAAACCATTTATTTTTAGTCTTCATTTTCTGCTATTAAGGTCAAATACATCATGCAGTGGATGTTAAAATATGCTTGTGATGTCATGCTATTGTTAGAAGTGTGGATTATTAATATAAATGCAGTGGTAATTAATGTTAAACAATAGTATTAAAAGGAATCACAATAGTATTAAAAGGAATCATAATGTGTGTGTTAAATGTACCTGATTAAACATATATTTGGTTTAACATATATTTACAAAATCATGCATGTTTTTATTTGGTGAATGAACTCAAAAAGTGTGGAATCTCCATAACATAAAATCATTTGTTTCATATTATCAATACCCATTGGGCAGGAATTACCACTTCAGGATTAATTCTTTTTTGCAATAGTAAACACTGTATAATTCTGAAAATTGTATTCAGAAGACGTTACTTTTGATTAAGGCGCACACACATCAAAGCGATGTGGAATGACACAATTAGACAAGCGCATAGACAAGCTTTTCTAAAACTAAAGAAATCGATTCATTTTAGCTTAATATCTAAGCGTCATGCAGACAATCTGATGAAAGTTATTCAAACTAAAATGCCATATTTGCTTGGATCACATCCTTTTTGGTGGCCACAAACAGATATATTAGTTCCAAAGTTACTATTGGACTGGATTATCTTATCTGCCACAGTGGCCTAGTGAGTTACACTGTTGCCTAAGAATGCAGAGGACATAGATTACTGACACAAATATAATGCCTAAGATGACTGCTTAAAAGGCTTCCCTATTTCATTGGGCCCTACCCCAATGGCTGGCCATAAAACTCATAAATGATCATCACTGAGACTGTTTTTGTCAGTTAGGGTAATGTCAATCACGAGAGAGTTTGGGCTGTACTTGTGCAGCCAGATATGTCGAATATTGCCTTGACTCCTAGAGTAAAGGAGATTCTGTATAAATAAATATACCATTTGGAAGATGACTTAAGATTTGAACCCACATCTTTTGAGGTGAAGGGAGTAGCAAGAACCAATACATCAGTTCTGATTGGCTTAGTACTTTGACACAACATGCAGGCAAAATCCACCTGTGTGCTTGTAACATGTATATCGGAGTGAGTTCACATGCATTAACACAGATGCAAGTGATGAATGTGCTTAATACCATAAGTGCCAATCAATGCAGGTTATAAAACCCTATTTTTGTATCAGCGATTTGGATTAGCTAGATGTTGAACTTATTTTTTTTTCTTTGAAAATAATCATATAAATCGTAGAACTGATCATATTGCAAAAAATAATACAGTAACATACTTACACTCATAAAATAAACTTGAAATTTTCTACCATTGCCCGTACTTTGGTCTAGTTGGAGTAAAAGTACTTGCAGTTTACAAAGCAATGATGCTTATTGATCATTAAATCTGCTGGTATAGCATAGAGCCTTACAGATTCTTCATAACTACCCACAATAGCAACTATACTATTCTGCAGCTTCAGTTAGTGCCTGTATACTAAAAGTACTTCTGTAGCTAAATTATTACTGCTTAAGAGACGTCTAGAATATCTCAAATTTCATAATATAATTTTATAATCAGTCTTCCATGTATCACTAAAGGTTAAATTTATATTATTTAAGATTTTTGTGAACCAGTGTTAGATTCAGACTCATGGAATAACAGCGGTACATACTTTATAATTACTTTGGAAGAAAAACTAAAAAATCTCTAAAGATACCTTTTATTTTTAACCATATATATGCCACTAGATCTATTTGTGTATGTTGTGCAATGATATTCTAGGTGTGCAGTTATATAGTTGTTTTATACTGCGAATGAGCATTAATGGAAAATGAATCACCTGTATGTTTTGGTGCGGATTTGCTGCTGTAGAGATCTAGGATTGACAAATACAACATAAATTGCAGTGTATTAAACCACTCTGTTGTACATAGATTGTCAAATGTTATGAAAATATACAAAATGAGATATTGCATATTGGCACATTTTATCTTATAGAAACAGGATTTAACTAAATCAAGAATTACTTGTGTGATATTACAGAATACAAAAGGGCACTTTCTAAACCTCGTATGATATCACGAAATATGTAAGTGTCCTTTTTAAACCTTATTGACAACATATCATACAGTTTAAACAAATTGTATATTGTGCATTTTTGAACATACAAATAAATAAATAAACTTGACTTAGTAGATGTAGTATTTAGTTCATTCATATCTTAATAACTATCGTTTTATTTCTTTCAAAGGTCAAAAAGGTCAAAATTGGGTTGTATGTCTCTTTCAATAGCCAAGGTCATACAAAGACATGTCACAAATAAATCCTGCATATTGTGAGCTGGAGACAAACCAACGACCGCACCAGTTAAAGGTTGTTCTTGTATATTTATGCATACTTAAGACGTGTGCAAGAACTTTTACTCACCGAGGACTATTGTTCCCACTTTCAACAGACACCTGGTTTTTCTGAGTTGGCTTGCTATCAGTGAACGTGTCATCTAGATAGGTACCAAGTGTCTCGGGGAGCAAAACAGCCAGCAAACCGGTAGCCAGGGACAGCACACCCATGATGATGTTTGGAATGTATACTCCAAAGTCACTCTGGAATTAACACAAAACAATAATGTAGTGTTAATGGACTTTGCCATAGTGAGCTTAGCTGGTTCTCTCACTCGTGAGAATGTGTTGGATTGTAATTGTGACTTATGTTTATTGAACTAGAATAAACTATCTATCTAAATCGTGCATTTCACTTCTGTCATTGTGGCAACCCTTGACCTCTCATTAGAACACCCAAACGAGTCTAGACAGAAGTGGACATACTGGACATAGATCCAGTTTGTCCTCAGTTGCCAACCGGCACTGCTGGAATCCACTCTCAATCACTCCCAAAAATGAGCAATTTGACACATAGGGTCCTTGAACACATTTAATATGTCACTGTACAAGCAGTAATCAAAGTAAGTCCATCACCCCCTACCTTCATGAGTTGTGAAAGGGGGGAATGAGAGGATGTAACAGCATTTTGAAATATTTTTATAAAGCGGTTCAGAACACAAAATGAATTATGCTGAATGTATTCCTCACAAGACACAAAGTGGACTGTACCACAGGGACCCAGAGCCAAATGTAAAGTAGGCTGTTTGATTGTAGCCCCTGAGCATGTTAAGGTGTGACCTAGGTATTATAAACAAACCATTTGCTGAAAAATGTAGAAGGTATAACACAATAGTAGACAAATATGACAATTAACTTTGGTCATAAATGATGACATATATTACCAAATGTAATTAAGCAAAGATAATTTCCTGATAAACTTACCAGCTGAGCAAGGAATGGAGCAGCCACAGCTCCAAGACTTGTGAGGGTTGTACAGGAAGTCGCCGCAATTGATCTCACTATGGTGGGGTACAGTTCTATTGCATAGATGTACACCATGTTGAAAGCAACAGTGCATGCTAATTTACCCACTGTTACAAACACGATCAAACCAGCGGATTCTAAACAAGCAAAAATTCTTGCGATTAAGGTTACTTGTAATTCTATTGGCTATAAATAAGATCACATGACTGATGTAAACATGGCAGAAAGATATTTTAGCCTTTATAAAAGTAATTATGATCTATTTTATCTTGAAAAGCAAAATTATTATAAAAGCTTTTACCACTCTTCGTCATTAAAAATATAATGGGATAAATAATGAGTAAATAACACAAATATGAAATAATTAAAACTGTTGATTAAGTTCAGAAAAAAACAGATTTTGTAATGGAGAATGTTATATAAACAATAGATGGCATCAACCCAGCCATTTTTGGAAACAACGAGAAAAATAATTTTTGGAAAACAATAAAAGTTAATTCATCTTCAGCTGAATTCATATCTTCGGCAATATTTATCATTTTGGCATTTTGAATTCATATTGAAACTTTTTTCTGAAAAAAACATTCTCTTTTACTCGATTCTCAATTTCTCAGTGTTTTATTGTATGGCATCGATTAAAGAGTATAACGCATATGGATTGTTTTGGTTCATTCCATATTAAGAAAAAAAAGAAACTTGCAGATTTAGAACCCTAAAGAGTATCCGATGCAATGTCATTATTGGTGCAATATGAATATCTATGTTAAACTATTACACTCAATGTCTACTTTTTCAGAAAATCGGTGCAACATGAATTAGGCTTAAGCCTTTAATACAGTGTGTACAAGTGAGATCATGTATAGTATTTGCGAATTTATATTGAAACAAGACCAGACCAAGCTGGTTTAAAATCCCAAGGTAACAAACAGAGTCGCATGACTTATTGCTATGACAACGTGGACAGAAAATACAAATACTAAATTGAGTTTTACAGTAAACCTTTAGCCTACCCTATGTATGATCGATTTTACATATTATCAATCATACCTTTTCTTACTGGAGTTAAAAACTGCGACCAAATTGCCTCATCCACTTTCGGTTCTGGCTCTCATCTAGGATTGATCAGCTTAGTAATTTGGTAGGATGTCAATACAACTCAGAACATGCTTTACATATGGAAGTGTTCTTTTGTAAATGTTTGAAATACTGTACAGAACTTACATGAGCTGGAGAGTTGAAAGAGAGATAGATATTCAACCCAGATTTGAGGATCTCTTTTCAGAGCAATAAGAACAAGATTATCAAGTCGAAAATTAATACATATATACTGATATGAACACACGAAAAGGTGTGACCGGACCATAAATGTTTAAACCACAAGGTGACACCAACCTGGGTCAAAAGCCAAAGTAATTAGCAGAGCCACTCCACTGATAGCCATGGAGAGAGTGAGAGAGAATCGCCTGCTGGCCTTGATTGCCAGAAAGTTGTAGATGAAAACTCCAGGTACCTACATGTAGAAAAACATCAATGCATTCAAATGTATGATAAGTAGAATGACTGAAAGGATAAAATCTTGGATATTAAATAAAAACAAGTGCACTTCAAGAATACAAACCTCTGCCAAGGACCAACAATTCCAATATAGCTTATGAAAACAATAATAAAAAAAATTCTTTTAAAATTCCTGGTTTCAGACGGTGAAACGGATCACCATGAAAGTGCTATCATCTGTTTCTTGTATCATTGTCTAAAATTCTGGAAATTTAATCAAATTCTTTTCTAGTTATTTTGCAAACAGACAAACAGACACACACTGAGAAAATCACAACCTCCTTGGCAGGACAGAAGGCTTGCATAATTTATGTTCTTGATTAAATTAAAACTTAAAATTCATAGTCTTACCATACATTTATTATCAATCATTTTGTTTGAATAACAAGTAAAAGAGTCAACATTCGAATAAAAATTGTGAAGTATCAATCATGAAATGAATCCATAGTAATTGGGTCCCATTGGTTATTTTTTCCTGATAAGTACAGCTGACCAAGCAGACTGATTTCAGTATTACTTGTAACACTACAAAAGTGTTTAGGGGTTTGCCTGAAAAAGATATGCTAAGCTATTTGTCTTTCCTTATTTATAAAGAGGCTGAAATCCTAAATCTTGCCAAAACATATGCACCTTCTTACCCACTCAAACTGTTATGGGTAGTCCTAGTAAAATGTATTTAAAATGCTTTACAACCCTTTTTTATTCCTGCATAAATGGAGCTCCAAAGTGAGTAGTGAAGGTTTACAGAGTTGACCCACCCGGCAAACTCATTCTGCCCTCCTGCCCCCCCCTCCCAGCTCCTACATGTTAGCTCAGCATATGAGAGCTCACAGGAGGTTTTTAAATATGTTACAAAATCAGCACTATGCTGAAATGGGTGTCCATATTGTGTTGAAAAGGGACTATCCAACAATAAATCCTAACTCATTAAATCATGTGGATACTGTCAAAAAAGCTGAATGCACTCACTCTGAAATACAGTCTGATGAGTATAGTACTTTTACTTAAGTAGCTTGTAAGACCAACTTGGAACAGTGTGGTCTAGGTATAAGGTTGGTTCTTCATGTACCACATTTCCCTTTGGTGCTGGCCCCTGACTTATCTCCCTGGACCCTTTACACTATCTCTTTTTGACGGAAGCTCTGCAAAGTATTGCTAGAAGCAAAATGAACAAACCTCCACCAACATAGACAGTGCAAATGCTCCATACACATTGTCACCGAAACTGGTAGAGTTTAAGGTCAGACCATAATACGTCAGGCTCACAGTAAAACTAAAAGAATAAAAGAGAAAACATTTGCTAAAACCACTAGCTATAATCTCAACAAATACTATTTATAATGAAAACAAATATCTATAGTGAAGATAATACAATGTACTTAAAACAGCGTGGTTCATGCAATGGATCTGGAAACCAAAGAAGACAATCTCCTCGCATGTAAGTCTTCAAGCACCTGTCATGGACGGACAGATATATGTTAACATTTAAGGTATTCAGGAGATTTGCTTTACCTTATGTATTTTTGCACCATTCTGTTACTGATTCAATAGATATAATTTATCTACAAGATCTGTTTTAGTTTGTGATGAAAGGTAATCCTTTGTTATTGAAAAATAGCTTGTACACTTCACAAAATAAATACAATAAAACAGCATTTCTATTGCTGAAATATTGTAAGAAATCCCTAAGTTATGCTGTAACCTCAGATTTCTTTGCATGTATACACACTGGTTTGTGTATAAAGATGACCAGCGTATAAACAAAGAATGATGTAAGTATGCTTATAGTTGTGTGTTAAAGACTGTTTGGCATACAATAAAAAAACCTGTTTTCATAGAAGACCTGATATATACTCTATATCCTATAGGAAACATCTTCTTCGACTGAAGCTCGACTGAAGCTCCCCACTTATACTCTTCCACTTGTTCATGCTCACCTACAACCCTGGGTTACTAGATTAGGGATGTTCCCGTGACAAGCACCTGTCCATTATTTTCATAGTTTCTTTACATAACCATGTGGCAGAAAATATTGCACATTCAAAGTTATAGATGAGATTAGACACTGATATTACTTACCAGTTGAGATAAAGTATCACAGTTTTAATTGAAGTCTTTTTGCTCTTAAAAAGAGACCATGGGTAGACGGATACCGACTTGGATTCCTGTAAAACAAATACAGAATAGGGGAATTAACACTTTTTCCAATATAATTTTGATTTTGTCTAGTTAGAGAAACTTATTCATTGTATGTGAGATGCCATAATAATACTTCTGAATGTGGAAATATTTTTTCATTAATTTTAGAAACAGTTATATTGTACTCCTATCATGACCGACTACAAATGAATTACAGAGCACCAACAGTAGGCCAAGGTGCCATCCCTCAATATTGTAATTTCCCATAAATATTACTTTAAACTCTCATAATTGGATAACATAACCATGATGTAAAACCACTGAAAGTGAGAATGTTGAAAATTTGGGTTTTATTTTCATCTAGAATATGATCCAAATCCAATCTCTTCTCCAAGTCATAAGGCCCTACCCATTTAAGAAAAAATCATATTCTATTCTGTTTTGTACTTTTATAGCACTTAATCTCTGCCAAGCAAAATCTAAGATGCAACACCAGAATCGAATTAAAAATTAACAATCCATAACCGTTGCCAAGTTCAATACCACGGAGATGCTGGGTAAATGCTGATGTGACAAAGCTTTCCCTAAGAGATACGATTTTAGCTTTTTCTGAAACAGGAGAGAGTTGGAGCAGAATGGATCTCATCGGGTAAATATAGTGGCGGTCATTAACACAAACACAAACAGACAAACACACTCAAGAATAAAAAAACCTCCTCATAGGAGGTAAATATCTTAAATATTTTAAGCTACATTTTTAGAAATATTAGATCTATCTAAAATTAATTGTACTATTACTGAATTAGTTATAAACTTTAAAAAGAAACATTAATTGTTAATTATGTCAAGACACTCTGGCTAAATAACATTAGGTTTACTTGTTACAAGGTGTATCTTGGGGTTTATGTCCCGTTCAACAGCCTGGGTCATATTGGGACAGGTCTCCAGCATTGTCACTTGGTGAGTTAAATCAACTCAAACACCACAGCTTGTGATCAGATGCCAAACCTGCTGACCCACTTGGTTACTGATGACCTCTAATTGCTAAAATACCTATAAAACTGGAATTCCAGTTGTGGTTTATCTAAAACTATCAATCTATATTTCTGAAAAGGAACTATGATCTTGCAGATTTTGTTTTTAATCAAAGTAAACCTCATTACTTCTTGATTTATGGTCAATTCAAGGGTATCCACATCAAAGTCTTTCTTGTTGGACTTTGCAATTTTCTTAAATATTGATTTTGCCTTCTCCTGTTTATTCACAGCGCATAACCATCTGGGGGATTCTGGAACCCTGAAAGTAAATGGAAAATGCTTGGGAGCTGGATTTTGCATCTGTGGTATTGGGGACCCTTCGTCAAATTAGACAGAAAAATAAGGTATGCAATAAAATTTTCTTCAGCCCATAAGGATCAGTAATAAAAAATGAATCATTGTAAGTGGTATTTTGTTTGGTCTTTTGCCATATTTGGCCATTAAACTCTAGTAGAAATTGCTCACTCTAAAATCTTACTTAGTACATTTTGTAAGAAATGTATCTGAAATATGAATTTTTGTCAGTGCACATATTTTCAAAATCAAATAAAATAATCAAAATAAATTATAATTATGAGCTGACCTAGCTTGTGTGTTACGAGTGCGCATGTGCGATCTCGGTATTTGGACAGCGAGTTTGTTGTACATGTTTCTCTACGGTCACTACTGTAAATGCTGTGCATTATCGCCCATCACAAAGGTTTTATCAAATCAAATATATTCAGTGTTATTAAATCTAGTGTTTTTACTAGTAAAATAAATAAGTTTAATGTCAAATTTTTTAGTTCAAAGATCCATCGCTAGGGGGCAACAGAGTGCCTTATATGGACATATATTCATTATAGTGCATATCTGTCAGAAAAGGCGATCATTAGTATATGTCATAAGTTTGGCTTATGTCATTAAGGTGTTTCACTGTCATATAGTACTTCAGGGACAGGAAACAGTGTGACGTGCATTGAATGTAAGAAGAAGATCCACAGGGTTGAATTTAAAGGATTAGAGAAGGACCAACAGTTGAACATATCAATTGAATGAACAAGCTCAGTAGTAGAATAGCTCAGTAGTAGAACTACCAAACGTGGTAAGACATTTACTACATAAGGCAGCAATAGTGGTTTAGTGTTCAATGATTGTCGGCTAAATGGTAGAGATAAATGGTATTTTATGAAATCAAATATTAGGCAATTAGTTTTAGTGTGCTTATTAAAAGCTAATTTATATTCTAGCTGATGAATTGAGTAAATGCTATTGCTATATAATGAGGTATCTTTTCCTGTATTTACCAACATTTTTGTTTTATTTTGTAACTTAACTGTTGAATTTGATATAGTTTAAAATAAATATTCATTGTTTTATTTACTATGCTATTCTTAATACACCACACATTTGTCCCTTTAACAACAGTCAATGTTAGTGATGGTTTGCTAATAACCTAATATAAATTTGAAAACACAAAGCTTTATACTGATTTGGTCAATCTTTAGGGTTATCAGGCATTTTCGAAGACTTGGCATATGTGCTGGGTCACCACAATTAAATACCTCGAACAGCTTTTAAATATCAAAATAAACTGTCATTGAATAAAACAAAAATTCAAAGAGACAATTTGCGCTCCATTAATGCCATTATAGGGTGGGTAGCTGTATGGTCATGTATAAATGAAACCTATCCCATTGTGTCAATGTGGTTTTTTTTTTCAAAATAATTCCATAGAAATATACAATAAGAAATTTTCTTGAATGTCAATATCATGGAAGAAAAAGTGGATAATTGTGTGTATTTTGTGTTAATTGTTCATGTACAGGTGAGTTTCATATATTTTTGTATGTGTCTATTGAAGGATGTTTTAGTTTTAACTTGAAATTGCTTCAATATTTTCACTTTTCATTGCACAAAAATAACCAAATATTAACAAACCAAAATCTACACATGTATACAATACAGAAAGAATAATTATATTTTTGTCTTAAAATTGTGTCAAATTGTCAGTAACTCCATTGATGTGAAACATACATAACACTGGGCTTTGAGAAACATTCAGACCCAAAGGAACATTGAATGACACATACCAGATAATCCCCAGAGCAGGTAGTGATACTACACCAAACACTACAGTGAGCACTCGCCAGTCGTCTATACCAGCAGCCAGACCAGCCAATAGCACGCCAGCTACAGCCCAGACGTATGCTGGGAAGGCTGTCATGTGACCTCTCCAAGTGGGTCCCACCAGCTCAGACACTGAGCAAAGAAATATACATGTACATAACATGTTGAATTGTCATACTTAATAGAAAAGCTCCTCCAATGACATATACAGAAAATATATCAAAAATAAAGATAACAATATTGTACGAGTGTGTGGCACCAGTTATTATAAAAGTGATCTTTATGAGTTATAAATATTTATGTGTATACCTCATTGCCTCAGGTCGAGACAGGTCAGGATGAAGTCAGATAAATATTCACTGGGATGATATATTTTATTATATACAACTAATCAAAATTTTATGTACAATTGTATCACATACGTAATATAAGGTTGTTACAGGTTGAGGTCACTCGTTAAGTATTAATTTATGCAAAGCCTCAGTTCTTTACATCTAACTAATTAATGCTTTCCTTAATGTATAAAGCAAAGTTATTGAAGAGTTGTACCGTAAGGTGATGTCTAATTTATCTAAATTGTATAATGACAGTTTGAGGCCTCTCGTTGAGTATTAATTATGTAAAGCCTCGGTTATTTAAACCATACTAACTTTTAAGTTTTCTTTACTGTATAAAGCAAAGTTATTGAAGTGTTGTGCAGTAAGGCGATGCCTAATTTATCTAAGTTGTATAATAATTGAGACATTTCAATTAACATTTATAGTCTGGAGAAAATTTCTAAGGACAATGTAACGACCAGAGTGTAATAACAACTGAAAGAATGCTTCTATTTACTCCCAGAATTCATTAGTAAAAATGTTGTTACATCGTCATTAAGTGTGGGTTGAGTATTATTAATGCTACATTAATGACAAATTGTTTACTTTCTGCTTGTGTTGTCTAATGACTTGCAATAGGAATATTACCTGAGTTAAAATTATAAATTATGTTTTGCATCCTGTTCAACAGTCCATATCATATTCGGACTTGCAATAGGAATATTACCTGAGTTAAAATTATAAATTATGTTTTACATCCTGTTCAACAGTCCATATCATATTCGGACTTGCAATAGGAATATTACCTGAGTTAAAATTATAAATTATGTTTTACATCCTGTTCAACAATCCATATCATATTTGGACATGCTCTCAACATTGTCACCTGTAGGATTCAAACCCACAGAGAGGTGACAGCCTCTGATTAGATGTCAAACTTGCTAACTGTAGGATGGTGAGGACCTCTATTTGTTTTTTTTTGTTTTTCTTTTTTAAGTGTGAGCCTTGCTTGGAATCACTTTTTTCATTTTTTTGTCTCCTGACTTTCATGAGTTGTTGCACAGCCACATGAGCCTACAGTTAGCATGGCTGTCTGTATTTTACAGAAGTTAAGTGGCAATGGGTTACATTAGTACTGGGATGGGTTACTGTTTCAGTGCACAAGTCGAGTCTCTGATGGCCTTGCACTCGCACTAGGAGACCGAAACACCTTTCGGCCTTTTTTTGTTATTTTTTTTTCTTTTTTCATTTTTTTTTCACCACACTTTCGTGAATTGTGATGAAGTGTGATGAACACCTGTCTGATCACTGAAGTTAAGCGGCAATGGGTTAACTTAGTACTTGAATGGGTGACTGACACCAGGTATGAGGTGTATCTGACTCAGAATTTGTTTTTGTGTCTAGTGCACTACTCTAGTGTCTCTGATGACTTTGCAGCTCTCTCATGTAGGCCAAAAACCTCTTCAGCCTTGTTTTATTTTTGTGTTTTGAATGACAAAATTTTAGAATACTTTTCACAAGGGTCATTTTACATTAAATAAAACAAATTTGTTTGGGAAATAAGATCACATTTACTTGACATTTTCCTCTCATTTATGCAAAATATTTTAATGTAACAAAAAATAAGCAGAATCTCTCTAAAGAAACCTTGCTGATGACGTATATGTTTGTAGGTCTCACCTTTTTTGAAATGTTAATGAAAACTCGGCCATTGTTGGCATATTAATAATGATAATTATTCATACAAAAAGATGCCGGAGAATAATTAAACTTAGGAGTTAGCCCATATTGGGATCCTTAGTAAGGTAATCTATCTTAAGAATGGCTGCAACATATCATATATATATGGACTTATTTCATATATTAACTTTTAAAAAAGTGAATAAATCAAACTAAAACAACGATAAATAACAATATATATATTTATGCATTGATCTGATAATGTCATCGTCACTTATTATATATATTTTGGTTGCGTATTTAATTCAAGATGTTTTGATACAAAGTTGTCATAATAAATGGTTTTTTTGGGGGGGATAATTTGTGGCTACTTACTCAGTGTAGGTGTGACGCCATATGAGGTTGAAGTGACGTAACCCATGACAAACCTCCACGTCATGAAAAATGGGTAACCAGGTGATGCTGCACACACAAAGTGCAGCACAACTAGTGTGACGTAAGAGATGACTATGATTGGCTTGCGACCAAATCTGCAGTAACAGCAAACAAAAAAATAAGCAAAAAGACGGTAATGGGATTTTACATTCATTTTACCTATATATACATATTATATTATTATTATGTATTTATACTCAGCGCAATATCTCCATATACTGCAGGACTCAAAGCACTATTTAACCAGTCCGACTGTACAGGTACAGCCCTAACTCACAAATAACTGACATTCCCCTAACCGGAACATAGAGGCTCAAGAATGACCACTTATCAACGTCCTTGAGGTTTTTTTAGTCTGCCACTGGGGAAAGACAGAGGACCGCCATTTTAAGTGGTCATCCGAGCCACTATGTAGCTGCCTGTACCTGGGATTGAACCCAAGTCCTCTGAGTTCATAGACAAGTGTGTTACCTGCTAGGCCACAGTGGCATAGGTCACACCCTTCCAAATAGGCTGTTTATATTTGGTTGCTGCTTTGGTCTTACCTCGTATTCCGATAATGTCATCAAGTAGAGAGGTACAAATATAACCACAACAGAAAGGTGTGACATATAAAGCCATATTTAGATTTATTTTTTGTTTTACGTCCTGTTCAACAGCTAGGGTCATATTGCGACAGGTAGTTTACAGGTGGAGGAACCAGTGCATACTAGTTGGTCAAGATTCTGCCCTGTAAGACACCAGGCATCGGAAAGTAACTACCAACTTTCCAATATAAATCACCTGGGCTGAGATATGAACTAGCAACATCAGAGACTTGAGGCAAGGACTCTAACCGCTAAACCACTGGGCCTCCATATCAGGACAGACACTGCAGTGAGCTGTAATTGAACCAAGATTTAAATTAAAGCAATTAAATTGAAATTAAATTTTGTGAAAGGTTAGGTCATATTCTAGATGTATCTGCCACTGTGGCCTAGCAGGTAACACACTTGGCTAGGAACTCAGAGGACATGGGTTCAAACCCAGGTACAGGCAGACACATAATGGCTCAGATGACCACTTAAAATGGCGGTCCTCTGTCATTGGGTCCTTTCCCCAGTGGCAGACTAAAAAATCCTCAAGGACGTTGATAAGTGGTCATTCTTGAGCCTCTATCTTCCAGTTAGAGAAATGTCAGTTACTTAAGAGCTTGGGCTGTACTTGTGCAGTCGGATGGGTTGAATAGCACTTTGAGTCCTGTAGTATATGAAGATATTGCGCTCAGTATTAAAAATAAACAAATACACAATATTCTGGACACAAAAAAACATCTCAAATTTTCAAAGGTCCATTTTCAGTGTATTTGCAATGACTTTTGCTTTCTATCTGACATGACTCCAAACGTAATAAGCACATATTCATAATTTTTTTGGCTGGTGAAGACTTCACTCTACCTAAAGATTATTGTTAGATTAAAGTGAAGGTGGACCAATTGGATTGGATTGCCTGGATTAATGATATTTCCCCAGTAACCTTCGCCTAGGATGTTTTAGAGTGTGCCTTACCTTCTTTATTTATCTATGTTTGGGATTGCTCTTAAAAGCAATGAACATACATTTAAGAAATATTTTAATGTGTAGGACCAGATTAAAGAAAGAAGTAATTAGATTTTGAGAAAGATATGAATATAAAAATACCGATTTTTAATAGGTTACAGTTTCAATTATTTTCAGTTTGGCTTGTATTTGAGTTTACTGCACAAATAATAAAGAAAGCGATATTGGGTGATTAACCATAGAGGGCTACTCAATAATTGCTACATTCTCATTCTCACTGACATTTAAACTGCCAAGTAAAAGCAAATGGCTGTAAAGTATATACAAAAATATTCTGTATACTCCCTTACATATGAAGGAAATCTTTCTTAAACATTCATCAAAATGAATTCTAAACCAGTATATTTCTTATAATTTTAGTCTGATTCCTGAACCAATTTTCTCTGCAGACATGTGTCCGGTATCAGCTACCATTTTGGATATTTAGAGTTGCTAGTTACACTTAGCAGCAGAACAGAAAGAAGCAAATTTGACATATTTAGGCTTAAGTTTATGATGTACATCTTTATATATTACTTCCCCCTTATTCCTAGATGATAAAGTTCTGTGCTGGAGTTACATATGGGCATGAAGTGTTTGATTTATGTAGACTTGATGCAGTTTGGGATTTGGTAGTATCCTAGCAGGGACCCAATTCTACAACAATATACTTTGATAGTTTTTCTTGCACTCTGTAATCATGAAACAAAAGTAAGTAATTTTCAGCTTCATCGTTTCTTTTGGGAAATCTAAGTAATACCTGAAATCTAAGCAAGAAATGACCTGAGTATTGTTGTGTTGTAGTGTTGTTGTTGTACAAAACTACCCCAGTTTCACAAGTGTAGCCAAGTTGCATTCACCACAACACAGCCCACATTTTCAGCATGTAGCTGATTTTTGGTTGAAAACCCTGTCATGTCATCACACTAGTCATTACTCTACATACAAAATGGGTGAAGAGGGGTAGAAGCTTAAGGGTCACCTAGTTTTTTGTAAGTGTCCACTACCGAGATATGAGATTTCTTTTTGGAGTCACAGGGGCAAGGTCGTGAGATGTGAATTTGAGCAAATTTGTTTCAAATACAAAAAGGTGCAACAGTATAAAAAGCTTAAAATCATTTATTATCAGCCACAAAATGGGCTTTACATTGCATTAAATTGCAAAAACAAATATATACTTTATTTTGTTGATATAATTTTAGGTTATACTTCCCTAATTACATGATTATATTTTATAAAACAAGAAAAAATATTTCAAGAATAAAACAAATGCAAGTTCCTGACTCATGAAAATCAGTTCTACAATGCATAATTTTTCAGAATGATTAGGTAAAGTTCAACCAATACAATACCGATCCCTTTTCTTGTAAAAGAGGTTGGGTAACCGACCAAATTCAATGCATACTCGGGTATAAACAATATTTTTGGCATCACATCACTTCTCCTCAATGCTGACCCTGATCTATGGATGTTCTCCAATTCCTTCACTTTTCCTTTATTTAAATTTAATGCTGCTGATCTTGTTCAACGCAGTGATGGAATCACCATTTTTGTCCAATATTAAGGAACAACATTATTACGTGAATTCAATCTTTAATTCTTCAAAATTTAAATGAATATTAGCCTAGGAATTGGGAAAATCCGCCTTTTTAATTTAGATAACAAAAAAAAATATAGAAATAATACTTTAAATTTTTTGATAATATTTAGCATTGCATTGGCAGTAATAACAGTTGGGAACACACAATCAGCAAAGAAAACATAAGCATTAGTATTTTAGCTGTTGTATGACACAAAAGTAGTCTTGGTGGCCAAAAGTGGTTTCAAAAAAAACTTAAAGCACGTTTTAACAAATTCTTATTTTAAGAGTATTTATTCTCAAGAATTGATTATTTCTGATTGTTTATTTTTTGTAATAGTAACATTCATAAACTAAGAGCATTCCTTGCTTAATATAGACCCTGGAGAGATAAGTCAGAATATTTTAACAATAAACATTGTGAAACAAATACCTGTAGTAAGTGAAATGAATTCATCTTCTCAACAAGCTTGTTTGTTGTATTCTAAGTACTTGTTTAAAATGAAGAGTATAGTATTGATGTCGTCAAGCTATTGAATCACACTTTAATACCAGATTCATACATATCAGATAAGGTGCCTTACTGTACATCTTGGCCCTCAGTGGCCTAGTGTTGTCAAGTTTAGCATCTAATTACAGGCTGTCATCTTTGTGTAGCGATTCAACTCCCACAAGTGGCATTGCAGACAGGACCTGTCTCAATATGACCCTGGCTGTTGAACGGGATGTAAAAACTGTACCTTTATTTGGACATGTACTTCTGGCCAAACTAAAGCAGAATCTTTTCTGCCATTGTTGCACCCACACCAAGGTAAATCCTGTATCACTTATACCTCATGAGCTACACAGTATTTAACTTGTCATGGCTCATTTATGGGTCAAAGCTATTCAATAATCAGTAGTAATAAGTCAGACTCATATTTTGATAGGAAACACTTGCCAAAAAGCAGATTTAAAAAGGAGTTGTAAATCCTGCCATGAGCTAAAATAGACATGCCAGAGGAATTGGGGGAACATAATGGGTATACAGGCAGTTCATTTTAGTAACCATGACATAAGGTCCCTTTGCATTGTCTTTTCAGGTATTCATCTGTTTATTAACCGAACCCTCTAGCCCTTTGTGGCGAAACAATTAAGGTTATTGACTGGAAGAGTGTGAAGCTGCTATTAGAATTCCATTATAAATATTATTCAGCAAATTATTTATCAATTTCCAATACTACTTGTGATGTTATAGATTGTGACACCATATAGATAAAATCTGAACATTACAAAGTTTTGCTGTTTGAAAAGTATTATATATATTTGATTTCTAAAGGTGATTACGCAAACAAGTCACTTAAACCATGATTGGATGCACTTAAGTTTCCAAAAAGCAAGTGTTATTGATCAAGATGTCATTCAATAGTTGTTTTTCTTTGGAAAAATACTGGGTCAGACCAGAGAAAATAAGCATCAAACATTTCAAGCATCAATAAGTTGCCTTTTTATCTTAATTGGTCTTTATTTGGAGCTCCTACACAAATAACAATCTATCATTATACCTCTCTTGTCTGATTTCAAAAACAAGTTACATCACTTAGACATAATACAGGTTCATAGCTTGAAGAATTGAAAAAAAAATGAATTAGATTTAATGACATTTTATTTTCTGCTGGAGCTTCAAGACTGGTTTTAGCATCTCTTATTTATGTTTACTTTAAATTCAAAACTGAACTTGATTCCTTTACCTATATCCTCAATTCATGACGATGGAGATATTAGCATTTAGTATGCATACATATAATAAAGTATAAACACATATCCTCATTTATGTGGTATCTAATCACAGGCTGTCACCTGTGTGGTTTCGACTCCCATGCTAAGAACCTGTCCCAATTTAGCCCTGGCCGTTGAACAATACATAAAACCCCAACTTTGACCTTTGACTTACTGAAGTATTTACTTGTCACCCACTGATGTTATGCTTAGGTTACACATTTACTTATAGCGCATTCACATTTTTTACTGGCAGTACATCCCGCAGTTAGAGGTTTTACTCTGTGGTAGAACCACATATTTTTGAGACTTGGTTTTTCATTTGCACTACAAGCAGTATAATCCAAGGGTATACGATTTCTGTGAAACACTCCTATTGTCCAAGTTTATATGCAACCTAGTGACATGGTTGTGAAATGTCCATTTACATCCACTTGCTTTATGTCATCGTGCTACACGACAAGACGACAGGGTCACAACCTTATATATACCCTGAACCACACCTTCAGCTACCACAGCAAGAAATTGATCTGGACATGCTCACATTCATCTGCGTATGCTCATGGTACCAAAACAGAGGTGGAAATTTAAACCATTTTAAAACTTTAATAGGTCACCCCAGGTAATGGATGTTAGGCCACTGTGTCACAAGTTAGCATACGAACCTCAGATGGACATTTCGCAGAACGTCTATAATTGAGTGTTATACGCTTGTTGTGTGACTGGAGTATTATGGTCGTTTCTTGATGTTTTTGCTTTTTCGGTTCAAAATATTTTCTTTATGTCTCTGATCTTGCATCTTGTGTATATTTTCACACAGATCTTGAGATGGAAAACAACAAGGCTCCAGGAATTGATAACATCACACCGGAGTTACTGAAGCATGGAGGACCGGATATGCATAAGAATGCCATTTATTCAACATCATTTGGAATTCTGAAGCTCTACCAGATGAATGGAGAAAAGGTAAGATTGTCAGGCTACAAAAAGGGGGATCTAAGCAACTGTAACAAGTAATGGGGGATTACACTACTATCAGTCCCTGGGAAAGTTCTTTCTTTAATAATTCTGAACAGAATTAAAGATGACCTTGATGAAAGACTTCGAGAAGAACAAGCAGGATTCTAAAGTGGAAGATCATGCAGTGAGCAAATATTAACACTAAGAAACATTATTGAACAAAGTTGTGAGTTCAATCAGAAGGTTTTCATAAACTTTGTGGATTTTAAGAATGCATTTGATAGCATTCATCGAGAATCAGTGTGGAAAATAGCAATGATCTATGGCATACTAGAGAAGTACATCAACATCTTCAAAAGCCTGTACTTGAAAATACACTTGTTGTATAAGAACAAACTCTGGCCACACTGATTATTTTAACATCATGACTGGAGTATGACAGGGCTGTATTATTTTACCATTGTTGTTTCTCCTCACCATTGACTTTGTCATGAATCAGGCCACATTTGATCCCGAACATAGAATTCCCTGGAACACCAGACATCTTATTGATTTGTATTTCGTAAATGATTTAGCCTTATTGGGTGAAAATGCCAAATCTTTCTAATCAATAACTGATAATCTGGCAGTAGGTTTGATGATAAGAAAAGACCAAGGTAATGCGAGTGAGGGAGCAGCAACCAATGACCCTTAAAGTAAACCAACAGGAAGCAGAAGAAGTAGAAAACTTAACCTACCTCAGAAGCAGCATTTCAAACAAGGGTGCCACTAAATGGGACATCTCATGCTGACTAGGTATTGCAGCATCTGTATTTCAGAGACTTTTGGATATAAAATCACATCTCTATGAAGAGCAAACTGAGCTTGTACAACTCTCTTGCCATACCAGAGGCTATTTATACCAGTGAGACATGGGAAAGTAACAACAACTTAGCTCACAAACTTGACATATTTCATCACAGATGTCTACCGAAGCTACTCAAAATATTGTGGCAAGCTAAGGTTACAAATGATGATGTGGGTCAAAGATCAGGACAATGGAAGCTAAGTGACATTGTGAAAGAATGTAGTTTGAAAATGCTGGGTCACATCCTAAAAATGCCAGAGGAAAGACTACCAAAAAATCACTCAAGTGGATACCTACTGGAGGTAGAACAACCAGAACAACCAGACTTACAAGACTTGGGGATAAGTTGGGAAGAGTCCAAGACTGTAGCTTCTGACAGAATCAAATGGAGAGCTATTGTTGCCCAGTGTTCCAACCGGGACTGGAGGAACTAAACTAAAACTTGAGAGGATGAATAGCTATTTCTAATATTTTATAAAAAACAGTGGTGCCAATTTGCCCCAAAAGCATCGCTCCAAAATGCAATCCCATCAAATTGTACTGAACGTGTCCTGTCGAAGTAAGAGCTGGACAGCGACCACAATCATGCATGCACTACACTGTTCAGTTGTAGCAAGTGAGTCCAGCACAGGAACCTGTGACTTACCTATTTGGTGATTTCGCCACTACTCCCAGAAAAAAGAAGGATTACAAACAGATTTTGGAGGCTTATTTTTGTCAAACCACTGATTCTAAGGCGATTCTAACACGATTCTAACATCTTAGTCAGGATATATCAGTCAGTGAACATGTGGAGATCATAACAGGGGTAAGCTAATTTCGGGGAATGTGTTATCAGGAAAAGGCATGCCTTTAGTCAAATCCTGAAGGCTGATAATATGTATAAGCCATTGTAGGGTGTAGGAAACAGACTTATAATAAAATCGGTAGAATTACTTATTACCCACACCCCCTGAAGGTCTGTTTCACTGTTTGTTTCACTGTCTGTGTGCACAATTCAAAATTACACAGATATCAGTCAAGATCTGAAGAGTGTTTTCTTTATTTTGCACAAAATATTTTGTACTTATTGTACACAAAAGGTGACAGCACAAAGGACAGTATATAAAAGACATAATGAATGTATGTAGTATTGTCTTTAAGTGAAAACTAAATTATGGGGAGAAATGAGAACACAAGATGATAGTCAAAGTTAAATAGCCTCATTTTAAATTTTGAATAACTCGACCAAAGATTCATCAAGTGATATTATATGTTTGTTTCAGTACTACCCACAGATGAGCATTTATGTATTCCCAGGTATTGCGTGTTGGAAGTAATCTTCACCATCATCGATTAAGGGGTTGTCTGTCCTCACCATGGAAACAAACACTATTTTATCTGTTCGGGAATTTCATTTTTGACACATCAGTACCTTAAAGATATCTTAAGATAACTTTTAATACTGTGTCCACAGTTATAACTTACTTTACAAGAGTTTAAGGGAACATATGCTTACCTGGAAAATAAGGGTAATGTCCAGAGTGTGAAGGGACATTAATGGAACATTTTATTAAATAAATTGATTAATGCCTATTGGATGTATAGCCCCAATATTCCACATCCACCATTTCTCTCTCATCTTTCTATGTTCAGATTTGGGAGTGTTATACTTGAGGGAACACTATTCCAGCCGAGAAAATTGCATGTCCCTAACTGAATAACCCTTCTCAGTAAAGTTTTCAGAGACTAGGGTAATTCTGGTTTCCTTGGGTTTGGAGACTGCCAGTTTGTGTTCATAAATTATTTTTCTGAACGGTCTCCCTGTCTCTCCCACATAGTATTTACCACACTTTTAACAAGTGATTAAGTAAATAATGTCACTTAACTCACAGGTTATGTGTTTGGGCACTTTTGCGATTTTGGTAATTTTGTGTGTGATTTTGCACTGTACTTCACTGAACTTTTTTGATTAGTGGGCAGTAAGTGCATTTGCCGAGCCGGGTGCATAATGTGGGTTTGATGATTGGTTTTAACATATGCTTACCTGTCAGCCAGTGTTCCATTAATGAACGTGCCAACGAGAAGTCCCAAACTGAAAAGGGAAGATGCGGCTGCCTGCCACCAACGATCATCACAGACCAGGTCAAACTGTCATAAAAATAGAGAGATAATAGTGTGATTCAATGAGGTTGATTAACTAATTCATCAGTTACCTGTTTGAGTACTTGATTTATAGATTAGTTGGAAGGGATTTCTTTGCGGGACTGCTCATTTTTAAGGGTGAACTCTAGTGAGTCTCATCCTTCTAGAGATCACTTTTTTTGTTCATGAGAATTGACATGGTGGGGTGAGCACCAGTCTTTTCACTGAAGTTAAGCAGCAGTGGGTCACGTTAGTACTGGGATGGGTGACTGTTTCAGCTCACTACTTGTGTCTCTGATGGCTTTGCAACTTGTGCTAGAAGACCAAAAACCTTGTTTAAACATGCATTACCCATTTGCGTACAATAAGGTTGTGACGTAAAATTCAAACATATTCTGATATGCTGTACGGAAGAGTGTGAAAAGCCCATTAGGGAGTGATTGATATTTACCCCACATGAAATTTATTAGTGTTGCTTGAGAAAATATAACCTTGATAGCCGTGCGGTGAGAATAGCTACATTAGCAAACCAAGTAAAAGTTAAAAAATATATATATATATTGAGACACTTGACCAATTAAACAGGTCATTTTGGTGATATCATCATTTTAAATTGGTTTTGTAGCTGAACCATTTATTCATGGCATTTTTGAGTCACATCGCTAAAAGTTACATAAGGATCAGTCATTGTTTTTACTTAAATATTGTTTTCAACAGTTTGACAATTGGCGAGCCTGCCAGGATTGAAGATTCCTGGAAGGTAAAATTCTTTAAAAAGTCACGGGTACAAATATATATATTTTTAAAGTTACTTTCTTTAACTTGGATTTTGGACGCAGTTGTGGACTTGTGGAAATAGTTGGCACCTCCTTGGCAAGTGTGATATTGCCAAACCTTATACTGAAAATGAATGTTACACACCCTTGGTGACTGGAATAATTTGAAACCACTTTGGCAACAAAACCATTTCATTGGTTGTCAAAATATAGTATTGCCAAGTGTCTTTTTATTTTGGTGTCTCTTAGCAGATTGGTTACTGCTGTTTATTATTTTTTTTGCAATTGAATAAAGGTTGTGTCACTCAAAGTTACTGTGGCATGCATATTCTTGGGTTGATTGCACAGCTTGGTTATTATTTTTTGAAGGAATGTTCCAAGGTTGTTAAACACAGTTCTTGCAATATCGAATTTTTGATTGGTCTTCATGGATTGGTTTGGTTGATTTATTTGTTCTTTGCTATCTTTGTTTGAGGGAATTGTGTTGTTTTAATTTTTTTTTGTATTGTTTGGAATTGTGTTGTAATAGAAGTTTTTAGAGGTGGAGCTCTTGCATTTTTCATGTGATGGAACTTTTTCTATTCCAGCTTAGAGGCTGGTCTTAATTAGAGTCAGAAAGATTCTGATGTTGTGTGCTGGATTTATCTTTATGTTGCCAACTGTTGTTGTACATGCTGACGCTGATGATGGGAGGTTGTGTATGGATGGTTTCATGTGTTGATGGGATGTCTCTGCTGAGGGATGCACTCTTGTGATGGACATTCTGATGATTTATATTTTGCTGAACTGATTTGAAAACAGCTGTGGAATTTTGTTGTTGATAAACTTATACAATTTTATGAACTAATATTTGCCATTACATTTGTCTGAATATAGATACAAAAAATTTATTATACAGTATAACATATATGTCATATTATATTATCTTGTATGTTACATGTCTTGCTATGGGTTGTGTATGTTCTATATGAGTGTATGTTGTGTGGAGTGATAAAATTGTGTGTTGTATAAAAGTTGATGTGTGATTTATTGTTATTGTGTTCAGTATTTTCCGGAATTACTATATATATCTTTGATATGTACTTAAAATAAAACAAATAAAATCCTAAAGAAATAAATAATATAAAGTCGGATAAGTGACTTTTACCTGTCCTCAATTAGAAACCTGACAATTGTAGAACTTGCAAAAGTAATTCCAAATACCTTCATCAACAAACTGCTATTTTTGAATATTTCATGCAAATAAGTATCAGTTTCTTTTGATTCTACTATGTATGGACACGTGTTTATCTCTCAAAACATTGTGCAAAAATATACATACCATTAACATTTCAGAAGACTTATTAGGTGATAAAGGAATTTCTACACAAAATCAACACCTCAAGTCAGCAGGTAGCTAATGTTGCAAGCCGCTTATATAATTTTGCTTTTCAGTGATTCCAGTTGATGACACGAATGGACTTTTGACCAGTTTTGCCAAATCAAGCCATGTACTTAATTGACATAATTAGCCTGATAAACACTTAAAATATTGTAGTTTATGTAAATTGAGATTACATTAAAGGAAACTGTATATATTATACAAAGTTAGATTTAAGGCATTATGTTCCATTCTACAGTCAGGTTCATGTTGGGATGCATGCTGAAATACCAAGCCAGTCAGAGTCGACATACATATAACTAAACAAATACATTATATACATTGTACATTCATTATACACATTGTCATGTTTTCACCACATTGTATAGGTGGTAGCTGGTGACTGAAGTTGGTCTAGTTTCTGCACATAAAAGTATTGGGCTTTAGTAAACAACTACCAGTTTTTAATCTCTGACTCAGGCCAGGAATTAAAACCAGGATCTAAGTTGTGCAGAGGAATAGCGAGTGGGGCTGAGTACCTTACCACCGTCCCTCATATATAAATATATATATATTGATCAAAACAGGTTTAACTTGGGTTATGCTTTTACTAATATAGTGATTGATACATTAGTTATCACTAAGCAAATAAGAAGCATTTATGTCAGGTGGAACATGTTTAGGGGTTACATATGTCATCCATTACACCATCAACTCCCCTATAAAAATTATGGAAACAAGTTTAACCTGGGGTATCTTCAGATATTAGGAAAGCAATAGGCAAGCATGTATGCCAGGTCTGACATGTTTAATGTAAAGTTTGGCTTGTTGCACTAAGATTGTTAAATCACTCTTATTTCAGACATACTGTACAATCTTATATAATCTATATTCTTTGGTGGGATTGTTGGAGTGATTGTATTGTATATTTTAATCAGTCCAATATCTGCTTGTACCACAGGGCTCAAAGCACTTTTAATCTGATCGACTGACTGACAATCCCCTAACTGAATGACAGAGGTTAAAATATGACCATTTATCAATGCCCCTGAAGTTCTTTAGCCTGCCACTGGGGATAGAACCCAATGACAGTGGACCAACATTCTACATGGTCATCCAAGTCACTATTTCTCTGCCCATGCCTGGCTCAGAACTCAGACAGTCACCTATCTAAGTACTAACAACGCCCAGTGCTGCTTCACTTCAGTGTTCAGATGGGATTTGGTGAAACTACACAACATAAACAGATCAAAACATTACGGAGCCTTATAAGAATTGCTTCAGAAGACTTGCGGGATATATATATGACTCCAGTACAAATAACAAGCATATGGTATTTTGGTGGTAATATTATTCCCCAAGAATCATATGCATTTGTCAGAGAATAACCTTGTTTTAACTAAAAAGTACTCATAGAATGCAGACCTCCACTAGGGTATTTCCAAACTTTTGCTAATTTATTTGTATTCAGAATATGATCAAGATTCGCACATTAATTTTGGAGTAAAGTCAATCAGAATCCAAAGTTATTGAAAAAAACATTGAAAATAGGAGTGATATGGATTTTTCCCAAAGTTTATTCAACTCTTCCTTTGGTCAGGTCCTAACCACATAAAATAATTCTGAAACAACTCTCCCAAAAACTTAATCTCCTGGTGGAGGTTACAACAGCCTTTTAGTGTATTATTGGATATTGTGCAAAAAAATTGTGTATTAACTTGCTTGAATCTTGTTTAATAACTTAAAATTTTATAGACAGAGCTATGACAAGAAATATTAGTACTATTATAAATATGTATCTTTACATCAATATTGGCCATGGGTCTGGAATACAATACAATAAAAAACGAGTAAAAAAGTTACATTACATCTGTAGTGACTGTATCTCCGTACACACTCAGATCCTGTGTCCATCCATCTCTGCATGTGACTGTTGAAGCATTGTCCACGTTCCCATTGATGGCGTAATACATAACGTCATCTTCAGTCCAGGTGCTATAATCTCGGTCATACATGTCACATTCACTCAGTTCCTCTGCCTCTTCATCATATGGGATTGTGGCATTCTTAATATCCTCTATGGATGAGTTTAGGCCTCTCAATTCCGGGATGTAACAGTAGTGTTCGGATACAGCCATGGTAAAAACGATTCCCAAGCTGGCAAAAGTTGTTGAAAATGACGTCATCACCAGAAATGTGCAAATGAGCAGTTGGTAAGGACCAAACTCTCCAATTTTCTGATAAACTTCTCCAAGATCCATCTTTTTGCTGTAAAATTGTAAAATTTCAAAAAAGATTAGAGAATTATGCGTCGTTGTTCCTTCAAAGTTGTCTGTAGCAACTAGAGATGTAAACCACAATGTTTTACAATTATGGAATGTACCCATGAATCGCAAACTTTATGGAAATTTAATTTATACCCCAGTTGTACTATCTCAGTTCGCCTCTTAATAGCCTAGATGGGACACCACTTGCATTTCACAATACAGGGACTGGTATTGCCTACACTCACCTATGACTGATGCTACATTCTTTTACACGTTGTGTGTTGGTGTTTAACATTTACTACCCTTGACACAGTTCTGTTCATTTTCACAGGCTGTGAACTGTAGTTATGAACAGCCGAAAGAATTCAGCATCAATCTGTCATGCATCGGGAAGCTTGGATTGGGATTTATTTAAAATTTTTAATTAGTTATATCAATTTTGCATGCATTGAAATTATTTTTACCATTTATTATGACACTTATAACATGAAATAATGCCAAATAAAAACATAACAATAAACTGGATATTTAGACAATATTCTTTCAAAGAAGAAATATATTTTCTGCCGAGTTTTACAGCACGCAAAATCATGCTCATTTTTCATTTAACACAAATGCCATTTCATAATTATGCAATATCACTATATTGTAAAATGGGATATAATGTATAAGTGTGCACAGAATTAGGTGACCAGAAGTACATTACATCTAATATTTTTTTCTACTAGATGTAACTAAAAAAGTTTATTGTTCAAAATGGTGACCGATACCGGACCCTTCATTGCAGAGTAAAGAAATCCGGAAGCCAATATACTTAATAAACTTACTTTTACAGTTCCAAGAATGATCATATTTAGTTGTACTACCAAGATTTTTACTTGTGAAGGACAAAAAGTATACCCAAGACAATTAGATGCCTTGTGAGAATATTAAACCTTTGCTAGTGAGTGTTTCAGTAGAAGAATAGTCGCAAGCGATGTTTTCAGTGCTATGACCTATTGTTTCAACTATTTTCATAGTCTAACTTATCTTTCTGTTAAAATGAAGCCCATAGATATTGTTATAAGAGAAGATTTGTCATACAAATCTTTCAGTTAATCTTTTATTGTTTCCTGTTGTAATTTGGCCCAATTTGACCACAAAATCCTCAATCCTCCTTTTCTGATATGTATTTGCTTGGATTTTCTTTGGATTGAATTTTCCCAAGTTATTAATCTATTTTACCAACAAAAGAATCAAAACAATAAAACTGTTAGAATGGTTTTTAATGGGAATAATATAATTTATATTCAAAGTCAGCTATCCAACTTGGTCACAAATCTCATTACGTACATAGAGAAATGGCCAAATGCCTTACATGCTGTGCAGAAACATATGAGCGTTGGCCATCATAGCCAGTTGTTTACTAGCATACAATTCCATTTTGTGCCAAGTTTAGGCATTCTTCATGAATTATTTTTAGTATAAAACAGGTTTTAAAGCAGATGTGTTCAGTTGTACAGTGGATATTTTAACACAGAGTAAATCCTGTACATTTTCGGCTTCCTTGATCTGAGGTCATACAATAGATACACAAAAGGGCAATACAGATTCTATTTAATTCGTCACTTTAAGAGTGCTTCATCTGGTCATTCAAGCAGATTCTAAGGTTCACAAACCATGAGTCATATTCAAATTCATCAGCCCATGGCATAGCAATGGTCATTTTCCCAGACAAACATCAAGTAAATCAGAAAATATTGTTAGAAAAAACTTGTTAAATAGCTATGATTCTTTAATAACTTAGTTCTATGAACAATCCCAACGCACAAAAAATGTTTTAGAAATATCTGTTCATTCCTTATGGAGTTATCACAGGCACAGACAAATATTTAACAGACAAATGGGTGCAAAAACATAACCTCCTTTTTGGAATTAAATATGCCTTAAACTGCAGTTATATTCTCGCTCATGGAACATCTATTTCCAGTTGATCACTTACGATAGGTTTTAGCCACCAAATTCAGAGTCTGATCGGTAAGCCAGCTTCCACCAATTTATTTCCCACTTGTTGCACAGACTAACAATTATCTAATAACCCAAACGGGTTATACATTAAGACAGATCCATATTTATATAGAGAAATTTGCATATCCATTTTGTTTTTCAGCTATCCCTTCCATATCCTTTGGTGACAAATATTTACACAGCATTTATTTGGATCATCTTTGCCAGAATAACAATCCGTAAATTAAGGTCTATTTATATCATTATGCATGCAAATTGCCAGACTTGTTAAGCTGAAGTGTTTGTCCCGAAAAACAACTGATAGCAAAGTCAAAAGTACAAAAGTACTTTGTCTACCAAAGTCATTTGCAAGTGTTGTTAATGATAAACAAAGCAGTTGTTGTTTAGTAATTGATTAGCTGATTACTTACAAAACTTCAAAGAAACATAAGATCATAATCATATAGTGATTATCTAAAGTGCTTATCTAATCCCAACTTCCCATTACTTCTGCCAAGGAGGTATTATTTTCATAACCATTGGTCTGCTTGTCCATTTGTTTGTTAGCAGGATTACACAAATGATACTGCTTTTGTCTTCATGCAAAAGTCAGAAGATGGGTCTTTCTCCAACTCAGATCCTATTAAACTTTGAGAGTGATCTCAGGATACAAAAATATCAAACATCCGGATTTTCCCAATTATCTATTATTATGTGACACTACAATGGTCAGCGCTCTCTGGGTGCTGTTGTTTTTGATATGCACTTGGAGGAGTTTGTTTGTCAGGAGAATAACTGGAAAATTTGATTTTGATAAAATCTTCACGGAACAGGCCATTAAATTTTAATGGTGATCCGGATCACTGTCTGGATCCAGAAATGGTTATCATGGCACTCATAAGTAATGTTAAAGGTAATGGGCCATGGAGAAGGTCTGCTCTCTTGAAGAGCTCTTCTTGTTATATGATATAATTCTTAACCTTTTTATTTTTTTTTTTCATTCTTCACATATTTCCATTCATCACTTCAATACTGCCACATTTTATGAAGTGCAGTTTCCCACTTAGCTACAGATCTCATAAAGGCACATAGCACTGTTTCATTGTAATTTTATCCCGTTAGCATGAGTTAGCAAGTCTTTCTACAAGATACTAAGTCGTTCACATAGGTTAGCAAGTCCTTAGTAAGGCATTCTCATTACATAGTAACTCGTTCCTACCACTTATTAAGTCACTCCCATCAGTTAAGAAATAGTTTTCTGTAAAAACAATTGTCTGTACATTGGCATGAAAGCATAACTTAGTAACTCGTAGGAACTGACTTGTGGTAACAACTTGTTAAATCATGGGAATTAGTTAGTATTGTGTGGTAATGAGATGCCAACTCATGGCCACAACTTTCATGTGGGAATGACTTACTATCTCGTGGAAACAAGATAAAAATTATAGGGTCACAGGTCTATGTCTCTTCCTGGGCTCCGCTCATAGGAAAATACAGAAGTAGAAAGTTTCACGAGGCATTAATTTTAGTTATTTTAGATAATGAGCTTGGATAGTGGAAATCATTTGTTATTGAAGTGCTACAAAGCTGTATTAATGTCTCAAGTAGAAACAAGTAGCCATTAGTTAAATTAATTATCGTGAATTTCTGAAAGAAGTAAGAATTATTAAAGATTTTGTATAGCTAAATATTTTCTACATTTACATTATACTTTTTTTCAAAGCAGCTTATTATGGCGTACCCATTTGAGCAATTTTAGAGCAATTTTTGAGGGACCGAAAAATTTACTGGTACTGGTAACACACTCGCTTCCCACACCTGACATAAGGGGTTCAAACCACGGATCCTATGTGGGAAAGTTGGTATTGCTTACCGATGATTGGTAAAAAGACATAAAATCTAAAATAAACAAATAGATAGAGCCATTTTGGTAATTTAGTATCCACCACTGGGTCCATTGGTTTTAAATAGAGGGACATACTGACCAGGATTTTTTTCCGGTGTCATTGACTGTGGATAATTGGTGTTAAAAAATTTGTTGACACATGTTGCTTTTTCATAAAAAATTCTCACAACATGTAACCTACAGATTTGATATATCATTAGAGAGGTATAGGTACAGAGTTTCTACTTGTTTTTATTGCATTAAAATCCATGCAAAAATGCCAGAGGAATCCCAATTAAGTAACTGGCGCCCTTACATATATCCAGCCTCTTTTTTATTAAACTTTTTATCATACAAAGTGATGTATTAGCTATATTCCAGTTAGCAAGTCCTATGTAGGATTTAGTCTCTACAAAAATACATTTTACACCAAGCTGAATATAAAAGTAATCAAATCAAAACACACCTAGCCATATATCTGAGATACCCAGCATTATAAAGGATATACTAACTCGTATGTGTCAGTTATTAACTAAAAGATACAAAGATACTCAAATCATACACAGACTTAATAATTCACATATTTGACTTAGAATCTTTAAGTGTCAGCTCTTTTTCAAATCATATCCATCATAGCCTCTTCATTAATCCTGCATCTCTGAGGTGTTGACCTTTTTTCTGTTCCCTCACTTTGTGTATAATTCTAGCTGTTGCAACCTAGAATGTGCTTTTGAGTGGAGATTAAGCACTGTAAACGTGAAGTAGAATTCGAAATAATACTCAGGACTTCTATAAGTTGTTTCATTGTCATTGTGTATCCTTATGAGAAAAATCGGCCTGATGTACACAGAGCAATATTTAAAAGTGATAGAAATACTGGTATAATTACTAACCCAAATGTTTGATTGTAGCATTTTACTTTTTAAACAATGTCATTTTTTTCTGGTTAAAGAACTTGTATCAAATTATACTGGTGAGGACTTTGAGCTTCGACAAATGTTTGGCTCTGCTGTTATAATGATGTAATAATTAGTTTCATAACACAATTGAATATGTTAGCATTATGTACATAGTATTTTTGTGAAAATACTTTTTTCTAAATTATTTTTAACTTCTTCTCGTAAAAACCATAATAATTTGATCGATTCAGATAAATAATGCAGCACACTGTAACTTTACAAAAGGTTTTATTTTTGATTCTTGAATGTAACAAAAACACTTGGAGAATGCATACCTATGCCAAGGCACATACCAATTAGTTAATTTTAAAAATCCGGATCTTTTACGTTTTTGTATCAAAATCAGCTTAAAATTTAATGGGATATCAGTTGAACCAAGACCCATCTTCTCAGGTTTTTCACTACTGGCGCTAAATGTGAATCTGTATATTTAATTTAGTTTCAGCTACCTCCCCAATCCCAACCCCAAAAATGAGATTTTCCGAGGAAATAATATTCTGTTTTAATCCAGGCCCATGCAGAGTAACAATGCCAATTGCACAAATTGTATGTCGTGTAACTTATGATTAAAATTAACTGTATGTTAATTGCTTTAAGTTGGACTAGAAAGACTTTTTGAAATGGCTTTACCTAGTTGATTTAATCCTTTTATGGCAGTTAATTACTCTATGGAAGATTTCAAAACAACTCACTAGAGTCCAAAGTACATTCAGCAATTGCCACCAATTACTCTAAAATTCTGTTAAAATCCTGATACAGATCTGGTGCTTCTTTCCTGACTTTACCTTGATCATGATCATTAAGTTTGCAGTTATAGGTCAGATAGAGGGAAATTGTTGCTGAAAAATTTTGGAGTTTGTCTTAAGAACTTGATCTTCATCTTCTTTCAAGAGGACTCGAATAGATCCTCTGATCCTATATTGGATATAGTTTTCAAGGCATGTCTGCATGCAACCAGACAAATAAACAGGCCTGCGTCCAAAAACCTTGCTTTATCCTTGTTAGGCTAAAAATACTAGATGATATTTGTGGTGGATGGTTTATAGTTCCGTATTTCCTTAAGTATCCAAAGTCTTGATTCAACCTACATATTGTAATATCCTCATGTATATCAGTTCTGCTAACACCTGGGCTTGAATGGGCACGGCCCAGTAAGGGGCCTGCCATAGCAGTTGATCTCAACCTTAACCATAACACTACCTTTATAGTTCACAGCCTCAATCCTAGACTTGACCCCAGGTCATCCAATCACAAACCAGGACAATGGCTTTATTGGGGCCACTTTAACTCCCTATTCACTTTCAAATTGGACGCCATTGAATACACATCTGAAAGTTTTACCCACCAACCTCCCCTTTCCACAGCTAGAACCTAACTCTCAAGTTTAGCAATCACTGGGCTCTTTACAGTCATAGTATATCTGATCCCAACGTCGGGTTAACCCCTCCTTTCAGGCAGGACTCGGCTGACCCGGGCACCCCCCTACCAACTGTAAATGAAGACCACTATATGTGTCTTCCTTTCGATTTCGAAGTTGAGCTTGACCCCTGCAGGACTTACCCACCTGCAGGGAGGTCTCTGCGGATTGATGTGGCTCTTCTGATTCCAGGGTCTAATCATCACCAGACTTAGTCTGTGACTTAGGCAGGACCCGGCTGACCCGGGCATCCCCTCATCAAATTTGACTGAAGATTACCATACATTCTTCTCTCTTTCAATTTCGAAGTTGAGCTGGACCCCTTCAGGACTTACCCACCTGAAGGGAGGTCTCTACGGATTGATGTGGCTCCACTGATCCATGGGTTACTTTGTGGAATTTGCTGTATAACAGCTTAAGGCCGGACCCGGCTGACCCGGTGCTCCCCCTCTAGGACTGACATTCACATCTACTCTGATTCCTGAATGAGTTTCAAATCCAGAGCTATTGGTATTTTAGTCTGATGGTCTTACCAAGATATACTCAAATTATGACTCTAAACATCTCACTAATACATACATTTGCTGTGATAATGTCTACCAATTGTTATTATTTTGTGACCACATGGTATCTTGTTACCACATGGTATTTTATTCACTGTAATCTTGTTATTTCCTCGTAAGGGGTTTTAAAATATTACCTTGTAACATTTTACACATTTCAAATGCTTTTTATACTAACCTGTAAATAAAATTGCCCAAACCTACAATCTGTGTATCTGAAATTGACCTTCACGAACTCAACTCACCTTATCCTCACCTTTGACCTTATACCACACATTGGCTTTAACTGAGCAACTGCTGGGGATTCCCATTTAGCTCAGCTGGTTAAATAGCTAGATTTGTGTTTGTTTCTGCATATAATCCAAAAGCGGTGGGATCAACTACCAGCAGAATCAATCAATAGCCTTCTCCATACAACAATAGGCAATTAGTTTATTAATATACAACATAAGTATTATGTAAAGGGATGCAAATAAAAATACACTTAATAATACTATTTGTACACATATGTTAACTGATAGCAATAATACACCACAAAAGCACAAGCAAAGCATGACTACCAAGGAAATTACTGTCTATTTAAGTCCAAGAAGTCATGAAAAAATGAACTAACCAGTGAGACCTTATCTAAATATTAACATTATAGAACATATTAGAATATATATAAGACAAAATGCATAAAGTAACATAAAAGTTCTTTCATAATACTCATAAATGTTACAATTGAAAATAATAAGTTATAGATTATGTATATGTAACAGTGAATATGTGCAATCAGGGATTATGTGTACTCCTTAAATGGGTAAGTGAACACGCATATTCCCAAATAATTTGAGTATTCCTTGGTTTTGTCAAGCAGCTGCTTCACCTATTCACTAAACTAACACCAGTAAACATGTATAATGGGTCACCTTTAAAGTATTACACTAGAAATAAGCCAGTAACTTCACATATAAATCTAACAATTTAATGTCTCACTTCTCACCATACGTTACTTTTTCTAAGTTTACTACAAAGCATACTTAAGGATACTTCATAGTTTACTAGAATGGCGAGTTATAATTTTAGAGTAGGAATATGTTAATGAGGGAAAAAGGTGCATTCTATAGTAATATATAACAACCTAATAACTATTAAGTGATATATATTGTTAAAGTGTCTAATGTTATGACTAGTCAGTTTCTCATATTTTTGAGGGCGAAATATATTTTTAACTTTTAATTTAGTTTAGTCGTTTATTTATTTATTACAATTGTGCTCTTGGAACCAGAATTACATAAATGTATGTACATATACATGCAGATATAAATATATGCATACAAACAGATAAACAAGTAAACAACATCAAATTTAAAACTATAAAAATTTCTATCTTATATTTACACTTTGTCTAAGCTATACACAAGAAAGTAAGCACACTATTAATTTCTTCTTTACTAAAATGGGTACAGTTTTTGTCTCTAATATATAAAAGATCTAAAATATTATCAACAACTACAACATCCTCCTCATTATACATGGCTTCTAAAGTGTTCATTATCTTTCTGTTAGATAGAGCTGGTGGCATACACAGGTCTCCCTTTGAATAATTTAAATCATTAGATATGGTTTTTATATTTTCGCCAACATTACATTTGCTACTCATCAACAGATTTCTTCCACAGAGTCTAACCATTGAATTATCACTATTAACTATGCTGTGAAGAAACCGGTTGAACCTTCCATATATATTTCATTTTATGAGTACATATTTGCAAATCAAAGGAAGATACCTAGAGTGAGTCATATTAGATAACTGAAATACACATCTAATGCACTTTCTCCATGTTGTACAAACCTTCTTAAAACCTACTGAATTAAAATTCCATAATATAACTCCATACATAGACATGCAATAACTTTGGAAGAGACAATATTTAACTATTGTGTGTGCATTACTAAATAATGATAAGATACCATTAACATTTATAATTAAATTATCAATAACATCACTTAACAAAATACTTTCAGCATCTTGACATATATAGTGGTCCAAATGTTTACACACTGTTATCACTTTAATGAACACATTATTATGTGTAATTCCTGCTATTCCCTGTACTTGTGATTATGTAAAATTCAACAGCTGATACTTATCAGAATTGAATGACACATTATATTCAAAACCAAAATTATCACACACTTTCAACATTGACCTAAGAGACTATACAGTGGGCGCTATTAACTAGATATCATCAGCATATCCCAATCAACCCATGACGACATTTGCAGTGTGGCAACACTCTCCTGCATTCCTTAGCCTTAGTAGTAACTGGTCAATATACAAAGTGAATAACACTAGTGACAGAATTCCACCTTGTTTTACCTCAGTGGTTATCTTAAGTTCCTGAAATATAACATCTCCCCATTTAACACATATTTTTTTGGTTTAAATACAAATATAGCAACAACCTTATTATAATAGGACATAATGTTTTATTTAGTATATGATTGAACAGCTGATAATAAATTACACGATCAAAAACTTTTGATATATCTAATATCATAACAAAAGTATCAATATTATTAATTTGGTAATACTCAATTATCTCATCTAACACCGCAGCTCACTGACTTGTTGAATACTTTGGCTTAAAGCCAAACTGCAATTCACTACTTGGTAAAATTTCTCTATTGTTATCTAGCAAAATCAAGTCTAACACCTTTACTACACTACTGCTTAGAGCAATGTCACGGTAATTAAGGGATTGACACAGGGACTTCTTTTTATCATTTGGGATAGGAACAATAGTGAATGTCAATAAGTCATCGGGATAGCTAGCATTGATCAGCATAATGTTGTACAAAAAGCTAACATATACATGTAATTTATGACTACCATTTATCAAATATTCTGCAAAGTGTATAATATCACCATCACTTTCATAGGGTTTTAGCTTTTTCAGTGCAGTGGCAACATTTTTCACTGTAAACATATGGTTGGAATAACATAATTCAAAATATTTCTTAGCAAATAAATTGCTTACATTTCTATTACTTTTGAACACATCAACAGTACAGTGTAGAGTACCCTTTTCAACTCAGATTCTCTTAACATCATTCCAAAAATCGTTTGATTTATTGTAAAGTAAACTAGTAGCCATATTATTTGCAAATATGTTAGCTTTATTTACATATTTTACTGCATAACGGTACTTAGCTCTTGTTGTTCTATGCAACAGTGCCACTACGTGGGCAAGCACAATTATGCCACATAGTGTGACAAAATAAAGCTTCTTTTTTATATTTCTCTACATAAACTGACCAAGCTGTGAACTTGACCATTTAAAATGGATGCTTTTTTGCAAATTATTGGAATTTTACTTATTCATGATTGACCAATATTTTGACAGAAGACATTTTAGTTGCAATAGGCTTCATTTTAAATTAATTTTGTAATAAAAATGGAAATATTTCAAACTGCGCAAAAGCATTTTGAATGTATTGGAGTCTGGTAGCATTATGGGATGACAAACAACTCAATAGAGTATTGCAATAATCCAAATGACTGCTGACCAGAGCATCTGCAATTACCACTGTTGTATCAATAGAAAGAAATACGATGAAGGTCCCTGAGGTTAATAAAACAAGATTTAATGACAGAATTTATGTGATTGGTGAAGAAAACTTTGCATCAAATAGATTGCGATCAACATCTGTGGGAGAGAGACAATTTCCCAGGATATTGACTGGAAATGAGTCACTGAGCTATTTGTATCAGTCTTTGGCACCAAAAACTATGAATTCTGTTTGATCAGGGTTTAGCTTTAGTTTGTTGTCAGACATCCAGACCTGAATATTATTCAAACAGGATTTTAGACGGTCAATAGACTTGAAACTATCTTCAGGTGATAAGTATATAAACAGCTGAGTTTCATCAGCATAAAAGTGGTATTTAACTGCAGTATATTTTCTGATGACTTGACTAAGGGTGTTGTACAGAGGGAAAACAAAAGAGGACCTAAGATAGAATCTTGGGGACTCCAAACATCAATTTGAACAAATTCGAAACTGCAGAACCAATCTTGACTGACTGAAAATGAACCTGGAGGTAGGATCAAAACCATTTTAGTGTGGTTTTGTCAATGAAGGAAGAAGGATATCCATATAGTTTTTCACAATATGTCTCGGACATGGATCTAGAGAGCAAGTTTTTGAAGGGGCTTCCTTGATGAATTTGAGGACTTCACTCTCAGTGACACCGTGAAAGGAAATGAAAGTTGGTGGCACCTTGTCAGGATGAAGAGACTCAGGTGGGGTGTGTTTGAAGGTGATCTTTTTAATTTTATCAATGAAAAACAAGTCAAAGCTGTTTGCTAATGATTTTTCATCATCAAAGGATGGAAGGACAGTGGCATTTGACCAGTTCAATATTCTATTCAGTGCATGCAATAGCTTTTTACCATCACCACAATTTTTACTAGCTAGATAATGGTAGAAACGCCCCTTGTTTTATTAAGAATGTGGTTCATCTATTTATTTGCCATCAAAGATGGGTATGATTTTCAGGGGATTTGTCTCTTCTCCAGGCACGTTCATCCTGCCTTCTCATGCACTTAGCAGTTCTATACTCATCAGTTATCTAGCTTAGTGCTGGTTTGATGAGCTGTTTATTCTTCACTGGTGCATGAATATTTTTGAAGGTCAGACAAACCAGACATGCACTGTTCATGCAATAAATCATTGTCATCAGATAGTGAACCTACAAATGGGATAGCAAGGAGGTCACTTCTGAATTTATCAATATCCAATTTATGATACTGATGGAAGGTAACAACTTTGTTCATTGGAGTATCCAAGGATGGAAAGTCAACCATGCAAGAAATAATTTTATTATCACTTATAAAGCCTGAACCTTTTACATCAGAAATTGCAGAAAACTTGGAATGAACCATCAGCAAGTCTAAGATATGACCGTGAAGCTGAGTTGGAAAATCAATATATTGAATCAAACAGCAAGAATCAATGCTGATTTAAATTCAGAGACTGTTCGAGACATAGTGTCAACATCAATATTAAAATCACCACAAATCACAAAGGAGGAGGATAGGGATGACAAAAAACCCACATATGACAGAAAATCTTCAAAGAATTTCAAAACAGAAAAGGCAGGAGTCCAGTAAACGACACCAAGAAACAAGCAATGTCCATCAAGCGTGAGAGAGACAGTGTGATATTCAAGGGAGGAGAACTCGGGGGGAATGGATGCTTTTAAAGTCCACAGCTGTTTTAATGACAAGGGTGAAATCTTCAGGTGTTAATTCATTTAGAAAAGAGGGTGTGTCTAGAGCTTTAATATGGGTAAATTCACGACAACATGTACTTGAAAGTGATCTGAAAAATTATCTCCATCATATAACACATTACATTCAGCAATATCACAAAAGGGATATTAAAAACAAAAATGTCTATAAATGATTTACAGGAGTTCCTTTTACTTTCAAATGTATAGTTTATTTCACAACATCTTAGATTGTAACAGCTGGAAAGGTTTTGTGGTAATAAAACAAACTGCATGGATTTTTTATGTAAGCTAGATTTATGTAAGTCCACATTAAAATCACCTCCGATAAGAAAAGTATCGGGTGCATATAGTTCTTTAAGTGTTATTAAACAGTTCAGACTTTCCATGTACTCATTTAAGCTAACTGATTGATTTGGCTTGTAAACACAGCACAACAGTAGAGACTTGTCATTTATACAGAACCTTACTGCACAGATTCTAGTGTGGTTTGTTGTAACTGGAGTGATGTCGAACAAAAGATTGTTTTCCATAGGATGGCACAGCCTCCAAAACGTCTACCTTGATGGATCTCTTTGGTGGATATAACAGATACACAGATATACAGCAACAGTTTTCAATTGATTGTTCATACAAAGTCATTGTCCTTTAGCAGCTTACTAAAGTTACGCTTGCAGCCTGTACCAATACCCTAGCTGTTATATGTGATGAATGGTAGAGATCCAGCCATTTTAGTTTTCACTTGCAGGGTTCAATGGGACTGGTTGATCTTCTCTCTGCTTCCTTGCAGCTCTGTATCTTCTGACTTATTGTCGCCATGTGGTAGGGTCCATTATTTTGTTAACATCTCTGAATGGTACGTTCACCTTATAGGATATAAATTTGGATTGTGGATGAGAGAGTAGCATGACTTCATGTAATGTAACATTCTTATGACCAAGATATGGCTTCAGCTCATCTTCCATTGTTGCTTTAGCCAAATGAAAAATAAAGAAATCTCTATGTGATGGTGGGGCTGCTCTGACACCAGCATTAATAGAGCTAGCAGTGCCCATCACTACCTGTTGTCTTCTATTGGACCTCATTATTCATTTTCACTAGAGTTTGGGGAGTTAGAAACTTTTAGAATCGGATTCTTGAGTATTGGCATCTTTCTGTGGATGGACTACTTTGCTTTCAATGTGTGCCTGCTTCCGCTGCTTATTTGTAGTTGTGCCCCTGGACTTTGATTTAGTATCTTTTATCTGGTCTAGTGCATTCTTTGATGCCACCACCAGAGAGTGGAGAAGAGTTGTTAGTGATACTCACAACCGTTTCTTTCAGCAAGCTGTTTTCAGCCACATAGATGCATCATTTCCTCCATTCTTTGTTCCATCCTGTTCAGTCTATCAACCAATGAGATGTAGTGTAAATTCTTCAGGATGACTCCTGGGTATGAGTTGAAGAGAATATGAGTTGAAGTGCATTTATGAGAATTGTAGGGTGGCATTTGCTTTATCTAGTTTGGTCCATGCATTCAGTATATCACTCACATGAGCTTCTTTGGCACTTCTTACTGCAGAGTCCTTCCTTGATTGCTTGTCCCCAATAAGAGTTATGTCACAATGGGACCACAAAGTGTCTTTTGCTTCTTAAACATGTGCTGTAGTGAAGTGGCCCATAATGGCATTCTTGATGTTACCGACAGAGCCACTTTGTAAGGCAAACACCATATAAGCCAACACAGGTTGCACTATTGCATTATCAATACTCCCACTAGTAACTCCAGTGAATATATCACCAAGATTGCTCCTACAGCCATTATTAGGAGTCTGACTTAGAACCCTGGTATTATCCTTTGTACTTGATAGAGTTTCAGTTCTGGTCTCACTTGAGGTATTTCTCTCCAAACCCTATTTCACAATCACTCCCTTTAGCATTATGAGGGGAAGCTCCAAGAGGGGGGCCAGCACAGTGTGGCATTCTGGTTAATTAGTCACACATTATCCATTCAGTCTAAGAGAGTTAGTAAAACAATTCAGTTAATTACTTAATACATTACTGATTCAGAATAACCACTGTTCTATTCCTGATATTATCACCCAGATGAGGTAGTTTGGTCCTAAATTTTAGAGAATGTTCAAACTGTAAAAGTCCAATAAATACTTCTATGATGTCTATACATATTTGTTTATCCTTACATTTGATTTGTAATCAGGTTTTTATATTAAATCTTCTTATACAGTTCAATTTATCTCATTGCAAAAAAAACACAATTTCACACACTTCCACACTGATCAAGAATCAAGACCGCTTGAATGACATCCAAACCTGGATGTTTGAAAATAAGCTTAAATTAAAAACAGAGTTTATAGCTTTTGTTTCTTTGGATAAGTAAAAATGGCTAAAGGATTCTTTCAACTTTTTAGAATTTTTTTTCTCTCCCTAACTGACATTGTTTACAATTGGGGTGTTTTGTTTGACTTAAAATTTCGTTTTACCAGTCAAGTAAATTCTGTGATCAAATCCTGTTTTGCTAACCTACGTGATACACATTTTCTTTCATATGATGTCTCAGTCGTGGTGGCAAATGCATTGGTCAGTAAAAGATTATTGCAATTCTCTGTTTCGTAGCTTGTGTTCTAACAAGACTCCAGAATATACAAAATTGTTTGGCACTGTTTGTCTATAGTGCTTCCAGATTTTCTCATATCACTCCAACGTTAAAGTTTCTTCACTGGCTTCCTGTCATATAATGAATCTTCTTCAGACCCTGGTACCTCAGCACTGGCAAGCCAAAGTACTTTGCCCAATATTTGTGTTTGCACACACTTGCTGTTAAAACAAGACATAACACAGTAGTATTGTGAAGTCTAAAAAACCTTTGTGTTATCTTAATTACCAAGCATTTATTGCATCTTTTTTTTTTGAATATCTTTATGTTCAGCACCTGCAATTAACAGACAATTCTTGATTGGATTTCTGCTGTTTTATTACTTACTCCTGTAAGTACTAGTTTAATTTTTAAAAATGTAACAAAAATATGTTTAAAAATCTCAGAATGAAATTAGTTATTTCATAACGCAAAATAATTATTGAATTAGAATAAAAGACATGTATAGTAAGTATTTGCCATTGGTGTATATATGTAGCAATAAAATAGGTGCTTATTTATGTACAACAACTTATAATAGCAACGATGTCAATCTTTTATGTAGCTTATGTTTCACTAATTCCTATGAATCACTTATCTGCATACAACAGAGCCTTTTTACAGCTATAAGTTATTGTTTTAATGGTGGATGCATAACAGCATGATGCAGCCATTTTAAAATCATATAATGATCACGAATAGGCAATTTAGGTTCAATACCATGTATGAAAAAGAAAGTTTCATGCACAGGAGTATTTTATTGCTTGACTGTTACTGTATTTGCACTAATTTGCACTTTATATTTAATGTTTGTGCAAAAAATATCATATTTTAAAGCAGAATTTGTTAATCATAGTTCTAGATCTCTGATAAAACAGATATATTTCATACAAATAGACATTAATTAAATTAAACTTGTCTATTATTAACTCAAACATCAGCTGTACATTTACATACATATTTATTGCAAATGATCAGTATTAGAACAGCGTCTTCAGTGTTTATAATTTACAAGTCACTGTATATTTCGTTTTTCCTTATTTTCATGGGACCTTACACATGTGGCGTTTTTTGACTAAAACTCTTGCCTGTTTCACAAAATGGGTAATTTCATGGATTGGGTATTGTATATACATATTTCTTAATTAATAAAATATTTTTAATAGAAATAAAATTGTAAAATAAGTCATAGCAGTCAGACGATCAGCCGAAAGATTTGAATTGTAATTGACCGACAGCCACACAAACTAGTCTAGCAATTTGAACATAAAGCATACAAGCAAAGATCTCACAATTGATTAAACAGTCTGTGCCTGTAGATTTATGAAAACTATTGCAACAATGATGTAATATCATGAACAGAAAACATCCCACAGCTTGTTTGTTTTTGTTTCTTTAAAGCACTTTGTATATACAGAATGTTAATGTAAAATAAAAACATATCTCATGTAAAACAGGTTCAATTTGAAGTTTTCATATTTGTGGACATTTGAATCGAACAAATTCAGACAGAATAAATTTTTTGCCTAATGACAGCTATAACACAAGAAGGGAAAGGGATTCTAATGAGTTTCCTAGATATTCCCAGTACCATCTTTAAAAAATATCTGTATGCAGTATATCTGCATTTTCCCTAGATTCTTTTATACAAAAATCCATGAATCTGTTTATAAGCAAAGTATGCAGGTTGTAGTACATGGGTGTTAAGGCCAACTGGATCAAATCCTGAGTGTTCAGTGATATATGACATAGGGAAGTTTTATCCGGTCATTTGGTGCACCACTTGCTCTATTTACAGCATATAGACTCATCTACAGTCAACATTGCAGTACATTTGCTACAGGTGCACCTACAGATATAGACACCTGTTTTGTGTATGTAGATATAATGATTACAAAATTCCTCTGTGTACATATTATAAAACAGATTTTACTTATTCCACTCAGTCAGTTGGTATCTTGTTACCAAAACATAATCTTTACATATTTTTACTTAGACAGAAATTAACTGTAAACCTCATAAATACATAATTTAAAATAAAAATAGTCACTAGTTATTTTCTTAGAACACAATCTTACAAAAGTGCTAGGCATTTATCACTATAGTTAGTGAATTATGTTACCATGTCATGGACATTTGTTTGTTGTTATAACCACTTTTGATATACAGTGATAGTTTCAGAAATATATTTTTAACTGTCGTTACCTTGCTCTACTTTAATCCTTACTCCATGTGGATTAAGTTACCAAACATAGAAATCTTAAATCATTCAAATAAAAGGGATTGTCATTGTTGGTTTCTTGAATATGTTTTCACAACTATTTTGATATTTTTTTTGTACATGACTATTAAGACAAAAAAATGAAGCAGTTATAATATAATAGACATTGACATGACATGAAGTTACTTTTATAAACTGCATTATGTTTTTAAAGTTTTTTTTACAATACAGTATCCTTTCAAGAAAAATTATATTTAAATCAGATCAGCGATATTTTATTTACTCCATTCTGTTTTATTATTAAGTTTACTACAGTCCAAAATAAAATACAGAGTCTTATTTCATTTATATACTTTTTTACTGAAGCAATCACAAAATCAGTATGAAGTAACAAAATTCACAATGCAGTTTTAAAAAATTTGGCAGCACGTGTACGAAGTGGCATCAATTAAAATCCTGAATACAAAGCGATTAAAAATTTTTCTGGAAAGACTCTTTACATGATTTGCTACCAAATAGAGATAATAAGAAGGAATTTCATCACCATGACTGCTGTGCCACAATTTCACCTCTAATTGTCCCTTTTAACTGAGAATGACTGATTGCAAATCATATTTCACTGTCCATAAACCATGGAAATCATCATGAAAGCCCAGTAGCTAGACTGGGACAGCTCATACCAGTCAGCATATGTCAGGTCACTCAACGGAAACAGCTCTGCTTTCCATCAAAAATGATATTCATGTGTCACTCTCTCGTGGTGAAGCTACTGCCTTAGTACTTCTAGATCTCTCTGCTACCTTTGATACAATTGATCATTCCACTCTTCTCACCTGTCTTCAGTATTGGTTCGGTGTTGGTGTCTCCACTCTCAAATGGTTCTCTTTTTATTTGTCAGAACATTATCAGGCTGTTTAGATTGGTTATACTTTGTCAGATTTACAAAAACTCCTGTTTGGTGTCCCTCAGGGTTATGTTTTGGTCCCCTTGCTTTTCTATATGTACACATCTCCCCTTAGTACACTGATTGGTTAAGACAAAGGTGTAAACTTCCATTCCTATGCCGATGATACCCAACTTTATGTCCATCTGTCACACATGAATGCCTCAGCTGCTTTTGATAAGTTGAACAAATGCCTTCAAGATGTCAAAAAATGGATGTCGGCTAGCAAACTCAAACTCAATCCTGATAAAACTGAGTTCATACTTTTTGGCTCCAACAAAACAGAGTCAGCCCACCGACTCAGTCAAGAACCTGGGTGTGTGGTTTGACTCTGATTTTTCCTTCTCTAAACATGTCCAGAATGTTTGTAAAGGCTGCTTCATTCAACTGAGGGATTTTAGAAATATTAGGCAGTTCTTGACTCATGATGAATCTGTGTCAGTTTCCGATGCTATTGTTAGTAGTCGGTTGGACTACTGTAACTCACTGAGTCTCTCCAAATTTAATCTTTATAGATTACAGTCTATACAAAACAGTGCAGCTAGAATTGTTACAAATTCGAGTAAATATACTCAGATTACTCCAGTACTCAGGAAACTCCATTGGCTCCCTATTCAATTTCGCTTAGGGTTCAAATTGGCTACCCTGGTCTACAAGTTTATTCATACTGGTTTCCCTAAATATTTTGCTCTACACCTATCCACATACTGCACTACTTACAACACTAGACGTAGTCAGAGTGTGTCCAATTTCCTAAATGTACCAAAATTTCAACCTAAAAGTCACAAGTCTTTTCTCTTATGGCTTCTCCGTGGTGCTCACCTATTTCTGTCCCTGGATTTTGAACTTGGATATTGCTATTGTGTTGTTGTGCCTTAGGGTCCACTAATCAGTGGAGATTAAGCGCTATATAAAAGTTGAATTAGAATTAAACTGTGGAACAAGATACCGTTAAAAACATGAAGTGTCCTGAGAGGCAAAAACTTCTCACTGCAGGGTATACTACATGTAGTGTGAATGGGGCATAAGTTACCACAGCACTTCCATTGGTCGTATGAACTACTTCAAAGAGCCTACAGATGATTTGAGCATGGCACATATACCTTTAGAAAGAGATATCCATGTCAATCAAACATAAATATGTCAGTATAACCTACAATATGAATAATTGGGAATCTCAGCTAGGCTAATCATGCAACCATTGCTCTGTAACACTATCATCTAAAGTATTAAAAATGTAGTCTAATAAAAACCTCTCTTACATCCCAATGTTCGTACTGACCATGGCCAAAAATAGGCTAGCCTTGAAGTTACACCCATGTGAAATGCAATTAAAATATAGATCTTCTGTAGGCATGACTGCACACCATGGCCATAGAAAAGAATTTGGTAAGTGAATTATGTACTATAGGGCCATAGAAACAAGTAACCTGCAGCCCGGCCATAAGTTTCGCTTGCTTTTAAGGTAAGATGTCCTTGCAAATATCTACTTCCACACAAACTGGCCAAAGCCATAAATTTCACATTTAATCATTGGGCCCACAAGTGGTAGGCAGGATGCAAAAGTAGCTTAAATTTGATATTTGTCTTTTGGTTTACTTTTGATGCAGCCACAAACTGCTACATTAAATAGAACCCATGGTAATTTCAAATAATGTTATCTACAGATTGTTACTTCTATGTGGGTTTGATTCCCACAAGTGATAATGCTGAGGACCTGTCCCAATATTATCCTGGCTGTTTAACTTGATATAGAACACAAACTTTGACTTTGTAAAAAAAAGGTCACATTTTTATTTGCATACACCTGAATACAGGTGTGTATCAAAATCCGTTTGGGAATTTATAGATTCAGCGAATAATGATCAGGGACATATTTAACACTACCTATACAATGTTGGTGAGTTAAATGAAAACAGTACAAACTATACCAATATTTTCCAAAAAAAACTAGTGATCTATTTTCTATGAATGAGACTCTTCAACATATGCCATCATAACATTTAAAATTTTCATGACCTCACAAATTATTAAGGCATTACTATAGTAATAATAATAGAAATATTTTTATACCACAAAACTCATGAGGATCCTCTAATGTGCTGAAATCCAAAAAGGGACAGTCCAAAATCCAAGCAAAAGTCTGAACCTGTAAGCGCCTGACAGTGGAGGAAGGCTAAGTTGGTAGCTACTTGAGGTTATTTGACTAAAGGTTTACGTATACAGAGTAAGAAAAGGAGTGGCCAAGAACAAAAACTTAGGGGATGCCAAAAGCGAAAAGAAAAACCTCAGAAAAACTGTCATCTAGCTTATTTTTGTTTGCAGTTAGTGAGGCCGGAATTTATCCATACCAATACAGTATAATCAATACCAAAACCAGGGTTTTAAGCAACCATGTAAAATATAATAGCCGAAAATCAATATAATGCAAAACTCTAATAATTATTCCATAGCATCAAATAACATTCATTCTAGAATATATGATCAAAATCAACTTAATTACCTTGATTTGTCATGGCTATAAGTTTCATTAATGAACCTGGTCATTTCTATGATAATCTGGTTCCTGGCCCTATGGTTCCTTTGATATCTCCTTGCTGGTTGACATCTCAGTCCAATCATAATTAGTATTATGAGTAATAACATCAATGTTGGTACAGAACCCAGGACCAGCAAAAGAGATGTAAATAATGATGCAGCTGCTGATGATTGATTTGAAGCTGTATCATTAATCAGAATTGAAATAGTTGATACTGATTAATAGTCTGTTATTTTAGACAGAGTAAATCCACTGGTTGTTTGTCTAAATGTTTGTGTGGTGATTGGGTCATCTGCAGATAACTCATTAACAACAGTTCGTACATCTCTCATTTTTCCTTTTGGTATGTAATATGTGGATATGTTGTACATTTTTATTAAATTATCCACATCCTCCAATGGAGCTCCCTCTATGTAATCAACAGTTATACTAAGTTAATACTTAAACATAGGACCTCACTCAGACTTTCAAATTCCCTGTAGACAGCTGTCGTATGTTGTGACTTTAAACTTATTACATAATAAAGAAAACTAACAACATAATGAGTCCTTTTTTCATTATGTTTTCTTAATCCATAAAACTAACAGAATAGATGCCACAATGAAACATTCTAGCCTTACAGGTATCAACTAGCATATGTTTAACGTTGTTGTACTCATATGTCAACTGTAATGTTCACGTCACCTTCAAGGATTGCTATTGCAGGGCCAATGCATTCTGGAAAGTCAATATTTTATTTTCGAAATACTGCAGAATTTAAACAGAAAGTATATTATAACAGGGGGGTTTTAATACTGTTCTGAGTAATTTATTTATAACATTAATTCAATGTAATTTATTTGTAAACATAACTTGCTCATTATAGATGTGGAGATTAGCACCCATCTAATCAGCCCCTAAAATAAACTACCCTAGACAAATAGCCCCCCCCCCCCCCCCCCGAAAAAAAATTCTTAGTTTAATTGGCCTCCTAGAACTTGCTGTCAAAAGGAATATATTAGACAAATAGACAAAATCACATTTTTGTCTAATAAAAACTCAATTGCACTTAAATCTGACACAAAATGAGTAGAAGACAGAACATTAAGGGTCTTGATTACAGCATCAAAAAAATCTTCAATATATTTTAATTTCACTCTAACTCCACTGGCTCCCCGTTAAGTATAGATGTATGTTCAAAACTGCAACACTAGTTTATAAATTTTTACATAGTGGTTCTCCTTCCTATTTTCAACCATTCTTGTCACTCAGCAGTTGTTCCTATAGTGCCAGGCATAGTCACTCAGATCATCAGTACCTTACTGTTCCTCCTTTCTGCTCATCAGTCTTCAAGTTAGTCAAACATTTTGATCACAGCTTTGCCTTTGATGCTCTTAAGATCTGGAATGAACTCCCTCATGATGTGCGCAGTGCAGCATCAGTTGCCCCCTTCAGAAAGAAGCTTAAAACATACCTGTTTGCAAAAGCATATCCCCCATAGCCTCTCCTGTCACCCTGTGTCTCCTCGGTATGACCTGGCTATGTCCTCCGATTAATGTCAACCGCCTTGCTTTATGTTCAGTTGCACCTTAGAGTCCATCTGTGATGGAGATTAAGCGCTATAAAAGTCCACATTAGATTAGATTAGGTTAGATCTAAATATTACTAAAGTAGTTATCACCCTTGACACAATGTGATTATCAAATTGCACTTGAACTTAATTATTCTAACATAAAGTGTCTCAATGACATGCTTTAAAAGAACCTGATAAAGCATCCAAATACCTTGGCTATATGTTACTCATACTTTGGAAATAACACTTAAAAAGTTGTCATCTTTAATAAAGAAGCATGATATGATCACACAGAATTATCTGCCATTATTTGTCATTCATAACCTAATGCATGCCCACTTGATGTAGATAGATAGATAATATTTTTATTTTACTAATGGTGTGTTATATAGAGTTACATATGTACAAACAAAAAGTTTATACAACAGTTTTACTCAAACAAAATATAGTTAACACCCAACCATTTAGGCTTACAGGTCAGTATGAAATTTTCTAACAAAATACGTATGTGCATGTGATAGCGAGTGTTGATGTCTTCGAGAGATCGATAACTTATTTGTCGACTGTAATATTTCATATTTGCCGCTAGTTTATTGACGGCTAGTTTGTAGAATATAAATAGTCGTGGCGCGAGATCTTTGTGGACAAAGGTTTTGAATTTTAATTGAAGCAGCCATGTTTGGGAGTTGAGTCCATGAATGTTGGTGATTGGATTTTAGTGTGATAGAATGAAGCAGTCATATTGACGAATGATTTCGTTATGATTTTCATAATTTCATGATGAGCTTGGTGTGATTGCTTGTTGGAACACTTGCAGGTTGGTGGTTGATTTGATTGATTGTGATTGAGTGATTGACTTTTTGCTCATTGTTGCTATTTAGTTTCTATAAGTTATTTGCATGTGATCTAAATAGAATTAAAGTTGCATATTATTGAATATCTGTGATTATGTTGTGAGTGATACTGAAGTAATTATTCTGTTTTTTCTTCTAGTCAGTTAAATGTGTTCAGTAACAATAACACACTATTGAGTACAGCTTGTCTGATACAGTGGTGTGTCAGTTAGTTGGGTGCTGATGTGAGCATCTGATGTCAGTATTGCTGGATCTGAATAAAGATTTTAGTCAAGTTTAGTCAAGTTTGCCTGTGTCGACACCTCATCCCCTGAGAGTCCGGACAGCTCAACCCAAGCCCGTTATAGAGGGTCCGGCTACATGCATAACAATATGAGAAAAGATTAGAAATATACACAAAAACAGCTTCTATCTGTAGTTTTAGTGAAATAGCTCTACTTTAGATTTTGAATAATGTGGATTTTCTACAATCTCAAAATGAGGCTATATATTTAACAAAAACCTTTAAATTTTTGTTGTTTAGTCATCAGTTTTATATACTGGTCTTCAGGATTTAAACTATCAAAATGCTCAGAAACATTACATGAGATATAATGAAAAAAAGACACAGACATATGACACAGAAAACCACTGTGGTTATTTGATAAGCTTGGACTTAGCTAAGTCACCCTTTGTGAAATCCATTTAAGTCCCAGACCTAGCTAAGATCAAAGTCTTAGATTTATGTCCAAGACTTAGCCAATAAAGGGACTTATTTTAAGTCCTTTAGTGAAACCGGCCCCTGCCATTCTAGGTCATAAAGTGTAAATAATTTCTCTCTTTCTATATCAATATTAATTTTAGTACCATCAATTAGATTCCCCAGCATGCCTATCTGGTCAAGAATATTCTCTAGTTCTCCACACCAGCTATCATTTGCTATATTCTGAAGGTCATGTTCAAATATATGGTAAGTTAGTTTGTCATGATCCATTTTAATAAGTCTATTGTAGTATTTAAGTATATTCAAATAAATCCTACATCAACTTGAAGTACATGCAGTGGGTTTTTTGAATGAACACCTAAAAGATATTGACAGGCCCTGTTTTGAATCTTTTCTGCAGATGATGAGTTTGAAAACTCCCAGATACTGCTACAGTAATCGTTTATTGTTATTACTCCCTTTTCATACAATTTTGTAAATGTACTATAACCTATACCTTTTTTAGTTTGAATTTTGATATTAAGCTACCTAGTGCATGGCCGCCAGCATCTGCAAGTTCTTGGGCACAAACTTTGTAATCAAGATTTTCATTCAAAGTTATCCCCAAATATTTATATTGATCAGCAATTTTTAGCTGTGTTGGACCAACAGAAAATGAGAAATCTGATCTCTTTTTCCTTTTTAACCTAAAATGCACAATTTGGCTTTTATCAGTATTAATAGTCAGATACCAACTCTGACACCATTCTAGACTTGCTCCAAGTTTTTGTATTTGTATCCATCAGTAACCACAACAGTTTAAATTTAAATTGGAAACTTACAGGAGTTCATTATACCACAAGCAATCTGGAGTATGGGGGGATAGTCTCTGAAAAAGCAAAGACTTGTGCCACCCATTTAGCCTCAACTGTAATGAGGGACACATTTATGCAGATTGTATGCACAACAGTACAGAGAAATCCCCAACATATTTACATACTGTTATTTATATGGTAGGGGTTTTCCCTCTTGAAAGCATGCTGCCACAGCTGTCATGCTGGGTTTCTAACTGTGGATCTCTGTTATAGTAGAACCCAAATACAGGTACACAGCCACAGTGTGAAACCTTTTATTTGTTGAGAGTTTACTTTGTGAACATCAGGGTGAAAATAAAATACTTGAATGAAATAGATGTAATACTTTCCAAGAGTATGTATGAATATTTCCTTGTTTTAGTGTCAAGGTTATAAATTCCCATGGTTTGTCAAACAAATTAATTGGTTTTCAACACTGTAGAAATTGGTAAAAGTCCCTAAGAGGGCTGTTCCATATTGATGATCACACTGTATACTTTGTCCCCATTTGGAAAAATTTAAATTAGTAGTGGTCCATAGATTAAGATGGGTGGATTTTACATTAACCTTCCAAGTAACATTTTGATTGGTGTTACAGTCCCTTCGATTGTTTCCCAAATCCTCCTGAATTGCTTACAAACCTCACAAAGGCCTATACCATCGCCAATACCAATTAGAATGGAAAACATTGCTTTACAAACTTTACTAAGATAGCTTTAGGATTGTACATGATCACAGAAACTTTTTGACTATTTAAAAGTATGAAATCATCAGGGACACACATGATTCATCCCACACATTCCAGAAGTTGCACCATTGGTTTCAGGCTGGTCCTTAATGCACGTTATGATTGTGGTTTATAGATCCCCCAAATGAAAAGTTTGACTTCGCAAACCCTCCCAAATGTACTCAGTGTTTGTACACACTCTGGGGTGAGTTGTCACAAAACAAACTCACCAACGCGTCTGTGCTATTGCTACCAGGCCAAACACTCTAAACTGACCAAAGAAATTCGTCTATTATCAGAAGTGATGACATACATATTTCCTCATAGAAACATAGAGTACTACAGCTGAAACAGTCGAAACAACTACTGACCAAAGAAATTTGTCTATTATCGGAAGAGACAAAACATATATTTCTTCAAAGAAAGGGGAAGAAATGCAGTTTATTTTATTTGATGAATCCAGATAACAGTAACAAAAACAGTAGCATCCAGACATTAAGGCTTAGATGTGCTTTTGAAGTGAAATTTAAAAAAAATGACAAATAAAAACAGCATTAATTAATTAATTTGATCTAAATAAAATAAAGATAATTTAATTAGTTAAATAAAGAAGATTTTATGCAATCCCAAATTGAAACTAAATATTCCAAAATACCTTGATGCAAAGCACGTCTCACATTTTTTCACAGTTGTCTCGCCTTTTCAAGAGAAGGGAGACTCTCTGTCTCGCATTGAGTTTTGATGAGAATGAACACTGTGAACTATTTTCAGGCTCTGACATCTGTTTGGGGGATCAGCATAGTGAAACAGCCCTATAGGATTGTGAATTCCAATGTTAAGTTTGCTTCATGGAAAAGATGCTTTTGTGATGTGTGGTAAAATACCCCCTGGAAAAATATTTCCTAGAAAGAATGCCTACTGCATATTTCGTATCCCTGAAAAAATGTCTCCTAAGAAATAAAAACAAACAATCTCACTAGAGTATTGCTTTGCAAGCGAAAAAGAAATGAACACATAAAGGGTCCAAATGAGCATTAATGATTTTGTTGAAATAACTATCTTGTCTGTTTAATATGTTTTTCCATTTATGCAAAAAATCAACTTACCTACATAAATGCCCACCAGTAATGGCGAGAAAATGATGTTTGGCAAAGATTGCCAGCTGACACTGGATATTTTGGAAGTCAAAATTTTCACTGTTTCCAAGATAACTGTGTTTTTGCATTTTATGCAGAATTTCAAGATGGCCGCCAAAACTGGCGGGGAAAACAACTTTTGGAAAGAAATGCCTGATGACTCTAACCTGGGGATCAAAAATTTCACTGAAATCACTCTATCTTTTTACATTTTCTGCAGAATTTCAAGATGGCCAACAATATGGCGAGAAAACGTTTTTTTGGCAAAAAATGGCATATGACTATGCGGACACCCTGGGGGTCCATAATTTTGTCGAAATCACCATCTCACACTGTTTCTGAGATAAATGCGTTTACACAGAATTTCAAGATGGCCACCAAAAATGGTGTGGAAACAATTTTTGGAAAAAATGCCAGATGACTGCAATACCCTGGCCATCAAAACTTTTGTCAAAATTTCGCACCATGTCAGAGATAAAAGTGCTTTTGCATTTTATGCAGAAATCCAAAATGGCCACCAAATGGCGGAAAATCAATTTTTGGACAAAACTGCCGGAGGACTCTGGGTACCCAGGGGTTAAAAAAAATTGGTCGAAATCGATCTATCTCGCACTGTCTACGAGATATTAAAGATGTTTTATCGTTAAGAAAAATTGTGGCATTTAGTTAATCATTAATAAGTCGGCCATTTTGTATCAGATCACATGCAAAACTTAATGATTTAATGGTTTTTTAATTCCAAAGATGGGTTTTTATTTGCCTTATCAAACTGTGATGTATATGCCTGCAAAAAGTTGTGTTTTTAAATATTGCTGATTTGTTATTTCTTAGGTAGCATTTTTTCCAGAATACAAAATCTACAGAATATATACAGGAAGTATTTTTGAGGAGGTATTGTTTCCAGAAGGTATTCTTTCTGGGAGACATTTTCCAGTAGGCATTTTCCTTGATTTTTTTCCTCTCTAACTAGATGTGGAAAGTTGATAATACATCTTCAGACCTCAAATGTATTAAAATATAAACAAATTCATTTATCAAAAGGACTTCAAAATTGTGAAAATTATTGTTTAACCTTTAAAGGTATTAGTGAAACTAAGTTTTATGAAGAGCTTTATGAAGAGTTTCGAGCTGTTTATCTTGGAGACAGTTTTGAAACTGTGAAAGAAATAGTTGAAAGACACCACAACTGTAATTTTAGACCACAAACCATAAAAAAGCACACCTCAGTTCCCCCTTTTACTTGGACATACAGAATACTGACAAGCAGCAAATTCTCTTGTAAGTATATAAAACAGCATTCAACTACATGGAAATGAGAAATCATGCAGAGTTCATCGGGGATATTTTACACATATCAGTATTCTGGCCAAAACTTTAGTTGTGTTAAATATAGAACTAGGCTATGGATATAAGATTGGGTGTTTTTATTAGCTTAAAATGTGCACAGGGATTTCTGAGCTCCTTAGTTATTTTTTTTAACACTAGGTGGACAGCCACTTCCTATTATGAGCGAGAAAAGTCCTTTTGTCAGAGCTGGTTTTTTCTCCAAAAGTCATACAGTACCCTTATATTACACAAAAGACAAAAGGACTTGGTGAAAGTCTAACACCATTCATATAGCTTAGTTAACATCAGCTGTAAATTAGTTTCATTGTCAGACACAATTGCAATGTGTCTGCATATAGAAGGATTGATACTTTATTATTTCCATTTGAAACACCTAATCCTATATTTTGTATTTCAATTGCCAAATCATTTATAAATATGCAAATTAGAGTAGGGGATAAATTGTTTCCCTGCCTCAAGCAGCATATTAACTACATTTATTTGGGGTTTTACGTCGCTTTCAACACTGTACAGGTCATATCACGACGGGTAGTTGGAAGGGCAGAGGAAACCAGTACATACAGTTTGTTAGGGTTCTGTACTGTAAACTGCCGACCAACCGGGAATCGAACCCCGACCTCAGAGGTGGGAGGCGAGGGTGTTACCACTCTGCCACCGTGGCCCCTAATATTAACTACAAAACATTGACTTAATAGGTTGTTGAGTTTAATGCATTATTCATTAAAAGAGTATAAGGATCTTACTGCCCAGTAAACTTTCCTGTAATGTTATGAGATAATAGTTTATACCAGAGCAGGTCTCTGTTTACCCAGTCAAAAAAGCTTTCTGCATGTGAATGAAAGCAACAAACAGATCTTTTTTTCCTGAAAATGATTTCTTATGATTGATGTTAACGTGAAGATATGATCTTCACATGACCAAAGTTCACAAAAGTCATTTTGTTGTTCACATAATAAAGGTACTTCATTGCAGTATTTGATAATAAGATTATTTAATAACTGGGAATAGGCTTTACCGATATGTGATAACAAAGAAACAACTCTGTATGAGAGTGGTACTATGCATACAGCATATCTGTCAGGTTTAGAGTCTGTCATATGATAGAGATACGATTTGGCATAGGGGCGAATTGTCCAGCTCCCAAATTATCTATCCACCGATAATTTATTAAGTAGAGAGTCACATCACAAAAACCTATTTCATCAAAGAAAAACATAGCAGGGACATGACTTTGAATGCGTAAAATGTAATTTCAGTTTAGAAATCAAATTGAAGCATGGGTTAGGTTTCACTAAGAAGCTATTATCTGCATATTCTGATGCTGGTGAGGGACCATGTACACATATAGGTATAGATTTTTTCACCTAAGGATACAATTAGAGAAGTAAGATCTTTCCAGACGAGAATACTGTAATGTATAAATAGATGGACTGAAACTGATTTGTTATTATTATGTAAAATTGCAGCTTGCAGGGGTAGATATGTCAAAAAGCTTTCAGAAGTCTAAAATACAGTGATTGATATGGTTACTTTATTGTATTTATTAATCTCTTTACTTGTTATTTACATAACTCATAATTAAAAACTTAAACAGGGGTTGAAATGACAGACACTATTGGGAATTTAATATAAAGTAAAAGGGTCAAACCTAGGAAATTGAGAAATGATCAGGATATGGGAGATCTTAATCAAGAGGTCATCCGTTTCTTAAAGTTGGATGAAATAGACAGCATTCTATAAAAGTAAAGCAATTTATGCAGAGACGGTTAGTAAAGTAAGTAAACTGAGAATAAGTATGTACCTGACAGCTTCTGAGTGCTTCAAATGGATCAAGGTATTAGACAACATAACCATTATCTACAACAAGTCTAAACATGTGACTCGCAATATGTCTCGTAAAGAGGCTCATAAAATATAGAGGCATAAAATAATCAATATGGTCATATTTCATATCAGTCCATGTTAACAATGGATCAATAATATCCTTATTAAATGAAAATATATATTCAAAATTAATGATAGGTTTAAAATCTGCGTCTGGTATTTCTTGAAGAGGTGTAGGGGTGTATTAATGCATTTGAAGTATAGAGCAAGTTACTGGAGATTACTTTTCCTGACTTTTACTTCCAACGAGGGCCATGGTGACACAGAGTCGAAATTTTTTTGTCAATACGATCCCTGCATGTGTATGATTCATCTGTCATTGTAAAATGTATAAGTTAACGTGTATACAACAATACTACTTTTATTTGAACATTTTTTTCATGCAGTTGCTCACAAGTATAGTAGTGAAAGGAACATACTCTTGTATAATTATGTTTTATTTTTAACTTGTCAATACAAATCCTGTCCTGTTATATATTTGTCAAGTAACTTTAAAAAATATATGGACAATATTGTAAAATTGACAGTGCGGGTCAAAAAATATATATATGTTACAGTAAATATGTGTATTCAGTGATTTGCTAAGTAAATACGCATGTTCCCTAATATTTTCAGTAAATACACATATTTACTGATTTATGACCTGTGTTATTTCACAAGTTTACTGGTGTGACTTTCAGTAAATATGTGAAATGAAACTTTGATGTTCACTGGTTGTAACTATATAGTATTAAATGGTAAACCAAACTGTGAATTATATTGGATCATTTTACTCTATTATGATGACTATTGGAACATACTAAGCATACTCTATTTTAAGTACATATAAATGTGCAAATATGTTGACAAAATAACACTGGGCTTTTAAATATTTATTTTTTTAAAAACTTTAGCCATGTGCTTTCTGTAAATATATTCATTTAAACTTATATTATTTTCAATCCCACAGCTACTAAGGACCGATGCCATCCCTACAAATGATTAAAGATCATTTAACTTTTCACTAGTTTTATGTCACTGATACATAAAAAGCTTTTTTATTGGAAATAAATAAAAGTTTAAGAAATTAATTTAAATTTCTGAATTTTAACATATTTCAACTGTACTTTCATTCAGCAGAAATTTTACCTTATCATTGAAGACAACATGATTTACACCCAGACAAGTCTACACGTATTCTCGAAGAATCTATTGTTTAACAGATATTATTAGTAATCAAGGCTTAATATTTTGCCATCTCCTGGTAGATTTATGACTTTAATGTAGGTACTGGCTACTTAGAACTGTTGTTAGAAACAATGAAAAGGCCAGCTAGCCCCTAATTGGATTTCATCAAAGTCTTTCAGAGGGACTTTGTTTCTTTTAAGGCATCTACGGTTATGGTGTGGCTTCCTCTATTGAAGGGACAACGTTAAAGGGAAGTTTTATTCAACCCTAAAATTATAGCTCTAAATTATAGTGGTGACCTTTGGAAAAGAAATACATTGTTAAAATACATTGTTAAAAGTAGGGTTAAATTCAGTTCTTGAACAAGAAATACATCTTAAAATTATTACCTTGCTTGTTGTTCCTTAAAGCATCATAATTTGATAAATATTTGGATATTTAAATACATAAACTTGTCTATATATATTACAATTTATTTTAAATGAAAAAAAATTACAAGATTTATCACATGCAAATGCTTTTGAAACTATAAAGCGATGTTAAATAGTTATCCCGGTGCTGGATTGTAAACAAGTATCAAATTATGAATATGACAAAGCCATTTAAAGTTTGAAATAACTGTTAATATGAAGACATAGCAGATAATACTCAACTTTTTAAGATATAGTCTTCATGGTGATTTTAGTAAATACATGTATTTACTGGACCAAAAACCAGTAAATACACATATTTACTGAAGTTTGCAGGGAATATGTGTATTTACTGACCAAATCAGTATTTACTAATTTCGCATATTTACTGTAAAATATACATTTGTATGTATTTGAATGTTTTCTATTTTGGCATATTTTGCAAGTATGGTAGGGAAATAGATATACTCTAATATAATTGTGTGTTTATTATTAAACTGTCAATAAAAATCATGTACTGTGATTAATTTGTTTACCACCTCGAGATGGTAAAATGAACACAATTTAGGGTTGGCATACAAGTACATTTTATAAAAATATGTTAATTTGGTTACATTTTTGCCAACCATGTTTGACTATGTATTTTCCGGTTAGCTCTTTTCCACATAAGGGGGTTTTGTGGCATGATGCATCCTTCTTGTCACATGTTTCAAAACACATAAACACTGACTTTAATTTGTTACAAAAAAATAAAAATGAACAGGTCAACAGTTTGCTTTTTTCACCAAAAAAGTAGAATTTACTTTCATTTAGCATAACCGGAGATGAGGCAAGCCCAGTTTATAAATTTGAAAATATAAATTCATTAAAATACATTTTTCAACTGATAAAATTATGAGTTTGTACAAGTTTAACATGTAGAGTGTGCATTTGTTTCCACTTATACATGTCAACTTGTGCGAGTTTGTATAAGTTGCAACTAGTATAATTTTTGTGCAAGTTGCAACTTGCACAAAATTTCAATTGTGCACTACATATACCATACATGATGTCACTGTTAGATAAGGACTTCAAATATTTTAAATAGAACCTTGTGTGATAAGTTGATTCTCTCTAATAGCAGGTTTAGACATTAGGTGAATTGTACTGTTAGATACTCAAGCACTAAATATCAGATAACTAATCTGATGGAATCAAATATTATAGATTTACAAACAAGGCATTCCTGTACTGAACAAGATTGTAAAACAAATCATCAAAGCTGGACAAAAATAATAAAGTTTTAATCATTTTAGTTGAAGAATTCAGTTGGGTATTACTCTTTGCAATAAACTCTCTTCCACTATTTCATGAAGAATTCATGCCTGCTCCCCAGAAATGGTTTTCACAGTCTTTAATTGGTCTTGTCGTGGAAAATAATGGAGTTAATGAAATTATTAGTAAACAGATCAGTATAGTCCAGACTTGCGTCCTCGCATAATCGCAGGAAGGTATTGATTTTCTCACTCATTTTAGAGATGATGTCATCAGTGATGGCAGTGACATCAGGGATGTACTTGCAAGATGTATAGAGCTGAAATAAAAGACAGAACATCAAAATTATTCCTTATTAATACTTCTCTTTAAACAGTTGGGATTATATTGGACAGATTATCAGTATTTCCACATATTTCTATGATCAGAATACAAAGCCTAAACAATGCAGGCAGGAAACCCATTTATTGATATTCAAACTATGGTAATGCCAAAGTATGCATCAGCAGTTATGAAAGATTCAAAATCAAGATATTTTGTAAACCTACTTGTATTATCTACTTGTATTTATATTTTTCTTTCTTCCTAATATATACTGCACAAAGGGCATATATTCTAACTAAAAAGTTAACTGGGACCATGATTTACCTTGTCCAAAACATGGTGTAGAAGTTTGCAAAATAACCACAAAACTTATGGATCGATTTTGATGGAATATCAAGGAAATGTTGACAATGGCACAATGAACAAATGATTTTATTTTAGTGGTGATCCAGGTCAGTATCTGGATCCAATGATTTTTTATCATTGCACTCTTAAGCAATATTTGAGGTGTTGGACCATGGCTGAGGCATCTGCTCTCTTACCACTATTCTTGATCTTTAAATTGCACCAAATTTCCCCAAAACATAAGGAAATCAAGTATGTGTAGAGCCAGTCTTATTGTCATGTCACTTCACAACGCTCACCGTAGCTATGAGTGAGTTAAATTCTGTCAAATGCTCAGATTCCAGTACGAAATTCACCATGAAGATGAGATCTCTGTGGCTGTGTGAATTCACTGAGCTGTCAGCCACATTAGTGTGACACAGAATGCAGGAGCTGTTATGTCTGAAGAAGCCAAACTGGACACTTGTCAGAGGTACAGTGGAATGACTTGTGGCATAGGTAAACATGTCCTTAAACAGGATCTGTAAAGTTATGAAACAATATGAATGTATGTCTTGGTAAACATAATTAACAAATAAATAAGAGTTAAATAAGAACTAAACTTTTGAAGTACACTAGATCATAGAATAAATGTATGGAATACATTCAAATATAGAAATATGTAATTTGTCTGACAAAATTAAGCTAAAGTGGCTGAGGGATTAACTGAAGGCCTGGGCTATTTATCAGGGATGTAATCCCCAACTTTTACCTGTGACACATTAGAAATTGTTCAAACGTAAATCGGAAAAGGGACAGATATACTTTCATATTATAATTTCATAATTTATGTTTGGATGCTTTTTCAAAACAAACTGGCATTGCCATTGTGTGTACCAGCTGCTTTCAATTCAAGTTGAAAATTAAACTTAAACTTACTTCTTATAATTGCTGATCAACACGTAATAAAACATCAATATAACCAAAATTATGATCTGATAAATCTCACTTAATCCTTATGTTTGCCATTTCACAGTTTCACCAGTACTTTACCTCTAATACTTGGCCAACTTGCAGAAAGTTATTCTCATTAACACTGACCCCAAATTCACAGTGGATTGGGTGAGAGTTCTCCTTCACTGGATCTAGATCCCCTAGATTTGGCAGGTAGCTGTAAACCATTTGTGCATCTGAATAGAACTCTCCACCCAGAGTGAAGTTTTTCTGCAAAGAAAAGTAGTTTGGTCAGAGAGGTAAAGTTATTGACAGAAGTTATTAAATGTGCATGATAAGCTATGGATGTGTGAGTGAAAGTAATATCATTTTAGCAAAACTGGCCATGGAAAAAACTCTTGTATATGTTTTGGTTTAACTGTTAAATTAGATTTTCTCCTCGTGAATATTATTCTGTGATCATACCACAGAATCCTGTGTGTGTCATTTTTCTACAAAGTTTGTTGTGTGATGGGCAATAATACTTCTACGGGCCACTCAAGGTTTTGAGTTTGAATCTAGGGCTGGCCTTAAGTGAGAAAGGCTTGATAATACTTGATGATATCTGTGATTATTACAGGGCAGATTTCTGACCACTAAGTGTGCATTCATTTTCACATCTGTAATTCATGATATGACCATGTTTTGTATCAAAATGAACCCAAATTAAGTAAACAGATGTGTAGATTAATTTACACAAGCATAAAATACAATTTGTACTGAACAGCTGTCAATTTTAGCTTATATATTCTGATCTTATGAATAGTTTAGGAGTTATGCATGCAGATATTGCTCAAAAGAACAAAAAAACAATAACTGACCTCAATTCAATGTACCCTCAGTGGCGCAAACTTAAATAGGTATGCAGGGTTCAATTGGTTCTTCCTGTGACTGTGATACACTGATTTTACTGATGATCAGAGGTGTAATGTCCAGTTTTTTACCAAATGGTATTCACTTTTTCCCAACAGTTACCCATCATGATACAATGAAAGCATTGATAAATCCACAAATGCATCTTTTCAAATGTAACACAAAAGAAACAGATATGTTTAATTTCAGTAATATGCCACATATGTACATTTGTGACATTCCACTTACTGTAAATACTCTTCTGTTGTTTGCTGCTTCTACGAATTCACTTGTCCCTCCATCCATTTCTTGTACAACCCTGCAATATACAGAGAGATAAATAAGGTGTATAAAATGAAGGTGCAAAACCTTATTCAAACTTAAAATAATTGATATAAGATTAACCTTTGATTTTAATCACAGAATATTGACAGTGGAAGATTAATACCTCTAATGATTCAAGAGTAAGATTAGATTATATTAGATTAGAAAGTGGCAAGCTTTATCTGCCATGTCAAAACAGGATCCCTAAAATTTTGCAATAAAAATATTTTTAAATTTTCTAAGGGGTTCCACACTTCCGAGGCTAAACCTATATATCTCTATTTGCAATGGATCAACATACTTATCCTTTATAAACTCATGAATCAGTAATCAAAACACATGTTAGCAACTTAGCATACAACATATTGCAGTTCTCTTGCTCTATTAATGATGTTATGTCAGATTTTACCACAATTTTTTTAAATGCTGAAGATCAACTATTTGGCAATTAAACAGTTTGAGTTGCAGATTGCTCAATTCATAGCAGTGAATATGTAGGTCATAAACTGAAAAAAAACATTGGACAGACTGCAATGTTAACCTAAAGCCTTATCTCTGTATTCTATTAAATACTCAAGATATCATTGGCACACTCAATGGCAGGTGCCAAAACACTCGGTCATTTCCGCCTCTTCATCCTGTGTCAGCTTTTCCCTGGTCTGTCAGTGACATTAATATGTCTAATATTTTCACAAGCAGATATTGATTTAGCCAAAGATATGTACAGAATATGAAATTAATTTGTTCAGTATTAAAATTTATTCAAAATTCAACCTCTTGGTGTCCCCCAGCATTCTATCTTGGAAGCCAGCTTTTTACACTCTACACTAGTCTCCTCAGTCACGTTATTTCAAGATTTAATGTCACTCACCATCTGTACACTGATGACATCCAGATATATCTAGCATTAGACTCCAGGAATTTTAATTCAAGTATTTGTGGAGCTAACTCAGTCTCTAAATTTATTTCAGGAGTGCATGGGTGGTGTCAAATTAAAACTTAAGCCAGAAACAAACCAAATTCATCATCATTGGTGAAAAAACATACCAGAGAGTCACTTACACCCAAATTACCTGTGCCATTCTATCAATGCTCCATTTCTCCATTCGGAGAAGTAAAAAATTAACGTTGTCTTTGTGACTCAGAAATTCATTTGATAATCATACAGTCAAGGTTTGCATTCCTGTTACTGTCATCTTAAGGATTTCCAACATATCCTTACATTCCTCAGTACTGAGACTGCAGTTTCTGTGGCAAATGTTATTTTAAGTAGTCAGTTGGACTACTGTAATTCCTTTCTATAATGGGTCAACCTTTCTTTCCCTCATCTTTTATAAAGTTTAGCAGCCTGACTCATGGAAATAGTCCATTAGTTTCCTCAATGCGTCTCAAAATGGTGAATGGTAGGTAGGGTTGTGCCATGGTCAAGTGGGATTCACACAGGTTACCACTCAATGTAATACACTCGCCTAAGAACACAGAGGACGTGGGTTCAATATAGTGGCTTGGATGACCATTAAAATGGTTGTCTTCTGTCACTGGGTCTTATCCCCAGTGGCAGGTTAAAGAACCTTGAGGACTTTGATAAATGGTCATCCTTGAGCCTGTGTATTTCAGTAAGTAATTTGAAAATTGGACTGTACTTCTATACTTGGATGGGTGATATAGTGCTTTGAGTCCTGTAGTACATGGAATTATTGCACTGAGTATAAATACAAATACAAAAAAATACAATAGATCCTTGTTAAAAGTTGCCTAACCAGAAGCATAGTCACTCCTTCCTGACAATCGGTTGCTGGGTAATGGCCTCTGCTTGATAAGGACTCCCCCTTTTTGAACTTGAGTGCATTAGAGGATTCACATCAAATTTGATGTAAACATATTTATTCCATTCACAGTACTTTAGTTTTCATTAATTTGATAACAAACATGATTAAAATATTTTTATATGTAACAATAGATTTTAAAATATTTTTGTATTCACTTACATAAATATTTGAGCAATAGATATATATTACTATACCAAATGTAAAGTATTGTCCTTGGTAATTTCCCATAATTTCTTGCAGTTTCTGTTAGGCTGTGTTTTCAGTGAAAAACAAATAAACCTGGGAATAATATCACCCATTACAGTGGACATTCCCTCTCTCTCTCTCTCTGTTAAAAACTCTAGCTATCCCTCTACACTTCGTAGTTAAATTCTGTATCTCTTTTACATGGTAAATCAACAAAAAATAACATATGTGAACTGGGCAAGATCATCTGCAGGTACCCAAGAGTCAGTCACCCCACCATTGGTTACCATGTCAGCTTTTTCTTGATCTGTCAGTGAGCTGAATATGTCCCAAGTAGCCAGCCAGCTGTTGCTCTCCTCCAGTAAAAGCTTCAGAGCATCTTTTTCATCAAATGGCATCCTGTCACCTGAAGTGTAAAAGCATTTTCTTTAAAGAAATAAAAAGTTTATCCATTGAAAATGTTATCTTTTTGGATTTAAAGTCTTTTTGTCATCCCCACACAATGTATCTACATATCTGACCTAAATACTAGGGTATTTTGGGGTATTCAACAGTGCCCCTTTTAATGGTTAAGTAGTATTACAAATGTGTAACAAGTTCTGTTTTTGACATAAAAGTATTCATATGAATGTTGATCATTATTTTAGCTACAAACATGTTATATCCATCATCAGGTGTTTTACAGAACTTTCTTGTTTCTGAAAAATCTCAAGTTAAAACTTAAAATTGTTTTGACTGATCTCTGTAAGAATGGATATGTTTTTCAGATATTTTTGCATCCTTTGGGTTTATCATGGTCTTATTTTACTTATTATTGAAGGCAAGTGGGTTGATACCAAGAGTTAAACATCCGTTGTTAGCCATATACAAAGTAACTATATCGCTCATAAAGATAACAGAATACTCATGTTACATACTAATATTATGGTATCATCTTCATTCTTTATGCACTACAGTTAAATCTCAGGGAGACAACTAATACTTCAATGGTATTTGCCCAGGAATTCTGGATGAAATTGGAAGTTTCAATTGAAAAGCATGTATGATGGGATGTAAGAGAGGGACACTTGAGCTACACGTGGGATTTTAGAACATAATTTCTAGGCTTCAGAGACCCCGCAGTGAAAATTGACATGCACATTATTCTCTGTGTGAAGCAATATGACTACAAACGCACCCATGTCTCAAGGAAAATTTACAAGAGGCTTAGGCACGTGGATTCTCCTTGCTAATATTGCAGGTCCTAACCATTTAGTTACACGGTTTGCACTTGTTGTATCATACATGCATGTGTGACTTGTATATATTGCAGCCTTCAGTTAGTCACAGTCCGTTCTTGGATATTCAAGTAGTGACACTCTTGTTGGGAGAATGCAGCTTGTTTGCAAGTGCAAATCTTTGCTACCCCACTTCTGGGCCATGCTTGTATTTTGAAATAATTTTCATAGCAGACTTATGTGTATATACACATATGATGGGATGTAAGAGAGGCTTTATTTCATGTAAACTATGCCAAATTTTGTCACACCAAGGGCTGAGTCTTCAGTTTTGTCTTTTTTACAGGATTAAAAAAGGTTGTAACTGAATAAAACAGTTCAATATAGTCAACTTTCTTTGCAAAACAGAGGTAAATACCATTGGCCATATTCACCAAAAGTAGCCAAACTTGGGATTATCTTTTATATACCCAAAAAGTTAGCTTAAAGAAAACCTGTGGTCACTTGCAAGTTGTCCCATTTATTTTCTTTGGCAACCAGATAGGAAAACGTATGGCCCTGTGCCATATGCTGCTGAAACAGATCAAGATCACTGGAGCCATGTGTTGTGTGCTGATAATACAGATCAAGATCACTGGAGCCCTGTGTTGTATGCTAATGATACAGATCAAGATCACTGGAGCCCTGTGTTGTATGCTGATGATACAGATCAAATCACTGGAGCCCTGTGTTGTATGCTGATGATACAGAACAAGATCACTGGAGTCCTGTGTTGTATGCTGCTAATATAGGCCAAGATCACTGGAGCCCTCTGTTGTATGCTGATGATACAGATCAAGAATCACTGGAGTCCTGTGTTGTATGCTGATGATACAGATCCAATAAAATTTTAAGAATTTTTTTCAAAGCAAAAATGGTTTCATATTGGCTATATATTGTATCACTGTTGTTCCACAGAGGTAAAGTATATTATATGAGTTCCAACTTCATTATTAGCTAAGATCATACAAAAGAGTACTGGTACCACATTGTGTTGTGGTTATTTCATAGCATTGGTGTGAACTTATAACACCAAACACTTTGCCAACAAGGCGAAAAATTCACCAACAATCATAACAACTTTGCAAACAACAATAGAAACTTCGCCAAGAATTATGAAAACTTTAGCAACAATGGGGAAAACTTCCCTAACAACAATAAAAGCTTCAACAACAATGATAAAAACTTCAGCAACTATGATGAAAAATTTGCAAACAATGATACAAATTTTTCAACAATGGTCAAAACTTCACAAGCAATGAAAAAAACCTTGCCAGCCACGATGGAAACTTTATGACAATGAGGAAAACTTTGCTACCAGTGATGAAAACTTCAACAACATTGACAAAAACTTTGCCAGCCATAATGAAAACTTTGCAAACAATGATAAAAATATCGTCAACAACATGGAAACATCACCAACAATGATAAAAACTTCAACAATGATCGAAAATTTACCAACAACACTAAAAAGTTTACCAACAAAGATTAAATGTTGCTAACAATGATAAAAACTTCACCAGTACCGATGGTAACAAGGGATACAGAAGAAACGTTTTCAGCATTGTTGGCGAAGTGTTCAAGGTTGTTGGCAATGTTTTTGGTGAATTTTTCTAATACTTATCTATGATACTTTAAAAGACTACAATGTAGCTCTGATACTCCTTTGTAAGTTCAGATAGTTTCATGTCATGTTGATGTTGGTGAGTGTAGACCTTGGCAACAGCTTTGTAACAGAACAGTTTCTATGTCGGCTTAATGGTAAAATGATATTTACTCACACTGAAAGTCATTTCTGTGATCACACCACAAAGTCCTAAGTGTGAGCGGAACACATTGAAAGCCTCTCCATTCTTCTCAAAATCAAACTCTCTGCTCCATCCTTCCCCATTGACAAATTCCACATTGACCAGATGTGAGGAGATGGGACCGTCAAGCCAGTTCAAACCCTGTACAATATAAGATAAATAGATACATATGTGGTTGATTTCGCAAAATACTGTGCATAGACTTCAACTTAAAGGTAAGACTTTTCTCTTAAACTTAATTTAAGCATATGGTCTTACACTTAGCAGATTCTTAAAAAGAAGCAAGTCTAAGCATTGGTTGGGTCTTGGACTCTGAGTTCAGTCCACCTGAGAGTTGGCTTAACTTTTGTAATGCTAAAGTTATTTGTGGTTATATGAGGGAGGACAAAGAGACCAACAAAAAAGCTGAACTCACATGTGCTCCAGTAGAAGTGACACCCATTGGTGAAGGTGACAGCACAGCAGGGTAAGAGGGCAAGGTCAGACCATTCTCTCCCATAAAAGCAGCAAAGTCAGCCATTGTCACACTGGTGTTCAGTGTGACCTGATAAAAAGTACGCACAAATAAATTACAATCTTATATGAAATACACTAGAGTTGGATAATTTGTCACACAGACAAAATTTTAAAAATGAGGATACCAGATGACAAAACCCATTGCACACTTGTGTGGTGCAGTGCGGCTAAATAAAATAGAAATAAAGGAAGGAGTTCACTGTTAATACACATGTGCGGCATGGCAGCTACTGGTATTTGCGCTGTAGTAAAATATTTTGTCAATTTACTGAAAAACGCTGGCAAAACGCGGCCAAATGTGCCAGAAAAGGAAAATTCTCCTGCTTAGCACGTAATAAAAATTATATTGCGCTGCACCGCGCCGCATATATGTGTAACAGCCTTAAGAAATTCAACAATTAAGTGGGTAGCTTCACTAACCCATAGAATCAATCAATCTATCAAGTAATCAGTCAATGAATCAGTTAACTATATAAACTAATCCAGATAACCAGATAAGCAATGAATCATTGTGTCAAATGAATAATTGAGATAACATCCACAGGAATTATCAGGTAGACCCTACACTTCACTAATGCTGAAGAACAGATGTGAGTACAAATTATGTAGCCTAACCTACCCACTCACCAGTGAAGTTTACTGAAGTATGAGCAGACATGGTTCAAACAATCTGAATGAGTCATTTTAATAACTATCTGCAGCTTCATATTGTCTGCCTTTCTGATTTTGTATATCAGTGAATTCCAATAGGCCAACAGACTACATACTAAAGCATTAATCTACTGCAGACTATAGTTTTAATTGTGAGGTAGCCCACAGCTCATGTAATGATAAAAGTAGGCCTGACAGATGCTTGCCCATTATTTTCAGTGTCAAATATTACAGTTCCTTATTTCGCTGGAGATGCATAAATTCTGTGAAGACTGACAGGAAAAGATAACTTACAATGTTTGGCAGTAAAATAGTATTTTGTAGGGAATAAAAACTTTGTTGCCCAGCCTTTATTTTTTAGTATTTAGGTGAAATAATATGGTGGATAGTAACATAATTCGCTGGCTTTATCAGAGACGTCTTAATAATGTTTGGAAACAAAGCTGCAATTTGACAATAGTAAATTGTGTCCTGTTCATTTCTCTTTTATCACTCAATCACTCAATGAAATTGATCAGCCAGTCAATCAAGCAATACTCACAGGACTTGTTATGTAGATCCTGTCTGGCTCATTTCTCCTGTATCCACTCATATCTAGCCACACCTGATTGGTATCTGCAAACAAGTCTGAAAAGGCATGTGTAGATCCAGTTGCCCGGACTCTCACATGGTAGTAATGAGCATTGGCAACTATGTACTTCACCTCATTCTTGTCATAGGGTGAAATCTATAATTGAACATTTAGAGAACTAGAAAGTAAATATAGAGTATAACTTTATTACACTATAATAAATAAAAATATAACATTTTAGCCATTTTTCATCTGTTCATTCACAAGCAATTGTCTGTTGTCCTGAATTAAGCGGGGAGTTTTTTCTAGGAGAGGACTTAGAACTTTGCAGAGCCCTTTTAATTAATATGTTCATGCTTTAAACTAATCAAGTCATATGTATGTGAGGAATATTAAAACAACTAAACCAGCTTACATTAGATCTATTTGCAATGTTGATTGACATTGTTGTAAGTGTAAATGAATATTTAAATTTTAAGTTACACTGCTGAGCACAATTTTCACAGAAGTATTTTCAGATTTTCTTTAAATTTTTGTTCATTCATTTATACATAATTAAACTGGAAACCTAGCACAATATATCTTAAAAGTAAGATATTGAGGATATAAATCTATTTTAAAAAATTGCCCAATTGGAAAACACTGGGAAATCCAAGATTATGTTAAAAGTCCGGTAAAATATTTAATATTTGATACACATTAGTAAAACAACCACCATATTATTCAACATTATGTGTACAATGTTTGTCTACAAATAATTAATCTGGAAACATAACAGAAGATATCTTAAAAGTAAGATATTGAACACCAACATCCACAGGAAAAATCGTCCAATTAAATAATTTTAATTATAATTGGACTTTTATAGTAGTACTACTTATAGTGCTTAATTGCCCCTATTCAACAGGGACTCTAGGGTGCAACAAAACAAAAACAGTCAACCAATTTCAATATCCAGGAACAGAAAAGAGTCCAAGCACCATGGAGAACGCCAGGGGTAAGTAAGAATAAGGAGGGTATGCCTTGGTGAAAAGGTAGGTTTGGAGGCATTTTTTGGAGGAGGCCAGAGAGGGGGACGCGTGAATCTCCTCAGGGAGAGCATTCCAAACAGTGGGACCATCAAAAGCAAAACTGTAAGCAAACTGTTTGACAGATTTATGGACTGAGGGTTGAAACTTAGGAATGACAAGGTAATTACCACCACTCTGACTGCGCCTGGTACTGTTGGAGCTGCTGTAGGAAGAGATGTATGGAGCAAAATGTATGGAGAAAACCAGTGTGGAGAAACTTATAAATAAGGGTGGCTGTTTTAAAGACTGAGCGATGTTCAACAGGAAGCCAATGCAGTTTCTTAAGAACAGGAGTTGTAGTAGTGTATCTACTGGTATCTAACTGTACTGTTTTGGATGCACTGTAATTTATGAAGATTGAACTTAGAGAGACTCCTGAAAAGTGAACTACAGTAATCCAACCGAGTACTAACAAGAGCATTGGCCACAAGTACAGAAGCATCATGAGTAAGAAACCACCCGACATGTCTAAAATCACGGCGTTGCACAAAACAACTTTTAAAGACATTCTGAACATGTTTGATCAAGGAAAAATCAGAATCGAACCACACACCCAGATTTTTGATAGACTCAGCAGGGCAGAGAGGACTACCCAAGATGGTAGATGGAAAATATGCTTTCCATTTGTCCCTCTGTCTTTTTGAACCAAATACAATAAACTCAGTTTATCTGGATAAAGTTTGAGTTTACTGGCTGACATCCACTCCACTGTTCAACTTTTCGAAGGCAGCAGATGAATTCTTCTGGGATATATGGATATAGACTTCAGTGTCATCTGCATAACAATGAAACTTTACTCCTTTGTGTTTACCAATAACCAAACTAAGGGGGGATGTATACAGAGAAAATAATAAAGGATCCAAGACAGAGCCTTGGGGCACACCAAACAGGAGTTTACAAAGATCAGAGAGAGTAGAACCAATTTTTACTGACTGATAGCGCTCAGATAGGTAGGAGGTGAACCATTTCAGAACAGAACCACCAATTCCAAACCAGGTCTGAAGACAATGAAGAAGGGTGGAATGATCAATTGTATCAAATGCTGCCAAGAGGTCGAGCCATGTCAGGGCAGTCGGTTCACTTCTTGACAAAGATAGGTGGACTTCATTTTTTAATAGAAAGAAGAGCTGTCTCAGTCGAGTGATCTGTTTTATATGCTAATTGATATGGACTTTCTAAGTTATGGACAACCACCAAAAATGTTGATTATTATGTGTAAAATGCATGTTAATTTATCTGGAAACCTTACATAAATATCTTAAAAGCAAGATATTGAGAGACTAAATCCACAGAAAAAATGACCCAACTAAAAAAAGTAGTAAATTATAAGCTCTGTTGAAAAGTATGTTGAATTATTAATATCTGAAAGATTTTAAAGAGATTACCACCAAACTGTTCATTATTATGTGTAGAATACTTGTTTCTTCGTTTGTAGATAATTAAACTGGAACCCTAAGATAAGATATCTTAAAAGTAACATATTGAGGGACTAAATCTACGTAAAAAAATGGCCACATTGAAAAACACTGGGTTATGTTATAAGCCGTGTAAAATGCTTAATACCTGATAGATTTTTATTAAAACAGCCGTCAAATTATTCATTATTATATGTATAACAGCCATCAGATCATTCATTATTATATGTACAACGTTCGTTTATAGATACATAATATGGAAACCTAATATAAGATATTTAAAAATAAGATATTGAACGCAAACATCCACGGAAAAAAATCATCCAATTAAGTAGACTGGAGAATCAAAGGCTTTGTTAAAATGCCTGTAAAATGCTTAATGTTTGTTTGACTTTACTAAGACAACCACCAATTTTACTGTTATGTGTAGAATGCATGTCTATCAATATTTAATCTGGAAACCTAGGATAAGATATTTAAAAGTAAGATATTGAGGGACTAAATCTATGTAAAAATCATCACATTGGGAAACACTGGGAAATCCAAGATTATGTTATAAGTCCTGTAAAATGCTTAATACCTGATAAGCTTTATCAGCTTTAAAACATCAAAGTATTCATTACTATCTGTACAATGTTCGTCTATAGGGAATTGGTCTGGAAACCTAACATAAGATAGCTTTAAAATAAGCTATTGAACACCAACATCCACGGAAAAAAATGATCAATTAAGTTATACTGGAGAATTAAATCCCTGTAAAGTGCTTAAAATTTGCTTGCTTTAATAAGACAACCACCAAATTGTTCATTGTTATGTTTAGAATGCTTGTCAATCAATAATAATCTGGAAATCTAACATAAGATATCTTAAAAGTAAGATACTGAACACCAACATCCTACAAAATAAATCGCCCCTTGTGAAAACACTGAGAAATCAAAGGCTTTGTTAAAATCCATGTTTATTTTTGTGGGTAGAACGTATGGTGGGGAGTACATGGTAGCACCAAAGGTCAGTAGCCTACAACTTTAAGAAAGAACAGTAGCCTACTTATTATATAGCTTCACTTTGGGTAAACAGCGTCACAGCTGATCAGTTTGAATTTTAGTTGGAGGGAGTAACAAGTAATTTTTTTTTTTTTTTTTTTTTTTGGGGGGGGGGGGGTGTTTGTTTACCTTGCCCATTATCGGGATATTACAGCAATATATCTGGCAAAGGATACAAAACTAGAAATAAGATAGCATGTGTCAAATGCAAGCAGAGACACAAGCCTCCAATTGTGATTTTGTGCATTAGACTCAAGGCCGTGAAGAAAAATGTCACAGGCAATGGGACTAGCAGTGACTTCAATAGGGTAGACGATGCCATGCCCAGCACCAGCAAAAGTAAGGGAACAACTAGTGTTGAGAGCTCCACATCAACCTCAGTGCATAAGACAGTGAAAAAAGTGAAACGTCCAATGAATCTGGAGGCCATAGAGAAACTGGGTAAGGTTATGGACAGATTTGATAACCTAGAAAGAAGGCTAGAGCAGCATGAAAGGAAAAGCAGCAGTGATATTTCTGTATTTTCACAGCCGTCAATGCATAGCTTGCCAAAATCAAAATCCATGCATTACATGACTCAGCAAGGGTGGAGCAAATTGGTAGCAAGTTGTCACTGCCATCTGTGGAGGATCTCTGAATGCACAGTGTCATACACGCCGAGGTAAACCGATGAATATGAATTTCCTAATATTCATGCGTCTCCCAGTGGAAGTCAATATTCATTACATTTCTGGAGTATTTATATTGCAAGCACATTTCTCCCCCCGTTTCGAAGACATATATCTCCTCTATCCGCTCTATATGCTCCAGATTTAACCTTGACCCTTCCCCCAGCAAACATTTTACTGTGCCCAGATACTTAAGAAGCATAACTATCAGTTCTGCTTTTTCCCCCACCCCTTGAGAAATTTTTTATAATAAAATCCTTTTCAAGTATATCCATAGCTTGTGACCGTTTGATCTGACAGTTTGTCATATAGGGCCATCTTCAATATAGCTCCCCACAGTGACTCAACAAGTTATTTCACCAAGACAAGCATATCGTAAGGCAAGATGTCACTTTCAGACCTCACGGGGCTTACTTGCAAATTAAATGGACCAAAAGCATTCAGGATTATAGGTCCCACCATTTGGTCCAGCTACCCACCATTCAGAATGTTTACCTATGCCTGGTCTGGGCCCTGAGGGCCTTGTTGAACTCGTGCTTACTTCCATCTAAGGCCCCACCTTTTGCTGATAAGTTTCCTCCACATGCCCAGGTCATTGATAACCACATTAGAGACGCCCTCAAATTCATTCTTCATACCAAAGGAATTGAAACCATTGGGTATGGCTTTCACACATTTAAAAGGTCTGGGGCCAGCCTTGCTTTTGACAACAATGTCCCACTGCAAAATATTATGGCCCATGGGTTATCAATAAGTTCATCTGTTTGGACATACCTCCAGAATGCTTCCTTAGCCCCTTCCGTAATTCCTTCTACTTTTGCTTCTGTTATTCCTACTCACTTTTAGTTTGTCTTGGGATTTTTAACATTCTCCCTTTGGGCCTCTAATTTTAAAGAATTTACATTTAATACCTTTAATTTATCTAACATGTATAATAAAATATGCCCAATGTGTGTTTCATTGTGTTTTGGTCGTGGATACATTAAATTTATGCTCTTTACCGGGCCTCAGATTTATTATGTGACCTTGTAAATATGACCTTTGTTTGCGAGCTTGAATCTGAATTTTAACCTCTTATGGCTTAATTAGATTGCTGCCTTACTACTTGATCATGTTTCGGAGTCCGGATTTGGAACTGGTAACTGTAACTAGCAGGGCACAGTGAGGTGCCTGCTGTGTCAGTTGTCAGGTATCTTAATCTTGTGGGTATCATTTACATGACACTTCCAGTGACCTTTGATCTACCAAACAGAATTCGGGGCACCCTCACTGAGTTCAGTTGTCATTTGAATCTTGGAAGTCAAAGTGAATGTTAGAAATTGGAAGTTTTGAAACCCACCTCTGACACACCTTTGACATACTGACCCCTGTTGATCCGGACCCCTGGGGACTGTCCACCCCCAGGCAGTTCTCCATTGTGGATTGATATAGATCTTACAGGTTTGGACTTTTTTGGCTGGCCTACCGATTTTGACATGCCAGTAACATCATTATCTGGTTACTCGGACCCCTTGACATGGTCTAATCTTGGGAGTTCGCCTTCGGGCTCGATATGAGTTACCAGATTTCTGGACTGAGGAGCCCTAAGGACCCTCTTGACAAAACTCTTCAGCAATTTTAACCTTGGAGTTCACAATTGAGAACTTTGCTGTCGTGTAAGGGTATTGAATGAAATATTCATAGTTATGAATTCTGTATAAATGATGTAACATGTCAGTTCAAAGGCTGTTGCTACAACATGCATTGTTGCACATTAAAAATTGGTTGTTACCCTCATTGGGGTGGTTTTTATCACTAAAGGCAGTTGTTATTGTATAGGGATTTATAAACTTTTCAAAAGCTTTACAGGACAGGAAAAAGTTTTCGTCTATTGCTATTCCTGTGCTGGGCCAATCCCCTCTTTGCCCAGTGGTATCAATTAACAGAATGTTGGAAACTGTTCCCAGTTCTAATATTGATCCTTTATTTCAGATCATTACATCTGGTAGACGGGCTCCTTTCACAGAAAACACTTACAAGAAACTCTGTAAGGCTTAATAGTCACCCTACTTTAACTTTTTATGCTTTTCGCAAGCTGGTATGCCCTGGGCATTTTTTTTGTAACATTTAATTGAACATGGTACATGGAAGTCGGATGCTGTCTGAAAATACATTGCCACTGATCCTGTTTCTTCTTTACCTATGTCTCGTTCCTTCTGGTTGCATTTACACCAGTAGTCCTACCCTTTTCTCTTCCCTTCTTTTTTGGCGTTTGGGGTTTCTTAGTCACCTCCCCTTTGACCTTACAGGTCATATTCACATCTTACTGAATATAAACACTCAATTAAATTTCTTTTTCTAAATTTACATTTTCATTTCTAAGCCCCTACTGACCCTTCTTGGGCTCATTTGGGCGTCTGGGAGGGGTCACTGGTGGCCGGAGGTGACTTGTGCACTAAACAAATTTTCATATTCTCTTTTTCTACCTATGTTAACTCATACCTAGTCACTGCTGTTGAATACTCATAATGCACTTGTGTAAGTTACTGTGAGCATAGAGAATGTTAAACAATCCTGGAGGAATGATTTTTAATTATTATATAGCATATGGCTACCATAATATTCACAAATATATTTGTATAATTGAAAGTGAATATGAAGAATAAATTTATATTATACCAGTTGGTCTAGTCACTGGCTGGGGACCCTTGGAAATTGAACACCAGATTTTTATCTGATACACATTGACGTTTGTTATAAAGACAATATCATTGAAATAGATTTTAGTAGTAGCAGTAGTAGGAGTAGTGGCAGTAATATTGGGGACCACGGTGGCCCGGGGATTCCAGTGGCCCAGTGGTAACACACTCGCCCGACCTCAAGTGGGAAAGCTGATAGTTGCTTGCCGTTGGTAAGCAGTTTACAGTATAAAATCTTGACCAACTGTATGCACTGGTTGCCTCTGCCTTTCTAATTACTCATCACAATATAACAAAGAAGTATTAGGCATGAGGCGAAATACCAAATAAATAAATATTAGTATTATTGTTATTATTATATGTCGCCATAAACAACAGCACTTTTAACAATATGAAAAGGTATCAAAATGTTTGTGTTATATTTTAAAGAGAACTCTAAATCTAAGATAATAACACATCAGTTATAAATCATACTACAACATTGACATTATTATACACATTTTACAATTATGTAATAAAAATAAGGTAACCCTTGGCCACAAATCCTTAATCGTCTATATGGAAACAAACCCTTTAGGGAAACTCTACACCACTCACTCTACCTAATTGGAAAGACAAGATGATAAAAGGATTAGAACAGCCTTCCTTAAGGCTCAAAGATGTACCATGTCATTTTCAAATTGTACACAAATATTTGGTTTTCTTGAAGCACTTGTATTTGTTAACAGATACAAGCCTATCAAAGAGAGCCAAAATATGTATACGAGTACATTGCATAAACTGAATCTTTATTACATAAACTGAAAGTTTTCCTCAATTACAAAGATACTCAAGCCTTTAGCGAGGTTAGGATTAGCATTTTCCTGTCCTGTTTTTTCGCTTGTTTGGACAAAATCATGAGGAGCTTACATAATACTAAGGATATTAAGGCATTGTCTTTATAAACATGCCTGACAAAACTATATATACTGTATCAAATATCTAATTAGCCAAGGATCTTGTTTGTGAAATATTATGTTTCTAAGATAAACAATTGCTTATGCAGATTTTGTTTGTGTTTATTTGTGTGTGATTTGGGTAAACAATACACCCTTTAGGAGCTGCAGGTGAAAAGTATTTGTCAAGTGGAGGTCACATTTGTGTACATATAAGCCTCACTTTCCATGTTTGTTTATTTCCTTATTTGTTTATTTCAAGTACTGGCTTCCCAGTACTGATTTCCTAACGTAGAAAGGATTTTTACAAACAATTCTTGTACCAGGAACTTTACATATATACTTACAACAGGTAAGGCATATATTTTCAATACTTATATATTACTTTATGATATAATGTTTTGATTAATTTGTACATAGAACAAGACTTGTAGAGAGCCTATTAGCATACTTTTTAGGCTTTTGTTAAGCTGTAATTTGGGTCACATCTTAAATTGGCAGAAACTGAAGTAAGTAGTGAAATCAGTTCTGTCCAATCAGGATTGCAGATACAAATAGCAACGCCTAAGTAAGAATAAACTCTCTCCTGGGCAGTCAGAACCCTAAACATTCCGGAGTCTCATTAAGGACACAGCCAGGGGTAGGCTCAGCTGGACTTTGATCTGGACACAGATCATTTTTGAGGACTGTGGCACAGGCCGATGTATAACTTGATTTTATCTCTTACAAACAAACACAAACAAACGGGTAGATATAATTCTATGAAAGTTGTGTATTGACTGGTCAAGTGCCCATGATGTAGTCACACAGTGGGTAGCACACTAGCCTCTAACTTTTCAAGCTGTGAGTTCAATTCCTGGCCAGATCTAAAGAGCGGAAGCTAGCACTTGCTTCAAGGTGCTAAATGATTGTCAGTGTAGAATCTTGAACAACTTGTATGCGCTGTATTCCTCCACCTCTTTTAGCTACCGATTGTGATAGGATCCTATACAACGTGTCACAAGAGATGTTATCCATAAATTAATAAAGATCACTGGCAATAAATAATATTTTTGGTGAATATAAAGTGATAATCTAACACAAAATCCTGAAGATGAAAAGGAAACACAATTATTAGGGTAGAATTTCCTCAGTTTTTCTGGCACTAACAGGACTTATCTATCCAGTACTGTGAGTTAAGGGACGGAAATATCAGAGTCAAGTAACTTTCTATACTTTAGTTTTACCTAATGTCAACCAGAAAGTCAAACTCATTGAAACTGGACCATCTTTAAAAATTTTGGAATTTGTTGTTTCTAGAATATGATCTGGATCTTTACCCCAAATTTAATCATGTATTTGATTGGTTAAATCCTGCCCACATGAAAACTTTGAGAAAGATCCATTCATTACTTTTATGTTTTGTACCAATTTGCTCCAATTTGGACACTAAATGGTAATCCTCAAACTTGACAATTTTAAGTACCTGCAAAAAGATAACCTTGCTAATTAAGGTAAACTATATTCTACAAGTGACCTGTTATAATAACCCTAAGTATTATAGAAATTTGAAAGGCCAACATACAATTACTCATTTGTAATTACTACCTAAAATACAGATTGGGCATCTTACAAGTCCAAGAACCAACCTAGTTGGTCTAGATGGGAAAGGCCACACATTGTCCTTGATGAAGGATACAATGCTGTGTGTAACATATAGGTCACTTGGAAGCACTTGAGGGGTGCATAACTCTGGCAAGCTACCCAAGTTATATCACCCAAATACTTATTGGAAAACGGATTGTTGAAAATTAGGGGATTTGTTCTGTATCCACAGCATTATACAGTTATTTCCTAAATTTAAACACTTCCGCCACTGGTCAGGCCCTACACACATAGACATTCCAAAAAAAGATATATTCTTTTGTGTTGAAGTAATCACAAACAGGTAGACATACAGACAAATAGACAAAGCTAAAATCTTATCTCTTCTTTAAGGTTTTTCCACCTGAACACATCTGGCGTCTCTGTGGTATCAACCTGGCTATGTCTACGGAATGATGATTACTGAATTGGACCTAGTAATGCACCTTAGAGTCTGCTTTGGCATAGATTAACCCCACCCACCCACCCAAAAACATAGAACAGAATAGACGAGCAAATGGGAAAAAAATGTAACATACTTGATGGAGGTTATAATTGGTGAACTCCTCCGCAAAGTATTGTAATTCCTACAAAGATTTTGTGAACTAAATACAATCAGCTTGAATTAAACTAAAATTGTGTTTTTCTTACTTTTCATTTCAGGAAAGACTCATCTGGGACATTATGGGTTTGCATGATATTATCAGCGAGATGATTTGGGATTACTGTGACCTGGATGAAATAGAAGGTAGATGAAAAGCAGTGACTTGCACTCTACTAGGGTTCTTGTTTTGATATTTACAAGCAGTGTACAGCCTCATACCATTATTGCAGTGTCATTACAAATCTGTCCCGGGATGCTGCTATTGGTTCACTATTTTGGTGTTGTTGGGCCGTATAGTCTACTTAGTGGAGGGAAGATTAAGCGCTATGCAAGTTCAATACGAATTATGAATTGTAAGACCTAGTTGACTTCTAATTCAGGTCTGCGTTACTTCTGATCTTGTCAAAACAGTGCAGTTTTTAGTTATTAAAACATTCTCTTCACTAAAAGGATGCAAACAACAGCACTCAGGGAGCCAATGTCCCCGTCAAGATCCAACACATCTAATATTGGCTATGAGTGCAATGGCAAAATAAAACCTTGAAAAAGTTCCTGTATCAAGACGGTGACCTGGATCACCGCCAAAATTAGATCATCTATTCTCTGTACCATTGTCCACATTTTCGAAAAATTTCGTCAAAATCAGTCAATTTGCATATAAACAGACAAACACAAACATACAAATATCAAACATATCAAACCTTCTTTGTGAAAGTAAAGAAAAGGACACACTGGGCTGGATATTTCAAATATAGTTTAATTTCTGTCTGCTTATTTCTGTTTACAGTCTCCTTTTTCCAGTGGAGATTAAGTGCTATGCAAGCTTGTTTTTAGAATTTAAATTAAGTCATATATTAAAGGACCAGTTCAAAAGTTAGAGCTGCAATTTTTAACCTACCAACATATAGCAGATCACTGATTCAAAAACATAGCTTTTTAAGCTCTATAGTGATGAGTCATCAATTCAGGTCACTGGTTTTATGTACAAATGATATTATCATGCAACAGGAAGTCTTAAGAAGGCTTAATCTATTAATTGTTTCTTGTGTGAAGTCTATCAATAATTTGAGCTAGTATCAACGCATATTTCGTCAAACGAAATCCACATTGTAACACATAAAACAAGCAGAACTAAGAATTTTCTGTCCTGGTTGGCTAATTAATAGCTGGGTGTAATTCATATCTGATTTCATGGAGACATAATCAATTGTTTCTACATTGATTGTGTCACCTTTGTCATCTGATATGTTAATTATAATATCCAATAAAAGCAGATCAGGACATAAATCTTTATGCTACTTGGAAACATTGTACATATAGAAGGTATATTTTGACCATAGTGACATGTAATTGTACACAATGCATAAAAGGGTAAACAATAACCCACTCGTCCTGGGTGAAATTTCCAGCAGCACCGAAAGTGGGAAAATGATGCTCCATTTCCAGTGTCTGATAATTTTCAGTTTACAATCTTGACCATCTAGTATGCATTGCTCTGCTCCACCTCCTCAGCTACCTGTCATAATATTACCTTATATACAATGTGTCGAAAGCGATATTAAATCTAAATCAATCAATCAATATATTTTTATTTTATTGTATTTATACTCGGCACAATATCGACCTGTACTACAGGACTCAAAGCGCTATTTAACCCATCCAGCTGTACAAGTACAGCCCGACTCTCAAGATACAGACATTGCCCTAACTGAAAGACAGAGTCTCAAGGATGACCATTTATGAACGTCCTTGAGGTTCTTTAACCTGCCACTGGGATAGGACCCAATGGCAGAGGACCACCATTTTTAGTGGTCATCCAACCCACTGTGTATCTGCCTTACCTGGACTTAAACCCACGTCCCCTGTGTTCCTAGGCAAGTATGTTACTTGTAAGGTCACAGTGGCAGATGTATTACATTTGTTAAAATCAAAGGCTTAGCTCTTATTTCTGTGGATGAAGTTTTGACGTCAAAGGTTGCTTTAATTATAATAGTTTCATTCGTCAATACAAGGTGGAGTATAACTGTACCTCACTACTGTTCAAACCTGGTCTGGATCCACATTTGCATTGCAAATCGGACATTTTTTGTGACCTTTTGGCACTGGCCATGCAATTCATGGCTGATAGTTTGTGCTTTTTAAGCACTCCTAATTGATTGATTGATTGAGTAAGTGATTGAGTGATTAATTGATTGATTGATTGATTGACCAGTTTATAATGCGACTGGACTATCATTTAAGTGGTCATCTGAGCCACTGAATCATCTGAGTGTCTGTATATACCTAGTTCAGAACTCAGTCACCCATCCAAGTACTGACCAAGCTCATTTGAACTGAACTTCAGTGTTCAGATGGGAACTGGTCAAGCTTCACCACATAGGCAGATCACTGCTTGTTCCAATTTCATAAGAAGGCTTAATCTATTAATTGTTTCTTGTGTGAAGTCTATCAATAATTTGAGCTAGTATCAACGCATATTTCGTCAAACGAAATCCACATTGTAACACATAAAACAAGCAGAACTAAGAATTTTCTGTCCTGGTTGGCTAATTAATAGCTGGGTGTAATTCATATCTGATTTCATGGAGACATAATCAATTGTTTCTACATTGATTGTGTCACCTTTGTCATCTGATATGTTAATTATAATATCCAATAAAAGCAGATCAGGACATAAATCTTTATGCTACTTGGAAACATTGTACATATAGAAGGTATATTTTGACCATAGTGACATGTAATTGTACACAATGCATAAAAGGGTAAACAATAACCCACTCGTCCTGGGTGAAATTTCCAGCAGCACCGAAAGTGGGAAAATGATGCTCCATTTCCAGTGTCTGATAATTTTCAGTTTACAATCTTGACCATCTAGTATGCATTGCTCTGCTCCACCTCCTCAGCTACCTGTCATAATATTACCTTATATACAATGTGTCGAAAGCGATATTAAATCTAAATCAATCAATCAATATATTTTTATTTTATTGTATTTATACTCGGCACAATATCGACCTGTACTACAGGACTCAAAGCGCTATTTAACCCATCCAGCTGTACAAGTACAGCCCGACTCTCAAGATACAGACATTGCCCTAACTGAAAGACAGAGTCTCAAGGATGACCATTTATGAACGTCCTTGAGGTTCTTTAACCTGCCACTGGGATAGGACCCAATGGCAGAGGACCACCATTTTTAGTGGTCATCCAACCCACTGTGTATCTGCCTTACCTGGACTTAAACCCACGTCCCCTGTGTTCCTAGGCAAGTATGTTACTTGTAAGGTCACAGTGGCAGATGTATTACATTTGTTAAAATCAAAGGCTTAGCTCTTATTTCTGTGGATGAAGTTTTGACGTCAAAGGTTGCTTTAATAAAAAGTTACTTCCGTCAAGGCAGTATAATTCTAATGACCACTTATCTGTTTGTTCCTTTGTTTGTTTGTTAGTAGAATTATGTAAATACTACTGGTTGGATCTTCATGAAAAAAGTTATTTACTTATTATTATATGCTTTTTGAGTGCTGTTATTAAGGTTTGTTCATGGCACACCCTCAGCAGGCCCCAAAAGTGTCATTTAAATCCTCGTGTGGGCTCAGCACACAAAACTACAGACTACAGGCTTGAAAAATAATTATGAAAATAGTGTTTAACATATTACCACAGAGAATTGGGCATAGTTTCATAAAAAATCTCAAAAGTTTTAACCAATATTGAGCTTATTTGTGTCTCAAATCTGTGATTTTTTTCTGAAATATTTTTTGCTAATGGTGAGAATGAAAAAAAGAATTGTTAACTGAGGCATCACCAGTCATTCAAAATGTTTGTGACTGGCAAAATAAAACAAAAAGTTATTTATTGCTTAGTTACTTCATAGAAGGATTATATCTAACTTTAATATTAACCGAAAATTAAGTATGTGAACCTTTAGTGAACGTCATATTTTAGATATAAGAAAAAACTCAGATATATGATTTTCTGTCAATCCAATTGGAATGATAGTTCTTGTGGTTACCAAAGTTCATTATAAAAGATTTATTCTACCCTTTAAAGTTGTAATGAGGTCCATTAGTTAGCTTGTTTGTGTCTATCTATCTGAGCCTATATCAGATCTGGGTCATTCGTCAATACAAGGTGGAGTATAACTGTACCTCACTACTGTTCAAACCTGGTCTGGATCCACATTTGCATTGCAAATCGGACATTTTTTGTGACCTTTTGGCACTGGCCATGCAATTCATGGCTGATAGTTTGTGCTTTTTAAGCACTCCTAATTGATTGATTGATTGAGTAAGTGATTGAGTGATTAATTGATTGATTGATTGATTGACCAGTTTATAATGCGACTGGACTATCATTTAAGTGGTCATCTGAGCCACTGAATCATCTGAGTGTCTGTATATACCTAGTTCAGAACTCAGTCACCCATCCAAGTACTGACCAAGCTCATTTGAACTGAACTTCAGTGTTCAGATGGGAACTGGTCAAGCTTCACCACATAGGCAGATCACTGCTTGTTCCAATTTCATTCACAAATATGTGTGCTTATTTTTCTTGCAGGTTTGCAGACATACGATATTATCAACAGGAGAAACAAACGAAATGGGATGTATGAATACACAATTGTGGACATGAATAAAAGGACTAAAAATGTTGTCTTGGATGGATTACTCGATTCAACCACAGACCCGCTACAAGATGTGTACGAAGTGGAATTCAAACTGGATTCTTCCAGAAAGAATGTTGTGGCACTGTGTGTGAATGGAATATGTCTGTTGAAGAGACTTTGAAGGATTATAAAGTATTTGTGGTGCTTAAACTATAGTTGGAAGGTAGTTATGAAGTTATGGCAATGACCCTAATTTTGCACTTGCACATAATTTGGCACATACCTTAGTTTAGGAACTAAATGAAGAATCTAAATTTTAGAGCCAATCAGGTGCCACAAAAAATATTATTTGTAAGTTGCATCTTGATTGGCTGTTTGTCTATTAAGGACACCAATAACATAGAAATTGCATAAGTGTCCCTTAAAAACACTCTAAAACTTTAGTTATCTGGCTCTCTATGTGTTATAAAATCAAAACAGAAGACTATCAAGAAAATCAATGTTGAAAGTTGTCCAGGGAACATTCCCAGGGGGTTGTAAGGGTATATTCATAGATAACTCTAATCTCACAACATCCGTTACATGGCAACATAAGAAGTTTTAGTATATCAGTAAGTTGGACAATGTTTAGTTGTACTTAGTTCATAGTTTTGTATTTAGAGTTATTATTTAGCAATCACCCTAAATGGCTTTCAACTGAAAGATTTGTCAGCTGTAATTAAATTTGACCATCGGAACAAGACAAAAATATTGCTTTTATAATCTATAAGGCAACTGGTTTTAATTTTGCCAAAAAGACACAAAAATGTCAGTTGTGTTAACTATTATTTCTCATTTTGAACTCTCTCTACCTAATCTAGCCTCAGTGATTACACAGAATGTAAAAAATCCGTACTTGACCAAGCAAATATAAAGTATTTACATAATTGCCTTGTTAATGTTGCTAGATTATATTATAAATTATTAACTCTATATTTTGTAACAAAAAATGACAATGACTTTACATCTCAAAGTCAGTAATGTAATGTACACTTTTTATGTATGTCTACATGTAATTGAATTCCTTGTAAATATTTAAAGTTTATATCGATAATCTAATTTTATTGTTTGTATAAGCCAGTATATTACCCCAAAATAATATAGTTGCCCTATTGATTTATTGGATACCCTTCTCCAAGAAGGGGAGGGGACTTGTGATTGCTATTGGGTCTGTCTGTTTGCATGTATGTCTGTGGACATTACTCGAAAGATATATGTCGGATCTGTGTCACGTTTTAACTGTGACTGTCTCCACCACTGGACCTGATCTGAACCTGGATTATGCATGAATCCAGGTTTTTAGTGATTTCTTGGCAATACCCTCAAGCTAGGATTTATGCATTGGCACTGCTATTTCAGTTTTGTTCATTTAGGTCTTCTCTATAGAAGAGAATTGCTTTGCAATTTTTTTTTAACTTAGAGATATTCTTCTAAAATGGCATAATATCTCTGGTAAAATTGGCTTACTATCTCAAGATATTAAATTATAATCTTGCAAAATAGAATCAATTTCCCAAACAATGAAGATACAATCTCAGAGTCAAAACTGTAAATACCTATTTAGTGTGACATGGGTAAGAAAAAGGAAAATGTGAATTTTAACTTCTGTTTCTGGTTCTGTTAGCATACCTATGTGTATGTGTGCACTAACCTTAAGTCAAACTGAAGTCAAACATAGAAAAGATAGAACTCCAAATCATGCATGTTGTATCCTATGGTTACTGCTCATAGAGTATAAACCATTCTGGATGTTACCCTAATACCTGTTCACACCTTTTCCAAGTTTGTAACACCACCGTTATCAAATACTGATTTTACTGATAAAGTGAACAGTTTTGTTTCTTTTTCATTTTTTCATTGGCATATAATCAATATTTTGTAATGTTCAGGTGACATATATTATCTATTTACATTGTATGTATTCCATGTATATAACACAAGCTACCTGTGTCAATGTTTATATATTTATTTAATAAAATCTCAAAACAATTTACATTTCTTTTTCCCAATTTCAATGCCTTTACAGATTGGAACCTGTGACCTGTCACACCTTAGACATATTTCCATGTGATTATGTTTTCCATGTATGCAAATTGTTGCGCATACTTTTTATCTTTAATAGACAAAATAGAAATGTACTGTTACATTTAATTATATTTAACTGATATTTCAATGACGGTACAAAGGTTGGATTCAGACCCAAGAGCCATTACGATTTAAACCCAGAACCTGAAGGTGAAAGTTTAGCTGTAGGTCAGGTCATTGCAGACAGGCCCAGATCCAAAGGTGGAACTTCAATTAGTTACAGGGCAATGATAATGATTCATACAGATAACCCAAACATGAAAATTCAGCTGAAGGTCAGGGATTATATAAAAGGTCAATATTTTAGGATACAGCAAGAGACACATTTTAGGATATTGTTTGATGTTATTAGAGCTGTACAGAAGCAGAGTAGAATTTTAAAATGAATAATATTTATTTTAAAATGTATCCACACCCTTTGTTTAGGGGTGTCATAATTGAATATATTCCCACAGCGAAATCCTTTTTTCTGCCACCGTCAAAAGCGGAAGACCCAGAGTATTGTTGTCATGTCCATTTGTTTCTCTGTTTTGCTTCACTGGGTCCTATTTTTAAACAATGGGTCTCCCAGTTTATTATATAGATTCCTTATTTGTAAGCACAAACTCCAGCAAGGCATGCACTTCTAGAGCTTACTCTTTTTTTGTTTTTGTTTCTTTTCACTGGTCCTTTGTGAGTTGTGGTGTGTCCATCTCATCACTGAAGTCACACAGCAATGGGCTAGGATAGTACTTGGATAGGTGACTGTCTGAATTCTAGGCCAAATACAGGATATTTACGATGAAGCAATTGTTTTGGTAACCAGCCTTTCATAAATTCTGGTGCATTACTCATGTCTCTGATGGCTTTGCAGCTCACGCATGTAGTCCAAAAAGACTTTCGGCCCCCTTGTTGTTTATCCATTTCCTGGCCTAATTTTGCAATTATGGCACCCATAACTAAACACAACTATCCTCTGGGTCTGTGTTATACTTTCATACAAGATGGTGTGTGCCCCTGGCTTGTTCCTACTTAAAGCAGATCTGAACCCAAAGTGGGACTTCAGAATTGTTTAGGGTTTCTTGGCAATATATGGATTCCTGAGCGAGTGTTTGTTTTCCCATAGCCACTGCTTGTTTGTATTTTGTTTTTATGTTTTACTTTTGTCTGACTAGTATTTTACAACCAACACCACATTGATTAATTACAGCTTAAGCTAACCCTTACTTCAAGTATTCAAGGTTATCCTAACTTGCTAAGCTATGTTAATCAACATTTTTACAACTACAGGTCAACTACATATTTACGTTGCTGGGTTGCTGAATTATGACAATTAACCCCATTACCTACTAAAAATTGACTAAAATAAGAATGACATCATACTAGGTGGTGCAAGACCCTATAAAACACAAAAAAATGTAAAGGTTGTGTTTATTTGGATGTCCATTTAAATGGTGGTCCTCTGTCATTGGGTCCTACCCCTAGTGGCAGGCTAAAGAACCCAAGGGATATTGATAAATGGTCATCTCTGAGTCTCTGTCTTTCAGTTAGGGGAATGTCAATCACTTGAGAGCTAGGGCTGTACTTCTACTGTCAGTGTGGGTAGAATACAGCAATGTAATACATATTGCACTTTTTTGTAGTGAAAGATATATAAAAGGAAAACTTCTTGAATGAAATATACAGAAAAAAATATATCACAAATACAGATGACAATATTAAATGAGGACGAAATAAGAGTATTATATTGTTCATCTTTATGAGTGATATATTTTTCTGCATATGTCTGATGAGTAATGTTTTACTTCATTATCGACAATTTTGTATAATTTATGAGTTAAATAAATCCATATTTAAATAAAGAATGTGAAAAAAGGCTGTCTTTTATACAGTGATACTAATGCATATAAAAAATCTTTAACTTGCAAATTTTTTTGTATAATTAACTTGAAAATAATAAGCGCAGATACAGTACCCAATCCTGTTTTACTGAAGAAAACAATTGAAAAGTTTTGTAAAATCAGTACAGAAATAACAAGCAATGGTGATTTATATGGAATTGTGGGCTATATTCAGAAGATACGTCTAGATTTAGGTAAAAGTTGAAGATTTGTTTTTCAAAATTAAAGTCTTTTTGAGTTGGTTCATGTGATATAATATTGGGTATGTTAAGACATGTTCTATCAAATTACTTTCAACTAGATTATTAAATCTTTTCTTTGTTGATAAATAAAGCTCGTAATAACATTGTTTTGACAGAGCAAATATTGAAGGTGATGCTTATACATCCACCACTGCAATAAATACCTTGGCATTAGAAGCCAGCTATTATCATCTTTGCCAAGAAGATATTATTTTCATTACTGCTTGTTTTTATTTTTAGCAAATTGTTAGCAAGATTGTGCAAATACTAGTGGTTGGATCTTCACGATTACAAAATAAATTAGAAGAGCGGTCTTGGTCCAACTTAGATCCAATGAATTTTTGAGGGTGATCCAGATCACTGTCTGGATACAAAAATTATCTGATTTCCCCATTTTCTTGTCATTTCATGTCTGAGCGAAGGTAGGTGCTCTGTAAGTGCTCTTGCTTGTTTTATGTGTGGTACATAGACAACGAACAGACATGAAAACAAAACCTCTTTGTTAGGTTTAAGGAGGATTTTGCAATGATGTCATGCCGAGTTATTGTGTGTGGCTGTAGCATAAGGTTACACAAGAAAACACATTGGGCCACAGTGGCAGAGTGGAAACACTCTCGCCTCCCACCTCTGACATCAAAGTTTGAATCCTGGCCTGACCGCAATATTGAAAGCTGGTAGTTGCTTGCCGTTGGTCGGCAGTTTACAATACAGAACCTTGACCAACTGTATGCACTGGTTTCTTCTGCCCATAAAACTACCCGTCGTGATATGACCTATACTATGTGTTGGAAGCAATGTTAAAATCCAAATTAATAAATAAATAAAAAACCGAAGAATACAACATAAATTAAACGAAATCAGAAAAAAAATGAACAGAATCAATATTTTTGCATATCACATCAACAGTGATGTGAAACTGTCATAATTTTAAAACTTGCATATATTCAGAAAGAATTACACAAGCAGTAGCCATCCTTGTACACTGGCATGAACTGGATGTTCTCTAAGAAGACGTTATTGAAGATTGTAAACAGATGTCCCCATACAGGTAATGGCGGATTGGAAGTCATTAGAACATAACGGGCTGTAGGTACAGTGTAGCAGGAGTGGCAGCGACTGAAATACAGGAGTAGATTATGTAAAACTAGAAACATGTAATACACAGACATTTTCCTGCCTAATAATTTGCTATAAAAGGGAGCATCGTGTAAACAATGAAATCTTTAATATTTCTATATAATTTCAATATAGCACGTAAAAATTAGATAGAGAAGTGTCTGAACAGTAAGGGTATATTGTGTGAAATAGAATCGTGTATGTAGAAATTATATAGAAAACTGTCTGAATTATAAGGGTTTATTGTATTACATAGAATTGTGTCTATAGAAATTGTATAGAAAACTGTCTGAATCGTGTGGATTCCTTGTTATAAGTAGACTCGTGTATATAGAAATGATATGGAAAATATCTGTGCAAACTTGCTAACCACTAGGTCACTGAGGACCTCAGATACATACAGGTAAACATACTTTAATGACAATGTTAGCAATTCTAATCTAATCTACTGCTTTGCAAGTGCAATATCTTCCCCACAAAGGGGAACTCAGTGTGCTAATTAAACAAAATCATTATCATAGGGAGAGTCGAGGGGCACTCAAGGTCAGTAATCCAGGATGGTGGGTGTGACCAGGAGGGAAAAAAACTAAGTTGGGAAACTAGAGCTGAAGAGGTGGGTTTTGAGGTGCTTCGTAAAATTCATTCAATTCTGTAAAGAGATTAAAGAGGTATTTTTGAAAAAATCTTTTTTTTTTGGCATTAAAATCTATGCAAAAATGGCGGAAAAATATCAAATTAAAAATGTCAAGATGAAGTGTTTTCATTTACTGGTGCCCCTTGCTCTGAATAATTACAATAAGTCATTCTTTTGATTTTTTATATATATTTGTACTTATGTTATTAATAATTATGAATAACAAAATCATGGATAATAAATATAGAAAATATAACCCTTCTGTAGTATATCTGTAGACTTTATCACTCGAAAACAAAAGATGACATCCTTTCCTATGGACTACAGACTGTATTATTCTTTTTACTTGTTATAAAAATTTAAAAATATATTATCCAGTCAATGCAATATTTTCTGGAAAATAGGGGGAATATATATTTCCTCATATCTGACAGCTCTCCATATTTGAGTGTTTTTGTGAAATTTGCTTGGAAAACATTGAATTAACTAGAAGGCACTCTGCCAAGGCCCAACACCCCCAAAAATTGCTTTTGGTGAAATGATAAAAAATCCTTAAAAATTCCTTGATCCACACAATCTAATCAATTCCTTGTGCCAAGACATTTCCTAAAAATGTCATAAATATCCGTCCATAACTTTTTGAGTTATTTTGCAAACAGAGAAACACTTAAATACACCAACTATACAGCACTCCTTAGTTTAGGTAAAAAGTGGATAATAACAGTAAAACATTTCTCATTACACTTATTCAAAAACATATATTGCTCATGAAGATACGACATTTTTTGTCAATGTCATATGTCAATTTAAAAACTTTTTCTCATGCTAAATCATGTGGTCCAAATGTCCTGTAATACATGACTTTTATGCACCAAAAGACTTAATTCCTAAAAGGCTGAAACTTAGCCTTGCTCCAAGTCTTTAGTTTTGTATCCATCGGTAATCTGAACAGTTAAATTTAAATTGGCAACTTACAGGAGTTCATTATACCACAAGCATTCTGGAGTAAGGGGGATAGCATCTGAAAAAAAGACAATTGCAAGGGCTGTCTGTTTTTTTATCAAAAGTCATACAGCAATCATATATTACACAAAGACAAAAGGACTTGGTGAAAGTCTAGTTGAAACTAAAACAACAGACAATACTTGACCTTGACCTACCCGATACAGTTGGCCTCCTGATATAACTGCCGGTTAATTGGTGGATCTTGATAGATGTTTCTGAACCACACAGGATACCAAGCCACCCTATCTAACACCACCACATCAGTGAAGGGAAGTTCTACAGTCCCACTAAAACAAGAATAGTAATTACAAAAACGAAAGTAAATTAGTTTAAAGTTTCCAGATACTGCTGGGGCCACGTTGGAACAGTGGTAGCATAAGAGCCTCTGAGAACACTGGTTCAAACCCCGGACCTTATGTGGAAAAGTTGGTAGTTGCTTACCGATGGTCAGCAGTTTACAGTACAGAACCTTGACCAACTGTATGTTGTGTGCAGTGTTAAAAGTGACATTAAAACCCAAATAAATAAACAAATACTGCTTGATTTTCACAATTTGTTACACTATAAAAGGTAAAGTACATTGATGTGACTTGCTTTAAAACCTGCAAGCTCCAAATGGAAGGAGAGAGGGTATTGTTATCATGTTTGTTTGTCTGCTAGTTTTTTCTCCATGCACAGAACTTGAATCCTTTATAGTAGATTGGGGCGATATTTTTAGACCAGGTGGGGTCTCTCCTGGCTCAGTCCACCTACAAGATAATATAGGAATAAATGATATATCTGAGTGTTTTATGATGGTTTTAAAATATCAATCTCCTACATTAAACCCATGAAGCATACTGAAATGACCAACAGAACGGATTTTAGGGTATCTAAACCTTTCCCCAAATTTATTTATCTCTTGACAGAAGTAATAATCTCTGCCTGTAAATAGAATTTAAAATCAAAATACTGTTAGACTGCCTGTAGCTACTATAGCTATATTTAAAAGCAAAAAGACATGTTTATTTCATTGCTTAACAGTTTAGAGAAAATTGCGATAATAGAAGAACTGTTATAGTTTTATTCAATACTTAAATGTTATTTTATGCTCATTTTTCGAGATATTCTTTACTTATATGCAAATATGCTTTACTGGAACCAGCCCAAACAGGCTTACGAGACTTTTCAACCATTTTTCTTAGCTGTTATTCTAATCTAATTTTGGAAGCTCAAAACTTTCATTCCCAACTGCATTACTGCATGAAACAATATTTTGTCTTTCAAAAAACATACTAGATTGTTATTTGAAAAATAATTTACCTTTGACATTTATGTGCTATTCGATTTCCAACAAATATTCTGCTGCTTAAAACAATTAAAAATGTTATTTTTGTTTACACATTCTCTGATCACATATGTCAACAGCTGTTGGACCCTCTTTTGCTTACAAAATTTTACCTGGAACAACATAGTCCCCTTTTGCCTCTGTTTGGTGGCCTCCATGTTCGGTAATCAGTAACATCTGTGGTTAAAACCGAAGGGGTGGTTGTGTACGTAGTCGATGTCATGAAGGTACTCAATGTCCTCGAGTTCCTAGTTGTAGGCACATCTGTTTCAGTATCATGCTGCTTGAAGACATTGTGAAACATGATATCCCAAAGACTGCTCTCCAATGCTGTGATGTCAAGACAACTGGTAGTGACAGAGGTTTTACAGAGCCAACATTCTGTTGAAATGAAGTAGAAGGTAAAACAAAAATAGTTCAACCTTAATCGTTTTGACACTGTTTTTCGATAGGTTCAAGATCAATCAATAATTACTCCAAGTTTGAAATCAATTTCAAAATTGAATATTTCTATTTGAATATTATTTTGAAGTAATTATTGAGAACTTTTTTAACAAAATTTTTGTATTTTATAATTACTTAATAGAGCTTAGAGTATGACTTATACCAAAATATATGCTGATGTTTCAAAGATCTTCAAAGTACTTCAGACGTGCTATGGTGATGTTAAAATGAACCAGTTAAAATTTTAAAAGATCATTTCTGTGAATTAAGTTTGAAATAATTGATGCATTTTTTGTGAGAAACACATTTCAGTATTTATCGAGATGGAAAGACAAAATGAAGTTGGCTATAAATAGTGATACCTAAACTATTGATAGATGTGTTTATAAGCTAATGCAATGATACATTCACACTTCTGCAGACAAACGACTCTGATCTTAGCCTTCCTCAGGTTGAAGTAGGGACACAATAAAAATAGGAAACTTGGTGAAAGTGAACAACAGTATCATTATTGGTTTGTGACATCACAATGGAATTTTACAGCAATGTGTCTATATTTTGTGACATCACAATGGAATTTTAGAGCAATGTGTCTATATTTTGTGACATCACAATGGAATTTTAGATCAATGTCTCTATATTTTTGTGACATCAATTTATTATGATTGTTTAATCAATCAATCACTTGTTGTCCAAGTGCTTAATCTCTGTATCTACAGATTCTAAGGCACACCATCTAGTTCGTAAGGCATAAATCATCAAGACATTAGACATGTTCCAAGTCGTACCCAGGGAGGCGATCCGGTGTTCGGTAGTTAGAAGCTATGGTGGAAATGATTTCTGAAATAGTTAGTTTTTTAGTCGACTTTTGAAACAATTGTTCTAAAATAATAGAAGTGTATCACTTACATAAGACAAGCTTGGGTGGAATAACAGTGACAGTTTTGTGGAAGTAAGAGTAACAGTAAGCAACAGTACTGCGAAGGTTGGACGATACATAATTAGCAACTGCAGTACCACAGTTCGGTTTCAACAATCTCCAGTTTCCTCTGAATTCTTAGGAATTTTATGATTGATCTGATTTTCTTTATTCATGTCAAGAGTCACAGAGACACCAAGGCCAAGACAAGAAACATCAGCTATTCTATTCAACTGTCATTCAAACCACACTCAAAGAAAGCTAAACCAAAAAGCCTAATTCTAATTTGAAATTTGAAACAATAGAAATCCACAAGAAAATTGCATGAAAGTGGTTTCCTATATTGTTTATAGTGCTCTGAAATCTCCTCAATATTTGTTACTAATACAAAGTGAGATTCCAGTCCAAAATACCTAACTGTTTTGTTTTCAGTTGTCCATGATCAACTTTGATGTGACACTGTAAACAAATAAGTACCTTAAAAGCAGATTTTTTTAATGTTCCTAATATATTTTAAGCACTTACCTTTAACACAAGGAAAACATGAGTTTTTAGTTTTGTACAAATACAAGATTTGCTGGAACTGGCTGTACAGAAATGAATCCTTTAATTGACATTTTGAAACTCTGGAAGGTCCTGAAACACAAATATTTCCAAATACAATATACAGAAGCCTCTGGCTGCCTTTTTAAGGATGTCTCTCTCTCTGAGTCTCGAAATTCAAAGGATCACTGTTTTAAGCATAAACTCTTACTGAGGTTCACTCTTCTAGAAATCACTATGTTATTTTTCTGATTAAGCGCAAGTCTCACTACAGATTTTTTTTCTTGTGTGTGTGTGTGTGGGGGGGGTCTCATGAATTGTGACGTATCATGATGAGTACCTGACTCATCACTGATGGTATGTAGCATTGGGCTAGGTTAGTACTTGTATAGGTGACCTCACGAGTTCTACCCCAGGTATGGGATGTATTTGATTCATAATTTGTTTCTGTCACCAGACTTTCACTAGCCATATCTCAGATGGCTCTACAGTTTCCACATATAGACCAAAACACTTCTCAGTCTTGTTTTATCCCTGAACTCTCATAAATTTCAATGCACTACCCGTGTTTCCAATATCTGTGCAGTTCACGCATGTAAACCAAAAGAAATTTCAGCTTTTCTTTCAGCACCAACTCATTTTTACGAGTCAGTGACTTGTACACACACTAGTTTGTAAGTGGTATAAAGCAGTTTATAACTGAAAGCTACATGTGATCCAATTGATGTCCAGTTGTTATGAAATTGTATGCATGAGGTTTTAAGTCATAGCTATAAATGACTTACCCAGAGGTTCAAGTAACCCATAGATGCAAGACAAACTAATAAGTACAAGATACTAACTATTACCTACTTGATTATAATTATAAATAGCTAACTTACAAGTACGTCATCCTAACTCACAAATATGAGTTACTTACTCATAAATGCATGTTCAGTATTCATAAAAACACAAGTTAATAACCTATAGATGCCAAAATGGTACATAAATGCCAAAATGGTACATAAAATTTAATTTTAACAAGCAGAAGAAAGATGTATTTAATTGTGGCAGTGGAGTTGCGGTCTCGGTAGTTTCAATATTTAAACGGCTAATAATTAAAGGAAAAATAGTGGATTTCGAAAGTTGGCGGGAATAATAGACCACAAATGGTAATTACAATGAACATGGTCAGTGTCAAGAGTTAAGGTGGGAAGTAAGGTTGTTTGAACCTACTTCTTTGGTGGAAATGGCCGCCATCTTGATGAGAAGATAGAAGTTGTGTGTTTGAATAATAACAGTGATATCCTTGTGGGCAGTTTGAAAGTTGGTGCAGGTTGGTTGATTTGTTCCTTCTTCAGCATTGCAGTCTAGTCATCAGTTCATGATGGATGAAAACGACCTCAACTCAAGCCAGTTTGTGAGGAAAATGGCCAGTAATAGATGAAATATTTGCTTCTCAGCTTATTGGGAAGTCGAGTAGTCTTTTTATCCAATAATGGATGTAGACGATCTCGGCTTTCACCAAAGCATCCTGAATGGCAGTTTGCACTGCTTTGTCACACCCTGGCCATGGTGGGTACTTGGACTGATGATCATTTCCTTTCCTTCCAGTCTTCATAGCAATCTCATTTGCTTTGATGGTAGACTTGGTAGTACAGCTTAATGCACAGGTTTCATCACAGAAGTTAAGCAACATTGGCCATGGTTAGTGTGTGGATGGGTGACCATTTTCCATTCCCTCATTATCAGATTGAATAAGTGTAGTCTTCATGTCTTTAAATCTGTTTGGAAAGGAAAGAAGATATTTCACTTTATCAGGATCACAGGGATACAGCTTTCTGGATACAGCTTTCTGCCATTTTTAAGGTATGGTTACAGAAGGTTTGTCATCCTGGAGTTATGCACATTCAACAGTCGGGTTAACAGACAGTTCTGTGATAATCAAATTGTCAAGTACATCCACATGTTGAAGTATTTCCTGAACAAGGAAAACAAGCTTAGTGAATCATGGCAGCTAGTTTTCCTCAAATGCTACATAAAGGAATATAACCCCAGTAAGAATGTGTATAAGCCTGGGATTTTTAACAGCATTTTTATTGTTGCAAAACCAGGCTATTGAGGGCTGGTTAAAGTTTTAGTGTATTTTACTAGCTTATCACCATGCAGTTCTTTCAGAGTGGTAGAAGTATGCAGTGATACCATTTGTGAGGGGGATTGGTAGTTGTAATAGACTTATAAGATGGCCACTTACACATCCTGTTAATAAGATATAAAAATCTTCTGTGGCAGGTCATATTGGGGCAAGTCCATTCCCTTCAGTTTGCTACAACTCTTCATTTTCTTCAAGTATATGTAGCTTCTGGCTATTTCAGGTCTATCACAGTAGATTATCTGGCTGTACTTGGAATAGGTGATCATGTTTGGTGGTTAACTTTCGAAAGAATTAACCCCAATTCAGCAGTGCTGGTTTACAGGTCCAATCTACACAAGGGGGTTGTGTCCCTAATGTTATAAAGGGGTTACCCTAGTAAGAAATTGTGAGTCTACAAAGTTTTTGCTAGTCACTCTTATGATCCTATCCTGTAATCCTAAATAGTCCTAATGGACAGATTACACAGGACAGAATCCATTGGAAGTTTATTTAATCTCTATACATTCCATTTCCTTGTTTAGAGATTTTGAAAAGGCATTTAACTTGGTGGACTGTCCAAAATAATGTCTTTATATTGTCTCTCTTGCATACATAAGAATGCAATTTCGAATGTTATCTTCCTTCATTCAGGCAAGGTTGGCATTCAATTCCAGGATTCCCATAGTTTGCATAGGGTTCTGTGTATTGTTAGCATTATTCAGTTCTATGAAGGATTGAATATGCTTCTTTTAAAGGCATTTGGAATTCATTGGAAATATCCAAATCTTTAGACATACAAATTCCTTGTTAGGAGATCATGAAAAGGCTTGTGATTTGGATAAATGTGTAGTAATGTGTGTATAAGATCACCATCTTTTGTTATGCAGGTGTATCCATAAGGCTACCTAATGCTTTCTGCAGGTATCTTAGTATGGTGGTTGGACAGTTACATAATTACATTGTATATATGTTAGGGAATGAAGCAAGAAAGTGGCTGCTTTCAGTTAAGTCATTGTTGTATGTGTTCTCATTGGTGCGGAGGTTTATGTCCTGGGGCAATTCCATACCAATTTTCCTGAAATGTTGCCAATGTAAGACTGTTTAACCATCATGCATTACTCAAGCACCAAATAGTGTGTTGACATTGGTCCAAAAGCATAGGATTTTATGATGGAACTTACATTTATGTCATGATAAACAGCAAGTTACCTCTGTATGTCCCATCTCAATGCAGTTTACATAGTGTTGAATATTTCCTGGGGAATATTGACATTTATGATTGCTTTTTAGCTATCATCCTCAAGTTGCTTCACTGAAAGACTTTATGGAATGATAGTGATAGCAGGAGTGAATGGCTGGGCATGGTTAGTGTTGGGTTGTGTTACAATCATTCCACAAAACCTTCTCTGCTCCTTACTCCTTGGAAAATCTCATCAAGCAAGCTTACAGTCTGAGAGTTTCACCACATCCATTAATTTCTTATTCATTATGTCTGGTATCTGGCCATATTTCAGACTTAGCTTTGGAACTCTCATTTGCAATGGCAGACAGAGTTCTAGCATATTTGTGAAGATAAGTCTTAGCTATTACTTTAGAGAGACTTATAGAATTGGGTTTGATGCCCATGGGTTGTCTGCTCCTTATACCTCGGAACTATCCTCGAAAGTCCGTTAAGTCAGATTTTTCCATCAGATTCCACATAATTCTAAGCCTAATATGTGTATTCTGGGCAAGAGGTTCTTACTTGTTTCTCATGTAATTCAGTATTTTTTACATGCTGAAATACATTTTCTTTTATGTTTCAATGATTTTGCAGTTGAATTCTGGTGTTGAGCTATAGAGTCTGCCTAGCAGAGATTAAGCTCTATAAAGTACAGATTCTGATTGTGGAATCATAAGCTTCAGACTGGGATATTTCTTGTTTTGCTGTTGAAAATAGATTATTTCTCAGTTTTTTACCTCTCAGCCTTATTTTGAGGTGAAGGAGAAGTTAAGTATTTATGTACAGAAGTTAAGAAATTGGAATCTATTTCAACTTTCTTATCTTGGATAATTACAGATAAACCATCTTGTATATCATCTTATAAGTTTAAGAATCATTAGAATATCTTCTTAGATTCTTCTTAATGTATTAGATACATTTTGTGGAAACTAGTGCTTGGTTTCAGTCTTTGAAGTGTTAAACTTTGTCAAAGGCTTTTGCCAAGGATGTATACTTTTATTGTGAGAGATGGGGAGTATACATTCACAAAGGGGCTACTTTTGTTGGGTTGTAATTTCAGCCCAGCATGTTGTGTAATTGCAAAGTAGGTACAGTCATAATGGCTACTTTATCTCTTACTACTTCATTTTAGCCCACAACTCCTCAGAAGGATTGGAACTTAGTTTCTGGCAAGTCATAACTTAGTTACTTTTGTCTAGTTAACTAAGTTTTTTGATTCACTTAGTCTAATACTTTTCCTTACAAGAATGTTTGGTTTTAGTATTGGGGCTTTGGATGTAAGATTAGTTTCTGACAATTTATAACTTACATAGGTTATTTTTTGTTTAGTTAACTAAGATGACTTTGGGATCACTTAGTCTAGTACTTTTCTTACAAGAAGGTTTTGTATTAGTACTGTGACTTTGGATAGAAGATAGTTTTCTGACAAGTTATAAACTTACATTGGTTATACTTTGTTTAGTTAACTAAGGTGATTTATGTATCATTTGGTCTAGTACTTTATCCTCAAAAATTATCCTGGATATTGGTACTTTGGCTTGTTGGTTTCAGCCTACTCTTGGTGTGTCAAAAATTTAAACCCACCACCAGTATGGTTGTAATCAAGCACTAGTGAGGATAAGGTAAGGGTATTTTACGCAATAAACTGTAAAAATTTTATTGTAATTTAACTTTTTGCAAATTAAATACTTACCTCATCCTCACTAGATTCAGATTCCTGCCCATCAATCCCCACATATAAATTTTTGATTTGGTACTCCCAAATTAAAATATGAACTATAAAGGGGAACTAGGGATGCGGCGCATGCGCAGTTCACATATGCGCAGTGCACTAACAAGAATATTTCTTTTTAAAATATTCAAGTTGGTCGTGGATGTTTGGGGTTCTACATCACTTTCAACACTCTGCAGGACATATCACGATGAGTAGTTGGAAGGGCACAGGAAACCAAACCCTGGCCTCAGAGGTGGGAGATGAGAGTGTTACCACTCTGCCACCATGGCCCCTGAATACTTAACAAAGATTCCTTTTTACACACAGTTAAGTTTATGGGGTATTGAATTTGAAGTTTTACATACATTGGGATAAATTGCTTTCTTGTTCCACTTCTAGCTGCAGCTATCATCAGTTAAGCTATTGTATCTCTTGAGTGTCTATACGAGGGCTGTTCCATTATAACGACACTGCTTTGCGATCCTCTAAATTGTCAGATTGGTAAGTACATGTTATTCATTGCAACGATCTTAAGGCTATTGTAAACCCATGCTGTACATAACTTACAGGAACTTGGTGATATGTTCCCATTTGGAAAGGATCACAAGTCCACCGCCAACAGTTTATGAGAATATTAAACTATTTGAAATTATCCCAAACTGCTAGCAATCCTTATCAGATTTTTATCACTCTTAAACCTATCGCACACCTATCCTTTCACTCACAAAGTTATATTTTTTACCTTACACCAACCTTAAACCTATCCTCACACCTGTAAAGCAATCTTTTCCATCTTACAGTGATCTTAAACCTATCTTAAACTTATCCTTTTTACCTTAACTCGACTTTTATGTCTATTGTAAATTTTTGGAAACCTTTGTGTTGCAATCTCTTTATTATAAGGATGAGATCTTAAACCCCATAAAATCTCAAAATGAAAAAAAATACTCACTGATTCTTTCCCTGCTGGTTCTGGGCAAACAATTCATTCACGAGTCACATGAGTAATCTAGTGCTACTGGAACGTATCCTTTCATAAGAAATATCAGTAACAATAATCTCCAAAACATATTTATATATTTATCCACCATATTATGTCATGAACTTCTCCCTGTTTAAATGTGGAAAAAGTCATCTTTTATTCAAATTTCCACAGGAGACAATTTCTTGACGTAAGAGTTAACACATGTCTTTATGTTCTCAGGCAAAAAAAAATCAATAAAGAGAAACTTAAATAAGAAAGGACATTGTCAGGATTATAAAATAGGTAGAGGTCCTTGTTGTGACCATAGTGTATGTCTTCATACACACGAACAGCGATCAACCATAGATAGTTTATGCCATATGCTTTATCAATACTGACAAATAGTCAGAGAAACTGCCAACTATTTTTAAACATGCATGTATTTACTAAAAGTAGGAAAAAGCTATGACAATTGAATAGTTACTTGCAACAGCTAAAAAGAATTTCCTTAAAAGCCAAAAGTTAACCAATATTAATTGTTAGCAAAATTTTAATGCAAAAGAAGACATATATAATTACAGACACATCTTATCACATGAATAATACATGTAAAGCAATTTGTTTTGAAATCTCCAACCAAAACTCTCACAGTTTGTGCAAACTTTATATGTGACTTATAATTTGGTGTTGGCAAATGTCAACATAAAAACATATAATTGAACAAACATGAACAATTTTAGAGTAGTATATAATTTGATACTACATTCACACTTTCCTGATATAACCACATTTCTGTACATATAAGGTCAGCTTTTGGATCTTCAGAGAAAGTTGTCTGGAATACTGTAAACTGTTTAGTACTATTGGGAACAGAAAATCTTATGAAAGGTACTTTCACCTAGTCCACCTGGACTACAGCACATAGTGAAACTAATTATTACTACTCGGAAATTTGATTGATTGATTGCTACTCGGGAACTTGATTGATCGATTGATTGATTGATTGACTGACTGACTAATTGATTGACTGATTGATTGATTGATTGATGTTTAACATCACTTTAATACATTGCATAGGTTAAATCATGGCAGGAAATTGAAGGGATGGAGGAATGTATACTAGTTGATCAACATTCTGTACTGAAAACTGTCATTGCACACTGGCAAATGACTACCAGCTTTCACATTCAAACCCTAGACCTGAGTTAGAGGACAGTTTGTTACTAACTATACCATGCACCAACTTAACATGATAGAAATAAAATTAGGATAATGCTGTCATTGATGTACTGGTGAAATGATGAAGTACAACCTTTAATGTAGAAATAAACTATGTATGCATGGACTTTATTGGCGATTCAATCACAAAAATAACCTGAAATAAAGGACGAGGGCCGATCCTACAACCATGTTCGTAGATTGGAACAGTGGACATTTGTTTCTCTATCGTTTGAGTTGTTTGGGCGACCCAGGTGTCAGTCCTCCCCCCAAGGCAACTTGAGTTAGTAAGTTCTATATGAATTATAAAGAGTATGGATACCAGTCTGAAAGTGCTACAAGTTAACGTTTGTGACACATTTCTGGGTCCCTAGAAACCTTGCTCAGTTTCTAGGCGCCCAGACATGACACTTTAATTTCATTGGTTCCCCCTTCTCACCCCTTCACTTCTTGGCTTCCAAGCTTCAGCTTGAATTTGATACTTGAAGGATGAACATTGAAAACTTATTTCTACTGTTTTTTTAGTCTTTTTATTCTGTTTTAGTATTTTAACTTGTATATATGTGAATACAGGACGGTTTTTACCCTGTAACAAGTCTTTTACTTCATAATTTGAAGTTTGTGGAACATGTTATCAGAGGACTAAGTGAACTGTGCTGAACTGTCATTGTATAAGATACATGATCATCGTGTCAACCTCAGGCTTTGTCATTCAGAGAACAAAGGGATGGTCTACCCTATGTTTTTAGTGCATGGTTCGCCATGCATAGCCTATTTCTGGTCGATTAAAGCCTGTTTTTGACCTGTTGAGCATGGAATCTTAGGCCTTTGTGCCTTTGTATTTGCTAGTTACAGAGACAGAGACTTAATATAATTATAAAACATATAAAATAGTCATTCAAGTGAACATTGAAGATGCCAGATCACAAACAATTGTGTAAGTCATGTAAAACGAGACACCTGCCTCCAACAGGGAAGAAGTGCCAGTATATGAAGACACAGCTTTCATCTGATAATGAACTTTTACGAGATGCTGCCGCTGCAGGACATAGTCCTGCCACTCAACCTCAGGGGACACATGAGGGCAGACAGCTGTTGCAGATGGAAATCCTTCAACAGTTGAAGAAGGTGACAGAGCGACTGGACAAGGTAGAAGATCGGATGGAGGCGTCAACTACCAGATCAACACCCAAATCTGAGTTAAGTAGTGACAGTTTCCTTCAAAGTATCAAACCTGTTAAAAAACATAAAAAATCCAAAGTTTTCACTGATTCCTCCTCAGATGAAAGTGATAGCCCCAGTATAGAAATGCTTAGATCTGCAAAAGAAAGTTGATAAAAGGTTGCAAGAGTTAAACCAAAGTTCACAGGCAACAGGTAAAGAAAGTGCTAAGTTCAAATCCTTGAGAGGTGGTAACACTGACGTACAGGTCAAGCATAAAGTAAATTGGCCACATGAAGCCATCTTAGGGGGAGCCACAAGGCAACATATGAATTATGATCAGCTCTCATTGACCCAATGGGTTCAGTGTTTCTGTAGGAATGTTTTGGAAGAAAGGGATGGGGGGCATAAAGACATTATGATTTCATACTTATCAGATTTGATGGAGGATGCCACGGATTTTTCCTTAAATTAAAGCTTAAATTAAATCCTGACAAGACAGAATTCATAAAGATTGGTGATGATCAAATTAGAAGTTCCCTGAAGTCATCTTTCCCAGTGAGTTTGCTTGGCAACACCATGGAACCAGCTGAATCGGTAAAAAACCTTGGTGTCATCCTGGATGCTGAAAATTCAATGCAAAGACACGTGGCTAATCTATGTCGCATAAGTTACTACCATCTCCGGGAACTATGAAGGGTCCGCAGGTACTTAAATCATGAAACAGCTGTAAAGGTGGCAAATGCCTTGGTAAGCAGTCGTCTGGATTACTGTAACTCACTGCTTTACAACACAAAAAAGGCATATACTAGCAGACTACAGAGAGTTCAAAATGCCTTATGTCGGACGGTGTGCAAGCTAAATAAATATTGTCATGTTACACCCTTCCTGCACAAAATACACTGGCTCCCCATTCATTACCGTATACTGTTCAAATATAATCTCCTCATTTATAAAGCAATACATTTGAGCCAACCTCCATATCTCTCTGCTCTAGTTAGGCGGAGTGATCTCACACGGGGAAATTGCCTATCAATTTCCTCATCTAAACCAAATAAACGCTCAGGGCTATGCAGTTTCATAGCAGGGGCTCCCACAGAGTGGAACAAGCTTCCTCAAGCCATCAGAACCATAGAAAGCATTTCTGGTTTCAGGAAACAGTTGAAAACATACCTTTTTAGATTGGCTTATCCTGCACCATAGCCTATCTCCCCTACCGGACGCTAATATGGAAACGGACGTTTTTCTGGAACTGGACTATCCCTTTTTGCACATCAGCGCCTTAGAGGATGTTTACATCAAATTCGGCGCTATATAAGTGTTTCTTACTTACTTACAAAAAGTGGCGAGAACAATCCCAATTTGACTTTGGTTTTGTGCCTATTGATGACCAAAAAATGCCAAATACCAATATTGTCACAAATGTGCTAACGTTTCCCCATTCGAGTTGCATGACCGGATTAGGGCTTCGGGTGTACCAAACTATATGGGCGTCAGAATACTCGTCAAATCACAATTAAATATAGATGCTTGGAAAGAGGATTTGACCCATTAAACTGTTAGAATTTGGATTTCCATTATACTTCAATAGGAAATGTTCCCTCAAGTGCGAAATGGGCAACCACGAATAAGCTACAGAGTATCTGGCTGACGTTGACGCCTATACTGACGAGGAAACCAAATTTGACGCCATTTTGGGTCCATTCAAAGACAAACCTATTGCATTAGGTCACAGTTCCCCTTTTATGACCAGAGTCATCATTGACCTAAGTTGGCCTTTAGGTCTCTCAGTTAATGCTGGTATAGATAAGAACTCCTATCTAGATAGTGATTTTGCTTTAACATTTCCCACGGTTAATGACATAACTGCTGAACTTAAAAAGCTGGGACGTGGCGCCCTTCTTTACAAGGTTGACGTTTCACATACGTTCCGTCACGTCAAGGTGGATTCTGGTGATTTTGACCTTTTAGGCCTTGAATGGCACGGCCATTACGTCGACATGTGTGTCCCCTTCGGGACGCATCACAGGAGTAAAATTTTTCTCCAGCATTTGAGCGATGGCGTCAGGTACATCATGCATCAAAAAGGGTTCACCATCATTGATTACATAGATGATTACATGGGAATGGGCATTCCTAGCGTTGCGTCTACCTCTTATGTGGCGCTCATTAATCTCATGGTGCGTCTAGGCCTTACTATTAGCCAAAGCAAGCTTGTACCTCCTGCGATGCAAGTGACATGTCTGGGCATCCTCATCGACACTGTATGTGGTACTATTGCCATACCCCCAGAAAAATTGCATGATGTCACTCAAACAGTGCATCATTGGCTCAGCAAGGATGTTGTGTCAAAGCGTCAACTGCAATCCATCTTAGGTCTCCTCTTATACATCCACAAATGCGTCAAACCTGCTCGTGTTTTCTTGAATAGGATGTTAGAATTGCTAAGGTCTGCACACATACGTCAAAAAATCAGCCTTACTCCAGACTTTAAGAGGGACCTAAGATGGTTTGCCAAGTTTCTTCTTCAGTACAACGGTATGTCCCTGTATGACCACAAGTGGATGTGACTCTTGAACTTGGGGCGTTCAGGTGACTTGATCTATCACCTTCCCATTGTTAGGGGTTTTCGAAACTGGACCATTGTTCACCTCGAGATGGTCAACATCCTTCTGGCTACCAGGTTATTCAAATGTCAGTGGTTGTTGCATAAGGTCCTCATTCAGTGTGATAATGAGGTGGTTGTGTCTGTACTGAAAACTGGAAAAACCAGGGACCCCTACCTAGGGGCGTGTGCGCGAAATATCTGATACTTGGCAGCTGAGGCTGACATGGACTTGTGTTACGTACATATAAAAGGGGCCAATAATGTAGTGGCAGATGTCTTGTCCAGATGGCAGGGCAGGCCAGAACAGTGGCAGTTGTTGTATACTCACATTAAGAAACCTCTGTGGCTTGATGTTTCACATGATTTACGGGACATAGATCCAGAGTTGTAATGTTAGGAAATATATATATCCAGTGTATTTTAGTGTCTTTTTATGTCAATGATATGAGGCAAGGCCTTAAGGCAGGGGCCTTAGGCAATCACATTCAAAGTACTGAGAGATGCTACACTTTGTTTTGCAGAAACTGAGGCTATGACGTCACTGTTTGCTAGTGCAACTTCCAGGCATCAGGCTTTTCGTCCCAAGACAAGCGCTGCCTACACATCCATGTTCAAACTTTTTGTGGCATTTTGTATATATTATCAGTGTCAGTTATGTAGTGTGGACACTAAAATAATTCTATCTTTTTTAGAATGTTTTGTACATAATAATGGTTCTGCTTGTATGATTGGAAATTACGTGTCGGCCATAAAGGCCAAATTTGTGTTATATGATCTGCCTTATACTGTGCCAGAACCCCCAAAGATCAAATATTTTCTAAAAGCCATAAGGACCAACCGACTTATGTCCATCAGATCCACACAGCATGTACTGATATGACCTTTGGCTCAGTTTACAGAGCTGTGTTTCTCATGGGCTTTTTTGCTTTCTTAAGGCTTTCCAATTTAACCCCTCATGCTATTGCCAGGTTTGATTGTACTAGGCATCTAACAGGAGAAGACATATTTTTTTACTAAGAAATATGTAAAAGTTCTCATTAAGTGGAGCAAGACCATGCAAACCAGAGACAAAGTTCAGTGTCTCTCCCTGCCAAAGCTAAAAAATAAATTGCTGTGTCCTTACAGAGCGCTAAAGTCTCTTTATAAACTGTACCCTATATCTTCCTCCACCTCTTTGTTCCAAATAAAAACTGGCCAGGGCTGGATCCCTCTCACGGATTCTAGGGTTAGAAAAACCCTACAATCCATGAATGTGGTCTTGGGTTTGAGTCCTGCATTTCATACATTCCATGATTTTAAAAGGTCTGGAGCAACCTTTACCCATGCATCTCATGTCCCTATTCAAGATATAAAGTGTCATGGGACATGGTCCTCTGACTGCGTGTGGAGATACATCTACTTTGACCACTCATCTGGTGAACACCTTGCTTCTATCTTTGCCTCCACTATAAATGCTTTATAAATGTTTCCTACCACTGTGGTTGGGTTTGGTGGTTGGCATATCAGCTCTCATTTTTATTTCATAAAGCTTCTTTTCACAAACTTTTAGTTATTTTTAATGTAAACTTGGGGGGTCACTTCCTCTCCTGCAGTGTAGAGGGGGGCTTTGCTTTAATCTTAGTCAAAACGTGCATGTTTATGATCTAACTTGTCCTTGTTTGTCCCACACTTTACATTTTGCATTGCCTTCCCTTCTGCTGGGGTCAAAGTTCAAACCCTGAGGTCATATTAAGGTCAATCTCAGTATTGTTAAGTCGCATTGAATGAGGAATATTAAATGTCTATTTAAACTTGGCTGCTTCAAGTAATCTTATGCAGCCTTTATTGTATTCATTGCATATATATCTATACGCATATATATCTATATGCATATTTGTCGACTCCGTTTTATAATGACCAATAACTGCACTTGCACTGTATTCACTAAACCTCATTAAATTTGTAAGTCCATTTACTAATGGAAGATAATGGATCTCCTTATTCCCCATTCACACTACAGGTGACATATCTCCAAGAACCGCCTCCAAGGACACATCATATCTTTTGAGATTTGATGTTTCCATCTCACTACAGGAGTTATAACAAGTGGTTATAGTCGTTGGATGAAATAGCCCATGTCCTTGACCTACCATTTGAGGTTCGCATGCGACCTTGTGACGCAGTGGCAAAGAACAGGGATGTTTCACCGAAAGGCCAGATATGCCGAGTGTAGTGTAAATGGGGTTTTAGGTAGAGTGACGTTACAAACACTAAATACTAGGGCTCTTTTTTGACTTACTCAAGTAAGCAAAGTTTGTTAACAAACTATGATCAACCTGGTAATCTGATTTGGTAAGAATACCATAACAATTCTATTCACTTTATTCAGGGTCTTTTATGTTCTCCACATACATAGATCACACCTACAAACCAACAAGTTCATTTACCTTCAGTTGTGATTTCTTATTCTCTTGCAGGTGGAATTTACATTTGGTTAGCACACATTCAGGGCCATTTATTTATTTATTTACTTACCCATTTATTTACCCATTCACTTACCTATTTATTTATTTACCTATTTATTAATTTACCCATTTATTTATTTACTTATAATAATAGTGCTCTTGGCACAAGAATTACATAGATATATTTACATATACACACAGATATAAATACATGCATACAAACAGATAAACAAATAAATGACATCAAATTTAAAAATATAAAAATTTCTATTTTATATTTACATTTTTTCTAGGTAATACATAAGCATACTATTAATTTCTTCTTTACTAAATTGGCTACAGTTTTTGTCTCTAATATATAAAAGATCTTAAATACTGGGCAATGCTCGGCAAATGGAAATCAAATACATACAGGAACAATCGTAAAGAAAAGCATGACCTAGGCTACACTTACAGAATATCATGTATTTAGTTCATTGTACATTAGATATTTGATAAAGTGGTTTGATATGCTGTTATGTTATTTCAAAGTTATTCTTTTAAGGAATGCATTTAAATGCATTTGTTTTACATACATTGTGATAGTGATAGCCACTTACTATTTGCACATTATGATAAGTAAATCAAACACATTTTAATTCACTTCCAATTCATAAAAGCAAATCAAGTACTGTTAGACTCGAAAATTAAGCCCATGTTGTTAGTCAAAACAAACAGGAAGTTGACAATAGATTTAGTCTGTGGCCAATAAGGTTCACTGATACATAAGTTAAGCATCGTAAAGCCCAGGGGCTGGTTTCGCAAAGGCTTAACTGGGACTTAGTCTCAGAAATTTTTTATTTACCAAGTCTAGGATTTTTTAAAGGGTGACTTAGCTAAATCCAAGCTTATCATATAACCACTGTGACTTTCTATGTCATGTGACCCTTTATTACTAGTCAAACTTTTATTCTAGTAATATATATCATTTGTTTAACTCATTTTGTTTTTGGTAAAATGCTGCTTTTCAATGAAAAAGCTTCTAACTACATACGTATGTTCAAAGATTAACTTAGGGAGGTGTTTTCCTATTAGGCATTTCAAATTTTGACATAAGAAAATTATGGCAGCGAAATTTACGTCTTTCTTTACAAAAGATAGGTCACTCCTAGGCAGACTTAGCCAAAACTTATACTTAACAGCTTTGTGAAACATATAAATCTGAGACCACAGTCTTAGTTTGAGTTTGAGACAAAAATCTTAACTTTAAGTCTTAGTCTGGGCTAAGTAAAACCTTTTGTGAAACAGGCCCCTGGTCCCATATACAGGACTATCCTTTTGCAACTAACACAGTTTGTCCATGGTTAGCAAGTTTTCATCGATTAATAAACTTGATATGTAAAATGGGATCATGTGGTATGTTTTGGAGATCTGTCATCACTGTCAGTGGTTCTGTCACATTTATGCTGTCACTTTGTACGATTATACAACTATTGCAATATAGAAAGGGGAAGATTCATGAAGGTAATTGTACAAACATCAACCATAGATGTAAGAATGTCAGCGAGTGTAAAGACTGTGTCAAGACAATCGATGACCAATAAGATCACTTCTTGATTATTGTGTATCTCATGAAGTCAGTACATGGATTTATCTTGGAGTGCCCTGCAGAGTTTGACCCCTGATACAACGGCAGGTAACACCACTCTGGATGTGTTATCGGCTTTACAGGTTTACCATAGAAGGGGGAATACAATACAAGGATTAATGACAAAGAAATCAAATATATGACTTAAAAGTCTTCTGACAGTTAAAAAAATTCATCATGCTAATAAGATTACCATCAGACAAAGACAAAAGACTAAAAAAAGAGTTTTGCAGATTATGGTATGAGTGGTGAGGTCTTAAAATTTGTCGACAGTTGCCCAGCTAAAATTGGGAAGATGGGACCTGGGCATCAGCTTTATGTTAATTAACCTCTGGCAAGGAGGTATATGTAATTATTTTATTCTAATCTATTCTGTACCTTTAAAGCACTTAATCTCTGCCAAGGCAGACTCTAAGGTGCAACACCAGATCCAATCAAGTAATCATAATTCAATAGACATAGCCAGGTTGATATCACAGAGACGCCGGATAGTTTTTTGCTTAGGTGTAATTGGTGACAATGTCACTGTCTGGATCAAGAAATATTTTTAAGGATTTTCTATCATTCAGTCATAAGTCATATTCGAGGTAGTGGGCCTTCACAGTGTTTCCCTCTCGATTGCTTTTCAGTTTGTTTTTCTTGTGATCGTTGTAATACTTTTCTTATTTTTCACATAAAATGGCATTCACTTTTGTTAAGGAAAGATTTAGCACTATAAAACTTCAATTAGAATAACATTTAGATTTAAAACATAAAAAGAGCCCTCCTAAACTTACACATAACTTGCAAAAATAGCAGTTTTGTGATCTGTTTCATTAATCCAAATAGTAAACATTATATTCTAAAGAGGGAACTTCACCTGTACTTTTTCATAATTTGTATTTGTGTCTACTATTGCCCGCATCTCCACAATCCGGATAATCACACGGTTTTATACCAACATCGGTATGATTGATGTGGACAATAGAGAACATGGATACAGAGGATGAAAAAAGGACAGTTTAAGTTCCTACTTAAGTTTAGGGATGGAATCATTCTTTCCTGCTGCAGTTCCAAATGTACACTGACACCTAAACATAGAAGTGAGACATATGTTAAAGAGAAAAAGCATAGAACTTGTGTAAGAGGACTGATTTATAATACTTCAAAGAATTTACATAATAGGTTTCCGTGGTGGGTTTTAAATGCCACGGGGGAATGTTTTTGGCTACTTATGTGAGTTTTACTATATAAATCGTGATGCAACTTACTTCTTTTTAAGACTAATTATGCTATATTCATATTGACAAATTTTGTTCTTGATAAATATATTTTAAATGTTTTTTCCGAAAATAAGTCCAACAGGACACCATTACTTGGGTTAACTTCAAGTAGGTTAAAGAGCTCGAATTTTGAGGAATTTTCAAAAAAAAAATGAGAATGCAACATAAATAATTAATAAAGCAAGACTATTTTAAAACTATTAGTTTTGTTTTTGTATCTGTTTAATTTAATAATTTAAATATTTTATTTGATAGTCTTGCATTATCCATGAAGTATAAACACCCTTGAAACAGTGACATCATGACATATTCATAAAACACATTTACTTTTCTTAAACAAATTGATGTATTTTTCTGTAAAATATAAAACATAATTAAGAGGAATGACAAATGTTAAAGTGTGAGAAGTAAATTCTACAAACAAATCGACCTAGTTCATGAATGTTTTTTTGCAGATTTCAAAGTTTTGTGCAATGGACATTCACAAAGAAAGTTTGTATAAATTATCTACATTAAATTAATGCTATTTCCTATTTCTAGCAAGGCTTGCGCTTCTAGGGATCCATATTTTTCCTATTTTTTTTGTCTCCAAACTTTCATGAATTGTGGTGTAGCATGATGAGTGCCTGTCACCTCACTGATGTTAAGCAGCAATGGGCTACGCTAGTACTTGAATGGGTGACCGCCTCAGTGCACTACTCGTGTCTCTGATGGCTTTGCAGCTCGTGCTAGTAGACCAAAACCCCTTTAGACCTTGTTTTCTACATAGTTGCCACATGTGATGGTTCTAGAGTATCATTTACTTTCACTTGGTTAATAAAAGACAAACATTATTCCCCAAAGTATTGCTCAAATATCATTTATCCAATCTAAACAGATCTTCTTAGAATTTTGTATGTGTATAGGGTCTGACCAAAGAAAAGAGTGATTGGGTTTTGGTAAAGATGTCCATCTTCCCAATACAAAAAGTATCCTTCATTTTCAAAGGTCCCTGTTTTTTCAATGAATTTTCAATGACTTTGGCTTTCTGGTTCACATTATTCTAAAAGCAACGTGGGATCTTCATAAAAGTTTTTAAATGGGAAAAGCCTGGCCAAATGAAGAAGTGATTACATGTTAGACTATGTGTGACATAGCAAATATGGTTAAGCATGAGCTCTCCAAAGCTGGTGCTACTAGGGATCAGATTTCGCAGTTTGCTTTTTCGTATTATATTGCCTCAATCAGGGAGGTTGTATACTCGTGACTGTTTATTTGTCTGTTTGCCCATTGGTTTGTTTCTTAGCATGTTTATGCAAATAATACTGGATGAATATTCATAAAAACTGAGAAGATGGCTCTTGATCCAACTGAGATTCCATTAAATTTTAGGAGTGAACCAGATCAATGCCTGGATACAAAAATATCAAAGGTCCGGATTTTCACATTTACTTGGCTGAAGTTTGTAATCTCGGAGTACTCTTAGTTTTATTGATTTTTCTGGTTTCCAGACTTTCAAGGACTATGCACTACTCTTGTTCACTATTCTTGTTTTTGATTGCTTTGCAGCTCGCACATGGTGACCAAACATATTTTGTTATATTGTTATATCATGCCATCTCTGTTAAATTACAGATTCTAAAGCGCTCATGGCAAAACAGCAACTGTTATGTTGCTAATTCAAGCTTATTTGCAATACCTCAACGGGAGGCTGTAATTGGAGTATCTACTAGTGAAACTTTCAGTCACAATAATTAGCCATTAAAAAGTGTCTGTACTTGTGGAAATTTGCTTCTCATTTATATATTTTTACAGATATTCTGCGGTTGTTTATTGCATTAAAATCCATGCAATTTTAAAGTTAAACATTCAAGTTTTTATATCCCCTTGTATCTGTAACTATAGATATCTTTAATGCATTCTTTTCGTTAACGCGGATACATTTTACTTACTGTTGAAGCAAAGTGTCCATTAAAAGGCAAATCCTGCATCTACGTGCATCTTTAAAATTTTGTTGCCCAGTAAGACAAACCACGGAGAGGGTAGTTTTACTATTACAATATACTTGTGGAGAAACATCCTGGTATTTCATAATAAAGGCAAATATCATACATGTGTACATTATGAAGACGGGGCAGTGGTCAGAAGTATGTATTCAATGTAATTCTTGTTTATTGTACACACTTGTTAGCAGCAAATTTCATCTTAAAATATTTTTTAAAAAAATTGTTTTGGTAGAAAAGCAGTTTTATTGAAACAAGGAGCACAAAAATTATTTTGATAGTTTCTCAATAACAAAATACGTTAATTTGGTGGGGTGACATCTTGGGTGCCACCCATGTCAGTGGATTTTTGTAAAGACTTTCTTGTGCCTCTTTAGAAACTACTTCTGGCCTAATTAATAACTTATTTTCCCCCACTTTCTGCAGCTACTTCATTTGAAATTTGTAACTCGAATGGCTAAGACGCCATATTACAAAATAATGAATTTTGAATCTTCCCCTCACCCATCCCTGTGTACCAACACCACGTGTTTTGTAGTTTCAGATGCAGTTTTGTACAAACAATTGATGTCTTATCTGAAAAATGCATTGGATGGGCACTCATGTATAAAAAATCAATCATCTATGGCTCACTAGGCGGTTGTGAGGCATGGCTTCCACATTCTTTGGCGTCTGCTCATGAATGTCAAGGATGTGTCAAGGAAATGTGAAAATGAAAGTTTGCATTAGTATTTAACATGGTACTAAACAAAAGTTATCTACAGTTAGCTACAGCAAGTCATGCAATCTGTGGCTTCAGTGCCTGCTGTTCCAGCCTTTCACTCCAGCCCCTGGCTGTCTGGCTTCCTGGTCAATACAACTAGTTCCTTCATGTTGCTGCTAGTGGAAGTCTGACTACGTGGACACAATAGTGTATTCTATAGTAAAAAAAACTCTTGTAACTACCAGTCTAGTTCATTTGGCTTGCTTAGTTAGACGCGGAGTTCATGTGCAGTAGCTAAGTACTTTCGTTGTAATAAAAAAATTCATTCAAACACATAATAAGCATGGTGATTATCTTATAACGCAACGATTATGGTGACTGGTTGTCAGAATATAGTGGCAAAATGTGCTTCAAAGTATGCGAGCAATTATTATCAATGGGTCTTAGAAGAATATCATTTGTGTTATTTTACATTTTAATAGTAACGTTATTGGTATTCATATTTCAAATATTTTCATCATTGCTGAAGTAACACTGTACTTTAAATACTTTATTACATGTTTTGAACTCTTAGTTTAGGGGCAAGTGCACATTAGAGTCTTAAGGTTATACATTGTGAGCTCAGTAGGGTGGGTCATATTGCTTGATCTAGTAAGGATTTAAAAGTAACTTAGCTAGATACTTTGATGCCTCCTGTACTTTCAAAATTTCAAAATTCAATATCTTGGCATGGGTGCATGATGGAAAGATTGTAACAATAGATATTTTGAATATTTTGAATGGGTCTATAATTATATTGTGTTAATAATATTTATATATGAAACTTATTCTTGTACTTGTAATGACATAATTATGCATGTATGATAACCTATTTTATATGCTGTTTACACTTTTAGTATTTTATATCTCCATCGTATGTTTATACATATTGTCATGTAAGTATACATGATTTTTACACACGAGTCATATTTCAACTTAGTTAAAACGTATATCTCACATATTACATCACCTAATTCTGGTTTTACCATTTAAAATCTAGAAGATGAATTATTTTTCAAACTTTAGTGTGGCACACTAAAACTTGCAACTTCCTTCTTTCACATTAATTTAAGTACTTTACATTGTGTCAAACACTATCAAATTATAATAGTTTTAGTTATGTTTTATATATAGGGGTTAAAAAAAGTGTTGACAAACACATTTGTGTAGTAAATAGTTAGTAAAATACTTAAACATTTAAATTTCTGATTATTTTAGTATGTAAATAATAAGGTTTTCAACATAACCTGCTTTCAGCATATTATGCTGGTGTTCCACTGGGGCAAGGAATTTTTGAGGGTCGGGAGCAATGTTTACATAGTCGGTTAGGGTCATGTGTAGTTTCCAGGCCTGTCAGCAAAAAATCAAACATGTTTGATATTTCCCCGACCCCCACCCCCTAGTAACAGGCTTGTCCTAGTCACTTCCTGTGTTATCGTATTACCTCCAGGCTTGTCTGTATCCCTTCCAGGCTTGTCCTTATCACTTGCAGACCTGTCCTAACATGAAGCCAGCTTGTATTTTGTAACTTATTAAGTACTGCTCATTTGCAGTCCATTTCCAGCATAATGTGAGTTGAAAATGTCACAAAAAATTATGTCAGGAATGACAGAAAGCTGAGTAAGTGATCATAATTTGGAAGTTAACAGTTAGAAAAGGTCCACATGTATGCTGTAAATAATTAACAAACCTGAAAGAGTGTTTTTTGTCACATAATAATTAAATTCTCAGCCTATTTCACCAGAACATTTAAAAAAAGTCAACAATGTATTTGGATCCAATTACAAGATATTACTTCTCACTATAAAAACCCATAAGCAATATTTGGGAAAAAAAGAGGATCAAGTGTCGACCAATGAACAAATCGAAAACTAGGTCAGTACTACAGCAGGGTCTTTCCCAGAAGCTCGAAATTGGAGTATAAAGGGCAGCAACATGCAGAAGGTTTTCATTGTCATGTAAGAGATTGTTAGAAGTAGATCTTTTTCTGCTTCTTTCCACAGGATATAACATTTTTAATGAAGACTTTATATTTTAAATAACTTTTTCGTTCATAAATTGAAGCATTTTATTTCTTATATAATATTAAAGCAAAAACCTGAAAACTATAATTAAAATAACAAAAAAGTAAAGTTGGATGTTTAGGTCACGTGATGGGATCCAAATATTCAGCCTTGACCTAGTTTAAGATTTGTTTATTGGTCTACACTTGATCCTCTTTTTTCCCAAAAATTCATCATGTACTAACAATACCAACTCAACGTCTGGTCGTGGATATTCTGTATATTTCTCCAGTCCAGTCTGTTTGTCAGTACGGCTTGCCAGGACTTGATACGGCTTGTCTGTTAGGGGTGTAGGGCTTGTCCTGGTAGTTTCCAGACCAGTCCTGCACAAAACATCCCGACGGACCCCAAGACAGGTCGGCATCTGTATCCAGACAAGCCTGAATGTATCACGTCCTGTCAGGGAGGTGCAACTGACCCGGTATTTTCCCACTCTTTGTTGTGGACGTTTGTCCCCGACCCCTGACTAGGGTCAGCTCCAGTGGAACGCCTGCACTAGCACTCACTTCATGTATAAAATCAGTGGGTGACATATTACGTAACAGTACTAACAGTTAATAAAAGTATGAAAACAGTACTTAGGTCCTGGTGTACTTGATTGTGTACATGTGTACCATTATGTTAAATCTTAAACTTGAGATAAGGCTACCTCAGTGTAAAATGTAACATAGTTATATGGTGTTAAGGTAGCCTTACATTGCAGAATGTAAATAAGAAAGTAGATATTTTAATAAATAAAATATATTTTCTCCAAGATGTCATCTTTACTTAACTTTGACAAAATAGGCCACTGAAGATCATATAACTGTAAATAACATCCGGGGTCTATTGTGTCTGTCTGACAGAAGTTTCAAATCACTGATAAATAAGAAAATAATTGGGTAAAATATATATAAATAGATAAATGAAGATGATTTGAATTGAAGTACAAATTTAATTATTGCCTCCTAAAAATGCTTTGTTAAAGTTCACTTGATAGTTTAGATTGTGGTTGAGATATGTTATGGTTTAAGGTATGTTATTTTCTTGCAGTTGTGATAAATGCAGTTCTAGCCAATAGAAATATGCTGTATTATGCATAAAAGACATTTTTTTCTGTCAAGTTGTGAAAAGTTATTTTGGGGGAGCAGTGTGTATTAAAATAGTATGGTAAATATGAAGCAAATAAATCATCCCAAAGCTTGGTAATGTTTTTATTGCTACATATTATCTAATCTTAGTGACATAACCAGCCACTTACGGATTACTTTAATGTGAGTTTGAGATCTGTTCACAAGTGTGTCTCTTATCGCAAGTGGTTTGAAAAATAATCTCTCGGTTAAGTCAGCTATGTATGCAGATCACAAACTGGCTACTTAAGTGGTTCTTTAAAAGTTGTCGTAAATTTTCATTGAAGTAGCTTCCGCATACATTCGTTGTGAGAGAGATAACTACTTAAGGGGGTTATGTCATAGTTAGATTCTGTCTGTTTGTTTGTTAGCAAGATCATAAACAAAAGTACTACACCCATCTATATCAAATTACTACAATAGTTTGACTGAGTCTCATATACAGTTTACTTTATTTGGAGAATGATATGCCAACAGGGCTGCATCTAGGATTTTTAAAGGATTTTTATCATTACACTCACAAGCATTAAGTAAGGTATTGAGCCATGGCAGAAGCATGCACTCTCTGAGTGCTCTTGTTAGAATATGTACTGCTTGGATGATTAATTTGGCACACTAGTTTAACTGGCGCAAAAAATGAGAAATACAATAAACTGAATGCCTTAATTTTAAGATCACACATTAGTTCGGAGTAGTGAATTTGACAGTTTTTAATTAATTTATCTATTTATTCGATCATGCTAAATATTGTTGCACAGGATGCATCATAAAAATGACAAAGAGTTGACATAAAAGGAAAACTTAGTAACAACAGCATACGTTATCATGAAGTACAAACATACTCTAAAAGGACAACTAACTCTTAACGTGCAATATTAGCACTATTTTTTCTCTTAAAAATCTCTTATGTTCACAGTTAAAACTAGGTCATTCATACTTGCATTAGCAACGTGTTAATCTCTCAACAGCCTTATAAATCCACAGGTACAGTCACAGCAGATCTTCCTTGAACACTTTAATTCAGCACTGATATTCTGGCTTAGCTTGGACATGCTGCAACATTTGATTAATTGACAGCATAGCTTTATCAAACAATAATTAGTTTTGGAAATACTGAACATAAACTAGTTGAAACATTAAAACAATTGAAAATGAAGAGACAAGTCAAGACATATTTATGGTAGTAAATGTAAATGGGTTATATTGGACATATAGCAGTTTAATTTAATATGTAATATATTGGATAACAATTAATTTTATCTATAAAAAAATTATAACAATTTAATATTAAGACTATTACTGTCTGCTGCCCTTACTTTAGCCAAGGGAGTTTTCTGAAAATTCAGGAATTTTTTTTCAGAATGTGACCCAGATATTTTCGATAATATGCCAATATCTTTTTGAAGTAATTGCAAACACAGATGAAACAAGGCCAAAAGAGGTTTTGGTCTACGAGTAGTGTACTGAAGCAGTTACCGATCCCAGTACTAACATAGCCTATTGTAGCTTAACTTCAGTGAACAGACCAATACTGACCACACTATGCCACAACTCAAGAAAATCTGGAGACAAAAAAAATTAAAAAGTGATCTCTAAAAGGGCAATAGCTACAGGTTAATTGTCTCCTTGTAATTAATGTCTCTCTTTATAACTTCTTCCAAAAGCTGTATTCTTTTTCTGTCACCAAAATAATTCTAAATCCAGTTGGCCAAAAGCTGTACAGGATTTGGGGATGAAACAAACTAAATGAAATAAGGATGAAACAAACAAACTGTCTAGAATCACTACCAGCAGTATTGTTATAAATATTAAAGATGAAAAAGTTCATCTATATCATCTAGTAGAGAAAACATAGAAAGAAGAAGCCGACTTAAACCAAAACTCCATTTGTACAAGATACCCAAGCATGAAACCCAGCTTCAAAATAGCCTGGACTTATTGTAAAGGTCACATTTGGCCCACCTATGAACTTGAGTTCTAGCATTGCGAATAGAAACTGCAGATTCCATTTTTCAAAAATCTAGTAAGCAAAAATATACAGAAAGCTAAGTATAGAGGAATCAGCGTAATAGTAATTGTTGATTGTTACCCAGTGAACATTTTTTGGTTTTGCAAACGTTTAATAGAACAATCCCCTATTCTTGCTCACCGCCATCTTTGTTTGGACATGTTTAAAGGTGAAGGTTTAATGAGGATTCTGAAAATATGGGTTTTGGTAGAATGTTTTTAAAACATTTGATCAGCATTGTTTCTTTTAAACATTTTATGTGTACTGTTTGTAAACCATTTCATGATAAATGTTTGAAAAACTAGCATAACCTTCATTTTTTTAGCTATTTTATAAATGTTTAAAAACGTTTTCAGTCATACCTAGCTCCTTGAGTTATTTTACAAACTTTATTAACATTTTTAGTAAAAACATTTTTAAACATTACAGCATAAACATTTACTTGAAAATGTTTAGAAAACCATAAGTTAGAGTTTAAATAGATTTTATAAACATTTTGGAAACGTTTAAACCATTTTAAAATGTTTCAAATGTTTACTGGGTATGTAATTGCATTGCTAATACGGTTGACAGGTGTTGTTTTAAATTTTTATAATCTTTCTTATGTAGAAAAATTGTACTTATTGTGATACATTTACCAAAAGCATTGATACCTTGTTCTAAATATTAATTGGAATATAAAACAGGATATAATCAGGAATTGGATTATCTTGCAGTACAATTATCCTTTTGTTTAATATAATTATTTCACTGTAACCAAACTGAAGTTGTGCTGAATTGTTGTTGATATTCCTCTTTCTTTTCTTCTTCCCATTCTTTTATAGACATTTAAGGGAAAACACACTTATTTGTACTTTTATTTAAATGTTGAAGCTCACTTTTAAGTCCCATAGGCCTAGTTAAACCCAGAAACCACATGCATTCTTTATATGTGATACTTTTAGGGGTATGACATTCCGGGATGTTTTTTTATTGCATTATTATTGTCTTTCATCCCTTTGCTTATTGTTATAATATTTACTAATAAATTCATGGTTTAAATTTTTATGTAGATCTTCTGTATTAACAACAATAAAATAACAGGAATACCTATGTAATTGAAAAAGTAGAAAATCCTGAATTTTGAGAGCCTCTGACAAAAATACTATAAAATATGAATGAGCTTCTGTCATCAAAATAAACATCAACAGATTGTTGAAGTGGCTACATCAATAATTATTCAAGATGCTTATTTATTATCCTGTTACTGGGGATTAACATAAAATGTTCAGCAGTAAGGTCATTGACAAGAGAGATATATTTAGAGGTAAGAAATGAAAGTACCAACTTTATACATATTTATTATCCATTTAAAACCATATTTTCTCAAAACACTGGGTATATTAACAGAAGCTTAAATCCTAATTTCCTAATACTAATAGTATTTTTATGGCGCTTAATCTCCATCTGAGGAGCAAAAAATCAGAAAGCACACATCCATGATCATTAAGCCAGAGACATCGCAGGGATCGGCACCACAGAGAAAAACTGAGATAAGATCTGGGCCCGTCTTCATAAAAGGTCTTAGCCAGGGCTTAGGCTTTAAGACTGGTTGGTAGTGGGCTGAAATTTTGTAAAGAAGACTTAAATATGGCCGCCATAAACTTCTCTCCACTTCAAAATTTGAAGTGGCTGTAAATAAAGTATAATTACACAGAAAGCACTCCTTATCCTAGAGAAAAGATTTCAGATGAACATATACCTTATCACATGTAGAAACTGAGACAAATATTATGTTGGTGAAACTGGACGCCCGTTCAGGAAAAAAATCTATGAACATTGACTGTATCTAAACCTAAGGATTCCAGAATCACCCCAGTCTCTAAACACTTCACAGAACAGGGCCATTCTGTAAAGGATATGCAGTTCTCCCTTCTGGAATGGTGTTCCCTTAAATACCACGAAGCCATTACTGATCACACAAAGATGAGAGAGAAATGGTGGAAGTGGAATATTGGGGCAATACATCCAATTGGCATAAACCAATTTATTTAATTGAGGGTTCATTTTGGTGTCTATTCACACTCAGGACACTCTTGTTTTTATTCTAATTACACAGACCACCTCACTAAAGCAGTCTTTGGGAAGTTTATATGTGGTAACAAGGTATTCCATTTCAAAACAGCACTTTTGCTTAGATACAATGGATTACATGAAGGATATATGTCACCAATAGTATAGTTTGAATAGAAAAGAAAGGTCACATGACACAGAAAACCACTGTGGTTATTTGATAATCGTGAACTTAGCTAAGTCACCCTTTGTGAATACGGTCTTAAGACAAAACTTAGCTGAGGCAACAGTCTTAACTTTAAGACTGGATTTAAGCCTAAGACCTGACTAAGTCTAAGACCTTTCATGAATACAGGCCCAGAAAACTAGGGTAGGTATGCCACAACATTCCTACATTTTGAAACATTTCTTTACAGCCTGAGATTATGATAAATTGATTTTCTAGAGATCACATTTTCGTTTGTTTTTTATTTTTGTCTCCGGACTTTCATGAATTGTGGCACAGTGTGATTAGTACCTGTCTCTTCACTGGGCAATCGGCTACATTAGTACTGGGATCGGTGACGGCTTGGTGCACTACTTGTGTCTCTGATGGCTTTGCGGTTCGCATTAGTAGACCGAAACCCCTTTCGGCCTGGTTTTTAAAGTGTATTATGTGCTTGTCTTTAGACCGGTAATTGAAGTCACCTCAGATCTGTAAAAAACTGTTCAAAACTGTCATGTCGACAGCCTGCTTTTGGCTGGGGTTTCTCAGGCAGGGGACCTGCTTCCAAACTTTCCTAATGTTTAAATATTTGTTATTTCCATATTGTACTTTATTGTTTATTTGTACTTTTACTACAGAGCTCAACAGCTTATTTGACGCACCCTGACTACATGACTGAAAGACAGTATCTCAGGCATATTCCTGGAGTTCTTTATCCTCCCACCGAGGATAGGAGCCATTGACAGACAACCTCTATTTTAAGTGTTCTTCCCAGCCATTTTGTCTCTTCCTGTATCTAAGTGAAACATTCTGACATGTAAGTACAATAATAATTACTGCCCTTCATTATGGCATAATATTAAAAAGGTTTTTTTTTTAAGATTATGACTCCAGGATCATTAAAGCATTTTCAGAATAACTTCAGAGATGTTACACCATGGAACTGTGAACTTTGTGTTAGTAACTATTATCATAAAAATAACTCAAATTATGGGCAATTAAGCCACTTTTATCCAGTTGCACCAAATTATGATGTCAAAAAGTATATTTAAAATAAGGGTTACACAGTGAGATCTAGTGTTATCAGCTGGGCTCAATGTTAAACGTTTTCTTGCAAAGTATGTTATCTCTTAAATAAGTCAAGAATGGACAAATAAATCAGGCAACACGTCTCGTCTTTCGAGTGTGAAGAATGTTCTTATAAATTTACACAAGAGGACAATTATTAAGATAGGAAAACTACTCTGTAACAGATTGGAGAAAGGCTTAGTTTGATTTATATATGAAGGCAGCCATAATGACCACTTTGTAAAACTAGCAAGGAGATGATTAAATTCTCATTACTAGTTTGTGTCACATATTTTGACTTTGATAATTACCTCGCTTAATTTTATTGAGTTATAAGTTATTATGTATCTTTAATATATTTTTTTCAAATGTAGCTTTATTATGCATTATTATTATTATTATTGCACTTTTCATTTATTTATATATTATATAACCTCTCACTCCTCGTTCAACTGACAGATTTGTGTCAGTTAACTTTACATACCTATCAATCCCTGATTTCCATGGCAACCCACAGAGTTTTGAGAAGCCCAAAACCTCCACCTAGTAGTGGCTTTTTACTGTTGAACACCGGCCTGCAAGTGAACAACCGCCTTATATTTCTTTGTTAGATGTCAAGGACAAATCCTTAAGTCTACTTAAGTCTACAAAATCACTGATATTTACGGTTTACTGTCATGGGCGATAATAGAAATATTTTCTTAATATATAAAACTTGGAAACAAATGAAACAAAATGCACTCTAATTATTAAGTGTAGTGCGTATCATATGACAATGTGGTTGTAGAAGAATAAAATACAAAGCTGTTATTGCAATTTAATGCCACTGTAGATAGTCTGAAATCCACCATCTGTAAATACTGGTAACTACATGATAACATTTGATTTCCTTTGCTCTTCTGTTCCCTTCTGTGTTATTCTGTGTTTCTCTTCGTCTTCAGTATAGCAAACTTTTTTCCATAATATTACCGTATCTATTATCCGTCTAACTATAGCTACCCTTTCTGTCCATTGCTGTTTCTCTTCTGTAACAAAACTGTAGCAAGAGATGTGTAGCAGTGTTTAGCAGAAGGTATGGCATTTTACCTGTTTTCCAGCTCTCTGTAGCTGCCTGAACAATAAACTGTAGTGTGAAATGGAATCTGATTTTATTTGGATACTTTTGAGGTTTAAAATTATTTGAACAACTACCAAATAGCTAATTGCCTAAGAAGGGAAGCATAGTATCACAAAGGAGTTCAACACAAAGAAACAGCATCAGAGACGGTTATGCCCGTTGGAAGTAAAGACTGAAGAGTGTAGAGACTCCAGCTTTAGGTGCTTATCGTAGTTATATGAAGTATAGCAAAAGATAAATGAATGGTATTCCAAACACCACAAGAAAGACTTAAGTCTTGTTTCAACACTACCGAGCCTATGTCTTAAGAGGAGGGAGTATATATCAACTATGTATTCGCACATATAGTCATTCAGTGCATTGAACAGAAGAAAAAGGCTCTTGATAATTATTGTTATTATATTAAAAGTATGTATTGTATAGTATTGATGGCACTTCATATAAGCTTAAAACACTTCATGAAATTCAATGTGTACAATTTGGAAATTTTAACAAAAGTATAATATGATAAGGTATAATGGTTATATCACATGTAAATATTGCAGTAAAAAACAAACAAAAAAGTACAAAATGAAGGCAAACTATAACTTAATCAGGCAGGCTGTTATGAATCATGCAGGTATGAAACACATTGGGAAATTACTTTTCTGCTTGTAACTCTCTGCTCAGACATTTTCCAAGTTTCAACCTGCATAGGCTGCAGAATATTGAGAATACTCTTGCAAGTTCTGTCCAAAAAGGGAAAATATACTCATATAACCCCCATCCATAATCAATTCCACCGGCTGCCTTCTGATTATCATTGCATGTTCAAAACAGAAGCATTGATCTATAAATTTATCGAGTGATTCCTCAAGCTATTTTGAGTCATCCTTATCTCTTATGAGTTACTCCTACAGCACCAGGTTTTGTCACCCTGATTGTCAGCACATTTGTTACATATAAGGGTACTCTACTAGTGTCTCTTTTAACAAGGAAAATGATGTGTATGTGGCAGTGCACTGAGTGCAGAGACCTTGTACCATATAAGGACATTGAATTATTGATTTCTCTGTGTAATTTACAGAATAGGTCTAGCTAGTGCTGACGTCTCTTGTGCAAAACTGGAAATGCACTGTGTATTCTTTCTAGAACCTTCCAGTCACTGTATTACATACATTTTTCTAGAACCTTCTATAATCTCCAGTATATAAAGGGTTAAAAGCCTGGTCACAACAGTTTTTCCCAAGCTGGTGTGCTATATGAACTGATATGCTGTGTTATGTACATTTTGTGAACTCTGGTTGGAGTGAACTGGATATGGCATATTTTGATTTTCTGTGCATTGCATAGTGTTGGCATTCTGGAGTGGACAGCTTAGTTGTACAGACTCACTGAATATCTGTATATATACGGCGGACAAACTTAACTGTTAATTACAAGGATAGAACTGTGGTCAAGTCAGATTGGTTTTATTATTGTATCATTGCTTTGTTGTACAAAATTATTAAGAGCATCTCAGTTGACGGTAATCATTATCTTAAATGCAAAATAAAGTTGTTAAGTAAAAATTTTTGTCTTTTTCTGTTGCAACTTTAAAGCAACCGGTAATTGTTACAGCACTTGCCCGATGAATAATAACAACCTTGCAGTTCCTCCTTTTCACTCTTCTCTCTACAATCAAACACTTGGGAAATAGTTTTACCGGCAATGCTTCTTTGGTTTGGAATGACCTTCCTAGCAATTTAGGCAACAATTATTGCTTCCTTCAATAGAAAGCTAAAAAAATACCTGTTTGCAAAAGTCTGTCTGCCATAGACACCCCACAACCCCTGGGTATATTCTGGTAGGGCTTACATATGTCAATGAACCTATTACTATTCAATAGGTTTATGCATAGTTGCACCTTACAGCCTATCAAATATGATGAATATCTAATCTAGTACAATATGGAGTTCTATCAGACTTAATCTCCACCACTCGATAGAGTCTAAGTTCCAACAATCAAAAAATCATTAAGTGTTCATTAATATAGATTGGTCAGAACCACAAATATGCTGGCGTTGAGTCACCTAAAGCAGGAAAAAAAGTTAGTATTTATGTATGCAACCAGGTAGCCCCATCTAGATCTGGGCCTGTATTCACAAAGATTGCTAGAATTTTTCTTAGAATTACACTTAAGTCTAAGAAAAATTCTTTGCTGAGAATTTTCTTATTCTTAGAATAAAAACCTATTCACAAAACAATTCTTAGCTAAGAATAATTCTAAGAATAGAAGTAAAAATAAATGTGCGCACAGGTTAGACTAAGTGTAATTAAAAACAATTCTAAGAATCTTTGTGAATACAGGCCCAGAAGTGACTTTCTGTATTTGGATACAATTCTGGTGTCCAGAATAAGAGTTTTGTGCATATAGCAATTTCATATTCTTAGAAAAATTCTAAGAATAAAAGCCATTCTTAGAAAAATTCTAAGAATAAGTATGATTCTAAGAACAAGAATCTTTGTGAATATGGGCCCTGAAGTGTATCAAAGGCAAAACTGTCACCAAAATGTTTTATATGTGACCAGATGAGTGAAAACATGAAAAAAACGTCCAAGTACTTCCAATCAGGGTGGTCATGTCTGTTGTTTTGGAAACAACTGCTGAGAGGCAAGGGAGGTCAAAATAGCTCAGAAAAAGTTTTGATCAGCATGATGCTTTGAAGACACAATGATACTTAACAGACAACCAAAGGGGTTTTAGGACAGGGGTTTTGTAAGAAAATTTACTGTGATTTTTCATCTATCTGTGCATATGTGTTCTGAATGCACTGCAGTTAATGCAGCTGAAATATAGATAAACTTCTGAATAGTGAGCTACAGTTGTCCAACTGACTACTAACCAGGGTATTTACTGCAAAACCAACTTCTTCATAAGAAACAGGCTTTACAAGAATTCTGAATATGTCTGGAAATAAAGAAATTCGCAACAAACCAAACACCGGATATACGATATATGCTGAAGAAATTAACTTAAAAATCAGTCAGTTATACTCTTAATTTGCTCCCCGAAAATTCTAACTGCCAGAAATCATTGTTTTTCAAACAACTGGTTAAACCCGGCTTGGCATCTTAAGTGAAAAAATAAAGGAGCAATTGATAATTTTTTGGATCAATACGCATCTTAAGATTTAAGATATATGGAGTACTGGTGTCCACTTAATCAGCTTGGAAAAACCTCAAGAGACTTAAGTCACCAACTGTCAATTAAATCTCATTGTGTACTCAAGTGACTGACTTTAAGTGGTTGGAAAATATAGAATAGATGTGATAACAATAGCCTTGTCCTTGGCGTCAGACTAATAAACATAATATCTGTGAAATTATGTCAAAGTTTGGATTTCAAATACTATGCATGGTAAAGCCCTAAAGACAACCCTCATGATTGCAGGAATGGAGCCTACAACCACAGAGATAAGGAATAAGTTATTTAACAAGTGGTTAAATTTTAATCATTGCTGCTACTACTACTGCTGCTACTACTACTTGTATTAATACTGGTATCAATGTTACTGATCCTACTGTTCCTCCTCCTCCTCCTCCTCCTCCTACTACTACTACTACTGCTGCTGCTGCTGCTGCTTAGAATGGTACTACAACTGCTAGTACTGTCACTTTTATCAGTACTACTATTCATTTTGATGATACTACCACTCCTACTATAATTGCTACTACTATTACTAAAGCCACCGCTGGTGCTACTATTATTACTGAAATTGATAATTCATTTATTAATATTACAATTTCCGACAAAAAAGTATTGACAATAATTATTTTTAGTATCTATTACTTACTGATTTATGTTATATTTAGAATAATATATAAAGCCTTTTCAGCGCCTATGTACTTGGCTGACTCATTCTAGTCTAGGTGGGGTCATTACGTATAAAGACATGCTGTTCTCAAGTGAGACTGTTTCCAATAATTAAATCTTTTCGGAAAACAACAAAAAATAGTAATGACTGAGAAACTGGCTGATTTTTCTGACATCAATAAGTTTGCTAAGAGAAGTCATTTTCTTTCATGTCTGAAGTGCACCCATGGATCCGATAACTAAATAAATATCCAATCTGGATTGTTGTTCAATACACTCAGATATCACCTGACTTTATTTATGACCAAACTGTACACATTCCGAGATCTATATCATGGGGCCTTCACACTTCTGAGGACCAACCAATTCCCTTGCTCTAAGAAGGGGAAAAGGAAGAGGAAACCAGTACATACAGTTCGTCAGGGTTCTGTACTGTAAACTGCCGACCAATGGCAAGCAACTACCAGCTTTCCCACTTGAGGCTGTGCCGGGAACTGAACCCCGGCCTCAGAGGTAGGAGGCGAGAGTGTTACCACTTTGCCACCGTGGCCCCTTGACAAGGGTAGTTGAAGCTCAATGCCTAAAACCATGAATTAAACCGTCTGTAGTGTGATGGAAACACTGAATCACTGAAGCTATGAAGTCTCCTTGTAGGCGGTCCTGGTGCTGAGTCAAACCTCTAACCACGGGATATAAAACCTGTGGTGTGATTGTGGCATTAGCAGCTCTCTTGTGACTTGACCAACATACACAAATATAATTAAAAATATAACATGCCAAAATATTGAGACTGCTAACAAAAACCCTGTGAAATATCCAAGATGTACAAAGTTTTAGGTGTGAACTTTCAATGTATATTCAAAGTGGGAGGGAAAAGGTTTGTTTCTTGCTACCTGCAACGGGTCAGTGTGACACTGGGTATAGCTAACACACACTCCAGCCCCCCAAGTTCTATATATATATATATATACAGTTATTCATATATATTATGCATATATTTACTTGACAGCTGATTAAAGTTGATTTCAGTTCAAAGCAAATAAGTTTGAAATCTCTTATGTTCATGTTGTATGCAATCAATTGTTGGGTAATGATATTTTCTTCATAAATAGATTCACAAGAATTTCACATGAATGACCCTCTAACATTAAGGCAATAAGAATTTAAAGGGAAAGTCTGCTATGAAAGGGATATTTTATGAGCAAGACAGATTGTATTTTTTCGTAACAATTATGCGTTGATTGTTTTGTAGAGACATAACAGCAACTCAACAGACATAACAGGTTTGGATATAATCAGAAAATAAAATACAAAACTGTTTTGTTGTTGAAATAAATCATTTATAGAAAATCAATATTTATAGCTCTATAAAAGTGACTTCATAAATCTTTCAGTAATTGAGAAAATACCATTGGTGACACAAAAAATAACATCATAAATGTTTGATACTTAAAGGATTGGTGAATCTGTTATAAAAGCTTCAGGATATAAAAGCATTTATTCAGTTGTAGATCAAATCTCTGTTATTGCATTTCTAGGAAACTCTTCAGGAGAGAAATCACTATGGATAGAAATCTCTATGCTTTGAGATGTGCTTATAAATATTAGCTGTTACTTTGGAAATTGTCTGAAGTGTAAGGTAAATATATATGTGTCATAACTTTACAGACCTAAAGTAATATTCATATTACTATACATAGCTCTTGTAATAGATTTGCTCTTACTGATTTTGGTTTATGGATAGGTGGCCCTAAAAATCCGTCAAACTATGGAGATTAAGCATTATAAAAAGTTCTTATTAGATTACATTTTCCATCTATGCTATCAGAAAAATTTATTTGTGGTCTATGTGGCGTGAAAAGCTAAGGGTTGTTTGCTAGTGCCCGATCGGTTTCAGCGCAGAATGTTGACCTACTATTATGCACTGGTTTCCTCCATTCTCTGATGTAGCTGTTGTGAGCTGACCTATAACATGAGTTGGAAGCTATGGATGGCAATATCTGGGTTCCCATGTTGGCAAATTGTTGGCGTGATTTAAAATACACTTGTAGTGTGTAGACTACCAACAGGGCCGATTTCTGAAAATTTTGGAATTTCTGTACCCAGAATATGGTCTGGACCTTATCACTAATTCATCATTTCTTATTTTGGTAAGACCCTACCCAAATGAAATTTTTTTTTGAAGATCTGTTCATTATATGTCAAGTGCTAAATTTATGGAAAATACATCAAAATTAGATCAGCTGAAAATTTGTAACTTTTGTCAATCCACAATTTGATGTAGATCATTCCCAAAGTTGAATCAGTTATTCAGGGCCTACGAACATTAAATTTTCAGAAAGATCTATTATTAACTTTTAAGAGTTATGGCAAACACAGAGAAACAAAGAAACGCACACAAAAACATAAACTACAGGCAAAAATAACAAATACTTTATTTGGGGAAAAAAGGTCCTACAGCCCTAAAACATTTTTGCAGTAATCAGAGACTTACTTAAAAAGTTTTCCCATGGGAATTAGGGTCATGTAACACAATTTTTCAAATCAAAGTGGAGAAGATCAGTCATAATGTTTCCAGATGTTTTACACACCACACAGTTTTGAAATGACACATGGCCGTTTAACAATGGCCAAATAATTTATCTGGCGATTTTGAAGCATCACTTTTTCTTTAGATGGTCTGCCAATTTCCAAACCGATCTGAACATAGTAAATAAATCTAACTTATGTCCTTTGACTTTATGTACAAGAACTAAGACACATTATATTCATCAATGGGGATTTGCTGGCCAGTGATTTGTCTGTCAGATGGCTTCTTAAGGTATGCCTGTCTGTTTGTTTATCTGAGTGTAGACTTTCTTCAAGTCCTTTTGTCTTAGGTATTATATGAGGACTGTATGACTTTTCTACAAGAATGTGGGGCTGACAAAGTATTTCAGCATAGAGAAGGATTTTTCCCTTTTCAAGTGGATGCGCAATGATTTCATGTATGTCAGATTCGGTGGGATGAGAAACACAAAGACTTGGAGCAAGTCTAGTCTGAGTTTGTAACTCAAAAACTATACAAATATATGATCTGGGTTATTTTTTTCACACAAGACTGGATCCACCTGTGGATCAACCCTCCTCAAACATTGTCTTGATCTAGACCTGGATCTAGGTTCGGAAAGATAGGACCTCAGTAATATTATGGGGTGTAGTATTGTTATCAATTTTAATTTTCAGAAGTCTCTCCATGGAGGGAAGAAATGGCTTTCATAAAACCGGGCGACTAATGTCCTCGCAGCTTGAGCAGGAATTAGCAGGTAATATGATCTAATTTTATCTATTTTAAAGGATTTAATCTTTTCTATAGCATACTCTAGGATTAAAGATCAAAGTTGGCACTTCCAATCTGTTCTAAACTTTTATAGCACTTAATCTCTGCCAAGGCAGACTCTAAGGTGCAACACCAGGTCCAATTCAATAGTCATCACTCCAGAGACATAGCCTGGTCGACACCACAGAGACACCGGGAAGTTTACATGCTAAGGTGGGAAAGTCTTATCAAAGAGATAAGATTTTAGCTTTTTCCTGAAACAGACAAGAGTTGGAGCAAAACAGACATCATCAGACAGATCATTTTAAAGTGTAGGAGCATCAAAAGCAAAACTGTGACCTAAGTGATTTTTTAATCGGATTTACACCCTTCCAGAAGCTAGATCAAGATACAATAGGTGATCTTATGTTATAGAAATTTATACAGCCTAATGACCTCCTGATGCATAAAAGCACAAATTTGCTATACAGCTGATGGTCAGACAAACATGTAGCCTGATGTTCTTAGCATTATAAATCTATATGTAAATTACACGAGTAGTTGTTATCAATTTATATTTAACAACACTTTTGTCAATATTGCATCGGCCATATTACAACGACCATTTTCAGGGTGTTGGAAAACACTGCACAGGACTTTCCAGTGAACAGACGGACAGTCAGACAGACAGACAGACAGACAGACAGACAGCCATGGAGACAGACAGAAAGTAAGACAAAAAATAAACAATCTGACAGACACTTGTGAAAACATTCATGCCTTGTAAAGGGGCTTATTACAACACAATGTTGATTTGATATTAACATGCATTTGTTAAAATATGAAACCGTGTTTGCCAATATATGTCCCTATGTTTGCAAAGTAAATACGCAGATCTGAACATAAATATGCACAACTTAATCAACATTGTAAAAAGCCACTGGCCATAAATTGAGTGGGCAAGTTTGTCATAATGTAATTTGACAACCCAGCTTATTGTATTAAGGGGCCTTCACATATGTCGAGAAAAGAGGGAGGGGTGTTAATTAGATATTTTGTGTGTGATAACATGGACCGCAAAATCCACAAACATAGATCAACCATTTATGTATTCTTCTACAGACGCACCACCATGTCTATGAATCCTAGTCAAGATACACTGATTACGACCAAACTTTAGATGCTCAGTGTAAATCAACAATACACCACCTCTGAGAATACATATTATATAACTCCATAACTCCAGTCTCAATATTATGGAACCTATAATGCCAATTTCATATGCACATAAGATTCTGTGTAAAGCGATGGTTTGGAACCATAAATGACCCACAATTTCAATCTAGGCACATGCAATTCCCACAGGAAAGTTCTGTTTATAGAAGAATATGCACAAGGATTTGAGGTAAAATTCAAAAGCAAAGTGCCATGACCGCACAGAACGGTCGTAAAGCAACTAGATCAGATAAATGCCCGCAAAGAGTGAAAAAATATTTTGTGTTTACAATATCTCATTGATTACAATATCACAGTCTTCATATACGAAGAAATCCAATTAATGTTTGCAGATTTATGTTCTTAAAAGTGTTGTTTTCAATCTACCAATATGATTAACTAGTTTTACTTTGCATTTAGGTTTTAGCTTTGTTTGTTTGTTTGTTTCTTCATGTGTATGTGTTACAACTTAATTTGTATCAGGTATACATAAAAGAATTTATAAGTAAAAAAGGAAAACAAGCCCGAACAGTCTTACAATACACAGGCATGAGCTGGAAACCTAGATCAGATCCGAGGCAATTTTTTCTGTGACAATCACATGTATGAATGTGGCCATACTTCTGTACAATATTCTCACAATGGAAACATGAGATAACAGCAGTACTAACATGTTAGATTATATGACTGACACCTTACTTGTGACTATCCTTAAATGAAAAAAAATCTAGAAAAGGGACTGTCACGGACCAAAACCATCAACAATGGTTGGTATTTTCTTAGCTTTCCATCTATGAGGTTTGAGTTTAAATCCTTGCTCAGCCTCACGTGGGAAAGCCAGTATCTTTTTGCCATTTGTCAACAGTGACTTACATTGCAAAACTTTGATTTACTGTTTGCACTGGTCTCCTCCACCCTTCTGACCACTTGTTCAAATTCTGAGTATTTGTTCAAAAGTATAGGCAAATACAAAGTCACTGGGTATGACTGGGCAAATATAATATCCTGCAATGTTAATGTACCTGTGTCATGTTTATTAATTTAATAAATTAGTGAACAAGCATTTTAATTCTAATTCTAATAGCACTTTTATAGCACTTAATCTCTGTCATAAAGACAGACTCTAAGGCGCATCACACAAAAAACATTGTTCAATATTCATAAACCTGAGACATTGCAGGGGTCAGCACTGCGGAGAAAGTAGGAGGAGATTGGAAATTTAGGGTGGATATGCTTTTCCAAAGTGGTATGACTTCAACTTTGATCTGAAAGAGGCAAGTGAGTTTGCAGAACGGACCTCATCAGGAAGGTCATTCCAAATCATAGGTGCGTGATACGCAAAACTGAGTCCAAAATGCTTTCGAGACTTGAAAACTAAAGCAAAGTGGGGAACCTCAAGAAACATGCCATCAGATTGACTTCGACGTGTGTTATATGCACTATGTCTGGGTATGTTCAAAGTATTTGGGGTTACCACTGTGTAGGAACTTATAAACAAGCACTGCAGTCTTAAAGATAGAATGGTACTTAATAACTACATTACTCAGATAGTGACCACATATAAATGTCAGTAACATCAAGGATCTAGTGGATATGTCTCATCACAAAAACAGGGGAATGAAAAATGGGCTAAATTTTGTATGAAGAAGAATAATAATGTATTCTGTTCTACTTGTATACATTTATGTGAAGTTTTTTCGGCTTTATAAGTTATATCATTCAAATTTTTTAACAAAATCCAACTCTGTATCAATAAATTATAAATAAATTAAATGTTCAGGGCAACTTCTCGTATGGATCCGACAAATAACCAGGGGTAGTATTCTACAACGATACCTAGATTATTTCTAACTTAGATTTCAAGTAAGAAATGACAAAATGGAACATTCCTGAATTTTGTTTTGTGAACACAAAGTACAAGAAAAACTGAAGTGGAAAACATTCCTTTACTTAGATCTAAGGTCACCTTATCTAAGTATTGTTGAAAAAACAGCCTGAGGTCATCCATTTCAAACAAGGTCTCAAATTTTCTAGATGCATTTCCAAATGGGAGTATATCAGGGCATGGTATTGGAAAAGTGTGAACTATGTTTTAACATTACAGTTATGATTTGCCACCAGAATACCTTGAAGAGAGTTATAAAATTATGTGCATTTGAACCTAACAAATAAATCATTTGACAATATGTATTCTGCCATGGGAGACATGTAGACATATATTGTATCGACAATTTTGATTAATGTCTCTCACAGTTGGTGAGAATTGATACAAATATTTATGTTTGACAAATTAGTTTGCCAACCAACTTGTTGAATGTCTACATGACTTGTATCAAAATGAAATTAAACAGGTTGAATTGAATCACTGAATGAATAAATGGCTAATCATTAGGCCTTTCATATAAACAGGACATATTAATGCAAATTAAATCAATTGTGTCCAAAGAAGCACAAAGATTCTCCGGAGGATCCGGAACCAGATATTGGTAAAAAAATTTCAAAACACATTCTGAATTTCTATAGTGGATCAAATTCACCTTTGAGTGGACGACAAAGAGTAGACCTTACATTTGTGAAAATAAAATCCCAATGTGATTTTTTATAATAAAAAAAGCCTTTCCCAACTTAGCATATACCCTGTCTGGAGTCTCCATGATATTGAACTTGACAACGTCTATGCAATAATGATTTTTTGTATTGGAATCTTGTGTTGCGTCTTAGAGTCTGTCTGGCAGAGATTAAGTGCTATAAAAGTACAGAATAGAATAGAATAATCCATTGTTGTGCAGACATTATGCATAATTATAATCAGACTGGCAGTTCAGAAATATGAAGGCAAAGCCTGGGTGGTTCTAAATTCTCAGTCAGACGATAATTCTGCATAATGTGATGGGTTATTACTATTCTAATATGAAACAGGTAAAATTATCTATAAATCTTCTTTGAAATCACACTTTTATGTGATTTTAATATGGGCGATAATTAAGTAGACTTTTATGCAGGGTTGTAAGATTTTTTTCCTCTCAACCAATCAGATTTACCGACACATCTGTGTTGTATTAGAACATATTAGTTATAGAGTAGATATTGTAAAAAAAATCTGAAAAAAATCTTTGGAGTCTCAAGCCGCATCCGGATTATCTTTACACCAAACTTTACATCCAGCTTAACATTACATCCTACCTTGTGGGGAATATATGATCCAGACCTGATCTATAGTTCTTCAGTTGTGGATGCAGACAAACAGACAGACACTTGTCAAAACAATTGGCAAATTATTGAAGTGAGCAATGAATTCAAACTCTGGGTAATGGGAATCACTAATATATAAAAATCTGATTTTATAAGTTTCATGTCCATTGGTCTTGTCCCTATATATGGCAATTTTTAAAGTAAAACTTGTTTTGTCGCCCCATTTGAAAAACGCCTTTATATGTTAGTAGGGTGACTGTTTTTGTGCCAACTAACAATGGGAAGGTCTAGTGTATTGTAATCAAGTGTGTTTGTCTGTTTGTTTGTCCTTTCTCATAACTTAAAAACTGTACATTGCATCTGGGCCATATTTTCACACAAGTTGGGATCTACCTCAAAGATCATTTGCATCTGGATATCTATTAGGATATATATGTAACCAATGTGTTATTAGGCATTGGTTACATATATATCCTAATTTATATTTTTATAAGAAAATAGCCAAGTTCATTTATAGAAAACAAACATGAGTTAATCATTTGTTGTTGTGCCAAATTATTATGCCTCACAGTTGTCATCAATATTTCCCATTGATGGGTCTTGTCTTACTAAATGGTATCATTTGTTACTCTATGGGGTCCCTTATTATTACTAACATGCTGTACTCATCAGGCCAAGTTTCTTACTGAGACTGTGTTAAATACCTGAAGGGATCCTTTCTTACTGACTGCTAATGTTATTGAATTATTGATTACCCAAGGAGACCTCAGTGCACCGTGCTATGCTTTCTGTGCAACCCAGGTGGATTGGTTGATTTTCAAAATTTAAAAACTAGAAAGTTTAAACAATTTTACAAAATTCTTAGCAGAACCTGTTGTTCACTGACCTGTAAAAATGTTCAAATTTGTCTATTTTTAACCTTCAAATTCTAGCCTACTGATAGGGTTTACACTACTTACCTATGGTTTCCCCCTCCAACTGAAGATTCTTCTTTCATTTCCTTAGCACATTTATATAAAGTATGTTTTGATTGACTGATTGATTGTGATATTCATGTTAAGCTTTTGGTTAATTAGTTCACTGACTGGTTGAATGTCAAGTTTATTAGTCGGCTGACAAGCTGATTGGTTGTCTGGCTTATTGGTTGATTGAATTGTTGATTCTCTTATAAAAAGTTTGATTAATAGACTGAGTGGTCGGGGTGATTAGGTGGTTGCTTGGGTAAAGTTTGCTTGTGCCATTGATTAAAACATAGTTGTTATTGTATTTCTTGCAGGTTTTGAAGAACGGGGATTAAGATCCAGCAAAACACGCCTGCCTGCCAAGAGTTACTTACCCAAAGTCTTACTAAGCAGTAACCCTTTGGTAGAACGTGACCTCCAGAAGACCTTGACCCAAATACATCTTGGTCAGACCAGGAGGCAAAAAATCTGGGAATGGAACCAGAGACACTTCTTTGTAAGTCAGATCTTTGACCCAGAATATAACCTCAGATTCACAAGAGGTCTTACAAGATACAGCACAGATCTGAGCAAGAGAGACATACTCCATAGTCGTAGACCAAGTCGGTTTAGAAACAATGACCATGCAGATGAAGTAGCCGATGAAAATATAGTCGGTCTAGGAGTGTTCATGCCACCGTTACATCCATCTCAGAGACTGATTGAAAAGCAGAAGATTCCATCAAGTGGATCCAAGGCCAAGCAAGGACTTATTGGCACTGTATCCAGTCCTGATTTATCTTATGGCAAAGAACAGGTGGTTAATGGATCTGGACAGAAGATTTATAGAGAGAAGCATATAAATAATCTGGAAGTAGATCATAAGTCAAGTTCAAAAGATGCTACTAGAAGTAAAAACAATAATGTTCGACAAAGGAGGGTTACCTTGGCCTCCGCAAAATGTACAGCATCAACCGGTAAGCTGCAGAAAGCTGCATCACTGCCTGAAATCCCAATTTATCGCCCAGTCACCTTTGAATCGCAGCAGAAGTCCAGTTTAGACCAAGAAAACAGCCCACCACAAAACAGGGAGAAGTTAAGCAGGCAATACTCCCAGCAAGAAATCCTATGTCATGATCATGTGATCGTCAACCTAACTAGGTCACTTCCACTGTCGGTTATGATAAAAGCCAATCAGAATATAAATAAGGTTGTGCAGAAACGGAAAGCGCTGATGATCGAGAGATGTAGGACTGCCAGAGACAGAAACACTTTTGAAGACCCAAGGTGGAAAGAACTGGAAAGTGTCCTAGAAGCTTCCGACAGTACCTAGTTAATAATTTAATTTAGTATGGTTTGAGTTGATTTAAGTCATGTATTTTAAGAACATAAGGCGTGATAAGGGGCATTGGATGAGTGACATATGGTTTTGTATCTCTTTCACAATTTATATTGTTTACTCTATTCAGTACTCTTTTCAATGATCGAAATATAAAACAATGGCTCACTTTTGAATTATCTTTATCACCTTCAGGTTATGTTAGGAGATTAGAAGTTCATGTTTTTGGGTGCGTTCGATTTTCTGTTTGTGTGTCTGATGGTTTGTTTCTGCTCGTCATAGGGTTTTAACTTTGCTGGGTTTCAAGGACTGATCCTTTTTGGAATCCTAGTGTGTCAGAGAATCTTCATCAATTTTGCATCATATGTTTCTTTTATTATTATTTGATGCACCTTTTTTTTGGAATTAACTTTCTAATGATATCTGAACAGAGATTTCTCTGTTACCTTTCAGGCATAAATTTAAGATACATCTCTTCAACCCTCATAGCCTTCTAATCACAGACCATTCTCCCATCCTAAAGATGTTTCAATAAAGCATCCATCCTGGGTTCCACCAAGGGACCCATCAGGTCTCACAGCTTCCAAGACAGTTAAGCACTATAATGTAACCTGACTTGGGCCGGCCCACAACCATTTAATTGGCATCTCCAGTGGTTTTTGATCACTTAAAATTTTATTCAAGATTCAGCTGGCTTCACCCGGGAAACATAAATAGATTGAGATTTTTTTTTTGGCTGCTACAATTTGTTTCCATAAATTTCCATAAATACGAATCATCCTTAGGTGAATTTGATTTTAACTGAAAATAAACCTCCAGAAAAACCGCAAGGAATCCTGGGAATTAATCCAAATCTACACTTTACAATTGCATGTATTGGTGATATATGTAAACAAATATTGGATTTCCCACGCCACTCCAAGTACTTCCTTTGCCTTAAATGGCATGTCTCTTCATGTAAATCTACATATGTTGCCAATGGCAACCACAAGTCGACTGAATTGAAGGTAAAAGAGAAGCTGAAACGCTGATAGAACAAAGCTTACAAACTCTAGATGAAATTTTACTGTATCGTCAGAATTTAGGAGACATAGCCACAGACAAGAATACACAAAAGATTCTGCAAACATTCAGATATGTCACAGAAAACATAACTGGATACACAGATTCAGACAGTGTAATGCAGAAGAACTACAGAAATGATAAGATACCCCACAGTTACCCTCGAGAAGTTGATGCTGCTTGATTGAAGCTGGTAGGCTAAAAAGATTTGGAATTTTGAAACTAGCCACAGAAAACAAGGAAAGCATGCCACAGTGGTCTTGTGGGTAACACACTCACCTAGAAACACAGAGGACGTGGGTTCAGTCCCAGGTACAGGCAGATACATAGTGGCGTGGATGACCACTTAAAATGGAGGTCCTCTGTCATTGGGTCCTATTCCCAGTGGCAGGTTAAAGAATCTCAAGGTTGTTGATAAATGGTCATCCTTGAGCCTCCATCTTTCAGTCTGGAGAATGCCAGTAATTTGAGAGTTGGACTGTACTTTTACACTCTGGTATGTCATATAGCGCTTTGAGTGCTGTAGTACATGTAGATATTGCTCTGAGTATAAATACAAACACAAAAAAATCAAAAAAAGAACCTCACAGTATGCAGGTTTACTGGCAGAAGTGTGGCGATACATTGAGGAATAAAGAGATATAAAACACCTATAAACAACACCACCTGTAATGTAACTGGGACATTGGCATTCTGTATTATGCCAAGTTCTTGTACAAGGCACATGCCAATCAATTTATGACTTTTATCAGTAAAGTAAAATTAGGGTTTTCTTTGTTTTCTAATGGTAAAATTCTAGATGTCTGGGACATTATATCGATCAAGTAATGGATTGGAAATCAGAGGCATTTCCGAGTTAAGGGGCAGTTATTGATCCTTAATGAATAGGATATTGGAAACCCACCGAGATTTGCAATGAAATATTTGCATCAAGCAATTAGTGTGAACAATGGTTTGCTTGTACCTGTTATAGGGTTTTGTTATGGAATCGCAGTGCAAATAGGGTTTACGAAAATGTAAAATCCTTGTTCACACTTCCCCGATAAGATGTCTTTGGTCCGTATTTATTTAGATATTTAATATTAACATCACACTTATTCTCTAAAATAATCATTTTCTAGGAAAAGAATATGAAAATTAGAAACTATTGACATCAAAATTGGTGCGGTGTAGCAAATCATAGGTAAATTGGTCATATACCAAGTCACTCCCTATCAAAACAGCCTGCGGAAAAATACCAAAGTCAAATCGGTCACCTGAAAAAATACCCTAGTCAAATAGGCCACCCTGCGGTGTTTTTTTAGAACTGTAATAATTTATGTTTCCATAGCAACAAAATTATAAACTATATAATCATTTGTGCAGAGATTGGCCACTCAATCTCTGTAATATATGCCAAGGATATTACACGATTGATATATATTTTGAATATCTTTTATTTTCGCCATATGAACAATGGTTTGCTTGTACTTGTTATTAAGCTAAATCCTGATGGCTCTAAGTCTCAGCGTGGAAAACTTAATCACTCCTTCCCAGTCAATATACTCGGTAATCTTATATCACCAGTAGATGCAGTTAGGAACCTTGGTGTCTGGTTTGATTCAGATTTCTCATTCTCTTGCCATGTTATAAAAGTCTGCAAGGCTTGTTTTGCTAGTGTCTCTGAGGACTCCGAGGACATCTGACACATGAAGCTGCCCTTATGGCTGCCAATGCTCTGGTTGGAAGTCGTCTTGATTACTGTAACTCTCTGTTCAGAGGCCTCTCAGCTCTAGATCTGCGCAAACTTCAATGTGTTCAGAACAGTCTTGCCAGAATTGTTGCCAACACCACCAAGTATTCCCACATCACTCTAGTTAGAAAAGCACTACATTGGTTGCCGATTAAGTACTGTTCTATCTTTAAGACTGCCGTGCTTGTTTATAAGTTCCTACACAGTGGTAACCCCAAATACTTTGAACCCTTTCTTTACAAATTTGAAAGTCTAAGTATCATTTGTAGTTGGTGCCTAAAGACTAAAAAAATTCTCGGTGTATATTTCATAGTATTTAACGTTGTGATGGCAGCCAGTCAAACATGGTGAATGGAGCATAAGCAAATGTCTAAACCACATCTGAGATGATAGACTGGATTCAGTGTCAATCTGTCATAGTGAATAGCGGAGATTCACAATGAAATATTCACCCCAAGCCATTAGTGTGAATAAATGCTAATCTATAGAAGCCGGCCATTTGTGACTTGTGATTTAAGTGTCAAGAAACTAAAACATAGAGTATTCACACTGGTCGGATAAAGCATCACACTGGAAACTCAATTCCAAACGAGTTGCAAGACGTCATTTAACCATCACAAATCATTCTATAAACTCTATGGTCAATTCTTGGTGCACCGTATTAATAAAAACGTGCCCCAATCAAACCTCTCATGGAACAAAGTATAAACATGACTTATTTAACCCATTTAGGTCAAGGGCCAAAGTTAGGGTTTTACATCCAATTCAACAGCTGGAGTCACATTGGGACAGGCCCTTGGCACTTGAGGCAGCAAAAACCACACAGAGGTGACAGCCTGTGTTTAGATGTCAAACTTACTGCCCACTAGATCACTGAAGAACTGTCTGTTTTACTAAAGGGGGAGTCACACTACTCCATTCTACACTTTTCCATTACTTCTGTCTTTATAGCATTTTATTTGGTGAATGTCCGTTTAGGGGCTCCATAACAAGGTGAAAAGTACTTTGTAGAAAAAAATAGTAGAAAAATAGTATATTAACCTTTCAGAGTTACAACAGCATTTCTACTTGAAATTGGAACCTTGAACTGGAGCACTATGCTAACAAATTGAACATGAAAAATTCGTCATCTGAGAATTTAAGGCAGTGGAGTTTTTTGAGAAAAGCATTCAGTTAGGATTTGACAGACAATTCAACAAAGACAGTTTTGATCCCATTGAAGTTAAGCTATGTTGGATTTACTTAAGTGTGTGGAAATACCTAGCAGCAAGTCACTTTTCTATAACCTATATTTGGTGAACAGTGACAGCATACTTGTCTTTAGGTTTCGATGGTGTTGTGTTTGAATCTTGGCCAATGAATGTTTTTGTGGGAAAGTTGTTAGTAGAATACCAATGCCAGGTGGTACAGCATGGTTTCCGACTGGTTTTCACTGCCCTCTCTATCCCCTCAACTAAAAAAGTTAAAACTGTGGTTTGAAAGTTACAAAATACAAGAATCAGATTTACCCGCAAAAAATTAACTTTTAAAGTGTTATCCCATCCTGACACAAGGTTTTTTTCAAAAATATAAATCAACCCTCGCAAGGAATTTTGGGAATTACTTGTTATGTTAGAATGGAAAGTTAGAAACATTAATAGAGCGTAAAATTAATAGAAGATCCTCTAATGCGCTTGAGATCAAAAAGGGAAAGTCCAGGGAAATATCAGGTCAGGATCTAAATTGATGCCCACCTGGGAGATATACTATTGTGGAGGATATTCTAGTCTAAACAAGTAGGTTTTTAGCTGGTTTGGGAAACGTGTTACTGTGTGCTGTGATCGATTGTGGGAGTCTGATCCATTCAATGGGGGAAGCTGTTGCAAAACCTCACCTTCCAATGGCCTTTTTAGGACAAACTGGGGAAAGAGATAGCCGATTTTTATGGGTGAGGATACTGGTTTTGATCAAGGATGATAAGTATGTAGGTTGGGAGAATTTAATGACTATGGATGTTATGAGATTATATTTTAGACAAGATGCTGTATAGAATGGGGAGCCAGTGTAGTTTATGATGGGGAGTAACATGGCTTACTTTATCAAGTCTAAAGACAATTCTACAAAGGACATTTTGAATCTTTTGAAGTTTAGCCACATTACATTTATGCCATTCTGGAGGGAACTGTATTAGTCAATTCGACTGCTTGTCATTGAATTTGCAAGCATATTGACTATTGTAGATATAGCTATATCATTGTTGAGTAAAGGAGCCTAACTTTTTATCTTTTATTTCTTTTGTATCTTATATGTGTTATAAATTGAAATATTTGTACTGCTTTATAGATGCCAGGTACATTTATTGTCAAATATACACATCCATGGAAGAATAGTATGCAAAATGGGTGTACATCAGGCCACTGAAAGTGATCATTTTCTTTCTGAACAATATCCACGTGAGAGAGTAGAATCATCTGCATCATGAACTGGATAGCACTCCTGGAACACAGACCTCCGCAAAGGCAGCCCAGTACCCTCCTATAGTATTTTCACAGAAATACTCATTCAAAATTAGGCTGTTGAAAATTTTGGGTTTTTTTTTTTGTATCCAGTGTATGGTCCGGATCTTTCCAAAAATTAAATCACTTCTTCCTTTGGCCAGGGCCTACCCATATAAAAATAACATGCAGATGTCATGGACACATCCTGTACAAAGTCACTAGCACTATGCTTCTCTATATTAGTTTGTATGGTATTCCAGTCACCTCCTAGTATAATTCGTGCTTTATCAATCTCAAATAAACTGATTCTAGGTTTTATGCCTTGGAAAAAATATTTTCTGTCTTTTTGTAGAGTTTGGTTAAATGTTTACTAAAGCACTAACCTCCATCATTTATCTCAAATTGCGATATAATACATCTGCCATCATTGCTTGTTTCTTCTTTTAATAGCTTAAAATCAACATTATTATTTACTAATATAAGAAACCTTTTGAATGGTTTAACCTATGGTGAAAAGTTACATTCTCACCACCCCCCAAAAATTTCCAATGTTCTTCAATTTCAATTGAGCTATAGGTTGCTTTCGGTAAAATAATATCGGTTTTAATATATTTAAACCAATAAAAAGCATGAAGAAAAGAAACATGCATCGAGAGAGTAATTTATTCGTTGTAAACAATACACATAGCATAATACTGTTGTATATTGCCATTATAAAAAGCATATTTTCAGACATATCAAGACTTTCAAGATTCTGTACACCCCAAACAAATCTAGTTAAACTCACATTTCTACACTGAGCAAAATTTATTGCATCAGCTTGATGTGAATTTACCTGAAGTATATTTATCAACTGTATTGTGACAAACTGATTCCAGAGCCAAAATCTATTTTTACTACAAATTACAGATGGAATGTGCATTATCTATTAACAGGATATAAAATTACGTTTTCAGAAAGCAAAACCACAATTAACTTGCCTCTTTACTTATCACAATAAAACGCAAGTAACCATGATTTTGACAGAAAATATGTTCGTAGTTATTTATTTATTTGGGTTTTACGTCACTTTCAACATTGTACAGGTCATATTACGAAGGGTAGCTTTGTGGGCAGAGGAAACCAGTACATACAGTTGGTCAAAGTTCTGTACTGTAAACTGCTGACCATCGGTAAGCAACTACCAGCTTTCCCACATACGGTCCGGGATTTGAACCGCTTACCTCAGAGGTGGGATGCCAACATGTTACCACTGTGTCACCGTGGCCAATCAAAATGTGCAAAGAGGAAGTAAGTGAAGGGCTGACCCACTTTCAAACAAGGGACTAAAACCTATAGATCACACAGTCAGTGGCTCCAAAACACAAAAAAAGGATTGTGTACTTTTAGTTGTGGATTGTTCCGATTCGGTATTTGGGCAGTTCCCATGGAACACAATTTCTATTGAGACCACTTTTAAACAATTTTAAACAAGGCTGAAAGAGGTTTTGGTCTACTAGCTCATGCTGCAAAGCCATCAGAGAAAAGTAGTAGTGCACTGAAAAGGTGACCCATCCAAGTACTAACATAGCCCACTGTCTGTTAATGTACTGAACGGTGAAGGGACGGTTACTCATCCCACTATGCCAAAAATACTCATGAAAGTCTGCCGACAAAGAAAAAAAGTGATCTCTAAAGGTGTGAGCCACACTGGAGCTTGTATAGCCATGCCATAGGTATAGACACAACTCTCTGACTACACTATACTTATTTTTCATAATGTTCTCATATATTTATTTAGCTTAGCTAGTTGAGGAGACGAGAAAGGTCCCTGATACAGAGTGCATTATGGCGCAAAAATACATCAAGTTTGCATTGTAATTCAGAGAGTCTGGAAGGCCAGATTAGAGCTCGCAATTAAAATGTTTGAAATAACCTTTAGAACTTCTGATAAGCTAGGTTAATAGATACTGGCTGGATGAGGAGGGGTGCTTATATGGGATGGCTGTTTCTTCAATAACCAGATAGGAAATCACTCTTTTAGAGCTATAAGGAGGCATTCTCAAAGCAGAAAGAAAATAAACAAAGAAACAACATTATATACGAGGACATTATTAACTGACATGGAGTGTGATTATTCAAGTTATTACTGTTATTTAGCTCTAGTGCTGCGAGATCGTTTAGAATATTGGGTACGATGTTTGGTATCTGTACGAGCCAGCGAACTTTGATCTAGTCTGATCATCAAAACAACACTTTCAAAATAGCATCAGAGATGACCGTACCCCACAGCCTGGGGAAATAATTCTCAACACCATGAAATATAGAAGTAGTGAAACAGTACAAAGATCTGGATAATTTCAGAGCAGTGTCAGTTACATAAAGCTCCAAATTATGTTTAGGTAGAGAAAATAACATCTAAAAGGAAGAAAAACTATGTAAAGATAAAGTATTAAATCAAGACATTTCAATAGCAAGATGACAGCATTAATCAGTAAACTAAATATTGCAAAGCTGTAAATTTTATTAATTGGAGGATAGCTGTCGATGGAAATAGTACAATTATACAAAAGTACATATACTAATCAGTTGCAGTAATTTATTTATCTTTGTCATAAGAGAAACATGTCTCAAAAAGGTCACACCATGATGCACCTCTACACCCCCTAACCAATGTCCCTACCAAGTATCAACTTCCTACACCTTAGAGTTTCTAAGATATAGTCCAGACCAGATTTTATATGTCAAGGTCACTAGAGCAAGGTCAAAGTTCAAATCAAGGTCACACCATGATGTTGAGCACCTACAATCTCCAACCAATGCCCCAACCAAATATCAACTTTCTACACATTACAGTTTTCGAGATATAGCCTGGCCAAGATTTTATAGGCCAAGGTCACTACAGCAAGGTCAAGGGTCAAATCAAGGCCACACCATGATGTTTCACACCTACAAACCCTTACCTATGTCCCTACCAAATATCAACTTCCTACACCTTATGGTTTCCAAGATATAGTCCAGACAAGATTTTATAGCTCAAGGTCACTACAGCAAGGTCAAAGGTCGAATCAAGGTCACACCGTGAAGTTGCAGACCTACAACCGCCAACCAATGTCCGTACCAAGTATCAACTTCCTACACCTTACAGTTTCCGAGAAATAGCCCAGACAAGATTTTATAGGTCAAGGTCACTACGGCAAGGCCAAAAGTCAAATCAAGGTCATACCATGACGATGCACAGCTATAGCCTCTAACCAATGTCTCTAACAAGTATCAACTTCCTACACCTAACGGTTTCCGAGATATTGCCCGGACAAGATTTTATAGGTCAAGGTCACGACAGTAAGGTCAAAAGTCAAATCAAGGTCACACCATGACAATGCACACCTACACCCCCTAACCAATGTCCCTACCAAGGATGAACTTCCTACACCCTATGGTTTCTGAGATACAGCCCGGACAAACTTTTCCCGCCACCTGCCCACCCATCCGGACACCATGGGTGAAAACAATACCCTAACAGCCCGTAAGGGCTGTGGGGTAAAAACCAATAAAAACTCAGAAATTTAACATAAAATCTTGCTAAAAATATAAAATCCATTTATATTTTGCATAAATCTTGCCATATTTTAATTACGATGTAAGTTTTGTAGATGGGCGAAAATAGGATCTGTTGGGATGTGGTGTGATGTTGGTGATTTTGAAAATTCGGGGCAGTAATCGAGTGAACCATCGAACTTCTACAAGCATCGTCGCAGCACTATTTAGCTCTACACACATTTGCCTCCAAGTAGTTTTATATGTTTAAAGAATGTGACCCTATATTTACAGTGAGGGATCTCTGGAAGAATTGAAAAAAATATGTTGAGTACTTAGTTCATTGACTTTTTAGTGGAGAAGCTGTAATCTAATTTGGGGATCAATATCATAAACTATCCTTTGACTATTTCAATTGGTCCTGATTTGACTGGCTAAGTCATATTCTGGCTTTAATTTGATAGGCTATATAATTAATGAACAATGATTTGAATTGGCCACGTTATACAGGTTCCCTAACTTGATATAGGTTATTTAGGTCCTTATCTATTTGATGATCTACAATCAGATAACCTCTTATATGCCATGCTATTGAACTGATAAGCTGCAACCTGATTGGCTATCTAGCTGCTGAAATGTTTTTACAACTGAACTGCTACACAACTGATCAGCAATCAAATTGGCTATCTAGCTAATGAACTGTAATGTGATTGGCTAACTCATTGGTCAAATGTAATCTGGTTAGCTATTTAGTTTATGAGTTGCAATTTGAGTAGCTATTTAATAAATGAGCAGAAAGACTATTTAGTTGGTGACTAGCAATTTGGCTTGTCAACCAGATGACCGAGTCCTTTATTTGAGGCTATTTTTTTATTGAATTTCCAGTAAAGACTGCACAAAAGTAACATATTTATATTATAAAATTTCATTCGTTTTATTCACTGTTTTTCTGTTTATTGTTCATTATAAAATTTCTTTTTGAGTTTATATTGTAAAATCACATTTCAAGAATGTAACATAGAACAATGTATTTCTTTAAAATACTCTCACAATATCCACAGAGACGTAATTTTGTTGATTGTATAGCTCCATATTATAATGTGTCCATGCAGGCTCTCTATTTTTGATGATTTGTACACTGATTGGAAATCTAGGTCACAAGTTGTAATCTGATCGGCTATCTAATTGATCATTTGTAATCTGATTGGCTATCTACTTGATCAGCTGTAATCTGATTGGCTATCTAGATGATCAGTCGTAATCTGATTGACAATCTTCTCAATGAGCTGTACTCTGATTGGCTTTCCACTTGCTAAGCTTTAATCTAATTGGCTATCTAGTCCACGATGCTGGAACCCATGAAGGGTTGGTGCGTATGTTTTGAGCGATGGCAACAATGTCTTTTATCAATGTCTCGGTGTTTTTGGAATATACGAGACAAGTGTCCAGTAAGGGTGCATACTGCTCCTCTATACGAGCACATTCTTCTAATGCTTTGCTCATGTCGGAATCCTGAAAAAAATGGGAAAAACAAATTGATATAAATATAATACTTATATTATTGTTTTAATAATTAGGACAAGTGTACTTCTTTTCCCAAGTTATTTTTGATTCCTGAATACATACGGAATTCCACAATTCTGGAAATAACCATGTGGACCGTACTACTCATGGAATTTCAAACTGTGATTTTCTTTTATAAATATATATAATTTCTAGAATCCTGGAAAACGAAATGGCTCTATCTTTATTTCAAGTTATAACTACATTGCATAAATTATGTTAGATTTACAATTTTTAAAATAAACGTTTTACATATTGTACTTTTATTCATATTTGTTTTATTTTATAACATTTTACAAAGATTAAACATTCAAAACATAATTGTATTGTATTACATGGTCTATATGGAATATGACAATGTTTTTGTAATGCCATATCATGTTTGTCATTTGAGGGCATATTCATCTGTGTAAAAATATCAAAAACATCATCAAAACGGCAGTTCAATTTTATATTTTAACATACTTTAGTTCTTATTAAAATTAGGATGGGTCGGTAGGCCTGGGGTCTCGCTGTCGAGAGAATTTTACTGAAATACTGTGACGACATTTTAAAACCGCCAATTCGTTTTTCAACACATATTATGGAAGGAAAACTTAAAATTTTGGAAACATACTCCCAAAATATGAAGAAATTATAGGCTTTTATCGCATACTATTATGCATTTACAGACTTTTATAGTGATAACCTTGAGCAGAACTGCCATGTTTTGGTTACGACACTTTATAACTTCTATCTCGCTTGTCAAAACATATAATTGACAGAAAACTTAAGATATTGGAAATGAACCACAAATTTGCAAACCTGTACACTTTTATCCCATGTTTTTGTGCATTTGGGGACTTTTACTGGGATTTCAACGACAGAAAACATCAATGTTTGATTGGGGTGTACTAAAACACACAGAGTCCCGGAATTGGAATAGTTTTGCATTGGCGACCTCCCGATCTAGACAATTCTCATACCGACCCATCCTTGATAAAAATCACAAAACATTCTAAGAAAAAAGTTAAACAATACCACAACAGTAGCATTACCTTGGACACTCTTCTGGGAATACCAGATAATCTGGATTTATCCTGTGGCTGTGGTTTCACCAGAATTGTGTAAGGTTTGATGTCGCCCCTCCTCAATGCAGGAATCGTCTGAGAAATATAAACGAGATAAATAAAAATAAAACAAAAGCTGTGATATGCAAGAGAGCTGCACTTTGCTTTACTGTGAGGCTACCTGACAATTGCCATTACAGTAGATATGGTTTAAGTAGAACTGCCATAAGTAGAATATTGCCACAAGTAGAAGTAGTCTCTGAGTCCCAATAATTAGTGCAAACTATAAGGATAACTGGAAGTTCGACTTTCAGAAAGTGGCCAGAACTAGAACCTAATACAATGCAAAAAGTGTTATTATTTAATGGGAATAAGAAGGGATAACAAAACCTATAAATCTTGTGTGCACAGGGGCCATTATTCACAAAAGGGATCAAGATCAAGTTGAGCCAAAAATCAGCTCAAGTTTAGTATAAACAGCTGTAAACTTGAGCTGATTTTTGGCTCAACTTGAGCTAGATCACTTTTGTGAATACCTACCCTGAAGTGTCAATACCCAAGAAAGAGGTAACAAAATAGTACCATTGTGACACTCTGTACATGATTCCTCACTTTTGTGTTATTAAGCCTCGACATCAAACAAATAAAATTCACAGAAGAGTGATCACAAAAATGTTAATTATTGCAAAAGACTTAAAATTACATAGAATCTTCAGTACTTTATATACTTCTCAAAGTGGATAGAACTAGAAGTTGCCATAAGTGGACGTAAATGGCTGACATTTTGCAACTTTGACTTAGACCAAATCCTCTGTATTACGTGTAAAATATAAGCAGGGACAATTTTCAAGATGGTGGCTGTGGCAGCCGTCTTGTTTAACCGAACAAGCCCAAAGCAAGATGTTGACATTTCAACTAAATTGTAATTTTTCAGACTGGGCCAAACTCTATGTCAGTCAATTGATAGTCTCTTTATTAACTTTGATCTCGATAGCTACAATGACTCCTTCACACAAACAAAAGGTATTTTCAAGATGAAAGCTATGGTGGCCATCTTGGTTTTTAGAATGGGCCCAAAATCAAATGGCCCTGTAACAACTTATTTTGTATCAATGACTTATTTTGTATTACATGACTTATTTCGTATCAATTTTTGACTTATTTCGTATTACTGACTTATTTTGTAGTAAAATTGCCTTATTTCGTATTACTTGGCCAACTTATTTCGTACCAACAGTTGACTTAATATGTTACAAAACGGTGCGCAGAATTTTGACAAGATTTCAGGGTGATACAAAATAAGTTGATAATACAAAATAAGCTGCTCTATAGACAAGTTGTTTTGTATCACTGACTTATTTTGTATTATCAGGTTATAAAACTCCACACTGTGTGAGAAATTTTGTTTTTAAAACTGTGGAACTCTTTGTTTATTCATTTTTTTATGCTCTGGACTGCCAATTTTTTTTATTTTAACAACTTTAATATACCAGTTAGTTAGCTTGAATATTCGAGTTAATACCTGGAATATTCGAGTTAGTAACTTGAATGTACAAGTTGCTAACTTGGATATATCAGTTACCTAACTTGAATATATGAATGAGCTAACTGGAATATATGAGATACTAGCTGGAATATTTGAGTTAGTTACTGGAATATACAAGTTACTAAATTGAATTTATGAGTTAGGAACTGGAATACACAAGTTACTAATTTGAATATACCAGTTAACTAACTTGAATATGCAAATTAGCTAAGTTGAATATTTGAGTTACTAACTTCAAAATACGAGTTAGCTTACTTGAATATTCAAGTTAGATAACTGGTATTTTCCAGTTAGCTTACTTGCATATTCAAGATATAATATATTCAGTTTCTAACTTGTATATTCTAGTTACTAATCAGTATATTCATGTTAGCTAACTTGTATATTCAAGTTAGCTAACTCTTATATTCAAGTTACTAACTCGTATATTCCAGTTAGGTAACTTGTATATTCAAGATAGCTAACTTGTATATTCCAGTTAGGCAACTTGCATATTCCAGTTAGGTAACTCATATGTTCAAGTTAGCTAACTCGTATGTTCAAGTTAGCTAACTTGTATATTCCAGTTATCTAACTTGTATATTCAAGTTAGCTATCTGGTATATTCTAGATAGCAAGTCATATATTCCAGTAAGCTAACACGTATATTCCAGTTGGTTAACTCGTATATTAAAGTTAGCTAACTTGTATATTCAAGTTAGTTAACTTGTATATTCTTGTTAGTTTACTGAAATATTCAAGTTAGTAAGTCGTATATTCCGGTTAGTAACTTGAACATTCAAGTTACTAACTCGTATATTCCAGTTACTAACTGTTATATTTAAGTTACCTAACTGGCATATTCCAGTTACCAAACTTGTTTTTTCAAGTTAGCTAACTTGTATATATCCCAGTTTGTTAACTTGTATATTCAAGTTAGTGACTGGTTTTATTCCAGTTATTAACTCGTATATTCCAGTTTCTAACTACTATATTCAAGTCAAATAACTGGTATATTCAAGTTAGCCAAATAAAAAAAAACTTTGGTAGTCCAGAGCTTCTGTAACATTAAGACTTTTGCACAGATTACTAAATATTCAGAAAGGTGCATATATTTTTTGTTTTGAAAAAAGTATAGCAATTGTAACACAACTGTATAATAGGAACTTGTCAATCAGCACTTTTCAAGGCAATTTGACCGCACAGAGTTTTATTATCAAGGCCAATGATATTTTATTCTATGATAATTTATGGTTGAATTTGTTTGTGTACAATTTAAAACTTGACATGATTTTTTTACCCTTTTCATGTAATTTTCATGATAATTTTGTGAAAGAAGGACTTCTTACAATGTTACTTAGCACATAAGAATTGGAAAAATTGTATTTATCCCTGAAATTTTAGTACTTGCAAAGACTTTGGCTATTAAAATGATGCACAGTCATTCTTGTTTTTTTTCTGATGCATACAAAAATGCTTAATGCTACCAATGGATAAACACATTTGCCACCTTTTCTATATTCTATTGAATAATGCTGAGCTAACATGTGATTAACATTTGCATGTTGTCTATAGAATTGTACATTTTGCATAATAGAATTTGGGATATATGTAGTTTTTACGCTGTGCAGGAATTGTTGTCACCCGTGGTGTCAGGCTGGGCAGTCTCTCTGTCACGCAGGAGGGCTGGTTCAGTATTCTCTATGCTGTATCTCATAAACCATTAGGGTTAGGATGTTGAGCCTTGATAGAGACATTGAGAGAAACTGGTTAGGGAGTGTAGGTGTGCAACATCATAGTATGACCTTGATTTTACCTTTGACCTTGCTGTAGTGACTTTGATCTCATCCAGCTCATATCCTTCAAACTGTAACGTGTAGGAGGTTGATACTTGGAAGGGATATTGGTTAGGAAGTGTAGGTTAGCAATATGTAGTCTAACAGTATATTGTTCAAATTCATAGTCTTACATCAATGCTCCCTATAACGTTTACTCTGTAATGTTGAAGATTAATGTAATATTTAGCTAGAGGTTTGTTGAGTGTACAAAGTGTACATTTTAACATCTTATCTCATGGAGATCATTGATTTTTCCCAAGGTTGTAGGATTTTGTGCTAGTGTTCCTACCAATAAACCAAATCTGAGCTCTCTATATGTAAACTTTATCTGATTCAACAAGGGCATTCATACTTCCACAAATATATTCCAGTCCAAGATTTAACACCATCTCAAATTCATTTACATATACAGTTATAATTTTCAATATACCACTGACTAGTCTAATCAATTATATCTCTGTGAAATTCAGTGCTGAAAATAAGAATTGCTATCAGGCAAATGGTAAATGGACTACAAAATTGAATACAGTAAGGATTACATTCCTTTGAGTCCATCCTTTGATGGAGACAAGGCACTATAAAAGTTGAATTGAAATTACTACAAAATCAGTCAGTGAAAATACCAGTTACCTAACTTGAATGTTATTTTGAAGTTAGTAACTCATATATTCAAGTTAACTAATTTGTATATTCAAGTTAGCTAATTTGCATATTCAAGTTAGTTAACTGGTATATTCAAGTTAGTAAATTGTGTATTCCAGTTCCTAACTCATAAATTCAATTTAGTAACTTGTATATTCTAGTAACTAACTCAAATATTCCAGTTAGTATCTCATATATTCCAGTTAGCTAACTCATATATTCAAGTTAGCTAATTCATATATTCAAGTTAGTGAACTGGTATATTCAAGTTAGGTAACTGGTATATTCAAGTTACTAACTCAAATATTCCAGTCATTAACTCGAACATTCAAGCTAACTAACTGGTATATTCAAGTTATTAAAATAAAAAAAATTGGCAGTCCAGAGCTTCCATATAATGTAAAATTAAAATAATGAATAAACAAAGAGTTCCACAGTTTTAAAAACAAAATTTCTTACACATTGTGAAGTTTTATAACCTGATAATACAAAACAAGTCAGTGATACAAAACAAGTTGTCTATAGAGCAGCTTATTTTGTATTATTGACTTATTTTGTATCACCCTGAAATCTTGTCAAAATTCTGCGCACCGTTTTGTAACATATTAAGTCAACTGTTGGTACGAAATAAGTTGTCCAAGTAATACGAAATAAGGCAATTTTACTACAAAATAAGTCAGTAATACGAAATAAGTCAAAACTTGATACGAAATAAGTCAATACAAAATAAGTCGTTGATACAAAATAAGTTGTTACAGGCCTTTACATTGGCTCCACCATATCTTATGTGTGGTAATTTAGTTCCCACCAGGTCTGACTAACAAACCACTTGCGGGACGAATTTACATTCAAAAATAGCATCAGAGGTGCCCGTACCCCACAGCCTAGGGAAATATTTTCAATACCATGAGATACAGAAGTACTGTATCAGTACAAACTTCAGGATACTTTCAGAGCACTGTCAGTTATATAAAGGTCCAAACAATGTTTAAATGGAGAAATAATGTTTAAAAGAAAGATCATGCATATAAAGATGAAGTATTAAAACAAGATAATTCAATAACAAGATGACAGCATTAATCGGCAAACTAAAATTCAACCCTCTTTATCTACATCTGCAAGGCCCGAATTAAGGTTTAGATGGTTTGAATATTACCATGCATACAGAAGTGGTAATACATGTAATGAATGCTTATGTGTGGTGTTGGAGCAAAATCTGTGGCTCACTTGATGAAATTCTATCTCTTACAATGGGAAGTTATGAAAGTAAAATTCTTAATAAATTCTAATATGACTTTAACAGTGCTTAATCTGCATCAAAAGAGAGACCCAAAGGTGCAACAAGATTTTATAGGTCAAGGTCACTACGACAAGGTCAAAGGTCAAATTAAGGTGACACCATGATAATACACACCTATAGGCCCTAACCAATGTCCCTAGCAAGTATCAACTTTCTCAACCTTACGGTTTCCAAGATATAGCCCGGACAACATTTTATAGGTCAAGGTCACTACGCCAAGGTCAAAGGTCAAATCAAGGTCAGATCATGACGTTGCACAACTACATCCCCAACCAATGTCCCTACCAAGTATCAACTTCCTACACCTTACGGTTTCCGAGATATAGCCCGGACAAGATTTTTGAACTCAAGGTCACTACGGCAAGGTCAAAGGTCAAATCCTGGTCAAGACCATGACGTTGCAGACCTACACATCCTAACCAATGTCCCTACAAAGTACAAACATCCTACACCTTACGGTTTCCGAGATATAGCCCGGACAAGATTTTTTAACTCAAGGTCACTACGGCAAGGTCAAAGGTCAAATCCTGGTCAGACCATGACGTTGCACACCTACACATCCTAACCAATGTCCTTACCAAGTACAAACATCCTACACCTTACGGTTTCCGAGATATAGCCTGGACAACATTTTATAGGTCAAGGTCACTATGGCAAGGTCAAAGATCAAATCAAGGTCAGACAATGACATTGCACACCTACACCCCCTAACCAATATCCCTACCAAATATCAACTTCCTACACCTTACGGTTTCCGAGATATAGCCCGGACAAGATTTTATAGGTCAAGGCCACTACGGCAAGGTCAAAGGTCAAATCAAGGTCACACCATGACGTTGCAGACCTACACCCCCTAACCAATATCCCTACCAAGTATCAACTTCCTACACCTTACGGTTTCTGAGATATAGCCCGGAGAAGATTTTATACGTCAAGGTCACTACGGCAAGGTCAAATCAAGGTCACACCATGACGTTGCACACCTACACCCCCTAACCAATATCCCTACCAAGTTTCAACTTCCTACACCTTACGGTTTCCGAGATATAGCCCGGACAAGATCTTATAGGTCAAGGCCACTACGGCAAGGTCAAAGGTCAAATCAAGGTCAGACTATGACGTTGCACAACTACACCCCCTAACCAATGTCCCTACCAAGTATCAACTTCCTATACCTTACAGTTTCCGAGATATAGCCCGGACAAGATTTTCAAACTCAAGGTCACTACGGCAAGGTCAAAGGTCAAATCAAGGTCAGACCATGACGTTGCACAGCTACACCCCCTAACCAATGTCCCTACCAAGTATCAACTTCCTACACCTTACTGTTTCTGAGATACAGCCCGGACAAACTATTTCCCGCCGCCCGCCCGCCCGGACGCCCGCCCGCCCGACCATCTGGACACCATGGGTGAAAACAATGCCCCAACAGCCATTAAGGGCTGTGGGGTAAAAATTGAGAAATATGAGAGAAAATACAAGGAACAATTGTCAAAATGGCTAGATATGTTAAATATGACAATTTTCAAAAGAATTATTTAAAATTTATATACTTTAATATACTTTATGGGTGGAAAACTTTAGATAAACTGATTAATCGTTAGGATTTCCCGTTGATTCTTAACATTTTAAACATGTGTAGACGAATGAATGACGCTTTATATCCAAAAACGTGTCCATCATTTTTGCTTACTCAGTTCGAAGACAATAACACTTATATATATTTAATAGGGAATGGTAATATTTTTTCTGATTAAAAATGGCACCTGGCTTTTTAACAAAGAAATACAAAATTTGATTGATTGTTGCTATTATAGTGCACAGGATGTATGCTGATTTTTCATAGTTTAATTGACACCTTGGAAAAGGTATACAGAAAATGAGTTAGAACCATAACTGACCTACGAATACAATTTGGCCCTAATGTGTGCAATGGTTACTATCTGGTGTTGTAACATGGCAAAACCTCATCTTGGCACAAATTGGATGATAAATTATTTAATAACAGTTGTTTTTATCACCCAAACTCATCCATTTTCGTATACCAAATAAGGAATCAGAAGTGACGACAGCAATAAATTATATAACTTCAGTACTTTCCATATTTAAATACTACCAAGTTGGCATGATATTTTCTTATGTTAATTGTATTATCACCAATGAAAAAAATGATTCTTAAGTGTTTATACTTTTATAACCTGTGTTTGTGTCAATGCATGCTTCTGATAAAAGGAAATCCACAACTACACTGAAAGCAAGCAAAAAATTAGGTTTTTGTGTCCAAGTTGTTCCAAATGTAATATCCTCACATATATCAATTCTATTAACACCTAGGCTTAAGGGGATTCCCCTTTAGCTCAGCTGGTTAAAGAGATAGACCCGTGTTTATATCTGTGTGTAATCAGAAGGCTGTGGGATCGATTCCCAATCAGTAATTACTCTTCTCAGCACAAAAACCTTATAGAGTAAGAAATCTAAAATTCGCCACATATCTGAAATTCGCCACATGTGGAAATACTAATAAAATAAATGAATTGAGGTGAGATTTGTTGAATGTACAGTAAATTAAGGCTTTTTGGACAGAAAAATGCCAATTTTCAGACAAAACATCATTTTCTTCATACAATTAACTAAGGTTTTAGAGGTGGCGAATTTTAGATTCCCGGCGAATTTTAGATTTCTTACTCTATATGTTCTTGGAACAGATGAAAAAACAACAGAAAATTGAAATTTCTTTAGAACTTAGGTTTTAACCTTTTTTCTTGCCAATAAAAATTCTATTGCATAATTGTATCAATTACCTCCGGTTTGCAGCACATAATACAGGTTTTTCCGCTGTGTATCAGAGACTTAATCTCTTCATCAGTGAGAGCAAAGAAGTAACCACCTTTCTCTTCATGTTCTAGTATTCTGAAAAAGAAGATAAACGAAACAAATTTATTACAAAATATTAACAGAAGTATTATAGCTTTCATATGTATATCAATTCTATTACTCTTGCCTTTAGATATATTGATGTTAACTTTAGCATCATATTTGACAAAGAGATACATCATTTAAAATGTTTTTCAGACTCATCACTTCGGGCTTTTAATTGGGATGGGGCCTTTGAAATGATTAGGGGTAGGGGGATTGCATATTTACTATTTTTTGGTATCCTGATAAATAAAAATTGTTCTAATTCTGTAATACCAAACAGTTGTGTTTCAGCATATCCCCAAATGAAGAGGCCCATTAACAGGAAACGAAGTTCATAAATGCACAACATGGCAGTTCTTCTCAAAGAAATCACATAGATGTGTTAAAAAATCCGCAAAAACTACAAGATAAAAAGGTTTATAATTTCTTAAGATTTAAGATTTGTTTCTAATATTTTAAATCTTCCCACAATTTCATGTCCTCACAATAGAGATGCTGTACAGCGTCATCATAGTATTTTAGTGACATGATCTCGTTACAAATATACCACTGGCTCTCAGACTTCATTCTGAGAAAAAAAATACGAGAATTTTCACCTTTTCTCCCGGATGTATTTCTCCAGTTCTTGAGCTGTCACATATCTCTGCCGATGACTTCTGATCTCTGATTTGGGCTGGTTTGAACCTGAAACGGATGAAGTTTCATCATCAACTGCTTAGTACTATGAATGAATATATTTTGAACCTTTTCTTAAACCTAGACACAGTGTGTATAATATTTGTAGAAATCTAATCTTATCCAATCTAATGCGGACTTTTTTAGCACTTAATCTCCATTGAAAAGGGGCCACAGTGGCATAGTGGTAACATACTCCCCTCCCACCTCTGGGGTCATCGGTTCAAACCCTGAACCCTTTGTGGGAAAGATGATAGTTGCTTATTGATGGTCACCAGTTTACAGTGCAGAACCTTGACCAACTGTATGTACTGGTTTCCTCTGCCCATAAATCTACCCGCAGTGATATGACCTGTACAGTGTCATGAATTGTGGCGTAGCATGACGAGTACATGTCTTATCACTGAAATTGAGCTGCAATGGGTTATGTTAGTACTGGGATGGGTGACCGACTCAGTGCGCTACCGGCTTACCATCTTTTACATTACTACAGCTTGCTATATTAATCCAGCACACGCCTTAAGGCATAAACAGGAAATAAACATTTGTGCAGTCAGCAAGCAATCAGGATCACCGATACAAAAACTAGAGATTGCGTCTCGACACTGTGTATCCCCAGACGGGACATGGTTGAAGCGTGACATACAGAGTATTATAGTTGAGACAAATATACCCCTGTGGGGAGGGGGCCTAAGTGTTTATGGGAGCAACTTGTACTGACACTAAGTAAACAAAAGTTTGCTTAATGAAAGATACAAATGTAACTAGACATAGTGCATCGGAGAACCGACGCAAATTGTATCCACCAGAAAGAAAACTCGTCAATCAACCATCCCCTAACCTTGAAGCAGGAGCCCAAGGTAAAATCTGACCACGTCAAAAGATTCTTAGCCCATGATTTCCAATAGGTTGGTGTGACATTGCAAACCTCTAGGAACACGAATAAGCGAGTTATAAGCACTTTTAATTTTGGCTATCCTCATTTGACCTTGAAAGAGGGGCCAAATTCCTAGTGCATGATTTCCTATAGGATGCTTTCACATTACAAACCTCTAGGACCAAGAAAAATCAATTTATAAGCACTTTAGATCTTGCTATCCTCATTTGACCTCAACGGAAGGGTCCAAGGTCAAATCTGACCACATAAAAAGATTCCTGGCCCATGATTTCCTGCAACTTGGTTTGCCATCCCAAACCTGTAAAACCAATAATAAGTGAGTTATGAGCACTTTTAAGTTTGGCTATCCTTGTTTGACCTTGAAGGAAGGGTCCAAGGTCAAATTCGACAACACCAAAAGATGTCCAGCCCATGATTTCCTATAGGTTGGTTTACCATCCCAAACCTCTAGGACCAATAATAAGGGAGATATAAGCACTTTTCATGACTGACAAAAAATGTCTGTGGCAGCCATCTTGTTTTTCAAAATGAGGCCCAAAATATTTCCAGTTAAGATTTTGTAATGCGGAACATATTCTGTGAATTTGAAATCTCTGTCTATAATACCCTTTGCTCTAGAGGGCCAACAAAAGTCCTTGCTCATCTTATTTTTCAAAATGAGGCCAAGAATATTTCCAGGCAAGATTTCATGGTTATAAATATATCCTGGAAATTTGAGAAGGCTAGGTATAATATTTTTTTGTTAGAGCGGTAATAGCCAATGATAAAAGAGGTATATGGCCTCCCACTCTAAGGTACCACTTTGAGTCATTCTAGCAGGCCTAAGGTGACCTTGAAAACAATAGCCGAGGTCAACAAACTGGATGCTGGTACTCCATCATGTACTCAACCTCCAAAGCCATTTTCAATAGTTTCCATGCAATATAGTCAGCATTAAGTGTAAAAATATCTCCAAAAAGGCCAGAATGGCCTCGGTGAGGTACTTTGGCGGTCTGTGGATGACCTTCAGTGAAGAGCCTCAAGGTCAAATTTCTGCATGCTTACAGAGGACATGTATACGTATTATATATACCAGCCATAGGATGATCTAACTTTCTGTATATGAGAACTGGGCCAAAATGTAAACAAGAGGAGAGTGCCCGTGAACGGGCACTGTGTCTGCTGACTGAATGTTTTTGATTTGTGATGGTGATAATGAGAGGAAAGCATAATTATCAGGGAAAGGGCTGTACAGAAATACAGTAAATGGTAACTGAACACATGTTCGAAAGATATTCCGAAGCTGACAGAAGAAAACGACAAAAAAGTTGTGCCCTGCAAATGGTATTATGAAATAAAGTAACAAGGTAATTGTTTAAGGGTAAAAAGTAGGTTAAAAATATTTAAAGAAATACTATAAATGCAATATCCTCGTTCCACCATGAAGAAGGGGTCCAAAGGTCAAATCTGACCATACCAAAAGATTCCCAGCCAAAGAATTTAGGATGGTTTACCATCCCAAACCTCTCGGACCAATAATAAGTGAGTTATAGGCACTTTTTAAGTTTGGCTATCCTTGTTTGACCTTGAAGGAGGGGGTCCAAGGTCAAATCCGACCACACAAAAAAATTCCCAGCCCATGATTTCCTGTAGCTTGTTTACCATCCCAAACTTGTAGGACCAATAATAAGCGAGTTCTAAGCAATTGTAAGTTTGGCTATCCTCAACTGCCCTTGAAGGAGGGGTCCCAGGTCAAATCTGACCACACCAAAAGAATCCCAGCCCATGATTTCCTATATGTTGGTTTACCATCCCAAACCTCCAAGACCAATAATACGCGAGTTATAAGCACTTTAAGTTTGGCTATCTTCGTTTGACCTGGAAGGAGGGGGTCCAAGGTCAAATCCGACCACACAAAAAAATTCCCAGCCCATGATTTCCTGTAGCTTGTTTACCATCCCAAACTTGTAGGACCAATAATAAGCGAGTTCTAAGCAATTGTAAGTTTGGCTATCCTCAACTGCCCTTGAAGGAGGGGTCCCAGGTCAAATCCGACCACACCAAAAGGTTCCCAGCCCATGATTTTCTATAGGTTGGTTTTCCATTCGAAACCTCTAGGACCAATAATAAGTGAGTTATAAGCACTTTTAAGTTTGGCTATCCTCATTTGACCTTGAAGGAGGGGTCCAAGGTGAAATCCAACCACACCAAAAAATTCCCAGCTCATGATTTTCTATAGGTTGGTTTTCATTCCAACCTCTGGGACCAATAATAAGCGAGTTATAAGCACTTTTATGTTTGGCTATCCTCATTTGACCTTGAAGGAGGGTTCCAAGGTCAAATCGGACCATATTAACAGATTCCCAGCCCATGATTTCCTACAGGTTGGATACAATGATTTACTCAACAGTGAGAACCTGAAAGAAGCTATTGCTCAGCTATCCCATGACATAGAGGTCTGCAATTTCACTATGTTATAGCTGACCAAAACGTCTGTGAATAACATATTTAACAAAATACTCTAAATGTAATAATTTTCAAGTTACAACTGATTTACTCAAGAGTGAGAACCTCAAAGTAACTATTACTCAGCTATGCAATGAGCTACATGTCTGAATTTTTGCTCTGTTATAGCTGACCTAAAAGTAGCTGAACAACATATTTAAGCAAAATACTGTAAATGCAATAGTTTTCAAGTTACAACTGATTTACTCAATAGTGAGAACCAGAAAATAGCTATTGCTCCGCTATGCCATGAGCTATAGGTCTGTAATTTCACTATGTTATAGCTAACCCAAAAGTAGGTGAACAATATATTTTAACAAAATACTCCAAATGCAATATTTTTCAAGTTATAGCTGATTTACTCAACAGTCAGTGCCTGAGAACAGCTATTGCTCAGTTGTGCCATGAGCTACAGGTCTGTAATTTCACTATGTTATAGCTGACCCAAAAGTAGCTGAATAACATATTTGCACAAATTTCTGTAAAGGCAATAGTTTTCCAATTACAACTGGTTTACTCAACAGTGAGAACTTCAAAGTAGCTATTACTCAGCTATGCAATGAGCCACAGGTCTGGAACTTCACTATGTTATAGCTGACCCCAAAATAGGTGAATAACATATTGAAACAAAATACTCTAAATGCAATAGTTTTCAAGTTATAAGTGATTTACTCAACAGTGACAACCTAAAAGTAGCTATTACTCAGCTATGCCATGAGCTACAGGTCTGAAATTTTACTATGTTATAGCTGACCCAAAAGTAGCTGAATAACATATTTATACTAAATTCTCTAAATGCAATAGTTTTCAAATTACAAGTGATTTACTCAACATTGAGAACTTCAAAGTAGCTATTACTCCGCTATGCAATGAGTCACGGGTCTGGAACTTCACTATGTTATAGCTGACCCCAAAATAGGTGAATAACATATTGAAACAAAATACTCTAAATGCAATAATTTCCAAGTTATAAGCGATTTACTCAACAGTGATAACCTAAAAGTAGCTATTACTCAGCTATGCCATGAGCTACAGGTCTGAAATTTTACTATGTTATAGCTGACCCAAAAGTAGGTGAACAACATATTTAAGCAAAATACTGTAAATGCAATAGTTTTCAAGTTACAACTGATTTACTCAATAGTGATGACCTAAAAGTAGCTATTACTCAGCTATGCCATGAGCTACAGGTCTGAAATTTTACTATGTTATAGTTGACCCAAAAGTAGCTGAACAACATATTTAAGCAAAATACTGTAAATGCAATAGTTTTCAAGTTACAACTGATTTACTCAATAGTGATGACCTAAAAGTAGCTATTACTCAGCTATGCCATGAGCTACAGGTCTGAAATTTTACTATGTTATAGCTGACCCAAAAGTAGGTGAACAACATATTTAAGCAAAATACTGTAAATGCAATAGTTTTCAAGTTACAACTTATTTACTCAATAGTGATGACCTAAAAGTAGCTATTACTCAGCTATGCCATGAGCTACAGGTCTGAAATTTTACTATGTTATAGCTGACCCAAAAGTAGGTGAACAACATATTTAAGCAAAATATTGTAAATGCAATAGTTTTCAAGTTACAACTGATTTACTCAATAGTGATGACCTAAAAGTAGCTATTACTCAGCTATGCCATGAGCTACAGGTCTGTAATTTCACTATGTTATAACTGACCCAAAAGTAGCTGAATAACATATTTATACGAAATTCTCTAAATGCAATAGTTTTCCAATTACAACTGATTTACTCAATAGTGAGAACTTCAAAGTAGCTATTACTCAGCTATGCAATGAGCCACAGATCTGAAACTTCACTATGTTATAGCTGATCCCAAAATAGGTGAATAACATATTGAAACAAAATACTCTAAATGCAATAGTTTCCAAGTTATAAGCGATTTACTCAACAGTGATAACCTAAAAGTAGCTATTACTCCGCTATGCAATGAGTCACGGGTCTGGAACTTCACTATGTTATAGCTGACCCCAAAATAGGTGAATAACATATGAAACAAAATACTCTAAATGCAATAATTTCCAAGTTATAAGCGATTTACTCAACAGTGATAACCTAAAAGTAGCTATTACTCAGCTATGCCATGAGCTACAGGTCTGAAATTTTACTATGTTATAGCTGACCCAAAAGTAGGTGAACAACATATTTAAGCAAAATACTGTAAATGCAATAGTTTTCAAGTTACAACTTATTTACTCAATAGTGATGACCTAAAAGTAGCTATTACTCAGCTATGCCATGAGCTACAGGTCTGAAATTTTACTATGTAATAGCTGACCCAAAAGTAGCTGAACAACATATTTAAGCAAAATATTGTAAATGCAATAGTTTTCAAGTTACAACTGATTTACTCAATAGTGATGACCTAAAAGTAGCTATTACTCAGCTATGCCATGAGCTACAGGTCTGAAATTTTACTATGTTATAGTTGACCCAAAAGTAGCTGAATAACATATTTATACTAAATTCTCTAAATGCAATAGTTTTCCAATTACAACTGATTTACTCAACAGTGATAATCTAAAAGTAGCTATTACTCAGCTATGCCATGAGCTACAGGTGTGAAATTTTACTATGTTATAGCTGACCCAAAAGTAGGTGAACAACATATTTAAGCAAAATACTGTAAATGCAATAGTTTTCAAGTTACAACTGATTTACTCAATAGTGATGACCTAAAAGTAGCTATTACTCAGCTATGCCATGAGCTACAGGTCTGAAATTTTACTATGTTATAGTTGACCCAAAAGTAGCTGAATAACATATTTATACTAAATTCTCTAAATGCAATAATTTTCCAATTACAACTGATTTACTCAATAGTGAGAACCTCAAAGTAGTTATTACTCAGCTATGCAATGAGCTACAGGTCTGAAATTTCACTATGTTATAGCTGACCCAAAAGTAGGTGAACAACATATTAAAGCAAAATACTGTAAATGCAATAGTTTTCAAGTTACAACTGATTTACTCAATAGTGATGACCTAAAAGTAGCTATTACTCAGCTATGCCATGAGCTACAGGTCTGAAATTTTACTATGTTATAGCTGACCCAAAAGTAGGTGAACAACATATTTAAGCAAAATACTGTAAATGCAATAGTTTTCAAGTTACAACTGATTTACTCAATAGTGATGACCTAAAAGTAGCTATTACTCAGCTATGCCATGAGCTACAGGTCTGAAATTTTACTATGTTATAGCTGACCCAAAAGTAGCTGAATAACATATTTATACGAAATTCTCTAAATGCAATAGTTTTCCAATTACAACTGATTTACTCAATAGTGAGAACTTCAAAGTAGCTATTACTCAGCTATGCAATGAGCCACAGATCTGAAACTTCACTATGTTATAGCTGATCCCAAAATAGGTGAATAACATATTGAAACAAAATACTCTAAATGCAATAGTTTCCAAGTTATAAGCGATTTACTCAACAGTGATAACCTAAAAGTAGCTATTACTCCGCTATGCAATGAGTCACGGGTCTGGAACTTCACTATGTTATAGCTGACCCCAAAATAGGTGAATAACATATTGAAACAAAATACTCTAAATGCAATAATTTCCAAGTTATAAGCGATTTACTCAACAGTGATAACCTAAAAGTAGCTATTACTCAGCTATGCCATGAGCTACAGGTCTGAAATTTTACTATGTTATAGCTGACCCAAAAGTAGGTGAACAACATATTTAAGCAAAATACTGTAAATGCAATAGTTTTCAAGTTACAACTGATTTACTCAATAGTGATGACCTAAAAGTAGCTATTACTCAGCTATGCCATGAGCTACAGGTCTGAAATTTTACTATGTTATAGCTGACCCAAAAGTAGGTGAACAACATATTTAAGCAAAATACTGTAAATGCAATAGTTTTCAAGTTACAACTGATTTACTCAATAGTGATGACCTAAAAGTAGCTATTACTCAGCTATGCCATGAGCTACAGGTCTGAAATTTTACTATGTTATAGCTGACCCAAAAGTAGGTGAACAACATATTGAAACAAAATACTCTAAATGCAATAGTTTTCAAGTTACAACTGATTTACTCAATACTGATGACCTAAAAGTAGCTATTACTCAGCTATGCCATGAGCTACAGGTCTGAAATTTTACTATGTTATAGCTGACCCAAAAGTAGGTGAACAACATATTTAAGCAAAATACTGTAAATGCAATAGTTTTCAAGTTACAACTGATTTACTCAATAGTGATGACCTAAAAGTAGCTATTACTCAGCTATGCCATGAGCTACAGGTCTGAAATTTTACTATGTTATAGTTGACCCAAAAGTAGCTGAATAACATATTTATACTAAATTCTCTAAATGCAATAGTTTTCCAATTACAACTGATTTACTCAATAGTGAGAACCTCAAAGTAGTTATTACTCAGCTATGCAATGAGCTACAGGTCTGAAATTTCACTATGTTATAGCTGACCCAAAAGTAGGTGAACAACATATTAAAGCAAAATACTGTAAATGTAATAGTTTTCAAGTTACAACTGATTTACTCAATAGTGATGACCTAAAAGTAGCTATTACTCAGCTATGCCATGAGCTACAGGTCTGAAATTTTACTATGTTATAGCTGACCCAAAATAGGTGAATAACATATTGAAACAAAATACTCTAAATGCAATAGTTTCCAAGTTATAAGCGATTTACTCAACAGTGATAACCTAAAAGTAGCTATTACTCAGCTATGCCATGAGCTACAGGTCTGAAATTTTACTATGTTATAGCTGACCCAAAAGTAGCTGAATAACATATTTATACGAAATTCTCTAAATGCAATAGTTTTGAAGTTATAAGCAATTTACTCAACAGTGATAACGTAAAAGTAGCTATTACTGAGCTATGCCATGAGCTACAGGTCTAAAATTTTACTATGTTATAGCTGACCCAAAAGTAGCTGAATAACATATTTATACGAAATTCTCTAAATGCAATAGTTTTTAAGTTACAAGTGATTCTACTCATGATGGATGTTACTGAAAAGCCCAAAAGTAGCTATTACTCACTTAGCTATTGAGACAGGCACCCAACTTACTCACCATATTGTAGCTATGAAAAAAGTAGCTGAATAACATATTTTAACAAAATGCTCTAGATGCAACAGTTTTTAAGTTATAAATGATTTTGTGCATGATTTCATGAATGTTAATGCATTAAAAATTATTAAAAAAATTTATTAAAAAAAAAGTAAGAGAGATCCAGGTCTCATACTCACACAAGAGAATCTACCTGTGGCCTAGTACATATATGCAAGATATGAGAGAAATCCCTGCAATAGTCACTGAGAAAATTGTGATAAAAAGTTGAAATTTTCACACTTTTGGTGGGGGTACCCCCCTTGTAATGTCTCTAGCAAACAGACGAACAGACAGATTTGCATGCCTTGAACAATTTTTCATCCTCGATAGATAAGGTATCTTTTAAAAAAAACAGCACGTCTCTAGGCCTTGTAGTTTTGGAGGAGAAGTTGTTCACGCGGACGCGTACGCCCACGCCGCAGAGTGACGACATAATGCCAGCTGACTGACAAGTCAGCTGACATAAAAATGGCCAAAATGTGACCTTTAAGAGGTCACCAGTGACCTTGAAATTGAAGGTCAAGGTCACAAAACAATAGTGTTCATGGCATTGCCCATATATACCCACATACCAAATTTGAAAGGTCTAACTAAAATATTTTTTAAGTTATCACGTCCAAAAGTAATCCTGCTTAAAGCATTGTAAGCTCTACATAGATTGGTCATGGACCAATTTAAGGCATCGACTTCATTTGTATTATCGGCGTGTGTTAAAACACCTGCAAAAAGTATAACTGGCTTTGTGTTTTTTGGTGCAAAAATGTATTTATATCTTGCACTTTTGTCGATTCACACATAACTTAATGTAGTGATAGTAGTGGGTACATTATACATCTGTTTAGGCATCAATATTGAATGTCAAAATATCTGACTATCCGCCGATATCCGGGATTATACTGTCTACTAACCAGTCCAATTCTGTGATACCCTAAAAATTTTGTTCTAGCATTTCCCCAACTAAACAGATGTGCTAACAAAAGTGAACTTAATTAAACAAAATATGACAGCTTTGATCAAACACACGTTAAACTTTAAAGAAGTACAAGATGACAGTTCACAATTTCTTCAGATTTAGGGTTTCTGTCAAATATTTTTAGTGTGAAGTTGAAGTTTTACATAAAATGATGATATTGATATATGAACTAGCACATTAGCAACCCTCTCCAAGGACAAAAATATTGAGAATATCAATAAACAATGTACCCATGATAGGATTTTCGGGTAAGCAAAATCTGGCTGATTTTGTAGAGTAAACAAAGAGAAACTAACAAAACAGATTCCAGTAAAACTATTGAAATATTGTTTATGTACAGTAAATTACATATAAGCAGGACAGCCCAAAGCAGAGTATTGTTATGAGTAGAAACAGCTAATAAATAGTACTGTGGGATCACTTAGAATGTCGGGTTCGTTTCTAGCCTTATACTGTTGTGGCAACCAAAGTCAGCGCAGTCTGCTCTATCTAGCACGGTTTTCACGATATAAGCATTTTTGTGTTTTGCAAAAAATAAAAAAATTAAAAATGTCCGCTATATTTGGCGAGACAAAAATATTTTGAAAATTGGCATGGCTACTCTGCAGAGATACCCAGCAGGTCCAAAATTTTGTTGCGTTCGCTCCATATAGCACAGTTTTCGAGATATAAGCATTTTTGTGTTTTGCAAAAACTTTGAAAATTCAAAATGGCCACCATTTTTGGGGAGACAAAAATTTTTGTCAAGACCACTGCCGTGGTGTGTATCTCCCGCCGAGCATTAAAGCAGAAGAAATAGCTTTTCCGAGATATTCACAATTTTTCATTTTCGTGTGTGAAAGGTCTTCCAAAAGTAGGTGAATGAGTTATTTGAGAAAAATTGGCTATCTGCAATACTATTAAGAGATAATTCACATTTACTCATTTTGAGTAGGTGAATAATTATCTATGGGTCTGAAACTTCACCAAGTGAAAGCTCTCCCAAAAGTAGGTGAATGAGTTATTTGAGAAAAATTGGCTATCTGTAATACTTTTAGAGATAATTTGCATTTACTCATTTTGAGTAGGTGAGTAATTAGCTATGGGTCTGAAACTTCACCATGTGAAAGCTCTCCCACAAGTAGATGAATGAGTATTTGATAAAAATTGGGTATCCGCAATACTTTTACAGATAATTAGCATTTACTCATTTTGAGTAGGTGAATAAATAGCTATGGGTCTCAAACTTCACAGAGTGAAAGCTCTCCCAAAAGTAGGTGAATGAGTTATTTGAGAAAAATTGGCTATCTGCAATACTTTTAGAGCTAATTCACATTTACTCATTTTGAGTAGGTGAATAATTAGCTATGGGTCTGAAACTTCACCAAGTGAAAGCTCTGCCAAAAGTAGGTGAATGAGTTATTTGAGAAAAATTGACTATCTGCAATACTTTTAGAGATAATTCGCATTTACTCATTTTGAGTAGGTGAGTAATTAGCTATGGGTCTGAAACTTCACCAAGTGAAAGCTCTCCCAAAAGTAGGTGAATGAGTTATTTGAGAAAAATTGGCTATCTGCAATACTTTTAGAGATAATTCGCATTTACTTATTTTGAGTAGACGAGTAATTAGCTATGGGTCTGAAACTTCACCAAGTGAAAGCTCTCCCAAAAGTAGGTGAATGATTAATTTGAGAAAAATTGGCTATCTGCAATACTTTTAGAGATAATTCGCATTTACTCATTTTGAGTAGGTGAGTAATTAGCTATGGGTCTGAAACTTCACCAAGTGAAAGCTCTCCCAAAAGTAGGTGAATGAGTTATTTGAGAAAAATTGGCTATCTGCAATACTTTTAGAGATAATTGGCATTTACTCATTTTGAGTAGGTGAGTAATTAGCTATGGGTCTGAAACTTCACCAAGTGAAAGCTCTGCCAAAAGTAGGTGAATGAGTTATTTGAGAAAAATTGGCTATCTGCAATACTTTTACAGATAATTCGCATTTACTCATTTTGAGTAGGTGAGTAATTAGCTATGGGTCTGAAACTTCACCATGTGAAAGCTCTCCCACAAGTAGATGAATGAGTTATTTGATAAAAATTGGGTATCCGCAATACTTTTACAGATAATTAGCATTTACTCATTTTGAGTAGGTAAATAATTAGCTATGGGTCTGAAACTTCACCATGTGAAAGCTCTCCCAAAAGTAGGTGAATGAGTTATTTGAGAAAAATTGGCTATCTGCAATACTTTTAGAAATAATTCGCATTTACTCATTTTGAGTAGGTGAATAATTGGCTATGGGTCTGAAACTTCACCATGTGAAAGCTCTTCCAAAAGTAGGTGAATGAGTTATTTGAGAAAAATTGGCCATCTGCAATACTTTTAGAGGTAATTCGCATTTACTCTTTTTGAGTAGGTGAGCAATTAGCTATGGGTCTGAAACTTCACCAAGTGAAAGCTCTTTGGGATAGCTGCTCTGCAGAGATACCCTGAAGATAAAATATTTCGTCGAAATCGCTCTATGTAGCACGGTTTTCGAAATATAAGCATTTTTGTGTTTTGCAATTTTTGCGCAAAAATTCGAAAATTCAAAATGGCCGCCATTTTTGGCAAGACAAAATTTTTTTGAAAATTGCCATGGGTACTCTACAGAGATACCCTGCGGGTCAAAAATTTCGTCGAAATCGCTCTATCTAGCACGGTTTTCGAGATATAAGCATTTTTGTGTTTTGCAATTTTGCGAAAAATTTGAAAATTCAAAATGGCCGCCATTTTTTGCGAGAAATTTTTTGTTTGAAAATTGGCATGGCTACTCTGCAGAGATACCCTGCGGGTCAAAAATTTCGTCGAAATCGCTCTATCTAGCAGGGTTTTCGAGATATAACCATTTTTATGTTTTGCAATTTTTGCGAAAAATTTGAAAATTCAAAATGGCCGCCATTTTTGGCAAGATAAATTTTTTTTGAAAATTGGCATGGCTACTCTGCAGAGATACCCTGTGGGTCAAAAATTTCGTCGAAATCGCTCTATCTAGCAGGGTTTTCGAGATATAACCATTTTTATGTTTTGCAATTTTTGCGAAAAATTTGAAAATTCAAAATGGCCGCCATTTTTGGCAAGACAAAATTTTTTGGAAAATTGGCATGGCTACTCTGCAGAGATACCCTGTGGGTCAAAAATTTCGTCGAAATCGCTCTATCTAGCACGGTTTTTGAGATATAAGCATTTTTGTGTTTTGCAATTTTGCGAAAAATTCGAAAATTCAAAATGGCCGCCATTTTTGGCGAGACAAAATTTTTTTGAAAATTGGCATGGCTACTCTGCAGATATACCCTGTGGGTCAAAAATTTCGTCGAAATCGCTCTATCTAGCAGGGTTTTCGAGATATAACCATTTTTATGTTTTGCAATTTTTGCGAAAAATTCGAAAATTCAAAATGGCCGCCATTTTTGGCGAGACAAAAATTTTTTCAAAATTGGGATAACTACTCTGCAGAGATACCCTGAGGGTCAAAAATTTCGTCGAAATCGCTCTATCTAGCACGGTTTTCGAGATATAAGCATTTTTGTGTTTTGCAATTTTTGCAAAAATTTCGAAAATTCAAAATGGCCGCCATTTTTGGCGAGACAAAAATTTTTTGAAAATTGGGAAAAGTACTCCGCAGAGATATCCTGCGGGTCAAAAATTTCGTCGAAATTGCTCTATCTAGCACGGTTTTTGAGATATAAGCATTTTTGTGTTTTGCAATTTTTGCGAAAATTTCGAAAATTCAAAATGGCCGCCATTTTGGGCGAGACAAAAGTTTTTTGAAAATTGGGAAAACTACTCCGCAGAGATACCCTGCGGGTCAAAAATTTCGTCGAAATCGCTCTATCTAGCACGGTTTTCGAGATATAAGCATTTTTGTGTTTTCCTTATTTGGAAAATTCGTAATGATTAATTAATCATTAATTACTCGGCCATTTCTTGACCAATCAATGCCAAAATCTAATGATTTCCAGATTTTAATAGAATGAATGTATTTGCCAAGTTTCAGGTGAATTGATAAAATTCCTTTCAAGTTATCATCCGGACAAGCTTCCCCATCGAAAAAAGACATTTTTGGTCATGTGACCTCTCTGATTGGTTGAAATGTCACTGCAGCATATTCAAAAAAATTCCCCAGGGCTACTGCCTAAACCTGCCAAATTTGAAAAGAATCCGCCTAACGGTTACAGAGTTATAAGGAAAACAAAATGCGGAGCCGGCAGAGCCGGCGGAGCCAGAAGCTCTCCCATACACAAACAAGCGTCCCTTGTGGGACGCTTAATTATTGCAAGAGGGTTAAATTTGCACATCAGTTCTTCATATATGTCAAACGTTCAAAAGTGGCTCATACCAGAAGTTACCACATGTACAAGTATATGGCTAATGTTTTGCAACTTTAACCCAAGCCATCTATAAATAATACAGTGGAAACTTAATTTTAAATCATACTTGTTATAGTAACTAATTTTTTAAAAAAATAATTTGATTATTTTTGCAGAGATTTCACATTCATTTCAAAACAAATTTGTTTACCTTAGTCACCACATTATCTTTCTGCCACTTCCTGTTGGTTCATACTAAAACACCAGTAACTCGACTCCGGTCAGTCATGATAAACACCCGGCCCACTATTTTTTGCCACAGGGCATACCATTTAATTTTATCACATACATATATTAATGTCATTTGGACAAAAAAAAACATGTTTTTTGTCACAAACTCACACAGAATTGGCTGAGCAAACACATCACTGTCAGAATCGTAGATTTGATCGGTGAGTCGGTCTAAATGTAGCAAGGCAGGGCCGACTAGAACCAGAGGCCTGTGGAAACTGGGTGAGGGACAGTACCGCTCCACTTCTTCATAGTAAACTGAAAGCATAGAGATTTGGAACTGAACCCGAGACCTGTGACAGTGTGAGGACAGTGCCACTCCTACTCTTCACAGCAACCTATAAAAAAACACTTTGGACTTGAACCTGGCACATGTGAATGCTAGAGTAACGGTAAAGTTATATTTATGTATATTTAACCGTATGAAGAGAAATTTGGAGTTGAACCTATGACCTGTGCATGCTAGGTAAATAGAGGTACCATCGGATGCTATAAAACTGAAAACATATTTCACAAAAGGCTCTTTGATTATAAACTAGATAAATGACAACAAATTCATAAACTGTGAAATTACATACATTATGAAACAAACAATATTAACAATAGAATTCAAGTTATTACCTATTTAATTCATAACCATTTGTTTGTCTGTTTGTTTTGCTGTCTATTTGCAGGATTGAGCAAATACTACAATTTATTTATTTAATTATGTTGAGTTTTTATTGCTCTTCTGGGCCAATAAATGGTTGCATTCTATAACAGCTTGGATTTGATTTAAACATATTTTATTAGCAATAACGCAACAATCATAAAAATACAATTATATTACACCCCCTTGCAGGGTGAAGCATTTACAAATGATGTGACGATGAGTCTTCACAAAAAGGTCACTGTTGCAAATAAAGAATCAATCGCACTTACCTTCGGGTGTGGAGTTAAACTCATTTTCCAGATATTTCTTGGGTTTCTTTGACTTTTTCATCAATCTGGGACTAAAGCGGTTATTTTTCTCATCTAGAAACACACATAAACGATCAATAATTCTACATGTAACCAATCTAATCTTATCTAATGCTTTGCAGGCGCAATATCTTTCCCACTGAGGGGAATTCAATGCACTAGTTAAAAAAATCATTTCTAATAAGGAGAGTCAAGGGGCGTTCAAGGTCAACTGTTATATCACTTAATTTTCACTTAAACAGGCAGACTCTAAGTTTGCAAAGTAACACAAAATTGTTGTGGATAGATTTTGATTAAATTTTCTGTTTTACTGTTTGCTACAATTTCTGATACTTGCTCATTTCAAAAAATGTTCACATAAATAATATAATAGTTTTTGAAACTTGTAAAAATCACTTTACCTGATAAGATTCTGTTTTCTTTGTTTTCTTTAGAGTTTAAATGACCTTTCAACCTAGAAATAGAAAGCAAAATAAGTGTCCAATGATCACATTCTGAGAACGTCACCTGCTGGTTGCTAATATATTTGAAAGCAGAATCTTGAGCAAGTAGTATGCCCTCCGTTCCTCCATTACATGTTAACTTTTGTGACCCCCGCCCACTCCAAATGCTTGATAAAATTTCAATACTTTCACTTTTTTTCATCATATTTCATGAATTTGTTAGTCATTCACCCAATATTTCAAAAACCAAGACAAGATTATTCTTATTTTTATTATTTTCATTTACCAGTAGGTATATAAATCAAGTAATTAATGTAAAGAATCCTTTGTCACTTCTGTAACCTCAAAAATATATAAATTACTTATATTTAATAAATTATATATAAATTACTTATAGGTATAATTATACGTATATGCATACAAAATTTTTTAAATGTTACTGCCAAAAACTATGAATTTTCTATCTCCATACGTATTTTTGTTCTGATAATTGACTATAAATACCATATTAAAACATGTGAAACACTTGTTACTGTACATTTACTGCCTTTTATATGGTTAACAAAATAGAAAAAATATTTCTCAAAAATTTATCTTTTATTGACAAATCCTTAAAAATATACATGGGGTCATTTATAACCCCCACACGGTATGAATAGGTTGTAAAATATGTTGGTATGAACAGGGTTAAACCCAAATCAATCAATGACATAGCCGTCACTTACTTCTGAGCAAGCATCTTGCTGGGGATGAGTCCCGCCCTTGCGGCCGTCTCCCCGTCCTTCCTGGCCTGCCACCACCAGGCGTCCTGCTGGCTGACTATGTGCAGCACCTCGCCTTTCAGAAAGGCCAAGCCGGCCTCTGGGCAGGGACTGTAGGGGTCTTCATAAGGAGAATATTGAAAACACGCTCGCACCTTCACCTAAACACAAATAGTTGGGTTTTTTTTTGTTATTTTTAAGTTCTAACAAGGCTCACACTTTCAGAGATCCCATATTTTTTTTATTTTTTGGGGTGGGGTGGGTGGGTGGGGGGGGTTGTCACCAAACTTCCATGAAATCTGAACTTAAAGCAAGGAATCTACCCTCCCAGTATGCACTACTCATGTTTCTCATGGCTTCCAAGCTCTGACTTCAGTATCCTACTGACGGCTTTGCGGCTCATGCATGTAGATTGAAAGACATTTCGCCCCTGTTTTTGTGTTATTTTGGTTTTCGAAAAGTAAAATATCTACCCTAAAGTATTTGTGTTCTCTTTTTGTAGACTGGAATACACAGATATACAACTCTCTGGTTGTCGATTAAATTTATGCAAGGTTTACAGTTTACAGTGCCACAGAACCACAGGGGACAGATACTTTTCTTACAGTGCACCTAAACTTTTGAATAATCTGCCAATTGAAATAAGAAGAATTGCAGAACTCTCCAGTTTTAAAAATTAAATTAAAGGACTGTTGTTCAATGAAGGATACAATCACCTTTGATAAATTCCGAAGTGTCACTGAATATATTTTATAGATTTTGGCACTTTAAAGATGTATTGTATTGTATTAAGCCAAGATCAATGGCATACTTTTCATTTTAGTATCCCAATAAAATTGCAAAAGCATTTCAATACTGCAATACCAAAAAATATACAGTAGAACCTTGATTATCCAAACTCAATGGGGGATATACAATCAGGTTGGATAATCAGGGTGGGGGGTTGGATAGATGAAGTACCTGAAATTCACCGTCCACGGGTTACCAAGTGGGCAATAATTGCAGAAAGATCATTTTTAGGCACTAAATATAGACGTGGGTGGTCATTGATTATGCAGTTTAATATATTTGTGTAATATAATACAACTAACCCTCTTATTGTGACTAATTTCCTTCTTGTCTGTGAATATTATTGGTACATGCATTATGAACTTTTAATTTTATATAAATGTTATCATGCATTTTGTCAACTGAAGAACTCGGAGATTGTTGATTGTAAAACCCCAAGTGAACACGCCTTCAGTGATTGCGTATGTTCTGTTGGTAATGCATTGTTAAAAATATACAGATATTTTTGTCCCAGTATATATCTATTAGATTAGGCCAAATAAGACCGAAGTTCATGCAATGAATGCTCAAAGAAATCATTATAGAAGTTTTAAAATCTGTGAAAAATACTACATAACACTTCTACAGATTTAGGGTGTGTTTCGATTGGTTTAGGTCTTCCCACAATTACATGTGGCGAAAATCAAGATGCCAGTTGACGAGTCTCGTGATGATATTTCCTTGAAATGGCCTTGAGAGAGTGATACTAGTGCTATTGAACCCTGCCCAGGAGTGCATTGAATTTCATGTCATAGTGAAATTTCTTACATTTAGTGGTAGGAATGTTACACAGCTCCAAATATTTCCATGCCACCTTGTCGCCAAGTACTATTTGTATTGGTATGAAAAAACTGTGTCATTTATAAAAATACCAAAAATCTTATGTTTCCTGCTTTAAAAGGCAATGAAAATGTTAAATATGTCTAATAAAGTTAAAATCTATGTCCATGATAAGTAAAATTTATTAAAGTTTGCTATTTTTTCTGGAAACTGCTAATGGGCGATATAAGAGGTATGTGGTACTGCCTTTTTTATATAAATGCATAAAAAATACCAAAACTTGGTTTTAATCTGATTTAACTTATTTTGTGTGACAATATATAATTATTTGATGGATTAAGACTTTTGCCACATTATACTACATTGAGCGATTATTCATTCATTAAAATATGATATAAAAATACTATTCTACTAAAATATTATTCTAACTGGTGTCCATTAATCGGCTAGTCAAGACTTCCCTATTTAGTGGTTCTGAGTACTACTGGTATGCTACACCACTGATTTTTTTTTATTTCTTTAGTGAAATGATATATCTATTTTACTTGGAATTCAAACAACAGTGTCAGACAATAAATGTATAATATCACTTGTAACACTTGTAAAAGTTAAAAATAGCATCGGAGATGCCGTATGACACAACCTTGGGAAATAGTTTTCAACACCATGAGATATAGAGCTTAACAATGTCCCTACCAAGTGTCAACGTTCTACATCTTACGGAATCCAAGAAATAGCCCGGACAAGATTTTAAAACTCATGGTCACTATGACAAGGTCAAAGGTCAAATCACGAATGCAGCACCTGTCAGCTGACCTGTCACACCTCTAACCTCAAAGCAATGTCCCCACCAAGCATCAACCTCCTACACTTTATGGTTTCTGAGATATAGCCCAGACAAGATTTTATCGGTCAAGTCACCATGGCAAGGTCAAAGGTCAAATCAAGGTCACACCATGACGCTGCACACCTACAATACCCAACCAATGTCCTTACAAAGTGTCAACTTCCTACACCTTATGGTATTCGAGGTATAGCTCAGACAAAATTTTTTACGTCAAGGTCACTACAACAAAGTCAATGGTCAAATCAAGGTCGCGTCATGACAATGCACACCTACAAGCCCCTAGCCCATGTCCCTACCAAGTATCAACTTGCTCCATCTTACTTTTTCTGAGATATAGCCAGGACAAGATTTTATAGGTCAAGGTCACAATCGCAAGGTCAAAGGTTAAATCAAGGTCACATCATGATGTTGTACACATACACCCCCTAACCAATGTCCCTACAAGTATCAACTTCCTACACCATACAGTTTCTGAGGTATAGCCTGGACAAACTTTTCCCGCTGCCCGCCCGCCCATCCGGACACCATGGGCGAAAACAATACCCTGATAGCCCTTAAGGACTGTGGGGTAAAATCTCAAAATAACTCGATCTCTTGCCATTGACAAGATATTACTAGCTATAGGAAAAAAAGTGTAAAGTTGCAAAATCTAAGATGGTCTTTACAAATTTACTTTCTCAAATATTTTCAAGCACTTCAAAGAAACAAAATACCACCTTGCTGGTGTCTGTGGTACCTCTGTCCTTCTCTCCAGTACCCAGTCTGAGGCTGATGGTACCTGTGGTTTTAGACAGCATATGTAACACATCTGTCGGGGATTTGCCCTCTAAGCTCAGCCCATTGACAGACTTGACCTCATCTCCGACCTCAAATACCCCTGGAAATAAGACAAATTCGAATTCCAACTGTCTTATTCAGAACTTAATCTTCACTAAAAAGTAATAAATGATATGTGACACTGAACCCCCTCCTGTCTGAGACTTGGAACTTTACTCACGAACTTATCACCTATATCTTTCAAGAGTTACAGGCCTGAATTTTCTGTAACTTGATAAAAGTCCAAATGTTTTAATTACTGATATTGGTGAGATTTTTATTTTTTACAATCTTACCATTATAGAAAACAGCATAAAACAAAATTTCTTTAGCATTTGTCACTTGCCCAATATTGATTTAACGTACCGTGAAAAACACAGACAGGCAACATTTGCAAAGGACCTGTAACATTTGGTAGCTGTAGTTCTGGTGGACCACGAAAGTTTCCTGACAGGATACAATAATCAGACATTTCAACTCATAGGATATACATTTTCTAGATGATAACACCAACTTCTAGGACCAATAAAAAGAGAGTTATAAGCATTTTTATGTTTGGTTACATATGTTTGACCTTGATAGGGGGTGGGGCCAAAGTTAAATCTGACAACATGAGAAAAGTCCCAGTCCTTGAGGTTAGTTACATGTCCCAAACCGCTGGAGAGCAATAATAAGTGACTTACAAGCATGTTTAAGTTTGGCTACCCTTGTTTGACCTTGAATGAGCAGTACAAGGTCAAACTGGATTCCATTACAAGAATTCCAGCACATGTTTTTCTGTCTGATGGTGTGAGATCCCTAAACTTCTAGGATCAATAATAAGCAAGATATAGGCACTTTAAGTATGACCAAAATTTCCTGTAGTAAGTACTTGAGAATGCTATCGATGACCTTGATGGAAGAACCTCATATACAGATGTCTACATGTGTATACAGGACATATTATATGTAAATTTAATGACTTAAAATTTCTACAGGTGAAAATCAGCCACATTATATCAGTACAGAAAGGTTGAATATGTTTTTATTCATGGTCAGGGCAGCCATCTTTTTATTAATATTTTTAAAGAGCAAAATTGACGATGAATCCTCTAATGCGGAGGAATCCATAAATAAAACATCTATGTGTGTACATGCAGAGTATGGTCTTGTGTTAAAACTAATCACTAACCAGCCCGGTCAGCCGCCCCACCGTGCATCACTCGAGCCACACGTACTGAGGTGTTATCGCCTTCCTGCATCTGTATGGTGGCTCCCTGCAGTCGCATATAAGAAATATATATGTCACGAATAAACACGGCAATATAATGCAAGTGCATACCTTGAATGTTATAACAGGGAAACTTCCTGAATGACATATACAGAAAATATATATAATTAATGAAGTTAAAAATATTATACAAGTGCGTAGCACGAGTATTATATGGTTTTATCTTCATGAGTGATATAATTTTTTTTGCTGTATTTGTTGAATGAGGGATGTTTTACAGTTATTATCCACTATTCATAGGCATAGGAACTGGGGAGGCAGCGGGGACAGCTGCCCCCCAACCATAAAGTTGGGGGGGGATATCTCTTCGCCCCCCCCCCCCCCCAAACTTTTTGCAATACAACTAAACTCGAATTTTGAAGTTTATGTAAATTTTTACAGGTAACTCAATAATATGTGGTCAAATTACACTTTTACCCTGTTCACTGCTCACCTGTACCATTGTGTAAGCAACCACTTGAACCACAAAATCTTTTTTATATGATTTGTAAAAGGAACATTTTCAGCTAACCTGTCACGGGATTTGTAAAATTCTGTGAAAAGTTTCACTTATGCAGATCAAAATCATACATATAGTGATCTTCTACATTTAATTTACTGTGTTGCTAATTATTTACAACTTAAACATGTAGTTTCAAATTCCCACAGAGGAATGGTTTATGACAGCAATTTGTCAGCTGATAAGATTTTTCTCTTCTTTTTTAGTGTGCGTTTATTGGACCTACCCAGTCTTATCCTTATTGGTGCAATCTAGTTCTCGCACCCCCCCAACCAAAAATTACTTCCTACGCCCCTGCAATTTTGTATGCTTTAGGACTTCAATAAATCCATATTTTAATGAAAGAATGTGAAAAATGCTTCAATATATATAATACCTCGATCTTTATCTTGTGATTTCTCAGCCATTTTTGCATAGATATTTTGCAACAAATACCAGCAGAAGCACTATAAAAAGGCTCTTCTAATGATACATAATACATATCTGTAGGTTATCTAGTTTCCGAGATATTAGTGCAAAACCGTAAGTTATTGACGCTAATTGTCCATAGTAAAATATGGGTAAAATATGGCTTGCAATGAATAATAAATTGTTCAACTTGAGCTTCACCACTTTTCAGCACAGCTGTGACATAATCAAATATTGAGTAACATTACAGACAAACAAAACACCTACCCACTTCATCTAAACACAATGATAAAGCCTTTTTAGCAACAACTACTATAGACTCTCTGGCAATGTCTTTCGTAGAAAAAAACGACACAAATGAATTCAAAAACTCCCTTTTTGAAAACATTAAACCCAAATCAATAAGTCAATTAATCAATCAATCTATTCAATAACTTATCTAAATATCATTTCGCCCCCAACTTTGGTCAGATGACAAACTTTTTGACCACTAATAATACTTAACCCTGTCCCACTTCAAAACTCTGACACAATTTTCTTCTGCAATACTTACCAGTGGTTCGACGTCCCCTTTCACCAAGGTCACGACCTTGACACAAATACCATCGTCCTCGTCCACTTCGTGAGCAATATCTGGCAGACACGGCAAGAAATCTTTGGCGGCGATTTGGTCGTGGGCTTCGAGCAGACACTGGAGAGAAGTACAAGGGAAAGATTTACAAAAGTATGTTTCACAGGACTAATACTAGAGTATTTTTGTACATGTATATGTTTATATATCTTTTATTTTATTATAGTGACATGTAATACACAATTTCATTACATAAATGTACTAAACAATGCAAGCAGAATCACCCCGCCCTGATATGCCATTCACATTACAGGCGATACCACCTCTGAGCCGAGGTAACCCATGTTTGCTGAAACGTCCCTGTACTTGGATCGCCGTCTGATGTCCGTATGTGACATTGCGAATCAGTGACGAACCGTCCATTGCCTTGCGAGTCTCGCAGTTGTTTCCAAAGGTTTCAAAGTTCTGCCTTTATTTCAGTACCGTGAGATGATTTCGCACATGCACATATGAATTTCCGACTACGGTAACTGATGGTGTGGTCCACATTATACATAAGGTTGTGATTCAGTCGTCTTCTGGTATAATACGGCGACACACGGTGAGTTAATGTATTTATTAGTTAATGTTTGTAGTACTGTCATTCTACTGTAACAGTTATGGATGGTTAAGAAAACTGTGTCCAATCAATCTGCCTGTAGTGTGAACGACTCAGATGAAATGGGGCGACTTGGAGGCAGGACGTACTGCCTGTAATGTGAATGGGGCGTGAAGGGCTTATAAGTCACTGTGAAATACAATTACAATAATATTGCCTTTTGGATTTCTTTTTAGATGTCATTACAATTTCCAAGCAATAATTTATTTCTTTCATTCCATAATTCAACTATAAAGTTTCCAAGTATTTGAAAATGATTTTCACTCGTATATAAAAATTTACTTTCATTGTCTAGGCTACTGAACCTAGGTTAAAGACTGTTACATGTTTCAATATACTAGTACTTTTGACAAATTAATTTGTACCTCACAGAAGCTTTATGAATTAACAAATTTTTCCATATGTGAACATTGATAATTAAGTAATTATATAATACATGTAGAAGACTATTTTGCTTCTCCTTGTTATAAATTTGGCATATACCTTAAAACGGCAAATTTTTGACCAAAAATAGTATATTAAATTTTTGACCAATCAGGATATATTATACAAACATAAAGCCTGTATGTATAAAGCCTTGTAACTTGTACGTTGATTGGTAGCCTTGCTAAAAGCTTAAATATGTACTATAGCTTTTTCAAACATTTACACATACATGGTATTCATAAAGCACTCTTACATGTTAGGAAATATACGCTCATCAGACTCTCTTAGTAGTATGTAGATATTAAAAGCCGGTGTATCTAACATTACATTATATAAACTGAAAATTTACTATCTGAACTGAAAGTTTTCCTTAACTACATAGAAACTTGCACCTTTAGAAAGGATACTTCATTGGTCAAGTGTTTTTTTTTTCAAAAAGAAATTGTACTTGTGTTAAAATCTTTGAAAAAAATATCTTTCATTATTCACACAGTACCATTCCCAGCACACAGCAGTACCAACCTTACCAATGAAATTGGTTGACCGTCTTGTTGCTGTTGCTGCTTAGAGTCCCCTTCGTATAGATTAGATTAAGTGCTATAAGAGTCCAGTTAGAATTAGTTTTCCTTATTTCATTACTTTGGAGCACAGGTACTTCATTCATACACCAAGGTATTCATTTTTGCTATATTTCTGTATTTAGGTACCTCAGTACCTCATAAATACCTCACAATACCTACCTTAACATGTGGATTACTCAGTAACTCAAGTAATTCTTTCCTCTCCTTTCCATAGGAACATATCTCCAGATCTTCAACCAAATCCTTGCGGCTCTCAGAGCTTGTTGACGTGGCAGTTCTTACATCTGGTTCCTCTGGGGTGCGAACTTTCTGGTGAACCTGTGAGTTAAAGCAAAGTTTGGATTTATTTTGTCCATTTCAACACCTAGGGTCACATTAGGACACATACTCAGTTTCCTTTGTTCTGAGTACAAGAAGGATGAACAATAGTTTTTTATCGAAAAAAAACGCACAGAAACTGTAAGTAATTCTGGGAATTTACCAATACCTATGTTTTACAACTGGTATAATATTATTGTAAATTAGTCTTATATTTATGTAAAGAAATATAAACTCACCATATTACACAGTGTTATATGTATCTGTATGTACCGTAAATGACCTATTTAGTGCACAGTGCGCTAAGCAAAGTCTATTTTTATTCAATATTTGTTGGGAAAAAATTTCCATCATGAAACACTTTCCGGGATGAAGTATAGGTCAATCCGGTAGAAAACGGTGTATCGACATTTAGAAATGCCCACTTCCTGTAAATATGGTGGTAGATGAAAACAGACTCGAAAGTCGTGACAAAAAATTCAATTTATTAAGTAAAAATACATACAGTATATGAAAAATATGTGGATATTGTGCACTGTCACTGACGATATTGCTGGGAAAAAGAGGTAGGGTGCGGTTACAAGGGCGGATGCGCTAAATAGGTCATTTACGGTATGTTTGTTGTGTAATATATGCAAGCAAAAATATTAAGTAATACCCCCTTCACAGTACAGGTGGAGTTCCCCACACTAGGCCATGTTTGGTAAATTTTCCCTGTCCTTTGACTACTGTACAAGGTCCGTATGTGACTGTAAGACACCGACCTTGTATGTCCTACAGAAGCTTTAAAATGTTTCAAAATTCTGCCTCTTGATTTCAGAACCGTGAGCGTGCGCAGGCGGAAGCGAGCATGCGGAGATGAATTTCTTGCCTACAGTAACTGAAGGTGTAGTCCACAGTGTATACAAGGTTGTGACTCGGTCGTCTTTCAGGTTAATATGGCGAAATAAGGCAAGTGTAGATACATGGACATTTAGGAACCTCGGACGGTAGTTGAAATACAGGGCCGTTTCATCGAATGCATATAACCGTGGGTTACACTAGCGGATCCAGGGGGAGGGGGGGGGGGGGGGGGGTTCAGGGGGTTCAAACCCCCCCTTGAAAAATAATGTAAAGGGGTTCAACCCAAAGTACAAAATTATTTCTCGAGAGTGGTGTTAAATTTACAGGAAATGCACTATATTTTTACCAAAAATTAATTTTTTACCCGTCCGACCCCCTCAGTTATGGTGTGAACCCCCACCTTACTCTGATGTGAACCCCCACCTTACTTAAAGGCTGGATCCGCCCCTGGGTTATACCGCCAGTTGCGTGAATGCTATACCCAAATCTCGGAAAGTGTGTGACATCCTTGGAGGCGATTTCCACCGCCTCAGAAAACCTCTAACTGTGGGACTACCACCTGTATTGAGAATGGGGTGTAAAGTTATGTGTAAGTACACAACAGGCCATAGACATTACTGATTCTGAGACAGATATTTTTTCTTGGAAAAAATGTTGTGAGAGAATGAAGCTAAAACACATATTATCTGCAACTACTTGCAATTAATATGAGACTGTCTATTACATAACACAAAATGTGGCACACACGTTACAGAGGTATCTATTTTCATACGACATTTTTTCAATCTAAAAGCCCCAAGAAACATGATTTTGAATTTAATGAAATGGTGAAACTCTAAACATATCTGGTTTGTTTTAAACATTTGTAAAATTCAGCAGCAGAGAGGGTTAAACATCAAAAGTTAATACACAAATATATGGATTAAAATTAATTAGCAAAAATAAATCCTAAAATCATATTAATTTCTTCAGGTGTTTTGTGAGTAAATATACAAGTTTATAGAAGAATCTCAGTATATTTATACTTCCACAAATGTCATCTGAACATTACTTATTAATGGTGATTAGTGACAAAGAATTTTCAAAACATTTTCACTACCTTGAGTAAATTCTGTATATCTGGACTTTCCAGCACATTTTTAAGGAAGGCATAGTCCAGATCCTTGCAGCTGTTTCTCTGCTGTGTGACATCACTCAGTGAACTCAGGAGCTGCTTCATCCCGCAGTCCATCTTGTGAGCAGGAAGTAGCGGTAACGTGCCCGAAGTATCCGAGGGCATAATACAGCACAGTACCTTGTGAAGTGGTGACTCTGGTCTGAAATACAGATTGATTGATTGACTGACTGACTGACTGACTGACTGACTGACTGACTGACTGACTGACTGACTGATTGATTGATTGATTAACGTTTGACCGACTGTTGGGTTGTCTGACTAACTCATAGATTGGTTGGTACTTTCAACAGTTGATTGATTAATTGAATAGCTGCCTAATTGATTGATTGGGTGACTTACTGTTTGATTAGTCAGTTGGCCAACTGATTGATTGAGCCACTTATTGATTGACCAATCTATTAATTGATTAACTGCACTATAACTGTCCTAACACTTTTTAGGCAAACCCAATATTTCACATTTTTAAATAATTTGTAAGTAAATCAGACTGTTCTTGGAAAAATTAGATATAAGGTTTAAAATACCAAAAACTATCATGTCCCACAGACATGATCTCTGATTTTTGGCTTTATGCGTCTTAGAGTCTGTCAATAGATAGAGATTAAGTGCTATAAAAGTGCTGTTAGAATTAGAATTAGACATATACCATATCAAAATTTTTTAGTCACAAATATTTTATTGACAATAAATAAGGCATTTAAATGTAAGTAATATACAAATTACTTTACCTCCTAAAATCCAAATTTTGATGACACATAAATCCCACATAAAATATGAAACAGCAAATATCACTTGTTTATCGAAACACAAACATTTTATGTACAATTCTGTCAGCTAACAAATAATTTGATGTTTACACAATTTATGAAAGATAAATTTGAGAACTGAACAATTTGCAACCATAGTGTATTGTTTAATATTTGAAAAATAAAAGTTCTTTCGTCAATTTCTTTTGTGCATTTACAATGACCCAATTTTAAGTGGATATTTGTTTAGTAAACAATCCCTTTTAAACAGAAGTAAATATCACATCCTTAGAGAACCTTGTTCAATTAAAATTTACCCTTTTATCTAGAATTCCCAGTTTAGTAGAAGTATTTTTGTCATCGCTTCAAAACTTATAGAAATTTTCACTTCAAAATTACATATTTTCACCACACAGAAACAGTTCCTTTGTATCTTTCAGTATTGTGCGATATATTTTCATATATTTTACTTCTGAAAAATATATGCTTGAACCTTCAAGCATTGCATGATTATTACTGCTGAGATCAAAGGAAACACTTATCATAACGACTTCCTCAAAAATTGAGGAAATACAAACATAAAAACCTCCCTTTAATATGCCCAAAGTATAATTGATATTTAGCCATGGGACACCTGTGATTATGTAAGGCTTGGTATATCTTTTTGCCTTTTGAAGTTTAGTCTAAAGGTGTTTGCACATTTATGCGGCATGGTGTGGATTTCAATACATTACACCCGATGTTTTGTGAGGAATATATGTAATAATTATATTGTAAAACTAATTAAAGTAATAACAAACACCTTTAATAAACATATTTATGGAACATAGTGTAGGGATTAGTGCGTCATCTTTCGAGATCGATCGATCATCCTACGGAAAAGTCGATATTGACACTAATATCAACATTTCAATAATTTCACAGCTTAAAGAAAGACTGATCATAAAAAATTACTAAAAAACTCATTTACAAAACAACTAGATTTAGTCTTGTACCATGCATTTTTTAGGTTTTCATTGAACCATTTTATGTAGTTTCTGTACATGACAAAAACAAGATAACATAATGACAACTACCACAACAAAGCAAGAACACTCTTGTTTGATGTAGTTTTATTTTCTGTTGCAAGAATCTACGTTTGGTGCCTAAATCGTAAATTTTGATGATTTCAGAAATTTATATGTGCAAGTTTAAAATGATCTCTATTATCACCCATGGCTGGCATTTACAATATTGAAAAATTGATCGATATATCACCCTTAATATTTGTTTGGTATCAATCCTCACTATAGCTGTTGATCTTGATACTAGAAAACAACATACCTTATTTTGACCACCTTGATCCAGAAGCCACCATTTTCGATGCGTTTCAGCCCCGCTTAGACATGTATATAAACTAGTTGGGGTGATAGTTCAAATGAGGAACATGTCCAGTCAATTTAGGAATGAATTTGAATGTATTATAGTTTTTTATTTGCACTCACAAGCAATATTGGAGGTGTTTGGCCTCTGAGATCAGCAAGTCATTTATATATCGTATTTATTCGTATAAACGCCTCGGGGGCGATGCCTTTTCAAAAAGGGGGGGGGGGGGGGGGGTTGACTATTACATATATAAAAATCAACTCTCGAGTCCAGTGGCAATGGGCGATAATGGACACTTACAGCCTTGATCTCGCTTGCCAGCATGTATTATGGCGGGAGAGCTTAAAATATTGGAAACAAACCTTAAATTTGAAGATGTTTATCTCGTATTTTTGCAGATTTCATTGTGTTTGTGATCATAATTGCTTTGTTTTGTTGTGACTTTCTTTATTTCTCTGTAAGCAGTATTCGATTGGGGAAGTAGTAAATCAAAGAGGAGGGGGGGACGACTAATAGGGATGGGGCATTAATACAGATAAATACGTTAAGTCTGATAAGACATGGGCACACAAGGGCGAGACCCATTCTAAAATGGTGTTATACTCATGGAGTTTGAATGGATAAGAGTTGTGATGTTCAAGTAAGTCCAGATGAAATGTCAACAAACCATAATTGTAATGAGAACAACCTACAAACCTAATAACACAAGAATAACATGATAGCCAATGAATTAGCTATGGATAGGCTAAAATGAAATACAATCTCTGAAAACTCTTCTGCCACAAACTCTGAGAAAGATGAGACAAGGTGAAAATAAGGACAACTGTCAAGAGGATTTACTGAAAAAAGAAAGAAACGAAACATGTTGATGACTACTCTGGCAAAGAACAAATAACCTCACAGAATGAGCTCCCCGTAGTTGCACACTGTAGAGGCGATCTTCAAAGATGAACAGAGGGGGCTCGGTGGTGTAGCGGTTAGAGTTCTCGCCTCCAACCTCTGAGGCGGCGCTTCATGTTGGAAAATTGGTAGTTACTTGCTGATGCCCGGTGGTTTACAGTGCAGTATGCACTGGTTTCCTCCACCTGTAAACTACCCAGCGCAATATGACCTTGGCTGTTGAACGCGACGTAAAACAACAAATAAATCTAAAATCAAAGATGAACAATACCCAATAGAATTTGGAATCACAGGTTGTTATTGTAGCAGGGGAGATGGGGGGAGAATAATGATGAGGTTTGGAGAGAATACAAATTAATGAAGAGGTTACCACAAATTTCAAAGAATTTTTATTCACAAATATTAGACATTAAAATCGCAACCATCTGACTTGCTTCATAAAAATCGCAACCACCTGACCTGGCCTTAGGCAACAAGTAAAATAAACATTTAAACTGGTGGTGTGTTCACTTGCAAAAATTAAAACAGATTGCCCAGGACATAAATTTATCTATTTATTTTTATTTATTTATTTATTTATTTATTTGGGGTTTTACGTCATTTTCAACACTGTACAAGTCATATCATGACGGGTAGTTGGAAAGGCAGAGGAAACCAGTACATACAGTTCGTCAGGGTTCTGTACTGTAAACTGCCGACCAACGGCAAGCAACTACCAGCTTTCCCACTTGAGGCAGTGCCGGGAACCGAACCCCGGCCTCAGAGGTGGGAGGCAAGAGTGTTACCACTCTGCCCCCATGGCCGCCGCCCAGGGTATAAAAACTAACAAAATCTGGTGTTGTTTTGTCACTGGTTCCATTAACTATAGGTGAGAGTGTACATGAACCATAACTTAAAATAAAAGATTTCAATTACTTCGACAGTAAAATTAAAATGAATATTCAGTTTAATGGGTCACCACCATTTGTAGCCTTATGAAAAGCTAGATTGATTCTAAAGTAAATGTTTTCTAGCCTTGGGGAAAGGTTAGTATACACTCCAGGGCTCCTTTTGTCCTTATCTACAATCAACATGTTCACATTATGAATGTGTACAGAGTAAACATAGTCTGTAATCAGCTGTACATGTGTTACTACATGGTGCCTCACTGGACATCTAGCCTTGCAATAGGCTCTCTTCATTAATGTTGGGAACTGTTCCTTAATTTACAGACTGATGAACGAACCATCATGTCTTTGAATCATAATGTATGTATATGTTTTATAAATATCTTTATTTTCCTATTTACAAATATTTTGTGAACCTGGGAATATAATATTGATGCATAAATCTAATGCAGTGACTTCAGAAATTGCAGAAATTGTTTTGTCTCTCTAAAAACATTCTTAAAGGGTTATTTGTTGTAAGTTTTTATTTGCATGTTAAAAGTTTCTTGATAAGCTGCACTATGTCAATGCATATTCTTGTAATAAGAAATTGAGGCTGATTTACATGAAACAAACATCACTATTTTATTATTAACTTTATTTTTGCCAATTTAAGGTTCAGGCCAAATTAACACACAAGGCAGCATGAGCTATAATGACTGTGGGCGCTAATTCAAGAAAAATTAAGAAAAAAAAAATTTGCATGCAAATTTAAGAGCCTTATACAAGGCTAGGTGTTTAGTGTAAAAATGCTCTCACCCAGAAATATATAAAGGTAGTCTTTTTAAGGCTTGTGTTTGCGATCATTTATTGATTTATTTATTTGGGTTTTAATGTTGCTTTCAAAGGAATTTATCTATTTAACTTATTTATTTTTATCATGGTCAGTAACAGAAATAGTTTTCAATCTCTTTTTTTTTTTTTTTTGGGGGGGAAATTTTGATGTGCTTGTACAATTCGTGAAATTTGTGTCATAACACTAGCATTTATCCTTGACCTCTAACACAGAAATATAAGGCGGGCGTTTCACTGATATGCGGGCATTTACTGGTAGAAATTCACCATTGTGGGATATTCTGGTGAGCTTATATCTCACAATATGTACGAGTGTTTTGTGAATACCAAACAGTTGTGTACATTTGAAAACAGTATGGAATAAAGTTGAGTCTTGGCCAAGGCTAACATATTACAGTTACTATCACAAAAACACTCCAAAATAGTTAGACATACAATTACATTTTAGAGGAGGTGTAACCATATGTTATATATTCTTAAAACTTAAGGCTTATATTAAATTAATTCAAAGTTATGAATTTTAAGTCCCTTTTTCACCACAAAGGTCATTTTAGGGCAGACTAGATACTGTATATGTATTATGCACATGCAAATTTCTAACAGTGAAATATTCAGCAATACATTATAAATATTCAACAGTAGCACAGTTACACACATACACTAAAATAGTCATACAGTCACAGTGTTTAATATCAATAGAATTATATATCAGCATTGAACACTTTTAATTATTGGAGTTTAGAAAATATAACAAAACATAAAAACAAATTCTTTAAAAACAATTTTTTCATTGTGGTTTATAACATATTTGCCTCACCTTTTTGATTCATATTCCGTCTCCATATTTCAGTGTATAGAACTTTAAAACAATATACTTTCAACCCATATATATAGTCTATTTAATTGACAAAAAATAAATATCCAATACGTCATAATGTCTGTATCTTCGCCTACAAATTATCATTCATTTTTCCAGTATATAGGCTTGCAAAATGTCTTTCAAAACACACTTTTAATTGTCTGATGCAAAATCTGTTAAGCATTGATTTATCCTTTGTTGATTTTATATTTAAAAATCCCTGGTGTATTAGTCCACTACAAGTATTTACATATTCATTTTATAATAAAGAATGTGTTATTCTGTTGAAAGCATTTCCATGGAAACAATGTATTGGTTGTAATATATCTCCACTTTTGGCCATCTTAATTTAATCTAATTATCAGTATTTCCTTTTTAAGTTAAGTTCCTCAGCTGCCATGAGAAATACTTATTATATTATTTATTGGAGAATAATCTATTTATTTATTACTTTTAAGCATCCGCGTTAAATCACTGATGTATTTCAGCATTCAAGGTCCACGAATATTCATCACACTTTTTGGATCAATACTCATTTTTGAACCATATCTTTTAATGGGCTTTTTAAATTTCAACAAACGTCCAAGCTAATTAATGATTTATTTCAACATTTCAAAGTCCACTTAATATCAGTTCAATGTGTGGATCAATATTCATATTAAAACAATATTTTGTTGAAGACATATACTTATATCCACTTCCAAATGAAAATATATTTGGATCACCAACAAAGATATATGTGTTTCTAGAGTATCCATTAAGTGTATGGGTGTGTGTATGTGTATTTGTCTGGTTACACCTGTGGCTGTATCTCAAGTACTGAAAACCACAAAGGTTCAGACGTTCAAGTTGACACTAAATATTTTAAACACATTATTTTATCAACCACAAGAACAGTGTACATTCTACATTATTCCATTAGAATATATGTATAGAAGTTAAATATGAAACATTTCACATCAACAGAGAAATGCTCTGAGATTTGAATTCATATGCAAATTAGCCCAGTCAGTTCAAAAACCTTGCCAGGACCTAGTTGGTTATAGTTTTCGTTTTATTTCCTTATGTTAGATCATAATATTTCCTTTGTGCCTATTATGGATCATGTCATGTGACGTTGAAAGAGTCATTGACAACTAAGGGTATGTTCACACATATGCGATCAGATATGTGGTGTTTTCCATGCATGCAAATTTCATGATATCACACAGATCCCCCACCCCCTCTGAGAATATCTGAATGCAACTTAATCAAAATTGGAAAAGTAACAATCAATCATAAATACTTCCAACCGTATTGCCATGAGTGACATTGTGTCGCTACATTAATGTCTGAAATGTATTGAAATCGGATAGATGAGGAATTTGCTGCAACCACCTTGGAACAAAATTCTGAACCAACTCTTTGTAATGGTGACTTGGAGTGGTCACATGTAGAGTATATTGAGCTTCATTTTTATGACTGATATAGATCTGTCAAGAACAGTAGAATGAAGGATCTGAAGCCATCATATCGTAAAAGTCAATGTTGAAGTTATGCTCAAATTGTACAGCTTAGGTAAGAAGTAGTCTTGCTTAAGGCTGAAATTTGCATGGTATCTTTTCAAACACATGCACACATATATTTGGTATTCATAAAGCACTCATACATGTTAAGAGAAAGAACTGTATCTGTATGTTGCTCTAAAAGTCAGTACATGTATGAGTACATTATAGAAACTGAAACTCCATAATCTAAATTGAAAACTTTCCCTAACTGCAAAGAAACGTGAGCCTTCAGCAAGGTTAGGTAAGAAGCTTTGGTGATTTAAAGTTTGGTTGGGATTGGTTCTAAGATAGTTGGCTGGTAGTTCCTAAAAAAGAGTCAAAAACTGGATTTTCTGCAAATTGTAGCACCTTTGGACCCTTACCTACCACCATAACAGGATACCCCCTCCGGTGTATCTCATATTAAATTGTCAGACTCGACCTACAAGCACAAAGGTTATACGCAAGTGATTATACACCCGAATTGTTACCAATCTGCAATTTATGGATTCTCTCGGACACTTTAAGAAAAGACAGAAAGATATCACGACTATGGAAACAAACATTAAGCCCTTGTAATGTTTTTACATTGGAGTATTTAGTACCCTCATGAATCATAAAACTGTTGCCCTCTTTTTGCGAAGTGACATTTCCTTTTTGGTATTGACAAATTGCTTTCTCTGTTATAAAATGCTACTTGCCTGAAGCACAGGGTAAAGTATAACAGTAAGAATATTCCTGCACAGATGAAGTCTTCAAGTACCAACTGAATCAGTTATTTTTTGCTTTCTTTTTAACCGGATCTTTACAGAAAAAAATAATTAGGGAGAAATAAGGACATTTTAGTGTGATGACCCCATTTAACCTTGAAGCAGGGGTCAAAGGTGAAATTCAACACCTGGGAAAGATTCCCAGGCCATGACTTCCTACAAGTTGTTTTCACATTCCGAACCTTTATTCAAAAACATTACGCACAAACACACGGACGGATGCACATACGGAAGGCATTTTATAATCTCCCGACCACTGCCTTCAGTCACAGGCAGGAAATAAAAATGTACTGTTTCTCACAACTTATAGGTTTTGAGTTAGGCGGACGAACAAACAAACAGGCAAAAAAACTGTGATTACAATTCTGGCTCCCCTGCTCTTCGGCATTTTGTGTTCAATTTCTGAGTTTAGTTTATTTGGGTTTTAACATCGCTTTCAACACTGTACAGGTCATATCACTACGGGTAGTTTTATGGACAGAAGAAACCAGTACATACAGTTGGTGTCAAGGTTCTGTACTGTAAACTGCTGACCATCGGTAAGAAACTACCATTTTTCCCACATGAGGTTCGGGGTTTGAAATGCTGACCTCAGAGGTGGGAGGCGAGTGTGTTACCACTCCGCCACCATGGCTCCTTGGGGCCTGTTCTTGTAATAATGTGAATTCCGAGTGTTTAAAACATGTGTAAGATATACTTTACACATAGAAATAAGCAGAAACTATAAATCACTTGTAGACTGCAACCCTCCACCAGGCTGTTAGACTTGCTCACAAGTCTGTACTTTGGGGGTTTTTGAGACAATGAATGAGTGCATTTTACCGGTGTAGCGCGACATAATGACTCCCCTATATTTGTCACTAGGGGGGTAAAATGTAGCAATGGGAGTTGAAATTTGGGAGTTGAATCACTCCCCTAAAGATCAAAGGAAGGGGTGCAAAATCTAGCGGGAGTCATTATCTTGCGTTACACCGGGCTGTAGAATATGCCGAATATGATCCCAGTCTTAATGAATTATTCCTTTGGTCAGGCCATAACCATATAAAAATATTCAGAAAGATCTATTTTTGAATTAATCTCAACCAATACATCTCAAGATCATTACCTCTCCTCTGCCAGCGGAGGTTGTGTAATCATCAGGGTTTGTCCGTTTGTTTGTTTGTTAGTGAACAGCATAATTCAAAAACCTATGAATGGATTTTCTTCAAATTTTCAGTGTCTATATATCCTTAAGTAAAAGTTGATTTAATTTTGGAGGTGTCAATGCCACTGCCACCAGTGTTAGGGTCATCTTAAAGTAAAAATGAGGTTTTTATCCCATAACTCGAACTGTGGCTCATTTCAGTCTATCATACCTGGTGTATATGCCACAGTATCAGAATAAATATGTAATCTGAATTTATGGTGACCATAAATGTTCCATTTTTATCCAGTTATGGTCACCTTAAAGTCACATAATTTGTCCTTTTCATAATTTCTCGAGGAAACTTCTTAAAAATTGGACTGTTGAAAATTCAGTATTTTTATTATGTCCCAGAGTATGAATCTAGGTCTTTCCTAAAATGTACTTACTTCTTCATTTAGCCATACCCTGCCCACCTAAAGCATTTCATGTAGATGTGTTAATCAGTTTTAGAGTTATTGCGAAAACAATCTAACAGACAAAGAAACAAACGCTCAAGAAAACATAAACTCCTTGTTCAATGTGTAAATAAGTATATGTTTGTGACAATTGAGTTACCATGCACAATGTTAACATATTAATTATCCTTTTTGACATATTTTAAAGACGTCACAATAAATTTATTATCATATCTATCCACAAAATTCTTCAATCACATACTTTGGAGCATTGTCATGTACCATTTATGTTCTTTTCAATGCAGTTAATTCTGCAGACATATTCCTTAAAACAATCCATTCAAGAAACATATTGTCTATAAATGTGTTCCCATTTTGGGTCAAAATACAACGACAACAATCAATCAACCGCCAACAGAAATACTGTCTTCTGAAAAAAAATGTCTCATCTCTATTTCTGCGATATCACGTGATCACTCAGACATTATGACGTCATCAACAATTCAATTACTCTATTATCACAAACAGAATGCTGAAGGCTAACCTGTTCCTCGGCGTTTACTTTTGTCACAGCTTTTATTTATTTATTTGGGGTTTTACATCACTTTCAACAGTGTACAGATCATATCACGATGGGTAGTTGGAAGGGCAGAGGAAACCAGTACATACAGTTCCTCAGGGTTCTGTACTGTTTGTTTATTTGGGGTTTAACGTCGCTTTCAACACTGTACAGGTCATATCACGACGGGTAGTTGGAAGGGCAGAGGAAACCAGTACATAGAGTTCGTTAGGGTTGTGTACTGTAAACTGCCGACCAACGTCAAGCAACTACCAGCTTTCCCACTTGAGCCCGTGCGGGGATCGCACCCCGGCCTCAGAGGTGGGAGGCGAGAGTGTTACCACTCTGCCACCATGGCCCCCTTTTGTCACAGCAAATAATAAATAAGCTGACATAGACATATTATTGCTAATACATTGCAAAAATCAATTTTGCCTAAATGTCGATTTTGATATGAAAATCAACAATAACTTTATGATTTTATACAATATCTTCTGATTGCCTTCGACACTGGACCTAAATTTGAACATCAATAAAGTCGATTCAACCTGTAGGCACCAATGGCCTTTGATACAAAAAATCATTATCTGTCAGCTGTATCTTCATTAGTAATGTGTTAATTTGAAGTGCTGATTGAAATTAAAAATTATATTATTGCTTATGAAAAATACTATGTAAGATAAACTGACTTGATATTGTTTGTGAAAAGTATATTTACATCTTTCCCTTTAGTCATTATTATTATTATTAACTTTGACTGTTATAAATTATATAGTAAATTGGAATCAAAAATTAAATAATTGTTCACTATAAAGCTTAAAATTTATAATATTTCCACGCCTTTTCAAGGTTATGGTTGTAAAAATACCCTATGCATAAATAATTCTACGATTTTTCAGAAGTTTTTTCCTCCAATAAATTAAGTTTGTCAAAACTTGCTGAAATATCAAGGAACTTTTCAAGGGAAGCCACGATCTTTTGTTGCTTATTCTAAGTTAACAAAATTTATCACATGGTGAAATACAAATTAAACATTTGTTTATTTTGCTATAAACAACAAATTCAACATAAAAGTCCTTTTACACACAACTGTCTGCCATATTTTTTGTGTTAGTAGCAGCTATGTATACGTTTTTAAATCTGTATTTTAAAGCCATATCCTTCTGTGTTTATACAAGTTCACAATAAAATTCCAACAGACACTACAGAAGCTCCATTTCTCCATTTTACTCCCTTGGGGCCAAACTACTGAGTGTTTGAAAGTAACATTTTTTCTCTCCTGAAATGATAAAATTTCCCAGCATTTCAGTGTTGCCAATACAAAGCTCAATTCATTGTCTTTGTAAGATTAGCCTTTCGCAGGGCGTAGTATTATACGATTTGCTTTATTTTTAGCTGTTGATGGCTGAGGATCCATTTCTCTATTCTTTGACTTATTCTAAGAATTCTTAGATAAAACAACAATTTTTTGAGAAATAAATCCTGAAATTAGATTAGATTCTAAATCCAATCAATGTTAATAGCACTTACTCTCCACTCAAAAGCAGACTTTAAGCCACAACTGTCTAGAACAATATCCTGTTTCAAAAACTGCAAGGAGAAAAGTCAACACCACACAGATGCAGGATTAAATGAAGAGGGCATGGAGGATCTGCTCTGAGAAAGAAGTGGAATTTAAGCTTCTTGCTAAATGGGGAAAAGGGCAAAAACAGGTTGCATGAAATATATCAATACCTAATCAGGTTGCTTACAGAGTGAAAGCATTTGCATGTAACCTTCACAATAAACATACCCACTTTTGAAAACCTATTGTAAGTTATGCTGTTCCAAGCTACAACTTGACAAAAGTTGACCCCATAACTTTAATATATGACACTAATGCATGAAGCCAACTTATTACACTAAAACATCAAATATAAGAAACATATTTTAACTCAAGATTTTTTTTCATAAGAATCAATATTGGGTTCCAGAAAGGCTACAAAAACTACTTTTGCTGAAGGAGATACCACTTATAGCATAGCCTACTTGGCTTGGGCTTATTTCGTTTAAAAAAACTCTGACGGACAAATTATAACAGTAAATAAGTATTTATAAATATGCACTAATTTTACTATTTTTCAAGCAAAAATGAAAAAAAAAATAAATAAAAAAACATTCTCCTCTTGCAGACTTGGATGTATAATACATCCTTTCATGTATAGGGTCCAGCTATAGTTCAGCTGGATAAAAATTCAGACTTGTGTTTTGTCCCTGTGTGTGATGCAAACTGTGATCAAATACCAGCAGAGATGTAACAATTTACAGATAGCATTTTTTTTTTTGGGGGGGGGGGGGGGGGGGGGGAATTTACTGCTTATCAAATTGAAACACATATCTAAATCCGGGTTCTGTTTCTATCATATTTTACAAGTATTAGACTACGCCTATCAGAAAGGCTATTTTTCCCTTCTTCCTGGCAGATTTGCATCTCATAACCCTAGAAGCAATCATTGCCAAGGAGAGTAAATTGGTTTAGCAGTTGGGGGTTGAGGGGGAGGGGGTGTTGTGTAGAGGTTTATAAACAGTAAATGCTTCATACTGAGAAAACACACTGGACTCTAGTTATCCAATAAAAACCCAGACATCTGTAGAATTCTTGGGATTTTGCGGTGATTCCTTAGGCTTAAGTCAGACATTGGCGATTTTCAATGGCAAATTAGACCCTTGGCCCACTTGGCTGGTTCAAATCATACCTGTCGGGAAGGACTCACTTGGTCAAGGTAGGTAGTACACTCTCGCATCGTGCTGCGCTCCTGTATGGAGTTCCCCAGGGCTCCGTCCTTGGACCAATTCTGTTCTCTCTCTACACTAACCCAATCAGCTCAGTTATTCATTCCCACAGTATCATCAACTACCACTTTTATGCCAATGACACCCAGTTATACATAACACTCTCGCCAGCAAATTTCTCTCACTCTATGCAAAAACTAAAAAACTGCCTAAACGACGTTCAAAATTTCATGTTTACAAATAAATTAAAACATAACCCAGACAAAACCGAGTTTATTCTCATAAGCTCCCCAAAAATCATAAACTCCTCCCTGAATTCCCAATCATTATTCTGGGAAATCAGGTCTCGCCAGCACAAAGTGTCAAGAACCTCGGACTGGTGTTCGACTCCAATTTCAATTTCTTAAACCATGTGTCTCAGGTCATAAAGTCCACTAGAGTACATGTGAGAGACCTCTACAGAATTTGTCCCCTTCTAGACCTTAATACACCAGTGCTGTTAGAGAATGCTTTGTTGAGCAGCAGGTTGGATTATTGCCTACTGATTTTGAGTTAAGGAGATTGCAACTAGTCAGAACCCACTCTGCAGGGTTGTCACCAGTTCCTCTGAATTCTGTCACATTACCCCTCAACTAAAAAAACTTCATTGGCTACCAGTCAGATACAGGGTACAACTTAAAATTGGCCTTATTACATACAAAATTCTCAACTAAGCTCAACCAGTTAAGAGAATTAATCTACCCCCACACCTCTGCCAGACATACAAGGCAAAGTCCCCCCAAACTCAAGTTCCTTCAAACCCCCACTTTCGACCGTAGAGTTCATAAATCAAACACATTTTTAATTCCTTCAGTCACTATGCCCAAGTCCTTTGGAACTCTTTCCCCTTTCATGTAAGAAACAGTTCCTCTGTTGCATCTTTTATGAAGCACCTCAAAACCCACCTCTTTAGCTCTAGTTTCCCTACTTACCTTTCTTCCCGCCTGATCAAACCCACAATCCTGGATTGCTGACCTTGAATGCCCTTCGACTATAAGCATTTTGTATAAATTAAAGTACGTATACTCTGTATGTTAACATATATTTTGCAACATTTGATGTTCATTTGTTGGGTCCTCGCAGACTTAGTAGGTTATCAGGTTTGGCATCTAATCACAGGCTGTCACCTTTGTGTGGGTTAGAATCCCATAAGTGGCAATACTGAGAGTCTATCCCTACAAATCCTGGAAAATTGGCCTTCTGGAAAAATGGCCTCCTAGAAAATTGGCCTCCTTGAAATTTGTGGGGGTGGAAAATTGGCCTCCCTCTAGTGTAGTGGCCTCTCCCCACCAAAATAATCCAAAGAGGCCAATTTTCCACCTCCACAAATTTCAAGGAGGCCAATTTTCTAAGAGGCCATTTTTCAAGGAGTCCATTTTTTTTCGTTTCCCGTCCCAATGTAACCCTGTTTGTTGAATGAGACGTAAAATACTAACTTGAATTTTGATTTTCATTTATTCATCTAACTTTGGCATTTTAGATTCTGTCTTACCAAAAGGCCACACAGTGGTGATCGATTGATGGTTCAACTGTGTTATTTAGACTGTATTTGAACATATTGTTTTGAACACTATTAGTCAATTTATTCATCCTTCTGCACCACAGTTTCTACGCTTGCATGCATCTGCTAAACAACACTCTGTGAGTAAAATATGTAGCCTTGCATGAGGCTCGATTTTTTCCCAAAAGCCTTTTATTTATTTATTTACTAGTTTAGTGTTTTACGTCACGTCTAATGCCTCATTGGTTATATCGTGACAGATAGATTGGAAGGGCAGAGACAACCAGTACATACAGTTAGTGGAGGTTCTGTACTATAAAATGCATGCCAACGGCAAGCAACTAACATCTTTCCTGCATGAGGTCAGGCCAGGATTTAAACTCTGATATCAGAGGTGGAAGGTGTGTGCGTCACCACTGGACTACCAGGACCACCCCCTCCCCCCCAAAAAGCCTTTAATACCATTTATACAATTTATCTATTTTCATGAAGCACTCTTTAATGTGAGCCAATATAAGCCCCCCACAGCCTTAACAGTAAACCGATATAAAAGCCAGTATATGTAAGAGCATATTATGCACACTGATATTTATTATGCAAATTGATAGTTCAGCTCCTTATTATCAAAAAAGGGGGCCATGGTGGCACAGTGCTAACACTCTCGCCTCCCACTTCTGAAGCCGGGGTTCAATTCCCTGCACAGCTTCAAGTGGGAAAGCTGGTACTTGCTTGCTCTTGGTCGGCAGTTTACAGTACACAACCCTAACGAACTGTATGTACTGGTTTCCTGGTTTCCTCTGCCCTTCCAACTACCCATTGTGATATGACCTGTACAGTGTTGAAAGCAAAGTAAAACCCCAAATAAATAAATAAATATTACCAAAAAAATCTTAAGCCTTAGTACAGGTTACGCCTATGTAAACAGTAACAGGTAAATTGGCCACACTTCGCTGACAACTCAGATTATCTGCAACTATTTGCAGCTTTAGCAACACTAGCCTTAACGTAGGCTCAGCTTTGTATGAAAATCATTGGTTTGAATATTGTTTTAACAGTTGAGGGAATGTTTGAATGATATAGCACCAATTTTTATAGACATGCTACAAGTCACTATAGTTTTATCCACCATTACTCTGAACAGTTAAATTTGAATTAGAAATTTACAAGACTTACCACAAGTTTATTTATTTTGGTTTTAATGTCTCTTTCCACACTGTATAGGTCATATCCCAACGGGTAGTTTTATGGGCAGAGTGGGTGGGGGGCAAGTGTGTTATCACTGTGCCACTGTGACCACCCATTATACCACAAGCATTCTGGGGTAAGGGGGATAGTTTCTCCAAAAAGCAAACTTTGCTAAGGATAGCTGTTTCTCCAACAGTCATACAGTATCCATATAAAACACAAAAGACAAAAGGCCTTTATGAAATTGTAGCATTCAGACCATCTTTGAGTAGGATCCAGTTGATTGTAGGACAAAAAGTATTTGGACAAAAAGTATCACACATAGGACAAAAAGTATTTGTCATACGATTACATATATATTTGTATGCATTTAAGTTCTTTGAAGTTTTGCAACATAAAAGCACAATATGTCCACATGTACACGAGGCAATGATATAATTGTAATTAAGGATAGCTTTTAATTGGTACATTTGCGACTGGTGCCTCCACCTGCAAACTATATGTCGCAATATGACCCTGGCTGTTGAGCGCGACGTAAACCAAAAAAATAAATCCAAATTCAAAAGGCTTTTGCAAACGGTTTTGAGATTTTTACTGAACATGATGTTGCATACATTGTGTATTATTGTCGGGATGTTCATTCTAAATCTTAGGAGCATCAAAGGGAAACTATTGCCAAAGTGTTCAGCTGATAAAAAGTAATTTTAAAGGGAGATCTGTGTTATGCTGTCAGTACCTTCCAATCTGATCAAACTGGAAGAATAATTTAAAATAGAAATGGTATTGTTTTTCATTTTTGGGTACAATATGTAGGTTTATGTACAATGTTGTCTTGCCTTTCATTATCCAGTCAAAGCAATTAAATAATTTTAAATTCTGATACTATTTTTATAGCACAAAATCACTCTAAAGACAGACTTTAGACACACCATACAGAAAAAGCAGAAAAAATATAATCATTAACAAGAGATATAGCAGGGGTCAGCGCCATGGAGAGATACTGGAAAAAGCAGAAATTAGGGTGGACATGCTTGTGCAAAGAGACAGGTTTTAAACTTCTTTCTGAATGAGTGGAGAGAAGTGGTCAAACGTACATCATCAGGCAAATCATTGCAAATCTTTGGAGCATCATAAGCCAAAATGCCTTACACACTTCTATACTGAAAGGGCAAAGTGTGGGACCCCAAGCAACACACCCTCAGCTTGGCTTTTATGTGTGTTATATACACTATGTCTAGGTTCAAAGAAAGGTACAAAATATTTAGGATAGCCACTATGTGTTCTTGTACTTGTATACCAATAAGGCAGTCTTGAATATAGAACAGTATTCAATAGGCAATCAGTGGAGAGTCTTTCTAACGGGAATGATGTATGAGTACTTAGCGGTGTGGTTAACGACTCTAGCCAAAGACTATTTTGAACACATTCAAGCTGATGAAGATCAAGAGCAGATCGACTCCTTAACAAGGAACTACAGTAGTCAAATCTACTTCCAACGAAAGCATTCGCAGCCATAAGAGAAGCATGACGTGTCAGATAGCCTCTGAATGCTTTAGATCCCAGATTTGAGCCAAACAGAGCTTATAAATGTCCTAGACATGTCTCAAAAAGGAAAAAAAGATCTCTATCAAACCATTCACAAATCCTGGGACACAGTTTTTCCAATATTACAGCACCCTACTGTGTGTATTCTCATGAAATTGCTAAAAAACCTTGAAAAAAAGTGGATAGTTAAAAGTCAAAAATCCCTCATAAGGAGTATAAAAATACATCACTCATGAAGATAAAGAACATTGCTATTTTCATGAGTGACAGATATATATTATGTATGTATCATTTGGAAAGATTTTCTTTGTCGAGTATCATAATTGGAACATAAATGCTTTTACAATCAACCCAAATTATCCGAAGAGACCCCTTGATGAACTGATGTGAAGCCTATCCCAGAAACTTTCAATCAATATTTCAGCTCCAATGAGCAATTACTTTCAGAGTGACTACCTTTATCTCTTGGATATGTCTGCAAATATCATTGAAAATGCTGTAACATACATTCTATTCAGTTTATTTTGTTCTATGGCCCTAACAAGGCTAGCTGATAGGTTGTCCATTAGTGGAACAAATTATTATTGGACAGTAAAACCATAAATTCAGTGTTTGGTTTGAGCCATAAATAATGTTTATTGCATATTGGAAGGCATGAACCGATAATATTTATGATTAGATTTTTTGGCAGAAGTACAATTTGGACAAATATAAGATTACTCCGCACAGGGGCCACACGGGGGGGGGATTAAAGTATTCCATTTCCACTTGTAATCTAACCTAAAAAAACTTGTGTACTGATTAATCTTGCTATCGGCGACATTGAAAGTGGTCCCAAAAGAAAAACAAAATGTACAAATACTGAGCTATGTGATACTGAAGAGGAGTTCTTGACTCTGACCTTGAAAGGTAATCACAGATTTGCAAATCAGAATCTGTGACAGGTCTGGTGGTCTTTATGACTTGAAAGGTACGCTGGACTTGTTAAAGTGACCTGGTAGTTCTCTTGTACATATACTACTTGTCTTATCTCTATATATGACCCCCTTGGTATTGGGGTTGGAACCTTCTGGCCTGTTTTTCAATATATGGTCATAGGTTTGAATGAGAACTGCCCCAATATAACTTTGAATTTAAATACTTAGATCGTACCTTTCCGTACAGTCTTATCTGTAGGTACATGTATTTGATTTCGCTTGTTAAAATGTCTTTATTGTTTAAAAAGAAACCTCATATCTGAATCATATGTCCTCTCCTCTCCACCATCTCCATGTCTGTATACGTTATTCTAAAATGGTAGGCTGCGCAGTGACCTTGGACACGTCTTTTGCGCAATTCAGAAATCGCGAATATAGAACGGTAAATAAAGTAACACTGTTGAATTCTACGTATATCATCCCTTCGCGTACAAATGTAAACAAACAACTCACGGTAAAATAAAACGTAAATTATATGCAGCAAATATAAAGTTAAATAATTCAGTGGGGATTTTTATCAATATTTCATTTAAAGATCGACTACTCATTAATTTGACATTACAGAATTCTGTGGGGGATTTTAACCAAAAGGGTGTTTGCACATCCATCACTAAGCACTTTTAGTTAATGGAACAGTCAACATGGCGCTGGATTTGTTTTGAATTTTGCGTAAGATTTACTGCTTATTTTGACCAAAATATTAGTGTAACCATTTTAGAATAGGAATAAAAGACAAATTCTCGTGCTTTATGATGGTTTTAAACTATCGTTCTGCTGTATTAAAGCACGCAGGCCTTCGGGCTTCGTGGCTTTAATACAGCCGCTCTATAGTTTAAAACCATCATAAAGCACTCGGATATGTCTTTTATTCCTATAATACAGCTTGTGAGTAGACTTTCTCAAAGTCAATTTGTTTAAGGTATTTTATGAGGACTGAATAACTTTTTTACCTGAATGTGGGACTGACAAAAGTTTGTATTCCATCAGACAGTATATTCCTCCCCCATCAGTTGGATTCACAATGATTCCATGTATGTCAGATTTAGTGGAATGAGAAATATAAAGACTTTGAGCAAGTCTACTTGTGAGAGGACATGATAGCAATTTCAAACATTTTAAAAAGTAGTCCTGAATCCTAATTGCTCTCTGAGTAGTATCAGGACATCCTGCATGCATCCAACTCAAATACAAGTCACACCAAAATTCTACCGAATACATTCTATCCAAATACAAATCACACCAAAATCACACAGAATGCATTTCTGCCCAAATACAAATCACACCAAAATCACACAGAATGCATTTCTGCCCAAATACAAATCACACAGAATGCGTTCTACCCAAATACAAATCACACTAAAATCACACAGAATGCATTTCTGCCCAAATACAAATCACACCAAAATCACACAGAATGCATTCTACCCAAATACAAGTCACACCCAATGGCATCAAATGCGTCCTAGCCACATAACAGCAAATCACAACTGAAGGTAGACAAACCCTTTTGGTTTCAGTTGGGACACCCAGCAGGGAAATGTGTGAAGTAGGTACAGCCTATTGAAATGAAATATACCCATATTATTATGTGTTACTGTTCATATTTGTTATTTGCCGATTTTTCTGGAGGGAAACATAAGATAAGTCATTGGCTTCATGTGTCCTTGATGGTCGGTTGTAAGGAAACATGTGTAATAAAATCAGTAAAAGAGTTAAAATGGTAGTAAGTCATCTGCGATTCGGTATTGGCCATTGGTGATATGGTGGAAAAGCACAGTTAACTGACCCGGAAGCCTAAATTTGATGTCTTCTTTTTATTACCCACAGCCCCGAATGGTGTTATAATGATACAATCTATTGGTCTGTCTCTTTCTCTGTCTGAACACATAACTTGAATACATCAGGATTAGGGTCATACTTCCACACAAAGTGGTGGTCTACAAGTGGCTCTGTCATCCTGGAAGATGATCTAGATTTGGAAAGAGACTCCAGAATTTATTTAAGTGGCTTTTTAAAAATATCTGATCGATAACTGGAAAAAAACAACCATTTTCACATGAATTGGGGTCTATCCGTGCCTCTGTCTGCTAATAATATAGAACTCTGCAATTTTGTAAGGGATTTTTCCCTAATATCTTGTCCCCAAACCTGGGCGAGTGTTTGTACTCCCTGAGACACCGTCTTCTACAACATTCTCACTACCAAAAATGCTTTAACATTGTAAATCTTGGTACTTTCTCGAATAGGTTCCTTCAGAGAGCAGACTTCCATGGTGATTGGGTAATTGAATCTAATAGACACAAAGACAGCCCAATGGTGCATCCATGGTCGATAATTGGAAGGCAGAAACAGTAGTGAAACTGGATAAAATCATACAGTCTCTCTGGCCACTAAGGGTGATCTTAAACCCGATAGAATGAATATAATAACCTCTGCAGATGGAACCTCCAATTTCCATACTATTTAGTTGGAGTTATGTCTATAACTTCAATCACAAGCATTAAGTAGTAGAACAATCTGTTTCATGTAGGAACTGGTTTGACTTATACCAAAATTAGATTTAAACTCTTTGTGTTGATGAGCATTTATTAAATGCTATAAATTTGCCTTAATGTTATGGATTTTATATCCTGTTTAAAGAAAAGAATACATCCTTGGCTCCATAAATTGGCAGAAGCTTCAAAATTGGCAGTTGAATAAAGTAAGCAATGAAGTACTTTCTAGACAATGAAGATCATTGAACAATATATACATACAGTATAGCTGTAGAAATTATAGTAGCCCACAATGAATATATGTCAATTACTAACCAAAATCAATCACTGATATTGTATGTGGTAATTTTAAATAAAATGGCAATGCATTAAGGTCACCTTAGATTAATATCCTTGGTACAGGAACAGAGAACATTTTCCTTTGTGATCATGTGACCTTTTGGTATTTACTGGCACCTTCAGCTCTGCTAATTTAGTTTTTGGCGCCAAAAGCAAAAAATGCAGACGACAAAATGGGTAGTTCCTTTGTGTGGACTTAATCTCGTTTGTATCTCACTAATGAGAACAGATAAACTCCCAGATGACTGCATAAACAGAATGGTGGGAGAGATATTCTTGGTAAGCCTTCTTGAAGGCTCAGATAAATGCCATATTTTTCGACAAAGGCCCCTCGTGGTTTAGACTTGCTCCAGGCCTGGATTTACAAAAGGTCTTAAGTCTTAGACAATTTTTTTTGCTCAAACCAGTCTTAAAGCTATGACTTTTGTCTTAGCTAAGATTTCTCTTAAATTGGGATTCACAAAAAGTGGTTAGCAAAATCTTAGCTCAGACAAAATATATGCAAAAAGTCTTAACTATTTTGAATCCAAATTGTAGAAAAGCAAAAGTATTTTTCACCGATAACTACACCAAACATCCTGTTCAAAATTATAAAACAGATTTGTTCCTTTCTTTTGGCAAAATTATGTAAAAAGAGTAGTCTTTGCGTTTTATTGTGAGTCAGCCATTTTTATGACAATATTTTCACCACAAGAAGGTAAAATGTGGAAATGTATAGGTAATTAAATTATGTGAATATCTGTTACAATGCACAGAAATAACTTTTATAGGAAGTATAGATCCCATAGTATACATTATTGGCATAACAAAGGGTAAAATATAAATACATGCAATGGAATATTTTAAAAATGACTTAAGTCTACCCTGCAGTGGTCTTAAAGTTATGACAAAATCAAAGACAATTTTTTGTCTAAGACCTTTTGTGAATCCCAGTTTGTCTAAGCAAAAAAAGGTGTTAACTTCATGACAAAATTCTTGCACAGTTAAGACTTTTCTCTTCAATTTAAGACATTTTTTTTGTCGAAGACCTTTTGTGAATCCCAGGCTTGGTCTTTGTATTTGTTTCCATCAGCAATCTAAAGAGTTAATTTTAAATTGGCAATTTACAGGAGTTCATTATACCACAATTCAGGAGTAAGGGGGATAATCTCTGAAAAACACAAACTTTTGTCACGACTGGCTGTTTCTCCAAAGGTCATACAGTACCCATATATTACACTAAAGACAAAATGACTTGGTGAAAATCTACTCGTGGTTGTAAAACTAAGGACAATTGTCACTAAATATATTAAGTTTAAATAAAAGAGTTGCATGAAGAGCTGAGCATCGTCATCATAAAAATGAAACTTTATAGATGGGTGTGTACTTGTGACCTTAGTGAGAGGTATAGTGTCTAAGGAGAACAGCAAAGGACCAAGGACTGAACCTTGAGGGACACCATACAAAAGTATCCTAAGATCTGAAAGGGTTGATCCAATCTTGATTCATTGGAAACTGTCAATGAAATAGCATAGGAACTACTATGGTGATACCAAGGCCAAATCATGGCTATTATCAACTCAGAAGTGCATAATGGTCAATGGTGTCAAACACAGCTGACAGATCCAGAAGAACTAGTGCCAAAGCTCCCCTTTTGCAAATAATAGGTGGATCTCATTCCTTATAGACAGCAGTGCTGTTTCAGTTCAGTGACCAACCTTGTAGGGAGATTGATTCTTATTCTCTAGTCCTTTTGAATATATGTGATCAATCATCTGACAGGCAACAACTCGTTCAAGTAGTTTAGATATAAGACACTAACCAGATACAGGACGGTAATTTTTCACTCATCACATGGTAAAGAAGCCCTTTTTGATCAGTGGGGTAGCATGTGTCTCCTTGAAACCCTTTGGAACAAAGCTCTCAGACAAGGAGTAGTTTACAAATTTTGTTATTTAAGGAAGTAGAACATTTAAATATTCTTTCACAACAAAAGTGGGCCAGGGGTCCATCGTGCAAGATTTTGTGAGAGATTTGGTGTTAGTTTTTGTAATTCTTAGCTGTAGATATGCTTAAAAGCTATAGAACCAGGAGGCTCAGGCGGAGTAGGAGTATGCTATTGTTTTGTAAAAAAGATTTTAATATGACTGCCACAAATTTTCTCCACTTCATATTTTAAAATGACTGTTAATAGAGTGTAATTATCCCAAACACCTCCAAAATGTAATCTTTTACATATATCACCAATATCATATTTTGAATGGAAATAAAAGGTCACATGACACAGAAAACTAATGTGGTTTTTCAACAAGGTTGGTCTGAGCTACATAATATTTTGTGAAATCCGTGTGAGTCTCAGACTCTCAGCCATTTCTAACACAAAAACTCAGATTTAAGCCTCTGACTTAGCCAAAAAAAACTAAAGACCCTTATTCCATTTCTGTGGTATATCAGAAGCCATGCTACCGATTGTGAAAATGCAGGGTTCAAGTTATAGTTTAAGATGGCTTTATGATATATGATATGTTCCCGATGTACACAGGATATTTTACTGATAGCTTCCCAACTGACGTTGATATTGCTTCAGAAAATCTTCTGATAGGTTTGCAATAGGTTCCTACAGGTGTAGGATAGGCTTACGATGTCATAGATCTGATAAGAATAGGGAAAGGTTTACAACAATTTCAAAAAGTTTGAATTTCTCGTAAATTGTTCCCCATTGACCCCAAGTGCTGTACTCGTAACCCTATTAGGATCTCTGTACGATGGCTTTAAGATCATTAAGATGTTTAAGATTCAGTTCCTAATTCCCAAAATTTTCACAATCAGAAACAAGGATTACAATTTATGGCAGTAATGGAACAGCGCCATAAGACTTTTTGTGAAACTGGCCCCAGATATACTGACATATTTTTAAATCCTTTTTCTCTTACTTTTTGAAAATTAGGGTGTTTTTCATAAATACATCTTTCAATGGAAGTGCAAGTTTAAAATATAAATGACCGAATCAATATATAATTTACAAATCGTAATTTGTCTATTAGTGTATGTAGTTGGTGGGGGTTATTTTTTAAATTTATTATTTAAGTCCCATTTATCCCAATATGCCAAAAACCCACTCAAGCAGTATATGTGTGCATTATGAATGTAATCATATTTTTCTGTTCACAACGTCCACATTTAGATTTGTATTTAGATTCGTATTATTACAAAACTGCTGTTCTAAGAATGCTTAAAAAGATTATTTTCTGTACAGTTTTCAATGAATAATTTCTGCATATTGCTCAACCTAACTATCATCCACACTATCACTGCATCAAAGTTTTCAGTATTATTTTTTAAAATTTTGACAATAGAATTCGCAGAATGTGGCTTACATTGATTATTTTTTTGAACATTTCAAAACTCTCGAAGCAATCTAATATCAACATTTCCAAAATATTCACATTTAACTGCAATTTCAAATTTATAAATAAGCAAGGTGTACAACAATTTGGAGTAACAAGAGTAAGCAATAATTATTTTTAATTCACTATTTTAGCATTAGGAATAACAGGAGTAACATCCATACATGTTTAGTTTGAAAAGAGGGTAATTTAATGTTTCGTCATTCCACAGGAAATTACTCCCCCTCCCCCAGTAAACATTTTATAGATCTGCAAACCTTTGAAAGGACATGTTTCTCGAAGGTTAAAAACTGATAGGAACGAAAACCATTTATGACAATAGAATGTTTTCAAAACGTTTTGTTCATACACTTTAGTAAATGTTTAATGACAAAGGCTACGAAAACGTTACAAATGAACTTTGGTATTGCTTTGCAATATTGACCTTAATGTTGGTCAGAAATCAAATTCAATATGTTTTTATTTTGGTCACTAATGAAAATATTATTGCTATGTCTAAAATTGGAAGATAGTGGCTTATAAACTATGCCCTCATTCAAGTCTTACTCTTTGGGATTGCATGCGAGGCCATTTTTGCTAAGTCCCCCCAAATCCCCTATTATTGCTCACCGCCATCTTTGTTGGGAAATGTGTAAACTTTTAATAAACATTCTGAAAATGTGGGTATAAAAGCATTTTTGATATAATGTTTTCAAAATATTTGATAGAAAACATGTCAAAAACATCTTAAAATGATGGATATGAAAATCAGTTGCTGTTAAGCATTTTTGAATCATTTTCAGAGCAAACATTTACCCAGATAGCATTCCGCCGTCGGACCGACGTTGGCTATTGGTCGCATGGTCGGCAGATTTTGCCGACGTTGGGCCGACGTTGGGCAGACGTTGGCTTGCCAACCAACACTCTGGTTAGATGTCTCTATATTTTGCCGACGTTGGGCCGACGTTGGGCCGACGTTGGCTTGCCAACCAACACTCAGGTTAGATGTCTATATTTTGCCAACGTTGGGCCAACGGCGGATTTTTATTCAAGATGGCGGCGAGCAATAATAGGGGATTTGGGGTAACTTAGAAAAAAATATTTATTATGGTATGTCTAAAAATCATATTTCAGTGAGCCCACAAATTTTAACTAACCATTTAACAATTTTACACATAAAAATAATATTCTCATTAAAAATTCACACTACAAAAGTTATCAATGAACATCATCTGATTGGCTGATGCTATACATAGAATATAATTTTCACCGGTGGCTTGCTGACGTTGGGCCAACGTTGGCCCAACGGTCAAAAAGCCGTTGGCCCAACGTCGATGGTGGAATGCTATCTGGGTACAAGTGTTGTGTAAACATTTTGTGTGTGTAGTGATTGTCAAACATTTCATGATGAATGTTTGAAAAACATTTTCAGCATAACTTTCATTTCTTCAGCTATTCTTACAAATGTTTTAAAAACATTTCCAGTCAAACCTAGTTAATTGAGTTATTTTGTAAACATTTATAAAATGTTTTCAGCAAAAACACTTTATTTATAGAGAATGTTTATAAAACCTTAAAACAGTACAGTGTAATTCTTTACTATTAGTAACCCAAAAGATTGGGTTTAAGTAGGTTATATAAATGTTTTGTAAACGTTTAAACTATTTTAAAACATTTTAATGTTTACTGGGCAGTCAGTTAATATTCCCTGATATTTGAAATATTTAGTTGCAAAACTGCCATCTGTCACAACTAAGTTACATAAAACTTCCACAAAGCCAGAAAAATTAAGGCTTTGTTTTTACACTTCAATAAAAGTTTCCAAAATGATGCTCTAAATTTTATGAAATGAGCTTCCCCCTAATATCCATAATGCTTCTTTAGAGTCAACTAGATTAAGTGCTATAAAAGTATGATCATATTATACTAGATTAGATCTGGTGTGTGGAGACACTTGGGTAGATGGTGGGTAGTCAGTGATCAGTATATAGGACACATATATTAAAGGTGCACATTATTTAATTGGTTTGATGTTTAAGGTAAAGTTGATATTACTATCCAAACTCCATGATGCCCTTCACTTAAATCTGGGAGCACAACTACCTGTAGATGATCTGACACGAGTGCATTATGTTCACTTTTAATACAAATCTCACTTTCCATTGGTTATTACCTTAGCAAAGAAGGTTGTGCTTTTGACATGGTCTATTTGTTCGTCTGTTTACATATTAACTCGAAAAGTTATGGGTAGATTTTGCTGAAAGCTTCTTTTTAGGAAAGAAGTTGATAATGGCGCAAAGAAGAGATGACTAGATTTTGGGGATGATCCAGATCACCGTCTGGATCCAAGGACATTTTAAATGATTTTTTATCATTAAACTCATGAGTAATATTTGAGGTGGTGGGCATTGGTGGGGTTTTGCGTTCTCTGAGTGCTCTTGTGTTAGAAAAACAAGCAATGCACAGGAGAATATGAACAGTGACTGTTAACATGAATGAGATCTTGTCGAAAATTCATTAAAACATTTGGAAGTCTCAATCGGGAACTTGTTTGAGCAGGCCCGAGCCATGTGTAAACTCCACCTAGTGTGAAGATATGACACAATCTCATGTCCAGTTTTTGACTTGTACGTGTGGAGAAACAAACAGATATGATTACAATGACCCTCTCTTTTTTGATGGAAGGGGGCCAAGGGTAATCACTAAAGTGACATGCATATTTAAATTTTATAAGCATAGACGGCAAATATATTTTGGGGTTATAAAGTTTAAAACTATGTCGCAAGGATTTTATTTCATTTATTTGCCACAATTTTTGTATGAATGCTATGGAAGATAACTCCATATTCGCCATAATAAAGTTATACATTTCTGCTGTCCAACCCATTCTTAGTAACTAGCACCAGTGAATATAATACCTTTATTTTTTTCAAGTTTTGATTGCCGTCATTTGTCCATGAAATTTAATACAACAAAAGCAAAACAGCTCCTGAGAAAGCACAAGTCGGGGCTGTGAGTAATTAAAAAAGCAAGGCAGAAAGGGGTTTAGCGCAAGTGGAAAGCCATCAGAGACACGAGTAGTGCTCTGAATCAGTCACCCATCCCAGTACTAATCAGATGTGGATCCAGCTTTTAAATAAGGTGGAGGTTCACATCAGACATACCATAACTAGCAGGGTCGGGGGACATGTACCCTAGGAAAAAAGTAATTTTTGGTAAAAATATAGTGCATTTCCTGTAAATTTAACACCACTCTCAAGATTGAATCTGTATTTTTTTGTACTTTGGGTTTTTCCCCTTTGCATTATTTTTCAAGAAGGGGGGAACGGGGGTCGAATCCCCTGACCCCTCCCCCTGGATCCTCTAGTGTAGCCCATTATCACTAAATTTCAGTGAACAGACAGTCATTACACTAGGTCACAGTTCAAGAAAGTCCGGAGACAAAAAAAATTTAATAAAAGTGACTCCGCGAAGTGTGAGCCTCATTAATGTGCATGTTCCACCACACGACTAAGGCTCCCGATTAAGGGTTTTTTGGAGTCGGTTTCAAAAATTTGCTTAGTCCCAGGCATTCTGTATGGGTAGGTAGTTGTCGGTTGGGGCCGTGAGAAATATCAAACATGTTTGATATTTTTCACGATCCAAACCATTTCTTTTTTCCCGCCATAAACAAAATGCCCAGTCCCAGGCTTCCTCAGGCCTCCTGAGATCAAATTTACACAGTCGTATGTTGTCCCAGGCCTCCTGCGACCCTTAGTCCCAGACCCTTAGTCTCAGGCCTCCTGCGACACTTAGTCCCATTGCAAAACAAGAATCGGCAATCTTGGTCTGGGAAGACTGAGGAGTCTTCAGGACGCCTGAGGAAGCTGGGATTTAATCGGGGGTTAGTCGGGGCTTAGTCCCAGGAGGCTTGAGGCGTCCTGTGACCCAGTCAGTATGTCTATGACAAGATCGTGCTTCAAACCGACCAGAAAAACAACTTAGTCAGTTCTTAGTCCCAGAACAGTCGGGGACTGTCTGGGGCTGCCTGGGGCCTCCTCAGGCATCCTGAGGCCGATCTGAATTTAATCCCAGAATTTGATACCGATTCAGTATTTACCATTTTACTTTTTTTTCACCGACTGTCTACAGTTAAGGGTCGCCGACAGGATCAGGCTTAGTCCTTTGGTGGAACAGGGGCATAAAACTTTGGGCTTAAAAACAACAAAAAATCTGCATCCACATTGAGATCAACGCTGAAAAAAGTATCGATTAGAATCCTCGAACCCAGACCTAATGAGCTTGGGTAACAGTGGGTGAAAATGTAAATCCAGTCCGACGATTTGGTATGTGTATGTGGACAAAAAACAAAACCAGTTCTGGATTTGCAATCTTCATCTTTTATGGGTGGTTGAGCCATGGGTAGGTAATATATACCCTGTATGAAAATAGGACTCTAATTTGAAAAAAAAATTTAGCTATGCATAAGAGCAAACAAACAGACACAATTGCAGAGAAGCAGAAAAATAACACCTCCAATACTGCTTAGCAGTGACATGGTAAATAATCCTTAATATATTTCTGGATCCAGATGGGTATTCCGGATCACTAACAATATCCAATCATTTCTTTTTTGTGTGATTTGGCGAGAGCTCTTGTTTAACTTGTCTAGCTTATAGCTGACTTGTTATATCATGTAATAGAATTGACTTAGCATCCCAGTATTGTATTTGTTAACTGACCATGCCTGTTATATGGGTTTAGGCGACTTCAGTATAATGATATTCAGCAACGGGCCTTAGAATCTACAGAAGAAAGATTAACTGCAATGAAAGTCTATTATTATGCTGCTGTTCCAGGTCCACGACTGATTGGATTGTGAAGCCAGAACCCTGCTACAACAGATCTAGGGACGAAAATGTTTGGAAACTGTGAATTACCTATTAAACTCTTATTCCATTATAGCCGCAAAGATAAACTATAAGACTGGAAAGATAAGTTATAAGAGTGAAAAAGGTAAGCCATAAGACTTAAAAGACAATTAATAAGACTGAAAAGATAAGTCATAAGACTGAAAAGATAAGTCATAAGAATGAAAAAGATAAGCCATAAGACTGAAAAGGAAAGCCATAAAACTGAAAAGATAAGTCATAAGACTGAAAAGATAAGTAATAAGGCCAACAGGTAAGGCATAAGACTGAAAATAATCAATTAATACAACCAGCTTCTTAACAACAAGATTCAATAAGAGACCTCTTAACTCCATTTTATAGGAACATTATTATGGTTAACCTAGGAAAAAAAGATTAGTAGGCAGACTCACATGGCATAGCTTGTTATTGGAGTAGATCACATTTCTTACAGGATGATTAGTTGTGTCTTAAGAAGGAATGGACAAGATAGATTGCACGACTAAAATGTCAAGTTGTATTACCAAAAAGATAGATTTTAAGGCAACTACGGCTGAAATGATTGGATGCATATAGCAGGAAGATAAATTGGCAAAGTTTTAAAACATTTTTGAAATGGCTCGAATGTCAATTACTGACACCTTTGTGCTTCTGATATTCCTAATTGAAAATATAGGTCACATATAACTGATGTGCTTTGGCTTCCTAGAGGAGTAAGGAAGAAAATTCATGCATGTGGGACAGGGGATTAAAGTAACCTACAAATGATTTTTTTTCATATACAAAATAAAACAATTTATTTGATTACCTTCAAAGAGTATATCACAATTAATCTCTGTAGTCCAAAGATTGAGCTGTATATCCAACGTGTATATTTCTCTTAAGTAATAAAAATATACCCAAATACACAACAATAATATATTATATTATGTATTTACATCTATTTCCACCAAAACACAAGGATTTTTATGTCACTCAAACAAGTATTGTTGTATTTCCATAACCGTGCTGTTGATTTTTCAATATTTACAATATTTTTAAATAAACACACGTCTTTTAGTCTGACAATTATCCTGTCTTGGCTAGAGAATGTCAATATTCTTGAGTATCAAATAAGAACCCCAGTGAATTGCTTTTACAAAGGATTCTGGGGCCTGTTCCCCTAGTGTATATAGTAATGCAGTATATTACTGGTTGCTAGGCAAAAATCACTTCCTTCTTAGCCAAAACAAAAATTAGCCTGTGGAAAGGCGTACTTTACAACTGAAATTTAGTTTTAAAATGTGTGTTAAGGGTTGTGGAACTGTAGTTCACCCCCCCTCCCCAAAAGAAAAAAAAAGAATAAAATAAAATAAATAAATAAATAAAATAAAAAATAAATAAATAAATAAAAAAGGCACGTGGGGACGACAAGGATATCAGACTAATATACTAATATTTTTCACATAAGGTGGGGTATATCTCTGGCTCAGTCCACATAACATTTGTACAAAGTTCAGACTCAGAAATCCCCCAAAATATATACTTAATTTTTCTTGCTACTTTAGCTATAATCCTTGCACTCAAACATTTATTAAATTATACGTAACTGAAAATTCTATACACACAAAATCAAATGTGTAAAACCAGATGTTGATTAATATTTTATGATCAGTTTTGTGTCAACTTGAGCTGTATGTTACATTATGATTGTCAAATGACTTGCTAAATATTAACTGTTAGGTTATATTTCCATATAACCGAATGTGCTTCACGACAAATGCCAAATTGCAAATGCAAATTTTAAAATGAACTTGAGAAAGGGAATTTTTATTGTATTTTACTTCAATATGTTGTTGAATATCTATTTAAAATATCCACATTGACAAAATGGCACTTTCAAACTCATATTGTATTGATTTACCTTCTCTAGTGATAAAATTTTAAAATATGTACCACTACAGTTAATTGTAATTACTGCGAAAATATGTGTTGTATTGGTTCCTAGTTTCCTAGAGTCATACAGTCGCTAGTGCAAACAGCCTTTACCACTTTTATACGCTAACACAAGGCTACCTTTTCTCCAAACAATGTATTCTATTGATATTAGGGGAGTATCGATAGATTCTGTTTATTTGTTTATACAAGCCTCAGTTTGACCTCTAAACAACAGCTGTACACATATGTAAGGATACAAATGTAGTTCCTTGGGGAAGCTAAATGTATCCACAACTGGCTACTTGCTAAAACATTTCTCAGACTTCTCCGTTTATCCACATAGTGATAGAAGAGCGCAAACCTCCACCGGGGGCATTTCTGAAAATTGGGGCATTTTTTGGTATACAAAATATGGTCTTTCCTAAAATGTAATCACTTCTTTATTTGCAAGTCCAACCCACAGAAGCAGTTTTAGAAAATTTGCTCATAACTTTCAAATTATCGTGAACAGGGTCAGACCAAAAGAGAGACAAAAGAATGCACCCAAATCTATTAACTCTTTTTGTAGGTAAAATTTAACTCTATTATCCCAAAGATAAAAGGTTTAGTAGCAACCAGAACTCCACATTCCTTTTTCTTATATGATGTTAAAATTAACATCTTAATACAGCAGTTCCACTGTGCTGATCGTCCTCCCGTCTAGTTTTTGATTTAAAAAAATTGTGATTATGGGAGTGTTCAAAAATTTGCGTATTTTGGAATTATCATAAACTTTGACAGATTCTTCTCAGATCCTGTGTTTGGGAAGCTATCACAAACCTATCTTAAACTTATCTTAACATCGGTAAATCAATCTCTTGGATCTTTAGTTGATCCTAGCAATTGTATAGTGTTTCCAAAGGCTCAGAATCTATTCAGGAGGCATTGGGGAGATTTTCAAGTACCTATTAGATGGATTTTCAGATACCTATTATGTACAGGTCATAGACAGTGTGCAGATATAAAGGTTTATAGAATATTTTACCGTCACAAGTAGCCTTTTTAAGGCTCAAATTTTTACTTAGACAAGGTTAAACAGTATGCTGATGTAAAGGCTAACACGTGTAAGAGAAAGTTGAAACTAAAACTTTGTTGTTTGAACTGAAAGGTTTCCCAAACTAAAGAAACTTAAACCTTTGACAAGGCTATGTCACAGATTATCTGAAGCCAGTTGGATTTGTTAATTCTTGTAGATAGAAGTCGTTGTGAAATTAGCAATGACTACTTTGGCATAACCCCCAAAGGCCATGTTCATTGTATTGCATTTTTGTTGGTATTTATAAGGGTAATACATCATTAACTAAATGGCTTAAAGAAAGCCAATTTGACCCAATCCCTAAGGCAGACCAACACAAGCTCCATTGATTGATATTACCCTAACTGAAAGGCAGAATCTCAGAGGTGGCCATATATCAACATCAATGAGGTTCTTTATTCTGCCAATGTTGATAGGACCCAGTGACAGGGGGCCACCATTGTAAATGATAATCCGATCCACTACATATACCTGTATCTGGGATTGAACCCATGCCTTTTATGTTCCTAGGTAAGTGTGTTACTCACTGTAGTTAAAAGACAGGTTTGTGTCAGTGTTTAGCCTTGCTAAAAGCTCAAATTTGTACCATATATTTTTTACAACATGGACAGATTATTTGGTATTCATAAAACACTCATGTATGTTATGAGATATAAGCTCATCAGACAGAGAGGTTATCAGACTCTATGTATGCTAATGTTAAAGGCCTGTACATGTATGAGTATATTATATAAACTGAAAATTCATTATCAGAACTGATCCCTTATTGCTAAGAGACTTTTGCATTTAGCAAGGCTAGTCAGTTTTTATTTTTTTCTCGTGAAACAATCCACTTTAAGTTGCACAAGGCAAACACAAGTAAAGTATTTGTATTTCAAAAACTATCAAATTAGTGTTTATTCACTTTGAAGCTATCATAGAGGCTTTCAAAACGAATACGAATCCAAAAGGTTTGCTTGTTTTAGGAGATGAATAGTTTGTGCTATGTTTCTATATAGCTAGCTATCACAAAACGTACAAGTGTGACATGAACTTAAAGAAATCAATATGCAAGTGATTACTGTGAATCCTAACAGAAAACAGATAAATGTCTGCACACAAACAGAAATATATATAAAGGGTTAACCTAATTCCGATCATGTCAAAACGACCAAAAGGAACCAGAGCTGCAACTTACATCAGATTAAGTATAATAAGGGTACCATCCATATACAAGACTAAGAAACACCCTTCGGATAAAATGGACAAAAAGCCTTTTTGAAAAAAATAATATGAGGATCCTCTCTTTGAAGCACCATAGCAAACAAACATATCCAGATGCCAGCAGCAAATTTTGATGCTGTTTTAATATGTTTTTACAGGATAATTGAGCATCACTGTATTCTCAAATCACATATGTTTGCCAAGGCCTTTCCACCACAGTTTCTGGCTTATTGTCATTGCTATGAGCCTAAACTGATGATATGGTACAGGTCATGATTGGTACAGGTAATAATGTACAGAATCTGCCTGAATTCAGAGAATAGAAATATAATAGAACTTTTGGAGACAGCACTAGACTCAAAATGAAAAAAAATAGAAAAAAAATCAGAATCCACAGACATAGCATGTTAAGAGCATAGATCGCATTGAGACTGAGCTTTATTGAAGAGGTATCTCTTCAAGTTTTACGCAAAAGATGACAGAAAAAACTGTTGGTCGTGCCTGCTAATATTATCTTAAGGACCTCAGATACATCCAAAAATTCCTCTGTGTGGAGACTGCAGCTTTGCTGGCAAACTCAATGGTTAGCAGTCAAATTGACTACTGCAACTCCCTACTCTATGGTTTGAACAAGTATAATGTGACAAAAGGAATATGGCTAAACTCTAAAAGATTCAAAATGTTGTTTGTATAAGTGTCTTTAGACTTGAACAATCCATGTCACTCCCTATCTTCAGAAACTACACTGGCACCCCATTTCATACTACATCTTGTTTAAATACAATCTCATTACATTCAAAGCCATTAAATTCTCCAAACCTACATACTTATAATCCAATAATCAAAACTAGTAGCCATACTCTTGGAAATTGGCTGTCCCTTTCCACGATTTGTCCAAAGAAGGCCATTGGTAGGTGAGGATTTGTAATGGCTTCCCCCACTGAATGGAACAGACTCCCACAGTCTGACCGAGCACAGCACATGAAAACAGGTTTCTGTAGCCAGTTAAAAACCTACTCGTTAAGACTAGTTAGCATACCCTCCAGTGTGGCAGGCACTAAATTGAAATTTTGACCTGAAATGTTCCTGGACTTTTACCACTTTGATCTTAAGCACATAAGAGGATGCTACATCCATTTCGTGCTATATAAATGTTTCTATTCTATTCTATTCTATTAGGGAGCACATTTATCTTCACCAAAAGAAAACACAGGGATCTCAAATAATAAATCTTGTGACAATAAAAAGGGGTCAGCACACACAGGAAAGTGGATGTACTTTTTTATAAGAGATAGGATTTCAGCTTCTCAATGAGGGAATGAGAAGTGGCTAGGCAGATATAATCAAGCAATTCATTCCAAACATTTAATGGAAAAGACTGTAGAAACTTCAAAACTTGGCAGTCCATTTCACATCTCTTTTTCCATTAAAACTATTTTTGGCTGGTTTGAAATAAGGCTGATATTTGTTTCAGCTGAATGAATTAGCAGCAAAAATTAGCACAATTCATGAAAGTCTGGAGACAAAATAAATGAACAATACAACAGTGATCTGTAGCAGCTCTAGTCTCAAAGAGTTCATGTTTAAAAAGACTGAAATAATCTGTAGGATAGTCGGGCTGAAGAAACTTGTTTACAGACATTGGTGTTTTAAACCCAGAAAGCTGTTTAAGGTCTAACAACTGCAAGTTCATAAGTTTAGGAATTAGGTTTGCAAATCTTGTGATCTATTGGTGACATTCCTTGCAGAGGATGAAATCATTGAAACTCATAAACAAGGAACAACAGTAGTCAAGCTGACTGCTTACCAGAGCATTTGCAGCCATAACTGCTGCATCTCATATAAGATATTATATAGGCCACCAGGATCGTATTCGCCAGACGGCTTAGTCAAGGTCTAACTTTTGTATACAAACAACCAACTTTGATCTAACATTTGCCCATAACCTTTCGTGAATACCGACCCAGATTTGGTCAGCGGTCTTAAAAGTACAAAACTATTAGGAATATAAAATAATGTACACAATTTTTGGCAAATATGAGTAAAGAAAAATATACTGCTTGGCAAGTTGAGCAAACAAATTAATTGGCTCAAATAGGTAATGCACAGTGGAAAATGGTAACTAACTAGTATAATCGAAAAAACAACACAATTACCTAGGTTTTGTGGTGATTGGTTGAATACTTATACAAGGTGGTCCAAGTCAAAGTGGCAGCAAACGATATGTATACAACTGTTTGTTATGTTCACCTCTAGTAATTAACTTAGTATTTCAAGATGGATATAAATTTCTCGTAAATTGGGGTCCAGAAATGCTGACTATTTACAATTAGCAGTAGTGGACAAGCTTCCTATGGATGGAACATTGTTCTATTTGTTTTAAAGCAAAGGAAAATACGCCCTTACACCTCATTCACACTTTCCCGATAACAAGCCCAAATGTACTCCTTGTAGCAAACTTGTCTTTTAGGTACATAATAAATTGAATAGACACAATTACAATACCATTATCCCACTCTCTTGGAGAGTGAGGGCAACTATATTTGATAAGGATGTCCTATATGTAGCCATTAAGGTAAGATTTTGCCAGGTTTAGATAAATTCAGCAGATAAAGTCGTCAACAAAACAAATTAGTCAAATGAACTTACCTTAAAACTTCATAAATGTAGAAATTAATCCAGATTTTTCTGATACTAGAAAATTCTTTATAGATTCACGAAATATCCAAATTTTAAATAATTACTGTAGAAATTACCCTTTAAATTTCTGGTATTAACATTAATTTTATTTTACATTTATATAAACAAATTGTACGAAATCTCTATCACAGAAATGTGTACAACAGTTCTAAAATTTCCTTACAAAAGTCAATTTAATTTTACTTTTGTCTTTCAGTTTTTATGACATATTTACATAGCCACAGTTCTCTGGTCAGTACGCTTGGGTAATCCAGAACCTATAATTCCATGTAATTCTGGTTCAGTCCATCGTATGCCTAAAAATACAAAGAAAAATATAAAATAGTATAATTTTAATATCAGTTTACAAATCAGGGTTCATGTTTGCTAAAGGCTCAGTCACAACTTCCTCTGCATTTCTTTTTCATATATATTTGATTTTATTCTCCATGGTCTCATCAAAATGGATCTCATATTTAGCTAGGGCACGTTGGATGACAAGAGATCCAACCTGACAACACTTTACACCCCAGCCTGTATATTTAATTACAGCTCATGAAAGGTAACAAGAGATTTATTTTAAGCAGTTCAAAAAGCTGTTTCATGTGCAAATTACAGTCTGTGTTGAATTGAATTTATCATATCTAAATCCTAATTCCATATAATCGTGCCACGGAAGTCCCAACAAGAGCAGACCACAATGATCAACCATGGATAGTATACTAGCCCATTCGTTTGTATCTTGTGACCTTTGAATGGAAAGGTTTGACCTAGTTATTATACCTTTAATGCAATAGACAAGAAGATTGAATCACCTCATTGTCATCTGTTATAGAGATTCTGAAAATGCATTTTAACCATTTCTAAAATGATAAATAATCATACTTTAAAGGCTCATACCCATTAAAAATGCACCTCAAAATGGAATATTAACGATAAGCACTAATTATATATAATTAATGTTTTCTCCTAGAATGTTATTATACTGATTTTGATGAAACATTCAGGAACTGCTGATTTTGGTAGGGATCTGTATTAATGTTGGAGCCCAACTTAGGAGTCAGCCCATCTTAAGATGGGCTATAGCCCAACTTAGGATCCTAAGTTGGGTAGCCTATCTTAAGATGGGCTAGCCCATCTTAAGATGGGTTAGAGCATAACAGCCCAACTTAAGATAATAAAATTCAAGAATGATTTTTATGTTGAATATAATATAAACTATTTGCAGGGAAATTATTTTTTCATGAAAAAGATGACATTGACATTGATAAACTTAACAGAAATAATTTGTACTTCATTTTTATTTTATATAAATATGTTCAGCTTATCTAACCTCAACAAAAAGTATTTAATTGCAGAAACTAAAATGAATTGTGTTTCCTGAGCCTTGAAAGCATTAAAATATTCCTTTGGTGTTGATTTCATTGTCTTTCATTGCAATGATTTCTTTATTGGATTTGTGCCTATTGTTTCAACATTCTATTGATGTTGATTTGTTTCACTTGGGGTGGGTGAAGTACACAATAGGGAATACCCCAAATCATAAAGTGAAACAAATCAACATAAAAGTAATCTCTAACTATATTGAGGCTTAATTGTATCAAACCTATGACGGGGTAATTCTAAGACTAATCCAGTTACCAATTCACACACATAGTCAAACAAATCAACTTAAAAGAAATGTTGAAACAATAGATATATCACAATCTAATCCAGTTGCCTAATCACTCCCCACAAGTGAAACAAATCAAGTTGAAAGCAATGGTTGAACAATAGACACCTTTTGACCTAATGACCCTCCAATTGTCAGATTAACTGAGGCAGTGTCTTGAAACAATAAGGGAATTAACATTAATACTATCAATGCATAATGAGGTAAAGAAAAGAAGTAACAATTACGTAGAAAAATAAGTAAATAATATTTAAATTTCAAAATAAAAACTCTGTGTGCAAATTATAACTTGGGCTAATATTTGTTACCAAATGTTCAGATGAGATAAGCACAACAAATGTTAAATAATATTTCACAAATATATACTGTATAATTGAAATATAAGGATTTAAATAAACTAGCATAGTTATATTCAATTTCATGATTAAAACCACCAGTGGAGTGTGACATAATAAATTAATATTAAAATAGCTGGTTAATATTAAATTTTAGTTTTAAAATCATTCCTGAGTTTGCTTATCTTAAGTTGGGCTAATATGCTCTAGCCCATCTTAAGATGGGCTTAGCCCATCTTAAGATAGGCTACCCAACTTAGGATCCTAAGTTGGGCTATAGCCCATCTTAAGATGGGCTGCCTCCTAAGTTGGGCTCCAACATTAACATCTGGAGGAAGGAATTCTTGGAGGATCTTTTACCTATGTGAGATGGGGCAATTCATGGTATGTGTGTTCGGTATATGTGTATATGTTACATGCCATTTTGACCCCATCAGCCGTTTTAAACGGCAGGCCGGCGGTCCACCGTTTTAAATGGTGGGCTGCCGTTTTAAATGGCTCAGCCAACTAGATGATAGAAACAAAGTCAACATCAGTCATTAGTTTATTATGTCTTATGTTTCAAGTTTAGTACAGATATGAAATATTATTTTCAGAACACATAAATTTTTTAACACACAATCATGCCATGACAGGATTTTTTGTCCTTCTTATCAAATGCACAGAAAACCATCACTGGTTTTGATAGTAACAGTATTAAGCACACATTTCCGTTTTAAAACAACTTCACTGGGAAATGCTCAGGTGTATGAAGTTTTGTTGCTCATGTATTTGAAGTTTGGCTACTCAGGTAAGTTGTGTACCTGCTCTGGTGTTTGAAGTATGACTACTCTGGTGTTTGAAGTATACATACTCTGGTGTTTGAAGTTTACATACTCTGGTGTTTGAAATTCTTCCTTTTGAAAATTGACCTATGATTTGTACATCAAAGGGGTAAATCATATAAACTGATTATTTTTCCCTGTGAACTAATCACCAGAAAAAGGCATGGCTTCAACAAAATCCATCCATTAAATCCAGCCTACATACTAGGCAATACATCAGAAAATAATCCTACATGTATGAATAGCTTTCCACAGACCAGTGTTCTCCTAACAGTGTCTAAGTCATCCCTATTTTTGTGATTTGTTAGCCATTGTTTAGGTGATTACTTAGTTGGATTTGTACCCTATTGTTAGGATATCACAAAATTAGCTTTGACTGAAACAATTGACTTGTAGAAGTCATCCCTATATTGTTTATTTGTTAGCCATTATTTAAGTGATCACTCATTTGTCCCTATTGTTGGGGTATCACAAAATTAACTTTGACTGAAACAATTGACTTGGTAGTGTTAAAGCTATTTGAATACTTGTTGAAAATTCATAATCACTATATAATTATATTGCTATTTAATATTTCACTTGTTTAAGTATATAAGCTTAAAACAATTCATGAAACTTTAAAATTATTTCCTACAGAAGACAAAAAAAAACACCAGTTAACTAACAAAACAGTCATAGCTAGACAAAAAAGTTTAAAATGGCTGGGACCTGAAATCCGCCATTTTAAACAGCTCAGCCATTTACAACCCCTTACTTAAACCTTGTGGATGTAAATGGTAGGGCCTGCCACTTAAAACGGCGGACCCCGCCGTTTAAAACGGCTTGGGGTCAAAACGGCAGTGAACACATATACCTCCATAAACAATGATCAGATTGCTTGATCAAAAAATGTACATGACACTCCCACAACAGTGTCTATGTTAGGCCTAAACTTAAGATCGGTAAAATCTTAAGATTTGCTTGCTCAAACTTAGGATCCTAAGATTAGGCAGAAATCTTAAGATTGTGCAAAAAATCTCACGATTTTGCTGTACAAACTTAAGATGAAATCCTCTATACTTGTTAAGTGATAAATAAAGATAATCAAGGATAATATGAGGGTTATGTAATGGCAATATATCTGTAATGTATATAAAATATGAAAATATGAAATATTTTTAATTTGATAGCATACAAAGGCTTATTCTTATAAAGGGATTATATCCCATTCTCATATATCTTACATAGGAAGGTCTTTACTAATTCTACTTCACAATTCTTTGGTGTGTTGTCTTACGTTTGTCAATTTTATATCTTACAATGCACATATTAACTGAGAAATTTCTTCTTACATTATATTCTTACAGATTATTATCAATAGCAATTCTACACTTGTAAATAACAATTGTGTATTTGTTTTATTGTTGATGTATATTTGAGTTAAATCATGATTAAATGAGGTCTGTTAACATTTCAATTTAATTTCTCAGATGAGATATAATTACTACTCAAGCTTATAGAGTTTTGTAATAATTTTAAACATTAGTATCATAGTATTTGTAAAAGTGTGTAAAAGTATTTTACGGTAATTAAAAATTTGTTAATGGTAATATTAACAATCCACAAATTGATAAAACCAAATTCATTTTTAATATTCATCAAATGCAAATTCAATAAAATAAGTGTTGGAGCCCAACTTAGGAGTCAGCCCATCTTAAGATGGGCTATATCCCTAAGTTGGATAGCCTATCTTAAGATTGGCTAAGCTAAAACATACTAGCCCAACTTATGATAAGTAAACTCAGGAATGATTGTAAAACTAAAATTTAATATTAACCAGCAAGTTTAATATTAACTTGTTATGTCACACTCCATTAGTGGTTTTAATCATAAAATTGAATATAACCGTGCTAGTTTATTTAAATACTTATATTTCAATTATACAGTATATATTTGTGAAATATTATTTAAGATTTGTTGTGCTTATCTCATCTGAAGATTTGGTAACAAATTTTAGCCCAACTTATTTTTCTACTTAAATGTTACTTCTTTCAATTACCTCATTATATATTGATAGGATTAGTCTTAATCCCTTTATTGTTCCAAGACTCTGTCTCAGTTAATTTGACAATGGAGGGTGGGGGTCATCAGGTCATAAGTTGTCTATTGTTCAACCATTGCTTTCAACTTGATTTGTTTTGAGTGATTAGGCAACTGGATTAGACTGTGATAAATCTATTGTTTCAACATTTCTTTTACGTTGATTTGTTTCACCATGTGTGTGACTTGGTAACTGGATTAGTCTTAGATTTACCTTTTGTTCTAGCATTCATTTGAACTTGATTTCTTTCACCTCTGGTTGACTGACTAGCTAACAGGATTAATAAGGCATTGTTTTAAAAGTCTTTTATGGTGTTTTGGGGATGATACTATAATATGCCTAAGTTTGTTCCAGATGCTAGTAAAATTCTGAATACTATGGTCCAGAACAGGCCAAACTAGGGGTGACAACAAATGCCCGGTGTAACGCGAGATAATGACTCCCCTCTATTTCTGACTCCTTTGATCTTTTGGGGGGAGTCATTATTCTGCAAACAATATTTATCCCCCCAAACAATAGGATTTAGGGGGGTTAGAATATTGCTTGCAAGATACCCCCCATTCAGAAACTGACTCCCCTCTATTGTTTCTGCACCTATTTAATTGGGGGCAAATGGGGAGGGGGTGGTGTTATTGTCTCTCAACTTGTATAGGCAAAAGTACACTTTGAGCTAATCAGTGAGATCTTCATTTCTCCAGCTCATTTACATAATGAGGGCAAGTGGGGGGATCCATGTTGGTGTTTATTGTCTGTCCACATTGAATCAGGTCAATTGCACTTAGAACAAGTCATTTTCAGCTTTTTTAGTTTAGGTTGATCAAAGGCACACATACTTTTCTTTGAAAATTTTATTTACAGGAAAAAAACATAAACAATATGCACAGTAATAATTTGATACATAAAGATAAACAATAAGCACATTAATAAGTTGAAACATTTATGAAAAACAAAAATATACACAGGTGCACATTAAATATTAATGGACATTTGACACTTTAAAAGTACTTTTTTAAAATTCCCTTTACCAATTTCTTCACTAATCTCATAGGGTCCAGTAAAGTGACTGTCCATTTTACCCCCTTGTCTGCCTTTGCGAGTCATATTTTTCAACAGTACCAGGGAGCCTAGGTCAAAAGATGGCATAAGGTGGCGCTTGTCAAAGTTCTTCTTTTGTCTGGCCTGGGCCTTCTGTATGTTATTTTCAGCCATTTCTATGATTTTTCTGTGTATATCCATCATGGACTTGGCATAGGTCAAAAACATATCTTCAGCACTATGAAGAATGGAAAGTCCATGCTGTACTATTTACATGATATTCAGTATTGACAATAGTGTCTATTTTTTAAAATATTAATTGCTGTGTGTACTACTTCATTGTTATAACAGTATTAAATGTTTATAAACATGAACATATTTAATGACTATGTGTGATTATTATTTTGTATTGGAAAAACAACCACATGTATGACTATATCTTCATGTTAAAAGTGACTTATAAGCCCATATATTGTTGGTGCATGTCACTATAATAAATGAATAAATAATATTAATAACTTATTGCTCAGCACACAAATGAGTACACAACCCCACCAATATGTGCTTTAATGGCACTCAATTAAGTGGGAAGTGGGGGATAAAGGGGGAGTCATAATCTTGCAGGGGGGTCAGAATATTTCACCCCCCCTTGCAAGATACTGACCCCCCAGTCAGTAATCTAGGGGAGTCATTATCTTGCGCTACACCGGTGGAGGTTTGTGGTCTTTGAGTGCTTTTCTAGGTTTTCCAGAGATATGTTTAGGGAGTTTTACCAGGTCAGTATTTCTATGTGATGATACGCATTTTACCACATTTTTCCTTGTTTATTAGAGGGCAGCAGGTGCATTTTCATATTCTAATGTATAATGTTTTTTTTCGGGTTGGACTTTTTTGGGGAAATCTCCCTCTAGACATAAGGGTGTTTGTTGCTATCAAGTCCAAGCTGTCTAGTTGTAGGTCTGTCCTTGTCACGACTATTATTAGAGTGCAGTGACACTCTCAGAGGTTCCACTCATTGTTGAAATAAAAAAAATATATATATATTGAAACGCAAATGGAAGTTTGTAAATGTGGTAAAGCGATGTATTTAGATTATCCATTTACATAATGTATTATTAGTCGAATCTTTGATTCGAGTTATGTACTGAGTTGCGGCCACGATTTTAAATTGGCCGTTTAAACCCTTAAATATCAAATTCTGAATAATATTTGTTCACATATCGGTACATTAAGGTGTATATTATACACTCTGCCATTTTGAAGATTTTTAATGCTTTTATTCAGTTATATTTTATAAAGTAAAAAGCTTGTCTAGCACTCCGCCTGGCTTTCTCTAAGAACCCGTATGTCCTAGAAACTATTGTGTTTGCTATTGTAATGGCCTACTCGAAGGAGTCTTTTTAACCGTTTCGTCTGCTGGTTTGTAGACGTGAATCCCCAATTAATTTATTTGTCTGCAGGGTCTATCACGCAGTCACTGTTAATGTAAAATTGCTGTCTGCGCATCTACGTGAACTCAATTATTTGTGAAACAAATAAACCGCAAAGAAATTAATGAATGAAGTGACGTCACGGTAGTACTACACATTTGTCATTCAGCCAATCAGAATCGAGAACACCTCTGGCAGAGACAATGAAAATATTCAAACTCCGTAGTTCTACATTCAACCACTAGAAGGCGCTTTTGTATGTCCTAGAAGTTATCACGATGGGGTTTCTAATAACATTTTACAAGTATATAATCCAGCAATATTTTACTGTCACCGCACCTCACTCTGTCTTCTCGCAATATTTAAAACAAATAAAATATCAAATGCTGGTAGTTGTACACCCACAGAATGATGAAAACGTGAGGCTACAATGGGGTTTCTAACAATATTTTATAAATATATATAATCCAGCAATATTTTACTGTCACCGCACCTCACTCTGTCTTCTCGCAATATATAAAACAAATAAAATATCAAATGCTGGTAGTTGTACACCCACAGAGTGATGAAAACGTGAGGCTACAATGGGGTTTCTAACAACATTTTACAAGTATACATAATCCAGCAATATTTTACTGTCACCGCACCTCACTCTGTCTTCTCGCAATATTTAAAACAAATAAAATATCAAATGCTGGTAGTTGTACACCCACAGAGTGATGAAAACGTGAGGCTACAATGGTGTTTCTAACAATATTTTACAAATATATAATCCAGCAATATTTTACTGTCACCGCACCTCACTCTGTCGTTCGGGCGATAATACCAAGTTTACAGATTTCAACACCCACTGCTGTCCTAAGATTCGACTCTGTGGTTGGCAGAAAGCCAATCACTTCACCCTAGTTATGTATTGTAATGCCTTAAACGTCACAATTTTATTGTAAGCTCAACCAAGGAAGCTATCTTTTTGGGGATATATTTCGATGTTGATTGTTTGCAAGACCATAAACTGTGGAAAGATTCTGATAACAATCCGGATGGAGGAATTTTTAAATGGATTTTTATTCATGCCCTCATATGCAATAATTGATGTGTAGGCTCTTGGCGGAGATATATGCTCTCTCTGAATGATCTTGTTTAATTAGTACTGAGACTAAACCAATATTGGTTGACTGCCATCGTAACTGTGTTGTTGTCAATTGCACGCCACCTATATGGAAACATGGCATAACTTGTGTCTATGAAACAAAGCAGGGTTGTCGTGGCTATTTGAAGCTGATAAAGTGAATGAATCATAGTAAAAAACATCAAAATACGCGACTCATTCAGAAGTAAATACGAAACAAACCTAGCCTGGTCTCAGACTAAAGTTTCAGTGATAAGAATCAAACTTTGAGGAGTTTTATGTCATTTTAGTGTTATATTGGGAAAAAACTATCAGTAGAGATGTTGTGAACAGTGTTTCACCAAAACGGTGATGTAAAAATGCAATATACATGTAAACATTTATTTGGATTTTAACATTGCTTTAAACACTGTCTAGGTCATATCAAGACAGGTAGTTTTATGGGCAGAGGAAACCAGTACATAAAATAGGTCAAGGTTCTGCACTGTCAACTGTGGATCGTCAGTAAGCAACTACAAACTTTCCCACATAGGGTCCGGGGTTTGAACCAGTGATCTCAGTGAAGAAAGGAGTGAAGGAAGGCGAGTGTGTTACCACTGCACCACTGTGGCATATGTATAAACAACAACAGGGGAACTTTACATGGCAAAGCCATTTTCCATGAAAAATCTGTAAAGGATGGCAGTTTTGATATTATAAAATGAAACACCCAACAATCGTTTATGAGTAAAAATTTTAACCATTCTGTAATATCATTTAAATTTTATAATAAAGAAGTGTCATTAGTAAAGATGTAAAATTTAAATCTTAATTAAAATGGCTTATGATACCAGTATTGATAGATCATATCATTATAATCACATTTTTGTTCATATCTTTAACAGCTGAGGGATATATCATCAACCTTGACCCCCAGTTTAGTATCCACCAAATGCCATATTTTCCCAAATAGAGGAAGACACCATGCATCTTTACATATTTTTGTTATCTCCCAAATGCTGTATATGACCTTATAGGGGTCAATGTACAGAGTAAGTTATATTTTATTTTTGTATACAGCGGCGCCTAATTACTATTGATAAGTATCGTTACAAATTCTTCAATGAATGACGATTTTTGTAAATAGACTATGTAACCAAATATGTTGTGAACATCACTGGAAATGCAAAGAAGAAATAGCAGGGTTAAAGATTGAGGTTTCTATATTTCCTGGTTCCCTGGTGTATATGAGAGACTTTTGCACATTCTTATTCACATACTTATGGATTTATTGTATTTATTTATCGTACAAAATGGTGGATAATAAAAGTATTTTTATGGGGCAGAGAAACCAGTTCATATAATAGCTCAAAGGCTCTGTGCTGTAAACTGTAGATCATCAGTAAGAAACTATCTTTCCCACATAGGGTTCAGGGTTCGAACCGCTGACCTCAGAGGTGGGAGTGTGTTACCTCTATCCCAGTGTGGTCCAATAATAAAACACATCCCTCATTAAATATATATGAAAAAAATATTCATAAAGATTATCAGAAGATTAAGTTATGCTACCCACTTGTATAATATAGTCGTCTCCAGTCATGATATATTTGTTCAATAAGTGTTATTTGGGAAGTTTTTCTATTTTATGCACAGCCGTCATTTCAAAAATTGATGTTTTTATAGTCACTAGTGCCCCTGTACATATGGAAATATTTTTTTCACTTTATTTCTTTCCATATATATCTTCATAAATTACTATCCTCATATAACGGTGGATAATAAAGGTAAAACATCCTTCATCACACAAACAGGAACAATATACATGTATATCTCTGATGAAAATTAACAAAATGATTTTCATTCTACACATTCGTAAAATATTGGCATCTTATTTTATTTGTGATTTTTTTTGTATATTTCATTCGGGAAGTTTTCATATTTTAATACAATGTTAAAGAGAACTGGATGACAGTCCCTGTCCAAAATTATATTGAATTACATTTTGATAGCTCTTGTGTCCTCCATCGGGAGGTTATGTTTTAGGTGCATTTATCTGCCTCCCTATTTGTTATTTGTGTGTTTGTGTATTTATTTATTTATTTGGGGTTTTACATCGCTTTCAACACTGTACAGGTCATATCACAACGGGTAGTTTTACGGGCAGTGGAAACCAAGATTCTGTGCTGTAAACTGCCAACCATCAGTAAGCAACTGCCAACTTTCCCACATAAGGTTCGGGGTTTGAACCACCAACCTCAGAGGTAGGAGGTGCACTGTTTCTGTAACTCCAAAGTAAATGAATGTATCTTTCTGAAACTTTTTATTTGAGTAAAAGACGGAAGTGATTAAATTTAAGGAAGGAGATGGAACACGTACTGGATAGCCCCCCCCCCCCCAAAAAAAAAAAAAAAAAAAAAATGGGACCAAGCATCAAAGAGAACGCCATTGGGTGAGTAAGACTAGGTTGAGCATGCCTTGGTGTACAGGTAGGTTTTAAGCTGCTTTCTGAGAGAAGCTGAGAGGGAGATGCATGAATCTAATCAGAAAGAGCAATTCCAAGCAGTGGGAGTATCAAAAGCAAAACTGTAACCAAATTGTTTGACTGATTTATGGATAGAAGGGAAGAACTTTGGCATGATAAGGATATTACCACCACTCTGAAAGCGCCTGGTACTGTAACAACTGCTGTAGAACGAAAGATATGGAGCAAAATACTTAGGAAAACCAGTTTGAAGAAACTTGTAAATGAGTGTGGTTGTTTTAAAAACTGGGCAATGTTCAACAGAAAGCCAATGCAATTTCTCAAGCACGGGAATTAGACTGGTGTATCCACTAGTGTTTGATACACTTCTGGCTGAATTATCTGAATTATTTTGGATGTAATGTAAGTTAAGTTGATTGAACTTGGAGAGGCTCCTGAAAAGTGAGTTACAGTAATCCAACCGACTACCAACAAGAGCATTAGCCACAAGTATAGAAGCATTATGAGTCAGAAACCGCCTGACATATCTGTTATGACTTTTGCAGAAATTCTGCACATGCTTGGACAAGGAATATATAATAAAAATCAATAAAATATATTTCTCAAATGACAAAACGTGTTTTTGAAACGGAAACTGAGGAAAGGTTATTTTTAAAATAAAAACAAATAAACAAACATGTTACTATGAATGACAGCATAGGGAAAAATCACCCCATTTTTAGAGTAAAAAAATACTCAACTAAATGCCTTGGATGTAAAACTACTTCATTATTCATGGAGTTTTTTGACCTTCCAGAAATAGACACCCATACAGTTAAACATGCAAATAGGCTTACAAAGAACCAAACACTTCTACTACAAAGTCCTGTCTCATTGTATTATAGCAAGTCGGAGTAGGTTTTTTCAGTCAATAAAAATTCTCATCAAATTTCCCCCTTTATTGGATTAGTTTATTGGGTTTGTTATAAATAATCCATTTATGAGAAGGTGACAATGATAGCATTAGTTTGATAACTGCTTCACAGCTACAGCCAGAATTTCACCCTGTAAAACAGTAATGGCTAAAATGCATTATACAGATCCAATGCTGGGACATGTCACTGTAAATTGGTTGTTATGACAAACCTTTTCTATACCTTTTGATGACTATATATGAAGGGACACAAATTGTTTATTAAGCGTGAGTTCTTTCGAGGCTCTGCCTTCTAGGAATCACTTTATTTTTTATCACTAGACTTTCTTGAATTGTGCCGTAGTGTGATGAGTATTTGTGTTTTTCACTGAAGCTAAGCGCCAATGGGCTACGTTAGTACTGGAATGGGTAACTGTCTGAGTTCTGGGCCAGCTATGGAATGTGTCCGAGTTGGAATTTTTTTGTGTCATCAGACTTTTATAAATTCTAGTGCACTACTCGTGTCTCTGATGGCTGTGCAGCTCAAACATATAGACCAAAAGACTTTTATCAGTCTTGTTTTTTGTCGCCAGACTTTCATGAATTGTGTCCTAGCATCATGAGTACCAGTCTCTTAACTGAAGTTAAACAGCAATGGGCTACATTAGGGCTGGGATGGGTGACTGCTTCAGTGCACTACTCCTATCTCTGATGGCTTTGCGGCTCACGCTAGTAAACCAAAACCCCTTTCGGCCTTGTTATTTTAAAGATTTTAGCAAAGGTGAGGATAAGTCATTATTAGCATCTAGAGTCCCGTATGACCCTTGCTTAGGTCAGGTTTATTTGACATGAAGTGACTCAGGGTATTGCTACCCTACTAAACAGAATGCCATTCTGCCCTAGGTTTTCCATTCCCCACCAGTGCTGGTAAACATTTAAAGACAGACAACTATATTGTCCAACAATACTGCCTCCATGGCTCGGCTAAGGATCAAACCCACGACCTTCTGCTCTGAAGTCCAACACTCTAACCAGAAGGCCACAAAGATCACACAGTTAAAATGCCCAGAACAGCCCAATATCTGGTCCGATTGTAATACTTTTGTTCTATTTTTAAAGCCATGTACAAACTTAAGCAATGCAACTGAATATTATATGATACTCCCAGATGCAAGCCCTGTTGTGAAAAAGACACTTGTGAAAACATGGCTTAATTTGGGTCATAACTAAGGAAGTTATGGTGATTTTAATTTATATCCTCTATTATGCTGATGACACTTGTAAACACTGATAAAAATTGGAGAGTTCTATAACATAAATTTGGTGTCAAGTCGGCTCATATTTCTATTTCATCGGCTCATACTTCTATGGTGAGAATACTTAAGTAATATCATGTTTTCAAACTTTATAATTATTAGATTTGAATAATACATTTTTTTATTTTCCATCGCAAGCTGTGTTTTACCTAAATAGTGGGACATGCACTCCTAAAGCTTCTCTTATATCCCATATTAGGTGTACACACACGTAAGTGTGCTGCAAATATTGTTGAAAAATATGAGCTTGGCCTAGTAGTGGGGTAGGAGAGATTTGCACGTGGAAATAAGCTGTATTCTACCAACAGCAGCATCACTTCTTGAATAGCCAAGAGACTGCAACTAGCTACAGGCCATACAATGGGTTTATATGGATGCAAGGTACACAAGAGTGTATCTTATAGGATGTGCAAACCATTTAAGTAACTGGGGAGGACGTGCGATACTAGCAAGGAAAATGCACGTGCCCAAGTCTCTCGTATATTTCCCTTGAGATATGGGTGCATTTGTAGCCATGTTGCCAGCAAGCAGAGAATGATTTGCCTGCATTCCAATTTTCATTGCGGGCTCTCTGCCACCTCGAAATACTGTTATAAAATCACAAGTGTAGCTTAAGTGTCCCTTGCAAATAAGCTGATTTTACTCTGTAACCAGGACGTACATACACCCATGATGGGATGTAAGAGAGGCTTTACTGAAGACAATAGATTATGATTATAGAACCTTTATACATCTCTAACATCCAACTAAATTGTATAAATTGACCAGTTTCACCCTAATTCTCCTAGTATATGTCAGTCCATTTCACTTTTACTTCAATAACATAATTCTTTTTGCAATATAATGACTTACATTTGCATATATCTGTTTGCAAAAGCTCAAAGGTCTAAGCCACCCTGCCAGCCTTGTAATCTATGACTAAGCACTATAAAAGTTCTGATTAGATTAGATTATTAATTCGTCAACAAGTGCTGTCTTTTTTCATATTTCAATAATTATGAGAGCTACAAATACTCTCTCAACACAATTCGAAAATTGATTTTACAGTGCCCCTGTTCCTTCTGTTGCATTAAAATATACACAAAAATTGCAGAGTAATCTCAAATTAAAAGGTGAAGGCATAAATAAAAATATATATATATATATATAAAGCACAAATAAAGATGACATGATTGCACGAGTGTGCATATGTCTAATGAGGGATATTTTACTTTTATTACCTACCATTTTCTTTGAATAATAAGTAAAATAAGTGTTTTATAAAATAATCCAAAACAAGACTGTGACTGATTTCAAGTGGAAATTGTATTATCGCCCCCTTAGAATAGCTGTATGAAAAGTTATCAAGATGGCTTTTTCTTGTGAAAAGTCTGTTTATAATATGCTCCTGTATAAAAATTAATATTTTACTCGAATAAAATCTATGACTTATTTACATGTAACATGTGAAAGTTATACCCCTTTTCCACTCTCACAAGTTTGCCTTCCAACAGCCTGAAGATGTAGACCTGGGTGTAATCTTTTCCAAATTTTATTCAAAGCTTTTATTTCAACTAAGTATAGGTTAATAGCCAAGTAAGTGTCCAATATTGGAAAATAATGAACTGTTTACGAGGTCCCGAAGGCTATTAACCTATTTAAATTACACCTCTTCCTTAATTTATAATTTTAAAAGTATCATTACTTTTCATTTCTGTATTCCTGGTGTGTATTTTTTCGGTTTTATAATCATTTTAGTTGAAATAAATGTGAAAGGGTTTCTTTGGAAATGTGCTCAAGAGACTTCCATATATGGTCAAAATCACGAACTGGCAAATAGTGAAAGATATTGGACACTTTTAACAAAAGAAAAACTCTCAGGTGTAATTTAAATTCTATTAAAACACAGTAACAATCACTACGATATATAGGGTGTTCAAGTAGAATGAAAACTTATTTTTTCAGTTGTTAAGTTTGAGAAATAATTGTGCTGATCGTAGATGCATAGAAAGCGATATTGTTTCGAGTTATCTTCATGAGTTATCGTGGTTGGGTCAACTTGTCTGGCCAATCTTTTAGATTGTCTGACTTATTTTTTACTAAGAGACAATCACATTGTTTGCTAATTTTCCTCTAGTTGTAGCAGCCCCTCCCCCACCCCCCAAACCAACAAATATTAAAATCAGCTAGGCCTTATGATTACTGATAACAGTGTAACTGCAGTATAAGAAGTTTGTTCTAGAAGTATCAAATTACAACATGAAGCAATGATCACAGAAAATACAATAAAACTTGCAGAGAAAATTGTGTCATTGGAAGATGCCACAATTCATAAACGCGTGCAAAATAAGATTGCTTTACTTAAGCCGACAAGGTTAAACTAATCCAATAAATCCCATAAATGAGATCCCATCAATGGGACTAAGGCAAAAGAACTAACAAAGCATGTTTATTTTTTGCTTCTAATGTTACAAGAACAGAGTGCCCCTGTGAGCACAGTATCAGCTGACAAATCCAGGAAGACAGCATTAATTAATAGAACACTGTGAGTTCCCATTTGGATAAAATCGCATTGAAACAGATCCAGATCTCTTTCATCTTTTGGCAATATTCCTTATTTATTTTCGTTAAAGCAGTAAAGTAATCAAAATCCAAGATAGCTGCATATGTATAATTTATTTTGAAAATAAATCATGTTAAAAAGTCCGACAAGTCCTAAGTGAGCCCATGACTTAATATTTTTGGAAAATAAAATTGACAGAAATCACAAAAAAAACTGGCTGAAAAAATAAAAAAAAATTGGTCATTGAGGCCTGGAACAATCTGTTCAATAGTGAGCTTCATACAATTCTATCACTTCTCGGTTTTGCAAAAATGGTACATTTTAAGAAGAATGTGCTAAAATGTGCTTAAAGTGTGCTTTTTGTATTTATAAAATAAATGTAATAAAACTAATAGTACAAATACAAAAACAAGACAGAGGTGTTAGTTTAAAAAAGCACCTAGCCTAAGAAATAAAAAAAATTAAGCTTGATCGAGAGCTGTAACCTACATAGGATCAAGTACTACTGAAGTTCCAATTATTTAATTTGAAAAAAAAACAGTTAAAATATGTGGAATATTTCTTACCAAAAAAAATGATTTTACCTGATTTTGATACAAATGAAATTATACAGATGTTACGAGCAAAATGTGGCAAAATTAGGTTACCACCAAGTAAAATGACACGACAGTCGCTGTTGGTATAGTAGTTTTGAAGAAGTTGATGGCGGGGACACACTTGTTGGGTATGAGTTAAATATCAGCATGTCATCCATACATGAAATTTTTTTCATAGAAAACAACGCCTTGCCCAGGTGGGGAGAAAAATAATTTAAAAGGTACTACAATTTTAACCCAAAATTATGAATAGTATTTCAGTTATCCATGCAGAGATTGCCCCCAAAAATCATTCTTGATTCGCAGTCCAGATCTAGAGCCATGCTGTAATATTTAAGGAGGACTGAGTTGCGATGAGACCCCACCTTGTATAAAAATGTGATCCAAGATGTGGTCTATAGCTTTACAGTTATGCACATAGAAAGAAAAACGGACAGAGAAACAAACGGACCTGATTACATTATTCTCACAACAATCATTTTGGTTCCTAGATTGACAAAAGAGAACCACACAGAAAGAAACACTTTAAACTAGAAAGCATTCGTAGAATGCATACATCCACTGAGTATACCAACTTTGCAATTGCCCCCAAATACTGTGTGTTTTCTCAAAATCTGCAATCTCACTTTCATGACAATTTAGAAAAAAAAATCTTATTACCTCCGAAGTACAGACTTACTTCAAGTCTTTGTATTTCTCATTCCAGCAAATCTGACATACATGAAATCATTACGAAGCCACTTGATGAGTGAAAAAAGGCTTCTGTCTAGAGAAATACACTTTTGTCAGCCCCACATTCTGGTTAAAAAAGTCATTCAGTCCTCATATAATACCTTAGACAAAAGGACTTGACGAAAGTCTATCTGACGTAAGGAGGTTATGTAACCGGCTGTGTAAATTTGTCTGTTTTTCTGTTTATCTGCTTTAAAAATTGTGGACCAATTTTAATGAAATTTTCAGGAAATGTTGACAATTAGAACAGACAAATAAATTTATGTGGTGATCCGGGTAGCCAACTTGATAAAAAATTGTTTTATTCTAATGATGTTTTTACTTTCCACCACGTGCTGTATATAACCCATATAGGTAATATATGTAGCAGGTTATATTTGTTTTTATACAAAGGTGCCTCCCTGCCATGGATAATTAGTGTCAACAAGCGTTGGGATTCAGTTATATGTTGGAACCCATGTAACCTACAGATATGTATTACATATCATTAGCAAGGTCTTTTTACAATGTCTCTGCTCGTTTTTGTTGCATAAAAATCCATGAAGAAATGGCTGGAAAATCACAAATTAATCATAATGGAAGTTTTACATTCACTGGTGCCCTTGGTTATATGGCGACCGTTTTATTCTCATTCTCTCTGTGGATATGGATTGTTTTAAAGTCATGAACACACACAAAGATGGATAATAAAGGAAAACATTCCTAATTTAGACATATCCACCGAAAATATATCACTCATGAAGATTAGCAATATAATACTCAGGCCATGCTCCGGTATAATATTCTTAACTTCATTCATGATAAGTATTTTTTTCCGTATTTGTCATTCGGCAAGATTTCCTATTTCCTTCTCACAATTTATTTTTTTAAAATCTTAGAATTAGATTGTTAGGGACCGTGGACCGAGGTAGCAAGGTTCACTGGTTTGGAAACGTACATTTAATTTATTCCAACACATGCCTCACTTTAATACCCTGCACCCTCCAACCTTTAAGCAATGTATCACATTTCTTTTAAGCCAACCATGCAACATTCCAATAATCCTACACCCCACCCCCCACCCCCACTCCAACCCCAATCTATTTTTAGCCATGCACAGTAATATGCCTCTTGCGTTGCAATCCATTTTCATCAGAGATCTAGTTTCCCCAGAAACTGATCACAACTGACTGATAGTCACCCTAGCCTTACATCAGGCTCAAATGTCTACCCAAACAAAGCATTTCCTAACAAATTGACAAAGTATTGGTATCCATAGAACACTTCTAAATGTATTTATTTACTTAATTAACTGTATATTTCTTTGTTTGGTTGTTCGTTTTTATTGCCAGCCCCAGAGACATTGTTTCCTGAGCCTATTTTGTTCTGGCGGTCAATTGACCCCTTCCTTTAAAAACCGCAGGTCAATGCAAATCTTTTGAGGGTCAATGATGCCAAGAGGCTTTACCCCTTCTGGTAAAACTGCAGGGTAAAGATAAAGGAAGACAATGCTGAAATACCACGCAATAACCCAGAAATGCTGTGTACATCAGGTTAAAGAAAATAGTCGAAAAATAAAGTTGACTTTTAAAAATTTTGTTCTCCCTCATTTTTGGATAATTTTAATGCAGCAAAACAGAATCACTATTCAGTGATACCCACTTTCATTTTGCTAGAATTAGATTGAAATTTGTTGTTTTTTTGTGCTTACATGTATTTTATTTAAGTTGCAAATATGATATCTTTACTTTTTGAAACATAAATTATTGCAGTTTCTGTTGCTTAACATTTGATAATTTGATAAATATCCATACAGTGGTTCCAGAGTTACAGTGTCTTTGCTACACACCCTGTAAATATTTTCAAATGTCACAGCTTGTATTTTCCGGGGGGAGGTTTCCAGGGTTACATTTCAAGAATTTCTGAGATTTAGTATAACACATCTCCCACTGCACTAGGTATATGTCATCGCCCCGACTCGTGGTTTCGATTTGTGTCCTTGCAGAGATCATATTTTATAATGTTTCGAGTAATATTTGTTAGGGTACATTCTGCTATTGGCTGTTTAAGATGGTTCTCATCTGTGAGGCTCTCGTATCGTGTGAAATCTCCCATAACAACGGCGTAGGTACACAACTTTCTAGAAAATCATTAGAAACCATTTAACTTCAAAATATACGGCTTATTTTTAGGTATATTTTAATTGAAATAATGAATAAACATCGAATTAACATAAATTCATTAACGTTAATCCAAGGACATAGCCAGGTCATTCCAAGGAGACACAGGGTGACAGGGGAGACTATGGTGGATAGCCTTTTGCAAACAGGTAAGTTTTGAGCTTTTCCTGGAGGAGGCAACTGATGTCACACTGGGCACATCATCAGGGAATTCATTCCAGATCTTAGGAGTACGACAGGCAAAACTATGGCCAAAATGTTTGAAAAGAGTGATTCAACTTTGGGTAAGATCTCAATCAAACTCCGGATACAAAAACATTCATCAATCTTCAATGAATTGGGGTTTGTTAAGAATAAATAAAAAATAATGAATAAATGTTTCTGGATTGCTTTTTTTAATGAGTGCACAAATACTTGGGGGAAAAACTTTAATTTCATGCAATAAAAATATAGGAAAATATAATGGGTTTACTGTCTCACAAATACACCAGTTACATGCATTACTTGCATTTATTTTATTCAACATATTTGACTGATGGATGTCAGTGTTATATTAAGTTAAATTATTAAATTGCACAATGTACTAATTAGTTTATGCTTGCAATAATATGTTCAATTTTCCAGTTCAGCAGTGTCATGATGCAAAAACGGGTATAGTTTGTAAACTGATAAAGTTTTTCCGCCATGATAAACTTGATCCCATAGCAAGGCTAGACTCATTAGTACAGTGCTGCAGATATGGAGACTTTGCTAGCCTTCCTCAAAGGCTATTTTTTCTTGTTTTTTTTTTCATTTTTTAAAAACAATTTCAATATTGCAGTTTTTATCACACCCCAATACCATGGAGTTAACTCTTAAAGTGATCATTTAGAGTAAGACAACCATTGTGGAATATTGTTTCAAATACTGGCGTTATTTGAGTTTTTTTTTAAAAAGCTAGACAGGTATCTTTTTGCTTATTTCTGCAATGTCATTCATAGCATGTATTATTTTAATTCATTATTTACTGAAAGATCTATGTGATAGTAAGTGAAGCATAAAATATAAAGTGGATAATACAAGTAAAACCTCCCTCAAATACGGCTTGAGGGGGATAACAAAATAATAACATAACATCACAGGGCAATGACAGGGGATCCATCCAAGTTACAAGTTGCTAAAATACGTTATTTGTGTACTGGTTTGTATAGTTTTATTAATCTGCTCTAAGTCGAGCCTATTGGCAGGCTACTATTGACTTTCTTCAAAGAAGGAAATTTAGACACAGTTAAACATGGATCAATTCTGGTGGTTACGGGGCCTTCATACTACCCTGGATGAATGGATATATCAAACTTTTTGAAATTGTCATCAACCTTTCCAGCTTCTTATCAGGTTTATGACATCGTAAACCCATCGTATTGTACTCTTTTTAATCTTGCAGTGACCTTAAACCTGTCTTACACTTGTCGATCAATCTTTTCCATCTTATAGAGGTCTTAAACCTATGCTGACAATCGCAAAGCAATGTGTTCAATCTTATAGGAATCTTAAGTCTCTCTTAGTTGTCGTAAACCTATCATAAACCAATCGTAAACTTTTCAGGGTAAAATGTGTGCAAATTTTGCCTTAATCGTAAAGCTACCTAGGTGAGATCTTATACATCTTAAACCTATCACAATCTTATTGTAAACTATGCATTTTTAAAATTATTTACAATCGTATACCTATCATAAACCACACTTAGAGAAATTGAACAAACCTCCGAGAGGCTCCTAAGCAGAACAGTGTGACTGCACCTTAAGGAAATAAAGTCTATTTTTCACGGAGAGAGTGTTTATCATTCCAGTTCAGTGGATAGCAATAGGATTGTTTGGGAGATCTTAACAGTATGATTGATACAAAAAACGACAATGTTTAAAGCTGCACCTTGTCTTTAAAATATGGTAGTTTGACGAAAATATGGACATTTTCATGTAAAATGTTACTGTTTCTATAGCTCTAACTTCCAAGGATAAATAAAATATATTACTATTAAAGTAGTTATCCTTTTACGGCCAAACAGTTGCATAATTTTAGTCATATGACCAAGCAATTTAACTCCTCTCAGGTGTAGTGGGTAACACACTTGCTCCTCACCTCTGAGGTCTGCGGTTCAAACCATGAACCCATGTGTCAAAGTTACTGTTTTTTTTCAAATGCTCCGACAGCTTGCAGTGCAGAATTTGACTAACTAGTATGTGTCAGTTTCCTTTGTCCTTAAAATTACTCTGTTTTGATATAACCTGTATAATGTGTTGAGAGTGGTGTTAAACCCAAATAAATTAAATCAAAATTTTAAAGATTACATCCATCATAATTTGAATATAACCTGGAATCAATAAAACTATAAATGCTTCGACAAGAAAATATTTGACACAATTAGTCTGGTTTAACTGCTGACTATACATTGCACAAAAATAGCTAATTTACTAAATTACTGAATTACACCATTTCTTTATGAAACAACCACTCAGCGAACAGCTTACATTGTTATTTATTTGTAAGTGTGGTCCTGATTGGTTATAGATTAAACCTATTGCTTACTTCATGTTTGTGCTGACTTAAAAGCCTATGACAAAATACGACATGAAACTGTGGTCAGATTCAACCTGAGATTTTATCTTTGCTAATTTAATGCACAATAGCTAGTTATATACTATATAACACAACATTTGATAAGATTTGAAACCATTTGTGTAATTTTACTATTTGCATATCTTTGACAGAATTAAACATCAGTTTTCAGAGGAATAAAATGAATGAGAAATTGCTTTAGATATAACATTGTGGTTTGGCAAGAAATTCTAAACCTACACAAAATTAACAAGAAAACATATATAAATACACAGGATTTATCATAACAAGATTATTATGACTATAGATTACCTCATGTTTTTATCAAAATAAACTTATCCTTTTTAGCATTAACTCACTTGAATATGTCACAATAAAGTATCCTATATCACACACTTTGTAATATAATATCCTGTTTGGTTTTCCATGCTGTGACACAGTTTTTGTTGGAATTTCAGTCTATCCAATAATCATGCATGTTGACTTGATAATGAATAGCAACTGCAGTGCACACACACCACCATCCAATATTACACTATGCTCCCCCCTCCATTCCACCCCCTTCCACCCTTAACCCCCTTCATAAGACCCTCTTGGGAGTAACTTGCTCATTTAATGTCATTATGGAAAGTCCTTGGCCAGAGAGGGGAGGCGAAGGGGGGGATCGAGAGCTGGTCAACGCAATTAGTAAGGATTCAAGGTTGGAATGAATTGGTTGTTGGGACATGCTAAAGCTAACAACCCTTTCCTCGTCTTTTTTCCGGGATATTCATTGGGGGTACTGTTTCAAATGCGAGGAATTTATTGGCTATTCTCTGTGTAATGGAGATTTTCCCAATATGTCGTTATTCTTGTTTGTTCAAACTATTAATACAAATGCATGTTTTCATTTCTACGATTTACAATAGCAATTTGCAAAAAGTAAATATGATCATGTAACACTGTTTTCGTCAAACTAGAAAAGCACTCAAAGAGTACTAACCTCCACCTAACATTCCAGATGATTTTGTGTCCAGAATATTATACCATCTACATTTATATTTTTTATTATTTTTATGCAACATATTGTTGCAACTGTTGTAAAATATATACAACTAAAGGAATTAAGTAAAGCTGTACATGTATGCAATAACCTGCAGACACTATGGATTCTGAGTGAAATAGTTCCCATCTGACATGATTACTTGATTGGTTACTCACACGAGAATATGCAATCATTATCACTAATACTTAAATACATTTTCTTAGCTTGATGTTCATTGGGTGGTTGCCAATTTAGGGCACCGATTAAATGTAGAATTTAAATTATCGCCCCCCTTCAAAGAAGCCACATAAAAGATCGAATAAATTTTAAATTTAAACATGATTTCTGCTTAAAAACTACAATTATGTCAATAAATTTTCTTATTAAAAGAAATTCACTCTAAGGTTGTATCAGACAATCACACAGAAACATTTTTATTCAATAGGTTTGAACTAATGGCTCCATATCTATTAGTTGCCACTAGTTCCACACATAATCCAATTCACCAAGTAAAATATAGTCAAATCTTACCTATTTAACATTTGTCTGTATTCATGTGACATTTACGTATACAACATCCATTTATGTATTCACAAAATTCACTTCCTGTTGATAATTCATATTATATGCAGTTAATTAATCGCAGAATATCTTTATCAAAACAGCAAAATGTTTGCATTTATAAAACCAGCATAACCTCTGTGAAAAAAGTCAATATTAAAAATACATAGCATTTTATTCCATTGATAAAGATATCAGTATCATTGAAAATAGTAGTTACTCCTGTTACAATCTATGTAAACTGTTTAACACACATTATGTTAGTTTATTCCTGGTAAAATATATTTTGGACATCGAAAAAAATCATTTTGATTACATAACTAAGTGTGTCTGTTCGGCAAATTGACACAATTAGCCTTTCCAGGACCCTGTTGTAAGAAATATTTGTTTAAACTCGTTAAATAGAAATATCCATATATGTGAATTACTGTCAGAGATCTATAACAGGCAAATACAATATATTGCTCAAAACTGGTTTTGCAGCCTATAATTCATGGGATACCTTTTGATATATGTTGCCTATTTCACTTTAAACGATAACAATATTTCGTGAACACTTCTAAAATTAAGTAACCTGCAAAGACATTTTATATATCATTATATATGTATTTATGCAGAGCTCCAACTTCTGTCCTATTCTGCTGTATTAAAATCTCAATCTATTCAAAACCTGATTTTTAAAAAAATATTTCTTAACTACTCTTCTTATAAGTTTTATACCTTCATTTGACAAAAAGTCACAAAATATTTTTGCAGACTGTGTCCTGTGAGACATTACTTATAAGAAGATAATCCAAGAAGAAGTCTGCAGTACTTTTGCCAAGCAACACAGAACTTGGCTATGTACCCAGAGTCATAGTTCCATAACTGACTTCCGTACACAGACTTGCAGTATTGTATTGTAAAGGAAGTATTTCAGGTCTGCTCTGACACAATGAAAGTTATACATAATAGAATTAAAGTTAACGAATAGTTTACCAGTGACATTATTCATGTACATTTGGAGTTACATTTGATTTGAATGTTATCCATAGTGATATGTCGGTCCTGACAGTCAAAAGTTTTCCAGAATTTTATACATTTACATTTATTATTTACTAGGGCCAAATAAAGGCTAGTAAAGTAGTGAAATGTACACACTTAATATACATGACTTAATCTTAAGTGGGAGGTATTTATTCAGGCTATAACATATAGTATTGTATATTAATGTACCGTATTATCTTCAAATTTGGCTCAAGCATTACTGAAATTGTTTTCAAACCATCCCTATTTGATGTAGCTTGCCGTAAATGATTGTAAATTATTTTGATGAGAAGATTCAAAAACACTTTAAGATAGGCCTTACAATCTTTGATAAAATCTAAATTATGGGAACATGTCCTAATGTTATTTGTGGTGTCAAAAAGTAATTTAATTTCTGTACCACTGGCTCAGTTCTAGCATTAAGAAATCTTTTATGTGTCATTGTGTACAAATGTGAGTTATATTCAAGCCTGGTAAAACCAGTACCTATGCCAGTGGAAGTGTTGTTGTGTAATTTAGCCTTAGTATTTTAAATAGTTTTAAATAGGTCTTTGGTTCAAACCCTGGACCTTATGTGAGAAAGTTTGTAGTTGCTTACCGATGACTATCGGTTTATAGTACAGAACCTTGACCAACTGTATGTACTGGTTTCCTCTGCCCATAAATCTACCTGTTGCGATATGACCTGTACAGTGTTGAAAGCAACTTTAAAATCCCAAATATATAAATAAATAGTTGAGAACAATAAAATGACTGAAATAGATATGTCGTAAATGCCCCATTGACATTTAAGGCGGCATTTCTGGCAGTTATAAATTGCTGTGGAGATGTAGACTCCGCCTCCTGTGAAAGCCACTCCCTACACCTCTAGTTACAGTTTTGTTTCAGAAGAGACTCGAGGTCTGGGAGGATAGTGACCATGCTTCTCAAGCTGAAGTTCAGTGCTACAATTGAATAAGCTTCTGTCCCTACAGTTTTGGTTTTACCATATTCAATCCGCTTCACATTTTAGTAGGAGAGATTTGGTGAGATTTGGCTTTTTGTACTAAAATATGCACCTATTACTAGTGACAGGGGGCGGGATCGATATCTAGGGAGGCTCATTTTGCAATGTGTATTACTCTGTTATAAGGTATCTTTTCAGAGCTACTAGGGCGAGCTTATCAAGTGGAAATCAAATAAGACCATTATGAAAGATTTGACATGATCATTAGTTTTTAAAAGTGATGTAAAAATTGGAGTTTCGGAAATCTCATGTGAACAGGCTTTTATTTGATACTTGGGCGATATAAAGGTAAGTTACGATAGCAGTAATTACACTGTGTCTAGACATTATAAATGGTCAATTTATACATATGTAAATAGCTTCTAGAACTGTGTCAATAGAATTGTGTACAGTACTGTCTCACAATTTGGCCCTATGCATTAATTAAGGCTATAGCCCAGATGGCCGTGTGTTATTTTTAAATGAAAAAAAACCATCTAAATTGTTTGCTGAAGCTAGTATCCAGAAGTTGATTATTCAAAACCAGAAAATTAATTTCCAAACTAAGATTTGCTTTGACACAACAGATTGCATCGCTACCTATGGTGAGAGTAGGGGTTTTACGTCCCATTCAATAGTCAGGTGTATATTGGGACAGGTCCTCAGCATTGCCACTTATGGGAGTTGAACCCACACAGAGGTGGCAGCCTGTGAATATATGCCAAACTTATTGACCCACTGGGTTATTGAGTACCTCTGACTCCAACAATCTAATGTATCTGAATAGTGTAAAGACAACCCAATCACTTGACCAAAATACAGTTATTATATTACATTGTTTCAACGACTGTTGTCAACAGTTTAAATATGTCAAACATTTTTTCTCATATAAAGACACATTTCCATATTCATGCAAAGAAGCTATTGGCTGTTAGGATTAAATAAAATGTTCATTATGATTCACAGAACGAATTTCCCTCCATAAGTATTCACCTCTAGTGAGATAGTAAAATCTATGGGATATATTCAGCATACTTACTGACAAGAACTTTTGTCTCAAGTCTTAGTTTTTACCCCACAGCTCTTAACAGCTGTCGGGGTATTGTTTTCACCCATGGTGTCTGGATGGGCGGGTGGGCAGCGGGTAAAGTTTGTCTGGGCTGTATCTCAGAAACCCCTAAGGTGTAGGAAGTTGATACTTGGTAGGGACATTGGATAGGGGATGTAGGTGTGCAACGTCATAATGTGACCTTGATTTGATCTTTGACCTTGCTGTAGTGACCTTCAATTTAAAAATCTTGTCCGGGATATATGTCAGTAACCATAAGGTGTAGGAAGTTGATACTTTGTAAGGACATTGTTTAGGGGCTGTAGGTGTGCGTCATCGTGGAAACTATAAGGTTCAGGAAGTTGATACTTGGTGGGGACATTGGTTAGAGTTTGTAGGTGTGCAACGTCATGGTGTGACCTTGATTGGACTTTTGACATTGCCATAGTGACCTTGACATTTGAAATCTTGTCTGGGCTATATCTCAGAAACTGTGAGTTGTGGGAAGTTAATGCTTGGTAGGGGCATTAGTTGGGAGATGTAGGTGTCCAACATCATTTTGTAGCCTTGATTTGACTTTTGATCTTACCGAAGTAACCTTGACCTTTAAAATTTTGTCCGGGCAAAATCTCTGAAAAGAGGTTGATGTGTGCTAGGGACATTACTTAGAGGCTGTAGATGTGACAGGTCATGCTGCAATCTTGATTTGTGGTTTGACCTTGTCATAATGACCACGATTTTTAAAATCTTGTCGGGGCTACTTCTTGGATTCCGTAAGATGTAGAATGTTGACATTTGGTAGGGAAATTGGTTAGGTCCTATATCTCATGGTGTTGAAAACTATTTCCCCAGGCTGTGGGGTACGGGTATCTCTGATGCTATTTTTTACTTGCCTGCCAGTCTGTCCGTTTCAAAAGACATGTAACTCAAGAAGTTATGGATAGATATTGACGAACATTTCAGAAATTAGTGACTATGGTGCCAAGAACAGAATATTCCAATTTGGTGAGAATCTGAATATCACTGTCGGGATACAGGAAATTCTAAAGGAACTTTCAATGTGACATTTTCAGTAATTTGTGTTTTTCTTCTATAAAGTTGTCTCACCAGTAATTTCATGAACTTTTTGAAGTCTCTGATAATATTTTAATACTGTTTCACTGATTGATATCTAGTATAATTGTGAATTATTTTGGATCGTTTTTTTTAAAAATAACATAATTTTTTTGATAAAGTTAGATATATTATGGAATCAGGAATGCCTTTCAAAGGGTATGCACTTGATATTTATAAAACTACACAAATTATTTCTTCTTCTAATTATATTTTTATAATGTTTAATATCCACTTTATGAAGTAGATTCCAGGCACAAAAGACAGTCGACCAATTTCAGTAGCAGGGACAGAAAAGGGGTTAAATGCCATGTATTTATTTATTTTGGGTAGTTTTGTGGGCAGAGCAAACCAGTGCATATAGTGGCTTAGATGGTTCTGTATTGTAAACTGTAGATCATTGGTCAGAATCTACCAGCATTCCCACATAAGGTCCGGGGTTTGAACCGCTGACCTCAGAGGTGGGATACGAGTGTGTTACCACTGGGCCGCCATGGCCCACTCAAGCAGCATGTAAAACACCAAGGACATAGTAAGACTAAGGTGGGTATGCCTTCTTTTAGTTGTAGGATTTAAGCTTCTTTCCAAAGGAGGCAAAGGATAAGTGCCCAAGACAAAAATAAGATTTTAAACTGAGAAAAAAAAACAACTATAAATTTCTAAACTTATAACACGATAATTCCAGGAAACCTTTCATTACTGTTAAAAACAAGGTACATTTATTTTATTTATTCATTCATATACTTGTCACAACAATTATACTCAAAAAGTATTAAAAATTGGAAATGAAAACCATCAAAATTATAAATATAGCAATCAAATATAAGTACACTGAACTTTTCATTATGTGTTATTACTACTCAATACATCTGTAAGTAATAATAATAATAATTTTTATTAAGTGCAAAATTGACAACAATGGAATTGACACCGGACAGTCCAAATCCAGGCAGAGTACCCACAGGGTACGGATGACCATTGGTGATGGGTATGCCAGTCTGAACAGGTAGCTCTTGAGTTGGCTGCTGGGAAACTTAGTGGAGTAACTGTTAGAGTGCTCGCCTTCAACCTCTGAGGTCACTGGTTCAAATCTCGGCCAGGGTGCTTCATGCTGGAAAGTTGGTAGTTACTTACCAATGCCCGGTGGTTTACAGTGCAGAATCTTGGCTAACTAGTATGCACTGGTTTCCTCCACCTGTACACTACCCGTCGCAATATGACCCTGGCTGTTGAACGCGAGGTAAAACAAAAAATAGATAAAGCCTCCTGAAACTCAAGAGGATCTGTAAGGATCTGACTAGCCTGACTTTCCAGGCTGTCTGAGCCATAATGCAAACGTGACATATTTTTGCCATAATGCACACTGTATCAGGAGTCTCCTCAGCAAGCTAGGTTAAGTAAATATATGAGAACATTTTGAAAAACACTTATAATGCAATCAAACAGTTGTGCCTATATTATATATATATAAACACATGTGGCAAGGCTAGGATCTGACATATGGCAGCTATTTGGTTCACTTGTTAAAAGGACCTGATCTTCTTTATTTTGATGGTCTGGCTTAAAAAATGCTTTGATAACATTTTACTCTAGCTTAAATTGATCTATATCTGAGTCTAACCATGCGACTTGTATGGAGAATAGGGACCTCTAAAATTAGCATCATTAATCCACAACCGAGCATCAGCAATTTCTACCGTGGACCTGCCTTAACAAAAAAACAAAATATTGACTCCGCCATTTTGTCTACTGCTTCTGTATAGCATGTTTTATCCATTCCTCTAGCTGTGCTGTTTGTGTGGCTGTGAACTCCTGGTTACTAGTCACGAACCTGTGTGCTCTGCAGTAAGATCTAAGCACGTAGTTGTCGTGTTTCGAGACTAGGTTTTTGTTGTACAGATTTCCGCGGGGAAGTTGTTTGGAGTCTACATCGTGGATGCAAACCAGAAATACTTGGGCTGTCAAAATAAATACAAAATATATACAAATACTGCTTTAACTTGAAAATTTAACATAGCTTTCAGATAAAAGCATTTTTATGCATATTATTCATAAAGCAGTGTGAATTTAATTTGATTTGAATATGTATTAAGTTCAACTTATAAAAAGATTTTTAAATGTAAAATAACCAATTAACTAATACATTTTATTCTTATTTACAAGCCTTATTTGTTTACACTGCGCCCCAATATTTAGTATATAAAGTGGAAGTTCTCCTTGTCACTATAGTGAAGCATCCGGGGACAATTTAATGGTAATTTACTAGGACCCATGAAAATTGAATTTAAGTGTTTTTTTCTGTTCATACAGAGAGGAAATAGTAAGATGTTTTGGGGTCCGATTTATGTTGTTTGGCTTTTCTGATAAAAACTTTGTGGGTGTACATGATAATATACACGCCCCCCCACACCCACACACACACACCTATCACCCTGAATATTTCTTGGTGCTATCGTGTTGCATTTGGATAAATCAACTGTTTTCCTTAATGTCTGTGGATTTAAATATAATAATCCCTATTTATGTCATTAGCTATACTTGGGTTGATAGATCCTCCACAAATAAGAAATGTCTATTAATGGGTTATTTAAAGGGAAGACTTTTTTGCCGGTGTAGCAGGAAAGATTAACCCTTACCAGAATAATCCCGGGGATAATTTGGTCTAGAACAGAATAGCCTCAGATTATACATTTGTGTGATTTTACACCTGGGTTTAATTTCACCTACTTTCACCATGGGAGTAATTTTGGCTGGTCTAACTTAACCACACCGTTTTTTAGGCTTGGTATCAATTTTGGCAGGGGGCACTTTCCTGTTGCACCGAGACAAAAATCTGACTAAATTTTACTTTTAGGTTTTAATTAATGGGAAGAGTAAAAAGTTACTTTCACGACAAAGTGTCTGGGTTTGAATCCTTGGAAAGGCCATGGAGATTTGTCATTCTTCACCCTAGGGCTAGTATCACAAATCTTAGGCAAAGTCATGGAATTGAATCCAATTTTTTGGTTTTATCCGAATTGAATCCGATTTTTTGGTTTTAGCCAAGTCTTTGTGACAGATATCCTTTGTTTCACGCAACTTTTTGGAAAAAATATGGTTTGAAAACCTGTAACCACATAAAATCTCCTGGAGACCATTTTAGGGAGCTGCTCCATATATTTATGATTTATTTTCAGCCATTGTAGATTTTTAAGTCGAAGTAAATTTACGGTAGTCAAATGTAAGTCATTTTAACAAAAGTTAAGCCCACTCCCATGTGAACTGAACGTTAAGCTAAAAAATTAGCCAAAAACTTACACTGAGCTGCTTTGTGAAATCTTCTAAGTCTAAGGTCACAGATTTAGCCTAAGTTTAAAATCTTCACTTTTAACAGGGCTGTTCCAAATTGCCAATGTGATTACATATCCTCTTTCTAACTGGAAAAATTGGGATGACGGAGATTTTTTGTTAAAAATATGAAAAGCTACATAATGAATTGTAGATTTGATAAAGGTCACAGAAGATCGCAAGCAGTTGATGAAATAAATCAGCTTGATTTTATCTGGAACAAAGACAATTTACTCCCGAATTCTTCCAAAGTTTATCCGCTGGTCCCAAGCCATTCATGACCATTAAGTTCCTAGGGATGTTTTCGACAACAATACTTTGCTAAGATCTCCTTAGATCCAAGTTAAGAATGGTTTTCTACTTGCCAAAGTATAATTTAGATTTTGTATTCATCAACCTCTACTTTGTTAAGTATTAATTAGATTCTAAGTTATAAAAAACTCCCTTTACTTTGTACTAGTAAACGTCAACTTTGAACCCAGTATATATAAGTTAGGAAAAGTCTTATACCACAGCAATTCCTACATAAGGTGTCTTTTGGATTTTTTTTTACTAAATCATCTGCTTTGTTTAACATTGGTGAAAAATCTCTTTTTGTTCAGGGAAAGTGCTATTTTTTAATATTGTGTCGTTTAATATTAATAAAACATAAGATTCCTTGAAGTAATTGCATATTTGAAAAACATTTTATCATCTAAGGTACCTAAGGAGTTAGGAATCTTGATGAATATAATTTTGATCTAAGTTCGTAAAAGTTAAGCCCACTCTCATGTGAACTCAACTTTGAGCTAAAAGATTAGCCAAAACTTAGAATGAGCTAACAACATTTTGAATTATTCAGGATTGTAAACAAATCGGGGAGGTCAGTCAACATCATGTGACAGCTACTTTAAGTCTGGGTTGACTTGTGGAACTGACCCCGGGAATATCTGTAGGGATACCAAAGCTAGCAATCCTGGCATCCTGCCCACTTCATACCAATACCCTAAAAAGCACCATCTATAATGACCAATAGGTTTGAAGAATGACTTTTTGTTGATCATATTTTTGTCATAATGACAAATAGGCTTGAAGAATGACTTTTTGTTGATCATATTTTTGTCATAATGACAAATAGGCTTGACAAATGACTTTTTGTTGATCATATTTTTGAAATAATGACCAATAGGCTTGAAGAATGACTTTTTCTTGATCATATTTTGTCATGTATTTCTTACCATTCTGAGACATCAATTCCTCACTGACTTTGAAGAGGACGTTATTCTGTCCTGTCGCTTCCTCAAATATCCGTCCGCCCTCCAAAGTTGAGATGTCCACCATCACTAGGTATGCCCTGGATACAGGCAAAAGCTGGAAGTCAGCCATGGAAGCCAGGCAGTGAAACAAGGTTGAAGCCTGAACACCAGAGGAAGCCAGTAATCTAAGACAAGGGAGAAAGATAAGACATAAAGTGCTGATTGCTTGAATAAATTACTTCACAAAAATGTTAACTGAATGTAGATTTTATTATTTTATTGAGGAGCCTGTGTGATAGAGTTAGCCTTGCAATATTTTTTTTTTTTTGCAATATACAATACCATTTCTCTAGGTATTAAACATTTGAGTGCCCCTGAGTGACCAACGACACGTCTGTATTAATAAATGAGAAAGTCTATCCATCGATCTTAAGGCCCCAGCCAATCAAATTCTCGCACTTAGACCAACACATACTCAGTCAGTAGAAATAACAGTGTTAAATTCTTAAAATAACAAGCCAAAATTTGTTTTGATCTACGTGCGCAAGCTGCAAGGTCATGAGAAACACCAGTAGTATACTAGAGTAGTTCCCAATTCATAAAAAGTTCAGAGAAATAAAATCCAAAGGTAACATCTAGAAGTGTGAGCCTCGGAGAACTTGCACTTAAAAAAATATTTATCTCTATGTACTATGGAATGTTATATACTGTTAAAATCCCGGATTTTGCACTTTTAAAACGCTTCCAATTGATCACAAATCTAAATAAAGTTCACAGATGAATGATTACACATAATCTTGCATTACAATGATTTTAGGTGGTTTGACATATTATTGGAAACAATGGTATAACTCTGTAACTCAAATATGATACTCTGTGGACTCATATTTATGTCACTGTATGACTGAAATTGGCAAATATTGGAAATTAAACGGTATTGGTACCCTTGCTAATTTGGCAGACGCCACAATTTGGCATAGTTGTGAAGAAAATGTTAACTGAATGCTGATTGGTCGAGTGTTTATTTGGGGCACTTATTTCAAGTAGAAATTGTATTATCATTCCGTGAAGAGCTCTTTTAAAGGTTAAGTAGTGTAACTTTTTGTGAGTTAATTACGTTGTAACCTTCGTTTTTTGTCAATGCATAAATAATAAAAAAGAGTAGGTTGTTACTCAAAATAGAAGGATAAATAAACATTTTATATTCAGGTTACCCCCAATTTTAGGCTGGTAGTACTATTCCTTCAACATATTTTAATTTATATCTTAAAAATCATAGTTTTAGTTCAAATATAAATATTTTTTACTTTACACTGTGTGAATGTAGTTGTATTTTAAATTAAATTTAAAATGGAAACTATAATGTAATATTATTGGGTACCGTTATAGCACTACCAACTTTTCCACATAAGGTCCAGGGTTTGAACCACTGACCTCAGAGGTGGGAGGCGAATGTATTATCACTGCATTACCATGCCCCCTTAAATGGAGAAGGAAAACATCTAAATACAAAGACATAGTTGGCCAACAATAAGGGAAATACAGCTTAGGAAGTTGGGCTTTAAGAGGCTTGTCTTTAATTTGCATCAGAAATATGACAAGGAAACTCCTAATGTACTTACCTTTCCACTAATCTCTTGCACTGGTCCATGGATTCCTCACCCCACACCAACACACACAGATCCGGATTAGTCATGTGATGCATCAAAGCCTGGATATGCTTTGGTGTCTAAAGACAAAGATATCAATATGACATTTTCAACATGACAAAACTTATAGCCACATTTTCATATCAAACATGTGTGGGGATATGGTTGCATAGTGGTTTGAATCCTAGCCCCCAAACTAAAGTGTGTAACTTGGCTGTTACTTTCAACCCCCTAAATTTTTAATGCAGAATTGTGAGCAGCCAGTATGCTCTGCTTTCCTCCACGCCTTCAACTACAGGTCAGGATATGACCTTGGTAATATGTCACAAACAAAGTTAATAACACAGATCAATCAATAAATAAGTAATATAAAAATAATTAAAGAACAAGTGTACTAAATGGGAAACACACTTGCCATTATTTTTTACTGATCAGGTTATCGGTTCAAATTTCTGGTGTTGTAGGAAGCAGAAAATCGCCAAATAGTATGCGGTATATTTGGCATATAATGATACTTGAGTATAATTTTAATTTTTAATGAGGAATGGCAAACAAATATACATGTACTGTCTCACATTATAAGGTATACAAATAAAATCACATGACTCAGAAACCCACTGTGGTTACATGAAAAATATTCTTAACTTTCTCTTAACATTGTGATTTATGTCTTAGTTTAACAGCTGTTTAGTGAATGCCTACTTATAACAAATCTTAGCAAATATACAAATCTTAAATTAAACCCTGAGATGAGCCTAAGATAAGGCAACGATTTAGACCTTTTTTATGAGAACAACAACCGAATCTGTAAAAGTGCTTTAATTATGTTCAAAACCCCACCTTTGACATTTTAAAAGTTCCCAATAACCTTCTTGGACTTAATGCATCCCAATTCATACGTTTCCACATCAAAGTGAGTGAAACTTTCAGCCTAAAAATCACCAGGGCGGACACAAACACTGACGTCACCATTACCACTGTGGTTGTCAAGGCAACGGCTAAACTCACTGAAATATATGTGGAAAACAGATGGATAAATTTATGTACATTATTTCAGATGGTTCACTGTAAAGTATGTGTTACACTACAAGGTATCAATTGGACTCGAACCCACAAAGTACCACTTTAGAGGGCCATTCATCCCAGTGGTGCTTTAATTGGGGTGTTCCACTGGAGCCAACCCTATAACCGATTCTATGACTGTAGCGTTGGTAGCAAAAGTCGGGATCATCGACAAAAATCCAAGAAAAAGTGTGCCAAAATTTTGGGTCGGTTTCATCCCCCAACAGGACATATTACATCCTGGCTTGTATGGATCTACCTCCAACCTGTCTTGGGGTGGGATGTTTTTCTCCATGACAAGATGGGAAGCTACCAGGACAAGCTGTAAACCCTAACAGACAATCCCTATCAAGTGTTGACAAGCCGTACTGACAAACCAACAGGACTTGAGCATTTTCTCGACCCACCACGACTAGACTGATTAATTTCTGGAGTCGGGATCACAAGTTGGGATCAAACCATCCCTATATAAGTCCCTTCTGGCTGCCATAAATCATCATTTGTCACTACAAAGGGGCCAGCTACACATCAGAGAGACTATTTACAGAAGCTTAGGTTACTTTTGTTTTTATCGAGTTTAATATTTTGATTTTCATCATGATTTGCAAACAATAAAAATGACACATCTGAACCCAGGACCAGCACTTGCCCTAAAGGCAGAACTTTAACTACAAGCAACATCCACCACCCAGGAGAAAAAGAAAGCCACCACACCCCTGGATCATGCCCTAGATACTTCAAAGAGAAGAAAGAGGATGCTACAGTACCCTCCTGACCGACTTAATACAGACTGATATCCCAGGCTACCAGAATTTTATCAGGATGCCTCCAGCATTTTTTACCTCATCGAGGAACACACACACCATTGCATCAAAAAGTCAGTCATTGTAGGAAGTTGTCAGAAGTTATAGGAACTACTTAAATAAGTAGTCGGTCACATATAATAGTACTCTCAAGAATGCCATTGACCATGTTACCTTATTATGTAAAGACATTTTTCAAATTAATTCTTGGAAAAACAAGACTTAATTAAAAGGTTGTCAGTCTACTGCCTAGTGAGGAGTATGTACATTATGATCTTCATGACCCAGAAAAAGATTGAAACCATAATCTTCTTCCATTCAAGTTTCCAACACCCTCATCATAAGGCCACAGGTATCAAATCCTTTTGATCTTCTGCCAAAGCCATACAAAGCTTAGAAGCGAATCAAAACTATCGACTAACATACTTACAAAGTTCAGCCTAGGGTAATATTTTTAAGAGTTGGATGAAGATCAAAGCCTAGACCTTCTGTTACAGAGATCAATTTGTTTACCATTACATCTCTGACACAACAACTTTACAGTTTCTTGAAATATAAATATGTGACAAGAACATATTTTAAAAAGTATTTGCCAATTTCCCTGATAGGAATTTTTGTTTTATCTTGGCAATTATGTCAGACAATATGTGTAAAATAAGTCAAACCTGAGGCAAAACTCGGACAATTTTAATATACTACGGTTTCAAAATATAAACAACCGACTTACTTGCAAAATTCATGCCAATTCTTTCTTTGCATGCTTCAAAATGTTTTCTATCAGGATGCACCATTACCCTAGAGCAGAGTTTGGCAGTCCCTGAAACATGTTCCATGAACAGTGCCATGTTCTCTTTGATCAAATTCAAGTCAGTCCAGCTCATTCTTTGAGATCGCATCATTAACTTCAGGAATACTTCATCGATCTTTCTCTTCTGAGATTTTCGAGAGGCATTTGACTCCAATGATTCTGTGTCATCGTCTATTGTTTCTTCTTCATAATTATCATCCTGTCCATAGCCAAATTGAGGTGGATTAAAATCTACATAAACATTTGATTCAACATTTTCTGAATTCGAATTTTCTCCACACTCCTTGAGGTATCTCTTTCGTCTAACTTCCACTACCCACTGTGGTACCCCAGTTCTTACCTCATGTTCTTTATATGTCTCACAGAATATGGCTCCATCATCTTTCCATATATCTTCAACTTGATCAAAGTCATCATGTATATCACCAAAACCTTTCAGGAAATTATTTACTTTTTCCTGAAGTCTTTTTTGCCTAACCTTTCTGTACCACTGAGGTACTCCTCGTTCTGAGTATGCTCTGTGTTTACCTTCTAGTATCCCCTTATATAATCTCACAAGTTCTCTCTTTATAACTCTAGTTTCACTGTCCAGCTGCATCAGCTTATCAGTTATTATTTCTATAACATACTCTTTCTGTCTAATTTCTTCTAGCAATTGTTTATGGTCATCTGTCCTCTTGGTAGATTCTTGTGATAGTCTGTTTAACAGTTCTTGATATTGATCCTTAACATGGAGGATCTCACTACTGACTGTTTGTAGACCATGAGTGACTTCATTGACTATCACTTCTCTGGATATATTAATTGTCAATGTATTCAAAGTAGACTGACTGTTTTCCGATTCATGTAGGTTGTGTACTATGACAATTGCATAGTTAAGCTGCCACAGTTGACCAATGCACCTGATTTCATGGAAACAAAATATTACATGCTTATAATAAATGACTGTTCAAGTTAAAACCAGGACTGATTTTCACTTATATAAATAAGTGAAGATCAAATTTGAATAAAATAGATAACCTACTGACCAGAATTTTTGATAGGTTCAGGTTAGTATTTATGAAACATTAATTTTTATTTGTGGATTAAATCTTGAATCAACTTTGACCAAAAGCACCTTGATGGGTTAACTGTTAGATCAAAATTGAATAACAGAAGGTATGAAGGAACCCTTCAGATTTCCTAGGTGAAAACGAAATTCAGTATTATTGCAGATAAAAAATGCAAATTAATTTATAATCTTTTCAGTCAAGATGACCCATGCTTAGGAAAAGCTAGTTAATCTACTGGTTAGTTTGAAATTGTTATTCTCAAATTTGATATAACCTTGATCTTACCTTAGTCTATGTTAATGAATATTGGTCCTGCCTTAGAACATCTTTAGCAACAATGATATATTTCTAAATGGCTTTGAACTTATGAATGTCCCAGATTTGTGGGATAATATGGTTTTTGCTCTGAGAGATTTCACCCTTTTAATAAGTGTGTATCTGTACTTGGTAAAAACAAATTTAAATATTTAGTAACCAGTTCCAGCTTTGACAATCAAGATCAATATCATTCTTTTACATTTTCTTACATTATCAAACTTCTCAGCATTTATGTTTGTCATAACTAATTCTAAGACATCACCCTTTTGTTGCCAAAAATGGGGTCAAGGCATTTTCATTCAACAACGTCTTTAAGGGCACTTGTTTTACATACAAATGAGAAAATATGTATACTTGCCAAAACATGAGCAGCCATGACACTGAGATTCCCATGTTGTGTTACTTCAGTTGCCTTTATCGATTCTGAGGATAATATGCCTTTAAATCCTCTCTGGTAAATTCATGCTAGATGTGTTTTTTTTTTCAAATTTTCTGAATTTGATCTGCAAATGGTTCCTTATTTTTAAACTTTATATTAACTCACTTACATTTTCAAATACATTTTCTGGTGTGCAAGAAATAAATACAAGTCTGCATGCTATATATTGCAACAAATGAGGGAAAAACCCTACTTTTTGAAGCAGAAAGTTTGGTTGAGTTGCACAATAAACTGTTTTAACAGTGTATGTTCAGATTGGAAACAACTGCTTGTGAATTATTGAAGAATATAAGTTTGCAGTACTTTTGGAGTTATGCTGTAAACAAACAAAACAAACTTACAAACAAGCAAACAGTAATACACTTTGCAAAATTTTGAAAATTAATAAGTTTTTGTGTGAGAGAGTGTAACTACAACCTGTGTGAGCTTTATAGATGCCTTACCAAATGCACTTAGTTGACCCCAATTATCCATTTAAGTTACAAAACGTAAACCGCCAAAGCATATTGATAAATTCTAGCCAAATTCAATAAAATATCACATATCAATGGTTAATGTGTTGGGAATAGATATCCGAACAGAAATGCACCATCTTTACAAGGTATGAGATTGTGTCAACTTGTGTACTTGTTATAGGCTTAATTAAAAATCTAATTCATCTGATAAAGTTTTACTATTGCATAAATTAAAAAGGTTAGGAGATATCACATCTTAGTTTTGCACAAATTTCAATTGATAACATATGTTTATCATTTTATGTTTTCTATATTTCCCACGAATTCATAACACCTGTAAGTTTTATATATTTGTTATTCAGCTCTTTAACGCCCTCGATATTACTGATTTAACATTACTAATTTAATAAATTGAAAATATATATAAACAAACTTTCAAACATATCCCAAATATATATCACAATATGATCAGCTTACTGTTGATCTAAAGTACTTCCCCCAATTTTCACCAGTAGCATACAAACTAAACACTTACACTTTTATCTGCTACACAAAATGGCTGATTATTGTATAATATTAACAATATTCTACACACAAGGTTGACATTTGTTTGAACAGTGACACTTGAAGTTACTGTAACTACTGTAAATATGTACAGGTTATCAGGAGTCACTTGCTATTCATGGATTGTAACATTGAGATCAAGTATAGTGAAGTGTTGAGGGTTAAAGTGCCGTGTCATTTGTCAAGAACTGACTAAATGCATGTTCACATGTATACGATTAGCAATCTGTGATTATGCAAGCTTTTTGTGAATATGTAAATCCCATCGTATGTGCCCGTACGTCCTGGTTAAATCGGCTGATTTGCAAGGGACACATAAGCTACACTTACAATTTTATAACAGAATATCAAAGTCGCACAGATCCCACAATGAAAATTGGCAGGCACATTATTCTCTGTGTGCACGTAGTATGGATCTAAATGCATCCATGTCTCAAGGGTAACTTACGAGAGACTTGTGCAAGTGCATTATCCTTGCTAGTGTTTCAAGATCTTCCCATTCACTTGCAGGGTTTGCATGTGCCGTATAATACACTCACGTGTACCTTGCATCCATATTAACCCACTGCTACCCAACTACCAGGCTATGATCATATTTTTAACAATACTTGCAGCACACTTACATGTGTGTACACTACGATGGGATGTAAGAGAAGCTTTAGACATTTATAGTTTATATCAGAGCCTTATCTCCCTCTCCAAGGCACAAATGGCTCAATAAAATGGAATGGAAATATCTGCATCTTTGATATGATTTTTTTCATGTGATCTAAGTTTGATCAAGAACTAACTTCTCAATTTTCCAACCAGTAGTATTTGCATAGTTTTACTACTAACAAACTAACAAACAGACAAACGGACAGACAGGCAAACAATTTAATACCTCTTTGGCGGAGGTACAGACAGAACTGGTTTTATGGAAATTCCTTTAAATCTTTTAATAATATGAAATCAAAACATATTCCATGTCAACTCTTCTATTGGTCTTTAGTACTTTCAGTATATTGATGTTCTTGCACTCTACACAACAAAAACAACAACACAAACAGTAAACAGGTAATGCCTGAGATCACATAAACAGTCCCCACAAGCTTCTCTTGCATCCATCGTAAGTGTGAACACATACGATTATTAATGAAAAATAAAGTTGTGACTTGTTAGTACGGTAGTAGATTACTTGATGAACAAGTGACTCTTGCTGCACACTTGTGAGCCATTTGTTCTTTGTGATGAATTGGAGGACTCCCTGGTCTTCAGTGTCTCTGCAACCTTGATAATCGCACGCGTAACTTTAGTTCCATTGTAAACTACCCTTTTTTTTAACCATTATGTACGTGCATGTGTGATTGGATGTACGAGAGGCTTAAGGGTAGTGCTGAAGACACACACAAATTCTTAGGGATTCGTGATCCAGATTAGGAGTTACAGTATCTTCTGATCCAGGGTTACATCCCCCACCTTATATGAAATTATGACCAAGATCCAGTATATAGTGTTTGAGCTATGCAGACGGACATACAAACAGAACCGATAGCAAAATTCTGGTATTTCCCTTTTGGGTAATAAGTGTCTGACCAGAAAGCAGGTTGCTATAAACAGGGGCTTCTTTGAATTTCATAAAGAATATTAGTTTTTAAAAAACTAATTTTAGTCATTTATATGAATTGTAATTTTCATTGAATCCAGTAAAAATAAATGTGAGGTCAATAGTTAGAAACTTGGAGAGATGCATTAAATTACAAATCAATACACTCGATAATCTTGTTTGGTTATCAAAGGTTACAGAGATTGTGATTATAACATATTAATCTAATTTGTGTCAAAATGTCCTCTTATCAGCCTTGACAATCCGTATTCATTATGGTTTCAATTGTACCATTCATTCACTTATTTTGGTCTTTAAATGTCCAGTTTAGACATAAAATATACCCTGCATAGTGACCAGTCCTCAATTGTGTCCGATTTCAGCATTTTACTTTGGTGGTCTTTGCATACAAGTTAGATTTGGAAAGGTGTGGCAATCATGCTGAACTACATTATTTGTCTGCAGACTAACCCTGACTGATCCCAATTATACTGGGACTCTCCCAGGCTATTTAATCCAGGCCTATCCAAAATTATCCCGAACAAACTTACTGCATTAAGATTCATCATAATGCTTATAGGATCAGATGGCTCCCGATGTCTGACCTATTAATGAATGAGCAATGAAAAGTTGGGGCCAGGACTTCCATGGAAACTTATTACCTCCTTGAGTATATAAAAAAGCCTTGTTTTATAAAAATATTCATAGCATTTGTACTCAGAATGGCAGCAATAATGGGACATGACTATTTTAGAAGCAAAAGGAAAAAGTCTCACATAAAAAATTCACTCCAGCAAAGAAAACACGAATCCGCTAGGTATACGGATTTCATGTAGATAAAGCTATGGATGCTACACATCATGACTGCCAGAGTTGAGGCCAGGGATGAATACATATAGGATGACCCCTGGCACCAGTTTTACGAAGCCTCCTTAACATAAGGTTGCCTAAAAATAAAGGATTTCCTTAAATTTCTCCCTCCTTTAAAAATCTCAGTTTCTGAAAACCCCCTTCCTTAAAGGAGACATTGAAAAGCTCCTTCCTTCAATTTAAGAAAGGGTCCTTCAATTTTTTTTCAATAAATTTAAAGGACATTTGTCCCCTCCTTAAGTTTCAGGGAAGACCTTTGGTAAGGAGAGTTAAAGGAGACTTTGTAAAACTGAATTTAAAGTGGCCTTAGCAAAGGAAAGAAATTACCTTCCTTTACTAAAGGGGGTCCTTAACAAAGGAGGCTTTTTGAAAACCGGTCCCTGAAGTTTAATATAATATAAAAGACAGAACTCAACCAGGTATCAAGAATTCACATGGTTCAGAAGCAACCAACCAAAGACTGGTACATCTTATAAAAGGGGCCTTCACAATACATGGCCAACTTTTATATTGGATAAATTTGAAGGTAATTTCTAGCTCAATCTTACTATAGCTAGACATTTTTCCCAAAGTTTTTCTTTCCTTGTTATATAATTTAACAATTTAGATAAGTTTGAATAGTGTTTCATTTCATTACTTTAATGGAGACTTGTACTTTATTTTAAAGTTAAATAAATATTTTGACAAGTAATTTTGGTTTGTGCAGGGTGATAATTTCTTATCTTTGTGTATGTGTGCCGTTTTTGAAAGGATAGATGTAATGCTGATGAGCTGTGTTCTGCGCCAACTCTCGCCTGTTTCAGAAAAAAAATTTGAAATCATATCTCGTCAAAAGGGTTTCAACTTACTTGACAATGGCTGTGGAATAACAATATTTGAATAGTATTCCGGTTTTGCGTCTTAAAATGTACCTGACAGAGATTAAGCACTATAAAAGTACAGAATAGAATGTACATTGTTTAGGGGTAAGCAACAGCTATGTAATTGATTTGGGTGTCCCTAAAAAGGACTTGTTATCAAGTAGGCTGACTATCTTAGCTGGTATTGAAAACGAGTGGATTGCATTGGCTACTGCTCTTCCGTGATGTGGAGGATCTATGGACATTGATGCTGTGAGTTCTCAGTGTGTCAATGTGAAAGTGTTGGTGGTGGTCTGTGATGTCATGGCTGCTAGTGTGTCCAACTGTTGGTAATCTATGGTTTCATTGTCAGATGCAAGATGTCTAAAAAGCTTAATGTGCTGCAAATGCTGTGTGCTGTGTCTGTGTCAAAATGAAAAAAACAGGTTCAACTCAAATAGGATTTGGAAATTATGTTGCCAATGTATCTTCAAGATTCACAGGGTTGGCTGTATTGACAGATTTATGCAATACTAAGTAAGTCTGGTGTTGCTGCTGGGAAGGTGACTGATCTTATATGTTCATTGGCTGTATGAAAACCTGTAGAACTGGGCTGTGGTCTTATCCACTGTAAAATACTAGAAAAGGTTTAACATGTCCGGCTTGACATTGGGTTCTGGTTAGTGCAGAATCTCATGAAGTCTGCTTCAGAAAAGCCTGCAACGTCCTGTACAAGGAAGCACTTGTCACACCGGCAATCTAGTTTCTTGAGATGGTCATTCTCAATAAATGTGTTGATTTATTTCCACATCTGGCATAGATGCTCCACACTTACACCACACTGGTCTGGTTTCAGTGGTCTGGTTGTTCGACGATTTCTCATGCTGGTCACCATGCTCACTCCAAGTCTTGAAGATCTTAAAATATTATAAGCCTCTGAGGAGACAGCTGAAGGACTGGTTGTCAGAGATCTGCAGTCTCGTTGGTTTAAACTTGCATCCTTGCTAAGCTCTTGACATGATGTACAGCATTGGATTACACAAAAAGAAATTACCTTGAAGGCAAAACTTGCTCTGTGTCATCTTAATGGGTGCTGATACAGACTTTGAGTTCTTGACCTCTAGCTTTCAGCAGGAATGTAGGCCACAATTTAAAAGAGGAAAGCAACAACATGTGATTCTGAGTGATGAAGATGAGGAAGCAATTGTCAGAACTGTTGATTTCAACTGTTGCCAAATTCGTGAAATCCCTAAAATTTTCAATATTTTTATATTAATATCTGAATGTGTACAAGTCAACCTGTACAGTTGTACAAAATCTCAACTTGTACATAACATATACATTCTTGGGAATGACTTAATAATTGTCTTCATACCTTACATACAAGTCTCCTTTAAATCAGTTTTATATAGAATCAAACACAGCTTTCTTTTTTAGAGAATTAAGTTAATTAAGTTTCAAAGTTCAAAAGACAATCTTAATCTGATAAAACTGTCAGAATTATTTCCCTTTTTTGGTTTTGACAAGTTTAAACAAACACCCTTTATTACTTCAACTTACAAAAATCGTCCTTTGAAATCCCAACTTTCTTTAATTCTGAGTAACTGGTAGCATATGTTAACATTTTTTTATAGAACCTTTTGGCGTGTGCAGTATTTAAATTCTTTCTAGAACCTTCTTTGCTCTCTAGCTATATATAAAGGGTAAGATATCTAGCTTCAGTCAGATTTTAACTTGTGTACTATAAGGACAGATATATTTTATTTGTGATTTAAGTAGATACAAACTGCTTTTTATGTACATTTCATTGTGAACTCGCATTGGAATGAATTGGATATAGTGTGTGATTACCAGAGAGTTGTTGTATTTTTGATATTGTCCACATCCAGAAGCAGAAGGCATAGTTGTGCAAACACTTTAACATCAGGATATAGATATTTTGTGCCGGAGGGCACTGAACAGGTCACAAGACACAGGCATTTTGTGTCAATGGATGCTGAAAGGATCACACTAAAGATTACTCTATAGAGTGAACAAACATGTTTAACTGTTAGTTAGGTGGATAGGGTTGTTGTCAGGTCAGATTGGTTTCATTGTTCTATTATTGTATTACTGTACGAACTGCTAAGAGTATCACAGTTGACTGCATTTTGTATTTTAATTGGTAAATTGTTTATCGTTTCCTGCTACAACTTGAAAGCAACTATTAATTGCTACTGTTCTTGCAGTCTGCAATGTAACACTTAGTACAGGCTATACAAAACTGGTTTAGGGCCCAATCAAATAGGCTTCAAAATAATTTATTTTCACATATTTACATAAAATATTATTTAACATATAAATAGACAGAAACAACTTGTTTTCACTAGTATCTATTATTTACTCAACCATGAAATTTCCAGTGATATAATTCCGATATTGCATTTATGTTTAAAGACAAAATTTATATTACCAAAGCCAATTCTGTAACTGGTTGGATCAGCTATAAAGTGCATATAATGCTGTAGTTTCATTTGTTGACTAAACAAAGTGACGTGTGACAAAATAATGCATTATTTTTGAATTTGTGATAAATATCAAGTGCTTATCCTTTAAATGAAAAACCTGATACATAACATAGCTAACTTTATCAAGATTCTCCATGTTAATTGTAAAGAAAATAAATTCTTCAAATTTCACAATTTTACTGAATTTCAATCAGTAACACAGTGTAAACTTTTATGAGAGATTACTGGAAATTCATTAAATTAATGAAAATTTTAGGAATTTGTTAGAATTACTAATTAAATCATTACTTTGGTGAAATCTTGAAAACATTCAGGAATGGTTACACAACTTTATTGTAACACATGTAATGTTGCAATAATGTAATGATATACTACCATAATATTAACTATGGCTTCCTCTTCCCCCCCAAAAAGTCAGAAATTATATTGAAATTTTATAAATGTTTGAAAATTACCCTTTCAAAGGCAACCCTGATTCAATAGATAGCTACCTTTATCAATATTTTCAATGTTAATTGTAAATAAAAATCAATTCCAAAAATCTCACAATTTTACTGAATTGCAATCAGTAAAATATTAGCATATATATTTCAGGAATTTCATGAAATTACTGAAAATTTTAGGTATTTTGCAAAATTACGAATGAAATTAGTCCTTTGGTGAAACCCTGAAAACATTCGGGAATGTTGGGAAATTCTTGGTTACACAATCTTTCCATTCAGAAGTATATTACAATAACGTAACCATAATATTATGATAAACTACAATAATATTAATTGGGACTTTTGTGCAAAGTCATCCCTCCAAAAAGAGTCAAAAATTATATCGAAATTTTATAAATGTTTGAAACTTACCCTTTAAAAGGCAACCTTGATTCATAATAGAGCCAACTTTATCAATATTCTCCATGTTAATTGTAAAGAAAATCAATTCCAAACATTTCACAATTTTACTGAATTGCAATCACTAGCGCAGTGTAAAATATTATGACAGATTTTCAGGAGTTTTGCAAAATTACTAATGAAATAAGTAATTTGGTGAAATCCTGAAAACATTTGGGAATATTGGGAAATTCCTGTTTACACAACTTTACTGTAACATATGTATGAAGCCTTTTTATTTTGAAGAATATTTACCACAACTGGGACTTTTGTGCAAACTAATCCCTCCAAAAAGAATCAGCAATTAAATTGAATTTGATAGATGTTTAAAAATAATTTATTTTAAACATGAATGTTTTTAAAGACAGACCTCACAGACACTTGTGTTGTAGTCTGACAATGAACCTGAAATTGATCAATTGACAAATGTATTGCTATATTTAAGAGGATCAATAGGATATTGATCAGGTTATATGCTATTTACTTTATCATTTAGACAGTAGTATAGCTATGAAGGCTCATTAGCTCATAACACCCCCCAATATGTTGATAAAAGATGGAACAAAGATGGAACAAAAATGGAACACTTTCTTCCAATCAAATGCTCTCCTCAGAAAAGATGGAACAAAGATGGAATACTGACTTCCAATCAGATTCTTTTCTTCTAAAAGATGGAACCAAAGATGGAACAAAAGATGGAACACACTAGCCAATGAAATTGTAGCTGTCTAGAAAGATGGAACAGCATAGCAACATATGTTTGTTGATAAACAATGGCGCCATATTTTACTTGAAGTTTATGTATTCACAATCATAATATGTTTATTTTTATGTCTGTACTCTTGGATTCCATTCACCACAAGTATTTATGTTGGGAAAAAAACACTTATTCCATTGCTACTCTTTTACACACACATATATATATAGTTATATATATACATGCACTGAAAAAAAGACTCATTTCTATCGGGGCCCACTAGATATGCATTTGTTGGTGTACATTATACATCACTAGAAACACAAAACTTTTTCACCATAATTTAAGATCACATAAACAGTGTTTCTGTACACAATGTTATCAACAGTTCTGGGTGAATTGAAAAGAAGTTTCACACATGTTATTGGTGTTTAAACTACTGATAAATAGAAAGTATTTGATCTCCATATATATTGCATAAGCTAGCAATTAATTAAGACCCCTACTTTTGTTATTCAATCCCTCCTGGGGAGAAAGCTGGAGGAGGGGAGAGGGGGGATAATTGGGTAGATGCAATTCTCCACACTCTGTTTTAACTCAGTTTAGTCCATTGATCAACAAAGTGTCAAGATATCTAATTAAAAGTATCACATGGCTGGGAGATTGTTATAAACAATACTTATTCAAGTGCCTTTGTTTATATTTTCAAATGGGACATCTGGAAGTTGTTATCTTGGAAGACTGATAAGTTTTCTTTTAGACATCTAAGGTAATTGATGTACATTCTTTGTATTGGGATAGTATATAACTGTTGCTGTTCATTTATACATCTTCATTGCATTGAGGAAAGATTACAGAAAGTGGCAAATATTTAGTTCATTTTGTGCAGAACATACACTTTTAACAGGGATTAAAATATACACCACAGGATAAATAACAGAATTCTACAGAATATAAGGTAAGTTTTTTTTCTTCTGTCTTTTTTATGTATAACTATTTAAACAGTATTAACCTATATTTATAAGTATTTAAACAATTTTAACACATTGTTTAACTTTATCAGAGTTTCGCAGTTAAAATTTACCCATGTAAAATTACTACTTAAATAAAAAATAAGGCACCTGATACATTTTATTTTTGCTGGTTAATAGAAAAATAAAAGTTGACAAAAACTTCTCAGGAAAAAACCCTCGAAGGATATAGATATATTGGAAAGAAGCCTTAATTGGGGTATGTTGAAACATACATGGCTTGAAGATTCTTCATTTTGTAAAAATGTGGAAAAAAGTCCTTGGCAATAAATCTGTAAAATGAAGATGCAACATTCTAGAACATTGGCTTTAAAGAAAACTACTATATTTCTATTATATAAATTATATATGAAATCATTGTATTAAAAGATTATTCAAAGAAAGGATTAAAACAAATGTATTATTATTATTTTGTTTTGAAAGAAGTTACTAATGGTTATGTACATATTGTTACTGGGGATGGAAAAAAGCCCTCAAGGGAAATAATAGTAGGAAAAAGGCCCATGGAAAAGACATCTTAATTGAAACCAGTCAGAAAAACCCTTTACCTTAATTCAGTCATGCTACTAAAAAGCCTTAACTTATTTTGGGTTTGTGGAAAAAAGGCCTCAGACAGAAAAGTATCACTTTCAAACAAAACTTCTGCATTCAGAAATACTATCTTTACAGAATTAAAACACTGTATTTATGACTGGTTAAAAATATATTAAAAGGGTTTTCAAAGCCAAAAGAACTTAAAATTATTCTATCTATTTACATTATCTCAATGTGGGAGGGAAAAACCCTCATGGGAAATAAAACTAGGTAAGAAGCCATCAGTAAAAGACCATTCAAATAAAAAAGCCCTCAAGTTAAATTAGGACACATTGAAAAAAGCCTTAACTTATGTAATGGTTTCTGGAAAAAAGCCCTCAGTCCAAAAGTTTTACATACAAGACTTTTTAACTTAAAATAAAAGCAGTCATATAAACCCTCTAGGGAGGTAATGGTAGGCAAAAAGCCCAAGGAAAAGACATACATCTTAATTGCAACCAGTCAGAAAAAACCCTCCACCTTACTTCGGTCATGCTACTAAAAACCCTAAACTTATTTGGTGTATGTGGAAAAAAGGCCCCAGGCAGAAAAGTATTACATTCAAAACTTCTGCATTCAGAAATACTATCTTCACAGAATTAAAACACTGTATTTATGACTGGTTAAAAATATATTAAAAGGGTTTTCAAAGCCAAAAGAACTTAAAATTATTTTGTCTAAAAAGTTACCAATTTCTATTTACATTCTCTTACTGTGGGAGGGAGAAAACCCCTCATGGGAAATAAAACTAGGCGAGAAGCCATCAGTAAAAGACCATTCAAATGAAAAAAGCCCTCAAGTTAAATTAGGGCACATTGAAAAAAGCCTTAACTTATGTAATGGTTTGTGGAAAAAAGCCCTCACCCATAAAGTTTCACATACAATACTTTTTAATTTAAAATAAAAGCATTCAGAGCTGTATTTATGATATAATTAAAGATTTAATTAAATAATTATCAAAGCAAGATTAAAAAAGCTTCTTTGGTTATTTTGCTAATTGTTTTTTTACACAATCATAGTGTGGGTGGAAGAAAGCCCTAATGACAAATAAAAGGAGGCAAGAAGCCCTCAGGGAAAAACCACTCAAATGAAAAAGCCCTCAAGTTAAATTATGACACATTGAAAAAGACTTTAACTTATTTTATGCTTTTGTGGAAAAAATCCCTGAGTGATAGACCTTCACACTCACAATGTTTTCATTTTAAACATACTAGTTAGAAAGAAGTTTTATAATTGTATTACTAGATTTGAAGATGCTTAATAATATATTCTATTTGCCATATTTTTGTTCATAATTCAGATGGCTTCCAAATCTCACAAAGCCATGAGTGACAGTGAGTGGTTGAGACGACTAAAAATCTTTGCTGAAAATGGAGTTTGGCCATCATCATTAGGGAATAGACCAGCACCCAAACAAACTAAGTGGTACAGCATTTACAAAAAGGTAATACATGTCTCAGTAAAGCTCTACCTTATTTTTGTGATGTGCACCAATATAGCTAGTTGAATCTATCCTGGTCAGTTTTGGTTACTACTTGTCAATACCAAAGCTATTAAAATGACAAGGTTTTCTAAGGTATTAAAATGACATGGAATGACATGGTTTCCATTGATATACGTAAATGCATGAAATGTTTTCAAGTGGTAGAGGAAACAAATAAGAGTTTAGTGCACCAAGCAACACCATGCACTAAAATCTGTCAATATGTAAAATGATGTTTGTTACTTAGATAGTTTAATTTCTAGTTACAAGATTAATAACTGGTTGTCATTTAACACATAGTACAGTTACAATGCATGACTAATACAATGAAAAATGTCACAGTTATAAATATTTTGAATTGTTAGTAAATATATACCCTAAATAGAACAATGGCATGTTATTTTGCATGATATATTTTCTAGAGGTACTACTGTTGAGAATGATATGAGGATCGAGCACTGAGCTTAACTGTAAGTTTTTGTGATGTTCATAGTACATGTAACATTAAATAAATTAGAAATACAAAGCAAATCAATTTAATACTTAAATCTTTACTTTGTGTCTGTTTATTTATTAAGTAATTGTGCAGTATGTAGAAGAATATCTTGTTGTATTTAATTGTGGTGCTATTATTTGAAAGCATGGTAGTCCACCATAAAGACTGAAAGCTGTATTATTGAATAATTGCTGCTACACTATTATTATCTTTATAGCTTAAGAGTTCACGATTTGCCAGCAGGATGCTCGATTTGACCCCCAAAATTACTCCAGAGACCTCAACAACTGAAGCTTCTGTGGAGCAGGGTGCCACCTCTGGAATCTTGCTGAGTGCTCCCACAGGTGAAATGAAGACCCCCAGCATGTCATCTGCAGTAGATGCAGCAACAATAAAAACAGCACCTAGTGATGTGGGACAACAACACAACATTAGACCTGAAGTTCAGACTGTGGCTACAATAGAGCATTCTGGGGTTGTAGAGCTTACTCCAGCCTCTGAAGTAAGATGGGTTGACAAAATTGTATTAACATGCTTTATAAATAAACCTGCGTTAAATAGAAAATTGAATTCTAAATGGGAAATGGGAAAAATCTTTAGTAGGAAAGCCTGAATGTAAATATATAAATACATGTAATGCAGTAGCCCAGTAGATAACGTATCCATAGAGAAAAAATACAGATGTTATAGGCCCTGTCAGTACTCCTGAAAAAGTTTAACCTTAACTTTGTGGTAAATACTGTTAAGTGTGTCATTTTATTCAATAATAAATTTAAAGATGTGTATGCCAAATTAAAAGCTGGCAGATATTTACTGCTGAATCTTTTGTCATTCAAAATTTATGTGAGTATTATGTTAATAATAGTTTCTTAATATAGTTGGTATATAAGTTTCGGTTATAAAGAGGTGTACTTCATAATGAGGCAAATATGTTGCTAACTAATTTTTACCTGTATTCATTTTAATTAGGGAGTATGGCTGCCCAATAGATGGGGTGAATTTATTGAGCCACAAGACCAAAAGTGGATTTCAAAGGCACTCTTTAGCCCAAATGCAAGGAACAGAGCAGAGATGGTGACCAACTTGAAGGTGTGGTGGTTCCCTCCAAGCCCTCGACAAATCCACAATCAGCCAACCCTGCCCGACCTTTACTTCACACACAAGTTGTGTCTGTGGATGCCGTACAAGATGTGGCAATGTCGCCTACTCTGTGTAATGCCAGGATGTCAGAATGCCCATCTGACAGGTGCAGGAATCCACAGAATCGTAAGACTAGTGCTCGATATAGACAACTTCTACTACCTTGCAACAGAAAATCTGATTTGTTCAAAGTGTCGCAGGGTGTATATTTCGTGGAGTCAACCAATATTGAAGCAGCTAGATGTTGGCCACAGAAGTCAGTTTCCAGCCATACTAACTGGAAAGTAAGTGCGTAAAAAGCATATCAAGTAACATACTTCTGATAAAGTAAAAACAATTCCCATATTTTTAACACTGTTTAATAAAACTCTTTGTAACACTTTTTTTAGAAATGCCTGTGACATCCGTGTCATGCGACTGCTCAGGGAGAGAACAGCTGGCAATAGTTCCACTCGACTGTTCAAGCAGCTGCGGGAACAGCACACTGAAGAGTGGCTAAATCGCAGTGCCCAGTACTTGACAGAATGCAATCGGTTTCATCAGATGCCAGTCCTTGTTAAACCAGCATTCAAAGAACCCCCACCACCAAGGCACCTGCCAACCTACAAGTGGCTTCTGACTGCCTACAAACATGATATCCTGCTTAGATTGGATGAGGTCAAGGCCAAAATCACATCTGTGTATGGCAGGGTGCTCAAAATGGATTCCACCAAGAAGGTTTGTTTAACATAAGTTTCATGCACAACCTTGTGTGTATCCTTGCAAGTTATTCAGAGAAATTGCCCTATTAAGACTAGTGTGTGGTGTCCTTACATGTTTTGGTTTGTGTACTACAAGTTATGGGTGCCTCTGTTGGTATACATTTCAGATTACAAAGAAGCTAGCTGGTACCAGTGCTGGAACTGCTCTTTGGGCAACATCTGTGGGAAATGAATTTGGCGAGATACTTATATGTGTCTTGACCGCTGCTGAAGGGCATGGTCTTGAGAAAATGGCTGGTGGTTTGATGGAGCGTTATTCCAGGGCTAATGAAGCCCCTCCACTAGTTATGTATGTGGACCGCGATTGCTGCTCCAAAACTGAAATAAACAGCAAGGTTCACAAGTTATTTTCTCAGTGGCCATTCCTGGAAGTACGTCTTGATATATATCATTTTATCCGTCGACTTGCCTCGGGATGTACCACAGATGCCCATCAACTTTATGGTACCTTCATGGCGGCTTTATCCAGGTGCATCTTTGAGTGGGATCCAAAAGACATGGAGCAGCTAAAGAAAGCCAAAACAGCTGAGCTTCATCAGCAGGGCAGACAAAAAGTGTATCCATCTGTGGTTGCACGGCACATTACCAAAGAAGAACTTGCCCGGCACTGTAAGAGGAAGACTCGTGGCACAGAAGAGACAACTCGCCTCATCACAGAGCTGATCACCAGCATGGATGGTGTAAAGGGGCGAGATTCTCTGGGAATGCCTTTGCTCAACTCTGAGAAAATCTGGACAATCTGGGAGGGCCAGAAGCGGCATGTCAGGTGCATACAAGATCCAGCACTTGTTCAGCTCTACACCCAGATTGGTACAATCAAGAAAGCTGGTGTAGAACTTAAAGTGTACAGATGTGCAAGGGGGTCAACATCTTTAGAGTCTTACCACCTTCACCTGAATAGATTCATTCCAGGTAGGACTCATGCAAGCCTTATATGCAGCCATTTGATCAGATTTTCTCTGATATTATACATTTCTGCCTGTTTAACCTTATTGATATGTTCAAATTTAAGCCTTTCAGTTTTCAAGAGCATAGAAAATAGATTGTGTCATGCCTTACCATTGAATAATTAATTGATTTAACAGAAGCTAGAAATAAGTTAAAATAATCAGGAATAATAATTCGGAAATAAAGTTAGAGAGTTAAAATCTTAACGTGATTTGAATGCTTTTTAATCACGTGATTGTGCAATTAACAGTAAATTTCAGTGAAGCTACCCCCTCTTTCAGGGACCGCAGCTAATGCTGCCAACTTTCAGGCTTACTTGTTGGAGGGCCTGACTCGTTGGAATGATGACCGGGCTTCTGCTGTTCACAAAACAACCCAAAGTGCCACAGCAAACCTTCACTGCTACAACAGTTATTTGGTGAACGCAGTCAACAAACTGAGCAAGGCCATCTTCAACAAGGAACCGCTGCCTGATTTCCGGCCACCTGGCAAATATACTGGTAAGAAATACTTTCAATTACAGCTTACAAAAATATGCAATTTGGATGTTTTATGAAAAATGTGGAAACTTTAGAGCACCTAAAGACTGAAAATGAAAGTGTTTGATCATCAAGGCCTGGCTGTTAAATGGGACGCTAAGCCCAAACTTTGACTCAAGCTCTTATATTTACCACATTCAAATTGAAATTTATTGTCTGTCTTCAAACATAACATCAAATTGATTTTTTGTTTTTACTTTGATTATTATTTCCAGGTGAGTTGATTGGGGTGGAGTATCTCTTTGACCAGACTGGAAAGCCCCTGTCAATGCCCCAGGATGACGAGTCAGAAGATTTGGCAGATACAGGTGAAGTGGAAATCAGCGGGGAAGGAGAGGAAGGAGAGGGTATTGATGAGGGATTTGATGAACCCTTCCCTGAGATTGACGACATGACTTACCCCAGAAGCCTAGCTGAAGACCAGGTATTGTATTCAATTACACACTGAATGTGGTTATTCCTTATCAATGGAATATGTTGTCCAGAAACTGATTGCTCTGTTTGAGATTAATGTTTGTATGGTTGCAAAAGTATTTTCAGTATATAACAAGTGTGGACACATCTGAACATAATGGACTTACAAGTTTCAGGAGAAAAATAACAACATTATGAGAATATTTTTGGCAAATAATTTTTATAAGTTTCTCTTTTTCTATGTCAGAATACACCATTCGATGTGGATCCTCATGTGACCAATCTTGTCCAGTTGGCTGAAGCTGTGGCTCGTGAATGCGAGGATCTACAACTACCACTGGACAATGTTTCTGGAATCAAGCTGTCACAAACAGAGGAAGCCAATCTCTTGAGTGATCTTATGGAGCAATCCAAGGACCAGGTACACCTTCAGTTTTGCTTTTATTGGTTGCCTTCAGTATATTGTTCAGACAGTTTGCCATTAATGAAAGAACAAGCCTTAGAAAAAGAGAAATTTATTATTGAAAACACTTTGATGTTTCAAAGTTGTGCTACATATTCTTTAGTAAAAAATATAAGTGTGACATTTGAAATTAAAAGAAAACAAAATGTACCAATAAAATGATATTTGATTTGTTATTAGGATTCAGCAGAGACGATAGGCCCAGACAATAACCCTGGGTACGAGCATGTCACAAGACTAGCTGAGTACCTAGTCAGTTTGAAGAATGAAGGTGCACTAAGTGACCAGCAGGCTTCAAAAATTATTAGTCTGTGGCAAAACCTCCCTGATCAAGACAAAGAGCGCCTGGTCTATGAACAGAGACACCAGCGTAAATCCCTGCAAGGTCGATTCAAAGTACCAAGGTCAAATGTGACCCCCGGGGTTGAAAGTGTTAAAAGGTAAAAGTGGTTGTTAAAGCTTTATACACTTTTAGCAGAAGAATTGGTCTCCTGAGAGTTGTTTGTCATTTTTATTTTCATAGGCCTTAGGAGAGTTAATTTCAAGCTTAATTGCAGTGCATCATTAATCTAAGTAACATGTTAAAGTATAGTATCAATTATAGTGCAGTACAGTTATCAGTTGCCAATGAAGAAAGTTTCGCTTTATTCTACAATTTAAATAATTTACCATTACAGTTACATATCAGTGTATAAATTATTCTAATACTGTACACTCTAATTCTATCCATCCTTATTTGTCTTTATTGCCCACTTATTATTCAGAGCATTCATTTCTGAGTGTGGCACCCCAGCGCAGTGGCCTGACTGCAGCCGTCTTGTGGAAGCTATCTGTCTGAGACTCTTGTCTGAGAATCTTTCTCCAAGAAAACATGGAAGTGGCAAAATCACCCGTTGGGCAGCTACAATTAGGGACTACAAGCGTATCAGAGAGCTTGTAGTGTCCAATGACCGTGTCATGAATGAGACAACACTGGCCTTGGTACAACTGAATCAGCACACACTAACTCAGTGGTAAGATACCATAATAATAGTCATTAGTTTTTAGGTGCATTTATGAACTTATTTTTTGTGATAGTAGTTTCAATAGCATTTTTGTCTCGTAGAAATCATTAACTGATGTGATTGCTTTTACATTCAGATTGTTATACTTATTTGCAAACTTTCTTTGAAGTGTGACTTTGCAAAGAATTTTATTAATATATCAACTTTATTACAGAGCATATTGCCAAATTTTATATTTGCAGGTACAATAAACGGACAAAGAAGCAGGAGGAGCAAGTATTACTGCAGGGTGCAAATTTTGGTCCCGGGGTGAAGGTGTCAGAAGAGCGCCATCTTCCAGCAAATCCCTTGTTTGATAAGCCCCGGGAACATAGTCATGAGCAGCACATCTTTCATAACCCTCCCAATACTGCTGGTCATGCAAGGCTCAAATTTAAAAAAATTTGCCCTGCAGCTTTAGGTGCTCCACCTGCAGAACAACCCCAAGTTGTGATGGAAGCACCAGCAACTGTTCCAACTGTTTCAGCACAGCAAGGGCATGAGGTTCTTATCTTAGAGCCAGCACAAGCCAAGACGGAACCCCTCACCCGCACCTCCCAATGGCGCCATAAAAAGAGGGAAAGGGAGGAGGCACAAGGTGAAGCTAGTTTGAAAAGAAGGTATACTCGAAAAGTAGAGTACAATTTATGTAAAAAATGTGGCCAGCCAAGAACAAAGTTAAATGGCCACAGTCAGTTTAAAGGTAAAATATATTGCCCAAGTTTTGAAACTAGTACCAGGGATGAATGGCTGGCCCAAATTAAGCAACAAAGCTAAAATAACCTTTTCATTTTACATTTGTAATTACTTCATTTGGAGTTTTACATTTCGAGTTTTGTAAACATGTATTTCAGTTATACTGTCTCAGTGCTTAATATCATCCATGCCTTTGTAAGCTATCCCCACAATCTTACTTTCTCACCAATAAATTGTTTTTAAGGTAAATTAAAGCCGTAAACACCCAATAGTAGGTCAAATTGGAATAATTGACATCTCTTTTTGACACAATTTTTGTTTTCAACACAATATTTGGGTTGTTCGGAAGGAATGCCTTAATTTTAAAGAATGCAGTTACTATCTTTCAGTGAGAAGGTACTGAAATACATGTAAAATGGTTAGCGAGGATGAAAAAACTTCACAAGGAAAAATGTTTGGAGTCTTTAGTGTTTCAAACCAGATATATGAAAATTTAATGTATGTGTCACAGGTCAAATTAAAATTTTGGCAGGTAGTAAATCCACCCTGGTGAAATCAGAATTGTGATCTCGCTAGATTGATTTTAAATTCACCTAGGTAAAATAACAAATTTTAAATCCTGGAGGTTACTATTTTTATTTCGCCTAGGCTGATTAAATATCTGCCTCAATTTTAAATTGGCCTGTGATATATGTACAGTGTAAAAGTGTATCAGCCTTATTAATGAATTTGTGAGCTGTGGTGAGGTAGATATAACTGAGCCACAACATAGATTAAAAGACTCAAGATCAAGTATGGTGTAACAAAATTACACTATTATATTTCATTTTAATGATTTATTTATTTGCGGGTTTACGTCGCTTTCAAAACTGCACAGGTCATATCACAACGTGTAGTTGGAATGGCAGAGGAAACCAGTACATACAGTTCATCAGGGTTCTGTACTGTAAACTGCCATCCAATGGCAAGCAACTACCAGCTTTCCCACTTGAGGCCATGCCGGGAACCAAACCCTGGCCTTAGAGGTGGGAAGCAAGAGTGTTACCACTCTGGCACTATGGCCCCCGATTTTAATGATAGTATAGTTGCTAAGTTATATGTAAGTACAAATCTATAAAAAGATAAATGAGATTATGTCAGGGCAATACACATGAAAAAAGTTAATGAAGACATTGTGTGATTAAAATGGAAATGATGAAATACATTTAAAATATTCAAAAGGTCCACATTTTGAACAACATAACATTGCACTATATTCTAAATTAAAAATAGATGTCTGTGAAAGTTATATGGAACAATTCATTGAAGTTATGTGTCATTTACATTTACAAACAATGGCTATATTTATAAATGAAATCTGGAATGCACAAATTAGTATTATTTAAAAAAAATAATTGTGCGAGTTGATATTGCTTGAGTTGACATTTTGAACAAATTTTCTGCATATTCTGTATTTATAGTGAGTGAAAAGCCTAACAAGGCTTGGTACATATGATTGCATATTATGATATTGTTATTATTATTATATTTGTTATTTACATAAATGAATGAACACCATTAATTATTGTCTTCACATTGTTATGTTATTTTTGTCTATATTTGGTATTTTTGGCCTTATTTGTTAATAAACCACATATTTTCTTTGTCAGTGGTGTTTTTCTTTCATTATAAATAATTTTAATTACAAAATTAAAAGTATACATACAAGAAAAAAAAATGAAAAAAATTTTGGGCACTGATGGGGTTTGAACCACTGTTGTATGACTTAGAAAAAACATTTAATTTGCATTTTTCTGCATAAAACTAAGGTATTTTCTTTATATTCTGGGGGAAATATAGCTTTTTGCTCTTCTTTTTTCTTTTCTTTTTTTCTCTTTTTCTTTCTTTTCTTTCTCTTTTTCTCTTTCTCCTTCTTCCTTCTTTTCCCCCTTTTCTCCCCCCCTTTTTCCTTTTTCTTCCCCATCTTATGCAGCACAATGTTCCCCAGCTTTAGCTCAGTTGGTTAGAGCGTCGTGCTAATAACGCGAAGGTCGCGGGTTCGATCCCCTCATGAGCCATTTCTTTGGCTTTTTATCATAAAAAATGGGAAATAATGCTTCCAGTTTCAGATTCAATATGCAAACAGGGCAATTATACTGCAGTTTCAAAGATGTTGAGTGCACGTTTTGATGAAACAGTCATAACATTCATCAATGAGGTCATGCATTCTACACCAATGATTTGTGTGTTAGTTTGCAAAGTATCTGAAAAAGTTATGGACAGATTTTGATATATAATTTTGTAAAAAAAATAAGGACAATGACACAAGGAAGAATTTTTATGGTGATTTGCAACTAGATCGCGAAATATTTTAAGGATTTTTTTATATTTGCACTCATACCGCGGTTTTTACAAATGCTTCTAGCTTCTATTAAAATTATCACAGGGACATGTGCTTGAAATTTTTTCATGTAAAAATGCTTTTGAAGAAAAATCCACAAATAGATTATACATGTACTTATAACTAGCATTACAAATTCATCAATAAGTGTTGATTTTCCATTAATATTTCATAATAATATGAGGTATTTTTTTACAGAGAGTTCTGCACATTTTTGTTGCATTAAAATAGAGGAATGCCAGAGAAATCAAAGCCTAAGTAAAGCTCTCAAGAGACTGACATTCCCTCTTATCATGTTGCTTTTTTAATCCACGACAAAACTCACACTAGATACCTAAACTTATCAAAACTTATCAATGGGCTGGAAATCAACAGAAACAGAACATTTACAAACATGGAGACAGACTTTTTATGATACTTGGATTATCCTATTTTGGACTTTGTAACCATGGAGGACATTCACATCAACTCAATGCTGTACAAACACTTCATTTTTACTTCCGTCAAGGAAGTGTTAAATTCATGACAGTTTGTCTGTCTGTGTGTTTGTTGACAGGTTACCAAATATTTTTGGTCAGACTTACATGAAAAAATAACTGAGAAGATGGGTCTTAGCCCAGCTTAGATCTAAATTATTTTGAGACTGATCCATATCACCGACAGGATACCAAAACATATCAAAGATCCAGATTTTTCCATTTACTAATTAGCGACATTTTTGTTTTAGAAATGAGAGAAAAAGCTTTGATATGAACTGTACATGCCTCGCTGCAGGTGTGAGTTCCTTGAGTGCTCTTTTTATTGTTATTAGTTTTTATTACTGGTTTAGTTCAACTAACCAGACGCAACAATAGATAGAAAGGATGCAGTGAATGTGACACATTAAGAAGTGAGAGACTGACAAATGTGGTTTTTAGTACTCCATCTTGACAGTTAGTATGCATGGCTTTTGTTTATCAGGTCAACTTTTCATCACAATAGACCCACATAGTGAGCTGAGAGCGACATTAAAAACTGTTCAATCAACGAATCCATTCACACTGGAGAACTGACCAGAAACTATCATAAGACAAAGTTAGCTGACAATCAGTTGAATTAGTGTGTCATTGTCACTAAAATTTTTAATTTGATGCCCCCCCCCCCCCCCCCCAAAAAAAAAAAAAAAAAAAAAAAAATTGATAATAATAATAATAATAAATTCTGTCTTTTAAGCATTTATGACTAATATTTTAGCATGGTTTAATATTCAATTTACTCATTCATGAATAGAACAATTGAAAAAGACAATTGGATTATATGATGACATTATGCATATTTGTACAACAATAACCACAACTGAAACCCACAGAAATGCAGTATTGGCAAAATCGGAACATGTGTAAGTAATGGACTTCTATAAAATACGGAAAGAATGGGAGCTTCTCCGAAATTCATGGTGTTTTGAATATTAAAACTTTTAAAAGAAACGTCTTCAACCCGATTCAGGTTTTAGATTGTCGGAGTGATAACTTTGGAGTTTTAAAGGTCACAGTTAGGGGTTTATGTCCTGTTCAACAGCAAAGGTAATATTGGGACAGGTTCACAACATTTGTCATTGTGGGGGCTAAACCAAGAGTTAACAGTAACATTGCAAATAAAGCAGTAAAACCATCCATGACATCAAATGAAGTGGTTGATACACAATAGAAGCCTGGATAAAACAATAGCACTAACAGAGTGCATACTTCCGCCAAGGTATAATAATAAGTAAATGACAAACTCCAGATAATCTTTATCCAGACGGTGATCCAGATCTCTATCACTATTTAAAGGAATCTAATTTGGACCAAGACACATCTTCTGATGGAAAATCTAACCTGTAGTTTTGCGTTATCCTGCTGACGGACAAATGGACAAATGGTTATGAACATATTTGGTAATTGTTTGTGAAGAAAAAGGAACTTCAGTAGCTTTGTGTTTAACAATGTTTTATCACTCCATTCTAACCTCTGACATCATAGGTTCAAAGAGGAAATGAAAGAGGTGAGTAAGCAATAGCTGGGTGGGTCACAAGTTTAGCATTTAATTACTTGTCTCACATTTCTCTGTTTGTGGGTTTCAACCCAGTTTGTGACACTAAGGGTGTGTCCTGATATTGCCTTAACTGTTGCGGGGGGAATATAACACCAACTCTGACTTTGACCGAGAGAAGGTCACATGAAAATGTTATGGCTATGAGTGGAGGCTTCAGTTTTCAAAACAAATTCAAAAGGTACATTGTTACTTGTAATGCTGGGTATGAATTTGTAAAATGGTAAATATAGCTAATATTTAAATATAACTGACAGTTTATTTTCATCTATTGTTTACAATACAAAGTTCATTTTACATAAATACACAAATAGAAAACCCAAACACATATAAACTCATTATATCTGGATTAATTCTGTATAAATTTTCAAGTAATAAAAACAATCATTTGACAAAAAGTTTTGCCACACATTTAATATAATTTTGCCGTATTAATGTTTATAACACATATGTTTTTAATGTATTGTTATTCTATCGAAACAATTTGTCAAAATATTATTACAATTAGTCACAAATATTATAAATTAATACAAATGTGAATTCAAGTTCAATTAGTCAAGGTTTGATTGAAACAAAAGAATGAACGTGTTATGAAAAATTAAATTAATATTTAAATTCATACCAAATAACTCTTCACAATTACATGTTTTGCAAAAAACAATCAAAATCCAGCTTACATATCATAATTTTATAATATTTTTTTTGGTTTCACCAACCTGATTGGCTAGAATTTGAACTGTGAAGCCAAGAAATATATTTTCAACATTGGACTACACAATATGCAGATAGTCAAATTGTAGTTTTAATCAATAATGCAAATTATGTACAAGATAATTACAAGTAAAATGAAAAACAAGTTTGTAAAGGCAAAATGTATAAGACATAAAAATTGGTCCTAGGAAAAGTGTGCTTGTATTATGTAATTAAATTGTTTTGTTATGTTAATAGAATGTGTTTTCGTAAGCTTCACAACATAGAGTGGTGGGTCTGTATCATCTGCTGTGTTACATATTTTCCTACATTCCTTCAGGTCCTAGATTTGGATCCCAGTCTAGACTTAAAGTGAGAAAGTTGAGCATTTGATAGCAGGTGGCCTGATGATTTTCAGCATGCAATGTTGACCAACTAGTGTGCACTAATCGCCTCCACCCCCAGCTACCTGTTGTGATATGACCTATATATAAGGTGTTGAAAGTAAAGTTGAAGCCCAAATAAAAAATATGTTTGCTTATTTAAAACTTGCCAGAAACTACCATGATGCATGAATAGTTGACTGAGAATGCATCTGTGTTATGCTTCTCAGCACCACCCACAACTTTCAATTTCATCACAAAACGTCTCACTCTTTTTTTTTTACTTTTTAAGCTATTATAATTTCTTTTTCACTTTGATTAAATGCTAACCCTACTGCAAACAAAGATACCCTTCGAACTCTTAGTTTATTGGCTCAAACTGTTTCTTCCAAATGGAAGTGACAATGGTAAGTAAGCACTAACTGGCGCCTGAGGGATTTTAATAAAGAATTTAATTCCCCTGGCACATTGTTCTGTATGGTTGCTTCTGTATGTATTTGATTTTTGTTTGATTTTTCATATCTTGCTACTGTATGTTGAAGAATGACCCATCTTGTGTATTCATCCCACATCCCTCCCCCCCCCCCCCCCCCCCCCCCCCCCCTGTATATATTAGTACAGCTCTTGAGCAACAAGCACTTTAAAATGCGGTCGTGGAACTCATATGATATTCTGCGTTGTGTTTATGGAGTCCCTAGCCAAATGTCAATCCCACCGAATAGCACAGAGCTGTTCTACCAAGAGATGAAGTGCATTCTACCACAAAGACCCACAATTTTTAATTTATTTGGGGTTTAACTCACTTTTAAAACTGAATAGGTTATATCACGTCGGGTAGTTTTGTGGGCAGAGGAAACCAGTTGTTCAAGGTTCTGTACTGTAAACAACTGCCCATCAGTAAGAAATTACAATCTCTCCCACATAGGGTTCGGGGTTTGAACCGCCGACCTCAGAGGTGGGGGCGAGTGTGTTACTACTGCACCAATGTAACCCCAACAACGACCCACAACTGTAAGTACAACAGGCCACAGGTTGGTGACCCAACCGTAGAAAGATGTAACCTAGTTGTCAACACCGATTGGTATGCATTGTCGTCCTCATCTCTTCAAGTACCAGTAGTCATATGGTGTATACTAAATACTTGTAAAGAATATGTCCAAATAATAATTGAGAACCAGTCATTGCTGATCAATAAATTCAGTGTGTTTTGTCAACATTGGAAAATTGTGTTCCATATAAGGAACTGGTACTTCCGTTGTATATTTCAAGTGAGCGAAAATAGAGATTTTTGATGCAAAAGAAAACTTTGTTGGAATTGAAATTTCAATGTCTAACACAAAGCTAAACAGCTGGGATATATATAACACTCGCTTACTTGATTCTGTAAGAGTTTTTATCAGGAATGTAAATTAAGCATAGCATTATTATGAATGGAAATAAAATCTTGTTTGCAGTAAAAAATACTGGGGTTTAAGATGATATATAAAAACATGGTTATATGCAATCTACCTCTACTTATTCAGGTGTTCAAAAGTACCTGTTAATTATCGCTTGCACCATAAAACTATATACAAAGGTGGATGCACAAGTGTTCTGGGCTGATGGAATATCTGTCTTGATGTAATCAGATTTAAGCAGCCTTAACACTTTTCCGATAAATCATTAACAATATAATTTTCTCACAACGTTTAATAGGAGATTGGGGAAAATGATTGGGGAAAAAAGCAATTACTATCAAGGGTGGAGAGCTTTAAAAAGCATTGTAGTTTGGTCTGTTTGTCTGTCTGTTCTTCTGTCTGCCCTTGTCCATAACTTGAAAAATATACAAGGCAGTGGAGGGTTTTCTTCTATCAATGAATCATAGTGCCTATAATTATGTAACCTTACTTAATACTCGTACTAGCATATATTTTGTAATAGCATTAGCTATGTTTTGGATATGTGATCAGATCATTTTCAGTGTCACAAAACACCCGGGTTAAGATTTTTACAGTTCTCGAAAGAATGAGTGAACACATTTTGTATAGGATTGGACTTAATGACAGACTGTAAAGATCCAGTTCTTGTTATCTGCCACAAGACATATTTGAATTAAAGAGCAAGGCACACTGGCCCGGATATATATTTTACAAATAACCATTAATATGGCTAATTAGCATTAAAATTCGTCAACAAGAGCGAATTTTTGTAAACATTTCATTAGTTATGCAAGTTATTAATAGGTTATATACATTATTAGAAAGGTAATATTACAAGAGCTTCTACGTATATAAAAAAGATTGTTACATTAAAGCCATTTTTGTAGTCTTCTGCTATCTATGGGCTTATTACTTTGTCAAATGTTTGCAAAGTATATTACATGTTGTGTTAGCTTGTATGTAAGTTTGTTAATTTATAGCATAACTCAAAAACGACTGCCCGGGTCGTTATGAAAGTTTCAGGGAGCGTCAGAACTGTTTAAAAAACTGATCTAAATTTGGGCATGATCGGGTCAATATCTAGACTGCACTTAGCTCTCCCTTCCAAGTTATCTTGTTTTACTTATTAAAAATACAAAATAGCATTTAAATAAAAGTAAAACATTCCACATTAGACAGATACTAAAAAGCATAGCACTCATGAAGATGAACAATATAATACTGTTGCTACACACTTGTATAATATTGTCATCTTTAAAAGTTTACCTATTATATTAATATAATATTACTGGTGTACGGGTGTAGAGTCCTTACTGAAACATATATACTCGAATATATTTTTTGTAATTGCTATTTAACAACAATCTATTTAACACCTAGACACTTTTGCAACCACCTTCATTTTGTGTAAAAACTTGACTTCCACCTGATAAAAATGCATTTATCATTTGATTGGTTGTTTATGTACAGTTGGTGACCTTTGTTTCAAGTCACATGACTAGGAAAAACACTATAGATAAATAAGGTCGCATGACTTTTCTATGCACACTTACTAATCTTGAGTTCAGTACTGACAAGCGGCTTGTAAAGAACGGTTCAAGATTAATGGTTTTTGAAAGCGGAGATCATCTACAGAGGAGCTTTAAAAGTTACTGCTTTCCTCCATAATTCAGCTAATGTCTTAAATAAGTGCAAATATTAATGAAACAATAAAAACATATTCTACCCAATCAGAATCGTTGATACTAAAGATAAACTTTTAAAGCTGAGTACCAATTGGTTATATGGAAACGTTTTGTGTTATTGCATATATTTCACTTTGCAAAACTGGGCTTATTGTTTATACAAAGTGTTGCTGATTTAAGACATTTGCTGAATTAGGACAGAAGGCACTTCAGCACAATGCAATTCTTTTTGTTGATTATATTAAAATGACATCCTGACTGAAAATGAATTCATTTTACCCACAATTCATGTAAAGTAAAAACTCAGTCACATTGCTTTGACGTCACATGACCATGGTCACATGATCACACACGCCTTGCTTTGAGGGAGTTTTCTATTGGTCGGTTGAGGGCATTCTCATTATACGCGGGGGTGGTGGCTTCCATGATGGCATCAATACTTGGCCGGGAACCCAAAGTACTGCTTGCTCGTCTGATGCTCTGCCTGCCTTTGTCACTTAAAATAGAATAAAAAAATTCAAATGTACTTTCTTTGAATTGAATAATAATGTACAGATTAAGAACAGACTTTTGAAATATAATAGAAAAAAATTGATTGAAATTAGTTGATAAAATGTAATTTTACTTTACCTATATTTGTGAGAACATATATATATATATATATATATATTTAATGATTCATAACATATTTATAATTTGTAAAACTCTTGAAATTGGCACAAAATGATGTAAACAATGAATTCAAGCTCTAGCCAATCAGGAATACTAATCCAAAATGACCAATTGTAAGCTGTGTGTTGGTCGATAAAGTGCCAATTCGAGCCTCTCGCTTTAAGTAGAAATTGTATAATTGCCCCTTAAAATACAAATTAAAAGTTTCATGAATCTAACTTATTTGTCTAAAGCACATTTATAACGTGCACTTATAGCAACCATTTTAGCTCCAGTGAAGACCTGTAGCACTCGCTCTGTTTGTAAGTGTCCTATGTATGTACAGTAGAACTGTCACAATATGTGGGCGAGTATGTAGTTGCTTTTCGGAAAATCACAAACCTTGTCGGAACTGCCAAGCTTTACCAACGCAAAATGGCCAACATATTCTGCAGGTTAAATCACAACAAGCTGTTTTTGATAAAGGAAACAGTGCATATCAGTTGGTCAGCATACTGTACTATAAGCCTCCAGGCATCACAAAGCAACTACCAACTTTCCCACTGTGAATCAAAGTCAAAGTTAACGTTGGGGTTTTACATCCCATTCAACAGCCAGGGTCATATTGGGTCAGGTCCTCAACATTGTCACTTGTGGGACTCAAACCACAGAGGTTACAGCCTGTGATTAGATGCCAAACCTGCTAACCACTAGGCCAGCGAGGATCTATCCCAGGGTTTGAATCCAAGATTTGAACCCATGCCCTCGCAGAGGATAGGGCATTACCATTAGGCCATTGTGTGTCACCACATAATGTATTTAATTAATTATACATATATACAATTGATTATTAGTGCTTCTTTTGTGTTGATCAATATCAAGGTACACTTACTTAGTGTACCTCTTGTACCCCTTGGCTCGGATCCACACTGGAATGTTTTTGTATGTCTCGTTGACTTTACAGTAGCACAAAGCCACAACCATCATAGCGAGAAATGCAGCACCACCCAAAGTACCTAAACAAGTACACAGGTACAGGGTAATAGACCAAGTAAAGAAGTACAGGTATATGTAGTTACAAATTAACTAGAAAAACCTACACAGGTATAGCGACAACAACACATCTGAGACCTACAAGCTCAGATGCATGAGGTGAGTGTTTTACCTCTGTACCACCATGGTCCCACAGATACGTTTTAAGAGTCTATTTATTTATTTGGGGGTTTACATCACTTTCAACACTATACAGGTCATGTAATGACAGGTATTTGGAAGGGCAGAGGAAACCAGTACATACAGTTCATCAGGGTTCTGTACTGTAAACTGCCGACCAACGGCAAGCAACTACCAGCTTTCCCACTTGAGGCTATGCTGGGAATCGAACTCCGGCCTCAGAGGTGGGAGGTGAGACTGTTACCACTCTGTCACCGCGGCCCCCGTTTTAAGAGTCTAAGATACACAAACAAATGAATAACCCATCCGGAAAAAGTAGCTCAAAAGTATTTCAATAAATACATTGACATATGTACCTAAAGTATTCATGTATAGTAACATTTATAGAATAATAAACCAGCAACAAAGACTTATTTTGTAGAATTATGAAATAAAGTTATTTTATGACATGTAGTCATATCTCAAGTCCATATCAGAGAAGTAATGTCTGAGAATGCACATGTACTACCCCCAAAATCACAAAAACATTCCTAGATTTGCAATCAAGATATGGATCCAGACCATCTTTTAGGAGGATAGAGCCACAGATAGACCCCAGCTTGCGTGAAAATAGGATCAAGATCCAAGAGTTATACAGACAGGAAGACAACCAGACAAACACACCCGATTACAACACCCTAACCAATCCTCTGGTGTGTAGAGGGTAAAATAAGGTACTACATAGGTACTTTTAAAAGAGTACCTAATTAAAGGCAAAATGGATACACTCTGAGTTTATCTATTTTAAGGACAGGGTGATAATCTCACTAATTTTTTAACAGATATTTAGGAGTCACCCCTTTCTGTGTCCTTTTGGTTGTTATAAAATCAGGTTGTTACCTGCAACTAAAATGAGGTTTTGTAGGCGTGTGCGGTGTTTCCAGGGAGATGAGGAATATTCTGTCTCCTGGTCAGGTTGAAAAAGGCGGTGTGAAACTGTAAAGAAGCAAACAGGCAAATAAGCAAACAAATAACTAGCATATCTATGCATTAAGATTTTAGACTGTTTTTAAAATGTACACAAGAATGATTGGTATGAGTTTAACATTACTTTCAATACATTGTGTAGGTCTTGATGGAACCTTGTAGAGATGGGGAAGAAACAATTTATACTATGATCTGTCATTATGGCCTAGAGGGCAACACAGTCACCCAGTAACATAGAGGATGTGGGTTCCTTTCCAGATTTTAGGCCAATGACACAGTGGATCAGATAACCACTAAAAATGACAGTCCTCTGTCATTGGGTCCTATCCCCAGTGGCAGGCTAAAGAACCTCAGGGGCGTGGCTAAATTGTCATCCCAGAGACTCTGTCTTGCAGTTAGTGGAATGTCAGCCACTAGAGAGCTTGGTTGTAGTTGTGCAGTTGGGTGGGTCAAATAGTACTTTGAGTCCTGCAGTACACAAGAAATTACTTACCGAATTGACAGAAAGGTCCATGTACACCATGAGGACACACGCATCTGAAACTGGCGACCATGTCCACGCATTTGCCACTGTTATGACACGGATCGGACTCACATTCATTCATGTTCACCTCACAGTGGGTGCCTGTGGATAAACAGAAGTATGTCAAACATTAACGGGTATTTAACTTTAATTGTATTTATGGACCACTGTGTTTTCCTACAATGTGCCCTAGTAAGATTCAAAGTCTCTGTTCAAAGCCATGCAGAGGACATTGTGGAGCCGAAATCAATACTTAAAGAACGAAAGCACAGAAAGGTATGACCTGAACATTATAGATGTATGCTTGTTTGCAAAAGTAATCTGTTTCTGTGTCTAGGCATCTATCAGACATAAAATCAGTCTGAGAAATATAGATGGAGTTCGGGGTTTTGCATTAGGCAAACCTAAATGCCACCAAAGGCTTGTATATATCACTAAAGTAAGTTTTGTTTTTTTATATTTTCTCTCAAGTCTTAATTTCTAACTAATATCAACTGACTAAAACGAGAAAGTATAAAATCTTTGTATTCAAAACTACACTTTTGGCTCTTGATACAAATAAAATTACAGTTGCTGACAAGTCAGTTGTAAATGTCCTTATATGGAAATATTTTCTGTCGTGTTAAGAGACCAAATCCCTTGAAAGTTGCAGATTGTCTATCACTAATCGCACATATGGAAATGTACAGCTAAGAAAAGATAATATCATGACTCAGTTGGGCTTTCTTTATGGAAATCCACTGGCGTTAAATTTCCCGAGACTAGTGTCATATAATACAAAGAAAATATCATACCCTGATATAAAACCCCATTCACACTGTCTCAGTAAAGAGCCCCAGTGTAGAACTGTTATCTTCTCTGCCTCATCCCCTATTAAAAGATTACTAAGATCTGGATTCTAGCGAGGCTCGCTCTTACAGAGATCACTTTTTTGTCTACCAACTTTCATGAATTGTGGTGCAGTGTGGTGAGTATCTGTCTGTTCACTGAAGTTAAGTGGCAATGGGTTATCTTAGTACTCAGAAGGGTGACCGATTTGGTACACTACTCATGTCTCTGATGGCTTTGCGGCTTGCGCCAGTAGACCAAAACCCCTTTCGGCAATGTTTCCTTATTTTTCGGAAATATTTTATGTTGATTGTACATGAAAGATGACATCGCAGAAGACAATAAAGTAAAGGAAATATAGAGGAAGGTGTGTAATGGGGTCATTTGAGTGTAAAACCAATTAAAGGGGGCAGAAATGAAAAGACAACATGATGGATAAGGAGAGCCTCTTTTTAAATTTCGTAATTCCAATCCTAAATCTTTGACTTGAGTGTAAGCCGTTTGTCTCGGTTAAGACTTGATCCTATAGGCATTTAATATAGGATGACTTAGCTCAGATCAAGCTATGACTGATTTATCATATAACCACTGTGGTTTTGCTGTGTCATGTGCCTTCATTTAACCTATTTTTGTACTCAAAATGCAGTTTAAATAACATCATTTTAAGTTCATTTTATCTTAAGAAAAATGCTGTTTTATTATGAGAAACCCTGTAACCAAAAACTTCAAAAACTAGGCTGAGGAGTTCTCTGTATTTAAAGTTCAGGTGTAGCCGTTTCAATTTTTGATTATGAGAACACGTGTAATGTATATTTACGTATTAGGATTTTTTACTTCTATTTCAACACTGTACAGGTCATATCACGATGGGTAGTTTTATGGGCAGAGGAAACCAGTACATACAGTTGGTCAAGGTTCTGTACTGTTAACTGCTGACCAACGGCAAGCTTCTACCAGCTTTCCCACATAGGATCTGGGGTTTGAACCACAGACCTCAGATGTCCGAGGCAAGCATGTTACCACTGCGCCATGGTGGCAACGGATAATAATTTATACATAGTGCCCATATTTGACCATTAATTTATAAATGTGAATCCCACCAAAGTTGGTCTTGACTTAGACTTATCAGTTGTAAAATCTCGCCAAGTCTTAGACTACTGGCTTGGTCTCAGTCTAAGAGAAAAATCTTAACTTTAAGTTAAAAAAACTTAGCTAACTTATTTTGTCAAACTGACGTATAGTACTTCCCAGATCTGTTACTTCTATGGTGTCCATGTTTGACTGACTTTACTGATATGTTCTATGTTAGCAGTATGTTGGCTCATTTCTCTGTTGTGATGTTACAACTTAAAATTTTGAAAAAAATTTTATATATACATATATATACATAAAGAACTAGAAAACCCTCCTCTGAACACAGCACTCCTTCACCAGGTGGGAGGATGTGTTCTGAAAATTCAGAATCATTTATTTTATATTCTGAGTACAATCAGGATCTTTTCCAAAATGTAATCATTTCTTCCTTTGACCAGGCACTATTTAAATAAATAATTCAATGAAGATCTTTCCATTGGCATAGTGTCAACCAAAAGCCAAAATTATTGAAAACGTGACCTTTGAAAAATTCACAAATGTTTGATATTCAAAACAGGATCCACATCTTTCCCGAAAATTAACTGTTTCTTCTTTGGTCAGGCCCCATAAAATCACAAAATATTTATAATCATTACGGTTACTGATCTAATCTAATCTAATCTACTTGTTTTGAAGGAACAATATCTTCCCAACAAAGGAACTGATGGGGTAATTCTGAACACAAAGATACAGGTAACATACTGACAGATGCACTGAAAACATAATATCCTGGGCCAGTTAGATATTTTCAACCACTTTCATCTGTTTTGCTGCCTTCACAATAAGCATCAATAAACACAAGACAATTCAAGAAAAGATTTGCTTGTCTGGGGAAATGTGAATGCACCATAATATCTTTCTTTTGTGGTTTTTAGATACCCCCATTTACTGCTCATAAGAGTCTCTATAACTCAAGCCACAAAGATTTTTATTGTATTCAACACATAGGATAAAATATGGAGGTGGTGTCCTCAAAAAGCTAATAAAGTGCCTCATTTATCATCACAAGATCAAAATTAAAAAAGCAAATGAGACGTTGGGTGGCATATTAGTTTTCTAATCTGGTTTCTGTGGGAAAGCAAAACGATTCATATTTCTGAAAAAATAGGATTTTCCATGGAAATATTTTCTTTTGACACAAAAATAAGAAAATAAAATTTCAAAAAATTATGATTTTTGGATAGGATTTTAATCTGCAAGTATCTTGTTTCTTATAGGGATGTTCAATTTCTACGATACAGCATAAACTTTGCTCCTGATCCCCAAAATACTGAGGTATATTTTTAATCGGACTGGCTTAAAGCCATCATACACACATCCTGTATGGGAAATACAAAAATTCCAGATAGTTTTACAATAACAGCAATTGAGAGTCCACCGGGAACAGTTTACAAGAATTTCAAACTGTTTCAGATTATCGCAAACCTTTTCAAATCATGATGGGATGTATAGCATTTAACCAATTGTGTTGTCCCCTTTTGAATCTTACAGTTATCTTAAACCTAGCTTATAGTTGTACTGCAATCTTTTCCATCATCTGGTGGTTGTAAACCTATCTGTTTCATCTTAAGAGACTCGAAAACCAATCGGATGGATTGGGAAACTATCACAAACCTATTGGAACAATCTTTGGGGCAATGGCAATCCCCATTGGAAAGCTATCAGGAATATATCTTGTGCATTGGGAATACACCTTAAACCCATCTTAAACCTATCGTAAACTGCACCCTGAATCATGATTTTTGCAATCGGAAACAAGGTTTATGATATATCACAAAAATGGAATGGACCCATTAGTGCTGTCATGCCTAGGGTAGGAGTGGATTCAGCTATTTTGTTTGTTTATATAGGAACTAATCAAAAGCACCGCCTATAAGGTGATAATCATATTTTCATGCTATTTTTCTATTTGGTGCAAAAACAACTAGTTTATATCCTTTTACACAAATAAAAACAATCTACACAGGTAAGTAACAGTATCATTTACAGTTTCAATAAAAAAACATTTTCAGAAGGGAAACTCTGTGATGACTTGTGTCAGTGATCAGTTAGTTACACTTTCTCTTGTATAAGGACAACTTTCTAAGCAACTGCAACACAAATTAAACATATCTTTTTTGTTTATTAACCTTGTTTAAGACTAAATGTTTCTCCCATATAGCAATTGCGGATGCTCGTCCCAATTTCGAAACTAGTTCTAAAACCTTTGTGAGTATTCAGTTGATGTTCAGCTGTACCCTAGAGTCTGTCAATTGATGGATATTAAGAACTATAAACGTCCACATTAGATTAGATTAAAAAGCACTTCCATCCCTTTTTGTCCCGACCAATCTTTCGTGGTTTTAAATAAATGAGGAGTAATCTTTAGTCTGCTAGGACCAGTGTTATGACTGTTCTTTGTGCTGCTCAAATTAATCTTGGACCTTTTTTATAAAATCAGAGAAGAGTCATTTGTCCTAGCATAAGGCAAACTGTAAAGGGATATTTTTCATTGTACAAATTTATATTTTCATTCAAATCACATGTTGGTCAGTTTTTGAAGTTATTTTCAACAGGACTATAGTCAATGTAGCTTAACACGTCATAAATCAGCTTTCTCTAATGTTCACCAGAGAAAGTGAAACTGGAATTTGGCAAAGAGAAAAGTAGCTGTCCAATCTGCCACTAACCTGTGTAACCGGATTCGCAGGTACAACTGAAAGAATGTCCAAAATCAATACACTCCAGAGCGTGAACACAGGGAGATGGATTGCAGAGGTCATTCTGTAAACATTTGGAAACAAAGAAAAATCTGTAAACTTGCAAATATTGATGAGAGCATTAATATAGCCTAAACTTTGCCACTGATTTGTGCTAATTTATGAAATGTGCTAAATTACTACCGATACCCAAGGCCGAAAACCCTTTAATATTGTTTATGAGTGCAATTAGAAAATAAAATTAAAACATTCCGGGATCAAGGTGGTGATTTGGATCTCCAACGACATCTAAACATCTACTTCTTTTGCAATTGTCAACCTTTCTTGGAAATTTCATTAAAGGAAATCATTAACTTTTCGAGATATTTTGTAAACAAGGCACAATTGTTAACAATAAACATCATACATAGAGGATTAGGCAGCATAAAGGAATAGGGATTAGATTGCAATGGACTTTCTTTTTTTACATATATCTTTATATAAACAGTCACTGTCAGAAAGGATCCTAGCCAATAAACAAAATTCTTTTATGGAGATTAAGCATTCTAGAGTGCTGCTGATTAGATCACCTTTATAGAACAATCTTTTCCTTTATAACCACGTGGACACTGGCAGCTAAAACCACCATCTTCATCTTTTATACAGACACCGTGATTCTTACAGGGGTTTGTATCACACAGGTCTAAAGTAATGTCACACCGACTACCAGTGAAACCTGGAATAAAAAAGCAGGTATGACAGGTTTAATTTACCCCGATGTCCCCAGGTTTAGGGTAAGTCCCGACACTATACTATTAAACACAAATGCTATAATCATTATGTATGGATAGACTTTGATGACTTATAATTTGGTCTTTCGTGTGGAATACACATTTTAAGGTTCCCTTACATCTCATCATATGTGTATACCCACGCAAGTGTGCCGCAAGTATTGTTTAAAAGTAGATTTGCACGTGCAAACAGTGTGTATTCTTCAAACAAGAGTGTCAGTACTTGAACATCAAAGAACAGACTGCAACTAGCTACAGACCCCACAGTGGGTTAATATGAATGCAAGGCACACCTGAGTGTATTATATGGCACATGCAAACCCAGCAAGTGAATGGGGAGATCTTGCAACACTAGCAAGGAGAATCTACATGCGCAAGTCTCTCGTAAGTTACCCTTAAGACATAAATGCATTTATAGGACTACTACGTGCACAGAGAGGATAATGTCAATATTTATTGTAGGATGTCTGCGACCTTGATATTCTCTTATAAAATCTCACGTGTAGCTTAAGCCTCTGTAAAGCGTGTCTTACATCCCGTCGTATGTGTATACACACGTAGGTGTGCTGCAATTATTGATGAAAAATATAAACGTAGCCTGGTAGTGGGGTAGCAGAGATTTGCATGTACAAACAGGGTGTGTTTTCCCAACAAGTGTGTACTTGAACACCAAAGAACAGATTGCGACTAGCTAAAGGCCTCACAGTGGGTTTATTTTCATGCAAGGAACACGTCAGGGTATCTTACATCACGTGCAAACAGTAGAAGTAAATAGGGAGAACCTGCTGCACTAGCACGGAGAATGCACGTGTGCAAGTCTCTCGTAAGTTACCCTTGATATATGGATGCATTTATAGACACACTACATGTACGGAGAGAAAATGTGCATGTCAATTTTCAGTGCGGGGTCTGTGCGACCTTGAAATTCTGTTATAAATTCGCAAGTGTACCTTAAGTGCAAATTTCTCTTTAACCAGGACGTATGTGCACATATGGCAGGGTGCAAGAGAGGCTTTACATCCCATCATACGTGCATGTACGTCCTGGTTACAGAGAAAAATCAGCTGATTTGCAAGGCACACTTAAGGTACACTTGTGATATACCCGTCGTTATATGACCTTACAGTGTTGAAAGCGATGTAAAACCCCAAATAAATAAATAAATAATATCAGACATGGGGCCTTTCAAAAAATAAGATACATAGCCAACATAAATAACCATATACTGTGTAATGCAATGCTGGACTGGATCCTATATATGCGTACATCCACAAAAAAATTTTAAAATTAAAAAACTATGCCTCACAAAATCCGGCATTTTATTTGTAAAGAGGTTTATCACCCCCTGGAATCCTGTACTGTGAGGAATGATTTTTTCTGATGAATACTGATTTTTTCTGATAAATTACTGATTTTTTCTGATGTAATTTTGAAGTAAATACATGAGTTACAATATAAATAACACACATATGGCTGAAATTTATATTTTGCATACCTATAACCTCTCTCTGGTGATTATCAGTGTGTATATTGTCACCATGAACCCTTATACTTACCATTGTATGTGTTATCTTAGCATTATATGGAATTCATATTGAGTGCTGTGGAATGTGCTGTAAAAATTATAACTAAATCTCCCCTTTCAATTGGATTTTGGCAAAAGCATGTTCCTATGTAGGTTAGCAAATGTTAATGCACCATTTAGTTAAAAGTTATTACAAAATAATAAAAATTAGGACATAGAATAGGTAAATATAATCCGGATACAGAATATGAAGTTGGCAAACTCACTGTACCGATTTTTTATGCTTAATGTACAGATTTTTTATGATAATTTTTTTGATGTGTACTGATTTTTTATGATTCTATATACTTATGTCTTGCAACCCAAGGAGAATAAAATGAAATGTTATTACCATAGAGTTAAAATGTGTCCCTGAAAGATGCAGTGGACCATCACTCTAAATGCCATGTTGGTTTGCCAATGATAATGTGGACATTTGTTGATGTGAATGGACAGAACAAATATAAAACTGGAAGTTATTATTTTGTAATTCATCAAAGTATCACAAAAATTTAAAAAGTGCCCACATAAATGATTTTAAGAAAGTTATTATTTGTTCCACTACCAACACCTGCCAATGTACTAAAAGAGAAACTGGCAAGTGCAGATTCACTGGGTAAATAAGATATATTCAAAACACTGTTCCACTACTACCTCCAGGCAACATAGAGAAAAATCGGGTTCACCGGATGTTGTCACTGATATTATGATGATGATAATGATATGGATGCAATAAAGTATAAAAGTAGAAAAAGGTAGAAAAACCAGCAGCACTGAGAGAAGAAGTGAAAGCAGAAAGTATAGAGGTTCATGCATTAACATGAAAGAAAAAATGTAAGCTTTTTTGTTTTCTATCATCATAAATTATGAAAAGCTAATTTAATAAATGCTATAGTTTGTAAGAAGAGTTGTTTTAAAGGAGATATAAGGCAAAAACACAAAATCTGCTATTTTATGACCCCAGTTTGACCCGTACAGGGGGGTCGGGGGATAAATATGACGGACTATCTATACTTTCCACAGACTCTTCCCAATACCTCTTAATACATTCTAAAGCTGTAAAACCAATAATAAAGGAGATATAAGGCAAAAACACAAAATCTGTTCTTTTATGACCCCAGTTTGACCCATGGTGAGTTAGGGTGTAAATCTGACCGGCTTCCCAATACCTCTTAATATATTCTAAAAGCAATACTCAAGGAGATATAAGGCAAACTGTCAAAGTCTGCCATTTTATGACCCGAGTTTGACCCCTACAGCGGGTGGGGGTGGAGGGGGGTATTTGACTTGCTTTTGAGACTCTCCACATATGGTTTCCTACAACCTCCCAATACATGTTATGGCTCTAAATGCAATACTTAAGAAGATAATAGGGGGTTCATATGAAATTTAAGCTTTCTGATTGGTACCTTTGAGAAAATTGCTCATAAATCGGTCAGTTTTCATCAGATCACTCCCAAAATATAATCAGCTCCCATTTTTGATAGTATCAACATGTTAATGAAATTACAAGCCTCTGCAGTTAGTAGATTTTGCTAAGCAGCAATGATGGGTTGGTGGACCCAAAGGAACTATTTTTTAATGAAGTGAGCTTGGTAAAGATCAAAGGTCAAATTTGAGCATTTCCCATGCCTACGGTATACAACTGCCAAATATGGTTTGAAAGCTTCCAATAGTAAGGGAGATATTCAAGGGAGACCATAATGCGGAGGTGGCAGTGACAGTGAGGAAACTGAAGTAAAACAAATAAGTGCCTTTTCAGGGATACTTAATTATCCTTCTGCAAGATACAATTACTTCCACCAGGCGGTTATATTTTTGGTGCATTTGTCTGTCTGTCTATCTCTCTGTTCATGATAACTCCTAAGTAATAAACAGATCTTTGTGATTTTTTATGTGGGTTGGGCCTGGCCAAAGGACAAATTGATTCAATTTTCAGATCTTTCAAAATTTTTATGTGCGTAGGGCCTGAAAAAGGGAAGAAATTTCGGGAAAGATCTGGATCATATTCTGAATACCCAAAAGTCCCAAGGTCCGATTTTCAATTATTATGACTTTCCGCCTGACAATACTCCAGAAGTAATAACTGGATTTACATGATTTTTTATGTGCATACAGCCTAGCCAAAGAAAGAAGTGAATTAAGTTTGCAAAAGATCTGAATCATATTCTGGATACAAAAAATTCTGATTTCTTGGAAATGTCACCTGGTAAAGGTCTGCGCTCTATGAGTGCTTTCTTGGTTTCTGGGTTTTCTATTTGAACTTAAACACAACATGGATGAGGTTCCAGTATTCTGAAACTCTTTAGTTTTGAAAATTGACCACAGGCTGTTTATTGCAAATTTTACAGTTTATATTGGAGCCCAAGACAAGGTCAGGTCTATAATCGATTCACAAACACAGAAGAAAATAGCTTTCCACTTTTGCTGTTCCAGTTTTATTGTTTGAATAAAACTTCCACAGGCTTCCTACCTATGACCCTGCATTTTTATCTAATGTGATTGGTATTGTTGCAAATGTGATCGAAAACAACACCTATATATCAGAAAATAAGTCAGGGTAGGGGATAAAATATGAGGAAATGAAGCAACATATCTTGTACAGAGAAAATATTACCTTTAGACAAGGGATGGTTATATTAGTGACATAATTAAATAATTAGAGCATCAGCAGATACATTGCTGCATCAGTAAAAATCTGTACAGTAAGCAGAAAAAATCAGTACATTTGAAAAATTGCATCAGAAAAAATCTGTACAGTTAAAAAGAGTTGCACTTCATTAATATTCAAGGCATTACATGATTTTAATGATATTTTTGGATGTTTTACCTATCTTGTATGATAAATAAAGGCATCTTAAAATGTAACAAAGTAGCTATAAATTGATAAGAAAGAATTTATTACAGTAAAATAAACATTTTCTTTCATACATGTCTTTCCAAAGTCAAATATTGATGTACTTTATATATTTCAAATACTCAACCATTAGCCTTTCTTCTACATCATCAAGAGAGGAAGTTAGGCAAGGTCAGCAGCATCTTTTATTACACCATTTGTGGTTTTAAATGTCACATTTTCTTGTTTATATGTTGAAAGACATGCACAGTGTTATGTTTACATCAGAAAAAATCAGTAATTTATCAGAAAAAATCAGTAATTCATCGGAAAAAATCATTCCTCACAGTACAGGATTCCAGGGGGTGTTTATGATTAAAATAACATTATCTTTGACGTTGGCAAAATATTACAGTATCAGCTTCAAGCGTAGTTTAAGAAGAAAGAATTTGAAATAACTTGTATGATAATTTATGCATGTACATATGTCAGATCCATTGCTATATTTAGTTAAACTCGGACAAAAGTTAATCTGATTGGTTAGACCGAAAACCAGCCCACTTTCTAAATAAATTGGGCCGATGGGGACAATTTGACCCTTTGATTTTACATATGAGTTAGCAATCCTCTGTTAGCGGAATTTTGACCATAATTACATTCTTTGATTGATACATAAAATATTATAACTTGTGAAAATAAATAATATTAATATTAGTATAGTTTATTAGAAAATGGAGAGCTGTGCAGTCAGAAAAAAAAAGAATCTCTGCGCTCTTTGTGGGGGTTTATTGTGGAAAGACTTCAGTCCGACATTACATTCTGTGAATTTTATGATACAATCTTAAAAATTTATTTAAAAAAAAAAAAAAATAAAACAGGAAATATTGAGGAAGACATAGTCAACTAATTTGCTTGGCCTTTACTGGAGATTCAATTGACGATAATAGGAGATAGTTCAGCTTTAATACCATATAAATCTTTAATTATCTGCTATTCTATTGTTAAGAAGATAATATAAGATTAATAAGATTTACCAGGAGAGCAGTAACACTTGAATCCATTTGTTTGGTCCAAACATATACCATATTCACAAGGTTTATTCTGACATTCGTTTACGTTCACTTCGCAATGGTCTCCCTCGTAACCATGGTTACAGTCACATTGGTAAGATGTCTTGTTGCCAATACATGTACCTCCATTTTCGCAGGGATTAATTTCACACAAATTGGCAGCCTCTTTTTCACACGTGGTACCATAATAACCTGAAAAGTAACATTTGATAAAACTCAGTAAGATAATTAATTCGTTAGTTAATTGGTAGTTTTTAAAGTTTCGTTATTTTATACAGTTTATAGTGTTCAAACTAAACTCAGTGTTAGTTACAGAAGATCAGTATAGACACTGATAGAAAAAAAATGGAAGGAATCACTAACATGAGAGTAAAGTGACAATGATTGATTGATTGATTGATTGATTGATTGATTGATTGATTGATTGATTGATTGATTGATTGAGTGAGTGAGTGAGTGAGTGAATGAATGAATTTGCTTTAACCAGTACAAGCAGATACTGCAAAACTGGGCATCCACATATGTTTGTTGTATATGATTGAGGAATCCAAAAGGAGGTTAACCCATATGAGGTCATTATGCTTGATAAGAGATGAAAGATACGGAGGTCAGTTCAGATTTATTGCTTTAGGCATCATTCAGGTCATTCGAGTGGGAAAATTTGTGATAACTAAAATGAGCTCCGCCCATTTTATTTACTTAATCTTGAAGGCTAATAGATCTGTTTTTACCAAAGAGAAAAAATTACTTAAACTTTATAAGCATGAGAAAAATGTAATCTTTTTTATATCTTTCATCTTTCCACTGATATTTCAGTACTAAAGAAATGAACAATGGTTGAGGTTTCAATACAAATTTTAAAATAAAATATGTGATTTCTGTTATTTTCTTAGTTTTTGTCACGTAACTTACTTACTCAGAAATCAGGATATATGTCGATCACTTCAGTACTTACTTGCTTACCAGGAAGCTACCACACAAATAGAAAAAAGTATGTTCTAGTAACTTTAGGTAAGTGAAGGAAGTTGTGAAACGACCACCCGAACGTGGGAAATGTGGAGCAAGTGTAGCTCATTCAAGAATGGTGTAACATGACTGAACATATTCACCCTGCACACAAAGTGAGGGATTTTAGACTCTCTAGAGTCTATTAATGTGTATCCTTGTTATGTGATACAGCCTGTAGTTGCAGTAGTCCAGGCAACTACTGACCATGACATTAACCACTATCACTGATGTTTCATGGGTGAGACACCTGAGTATTCTACAAGATAATACAAAGTGGCTTAATAATAAAGTTCTAAGTCATGGTTATTGACACCAAAGACACAATATCAGTTAACACAAAGCGAATCCCATTTAGACTAATTTTCCAACATGTATGTGACTAGTAGACTATTTATTTATTTGGATTTTTTAATCACTTTCAATACAGTACAGGCCATATCACGATGGGTAGTTTTATATGGGCAGAGGAAACCAGTACATACAGTTGGTCAAGGTTCTGTACTGTAAACTGCCGACTAATGGCAAGCAACATCTTTCCTACATAGGGTCCGGGGTTTGAACCACAGAACTCAGAGTCGGGAGGTGAGTGTGTTACCACTGTGCCACCATTCTCTGGGACTGGGAGGTGTCATCAGCATAGAGTACAGATTTTTAGTTAAAATGAACAGAACGTCTTTATTTCTGGACAAATTTTGAACATTTTTTACCATATTCTTCACATTGAAGGGGGGCTTGTTGTCTAAGCCTATCACATTTGATGGCTTTGGTATATATGGACCTTTGGGCAGGAATTTCATATATCAAGTTATGTGACAATGCAAAAAGGTCTTTTATCTTTACTTGTCCTAAACACAAGGGTCCGGTATCACAAAGCCCCCTTCTGAAATGACCTCCTTAAGTTTAGGAAGATCAATTTCTTTCCTTTTGGAAGACCACCTCAATTTAAATTTAAAGTGTCCTCACCAATGGGACTCCTTAGAATTTAAGGTGGGAAGAAAACTTATGAAACATTCCTTGGAGGACATTTCCTTAAAATTAACTTAGGTTCTTTGCTGCCTTAAAATTTAAGACTTTCCTTGAAATTTCAAGGTCTCCTTTAATGAGGGAGGCTTTGTGAAACTGAGTTTTATTAAATGAAGGGGAATTTTAAAGAAAACCTAAACTTTAAGGTCACCTTTATCTAAGGGACCTTTTGTGAAACAGGGCCCCAGAAATAAAGTTCAAATCACTGTTTTTATTATTCCCTTAAATATGTTTTATACATTGAAAAGTTATTTTACAGAACTTCTGCTCGTTTCTTTGGCATTAAAATCCATACAGAAATGGCGGAGAAGGTTTAAGTTTCAACACTGCACTTTATACATTCACTGGTTGCCCTTATGAAGGGTTCCAGAAACATGCAGCACTCCTGTAAGTCTGTGATTTATATTAACAGTGTCAATTGGAAACATAAACGTGTCAAGATAAGGCGGTTATATTGTACGAGAAAATAGAAATATCTCATGTCCTTTACCAGTTTTAGGGAGACCACTAATTGCCCAAATACATGCAATGTTTAGTTTTGCTGTTTTCACACTGTTCTAATGAAGCCATTTTTGCCGTGCACATTGCTATAAAGTGCAAAAACTATGACATTCGGCATTGGGTAATTTGTATTTAAAAAAATTGATACTAAAATTTAGTGATACCCATTCAAATTGTCCTGAAAAGAAACCCAATTCTAATTCTAATCCTTATAGTACTTTTATAGTGCTTAATCTCTGTCTTAAAGACAGAATCTAGGCGCATAATACAAAAAAGCAGATCTATAATCATACACCCAGACACATAGCAGGGGTCAGCGACATACAGAAAGGCCAAACAAAACCCAGAAACTAGGGCGGGCAAGCTCTTTCTGAACAAGTAGAGAGAAGTGGCTGAACATCCCAAAAATATCAACATTCGGAAACATGTCCTCATTGTCTGAAACTAGTTAATGCGTTGTCTTTTCAATAGTATTAGCTGGAATTGGGTCCTTGACAAAAATTGTCTTAGATACTTAAACTTTTGTAAATCATTGTGACATTAATTGGAATGTAGCTGTTTTCTTGCTAGATTTAGAACAAGTATTAAGAGGCTGTTCCACTTTGGCGGATCGTTCAGGAGCAATTTCGGAGATATTTTTTTCTGGGACAAATCTTCTTCAGGGTTCTACAGGAGTATTTAGGATGCATTTCTGTGTATCCACGATTGTGGAGAAACTTTTTGGTTTCTAGAAGTGCAATGGGCCCATAAGTAAAATATATCTTAACATGTCATACCCATGTTTCACTGTCATGGGTTTACACCGAGACCACCCTGATTATGTAATGTTGTGCGTCATTTTATTGGTTATATAACTTATATTTACATTTGTAAAGGTGAAAAAATAAAAATAACTGTGATGTTAGACACACATCCCCAACGGAAAAAAAATATTTCAAAGGCTATGTGAGTAAGCATTTAAGGAATCAAAAGGCTACTGGACCCACCACAACTGTACAGGCTTTAGTGACTAACATTCCCCTTACCGAATCACAGAGGCCCAAGGATGACCATTTATCAATGTCCACAAGGTTCTTTAGCCTGCCACTAGGCATAAGATATAATGACAGAAGACCGTCTTTTAATGGACATCCAAGCCACCATGTATATATGTAACTGTGATGTTCTTAGGTAAGTGGGCCTCCCACTGGGGCCGATTTCACAAAGGGGCTTAAGTCTAGATTTATACTTAAAATTAAGGCTTTGGTCTTAAATATATGTTAAGTTTGTGGTCTTAGACTTAGCGGATTTCATAAAGCAGCTAAGTCCATGAAATTGCTAAGTCAGTGAACTTAACTTTAAGTCTGGGAAGTAATGTGCTTAAATTTTGTAAAGAGGACTTAAATGTGGCCGCCATAAACTTTTCTCCACTCCAAATTTGAAATGGCTGTAAATAAAGTGTAGTTATACAGAACACCTTGCTGAAGTAGTCTTTAGCAAGTTTATATGATGTAACAAGGTTTTCTATTTCAAAACAGCACTTATCCTTAGATAACACACATCAAATGAAGGATATAAAAGGTCATATGACACAGAAAACCACTGTTGTTATTTGAAAAGCTTTGACTTAGCTAAGCCACGTTTTGTGAAATCCATATAAGTCCCAGACCAAGCTAAGACCAAAGTCTTAGATTTAAGTCCAAGGCTTAGCCAATAAAGGGACTTAGTTTAAGTCCTTTAGAGAAATCTGCCCCTGGATCATAGTGGAAGATCATATAAGATATCTTGCAAATGTGAACCCAGAATTAAGGTATTTTTAAGGAATTAAAAAGTGCCTTCTTTGCAACCAAATGGAGTAATTTAAGAGTTAGGTAAATGACATTAGCTGCTGAGTGTGGGAGGGGGAGGTGGAGTTGTCAACCTCTTGGATCAAATAACAAGATTCAACAAAACTCCGGAACAGATTAAACAAATGATATAAAATGGTACAAAAAATGTTACAAAATGTCACACAATTTATTAGCATGGCTGACATTGCATGGTAACAGGGATTTTGTCGATGGTTAAGTTATTTTGTTTTTGAATAGAGGTCTTCAGTTTTAATGTAAATAGGGGAAAAGAGCATCAAATTGTAAGCAGTCTTAACTTCTGCTAAATTATACTGAGATATTTGGTTTGTTGAAAGTGAATAATAATTCTTATAAATGGAATATTTTAAAACTTTTATTTTAAACTAAATGATGATAAAACTGAATGTTTTTTGTAGGTGGGACCTGACCAAATAAATGGCCAAAAATTATTCAAAATAACCCCTGCTGGAGGTGTGCATTCTACCAGTGCTTACTAGTCTATTAATGAATAGTAGAGGTTTCTAGCTGGTCACACTTACCTTCACTACATATGCACTTGTACACAGGCCCCCTTGAGTCTTCACCTAATGCATAACACGTGCCATTATGCAGACATGGGTTACTATAGCAACTGCCTTGGTAGTTGCAATACTCTCCAATGAAGCCATGGCAACAAGAACAAGTGAAGTTTTCCTGATAAAACAAATCAATCTTAAAAATGAATTAATTGCTAACATCCATTACTATAAGTATCATGCATATTTTTCTTTGATAATACATCCTTTCACTTATTTAGCTTTCCCATGTACTGTGTGAAGTATTAGAAATGTGTTTTCTATTTCGAATAGGAGACTCCTGGGCCCGTATTCACGAAAGGTCTTAGCCAGGGCTTAGGCTTAAAGTTGAGACTTTTGTCTCAAGTTTCTGCCCAAACACTGCTAAAACCCTTGTCTTAGACTTAGTGGTATTCACAAAGAATTTAAGACTGGTCTTAGGCTTAGCCAAAGACTCAACTTTAAGACTGGTTGGTAGTGGGCTTAAATTTTGTAAAGAGGATTTAAATATGGCCGCCATAAACTTTTCTCCACTTCAAAATTTTAAGGGGCTGTAAATAAAGTATAATTATACAAAACACCTCACTAAAGCAGTCTTTGGAATTTTATATGTGGTAAGAAGGTTTTCCATTTCAAAACAGTACTTTTTCTTAGATAAAATACATTAAATGAAGGATATATGTCACCAATAGTATAGTTTGAATAGAAAAGGAAAGGTCACATGACCCAGAAAACCACTGTGGTTATACGATAATCTTGGACTTAGCTAAGTCACCCTTTGTGAATACGGTTTTAAGACAAAACTTAGCTGAGACAAAATCTTAACTTTAAGACCACATTTAAGCCTAAGACCTGGCTAAGTCTAAGACCTTTCGTGAATACCGGTGTAAACTCTGAAAATATACCCCCCCTTCATTTTATACCCGGGTAGATTCTGGGGGACCTCTGGAATCTACCCCGGGGTAGATTCTGGTAGCCTCCCAGAATCTACCCCGCCCTCCCAGATTATCCCCCCTCTACTTAGTTAATACATGTAACTGATAATTTATGTGACTGAGTATTTAAGCTTTTTAAAATTGGTCACTGAGAAATGAATTCATGCAACATTTATATGATTTGCACAGCTGTTTTTGCAAATAATTTGTCATTGAAAGTCTGTAATTCGCATTTCAGTATATGCAATGGTAATAGTTGAGCCAAGTTATTAGGTAAAAATTGGTTAATAGTGAAGTGATTGGGTATTAGCATGGGTTATTCTTGTTTTTCAACAGAGACACTGTTAGGCTGTTAAATTGATGGAACCTATTTTTATATACACTGAGGCCCAGCTTCATCTAATCCCAAATTATGAAGGAACAACAGGACTTTTGATATACACTGAGGCCTTGTTTCAACTAATCCCAATTTATGAAAATAAAGAATAAGCAGGCTTTTGATGTACACTGAGGCCCCAGCTTCAACTAATCCCAATTTATGACATCAAACGAATAAATAGACTTTTGATGTACACTGGGACCTAGCTTCAACTAATCCCAATCAATCAAATCAAAAGGATAACTACACTTGTGTTGTGTAAAATGAGGCACTTTGTCCACAAATTTTAATTGGTAAATTCAAAGGAATAACTAGAATAGCTGATTCCTGTCACAAAAAGATCAGTTATATGAATCAGTGGCATAAATACTATTAAGTGGTAATAAAATAAACTGTTATTAGAATGAGGGGTTTGCTTACAAGTGTATGTTAGCACATCATTTAACCCCAGTACTATCAGTTCTCATAGTTCAAAAATGGATGATAATTGTATGCAGATCTTTTGAACTATTTCAAATATTTAGTATACAGAGAGTATTACACAAATCAAATCTATTACACAAGATGTAGCACAGAGCCTAAAAAGGCTTCTAATTCAATTTTAAAAAAAATTGTATAGAAAGTTTGAGTATTTTGTTGTATGCAAACCCAAAAAAGTAAAACCATGTATCCATATACAGTGTACAAAGCTGTCTAAAGGTTAATTTTACAGTTTAAATAGCATTAATATTCCTTTTATTGATATTCTAAAACTCTATGTTACTAATCACAAGGGGGGTAGATTCTGGGAGGAGGGGGTAGATTCTGGTGGTGTTCATAATCTACCCCCGGGATATACTTTGGAATCTACCCCGGGGTAGATTCTAGACCCTCCCAGAATCTACCCGGGTATAAAATGAAGGGGGGTATAATCTGGGGGCTTACACCGGCCCTGATCTAAACAGTATATTTACATTCTACATGCTTTGAGCATCAAAACAGTAACAAAGTCGTTTGACTGTTTATGGGTGGAGGAACATACTGTGTAACCACATGGGGAACATAAAACAAGCATCAAGGTTCCACTATGATAAATCTGCTGACCAAACATTGATTAGGATAGATAGTAGTATGTAAAATTAAATATAATTAGATCAGGGCCGGGATTCACAATAGGTCTTAAGCAAAAATTGTCATAACTTTAAGAGAAAAGTCTTAAATTTGCAAGAATTTTGTCATAAAGTTAAGACTTTTTTTGCTTAGACAAAATGAGATTCACAAAAGATCTTACACAAAAATTTGTCTCAGATTTTGTCATAACTTTAAGACCACTGCAGGGCAGACTAAAGACAATTTTAAAATATTCCATTGCATGTATTTACATATTACCCTTTGTTATGCCAACAAAATAGATACTATGAGGATCTATACTTCCTATAAAAGTAATTTCTGTGGATTGTAATAAAAATTTACATCATTTAATTACCTATAAATTTCCACATTTTATCTTCTTGTGGTAAAAATAATGTCATAAAAATGGCTGACTCACAATAAAACATAAAGACTACTATTTTTACATAATTTTACAAAAAAAAGTAACAAATCTGTTTTATAATTTTGAAGAGCATGTTTGGTGTATTTATTGATTTAAAATGTTTTTGTTTTACTACAATTTGTTAATTTGAATTCAAAATAGTTAAGACTTTTTGCACAAATTTTGTCTCAGCTAAGATTTTGCTAAGCATTTTTTGTGAATCCCAATTTAAGAGAAATCTTAGCTAAGGCAAAAGTCATAACTTTAAGATTTGTCTAAGCAAAAAAATTGCCTAAACTTAAGATCTTTCGTGAATCCCGGCCCAGATTAAATTGGGTTACATATAAATTTACTTGCAGTACATCTGTTTTAGATTAGCTCAAATCAGATATGGTAATCTTATTTTCAGTGTTGTGTTAACACATCTGCTATACACTGGATTAAATTACATTTAAACACATATTGGATAAAAATCTTTGGATAATTTTATATCAAATTACAGCACTTGCAGTACAGTACTCAAACATCTGCCTTGGATCAGGTCCTATTAGATGAGATTAAATTTGATTACACCAGATAGGTTCACCTGATGTGTGGTGCTTACACATCCGTTTAAACTCAGATCAAATTAGACTGGCCCAGATTAGACCAGACTAGATCTGCTTAGATCAGATTGACTAGATTAGATGACATCAAATAACTTCACCTACAGAGCAATCCCCACTCATCTATTATATTAATAAATTAGATCAGATTAGACAAGACTAGATAATCTTCACTGCAGTGAAGTGCTTCTCACATATACCTTAGATCATATCATATGATAGTAAACTAGATTAGATAAGACAAGACATGCCCTCACCTGTAGAACATTACTCACACATCTACCTTTGTCCCAGCAGGGTGTGGGCTGGCCTACTGCTGAACACTTGTTGTCCTTGACAACCACCATGAGACGCAGGCCGAATTCACAGAGGTACAGGTTGTCATCGGTGTGAGCTGTGAAAACAGAAGTCTTAATTGTAATATTGGTTTCATTTTGGTACAATATGTAGATGAAAAACCTGTTTGAACTTGCTATATGTAAATTTGGTAGATTTGTTTGAGAAATATGCACAGTTCTTCAGAGGTTTAGGAGGTACCAAGTTTGGTATCCAACCACTGGCTGTCACCTCTGTACGAGTACAACTCCCACAAGTAGCAAAATCCCCAGGGAATTTCCAAATATGACCCTGGCTGTTGAACGGGAGTTAAAATGGTAACTTTGCCCTTCATACAAATATGCAGTGACTCAAGAAGAACTAGCTATAAAAAGACTTTTCACAAGTAATGCTATGTGAATTAATCTTGAGGAATATTTTAAAGGGTGATGTTGCATTTCCTACTTAAAATATAAAACTGGCATATGACCAATTATTAAATACAACTCACCAATTACAGACTGATTGATTGATTGCTTTTAATACATTGTCATATCATTGTATTGCATTGAATATATCTCCTTTTCTACAGGACTCGAGTGAACCTGAACCAAACGAGTACAGACTAAGCTTCAGTGACTGTCATTCCACAAACTGAAAGAGTCTTGGGCTGACCCCCAGATAGCAAGACTCTGTAGGGCCACCGCTGGCCCACTGGCGGCATAGCTGTCGGTCCGACGTTGGCTGCAGGCGGTGGCCAGCCGTTGGCGTGACCGGCTGATAGGCAGTGGTCCACCGTTGGTAGCCGACAATACGGTTTTCTGATGGACCTTCAGTGGCCCACTGTCGGCAGCCAATGATAAGCTTTTCTATTGGCCCACCAGTGGCCCACCTTCAGTAGCCGACAAGGTTGACTGGTGGTCCACCAGTGGCCCACTGTTGGGTGCCATCAATGGTGGTTCTCTGGTGGCGTGACCAGCTGATAGACAGTGGCCCACTGTTGGCAGCCAACAATAAGGTTTACTGGTGGCCCATCAGTGGCCCACTGTTGAGTGCCAACAGTGGTGGTTCTCTGGTGGCGTGACCAGCTGATAGACAGTGGTCCACTGTTGGCAGCCAACAATAAGGTTTACTAGTGGCCCATCAGTGGCCCACTGGCTTTTTGGCCGGTGGATGTGTCGGTCTGACATTGGCAAGCCACTGGTAAAATTTTACTACCACTATAATATAGCATCAGCCAATCAGATTGCAGCATGCAGTTATGTGGCCATTGTTTAACAGAAAGCAAATAATTGACAGATTGTGGGTGGATTTTAGTTAAGGGAATCCCTGATAAGTCACATGACCAAACATAAACAATGGTGGAACAGTATCTTAGGATGATATGTTCCATAGTCAAATAATAAAATTATAGTGTTCAGAAACAACTTTTCTTACTGTGAATTTCTAATGAGAATGTTATTTTTATGTCTAAAATTGTTAAATAGTTAGTTAAAAATTGTGGGCCCACTGAAATATGATTTTTAGACATACCATAATAAATAATTTTTTACTAAGTGTCTCAATATCCCCTATTATTGCTCGCCGCAATCTTGAATCAAAAGCCACCATTGGCCCACCGTTGGCCCAACCTTGGCAGCCTGAGTTTTGGTTGGCAAGCCTTCATTGGGCCAGCGTTGGCATGGGTAATTCGGCCACTGATTGGAATATATTTCAAGGGTAATTCAGCCACTAATTGGAATATGTTTCAAGTGTAATTATTCCTTTCAACTTAAGAAACTTTATATTTTATCGGACACATACATATTGCAGCCAGTGGACCAAGGGTCGTCCAGTGGTGGCTACACCTCAACCCCAATTAATAGGGTTTTGATTGAATATCATATTTTTCTCCTGTACATGTTTTATGGTTTGTTTACAGGGGAAACTTTCACTTCTGTTAACTTTTCTGTGTAATTATCAGATGATTTTATTGATTAGATCTAAAATCCGGGTGGAAATTAGAAAATTCCCATCAGTGGCCCATCAATCATAGCTTATATACCACTGATATAGTTGGTGGGCTGCCAGTGGTAAATCTTGGAAGAAATTTGTGGCCCAAGAATGGGAAGAAAAGAAATATATATTAAGGCAGAGATGTGACATCTGTTATTTAAAAATGTTGGTGTCTCGGTGATATACACACACATACATAAAGTATCCAATTACTTTGCCGTCTGTGGGCCACCGGTGGGCCAACAGTATGTGTACCATGCTGGCAGAAGGTGGACCACTGATGGACCACCAGTGGCAAATCTTACAATTTTTTCATGTAATAAAATTCAGAACAGCTACTTTTGGAAAGTAATTCACTTGAAACAAATGAATTTAAGCCAAGACAGCCTCTCTTCAAGATCTGTCAAAACAAATGCTGTTCAGCAGAGCTTGAGGTGTAGCCACCAGAGGACCACCATTGGTCCACCAACTAAGTATAGCTCTTACAGATGATAATTGCATGTGTCAGACAAAAACAAATTCTGCGATAGTTTTAGGTTTCATCAAAAAAACAAATTAATATCAAAAGGAAAAAATGAAAATATCTTTCTTTAACCTTCACTAAAAATATATATATATATGTGCCACCAGTGGCCCACTGGCTGCCCATCATGGGTCATGTACTACTTATGTAGTGGGTGGACCATTGATGGACCACCTGTGGCAAATATATAAGCAAGTAATATATAAAGTAATAAAGTGGAGAAAAGACTGACTGAGCAAAATGAAGGAATACAGAATAAGTTTGTTAATAAATGACATTAACTTATGTTAAGTGAAAGAAAACACACATTTTATCTAATTTTTCCCAGGATTTTACACCAGTGGGTGTAGGCTGGTACCTGAGCTACAGCCACTGACTCTGGTAGTTGGTGGGATAACTGTGGGCCACGCAATGTATTTATATTTTGAAATAATATGTTTTTAACATTGAATATTGTTAAATAATATGTCAGAAAACCGTATTTGAGGTTGCTTTTGAAGTTGTTTATAATGCTTTAAAATTTTGAAAAAAAATGCAGTCAGTGGGCCACCAGTGGCTCAGTGGTGGCCCACAAGCTATATTTTGCCACCCATAGCCAACGGTGGCCCACTAGCGTCTTGCTATCTGGGCCATGTATCAATGTCACTGAAGCTGTTTAGCCAGCCACTGGGAATAGGACCCAATGACAGAGGACTGCCATTGGAGACATTGTACAAGTCACTACCTCTTAGGGGCTGGTTTCACAAAAGGACTTAACCTTGACTTAGACATAAGTTAAGAGTTTTGTTTTGAATTCAGTCTAAGTCTGTGGTCTTAGATAATTCTAATATTTGGGTTCATAGAAAAGTCTATCTGGGAGTGTAAACTTTTGTAAACAAAGAGTTAAATATGGCCGCTATAAATTTTTCATCCACTTCAAAATTTGAAATGCTTGAAAGTAAAGAATAAGCAAAAAGAACACCTGCCTTAATTAGCCTTTGGACATTTTTATGTGGCTACAAGGTTTTCCAGACCCCAAATAGCATTTTTACAAAGATGAGGAAATATGTAACCAGTATTTTTTTTACTTGAAATGAAGGGTCACACATAGAAAACCACTATGGTTGTTTCACGAGCTTGAACTAAGCTGTGTCTCTCTTTCTGAAATCCATTTGAACACTTGTCAAATTCAAAATACTCAGGTGTAAGTCCCTGACTCAGTGTGGGCTAAGTTTATAAATCCTTTCCGGTGTTGAAACTACGGCCATTTAAATAATGAAACACATTTCATCTGTTCTCACAATTTTTCCCAAACTGACAAGTCACGAAGTATTGTGAAGTCTTCCTTCACTACTTATGGCATGTTAATCATAGCAATCCAGTTATTTAGTCACGCAATCTTATCCCATTTCTTATGGAATAGCATGGCAGTTATTATTGACTATTTTCAGCTGAGAGATAAACAAAATACATTGGTTTGTTAACCTTGGATAGATGTGCAATTTAGATTAATTAGAAAACTCTATTTTCATGTGCTGTCACGATCTTGTAAAATAATCAGATACTTGAGAAAGACACTGTCATAGTGTGAACATGTTTTTTGAAGAAATTGTGCTACTTGCTAAAAGTAAGACATATATTAATTTCTGTTTACATGTATGCAGTTTTAGAGCTGCAATTTGTGACCAAGTTTTTCATGTTTATTTTATTTTCCTGTATGCAATTTTTTAACATGACTTCTAAAATATATAGATGGCCTATCCAGATCATATATTGACTAGATACTGCGGGCTTCAGTACCAGAATGGTTGGTGGCATAAGCCTTAGGCTGGCATAACAAAACCCAACCCCCAGATATAAGCTCTTCTTGACAGAAATCCACTGTAATCCAACCTTTTTGGCTAAGTTGTGCCAAACACCCTATTTCCTATTCCTCTATTTGGAGATAAAAGGACCATAACCGTCCCCCTCCCCAATAGGCCTTGATTTTAACAACCCAGCTGGCATAATATATTGGTTAAATTGAATTTTAGCCCTGGGGCCGATTTCACAAAGGGACCAAGGATTTCTAAGTCTGTGGTCTTAGACTTAGAGGATTTCACAAAGCAGCTAAGTCCATGAAATTGCTAAGTCAGTGGACTTAACTTTTAAGTCTGGGAGGTAGTGGGCTTAAATTTTGTAAAGAGGACTTAAATATGGCCGCCATAAACTTTTCTCCACTTCAAAATTTGAAATGGCTGTAAATAAATTATAATTATGTAGAACACCTCACTAAAGTAGTGTTTGGGAAGTTTATATGTGCTAACAAGGTTTTCAATTTTAAAACAGCACTTATCCTTAGATAAAATACATTAAATGAAGAATATGTGGCATCAATATTATATTTTGAATAGATACAAAAGGTCACATGACACAGAAAACCACTGTGGTTATATGATAAGCCTGGACTTAGCTAAGTCACCTTTGTGAAATCCATTTTTCTAGCTAAGACCAAAGTCTTAGATTTAAGTCCAAGACTTAGCCAAAAAAGGGACTTAGTTTAAGTCCTTTAGTGAAATCGGCCCCTGCAGTAAATCCAGGTGGTTTATCAAATAAAACTGCACATAACAATGTCTGTCAAAACATGTATGCAAAACCGTGTGTAATACTAAGCCCCTTTTAACTGAATTATAAACTGACTGAATTGGAAACCTTTTCAAAACTGATGAATAAAGAAGAATGTTCCAATCACCACACCTGGGACAGAGCCTGATTATATCAGAAAGGTTTTTAACGTACTGAGTCTGATCCAGCAAGTATGAATTGGCCTTTAGGGGCTATGTTTAGCGATAGGATCAATATGTTAATGTTATGTTCCCAAATAAGGGGCTCTCAGAGTGATAGAATAAAAGAGTTTCCATTTGGGTTTAAATTAAGTACAATACAATATTTACAGTTGACAATCAAGTAACTCATTTTCTTAAAATGTTACTTATACCTAGGACACAATTTTCTGTTCTGGGGTCACCAGGTACAAGTGAAAGAGCTTGTGTACTTTTGGGACTTTTCAACATGATTCAGTGGGATTCACATATGGGGTAGAACAAGTTCAACACAACTCAAATCATGATTTGCAATCATTATGATTCTATTTTAAAATGTTTGAGAAACTTTGTAAGGCTTTCAGGAGTTGTATCATAATGTACCCACAGGAGAGACAGCGGTGGGGAATCCAGGAAAAAATGCCTCCTAGAAATAATGCTTTCTGGGAAAAAATGGTTCCAAGAAAAAATGCCCCCTGCATATTTTTTGACCAGGAAAACACGGCCTACTAAGAAAAAATAATCAGCAATAATTTAAAACAAAATTTACTTTTGCCACAAATAATAATAATAGGGGACAGTGTGACTTTACAGGGCAGCTCATTCTTCAGCTTGTATATCCAAGGTACAGTGTGTCCTTTTAAGGGCGAGCCTCGGTAGACCTTGTGCTGTTACAGATCACTTTTGTTTTGTTGTTTTTTTTTTGTCTCCAGACTTTCATGAATTGTGGCAATGGCTGTGTTTTGCAGAAGTTAAGCAGCGATGGGCTGCGTTAGTACTAGGATGGACTTTACCGATTCAGTGCACTACTCGTGTCTCTGATGGCTTGTTTTCTCACACAACTGCAGAGAAAAGTGTGACCGAGACAATAAGGCAATTGTAATGCAGTTTGTAAACTCATTAGCAAGAGATAAATCTGCAGGAACAATCAACGTTAATTGCAAATCTCGTGTCAAGTTGGCTTAATGCTGATTCCCTAAGGCTTTGTTAATGGGAAACAGTGGACTATTTACCAGAAATTGGATTGTTTACACGAAGATTGCACTTGGTAGACAAGTAAATAAACAAACAATCTGTACATTTAAACTTCAAGTGTCCATTGATTACCACTGCTTGGAACAAAGAAAACAAACTTTGCCAAATAATCTAACATTATCTTAGTAGAATTGCCAACAGAGATGTTTTTCATTTTTCAGTTCACAAAAAAAAAAAAATATTTTAACAATAATTTATTTTACAGGGGAAATAGCAGTATCTCTCCTTTGAATTGGTTTAGACCATGACTTCAGAGTCTCTTTTCAGTGCAGTGTCTCCACTTGACCTCCAAACTTGGCACACAGCTCAATTTGGCACATACCAGAACACAGAATACTTGATGACTGTTGGTTTAGGGGCGATAATACATTCTATTAAACAAGCATATAACCAGTCAATATGCATCTTACAAATTACTACATTTATGCCAGCAAACCTGAGTGGCTACATCTTGAATATATTGTTCACTTCCTGCTTGTGCCAATTTACGGTGTGTACTGAATTATGAAAGCAGGTAATAACTGTAAATAAACCTAAGTTTACTTACTGATAAAATAATGAATTCCAGCTCCAAGTTTAGGCACATTTATCACATCTGCTGTGTAGTTACTGGTTAGTTGACTGCCATTCGATGTATTACAAGCAACAAAATCTTCCTCGCTCACTTCAAATGGGCGGATAAGGAAACGGGTCTCCATTTTGTCACTGGCATGGAATCTGGAAAGAAAATATGAACAAGTGTTTAAAAAAGACTGGTCAAAAATAAAAATCTTCATGATTTGTTATTCTTCTATTCCTGTACAAATGTAACTTAGGTGTTTAGTAGACCAGTGGTTAGCAGGTGTGTGTGGGTTCAACTCTCACAAATGGCAATACTGAGGGTCTGTCCCAATATGACCATGGCTGTTGAGATGGGCCTAAAATATTAGTTTTGACTTTGCAAATATTACTCAAAGAATACTTACTTAAGAATACAAATTTTTACTCTTCAATAAGGTGTATTGCATGTATCCTGATACATTCTCATTTGGAAAAGGATCTTTCAAATCTTGAGCCATTTCTACTAATTTCATAAAGTGCAGTAATTGGATCTATGATGTTTTGACATTCTTCAAAGCTAGCATTCTGCAAACTACAAATATAACAGATTTTGGTCCTTTAAGGAAGCACACTTCTACATTTTTCATGTTTAGCCGGATTTGCACACTCAAAGAAGTAGAAGAGGTCCTCAGTGACATAATGGGTTCTTAAGTTTATCATCTCATCACAGGCTGTCACCTCTGTGTGTGGGTTCGAGTCCCACAAGTGGCAAATGCTGAGGACCCGTCCCAATATGTCCTGGCTGTTGAACAGGGTGTAAAACCACCAGCTTTGTCAAAGAAACAGGAAGATAAACTTTAATAACCTTGCATCAGCAAACTTACATTTGCAGAATGAACCTTCTGAGATGGAATGTACCTTCTATCAAATCACTAGATAAGGTATTGCTACTGAAGAGAACAAGGAATGGGGAGGACAACTGACGGGTAGAGACAAATTTGTCTATGGCTTAGCACAGTAAAGGTACAGTTAAATTGCAGTACATTACAGCAATCATTAAACTTGACTGGTGAAACAGAAACAGGCAGAATGACGCATAAATAGGAGGAAAAGATTGGTTACTTTAACAGAGTTTTCTTAAACATATGGTACCTAGTCATTATTAATATATTTAATATACATTTTATGTTTACATATGTACTAAAACTCTCACATGGCTGTTATCTAATGGATTGTATTACCTGTAAATTCACTTACCAACATTTAGTTCAGTATATAGCCATTATGTAACTATGTGAGTCTATCCTATAAAGTACAAGTTTTCTCTAAAACTACAGTAGTATCACTTGTTTGTTTCATAGTTATCCTGTTTCTCTTCTTAATACTAAATTTTTAGTAATTTTAACTTCTGGCCCCTCATCCAATATCAATAATTCTTATCTGGTCCAGTCCTTCCCTCTTTTAGAAATTCTTATAACTATTTCCCCTGTTATTCTTTTCCCTTGTGTAGTATAATCCCTCTTGGGGATTTTTCGCATTTTCACATATTCTGGCTTATCAGTTGTATCTTGAATTGGACCAACCTAAACATGTCAAAAAATTAACCTTCATAAAGATTTTACAAATACTCCTAACTCTAAATTCATTAAACTAAATTTAAGGCCACCTCAAACTCATCCAAACTTATGGTGACCTTAGGGTCACAGGTTTAAGTCTTGTAATCATTGGGGTGACCTTAGTTTCACCCCATTATTATTAAAAGTATTTACTTGCTTTAAGGTGGCCTTATGCTCACCTTTTGGGCAAGTTCCAAACGTGGGTTTGTGACTTTAAGGTGGCCTTATAAATCCTAATTCATATGTTAAATTGTAATAAAGATTTTATAATAATTTCATAAATTCATTTCCATATGTGTTACTCTTTGTCCAAATTGTAAATAAACATTAGTGTATTACATGTTTATATAATCAAATGTAAATAAAATATATATTGTGCCCCATCCCTGCTTTTCAATTGTGTCTGGAACCTGAGGCAATGACGCATAAATAGGAGGAAAGGCAGAGGATCCGCAGTAAGTGGTGGGTATAATCAGTGACAACCCCACTGCCTGTGATATGTAGAAATTTTAAAATTTTATCTCTTGTCGTAGAAAATGGAATATTACAGGAAAAATAATGACACAGGATGGAAGAGTAATGCCTAAATGAGGGTACATGGAGAAAGTAGCCAGTACCACTTGTAAATCCATAGTGGTTGCAGTGACATAAGGGTATAACCTATCTTATCCTTGCGATTTCTACTTGGGTGGGGTTTTCTATTTAGAAGGTAATGGAGTTTGTTCACATAAATCAAATTGAAAAGGCAAGTGGAATATAATAGAGATTAAATTATATCGTTTTAAGCTAATCTGTGGGCTCTTTACAAACTAAATTTGAATAATGTTACCTATTGTTAGTATACAGCAAAATTTGGACCCAACACCGAGCATATAGTAACTTTCCTTTTGGAATGATTTTTTTATGCAATTGATTTGAGTTTAACATAAGTTTCAACACATTGTAATGTTCATGTCAAAATAAGTATTTGAGTTAATGAAGGAAAGCACTGTATACAAGTTGGTCAATATTCTTGACTGAAAACCTTCTGGCACCTACCTAATTGTCTACTTTGAGTAAGACCAGGGGCCGGTTTCACGAAGCCTCCTTTGGAAAGGACCTTCTTTAGTAAAGGAGTTTTTTCCTCTGGCAAGGCCACTTAAAATCTCCATTTCACAAAGCCTCTTTTAACTCTCCTTTCCAAAGGTTTTCCTTAAAACTTAAGGAGGGAGGTTGTTCCCTCCTTTTGTTGAGAAAATGGGTAAAAACTAGTGATTTCAGCTGTAGAATGTCACACAAACACCAGACATATTGGTCTGAATAGAATCAAAACATATATATTTCTCAACTTCTAAGCTGAAAATGGCTAAAAATAAAACAAAATGTTTTCTACTACCCTCTAAAGTAGATTTGCAAAACTTCTCCCTTTCTGATTAAATTGTCAACAGTATGTGGGCAAGTTTTACAGTATACATCAACACATAGCCAATGAAATATTTCTCGTGAGTTGTAAAAGAATGTACTAAGAATGAATAATGCATCACTAATGTGTAATAAGGAGACAAAATATCTGATGCCAGTATGGATACTTTCAACAGATTAGTACACTTAGAACCTCTATTATCTGAACAAGTTGGGAGGGCAAGATTATGTTCATGTAATAGAAGGTTCATAATATAAAAGAGAAATTTTAATATACAATACAAAACTACAAACATAGCAGTGGAAACGTTTCATAAAATTGAATATTCAGATGATAGAAGGTTAGAAAACAAGGTTTTACTTTACAAAAGTTACTTCAATAACGCTTTCCTTAAATTTAAGGTAGGTCCTTGGCTTCCTTAAATTTCAAGGACGTTTTCTTGAAATTTCAAGATCTCCTTTAAGGAAGGAGGCTTTGTGAAACTGTTTTTTAAAGGAGGGAGTTCAAGGAAATCTTTCAATTTAAGGTGATCTTTATCTTAAGGAGTCTTTGTGAAACCTGCCCCAGGAATCGAACCCGATGCCTGAAAAGTAGTAGGCAAATGCCCTTCCCACTAAACAACCCTGTCACCCATTCCTGGGACTGTCGTGTGTAAGCTAAATCTTTCTCTTATTAGATTCAGAGACTATATTATTTTAATGCAAGAGTACTTGGAGAGTGCATACCTCCGCCAAGGTCCGACATCTTTGATATTGCTTATGAGTGCAATTATAAAAAAATATCTGTTGGCATATGGGAGTAAAATCAGATCAACGCCAAAATCCAATCATCTATTGCTTTCACCATTGTAGACCGTTCCTAGATCCTGACAATGGCATCAAAATCTGTGTCTTTTTTAGCTTTAAGTTTTGCAGACAGAAAATACATAGAAACAGTCACAGAAATGCTTCACATGAATTACATAGCCTCTACGGTGAAAATAAATATTCTTTCAATCAAGCAAAACCATTCTTCAGTATCAGAAAAGTAAAATTTAAGTACATTACAACTTATTGTGTATAAAACAAGCAATAGCTTCATTACAAATTGCCAAAAATTGATTCCAAATGGCTTTAAAGCAAAGATATGTAAATGAGAGGTGTGACTGATGGACTTCTACATATTTTAACATATGTTGGAATGTACTGTCTCTCCCTCAATCTCCCATTCCTCTTTATCACTAAATCCTAAATTCCTCTCAACACACCATCAAAAACAGGCTTTCCAATTTACAGTATCCATGACAACCTTACATAAGGATACTTCTTCCCCTCTATCCACCCCTCCCCCCCTCCCCACTCCAAACATAAAAAATCTACCATCTTTCCCTTTCGAATTAACGTTAATGTTGGTATAAATCCAAACTGATGGGGTATTTTTAGGTCTTGATGTGACACCCCCCTCCCCATAATACCAGTCCCCCCCTTCTTAAGTCATTTCCTTGTGTGCTTAGGATCAAAGGTTGTCAGAAAATGTCAATATGTTTCAGTCCTCTGTAACCCACAATCACGATTTGCCAAGTCGATGTAGTGAAACCCTAGGTTACACTTGCACGAATGTTCACGTGAGAAACTGATAATTAGTAACCTCCAATATGCTTCGCACAAAAATTTGTTTTGTCCCTTTGTTTATACCCCATTCACACTACCCGTGGTTATAGGCTTTGGGTGAAATTACCCTGTTCTTCAACTACCGTTCGAGGTTCACATGTAACCTTGTGACACGGCACTGAAACATCCATTACCTTGCACGTCCTATGGAAGTTTTAAAATTTTTTTTAAAAAAATTTTCTCTGGATTTAGTAATGTGAGCATGGACAGGCGAATGTGAACATGCACAGATGAATTTCTTACTAAGGTAACTGAAGGTGTAGTCCTTAGTGCATATAAGGTTGTGACTCGATCATTTTTCTGTGTAGCACGGCAACATAAGGCCAGTGGGGGTAAATGGACATTTCACGACTGTGTCAGAAGGTCACATCCCTCGGACAGTAGTTACAGGACAAGGGAGTTTCGCCCAATGCCTATAACTATTACTAACACTGTCTGTAGTGTGAATAACACACCAAATCTTGGAAAGTATGTGGCGTCCTTGAAGGTGGTCCTGCTGCTGATTAAAACTTATAACCATGGGAAGTACCACCTGTATGGTGAATAGAGCACTAACATGTACAGTACACATAGGATCAAGGTTATATTTTCATACAAGGTGGGTCCACCAATGGTTCAGTCTTTTTCTATGATGACCTGAAACTTTACTAGAAATCCAGAATCTTGGAGGGATGTTACCTGGTCTTGAATCCCAGAGGGAGGGTTTGCGCTCCCTGAGACACTGACATTTTACCTCATGCAGGACCCTTGAAACATCTCAAGTCAAAGATGTGATATTTTCTCAAAATTTAACATATGCGATTTTTTCTCAGTTTTTGCACTCCCTTAAGATCTCACTTTCTAAGTTTCGTGCTAAATATAAGCCCACTACTGTGACTTTTGATTCACAGGTAAGTTAGCTGAGCATTTTGATCTTAGCAAAGATTTGTTATTGTAGTGCATATTTATGCTCCTTACAGTATCTCCTTGTAAAACAGGACTCAAAACACTATTTAACCCACCCTGACCGAACAAGTACAACCCAAACTCTCAAGTGATTGACCTTCCCCTGACCGAAAGAAAGGGATGACCATTTATCAACATCCTTGACTTTCTTTAGCCTGCCACTGAGGATAGGATACAAAAACAGGGAACCACCATTTTAAGTAGTCACCTTAGCCACTATGTCTATGCCTGTACCTGGGATTGAACCCAAGTCTAATACATTCTTAGGTGAGTTTATCACAAGGCCCCATTTAAGACATAACATTTTATAAAGGATAAGTGAAAAATGGTTGCTCATCTACTGCAGAAATTATACAAAAAACTTTACAGTGTGACCAAATGTTAATACATTTTGGGGATTTAGTGTATTGATTAAAAACTTACATTTCAGAAAAGATGGTTGTAAATTTATATAATGAACTGTGATTATTGTAAGCAAAATCTTTACAATTGCTAAAATCTAGGCTAATATTTTTTTTCAAATGTTGGTGCATTAATCAAACTTAACATCTCAGAAAGGATAACTGTAATTTATTTACTCATTGGCTGTTTGTGATGTAAATAAGCTCTTATTAAGTCTTACCGAGAGCCAAAAACTGGATAAAAATATATAGCAAACAGATACGTATATATTTAGCTTTAGTAATGACAAGACCTAACCTATCTTAAATGATTGCTGCAAATTTCACATTCATTGACTGTGTATGTAGGTATAATGAGATAAATCTTATCAATGGAACCAGGCCATAACCTGAACCAAAATCAAACAAAGTACCTACAGCTTATTTTGCTATCATGAAATATGTCTCCAATATTGTCCTTTATTTGGTGTATGTACATACATTAAGATAGAAAATGTTATAAGTGGAATTAAGTCTTGCCTGGAATCAGACAGGCAAATGTATCCGGAGCTTAAGAGCAATGGTAGGATCTAGCCTCTCATAAAGGATGGCTGCAGATTTCAGGGGCTATTACCTCATAAATTGGTGTGGCTGATTCTATTATCCAAAAACCAATAAAAGATCCTGGATCTAATAGAAGCAACCTGCTAGATTTAGGGTAGAAGTGTCTGGAAAGGGGTGCAATCAGACATTGGATAAATATTTTGAGCATTTGAGGTATTGGCCAGGGTTTATAATAATGCAAAGCATTACACACCAGCTCTACATCTGCTGTTTTTATTGGTTAGACTCATTATCCCGTGACATTTGAAAGAAATAGAATTATTATATTTCATGAACAAATCTCTGAACACTTGACTGGTTGAAATCACATCATGTGACCAATCATAAACAGGAGTTTTATACAACAGTGATAATTTTGTAAATTTAAATGGCGCAAATCATATTACGTCATAGTTGTATAAGCAAATTAGTACATCTCTGTGATTAATATGCTAATTTGATTGGCTTATACCAGATCGATTGACTGCTGTGCACATGAAATCATCATACCTTCTTAGTACTTAATCTGTTTCCGTATCTGACACTAAATTAAAATAGGAAAGCTTCCAAAAAGACGGATCCAAAAATATATAACAATGGAAGAATACAATATTATATGAGTGCATATCACTATATATATTTATCGTTATTTTGTTTGTTCTTTGTTATTATGTATTTATACCCAGTGCAATATCTCCATATACTACAGGACTCAAAGCACTATTTAACCAATCAGACTGTACAGGTACAGCCCCAACTCAGAAGTAACTGACATTACCCTAACTGGAAGATAGAGACTCAAGGATGACCATTTATCAACATCCGTGAGGTTCTTTTAACCTGCCACTGGGGATAGGACCCAGTGACAGAGGACCGCCATTTTAAGTGGTCATCAGAGCCACTATGTATCATAGATGTCGAATGAGGGACGTTTTACTTTTGCCATTCACCATTTACATGAATGATAACTAAAACAAATCAGACGCAAAAGGCTGTCATTTATATGAGAATACTAGTGAAAACATCTTTCTAAATATATATGTAACATTCGTTTGGCTCCACGAATATTGAATATCGGCACCTGTTGACGAATTTGCATTGCTAACTATGCAGAATAAGTGCTCCTAGTGAATACAAAGATATTTCCTGACTTCTGAATCCCATATTTAGTGCAATACACATTGTGAATAATTAATATAGTTATTATACCGTTAATCTAAGCCAATTAAATGGTATGATTCACTTAGATTTAGATTTATTATTTTATTTTTTTTATGTTGCATTCAACACCTAGGGTCATATTGCGACGGGTAGTTTATGGGTGGAGGAACCAGTGCATACTAGTTGGTCAAGATTCTGCACTGTGAACCACCGGGCATCGGCAAGTAACTACGATCTTTCCAACATGAAGCACTCGGGGAAAGATTCAAACCGGCAACCTCAGAGGTTGAAGGCAAGCATGATAACCGCTACACCACCAAGTCCCTTTGTTTGATTGCAAAAATATCACATGTTTGTTGATATCTGATTTTGTACTCCAACTAATGGAGATGTTGCATCTAAGAATCTTCAGTTTCCAGAGATTAAGTGTCATAAAAGTTAATCAGAATTAGAATGACCTTCTTTATGAACAGAATAAAACTTTAGTGAATTAGATTGACTGAAGTAAGATCATATGACATTTAACAGGGCAAAGTACAGCAGCTTATGAAGATGGGCAAAACCTATATATAGAATATTTACTTAAATGGGATGTCACCCATCAAGGCACCTATGACGTCAATTGTCATGCAGTGTGACTGCCATAAAACAGTATGTTTGAGGTCAGTAATTTAGGATTTGGGTTTTTTTTTCCTGGTCACAATACAGTGGATTAATTGGAAAGAACTACATTAGTGGATATTCTTGCAAGGCAGATTTGAGCTACTTTTGGAAATGTCATGTGATGAGTTTTGTTATAGCTTTTAATCACCATCATATGACAGCTTTTAAGCCCCGAAGAGAGAAGAACAAAGTATCAGAATCCACAGGTATGGCAGGGCAAAAAATGCCAGGAACATAGCAAGTTGACATCAGAGTTGGAATGCACTTTTTTAGCAAATGAAAAAGTTAAATGTTTGCTTTAATAGCGACAGACAAAAAGTGAAGATTACTTCCAGTGAATTTCTTAAAGTTCCTAAATCCATTTATTTAGTATGTACCAGTTTGTGTAGATGTGTAACAAATGGAAAATGTTGGAGGCTTATCCCAATATGACACTACAAATAGAACGATAACGTCTATAGAGCTGAAGTCTTGCTTAAATTTTTAAAAAGCTGAAGTATGTGCAAGGGCTCAACTAGCCTGTTAAAAGTCTTGTAAAATCCCAGCTTTGACTTCCTCTAAGTTCTGTCTTTTTTTCTGTTTCAATAAGACTTTATCTACATTAAGTGACTATTCAAATTGACTATTCAAACTGACTATCTGTCAACTGATGAAGATTACCTACAATAAATCTCCACATTAGATTAGAGTATATAAGTTTCCAAAAATTTATCGGCTGGGTAGAAATCAACAAATGAGTTAAATACATCCTGTGTATTGAGCACCTTGATAATATTTGCCTTGAGTGTACAACCTAAGAATTATATATCAGATCAAGGCCACAATTTCACACAAGGCCCCATGGCTCAGTTCTGTTCAAGGTCAAAGTTGGGGTTTTACATCCAGTTCAACAGCCAAGGTCATATTGGGACAGGTCCTCAGCATTACCACTTGTGGGAGTCGAACCCACACAGACGTGACAGCCTGTGATTAGATTCCAAACTTGATAAACACTAGACCATCGAGGACATCTCAGTTCTGTGCAAAGGTGATCTACCTATGTGTTGTAGCCTGACCACTTTTTCTGTCCGATCACTGAAGTTAAGCAGTACTGGGCTTGGTTAGTACTTTGATGGGTGGCCGTCTAAGTTCTGGGCCAGGAATGGGCAGATACCTAGTGATTTGTATGGTCACTTATATGGTGGTCACTTATATATAGCCTGAAAAGGAACTAGCCATGATATTTAATCATACATTCAATTCTCAAAGATAAGCCGGATCACGGATCCAAAATGGCTTTTGTGATTTTTCAGCAATATTTACACTAGGGTCATTAGCCTTGACACAGCCTTCTCAGGGATTTGTCCTCAAAATATTTAATATATTGTGACACAGGAGAGGACTATGCAAATTCTTGCTGATAGTTTCAATCTAACTAGTTATGTTCAATTTGCAGTAACCATAGCCTCTCCCAAAAATATCAGAATCAGAATACCTCCTACATTGTAGATAGATTTTCACTTCTCTGATATAAAACCTTTGCTAAAAGATCTGAAAAGTATTGATCAAATTCCAAAATATGGACATAGACCAACCGAACAAAACCAAACACAACCATATTCATCATACTCATTATTTTGTACATAAATATAGAGGCATTTTAAATTATCTGTATTTTGAATTGTATGTTTATACATAACACAGTATCTCATTGTCCCACTTTTAAAACAACACTTTCTGTCCGAAGTAGTGACAATGTTATTCACAGTTTATGATTCTGTTGCTATGCCTTATCTTTGTGAAGCTGCAATTTATCTTTCTGATGCTGTGGCAAGTTTGTACAATTGTCTGTGAAAATGCTACTGTGTAACTTCTTCAAACAAGTTATCAGGGTTTGGTGGTAAGACTACTCTTTATGAATTTAGGACAGAGTGGCAGGTGCCCAGGCTCATCTAACTGGTCAACCTATCCTTTTACTTGGGGGAAATTACAGGTTATGTCATTTTTTCCTGTCAAGTTTCAACCTACAACAGCTTGTGAGAGGATGTAATGGCTATTGTAAAAACATTGTAAAAAGCCGCCCTTGAATGCAAATCACTTTCCGCTTTCAACACTGTACAGGTCATATCACGACAGGTAGTTTTGTGGGCAGGAGAAACCAGTACATACAGTTGGTCAAGGTTCTGTACTGTAACCTGCCAACCATTAGTAAGCAACTACCAACTTTCCCACATAAGGTACAGGGTTGAACCATAGGCCTCAGAGGTGGGGGGCAAGTGTGTTACCACTGCGCCACCGTGGCACCCTTTGAATCATACCAAATGTGTACTACCCAAATACGAGCACAAACCTCGAAGTTTCACACAAGGTGGGGTCTAAGTGTGGCTCTGTTCTCCTCAGGCTTCTCTACATGTAAGGATATCTTTACAGACATCTTAAACGACAAGACAGATCTCTTTTGGCTCAATTTCGAACAGATGTTTACCTCTAAGAAGTGAAACAGGAAGGTATCAATTGAAAAACGATCCAAATACTGAATGTTGAAGAAAGAACTTGTTTAATTGGCAACAAAGGTGATATTGAAAATGAGACCCATTTCCTATGTAAATGCAGTGCATACGAGATCCCAAGGCTTAATTTGTATAACATAATTGAGAAAAATTATCTAAATCTTCAAAAAAAATGTCTGATGAGGATAAACTTAATATTATTCTGGATTCGTATGATAAGGAACGTCTAAGTTTTATTTGTGATTCATTGAGGATCAGACAAAATGTTAATGCCAAGTAATTGTATTTTAGGTTATATTAATATTGGTTTATGTTCTCTTTTGTTGAAAAACACATGCTTAGATATATATTGTACTTTCTTTTTCTAGTAGGTGCATTGTTAAGCTCTTGTAAATAATTAGATATTCTTATCTGTGTTTTGTTCTAGTATGTCAAAGACTGTAAAATATTGTCCATTTATAAATCTTATCACAACCACTATTATTAACCATTACTGTATTTGCATGTCAAAATAATAAATAAATTCTATTCTTGTATGATGAGGGCTTCCTTATTTGAATAATCTGGGACTGCATTGGTTTAGGATCTTAATAGGTAGAGAGTGGATGACATAGAGACCAACCAGGAGTCATATTCTACAGCAATACTTAGATCAGTTCTAACTTAGAGTTCAAGTATGTCTTAGATTTCAAATAAGAAATGGTGTAACTGAACATTCCTAACTTTTGTTTTGTGAATACAAAGTGCAAGAAAAACTTAACTGAAAAACCTTCCCTTACTTAGATCTAAGGTCACCTTATCTAAGTTTTTTTTGTAGCATACGGGCCCCTGGTGTTTTAATGTTACTTTTTTTTCTTTTTAGGCATAGTCGAAAAAGGTATTTTCAATAATCTTCAGGGCTTATAAGAGAAAATACCAAACCCTTCAGAGGGGATTAACATCGATGATAACATCGATGATAGCATTTAAATAGCAATAAATAAGATCACCAGTACCAAACCTAAGGATTTTTTTCTCAAATCTAATATACCTACTACACTTCTTGTGAATTTGTCATGCACTTAAAGTGTGAAAATGAGTTTTTTGTTGTTAAATATGACATTGTTACAAGCATGACTTTAGTTTTAATAGGAGTTAGAAAGATCCTTGCAAGGCTATGATTGACAGATAAACTTTCAGTTGAATATTTTCGAATCTGGTGGTAAAATTATTAATATTAGTATTGAATCTCATTGTTAACTGAGCAGATCACTTAAGAAAAAGTCTCAAATGTGCACCAAAACTGTTTAGGATAAGCAGCATAGCCCTTTGTGAATCTGTCAGCTGGAGAAAAGGAGATAAGTTTCTATTGGAGAGAGATGGTAGGTTTATGGTTACTTAATGATTAGCCCTTTTGTAGCTCTAGGGATGAGTTACTGTTCTCTTTTAATGTAAAGACTCACATACAATGACTTGACACACAATCTTAAGGCCATGTCACACTAGACCGTTTTACCAGGTAAATTCCATAGGGTAGACGAAATGTAGCAGAGGATACAGAGTTTTGCTAGAGCTGCTCCTACTCAATGGAACAAACTAAAATTCAAATTGGGGGAATCCTTGCACTTTGTTTAAAGTTTGAACACTAGTCACTAGAGATTTGATTGATTGGGGTTAAATGTGGATTTCAACACATTGTTCAGATGATATCACAATGGCCAGATGGAGGGAATTGAAGGAAGCCATTCATAAGGTTTGTCCAAATTCTTCTCTGAAAGTCATTGGTCACTGGTAAGCAATAATCAACTTGCCAATTTAAGGGCCAGCCAGGGATTGAACTCAGGACCTGAAAGGTGGCTGGCGGGTGTATTACCTGCTATTCCACAAAGACCTATTGATCAGTGAAGCAATCTGTTTCCTAAAGACCTGGTAGAGCAGTTAACAGACTTTATCCTGGAGAAGGCAACTTATGTTTGAGTTTTGGTTGTTAATCATCTGTTCTGCCATGCTGGATCTTAATGTAGTGGAAATCATCTGGAAACATGGGAACGCTGCACTAATTATAGCGCAAACGGTGCTAGAGAATGCACGAACCCTTACCTACAGGTACTGCTGAAAAATTACAAAAACAACTCTGGACTGAGATCCAGAAAATCTTTGAGGAGGACCGAACCAAAGTTTGATCCCCTTTATGTGATGAAATAGCCCCAATATGACATATAGTCTTCGAGGCATGGACAGACAGACAGACACTGAAACAAACAGAATGGAATACAATACCCCCTCCCCTTCTAGGCGGCGAGAGCAAGTGTACAATCTCAATCCACTGGGATATATGTGGATTTGATCTCAGTTCCTTGGGGCACAATGACAAGTGATAGTTATATATCACTTAAAACAACAATTTTTCCTAAACCTAATGGTGAGTTCACACTTCGGCCCCAAAAGCCATATTTTCAATGAGATGGAACAGGGAACACCAAATATGACAGGAAAGTTGATAAATTTGTTTATATATTTTATATTTCAAATACATAGTTTTCTAGTTATGTGGACAAACAAACAGACAAACACGATTACAATAACCTAGTCCCTTCTCTTCAAGGGACATTGGTAATAACAAGTAAGCTTGGGGGTTTACACAGCAGTGGTTTCGGACAAGTTTATCGTGACTTTCTGTATGCAAATGCTGAGATTCGTGCCTAGTTCGGGCTCTGATTTGATTGTAAAATGAGCCAGAAAGCTTATGTATATGGGCCAAATGCATTACAGCCAATATTGTTGAGGAATAGACAGTCTCATTACCAGTTGGATCCAGTTCCCTAGCCATTAGGGTACATCAGGACACTGTCAGGCAATTCTAATCACAAATCACTTTGATTTACATTTTATTGATATATTAGTCTCCGGAGGTTAAAGAGAATTGACTTGTTACCTTAATTTTGTCCCAATCTGTATCTGCAGGGGCCTCATTTGTGCTGGTAGCAATTCATCATCTTTGTATTGATCACCAAAGCATTCTAAAGCCGTGCTACAGGTTTCCTAAAAAAATAAAGGAACCCACATATATGTAAAAAAAATATGAAAAATTATCTGATAGAGGTAAAACACCTGGAATACTTTAGAAGTCTCCAAATGAAATTTAAAATTTATTTTTGTAATCACATATCATAAATAGAATGTATGGAACTGGTGGCTTTAAATTGAATAGAAAAATATTAGAAAACAAAAGCATTAGGAGAGTGCATACGTCCACCATGGCAAGTATGATTATTTAGAAATGGCGCAGTAACAGGTAAAGGAGAAAATCTGGATCTTTTATATATTTTTGGTATCCCAAGATATGATTCAAATGACATTCAAAATTTAATTTGGCCTAAGTGGTACCAGGACCCATCTTTTTTCATGAAGATCTAACCAGTAGTATTTGTATGATCCCGCAAGGACACAAACAAACAGACAGACAAAGAAACAGTCATGAATTTAGTACCTTCTTATTGGAAGTAATTGGAAGTAATAAATACATCAAATGCATTATGTGTCATCCATGGATTGGGCCCTTCATCCAGACCACTTAGACTTAAGGCTTATTTTAAGGCTTATTTTAAGTCTAATCTTGGCTGAAGTCTGAGACTTTAAGTTCGGGCTTAAGTTAGGTTCAAACAAGAACTTAAGCCCAGATTGCCTTATGCCTAAATATCTGTGATTATTATTATTGTTGTTGTTGTTGTTATTATTATTATTATTGCACAAAATGAAATAAAGCGTAAATTATAATATGGCTCATTGTAAACTGTGTGTTGATAGGTAGTACATCCTTATATGGTTTTAGCTAATAAAAATTATTAAAAGCCCTTTTGAAGGTTAATTAGCACAAAATTTTTCTTTCAATTTACAAGATATGTCAAAAAGATGTTAAAGCTCAAGTTTTACACCCTGTTCAACAGCCAGGGTCATACTGGGACAGGTCCTCAGCATTGTCACTTGTGTTACTCATACCCACAGAGGTGACTGCCTCTGATTTGATGCCAGAATTCCTAACCAGTAGGCCAAAAACGTTACATGTGATGAATCAAACGATCTGACTTGTTAAGATATATGAAGATCTAATGCAAAATCCATGAAGATCATAAACAAAACAACCTAAGACTGTAAAAAAAATGACATGGTTTGGTTTTGATTCAATTTGGTTAGATGAAAAATAATCTTGGCTGAATTCACCATGTACACCATTTGAAGTCTCGATTTTTTCCATACGTATTTTTTTCTGGGGGGAAATTGATTATTTCTCTTCTTGGTTCAAATTGACTAAGATAAAGATAGGTGATCACCCTAACTTAATTTACCACTGATGTAGTGCCAATTTGGGGAAGGGTCTATAGAGCTATTTCTAAAAGCAATCATTCCTCCCTTGTCATTTTTCTTTGGCCTTTGGATATACTTCTTGGGACTATCAAATAAGACTTATGTCCCTCCCTCACTTTAATGTGTATATATTTTCTCCTTTTATATGTTCAGTTATTTCTTTCTGAACTGAAAATCTCTATTGAAAGAAAAAAAAAACATTATTTTTCATAAAAATGTAACATAATTGGGGAAATTATTTAAGTGGCACTCTGATAAAATAAAGTAGAAAGTATTTGTAGAGCGTAGACTTCCGCCATGTATCCAAAATATGATCTGGATCTATCTCAAAGTGTAATCATTTCTTTCTTTGGCCGCAAGCATATAAAAATTTCATTAAGATCCACACATTACTTTTGGAGAAATATCAACAAGAAAACTAATGATTTTTTAAAATTTTCTCTGGTATCAATTGAGAAAGATTGTCATAAAATTTAAAACTTCAGGAGGGTCATTTTATATTTATTATCCACCAATTTCATTTCATAAGAAGAAAACTTAGTTGATATTAAGTGAAAGCTATAATGATATAAATTATTTATTTATTTGGGGTTTAATGTATCTTTCAACACATTGTACAGATCATATCACGATGGGTAGTTTTATGGGCAGAGGAAACCAGTACATACAGTTGGTCAAGGTTCTGTACTGTAAACTGCCGAGCAACGGCAAGCAACTACCAGCTTTCCCACTTGAGGTTGGGCCAGGAACCGAACTTCGATCTCAGACGTGGGAGGCGAGTGTTATAAAATATTTGTAAGTTATATAGTGCCAGATATATTTATAAAATCAGCTCTTTAGGAGAAGATTAGTACTGGGCAGAAATATAAAATTATTATCGGTAGTTCAATTTCTATTATCTAGGTCACAATTTATAATTTCCAAAAAAAAAGTGTCCGATAAGGAGGAAACTCTTAATTAAGTGTAGCTAACAAAACTACCAAAAATCTGGATATTTAATTCAGATCTGTTTCAGTATGAATAGCTTTGAGTTAAGTAAAAACCTCCAGGCCAGTTTTCACAAAGGGTCTAAGACTTTGTTTTTGGCTTAGTCAGGGACTGAATTTTGAGCGTTTTGTCTTAGCTAGGTCTGAGACTTAAGTGGATTAACACAAAGGGTATATTAGCTAAGATGAAGCATATCAAATAACCACAGTGGTTATCTATGTCAAATGACCCTTTATTTCTAGTCAAAACATTTAACTACTGACATATTGCCTTTGTTTAACATATTTTAGATTTGGGAAAATGATTTCTATTCAATGGTAAACTTTGTAACCACACAAGTTCGTCCAAAGACTAATTTAATGAGGTGTTCTATATGTTTAGTCTTTATTTTTAGGCATTTCAAATTTCTAAGCAAAAAAAAAATTCCAATGGCCATATTTAAGCCTTTGTTTACAAACGTTAAGTCCACTCCCAGGTAAACTTAACTATAACTATAGGTTTCAGGCAAAGCTGTGAATTATCTGCTATGTGAAAGGCAAAGACCATAGACTTAGAATGAATTAAAAGCAAAAGCCTTAACTTCAAGTCTACATCCCAGGAATTCCTTTTTTTGTAAAACCGGCCCCAGGATTTGCGTTCCAGTACAATCTATCAAGAGGATCAAGTCAGTTTTAGACTCCACCTTGAGTGACATATGAACCCTGATAAAATGTATAGTTTTCATATTCTGCTTATTAATTTGCATAAGCTTAGCATCACTTTGGCATATTGGTATTTTATCTCAAAGAGTTTCATGTCATGAAGTATCTTATATCAAATGGAAACATCTGTTTTAGACAGATGTATTGATTTCCCTTGTGCAGTGAAGCGTGCATAAGTGGTTCAATTCCAACCAATCAATACCATTGACAAACTTCAATGAGACAGGTGCATAGCTTAGAATTGATAATCAAGTTTTTAGTTAGTCCCTGATTTCTAGCCTTGCTAAAGGCCCAAGTTTCTTGGTGAGGAAAACGTTTTAGTGTACATAATTAAGATTGACTTAATATAATGTGCTCTTATATATTGGTTTTTGCTTGAGTTTATTTATTTTTTTTGAGTTTTACGTTATTTTCAACACTGTACAGGTCATATCACGACGGGTAGTTTTGTGGGCAGAGGAAACCAGTACATACTGTTGACCATCATTAAGCAACTACCAACTTTCCCACTTAAGGTCCGGGGTTTGAACTGCTAACCTCAGAGGTGGGAGGTGAGTTACCACTGCGCCACCGTGGCCCCCTTTTTACTTGAGTTTTCTTCTAAGACAGAGACATTGTCTGGTAAGCTTCTTACATGTACAAGTGCTTTATGAATACCAAATTCTGTGGACATGTTTGAGAAAAGATAAGGCATTAATCAAAGCCTTAAGCAAGGCTGTATAATTGCACTGGTAAAACAATGTTAAAGTTGCAATACATATGAAGTGGAAATATTGTTTCTTATTGTTTTCTTTCTTAACATTCTTAACCTTACATAATTACATTGTCTATGTTTACTTCTGTTGTAAAGTTTTTCAAGACTCACATTGGTTTTTATGCTATTTATATCCATAAACAAAGAATTATAACTTCTCAAATGAAAAGCAAATGCACTCAATAATATTTCTGTTTAACTTTATGTTGTGTATGTATGCAAAATGTAAAAGTATCTAGTACACAGCCTTGCTAAGACATATTAAAATATTTAAACCTTGCAAATAATTAGATAAACAAGAGCACTTGCAGGATGCATTTCTCCACCAAGGCTCAAGAACTTCAATATTGGTTTTGAGAGCAATGATTAAAAATTACATTAAAAAAATCCAATCACCAACAAAATATAGTCATCTGTCCATTGTGTCATTGTCAACATTTTCTGAAAATGTTATCTTCAATAATTTTTTGAGTTATTTTCCAAACAAAATATTCACCAAAAAAATGTCTGAGACTTAGCGCAATCTTAGGAGGGGGCCACGGTGGCAGAGTGGTAACACTCTCGCCTCCCACCTCTGAGGCCGGGGTTCACTTCCCGGCACGGGCTTAAGTGGGAAAGCTGGTAGTTGCTTGCCGTTGGCTGGCAGTTTACAGTACAGAACCTTAACGAACTGTATGTACTGGTTTCCTCTGCCCTCCCAACTACCCGTCGTGATATGACCTGTACAGCGTCTCAGATATGAGTCTGACAAATGACTTAAGCCCTTTAATGAAATTTGCTGCTGTCAGCTTGTCAAATTTCCGTCAGGTTGTACATATATAGATAAATAAATATGTGTTAAATAGATTAGGGTTTTATGTTATAATTTCTATGGAAAAATTGTACAAGAAATTATAAAGTCATATTTAAAATGTTTATAGTTTATAACTTTAACTGAATAATTTGTGATTCACGTTATAAATTGTTTTTGCAGTAAGCTTATTTGGTTAAATCACAATATATTCTGTTAAATTGAAGTTTTACCGAAGATAGCCGTTCTAATAACAGCAGTTTTTATACACTTGGGACACATGGGAACACTGTTCAATTTATAACTTTGGTTTAGTAAATTTCTAGAAGTTATAACTTGTATAACATCCCAATGTGTACTATAAAAAAATAATTATGTTTAAGGAGATTTTATCAGTTTGCATAAAAAGCTGACTGGGGTGAATCTCATCGAAATGCTTCATGTCAGATTTCTAGTTCCACGTTATTTGGCTGACTCAGACATATTTTTGTATTTTGGATATGTTGTTGTTTATTCTACAGTCACAATACAGGAAGTCTTACCTGTGCTTTGGTGAAACACTCCTGTCCTTCCACTAGCGGATCCAGGGGAGGAAGGGGGGGGGGGGTTCAGGGGGTTCGAACCCCCCCTTGAAAAATAATGTAAAGGGGTTCAGCCCAAAGTACAAAAGTATTTCTCGAGAGTGGTGTTAAATTTACAGGAAATGCACTATATTTTTACCAAAAATTAATTTTTTTCCCGGGGGGCATGCCCCCCAACCCCCTTAGTTATAATATGCCTGATGTGAACCCCCACCTTACTCAATGTGAACCCCCACCTTACTTAATGTGAACCCCCACCTTACTTAAAGGCTGGATCCGCCCCAGCATTCAACTACCGTCTGAGGCTCCACTGCCAAGTAAAACCTCTAACTGTGAGACAGACCGCCTATAGTGTGAATGGGGCTTAAGGTAGCAACAGAGACCAAGCCAGGTACATTCTAGGTCTTACTTTCGTGTAGACACGTTTGAATTACAAGATTTTTAATTCAATGAACATAAATTATTTGCAGTTTCCTTCACTGATCCCAGAACAAACTGTGTAAATAACAATTATATAAGCCATTGTCTCTAATGCATCCTTTCTTTGAGGAATTTTTGTTTGTTTTTTTTTCACCAAAAAATATTATCCATTGAACAAAATTACCACAAATTAATCAGTTACTTTACTAGTCATCAAAACAATTGATTAACATATTTTTAAAATAATCTGCTGTATATTGTGTGTGTGTCATAATTGAAGAAATTATCCAATTTTCACCACTAGCTCTGTTAAAATGGCTTTTTGATTTTCTTTGTAATTTTTATGACAAAGTAATGGATATTAAAGGGTTCCAATTTTAAAATATGAATACTTGAAAAGACAAAACACAGAATATTCATCTCTCAGAATTTGAATATGTTGAATTTTCTCATCTCTCAAAATTTGAATGTATTGAATTTTCCCATCACATCACTGGATAAGTTGTCCCATGAAACTTGCATGAAACACCATTAATCACGAGATTTGATGGGTCCAGGCCCCCTGGAAAAACTTATTAGCAAGACACAGGAAGTGCATAATGTACATGCGATATATACACCCCAGTTCCACTCTCTTAATTGGAAACTAGATATCCCTAATAATGTAACGCGTGTGTGATCTAATTTATCATACAACTTATGTTTTCACTTTTATCGATTGGCAATGTAATCACAACGATGCCAGGCACTAGTCCAAATGATTAAAATTGTTATTAAACATTAAACAAATTATTTTGGGACATATTATTTGGGTTTTTTGTCTTCTAGCCCTTTTCAACTGAATAGCACATGGCAGCTCCCTCCTCCAACCTGAGTTTAAAGTGGGCAAGGTCTTACAATAACTCGCGAAAGTGCATCAGCAAAGTTATAGTTTCCAAATATTTAAAACCACATGCCAAAAAGGAATAATGCACAGCAAATTTTTGCCAGTAGCTCTGTACCTCTCAATTAAAAACAGAAAAAACATCACTTGGGGAGCGCCTACCTCTGCCAATACTTGCATGATTTAAAACAAACGGCACAATAATAAGTAAATGGGAAAAGTGCTATGCATTGCTAACCTCCATGTTCAAAACTACAAATTGTGACATGAGCTATACAATGGTAAGGTGTTGTTAAACACAAATCAATCAATGTACATATCCAAACAAAATGATTATTTTCACAAAGAAGCCCTATACTGCTTTTGTATGCCACTTACTTTTTATGGTTCTAATAAAAACTACAATAACACAGTTACTCTTCAAATAGACAATAAAAAGCCTATTGTGTAAAGACACTTATAAGTTGACAGTTCCTTCAACAGAACAAATAACCAAATATGACATTTCAGCCAAACACTAGATTCTGGAAAATTGTTTTTGGGCTCTTATAACCGGGGATATGGCTGAACAAATAGAAATTTAACCATAGTTGTCTTTCTGACAAAATGACCAATACTTGTAAGCAGAGATGACTTACAAAGACTTGCAATTTCCTCTGACTAAAGCAAAGATCATAAACAACTATGCAGATAGTGGTCTGTTAGGGCTGATCATTTTAAGCTTCTCTTACTTCCCATCATAATTGTATACACATGTAAGTGTGCTACAAATATTGTTGAAATCTATGAGTGTAGCCTGGTAGGCGGGTAGTAGAGATTTGCACGTACATAGAAGGTGAATTGTCCCAACAAGAGTGTCACAACTTGAATATCAAAGAACAGTCTTTGATTATATACAGGCCACACAGTGGGTTAATATACATGCAAGATACATGTCAGTGTATTATACGGCACCTGCAACCCCTGGAAGTGAATGGGGAGATCTTGTAACACTAGCAAGGAGAATGCACGCAAGTCTCTCGCAAGTGACCCTTGAGGCATGGATGTGTTTGTAACCATACTGCATGCACATAGAGGATAATGTGCATGTCAATGTTTGTTGTGGGGTCTCTGCGACCTTGACATTCTATTATAAAATCAGACGTGTACCTTAAGTGTACCTTGCAAATCAGCCATTTTTTTCTCTGTAACCAGGACGTACGTGCACATACGATGGGATGTAAGAGAGGCTTAATATATGGTATTAAAATTAAATATAATTCCTCAGAAGCGTGAGTTTAACCTTTAAAGAGTTATTGCCTTTGTTAAGTTATAAATACGCATTTAAAAGATGTGATAAATTTTGGTGTAAACGTGAAAGTGATGCTCAATAGGGAATATATAAAAATATTATGTTGTTAAAAGTCAAAGATTACCCTGCCATTCACTTGATATTCATAAACTGGAAATATTAAACAAATAGAAGTACAGTAAGAGGAAGTCAGTTTCAAAATATTTGCAAATTTCTGATTGATCTAAAACCGTTTACTTATAGAGAAGAAGTCAAAACATTGCTATGTCATGATAGAGATCCACAAAACCATTCATTTGATGGCATGTAACGTCAATATTATCTTTTGTGAAGTATAGCTTTTGCAATCCATAGGGACACATGTAGCTCTGTGATATCAATCCATATAAAGACACCAGCTTAATGCATCAGGCGAATGTTTGGAAACTGGATTTTGTAATCCAGAATACCAACTTTTAATGTAGTAACTTTAATGTACATTTTTACAACATACAAGGGAGCATTGTGGTAGATCAGATTCTGTGCAGTTAATTCTGTATGTATTTGATTTCTGCTAAATGACCTTTTCAAACCTCTTATCTATTTGTTTATGTTGAAAAATTAGCAGTCCCATATATCTATTTCAGCTGTCCTTGCCAAACCCAAATCAGAGGCAGACCAAACTATAGCTGAATCCAGATGAGCCCAGTACAAAAAGTTGTGGCCTGGGTATAACATACTTGACTCTGATCTTTCAGGGTTTGGGTTTGATTCCCATTCATTTTGAGGGGGTCTGGGGTATATGTATGTAAGATCACAGGGATATCGTGCGTGGTTGATAGTAGTTGCGAATTGGTCAACGACTTAAAATGTGGATGTCAATATATACTTTCATCACTTTTATTTGATATAGCTCTTCACAAACAGAAAGACCTGATAAAAATGTAATTTTAGCAATTTGTGTAGATTTTATTTAAGGCTTTATGTAGAGAAGTACAAGATTTCAGTCATTTGTCCTGTGCAGTCTACGTATGAGCCATACAACCTTATGTTTAACCAATACATTTTGTCGCCCTTGGCATGAGATCTCTCCCCATAATGGGTCTTCAAGTGTAGTAAATTTTCCTTCATAAAATTAGCATTAAAAATTTGAGTCCCTACGAACATAAATATATCAAACACGGTGGTGCAACCAATTGCCAATAAATTCTGCCAATCAAACAAGGGTATAACTGTTATGATGTGGCTTATATAATGTGTCAAAAGTTAACGTTAGACTCTAGTCAATTCTGTCTACCAATATATACAAGAATAGATTAACAGAAAAACAAGATGCCAATTATATTTCTTTTTATCTGTGTTAAATGTGGAATTGGGCTAGAGATTTGTTGGAAATAAACTAAATGAAAGTGAAACCTTAAAATGCTATTATAAACATCACTACTATATAGTATCTGCAACTAGAAACCATATTTAGTGCAAATACTCTCTGTGGGATTTTGTGGTACGGTCTGCTTTGTGTCTAGGTATGATGTCTTTGTTGTGATTTGATGGGCTTTACATCTGGGTGGGACATGTTTTGGGTGATTCATCACAGCTCAGACAGTTTTAATAAATATTTGAACCAACCCCTGCAAGATCTTATGAGCTTTACTACAATATACACTCTCGAGAGATGAATGGGGAGGGATGGCAACTTGGGCACTAACAGGTTGGTCTGTTCACCAGTTTGATACAAAGTCTCTTTTCAAAGTCATAAAGGCAAGATTTTCTGCAGGAAATCAAATATAAATAGATACGACTGCACAGAGAGGTGTGATCTAGGTTTAATGCAATCTACATCTTTATAATATCTTCCCCAGAGGCTCCTGGTGTGAGTCTCTCTGGGAACACTATTCATACCTTTTTTAAAGATACCCACATTAGGCTAAGCTGTCTACATCAGTCAATACAACAGATAGCAAGACAGCATAATAAAACAAATCATCAAAAGAATTCCATTGCATAAGTCTTGCAGTGATTGAACAGAAAATCTTTGTTGTTTGAAGAGTACTGTTCTGCAATTTCATCTGATTTAGACAGAGTTCATCACAAAGGATGTCAATAGCTCTATGGTGGGGTTCAGATGATCAACATGTCTGGACTGTTCCTGTAAGTCTTTTTACATTTCAAAACAAGAAAAAGGTTTTTTTCTTTCAATTTTTGTCTCAGTTTATATCTATAGTCCACCAATCACCATATTTCAACTAAATACTGGGACAAACAGACCGCTTTTATGTTATCTTATCCACCCACACATATTCTGGATATTAACATTGCATATTTGTGAACAAAGTAGAGTTTTCATTGATATTTCATTAGTTATGTATATCTCAGAAACTATGTTATATGCATCATTACAAAGTATTTTTACACAGCTTCTGTGATTTGTTTTTTATTTATTTACTTGCTTATCTTTTGCATGATTTTGGAAAAGATTGTTTGTTTGGGTTTTTTTGCAATTGTTGCCCCAATTGCTGGAGGAATTACTCGTTGGAATCGTAACTTGGCTCACATCTTAACTTGGCAGAAACTGGGAAACAGATTATGTATTGATACTTGGGTGTTGTCAGCAACACTCGTGCTTTTCCAGGAAAGTAAATACCACTTAAAAGGCATTGTAAAAGGTAACTTCCTTTGACTTCTTTGTGGTTAAGCCTGTTTATACCTTACACTTATGTCAGTGCATAATTCAATTAATAAATATTCTCGTTATCACAAACAAAAAAAACAACAACACAAATAATGATTTTGTACTCAAGCTATGCTATTAAGGCGAGAAAAAGTACTGACCAAGTACTTTCTCAATTTGATCAGTAAATATCTTCCATTTCGGTACTTAAAGAATTTATATAAAAGAGAACATGTGCCCAGGTCAGCCTAAGGCAATTACCCAACTCTTTTCTCTTTTCTGAAATTCTGGTAGAAAAATTATTCTCCATTACAAACTAACATGTCTAATCTCTATAATATCAACCTATTTTGCCTAATTTTTATTACTGAGCTAAATGACATGGATGCCATCTCTATATTTTTATCATGCATTAACACCATGCCTTGAAATAAATTGCAAATTCATTATCACATAGCTTGTAAAAAGAAATCAATCCAATGCCTCGATTACATTAAAAGTCAGTATTGCCTTAATTTATAGGTGATTCATTCAGTTTCCCATTTCTCTGCATACTGCCAGACTTCTGTCAGCAAGCTTTGCATACTGTGCCATTCTGTACTTTCAGTGGCTGCCCATATACAGAAATTTAGAGTTTTCTGTGCGTAGATTTGGCTTTAATGCTCATGATCTTTTGAAGCCCATAGTATGATGAGGACATTCCAACAGATGTGTATTTTCTTCTTTAATCTCTCAGTAATTGCCATTGATTTCCACAATCTGCCTTGGTATCCACTTAGTACACATGCGTGATGTGAATTCGCCAACCTGCAAAGTCACTGTGAAACATGAGTTAGAGTTAGGGTTAGGGGTAGAGGTGTTATTTTGTGAAACTACGACAGATCTACATCCTTCTATAATTAAGTTTTTATCCTTCATCTGTTTCATCAACAAATAATATCCCCTTGTCATATCCAAGTGTCTCTCTCTTTCCTCAGTTATATCAATATCAGATTTAGTGAATAGATCCATCTCTCATTTGTATTAGCTTTTGTCAGCAAAAGTCATCTGTCACCAGAGACAGGCAATTGTTGTTACAAACCTGGATGCATGGATTGCCCTCAGGTTGCCATCCACACATGAAATAATGCTTTTCAGAATTGAACAAACAACATATTTAAATTTCCATTCAACTTACATTAAACTATGTTTGTATGAATTTTGGAAATAATCATCAATAGAATATGAAAAGAGAGTTTCAGACACATCAAATATGTGCACGGTGGTAAATTATGCCCTTTCCCTTTGTTTTGGAAAATACAACTGCTTTGCTGACGAGGCCATCAACACATCCAACTGAGAGATTGACCAATTACTTCACTGAAACAGAATAGCCATTTTATTTAATAAAATGAGGGTTTTTCGCATGCAAAACAGGATTATTTTCAGTGAACTTAATCATACGTTTATGGCATTTCTATTGCAATTACATTAAACCTCAACTGAAAGAAGAGTCTGAATAATTCACTGATGGGGTTGTCTTCTTTTTCTCACATTTATTACATGTGCAAATACAACAGGAAAACTTCTCGAATGACATATATGGAAAACATTTATAGCGAATTGAGATAACAATATTCTACGAATGCATAACACAAGTATTATGTTGTTTATGAGTGATGTATTTTTTCACATTAATTAAGTTACAAAAGAGTAAAACAGTATAAAAATGAATTTAAATTAAATTATTTTTATCTGTGATTTATTATTGCTATACAATAATATATCACCAAATAATACCTAAACCTTAAACTTTTAAAGGCTTCTAGTTAATTGATTGATTGATTGATTGAGTAAGTGATTGATTGATTGGTTGATCGATTGATTGGTTGATCGATTGATTGGTTGATTGATTGATTGATTTTTATTGTGGCTTTCAGCACACTGTATAGGTCATAATTCCATGTAGTTGAGGAGATGGATTAAAGCAGACACCTGCCATTTGGCCAAACCCAGGCCCAGTTTGGTTTGCATTGACGAAATTTCCAGTTATGACACCAATGCTCAAATATTTGACCCATTTCAAGTAGAGCCCAGACTTTAGTGGCTGACTCTCCTAAGTTAATGGCAGGGTTGAGAAATGGCCTGAGACGTTTTATAGCATCCCACTGGAGATAGAAGTGAAGAGCACATGACCTCCACTTTAAATGGCCATCCAAGCTACTATGTCTTTCCCTGAACTAGGAATGAACCCAGGACCTCTGTGTTCATGGGCCAGTGTGTTACCCACAAAGCCACAGTGGAGCATATCATCATGTTTCTTTATACACTGTGAGAATGTACATTTAAATAACTAGATTGGCGGTTAAAACTGTGGATTACAAGCATTATCCTGATGCATTAAGCTGGTGTATTGATATGGATTGATATCACAGAACTACATTTGTCCCCCTGGATTGCAAAAGCCATATCTCAAAAAGATATACTGACGTTACATGCAATCAAGTAAATGTTTTGGTGATCTATATTTTACCATAGCAATATTTTGACTTGTTCTTTGAATGGCAATATTCTTTAACGTAAAAATTTCTTATTTTATTCTAAGGTATTGCTATTAGTTTAATATTTTCAAGTTTAAATTACATATATAAATATAGCACAGTTATTTTCAACTTTAAACCCCATAATATTTTTGTTCATGTCGTCTATCAAGGATCACTTTCATATTTGCAAGAGTTTTCACATCTTTAAATAGGTTTAAATATATTTGATAAGCTAATAGAGGTAATAATTAGTTAAACTCGAGACCTAGAGGAACATATTTTATTTCAATGCAGGATCTCTACATAAAGCAGAAAACACTTAAACTATTATTAACTTATCAACCTTAATACACAGCTAATCACACAGTTATTTATGAGTTTGTTTTAGTTAAAGGAAATTGCAAGCCTAAGCAAGTCATATGGGCTTCCAAACATTTGTTATTTTGCCAGGAAGACATATATAATCTTATTTGTGTGGGTTCAGGCATATCCACAGTTACATGAGCTCAAAGGACAATTTCCTTGAATCTAGTATTTGCCTGAAATCTCATGTTCTGTTATGTCTTCTATTGACGAAACTGTCCCCTCATAAGTAAAACACGCATTAGGGTTGTTTATAGTATATTTCGACAGTGGCAGTTATATTGCAGTTCTGTTGACATTATGGAAAGCAAATGATACAGATAAAAAAAGATCCTTGTTCAGGTAAGGTTGGAAATTAAAATTAAAACTTGCAGAGTTGTGAGACGGGTGTGTTCCCATCACATCAGTGTGCCCTCTGAAGGCTCCTGTTTTATCCGTTGGTTAGGGTTAGGGTTAGACTTTAATAGTGATACACTTTAATTTTGATAGCCTTAACCCCTAACCCTAAACTTAACTTTAACTGTTAAATCAATTCTTAAGTAAACTCATATCAGAGAAATATGACAATTAATGGCAATACAACAAAGACAAAAACAGTAAAAGAAACCACTCATCCAAACAATTCAAAAGTCTTAAGTCAGGGATGATATTTTACAGACTATCTTCAATGTTTGAATAAAATGTTGTGAGATTGGCATGTTAAAGATGCCACATCTCATTCTGAATAATTTCAAACAAAAAATCTGAATATTCGTTAGGTGAGGTTCCTGTCAAGGACATGGTTTCTTGGAGGCTTGAATCCACAAATTCTCACTCTAGAGTCCCACACTCCACTTGAAGAACTATAATAGAAAAGCTCTACCAGCCAAGCCACTGATGATTGTATCAATTATTGTTACATTGACATTCTGTCACATTCCCTTCACATATAAAACCTTCCCCGGCGTTCCTACAGGTTCCTTTCTTCCAGTATGCTAACTTCTCACTTACACATGCTACAATCATAATCATCATCTTATTCATTATTTTGTTTATTTATTTAGTGCTCTATGTCATGTCTAGTTCTTTTGTTATCTTCATCTGGACATTAATTTGAGGGATACCGTCATCTGTCTGTCTGTCCATTTATCTATCAGTATTTCTGAAAAGTAATATATAGATCCTCTTGAATTTACATTTTTGCTGGTTGGGCCTGCAGGGACTGAAGGAAGAAGTGATTAAATTTTGGGACAGAATCAGATCATATTCCAGACATAAAAACCTCCTAATTTTCAGAAATGAGGACCTGTCCCAATATGACCCTGGTTGTTGAATGGTATCAAAGACATAAAACCCTGAATATGACTTAATTTTGATAATCACATGAAATATAATGGTAAATCTGTAATTTAGGACGAAAGTTAAAAATAACAGCACCAAGCCCTTAAAAGAGTAAAAACTTTTTCCCGACCTTTCCTTTATGTAAGATTTTATCCCTTGTCCTTCCTTCACCAGATAATACCCAAGCCATTTTCCATCTATCTCTCACTTTTCAGAGGTTATATTAGATTTACTGTCTCATTTTAGCTGTTGCTAACAAATCTCTTGTCTCCTCAGAGAAAAGTAGCGGCTACAGACTTAGAGACTTCGGGAAAATTGTTTTAATATCCATTTTTAGAACATTTTCAATCCATGTATCTTCCATAAGTATATCCATAATCAATCTTGGTGGTTTCAGTTTAAATCTATTCGGACCATTATATGCCACTTAATCTGTCTTTTCATATATACTTAGATACAGAGCATGACAGTCACAATCCAAAATTTAAATTTTCTGTGACTATTTAGAGTTCAATTGCTTTTGTGCAGTTAGACCTAGTTCACAGCATTCTGGCCTCAGGATCCATACAAGTGCAAAATATGTAACTCATCTGGACTCATTTCAACTCAATATGTTTCATGTTTTGGAAGTATTCATGTGGTTCTTTAAGTGTAAATAAGCCAGGTTGTATATTCGAGTATCATGCATTTGCCATAACATGGACAGAATTTCTAGTTCACAGCAGATTTCTAACATGTTTGTAAAATCTGCAACCAGCTATCGTGGGATACACTGAAATGTGGCCACCGGAAATTCTAAATGCTAGTCTATAAGCATGCATGACGTATTTTGTAAACATAATAAACTGTGTAAACAGGCCTTTATGCCCCAGTCACACTAAAGGTGGAACATTCTGCAGTTAGAGGCTTTATTTGGAGGTGGAAACACCTACAAGGACACATCATACCTTCCGAGATTTGGTGTTGCCATTACACTAGAGGCGGTGTAATTCATGGTTATAGGCATTGGGCAAAATGTCCCTGTCCTTCAACTGCAGTGTGAAGTTGTATGCAAAGATATGACACAGTGGTGAAATGACTAATACCTCAACTCACCTTATGTTGCCATATTACACCAAAATACGACTGAATCACACCCTGATGTACACTGTGGACCACACATTCAGTTACCGTAGCAAGAAAAATCATGCATGCTCAAGTTCATCTGCACATCCTCACAGTTCGAATTCGGAGGCAGAAATTTTAATCATTTTAAAACTTCCATAGAATGCGTAAGGTAATGGACGTTTTGCCACTGTGTTACAAGGTCGCATACAAATCTCAGACGGTTATTGAAGGACAGGGGTGTTTGTCTAACACCTATAGCCACCAGACGTACCACTTGTAGTGTGAGCAGGGTTTTAGGAGGTTTAATGTCGTAGAGCCCTGTTGTATGATTTTAATTTAAACCAAGTCACATGTTGATAAAATTCTTCTGACAAATGATTACACTACTATATATATACTATATATAACAATTGCCATTGATTATTACCCTGATTGTTTGCATAAAATTATTTTTTTTCCATTTCAAGAAAATTGTTTTAGATCACAATGTGATATTGTCCAACAGACCATGTTGTTCCAAGCATCACAATGATTACCCCCATGCATTGGATACGTTAGTAATATCATAGCAAATCTGTAATGTAGCCTTGATCATTTGTCCTAATTTCAAACCCATTTGGAAATTTAATAGCTCTTAATATCTTGTTTATTAAGGGGACTCCAAGGCACAACAGTACAAAATACAGTCAACCAATTTCATAACTCAGAGACTGAAAAGGGGGATGTTATTAAAATCTCAGAATAAAAGTAAAATATTTGTTTTCACAAAACATTCTTAAAGGATATCACTTTATGAAAGCCATATGCCTGACAATGTTTTGCTTGTAAGTTAATTATATTTGAAACTAACACAGACTATGAAAATGATGTATCTTTTTCAAAGAAATCAAATCTTTTAGTTGTTTCATGTAATTTTCTCTGTTCCATCTCCCAACATGTTAAATTCCTGATATAGATAGAAGTCACATTTTCAACTTGTTCAAAAGAAATATCTCTGAATCATTATTACATCCATCAGAAATAATATGTTTATTTGTTTGTTTGTCCAACTGTTGGTGTATCTATATTCAAAATTACTTCAAACCAACGAACTCATCTTAAATTGTTAAAGTGGCTAGGGCCTCGCCAAAAGAAAAAGTAATTAAATTTTGATTAGAAACTGGATGATAAATTGAACACACACATCAAATCTTGCATGGACAAATATCCCATTGTCAACTAAAAAGATGCTCATAGAGTGCAAACCTCCACCAGGCCACTTTTCAGGAAGTCCAGAATGTTTTGCCTTTTCATCAAGAATATGACATGAATCTTTCCCGAAATATAATTACTTCTTCTATTAGCTAGGATTTACCTAAAATTTGAGAAGATCCGCTGATTAATTTTAGGTAATATTATACCAGAAATCCACATATATCGAAAATGGGACCATTTTGAAAATTGAGTATATGATTTGTATCCAGAATATAACTTTCCATCAGAATATGATCCAAACCATTTGGAAAATTTCAATAACCTCTTCCTTTCGTAAACACCCTGGTAAAATTTCAGAAAGATCAGCCTGTCGCTTTTACTTCTCGCAACTGTAGTTTTGTAATCTTCGTAACATACAAAAAAAACACAAAATAAAGCGATCGCATAATCTCCCTTGCAGAGAGAATGATGAAAAAACTAGAGGTACCTTTCAGTTCATCTGCTATCTTCCCATCAGCAAAAAATGGAAATTCTTTGTTCTCTAGTTTCACACTCTTTCTCTGTAGTTACATCAGTATTAGATTTACAGTGGGCATCTATGTTCCATTTATTAGCTGTTTAGAATCTTTTCTCCCCAGACAGAATTGGTTTTCATAGACCTATTGAATTTCCTTTACATTGCTGAAACATCAAACATGTTTGATGTGTGACTTATGAAATATTGCTTACATGTCTCACTTATTTAAACCTCTGATGTAAGAAAAAACATTGACAAAGATTATCATTAATGCACCAAGGATGTGCATACAATATAAACAAATATTTATATAATCAAAAAAATGCCACATCAAGAGTAATGCAATATTTTTCCTATGGACTTTTGTCTCCAACTGAGGCACAGATAGAATTATAGTTTTCTTATTCCTTGTTTTTTCTGAGAAAATATCCCTATGGCCTTCTTTCCATGTGCTCACACAAGTATCAGGTTTCTGGTGCTGTTTCAGGTCCTACTTTTAATCTGTCATAACAAATCTATTCTTTGACAAAATCTAATTCGGAGACACCTGGAATATTGCACTACATCTAAATCAAATGTTGATTTCAGAGCAATGTTGTTTCCAACATGATTACAAAATAAAAACAAGTAAAGTTTGAGAAAAATGGTAAAATTTTTATATATTTTATTTGGCTGTTTATTGACTGGTAAATAATGTAACTCAAAGATTACCACATGGGTTTATAGAAAAACTAGCAAAGTGACATATAGGAAAAATATATCACAGATGAAGATGGCAATATTGGACTAGTGTGTACTGTTCATCTTCATGAGTAATGTATTAATTTAAGTCTAATGAGAGATGTTTGCTTTTATGAAGCACCATTGTGTATGAATAATAAGTCAAATAAGTAAGATTGCAAAAATAGCTGTGTAAAAGTGAATATAAACAGTTGAATATTTAACTTTAGATTTCTCTGATATTTCAACATAAAATTTCATGTAACATAAATGAGCACAAGCTTGGCAGAATACCTTTCTAATGAGGTATATAACATATAATTGTTTTGCATATTTATTGAAATATTAATGAAAGAATGAGACGTCTTGCCAAATTTTGCAACTCCAATTGTGCATAGAAAGTGGCAGTAAATAATATAAAATATGTCCTGATTTCTATGTTGGCTTTCAGGTCTAATACAGCCCATGATGGATAACAGAACATTGTCTAAAAGAAGGTAAGTGATTTTAAGATAAAACTGTAGGCCTGTTCATACCCAAGCAACCAATATCATATGTTCCAATATGCAATAGTTTTAATGGCGAGCTCTAGTAAAGCTCCTGCTTCTAGAGATCACTTTTTTCATTTTTTATGTCTGTGGACTTGAATTGTGAATGAATTGTGGCATAGTGTGATGAGTGCCTGCCTCCTCACTGAAGTTAAGCGTCAATGGGCTATGTTAGTATTTGGATGGGTGACCGCCTCAGTGCACTATTTGTGTCTCTGATGGCTTTGCAGCTTGCACTAGTAGAGCAAAAGCCCTTTCGGCATTTGTTTAAACTGGAAAAGACTTCAAAAATAAATTGGTTTGTACCTGCTAATGTGTTAACCAATACTTATATATAAAAAGGTCAAAGCAGTTTCAACTTAATTACCTCATTTAAGGAAGGTTTGTTTTTGCTGGCGTGTGTTTGTCTGTTTGCTTTTTTTAAAATATCATGAAATATTGACAATGGCACAAGAAAACATGATTCCATCATTAAACAATTTGTTTATCATTGCACTAATAAATAATATTAGAGATATAGGGCCTTGGAGGAGATCTGTGCTCTCTGAGTGCTCTTGTTAATGCATTGTGTCATCAGTGAACACAGTTTGTTAACACATTTAGTTAAAACAATAGAAAAGCAAAGGTATTAGCAACTGTATGGAATGTCTCTTAATATACAGTGAAGTTTTAGAAGCTAATCTGCCATTTCCTGTTAGTGCACTGTCAGTGTGATAAGTTCACTGAAAGACTGTAAAGGGGAGATAAAATTTCACTCAAAGTTAGTTAGAGTTAAGAAGTTAGCGATGTGTGTTCTGGCCTGTTTTTTTGTAAAATTCCTGAAAACTCTCCCTTGACCTCTTGCAAGCTGTAGTACAAGCTGTAATGAAGAGATGAAGTGAAAGGGTGGGCTGAATATACGGGTGGCCCCTTCTTAAACAAGCCAGATATGAAGTCACTGTCTGAGGGCACAAGAATGAGGTGGTCAGGTCGAAATCAAATGCATACGGATACAACCACATGGAAAGCTGTGACCTATGCATTACCTTTATTACTCTTGCCACTGAACAGTCAATACGTAAGTGCATATGGCTTGAAAACTATACTCTAAGAGAGTGTAGTCCAATCGATATGGATAAAAAATCCCACAGACGAGGGTATCTGAGGTCTCAGACACTTGGACATATGAATCACGACCTTGCCAGAAGAAAGCCTAGACAAGGTTACTTTTTTGTAATTCAGAAGGATTCTGCAAAAATATTCTCTCTTATTTTGCCATTATGAAGAATCTATATATGAAATAAGAAAACATTTAATATCACTAAATCACTGAAATACAAGATGATTAAATATCTTTCCTGTGGATATTTTTGCTTAAACCTATACAAAGGTAGCCATCATATTTTTTTCTTGAATCTCTTCACAGGAAGAACAGCCTTGAAGCTTTCTTCCTAGGTTTGCCTCCACAAGTATCAGGTTTCTAATGGGGTTCCAGGTCTGGTTTTTACCCTGTCGTGACAGATTTATTTCTGGATGAAATCTAATTTGGAGATACTTAAAATATAGCCTTATATACAAGCAAAATATTTGTTTCCCCAACTAACCTATATCCAAAACTACAAGTTTGAAGCCAATTTATATTTGAAGCCAAGCATACAATTTCTGAAAACAAGTATCATTTATGTTTGAAAAAATTGGATAACATTTCAATAAGCATGTAGTTGATTAAAACCGACATATCAAGGATACATATGTGGTATGGATTTTGACATATCAAGGATCCATATGTGATATAGACCTTGACATATCAAGGAATCATATGTAACATGGATTTTGGCACACTTATTATAATCCTTGTGGTATGTTGGAACCATTAGAAAATTCGAATGACTTTACACTGTTAAAATTAAAGATAAATATCTCAGCTCCCCCCACCCCAACACACAATCTCGAATCCTGATTTCACACCTCAAGGGAACCTTAGGTAGGATGGTTGGTAGTTGCTTGTCAGAGCCATTTGATTTTCAATGCAGATATTTGAGTAACTAGATAGCACTCAAAGAATACAGACCTTCCTGGGGGAGTGTTTCTGAGATGTCTGGATTTTTTGTATCCAGAATATGTATCCAGATCTCTCCCAAAGTATAATCACTTCTTTTGTTTTATATATATAAACTTTCATAAACACCTAGATATTATCTTTGCAGTAATGTCAACCAGAAAGTCATAGTCATTGGAAATGTAATGAAAATGGGACCTGGATATTTCCACAAATTTAATGATTTCTTCCTTTAGTCAGGTTCTACCCACCTCAAACATTTCAGAAAGATGTGCCCATTACTTTTGGAGTAATTTTGAACACAGACAGACAGACACATGCTCACAATAACATAACTTCAAGGAGGAGGTTATAATGAATTGGTCTCCATGTAAAGTCAAGTTATAGTGGGGACCAGTAGGTGGTAAATCCTTCAGGGCAATTGTCTCTGCTGTGTCTGTAAGCAAAACTGACATTCCATAAAACAAATCTCATCAGGTTTTAAGTTTACTTTTGACTATATTAGGCACGATTAATTAGATCTTTTTTCTATTGAAGGCATGGGATATACAACTGTATCTTTTCATTAAGTATTCATTATGGTTTAAAAATTCCAGTCAACAAATGCCAGACAAATATAGGAAAGATTTCCCAAGAAAATATTCTAACTGAAAATTTAAAATTGTTCTTATTGTTAAAATATTCGCTTTATGGTAAGTGTACTATTAAAGTGCAATATGATCATTTAGATGCTGTTTTAATCATTGTATATTGCTAAAAGATCATGTTTTCTCTGTTCTCAAGCCAAGAAAAAAATCAAGTGTCAATTTGAAATTGTAGCTAAATGTTTCTTAAAACAACAATTTTATCTTTCATACAACATCATGGCTGGTTGCTAGCTAGATTTAAAACCATACAAACATTGATCTGACGAGAAACACCTTTCATTAGGTCGTTTGGTATTATCACAATATAGTTTTATGCTCCAGTTAAAATTACTAGAACTACCTTAATTCTGGGCACATTTAACTGGCTTAAAGGGGAGGTATTATCACTGTACAGCATAACACTCCAGTTCAAATTACTAGAACTACCTAATTCTGGACAAATTTAACTGGATTTTTTTTTCAGATTAAAGATGACTAGAAACTGAACTCATTTGGTTTGGTTCTATCTAGGCTTTCAGAGAGAGCACATGCCACTTTGTGTATGGAGTTTGAATGTAATGTAATAATGTGTACCTTTATAATGCTTAATCTCCATCATAGGACAGACTCTAAATCGTTACAGCCACAATGAGAGACAGAAAAGATCAGAAAACAGAGACATAGCAAACCGACATCAGAGATAACAAGCAGATGGAAGGCATATGTAGGATAAGCTTTACTGAAGATGTGTGTCTTAATTTTGTGCCAGAAATATGACAACAAAAGCACGGCTTGGAGATCAGGGAGCCCACTCCACAAAGCTAGAGTATCATGTGCAAAGCTGTGGCTTAAAAGCTTTTTGACTTGTAATCTGGAAACAAGTACTTTATGTACCTTAAGGTACTTTCTATCAGTTATGCTGCATCTGTAACTGTAGGTGCACAAAGCCTTAGTAAGGTAGGTGCCGAGGTACCTTAGGGTACCAGTGGTACCTGTGTGGATGGACTTGGAAGGCAGAGTCTTACAAATTAAGAGTTGTTCAACAGGCAAGTAATGCAGGTCCTTAATGACAGCTATAATTCTAGAAAATGTGGTATTATTTGTTGTGGTTCCAGCCAGGCTATTTGGATACAGTTTAGTTTTTTTATATAGCATTTGCATAGAATAGCTATCTGATGTGGTTGCTGGGGCTTAAATGTGTCACTTTGGTATATTTATATAGCTTGATCCATCATATTATAGGGTATTTATATTCTAAGGGCAACACTTTATACAACCTTATGATAAACAGGGCTTTTAGTCTAAAAGCATAAGTCACATTACCACAATATATTAGGGATGCTAACAAAATAAGCACATAAAATTTCTCTCTTACACTATTGTGTCGTGTATATAACATAATAAACAACAGAGCCATAACATTTATTACCATATGTTATTCTGATATAAATTCACTAAGATATAATGAAATTAAAAAGGAAGCTTATAATATGTTATAATTGTTTTGAGGCTTTAAAACACCGACAGTGACTTGCCATGTAATTTCTTGTTCACAACACATAAACATAACCCCATGCATTGTGATTACAGCTAGCCATGAATATATGGGTTCATATAAATAGAGCCTTTTAATCGGGCAAAATATCATACAATTATTTTTTTAAAATGAGCTCCATAAATGACAATACCAATAACATATAAATACAGCCTGAGACAAAGATATTTTCAAAAAATATTGTCTTGGAAGACAACTAATAAAATCTCAAAAGATTGTGGCATGTGTCACATTCAATTGTGATTATACTCCAAAACTTCTAACAGACTATATTCCTGAGTATACCTTCACAAAAGTTAACTTTTCTCCAGCGATAAGACAGGTCCACGATGGTGCAGTGATAACACACTCGCCTCCCACCTCTGATATCGGAGTTCAAATCCTCACCTGACCTCAGTTGGGAAGGTTGTTAGTTGTTTTCCATTGGCCAGTGGTTTACAACCCAGAACCTCAGCCAACCACATGTGCTGGTTATATCCACCTTTCTAACTGACCGTCACAATACAATCAGTACAAAGGTTAAAGGGATGGAATTAAAATAAATAAATAAAAAACACAAAGCTGTATTTGTATGATACTTGAGTCTTTTTTATTCAGTTTTACCTTTACTAAAAGTCACAGCCTCTGTTTGCACTTTGAATTTGCATCACCTGAGTGTAGGTGACTTTAGTGTTTTAGTTCTATCAAACTGTTTTTGTAAACTTTCTCATTGATATTTAAAATGGACTTCTTTATGCCTCGGCTACACTTATAATTGTATATTTTAATTTCAGACCAATCACGGGAGAGAATTAGAGAGTTCTTTATTGAATCTGGTGCAAGAGAACTGGCCTGAAAACCCCTCTTAATGGTAATCAAATGATATCGGTAGTAGAAGCGTTCATTAAGTTACCTTGACTCTCTAAGATATCATACGACTTGGCTATAATCAATAATATCAGTGATACTTTATTGCAAACAAATAACACATAATCTAAAACAGCTTGTAGAGTTCATCCTTAAAAAATTCCACGCTATTAAGTCCAGAATATGATTCTGGAGTCATTGAAAATTCATTGAAAGTGGGATACTTTTAAAAATCGGGATATTTTTTGTATCCAGATTATAATATGGATCTTTCAAAAATTAATCATTTTTTCCTTGGCCAGTCCCCTCCAACATAAAAATGTTACAATGATCAGTTTATTATTTTTGAGCAATCAGGAACACAGACAGCCAATTGAACACATCTAAAAATATCTCATTGGCTAAGATAATAATGTTACATTCTGCTTTTAACACACATATGTTCAATCGGAGAGACTATTGGGCTTCTTAAGTAAAGTTACATTTGCTTGTTCAACTGAAATGACGCAATTTGCTCCACTTCAGACAGAAGCCATAACCCTGGGGGTGTTGATATAGGCCACACAGGGGCTGATGTTCACAAATTGTCTCCCTTTTAGCATCTTCTTGCCAGTTTCTTTTCAGTAAGTACAGATTTGTATTCTGAGACCAGACTAACAACTGGGTAATAAAATGGGCAATTGGTCCTGAAAGGTCTCGTACAATTTACATTTACTACCACTAGACCTTCTTCTATGCAAGATAAAAAAGAAGTTAACATTCTTCAAGGCAGTCTATTTGCTTTCCCTTTCTTGTTGTGGCTGTTCCACTTTGCCGAATGCTTCAGATACATTCCAGAATGACCAGTTTTCCTGCTCACATCCATTGTGGACCAAAATCCTACCATTCTTTTTATCCAGGTGCCGATTTCACAAAGAGACTTAGACTTAGCCAAGCTTTTGGCTTAGTCAGGGACTTAAATCTAAAGACTTTGGTCTTAGCTAGGTTTGGGACTTAAATGGATTTCACAAAGGGTGACTTAGCTAAGTCCAAGCTTTTCAAATAACCACAGTGGTTTTCTGTGGCATATGACCTTTTATATCCTTCATTTGATGCATTTTATCTAAGGATAAGTGCTGTTTTGAAATGGAAAACCTTGTTACCACATATAAACTTCCCAAAGACTATTTTAGTGAGGTGCTATGTATAATTATAATTTATTTACAGCCATTTCACATTTTGAAATGGAGAAAAGTTTATGGCGGCCATATTTAAGTCCTGTTTACAAAATTTAAGCCCACTACCTACCAGACTTAAAGTTAAGTCCACTGACTTAGCAATTTCATGGACTTTGCTTCTTTGTGAAATCCGCTTTGTAAATTACCATTCTATTGACAAAATTTAAGATCAAAGTCTTAAATTTAAGTCTAAGTCTGGGCTTAAGTCCCTTTGTGAAATCGGCCCCTGATGTCTAAATGCCTCTCTTCCTTTGGCATTGATTTCAAACAAGTAGTTTGGTATTAATGTGGAGGATCAAAGCTATGCAGAAATGCTTAATGTTCTAGTCACACTGTAGAGGGCATTTCCTCTGATTATAGATAACAGAGGGAAAGAAAGGTAGAATGATGTACCTCATGTGTAACCCAGTAACACACCTCTGGCTGAGAGTGTTGCTATAGAAGAATATGTCTATTGGAGAGAATGATAGTATGACTAGACACAGAAAATATACTGCAACGATGCAGCCAAAGGTGTGGCTTAAGTATAAGCCACAACATTCAGACATACCATTTCATCAGAAGAATTGCTTACATGTATTACATGACAAATGAAATATTTTGCCTTGTGAGGCCAACAGCTGTGTGACTTTGTGTGACTGTCACAATAACACCATTTGTGACAGTGGGAAAAAATTACCACAACAAACCATTATAACCATCATTCCACAATTATAGTCTCTGTTGAAAAAGTAAAAAAAAAAATAAATGAAATAAATAAAATTTTTACCTCCACAAGTGGGTCATGTTTTTTGTTTCCTTCGTATGTCAGTCTGTCTGTGCCCATAATTACTCCCGAAGTAATAAATGGATCTTTCAGAATTTTTTTATGTGGGTCAGGCGTGACCAAAAGAGGAGGTGGTTAATTTTTTTTTTGAAAGATAAGGATCATATTCTGGTGGAGATGTGAACTCTATTCTATTCTTTTCTATTTTGTACGTTTATAACCCTTAATCTCTGCCAGGCAGACTCTCAGGCACAACACCAGAATCCAATTCAAAAAGAAATCATCATTCCATAGACGAAGTCCAATACCAAGGAGACACTGGATAGATTATATGCCAAGGTAGGAAAACTTTTTGAAGAGATAAGATTTAGCTTGAATGCTTTCTAGTTTCAAATTTAATCAAAATCTTACTTTAAAGTAATCAAAAGAAAATCTCCTTCAACAAAAATTCAATTTTTACTACTGCATGCAAATGAATTAATTTAGTTTATTGTCACTTTATTACTTTTACCAATTCTTTTGTTTGTTCAGCCTACTCTTTACCACATGTAGGGGAAATTTTAAATAGATGAGAACCACACAGTTCTATATTTGCACTCTTCCTTTTCCATATTAAACTGAAGCCTTTGCAGAAATATAATCAAAATACTTATTCCTACATTTTACACCCTGAATGCATTAAATATAAAGGGAACATCTTCATTAGAAACTTCTAAGCATCAACTAGCAAAAAACTGTCAAGATATTTCATATATTTATCCCTCAGTGCATTAAAAAAGTAAATGTGAAGTTGTTTCTGAATGCAAAGACTGAAGTCAATAAGTCAAGAACTGTAGTAGATTGCAGTGACACAGGTAATAACAGTCAATTTATCTTTACAAAATTAGGAATAGGGCTTTGTTCCAGAAGTTTTTCCCAATGGGCTTTTTTCCATGTACCATTCTAAAGTAGGTCACTAACAAAAATATTGGCATATTCTGTATCACACAAGATCAGTAAAGACCTCATAAATATTTCCTATTTTCAGTCATTTTTTCCTACATTCTACAGCTAAACTGAAGCCTGTTTGCAAAGGTTCAGATCACACTTTGGATACGACTGGTACCTATTGTTTGTAGAGTTTGTTTCCTAATAAACTGAAATGTTAACTTCCTCTTTCAGAAGGTCAACTATATACAGTTTCACAGAGTTTGCAAATAGTGAGTAAGTGACTAAGTAAGAAGCAGATTTGTAAAGATTGGTTTATTGTAAGCGACTTTGTCGCTTAAAGCATTTTATGCCTGGTTTAAATTTTCACTGTAATCTTTTTTTTTATCTGCAATCATAATAGTTCATGTGCAATTCATTTATGTAACTCTCGGGAGAACTTTATCTGTGCAGGAAAAGGCATATTTGTTTCTATCAATATAATACTGCGGGATGGCATTAGGGTGCCATCTAGGTCATTTCTGACACTTCCCCCCTTTGTAGTTTAGAGTGTCACCTTATTTGCATACTAAACTGTCATTGGTCAAGTGGTCAAGCGTGGGACCTCGCTGATTTCAACCCTTAATCCTGCCATTTATATGTTGGACACACGAGGACACACATCAAGAATTTAGAATTCTTATTCTAGTCAACTGAACACGTATTGTATTGTATGGTTTTTCCTTTTTATATGACTGTATTTTATATTTTTAGTATTTTATAGTAACAATTATTTTACATGTATTTCTGACTCGTGTGTCCGTACAATCTTCCAGACAAGTATTGTTGTCATTATACGTTACTGTGACCATTTTATTTAATGTGTAAATAGTGTCGGATACTAATTGCTAGTACTTGGTGTTCATTCAACCGACATATACTGAGTTCTCCCACTGAAGTATGTACAATTTGCGATCTAATAAACAGAATACGGTGCATTTACCTATTGAAATACAACTTGCTGGAGATACACAGTTTATTGACTCAGTACTTCATACAAACTCTCACAATTCGGATTTTCCCGAAAATATGTCGGATTCTGACACTTCGGCTAGTGATTTGAATTGCAGTGACCTTATGCAAAATAGTTTTGACGGTGCTTCAGATGGCAAAGATTGTGTCAGTGGATCTAGTACTTCTAAATCCGACAAAGATTTGTCTGTTAAGAGTTCTGATTCGGATCAACAGGCGGTTATAAATGCACAAATATTGGAACAGTTGCATCGGATTGGCAAGAGGCTTGATCATATTGAACAGAAAGACTGTAAAAAAACTTCGGATAGAACAAAGATAAAAAATGTTAAAATTAAAGGAAAGAAAGTGAAGCAAACTTCTGATGTCACAGAACAGCGGCAATCTTTGCCAGTGCCACATAACTTATGGCAGTCTTCAGTTTCGGATGAAGCTCTTCTGCAACTCAGAGTTGATCAGAGATTGCAGGAACTTACAGATTTGGCAAAAACAGGTACAAATTCAAAAATTAAGTCACAAAGAGGTGGAAATTTTGAAGTTTTGGTTAAACAAAGGGTCAAATGGCCTCATGAGTATGTTCTGTCAGGTTTGAATAAAGAACGTGTCACTTATGATCAGTTGAATGTGACACAATGGGTGGCTGGTTTTGGTCGAACCATGAGGGATGAGTCTGATCCGATTATGAAACAACACATGTTAGAATATCTTATAGCCCTCATGGACGATGCCAATGATTTTTCGTGGACGTCGGCCAAAGCTAGCCATGCTGTCTTATTGTGTCACATGGAGCAGGGAGAAATAAAAGATTTCTCAGACATTGCTTCTATCGATCGGATCCGACGAGCAAATGCTCAGAAACACGTGTCTGCAAGTGTTGCTGCAACTCATGCTTCAATGAATAAGAGGCAATCAAAGGTCACAAGGTCAATGCCCTGTACTTATTTTAACCAGGGAACCTGTATGCAGCAAAAAACCCATGAGACAAGGGGGGTCTTATATAAACACATTTGTGCTGTTTGCTTTGCAAATACTGGTCGAACTTTTTCACATGCAGAAACTGAGTGTAAAAATAAAAATAAACAGATGTCAAAAAACGAGTAACTTTGGATGGGCAAAAAATTAGGCCCATCCATAAAACCAGAGTTATTCTTAATAGTTCTTTATCTCAAAATCAAGAACTGAAAGCAAATCAGGTCCAATGGGCTTTCTGGTTGGCTAAAGCCAATGCTTTCAAACATTCAGTTAGCAATCTCTCTTATGCTACCATATTGAAACTTGGCAAACAAGTGGTTCAATCTCGATCCAAAACTGGTCATATAAACCAAAAAGTCACAAAAAATTGCCATAATTCTATGATCAAAACACCTCGTTCTGAAAACAAGGACAAATGGACTTACAAACCTAAGAAAGGTCATATCACGGCTGTACAGGTTTCTCAAGTTAAGGAATGCCCTATTGTACTGTCAAATCGATTTGAAGTTCTGCAATATGAACAGGAACAAATAGAAGTAAATGAATTGACGAATGGTACAGTAACTCCCATTGCTACTGTTACTTCTTCTTTCAAGGGCAATAAAAACAAAACTGGGCAAAATCGGGTTACAGTAGCAAATACTGGAGATACTTATGATATTCACATGAATAATTTGGACAATACATTCACGGGCAATAAAAACAAAACTGGGCAAATATTGGGAAAATTGAAAGCATGTGATGACAACTCAGGTACCAATACACATACAAATGTCCAGCATGAATTAAATGGTCAACAGCATACCAATTCTCTTTTGTCGGTCAATAAAAACGGAACTGGGTCCAAATTGGGCAGTATGCTGGCATCTGTGCACACTGACCAGGACAGTGCACACACTTTTAATGCACCTAGTGTTAAACATGTTAACCAAATTGTAGATGGCCATGAACAATTATGTTTCAGGGGCAATAAAAACAAAATTGGGCAAACATTGGGAATCATGGCCCCTTTGGCGGAAAATTCTTCTTTCTTAGGTTCACACATTGCCCTTGACCAATTGCAAGCAGTGGATCCTATTGTGGATCAGAACCAACATACAATTGTATCTACAGGTCCACAAAAAATACCTGAGGATATCCTCAAAAATAGATTCCAATCATTGGACCATAAAAATTGTATATATCAGAATGAGAATACTTTCGGCTTTGTTCCGTTGAATGATCTTATGGTATATACGGGGAAGGAAGTGATTTGGGGTTCAATTCCAGATATTGTAGAAGCTCATAGGAAAATTCGGAATTCAGGTCTTCCAAATTTCATGGGACTTAGAATCCCAGTTCAGAGTCAGCTTAAAATAGCATCTTGGAGAAAATATTTGAAACAATATTGGGATCACCAACTGTTAGATCTTATAGAATACGGTTTCCCTCTGGATTTTAATCGAACAGTACAATTAACATCTACAGAAACCAATCATTATTCTGCTTTGCAATATCCTGACCATGTGTCAAAATATCTCCAGGAAGAAATTCAACATAAGGCGATTATCGGACCTTTTCAGCAAATGCCATTCCCTTGTCATATTTCCCCATTTCTCACCAGAGACAAACCCAATTCTACAAACAGAAGGGTTATCCTAGACCTTAGTTTTCCCCTAGGTCACTCTGTAAATGAAGGGGTACCTAAAAATAAATATCTAGGGACTTATTTTCAACTTTCGTACCCTTCTATAGATGATATGGTTTCCAAACTCAAACAACTTGGTCCTGAAGCCCTGATATACAAAATAGATATTAGCAGGGCCTTCAGACATATCAGGATAGATCCTGGTGACTTAGATCTTTTAGGACTTAAGCATGATAATTATTACGTTGACGTTACGTTACCGTTCGGATTTCGGCACGGTTCCGTATTCTTCCAGCGGTGTACGGATGCCGTACGGTATATCATGAAAGAACACTTTCATTGTCCTAACTTATACAACTATATAGACGATTTAATCTATATTGCTTTGCCTGGTCACATTGATGAAGCGTACAGTGCCCTTATGAGCTTATTGACGGAACTAGGTCTTGATATTAGTATCTCCAAGCTCGTACCACCTACTACAGTGGCTATTTGTCTTGGTATTGAAATTGATACTGTTAATCAAACTTTGCGTATTCCAGATGACAAATTACAAGAAATACGACAAATGGTGCATAATTATTCAAAGAAAACTCAAGTAACTAAAAAACAGTTACAGTCTTTACTAGGATCCCTATTATACATCACCAAATGTGCTAAACCAGCCAGATATTTTCTCAACCGTATGCTGCACTTGCTACGAGCTAGCCATAATACTGCACATATTGTCTTGAATCAGCAATTCCATAGGGATCTTAACTGGTTTAATATATTTTTGAAGCAGTATAATGGAGTTACCTTTTATGATAACCATGACATTCAGGATACGGTTCACCTAGATGCTTCCCTTCAAGGCCTAGGGGGTGTGTATCAAAATATGGTGTATGCATTAACTATACCTCTAGGCTTTATGCAATACTCCATTGTTCATCTCGAAATACTTAATTTAATTGTAGCCCTTAAATTATGGGGACACTTATGGAGAGATAAAGTCATTCAAATTAAATGTGATAACATGGCAGTTGTGGAGGTCATTAGGACTGGTCGAGCTAGAGATCAAATTTTGGCTACATGTGCCAGAAATATATGGCTACTGACTTCCATGTTTAACATTCAATTAGTAGTCAATCATATTCCAGGAGTTAAAAACGTCATAGCCGATTTACTATCCAGATGGCAAGGTTCATCTGTTCAACATAATCAGTTACATATCTTGGTCCCACAGCATCACTGGATGCCTGTACATATTGATTTCACGAAATTGAATCAACATATATAATATGTGTTAATATATATTTATTTGCAGAAGTCAACGGTGCCACTGCCGGTGCCACTGCCTGTTTGGCTTCTTGGGCCTTGCAAAGGTTGTATTCTGGCTTCAGACCAGCCACTTGGGCCCAGTACTCCAGGATGTTTAGGGACTTCCTGACATTCCTGGAGAAGTCACAAATTCCTATCTTTAAGGTGAACACATTGTTATTACTTTCATATATGGAATATCTACATCAGAAAGGATTCTCTCACGCTAACATATCCAATAATATGGCAGCCATACGTGCTTCATTTATCATATATGGCTTAGAGACCACTTCTTTCAAAGATGAGAGAATCCCCCTCTTTATAAAAGCCTTGCGCATTAATACTCCCTTGACATTGAAACCAAACCACAACATTTCTATTGAAATGTTGCAAAACATTATTCGCATTTGTGAAACCTTACAAGCACCTGTTGTGTTCAAAGCCTTATATCTATTCACATATTTCTCATTTTTGAGGTTGTCTAACATCTTGCCTCATGCAGCCAAACAATTCGATCTTACAAGGCACTTAACCAGAGGAGACTTGATTTTTTCACCATCTTTTTGTACCATTATTATTAAATGGTCAAAAACTCTGCAAGACAGAAAATCATGCACTACCATCACCATCCCCCTTTTACCATCTTCACCTCTTTGTCCAGTTACGGCTGTACAAGCCATGTTTGCAGCTATTCCAGCATCAAAAAATGAACCTCTGTTTTCCTTGTTCAAAGGTGGTGCTGTAGTCCCTTTGACGGATTCCGTAGCTAGAAAACATCTCAAACAAGTCTCCACAGTTTTAAATATTCACCCTTCTTTGACCTTTCACACCTTTAGAAGGTCAGCCACTACATGGGCTTTTCACAATGGCGTTCCTATGCAACACATTATGCATCAAGGTACTTGGTCATCTAATGCTGTGTGGCGATACATACAGTCCCTTCCCTCTCAGTCTTCCTTAGTTGCACAGACTTTCCAGCAGCACCTTTCACCTTAGTCTTTTAGTTTGGGGTTTGGCAGATTTTTACAGACATTTACTGCTATTATTATCAACATATCTGTATATTATCTCTTATTATACTAGTTACTTGCAAGGCAATACTATTTTACATACGTTTTACATATTAGTGTTTATATAGTGCCTTGCAGTTTGATAGTGTTTCCTGTCACGTTGTGATCATCTCACATCATGGGCTTAGTTAGTAAAGTTTATAAATTTGGGGGTGGAGGTCAATAACCTAATTATTCCCTCTTTTGACTTTGAGGGTTTTAAATTATTGCATAATAGGCAATGTCCAATTTGTTAATAAATTATTCTATGTATAACTCGCTCTTTGGGGGCAATAATATTGATTATTGCCTCCAATGTATTGGGGTCTAGGTGGCTTTCATTTATATCTTGAATTACTTATGTTAATTATTACTGTCGTGACAGGGACTGATGTACTGCCATACTTTGTTAACTATATATATGTGATACAAAACTGTTTTAATAACTATATAATATTATAAAATAATAAATATTTTAATCCCATTTCGTGGTATCATTGCTTTGGGGGGGGAGTTCTTGGGAAATGTGCGGGATGGCATTAGGGTGCCATCTAGGTCATTTCTGACACTTCCCCCCTTTGTAGTTTAGAGTGTCACCTTATTTGCATACTAAACTGTCATTGGTCAAGTGGTCAAGCGTGGGACCTCGCTGATTTCAACCCTTAATCCTGCCATTTATATGTTGGACACACGAGGACACACATCAAGAATTTCCCTACCCTCCCCCCCTTGTCTCTTGGGTTCTTTTTCTACAATTGTTTTCTTATGAACAGATTACTGCTTGTAGTTTATTTTTAGGTGATATTCCTGTGATGTTGATTGGTACATTATCATTGGAATAATTGCCTGTATCATTTGCCACTGGGTTGGCTGTAATCATCATATTATGCCACATGGTTGGCCACCAGATGTTCATAGTATCTGCATTGACAGCTGTCAGTTTACGAGCTTTGGTGAGAAAGTGGTGGCTGTGCTACTGATTGCTGACTTGGTCATATTATGGAAGAGCCTTACCAGCTGGCGACATGAACAGTAGCTCTCAGCTGTTACTTATAATGCAGTGCCTTATTATAATATAACTTTTTTAATTTGTGCTTAACTGCACCAGTTTCATTATCACTCATTGCTTCCGAAGTATATATATTGACACTGAATGAGCATCATGTATAATTATTCTATTAATCAGTATACATTTTACTTACGGTCACTTCTTTTAGTAAAGGGTTAAAAAATTTTCATTCTGTTAGGTCTTCTGTTAGAAGAGCTCACAGAATAATTGGGCTTTCTTTGAAATTCTTTTAGTGGCCTGTAAATTGCATGGCAGATCTCTGTCCTGTATATTGTATGGCAGATTTTTACAGACATTTACTGCTATTATTATCAACATATCTGTATATTATCTCTTATTATACTAGTTACTTGCAAGGCAATACTATTTTACATACGTTTTACATATTAGTGTTTATATAGTGCCTTGCAGTTTGATAGTGTTTCCTGTCACGTTGTGATCATCTCACATCATGGGCTTAGTTAGTAAAGTTTATAAATTTGGGGGTGGAGGTCAATAACCTAATTATTCCCTCTTTTGACTTTGAGGGTTTTAAATTATTGCATAATAGGCAATGTCCAATTTGTTAATAAATTATTCTATGTATAACTCGCTCTTTGGGGGCAATAATATTGATTATTGCCTCCAATGTATTGGGGTCTAGGTGGCTTTCATTTATATCTTGAATTACTTATGTTAATTATTACTGTCGTGACAGGGACTGATGTACTGCCATACTTTGTTAACTATATATATGTGATACAAAACTGTTTTAATAACTATATAATATTATAAAATAATAAATATTTTAATCCCATTTCGTGGTATCATTGCTTTGGGGGGGGGGGGAGTTCTTGGGAAATGTGTTATCATATTCAAATTGTTTTATTTGTCTTTGCCAAATATGGTCAAATTTAGCATAATCTATAGTTCCAAAAGTCCAAATTGGCATTGGATAGGGGAGAGGTTAGGTTAACCTGAATAGATACGTAATAGATGCATCTGTGTATCTGTTTTGGTTCATAGTTACTGCAAAAGTAATGAACCCATCTTCATCAGATTTTTTATGGGAAGGTACTGCAAACAGAAAAAGTGATTTCATTTTGTGAAAGATCTGGATCATATTCTGGATGCAGAAGAATTCCTAATCTTCAGAAAAACCCCTCCAGTTGCCTTTAAATTTGTAACAAAATGAAAAACAAAATTGTGTTCAGTGTTTCTAAATAAAACACCATTTGCCTTTCTTGAATATAAATTCACTCACATGTTTTCAGATTAAGGTCAACCTTGATAAAAGCCACCCTAATCCCGCCCTTTCAAAAAAATTGTTACTCTTGTATGGAACAAAATATTTGGGGAAAAGTGATGAATAAGTAGAATGTAGGACAAAACCCCAAGTAGAACACCCCACAAGTAAAAATCCCAGAGACATTTCAAAAACACCAGAGTAGTTTTCGGTTATTGATCTCTCATACTTTTTTTTCAGAAGCACGTAGTTATTGGGAAGATTGCAACATCATCAATTGCATTCTTTATTAATTACGTGTTGGTTTGATGCCCTAGTTAAATACCAAACTTTACCTGACTATTGTGATCAATCCCAAACATCACAAGATCAAGGAGAATGTATATGGACTAAGGTAGTGCTACAACTGACACAGCAGGCCCCTACATGGCCGTGCTTGCCACACTTTATGCAATGTTCATACTACACACGGTATTTCTGGTGGTTATAGACAGCCGGAAAAACAGAGGGGCCGGAGGGGGCTGTAACTTTTGTAATTTCTAGTTATAGACCTCTAGCTACAAGTTAACTACAGAAGAGCAAAAAGTGGTTAAATTTTGGAAAAGATCGACAGCACAGTCTAGATAAAAATAATCCCAAAGTTTCAAAGGTCCAATTTTCAATGTATCTTCAATTGAGTACAAACTCCAATAGTATAGAGATGAACGATTGTCATTGTTTGACATGGAAAAGATTTTGAATCAAGAGCACTTAGAGAGTGCAAACGTCTGCCAAGGCTTAACACCTCAAATATTTCTTACGAGTGCAGTGATAAAAATTCTTTAAAAAAATTTCTGAATTCAGTTGGTGATCCAAATCACCTTATATAAAAAGCCAAGTCACTGTTACTTTAATTTTAGGTGGCCTTATATTTTGTTTCCTTAAACTAGTTTTGTATTGATGTAAAAATATTAGGTTAGTTGTGAAATATGCATAATATTCCCAATAAAGAACCTGTACTTAATCTTGGACCTGAGGTAATGTGTTTAAGACCCCCGTAATTTTGCTCCAGATTGGCCAAGAATAAAAAAAATAATTGAGGTTGAGAAAAGACCATTTGACCATTTAGAAGAGTGGAGCAGCCCCTGAACAAAAGACATTTGCTCTTTCAGCACAAATGACTTGTAATTTTCTCCACTTCAAACAGAAGCTGTAACCTGGGGTGTTGATATAGGTCACAGAGGGACTGGTGTTTACAAATTGTCTGCTTTCGGCATTTCATTCCCAGCTTCTTTATATCTTGTGCAGATTGGTATACAGAGAAGTAGCTACTCACAAAATGAACAGATACTTTTGAAAAGCCTTTTACAATATATTTTCACTCGTATGGGTATAGTATTAAGGCTAAAAAGGTAGATTTAAGTCTTTAAAATGTGAGTTGCAACAGTCAAAACAATCTTCACTCTCCAAGATTAAGGAACAGAGAAAAGGTGCGAGACAGTTTTGAAATTTGCACGATGTTCAACAGACACCCAATGAGATTTTTTGAGAACAGGGATTATTTTAGCAAATCTAATTGTGTTCAATACTATTCTGGCGGTACTATGATTAACTATATGTAGAAATTCAAAATATGAGTCGTACAACTGAAACGATTGGCCTTAAGGTGTTACTGCTCAGATTTAGTGAAGAAAACTCATAAAGACCATGCAACTAATCTTCTGTCTTCTCAAAAGTTTATCTACCTTAGTTTCTTATTTTTCCTGGTATATGCATGATTGCTGACCTCTTATATGCCCCCCAATATCTGACTTTTTGGACTCTGTCTAATCGATATGTTACAACTTAGATTCTGTTGTTTGAAAAGATTAAGTGGTATAAAAAGTCATTTAGAATTATTTTGGAGACTGATCACTCAGGTCCATCCTTTTAGATGATTGACAGAAATTAGGGATAGCATCAAACAAAATAATTAAAAATAAATGGCAACAGCATAAAAAATACGTCTTTACACTTAATACATTATTCAGACCTGTCTTGCAACTCAAAGGATTAGAACTGAGCATTAGGGACAAAAAAACTAAGTTGCAAAAGGTTTATATATGTTGAATTTTTATGAGCATTCTTGATTGCCAAGATTATGTTCCCTACCTTACCAGGTGTATGGCTAGAGAGTACAGTAACCCTAACTTATGGAATACAAGGTTACCAGCTATAATGCATCAATTGCACATAAATTTGCTGCGTCACAAGGTGCTAAAATTGTAAACACAATATTGCAAAAAAAGTGGGCAAAATTTGTGGTTCAACATGTCTCATCTTCTTTTAGTATCCACAAAAAGTCGGGACTTTATTTCGGAGGATGTATTTGGCAAAACACAGACAGCATTTTTCAAAATGTTTGAAGTAGTAGTTATGCCCTCTTATAAGCTGAATTAAAATATACAGGTAATGGGGGTAAGTTTCTCCATACGAGTTATATTTTTCAAGTTATAAGGACAACACCATGAAGCTCAGTCCATATACGAGTCCCTATGACCACCCGGAACAGTGTGAATAGACCATTAGGATTAGTGGTTCTCCAGTCACAGCAAATTTAGCATTAGTCAATTCTCATTCATCTTTTTTAACTTCTTAGATTTCCTTGTTATTCTATTTTTTGTTTAAATCTTGCTCACATGAGAAGTATAAGATTTCCTGTATGGCTCAATAGCCTATGCTTAAGCTTTAATCTGACATTTATCCTGGAGGGAATACTATCATTCTTACCCTCTCAAATCAAGATACTAGAATATCATAGGTAAATACATTTTATCATAATCTGATTGACACAAACCTTTGATCTGCTCATAAAGTTTATTATTATAAAAGAAATATATATTTAATTGAAATAAAATGTATAAATACAAGGTTAAAGTTTCAATACCATATAAGATCAAACATCAAACAACAGAAGCTTAATCTATAGGCAACACCGCAATACTGTGCACAATATTCCAGGAGAGACTTTTTTGTTGATTGTTGGATTGTTAGAGACCAGTTTTCATCCATTTAAAGGGTTAATATTTTGCAAACCCAAAATGTTTTTTGTTGCTTTGAAATACAAAAGTCGTATCCGAAGTGTAAATTCAAAACCAGTGCGGTGAACTAAATGTCACACTTTCAAGCAAAACTTGTGTAACTCATGGAAGTGTCATACTAAAGCTTAATTAATTGTTTAAGGTTTAAAAGTTTTTCTTGTGTCAGTGCACATTTTAATTAAGACATCCACATTGTTACACATATAACAAGCACAGCTAAAAACACTCACAGATAACAGACCTTCAATAAGGATGTTAAAGTATTCCCATATTGTAATTTCATCCAAATATTACTCTTTTATTTTAACTCTCAGAGTGTAACAACATGACCAAAAATATAATAAAATCGGATAGATGAAAATTTGGAATTTTTTGTATCTATGGTAGGATCTGGAATTTTTAAAAAAAATTATCACTCCTCTCTTTCACCCTAATCACATTTAAAATTCATAAAGATGTCCTTATAAGCTGTGGGAAAATAGCAAACACATAGAGATAGACAAACAAGAGCTCTCGGAGGGGAGAGCCGATTGCAGGCTTTGCAACATTTTTGCATAGGGCGTTAACTGAATTTAGGCGTTTTTCACATAAGGGCCCATGGGTGCTAACACGAATGATTTCAGTAAACATTTGCTCGATAATCAAGGGTATTGACTCGATCATGCCCAAATTTGAATCAGTTCTTCCTTGTGACAGTTCTGGTGCTCCCTGAAAATTTCAAAAGATCTGTGCATGGGGTTTTGAGTTATGCTGTAAGCCTGTAAATAAACAAAGAAACAAGCAAAAACTTTGCTTAGTAAATAGCAAATTGAGAAATATACCTTGCAAAAATTTCGCAACAAAGTTACAAACAAATCCACCCCAAAATCATAAAAACTAAAGGAATTGGTGTCAAACTTTATCATACCTGTTTGATTGATGTAAGATAAATGCATTGTGTTGGTCAAATCATGACAGGTAGTTGAGGGGTGGGGGGGACAGCTGCAAACTCTTTGGCTGAGATTTTATACTAAATGCCATCAGACAACTACAAGTAACAACCAATTGTCCTTACGGGGATTGGTAAAACAAAGTCCTTATTTGCTGCATGCATATTGAGGCGAAATACTTTTGGAATCCATTATATAGGATCTTCATGGGCGATAATAGAATTTTCCATGGAATCAGTGAACCAAATTTTGCAAAGAACCAATCAACATACAGATTAGAATGCTTCACTTTTGAGTCAAGACTGGCTCAGCTTTGACATTACTTGGTTTTCTCTAATTGTTTGCGAATTTAGGGTATTTGCCAAATGTCGAAGGCAAGCATTATTTGAAATGTAAATTGAATCAATTTCACTTCAAGGGGTGAAGTAGAAAGTGAAAACACGTTCACAAAGGAAGTTACATGAAGTTGATTAGTGAGACAAGACAGGATGCCAACTGAACATTTCTTGTGATAAATTGAATTTATTAAGAAGGTAGCTTTAAATATAACACCTAATTTGGATGTGTAGCTTGTTTTTGCAACAGAAACATGCAGGAACCTACTGTGACATTTGTACATGTCTCAAATTTTTATGTCCCCAAAGCAAAACAAAAAAAAGACTATTTTAACAGAAAAGAGAGGAACTTTTTCTTTTGTCTTTAAATTGGCGGCACCTCAAGGACAATTAGGTGGGCTAGCTTCTTTGATAATGAATAGATTTTCCTTTTACTACACATGATTAAAGGTGGCTGTCTTACTAAGTTAGCCCTTTTGCGCAACACCAATTGGCAATTTTGGGCAGCAAAGCCTTTTCTTCTATGTTGGATAAATTTTCAGTTTTTTGTTATTGTTGTTTTTGGCACAATCAACATCAAGGACGCAATTTTTATCACAGAATGTGGAAATAAACATATATATCACATGGCCATACAGTGTAAATAAACTGTGTCATTTTTTAAAATGCAGAAGATATTGTAGTAGCAATATTAGCATCGGGAGAAAGTAGCATTAGTAGCAGAAGTAGTTTTACAGGCAATATCTATAATATCAATAGTAGTAATGGTAGGAGTAAGAGTACTAGTACTATTAATATCATTGTTTGCAGTAGTAATAGGAGTAGTAGTAGTAGTAGGAGTAGTAGTAGGGGTAGGAGGAGGAGTAGGAGTAGTAGGAGGAGGAGGAAGACTAATTTTGGTTATTGAAACCTTTGAAAGTGAACATTCCCATATTAGTATGAGCCCCTTTGGTTAAAAATAATTAAATAAATTTTAAAAAAATTTAAAAGCTTTGCCTTATATTTATTTATTTATTTGGGGATTTACGTTGCTTTCAACACTGTACAGGTCATATCACAACGGGTAGTTGGAAGGGCAGAGGAAACCAGTACATACAGTTCATTAGGGTTCTGTACTGTAAACTGCCGACCAACGGCAAGCAACTACCAGCTTTCCCACTTGAGGCCGTGCTGGGGATTGAACCCCGGCCTCAGAGGTTGGAGGCAGCTTTGCCTAATAAGCATATATGCTGTTATATTGGAATGTGTACATTTCATATCTCAAGGAGGAAAATAGATTGGCATATGGTTCAAATTGCCGATACTGATGTCGCTAGCTTAATTGCTCTATAAAATAACTAATACATAACACTATTACATTTGTTTTCAGCAATAAATCATTTCATTATTACTCCTGAGCTTATCTGTGGTTATTAATATAGTGTTGGTTTCACTTTTGCCCTCAATTTTATTGAAAAAAGGTCAAGGGTGGGGTCCTTAAAATTATGCCAACCTGTATTCCGTAGTAAACGTCCAGCCTTTTCCATGAACACACCACTGGCTTACAGCACAGTTAACTACAATGTACATTTCAAAATCAGACTGATCATATGCAAAATTCTAACTCCTGGCCAACCTGTATACCTTAGTCAAGCCCCCTCAATTGACCTCATTTAGAAATACCAGATGCAGCTGTCGAAATTTTAATTCTGTCATCTCCCCTCCTTTGATAATTAAGTCCAAGAATCCCACAAAACATTTCTATAAGTAAGTTTTTGGAACTCTCTTAATTTTCATATTACAACTAATTCCTCAGTAAAAGTCTTTAGGAAGAATCTTAAGAGTATCCTTTCCTTCCACGAAAAAGTTAGTTGAAAAAGCTTTCCTTACTTTGATCTAAAGTCACCTTACCTAAGTAGTGTTTGTGAGTACCGACCCAGGACTAAAAGACCAAGTAATAATTATTTGAATACCCCGGAGCCCCTTAAGAAGGATACATTCTGCCAATTCTGCAAACTATCACTGATATTTCATCTATTTCTTGAACAATGAAACCTATTAAAGTATTCACTGAGAAATAGTGGCGAATGCTAACATTATATATGTTATGTTATCTTTGTTATGACATGTGCAATATAGGGTGTTATATTCCCTGGTTTTCTGTATTATGGATAAATTTCACTGCTAGATTTTTTTTGCATTTTTAGGTAAATATTGATATATTTGTCTTGTTATTAAAGGAAATTGTTGGACATTAAATGTAACATAACCCTTCAAAGAAAAATTGTGCATGTTGTCACTTAAAAACACCAAAACTTAGCATCCTTATTACAAGCAATGGATATTTTTTCTTTCTTTATTTGTAATAAAAGTTTAAAACATACCACAGGTAGTTTTCTTATTGATGTATCCCTTTAGAAAGATTATAGCACACCCCTCTAATATTAAAACGGATTTTAGCTTTTAGACAGAGAGTATTTATGGAGACTTTTTTCATGGGTTAAAACACAACTGAAATAAGTGGTTTACGACCCTTGTTAAAAGCCTTCACAGATTAACTTGCATAAAAAAACACATTTAATAAAAAATACCAATTTCTTCATACAACACAAGTTACTGTACATAGCTTTAACAGAGTTATTGACTAACTACAGTTTACTAATGCTCTGGGTCCATAATCTTTAAATAACCCCCCCCCCCCTTAGAAGTTACTCTGATTCAAAGAATTTGAAGACATAACATTTTAAGTCAATAACAAAGTTGGAACTTTTAGTATCCACCGCAGGTCATATTTGGCTTAAATTGGGAGTATGTGAATCATATAAAGAATATTTTAGAGCTCCAGTACATTTGGACAATTGACAATACAAATTCGCCAACAAGTGTTGATTTTATATGAATATTTTGGATATTTTGCAACCTACAAATATGATAGTGACGTTATTAGGGAGGTATTTTATACAGCTTGTTTTCATTTTTATCAGATAAATAACTTTTTCTGATCGATGGGTACCAAAAGAACTCATGATTTAAAATAAAAATATTTTCATTATTTTTGGATCAATATCAAAATTTGGCATATTTTCGTATTCAGTTTAAAAAGGTTTCTTACTGAGACTATCATGTCACATCTGTCAGACCGGCTTAGTGTGAATAGGCCTTTAGAAAAGTTAAATATTAATAATAATGATAACAATAGAAACATTTATATGGAGCAAAATTTATATAGGCCATTGTGATAAAAATAAATACATGCTAGATATAAATCCACTGTGCTAAATATTTAATTCACTCAAATGCCATGGAACTCTAGACTCTAAATGAGGGTCTCCCTGGATAAAAAAGCTCTGTTATGCTCAGGTTGATACCTTTCCTTGTAATATTCTTTAAGTGTTTGCTTTGTGGCTGTTATTCTCATCCTTCTGACAATGAAAAGAGACAAGTCTGAGTGGTACACACTGAAACATAAGCCCCCGCAATATATAAATCCATCCACCATCGAACATACCCCGTACCTCTCCTGTCTGTATACTTTATTACAGTTCATGATATGACAAACAGCCATTGGAAACTTTAAAAAAACAACTCTGGTACAGAATGCATATGTGATGAATCTCCCTGAACAAGCCATGGATAAATGGAAAACCCACCCAACCCCTCAAATGCATCCTTACCCATCGAAGACAATACAGACTGAAACACCATTGAAGGTAAATGGCCTGGCTATTATATAGGGTTTATTCCAAGATACTTTTATACAGACTAAAATATCTAGCATGTGATGACAGAGTTTTGAGGAAGATTTCATCATGTGTGTACAGTATGGTGGTGACTTATCGGGAAAATGTGAACAGAGCATAAGCAAGAAACCATGGTAGTTTAGTAAGAATTCTAGCAATGTCACATTTGGTATTCAGTGAGCTTTACACTGTACTCCTTTAAAATGTAAATTGAACTTAGTTGAAAGAAGAAAAAACTAAATTTGTCACAAGGAAACAAATAAAAACACTGACTGCATTGGAAACGTGGCAATTTGCCTCTTTTTACGATGCTAAAAAATTAATTCATTTCAATTCAATTTAGATGGTAATTTTTGAAGTTACAAGCTAATTCAGATTATCAGCTTGGCTTGTGCTACTGCTGTTTCACTTTCACGAATTATTTTAAAACCTGGCACACTTAATATCCACGGTGCTTCTATAGCAGATCTTTCTTTCACAAAAGGGGGAGTAGTAAACAGATAAACTCTATGACTAGTCAAAAGTAACCAAATAAATTAAATGACTACAAGAGTCAGCTTTACAACCTAGTCATGAATATTACTAGTAACACTTAGCTCTGACCAAGTCTAGTGCAATACTTAGGGTAACTCCTATAACAAGTCTTCTCTTGGCATGTACAGTAATGTCAAAAGGAGTCTTTGTAGCATTTGACCATATCAAAGGAAGACACAGAGAGCTTGGGTGACTAAGTTGGATACACACAGATCAATGTGGAGTTCTTCCTTGAAGGAGGAAATAGAGGTCTCTTTTTGTATCTTATCAAGTAGAGTGTTCTAGATTTTATATGAGTCAAGGGAACGCTATGGCTAAAATGTTTGACTGATAAGTGAGATGAAGAGTGAAAATGTAGAACTGCCAAGTACTGTTGGTCAGGGTGACCATGCTTGGTATGACAGGAGTAGCTTCTCAGATACATGGGAAGGTCCAAAATAGATCAGGGAGCAACACTGAAGAAATTTGTAGATCAATGTAGCAGTTTCAAACATACAAGGGTATGCAATATGCAACCAATGGAGTCTTTTTAAGATGGTGATTTCATTAGCAAACTTTCTATGGTTTGTGTGTATTCATACAAGGATGTTCTCAAAATACAGGGGTTGGCTTGCTTACTAACCAACTTTCTCATAAAAGCTTGCAATAGTCAAGAATTCTAACAAATAAACAAGATGCAGGAGATGAACATGTTGCCCTCATCAAAACCATATCCTGTCAGATACAGACAGACTTCTTGTACTTTCATGAGGACACTATGTACTGTCTGTACATCACTGATCGTATGTATGGGATCATAAGCTAAAGCTAAACAATGTGTAAGATTTGTAAAAATTCTATTTAAAGTGACACCCCCAAAAAGGAATATGTCCAATGGACAAACTTTTTATAGCTAAACTAAAAGGGAATTCATACCTCGGGTTAATGACAAGTGACAGTCCATAAAATGACCTGTTCTCAGATTATAACAGGGCTTTCACACTTGTCAGAATTAACAGGGCTGTCATGAGACCTGAGCACACATTCACTGATCATCGTATTCATAGAAATGTCAGAAAATTGGCATTATGTAAGACAAGCATTTTGAAAATGAGAATTTGTTTTTCAAATTTCCTTAAAATAGTGTTTTCTACTTAGTTTTACAACGAAAATGCAATGAAGCTTTACAGTAAATATATCATATCAATACTACAATCTTTCTGTACAACTATTGTATATAATTTATTATCACTTTTAGAATTTCAAAAACTAACCCATTTAGATTAAAACTGCCTTACCTGCTCTGCAAAAGGGTATTAAATTCATGATGATGACATACTTTGTATTTCAAGATAGATTTACATTTAAATACAGCATTACATAACATTGATACATTGGAGAGCCCTGGCTGAATAAGGGTGAGAGGTGTTTTCACTCTCAAATAATGTAAATTTGTGGAAAAAAAACACCTTATTGTCACAGTGAATCTGAATATATTTGGCTAGTAATTTATTTTTTATTTATTATTTTATTTATTTTTTCATTTACTTTTTTTCTTTTTTGAGGAGGAGTGATATTATGTAATCATACTTTTCCGGTCTCTTTATGGGCCACAGAAGTTTGATATGCAATTTGAAAAATAACAAAATCTCCATTTTTGCTGTTATTCAGCAAACACCCTAAATTTGCACAAACAGGAAGTACCAGAGAAACCTCTGTCAGCTGTATGTTGATAGTTTTTTGTGTCAATTTTGGCCGCCAATTTCATGTATAAATCGTATTATCACTTCTTACAAGCCGTCCCGTAAATTTATTATACTTTGTATAAAGTCTATAACTGATTTCAATGCATAATGAGTTTGTATGGTATTCCATGGTTTGACGAGATTTGGCTCATGTCTTAAATTGGCACAAAATATAAAATAAACAACAATCTGTAAGCCTCACATTGATTGGCATTCCCCAACATTTTTTTTCAGTATCGCCAGATAAAGGGTTTTTTTTTATTTACGGTCAATTGAAAGCTTAAAATGGTGGGTCCCATATTATAAGTCTGAAAGAGCATATGGCCCTGTTTCAAAGTTGGGGTGGACGGGTGTGGAAAAGTGTCAAAATCTGTCACATAAAGGCAGAAATGCCAGTCCGAACTTTGGCAATTAAACTAGGAACTACCCCTTTTCTCTCTAAATGTACCCTGACCAATATAATGATAATAATAATAATAGTAGGATTTATACAGCGCAAAATTGATACAAGTCCTCTAATGCGCTTAGGTCCAAGAAGGGAGAGTCCAGGGACAGGCATGGGTCGACATCTAAAAAGCGCAAAGCAATGCAAACCCAAACTACACATTTTATATACAGTTTAAAAACTTATCGACGACAATGCAGAATTGGGTTTCAGTCTACTAGTGCAAGATACAAAGCCATCAGAGAGACGAGTAGTACACCGAAGTGGTCACCCATCCAAGTACTAACGTAGCCCATTGCTGCTTAACTTCAGTGAAGGAGAGAGAGGTACTCATCACATTGCACCACAATTCATAAAAGTTCAGAGAGAAAAAAAAACAGAAAAAAGTGACCGCTAGAGCTCACGCTTAATAAGATATGAGAGATTTATATTTCTGACACTCCTGATTTTTTATGGATTTGTCAGGATATTTGTGGCCACCCCATGCAGGAGCACTTTCAGCATTTTGGTTGAGGCTGGGCGTAATGGGTCCTCATCATCTAGGATATGAACACAATTTGAAGTGACAGTGACAGAATGTGATTTATTGTAATTTGATAAGATGCATTGACAATAGAATATGACTGAAATGCGTGCTGACCTTCTCCAGCTGACGTAGAGGAATTACAACAAATCAGGCTGGCTTTGTCAAAGAATATTAAATTTGTGTAATGTTCTCAAGATTTAATCCACCTTCCCAATTTTCATTGCCAACATATACAATCCCAACATTTTGATAGCACTTAAACATTGGCAGATTCGGTGCGAAATTAAGGAATATGTATCCACCAATTAAAAATGGTGAGTTGTGTGTGTGTTTAAAAGGCAATTTATTGATTTTAAAGTCGGTTTAATCAGGCTTAACGTCAATTTGAGTTGGGCGAGTTTAAATGGCAATTTGTTGAAAAAAATTTATGAAAAACATTAGTTTGTTCTAAACCGTATATGTGACTTAGTAACTTGAATAATATGACCTAGTATCTAGTATATTCGATTTGATATCTTCCATACAACTAAGTATCTCGCATATATGATTTAGTATCTCATACACATGATTAGTATCTCGCATATACATCTTAATATATTGTGTATAAGACTACATATCTCACATATACAACTTACCATTTCATATATTCAAATTAGTATCTTGTATAAATGACTTAGTATCTCCCATATACAACTACGTATTTCATATATGTGACTCTTATATTTCTCCTATATACAACTATGTATTTCCTACACAAAACATATTATCTTGTACATATGACTAGTATCTTGTACATATGACTAGTATCTTGTACATATGACTAGTATCTTGTACATATGACTAGTATCTCGTACAAACAACTTCGTGTATTGTGTATATGACTTGGTATCTCGTGTATATAACTTAGTATCCCATATAAACAACTTCAAAACAAGTATATTTGACTTAGTATATCTTATGTACGAATTATCAAAAGGTAATGTATACAAATACATATGTTGTACATATGAGTTAATAAGTTGCATATGATATCTCATTTTACGACTTAGCATCTCAAATATTTAACTTACTAACTGATACAACTTATATGACTTAACGTCTGCTGTATTCAACTTAGTATCTCTTAATATTAGGCAACATATACAAATTATTATATTGTATACTTATATACTAAGTCATGAGTTATTAATTTAATATATGACTTAGTAGGTCACATATTGGACTTGATATCAAATACATTTTGGCAGCCCAGAGGTGCCGTTCTGTAATAGCCTTCCCTAAGCTTTACATTTTAATTGATTATCACGTTTCACTGAGAATTATCTATGAATCATAACAGCACATGTGTAGTAATTATCACACAAGCATACATAAAACCAGTCAGCCAGTGACTCATACACCCACACCCATCTGTTACACCTGATCGATCAATGAATCTTGCATCACAAAACCCAGTGTGCCAATATAAGGTTAAAGGCATATGTATATCTAATGATGTGTGTTAAAACTCCCCATTCAGTACAAGTTATGGACAGTTTCCATTCTCACAATCAGCAAAAGCAGTTTGTGTTACAATTTATGTTAATTTGGGTGACAATATCTTTTTAAATCAACAAAAAAAATTCCAGTCACTGCAGTGAGCATTTACAAAACATTGACATAGATATTGCCATTCATGCATTTGCATGATATTTTACAGCCTTTAATTGGGGAGTGAACCCAAGTCATCCATCTTCTGAGGCAAGTGTTTTATGCACAAAGTCACAGTGGAAGATGACTATTGATATATTTTGACTATTGTAAGTTATCAAGTCACAGTTTTACAATGTTGTTTTAAAATGGTATAATATATCAGCATGCGAGCTAAAATACTATCACCCCTACTAATCACAAGTGAATGTCAAAGCAATATCAAAGGAAAGAAAGCATGTACAGTCTCTTCATCACTTGCCCCATTGGTTTCGCTCAGTTTGAAGCGATCACAGTTTCTGTTGAAGCTGATCGAAATATATCGCATTTGTAGACTATAAGCAAATAAAATTATTCAACTCACACCTGCAATGTACATTTGCAAAAGTAAGAAGAGATGTTTGGGCACGAATAGTATGACAGGGGTCATAAGTACATCTAATTAAGTGTTTATAAAGACGTCAGTTAGTACAGCTAAAACCCCATTCACACTTCCCCAATAAGCAAAGTGATTTGTAATGATTTGCCTGTTGTACATTCTGCCACTTCTCTCCACTCATTCAGAAAGAAGCTCAGAACCTATCTCTTTGCAAAAGCATACCCACCCTAATTTCTGCTTTTCCCAGTCTCCCTGTCCATGGGGTTGACCCCCGCTATGTCTCAGGTAAATGATTACAGATTTCTCGTTTTTCTGTCTGGTGCACCTAGAGTCTGTCTTTAGATGGAGATTAAGTGCTATAAAAGTACTATTAGAATTAGAATCTTGTCCAGTTTTGAAGGCTTTCCTTAATGCCTGGGACAATATCGTATCTCTTTTTTAACTTTATGACTTGCTAGCTTGTGTATCCATAAAAAGATAAGTTACCAAGGATATTACAAACTGTTGGAAAATATTGTTGGGTATACTATAAACATGGCTGAATGACTATTGTGATATTTTAGGGCTTTATTATGTTTACAGTATATTTGGTCTACTTTAGTTATACCATTTACAGTCTCCCCCAAGGATGTATATAAAAAATTTGTATCTTGAATGCAGATGATACAAATTTTTGTTTCCGGACATTCATAAATTTTGCACTACTCTGTGTCACTACTCTTGTTTCCGATTGTTTTGCAGCCCACTCATATAGACAGAAAGAAATATCAACTTTTTCATATATCTTTAATGAGTGATGTTTAACTTTTATTATTCGCCATTTTGTATGAATAATAACTAAAATACGTCCATATTTATTCGGGAGAAGTACATAAAAAGGCTTTCATATGTTAATATGGACACCAGTGAATATAAAATCTTTAACTTGAGATTTTCCCACTATTTCCGCATGGATTTTAATGTAACAAAAAAGAGCAGAAGCTGTGTAAAATCATTTTCTTATGATTTGTATAATATATTTCTAGGTTACATAATTGATGAAACATTAATCAAAAATTTTGTGACAGTAAAGTTCGAAATGTAAATCCAGGTCTGTACTTCAGTTATTTAGGTCAAGTACAGCTACTGATGGATAATAAATTCTATTGTGTTATCCTGGTTCGACAAATATATTGATATATTTCCCAATGGTTAAGATTTGTTGACAGATTATGCCCAAGCCAACCAACCACATATGTGTTCAACCATATAAAAATTACAAAGAATTGTAGAAGTGTGAACCCTGCTTTACTTGGAGCAATGTACACAAAATATAGATATTCAATATCCAGGAATACTTCCGTCATAAAGTGCAGCAACATATGTCAGTAAATCATTTAACAGATGCACATTTTGAAACTGTGAATTAGAATTACAAAAGCTGTAAAATGAACCATAAAATGGTGATTCTGAAACATCTATTGATTTCCAATCTGCACCAAATTGTGACAGATGTCATTTTGTTTTGTCCATTAGCTTTCACACTAAAATCTGTTAAAATAAAAAAGCATATATTTCTGGGATATATAAGATAAGGCATCTCTTATTTATTGATTGATTAACTGATCCTACAGTTGGTAAATTCTGTAAGTATATAAAAATAAAAGAGTACAGAAAGCAAAGTAAAAATATACAACAAAATAAATGCTATTATATAACATTGATTATTATATGTTATTATACATAGTGTTTAGATAAGTTATCAGTTTTTATTGTGTCCAGTAGTTTTCTCTGATACATAGAGCAAGTTTCCTACTGTATCTCAAGATAGTTAATTTAAAACTTTGACAGTCAATACATCACATGGTATTAGACATTAGTTTGCAATGCATAATACATACAAATGAAATCACATTTATATTCTTTACAGTTGAGAGCATAATGTAGTATTAATTCTTACTGCTGACCCAAAGCCACCACCTTAAAACCCGATATGCTTCAAAACCAATACCATTTGGGGTTACACAAAAAATATTTTGAAGAAGTCTCCAACTCAGATTCATATATGTCATCAGCATACAATATAAATCTACAGTTATACTGATCAGCAAATTCTTTATCCATGGTCCTATCCTTGTTTGCTATTTTACGAATGCTTCCATTGATTCCTGTGTTGGTCATTCATGTTCCATTGTGTGAAAAGCTCTGAAGTAAAACCTTTGCCAGTGTACCTTTCTGTCTTGACTGACTCAGACTGATCTTTTTGGTTATCATGTAGCTGTGACTTTTCACAGTGGGTGTTATCACTTATAATGGTGCTACAACATATGGTAACTGTGTCATGACTAGTCATGGTTTTGAGTGAACTTTTCTATTAAAGAATGGATTTATTGCAATGTCTCCCGAGTATTTTATAAGAGTTATCTTGGCTTATTATTACGAGCTATTCGTATGAGTTTTACAACTTAGGAGTAGGTTGTAAGGCTGATGTTTAACATTGAACTACTTAACTTTTCACTTTGACCAAATCATGTGGTTTGTCAGTTTTTTCGTCCATTTTCAACAGGACTAGTTATAAATCAGGGACTGGTTTCACAAAGGGTCTTAAACTTAGTCAAGTTTTTGGCTAAGTCAGGGACTTAAATCTAAGACTTTGGTCTTAGTTAGGTCTGGGAATTATATGGATTTCATAAAGGGTGATTAGTCCAGCTTATCAAATAACCACAGTGGTTTTTTGTGTCATGTGACCTTTTATATCTGTTCAAAATATACTATTGGTGACATATATTCTTCATTTGATGTATTTTTTCTAAGGATAAGTGCTGTTTTGAAACGGAAAACCTTGTTACCACATATAAGCTTTCCAAAGACAACTTTAGTGAGGTGTTCTGTTTAATTATACTTTATTTACAGCCATTTCAAATTTAAAAGTGGAGAAAAGTTTATGGCAGCCATATTTAAGTCCTCTTTCTTACATTTAAACCCACTACCTTAACCCACAGACTTAAAGTTAAGTCCACTGGCTTAGCAATTTCCTGGGCTTGACTGCTTTGTAAAATCTGCTAAGTGTGAGGACCAAAATCTTAAATTTAAGTCTAAGTCTGGGCTTAAGGCTCTTTGTAAAATCGGCCCCAGATAACTTGCTAACTCGTGAAAGTGGAACTTGTGTATTACATATTTCCTTTTGGTGCTAATTTGGGGTAATTGTGTGCTAAACTTATGTCCCAAAGCCTACCGACTAATCAGTATACTTACGTTACCAAAACCCCAGACCACATCAATTTCAGGTGCAGTAGTCCAATCTTTCCATTCTAAAACTGCCCGTTCCAATGGTTCATCAAAACATTCCGGTGGTGAAACGGTCATGAAACTAAAGTTGCCTTTATCCAAACAGTGATATCCGTGTAGCCAACAAAGTGAGATCATTAAAGAGATTAATGCCACTTGGAATAGATTCATTTTGACTAAATTCATTTTGAGCCAGAGTTATCCTTTTGTTATGAATATCCTACACAAGATATATTCTGTTTATTTATATTTCCTGGTCAGAATATATATTTCTGCAGTTGCTAATATCCTTTATTTAATCACAGAAATATCAACTGGTACACAAGAAACTGAGTTTTGCAATGTATTTGTTTATCTCTATATTCATATATATTTTGCAATCTAATTATGTCACCTTCCACAGCAGTTATTCTTTGTAGCATTGAATTCCAAGGTCTGTGTAACCTTTAGACACGTGTAATGTACATTATAAAGCCTGAATTTGCATAGTCTGGTGACACAATTACTCCTTTAATTTCCTCTTTGAAATAACCACGCCATATGCAGGACTATGTAGATGATTCTAATGAACACCATATGCATTCTATCCACATATATAATTTAGTCACACACACACATTTGTAGCAAAAGATATAGCTGTTGTATAGTTAAATTACAACTACACCCATTACTGGGGAATGCCAACCTTGCATCTAGAAACAAGGAGATCTAAGATATATTTAATTTCTTCACCTCCTTTTGTCATCCACCTTGCCAGGAAGTATAGCTGCAGAAGATTGACCTCTTTTTCATTAATCTGTTTTATACATATCAAAAAACCTCTTTATAGAAAAATCATGTAAGTAATTCCTTTTGATATTGCTAATGAGGTCTTTCCCTTCATTAAATATTAATTCCAGTTCCCTTTGTTTGCCTCTTGGTTCGACTTCATTTGTAAAGCTAAAAAATACAAGATAAATAATGCATTTTTCCATATGTACGATAGACAAAGTTCCCAAATGACATTTACGAAAAAATTACTATATAAGTTACAAATATTCACAAGGCATTAATTTTAGCTATTTCGGCTTATGAGTTTAACAGTGAAAGTTACTTCTTATTGAAGTTTTAAATCTGTGTTAACATCTCGAGGAAAACCAGCTATTAACAAAAATTAATTTCAGTGAATTTTGGAAAAAAATGAAGCATTGGTGAATTTTTTTTCTAGCTAAATTTTCTACTGATACAGTATATCATAAATGAAGATGACACCATTAGAAGATTGTGTAGCACAGTATATTATTGTTTTTCTTTATGAATGATATTTTTGCATATGTCTAATGAGGGATATTTTACTTCTGTTATCCGCTATTCTGTATTGATTAATAAGTAAAATAAGTTCATATATAAAGAAACAATAAAACAAATAGCCGTGAAACCAGTGGGACCAGTGTACATAAAATCTTTGATATTTAACTTTACATTGCTCAGTCATTTCTTCATGGATTTTACTTCAAAAAGAACGAACTGAAACTCTGTAAAATACCTTTCTAGTGACATATAAAACATATCTGTAACTTTAATACTTATTGAACTATGAACTAAAAGATTCTAATTCTAATTGGACTTTTATAGCACTTAATCTCCCCATACGAGAAGACTCTAAGGCGCAACAAAACAAAAAGCAGTCGACAAAATTTCAGTATCCAGGGACATAAGAGGGGTCAAGCACCACAGAGGACGCCAGGGGAATGATCCAGGCTAAGGTGGGTATGCTTTGGAGTACAGGTAGGTTTTAAGCTGCTTTGTGAAGGAGGCCAGGGAGGGAGAGACACAAATGTCATCTGGAAGAGCGTTCCACACAGTGGGAGCATCAAATGCAAAACTATTACCAAACTGTTTGACTGATTTATGAACAGAATGGTAAAACTTAGGAATGACAAGGAAATTACCACCACTTTGACTGCGCCTGGTACTGTAAGAACTGCTGTAGGAAGAAAGATATGGAGCAAAATTCCTGGGAAAACCTGTGTGAAGAAACTTGTAAACAAGTGTGGCTGTCTTAAACACCATGTGCTGTTCAACAGGAAGCCAATGCAATTTCTTTAGCACAGGAGTTATACTGGTGTATCCACTGGTGTTTGATACAATTCTGGCTGCACTTGTTGACTAATTTGTAACTCTAATTATGCAAAATAAATGGCGCCAGTAAAACAAACAAGCCCAAAAAGGGGTTTACTAGTTACTCTGTCTACTAGCGAGAGCCACAAAGCCATCAGAGACACGAGTAGAGCACTGAGGTGGTCACCCATCCAAGTACTAACATAGCCCATTGCTGATAAATTTCAGAGACAAGACAGATACTCATCACGCTAAGCCACAATTCATGAAAGTCCAGAGACAAAAGAAAATGAAAAAAACCAAGTGATTTCTAGAGGAGGTGTAAGCATTGGTGGAGGTCATGCTTAAAAATACATAAGATGTTCTGTATGTCTCTGTATTAAGGTCCAGTTTGTAGTGTGATTCATAAATATATACAATTTTATATATTTTAAAAAATTTTACAAAGAGTTTCTATGTGTTTACATAAGATTTCTGTACAATATTTACAATTTCATTGCCTTCATGAATGAAAACCAAATTGCTTGAAATTTTGCCCATTTTTTATCCTTGCTAGTTTGAAATTTTTATTGTTCTATAAAAGAACAAAAACACATCCTTAATTTTTTTTTTCATTTTGTCCATATTTACTTAATATAAATATATTTTGTTTACTATTGTAGAAAATGGTGCAAAAAGTTTCAGTACAAAAGTGCTGAATGCTCATTGAAAATCGGATACATGGGGACATACATTTAAGCAGTGCATAAAACAGCAAGCCGTTTAATATGCCAACACTTTAGAGGTTTATTCAAGCATGATTGTTCTCTAGGATTTACAGTGTAAATAATTCATTGCACCTTCAAACAATGAATTTATGTGTTATAAAACGAAAGCTGGCACCTAACAGATGCAATGGGGCGGCTTCTTTGTCAAGGTGCTATTAGTACATAAAGCGTTAATGTAAATAGCTACATAGCATTGGAAAATATATACATGTTATTTTTTATATAAATATAGAAGCCATAGCATTAACTGCAAATTAAATACACTGTTAATTGTAAAAACATATATATTCTGCCATTTTATAACAACAATTCTCATTTGTTTGTTTTTATGTTTAATTTATTTTATTATTTATTTTTTGTATTAATTAAAAGTATATCTCACAAAACATAATGAATTAAGAATAGCATAAAATTTGCTATGTATATACTGAGAACATTCAAAATCCCTTATAGAACATAAAGTAGGAACTTTTTTCATGCGATGTAAATTTGCAATTTTTTTCATGAGAAAAGAGATGAAAAATAATATCGGTTTCGATTATATATATATAAATAATATATGCGTCTGTGGTTTCAAATCCTAGGCTTTGCCTAAAATATGAAGATTTGTTAGGTTTGTTTGCCAGTATCTTATATTTAACATTGCAAATTGGTTATCATCTAGTATATACTGGTTTCCCCCATCCTAACAACTCTCTATATATCTGATTACCTACATAATTTGTTGAAGCAATATTATACCTTTCAAAAAATCCACATGAGATTACATTTGATTAAATATCGCATTCTCTGAATCTGTTTTATCAAGGCTTATTAACTCCATTCACACTTTTTAGGTAAGATCCATGATATGTTGACATTTGGGAATGTTTATGTCCGACATTTACACCTACATTGTATTATGTTAGAACTTCAACAATTTCAATTGTTATGTCGCAGTTTAACATTTGGAAAAATAGACACATTCACACGTCAAAGGTTTACACAAATACCACTCAGCATCTACCCCACCCCTCCACACCGGACCTCTGTACCCACTTAGTGCTCCGAGTGCACCTAGACTATGTTCAGGTTACTTGTGTTGCAACTTACATCAGAGACATTACACTGAAGAAGTCTGAACCAAGCCTAAGGCAGGAGAATTTGTAAATATCAATATTTTAAGAAATTGACTGAACACATCAACAATGATCAACAGTATGTGTCATTTTGTGCTTTATTTTGATTTTTAAGTATTTTTTTTAATATTTAAGAACTTTCTAACTTTTAGTGGTGAAGTGGTAAAACACTCCTCCATCACTGAAATGGTTTGTAGGTTTCAGATTCAACACCACAAATAAACAGGGAAAGTTGGTAAACTGCCCATGCCCAATAATTTTTAGTGGAGAATGTTGACCAACTAGGATGCATTGATTTCCTCCATCGCTTAAACATTAGCTGTGTTTAATATCACTTGCATAAAGTTTTAGAAAATGTTATTAAAACTTAAAGAAATAAATATGACAAGGATAAAAACATTTTACAAACGTATGAATAGAAATTTGAATAGAACACATGACAGGTTAGAATTTTACATGCCCTGAAAAGTAACTGAAATTCCATCGAACCAAAACACCAACAGATTTTAACATTTTGTCAAGTATAGCTACAAAACAAATATTCAACAATGATTAAATATAGTAAAGAGACTATAATCTATTAGTTCAATATTAGGCTTCAGCAAATAATTATTTCTTTTAGAATGTAAATATTTACAATTACATTTAAACAATAAACTTGTGCAAAAAACGACAAATTACCACAAACTAGCTAGTATACAACTATACAATACTCACAGCAAATATTTTCTAATTAAACTTATATATAATAACAATGATAAAAACAGTAATATATAATATTAAAATATTAAAACTACACATATGTTTTAGAATTAAATACATCTTACCTCACACACAGACGAACAGGAGATATCCATTTAAACAACCCTGCCTCCCACCAATAACACATATACACACATCCACCTTATCCACTTTTTGCGGTCCCATTGATCTGTAACTCATGTCAGCTGCAAACTTCCTGCTTATTTTACCCAATCACTGCACGCATGCTGTTAGTCTTTCCAAAGACTCAGAAATATTGACCTACTATATCATCCTTTCAGTAATTTAATGAAACCTTGATCATTACAAAAAGTGTTATACATTGTTATGTACTGTTTATTAATATCAACTTCATGTATTCTGAGATGTTTGTTTGTTTTTATCCGTAGGCACAGCATGAAAGTTATATATCAGACTTGGTTCATATATATGTTCATGCCGTGTGGTGTCTACTGATGACTTAATCATCCTTAAAGATGATTGGAATCCGGATCCAGATTGAATCTTCAGAATTGTTTTCCTTCATTTTTCACAACTATTCTTTCCTCACAACCCGAGAGTTTGTGCATTATTGATGGCAGTCATATAATGTCCCACTGATTATGTATATATATATAAGTGTCTCCGTGTACAAGTTCACGTCTACTTTTTGTGTGTTCTACAAGGTTATTTGTTTATTGATTTATTATTTATACAAAGTATAATGTATGAGTACATCTTAATTTTGATTTCAGTTTTTACTTTGAATTGATTCAGTGAGCACCAGATACCCTGTACAAGTAAATTTAAATTTTTGCTTCTTCAGCGATAAATACTTATACATACACAGAATGGGTGTACTGCAGACATCATTTTAATGAATTATCATATGGACTTTAATAAGGATCTTCGCATCCAAAAACGTATGGCAGATTTTGATTATTCTTTCAGGAAATATTGGCAATGGTACAAAAAAAACCAATAGTTTGATTTGTGTGTTGATCCAGACCACAGTCTGGATCCAGAATTTTATTTAATTATATTAAAGAGTCTTTGCAACATATGACCATTTTTAGTATATGTGTATATATCTCCATAATTCATCGCCAAATTGCTTGACACTGTATAAATTATAATTAAGGGGATGGAGGAAATCAATGCATCTTAGTTGTTCAGCATTCTGCACTGAAAACCATCAGGTACCAGACCAAATTGAACAATTTTGGTTGGATTTAGATTAGAACCAAGCATATGAGAGATGAAAAGCAAGCATGCGTACTCACTATACATGGTGGAGACACTATAGGTGAAGCAGGGATGGATATATGGGTCGGCTTGTCCTTCAATGTGTACTAGCAAGATGTGAGGTTTCCTTTGGAGGCATAAGGGCAAGGTCATATAGAGGAAAACGAACACATACAACAGCAACCCTACAGAAAGGTGTGACATAGATATAAGATGAGTTTTATCTCCTACTCAGAATTTACACAATTCATATGGATTACTTGCAACAGTAAGTCTGGATCACTCTTGGGTGGTAATTGGCAGACCCATAAACCTAATCTATTCTTTAGAAAGATCATTTATATCCATTTTAACCGAAAAGTGGATAGGATAGATCTCACCAGCCCAAAGACCAATCATAACACCCTAAATACATGACCTAATTCCATAGATATCATGAGTACCAAGCATGTTATGTAAAATGAGTATTTTTATAGCACTTAAATAGCCATCATTTGATAGACTTCCAAGGCGCTAGAACCAAAAAGAGAGAAGGAAAAACACCCAGAATGCAAAGACAGGCTGACACCAGAGACTCCGGGCAGACGGGAGAGAGCCAAGTTAAAAGATCAGTCAAATGACATCCTGACCATGTAAGTGGAGTGAATCAGGAAGCAAAATTGTGACACTGAAGTGTCTCCAACAACTTATACCAGATACTGTTGCGCCTTGAGCCAGGCCAAGCATCTGTTACAAATCTACAAACTCAATAGCCTTATTAGTGACATTCAGCAACGACCCCCCTCCAAACCTGCTCAGGATCCCTCAGTCTTAACTGACACTTAGTCACAGTCTGACACTCAACTATCAGACCATACATACAACCATACACCTAGCTTTTAACATCAATAAGGCAAACACTTCATGTGCTGTATATAGTTTGTTTACATAATTTCCTGGCATATTGATAACTGTCAGTTTAGGTGGTATATTGCCAGATGTCACAGTGTATTACTAATATATCTGTTGACTCAATAAAGTTTGGGGTGTTTGGACATTGTGGGTAACATACTTGTCTCAGATTTTTTATATCCTAAGCTTGATTTCCAACCTTGCGAGTGCCCAATGGTTTTTAGTGAAGAATATTTGTTAACTTGCATGTCTTAATGTCCTCCGTCCTTTTATACCCCAATCACACCAAAGAGAGTATACTCCACGGTAATAGACGTTAGGTGAAACGCCACAGTCCTTCAACTACCGTTTGACATCCATATGCGAAAAATGCCACACAGTGGTGAAATTTGCAAATTTAATAAGTAAATTAAATTTTTATAAGTTAATACCCTATCCAATGGACAATTGCTTTACTGGTCGGCGCGACCGGTCCCGCCAAACACCAGAAAAAGACGTCCTGTATATACTACCGGCAGGACCGGTCACAGAGTGTGCATTCGCCAGGTGGCGCATGGTACTTCATTTCCTGTTTACCTATTGACGTCATAGCATCTTTTTCGTGTCTAATCCTAGTAAGACCCCTAGTAAGCTGATAGCGGGGCCGGTTGGGTGGGCCTTGCCTGTCCATTGGATAGGGTATTAACTTATAAAAATTTAATTTACTTATTAAATTTGCAATTTTATTGCGTTAATACATCCTATCCAATGGACAATTGCTGAATAACTACCGCTTGGTAGGCGGGTAAGCAGCTAGGGACTTATGTGAACTCATAACAACAAATTTGAACAGGCCCATTTGACCTAGGGTCAGAGAACCCTGAAAGGTCAGGGTCGGCCACTAACTCACCGGTTAACCGGGAGCCTACCGACGTTACCCCCCCCTTTTTCTTTCCTTCCAGAGATGGTCTGAGAAGGGAAAGATAGAGAGAGAGAGAGGGGCTGAGTTCAGTCCCAGAAGAAATAAACTTCCCAAAGGAAGCAAGTCACAGTTTTTTTTTTTTGTTGTTTTTTTTTTTTGAAAATACATGTACACTCAACATATTTACATTATGTACATATCTAACATATTTACAATATGTACATATTTACATATATACAACATCCCCTCACTTCTGGGCCTGGTGGTGCACCTGCTGGGCAGCCACTACAGGTCCCAGGTGGAAAAGCTCTGAGTCAGCCCAGGCAACATCCTTCAAATAGAATTGGGTGAAGGTGTTGTGAGATTTCCAGTGGCAGGCTGACAAGATCTGATCTAAGGAGATCCCTGATTGGAAGGCCTTAGAAGCAGCAAAGGCCCTAACATCATGGGCTTTAACCTGATGTAAGGTGAGGGCCTCCTGGTCAGAGAGCTCATAGCACAGAACCACAGTCTGTTTGATCCATGAGGAGATGGTGGCAGGTGAGATGTCTTTATCAAAACCCTTCTTGAAGGAGACAAAGACTAACTCCTTATTCTGCCTGAGGTCTGCAGTAGTAGCGCAGGGCTCTAACTGGACATAGGGACCTGTCACCTTTGAGTGACCTATCCAGAGATGGTGCCAGGGCTGGGATGACCACTGGCGCCACACTATCTGGACCTTCCTTAGCCAGCTGGTTCTTGGATAGGAAGCTGGGTGAGGGGTACAAAGACACCTTAGACCAGTCTGACTGGTGTCTGATGTTCTTATGTAACCAAGCATGGATCTCACTCCTGCGTTTACCTGAACCCAAAGCCAGCAAGAAAACAGTCTTGAAAGTCAAATGTTTCAAGGAGGACTCTTTCAGGGGTTCAAAAGGAGCCTTTGTGAGCTGATGTAAAACCAGTGAAAGGTTCCAGGAGGGGATGCCCCTCCTGTCTTTAGGTCTGTCTCTATGGAAACTATCCAGGAGACGAGTGAGATTCTCATCTTTGCTGACATTAATGGTGGAATTGCCCAGTTTGTCAGCAATGGCGGATCTGTAGCCATCAATAGTGCCTGGTTGTAACTTCTTGTCCTGAAACAAGTGCAGGAGGAAGTCAGCAATGGCTTTCAGAGGTGGTGCCCTGAAGTCCACCTGATTACTGAGGCACCACTTTGTAAAAATGGTCCACTTTGCCTCATAGACAGATCTGGTTGATCTTCTTTGAGGAGCCTCAATTCGTGCTGCCACTGCCTCAGAGAAACCTTGCTCCTTGATTGCTGAGGCTCTAGGAGCCAGGCATGTAGGTTCAGATTTGACAGGTTCCTGTGAAGGACCTGGTTGAATGGCTGAGACACTAGGTTGGGTAGGTTGGGCAGACACAGTGGGATCTGGCTTGACATTGCTACCAGGTCCCAAAACCAGGGCATGTTGGGCCACCCTGGGGCAATCAGGATTATTCTGTTGCAGGGGTAGTCCTGGAGCTTCTCCACCACTTTGCCCAAGATGGCTGCCGGTGGGAAGGCGTATGGGTCCAGGTCCTCCCAGGAGAGACTGAGTGCATCCACTGCCCAAGCCTGGGGGTCTGGCACCGGTGACACAAACTGGGGCAGTTTGTTGTTGAACCTGGTGGCAAACAGGTCCACTTGTGGCTGATGCCACCTTGAGCATACAGCCAGGAATACTGCTGGATGAAGTGACCACTCTGTTTGAATGGTCTGGCCAAGTCTGGATAGCTTGTCTGCTATCACGTTCAGCCGGCCGGGGATGTGACATGCCCTGAGAGTTACCTGCTGTCTGGTGCACCAGGACAGGATTCTCCACAGTAGGGCACACAGTGACCCCGACTTCATCCCCCCTTCTTTGTTGATATAGGCAACCACTGTTGTGTTGTCTGTAGCTATCAACACAGTCTTGTTGCAGACCAGGGTTCGAAACTCCTTTAGAGCTAGAAAAACTGCTTTTAGCTCTAAGTGGTTTATGTGCAACTTGCTTTCTGGAAGGGACCAAGTTCCCCTTGCAGTGTGGTCGTCCAAGTGAGTGCCCCACCCTTCGTTTGATGCGTCTGTAAAGATCTGCAGAGCATGTTTTAGAGGGTGTAATGGTTGACCTAGTAGCACATTGCTTTCCTCCAGCCACCACCTTAGATGGGGGTTGAGGGACTTGGGGACCGGGATCACCTTTTCCAGTGACTCTGGGACCCTCCAATTGTTTTTCAAGTGCCACTGTATGGGTCTCATGTGGAGTCGCCCTAAGTGGACTTGTTTTTCTGTTGCTGTGAGGAGACCTATGAGGGACATGAATTTCCGGACCGGACATACCGGATCCGACATCATTGATCTGATCTTGTCTGTCAAGGCCTGCCAACGTTCTTCTGTTGGTCTGACCTTGCCCTCTTTCAAGTCGAACTGGTAACCTACGAAGTTGAAGACCTGTTTGGGTGCCAGTTCTGATTTTTCCTTGTTCACCAGCCACCCTAGTTCCTGACAAAGTGTGACCAGGGTTTGAGTATGCTGGAGACAGGTATGGAGGGTAGAGGCTCTCACCAACCAGTCGTCTAGGTACTGGTGGATCCTTATACCCTTCTGAAGGGCCATGAGTTTGACCTCTTTGGCCACCACTGTGAACTCCATGGGAGCTGTGGAAAGGCCAAAGGGAAGGGCTTTGAACTGATAGGACCGACCCTGGAGGTGAAAACGCATGTACTTCCTGGACTGACTATGAATGGGTATATGGAAGTATGCATCTTTGAAATCTATGGATGTGACCCACTCCCCTACTTGGAGGGAGGTTCTTATGGTCTCTGGGGTCTCCATCTTGAACGACCCTGTGTTTAAAAAGGTGTTCAAGGTGCTCAGGTCTAGGATGGGTCTCCACCGGTTGTTGGGTTTGGGTACCAAAAATAGCCGGTTGTAAAACCCCAATGAATTTGGATTGTCCACCGGTTCGACTGTATTTTTGTTTAACAGCTGATACAGTGCCTCTATAAGGAAGGTCTGTTTGGTTGGATTGTGGTAGTTGCTTATTACAGTCGGTGGGCCTTGTCAAGTGGGGTCTGAACCAGAAGGGGAGAGTGTAACCCTCCCTCAGTATGTTTACCACTTTTGGACTTGAACCCAGAGTTTCCCATTTCTGCCAACACTGGTTTAACCTCGCCCCTACAGGGGGATCTAAAACAGCATGTTGGGCATTGGTGACAAGCTTTACAGAAGGTAATTGACCTACACAAGAAACATCTTTCACATATTTTATTTCTGTGTACAATTGATATATATTGGGATTTACACCTTTCCTTTGTGGTAACCCGGTGACAATATGAGCATTTGCAACATGAGAGTCTACATTTAAAGTCAATTTGCTGTTCTTCTGATCTGTCACTGGTGGTGGGTTCAAACCCTCCATCTTGTCGGATACAATTACAGAGTCCTTCAATCCGACCACATTTGAAACACAATAATTGTCATTTATGCTTCTTAAACCCTTTGGCCGGCTTCTGGTTGAAGTTTGAGGCTTTACCCCCACCTTTCTGACCAGTTTGCCGGTCTCTGATTTGTTTCCAAGCCGGTGTAGTGGGCTTCCGGTCCGGCTGGTGTGAAGGTTTAGTACTGGAGGGAACGTACGGATGAAAACGTCCGGGTTTCCTCTGTGTGTTACCCATAGAACGCCTCTCCTCACTACGGGAAATCTCATCTTCTGCCTTGACCAGTAAGCTGTCCGGGAACAGTGAGAGTAAGTGGACTGGAGATGTACGTAAGGCAGTTAAGGTGTCAGGTTTAACTCCACCATGGATAAACTCCAGATAGCTATCCCGACGTGCCAGAGTGAGGTTGGCCATGCTGATGAAAACTCCCTCTGAGAGATCCTGCATGGTGCGCTGCATAGCCTGGGAGATTGACCGGTTAAAGGTCACCAGATATTCAAGTTCTTCAATAGCTTGCTGTGTTCTCTCAGCACTCTTGCCCTTAGAGGAATCTGACCGGAGAGACTTCAGCTGGGTAACCATTGAATCCTGCACTTTAGTAAGGCATCTAGATAAACCAGCAGCGTGATTACACATCACGGATTGTTCCCTGAACGCCTTCTCCCACCTTCTAAGTGTATCTTGGCTGAATGTACGGGAAGCTGGAGCAGAAGGTAAACTTCTTCTTGCGACCCTAGAGAACATGCTGTTCAGCTTTGCCGGTTCCGGAGACCAGTGGGATACAGCCTGGGTAGACGCATCGCCCTTCTTAACTGCTTGCATTTCGTACCACTTGGAAGAACGTGGAGTCTTTACAAACTGGTCACGTAGCAGTCCACTGGTTTCAGAATTTCTAGCTGGATAACCTTCAGCAATAGTTACATTCAGTTTCTCCAGTTTTTTGCAAAGCCATTCATCAACCGGCAATTTCACTGACACTTTACCGGTAGTCTTCACTCTAGAGCCGGCAAAGGGGTTATCATCCAAAGAGGCAGCTGAGTTGTCATAATCCGGGATGTGATGCCAGTTCATGAAACTTCTCACCCCTCTAATAGTTTCCCTGTAATTGGCGTCTTCAGAGAGGTCCTGATCTGTAGCTGTGTCCGGTAAATCACCCTGGCAGTGAATACTAGCCGGAGATGACGGTTCCCCATCCAACTCAGTCTCACTATCAGATTGCCTAGCAACGTCAGATTCCTGGCCAATGGGAGGCGACTGGTTATGCAGCGTAGTTTCAACACCGGCAGGTAGAATCTCAGGACCCGCACCAGGAGCCTGTGAAGGCTGGGTGGCCGTCCCTGCACCGGGAACCAGTAAAGGTTGGGTGGCTAACACTGTAGAGGTACCGGGGCCCTGAACAGGGTGGGTAGCACTCTCAACACCATCTCTCTCAGCCTCAGTACCGGGAACCCCCAGCGGAGGTTGGGTAGCCATCAACTGCGTAGCAACGTCACCAGTGCCCTCAGAAGACAAAACACTTGTAGAAGCATCCGGATCAAAGAAAGAGTGTTCTGTGGGCACCACAGAGGCAGAGGTCACCGGTCTCACCGGAACAGCAAAGGATTGGTTAATCAGCATAGCTTCTAGACGTGAAAATCTCTCACTCCACTTGTCATCAAGGGACTTGAGGTCGTCTGAAGTAGGCTTGCTGCTATGCTTCCGTTTACTCGACCTTGGGGAGCCATCAGAATGCTTCTTCTTCTTTGGAGTAGAATCAACAGGGGAGGACTTGTCACAGCTAACCCGTCCCAACAGTGTAACTTCTGAAGGGTCCACGAGAGTGGGGGTCGTGCTTGCATTACCTTCAGCCCTCTTCTGCTCAGAACGTTCTTTCCTTTCCTTGTAGGTCGGAGTTGCTAACTGGTGGATCTGCGCAGGCATAAAAGACTTACAGATCTGGCAATCCAGCTTTTTTACACAGGGGTCGTCTCCCACCCCCTTGTCACAACAACGCGCGCATTTCTGGTGTTTGTCGAAAAGGGCCATAACGTGCCCACAAGAACCTCGTTTCTGTCCAGGAGATGACATAATGATCAGTAACGTTGTAGAATTACTCCGTACTAATAAAAAACAAGAAACTTGGAAGAGTTCGTTGTAAAACTTCAAAAACGTATCTCTGAAGAAAATCTTCTGCACACTCTTTCGCGCCAAACGAAAAAGATGCTATGACGTCAATAGGTAAACAGGAAATGAAGTACCATGCGCCACCTGGCGAATGCACACTCTGTGACCGGTCCTGCCGGTAGTATATACAGGACGTCTTTTTCTGGCGTTTGGCGGGACCGGTCGCGCCGACCAGTAAAGCAATTGTAATTGTCCATTGGATAGGATGTATTAACGCAATAAAAGTCTAGTTTCTCATGCATGCTAGGGAAGTTTCAAAATGTTTAAAATTTCTGCCTCTGAATTTGGTTCCATGAGCATGCACAGATAAATTGTTATATAGAGTAACTGAAGGTGGGGTCCACGATGTATATAAGGTTGCACATGGCCATGTTTAGGTGTAACACAGCGACATAATAAGTGGAGGTGATACATGTTTGTACTCCTGTTGTCCTACTGCCTTACTCCTGTTATTTATGGTTATACACCATGTCCAAGCAGCGCAGGACAGTAGCCAATGGAGAGACCTTGTAGCCGCATTATGTGTAGACATACACGAAGAGGATTAAGTAAGTAAGTAATACACCATGTCCAATCAGTGGCCATGCCCTTCTTAACTTATGGCTACACCAAACTTTAAAGATTTGCGGCATCCGGGGAGACAGTTCCGCCTCCAAGTAAAACTTACCACCTGTACTCTGATTGGAGCATAAGCTACTTCTGTAATTTGTCCTGTAACTTGTATCGTCACACTATACATCAGATCTGGGTCATATTTTCCCACAAGATGGGGTCTCCCTGTAACTTAGTCCTCCTTAAAGATGTTTTGTATCTAGATCAAGATCGAGTCTTCACAATTTAGTATATTTTTCATAAATATTGCGTACTTATTGCATACAAAACGTGATAACACAAGAAGATTGTACACAAAAGACAAGGAAGGTTTGTAATGGGGTCATAAAGTGCACACCACTGAAATGGGGAGATATGAGAAGACAAAATGATGAGCAAGAGCCTCAAATTTCTAACAACATGACCAAGGATACATCTGGGGTAACAATCATTTTTTTTCAGCACTCCTAAAGGATGGGAGTTTGTGTGTTGTCAGTATCCACTTGTTTTGATTTAATAGAAAGCAAAGATAAAATTTGATCAGACTTTCAGGCCAGTCTTCAACAGTGTAGAATATCTGGCCAGACAATTATTATGGATTGAGAATTAAGTTGGGAATACAAAATTCAGCAGTTCGGGAACACAAAAGTATAATTTATGGTTGTTGTATGTAAGTAAAGAAGGGTGAGTTTTTATAAAAAAATGATTCATATAAGCACAGGTTATAATTACATTTGATGCATAAAATATCCCACTCAGAAGACTTTTTTGAGGGCGATAACCCAATTTCTGCTTAAAATCCATACATGACCAATCAGAATACAGATTACAAATAAAAAAATTTTGTATCCTCAATCCTTATCGGTTTTTACTTTGAATTGTACCAATAAAAGGCTGTTTATATTTTTTTGTATTTCTATTAATGAAAACATAAAATACTTTAACACTGGTGGAAGTTTTAATTAATTTGTAGAGTTGTTTTGGTTTTGGGGGGGTGTTTTTGTGCTAGCAATGGTCATATGTTAAACCTAGGTCATTTCTGAATTCGTTTGATATTCTGCTTCATCAAGCCATCCTTATGGCTCTGAAAAGAGACCTCGTATCTCCCCAGGGCACACTGAAGAACAAATTAGCCTATATATCTATTTTCCTTCATCTTGTTGAGCTTACTACAGATGTCTAAGATGGTTGTCGAAATATTTGAAACACCAATGATCCAGAACCAAATGTACAGAAACCCATTCATTCGCAACTTGTGAATCAAACACAGAAAGAAGTGTACATAAGTTTGAATTTAGGATTTACTTTATATTAGTGCCGATGTGAGCCATTTGCAGAAACATGAAGGGAAGCTATATGATCCAAATAACCATATGTCCACCAAATTTGGAATGAGGCTGTATCTATTGATTTTTATTTTTATTCTGTTACCAAGCTTATATATAAACTATGTAATTCATTCAAATTAATTTGGTTGAAAAACCAGTTACATTTTATCTCACAAAAAATGTTTTACATCCCTGAGGAAATTGGATTTTGTGTACCTTAAATGTGTCACTTGATTGTAGTTTATGCCCTGCAAATTACATTTCCAAGTAGCAATACAAACTAAACCCAGCAGATTACTTGTTCACTTTCGATTCATGAAAAGCTTCAACTCTAAGTCAATTTCTTTTCTAATTTAGTATTGTCAGCTTTGTCCTTAAAAGGGCAGTGTGATGGTATTGTAATCATATTAGTTTGTTTGTCTGTCTGTAGGTGTGTAGAAAACTTTAAATCAGATATATGTAATAAATTTAATGGTCTAGTGGTCTTGGCTGATGTTTCATTCAAAGCCGGGGAAACTTAAGCCAGCCTCTTATTTAGGGTAAAACTTAATTAAAACTCAGTTTGGGACTTTTAGTGAATGCCATCTTAGAACCTTCTGGCCTCTGATTATGTCAATGCAAAAGAAATAGTTTTTTATGTGTAAAAGAAACCAATCTAATGTCTAGGTCACAGCTTTCCTAGTGTTTATTTCTATACATATGTGGATTCCACTTGAGGATTCATTCTTATGGGCTTGAAAAGAGGCCTTGTATCTGCTAGTGCAATTTGAAGAATGGACTACCCCTTTATATCCATCCTGACTTCTTTATTAAAAAGTGGTTCTGATCACAAATTGCTTTCCGATTCAGCTAAATTTTCTCAAATGCATCCTGCCCAAATGTAAACCACACAGAATGCATCCTACAGAAATTCGAGGCAGACTGAATCACAACCCAAGATAGATGAGTTTTTTCGGTGACAGTTAGTTAACTTAGAATGGAATTGTGTGACCTTGGTATTAGGACTTGCTTGCACCAAGGATAATCAGATTTCAGTAACATTGGAACTACTGTGCCATGCATTGTTCATATGCATCAACGACATCACAATGCCGATTGACACAGAAGCATTTTTTCTGGATCTTTTAGTGTGTCGGTAGGAACTGTAAACATATACAACAGGAAAACTTCCCAAATTATGAAGATAACATCCCAATTCTCGTTGGCTTTAAAACACTGTCTGATACAGGTAGGGAAGAGGATATTGGAAATTTAACTGTGCATTATTAAAGGACAGTGATTATGTAAGGGGTTAAATGAACAGTTAAGTAAATGGTTGAAAGATTATAAATACTTACAAAAGTAAAAGGCTTCAATGGGAAATAATTAAACATGAAATTCGAAAATTCAGTATAAAGTATGCAAAAATTTTAAAGAAAAAGAAAGGAATGAAGAAGGAATTCTTAAATTAAAATTATTATCACTGGAAAATGAACTGGCCAGCAGGTCAGATGAAACATTAATTATGCAAATTGAAGGTACCAAAACTGAGCTAAGTAAAATAGATGAAAAAAGACTACAAGGGTCAATAGTGCGATCACAAATAAATTGGATTGAATATGGTGAAAAAAGTTCCAAATATTTTTCAATTTAGAAAAGTAAAATTACATAAAAAACACATTAGAAAATTAAAAACAGAATCAGGGGAAATAATTAAACATCCAGAAGATATCGTCCATTACCAAAGAAATTTCTACTCTAAATTACTGAGGTCAAATAAAACAGATTTAGATACACAGGAAGCAAATTCCTTTTTTTACTTACTTACTTATCCTCTTCGCTCGTAGTGGAGCATAAGGCAGAACACATATTGTTCCACTGTTGCCTGTCTGCTGCTACCCTTGCTGCAGCCTCCCAGGTCTTTCATCCGATTTCCTTAAGTTCTTTCTCAGCCATTCTTCTTCAAGTTTCCTTGGGTCTACCTTTCTTCCTCTTCCCCTCTGGTGTCTATTGTAAAGCTAGCCTCCTGTTGTCATTTCTGTCCCTTCGCAAAATGTGCCCAATATACTTCCATCTTTTTTCTTTCATTGTTTTCTCTACTGACTTGATGTTTGCCTTTTCTCTCAGTTCACTGTTGGTTATCTTTATAGGCCAGAATATTTTGATTATCCGCTTCAGGCATTTGTTTTGGAACGTTTCACACTTTTGTATGTCATTTTTTGTCATCCTCCAACATTCTGATCGTTAGAGCAGCACCGGTCTGACATTGCTTTTAAATATTCTTACTTTGGTTGTTTTACTAAATATGTTAGACTTCCATAGCTGGTGTAGTGCCATATATGCTTTCCTTGCTTTTGCTATTCTTGCCGGTATTTCTTCATTTTTTCCTAGGTTCTTGTTGATTTGTGCCCCTAGGTATGTGAAATGTTGTACCTCTTCTATTTCTTCGTTTTTAACTTTTATGCTGTTATTGATTTTTGTGTTAATTCTCATTGACTTTGTCTTATTGATGTTTATTTTTAGGCCTGTTTTGGAAGCTGTTTCTTCTAACTTATTTGTTTTCATTTGCATGTCTTCAAATTTACTTGATATAAGTGCAATGTCGTCTGCAAATTCCAGGTCTTCTAGTCTGTTCATAAAATTCCATCTAATACCAGTGCTTTTACCAACTACACATTTGCGCATCATCCAATCAAGTACTAGAAGGAACAAAAACCTGACATGTTGCACCCTTGTTTCACTCCTGAATTATCTTTATCCAGTCTGTTTGTATGCTGCCATTCGGAATGCTTATTTCTGTATTTTTATATAGTTGTTTTATAATATCTACTATTTTCTTTGGTATTCCATAGCGCACAGCTATTTTCCAAAGTGTTTCTCTATGGACACTGTCAAAAGCTTTCTCAAAGTCTACAAAGTTCATGTACAGTGGTGCTTGCCATTCTTGGCACTGTTCAATGATGTTCTTCAGTATGAATATTTGGTCTGATGTTCTTCTCCCAGATCTAAACCTGCTTGCTCAGGTCTGAGTTTGTCTTCCAGTCCTTTTTTGATTCTTTCTATCAGGATGTGTCCTAGTATTTTGCTTGGTATTGATATTAAAGTAATGCCCCTCCAGTTTTCGCATTTAGTCAAATCTCCCTTTTTGGGGAGTGTTATTAGCAGACTTTTTGCCCCATCTCTTGGTGTCTCTTCTGCTTCCCATATTTAATTGTAAATCTTCTTCAACCATTTTGCTGCTGTGTCGATTTCTGCCTTTAGTAGTTCACCAGATAAACCATCTATACCTGGGGCTTTGTTGTTTTTCAGCTTTTTTATTGCCCCTTTAATCTCCTCTATACTTATTTGGCTTGTTTTTATCTTGCTGTTTTCCTCTCCTGGTTCTACTTCTATGCATGAACTTGGTGGCTCTCTGTTTAATACTTGACTAAAGTGCTCTTGCCATCGGGATTTTATCTTTTCTTCGTCTGTTAAAGCATTTCCCTAATTACATATTGTGTTTTTCTATTCTTTTCACATATCTTTTTTGTGATTCTGTATAGCGTTCCTTGCTCCCCCCTTTTAGATGATTCCTCTGCCTCTTCTATAAGTGTGTTTGTTGCTTTTTTAAAGAGTGATATTTCAAATCTCTGTGAAACTCAATAGCAAAAATGTAAAGGCAGTATAACTGTTCAAGAATGTGTTAAAAACCTTTACAGAAAATAGGTCTCCAGGAAATGATGGTTTGACTATTGAATTTTACAAATTTTTCTGGGATGAAATGAGCCTGTCATTAATAAATAGCTATAATGAAAGTTTCAAAAGTGTAAATTAGGTAATAGTCAAAAAACAAGCAGTAATAACTTTATTACAGAAAGATGACAAAAACTGGCTACTCTTGAAAAATTGGCGACCAATATTCCTACTAAATGTGGATTATAAAATTTTGATTAAAACAATAGCTGAAAGAATAAAAAATGTACTTCCCCATATTATTCATGCAAACCAGTATGGGTTTGTAAAGGATCATAAGATAGAATTTGCAATCAGAACAATTCAAGATATAATAGATGATTGTAGCAACAAAACTTTAGCATCATACTTACTGTATAGACTTTGAAAAAGCCTTGACTCTTTGGAGTGGAACTTTATGATCAAAGTGATGAAAACATTTAACTTTGGACCAGATTTAATCAGGTGAATCCAGACATTTTACAAAAATATATCCAGTTGAAAAATAAATAATGAAAAAACAGGCAGATACTTTAATGTAGAAAGAGGAGTAAGACAGGGAGATCCATTATCACCTTATCTATTCATAATTTATGTGGAATTATTGACTATTGCAATAAGACAAAACAAGGCAATTAGGGGCATAAAGTTCAAAAATGAGGAAATTAAATTAATCCAATTCGCTGATGATTGAACATGCTAATTAGGTCAATGGTCAATGGGCTTAAATTAAATAAACTTAAAACTTAAGGTATGTGGTTAGGCAACAAAAATACTGCAAAACAAACCTTTTGATATATCTTGGCCAGAAGGAGTTATCCGAATATTGGGGATATATGTGGGACACAATATCATTGAAGTAGAAAAGGCAAATTTTGAAAAACCAATAAAAATTTAGAACTGCAATCAAATCTATGGAAAAGTAGAAACTTATCTCAAAAAGGAAAACTATTAGTTAAAACATTAGGTATATCCAAATTTCTGTTTCTGGCTAAAGTGATTCATATACCTTGGAGTATAATATATTATTCCGTTTTGTTCCAACAACTAATTTACTTTATAAAATGAAGAAAAGGAGTACACCAAATTGTCATATGTGTTTGACAGAGGTTCAAACAATTGAACACTTATTTATGAATGTTCGATAGTTAAAAGCTTCTGTCTAAAATTATGGGATGCAGTATGTAGAACCTGTCAAAAGGATGATCCATGTATAAATATAAGAGATGTTATTCTTGGCTACAAATTTCATGATATTGATCAAAATAGAGAGGTCAATACCATCATTCTCCATGCAAAACATTATATTTTTAAATGTTATATAAATGAAAAGGAACGCAATATACCACATTTTTGTTATTATTTGATAAGTTATATTTTGTATTTCAAGACACTATTGGAAGGTACAAGAAATCAAATAATTGTTCAGATGACAGAAAATTTGATAAATATACTACAATCCTAATGTGTCATGTTATACTCTCTATCTTTGGGTCACTTACTTTTCCAAAGTAATTTTACAGCATACTATCTTACAGTATAAACAACTACACCATGTTAGATATTCTATATATCCTTGAAATATTTCAACGTATTCTGTCTTGTATTGTCCTGTGTTGTGTCTTGTATTTAAAAAAAATGTAAATCAGTTGTATAGAAATATCAATTAATTCAGTTACTTTAAATCATACTATGTATATGATATATTTGGTAGATACCAATGAGGGGTTTGCCACTCTCGCCCCTCCGGTGGTCATGCCATCTGAAAAAAGAGTGAAAAAATGAAGATAACACACACTCCTTTTTATTGTCATCTTCATTTGGGATATATATGTCACCTTAGTAACATAATTACATCACAAAAAAATTGCTAGTTCATTCCTGTTCCTTGAAGAAGATTGGGAGTAAATACTTGTTTACACATGTATTAATAAATATATATATGCAATGGGATTTTAAAGAAAGAAAGAAACTAATAAAATAAAATAAATCTATATTTATTGTAGGAGAAAATACAATTACATAAAATAAAGTTTTGTATAAAAAGTGTAGAAAATACAATTACATAAAATAAAGTTTTGTATAAAAAGTGTACATGCTCTGCATAAAGTGCTATAATGGTCAAAACTGGCAAAATGATTTCACAGAATTAGGAACCTGTTGCAATTCTATTTTTACTGCAAATAAAATAGTAAGAACCTGACTATACTGAACTTTGGTCTTGATCTCATGAAAGGTCTGCAAGGAGTGTAAATAACACTGGCGCACAAGGCTTTAATAATGGGATGCAGATAACTTGGCATATTGTAACATGAAGTGAACATATATTCCAGCATACTTAGGAATCAATGAGTCTGAACGTAATGTGAATCACAAATAGAATATTCACTTGAGTTAATAATTGTTGACAAATTTAAAAGAACATTCATGAAACATATGCTTACTTTGGTATTGTAAACTCCCATAATTAATGCCTTACCTATGATATTTTAAAATATCAGAAATACACGAGTGTTGCTGATGGCAACAAATAGTGGATTAGTATTATATATTCTGCTTTGTGCCAAACTAAAACTTCTCTTACACCATATTACGATCATACGTGTATACACACGTAAACTTTACGCAAAAAGTATTGTTGAAAAATATGAGTGTAGCCTGGTAGTAGAGATTTGCACATGCAAACAATGTGTATTCTCCCAACAAGAGTGTCACTACTTGAATATCGAAGAACAGATTGCGACTAGCCACAGGTTGTACAGTGGGTTTATATACATGTTAGTGTATCATACGGCACATGCAAACCCTGTAAGAAAACATGCAAGACACTTGAAGTAATGTGGAGAACTTACAATACTAGCAAAGAAATGCACTTGCCCAAGGCTCGCATACATTTCCCTTGAGACATAAATGCATTTGTAACCATACTGTGTGCATGCAGAGAATAATGTGTATGCCAAATTTCATTGCAGGGTCTCTGCGACCTTAATATTCTGTTGTAAAATAGCACTTGTAGCTTAAGTGTCCCTTGCACATCGGCCGTTTTTTTCTCTGGAACCAGGACGTATGTACGATGGGATGTAAGAGAGGCTTAAGGCATGTGCTAAGTTATGTATATAAAACTGCAGCAAAAGATCAATAAAGGTTTTGTTAGATATTTTTCTAGTTGTCTGAGAAAGATTATAACATACTATGTCACATGACAGAAGAGGTAAATAATATATATTATTTTTTATTGTAGAAATGAAAAAAATGATATACTACGTTCACATTTTTCCGGTCTATCATCTTCAACGCCGTCAAAATTTTGGTTGAAAATCTACAACAAAGATTAATGTGTTGGGAATGTGTCATGTTTACCTTCTTCAAGCAGATAATGTTATCTATGGCTTGCATCTGTCTGTCTGTTTGTTTGTAAAATAACTAATGAAATTTCCAGGAAATATCAACAATGGCACAAGGAACAGATGGTGAGATTTTGGTTTTTAGAATTTAAGCATAAACTCAGAAAATAAGTTTAAGTTTAAGAAACTTTGTAAAAAGAGGTCCTTCATTACCACTGGATCCAGGAATCTGTTAAAGGATTTTTGTTACCGCACTCATAAGTGATATTGGAGGCATTGAGCCTTGGTCGAGGTAACAAAATACATCTCAAATTCACTTGTTATCACAACAGAAACAATGGTTCCCTACAGCATCAGAAAAGACTAGAATCATGACCTTCACATAACCTATCTAGAAAGTACTCATAGAGTGCATATCTCCACCAGGGCATGTTACTGAAAATTGAGGATTTTTAAGCCAGAGTATGATCCGTATCTTTCCCAACATGTAATTACTTCTTCATTTGGCCAAGCCCAACCCACATACAAAAATTGCATAAAAATCCACTTCTGAAGTAATATAAATCATAAAACCACAGTCATTGAAAGTACATTGAAAATTTACAGATGTTTTATATCCAGAATCTGATCTGGAACTTTCCATAATTTATTCAATTCTTTCGTTGGTCAGGCCTTGCTTAGATAAAAATATTAAAAAGATCCACCCATTACTTTTTAAGTTATCATAAACACAGGCAACAAACTAACAGACAGACAGACAGACAAGCAAAACCATAACCCCCTAGTTGAGGTACAAACAGCAAACAACACCCATGCTTAATATATGTGTCACAATAATTTCCAACAGTTGAACCACTGAAGTAGCCTAAATGTATGTACCTGAACACAAACAGGTCATATTTGTGGCATACCTTATGACACAATATCAGGCTCTGTTGGCTGATGTTATGTTTTTACTGAATTCATAGAAGTATTCACTCCACTGTGGCTGATGTAGATGGTGTATGACATGGTGCAAACTCCAAGACCAGTTGTCTATCAAGGATAAGCAGTTGTCTTAGTGGCTATATTGGTACAATGGGAACACAATTGCCTCCCACCTAGGTGGTCAGAGTTTGAATCCCTGCAAAGCATCAAATGAGTAAGTTTGGTAGTTCTTAGTTGTTGGTCGGCAGTTTATATTACAGATTGTTGACCAAGGTTTTGTACTGGACTCTTTCATCCTTTTTACTGCCGATTTACAGATACATTTTGGTTTACATTTGTCCCTTTTTGACTTTATAGCTTGATCTCATTCAGAGAAAATTGCAGTCTTACTCATGAAAACAGGCTCTCATTTTCCTCAATCCACTCTAAGAAGGTGATTTTTTGCACGCATGATTTGGCCACTGTTTCACCAAGAGAATGGGACAGTTCACTTATAGTCCAACGACAGCAGGCTATTTCTGGCTTTTCTGCTCAAACTGACACACCAATCACCATAGGCATTCCTGCATGGGTAATGACCTCTGCTCAGTTTAGGACTCTCCTGTTTTGGACTTTAGAGCATTAGACCATTCATATCAATTTTGTGCTGTTTAAAAACTTCCATTTTAAGCTATTCTAATTGTTCTTAACTTCTAGAGACCAGCATACCATCTCTGTTTTTTAAGTTCCCGAGCAGTTGTAAAAAGCTGCAATACCCATGGTTAAATTGGGACATTTGTTGGAGTCAAACCCACACAGATCTGACTACCTGTCATTACATGCCAAATCTGCAAACTCTATTGATCCCTGGATGCTGGCAAAAATCCTCCAAGAGGTCGTTGGCATTTGCCATAGATATAACAGGTTTTCAAAAGAAATTTCCCATCATAGGGATAAAAATAGAAATGTTATATTTGTACATTTACTGCAATCATTTACACCTCGGGGGTACCAGGGAAGCTGATACCATTTATACTGGGGTAATCACACTCTGTGAATGTCTGTTAGGTAAATACTGAATCATTAAGCAAACCAAATGAAAAGTTTATGTTCCTGACTGACATATCAGCTTGAGCAGAGAAAGTGTAATCACCCATACTGCTTTTATTTGAGACTGAAATAAGTGCATGTATGTCATCTGTCTGTGTACAAGTCTCTTCTTGTTTGCCCCAGAGTCAGTGTGTTTAGTTATCTGAGTGTCTGTCTGTCAGTGGGTCTATCAATGATGCTTTAATTTTCATTTCTTAAGCACATGAGTTAGTATAGCCTGAAAGGTTTAACAATACATCTTAGAAACTTTTGCCAAAAGAGGTTGCAAAAATAGACAAACAGTGGTTGCAATTTGAAATTTCAACTCAATTAATTCAAACAAGAAGTACATTTGCACTTATGAGAACTTATGAAGTTACATTTTCTCTGCCTTTTGTTTACAAACACAAATGGGTCAGTATTAAGTATAGGTTTTAAGAATTTTTATCACAGACTGTCACCTCTGCATGTGGGTTCGACTCCCACAAGTGACAATCCAATCCAATCTATTGCTTTGCAAGCGCAATATCTTCCCCACAATGGGGAACTCAGTGCACTAATTGAACAAAATCATTTTCATATTAAAGTCGAGGGGCATTCAAGGTCAGTAATCCAAGATTGTGGGTGTGACCGGGAGGGAAGAAAAACTAAGTTGGTAAGCTAGAGCTGAAGAGGTGAGTTTTGAGGTGTTGAGGACCTGTACCAATATGATGCTGGCTATTGAAAGAGGTGTAAAACATCAAACTAAAACTTTGGCCTCAGCTTTGCTTATGTTGCTTCAAAGATTTTGAATGATTTGCTCGAGGATGTACGTTCTACCAGTTCTCTTCACTCATTCAGAGATAGGCTCAAAACCTATCTCCTTGAAACAGTATACCCAACCCAATTTCTGCTATTCCTGTTCTCTCTTTGTGGCACTGACCTCTGCTATGTCTCGGGTAAATGATTGTAGTTTTCTGCTTTTTCTGTATGGTGCGCCTAGAGTCTGTCTTTAGATGGAGATTAAGTGCTATAAATACTATTACAATTGGAACCAACTTTCATGTTATATCAAATGTGAAGCCTACCGCTGGCCTCAGATTCCAATTGTCAACTTTAAGCTCAACTACTTGACACGATTTGATGAATACATAGACTCAGAATCGAATCCAGCCAGAATCATGATACACAATTTAATCTTTGTAAATTGTACGATCACTGTTTGCATGTCAGTTTGGGAGCCAGTTTCCCATAGAAATTATATTATCATCTCCTTTATAAAACTCCTAAGGGTGAAGTCAGTTTGTAAATATGACTTTATCAATATGTATCTTTAAGCAAATGAAAAGTTTCTTAAAGTATATCAGCAAATTCAGCCTTTAAAATTTATATTTTTATCCAGCAAAGATTTATATTCATCTTAGATACTTCTTATCTCAAGATGCTTCATTAGCCAAATTCCTTTTTTTCTATTTTTTTCTGTTTTGTGGTGAATTCAGATGCTAATGCCCTGGTCTCATTTCTTTGATGAAATTCATTTTTGAAACATGCTGTCACAAGAAATCTTGTTTTCAATAATGGACTTTTTCCTGAGTTTATTTTGAACATTCAAAGCAGAGGGATTATCACAATACCATACTTTGTCACAGTATCAGGCGCTTCTGTTTAGAAACCTATCCAGCAATTATTTAGTCATTGTCCTCATTTATATCAGTTCAGTTAGATGGTTAAAGAGCTAGACTTGGGTTTATTCCTGTGTGTAATCCAAAGGCTGTGGGATCGAAACCCAGCTGAACCAATCAGTAATCTCCTCTTTCCAGGACATGGTGGATGCATATAAGATTCTTCGCTCTCAAAGCCAGGCAAGTTGAAGTGTAATAATGTAGTCATGTAAGACCTGAGGACAGGTCTTTCATTGGGGGTGGTGTCTGGTATGTAATATCCTCACATATATCAGTTCTGTTAACACCTAAGCTTTTGGGAATTACCCTTTGGCTCATCTGGTTAATTTATTTAGGAATTAACGCGTCTTTCGACTCTGTACAGATCATACCACAATGGCTAATTTTATGGGCAGAGGAAACCAATACATACAGTTGGTCAAGGTTCTGTACTGTAAACTGCCAACCATTGGTAAGAAACTACCATCTTTCCCACATAGGGTTCAGGGTTTGAACTACTTGTTATGGAGTTAGATTTGTGCTTATTTTCTGTGTCTCCAAAGACTGTGGGATCGAAACCCAGCTAAACCAATCAATAATCTCCTCTTTCTAGCACAATATGTAATATCTAACTGAGATTAGGTGTAACCAATTGTTGCTTAAGCCTCAGTTGTTTAATTTCTGTAACTTGAGTGGATATATTTCATGATTTGTTGAACATTGATACAGGGCTGGCTGTTAATGGGACATCAAAAACTCACTTTGACCTTTGACATTGATCTATAATAGTAGGACAACCCTTGGATCTGGGACATAACTAAAACATTACAGTTTCAGAACAATCACTTTTTGCACACTACACTTGGATTGTGGCCAATGAAATGTTTACAGTTAAACCCCCAAATTAAAAAAAACCATATGGCCAAACTTATGTAGCCTTTTAAAATTAACATAATGTATAATGTCAGAAAATGAATAGACACAGAGAACTCCTGTTCAAACCATTAAACAGTTTAGCATATGTTACCTCTGTCAATGAGATTATGTTAATAGTGGCATGTGTGGATCTGTTTGTCTGATTACTTGCAAAATTACTTGCAAAATGTTATAGACAGAAGATTAAATTTTGGGGGTGATCTGGATCATCATCTAGATCCAGGAAGTTTCAGGGGATATTTTATCACTGTTCTCATAAGACATACTGGCAGTATTGGACCTTGGCAGAGCTATGCGCCCCCAAGTACTCTCCTTCTCTTTTTGTGAGCACCTTAGTTGTTGTTGGTTTGAATTCACAGCCAATCATCATACAGCTTACAAAGGCATATGTTTGTATCAAAGAGCCCCATTGGCCATAGAATGAATTGATTGTATACTTCCTGTTTGTGGCAATTTGAGGTGTATGCTAAATTATTCCTTTTCATCCTATTCTATCCTGGATTTGTATAGTGCTTAATCTTTGCAATTTAAGTAGACTCTAAAGCGAAATAACCACAAGAAGTCTTTCTTAAGGGCAATCGCTACTAAACACTTTCAACAATGAGAATTTCACCAAAGTTTGAAAATAGCTTCATCTTGATGTTTTATATCCAGAACAGGGAAAAAACTGGGGGTCACCATTGAAAATTTTTTTTATTGAAGCAAGAAGTTCAACCTTAATTTCTCAGATTTTGTGTACTTTGCATAGCTGAAGTAGAAAAGGGCTATGTATAACATTTTGTAATATTTTCATTCTATATTCGTTAATTTGTATATGACTTTGTAATATCATAGCTAACATCAAACTTTACAAAAAAAAACAGAATAATTAAAAAAACAGTACAAGTGAATACAGTTTCTGCCCAAGGAAAGTTTTTATGAAGAAGCTTTACTAATGAGACTGAATATCTGATTAAAAATAGCTTAATTTCAGACAAAAATGTAATTTTTGAAAATTCTAACAATATGAGTGTTGTAATATTTCATTGAAACAAAACCCATACAATATCAATGAAACATAATTCATAAAAAGTGGGGGGTCACTGCACAAAATGTTGAGAAATCCATGAATCAACTTTACATGTGCTGTGAAAATTTGATACATGCTGACTCAACAAATTTATCATCTCTTATGCTCTTTCAACACATTCAAATTCAATCAGTTGGAGAATGTTTGAACCAGTTATTATAATTTGTTTCACTTATATTGAATAAAATTGAAAAAAATTGTGGCATTCTTGATTATATTGTTTAATAAATTATTAGTCATTACAACCATTTTCACTGATGTGTTGCTAGCAACAGACTTCATTTCGTGTTAAAAATGTAGTTTACAAACTTATCCTCTTTTTGTCTGGTTATAATTGTAAAAATAACATTTAATAAACAAGGCTAGAAATTCATTTCTCGTTATATTGTCCAAAATTAAAAGGTCTTTCATACACAATTAATCAGATAAATAGTGCTGTGATGTCATGCCTTGCAATATCGAAAAAATCTGCCATGTTTTTCTTAGATATTTGCTATTCAAGTATTTGTGATATTGTAGATGTTTTTATCTATATAAAACTGGATTTTGTGTTTAACTTTTGACACGTAAACACAAATGAATTTCGATTTTGTTTATTTTTACCATATATTGAAGTGTAAAATTATGAAATGACTCCCCAGTTCCATAATATTCATGCTTTACATATCCTCTGCACTAACTGTGATTCCAGTTCTCCTCTTGAAATAATTATTTTAGTTGATGCTTAGAAATATTTATTTTTAAAAATCAACTAAAAATAGTTTGGTTTTTAATGTTACCCATATGTAATTTGCAAGACAATAGGACACATATAACCACACATACACACACACAGAAAGACTCAGACGTCTGCATTAAATGATCCCATTTTCAGTGCGCAATACATTTGCGCACTCACAAAAGCCGCGATTGTCCTTAGTTCATCTGTTCATGGACATAGCAATTATTAAGCCAAGGAGATACATAATAAAAATATAATATCCTAACTGAACCCTGACCTGACGTGATTTTAACTTTTAAAAGCAGCCAAAAACCACATCTTTAACGTTTGGTACTAAATCAACTACTTCTTTTAGGAAGTATGACTACATTATACACAGTTGGTATCAGCTACAATCATGACGTCATAAAAGCCAGGGAAAAGAAGCAAATGAATTGCTTGTAATTATTATTATTATTATTAATACCTCCGCCAAGGAGGTTATGTTTTCCCCTGGGTTTGTTTGTGGGTTTGTGAGTTTGTTTGTGAACAAGATAACTCAAAAACTTATGGACGGATTTTGATGAAATTTTCAGGATATGTCTGAAAAGGGAAAAGGAAGAAATGATTCAATTTTGGAAGTGATCCTCATCACTATCTGGATCTTATGTATCCATGAAATGTTATTTTTAAAGACAGATAGCTCAAAAAGTTATGGACGGATTTTGATGCAATTTACAGGATATGTCCTAAATGTGACAAGGAACGAGTGATTAGATTTTGGAAGTGATCTGGATCACTGTCTGGATCCATGAAAAATATATTGGGAGTGATCTGGATTGAGCTCCCTTGGTGGAGGTCAGCGCTCTCCGAGTGCTCTTGTTATTATTACTATTATTTACAAAATCATGTTTACACAACTGGGTGTATTTTTGATAAAAATTCATACAATATTATTACTTCAATGTTGGCTAGTTAAATTTCCTGTAAATTGAGGTGTTTGAAAACTTAAATTTGCAATAATGTAACAAACAATTTATTTGAGTTTAATATTATTTTTTATGCTTCTGTATTGTTATTCATAAAGCATTTTTGAAGAGATGGAGGAAAGCAGAGCATATGCTTTGGTCACCAGACTGCGATGAAAACCACCCTGCACTGAAAAACAACTACGAGTTTTCCCACTTCACTGTTGTGCTGGGATTCAAAACCAAATACACAAAACTGGAAAGTCTAATTTAATCTACTGCTTTGCAAGCGCAATATCTTCCCCACAATGAGTAACTCAGTGTGCTAATTAAACAAAATCATTATCATATGGAAGTCGAGGGGCGTTCAAGGTCAGTAATCCAGGATTGTGGGTGTGACCGGGAGGGAAGGAAGACTAAGTTGGGAAGCTATAGCTGAAGAGGTGAGTTTTGAGGTGCTTCCTAAAAGATGCAACAGAGGGACTATTTCTTACATGGAGAGGAAAGAGTTCCAAAGGGCAGGGGCATAGTGACTGAAGGAATTAGAAAAGTGTTTAATTGATTTGTGAACTGTACGATCAAAAGTGGGGGTTTGAAGGAAAGTCGCTCTGTTATTAAGACTTTTTTCAATACTATTTAACATTGAATCTCAAAGACTAAGCCCTCATCAACGGTCAGCCAGTAAAACATTGACATATACCAAACAAGAGCACTTAGAGAGTGCAGATCTCTGCCAATGGCCAACAAATGCTTTTAAAAAGTTTTTGGATCCAGTAGTGGCTACAGATCATTACCAAAAAAATTAAATCAGATTCTATATTCTTATAAATGGCCAGATATACAGACATATTTTTTATATTCCTGGCGCAATTAACTGTTCACAATCAGTGTTAAAAATTAAATTAAAAATTCACCGATAAGCACCATTTTTTTTCATTTTTAGTGTAATGATACAAGGTACAAGTATGTCATATACATTATTAGAAAGGTATTTTAACAGAGCTTTTTGATCATGGAAATTTATATGTAGAAATGACTGAGAAATGTGAAATTAAAAGTGACTAATTTATACTCAGTTGTGCCTGTAAGTATGGATACATTCACGAGTAAAATTGTCTATTTATTTTTAAAATATGAACTTATTTTACTTGTTACTTAGAGAAAATGTTGGAATATCCCCACGTGATGTTCTATATATTATTGCTTATGTGCAGCCATTACAATGTTTGAAGTGACAAAATTTACGGCGGTCATATTTAAGTCTTTGTTTACAAAACTTAAAACTTACATTTAGCAGCTTTGTGAAATCCTCTTAGTCTAAGACTACAGATTTAGCCTGAATTAAATAAGTCTTAATACCTACGTTCCATTAAAACTGGAGCATTCTTCAAAATAAAACTGGCATTGTATGAAAAGAATTATTGCATTAATAGATAAGGTGTGTCATAGTAATCTAATCTAATGTGGGCCTTTATAGCACTTAATCTCCATCAATTGACAGACTATAAGGCTCGTCTAAACATAAAGAACTTGAATAGTCATGGGTCCGTTGACATAGTCAGGTTAGACCAAAGAATACACAGGGAACCAAGATGGCTATTCACATGCCATATTGTCTTGTACAGCACCATATCACCCTCTGTATGTACTGAACTTAAAACCATGTCATATTGTTTGATTTAGAATATAAACTGCTTGTTATTATACCTTGTTAACAAGTCTTAATTTCTGTATGTGGAGCACCATATCCGAGTACCTAAAAGAGCACATAATTGTACAGTCTACAGAAACACTGATATCAAAGGCACTGAAATCATAATGCTTTAATGTATGGTGGCTAAAAAGAAAATGGTATTGCACAAGGTTAGTTAGTTAGTTTAAACTGCTGAAAACTTTAGCATCCCACCCTCATAATTATGATTTGATTTGAATCAATTTTAGGGGCGGATCCAGCTATAAATGGGGAGGGGTGGGTGGGTGGGTGTCTCTGTGGCAACCAATGCAGAATGTTCAACTTTTAAATCTGTGTCTATTGCTTTGGATTTACTGTCCAACCTAGATTTTTCAAGGGGCGAGAGGTGAACCCCCTTGGAATTGGCTGGTGATTTTCAGTGCCAATTTTTTATAAACATGTGTCTAAAGCGATGATTTTGTAAGAAGGAATAGTCCAATTGCAAGAAGCAGGTTAATGCTGTGGGGTGTGTGACCAAAAGTCGCAAACCTCTCATTGGTCCAGTTACTTTAAAAATATCTCTTCTTGTTAACCAAATGTTAAAACATGATTGGATGACCTTTAACCATGGGTCATTTGGACTCCCGAAAAAAAAATCAAATGATTCATCACTTTTGATAGGGAAGTCAGACAGGGTAGATGCCATTTAAAAGTTGTAAACTAAATTCCCTCTAACCCACCCTAAAAACCATGAACATATTACTGCTGTGAGTCTATTTTCAGATACCAGGAGGCCATTGCTGAGCAGCTCCCCTGACCTCTGGCTCTCTCCACATCCAGTTATTTACCCTACTGGTGCGAGTCCCAGTAGCTGGACGTTGAATGTGTCTTGATGGGGTTGTGTTTCAGCCCCAGGGGTCAGGTTGGAGGGTCTCCTTCTATAAATCAGTTACTCTGGGGAATTTGACCTCCAGATCCATATATCCAGCTTTCATCTGGGCATCTCGCATGATTATTTCTTCACTATCATAATAAAAACCAGACCAGCGGCATCATCCTCAGCGTCACTTGGCCTTCAATAGGCGTTGCAGTTTGATTACTGCTCGTTCTGCACTCATCCACTTGCCAGATTTAAAATCTCCATCATGTCGCGACCACGTTCCTGGAGGATGCCCTCTCCCCCCTCGAGGGTCTCTGATGCCACAAGTGAATTGGTGGTTGTATTAATTGGTGTTGTTTTCAAAAGTTACATGGTTTGTATAAATGTCTAAATTCTTTTATTAATGGAAAAAAATTATTTTTGTCATGTTTTTTATTGTTTTGCTCTATGGAATGAAATTTTAAAATTTTTGGTAATGTGAAGATTGTCTGCTTCCCTATCAAAGGTCAATTCCACGACCATATTGGTCTTTTAATAGTTTATGTTTCTTTTTTTTAAATAGTTATTTTACTCTCATGATTGTTCAGTTGTATAAAGGCTGTGATACGGGGTAAAACTCACATCAGTACGAAATGTTAACGTTTATGTTGTTATTAAACGGTGTACAGTCATTGTGGTCTTATATAATATACATGTCATCTAGTCACATAGGTTCATAGTTGCCTTACAGCCATAACAGCATTGACATAGCTGCATTCTTAACATCAATATTGAATGGTCATTATATATTCTGTAACTGAATACTTGTATATATCTTACATGTCATATTTTATTGTATCTTAGTCACATTTCTGTGTGTGTAAATTCAAGTGTTTAGATGTTTTGCACACATGACTAGTAGGATACTTTGTATCTACTTTAAATATCTTTGTAGTTACTTTATATCTCATATTTTACTGTATCATAGTTACTTTGTGGTTGTGTCTAAATATTGTTAGTTTGTGATTGCCTTACAGCCATAACAGTATTGACGTATAGCTGTACTCTTAACATGAATATTGAAAGGTCATCATATAACCTGTAATTAATACTCTTGTATATATCTTACATGACATATTTTATGGTATCTTAGCAACATTTCTGAGTGTGTAAATTCAAGTGTTTCAGATGTATGCGCATGGCTAGTAGGATAGTCTGTATCTACTTCAAATATCTGTGTACATATTTTATATGTCACATTTTACTGTATCTTATTTTCTGGATATGTGTAAACATTGTTAGTTTATAATGTATGTAGGTCATATTGTACACATGGTAGTAGGGACAATTGTACCTCAATTTAATCTCAACATACCCCGGTAATTGGTATTTTGTGTGTTTGATTAGTAGTGCACACTTAAAGTGCAGTTTATGTATCATTATTAACTATGGCTTATAGTTCTTTTGACGTGATCTAAATCTTGCAGCTTACATTCAGCTGTTCATAACATAACATTTGTAAGCATTATAACATCCTCTAGTGATTCAACTTGATAGAATCAATAAAATTAGTGTACATGTCTGGGTAGTATACATAATTGTATCTAAAATTAAATATGTTTCATAGGTTTAGGTTAAATTTATTGGTTAAACAAGCAATGGTACTTAGGATGTACAATCACTGTAGTAACTCTATATGAGTGAAATTATCTGAAATTTCAATTATTATTGGTGGATATAAGGTTGGTTATTAACCTTAGATTTGGTTCAAAACAATCAGTAAATAAATCAAAATGGTTGTAATTTTGCCACATAAGAAAAATTATATAATGCTTAAAGTAATGATAACTCTTAAATTTATAACTATTGTTATACTGTTTATCAAATTACTTTTACGTTAGGTAATTCCTTAAATGTTAGTAAGTGGACTCGACTGTGATAAAGGTAACTTAGATATTGACCTGTGAGGTGTATCACATTATTAGATAAATTTAATGAACTTTGAGAAAAGCGACATTGTTCACCTTCTTTGGTGCAAGTATCTCCTTATGATGTACTCTGCAACTTTTAGTAGTTGTTCTCTTTTAGTGTGTTTTATTGGCAGGGGTCTGCTTTACAAAAAATAAGCAATTTCTTAAATATTCTCACCCCTTGCTTAATTTAAGTATCTCACTTCTAAACCTTACTCATTTATATTCATATTTTCTTGATGTGTGGTTAATATGCTGATAACCATAAGTTGCTTGAGGCCACCTTACCTTAACTCGAAATTTCTAAATCTTTCTTTAGGGTGACCTTAGTTCCTGGTTCAGGGTTGGGGCCACCCTAAACTTTATCTTATTTGCCTTGATTTATGGTGGCCTCAATGTGGATTGTAAAGTTAACCAGATAAAAGTGTCATTGTCATCTGTATAATTTAGATGTTTTATTTTAAATAAATTATATTATCCCCACACAGTCTTTAAATTTTACATCCCTTCATAATCTGGGGCAATGAGAAGAGCATTCACTGGTAGTGAGATAGTTATGGTGGTGGGAGGGCGAGTTTTGAAAACACGAGCTCTTAGTTTGTTTCTGAATATGTTTACAATTCAATGTTATTTGTGCTATTTTGCTCAACTTTTACACAAAAATATGTTAACATAAAGTCCACCTCAGCTTTTTGAAAACAAGCATCGGTTGCCGAATGTGAAGTAAATCATTTATTCTAGAAACATGAAATAAATCTTTATCACTCCTGTTATATTTCTGAAACAACAGTTTCTTAGTTCTTTTAGTTCCACCAATTCCTTATCATAATTGTGTGTACTTTGAAAATAAACACTTTTTACTAGGTTCCTATCCCTGTATACAACAGAGTTACTACAGTAACCATTGGGTTTTCACTTTGTATAATACTAATAGAATCAGCCTCTTACAATAACCCTTGCTGTGTTTATGAACCAAAGAACTATAACTTGTCTAATGTATTGCGCTCTAGTATCTGCCTCTGAAAAAAGGATTACAAGCTATGCAAGTAAATAATAAAAAAAATAACGAAAAGAAGAAAAGAAGAAAGTCTCCTCAAGGTCAGTAAGAATAAAGAACAAGAATTATATCAGAGACATAAAACCGGAGAAGTATGAACAAAGTATAACGACTGACGTCATAGTACGTCGTTGTAGAGGAAATTGCTACACAAAAGCACATTTTATTCTATAATCTAAAACTATCCTGGCATGTTGCCTGTTGAAAAGCTTCACTTCAAATAACACTGGATTTTATTCCTTCAGGCCAATTGTAACCTTGTTTGTTTTTGATGTCGATATCACAAACATAAAGACCAAAGATGAAATAAAAATACACAATAAAAAGAAACTATTGGGCAAAGTTTTGGTAAGAGAATTTTAATAACCTGTGACAAAAATAGTTCTTTTACTGTTCATAGCTTTTGCACGATGGCTGCAAACTAAAGCAATTTCATGTGAAACAAGGAGTGCTTGAAGGAGCACAAAACACTCGCCCAGGATCGGAAAGCAGATATTAGTCAAAAATCCCTACAAAATCCAGGAATCAAGTTGAATATCAAGGTTGTTTATCAGCAGAATCATGACAGAGATAGTTCCCAATTTTTGTAAAAATATTACTCTGAACTGATATATAGTTATTGAGTTATGTATGCAAAGAAACAGACGGGCAAATGAAAGTGATAACAATACCTTGATTTGAGCTTGTTATATTTAAATTAGTATGATTTATTTATTTATTTGGGGTTTTACGTCGCTTTCAACACTGTACAGGTCATATCATGACGGGTAGTTGGAAGGGCAGAGGAAACCAGTACATACAGTTCGTCAGGGTTCTGTACTGTAAATTGCTGACCAACGGCAAGCAACTACCAGCTTTCCCACTTGAGGCTGTGCCGGGAACCGAACCCCGGCCTCAGAGGTGGGAGGCGAGAGTGTTACCACTCTGCCACAGTGGCCCCCTAGCTTAGTATGAAATTCTTTTCATAGTATCATTTATTGTTCTCCATGCACCTATATAGGGGTACATACAATCCATATTTTTTTTCATTTAGCGGTCCCACTTACTATAAATAATTAGTATTACACATTCGTCAACAAGTGCCATTTTTTTCTTTAAAATATTTCTAAAGCTACATAATCCAAAAATATGTTATGTACATCATCCGATGGGTATTTTAACAAATATTCTGCTTGGTTTTGTTAATTCATGCAGAAATAGCTAAGAAATGTCAAATTAAAAATTAAGACATTTTTTCAATAGTGTCTCTATAGACTTGATCGTGTTACAACTCGTTTTCTTTTGTAATCTTCATTCGTGCCATATTTTTTTAAAATGTCATTCGGAACGTTATCAGTAATTGAACAATATCGCTTTCTCTTGTGATTCATAAATCACAACATTGCCCAGAAAGGAGAGCTTCATTTTGTAAATGTGACAAATATTTGAAAAGTCACTAGAACAGAAGGCCATACATTAAATCCTAATCCAAAAGTCGAGCATTTTGCTGAATTATCTTCTAACATGATCAGTTCTTTAACATATGCACCAGTAGGGTTGGCTTGCTAGTAGCATGCACTTACACAATATTGTTATGACAGAGGAAAGAAATTATTTGAAATATTACTGTGAATAGGTAAGGATCAATGACGTCATATTGAACAGCATAACCAATCTCACTGTAATACAGATTGAAGTGTAACTGTCTTTTGCAAACAAATTGTTATACATTTTAATAATGAAATTTCTAGACTTGTATCTTTTATTACTGAAGCTTTATTGCTGATTTAAACAAAGCTCGATCCGTGTATATTTTATTTCATTGTTAGACCCCAGTTACACATCCAAGGATGGTCTGCTGGATCGCGCCAGGTTCCCTAATATGGAAAATGTTAATTGATTTATGGATCATCTTTTGTGTCCGTAAGGTCATCTGTAACATCCCTAATGTCCCGGTGAGATTCATAGTGGCATACTGTGATCCGTAGTGACATGTCAAGGATGAGATAAGATCGCTAGGACGTTACAGAAAAATCAAAACTGGTGGATTTTTTTCGTAAAGTCTGTACAGACCTGAGTATCCATAGCTCTTCCGCATCTCATCAATAGCTCATCTGTGAGTGTCCTTATTGTCCCTAAACCCTTCCTGGATGATTCCTTTCATCCTTGATGCTTCTGCACCATTAAATATCTGTAAAAACATTGCCGGATCTAACCAGATTTGCTGCAGACTGACACAGAAAGGGTTTGTGGATTAAAAAACAATCACAAGACCAATTCTTTGTGCAGTCTTTTCATCCACAAACCTGTCCGTGGTGGTCCATAGCAGATCTGTGGCAGTTCCGTAAATCTTTTACATGACCCACCCTCATCCCTTGTGCATCCCCGTCAGTTAGCATATATGGAACCGTGGGCTATATCCATGGCGCATCCGGCTATGTGTAACTGCCACCTAAACGCTGCCTATCATGACATCGCATAATATAGTCTTTCTTCTGGCTCGAGTTCATTTTAATTGAAAAAAATATCAATTTACATAATGTCCTCTTATATATATGTTATACAACAATTTAGTGCTTGACTGAATCATATCTACTTACATATATGAATGCTTTATGAAGAGCAAACCTTTGTGTACATCTGTCACAAATATGGTCCAAACTTGAGTCTTAAACAAGGTTAGTCACATCTGTGTGATTTATGGGTTATTTATACCAAACTTTGCAAAGCCTTGCCAAAAATCTTGGCAATGACAAATATATTTACATTCATTTTACAGCTACAAATGAAATTGTATGGATATATATGTAGTCAGTATCACTGGTACACAGAAGTATATTTATACATTGTGAAAGTTAGCTGTTTACAAGGATTGTTAATCATTTGTTATTTATTATGTAATATTTGTAAAACGCTATCTTTTAACATGACCAGTTCACTATTGTTAATAGTGTTATTGGTTTTGTTTACTTTTAGTAACTCCCAAAGCTTTAATCACCTGGATAAGTCTAATCTTTTTAAGAGTAAATATCTAGAGCAGCGATTGGTCGATATCTCAGCCAATCTGAAAGAGTTGACCAATGAGATAACAGCTCTGAAAAAGATAAGCAAGAAACTGGTAAAACATGTGACCAGGGATTGGACAGGTCCACAGAAAGGTATGACAATATCAATGTGATCTAATAAGGCTTTTTATAGCATTTAATACTCACATCAGCAATTTTTAGGAATGTAATTCTAATTCTAATTCGACTTTTATAGCGCTTAATCTCCACTGAGTAGTGGACTCTAAGGTGCAAAAAGACAATAGCAATATGCAAATTCAAAGTTCAGGGACAAAAATAGGTCAGCCCCATGGAGAAGCCATAAGAGAAAATGAGCTAAGGAGGATATGCCTTTGCGTAGAGATAGGTTTTGAGCTTTTTTCTAAAAGAGGCAATGTATTTGAATATATATTCTCAGCTTGTGATTTATAATTAATTGTATCATTACTAAACGAATATAAATAATTTGTCAATGTGTAGAAAATGTTCTATTTTAGAAATTGAAATGAAACACACCAAATTGCTGAGCTTCACCAAACCCAAACACCAAGACTTGAACACGTGTCCTCCAGGATATGAGTTCCACATCCGTCACAAGTGTTATCACATCGAAGCCGAGAGAGTGAAATGGAAACAGGCAAATGTCACGTGTCACCAAATGGGCGGGAACCTGGTCTCCATTGAGAGTAACAGCGAACAGAATTACATCGTGGAACAACTAGAAACTTCTAGAGGTTCAGCTACATAATATATTTTTTTTACTAGAAAAGCTATATTTTAGTTATTCGAGGATCCTATATTGAGTAAATGTATTTTACAATCTTAACATTTTTATTTAGATGCTTTGGCATAATGAACAGAATAGAACTTGTGGTTGAGGGCTGTGATTTGACTTAGAGCCCCATGACAGATGTCTATTTACTGTACACTGAAATCAGGAAAAATAGACCTATCTATATTCTGTAGTCACATATCCTTAGCAGATTTTAGGACACCACAGTACCCAAGAGTTTACTTGAAATTTTAATAATTAAAAAACTTATATGTAAACTTTTAAATCTTAATCCGTCATTTCTTTATAAATGTAAGAAGACCGAGGAGAAACTCTGCATAAATACCTTTCTAATAATGTGTATAACATATTTGAATCTTACAAACTGGATGAAGTATTAATGAAACTCTTTATATTTATTCACAATAACCCTTAGTTTCAAAAGTGGTATTATAAATGTGTAAATAAATCTCGTATATTTGTCTGTTTCTTTCTTAGTAGGATTATGCAAATACTACTGGTTGAAACTTAATAAAAAAAATAGAAGATGGGTCTTTATCCTACTTAGATCCCATTGAAAATTTATCACTATCTGGATACAAAATAATTCAGGATTTTCCCAATTTACTTATTATTATGTTCCTTGGTGGAGTTATGCGCTCTTCGAGTGCTCTTGATTTTTACTGATACAATTTTCCAATTATGTCACCACTCTACACTAATTTTCATATATTTCCATTTTTTTCCCAAAAGTCCACAGATACTGCGATATGTGGACGAGCGGAAGTGACGCAAACACAGAGGGAAGCTGGGAATGGATGACGTCATCGATCAATAAACCTTTGACCTTCAACCATTGGCAAACTGATGAGCCTAACAATGGTGGGGGGAGTGGGGAGCACTGCATGTGGATGGACTGGTATTTTGGCTGGAAATGGAATGATGCAAAATGTGATACGGATAAAGCCTGCTTCATTTGTGAAACTATGAAAATATAAATAAACACCAGAGATTTTTTTATATAGATAAACACAAATAACATTTATGTTTGACAGTCTTTGGGTATTAGACTGACTTCATGTCTACTTTGCAGCCTTTACTGGTGTGAGTGTGAACTGTTTGCAAATACATAACATAGTTTGAGATACTACATTCATGATGTCATATATATTAAAACGACTACCATTGATTGTCAGATATTCAGACAAATCACACTTTTTATGACAAATTACATAAAATAAAAGGAATATGTACATAATATTGGCGTTCATGTATATCTTGTCACAATTTCCTTGCATTAGACGTATTCAGGACAGTATAAAAAGAGGCTGTGCAGAGGTTTATAAGGTCCTTATAAACTTAGCAATTGTAACATTGTGACGTCATCAAATTGTGTGTTCTACATCAGCTTTTATGAGAGTTAAGTAAATGAGCTGGTGTTTTTCACGTTAAAATGACACCATGAGGTAACAGAATTCCTTAATGGCCCGGTCACTCTACAGCAGACTTGTAATCTATTACAGCCAATCTATTACTATTACTATTACATTTGAAAATATTCAATCTATTACTATTACTATTACATTTTAAAATTTTAAATCTATTACTATTACTATTACATTGGCATCTATTACTTCTATTACTTTCTATTACATTCTATTACAATTTGGCGCAAACTTGAGAGGTAATTTTAACACAGAAATAAAACTGACAGGATACTTTATACATCTAATTTTATTGAAAATGCTTCAGATTATGCCATACAAGGATAAAATATCACAAATATATCACTTGGTATATTTACAATTAAATAAATAGATCCCGTATTTATTCTTTTTAAGAATGACTTGACTACTTGGATAATTTATGAGAATTCTATACAAAGCCACTTAAGTGCTGTAAATTTTGTAATGAGAGGTATATTTCTGGCAAATTCCGTGCAAAGCTTTTTAAATGCTGAAAAATATGTTATTATCAGTAAATATTATCTGGGGGACAATACACTGTTATCAAACAATTCTCATATTTATTCACTTTATGATGAGTTGTTAGATTTGAAAAACTCTTATTATTATGAGAAATACTTGATGAGCAGTGTTTACAAAAGAAAACACTGCGTTCAAAGAACCCCTTTCTTTCAAATTCTTTGCATGCAGAGCCCACCTCAAAATGACTCAAGAGTGACATTTATGTTTGAAAATAATAACTCCGGTAATTTTATGTAAATCAGTGAAACAGCTAACACATGCCACAATGCTGCCCTTATTATACACAATTATTATAGTGACCTGTGTGATTGCCTTTCATGTGTCACAGTTTCTCCTTACTCAGGAACATTTAGTTAATCCTTCCAAAGGTTAAATTGGCCTCTTTAAGTCTTTAATAATACCACCTCAAAGACAGTTGTTTTAGAACATTCAATCAAAGAGGGACAATTAAAGGTCCCTTGATATTTCAAAGTTATTTATTTTAACATTTGTGTGTTATATTTAGTATTCTTTGATGACAAGTTGATTATTTGAAAAGTTTATGTATGAAAGTTTAAAATGAATTGGACTTATGAGTGCTACAAAATCAATTCATTATTGTTTTGAAGTTTATTTAAAGTGATGATTTTATGACAATTAATTCATTATTGTATCAAAGTCCATTTAAAGTATTAATTTATATGAAAACTAATTCATTACAGCATTAAAGTCCATGTTAAGCGATCATTTTTCTACAACCTCCTGAAAAATAGCAAAGGGTAAATTGTAATAGAAAAATAATAGAAAGTAATAGATGTAATAGATAGAATTTCAATCTATTACTATTACTATTACATTTGAAAAATTTCAATCTATTACTATTACATCGAAGTTGACTCCAATCTATTACTTTTCTATTACTTCTATTACTTTGTTTACAAGTCTGCTCTACAGATGGTATCACTTATGTTTACGGGCATTTTGTATAACGTCTCATGGCTCAATGTACTGCCACATTCAGCCGAGTAAAATTTGCATACTGCTGCATTCTTTGCTTTCTATGGTCACACACATGCAAATTTGTAATTTTTTAAACTTTCCGCCTAATATAGCCTGTATTAGGTTCTGTAAGATAACTGTAGGAGGTGACCTATCCAGTTCTGTACTCCTTCTGCCAACTTAACACCACATTCTACTTTATTCTGTCTCTTTCTGTGGGTCCAGTTAAATCCTATGTTTGTCATGTAATTATTGCATCTTTACATTATGTTTTTGTAATTCTATTTTGCAGGAGAACTGTAGCTAGAGGCCTTTTGTGGGGTTTCAGAGGAGGTAGAGAATTTTACCTTTTTCCTGCTATCTGTAACCAGGGCTAGTTTCCATAAAAATTCTCAAATGCAAAATCAAACTCACTAACACTCTCAAACACAAACTCAATCCTGCAAGGTATTAACACAAATTTAGTATTCTCAATTGAAAATCTTACCTAAGTATATGCTTAAACTCAAATTTGAGTTTGAGATTAATTTCAAACGTAAGGTTTAAACCCTAAATTATAGAATTATATTTGAGTCTATACATTTTATTTTGTAATCGGGTGCTGTAATCAATCTCTTTTAACCTAGGTAATTTGGATTCTAGTTAATATTAGAATTGTGGAAAGTCCAATCAATTTAAAAAGCAAGGTCTCTGCATATGGGATTATAACTTTTGTAATTTTGTGAGAACAATTGGCTTGATATAACGTCAATCGCAATGATTTTTACTATTTAGAAATTAAGTGTTTTATTCTTTTAAATGCATCTGATGGGGTTTTTTTAGGATTTTAACAAGGAACATATACGTGTGCTTTGTGACACCAAATCGTGGCATAATTTTCTTTATCCTTGCATTCTTTAAAATAAACAGAACTATGCCAGGGAAAGTTTCCCAAATGAAATTGCAGCAATGAAGATGACAATCTTATAAGGGTGTGTAGTATGTCATTGCTGAAGGTTTTGTTATTTTATGCAATTTAACGTAAACCAGGTTAACAGAGACAGTATGATGGCTGTGATATAATTACAATGCTGCTGAATGCCTCACTGTCAATGTACGGTGTTTGCTTTCCAACCATCCTACCTGTTCAGTCATCCGACCAATCTTATCACTTGCTAGAAGTCAGTAATTGTAGTGACTGTAGATGATTTGATGGTATGTTACAACTGATCTCTGGGTGTTACGACCTTTGGCCCACTTTTTCTTCCTGTAGACATCGCGCAGAATAATTTTGTCCGAAAACAAACGAGTTTAACAAGTTCGTCAATAACTCCCAAATAGATCCTTGCATTCACAGGACTAAGTTGAATCAGGTTAAAGCTTGTAAAAATGACTCAGCTGGTCTTTAGCCTTAATCATTATTCATGAAGTAAGGCTGATTTTTTGGATTATGCACCGGAGATTTAACCATATTATGATCCAAAATTTAATCCATGTTGATGGATGGATCAAACTCAAGGCAGAAGACAGCTTAACTTCTCTATGACTAAAAAATTAATTCGGATCTGTTTACAAGCTTAACTTGAGTTGATTCCTAGCTCATATTGAGCTTGATCCATTTTACAAACCCAGCTACAGGTGGTACAGGTGATCTTTATAAGTTTTATATTTGTGGGCATGTCTTACCAAACTTTTTGTAGCACAAGCAATCTGCTCACTCTTGCTAGTTTAAGTAATTTTTTTCAACATTTTCCCACATTTTTAAAAAGAATCAGTTGAAGCAGTCCTGAGCCACTTAATATAAAAAAATAACTTGACCTAACCACTTAGTAAAAAAGCCAGTATCGGATGTGATAAGTCAACAAAATGTCTTAACAATAAGCAATATTTCAAGTTTATTCAAATATCACTCATAACAAAGTATCATTATTCTTACCCATTAAATGACAAATACATATTCAATGGTATATGTAAATAATTCTAAGCAACAATCTCTCAATATTCACAAAAGTATACAAATGCATTAAACATCCACGATTTTATTTAAACTTTGTTTACTAATTTGGCAGTCCCCTTAATTTAGCACAAATATATAAAAAAAAATTCCATCACTATAACCAACAAGCATTGCTGATAGAAAATTAAGCTTTTCAAAGCTGAATTCTGATTGGCTGTGTACTAATTTAGGACACTAAATTTACATATTATTGCATCATTACTGCTTTAAGAGCAGTTGAAAGATTAATTAGTTGGTGTTTTTTGTCTTAAGTATATTCATTACCTGTAATTGTTTCAATGATTATTTTTAACATAAACGAACTTACGGCCCATTCACAAGGGTGTGTGCAGTTAAAAAACTTATATTTGAATTTTACTTCATGATCTTTTCCTTATTATCCCATAAATTGACCTTGTATGTGGGTATTAGAACAGGTAGTGCTGTATTGTCGTTTTGTCACCCATTTCACCCCTCCTGCATGGACATTATAGTTTAGCAACTGAGGTTTTTAAAAAAATTGAATGCACTACATTTCAAACTGGCTGAACTTGTTGTGTAGAAGGTGTCCTGCCAAATATGAATCCTGACTTATTAAACCTTATGGACTGTGCTAAAACATGAAATGCATCGGGCCCGAAATGGGCTAGGACAAATATTTTACATTCGCATGTAGCTCCTGAAGTTAGCACAAATTAATGTGATCTGGGTATTAAAAGGCACAGCATAACAAAATGACAGCTAGCTTAGCATTTTCAGTAGCTATTAAACTTATTATATATAATATAAAAAAAAACATTTTTCTACATACAGAAGTCGTACAGATTTTTTTTAAATATATACAACAGAATTACATTCACAGGATTTACAGGAATTACAATTACAGGATTTATTTCTAGTTATGGCAAATTATTTGTCTATCCAAAGCCTCTCATTTTAATAAGGTAAATCCTTGTAAATCTTTTGGCCTGGAACAGGAAATGATGCATGTAATGTATCCACATCCTGTGTATATTTCTCGATGTTATACAGAGTATCATCTCTCCTACGATCCATGTTGTGTCTCCGTAGTAACCTGTCAATCTGTGTGTCGGCAAAGAGATTATTGGTCAGTGAAGCCACGCCCCCTCTAGGTAATTTCTGTGGCTGCTTGCAAGTCGGACAGGCAAAGTAGAACCCACCGCCATCGCCTTCACCTAATCCCAAATACCTCTCAATGCAAGGGGCACAGAACGTATGGCCACACGTCAACATCTTGGGTTTACGAAAGCCAGGGACGCGGCAAATCGTACAGGTGAGGAATTCATCTGTGATTTGCTCGGGGAAGTTTTTGCCCCCATGGTAAAGAGGGTGGATGTAGGCCATATCTAATGAATACAAACACATATATATACAGTGTTATAGAATAACAGCTTTGTTATCAAGTCGTGATGGGAGGGATGTTTGGATAATAAAATAAATGAGGTGTTTTATATAACACAAGATCACTCACAGAGTGCATACCTCTGCCAAGGGCATATGAATGCAATGTTACAATATACTTTTAAAAATTCCTCTATCCAGACTGTGACCTAGATCATCACCAAAACTAAACCATCTGTTCTCTGTGTCATTTCCTTGTGCAACGTTTTGTGAAAATTACATCAAAATCAAAAACACACGTACTCCATGTAGGTAATAATTTAGAAGTACAAATGGGGGAGAATAGAACTGAATTCATAAAATAATAGAACATCAAATAATCTAATCTCATGTTATCTAATGTCAGAGTACTCAGAGAGTGCACACCTCCACCACGGACCAAAAAATTGTGGATCATTCCCAAAATTAAAGTCAGTTCTATGTTAGACCGAGGTCCACTAACAGTTAAAATGTATCCTGAACCTTGAGATCAGTCTGGGAACTACCGGATTGATCTTAGAACCTATCCCAACCATCCCTGACGTTATTTTGAGACCCCATCACTTTCCAACCCGACCTGTATAATTTTAATATGATTTCAATATGACTAGACAAATTGCAGAAATGGCATGTTCACATCCTGATCCTTCCGATTTCTCGGCAATACAACTGATAAAAGTTGGCAAGCTTATAGCAACTCCATTTTATCTTTTACAGTGTTGGGGCCAAGAACTCCCCAACATCTACGATTTTATTATAGCTACTCAAAACAGCAAGACAGTCAGTCATACTAGTGATAGGATCAGTCTACAGTGCCTCCCAATATCTACAATTTAACTTAATGGCATTAAGATAGGTCTTGCCAAGGATCTCGGCCTTGAGTGTTGCGAAGTAAAATCATCAAATATTCCAAAAAATATTACACGTGTTTGAAATCCTTCTGCACCCGGCCAGACTTCTTGATTTTGGTTCCCAACCTATAGAAACTCACAACAAACCGGTTTTGGGTCCAAAATTTCACAATCAGGACAAAGTTCGGGAACATGGAACCACCACCTTAAGTCAAGCTTAAGACCTCAACTTGTGGAGTTGGGAAGGAAAGTTGTTTGATATTCTACTAACTTTCAGACTTTCGCGTTTTGACTTCTCACCTTTTTTTAAAATTTGGTCCCAAATTCAAAATTGCTAAAGGGGAAAGTTTTCATCCCGAGACAAAAATCTCATGAAGTTTCACTCTTGGCATATATTTATGGGTGTTAGCTAGATGAATAAACAAACCCAACTGGTTGATGCGGTATTGCTTATGATCTACCTGACAATGAAATCCTCTCTAAACCTTTATATTCAAAGCAGTTTTACAGCTTTAATAAGTTATTACCTGGCACTTGCTATATATATGGTAAGCTGTTTACTTAAGCATCACATTTAACTGAGGAATGAATGATTTTAAATGCTCTTTTTGGTCTCTCGACATTTAACCTTATGTTATCTAATACCAATCAAAATGAGTACGGTTACTGGCCTTTCTGGTATCTGTGTCAAACACGGCGTGCGGTGGATCAAAGAGATTTTTAAAGATTACATACACATTGAGCGGCTGTTTTATTGATCAGTTTCGTAGAAAATAAAACAATTTGTTTTCAACATATTCAGTACAAAATATTCGACAGCTTATTAAGTATACAAGAAAAGTACACAAGAAAAACAAATCCACATAAATTGTACAACAATGGAAAAACAGTCTTAAAATGCTATACAATTGGTCTAGTTCAGAAGAAATTCCTCTGATTTCCATGTAAATAAGGAAGTTTATTCCGAGATATATTTCAAAAATGTCATGAAATTCTTAATTATTTACTTAAAACTTTACCACGACACAAACACATTTACTTGTATATAAAAATTTACATATTTAAAGGAATGAATTTCTCTCAAATCAAACTCAAAGGGTAGTATTATACAATCTATATAAATAGATAATCCCAACCGGTTTAATATTACCAAGAAATAAATAGTACAAAGCTTTACCTCTTTGTGTGAGTTTAATCCTGTTTGTTTATGGATCAAACAATAAAAATCCAACATGGCGGAAATAACTTGTAACTAGGCAAGCTATATATAAACAGCATATGAAAGTTAATCTTGACGGATCAATAATGTGCATTGACAAGATAAATAAACACACTTCAAGAAATGAGTGGTTATTAGAAATAGTAGCCTTCCTAAGGTTCTTTGTTAAAAAGTGTTCAAAATAATTTATTGGCTTTTACTTTTGGTTTTCAATAAATAATATCGCATGGTATTGTTATTTAAGCATAGGCCTTAAAATGGCACAAGTATAAAATAGATAACAATTTCAAACTTGAAGCAACCTGAATAAATTATTTCTAAGCTGTGTGTTGATTGATCATTTAACCAATTCATAGCATACTTACTTCAAGTTTAAACTGAGTTATCACCCGGGCCTGAATAGGGTAGCCTTGAAGGTTATAATATAATAAGAAAGAAGCTAAAATCTTATCACTTTCCAACAAAGCATTTCCACCACAGTTTCTACTTTTTTATTATCTTTCATTTTCTCCATGGTGTTGACCCTGCTTGTGTCCCGGAATATTGGATTTATGTTTTGAGCTTCTGATCATGCACCTTGCAGTCTGTCTCCATAAGAGAGCTTAAATGCTATATAACTTCAATTGGGAATTATATTTTGTGCCAAGTTGTGGCGAAAAGCTGTACAATTCATACTGTGTTAATTCATGTTATCACATCCATCATCAAAATGTCTATCAAAGAGGTATTAAATTCAATAGTGTGTGTTTTGATTAGGCAAATACTGCTAGTTGGATGTTCATGAAAAAAACAGAAAAGAAAATGGGTCTTAGTCCAACTTAGATCCCATTTAATTTTGAGAGGGATCTGAGGCCCCACCTGGATACAGATACCCTTAAAAAAAGGGCCTAACCTCTCTGAATGCTCTTCCCTACATATAGGAATATGAGAGTTTTTTGTTCAAGATTTGTGCTTATTTATCAAGCTAAGCAACCTTTTAAGGCCATTTCACACACATGCACAAATATACAGAGAAACACAACTAAAACTCAAATTTTATTTACTTTGTAGATTAAAAGCTTGTCATTATTATTTATTCATTTATGTAAGTGATAGTAATGTAAAACGTAAAACTCTTTCTTGCATTCCCAATTTCATTCATCAAAACTGCACTTCCATAAGCTGTCATAAGATCTAGGCAATTTATAACCCCTGGTATTGTTTCTTACTAATAGTGTTGAAGATTGCTAAGGAAATGACGAGCCATGCAATTTCTCCCAAATGAAAAGATAACTTGTATGCTTGAAAGGATCAGCCTAACAACCCCTGCTGCCGACCACCGTGACTCATTAAAACAACTCGTAATAATTAACTTCCAATTGTTCTAGTGCAGCACCCACAAGTTTCCTATAATAAATCCTCTCTTTTGAAAAGAATCACTCAGCTTCATTTTCATAGAAGAGTGTACAGGATTAGTCCCATTCTCACACAGATTAGACACAACACCATTTAGATAACATTTATCAGTCTTATGACCGGAAGGATCAGTTGTGTCCCGATTGGAGAGTGAAATGTGCCCTTTTTAATTGTATAGGCTGTGTTAGCAACAAGCTTGTAACAATGGTATAGCACACATAAAATTAGCCTGTCTCGCCAGAGCTAGAGTTGACCTTTGACCTTGCTGTAGTGACCTTGACCTATATCTTGGTTGGGCTATATCTCAGTAAACGTAAGGTGAAGGAAGATGATACTTGGTATGGACATTGGTTGGGGGTTGACCTTGACCTTTAAAATATGATCAGGGCCATATTTCGGAAACAGTAAAGTGTAGGAAGTTGATACTTGGCAGGGACATTGCTTAGGTGGTATTGGTGCGTAACATCATGGTGTGATCTTGATTTGACCTTTGACCTTGTGGTAGTGACCTTGACTTTTAAATCTTGTCTGGGCTCTTGAATTCTATAAGGTGTAGCGGGTTGATACTTGGTACAGACTTTGGTTAGGGGATGTAGGTGTGCATCATGGTGTGACCTTTTTAACTGTGGCTCTGACAAAGTGTGTGTGTTCATCTGCCATATTTGAGATATGTACAAGTTGAGACTTTGTACAAGTTGCAACTTGCAAAGAAATCTGATTTGTACAAGTTGTAAAATATACAAATTTTAGGCAAATACAAGCTGCAACTTGCACAAGCTCCATATTTATCTTTTGACGTTGTATTTTAATGAATTTATATTTTTAACTGTTAAAATCTGATCTCTATGAATGACAAATGCACTGTAAATTATACTTCTTGGTGAGAAAGCAAGATGTTATTTTCATAATTTGTTGACAGTGACAACGTTTTAATGCATTTCTTTAAATTATTTCTGGCCAAACTGAAGCATGTATCTTCCTTTTGGGTTCGTTGGTTTTAATAATAATAATAAAAGTAGGATTTATAGAGCGCAAATTTGATACAAATCCTCTAATGCGCTTAAGTCCAAGACAGACATGGGTTGACATCTAAAAAGCGCCCGCCAGGGTATAACTAAGGTGTAGGGAATGCCAGCCAGAACAGGTGAGTCTTTAGCTGGCTTCTAAAACCATTTATTGTTTGCTGAGATCTGACAGTTTGTGGCAGCTTGTTCCATTCAGCTGGTGCAGCTACTGCAAAGCCACGCCTGCCTATGTGCTTTTTAGGGCAGGTTGAGGAGAGAGATAGCCTGTTGCCACAAGTGAGACTGCACGATCTTATTAAAGCTGAAAGATGAGGGGGCTGGGAAAGATTAGTAGCCTTGAATATCAAAAGATTATACTTTAAGAGGATACGATGTTGAATTGCAAGTCAGTGGAGCTTTTTTTTCTAAAAGGGTGCAACATGACTCATTTTGTCAAGTCTGAAGATGATGTGGCAAAGAGAATTCTGGATTCTCTGTAGTTTATCTATGTTCGATTTGCTTACCCATACAGTAAAGAGTTACAGTAGTCCAAATGACTACTGACCATAGCATTTGCCAGAAGTAACCTTATACATGTAATTTATAAATTTGGACTTTATCAATATTTAGCCTTAATTTATTTTTTTCCACAACAAAGGGATACATAAAATTATTTTTATGATGATAAAACCACATCTAAATTTTAAGACTGTACAGGGATTTTACTTGTAAAAAGCATGTGTCAATTACAGTTACGCATATACTATCATCTGTCTTTTGATACTTTCCCTTACACGCTCATGATGCTATTTTTTGCCTAAAGATAATCACAAAATAACCCTGATGCTATAGGACCCACCGGAAGATAGTTTATTGGATTTGTTTATTTCTATTTCTTAGTTCTTATTGTTTAAACGTTCATCTAAGATGTCCAATTGTTATTATAAACTTTTCTGCCTGGTTATTTCTAAATAGAAAAAAGACCCTGTTGGGTTCTTACAAGCATCAACTTACATCTAATTACAATTACAACTATTACAGCCTAGCTTGTACAAGTTGTAACTTTTACAAACTGCTTGTACAGGTTATTATACAAGTTGTAACTTGTAAAAAATCTGAACTTGTGCATACTACACAGATTTCATGTTAAGACTACAAAAACGAACACAATGAAAATATTTAATACAAATACATTCAATGTATATATAGAAAAACTCCCAAGGAGATCTAACATCATTTACATAGTGCATGCAAAAGCTGAACTATACAATAAATCTCAAACCACAAAAACAGTATTTTCAGTAGATCAGACTAAAAATACATCCACTTATGACTATATTTGAACATAAATTTTCAGTTTAAATATTCCGAACATAATTGTAAACTTATTCAAACATACGTAGAAACAGATATACTACTACCATTTTACACCTTTAAGTGGTGGCAAAGAGAATGACCTTTTTTATGTGCATGGTGGAAAGCACACCAACCTTACACTTTTCAAGTTCTGGCTTGATTCTTGTACCAATCCTAAGTAGGAAACTTAGTTTCTGGTATAGACTTTTGAACAAATGAATCTGTACTGACCTTCTGCATACTGTCCACTAAGCCATACAATGTGCTTAAAGAAACATTGAAAGCAAATCAATTATTACAGGCAGATCTGATATCAATAGAAATACTAATACAAATCTAGGTTACTATAGAAACCTAAAGTGCATGTTTACATTGAATGTATATTATTTACAATCATACACTCTCAATTATACATAAGAATAAATCATCAACATAGTTTTTATTCCATCTTCTGGAAGCGGTAGTCTCTTACCTTCTTATGTGCCTCCAAGGTACAAAAAAAAGTTTAGTATTAACATTTGTCTATGTGTCCAGCTTTGATACCAGGAGAACACTGAAGACATTGCTGGCCTTCAATTCATTTAATTGGCCTGTTGCCACAGACTCTACATAGATCGTACCACCTTCCTGACACTCTGCCAAAGTCGATCCAGATAAGGAAAACTCATAGTCCTCATATGGCTGCGAGAAGTGTGAGCCACTGATTCCATCCACAATTGTTTGAAATTGCAGTCCTACGCCGCTCTTTTCTTCCAATTTGACTGAGACCAGATAGAGTCCAGTAACTGGACAAGTAAATAGCCCTGTTGTTGGGTCATACTGATCCCCGTAGTTGAATATGACCTCCTCAAACTTTATCACAGTAGATTGGTAAAGCACCTGACTTGTTGCAAAAGCTGTGAAAGCAACTGGACTGGATTGTTCCATGTTCTTCTCTGAAAGATATGTAAGATTAACATATGCACTGTGGAGAAATTATTATCTAACCAGCTGAGTTAAAGGTGGAAGCTGCCATTTGTGAGAATATATCTTCCCCTCAATGGGGAACTCAGTGTACTAGGTTTTCAAAAGTTGTATTCAAAAGCATAGTAAAAAGGACAATCTACCTCAGTAATCTAGGATTATGGGTGTTACTGGAAGAAAAGTGGAGACACTTCAGTTTAAAAAGGTGAGTCTTAAGATGTTTCCTAAAGGATGTAACAGAGTGACTCTTCCTTATGTGGAAATAAAGAGAGTTTCAGAGGCCAGGGGCATAACCAATAAAGTTTGGAAAATGTTGAGTTTTGCTTGAGCTTTATGCTACTATGTCTAGTGTTTCTCAATGAGGTGTATGGGTGAATTATTTAACTGGTTGGTTGGTTATACTGTTTGAGAATCTTGCATGTGATAAGGCCTATTTTAACTTGTACGTCATATTATTGTTGGGGTTTTGATATATCTCCCATCTTACGTCACACCTGGTGATGCTGTTGGTCAGTCCCACATATTGCAATGAACTGGGTTAGAAACCATTATCACAAAAAAAGATTTCCAAATAATTAAATGTCAATCTTGTTCACTGCGCTGCCTTTGAGGCTTCTGCAATAGCACTGAAGATAATCAGATGTACTGATATAGCCTAGGAATCTACCTTGTCCACGTGTAGTTCAGTTGTCTTTTTTTCAAACACCGCATGAGGAGATTGCTCAGTGATTGCAAGGCATATTTGATAAACACTCTCTGAGTGAATCTTGGAAACCTTCCATTATTTTGGTTCTCAAAATAGGTTGTTAAGTTACAATAAAATATGCAAATCAGGCACACTGCCATATTTTGTAAGTAACTACACAGTTTACTTCTCACTGGTGTAAGTCCCTTAGGTTTTTGATGGCATTGTTTATATATCTTCCACTGTGATTCATCCAATATGGCTAACATAGGTTTTAGTAGTTTTCTCTAATTGCAAAAAGCAACGCTTACCAGGCTTCTGAACAAAAAGGACAATTAATACAATATAGTATATACCTTTAACCTGTTGGAACAGAACACTCGTCTTGTTAAGTTCTGACTCAAGTGTTGCTACCTGCACCTGTGTCTCTTGGAGCTTTTCCTCCAGCTTTTTCTTTTCTTCTCTCATTTTAGTAGTCTGGTCAGTTATAAGATGCTTCACCACATTTATCTCATCTTGAATCGTGTTTGACTGGGCGATCTGAAAACAATGTATTAAATTTACTGCTGTTACATTCCTTTACCAATGAGCATTTTTCTGTTTGTTTTACAAATACTTAAAATAGTGAATAAAGCTCCTGCAAAAAATTACTAAAGTCTGGTCTATGTTATTATTAACAAGAACACTCAGAGGAGAAACAAAAGTGAATTATTTTTCATTAACTGTTGATCTACTTAGACCCAAGTTACACTTACAATTATCAGCCGCCAGATCACGCTAGGTTTCCTAATATGAAAAATGTTGAGTGATTTACAGATCATTTTGTGTGTCCACAAGGCCATCCATAACATCCCTAATGTTCTTGTGATATCTGTAATGGCATACCATGGCCTGTAGTGACATGCCAAGGATCAGATAAGATGGATCTGATAGGATCAGGTCAGGACAATACAAAAAATCTAACAGGTGTATTTTTCTGTAAAGTCCACACGGATCTTATCTGATCAAGGTATCTGTAGCTCATTCTTCCATGAGTGTCCTTATTGTCCCTAAACCCATCCTGGATGTCCTTGTGGCATCCCTTTCATCCTTGACGCTACCGTGCCAATAAATATCTGTAAAAACATTGCTGTATCTAACCAGATCTGCTATGGACTGACAAGGTCTTTTCATTGCACACCTGTCTGTGGTGGTCCATAGCAGATTGGTGGCAGTTTGGTAAATCTTTTACATGACCCACCCTCATTCCTTGTGCATCCCTGTCACTTACCATATATGGAACTGTGGGCTATATCTGTGACGCATCCGGCTATGTGTAATTTGTACTTAACGGGCATTACACAAATGATGTCATTGATTTCTATGATAACATAATAACAAAATTGCTCCAGAATCATTAATATTACCCACATTTGACCCAGTTCTTCAATACATTAGTTATGATGCTCCCTAAAAGTTTCATTACCATCCGTGCAGTAGTTTTTGCGTTATGTTGTAAAAAGAAACAAGCAAACAGACTGAGTAATATACTTTACAAAAACTTTGCAAAAGTAACAGTAGCACTTTACCAGGAAAAAAACTAGACATATCAGCCCAAAATTCAAGTTCCTTTATGTCCGCTTTATAGACCTTAAAGGTCCCAAATCACACCAAATATTTTCCACCTCCTACAACCATTATGCACAAACCTTCTGTAGCTCTCTTCCACATGACAAATAATTCCTCAGCCACATCCTTTAAAAACATCTTAAGAAACATCTTACTCACCTGTTCAACTCAAGTTTCCCCACTTATTGCTCTTCTCACCATTGGTAGGCGAAGTTTTGCAATGATTTCTCCCACTGAATGGAAGAGACTCCCACAACCGGTCCGTTCACAGAACACAATGACAGGGTTTCGAAGCCAGTTAAAAAACTACTAGTTTAGATTTGTATACCCTGGGGCCGGATTCATGAAAGGTCTCAAGTCTCAAATTTGAGATTTTGGTCTCAAATCTAAGATTTTTCTCAAATTTGAGACGTTTTCTCAGCTGGGATTCACAAAAGATCTCAGGCTAAGATATTTCTCAGATTTGGTCTCAAATCTAAGACTGCTTAGGGGGTGACTTAAGTTTTCATAAAATAGAGCATATGTAATAAAAAGTCACAAAACAAAATGAAAATAGAGAAGTATGACATATTATTCGACTTGTAACACAAAATATGAATGTATATTAAGAGTTTGTACAAAAACAACAGTAAACATTTACATTACAAATTTACATTGAGTGGCTTGTTTTGCTGTTATAATCAGTTCTTTTGAATGTCAGTACAGATAATAGTAAAAACACAATGTTTTGATTGATAGAAAATATTCTAAAATGTGAGTATATATGGTAGAGTGGTAAAATATAAATTTGTATACTATCAACTAATCTCAACAAAATGTTACATCAGTTTTGATTGGTCCAGACTCGAAATTTGGCTGAGATTTTGGTCTCAGCTGAGATTCCTTTTGTGAATCTCAACTTGAGCAGAATCTCAGCTGAGACTAAAATCTTAGATTTGAGCAAAATCTCAGCTGAGATTTGGCTAAGACTTGAGACCTTTCGTGATTCCGGCCCCTGAACCATAGTACATCTCCCCTTGCAGGTGATAATTTTGAATTTTGACTGGGCATGTCCCTCAACTTTCCCTTTTCTGCCTAAAGCAAATTAGAGGATGTTGCATTAATTTTGTGCTATTTAAATGTTTCTATACTATTCTATTCTCTGCTCTTACATACAGCCTCGAGTTACAGACTTAAACTGACCCTCGACTATCTCTTTTAAAAATAATTTTGCTAATTTAACACATTGAGTTTCCGATTTCAGGGAAGATATTGCACCAGGAAAGTGGTAGATGTAATAATAATTCCATGGTTGTTAATTAATCAGTATATCTATCAGATGCTCTTTTTTATAATTAAAATTGCGTGTCAGTGTGGTATCTTGCTCCCTTACTTTTAATATATATGTTGGTACCTTCAGTATAGCAATAAATGAAATTGGCAATTGCTGCTTATTTTAATGGAGACATAATTAATCACCTCATGTGTGCTGATGTGACAGCTCTTCTTCTTGCTATAGGGTTTTAATTTATTATTCTTTATTTGGATTTAATCTCACTTTCAATACAATATATAGATTACAAAAAAGGAAAAATGAAAGTTACAAGTGCAATGAGAACCAGCAAATACTATCTGATCAACATTCTGCACCGGGCATCAGTAAAGCCTCTCTTACATCCCATCGTACGTGTATGCACACGTAAGTGTGCTGCAAATATTGTTTAAAAATATGAATGTAGCCTGGTAGTGGGGTAGCAGAGATTTGCACTTAAAAAATTGTCACTACTTAAATATCAATGAACACACTGCATGCATTCAGAGGAAATGTGCATGTCAATTTCCATTGCGGGGTCTGTGCAACCTGGAGATTCTGCTATAAAATCGCAAGTGTGCCTTGAGGGTACCTTTCAAATAAGCCGATGTTTCTCTGTAACCAGGACGTACGTGCATGTACGATGGGATGTAAGAGACACTTAAGTGTGCTACCAACATTGTTGTAAAGTTGGAGCATGACCTGGTAGTGGGGTAGCAGAGATTTGCACGTGCAAACAAAGTTAATTATCCTAACAAGAGCGTTACTACTTCAATATCTAAAGCCTCTCTTACAACCCATTGTACGTGCAGGCACGTCCTGGTTACAGAGGAAAAACGGCGGATTTGCAAGGCACGCTGAAGGTAAATGTGCAATTTTATAACATAATTTAAAGCCTCTCTTACATCCAGTCATACATGTATAGACACGTAAGTGTGTTGCAGATACTGTTGAAAAATATGAAAGTAACCTGGTAGTGGGGTAAAGTCTTTTTGTAGGTTTTTCTAATCATTTTAACAAGCAGTCCTAGTTAGAAAATGTTTTTTCGCCTTGAAGACATTTGGCCCAATTATGAATTTCTAAGAAGACATCCTCCCGAAATATGAACTGGGTCGTACAAGAAACCTGTTTCGTTGGGGACTATGACTCCATTAAAGAAATGTGCAACCGATGTTGTGTAAGTTATTTGTATAGCTAATATTTTTGTTCACTATCTTGTACCTTTACTCAAAACATGCACACAAAGCTTGTGGTTTCCTACAATATTTGCTTTAGACTATTATTTGATTTTACAAGTTATTGTAGCGTCTCTGTAGCCTTGCTAAAGACGTGAGCTTCTTTGTATTTATATATTTGGGGTTTTAGTTTGCTTTCAACAATGAACAGGTCATATCACGATGGGTAGTTGGAAGGGCAGAGGAAACCAGAACATACAGTTCATTAGGGTTCTGTACTGTAAACTGCTGTCTAATGGCAAGCAACTACCAGCTTTCCCACTTGAGGCCGTGCCAGGAACCCCGGCCTCAAAGGTGGGAGACAAGAGTGTTACCAGAGTTTCTTTGTAACAAGGGAAAATTTCAGTTTGGGTAACAAACTTTCAGTTTACAGTCCAGGGAAAAAGTGCTGGAAAATGACTGAATTTCAGGTTCCTCATAAAGTTGCTCAAATTACACTGATGCATGCCCCCAAGTGTTATCAAAACAAACACTATACTTACACTATACCAGTGTACTTGTACAAAGGTGAATTGTATTTGCTGTACATACTGATATATTGTAAATATAAAAGAGACTAGAAATCACTTGTAGAGTGCAAAGCCCACTAGATGCAGCATTTCTGAAAACTATGGATTTTTATGGATACTATGGATTTGACTTTGTTATGCCGCCGCCGCCGCCGCAGTATGTAGAGAGATTTCACCATTACCGCTCTAACAAAAAAAAAATATTATAGCTAGCTTCTCAAATTTGCAGGATATATTCATAAGCATAAAATCTTACCTGGGAATATTTTTGGCCTCATTGTGAAAAACAAAATGGCCGCCAGGGACATTTATTCAACTTTAAACAAGGACTTTTGTTGGCCCTCTAGAGCAAAGGGTATGATAGGTATTAGGTAGAGATCTCAAATTCACAGGATATGTTCATCATTATAAAATCTTGACTGAGAATATTTTTGGCCTCATTTTGAAAAACAAGATGGCCGCCACACGCGTTTCTTTGTCAGTCATGAAAAGTGCCTATATCTCCCTTATTATTGGTCTTAGAGGTTTGGGATGGTAAACAAACCTATAGGAAATCATGGGCTGGGAATCATTTGGTGTGGTAGGATTTGACCTTGGACCCCTCCTTCAAGGTCAAACGAGGATAGCCAAACTTAAAAGTGCTTATAACTCACTTATTATTGGTCCTAGAGGTTTGGAATGGTAAACCAACCTATAGGAAATCACGGGCTGAGAATCTTTTGGTGTGGTCAGATTTGACCTTGGACCCCTCCTTCAAGGTCAAACGAGGATACCCAAACTTAAAAGTGCTTATAACTTGCTTATTATTGGTTCTAGAGGTTTGCAATGTCAAATCAACCTATAGGAAATCATGGGCTAGGAATCTTTTGATGTGATCAGATTTTACCTTTGGCCCCCTCCTTCAAGGGTAACTTAAGAGAGACTTAGGCATGTGCATTCTCCTTACCAGTGTTGTAGGTTCTCCCCATTTACTAAAATTGTTTGCACGTCCTGTAAGATACACTCACCTGTACCTTGCATGTATATAAATCCACTGTATGACCTGTAGCTAGTAGCAGTTTGTGCTTTGATCTTCAAGTTGCGACACTGTTGCTGGCAGAATACACCTTGTTTGCATGTGCAAATCTCTACTACCCCACTAACAGACTACATTCATATTTTTCAACAATATTTGCAGCACACTTATGTGTGTATACACGTACGATGGGATGTAAGAGAAGCGTTAACGGTATCTAATCTAATCTACTGCTTTGCAATATCTTCCCCACAAAGGGGAACTCAGTGCGCTAGGTAACAAAACTCATTTATCATCACGAGTATCGAAGGGCGTTCAAGGACAAGGTCTACATCGTAAAAGGGGTTACCTGGTTTAGAGGTCCATTACAATAGCTAAATGAGAAATAGCTTTCTGTATTTTTAACAGCGAGTAATATAAGTAAATGGCTTTTTTGCTTTTTTTTTGGTACATGGATATGAAATCTGAAAATAACCAACAACAAAACCTGGGCTGTAAATCTTTAAGAATGGTCAGATTTGAAATTTCACATTTGACCCCTGTTTCAAGGTCAAACAGATTGTCTATAAAAGTGCCTTGTTTGGAGTGTTTTCAAATGGTTTTTGCATGTTTCAACAACCACAGGAAATCACAGATCACGGATATTTCAAGGGATCTAATATGAATTTTTGACCCCGGCTTCAAGGACAGTGTTTATATTAAAAACCCTAACATCTTCTTTGTATTTGGACATCTGGATTTGACATTCACAAAGATATCGTGCAAGCGTCACCAGCCATATTCTGAATGTAGAATTCTCTGCGTCACATCTGGAGATGGATTGCATCGAAATGTAATCTCCAGAAATTGCAAACACAAACAGATAAACAAATGCACCAAAACATAACCTCCTGATGGATGTAAGGAATGAATTATTTTTTTCCCACAATACATTTCAGTGTACATATTTGGTTTCCAGTGTGAAATAGATTGGGAAATATTTGAATCATGTTCCAGATACCCAAAAATCCCAAATTTTCAGAAATGTTCCCTGGCGGAGGTCTGCACTATACAAGCACTTCTGGTCCAGTTTGTAATAATAGGATGGAATTGGAATACTAATAATGTTAGGAATTGTGGGATTAAGGTTACTTAAAATATACTCTGGATATATTGACTGATGTAGGTTTTATAATCACTTGTCTCTTTTTTTCCAATAGTCCTCTAAACTCAAAGAACAAGTCAAAAGTGAATGTTTTCCTTTTTTCCAGTGTATAAGTGTATGTACACACAACCCTGATAACTCAAGAAAATAGTTCTGAGTTGAAAAGCCAGTTTACTGCAAGTACCTTGTACACCAACATATATGTGTAATCAAATGAAAGAAAACACAACCTGACAACTGACAGCAAAAAACTCAGTGGGGTATGACAGGGAGGGTCATGGGGAGGGGAATGAATTAAAGGAAAACTTTACACTTTTTCCCTAGACTGTTTACATAATGCACATGTAGAAATAGTACACATACATAAGCATCTCTGTCTGGACCACTTTGCTCTGTTTACAAGCATAATCCCTCTATGAATACCAAATATTTGTCTACATGTTTAAAAAAGATGTGGTATACCATCTGAGCCTTAAGTGAGGTTGGTGTCTCTGAAATGCCTGTCAAGAAATATTATTCTTTCCTATCAAGAAATACCGAGAACCATTTATATATGCTTATATAGCAGACTCATAACTTCAAGTAACATGTGTTTAATGGACAATTCACACAGCTTCGTGCAGTTGCAACAAACTATATTTCAATTTTGAACCATGAGCTTATGATTATGCTTCCAAAAAGACAACTTGAACTTCGGTAGTATATACTTACTGGCTACCCTGTGTACATTTTAATTTAAAACATGAGAGCTCATCAGAGGTTTTTTCAAACATTTTTTATAAGTTGATACAAGCTGTGTTGTGTTGTTGGTATCCTAGCAAATATAATTCCCGACTTATAAAACCTTACATAGGTACTACATCGGTGGTCGCAATTATGTCCGGGTCATAATTGTGTCCTAATTTTTAAAGAGAATGAATGTACTCCGTTTGGGTGTTTGGTTTAATTTTTGTTTTCATGAAATAAAATTGATCTCAAAGGGTATAATTTAAAAAAGAAATAACAAAAAAAAAAACATACAAAATAAGCTCCAATAAAAGTCAGACATATTACTATGAACATGACACAATTATGGTACCAAACACGAAATACAGCAAGCTAGAGACGAACCCGACGTGTTAAATATTTTCAGATCTTGTGTTGCTCACGTGGTTCAGCATGAAATTGTGTGAATTAGGTGTCAGGAACTGTTATTTTATCTGTTGAGATCGTCACAGCTTTTGTAACTGTGGTAAAATAACTGTGAGCATCTTTATGTGTAGCAGTTTCTAATAATAAGAATTGCATGTTAATCAAAACATTTTTTTTTCTTTTGTTAATTATTATACAATCAATGCCCGCTTTTAGAGCAATTACTGTCAAGGAACAATAACATATGAGCTACATCAGCATATGGAAAAAGCATATAATCTCTCTGACATGAATATCACCTATCCAGCAATATTTCATTTGACAGAAAACATCAAACAAAACATAAATATGAACGGAGCCATGCGTCATATACTGGGCGAAATTTCAGTACAGGAAATGAGTTACTTACTATTTAAATTCAATAATATAACAGTTATATAAAATATATAATTTAATAATACAATTTCACTGTAGGAAATATCAACTGTAGTGTGAGTGTAATGCAAGATAAATTGTATATTTGTACAAAAAAAAAAATTTAAAATTTATCGAAAAAAATTCTTTTCAACGCAGTACCCACCTCGGGATGGTTGATTCACAGCAATTGAAATTCATGCATGTTGTCTTTTCCAAAGCGAGGTAGTTGCAGGTTAAGGTTACTTCACATACTTGCGATTCAAGTGGGAAATGAAATGTAAATGTAAATTTTTGTTTTTTTGTTGTCTTTTAACACTTATCCAATTTATTTTGATGAATTTGGCTGGTATAAGAAGAAAATTAAATATACATAACATACAGAGAGTATAGGCTTTTATTTACTTGTTAATTTTGTTGGTTTAATGGTGTAAATTAGCCATCAGAAAAAAAACACTATAACCACAATTAAACAAAATTCATAAAAAAAAATGTGGTATGTTTTTTTATGGAAAAAGATATGAGCTACAATCCTACATAATCTATATGGGAATTATATAATTAGCTGTCACATATAAAACAGGTATACCCAATTTAATAATCTGTACTAATTGTTATAACAATTCATGTTTTTTAGTGTTTTAATGTTACTTTTAACACATTGTATAGGTCATATCACGACAGGTCATTTTATGGACAGAAGAAACCAGTACACACAGTTGGTCAAGGTCCTGTACTGTAAACCACTGATCAATAGTAAGCAACTACCAGCTTTCCCAGTTGAGGTTGGGCCGGGATTGGAACTCCAATCTCAGAAGTGGGAGACAAAAGTGTTAACACTCTGCGACTGTGGCCCCACAAGAATTGTTTAATGTCCATGCATTTCCTTTTGTGTTTAACTCAGAAAAAACACCATAAATGGAAAAATTAGAAATCCAAGGCATGTGTAATTACGTATTTATCATACATTTATTATCCCGCTGCAGTGTGAAAGTGTACAAACATTTAAACCATTTAAACATTTCTTTATATTTTTACTTTTCCGTTCTCGTTTTCATGAGTGTGTGACATAGCCTTAAGGTGAAAAAGACAAAACGAAAAACACACACAGCAGGACTATGTCTGTGTAAAAGTCTGCCTTGCATTTTTTTACAATGTTAACATTGTGTCAATCTTTCAAAATCTTCATGAGATATAAACATCTGATATATATAACTGAGAACATGCCACAATGGTGTTTTCCTGAAAATGGAGAAATTTTATTGAGACCTGACAATGAGTGGAAGCCTGTGTCATTCAACTGTGTCCGATTTCATGAACAGACTTAAGCCTGGTTTTGGGCTTAAGTTTAAGACTTTGGTCAGCGGGTTTAGACTTAGTGGATTTCACAAAGGGGCTAAGTCCATGGATTTGCTAAGTCAGTAGACTTAGATTTAAGTCTGGTTAGTAGTGGGCTTAAATTGTGTAAAGAGGACTTAAATATGGCCGCCATAAACTTTTCTCCACTTCAAAATTTGAAATGGCTGTAAATAAAGTATAATTACACAGAACACCTCACTAAAGTGGTCTTTTGGAAGTTTATATGTGGCAACAAGGTTTTCCATTTCAAAACAGCCCTTTTCCTTAGATAAAATATATCAAATGAAGGATATATGGCACCAGTATTATATTTTGAATAGATACAAAAGGTCACATGACACAAAAAACCATTGTGGTTATTTGATAAGCTTGGACTTAGCTAAGTCACCTTTGTGAAATCCATTTTAAGTCCCAGACCTAATTAAGACCAAAGTCTTAGATTTAAGTCCCTGACTTAGCCAATAAAGTGACTTAGTTTAAGTGAGCCCCTGGTGTGGCCGTGGTAAAACTACGCCTGTCTATAGCTTTTGGGGACAAATTGATGGAACTGGTGGCTTACTTCCATGACTGAGACTGCTAGGCTTAATTAAAGGTGACAAATAAGGAGGCTGGGAGAAATATATGACCTTAAAATAGAGGGCATAGTTTTAAAGTAAAGAATATCAAATGGACATGGAGTTTTTCTTAACATGGTGCAACACAACCATGTCTTCAAAAATATGCGCAGGGTTTAGAGGCTGTTTTCCCAAATTATCTTAAACTTATCCAGTCTTAAGGCTATGTCAGGGACTTAGATCTGAATTTTTCCTTCAACTAAATATTTTGCTTAAATGGATTTCACAAGAGCTGACATAGCTATAACCAAACCGAGACTAATTTCTCAAACAGCCATGATTTTCTGTGTCATGTGACCATTTATTCATACTGAAAATATACAACTGGTGACTTAAATCCTCTGTTTATGTCCTACCAAAAATGATGCTTTGCAATGGAACACCCTATAACCATAAAACTTCCAAGGACAACTTCATGAAAGTGTTCTGTATATTTGTCCTTTAGTTTAAACCATTTGAAGTTTTTAAGTCGACAAAAATATGTGGCAGCCATATTTAAATATTTATTAACAAAAGTTAAGCCCACTTCCAAGATGAAATTCACTTAAAACCCAAACCAAAGATTAGATTTAGTGGCTTGGTAAAACTGTCAAGACTAGAGAACAGACTTAGTATTAATTTTACAGAACACTGTTAAATTAAAGTCCAGTCTTAGTCATTTTGCGAATCAGTGTCTGAAGTAGATCTAGGACAACTGAATGCCTTTCATGGGGATCAAGTTATCTCTTGCATCTCTCCCATAGATTGTTGTTTGCATCTAATCATAAGGCATAGCTCCTAATGGTGTCCATGAAGTTTGGATTCCTATTTAATTTATATGTTCGTCAGGAAGTGTGTAAGATGGCTTTACCACTATGCCAACCAACTCCTTTATTTGAGTGATGATTCTGAAGAGTAACTGTTTGATCGTACCATGATCGTATTGCTCAGAAATGGTTTGGGAGGGCTAGGCAAAGTGGTAACACTCTTGTCTCCCACCTCTGATGCAGGGGTCCGGTTCAAGGCCTACATCAAGTGGGAAAATTGGTAGTTTCTTGCCGTTGGTCGGATGTTTACAGTACAGAACCTGGACAAACTCTATGTACTGGTTTCCTCTGCCCTTCCAACTACCCATCTTGATATGACCTGTACACTGTTGAAAGTGACGTTAAACCCAATATATAATAAATCTGGGTCAAGGTATATGATGAGATGACAATCAATGGATAGGCAACCGAATGTATTTGCAAGCTGATCCTTATGAATCTGTATGATTTAGATTTATTTGTTGTTTTTATGTTGCGTTCAACAGCCAGGGTCATATTGCGACGGGTAGTTTAACGGTGGAGGGAACCAGTGCATACTGAACTGTAAACCACCAGGCATCGGCAAGTAACTACCAACTTTCCAACATGAAGTGCCCGGCCCGAGATTCGAACCAGCAGCCTCAGAGGTTGGAGGTGAGAAGTCTAACCGCTACACCACCTTATCAATTTGTATGATCATAACTTACTCCTTATAAAATCTGTGATGTAGTGGCACAATAACATCAACAAAATTTTACAAAAATGTTTTGACAAAGTGGCCTGAAAATTTTAACTCCACAGAAGTGTCTCAATTGTCACCCAAAATGAGTACTTTGTTAAATAAACAAAGTGAGACATGTCAGTGTAAACAATGTGCACGTTTTGATGGTTGTAAAGCATATTAATCTGTCATTGTTTAGAATGAGATGTTTTAACTAGTGTATTAAATGGAATTTACTTTTTATGTGTAGATATGGATGTTATATGTTACAATAACATAACACATTAAAGATAAAGGCCAAATTACACGCAGACACTTTGGATATATTTATGTAAAGAGCATGTGTGTTGTGATTTATTTGCTATTGTTCTATGATAAAGTGGTCAAACAGGTGCAGTAGGATACTATTAGCCTTCAACAGGCTCTTCTTTGATGGTAATGCAATTTTACATGAATATAAGTTGGCAAATTGGCATTTAACTAATCAACCTACATCCTATAAATCATAAGCTTAACATTAGAAATACTGATTATAGATCAATTCACTGTAAAATCCGGCTCAGGAAAAGAAAATACCTTTCCACCATAGTTATTGATGGTCTCTAGAAATCACCATTACTATAATCATGGACTGATGAATTTGAACACTGCTGTGGTTGCTGCGCCTTAGAGTCTGCCTAGAATGCAAAAACGTAACGCTATAAAAGTCCAGGCTAGAATAGAATAGGACAGGATGAATCCAGCATCTGTCAGATTCGGTCATGAAAATGTCGATCCATCTGCAATAAAGGACACACAATTATTTAATTTCTAAATCTCAAATGATGTCACATCGTTCATATTGCATGGTAACACTCATCTAGCAGTGCCATTGTGTCTTAATATCAGAGACAACATTTATGCTAAACATGGTGATGGTTTTTCGGGCAAAACCTTTTGAGTATGCTTTACATCTATACCCTTCCTGAAACAAACTTTAAATGCTGTTACATCCAGCAGCTAAAATATGTTTTAACGATATTTGTTTGTTTATATGTCTATCTGTTAAGAGAGGTTGTGCCAAAATGGATCACTAATGAATACCAAAGGTCTATATCGGTCATAAATATGAAAGAACTACTAGGCCAAAAAGTGTTTAGATTTATACAGAAGTGATCTCTAACAATGCAAGCCTCACCAGAGATCACACTTAAAAACTGGCACAAACTTACATTAGTGGCAATCTATAAATCAAGTCTCTCTAGATGTAATGCCATCATCAAATGGTGTGGAAAAAGCTGAACTTGTATCACAGAACATCCCAGATAAATCTACCATACAGCCCTCCCAACATTCGTTTTCATTATGCATACTGTCTGTTCACAGATGTTTTCAGCATCACATAGATCAAACCAACATAGAAATACTGCAACAATAAGTTTCAATAGTTTGTTCTTTAAAAATTTACTAGACACTCATAGTTTTACATATCTTTTTTTCCTAACTAAAAAGCTGATATTATTAGTTTCATAAAAAAGTATATTGTTATTGTATGTTAATTGAAGCTCAACAAAAACAAGAAAGGGAGGGGTGTAAGCATTTTTAAACCATATCTTCAGACAATGTTTACTGAATCTGAAAGGACCGACCAAATTGTGTTGTTCAGATCCCTGACTTAAGGACAATTGCGATTTTTGTTAGTGAAAACGGGTTTTTATTTTTTACAGAGGTCTGAGTGCATATGATTGTAGAGTGGTCATATGTGTGCTTGTAATTATCTTCTGATATTGTAAAGGGAGTTATGTGTGTGAATTCATTCCGGCAATAAGATGCCAGGCAGGTCAGCCCTGATGCAGATCCTATTATCGATCAATGGATTAAAATTAGTGTTACCCAGCATGGGCTTTGTGTCCTGTTTTGTGGTTGGCCAAGCATTGATCACCATGCACCAGGAACTACCTTTCTGCAATTTCAATAATGGAGGGCACGGAGGTGATATTGAAAACTTTTTTGAAGTCATTACATGTTTTATCATATGTTAGGGTTTTTAGTTTTTATTGTGTTATTGTTTTGTCGACATGGCTGGTACATCCATTCAACAATAAAATCTGCACTCAGGAAAACAAGACACCATACAGCTAACAGTGCCACTACAGTTGGTAGATGACAGCATTTTTTGTTACACCTTCTCAGACAGCAAAACCGGGTGAGTGTCAGATTCTAAATCTTTAATTAGTGAGTTGGACTGTGAGACTTTAATTTTTAGTTCTGATCAAGATTTAAAAAATACACTTGATGACACTCAACAGGCGATTAATGTCAAGATTTTGTATACGTTAAAAACAATTGACTAGTGTTTATACAATATAGCACAAAATGGTAGTAATCAAAGTATCAATGTTGAAAAGGTGAAGGTCAAAGGGTCAAAAGAAAGGTTCTTTTGTCCCCGGTCGCACTGGCACCTATTCACCAAGGCCCTCAGATCCCAGATTTGCATACTCTTAGACATGATGCCACAGTTTTAGCACTTGTTGAACAGCGCCTTAAGCAGCTGGCAGACTGTGAAAAGACAGGTAGCAAGATCAAATCATTCAGGAGGGATCTGTTAAAATATTGGTATCTAATCGTGTCAAATGGACACATGAATAGGTATTGTCTGGTATATATGATCAGTTGTCAGTAACTCAATGGGTGGTTAGTTTTTGCAGCATCATGAAGGAGGGAAAAATTCAAATCTTAAGGAACATATGCTTGTTTATCTCCTTTCTTTATTTGATGATGCTAATGAATTTTCGTAGGAAGCTGCAAAGGCCAGCCATGCCGTGCTCCTATGTAGAATACAGCTGGGAGATGTGTCAAGTTATAGTCAAACTGAAAAGAATAACAGAATCAGGAGAGCCTATGCTCAGAGACATGATGGCCAAACTTTTGGTAATAATAGCTCCAAAACAATCCCCCAGAAGCCTGCAACAACAATGCCGTGTAACTATTATAATCTTGGCACCTGCTCTCACAACAAAGCACATGAGACAAGGGGTGTTGTATATAAACATGCGTGCGTCTTTCAATCACCCTGAAATTGAGTGTATATCAAAGAATAAAAATAGTTTAAAAACGAGTTACCATGGGTGAGCTTTCTTAGGCAACACTTTTCAAAAAAAAAAACTGTGAAAAAAACATTATTGCACACAGAAACAAATTAGGAAACATAAAATGTGGTTTGTTTATTGAACTATGTCATATGAGAGCCACAGATTACAATTAAAAAACTATCCCAAAGTGAAGCTAAAAAGCCAGTATTGTTGTTTATTTTTCAAAATGGATGAGTGATAACGTAACAGGTTCCTAGCGAACCTTTGAAACTGTTGCAGTTACAATGTAAACATGTACATAATAAGAACAGACAGAGAAAGTAAGAGTTAGGTTTTTAATTTCTCAAAAAAAGCAGTATATAAGCCTTATTCTAAAGTTTCAACTTATTATTAGCCTTGTTCCAAAGTGTCAAATTATTTTACATGTAATTTAACCATGGATAGCTGACAAAACATGTGAAGTGTCTATTTTGTAGAATAATTTGCTGCTTTGTTTGAATTATTTGGACATATATATTAAGTATTTTTCTCTGATTCACTCCCCTGAACATATTTCCTTTGAAAGAGTCTCATCAAAGACTCAAATAGAGAAAAATATGTTATGGATTCAGTTCCCAAATTTTAAATTATTCATATAATGCACACAATCAATGTAAGAAAGTACTAACTTGTATAAAACAGTATTAAAATATCCCAAGGAGACAAGGACTTGTGTTCAACAAGTTTGACATATTATTAACTTGGTTCTCACCAACCTTGTAAATTTTTGGTTGGGTGTAAGTCTCTAGAAGTTTTAAGGATAAAACAAAAGGCAAGACAAAAGGCCCAAGTTTGAGCCCAGGTATTCCACCAGGGCTATCAAAATTCAAGATTGCTATTTCATGGTTAAAATCAAGAAGGCAGGAAAGACACAAAAAAGTGTAAGTAAGAGAAAGACTATTTTTCATTTACACTGCACCCATTGCACAGAGATAGACAGGCACACAGGCCAAAATAACATTAGAGTTTCAAATGAAAGCTTTAATCTTTGCCCAGGTCATGCTTTTCCCACGATGAATGAACATTATATATAACAGATTCTCACTTTAGTGAATTCTGAGTACCTTGTGGGTTAAACTTCTGCAAATTAATTAATTAATCAATATTACCCATACTCTGTGAAAAGCGACATTGATTGAAACCCAAATAAATAAATTATTCTTATCTCATGGTGAGACTAACATTATAAAATGAAGAAAGGCTATTCGGAATATTTATATCTCAGCATGGGTATGTACGGAAAAGAGTATTAGTGCCACAGAAAAAAAAAATTTTTGGAATTGTCAACTTATTATCTCAACATATTGACTTATTAAAAGTCTGACTAGAAAGTAACTTATTGGCTGACAGCCTATCACCAACCCTGGTTTGATGATTATACAATTAAGAGTTCTTCCACACTGCCACTATACTGATTCACAAAATGAGTATTTAATTGATGGCCCACTACTGCCCCTGGCTGGACTAAAAGGGAATTCACTAGTTAATACTGATAAGAAATTAAGTAACTAACAATCCCCCCAAACATGCATCATACTAGTTAGCAGTTTATGTTTATAGTGTGGGAGTATTCGGAAATACATACATGAAATGAACTTTTCATATGAATTGTTATGAGTCAAGCTAAATTAAATATTACTTTCTCATCAGAAAACCATTCAGAGAGCACAAACCCTCACCATGTAAATCTCTACCAATGACAAAGACAAATTGCTTTAATGTTCAAATTTTGGTACCCATAATTTAGACTGAAAAAGCTTGTTAATATTAGGGCTGTCAGAACAGAAGGGGGGTTAACATGACATTCAATAATAGATTTATATGGAAAAAAGCACATTGTAAACATTTTCATAGACCAGTCTAGTGTTGCATTTAGTAGATAGCATTATATCCAAAACCTAGTAGGGCACATTGATGTGTGAGTATGCCTTTGCACAATTACACCCTGTCCTTCAACCAGTGTGTTGCAAAGTATCAGGATGTTAAAGGTTAACATTGCTATAACAAGGTTAAAGGTTAATCCCATTTGACACCATGACGTTGCACACCTACACTACCCAACCAATGTTAACCACCACTTAACCACTTAACAAGTATCACCATCCTATTCCTTATCATTCCCAAGATATGGCCCGGGAAAGATTTTATAGGTGAAAGTCTCTATGACAAGGTCATACGTCAAATCCAGGTCTCACTATGATGTTGCAGACCAACACACCCAACCTAATATCAACATCATACACCTTACAGTTTCCGAGATATGGTCCAGACAAGATTTTAAAGGTCACTGTCACTGCAGGAAGGTCAAATGAAGGTCACACTATGATCGCATAAACCTATACCCCCAACAATGTCCCTACTAAATAATGGCATGATTTAAGAGATATAACCTGGACAAGAGTTTAAAAGTCAAAGTCACTATGGCAAAGTCAAAGGTCAAATCAAGGTCACACTATAATGCTGCACACCTACACCCCTAAAAAAATGTCCCCACCAAATAGGTTTATGAGATTTTAAAGGACAAGGTCACTGCAGCAAAGTCAGTGAGATATTAAGTCAACATGTTGAGATACTAACTCAACATGTTGAGATACTAACTCAACATGTTGAGATAATAAGTCGACAATTCAAAAAAAATATTTTTTCTGTGGCACTAATACTCTTCCGTAGGTATGATTCTTCCTTTTTGTGCTTGCTTTTCCACTTTATTATTCTCCATATTACATATGAAACCCATGAAAAACTTTCACTGTGGCACACTGCCATGTGATAAACAATTAATCTACAGAAAATGCAGAAACATACTTTTAAAATTACCTATATGTCAAAAAAGTCTTACCGGGATGGTGGTTTATTATAACGTTGTGAATGAACCTGTGACGTCATTGCTAATATCTTTACGAAAAATGTCCAGTGAGAAATTATGGCGACAGCAGTAAACATCTTAAAAATAATTACCTTTTTTCTTAAACTACATCTAGCCTCTCTCAGACCCAAACTGTTTGTACAAAAAATGAAGTTTCTTATATTCATGTGATAACTTGAAACACATATAAGTTTTGCCGATGAATTTTAACTCCTCAAGATATTTGCTCAAAAACAAAGCAATAAATGTCTTGCATGGAGTGCAGTTCAATGTGCTAGTTGGCAGAAAAAAATGTACTTACACTCCCTTTTCTTAACAGAAAGTCTATTTGACCGAGTACTTTACCAAGGTCCACATATGGAAACAACACAAACCCATTGTCACGAGTAATAGATTTCATGAATAGCAGGATCATATTGTCACAAACAAGCTGGTTGATACTGTACACAATGACATTAATGAAACTGACAATTATGTGTTACATTGTCAGGAGGATCAAAATGCATCCTTTTGTAAGTATGTAAACAATGTTTCTGATGCTTTACTTGGTGGAAATCTCTATCCTGATTTGGATGTTAGGTTTGAAAGCTTTTTGGAAGGTAATAAACACTTTTGACAGGGAATAGTTATGACTCCAAGAATTTGAGTAAAATCCACATGCTAAAACTGCACTATCACGAGTGCAAATTACTTCCTAGAATTCTTGACTCCTCCAAATATAAGCCAACCTTGGCATCTGAAGGTAAATTCACAATGTATGGCAACAAAAACAGAATCTTTTTTTTGTTGGTGGGGAATCTATCAGGAATCAGGAACGTTAATGGTGAGACAATTTATACCAGAAAAGATACCTCATTCGAAGAAATTGTCGATACACAGATTGTCGATCATAACAAAGCATTTGCCGGATCTTAAAACACAATAACTGTCACAAAGTGATTTCATAAGTTTTATAGATATTCCATTGGGGCCATTGTGATTTCTTCACTTGGAAAAAATTGATGCAAGTTTTGTAGTTCCGCATGTGTACATTCTGGGTTTAATATGGTTTTGTCACTTTGTGTTGTTTCACGCTTCTGTGTATGAAAACATGTTTCACTGGGTTTGCTTTGAATCAGAGGGTTTTATGTGATTTCAGTATTGGTAGTGTTCACATTGTGCAAGTCTTTCTGTGGGGGGGGGGGGGGGGGGAACATTTGGTTGTGCAGAAGAAGTAGAGTTGTCAACATCTGTCCTTTGGGAGAGAATTTCTGGAGGGAAAATCTTTGTTGTTTTATATGCCAGCATTGCAAAAGTTGGGTCAAAGTTGGGGTTTTACGTCCCGTTCAACGCCAGCATTGCAGCTATATGATTATTTTCATCACAGTTTATAATAACAGTCAATAATAAGTTATCATAATTTCTACATATAAATCATGTATTTATGTAGAATAAATGCAAATAGTTGATCATGCATACAAATATTGGGGCCACGGTGGCAGAGTGGTAACACTCTCGCCTGCCACCTCTGATGCCGGGGATCGATCCCCGTATGGGCTCAAGTGGGAAAGCTGGTAGTTGCTTGCCGTTGGTTGGCAGTTTACAGTACACAACCCTAGCGAACTCTATGTACTGGTTTCCTCTGCCCTTCCAACTACCCATCGTGATATGACCTGTGCAGTGTTGAAAGCGACGTTAAACCCCAAATACACGCATACAAATATTGTTATATTTTTTTCAAATCTTTTATTGTGTTGTTAAATTTTGTTTTGAATTATTTGTAGCTCATTCACGAAAGGTCTTAGCCATGGCTTAGGCTTAAAGTTGACACTTTTGTGTCAAGTTTCTGCCCCAAAACTGGTAAGATTTTTGTCTTAGGCTTAGTGGTATTCACAAAGAATTTAAGACTGGTCTTAAACTTAGCCAAGGGTTCAACTTTAAGATTGGTTGGTAGTGGGCTTAAATTTTGTAAAGAGGACTTCTATATGGCTTAATTATTCCATTTTTAATGACCATAAACAGGCCCATAAGCTTAATAATAATGTACAGAATGTTAAGCAATATGTGGCAATTTTCTTTCGCATAAGGCAACAAATCATAATATGCTTCAAAAATCAATGAAATTTCAAAAAAAAGAGATGTCAGGTTCCATTGGGGCATCAATAGCAGTAGAATGCTGCAGGTTTCAAGGTACCTGTAGAATACTTGGCAAGGTAAAACGGATCTGTCAAACCTAATGTGCCTGAATTAAGTTTTTAAGAGATTAGCATGAGCCAAAATGGTCAGGATATTCCATATGTAGGCATTTGTACACCGGTATAGGTGCTTTAAAATGGAACAAAGTTTAATAGGAAACCAATGTAGATTTCTACGGATGGATGTTACATACACATGCCTATTTCTACTTGGGGTTTGGGTGCCTCATTTATAGCCTCTCCCACATAAATTTCCACGGTAAACTATCAATATTAACCACGCACCTATATTCCAAATTCAATGTATTCATATGGTGTACTTTGATTTCATTCTCCATCTAACACAGTCAAGTAATACCACTGAGTGGGTTAGGGTTCGAATCACCTTCCTTTTAACCTTGGCTTTGCCCATAGGTCACTGGGGCTTGACCTCATTTTCATCAGTTTGACCTTTACCTTTGACCAAGGTCGCAGCAAATGGCATGAAGTTGGCCTTCTATTATTTTGACCTTTATTTGACTTTTCGTTTTGTTTGAAGGTGGTTCCAAACTTTGATCCAGTATGTTCATTGCTAATTAACTTTGATAAATTCTGCATATGTCAAAGAATTTAGTATCAAAATAGAAATTTTAAACCCACGGTATGTTTTCATTCTGACTTGATCCCCTGGGGGCTGTTACATACACATGCCTATTTCTGTCAGTGAAATGTCTAACAAGACACAGTAACTCATGCAAGTTATTGGTCAAAAGGTCATCCATCAAAAGGCATAGGAATGGATTCAAATCCTTGTTTTTGGACCCAACTTGCCTCAAAAATGATCTATATACTTGGATTTATCACAAATCTGGAACGTTTTGATGTAGGAGTTGACCCAATATATATCTGGTGATAGGCTTTAATCGACTATCAATTCAGTTTGGATGAGCTGGATCCAACTTGTATAAATTTTAATTTAACTCAAAGCATCTTACTCTTTAAAATTGGCCATTGGAACAAAGACACAACAGAAACAATATGATAAGCATTACAGCTAAAGGATATATCTCTTAGTGATCCAAGAAAAAGAATTAAACATATCTTAGAATCAGGATTGTGTTAAAAAAAACTCAATACTGAGCCGAAATATGCAATGCAAATATAACTGCGATACAATGGACCTGTGACCAGAATATTGCATTGTGGGTGGTCATGCTTAGTTAATTCCACTATAAAAGCTAGCCTTTGTGCAATATTGGCGCCACACTCGTTTAAAATTTGAAGAGGTTACATGTTTTTGAACTGAGCAACGATTTTATAAATTCTTTTACATTAATTTACATTTTACATTGTTTTAATATCTCAGTTCAAATACCAAAATGCCAAAGATTTTTTATTGTTCTAAATGTCAGGATGAACATGAGCGGCCAGTTGGAAAGAAGGGTCAAGTGAAGTTGGCAGGTGATTCCTTTTCCAGTACTAGTGAGGTCGCTGCATCCTCCTCTTCATCCGGTATTGCTGCAGTTTTGGATCAGATTTTGAGTAAATTACTACAGATAGGGGAGCAGATGGAATTGATGGACAGGAGGGTGCCTCGTACCGAAGCTGCACTGGAACAGGGTAGCTCATGTGTAAGTCCACTTCCTTCTACATCTGAAAGTCGATCCGGTATTGCTACAGCTTCCAACAGTAATGCTACGGAAACTGATGGTGATCAAAGTGTGGTCCCCTCAATTTAATTTTTGAGGACTAATGAATCCATACAGTGTGAGGTTGAAAAGCGCCTGGCAGAGTTGCGTACACTTAATGAATCAGCTGCCAAAGGTAAAGTCTCAACTTGGGGGTCCTGGGGACATATTTGTCAAAAAATCTGTAGACTGGCCTCAGACGTTTATACTCACACGTAACCAAAAAACAAGACCCACCTATGACGAACTCAGCATCACCCAATGGGTTTCAGGTTTTGTAAGATGCATACAAGAAGAAAAATCTGGATTTTCCATTTCTGCAAATATATCATAGACCTTGCTTTCCATTCTGAAATTGTGGGAATCAGGAAAATTTCCTATGATTTGATGCAAAGTGGGTGGAAATATGAGAGGTTTACCATGGGTTTGCGATGCACTCACTGATCCGATTTCAGAGTTTAGGATCGGTACGATGTCTCCCCAATAAACTTTATAATTTTACTATGATCTGACAAAGACATTTAAATGATAGCCATATGATTACTATGATAGGGATATGACAAAGCTGATTTGATAGCCCTGGTTGGGTTTATGATTAAAAGACTAGGTATATGATACAAAAGATTGAAAAGAATTTTAATGACATTTTGTCAGTCCCCCTGGTTATTTACCTGGTTTGCCACATCCACCTTGAATCCCCTATATAGCGGTTATTGGGCAGATCAACTTAATTGACCATAAGACTTTCAGCATGGACTAAGTAATAACTGAAGTACTACATATTATGGTTATATTTCTGCAACTTTTACGGAAATTATGGACTTAGATGATATGACAATGCAGTTCAGAATAAGTGTTCAGCTACAGCGGCAGAGGACGACAGTGGCTGAGGAGACGTGGGTACAGGGGTTAGTACCATAATCTGGTTATAAAGCTATATGAAGACCAGCCTGCTTTCACCACGTTCATGAGGATGTCCCTTGAGATATTCACTGAAATTGAGCACCGATAAACACCAGATCTCCAGAAGCAGACTACCTTCCTGCGAGAGCCAATCATCCCATGCTTGAAGTAAGCAATTACACTGACACATGTGGCCACAGGGGAGAGGTATGTCTCTCTTCAATTCGCCTTCAGGGTAGGGAGATCAATAATTAACTACTTCATCAAAGAGGTGAGTTATGCCATCATAAGCTACTATCATGAGGAGATTGCCTGCCCTACCTTCACTGACGCCTGGTTGGAGAGAAGGGCTTCAGGGAGAGGTGGAACCTACTCCATGCTCTTGTTGGCATAGACAGCTTGACATCACCCCTGGATCAAGTTTGGAGGGTCAGACAATCCTCTACAGTGGAATGGATAACCCATTGGTTTCCCTCAGGCGGAATTGCTGGTGGACCACGGGCCGCAGGTGGAGTTCTTTATCAGGGAAGAACCCCATTTAAGCTGCCTAGGCCCAACATTTAATCTCTCCATACAAAAGGTCTCTAAGGTGCAACAAAACCAAAAAAGCAGTTGACTAAATTTCAGAATCCAGAGACAGAACAGGGGTCAAGCACCACAGAAAACACCAGGGGATAATACCCAGGCTAAGGTGGCTATGCCTTGGTGTACAGGTAGGTTTTAAGCTTCTTTCTGAAAGAGTCTTAGTGAGGGAGAGACATGAATCTCATCTAGAAGAGCATTCTAACCAGTGGGAGCATCAAAAGTAAAACTATTGCCACACTGTTTGACAGATGTAGAACTTTGGAATGACAAGGAAATTGCCACCACTTTAACTGCGCCTGGTACTGAAAGAACTGCTGTAGGTGGAAAGATATGGATTAAAATACCTAGTAAAACCTGTGAAGAAACTAGTTTGGCTGTCTTAAACACCATGCGCTCTTCAACAGGAAGCCAAAAAGGGTGTAACTGCTCTTATAAACAATAAACATGTTGGACCCGGTGGATTTCCATGTTTTATTAGGTGTTTTGGTTTGACATTGGAATTTGGTTTTTGCCAGTTTCAGCAAAGCAAATGAAAATGGTGAACTGCCGCCATCCCAAAAGCAAGATATTATCCATCTAATTCCAAAAAAGATAAAGATTTAACTTCAAATCATGGAGGCCTCTGTCAATTCTTAATACCGACTAAGATTTTTAAGCAATAGGTTAAAAGTGGCTCTTGGTGAAATTGTAAATCCAGACCAAGTTGTTTTTTGGCAAAGAGATGCTGTGGGGAATATGTCAATGTGATATCAGATGTTATTGATTACTGTAAATTTTAAGACTACCTATGTTTAATACTCCTGGCTGAATTGGAAATAATTGTTTGACACAGTAAAATGGTCATTGTTGAAAGCTGCACTTAAAGCATTTGGCTTTTGTCCAGTTTTTCAGCACTAGATTATATTCTTGTAAAATAGAAAGTTTTGTTACTAGTAATGGCCATCTATCAAAATATTTTAAACTTTGGAGAGGTAACAGGCAAGGCTGTCGAATTAGTGCACTTTTCTGTTGGTTGCAGAAATTATTGCTATTATACTCAATCAGAAGATGTAGAGGAATAAACATCAATGGTTCTATGATAAAACTATATCAATTAGCAGATATGCCCGTTTTCTTTAATCTGGATTCGGTTAGAAATCCAGCAAATATTTTTTGAAAAATTCAATTGCTATGCAGGGCATAAACTAAATAAGACAAAAACTATGGTATTTTTTATTAATCCAAAACATGTACATTTCCGGGATGAAAGTTTTGGCATTATACAGACAAACCCTTTAAAAGCCTAGGTATATGGTTTTCCACTGATCCTGCAGAAAGTGCTCTTTTAGACAGCCCAAATTAATATTATCAATAATATAATAAAGTCATGGAAGCCTCAGTGTTTATCTCTTAAAGGTAAAATAACTGCAATTAAATCCCTGATGATACCCTGTCTGTTGCAACTCTCTTTAGTAATCACCATAAATGAAAAGGTTATCTCTCAATTAGAAGCTCTTTTCATCAATTTTGTGTAGAGGAACCAAAAGCATCTCATCTCAAAAGAAACCTTGACTCTTTCATCTTAGCTTGGTGGTCTGACAATGCCATCAGTAAAATGCCCCATTAAAACTACAAAATCATGTGGATAACACAATACCAGCAAAGTGGAAACTTTTGTCAGCAGCAATAATGGGAATGACGGTAAAAGATATATTGTCACAAAAATTGTTTATTAGTGTCCGTCATAAATTATGGATCAAAATTTGTTTAACCACCCAGCTTTTGTTATTGGCAATAGTATAATATCACCAGAATCTCTGGACTGGCAATTTTCAAGTTTTGAGTTAGTTTCTGACATTTTAAATGAAGGGGATATCACCTTTAAATCTAAACTACAGCTAGAGACTCAATATAACATAAAAAGACAAATATGAAGTATAACCAGCTTGTGTGATATCTTCAAGCCTAAGGAAGCTATCCCAAAGTAAATCAAATAATAAAATGGCATACAATAACAATTTACCAAAGGAATACATAGCAAACTAACTTTAGCAAAATATCAAGTGCACAAGTGTATAAATATTAATTCTACAGTACTTTTCAAGTGTCTGTCAGTCAAAACAGTTATTGATACATATCTTATCACTCTGCAATTTACAACATTACATAGCATTTATGCATGTAATAATGAATTTTTCCAATGGCAGACTTACCTGAGTGTTTGGTGAGCCAACAAATAGATAATCTTGAGCCTTATTTGTTTTATTGTTGTGACACTAAATATTTCTGGAATCAGGTTGATAAATGGTTAAGTAATTTATTTTCTATATTTGTTAATTTAACAGTTTTGGAGGTATCACTAGGGGTTGTTATTTTTGATACATACTATTATCATTCTGTTAATTATGTCATCCTTATGGGCAAATATTTCATATGTAAGTCCAAAAAGAAACAAAAGGACTTATTTTGAGGTGCAGACTAAACACAGATAAAAATTGTATCTACAACAAGAAAGGTAAGAATTATTTGAGAAAACAATTTACAATTGGTGCTTTATATGTATCTTTATTGTCTCTATTTGTTTCCAAAAAAGTGTTTTGTTGTCCAATAACGTCAAAATTAATTGTATATTGTACTTAAAATGTTAGTAAAGTGAACATTTTTGTTGTTGAAGTAACTGTTTGTCTGTAATTGTAAATTTCATGTAAGCTGCTGGTGACACTGATACAAAATAATATGAATTTGTTTATTTTGAGCAATTGTATTTATGATTGCATAAATGTATGCAATTTCAAAAATAAATAAACAAAAGAACAAAATACGAATGTGTAATTTTGATGTTCGTAAATTTCACTATCACCCTATTGTACAGGGTCATATCTTGATGGCCACCTAAGGGAATGGAAGTGAATATTAATGTGTACCTATCTTACCCTGAAACCATTCTATTCTATTTTATTCTGTATTTTTTACAGTATTTAATCTCTACCAGGAAGACTCTAAGGCGTAACACCAGAATGCAATTCAAAAAATCATTTCATTGCCGTTGCCAAATCCAATACCATGGAGACACCGGGTAGAGTGTATGCTAAGTTGGGAGTATATGCTAAGTTGGCTAACATTAAACTTCATGATGAAGGTGAATAATAAGTAATAGACTTAAAATCAATATGTTCTAACAAAAGCTAAGAGGCAAAGTTTATAATTTGTATTGTGATAAGTTTACATTAGTCCTTTTAGAACTTTTATAGAAGTGCGGAGTCAATCTTGCATATTTAAATGACACATATCAATAGTCTTTGTCAATTTATTGAGAAATTGTTCTAGTTCTTAAAACAATACACATTTGCGTTGCCTTCTGAGCAAGACACAATACCAGAAGAACTAGATCCGCATCCTGGGCGAGGGTATTGCACCGGATAGCGTACTGATCCATCTGATAGCCATCCACATGCACACACCTCCATACCATTTTGCCAGGCTACCTGTAACTGCTCAAGTGTCGCGATACTCATACCTTCATCTTCACAGCGGGCTATTGCCTCGACATGGTTATATTTATAACTCCCCAATGGTGATTCAAAATGATACACCCTGTATTCTGAAAAATACAAACATTAGTTGACATTGTATAATTCTTGTGTATAATAAACATATCAAAATTTTGACTTTGGGGAATAGTTCTTTAGTTCAATCTGACAAAACTCTAACTTGTTGTGTGTGCAGATTTATAGGATGTCAGATGACTGAAGCATCAAAGCTTATCTGCAACATGAAAACACACATGCTCCAGCCAGCCTGGTAGTTCCCAAACAGGTCCCCAGGTGACAAACACTCCACTGTGTAACAACATCTTTTCATTGCAGCCCATCCATACACAGCCCTTAGTAAGGGAAAGCAAGGAAAGAGGGTGGGAATCCCTTGTCTATTAGTGAAGATATTACCTTAATTAAACTAATTTACAACCAAATTTCTATTTTTTGCATTAATATACCTTACATAACAAGGACTAACTAGAATAACTACCTAGAGGAAAGAGGGTTGCCAAAACGGGCTAAAAAGATCATTACTTGCAAGGAACAAAGACACTCTAAAATACAGGTCCTGAGAGCTTAACCTGTTAACCCATGATCGACGAGAGTGTTCCCCCTTTTTCCACCCTCTGAGGTTTAGAAGAGGGTGAAATATGTCAGTGCAAGGGGATTAATAGGCAAATTGGTTGTCCTATTTGGGATTAAGGACATAATCTTGACACCCTCGGTGTATCGGTAAGGAGATCAAAAATAAGATAAAGAACTTTCAGAATTAAGTCTTACACTCATGCAAAAAAAAAAAATATATATATATATATATACAATAGAACAATATACAAAAGGAAGAAGACTAGCTTATTGGTGGATCTGATAAGCAGCCACCACAGGGACTAATTGAAAAAGTCCCAGGTCCATTGTTTGCTGGCTGGTTATTATATTGTCAATTGATGTAAGACCAGAGAGAGATTCCACCTGGGGTTAGCCCTACGGCCGTTATTCCTCTAGAAACTGTCCACAAGTCCATTAAGGTTCTCATCTCCAATATTGAGTTTAGAATTGCCTGTGTTATCTGCAATAGCTTACCTGCTCATGTCAACTGTACTAGGCTGAAAATTCCATTCCTAGAATAAATGCAGAAAAAATCATTCTGTTTTACAGATGGTGAGTTGAAGTCTACCTTATTTTAGTCACACCAACTGACGAAAAGGCCACATTGTACTTTGTAGATAACTCTTGTTAAGCTCTGCTGAGGAGGTTTGGCTCCTGTAGGAGCTAAGCATGCAGGTTCATGTTTGGGAGGTCACTGTGATAGTTCCCGTTGAAGGGTTGAGTCAACAGATTGGATAGGCACACAGGTATCTGGGATGACAGCATCACTGGATTCTAAAACCAAATCGGGTTGGGCCAACCGGCGGCCATCAGGATGCTGTTGTGGTCCAAAATCATGCTGACCACGTTGCCCAGAAAAGGGAATGGTGCAGATTTGGTAAATAGTTCTCGGAACATTCTGTCTGAATAATATGTTTGTGTCATGACAGATTGTCTGAAATTATTTTCAAGCTACACAGAATGTGACTGGCTTCAAAGATGATCTACCTGAGATTGCAAAAGAAGAGAAATCTCCAGATGAGTACTTAGCCTGTTCTCATATCCCCTCTTTGTTCATATATAATTCCGACAAAAACTCCTTTAATGCTTGTAAAATTTATATGCCACTGGCTTTTAGGAATGGACTAAACACCTCTTGTGGTACAGTCACCTAAGTACGTACCCTAACTTTTATTCAATACGTCTGTAAAAATCAGTAGTGCATGCTTAAGAGGATGTACAGATTGGTCTTGAAACACATTGGTGTCTTCCAGCCACCGGTATAGTGAGTGTAGAGAGACCTGGGAACAGAAACATTCTTCTCCAGCGAATCTGGCCCACGCCAATTGTCTTTCTGGTGGAAAAGGTTTGGTTTCATGTAAAGGCGTCCCAAGAGCACTTGCTTCTCTGTGGTTATAAGCTGTCTAACCGAGTTACACAGGTTCAACAACAGGGTCTCAGGTTCTGCCACTATTCTGTAGTGGGCCTGACATTTCATAATCAACCATATATTCCACAAAGTTGAACACCTGTTTGGGACACCTGTTTTCTGATTTGGCACTTGTACTTTAATAGGGATAACCACTGCCCCTAAGTATCAGCAAAGCATCCAAACTTGCAAGTCTTGTCACAGATTCATCTTGTAAGGCTTCCATTTGTTGTTAAGTCCCATGGTGTTGTAGGATGAGAGACTGGAGCAGCACTATTTGGCCTAGCCAGAGAGGTAGCCATATTGGATTGTTCTCTAACAGACAAATCAGCAGTAGGGGTCTATAAGATCATTATTAAATGTTTCCTTGTGTAGTTTGTAGATTGGAATGGCCAGTATTCAAGCTACTCTAGTGGAAAACTACTACTATTTAATAATAGTACAATAATAGAAATGTTTGGAATCCAAAGGAACAGGCCTTAAACCTAGAAACCTGGTGGTTGGTAAACTAGTCTAAACAGGTAAGTCAGTATTTGGCTTCTAAAATTTGAAATGGTAGATCACAAAAGTGGGGACCTGTTCCATTCCAATGGCGCAGCAGTGGCCAAACCTCCTCTGTGGCCTTCTGGGACAGACTGAGGAAACTGATAATCTGTTTCTGGTCAGACTACTAGACTTGATCAAGGTTGACAAATAGGGAGGTTGGGAGAGGTTTATGGCTTCAAATGTGAAGAGGTTGCATTTAAAAAGGACACAAAATAAACTTGGAAGCCAGCGAGGTGATTATAGGTTGGATTTGACATGACTGATCTTGTTCAATCTAAAAACAATACCACAGAGAATATTTTGACCATACTGAAGTTTAGCAACGCAACCCTTTTTACTGACCCCATACAGCAGGGAATAACAATAATCTAATCCATTACTACTGACCACAGCTTTTGCTGGAAGAACTACAGAATTTGGAATGCATTGCAAATCCCTAAGGCAATAATAGCAGACATGGTAGACCTTACCTATATGATTGTCAAAAGTGTTTTATGAGTCAAATGTGACGCCCAGGTTTCTCACTTCCCTCTGTTGGCTTTATAGGGCTTTGAAGGAACGTAACAGGGAAATGTTGGTATAAGTGACTCTCTGATCAATACGTTTATCGCCAGTGATAATGAATTCAATGATATATAAATCACAATTATGTCCAACAACACATAGATCCAAATCAATGTTTCACTCTGTATGGACACTGGTCAGAGAATAAAGATCATAAAGAGTGATATGTGTCCATGTTTCTGTCCTACAGAGGCCATGGTAAAACAGTGAACTTGCTTCATCACAGCAGATATATAAAACTTGAATAATCCAGAAGAGATGGGTGTGTATTAAAGTCTTGATTCTAAATGAAAAGATTACATCATCGAACTCACCACTCAGGAAGCAGTGGAATGTTAGCCACCTGACAAACTGTTGTGGAACCACTGGAACATTGCTCGGGATGCCTTTTTCCTGACATTTGGCTACACAGGTTCTTGCTAACCATGGCTATTGTCTGTTAGGCAAACTATATTATTGCAATAAAAGATTAATTTGCAGTTCTATGTGTTTTGCAATTTAGTAGTACCCATAAGGTTTTATAAGTCGGGAATCATACCGACATATGGGATAATTGTGAAAATATAGAGAGCAGTTCCAGATTATTTTGGAAATTTTAAATGTTAAAACTTGTTGTTACATTCTCTCATGATCAGTATTAAACTCTGGGAGGGAGAAGGAGCTGTGGCCTTGCATTACAGAGCGGCTGGTATTACAATGTTTACTACCCACAAAACAGGTACTGAAGAAAAACTGTATGAATAACCCATGATTGATGAGAACTCCCATTTTGCATGGTTTATGCAATTTGGGTGTTCTGTAAGAGCATATCAATGCAAAAATAGTAATGATTTGCACAGTAATGGGTTTCCAGACCTAGACTAGAGAATATTTCTTATTCCAACACTGTTTACTTCCATTTGCAAATAATTGAAAACTGTGTTACCAGTTTTGTAGGGATCTGGGACTTTGTTCACATTGTTTGAAACGTCATCAATTTTGTCAACCATAACCTTGATAAGTTCCTTTATTGTCATCACATCCTGTCTAAGATGCTGTATTTCGTCTGTTAAAATAAAAAAAATATCTATATTAATAACTCATTTAAAATTGTGTTGATATTTCAAGGATTCATTTTAGTGTGTTAATATGATATAAAGATTGACCATGACTTAATCATTCAATTAAGGCATGTTAAGCTCTTATAATAATTGACAAAGACTTAATGCCTCATTTTAAAGTCTAACAAGATGACATCTTGATTAAGTATGCCTTGAGGAGTAAATTTGGGGTTTTTTTTTTACGTCGCTTTCAACACTGTACAGGTCATATCACGACGGGTAGTTGGAAGGGCAGAGGAAACCAGTACATAGAGTTCGCTAGGGTTGTGTACTGTAAACTGCCGACCAACGGCAAGCAACTACCAGCTTTCCCACTTAAGGCCGTCACGGGGATCGAACCCCCGACCTCAGAGGTGAGAGGCGAGAGTGTTACCACTCTGCCACCGTGGCCCCTTTGAGGAGTAAATTGAAATTGTCTTTAGATGATATCTCACTTCTGGCACCAGCTTATCCAGGATGACATTGAGACTTGTCACAGGTTCAGAATTGAGATCTGTTAAAAGACCATTAAATGCTTCAATATTTTATTTAATTCTAAATAATATTTCGTTTCATCCAAGTTATAAATTATAGGCAATTAAAATATGTGGTTCAGGTTCATTTAAATCCAATAACATTCACCATACATTCCAACATAAACAAGCACTTCACAAACACAATAATCACTTCATATATATACACTCAGACAAACAACACACAGTATATATATGTGTGTGTATTTAACAAAATATACTTTAATAAAGGCATTTATATATATAATATATTTGTATAAACAACAGTTCATCGAGTACATCAAACCTCACATCACCAAGCATTATCAGTTAAACGGGTTTTCCTCAGAAATCACATCAATGAGACAATCAACAAGCATCTCCAACATCAAGTAAACATCAGATAGATATTATCCCAACAACCAGACCCACCATCATCATAATTATCAAGAATGGCAATAAAATCATTGAAATGCCACCAAGAAAAAAACAGTTACCAAACAATAAATTCAAGATTCGACATGGCATTCTAAACTACAGTAAATTCAACTATGATTGGAACAGTAATTTCTTAGCAGTGAGAGGTATTTTATAATATAAATCAGTAATATTTACATCACTGAATATAACTTATAACATTATAAAATATGTAGTATGTAATTACATGTATACAACTAAATTTAAAAGGCAACATCTTACATTCTCCAAATAAATTTATCTGAAATATGTGAAGTAATTATGAAATGAATTTACCCAACATGGCTGGTTATATAAATTCACCAAACACCTCTTGCCATCATAAAAACCAAATGCCAAATAACCCAAGAACCACTGTTTTAAGATCACACATAACACCTTGACAATCCATATTAAACAAATCAATCATGCATGGGTAGCTTTGGAGTGCACCAAACAACCAAATACCAAGAACTGAAACCATGGTGTCCTAATGTAGAATGCTTACACAATGAATTAGAAAAAAACTGCACACACTCAAAATTACTTTGTGACAAGGTTTATGTCAAGTTCCTGAGGCCAGTGTCAAGTTTCACTGCATGGCAAACATAGTGCAACAGGCCAGAATACCAGAATAAACTCCTGGACCAAATATAGCTTTTTCATTTTCGTATTTCACTGGAGATGTCTTCGTAAAAAGACTTAGCCCAGACTTATTTAATGTTATGACTTTTGTGTTAAACATGGACTAAGTTTTAGACATAGCAGATATCACAAAGCAGCTATGTCTAACGTTTGCTATGTCTTGGGCTTAAAGTTAGTCCGCCTAGAAGTGGACTTAACTACTGTAGACAAAGACATAAATATACACTTTGTTAACTTTAAAATTTGAAATAACCAGGAACAAAATATCATTATGAACAAATAATAAATTAGCTGAATATTAAAGCCACGAAGCCCAAAGGGCTGAGTGCTTTTATACCGCAGATCGATAGTTTAAAGCTATCATAAAGCACGAAAATTTGTCTTTTGTCTATTCTAAAATAATTACATTAACATTTTGATCAAAATAAGGGGTAATATTATCCGAAAAAATCAAAAAGAAATCCAACGCCATGTTGGCTGTTCCAACAATGCAACATACATAGTGATATCTAGGGTAAAAATAAAAGTATTTTGTTACTCTTATTTTCTCAGAATTTGTTATGCAATATTGACAGATTGTCATTACAGATGCTTTCAATTTGTTGTGTAAGCTTTAAAATGATATGCTATTTGTTAAAATCAAGCAAGAAGTGACAATTTTATGAATATATTTTAACCAAATATTTTACCTTGAGTCATCATTTACATACCAAGAAACGATATGTGCCTAGAATTCAATAGCATTATTTTATTTACTGTTCTATATTCACGATTCCAAAACTGCACAAAACATGAGCCTACATTCACTTCGTTGCATACCAGTTTAGAATTTAGTTCCATTATACATTGAACGCTTTTACCAGCTAGTTGAGTGTTAATTAACATAATTACTGTAAACATCTATTACCCATTGAAAAATTAAACACTGAAAATGTAATGCAATGTTTGATTTTAAATCATAAAAAGTTCATTGTTTTCTGAACCATATAAAGAATGTAAGGTATGACACAATTTTACAATTGTCAAAAAAGCAAAGAAGAATTCAATTTGATCTTGAAGTTTCCTTCTATTCTGCGCTTATCATTATAAAATATTATACATTTCATTCTTTTATATCTAGCTCAGTCACCAACTGTGGTTCAAGTATGTTGTTTACAAGTTTATGTTTTTAAGATTTATCAATGTGTGTTCAAAATATTAATAATATTAGACCATAGGACCAGTATTTATCTCACTGGGGATTAAACAGAAATGGAGGTAGTCTGACCACAAAAAAAAACTTTCAAAGCCCAAGGAGCAATAATAAGGTAGGTAAATGGCATGTAAAATACGATGACCCAACTGAGCCTTGAAGGAGGGGTCAAAGATCAAATTTTGACACTTGCAAAAGATCCGCAGGATATGAATTCCTATGGGTTATTTTTACATTTGAAGTTCAAGAACCAATCAGAATTGCTATGCAGTGTGCTATAGGTCTGATACCGATTTCACTAAACGACTTAAACTAAGTTCCTTTATTGGCTAAGGCAGGGACTTAAATCTAAGACTTTTGTCAGGGACTTAAATCTAAGACTTTTGTCTTTGCTAGGTCTGGGACTTAAAATGGATTTCACAAAGGTGACTTAGCTAAGTCCAAGCTTATCAAATAACCACAGTGGTTTTCTCTGCCATGTGACTTTTTATATCTATTGAAAATATAATATTATTATTAGATAGGCAGGCATTCCCTAGTTCATTAATATTTTTTAAAGGTCCGTAAAACACCATATTTGCACAGGTTCTTTCATTATCCGCCCGCTCTTTTGGGAATAATATTATTAATGCATGTTTTAATGTTTCTCGTAAGTTTGTTTACAAATGGATTGCTCCTACTTGAAATTTTCAAAATGCCATATCTCCCTTATTATGTGATGGATTTTGATCAAATAAAAATGAGAATAAACAGCTTAAAAGCATTTTTACAACGGTATGAGTAAACTGGTATGAGTTACCTCATAAGAAATGAAACATCGTTAGAAAGTGAATGTTTTGAATGAGTGCATTACTGATGAAGAAATAAATAAGATTTTACAGATTCAGAGCTTGAAAACTCTGTGGCCGTCAGTTTAAAATGCTCAATCTTTTAATGTTGGGGTTCGAATCCCATCAGGACAGTTTAATTTTTTTTCACTTTTTTTTGCATTCAGTTTTTTAAGCAATCTTTTAAAATGGGTTTTAACATTAAAAATACGATCAATCTATTGAAGAGTTGAAGTACTAAAGTTTAAGCTAAAAACTATTTTGAGTATGTTTACAGTTACAGATAAACAATTGAATCAAAATATATGGTTTCCCTTGAAGTACTACAGTTTTGCAAGAAAATGTTAGAAATGATACCATTTATGAGAATTTAGGTGAATAATAATGACAAATGCAGATCTAATAATAATAGTAATAATGTGATTTTGCACGGGCATTATAGGTTTTTACAGGCGAGTCATGAATCATTACTGCCCTCGGCCCGAGGGCAGTAATGATTCATGACGTGTCTATAAAAACCTATAATACCCTACGAAATCACATTATTGTACTGTTGGTGCCATATATCCTTCATTTGATGTATTTTATCTAAGGATAAGGGCTGTTTTTAAATGGAAAACCTTGTTGCCACATATAAACTTCCTAAAGACTACTTTTGTGAGGTGTTCTGTGTAATTTTACTTTATTTACAGCCATTTCAAATTTTAAAGTGGAGAAAAGTTTATGGCGGCCATATTTAAGTCCTTTTTACAAAATTTAAGCCCACTACCTCCCACTTAAAGTCCACTGACTTAGCAATTTCATGGACTTAACTGCTTTGTACAATCCGCTAAGTCTAAGACCACAGACTTAACATTCTTTTGACAAAATTTAAGGCCAAAGTCTTAAATTTAAGACTTAAATTGGACTTAAGTCCCTTTGTGAAATCGGTCCCTGCAGTCTTCCTATGTTACAGATGGCCCAAAAGTATGTGAATAGCATATTTTAACAAAATACTCTAATTACAATAGTTTTCAAGTTTGAAGTGATTTACTCAAGTGCTCGAGTATCTTGGAGTCTGTTGAAACTGGTGTAGATGTGCAGATAGGTTGACTCCTACTCTCCCTCAGGACACTGGACTCAAGGTGTTCTGTATCAGTAGTAGATCCACAAGATTCGTCCTGCTTGCTGGTATTTGGACTGGCCTCGAACCCTGAGCTTCTGCTGGCCCCCTTTCGTCTGATGTGGGATTTAAGGAAACCCATCTGCTGGTAGACCCAGGACTGTCTCTTGGTCATCTCCCTTGGGGCTTGGCCAGATTGTAGCTTGGACAGCTTGCCATAACGCATTCTCTGGGATTCGAACCATCTTCTGACATCAAAGGGCTGGAGCTTCAGTTCTGCAGAGATTTCTGCCCAGAGAGCCTCTTTCTTCTGTCTGTCATGGAAACGTGCATGCTCCTTGTCGTACAGCTCTGAATGCTCCTTCACAAACTCCACAATTGCAGTTTCTTGGCAGTCAGTGAAAGTTGCACAGACCCTGGCTCTCCTGGCTGCTGAATGACTCCACTTTCCTTCTCCCTCTCCTCTTGCCTCTCATCCATCTTCTTCTTTCCTCTCTTCCCTCCTTTCTCTTTCCTCATTACTCCAATCAACAGAAAAAAAGTAAAAAACTAAAAAAACTAAAATGTGTCTCCTAACTGTAAAATTTGCCTTAAGCTCAAGTATTACATGATATTTAAAAAACTGAAAACCCCTACAAATCAGTGACACACGTCTCTCAGTAGCCAACCAGTCAGTAACAACAAAAATCTGTGCACGGTCACTTATATAGTCTCAGACCCCCTCATTGCCTTGTTTTAAATTCCGACGCACAGAAAATAGTCGGTTCTTAATCGGGGCTTAGTCCCAGGCCTCCTGGGGCGTCCTCAGACCGTCACAGACTAAATTTGTGTTGTCCCAGGTGGCCTGAGGATGCTGGCTTGGATCAGTTAGGGACGGTTTTCCTTAGTCGGGGCTTAGTCCCAGACCTTGATTTTTGGGTCGCAAGACACCTGAGACGGTCTGAGGCTTCCTGGGACTAATGAAACTGATTCCCTTTCACACGCATGACACTTCAAAGATCTGTAATAAGTTGGGGACTGGCAAACAGGCTTCCTGGGACTAAGCTACGGAGGCCTGGGACTAAGGGTCGCAGGACGCCTGGGACAACAAAGGACTGTGTAAATTTGGGTCTGAGGAGGCCTGAGGAAGCCTGGGACTGGACAATTTGTTGACGGCAGGAAATAAGATTCGGTTTGAGTCGTGAGAAATATCAAACATGTTTGATTTCTCTCACGGCCACAACCGACCCTTACAGGACGCCTGGGACTAAGCAAATATTTGAACCCGACTCCCAAAAACCCTTAATCGGGAAGCTTAGTCGTGTGGTGGAGCACCCACATAAGAATCCCCAAACAGCTAAGGCTCAGCTATACAATGGCCTGTATAATTTTACTATATTGTAGCCGATCAAAAAGTAGTGGAATAACACATTTTAACAGAATACTCTAAGTGCAATAGTTTTCAAGTTAATAGTGATTTAGTCAACAGTGAGAACCTGAAAGTATATATTGCTGTGCAATGAGCTACAGATCGGTTATTTAAGTATGTTATGTCTGACATCTGGTGAGCAACATATGGAAAATGAATAGGCCACGTGTAGTAATTTTGAAGATATTAGGCATTTACTCTTACAATAATTTAGCTAAAATTAAGGGAATCTCACTTACTTATAAAGTAGTAGTAAAAGGAACAGTGGCTGTAGGTACCAGATGTGATAGGGAATTGATCTTTAATACAGTTTTTCAACTATGATCTATAGGTTTAATCACTTGCATACAGCAACCCGCATAAGCTCTTGAAGGCAGATTAAAGGTGGATTGCAAGGCACTGAAATTACTTAATTTGTTAGATATAAATGAACATTGTTGTTAGATATAACTGAAGTATGTAACAACATGTAATAGGATCAGGCATATGCTACATTCAGCTTTATCAAATCCACTGAGACGACCTTTATTTCTTTTAATTGCTTTGATATTTATGTACCATATTTTTGACAGATATATCTGACGCCAATGAGACTCTCAATTTTAACATATTATATTATACTGCCTCAAACTTAGAACCCTCAGTTTGTTCAATGCACTATCTATTATAATGCAAATGACCAGATAGCCCAAAAAGGAGAATCTTAAATCCTAAGAAACTTGACAGTCCAAAAATGAGAATCTTAAATCCGTGCTACTTAATTCAATTGTTATACATATGGATATATGCCCATAAAATAAATTTCTACTTCAATCTTAAATTGAAGCAGATATGTATCTCAGTCTTATTAATTATTTAACTTTGCATTGCATTTGGGAGGTCTGTTGCATACATAGCCTACATATCTTGAGGCTTTTACCTACATAAGGGTTAGATAAATTATAATAGATGTACTAACTGACAAGAATTTACTACAAGTGGAATGAACTACGTCTGGAATGATGTATCAAAAGGAATAGAACTACACGTGGAATGATATATACATATGTAAAGAAATTAAGTTATATGTGCTACATATGAATGTGAAGAAAGTGAATGTGAAGTTACTCCCAAATATGACTTAAAACCTTTAGCACATGTATGGCTAATCTGGCATATGGCTATTCTAATGCAGTGTACAGGCACTACAGGGGTCAGTCCTGGTACCCCACTGCTGGGGGTTTGTAATACGAGAATGGAAACCAGTCTATTATTCTTACATGTTTGTTGACAAACACCCCTCATTGCTAAGCAATTTCTGGGTCATGTTGTATTCCCCATTCTTATTGGTTAGTTCATAATTATGGGCTTTTGGCGTGGGTTGCTCTTCACTTCCAAACTAGATTTCATACAGTGAACATATTTTTCCCACCCTCCCTACCCTGCTTATGAGTTTTAGGTGTGCATATTATTAATCATTAATGTAGACGGGGTGCTTATTATTTTATTACACATGTTAGTACAAGTGTAATAGTAGTAATTTGGAATACCATGTTCTTAAGATAACCTCAAAGTTAGTTTTGCATGAATTAAATTCACTCTTGCTACATTTATTTCATTTGTCTTGTTCTTATCTTTGGCTATCCTTAAAGTGATCTTACTTTCCGCGTCTCTACTTAAATAAGTATAACTCATTATTTTAACTGTAACTTTATGTGTATTTTGTGATCATTTTATGTAACCATATTTAATGTGTCTTTACAATATAATTTCTTACCTATAATATTTAAAGTTTGCTGCATGCTTAGTATTATTCATGGCATGACTCTTTGGGCTTAATTGGACAGTAATTTATTTCTAGTCATGCTTTGCTTGTGTATTAATCTTGGCATGTTGTGTATTATCAGTATCACGTGACATGTATATATAAGTAGTATTAGTACTTGTATTTTATTTTACACTCATTTACATTATACTTATTTTGTATATTAATAAACCAATTACCCTCAGTTGCTTATTCTTGTCTTAGGGGGGTACTGGGGACTGAAGATATGCTAGAGACGCACCAACTGAAAAAGATTGATATTTGAGACACTTTGTATGACATTTACTTTGACACAAGACACTTTTGATATCTGTTTTCCATAAGATCACATCGTTCCTACATATTTAGGCTTGAAACTACATTGTATACCTGTGTAACTCTGAAAAAATTAAATAAGTCAAATATGAACCATAATCTAGACTCTATCAACTTTTATATTACTTTCATATTTGGATTTTGTCAACTTTACTAGTCCTTTGCTAACAATTTCAAAATTTATTTTACTTGTTCAGCAAACTTGTTTATTGACATAATTTGTAGAGATCAGAAAACTATCTTTATTTCAGCAGAAATATAGTCATGTCTGAACATGTCTGATTATGATTGATCAACCAAAGAAAAAGTATTCATAGTTAAGCAGAAACATAATCAGTACTTCAATATAAATTCACCCCTTATCCCAGTAACATCATCCAATAAAATTTTGTTATTATTTTTGCAAATAATAAGGTCCACACTGATAATTAATCATGAATCATCTCATTCCAATAAAGTAACCTGTCTATCAGCTGCCAAACTAACATTCGTATTTAGAGGTAATCAGTCATCATAATGTATGAAATTGCATAAGCAGTTTCTTAGAAGCAAACCAATTTAATTCTCTGGAAATGGAATTTAAAGGTAAATATTACAAATATGATTTATTTAATCCTCTAGATTTTAAATGTAAATATGGTTTACTCAATGTAAATATTTGTCATATTATGAGAAATGTGTATATTTTTCCTGTGATTATAATCTTAATAACATCAACAATGCTTTGTAAATGTGTTTACTGATGAATATGCCTTATTTGAACTATGTGGGAGTTCATTGTCACATATATTACATGTATTATGCGCAATAATTGGTTATAATTTAAAGCATACGTTACTGGTAATTATTTGACTTTTTTGGGCTCTTTGGTGCCAGCTAGGTCATTCCGGGGGACCTTAATACTGAAGTTTAGGTTCCACCACTGGTTCTAACCTCTATTTTGATTGGCTATTTCAGTTACCTGTGTTAAAAACCACTGACCCCTGGTCTTATGGTTTCCATTTTGTTTCTTCCATTAGCCACATGTTCAAGTGTTAACTTTTATGCATTTTATCAAGTTGATTTTATATACTTTTACTTTGAACTGGCTCATGGCAAAAAAAACAAAAAAAAAACAAAAAAACTTGCAATCTTCAAAACAAGATGATACACAGATGTATACACAACTGGGTGGCGACATGAATTTTGTCACACAACTGCTAGGGGCAGGTCCCAGTACTTCTGCCAGCAGGAGTGTGATAGCCTGTCATCAGACAGTGAGTTAAATTACAGTGATATGATTCATGCATCTCATTCGGATGATGCAGGCAGTTGGAACCAGTCATTTAACAAATTTCAAGCTGAACAGCCGAATACCTCTGTTTTGCATGACACTTCAGATGTTCAAATAGCTATAAATCAGCAGATTTGGGCTCGATTAAGTGATATTGGACAACGTTTGACAAAACTGGAAAAGGCAGGTTGTAAAAAATCAAATGATCTGAGAAAAATCAAAGACAGAAGTACCCATACTCATTCCAAAGCCACACCAAATGTCACAGCAAAGAGTACTGAAAGTACTGGCCATTCAACTGTTACTTCTGCATTATCTGACACTGAAAACTTGCCATTAAATTCTCCTAGTGTCCCTTCACTAGCAGATATTAGACAGAATACACATATCCAACAAAACGTTGATCAAATTATCAAAGACTTGCACCAACTTTCAAATTCAGGTATAGATACAAAAATCAAATCTCTTTGAGGTGGTACCGTTGATATATTTGTAAAACACCAGGTACAGTGGCCTCATAAACATGTCCTAGCTGGTATCACAAAAGAATGAGTGTCATATGACCAATTAACTATAGGGCTGTGGATTGCGTGTTTTTTTCCGCACAATGACGGGAAAAATTAAAAAATAAAGAAACCATGCTTGATTATTTAATAGCACTTTTGGATGATTCGAATGATTTTTCTTGGTCTAGGGCAGAGGCCAGCCATGCAGTGCTCCTATGTAGAAGGAACAAGGGGAGATTTCTGATTATACACAGATAGGATCAGAAGATCTCACGCTCAAAGGCATATTGTTTCAACTGCTTCCAATCAAAGTCTAAACATCAAGAAATCAAAAATTTTTAAAAATCTATGCCCTGCACTTTCTAAAACCAAGGTTCTTGCAACTATTTGGCTACTCATATGAGACCAAATGGGTGCTCTACAAACACATATGTTCATTTTGCTTTTCAAAACGGGGGGGGGGGGATTTGCACATGCTGAAACTGATTGTATAAGTAAAACTAAGCAAGCAAAAAATGAGTAAATCTGGCAGTGGATGGCCATTCCAAGAAACATACATTAACTAGGCACATTTTGTGTAAAAAATCTGATAGAAAAATTGTACTTAAGGAGTTATTAGCAGATACAGTTTCCAATTGGGTCAAAATAGAAAATGCTTTTGCAAATACTTGGAATGGCAGATCTTACGCTCAGGTAGTAGCTTAAAAATGACTTCGTTTTTCTGCTGCTTGCATCCTCCAAACCCCCGATAAGAATGCAAATGCCAAGAAATTCAAAAACATTCTTAAAATCAAGAAACCAAACCTTTCTATTACTACTTCTTCTGCACGCATGAGGTCTGTAACTGACCATTCTGAAAACCTTGTTTGTGCAAATGACAACAAATTAAATGCTAGGCACAACCTTTCTGCCACCACTCACACCACACTTTCTACTGTGGCACCTATAACATCAGGTAATAGGTTTCATGGATTGTCTGTGGATGAAGATATAATGCTGGAGCACTCTGTACAAAATATTTTTTTGTCTTCACCATCAAATGTACCAAAAAGGCGCACCTTGGCTCACATGAACTGGTGAGATACTGAGTGGAGATGTGTCACATGAACTGGTGAGATAGTGGGTGGAGATGTGTCACATGAACTGGTGAAAAACTGGGTGGGGATGTGTTACATGAACTGGTGAGATACTGGGTGGAGATGTGTCACATGAACTGGTGAGATACTGGGTGGAGATGTGTCACATGAACTGGTGAAATACTGGGTGGAGATGTGTTATATGAACTGGTGAGATACTGGGTGGAGATGTGTCACATGAACTGGTGAAATACTGGGTGGAGATGTGTCACATGAACTCGTGAAATACTGGGTGGAGATGTGTCATATGAACTGGTGAGATACTGGGTAGAGATGTGTCACATGAACTGGTAAAATACTGGGTGGAGATATGTCACATGAACTGGTGAGATACTGGGTGGAAATGTGTCACATGGACTGGTGAGATAATGGGTGGAGATGTGTCATATGAGCTGGTGAGATACTGGGTGGAGATGTGTCACATGAACTGGTGAAATACTGGGTGGAGATGTGTCACATGAACTGGTGAGATACTGAGTGGAGATGTATCGCATGAGCTGGTGAGATACTGGGTGGACACATAGATGTGTCACATGGACTGGTGAGATACTGGGTGGAGATGTGTCATATGAACTGGTGAGATACTGGGTGGAGATGTGTCACATGAACTGGTGAAATACTGGGTGGAGATGTGTCACATGAACTGGTGAGATACTGAGTGGAGATGTGTCGCATGAGCTGGTGAGATACTGGGTGGAGATGTGTCATATGAACTGGTGAGATACTGGGTGGAGATGTGTTACATGAACTGGTGAAATACTGAGTGGAGATGTGTTACATGAACTGGTGAGATAGTGGGTGGAGATGTGTCACATGAACTGGTGAAATACTGGGTGGAGATATGTTACATGAACTGGTGAGATAATGGGTGGAGATGTGTCACATGAACTGGTGAGATACTGGGTGGAGATGTGTCACATGAACTCGTGAGATACTGAGTGGAGATGTGTCATATGAACTGGTAAGATACTTTGTGAAGATGTGTCACATGAGCTGGTGAGATACTGGGTGGAGATGTGTCATATGAACTGGTGAGATACTGGGTGGAGATGTGTCACATGAACTGGTGAGATACTGAGTGGAGATGTGTCATATGAACTGGTAAGATACTTTGTGGAGATGTGTCATATGAACTGGTAAGATACTGAGTGGAGATGTGTCATATGAGCTGGTGAGATACTGGGTGGAGATGTGTCACATGAACTGGTGAGATACTGGGTGGAGATATGTTACATGAACTGGTGAGATACTGAGTGGAGATGTGTCATATGAACTGGTAAGATACTGAGTGGAGATGTGTCACATGCGCTGGTGAGATACTGGGAGGAGATGTGTCATATGAACTGGTGAAATACTGGGTGGAGATGTGTCACATGAACTGGTGAAATACTGGGTGGAGATGTGTTACATGAGCTGGTGAAATACTGGGTGGAGATATGTTACATGAACTGGTGAAATACTGGGTGGAGATGTGTCACATGAACTGGTGAAATACTGGGTGGAGATGTGTTACATGAACCGGTGAGATAGTGGGTGGAGATGTGTTACATGAACCGGTGAGATAGTGGGTGGAGATGTGTCACATGAACTGGTGAGACACTGGGTGGAGATATGTTACATGAACTGGTGAGATACTGGGTGGAGATGTGTCATATGAACTGGTGAGAAAGTGGGTGGAGATATGTCACATGAACTGGTGAAATACTGAGTGGAGATGTGTCCTATGAACTGGTGAGATACTGGGTGGAAATGTGTCACTTGAAATGGTGAAATACTGGGTGGAGATATGTCACATGAACTGGTGAGATACTGAGTGGAGATGTGTCCTATGAACTGGTGAGATACTGGGTGGAGATGTGTCACATGAGCTGGTGAGATACTGGGTGGAGATGTGTCATATGAACTGGTGAGATAGTGGGTGGAGATATGTCACATGAACTGGTGAAATACTGAGTGGAGATGTGTCCTATGAACTGGTGAGATACTGGGTGGAGATGTGTCACATGAAATGGTGAAATACTGGGTGGAGATATGTCACATGAACTGGTGAGATACTGAGTGGAGATGTGTCCTATGAACTGGTGAGAAACTGGGTGGAGATGTGTCACATGAGCTGGTGAGATACTGAGAGGAGATGTGTCATATGAACTGGTGAGATACTGGGTGGAGATGTGTCACATGAACTGGTGAGATACTGGGTGGAGATGTGTCACATGAACTGGTGAGATACTGAGTGGAGATGTGTCACATGAACTGGTGAGATAATGAGTGGAGATGTATCATATGAAATGGTGAAATACTGGGTGGAGATATGTTACATGAACTGGTGAGATACTGAGTGGAGATGTGTCACATGAACTGGTGAGATACTGGGTGGAGATGTGTCATATGAACTGGTGAGATACTGAGTGGAGATGTGTCACATGAACTCGTGAGATACTGGGTGGAGATGTGTCACATGAAATGGTGAAATACTGGGTGGAGATGTGTCACATGAACTGGTGAGCTACTGGGTGGAGATGTGTCACATGAACTGGTGAGATACTGAGTGGAGATGTGTCACATGAACTCATGAGATACTGGGTGGAGATGTGTCACATGAAATGGTGAAATACTGGGTGGAGATGTGCACATGAACTGGTGAGCTACTGGGTGGAGATGTGTCACATGAACTGGTGAGATACTGAGTGGAGATGTGTCATATGAACTGGTGAGATACTGGGTGGAGATGTGTCACATGAACTAGTGAGATACTGAGTGGAGATGTGTCACATGAACTCGTGAGATACTGAGTGGAGATGTGTCATATGAACTGGTGATACTGGGTGAGATATGTCACATGAACTGGTGAGATACTGAGTGGAAATGTGTCATATAAACTGGTAAGATACCTTGTGGAGATGTATCACATGAACTGGTGAGGTGTTGGGTGGAGATGTGTCACATAAACTGGTGAGATACTGGGTGGAGATGTGTCATATGAACTGGTGAGATACTGAGTGGAGATGTGTCACATGAACTCGTGAGATACTGAGTGGAGATGTGTCACATGAAATGGTGAAATACTGGGTGGAGATGTGTCACATGAACTGGTGAGCTACTGGGTGGAGATGTGTCACATGAACTGGTGAGATACTGAGTCGAGATGTGTCATATGAACTGGTGAGATACTGGGTGGAGATGTGTCACATGAACTAGTGAGATACTGAGTGGAGATGTGTCACATGAACTCGTGAGATACTGAGTGGAGATGTGTCATATGAACTGGTGATACTGGGTGAGATATGTCACATGAACTGGTGAGATACTGAGTGGAGATGTGTCACATGAACTGGTGAGACACTGAGTGGAGATGTGTCATATGAACTGGTGAGATACTGGGTGGAGATGTGTCACATGAACTAGTGAGATACTGAGTGGAGATGTGTCACATGAACTCGTGAGATACTGAGTGGAGATGTGTCATATGAACTGGTGATACTGGGTGAGATATGTCACATGAACTGGTGAGATACTGGGTGGAGATGTGTCACATGAACTGGTGAGATACTGAGTGGAGATGTGTCATATAAACTGGTAAGATACCTTGTGGAGATGTATCACATGAACTGGTGAGGTGTTGGGTGGAGATGTGTCACATAAACTGGTGAGATACTGGGTGGAGATGTGTCACATGAACTGGTGAGATACTGAGTTGAGATGTGTCACATGAAATGGTGAAATACTGGGTGGAGATGTGTCACATGAACTGGTGATACTGGGTGGAGATGTGTCATATGAACTGGTGAGATACTGAGTGGAGATGTGTCATATGAACTGGTGAGATGCTGGGTGGAGATGTGTCACATGAACTAGTGAGATACTGAGTGGAGATGTGTCACATGAACTGGTGAGATAATGAGTGGAGATGTATCATATGAAATGGTGAAATACTGGGTGGAGATATGTTACATGAATTGGTGAGATGCTGAGTGGAGATGTGTCACATGAACTGGTGAGATACTGGGTGGAGATGTGTCATATGAACTGGTGAGATACTGAGTGGAGATGTGTCACATGAACTCGTTAGATACTGAGTGGAGATGTGTCATATGAACTGGTGATACTGGGTGAGATATGTCACATGAACTGGTGAGATACTGAGTGGAGATGTGTCATATGAACTGGTGAGATACTGGGTGGAGATGTGTCACATGAACTGGTGAGATACTGAGTGGAGATGTGTCATATAAACTGGTAAGATACTTTGTGGAGATGTATCACATGAACTGGTGAGATGTTGGGTGGAGATGTGTCACATAAACTGGTGAGCTACTGAGTGGAGATGGGTCACATGAAATGGTGAAATACTGGGTGGAGATGTGTCACATGAACTGGTGAGATAGTGGGTGGAGATGTGTCACATGAACTGGTGAGACACTGGGTGGAGATGTATCACATGAGCTGGTGAGATACTAAGTGGAGATATATCATATGAACTAGTGAGATACTGGGTCGAGATGTGTCATATGAACTGGTGAGATACAGAAATTCGGTCTTTGAATAATACTGTTCGTGATGAGTAAAATAAAACAATAACTGATAACCATGTGATATGCAAAACGACACCACCAAACAGGTAACAGAAGAACAAATTAATGCACATACTACTGGTGAGCAAATGAAAAACGTTCCTGCAGAAGTCTGGCTTGATAAGTTTAAATGTGCAGACTACAATGCATGCATCAAACAAAATGGCAGTGATTTCAGTTACATTCCATTAACTGATTTAAACACTTATAATGGTCCCTCGATTCAATGGATTTCTTTATCTGATATATGGCAAACTAATAAGCTAATTCGTGAAAGCAAGGTGCCAAATTTCGTATCTCTGTCCCTAAGTCGTGAAAGCAAGGTGCCAAATTTCGTATCCCTGTCAAGACTCAGTTAATTACAGATATATGGCGTTCATATCTATCTCAGTATTGGGATAAAGAACTCCCTGATTTCATATAGTATGGTGTCCCTCTTGACTTTAATAGGGACTCCAAGCTTAATCCTTCCCACGTAAGCCATTCCTCAGCAATTGAATATGAACAGCACATTGATCAGTACATTGAAGAACTGCAATATGGTGCCCTTTATGATCCGTTTTCAACAAACTCCTATTCCTGCTCATATTTCTCCACTTATGACCAGGGCTAAGCAAAATTCTGATAAGTCGCACTATTGTCAATCTTAGTTGGCCAAAAAATGCTCAGAAACTGTGCAGTGAGTAAAAATATGTATTTAGGATTATATTTCTTTCTTAAATATCCTTCACTTGATGATTCTAAATCGATTTTTATAGTGCTTTATCTCCAATGAGTAGTGGAATCTAAGGTGCAACAAGACAATAGTAATATGAAATTCAAAGTCAAGGGACAGAAATAGGTCAGCATCACGGAGAAGCCATAAGAGAAGTTGAGCTAAGGTTAAAATGCCTTTGTGTAGAGATAGGCTTTAAGCTTCTTTCTAAAACAGGCAATAGTGGGTGATGCACGAATCTCTTTAGGAAGTGAATTCCAAACAGTGGGAGCATCAAAGACAAAACTGAAGCCAAACTGCTTAGTGGAATTGTAGGTTGAAATTTTAGTACATAAAGGATATTGGCAACACTCTGACTACATACAGTATTTAAGTAGTGCGGTATGTGGATAGATATGAAGCAAAAGATTTAGGGAAACCAGTATGAATAAACTTGTACACCAGGGTAGCCAGTTTGAACTCTGAATGAAACTGAACAGGGAACCAATGGAGTTTCCTGAGTACCTGAGTTATCCAAGTATACTTACTGGAATTTGTAACAATTCTAGCTGCACTATTTTGGATAGACTGTAATCTATGAAGATTGAATTTGGAGAGACAATTGATATCACTCTGCAATTAAGAAACCTTGGTCCAGGGACTTTAATTTATAAGGTCGGCATTAGTGGGGTGTTCAGACACATCCGGATTGATCTGGGCGAGATTGATATGTTGGGAATAAGTCATAAAAATCTCTTCCTGGACAGATCTTTCCCGTTCAAATTTCGTCATGGAATTTTTAAGAGGTGCTCCGATGCCATATATGACCTCACAAATTCATGAATATTATCATAAGCTATTGTCTCTCCTTGACGAATTAGGTATGGAGGTAAGTCAACCAAAGCTAGTATCCTCTTGATACCTCAGTTGTTTGCTTAGGGATATAAGTCAAAGATGTCAAAGCACTCTTACCATCCTACATGAGGCCCCAGGCTCCAGGTTCAGACTTTTCCAAAAGTCAAAACATCTTGCTCAGAATCATTGCAACTTGTGATTTACTTAAATCTTCAGCCATATTTAAACCATTATATTTATTAGATTTCTTTTTTGTGCATTTCCAACATTTTATCACATGCAATCACTTCCTTTGACCCCACTCACCAAATAACCATTTGTGATGTCATTTTGCTTAAATCATGCTGCTACCATTATTATAAAATGGTCCAAAACTCTGTAAGATAAATAAAAAATCCATACCATTGCTCTTACCTGAGAGCTTCCACTCTATGCCCCATTAAAGCTGTGCAAAATATGCTACTCATACTTCCAGGTGAACCCAATCACCCTCTCTTTAGGATTCCCAGGTCACATGGCCTGTTTCCTCTAACGGATTCAGTGGCCACACGCCACCTGTTTCCTCTCAGATATTGGGTTTGAACCCTCCTTTGAAATTTCACGATTTCAGAAGGGCTGGGGCCACTTAGGCTTTTTACCATGGTGCTAGTATGAGGGGCTTGGAAGTCAGATGCTGTATTATCCTATATTCAATATATTCCTGTTCCTAAATCTAAAGTTAGTTATACTTTTCAACGTCACCAGACCCTTTAGCTTCCCTACTTTCCTACTTGGTGGTTTGGTGGTCTTTTCCCCCTTTTATATTTTGGCTAGTATCCTCATCATTATTAATTTTATTTACATTATTTAATTTCCTAATCTTCTTACGAACCTTAACCTTTGACCTACTTCCGTAAAGGTTGGGTATGACCTCTCTTTTGACCTTTACCTTGTCTTTAAAGTTCATTTGAAGATTTTGAAAAATTTGAAAATTTATCTATTGCTTGAAAGAGGACATTATAACATTTATTATCTACTTAAACTTTTAAGAGGACATTATAACATTGTACGTTTTATAATTAATATTAATTATAAAACGTACAATGTTATAATGTCCTCTTAAAAGTTTAAGTAGATAATAAATGTTATAATTTTCCCAACTTTCGTGTTTTGTTGGGCTTGGGTTCTGGGGAATGATAATGAATTGATATTATTATGAATTGATATAAAAAGAGAAGAAAAGTTAAAGTCGTATTTTTATTAATTGCCAATATTTGGAAATCATGTTATTTCCATCATACAATATCTCCCTGATAAGTTTATTTTACAAATGTTGCAATCGACTGAATGACAAGATTTCCTATAACTTGGAAAATCTACTATCTGTATAGATGTAATGATCAACTCTGTCTTTCCTTTTACTTTATTAAATTCAAAATTGTAAGTTTGTAAGATATGAACCTAACACAATGTTATAAAGTGATATGTTGAACCATCTCATAATATATTTCAAGATTAAAATATGGTAGGCCTCAAGACAGAATATACATGACTTTTTAATTGTAAATTCAACCAAGTTAACTCATATAGGGGAAGCTTTAACTTCAAACTCTAACCTATTTACTTTACTTTTATCTTTTTTATTTTTCATTTAAAACATATCAACTTATGGACATGTTAAAGTATACTTAATGGAACATTTACTTTGCGATATCTGCAAGAACCTTAATCAATGAAAGACAATCAAACTTCAAGGTAGTTTTACAGCTGTTGTTAATATTTTAACACCTAAGTACTAAGTCGTAAATATCACAAAAGTTAAATATCTTCTGTATTATACAACTGGAGACACACTTACATTCACAATAACTTTATTTATTTATTTTATTTATTTGGGGTTTTACGTCGCTTTCAACACTGTACAGGTCATATCACGACGGGTAGTTGGAAGGGCAGAGGAAACCAGTACATAGAGTTCGCTAGGGTTCTGTACTGTAAACTGCCGACCAACGGCAAGCAACTACCAGCTTTCCCACATAAGGCCTTGACGGGGATCGAACCCCGGCCTCAGAGGTGGGAGGCGAGAGTGTTACCACTCTGCCACCGTGGCCCCTACATTCACAGTAACCGACATTGCTGGACACTAATGGTAGTAATTTATCTGCTACACTGTTGCCTAGTGGCTACTAAACACAGCTGAGGTGGGTTCAAACCCAGGTAAAGATAGATACATAGTGTTAAAGAACCTCAAGGACATTCATATAGGGTCATCCTTGAGTATCTCTCTTTCAGTTAGGTGAATGTGAATAACTTGGGAGCTTGGTCTTTATTTTTATAGTAGGGTGGGTTAAATAGTGCTTTTACTCATGTAGTACATGGAGATATTGCAGTGAGTATGCATATATAACACAATGCAAAACTGTGAACAGAACTAAGTAATGCAAGCATGATTACTCCACCTACAATTGCTTGAATATTTATGGATAATGATTCAAACTTTTAGTTCTTAGATATTAACTAAAAAATATGAATGTTACATGTATGGGCACTGTGCCAGTGCATTGTTTAATCTAAGCTTGATGTCTATATATTACCACATAAGGTAATTGAGTTATAGATTTTTTTTTGTGTTATGTAGTATTGATCTATTTATAGACTGGGGAATCCCTCTCGGCTAACCTCAGTGGTTCTATTAATAGATTTGGGGAACTCTATAGGCTATACAGGTGGTTGTGTCTTAGAGCTACATTGTACTATCAACTGGATATATACTTTTTGTGTACTTTATACTTTGCAACTGAACTATTACTGGAGCAAACTAGATACAGTGTCTGGATAGATTTGGTGTGCTTTGGATATTTTTTCGTCTGCACACAATGTGTGGTTCTACCAGAGAGTGGATTTATTGCATTTTGAACATTGTCCATATCTAGAATTGGACAGTACAGTTGTACAGACTTTCTGAATATTTCTATACAGACATTTGGTGTGATTGGATATCGAAATCATCATAGGATAAGGGTATTTTGTGGTATTCGATATTGAATAGATTACAAGATACGGGTATCTGTGTAAGTGGAAATTGGATGGATTACCGGACACATCACAGGACAGACTGCTGGATACAGTGGACAAACTTAACTGTCAGTTACAGTGGCCAGGTCAGATTGGTTTCATTATTGTATCATTGTGTGTTCTATTGATAGCATACCAGTTGACTGTAATCATTATTTTTAATTGTAAAATAAATTTTTTAAGTAAAACATTTTGTCTTTTCCTTTTGCAACTTAAAGACAACCGGTAATTGCTACCACGCTTGCCCCATGACCATAACAATGAATGAATATTCTCCAGCTGTTATTCAGTTAAGGGAACAAGGACATTTTGATTCCCCTTTTAACAAAATGAATGACTTCACTGTCAATTATATTTAAATATTTACATGAATATAAATTTTGTTTTGACACATAGTATTTTGTAAATTTACTGTTTTTTTCTTATATACTACCAAAGGTATTATATAAACTTAATAACTGTTGCTCTGTAACTGACCTATTTTGAAGACAATATGTGAGATCTGTATATGGACTTTAAACTGCAGCATAAATAACAGTTATTAAGTCTCCGTTGATGAGATCTCCAAATTTGTAAATGTAATTTTGTAAGAATATATACAGCTTGAGATTATCATGTATTATATTGTAAAATAAGTCACGACACATACATGTAATTTAAGATACATTATTTGTATACAATCGAAGGTCACACAGAATGTAAAGGAATGGAGCAAATGTAATCATGCTTGGGTGCACAATAATTTATTTTCCAAACAAATCTTAATTCTTTTATCAGCAAAAATTATACACAAAGAACAAAACAACACTCCATTAAATACTGAACATTGCTAATACTCAATGCCAAAGTGTTTGCAAATGTACCAAAGACTTGACATATCATGTCCGTTTTATGGGCTAAAGTTTTTTATACATGATTTCTGACATATTCTATTCTATTTTGAACTTTTATAGTGCTGAATCTGCCAAGGCAGACTCTAAGGTGCAAACACTAGGTACATAATCAATAATCATCATGCCATAGACAAAGGTCATGGTCGACACCACAGAGATACCAGGAAGTTTTCATCTGAAGGTGGGAAAGCCTGATCAAAAACACATGATTTTAGCCTTTTCCTGAAACAGGTAAGATTTGGAGCAGAATGTATATCATCAGGCAGATCATTCAAAAGTGTGGCAGCATCAAACTGTGACAAAGTGTTTTTTGGATTTGTGTACTAATGGGTAGTATTGAGGAACCTCCAGGAACCTTTTATCTGGATGGTCTATCTTGTGCCATGTCTTCCACAACGAACAGACAGAAGAGGGCTGAAATAACTTGGGTGACCACTGTAAAGAAAACTTATACACCAAAGTGGCAGTTTTGAAAATACACTGCAACCAATGGAGTTTTTGAGAATAGGAGTAGCCCGTATCTATTGCAATTTGTGACAATCCTGCCAAATGTGTTTTGAATTCACTGCAATTTGCACATATTACAACTGGACAAACTTCAAAAATGAGAGTTGCAGTAGGCCAGACGACTGCTCACCAGGGCATTTGTCATCAGGACAGCAGCCTTGTTCCTCAGGTACTGTTTATTTATTTATTTGGAGTTTTACATCACTTTCAACACTGTACAGGTCATATCACGATGGGTAGTTTGAAGGGCAGAGGAAACCAGTACATACAGTTGGTCAAGGTTCTGTACTGTAAACTGCCGACCAATGGCAAGTAACCACCAGCTTTCCCACTTGAGGTAGAGCCATGAACCGAACCCCGGCCTCAGAGGTGGGAGGCAAGAGTGTTACCACTCTGCCACCATGGCCCCTGTCTGACCATTTGAACGAAAAAATTAGCATAAAATCAGACACCCAGATTCTTAACTGCTGATGGATACAAAAGTTTACCAAATATCAAAACAGGAAGGTAAGAATCTAATTTCTTTAGCTGAACATTACATCCAAATATGATGAACTCTGGTATTTTTTCAGGGTTTAATTTAAGCATACTCAATGACATCTATTCCTGAACATCCCGAAAACAAGAATTCAATTTATCAAAGGCTGAGGTGGCATTTTTGTAGGACAAATGAACAAACAACTTACTGTCATTGGCATAAGAATGGAAACTGATTTCAGAATGCCTTTGAATAACCTTACTCAAGGGAGTGGTATGTAGAGAGACAATAGCAGAGGGCCAATAACAGAGCCCTGTGGCACTCCAAACAGCAGCTCATGCAATTCTGAGAGGATCCACCCAATTTTAATTGCTTGGAATCAGTGGCTGAGATAGAATAACCACTTCAGGGCCATGCTACAAACACCAGACCCAGATTTAAGATACTTCAGAAGACTACATACTCAGTTGTATTTAAGGTTGACAGATCAAGAAGGACAAATACTGTAGGCTCACTACATGCATAAACTGTTTGACAACAACCTGCTTCACCAATTTTGACATCAAACCTAGTCCTGATACGGGACAATAGTTCTTTAAGTCATCACTTGGAGAGTGATGCTTTCTTCATAAGGGGGGGGGGGGGGGGTGACAACTGCCTTCTTGAATTGTTGGGTAAAAACACCCTCAATCAAAGACAGAATGATAAGTTTTATAATAGATGGGAGTAAAATATCCACACAGTCTTTGAGAAAAAAAGTGGGGACCAGGTCTAAAAAAATATATGATTCTGTAGGGGATTTTTTGATAATCTAAAGTACCTCATTCTCTGAGACCTCCTTGAAGTGAGACAGGTTGGGGTAAATCAGTGTTTGGTGTAACAGTTGTAGTAGACATATGTCTGCAGTTATTTGCATAATTGGTTAGCAGTTAGGAGTCTTTCAAGTGAAGATGGCAACACAAGACCATTGCAAGGGCAAAACTAACCTTATTACCCTATAAAAAGCTAAATGGCAAAGATAATACTTATATAATTTTGTGATACCTGGGAGGTCACTTTATTTTAGTGTCTAACTCCAAGTTACACCTCGAGGCCAAATTTAAACTCAATAAAATTCTGTAATACACGTTTCCATTAATTACAAGGTATCCATATTAAATATTGATAAGTGATACAAGTTTCAGCCCAAACTAGGAGTCTTCCAAGTAGCAGAGACTAAAAAGGTCATTGCAAGAGAGAGCGAAGACGCTGATTCACCTTTGCCAAAAGTTAAATAGGAAAGGATAAAGGTGGTATAATGAAGTTATTCTTTGGAAGGTCAACACATTGTCATGCAACTTCCTCAGGTCAGTTAAACCTACATGCCAAATTTGAATTAAATAAATCGACTAGTGTATCAATATACCAATTCATCTGGAACTGGGCAGGTAGTCCTGGATATTGTTAATCCATCTTGATATACTGTACAGAAAAAAGAAGTTTAAACTCAATATAATTCTACAATACACATAAGTTTATGGTGACATTAAGATGGGCCACAGCTTTCAGATAAATTATATTCATATACCAAACTTGATTTGAATCCATCAAGCCATTTTGAGTACATTCCAGTAAAAAATTGGCATCATTGTTATTAGTTATTAGGAACATTTCTATGATTAATTTCATCCACACGGTAGAGATCTTCCAAGGTCTAGTTATCAAGTTGGCATCTAATCACTGTCTGTGAGTTTTGGACAAATTTACATTAAAAACGCACAGACAGTAATATGCAAAGTAGAGAGTATGATAAATATTCAAACTAGTGTAACCATAATTGGTCCTATTTTCGTCCTTTATAAAGAGACTGATCATTAAAAAATTGCTTTAGCTGAGCATTGCTTTTTATTTAAAGATCATAAACTTATTAGTGAAATAAGTTATGTGGGTGTTCCACCACACGACTAAGGCTCCCGATTAAGGGTTTTGGGGGGTCAGTTTGAAATATTTGCTTAGTCCCAGGCTTCCTGTAAGGGTCGGTTGTGGTCGGTTGAGGCCGTGTGAAAAATCAAACATGTTTGATATTTCACACGACTACAACCGATTCATATTTCCCGCCGTCAACAAAATGTCCAGTCCCAGGCGTCCTCAGGCCTCCTCAGACCCAAATTTACACAGTCATGTGTTGTCCCAGGCCGCCTGCGACCCTTAGTCTCAGACCTCCGTAGCTTAGTCCCAGGAGGCCGGTTGTTTATCCCAGACTCAAATATGATGCGCATGAATTTCATGCGTCTGAAAGTGAGTCGGTTCCATTAGTCCTCGGAAGCCTCAGACCGTCTGCGGTGTCCTGGGACCCAAAAATCAAGGTCTGGGACTAAGAACCGACTAAGGGTAACCGACCCTAACCGATTCAAACCGGCCTCCCCAGGACACCTGGGACCACACATTTTCAGTCTGCGGCGGCCTGAGGACGCCCCAGGCGGCCTGGGACTAACAACCGATTAAGAACCGACTGTTTTCCGCGCGTCGGAAATTAAAACGAGGCAATGAGGGGGTCTGGGACTATATAAGCGACCGCGCACACATTGTCGTTGTTACTGACTGTTTGGCTACTGAGAGACGTGTGTCACTGATTTGTAGGGGTTTTCAGTTTTTATTTTACATTTTATATACTTGAGCTTAGGGCAAATTTCACAGTTAGGAGACACATTTTACTATTTTTTTATTATTTTATCGACTGGATCATGAGAAAAGAGAAAGGAGGGAAGAGAGGAAGGAAAAAGATGGATGAGAGGGAGAAGGAAAGTGAAGTAGAGGAGAGGAGTGAAGTTATCACAGAAGAAGGAACTGAGAGGAGAGAGGAGGATGAGATTGATGAAGGTCCAGCTATTGGGGAAGCTGTGGCAGAAGAAGAAAAGAGGTGTGAGGAAGATCCGGAGTGCCATTCTTCAGCCAAGAGAGCCAGGGTGTGTGCCACTTTTACAGACAGTGATGAAGTTTCCATTGTAGAATTTGTCAAGCTGCACCCTGAACTGTATGACAAGGAACATTCACGTTTCCACGACAGGAACAGAAGAGAGGCTCTCTGGGCAGAAATATCTGCAGAACTTAAGCTCCAGCCCTTTGATGTGAGAAGGTGGTTTGAGTCCCAGCGAACCCGTTATGGAAAGCTGTCTAAGCTCCAATCTGGCCAAGCCCCGAGGGAGATGACCAAGAGACAGTCCTGGGTCTACCAACAGATGGGTTTTCTTAAAACCCACATCAGAAGAAAGGGGGCCAATAGAAGTTCAGGTTTTGAGGCCAGTCCAAATACCAGCAAGCAGGACAAATCACGTGGGTCAACTACTGACACAGAACACCTCGAGTCAAGTGTCCTGAGGGAGAGGAGTCAGTCCATCATTACATCAACACCCGTTTCAACTACAGACTCCAAGATTCTCGAACACTTTGAGCAGATGAGGACACTTATCTCAGGTTTTCTGCATGAGAAGTCAGACAGGCAGCCCTTCTTTGACTACGTGGCATCAGAGGCCGAAAAGATGACTCAAGAAGAATTTGAAGAATTAAAGGGCAAGATATTCAGAGATATCGAAAATATTAAGAGTAACCGCAGACGTCAGCCATTGCCCAGAAGATCAGCCACTGTTACCACGGAGTCCCAGAGGGTCGGCCTACTGCCAACAACCACTCCACAGGCGTCTAGTTCCACTCAAGCAGCAGCTAGCAGCAGTTTTGTGTACTATACACCAAGCCCCATTGGCTTCAGCAACCCGACATCTGTCCTAACTGTACAGGACGAAGGGAGCAGACACAATCTGAGTGGAATCTTAAGCCAGCTACCAGATCTGACATCAACACAGATCGTCGAGCAGCCTCAGCAGCAGCAGCAGCAACAACCGCAGCAGCAGCTCTTTACTATCACCACTTCAGCACCGCCTCAACAGCAGCAGCAGCCTCCTCAGTAGCCATCCAGTCAGGGCGGGTCTTTGACCTGCCAGGCCCTTTTCAGGGCCACCAAATCTTCCAAAAACAATTATTCAGCTACGTGTTCTTCCAATTCCCCTCCCAAAACACAAAAGTTCAGTACAAATACTTATCACAAGAAAAAAAAATTAAAGTCCAACACTTACACCACCCCAAACATGAAACAAATAACCCATGGTACTACACATAACCAAAAAGGCCACATAAAAAAATTAAAAATATCTCCCAATATGGCCATTAATCAGCCCATTTTTAGATTAAAATCCATGGGACAGTTTAAAATCTGTAATTGAAAAGTCCAACACTTACACCTTCCCTAGAGTTAAAAGGCATAATTACATACTTACCAACCCACAAACAGACAAACCCAATACCAAACATAACCCCCAAATAACAAACCCAGTACCAAACCTAACACCCAACTACCAAAAATAAACCCAACCCCAGTAACCACCAACCAACAAACACACAAACCCAAAAGTAAATAGAACCCATGCCAACGAACTGACAAACTATTTAGGAAACACAATCCCCCATTACTGAAAGCAAAACTAGTTCCATGGTTATATTTTCCACATTTTTGTGATTAGAAGTGAAGATTTAAAATTGAATATTTCCATAAAAACATTTCTGCTACAAATAAATTTCCCAGCCATGAACAAAAGAAATTGTTGAAATTATGATGTGGATTAGAAAATATATAAAAAAATAATTCAATTTAGGATGTTATGTGTGACTTTGTGTTTGGCTTTTGTTTGACACTGGGTTTGTCTGTTTGTTGGGTGAGTAAGTTGTGTTTGTCTGTTTGTCCGTCTGAACAAGTTATGTTTGGCACGGGGTTTGTCTGTTTCTCCGTCTGAACAAGTTATGTTTGGCATGGGGTTTGTCTGTTTGTCCGTCTGAACAAGTTATGTATGGCACGGGGTTTGTCTGTTTGTCCGTCTGAACAAGTTATGTTTGGCATGGGGTTTGTTTGTTTGTCTGTCTGAACAAGTTATGTTTGGCATGGGGTTTGTCTGTTTGTCCGTCTGTACAAGTTATGTTTGGCATGGGGTTTGTCTGTAGCAAGCATAGCTGATTAATTGTTTTTGGAATATTTGGTAGTCCTGAAAAGGACTGTTATATTTAGTCCTGAAAAGGACTGTTTACTGCAACAGGACTTATATTCTGCCATCTTGCCAGGCCACTGCTCCCTCATTATTGAAGTAGTCCTTCAGGTAATCCCTCTGTCTTTTGGCCTCTCTAGCAGGGTTTCTGTCTTGGCCACCACCAGCAGCACCACCAATCAATCCACAATCACCAGGCACATCATCATCATCATCCTCCCCAGGCTGCTGACCAGCAGGTTGACCTTGATACTGGCTTCTGAGTATGTTGTGCAGAACCACACAGGTCATGACCACTTCTCTAACTGTTTCTGGGGGTAGTTCAATGGTGGTCCTCATCACTCTGAATCTTGAAACCAGGATGCCAAAAGCGTTCTCCACAACTCTCCTGCCCCTTGATATTCTATAGTTGGCAATCCTTTCCTCCCTTGTTAACAGCCTTCTGCCATAGGGTTTCATGAGCCAGGTCTTCAGGGCAAAGGCATCATCTGCCAAAATGAAGTAGGGGACATCTGTACCACCCTGTGTTATAGGTGCTGGGTCAGGGAAGCCTATCCTGCCATCTTCAATCCTCCTCTTCAGCTGAGAGGCATTAAATATCTGGGCATCTGAGCAAGATCCTTCTGTACCCACATCCACCCATCTGAATTTGTACTGCCCATCTACCAAGGCCAACATCACAATGGAAAAGAACCCCTTGTAGTTGTGGTAGAGGGCTCCAGAGTTCTTGGGTTTCTTCAGGGCCACATGCTTGCCATCCAGGGCTCCCAGGGCATGTGGAAGATTCCACCTGATCCTGAATTCCCTCTCCAGTTCTTTCCACTCATCTGGGGTAGTAGGACATTTGAGGTACTCTCTGGTGAACTCATCCTGGATGGCCCTGCAGACCTCTGGTAAAAACTTGGAAATGGTGGATCTGCCAACCCTGAACTGACATGATAATGATGTGTATGACTCTCCAGTGGCCAGATATCTGATGGTGAGGGCTAACTTCTCCCCAACACTGATAGGAGCTCTGTAGTTGGTGGCCTGCCTGCCTGCCTGGTCTTCATCATTTCAAAGAATTCTGGGGTCATCCTCATGTAGTTGGTGAATCCTGGAACATCTGTGGCATAAAGATCAGCCATAATGTTGTGGTAGGCCCCCCTCTCCTCTCTCTGCAGTAGCCATGGCCTGACCCACATGTTGTGCCTTCTTCTAGGTCTCTGTATGGGTGCTGGTGGTGGTGGTGGTGGTGCTGGTGGTGGTTGCTGTGCTTGACGTAAAAAATGGAAATACATGATTATTTGTAACTGAATAAAAACCAAAAAAGCCCTAAGTTGTTGTTGAATCTGTCTTCCATTAAAAGGTGGCATCCTGCTGTGTTCCTAGAAAAGCAATGATGATTAGATCGCGAATTTTATATATATATACCCAGAAAATCCAGCAACTTTGCAAAACAATAATCGGGGATCCTGGTCTGGGGTGGCCTGAGGAGGCCTGAGGACGCCGGTAGTTAATCGTGTGTTAGTCGGCTCTTAGTCCCAGGAGGCCTGAGATCGTGGTTGAAACCGACCAGAAAACTGGCTTAGTCGGTTCTTAGTCCCAGACCAGTCGGGGACTGTCTGCGGCCGCCTGAGGCGTCCTGAGGTGTCCTGAGGCGTCCTGGGGACGATCTGTTCTTAATCCCAGACTTCAGTACCGACCCAGTATTCCCGCCCATTTTTGTCTTTTTTCCACCGACTGTGCACGATTAAGGGTCGCCGACAGGATCGGGGCTTAATCTTTTGGTGGAACAGGGGCATTAATTATATGTGTGTTAAACATAATATAAATCATAATTACTCATATTTAATGATTTACCTAAAGTAATTCAGTTAGAAAGTTACTGCTGGAAGGATCTTTTCAGCAATCCCCTAACAGTTCAAATCTGAACTTGTTACCATGCCAACAAAAGAGGATCAAGGAGGAGTCAAAAATCCTACCTCAGGGGAATGAATGTAACTTTATCCTAGCCTCTGACGAGATGATGACACACTAGTCTAATCGAAATACAGTCATTCACCAAATGCATGTTTTAGGCAGTTTAGACAATGGTGTGGTGCATATTGTCTGGTTCAATTGTGTTTTGATTCTATAAACTGGTGGTATGCATGATTTTAAGGTGACAACAATATTTTTGTGTTAGCAGTAGCAGTGATAGGCGTCATATATGGTCAGCATTATTGTTGCACTTCTGTTCTGGAAAGAACTTCCATGAATATGTAACTGGTCATAGAGATGTGATTTATGTTAAGGTGACCTTACACAAAAATTTACTCACTTTATGTTTACAATTTCAAAGAATATCCCGATAAATATGCAGTAGATTCTTGATGTGCTTTTTTCTTGGTATAAAAAGCCTTGAATAGAACCATAAAATAATAACAATAAAATAGTAATAAAACCTTAATACTCATCTCAGAAAATGCAAATATTTTAGTCAGACTTCTAAAACATGGTTGAAAATTCAAATATAAATTATGAGGATATACTTTGTCATCTTATTTCATATATGGAGCTATTAAGGTTATGAAAAAGTACAGAGCCATGGTAAGTCATATTTTAATAAAAGGCTTACGAGTTGAAAACGAACCCATATACAGTTACTTGTACTTGACAGTTAGCATATAAAAGAAACATGAACTAAGGCTATATTCCCCTTCCAAATATGTAACATAACTTACAAAATAAATTTGTACTTTGTCAGTTGAAAGTTATGGCACGTATTTGGACAAACGGTTGCCTACCGTATGATACACAGGTTCCTCATTCAAGTGCTTTGCATGCGAGTTCCTTCATTTGGTCCCATATGTATCCCATATGTAGACTCTCCTCAATGTGCATTTGCATGTACTCATTGTACACTGCACCCCTCAGATTGGTTATTGTTAAATACAAAAGAATAAAGTTTCATTTTTTTCCAGATTAAACCCAAGTTTAAGTCCTGGATAAGGCATTGTTTAACTGTTTTGGTTTTGTTGCGACTCAGAATCCCCTTTGAATAGAGGAGATTAAGTGCTATAAAAAGTCCAATTAGAATTCGATTTGATCATAGTTGCGATTCTGCGAATGTAGCTTGCCACTGAAAGTGATTGTAGCTTGCCTCATTTAGCTCGCACCCTGTTATCAGTAAGTAGAAATTGGAAATGTAGCTGATAGCTTAGCTATACAGATGTATGTGACAGTGCATTTATGAAAATATGTTCAGTAATATCCCATTGACTTACATTTTATGTAGCCTATGCATTGTGATGGTATGGCTTTTGTGTGTTCTCAGCTTTATTTTTTATAGTGTGCTACTTGACTTATATTTATGTACCTTATGTATGGGTATATGTATGTGTGACTGTTAGGCTTGAATATGAATGTCTGCCTTTCATGAGCTTTTGCAGTTTGCCATATGGAAATGATTGGACCTATTGATCATAGTTGAGAAACTGCATCAAAGATCAATTCCCTATCACATCCGGTACCTCCAGTCACTACCCCTTACACTACTTATAATGCAATAGAGCATCGTAGTCATAGTAAATTCACTGGACATCCTGTCTTGTTCTCCACTGATTCTTCCTTTGTTGAAGAATATTTTTTGCAGATCACATTCATTCTACACTACCTGTAGTTAATTTGCTGGTCATTTTCGAATATCGTCAAATATATTTACCAGTTTGTTGGATATTCTCAGTGTAATTGGGTTTGTCACGGTATAATCTCAGGACATTAACAGAATGTCATAGAATATCATAGAAGCATGAAGATCTTTTTTATCCCGTGACCACACTTTCCCTCCTTTTTAAGGGAATTCTGGAGTATATATGAAATTTCATGTATTCTTTTTTTATTCGCTGAGATGATCATAGCACCCTTAGTGTTTGACCTGGGCATAACATTGAATAGTTACACTCTGCTGTTTAGGGGGATGCATAAGGTCTAAAGGACCATATTGACCTAGTAACTAGCCAGTATTTCACTATCTTTAAAAAAGTCTAAAGTAACTGAGCATGACTTAATAATTATGCTTCTCTGCTTTTTGGTATAATGTGCCTTAGAGTGTGTCCTTAGCTAAAGATTAAGTGCTATAAAAGTCCCATTAATTAGAATTGACTAAGCTTTATGATAATCATTTGGTTGCTTTAGTCTTTAGTAGGTTAACTAAAGTTTGATAAACGCGGCTACTAATTCTATTTCCCCCATTTGTCACACCATTACAAGACAACATAATTGGAACAGTGTGACCATTGTCTAAGGTGAAAAAACTGCCTAGGGCACACTATTCTTGTCAATACAAAGACTACACATATTAGATTGTTAGACTGTGAGTAGCATTGTGTCAACAGCCACTTAGTGAATTTTACTCTGTTTGGTCTATTACTTCAAGATCTAATGTTCTTCATTTTCTGAATGCAGTTGTCTCGCAATGTTGTCTGATATTTTACCATTTGTGTTACTTTATTTACGTTTATACAAAGGGAATTTCTGTGACAGACTTCCATATATTCATTTGAACAAGCGTTAGCATTGTTGGATCAGCCAATATTTCTTACACAACTGTTGATTGAATTGAATGTCTACCCTGGTTACTATTTGGGCTATCGTTTTGTATCATTGTTAATATTTGATGCTACAATTCTAATTATTCATTATAGCACTAATCTAACCTATATAAAATAGACATAAGTTAGTTCATTTATATTACTGAAGTTCCTGATTTAAGAATACATAGCATTACCCTTAAGTCATGAACCTGAAAACCCCTTGAACCTGTGATCACACATGTACACAGGTACAGAACCTGTTCAGAACCGGGGGTTCACCAGAAAACCCCTAAAGTACTTCAGGGACCATAGCCTGAAGCTAGGAACCTGAAAACCCCTTGAACCAGTAAACCACACAGGTACACAGGTACAAAACCTGTTCAGAACCGGGGGTTCACCAGAAAATCCCTAAAGTACTTCAGGGATCATAAACTTAGATAATTCATGCTTCTAATGAGACTGAAATATTATATGGACTGTCTAAATACAATTAACCTATAATTAATTATATCAGGCATTGATTCACTTTATTCTTGCCTAGTTTGTCATAAGCAGGAAGCAGATTTTCTTAGTTTCTCTGCTATGAGTGCTTCTTCAACAACTGCTAGACAAACTGAATTCTGTGAATCCGTATACCGAATCATTGTCACCCCTGAACTAACCAGTGGTTGTGTCACACCCATCCCTAGAAACAGGATCTCTGATGGGTACACCCAACACCCTAAAAGAAGAAATTCCTTGCCACAACAATTAGAGTAATGGATGGGAATTAGCACAAAACAATATCCCAATAGAGCTGATTTTTAATAAATTGTACTAGGGATCCTATAATCAAAATTGCTTAGTGAAGAGCAATTAGAAAATGCAAATGTCATACATGTAATCACCTGTACTAAGTGTCAAATGCACTAATAAAGAGGATTTATGAACATAAACCATCTGTTCAACATGATGGACAATCACACATTTATCACACAATTACAAGAATGACGGACACAAACACATATACTTGTAGTTCTCTATGCTAGAGTTTTGTGCACCAAAAGTTGAAGCATCCAACACTTCCAAACGAAAGTGAAATGAGTTGTGCTGGATATTCAAATTACACTCCTTGGCACCTATTGGCTTCAACCAGTTAGAGTGATTCTTAATGGTTATTATCCTGATTATAATGCACTCAATAATCAACCCTTTTCTTTCTTTTATGCCCCTGTTCCACCAAAGCATTAAGCACAGATTCGTCCTGAGACCCTTAATCATTGAGAGTCGGTGAACAAAACATGAATAATGGGTGGGGCAATGGAATCCAGATCCAGGTCTGGGATCAAACCGAGACCGTCCCGTCACCTATCTAAGGATAGGTGCTGTTTTGAAATAGAAAGCCTTGTTACATCATATAAACTTCCAAAAGACTACTTCAGTAAGGTGTTCTGTATAATTATACTTTATTTACAGCCATTTCAAATTTTGAAGTGGAGAAAAGTTTATAGTTTAAGTCCTCTTTACAAAATTTAAGCCCACTATCCAAGACTTAAATTAAAGTTACGTCCACTGAATTAGCAATTTCATGGACTTAGCTGCTGTTTGAAATAAGCTAAGTCTAAGACTACGGACTTAACATTCTGTTCACAAAATTTAAGATCAAAGTTTTAAATTTAAGTCTATTCTGGACTTAACTCTCTTAGTGAAATCTTCCCCAGTCGAATCTGGAATACTGTGAAAGGATATAAACGGAATAATGTTAAGGCGGTCAAGGATATACATGATGTTAGAGTAGTTGTGACTAATAATACCAGGATTGAGTTCAGTACAAACACTTTGGGTCGTAAATCTTGTATATACCTCTATTTATTTATGAGTGTTCTAATTACTGTGAGGAAAGAATACATGCAGGAATTAAAATTTTTGGTTTTATTGAATTTTTGCCAGTGATTAAATTAGCCCTACACAAGAAAAAGAGAAATTAAAACAGTTTCAGAAAACATAAGTAAATAAAGGTGAGGCAATACAAAGTAGCTCATGGTTCTTGCCTACTTTCAATGTGAAACACAGAATCAGGGCTGAGTTCAAAATTAAATAACATATATAACATCACAGGAAATGCTTGTCAGTAATTCAGTATTTATTCAGGGATCAATGTCTGTGTGAAAAGCATAAAGAACACTCTAAAATATTTTTGTTGTCGTTTAGACCCACTCCACGCATACTACGTCCGCTGTGGCTTTTGAGTACAATAATTGTTAAATCATTTTAAAAACTACAAAACTTTAATATATCTATTCCTCTTCTTAGTTCCCACTTCATATTTTCATCGAAATCGGTCCACAACTTTTTTTGTTAATTAACAAACAAAGGCTATCAGTTACACATACCTCCTAGAACAAATGTCAAAATCAGCTTACTACATGCCAGGAATGTAACAAGAGGAATACAATAGAAATGCTCCCCCAATTTTATGATGTACTAACACTATAAGGCCCAAGCAGACTGAAAAGCCAGTCGCCATGCTACCTCTGCTGAAATACACCACATATTCCGAAACTGTATGAAAGTCCCTGAACTCTCATATTTCCATTTCTTAGTTGAACAGGAGCATCATTCACATTATCTTTTTCCACAGTAACTTGGCAAGTTAATATTGGGATAAAAATCCACACCCTGTCCATCTATTATTATAGACAACACAACTCGTCTGTCCCAATACTCTCCTGGTCATTAAATGGGACATAAAACCAGAATTTTGACTTTCACTTCACTCTGGTGAGCTCCCCATTCAACAGAAAGCAATCTTGGATGAAAGAAGAAAGGAAAATTGAGTGCTCTTCGTGAAATGAATAAATGACTTTGTACTTACTATATTTTGCAATATCACATCCTCTTTGATATCCTTCTATTGTCCTTTGGCCAGAGGTCTGCAATACCATAACGAAACATGTCGTAAAGAACAATGTATAACCCTTCATTGTGTCTGATATATATCCAGTTCTGTAATTCAGTGATTTTATTACTACACCCAAATACTGAAGGATTTAGAGTTCTAGAGTTCTTCACCTGTTGCAAGTACATTTATGGTAATATAATTTGAGGTATATTTGGATTATAAATACAATAGAGCAACTATCCTGCATGACAGATTCAAAACCAGAAGGCACTTGTACAGTGCAGGTCTCCTCCAGAGTGTTGGGGGGGGGGGGGGGACATTTTTATTTCTTTCTTTTTTTTTGGCACGAAAATTTCAAAAATATCCTTCCATTATAACATTATATGAATGCATCACAGGGACATTTTATTGTACATCTTTATACTTGATAAATGGATATGTCTAATGAGGGATGTTTTAATTTTATAATGCACCATTTTGAAAGAAAGCATGAAAATAAGTCTACACTTAAAGAAAGAATCTTAAAAGGTTCCATATAGAAGCACCACTGAACATAATATCTTGATATTTGACTTGAAATTCCTTCAACCATTTCTCAGTGGATTTTTTTCATATGTAGAGGTTTCTGCAATAATATCTGTCTAATGAAATACACATTCGTGAGGTGCATAGTTTCAGAAATATTTTTAAAAGTGTGGTACTTGTCAATGACTTTGTAGCCCCCTAATAAGGTATAAAAGTGGCGCCAATAAATACAAAAGCAACACCCACATCTGTATGTTTCCTTGTTCACGTCACACTTACCATGCGGTAGATATTAAATCTGAGTGTGCGATGACTGGTTCACACTTCTCCGGTCAGACACTCTAAGTGAGTAACACAGTCATGAAGGACCACAGAATCGGTCCAAGGTATAGGCATATGTGGCCCAAATGACCACTTCAAATGTATGTATTTTTAGTGATGATGATTTACCATTCTTGGTTAATTAGGATATTACAACATTTACAAATTCTCTGTCAATACCAAAACAATAACTGTCTCTAATGTAAATCTGGAATGGTTTGAGCGATCACATTTTAAAGATAAAACATTAAATTATTGAAGAACATGCCCATATCTTTCTAAGTCTTTTAAGTATTTTATGACTTATATTCATAGTACCCTTATTTTACACAAATAAGCTTTTTAAGCCTCTTCATCCAGCCACACAGCTTTTGTCGCCGCTCTTCCACGACTACTGGTCGTGGTACTATTTCTTTGGCCTTCCCCATTACATTTCTTTGCCATTCTGTGTTATTCCGTCTCTTTCTGTGACGCCAGTCAAGACACACGTTTGCTGCAATGTTACTATATCATTACTTTATCACCACAGCATCAGTTTTCTATTTCTTTGGCAGCAAAACCATAGCTAGAGGTACTGAACGTGGTTACAAAGGTGACACAGGAACCTGCTTTTGTTTTGTATGCTGTTTAAATTATTACAGGAAATTCCATTTGTAGTGGAACCAGACATTAAGACTTCATTGCCAAAAAGAAGTTTTCAACTAATCTATGTGTAATTTCCTTTATCCGGAAAAGAAGAGACTTCAGAGAAGTGGCGTTTTGAACAACTGCATCTGGTATTTCTAGACGTGGTGTATGGATGGAGTTTGGGTTTCTTTACTAAGGTATACTAGTTAGACATGTTTCATTGTACCATGATTCTTATGTTACAAATTATCGTGGAGATGAAATGAACAAGCTCCATGACTAAAGTAAACATTTTAACAAACTGATGGCCCCATTACTCTTGGCTTAGTTGGACCTTAATCTTTGTCGCAGTTGATGTACTGCCTCAAGAACTCCTTAAGTGTGGCCTCTTGCTCAATGGGAGTATAGTTTGATGCATGTCCATGCAGTCCATTTATACCCCCTAATAATGGTACACTCCCTCCTTTTTCAGCCCCCTTTTTTCGCTCACCTCAAAAAGTAGTTCTGGAAAGCCTGGGACATAAGCATATTAAAAAAGAAACCCAATAAAATGTAAACAGCCACATTAAGTAAAGTTTTATCACTCTTCAGATATAATACGTCTGGTGTTTGAGAAAACAATCAACAACCGCTTCTTGGGATAATGTTACAATAATGAAATAGATTTCTTGTCGAACAACTATGTACAACGTACACGTATCACATCAGTCCACAAATATATCAACAATTAACTGAATATAAAACCCCGACGGGCGACCCTTCCATTGTCTCAACTCTCCATTATTTTTGTATAATGGAGAGTTAACACTACATTATTTTCTCACAGTGGATTGTGGTTCATTTCAATGGCCAGTCTACCAAGAACAAAAGGGTACTCAGTATTTGCCAGTTATCCTCAGCACAATGCATTCAATATTGAAATGTTTTCACAACTTCTTTCATATTAATTAGGTCAGTGTATACATTTACAAAGTCTTTTCAATTCTAAATGACATTCAGTGTTCATAGAAAAATACTTCATGGAAAAATGCTACCTTGAAAAAATACCTCCTGACAAATACAAAACAGGCAATTTAATTTGTAAAGTTGAATATTTTTTAATTCTTTGCATTTCTTTACAATCTGACCTTACAATAATCTTCTGTGAAGTGAATCAAAGGAGCAGCTAACTTTCAAACAAACTCACTGTGAAAATTTAACTCAACATACTATATTAAAAGGAGTGTTTTTAGTGGCTCAAAGTTTACTCAGGTAGAATGAGAAAAGAAGCATAGTGCAAAAATGCAGTTCTGAAATGCATTACTGCTGGGTTTAAATTTAGTTTAAATTTTCAATGTTATTAAGTTTAAAATAAAGATTCTAATTTATCTTATTACAGTTTGTTATATACTTTTAAAATGATACACTGTTTGTGGTTCAAATGAATTTTGTTCTTAATGTTGTGGATTAATTTTCATAGTAGGTATTACTGAAATACAACATGTGGAGTAGGCATTCTGTCTATGAGGGTTTTTTCCAGGAGACAATCTTTCCAGGAGGCTTTTCCCTTGATTCCAAATTAAGAGACAAAGAAGCACACAAAATAAAAATCTTGAGAAACCTAAAAGCTTCAACACAAACTAAAACGTGTAAGTAATTCTCCAGTTTCTAATACTTCCAATGCCTGAAACACAAAAATACAGTCTTAAAATAAGCATAGATTAATAAAGTAACATGAAACACTCACCAAAACAAATTACCCATAGCATTGTTAAATAAGCAGTTTAATTTTTTTTCTGGAAAGTGCTTTCTGTAAGTCACAGGTCCACATTTTATCGATTATCATTATCCATGGTTAAATTTTGTGGCAGTCAGATTATATTAAAACTTTTCAATCTTTATCCAAAATATTTTTGGAAAACCAGTGGTACACATGGTGAATCAATGTTGATTGTGCATTGAGATAAAAAAACAGCCATAGAACTAATTTAGTGAAAGCCCCATATGGTATGGACACCAAAGAAAACATTGCAAAGATTATTTACGTTGATTATTTGGTACAAGGTGTTGAATTAATAAATTGGTTTTAATTTACAGGGTTTTATAATAGATAATTGCCTCGTGGCACTTCCATTGTGCAAACTTAATGACCCTTCGGCCCTTTCAGAGCCTCAGGCCATTAAGTTTACATAATGGAGCGCCACTTGGCCATTATCTATATATTAACTTGCATAATATCCTCATTTCTGTCCTAGGTTGAACAGCCTGCAGTGAACATTCCAGGTCCACTAGAGCATGACGGTCAGCCATTATAGCCCTTGAATTACGATTTCTTTTGTATCTGACACACACTGGCTTAACATGTTTATATACATATTTAGTGCAGTTAACTTTGACTCCAGATTGTCTTCCTTTGTTTGCCATAGTCGGATTAGGCCATAATAAGAAAAACATCCACTTAAAGGTAACTAAAAGGAATAAAGAAAATTCTTAAAATTGCACACTTGTCAACAAGTTTCTTTAACACAAGAAGCGTAAATTAAAAGTGAGGAATTATGAAGAAATGGTAAGGAGGTAAACAAATTGGTGGGAAAGGATAAAACATAATTCACTCTCTACCTGCCAGGTGAGAAGAAAGTTGTTTACACAGTGATAACAATTGGTTGTTTCAGTGAGTAAATGACCCCTGCCTTCAACTCAGATGTATTGAGACGCATTACTAACGGTTTTTCAATGGAAAAGACCCTCACTTTGTTTCTAATGAATTTATTGTGGATCGCTGCTTTTTTGTATGACATACTTCAGAGTCTGTCTTTAAGATAGAGATTAAGTACTATGTACATTTGGAAATCAAATTAATTTTTAAGGTTAAATTATATATTATTTTATATTACAGAACAAAATATCAAGCCATACACAGTAAAACTTAAAAGAAATCTCTTCTTCAGCACACATTACCACTTTGCAAATGAGTGTGCAACTTTCGGTATAAAATATTATTCCATGCTGTGACTACACATAAAATACTTAATTAAATATTGGATTTCTTTCAAATTGTTCAGTTTATCAATATGTAAACACACATTAGCAATGCAAAATAAAGAAAAAACTTTTGGTTTGAAAAGAATGACTTGTGGAGTAATAAACATAACACAAGAACAGCTGTCAGTTTGAAAGATGTACAATCAGGCTATAATATTCCAGATGGTATTAATTTCAATCACCTTGTGAGTTGCAATAATTTGTATATCTCCCTGTACAAAATTAGTTTGTGAAAAAACCTTTGTGTATCAAAAATGTGGATAAGAAAGAATGATTTAAGAAATCATATGTTATTCAGGTCCTAGAAATTAATAATCTTCGTGGATCTTCCAGGACTCCCAAAACCATATTAGCCTCTTGGCCATTAGAACATTAACACATAATTGTTTGAGATACATGTTTGACGACAAGGTATATTTTAGAGTATTATTGTCTAGTGACTTTGGAAAAGTTCAACTGTTTCTTTATAATTCTTCACAAGTTTCAAAAGCGGCAGCCTCCCTTTTAACCAACATCATTCTAGTATTTTTCTGCTTAGACTTGGAGCTGTCATTTTTTTTAACATTGGTAGGAATTTAGACTTTTAAACCCTGTCTTTAACTGTTTTTAATGGAAGTATATAAAATATCCTCAAATCTAGCTTCCTTTATATTTTTTTATTTATTTGGGGTTTTACGTTGCTTTCAACACTATACAGGTCATATATTGACGGGTAGTTGGAAGGGCAGAGGAAACCAGTACATACAGTTTGTCAGGGTTCTGTACTGTCAACCAACAGCAAGCAACTACCAGCTTTCCCACTTGAGGCCATGCTGGGAACCGAACCCTGGCCTCAGAGATGGGGAGCGAGAGTGTTACCACTCTGCCACCGTGGTCCCTCTAGCTTCCTTTAATGTATATAGAAATACTCAAATCGAATCTGCAAACTGCCACTTGACAATAAAACATTTGTTTTAGGAAAATAACAAAGAATGTTCTGAGTGCACAGGAACACCAAGATAAACCACTTGATTAAAACTGATTAAAACAAATTGATTAAAGCTCATTGGATGTATTGGTCCAAGCCTTTTAACTGGATGTCTGTTTTATATCAGATGTATTAGAAACAAATATGTTGCCTTTTGATTTTTGATTTGTGATTGTAGGTTTTTTTCACTTTTTAAATTTAGTCACAAGTTTTCCTTTTAACATATAAAAGCTACAAGATCATGGAAGACCACATTAATTTGTCTTTTGTCTCCCCTGTCTGTAGTAAAACAATGAAAATTGTAGCGCAGGTACCTGTAAAGCAACAAATAGATAAGGATTCACAGTTATGGCTGCATCCAAACCAGTATGGGCTTCATTAAAGGTAGAATAACCGTGAATTGATCTTCATTTTTTGTCATTATTTTTCAACCATCTTATTACAGTCGCCATCAATAGTGTGTGTCCTTCAACTGTCATAGATATTCATAAAATTACCTTCATCATTAATAGGCATGCAACCATACAAGGGTCAGCTTAAATCATAGCTTTAACATAATATAACTTGCGAAGCATTGGTTATACCGTACATTCTTTGTTAACTGACCAAGAAGTCATAAGTAGTATAGGAGGCTGTATGGTCACACAAATAGTCACACAATCTACGTGGTCCCCCCTGGGGGTTGTATAGATTTTTGTGACCAGCAGTCACGGCCCATCTGTGTGAGGAGGGGGATATGGGGGAGTTGGGGGGTTTACTTAATGCAGGGTGTTAATTATCTGTGAAAATTAGGTTGAAATGGAATACATTTATTGGAAGGAAGTACATAAAATATTCATAGCATCACCAACAAATAAACAACATTTAAAGCTACATGAAGGCAAATAAAATCATGCCAAACAGCTAAAGTAAAATAAAACCAGCAAACATCCAAGGACCTTTAAAAACTAGTAAACAACTTTGGAATGTTTAAGCATCTACATATTTATAGCAACAAATAAGGGACATTTAAAACTACAAATTATCATAAATATGAAACATCCAAAAAAGTTAAGACATTTAATCCCATACAAATTTGTAAGGACATTTAAAAACGAAATAGTCATGAAAGGTAAAATGATTATATGGTCCATTAGCCACTGAATGACTATAGTGTTTGCTACTTTTCATATTTTCAAAAATAAAAGCATCATAAAAATTCCTGGATTTCCATTGGGGTGACTATAATTCCAGCAATCCGATTGGCGTGACTATAAATCAGCGTTGTATAGATTTTTGTGACCAGCAGTCACGGCCCATCTGTGTGAGGAGGGGGGATATGGGGGACTTGGGGGGTTTACTTAATGCCAGGGGTGTGTTAATTATCTGTGAAAATGAGGCTGAAATGGAATACATTTATTGGAATGAAGTACATAAAATATTCAGAGCATCACCAACAAATAAACAACATTTAAAGCTACATTAAATAAAATCATGCAAACAGCTAAAGGTAAAATAAAACTAGCAAACAAGGACCTTTAAAAAAACTAGTAAACAACTGGAATATTTAAGCATCTACATATTTATAGCAACAAATAAGGGACATTTTACAGCTATATACAGATCTATGATAACACTAAAGAAATGAAACACACTTAGGACATACAAATTTGTAACAAAACATGCAAACAACAAGGATTATTTAATCATCTACACATTCATAGCAACAAATAAGGGACATTTAAAACATCCAAAATAGTTAAGACATTTAAACCCATAAAATTTGTAAGGACATTTAAAAACATGTAACTAGAATTTATTTAAACATCTACTAATTCAAAGTAAACAAGAAAATTAAAACTGCACACATGTGAAAAGTCAATCTTTTTTTCCACATCACAAAACCAATTAAAGACACCTGGTCATAGTTACAATCTTTGAGGGTTTACCTACAACATTAGCTCCCTTTTAAAAGTTATATATTACACAATCTACCACTTAAAGCATGTCCATACAGAAGCACACACACACACACACACACACCAACTCATTATTCTATTAGCTAAATTAACACATCATAAAATACCATGTCAACCCCAATTCCTGAATTATCAATAAAGCACAATATACAAATTCCCCAAACAAGTCATAATTACACCCCTATTTACACCTCACTTTCAATGTTCTGCTGTTGTCTTTCCTTTCTCCAGGCTGTCATTCTGAAATTGTATCTGTCAGGTTTTTTCAGCCATTTTTTTCTCTTCTTTTTCTCTGAAATACCATAACAATACATAGATGTTAAAAACTTATTTATATACTAAAGTACATGCTATAATATGTTCTATATTTACTACATATGTAAAGCCAACTTATATGCTTAAATTACTATAAATTAATCCAATTTATTACTAATGAAAAAAAAAAAAAAACACTTTACAATTCAATTTTATATTGTTCAAAGAGCAGAATAATAAATACATATCTTTACATATGCCTAAGATTATCCAAAATATCTTTCTAGCATATTGCTCCAACTGACCTTTGTTTTCCACCCTTTCTGCTTCTTCTGTGTGTTTTCTATTTTCCCTATCCTCCTCAGCTTGATCGAAGTCAAATCCCCCTAGTCTCATCATATATGCCATCCTTTCTTCCCTAATTCTTAAATATCTTTTAATCAGTCTTTGTCTAACTAGTAAAATACTCACAACACTAAAAATTATCCCACCTATAATCAACAGAGCCACTGTAATATCAAAAGTCCTTTTTTTTACCCATTTCTGTACACTTTTCGATGTTACCCCTTTTGATTTTAAACCATTCACATCACTACTACTACTTCTGTCACTACAAGCTCCAATAACCCTCACAAAGTACAAACTATTACAATCCAAAACATTGCTTTCTACAAAGCTGACTCTTTCTAATTTGCCAAAAGTTTCAGTGATCCATTGCAATCCAACCAAACTATTCTTCAACTCTATTTCTCTTGCCAGACCACTATTTTTGAAGAAATCCTTTTCATTGACATCTCTACAAAAAAGTTTTACATTTTCTTCTTGGCAAATGCATTTTTCATGACACCACATCAAACCCCTGGTAATAACCAAAACCCAAAAGACTGATAATACTTTGATGAACATTTTGACAAATTTCTAGTGAACTCTCATTAAGCTCCACTGTATATATATACCCACAGAAACATATAGACACAAAGACATACACATACCATTGTTTTGGGAAGCCATATCTTAATGCATGAATAGTATTATGGCAAGAAATAGATTTTTTAAGTAGAAGAAGGTATCTATAATGAGAAGCCACTCTTTTATAAGAAAGGGGTATTAATAAAGCCTAAAAAAGAAAACAGAATTGAAATAGCAAATAATAACATAAGCCCCTCTATGTCAAGAAGCCATGTCCATTTCCACAACAGAGCCATTTTTACTGATATTCCAATGTACCCCTAATCCCTTCATTTCAAGAAACCATCCCTCATAACACCTGATGAATAAACAATGAAGCTTATGTTCTAAAGGAAATGGATGTGTCTTTTTAATTGATCCTTGCAACACCTATTCTATACCCCAAATATTTAACTTTACCATTATTCTTTTGTACTCATTGCCCCATTGTCTCCCCAGATTATCAGCATTGTCTTACACTCTACCCATACTGCTATATATTGAGATCTAATTTCACTCAGGTTATTCATTTGATTTAAATTGGCTATCATTATGTTTTGGAAATTATTTTTGATCACACTCTGTATTTACATCTCAGTATACTGTATGTGTCCTGAGAAATGTGTTTGTGGAAAAGGCCAGATATCATGTCTACAGTTGGAAACATCTGATCAGCTGAAACTAAGCAATGATGAAAGTAAAGGGATACAGAAATTGGTCTTAAGGGACAGTGCATTTCAACTGGACAAAATTCAAAAGGTCTTTCCCAATCTACAAGAGATATCACTGATGAAATCAAAATTAATAACCGATGAAACTCAGTCAATAGATATTGAAAAAGAAACATCATTCTTATTTTACACTTGGTGCATGCTTCCAATTTTTCTCATAGCCTTTCTACAGGCCCATCAACAAGAAATTCGCAATGTCATTCATCACATGCAATTCATTCATATGTGTGTTCAAATGTGTATAAGGACCATAGAGGGTATTGCAAAGACTGTCCACTTTATGTACAAAGTACTGAACATCTTGAATCTTGCTATAGGTAAGAAACACCATTAATTCACCTCCCATTTGTAGCAATTAATTGAAATATTACCAACTGATGTAATACTTTTTCCATTAATCCATTCCATTTTTATAATATATCACACCAGGAACAATGTAGAAACAACTGTATTATAACACTGAATTATAGAGGTATAATTTTTACACTAAAAATCTTATTATTGTAAGATATATCGCATATTCTATACTTATCTTCAGGGATGATGGTGAGGACATTGGAAAGGACCTATCGGCGCCAGTTTATGGAGCAACCGCTTCCAGGCAGACCACCAGCACTACAAGATGGACCAGTAGCTAGAGGAGATAGGCCACCAGCCGGACAGGACAGAGGACCGCCTAGACAAGAAAGAAGAGTCTATAACCTCAGACAGACAACTCAGAGACAGCACCATTACCATTATACAAATTGAAGATGTTATTTTATCGTTTTACAAGTTCTATGTGCTGTATTATATATTAGGGACACTCAGTAACACATTTTAACCATAATTTCTTCTTCTAATCTCACCAAAGTTTTATTTAATATAGATATCAATGTAGCACTAACCAATATATATTTTATAAATTGTATTTTATATGTAAGTTTATATGTCATTAATTTGAAATAAAGGTTTATATGATATAGCTGTCTATCTTCTGCTACATATTCAGTATATCTCAACACTAATGTTAGGATTCATTTCCTCACAATTTCTTAAAAATTGAAAGACTTCTGCATTGATACTATGACTGGGCTTTGAGACTTTGGGCTTTACGACTCATTTGGTCATAAAAGGTATTATTATACAACATAGGGTTTTTGACTATGGGCTTTACGACTCATTCGGTCACAAAAGGTATTATGGTACAACGTAGGGTTTTTGACTTTGGGCTTTATGACTCATTTGGTCATAAAAGGTAATATGGTACAACGTAGGGTTTTTGACTTTGGGCTTTACGACTCATTTGGTCATAAAAGGTATTATGGTACAACGTGGGGGTTTTGACTTTGGGCTTTACGACTCATTTGGTCACCCTTTTGTGGAGGGAAAAAACAGCTATTAGCTTTCCACAAAGTGGAAATTTCCAGAAGCCACCACGAGGAGGTTAGCTGTTACGGCTTCCATAATTTAGAATCCAAATTTTTTTCCCCAATTTTTGAAACCAAAAAATAATTCATAACCCCGCCTCATAAATGTTTACTCATTTATGGGCTCTTCTCCCCCTCCCAGGACACGCTCTCCTCCAGCTGAAAATATAAAAAAGAAACATTACTTGTTATAAAAAACATATCTTTCCAAAATTTCAAAAAGAAAATATAAAAAACAATGCTATAAAAACCGTATATTCCCAAATTTTAAATATTATTTCTACAGTAAGATCCTTATAATCCCATTTTTATCCTAAGCTAAAGTACCACACTGAATCAAAAAATACTTACAAATAGTTCCTTTTTCACTGGCTCATCCATGAGCCAGTAAGTTTTTAGGAGCGCTTGCTCCAAAATATCACTGGTCGTATTCATAGTGTTTGTGTCAAGCCCTCTAAGGGCTTTCAACAAGAGTTGAGCTATTCTGAAAAAAAAAGAAAATAGCCCAATGTTCATCCATATATATATATATATATATATACATGTATATATATACATATATTTGACAAATACTATTTTTTTCTTTATAATAAAACTTCCTTAGAAATACTTACTCATTTTTTTGTCCTACATAGGACAATTTACCCTTAGGGGCTTTACTGCTTGTAGGCGTATCCATCTTTGTAAATGTATAAATAAATCCAAATACATGATTGCACCACTATTTATAACCCTCCAAGAAACCATATTTTAGCCCCTCCCACCACTCTCCCTTAATTTCAGACAGATGGCCACTCATGGTTCTAGACTCATTGACCAATTTGGTCAAGCAAATATGGCCATATAGGGAGTAATTAAGGTCCCATAACAAACCACAAAGTGCTAGCATAATGGGAATATATGAATAATTAAATCTAGTAACAAACCAATAACTGATATTGCTGATACAAGCAATGTAATATTTATTACTGCAAAAAACAAAACATTGATATTTTTAAAAATATCTGCACTGATGAAATCCTGAAATCCGATTGGTGTGACTATATTCCAACAAACCACTAACTGTTAGCATAACAGTGGGCTATATGAATAATAAAATCTAATGACAAACCAATAACTGATACTGCTGATTCAAGCAATGTAATATTTATTACTGCCAAAACAAAAATATTGGAATTTTCAAAATATCTACACTGTTGAAATCCTGAAATCCGATTGGCGTGACTATAATTCCAGCATTTTCATTGGTGTGACTATAATTCCAGCATTTTCATTGGTGTGACTATAATTCCAGCATTCCCGTTTGACTGATTGAATTAAAATCCCTTAATCCACCACCAAAATGTCCCTATAAAAAGCAAGGATTTGCAATTCAAAAATATTATTCCGGAATTTCTTGTCACCTTTTCAACACAGATTTAAGCTCTTCACCTTTGTAATAGGATACAATAAGTGTTTTGGATAACTATTTCTACATCGTTCAAGGTATTTATCATTATATTTTATGTAAGATGTATTTAGACTTTAATGCATTACCAATAGTATAATGCCCGCATATAATTTTTTTAAAAATTAGACTAATAATGTACCCGAAACACTAAACGGCTGCATAATGAAAAATAACTTTAAAAATGTACTCAAATAAATTCATAATGTAGTCTTATATTTTTGGTCAAATAAAATCAAAACGTACACATCCATCACACTTCAGTCTTAAAACTGTAATGCACTAATATACATACCTTAAGAAAAATTTTGTTCCACGATGCTCTCTGCTAATAACTCAATTATATAAAAGCATCAAGCATAATTTCCATTGAAATCATTAGCATTTGTTTTATTTACATTTATAACCATACTTTTCCCCAAGACACAGGTATATTTATATTCTAAGCAATAACTGAAAATAGGGTAGTAACTGAATATAATTTACTCCTTAAAAATTAATAAATATACTGACAAGCACAACACACACAAAATGTGAAGGATCTAACTTTGAGTGTCAGTAGCTGTACCAATTGCTTTGAAATCAAAATATTACAATTTAGTAGCTGAACAACATACTTGAAGCGTATGGGCATTCACTGGTATTTCTGGTTTGCTGTAAAATGGCCAATAATAGAGATAAAATGTTAAAATATAAAGCTTCGAAACAAATATAACAATATGTATCTCAATTATTAATTGCATTGTACATTATTTGACAATCTCATAGAAGATGAATGAAATATAAAGCTGTCAACTTAATTTAGCTTCAAAATATTAACATCGGTGTGGGCGTTTACTGGTAGAAAGCCACTATCTTGTTTCTACAGAATGGTGGACTGATATGGTGATACATGGGGTTTTCAAGGCAGTGAAAACATTTTATGTACTTGTAATTGCTAGCAACTTTGTACTAGAACTTGATACTAATGAATCTACTGTAGCAAAACGATTTCTTTGTAAACAAAAAGGGAAACGGCCATTGTTTTGGTTGAAAATGGGCTAGCCGTTATCTTCTACCGGAAGACGTCTGCGAATCTTCCGATTCGTGGACTGGTACTTAAAATTCGTTTTTAAAATGAAAACGGCCATAGCTTTGTTTACAAACTCGCTGGCCATTATTTGCTTCTACGAATCGTGGACTGGTACTTAAAACTTCTTTTTAAAGCAAACTAGGCGATTCCCTCGCTGCCACGACCTCCATATTTGTTTACACACGTGCTTTCCAAACGCGTCTTCTACCGAATCTGCCGAACTACGGGGTTAGTACTAAAACTTCTTTAAAGCGAAGCAGAAGATTCGCCCCGCTGCTACGACCTCCATATTTGTTTACACACGTGCTTTCCAAACGCGTCTTCTACCGAATCTGCCGAACTACGGGGTTAGTACTAAAACTTCTTTAAAGCGAAGTAGACGATTCGCCCCGCTGCCACGACCTCCATATCTTTGTTTACAAACTTCTTGGCCATTATTTACTTCTACAGAATGGTAGACTGGTACCTAAACTTCTTTTTAAAATGGAAACAGCCATCGTTTTGTTTACAAACTTGCTGGCCATTATCTTACATTTAGTTTCTTCTACAGAATAGTAGACTGGTACATTAAACTTGTTTTTAAAATGAAAAACAACCGTTGTTTGTTTATAAATGCACTTTCCAAAGATATTCCTGGCCATATATTTTATAAAAATAAATATTAAAACCCTTGATGAAAATTAACCTCTTAGCTACAACATTTAATTCTATTTTCTAGTCTTCATAGGGCCTATTTTAATGCAAAAACAATTTAATAATTGTATCTTACATTCATAGAGCCTAATCTCACAAATGACCTAGATTAACTGCCAAGCAAAGTTATACCATCCAATTAGTGCTACATGTAACTTACAATGTGCCAGCTCTTATCTTCTAAAATTTCTAGACTTTATACATAAAAGTTTGCGAGTAATTCGGCATATATTATAATAACTCTTCATGCTACTGTAAAAGTAATTTAATTTTGCAGATGGCGACTCTTCGAGCAAAAGTGGATTCTTTCCAAGATTCTGGGAAGCTTTTAGAATGGGCAGAGGCATTAGAGATTCACCAAGATCCGATAGTCCTGGACAGACTGGCCATTCTTAGATCGGGCAGCGCTGATTGTAAGTTACTATTTGCTCAGTACCTAATTTTTTGAAAAGTGTTTTATTAAGGACAATTTATAATGCCTGTTTCTGTTTTTTATTAGACGAATCCTGGTCACTACCGGATAGCCTGCCCGAACCGGGAAGCGATCTGAGTTGGTGGGACAGCGACATCTTTGCGGATCAGTCCCTCCTCACCGAAACGCCCAGAGAAGTCGATAGCCGTATAGAATGGTGGGACCAGTCTTTATTCGACAAGCCTGACCAAGAGGAAGAAACAGAGCCCGACCAAGACCAAACAGCTATGACTGACCAGGGTCTACCAGCAAAAGCTGACCAAGATGAACCAACCGAACCCGATCGAATTCCCGGTGCAATGCGGATGGCCGAGCCAATGGAAACTGCTGACCCAAAGGAAGCCGACCGATCCGGAACCAAGTCAGATTCAACATCGGATCGAGAAGGTGCCCCCCGAGAATGGTGGAACGATTCGTTCCAGGATGATTTAGAAGCAGCCGACTTTCACGAAGCAGCTGAATCGGGGCAGGTGTCTTCTCCAGTGACCGCACCAGATGCCCCTCGAGCCGCTGAATGGTGGGACGATTCATTTGACGCGACGGATGAGGCCTTGCTCCTAGATCCCGATAACTGTAAGTTTTTCGGCTTCCTATTTTTGTAATTTTTTACACGTACACTTTGATTTTGTGTTGAACTAAGCACTTCTATAAAACCCTTAAAACTTTTTTAATCATGTTTTTCAGCTCCTCGGGCAAACAAGAGATCGGTTTCGGGTTCAGAGGACAGTCCTTCTAAAAAGAAGTACGAAATCGCACCACCCGAAACCAAATACTACGAAGTCGAGTCGTTAGGTTCGAGTAGTTTCAAAGGTGGGTAATATTTCATTCTTCTTTTTGTATGTAGGGTCCTTATGCGTACAGTAGTCTAAATTTTTTCTCTATTTTTACAGGTAAAGTATTGAGGGAGCATACTTTCCGAATAAGATTCCGGGAGGAAGTCAATGGGATACCGATACGCGATCTCGGCACCGAGCTTCTCGAGATGTTCGAAGAAGTCATTCGTAGGGGAAGCCAAGACTATCCGGGGGACGCGGTGGCCCGTATGTACATCGTTGCCGAAAACTTGAGCGACCCCATAATCGTCAGGCCGAGGCCCCTCAATGAAATGACGGCAGAAGCTGTCCTGGAAGCCGTGATGGCTGCCTTGAACAGTAACGAAGGGATTCTCGTGACTGACAAATTTCAAATCCAACTGGGCATCGCTCAATTCGAAAGAGGGAGCGGTCCTAAAAAACCAATTGTCAATGTAGAAAAAGACTCTAAGGCCAAAAAATCCATCGTTACCATTAGCAATAGAGACCATCTTTGTTTAGCCAGGGCTATAGCCGTGTGTCTGGCTCACTGGGAAGTGGTCAATGCGGAAACCGATGCAGCAAAGCGGGAAGCCAGAAAGGCGTACAACAATATGAGAAAAGGGGACCAAAACCGTAGGAATAGCCAGCAGAAAAAGATGGCTCTGCAGTACCACGCATTAGCCGGAGTCCCTACGGACCGCCCGTGCTCTTTGGCCAACATTTCAAAGTTCGAAGAAGCTTTGGACGTCGACGTATACGTGTTCGCGGCACACATCAACCAAAGAATTGTGTACCCCGACTACGAGAGACCGCGAAGGGAGAAGAGAGTGTACTTGTTTTACTCAAAACACGATGAAATGGAAGGCCATTTCGACGCCATCACCAAAGTCCCCGGCTTGGTGAATCGAAGTTACTTTTGTCACAAGTGCCTCAAGGGATTCCATTCCAGGGACAAACACGTATGTGAGGAATTTTGCCGCACCTGTAGAAGGACCAAGTGTCCGAGGGGTAAAACTACCGTCTGCGACGATTGTAACATTGAATGCAGATCTACAGACTGCTTCGACCACCATAAAAAGTGTAAAACCATCCGAAAAAAAGAGATTCCTGCACCCTGCGACATCTATTACAAATGCAAAACCTGTAAGACCGTCTTACAGACCGCCAAGAGGAGCAAGAATGATCACCGATGCTGGGAGTTTAAATGCAGATCCTGCGATGAGTACTACGTTGGAGAACACTTGTGCTATCTCAGGATCAGGGATCCGAAGGACAGACCGTGCAAGTACGTATTCTTCGATTTCGAGTGTACCCAGGAAAGCGGAGTTCACGTGCCCAACTTTGTGGTAGCGCAGACCGTATGCCGAGTCTGTCTGGATGAACCTTGCACTCTCGATGCAAAGTGCCATTCTTGCGGGACCAGATGTCATCTATGCAACCGCCTAGATGCCAAATCAGGAGAGTATTCCGGGGAACCCTGCGACGGTTGCGCTAAAAGGGAGGTAATCTTTTCAGGCCCCGACACCCAGAAACTATTCGGAGAGTGGCTTTTCAATAAGGAAAGGAGCCGATTCACAGCTATAGCTCATAATGGCAAGAGCTACGACAATTATTTCTTGTTGTCGTATCTGGTCCAAAACGGATCGGTTCCCAAGTTGGTCTATAACGGATCCAAGATCATGCTCATGCACCTGGAAAAAGGTTACGATATCAGGGTCTTGGATTCCGCCAACTTCCTGCCCATGCGACTGGCTGCTCTCCCAAAGGCGTTTGGGCTGAAAGAGCTAGCCAAAGGCTATTTCCCTCATTATTTCAATACCAATCAGCATTGGAATTACAAGGGTCCCTATCCACCAGTGGAAGACTACGGCATAGATTCCATGTCTTCCTCGGACCGAGAGAGCTTTCTACAGTGGTACAACGAGCGGACGGATGAGTTCGATTTCCAGCAGCAGATGCTCTTGTACTGCAGGAATGACGTACAGTTGCTGAGAGAGGCCTGCATGAAATTTCGAGAGTTACTCATCGGTATCACCGGAGACTCCGATCCCCAATCCCAAGAGGTGGAGAGAGCCATTCAAAATGGAGTGGACCCATTGGCTTACCTTACAATAGCCTCCGTCTGCATGAACGTGTTCAGAAGTAAATTCCTCACGGAGAAGCACGAAATAGCTACCCGAGAAGCCAAAGATGAGGCCATCAGACACGGAAAGCCGGTAGAAAAGATGGAGACAATTAAAAAAGGAAAGAAGTTTTTTCAGCGAGGTAATCCGGTAGAAGCCGTGGAATCCAAATTCTTGAGTTCCCCTCTGGCCATGATTCCAGCCGGTGGTTACGTGGCACGTGACCAATATAGCAAAATCTCGATTCAATGGCTAGAATGGGAGTCTCGCAAACGCGGAGTCAAGATCAGGCACGCCTTGAACGAGGGTGAGGTGAAATTTCCTGCCCCTAGTGGTAGGTACTACAAGTTGGACGGATTTTACATCGATCCGGTAACCTGTGAAAACATGTGCTTAGAGTACAATTCTTGCGTACACCACGGGTGTCTTTGTCAAGACAGAGAGTCCATGGATCCTTATAACAAACAATCCATGGCCCAAAGATATGCCCAAACCATGGAAAAGGTGAGGGTCCTGGAAGAAGCCGGAATTAAAGTCGTTACGAAATGGGACCACGAATTCAGACGGCAGTTGAAAAACGATCCGGAGTTGGTCGCGTTCGTGGAAACCTTGGATCTAGAGGAAAGACTGGAACCCAGGGATGCCTTCTTCGGCGGTAGAACCAATGCCGTGAAAATGTATAGAAAGGCCGAAGAGGGAGAAAAGATAAAGTATGTCGACTTTACATCTCTATACCCCACGGTCAACAAATACGACCGATACCCTGTGGGCCATCCGACCGTCATCACGTCAGAATTTGCTGATATCCGGGACTACTTCGGTATTGCCAAAGTAAAGATGCTGCCACCAAATGATCTCTACCATCCCGTACTCCCCGTTCGGTGCCATGGAAAGCTGTTGTTTCCACTGTGCAGAACCTGCGCCGAAAACAAGAACCAGAAGGGCTGTTCCTGTTCCGACGAGCAGCGCGTCTTGTTGGGGACCTGGACCACTCTGGAAATTCGGAAAGCAATAGATAAGGGCTACAGAATAGTTCGCGTCTACGAGGTGTACCACTGGCCAGAAAGTACCCAGTATGACCCGCGGACTGGTAAAGGAGGGCTCTTTTCAGAGTACGTAAACGCATTTCTCAAGGTGAAACAAGAGTCCTCAGGATGGCCGGAATGGTGCAAGACGGAGGAGGACAAAGATGCCTACCTCTCGTCCTACGAGCGTAGAGAAGGAATTGCTTTGGCGAGAGAAAAAGTAAAGAAGAATCCAGGCTTGCGGTCCCTTGCCAAATTATGCCTAAACAGGTAAATATATTTATATACTAATGTTATATAGCTTAACTTATGCTTATATGCGTTGTAATAGATCGTAACTTAGGTATATATATATATATATATATTTAAATAATGGCTCACAATAATTTTTTTCTTACAGCTTCTGGGGCAAATTTGGCCAAAGAGAAAATCAGAGACAGAGCCTCATAGTCTCAGAAGAAGCAGAATTTCTGAGGATTCTCAGCAGCACGGACAAAGAAATCCTGGACTGGCATATCATTAGCCAAGACTTGGTGCAGGTGGACTGGAGATATGCCAGAGGTTACCTCGGCGAAAATGCGACGACCAACGTCTTCCTGGCAGCCTTCACGACTGCACACGCGAGACTGAGGCTGTACGAGGTGCTCGAAAAGTTAGACAGAAAAGTCTTGTACTTCGACACTGATTCGGTTGTCTACGTCGTCAAAGAGGGTGAAGAAGAACCCCCGGTGGGTGACTTTTTGGGTGACCTGACGGATGAGTTGGACGGTAAATATATCGTCGAATTCGTCTCGGCTGGTCCTAAAAACTATGCCTATCTCCTGAACGACGGAGACACCCAATGTAAAGTAAAGGGCTTTACTCTTAACCACCAAAATGCCAAGAAGATCAACTTTAGGACCATGTGTTCGGAAGTCTTTCTCTGGCATTTTCACGGCAACACGCTGGGGACAAAGCTGGAAAATTCACGGCAAATATGCAGGGATCCTAAAAATCAAAAAGTGTACAATCGACGGCAATTGAAGTCGTATTCCGTCGTGTACGACAAAAGGAGGGTCTTGGCTAATATGGACACTGTGCCCTATGGCTACGTAGATTATTAAGTTTATACTTGTTTGTACATAATGTTTTCTTTTGTACATCATTATTTTCGTTATTGCATTATTCTTTAAAAATTGGTATTTGTTATTTAATTTGTGATTTGATTTATTTGATTTGTTATACAATTTGAGATTTTATATCAATAAAATGAACTGCGATATGTCTTGGTCTTTATTAGTCTTAACCGAACTTGATTTGCGAGGAGCTATCCAGAGCTATCCGGAGCCAATTAGGAGCTATCCGGAGCCAATTAGGAGCTATCCGGAGCCAATTAGGAGCTATCCGGAGCCCCTCCGGAGCCATTTAGGAGCCATCTGGAGCTCCTCCGGAGCACTTAAGAGCCATTTGGAGCCCCTCCGGAGCCATCCGGAGCCATTTAGGAGCCATGTCGGAGCCCTCCGGAGCACTTAAGAGCCATTTGGAGCCCCTCCGGAGCACTTAAGAGCCATTTGGAGCCCCTCCGGAGTCATGTCGGAGCACTTAGGAGCCATGTCGGAGCTCCTCCGGAGCTCTTAGGAGCCATTTGGAGCTCCTCTGGAGCACTTAAGAGCCATTTGGAGCCCCTCCGGAGCCATGTCGGAGCACTTAGGAGCCCCTTTGGAGCACTTAGGAGCCATGTCGGAGCTCCTCCGGAGCTCTTAGGAGCCATTTGGAGCTCCTCCGGAGCACTTAAGAGTCATTTGGAGCCCCTCTGGAGCCAATTAGGAGCTTTCCGGAGCCACCTTAACCTAAAACCCTAAGCTCTAAGTACCCTAAACCCCTAAATCTAAAGCCCTTAAACCCTAAATCTAAAGCCCTTAAACCCTAAATCTAAAGCCCTAAACCCTATAAACCCTAAATCTAAAGCCCTTAAACCCTAAATCTAAAGCCCTAAACCCTAATTCTAATTACCCTAAAAACTAAGATTTTATAAAAGGAAAAGACATTTTATTCTTAAAAATGACCACCATGAAAACATGTAGTGAATGCGATAAAAGCTTTTCTAAAGGCTATAACTACAAGAGACATATTCAGAGGTTTCACGATAAACCTAATGAAGCTGTACCCTTACCTTTCGAAGCGGCATCCACAGCCTGCATATCCGGAGCAACCAAAAGCGGAAAAACTACATGGTTGTTTCGCTTACTTAGGAACAAGAATGTCATGTTTTCGGAACCGGTAAACAAAATATTGTATTGTTACGGTATCTACCAAGATACTTTCGACAGCATGAAAAAGGAAGTGGAGGGTATAGAATTTCTAGAAGGCATACCGAGTCGGGCCGAGATAGAAAATTTTGCGGATGGAATGCATAATCTCGTGATTTTGGACGACCTCTCAGAAGGCGTGGTTAAGGACCCCGATATGGAAAGGTTGTTCGTTCAGGGAGCGCACCACTCGAATCTTAGCGTGTTTTTTGTTAGTCACAATTGTTTCAGGCAAGGCAAATGCGCGAGAACTATAGCCTTAAACACTCATTACACGGTTTTGTTTAGAAATATAAGGGATGGGCAACAGATATCCGCTTTAGGAAAACAAATGTTTCCGGGCAATAATAAAGCATTAGTGGAGGCATACGAGGACGCTACTTCTCGTAAATACGGATATTTGGTGATCGATTCCACGGCTAATGGCGATGACGCATACAGGTTGAGAACCAATATATTTCCGGGTGAAGATCCTTTGGTCTACGTACCGATAAACTATAAAAGGGACTGAGTAAAAGTTCGATGTCATATCATGGATGCGAAGAGCAAGAGTCTGTTACTCTATTTATCGGAGGCGACTGATAAACAGCTATCGTCGTTTTTGAAGATAGCCGACAAAGGACAAATTTTAGTTCTGAAGGAAACGGTGTTTAACTTACTATTGGGAAATTTGCCGATTACGGAAGAAGATAAAAAAGCTTTGAAAAAATACAAGAATTTTCTGAGGGAGTTTGCCCGTAAAGGTAGCAAAAGTGACATAAAAAGGAAGGCTAAAGTTATTAAACTTGTATTACGTGTAGCAGCCCCCGTATTAAAGAGATTATGAATAGCGTACGTAAAATGATGTTAGTGCCTTACGAGGAAGGGCTAGACAAACCTAAAAATAAAGGTTTGGAGAAAGAATTGATCGTATCGGCTATGCCAAAATCTTTAAAGCGTAAAGCGGATTCATTACTCAGTTACATACAGGGTAGTATTGAGTGGAAAAATAACGGTGAAGTGGTTTACAACGATAAATGCCTGGAGGGTAGTCACATTACAGACCTAGTACGTTATAGTCTACAAGAATACGGCGAATCTCCCCCTCCCCATTACGGGACCTTTCTAGAAATACTAAGCGAGGTCAATGTTCCTAAAAGCGTAGTTACCCGTAGAAAAAACCCATTTCCAAGACGAGATAAAAAGACGGGCAGTACTTGGCAAAAGTTATAAGAGTGGGTCAAGGATTAACAGTTTTACCAAAATGAAGATCGGTTACATCTGTCGAATAGCTGTGTGTTTGGTGGTGGTAATAGCTGCCTTGTTCGATCCCACTGGAAAGGGATTTTGGTTCGGTATATTACGACATTGTTTACAGCTGTTAAACGGGGATGACCCCATGGAAACAGTTTCTGGAGAAGAATTACTTCGATCCGGGGAATCCGGCTAGTTTTGCGGGACCGCAGAAGTTATATCGCTACTTGAAAGAAGAGGGTAATTTCGATGTGACGAAGAACCAGGTGGCAACTTGGCTAAAAAATAAAGACTCATACAGTTTACATCGCCAGTCGCGTAAACCAAAAAGACGTAGCAGAGTAGTGGTAGAAGGAATAGACAGTCAATGGGACGTAGATTTAATGGATGTAGGGTCTTTGGCAAAAAAGAATGACGGAATAAAGTTCCTGTTAGTTGCCATCGACGTCTTCTCAAAATACCTTTTTGTCAGACCTTTAAAGAACAAAACGGGTAAAGAGGTCAAAGCCGCTTTAGAAGATATTTTTCGAAAGGGGCGCAAACCTAAAAAGTGCCGTTTCGACCAAGGAAAAGAATTTTCTAATAAGCAAGTACAAGGGCTTTTGAAAGATGAAAAAATAGAATTTTATACCAGTCAAAACGAGACCAAAGCGAATTTCGCCGAAAGAGTAATTAAAACCCTGAAAAAGATGATTTATAGATACATCACTCATTACGACAAGGAGAAATATATAGACCATTTAGAAGAGCTTGTACGATCTTATAACTATAGCTATCATAGAACCATAGGTATGCCCCCTGCGAGGGTGGGTCGGAGTAACGAAAGATCGGTCTGGTGGTATTCCTATTGGCCTGAAAAGGACGAAAATTTCCGGCTGAAACCTTATAAGTTTAAAGTAGGCGATAACGTAAGAGTTACTCACACTAAAACCCTTTTCGACAGGGAATACGATTTCAAATGGACCGGTGAGATATTCAAAATAAGGGCGCGTTATAAGAGGGATGGAATCAATGTGTATCGTTTAAAAGACTTTTTGGACGAAGATATAAAAGGAAGCTTCTACGAAGCCGAATTGCAGAAAGTGGAGCAAAGCGACGAAAATAGAAAGTGGAAAATTAGCAAAGTGCTAAAAACGCGTAAAACTAAAGGTCGCAAAGAACATTTGGTAAGGTGGTTGCATTGGCCCAAAAAATTTGATTCTTGGGTGGCCGATAAAGATTTGAAAAGTTTATAAGAGATGTTTCTCTACATAGGCTGGCAGGATTCCTTAGAGGTTCACCCTTTCAACAGGCCTAACGATTTTATCGTGGATTTGCCAAAAAGTTTGCTTTTACAAGGAAAGTGGGAGGTAGCCTTGACGGATATTAAAGTAAGGGCCCCAAAGAAATCTACTTTTTACGTATTAGCGGACTTTTGCGAAGAGAGTTTTTTAAAGGGAAGTCAGTACCCTGTGTTACGGAGAGTGGACGGGAAAGAGGCTCAATATACGCTACCATATTTCGTAGAAACGAATAAATCAGAGGTGCGGAGTATAAGATTGAGCATTCTCGATCAAAACTTAAAACCTTACCAACTGAGCGATATCGAGTGTACCTTGTATCTAAGGAAAAAATATGTGGATACCCAAAGGTTACCATCCGTTTAAATTAATCAGCCCGGTGCAACAGCAAACCGAAATGGCTGAAATGTTGGTCAAAAGGAAGAGAGGAACAGGAAAACCGGTGCAGAAAAAGAAGACGGGAATGAGAAAACCGACGCAGAAAAAGAAAGCTGGAACGAGAAAACCGGCGCCGAAAAAGAAAGCTGGAACGAGAAAACCGACTCAGAAAAAAAAGAAGACTGGTAATAATAGCGTAAATAAAAAACCTAAGAGGAAAAATACAACAGTCAAGAGGGTTAAAAAGTCTATAAGAGGGCGAAGGACGGTGCGAAAAGATATATTTTCGTGATGGAGGTATACGAATCTAATTTGCATTTGTTCGAAGAGACCCATACGGATTCTTTCATTGAAAAAACGGAATGGATTCCCTATGCCCCTCAGGGTGTGATAGGAAGAAATGCTCCCTTAGAATTCGATATACCCGGAAATTCTGCCTCATATATCGATTTACATAGAAGTAGATTGAGAGTGGGCCTACGCATCGTAACGGGTGAGGATAAACCTGTGACCAAAGCGGACAAAGTATGTTTAGCAAACCTTGGATTGCAAAGTTTGTTCAGACAAGTAGACATCGAGTTAAACCAGAGGCTGATTACCGCAAGCGTGGGCTCTTATTATCCTTACAAGGCGTATTTAGATGCCCTTTTAAACAGTAACATCGGAGATACCAAGGGAATATTAAATAACGAACTATTCCATAAAGACTCTTATGACGCAATGGATAGCGACTCGACCAGTAATATCGGGTTCGACCGAAGGTACAAACGGACGAGTAAAGGTAATACAGTCTTTTTAGAAGGCCCTATTAGAATGGATATTTGTCAACAAAAGAAATTTATCATCAATGGTATTACAATTCGTATGAAACTTTACCAGCACGAAGATCCTTTTCGACTCATGGCTGAGACTATCGACGACTACAAAGTTGAAATACAATACGCCTCTTTGAGAGTCTGTCAGGTGAAACTAAGCCCTGCTATGGTGGTAGCGCATGAAAAACGAATACCAAAGCAATGCGCCGTGTACCCGTTTTGGAAGTCCGATTTAAAAGCTTTCAATATAGAAAAGGGAAGTTACGGGTGGTCTGCCGATGACGTGTATCACGGGAGCATACCCTCTGAGATAAAAATAGTGTTGTGCAGCGGAAGCGCATTCAATGGTAATTACTCTGAAAATCCCTTTAATTTTAAAAATTACCAATTAAATTTCGCAGAGGTTATGGTAGATGGAGTGTCCGTTCCATCTCAAGCTATTACGCCTAACTATACCAATGGAGATTTTGCTGAAGCTTACTGGACCCTGATGTGCGAGGAACCTAGATACGGTCAGTGTATAGAAATGAAAGAATATCCCAACGGTTACTGCATATACATATTTAGAATTTTGGGAAGAGTAGGCGGGGATGTGGTAAATCAGAAGAAATGCGGGCATACCAGAATCAATTTAAAATTTGCCAAGGCTTTAGAAGAAAATGCTACCGTCTTGCTGTACGCATCTTTTCCGGCTGAAATAAGAGTGGATGCTGCCAGAAATATCCTATAAAGAAGTCTATAAAAGGGGAGGAACAGGTCTAAAAATGAATCATTCAGGATGTATGCGAAGTATTTCTTGATTTTCTTTTGGATACCCGGGTTTTATTGCAAACCTTGTGGTGAACCAGCGGTGTGTCGATGCTACGAGTCTCTGAGTTTAATATCCTGTAAAGAAATAGAAGAGTTTCCGAGATTTAATAGTTCGGATATATGGAATATTGATATGCTGGATATTGTTAATAGCAGCTTATCCCAAATACCGGATTTAGATGACTGGCCTAATCTTGCTATGTTAAATTGGATTGGCAATAGGTATTCCAGTTGTAGAGAGCTGGAGGGATGGAGCAGCCATATCTACGTAAATAGCGATTGTCCAAGAGACTCTCTATCTACGATTGAAATAACGGAAGGTAACGAAGTTTTCTTGTGGCCATTCTTTTTAACATTCATTCCGTTTTCGCTTCTGGGTTTAGTAGGAGGTTATCGGATAATATACCAGTATACCAAAAAACCCTTAAACGAACCAAATGCTCATTTGAAGATATATACGGAAGAGAGTTTGGTTTAATGATCAGTTCGAGTCCAGATGGCCAAGTTAACGCATCGAGTGCTTTACAGCGATTTGGGATGTCCATTAAATCTGCGCGATATGGCAGAAACGAAGATCGACATCGAGTACCATTCTTTGTCGTTTGAAAGATTATTGTGGAGACATAGGAAAATCGGATGCACTTGCATGATTTATTCTACCGGAAAAATTATTTGTCACGGAGGGAAAGAACAAATGAGACGATACGCCAGGTTAGTGGAAAGAATGGGATATCCGGTAAGGATGAAGAAAATCAAAACGCTTACTATGAGTGCTGTATATACTTTACGAGGAAAAGTAGACTATTGCAAAATAGTACAATGGATGCAAGGTTCTTATGAACCGGAAATCTTTCACGCTGTGGGCTTTATAAGAGAGGGGATACATTATACCGTTTATAAAAGCGGTAAAACTATTGTGACTGGAATAAAATCCGAAAAAGATTTGGATAACAAAGTTAATGCTGTTTTACTAGAGTTAGAAGTGTTATAAAAGTACAGACAAAATACAAAAAAAATAAATAAAAAATACAAAAAAAAACAAAAAAAACAAAAAAAAAATAAAAAACAAAATCAAAAAAAAAAAAGATGGAGCATGTCAGATATCACCCTAGTATCGCAAAGTATACGTATACGATAGAATACTTGGAAAAATTACCCAGCAAGAAGAAATATGCGGATGCCAAAGAGTGTGCGATGGCTGGATTACAGTACGGTCAAGCCAGATTCGGTAACGACCTAATAAATGTGAGAGTGCTAAAAGATGGTCAAGTGATTGAATCCTGGCAACAATGAGTCTCAGTTGGGGTCCCGAGACGATACCCTTGTCTGCGAACAAATAATACCTTCCGAGGAAGGGGGGACCAGGAAACCCTGGAAAAAAACTAATATTTACAGAGTACACATATTTTATTGAACATTTCACATAAAACATAGAGAAATTGAAAGTTTATAGGGTCTCTCGGAACAGCAGTTTGTAGTCTTCGGGAATAGTCTCTAACACTGGTAGGGTAGTTTCCTCCAATGGCGCATATTCGACTTCTTGTAGTCCTAAAATCTTGAAAACTTTCTCGACGTTTTCTGCCACGTTACTTAAAGAGATCAAATGCAAGTAATTTTGTTCCGCGTCTTCTTCTAAACAGCTATGGTCCCTTTGTCCCGGCATGTCGTATTGACAACCATAGCAGTGCTCTCTAACGAGATCCGACGCTGCCTTTTGGGTCATATAGGCTCTAACGAGTCTGACGAGTTTCTGTTTGTCCGGGGCAGGAGCCTTTTTCTCGGTTATAGTGTAGGGCCACCCTTCCTGTTCGGCGTACTGCTTCAGAGACGTCTTGGAGAAGAACGATTTAGGAGATCCATGCTCAGCGCTGTAAAGGTACTTGGTTAAGGTAGGTTCAGGAGGAATGTTTTCTTTATCCGCCGGTGAGAAAATCTCGAGGGCTTTCTCTTGAAACTCTTTCCATTGGATTTCGTCCAAATTGATGTACAGATTATTCCTCTTAAAACAGACGTACATCTTGCCGTAAAAGGGAAGCGTCTCCAGGTTAGATTCTTTGGTAAGTTCGAACTTGAAATTTTGTTCATTCTTCAGAGCCTCGGTTATGCTATGGAATTGATTTGAAAGCTTCTTCCAGACGTTACTGGAAAAGCAAATGTAACGGTTGTTTTTGCTGAGACGCACGAAAGTAGTCTCGTTGAACTTGCTCTTTTCTGCTGTCAATTCCATGTTTGCTGCCCGAATGCTACGTTGCGATATATTTATAGAGATGCTCATCAATTTTATAATCGAATGCCTGCTTCTGATTGGTGTGACGCTAAATCCAGCATTTTGACCATAATTCATGCAATTTGATTGGCGTGACAATAAGACAGGGTGCTTCGCTTGGTGGGACCATAATTGCTGCAATTTGATTGGCGTGACAATAAGACAGGGTGCTTCGCTTGGTGGGACCATAATTGCTGCAATTTGATTGGTTGGGAGAAAAATTGTGTGTATGTGTTTCTATATTCTAGAATTTTTTAAAATAGTCCGTGTCCCTTTGTAGGACATAATCCGTTGATGTCGGTGAACTTGTCGGGAACTGTCATCAGAAGGTAATGGCATCCTTTACTGTGCTTCAGGTGCTCTTCGTAAGCGCTGTCTCTAGTTTCGAAAGAGTACAAAGTAATGCTACACCAGGGACAATGTACCTTGTCGGAGTAGCCAGTATAAATAAATCCTGCATGCGCTAATTCTTTGGCAGTGATAGGCATGGCTTTTGGCCATGTATTAAAGGTTGCCATTCTAGACGAATAAAGCAAATATTTAGTATGCTTCATCACAGAGAAACCTTCGAATACACCTTTCTCAACAGTGTCCTGATTCGTTGACAATGCAAAGCCTCCTATTCTAGCATTGCCGGTATGCTCCTTCGACATAGTCGGTCCATTTGTAGAACTGGTCCCGAATGAAAAGCCTCCGATTCTACCGTCTACTGCGTGATCTTGCTCCTTCGACATCTCGATGGTTTATGAAAGCGAAATCGGTTTACTACCCAATATATATTTTCACAGACAATTAACACACCCTACATTAAGTAAACCCCCCAACTCCCCCATATCCCCCTCCTCACACAGATGGGCCGTGACTGCTGGTCACAAAAATCTATACAACCCCCAGGGGGGACCACGTAGATTGTGTGACTATTTGTGTGACCATACAGCCTCCTATACTACTGTCATAACAAGGTCCTGAACATGGAATATAGGGATTACCAATTGTGTCATAAAGCATGGTAACTGAAATGTTTGACCTCATTAATCCAACTTTTGGTCACAAGACAAACGGTACAAAAGGTTTTTCTGCATAAGTTATGTTTGCTAAGATATGAAAGTTTTAATGCAGTCATATAATAAAGAAAGAAAAATTGAGTGATACAAATCTTAATAAATAATAATAAATAAGAGTAGGATTAATAGAGCCCAAAATTGATACAAGTCCAAGAAGGAATAGTCCAGGGACAGACATGAGTCAACATTCAAAAAGCGCCCCCAGGGTATAACTAAGGTGGGGGTATGCTAGCCTGAACAAGTGAGTCTTTAGCTGACTTCTAAAACCATCTATTATTTGCTGGGAATCTGACAGTTTGTGGCAGCTTGTTCCATTCAGCTAGTGTAGCTACTGCAAAATCATGCCTGCCTATGTGCTTCTTAGGGCGGGTTGAGGAGACAGACAGCCTTTTGCCACGAGTGAAACTACTGGATCTTATTAAAGCTGATAGATACGGGGGCTGTGAAAGATTGATACCAGATTGATACCAGATGTGAAAGACTGAATACCACAATGTTATACTTAAAGAGGATACAGTGTTGAATTGGAAGCCAGTGGAGTTTTTTTTCAAAAAGGGTGTAAGATGACTCATTTTGTCAAGTCTGAAAATGATGCGGCAGAGAGCATTCTGGACTCTCTGTAGTTTAGCTATGTTGGACTTGCTTATTCCATAAAGTAAAGAGTTACAGTAGTCCAGACGACTACTGACCATGGCATTTGCCAAAAGTATTGCAGTCTCAACAAAGATGCTAGTAACATGCTCGGCAAACCTTGGCAAGGGATTCACAGTTATGGCTGCATCCAAACCAGTATGGGCTTTATTAAAGGTAGAATAACCGTGAATCTATCACCTATTTTAATTTTTTGTCTACGGTTTGAAAGGTATATTTTGATCCACAACAAAACTGTACCACAGAGAGGTCTAATAATGTAAGGGCCACTGCCTTTTCTGAGTCCACTGAGAGAGCTATTTCGTTTTGAATCTTCAACAATGCGTTTCAGTGGAGTAGGAACTCTTATAAGCAGAGTTCTTATAAGTTTTTTATGGCCAACTGGCTTATTTATATATCTCTGCCACATGCTTTATACACTATATCATACACTGATATTTGTTTATTTTGTTCCACATAAATGTTCTGCAAGGTTGAACTTTATCAAACACTATGCATTGGACTCTAGCTTATATGAACTTGAAAAATTGGACTTCACTGAACATTTCTTATTTCCCTAATATAATATACCTCCTGTATCCCCACGTTTGGCATGTAATCATAGGCTGTCGCCTGTGTGGGTTTGATTCCTAATGGGGGTGTTCCGCTGGAGCTGACCAGTTGGTGACCATGTTGTTTTTGAGAGTCGGAACCAATGTTTACTAGGTCAGTTAGAGTCGGTTGTAGTTTCCAGGCCTGTTGGGGAGAGTCGGTGAAAAAATCAAACATGTTTGATATTTCTAGGACCATTGCCAACCCTTTTAACAGACCCTAATTTCATGCTACTAGCAACAGGCCTGTTGGTTAACTTAACTGCCTGTCTGTTACACTTCCTGTCTTGTCAGTTAATGAAACAGGCCTGTAAGTAAGCAGCTTGTCCCAAATATAGTGATCCAGACTATGCGTGATTACAAACAGACTGTGTGGGAAATGTAACAAAAAAGTCAGTAACTTTAACCGGCCTTTCTGTAAGTGTTCCTGACAGGCCTGTAAATTTTGGAACTTTTCACGTCTGGGTCCTAGAGTCATGAATTTTTGTAACTGACAGGCCCTAAAGTGAAACAGACAAGCCTTAAAAAAAGCAGACAGGCCTGTAACACTAACAGACAAGCCAGAAGCTGTAACCAACAAGCTCGCAATATTTTTGCCTCTTATGGCCTGTCAGTTTCCAAATGTGTGGCCATAACAAGGCCAGTCAGCACACACATTTCATTCATTTGGACTTTGACTTGTCGAGGGACAATTGGTGTGCAGCTTTAGATTTTAAGTTTTTCATTTTTTTTCGCAACCTAGTTTGAGCTAGGCTGGACTGGCTCGAAGTGAAACTTTCTTCTATGAGGTTTCACTTTTAAGTTTATGTTTTTGTTTTTTTTTGCAAAAGCTGTACAGATAATTGGTCAGCATGCCGAGGGGTAGAAGGAGAAATAGTGAAGTATCCAGATATACTCAAACACAGTTTGAGTTAGGAGATACTGCTGAAGATATAGAAGAAGGAGAGGGGGGAGAGGGAGAGAACAGGGGAGTGACAGAGAGAGGATAGAGAGAGAGAGGATGGAAAAGAGCCATGAATGGAAAGAAAAGTGACCACAAGCAGACACAGATACTGATCTAGAATCCAATCAATCCAGACAGAAGAAGGGGCAAATAAAGTCCATTTTCCTGAGTGATTCAGACAAAGAAGCCATTGTGGAGTTCATTAAAGAGCACAGGGAACTTTACGACAAGACACAGAGAAGGACAAGTTCAAATACAATGACACAAAGGAAGGACTTTAGGACAGACCAGCAGCTTCCAGGAACTTATCTGTCAACACTGTCAAGAAGTGGTTCGAGATGCAACATTTCAGATATGGCAAGCTCACTCAGATGAAGTCAAGTCAAGCTGCTAAAAAGAGCACCAAAAGACAGACCTGGTTGAAGGACAGTTTCAGTTTTCTGCGAGGTCACATCAGAAGTAAGGGAGTATCTAAGTCTTCTGTGTTTAAGTCACCACTGAGACCTACAGCATCCGCAGCCACAGCTTCAGTTCTGGATACTTCACAAGAGACTAAATCTGAGATGGGAATCAGCATGACATCAGATGTTACTCATCAGCCATTGACAACAAGCCCTTCACACTGACCAGCTGCTCTACAGTTTTAGATCCAGTTTTAAATCAGTTCCAGCAGACGTGTTTGATGATTTCCAGTTTTCTTGGTGCACTCCAAGTCCAAGACAGACGTTCTGCATATGTCACCACTCCGAGATTGAACACATTGAGGAGCGAAACCTTTTGATCTTCCGGACTGAGACAGTAAAACTCAGTGAAATACAGTACAAAGCCAAAGAATGCAAGAGACAGGTCACCACAAGTCAACAGGTCACCACATTTCAACTTCCAGAAGCAACACAGGCCACAGCAGGACGTGAATACATACTCACCATACCGGATACTCAACCAGTCTCCATACCAGTTGTGAACCCTACTCCAATAGCCATAACACAGCCTGCAATAGTGACTGCCAAAGTAAAGCAACCGCTGGGGCCAGCATCAGTCTCACCACAACCAGCGTCTTTCCTAGTTGTTGATGACCAGCAGCCTGGGCCTTCCAAACAACTGATGTTCACTTTGAGCCCAGCAAAGACAGTTGCATCAGAACAACAGGAAGACAAGCAACACAACACTTCTGGATTGTCAAGTCTCTTTAGAGGGATTCCAAGTGTACTACAGTACCAGCAGATTAACAAACCACAGCCATTTTTACCCGCTCAACTTCAATCAGCAACATCACCAGTGCCATCTTCCACTCATCAAAAACAGTCACAACCTCCCAGTCAGCCTAAATAAGCAGATCAGCCTCCATTAAGTTGCAACAACAGGCCCTTATAAGGGCCACACGAAACAATTTATCGAGTTACTTGTTGTTGCCCAAAGACAAAAAAAGCACACCGCCCAAGACTTACATTTCCCCCAAAAATTGTGTGAATGAATGTATGTTGAACAAATAATAATAAGTTCCACCCCTCCCACCCCCAAGAAAAAAATACAAAGATTAAATAAAATAAACAAGAATCCCGTACGAAAAAAAGCACATGCCCCCCCCCCCACCCCTCTCAAAAAAAAAATAGAGACACAAACACCAACTCACCCCAACCAAAAAAGTAGAATAACACCCAACATACAAAAAAATCTTGTGTGAATGTGTGAATGGACTGACAGACAAACAGTGTCACAAAACAAAACCTCATGCGCCAGACACATTCAAAGACATGACTGATAATTGGGTGACTGACAGACTGACTTTGTCCTAGGCCAGTCACCTTGTTCAGTTTCATTTTGATATTTTATCATAAAAAGTTTTATTTCTTGGGGTCGGATTTTGGGCTGAAAGTTTATCATAGACATTTGTTATTTTTTTATTTTAGTTTTGGAGATTATTTTTTGTTGCTGTTGTTGTTTTACAATAAACTCAGTTCATGTTGGTATTGGCAGTGAACTTTGAGGACCTGGGTTTCAATCGTTATGAAATGCAATGTGATTTAGTGAAATGAAACTAGGGGATGGGGGATTATTTTTTGTAAAATTAAATTCGGGTCAAATTGTTAGAAAATTGGGGATAATGTTTGGTTAATACTTTTCTCGATAAAAGTTCTTGGATTATTTGGGTAGTCCTCCTCCCCAGCCAGTGCCTCAGGGTGATTGAAATAGTCTTTCACTAGGTCTGAAGTTTGGCCTTCCTTGACAGATTTCTAAAGTTCACATTCTGTCCCTGCTCCTCCTGGTCATCCTGTGGTGGTTGTATGTCGTCGGCTGGACTAGGTGGTCTATGCTCTTCCAACCCTCCAGTGATATTGCAGTGACGTGTAGCTTTCTGCCTGTGGATAAGTGTCTCAATGTAATTGCCAGTTTCAAACCGACTTCCAGTGACTTCCTGAAATTGGTGGTTGACTTCCTCAGACGAGGGGTAATTCTTTCTTCAATTAAATGCAAAAATGCTGGTTCCATCCTGGTGAAGTTTCTGTAGCCTGGTATGTTAGTTGTGATTAGCGTGAGTGTTCTGTAGCATCCTCTCTCCTCTCTCTGCAGTATCCAGGGCATAATCCATGGATTCTCTGGCTTCCTTGTCCTTTGGTGTGGTGGGGGCTGTGGCTGATGTGGTGGTGCTTCCTGGGCAGGTAGTGGGTTCTGTTCTGTTCTGTGTCTTGCAATCATGATGAAATATGACATTTTCAACTCAATAAAAAACCAAAGGACCCTCAGCTGGTCAAACAGTTTCTCTTGATGTATTGCTGTCATTTTTGCAGTGTGAAATGAGTGTCACATCCCTAGTGACAGGGGTTTATATACTGTGATATGGATCCCGATTCTGGATCCAGACTATAGATAGCGACCCACAAAACAATCAGTCCTGTTGGGAAGGGTCGGGAACATTTGCCCGCCTTGTCTGTTTGTCTTTACGGCTTGTCTATTTGTGATGCGGCTTGTCTGTTAGGGGTTCAGGGCTTTTTGTACTACTTCTATGACTGGCAGTGCAAAAAATGTACCCAACCCTACGTCCTGTTGGGGTAGTCATCACGTCCTGTGTGTAACTGTAACATCCTGTAGGGGTCTTCTGACTCACCATTTTTGCTCCCTTTTTTCTACAATCTTATGACTTTCATAACCGATCCTACAGTCGTAAGGTCGGTTAATGGATCGGCTCCAGTGGAACACCCGCATAAAAGTGAGAAAGGCTGAGAGTGTGTCCCAATATTACCTGGCTGTTGAACAGGATGTAAAACCTTAACTTTCTGACAGGTGATAATTGGTGATTTGGCAAAAAGTCGTCTCTTTTACAAAACTGAAAATTATTTATCTGGCTTAATTGAGCTATCATCCTTTTATTTAAGCTAGGACACTGTAAACCTTTCTTGTTGATTTTTGTCCCAAATTACCAAAATTATTTTGGTAAGAGCAATTTAGGCCTCTATGAAACTTGAAACCAAGGAGAGACATTAGTTTGCATGAATAAATCCCTCCTAATACAATAAAAGTACCGAACGTTGATTATTTTTACATATGGGCAGTGTCACGTGGTGTATTCATGTTTGGAAATGTACTAAATGTACTACAAGGACACAAAATATCTCTATTTATTAATGACAATAAAAAGACCTGTAAGCGTAAAAGACAGCATATCATAACTAGTCTCCACAATCTGGGAAATTTGTACATGATCAAACAAGTGATGTCAGGTTTCACTGGAGCATCTATATCAGGAGAATGCTGCAGGCTGCAAGCTACCTCTAGAATACTTGGCAAGTTTAGTTCAGAGGGACAGGGAATACTTAAATTACTCTGAGAATCTGAGAACTGACGCAACACCAAACTGCATGCTATGATCTTTCTGAAATGAAACTCACCTAATAAACAAAATCCTACCAGTTACCCAAGCATGATAGAACAGTAAAAAGAAGCATGGTTCCCACACCAGAGGGTAAGAAGGGACCAGTCATATTGCCGGGGAGATCCTCATTCCTAATCTGAATTCTTGCTACCGAATGCTTATGTTTTACTTCTTTCTCATTTGTGTATTATGATTTTGGTTTAGAGATTAAGCTTATGGATACCCGATACCTGATCTTGCACCTCAGCAAGCTGGATCAGATCCAACTACAGGGGTTTTGCAAGAGGATCTGCTTTAAAAGGGTACAGACCAAGAAAGGTGTGGTAAAAATGATCTGTCAGATCTAATGTGCCTGGTATAAACTTAAGAGGTTAGCATGGCCTAAGATGGTCAGGATATTCCATAAGAAGGCATTTGTATATCAGTGTAGCTGTTTTAAAATGGAACAGAGTTTAACTGGAAACCAGCCTAGATATCTAAGGATGGATGTTACATACACATACCAATTCTTTTCAGTGAAAACTGTAGAAAGACACTGTAACTTATGCAAGTCATAGGTTAAAAGCTCATCCATCAAAAGGCATAGGAACAGATTCAAATCCTTGTTTTTGGACCCAAATTGCCTCAAAAATGCTCTATATGCTTGGATGTATTATACATCTGAAACATTTTGATGTAGGAGTGACCAACTATATCTGGTGATAGGTTTGGATAAAGATGATTCAAATTATATAAATTTTGACTTAAGTCTAAACATCTTAATCTTTAAGATTTGGCATTACAACAAAGCCACAGCATAAACAATATAATTAGCATAACAGCTAAAGCATCTTTTAGTGATCCAACAAAAAGCAATAAATTAATCATACCTCAAAATAAGGATTATGTTAAAAGCTCCATACTGAGCCGAAATATGCCGTGCAAATAGATATGAGATGCAAAAAAGTGTTTTAAATCTTGGTTGATGTTTATGGGGCTGTTCTATTTATGAAATATATCGTAAACCTCTCTCACAACTCTGAAAATGTGGGAATTGGGAAGATTCCCTTTGATTGGCTGCACTGTGGGAGGCAGTGTGAAAGGTTTATGATGGATTTGAAATGCACTCACCGATTTGATTTCAGGGTTTAATATTTGTACGATGTCTTGCAATAAACAGTTTGACTACAATCTTGTAAAAATACATACGGTAGCCATGTAATCTCTATGATAATTAATACAGCATACTTGATTGGGTTTACGATACCCCCAATGGGTTCTATGATGTAAAAGGCTGGCTATATGTAATGCAAAAGATTAAAAAGTTTCCTTAATGACATTTTGTCGGTCCCCCTGATGATTTACCTGATTTGTCACATCAAGCCTGGATCCCCTATATATAGGGATCACTCGGCAGATCAAATTCATTAACCATTTTACTTCCAGCAATATGGATTGAATAATAACTGAAGTGCTACATATATACTTATATTTCTGCAACTCTTCAGGGGATAGTGGACTTAGATGATATGATAATCCAGTTAGGAAGAATTGTTGAGCCACAGAGGAAGAGGGCTCCTGTCATTTGGGTCAGACTATGGATAAGGAAATGTGAGGAAGGGAGTCAATACCATAATTTGCTCACAGAGCTCTATGAGGATGATCAGCCTACTTTCATCCACTGACTGAGGATGTCCCCGGAGATATTCACTGAAATTGAACGCAGGTTAACACCAGATCTTCAGAGGTAGGCCACCTTCTTGCAGGAGCTGTTCAGCTCAAGGCTGGAGTTAGTATTTCACTGAGACATCAGGCCACGGGGGAGTTATGTCTCTCTTTAATTCACCTTCAGGGTAGGAAGATCAACCGCTTCATCCCAGAGGTGTGTGATGCCATTATAAGAATCTACCGTAATGAAGTTATTGCTTGTTCTACCTTCCCTGAGGACTGGTTCGAGATAGAGCTGGGCTTCCAGGAGAGGTAGAACCTATTCCATGCTCTTGGTGCCATGGGCAGTTTAACATCACCACCCCTGGGTCGAGTTTGGAGGGTTGGATATTCCTCTACAGTGACCTGAGGTGAAAGATAACTCCATTGACTCCGCTCAGGCAGAATTGCTGGTGGATCACGGGCCTCAGGTGGAGTATTTCAGCAGGGAAGAAAGCCCACTGAAGCTGCCAAGGCCCTGCTAAGTGTCCTGGCAGATTACTTCAGAAATGAAGGCGTTCCCTGGCAGATAGACATAATATGAAACATGGCCATTACTGACAAAACAAGTAAAATTTGTAATGTATCTATATTTTTATGTTTCTTTGGTGTTTTTTTATTTTTTTTTGTATCATGTTGTATCAGCAATATGCATAGCATTACAAGTATTTATCTATTTTTACCTATTGCTCAGGTGTAAATGTGTGGGGTTTGCAATGTGTTGTGCAAATATTTTAACCTTTATTTAATGTACAATGCACTATGTCTACATCTGGAAAAGTTACAATGTTTATTTTCTGTGATATAATGTTTGTTAAATTTTGACAAGGATATTGCATGGAAGTATTTGTGGGACTGTAGCAGTAAATGTTTTTGGTGTTGAATAACTTTTAAATCTGCACTGAACTTGAAAAAGAGGTGTGAGGCTTCAAACCCTCCACCTTTGACCTTCACACCATGCTTGGCAATTCGCTAACAGAGAGGTGTGAGCCTTCAATAAACCCTTCACCATTGAAATTTACAACATCTTTGGACAATAGCTGAGAGAGAGAGGGAGGTGTGAGGCTTTGAACCCTCCACAACCTTTTTGTATATCAGATGAAAGAGAGTTGTGGGACTATGACCTCTTCTCCTTTGAACATTTTGCTGATTGAGAAACACAGGGAGTGGAGCACAGCATGTTGTCCAGCTTGGAGAACGTTTGGACCATCATTTATTTTGGGGGCATAAGGTACTAGTCCCTGCGGCTCAATCCTTTGTCTAAGTATTTATGACGGAGGGATCAAACCCTGATTTCATTTGTCTCTTTTGGGGGTACACATAAAGTGTCAGATCCTGTGGCTCAACACTTTGTGTAAGCATAACGGGGAAGAGTCTGATCCTTTTTTTCTTGAGTGGGACTAATTTTTTTTCTGAGTTTGTGTGTGGGGATATGCTTTTTAACATGTTTTTGGTTTTTCAGCTAAAAGGCTGCTGGGTACTGGTCACTTTTAGGTGCCATCTACTGCTGCTTGTAACCACAGTCATCTCAGTTGGTCTCAGCTGGGGGTGTTGAGCTCTATTCTGTGTGTGGCAAGGTTCAGGTGAGTGACCTGAAGGAAATGTTTGCAGAGACTACTGAGGGTGGGTCCATTGGCGTTGCTGGAATGAGGCTGTTACAGTTGTTGGGTCTTTTGATCATAGGTGGCTCTGTTGGGCTCTGTATTGCTGTTTGTAAAATTGGCTGTATTGAATGTTGAACTGGAGACTGCATTTGCTGCTGAAGAGGCTTCAGCAACTGTTGTTAAACTGGCTGTTGTATTTACTGTTTAACTGGCTGCAATATTTGTTGCATAGGCAGAGGCATCTGCTGTAGGATGTGATGTCCCTTGTACGTGGGCTGGGGTTGATACTTCTGGACTGGTCAACGCTGCTGCTGCTGCTGGACCTGCTGTTGGATGAATATCAGCTGTGTGAAGCTGGCTGTAGACCCGAATTGGGTGCCGATAGCTTGGTGAAGTTAATTTTGTTGTTACTGTCTGTCCTGGTGTTTTGAATTTATGTTAAATTGTGCGTCACAAGTATGTGTACTCCTCGATTGTTTGCCGCCAAATGAATTCTTAGGCCTGAATGGGATTTATATAGAGAATTGCAAACCTTTGTTATGGAAACCACCATAAAGCCATCGTGTTGACATATTTTTCAGAGAGGACATTCTGACTTAATCAAACATGCTCACAAGACAGCAAGTTTACTAAGTCATCAGTGTTTTAACACCTTGTGCCCGGTCCAGTTAATAGGAAAAAAAGTACCATTGACAAAGGTGTCATGGATTCAGACATCCTGTCAGCAAATCATCTGGAGTACAAACATGTATGGTGCAGGGACAATTCTCCAATTAACGACAGTAGATATAGTGTGGCTGTTAACCACTACAATTTTCCACTGGAAGTGTGTTGGCGAAGACATTATTCTGCAGTTATTGCTGAAAACAATAGTAATTCCAGGGCTCTGTCTGAAACACCTTCAAACACAATTCTACATAAATCTTCGCCCATTATTTTACCGATTTTTTCATTGACAAAATTATGAAAATCAGAGATGCACTACATTCATCAGCTCCAGTTTTTATCCCCAGAGCAAGCATTAACAACAGTGTCCTATCTTCTTCCAATCCTGTATCTGAGGATGACATTCTCCAAATTGGAAAATCCTCTGATAACAAATCGTGTAATTTAGATCTAATAGCAACCTCACAGGTCAAAGAGTGTACAGACATTCTAATCACCCCAAATACCAATATCATAAATTACTCAGTCAATGAAGGGAGTTTCCCAACTGTTTCAAAATTGCATATGTTACCCCCTTCTAAAGAAGCCTAGTCTAGATAGAAATCTCCTGAAAAGCTATAGACCAGTGTCAAACCTTAGTTTCATACCTAATTGATTGAAAAAGCTGCGGCTAATCAGCTAAATAGTTACATTAATATAGAGGGGCTATCCAATCTTAACCAATCAGCCTACAAGAGATTGCATTTTACAGAAACAGTCCTCCTTAAAATTCAAAACGACATAGCTGCTTCAGTGGACTTAGGTAAGGTTGTAGCTCAGGAATTGGTTAAGCATGGATGGCACTATGCTGAAGTGGATCAAATCTTATCTCATGCACCACAGACAGAAAGTTAAATTTGGTAATAGCTTCTTGGATGCCTTCTTACTCTGTTGTGGGGTCCCCCAAGGTTCTGTCTTGGGTTCGCTGCTTTTTACTCTTTACGCTACCCCCCTCAGCCATATCATTTTCAGTTTCAATGTTACCCATCGCTTTTATGCCGATGGCAGACAAATATACTTAGCACAGGAACTTTGATTCCATTATTGCTGAGCTCACTGAGTGTCTTGCTTGCATTCAAAAATGGATGGATGGTGTCAGACTGAAACTTAATCCAGAGAAAACAGATATCACTGTCATGGGGGACAGACAAGCCAGGGAGTCCCTTATGCAAAATTTCCAACCCAGTTTCTTGGAAATTCTTTCTGCCCTAACATTGAAGTTAAGAATTTGGGTTTTATTTTTGATTCTGGAAACACCTTTACCAGTCATATAACCAAGGTTTGTCATGTCAGCTGCTATCATCCCAAAGATTTCAGATGCATTTGTAAATTCCACAGTGTGGAGACTGCAGGCTTGCTGGCAAAGTGACTACTGGTGTGAATAAATAATATGAGGCTTAACTCTAAAAGATACCAAATTTCCTTTGTAGAATTGTTTTCAGACTTTATGAAACAAACCATGTTACTTCTTATCTGCTAAAACTACATTGGCTCCCGATTTCATACTATATCTTGTTCAAATATAATCTTTTTACATTCAAGGCTATCAAATTCTCCCAACCCACATACTTATCATCCTTAATCAAACCAGTAACCTTACTCATAGAAATCAGCTTTCTCTTTCTTTAGTTCATCCCAGGAAGGCCATTGGTAGGCGAGATTTCGCAATGGCTTCTCCCATTGAATGGAACAGACTCCCACAATCAGTCCGATCACAGAACACAATAATAGGGTATTGAAGCCAGTGAAAAAACCTACTTGTTTAGACTTGCATTTCCTACACCATAGTATATCTCCCCTTGCAAGCACTAAAATTGGATTTTGTCTTGGCATGTCCGTCAACTTTCCCTTTTTTGCCTCAACCACACTAGAGGATGTTGCATTAATTTTGTGCTATATAAATGTTTCTATTTCTATATTTTTAATCCTATCTATAAATCCTTTTCATCATAAACCCATTTCGATGAATTCTTTGACATCATATACTTTTATGGCCCTCTGCGATGCAATCCTATTGGGTAGATTCAAATCTTTCAAATGTTGCTGAGGGAGATAAAAGGTTTACAATTTTTAAATGATTCAAGTGTTCCTCATAGGTTTATGAGCAAAAACATCTCAGTATGAAAAAACGGATAGCCATATGATGGCTAAGATAGGTAAACAATAGGTTTACAACAAGCTATATGAGAGTAAGACTGAAATTATTGGGAAGCTTGGGGATTCCAACACGATTTGTTTACAAAGCTCAGGATGGTCCCAATTAAGGTTTACAAGAAAAAAGATGAAAAGATTCACCTCCCAATTCCCAAAATTTTAGAATCAGGAGCAAGGTTTACGATCTATCGCAGAAATGAAACAGCCCTCTTAAGTTACGAATAAGAAATGGATGAGAAGTGAAGACATGGATTTATAAATGGTCAATAAATAAATAAGTAAATTTTGAGCACTGACTGGTTTTTGCCACACTCACAATCTTTGCAAGCAAGATACGACATAAAATCCTGAAGATATTTGACATTAGTTAACATAATGCAGTGGTGAAAGAAATTTTAAAATAATATAACAAATAAAGAAACTGTGGTTATTTCAAGAAAATTGCACAATATATTTTGATATATTTTGCCACGTACCAAATCAAAGTGCAACTAAATCCAATAAAGGAGAACAAAAAAATCAACATAGGAATGGCAATAATACCATTGAACTATGTTTAGTTACATATAATTATTAACCTACATATAATCATTCCAACATACCTGAAAATAAAATACAAAAAAATGAATGCAGCTAATTTATACGCACATATTAAGCAGAACACCGAATGTACAACCCCACCAGTCATGTTCAGCCCTCGGTTACTCCTCTTCATGGCACTGTTTGCAGTGGCACTGGCCCACAGACATGATTGGTTCAGCACCAGAGCATCTTACACATCATGTCCTCCTTTGACACGGGTTGCGAAAAATTTATCATATTTGTGTTCCTGCCGAAAATTTCCGACCATGGTTAATGGAAGAGGGCTCATGTTGTTACTGTTACTGGGTGGAGATGTATCCCTCAACCCTGGTCCGTTTACACTCGGTGTTTTGAATGCCAGATCCGTAAGGAACAAGGGTCCTCTCCTTGCCGACATGGTGGCTTCATACGACCTTGATCTTCTATGCCTCACGGAAACACACATACGTCCATTTGACTCTGACAGCTTCTTACGGTCTATAACTCCTCCCGATTTTAACTTTCCTCACAAGCCTCGTCCCTCAGGTATTGGTGGTGGTGTGGGTTTTTTCATCAGATCCTCCTACAGACCCCATATAATTGAAACTCCTTGTTATCAGTCATTTGAAAATATAGTGGTGTCAATCGGGCTTCATGGCCATTCAGTGTTGCTTGCCTGCATCTATCGCCCTCCAGGATCATGTACCTGTAATTTTCTGGAAGAATTCATGTCATTTGTTGGTTACCTTTCATCCATTAATTCTTCATATTACATTTGTGGCGACTTCAACATTCATGTTGATGTTCCAGTTGGTGACGGTCAGAAATTCACTACCTTTCTTGATTCATGTGACCTCAAACAGTTAGTCAATAAACCTACTCATCTACATGGTCACATATTGGACCTGATTTTATCTCCCTGTGATCAGGACACCATTGCTGATGTTAAAATTTGTGACTTTGTTTCCGATCACGCATTAGTCAAATGTTCAGTTGCCTTCCCTTGTCAAGTGTCTCATACTCCAAATGTAGTTCAATATAGAAGGTTCCACCGTATCAATATGTCTGACTTCCGCTCAGATCTCAAAAATACGTCCTTCGTCAAGTCTCCAGCTGATGCTGTTGTCGATCTGTATGATCAATATGTACATGATTTGAGTGATGTTCTGGATAGGCATGCACCTCTTATATCTAAATTGACGAAAAAGGAGTCCGCCGATTGGATGTCTGATGATTATCGACGTGCAAAGTCCCTTAGGCGCCAATTTGAGAGAACCTGGCGTAGGGCTAAAAGTACACTTAACAGGAGTAGGCTTCGTCGCCAGATTGCTCGGTGCAATGCACTTGTAAATAAAGATAAATCAGACTACTATAGCAAACTGATCTCAGACAATAGTCATGACTCTCGAAAACTTTGGCGTGAGCTCCATAAGACCCTGAACAGGGTTTCTGATGCCACACTTCCATCTCATGAGTCCGAAAAGTCATTGGCTGACCAGTTTGCCTCCTTCTTCACCAACAAAATCAAGAAGATTAGAGATAATTTTGCTTCTTCTGGCACTGAATATGATGTTAACCCTCCTTCAGATCCTCCCCAAATTACTGTCTTTAGGCAAGTTTCTGAAGATGCTGTTGATAAAATAATTAAAGCATCACCAACAAAATCATGCCTGTTGGACCCTCTGCCGACATTCCTGATTAAGGAATGCATTGATATATTGCTACCATCCCTTACAAAGCTGGTCAACTGCTCACTCATGGAGGGATGCGTTCCTGATGCCTTCAAATCTGCTGTGGTCACTCCACTTATTAAAAAGCCAAATCTTCCCTCAAATGACCTTAAGAATTATCGCCCTGTATCAGGTCTCAGTTTTATATCTAAATTGGTAGAACGTGTGGTTGCTAAGCAGCTGTTAGAACATATTAATGCCAATAACTTAGACAACCCGTACCAGTCGGCATATAAGGCGGGCCATTCAACTGAGACTGCTCTTCTCTACATAAAAAATGAGGTTCACTTATCATTGTCAAGAGGTGAATCCACTGCCTTGGTATTGCTTGACTTGTCTGCTGCCTTCGACACCATTGATCACTCTACTCTTCTGGGTTGCCTCCAAAACTGGTTTGGGGTCAGTGGCTCCGTTCTGAAATGGTTCACATCCTACCTAATGGACCGTTACCAATCAGTAAAAATTGGTTCTACTTTGTCAGATGTTTGTAAACTCCTATTTGGTGTTCCCCAAGGTTCTGTCCTGGGTCCTTTGTTGTTCTCATTGTACACTACCCCCCTCAGTTCCATTATCAGTAAACATAATGGAATAAAGTTTCATTTCTATGCAGATTATAGCCAACTTTATATACATTTATCCCAGAAGAATGCATCTGCTGCCTTTGAAAAGCTAAATAAGTGCCTAAATGATGTTAAAGAGTGGATGACAACTAGTAAGCTCAAACTGAATCCTGATAAGACTGAGTTTATCATCTTTGGTTCGAAGAGACAAAGGGATAAGTTGAAAGCATGTTTTCCAATTGATATCCTGGGCAACTCACTCTGCCCTGCAGATTCAGTAAAAAATCTGGGTGTGTGGCTTGATTCAGATTTCTCTTTGTCCAAGCATGTTCAGAATGTCTGCAAAAGTTGTTTTGTTAAACTCCGTGACTTCAGACATGTCAGGCGGTTTCTTACTCATGATGTTTCTGTGCTTGTAGTCAACGCTCTTGTTAGTAGTCGGTTGGATTACTGCAACTCACTTTTCAGGAGCCTGTCCAAGTTCAATCTACGCAAATTACAGTGCATCCAAAATAGTGCAGCTAGAATTGTATCAAACACCAGTCGATACACCAGCATAACTCCTGTGCTAAAGAAACTGCATTGGCTTCCTGTTGAACAGCGCATTGTGTTCAAGACAGTCACACTTGTTTATAAGTATCTTCACACAGGTTTTCCCAGGTATTTTTCACCACATCTTTCTTCCTACAGCAGTTCTTATAGTACCAGGCGCAGTGAAAGTGGTGGTAATTTCCTAGTTATTCCAAAGTTCTGCCCCTCTGTTCATAAATCTGTCAAACAGTTTGGTAATAGTTTTGCGTTTGATGCTCCTACTGTGTGGAATACTCTCCCTGATGTGATTCGTGCCTCTCCATCCCTGGCCTCCTTCAGAAAACAGCTTAAAACCTACCTGTACACCAAAGCATATCCACCCTAGCCTGAATCATCCTCCTGGCGTTCTCCGTGGTGTTCGACCCCTGTTATGTCCCTGGACACAGAATTTTGTTGACTGCTTTTTGTTTTGTTGCGCCTTAGAGTCCTCTTGTTTGGGGAGATTAAGCGCTATAAAAGTCGAATTAGAATTAGAATTAGAATTACATAAATATGGAATAATATGTTCTTAGTTAAGAGGCAAAGTTTATAATTTATCTTGTCATACACTTATGTTAGTACATTTAGAATTTTTAAGGACTGTGGAGGCAATATTACGGATTTAACTGACATACACTAATAGTCTTTTTTTAATTTACTGACGAATTGTTTTACTCCTTAAAGCAATACACATTTGCCTTGTCTACTGAGCAAGTCATAACACCATAACTAGGTCCACATCCTGGGCGAGGGTATTGCACTGGATAGCGTACTGATCCATCTGACAGCCATCCACATAGACACGCATGCAAACCATTTTGCCAGGCTACCTGTAACTGCGCAGGTGTCGCGATAGCCATGCCTTCACCTTCGCAGCGAGCTATTGCCTCGACATGATTATATTGATAGCGTCCCAATGGTGATATAAAATGATACACATTGTACTCTGAAAAATATAAATATTAATTGACATTGTATAATTCTTTGACTTTAGCTCAATGTGACAAAACCCTAACTTGTTATTTGTTTGTGCAAATTTATAGTATGTGAGATGAGTGAAGCATAAAAACTTATCTACAATACAAAAAGACACATGCTCCAGCTAGTTTTAGATAGTTCCATTCCATCTGTGACATCATCCTTTTCATTCAGCCCATCCATGGAAGGCCCTTAGTAAGGAGAAAAGCAAGGAAGGAGGGGGGAATCCCTTGTCTGTTAGTTAAGATATCAGCTAAAACTTTCTCTTTTATTGCAAAAAATACATCTTACCTAATAGGCATTAACTAGGATAACTAACTAAAGGAAGACGAGTAGCCCACCAGGGGTTGAAAAGATCATAACTTCTAAGAAACAAAGAGACACTATAAAATACAGGTCCAAAGGGCTTAACCAGTTAACAAGTGCTGGACCAGAGTGTCAACCTGTGGCCATCAAGATGATGTTTTTGTAGCCACATTGCCCAGAAAGAACACTGTAGGGAATGAATACAGGTTCAGGCCCTTCCATGACAGGCTAAGAGGATTGACTGCCTAGAAATGTTTATATAGAACTGGGGATACAAACTTCGTCATCTTGTTGTTTGTACCTGATGATAAAAGTGTTCTGAGAATGGTACAGATTTGGTAAATAGTCCTCTGTTGGACCGACCATTTTGTCTAAATCACCTGTCTGTGTCATGACATATTGTCTGTAACTATGTTCAAGCTACATGGAAAGTAAGTGGCTTCAAAGATGATCTGCTTCAAATTGCAATGAAAGAGAAAGTTCACAAAGATAGCCTGATCTCATATCACCCTCTTTGTTTATATACAAGACAACCTTGGTGTTGTCTGCTGCAGTCAAAATGATCTGATTCCAGCAAAAAGACTCGAACTCCTTTGATGCTTGTAGAATTCCTTTTAGCTCCAGGAAATTTATGTGTAACTCGCTTTTGGGAACTGATCAAAACACCTTTTGTAATGCAGTCACTTAAGTAAGCACCCAGCCTTCATTCATTACATCTGTAAAATCTGCAGGCCATGTTTAAGAGGATGTAGAGGTTGGTCTGGAAGCACATTGCCTTCTTCCAGCCACCCGCATAGTGAGTGAAGAGAGACCTGGGGACAGAAATATTCTTCTTCAGTGCCTCTGACCCTTGCCAATTGTCTTTCAGACAGAATGGTATTGGTTTTGGCTTTCTTCTCTGTGGTTATAAGGAAACCTATGGGAAACATAAACTGTCTAACTGAGTAAGACAACAGGGTCTAAGGTTCTGCCATCTTTCTGTTTTGGGCCTGACATTTAAATAATCACACTTAAATTCCACAAAATTAAAGACCTGTTTGTGATTTAGTTCTCAACTGGAAAAGAGTTACAGCCTAACCTATTGCCTGACAGATGGTCATGAGAGTTTCTGTCTCTTGAAAACAGGTCTCTTTTGAAGCAGTTCTTATTAAACAGCCGTTTAGGTACTGGTAAATTTTTTTGAGCCATGAGTTTCACTTACTTGACTACAATACGAAACTTAATGGGTGCAGTTGACTGGCCAAAAGGTAAGAGCCTTAAAGTGAAAAAATCTTTCTTTGGTAATAGAACTTTAGATATTGTCTTGAATTTCGTCTTATAGGCAAAAAGGTATACACTAAAGTCCAGGAAACTTACCCATTATTCACTTTGCAAGGAAGGTCTTATAGCTTCTGCGATTTCCATTTTGAAAGTATTGACATCAAGGAACTTGTTCAGAATACTAATTTAAAAGATCCATTTATGTTTAGCTTTGGGACTAGGAAAAGTTGGTTGTAAAAGATGGAAGAGGGTTAAATCTTGACCAGTTAGATGGCCTGCTTGTCCAATAAGGTATCCAATGTCTCTTACGGGTATCTGTTGACATTATTCAGTTCACAAGAGGCCTTAGCAGGGTGATCAGGGTTCTGAAGCGATGGGGTCAGACAGACAGTGCCTGAACTGGAATCAAATAATGGTGCTTTAGAAACAGTAGCAGAAGGTGGTAAATGCCGCTCTTTGACTTTAATTGGGGTAACCACTGCCTCCAAGTGTCAGTAAAGCATCCAAACATGCAAATCTTGTCATCTATTCATCTTGCAAATATTCCAATGGGATGGTAGGGTGAGAGACTTGAGTAGCACTGTATGGCCTGGTCAGAGAGGATGCAATATTGGATTGTATACTAACAGACAAATCACCAGGATGTAAAACAATAGTCTTTAAGAACGTTATCAAATGTTTTCATTCAGCGTTTGTAGGTTGGGGTTGCCAGTTTCTCAAGCTACTCTAGTTACAAGCTACTATTACTTACTAAAATAATAATAATAGAATTCGAATGAATGAAATTCAAATAATCCATGATTGATGAGAACTCTCATGCTTAGTCCTTATCCCATTTTACATGTACTGTATTCTGTAAAACTATGTTAATGGAAGACTAATGATTTGCACAATAATGACTTTCCAGATCTAAACTTCAGAATACTACTTTTTCCAACACTGTTTATTACAATTTACAAATAATTGAAAACTGCATTACCAGTTTTGTAGAAAGGTGGAACATGTACATCATCAACAATACTATTAAGCTGGTCAGAAATGGTGTCGATAATATCTACCTTGTCATCAATTTCATTAACTTTGTTTGAAACACCATCGACTTTCTCAACCTGATTCTTGATTAGTTCCTTTATTGTCATAAGATCATCCATTTTGTTAACCAGGTTACTGATAAGTTCCTTCGTTGTAACCACTTCCTGTCTAAGACGGTGTATCTCATCTGTAAAAATGAAGAATGTAAAGAAGGTTTAGGACTCATTTGTAAGTGTTGAGATTTTAGGAGTCATGTGCTAATATAATATAAAGACTGGCTTTGACTTAATCACTCAGTTACAGTATGTTAAGATCTTATCATAATTTACAAAATCAAGATATCTACCGTTAATTGATTTACCAGAGAATAATATTTTTTGTGTAAAAGGGTAAACTACTGTTTACCTTTTCACTGTTTCATATGTGAGCAGTATGAAATAAGTACATTTTGCTTATACATAGACAGTTTTGTTCCCAAGTAATAATTAATGAAGTAAAATCTGTGAAAACATTAATATATAAAAGGGATTTTGCTCAAAATACATACTGTTCAATGGTTTACCTATTGATATTCAGAGAAACTAAAAATGGTAAAGCACCTGTTTCTGTTTTACTCTTTTGAAAATGGTAAAGGGTCAGATGCTGTATTTTTATTTGGCAGAAAGTCAATGTAATATATGTAAAGTACCTGTTATCAGTTTACTAAGAGCAAAAAGCACCAATCAAAATTTGTCTGTTTTATACTACATGTTGTACTGTTAAAATTTTTTCAGGGGGGGAAGCCACGTGCTTGTGAGCATTGGGTGCAATGATACTGCAAATGGCTGTGATGTCACAGATGTTCATGATGTCAGAATGCAGTATATTATGTATATTCCATGGACATTTTCTATCAATGAAGTTTTCACATGTTTTTAAGTTGATTATGTTTCAGCAAATACATGTGACATTTTAAGGAAATTTAGTGTAGCTGAATCAAGGTATCTACCGTTAATTGCTTTACCAGAGAATAATAATTTTTGTGTAAAAGGGTAAACTACTGTTTACCTTTTTACTGTTTCAAACCTGAACAGTATGAAATAAGTACATTTTGCTTTATACATAAACAGTTTTGTTCCCAAGAGAACCAGTATATATATGTGTATAATTTACAATTCACTGGAATAAAATCTGTGAAAATAGTAATATATAAAATAGATTTTGCTCAAAATACATAGTATTCAATGGTTTACCTATTCATATTAAAAAAATGGTAAAGCACCTGTTTCTGTTTTACTGTTTTGAAAATGGTAAAGGGTCAGATGCTGTAGTTTTAAGTACTAGAAAGTCAATGTAATATGTGTAAAGCACCTGTTATCAGTTTACTAAGAGCAAAAAGCACCAATCAAGACTTGTCTGTTTTATATTACATGCTTTACTCTTAACATTTTTTTTCAGGGGGGCAAGCCACGTGCTTGTGAGCATTGGGTGCAATGACACTGTAAAGGGCTCTGATGTCACAGATGTTTATGATGTCACAATCCAGTGCACTATGTATATTCCATATGGACATTTTCTATCAATGAAGTTTTCACATATTTTATCTTGATTATGTTTTAACGAATTCATGTAACATTTTAGGGAAATTTAGATGCCGGAAAATTTACATGGAAAGGTGGTAAAGCTTTATCAAAGAGATAAGATTTTAGTTTTTTTCCTGAAGCAGGCAAAAGTAGGAGCAGATTATTCTAAAGTGTGGAAGCATCAAAAGCCAAACTATGACTGAAGTCGGGTTTTTTAATTTGTGTACAGATAGGTAGTATTGAGGAACCTCTAGGAACCTCTTATCTGGGCAGTTGTATCTTATGCCAGATAAAACGATTATTGTGGTTCCTGATTGTTTTACTTATGTAGATATATAATCTATGGATTGTATTTCAGTCAGGCCTGGGGTGAGTGCAAGTACTTGGTACTTGTACTTAATTATTCATTTTCAAGTACTTGTACTTGACAGATGAAAATTAAAAGTACTTGTACTTGTAATTGTACTTGGCTAAAATATCCAAGTACTTTTCAATTGCTTTTAAAATACATTCAAAGTACATTTGTAGTTTTATTAAGTGTCTTTTAAGATGTAAAATTTTTTAATCTGTTTTTCAGCAGAGTGTAGATAGATTAAAGTTGTTTTTTGTTCAATTAGCCAGAGCATAGGTTTTCTTTAATTATAAAGAGGCTTAATTTAATCAATTTTTTTTCTTATTTTACACAAAAGACCTCTCAGTCAGAACATAGCTGTGCTTTAATCATTTAATATAGGCATTTTAATTAAGCATATGTTTTAAAAAGAACAAGACAGTGCACAAGTCTCATAAACTAATATGATGTTTTATAATTCTATGTATTATTGTAATTCATATATTCAATGTCGAACTACCATCTGTGATTGTGCTCAAAAATAACAAATTCTAACTAAAGATGATAGACCCTACTCCAAATTGGTCAGGACAAAATCCCAGAATTTAAGAATTGCTTAGTTCATTTTAAAAAAATATACCACCACAGGGTATATTTCAAATCTTTGATTATCAAGATAATCCTGCTTTCTGAGAGACATAAGTTTGCCACTTATAAAACATAAAATTTTAGATATATACAACTATAGATGTTATAGTGGAAGGCTTAGTGTGGATTATAATATAAAGGAAGGGCCATCCAAAAAACAGGCAAAAAATATGTTGGCTAGTTCAAAACCATCTCGTTGGTTTTAATCAGCCTGTCTTTTCAACACTGATTTAAAATTTTATAGCTTAAATTGTTATAAATTTGTTCCTCCTCTAATATATAATTACTAATATACTTTTTATAATCTTCAAAATACAGTTTTGACACATAACTTTTCAGTTTTAAAAGGCTATGCAATTAAAGCTTAGAATTAGTTTATTTATCTTTGTCCAGGTTTAATTGCAATAACCATGCATAGATTGCTGGTTTGTGTATTTGCGTTAATGGAAACTTCAAAGAAGTTAGGATTTGATTACATATGTTACAATTCCCCCGATTGAATGTGTGCAATCCACATCTTTTTTTTAAAACAATTAACAAGATTACACCCCTCTCAGCATCAAGTCAATTGATTATAAAAAAGTTGAGTCAATTTGTTCAATACATCAATTTCTCTGGTTGAGATTTAACTTTATAAATTTATGTAATTATAGCTACTCACTTAAGTTATTACTTACTGAGTACTTAAATCAAGTGACAGCTTAAAGAGTGGTTGGCAAATTAATATCAAAGGGAAATAATTGTCCTTCCTTTTATATTGGATTGTATGTAATCTGTTGAATATATTTCACTTCAGTTGTAGACCAATCATAAACTAATCAATGTACTGAAAGAATTAAGAAATCATCAAAACCAATGATAAACAACCAATAAAGAAAACAGCTTTATTTTCTACTATTCAGATACGTTTTAAAATAGGCAGACTGTTTCAAAACCAAATCAGGTTGTGAAATATCAAAATTAATTTTTGGCAATTTCGAAATGTTGTGAAGAGTCATGAAACAGCCAGGAACTGATGTATCTTAAAAGTTCAACCATAGGAAGTTTGTTTATTTTGATTACTTTGCTCAGGCCCTTCCCTAGGGTTTTTGGACACCAAAATACAAACTAGACCTAGCGCATCGGAGAACCGATGAAAATTGTATCCACCGTAAAGACAATGCACCAAAACCTCTATGACCAATAATAAGCGAGTTATAAGCACTTTTAAGTTTGGCTGTCCTCATTTGACCTTCAAGGAGGGGCCCAAGGTCAAATCCGACCACACCAGAAGATTCCCAGAACATGATTTCCTATATGTTGGTTTACTATCCCAAACATCTAGGACCAATAATAAGCGAGTTATAAGCACTTTTTAGTTTGGCTGTCCTCACACTTGACCTTGAAGGAGGGGCCCAAGGTCAAATCCGACCATGACAGAAGATTCCCTGCCCATGATTTCCTGTATGTTGGTTTACCATCCCAAACCACTAGGATCAATAATAAGCGAGTTATAAGCACTTTTAAGTTTGGCTGTCCTCATTTGACCTTGAAGGAGGGGCCCAAGGTCAAATCCGACCACACCAGAAGATTCCCAGCCCATGATTTTCTATATGCTGGTTTACCATCCCAAACCTCTAGGACCAATAATAAGCGAGTTATAAGCACTTTTAAGTTTGGCTGTCCTCGTTTGACCTTGAAGAAGGGGCCCACGATCCAATCCGACCATGACAGAACATTCCCCGCCCATGATTTCCTATATGTTGGTTTACCATCCCAAACCTCTAGGACTAATAATAAGCGAGTTATAAGCACTTTTAAGTTTGGTTGTCCTCGTTGGACCTTCAATGAGGGGCCCAAGGTCAAATCCGACCACACCAGAAGAATCCCAGCCCATGATTTCCTATAGGTTGGTTTACCATCCCAAACCTCTCGGACCAATAATAAGCGAGTTATAGGCACTTTAACCTTTGGCTATCCTCGTTACCTTGAAGGAGGGGCCCAAGGTCAAATCCGACCACGCCAGAAGATTCCCAGCCCATGATTTCCTATAGGTTGGTTTACCATCCCAAACCTCTAGGACCAATAATAAGCGAGTTATAAGCACTTTTAAGTTTGGCTGTAATCATTTCACCTTGAAAGAGGGGCCCAAGGTAAAATCCGACCATACCAGAAGATTCCCAGAACATGATTTCCTATATGTTGGTTTACCATCCCAAACCTCTAGGACCAATAATAAGCGAGTTTTAAGCACTTTTATGTTTGGCTATCCTCGTTTGACCTTGAAGGAGGGGCCCAAGGTCAAATCCGACCACACCAGACGATTCCCAGCCAATGAGATCCCATAGGTTGGTTTACCATCCCAAACCTCTAGGACCAATAATAAGCGAGTTATAGGCACTTTAACCTTTGCTATCCTCGTTTGACCTTGAAGGAGGGGCCCAAGGTCAAATCCGACCACGCCAGAAGATTCCCAGCCCATGATTTCCTATAGGTTGGTTTACCATCCCAAACCTCTAGGACCAATAATAAGCGAGTTATAAGCACTTTTAAGTTTGGCTGTAATCATTTGACCTTGAAAGAGGGGCCCAAGGTCAAATCCGACCACACCAGAAGATTCCCAGCCTATGATTTCCTATAGGTTGGTTTACCATCCAAAAACCTCTAGGACCAATAATAAGCGAGTTATAAGCACTTTTAAGTTTGGCTGTCCTCATTTGACCTTGAAGGAGGATCCCAAGGTCAAATCCGACCACGCCAGAAGATTCCCAGCCCATGATTTCCTATAGGTTGGTTTACTATCCCAAACCTCTAGGACCAATAACAAGCGAGTTATAAGCACTTTTAAGTTTGGCTCTAATCATTTGACCTTGAAAGAGGGGCCCAAGGTCAAATCCGACCACACCAGAAGATTCCCAGCCTATGATTTCCTATAGGTTGGTTTACCATCCCAAACCTCTATGACCAATAATCAGCGAGTTATAAGCACTTTTAAGTTTGGCTGTCCTCATTTGACCTTCAAGGAGGGGCCCAAGGTCAAATCCGACCACACCAGAAGATTCCCAGAACATGATTTCCTATATGTTGGTTTACTATCCCAAACATCTAGGACCAATAATAAGCGAGTTATAAGCACTTTTTAGTTTGGCTGTCCTCACACTTGACCTTGAAGGAGGGGCCCAAGGTCAAATCCGACCATGACAGAAGATTCCCTGCCCATGATTTCCTGTATGTTGGTTTACCATCCCAAACCACTAGGATCAATAATAAGCGAGTTATAAGCACTTTTAAGTTTGGCTGTCCTCATTTGACCTTGAAGGAGGGGCCCAAGGTCAAATCCGACCACACCAGAAGATTCCCAGCCCATGATTTTCTATATGCTGGTTTACCATCCCAAACCTCTAGGACCAATAATAAGCGAGTTATAAGCACTTTTAAGTTTGGCTGTCCTCGTTTGACCTTGAAGAAGGGGCCCACGATCCAATCCGACCATGACAGAACATTCCCCGCCCATGATTTCCTATATGTTGGTTTACCATCCCAAACCTCTAGGACTAATAATAAGCGAGTTATAAGCACTTTTAAGTTTGGTTGTCCTCGTTGGACCTTCAATGAGGGGCCCAAGGTCAAATCCGACCACACCAGAAGAATCCCAGCCCATGATTTCCTATAGGTTGGTTTACCATCCCAAACCTCTCGGACCAATAATAAGCGAGTTATAGGCACTTTAACCTTTGGCTATCCTCGTTACCTTGAAGGAGGGGCCCAAGGTCAAATCCGACCACGCCAGAAGATTCCCAGCCCATGATTTCCTATAGGTTGGTTTACCATCCCAAACCTCTAGGACCAATAATAAGCGAGTTATAAGCACTTTTAAGTTTGGCTGTAATCATTTCACCTTGAAAGAGGGGCCCAAGGTAAAATCCGACCATACCAGAAGATTCCCAGAACATGATTTCCTATATGTTGGTTTACCATCCCAAACCTCTAGGACCAATAATAAGCGAGTTTTAAGCACTTTTATGTTTGGCTATCCTCGTTTGACCTTGAAGGAGGGGCCCAAGGTCAAATCCGACCACACCAGACGATTCCCAGCCAATGAGATCCCATAGGTTGGTTTACCATCCCAAACCTCTAGGACCAATAATAAGCGAGTTATAGGCACTTTAACCTTTGCTATCCTCGTTTGACCTTGAAGGAGGGGCCCAAGGTCAAATCCGACCACGCCAGAAGATTCCCAGCCCATGATTTCCTATAGGTTGGTTTACCATCCCAAACCTCTAGGACCAATAATAAGCGAGTTATAAGCACTTTTAAGTTTGGCTGTAATCATTTGACCTTGAAAGAGGGGCCCAAGGTCAAATCCGACCACACCAGAAGATTCCCAGCCTATGATTTCCTATAGGTTGGTTTACCATCCAAAAACCTCTAGGACCAATAATAAGCGAGTTATAAGCACTTTTAAGTTTGGCTGTCCTCATTTGACCTTGAAGGAGGATCCCAAGGTCAAATCCGACCACGCCAGAAGATTCCCAGCCCATGATTTCCTATAGGTTGGTTTACTATCCCAAACCTCTAGGACCAATAACAAGCGAGTTATAAGCACTTTTAAGTTTGGCTCTAATCATTTGACCTTGAAAGAGGGGCCCAAGGTCAAATCCGACCACACCAGAAGATTCCCAGCCTATGATTTCCTATAGGTTGGTTTACCATCCCAAACCTCTATGACCAATAATCAGCGAGTTATAAGCACTTTTAAGTTTGGCTGTCCTCATTTGACCTTCAAGGAGGGGCCCAAGGTCAAATCCGACCACACCAGAAGATTCCCAGAACATGATTTCCTATATGTTGGTTTACTATCCCAAACATCTAGGACCAATAATAAGCGAGTTATAAGCACTTTTTAGTTTGGCTGTCCTCACACTTGACCTTGAAGGAGGGGCCCAAGGTCAAATCCGACCATGACAGAAGATTCCCTGCCCATGATTTCCTGTATGTTGGTTTACCATCCCAAACCACTAGGATCAATAATAAGCGAGTTATAAGCACTTTTAAGTTTGGCTGTCCTCATTTGACCTTGAAGGAGGGGCCCAAGGTCAAATCCGACCACACCAGAAGATTCCCAGCCCATGATTTTCTATATGCTGGTTTACCATCCCAAACCTCTAGGACCAATAATAAGCGAGTTATAAGCACTTTTAAGTTTGGCTGTCCTCGTTTGACCTTGAAGAAGGGGCCCACGATCCAATCCGACCATGACAGAACATTCCCCGCCCATGATTTCCTATATGTTGGTTTACCATCCCAAACCTCTAGGACTAATAATAAGCGAGTTATAAGCACTTTTAAGTTTGGTTGTCCTCGTTGGACCTTGAAAGAGGGGCCCAAGGTCAAATCCGACCACACCAGAAGATTCCCAGCCTATGATTTCCTATAGGTTGGTTTACCATCCCAAACCTCTAGGACCAATAATCAGCGAGTTATAAGCACTTTTAAGTTTGGCTGTCCTCATTTGACCTTCAAGGAGGGGCCCAAGGTCAAATCCGACCACACCAGAAGATTCACAGAACAAGATTTCCTATATGTTGGTTTACTATCCCAAACATCTAGGACCAATAATAAGCGAGTTATAAGCACTTTTTAGTTTGGCTGTCCTCACACTTGACCTTGAAGGAGGGGCCCAAGGTCAAATCCGACCATGACAGAAGATTCCCTGCCCATGATTTCCTGTATGTTGGTTTACCATCCCAAACCACTAGGATCAATAATAAGCGAGTTATAAGCACTTTTAAGTTTGGCTGTCCTCATTTGACCTTGAAGGAGGGGCCCAAGGTCAAATCCGACCACACCAGAAGATTCCCAGCCCATGATTTTCTATATGCTGGTTTACCATCCCAAACCTCTAGGACCAATAATAAGCGAGTTATAAGCACTTTTAAGTTTGGCTGTCCTCGTTTGACCTTGAAGAAGGGGCCCACGATCCAATCCGACCATGACAGAACATTCCCCGCCCATGATTTCCTATATGTTGGTTTACCATCCCAAACCTCTAGGACTAATAATAAGCGAGTTATAAGCACTTTTAAGTTTGGTTGTCCTCGTTGGACCTTCAATGAGGGGCCCAAGGTCAAATCCGACCACACCAGAAGAATCCCAGCCCATGATTTCCTATAGGTTGGTTTACCATCCCAAACCTCTCGGACCAATAATAAGCGAGTTATAGGCACTTTAACCTTTGGCTATCCTCGTTACCTTGAAGGAGGGGCCCAAGGTCAAATCCGACCACGCCAGAAGATTCCCAGCCCATGATTTCCTATAGGTTGGTTTACCATCCCAAACCTCTAGGACCAATAATAAGCGAGTTATAAGCACTTTTAAGTTTGGCTGTAATCATTTCACCTTGAAAGAGGGGCCCAAGGTAAAATCCGACCATACCAGAAGATTCCCAGAACATGATTTCCTATATGTTGGTTTACCATCCCAAACCTCTAGGACCAATAATAAGCGAGTTTTAAGCACTTTTATGTTTGGCTATCCTCGTTTGACCTTGAAGGAGGGGCCCAAGGTCAAATCCGACCACACCAGAAGATTCCCAGCCAATGAGATCCCATAGGTTGGTTTACCATCCCAAACCTCTAGGACCAATAATAAGCGAGTTATAGGCACTTTAACCTTTGCTATCCTCGTTTGACCTTGAAGGAGGGGCCCAAGGTCAAATCCGACCACGCCAGAAGATTCCCAGCCCATGATTTCCTATAGGTTGGTTTACCATCCCAAACCTCTAGGACCAATAATAAGCGAGTTATAAGCACTTTTAAGTTTGGCTGTAATCATTTGACCTTGAAAGAGGGGCCCAAGGTCAAATCCGACCACACCAGAAGATTCCCAGCCTATGATTTCCTATAGGTTGGTTTACCATCCAAAAACCTCTAGGACCAATAATAAGCGAGTTATAAGCACTTTTAAGTTTGGCTGTCCTCATTTGACCTTGAAGGAGGATCCCAAGGTCAAATCCGACCACGCCAGAAGATTCCCAGCCCATGATTTCCTATAGGTTGGTTTACTATCCCAAACCTCTAGGACCAATAACAAGCGCGTTATAAGCACTTTTAAGTTTGGCTGTCCTCATTTGACCTTGAAGAAGGATCCCAAGGTCAAATCCGACCACACCAGAAGATTCCCAGAACATGATTTCCTATATGTTGGTTTACCATCCCAAACATCTAGGACCAATAATAAGCGAGTTATAAGCACTTTACAGCTTTATAAGCAGTTTACAGTACAGAACCCTAGCGAACTCTATGTACTGGTTTCCTCTGCCCTTCCAACTACCCGTCGTGATATGACCTGTACAGTGTTGAAAGTGACGTAAAACCCCAAAATAAAAAAAAAATAAAATAAAATTAAAAACAATGCTGCTTGCTTTGCTTAAACAGTAAAAAAGTAAAGGGAAATGGGTAGTTTACTCTTTGTGTTCAAGAAAAACAGTAAAGGGTAAAGCAATTAACGGTAGATACCTTGATTTTACAAAGACTTAAAGCTTCATTTTAAAGTCTAATAAGATGCCTTGAGAATCAAGGTACATACCATTCACTGCTTTACCCATTTATATACAAAGAAACACAAAACGGTAAAGTACCCACTTCCGTTTTACTGTTTTATGATTTTGAAATAGTGTATTCTTACCCTTTACCTTATGACTAATTAAAATTAGGAAAACTGTATAAGGGTCAGGATTTGAAACAGAAAATGGCCCCTTTCTGTTTGACTGATTTGTATATTTTGGCCTTCAAAGCATTATTAAGTGAAGACCATGTCCCTGACAAGCATAGGTGGCTGGATTGTGATGTCACAATACAAAATTTTAAACATATGAATGGGTTTATGGAGTTTATATTGTCAAAATAAATTAAAATACTCCAAAACTGCTTGATGAATTTCACTAATATTTGGTATGAGGATGGCACAATGGATGGAGCGTACTTCCACTTTATGGCAACCTTAAACTCCATACAATAAGTCTATTATAGCAACTTTAATGCAGTGTTTCCACTGGAACCAACAGGCCAGTAACTAAGCATTTTTGGAGGGTCGGGACCAATGTTTACATGGTCGGTTGTAAGTTCCCGGCCTGTCGGGGAGAGTCGGGGAAATATCAAATATGTTCCTGACTCTTGTTCCCGGCCTAGGCTCCGCCCCCCCCCCCTTGGTAACCGGCTTGTCTTAGTCTTAGTCACTTCACGTCTTTTCTGTATCACTTCCAGGCCTGTCTGTTACCCTTTCAAGCCTGTCCTTATCACTTCCAGGCTTGTCCTATCATGAAGCCAGCCTGTCTTTTGCAACTTAAGAACTTTTTATTTGCAGTCCATTCCCAACATGATGTGAGGTAAAATTATGTCAAGAATGACAAAGAAACATAGCAAGTGATGATAGTTTTGAAGATAACAGATAGTGAAGGTCCACGTGTATGCTTCAAGTAACTGAGAAACCTTAAAAAGGGTTTATTTTGTTACATAATAAACAAATTCTCGGCATATTTCACCAGGGCATTTTTTAAAAAGTTGACAAACTATTTGGATCCAATCACAAGATGTTATTTTTCACTGTGAAAACCCATAAGCAATTTTTGGGGAAAAAGAGGATCAAGAGATTAGAATATAAAAGGCAGCAAACGAGCAACAAGGTTTCATTGTCACAGAAGCATACCAGCGTATGTATGAACAGATCTCTGAAGATTAAGAGCTCTAGCCGACTTCTATTGTCTTCACAGCTAGTTCTTCTCAGAACTCTTTCAGACCTCTGTTAGCTTTGCTTTCAATAGACCTCTGCTTGATGTCAGCACACACTTTGTAAAAGAACTACAGCATTGTTCAACAAAATTTCAACACTAGTCCTGTCTTTCTACATATTCTTTACTAGTCATTCTCTCTTGTCCATCTTCTCAGTCTCATTTTTTGTTGTTTTTTTTTCATTTTTCTCACCCCACAGTGTTGCAACTTAAGTACTGCTCATTTGCAGTCCATTTCGAGTAAGTAATTATCATTTAGAAATTTACAGAAAAGCTCCACATTTATGCTGTAAATAATTGAGAAACCTGAACAAGTGTTTTATTAGGTGACATAGTAATCTAATTCTCAGCCTACTTCACCAGAGCAGTTTTAAAAAGTATAATTATTTGGATCCAATCACAAGATATTTATTTTTAATGTAAAACTCATATGCAATTTCTGGGAAAAAGAGGGATCAAGTGCTGACCAACCAACAAATCTAAAACTAGGTTACTAGTAAATATTTGGATCCCATCACGTGACCAGAACTACAGTGTGTTTACCTTCACATCCAGAAAAATGTGCTTTCTCAGAAGCTCGAAATTATTTGCTATAAATGTGTAGCAAAATTGCTCAGAGGGATGGAATTTTGAAGGGGTCCTTCCCAGAAGCTCGAAATTGGAGTATAAAAGGCAGCAACAAGCAGAAGGTTTTCATTGTCACGTGAGAGATTGTTAGAAGCACATCTCTCGCTGCTTGTTTGCACAGGATATAACATTTGAAATTAATATTTTGTATTTTAAATGGATTTTTCCGTCATAATCTGCAGCAGACATATATTGATTTTATGTAGAGTTGTAGGGTCAGTTACAGGGTTGGTTCCAGTGGCAACACACCATAAGGTAACCACTTACAGGGCCAATTATAAAAAAATACTTGGCAAATTTCAGTTATAATTGATACATGGTTGTTGTTCTAACTGTATACTGTCAGTGTCCTTAAAATCTGAGCAATAACGACTCACGAATGACTTTAAGGTTACCCATTGAAAGGTCAGACAAGAGTGACTTGACCGATTCAATTCACTTTGGTAAATGGTTGTGCATAGACCCGGGGCCAGACACCAACAATAAATTTTTGTAGTCATTTGTTAATTTAAGATTCATCAATACAATTTTAAGTAGGGTTTATATACAACTCAATCTTTGATATAAGTATTTTCATAGAATAATTTATTCTGGTAATTTTTAAAGAGGAGTCTTCTGTACATTTATTTTTTGTGTTTTACATCACACACAGTACATTATTGTTTATATTCTAATTCTAATAGTACTTTTATAGCGCTCAATCTCTATCTATTGACAGACTCTAAGACGCACAAAGCCAAAAATCAGAGATTGTAATCGTTAAATCAGAGACATTGCAGGGATTGGCACAACGGAGAAAGACGAAATGAAAACAGAAGAAAAAACTAGGGTGGGTAGGCTTTTTCAATTTTTATATTGTGAGGGGTAGTTGGAAGCACATAGGAAACCAGTACATACAAGTACAGCCAGGATTTAAACTCTAATCTCAGAGTCACCACTGTGTCACATGTCCCCCAAGTTCTTGTTCGGAATGGGTACTGAGAAATTTTATTTGGTATTAAAAATTATTTAATTCATAAACTGTAAGGAAACTTAACTTCACAAATGACAGAATATACAGAATTCTGAGAATGTAGACATTTTTAAAAGTACCCTTTACTTCCTGACTCCCAGGACAGATTTGTCAGTCAAAGCTATCGTAATACCATTAAGTAAAATTACAGAGGTCAGGAGGAACTCCAGACAGATCCTATCACCGATATGTGGATACTGGATCTAAGAGGTCTGTTCCATTTCTGCAAGTCTGAGGGGCAACAGTGGCGCATTGGTAACACTCTCCTTCCAACTCTGAGGTCTGTGGTTCAAATCCCGGACCACATGTGGGAAACTTGGTAATTGCTTACTGATGATTGACAGGTTGCGCTACAGAACCTTGACCAACTGTATGTACTGGTTTCCTCTGCCCATAAACTACCTGTTTTGATATGAACTATACATTGTTGAAAGTGATGTTAAAGCCCAAATAAAAAAATAAACTCTGTGAGTCTGGTTTACGATTGGAAGTAATAAAAATGAACAATTCAGGGTATAGTTTATGATAGGTTTAAGATGGGTTTAGAATGTGTTCCCAATGTACAAAATATTTCACCAATAGCTTCCTGATTGGCATTGCCATTGCTTGAACAAATCTTCTGAAAGAATGTTGATAGTTTCTCAAACCATCAGATTGGTTTACGGTCGACTTAAGATGAAACAGACAGATTTATGATCGCTATAAGATGTAAAACATTGCTGTATGACTGTAAGACAGGTTAAAGGTCGCTGCAATGTGGGTGTTCCTCTGGGGTGGACCTGTCGGTAACTAAGCATTTTTTGAGGGTCGGGAGCAATGTTTACATAGTCTGTAAGGGTTGGTAGTATTTTCCAGGCTGGTTGGGTGGGTTGGCAAAAAATTTAAAATGTTTGATAATTCCCTGACCCTCCCCAAATCTTCTTACAGATCATGGCTCTGCCCACCTGGTAACTTACTTGTCCTAGTCATTTCCCATCTTGTCTTATCACTTCAAGGCTTGTCTGTATCACTTCCAGGCTTATAACTTTCAGGCTTGTCCTAACATGAAGCCGGCTTGTCTTAAGTACTACTCATTTGCTGTCCATTTCCAGCATGATGTGAGGTGAAAATATGACAGAAAATATGTCAGGAATGACAAAAACAGTGTAAGTGATCATAAGTTTGAAGTTAACAGATATTAAAGGTACTGATGTATTCTTTAAACAATTGAGAAACCTGAACAAGTGTTTTATTTGCTCACATACTAATCAAATTCTCAGCCTATTTCACCAGAGCAATTTAAAAAGAACAGTCAACTATTTCGATTCCATCTCATATTTTTTGTCTCATTGTTAAACCCATGAGCAATATCTGGGAAAAAGGAGGATCAAGTGTCAACCCATCAACAAATCTAAAACTAGGTCACTAGTAAATATTTGGATCCCATCACGTGACCAAAATTTCCAAATTTATTTTTTTGTTATTTTTAATTCCAGTTTCCACGGTTTTGCTTTAATATTATATAAAAAATAAATCAGTGTATGTCTGCTTCAGATTTATGAACGAAAAAGTCACTTAAAATATGAAAGTTTCATTGAAAATTATATCCTGTTTAAAACAAGCAGAGGTAGGTGTGCTTCTGACAATAACTCATGTAACAATGAAAACCTTCTGCTTGTTGGGCCCCTTCAAAATTCCGTCCCTCTGAGCTATTTTTCAACAGTGAAGAAAAACACCCACATAATGGGATCCAAATATTTACTATTGACCTAGTTTCAGATTTGTTGATTGGTAGACTTGATCCCTTTCTTCTAAAGAAATTGTTTATGGGTTTTACATTGAGAAAAATTATCATATGATGGGATCCAAATAGTTTTTCAACTGTCCTTGACCTAATTTTCTGATTCGTTGATTGGTTGCCACTTGATCCTCTTTTTTCCTCTCTTGGCTTGTGGTATCTAAACATCAATTTCCTCCTTGATTATCTGGTGTAATCTTGGTGGTCAAATATCACAGTCTGACAACCTGGCTTCTGTTACTTATTGTGTCGCTTAAATTTATTTAACATATCTAATGTTAGAATTAAGAGATGCTTACTTGATACATGCTTATCTGGTGTACTATTTATGAAGAAATGTTAGCTTTAGAATCTGCCTTGTGATGGACATTAAGCACCATAAAATTATTCTTATTGCATTAAATGTTATTTTTTCTTTTTAACTGGGGGGCGAGTTTGCAAGGGCCAATTTGCTAAGGGCTGATTTGGCAAATGGCCGAATTGTCGAGCTCAGGAACATATATACTGATAAAAAGATTTTAAAGTGTCCTGTATCTCCTTCATTATAAGTGTGTTTGTCATAATTACTGTGCAGAATTGCTGCCATACTTTGTGTAAAATAATTTATATTTTTAATGAACAATTTACATCAGTAATGGCAAGATAAAATTACACTGAAAATTCATAAATAATTGCTGAGATCCCTCATTCATACAAAATCTTCATGGAATATATAATGCACAATATGTTGTGACATCACTATTAGTGACGTCATAGGCTTTTGAAGCAAACCACAAGTGTCACTTCTCACCAGCATGTGGCTGCCTCCTCCCCCCCCCCCCCCCCCCCCCCATCCATGGCAAAAGCCAAATTGGGCCAAAATAGGAAAAACGGTAAAAAGGTATCACATTAAGCAGTAAAAGGCCATATATTCATTGACACTTATTGCAAGATGTTACACAGCAAAAGTGACTTTCTACAAGAGATAAATGAGTATCTCAGGCTTTACCAGTTCCAAAACAGTAAAACAGCAAAACAGAAATAGGTGCTTTACCGTTTTGTGTTTCTTTGTATATAAATGGGTAAAGTAGTGAACGGTATGTACCTTGATTCTTGAGGAGTAAATTTTAGTTGTGTTTAGATGATATCTCACTTCCGGCACCAGGATAATCAAGGTACATACCATTCACTACTTTACCCATTGATATACATAGAAACTGAAAACGGAAAAGCACCCATTTCCATTTTACTGTTTTACTGTTTTGAAACTGATAAAGGGTTAGATACTTTAATTTCTTTCCTATAAAGTCAATGGGAAATGTTTGAATCACATTTTAACAGTTCATATCCTGCAAAAAACATCAATGAATATCAGGCCTTTTACTGTTTAATGTTATACCTTTTGATTGTTTTACCTATTTTTGTGCTATTTGGTTTTGGCGGGGATGGGGGGACACAGGAGTGCAGCCACATGCTTAGGAAAATTTCAAAGATCAGTGATGTCAGTAATAATGATGATGTCACAATACATTGTGTTTCATGTGTTACGGTCACGGGCAAGCACGGTAGCAATTATCGGTTGTCTTTAAGTTGTAACAGAAAAAGCAAAAAGTTGAACTTAACAAATTTATTTAATAGTCAACAATAATGATTACAGTCAACTGGTATGCTCTTAACTAAACACACTAATACAATAATAAGATCTAGCTGACCTGACCACAGAGATTATGAGTTAAATTTATCCGCCGTATCCAGCAATCTGTTCCGTAATCCGTCCTGTAGTATATTCTGTGGTCTGTCCAATGTCCTGTGGTCTGTCCTGTGATCTGTCCAATGTTCACTCACACACAGATATCTATATCTTGTGACCTGTCTCACACTCAACAACACAAAAGGTTCTTGTCCTGCTATTCTTTGTATATCCAGTCACACAGAATGTCTGTCTGGAGATATTTAGAGAGTTAACACAACTGTTCTGTCTGCTCCAAGATGTGGACAATGTCCAAAATGCAGTAAATTCACTCTCTGTTATATGAATGTACAATATCCAAAATATTCAAAGTACAATAAATCTGTCCAGATGATGTATCCAGTTCACTCCAGTAAAAGTTCACAGTGATATAAGCATATATTATACTCCAAAACACAATAGCTCTCCTTATAGCAAGCGAATACAAAGTTCACTTGTGGTCAGATGTACATTCCTTACATACATTCCTCTGGAATTGTACAGAACCAACTGAAAAGAAGATTGAGCCATCTAGGCCAAATGAGGAAGTTCTAGAAACTACTGGCAATTGGGTTTCCCCAAATCTAACATAACCACTGAGGGGGGGATTTCCCCCAGTCTGTGAACAGATCAATAAACACTAAAACACAAAAATCAATAACTCCCTTACTTTAAATGTCAACACACAAAAAGAACCAACAACACAATTATCTTTTATGACAATGTATAAACATAAAGCTTAAATTAAACAATGCACTAATATGGTGCCTAATATATGTAATATACAATGTACTAATATAGTGTCCAATATATGTAACACATGTATCTCATGGACATTTTAAATTTTAATGTGTATTGAACATGATCATGCATCAGCAACTACATATTAAAGGTTTCTGAAAATCCATGTAGCTGTTTTTGGTAGTTAATTGTTTATTTTAGCTTAATTTATGTAGAATATTGTGGGCTATCATTACTTTGCTTTAGTTAATGGAAATAAATGTCGTACATTGTGTTTCATTGACTATATTTCACGCAGAGAATAAGTATTTTTAAGTTTCCAGAGGCATGTATTTAAAGCATCTAAAAGTGTAACAATGTCAACACTTTTACATTATAACATAGAAATAGCTGTTTTCATGTTTCAGTAGATTAAGTTAATTTTAATTTTAAAGCTATTGAAGATAAAGAATTTTTGTTGATCAACTACTACTCAGTGTACTGTGGCAGGGCAAACTTTTAGAGAAGATTCTCCATAGCTAACCAAATAATAGCTACTTATGTTACCTTTGACCTTCGATTCCTCCTTCAAGGTTGAAGGTGGTCTTGGTCTCTTGGATACCGCAATACCTGTGATCTCTTAATTTGCTATTGGGTTAAGTACAAAAGTACGAGTCTAAAAAAATGCTTAAAAATCGCCTGACTCTTTTCCAATTTTATTCCCTGGTTTATACTATTGCCAAAAAGTGAGGGTAATAGGTGATTCATACCACATTGCTTATAAATATACAGTTTCATTGGTTGGAATTAATCAAAACAGGTGGTTCGAATTGACAAAATCAGCTGTACAACTTAAAATTTATTATCTGTATTATGTATATGCTGTCAATTCAAAGTGAATAAGGAAAACACATGATTGCCTTGTAAAAATTAGGGAGCCCAGGAAGGGACATAGAAGTGTTTCCTATTATTTTGTTATCTCGTTACCACAAGATAGTAACTGATTACCACAAGTTAGTAAGTCATTACCACAAGATAGTAATTCGTTCCCTCAAGTTAGCAAGTCGTTCCCACAAGTTAGCAGGGGGCCACGGTGGCAGAGTGGTAACACTCTCGCCTCCCACCTCTGGGGCCGGGGTTCAATCCCCGTCATGGCCGTAAGTGGGAAAGCTGGTAGTTGCTTGCCGTTGGACGGCAGTTTACAGTACAGAACCCTAGCGAACTATATGTACTGGTTTCCTCTGCCCTTCCAACTACCCGTCGTGATATGACCTGTACAGTGTTGAAAGTGACGTAAAACCCCAAATAAATCAAATCAAACCCACAAGTTAGCAAGTCATTACCACAAGATACTAACTCATTCCCACATGTTAGCAAGTCATTACCACAAGATACTAACTCATTCCCACATGTTAGCAAGTCATTACCACAAGATACTAAGTCTTTCCCACAAGTTAGTAAGCTGCTACCACAAGATAGCAAGTCATTACCACAAGATATAAAGTCATTCCCACAAGTTTTACTAAGTCATGCTTTGATGCCAATGTACAGGCAATTTCTTTGTCTATGATACCTAACTCATATAGAGGTCACCCATCTACTAGCATACCATTCAAGTTTACACGTGCCTGTAGGCTTTCAGTGACCTTTAGAGGCTGCATGTTTCCTATTACTTTACATGCCCAACTTTTAAACCATTATGGTTATCGCTTTAGCAATTTTAATGGTTATTCTTCTTGGTTACCTACCTAGTGACCTTCAGAGGTCACCTACTGACTATTATAAGTATATTGCATTACTGTCTTTTAGAGGTGCCTTCGTCTTTCTCAGATATTTTTGTATGTTACATTGGATCGAGTGCTTTTTGCACAGCATACCTTGCAGGACCTCCATCGACTTCTCATATAAGCTATACTTGGACGCAGCAAAACTTGTGTTTGCTGTGCTGCAAATTGCATCTTCTTTTCATTCTGTAAAACTGCATAGTCTTAAATGTGGAGGTTTACTACTTATTGGATTTGTGTCTGCAAGTGGCACCTTAGGGGGAACTGAGCCATTATCTGCTCATATATGTTATATATAATTTTTCTATCTGCCTTTTATCTAGTAACAATCTTAAACAAATTTATATATAATTAACTAGTTTCACTAAGAATTGAAAATACTGCCAAGCTGTTAGTAGTCAATGTTGTAAGTGTTATGTATGTACCAAAGTTTCTTTTAGGTGGGGTAGAGGTACCGGTTTGGTACTAGGTAAATAATAATAATAAACAGCAGTCTTTCCAAAAGTGAATGTCTTTATTTTGTTGTTTTTCTCTTTCCCAAATTTTAGAGTATAAAATATTTAACAAATACAGTTACAGACAAACTTCTTTTTATCTCCAGAACAACTAAGATCAACTTTCCAAAGCTTCAGAACACAAGAATAGAGATGTACAGAATTTTCCTTCTTATCTCTAAAATAACTTTAACCCACATTCTCCAACTCCACTCACTGCTGCTTTTTGCTTCCTTTAAATACACAAAGATCTGAAAATTGGAGTTTTGCTTTCATTATCTGGTGAAGGCCGAAACACGTCCCAATTTGGGACAAGGATGACAGAAATTCAATTTGCTTCCAATTTAGGGCAGCAGCTTAGTTGTTAAGTTGAGCCAGAGTTCCAAAATATAAATATATTTTTTTGTGTTTTTTTTTTTTTGTTTCTTTTAAACAACATCAAATCAACAATGACATAAGTTACAACAATAACATAAGTTATACAATAACAATATAGTATGTTTAACAATAATAATATTAAGATTTTAATTGTTACACTATTTACAAGTATTGCTCCAACTTAAATTTAACAGTTCCCGTAGTAACAGATTAAGGTTGAATCCTTTCCTCAAGCACGGATGCTGTTGATGAGATTATTTTGAAAAGGGGAAGGCCGGAACAGTAATATTCATAAGGGCAGTGCTGCCCTTGTAAACAAAATGAGGAAACTAGGACAGGCATAGCTTTAGAAGGGGAAGGTTGTACACATCGTTTCAGTGTAATGTAAAGGACAAACTTATTTATTTTACTCAGTGAAGGTGACTGGTATTTATGAAATTAATAAGGGCTAGGTTATTTAGGAGAGAGGGAGACTTTGTTATTTGAGGGGAACAGACATCATTCAGTTAGCCTCACAGGTTTGTATAATATACTAAACTTAAAATAAGTAAAATATTCCTTTGGAACACACCCCTGTTTTAAATCACTTCATCCCTGAAGTGCACTAAAGTTAATGTAAGCTAGAACAATAAAAATATATATATGTATATATGTAATACAGTCAAGAAATACATAACAACAGAAAAAAAATAAATGTATGCAGATGTAGCATATAACACAAGAAAAGAAATACCCTGAGATATTCATCCATCAGATATGGCTCAATGAACTATATGTACAATAAATATAGCAAAGTTATACAGGTGGGCATAAAATACAGGCCATGAAAAACAGTTCTACATTATACTCTAGGGCAGGAGGGTTATTTGTGTGCAGCTGTATTGTTGGATTGGAACCAAAGGACAGAGTTATAGATGAACATAAAGGTATTTGGGAGAAATGTTGGTGAAATTTGTAGAGGTCAATCTTGGGAAAATGGATTTTCATAATGTTCAGATTTATGGTCACACTGGAGCTCTGAGTGTCAATGAGACCAGAAATTGAAAGTCTGGATGGGTAATTTGGGTCAGGAGTAATATAGTGGGACTGGTGGTTGCGGGTGGAGGAGTGTGAGGGTTGAGAGGATGGAGATGTCATTACTGGTGGTGGTGTTGTTGGTGTTGAGCCTGGAGGGTTTAGGGCCTTTTGTGTGGGAGATGGTTGGGGATGATTTTGTGGTTGTAGAAGTTTTAGTATCTTCTGCAGAGTTGAGTCTTCACTTGGTGAAACAGTTGTCCTGTCAATATGAGGAGAGTTCAATGTTGATTCGTGGGGAGTAGCGTCACCATTTACAAGCGCTGTTGGAGAAAGGCAGTAAGAAGTAGATGGATCAGTATTCTCAACTAGGAGATTTCGGAGGACAGGGTGGGTTGTCATAGCCTATTAAAAGAAAAAGAAAATAGGGACACTATAAATTTTGATTTGGTTTAACAACACTTACGGGTCTAGTCAATGTGAGACTGTTGCCCATGGTGTGCCATGTGAATGTATAAACCAGCTGGTCGTTTTTGCGGACAAATTCTGAATGCTGCAGGGAAGGGAGGGGGGACTGTACAGGTGATGATAGAATATCCAAGGATGGAAGAGAGTCCTCAAATGAATCTTCATGTGTCAGAGGTGATTCTGGCAAATCAATTAGCGCATCAGCATAGGAGAAATCCTGGCTGATGTCTTCATCCAGGGAAGACAAAGGATTTTGTCTAAATGAGCTGTTGGAATCTGTATCAGAAGAGGTAAGACTGCTTGAGGGGCTCACACGGTCACCATTCATTGGGGAAGAGGGGTTCCTCACGGTGGGGATATCCTCACTGGTAGAATGTCGTAGAAGTGGAGTGAGGAAGCTACTACAATCAGGTCCCGATGATTGATCCTCAACAGTTGTGTTGGAGACTTCATCAATGGTCAGATAACGACTAGTTTCAATATTACTATCCTGCTGATATGTTGGCGCCAGGGACAGAGGATGAGTGTCTTCCCCAGAAGCAGGACTGTGAGGGGGTGAATGAAAGATGACATGTGTGTCATTGTATGCTTCCCAGCTATCCGTTGACTCGTCGCTCTGGCCTAGGTATTCAAACCATGAGGTCCCATTTGCTCGGTGTTCCAAGAGTCTTGGCATCTGGAGAGAATGAAACCATTTTTTTTTACTTGGTGCAGTGCAAAGAAATCTATACATACACAACATAAATATGTACAATAATATTGTTAAGACATTGAAAAGCTTGGATACATAAAACAACCATGAAACAACACCATATTTAATACAGTAACACAGTTACAGCTATGTATATATACAAACTTATAGTTATCCATTGATGACTACTGGGGATTAGCCATCTGATGGAGTTGACACTTGCAATGCTGGGTTAATCGATGTGCTCATAACTGTGGCGAACATGTTTGTTTTTGGAATTATCCATTTGTAAATTTCAACATACTCTCCGAATGTACAAGCCATAATTTGAATTTCAGTCAGATTAAAAAGAATTGTTCTTGCTCTCAAAATTTTTGAAAGTGGAACAGTCATAAGCTGTGGGAGTCTAAAGCAATAACCAGTATCAGTTGTCAATGAAAGTAAACCCCATTTAACATATATCCTGCGGGACAAAAGGGAGAAGTATGCTTCCGGCATTACATTCCCCGGCAAGTGTAGCTTCAAATCTTTAGCCAGAAACCCGGTATGAGTAAGATTAACAGGAATGTAATCATTATTACCAAAGAAAACAACAGTTATTTTTGTATGAGGAGCCTTCCTAGCCATGTCACAGTGGTGACGTTTTCTACAGCATAGTAGTACAAATACTAGAGTCAAGACAAGAAGGGAAAGAAACATTTGAGTGGTATCAAATAATTCAAAGGGATTGAAGTTACTTGACCCAGTGGGTTCCGGTGTTGGGAGAATGTTCAATGCATGAGCACTTCGTGCAAAAACCAGCATTTTACAATAAAAATTAACAGATGTCGCTAAGGCTATTAGAACAAGTACAAAGTTTATACAGGATATTACTGGCAAAACAGTACTTACTTCTGGTTGCATCAACAAACCTAAATCGGTGCTGAACTTAGATGTTGTATCTGAATACATGCGTTGTTTCCGTTTAAGGTTACTAACGATATGTTTTAAGGACAATTTCACTTTTGATTCTTTCTGAACTACTGATTTAAATTCTTTTGTGATGATTTCTATCTTAGGAATTTCTGGAATGACAGGATTTGCAAAAGCTGATTTTGATGTGAGATTATAAAGGATATCACTATTTTCATAGAAATGAAACAAAGCTGCCAAATTCAGGGAGTGATTCACCAAAGGGGTCAAAGACTTGTGGCAATGTTGAAGTGTTGGTGGAATGTAAAATGTTTGGCCTTTTAGAGAACAAGCACAAGGTAATTTTACAATGCACAGTTTGCAAGGAACAATTTGGACCGGTGCCTTTCCTGGGCATATTTGTATCCAACGAGTATCAGGACTCGAAATGAGATAAGAATTATCAGAGACTGTTATTATGTGTGATTCCTTGTCTCTAGATTTTTGTAGAAAAGTAACAGAGCAAAGTTCAGCAACAGATCTTGGGTTATCATAAAATAATGCCAGAGCACAACTTGGTGAGCTACTTTCTTTCATAGTCAGTGCTTGATTGCATCTCTTTAGGTGATTACCTGTACAAAACTGATACTCACTTTCTGATAAAGACATATAAAATAATTTATCTATACTTATGGCCAGATATGGTTTGTCTATGTCAATTATGGTCCTGTCATCCTGGTTGGTACTCATGGAGATAGGGACACTATGAATCCTGTATATGGTGAATGCTGTTGTACTTGCTGTCACTGGTATTCTGAGTTTTATAAAAAGTTTGTCACCTACAAGTTTGTAAACAATATCCTGTAGATGATAGTAGAATCCGACATCCGTGTGGGTTAGGTGAAAAGGACCTAATTTTGCAATTTCTTGTGTAATGTCTTCCAAGAGATCTTGTAGTTCAGCTGGTGGTACGAAGTTGTAGGGAAGATATCCTTGTAATAATGTTTGGATTGCCTCTTCTGTTTGGTGTAAGTGAGAACGTATGTCCACCAGAGAATGAACATATTGAGTCCCATATATGTGAAGTACATTTATAAACTGCGTAAGTTCTTGTTGTGAGGTCATTGTCGTTTGCATAAAAGAATCAATAGCAGTGATAGCTTCACTATTTAGTTTGGTGGCTTTGCGCAAGAGGTCAAATTTCTTATTTTCTTTTACAACATAAGACTGGAAATCATCAATTAGGTGAAGCACCTGGTCATGGTTCCCAATTGCGGAGTTTTGAAGCTGTTTAATTTGTTTGGCTAAAATTGTAGTGTCTTCTTCTGTGGACACACCAAAGAGAGACTTGGCAAATCTTCCTACAAAGCCAAGAAGGGCCCTCTTCGTCCTCAAAGGCTGATTTCCATGTAGCATCCTGTGGATATTTTCTTCGGCAAACTGGATTTCCTTAGATAGCTGATAGTGGCGCTCATTATAAGCCTTCAGTGCAGGGCAAACATTATGCAAGGTAACTGAAATATTGTTCTGGTCTTGGCTGGACTTTTCACAATAGAGGTGAACATCTGGCAGTGGGGTGACTTCCAGTGGTACTACAAAGGTCTGGTGCCAAACACTGTGAGCATTATCTAAGATGCCTTGCTTATGGAAGGTTACTCCATAATTTTCTCTCACTACTGTTGCCTCTTCTGGCATCTCATGCAGGCTTTTGCATTTCGCATAAGATAATGCCAAAAGCCAAACTACCATACAGGCATTGTGGATACAGGGCTTCATCTGAAACACAGAGGGAAACCGTAAGTAGGTTATTATCTTCGTAAGACAAGATTTACATTACAGGATAGATTGCGTCCATTATAATGACTTGACTTTATGAAGTCAACTTAATGATCCCTAGGTTTCTTTCCCTGTATTGGTATATCATGTGTGCGCACAAATTCTTTAGCAGTTTTATTAAGATTTTCTAATGGCTCATACGTACGAGCCGAGACAGGATATCCTTTCCAATCAATAAGGTACTCCACGTTTCCTTCCTTATTGTATCTTCCTTATTGTATAATCTTGTTGATCTCATATTCCGGTGATGTGTCATCGTCATTCTGGCTATCAGCTTGGGTACTAAGTACCGGTGGATCCGGTAGTTCCACATCAACTAGCTGGTCAAGCTTAGGGGTTGTTGTACCTTCCTTCTGAAGTGGCTCAGGCAGTATCATATTGGGTCTAGGGCTAGGAGCACCAATTCGACGGCGTTCCATTGAGGTAAGGTCATCTATCACTGCAGGGTGATCTTCCTGCAAACTGGATAAATCATCAGGCATAGGTGGCACAATCGCTCGGTGATGAAACCTTTTCATTCTGTTTACATGGATGGGATTTTTAAGTGGCTTCAGATTATCAGCTTGAGCCACTTTAAAGTTTGTTGGGCTAATCTTCTGTAGCAGTAAGTAGGGTCCTGACCAATTGTGAAACAACTTAGGACTTCCTCCTACATTTATTTTTGGGAAGAAAATCCAAACTAGTTCTCCAGGTTCAAGTGGTTTATAGTTGCTGGTTTCATCATACCTCATCTTAATTCGTTCTTGAGTGTCAGCTATATTTTGTTTTGCAACTTCCCTCGCATGTGCTAACTGTAATGCATATTCAGAGACAGTATTTGGCACATTTCTTTGCGAAGGCAGTATGGTGTCCAAAGGGCTGTAAGGTTCTCTACCAAACATCAAATAGAAAGGGGAGTACTGTGTTGATTCAGTACATATAGATGTATTATAGCCATAGCATATTCCTCTCACATATAAATCCCAATCTTTATGGTCTCTGGCAACATACATAGACAAGTTCTTTCCCAGGGTGGAGTGGAACTTCTCAAGAAGGCCATCTGTTTGTGGATGGTATGGGCTGGTATATATCCTCTCAATGCCGAAAAGGTTGCAGGTCTCTTTTACAACTTCTGATATGAAATTACTCCCCAAGTCACTCAACAAACATTGTGGTGGAGAAAATCTGAAGCATATTTCATTCACAAGTATCCTGGCTATGGTAACAGCTTGTGTGTTTTGCAAAGGAAATGCCTCAACATACCGAGAGCAATATTCTGGGAATGTGAGGATATACTTGTTTCCTCTAGGTGTAACTGGCATGTGTACAATGTCCATTGCCCACCTTTCGTTGATCCTTGCAGGTGGTAAAGGTTGTAATGGGGCCTTGGTGGGGTTAGTAGGATTTTTTTTTGTATTGCACTTTTGACACGATAGCACAAAATTTCTACAGTCTTTGTACATTCCCTTCCAGAAGTATTTCAGACGCAAAGTAGAGTATGTTCTCTGAGTGCCATAATGTCCTGAATGAAGGTCACCATGCACAGAGGTCAGAATATCAAACTTTAGTTCTTCTGGGACCACAAGGCAAGCACGAAGCTCGTCTATCTGTCTTTTGGGTTCTTTAACTTTTGCATCAAGTAGGTGGTACAAGATAGAATCTTCGGTGAAGTAGGAGTCGCTGGCTAAAACTATTTCTCGAGCTTTGGCTTTATCAGGGGGCAAGGTTCCATCCTGGAGGTATTTGAGCATCAACCCAGCATTGTTGTCCTTCTCTTGGCATTTTCTTATATTTTCAGTTGACCACTTAACTTCAGGCAGTACTATGATCGGATTTGTTTCTTGTTTGGTTCTTTGTCCCCTAAGTCTTGTTCTCCTTCCTTTAAACGTAATAGGGGCCACATTAACTTGTAAATATTCCTCTGGTAATATTCTATGGTCCAGTTCAGCATCAATGGAACTTTCCAAGTTGCCACTATTTTCCGGGCATATCTCTTCATAATCACGGCGATTTAACCCATCTGCATTTCCCAATTTTGCCCCAGAGATGTGTTTGATGGTATAATTGAATTGTTGAAGGAATGCAACCCATCTGGCAATTCGTCCTTTTGGCTGTTTTTGATCCAGGATCCATTTGAGAGCCACATGATCAGTAACAAGAGTCACATGCACTCCTCTAAGGTAGGGTTCAAAGTGCTTGAAAGCAATTATGACTGCAAGACATTCACGTTCAGTAGTACTAAACTTCCGTTCAGCAGAGCTGAGCTTCTTCCCACCATAACTTATAACTCTTTCTCGTCCACCTTGAATTTGTGACAGAACCATGCCAACTGCTTCTGCACTGGCATCAGTGTAAAGTATATAATCTTTGTTGTAATCAGGATAAGCTAAAATTGGAGCTACTAGCAGCTTTGTCTTCAGAGTTTGAAAAGCATTTTCACAAGCATCACTCCACTGGAAACAAGTTTCCTTCTTTGTAAGATCAGTTAACGGAGCTGCTATTTTTGAAAAATCTTTTATATACTTCCTGTAGTACCCGACTAGACCAAGAAATGCACGAACTTCCTTGACCTTTCTGGGTGTGGGAAACTCTTTAACCGCTTTACACTTTTCAGGTAGGGGCTCTAAACCTTCTGCGCTCACAATATGTCAAAGGAATCTAATTTTTTCTCGGCCAAAGAAACATTTACTGGGCTTCAGTGTCAATTTAGCACTTCGGAGTCTATTAAAGACTTTACTCAGGTTGGTCACATGTTCCTCAAATGTTTTGCTGAACACAATAATGTCATCAAGATATAGCAGTGCAATTTCCCAGTTCAGATTCTGCAGGACTCTGCACATCAGTCGGCTGAAACATGCTGGTGCATTAGTCAGTCCAAAACTCATGCGGTTAAACTCATACAGTCCATCATGGGTGACAAAAGCAGTGAACTGTTTGGATGACTCTTCAACAGGGACTTGGAAATACCCTGATTGGAGGTCCATTGTAGAAAAATATTTGGCTTGACACGTCCCAAGTGACTGCAGAGAGTCTAACAGATTGACGACCGAAAAAGTATCTTGTACAGTCATGGAATTCAGTCGTCTGTAATCAACCACAAAGCGATAACTTCCATCTGGTTTTGACACTAATAAAACAGGTGAACCAAAGGGAGATATGCTTGGGCGTATGATGTCGTCTTTTAGCATTTCTTCCACTTGTCTGGAAATTTCCTTTCTAAGCTTGGGATTACTTCGATATGGGCATGCTTTGAAGGGTTTTGCATCATCTTTTAAGTTGATCCCAAACTCCAGGACATCTGTGCAGCCTAATTTATCTCCTTTCTTTAAGAATATATCAGAGTATTCCCATAGCAAGCAAAGCAATTCTTGCTTTTGATTTTCATTGAAAGTGGAGTTTGTAAGATCAAACAAACTAATAAAGTCACACGGAGGATGGAATCGAACTTTAGATTGGCCTTTTGTGCAGCTGTTGGCCAGTACTGGCTTTACCTTGGAGGGTTCAGAAATACTGTCTGCAATTCCCAGCCTCTCAGCAACTGCAATCTTCGTATTCTTTGGCACAGTTTTGGTCATAGGATATGGATTCAGAATTCTAATTGGCACCCAGGGTTTCTTTTCATCAATGGTTACCAACACATGGGCCACAGAGTAGCCGAACTTTGTCATTGCATCAGATGCGAGAAGTACTGCAAGTCCTGGTGTAAGTGATCCCTTGAGTTTCGACCAGATAACTTTTTCACTACAGGGAGGCAGTGTTATCATTTCATCTGAGCGGAGAGAATATTTTTCCTGCTGTGGTTTTAGATGGAGCTGGCCAAAATTAACCGTTATCTTTGCCTTGCGGAGGAAATCATACCCAAGTATCAGACTGTAAGGCAGGACACTGGAATAATAGGCATGGACTTCATAAACATTACATTGAACTTCAACAGGCAATGCAATTTCTTGCTTATAGGACACTGAACTGCCATTTACTGCTCTTGCTGTAACTTCACCTTTCACAGGCACTAAATTTGGTTTAAGTCCGGGAATTAATTCAAGCAATGATGGCCCAGCAATAGAATGGTTTGCCCCTGAGTCGAGTAGAGCTGTAACCACAACTCCATTTATCCTGGTTTTTATTTCACATTCTTTACTAGAGTCACAAAAAATAGAGTTTGAGTCTAACATAACTGATGGCTTACTAGCTTCCCCATTCCATCCCCAGTTTGGAACAGGGATATCTAGTTTCCCTTAAAATTACGTCTGGGAGCAGGTGAGGGGCTCCGAAAGCGTCCATCAGGCGATCTTGTTCTCGCAATAACTGGAGTGGAACTGCTGTACTTTCTACAATTTTTCTGCACATGTCCCAGTGTTCCACATTTCCAACATCTCAAGTCAGGCTTTTGATTGGTTGGTGGAGGTCTTCCTCTAACATTCTGTGGGAGGCTCCAAGGTTTTTGCCATTGAGGCGAGCGGCCATAGTTAATTTGTTGATGCTGATGCCACTGACTTCTTGGTTCAGGTGGTTTAAATCTTTGTGGCTTCGTCAGTTGTTTAGACAATTGCTCAAACTTCTCACTCAGAATCTGGATGACTTCCTGAAAATCCTTCAATTGGTCAGGACTAGTATTATCTGGTGCATTGTGTATCGATGTTGAACTTGCTGCTAGATTCATCTGGTATGTGGGAAGGGTCAGTATGCCCTGTGTCTTGAGTGCAGATTCAATGTGCCTCGCCTTAGTGATAAGTTCATCCACATTATTAAATGGCAAATGCTGCATCACTGGAGTCTTAATGTCAGGTCTTAAGCCATTAATAAGGAGGGTCATTTGGAGGTCATTATCATAGTTGTAATCAACCATCTTCGACCGAGCATCAGTTACATACTCATCCACTGACTCACCTTGGCGCTGTGACCGACTGAGAACTGCCATTTGCCTCTGTAGCTGTGTATGAGCTGCAGTGATAAACTTTTCTCGGAATGCTGCTTCTAAAGCTTCAAAATCAATCCTAGTTTCAGCAGGAAGTGAGTTGAACCATATTTCAGCACTACCACTTAGGAGTAGGCCTAGGAGATTACATCTATCATTTCCCTGGATACCAGCTAATTCTGAATACCGAGTAAGTGATCGCCACCAGCGATTTGCAGACTCTGGATGGAGGCCATTGAAGGATGATGGCTTAAAAGACAGAGCCATTGGGTTAAACCGTGGTGCAGCTTGCGGAGGTGCAACTAGTGGGGGAACTGGAGGTGGTGGTATGGCTTCATCCATCTGTAATTGATGGGCTTGTGGCTCGTTGATCTGTAACTGAGGAAGAGGTAAATAGTCTTCTTCTTCCCAAAATTCTTCCCCGATTAGCGATAAGTGAGTTTGCTGATCCCAAGAGTTGGTCTGAAGGTGTTGTGGCACGAATCCTTGTTGTACTATATCATGATTATGCAATTCATCCTGGATCTCTTCATTGGTGTTTGGATTAACAGGTAATGGGGCTGAGGATGGTTTGTCCAAATTGTCACTTACAAAGGGGTTTTTAATTACCAATTTTACTTTTCGGCCTGGCAACAGTCTCAGATTATAACTAGACATTAATGTTACAAACTACCAGGGTAATCTGATAGTAATCTTCTTTTTTTTTTTTTTTTGCTTTAAATTTCAGTCAAGTAGTAATTAATAACTGCATTTCCATGAATGATAAAAGTACGTTTAAAACACTGATATCATCATTGCCATGTATAATTATTCTGTTTTTATCAGTTATTACAACACAGTCAAAATGTGAAGCAACACATTTAATTTCATTTATGACTTCTTCTAGAGTTTTCTTTACATGTTCCAGTAAATAAGAATGTCTTACAGAAAGTACATGAGAGCCTTTGTAAAGTGTATAACCAGAAGCCATTTCATAAAAATGTAAAAATCACTCACCCTGTTCAGAATTAGTCCCCTTTTTTTTTTGTAATCCGTTATGTACTGCACACAATTTTCACAAAAGTGTATATATATATATATGTATATATATATTTTTCTCTCTCTCTCTACCCGACGACTCCAACATGTACCAAAGTTTCTTTTAGGTGGGGTAGAGGTACCGGTTTGGTACTAGGTAAATAATAATAATAAACAGCAGTCTTTCCAAATGTGAATATCTTTATTTTGTTGTTTTTCTCTTTCCCAAATTTTAGAGTATAAAATATTTAACAAATACAGTTACAGACAAACTTCTTTTTATCTCCAGAACAACTAAGATCAACTTTCCAAAGCTTCAGAACACAAGAATAGAGATGTACAGAATTTTCCTTCTTATCTCTAAAATAACTTTAACCCACATTCTCCAACTCCACTCACTGCTGCTTTTTGCTTCCTTTAAATACACAAAGATCTGAAAATTGGAGTTTTGCTTTCATTATCTGGTGAAGGCCGAAACACGTCCCAATTTGGGACAAGGATGACAGAAATTCAATTTGCTTCCAATTTAGGGCAGCAGCTTAGTTGTTAAGTTGAGCCAGAGTTCCAAAATATAAATATATTTTTTTGTGTTTTTTTTTTGTTTCTTTTAAACAACATCAAATCAACAATGACATAAGTTACAACAATAACATAAGTTATACAATAACAATATAGTATGTTTAACAATAATAATATTAAGATTTTAATTGTTACACTATTTACAAGTATTGCTCCAACTTAAATTTAACAGTTCCCGTAGTAACAGATTAAGGTTGAATCCTTTCCTCAAGCACGGATGCTGTTGATGAGATTATTTTGAAAAGGGGAAGGCCGGAACAGTAATATTCATAAGGGCAGTGCTGCCCTTGTAAACAAAATGAGGAAACTAGGACAGGCATAGCTTTAGAAGGGGAAGGTTGTACACATCGTTTCAGTGTAATGTAAAGGACAAACTTATTTATTTTACTCAGTGAAGGTGACTGGTATTTATGAAATTAATAAGGGCTAGGTTATTTAGGAGAGAGGGAGACTTTGTTATTTGAGGGGAACAGACATCATTCAGTTAGCCTCACAAGTTTGTATAATATACTAAACTTAAAATAAGTAAAATATTCCTTTGGAACATTTATAATAAATATTTTACCCCTGTTTGCTTATTATTGGTCCCTGAGAATGAGTTAATAAGAGGTGAGAATGAGTTAATAAGTGGTGGGAATGAGTCAGCAAGTTGTGGGAACGAGTTAGTAAGTGATGGGAATGACTTAATAAGTATTGGGAACTAGTTAGTAAGTGGTGGGAACGATTTGATAAGTGGGGGGTATGAATTAAGACAAGGATTTTAATTTCAAATGTTATATCCTGTGCAAACAAGCAGAGAGAAATGTGCTTCTAACAATCTCTCACATGACAATGAAAACCTTCTGCTTGTTGCTGCCTTTTATACTCCAATTTCGAGCTTCTGGGAAGAACCCCTTCAAAATTCCATCCCTCTGAGCAATTTTCCTACACATTTATAGCAAATAATTTCGAGCTTCTGAAAAAGCACATTTTTCTGGACGTGAAGGTAAACACATAGTTCTGGTCACGTGATGGGATCCAAATATTTACTAGTAACCTAGTTTTAGATTTGTTGGTTGGTCAACACTTGATCCCTCTTTTTCCCAGAAATTGCTTATGAGTTTTACATTGAAAATAAATATCTTGTGATTGGATCCAAATAATTATACTTTCTAAAATTGCTCTGGTGAAGTAGGCTGAGAATTAGATTACTATGTCACCTAATAAAACACTTGTTCAGGTTTCTCAATTATTTACAGCATACATGTGGACCTTTTCCATCTGTAAACTTCTAAATGATAATTACTTACTGGAAATGGACTGCAAATGAGCAGTACTTAAGTTGCAATACTGTGGGGTGAGAAAAATGAAAAAAAACAACAAAAAATGAGACTGAGAAGATGGACAAGAGAGAATGACTAGTAAAGAATATGTAGAAAGACAGGACTAGTGTTGAAATTTTGTTGAACAGTGCTGTAGTTCTTTTACAAAGTGTGTGCTGACATCAAGCAGAGGTCTATTGAAAGCAAAGCTAACAGAGGTCTGAAAGAGTTCTGAGAAGAACTAGCTGTGAAGACAATAGAAGTCGGCTAGAGCTCTTAATCTTCAGAGATCTGTTCATACATACGCTGGTATGCTTCTGTGACAATGAAACCTTGTTGCTCGTTTGCTGCCTTTTATATTCTAATCTCTTGATCCTCTTTTTCCCCAAAAATTGCTTATGGGTTTTCACAGTGAAAAATAACATCTTGTGATTGGATCCAAATAGTTTGTCAACTTTTTAAAAAATGCCCTGGTGAAATATGCCGAGAATTTGTTTATTATGTAACAAAATAAACCCTTTTTAAGGTTTCTCAGTTACTTGAAGCATACACGTGGACCTTCACTATCTGTTATCTTCAAAACTATCATCACTTGCTATGTTTCTTTGTCATTCTTGACATAATTTTACCTCACATCATGTTGGGAATGGACTGCAAATAAAAAGTTCTTAAGTTGCAAAAGACAGGCTGGCTTCATGATAGGACAAGCCTGGAAGTGATAAGGACAGGCTTGAAAGGGTAACAGACAGGCCTGGAAGTGATACAGAAAAGACGTGAAGTGACTAAGACTAAGACAAGCCGGTTACCAAGGGGGGGGGGGCGGAGCCTAGGCCGGGAACAAGAGTCAGGAACATATTTGATATTTCCCCGACTCTCCCCGACAGGCCGGGAACTTACAACCGACCATGTAAACATTGGTCCCGACCCTCCAAAAATGCTTAGTTACCGGCCTGTTGGTTCCAGTGGAAACACTGCATTAAAGTTGCTATAATAGACTTATTGTATGGAGTTTAAGGTTGCCATAAAGTGGAAGTACGCTCCATCCATTGTGCCATCCTCATACCAAATATTAGTGAAATTCATCAAGCAGTTTTGGAGTATTTTAATTTATTTTGACAATATAAACTCCATAAACCCATTCATATGTTTAAAATTTTGTATTGTGACATCACAATCCAGCCACCTATGCTTGTCAGGGACATGGTCTTCACTTAATAATGCTTTGAAGGCCAAAATATACAAATCAGTCAAACAGAAAGGGGCCATTTTCTGTTTCAAATCCTGACCCTTATACAGTTTTCCTAATTTTAATTAGTCATAAGGTAAAGGGTAAGAATACACTATTTCAAAATCATAAAAGAGTAAAACGGAAGTGGGTCCTTTACCGTTTTCAGTTTCTATGTATATAAACAGGTAAAGTAGTGAACGGTATGTACCTTGATTCCAGGATAACGTTGTGGGGCTTATGTCAGGTTTCTGAGATGAGTGTCAAATATCACTGGATAGAATAGAATAGAAACATTTATATAACACAAAATTGATGCAACATCATCTAATGCACAAGAGGCAGAAAAGGAAAAGTCGAGGGACATGCCAGGTCAAAATACAAATTTAGCGCATGCAAGGGGATATTCTAATTCTAATAGCACATTTATAATGCTATTTCTCTGTCAAAAGACAGACTCTAAGGCGCATCACACCAAAAAGTTTTTTCTATATTCATCAACCAGAGACATTGCAGGGGTTAGCACCCCGGAGAGAGCAGGAGAAGAATGGAAAATTAGGGTGGATATGCTTTTCCAAAAAGGTATGACTTCAACTTTGACCTGAAGGAGCCAAGTGAATTTGCAGAGCGGACTTCATGAGGAAGGTCATTGCAAATCATAGGTGTGTCAAATGCAAAACTGAGCCCAAAATGCTTTTGAGACTTAAAAACTGAAGTAAAGTGGGGGACCTCAAAAAACATGCCATCTGATTGACTTCGACGAGTGTTATATGCACTATGTCTGGGTATCAGAAAGGGTTCAAAGTATTTGGGGTTACCACTGTGTAGGAATTTATATACAGTAGTCTTAAAGATAGAACGGTACTTAATCAGCAACCAATGTAGTGTTTTTCTAACTGTAGTGATGTGTGAATACTTTCTGGTGTTGGCTACAATTCTGGCAAGACTGAACATATTGAAGTTTGTGCAGATCCAGAGCTGAGAGACCTCTGAACAGAGAGTTACAGTAATCAAGACAACTTCCGAGCAGAGCATTGGCAGCCATTGGGGCAGCTTCATGTGTCAGATGTCCTCGGAGTTGCTTAAGATCCTTGACATGAGCAAAACAAGCCTTGCAGACCTTCATAATTTGGAAAGGGAATGAAAAATCTGAATCAAACCAAGGTTCCTAACTGCATATATGATATATACTATGGTGCAGGGTATGCAAGTCTAAACAGGTAGGTTTTTAACTGGCTTTGAAACCCTATTATTGTGTTCTGTTACAGACTGATTGTGGGAGTCTGTTCCATTTAGTTAGAGAAACCATTGCAAAACTTCTCCTACCAATGGCCTTCTTGGGACCAACTGAAGAAAGAGTAAGGCTACTGGTTTTGATTAAGTATGATAAGTATGTGGGTTGGGAGAATTTGATAGCCTTGAATGTAATTAGATTAAATTGGAACAAGATACGGTATGAAATGGGGAGCCAATGTAGTATTTGTAGATACGAAGTAACATGGCTTGTTTAATTAAGTCTGAAAACAATTCTACAAAGGGCATTTTGAATCTTTTGGAGTTTAGCCATGTTATATTTATTCACACCATGGAGTAGGGAATTGCAGTAGTCAATTTGACTACTGATCATCCAGTTTGCCAGCAGGGCTGCAGTCTTCACACTGAGTCTGAAATCTTTGAGATAATAGTAGCAGGCATGACAGACCTTGGTTATATGACTGGCAAAGGTGTTTCCAAAATTAAAATTAACAACTAAATTCTTAAATTTCCAAGCAACTGGATGGGAAATGTTTGCATAAGGGACTCCCTTGCTTGTCTGTCACCAATGACGATGAATTCTGTTTTTTCTGGATTAAGTTTGAGTCTGACACCATCCAACAATTTTTGAACACAAGCAAGATACTGAGTGAGTTCAGCAATACTGGAATCAAAGTTCTTGGAGTTGAGTGCTAAATGTATTTGGGTGTCATCAGCATAAAGATGATAGGTAACGTTGAAACTGGAGATTATTTGGCTTAGGGGGGTAGTGTAAAGAGTAAAAGCAGCGGACCCAGGACAGAACCTTGGGGGACCCCATAAGGGGTGCAAAGGTATCCGAGAAGCCATTTCCCAATTTAACCTTCTGTGTGTGGTTTGTGAGATAAGATTTGGTATGACATCAGAACAGTGTCATCCAAGCCGAACCAATCCCTGGGGCAACAGCCTTACATGAGTCCATTGAGGCAGCTGTTATTTTGAATTTTAAAGAGTTCTGTTTCTGTAAAATGCAATCTCTTGTAGGCTGATTGGTTGAAATTGGAGAGACCCTCTTTATTAATGGAACTATTTAACTGATTGACCAAACCTTTTTCAATCAATTTCGATATAAAACTAAGGTTTGACACTGGTCTATAGTTTTTCAGGATGTTTCTATCTAGACTAGACTTCTTGAGAAGGGGGGTAACATATGCAATTTTGAAACAGTTTGGGAAACTCCCTTCTTTGAGCAAGTAATTTATGATCAGAATCAAATTGCAATTGAACTAGACAATATACATCACACCATTGTCAGAGAGGGCTCGGTGGTGTAGCAGTTAGAGTTCTTGCCTCCAACCTCTGAGGCCGCCGGTTCGAATCTCGGGCCGGGCGCTTCATGTTGGAAAGTTGGTAGTTATTTGCCGATGCCCAGTGGTTTACAGTGCAGTATGCACTGGTTTCCTCCAACTGTAAATTACTCGTCGCAATATGACCCTGGCTGTTGAACGTGACATAAAAGAACAAATAAAAAAATTTAAAAGTAACCCTGCTGGTCAGGTCCCTGTGATGTTCTAGGAAACATCTGTCTATAGTTTATCATATGTTGTCACCACCTTAAGTGTTAACATTCCATGATTTCAGACATGGGGGCCACCTGGGCCTTTAGACATGGGGTGCCTGTCCAGGATATCCAGGTATAGGGGGCATGGTCCTCCAGTCCTGTATGACATGTCCACCCCCCACCCTCTCTGTTGCTTCCTCTGTTTCTACTTCTTTTGTTGCCCACTTCTCTGCTCAACTACCTCTTCTTGGGGTCTTTGGCTTTCACCTCTGTTGGCAAATTTGCAGAGCTTTGACTTCTGTGACCGCCTTGAATTGTGACATTTTAATATGGTTGTGACAAATTGTAGTAACAACTTTTTGGGGTTTGTATTTTCTTTCAGTGACCTTGATTATATGAAGTTCACTGCTTGTGACCTATGACATTCAGGTTGATCTTGAACTGTGGTGTTGTCACCCTGTGACCTTCGCATTTAACCCTATGACCTTTTATTCGTGTTATATATAATAAATGTTTAATGTTGTTTTACATTCATTGAATAACATATGACTGTGATATGATAAGTGCATTATGATATATTAGAGAGGTTGCGCAAAAGGTTTTCATCTCCATAAATACTATACTTAACATTGTGACGTCGGCAGATTATGTGGTTTTCATCATTTTCTAGCGGAGATAAGTATATGGCCTAACGTTTTTTACGTATAAAATGGATGTTTTAGGTAAATGAATCCCCTAACTGTTTTTCACATATAAAGCCCACACAATAGACATTTCAGCAACTGGCATTGATTAGTTTCATGTATCTTCTACCATTTGATATATTTGATGTGTAAACACACAATGTTATTGTAAACACACCTCACTGCAAGTGTTGTGGTAGTACCTTATGTTTGTGTGTGATGAGAATTCTGTTCAATTTGTGTTGTGCAGGTTATTACTACTGTTAATTTACAAAACAACTTAAGCTGTATTATGTTGTTAATATTTTTAAACATATATTGCAACAGCATACTTAGGGGCCATGGTGGCAGAGTGGTAACACTCTCGCCTCCCACCTCTGAGGCCGGGGTTCGATCCCTGTGATGGCCTTAAGTGGGAAAGCTGGTAGTTGCTTGCCATTGGTCGGCAGTTTACAGTACACAACCCTAGCGAACTCTATGTACTGGTTTCCTCTGCCCTTCCAACTACCCGTCGTGATATGACCTGTACAGTGTTGAAAGCGACGTAAAACCCCAAATAAATAAATAAATAAAGCAACAGCATACTTTTACAACAGTTGTTGAGAGCACTTTATTTGAGTTTTTCATCGCTTTCAACATTATACAGGTCATATCATGAATTGTAGTTAGAAGGGCAGAGGAAACCAGTACATACTGTTGGTCAAGATCCTGTACTATAAACTGCCGACCAACATCAAGAAACTACCAGCTTTCCCACTTGAGGTAGGGCTGGGAACCGAACCCTGATCTCATAGGTGGGAGGCGAGAGTGTTAACAGTTGAGTGCACTAGGTGTAATAGAAACACTTTTTGAAAAGAATTAGGAAAATGTCAAAACTGTCTTTAATCTTTTATAATGACAAGTGCAGAATAGATGAGAACTTGGCCAATGCTTTATGGATGAAATTGAACTAGCTCTTGTTTGATTCTATTTTTTGCAAATTGTCCATTATGTCAAAGTTAACATCTTCATATATTTTACAACAAACATGATTGCAAAGTTTTCATGATTAACACCACAACTTCTGTTCATAATAGATGTTCATAGTGAAAATGTTAAAAAATACACCCTGCAATTGAAGTATCTAACCTCAGTTGAATTAAGAAAGATTTTTAATGGCAGTAATTTGCTGTCTCAAATTTTAGGTTAATCTTGTGTGGAATGTTGAACATCAAATGGTTGGACAAGAAACAATATGCGTGTTTAATTTCATAGTTGGTATAAAAGCACAGGTTTAGTAATGAGTATATTCAAAGACTTTGGGTAGTTTATTCCTTGTATTCTCTTTTGTGATAAATTATTATATTACAGAAGTGCCTTGTATAGGACACCAGATATACGAACAGTACACAAATCATAATTGAATTGAATAACCAAATCTTGTTTTCTTAATCAACTTTAAACTTAAAAGGGCTTAACTAGGGGTTTCTAAAAATCAAAATGTATTAAGTATCTAAAGATAGCTTTAAGTGGCCACAGTGGTGCAGTGGTAACACACTCGCCACCCACCTGTGAGGTGTGCAGTTCAAACCCCAGACCGTATGTAGGAAAGTTGGTAGTTGCCTACTGATGGTTGGTAGTTTGCAGTACAGAACCTTGACCAACTATATGAAGTGGTTTCCTATGCCCATAGAACTACTCATTGAGATATGACCTATACAGTGTTGAAAGTGACAATAAAACTCAAATAAATAAATAAATCTCATTCGTGGCTGTGTCTATACATTATATTTTGAATTACTGTCAAATACAGTGTTAAATTGTATGAACATATTTATTATACATTTCCAACCTTGAAGCAAAGTTCATTCAAAAGCCCTTATATTCTTGAAGGACTCATGCCCACCACATCAGTCCCTTAAATATGAATACCTACTACAATTAGAGAATACTTTATATATCTCATTGAAACTACTTTTAAGTTTATCTAATCAATAAAATTTGTTGTCCTTATTTTCATCTGATAAATACTAAGATGCAACAATTCTAATTATCACTTAGTGAAAAGTCACAATGATCGAAATGCCTTGTTACCTTCTGAGTTATACACTAGCCATAATCCATTTTTATATTTTGTAATCTTCCATATCACCAAGTGTAAACAATACAGGAGTTTAAAAAAATAATTACTTACGGATGTTAGTTATGTCCACAAAGATGAGCAAGTTTTGTACTAATATGGTTTCATTAATTCTACATGGAACAACATCACTTGAAGACTGCATACTTCTGCCAAAGCCCAGCACCTCTAATACTGATTATGAATGTAATGACAAAATCCTCGAATTCATGTCTCCAGACAGTGATCCGAATCATCTTCAAAATTGAATCATCTGTTCCTTAATTGTGCCATTGTCAACAATTTTTTTTCAAAATGTGTTTTTCCCAACAAAATATATCCACGCATAATTGGTTTAAATTATTTTGTATACATGAAAAGTCATGCTGCTGTAGATATATCCTCAATAAATTCTTTAATTTTCTCTGGTGACAAGGATTTTAACAACATAACATAGCTTTATGCCTTTCCAAATTATAAATATTCCCCTAAACATGGTAGTGGTGGAGGACCAATTCACGCCCATGTACCTATTCACGCCCACCCCTAAATTTATCTCAAAACAGCACAATGACACAATAAATTACCTATGTAGTGGTGGTGGACCAGTTCACGCCCAGGTACCAATTCATGCCCACCCCTAAATTTATCCAAAACAATCACAGTTAAACAATAAATTACAAATGTATATGATCGATTTGATGATTATCTATGATGTGGTAAACACCATGTCTATGAAAAATTATAAATCTTCAAGAAAATTTAGGGTGGGCCCTTTCGAATTGGTACACGGGCGTGAATTGGTCCACCACCACTAGAAGTTTGGAAACTTTGAAGATACTTAATCCTCTATTATTTAAATATATATTTCCATATATTTTCAAAGCACAAATTCCATTTTCAAGATTTATACACAGAAACTTAAACTTCCTTTAATGCATAATTAAAATCAACTCTCTAGGAGCTAGTAAACTGTTGAAGTAATAAATGTTGAGAAACACTCAAATCTAACAGAGGTCAAAGTTGGGGTTTTACGTCCCGTTCAACAGCCAGGGTCATATTGGGACAGGTCCTCAGAATTGCCACTTGTGGGACTCGAACCCACAGAGGTGACAGCCTATGATCAGATGCCAAAATTGCTAACCACTAGGCCACTGAGGACCTCTCTCAAATCTAACAACACCTGACACTACAGAATATATATAAAACTGTACAAAACTGAGATTTTAATCAACTGTGGATACTCTGGGGTAATAATCTAAGCAAGGATTGCTGGTGTGGTGTACTTAATTAAGACTGACAGAGCTAATAAGTAAAGAAATGGACAAATACACGGACAGAGCTTTACTTGTGATGCTCACACTTGGCTTGTGTGTACCTGTGTGTGGTGTATGTATGAATACTACCATAACAAATCCTGGCAACTGTGTAGTTCGTTTTGTTTACAAATGGGCTTGTATGCATAAGGTCTATAGATGAAGTCACCCTAAATATATCTCCTTATGGAGAAAATCTCCTCTTGGTTTTAAACCAAAGCAATGCAATTCTTTGTATTCTGTACAGCATTCTGTACAGCATATTTGTCACCAAATTAAACTGATACTTTATTATTAGAGTAAGGATTTATTCTTCATATTTAATTTTGAAACGTTTAACACCATTGAGTAGATTATTTTCACATTTATACAGAATGTTTGCAAACTTGGGCAGGTTTTGGGATGATCTTGTAAACTTGTACTTTGTAAAACATACCCATACGTTATCTCGGCCTAACTTAAAACAACTTTTGGTACACTGACAATATTGTACTATGAAATGTACATCATGTGCTTTACCAAATGGTTGTCCTTGATAATCACAAACACGTTGTGTGCTGATACATATATAAATTAAAGCTGTATACTTGTACTGGGACTGTTTTATATCCTGTTCAGTACATGGAACAAACAGTGCGCATATTTTGCCTACATTTATCTGAGGCAATAAATGGACGATCGCCGATAATAGAGAAACAAACGATACAGACAAAATATAGTGCGACAAGTAGGTGTGTATAGAAACATATTTACAATAATATTTATGGTTTAATAAAAGAAACCGGTCTTTATAACAGAAATAAAGTCCTCATTTTCATTCTTTATGACCTCTATAAAAGGACAGAACTTCCGGCATAATAATGGACCGCGCTCGTCCATTATCCGCCGGAAGTACCGTTCTTGTATAATAAATTATGTTTCCCAAAGCTTTAATTGTCTTGGGTGGGGGCTCGGGGAATGACTGTAAAATATTTTGTTATTTAGAGAAGCAGTTGCAGAGAACAGTCCCTACTCCAAGGCATACTACGTCCACTGTGGCATTTGAAACCATTTGAATTCCAATATATGCTGGGATTAACAATATTTATTTACATACAATCTACTCACTGCTTTTATGATATAAGTTGCTAATATATAATGCACTAATATATGCAAGTATGACTTTCAGTGATATAAAACATTTTAAATGTAATAAAAAGGATCATAAATCAATAAAATGGGGTCAAATTAATGGCAACTGCGTTCTTCCAGCCCGCCAAAGGTCATATAAGCCACTATGCAGACATACAAGAAAACTTTACAAGGACACTTCGACAATAATTAAATATTAACATTATAAAAGGGTGAGGTGAAAAGAGGTCACCCTTCAAAAGGTCAAAGGTAATAACAGATCTCGCTGGCCCACGAATACTAGGATCCATAACCAGTACAGGTCCCCAAAAAGATTAATAGGTACAATAAATCAATCAATAAATCAATCAGTTGTCCAAGTGCTTAATCTCCGTTTCTACGGATTCTAAGGCACACCATCCAGTTCGTAAGGCATAAATCATCAAGCCATTAGACATGTTCCAAGTCGTACCCAGGAAGGTGATCCGGTGTTCGCTAGTTAGAAGCTATGGTGGAAATGATTTCTGAAATAGGTAGGTTTTTAGTCGACTTTTGAAACACAAGAGATTTGGAGCAATGCGGATATCATGTGGAAGATCATTCCATAACTTTGGGGCATCATATGAGAAACTGTTGTTGAAATGGACCTTTGATTTATGGATGGAAGCACAATAATGAGGAACCTGGAGGAACAAATTTTTGAGGTTGGAACATCTTGTATTCATGGCAGATTTGTACAAGGAGAGATATGGTACGAAATACTTGGGCTGGCCAGTGGTGAGGTACTTATAAACCAAAACTAGGGTTTTGAAGATAATACGTTGTCTGATGGGTAGCCAATGAAGTGTCCTCGGGGTGGATGTGATGTGAGTGTACTTTGAAGCACCAGTGACAAACTGTGCAAGAGCATTTTGAACATATTGGAGCCTAGTAGAATTACGGGATGACAGACTGCGGAATAGAGAATTGCAATAATCCAAACGACTACTGACCAGAGCATTTGCAATCACCACTGATGTATCAACGGAAAGAAACCTCCTGATACGATGAAGGTCCCTGAGGCTAATAAAACAAGATTTGATGACAGAATTTACGTGATTGGTGAAACAAAACTTTGCATCAAACAGAACACCCAAATTGCGTACAACATCTGTGGGAGAGAGACAATTACCCAGGATATTGACAGGAAATGAGTCACTGAGCCATTTGTATCTGTCTTTGGCACCAAAGACTATGAATTCTGTTTTATCAGGATTTAGCTTGAGTTTGTTTGCAGACATCCAGACCTGAATATCATTCAAACAGGATTTAAGACGGTCAAAAGACTTGAGACTATCATCAGGGGATAAGTGAATGAACAGCTGAGTATCGTCTGCATAAAAGTGGTATTTGACTCCAGTATATTTTCTGATGACTTGACCAAGAGGTGTTGTATAGAGGGAAAACAGAAGAGGATCTAAGACCGAACCTTGGGGGACTCCAAACTTCAATTTGAACAAACTTGAAAGACTGGAACCAATCTTGACTGACTGAAAAACGATCCTTGAGGTAGGATCTTAACCATTTTAGTGCCGATCCAGCAAAGCCAAACCTAGCTGACAAACAGGAGTGTGTCATGATCGATAGTATCGAAAGCCGCGGACAGGTTGAGTAGCACCAGTGCTGTAGGCATGCCCTTCGACAGAGCTAAGTGAATCTCATTTTTGATGCAAATAAAAACAAATAATAAAACAATAAAAAAAAATAATAAAACAATAGATAGAAATTCCAAAGGTCTTTGCAGAGTTAAATGACTTTGTACTTACTGTGGTTTGCAATGTCACATCCTTTTTGATATTCTGTCACTGTTTGTTGGGCAGAAATCTGCAGTGTCATGAAAGAACATGTCATAAAGAACAATATGCAACCTGTCATTGTGGGTTCTTTATGTCTAGTTCTGTATTTCAATGATTTGTTTTAACTAAATCCAAAAAATCGTATTTTCTCTTATATATGTCTCAGAGAATTTAGGATTATTCAACCTTGTTGGAAGGGGGAAGTAAATTTAAGGCAATATAATTTGTGGTATATTTGGCTCATGTAGATGTAAACGGAAAACTACTTATAAGACTCTGGTGCATAAATAATTGTAAGGTTCATAGTTTTAGAAATTTTTACAAACAAAGTGATACTTGTCAACGTAGTTTAACGCTCATCTTCATGTTTTCCTATTCAGGTCAAACGTACCATGCGGTAGATATTAAATGGGGATGTGCATCTATGTGTAAGAGAAGACTGATTCACACTTTTCCGGTCAGACACTATTACTAGGTGGATAACACAGTCATGTGGGATCACATTATCGGTCCCAGCTATAGGCACATGCCTGGTGGCCCAAATGACCACTTCAAGTGTTTGTAGCGATGATGATTCAACATTTTTAGTGAATAAGAATATTACTTTCTAATACATTGTTGTTTACGATGTGAAATTCATTTTCTGTACATATTTTTACAAAGTTTATAAATTCTCTGTCAATACAAAAAGAATAACAGTCTCTGATGTAAATCTGGTGCTGACAGAACAGTAAACCGATGTAATTTAAAAAAGACATTAAATTTTGATGAATATATCCATATCTTTCTAAATCTTTTAAGTATTTTATGACTTATTTTATAGTAACTATATTTTACACAAATAAGTCTGTTTTCCAAAATGACCTAGCCTGCAGCCATGCTATAGACATACAATATAACACCAACATTGTCAAAGTTTTTATGACTGTTGCCTCCTATTTCAGGGCTTTTTTATAATTTAAAAATATGGACTAATTTTACTTATTATTCTTACACAATGTTAGCTAATAAAAATAAAACATCCCTGATTAAAAAATATAGCACCCATGAAGGGGAACAATACAATAGCCTTACTGCACACTCGTATAATATTGTCATCGCTATTTGTGAATTACATTTTATAATAAAAACTATTTGTGTTTAGGCAGGGATTCAGTCTGCATTAGAGACAATTTTGTAGATGAATTTTGTAGCTGTAGTTTATTTTTTGCAAGATTTTATCTTTTAACATTATAGATATTATAATTGCATAATAATGTCTTCTTTAGTTTCGCCCAAGCCATTACGTGACTTGTAATACTGAACTTTAATTCTAGAGACACCCCCAAGGTCACCTTAACTCGTTAATTTAAAGGGGAAAGTTTTTGACCCAGGACGAAAATCTCCTCACATTACAAAGATCATACATTTGAAGTCTTTAAAAACAAATATCAACAAACACCACAGCTTACTGGGATATAACATATCACCTTTGGCAGCACTGATAAACTCTTCCTTCCAGACTAAAAGGGCATAGGTTCTCAAGGAATTTTGTTACTTGATGCAGTTTTTTTACTGTTTTAAAGTACACAAACTTTATTTAAATTTTCAACAGCAGATTCCCACATAAGTCCTTCTGTACACAGCAGTTGTTAATTATCTGAGATAGGTATATATTACAATGCACTTGCCATGCAACATTACTTTGCTTATTTTATCATCACAATTGACAGAGGAATGAAGGTTCATAAATGCTCTTTGACCCATCGACTTTGGGCTTTAAGTGGTCTTAAACTAAGAATGATTTCAAGTCAAATGAATGTAAAGATGTGGTAACATTAACAGCTGCCATAAGGCCAGCTTGTATTTTTTCCTGTCATGTTATGCTGATATAAAACAGTTAATTTCCATAAAATTACCTCAAGACTTTCTTTAAAAGAAGCAAATCATACCAAGCTTAAAAAATGACAAATTCGATTCAGGTTCAACGTTTTGAGAATTGATGACCTGATCACACTATGCTCAATATGGATTGAAGTTATAAGTTACAGAGCTACCTGTCTCTTCATCCAACAGCCCAGCTTAGGCATCGCTCTTTTGTTAATCGCCTGGTTGATCTATTGGTATTAATTTATTCATTATTCCACCTAACATGGTTCGTATAATAGTCACTTCTCATAACCAGCCATTGCCACATGTTGTGGTATCATTTCCAATAACTCCTTCATTACCTTTCCTTCCCATTCTGCGTTATTCTCTCTCTTTCTGTGTCTCCAGTCAAGTCTTGTGTTTGCTGTAACGTTACTGTATCGCCACAGTATCATATTTGTATCTCTTTGGCAGGCAAAAACCACTGCTAGAGGTTTGGAATGGAGTTCCACAGGTGACAAAGTAAAGCCCATTGTACACTACCGTGGCGCGGTGTGGCTAAATAAAATAGAAATGAAGGAAATAGTTCACTGCTAATACATATGTGCGGCGCAGCAGCTAGAGGTGCGGCGCGGATTTTTCTATTTAGAAAATTTTCTAATTTTTTTGTCCCATTTAGAACTACTGGTACACATAATTGCAATCCTCATTCAGTTATACCCTTTTTATGTGTCTAAATTGACACACATCATATTTTGTTATCTCTCTCCTATTAGTTAATCCCTTCACAATGAGCCTGTCTGCATTTTTGTTTTCTAATTAATATATTTCTGTCTAGGTTTGTGATATACTACCACTTTAAACATGTGGGATATCCAAATATCTATGAAAACTATGGGAAAACAGTAAAAAGCCGTGCGGTTTTTGAAAAAAATTAGAAAATTTTCTAAATAGAAAAATCTGCGCCGCACCGCTAGCTGCCGCGCCGCACATATGTATAAGCAGTGAACTATTTCCTTCATTTCTATTTTATTTAGCCGCGCCACGCCGTGGTAGTGTACAATGGGCTTAAGAATTTGATATTCCCATAACTCTTGTTCTTCTTGATTACTCTATGAATTTTATTTAAATAAAGACTGGCGCATAGCATGCTTAACTTAGGAAAAATTGTTGTTTTGGTGATTATAGTGCAGCAACTGGTTGCAAATCAACTTCCAGAACAGAGTGTTACACATTAAGTTGTCCATTGTGGGTCCTGTACTGAAATGCAGCTTTTATATCATTTAAGAAATTTAAGAATTGCATACACTTCTTTTTACTTCTATCCTGAGAACTATTCTTAGCTAAAAATTGTTTTGTGAATAGGATTTTATTTTTAGAATAAGAAAATTCTAAGAATAAACTGAAGTGCACAATAAGTCGCCAAGTGAGGTTCACAATGATGATATGCCAGGCATATCCCTAAAATAAACAACTCTCAGACTGGACCACATCAGCAGTGTGTATAGTGGTTGATGTTGAATATTGGGGCAACACACCCAAATGGCACGAATCAATTTATCTAACTGTGTGTGCATTTTGGTCTTAATTCACACCCCCTGTGGGTCCGGGGATGTAGAATAGGCCCAACGTATCCTCCTGCGTGTCGTAAGAGGCGACTAATTGGGGGCAGCCTGTTTGCCGTGGGTTGCGATCCGTGTCAGTGGAAGAGAGGGTCCTGGCTGTTGAGCCAATTCTTTGTTGCGGCATTGAAGAGGCAATACACAGCTTTGGCCTCAATTTCACTTAGTCGGAAGGTTAAGATGGCCTGGCTTAATCAATCGGCTGGTAGTGCCAAGCCCTAGTGCCCCAAATTAGTGATGGCTTGTTGTTTCTAATGGTTTATACTGTTGTACTTGATTGTTGTATTCTGCTGGTGTTTGCTTTGTGCTTTTGTTTGGAGTATCTAGAAGGCGGCTGCTTAACAGGTCAATCAAGGTTCACTTTTGTGGTCTTTGAGTATATTGTTAATGTATCTCTGATATCAGTGTGCAGGGCTCAGCTCCACACTATTATGATATCCCCTTGTTGGGCTCGAAGGGTGGGTGGAGAGCATTGGCAATGAAATAATAACTACAACATTATGGCTACTCAAAACCCTCTACTGATGGATAGGAAAAGGACAAGAACTTCGTTTGATATTATGACTACGAACTTGGATTCTCCTCAGATTTGTTCATGGCCAAGATTTCTATTAGTGAAAGGAACAGATGATGAAAGACCCATGTGTAGACTGTCCCCTTTTGCTGTAAATAAAGCCATTGTTGCAATACTAGGATCTGATCCCTTCAATATAAAAAAAACTAAGAAATGGAAATATTTTAGTTGAAGTGGATAAAGAAGCACAAAGTAACAAACTGAAGAAAACTACGAAACTGAATCTGACAATGGACAATGCCATCCCCATTGAAGTGCAACCACACTATAGTCTCAATACCAAGAAAGGGGTCATTAGATGCCCAGACATTAAAGAATGCACTGATGAGGAAATACTAGAGGGCCTGAAAGATGAAGGTGTCATCAAGCTGGACAGGATAACTGTATTCTGAGATGGTAATAGGAAACAAACAGGAACTTTTATATTGACATTTCAAAGCCAAACCTTACCAAAATATATCAGGGTGGGTTATTACAGGGTGGCTGTGTCACAGTTTATTCCTAGTCCTGTCAGATGTTATAAATGTCAGAAATTTGGCCACACAAAATTCAACTGCAGGAAAAATGAAGTATGCAATAAATGTGGGCAAGAGGATCACACTGACTCTCAGGAATGTCAACTGCCAGGGAAATCATGCATCAAATGACAAATCATGTCCAAAATGGAAAGAAGAAAAGGATATTCAAAGGATAAAGGCAGAAAGAGGAATTTCATACACAGAAGCCAAGAAATAAATTGACATATTTAATTCAGTTAAAACAACGTATGCCCAAGCGGCTGCAGCAACCAAACCTGTGGTGAAAACTGCAAATGTAGAAACACAAACAGAAATGACATGGCCAGAAGGTACAAAACAACCAAAAAAGTATGCAGTTGAAAAACAGACAAGTAAAGTGACTAAAACTAGTTCATCAAGTCAGACAAGTACATCTCAAAATGACCCCATCAAATTGAAAATAAGTCAAAGCAAGGTATATTTGACTAAACAGCATAAGGGATCTAATGACCCTATTAAACAACACAATAAATATGATGTTTTAAATGATAGTGACAGTGACATGAGTGTCGAAGAATCCCCAATCACAAATTCACAAGGGCGGAGTGGCAATAAAAGTATAAATAATGGAACCAAACAAAAATAAAAGTATAATACAGTGGAACTGTCGTGGCTTTAGGCCAAATTTTGAAGAAATTAAAAATTTAATTTCCAATTTTAGACCCTACATTTTAGCATTGCAGGAAACTCATTTTAAAGATACAGATAATGTAAATATTAGAGGCTTTGATCATTATTGTAAAACTTGTATGTCTGAAGTAGATGGGAGAGCCACTGGTGGCTGCTCTATTTTTGTTAAGAAAGGTATACCTCATGAGGTACTTGAGTTAGATACAGAACTGCAGGCAGTTGCTGTAAAATTATCTCTACATAGAACTAGAACTGTATGTAATGTATATATTCCACCACGTTTTAATGTTGCACAAACTGATCTTGAAAATCTAGTCAACCAATTACCTGCACCTTATTTATTTATTGGTGATTTTAATGCACATAGTGATTTATGGGGTTGTTCCTCGTCTAATATTTTAGGCTATAAGGTGGAACATCTTCTTGAATCCTCTGATATTTGTTTGCTTAATGATAAGTCACCTACCTATTTTCACCCTGCAACTGGTTCATTCACCTCAATAGATTTGTCTTTATGTTCTGCTTCTGTTTTTCTTGATTTTACATGGCAGGTCCATTCTGATCAGTGTGGTAGTGACCATTTTCCTATTTTAATAGATATAGTTAAGAGTATGCCTAAGGACAATGTTCCCCGTTGGAATCTTAAAAAGGCTGATTGGCCAAAATTCAAACTTCAGTGTTCTTTGGATATCAATAGGCATAGTTTTACTGATATAACAGAAAAGTTTCCTGAATTTTTAGATAAAAAAATGGTATAGCAACAAAATGTGTGCCAAAGTCAACTGGACAGTTCACTGGTAGCTACAAACCATGGTTCAACAGTGAATGCAAAAAAGCTGTTAAAGCTCGTCAAAATGCAATTGATAAATGCCGTACAAATCCTACATCAGATAATATAAATGAATATAAAAACTGTCAAGCCAATGCTCGTAAAGTAATTAAAGAGAATAAAAGGAAATCATGGCATGAATATGTATCAAAACTAAATGTAAAGACACCAGCAAAGAAGGTATGGGAAATGATTAGGAAAATAAGTGGTAAACAAAGTAACACCACAATACACCATCTGGAAAATAATGATGGGACAAAAATAACAGAAAGAGTGGATATAGCAAATAGGTTGGCCCAAGAAATCAGCAAGAATTCTAGCAGCAATAATTACCGTGCAAAGTTTCAAAAATATAAAGACAAAGCTGAAAAAGAACAGTTGGATTTTGACACAGACAACTCTGAAATCTACAATGTACCATTTACCATTACAGAATTGTGATGCTCTAAAAAAGTCTCATGACACAGCCACTGGTCCAGATGAAATTCATTATCAACTGCTTAAACATCTACCAAGAGACTGACTGATGGTGTTACTTGATATATTTAATGATATATGGGCTTCAGGTGAAATCCCTGAAGCTGGAAAGAGGCCACTGTGATACCTATTCCTAAGCCAGGCAAAGACTCAAAAAACCCGTCCAATTATCGTCCCATATCTCTGACGACCTGTTTATGCAAAACCATGGAAAGAATGATTAATACTAGACTAGTTTGGTCCCTCGAAAAAAATAATATTTTATCAAAATATCAAAGTGGTTTTAGAAAAGGTCAAACTACAACAGACCAATTAATAAGACTTGAATCTTTTATTAGAGATTCCTTTTTAAAAGGCAACCATGTAGTCTCTGTATTTTTTGATTTAGAAAAAGCCTACGACACAGTATGGAAGTATGGTGTAATAAGAGATCTACATAAAGTAGGCTTAAGAGGGCGCATGCCCATGTTTATTCAGAATTTTTTAACAAGCAGAGTTTTTAGAGTTCGTTTAGGATCTATTTATTCAGATATGTATGAACAAGAAATGGGTGTCCCTCAAGGCAGTATCCTATCTGTTACATTATTTATGTTAAAGATCAACAGTATTGCTGATGTTATTCCAGCTAGCTTTGAAAAGTCTCTTTTTGTTGATGATTTCTCAATCACTTGTTCTTCTAGAAATATGGCTTCAATAGAAAGGCAACTTCAGTTATGTTTGAATAAGATAGAAAAATGGGCTGATGAAAATGGTTTTAAATTTTCTAAAACCAAAACTGTTTGCATGCATTTCTGTAATAAAAGAAAACTTCATCCAGACCCAACATTGACAATATATAATTCACAAATTCCTGTTGTTATACAAACTAAGTTCCTTGGTGTTATCTTTGACAATAAACTGAATTTTAAAGCACACATTGATTATGTTCGTCAAAAATGTGGAAAAGCCATGAACTTACTGAAAGTAGTTGCCAAAATGGATTGGGGAGCAGATAGAAGTGTTTTAGTGAGACTTTATCGTTCATTTGTTCGTTCTAGATTGGACTATGGTTGTGCTGTTTTTAGTTCTGCTCGTAAGTCTTATCTTAAGAAATTGGAACCCATTCAAAACCAGGGCTTAAGAATATGCCTGGGAGCCTTCAGGACTTCTCCAATGCAAAGCTTGTATGTAGAGGCAAATGAACCACCCATGTAGTTAAGGTTTGATAAATTATGTATTCAGTATGCTTTGAAATTGAGAAGTAATCCTGACAATCCAGCTTATGATGTTGTTTTTAACCCCCAGTTTTATGAACTTTATGATAAGAAACCATCTGCAATAAGATCTTTTGGGCATCGTGTAGAGGAAGATTTATCTGCTGTCTGTCCTCAGCTGAATCTAATTCAGACTGTGTCATTGCCAGATGACCCACCCTGGACTATACAGAAGCCTCACATAGACTTATATCTCGCCCATCAGAAGAAACAACTTGGTGATGATTGTCTTTTTCAAAGTCTATTTGCTCAGTTGAAAAGTTGTTATCCTGACCATAGGGCTATATATACTGATGGATCGAAGGCAGAAAATAGGGTTGCTGCAGCTGCTACATCTAATAACCTCAGTGCCCAGGTCAGGCTTCCTGGCAATGCTAGTATATTCACAGCTGAATTACAGGCTCTTAAAATGGCTTTCAATATTGTTAAAAATTCTGATGGGAATCGTTTTATCATATTCACTGATTCTTTATCTAGTCTTCAAGCTCTTGATAGCAACAACTGTGATCATCCTTTTATTCAAGATATTTTCAAACTTTATAATGATTGTTTGTCAGTGAATAGGAAAGTTGTTTTAGCTTGGGTTCCAAGTCACATAGGCATAAAGGGCAATGAAAAAGCAGATGAACTTGCCAAACAGGCCTTGAATTTTAATGTTTTAGACTTGAAAGTCCCCTATACAGACTTGAAAGTGAATGAAAATAGCGTTTTTAAACAAAAGTGGCAAGCTCAATGGAATGCGTGTCCTGATAACAAGCTATTCCAAATAAACCCTACAGTAGGAGATTTTTATGTTTGGACGGGTTTATCTCGTAGGGAGGAAATAGTTATTACTCGAGCCCGTATAGGACACACTTATTTCACCCATAGTTATCTATTGAAAGGTGAGGATATGCCCTGGTGCATTCCATGTCATTGTCCTGATACAGTGAAACATATATTACTGGACTGTATTGACCTACGTGACACGAGAATTAAATATTATAGAAATGTTAGTACAATGGAAAAATTATTTAGGGAAAATGTTTTTAATATCATTAATTATTTAAAAGAATGTGGCCTGTTTAAAAAGTTTTAATTAAATTATTTTGTGTTTTGTCCTTCATGTTAATTTATTCTGTAATATCTAGTTTTGATTCGTGTTGTTATGTGATATTGATCTATACTTTATTTTTACACTTTATTTTGTTTGTTGTTTATGTATTATTGATTGTGATTTTTTACATTGTTTATTCTAATCATTTCGTATAATCTTGTTTTTTTGTTTGGTATTTTTGCCACTTTTTAATTATTTGTATATATATGTCTGTGAATATTAGTTAATGTATTTATAGTAGTTAATGTTTTTATAGTGCAGTATAACACATTAGTGTTGTTGCACTGAAAATTTTAAATATCTTATCTTATCTGGTCTTAATTCACACTCTTAAGACCAGTTTGTTTATTGTTGTAAGAAAATTCTTAGCTTAGACTTTTTCTTAAAGTTAAATGTAATTCTAAGAAATATTCTAAGAATCTTTGTGAATACAGACCCAGGCATTCAAACTTCATTATCATAAAGAATCTGTTTATACCCCATTCACACTAAGGCGGTATCACCTGAGGTAAATTGTGTTTGGTGAAATGTCCCTGTCCTTGGATCACCAACTGGCATCCATATGTGACCTTGCGAGTCAGTGGCAAACCATTCTTCACCTTGCGAGGCCTACCAAAATTTTAAAATATTTGAATTTTCAGCCTCTGATTTTGGTACCATGAACATGCACAGACGATTTCATGCATGTTCGCATAAATTTCATTCTGTGGTAACTGAAGGTGTGGTTCACAGTGTACATAAGGTTGTGATTCAGTCATCTTTTGGTATAATACTATAATACAGAGACATAAGGTGAGTTAAGGTATTGGTAGTTTCACCACTTGTTCATCTGACAGCTACCATTGGTGACCAATGTTTGTAGTACTGTCATCTTACTGATATTGACCGTTTAAAACTGCGTCCAATCTGCCTGTAGTGTGAACAACTAAGTTTATGAATGAGTGTGAATGGGAGTGTGAATTAAATATTTTAATTGGAAAGGTAATCTACTTCTTCACAGGCGCAATATCTCTCCCACAAACGGAACTTAGGTAAATCAACAAAAGATTGACAAAAGTGATAAGGATGGTTCTTCTACAGTAATTCAAGGTTGTAGGCATGAATTAGTTACAAGATAGTGAGTGGGTAAGCTGAGATTTGTGAACTTAATCATAAAAAGAAGGGATTTGAATGTAGTGGGTTTTTGAATAACTGTATCTGGTCTATCTAGACGTGGTGTACTCATGGAGTTTCTTTACTGAGGTATATTGGTTAGGCATGTTGGGCCATGAATCCCAGTTGACAAGCTATTATAGAGATGACATGAAAAAGTACCATGACTAAGAGAAACATTTTAGCAAACCAATTTACTCTTAAATTTACCTATTTGCTCTTGGTTTGGTTGGAGCTTCATCTGGACAGGGTTGATGTACTGCCTCAGTAACTTCTAAAGTGTGGCTTCTTACTGAATGGGAGAATAAGACTATTTGTGTCTCTGCAATCTATTTTCATTCCCTTATACTTTTTTGTACCCCTTCCCTTTCCACCCCTTCTCAGCCACCTCACAGAGAAGTTCTGGAAAGCCCTTTTTCAACTCAAACAGTCCCAGCTATCTCTCAAGATTGTTCTTGACAGTGTGCAAAATATGTTGGGACACAAAAAGATATTAAACATAAACACAATGAAATGTAAACAGCCAGATCAAATAAGGTTTTCTTATTCTACAGATATTGTATGCCTGGGGTGTGGAAAAAGCAATTGACATTGACAATTGGTACTAATGGGATTATTTAATTGCTGCTTGCGATGATGTTGCAGTAATGCACACATATTGATTTCTTGTCTAACAACTACAACGTACACATACCACTTACATCAGTCCACAAATATATCAAGAATGCATTGAATATAATCGCCAAATAAATTGAGAATGAAATACCTCTTACCATTTATTCTGATAAGATGCTCACAAGTTTTCCATTCCACATAATTTCTCTTGCTTAATATGCTGGAATACCTGGAAGAATGGTTTGCTTTGTCATTTACGCTTGTCCTTTTACAACAATTCTTTTTCAACCACAATTCAACAGCATTACAATGGCAATACATCATTTATATGCCCCATAAAATAGTTACAATATCTTTCTCATTTATGTACTGTTTCTGTATTATACATTTGACCCTGTCATAAGACTTGTCATGTGATTGTCATGTATGTCAGACTGATTCATAATATATTATCCCATATCTTGTAATTATGCTGTTCGTTTTGTAAAATCATCTAATGGGTCAATTAAAATCAATTAATGCTGAAGCTGTTCTATTTCTTCATTTCTAACAAGGTTTTATTTTGAAAAAAATGCCATAAAAGGAAAATATTCTGCAGATACGAGCCGTTTCCATGGTACCAGGTGTTCAGCGTAGTACTGGACCAGTAAAATATGAAAAATGTTCGTCCCGGTTCCTCATTATTAATCTTCCATCCATAAATCAAAGGTCCACTTCAATAACAGTTTATCATATGATGCCCCAAAGTTATGGAATAATCTTCCACATGATATATAGAGTGCTCCAAAGAGCTCATTATCTCTCATGTTTCAAAAGTCGACCAAAAACTTACTTATTTCAGAAATCATTTCCACCTTAGTTTCTAACTACCTAACACCGGAATGCCTCCTTGGGTGCGTCTTGGAATATGTCTAACATCTTGATGATTTATGCCTTACGAACTGGATGGAGTGCCTTAGAATCCATAGATACGTAGATTAAGCACCTGGACAACTGATTGATTGATACTTGGCTGATGCAAACCGCACATTGTGTCTCTACCTGTTAAAACTAACACTCTGTAGTACCAATAAGTACACAGTTTGGTAAAAAAAACCTGGTTGTGAATTTTGTACTATACATATGGAGCAAAAGGATATTCCAGAAAAGAGCTGCAATCAACTGAAATTTATTTTCAGTTTACATAAGTACACCCTGAACTTCAATATATCTTAATAGAAGAAAATAGCAACATTTATACAGTGCAAAATTGATACAACATCCCCTTATGCGCTTGAGGTCAAAAAGTGAAAGTCCAGGGATACATCACCAGGTTGAGATCCACCGGGAGAGATATATTGTGGTAGAGGATATGCTAGTCTGAACAAGTGGGTTTTAACTGGCTTCGGAACCCTGTTATTGTGTGGTTTTATCAGACCAAATTTGTTAGTCTGTTCCATTCAGTGGGAGAAGCCATTGCAAAACCTCACCTACCAATGGCCTTCTTAGAAAAAATTGATGAAATGGATAGCCGATTTCCATGAGTGAGGCTACTGGCTTTTATTAAGGATAAGTACGTAGGGTAACACAATAACCAAGCAGTTCTTCCAAGCTGTGGATTTCTCTTTTTTAAATTATATAAACATATAGGTTTTATTTTAAAAACAAAATATTTTTCAGAGAAAATGAGCTGTATATTGGAATAATAGAGAATCTTGAGAATATTAACCAGACATTTCACAATATCTTCACTGAATATCTTAGACACTTTGCAAACTTACTTAATAGCTTAGACATTTCTCCATTTGCCTTATCATGAATGAATCAGGTGTTGTGTGAAATACTTTAGTGCACAGTTTTCCTGGCCAAAGGTCACAGTTGGGATTACATGTCCTTTTCAACAGGCAAAGTTACATCCGGAAATGCCCCCAGTGCTTCTTACGTTTCACCGAGGTGGATTCAGACCCAATACCTCTAAAGTAACAACTTTAGTGATCAAATGTCACGTTTTGGGGAGGGATAGTAAAATAGAGAATTATTTAGTGTAGCTTTTTACGTGTGTATACTAACCTTGAGGTCACAAGTTATAGTGGAAATTGGAAAACTCAAAAATACAAATATTTGCTGTTTTACTTAGTTGTATATATTCATAGAATTCATGCTCGGAGTACAGAAAAGAAACAAAATAAAAATATGTAATACAGATTTATAGCTATAGAGATACAATTTAAAAAAAATGGGGAAGAAAGGCAGAACAATACAATAAATCTTGAACTAAACATATGTGTTCAGTTGGCAACTGTTTAGAACATCATACCATAAACATGTTCAAATTGGAATGAATCTCTTTTTTTCAATTTTATATATTCTTCACACAATTGCCTGTGATACTGCTTGGACCTACCCAGTGACAGATACACTGTCACCATTATACGCAAAGTGGTCACATGTCAATAGTCATTTCTTTGTTGTGTGACATGGTGGAAACCATACTAATCTCCCGCTTGTCAAGTCTTAGGTTTGGTTCTTGGACAAAACCCTGAGTGGCAAACTTGGTATGCACTTGCTCTGCAGTGCAGGATCTTGACCAATTAATATGCGCGGACTTCCTCCACCCTTTGATCTAACCCATACCATGCGAAAAATAATCATAAAACAAAAATCACTCATTGTGTATGCAGTGCAGAAGTGAATACAAATACTAATCCAAAGCTAGTTCAATATAGATGAGATATATATGTAACTAAAATACAAAAATTCAACTTACATTGCTTAAAATCACATGCACCTGAATATAAAACTAAGGTTACATCATCAACATAGAACAAGTAAGGTCTGTAGCAAAGGCTTATAAATGCAATTAAAAGCAGATAAGAAAAGACAAGAAGATTGTCACGGTAAAAGTCAATTATATTTTCAAACCACTCAATCAAGGATACATACAAGTGTCATTTTTGCAGCACTACCTGCGGGCTAGGCTTTGTGGATAAGCAAGCACTCCCTTTTAATCTATTTGTCTAGCTTTGACATCAGGAGGACGCTTACGACATTGCTGGCCACAAATGAATTCAATTGGCCATTTCTCAGAGACTGTACATATATCGACCCGCCTTCCTCGCATTCTGCCAAAGTTGATCCGGATAAGGACAGATCATAGACATCAGTTGCGTCTGAGAAATCTAAGACTGTGACTTCATCCACAATTACCTCAAACCTTAATCCATTACTGTCATATTCTTCCAATTTGACTGAGACCAGATAGAGTCCAGTAACTGGACAGGTAAACAGGCCTGTGTCTCGGTTATAGTGACCTCCATAGTTGAACAGGACTTCGTTAAACTTGACTATAGTGGAAGTGACAAGCATCTGATTGATTGTGGCAATAGCTGTGAAACCAACTGGACTGGATTGTTCCATGTACTGCTCTGAAAGATATGTAACATTAACAGAGTAAGTGTTGGGGTTTTCACCTTTCATTCAGTGTTTTACGTCACAGCAGGAACGGCCCTGAGAGCTGGAACTGAGCTCATGGCCCGAAAATCTGAGATCCACATCATAAAATGCCAAACTTGATTACCAGGGTTGGGGTCGGGACATTGCAAAGTTCTTAAATATAAGTGTCGGTACTTTTTCAAATTATGAGTACAAGTACAAATACATGTTACTCAATGTACTTATGTATTGAATATTTCATCAGAAATAGTTTACATAGCTTCCCTATTTTGTAACAATCAACCTTTGTCAAGCTGTCTAAACAAGAAACAAATCTAAATGAAATGTATCACTACCTCTAACCCTCTGGGATAGAACCCTGGTCTTGTTGAGTTCCACCTCAAGTGTTGCCACGTGTGCCTGTGTCTGTTTGAATTTTTCTTCAAGCTTTTCCTTTAATTGCCTCATTTCAGTGGTTTGGTCAGTTATCAGACGCTTCACCGTATCTACTTCATCTTGATTGGCATCCGACTGGGCAATCTGAAAGGAATCTACTAAAATTATTGTCTTTACATTATTTTACCTGTTATATAGAAGGGCACTTAATCATTAAATTTGTTCATCAGTTAGCAGTAGTTATCCATAATTCTGGAACCTTCCACATCCTTTAAACGACTTCACTGTTTTGGCATAAGGAGGCCTTTCTTGTGGAACTTTTAGGCTTTGCCACAAAAATAAGAAATCCTGAATTGTCGTTGATTTAAAGTGTTATATAAACTAATACCACCGGATGTGCTATATTATATAAAAATTGATGAATGAATGTTTAGTATAATAAATTGATACAAAGTGCTTGTTATCTATATTGCTACAGAGTGAACTAGATTTTGTTCATTATTTTGGCTAGACAAAATAGACACAGTATAGAAAACTGAACTCTAATGTTTAGTTGGTTGGATGTTAAACTGCTATCAGTCCAAATTAGTTTTATATTGTGATTATGCTGTTTCACTCACTGTCAGAGTATAGTGGTTAATTGTTATAATAGTAGCCTTGTTTAAGGCTCAAATTTGCATGATGTTTTTTTTTTCAAACATGCACACAGATATTTTGTAGTCATAAAGTGCTTATACATATAAGGAGATATAAGCTCTTAGTTGTATGCTACTGTAAAAGTCAGTACTTGTATAAGTACATGAAATAAACTGGACTTCATTATCTTAATTGAAAATTTTCTCCAACAGCAAAGAAACTTGAGCCTTCAGCAAGGCTATAATAATACTTTTGACCATTAAGCAGTTGAAAATGAAAATCTGTGTCAAGAAAATGTGTCATTCTTTTGAAAGGCCTTCACTGTTGGTCTCAAATTTGTGGCCTCTTTGAGACACTTGAACACACGGGAATGCGAAATTTTGAGACACCTGAACACATATAAATGAGACACCTTGAGACACTAGAACGCCATCACAAGGTTTTTTCCAGGGGTGTGCCATGCACTGTCAAGTGAAGCTGAAGCTATGGTGCATCAAAGCATTTTCAAGGAAGTTCCACACAAGATGGAAATCATCTGTAACTACAGGGACACAACAGTTGTACGGAATGCACTGTGAATCCTGGCCAGTTGCTTCAGAAAATTCTTTTCATCAATAATGAAGCTTCTTATCAAGGTGACAGAAACTATTAGCTTGACATGTATATTGATAATATATATAATAATAATATATTGATGAATTTTCTAGGGAATCTGGAGTTGGGGCAGTAATCTTCATTAGATGATGCTTGTGAAAAATGAAGTGGTAACTATGACCAGCCAAAGTCAAAGTTGGGATTTTACACTCTGTTCAACAGCCAGGGTCATATTGGGACAGGTCCTCAACATTGTCACTTGTGGGACTCGAACCCACGTACAGAGGTGACAGCCTCCCAGGAAACATAAAAACATTTTTAAATGGTTTAAATGTTTACAAAACGTTTTTAAAAACTATTTAAACCCTATCTTAGGGTTTTTTAATGTTTCCAAGAAAACGTTTAACTGTAATGTTTAAAAAACGTTTTTAAACATTCTCTATACAATCCTTTTTGCTGAAAACATTTATTAAACATTTATAAAATAACTCAAGCAACTAGGTTTGATGAGAAATGTTTTATAAACATTTATAAAATAGCTGAAGAAATAAAGGTTATGCTGGAAATGTTTTTCAAACATTTAGTTTCAACTGGTGTTCATACCCATCCTTTTTAAACGTTTTTGAAATGTTTTTTTCAAATGTTTGATAACATTCTATCACAAACATTTTTAAACCATATTATTAAAATTCGTATTAAACATTTACCTTCAAACATTTTTCCAAACAAAGATGGTGGTGAGCAAAACTTTTTGATAATTTTTTTTTCAAAAGCTGGTGACTTTTCCACCTGATCCTCAGGATCCGCATCTTCAGCCTGACCAATCTTAATGCCATTACATCATCTTGCAGAGGTCGGGAAGCACTCCAGATTGTATTGTCTTTAAAGCTAATTTTATTGCTGTCACTGACAGTCGTGTCAAAATTGTATAGGTCGGGAAGTTTTTGAACCTTACTTTGTCCAGAAAGAAGAAATGAAGTGGCATCAAGTTTTTATGCCATTTAGATTAAAATCAGAACAAAATCGGAGAGGTTGTGGTCAAAAGTCTTGAAGACTCCGGGTAAAGTCAAGATGCTTGGGATAGGTTCCCAGACCAAACTGTGACGGGTCACAAACTGACCCCAATTGACCAATTTGCCAGCCTTTTCACCTCTTCGACTAAGATTCCCCACTTAGTATTCCGCTCTCTATTATCGCTCACAATGCCTAGATTTTCTCTCGTTTATCACCAAGTCTTTCTGTCAGTGGCACGCGGGTTTCCTCATTGTTGGAAGACAATGAACCTACACATCAGTTAAACAATCTGTGTCCCTATTAGATGTGTTGTGTCTTTTCTACAGTTAATAGTGGTCACCAGGTGTCCCTTACCCCCTTATTTTAGTGTATGTGTTGATAGTCTCAGTATAGTAAGAAATGACATGCCAAATTGCTGTTTATTTAACGGTAAATAATTAATCATCTTCTGTATGCTTATGACATAGTATATGGGGGACTGTACAAAATGCATGTAAGGTCTATTACATATAGTCTGATATATTGGACTTTCGATTAGCCCAGTATTCGTGAACGTAAGCTGATTGTTTTATTAACTGCATCAACAATATTTACTCACAAATTTCATGCATTTGTTGGATGGGTTAAAGTTAATTCCAAAATTACCTTCTCTCTGAACACTAGGTTTAATCCCAATCCAATTTTTGGATTAACTTTGGGTAATTAATTTTTAAGTATAAAGATGGGAAAACATAAAAGTTTATCAAAAGAAAAATGCTTCTTCAATGCAGTACCAACCTCAGGATGTGTGATGAGAACTGTGGCTTTAGACAATGCTTTCACAAACTCTGACAACTGTGGAACATTCAACGTCTCATCCTCTGAATTGGTGATTTGTTCTGACATCTTCAGGGCAATCTCTCCAAGGTTTGTCAAAAGACCTTCTGGAGGTGTGTTGACGTCTGTAGCATTCTGTAATGGAGCAGCTCTTGTCCCCATAAACAGGAATTCCAATGCACAAAGGCAGAGAAGGATCTGAAAGAACTTATCCATGTTTCAGTTTGGTTGTGTAACTATAGATGCCAGATCCAAGTATGGGCTTGCCTCTGAGCCAACTGGGCCTTTTATAGTGTTCAATCTGTTTGTTAGCCTTGCCTGAGTTAAGGTTGTAAGGTTATACTGTCGTGTACCACTGATTCATAATAATGCTTTGACTCTGCTACAGCCTACATCCTACCTAGATGTATGGAGTTCTGATCTTCTTTACTGACCAGCTTCTCAACAAACAAGTGGGTTATTTATATAGGCAAACAAGTAGAGAAATCCCCTGTATGCTTTCTTAGTATTCAAAGATGTCTAACAAATCTAACTTAGGAAAGACTATTCATCCCAGTAAAGTGCATGCTTCATTTTACAAAGCAAGGTAATTGCAGCTTAAGGTTATTTCATACACTCATGATCCAAATAGTGTAAATAGAAAAAGAAATCTACATAGAAAATCTCTGTTTATGTTTCGGTTGTGTCATGAATTTGGTTATGAATAAAAATAATATATCAATATATAACACACATGACATATGGGGAGTAGGGGCCCTAACAGAATTAGGCACACAAGAATGAATAAACATTGTAACTGCAATTAAACTAAATTTATAAGAATGTGACTGCTTTCTCTAATGGATAGTATTGTAAACCACAAAACTGCCAGCTAATTTCAAGTTCAAAACTTAGCCAAAGTAGGGCATCCTGGCTCATCCAGATCCACCTGCCAACATGTCTTGAGGCTGGGCTGTTTTTCTGCACAATCCCCAACAGGAAATTGTTAGGACAAGCAATAGAGGCTAAACAGACAAGTGGTAGCTGATTACGATAAGCCGTAGTGAAAACCCAATAAGACTGGATGTGCGGTCTGTGTTGCCAGTCTGGATCCAACCATCACCGCATAAACCCCTTGTTGCTGTTATTACACATCATTTCTCATTGCAAAGATACCAGCTGCACATCACAGTCACTTCTGAAGATTAGGACCCTTTTGTTTTACTGAGTTGAATCATTTCATTTTCACTCTGATTTGCAGACAAAGAAGGGCACATCAGAATTTGAACACAGCACCAGGACCTGCACCACAGCTGCCACAACCACCCAGAACAAGAAGAAACACAAGAAAGGCCTGGGTTTTGCCCTGGAAACGTCAGAGGACAGATAAAGGCTGTTTTTCAATGCCCTAGCTAAGTTAACTCAAATTGATGTTCCAGACTACTGGAACTTTGTGAGGATACCAACTGCAGCTTTCGACCTTATTCAGGAGTGGATAGAACACCGTCTGAAAAATTCAGGGAGTCTTTAGAAGTGGGTTTAACAATTGGCTACTGGAGAGACTTACTAGTTCTAGCTATCACTGGAGTGTGGGGTAAACTACTATATGTACATTCTTGCTGGTCATCTTCCCAGAAGAGTATCTAGCTATGTTTTACCACTACTGATGAATGGAGACAAAACAGGGAGTACCCAGATAGCATCCCGCCGTCGGACCGACGTTGGCTGTTGGTCGCAAGGTCGGCAGATTTTGCCGACGTTGGGCCGACGTTGGGCCGACGGTGGCTTGCCAACCACTATTCATGTTAGATTTCTCTATATTTTGCCGACGTTGGGCCGACGTTGGGCCAACGGTGGATTTTTATTCAAGATGGCGGCGAGCAATAATAGGGGATTTGGGGAAACTTAGAAAAAAATTATTAATTATGGTATATCTAAAAGTCGTATTTCAGTCAGCCCACAAATTTTAGCTAACCATTTAACAATTTTACACATAAAAATGATATTCTTATTATAAATTTACACCCAAAAAGTTGTTGGTGAACAGTATCTGATTGGCTCATGCTATGCATACAATATAATTTTTACTGGTGGTTTGCCGACGTTGGGCCAACGTTGGCCCGACGGTCAAAAAGCCGTTGGCCCGACGTCGGCAGCCGACGTCGGACCGACGGATGTGCTGACGTTGGGCCAACGTCGGTCCGACGGCGGAATGCTATCTGGGTAAGAGATCAAATGTCCCCCATGCTGTTTGCTCTGTAAACAGGCAACACATCACCATAAAGAAGGCTACAGAATCTGGGAATGAATTGTACAAATGCAAGGGCTTCTTTTCCATGGTTCTGCTAACCCTGGGTGGTGCTGAATACAGATTTCTTTGGGTAGATGTTGGGTCACCCTTGTCCTTCTGGCACTTGAACCCCTGGGGATGGAGGGTCACCATTGAATTATTACTTGCTAGGAATAAAACTGAAAATATTTTAATGCTCAATGGCGTTTGCTTAAGCGTATGCATATATCCAATCCATCATTTGTGTCCATTTTTTGTGACTCTATTAATACGTATATTTTACACATACTGTACATATTTCCACCCAGTCTATAAATAAGGGAGTAAAATGAAAGAAATAAAGAATGTTAAACTCTTAAGTAAATAAAGAAAATGCCAGAATATCAAAACAAAATTGTGATATCAAACAGATATTGTAAGTAACATGACTATTTGTTACCGACATTTAGAAAAGAAATTCAGTAAGAGAGAGTAATATGTGCAATAATCAAAAATCACATTATTTCCTCAATTATATAAACTTTAAAATTAAGTTACAGATGAAACAACCAAATTTGTTAAAAGCACACCAGATATATGTTATCAAATTTTACATCTTTTAAATGATAGTGCTGAGAGGTGAGTTTAAAGGCTGGAAAGTGATACACGAAAACAAGCCAACTTACACTTAACCTTACAAAGACTTCTCCAAGTGTAGAAAATATTTTCTCATACATAGAATATATAATATAAATTATATAACCAGTCTTAACGTAGTATGTATTTATGCTGAATATAATGGTTTAACATTTTAGAAATTAGTAAAGACTTTGCATAGTGTTAAAATATACATATCCTACAAAAGATCCATGTCATTAATACTAATAAGTTATTGTCTCTGTATATCCAAAGTGTCCCATAAGGCTAACTTTTTTTGAAAGGAATTTGTGTGTAAACTGGTAGAATCTACTTCATTCATTTTCTTTCTCAGCTTCATGCATTTAGGTCATTACCAACAAGCTCTTTGAAGTTGAACTTACATGTAACATAATATTGCTTAATAATCACACTACATGTCAGTCTTATTATATGATTAATTATGATATCATGAGATAAATATCAAGTAATACTAATCTGACACAGTTAAATAATTTGTTGGTACCTGAACAATATTCTGGTACATATTTCTATAATAATAGTTTAAGAGCAAAAGTTGGTTTGAGATGAGTTAGCTTTAAATGCTTTATTTTATATTTTACCATGTAATTGTAACAAACGTGCATGTATTGTTTTGCAAATCCTTAATTTAAAATGAAGAATGTATGCGTATATGGTCCATATGCATAAAAAATTGCTCCGAAAGGGATTGGATCTGTATTTTTTTATACATATACATGTGGATGTAAAGTATACAGACAGAAGGAGTCATATCAATTTAAAACAGTGACGTGTACACATACCGACACGGATATGCATTGCGCATGAAAGGACTCTCTGCTTAATGATGCTTTTGTCTTTAACCCATGGCTAGTGAAACCATACAGCATAGACAACTGAGTTGGGAAAAAAGAATAGCAAAGTATTTAAATGTGTACATGCTGAGGAGGGAGGAGGAACCCAGACACCCAACTCACAGGATGGCCTGCCTGCCTCTCAGTGAACGTTTTTAAGTTGGGCAGATGAAGTCTGCAGGAATACCTCAAGGGTAGACTTTGAGCAAGTCTACTCAAGGGTGGCCATACAACAAAGAGGCCTACTTATGGGGCTGTTCCATTTCTGTGATTTATCATAAACCTTGCTGCTGATTGTCAATTTTCATGAATCAGGAACTGAATCTTATATATATTAATGATCTTTAAAACATCTTAAACCAAGTTTGTATGGCTTCCGGATGGGTTTACAATAACAGTTATCAGGAGTCTATCAGGAACAGTTTACAACAATTTTAATTGTCTATCTGTAAAGTTTCATCAAGTTTCAAAGTGTCAATTTTTTAAGCTTTAAATTTGGTAAAGTTTTACCTTGCACTTTTTAAACCAAGCTCACAAAGAAAAAAGAATTAAAAAATATTAAAACAAAGAAGAATAAAAAAGTAAAAATCCAAAAGAAAATAAAACATTTATTCCCTCGCTCACATTGTCTTTGCATGTGTGAAGGGGATGCTTTTGTGGAAAAAGTGTAATGCTTTGTTGGTTGGGATTTTTTAACATGTTGCAAATTAATTGTTTTGGAAATATTTGGATGGCCCTGAGAAGGACATTGACTATGACAGTGGTCCTAAAAAGGACCTTTCGATACTTGCAGCAAAACTCTACTGCTACTGTTAATAGGGGTCTGATGGTTCCTACGGTGGCTGATACTGCTAGGTGGTCGGAGGAGAAGTTGGGTGCAGTTGTTGCTGGACAGCTGGAATGCATGGTTGTGGCATGTCAGTCTGCTGGTAGTTCAACAGTGGTTGGATGTTCCCAAAGCGGCTAGACAGGCCTGAGATGTTGAGTGATGCATCATCCCCCATGGGTGAAAGTGTTTTAAACTTAATGTCCATGGTACTTGCTCATCAACTACTACATACAAAGTCACGTGTCCCTGACTGACCCCTGGGCTGTTTTGCAGCTCCAGACACCTTGGCTCATTGTACTGGTTGGGGAACCTGGGTTGGTTGTGATGGTTGAAACATCTCAGTTTTAGGCATTGTCAGTATACACACCCTGGGCGTGGCAGATCTAGGGGCGTGGAGGGTGTGGAAATAAACAATTTACAAAACTTGAATCACTCTCCCCCAACTAGTAATTTATTACTGAACTTCTATGTTTCAATTAGAATATGCTACCATGGCTATAATAGGATTAAACTGAAAAACAGTTAAATTCTGAAAAAGTTTCATCAAATTTAATCAATTGATTTTCTGTATTTTTAAAGGAAGATAATGATGTTATTTTAAAATTTTAAAAAAGTTGAAAACAAGAAACATACAACAAAAAGTTATACAACAAGAAACATTTGTGTCATACAAATTTAGATTAAACTATGTTTCTCTACAAAAGTTACACAGCTGTTTGGAAGCCCCTTTGAAGTTTATTTTATGGTATCATGTTATTTTGTTCATGACAGTAAACTACTGTATGTGTCTAACAATTGAGTGTAGAAAAAACCCTAGTTCAAAAAAATAAACTGCAGAAAAAAGTCACAGTAGAAAACTACGGCAAAACACATTTCAAACATCCTGTATCTGCCTCTGACCTATACATGTCAAACTAATCCCATGTGATTAGAAACAATACTGTCATATCAGAGCCATGTACTGAACCAAACTGTGCCTAGGACGGAGAAAGACGGAAGTACTTGATGCTTTAACTACCCGCTTCCTTATATTCTGTAAAACATCAACAAGTCAAATATTTGCAACATTTGTAAAATCAATCATTATTGGAACATTCACAAATATTATTGCTTTTAATGCACATTAACATTGTTACACCTTCATCGTTCAGGGAACATACCACTGACTATTAGAAACCACATTGTTTAAGACCCTTAAGAATATTCTACAAGTTTGGTAATACAAAGCGATATTGTCAAATAAGGGCCCTCTAGACACTGAACAAAATAGTGAAAAACTGCAAATCCTGAAATACATACATTTAGTCGTGAGTGTGGTTTCTTACACATGTTACATATAACAGTACATTGCTGAATTATTTTACCATATAAGGACATTGAAGTATTTTTTCTGTACTTCTGCCCTCTTGGTCTATTTATAGATTGGGAAAATATCCCTCATCTTCCAAAGGTCAAAGTTGGGGTTTTACGTCCCGTTCAACAGCCAGGGTCATATTGGGACAGGTCCTCAGAATTGCCACTTGTGGGACTCGAACCCACAGAGGTGACAGCCTATGATTAGATGCCAAACTTGCTAACCACTAGGCCACTGAGGACCTCCCCTCATCTTCCAGAAGAATCTTCTATATATCTGTAGTAGCTACTGTGCAAGTGGATATGGTTATTTTTTTCCTTTCTGGAATCTTCTAGGATCCCCAGATGTACATAAAGGACAGAAAACCTGACCACACAGTTAGTGTTATGTTGGTGTACTTTATTGATAGTACTCCTTAAAATTGCTATACTTAATTTCACATTTGTTTATTAATTTATCTACATTCATCTTCATTTCTTTGGTGAATACTTAACTAACTAACAAACACTTCTAATTTGTACAAAGAAACTGGCTGGATTCCTCTTGCCACTAGAAGAGAAATATATGTACTAAAAATGGTAATTAAAATCTCCAACAACTTTTGTCCAACACACCTTAACAATATTTTACCTTGTATAATTAGAGAATACCCAGTGCAAACAGTAAACATATGACATAATATTGAATCTAGGGCTGTACTGGGCAATTTTCCGCTGATTAGAACTAGTACAAGACTCCTTGACCATATGTTCCCAGCATTGGGCACAAAATTATGGCACGCTCTCCCAACTGAACTAAATAAATCATCCTCCTTCAAATCCTTTGCTGCAGAACTCTCAAAGCTAAAATGTTCATCAATCACACTTTCAAAGTCAACACACAATTTATACTGTCATGGTAGTCGTATTGATAATATAAACCATGCATGTTTAAGGATGGGATGTAGCAAGTTGAATGTACATTTAATGCAGAACCTCCATGTAATAGATCATGAAGCTTGTGCTTGTGGGTACCCTCAAGAAAACATAAATCATTTTTTTCTACATTGCCCCTTGTATGACAATATCCATCACATTTTACAAATTGCATTGATATTAGCAGGAAATATTGCAATCTCACCAGAAATCCTACTTTACGGAAGTAATATTTTAAGCCATGAAAAGAATCTAGTTATCTTTGATGCAATCCATAAATATATCTGCCAATCCAAACGTTTCTCACCAACTTAATACCAGTGATTGTTCATCCCACGCATTTTCATTTCTAATAATTTGCTAATAAAATATGTTTAAATCAAAAATTCTCAACTAGATATCTTTGATAGTGGAGTGCTAAGTAGTGGATGTTGTTCATGTCACATATTATTCTGATTCATACATAAACTTGTTAAGTAACATTTTCTGTCTTTTCCTGCTAAAAGTGACAGCAACCAGTAACCACTACTATGCCTGCCCCAGTCGCCCATAACACAAAGTCTTCACCATGACAATAATGCATTGTGATCAAATCATTCAAGATGCTACATGCTACAGTTGACCAGAATTTTTTATGTATGGGGTATTGATTGAAAACAACATTTTCTGTCACCTGTCCCTTTTATGAGGGCCACGGTTGCAGAGTGGTAACACACTCACCTCTGAGGCCGGGGTTCGGTTCACCGCTCTACCTCCAGAGGGAAAGCCGGTAGTTGCTTGCCGCTGGTCGCCAGTTTACAGTACAGAACCTTGACCAACTGTATGTACTGGTTTCTTCTGCCCTTCCAGCTACCCGTCATGATATGACCTGTACAATGTTGAAAGTGATGTAAAACCCCAAATAAATAAATAACTGTCACTTTTGAAACCCAGTATCGACTGACATAGATAGTGACCTGTTCAATAACGCTTCAAGTTCAAGGGTGAAATTTGAATTATTTTTTATAAAGTAAGCCAGTGTATCAAAGAATCATAGACAATTCGGCCCTTTACCAATTCAGCCCTGTCAAATCGGCCCCCAGAAAAATATCCTAGTCAAATAGCCCCCTTTGGAAATAACACCCTCGTCAAATCAGCCCCTGGAAATTTTAACCTGGTCAAATCGACCATTAGATGTTAAATGCATTTAAAGCTGAGTAAATGTTTAAAAATAACAATGTCATTTCTAAATTTATTGTTTACATTACCACAAGCTCAGTGTTAAAACTGGCAAAAGACTAACTAAATATTCATTATATACTTTTAACTTTTAATTCATAAGTGAAATTCATCATCATAAAATAAAATATGAACATAAATATTATGCAGCTCAGTCTGAACATTTATACAAATATGACACAAATGTTAATTAAATAATCTTATACAAATATTAATGACTTAAAACCAATTTTCTCAAATGATGACAAGAGTTACAAAACAGTTTAATGTCTAACCAAGGGGATTATTAGCACAGATACTAATCAAGCAGTAGCATACATCAAAAGCTAATTGCGCTTAAAACATCACAGAAGTAGAGGATATGGAGAGGGTATGCACTTAATATAATTGCAATTTTAATAATTTTGACATAAACAAGAAAGGATACATGTTAAAAGGGATTGATTAAAGCATCCAAGTATCTTTCCTTTGATGTATGTTAATCACACCTAGTCAAATTTAACTTAAGGAGTTTTAATGATGCTGAAAAATATCTTTAAAGTCGAATACTTTGTGCAAGTCTATAAATACTATAGATAATTTGTACTTATGTATAAAAGTATTCAACTGGGGGCCGATTTGCCCTGGGTTGAATTTTTGGGGGCCGATTTGCCGATAACAGACTTTTTAAGGGGCCAATTTGCCGAGGGCCGATTTGGAAAAGGGCCGAATCATCCAGCTTCCGTATCAAATGGTACAGTATAAAATATCTAGGTTTTTCTTCTGTTAAAAGAGCCATTCAACAATTAGGAAATCTAAAAGATTCATTTGTTATGTATGTTCTTCCCTGAAGATATCTTCTGTAGCCACTTTTATCCATCCTGTACCAAAAAGTTAATCCCTCAAATGTGCATTGATTAAAGTTAATCCCAAAATGTAGATCATAAGTTTTGTGAATATTGTGTCAAATGAATTATATACTAAAAAAATACATTATATTGTGTTACATGCAATTTATTATCCAGAGAAAAAATACTGTATTCGATCTAAATAGGGGACATACACATGTGTGGCCGTATCAAAAAGATCCGAGCCAAGTCTTTGTCTGAAATTTTTGAATAAAAAAAATACAGTCAACTTAAGCCTGAGATTAGGCCCAAGACCTTTGGAGAATACGAGAATGAGACATATATTTTTGTATTCCTAAGAACGACTTACAATTTTAAATAGTGTTGCAACTTTGGCAACAAATGCTAAATATTTGGCCAATTCTTTTAAACTGTTTCAAATATAAATAATTTATTATGTCCAATATATCGTTAGAACGGTATTTTGACAGAGGTTATGCTCTCTTAGTTTCATTTAAGTTCGTGGAAAAATGACAGATGAATTGCATGTTACAATTTGAAGGCTTTTTATATTCACTAGTTAGATGGCATCCCTCATCAGACTCAAACAAAACGTATATTACGAATAAAGATTGACAATATAATATATCTTCTCCTTAATTCCTGGTGTTTTTTAAATATGTCATTCGGGCAGTTTGTATAGATATCAATTTAGTAACACTAATGTAAATTTCTAAACCTTTGATTGATTGCAAACACACAATGATACATACGCCAGGATTATGTTTGAAACCTAGTCACGGTTTACTTTGTTTTAGGCGGCAATAACACCCCCAGATATTAAAAAAAACACATTTTCATCTGAAATGGGAGTGTAATGTCAGTAGATTGTTTTGCAGATCTTTGTCCTGAAATCAATTCTTTTTGTTGCCTTTGTACATCCAGAGACCCTCCTATTAGAACACATGGTATCTTACAGTGTGTGTGGCACTTGAACTGATAACATGCCATTAAGCCGCACTTTTTTAATTTGTATACTGTCACTGTGTTTTTGAATGTAAAGTAACATGAGGCCACTTTTTTTCACCTCCCGCCATGCGTCTGCTGTAGGTCATGATAAACACCAGTGTACACAATTCATTAAAGCCTCTCTTACATCCCATCGTACGTGCACGTACGTCCTGGTTACAGAGAAAAACCGTCTGATTTGCAAGGGACACTTAAGCCACACTTGCTATTTTGTACCAGAAATTTGAGGTTGCAGACACGTCACAATGAAAATTGGCATGCAAAATATTCCCTGCGTGCTCGCAGAATTGCTACATATGTACCCATATCTCAAGGGTCACTTAAGAGAGACTTAGGCACATGCATTCTCCTTACTAGTGTTGTAGGTTCTCCCCATTTATTTACATTGTTTACACGTGCCGTATAATACACTCACGTGTACCTTCCATTCATATTAACCCACTGTGGGGCCTGTAGCTAGTCACAGTCTGTTCGTTGATGTTCAAGTACAGACACTCTTGTGAAAATATACGTTGTTTGCACATGCAAATCTCTACTACCCCACTACCAGGCTACGTTCATATTTTTCAACAATATTTGCAGCACACTTATGTGTGTATACACATACGATGGGATGTAAGAGAAGCTTAAGGTCCAGAGACAAAAAAAAATACGAAGTGGCTGTGCTACCGGCATTGACGGATCTTTAACTATATGTCTGGGCGACAATAACTGTCACTAATTTTCTTTGCAATATGCCAATCTTTCCCAATATTGCAATGATTTTTATGTTCTATGGTTGTTCAATGTTACTTTAATGCATTTAAAATTACAAAATGATCATATCTGGGCATACATATTGACGTCAGAGATATTTTGTTGTCAATAAAGTGACACAACTGGTAGTTTATTCTGTAGATGATCACTGACATGTTTATTGTTATAAATTTGTCAAAAAAGCATAAAATAGCCATATGTGACAGAATGCATTTCATTATTCTGAACATATTGGTGGAACAAATTATAAACATTGGTCCAGAAATAAGGAAGTTATGATTGCTTAAACTGATATTCAATGAAAAGCACTGCGATCACATAGTTTCCTCAATTATCGCCCATTTAAGACCATTGTTCTTACTGTTGACGGCCTCAGAATTAAAATTACTGTATTACTGGTTACCGGATATGCAGCAATGCAGAAAAAAATAATCTCTACAAGGGAGTGCCTCAGAGAGCTTTAAAAGCTTTGAACAGACAGATTAGGTCATAGACTGGGCACCAGTCCACTTTAGCAAAAAGCAGACTGATAATGTCTATGGTGACCTTAACCCAAATTACACAAATTTATTAGATAGATAGATAGTTTATTTATTATAGTGACCTGTACATATACACATATAATAATCCATATAACAATGATTTAAAGGTACCCAGCCCAACATGGGCTTATAAGTCACTGTTTAACAAAGGTGTGAAGATTTTCTTTCACATCTAGAAACTTTTCAATGACACTCAAGTAACATTTATTAATTTAGTACATAAGATACTGTTCTTGTATATCTACAAACATTCAAGTAGCATTAGTAAACAAGATACCTTTCCGTCTTTCCCAACTATTTTGTAAAAACTTTGCCAAACCCTTCTGGTGATTTTTATTGATGTATTGAAATTTATCATTATTACTCATTTCATTGAAATTGATAACAGGGCATGTAATGCTGTTAAACAAATTATCTCTGTAATCTTTATACAATGGACAGACCATTAAAAAATGATTATTACTTTGTAAAATTTTTGCAACATGTTATAATAGATATAATAGTTAATAAATACTCCTCTCATTAATATTATGCTGACCTTGAATGAGTTATGTGAGACAAGGTCGATAGTCATTCTGAAATATACCAGAAAGTACCCCCAAGCTTAACAATTAAAGTACTTGTACAAAGAACCCAATACCGTTGCAAGTGCATCACACTAAACAACTGAGGGAAGGAAGGATCAGAGACCTTGGATATTGACCCAGTGAACTCTATGACCCAGAGTCATGTAATGACTATAAAGGTACAAGGTGATAGGTCAAATATGAAATAGGTAAGATGCCATATGAGGCGGATGTAGGTCCAGCTGCATTTAAAACCAGATACAAATTAAAATTCAAAATTACTGACAGTCAGAGTCTGGAACTGTCCGCAGGCAGACAGCAAAGACTTATTCTCAAATACACTAGTGGCAGGCCAAATTAGTATCAAGTAGTGTCCCCACAAGGGTTCTGCAAAATCTAACCACGACTGACTTTACAATTCAGCTGAGAGAGAACATAGAACAAATTAGAATTGATTATAATTAAACACCATAAAAGTTTTAACCAAAAACTGGAATGCAACGAGCTGGCGGACCAAGTTGCCCCTCAGGGGTTCTGCAAACTGTAACAGCCTCTTTGACTTTACAACTTAGCTGAGAGAAAAAGCTGGAATTTTCTCTGTTAAAATTTACAAAGAATGACAAACTTCAGTCAAACAACTTGCCAGAACAGGCAGACGTAGTTTCCCCACAGGGGTTCTGGAAAATCTGTCAGCCTCAACTTTCTAAATTGGCTGAGAACAGAAAGCAGAACAGAATTGTAGTAGACACCAACAATTGGTTAATTTTACAGAATGTATTGCATGTAAGTAAAATGCAAATTCAAATGGTTCAGTTAAAATACCAAAGGAAATCTCTGTGATGACAGTGTGAGTGACATCAATCCAAAGTTTTCCCAACCTTGTCCAGGTATAGAAATACATATAGTCACCTCTGCATTTGAAAGGTATTTCTAATATCTTGACTACATGTTTCCAGAATCTGTGACCTTTCCTTCAAGTGCCAGAGCTGATACAAGATCTATTTTAGCAAGGTTAATCCCCAAATTGAGGGGGTTGTATAATTATTGGACTGCTAGGTCCAATAAACACACAATAAAGAAAGAAGAGTTATCTGGGAAAAATCTTATCAGCTGACAAATTGCTGTGCTACACCATTGATCTGTGTGAATTTGAAACTACATGTCTAAGTTCTAAATAATTAGCAACACAGTAAATTAAATGTAGAATATTACTATATGTATGATTTTGGTCTGCATTAGTGAAACATTTTACAGAATTTTACAAATCCCATGACAGGTTAACTGAAAATGTTCCTTTTTACAAATCATAAAAATAAATATTTTCCAGTTCAAATGGTAGCTTACACAATGGTACAGGTGAGCAGTGAACAAGGTAAAAGTGTAATTTGACCACATATTATTGAGTTACCTGTAAAAATTTACATAAACTTCAGAATTGGAGTTTAGTTCTATTGTAAAAAGTTGAGGGGGTGAAAAGATATCCCCGCCCCCCCAAACTTTATGGTTGGGGGATGGCCGCCCCCGTTCCCTCCCCCCCAGTTCTTACGCCTATGGTATAGACTAAGGTTACATTTAAGAAGTAGGATCCATAGTCATTACTGGAGTAAAAATTCCAACCAAGCGGGCATTTGAAGCATATGTATTTTACCGTTGAAAATGTGGAAAAACAAACGACATGTGTGAACAAGAACAATCACTAATATACCAGTAAAATTATACAAAAGTATATTCTTGCTTTACTTCAGCACATTATATTTCACTTTATAAAGTTGCATACAAATTTAATTTCTGTAGTATTTTCTGCTATTGTAATGAATTTACTTCCAACTTTCAATATCCGTCACAAAATAAAACATTTATTCCTTTAAATGCCTTTGAGTAATTTTTATGTGAATTGATAGTTTAAGACGAAAAATTATTATATATTTCAAAAATGAGGAACAAAATAATATGTCAGCTTTTTATTTTAATACAGCTTGGGCTATAAACTATTTTAAAAAGACGGTTAGATTAGTAGAGTTTTCATGTATGATCATAAACCATTTTCTGATGCTCTGGCTGGCAAAATCCAGGATATTGCTCATCAGAGTATGAATTTGTAAGAGTTAAAGGTCATGGTTTGTCATGTAAAATCAAGATAAAATATGCAAAAGCAAGATAAAGGTAACGTTTTCGGTTCTACAGAAGTATACCATTTATTTTACGAACAATGTTCCTATGTCATTATTTCCTATGTAAAGTGGTCATATTTTCACCAAAACATCACTTTTTAATAAAATGAAGGTTAATGGATCAAAAATTGATAAAATTAGAGTCTAATTTTGAGACAAGCTCACAGAAAACAGGGACCATGTCTTAAAAATGCCACAGATGATAAATGGTTTGCTCTTGTGGAAACATACTTCTAGTGCGGACATAAAATCATATTTCACTAAATTATTTGCTAAGTGTAATGATTTATATCTGAAATTGACTTTCAAATAAAATTTATAAGCACTGAATATAACAATGTATCAGCCAAATAATGCATTAAAATATCCAGGAAACTCATGATCTGTAAATACATTTCAGTGACCAGATATGACATAAATTTAGATTGATACAAACCCCCAATGAAGCTCAGTTTTACTGGGGGCTATCCTCCCCCGGATCGTCTTAAAAGGTCAGTCATTTCTAGTAGCCACTTTTAAAAGCAAAGGTAACTGAGACAGTGTGGTGATGGATAGTCACCAGTCAAAACCTTTTAACAATTAGCCTCTGAATTGTTCTGATAAAGCAATATTGAAGTTAATGACAGCTTAGGTACTTAACTTTGGGGTGATTTGATAATACTGTAAGTGGTACTTCTAAAATCTCCTTCACATTTGACCAGGGACATTTTATCAGGGTCACGTGCCATTGAGACCAAAAATTTGGCAGACATACAACCAAAATGTTTCAATTAAAAGCTATCAGAAACAACAATTTGACTTAGAAGTGATACAGATATCACATTTGCAACTATAATTTGATAACTTCATTTTTAAATCGGCCTTACTCTAATCTTGGCAAAATATTGAGGGTATCAACAGGCGCTCATCTTTCAAAAATGTTCCAGATGCTACCATATATTGATATACAGTTCTTGTGCTCATTTGATCAAAATTTACCAAGAGCAAAATTTTTGTTTATTTCCTCTGGTGTACAAAACATTTACATATCTTCTCATATACACACCAAAGTTCCTGAAGCGAAAAATAAAGTTACAATAAAATGTCTGAAAAATTGTATAAATATATTTTTACCTCAGTAATTATGAATGTTTAATGTATGCTTTTTTTTCTTGCAAAAAATAGTTCTTCAACATCTAATTCTAGTGCTTTTAGTGCTTTTTAAAATATATTTGTCAACACCCTATGGATAGCCTTGCTTAAGGCTCAAATTTGCATGATATCTTTTCAAACATGCACACAGATATTTGGTATTCATAAAGCACTTGTATATGTTAAGAGATAGAACAGTATCTTTCTCTTAGCTGTATGCTGCTATAAAAGTCAGTACATGTATGAGTACATCATAGAAACTGAAACTTCATTATCTGATCTGAGAACTTTCCTTGACTGCAAAGAAACTTGAGCCTTCAGCAAGGCTGCCCTTTAGATTTATTAAAATATAAAGCACCACAACTACATTAACTTCCTTTTAAAAGGTGTAAATAATTTTTAAATAAATAAAAATAGAGTAAAAAGAGCCTCATGCAGCTCCAAAAATCCTTATTTTCGCCCACATTAGAAGAGTTAAAACAATACTTTTAAAAAATATATTTTCCCATTGAAAAATGACGATATTGTAGACCTCTACGTATATTTTATGAAAATTAAGTAGCATGTGTGTTATGCAAGAAAATATGCATTATTTTGTATTATTTTCATCATGTCTAAATAACGTCCAGGTTTAGATCTATGTATATTTGTCTATCCACATACATTTTCCACAAACGTATCTCCAATAAGTGTGCATACTCATGTATGGGACTCACGACATCCGACAGGCTATTTGCGACAATGATTTTTTTCCCTTCTCATTTATGTTTCAATGTTCACAAGTATCCGACTCTGATTTGCGAAACCCAATGGCTGAATTGTGACAGCGATTTTTTTTCTCTGGGGTGGGGGGGGGGGGGGGGGGGGGGGAATTGGATGACAAGTAAGTTTAGATGCATATTGACAAAATATTGGAAAGGTTGGAAATCCATCGCCCTCGAAAGTCTGACGCCGGATGTTGTTTGTTGCATACATCTGTACATACACAAAGTCTTATTATTTAATCAGCCCTTAAAATGATTCTAAAATGTTCAGTATTAATTTGTGTCAGTAAAATATATTTACTACTTTGACTTGAGTCAATCCATATTTTGATCAAAAGAAATCAATGTAACTTGCCTTAAAGCAAGCAAACATAAGCCTTCTGTCTCCCAACTGTGCACAATTTGCGGCAGGGAGCAGTAGCAATAGTACAAAAAATGTTATAATACATTTTTGGTCACCTAATATGGTACACATTTTAATGTTACTTTATTTCCTTGTGTATATTTAGGCTGGAAAGGCCAGGTCACACTGTGGCGAGGCCGCTACGAATTAATTGGTGATTAGGAAGAATTCCTGCAAATTAGAAATCGTGGTAGTTCGCCACAGAAAGGGCGGGAAAGTGTGATCACGTGGTTAAATTTGAAAAATCCACGAATTACTGCGATCCGGCTACCAGGGGCTACTACCATCTTCATCTTGTTGAGGATCTTCGTGCGATATTCTCATCACCCGGTCAAGAATATCTTGTTGCTGTGAAGAACATTGACGAACATTTGACAAAGTTCGTAGAGGTACGTACGAATTAATGCAAATTGTGGAGAATCCCGTGAGATATTCTTGGACTCAGCCACGAACATGGTGGAGGGTCGAGGAAGCTGTGAGGAGCCCCTGACAAGGAGGAAGAACGTGCTGAGAAGATGTGACGACCAATTCGTGGACAATGCCAGTTCCTATATAAACTACCTGGATCATCTGGATTCACTTCATTTCTCATCAGACGTCGGACGGTGTACATCAAAGGCTATGGATCTACAGAGACTCAGACTATTGCAGCAACTGTATGAGGCTCATCGTTTAAATCAGAATCAGATTGTGATTGCACAGATACTGGTTGACAGACAGAGAAGGCGTCGACCAAGGCCCAGAAGGTATTGTGTGAAGCCCTGGCTCTCCAGAAGGCTGGACTATGGACACTATGATCATCTGATGAGGGAGCTGGAGGCTGGGGATGTGGGGTCATTCAGAAATTTTGTCAGGATGGACCCGGCCATGTTCAGAGAGATGTTGCAGAGGGTGGGGCCCAGAATTGAGAAATATGACACATGGTACAGGAAGTCTATCAATCCTGGATGCAGACTTGCAATCACACTTCGTTTCTTGGCCACTGGAGAGAAGTACATGAGTTTGATGTTTGACTTCAGGGTAGCACACAACACCATCTCAGTCATTGTAAGACAGACTTGTGAGGCCATCCTTGCAGAATATGGTGACAAAGTCCTGCAGTGTCCCCATACCAGTGATGCCTGGAAGCAGGTGGCAGCCAAATTTTCTTCCAGATGGAACTTCCACCACACCCTGGGGGCCATAGATGGCAAGCATGTGGCAATCAGGTGTCCCAAGAATGGTGGCTCCCTCTATTACAACTACAAGGGCTTTCATTCAGTCATACTTCTGGCTCTTGTGGATGCCAAGTACAAGTTCCTGTGGGTGGATGTTGGCACCAATGGATCCAGTTCTGATGCCCAGATTTTCAATGAATGTTATTTGTGCTCGGGCATTGTTGATGGCACCTTGGATGTTCCTGATGCAGAGCCACTGTCTGGTGATGACCGTGATATGCCATACTTTCTCATTGGGGATGATGCCTTCTCCCTGAGGACCTGGTTGATGAAGCCGTTTAGTGCCAGAGGACTGCCTGATGAGGAGAGGATCTTTAACTACAGACTGTCTCGTGCAAGAAGGGTGGTGGAGAATGCCTATGGCATCATGGCCAACAGATTTGGTTGTCTTCTCACCACCATGAGTCAGAATCCAGAGACTGTTACCTCTATTGTATTGGCCTGTTGCATGTTGCACAACATCATGAGACTCAGGCATCCAGGTATCTACCAGGGGCTGGCTGATGAGGAGGATGACAACCACAGAGTTATCCCAGGACAGTGGAGGCAAGGTGCTTGTTTGCAGGACATTGAGGATGTGGCTGGTGGCAACAGGGATACACAGGTTGCCAAGAGACAGAGACTGTATTTGAAGCATTATTATAATGCTCCAGTAGTGTGGCAAAGAGACACGATTTGAGACTTTCACATATGCCAAGGACATTTCTTAATAGTGACTGTATTGTGTTCAGTCTTATTCAGTGCTACAGCATTATCTGTGTTACATTGTGTATTGGGTGTTATATACAAAAGCCGACTGCTATGGATTCAGAGCATAATGAAATCCAGAAATGGAAGATAAACAAATTTTAACATTGGCCACCTGTTAAAATTTGTTTATATTTCATTTCTGGATTTCATTCAAAACTTGTGCAACTTCTATTGTGACCCACTGGGCCATATTGGGTCATATTAGATCTTGCCTTGTAACCACTAGACCACTTTTTTGGATCATGCATGCCAAGATGTGACACTTACAAAGTGTTCTGTCATTATGTTGTCAATGTGTTTTCAACAAAAGAAAAGCAAGCAATCACATAAAGAAATATATTTTTCCAACAAGGTCAAAAAGGACGTATCACAATAACATAGTCATGAAAATAGACACACCTGTACTTTTCAATGTAAAGAGGCAACCACATTAGCTCACAGCTACAGTTAAGATACTGCTCACAACAACAGCTGGAAAAGTGAAACTTGTTACATATGCCATTACTCACAGCTAGAGTTAACATACTACTCACAGCGAGAGTTAAAACATGAAACTTGTTACATATACTTGGTTTATAATAGTAATCATAACAATACTTGAGGTTACTACACAAAGAAATTACTTTACACCTGGTTGGGAATTACTTTTTACATCTTATAAAAATTACTTCTCAAGTGTCTATAGACTGCATTTACTTAATGAGACAAAGTTATTACTAAACCTAAGAACCTTGAGAATCATCCAGAATTAAGTAATGTCATAGGTGTCCTGCAAATGACACATTTAAATCAAACTAAGATCTGATAATCCTATTGTCCTTCCCTCGGTGTCTGTGATGACAAACTTGATGGATGAACTACCAGATGATGAACCTGCAGACTATCCAGAGGTACTGTGCCCTGACGGAGTCTGGAAAATAACAGTGGTCTGGCTCTGGGTGTCTGAAGCTTAAGGCACTGGGGTAGAGGAGGCTACAGCTGCGGGCCTAGGTGCGGGTGGTGGAGGCATTTGTGTAATGGTGTACTCTTGCTGCTGCTGCGGCTGCTGGAAGATAAGTTGCTGTTGCTGCTGCTGCAGATGCTGCTGTTGTAGCTTCATCTGCTGCTGCATACTGTCCAGCTGCTTCTGCCTGTCGTCCAGCTGCTTCTGCCTATCGTCCAGCTGCTGCTGCCTGTTGAGTTCCTGCCTCTGGATGTCCCTCTGTGAAAGTAGCTTGGACTCCTTGAGGGTCTGGTTGAGGAGGTCCATACTGCGCATCTGGTATGTGGGCCAGAGATCCTCGTGGATTTTCACCATGGTACTTGACATCCAGCCAGCCAAAGCAGTCCTGTCATTGGTCTGAGCCTCAATGGATGTCAAGAGTCTCTCCAGCCTGTCAGAGATCTGGGCACTGTTGTCACTCTGTTCACACATCTTGTCTAGGAGCTCTGACTCAGTGCTGGCGCTTCTCCTCGTGGTTCTCCTGCCAGTTGTAGTGGAGAGGCTGAGAGGTGGAGGAGGAGTGCTGCACACTGTGGGTTCACCTAGGGATCCTGACTCCACAGGCTCATCTGCAGGATCCAGGTCTGTGGATAGGTGTGAAGGCATGGTGGCAGTGGCAGAAGTAGCAGAGGTCAAGGAGGTTGAGGCAGAGGCAGTGGTGGTGGTAGCAGATGTGTCGGTAGCGGAGGCTGAGCTGGCTGAGGCAGAGGCAGAGTTAGATGTGGTGGTAGCTGGTTTCAACTGAAAGTAAAATAAAACAAACACAAATGGTAAGCATATGGCATATGTGTACAAGAAACAGTTCAGGTAGGTACTTTGAAGTATGAAGTATTAACTTCTATCTCACTGCAGAAAATTTTACATATCTTTGCAAAACATTAGTGTTACAGCTACAAGATTGTATCCATAGGTAGTCACTGTTTCCAATTAATGAGCACACTATGCAGCAAAAAGATCAGTATATCCAGGTAAGTCAGACTGTGAGAATATACTTACATTACCGGACTGCCTGGAGGGGACTCTGGAGATGTGGTCATCCAGGAAGCTGAAGGACCTCAGGATCCAGGTGTCCCTGTCTGTGTGTTCCTTGGCCCATCACCAGACTTCTTTGAGGTAGGCTTGCCATACCTTGTCCTCATCCCCTTAAACCAGATCTTCAGGTCAACAGCTGAAAAAGCGAAGAGGAGACAAGAACACATTAGGTAGGTTATTACCATAACAATGGGTTATAATCAGTTTTACATTGCTTTACATCTGTGGTGTCATCTGCAAACGGGTGAAACCAAATACATCACCTTGAGGTTTAGCATACAATTCAAAATAAAGTAAAATAACAGAATAAGTAAACATCCAGAATCACGGGACTTACACATTATTCTACACATAGTACCTCTATCACAATTTAAATTATTACATGATCACCTGAAATTATAAAAAGGTTATATCATAATGGTTAATGAAACTCACCTTCCATGCCCATGGCCCTGGCCTGGGTTGACCAAGCGGCCTCCTTCCTGTCCATGTCCATCCTCACCAGCCTCTTCTTTTTGTACCTCCCATGGGACTGGCTGTCTTGGCTGGCCTCGTCCATATCGTCTGTGTCCTCTGCCTGGGTGGCCTGGGTGGCTGTATCCCCGGGGTCTGATACTGATGCTTGAGTGTCAGGCAGTTCATCTTGCTGTTCAGACTGTTCTGATGCTTCAATCTGAGGCAGAGTGACCCTCTTCCTCTTTCCCAGTCCAGGTCTCTTCACCATATTTCTTGTATGAAATATATCCAAAAAATTATCCAAAGTTCGTCGATGTGAACGCATTGAAGAAAATTTCGCAAGTGATGTAAATTGTTCGCGGGGCCCTGCTTTTATAGTCTCCAGCCAGTTCGTCGTGTGCTACGAAGGTCGTAGCTGATTGGTAGCCAGTTCTTCGCATGCGCAGCCAGTTCGCCAATCAACGACAAACTACTGCGACATTCGCTGCTCATTGGCTGAGAGGAGTGACAAATATCTCCGGGGCCTCGTAGCATATTTTTCAGGGGCGACGATGCATGGCTTCCCCACTATGAATATTGTTGTTTGTTCTTTGTCTTTCACATGACAATCTTCAAAGGAAAGGTGGCAAACAATGAAGAAGCCTGCTATGAAGTGGCGAATTATGGTAAGAGGGTGCTACGAAGTCGACGAACCCGCCACCATCTGTGAAGAATTGCAAAGAACTGGACGAAGTGGGGCGATAGTTTTGAACAGTTTGAAACTGTCGTAGCCAGATGACGATCCATGGAGAATGGTGGAGAACAGTGAAGATGGACCAAGAATATGCTACCAACAGGGACGAATTTCAGGATCGCGCTTATTCGCCACTAAAAATCGTCACTGTGTGACCTGGCTATAACTACCAATATACATAATAACGTTCACTTGCAGGTCACATTTTAAACTATTAGCATTTTGCAATAAAATTATCGTAAAGTATGCACTAAAAATGAAAAAGCGGGGTACACATTGTTACAATACATTTCTCTTCTAGTCTTCTTTCAGGCCGACTTTCTGCTTTTGTTACAAAAAGCAGATATGATGTTCAGTGAGGCTACACATCTTTCATGGTATGTGTGTTGGCATTTTCAAAATGCTATCTTTCTACATAGTATTTCTTGTTAAAAATGCTTATCTGCCAAAACAGCTGTTTTTTTTTAATTTTTCACACTTTCCTCCCTGTTTTATAGGATGCTAAATGAGTACACACAGTACATACAAATAGATATACAGAATCCTGCTTTTAATTTTTACTACAGAGAAAGCTAACTAAAACTTGCTGTCTCTGAAATAGGATGTCAAGTGGGCGGGGGACTTTGTTGATTCCTTAAGCCACTGTCACATCAGCACTTTGGTCACACATTTGGGTGATATTAAATACAAAGAAGTTATTCTTAAATTTACAACCAAAATGCAGCTTTAAAAAAAACTTAAAAATTATATCCCTCAAATAAACTAGTTTCCAAAGTTCACCATGTGTCAATGCTATCTGACACGGCCTTTAAATTTTCTCTGGTGATGTTAAATAATGGTACCATAAAGATACAATTGATGAATGCCATACCTTCTAGCTGACCTAGATTTCATTGCACCATAGCCTTGCTTAAACTTAAATTTCTACATATGTGGCAGTGCGATATTCGGGGGTCGAGGTTGCGGGAGTGTCGGCATTTAAACGGCTACAGATTAAATGGATATATTGTAGATTTCGGAAGTTGGCGGGAGTAACGGACCGTAAACGGGGAATACAATGAACTTGGTCAGTGTCAAGAGTTAAGGCGGGAAGTACGGTTGTTTAAACCTACTTGTTTTCTTGAATTGGGCCGCCATATTGTTGAGAAGTGTGTATTGTGACAGCATGTCATAGGATGTCTATCCTACAGTGATATCCTGGTGGAAAGTTTGGAAGTTGGAACAGGTTGGTTGATTGCATGATTGATTGAGTGATTGAGTGAGAATGTGTTGGAAAGTTGTTGATATATTGTAGTGCTAATTTATTGACTTTGTGCCGTATCAGTTTTTAGTTGTTTTATATCTGGTATACTCAGGACCTGCTATAGTCAAGAATGATTCTGTAATTGATTTGCATGACTGGAATAGTATTTTATTGTATCGGTGGGGTTATGTGGAATTATTTTGTTATCAGATATATATATATATATTGGTTCCTGTTTGAAAACTATGGTATCAGTAATACTGTGGTATAAGTAACTATTCTGTGATAACGATATCCTAGTCAGTGAAAGAAAGGCATAATAGTTGTCAGATAGGATCTGTAAATAGTAACTTTAATTTATTTGTACAAAGTTTTATTTCTGTGGTTTTGACTGTGCATTTAATTCAGTCAGGGACTTGTGATATTTTGTGTTCCATGATATCCAGATAATTATTGCGATAAACACTGTTGTGCAGTTTTGTGCTTTTTGGTTAAATGTGGCACAAGGCTAAAGTTGAATTTATTGTTTCAGGTGTTTCTTTACCTGGGGTAGTGGAACTGCCACTGCAGTCAGGAGTCTTGCCACAGTTCATGGTACGTGACCACTGATGAAGTACAATAAAGGTGATTTTAGTTAAGCCTGGTGTTATTTAAGACGTCCCCCTTGCTTGCCCTACCTTTGGTCATCTAACAACCAGATCAGTGCGGCAACATTTTGGAGCCCCTAATGAGATCACAGTTGTGGACGTTTTGGTGATTAGCAGGAGTCCCAGGTAATCAAGTCAGTAGTCAAGCTCCTACCGTTTGTTTTATCGCAAGCATTGTGGAGGAAACACCTGTTACAACAAGGTTCCAAGCAGCGCAGCAACCGCATGACTCCCTCAACATTTTGCCGTGATTCCGGATCCTGTGATGTGGGTATGCTAATAATATAGTTAAGTGGGAGGAAGGATAGTTTACAGTCTACATCTGGTTCAGATATTGATGACATTCTGAGTGTCTTGTGATTACGAACGGTAATATAGACATAACTTATGGAACTTTTGGGACAGTGTTGAAAGTACTTAACTGTGTTGTGTGAAGAATCAGTCATTCGTACTCCTGGAGGACTTTTGGAAGTAAAGCGAATGATGAAAGTAATATACTGCTAAGTTAAAAGACTACCGCTTCAGAATCATTGGTATCATTGAGTATTAATTTTTTTTTTTTGTTTTTTTTTTTTTTGTTTTATTTTGTCAACTTACTGTGAGGTTTAGTGACGACAAATTTGTGAGTACATGTGCATGAAATCGTTCGTCAGTGTGGTAGACTGCCCTGGATAGAAAGAGTATTTCGTCTTTGAATTATTATTTTTTTTTAGAGAAAGGAAAAAAACTAAAGTGTAATTTACCGGTGTGTGGAATTATTACATTTGTTCTGGTAATATAGTTATTAGCGCTATCTAGGGGAGTGTCATGCCAACTTGATGTTCATTGTTGTTGATGTCCTAATTATAAGTAAATAATGTAGTTAAGACCATCTAAACCACTCACATTGTGTACTTTGGATGTGAATATTATGTAAGTAGTTGTGATTGAAGGTAACTGTTACATGAAGAGTGAATTGTTATATTACATGAGTACTGGTTATGTTTCATGTGTGATGTGGACTTACTTGATCGAAAGTTTGTGGTTGTGTGTTGGTGATGAGTATATGAAGTAGTGAGATTATTCAAGTGCTGTTGATTTGGGAGAAATGGGGTTTATGATTCTAATTAAGTGAATGAGTGGATTAAAGTAATCATCAAACTTATGAAGCTGATTGTATGTGTGGAGTGGGTGAGTCACCAGTAGTCAGGCTGTCAAAAGTGTACATTAAACCAAATTGTCTATTGCAATTCGACAAGCGGAAGACATATTTTATTGCGTATGGAATAGACAAGTTTTTTATTGTGTAACAACATTGTGAAACTTAATTCGCCACATATTTTATTGCGTACAATAGCAAAATTTTTTTTATTTGTGTAACAACATTGTAGTCACAGCTAGGTACTCTTGTTTCTCGATTGTTGCAGTTGGTAAACATTAATCATATCAGTTACGCTCAGTAACGTGAGTATTAGTCAGCGATATTATATTTCAGTGGAATTTCATTACCATCTTTCGTCGTTAATTTGTATTGGATACCGTCAGTAGGTCTGTCCTTAGGTAGTATAGTAAGCAGTAGCCATTGGTCTGAAAGGAGGGGGGTGCCTTAGTTTTTTTTGTTTTTTTTTTTGCATACCAGTGTGAAGGGGAGTTACCCCGTATTGGTCAGTGAAATTTGAGTTGTGGGGAGCGCATGCCAGTCATAGCATGGCCTCTCACATTGTTCACATCAGTGGACTCAAACCTGATTTTGATCCACAAGAATTGTTGTACTCTTTAGACTTGGGAGTAAACATTGAAGAAGTTATTCGTCATGTGGAAGCACATGGGAATGGAGCCGTTTTCCTGGTATTTGCAGACGACCGGTCTGCAGACAGATGTATTCAGAGATATCATGGAAAGGTTTTGCTGGATAGTAGTATCCAGGTTTCTAGACCCACCCCAGCCTTGCTTGAGCAGCTGAGAAAGATGAATCCCAGCATAGTCGAACACCAACCACAGTTGCAGATGCAGAAGAATGAGCCGGTAGATGACGCCACAGCAGTGAGTGCGGTCTTAAAGGCGATTTCTCATTTGTCCGGATCACAGCGAGAACTGTTGAGAAAGGCCCTTGAACCTCAATCCACGTCTACACCAGTAGACCCTGGTCTTGGTATGGCTAATGGAAAAACAGTTCACCCATCCCTTCAAGGGATTGGAGCCACTACACCGTATCCACCGTCCAGCACCAGTACGGACATCAAACTGGGTGCAGGAGTATTGCATCATCCGCTCGTCAGCACTAGTGCAGCTGTTGGGGTTGGATCAGCAAAAGTATCATCTGCTCAGAGTCACCCTTATGGCTACGGACCTAACCCATTGTTGCAGGCCGTAGTTAACCCACCTTTCTCTTCTTCTGGGGTACATCCGCCACTTCATACGTCAACTCCCAGTCCAGCTGTTAATCCAAGTTTTCATTTTGGCCACCCGAGTACAGCACATAGTGTAAGGGTTAGTACCTTTTCGGGTTCACCGAATGACTGTTCTTTTGAGCAATTTCGTTATGATGTGCAGTGCCTGATTAATCAGGGTGCCGCTGAAGGGGTGATTCTCTTGGCCATCAAAAGGTCCATCAAGGGACAGGCTCAGGAGATTGCGCTTCACATGGGAGAGACAGCCACAGTTGCGGATATACTAAAACGCTTTGAGATGATGTTCGGTGACGTGAATCCACCCCATGTCCTCCTTGCACAGTTCTATGCTGCTGAACAGCATCCGGGGGAGAGCGTGACCGACTGGTATGCTCGAATTGAGGACATCGCGAGCAAGATCATCCGTAAGGATTCTACCGTCATCAGTCCAAATAATTATGATGTTATTGTCAACACACAATTTTGGACCAAGATGCAGGATGATCGCATTAAGAGTGCTCTGCGTCACAAATTCGATATGCTATCAGGGAGTCCACAGTTCATTATTGAAGCTAGGAAGATCGAATCGGAGTGTAAGATGGAAACTGTGCGGGTTCAGCAGGCTCACATTGAGGTGTCGCCAACTATTCAGGAAGGGTTGGATTCATTGTTGTCAAGACTGGTGTCCTTAGAGGATAAGCTGGATAAGACTACTGCCACGGTGGAGGGGTTGCAGAAGGGATATCATCCGCCAGCAGTTGGGCCAGCTGCCGATGAAGGGTCTCAGAGGAGGAAGACCATTCGATGTTTTCATTGCAAGAAGTTGGGCCATATAAAGAGGAACTGTCCAGATTTAAACTCCGTGGGGTCGGCTGTAAGGAGCGCACCGACACCCCAGTGAAAAGCTCCGACTTATTGGTCAGGGAGATAGTAGGGAGAGCAAATGAGGTGCCCATTATGGTAAATGGGGAATATGTTACTGCATTGCTGGATACCGGTTCAATGGTGAGCACTATGGCTTCAAGTTGGTGTCATTCTTTGGGATTGCAGATCCAGTCCCTGAACAATTTGTTGACAGTGCAGAGTGCCGGTGGTCATACAATACCATATGAGGGCTATGTGGAGGTTCGCTTTAGTATTCCGCAAGAGGAGATGACCGATATGAACGTCCTGATGTTAGTTGTGCCAAACACTGTCTACCATGACCGAGTGCCCATTTTGTTGGGGACGAATGTACTTAGCTACCTCAGAACTCAAGTCAGGGTTAAGGATTCAAGATGGGAGGCTGTGTTAGCCATGTTGGCACGACAGGAAGCCCTGGTCAATACGCCCGATTCCCTTGGTTCGCTGATCATCGGGAAACCGCTAACCATTCCCCCTAATGGGAGGATGGTAATACAGGGCCACACCCGAGTCAAGGCTGTCTGTCAGGGAATAACAGTTTGCTTGGATGGATCTAATGGTCTGCCGAAAGGAGTTTTAGCCACACCAAGTGTGACTACTTTACCACCTGGGCGGAAAAGGACCAAATTACCAGTCGAACTGGTCAATCACTCCGCTCAGACGGTAACAGTTCCCGCGAAGGCGCGTGTGTGCGACCTGTACAGCACCGAGGATGTCACCCCTTTGGGACCGAGTTCCTTACCTGGGGTGTCAGGCAGTTCTAACATTGACATGGGGAAGGAGTGTTTTCTGACCAACTTCGTGGGAATAAAAGAGACTTTAACAGAGGAGCGGGTACGGGAAGTGGAGGACCTTCTGATGAAGTGGAGGGGAGTTTTTTCTCTACATGACATGGACCTCGGACTTACAGACAAGGTGGAACATCGAATTAGATTGTCGGATGATGTGCCTTTTAAGGAGAAGCCAAGGCCTATTCCTCCCTCCATGTTTAATGAAGTAAGAGCTCATCTGAAGGAAATGGAGTCCTTGGGGGTTATTCGGAAGTCACAGAGTCCCTACGCCTCCAATGTTGTGGTGGTACGAAAGAAGTCGGGTGCAATCCATTTCTGTCTGGATCTAAGACGCCTCAACTCTAAGACTATCCCAGATCGGTACAGTTTGCCTAGGATTGATACTACCTTGGACATTTTGTCTGGGGCCAAGTGGTTCAGTGTACTGGATCTGAAGTCAGGTTACTGGCAGGTACCACTTGCGGAGCAAGACAAGAATAAGACGGCGTTCACCGTGGGCCCACTCGGGTTCTGGGAATGTGAGAGAATGCCTTTTGGCCTCACAAATGCCCCAGCCACTTTTCAAAGATTGATGGAAAGTTGCATGGGTGACCTGCATCTCTCCTATTGTTTGCTATATTTGGACGATATTGTCATTTATAGCAAGACCTATGAAGACCATTTGGTACGTCTTGAAGCTGTGCTGCAAAAGCTTAAAGATGCTGGTCTGAAGTTGAGTCCATTGAAGTGTAATTTTTTACAGAAGAAAATCAAGTATCTGGGCCACATGATCTCTGAACAGGGTATATCTGTGGATCCAGAAAAGGTCAGCTGTGTGAAAGCATGGCCATTGCCAAAAACTGTGAGCGAAGTGCAGAGTTTCCTGGGTTTTACCAGTTTTTACAGGAGGTTCATAAAGGACTTTGCAAAAGTTGCTAAACCCTTGCACCAAGTAGCACAAGGCGGTATTCATTATCAAACTAAGACCCGAACCAGGGTTCGCTATCCGCCCTTGCAGTGGGGTTCGCCACAACAGCAGGCCTTTGACAAGTTGAAGGAAATGTGCAGCTCCACACCGGTCCTTGGGTTTGCAGATTATAACAAGCCCTTTATTCTGCATACTGATGCCAGTGGGGATGGGTTGGGAGCTGTTTTATCCCAGGATCAGGAAGGAAAGAAGAGGGTCATCGCCTATGCCAGTAGAAATCTAGCTAAGGCCGAAAGGAATTATGCAGTGCATAAATTGGAGTTTTTGGCACTTAAGTGGGCTGTCACAGAGAAGTTCCATGACTATTTGTATGGAAATGAGTTCTCTGTGGTCACTGATAACAACCCGCTTACCTACATATTGAAATCTGCAAAGCTAGATGCTACAGGTCACAGGTGGGTTGCCCAGCTTGCAAATTATAAGTTCACGTTGTCATACCTACCGGGTTCTGCAAATCGAGCTGCAGATGCTTTATCACGAATTAATTGGCCAGCAATTAGTTCAGAGATTGTCAGTCAACTGCTAGATGTGCATCTAGATACGGTTAATTCTGTGGAATGCTTCTGTTACAGTCAGCAGGGGGTGCCCGACAGCTTGGTTCAAGATGTCGTGTTGCAGGATTATATAAATTGGTCTGTTGAACAAGATCAGGATCCCGTGATTCGGGAAGTGAGACTATTGCTTTCTAAGAGGTTGACTGAGGGCAATGTTTCACCTGGAGCAAAGAAACTGTGGAAGGAGCGTAAGTCCCTCCGCATTGTCGGTGGCCTACTGACAAGGACAAGGATGTGTTCAGGTGAAGAACAGTCGCAACTAGTTCTACCCAAGAAGTACTGGGATGTAGCTCTAAGGTACGTGCACGATGAGATGGGTCATCTCGGAAGAGATCGCTCATTAGAGCTACTCCGGGAACGGTACTTCTGGACCGGCATGCACCAGTCAGTTGCGGATCACATTGCAAACTGTGGAAGATGTATCAGGCGGAAGGATTGGAACCCGCAACGTGCACCTTTAGTAAACACTGTGACATCTCAGCCTATGGAATTGGTGTGCGTAGACTTTCTCAAGCTGGAGCCTTCTCAGGGGGGCATTGAAAATGTCCTCGTGGTCACTGACCATTTCACCAAATATGCCCAGGCATACGCTACGCGCAATCAAACAGCAAGGACAACTGCTCGCGTGTTGTACGAGAACTTTTTCATTCACTATGGATTTCCTCGGAGATTGCATAGCGATCAAGGGAGGAATTTTGAGAGCAAGATGTTGAGGGAACTTTGTGACATGGCAAATATAAGGAAAAGCAGGACAACACCATACCATCCCATGGGCAATGGTATTGCTGAGAGGTTCAATTCCACGTTACTTAACATGCTGGGCACTTTGGATCCAAAAAAGAAGGTTGACTGGAAAAGTCATTTGGGGTCCTTAGTACATGCTTACAACTGCACCAAGCATGACACCACTGGATTCTCGCCTTATTATCTAATGTTTGGCCGCCATCCACATATTCCTGTGGACCTTGCTCTTGGGTGGGCAGATGAAAAGGCTGCTGGCAATACCAGTGATTATGTGAAAGAGGTTCGGGAGAGGCTTTCCAAGGCCTTTGAGATTGCTGAAGCTAATGCAAGTCAAAGTCGGGCTGACCAAAAGGAGCGTTATGACCGGAAGGTTCGGGGTGCTTTTTTGACAGTTGGAGATAGGGTCCTGGTGAGGAATGTTTGTTTTCAAGGCACTCATAAAATTGCAGACCATTGGAGTGAGGAAGTATATCTAGTGGTGAAGCAGCCAAACTCTGATATTCCCGTTTATGAGATTAAGCCAGAATCGGGAAATGGGAGATCAAAGGTGCTTCATCGTAATCTATTGCTTCCTCTACCAAAAGCTCGGTCTAGTGTGTCGGATCATGATGTTGAGACAGTAACCCAGAGAGAGGGTACAGATTCTGATAGTGATTCTGACCTTGACTCTTTGGTGGAGGTAAGGAACAGGCAGACACCCCAGCGGGAGGTGCCTGTGCCAGCTCCTAGAGTTTTTGGAGTTCTTAGGAGCACTGACATTTTGCCTTGTGCCACTGAGTCCAGTAGGGTTACTGGTAATATCCTGGATGAGAGGCAGCGGATGAGCAATCTATTGCAAGAACATTCTAACTCTGGCAAAGGTGATGTGCTGTCTGAGAGCACCTCCACTCAGGATGAGGTGGATGACCTCATTCAGACTGAGTCAAATGGTGATTCAGGTGCAGAAAACATTGCTCAGGCCACGTTAAATGATCATGTATCTGCCAGGGACATTGTACAGGTTGGGACAGATAACCAGGTGGCTGTGGATGACACCACGCTGAGTTCAGTGCCTTCATCGGCGGAATTTTTGTCCTCACCAGTTCCACCACGGCCTGCACCTCGAAGGTCAACTAGAATGCGGTCAACCGCACATTTACGTCCAGATTTTGTGTACAATTTTCAGGCCAGTTCAGGTGGGGGTCATGAGATTGCGAAGAAGGTTGGCTTCCTGAAGGAAGTCATAAAGCTTTTTGACTGATGTTATTTTATTTATTATTTTTTTTTTTTTTTACACACACAGGCGGCATTACATTAGTGTTTGTGTATATACCCTGGAAAGGGTGAGGGTTTCCTTAGCTTTTGATACTAGCATTAACGTAAGTATGTGTTTTATATGATTTTCTATGTCTGTTTTAGGGTAACAGGTTCTTTTTATTGTTTTTACATCCTTGATGGCAACTGGTGTGGGAGTCAGGTTTGATGGGTTTGTTTGGCCGGATCTATGTTAAGGTATTAATTTAAATGTCAGGATGACATTTCCCGACAGGGGGAAGTATGTGGCAGTGCGATATTCGGGGGTCGAGGTTGCGGGAGTGTCGGCATTTAAACGGCTACAGATTAAACGGATATATTGTAGATTTCGGAAGTTGGCGGGAGTAACGGACCGTAAACGGGGAATACAATGAACTTGGTCAGTGTCAAGAGTTAAGGCGGGAAGTACGGTTGTTTAAACCTACTTGTTTTCTTGAATTGGGCCGCCATATTGTTGAGAAGTGTGTATTGTGACAGCATGTCATAGGATGTCTATCCTACAGTGATATCCTGGTGGAAAGTTTGGAAGTTGGAACAGGTTGGTTGATTGCATGATTGATTGAGTGATTGAGTGAGAATGTGTTGGAAAGTTGTTGATATATTGTAGTGCTAATTTATTGACTTTGTGCCGTATCAGTTTTTAGTTGTTTTATATCTGGTATACTCAGGACCTGCTATAGTCAAGAATGATTCTGTAATTGATTTGCATGACTGGAATAGTATTTTATTGTATCGGTGGGGTTATGTGGAATTATTTTGTTATCAGATATATATATATATATTGGTTCCTGTTTGAAAACTATGGTATCAGTAATACTGTGGTATAAGTAACTATTCTGTGATAACGATATCCTAGTCAGTGAAAGAAAGGCATAATAGTTGTCAGATAGGATCTGTAAATAGTAACTTTAATTTATTTGTACAAAGTTTTATTTCTGTGGTTTTGACTGTGCATTTAATTCAGTCAGGGACTTGTGATATTTTGTGTTCCATGATATCCAGATAATTATTGCGATAAACACTGTTGTGCAGTTTTGTGCTTTTTGGTTAAATGTGGCACAAGGCTAAAGTTGAATTTATTGTTTCAGGTGTTTCTTTACCTGGGGTAGTGGAACTGCCACTGCAGTCAGGAGTCTTGCCACAGTTCATGGTACGTGACCACTGATGAAGTACAATAAAGGTGATTTTAGTTAAGCCTGGTGTTATTTAAGACGTCCCCCTTGCTTGCCCTACCTTTGGTCATCTAACAACCAGATCAGTGCGGCAACACATATATTTTTCAAAGATGTGCATAAGTATTTGGAATTCACAAAGCACTCGTACATGTTCTAATCTATTCTGTACTTTAATCGCACTAAATCTCTGTCAAGGCAGACTCTAAGGTGCAACACCAGGTCCAATTCAGTAATCATTATTCCATAAACATATTTAGGTCAATACCACAGACATGCTGGATAGTTTATATAGTTAGGTGGAAAAGCGTTTTCAAGAAGATAAGATTTTGGAATTTTTTTCTTAAACATGCAAGAGTTGGGGCAGAACGAACCTCATCAAGTAAATTTATTCCAAATTGTGGGAGCATCAAAAGAAAAATTGTGGCCAAAGTGTTATGACATATATTTTAGCTCATAAGATATACCTTAGCAGTATTCTTGTGTAAAACCCAGCATGTCTTAAAAGTGCATTATATCAACTAAAATTTTCTCATGTAAGGCCTCCCAAATTTCAACGAAATTCTAGCAAGGCTAACTGTACCCTTCATTATTCTTAGACAACGTGTTGTTATTGTCTAGACAATATATTTTTCTGTCATGTAGGTCTTTTAACCAGAGATAAAAGCTTCAGATATTCTCTTGAGCAGAATGAATAAATGCCCCAGTTCAAAGGTAGAAAGCCTTCATGATTACCTAAAAATAAGTTTAATATTCCTTACAAGTTGTCTTATACATCCTTGATGGATACAGGTAGGGTTGTTCAGATGGTTATTTTTGTTCAGATGGTTATTTTGGGTAGCTAGTTCAACATTTTCTACCCAAATAGAATGATCCATTTTAAGACCATAAAGGCAAGGTTATCAAAGGGAAAGTAATTACGTACAGAAACGACCTTAAGAAAGGAAATGACTAGACCATTAAAGGCTAATGCTTATTAGATTCCTTCTTATATGGAGATAACAAGAGGCAGTCAGATGTTGGACCTTGTCAGGGTCTTGTAAGAAATCTGGCTGCTGTAATCTGGCTGGCTGTGTAAAGGTAAACCCACCTTACACACTATGGGGTTTACAACATAATCAATCAGTCAGTTGTCCAAGTGCTTAATCTCTGTATCCACGGATTCTAAGGCACACCATCCAGTTTGTAAAGCATAAATCATCAAGGCGTTAGACATTATAATTTAAAATTAGTCAGTGGTCCAAAGGACAAGCTGTCTATACAAGAGCTTTATGTAGAAAAAAACTGATGAGGAGCGAGAAGTTATAAAAAGATTTTACAATGAATGGCGATATTAGGATCTTGAAGACGAAGCAGAACCAGATTGGTTCTAGAAAGAACTCAATATTTCTGTGATTTCTTCTGGAAGTCATCCAAAAACACTATTCATACAACTATGGCAGAAAGTATCCCAACATATTCTTCCAAGTAGCGCTTTCCATCTATGCCGCACACTTATAAGTCTTCCAGCCATATGTGTACCAACTCTGTAAAACTCCATTCTTTTTTCATATAAGAACTAGTTCCTCAGTGACAACTTTCATGAAGCATGTTCAGACTGGTCTCTTACAACTCAAGTTGACCCAATTACTATTTCCCCTTATTCACACACACACACACACACCTCAATTACTTACCCACAGTATCCTTGGACTAGTACTTTATGCCTTTTGTTCTTTTAGTTCCAAGTGCATAACAGCTGAAAGTTCGACAACAGAATTTGGTAAAAAAGATTTATGAATTAGATCAGTTTTCTAACCAGAGACCAACACAGAAAAGACGGATTATCTTTATATTAGTCAAAAACTTCAACATTGTCTTAAGAATGGTATTGAAGTCCTCAGTCATCTAGTTAGCAAATTTGGCATTTAATCATAGGCTGTCACTAATGTGCATTTTTGACTCCCACAAATGGTAATTCTCCGGGTCTTTCCCAATATAACCTTGGCCAATGAACGAGATGTCAAAGCCTAACTTTAAACTTTTATTGGTATTTAAAGGTGCATATTCTAAAAGTGCTCCAATTTTACTTTTCCTAAATCGACAACTGTAAACAATAACCATATAAGTAAAACATTTGGAAAAAAATGCCTGTAAAAATATGAAAATGAGATGATTTGTTTCAATTTTTCTCAAAATTCAGGCCGAAAATGTAGATGGTATCTATGGCTTTGTCTGTTTACAAGAAGTAATCACTGCACTTTGACAGGTAGTTCATTGGTATGGGGTCCCTATTAGGACATGTATTTTAACATCACTAAGTCGTGACAACAAAAACATTTTGTGAGCTCCACTTATTTCACAACATGTGGTGATCACAACATAACAATAGTGATCACAAAATGATGTTGTGGGGGCCACCATGGCCCATAGGTAACACACTCGCCTCCCACCTCTGAGGTCAGCAGTTCAATCCCAGACCTTATGTGGGAAAGTTGGTAGTTGCTTACTGATGGCCGGCAGTTCACAGTACAGACCTTTGATCAACTGTATGTACTGGTTTCCTCTGCCCACAAAACTACCCATCGTGATATGACCTGTACAGTGTTGGAAGCAACGTAAAACCCTAAGTAAATAAATACACAAACAATGTTGTGATCACCACTTATTATGTTGTGATAATTTGGTGATCACTACTTCATCTGGTGATCACCACTGGTGACTTGCTAGATAATATGTCATGTGCAAGGAATAAAAAATTGTGCTGATGAGATGATATTGTGATATTTATTATATTGTGTACACAAGATGATACAGTGATTATAACTTGGTACACGGTTAAATATATTGTAATGTCCTATCAAGGAGCCATATGATAGCAAACTTTACTTATAAATAAATTTCATGTCATCACATTTCTTGGGAGATTTTTTATGTATTGTTTGAAAGTGGGAGGTCGCAAATGTCATGTGATATGAACACAGTTGAACAACGAAAACAAAATTCATTTGGGGCGTTATTATTTAAAGGTCTTTGTTTTAATATATGGTAAGTTTTAAGGAAGTAAAAATATAGTGAATATGTTGTTGCATAGTATTACATAGTACTATCATTGTTATTGACCAAAAATTCTGAATGTAATCCTTTAAAGTTTTAGCAAATTTCTGACACCTTCTGTAACTTTGTTTATATAGTTTTCTAATTGTTGTGTGCTTATGCATTTTACAATATTTATGTTTTTGATGATAAACTTGTATGCTTTTTTCTTATATTTGTCCTTCTCTGTTACAACACCAACAAAGTAAGTAAATGTGGCAAGCAAAGTCTGATAGGGAGGACTGCTGTAGCAGTTTGCTTACGATTTTAAACCTCCAGGTTTATTGTGCATCTGCAACTGGGTGGAAACTAAATATTAATCATTAGGGATTCATTGTCACATTGAAATGTATTGTGACTAAATGCAGTGGGACTCCTAGTGTTAAACATTGTACATCTTTACCTTGACCACTTGTGGAATATCCCGCCACAAAGGAGTCTTTTTAGCTGTAGTTGACTTTGGTTGATGGATCTTTTTCAGCTTTGGAAGTATATTTACATCAGTGATTTTGACTACTGAAAGTGATCCTGCTCTTTTGATATCTCCTTAATTGCAACGGTGTTGATTAATGTGATTATAAAGATTAAGGTTGACCCTGGATGTCCCATACTGTTCTTGACCAATAGAGTAAGCAAATTATTGCAACCCCCTCACGATTTGAGCATTTTCATTAACGAATAACTCCTGTAGCAATGACTTATGTGTGGATAATAACACATAAGCAAAGTAAATATCCGTGTCAGTACATATAAGTATTTGGTATTTAAGATATTACTTTTCAGCTTTATTGTGTTTTTATATTTATTGCTTATGGGCATGTTATTGTAACTCACTGTATCTCTATGTGTGACATGCTCTGCAATTGAAGTTCAGTTTTCTGAGAGTAACTTGACCATGCATACATACCAAGGACATGCATACAAACATAGAAAAATTATATTGTCACAATGACTCTTGCAATGATTTTGTGTGGAAGATTATGTATCAGTCAGTAATACCTGCTATATAACATATACATGCAATAAAACCTACTTATCTTTCAGTAACAAATGACAAATGATATTTTATGCCTTTGACAAAACACTGTTGTGATTTAAGGTCAGAGTTTTGATACCAACAGGACACTAAATATGTTGCCTTCATTACAAGCAGCAATCTGTCCACTTCCTGTAGACTGAACCCAGATCTTGCTGCCCTGTTGACATTCAACTACAGCTGATCCACTCACTGACATGTAGACTGAATTCCTGTTTGCATGATCCCACAAATAGATGACCCTTGAACCAGCTACTAAAACTTCCAACGTCAGGCCTGCATCGTCTTTTTCATCCACTTTAACAGAGACCAGGTAGAGTCCAGTCACAGGACAAAGGAACGTTGAAACTGTTGGGTCATAGTGGTTACCATAGTTGATTTGAACTTTGTCAAATTTAACCACCGAGGAAGAGGCGAATGATTGGCTGATTGTAGCTGAGGCTGTGAAAGCAACAGGACTGTGACTTTCCTCCAAATTCTCTACAAAATCAAATTGGACAAAAGATTTGCAAAATCTGTGAAAGCTGAAAATGACACTTCCCTTTAATTTATTTATTTGTTGTTTTACATTGCGTTCAACAGCCAGGGTGATATTGTGACGGGTAGTTTACAGGTGGAGGAAACCAGTGCATACTGCACTGTAAACCTCCGGGCATCGGCAAGTAACTACCAACTTTCCAACATGAACTGCTGGCCTGAGATTCAAACCGGCGGCCTGAGAGGTTGGAGGAGAGAACTCTAACCGCTACACCACCGAGCCCCCGACACTTCCCTTTAAAAGGCAAAGATTAAACTTTACAGATTATTTCAGCAGATATTCGACAGATAAATTTACTACTTAATAAAACATAAGGCAGAGTAATGTTTAATATTATGGTATTATTATTCCACTTTGCTCGTGTGTCTTTCAACAAATATGTTTTTGTGAATGCAGAGTTCTTTACCATATAAGGACAATGGATTATTGAGTTTCTCTGTAGTCTACAGAGAATTGGTCTAGCCAGTGCTGACATCTCTTGTGCAAAACTGGAATGATATATTTGTAGATGGTGGGAAACATCCTCGGTTTTTTTTCCCAAAATGTTTTGTGTGTTCTTTCTAGAACCGATTTTTTTTCTTGGAAATATTTTGTTTACAAATCTTTCCAGAACCTTTGATGATCTCCAGAATATAAAAGTTTGAACAATTGGCCACAATTCAGTTTTTAAGTGGTGTACAATATGGATAGAGATCTTTGAAACTGCTATACGTTTGATAAAAAACTGTAGTCAGGTCAACTTGGCTTCATTTTAGTATTATTGTATATAACAGTTGACTGTAATTATTATTCTGAGTTTGTGTTTTCCTGTTAGAATACTTGCCCTGTGGAACATAACAACAACCTTTTTGAAAGGTTGAAATGAGTAATATTTTAATTTTTCCTTCTTTATCATTTACATCAGGTCAGTGTTTACCTATATTAAATCGAAAAGAGGAATAAAAACAAGCATACTGTGGTATTTATTTTCTGATGGTTTTATAAATCAAATTTAGTTATTTAAATTTGCTTTTGTTGTTATTGTAGCTATGTATTGATTTCTTGTTTATTTTTGGAGCATTGAATAAATCTTATCTCACTAAGCATATAATAGAAACCAAACAAGGTTCAAGTTCTAGTTATTAAAAATTTCTTTATGAGAGCTAAAATTAATTTTCACTCAGCTGCATAAATTACTTCATATGATAAAGCCATTATTTTATATTTCAATATAGGAATTTAAATATCTGCCACTGTGGCCTAGTGGGTAACACACTAGCCTAGGGACACAGAGGACGTGGGTTCAAACCCAGGTACAAGCAGATACATAGTGGCTCAGATGGCCACTTAAAATGGTGGTTCACTGTCGTTAGGTCCTATTCCCAGTGGCAGGTTAAAGAACCTCAAGAACGTTGATTAATGGTCATCTTTGAGCCTCTGTCTTTGAGTTAGGGGAATGTCAGTAATTTGATAGTTGGACTGTAATTGTGCAGGCATATGGCATTTTGAGTGCTGTAGTACATTGAGATATTGCGCTGAGTATAAATACAAATAAATAAAGACATATTGTGGTACCTTTAAACTTCTGAAATTGATCTCTGGTCTTGTTGAGTTCAGTCTGAAGTGTAGCAACCACTCCTTCTGTGTTCTTCAAACTTTGCTTCAGATTTATATTGGATTCTGTCAGTTCAGAAACCTCTCTTGTTAATTGACTCTTCACCACATGTATTTCATCTTGGATAGCCTCCAACTGAGGGATCTGGAAATGAAAAGTTTACATTATGTTGTGACTTTTTGTGTATAGTGTATACGGTTTTTAGTTTATCTCTACTTACATAAAAATATATTAGTAAGGTTTTTGGCAACAGTAAGAAACAAATGTTAATCTTTTCAATTTTATTAGGAACAACAAGCCAAATATAATTCATCACCAGAAAATATCCATCAGCCTTTTCAAGGTTCCATATATCACACTGGTTTACTAAATCTGATGAAAATGAGTTGTACATGGTCTCAGCCTGTGACAAAGAAGGAAGCGCATAATAAATTTATATTCTGTTTATAAATTAATTCATTACAAATACCTGACATTTATTACTTTCATCATCAGGTTATGTTTTGGGATGCATTCATTTTTCTGTTTTGCAACAACACCAAAAGTAACAAATGGATCTTTCTGAATCTTTTATTGTGGGAAGGGCTTGACCAAATTAAGAAGGATGTATAATTTTAAGAAAGAACTAGATCATATTCTGGAAATGAAATAATCCCAAATACTTAAAAGCCCCTTGTTCAGTGGCAATGGTTGACATTACTACATTACTAATGAGAGAATCTTTCATGAATTTCTTGTTGGGGTAGTGTCTGACCAAAGAAAGGGATGTTTACATTTTGGAAAACATCTGAATCATATTGCGGATACGAATAAATGCTAATTTTCAGAAGCATCCTACCTGGTGAAGATCCGTGTTCTAATTTTGAAATGTTAATTTTTATCTAGATATAATTATACATACTTCCGGATGCTTCACTATTGCAGTGGCTTCTGATAATGCTATCACAAACTTCCCCAATTCTCCAATATCCACCTCCTCATCTGAAGCTTTTGCTAAGTGTTCTACAATCTTCAGAGAAATATGTCCCAGTTTAGACAGAGGATCCAAGTGAGATGTTTGAATCTCTTTGGAATCGTTTACTGGAACAGCTACAATCTCCAGACTAAGAGAATAAGATATGCAAAGAAAAATGACAAACTGAAGAAATCCACCCATATTTAAATCTTACTGTAGCTGACTTGGCATTAAAGTACTGTTAATAAGAGTTAACCCAACTGCAGTATAGTTGAAGATAAACAGAAAGAATATTCTTTTACAGTTTGCAGTACAAACTGTCCAAAATCATGTCAAAAAATTATATCAATAAGCAATACTGAAATTAACAGAATATCCAATGAATATTGTATAGAAAATAAATGGTTTTTGATAACAGAATATATCCTCAGAAGGAACACAAATAACAAAAACACATATTCTGGAGAAAAACACATCTGCACTGGGTAACAAAAAACCAGAAACTGATTTGGTTATCAACACTCCTTATCTCATGTAATCTGTAATGACTGTTTGGGATGAGTAGAATAAGTGATTCCCTTCGTTTATCTGGCCTTTATATCCCCACAGAAAAAAACTCATTTTTCAATAGTGTATAAGAGTATATTCTAAAATTGCATTTCAAATGAATCTTATGGGGTGTTTCCACTGGAACTGATCCTATTACCAACTCTACAACTCTAGGGTCGGTGGAAAAGTCAGGGGTCAGGGACAAAGATAAAAAAATGGGCGGGAAAAAGCTGGGTCTGATTCACATCCCCAACAGGACAAAATACATCCAGGCTAGTCTGGATCTAGAGGCCCATTTGACTCTGGAATATTTTCTCCACGACTAGCGGGGAAACTATCAAGATAAGCCCTTAACCTTTAACAGAGAAGCCTTACACAACAAGTCCTAGTAACAAACCAACAGAACTGAAGAAATGTAGTCTCACCATGACCAGGTTTTGAAGTCGATATGGTCATTACAGTTTTTTTGATGAATTTCTGGGAAAAAACAGAGGATCAAGTGTCAATCAATCAACAAATCCAAAACTAGGTCAAAGCTGATTATTTGGAACCCATCCTGAGACCAAAAGTACAGTATTGATATGTTTCTTATTTTAATCATAGTTTTGAGCTTTGTACTTTAATATTATATAGGAAATAAGTCAAAAAGCCAATTCATTAACAATGTTGCATCCTGTTAAAACAGGCAGAGGAAGCTTCTAACAATATCTCACGTGACAATGAAAACCCTCTTGCCTGTTGCTGGTTTGCATACTTAGATACAATAAAGGACCTCTGGGAAAGGCAGCTTCTAAAGTCCTAACCTCTGGAGGCTCTGGGAAAGACCCTATTCTGGGCGTAATGGTACACATGGTGTAGCTGTTATCACATGATAGGGTCGAAATATTATGTTGACTTTCCTTGACCTTATTATCTCGACTTTTTGATTGATCAACACTTAATCCCTTTTTGTCTAGAAATTGTTATGTTGAAATAGTCTGAGTATTTGATTATTATGTGATCATATAAACCAATTTTCAAGTTTCTTAATTATTTACAGCATACATGTGGACCTTTTTATATGTAATATGTATATGTTATATGTATAACTTCAAAATTAAGATTACTTTTGCACTGTCTTTGGTCATTCCCCACATAATTTTTGGAACTGCATAGTGTAACTGCAAATCAGCACTACTGAAGTGACAAAAGACAAGCCATATTCATGATAGGACAAGACCGGAAGTGATAAGGACACGACAGGAAGTAATAAGACAAGACGGGAAGTGACTAGGACAAGTCATTTTCCAGATGGATGGAGCCACGGTCGGGAAAAAGAGTCTTGGACGGTCGGTAATATATCAAATGTATTTTATTTTTTGCCAAACCACCGCGACAAGCTAGGAAAATACAACCGACTCTGTAAACATTGCTCCTGACCCTTGAAAATTACGTAGTTACCAGCTGGTCAGTTCCAGTGGAAACACCCCATTACAAATCAGTCTTTTGGATAAGTGCCAAGCCATGTCCAGGATTAGGATGATGCTTACCCCCCTCACAGACACAGGCCAATGTTTTTGAACCGTCATCACTACCTATGACACACACAGCCTTGTAACTGCGTGTTTATGTGTGTGAAGGTACTGGTTTGCATAAATGTACAGTATTTTTACACAGTTGACAGACCTCTCACTTTTGAATCTCTTACTTTTAGCCCAACCTTACACATTTATAGCTAACATTTGAAGGAATATTTAAAATATGTCTAAATTTAAATTTTAACAAGAAATTCTATGGAGATAATTAGCTAATTAATAAACTTAAGCATTGCAGTTTTAGCAGTTTGCTGAAATAATAATAAACAGATAAGTATTTGGGAGGAAACTTGTGGCGATTTTGAAATTTTGGTCAATATATAATTCCTCATTCCAGGCAAGTGGATGACAAAATTTACAGTTGATCATATTGAAGTGATAAACTGAATATGCAAAGCTTTTCAAAAGGTTTGGGCTACATGTTAGTGTATAAAGGAAAGTGAAGAAAAAGACATTTAGTACAGTTATATTTCAAATACAGATTGGATATGCCTAAGAAGTTTTAATAATTCTTTTCATGTATATATATGGCCTCTGTTGTACATTAGGCTGACTGCAATCTTCTTGTGCCATACCAGTATTACAATCAGTAATCAAATTGCATTTAGATGTGGATAAAAATAGCAATAAAAGCCACACAGCTTTTTCAAAATTGATTTTGTGTTGGGGCAGGGAAGGGGGTTAGATTATAAAAACTGTATACAGTAACAACAATGCTACACTATGTATACCTATAACTCGAGGCAATGCAGTATTTCATTTATTATTCATGTTTTAGCCACACCATGCCGCTTATATGTCTTAAGGGCTTAATACTTCTACTGTACTCTGACTCCAATCTGCACAGGGTCAGCTCCAGGTCTTGTGATTGGAAAAAGTCATCAGGGAAATGAAACCCTCAGGAAAAGAGCCCCTCAAACAAAAGAAACTCTCAACCTATTTCGCCCATGTTGAAAAAAAACCTCAACTTATTTTCCCCAAAATCTTTATAATAAATATATTTTCAGTTAAAAAATACTGGCGTCGAGGAATTAAAACACTATGCAATTGTGATTAAAATAAATGCAAATATATTTAAAGGATTTTTAAAACAAAAAGTTTACAGAAACTATTTAAATATTTCTGCATTACTTTGTTTTTGAAAGGCAACATAATCAACGTAACCCTCAATTTATTTTTCCCCAAATCTGTATAATAAGTATGTTCTCATGTAAAAACACTGGCTTTGAAGAATTTAAACACTGTATAGTTATGATTTAAATAATTACAGATATAGATAAAGCATTTTGAAATAGATAAAGCATTTTGAAAGGGTAGAGAATCTAAAAAACTATTTAATTATTTCTGTATTAGTTTGTTTGAAAGGCAACATAATCACTGTTGGGTTCTGTATAAACCAGGCAAAATTGATGCACATTACATTATTATTTTGTCTTTTGTTATTCTGTTAAAGTGAGTTAAATTTATTAGGTTCATTGTAGTACAGTGCAGTTACTGCCTTATCACATACATATGCCTATAGAAATGGAGCATCAAAGAAAATGTACATGTTTATGCTCCACATAAGAAAAATTATATTTCCTGCCCATAAATTTTTGTGGTCTGTTTCAACACATCTCCATGTAAGTGACAGTTTGTAAGTATTTTAAAATGTGCACATGATAAATGGTCATTTTCATGGGAAATTGTTGTCAGAATTTAGGTCAAAGCACGTGGGTTTATGTGGTTAGTTTTTCTTTATTTTAGTGTTTGTATGTGTTCACTTGTTAAATTAAACTGCATCATGTGTGTTGTGCAGAAAAAGATAGGTGTTCAAAGTGATAACTTCAAATTCAATGTGAAAAAGGACAAACTTGATATTGGGGATTATTCACAGATTTCTGTAAGCATAAATTAATCTAATGAATTTAATAACTTTTCTAGTAAATTTTAATTGTTTAATCTTCTTGATAGTATTCAGTTACTTGTGTATTACTTATAAATAAATTTAAATGTTGTATTGCTACTTACTGTGTCAAAGATAGACTGTAATATTCTAAATGACTTAATTGTTGAAATATGTATAGCACATTTGTAATGGTACCATTTTAGTAGCCTTTCTTGAGGCTCGAACTTTTATTATGTATTTAAAATATATATATATATATATATAATTTGTTTGTAGAAGTACTAATATAGAACTCTCAGAGAGGTTTTTATTGACAGTATGTCACTTTAATACATTTTGGAGTGCATTTAAGAAACTTTGGTGTTATATGAAACTGCTTTATTTATTTATATGCATTTAAAATGACATTTAAACTCAGTTAAGGCATTGTTTTGTTGTATATTTTTGTGTATGGTCCTTGTAAATGCAATGCATGTGACAATTATGGATTGATAAGTAATGATAGCCATTATAAGTAATTAAATAAAGTCAATTAACAAAAGGACATTCAGCATTTACAGAAATAATTAATTTCCCATTTGTATAATTCGTAGCTCAAAGTTTGTTTGAATGTTTAAATGAAATAATTTGAGCAATATAATGTCATTGTATAATTGTATGCATTTATGTATCTGAAATTAAACCGCATCAATAAATATGTGTGTGAAGCAATTGTTTATATCCCCGGTATCAAAAGTTGAATTTTATTTATTTATTTATTTGTTGTTTTACATCACATTCAACAGCCAGGGTCATATTGCGACGAGTAGTTTACAGGTGGAGGAAACCATTGCAATCAATCCATCAATCAGTTGTCATAGTGGTTAATCTCCGTATCTATGGATTCTAAGGCACACCATCCAGTTCGTAAGGCATAAATCATCGAGACATCACATATGTTCCAAGTCGTACCCAGGGAGTCGATCCGGTGTTCGGTAGCTAGAATGGGAATGGTGGGAATGATTTCTGAAACAGATAGGTTTTAGTCGACGTTTGAAAAACAAGAGATTTGGAGCAATGCGGATATCATGTGGAAGATCATTCCATTACTTCGGGGCATCATATGAGAAACTATTGTTGAAGTGGACCTTAGATTTATGGATGGAAGCACAATAATGAGGAACCTGGAGGAACAAATTTTGGGGTTGGAACGTCTTGTATTCATGACAGACTTGTAAAAGAGGAGATATGGTGCAAAATACTAAGGGTGGCCAGTGGTGAGGTACTTATAAACCAAAACTAGGGTTTTGAAGATGATACGTTGTCTGATGGGTAGCCAATGAAGTGTCCTCAGGTGATGTGGCGGGTATTGCTTTTCAACGATCCGTAAATCTAAATTTCAACAATAACACTACTTGCTTGTAGTTGATATTCCCTATTGTCGTTTTACCTCATACATATCACCCTAACAATTAATATATCTACATTATTGCTTCAATCTGCTTCATTTCCTCAGAATTATTCATATACCCAATTATCGCCCACATTCCCCGTTATCGTGATAGTATGTATTCAACCCCTTGTTGATTTCATTCACATTCCCCGTTATCACCTGACATATTTTAGTCATTATTTTATGGTTTTCATATCCTAGTGTTTATTTTATGGTTTTAATCTGATTATAGTCATATACATGGTTACCACTTGCTATGTCTCAGTGATTTTTCTATGGTCATCTATGTCCTGGCATTTATGTTCATTGTAGATTTCTATAAGGTGTTTCTAACTCTTGCTTGTCATAGAATCATAGAATTCATGGGTCTTCTGCTTTCATGGTTTGTTAACCCTTAAAGCCTTTTGTAATCTTTTTTTCATTTCTTTTTCTTGTCATTTATTTTACATACAGTTGATTTCGGCATAGTCCTTGTTCCTTCTTGCTTTTTGGATCTGGTATAGTGTTTCTTGACAATGTTGGCCTTCAAAGCTATTTTATTGATTTGTTTTTTATGTGTTGGTTTCTCACAGAACTGGTTAAATGCTGACAAGGGACTGAATTGTGAAAAGGTAGACAGAAGCATCCCATCTATTTTTCGGCTCCCTGTTGTTGTACGTAAGTATTGCTACCTCAGGAACTCAAAACAGGTCCCTCCAAAATTGAAACTAAAAAACCTTCTCCTACTCCTCCTGTTGTGCGGCGATGTTGCTGTAAACCCTGGCCCAACCAATTTTGGATTTGTCAACTGTAGATCCATGAGAAATAAAGGCCCTCTTCTACATGACCTCATTAAACACAGTGACTTGGATATCCTGGGCTTGGTTGAGACTCATATGAGACCAACTGACACTGATGGTCTCCTGAACTCCGTCACTCCAACAAATTACAACTTAATTCAAAAACCAAGGTCTACTGGATTGGGTGGTGGTGTTGGCTTCCTGTGTAGGAAATCCTTTTCTCCCAGTATTGTCTCTTCACCGGTGTTTAGATCATTTGAAATCATTATATTATCTTTCAGGTCTGAGTACAATAGCTTTGTTGCAGCTTGTGTGTATCGTCCCCCCGGTTCTTGCACTACTCAATTTCTGGAAGATTTTCTAGCTCTTTCTGGCTTTATGTCTTCAATCTGCTGCAATACGATGCCAACTTGATTTCTCCCACCCAGCAATCTGCATTGGAAAAATGGTCTCCTATCGAAGGTATCATAGGATTGATATCAACCAGTTCCGCAAAGACCTTAGAAATATTCCATTTGTACTCTCTCCTGCAGGAACCACGACAGAATTGTATGATCAGTACCGGGCTGACGTTACCCAGGTACTTGATAAGCACACTCCTATCATCTCACGCATGGCAAAACGGCAGTCAGATGAGTGGTTGTCTGAGTCATATCGTATGGCTCGCTCCCTAAGGCGGCAATTTGAGCGGATGTGGAGAAAACATAAGACATTGTCGAACAGGTCGAGGCTCCGCAAGCAAATTGCATGGTGCAATCGACTGGCCAACAAAGACAAGGGTTCCTATTATGCCAATCTTATAACTGCAAATAGTGAAGACCCTAAGAAGCTATGGCAGTCATTAAGGAAGGTATTGCATCGCACCTCTGAGACGGTTCTGCCAGCTCATAGCTCGGAAAAAAACCTTGCAGACACATTTGCTTCTTTCTTTACAAATAAAGTAAGTAAAATCAGGGACACATTCTCCGCTTCTGGTTCATTCAATGATACACCTGATTATGTGCCCCCCGCCTTCAATACCTTTAAGCCTGTGACTGAAGACGAGGTCAGAAAGTGCATCAATGAGTCTCCTACTAAATCTTGCCTACTGGATCCCATACCAACATTCCTCCTCAGGGACTGTCTTGATATACTCCTTCCATCTATCACCAAGTTGGTTAATTACTCTCTTAGTGATGGCTCTTTTCCAAGTGCTTTCAAAAGGGCTGTTGTCACCCCCCTCATTAAAAAGGGATCTCTGCCTAAAAATGACCTTAAGAATTACCGCCCAGTGTCTGGTCTTTGTTTCCTCTCAAAGTTGGTTGAGCGAGTTGTAGCTAAGCAACTTACGTCACACATCAATATTAACAAACTGGATAATCCACATCAGTCAGCCTATAAGCCAGGACATTCTACTGAAACAGCTCTATTGTCTATAAAGAACGAGGTACATCTCTCTCTGGCACGTGGCGAACCTACAGCTCTAGTCCTTCTGGATTTATCAGCCGCGTTCGATACCATAGATCACAGCATTCTTCTCAGTTACCTTAAATCCTGGTTCGGTCTTGGTGGAAGTGTACTTAAGTGGTTTGCTTCCTACTTGGGCGATCGTTGCCAGGTCTTGAAGATAGGCTCTACTCTATCTGAATTAAGCAAGCTCATCTACGGCGTTCCCCAAGGTTCAGTTCTCGGTCCATTGCTGTTTTCACTTTATACTACACCGCTTAGTAAAATCATCCACCTTCATCCACATATCAAATTTCACTTCTACGCGGATGACACACAGCTTTACATCCATCTCTCTCATAAAAATGCCTCAGCAGCTCTCGCCAGGCTTAATGCCTGCCTTCTTGATGTGCACCGATGGATGTCTCTCAGTAAACTGAAGCTTAACCCAGAAAACGGAGTTCATTGTCTTTGGCTCTAAGTCTCAGTGTCAGAAGCTTTCCTCCTACTTTCCTGTTAGTATCTTTGGCAGCCTTATTCATCCGGTTGATTCTGTTAGAAATCTGGGTGTGTGGTTCGATGCAGAATTTTCATTCTCTGAACATGTCAAGAGGACTTGCAAAGCGTGTTTTCTCCAGATGCGTGACCTTCGTAGAATAAGACAGTATCTCACTACAGAAGTGGCAGTCCTAGCTGCAAATGCCTTGGTTAGTAGTCGCCTGGACTACTGTAACTCTCTTTTTAGGAGTTTGTCATGTTTCAATCTTCACAAATTGCAAAGTATTCAGAATACCCTTGCTCGTATTGTTACAAACCATAGAAGGTATGCTCATGTTACGCCCATTCTGAAACAACTCCACTGGCTGCCCGTGAAGTATAGATGTATGTTCAAAACTGCAACTGTAGTATATAAATTTCTACATAGTGGCTCCCCTTCCTACTTTCAACCTTACTTGTCTCCCAGCAGTAGTTCCTATAGTACCACGCGTAGTCACCCAGATTGTCAATATCTTACTGTTCCTCCTTTCCGCCCATCAGTCTTTAAGTCTGTCAAACATTTTGATCACAGCTTTGCCTTTGATGCTCCTAGAATCTGGAATGAACTCCCTCATGATGTGCGCAGTGCAACATCAGTTGCCTCCTTCAGAAAGAAGCTTAAGACTTATCTGTATGCAAAAGCCTATCCGCCATAGCCTCCCTTGTCACCCTGTGTCTTCTTGGTACGACCTTGCTATATCCCCGGATTAATGTTAATTGCCTTTGCTTTATGTTCTGTTGCGCCATAGAGTCCATCTGAGATGGAGATTAAGTGCTATAAAAGTCCACATTAGATTAGATTAGATTAGATTAGATGTGAGTGTATTTGAAGAAGCACCAGTGACAAACCGTGCAAGAGCATTTTGAACATATTGGTGCCTTGTAGCATTGTGGGATGACAAACTGCGAAATAGAGAATTGCAATAATCCAAATGACTACTGACCAGAGCATTAGCAATCACCACTGATGTATCAACAGAAAGAAACCTCCTGATAAGATGAAGATCCCTGAGGCTAATAAAGCAAGATTTGATGACAGAATTTACATTATTGGTGAAACAAAACTTTGCATCAAACAGAACACCCAAATTGTGTACAACCTATGTGGGAGAGAGACAATTTCCCAGGATATTGACAGGAAATGAGTCACTGAGCCATTTGTATCTGTCTTTGGCACCAAAGACTATGAATTCTGTTTTATCAGGATTTAGCTTGAGTTTGTTTTCAGACATCCAGACCTGAATATCATTCAAACAGGATTCAAGATGGCTAAAAGACTTAAGACTATCATCAGGGGATAAGTGAATGAACAGCTGAGTATCGTCAGTCTAGAAGTGGTATTTGACTCCAGTATATTTTCTGATGACTTGACCAAGAGGTGTTGTATAGAGGGGAAACAGAAGAGGACCTAAAACAGAACCTTGGGGGACTCCAAATTTCAATTTGAACAAATTTGGAAGACTGGAACCAATCTTGACTGAAAACGATCCTGGAGGTGGGATCTAAACCATTTTAATACTGATCCAGCAAAGCCAAACCTAGCTGACAAACAGGATAGGAGTGTGTCATGATTGATAGTATTGAAAGCCACGGACAGGTGGAGTAGCACCAGTGCTGTAGGCATGCCCTTGAACAGAGATAAGTGAACCTCATTTTTGATGCAGAACAAGGCAGTTTCTGTTGAGTGCCCCACCTTATAGACTGACTGGAAAGTGTTACTAAGATCATGAGAATCCATGTGAGATCTAATTTGGGCAGCCACAATTTGATCAACCAATTTTGACAAGAAGCTAAGACCAGATACCGAGGTGTGACAATAGCCCATTTAAAAGGATTTGGGAAAATACCATTTTTGAGAAACCGGTTAACCAGTTTTGTCAATGAAGGTAGAAGGATGTCTATACATTGTTTCACAATATGTGTGGGACATGGATCTAGAGAGCAAGTTTTTGAAGGGGCTTCCTTGATAAACTTGAAAACTTCACTATTAGTGACAACTTGAAAGGAACTGAAAGTTGGCAGCTCCAGGTCTGGATGAAAAAAATTAGATCAGGTGTATTTGAAGGTGTCTCGGTTCTTTTTAATTTTATCAATGAAAAACAAACCAAATCTGTTTGCTAATGATAGGATGGGAAGACAGTGGAATTTGACCGACTCTATATTCTACTATTCTATTCAGTGCCTGCCATAGCTTCTTACCATCACCGCAATTTTCACTAACTAGATCACGGTAGGAACGCCCCTTGTTTCTATTTAGAATGTGGTTACATCTGTTTATTTGCCTTTGATGATGGGAACGATTTACAGAGGATTTGTCTCTTCTCATGCACTTGGCAGTTCTATACTCATCAGTTATCCAGCTTGGCACTGGTTTGATGAGCTGTTTAGTCTTCACTGGTGCATGAATATCTAGAAGGCCAGACCAACCAGACATGTACTGTTCATTCAATAAATCAATGTCATCAGATGGTGAACTTACAAACGGAATAGCCAGGAGGTCACGTCTGAGTTTAGCAATATTCAATTTATCATACTGACGGAAGGTAACAATTCTGCATTGGAGTATGCGAAGATGGAAAGTCAACCACACAAGAGATAATTTTGTGATCACTTATGAAGCCTGAACCTTTTACATCAGAAATTGCAGAAAACTCCGATGGAGCCATCAGCAAGTCTAAGGTATGACCATGAAGGTGAGTTGGAACAGACAGCAAGAATCAATGACTGATTTAAATTCAGGGACTGTTGGAGACATAATGTCGACATGAAAATTAAAGTCACCACAAATGCCAAAGAAGGGGGATAAGGAAGACAAAAAACCCATATATGACATAAAATCTTCAAATAATTTTACAAGAGATGCCTACCAACTTTACTGGCGGCCTCAGAAGATGGAGGCGAGAACTCTAACCACTACACCACCGACCCTCCTTAACAGTTTAAAGAAACCTTCCAGTGCGACACAGACAAAGAAAGTTTATTAAGCGACAAATCTTATCAAGTGACAAATCTTACCAAGCGACAACAAAAGTAACATGTCTTCACAAACAAAGGAAGAGCAGGCAGCCACCATGGATGCAATGAGGTTGGCTATGAACAAATTCTGGTGAAGGAAACTGACTTGGATGCAGCTGATGCCTTCTTGGAGCAGGGTGGGTTGGAATACATCACCGCATTGAGGAAAGGCAATCTCTGGATGAAAGGGGAAAGTGACGACCATGAAGCTAGCAAAATGACCGAAAAGAATGACATGTCTGAAATAGCATTACTGCTTGTCATGCCCAAGCTGGATGTAGGCTCATATGATGGGAACCCAGTTGGATATCCAACTTTTATGAAGATTTTTGAGCAGTTAGTAAAGGAGATAAGTGAAAATGAGATGAAGCTGATCCGCCTTCTAGACTACACCACAGGGGCTGTGAAGAGAGCAATACAACCGTGTATCTTCAGCAACAGTGGATATGCAGAAGCACTTGGTATACTTAAGAAGAGGTTCAGGGACAGTGCCCTGATAGTTGAGGTGACCTTTGGTGAAATGCATGTGAATACACCTGCAAGGACGCCCATAGAACTATGACACCTGTCAGATGACCTGCAGAATGGCTATAACATGCTGTCGCACTTTAAAAGTGAAAGGGAACTGGACAGCCGTAGTTTGCTGCAGCAAGTGGTGACACGTCTTCCCAGGTACATGCAAAAAATAGAGGATCAAAGCTGTACAATGTAGAGAGGAGAAGTGATCAAGGAGGTCATCAAGTTTGTAGCCTCGCAGGCAGAGATCGCCAATGATCCAATGTGGGGCGAGAAGAAGCTGTGCACCAAACTATCCTCAAAATACAGGGATAGCCACACTGGGAAGAAAACAGTCCACAAAAATCAGGCTTTGCAGGCCTCGGGCCATGAAAAGAAGAAGTGGCCATGCAAAAGGTGCAAAGAGGATCACAAGCTATGGGACTGCATAAAGTTCAAAGCAGAGACACTAAGAGAGAGATTGGCCTTTGCAGAACAGAAGAAGCTTTGTCACAATTGGTTGTACGACAACCACACAACAGCAGGCATAGTTCCCGCTGCGAGGTTCCAGGCTGTGGTGGAAAGCACACAAAATTCCTTCATGTTGACAATGAGCTATCACCAAATACTACTTTGGTGCTGAACACTTCACAACAAGGAGTGATACATAATTTGGGTGTTCTGTTTGATGCAAAGTTCTGTTTCACCAATCACGTAAATTCCGTCATCAAATCTTGTTTTATTTGCCTCAGGGATGTTCATCGTATCAGGAGGTTTCTCTCCATTGATACATCAGTGGTGATTGCAAATACTCTGGTCAGCAGTCATTTGGATTATTGCAATTCTCTATTTCGGAGTTTGTCATCCCGTAATGCCACCAGGCTCCAATATGTTCAAAATGCTCTTGCACAGTTTGTCACCAGTGCTTCTAAGTATACTCACATCACATCCAGCCTTAGGACACTTCATTGGCTACCCATCAGACACTGAATTATCTTCAAAACCCTAATTCCGGTGTATAAGTACCTTACCACTGGCCAGCCTAAGTATTTTGCACCATATCTCTCCTTGTGCAAATCTGTCCTGAATACAAGACATTCCAACCCCAAAAATTTGTTCCTCCAGGTTCCTCATTTTTGTGCTTCCATCCATAAATCAAAGGTCCACTTCAACAATAGTTTCTCATACAATTCCCCAGTAGTTATGGAATGATCTTCCACATGATATCAGCAGTGCTCCAAATCTCTCCTGTTTCAAAAGTCAACTAAAAACCTACCTATTTCAGAAATCTTTTCCACCTTCTAACTACCGAACACCGGATCGCCTCCCTGGGTACGACTTGGAACATGTCTAATGTCTTGATGATTTATGCCTTAGGAACTGAATGGTGTGCCTTCGAATCCAAAGATACAGAGATTAAACACTTGGACAACTGATTGTTTGATTGATATCTCATGCTGACAGTGGACGAATGCTTGGAAATGCAGCAGCAGGCACTGAAATAAAAATAAGGGCAGTCTACTTGCCAGTTTTGGATGTGAAGTTCAAAGGTGGGACAAGTACGTATGCGCTACTGGACACCGGAAGTAATGCAACCTGCTGCACAGAAGAGATTTCACTTATGGCTGGATTGAACAGGAGAAGGGTAACTTATAGTCTGGATACAATAAACCGTCAGGCAGAAAAGAAATGCAGTTGGATTGTGGACTTGTGCATAAAGGGAGAGGATGGTTTACTTATCCAGGTATCAAATGTGTATGTGGTACAAACCATACCACTCCAAACTGCTGCCATGGATTTACCATGCCTCAAACAATACCAACATCTGCAAGGCATCCAGCTACCAAATCTTCCTAGAGATGTTGGATCACATCTTGGTCTCCTAATAGGACAAGATCATAGTAGTATCTTGTTGTCCTTAGAGGTAAGATGCAAAAAAGGAGACAGAAACATATGCCATCTGCTTCCACCTGGGCTGGACTTTGAGTGGCCTCGCACACAACAAGAACCGTGCCAAGCAGGTTATATCGCATTTCCTGAATGTGTCTGACACAGACTTAAGTGCCAAAATTGACAGAATGTGGAATTCAGACTTGGAAGGGACAGACGCCAGCTCCACGGGATACTCCCAAGAAGAACTAAGAGTGAAACAGCCTGTGAGATAGCACTGCACAGTTCATGGATGGACATTATGTACTGCCCATACCATTCATCAACTGAGTAGAACTGCCAAACCACATAACACTTGCCAAGAAGCGCCTGGAGAGGCATACTTCAAGCTTGAGGAGAAGATCCTTGTATTAAGCGTGTGATGAAGAAATAAAAAAAACTAATCAATGCTGGACATGCAGAGAGCATAAATGACAACACAGACAATGCAAAGATGTGGTATCTGCCCCATCAAGCTATTATCACACCAAAGAAGCCAGGAAAAATATGCCCGAGTTTTTGACTGCGCTGCAAAGTGCCATGGTGAGTGCCTCAATGACAAAGTGCACAAGCGGCCCGATATGTCAAACCAAATTCTCAGTGTGTTGCTAAGGTTCCAACGCTTTTAGTGGGCCTTTACAGAAGGCATAAAGGCAATGTACTACCAGACCGTCATCCCAGAAGAACATAGAGATGCACTTCACTTTCTCTGGTGGGATGATGAGGGAAATGAGACCATAATTCGCATGACACACCATGTATTTGGCGGTGTATGGTCAGCAGGTGCAGCAACCTATGCTCTAAAAAGGATCGTTGATACATGCAAGGAACAGAGACAAGATGCAGGTGAAGTTATTGACAAATCCTTTTATATTGATGACTGCGCACATTCGGCTGAGAGTGTGGAGGAAGCCAGACGTATGGCATGCGATGTGAAGCAGTAATTACAGGATGGAGGGTTTCATCTGACAAAGTTTCTTTCAAATGCATCTGAGGTACTGCACAATATACATGCAGAGGATACTGTAAAGGACGACAGGTGGGATCTACAATCATACCCTTGGAGTAAAATGGAACCCAAAGGATGACACCATCTGCTTTGGTATCAGCGGCTAGGAACTGAAAAAGGGCACAAGAAAACCAGTAACAGATGACCTCCAGAGGGACTGGGATACTTGGACCCAGTGCATGTCATCTGAAACTGATATCAAACTGAAGAGAATAATGGTGACAGGACTGCTCAAGGACCAAAATATTGAGCGTCACATGTTTTCAGACAGCAGCAGTGCGGCTTACGGGTGTTACAATTAACAAAGAAGGGAAGGTGGAGGTCAATCTATTGTGCAGCAAATCACATATGGCACCTTTGAAAAGTATGACCATAGAGGACCAGAGGGGTGGACCAGTGCTGAATGAGCAGGACCCAGAAGTGAAGAAAGCGACTGCAATAAAAGCTACCAGTCATGCCACTGAAGTGAAGAGGGATCACACAGAGTATTTTCTCACATATTACTCCAGCTGGAAGAAGCTGAAAGTTATGACAGCACAGATGCTACAGTTCAAGAAGTACCTAAAAGGGCAATAAGCACTGAACCAAGAGTCACAACCCAAGATTTGGAAGAAGCAGAAGGAGCTATGCTGATGCATGTTCAGGTTCAAACCTATCATGAAGAAGCAACTAGTTTGCACAAAGGGCAGCCTGTCACCAAAGGCAGCAGAATACGGGATTTATGTCGTATCCTACAAAACGGTGTGATAAAGGTGGGAGGCAGGCTGACATGAGGTCACATATCCACTCGAGTGAAGCACCCAGCAATTATACCAGCAAGCCACAAAATTGCCAACCTGATAATGGGACACTATCATCAACAAGGCCATGTAGGTAGAGAATTGACAGTGTCAAGGTTCAGAGAAGCTGGTTTTTGGATAACACAGCCCAGAAAGATTGCAAAGCAAGTTATAAGGAATTGTTATTCCTGTAAGAGACTATATGCAAATCCCTGCAACAAAAGATGGCTGATCTTCCCCCTGAGAGGATGGATGATGACCAAACCCCATTTAGCTATGTGGGAGTGGACTGTTCGGGTCCTTCCTTGGTGAAGCAAGGAAGATCCACAGTGAAAAGGTATGGATGTCTTTTTACCTGCCTGACAACAAGAGCAAATCATATTAAAAAGTTAAGATCTGTAGATACAGATAGCTACATCAATGCCCTTAGATGCTTCTCTGCTCGGAGAGGAGTACCAAAGAAAATCTGTTTGGACAATGTAAATCGTAACAGATGTAACCACATTCTAAATAGAAACAAGGGGCTTTCCTACCGTGATCTAGTTCGTGAAAATTGTGGTGATGGTAAGAAGCTATGGCAGGCATTGAATAGAATATTGAGTCGGTCAAATTCCACTGTCTTCCCATCCTATCATTAGCAGACATCGTAAATTGGTTATGCTACATGCCACCTTTTGACTTTTTTTTTGAGAAAACATAACTTAAATTTGTGAGACTTCTCAATGCTAGTCAAGAGTCAATAAGATTACAATGCTAGATTCCATTCTCACAGCTTTTCTCCAATGTTTTTACACAGTAAATATATCACTCACTTCTGATAATTAAACATTTGTTTCCCTTGAGCAGTGTTTAGCTCAATTACATCCTGAAGTTTTCTGAAAAAAATTGTCTGGAGAAAAAACAGATACATTTTGCACCCATAGAAACCATATCATTTTGACCCTGTGAAGCCGGTATAAAAATACGCAAGATATATGTGGTGCTATAAACTGATTATAAGACATACTATCACTAAACTTTGTTTTTATCATGAGTACACAAAATAAGTTGCCTTTCTTATAATGCCTTTGTGGATGGTTTTTTTGTAAACTGAATACTAAGACAGGATACAGTTGTACTTGTTGAACCTTTGTAGTATTACCCTTGTAAATTAGTGTAATATATCATGGAGTGTCCTCAAAATAAATTATATTATTGTTAGGCAATATACCGTTCACGGAGATTGTACTATTGTATTATTTCAATGAGACCCTGGTTGTTGAACTTGATGTTAAACAACTTTGATGCCGTACTATTTCAATAACACAAAGAGTTTTTGACACCAACCATTCATCAAATCATGTATCTAATAAATCAAATAAACAGACCTTGATCTGGGAAATCAGCCATTAGCCAAATATTTTTGAGGGCACAGTTAATCACTTTTGAAACATTCTGGGGTCTGTAAATGAAAGCCGTCATTCTGCTCACGAATTTCTTAGCTCTCAGTTAACCCTAAGTACGCAAACTCATGTGTAAATCAAAGCCTTAGTTAATTTTTGGTAAGCCCCTCAAATTTAAAGATAACTCAGACCCTGTCATTTAATATTAGTTATGTAAACCCTCAAGTCTTTATATCCAACGAAATATAAATATCAAATATAAATATAATATCAATTTTGCATAAAACAAAGTTATTAAACCATTGTATAGTAAGTTGGTGTGTAATTTACCCAAATTTTACAATAATTGAGACATTTTCATTAACATTTAATATCTGGGGGAATCTTCAATGCCAATTTAAAGACTAAATGCTTCTATTTACAAGCCAAAATTATTTAGTAATAAGTGTCGTTGTATTGTCAAAAAGGCCACTGCCGCAGTAGTTATCTCCCGCCTTAGAATCAGTAATAATGGAGAACTAAATGAGATATAATGCCTTTGTAGTGAGATAACCCCACTTGACATTGAAAAAGAGGTCAAAGGTAAAAGTCATCAGTTGAAAAGGTCCCAGGCCATGACTTTTTTTAAGTTGTTTTCACATTTAGAACCCCTAATGGCAATGATAAGAGAGATATAAGGCCTTTCTAATGGAATAATCCCATTTAACATTAAAAATGTGATATGACGGCCATTTTGTTTTCGAAACAAGACCAGATTATTATCAGGCTAACTTTCCTAGCCTTATATTTTTTGTGCAAATTTGATTAACCTAGCTGCGATATTTCATGTTTTAGAGCCATTTGGTGGCACTGTTTGGTGGCCATTTTGTTTTTCAAAATAAGGCCAAAATTTTTCTCAGACAAAGCATTTGCAGGCCAGGACTTTTCATGGTCTTTTTTTACATTCTAAAGCCATAGCACCAATAAAACGGGAGAAATAAGGACGTTTTAGTGTGATGACCCGATTTAACCTTGAAGCAGAGGTCAAAGATCAAATTCAACACCTGGAAAAGATTCCCAGGCCATGACTTCCTACAAGTTGTTTCGCATTCCAAATCTCTAGGAGCAATTTTAGGGTAGCTATAAGGCCTTTTTAACAGGATAACCCCGTTTGACATAAAACATGCGATATGGCGGCTATTTTCTTTTTTGAATTAAGCCAAAATTAGTATCAGGCTAGCTTTTCTAGCCATATAGCTTATGTGCAATTTGATGAAACTAGCTGGAATATTTCAAGATTTAGAGCACCTTTATCATTTTCAAACAATTAGCTATGGCGGCCATTTTGTTTTTTTTTCAAAATGAGGCTAAAATTTTGCACAGACAGGTTTTTATAGCCATAAAAATTCCCTGGAAATTGGTGAAGATATCTTTATAAATGAATGAGATATTAAGGTTTATGTAAAAACGTGACAAACGGACAGACTCATGGATGCACGCACGTATGAAAGGTGTTTTATAATCTCCCGACCATGACCTTCGGCCACAGGCGGAAGATAATAAGTACTAGTTAGTTTGCTATTTTACAAATGTTTCCATCTACAGGCCCTTGGTTTGTTAACAGTCCTTCCACTGTGAGTTACTTATGTTCCTCCACTTGAAGATCTCTGCAATTGTGGACCAATTTGATAAACAGATGTGGTGGTCTGACTGATGGATCTGTATTTAGTGCACTTGAGTTTGTCACTGTTGTTTCCCTCAAATGCATCCTATTTTGTGACCTTTGTGAGTCAGCTAGGTCAAGTTTCAGTAAATGTTTCAGTAAATGTTCACCTAAAAATGATGCTAGACCATCAAACATCTGCGAATTGGGTTGGGGTGGAGGTCAGAGCATTAATTATTCTTTGTTCAATGTACAATGAGGGTTTCTTGTTAGCTAGCTGATTTGTATTATACTTATTATGTCATTGTATAAAAAGTTTAACTTTATGTTATTATGTTATGATCCTAAAGGAAATATATGAAGTAACTGATGATGCCACATTAAATATTGGTGTTTAAGTAAATCCACAATTTTTTTATCTGTTCAACTTAGTTCAAGACATAGCTTTTATATCAACCAATTAAACAATATTTGTGATATATTATGTAATTTGTGTTTACATGTTTGTCAAGTATATTGAATAAATAACTTCTGAATTAACAAGAACAAGAAATGCTACTGATACATTTAATGAAGGTGTTGGTAAATCTGTAATTCATGTTTACATGTTGCAAAGTTTATTGAATAAATCATTTTTGTATCCTCAACAATAAACTATTGGTGAAATAAATTTGTCTTCTTAAACCAAATGAACAAACAGAAAAATCTGATAAAAATAAAATAGACTGGAAAATCATATTTAGGCATTTCACGAAATGCCTGGAGCTCAAAACCAAGCATTTTGCGAAATGCCTGGAAATTTTAGGCACTTCAAGAAATGCCTAAGTGAATCAGGGATTTCGCGAAATGCCTAAAAATTCCAGGCATTTCGTGAAATGCCTGATTACACAGTTTGCCTGTAACATATACATCATATTTATAGAAAACAGAGTTGTTGAAATTTTTGCAAAGCAAAAAAAATATGTTTTGTATGAAAGACACAAAGCACAGCGATGACAAAATTATTCAAGATATTACCTAGAAGACTTCAAGGGCCACAAGTGGTGAAGGTAAGATTGTGATATATTCAAATAGCAAAATATAATTCATTTTAAATATTACTTAGCAAATGAAGATGTGTTATTCATGTCACAATTGTTATCTCTGCGCCAGTGAATTCCTGAAGTGTTTCCCATACAAAACAAGGCCACAAGGTGTTTTGGTCCCCTAGCGAGAGCACAAAGCCATCTGAGACATGAGTAATGCACTAGAAGTTACGAAAGTCTCGTGACACAAAGAAATTCTAACTTAGATACATCCCACAGCTGGTCCCAAACTGAGACCCATCCAGGTACTAACATAGCCCATTGCTGCTTAACTTCACTGAGCAGGCAAATAGTCATCACTCTGTGACACAATTCATGAAAGTCTGATGCAAGAAGGACATATGTATGGGAAAAGCCAAAAGGACATGTATCCTTTTTACTATTGGAAAGCAAGAGAGGCAAATTCAGAATCCACAGATGGTGTCAATTTCATCAAAGTCTGGAGACAATAAAAAACTGATCTGTTGAAGCGTGAGCTCTAGCGAGGCTCGCACTTAACAAGGATATTTGGTACTTCAACCACCAGTTAATGTCTTGTCTGCCAATTGGTGAATTTAATAAGGTTGGATGTGAGTATGAGGTGTTAGGATAGGTCCTCAATAATCTCAGTACAAAGATCTATCTTATTTTGATATGCGTGTGCATTGTGACCCCCAACCATTGTCCTTCTTGTGGCGGATTATAATAGCACTAACATCCAGTAGATTCATGCATCATGTGTGTGCTATAATGTTTTCAGATAAATGGCTCACAAGTGTCGTGACAGATTGGAGTTTGAATATTTTCTCAAAAAAGTAAGTTGGCACATTGGCAGCTACCTCTGTTGAGGAGGTTATTGTGACGGGCAGATTTGAATGAAACTCTCAGTAATTGTCTATAATGACACGTCGGATGACCATCTGGATCTAAGAATTTTTAACTTTTAAAGTGTTTTTTATCATTACACTGGTAAACAATTCTGGAGCTGCTTGGCCTTGTCAGAGGTATGAGCTCTCTCAATGCCCTTGTTACTAAGGTTCTTCGACCGTTCAGTTGTATGAATGTGTGGTTCACTGGAACATAAAATTAACACTCATATTGAAAGGTCCAAAAACTTCTGAAATGTTTGTCAATTATAAATGTGGTTTTTAAATTTATGTTCCAAAATAAGTCTTTTGTATCCTGCCAACAAATATACATACAGTGTACTTGCTACAATCAGTTGATGATTATATTGTGTACTCAGAACAATCGTACATTTCAGAGCCTGTAACATCTGATTCTGTGAATATATGATTGTCTATTTGTCTATTTTCTGAAGAGATTGTATATATTTCACTGTACAGATTATTGCTGTGAATTCCGTTAAGATGAAACTAAGAAGCTAAATAACATTTTAAGGTACAAAGTATCATTATTCTTAAGTATTTTATGTAATTTGCATTTCATGACTTCTGTTCTGAACCTGGTCTGTTATAATGTTAACCTATGTTGTTTACCTAGTCGTGCTTCTAAAATGGGTTATTTGGCAATGATAGATATTTTATGGAATCAGCACCACAGTCTGCTGAGTTGTTACTTTGACCAGGCTACAGAAAGGAGGAAACTTCTTAAAATTGTTTTATTGTTCCATGTACCAGTCAGAAGCTAATGACACATATATTGTAAATTTCATACAACTATAACAACAATCTTACAATTGTTAACAATAAAGTTTATTTTGTTATATGACTCATATATTGGGAGTAATGGGCAGTAGCCTAGTTCACAAACTTTAAGCAACACTGTGGAGGACATAACTTATTTAAAATCATTGTAATATATTATCCATAATTTTTGCATATAAGCAAGAGTTTTCATAAATACAAAAATTACATAAGTCCGTGTCATATGTTCCTTGTAACGTTTAGGAAATGAAAAACAACTAGTGCAATGATTTCTACAATGATTTTTACACTGAATATTTTAGATTTTTATATAATCATTGAAACTTACCCTTTATGAAAAAAAGAAAATATCATGATGCTGTACTGAGCACGTGAATTGTCTATTTGATGTTGCAAGACTACAGGGGATTGTGTATAAGTCAGTAACACTCATTTGCTACGAATTACACAAACACCTACCAAACGTTAAGGTCAAACTTTGTGTTTAAAGGTCAAACTGCTGCTATTAACAGGACACTAAATATGTTTGTATGGCTCTCTGTACAAATCTTGCCACGACCCACAGAATGTACCCAGATCTTGCTGCCCGGTGTTGCTGATCCACTCACTGGCATATACTCTGTGTGTCCACATGTTTGAGCCTACTACAGACACAATGATCCGTGCAAGGATTCTTACACCAAATAGTTTAGGGTATTATATAATCATTGTTACTTGCTGTTGTAAAATAGCTAGAGATTATATATAAGTGAGTAATATTCAGATAAAACTAATATCTGTTGTCTACTGAGAAAATAAAATTGTGTGTTTTTGACAAAGCATCATTGTGTTTTAATGTCAAAGTTTTGACACCAAAAGAACACTAAATATGTTGGCTCCATTTTGTGCATAAATCTGCCCAGTTCCCACAGACTGTACCCAGATCTTGTTGTCCTGTGAACATTCAGCTATAGCTGATCCACTCACTGACATGTAGACTGAATTACTTGTTGATTGATCCCACAGATAGAACACCCTTAAGCCAGCTACTACAGCCTCCAATTTTAAGCTTGCGGTGTTGTATTCATCCACTTTAACAGATATTAGGTAGAGTCCAGTCACAGGACATGTGAACAATGACACAGTTGGGTCATAGTGGTCACCATAATTGATGTGAACTTTGTCAAACTTAACCACTGTGGAAGAACTGAAGGATTGGCTGCTTGTAGCTGAGGCTGTGAAAGCAACGGGTCTCTGAATTTCCTCTACATTTTCTGAAAGTTATCAAATGAAGCTGGTAAGTATAAACAATACGAAATCACCACACAGTTGTGACTTCTGCCAAAGGAGAACAATAAGTTTTCATACAAAGCTTGAAGATTCCTTTGGAAACTTAGAAGCTTTCAATTTAGCTCTTTTCAGAGAATTTGGCGCCCAAATAAATTCTTTACGAATGTACCATTACACGTTACATTAGTTTTATCACATAAAGCTTTTCTAGAAATGTTTGTTGAAATACAGACTGAGGTGTAGCCTTTTTCCTTCCATCTCTGTGATAAATATATTCTTTTGGGTGTTGCCATTGTAAAATTAATCATAGCATCAATGTTTGTAAGAAATACATCTGTAATACAAATTTCTTGTCAAGTAAGCAAACATGACTTGGGAACTGCATTGAACAGAACAGAACGCTACTGTTGGAAGTAATATAAACATAAGAAAACTAAAACATGAACAGGATTTGATGAAAAAGGTCACTGAGCCAAAATTATATATTGATAAGCCAAGGCAGTTTATTTCAAACACTAATAAATAGTTCATTTTAGAAATCATTTTCCTGTCTTATTTTCATTTGAAGAAAGAATATTGAAAAGATGGAATGAACAGATCTTTTTTCTCTTTCTTGCTTGTTTTGTCATTTTTATTCAGAAAAAAATACTTTATGCAATTAAACCATTGTCAATAAAGATCTGACATTTTACAGATTCATAAAGAACATAAAGATTTGATGTTGTACCTTTAAACGTCTGAAATCGATCTCTGGTTCTGTTGAGTTCCTTTTGAAGTGTAGCTACCACACCTTCTGTTTGTTTCAGACTCTGCTCTAGACTTATCTTAGATTCTGTCAGTCCAGAAATCTGGGTTGTAAACTGGTTCTTTATTGCATTTATTTCATCTTGCATAGCCTGCAACTGAGGGATCTGGAAATATAATGGTGATCTTCTTGTACACTGTACTAAACTGTTAATTGTATGGATATATCAACCCCACAAATCAATGGTTAGTATTATCTGCCACTGTGGCCTAGTGGGTAACACACTCGTCTAGGAACAGAGGACGTGGGTTCAATCCCAGGTACAGACAGATACATGGTGGCTCAGATGACCACTTAAAATGGCGTTCCTCTGCCATTGGGTCCTATCCCCAGTGGCAAGCTAAAGAACATCAAGGACTTTGATAAATGGTCATCCTTGAACCTCTGTCTTCCATTTAGGATAACGTCAATAATGTGAGAGTTGGGCTATACTTGTGCAGTCGAATGGGTCCTATAGCGCTTTGAGTCCTGGAGTACATGAAGATATTGCGTTGAGTATATAAATACAATACAATAAATGTATTGTCTCTGTATTTTGAGCAGCTGACTATTATAGAACAAAATTATGTGTCATCTTTCAAGCAGCCATACATTACCATACTGGTTCACCAAATATAATACATTAGCTTGATTATGTGTTGTCATAACCTTTGACTTGGGGAGTTGTGCATGCATAATACAAATACAAATTCTCTTTGTTTAATACTGGAAACGAGTGAGCTTTTTAGTATACACAAAGACAAACTAGAGATTATGTATTCCAAATAAAAGTATTTACAAGCAATATCTTGCATTTACTCTTCTTTTAGAGATATAAATATGTGATAAAATTCGATAATATATTTTACATACTTCAGGATTCTTCACAATGGCAGCAGCTTCTGATAATGCTGTCACAAACTTGCCCAACTCTCCAATATCCACCTCCTCATCTGAAGCTTTTGCTATGTGTTCCACCATCTTCAGAGAAATGTGTCCCAGGTTAGACAAAGGATCCAAGTGAGATGTGTGAACCTCTTTGGAATCATTCACTGGAACAGATAAGAGCTGCAGACTGAGACAATTCAATACATAGAGCCAAGTTAAAACCTGAAGAAATCCACCCATATTTAAATCTTACTGCATGTAGCTTAACATCAACTGTCATTTATGAGTGATTTTCTTTGTTTCTCTCCCCTTTTATATCACCCAGAAAATTCAGGAAGTAGTGAGACTGAATATATTTAACTATATTCTAAAACTATAGTTTAATCACATCACCAATATGTAAGTTTTCTTGTAAAAGCATTTTACCCCAATTCCACTTTCATGAACTTATATCTGGATTCTCTGATTACACACTCTTGAGTAAAATCAAGCAATCTTTTCAACTGAGAAAGTTGTGAGCCACACCCAGTGGTCATGGTAATGTGTCATGTTTAAAAGTTGTTTGTAAGTGAATATTTCCATCCCAGCGAGATTCACAACAAACCTTTTTGTTAAAAAGATGATCCTTTTCTTCTTTTCATGTACCACTAATATTGACTAATAACAACTGCTACCAAAGGGAAGAGATTGGTCGTGAACATAAATCACAGAAAAAGCAATTAGTTTGACCAGAGTACTTAGATTTGTGTTTCACATTAGAACATAACTCCAGAGTAAAGATTTTTTCTTTCTCACAACTCATTGATGGGACATCGCATAATTTTGAGTACTAACGACACTGCAATTTTTCTTCAGATTTGACTGCAAATTTGGTGCTGTTTTTTTCAAGTTTTACAAATGAAAAAAAAGTTTACAAAGTGTCATTGAAGTGAAGATACGGAAGTGATCAAAGATGCTTTTGTGACCAGTTACCAGGTTGATATGGATACCCCAATGCAGAGATCTCTGTTGCACAAACGCATTCATAGAAAACTAGCATCTTCCTTTGCCAGTTCAGTCTACTCAACTCCACCTGATTGGCTCTTCGCAGTACCAATTAATCAAGTGCTTGCAGGGCCAGCTATATTTTTCACTTATTTAGTTATATAGCTTTTGTTATTTATCTGCTGTTTTGTTCTTTCTACAAACGTGGACCCACATAAGTTTGTTGTCAGGATCAATCAGTATCAGCAAGACTATTGAACAAAAACCCCCTAAAAATTCACTTCCTCTACATCTGGGATGTCCTATGGCAATGTGATTTCAAAAACACATCTATGGATCTAAGGGACCTGTGGAACATACCTTCTGTTTTGAACCGTGGTTGGGCAGACCAAAGTTGCACCTTGCCATTCCTTTGTGACGGTCACACGTACTACTGGGATAACTTTCATAGTTATGCCTTTCCTAGACTGAAACTTTGTTGCAGTGATGGGTAAGTCTCCACAGTCACAAGATGTCTCAATGTGGTTGCCAACTTGAGGTCCAGTGGTGTACTTCTCAATTCAAGGTCACATCCTCTTAAGTAATTCTGAACTGATCAACAGGCAGTTCCTTTATAACTAGACATCCCAGCTTTTGATACCTGGCATAACGACTATCTTGTTTTGATCTACCTGAGTCTCTGAATCCTTGCTTGAAATAATGTCCCAAGGTAGTTCTTGGCTCTGTAAATATATCCATCCTGTATCAATTGATAATGTCATGTCGCCCATGAATGTATTCCAGCATGACTATCCTGATACAAATATAAAATAGTTATGACTGATAGTTATGACGTTTTGCTTGGAAGTAGGTGCTATGACTACTCTATTAGATTCATAAAGGTTGGTCGTAATATCGTGAGAGTAATACCATTATTTTTGTTTACCCAGGACAGGTTGAATGACTAATTCTTTCACTTGAGACATAATATGTTGTTTCCTTTTTCAAAAATTTCCAGTTTTCATCCAGCATTTTGACAGAATCTTGGTTTTATATTGTTAAAATTAAGAATGTAGAATTGGGGTATTAATTTTAAAATTGGAATTTATGTATTTCATTTTCATTTAGTTACTCTTAATTAATGTTTTACACCACTAATGCTAAATGTATAGTTATATTTAAATGAATTGTCACAAGCTTATTTTATTTTACAACATCATAAAATATCGACTTTTACATGTGCCAAAGGGTAAGCTTGTGAAATGTAAACTGGATAGATGAATACATAGCAGAGCAACAATATTACCTGTCATAGGTACTATTTTAGCACATTACTGTGTAACATAATGACTTGAAATGTAGAGAAATTAAAATGTGTTTCTGATACTGTAACACTAGCACTAGACGTCTGCATGTACTTCTTAAGTGATAAGAAATTTATCAAAAGTCAAATGTGGCTTGACAGGGCGTTCTGAGGAAAATCTCAGTTTACATATACGTTTTAAGAGTAGTATTACATGCTTATCTTTGGCATTTTAGTGTTTTAAGAAAAAAATTCCTGAACAAAAATAAATCATTTGTCCAACATTTTCAGTGATCACCTTACTGACAAACATTTGGATACAAAAAAAACATAGTTTTACTTTTTAGTTTTTAAGACACCCAGGCTAATTATAACTTATATAATAGTAACAACTATAATAAGTTAATATTAATTATTTTAAAAATTGAAAGCATTGGTTTAATGTCTTTAATTGTTAAAACGGCACTCTTTTTAAAAATACATTGACGTTCACAAATAATAAAACTGTTCTCAAATCTGTATTTTGGACTTGCTTAGGTCAGCAAATAAAGCCTTTCACATAATTTTATGGCAAATGTTTCTTATCAATAGAAATGATAAATTAAGAAAAAATATATATATATTTACATTAATCTTATCAATTCCAATTCCAATTCAACTTTTATAGCGCTTAATCTCTGTCGAAGTGACAGACTCTAAGGCGCAACATCATAAGCATAGTTTCAAAAATCATTGTCCTTGTCCATAGCTATGGTCGACATCACGGAGAACGCCATATGAGGTGGAAAATACTAAGGAGGATAAGCTTGGCAGAATAGGTATGCCTTAAGTTTTTTTCTGAAGGAAGCAATGGAAGTGGCAGATCTTACATTATCAGGGAGTTCATTCCATATTTTGGGAGCATCATATGCAAAGCTTAGACCAAACTGCTTTGTGGATTTGTAAATAGATGGTTGGTATTGAGGAACGTGTAGAATTATACCATCAGATTGACTCAACCGAGTATTATAGGCACATTGTCTAACTTTGAGAAATGGGCTGAAATATTTTGGACAGTTAGTATGTAGGTATTTATATACCAACAAGGCAGTCTTGAAGATGCAACGGTGCCTTATGGGTAGCCAATGAAGGGCTTTTCTTAGTGGAGTGGTGTGAGAAAGACATGTGGTTCTGCAAACAATTCTGGCCAGACTGTTTTGAATGCATTGTAGCTTGCGTAGGTTAGCAACATTTAGACCCCTAAACAAGGAGTTACAGTAGTCAAGCCTACTGCCCACAAGTGCGTTTGCAGCCGTAAGAGCAGCATCACGAGTCAAGTACTGTCGAATTTGTCTAAGATCCCTCATCTGGATGAAACATAGTTTACATACATTTTTAACATGTTTGGTGAAGGAAAAGTCTGAGTCAAACCAGACACCCAAATTCTTAATGGCATCTGAAGGTATCAGTGATTCACCCAATATATTTACTGGAAAGAATGGGTTAAACTTTTCTTGTTGAGACTTGGCACCAAATAAAATAAAGTCAGTCTTATCAGCACTCAGCTTTAGCTTGTTTGCACACAGCCATAGTTTGACATCTTCGAGGCACTTTCCTAGCCGATCGAAGGCAATTTTTGCATTTTTGTGTTTGAGGTGAATAAACAGCTGTGTGTCATCTGCATAAAAGTGAAAAATGGATCAATGAATCAATGGCTTGTGTTATTTGGTTGTTCTTCTGCCATCTTCGAATGACATCCTCAAATAACTACCTCTTCCAAGTGTGAGATAGTTTGAATCTTGCACAGCTCTAGTGCAAATTCTTTTCTGCCTGAAAACAACTGCTGACATCCTCCAACCCCCTACAAACATTTGCTGCTTGAGAGCAGAGAAATCCTTACCTATGGGTAATACTTGAATGTGCATAAACCCAATTCTTGATTTCTGATCTAGATTCAGACTGTCGTTTGGGAGGACTGATCCAATTGTGTTTGAGTTATTTGCACAGAAAAACAGACAAACAAATAAACTAAATGATTTACCAAACCCCCACCCTCCACTTTGCAAAAACCTTTACCCAAGATGGAATGTGTCCCTGATTGGTCTCTGATGTGATGAGCAATGACAAAGAAACTGCTCCCAAAGTGATTCTGTGAGGTTAGGAAGAGATTCCTGACAATCTGCAGTGTTTTAATATCAAGTGATCAAACTTTCTCAGGGACATAAAAAAATCTTAACTACGATAGTAACTTAATAAAGATGTATGGATGTGTTACCAACCTTCCCGAATGACACAGGGACACTGCTTCAATGGTGCTATTTGTGCACGGTTTGCTATTATCTGAAACAATCTGCAACATGCATGAAAGCCTTCTCAAATCACCTAAATAATTAAATTGTGATTAATATAGTCCAGATCGCTCCACCATTAAGCTGGAACTCGGACCTTTTCATTACTTGTTGTTTGGGAATAGCAGTCAGGAGAAAGAGCAGTTCAATAAACAGGAAACAGCATTCACAATAGCTTTATATTTTTCTATTGTATTGTATTAAGAGGAACGCCTGGGTTTGTTGCTACTTTCAAAAGTCTCCTGGTTTAGATTAAAAATCTTAAACAATTTATTTGCAAAGTTCCACCATCTCCCATAAATATCACAACTTAAGCAGTATCACACAGAAACTAGAAAGAACTTCTGGAACCCAGACCTCAGGTAGCACAGCAAAGTATCCCCATATTGTAATTTCAATTCAACCTCTTTAATAATTCTGTAAATGTCTCAGTATTTCTATGCATTGTACAAATATCCACCTGTTTCTTTTCTTTCTAGAACATTCTGGGCATTTCCTAGCTGTACATATGTTGCATGGGATGACCCCAATATTAGTGTAGAACTAGCCTTGCTGAAGGCTCAAGTTTCTTTGTAGTAAGGGAAAGTTTCCAGTTCAGATAATGGAGTTTCAGTTTCTATAATGTACTCATACATGTAATGACTCTTAAAGCAGCATACAGCAAAGAGAAAGAGCCTTGTAAACTTTGCTTGAAGTCAAATCCCTCCTGGCTGCACCTATCTATACATATTCTGTTTACTTTATATCCACAAGGGCCTAACACGAAAAGTCACGTGGTGAGTTATGTGGCCTTTTATCTCTACATACCCAGATCACAGAAAATGTGTAATATAACACCTTGTAAAGTGTACTTGACTTCACAGTATTGCAATAAAACTGATGCTGATTTTTTGTGGTATAAATTCTTGATAAACTTGATTCTGCTTTTCTGTGGTCTAAATTATTTTATAAACTTTGTGAAATGTTTACTCTGAAATGTTTTCTTTTTAGAAAATATTAATGAAATACCCATTTATTCCTATGGATACTATATTGAACAAGATCTGACAAGTATGTGTTACACCAATAACCTACTTTTCCAAAGTTGTATTATACAGAAAAAATAGGTATCAATGGAAATTGAACATATGATTTATGAATATAGACACCTCACATAGGAAAGTTTAATATGCCTTAACCTGTGTCATAAGTGATATAACAACATTGCTTAGTTATTTCAACAAGCAAGTAAATTTGCTACTTCTCACTGACTCTGGTCCACCAGTTCAGGTGTTTTTTGTTTTGTAAATTATTTTCACTCTTCATTTTCATCTCCTGAAGGCTGTGATAGAAATCTAATTCATCACAGTGCAACCAAGTATTGGTTTTAAGTTTTATATGAATAATAAAGTATAAAGGGTATTATCATAATCTGAAGGCCAAAGATAAGTAAAAATAAATAAACTAGAAATTAGACATGGAGTGCAGACCTCCACCAATGGTGTTTTGAAAACATTTACAATTTTTATATCCAGAATATGATCCAAACTTTCTGAAATGTAACAACTACATATCCATATAAAATTAAGAAAAAACTGTTCATTATTTTTGAGTCACTGTGAACACAGAGTAAGGGGGATGTTCCACTGGAGCCAACCCTACAATCGACCCTATGACTCCATAGAGTCAGTAAGCTGAGTCAGGAATAGGGGACAAAATCCAGAAAAAAGCGTGGGCAAATTTGCTTCGGTTTAACCTGCCCGACTAGACATAATACATCCTGGCTGGCCTGAATTCAGATCCTGACTTGACCTGGGATTAGGGTGCTTTTCTCCACAACAGACAAGTTGTAGGTCATTGTGACAAGCTGTAGTTGAAAAAGACAGGGATTTTTTTATTGTGTAACCAAATAAAACACTTCTTCAGGTTTCTTAATATTTTACAGCACACATGTTTACTTTTTTAGGTGGGTTGCATGTAACCAACCCACCTATTAGATTGATGTGTCCGACGTCCATCTATTGGGTCAACATTTTTGTTTCTGGACTCAAATTCAAAAATGCTTTGTCTAATCGAATTCAAACTTGACAGGGAGATGGATAACATCATAGCTAAGTTGCTTTTGAAATTGATGTAATTCCATCCGTTCGCTTGTTCATCAACATTTCCATTTCCGGACTCTAACTAGAAAACACTTTGTCCAATCAAATTCAAACTTGACAGGGATAGATCACCATCATAGCTAAGTTACTTACAAAACTGGTGTAATTTCGTCTGTTCATTTGTCTGTTTTTTGTCTGTTTGTCTGTCCGTCAACATTTTTATATCAGGACTCTAACTCAAAAACGCTTTGTCTAATCAAATTCAAAATTGACGGTGAGATAGATCACCATCATAGCTAAGTTGCTTTTGAAATTGGTGTAATTCCCTCTGTTTTTTGTCTGTTTTTGTCCATTTTGTCGGTCAACATTTCTGTTTCCGGACTCTAACTCGAAAATGGTTTGTCCAATCGAATTCAAACTTGACAGGGAGATAGATCATCATCATAGCTAAGTTGCTTTCAACATTGGTGTAATTCTGTCCATTTGTTTGTCCATTTTTTGTCCGTTTATCTGTGGGTCAAAATTTTGGTTTCTGGGCTCTAACTCAAAACCCCTTTGTCTAATCGAATTCAAACGTTTCCAAATTTAACTACAGCAATCGCTAACCCTGTTGCTGCCTGTGCAACCCACCTTTTGGGGCATCTCTTACCCGCTTGTTTGCCTGTTAACTTCAAGATTATGATTACATGCACTCTTTTTTTTCATTCATAACATATTTTTACGGCAATGATAAAAGCCTAATGACAAAAACAAGTCTGTTTCACAATAGTATAAGACTTGAAGTGATAAGGACAAGACTGGAATTGATTAGAACAAGACTGGAAGTGATAACACAAGACTGGAAGTGATTAGGACAAGTTGGTTTCCAGGTGGGCAGAGTCATGATTGGGATCAAGAATCAGGAAGGGTAAAAAATACAGTGAGTGAAATATCATACATGTTTCATAGTTTGCCGAACCACTACAAGCCAGGAAACTACAACTGACCATAACTTGAAAAATTCTCATTTACGAACAAGACGGCCCCTGTGGAACACCCCTATAACTGACAGACAAACAAACATAACCTCCTAATGCAGGAAAGTATACATAAATGCCCTTGTAAAATATGAAATACATATTATAAAACAGTCCTGTGTATTTTACCAACTCTTAATTACCCATTCCAATTACCCAACATAGTTGGATAACAGAGGTTCAACTCTAAATTTAGTTGCAAATTTCATATTTTGAAACATTGTTTTGTTTCTAAAGAAATCTATTGGTTTCAGATACTGTCAGTGTAAATTGGTCTTAAGATTTCCCTTAGATTAAGTGTCTGTTTGAAATAAGATTAAATGTGTGTGTTTGAAATTGGCCTCCTCTCAGTATTGTGTGATTAACACATTGACTTGATGTCTAAGACAGAGTTGAAATAATTTATCACAGTGAAATAAATTTTGACAGTAAACTAAGCAGGTTACAGAAGGAAAATCATCTCTAATTAATGAAATATTTTGCTTTTGAAAATAGATATGAGGTGAGGTGAGAGAGCAGCAAGATCATTGAAAAACCTTTTATCTGTGAATGACACTTTAGGTGGGTTACCTGCAGCAGTATACATTATAGAGTACATAGATGCCTTGCTGTGCATGTCATAAAACACACATATGGTTTAAGTCAACTTTAGTTTGGGGGAATGCTTCCCTTGGAAGACAGCCTGTCAATCATTTAGTAATCATGTTAATGGGGGATTGCAAAGCTGAACTGTCTCTGCAAAGTTTACAAGGCTCTCTGTCTGATAGGTTTCTAACTCATAACCTGTATGAGTGCTGTATGAATACTGAATATCAGTGTGCATGTTTGAGAAAGATATCATACAAACTAGAGCCTTAGGCAAGGCTAGTGTAGAACTGGAGAGTTGCAGTTGTCCTTGAAGTTGCTATTCATAAATGTAGATTTATTTATCTGGTTGTGAAGTGGATACAAACTGCTTGTTTCTGTGGAAAACTTCTAACTGGAAAGAAGCGAATTTAGAGTCCGGATACACTAGACAGTGGATTCCTGGACAGGGAATGTTGCTCATATCTCTGTCTAACAATGGAGATGTTCCGACATACTCAAAATCCGCTGGAATCCAAAAAAGGGCTTCTAAAACTTGAAATGGTCTCTGGATCATGGTATCCAGAATTTTGCTTGGTTCCCAATTAAACTTAGATATATACTAGACATTATTTGTTGGTATTGTCTTGGAAATTATATTTGGAAGGAATCTCACTTTTAATATTGAAGACATTTATACATAAGCTGGACATGGCTTTATCTAGCAATGACAAAAAGAACCTTCAAAAAATGTCTAGATCCAGAAAGTGGGCCAGATCACAACAAAATTTAAATAGTCTGTTCCTTGTGCCACTGTAAAATCCGTCCATAACTTTTTGTCTTAATTTCAAGCAGACCGGCAAACAAACGAATAAATCCTAGCAAAAGCATATCAACCTTGGTAGGAGGTAAACACTTACAGAATTTAAAAAAATTACTGTTTACTTCTTCACACTGCTTCAAATCCAGTATTTGCATTTCCATGTGGCTCTTCCTATGTAAAATAGGGGGCTCGGTGGTGTAGCGGTTAGAATTCTCGCCTCCAACCTCTGAGGCCACCGGATCTTGGGCCGGGCGCTTCATGTTGGAAAGTTGGTAGTTACTTGCCGATGCCCGGTGATGTACACTGCAGTATGCACTGGTTTCCTCCACCTGTAAACTACCCGTCACAATATCACTCTGGCTGTTGAACGCGATGTAAAACAGCAAATAAATCTAAATCCTAGGTAAAATATGTTATAATAGCACTTAAAGACACGGTATTTAGTAGCCTTGCTGAAGGCTCAAATTTCTTTGTAGTAAGGGAAACTTTTCAGTTCAGATAATGGAGTTTCAGTTTCTATAATGTACTCATACATGTAATGACTCTTAGAGCAGCATACAGCAAAGTGAAAGAGCCTTATAAACTTTGCTTGAAATCAAATCCCTCCTGGCTCAACCTATCTATACATATTATGTTTACTTTATATCCACAAGGGCCTAACACGAAAAGTCAACGTGGTGAGTTATGTGACCTTTTATCTCCACATACCCAGATCACAGCAAATGTGTAATATAACACCTTGTAAAGTGCACTTGGCTTCACAGTATTGCAATAAAATTGATGCTGCTTTTTTGTGGTATATATTCTTGATAAACTTGATTCTGCTTTTCTGTGGTCTAAATTATTTTATAAACTTTGTGAAATGTTTACTCTGAAATATTTTCTTTTTAGAAAATATTAATGAAATACCCATCTATTCCTGTGAATACTATATTGAACAAGATCTTACAAATACGTTTCACACCAACAACCAACTTTTCCAAAGTTGTATTATACAGAAAAAAATAGGTATCAATGGAAATTGAATATATGATTTATGAATATAGACACCTCACATAGGAAAGTTTAATATGCCTTAAACTGTGTCATAAGTGATATAACAACATTGCTTAGTTATTTCAACAAGCAAGTAAATTTGCTACTTCTCACTGACTCTGGTCCACCAGTTGAGAATTTTTTTTGTTTTGTAAATTATTTTCACTCTTTATTTTCATCTCCTGACGGCTGTGATAGAAATCTAATTCATCACAGTGCAACCAAGTATTGGTTTTAAGTTTTATATGAATAATAAAGTACAAAGGGTATTATAATAATGTGAAGGCCAAAGATAAGTAAAAATAGATAAACTAGAAAGTACACATGGAGTGCAGACCTCCACCAATGGTGTTTCTAAAAAATTTACAATTTTCTCAAATGTAACAACTACATATCCATATAAAATGAAGAAAGCACTATTCATTATTTTGAGTCACTGTGAACACAGAGTAAGAGGGATGTTCCACTGGAGCCAACCCTACAATCGACCCTATGACTCCATAGAGTCAGTAAGCTGAGTCAGGGATCGGGGACAAAAATCCAGAAAAAAGCGTGGGAAAAATGTGGGTCGGTTTAACCTTCCCAACCAGACATAATACATCCTGGCTGGTCTGAAATCAGATCCTGACCTGACCTGGGATTAGGGTGCTTTTCTCCACAACAGACAGGTACAACAGACAAGTTGTAGGTCATTGTGACAAGCTGTAGTTGAAAAAGACAGAGAATTTTTTTATTGTGTAATCAAATAAAACACTTCTTCAGGTTTCTTAATATTTTACAGCACACATGTTCACTTCTTTAGGTGGGTTGCATGTAACCAACCCGCCTATTAGATTGATGTGTCTGACGTCCATCTATTGGGTCAACATTTTTGTTTCTGCACTCTAATTCGAAAACGCTTTGTCTAATCGAATTCAAACTTGACAGGGAGATGGATAACATCATAGCTAAGTTGCTTTTGAAATTGGTGTAATTCCCTCTGTTTCTTTGTCCGTTTCGTTTTGTCCGTCAACATTTCTGTTTCCGGACTCTAACTCGAAAATGCTTTGTTCAATCGAATTCAAACTTGACAGGGAGATAGATCACCATCATAGCTAAGTTGCCTTCAAAATTGGTGTAATTCTATCCATTTGTTTGTCCGTTTTTTTGTCCATTTATCTGTGGGTCAAAATTTTGGTTTCTGGACTCTAACTCAAAAACCCTTTGTCTAATCGAATTCAAACGTTTCCAAATTTAACTACAGCAATCGCTAACCTTGTTGCTGCCTGTGCAACCCACCTTTTGGGGCATCTCTTACCCTCTTGTTTGCCTGTTAACTTTAAGATTATGATTACATGCACCTTTTTTTTCTCATTCGTAACATATTTTTACTGCACAATTTACTGGAAATAGACTGCAAATGATAAAGGCCTAATGACAAAAACAAGTCCGTTTCATCATAGGATAAGACTTGAAGTGATAAGGACAAGACTGGAATTGATTAGAACAAGACTGGAAGTGATAACACAAGACTGGAAGTGATTAGGACAAGTCGGTTTCCAGGTGGGCAGAGTCATGATTGGGATCAAGAATCAGGAAGGGTGAAAAATACAGTGAGTGAAATATCATACATGTTTCATTGTTTGCCGAACCACTACAAGCCAGGAAACTACAACTGACCATAACTTGAAAAATCCTCATTTACGAACAAGACGTCTCCTGTGGAACACCCCTATAACTGACAGACAGACAAACATAACCTCCTAATGCAGGAAAATATACATAAATGCCCTTGTTAAATATGAAATACATAATATGAAACAGTCCTGTGTATTTTACCAACTCTTAATTACCCATTCTGTTTTACAAACCTTCTGTCATCCAAAAAATTAACTCTCTCAACATAGTTGGATAACAGAGGTTCAACTCTAAATTTAGTTGCAAATTTCATATTTTTGGCACATTGTTTTGTTTCTAAAGAAATCTGTTTTTAGATCTGGTTTCAGATACTGTCAGTGTAAATTGGTCTTAAGATTTCCCTTAGATTAAGTGTCTGTTTGAAATAAGATTAAATGTGTGTGTTTGAAATTGGCCTCCTCTCAGTATTGTGTGATTAACACATTGACTTGATGTCTAAGACAGAGTTGAAATAATTTATCACAGTGAAATAAATTTTGACAGTAAACTAAGCAGGTTAGACAAGGAAAATCATCTATAATTAGTGATATATTTTGCTTTTGAAAATACATATGTGGTGAGACGAGAGAGCAGCAAGATCATTGAAAAACCTTTTATCTGTGAATGACACTTTAGGTGGGTTAACCGCAGCAGTATACATTGTAGAGTACACGCATACAGGTTTATGCTGTAGACTGAGGATGCTGGTTTTTTACTATCCAACTGAGGACATCTTTATTTTTGTGTTTAAACATTAGATTTTGATTGATATGCATAAAATAAATTATTTTATATCATCCCATGTATTTAAATCTGAGAAAAACTTATTTTCTAGAAGATGTTTTTTTACAAGACAAGTGAGGACACACTTAGTTGTATGTTTACTATCCAACTGAGGACCATAAGTATGTAGGAATTAATGCATATGACTGAGGACGCACATTTCAAAACTGATCGGTCAAACTGAGGACACACTTAGTTGAACTCTTACCAGCAAACTGAGGACGCACAGGTAGAGGACTTAACACACATGATAGAGGACACACACTGTATGTATAATCCGTCAAACTGAAGACACACTAAGTTATATATTTAATAGCAAAGTGAGGACACACAAGTACAGGAATTAATACCCATGATAGAGGACACACGCTTTATACATGATCTATCAGACTGAGGACACACTTAGTTATGTATTACAGCCAACTGAGGACTCACAAGTATAGGAATTAATAAATACGATAAAGGACACACATGTATTCTGCCAATCTGAGGACACACTATATGGTACATTTGCCACCAAACTGAGGACACACATACATGAATTAATCTATATGACAGAGGACATACATTTGCAAGATGATCTGTCAAATAATCAATGATCTTAACAATATCACTGATTAAATTTACTTGATAAAATTTGTAGTTTATAACATATGCCACTGTTTATTTGAAATCAATTACAAACTAGATGAATGCTTTTGCTAACAAAAGCGAAGCGTCCCTGAGAGTTTAAAATGCCTTGTGGTGTTAATAAGCATGCTGTAAAGCTAAGAATGCACAAAGCTGCACCATACTGTTACATAAACCAACCCCCTTAGTGATATCATGACAAGGAAAATCCTACAAAGGTCTTCTTTAATTAACATTAAACAAGCGTTGTAGACATAGACAAGCTGGAGAAAGTGTTGTACATTGGATGTACAACATTGGATGTAACTTTAGTAAATTTTGTGTAAATGCTACAAAGCATTTCAGTCACAAGTATTGATAACTTCATATATAATCATGTGTGCAAGTATGTATTGCTATTTAGATTGTCCACATGGTTTTGCAATCAGTTTTAATACATTGTGAAAGCATAAAAGCAACAATAAAGGCAAAAGCTATTTCATGACCCCAGTTTGACCCATACATGGGGGTCAGGAGGTAAAACTAACCGGCTATTTAGACTGTCCAGATATGATTTCCCAATACCTCTTAATACATTCCAAAGCTATAAAAGCAACAATGAAGGAGATATCAGGTAAAAACTCCACAACAGCTATTTTTTTAATCCCATACAGGGGGGATCGGGGGATAAAAGTGACCGGCTATTTAGATTCTCCACATATGCTTTCCCATTACCTCTTAATACATTCCAAAGCAATAAAAGCTACGATAAAGAAGATATAAGGCAAAAACTCCAAAGCAGCTATTTATGACCCCAGTTTGGCCCATAGGGGGGGGTCGGAGGATAAAAGTGACCGGCTATTTAGATTCTCTACATATGCTTTCTCATTACCTCTTAATACATTCCAAAGCTATAAAAGCAACGATAAAGGAGATATAAGGCAAAAATTCCAAAGCAGCTGTTTATGACCCCAGTTTGGCCCATAAGGGGGGATCAGGGGGTAAAACTGACCGGCTATTTAGACTCTCTACATGTGCTTTCCCAATACCTCTTAATACATTCCGAAGCTATAAAAGCAACAATAAAGGAGAGATAAGGCAAAAACTCAAAATCAGCTATTTTATGACCCCAGTTTGACCCATAAGGTGGGGTTAGGGGGTAAAACTGACCAGCTATTTAGACTCTCCACATATGCTTTCCGAATACATCTTAATACATTCTGAAGCTATAAAAGCAACAATAAAGGAGATATAAGGCAAAAAATCAAAATCAGCTATTTTATGACCCCAGTTTGACCCATAGGGGGGTCGGGGGGTAAAACTGACCGGCTATTTAGACTCTCCACATGTGCTTTCCCAATACCTCTTAATACATTCTGAAGCTATAAAAGCAACAATAAAGGAGATATAAGGCAAAAACTCAAAATCAGCTATTTTATGACCCCAGTTTGACTAATAAGGGGGGGGCCGTGGGGTAAAACTGACCAGCTATTTAGACTCTCCACATATGGTTTCCTATTACCTCCCAATACATTTTATGGCTCTAAATGCAATACTTAAGAAGATAATAGGGGGTTTGACCTAAATTTAAGGCTCTCAGATTGGAAGATGTGAGAAAATCACCCATAAATGAGACATTTTTCAAGGAATTGCTCCCAAAATCTAATCAGCTCGCGTTTTCGATAGTATGAACAGGTGTGTCAAATTATAAGGCTGTGTAGCAAGTAGTTTTTCCTGAACTGCGATGACGGGGGGGTGTACTTAAAAAAATTGTTTTTGATCATGTGACCTTCATAAAGGTCAAAGGTCAAATTTAAGCATGCAGAAAAATTTTCCCACGCCTAAGGTATATAACTGCCAAATATGGTTTGAAACCTTCTAATAATAAGGGAGATATTCAAGGGAGACCATAATGCGGCAGCGGCGGTGGTGGCGGCGGTGGCAAGGAAACTGAGGTGAAAACAAAGAAGCATCCTTTCAGGGACGCTTAAATATACAAGGCCACTGCCACAGCAGTTATCTCCCACCTTAGACTCAGTAATAATAGAGAACTAAAGGAAATATAAGGCCTTTGTAGTAGGATAACCCCACTTGACATTGAAAAAGGGTCAAAGGTAAAACTCAGCAGTTTGAAAAGTCTCAGGCCATGACTTCCTTTAAGTTGTTTTCACATTTGGAGCCCCTAGTAGCAATGATAAGGGAGATATAAGGCCTTTTTAATAGGATGATCCCATTTAACATTAAACATCTGATATGATGGGTATTTTATTTTCGAAACTAGGCCAAATTACTCTAAGGCTAACTTTCCTAGCCTTATATCTTTTGTGCAAATTTGATCAACCTAGCTGTGAATACTTCCATTTTTATAGCATCTTAATGATTTTGAAATAATTGGCTATGGTGGCCATTTTGTTTTTTAAAATAAGGCCAAAATTTTTCTCAGGCAAAATATTTGCAGGCCAGGGGCCGGTTTCATGAAGCCTCCTTTGTTTTTTCCTTCCTTAAAGTAAAGGAAGGGGGATTTCTAACCTTTGGCAAGACTTCCCTTAAATCCTGTTTCACAAAGCCTCCTTTATTCCACCTTACCAAAGATTTTTTCCTTAAAACAAAGGAAGGGTGATTCCCTGTACAACCACACTGCTTGGAATTTCCCCTCCATTACATGTATAACCTTCACACAATTTATTTTAAATGCTAAGAGAGTAAATTGCATTTTTGCATTTTAATTATTTTGAACTTGTTCAATGAGGTACATTTTCATTTTCAGATACATTATGTGCATTTTTAGTTCTTTTGGGAGTTGTTTCCAAAACCTATAACCATACTAATGTTTTTCTTTCACTGTAGGTACATGTGTACTTGTGGACTTATTTTGTACCTAAATTACCTAATGGAGGCAATGTCCTTATTGTAAGTTTTTTGAACAGTAAATTTAGATTTAGATTTATTTGTTGTCTTACGTCACATTTAACAGCCAGGGTCATATTGCGACGGGTAGTTTACAGGTGGAGGAAACCAGTGGATACTGCACTGTAAACCACCGGGCATCAGCAAGTAAATACCAACTTTCCAACATGAAGCGCCCGGCCCGAGATTCGAACCGGCGGCCTCAGAGGTTGGAGGCGAGAACTCTAACCGCTACACCACCGAGCCCCCTTTAAGATCAGTAAATCTATATTTTACTATATTTTAATAAATTTTGTAAAATGCTGATTGGTTGTGAATATATTTTGCAAATTAATACAGTAGGTCACGTGACAATTTTTACCCAAAGTAAGGGAGGGGGCCTTTTATATTCAAGGAAACTCCATGAATATGTTTCTCACTTCAAAAGTTTGAACATCAATTTTTCAAGAATTTAAACAACCAAATTGTATGAAATAAACAGCAAAACATTGTTTGTGGATGTAGGTTTGACAATAATGTTTCAAGTTCTATATATTTAGGTAGATTCACCTTAAAATGTTCATTAAAGTTAATAAAAACTTCCTTAAATCTAAGGTAGGTCCTTAGCTTCCTTGAAATTCAAGGGAGTTTTTAAGGTCTCCTTTAAGGAAGGAGGCTTTGTGAAACTGAGATTTTTTAAAGGAGGGAGAAAGTCAAGGAAATCCTAGAATTTAAGGTGACCTTTATCTTAAGGAGGCTTCGTGAAACTGGCCCCAGGACTTTTCATGGTCTATCTTTACATTCTAAAGCCATAGCACCAATAAAAGGGAGAAATAAGGGTGTTTTAGTGTGATGACCCGATTTAACCTTGAAGCAGGGGTCAAAGGTCAAATTCAACACCTGGAAAAGATTCCCAGGCCATGACTTCCTACAAGTTGTTTTCACATTCCGAACCTCTAGGAGTAATTTTAGGGGAGATATAAGGCCTTTTTAATAGGATAACCCCGTTTAACATAAAACATGCAATATGGCGGCCATTTTGTTTTTTGAACTAGGCTAAAATTACTATCAGGCTCGCTTTTCTAGCCATATAGCTTTTGTGCAAATTTGATGAAACTAGCTGGAATATTTCAAGATTTAGAACATCTTTATGATTTTCAAACAATTCGCGATGGCAGCCATTTTGTTTTTCAAAATGAGGCTAAAATTTTGCACAGACAGGTTTTCATAGCCATAAACATTCCCTGCAAATTTGGTGAAGATATCTTTATAAATGAATGAGATATTAAGGTTTATGCAAAAATGTGATGAACAGACAGACGGACGGACTCACAGACGCACATACGGAAGGCGTAATGTAATCTCTCCTCGGCCGCAGGCGGGAGATAAAAATAGTTTGGGATTTATCTTACAAAATAGAGAGCACAAAATTGTTAATTTATCAGAGCAAATGTGAGAAACACATTTCAGGATCAGTAAGATCAAATAGTGGATGCAGAATTTCTGTATAATAATAAAATATCAAATAGAGATATATAATAACAAGAGTGTCCACGCATTTTATTCAATGTACATCATCCAATAGACTAGAGATTGCACCCCGGACTGGACATGGTTGAAGCGTGACATACAGAGTATTATGGTTGACACAAATATACCCATCTGGGGAGGGGACATAAGTGTTTATGGGAGCAACTTGTAATGACACTAAGTAAGCAATATGTTTCGAGATATAAGAACTTTTGGAGTGGTCCAAGGTCAAATCTGACCACATAAAAAGTTTGCCGGCCCATGATTTCTTGTAGGTTGGTTTACCATCCCAAACCTGTATGACCAATAATAAGCGAGTTATGAGAACTTATTTTAAGGTGTGACCGTCCTAAATCCAAAGTATCCCGGACTTTCGTCCGGGGATACAAATTATGCACAGCTTCTGATGAATCATGTCATATAGAGGACACACTTGATTAATACTAATACTTAATTTTATATAGTGGACAGACCGTTTAAGGTTTATCATATCATATGGAGGACATATTTTTAAGATATGTAGTATCAAATAGAGGACACAGAGTTTTGGATTTATCACAACAAATAGAGGACACATACTAATGAATGTGTAGCATCAAATAGAGGACGTATAGTTAGTGATTTATTTGGGCCAAAAGGGGACACACACTATGAAATAGGGGACACACAGTTTGAGATATATTATGGTAAAGAGAGGATGCACAGTTTTGGATTTGTCATGGCAATTCCAGGACACACACTTTATGCCAGAAGTAGTATTACAGAACCGACAACTTGAGATTTATTATAGCCAACAGAGGACACACAGTTTCTAAAATATTTTTTCGGTAAAATAGAAGACCCACAATGTATTATATCTTCTATCAAATGGAGGATATTGGTTTGGGGTTTATAGCAATGAAGAAATACAGTTTATTAGACTCATCAAATGCAGAACACAAGGTTAGTTAAAATGTTAAAGTTGGGACATTGAAAAAAAGTAGGACCGATAATAAGCGAGTTATAAGCACTTTTAAGTTTGGCTATCCTCGTTTAACCTTGAAGGAGGGGTCCAAGGTCAGACAACATCAGAAGATTCGTAGCACATGATTTGCTGTAGGTTGGTTTCACATTGTAAACCTCTAGGACCAATAATACGGGGCACTTTTAAAGTCCACTATGTGGGTTACTTCGACACTCCATGGATGACCTTGAATTAAGAGCTTCAAGGTCAAATGTGTGCAAGGTTGTAGAGGACATGTATATCTGTTATACATATCACCTATGAAGAGATTCAACCTTCTACCTATGAGAAACAGCCAGTAGAAAAATGTAGATCATTTTCAAAGAAATGCCCGCGGCGGCCATCTTGTTTTTCAGAATGAGGATATTGTCAGTCCCAGAGAAGCTTACCCCCCAATGAAGATGTCCTGCAAATTTGGTGAACTTAGCTGGTGTAGTTTTCCTATTAGAGCGTTAATGCCGAAAATCTCTCTAGGTGCGGGGGCGGAGGCGTAGCAAACGCTAAACCAAAGTATCCACCGGATGCCTCCGGTGGATACAATTATCTGGCAGACCGGATCCAGATGGTCCAGACAGTGATCCAGATCACTCCCAAAACCTAATCACTTGTTCCTTGTCCCATTTAGGACATTTCTTGAAAATTTCGTTAAAATCCATCCATAACTTTTTGAGCTATCTGACTTTAAAATTACATTTCATGGATGCAGAAGATTCAGAGAGTGATCCAGATCATTACCAAAATTTAATCATTTCTTCCTGTTACCTTTTCAGACATATCCTTAAAATTTCATCAAAAGCCGTACATAAGTTTTTGAGTTATCTTGTTCACAAACAAACGAACGGAGAGACAACCGGACAGACAAACCCAGGCGAAAACATAACCTCCTTGGCGGAGGTAATCAGAAATCAAATGATAGGATTATCTGATTATATTTCTGATAAAAACACATTTAAGGTCACTCAAATAATTGTTTTTCATTAAGAATTTGATTTAAATAACCTACACAAAGGAGTATTCCTACTTCATCTTAATTATGGAAAAGCCACATAACTGACAAAAACATATTCAACTCTTTCTTGTGTTAAGTTATTTTACTTTTGCATAGCCCATATTCTTGTTATTTCTGTCTCCCTGTCTTTTTAAAAAACTTAGCAAATTCACAAATATGTCATTTTATTCCTTGATTGAATTGGTATGGAATTACCTACATTATAGAGCATCCATCAATTTTAAATGAAACAAGTATTAATATTTGTCATTTTCATCACATACTCAATACTAAAGGCCAATTTATATTTTGAAAGAATAAATCTGCTTAATTAGTTTAATTATTTTTATTAATTTATATATCAATTCTAACCACTAAAACGAAGATAAATTAGGCATATATCTATTGTGATATCTTACCACATAGCTGTTTTTTTTCTTACCACATAGCTGGTATTTAAGACATGTAGTCTACAATCTGTTTTTAATCATTTATTACTAAAAAATTTTAAAAAACAAGTTTTGGAACAATAATTATGAGATCAATATACTAACTTTAGTTGTCCCTCATATAAATATATAGCAATATCTCTGTGCATTATCTAGAGATGAAAAATTCAAAATATCCAATTTAAGCACACAGTTGGCATTTTAATAACAATATGAGGACATAGGTGTCCAAGTATTAACCTGTATAACTGAGGACATCACTAGAATTCTGTGCAGGAATTTTTATGTATAACTGAGGACATGGACGGTACTTGGATTTTTATGGAGGAACTGAGGACATGGAGTGCATGGAGAATATTAACGGCGTTTAATAAATTCCTATAACTCCATACATATGTGCTAGGTGTTTTACAGTCTAATTGAGGACATATCTCAGAATTCAATGAAAAGTTGAGAAAAGATTATTTAGTGTATACTTATTGGATTTTCTAACAAGATTCTAACTGAGGACGTCCTCGGTTGGCAGTGCGTCCTCGGTTAGAAGGTGTGCAACCAGGGTCATGTCCTCAGTTTAAATGCGTAAACAAGAACACAGATGCCTTGCTGTGCATGTCATAAAACACACATATGGTTTCAGTCAACTTTAGTTTGGGGAATGCTTCCCTTGGAAGACAGCCTGTCAATCATTTAGTAGTCATGGTAATGGGGGATTGCAAACCTGAACCGTCTGCAAAGTTTACAAGGCTCTCTGTCTGATAAGCTTCTAAGTCATAACCTGTATGAGTGCTGTATGAATATTGAATATCAGTGTGCATGTTTAAAAAAGGATATCATACAAATTAGAGCCTTAGGCAAGGTTAGGTATTTAGTACAATCTTCTATACCCTTTGACACTATTAATAAGGTTTTGTGTGAGCTAGAGGTTTAAAAACAGATTAACAAGCATTGTGGAAAATCAAGTAAAATACATGTGCACATTTTGATTCCAGCCGATAGCTACCTTTCAGCAGCGCTCTCTTACATTTGAAGTAGGTCCTCAGTGGCCCAGTGGTCAGCAAATTTGGAATCTGATCACAGGCTGTCCCCTTTCTGTGGGTTGGATTTTCACGAGTAACTTTGCTGAGGACCTGTTCCAATAAGACCCTAGCCGTTGAACAGAACAGAAACCCCTAACCGTGAACTTCTTGTGTTTGAAATAAACAGGACTGCTGAACAAGGTTTATCTCAGCAGATAATTGTCCAGTCGATAGGGTACAGTCGATCCATTCATTTTCATCTGTTACTTCAATAATAAAAACAGTTAGTCTCACAATGTGTTGCAAAAAGGAGATAGATATTTTATATAAATATTCATGATACTTCCGGTTTTATTTGCTACTTCATTTGTATATTTTAATTATGATTATAACACAGGTATTTATTTTAACAGGGTTTCACTGAAATGAACAGTAAAACCAACTAATAAGCATACAGTGTTAAAGTAGCAGAACTGCAGAAGTCACAAATGATCACGCATTTCATCTTATTAAATATATTTTAATTAGCGCAAGTGAAAATATCACCACACAAATACTGGACACAAGTTATTCTTTCTTTTTTAGACTTTTGCGTTTCTTAATCCCGGCCCAAGACAACCTCAACAGAGCAACATCAGAAACGTATTCAGTAATAATTATTCTGTAGACAGCGCCAGCTCAAAAGCACAGAGATTATGAACACTTTGATCACAAAAAAATATAACAAAATACTATGAAATACCGAATGATCGTTTTGATCTCTAAAACTTTCTTTCCTATAATTTTTCATGACATTTATCTTAAAGACATCGTAGCAGAAGTCACAGCATAATTTGAATTAATTGGGTGGTTTTACTGGCTGGATGACTGTTCCTCTATGTACATATGTAGTGGCTGATTTTATTGGATAATGGCCGTGCTTACTTTTCTGAAGAATTTGTCATCTGATTTCCAGATGAAGAAGTAGTTTTGCAACAACACATCAAATTGTTGGATTTGTCACAACATTGGCAAAACTGAATTATGGACATGCACCCTTAAGGTGTAGCTTTAGCTGACTCCTGGAATCTGGTAATATCGAAGGCTAGTTAAGTTGGCTGGGGCTAATTTCACAAAAGGACTTAGCCTAGACTTAAATTCCAGATTTTGCTCTTAGACTTAGCAGATTGCAGAAGGTAGTAATGCCTAAGCCTTGGCAAAGTCTTGGGCTTGGGTGAACAGGAAGCAAAATTGGACAATCATCTGTTTCAAGGTCAAGTTGTGGTATCATACTTAACAGGGGCTTACATCTCCCATAATATTGGTCCAGCTGCTTTGAAATGTGAAAACAACTTACAGATAGTCTTTGACAAGTGTCAAAATTACCTTTGGCCCCCACTTCAAGGTCAGGTGTGATCGTCATGCTAAATAGGCCTTATATCTCACTTGTTATTGGTCCTATGGACATGAGATGTGAAAACAACTTTTGGACATCACTTGAAAACTGACCTCTTGCTAATTTGGCATCCTAAGAGAAAAGCCTTCCACTAAATCCTGGGGGTGGAAAATTGGCCTCTCAAAAATTTTATTTGAATGGGAAATTGCTATAAATATTTAAAGTTCAGTGTGATTAAGTGATCCCATTAGAAAGGTTACATTACACCTGCTTTTTCTTAATATCCAGGGAGAGGAAATAACTATTGCGACTGCACACTTATGACGGTGTATATTTTAATCAAAATATATCCCTAATGTTGCACTTAAAACAAGTATAACTAGAGATTGCGTCTTGATGCAGTGTATCCCCGGACGGGACATGGTTGAATCGTGACATACAGAGTATTATGGTTGACACAAATATACCCCTGTGCTGAGAGGGCATAAATGTTTATGGGAACAACTTGTACTGACACTAAGTAAACAAAATGTTTGCTTAATGAAAGGTACAAATGTAACTAGACATAGCGCATTGGAGAACCAATGTAAATTGTATCCACCAGAAAGAAAACTCGTCAATCAACCATCACTTAACCTTGAAGGAGGAGCCAAAGGTAAAATCTGACCACATCAAAAGATTCTTAGCCAATTATTTTACATGGGTTGGTGTGACATTGCAAACCTCTAGGACCAATAATAAGTGAGTTATATCCTTGTTTGATCTTGAAAGAGGGGCCAAAGCTCAAATCTGATCACATCAAAAGATTCCTAGTGCATGATTTCCTATAGGATACTTTCACATTACAAACCTCTAGGACCAAGAAAAGGCGATTTATAAGCACTTTAGATTTTGCTATCCTCGTTGGAAGGGCCCAAGGTCAAATCTGACCACATCAAAAGATTCCCAGCCCATGATTTCCTATAAGTTGGTTTCACATTGCAAACCTCTAGGACCAATAATAAGCGAGATATAAGCACTTTTAAGTTTGGGTATCCTTGTTTGACCTTGAAGTAGGGGTCCAAAGTCAAATCTCAAATCATAAAAAGATTCCCAGCCCATAATTTCCTGGAAGTTGGTTTGACATCCCAGACCTGTACGACAAATAATAAGTGAGTTATGAGCACTTTTAAGTTTGGCTATCCTCGTTTGACCTTGAAGGAGAGGTCCAAGGTCAAATCTGACCACAACGAAAGATTCCCAGCCCATGATTTCCTGTAGGTTGGTTTACCATCCCAAACCTCTAGTACCAATAAAAAGTGAGTTATAAGGACTTTTATATTTGGCTATCCTCGTTTGACCTTGAAGGAGGGGTCCAAGGTCAAATCTGACCACATCAAAAGATTCTTAGTCCATGATTTCCTGTAAGTTGGTTTGCCATCCCAAACCTCTAGGACCAAACATAAGTGAGTTCTAAGCACTTTTAAGTTTGGCTACCCTCGTTTTACCTTGAAGGAGGGGTCCAAGGTCAAATCCGATCACACCAAAAGATTCCCAGCCCATGATTTCCTATAGGTTGGTTTACCATCCCAAACCCTCTAGGACCAATAATAAGGGAGATATAAGCACTTTTCATGACTGACAAAAAACGCACGTGGCGGCCATCTTGTTTTTTAAAATGAGGCCGAAAATATTTCCAGTCAAGATTTTGTAATGTGAAACATATTCGGCGAATTTGAGATATCTACCAATAATACCCTTTGCTCTAGAGGGCCAACAAAAGTCCTTGCTTTAAGTCGAATAAACGTCCCTGGTGGCCATCTTGATTTTCAAAATGAGACCAAAAATATTCCCAGATAAGATTTTATGGTTATGAATATATTCTGCAAATTGGAGAAGGCTAGGTATAATATATTCTTTGTTAGAGCGGTAACAGCCAATAATAAAGAGGTATATGGCCTCATAGTCTAAGGTACCATTTTTTAGTTATTTTAGCAGGCCTTGAAAACAATAGCCAAGGTCAACAAACTGGATGCTGGTACTCCATCATGTACTCAATCTCCAAAACCATTTTTAATAGTTTCCATGCAATATAGTCAGCACTAAGTGTGAAAATATCTCCAAAAAAGCTTTGAAGAGCTTCAAGGTCAAATTTCTGCATGCTTACAGAGGACATATATGTATTATATATACCACCCATAGGATGATGTAACTTTCTGTATATGAGAACTGGGCCAAAATGTGAAAAAATGGCCAAAATCTGACCTTTAAGAGGCCACTAGTGACCGTGAAATTGAAGGTCAAGGTCACAAAACAACAGCGTTCGTGGCATTTCCCATATATACCGATGTACCAAATTTGAAAAGTCTAACTAAAAAATATTTTTTAAGCTATCGCGTCCAAAAGGAAATCTCTGCGGCCGCGGCGTGACCGTACTGAATCCTAAGTATCCCCAACTTTCGTCCGGGGATACAATAAAGATTTAGTGTCAAGGTGGTGCAAAATTATGGTGATGGAAAATTACATGTGAGAAATATACATGAAATGTATGTAATATGGGAGAAAACTGAATTTTTGTTTGTTCAAAAAAAAATTCTCATAATTTTCTGAATAGTGCAACGGCCGGAATATATTGTTTGACAAATTTGAGTAAACAACCACAACTCCCTGGCTTGACACAATTTGGCACATGCATTAATTTGGCACATGAATAATTTACACAATAAAGTCAACATTAACAATTGGAATCACCATGTATATAGTTCAAGATGCATTTTACAAACCAAAGTGCAAAAATGGACAGTCCAAATGTCATAAAGGGGGCAGTATCCATGTTAACATCAATAGGGCCGACAAATAGGTGAACTAACAGACCCAATTATAATATTCTCCCATTCGCAAGGGACATGGATAATAAAACATTTCTGTTCCAATTGTGTCCCTTATTAAGGGGGAGAAATAATTGAATTGATAGAGTGATAATATAAGGGCACCTTAGTGAATAATTTGATTTAGATTTATTTTTGTTTTACATCATGGTCAACAGCCAGGGTCATACTGCCGACGGGTTTTTTTTCCAGTCGGAGGAACCAGTACATACTACCTCATCAAGATTCTGCACTGTAAAACACTGGGCATCGGCAAGTAACTACCAATTTTCCAACATAAAGTGCCCAGCCGCAATTCGATCCGGCAACCTCAGCCGGCCAACGTCCAAGAAACATAGATGTTTAGTATTGACTGGATCCCCGTGGAGGCAGGGTGGGACTTTTTTCAGTTTCACATGGTAAGCTTGTAGCTTATAAAAGCTACATTTCAGAAATTAAAATTTTGAATTTTATTGTGCTACAATAGCTTACCATGTGGAACTGAATGCTGAATCCAACCGTCCGGCGAAGGGATTACAGCTGAGACTGGAAGTATAGAGAATTTTTCTTGGATTAGAATAAATGAATAAATAAATAATTGGGAAAAAAAACAGTTTAAGTCCCGCTTACAGAGCCCAAATTCTGAAAATCGGACCTGTAAGAAGCCAAAAACCAAAGATTAATGAGTGACAGTACCAATACTGTCTGGATGTTTTGCTAGAAGGGTTAAGGGCAGCCGTGCTCACTTATTCTAATTCTAATTCTAATTGGACTTTTATAGCGCTTAATCTCTGTCATAAAGACAGACTCTAAGGCGCATCACACGAAAAACATTGTTCAATATTCATAAACCAGAGACATTGCAGGGGTCAGCACCACGGAAAAAGCAGGAGGAGATTGGAAATTCAGGGTGGATATGCTTTTCCAAAGAGGTATGACTTCAGCTTTGACCTGAAGGAGGCAAGTGAGTTTGCAGAACGGACCTCGTCAGGAAGATCATTCCAAATCATAGGTGCATCATACGCAAAACTGAGTCCAAAATGCTTTTGAGACTTGAAAACTGAAGCAAAGTGGCGAACCTCAAGAAACATGCCATCAGATTGACTTTGATGAGTGTTATATGCACTATGTCTGGGTATGAGAAAGGGTTCAAAGTATTTGGGGTTACCACTGTGTAGGAACTTATAAACAAGCACGGCAGTCTTAAAGATAGAACGGTACTTAATCGGCAACCAATGTAGTGCTTTTCTAACTGGAGTGATGTGTGAATACTTGGTGGTGTTGGCAACAATTCTGGCAAGACTGTTCTGAACACATTGAAGTTTGCGCAGATCCAGAGCTGAGAGACCTCTGAACAGAGAGTTACAATAATCAAGACGACTTCCGACCAGAGCATTGGCAGCCATGAGGGCAGCTTCATGTGTCAGATGTCCTCGGAGTCACTTAAGATCACGGACACTAGCAAAACAAGCCTTGCAGACTTTCATAACATGGCAAGAGAATGAGAAATCTGAATCAAACCAGACACCAAGGTTCCTAACTGCATCTACTGGTGATATAAGATTACCGAGTATATTGACTGGGAAGGAGTGATTAAGTTTTTCATGCTGAGACTTAGAGCCAAACACAATGAATTCGGTCTTATCAGGATTTAGCTTAAGCTTATTTGTAGAGAGCCATCTCTGAACGTCTTCAAGGCAACGTGACCGTTTATCAAGGGCTGAGGAAGCATTTTTATGTGTGAGATGCACATACAATTGTGTGTCATCAGCATAGAACTGGAAACTAATATCAGGATGATTCTGTATGACGTTACTCAGCGGAGTGGTATAGAGTGAAAAAAGGATTGGCCCCAGAACAGAGCCTTGAGGCACACCATACAATAACTTTTTGGCATCAGATAAAATTGACCCTATCATAATGCACTGTACACGGTCTGAGAGATAAGACTTGAACCAGTTGAGGACAACCCCGCTGACACCAAACCAGGAGCTGAGAGAATCAAGGAGCGTATCATGATCAGTAGTATCAAACGCTGCTGATTGATCCAAGAGAACGATAGCAGTAGCCTCACCTTTAGCAAAAGCCAGATGAACATCATTCTTAATTGTAAAGCAATGCAGATTCAGTTGAGTGACCTAGTTTATAGGCAGACTGCCTGACATTCTCCAGTCCGTTCACACTAACATGGTCATTCAATTGAGAAGCAACAACACATTCAACAAGTTTCAATATGAAGCCCAGCCCTGAAACAGGCCTGTAGTTTTTTAAGTCATTTGGTGGTAGTGAAGACTTTTTAATCAATGGGGTTACAATAGCCTTCCTAAACTCATCAGGTACAACACCTTCTGACAATGAGCAGTTAACAAGCCTGGTAATAGAGGGCAGTAAAATATCTATACACCCCTTAACAAGAAATGTGGGCCATGGGCCACTTATGCGAGTATAGCCCCCAGGGGCATCAGTGTGATGAATATCAGCCCTCAGCTTGAATCTCATTAACTTGCAACCCGAAAATATGAGATTATGGTACACTGAAAGACTTAATACATTTAACAGTTAAATAGAGTAATGATAAATAAGAGACCTTACCATAACATCCTGAGGAGGTAACCAATATCTAGACCCTGGGATTAGACTCCTGAAGACTTGGCTGCAGCGGATGTGCCTCTTTTCTTTCCGATGATGAGCAGTCTGAGGGGAAGGGTCTAGGACTTGTTGTGCCGCTACTACTGGTCCCAGATACATATTGTTGTTGTCTGACCAAGTAAGGTCTTTTAGATAAAAATTTGTAAACGTGTTGTGAGCTTTCCAGTGACAAGCTTGCATGATTTGGTCCACCGATACCCCACCGTAAAAGGCCTTAGAGGCCACGAAGGCCCTAATATCATGCACTTTGACTTGGACCAAGTAGGATAGTTTGTTTAAGCCAAGAAGAGACAGTAACGGGTATGATGTCTGAGGTATGTTCTTTCTTAAAGGAAATCGAGAGAAGGGATCGAGACCCTCTTAGGTCTTTGGTTCGATCCAAATAGTACCTCAGGGCCCGTACCGAACACAAGGGCCTGTCTTCTTTGAATTGTCTATCTACAATGGTAGTTAGAGCAGGAATAGTCACCGGAGACACACTTTGAGAACCTTCTCTTACTAGTTGTTTTTTGGCTATGAAATCTGAAGAGGGGAACAAAGCAACCTTTTCACATTAGCCTAGATTTAATACTTCATTTGCAACCCAGACATGGATTTTGCTGCGGCACTTGTCGGAGGCCAAAGCTAGCAAGAAAGCAGTTATGTTGTTTTTTTTTATTCCTGGGTGGCTCGAGCAATCACGGGACTATATTGCTGGAAAAAGAGATAGGGTACAGGTACAGGGGTGGGAGAACTAAATAGGTCATTTACGGTATAGCTTTGCAATCTACGTGACCTTTATCTACAACTGGCATGGCCGAATTATGGTTTGGATGTTTTGAATATTACCCATGCACAGTGGCAATACATTCAATGAATGTTGATATGTGGTGTTGGGGCAAAGCCTGTGGCTCACTTGATGAAATTCCATCTGCTACAATGGGAAGTTGCAATAGTAAAACTCTTAATGAATTGCTATATGAATTTAACAGTGCTTAATCTGCATCAAAAGACAGACCCAGAGGTGCAACAAGATTTTAAAGGCAAGGTCGATACAGCAAGGTCAAAGGTCAAATCAAGGTCACACCATGAAGTTACACACCTATAACCCACAACAAATGTCCCTACCAAGTATCAAGTTTATACACCTTATGATTTCTGTCTGGACAAGATATAGGTCAAGGTCACAACGGCAAGGTTAAAGGTCAAATCAAGGTCACACCAAGACATTGCACAGCTACAACTCCCCACAACTGCCCTTACCAAGTATCAACATCCTACACCTTACGGTCTCTGAGATATGGCCTGGACAGGATTTTATAGGTCAAGGTCACTACAGCAAGGTCAAAAGTGAAATCAAGGTCACACTATGACGTAGCACACATACACCTCCATACAACTATCCCTACCAAGTATCAACTTCTTGCACTTTATGGTCTCTGAGATATAACCCAGACAAGTTTTGTAGGTCAAGGTCACTATGGCAAGGCCAAAGGTCAAATCAAGGTCACATCATGACGTAGCACACATACACCCCCCAACCAATGTCACTACCAAGTATCAACTTGATACACCTTAGGGTTTCCAAGATATAGCCCGGACAGGATTTTATAGATTAAGGTCACTACAACAAGGTCAAAGGACAAATCAAGGTCACACCATGATGTTGCACACCTACACCCCCAACCAATGTCCCTACCAAGTATCAAGTTCCTACACCTTAAAGTTTCCGAGATATAGCCCGGAGAAGATTTTCAATCTAAAGGTCACTACAGCAAGGTCAAAGGTCAAATAAAGGTCACACCATGACGTTGCACACCTACACCCCAACCAAGTATCAACTTCCTACATCTTATGGTTTCTGAGATACAGCCCGGAAAAACTTTTACCCCGACAGCCCTTAAGGACTGTGAGGTAAAAAGGGTCATAATGTACATTTTGCCTCTCTTAATCTAGGATTGGATCTGTACATCCTGAACAATATGAAAACAACACAAAGAACACTGTATGTTTAATTTATTCCTTTTAGAAAACTGCTTTAGGAAATATCACCAAATTCACCTCATTAAACCAATTTTTTCATCCAAATTTTTCCATCTCGAAAACACTTTTCATGATGACCACATACAAGAATACACAAACAATTCATCTCGATCAACAACTAAAAAGGAATGTATTTTAAGTAGTCAATAACTGAAAGAGACCATAAAAATACCTCAACTAATCAAGGACTTCCAGATAAGTGGGTAAATTTTAATGGATAACTAGAAATAGGACGCCCTGTTAAAAGTAGCTGCAACATATGAAAAGAAACAGGACAGCATAGAAGAACACACATTATCATGTGTAATGTCCACCCCATGAACGTTTTGCAACAATTGTACAGTAGTCTTCCAAGACCCTCTTTCATTTGTAAAATATATCAATGATGCTTAAATATTTATCAGTATACATGCAAATTATTTCGGCTTCATGCCTTTTTGCATTGGTTCAAAATTTGCTCAAACTCACTCTGTCTCTAAAGGTTTTTGAGATAACAACATTTTTGATATCTGATAAAATTGAAGATGGTGGGCGAAATTTGAGAAATTTGACATTTTTCAGAGGCAATATACCAAAATATTAATGTCCAAATAACCAAAAGTTAGCTTGAAATTGCTCTATTCTTTACGGTTTTCAAGATAAACGACATTTTCAATTTCTGAGAAAATTCTGGAAATTCAACTTTTTTCACATGCACTATATCTAAGGTCTCTAGTACCCAGAGGTCAACATAGCTCGAATCAGTTTATCTCAAAGGGTTTTTGAGATAAATGACATTTTCAATTTCCGCCAAAATTCAAGATGGCAGCCAAAATCTTGTTCCCAATATTAACTGCGTTTTTGCATTTTACGCAGAAATAAAAAATAAAGTGATTTTTGTGAATGTCACCAGTACACTCTGCAGATACCCTGTAGGTTAAAAATTTCATCAAAATCGCCCTATCTCTAACTGTTTCCAAGGTAAATGTGTTTTTGCGTTTTTCAAGATGTCTGCCAAAAATGGCGTGAATGTGAGACTCCACAGAAAACCTGCAGGTCAGAAATTTTGTCGAAATCACTCTATCTCAAACGGTTTCCCAGATAAATGTGTTTTGCGTTTTATGCAGAAATTCAAGATGGCCACCAAAAAATAGCGGGAAAGTGATTTTTGCTAAATGTCACCAGTACACTCTGCGGGTCCAAAATTTTGGCGAAACCGCTCGATCTCGCACCGTTTTAGAGATAAATGTGCTTTAAGCAGAAATTCAAGATGGCTGCCAGATGTGGTAGGAAAGCAATTTTTGTGAAAAGTCGCCAGTACACTCTGCAGTAACCCTGCAGGTCCAAAATATCGTCGAAACTGTTCTATCTCATAGCGTTTCCGAGACAAATGTGCTTTTGTGTTTTACACATAAATTCAAGATGGCCACTAAAAGTGGCTGGAAATTGATTTGCTTGTTCTGTGCATTGAAAATATTATTCGCAGGCGTACATGGGCAATAACTTGTAAATGGCAATGGTTTTCACGAGATATTATTATGTATGTAAAAATGATTTTTGCTCAATATGGAGTAAAGATGTGACATATTTTAATATAACCAAAATTTGTACAAAATATAAATATGATTTGCAGATTTTGTTTATTTCTACCAAAACGAAACGATATTCCACATACCGGTGACAACACTGGTTTAAGGAGATTTTGGAAAAAATTCGAAAATTCATAATGGCCGCCATTTTGGGGGAGAGGAATATTTTTTTGAAGATTGGCAAGAGAATATTTCCAAGATAACCTGTGAAAAAAACATTGTTTCATTAAAATTCTATCTCACACGGTTAAGGAGATACAAGCAGTTTTGTGTTTTACTCATTAAGAAAATTGCTAATGCTTAATTAATCATCAATAACTCAGTCATTTCTTGACCTATCCCCGCCAAAATTTAATGTCGCCCAGATCTTTATATGAGGAAGGTATTTGTTAAATTTCAGGTGGATAGATATAATGTATCGTAAGTTATGATCCAGACAAGGACATCCTTCCAAAAAACGCATTTTTGGTCATGTGACTTCTCTGGTTGGTGAAAATGTCATCTCAGCATATTCAGAAAAATTTCCCAGGGCTACTGCATACACCTGCCGAATATGAAAAGAATCCGCCTTATGGCTGCGAAGCTATATTGCGAAAAGAAAATGCAGATCCAGCAGATCCGCTTCTCCCATATACAAACAAGTAGTCACAGCCTGTTAAATCAAGGGAGCAAAATGCACTTAAACTTTACAAGGGCACCAAGTTAACGGTAAATTTCAACAGAAAAGGCCCTTTAAGGCACTGATATTTACTTCTACTTAAAAGTCAATTCAATTAAACAAACTTCTACTCAGAATCTCAGAGGGAACTACTTTATACACTAGTTTCTGGACTGCGGCAAAATTTTCCTTCGACAACATCTGAGTGTGACTTAACACTAACCATACCCATGAATAAAGACACTACTCTTCGTAATTTGGCACACAACTTAAATTGGCACAAAACTGAAGTTATGAGTTCAATCAGTAGCCAGTTACAATAAATGATACAAAAAACAGATTACTATAAGCTGTATGTTGATTGTTCTTATGCTGATCTGGGCTGCAAATTTGATTTAGAGGTTGTCTTATTGCCCCCTTAAAAATCATCTTAAGACCTTTGGATAATTAATTGAATTATGTTTCAAGCCCATCTGCAAGTTACACCAGCATTAATGCATAATTTAATCAAAATGAATCAATGTTCAATCACACAAAGGAAACTGACATAATAATTTTGTGCTCGAGTACTGCTTATTTACACAGACAAGTACCAACAAACACCATATATACTCATAAATATAGCGATATAACATTAATTTGTATACATATATATATTATACAAGACGCTTGCTGCAATTAAATGAAGGCTTTCTGAAAAGCTGAACACAACAGTGACAAAATAAAGTGCAGTGCACCAAACATTACAATCTATTAGAACACTTTCAATGGAAGCAAAAATGTAAATAGGATTCTATCTTGAACGATAAATGTGCGTTTCTGAGAGATGATGGTTGGGTGAATGTCTTGTTACAAACACAAAAAATACGATTTTTCAACAAATCAAATAGCGCAAAAAAAGGTATCACTTTCACTGGAACTTTAGAGCTTTTGCGCTGTGTGATGCATGCAGCTCATGGCCTTGTGAGATGATGCTCTGATTCTTTGCTGCAGATGTTCGTATAGTTTCTATCCAGTATGGTTCAGTGTGTCAGTTTTGAGGAAACATAAATGGCTGAATAACTCTACAGCTGTAAGAGTTCTCACTGGTGTGTACCTGTGTGTGGGATTTCAGGTTCCCTGAATTTGTGACACCTTTGCCAACATACTTACAAATACATGAGTTCTGAGATGTTGCCATATTTTTGGCACTTATAGTTCTCTCTAATATGCACGATCATGCACTACTTTAGACCAGAACAAATACAAAGGATTTGCCACTGTTGACAAATGACAGTTGTATGTTTTTTCTCATATATGCGTGCACATTTGCTACCATACATAAGACGGTTCAAAGGATCTATCAAACTCCTAACAGTGGTGTGTGAACATGTGCAAAGGAAGATATTTTACACTGTTGACAGAGGTAGAGCTATTCTTCTGTATTGTATGACCATGTGATGCTTTAAATAAAAAGATTTTGCGAAGGATTTGTCACACACTGGACATATTTCAGGAAGAAGGCAGTTTGCCAGATTTTAGGAACTGTGTGTAATTAGTAGTAGTTTGTTTCTTTTACAGGACAGTTTGGGGTGAACTATGACTATAGTAGTGTGTTGATGTACTGCCAGGGTGAAACCTGCAGGTATTGTTATTTTTAGTTGGGGTGTCATTGTTGATGGAATGTTGACTATAGATCTATGGTTCAGTGCATTCTTTTCATTTCAGTTCTAGATGTCAGATTTGTGAGAAATCAATTGGATAAAACCCACATGAGGTACTGAACTTGTGCTTAGCAATAGATGAACTAATGTGGTAGATACACTGTATAGGTTCTAGATGCTAAGGGTGATACACATGCGGCAGGTTTCCTGATGTTCTCCAGCATATTTTTCTATAACTGATATTTCTGCATATGATGTTCCTGTTTTAATTATTATTGTTTTATCTGATATCAAGTAACTATTTAGTGTGAATATTAAACTGTTATTAAACATGTAAACATACAAACTTTAAGTGTGCCAATTCAGCCCCAACTTTGTTGGTAAAACTTGTATATTTGTAAATAAATATTGTTGACTTGTTAACCCACGTTTTCATTAGTAATTTCCTGACTTGTATAAGGCCAACCTGACTACTAGCACGCTACATAAAGTCCTTATTTTCGCCCACCTTAAAAGACTAAAAACAATACTTTAAAATATAGTTTCCCATTTAAAAGTGACGATTTTGTAGATCTATATGTATATTTTTTACCAAAATTAAGTATGATGTGTATTATGCAAGAAAATGTCCATTATTTTGCATTTTTCATCATGTCAAATTCACTTCCTGGTTCAGATCTATGGAGATTTGTTTATCCACATACATTTTCAACGAACAGAACTCCAAGAGTCATCTGGAAGATGAAGCTTCCTTCGTTTGTAAGTGTAGTCTTATCACAACTCCACTCACAGTTCTAACGTTTGTATAATCCAAGATAAACAAAAATCATAAAAATGAAAATACAACTGTACTGTAACGTATGTTGAAGTTGTATTGAATTAGTAAACGAAGCAGTTTGTAATCCTTGTCCTCTCAGTCCACTCTCTTAGTGCAGATGCATGTGTTTATACTTTTTGTTTACAGAGTACAGTAACATCAGTTTACACACCACAAAAACCCATCCCACATCACACTAGTTCACCATTAGCTCGAATTTACCTTCATCAACTTAACAATAGGGCTAATGCAAGTGGGGAGGTCAATTCAAGATACTTTTATACCTCTGAAATGTGTCGTTTAATCGGAAATTAAACGAACTTACCTTGTAAGTGAAGTTTGATTGTGATTCACACACGGCAACAAAGTAATTACTTGAGATGCAGGCCTGCTTATCACTCGGTGTTCCACGACGGAGGCCACAAATCAGAGACATTTTGCAAAGGGTAGGTGATCACGAGGTGGGCAATTAATTACTTTGTTGCTCACTAAACGTAGAAAGAATCCCATCCAAGTTTGATACCTATGCATCCTTTGTCATAAAATGTGACCATAAATTGAGAAGTCAACTAAAGAAGCCAGAAAAGTGGGATAGTGGAATCTTACTTCGTGGTTATTATATGAAACTGTCGATACTTAGCCATTTATTTTCCTTCCTTTTTTCATTATGTCAACTACCTCAAAAAATGAAAGGCCTTGTGATGCCATAAGAATTGTATCTTTTAACTGCAAATCGCTTAAAAATTCTGTAACTGCAATCCCAGATCTTTGTACAAACAACGATATTGTCCTACTTCAGGAAACATGGTTAACAAAACAAGACCTACATTTATTAAAATCATTGGATCCAGACTTTAATGGTGAAGGAATCTCAAGTATCAATCTATGAAATTGACCACTAATTGGTAGACCATATGGGGGTCTTGCAATACTCCGGAGGAAATCATGGGGCAATATTGCAAATTTTTTCTATTTAATGATGATCATGTTGTTGGGTTGGAGAGTGAATATAACAGAAATGGTAATCTTCTGCTACTTAACTGCTATCTACCTGAACATTTTTATCAGTGTCTTTGACAATATTGCCTCAATTATTAATAGATGCTGCCACCATGTTATTGCTATGGGGGACTTTAATGCTGATTGCATCAGCCTCGACCCCAAACAAAAAAGTCCGAGGCAAAATTGATTTGGCAAAATCTTAAGGAACTTTTATGAGGATGAAAACCTTAAGTGTGATGTTCATTTCCAGGAGAAACATAGTGGGTTTTTTTACACTTAATCAGTACCTGTGTTCGGATCACCTTCCAATGTGCGTAATATGAACATGTAAAACTGGTTAAACAAAATATGTTCTAGCACCTCATTAAGTTTAAACTGAAAATCATTACAGAACAAAGATATTAATCAATATCTGATAAATACTGCCCATTTACTTGATAGTATCAGACTTTCAGCTGCAATCCACTGCCAAAATCACAATTGTACTAATCAGAAACACAAACAGGAAATTGCCACACTTTACCAGATCATAACAGACTGTCTGCAATGGGCCAGTGCAAACTTCATAAAACAAAGGAACTTAGGTGAATATCAAATTCCAGGCTGGAACTCAATGTGCAAAGAGGCTCATGACAATTATAGGAATAATTACACTATGTGGATAGACAAAAACAAGCCTAAGCATAATATTTTATTTGATCTTTATGAAAAGTCATGTTCCCAGTTTAAATACACCTTAAGAGCCTGTAAACAAAATAAAGAACAGCTTATAGCTGACAATATTACATCAGATCTGAGTAAAAATGACTGTACCAAGTTCTGGAATAAAGTCAAATCAATAAACAAGTGTGGTAACTCTACTGCTGCAAATATAAATGGTGTGTCTGGAACCAAGAACATTGCTAACATGTGGAAAGATCGTTACAGTAATCTACTAAACTCTTGTGCAACTACAGAAGAAATGAAAAGAGATGTGGAGATGTTAACATCTGTTGATCAAGAGTTCCATAACGATATGAGTGTAACCACTGAAGAATTGGAGCATGCCATAAAAGCCCTAAAATCTGGAAAATCTCCTGATCATGATAATCTAAGCAGTGAACATTTTCAGCATGCCTTATATAAGCTTATTGTCATCCTGTCAATATGTATCACATGTATGTTCATTCATAATTATGTACTAGATGAAGCATAAAGACAGTGATCTTACCTTTAGTGAAAAACAATGCAGGGAATATAGCTGATGCAAACAACTATAGAACTATCTCGCTAACTACTGTTGCATCAAAGCTAAGTTAGCTTATAATACTAATAGATATAAAAGTATCTTCATCAGTTGTGATAACCAATTTGGCTTCAAAAAGAATCTATCTACGGATATGTGAATCTTCTCCGTTAAACAAATTGTCCATTACTATGTCAGAAAATCAAGTCCAGTGTATGTATTTTTTATAGATGCATGTTAAGCATTTGACAAGGTGAATCATTACAAATTGTTTGGGAAAATGTTAAAATGTGATTTTTATTGTGTTACAATAGCTTATCATGTAGAACTGAATGCTTACTCGGATGGCCGCAGGCATCATGTCCAACATCCAAGAAAAAGGATGCATAATACTGGCAGGATGCCCCCACACCGGGGGTCCTGGTAATGATGTAGTTGGTGAATCCTCTTTCTTGTTGGCCACAATATGTGCAGACATTTTATTGCAAGCAAAGAAATTTTTATATGGATATACTGTGGATATATATGGATATAGTATCGTTGGATACTTAAACTACATCAGTTTCTTTATTTCATAACATAGAATCTTAATTTGTGACAATTCACAGAACAGATAAGTATATTTGACATATTTTAATAACTTAAATCCACTGGTTCACGTTGTAAAGAAAAGGGTGGATGACAACGACTCGTATATTTAGCTTATATACATGATCTATACCTGTTGAAATCAAAGAAAATAAATATTGTAAGAGTTTATCTCCTATTTGCTACATTATTTGACCAGTTTAAAGGTTAAAATTTGAAATAAAGCACGGAAACTGAAACCTGTTCTGTGACGTCATTGTCTAGACAGCATATGCTGAAAGATTGCTAATCGTGTATGTAGCTTATTGCAGGACGTTTACCTGTCGAAATAAAATAAACATATTAATTATGTGCTACACTATTTTGACCATTAAAATTGAAAATTTTAATTACTTAAATGTAGGTTTTATAAGCTACAAGCTTACCATGTGGAACTGAATGCCTACTCGGATGGCCACAGTCTATCGGCCAACGTCCCAGAAAAATAGACAAAATAATGATGGCTCGATGCCTTAGTACTGTAGGTAAACCCTGTAGTGAAATACCACATGCTCCCATATTTTTCGAGATAAATTTGCCATACCCCCTTAGTACTATCCTAAGTTTCACATGGTAAGCTTGTAGCTTATAAAAGCTACATCTAAGTAATTAAAATTTTCAATTTTATTGCGCTACAATAGCTTACAATGTGGAACTGAATGCTGAATCCAACCGCTGGGTGGAGGGGTTACAGCTGAGACTGGAAGTATTTTATCATTTTGGGGGGATTTTTAACTATTTATTTATTTGGGGTTTGACATAAATTTCAACACTGAACAGGTCATATCACAGCGGGTATTTGGAAGGGCAGAAGAAACCAGTCCATACACTTGGTCAATGTTCTGTACTGTAAACTGCCAACCAACGGCAAGAAACTACCAGCTTTCCCACTTGAGGTAGAGCTGTGAACCGAACCCGGCCTCATCAGTGGGAGGTGAGAATGTTACAACTCTGCCACCATAGCCCCCTTATTTTGAACTAATATATATACCAAAGTATTTTCCAAATTGCCAGTCTGAGTCCCACTTACAGTGCCCCAGTTTCGGAAACTGGGCCTGTAAGAAGCCAAAAACCAGAATTTTATCAAAGAACAGTACAGATACTGTTAGGATGTCTGTATTTTAAAGGGGAAAGTGCAGCCATGCTCACTTAAATGGTATGTATTGTCCCAAGGGTTTCACTACAACATTACAAGCCCTGGGCTTGAAATCTCTATTACTGAAAACCAAGATAAGATAGGAATAAAAACTGAGATTATGGGTTACCTACCTTAAACACATAATATATATGCATAACACTATCTTGACATAATAGGATAAAAGCCCTTACCAAACATCCTGAGAAGGTATGCTTATACCTAGACCCTGAGTTTAGATTCCTGAAGACTTGACTGCAGCGGTAGTGCCCCCCTTTTCTTTCCAAGGATGACGAGTCTGAGGAGAAGGGTCTAGGACTGGTAGTGCCGCTACAAGTGGACCTAGATACATATTGTTGTCATAATCTTACAAAGTAAGGTTGTTTAGGTAAAATTGGTAAATGTATTGTGAGCTTTCCAGTGACAAGCTTGCATGATTTGGTCCACCAAAAACCCCACCAAAAAAGGCCTTAGAGGACACAAAGACCCTGATATCATGAGCTATAACTTAGCCCAAGGACTGTTGGACTGCTTGTTCATAACAAAATTAATTGTTCTAAGAAGAGAGAGTAGTGGGTCTGATGTCTTGACGTATGACCTTTGAAGGAAATAAAGAGTAGGGATCGAGAACTCCTTAGGTCCTTAGTTTGATCCATTTAATACCTCTGGGCCCGTACTTGACACAGAGTCCTGTCTTCTTTGAATTGTCTATCCACAATGGTAGTCAAAGCAGGGATAGTCACTGGAGACACACTTGAGAACCTTATCTTGCTAGTTGGTATTTGGCTATAAAATCTGAAGAGGAAAACAAGGTAACCTTTTCCCATTGGCCTAAATTAGATTCTTTGTTTGCAACCCAGGCGTGGATTTTGCTGCGGTGCTTGCCAGAGGCCAAAGCTAGCAAGAAAGCAGTTTGAGAGAAAGATGTTTGAGGTCTGTATCTTTCATAGGCTCAAAGGGTGCTTTTGTGAGCTCATTAAGCACAACAATAAGGTTCCATTTTGGTACATTCCTGGAACTTTTGGGATGGTCCCTGTGAAAACTGGAGAAGTCCAGCAAATTTTCTCAAATAGGGCCCACTTGGCTTGTAGATGGTTCTTGTTGATGACCTTTGTGGGGCACCAATTATCTCTGCCACCTCCACAGAAGCCTTGTTCTTGGAGTTGCTCACTCCTAGAGACCAGGCTTGGAGGTTGAGATGTTGTGAATTGCTGTGAAACACATAATTGTGGGATTGTTTGAGAAGAGTTGTTGACACTCGTAGCTGAGGTGGGATCTCTGCTGAGAGCTGCACTAGGTCCAAAAAACCAGGGCATCCCTGGCCAGGCTGGGGCTATTACAACGATCAAGCAATTGCATTGCCTGATTTTTGGATCACCCTGTGAAAGAGAGCCATAGGAGAGTAAGTATAAGCAGTGAGACCCGACCAGTTTATGATTAGAGTATCTGTGTCCCAAGTATTTTGGTCTGGGAGTGGAGACAGATACAGTGGAAGTTTGTGGTTCAGACGAGTGACCAATAGATCTACCTGAGGAGTTAACCACTTGACAGATCAGTTTCAAAAACTGCAGATGCAGTAACCATTCTGTTGACTGGACTTAGTTTGACCTGGATAGAAGGTCGGCCATCATATTCAGACACCCTGGAATGTGTCTGGCTTTTAAGGTTATCTGGTAATGATGGCACCAGGTCATGATCTTCCACAGGAGAGCGGATATCTCTGTCAAGTGGGTTCTTCCCTGTTGTTTATGTAGGCTACTCCTGTTGAGTTGTCCGTAGCAACCAACACTGTTTGATTTGACACTGGTCCTTGAACCTTTGAAGGGCCAGAGAAACTGTCTTCAACTCTAGAATATTTATGTGTAGCCTTTTTTCCTGTGTGACATCAGACCCTTATAGAGACTAGCTCTGAGTGACAGCCCCAGCCTTCGTTTGAGGTGTCTGTAAAGATTTGGATACTCTGGTCTTTGGGATGAAGGTGTGCATCCTTCATCACGTTTCCAGGATTGTGCCACTACTTTAGGTAAGCTGAAATGGTCTCTGACCAAGGAAGAAGGCTGTCCAATCACTGAGGATACCTCCAGTGCTCCTTGAGGCGAAACTGAAAAGGGTCACATGTGAAGGAGTCGCTCCGGGACCATTTACTCTGTTGAGGCAAGCAACTAAATTAGGAACATCAAACATCTTGTCAAAACATGTTTGACTTTAAACGTAGGATCAAATACTGAAGACTGATTTATCTCTGAGTGGGTTTTACAAGGGTTAAACCTAGGTGGTATTCGTAGCCAAGATGGAGTTTCCATTTAAACCTCTCTACAAGTAGAAAGGTATTGAGCCTGCTTAGGTCAGACACTGGCTTCCACCCTTGGTGAGGCTTGGAGACTAGAAAATAGGCGATTGTAAAACCAGAGAGATTTAAGATTTCCACCCTGACAGAAGAGACTGGAAGAGGCCAGAGCTAGATCTTGATGGGCCTTGTATCCTGAGTGAATCAGGAGAACTCTGGCTAACTTTGGATTGGTGATGAATGGCAGAACGCAACCATTGGCAAGAATGTATAACATGTTGTTTGAGCATTTGTTTGTATGACACTCTCTTCTGAAAGAACGGATGACATCTCCTACTGGTGGACTAATGGAGGCTTTTAAGGAGTCATTGGGATGAGGGTTTTCACACCCTCATCTCCTTGTGTGAGACCTCTGGAGACTCTATTACTCTATTTCCCCCTACCTGGGGAAAGTGATGGTTACTGTTTGGAACAGATGGACGGGATGTTTCTGGTAGGAGCTCCTTGGTTGTGGGTATCATGAAAATGCTGATTAGATAGGGTTTTAAATGTTTTTAATGGGCGCCCTGGAGGAGGAACTCTTGCCCCTCCTGAGGTCTTACTTTACAGGCTAAGGAATTCTGTTGGATAGGGATCCTCTTATGCAGGATATCTAGTCACAGGTCTTTTGTAATCATTTCTGGCTTCTTTTACCCTTTAATTTTTAGTTTGACCCATTTGGTAGTAGCCTTGATACTGTCTTAACGGATTTCCATGACCAGGTTTCATTCAGAAATGATCTAGTTAAGGGCAGCCAGAAAGGGGTACAGAGATTGCCTTGCCTGAAGCTCAAACTCATACCCATAGAGGTCCCAGAGGGACTAGGTAAGATTCAGATTTGAAATCTTGTAATTTTGTCTTCCAAAACACTGTTGTCCCAATTGTACTACTTAAGATTGGGACCATGGGGTTTAATATGTATATATGTTTATTTTCAGGTAAATTAGCAGCCTGTAAATTAAGCAAGCATCTTTAGTTGAGGACTGAGTGGAGTATAGCTGAAGGGCCCCTTGGCCTAAACTCCGGTTGACCTGCTACATCATTCAGAGTCCAGACTGTGGTAGAGGACCTAGGCATACTGTCCTTGGGGACAGGGAGATAAAAGAGACTGTCTGAGTTTTAATGTCCTGGGTAAATTCTGAGGGCAAATCAAACATATCTACTTCCCTATAAAAAGTACAGAGTCTGGGTCTGATTTGAAAAAGCTTGTTTAATAGAAGCCCTTTTGGGCCTTGAGGACTTTTGTCTTGCATAGATGACACAGATTCCCCTATTGTGTCAGAACCTTATTATGATCCAAGAGTCTTCAGTTTGCGTAAGCAAAAGACTTGAATAGCTGACACAGGTTGCTCTATTGTGTCCGAACCTCTATTGTGTTGCTCCCCTCAACAGAGAAGGTGATCCCAGAGGGATGCCTTTATATGAGACCCTTTCAGTTTCATCTCAAGGAGCACTGGAGACATCCTTAGTTGTTGGACATCCAAATTCCTGGGTCGGAGACCATTTCAACACACCTAAAGTAGCAGCAGAATCCCACAAACATGATGAAGGGTGCAGACCTTCATCCCCAAGACCACAATATCCAAATCTTTACAGACGCCTCAAATGAAGGTTGGGGCACTCACTTAGACCAAATTTCTACAAAAGATCTGTAGTCACACCCACACACACCAAAAAAAGGCTACACATAAATGTTCTAGAGCTGGAGGCGGTGTCTCTGGCCTTGACGAAGTTCAAGGACCAGTGTCAAAATCAGACAGTGTTGGTTGCCACTGACAACTCAACAGTAGCAGCCTACATAAACAAACAAGGAGAAACCCACTCACTACCTATGCTTACCCTCCCATGGCTCTACTCCACAGGGTGATCCAAAAGACCAGGCAAAGCAATTGCCTCATCATTGTAATAGCCCCAGGCTACCCAGGGATGCCCTGGCTTTGGGACCTAGTTCAGCTCTCAACAGAAATCCCTCTTCAGTTACCAGTGTCAATGACAATTCTCAATACAAGTCAAAGTGAGCCCTGTTTGAGAGATGGTGCAGAGAAAATTCGGTAGATTTCTCCTCTCACACTATAAAATAAATTTCAGATTTTTTCATGTATCTGTTCCAAGATCTAAACAGGTCTCTTTCGACCATTAATGTTAAACAGGATGGCCATTGTTGACACCTTGGACACAGTGGCGCTTCACTTTTCTCAAACCTCTAACCTTAACAGGTTACTGTCCAGCTTTCACAGGGATTGTCCCTAAAGTTCCAGAAACCTCTGTAAGTGGAACCTTTCTGTGGAACTTAATGAGCTAACAAAAGAACCCTTTGATCCTATGAAAGACACAAACCTCACACATCTTACTCTCAATACTGCTTTCTTGCTAGCCTTGTCCTCTGGCAAGTGCCACAGCGAAATCCAAGCCTGAGTTGCAAACCAAGTATCTAATTTAGGCCAATGGGAAAAGGTTTCCTTGTTCCCTTCTTCTGACTTCATAGCCAAAAAGCAGCTAGCAAAAGAAAATTCTCAAAGTGTGTCTCCAGTGACTATCCCTGCTTTGACATACATTGTGGATAAACAATTCAAAGAAGACAGGAACCTTTGTCGGTATGGGCCCTGAGGTATTACCTGGATCGCACCAAAGACCTGAAGGATCTCTATCCCTCCCTTTTATTTCCTTTAAGAAAGGACATACCTCAGACATCAGACCCGTTACTCTCTCTTCTTGGTTAAAACAAACTATCCTACTTTGTCACAGATCCAGGGTCTAGGTATAAGTCTACCTCCTCAGTTCTGGTAAGGTCTTTTATCCTTTATTTCAGTCGCAGTATTTAACATGTTTAATGTGTTTTGTGTTTTCCCCAGGTGACCCCTTAATCTCATTGCTAGTTTTCATCTTATCATTAGTGGCAAAGATAATGAGATTTTCAAGCCTAGGTCTTGTTATTATTGGTAGTGAAGCCCTTTGGGCTATACATTTACCTTATTAAGTGAGCATGGCTGCACTTCTTCCTCCAAAATCCAGACAGTATCTGTACTGCCATTTCGTTAGATTTTCTGGTTTTTGGTTTCTTGCATTCCCAGTTCTGGAAACCCGGGCACTTTGAGTGGGACTCAGACTGGTAATTTTAAACATACTTTCTAATCCTATTAATTCAAAATCCAAGAAAAATTGACAAATACCTCCAGTCTCCGCTGTAATCCCTCCGCTTAGCGGTTGGATTCAGTATTGTAGCGCAATCCACATGGTAAGCTATTGTAGCGCAATAAAATTGAAAATTTTAATTACTTAAATGTAGCTTTTATAAGCTACGAGTTTACCATGTGGAACTGAAGAGAGTCCCACCCTGCCTCCCCGCTGTATTACAGCTGACGGGGTATGGGCAAAATTTCCAACTCGAAAGAGGAATCACCAAACTATGTCACTACCAGGGTCACCCGGTGTGGGGCATCGTGCCAGTATTATGCATGCCTTTTTTCTTGGACGTTGGCTGTGATGCCTGCGGCCATCCGAGTAAGCATTCAGTTCCACATGGTAAGCTTGTAGCCTTTAAAAGCTACATTTAAATTATTAAAATTTTCAAGTTATTATTTTTGTTGTCAAATTTAATTATGTACTGGTAACTTTTCATGTTAAATGGGATAAATTTTTTCGGCTAACTTTCTTGTGAGCAATGGTGTAAGACAAGGTGGAATTCTGTCACCCTATCTTTTTAATTTATATATAAATGAACTATGTTATAAACTCAGCAGTTGCAATGTTGGATGTAATTTCAATGGGGAAATGATTAATAATATTGCATATGCTGATAACATGTCTCTGCTGTCCCCGTCTCCTAAAGGCTTACAAAAGCTTATTGACATATGTGAAGAGTATGGAAAGAAGCACAACATCATATTTAATCCTAAAAGGAGTATGTGTATGTGTTTTACTTTAAAAACTCTGAATATTGATCACACACCAACTCTTCAATAAATGGGAATATCTTACAGTTTGTACATAAAGCTAAATACCTTGGTGTTATTATAACTAGTGATTGTTCTGATAATTCTGACATAGCGCGACAGCTCTCAGGAATGTATTGTAGGAGTAATATGCTTATCCAATATTTCATGGCCTGTTCAACAGATATCAAAATGAAACTTTTCCATTCATTTTGCTGCAACTTATGCTGTGCACAGTTATGGTACAACTCAAACAAGACAGCAGTTGTCAAAATGTGTACTGCTTATAATGAAGGCCTTCACAGACTCATATTGTATAAATTAGATATTTTTCTTTATAGTGTTAGTGAAATGTTTGTAGCAAACAATGATTCCCTTGATGTCCTAATAAGGAAATCCCTCCATGGATTTTATACACACCTTTTAACATGCGTTAACCATAAAACTAAATGTCAAATTACTTTCTCTTCTGTGCAAGTCGTATATGAAGCCTAATATATGAAGTGGCTGGAGTACGGTAAATCACCGCACTCGAGAAGAAACTCTACAGTACGGCAGCATTTATTTGCCGTATTACAGCAAATTGACTAGAGTGTGGTTCAATCTGGTAACTATGAAAAGGTACATAGGCATTGAAAATAACTTTTCATAAATCAAATATCTCATAAAAAACTTTACTACTATCTCCAGTTTTACATAGCTGTATTTCTACATATTACTACAAGTATTTATACAGTTCAGTTTTCTTCTTGTATATCAACTGTTTGGTATTTTGCTATAAGTGCTTTCTGCTATTTGGTATGTACAGTTGAAACTGATTTTATGCAGTTTTATGTGTGCTTATTTGTTTTCTCTGAAATACCTATTCTAGTTATTTATCTTTACATACTTAAATTTGATGTAACATATATGGACTTCAAGTCTGCAAAAAAATGTATCTGTCTATCTGTACCGCCATCTTGAAATTCTGAATGCACCAGCCATTGTTCTGTTGAAGAATTCCAACTCATTTGGCCTCTCTTCTGCATGTGCCAACACACTCGATGTACAAAGCCAAACTCGCTCAAGGGCTATCCCAACAACTGCCTTGCATTTACAAGTGTGCATTAAATATGTGTTCATTTTAAAATGAGATGCCTTGTGTGCAAACATTCTCAATATTTTGATATACTAACATGTGGTCTGGCAATACCAACGTTGTACCCTGCACGTTGCCATTATTTAATAGTCACGAGCTTTCCAGGCAACATTGACATCACCGAAGGGTTTTCTCTGGGATTCCCTTTACCAAAGGACTCTGTTTTGATGCTTTCTTTTATATTTTAACATTTTAAATGGTCAAACATCTAGCACATATGGGCTAAACCCTTGAAATTTCTTTTTTTTCAACAGATACAGTTACCTGTATATAAGCTACATTCATGATCGAGTCCTTGTCGTCCATTCTTTACAACTGTTTGACAAGATCAAGGTCATACCCGACCATTACCAATCTTTATAAAGTGAACCCGGGATTGAGTTTAAGCTGTTGAATAAAAATCCTTATCTTCTCTGTGAATTGTCACAAATATATTATTCTATGAGGTTATATAACCAAACTGATAAAATATGAGAAACCAACAACATGAATATGTACTAATAAAAGATGAGAATTGTCGCTGATGAAATTCTTTTTCAAGCAATATGGCGGCCAGCGAGAAGGAAGTGCTGTACTCTGTCATTATCTACGTCACCTTGAGGCAGCTAATTGTGCAACCAAACAGGCGGTTTTGTCATTATGTGCTCATTTTTCTGGAGTTGGACAAGATGCAAGCTGTCACCCAAGAATTATTAGCACTTAGTCCCAGATGGTAAGCTATTGTAGTGCAATACAATTCTATTCTATTCTGAACTTTATAGCACCTAATCTCTGCCAAGGCAGACTCTAAGGTGCAACACCAGGTACATAATCTGTAATCATCAACTAATTGGGAGGTTTATAAGTTGTACGTAGATTGGCAGTGTCCCAATTTAGGGTGATGGTTTTATGAGGGAATTACATTATAACTCATCCAAAATTCCTAATTGGAAAATTTAATAAGTAAATTAAATTTTTATAAGTTAATATCTTACCTAGTGGACAGATGCATTTGTCCGGCGCACAGCCGGTCCCGCCAAACGTTAGAGAAAAACGCCTCGAGCTGGGCTCTGGCCCGGACCGGTAGTGTCCTGTTTACTCGCCAGGTGGCTGTATAGCCTCCCTGCCGGTGCACTGCGCGTGCGCGCGCATGCGTACTTCCTCCTTTTGTTTGCACCCTGTTTGAGTCCCCTGGGAATGTTTGTTGCGGGGAAGGCAGGGTGGGAATCCCTCTGTCCACTAGGTAAGATATTAACTTATAAAAATTTAATTTACTTATTAAATTTTCCATTTTATTGTGTTAATATATCTTACCTAGTGGACAGATGCAGAATAACTACCCATTGGATGGAGGGCAGCTAAACTCAACAGGGACTCTTGTCAGAACTCTGGGCCTCCGGCCCAAGGGTTAGGGATCCTTCCCATACCCTACACCATAGTTGGTTCCCCCCCCCCTCTTTTTTGCCGTCTACCGAGCCACCTGGGCTAGGACTATAGGAGAGAGGAGGTAAGAGTTCAGTCCCAAGGATTCCGAAGGAAGCAGAACAGGATAAACTAGAAATAACTCATACCCCACACCAGCCCTTCCGGTTGAGAACTGCGCGCTGGGGTTACAAAACAAGATAACTAAAAAAGAAGGAGCCAACTAAAACAACCCACTACTCCTTCTAAACGCTTTACACTATATACAAGTTATCCTTTCAAGGATACCAGTTACTCGCGTATGTGCTGGGCTGCGACCACTGGTCCTAAATGGTACAGGTCAGCATCAGCCCATGCTACATCCTTCAAATAAAATTGGGTGAAGGTATTGTGCGACTTCCAGTGGCAGGCTGAGAGGATCTGGTCCAAGGACACACCTCCTTGAAAAGCCTTAGAAGCTGCAAAGGCCCGCACATCATGGGCTCTGACCTGATGTAATTGTTGTGCATCCTCATTGGACAATTGATAGCACAACAAGATGGTTTGTTTAATCCAAGAAGAAATCGTAGCAGGAGCGATGTCCTTATTGAAGTTCTTCTTGAAAGACACAAAGACCAACTGTTTGCCGGAACGGAGGTCTTTGGTGTTGTCCAGGTAATAACGCAAAGCCCGAACTGGACATAAGGTTCTATCCTCCTTGAGAGACTTATCCAACGTAGGGGCCAAGGCCGGAATAATTACCGGAGCTACTGAAGAAGGCCCTTCTTTAGCCAACTGATTTTTGGACAAGAAACAAGGAGAAGGGAATAAAGAAACATTAGCCCAATCTTCCTGATGTCTAATGTTCCTGTGTACCCAGGCATGAATCTCACTCCTTCTTTTGCCCGAGCCCAAAGCCAGGAGAAACACCGTTTTGAAGGTAAGATGTTTCAGAGACGCCTTTCGAAGGGGTTCAAAGGGGGACTGGGTTAATTGATGCAAGACCAGAGACAGATTCCAGCTAGGGACTCCTCGAAGACCCTTGGGTTTATCTCTATGGAAACTGTCTAGCAAGCGGGTAAGGTTTTCGTCTTTACCAAAATTAACCTTGTCACAACCAATTTTGTCGGCTATAGCAGTTCTATAGCCATCTATGGTGCTAGGTTGAAGATTTTTCTCCTTGAAAAGGAATAGGAGAAATTCCGCTACCTGAGTTAAAGAAGGTGACCCGAAGTCCACCTTGTGTGACTCGCACCATTTGACAAATATGGACCACTTCGATTCATAGATGGCTCTGGTTGATTGTCTTTGAGGAGCCTCAATTCGCGTTGCCACTTCATTAGAGAATCCTTGTGCCTGTATGCTAGAGGCTCTAGGAGCCAGGCGTGGAGGTTGAGCCCTAGGAGATCTCTGTGGGGACACTGATTGAACGGTTGGGTCAGCAGGTTCTCCACGTTTGGAAGGGAGAGAGGAATCTGAACAGACATGCTGACTAGATCCCAGAACCAAGGCATGTTGGGCCACCCTGGAGCAATCAGAACCAACCTGTGAACTCCCTGATCTAGGATCTTGGACACCACCTTGCCCAAAAGAGACACAGGAGGGAACGCGTAGGCATCCATATTCTCCCAATTCAGGCTGAGAGCATCTACTCTCCATGCCTGTGGATCGGGTACTGGGGACACAAACTTGGGTAGTTTGTGATTGTACCTTGTTGCAAAGAGATCCACTCGGGGAGTGTGCCACCTGGCACATAAGTGGTCGAAGACTTCCTGCAGGAGGGACCATTCTGTCTGAATAACCTGAGTGCTCCTGGACAATTTGTCTGCTATCACATTCAGCCTTCCCGGAATGTGCCTGGCCCTTAGAACTATCTGTCTGCGATTGCACCAGGAAAGCAGTCTCCAGAGGAGGGCACAAAGTGAGCCTGATCTCATACCCCCCTCCTTGTTGATGTATGAGACAACCGTTGTGTTGTCCGTGGCTATCAAAATGATCTGGCCCCAACACTGTTGCTCGAACTTCTTGAGGGCCAGAAGGACCGCCTTTAGCTCGAGAAAGTTTATGTGCAACTGGCTTTCTGAGTCCGACCAAACTCCTTTTGCCGTGTGGTCTCCTAAGTGCGCGCCCCAACCTTCGTTTGAGGCGTCGGTAAACAACTGCAGAGCATGTTGTAGAGGATGAAGAGGTTGGCCGCTGAGCACATTGTCTTCGTCCAGCCACCACTGCAGATGAGGGTACAGAGATCTGGGAAGAGGAATCTCCTTCTCTAGTACCTCTGGCACGTGCCAGTGATTCTTCAAGTGCCACTGAATCGGTCTCATGTGAAGGCGCCCCGAAACCACCTGTTTCTCTGTGGCTGTCAACAAACCTATGAGAGACATGAACTCTCGGACCGAACAATGGTCTCTGTTCACTAGCATCTTTATTTTTTGAGTTAGGGTTTGCCACCTCTCCTGAGTCGGCTTCACTAGACCCTTGGAGAGGTCGAAATGATAACCGACAAAGTTGAACTCCTGTTGGGGAACAAGTTCCGACTTTTGCAAATTGACTAACCATCCCAACTGCTGACACAGAGCCATCAGGGTCCGCGTTTGGTTCACACAAGCCTCCCGAAAGGGCGCTCAAAGCAACCAGTCGTCTAGGTACTGGTGGATCCTTATACCCCTGGACTGGGCCATCAATTTCACCTCCTTCACCACCTTTGTGAATTCCAAAGGAGCCGTCGCTAGGCCGAACGGCAGAGCCCTGAACTGGAAGGTTTGACCGTGCAGGTGAAACCGGAGATACTTCCTCGACCTTGGGTTGATGGGAATGTGGAAATAGGCATCGCTGAAATCCAGCGATGTGACCCATTCGCCTTTTTGAAGGGATAGCCGGATGGTCTCCGGAGTTTCCATTTTGAAGGTTTCCGAGTGGAGGAAAAGATTGAGTTTGCTCAAATCCAAGATTGGACGCCATTTGTTGTTTGGTTTGGGAACTATGAACAGCCGGTTGTAAAAGGCCAGAGAAGCCCGAACCACTACTTTTTCTACGGCCTGTTTTGTAATCAGGGACTGCAACGCCTCCTTCAAAAACTTGTTTCTGCGAGGGTTGGCGTATCCGCTGATTATCAGAGGACACCTGGTCAATGGGGGCCTCATCTTGAAAGGGAGGTTGTAACCGTCCTTCAAGATGGAGACTACCCGAGGATTTGAACCCAGGCTGAGCCACGTTTCCCAGAACCTGTGCAACCTGCATCCTACAGGAGGATTTTCTGCAACACTGTGGACATTTGGTACATGAGGGACAGAACGACAAGGAGAGACAAAAGAAGCACTTTTGACATGTTTTATTTCTGTCTGACAAAGATCGGGACTTAGGCCTTTCTTTTGCGGCTGCCCGGGACAGACAACAATAGGAACAGGAATTACAGCAGTTCTTGAGTATACAGTCTTTGAAAGGTTTTGAGGGCTGATGTTTTGACCCACTATCTTTGGAATTATTTGGTTGTGTGGGTTTGTACAATGATTGTCATTTATAATTTTTGCCACCCCGGGCATACTTGGAAAAACGGTGGTTAGTAGAACCACGCCCACGGCCACGACCTCGTGACCCAAACTGTCGCCAAGGTTGTTGAGGAGCAGATGACGGCTGAACCATGGTCTTAGCCTCCTTCTTCTCATACGGTTTATAGCGATACTTGGTCTTCTGTTGGTGCTGGGGACCAACTCGAGACTGGACCGACACATGTTGTGTCTCAAACTTGTTGATATCTTGTTCCGCGACATTCAAGGCCGCGTCGGGAAATAACCCATATCCAAAAAGAGCAGCATTCCTCAGTTCATTCCAAGTGTCCATCTTCATACCGGGACGAACATGATCTAAATAAGAGTCCCGACGCATCAGAATGAAGTTCCCCAGCTGCACAAAAAGGCTATCAGCCAGGTGCTGTAGAGCTGTCCCAAGAGAGACAGATACATTCTGGTGGAAAGCACATAAATCCCTTAACTCCTTAAGTGCTTCAGACACCTCCTTGGCTGACTTGCCCTTACTGAGATGAGTCTGTAGGAAAGTTATGTGATGTGCCATCTGATCTTGAATCTCGCTAGTGCATCTGCTGAAACCAGCTGCATGGTTCACTGTGTAAGTACCCTCTCGGGCGCACCTTTCCCATCTGCGTAGTACTTCTTGCGATATGGGACGAGACACGGGACCTGTTGCGAGATATGCAGTTGGTTTGACAATTCTTGAGAATTGAGCATTTAGTTTCGCCTCAGAACCATGCCAGTTGAACAGCTTTCTACCTGGTCGCTGGGGACCATCTGTCTTTAACTTATGCATGGGATACCATTTATCCTGTGGTTTAGGGGTGCGTATGAATTGGTCAGTACGCAAACCACCAGCTTCTTGACTTCGGGAAGGGTAACCCTCAGCTACAGTCAGATTAATCCTCTCCAGCTTCTGACAGAGCCAATCGTCTGCTGGCATGGCTACTGACACCTTTGAACTTGTCTTCGGATTTTTTCCACGCCACGGATTGTTGGACTTATCCGGGTCACTGTACTCAAAATCAAAGTCTGGGATAAAGTTCCAGCCCATAAAGGCCCTGATGGAACGAACTGTTTCCCTGTAACTCATTTCTTCATTCTTTTCTGGTTTATCAGTGTCTGATTCAGAAAGCTCACCATCCTCGCTATCCAAAACATCTGGTGATGTATGATCCCTATCCACAACATCTGTTGATGTATGATCCCCAAAGAGTGGTTCGTCTGAAGCCACAGGCAAGACATCTGTTAAGGGGTGTTCAACATTGGACATATCATCTGAGCCACCAGCAGAAGCAAGGTTTCTAATAAACGGCTCCCCAGCCGGTGCAGCCGGTTCCGGACCGGTAAAAGATCCATCCACAACCGGAACCGGTTCCTTGGGTACAAAGGTGCCAGTTTGGTATGCCCTGACCGGACCGGTCATCTCCCCGACCGGTACCGGTTTAGATTGTTGAAGTGCAGTGTCAGAGGGCTTTTTCTGTACCGGACCGGTATTTTCCTCAACCGGAACCGGTTTTGCTTTGGAAGATTTATGATGAGAAGACTTGTGCTTCTTCTTTGAATCTTTCTTGCCATCTGATCCTGTACTAGCCTGTACTGCCGGAAACCGCACCGGACCGGTGGTTCGGGCAGAGGCAGGATCTATGAATGGCTGATCAGAAACCGGTGGGTTTGAAACCTGAACCGGTACTTTGGGGGTAGCAAATATATTGCCTCTTGATAAGAGTGCTTCAAAACGAGAGAATTTCTCATCTAACTGGTCACTTAATTTGTCAAAATCTTGTTTGGAAACAAAATCTGAAGAACTCACATTATCGCTACCCCCAGGGAGGTCCTGCGCATGCGCACTGTCATCTTCAGAAATCGTCTGCTGAGCATGCGCAGTACTAGCTGGCTGTTGAGAAGAATTAACTGGAGACAGCACAGTTACATCTCGTGGTGACACTAGCAAACCCGCTTTCTTGTCCTTGCGAATTTGATACTGTGGAGTGGCCAGCATATCACGTTGAATTGCTGTAAAATTGTCACAAATCTTGCATATCGCACCTCCCACAATGCAGGGATCTTTACCCAGACCTTTGTCTCGACAACGAGCACACTTCTCATGCATATCAAATCCAGCCATCTTATGGCCACACGATCCCCGCCTTTGTCCTGGTGAATCCATAGTTATTAAACAACACTTCTACACAAAGAATTTACCAAAATATATCCTGTAACAGATATAAAATAAAATAAAAGTTTCTCCAAAAAACAGACGACCTCTCGTCTTCGCGCCAAACAAAAGGAGGAAGTACGCATGCGCGCGCACACGCAGTGCACCGGCAGGGAGGCTATACAGCCACCTGGCGAGTAAACAGGACACTACCGGTCCGGGCCAGAGCCCAGCTCGAGGCGTTTTTCTCTAACGTTTGGCGGGACCGGCTGTGCGCCGGACAAATGCATCTGTCCACTAGGTAAGATATATTAACACAATAAAAACCATTGTTCACATTTCCTGAAAAATTGTTTCCAAATCATTATACCACCTTTTGCGTTATTTTGTATACAGACAAATGCATGCCATCAGTTACATAAACCTCCTTGTTAGAGGTTAATAAGTATTTGTAAAGCATCGAATTGGTGCAGACATCCTTTCAGGTGCCAAACTCTCAAAAGGATCAGTTCAATTATCAGAGTCTGTATTCATGTTAGTGTATGATGGGGAGAAAACTATGAGGGGAGGCTAAGCCAAATAGACAAGGTTTCAACTGTTGCATAAAACGAATGACATGCAAAACCATCCACATGCATGTACTGGGTCTTGTCAAGGAAAGAGAAATTCCGATATATTGTGTAACCCCACTAGGAATAGTCAGAGATGAAAGATTTGAATGGTTTGGTGTAGTGTATATTTTTATAAAAAAAATAGATTGGGCCAACTCGGCACCAACATATCCCCAGACAGGTCATCACTCACGCCACATGTTTTGACTGGGTCTTTTCCATGGGACCCCTTCTGTGTGATATAATTTTGAGGGAAAACATAATCAACCCCTTATATCAGAACTTGAGTATTCAATCTAAAATATTTTTATTTAGCAAAATTATATCCCCAGACAACAGATGGGAACCCAGGAACTTTGCCCTCAAGAACTTTGCCCAATGCGAAATCTATCCACAGGAGCTTTGCCCACAAGGAACTTTGTCCACGACAATCTTTACAGGGTAGGATATTCACCCACAATACAAATTTTTCTTACCACATAGACATTTTCACTTTTTTACCAATCAATCAATCAGTCAGTCAGTCAGTCAATCAGTCAGTTAGTGAGTCAGTCAATCAATCAATACACCATTTAGATAACTACTATTTAAATATATAGTGTTGAAAGAGTTAAACATTAACTGAACTTTCTAGGTTGCATTATATAAAGTACGTAAGTTGATTTCATTAGCATTTAACGCACTGTTGATAGATTTACACATAATACAAAATGGAAATACTAAAAAATACAAGAGGTGGCCAAAACCTTTGCAGTGAAGAATACATGTATACACAAAGATTTCAAGAAAGACCAACAGTCATTAAGAATATTATTATATTGTAAACATTACATACTTATAATTCAAGAAGCTAACATTTAATATGGTAGATATTATACAGTTATACTTCAATAAAACATTAAAAAGCTAATTTTGTGGATATTATTTCAAATCATTATTTTGTGCAAAGTTCCTCCCCTGTACAAATGTGGTGTGCAAAGGTTCTGTAGGCAAGAGTCCTTGTGGGCAAAGGTCCACACAGAAGTTTATCTGTTTCTACTTTGTAATATATTAGTGGATGATATATTACAAAACAAATATGCAATTGGATTTTGTTTTAAACAAACATTAAGAAAATAAATGTTAAAAATCTGTATATCTGTACAAATAAGGAAAATTACATGAAAAGTTGGTTTCATGGTTTCATTTAAAATAAGAAGAAACAGTAAGATCTGACAATATCATTTCTCAGTTCCTTGCAAATAAAACTAAGTTTTAGTTTATATAGTGCTACAGATGCCAGATTTTACACCACCTTGCTGCTTAAACAAAGAGGATTGGTTTTTTTTTCATATATCTGTGTAGAGCAAAAAAAAAGAGAAGATAAATGTGAAAATCTGATGTATACTATGTAAAAATCTAATTAACATCTAACACTATTACTGAAGAGACAGCTAAAGTGTTAGTGTGGGACTTAATTAGCCCATGCACATAACATTATATAGGATGTATTTACACTCGTGACTCCTTTGTCATATTAGGTAATGTAGTACCCTCCTCCCCCTCCATTTATGTCAGTGACACTAAATAAACAATGATATCAGATTAGAAACAAAGAACTATGCTGGTCAGTAGAGGTGCAGATCTCCTGATATCCATTGAAACTACTTAAATGGTAAGAGATAACAAACACTCTGATTTATATAAAAGGAGTAATAAAATACTCAGAAATCATCATGGCTCAAGTCTATCTATTTTATACACTTGCCCCAAAAAGCTCAGTCAATCTTATGACCAATAAAAAATCAAATATCTAAATAAGGAATGTTCAACAGGAAAATTATACTTCCAGCTTTAAATATAAATTATTAAAGCCACAAAAACAGATTTATAACTAGATTGCACCGATTCGATGCCAACATATCCCCAGACGGGCCACCTCTCACACCACAAACGTTCACTGGGTATTTTTTGCAGGACCAATTTTGTGTGATTCACAATTATTATAAACTATTTTTCATTTTTTTTTTGGTCAGACCATTTTTTTTGAATTTTAGGGGGTTAAGTTAAAAAAAGTCCTCTGAGTGGATCATTCATGGGTCGCACATACATGTTAAATTGAAAATTTTAATTACTTAAATGTAGCTTTTATAAGCTACAAGCTTACCATGTGGGACTTAATGCTGTTCTCGGGTTGCCACACCCGGGGCCAACGTCTTAGAAAAAAAGATCGTTCTTGTTAGCCACCGGATATACTGGTAGTTGTCGTCACATGGTAACTTCTGACCAATCGCCCTACTTTCTTGTTGAAATTTTCTAAAACCTACCCCTCAGCTGTAAACAGCGGGGAGGAAGGGTGGGACTCTTCTAAGTCAGTCCCACATGGTAAGCTTGTAGCTTATAAAAGTTACATTTAAGTAATTAAAATTTTCAATTTTATTACGCTACAATAGCTTACCATGTGGGACTTAATGCTGAATTCAACCGCCCGGTGGCGGGATTACAGCTGAGACTGGAAGATATGTCATTTTTTTTCTAAGATTTGAATTAATATGTATAGAATAGTGCCAGAAATACCAGTCTGAGTCCCATTTACAGTGCCCCGATCCCGAAGACCGGGCCTGTAACGAGCCAAAAACCTAAGTAAAATGAGGGACAGTGCTAAAACTGTCTAGATGTTTGATTGTAGGACGGAAGTGCAGCAGTGCTCACTTCGAGGTCTAAGGGTCCCTGAGGGCCCTTCACGTGTGACTGACCAACCCAACGGTTGGACATCTCATAAATTTTTTGCCACCTGAATATGAGATTAGTGACAACTTAATAAGTCCTTAATACAAATTACTTGATAACTAAAAACAAAATGACCTTACCCGTAACATCTTGAAGGTAAAGGAATACCTAGATCCTGGGAGAGACTCCTAAAGACTTGGTTGTAGCGGATGTGCCCCCCCTTTTTTCTTTCCGAGGACAACTGGTCTGAGGGGAAAGATCTAGGACTTGTTGTGCTGCCACTACAGGTCCCATATTGTTGTCGGTGTCTGACCAAGTAAGGTCTTTTAGGTAAAAATTTGTAAATGTGTTGTGAGCTTTCCAGTGACAGGCTTGCATGATTTGGTCCACCGATACCCCACCGTAAAAGGCCTTAGATGCCGTGAAGGCCCGGATGTCATGCGCTTTAACTTGGATCAAGTCCAAGGCTTGTTGGTCTGCTTGTTTGTAACAAAGTAGGATGGTTTGTTTCAACCAGGAAGAGAGAGTAGCAGGTCTGATGTCTGAGGTATGTCCTTTCTTGAAGGAGATAAAGAGGAGGGAACGAGACCCTCTCAGGTCTTTGGTTCGGTCCAGATAATACCTCAGGGCCCGTACCGGACACAGGGTCCTGTCTTCTTTAAATTGTCTATCTACAATGGTAGTCAAAGCAGGAATAGTCACCGGAGACACACTTTGAGAACCTTCTCTTGCTAGTTGGTTTTTGGCTATGAAATCAGAAGAAGGGAACAAGGCAACCTTTTCCCATTGGCCTAGATTAGATACTTTGTTCGCGACCCAGGCATGGATTTCACTACGGCGTTTGCCGGAGGCCAAAGCTACCAAGAAAGCAGTTTTGAGAGTAAGATGTTTGAGGTCTGTGTCTTTCATGGGCTCAAATGGTGCTTTTGTGAGCTCGTTGAGGACAACAGAAAGGTTCCACTTGGGTAAATTTCTGGAACTTTTGGGACGATCCCTGTGAAAACTGGAGAGTAACCTGTGAAGGTCTGCATTATGTGCAATATGGTGGGCCGTTGGGCCCAAAGTGTCAACGATTGCAGTCCTGTAACCATCAATGGTCGAGGGGCGCCTGTTTAGGTCTTGGTACAGGTACATGAAAAAATCTGAGATTTGTTTCACAGATGGAGTGGAGAAATCCACCGAATTTTCTCTGCACCATTTTTCAAATAGGGCCCACTTTGACTTGTAGATGGTCCTTATTGATGACTGCTGAGGGGCAGCAATTCTCTCTGCCACCTCCACAGAGAAGCCTTGTTCTTGGAGTTGTCCGCTCCTAGACACCAGGTGTGGAGGTTGAGCTGCTGAGGGTTGTTGTGGAACACATACTTGTGGGACTGTTTGAGTAGGGTCGTTGACACTGGGAGTTGTAGTGGGATCTCTGTTGAGAGCTGCACTAGGTCCCAAAACCAGGGCATCCCTGGCCAGCCTGGGGCTATCACGATGATCAGGCAATGACATTGCTTGATCTTTTAGATCACCTTGTGAAGGAGAGCCGTAGGAGGGCAAGCATAGGCTGTGAGGTTGGTCCAGTTTATGTTTAGTGCATCTATGTCCCAAGCCTTTGGGTCTGGGACAGGAGATACGTACAGTGGAAGTTTGTGGTTCAGGTGAGTGGCAAATAAGTCTACATGAGGTGTGAACCACTAATGGCAGATCTGTTTGAACACCTGCGGGTGCAGAGACCATTCTGTTGACTGCACTTGGTTGGACCTGGAGAGTAGGTCGGCCATCACATTCAGGCACCCTGGAATGTGCCTGGCTTTTAATGTTATGTGGTAGTGATGGCACCAGGTCATGATCTTCCACAGGAGAGCACACATCTCTGCTGAGTGAGTTCCTCCTTGTTTGTTGATGTAGGCTACCACTGTTGAGTTGTCTGTCGCAACTAACACTGTTTGGTTCTGGCACTGTTCCTTGAAGTCTCGAAGGGCCAGGGAGACCGCCTTCAATTCTAGGACATTTATGTGTAGCCTTTTTTCCCGATCTGACCACAGACCCTTTGTAGAATTTTGGTCTAAGTGAGCGCCCCAACCTTTGTTTGAGGCGTCGGTAAAGAGTTGGATACTGTGGTCTTTGGGATGAAGGTCTGCACCTTTCATCATGTTTGAGGGATTTTGCCACCAATCTAGGTGGGCTGCAATGGCTTCTGTCCAAGGAAGGAGGTTGTCCAGCGACTGAGGATATCTCCAGTGCTCCTTGAGATAAAACTGAAAGGGCCTCATGTGAAGGTGTCCCTCCGGGACCATTTTCTCCGTTGAGGCTAGCAACCCAATTAGAGACATCAAACATCTTGCAGTCAAAACACGTTTTGACTTGAGTCGTAGGATCAAATCTTGAAGTTTGAGCCATCTCTCTTGAGTGGGTTTTACAAGGGCTGAATCTAGGTGGTATTCGTAGCCCACGAACGAAAACACCTGAGTAGGTTTCAGTTCTGATTTTTCCTGATTTATTATCCACCCCAAGGACTGGGTTAGGTCTACCACCGCCTGAGTGTCCACTTGGGCTTCCTCCTGAGACTGGGACCTGATCAGCCAGTCGTCCAGGTATTGGTGAATTCTGAGACCTCTTGAGAGGGCCATTAGTTTCACTTCCTTTACAATCATTGTAAAGACCTGGGGGGCTGTGGCTAGTCCAGATGGGAGGGAGGTGAACTGGAACACCTGAGCCTTGTAGCAAAACCTTAGGTATTTCCTTGAGTTTGGGTGGAGGGGTATGTGCAGGTAAGCGTCCGACAGATCTATCGACGATACCCACTCCCCTGGAATCAGGGAGGTCCTGATGGACTCTGGAGTTTCCATTTTGAACTTTTCTACGTGTAGAAAAGTGTTGAGCCTGCTTAGGTCTATGACTGGCCTCCACCTTTGGCGAGGCTTGGGTACTAAGAACAGGCGACTGTAAAACCCGAGAGATTTTACATTTTCCACCCTTTCGATAGCGTTCTTTGACAGGAGACACTGGATTCAAGTGGCCAAGGCTTGGTCTTTTTGTTGGGCCTTGTACTCTGACAAAATCAGAGGAAATCTGACCAAGTTTGGCTTTGAAAGGAATGGCAGTACGTAGCCATTGGTGATAATGTTTAACACGTTTTGAGAACATTTGTTTGTTAGCCAGTCTCTCCTGAAAGAACGGAGGCAACCTCCTACTGGTGGACTGAGTGAGGCTTTGGAGGAGTCATTGGGAAGGGGGGTTTCCATGCCCCCTTCCCCTATTGTGGGGTCGAAAACGACTCCTGGAGCCTCTGAAGTTTGGTTTCCTCTTCCTGAGGAAAAGGATTGGTTACTGCTTTGAGAGGAATTGCCCCATAGGGGCGTTTCCTGTAGGAGCCTCTTTTCTTGTGGGGACCACGAAAGGGCTTATTCTGGTAGGGTGCGAAACCCTGAGAGTCTTTTGAGGTGCCTTTTTTGAGAAGGAAGTCTTCACCTTCCTTCACAAGTTGAGACTCAAACAAGGACGGGTCCCAAAAGGACGAGTTCCTAAGTTCTTGACATCTCGTTTCCCCTAACTGTGGATGTAAGAGAGTCATCTCGGCTTCGCGCCTAAGCAAGCCGGTATTAGCCATAGAATATAACTCCCTCTGGAGAATATGGGCTAGAGATTTGCTGAGACAGGTGAGGGCCCTGTGTTGAATAAGAACTGTCTTATTCCAGAAATCCATGTACTCAGCGACTTCCTCATATCCGCGCTTTGCTGCTTTCTCAGGATTGGCACCTTTCTGAATCTGAGATTTGATCTTCTTGACAGTTGACTTGATGCTATGTTGACATTTCTCCAAGGAAGCATTGAAAGAAGAAGAAGTTTTTGCAAAGGCAGCGGTGAAATTGAGGGTTGAGATATTTTGTCTAGCCTGATGTTCCAGCTCCTTGAGAACTGGCAGGGGAACTTTGGCTACAGGGGCCCCGGGAGGTCTAGGAGTAATACAGATCTTGGCAAAGTCTGTATTCAACTCCTGAATTTTATCCTGAAATGTGGGCTGTCCCACCTTGTACCACTTAGAAGTGGAAGGAGGAGGCTTGACATATTTGCCCTCAGATAAACTGGCAGCCTTAAAGTCATGTTGAAATTTATCAAAGGCGTCCTTGATAACTGAGCTAAGGGGTACAATAGAGGAAGGACCTCTAGGTCTGCGCTCTTGACGGCCTTTTTCATCGTCCAGACCCAACACTGAAGTTGAAGACCTAGGCATAGATTCCCTGGGGTCAGGGAGAGAAAGAATACGCCTGAAGGAGTCTACTTCTTCAGCGTATTGTGAGGGCATGTCAGACAGAGCTACTTCCCTATTATAAGGGGGGTCTAGATCATGTTGTGGAAGGTCTTGATCAGAAGCAGCCCCTGAGGGCTGAGCCCTAGAGGGCTTAGAAGACCTGTGTCTGGCTACAGGGGACTGATCTTCCCCTGAAGAAGATGACACATATCTGGACCTTGATTTGTGTTTACTCTTATCAGAGTGCTTTTTAGGTCTGGAAGAAGGGATCCGAGGTTCGTCGGAATCCTGATTTAGTTGGTCCAAGGCAGATCCCGGATCAACTGGCTGCCTATGGGTATGCTTTTTGTGAGAGTACGAGACCTCTTTCGGTAGAACCTCAGAGGGAGCAACATACTGATCCGAGGTATCTTGGTTGAGTACTAGATGAGGAGGGAGTGCTGGACCGTAGTCCACATCCATTGCCTCGGTCTGAATATTAGTACTAGATCTCGGAGGGGGTAGGTCCAGATGGGCAGCACTGTCACTGGATGTACCAGGTTTGGAAGCAGGAAACGAGGATTCTACCTCGGGTTTCTTTTTAGTAGTCAACTCCTCTCGGAGTGACTGAAAAGCTTCCAACATGGATGCCTGGAAGGAACCTATTTGCTGCTGTAAATGGATATTTAAGGAATCACCCAGGGATTTTTCAATATTTTTCTGAATTTTATTTTGTAAAGCTGTACCTGGGGTGGGTGGAACAGACTTGGCTGGGGTCTTTAAAGATAAAGAACTGAAGGCAAGAGGTTGAGGACGGGGGGGTGAGGTAAAAAGATTGTCAGCAGCACTCTCGAGGTCTGCATTTGAGCCAGTGAAGGAATCCCCGTCGCCTTCGCCCAAAAGATCGAGTTCATCATCTTTGGAACTAGTTTCCGCCTTTTGCTTTTTAAGATAACGTTTCCTGTGCTGGATTTTCTTCAACTGTTCATCTGTGAAAGATGTACAGATTTGACAGGGAGTTTCGAAGGTGACACAGGGGTCATCTCCCTTGCCAGCCTCCCTACAGGTAGGGCAATAGTTGTGTAGGTCGAAACTAAAGCAAAAGTGGCGGCATTTCTGAGCTCTCGGTTTGTCTTTATTCGTTTGGTGGAGAGACATTTTAAACGCAATAAAAGATGTACAATATAAATTGCCTGTACCGAGGAAAACTCAAAACACGCGAAAGCAAGAAAGATACTTATCCTGTGAAAATAATAATTCTACAAAATGATCTATGATATATATTAAAAGAAATATTAGCCTCCAACAATAAGTAAAGTCTGAGAAATAAATGAAAATGTCTGTATATTTACAAACTGCTACCAGTCAATCGTGGCCAACGAGAAAGTAGGGCGATTGGTCAGAAGTTATCACGTCACGACAACTACCAGTATATCCGGTGGCTAACAAGAACAATCTTTTTTTCTAAGACGTTGGCCCCGGGTGTGGCAACCCGAGAACAGCATTAAGTCCCACATGGTAAGCTATTGTAGCGTAATAAAATGTCTCCTTAAAGCCTTGGTTTTTGGCACATGGAAAAAGAACATATTAATATATTCCCAGTTGAGATTTCACCTGTATCAGGCGCATATTATGACAGTTATAGGGTTAAAAGTGGTAAAAAGTCAATAAATTGGGTGTCTGTGGGCATTGTAGACACCTTAAGGTGACCTTAAAATTAAAGTTAAGACTTACAATTTTTAACAGAAAAACATTACATGTAGAAGTTATATGTACTACAGTGACAGACTTGTCAGACTTACCATTTCCAGGTAACATGACCAAATATGTTGAAAATGTCTTAAATGGGTCACTCGGGTGGGTGTTTATGGTCCTTATCCACAGGTTAAATGTCTATTTAAAGCCTTGGTTTTTCTCAAATGTAAAAATGACATAATTATATATCCCCAGATGAGATTTCATCTGCATCAGTCACATCGTTTGACAGCTATAGGCCTTCAAAGTGGCAAAAAGTCTAAAAATTGGGTGTCTTTGGGCAATTTTAGAGACTTTAAGGTGACCTTAAAATGAAAGTTACAGACTTAAATTTTTTTACAGACTTAGAGTACATATAGGAGTTATATCTTTTATAGTTACAGACTTGTCAAACTTACCACTTTTAAGTTATAGGGGAAAATATAGGAAAAACGTGGAAAAAATGTCTAAGTATGGTCTTTATGGGCCTCAAAAACAATTTTAACCTTAACATAAAGTCTTGATTTTTTGTATATATAAGGAGAATATTGTAATGTACTTCAAGGTAAAATTTGAGGCAGATAAGCCACATAATTTGTGACTTAGAGGGCATTAAGTGTCAAAAAGTCAAATGTTTGACCTTAAGGTGGCCATAAATTCTTTATTATTGGGAGTTTAAGGTCACCTTAAAATAGGGTTCCTCTCCTGACCCAAATACATGTGTGTGCCAAGTTTGAACAAAATCCGCAGAAGCATTTTTGAGTTATTGTGCACACAAGTCAAAACGTACGGCGGCGGCGCGACGGACCTGAAACCAATATATCCCCAACTTTCGTCTGGGGATATAACTATAATTCAGAATTGATATTTATAAATGTGTGATTATCAACTGAAATACGTTCATAACCGCAGGAGTTGTGTCAAAATTAACTGAGGCCAGTTGAATAATACTGGGCTAGTAAGGGCTAAAAATCGTATATTTTACTAAATAAGGACATATTTTTTTTTATATTGGGACTTAAAGCTCACCAGAAAATAACAATGTCCCATTTGCCTACTTTAATATGTATAACCAGTTTTTTTTAAAAAGTTTAAAACTCAGCAAGCAGAGGGATAAAAACATAAATATAATTTCTTAAAACCCTAAAATAGCCATAACATCATTAATATTCCAAATTTAAATAGACAGGTCTTCCTTTGAAAAATTCAAAGATTTCAGCTCTATGAGCCACAATAGTTTGACAGTTACAGGGCTTTAAAGTGGCCAAAAAATCCATAAATTGGGTCTCTGTGGGTATTTTATAATCTTTAAAGTGACCTTAGCATTTAAACTACAGATCCGAAACTTTTTGGGAACAAAAAGACAAACAGGAGTTATATGTAATAATGTCAAAAAAGGTCACTCGGGTGAGTGTCTATATTCCTCATACTCAGCTTAAATGTCTAACAGCCTTGATTTTCAGGATATGTAAAAAGAATATAATATATTCCCAGATGAGATTTCAGCTCTATCAGTCACATAGTTTAACAGTCACAGGGCTTAAAAGTGGCAAAAAGTCGAAATATTGGGTCTCTGTGGGCCTTTTAGAGACCTTAATGTGACCTTCAAATTAAAGCATCAGCCTTCAAATCTGTCACATATAAAAATTACACATAGAATGTATATATCAAATACAGATAGAATGTATATCTAATACAGTTTCAAACTTCTCAGACTTACCTTTTCCAAGTTACAGGGCAAAATATGTGAAAAATGTCAGAAAAGGGTCACTCGGGTGGGTGTTTAAGGTCTTCATACACAGGTTAAATGCGTACTTAAAGCCTTTATTTTTGGCATATGTACAAAGAATATAATATATTCCCAGATGAGATTTCAGCTCTATCAGTCACATAGTTTAACAGTCACAGGGCTTAAAAGTGGCAAAAAGTCCAAATATTGGGTCTCTGTGGGCTTTTTAGAGACCTCAATGGTACCTTTAAATTAAAGCTTCAGACTTAAAATCTGTCACGTACAATGATTACACATAGAATGTATATCTACTACAGTTTGAAACTTCTCAGACTTACCATTTCGAAGTAACAGGGCAAAATATGTGAAAATGTCGAAAAGGGTCACTCGGGAGGGTGTTTATGGTCCTCATACACATGTTAAATGTCTATTAAAGGCCAAAACTTTTGGGCACATGTAAGAAAGACATATCTATATATTCCCAGATGATATTTCACCTAGATGAGAGACATTATTTGAAAGCTACAGTGCTTGAAATTGGGTCTCTGTGGGCAATTTTGAGACCTTATGTCGACCTTATAGTTAAACCTACAGCCCTTAAATTTTTCACAGACAAGAATTACATATAAAAGTTATACCTACAACCCTTAAATTTTTCACAGACAAGAATTACATATAAAAGCTATACCTAGTGCAGTTTCAAAATTATAGGGCAAAATATGTGAAAAATGTAGGAAAAATCCCTAAGTGGGGTCTTTATGGGCTTCAAACACAATTTTCTCCTCAACTTAAAGTCGTGATTTTTGGCACATGTACTAAGAATATATTAATGTGTTCTCAGGTAAAATTTTAGCCAGATGAGTCTCATAGTTTGTGACCTAGAGGGCTCTAAGTGGCCAAAAGTGTCCTACATATTACTGTACAGGTCATATCACGATGGGTAGTTAGAAGGGCAGAGGAAACCAGTACATACAGTTGGTCAAGGTTCTGTACTGTAAACTGCTGACCAACGGCAGGCAAATACCAACTTTCCCACTTGTAAGACCGGGAACCAAACCCTGACCCGAAAGTGGGAAAGCTGGTAGTTGCTTGCCGTTGATAATAAAAGTCCAACATCCCTCATTACACACATACAAAATTGCAAATTTAATAAGTAAATTAAATTTTTATAAGTTAATACCCTATCCAATGGACAATAGCTTATCTGGTCGGCGCAGACCGGCCCACCAAACGCCAGAAAAAGACGTCCTGTGTTTCCACCGGCAGGTCGGTCCGTAGTACTTGTGCACTTGCCAGATTGCATGTCGTACTTCCTTCCTGTCTAGGCAGAGTGACGTCATAGCATCTTTTTCGTTGTCTAAACCTATTAGACCCCTAGTAAGCTGACAGCGGGGTCGGTGGGAGGGTCTTGTGTGTCCATTGGATAGGGTATTAACTTATAAAAATTTAATTTACTTATTAAATTTGCAATTTTATTGCGTTAATACATCCTATCCAATGGACAATAGCTGAATAACTACCGCTTGGTTGGCGGGTAAGTTACTAGGGGCTTTGATGAACTCATAAACAGAACTAACAAAAATTCTCTCCAAGCCTGGGTGGACCCTTAGGTCCAGAAACCCTTAAAGGCTATAGTCGGTCAACAGATACCAGTTAAAACCGGTCCAGACCGACTTACCGCCCCCCCCCCCCACCCCTTTTTAACAGACCTGCTCTGAGGTAGGGGAAGAGAAGGATGAGTTCAGTCCCATAAGAAGTGGGAATAAACCTCCCGAAGGAAGCACAGCACATTTTTTTTTTTTTTTTTTTTTTTGCTTCTTAAATCTATATATACAAGATATATACAAATGTCCACTATTTACATTGGTACAGATCCTCTCTAGGTTCTGGGTCTTTCGTGGATCTGTTGAGCAGCCACTACCGGGCCCAGATGGAAGAGCTCCGAATCAGCCCATGCCACATCCTTCAGATAAAACTGGGTGAAGGTATTGTGCGATTTCCAGTGGCAGGCTGATAATATTTGATCCAAGGAAACTCCTGATTGGAAAGCTTTGGAAGCAGCGAAGGCCCTAACATCATGGGCTTTGACCTGATGTAAAGTGTGGGCCTCCTGATCAGAGAGCTCATAACATAGGATCACAGTTTGCTTGATCCAAGAGGAGATAGTGGCTGGTGAAATTTCTTTGTCAAACCCTTTCTTAAATGAGACAAAGACTAACTCCTTATTCTGTCGGAGGTCCTGTCCAAATAGTAGCGCAAAGCTCTAACGGGACAGAGGGACCTGTCAGACTTGAGGGATCTATCCAGGGTTGGAGCCAGAGACGGTATGACTACTGGTGCTACACTGTCTGGGCCCTCTTTGGCCAGCTGGTTCTTGGCCAGAAAGCTGGGAGTGGATACAAAGACACCTTCGACCAGTCGGACTGGTGTCTGATATTCTTATTCTGCCACGCATGAATCTCACTTCTACGCTTGCCTGAACCCAGAGCCAAAAGGAAAACCATTTTGAAGGTCAAATGCTTCAAAGAAGCTTCCTTAAGAGGCTCAAAGGGGGGCTTCGTTAACTGGTGTAAAACCAGGGAGAGGCTCCAGGAAGGAACTCCCCTCCGCCCTTTTGGCCTGTCTCTGTGGAAGCTATCCAAGAGACGAGTGAGATTTTCATCTCTGCTGACATTTATGGAGGAGTTCCCCAATTTATCAGCTATGGCAGATCTGTAACCATCGATGGTACTGGGCTGTAATTTCCTGTCCTCGAAGAGGTACATAAGGAAGTCAGCTACTGATTGTACAGGGGGAGCCTGGAAGTCCACCTTATGAGTGAGACACCACTTTGTAAAAATGGTCCACTTAGCCTCATAGACTGATCTAGTTGATCCCCTCTGAGGAGCCTCAATTCTTGCTGCCACTGCCTCAGAGAAGCCCTGTTCCTTGATCTTTGAGGCTCTAGGAGCCATGCATGGAGATTTAAGTTTGTCAGATTTCTGTGAGGGATCTGATTGAAGGGCTGAGTTAGCAGGTTGGGCAGATTGGGCAGACTCAGTGGGATCTGGCTGGACATGGCCACTAGGTCCCAAAACCAAGGCATGTTTGGCCAACCCGGGGCAATCAGAATGATTCTCGCGCATATGGAATCCTGCAATTTCTCCACCACCTTGCCCAGGATGGCTGTTGGTGGGAAGGCGTACGCATCCAGATCCTCCCATGGGAGACTGAGAGCATCCACTGCTGTGGCCTGGGGGTCCGGCACTGGGGACACAAACAGAGGGAGCTTGTTGTTGAACCTCGTAGCAAATAAGTCTATTTGAGGTTGGTGCCATTTGCGGCAAATCGCCCGGAAAACCTCTTGCAGGAGGGACCTCTCTGTTTGGATTGTCTGTCCTAGTCGTGATAGCTTGTCTGCTACCACGTTTAGGTGACCTGGGATGTGTCAGGCTTTGAGAGTCACCCGCTTCTTGGAGCACCAGGTCAGGATCCTCCACAATAGAGCGCAAAGAGGTCCCGACCTCAGGCCTCCCTCCTTGTTTCTGTAAGACACCACTGTGGTGTTGTCGGTCGCCACCAAGACTATCTGGTCGATGCAGAGGTCTTGGAACTCTTTTAGAGCTAAAAAGACTGCTTTTAGTTCGAGGCAGTTTATTTGCAGCTTGCTTTCTGGCAGAGACCAAAACCCCCTTGCAGTGCGCTCGTTTAAGTGAGTGCCCCACCCTTCTTTTGATGCGTCTGTAAAGATTTGCAGAGCATACTTTATTGGGTGTAAGGTTTGGCCTGTGAGAACATTGTCCTCTTCTAACCACCATCTTAAATGGGGGTGTAGTGACCTTGGGATTGGAATAACTTTTTCCAGTGCCTCTGGTACTCGCCAATTGTTCTTGAGATGCCACTGTATGGGTCTCATATGCAGTCGGCCTAGGTGAACTTGCTTCTCTGTGGCTGTTAATAAACCTATCAGACATGAATTGTCGGACCGGACAGGTTGGTAATGACATTATTTCCAGTATTTTGTCCTGAAGGTTCTGCCAACGGTCCGGGGTCGGTCGGACTCGACCGGCCATGAGGTCGAACTGGTAACCTACAAAATCGAAGACCTGCTTGGGTTCCAGTTCCGATTTTTCCAAATTCACTAGCCAACCAAGACTTTGGCATAGCCGCACGAGATCCTGAGTATGCTGGAGACAAGCCTGGCGGGATCTGGCTCTCACCAACCAGTCGTCTAGGTACTGGTGGATCCTTATACCTTTGTGTATGGCCATCAGCTTCACCTCCTTTGCTACAACAGTGAACTCCAAGGGTGCTGTCGACAGACCAAAGGGAAGAGCCTTGAACTGGTATGTCCGACCATGGACATGAAATCTCAGATATTTCCTGGACTGTTCCTGTATTGGTATGTGGAAGTAGGCATCCTTGAAATCTATCGAGGTGACCCACTCCCCTTGCTGGAGGGATGTCCTGATGGTTTCCGGTGTCTCCATTTTGAATTTCTCCGTTTTGAGGAAAAGATTCAATTTGCTCAGATCTAAAATAGGCCTCCATTTGTTGTTGGGTTTCGGTACTAGAAAAAGCCGGTTGAAAAACCCCAGAGATGCTTGATTGTGGACCAATTCTACAGCATTTTTGTCTATAAGCTGATGTAATGCCTCTAACAGGTAGCTGTTCCTGAGAGGATTGACATAACAACTTACGACTGAAGGAGACCTTGTCAGATTTGGCCGGGTCTGGAAGGGAAGAGTGTAGCCCTCTCTCAGTATTTGAACCACTTTGGGACCGGCACCTAGACCCAGCCATATTTCCCAAAATCTTTGAAGTCTGGCCCCGACAGGCAGATTTGGAACAACATTTTGGGCACATGTTACAGGTTGGACACAAGACAACTGAGTGACACACGAAACACTGTTCACAAATTTTAATTTTTGATCTTTGAATTGACAATCTGCTCTCCCGGGACTTATTTCTTTCTTTTGGGAATGCCCGGGAGCAGAAGTGACAGGTTTGACAACAGGCAAGTTTACAGTTAAAGAGTCTAATGTCTTTATATGAGTAATGTTCCGGGTCAGCAGTCTTCCCTGTAACTGGTTTACACAATAACTGTCATTTGTAAGACTGCTGACCCTTGGCAGGTCGGGATGAAAAACTAGCAGCTTTCCCTTTGCCTCTCTTGAATTGGCGCCTGCCTATGTTCTTCCAAGCTGGTCTGTCCTGTCTACCTTCCGACCGACCTTCCATTTTCTTATCCACTCTTTCATAGGGATGAAAGCGATTCTTACCCCTGGCATAGGAGGCAGAAGCCTGGCTTTTGCTGTCATGATGTGATATCTCTTCCTCCGCCCTCTTGATCACTGGATCTGAGGGCAGCAAGTGTATCCGCCTTTACCCCGTTCCTAATGTGGCTGAGATAAGAGTCACGGCGGGCCAGAGTAATATTCCCCATGGTAATAAAGACAAAGTCGGTTAAGTGCTCCATGGCTTTAGCAGCCGCCTGGGTGATGCTGTTGTTAAAGTTCATGAGGAACTGTAGTTCATCAGATGCTTTGGAGACTTTCTTCGATGCTTTGCCTTTAGACTCCCCACGGATGGTTTTCAATTGTGACTGCATTTCCTGCTGAACCTTAAAAAGGCAACAATTAAAACTGGCGGATTGATTGCAGATCACAGAGGCCTCTCGTGCACTCTTTTCCCACTTGCGCAATGTATCCTGTGAGATGCGGCGTGAAGCTGGAGGTGTCGATGTCATGCCAGCCTTCCTAGAGACCCTGCCAAAACTGCTATTAAGCTTAGTGGGGCCAGTGTGCCAGCTTGTAACTGAAGTTGTATCAGTTTCTTGTCCGGAATAGAGACCATACCACTTGTTTTGTGACCGGGCAGGTTTAAGAAAACTGTCCATAGGCAAATGTCCGGCTTCAGCAGATCTGGAGGGGTAACCTTCTTTCAGTGTTAAATTGAGCTTGTTTAGTTTCTTACACAGCCACTCCTCGGTAGGCATGTGTACTGACACTTTGTTGGGAACTGGAGCCTTGGGTCCCGCGAAGGGATTATCGTCCGATGGATTGGAGCTGTCCACCTCTGGCACATGGGACCAGCCCATGAAGGAACGTATGCCACTCATGGTCTATCGATACGTCTGCTCCTCCGAAGTCGGTTGCTCAGATTCCCCGAACTCTTGATCCTCCGATAGCTCTCCTTCCTCCACAAAAAGTTCAACTGGAGGTCGATCTGATAAATCACTGTCCGCTTGAGATTCCAAACTGGAGATACTATCTCGTCTACCAGTCTGTAAGGGTGGTGACTCAGAGCCAGTGACCAAAGCGGAGCCTGGTCGGTCGGTGCGGGGTCGGTGTGTTGAAGGTCGGTCGGTGGATAGCTTGCTGACTGAGTGATGTCCGGTGACCGGAGGGTCAGAGTCTGAGGGCAAACTATCTGAAGGGTGCCGGTCGGACACAGGCTTGCCGGTCGACTGGTGTTTTGCAACAATGTCTGGACCAGTGTGCCTTGATGAAGATGGTCTAGGCCGGTGAAGATCCGGCTTGAGCTTTCCGGCCGACTGATGCTGTAAAGCATTATTGTCTGGGCCAGTGCGCAGTGAAGACACCTGTTCTTGAGATTCCTTGCACAATTTAAGCTTACCGGCCGACCGCTGCAAAGCAGCATCAGTGTCTGGGCCAGTGCGCTTAACAGGTGAGAATGGTTCTGAATCCTTGGCAATGTCTGTAGGTGGAGAGTGTGTAGGGGTCACACGAACCTCCGAAGAAAAGGTAGGCTGGAACGATTTTGACAGTAAGAGGGCTTCTAGCCTGCTAAAGCGTTCTGACCACTTTTCATCCAATTGTGAGATCTTGGAGTCAGTCGATGAAGATTCAACAGACTTCTTGCCTTTACTTGGAGCTTTATCCTTTTTGGGTTTCTTTTCTGGGGGGGGGGGGGGGGGGGGCAGAGGCAGCCTGTGCACTACTAGAATTTCCAACAGCCCCAATAACTGAGACAGTGGTGGGATCCACCAAAGACATGTCATCTGTGGGGTTACTGTCTACCCGTTTTGCTTCCCGTTTTTCCTTTTTCAGTTTGTACGAGGGAGTAGCAAGTTGAGTACGCTGCTCAGGCGTTAAGGCATTACAAAACTTACAGTCTGTAGTTTCTTTGTCGGATATACAGGGTTCCTCCCCCTTTCCTTTGTCACGGCAGCGTGCACAATAAGCATGGCCGTCGAAGCTGGCAATAGCATGGCCACAACTCCCCCTTTTCTGACCCGGGGATGACATAATGTTCTACACACTCTTGTAATACAGAAATGATGAAAAAACAAAGAAATCCTGCAGTTAGCAACAATATTTCTCAAAAAATCTGGCTGATATAAAAATCCGTCCACACAAGTTCGCGCCAAACGAAAAAGATGCTATGACGTCACTCTGTCTCGACAGGAAGGAAGTACGACACGCCATCTGGCGAGTGCACAAGTACTACGGACCGACCTGCCGGTGGAAACACAGGACGTCTTTTTCTGGCGTTTGGCGGGCCGGTCTGCGCCGACCGGATAAGCTATTGTCCATTGGATAGGATGTATTAACGCAATAAAAACAGTTATCACTCATGAAGATTAACAATACAATACTTGTGCTAAGCACCCATAAAATATGGTTATCTTCATTCGTGTTATATTTTTTTCTGAATATGTCATTTGGGAAGTTTTCCAATTATACACAAAGACAGACAGACCCGATTGAAATACCCACCCCTTCTGGGGTGCAAGTAACAAGGATTTTGTTTTGAATTCATGCCCATTTTACTTTGGAGTGCAATAATATAAAATGCTCTAAAAACCGTGACCCAGGACACCATTGAAATCCAATCATCTCTTCCTTGTTCCATTGTAGAGACCCTTTTCCGGTGAAACTTTTAGCAACAACTTGCCTAACTTAAGCAGTGGAAGTTTCAATAGTGTGTTTCAGAAATGAATAGGTGCACGTCTCGAACTGAAGTCAGTGAAATGTGACACAAGGAAAGTAAAAGAGTTCGCACTAAAGCTTTATTTTGAAAAAAAAAATCACAAACTTTTCTGTTAAGTACTACATTGCAATTACTGTTACATGTTTATATAAACATACAAAATGTATAGCCTAAAACTTTGTTCAATAAATATGACATATGAAACTTGTATACACTACTATGTTTCTTGCAAATTAAGATGCTTCCACCACATACAATAAAAACATTTTAACAGATATTCCTTGTTTCTGAAAATCCAGTGCCTTACTACCAACATATTTCAAGAAACTTAAATTGTAAACGGTTACGTTTTCCAAACAATTACATTTTAAATCACAATTTGGTACTTTTTAAAATTGCTTTAACTATACATTGCATGCTACATTTTGTTCAGAAAAAAAATTATCAAAAATGGCTAAATTGTAAAATTTGTCGATCTTAATCTAAGATTGGAGTTTTACATCCAGAAATTAATGTATGTTCAATTAACTCCTTGGAGGAAAATACTTAGATAATAAAATAATTAAATCCACTTTCTCATCTAAAGGTTTATATCTGGAAACACTTCTCAAAATGACCACATATAACATGGCACAAAATACATCCATAATGTACACATACAAGACTACATAGCCAAGTCATTTAACTCAACAACTTAAAGGAATGTATTTTAAGTACAGTCAATAACAATTGAAAACATACTTCTACTTTGCCAGGATTTTGAATAACAGGGTCTATTTCAATAGATAAATCCCTCTTAGGGTCTCGACATTAGTATCTACAGAATTTGACTTAATCAGGGTCTTTAGTGCTAGTAGAGTAAGAAATCTAAAATTCGCCACATATCTGAAATTCGCCACATGTGAAAATACTAATAAAATAAATGAATTGTGGTGCGATTTGTTGACTGTATAGTAAATTAAGACTTTTTGAACTGAAAAATACCAATTTTTAGACAAAAACATCATTTTCTTCATAAAATTAACTAAGGTTTTAGAGGTGGCGAATTTTAGATTCCTGGCGAATTTTAGATTTCTTACTCTACATGTACAAAAACTCACTGCCACAAGTTCGAAGTACACAGACTTAATGTACATTACAACGATATAAACACTTTTTCTTGCAGACCTGTCCCATTTCTGTGAGTGTGGTTTACGATAGGTTTATGATTGGAAGTAATAAAATATGCATTATCCAGGGTAGAGTGTAAGATAGGTTTAAGATTGCTGTAAGATTAAAAAGATGACAATACAATTGGTTTACAATGTTATAAACCTGATAAGAATTGGGAAAGGTTTACGAAAATTTCAAACATTTGAATTCCTCAAAAACTGTTCCCAATGGGTTTACGAGTGCTGTAATGTTAAACCTATTGGAAACTCTGCACTAAGTATATGGGTTGGGGTCAGGGACATTCCACACAATTCGGAATACATTGTGCATTCAGGACCACTTTCTCGAAATGTTTTAAATACATCTTACAAGGTTAAATGGCTGAGCAGAAATATATATACTGGAGGGCGCAGGTGGGGTGAAATGAATATTCTGGAAACATAGGGAGCGGCTCATTCTTCAATGTTTACTACCCAGATACAAAAGATTATATTTATTACCATTGATAAATGGTACTACAAAATATTAACACTGTTGTTGTGTAATGAAACAAGTCCATTCTATACTGCCCCCCCCCCCCCCCCCCCCCCCCCCCACCATTACCTCTCAGAGCTTGGAAATCCAAATCCTTATTTGTGTTATCAAAAGAGTAATGACACAGATTTAATTGAACATGTTTCAAGTGAAGTCCATCTGTAAGTTACACTGGTATCAATGTACAATTATAATCAAAATTAATCAATGCTCAATCAGTTAGAGAAAACATCAACTGTGGTTTTGTGTTCAAGATGTGCTAATTTATACAGCCAAGCAGTGATATACACCAAACATTCCCATAAATATAGAGAACATTCATTTTTATACAAATAAGCCTTGCTGCAAATAATTAAAGGCTCCATGAAAAGCTGAACACAACAGTGACAAAATAATGTGTAATGCATTAAACATTCCAATGGATAAAGGTATTAGAACACTTCCACTGGAAGCAAAAATGTAATCAGTAAGATGATTCACCAGAATGAAGAGTAACAAGCAATTCTAGTGGCTGTAAGTTGTAAACTGTGTTTTGATTGGTTAAAAGTTAGAACTCTGGAATTTAAACAGATGCATCAAATATATTGACTGGATAAGATTTTGTTACTGATCTAATTCCCACTGAAACACTTTTACATTGGAAAATATTTGTAGACAATGCAGGCAAAACCTAAACAAACACAATAACAAATACATTTGTAAGTTTTGAGTGATAAAAATCATTGAATAATACTGCTTCATAATTAAAGCTAAATCCTAGACAGCTTGGCGCAAGAAAACTTGTTATGCAAATATTATACGAGGGTGTTAAAATGACTATAGAATACACGATGCATTTCCATGTAAATAAAAGGTTAAATTTGTTCAGAAATCTATTCATATAATCGAATATGTGGAAAACAGAAGTTAGGATAACACTGTTTGGTGTTGTAACTTGGCTCATTTTTTTCATAAAATCATTGTCTGTGCATGTTTTGTGTATTGCACTGTGGCTTTCCATTGATTGAAAACCTGCATTGATACAAGTGCGAGCTATAAACAGACATTACATTAAGCACAAATCAACTGACCTTGGACAGTGTTTTAAGGGGCAACAATAAAGTGCATGAGCATGAACAACCAAGGATCAATCAATTTTCTGTCTTCCGGTTTGTGCCAAGTTTGGTGTGTGCCAAGTTACAACACCAGGCAGGTGAGCTTTTCTTTCTATTCTATATTTAAACGGCTTGAATAACCTTAAAAAGAAATTTGCATATACATATAAAAACACTGCAATTGACAATTTGCCAGAAACTGTAACAACAGAAACATTATACCCATTAACATACTTTAATGGGTCACACTTTGAAAAAATTTTTGAAGAAAATTTTGGCTGCAAAATTTATGATATGGTGGTTTTATGCATTTAAATATTTACACAAGGTCTATGTTTTTAACATAAAAGGTCAAAATTAGAGGTTAATATACCTCTCTACAGATAAAGCCATATCAGAACATGTCCTCAGTATATCCAATGTGCTGTCAAGTCTAGCTTGTAACACGGCATACCGCAAATGATGTAATATTCAATAATACGCAATAACCGTCACCCCAACCCCCCAAAAAAGGAAGACTTATTTTTGAATAGTAAGATGGTTCAAATGGAAATATAACTCAGAAAATGTGTGGCAACGTAATCTAAGAAATAGAGTAAAATAGTTCCAAAATCACATGGGCTCATATTAACGCCCTGTCCAAGTAAACACATGATGAAGATTTTATTTATTTATTTGGGGTTTTACGTCGCTTTCAACACTGTACAGGTCATATCACGACTGGTAGTTGGAGGGGCAGATGAAACCAGTACATACAGTTGGTCAAGGTTCTGTACTGTAAACTGCCGACCAAAGGCAAGCAACTACCAGCTTTCCCACTTGAGGCCGTGCCGGGAACCAAACCCCGGCCTTAGAGGTGGGAGGCGAGAGTGTTACCACTCTGCCACCGTGGCCCCTCACACGATGAAGAAACACCTTGACTGTTTTTTCACAAGATTATAAATTCCAAATACAATGCCTGATTTATGCCTAGTTAAATACCTAATTCGATGCCTGGCTAACACCTGGTTTATTAATAATTAACGCTTGGACAATATTTCCAACAGTATTCTATTTTAAATAAAGCCCATTGGGTAATCTAATAAACTTTTACAGCACTAAATTTCTGTTCTGAAAGATTCTTTGGCGCATCAATAATATGGAGACACAAAGATTGTGGAGCAGTTCACACAAATAAAAGCATTTCGCTCAGAAGCATACATATACTGGTATATACACTTGGTAACTGTGTTCGATACTTAATCGAAATATTAATAATCAAAGCTATAATTTTCAAGAGTTTGAATACTTGTCTAATATCTCTTATAACATACTAGATATGTAAGTTTTGACTTTTTTGGGTTGACTTTGGTTTGTCATGTAACTTTTAACACATTGTACAAGTCATTTCACAACAGGTTGGTCTAAGGATGGAGGAAGCCAGTGCATACTAGTTGGTCAATATTCTGCACTGATCACCACTGGCAACTAGTGGGCAACTGCCAACATTCCCATTGTCTAGTATTCAAAACCCTTGGTGGTGACAGTCTCGTGAATTGCCTACTACTGTAACACTGTACCACACTATACAATTCAAAATCTAAGGAAGAATCAAAACTTGGTTATTTAAATGGAAGTGCAGAAACCACCAAAAGCCAGAACTCCATGCATTAGAATCTAGCCAGGATCTGTAGGCTCTGTGTTATTGTGTGGTATTTGTGTGTTAGATTTTACATCACAAAATTAACTTAGGAAAGGCTAGTTAGTGTCAGCCCAGGATTTGTAACATATTCAAAAAAATACAAAGATTTTATTTGGTTCATCAGATTTTCAAAGTCACGAAAAGTGAGGTCCTGTTTAAAAGTACAGCTTGCTGACTTAACAATAAAACATTAAACATTTTTTTCCACTTTTGTCCAAATTTTTGGGAATCCTATTGGTTAATACTGTCATTTCTGTTACCTACACTGCCCCATAAAAGGCAGGTTCCTCTTAACCTACACCGCCCCACGCAAAAAGTGAGGTTCCTCCTAACATGTACAGCTTCCAGTCATTTGTTCTCGTAGTTCCAGTGGTCTGGGCTCCGCATGCGTCAGCTCAATATCTACGACTAGTCAAGGAAACCAGAAGAACAGGGTTTCAGATCAAGGCTAACGATCATACAAAGCCTGGCTTTTATAATGAATGACAGAAATATAATAACATTTAGATGGAAGCATGATCTTAGTGTGCATTTACATGACCAGAGATACATTGGAAACATAGCTTAAACAGATTTAACAGATTATTCCAACCAGAAATATCATTGTTGTCAACTTTAAAAAGCCTCAAATCATGTTTTTTCTTCAAAAATTCATTCTTACCACCATAACAGCTAAAAATAAAAATATATTTTATGAGGACAAGAGCACTCAGAGAGTGCTTACCTCCACCAAGTTGCAATATCTACCGTATTACTCATGAGTGCAAATGATAAATCATTTTTAAAACTTCCTGGATCCCGAGGATGATCCAAATCACCAAATCACTAAAAACATAAGTAATCTGTTTCTTGTGTCATCCTTGACATTTCTAGCAAATTTCATCAAAATCCATCTGTAACTTTTTAAGTTATTTTGCAAACAAACAGACTAACATGGCCAAAACTGTAACCTCCTTGACAGAAGTAACAAAAACTTGAAAATATGTCAAATTTCATCCTTAATACTCCATTTCCACAGTTACTAGTTTGCCTCCCAATTGTCCCGAGTTTGAACTCGGATGCAAACTCATGGAAGTGGTACGACTTATCCTTTCACTCATTAAGGTCAGTTGCAAGTGAGTATTTCTGTCTGGAGTTGCCACGACTAATCTCCTTTGCTGTAAGTGTGTTAGGACTTCTCTTGGTGCTACATATCTTAATGGTACAATGACTTATTTTGATGGTGTCACACTAATTGTGCACTCTCCTGTATAAAATTAAAGCGAAGTGAGCCAGTCCAAAGAGAAGATAAGTCATAACAGTCTGCCCAGTAAGGCTCAAAAGCCATCAGATCTCCTCAGTCAAAGTTATCTCTGTGAGTCGTGGTACTCCAGAGTTAAGGTCATCAGACTTAAACTTTTTGGTCACATGACAAATTTTTCCACTCCAGAAGAATCACATGTTCTGCCAGAGCTCCTGCCCTGTTTCGACAGGATCACTCATAGCAGCCCCTGAGTTATAGGTCAGGGAGGTTTTGCGATAAGTCTGCGAAATGGAACTGCGGTAAAAAGGAATTATTTCTCATAACATCAGACAAATCTTAATTATTTTTCCACTTTTAGAATGATTTTGCACACATTTTCAGTACGTATACCAAAAAATACCATTGTACAGAGTGATATTAATGTCTAAATGTTGTCATGATACATTTATTTCAAAACACATCAATTTGTGAACCATTTATGCAAGCGACATACACTATAAATAACACTAATGAAGCATAAAATACAATTGTCAAAATTATCTGCAGTGTTCAAGTTAAAACTTATAGCAAGTTTAATTCAATAAATCTAACTTCTTATATATATATATATTTGAACCCATAAGGGTACGTTTCCACACAGCTACTATGTGGATGCAATATTTTATCGCCTTCTGAAATGATAAAAGAACCTTTACACATATCCCAACACAAACTAGAAACACCCATAATTTTTGCTTCATGGCTGTAAAAATCGATTTAAGACAAGACATAAGTTTTTAACATTTGTGGATAAGTTATCTATTTGAATGGGAATTACTATTTTTCAATTTGTAAAGGTAATTTTCAAGTAATTACATATTAATATCGTAAATTACATCCACAGATTGTGTACATGGAAATGTACCCAAAGTAATAATTTATGAAACGAACATTGCACACCGATTGTTTACCACACAATAAACTTATATATAACCAACTACAATTCCCTAGAATGAGTTTTATCTCTATGATCCACAAACCAAAAAGAAAGCAAACTTGTTTAAATATGACAACCATACACACAGCAGCAGAGTGAGTACTGTAAAGCCAGTGCATATTTGGCCATTTGCTTAATTTGGCAACTTAAAAGGAAAAATATTATAAAACTCCAGTCAATAAAAGAGATCAATGTGCATCAAATTTACCCAATAACAATACAATGCACATAACAGCCCTCTAAACTGAATAAAATGGTAAGAAAATTGTTCAAATAGGAGCAGAAATAAGGAAATTCTGGTCATTTTACAAATTTTACAAGCAATATTTTGTATATGCTAATGACACCTATCAATTTGACAAAACTTGAAGATTCTCCAAAATAAAAACTGTTGGTCCCCAGACTTAAACTGGTTCTGAAGAAGCTTGGGAGTTACCTTCTAAAAAGGCCAATTTAAACAACAGCAAAATAAGACTGGTTTACAGTAAAATGAGCATTATCACATAAATAGCTGAACTTCTGTATACTGGAAAATACATTTTGTCATTTGGTATTAATTAAACAATTACAAAGAATGTGTCACAACATAAGACCGCCATGTTTTATATTACAGGTATATACTTTTAAGTGGATCTCCATTCAGAAGAATTCTGTTTTGAGTAAAATAAGGAATTATAGTTACTTTGAACTAAAATAAAGTCACACACAGACAAATCAGTATGTAAGTATAATATTGTGTTTATTTATGGTAAACCGGTTATGTTTCTGGGTTCATTTGCTTGCTTGTCTGTCTGTTTGCATGTGTTCCAAAAGTAACAAACTGATCTGACATTTTGACATGGGTAGGGTCTGGCTAAGGAAAGGAGTGATTACATGTTTGAAAAGCTCCATTTTCACATTTTTCAAAAAATGTTGACATCAAACAAGTTACAGATAATCATTCTGGATCCTGGAATAATTTGAAAGATTTTTTTGTCATTGCACTCATAAGAAATATTGGAGGTGCTGGGTCTTGGCAGATGTTTGCACTCTCTCAGTGCTGTTGCTTTGTTACACCTTATACTTGTAATATTGTTTCCAAGTCTCTGTGACCAAGGTTCTGTAAACTGAATTGAATAGTGTAAATAAATTACTGTGCCTCTGCTAAGATTTCAACCCTGATGTCTCCTGGTGGACGAACACATAAAAAGTAAATGCAAGTTTGACTCCTTAATGCATTTAACTGAAGTGGAATTCCTGGAAATCCACTTGTTTGTCAAGATAATCTACGGAAGGATATATCAAACATTTCAACATAGTACATATCTTGCAGTCATAAAACCATTTTTCAGTTTTAACAGAACTTCTTTTAGCTATATCCAGGATGAGAATTCTGAAATTCAGTATTCCAGAAAGACATTATTGTGTTATTTCTTGAGTTTTGTTGGGCTAAAATTCACTCAGAAAACAGAGAGTGTAACAAGTTAAATATTCAACATTGATATTTGTGATGGTGGTGGTGAAAATTTGGCTGGTAATAAATGTTATTTCTGGAATGACTTGGCCTGTTTGAGAACATTCACAAAACAGAAGCAGCACACGTGTAAAAGAGTAGGACATATTGATAAATTTAGGAGAGATGATGTCTGGTCATAAACATTTGAATGTTCGGATAATTGAAGTTTCGGTATATTTTCACAGTATACAGAAGATTTAGAACACAAAGAATAATGCTTGCAGCACATGCATGCACACTGAATTTTGTTTTCTTTTATAATATATATCAAGAGTTCTACAGATCAAAACGTTTGGAATGCTACGGTGCTCGTGGCCCCCTCAACAAGAGCATCGACTGGTGGGGGAACTGTGCAGTTCTATCGGCCCTTCTGGCGGCTGTAGTTCAACTGGAAAATGTGGTCAAGGAAAAAGTATACAGGAAGCAAAAATGTGGTTAAAAATATCTCGCCATTTTGAACTGCACATGACAAGGCTTATTTCTCAAGACAAATGCTCTTGATAGCTGTTGGTTCCATACAAATACAGTGTCAATTTATGCTTGTAAAGGACTTCTACTGTCCTTACATGGTGGGAAGAAGTTTGTGGGTCAACACATAGAAGTCATAAAACAGAGGAGGAAACCAGTGCTAAAGTATGAGAGGTGGGGAATAAAATCATAAAGTAGAATATTCAGAAAATACAAACTTTCAGAGTTGAAGTTATAATGTATTGCTTTATATTAGACATCATAAGCCATATTTGATCTAAATACTAGGACACACAGACCGGGAAATGTTTTCTGTAATCACCAGAGTCAGTTATTAGAGTAATTAATTACAGAGAAAAATTCACCAACAAGTACCAAATTTTCACAAATATTTCTGAAACCTTGCAACCCACAATTATGTTATGCAGATCTGTAGAAATGTATTTTGAGAGAGCATCTGCCTATTTTTGTTGCACAGAAATCCATGCAGAAATGGCAGAGAAATTGCAAGATGAAAATTGAACTTTTATAAACACTGGAGCCCCGATATATATGACAGCCTTTTATGCATTATTTATTAAAATATGGAATTATTATATTTTTATACATAATGGTGGTTATTAAAAGTAAAACCTCCTTCATTAGACATATATGAAAATATATATCCCTCTTGGCAATTAACAATATAATACTCATGCTATGCACTTGTATCATAATATTGTTACCTCCATTCGTAATCCATTTTTTCTGACATGTCATTCAGGAAGATTTCCAAATAATATGGTCTCATTCCATTCTATTCAGTACTTTTATAGCACTTAATATCTGCAAAGAGGCAAACTCTAAGGTGTGACTGCCAAGGCGCTTTCATGAGATCTTTCGTATAAACATTTTTCTTTGACTTTAAAAGAAGACATTAAAGGTACAAGTTCTGCATAAACTCATGTTCTGATGTTAAACCAAAACCTTTGGCTGTATATTAATTTAACCACAATATCAGATCTGTACGCACCAAAGCAATTTGACACACACTCATATAAGAGCCCCTTTTAAACTGAACAATATGGTAAAAATAGCCAGCCTCGGCAGGCAAGAACCCCAGCCCGCAGGTAAAGGTAAAGATGTTCTACAAAAGATTCACAGGCCATGATTTCTTAAAGGAACTTTTCATATTTGGAAGCCAAAGAAACAATTATAAGGGAGATAGAACGCCTTTTTGATATGATGACCCTCCTATTTGCCATTAAAGATTGATATGGCGGCCATTTTGTTTCCAAGACAAGGACACAATTACTCTCAGGCAAGCTTTCCTATCCATTTGCATTTTGTGCAAATCTGATGGACCATTAAAAATGGACCATAAACAAGGGTGTTCCGTCATTTTAGTGGTATGATTCTATGGTGCAGAAGGCTGATTCTATAGTGTTGTAGGATGATTCTATGGTGTAGCAGGATGATTCTATGGTGAAGCAGGATGATTCTATGGTATATGCCGATGATACTTACAGATTTGATAAACTTTGGAGAACGTTTCAAACTAAAATCATTTTGGATCAGATTGTTTCTGGCACATATAGACAAGGTATGTTACATCACTTGCAGCTTTAGTTATTTTATATAATGTTTGGATTTCTGTCTTTTGGTTGATGTGTCTTAGAGTCTGACTTTTAATGGAGATTAAATGCTAAAAGGTCAAATTAGAATCTGTAAGAGAATCAGAATTTATTATGGGACCAAATCATTTTTAATTTTCTGTATAAACATGCCTTAAGTCCTTTTATCAAACTGACATTAGTATTGCCTGTACATCAATTTTAAGTGGTTTCTGTGGTTAGGGAGTTGACTTCAGGTTGAAAGGTCTGGGGTTTAATCCTTGGCCAGATCATGGAGGGTGTACACTTGGAAAAGGTATGTCATATATATGTGTACACGTCCTCCTTCAGCTAGGAGTACAAATGGGTGCCCAAAATAGTTGGAGATGTAGACCTTGTCAGGCTGGCCTCCCTCCACAGAGGAGAACTACTCGGAGTTGGGTTACGCCACTGAAATTGGAAATAAGTTCCAGCAAATGGACCCCTAGGTACAAAGACTTTACCCTATCAATTTTACATCTCTAACAATATTTTTACAATGAAAATAAGATTATTCTGTACCATCTCACCATGGGCATAAATTTGTTGAAAAATGGAGGTTGCCAGCAGGACCAGTAACTTTTAAACTTTGACAGAGGAAATGATTACAATTTCCTGTGAAGTTCAAGGGAGTATAAGGAGAGAACAGGGCAGGGCACAGACCAGCATGAAAAGATATTGTAACTTGGCACACTTCCCAAATTGGCACAAACTCAACGTAGAATGGTAAGCAACACTGAAATTTCTGTGGCATAAACAATACACAATCATTGATGACCAAAGAGATGACAAAAATAAATGAAAAATTTTGGGGGAAATTTCCAAATGCAGATTTGGAGTTTTATGCTAATCTGGGGACTGGATTCAAGTAAAAATGTACTCCTTCCACTTAAACAACATTACATGATTAAAGTAATTTCTGTTAACAAATACTATTTATAATTTCGCCAATTTACCACAGATATGAAGGAGCTGTATCCCGTGGTCTGACAAGTTGAGACAGCTCTACATACTTTGCAACCTTATCTCAATACAAACTAGAGGATCGCTTGTAAAAAAAAGATAATGTTTTTGCGCAGCAAAAACAAAGCGTCCCAAAAAGGATATAATGGTGAGTGCTAAAGTATTAAAAAAATGCTCTGCTTCTAGCCTTATACTGTTGTGGCAACCAAAGTTTGCATAGTCTGCTCTATCTAGCACGGTTTTCCAGATATAAGCATTTTTGTGTTTTGCATTTTTTGCAAAAAAATAGAAAATTCAGAATGGTCGCCATTTTTGGCAAGACAAAAATGTTTGAAAATTGAGATGGCTACTCTGCAGAGTTACCCTGTGGGTCAAAAATTTTGTTGAAATTACTCTATCTAGCACAGTTTTGCCAGATATAAGCATTTCTCTGTTTTGCAATTTTGCGAAAAATTCAAAAATTCAAAATGGCCGCCATTTTTTGAAAATTGGAATTGCTACTCTGCGGAAATACCCTGCGGCGCGGGTCAAAATTTTCGTCGAAATTATTCTATCTAGCATGATTTTCGAGATATAAGCATTTTTGTGTTTTGCACTTTTTGCGAAAAATTCGAAAATTCAAAATGGCCGCCATTTTTGGCGAGACAAAAATTTTTTGAAAATTGTGATGGCTATTCTAGAGATATACCCTGTGGGTCAAAACTTTTGGTCGAAATCGCTCTATCTCGCACGGTTTTCAAGATATAAGCATTTTTGTGTTTTCCTTATTTGGAAAATTAGTAATGATTAATTAACCATTAATTACTTGGCCATTTCTTAACCAATTAATGCCAAAATCTAATGATTTCCAGATTTCAAGTTATCATCCGGACAAGCTTACCCATTGAAAAAAAAGACATTTTTGGTCATGTGACCTCTCTGGTCAAAATGTCACTGCAGCATATTCAAAAAAATTCCCCAAGGCTACTGCATACACGTGCCAATTTTGAAAAGAATCAGCCGAACGGTCACAGAGTTATAAGGAAAACGAAACACGGAGCCTGATTTTCTCCCATATCCAAACAAGCGTCCCTTGCGGGACACTGAATAATTCAATAGCGAGCTATTTTAAGGCTGCATTATTAAATTTCTTGGTAAAATAGAATTGCATTATTAATGAGATTATGTATGAGTGCGTCATGAATTAAGATCACTCATGACACAGGTTTTTCATCCTTCATTACAATATTATTTGAAGAATGAGGATATTATATATAGATGACATTGATAATTTGTACTGCAAGTTCTAGCTACTTAATGTTTGCATCACAGCAATCTTGAATTATAGCTACTATGTTTTAGTTTCAGCTTGCTTTATAAATACCTGTCCAGATAAGTCAAAGTTGGGTTGTTTTTAAATCCCTTTCAACACATGGGGTCCTATGAAGACAGGGCCTCAGTAAATCCAATGTTATCCATAGCTAGGTTCAAACTCATGACCAGAGAGGTGAGAATTAAGTGATTGAATGCCAAGTTTGTTAACCACTCTACCAGTGACGAGTCTCTTCTGGTGCCAAGTAGATCCCTTCAAACTGTGTGACGTTTCCATGACAATTTTGGGTTATTTACTTTATTGCAGAATTTGGTGTAAAAAGGAAGTTATTTTGTAACAATGACTAAAGGCTTCACCCCAACAAGATACGATCCACTCATCTTAAAATGGTTAAAAAAATATTATACTAACATTAAGGGTTAATTCCCCAGCAATGAATTCACATCTTGTTTAACAGTTTTTAAGAGCAATGTATGAACTCAACTGTTTCTGATGTTGGCAAAAGCTACACTCAAACTCGTGGCAACAGGGAGGAGAATTGGGTGACCTGATGATCTCATCCTTCACAACAGGGTAAAGCAAAGATTGGTTCAATAACCATGGAGATGACGGGCAGTGATAGATTGTTTCCTCCAACAGATTATGTTTTTGGCTGTATATGTTTTGTCTGTCGGGGTTTGCGGTAACTCCAAAGTAACGACCACATCTTTCTGGGGCTTTTCATGTGTGTAACGCCTGACCAAAGGCAGGGTGGATTACATGTTGGAAAATATTGGGATTATATTCTGGATACCAAAAACTTTTGAATTCTCCAAAGTCCCGTTTTGACTGTATTTTCTGGTTGACTTTACTCCAAAAGTAATGAGTAGATCTTCGTGAAATTTTTTATGTAGCCTAGCCAAGGGAACAAATGATTACAACTGCTTAAAATGGAGGACTGCACTGTATCAATGCTTTCTAGTTTATATTATGATACGGGTAATGAATCAATGACCAAACAAAGGTTGTGAAATACCAAACATACCGGTAAAATAACCCTGTTGTCATGCCCGCTAATCTTTTGGGATGCTTTTTAAGTGGCGATAATACGATTTCCACTGGAAATCATCACCTCAAACTGACACATGGCCAATCAACACACACCTTACAGACCATAAGTATTTCACATCGGCAGGTCCTGGTTGGCTCTAATCTTAATTCATTTCTTACTTCAGTTCTTTTGGTGCAAATTTAAGGCTTGTGCAAAATTACAAAGCCAAGCAGTATTGGACAAAATGAAACAGATGTCAAAACAACAATGAAACAGGTGTGCAGTACCTTGTACAGATTATTTCATTTTTATTTCTGTTTTGCAGTCTTTTTTGTTGATACTTTAGATAAATATTTACAATTAGCTATATTTATTTATATTTATATATATATAAAATGATATTCAGACCTATTGTTTAACATACATTGACTGTCCATGGGATTGAAATTGAAAGGAAATACCCCACATGTACACTTCTGTGTGTATATATACACATAAATGTACATTCACATACAAAGCACCCGCCTGCAATAAGTCATCAGAAACTACTACCGTAATGACATAAAAATAAGACATCTCACTACATACTGAAAACTTAAATAATGTTTCAGACATTTAACTTTTTCACAACCAATGTAAATTTTGACCTTAAAGATGTACAATTCATTTTTAAAATGGCCATTTCTTTGTTTATATTTTCTAGCTGAAGAATTTCCATTGATAACTTATGATGTATATGTACACAAATTGATATGCCGAATATTTTCAACTTGAGCTTAAAGTGTGTTTTACCTCATTCACACATTTCTTGTGGAATTATTTAGTTGGTCAAGGTTCTGTACTGTAAACTGCCGACCATCAGCAAGCAACTACCAGCTTTCCCACTTGAGGTCGGGCTGGGATTTGAACTCCGATCTCAGAGGTGGGAGGCAAGAGTGTTACCACTCTGCCACCTTGTGCCTCTCTAAATTGGTTGAATGAAGCTCTCACAAAATCTTATGCAGTCAAAATATTCCTCAATTTATTCAATTTTACGTTTACTTTAAAATATTCTTCCAAAGCGACATTACAGTGCGGACTTTTCTGATGACTAACTCTTCACAATCTACTAATGACTAAAAACCCCTTTGAAAACACAAAACACCCTGAATAGACTGGCTCAAAAAAACTCCTCTCTACACACACAAAATAAAGACGCGGGAAAAAGTAAACAAAATAAGGCACAATCAACGTGAAACACAGACAAAGCTAATTAAGTCGAACTTGAAAAACAAGAATTTCCTTTACGAATTTCCTTACGTTAATCCGTCAGAGTCATAGTCATATTAAGTGAATTACAGCATACAATTTTTATAAAATTTAACTATTTAAATTTTTTCATAGAAATGTATAACATTCCTGAATAATAACTTGATGACAAGGCCCTCCAATTCATAACTCAAATGTCAAAGTTAGGGTATTACGTCCTGTTCAATAGCCTGGGTGGTATTTCGACGAGCCATCAGCATTGCTATTTGTGGGACTTGAACCTATAGAGAGGTGGCAGTCTGTGCTTAGATGTCAAAATTGCTAACCCACTAGGCCGCTGCAAACCTATTAACTTATTAACCAGTGCAGACATGTGATTTTATCATTTCCACTACCAATGACACCAAGTCCATCCTATCAGTAGCCTGACCACGCTTCTTCATCTTAATTTTAAGTGTGAGCTCTACAAGACTCGCGCTTCTTGAGATCCATATTGTTTTGTCACGAGACTTTCATGAATTGTGGCATAGCATGAGGGGTATCATCTCATCAATGAAGTTAAGCAGCAATGGGCTATAGTGCTCAGATGGGTGACCATCTCAGTTCTAGGCCAGGTATGGGATGTATCCAACTTGAAATTTGTTTTTGTCACCAGACTTTTATACATTCCACTGCACTACTCTAGTCTCTGATGGCTTTGCAGCTCACGCATGTAGAACGACCATCTTTTCACTCTTATTTTGTTGGCCATTAACAATGAGGATTTCCTTATAGATTAGTAAAACCATGTTGATGGCATGTTTATCTTTTAGTTAGCATACAAGGTGAATGGCTCCGCTATGGTCATACAATGATGTTGACATTTTGCTTTAATAGTGGGTATAACACCCACTTTTTTTTAAACCAACTTGCACATATTCCTGCAGAGAATCGGCATGATCTATTTACTCGCATGGATTGAGCAATATTTATTGAAAACCAACAGTTTTAATATGACTTAGGCAAAAAATATTGGTATGGCTGAAAATAGGAGTTCCTTCAGGTAAACCTAGTCAGTGAAGATATCAGACCAAAAATACGAGTACGAGACTTCAAGTAGGAGCAGATATACCATCTTTCAAGGGGATTTTCCGCTACAGTTTACCCCATTTACTGTAATTTCTGGCTATTTTGAAGTGCATTCCCAGTGATTTTCAGATCGGACTTATTGGGTTTCAACTGTAAAATACTATAAAAACATAAAAAAAACATACTTTGTAAATGAAACAAAAAAAAACTTGATGAACGAAGCAGAAGAGGAAATTTTCCGAACAGTATGTGATTTTCACCACTAAAGACTTACAGGGAAGGTTTAAAGCACATGCATAAGACTTTTTGCTATAGGAACTGTCAGACTTTAGGTTTTAATGTCCCTTCCAACATGTGAGGTCATATGACAGCAGTCCCTCACTCCTTCCCACAAGTTGTCATGAGCTGGACTCAAGCCCACGACCACGGGAGCCGGGAGTCCAGTGAATGTTAACCACTCGGTCACTGACACCTTGAATTGTGGGATATTTTTGTCCTTAAAAGTGTGATTCCCAAGACAATTCTGGGTTGTATACTCAATGTGCTGCAGAATTAAAGGCCAAGACACACCTTACCGATCCAATACATTAAATGGCTAAAAGGACTTGTAATACTACATCTGAAGGGCTGGTTTCCCTAAGGTGAAGTGCACATTTTGTTATGAATGTCAGGACTTGTTTTGTAAATCCAAATTCTATTTGGACTTTTATAATGCATAATCTTCTCTTTATTAATTGGACACTAAGGGACAACAGGACCCAAAACAGTAACCAAAGTCAACTCAAGGAGTTTTATCTGTCTTTACCAAAATATCAGTGAAACACCTTAGCAATGCATAACACTGAAGACTCAAACAACATAAAAAACAACTGTGTCAAGTTTCAGGACATAGGCTGATAATCAATGGGATCACAAAACAAAGAGAATGCTTCAAATAAAATGATCAAAATATGTGTCTGTTTCCATGTGAGCGATTTGTGAGTGATGGCGATTTGTTGTTTCTCATTCTGAAAGAAGATTAAGTTTTTCCAAGCATGTGAACGTAATATGGAAATTTGATTAAACTTGCCAGTAAGCAATTTTGCCAATGTTTTATCCAAATAGGGGGACTTGCCATAACTTATAAAAATAACATCAAAAAAATATTCAGATATAAAAACAAAAATCGCAATCTTAAATCACACAGCACATACTGGAAACCTACACTTAAGGTCATTTCACACACACACTTGGTAAGTCAATTTTTGAATGTATTAATACAGAGGGTGCCCTCATATTACAACTGCAAATGATGAAATAATACATGGAAATGGAAAGAGATATTGAAGTTTCATTTACATTTCTGTTTACAGTGTTATGTGGAACAACCTTTTGTCATGCAACACAAATTAGCATAATACACACACATATATATACCCCCTTGCTTTTTGGGAAATCCATTTTGGTGAATTTCCCTGGAAATAATATAACGACACATAAATTACACAAAGTGATATTACAACAAACGCTCATACAAAAAGCATAATTTACCTATACACACAAAAACCAAGTCATCATCAGTCAAAGGTAAACAGGACTTGACCAAATACTTGCCTGGGTATCACTTTCCACTCTTTCTGGTTTGAAATGAAGACAAATCTACACCATGGACTAGTATCTACTAATAATCTTATACTCTGAAATATTTTCAGAAAAAAAAACAATTAAAATAAAAATTTAAGAGAAACAAATTCCAACTTAATATCTCTGACATTTTTATTACCTCCACAAGAGAGTTATGTTTTTTTGGGGGTGTGTTTGTTTGTCCGTCTGTCTTTACAATCACTCCTAAACTGATCTTTATGAATCTTTTCATGCGGGAAGGACCAGACCAAAAGGAGAACTTACTGAATTTTGGGAATAATCTCGTAGTATTTGAGTAAAATTACAATATGGCGGAGCTCTGTATTCAAGGAGACCTGTTTAGAATTTCCAATATTTCTATCAACAAGGGCAAGATCTGCACGGTTCGAGCGTGGATATCAGTTTGTGAACAAAACCGGGCTACAAAACTGGGCACAGCTCATTTCTGTCCGCTGCGGTCAGACTGGGATTGGTGAATCCCACATGTTGTCATCAGAAGGCTTTGAACCTATGACCTCACTGGCGTGAGTCCAGTTAACAATAGAGAATACACTCCCTGTACAGGTTAACATGTTTTCATGTACTACCCAGGCAAATAGCTGGTCAAATACTGTAAATATCTTGGTATTTTACCATCAGTAACAATAAAAATGAAATTTCCTCTTTGTCTGAAGTATCAATCTTAATTTCCCCTTGAATAAAAACAAACTTATATAATAAATATACAAATTATACAAAATTACAATCATATGTATGACAGTTTCAATTGACACTGATAACTTTATTGACACTTTAAAATATATTTCAAGCACACCTTGAATGATACTGTCTGTCATTATAGCGTCATAACACATCACTATTTATGTAATGCCCATTATTTGCAAGATTTTGCCCCAAAATTTTAATGTACATGTACTTGCAATTCAATTTACTTTCTTTTCACTTAGTAATGCAATAAAAATTTAATAAAAATCATTTAGACTAGTGTCCGTTTCAATTGATCAAAACAAATATTGACATAAAAGCAAAATATATGTGTCATGGAACAATTTGATGTGTGTGTGATTATTCCCCTATGACAGGCATTGACAGCACAGCATTAGCAAGACACACTTTTTTTTTACCTGTGTGATATCTATTAACAAAAAAAACTTTAACATATTTCCATTTGTGTACAAAATCTTCACAAACAATTATTTTATCACCACAATATGGCAGAGTTGCTTTATATTTAGCAGCACAAAGGGGAGTGTTCATTGAGTTGATTTAAAAACACACATCGACCAATGAGATTTGACGTGACAACACACTGGACCAATCACAAGTGAGGACACATAAAGCTAGCATGCACATCCACCTTCCTGTCTTTCTGGCTCTGTGGGAGTGTCTTTTAACTTGACCTCGATCACTGCGAAAAAATAGGTTAAGGAAAACACAAAAAGGTCGTAACACTGAGAAACTTAAATAATGATATAAAAAATAACAAAAATAAATACACTGATTCACAAAAATAAATACAACTTTACAAATATAGACTATATCATTTAATTTACTTTTTTCATCAAAAATTTGTTTTTAGCTTATCTTTTAAAAAAATATATATATATAATTTTCCAACAAGAGGGTGAGAAAATATTCATCAATGCATATACAAGATAATGTTTTTTAATCTCAATTTTTCAATACACAACTCACCAAGGTGTTCTAGTCTTCACTAATCAATAATCATCCTTAAAATTTCCAATATTCTTGCTTCAGTTATAAATATTGAGCATGTTTTGACAAAACTCACAGAAAAAATATTGTAAAAAAAAAACTATATATTCCTGAGAAATGTTGACAGATCTGATAAAAGTAAACAAAGAATCCCTCCTTAGTGGTTTCACTACAGTAACATGTCTAAAATCTGCCCCCATTTAATAGTTACAAACAAAACCTAAGAGAAATCTCATTGAGTGCCAGCAAAGCATTTATAAAAGTAAAAGTCTGGGTACCTCATCCCTTTTAACAACTAAGGTAACACAGAACCTGATTAGCCGATATTAGGTTAGATTTGATAGGTGATTAAAGTACAACGCATGGAACATTCATACACATGCACAAGATGCATACTGTTATCTCCTGTCAAACCGTGATCTGGGCAGAAAATAAAAGCCAGGTTATACCAGAAAGCACTCCCAGAGTGCAGACCTCCACCAAGCCAGGATCTCTACATTGTACTTTCACTCAGATATTGTTTTTCCTATTATTTCTGGAGTGATTTCAAACACAAACCACAAATCACTGACAATGGAATTCTTTGAATTGTTTTCTGTCTCCAGAGTATGATACGGATCTAGTCAGTACATTGTTTATCCATATTGGCAATATTTATTGTTTTGGAACAGGGTTGCCGATTTCGATGCCTAAAGACGTAGATCAATATCACTATTTTAAGTAAGACTGCTCATTTACACTTCAAATATTTGAAATAAAGCCTAAATCTGTAGAAATTGTGCACTTTCATCTCGCACTTTTGTAGTTTTCACTGCATTTTTGATGAAAACTGTCGTGTTATGTTTTGGTAAATTTCACTTCCTGTTGGCAGTTGGGAATATGCTAGAATAAAATTATTTTTCATATCACAGATTCGGTCAAATTGGCAGACAATGTAAAGCCTAAATCTGAAGAAATTGTGCACTTTTATCTTGCACTTTTGTAGTTTTCACTGCATTTTGATGAAAACTGTCGTGTTATGTTTTGGTATATTTCACTTCCTGTTGGCAGTTGGGGATATGCTAGAATAAAATCGTTTCTCATATCCCAGATTCAGTCAATTTGGTAGACAATATACCCCCCCCCCCCCCCCCCCAACCGATTGAAATAATTTTACATTTAATTTCGATATCCACACAAACAATTTACCGACTATGTGGATCTATTGCAAACTTTAATCACTTCATCAATATGCATACATTTGGTAGCAGTCACAAACACAATCGCACCCAACACATAACCTCCGTGCTGGAGGAAAGGATAAGTATGAATAAAATTATACAAAGAACTGCTGGGGTTTAAAGTAAGAATATCTATTTCAAATCAAAACTAACATGAGTAACACAAACACACACAACATGCAATTTGTAAAAGGAAAATACAAACTGGTTAATAATCTAAAGCTACATACCTCCCAGGTCTGTTATTATCGTTGGGCCAAAAAGTTTAGTGCAATTTCAAAAGCATCTAGTGTGAAAAAATACTGTTGCTCTTCCCGATTCTACAATGCTGTCAATCCAAAACCAAAACGTGTCCATTCCACCGACTTCCCATCACCAAAAGGTGCACACGTGGAACATGTTCGACTTGTGACAGAAATACGGGCGTTTTAGATGCAATTATTCTGTTATTCACATCAGTCTTGAATCTAATCTAACTTTTGTAATGCTTAATCTCCACTGACTGTAATAAATATAAAATACACCCAACAAAACAAACTGGACTTTCTATCTCAATGCTGCACACCTCCTGAGAGGACAAATTCAGAAACAATTCACACAGAAAGCCCCCCACCCCCCCTCCCCCGGACCTCGCCACAAGATTCACAACTGAAGATATCCTATAATAAACCTGTTCATTAAAAAACCACAGTTGAAGATATAAAACATGCATAAATATGTTAATACCAGGATGAATATGCTTGGATATACAAATATATATGTCAGTACCAAGCAACAAAACCCACCAACCCCAGTCCAGTAACCAACACTGCAGTGTTGGCAAACTTTAAAAAGTTGTCCAGATGCACGGTATGACATTTTCAAGTGCAGAATACACAATTTAGATCTTGCTAAAAAATTTTCTTTTTTTTTCTTTTTTTTGTGTGTGTGTTATCTCAAAATTAATGGCCCTCCCTATATTATTGTGGTATTATTTTATTATTATTCTATTATTTTAACTATTGGGGTAACAACTTTATCTTGTAAATAATGCAAAGAGATTTGAGAGAAGAAACCATTTAGTCACATTACCCAGCAATAAATAATGCTGTTTTCGATGGTATTTGTTAGTTGATTCTTTTCAGGGTTACTGCTCCCGTCAATCAGTCTGTATTAAGTTTGTATGCTCAAAAAAAGACACGCAACAAATAGTGAATGATGTATTTACACAGTATCAGAAAATATTTTGTGCAAAAAAGGTTACTAAAATATTAATAACATAGGTTAATACCATAACATTAATATCGTTAGTAAACACATGACTTAAAAATTTGTATTTTTTAAAATTGTTATATGTGGTTTTCAGTCTTTCCACACTGAGATAAATTCTGTTAGTAAAACCAGTTAACTGTGTTTACCAGAAAACAGACTAAAACGGATAGTTTGGAACTTCTATCTGCACTGGGGTATGGGGGACACATGTATCCACTCAGACAGAATAACCAGTTTAACCTTTTAAGGACCTTGCATGTCGACCAGCAGTCAACACCCCAGTATGGTTGTGTTACTTTCCTTGAGCACTGTTGAATGAAACTCTAGGGTTTTACTGAAATATGTTAACCATAGTATTATGTACGAGGACATTATGGATGACCAGGAACACTTGTGTGTTGTCAAAGTTTAAACTGTCTGCAAATGCTTCAGCCTGAAATTTGCTCTGATATAGTATAATGTTGCTCCATTGGTGGCAAAAGGGTTAATAGTTTGACAATGAAAAAGGTCGTAGGTCAAATTTAGGGTTTTACATCCTGTTCAACAGCTAAGAATAGGTCCTTAGTGACCTTGTGGTGAGCCAACCTGACATCTGGTGGCAGGCTGACACTTCTGTCTAGATTTGACTCCCATGAGTGGCAATGCCGAGGGCGTGTCCCAACATATTCTTGACTGTTGGGACATAAAACCCTAACTTTGACAACATAATGAATTTGCTATTTTTCACCCATTTTTTCCCCACTGATACCCCAGGTTTTACAAATTCATGGAGTTCTAGGTCCCCTATTTATTACTAGGACTGTTACTTGTCATGGTTATATATTTTATATAATATATTCTGATACACCAAGTAGAATCTCTAATATCCACAGGATTGGTTCTAGTTATGGCTAGATTTTGCACAACTACAACATAAATGATCTGTTTTGTAGTTTTAACTTAAAAAATTTTCTATACATTTTTAAAACCAGTCAGTAACCAGTTATCGCTTGTTTGTGAAACCAATAAATCTATATTGAAAAATGTAAATCAACTGCAACTGCAGCACAACCATAGTATTCTTAGAGATATTCGTCCTAAATATTCACCATGTTTAAAAACCTTTGTGAGCGAGCATACTCATAATAAACACTAGTGACCTATCTTTTCAAGTTTTCAGTCACAGGTCAGTTATGACTATTTGCTACAGCTTACATATATAATGTGACTAGTCATGAACACTCTCCAGTAACCATGATGCCAAGTAATCTTGCCTCAAGAGGATCTAAGTTACACAAGTCTCCCGATCACTGTTCAAGAGTCTTTGGGACTTATTGGGTTGATTTTCTAATTCATACAAATTCATACTGTGAGTCTGATCCTGCTAGCTTATTTGAAACAGAGCGATATTTCAGAGGTTTATGACACAAATACTTTAAATATTGCTTAGTTGAAATGGCCGTATTAAGTTCATACAAAGAGCATTTCAAACCAAGAGCAATATTCTGAAGCTTTATCACATTTGAGTGGGCACAGAGCTTACAAGGAAATATTTCAAAGGTTTGCAGTGTACACTGTAGACACAGAGCAATGTGATATAAAAGGATACTGTCTTCTTTCTTTTGTTCAGGCTGCTCCATGCCAGGTAAAGCCGCCGCCACTCTGCGAAATAACTGAAAAACACAAACAGAAATCCAATTCTAAATCTACCCAACTCTTATAGCATTTAATTTCCAAGATAAACGCAGACTTTACATAGCAACCAACCAGTAGAAATTCCAGTTTCCAAACTCCTGGGCTGAGAAAAAATGGTCAACACCATTGTTGAGTAGTGCAGACTAGGGATACAACCAAGTAATTGATGCCCAATACACAAGCTAAACTTCATGAAAATTCAATTCAAATTTTTAGAGTCGCATCCTCGTGTATATGTTACAGTAAATACGCGTATTTACTGAAAATTTCAGTAAATATGAGTATTTACTAGTTTTTTGGTCTAGTAAATACGCATATTTACTAAAATCATAATGAAGACTCCATATCTTTAATAGTTGGGTGTTATCTGCTATGTCTTCATATTATATCTTTGATAGTTGGGTGTCATTTGATATGTCTTCATATTAACAGTTATTTAAAACTTTAAATAGCTTTGTCATATTCAAAGTTTGATACTTGTTTACAGACCAGCACTGGGATAACTATTTTACATCACTTTATAATTTCAAAGCAGTTGCATGTGATACAAACTTGTAACATTTTTTTTATTTAAAATAAATTGTAATGTAAATAGGCAAGTTTATAAATTTAAATATCCAAATATTTATCAAATTATGATACTTTAATTATAAGGAACAACAAGCAAGGTAATAAGATTAAGATATATTTCTCGTTCAACAACTGAATTTCATTGTAGTTTTAACAATGTATTTTAACAATGTATTTCTTTTCCAAAGGTCACCAATAAAATTTAGATCTATAAATAGGGTTGAATAAAACTTCCCTTTAATGTTGTCCCTTTAATACAGGAAGCTACACAATAACCATAGATGCAGACTAATGTCTGAGATTAAAAAAGAGATTAAATCCCTCTGAAAGACTATGATGAAATCCAATTAGGGGCTAGCTGGCCTTTTCATTGTTTTTAACAACAATTCTTTGATGAAGTAGCCAGTACCTACATTAAAGTCATAAATCCAAAAGAAAATGGCAAAATATTAAGCCTTGATTGAAATAAAATAAAGAAACAACTTGCTTATAATCTCTGTTTACCAATAGATTCTTAAAGAAAACGTACAGCTTGTTTGGGTGTAAATCATTCTGTCTTAAATGAATGAAAGTATAGTTAAAATATGTTAAAATTTGGAAACTATAATTTAAACTAGAGGATCGCTCGCAAAAAAAAAAGATAATGTTTTTGCATAGCAAAAACAAAGCGTCCCGAAAAGGCTATAAAAGTGAGTGCTAAAGTATTAAGAAAATGCTTCGTTTCTAGCCTTATACTGTTTTGGCAACCAAAGTCAGCGCAGTCTGCTCTATCTAGCACGGTTTTCAAGATATAAGCATTTTTGTGTTTTGCAAAAAATAAAAAAATTAAAAATGTCCGCTATATTTGGCGAGACAAAAATATTTTGAAAATTGGCATGGCTACTCTGCAGAGATACCCTGCAGGTCCAAAATTTTGTTGAGTTCGCTCCATATAGCACGGTTTTCGAGATATAAGCATTTTTGTGTTTTGCAAAAACTTTGAAAATTCAAAATGGCCACCATTTTTGGGGAGACAAAAATTTTTGTCAAGACCACTGCCGCGGTGTGTATCTCCCGCCGAGCATTAAAGCAGAAGAAATAGCTTTTCCGAGATATTCACAATTTTTCATTTTCGTGTGTGAAAGCTCTTCCAAAAGTAGGTGAATGAGTTATTTGAGAAAAATTGGCTATCTGCAATACTATTAAGAGATAATTCACATTTACTCATTTTGAGTAGGTGAATAATTATCTATGGGTCTGAAACTTCACCAAGTGAAAGCTCTCCCAAAAGTAGGTGAATGAGTTATTTGAGAAAAATTGGCTATCTGCAATACTTTTAGAGATAATTCGCATTTACTCATTTTGAGTAGGTGAGTAATTAGCTATGGGTCTGAAACTTCACCATGTGAAAGCTCTCCCACAAGTAGATGAATGAGTATTTGATAAAAATTGGGTATCCGCAATACTTTTACAGATAATTAGCATTTACTCATTTTGAGGTGAATAAATAGCTATGGGTCTGAAACTTCACAGAGTGAAAGCTCTCCCAAAAGTAGGTGAATGAGTTATTTGAGAAAAATTGGCTATCTGCAATACTTTTAGAGATAATTCACATTTACTCATTCTGAGTAGGTGAATAATTAGCTATGGGTCTGAAACTTCACCAAGTGAAAGCTCTGCCAAAAGTAGGTGAATGAGTTATTTGAGAAAAATTGGCTATCTGCAATACTTTTAGAGATAATTCGCATATACTCATTTTGAGTAGGTGAGTAATTAGCTATGGGTCTGAAACTTCAAGTGAAAGCTCTCCCAAAAGTAGGTGAATGAGTTATTTGAGAAAAATTGGCTATCTGCAATACTTTTAGAGATAATTCGCATTTACTCATTTTGAGTAGGTGAGTAATTAGCTATGGGTCTGAAACTTCACCAAGTGAAAGCTCTCCCAAAAGTAGGTGAATGATTAATTTGAGAAAAATTGGCTATCTGCAATACTTTTATAGATAATTCGCATTTACTCATTTTGAGTAGGTGAGTAATTAGCTATTGGTCTGAAACTTCACCAAGTGAAAGCTCTCGCAAAAGTAGGTGAATGATTAATTTGAGAAAAATTGGCTATCTGCAATACTTTTAGAGATAATTCGCATTTACTCATTTTGAGTAGGTGAGTAATTAGCTATGGGTCTGAAACTTCAAGTGAAAGCTCTTCCAAAAGTAGGTGAATGAGTTATTTGAGAAAAATTGGCTATCTGCAATACTATTAAGAGATAATTCACATTTACTCATTTTGAGTAGGTGAATAATTAGCTATGGGTCTGAAACTTCACCAAGTGAAAGCTCTCCCAAAAGTAGGTGAATGAGTTATTTGAGAAAAATTGGCTATCTGCAATACTTTTAGAGATAATTCGCATTTACTCATTTTGAGTAGGTGAGTAATTAGCTATGGGTCTGAAACTTCACCAAGTGAAAGCTCTCCCAAAAGTAGGTGAATGATTAATTTGAGAAAAATTGGCTATCTGCAATACTTTTAGAGATAATTCGCATTTACTCATTTTGAGTAGGTGAGTAATTAGCTATGGGTCTGAAACTTCACCAAGTGAAAGCTCTCCCAAAAGTAGGTGAATGAGTTATTTGAGAAAAATTGGCTATCTGCAATACTTTTAGAGATAATTCGCATTTACTCATTTTGAGTAGGTGAGTAATTAGCTATGGGTGTGAAACTTCAAGTAAAAGCTCTCCCAAAAGTAGGTGAATGATTAATTTGAGAAAAATTGGCTATCTGCAATACTTTTAGAGATAATTCGCATTTACTCATTTTGAGTAGGTGAGTAATTAGCTATGGGTCTGAAACTTCACCAAGTGAAAGCTCTCCCAAAAGTAGGTGAATGAGTTATTTGAGAAAAATTGGCTATCTGCAATACTTTTAGAGATAATTCGCATTTACTCATTTTGAGTAGGTGAGTAATTAGCTATGGGTGTGAAACTTCACCAAGTAAAAGCTCTCCCAAAAGTAGGTGAATGATTAATTTGAGAAAAATTGGCTATCTGCAATACTTTTAGAGATAATTCGCATTTACTCATTTTGAGTAGGTGAGTAATTAGCTATGGGTCTGAAACTTCACAGAGTGAAAGCTCTCCCAAAAGTAGATGAATGAGTTATTTGAGAAAAATTGGCTATCTGCAATACTTTTAGAGATAATTCGCATTTACTCATTTTGAGTAGGTGAGTAATTAGCTATGGGTCTGAAACTTCACCATGTGAAAGCTCTTCCAAAAGTACATGAATGAGTTATTTGATAAAAATTGGGTATCCGCAATACTTTTTGAGATAATTAGCATTTACTCATTTTGAGTAGGTGAGTAATTAGCTACGGGTCTGAAACTTCACCAAGTGAAAGCTCTTCCAAAAGTAGGTGAATGAGTTATTTGAGAAAAATTGGCCATCTGCAATACTTTTACAGGTAATTCGCATTTACTCATTTTGAGTAGGTGAGCAATTAGCTATGGGTCTGAAACTTCACCAAGTGAAAGCTCTTTGCGATAGCTGCTCTGCAGAGATACCCTGAAGATAAAAAATTTCGTCGAAATCGCTCTATGTAGCACGGTTTTCGAAATATTAGCATTTTTGTGTTTTGCAATTTTTGCGCAAAAATTCGAAAATTCAAAATGGCCGCCATTTTTGGCAAGACAAAATTTTTTTGAAAATTGGCATGGCTACTCTGCAGAGATACCCTGTGGGTCAAAAATTTCGTCGAAATCGCTCTATCTAGCACGGTTTTCGAGATATAAGCATTTTTGTGTTTTGCAATTTTGCGAAAAATTCGAAAATTCAAAATGGCCGCCATTTTTTGCGAGAAATTTTTTGTTTGAAAATTGGCATGGCTACTCTGCAGAGATACCCTGCGGGTCAAAAATTTCGTCGAAATCGCTCTATCTAGCACGGTTTTCGAGATATAAGCATTTTTATGTTTTGCAATTTTTGCGAAAAATTCGAAAATTCAAAATGGCCGCCATTTTTGGCGAGACAAAATTTTTTTGAAAATTGGCATGGCTACTCTGCAGATATACCCTGTGGGTCGAAAATTTTGTCGAAATTGCTCTATCTAGCACGGTTTTTGAGATATAAGCATTTTTGTGTTTTGCAATTTTTGCGAAAATTTCGAAAATTCAAAATGGCCGCCATTGTGGGCAAGACAAAAATTTTTTGAAAATTGGGAAAAGTACTCCGCAGAGATCCCCTGCGGTGCGGATCAAAAATTTCGTCGAAATCGCTCTATCTAGCACGGTTTTCGAGATATAAGCATTTTTGTGTTTTCCTTATTTGGAAAATTCGTAATGATTAATTAATCATTAATTACTCGGCCATTTCTTGACCAATCAATGCCAAAATCTAATGATTTCCAGATTTTAATAGAATGAATGTATTTGCCAAGTTTCAGGTGAATTGATAAAATTCCTTTCATCATCCGGACAAGCTTCCCCATCGAAAAAAAGACATTTTTGGTCATGTGACCTCTCTGATTGGTTGAAATGTCACTGCAGCATATTCAAAAAAATTCCCCAAGGCTACTGCCTAAACCTGCCAAATTTGAAAATAATCCGCCTAACGGTTACAGAGTTATAAGGAAAACAAAATGCGGAGCCGGCGGAGCCGGCGGAGCCTGAAGCTCTCCCATACACAAACAAGCGTCCCTTGCGGGACGCTTAATTAATTTCTTAAACTTTTACCTATTTCCATTAAAAATGCTTTTTATGTATCAGTCACATAAAAATAGTGAAAAGTTAAATGACCTTTAATCTTTTGTAGGGATAACCTAGGTCCTTTATAGCTGTGGGATTGAAAATAATATAAGCTTAAATGAAACATCTACAGAAAGCACATAGCTAAAGTTTTTAAAAATAAATAATTAAAAGCCCAGTGCTATTTTTTTGACATATTTGCATGTAATGTTCTGTAAAATGAAGAATGCTTACTATGTTCTAATAGTCATCATAATAGAGCAAAATGTTCCAATTATAATGTACAGTTTGGTTTACCATTTAATATTATATAGTTACAACCAGTGAACATCAAAGTTTCATTTCACATATTTACTGAAAGTCAATCCAGTAAACTAGTGAAATAACACAGGTCATAAATCAGTAAATACGCGTATTTACTGTAGATCATAAATATAAAGTCCAAGGGTGAGTACTTTATGACCTCTATAAAAGGACGGTACTTCCAGCGGATAATGGACGAGCGCGGAGTGCGAGTCCATTATGCCGGAAGTTCCGTCCTTTTATAGAGGTCATAAAGTACGAACCAGAGGACTTTATTTCTATTATAAAGACCGGTTTCTTTTATTAATCCATAAGTATTATTGTAAATATGTTATTCTACACACCTATTTGTCGTACTATATTTTGCCTGTATCGTTTGGTTTTCTATTATCAGCGATCGTCCATTTATTACCTCAAATAAATGTACGCAAAGAAATGCGCACTGCATTGTTTTATGTAGTCTGCACACTTCCAGTCTTTATAATGAAAATTTTAGGGAATATGTGTATTTACTAACCAAATCAGTAAATACGCATATTTGCTGATTTCACATATTTACTGTGACATATAGAACTTTCAACAAACTGATTATGGTTGTCATGAATATGGGGTTTGTTTATATCTATCTCAATATTTTCATGAATTGTGTACTTCTGGTAAATGTCACACTGTTATACTTACCAGAATAACATCCCGGGAGGAGTTTCTTGGTACAGTAACTAACAATGGAGTAAAAAGTAATCGATTCTGGATCTATTATCAGTGAGAAAAATGGACAAATAATTGATGATGAATATTGGAGGAGATTCTCACCTACACATTAGTCTTACCTTGTATTCAGCCTTTACACTAGTTGGTAACATAAAGTTTTACTCCCAAGTTTATGCGGAAACTACTTTACACGTGAGTAACTCAGGCACTAGTATTCCTATCACAACGCACCTGTTTGACATTGTATCCAGCCTTTGCACTAGTTTCTATGAACATCACATTTAACTCCTTGGCTTTTCTCTCGCCTTCTTCCGTGGAAACTTGTCTGAAAGTATGAAAAACAAATACCATAATACACTAATCTAACCAGACTTCTATAAAACATAATCTCTACACAGGCAGACTCTAAGGTGTGAAAATAACAATAGACACAGACTGACAAAGTCTCCCACTTCTAAGGCTCAAATGTTGTCACTAACTACAAGCATGAATGACGGCAGTTTAGCACCAACATCCCAGAAGCAATATCTGGTATCAGGGAGGGCTTTAAAACTATAGCTTCTTACAGCTTTTATAGGACAACTAAGTTTTATATCTCCCCTTTACAAAAGTTTCTTCGACATTTTAATGAGATATTTTTACAATACTGTTTCACCCCGTCATTCACTTCACCTCACTATCAGACAAAACAATATTTTCCCACTGATGACACCCACTCAGTACGCACCTTTTGTCTGACAGGTCGGTTTTATTTCCTACAAGCATGATGATCACATCTGTGCCTCGTTCCGTTCTCACGTCATCGATCCACTTTGACGTCTGCTGGAAAGAATTGGCGTCTAAAAAAGGGTACAATCGTACACTCAAACTACATGTAAACTGAAAAAATTCAATAATAGGCAGATGCACCGACAGATTAAAACAACCAGTAGTCCTTCTAAAAGTATGATCTGACCTTGACCTTAGTTATCACTGGACTAAGTAATAGTGTACTTACTTGTGATACTTTAGATTTTACTAGGGGTGAATCAGTAGTGGCGGGATACCAGTATTGAGACAATTATACTGAAATACCGTGACCACTTTCAGAACCGGAATCTCGAATGTCAGCTAATATAATTATTGGGAAATGTAAAATAGTAAATACCAAACCTTAATCTGAAGAAAATATAAACACAACAGTAAGAAAGGGAAGTAAAAAGTGTTTTGACAGCTAGTAAATTCAAACATTTCCTTATTGCAGCACAATAATCTCAAATTGTTAAAAAAAAACTACAGGATAATACTCAGATGTTCCGGGGAAGGAGAGAAAGCAAACTCCAACTACTCCTAAATTTCTGGTCGGTAAGGGAGATAATTGCCAGATATTGTTGTTCCTCATATTTTTGTTTGAAAAATTTTTGAAATGCAGTGAAAGTGGGGGGAGTGTTATTGACCAATCCCTTGTAGATGTACAGATTAGCTAGTACGAATATAATCTCAAGTTGTTTTTTATCTACAAGTCCCAGTAGCACTGTTTTGGCATTGAGACTAAAAGATAAATCTATACTGTCGTGAACCCACAGCTTGATTTTTTGCCAGAATTCATGCAAACTGGAGCATTGGATAAATACATGTGATATTGCCTCAGGTGAATTGGTACAGAAACGACACAAATTATTGTTTGATTTTTTAATCTTAAATAGAAGACTCTTTGTTCCTAAAATACGATTTATAATCCTATACTGCAACCAAATTATCTCATTATCTTGAATGACTTTGAAACAATGTTTATAGAGTGTTTTCCAATCTTCATGGTCCAATTTGTCACCAACTACTACTTTCCACTTTGATTTATAAGAGAGAGTATGAAGTTGACTTGTATTAGTGAGTAGCTTGTAGAAATCTTTACTTCCTTTTTCGGATTTTGTCAAAATTTCTATGGTGGTCGGCCATACAGGTTTGACAATTGGATCTAGTAGATGTATACTAAAGTTTTTTTTCAAACGAGCTTTTACGCGGTGATAGTCCAGAAAGTTAGTCTTTATTTTTAAAGTTCTCGTCAAGTCTTCTAAAGACAGTAATTTACTTTCACAAAATAGGTCTGCAATAAATATTATACCTTTATTACACCAGTCTTGATAGAATAAGGGGACATCTGAGATTAGATTTTAATGCATTTATTGCAATTTCTTTGAGAAAAACTGCCATGTTTTGGTTTACGGGAAATCACTTCCTGTTTGTGGGTCTGTTCGATTGGGGAAATGCTGAAACATGAACTTTTTCGGTATCCCGGAATCGGGACGGTTTTGCATTGGCGGAATCCCAAACTAGAAAATCTGGTACCGTCGCACCCCTAGATTTTACTAGTGATATCTCAGACTGATTGGTGATACCACAGACTTATTAGTGATATCTTCTACTTATCTGTGATGTTGCAGACTTACCACCGATACATCAGACTTATTAGTGCTGTCAGACTTGCTAGTAATAACACATACTTACTGGCAATATCGCAGACTTACTAATGATACCTCAGACTTATAACTGATATCTCAGACTTACTGGTAATATTTCACATACTGGTAATATTGCCGACTTGTCAGATCAGTGATATCTCAAGACTTACTGGTAATATCGAACACCTACTCGTGATGTCTCAGACTTACTTGTGATATCATAGACGACTATGGCTGCGGAGGAGTCACGGATGTAGGAAGGAATGAGACTTCTGAACCGCTCTTGTCCCGCAGTGTCCCAAAGCTGTAACCTAATCTGTAAAACAAAGACGGACATAATTGCATTGTCCACAAACCACCATGCAAAATCCACAAACTGGAATGCACTGTTTACAGCTGTAACCTTATCTGTGGAAGCAGTGAGATACAATTGCAGTGTCCACAAAGCATTGCAAAGTCCACACAATATACTGCAGTGTCCACAGCTGTAACCTTATCTGTGAAAGAGGAAATGCAATCTCCATAAAGCATAATACAAAGTTCATGAGTCATAATCAACACAATACAGTCTCCAGATTAGAAGGCAGTTTGCACAAACTATAATGAAGCTTTCACCCACTTTGTTCTAGTCTATAAATTAGATAGATTTGGGGCCCAAGGCACCACAAAAACGTACATTTCCACAAGCAACAAGTGTCCACAAACTACAACACAGAAAGGGTGAACTGGATAACTGTAGCACTGGTTTTTTTGAGAGTTTTACAAGCACAAATAAATACAGAGATTTCAAAACAGGTTGACCGCTATTAGAGTTCGGATTCAACAGATTTAAATTACATATTTAGTTGAAACATATAACAACAAATACGTATAAATCCACACAAATATATATATATATATTATATATCACAAACTATTTAAAGTTTTTCAAAACTATGTTTAACCTCTGCTCTCTTTTGATTCACCAGATTTGTGATCAGTGCGAAAAGAACAAGGTTGTTAAAGTGATACACATTCACAGCTAGTACTGTGACTCAAAATGGTGAAGGTATCAAATTGTAACAGCTTATGAGTCTAGTTGAGTATTTTATTGTGACAAAGTAGCTTCAGACAGGTGATCTACTAACTAATATTCAGCATTTAAAGTGAGTCAGTGGTTAACTGATAAATAACCTGTCTTTTCAAACAGTTAACGAACTACCAAATCAGCCTCCTCGACATCTACTGTCCACTAACCCACTTGCATTATAATTAGCTGTAAACTGATCCAACACCATTGATTTTATAATTATTTATTTGATGACATTCAGGAAAATTTGTTGCAATATTTTCTTTTCATTTAACAAAAGGCAATCTTGATAACATGTCCTGACACTCGCTAGATTTATAAAATTAAGATTAAAATTTCATTAATTAACGATGGTACTCACTGTTCTATCTTCTAAGTACATGGTTTTTGATAAGAAGTCGATGCCTATAGTTGCCTGGTAAGTGTTGTCAAAGCTGTCATACATGAACCGTGTGATGAGCGACGTCTTACCCACTGAAACGACAACACAAAAGTCAGAAAATCAGTATCAAATTCAATGGGGTGAAGGTCAGCTGGAATCAGCAGGGGGTCTAAAAGTAAGGGTTAAAAGGCAAGTGCCAGATATCACATTATTCATTTGCCAACAGTAATAATGCTCATGATTTGTAGGTTGTTGCAAATACTATTAAAATTGACATTTATAGTATTAATATTGAAATACAAGAAGTCATGTTGATGAATACTGAAAATTTAATGTATATTCCCTTCATTAAAGTCCACCTCAGACTTAAGTACACCAACCTACAAATCTCTCGAATATAAACAAAACACATCAAGCAGTATGGGAATTATTTTCTATTATAAATACAACAAACCATTGTTTGCAGTGAAGTTTAATATCTTGGCCAGCAGGAGATTATAAATAAGAGGTTTTTCTGAGAAGCAAACGTTCAAAGGCCTCACTGCACCATCACAGACTGAAAGCCTGACAAATTGCGGGTAATGATTACACAGACACCCCGGCATTAGATGCCACTTCAGATCATACATCCCCATTAGTAGTAGATTGTCTTGTGTGCTAAAAACACACACACCCCATACTTTTTGCAGCTGTAAGAGACCTTTATAGAGGCGGTGTCATGACTACAAGTACACAACACTAGGGTTTGATGATGAACTCCACTTGGACTGGGAGGGTTTGTTTTTGAATGTATTTGAGTCCAGTCTCTCTGTCTGTGTTTGTGATAACTCATAAAGTTAAGAACAGATTTTTCTCTAATTTTTTATATTAAAAGGGCCCAACTAAAGGGGAAAAAATGAATAAATTTTGTGAATGATCCAGGTCATGTTCTGGGTGAAAAAAGTCTAAGATTTTCAAACCTCCCATTTTCAATGTATTTTCGATGATGAGTTTGGCTTTCTGGTTGACATTACTCCAAAAGTAATGAGCAGATTTTAGTGAAATATTTTATGCTGACAGGGTCAGGTCAAAGGAAGACATGACTACATTTTGTGAAAGATCCAGAGAATATTCTGGATACAAAAACTCCTGAATTTTCACAAACATTCCCTGATGGAGCCCTGCCCTGCACGAGTTCTTTCTAGTTACAGTTGCAAGCTAGTGTTGGGGTGAGTTAACAGTAACTCGAGTCCCAGGTTGTTTAGTGATATATATATTTGAAAACCGTTGAGTGCAGATATTTCAACTCGATTTTAGCAGGATATTTCTCAGAACTGACTTCATATTAAATACAAACACACACATGCAACACATATTTTATTGCAAAGCTTTGATTTTTCTAGTACTTTTTTTAATATTTCCAGAACCCACAGATATCTGTCTCACATCTGTGATGTTTGACAAAAAACATTACATCATGCTCTGACACAATAGTTATGTCCAATAACCAACAAGTTTTCCTACACAAGTGAACAAAATTTACAATCACTTAACAAAGTATCCAAAATACCATAGTTTGGCCTTTGACAAAAGAGTCCATGTTACACAACTAAATACCATTGTTTGGCCTTCAACAAAATGGTTCAAATGACACAACTAAATACCATGGTTTGGCCTCACATTGTGACACTGACAGAACAATAGCTGGCACTATTATGGGTACATGTCCCAGTAATTCAAGCAGATTAAAACTTTGCACACCAGCCATCTGGTGTGGAAATACCGTACTCTGTATAATTGCTGCCCCCATAGTTTAAGAGCACTTAAATCGCTACACCACAAAACGGAGTGTAATCAACTGAACAATGTTAATGTGACATCTATAAATCCCTTGCAGTAAAAACTGTCAAATATAATTCTCCTTTAAAGCCCAAAGCTGAAAGGTTAAAGGTCATGCTGATGCTGAGGTCAACATTCTGACAAAAACATGGCAAGGGCCCTTGAATTAATATACATAAAAAAGTAAGGGGTGTGCACTTACTTTCAAATCTGATGTCATAACAAGCAAGATAAATGAATTTTAAAATTTAAATTTTCACTTTTACACAGACAAAAACAGTAAAAAATGTGTATCATAGTTTCAACTGAACTCGTTGATTACAAAACGTCTTTATATTTCTTTTAGTTAAATGTCCCCCCTCCTCTTTTTACACACTCTTTCACAGACAATTAAAAGTGTTATCCACTCCAATAAACTCCCTCTGATCCCTTGTTTGTATTGATAACCAGCTGTGCACACATAGTACATAACTACATTTAGCACACGTTTCCATGTCTATGCTTTCTACTGGTGGGTCAATTAACTGATTGGTCAATTAATCAATAAAGTTAATTATTCAACCTGAACCTATTCTTATTTAAATCTGGATCATCTTGGATCAAGCCACACTTTGTGTGAAATAAGACCCCAATATGATAAAACGTTTTCTGGTGATCAAGATATTGTTATTTAAAAATCTCAACGAAGCTCGGGGATCCCAATCTACATCTGATTCATCGTGGAGGAAGACTGAGCCATAGAATGATGATAGTCAACATTTTAAAAATATGACCTAGAGTTTCAACTTGACACTCAGCCACGTCTACCTTATGCCAAGGTCACACACTGGAGAAGGTACTACGATAACGACAAATAAATGAGAATCACGGTGATTTAAAAGTTGCCAATGATCGTGCCAGAGAAGAGTGAAACCAGAGTCATATGACGCAAAAAATTCAGATTTCTTACACGTTTTTCTACTTTCTTTGAGTGTGCTCACATGAAACCTCAGCAAAGCACAATTGTAATGGTAATACTCTGAACAAGTGAACATTTTTGGAGACTCTTATGCCACAAACTAAGAATGATGGACATGAAACCAGGTGAGAACTAGATATTGTGTCTCGACGCAGTGTATCCACGGACAGGATATGGTTTAAGTGTGACATACAGAGTATTATGGTTGGCACAAATATACCCCTGTGGGGAGGGGGCCTAAATGTTTATGGGAGCAACTTGTACTGACACTAAGTAAACAAAATGTTTGCTTAATGAAAGATACAAATGTAACTAGACCTGGCGCATCAGAGAACCGATGCAAATTGTATTCACCAGAAAGAAAACTCACCAAAGCCAATCAACCATCACTTAACCTTGAAGGAGGAGCCCAAGGTGAAATCTGACCACATCAAAAGATTCTTAGCCCATGATTTCCAATAGTTTGGTGTGACACTCAGGGTTGGGGCCGAGTACAATTCAATGTACTTGAGTATGAGTACATCCAAAATGCACGAGTACGAATACATTTTTCTGCAATGTATTCAAGTATGAGTATGAATACTTTAGAAAGTACTTGAGTACAAGTACATTTTATAATTTTGTTGAAGTAGGAAAAACATAATAAAACCTATTTTTCCATGAAAGAATACTTATCACTGACACTGCAAACCTCTAGGTACATGAATAAGAGAGTTATAAGCACTTTTAATTTTTGCTATCTTCATTTGACCTTGAAAGAGAGGCCAATGGTCAAATCTGATCACATCAAAATATTCCTAGCGGCATGATTTCCTATAGGATGGTTTAACATTATAAACCTCTGGGATCAAGAAAAAGTTATATATAAGCACTTTTAGATTTTACTAGCCTCATTTGACCTCGAAGGAAGGGCCCAAGGTCAAATCTGATCACATCAAAAGATTCCAAGCCCATGATTTCCTATAGGTTGGTTTCATATTGCAAACCTCTAGGACCAATAATAAGCAAGATATAAGCACTTTTAAGTTGGGTTATCCTTGTTTGACCTTGAAGGAGGGGTCCAAGGTCAAATCTGACCACATAAAAAGATTTCTAGCCCATGATTTCCTAGAAGTTGGTTTCACATTGCAAACCTCTAGGACCAATAATAAGCGAGTTATAAGCACTTTTAGGTTTGGCTATCCTCATTTGACCTTGAAGGAGGGATCCAAGGTCAAATCTGACCACACCAGGAGATTCCAAGCCCATGATTTCCTATAAGTTGGTTTACCATCCCAAACCTGTACAACCAATAATAAGCGAGTTATAAGCACTTTTAAGTTTGACTATCCTTGTTTGACCTTGAAGGAGGGGTCCAAGGTCCAATCTGACCACATTAAAAGATTCTTAGTCCATAATTTCCTATAAGTTGGTTTGACATTCCAAACCTCTAGGTTCAATAATAAGGGAGATCTAAGCACTTTTCATGACTGACAAAGAACTGCTAGTAGCGGCCATCTTGTTTTTCAAAATGAGGCCAAAAATATTCCCAGACAAGATTTTATGGTTATGAATATATCCTGCAAATTTGAGAATGCTACCTATAACATTTTTTTTGTTAGAGCGGTAACAGCCAATAATAAAGGAGGTATATGCAGCATATATATATACAGTAAAAGGTACCATTTTGAGTCATTTTAGCAGGCCTAAGGTGACCTTGAAAACAATAGCCAAGGTCAACAAACTGGATGCTGGTACTCCATCATGTCTCAACCTCCAAAGCCATTTTCAATAGTTTCCATGCAATATAGTCAGCATCGAGTATGAAAATATCTCCAAAAAGGCCAAAAATGGTCTCGGTGAGGTACTTTGGCGGTCTGTGGATGACCCTCAACGAAGAGCTTCAAGGTCAAATTTCTGCATGCTTACAGAGGACATATATATGTGTTATATATACTACCCATAGTATGATCTAACTTTCTGTATTTGAGAACTGGGCCAAAATGTGAAAAAATGGCCAAAATCTGACCTTTAAGAGGCCAACAGTGACCTTGAAATTGAAGGTCAAGGTCACAAAACAATAGCGTTCGTGGCATTACCCATATATACCCACATACCAAATTTGAAAGGTCTAACTAAAATATTTTTGAGTTATCACATCCGAAAGGAAATCTCTGCAGCCGCGGCCACGGGACCGTACTGAATCCTAAGTATCCCCCACTTTCGTCCGGGGATACAATAAGCAAGACAACCCTGAGAAGAAACAGGCACACACTGAATTCCAATATATGTAAACACCTATTTCTTGCTGAGGAGGGGGAAAAATTAGCTTTCACAAATTAATTGTAATTCGCACACATGGAAACCCACACTTAGTCTTCTGTCAGCCCCTCATTGAACTGCATGTATTATTCCATATTATTCACTTGTTGTAACAGCCAACGTGGCACTCGCCAAGTTGAAAGACACCTTGTCACCACATGTAAGCGTCTTGAAGCTTGTGACCCAGTTTAAACAAACACCTCATTCAGGTATTATGCATGTGTACTCGCTATCAAAAGGGAATTGAGGTACAGAAGTTTATGACTGACATCTTCTAATGTAAAAGGCTTACAAATTACAAATTTAAGCTTAAATAGAATGTATGTTTTGTTCAAAAATCCTGGCCTGGGCATTATTTTATTTAATAAAACTTTGGGGATGTAATTGTACATCGATATTTCAATATCTACTGATACAACTTCCTGGGTTTCAATATTGATACTAAAAGTGTTCATTTCAATTTTATCTGTTCCTAAGACCTAATTAGGAACGTTTTTCCAAATGCTGTATTGTATAACTACTTCATATTTTGAATATCAATGTTCATATTATGGACGACTTTGAAATCTTCAAGGGATTTGATCACTTGTGCAGCAGTTATATATAAAAACTCATAATATTTCTTTAATATCTAAGGCAATTTTCGGTAAATGAGGTCTTTTTCTGTGTGAAATCATGTTTAAAATTGACTGCTATACAAAGTCGAATTATAGTGTGATACAGATTATGAGTTTTGAACCCAGGATATCAGAGATAGGAGGACCATATGTAATCCAAAAGACCTATAACCAGTGGCCATGTTGTGAACACAACATGCTCAAATAAAAATAAATGAAAATAGAAAACAAAGTATGAGAAAAGAAATTTTAAAAAGTTCTATTAAAACATAAGAGGTTTTCCCCGGTACATAAAAGTAAAAAGATATGCAAACCTACTTGGGACTTTTTGCAACAACATTTGTAACCAATACAGTCTGACAACATACATCTGAGCAAATACTCAAACAAAAAGTTTAGTTTTGAATTTGAAGAGTTAATAAAAAGACTCTTTATTGAATTAGTGTAAAGGTAGTTACACATAAAATATCTGGGAAATCACTAGAAACTTAGGAGAGTCTCAATGATGTCAGTAAATCAATATTTGGACTACAGCAGGTCAAATTCAAGAGGCTAGAGCATACACTACATATCAATCAAAACTCAGTGTCAATATATAACCTTTCCCTACTGAGCAAGAATATTACTGTACAATGAATGAAAGGTCTGAAGATCACTGTTGTACATTAAGTGTATCAACAATGCAGAGGTGACATTAATACATGCACTGTAGTTACCCTCAGCCCCTGAATGGGCGAGGGTGTTGTTCTTGGGCCAGTTTGTTTACTCGAAAATTCTACATCGGATATGGGTCATGTATTTACACAAGGTGGGGTCTTACTGTGGCTCAGTCCTCCTCAAACATGGTCTGGTTCCAGATCTGGATCAGAAATCCAGAATTGTTTTTGTGATTTTTCACAACTACCCATGGGAGAGGGTGTTCATTCTTAGGCACTGTCACTAGTTGTACATTTTCCAAACATGGCATTTGAATCAGGCATCAACCAGAAGTACAGTCAAAACTTGTTACACAGATTCTCAAAGGGCAAATGAGTATAGTTCCACTGATACAGGAATTCTATATTACAGGTAGATTACAGGAAAAACCAGTTGCAGGTGTCTGACCGCAAAGAAATAGTTCTAAAATTGTATTTTATGAATTCTGCAGCAAAATTCTTTTAGAAAATATTTTAAAAAGTTGTACAAAGTCAGAGATGATCTTAGAAGTGAACACAACACATTCCCCTTGTTGCTGAGTAAATTCAATCTGAGCTTTTTAAACTTTTACGGTGCTTAGTGTCAATACAAACATAATTCTGAGGTGAAGAAACAAAAAAATCAATGATTCCTGAATCACAATCAAACAGGTCATGTTACCCATACGGACACGGGACAACTACTGATATTTTAGCTGGAAACGCCATGTTGCATGAATAGGTCAAAGGTCAAACATGGGGCTAACTATCATCCTCACAAGCTAAGGTCATCCTGGCTTAGGTTATCAGTGCATCCAACATGTTGCAATCGTCTGGATTGGAACCCAGCACCATTGACTACAGACTACAGAGGTTAAAACCGGTTTTTATGTCATTACAGTATATTACTTACCATGCGTTTCACCCAGGAAGACTAGTTTGAACCTCAGCAGAGGGTTATAAGATACTGGAACACCTTGGTAACGAGTGTACTGCATTGTTTGTGGTTTGTATGTACACACAGGTAGTAAATTGGCCTAAATATCACAGAGCTACACTACTTTGTACTCAGTGTAAAGATACACTAGAGGAAAACTACACAGCCACCATTAGCCCTGTGTTTTTTCAGACTTTCTTAGAAGATCACAGAAGAATACTTTTTTACATATATTCTAAATACAAATGGACACTTTTATGTTGTTAACTTTACACATCAGCACAAAATAATTAGTATGATGATCCCCAGTACAATCTATACTTCTATCTAGTATATTCTCATTTTTCATGCTGTAACTGCAATATATAGAAATAACATACACATAATATCCCCTGAAACTTTTTGACAGAAATATTGTCATGTATCATCCAATCCACATCACTGTTTTATCAGTCATATTATAAATTCCATGACTCACACACACCAGGACAGTTTCCTAGTACAATGCACAGCTGGACTTTTAATCACTGTATACAAAGTTGTTTGTGTGTAGAAATGTATTCAAGTATCCCTTGTTTCAGATAACAAAACTCTAAAGATCGTTTCTATATTTAGACTAAATCATAATGTACAGTCAGACCAATCTGTCATCTGTGGGTCACAATATCATTACTCCCAATGTACCTATCTGTGCCACTTCAACTGATAAACATCAACTTAAGCTTGGTATCAACCAATTGGGGTTTTTCCAAACAATTTTACAAGAATATTTTTGGTTTTTCATGATTTGTGTTTCAACTGGCCCAGTTTGAACAGAAATATACTGTCAATATTCTGTAAAGTGCGGATAATTTATTGAGCAAATAACCAGTTAAATGTAGACAACAACACAAAACACTTCCATAAAAATAACCGACTCTACAAGTATCTGTTGTATTCGGTTCCTGTTTTAATTACAGTACACAACTTGTATTCCACACAGTCAATACATGAATCATAAGTATCAGATTATTATCCATTTGTAGCCACATATGTCTCCTCTAGGGTATCAGTTTGCTCCAACAAAAAACTACCCACTTTAAATGTATGTGTAGTCTCCCTTCCCCCAATATATATACTCCACATTCAAGTCCTTCAAGTATACCTGATTATAAGGTCTATATCCCCTTATTCATTTTCCACACCAATTCACTTCTGTTGGAGGGGGAAAACCCTATGGGACTTTCTCCTTTCCAAATCTATCCCCAAATATATATATTAATATTGTTAATAATATTACACTACAACACTATATTGCTGCTACAGAATTACTTTCTTCCCCCCATCACCAGACTAGTATGCCATTATAACTCAAGCGCTGTACACTAGACCTATACCAGATCAATGCTCAATACTTTTCTGAGCCAGCAATATCTCAGACAAACCACAGCACAGCTTGTAAAAGATGAGACATCAAACTCAGCCACAGAAACTCTAGAGAGGTTTGCAATAAAAAGGTTCCGATTGTTATATAATGCATTCCAACTCTACCACTGATAAAAAAACATCAATATCTCTCTCCCCATCAGAAAGAAGATAATTATGTGCATGTGTGTGTTTATAAACACTAAATAGGGCATACTGGGTTTATGTAGATTCTTTTTTAAGTGGCCATTAAATTGCATCACAGGCTGTGAAGGCTTGCAGGTACTTGAGGCTGCACTAAGTACACCAACCAAAGGACACAGACTATTGTTTTTTTCCATTGATCAAAAGCAAAGCCATTTCAAGCAGTGAAGGTCCCTCAACTAGGCCAAGTCAACGTAAGTGTTTGGTTTACTGCATTTAAACAGGAATTCTTTTTTCAGCAAAAGAAAACAAAGCCAAAGGGTTCCTCCTGACATTAACAATAATTATTTATTCCATTTAATTATCTGGAAAAATACTTTATATCATAATTTATTCATTCAACAAAGTTTTTTTAACAAACACATAATAATTTGAATGAAATTAAAACAGAATGGAAATACATCCTTTTGTTCTACATTAAACAATGATAATAATATTAATAAGTATAGATCATCTGTTTACTGTATTGAAAACGGACATATATTGTTCAGCAGATGTTACAATTAACTTACAATGAACAAAATATATCATGCTAATTTACACAGTACAGATGGAATTCATAATGTCCTCAGGTGAATCATAATGACCCCATTTCATTGAGATATAATTTATTTAGGGTTTTAACGTCGCTTTCAACACTGTACAGATCATATCACAAAGGGTAGTTTTGTGGCCAGAGAAAACCAGTACATACAGTTGTCAAGGATTTGTACTGTAAACTGCTGACCATCTGTGAGCAGCCACCAACTTTAGCACATAAGGCGCGGGGTTTGAACTGCCGTCCTCAGAGGTGGGAGGCGAGTGTGTTACCACTGCGCCACTGTGGCCCATCATCAAGATATAATCCAGCACACTGTTTTAATGGTATACAGGGATGGGTAGTAGCATACTAGGATCAGTAGTGTACTTTCCATTACAGTAGCCTGCTAGTGCAAAACTGCTCTTTCATATCCCCAATAAAATAGGTATACATATGCATGGCAGTTCTAAAAGATATCACTATAGAAGCATTAAATTCTACCAAAGTATTGGATAAAAGTCTGTAGGATTTTCAGATTTGAGGCTAATTTCAAAAAGTTTAAGTTTTCCCACAATAATATATACAGTTAGTAATGGGTCGTCTCTGAGAAATTATGCCACTAATTCATCCCTAGTCCATAGTGGGGCTTGGTAAGGCAGCCTTTGCCACAATTACTCTGCTTTCTTACAGAATCAAAGTACTTTTTCAAATGGTAAATTGTCCGAAATTGCACAGTATCCAGTAAAATTTGTTAGAAGTTGATTTACTACATTACAAATTCTACAAGTACACATCTACAAATCTATTAAAATGAAACCAGATGAGACAACTCTTTGTTGAGTTCTGCATTCCACATTACACATCCCTTTACTGGATAAAGCATTTCAAATACTCTTTTACAGGTAACGACTAACTCACACCTTTCCTTAGGACTCCATCAACACCCAATTGCTTTCTGCTTGATGAACTGAGCCGCTCCAAATATCCATATTCACCCATACGCACACCTCCAGTATGCATATTTCAGTAGGACTCGTGAGGTATTCCAGTCAGTTCAAAATATAGCCAGCCTCGGCGGGCAAGAACCCCAGCCACACGTACAACTAAATGGCCATGGCCAAGTTTTTTTTCACATTTGGAAGCCCTAGAACCAATAATAAGGGATATAAGAGCCTTTTTAACATGAAGACCCAAATTGACCTTGAACCAAGTGTCAAAGGCCAATTTGGCACTTGCTAAAGATTTGCAGGCCATGACTTCCTGCAGGTTAGTTTCACATTTGCAAGCCAGAGACCCCTCTATATCACATTCAAGATGTGACATGATGGCCATTTTATTGTCAAAACAATTCCAACATTACTAATTTTATTCTCATTGGACTTTCATAGTGCTTAATCTCCCCATACAAAGAGGGCTTTAAGGTGCAGGAAAACCTGTGTGAAGAAACTTGTTAACAAGTGTGGCTGTCTTAAACACTGTGCGCTGTTTAATAGCACTATTTTGGATGCACTGTAATTTATGTAGATTGAACTTGGAGAGGCTCCTGAAAAGTGAGTTGCAGGAATCCAACCAACTACTGACAAGATCATTAGCCACAAGTACAGAAGCATCATGAGTAAGAAACCGCCTGACATGTATGAAATCACAGAGTTTCACAAAACAACTTTTGCAGACATTCTGAACAAGCTTGGACAAGGAAAAATCTGAATTGAACCACTCACCCAAATTCTTGACTGATTCGACAGGGCAGAGTGGACTGCCCAAGATATCAATTGGAAAACATTATTTCAACTTGTCCCTCTGTCTCTTTGAGCCGAAGATGATAAACTTGTCTTGTCAAGATTCAATTTGAGCTTACTAGTTGACATCCACTCTTTCACATGATCTAGGCACCTGTTTAACTGCTCAAAGGCAGCAGATGCATTCTGGGATAAATGCACATAGATTTAGCTGTCATCTGCATAAAAATGAAACTTTATACCTTCATGTTTACTGATAATCAAACTGAGGGGGTGGTGTACAATGAGAACAAAGGGCCCAGGACAGAACCTTGGGGGATGTCAAATAGGAGTTTACAAACATCTGACAAAGTAGAACCAATTTTTATTGACTGATAAGTGATTACGGTCTGATAAGTAGGAAGAGAACCATTTTAGAACAGAGCCACTGCGCCAAACCAAATACAGAGGCAACTGAGAAGAGTGGAATGATCACTGGTGTCGAAAGCAGCAGACAAGATAGACTCTCATTGAAGCTTTCCTAGCCAAATACATTTTGTGTAAATATGATGAAGATAGCTGCAATATTTTAAGTTTTAGAACATATTAATGATTTTCCAACAATTGGCTATGGCAGCCATTTTGTTTTTTTTAAATGGCAACAAAAATTTTTATGGACATGTGTTCATAGCTATAAACATTCTCTGCAAATTTGGTAAAGATATCTTAATAAATGTATGAGATATAAAGGGTTATATATAAATGTGACAAACACACACATGCATGCACAAACATGCCTATATCTCCAAACTTCAGCCTTTGGCCAGTGGGACCAAATTGTAGTTAAAGTTTTGCTAGGGTAACAGGTGTTGCCAGATACCGCTGAAAACTAATCAGCTCTAGATCCTCTTGGGCAAGCATATCCTTAATATTTGGTGAAAATCCATGCATGGGTTTTAGGCTGTGGAGCACCCACAACCTCTGTGCCCACCGCTGCGGACGCCACCACCCAGATGGTGTAGGGGAAGACTATAACATCAGCCTTTATGGGCTGGGATTAAAAACTGGTCCCAAATGAAAAACATGTTTGGAGTTGTGTGGAATCACACTGAAGACATCTTATCCAAAAGCAAATCCCAAAAGAGGCATCCTACCAAAATACAAAGTAGACCAAACCACAACCAAACACAAGCCACACTACAAAAGTTGCATCTCATGACTCCAGCATGGAAGACATAAACTCAACCACTGTATAGAAGTATCTTTTTAGTTCAATCAGACCTGACTGTAAGTAACAGCACCTGTCCCACCTGTGACCTTTTCACTAGTTTCACGAGTTCAGACATGCGTCAATCTAACCCATATTTTGTACTGAGAGTTTCATCAAATAGATAACATAAATTCTCCAATAATAGCAATCAAAGCCACTGTTTGCAATGATCTCTGTCTCAGACAGGCACACTGCCTCTAATGAACACTGTACAAATCCTGATACCATGTGGACCACCACCACCCTAATCCTGATGCATCGAAAGTTTTTTGATATCAGAACTGTCATGATGTCACCAGTCTTATGACATTACAGCTGAATCAAAGGCTACACACAAATGCAAAATATTTAACCACTTTTAGTTCGTAGCATTTTGTGTTTCAGTAGAATCCACTCTTTGCATTAAGTGTAACGAAGTCAGGTTTTGTATTTAGGTTGAACACAACATAGCATTTTCAACATCTAACAGATTTCCAAATATACAGTAAACTTGCCGCAGGCTCTCATACACTAAATAAAAACATAAACGCCAGAGAAGAACAGACAAGGATAAATTAATCCTGTTTCTTGGTATTACACAATGAAATGCAAAAATGCTAGAATTAAAGCACGTTATTCATATTATGAATCATATTATGAGTCTACCTTATTTCAAGAAAGGGTCAAAAAAAGAAAATTTAATTTCCCAGTACAACCGTTTACTATGATCACTTTCCACTGATATTTTTCAGTTCACTTGTCCGCTTCCCAAAGTAAGTAACACCAGCAGGTAGTGTTGAAGACGGTAAACCGGAAACCTATTTGCCGACCGAAAGACAGTGATCCAGTTACGTTTCGTTTTCTTCTAACCAAAACCGGTTTCGTCACATATTTCATTATTTTAACTTAAGTTTTCCAAAATATTGAACAACAAATATTTCCCAGTATTTTATAATATTCTATTGATATATATCACACGTTTTGTCCTCGAAAGTCTTAAAAAAGTCCCTTGTGGTTCTTATTTATATACGAGTTAAGGCTCATGTACGTGTTTCAAAAACTTATTTCTTCGCGTTTTATAAATCAAACGTACCCGGTTTTTCGCCGAATTTCTGCTTTCGGAAACCGGTTCCAAAATTCGCATTCAACCACAACACTACCAGCAGGCATACAAACCTCAGGGACCGTTCACTTGCACCAGTTCTGAGGCAAGGCTACAGACAGGGAAACAGAGGGAGCAGTAGATGGCCTAGATGCAGAGTCACCAACCGACAAAACAACAGGTTGCAGCAGACCAACATTAGAAAGATCTATCAGCCCTTTATCAGACAAACGCTTTTCTTTGTGAATCTTGAAGGTAGGGGTTGGCTGTTTGTTCAGCTGGAGACAGATTACTACCCAACTCACTGGTTTGTCCTAAAATACATGGGTACAAACAAGCACCCTGCTCTACACCTGGCACACTTGTCATGCGCATCAAATAAAGCCATCAAGTGTCCACACCAATCCCCTCTTCTATCCTACTTATCCCCTTTTCTATCCTACTTATCCACTAAATTTACTTAAAAAAGAAACAACCCACAAAAACAGAGATACTTGTGAAAGTCTCAGCACAAACAAAAAGATGAAGTCATGTGCTTTGCTGACACCTTGTGATTCAGAAAGTAGAGAAGTGACCACCTGATGAGTTGTTGGGGAACTAACTGTCCGGTTGATGCATTACCGACAGTTATTTCTACCGGAAACCAAGATCAATATATATGTAAATCTGTCACCGACAGTAGCCCAGGCACTAAGTATTTATTATGGAAGGAATTTTGTAAAATTCCCTGTATGATCCAAAAATCGATTTGAATCAATTAATATCTCTGGACTTTTCCAATTAATTGATTCTGATTTTCAAGTCCGATTCCCACCACTACACAAAAGGATTATTATGATACCTTGCTACTTAATAAGAAAAATGATATTAAAGGTACATGGAAAATTCTTAATAACATGATAAAAGGTAGTAAGATGTGTAACAGTCACCCAGAAAACTTTTATGACAATAGTGGTTGCATAACTGAAAGTAAAAGTATAGCTCAAGGTTTTAACAGTTTTTTCACTAATGTCGGGCCAGCACTAGCTGGCAAAATTAAAGCTCCATATGTATCACAAAGTATTTTTAAAATTTCATATTTTTAAATGTAAAATGCATTTTTATGAATAAAAATGTATATACTTACCATATGAAAACACTTGGGTAAGCGTGGCTTGGCGTTCGGTGACCGCCACATACACCGTACATAGAATTTAAAATATGAGGGGAGAGCCTCTTTAAACCTATATACTTGCTACCTTTGACCCCTGGTGACCTAATTCACTCTGCCATGCGCAGTAATACAGAAATAGTTCATTCTTTTTGTGAATAAACATAAATGCTGGAAAAAGGTCTTTAAAAGCGGGGCAGGCGGGAGGGTGATTTGCTGTTTTCATATGGTAAGTATATACATTTTTATTCATAAAAATGCATTTTACATTTAAAAATATGAAATTTTATTTCATAAAAATGTAAATATACTCTACCACATGAAAACACTTGGGTTGAATGCCCACATGGAAGGATGGTGGGAAAAAGACAGACTGAGGAAAACCACCCTAAGGTTAAATTGCTACAAAAGGATACTTCCTAGTGCAATGCAATTGAACCCAAAACCTCTGTGCTGAAGCAATAACTCCACTGAGTTAAGTGAGTAGCATTAACCACTGCACTAACTTCAACACTGCTGTCTACACCCTATTAGGTCAGCTCAAAGGAGAAGGCATAAGTATGCCCTGTGCTCAGAATGGGAACATGCCCAGAGGCACTAAGAAGCACGGTTCTGAAAATACAGATGAAGAATAGATTCCTTAAAAGGGAAATGCCACCCCCCTTTTTCTGAAACTAAAAGTTTCAGATGGACTTAAATTGAGGAATTTAAGTAGAAGAGAGAGAAATGGCTGAGTGGAAAAGGATATCCACTCCACTTAAGAAATCATAGAGATTCTTAAGAACAACATCTCTAAAGGAAAATAAGTGAAGTGCAAGGATTCCAAGAGGAATAATCCCCCTTCTTGAGAGCTACATTCCTAAAGTAGAAGGATGTAAAAGTGGAATGGCTCTTCCACGTGCAGGATCTCATGTCTAGGAGTGGGATTCCACCCCTAAAGGACCAGGAAGAAGCCTGTGCCCTGACATCATAAGCACCGACACCATGAAGAGATGCATTCTCTGTGGAACAGAGATTGAGGGAATAAAGGATAAAATGCTATCCAAAAAGATATTGTCTGAGCAGCAATATCACCCTCTTGGACTTCAGAAGAAAGACCAAGAAGAAATCCTCCTAAGAAAGTCAGAATAGCTAGATAGATAATATCTTAGGAATCTGACTGTAGAAAAAGAGAGGTCCTCTAAGTCATCCTGACCAAAGACAAAAAGTCAAAGCAGGAAGAGCCTTCTGAAGATAACTGGCTTAAGCCAAGAAAGTAAGATCTGACTTAAGGATGACTTAGGCCATCCCTAGAGAGTGAGAGAAAACCTCTAAATAGAGGAATGAAAATCACTCCTTCTCCTTCCCAAAGGGAGTAAGAAAGACTGTCTAAAATGTGAAAAACTTGGCTCAGCAAATGAAAAGGGTTCAAGAGGAGCCTTGGTAAGAGCCTGCAGAACCAAGGATTAAGTACCAAACAGGTAGGTGACGACTACCCTAATTCTGGACTTCTCTAAATGAGACTTCCTAGCTCCTTATAAGAACCCAACTCCAAGAAGTACATGGAGAGGGCTGACCTGTATCCCTATTGTCTGAAAATAATTCCAAAAAAGGAACAAACAGCAATAAATGGGACAGTTGAAGCATGGCAGAGTGGCCATGTTTCTCACAAGTTTTTGAAGCAGTTCCACATTGCTTCATAGACAGTTATGGACCCCTCCTGAGAAAATTCTTCTTAATGGAGACTTCAGCTAGAAAGCTTGAAGAAAGGAACTCCATAAAAATTAATGACAAAACTCAAAATGAGATTGTTATAGAAGAATAAGAGGAAGAGCCAATGGCTTTCTAAAAGGAGATCTTGAGGCCAAACCTGGCAATTACCAAGGAAAGGCTACAAGAAGCATGATACAGCTCTGAAAGTTGATTAACTTCCTGGCCATAGAGGACAAGGAGCTGAAGGAGGGAAGGAGTAAAACAAGTACTCCGGACCAAAACACTCCAGGGCATCTGTTGCCAGAGCCTAAGGATCTAGCACAGGAGGCACATGTAAGAGCAGCTTGTGATTGAATCACATGGCAAAAGAGATCTAATAAGATGAGAAGTCTGAGACTACCATCTGAAGATCCAAGAATTGAGAGACCACCTTATATGAAAGGTGAGCTAAGACCTCCAGAGATTGTCTGCCAAGGATTCATGCCCATGGAACATGAGAAGGAGGAAGAACAGAGTTGTTCTTAGCTCTCTTGATATAAAAGAAAGCACAGACAACAGTGTTACCTGAGCAATCTGAAGTGTCCTTTGAAGAAAGGACAGGAAAAGAACAAATATCTTGAGAACAAGACATCTGTGTTGTCTGAGGCTGAAAGTATGATCCTTTGATGAAGGGATAATAAAAGGAACAAATGTCTGAGCAAAAAGGACAGCTATGAGCTCTAGAACTGATGAACAGATTGGACTGCTACATCAAAGATGGACCTTAGGTGGTCCATAGAGCACAAAGAACTCCCAAACCCTGAAGTGAAACATCTATGAAAGTAGATGTAAAAATTAGGGAATTAAAGGGAGATATGCAAAGACATAGTTCCCAGGATAGTACCATCTTGAATGAACCTTCATAGAAGGATCAAGGAATGGAAAATCCAGAGCACCTTTGAGAAGGAAAATCAAGTGTCCTGAGATGACACAGAAGAAGTGTCATGTGCAGGGACCTTGAAGAAGCGGCTTCCAAGTGGAAGCCAAGAGAAATAAAGGAGCCCAGTTGGAGAGGTAAGAAACAGGTTAAGAACCTGACCCAGGAAGGAGACCTGTTAAAGAAACAGATCTAAATACTTCCTGCTAAGAACCACTCCAAGTTGAAAGTCAACTCTAATAGAGTTAATAAATGAGCCTCTGACAACTATTGGCTCTAATGACTAGTAATGAGCCAATTTGTAGTCACATGTGCACTGAGATGCCGAACCTCAAAGCCAACTTTCCTTACTTCCTTGACCAAGGAAGTAAATCCTGAAAGGCTAGTGGCTAGACCATAAGGCATTGCCACAAAGTGGTACACCTTGCCCAAAAGCAAAACTATGAGCAAGAGTGAACCAAAGGAGCCAAAGGAGAGAAAGGAGGCAAATTGAGGAAGAGAAGTGGTCCACTGGCCAACTGAGAAAATGATCAACTGATAAGTTGCATCCTGATAGTCTGGAAAACCAGGAAAAGATATAAATGTAATGGTGGTTTCCAGTATATCTTTGTCAAGAATAATGCCCTGAAGAAATCAGGAAAACAGGAGCTCATGATACTTGAACTGCTCATGTGAACAGACAGTGTGAGACTGAATGACAAAGAACAGCACTCTTCTGTGGAGAAGAGCTGAAAGAATCAGGAAAGTGGAATCTGAGAGACCACTGGAAGGTGAACCAAGTTCCAGATTGCTGGAAAAAGAAAGGCTGCACCCAAACATTTCAAACGAAATGGAAGAAATCAGTTGACCTGCCACTGGCAAGTGGAGGGATCTGGAAGTAAGAGTGGAAATTTGAATGAAACAACACTCTTGTCTCCTGAAGGACACCATAATAGAGGTTGAGGCTGAGCCTCTACCTCTGGAAGGCATTCCACCATCAGAATGTTGGAACCTGGAAAGGAACCACATCCTTAAAGCACTAAGTTAGAGAGAAAACTCCCTGGATGGGAGGAAAAGGGTCTTAATTGGTGTGCCTCAAGAGGCTAATGCAGATAGCTTAAAAGAGGCACCTTGAGTAAGGGCCACATGAAAAGCTTCTGCTTATACTGTTATATGTGAGAAGAAATGGTCTCCCAAGAGAGACACCACAAAAAACAGCATAAGACCAAAATAGGACCAATTTACCCTACCAAGTGACTAAGCACAAGTGAGGGAAATGGATAAAGAAATCTCTCAAAACAAAGTGCAAAGATGGCTGAAAAAGGGCCATAGATCAACCAGCTAAAATGGAGCTAGAAGACCCATTGAACAGATGTCCAAAGCATGGTGGATGAAAAAGACCACGGAGAAAGTATTGCCTTGTCAATCAACTTCAATAAGTGATCAACAAAACAGGACTGAAGGAGAAAATCCCACAGAAATAAGGACCCTAAGGTCCATCTCAGATCTCCCCCAATAGCAGAGGAACTCTACCTAGGGAAGAGAAGATCTTAAGAACCCCATCAGGCTAGATCCCAGGTCCGGAAACCTGAGCAAGTCAACCCAAACAGAGTGTCCATGAACGGGCACTGTGTCAGCTGACTGAATGTTTTTGATTTGTGATGGTGATAATGAGAGGAAAGCATAATTATCAGGGAAAGGGCTGTACAGAAATACAGTAAATGGTAACTGAACAGCATGTTCGAAAGATATTCCGAAGCTGACAGAAGAAAAGGACAAAAAAGTTGTGCCCTGCAAATGGTATTATGAAATAAAGTAACAAGGTAATTGTTTAAGTGTAAAAAGTAGGTTAAAAATATTTAAAGAAATACTATAAATGCAATATCCTCGTTCGACCATGAAGAAGGGATCCAAAGGTCAAATCTGACCATACCAAAAGATTCCCAGCCAAAGAATTTAGGATGGTTTACCATCCCAAACCTCTCGGACCAATAATAAGTGAGTCATAGGCATTTTTTAAGTTTGGCTATCCTTGTTTGACCTTGACGGAGGGGTCTAAGGTCAAATCCGACCACACAAAAAAATTTCCAGCCCATGATTTCCTGTAGCTCGTTTACCATCCCAAACCTGTAGGACCAATAATAAGCGAGTTATAAGCAATTGTAAGTTTGGCTATCCTCAATTGACCTTGAAGGAGGGGTCCCAGGTCAAATCTGACCACACCAAAAGAATCCCAGCCCATGATTTCCTATATGTTGGTTTACCATCCCAAACCTCCAAGACCAATAATACGCGAGTTATAAGCACTTTAAGTTTGGCTATCTTCGTTTGACCTGGAAGGAGGGGTCTAAGGTGAAATCCGACCACACCAAAAGATTCCCAGCCCATGATTTTCTATAGGTTGGTTTTCCATTCCAAACCTCTAGGACCAATAATAAGTGAGTTATAAGCACTTTTAAGTTTGGCTATCCTCATTTGACCTTGAAGGAGGGGTCCAAGGTGAAATCCGACCACACCAAAAAATTCCCAGCTCATGATTTTCTATAGGTTGGTTTTCATTCCAAACCTCTAGGACCAATAATAAGCGAGTTATAAGCACTTTTATGTTTGGCTATCCTCATTTGACCTTGAAGGAGGGTTCCAAGGTCAAATCGGACCATATTAACAGATTCCCAGCCCATGATTTCCTACAGGTTGGATACAATGATTTACTCAACAGTGAGAACCTGAAAGAAGATATTGCTCAGCTATGCCATGACATAGAGGTCTGCAATTTCACTATGTTATAGCTGACCAAAACGTCTGTGAATAACATATTTAACAAAATAGTCTAAATGTAATAGTTTTCAAGTTACAACTGATTTACTCAAGAGTGAGAACCTCAAAGTAACTATTACTCAGCTATGCAATGAGCTACATGTCTGAATTTTTGCTCTGTTATAGCTGACCTAAAAGTAGGTGAACAACATATTTAAGCAAAATACTGTAAATGCAATAGTTTTCAAGTTACAACTGATTTACTCAATAGTGAGAACCTGAAAATAGCTATTGCTCCGCTATGCCATGAGCTATAGGTCTGTAATTTCACTATGTTATAGCTAACCCAAAAGTAGGTGAACAATATATTTTAACAAAATACTCCAAATGCAATATTTTTCAAGTTATAGCCGATTTACTCAACAGTCAGTGCCTGAGAATAGCTATTGCTCAGTTGTGCCATGAGCTACAGGTCTGTAATTTCACTATGTTATAGCTGACCCAAAAGTAGCTGAATAACATATTTGCACAAATTTCTGTAAAGGCAATAGTTTTCCAATTACAACTGATTTACTCAACAGTGAGAACTTCAAAGTAGCTATTACTCAGCTATGCAATGAGCCACAGGTCTGGAACTTCACTATGTTATAGCTGACCCCAAAATAGGTGAATAACATATTGCAACAAAATACTCTAAATGCAATAGTTTCCAAGTTATAAGTGATTTACTCAATAGTGATAACCTAAAAGTAGCTATTACTCAGCTATGCCATGAGCTACAGGTCTGAAATTTTAATATGTTATAGCTGACCCAAAAGTAGCTGAATAACATATTTATACTAAATTCTCTAAATGCAATAGTTTTCAAATTATAAGTGATTTACTCAACATTGAGAACTTCAAAGTAGCTATTACTCAGCTATGCAATGAGTCACAGGTCTGGAACTTCACTATGTTATAGCTGACCCCAAAATAGCTGAATAACATATTTATACTAAATTCTCTAAATGCAATAGTTTTGCAATTACAACTGATTTACTCAATAGTGAGAACCTCAAAGAAGTTATTACTCAGCTATGCAATGAGCTACAGGTCTGAAATTTCACTATGTTATAGCTGACCCAAAAGTAGGTGAACAACATATTTAAGCAAAATACTGTACATGCAATAGTTTTCAAGTTACAACTGATTTACTCAATAGTGATGACCTAAAAGTAGCTATTACTCAGCTATGCCATGAGCTACTGGTCTGAAATTTTACTATGTTATAGCTGACCCAAAAGTAGCTGAATAACATATTTATACGAAATTCTCTAAATGCAATAGTTTTCCAATTACAACTGATTTACTCAATAGTGAGAACTTTAAAGTAGCTATTACTCAGCTATGCCATGACCTACAGATCTGAAATTTCACTATGTTATAGCTGGCCCAAAAGTAGCTGAATAACATATTTATACGAAATTCTCTAAATGCAATAGGTTTTAAGTTACAAGTGATTTTACTCAATAGTGAGAACTTCGAAGTAGCTATTACTCAGCTATGCAATGAGCCACAGATCTGAAACTTCACTATGTTATAGTTGATCCCAAAATAGGTGAATAACATATTGAAATAAAATACTGTAAATGCAATAGTTTCCAAGTTATAAGCGATTTACTCAACAGTGATAACCTAAAAGTACCTATTACTCAGCTATGCCATGAGCTACTGGTCTGAAATTTTACTATGTTATAGCTGACCCAAAAGTAGCTGAATAACATATTTATATGAAATTCTCTAAATGCAATAGTTTTCAAGTTATAAGCGATTTACTCAACAGTGATAACCTAAAAGTAGCTATTACTCAGCTATGCCATGAGCTACAGGTCTAAAATTTTACTATGTTATAGCTGACCCAAAAGTAGCTGAATAACATATTTATACGAAATTCTCTAAATGCAATAGTTTTTAAGTTACAAGTGATTTTACTCATGATGGAAGTTACTGAAAAGCCCAAAAGTAGCTATTACTCACTTAGCTATTGAGACAGGCACCCAACTTACTCACCATATTGTAGCTATGAAAAAAGTAGCTGAATAACATATTTTAACAAAATGCTCTAAATGCAACACTTTTCAAGTTATAAATGATTTTGTGCATGATTTCATGAATTTTAATGCATTAAAAATTATTAAAAAAATTTATTTAAAAAAAAGTAAGACAGATCCAGGTCTCATACTCACACAAGAGAATCTACCTGTGGCCTAGTACATATATGCAAGATATGAGAGAAATCCCTGCAATAGTCACTGAGAAAATTGTGATTAATTGTTGAAATTTTCACACTTTTGGTGGGGGTACCCCCCTTGTAATGTCTCTAGCAAACAGACGAACAGACAGATTTGCATGCCTTGAACAATTTTTCATCCTCGATAGATAAGGTATCTTTTAAAAAAAACAGCACGTCTCTAGGCCTTGTAGTTTTGGAGGAGAAGTTGTTCACGCGGACGCGGACGCCGCAGAGTGACGACATAATGTCAGCTGACTGACAAGTCAGCTGACATAAAAACCCTCTGAAGAGGATTTGTACCTGGCAAAACTAAGTTTTAGAAGGAAAATTGGGTAATTACCCAAGCTACAAAACTTAGAATAAGAAGATCCCAAAATGAATGAGTGACAGAAAGTAAGTATCTGGCCTCATGAAGGAACTTCTAAGCCTGGGAAAAGTGGTTGACTTAGAGAAAAATAAGACTGATCAAAAGGAAAGAGCAGTCAAATTTATTCCCTAATTCTGTTGGACAGGAAGTTTGAAAATCTTCTGAAGATTAAAGGATGAAGTCCTTAGCATCCATATAGTCCAACAGACTGGCACCAAAAATGTTGGAATAGGGTCCCTGAAGTCTGCCTAAAGATTAACTATAGACAGAGGGACCCCAACATACCCATGTGCCCATTGGTAGTCAGATCTAAAAAATGGTGAAAATGCAAAAGAAAGCTGTTGAGTAACAGAAGATTTCCACCAAACCCTAAACAAAAATTTCCTAGATTTAGAAAATGAATGGAGCTGTGTTTAGGAAGTAGCAAAATCAGTTGGATTCAACTGATAAACTCTTCTTTAGAAAAGGACCCTGAACATGAATGGTCTTGAGAAGGTAATCCCAGCACCAAAAAGACAGCCTGATTAGGCTGAGCCTTAGGCACAAAAGAGGCCAAAGGACTAATAGTGGACTGAGAAACCAAATGACCAATTGACATAAAATTGGAATGTAGGAAACCAGTAACAGTGAGATGGATCTCCAGAGGTGGAAGACAAAGTCCTCCCCAAGAGCCGTAAACCACCATCCTTCAAAATTGAAGGTGGGGAAAGGCTAAAATGGAGACCCTATAGGTTCAGAATTGAACCCAAAACACTGAAACCAGGATCCGTATCCCAGAAATGTCAAATGAAAGGGCCTGTACAAGTAAGGAACCGTGAATGGTAGGTAGTAAATACCGTAATGTTACGCTATAAAATATGTGTTAACAAAGAAAATATATTACACATTATACTATGAAATAATAATAATAAAAGAATTATGTACAAGGAATGCATAAACAAACCTGGAAATGCTGTAATCACCATGAAAATGAATATTTTCTGACAACCGATCGGTTGACCTCCATTTTGGATGTGACGTCATAGTCACGTGACCTGGTGAATGATTTGTAAAAAGCTCAATAAATAGGGTCAAAATACGCGGTGAAACGAAGAATTTCGTAAAAAGAATGAAGGAAACCATAAATGGGGAATTATAATGCCTGTAGAAGTGCATAAATGAATTAATTCACCGCAGAAATGAATATTTCCAAAGGAAATCCAACATTCTGACACCACGTGACCCGATGAACGATAATACCAGAATGGTATTTACGTGAAAACAAAGCACAGTCAAGGTGACAATACGGTCAAAATACGTGGAAAAACGAAGAATTTCATTGGAAGAATGAAGGAAAACCGTAAATTAAAATTGTAATGCCTGTAGAAGTGCATAAAACGAAATAATTTACTGAGGAAATGAATATATCCAAAGGAAATCCGACATTCTAACACCACGTGACCAGATGTGCGATAATACGAGTTTTGGAAAAACACGTAAAATATATGAGCAAAGTATACAATAAATTCACCAGAAATCGAAGTGAAAGATAAATAAAATGGAGGAAGAGTGAATAAAACAGCAAAAAACTACTTACAAAGCATAAAAACGTGTAAATAAAGGTCTTTTTGAGAGGTAGCAAAACGCCTGTTGGTAGTTCAACCGCCACAAAAAGAATGAACTATTTCTGTATTACTGCGCATGGCAGAGTGAATTAGGTCACCAGGGGTCAAAGGTAGCAAGTCTATAGGTTTAAAGAGGGTCTCCCATCATATTTTAAATTCTATGTACGGTGTATGTTGCAGTCACCGAACCCAAGTGTTTTCATATGGTAGAGTATATTTACATTTTTATGAAATAAAACAATGGGTTCAAGTAATTTAAACTCAATGTTCTTGAAACCAGTTAATTAACATGGTTCCCACTCCCTTTTCCAATTTAAATTCCCTGTGTTTTCCCTGTGAAGTTTATATTTTTCCCTGTGGATTTTATAAATAAAATAACACAATCAAGCCAAAACATCAAATGTGACCTACGAGTCGCGACCCGCGGCGCGTGAATGCAAATGGCTGTTACTCTTCAAAATCATTCTGAAATTTTCAAATTCCCTGTGTTTTCCCTGTCTGGAATTACTTTTCACAATTTTCCCTGTTTTCCCTGTGCAGTGGGAACCCTGAGTTAAAGAGTTAGAATTGTTTAACATTATTAATTCATGTAAATCCAAGCACTCTACTGATGTAGATGACCTAAGTATGTCTATTGTCAAAAGCACCATTAAAGCTATAGCTAAACTGTTTATGCATATTTGTAACCTGTCATTTAGTACTGGAGTCTTTCCAAATGATTTGAAAATACCGAAAATTGTTCCAATATTTAAGTCAGGTGATGACTCAAGTTTTATTAATTACAGACCAGTATCCTTATTGCCGCAGTTCTCGAAAATACTTCAACAAGAGGAGAGTGCCCGTGAACGGGCACTGTGTCAGCTGACTGAATGTTTTTGATTTGTGATGGTGATAATGAGAGGAAAGCATAATTATCAGGGAAAGGGCTGTACAGAAATACAGTTGTTCGAAAGATATTCCGAAGCTGACAGAAGAAAAGGACAAAAAAGCTGTGCCCTGCAAATGGTATTATGAAATAAAGTAACAAGGTAATTGTTTAAGTGTAAAAAGTAGGTTAAAAATATTTAAAGAAATACTATAAATGCAATATCCTCATTCGACCATGAAGAAGGGATCCAAAGGTCAAATCTGACCATACCAAAAGATTCCCAGCCAAAGAATTTAGGATGGTTTACCATCCCAAACCTCTCGGACCAATAATAAGTGAGTCATAGGCATTTTTTAAGTTTGGCTATCCTTGTTTGACCTTGACGGACGGGTCTAAGGTCAAATCCGACCACACAAAAAATTCCCAGCCCATGATTTCCTGTAGCTTGTTTACCATCCCAAACCTGTAGGACCAATAATAAGCGAGTTATAAGCAATTGTAAGTTTGGCTATCCTCAATTGACCTTGAAGGAGGGGTCCCAGGTCAAATCTGACCACACCAAAAGAATCCCAGCCCATGATTTCCTATATGTTGGTTTACCATCCCAAACCTCCAAGACCAATAATACGCGAGTTATAAGCACTTTAAGTTTGACTATCTTCGTTTGACCTGGAAGGAGGGGTCTAAGGTGAAATCCGACCACACCAAAAGATTCCCAGCCCATGATTTTCTATAGGTTGGTTTTCCATTCCAAACCTCTAGCACCAATAATAAGCGAGTTATAAGCACTTTTAAGTTTGGCTATCCTCATTTGACCTTGAAGGAGGGGTCCAAGGTGAAATCCGACCACACCAAAAAATTCCCAGCTCATGATTTTCTATAGGTTGGTTTTCATTCCAAACCTCTAGGACCAATAATAAGCGAGTTATAAGCACTTTTATGTTTGGCTATCCTCATTTGACCTTGAAGGAGGGTTCCAAGGTCAAATCGGACCATATTAACAGATTCCCAGCCCATGATTTCCTACAGGTTGGATACAATGATTTACTCAACAGTGAGAACCTGAAAGAAGCTATTGCTCAGCTATGCCATGACATAGAGGTCTGCAATTTCACTATGTTATAGCTGACCAAAACGTCTGTGAATAACATATTTAACAAAATAGTCTAAATGTAATAGTTTTCAAGTTACAACTGATTTACTCAAGAGTGAGAACCTCAAAGTAACTATTACTCAGCTATGCAATGAGCTACATGTCTGAATTTTTGCTCTGTTATAGCTGACCTAAAAGTAGGTGAACAACATATTTAAGCAAAATACTGTAAATGCAATAGTTTTCAAGTTACAACTGATTTACTCAATAGTGAGAACCTGAAAATAGCTATTGCTCCGCTATGCCATGAGCTATAGGTCTGTAATATTATAGCTAACCCAAAAGCTAACCCAAAAGTAGGTGAACAATATATTTTAACAAAATACTCCAAATGCAATATTTTTCAAGTTACAGCCGATTTACTCAACAGTCAGTGCCTGAGAATAGCTATTGCTCAGTTGTGCCATGACCTACAGGTCTGTAATTTCACTATGTTATAGCTGACCCAAAAGTAGCTGAATAACATATTTGCACAAATTTCTGTAAAGGCAATAGTTTTCCAATTACAACTGATTTACTCAACAGTGAGAACTTCAAAGTAGCTATTACTCAGCTATGCAATGAGCCACAGGTCTGGAACTTCACTATGTTATAGCTGACCCCAAAATAGGTGAATAACATATTGCAACAAAATACTCTAAATGCAATAGTTTCCAAGTTATAAGTGATTTACTCAACAGTGATAACCTCAAAGTAGCTATTACTCAGCTATGCCATGAGCTACAGGTCTGAAATTTTACTATGTTATAGCTGACACAAAAGTAGCTGAATAACATATTTATACTAAATTCTCTAAATGCAATAGTTTTCAAATTATAAGTGATTTACTCAACATTGAGAACTTCAAAGTAGCTATTACTCAGCTATGCAATGAGTCACAGGTCTGGAACTTCACTATGTTATAGCTGACCCCAAAATAGGTGAATAACATATTGAAACAAAATACTCTAAATGCAATAATTTCCAAGTTATAAGCGATTTACTCAACAGTGATAACCTCAAAGTAGCTATTACTCAGCTATGCCATGAGCTACAGGTCTGAAATTTTACTATGTTATAGCTGACCCAAAAGTAGGTGAACAACATATTTAAGCAAAATACTGTACATGCAATAGTTTTCAAGTAACAACTGATTTACTCAATAGTGATGACCTAAAAGTAGCTGTTACTCAGCTATGCCATGAGCTACAGGTCTGAAATTTTACTATGTTATAGCTGACCCAAAAGTAGCTGAATAACATATTTAGATTAAATTCTCTAAATGCAATAGTTTTGCAATTACAACTGATTTACTCAATAGTGAGAACCTCAAAGTAGTTATTACTCAGCTATGCAATGAGCTACAGGTCTGAAATTTTACTATGTTATAGCTGACCCAAAAGTAGGTGAACAACATATTTAAGCAAAATACTGTAAATGCAATAGTTTTGAAGTTACAACTGATTTACTCAATAGTGATGACCTAAAAGTAGCTATTACTCAGCTATGCCATGAGCTACAGGTCTGAAATTTTACTATGTTATAGCTGGCCCAAAAGTAGCTGAATAACATATTTATACGAAATTCTCTAAATGCAATAGGTTTTAAGTTACAAGTGATTTACTCAATAGTGAGAACTTCAAAGTAGCTATTACTCAGCTATGCAATGAGCCACAGATCTGAAACTTCACTATGTTATAGCTGATCCCAAAATAGGTGAATAACATATTGAAACAAAATACTGTAAATGCAATAGTTTCCAAGTTATAAGCGATTTACTCAACAGTGATAACCTAAAAGTAGCTATTACTCAGCTATGCCATGAGCTACAGGTCTGAAATTTTACTATGTTATAGCTGACCCAAAAGTAGCTGAATAACATATTTATACGAAATTCTCTAAATGCAATAGTTTTGAAGTTATAAGCGATTTACTCAACAGTGATAACCTAAAAGTAGCTATTACTCAGCTATGCCATGAGCTACAGGTCTAAAATTTTACTATGTTATAGCTGACCCAAAAGTAGCTGAATAACATATTTATACGAAATTCTGTAAATGCAATAGTTTTTAAGTTACAAGTGATTTTACTCATGATGGAAGTTACTGAAAAGCCCAAAAGTAGCTATTACTCACTTAGCTATTGAGACAGGCACCCAACTTACTCACCATATTGTAGCTATGAAAAAAGTAGCTGAATAACATATTTTAACAAAATGCTCTAAATGCAACACTTTTGAAGTTATAAATGATTTTGTGCATGATTTCATGAATTTTAATGCATTAAAAATTATTAAAAAAATTTATTAAAAAAAAAGTAAGACAGATCCAGGTCTCATACTCACACAAGAGAATCTACCTCTGGCCTAGTACATATATGCAAGATATGAGAGAAATCCCTGCAATAGTCACTGAGAAAATTGTGATTAAGTGTTGAAATTTTCACACTTTTGGTGGGGGTACCCCCCTTGTAATGTCTCTAGCAAACAGACGAACAGACAGATTTGCATGCCTTGAACAATTTTTCATCCTCGATAGATAAGGTATCTTTTAAAAAAAACAGCACATCTCTAGGCCTTGTAGTTTTGGAGAAGAAGTTGTTCACGCGGACGCGTACGCCCACGCCGCAGAGTGACGACATAATGTCAGCTGACTGACAAGTCAGCTGACATAAAAATTATTTGATAAAAGGCTTACTGAATTTATAGAGAAATCAAACATCCTTAGTAATTCACAGTTTGGTTTTACAAATGAAATATCAACATCAATGGCTCTTTTAGATTTTATGGAAAAATTAGGAAGTGCAAGATAAAAACCTTGTAACACTTGGTGTATTCATTGACCTCAGGAAGGCTCTTGATACTATACACCACTTGTTATTAATCAAAAAATTGTCTCATTATGGTATTAGAGGGTTGGCTAGTAACTGGTTAAGCTCATACTTATTGAATCGCAAACAATTTGTAAACTACAATGGTGTTAACTCTGACTTACAAAATGTTGTGTATGGGGTTCCACAGGGTTCAATCCTCGGGCCAAAACTATTTATATTATATATCGATGATATCTGTAATATTTCTCAAGTACTGAAATTGATTATCTGTGCTGATGACACAAATATATTTTGTACAGGGGAAAGTATAGCAGAACTGTGTACATCAGTGTCTATAGAACTGAGAAAATTACACATTTGGCTTTCCATAAACAAACTGTCTCTAAATATTAATAAAACAAATTTCATGGTGTTTGGTAAGAAGTATGCAAATACAACATGTAATGTATATATCAATGAATTTAAAATAGAAAGAGTATATAGTGCCAAATTTCTAGGAGCAACTACTGACTCAGAATTAACATGGAGAGAACAAACCATTAATGTGAAGAATAAGATATTCAGAAACCTAGCAGTCATAAAAAAACGTAAAACACTTGTTAAATAGAGATGTGATGTTGAGACTTTATTCTAGTATCATTCAGTCACATATATCATACTGCGTTGAACTGTGGGGAAATCGTAACAAATCATTCCTTTTGCCAATCATCAAAGCACAAAGCTGGCTGTGAGAATAGTTTATGACTTCAAGGCTAGAGAACATACAAGCAGTGTTGATTCTGGAAATTTTGAAATGTGGGGGCAGTCCCCCCCCCCCCCCCCCCCCCCCATGTCCGAAAAAATGAAAATGGGAAGTTTTATATCCGCCAAAGAGGGGTTAATTTCGGAAGTATCTGTCTGTCCGTATGTTTGTTATGCCCCTGTTCCACCAAAGGACTAAGCCCTGACCAAATGCTTTAAACTGGGGAACTCATGGCCATAGCACCCAAGTCATTAATATTCACGAGATGATATGAGGTCATAGATTTCTGATTTCCATTGGGGTTTTCTAGCAATATTTTATAAAATGGAACCCTCGACAAAGATCTAACACTTTAAACTTAGAACTCACGGCCATAGCTCCCAACTCATTAATATTCATGAGAAGATATGAGGTAGCACACATGCTGTATGAACTGGTTCAACAGTATTATTGTTAGTATCTATGTTTGCATCATCCACTTCCAAACTGTAGTATCCATTTTGTTTTCATATGAAATAACATTTTTGACTGAAAAAAACGACGAAATATAGCCTTCATGATGATAACATTAAAGGATTCTGCCAAAAACGATCGGTGCCCCTCCATCATGCGGGATCGCGTCTTCTACCGAACGCGCCGAATATACCGAATTGCGGGCTAGTACTAAAACTCGCGAGATATCGCGTATCCCGCGCTCTAGAAGCATCACTGTACAAGTACATATTTTAAAGAACTAAATATTTTTAAATTCCCATATTAAGTGGAGGCCAAAATAAAGGTATTAATGTTCAAGGCTTGGAACTGTAATTGCCAGATAGCCTACAATGTTTGTTCAATACTATATCCGTCAATAGGTATCAAATAAGGAAGCCGAGTAATTTTAAAGTTAAATTTTGTAAATCAAAAATAAAATAAAATTGTCTGTCAATATTAGGTGTTAAACTGCGGAATGAAGTTGAGGAGAATATGAAAAACTGTTGCTCACTAAGTTTTAAAAAATGGTAAAAAACAGTTACGTAAAATTATATTGACATGATGCCACTAGATTTGTGGGGTGAAAAAAAAAATTTTTTTTCTCTCTCTCTTTTGGGTAAGGACTAGAGCTGAAACGATTAGCAAAATTTGGTAGCCGGGTAGTCGCTTGCATTAACCGTCAACTAACCGATTGTTTCTGACGTTTAGCATGTATGAGAAATACCGAAAACGTGTGTTCCAGTTGCTGGAAACTGGAAAGCAAAGAATTCACCAGATTATTCGGTAAATTGGCCAATAATGTAATATTTTGATATTTTAAAAATAAATTGCATATAAAATGCTTTTAAGGGGCTATCAACATAACGCATTATTTTTACCGCTCGACAAAAGTGGTTTATAACACGGGAATGATTTTTTCTGGGATATATATTTCTAAGGCTTAAAGTCAGATATTATTGAGGAGAATATATTTGTTTGTTCTGTGATGTGTTGAATAAGGGAAATAAAATTATATGATAAATGTTCTTGTTGTTTTAACGTTATATATATACACACATAAACAGCAAATAACTAAGATAAATGTGAAATAAATATGTTCTATATCTGGACACCTAAAACAGAGCGCATACCTTCCTCTTGTGACACACTTAGCACACAAAAAGAAAAGCAACAACAGCTTTTTGCACACTATTCCAAAGAAAAATGTCTCACACAAATGTTGAATGAATTAGATTTTCATTTAATTTTGGGCATTTATTTGCAGAGATAAAAACATAGAAACATAACATTTTATGTTTTCATTTTTATCACTGTTTCAAAATACACTCATTTAAAATTTCAAGAAACCACTATTTAAAATTGTAAATCATTCAAATTAATCTGTATGCTTTTGGAGCCTTATGTATGTATTTAGATCTTTATTCAAAACAGCATGGTTTATATATTGTGTCACAGTACATGAGCCTCTCCCTTCTCTCTCAGCCAACTTTTATAGCCTCTCACCAGTAACTAAGGCGTAGTTATACAATATATTCTATTGTAATTTGACTTCCTATATCTTTGTGTATATGTCTCTAAATAAAAACAAATTTTCCTTACAGGTTATGTCTACATGTTTTATAAGTAAACTACTCCATTTTCATTGAATATATATACATATTATGCTCCATCAGTGAGAATTATATTTCACATGGACAGATACTCTTTTCAGTGTAAGAAGTATGTTGACTAATGTAAACAAAGCTTTGTAAATTATTGTTACACTTACAAAACTTTTATCAGAATAGAATAACACTAGATAAATTTATTATATTGACAACTAAGGTGATATAAATGTAGATTCAGTGTGTATAAAAGATATGCTTCACTGTAAGTAAACAGAAAGGCTATATACACACATGCAGTTCATGTTTTAATGATGAAGGTTCATTTTCTCAGTGCTGAAAAGACAGGCACACACAGTAGTAAACTGGTGAGATCTACGAGACCATTATTGATTTTTCCAAGTGGGTCCTATATGTATAACAAATTCAAGAGCAATGTTTACAAAACCTAGTACGAAATGCAGTGTCTTATACTGATCTTTCTCAACGGCTGAAAGAAAATGACGTAAATATTCTTCTCGTAAATAATAGTCCGTGCATAGCAACAGTGACTCTGTCTGCTGTACCATCTGGCGGGCGGTACGTAAACAAATTTTATGTACTTACGTTGATAGCCCCTTAATTAGATACGTTTTAAGGTCTTAACTCGAGATACTCATAGTTCCAACGATCGCGTATAATCCGCGATGTGGTGATATACACAAGAAAACAATTAACCGATTTCATAATATTGGCGTCGGTAGTGCTTTGATAACCTACTAATCGATTTGTATGAATAATCGTTTCAGCTCTAGTAAGGACACATTTTTGTAGTGTCATCTTGACAATTGCTTGTCAAACTTTTCTTCTTTCTTTAAAACTATATTATGATTTTGCTCATTATGTTAACATGTTAATTTACCAGTAGTAATTAGGGAACAACATTCATAAGCATGGTCTTCAGTTGTTTCCGTTTCTTATATTTCTGGCATTAGTTGATACTAAAATATCCTGTCACAGGAATATAATCTGACATAATTGTGTATTAATTATATTTGCATGTATGTAGTGGTGGTGGACCAATTCACGCCCACCCCTAAATTTATCCAAAATAATCACAGTTAAACAATGAATTACAAATGTAAATGATCCATTTGATGATTATCTATGATGTGGTAAACATCTTCTCTAAGAAAAATTATAAATCTTCAAGAAAATTGAGGGTGGGCCTGAATTGTTACCCGGGCGTGAATTGGTCCACTACAGAAATGATATAAACTATCTATCTATTAAATGTGTTATATATTTGAAATTAATTTGTAAGAATAGTTAAGGAAATAATACAGTTTAAATAGCATGAAAACCCCAAGGATCACCATACTAGTACCGCACTCCAGCCACTTCGTTTTAATATTGCCATAAAAAGCAAGTGACGACCTTCACTGGCGTGAGGACCTTCACTGGCCGAGCAGTACATATTATTTGTCAGTTGTGTCAACCAGATGTTGTCCGGGAGTTCAAGTGGTGCCCAAAAGGGAGGGTCCGAATTGTTGCCCAATGAACCGGTGCTTTATAATGACTGTAAACAAAACATTACCACTCTGTTCTCCCAAAAACACCAACTTGAACTTTCGAAGTGGGTTACCAAAATCACCAGATGACATTTTATTGTTTATACTAAAACCTAAATCTGCACAAAAAATAGTTTCATTAAAAATTCTTCACTTTAATGAGTAATTATTTGACAGCCACGCAAATACACTTCCGGTATATGTAAACTGTTTTTTCATTGGCCCTGAAAAACTTTAAATATCTCACGCTTTTACAATGTAGACTTCGGAGAATCACCAGGCTTATTTCACAGACATAATCTGTGCAATCCTGATTCCGAATTGGATTTCTTTGATTAGTTAGAGCTGTGAAATGCAATTTTTCTGAGATAAGAATCCAAAATGAAAAAAAGAAAAACCACTATGAAAATTACCTAATTTTTAAAATTTGGGACTACAATTTACTGCCATGGTTTTGCAAAGAATTATGGGTAATCCAGTGAATCTGAATACATGAATCCACCTCCAGAGGTAGATCAACAGATTCATAATCCGAATTAGGATTCTGGCCACATCATTAATGAATCTATTAATTTGAGAAATTGATATTCTGGGGATTATATCTGTAAAATACCCCTAAAGCTACGTTTCCATGTATGCGGGAGCGGGTTGCGATTTCCGTCTGCCACCTGTGGGTTGTGGAAAAAATTGGTCAGGGAGCGATTAAAAATAATGGGCTCCAAAATCCACAGACTGCTACCGCTATTCGCAGCCGCGACCAGCGGGAATGGAAACACTTCTTACCATTTGTGTAGGTTTGATTTTTATCACTACCGCAACCCGCGTACATGGAAACAGTGCTTAATATCTTTATTAAACATTAGATTTTAAGACATAAAGAAACACAAAAATTATGTTTTTCTACTGGTATACTCAGAATTAACTTCAGTTCATTGAGAGGTAATGGTTAGCATCTAAATATACCTTTTCAGGTTTAATATGATTTCACTAAAGTTCCACAAAAAGCTATATCCACAGCAAAACGTAAAAGAAAACTGTTCTCACTTGTAAATATATCTGTTGTGTCTTTGGTCAACAATTATTATTAATTTAGTAAATCAACTTAAAATTCCTGTATCACAATTTTAAATACTGATGTGAGAACTTAAAATCTGTACTTCGTTCATTACCAGAAGAATCTTCCCATGCATGCATTAGTATTTATTTATTTGGGATTTTATGTTACTTTTGACACTGTACAGGTCATATCACGACGGGTAGTTAGAAGGGCACAGGAAACCAGTACATACAGTTGGTCCAGGTTCTGTCCTGTAAACTGCTGACCAACGGCAAGCAACTACCAGCTTTCCCACTTGAAGTAGGGCCGGGAACCAAACCCCAATCTCATAGGTGGGAGACAAGAGTGTTACCACTGATTAGCATTAGTAATATTCAACTGAATGGAGTTAATTCTGATATGAGATTTTGAAATTCAGCTGATAATTAGTTTGATTCTGGCAGTGCTAATTTTGTCCTAGACATTTCCACTTGCAGAGAAATGGTACATGCAGACCAATATTAATTCACCTGAAACATATATATGGATAAATGCCAATCACCTGGTGTAAATTAAGATTTTAATTTATAGCAAATTTCCACAAAGGACTTTAAAATATATATACTCTTGTCTGCAAATTAAATAATGCATGCGTGTTACTTTTGTTTATATAGGGTGAAGTCAGAGTTTCAAGACTAGTATCTGTCTTAACTAACATACATACCCTATGACCAAAAAGTAATAAATTTCATTTTTCTGTCATATGCATTTCAATACGAGTCACATTGCTTCTTTGGAGAAATAATGTCAGGTTTTCAATGAGAAAGCTTAAATATACATTAGATTCAATAAATATATTTAAATTCAATAAGGACCACTTGATTAAAAAATATAATTTGTAATAGCTACCCCTTTACATTGTAACAGTAAAAATTAAATATTTTAGGGACATACATGCAGTGGAATGCAATTACTCCTGTTCTTTGATAGGAAATTTGCAAGTAATAAAAATTTATTCATTGCCGAAGCCTTTGACAATGAAATCTAATATCATCATTAAAAATTTAGATTTTTTGTTTTATTAAAGTAATGCTGATTTGTGTTAAAGTGTTGCATGATTTCAAAATTTTATAAGTTTAACCGGTACCTTACATTATAGCTATGTAAGCAATTTTTAGGTATTGGATAATGTCCGGAGGCATCCGGTGGATACTTTGGTTTAGCATTCACTACGCCACCACCGCAGCCACCATGCGTAGAGAGATTTTCAACGTTAACACTCTCAGAGGAAAACTACACCAGCTAGGTTCACCAAATTTGCAGATATCTTCATTGAGAGGTGCGTTTCTCTGGGACTGAAATTAACCTCATTCTGAAAAAGAAAAATTGCCACTGTCAGCATTTCTTTGAAAATTATCTACCTTTTTCTACTGGCTGGTTCTCATAAATAGAAGGTTGAATCTCTTCATAGGTGATAGCATAACAGATATACATGTCCTCTACAACATTGCAGACATTTCAGCTCTTAATTCAAGCTCATCCACAGAGTGCCAAAGTACCCCACGTAATGGACTTTAAAAGTGCCTATATATATCTCCCTTATTATTGGTCCTGGAGGTTTGGGATGTGACACCAACTTATAGGAAATCATGTGCTGGGAATCCTCTGATGTGGTCAGATTTGAGCTTCTGCCTCTTTTCAAGGTAAAACAATGATAGAAAACATAAAAGTGCTTGTAACTTGCTTATTATTGGTCCTAGAGGTTTGCAATGTGAAACCAACTTATAGGAAATCATGGGCTGGGAATTTTCTGATGTGATCAGATTTGACCTTTGGCCCCTCCTTCAACTTCAAACAATGGTTTACTGGCTTTGGTGAGTTGTCTTTCCGGTGGATACAAATTTGCATTGGTTCTACGATGCGTAGGTCCAGTTATAATGATGTTTAATTGAAAAGTGGCTTTTACTGGTGGTGTGAGCCTTCTTTATTTTCATATGCAAATAATTAATTCTCCCTAGATCTTACGCACATGGCTACAATACATAAAACGCGATATTCTATTGGATTACCTTAATAATGATATATTGATAAATAGGGACAACTGCTAATTTATTTTTCAAATATCCTAATATAAGACGAGCAAGTATAACAACATATTGTCTAATGTAACATTCGAAAGCAAAATATATTAATATTGTCCATAAAGATTAATTTTACATGATTTTCTCCTGACGTTCTAAGCCAATGAAATGAGAGCTAACAACCGGATGATTTCCAAATGTCATACGGAGGCCGGCATCTTGATAGAAAATCTCAGACGTATTTTGAAAGTAAATTTCTCAATTAAAACCACCAATGGCTACGGATCCTAATTTTAAGGCTCGAGAACAACTCTTCAAGCACAAAGGGAAAGATGCCGACGTAAGTTGAACTACATTGAGCCCGTCATATTACATTTTCAGGATTCCATAGAATTAGTCATGTCTTTGAGAAACAATGACCTCTTCAATCAAGGAAGCGTAAGATGTTCCAACCGTATCCATTCCCCTTTTAAGTATATATTTATTTCCTAGTCATGCCTGTACAACATTTGCCATTCTTTGGATTTTTTTTCACCAAAAGTCTGCAGAGTTTTAAGTTAAGCGTCTGCCCCACCCAAAGCCTTGAAATTCAAAATTCACATGTAAATATTTGACTCGGGCAATCCAAAGTGACAAAGGAAGATGTAGATCTCGCGACCACAGGAACTTGCTAACAGTAACTCGCTACCAATTTATACATATCCAGTTTCAGCGACTTTACTGCCTTGCTACCAATTATCGCCGGGTACCAATTATCGCCAGACAAAATTCAAATAGACATAACTTGACCAAAAGTACATCCCAAGTCTAGTAAATAAGGTAAGCCTATTTCAACAGTGAATGGAACAGATACACAATGAAAAGCTTTCAAAATGTGTGGCCATTATTGCAATATGAAGGTTTTATTTTCTGGTGGCAATAATTGGTACCCGGCGATAATTGGTAGCAAGGCAGTATATATTTTAAAATCTATTTTATTTTACGGAGTGTCTTCGGAACCGACAAGGACGGGTCACAATCCTCTTAATTTCAGAACCGTCACGTTCATATTATAAACGAAGTTCAAGCTGGTAACCTATATATCCCATGGAGTGAAGGAAATATAAGGCTATTTGCACACGTGAAGACTTAAGGAAATTTGAGACCACGATGGATTTTCGACCATTTTACAAACAGAAGAATATTTTATTCTTACCGCACCTTCTATTGATAGTTTTCTAACATTATTTGACAAATAGAATGTCAAATGCTAGTTCTTGCACACACAGACTTAAGGAAATATGAGGCCACGATTGGGCTTCCAGCCATATTTTACAGAGAATCTAGGCAACCAGTCTACTTTTCGTCTGCAAATGTGATTAATTAACCAATGAAAACAATTGTTACTGAAACTTCACTCCTGACAAATTTTTAATTCTTACCACATCTAGTACTGTTGAAGTTTTCTAGCAATATTTTACAAATAGAATATCAAACTTATTTAAATGGACGAACGTTTTTGTTTAAAACGGGTCTTAAAGCAAATAATTTGTAAACCGTTTCCTCTGGCGGTTCTGAAAGTGATTGTTTTCCGATCCGTCAGTGACTGTTCTGAAGCCACAGCGTTTATTTTATAATATTTCTAGGAAACCCCAACAGAATTCTATGGCCTCACATTTTCTAATTTGCATGTTTTATTTTATTATATTTCTAGGAAACCCCCAAGGAATTCCATGACCTCTCGTAATTTGCATATTTTATTTTTATATTCTACAGTAACATGACACACTTGTGCCTGCGATTCTGATTGGTCAGTAGCCATTGTAAACCGAGCATAACCTCATGGCCAGTTTTCATATATGGGCGATAATCTCACCTCACTTTTTTAAAGGTTAATTACAAAGAATATGCATTTCAATCTTCATAAAAACAGTAAGAAAACAAGGAATAAATGTTAAATGACATGTTAGAATCGCAATCTTCCAGTAATAAAAGGAACGTTTTCTATATATTCTTTATTTTACCACATTCACACAGCCGGCTATAATTAACTATTTTATTGGTATTGAGATGCCGTGGTCGCGAGTTAGACATAAATCGTCACAAATCAGCCAGTGTTTAAATGGCAAAGTTGTCTCAGTTTCCAAGTAATCTTTGTTTATTCACCAGTTATTTTTACCCCTCATTATTTTTCTGCTAAGTGTTCTTGATGGAAAACTTTCATTGTATTTTTATCTTCTGTTATCTGTACCCATGATACCCAAGGTATTTTGGTGTAAAAGAGTGTATGTGTTGGTAATGAGGGACAGTTTTGTTTTTTCCATATGACAGTCCATGATAATTGCACTGTTAGGTAGTGGTGTGAACGGTAATCCGGTATACCGCATTTTGTTTCGTTTAGGTAGAAATTACGAAATCCGCAAAGAATTTTTAAGTACCGGTTATTGAAAACGTCATTATATTAGGCTTTCTACTGGTTAATATTTTGTCAAAACAACAAAAAATATATATATTTGAAGAAATAACTTACATTTCCACTTTATATTCATTGTAAATGAAGTTTACAAACTTCAAAATATCTCGCGAATGCATATTTCCTATTGGGGATGTAGCTCATGTACGCTCGCGAAAAACTTTTTACCATATCTCTGCACATTTTCGAAATCCCGCATTTCGTTCGATTTCAAAGCCCTGAAAACCGGTTTTCATTTTCAGAACCGGTCCGACCACTACTGTTAGGGTATCAAGGGTACTACTCAGCTACCCAAGTTCGTCCCCTACCCAAGTCCATCACTTGAATTTCAGTTTTTAAGGTAGGCGACGGACTTGGGTAGCTGAGCAGTATGGACAGTATTTCACATCAATGTTGCTTTGCCCCTAAGGGCTAGAGGGTGTAACTTGGTAGATGACAGACAGAATGTTAGGTTCTTTATCTTTATTCCCTGTGCTCAATAACAAAAGCAACAAGTCCAATATCTGCCCCCAAGTTCCACTGAATTTAGAATTTGACGTCTCAATGGACGGAAGGCCAAGAGTAAAGTGCGTGTGCCCAGCTCTGAGCTTCTGTGGAACACCTTTCCTTTGATTGGCTGCTGAGATTGTCCAGTAGTGATTTTTCACAAAAATGCAGGCTCTGCCTGCTTAGAGATGAACAGGAGTAACATAGCTCCATTGTGGAATCTATTTTTAGGACAGTCACATTTCTTAGGAAAGTGTGATATTACATACCAAGGGGGCGCGGAATTCACGACCTCGTGAATTGTTAAAGAAATGTGATATTACATACCAAAAGGGGTGCGGGGATACCAAATTAAGATATTGCTTTGCATAGGGATATTTGATTTGTTAAACTGTTTTGTTCTAAATTAATTTCAAAGATTTAACTTTAAGTAATTTAAATAAATAGGGGAGTGATGACTTGTGGACTTGACATTTGTTTGTGTTTTATTGTTCTTTCCCAGTTTGAAGATATTTGTATGAAACAAAGAAAATTTTGAGGGAAATGAGGTCAATCGTCCTAGATAATGGACAAATACAAACAATAAAACCTCAAATTAACAATTAGTATCGTTAAAAAGGGATAGGTGAAGTTCCCACTTAGCAATATGATTGTTGTACCTATTTCCAGTATATTACAGAAATGTACAACCTTTTTTTGCTGTAACATTTGAAAAAAATTAGTGCATTTCTCTTGTCCCACAGAATCATTTGTACAGCAAAAAAACACTTCTATTTTAAGAATATATAGCTTCTGTTTATATTTTTGCACAAAACATGAATAAGTTTGACGTTAAAACCGTTTAGACCTGAATGTGGCATTGACCAGATTCTGGTTCATGAAGGATATATTGAAATTTATTTACTGAATGTTTTTCATTGAAAAAAATGTGTCTATATTTTTGGCTGTTTTTTGCTGAGACCATAATTGCTGGGCAAACCATACAATAGAGGTACGCTCACCTTTATGGCCTGTCAATTTAACTTGTATTTATTTGAATTATTTTGGGACTTGCATAAATTACTACAATGGAATTAAGAAATATTGTATTTTCTTTGTCAGATTTTGTGAATTGACAGGTAATATATGTATATATATTTGATGTAATATTGTTTCAATGTGATATTTTATTTTAGAGACAATCCAGAGAATTTAATTACATATGTTTTTTTTCTTTTCCTTGTAGGAAATGAGAAGACGTAGAACTGAAGTCACAGTAGAATTAAGAAAGGTAGGTTTATATTTTGTGTTCTTTTTTTTTTTTGCAAGTTCGGTAATCACTTGATAGTGAGCTTTTTGTTGTTAATGTTTGTGTTGATTTTAAGAAAAAAACAGTTTTTTTTTTTCAAAAGTTAACTGTTTTGTAAAATTATTTTTTCTGTAATCTAGTGCTACATCATCAGTTGTGTAAATTTGACTGTTCACGTGAATATTGTCCCAAAAAATATAAGCTTGGTTGAATCATTGAAATTCGGACTATGCAAAACACTTATAAATCACCAACATGACTCAAGTGTTGATACTTTTGCCCAACTACAGCATCCTCTCTATTGAGCATATGATGTCAAGAATGTCTTTTTGATGTTGGTACCACATTTTGAACAGTGGTACATGATTTTTTTTAGGTAGATTTCTTTATTTTTATTAGTTTTGAAAGCATTAGATGATTTAACTGTATTGAAGTTCGCTAGTCAATAGACATACCAAACATTGAATCCAAAATTCTAAGCAATTCCAGAGCACTATTGCATATCCGGAATAATGTGGCCCACAACCAGAAGATTAAACTGCCAGTAAATAACTGCCATTAACCTGTCATTTCAACCAAAAATTAGACAGGCCCTTTCCGGCTTATCTTTAACTGCCCCGGCTCTTTGTGAGTAGGGATATTTATATTCCCAGATGAAAGTCGGAGATATGCAGGTTTCACATCTGTCACGTCACTGCATATGTTTTGGCTTGTGTGTGCATAACTCCAACTCTTTCACTGATTTCTTTCAAACTTGCAGACATATGTATTTGGTTCAATAGGTGAGCCCTATTTTAAGGTGACCTTAAACTCCCAATAATAAAGAAGTTATGGCCACGTTAAGGTCAGAAATTTGATTTTTGATCGTTAGGCGTGTATTTTTCATTTTAATGTCAACCTAAAGTTTCTAGAAATGGCCACAGGGACCAATTTTTTTTCCACTTAAAGCCCTATAGCTTTTACACTGTGTCCCCCATCCAACCAATATCTTACCTGATACGTTAATATGATCTTTTCCTATATGCTAAAAATCAAGGCTTAGGTTGACATTTAAGCCTTGTATGTTGCTCATAAAGATCTCGCCTGATGACGTTTTTTCTGCATTTTTTCACAAATTCTGACTTGTGGCATGGAAATGGAAAAGTTGACCAGCCTGACAATGACTAAAATATAACTCACCAATGTCAGCTTTGTGTATAGAAAATTTTAGCTCTGTAGTTTAAATTTTTAGGTCACCATTAGATCTGAAAGAATGATCATAAGGACCAATTTTATGCACTTTAAGCCCTGTACCTTGCAAACTATATTGGCTCACCTACCTTATATCTTACCTGAGAAAAACATTATTTTTACAGGTGCCAAAAATTAAGGCTTTAAGTTTAAGTAGACATTTAAACTGTGTTTGAAGTCCATAAAGACCCACCCAGGGACTATTTTTTACATTTTTCACATATTTTGCATTGTAGTTCAAAGTGTTAAGTCTAACATCAGATATGATCAGAGTGTTTTATGATATTTCATTTTCATTTATATATTAAAGGCACACAATCCCTACAAAACTTTTGTACTCCTGTTTTAGAATGTACAGTAAACCATTTAAATACTATGAGAAAGGATCAATCTTATCATTACAGGAAGATGGACCCCCAAATAAAATAGTTATTGTGAATTATACCACATAGATGCTACAAAATGACTGTGGCATGAGAGATGGTGTGTCTGGGGATATATTGACCTTGAGTCGACACAATCTTCTTGTACCTTAAGATTACACTGTGTATTAATATTTCCATCACAATAAAAGCAACATTCAACCTAAATAATACACTTCAGAACAAACGTGAGGAACACTTGCTGAAGAGAAGGAATGTACCTGCAGGTGTGGATAGCACCGACTCGGAGGAAAATGAGAAACCTTTACAGCAAAACCTGGAAACGATTGTACAGAATGCATCTAGTGAAGACCAGACAGTTCAACTCAGTGCAGTGCAAGCTGCCAGGTAAGTGGACAAGAGGCAAACAGAACAATCTCAAATACTAAAGTGATTCAACACAATTCTTTTAAAAGATGACCAAAGCAGGAATGCAATTGAAACTTGCAATGTTAAAGTTTGAAGTTGGTCTCTTATAGTAGAGACAAGACAGTATTACCCGTGTCACAGAATTGAGCCCAGTGTACTGCAATACCGAAATGAAATATTATTACCAGCTTGTCGATTGACAGCAAATGAATTGGTTGGAAAACATATCACAAACTTACAATAAACCTAAAGAAATTCATCCCCTAAGGATTGTTTTGTCCCATATTTTTGCACAGTTTAAGGTTTTATTGTGATTTTGATGAGCATTTTGTCATTAACTTCTGTTTCTGTGACAGGCTGTTTCGATTGGGACAACACTGAAACACGGTGTGGCTAGTTTTTATGTCAGCTGACTTGTCAGTCAGCTGGCATTATGTCGTCACTCTGCGGCGTGGGCGTACGCGTCCGCGTCCGCGTGAACAACTTCTCCTCCAAAACTACAAGGCCTAGAGACGTGCTGTTTTTTTTAAAAGATACCTTATCTATCGAGGATGAAAAATTGTTCAAGGCATGCAAATCTGTCTGTTCGTCTGTTTGCTAGAGACATTACAAGGGGGGTACCCCCACCAAAAGTGTGAAAATTTCAACTTTTTATCACAATTTTCTCAGTGACTATTGCAGGGATTTCTCTCATATCTTGCATATATGTACTAGGCCAGAGGTAGATTCTCTTGTGTGAGTATGAGACCTGGATCTCTCTTACTTTTTTTTTAATAAATTTTTTTAATAATTTTTAATGCATTAACATTCATGAAATCATGCACAAAATCATTTATAACTTGAAAACTGTTGCATCTAGAGCATTTTGTTAAAATATGTTATTCAGCTACTTTTTTCATAGCTACAATATGGTGAGTAAGTTGGGTGCCTGTCTCAATAGCTAAGTGAGTAATAGCTACTTTTGGGCTTTTCAGTAACTTCCATCATGAGTAGAATCACTTGTAACTTAAAAACTATTGCATTTAGAGAATTTAGTATAAATATGTTATTCAGCTACTTTTGGGTCAGCTATAACATAGTAAAATTTTAGACCTGTAGCTCATGGCATAGCTGAGTAATAGCTACTTTTACGTTATCACTGTTGAGTAAATTGCTTATAACTTCAAAACTATTGCATTTAGAGAATTTCGTATAAATATGTTATTCAGCTACTTTTGGGTCAGCTATAACATAGTAAAATTTCAGACCTGTAGCTCATGGCATAGCTGAGTTATAGCTACTTTTAGGTTATCACTGTTGAGTAAATCGCTTATAACTTGGAAACTATTGCATTTAGAGTATTTTGTTTCAATATGTTATTCACCTATTTTGGGATCAGCTATAACATAGTGAAGTTTCAGATCTGTGGCTCATTGCATAGCTGAGTAATAGCTACTTTGAAGTTCTCACTATTGAGTAAATCAGTTGTAATTGGAAAACTATTGCATTTAGAGAATTTCGTATAAATATGTTATTCAGCTACTTTTGGGTCAGCTATAACATAGTAAAATTTCAGACCTGTAGCTCATGGCATAGCTGAGTAATAGCTACTTTTAGGTCATCACTATTGAGTAAATCAGTTGTAACTTGAAAACTATTGCATTTACAGTATTTTGCTTAAATATGTTGTTCACCTACTTTTGGGTCAGCTATAACATAGTAAAATTTCAGACCTGTAGCTCATGGCATAGCTGAGTAATAGCTACTTTTAGGTCATCACTATTCAGTAAATCAGTTGTAACTTGAAAACTATTGCATTTACAGTATTTTGCTTTAATATGTTGTTCACCTACTTTTGGGTCAGCTATAACATAGTGAAATTTCAGACCTGTAGCTCATTGCATAGCTGAGTAATAACTACTTTGAGGTTCTCACTATTGAGTAAATCAGTTGTAATTGGAAAACTATTGCATTTAGAGAATTTAGTATAAATATGTTATTCAGCTACTTTTGGGTCAACTATAACATAGTAAAATTTCAGACCTGTAGCTCATGGCATAGCTGAGTAATAGCTACTTTTAGGTCATCACTATTGAGTAAATCAGTTGTAACTTGAAAACTATTGCATTTACAGTATTTTGCTTAAATATGTTGTTCACCTACTTTTGGGTCAGCTATAACATAGTAAAATTTCAGACCTGTAGCTCATGGCATAGCTGAGTAATAGCTACTTTTAGGTCATCACTGTTGAGTAAATCAGTTGTAACTTGAAAACTATTGCATTTACAGTATTTTGCTTAAATATGTTGTTCACCTACTTTTGGGTCAGCTATAACATAGTAAAATTTCAGACCTGTAGCTCATGGCATAACTGAGTAATAGCTACTTTTAGGTTATCACTGTTGAGTAAATCAGTTGTAATTGGAAAACTATTGCATTTAGAGAATTTAGTATAAATATGTTATTCAGCTACTTTTGGGTCAACTATAACATAGTAAAATTTCAGACCTGTAGCTCATGGCATAGCTGAGTAATAGCTACTTTTAGGTCATCACTATTGAGTAAATCAGTTGTAACTTGAAAACTATTGCATTTACAGTATTTTGCTTAAATATGTTGTTCACCTACTTTTGGGTCAGCTATAACATAGTAAAATTTCAGACCTGTAGCTCATGGCATAGGTGAGTAATAGCTACTTTTAGGTCATCACTATTGAGTAAATCAGTTGTAACTTGAAAACTATTGCATTTACAGTATTTTGCTTAAATATGTTGTTCACCTACTTTTGGGTCAGCTATAACATAGTAAAATTTCAGACCTGTAGCTCATGGCATAGCTGAGTAATAGCTACTTTTAGGTCATCACTATTGAGTAAATCAGTTGTAACTTGAAAACTATTGCATTTACAGTATTTTGCTTAAATATGTTGTTCACCTACTTTTGGGTCAGCTATAACATAGTAAAATTTCAGACCTGTAGCTCATGGCATAGCTGAGTAATAGCTACTTTTAGGTTATCACTGTTGAGTAAATCGCTTATAACTTGGAAATTATTGCATTTAGAGTATTTTGTTTCAATATGTTATTCACCTATTTTGGGGTCAGCTATAACATAGTGAAGTTCCAGACCCGTGACTCATTGCATAGCGGAGTAATAGCTACTTTTAGGTTATCACTGTTGAGTAAATCGCTTATAACTTGGAAACTATTGCATTTAGAGTATTTTGTTTCAATATGTTATTCACCTATTTTGGGATCAGCTATAACATAGTGAAGTTTCAGATCTGTGGCCCATTGCATAGCTGAGTAATAGCTACTTTGAAGTTCTCACTATTGAGTAAATCAGTTGTAATTGGAAAACTATTGCATTTAGAGAATTTCGTATAAATATGTTATTCAGCTACTTTTGGGTCAGCTATAACATAGTGAAATTACAGACCTGTAGCTCATGGCATAGCTGAGTAATAGCTACTTTTAGGTCATCACTATTGAGTAAATCAGTTGTAACTTGAAAACTATTGCATTTACAGTATTTTGCTTAAATATGTTGTTCACCTACTTTTGGGTCAGCTATAACATAGTAAAATTTCAGACCTGTAGCTCATGGCATAGCTGAGTAATAGCTACTTTTAGGTCATCACTATTGAGTAAATCAGTTGTAACTTGAAAACTATTACATTTACAGTATTTTGCTTTAATATGTTGTTCACCTACTTTTGGGTCAGCCATAACATAGTGAAATTTCAGACCTGTAGCTCATTGCATAGCTGAGTAATAACTACTTTGAGATTCTCACTATTGAGTAAATCAGTTGTAATTGGAAAACTATTGCATTTAGAGAATTTAGTATAAATATGTTATTCAGCTACTTTTGGGTCAACTATAACATAGTAAAATTTCAGACCTGTAGCTCATGGCATAGCTGAGTAATAGCTTCTTTTAGGTCATCACTATTGAGTAAATCAGTTGTAACTTGAAAACTATTGCATTTACAGTATTTTGCTTAAATATGTTGTTCACCTACTTTTGGGTCAGCTATAACATAGTAAAATTTCAGACCTGTAGCTCATGGCATAGCTGAGTAATAGCTACTTTTAGGTTATCACTGTTGAGTAAATCGCTTATAACTTGGAAATTATTGCATTTACAGTATTTTGTTTCAATATGTTATTCACCTATTTTGGGGTCAGCTATAACATAGTGAAGTTCCAGACCCGTGACTCATTGCATAGCTGAGTAATAGCTACTTTGAAGTTCTCAATGTTGAGTAAATCACTTGTAATTTGAAAACTATTGCATTTAGAGAATTTAGTATAAATATGTTATTCAGCTACTTTTGGGTCAGCTATAACATAGTAAAATTTCAGACCTGTAGCTCATGGCATAGCTGAGTAATAGTTACTTTTAGGTTGTCACTGTTGAGTAAATCACTTATAACTTGAAAACTATTGCATTTAGAGTATTTTGTTTCAATATGTTATTCACCTATTTTGGGGTCAGCTATAACATAGTGAAGTTCCAGACCTGCGGCTCATTGCATAGCTGAGTAATAGCTACTTTGAAGTTCTCACTGTTGAGTAAATCAGTTGTAATTGGAAAACTATTGCCTTTACAGAAATTTGTGCAAATATGTTATTCAGCTACTTTTGGGTCAGCTATAACATAGTGAAATTACACACCTGTAGCTCATGGCACAACTGAGCAATAGCTGTTCTCAGGCACTGACTGTTGAGTAAATCAGCTATAACTTGAAAAATATTGCATTTGGAGTATTTTGTTAAAATATATTGTTCACCTACTTTTGGGTTAGCTATAACATAGTGAAATTACAGACCTATAGCTCATGGCATAGCGGAGCAATAGCTATTTTCTGGTTCTCACTATTGAGTAAATCAGTTGTAACTTGAAAACTATTGCATTTACAGTATTTTGCTTAAATATGTTGTTCAGCTACTTTTAGGTCAGCTATAACAGAGCAAAAATTCAGACATGTAGCTCATTGCATAGCTGAGTAATAGTTACTTTGAGGTTCTCACTCTTGAGTAAATCAGTTGTAACTTGAAAATTATTACATTTAGAGTATTTTGTTAAATATGTTATTCACAGACGTTTTGGTCAGCTATAACATAGTGAAATTGCAGACCTCTATGTCATGGGATAGCTGAGCAATAGCTTCTTTCAGGTTCTCACTGTTGAGTAAATCATTGTATCCAACCTGTAGGAAATCATGGGCTGGGAATCTGTTAATATGGTCCGATTTGACCTTGGAACCCTCCTTCAAGGTCAAATGAGGATAGCCAAAAATAAAAGTGCTTATAACTCGCTTATTATTGGTCCCAGAGGTTGGAATGAAAACCAACCTATAGAAAATCATGAGCTGGGAATTTTTTGGTGTGGTCGGATTTCACCTTGGACCCCTCCTTCAAGGTCAAATGAGGATAGCCAAACTTAAAAGTGCTTGAAATAACTTGAAAAATATTGCATTTGGAGTAATTTGTTAAAATATATTGTTCACCTACTTTTGGGTTAGCTATAACATAGTGAAATTACAGACCTATAGCTCATGGCATAGCGGAGCAATAGCTATTTTCTGGTTCTCACTATTGAGTAAATCAGTTGTAACTTGAAAACTATTGCATTTACAGTATTTTGCTTAAATATGTTGTTCAGCTACTTTTAGGTCAGCTATAACAGAGCAAAAATTCAGACATGTAGCTCATTGCATAGCTGAGTAATAGTTACTTTGAGGTTCTCACTCTTGAGTAAATCAGTTGTCACTTGAAAATTATTACATTTAGAATATTTTGTTAAATATGTTATTCACAGACGTTTTGGTCAGCTATAACATAGTGAAATTGCAGACCTCTATGTCATGGGATAGCTGAGCAATAGCTTCTTTCAGGTTCTCACTGTTGAGTAAATCATTGTATCCAACCTGTAGGAAATCATGGGCTGGGAATCTGTTAATATGGTCCGATTTGACCTTGGAACCCTCCTTCAAGGTCAAATGAGGATAGCCAAACATAAAAGTGCTTATAACTCGCTTATTATTGGTCCCAGAGGTTGGAATGAAAACCAACCTATAGAAAATCATGAGCTGGGAATTTTTTGGTGTGGTCGGATTTCACCTTGGACCCCTCCTTCAAGGTCAAATGAGGATAGCCAAACTTAAAAGTGCTTATAACTCACTTATTATTGGTCCTAGAGGTTTCGAATGGAAAACCAACCTATAGAAAATCATGGGCTGGGAATCTTTTGGTGTGGTCGGATTTGACCTGGGACCCCTCCTTCAAGGGCAGTTGAGGATAGCCAAACTTACAATTGCTTAGAACTCGCTTATTATTGGTCCTACAAGTTTGGGATGGTAAACAAGCTACAGGAAATCATGGGCTGGGAATTTTTTTGTGTGGTCGGATTTGACCTTGGACCCCCTCCTTCCAGGTAAAACGAAGATAGCCAAACTTAAAGTGCTTATAACTCGCGTATTATTGGTCTTGGAGGTTTGGGATGGTAAACCAACATATAGGAAATCATGGGCTGGGATTCTTTTGGTGTGGTCAGATTTGACCTGGGACCCCTCCTTCAAGGGCAGTTGAGGATAGCCAAACTTACAATTGCTTAGAACTCGCTTATTATTGGTCCTACAAGTTTGGGATGGTAAACAAGCTACAGGAAATCATGGGCTGGGAATTTTTTTGTGTGGTCGGATTTGACCTTGGACCCCCTCCTTCAAGGTCAAACAAGGATAGCCAAACTTAAAAAGTGCCTATAACTCACTTATTATTGGTCCGAGAGGTTTGGGATGGTAAACCATCCTAAATTCTTTGGCTGGGAATCTTTGGGTATGGTCAGATTTGACCTTTGGACCCCTTCTTCATGGTGGAACGAGGATATTGCATTTATAGTATTTCTTTAAATATTTTTAACCTACTTTTTACCCTTAAACAATTACCTAGTTACTTTATTTCATAATACCATTTGCAGGGCACAACTTTTTTGTCGTTTTCTTCTGTCAGCTTCGGAATATCTTTCGAACATGTGTTCAGTTACCATTTACTGTATTTCTGCACAGCCCTTTCCCTGATAATTATGCTTTCCTCTCATTATCACCATCACAAATCAAAAACATTCAGTCAGCTGACACAGTGCCCGTTCACGGGCACTCTCCTCTTGTTACTTTACCGGTATGAGATTTGGGCGATAATATACTTAAACGTTTTTAGCAATTACATGCTTGTATTTTTATTGTAAAACGCAGGGATACTGTTTATGGGGGTTGGGGGCTTGCCTCCATTTATAACTCTGTTAATTAAGCGTCCCTGAAAGGGCGCTTATTTGTTTTCGCCTCAGTTTCCTCGCCACCGCATTATGGTCTCCCTTGAATATCTCCCTTATTATTAGAAGGTTTCAAACCATATTTGGCAGTTATATACCTTAGGCGTGGGAAAATTTTTCTGCACGCTTAAATTTGACCTTTATGAAGGTCACATGATCAAAAACAATTTTTTTGAAGTACCCCCCCCCCCCCCCCCGTCATCGCAGTTCAGGAAAAACTAGTTGCTACACAGCCTTATAATTTGACACACCTGTTCATACAATCGAAAACACGAGCTGATTAGATTTTGGGAGCAATCCCTTAAAAAATGTCTCATTTATGAGTGATTTTCTGACACCTTCCAATCTGAAAGCCTTAAATTTAGGTCAACCCCCCTATTATATTCTTAAGTATTGCATTTAGAGCCATAAAATGTACTGGGAGGTAATAGGAAACCATATGTGGAAAGTCTAAATAGCCGGTCAGTTTTACCCCACGCCCCCCCCTTATGGGTCAAACTGGGGTCATAAAATAGCCGATTTTGAGTTTTTGCCTTATATCTCCTTTATTGTTGCTTTTATAGCTTCAGAATGTATTAAGAGGTATTGGGAAAGCATATGTGGAGAGTCTAAATAGCCGGTCAGTTTTATCCCCCGACCCCCCTTTATGGGTCAAACTGGGGTCATGAAATAGTTGCTTTGGAGTTTTGCCTTATATCTCCTTTATTGTTGCTTTTAGACCTTCAGAATGTATTGTGAGGTATTGGGAAAGCATATGTGGAGAGTCTAAATAGCCGGTCAGTTTTACCCCCCAACCCCCCCTTATGGGCCAAACTGGGGTCATAAATAGCTGCTTTGGAGTTTTTGCCTTTATTCAGAGGTATTGGGAAAGCATACGGTGCAGCTTTGTAGATTCTTAGCTTTATAGCATGATTATTAAAACCACAAAGCATTTTAAACTTTCAGGGACGCTTCGCTTTTGTTAGCAAAAGCATTCCTCTAGTTTAATTTTATATTTCCTTGACAATTTCCTGTAATTATCAAATATGACAGATCCTGTACCGGTAAAGTAAAATTGGCCCCCACTGTTTTTTAGTATCTCAGAATCGTATCGGGTTTTTGCCTTGGCAGGATACTGTAAAGGAAAATATGCTACTTCCCCATCCCAATATTTTAGAGTGTTTTAGTATGCATGAGCATAGTAAAACTGACTATTTAAGAGTACCTAATGCTTGAAAAAATGCTTTGTTCTTTACTGGTAAAATAAGGGCATCGTAGTGTTGTGGTTAACACACTTACCATTCAGATGCTCAGTTGCTACTTGCTGGTGCACGCCAGTGATTCTTAATGCAGAATTCAACCCAACTACAGTGAAAGAAGCATAGACACCAAAGTAATCAGTGTTTTCACCTTTGATGGGATTGTGATATCAAGAAAGTTTGATGACATCAAAGTAGTACTTCGACAATGTTTGCAGAAGTTTGGTAGTTCTATAAGTGCCCAGAAAAGAAAGTTCTGACATTTGAATTTGGGACAAAAAAATATTTCTAACTCATCAACATGAGAAAAAGGTAAAAGGTTGCTGTTTTCACCCAGTATAAGACAGTAAAATGGAAATCTGTTTTTTGACCCATAGACACTAATCCCGTTAATTTGTGGACTAAAACATCAAGTGCTGGTTGAAGTGAAGTGAAGCTTGAATTTCATGTTAAAGTAAAATGCTCGTCACATTTTGTGTTCTTGATAAATTTTGTAATTCCTATCATTGAGCTTAAAAAATAATAAATAAAATGTATAAATAAATATATTATACAGTAATAAAAAAATTTTGTCTGTACCCCAGAGGAAATCTGCCCACCAAATTTGAACTTGATTGATGTTCATGATGAATTTTGTGATTGAGATTATTGGCAGAAAACATATGGTTATTAACAAGAAACCTGTTACATGCTCGTTAACATTTGAAACAGATACCAAATATTGAAGTAGTGATTTTGTATTCAGTGGTCTCAGTCTCCCATTATCTTGAGCTCCTAAAAGTTTAATGTTGTGTTTGTTGAAAGGGGTTTTGGTGTGTATAACCTGAATTTGTGTCACTTTCAGGAAGTTGTTGTCGAGTGACAGAAATCCACCAATTGATGATCTGATTGTGTCAGGCATCCTCCCCATTCTAGTCCACTGTCTAACCTGTGATGACAAGTAAGTGTTTCAACGTTTGGCTATCCGGGGTCTACTTCATGTATCGATTTTGTGGTTCAGGATTGAACATGTGCATCTTTTTTTTGAATTCCGGAATCAGAATAGTTTGTAATAATGGGATACTAAAAGGAAAAGTACGCTTTGCTACTGAGCCATCCCTACGAAAAATATGAAAAATGACATGAAAAGCCAATGTTTGCAAAAGTGACTGAAACCCAACCTTCAAAATCTATTTGAGGAAATAAGTAAATTAACAGTTCTACCAGCAACTTCTCTTCTCAGTTTCTCAGTAAATCTGGCGTGTATTCAGATACCAGTGTAGATAATCTGTGGTAAGTACTGGAGGACTCTGCAGGCTAATTTCAGCATTCTCTGACATAAGCATCTCGAACCTCGTGCCACTGATTTGTACTCATGACTTGAATAGTTGTACTCTGCTGTATGCTGAATACAATCTTAAGCCTGTCACATTGTCTTTTTTTTTTCAGCCCTTCGTTACAGTTTGAAGCTGCCTGGGCGCTGACAAATATCGCCTCTGGAACCTCCGCACAAACTCAAGCAGTCGTGAATTCACGTAAGTCTACAAAATACTTACAACGTAGTAGTGTGCATAGCTCATCTGTACAATCAGTAACAATTGGTCAGGGGATCATGTCTCAGTTTTTCAATGTAAATTGGTCACACATAATAGATGTCAATACCAAAAGTTATATTAGTTTTCAAGTCTGAACTTACTTTTAACTTCAATATTTTGTATTGTACAGCGGGAGCAGTTCAGCTGTTTCTGAGGTTACTGGACTCTCCCCATCAGAATGTACAGGAGCAGGCTGTGTGGGCACTCGGAAACATCATCGGTGAGTTCTGCTGTTGTTTTATGTTGCTCAATTCTGTGTAATGGAGTAAATGATGTCAAAGCTCATATTTCCTTAATAGGGTTGGGTAAGAAGCATAGGTTTTCACAATTGCATTCGTACCAATGTCCAACTTTATGTGGTTGGACTGCTTATAAAATTAAAAATTGATTGTGGGGTTTTGAAACTGAACAAAACCCCAGACCTGAAGTCCAACACCCTAAACATAAAGCCACAGAGACCATTGAACTGGAAGTGAGAAAATCTGTATTAGTTGTTCAGAACAGTTTGCTGAAAACATCAGTATGTATGGTGAAACAAGGGATAGGTTCGTGGACTGTGACATCGGTGTCTAGACCATGCCACTGAGATACCATGACGACACTTTACAACCACCGTCCCCATTGTTAGTAAATTTAATGGAGCAGAAAACTTCAAATTTTAGAGACTAACCGTGTCTTTTCATTTCTTGGCAGTTTCTTTCAGCAGAACTGCATGTTGTGTGTTTTAGCAGCTTATTCTAGTAGGCCTATGCTATTGGGGATTGATAGAATGCATTGTTGTGTCGTACTCAAATATTTTGAAATGGCTTTGCACTGGTGATAACTTTATTTAAAGCACAATTGTGTTTATAAACTGGAAAATATATAGTGAGGACATTTCTGCATATCATAACCTGTGTATAGGGTTTGTATGTATTACCAGCTTGTGGCTTCACCGCCTCATCAGTCCCACCATTCTCATCCTATTCTATCCATGTTTCTGTGCTTGCATACATTTGTCTTGCGACTTCGTGTTCCAGGTGATGGCCCTCAATGTCGTGACTACGTCATCTCACTGGGTGTAGTGAAGCCTCTCCTTGGTTTTATCAACCCTTCCATCCCAATCAGCTTCCTGCGTAATGTCACCTGGGTGATCGTCAATCTGTGTCGCAACAAGGATCCTCCACCCCCCATGGATACTATACAAGAGATTCTCCCAGCACTGACTGTATTGATCCATCATACAGATACTAATGTAAGTAAAGTCACACAATAATAAATCTGTAATAATAACCTGAGTGGCTCTAGAACCTAGATGCAATTCACGACGTCCCTAATGCTTAAAAGCTGGTGATCCGATCGCTTGCAGTGAAAATATAACATGATCTCACATGCAGACACTCTCTGCAGCAAGAACTCTCAAGGTACTGTTCTCTCCACTTTATATTTCTTTACATTGGTAGATGTATTTCACTGTATCCTGTGTATGTTACTTTGTATTCAGTGTATTCGGGCCTTTGTGGAGGATGATGTGGGACTTCACTTACTGTACAGGCGTATGTCACTGTATTATGCATTGCATTGTTTTAGATACTGGTGGACACAGTGTGGGCCCTGTCTTACCTCACTGACGGAGGCAATGAACAGATTCAGATGGTGATAGACTCGGGAGTCGTGCCGTTCCTTGTGCCACTTCTGAGCCACATGGAGGTCAAAGTACAGGTGGGTTAGTGTTGTAGTGGTGTGAGAAGAAAAAAGCTACAGTCCAGTAGTTCTCCATCATTACTCGGCATGAATTTAAGTATTTGCTTTCTGTGTTACTCTTCTACACTTGAGTTAACTGGGTTATAAAAATGTTTAAAACTAAACAGGGATTGTTTGGTGGCATGTTTTTACTGAACAGCCCTTAAGGGATGTCGGGGTATTGTTTTCACCCATGGTGTCCGGATGGGCGGGCGGCGGGAAAAAGTTTGTCCGGGCTGTATCTCAGAAACCGTAAGTTGTAGGAAGTTGATACTTGGTAGGGACATCGGTTAGGGGGTGTAGGTGTGCAACGTCATCGTGTGACCTTGATTTGACCTTGCCGTAGTGATCTTGACCTATAAAATCTTGTCCGGGCTATATCTTGGCAACCGTAAGGTGTAGGAAGTTAATACTTGGTAGGGACATTGATTAGGGGGTGTAGGTGTGCAACGTTATTGTGTGACCTTGATTTGACCTTGCTGTAGTGACCTTGATCAATAAAACCTTGTCCAGGCTATATCTCGGAAACCGTAAGGTGTAGGAAGTTGATACTTAGTAGGGACATTGGTTAGGGGCAGTAGGTGTGCAACATCATGGTGTGACTTTGATTTGACCTTTGACCTGGCTGTAGTGACCTTGACGTATAAAATCTTGTCTGGGCTATAGCTCAGCAACCGTATGATGTAGGAAGTTGGTACATGGCAGGGACATTGGTTAGGTGCAGTAGGTGTGCAATATCATGGTGTGACCTTGATTTGACCTTTGACCTATGAAATCTTGTCTGGGCTATATCTCGGATACCGTAAGGTGTAGGAAGTTGATACTTGGTAGGGACATTGGTTCAGGGGTGTAGCTGTGCAACATCATGCTGTGACCTTGATTTGACCTTGCTGTAGTGACCTTGATCTATAAAATCTTGTCTGGGCTGTATCTTGGAAACCGTAAGATGTAGGAAGTTGATACTTTGTAGCGACATTGGTTGGAGCTTGTAGGTGTGCAACGCCATGGTGTGACCTTGATTTGACCTTGTCATAGTGACCATGAGTTTTAAAATCTTGGCTGGGTTTATTGCTTTGATTCCATAAGGTGTAGAAGGTTGACACTTGGTAATGACATTGGTTAGGGGGTGTAGGTGTGCATCATGGTGTGACCTTTAACTTTGGCTCTGCCAAAGTGTGTTCACCTACCATATTTGAGACATCTTTCTCTTATGACAAAGTTATATGGATTGCTGCAACTGATTATTATATGCACTTTTATATAATTGTGCTTTTTCCATTGACAGCTGTTCTCCAATTAATAAGTTTTACAGCTTCGTAATTTTAGTGTACTGATTAATGCTGTCGTCTAGCTATTGAATTGTCTTGTTTTAATAATTTATCTTTACATACATTTTCTTTCTCTTAGATGTCATTTTCTCTATTTAAACATTATTTGTAGCTTTATATAACTGACAATGCCCTGAAAGTATCCCCATCTTTGTACTTTTTCACTACTTCTATATCTCATGGTGTTGAAATTATTTCCCCAGGCTGTGGGGTTCAGGCATCTATGATGCTATTTTTCATTTCAGTATCCTTCCAATGCAAAACTGTTCCGATTCTTTGATAACAAAAAAATTGGGTTTTAGTTGATTCCCAAAACGAATAGCCCCACAAACAGCCTCATATTTTGAAGAACACTCCGACCTTCATTGGGTGGGCAGGTATCGGCAGCATGTAAGCAACATCTTCAAATATAATGACTAGGGTTGTTATCAAAATATGTAGATTTGGAGGCCGCCAGTGGAAAAACCAATCTGATTTTGGAATTCCATGGTTTAGTACATCTCCAATCAAATATACCACTGACAGGAAGTGATAGTTGTGAAACAAAAACATTTCCTCTCAACATAATTGTAATGAAAGATCCCTAATCTACAGAAATATGGGATAAAATCTTCAGATTTGGAGTTGGTTTCAAATATTTTAAGTTTTCCTCCCATAATATTAGCAGAGTGAGATGGCATTTGTACAGTCTTGTCACAGTATTTAAGTAAAATGCTCTCAAGCTGAGATACAGGCAACCCCAAACATCCCTAAAACATACCACAACTTTATTGGACTGTTTTTCAGCGCTTTGTTCAGCGTGATAAGGGTTTGTAGTTGAGGATATTGTGTTGGAATATGTGGTGCATACAGACCTAAGCAGTAAGTTTTTCTTTTCATTCAGACGGCTGCACTGCGTGCAGTGGGTAACATTGTGACGGGTACAGACGACCAGACACAAGTGGTTCTGAACTGCGGGGCCCTGGAACACTTCCCAGGCTTGTTATCCCACCCCAAGGAGAAGATTAACAAGGTAACTGCACTGTGTCAGATTTATGTCTCGTCTGGGTTCCAGTACATTCAACCAACTATGTGTACTCGTCCCAGGCTTGATGTATACTGTTAGGTCTCATGCTGCCTGCATGTTAGTAGAAGTGTCAAATGCATGCGTTCGAAAACGAATTTACTTTCTTCGTGAAAAAATAAATCCTTGTGTTACACCAAAGGCACAGAGGGTGAGGGAGAAAGACCAAGGTCAGGCTTCTAGCTGATCATGAAATTTGCTAAGGGGAGCTGAGCAGAGGTAAGACAAGGTTTGTGAAATGCTTTGTAGTGTTTGATTTGAGAAACTAAGTGGATACCAGCAACCCATCTGCTCTTGAAATTGTTACAGTACAGGAGTAATCAGAAATGCTGTAAACCGTGTCTACATGATGAAATGTTCACTTGCAATCCCCTGCCTTGGCCGTATGTGTGTGTTCTTGGTTAAGAATATTAATTAGTAGTAATGTATGTAACTTCTCAGCCCTTTATAATTTTTTTTTTTTTTTTTTTTGTAAAAGTAAGTTTAAGTTTTTAGGTATTTTTTTACTTGGCTTGTTCTTGGAATCCCAGACAGCTGGTCGCTGTTTGAATGAGATGCGAGTGCATTTGAGGGCAACGTCAGTATTTTGACGTCACCCAGTGATGATAAATTGGAAGGGTTTCTTGACAAGCTAGTCCTTGAGTTTGTAATAATGATGAGCTCCTATTTTTGTAAGGTAAATGGCCAAGGGACAGGGCACAAAACCCCAGCCAATCAGAAATCAGATAACAGAGCTTTAGTGTAATATAACAATGAGACCAGGCTGTTGATTGGTTGCTCCTGGGGTTTTTGTGTATGGATTTGCAGTGACTGGCAACTCACAGTGTTACCTACATACCTCCGAGCTCCATCTGTCTCTAAGTACGGACGTTGAGTTTTGTATGTGTGTATGTACCTGTGGGCTTGACTGATAGGCATGGTACTTTGATTAACTGAAGGTCTATGAAAGAAGACAAGAACATTCATTAACTAGTCAGGTAATGGATAATAAAGAGTGTAGAATTGCGAAAAGTGCGCATATCCCCAACAGGAAGTTAAATTTACCAAAACAAAACAGCAGTTTTCATCAAAAACGCATTGAAAACTACGAAATTGCGAGATAAAAGTGTACAATTTCTTCAGATTTAGGCTTTATTTCAAATATTTGCAGTGTAAGTTGACAGTCTGGCTTAAAATGGCGATATTGATACATCTTCAGCGTCGAATAAATATCGCCAATATCAAAAACAATTTACCCACTATCGATCTGTTTATTAATGTTTTAAAGTAAGTTCGATTGTGCAATATTAATTTTGTTGACTTGCCACTGCTTATGTCAGTTTTGATATATCGATATTGGCGATATTGTTTGGGGATAGGTTGCAAGCAAGCCAGAAATTTTGATTTTTAGTTTTATTTTTAGTTGTCTTTGAAGAACTGGTTCTCTTGATTTGAGTAATTCTGTCTCCAGGAGACATTTTGGTATTTGCTTCAGTGTGTCCTGTGCATTATCATTCTGTTACTGGGACACAGTTTCCTGTTTGTATCATGTGACCAGTGCTTTATATGTCTGTCGCCAGGGGACATTTGATATCTGTCTCACTGTGACCATTACTTTTGATTCGGTCACCAGAATACGTAGTCATGAATTCTGATTTTTTTTGTCTCAATGTGACCAGTGGTTTGTATTTTTATCTGCAGGAGGCAGTGTGGTTCCTGTCTAACATCACCGCGGGCAACCAGACACAAGTACAGGCTGTGATAGATGCAGGACTCATCCCCATGGTGATACATCATCTGGGGAGGGTGAGTGTGATACTGGACTATTAAACACCAGGAGCTACAGTGATACTCTTACAGTTACATTATATATTAACAGATTAATAGAATACTATACCTTAGTTTATGTTATAGAAGAAACAAGCTTTTAATGTGTAAAAAGTGGTAATAGAATCTCCAGCACATACTTGAAATGATTGAGAAATACCTCAAAGTAGTAAAGAATGTGTGAACCTGGATTGGACAGTGAAGAAAGCATAGTAATATACACCACCATTCATAGTGCATTCATTTTTAGTGTCAGGCTAAGGGTCAGTCCTAATAAACCTTTCTAATTGAAAAGCATGGCCAAACCTAAGCGGTACTTCAGCTAGTGTTTGGTAGGAAATTTAGAAACCGGAACACTAAACTGTTTTAAGTTTTCTTTCACTTATATTTGTTGACAAAGTAAAGAGGCTGTTGTAATGTCTTGTCATGGTATTTCAGTAAAATGCTCTCAATACCAAGACGCCAGGCCTACGACCCATCCTGTGGATATAGTAGCCAGAACCCAACATTTTATTCAGGGTTCCCACATCCTTGAAAATCCTTGAAAATAATTGCTTCATTTTCAAGGCCTTGAAAGTCCTTGAATTTGGCCAAAAGTGAATAAAATCCTGGAAAAGTCCATGAATTAGTTATTGCCCAACTTCTGCATCTGCATCATCTAGTGTTACGGCTATGGCTCATCCAAGCAAGTATGATCTAGTCTGAACAAAGTTAATGTTAAAATATTATTAGACGTGTTAACTAGCATTGTTGTAATGAGTCAGTTTATAAAATGTGAAAATCATGTGACAATAAAGAATTTTGTGGTAAGAACGGACGGCTAGAAGGGGAGATAAAGGAGGCCGTGTCTTAAAAGATATACTTAAGAATTGTTGTTGTTGACCTTGAAAAGACCTTGAATCCAGTTGTCAAAAGTCTGTGGGAACCCTGTTATTTGAAATTGGCAATAATTGGGGTTTTTATTACTATAAAGTAGCAAACAAGGTACGGAATCACTTGAGAAAATTTTGGGGGACATAGAAATATTTGATATTAACATTTTCACATACATATTCACGGTAAAACGTAAATGTTAGTGGTGTGAACGGTAAACCAGCACACCATATTTCATTTTGTTTAGGTAGAAATAACAAAACCCACAAGGAATATTTAAGTACCGGTTATTGAAAACATATTTATATTAGACTTTCTACTGGCTAATACTTCGTCAAAACCATTAAGAACATATAAATTTGAGGAAACACCTTACATTTTCACCTTATATTCATGGTAAATGAAGTTTATAAACTTCAAAATATCTCGCCGCCGTTAAATTTCCACCATATCAGTACAAACTTTCGAAATCTCGGATTTCGTTTGGTTTCAAAGCCCTGGAAAGAGGATTTTATTTTCAGAACCGGTCTGACCACTAGCAAATATCCTGTCTCTTAAGGTAGCTGGCAAACAAAAAGTCAATAATTGTATTGAAATGTAACTGAAGTCAGTGAAAACAGAAGGTAAGTACCAGAAGTCGGTTGTCTACACTGCCAACATTCTCTATGTAACACCCATTCAACTAAGTGGACCTTTGATCTTTGTGTTACAGGGCGAGTTTCAGACTCAGAAAGAGGCTGCTTGGGCAATTAGCAACCTGACGATAAGTGGCAAGAAGGAGCAGGTATGTATGAATTTGATGTGGTGAGCACTAGATACTCTGCATCCCGCAGTGTCCCATTAAAGAATTCAGCAGCAAATTATGTATTTTTACTTCATACTTAAGGGGCAATATTTGGACTCGCTTTGATCCACCTATCGAAATGGATTACATTTTGGATCAAATATCAAATATGACACAAGTGATCCAAAAAAAATGAGCTTAACTTTGTGAATACCAATTAAGCCAAAGATTAGCCGAGTCATTTTTTGTAAACTTTTAAGTCTGATTTTTGGCTCGGCTTTATCCTTCAGTAAATATTCATCTCGGTATTTCTGGCATTTGAGTGGATAGTTCTGAGGTCAGCGGTTCAAACTCTGGACCTTATGTGGGAAAGTTGGTAGTTTCTTACCGATGGTCAGCAGTTTACAGTACAGAATCTTGACCAACTGTATGTACTGGTTTCCTCTGCCCACAAAACTACCCGTCGTGATATGACCTGTACAGTGTTGAAAGCAACATAAAGTCCCAAATAAAAAAATATAATTTTTTTGTGGGTGGTGTTTTTCAATTAATGAGCGTCTATTTTAGAGTCATTGTGTTTTCTGGATGGTGTGCTCTTTATTTTGTGTATGGTGTCCTTTAGGTGATGTACGTGGTCTCTCAGAGTGTGATCCCGCCATTCTGTGGACTTCTGAATGTCAAGGACTCGCAGGTGGTTCAAGTTGTACTGGATGGAATAAACAACATCCTCAAGATGGCGGCTGACGAAGTGGATCCCATCTGCACCATGATAGAGGAGTGTGGAGGTAAGCGATGACACACAGACGTAAACCATGATAATAGACTAATAATGCAAATAAGACAATGTGTAAAACTGAAGTAGATTCAGGACTGAATTGGACCAAGTACATCAAGAGTCTGGCACTTGATCCAGTCTGTATAGAACTAAACGGGAAATAATTGCTGATGCAACTGTTTGCAACAATCAGTACCAGTGCTCGAAGTCCTCGAGTCCTTCACAAAACCAAGATCCACTATTTTGTTTGCCTTTCCCTGATTTCCTAAAACTCGAGCTGTGTGGGTACAAGAGTCATATTTTTCAATAGGGGAGAATCTTCCTGAGATGTTTTGAGGCCGATAAACTCAATTTTCACCAGGGCTAAGTCAGCAGAATATTTATGTCCACAATTGAATGAGTCTGCTAGCAGGAAGTGAAATGCATGAAATCAAAACATGGCAGTTTTGATAAATGAAAAATGAATGTCTTCAATGTTGCTTGTGAAGTTGTAAGACATTGTCACGTAATTTCAGTAAAATGTTCTAGATACTGTTGCCATTGAACATTGTCTAATTTATACTCCATATATAATAAATGGGCAGCAAAACAGGGAAGTCAAGCAACATCAGGCAGGTATCTGTAGTAACAGTAGAAATACTTTGTCTTGCCACACAAACTGGAAATAAGGCCCAGAGAATGGCTTTACCTTTCAAAATATGCGAGTATAGAATTCACATAGAGTATGTCAGTGTGGAGTCTGTTTGTTTTCAGGTCTAGATAAGATTGAGAAGCTCCAGGAACACGACAATGAGGAGATTTACAAACTTGCTTATGAAATTGTGGACTCTTTCTTTGGAGGGGTGAGTGAACTTGTGTCAGACTGTTTTCAAATTTATAACTAAAAACAAGAGCACTACAGACCTCAAGAAATAGTGAGAGTACTGACCTGACACAATTTTCAATAACTGTCAAACCAGTAATGTGGGAAAGAGAAGGATATATTTGTATATTACACATGAATGTGTTTCACAGAAAGTAAGAGCTGAACATACTTTAAAACAGTTCCATACTATTATTGTCTTGTTTTCAAAATGAAATGATACAGATAGACAAGTCGATTTTAACTGGTGAGATTCTTTAGATTGTGCGTAAAATGTATGTCTGAAATATCTATGAGTATTGCTGTTGCTGAGTTCAGTCTTTTCATTGTGTCATGGGACATTTTAAGTTAGTCCACACGTAATTAACTCTGTTAGAGATCACAGAAATGAGTCTTTGCATCAGTCATTGATCATCACGCAGGGAAGGTGTACCAGGGGGCTAACTGTTAGAACTTTGCCAGCTCTCACTTGGCAATACGAGGAGATTAGTGTCTAATATGATGCTTGTAAACTAAACATTCTAAATGCAGTTCAACTAAACAATATGTATGCCACAGCGTTTAAAAGTGCCTTGTAAAATCCATAAACTTTGTGTATGATTGTGTATTTTTCTACAGTTTAAAATAGGTTAATCAGTGAATGTTGTGCAATAAATATAGCTTTTACATCGTTATCATTGCACTACCAATGACCAGTAACTTGAACCATCGGAGAAGTATGAATGTTGTGTAATATTGGAGGAGTGTAAATGAGGTGTAAATAAGTAAACAGTAAGTACACATTGCAAAGCAGTAAGTACACATTGCAAAGCAGTAAGTACACATTGCAAAGCAGTAAGTACAGAGTGCTAACTGCGAGGCATTAACAAACTGTTCGCCTTGATGTCGGAGTTGTGTAACATTTGTGTGCACATTTTGTGTCTTTAGGTGGAGGAAGATGAGGCTGATTTGGCACCAGAGCAAAACAACCAAGGCTTCCAGTTTGACCCAAACACCCAGATTCCCAGCGACGGATTCAAGTTCTAAACAGCAAAATCAGCGAGTCACATCTCCCCGCAACAGTAAACACCTGGTTGCACATTTTAAGATGAAACTGATGCAGTTTGCAATACACTTGTGTAAACGTACAACAGTATCCCAGTTTGCAAAGAAGTTTTTATTTATTTGGGGGGTATATGTCTATATATAACCTGGTTTTACAGACCGAAAATACCCAGACACAGGTGTGTGAGAATGACACATCATCACCCGTCTATCAGACGGTGTCTGAAACATAGGAGATACTAGGCACAAGGAAACTAGACACGACTGTGTATGTGTAATACATGCACTTCAACACCTAGATCCCGTGCACGATTCTAAAAACTTCAGCTTCTATTCATTGTGGAAATATCACACTCAAATGGGCAAAAATACACAAGACACACATTTTCATACTTCCTAGTTGGTGTAGGAGTTTGGTAAAGAGATTTCTTCCTAAATAGGAAAGCAACAAAGAAAATGTTATTTATAACATGGAGCAAACCAAAGTTGTAACCTACAGATGCGGGAGTGTGTTATATTTATCTGAGTTGTCGTGGAAACTTGTCCAAATGGAATCGGGAGGGAAAACAGAAGTCAACAAAGTGGAGCAAACTTGGGTTACAGCCAAGTAAACATAGGGTATATATCGATTAGAGTTTTATCGAGTGGTTCAGAAGTTATGAAAATCTTTTTGGACCTAGAAGCAAGAAGAATGAACGGGAGCAAAGTTTTAGCCAAGTAAATAAAAGGATGCGTTATGTTGAGGAGTTTTTATATAATTTGGGAGAAGTCTTTTCGTTCTGTTGACAGTTAAAAAGCTGGTGTTGTAGCTGTTTTATTATAATTGTCATTTCTTTTAAATTTTTTTTTTCTGTACGGACAAAAACAAGGGACATATTTGTGTACACAGCCAGCATGTGTATTCTCTTGTATGTGTATCTGCATGAATGTGTACAGGATCTATGAAGCTATACACACACACACACACACACATACGTCAACATATACTGAGTGTTTACTCGTGTGTGGTTAAAATACACCAGAAACCCTCTATCTGCATGTGTCTTATTACGTGTGCTGTAAAACGTGAGAAACAGATTTGTTTCGTATATGATTTCTGCTCTGAGGACGACGGACAGCAAAGTCTACAGATATATCATGACAACACAATCATCTTGTCAGTATTATTACTGCGCCAAGATGATGTGGGAAAAAGTGGGGTGAATTCTTGAATATAAGCTGGACCCAGCGCAGATTTGGATGACTCTGGAAACAGTTGCTATGGTTTCCAAGCAGATTCTTTTAGAAAGCACAAAAGAACCGTTCTTGTTGCTGTGTAAAGATGTATATAGTACTCTACTTAGGAAATAAACTAAATTGAATGGGGAAAAAAGGCACCCACATGAAGTTCTGCAGAGAAATACAGGAATAATAAAACATTGGAGGCTGAAGATATACACGTGTTGAAGACTTGGTGTGGTGCAGTTTTTGCTGACTCAGCTGTTTTCTCCTATGCGTGACATTTTGAACTTTGGCAGTGTGCTAGTGTGACCTTTTGTGAAGGTCACAGGAGTAGATATATATAATATATATGTGGCACACTGCTTTTGCATTTATCCCTGGCTCCGATATTTTGGGGCTATATACGGACTTAGGGCCCTGAGATTTTGGGGCGCTGTGAGGACTTTTTGCCCCGGTGGACTTCAGATTTGATCTGCCGGAATGTGACTTTTTGACAAGAAAGCAGGAAAGGAATAAAACTCTACAACTTCACAAGGACAGCTGTTGGTTTTACCCTCGAAAGTTTGAATATCTTGTAAATTTTTGTAAATATAGTAAATATTCTATTAATTGTAATATGTTGTTTTGATGGAGGAGCGTTGCAGCCGTCAAAAAAGTCACTATGTGTTTTATTATGCTAAGTAACTCTCCAAAAAGTTAGTCCAATCTGTGATTCATGTCGTGTATTTTATGTTTGTACATAACTTTATATTTTGATGTATTTTAATCTTTCAACAAGAAATCACACAGGATTAAAACTAACTTTTCAAAAAGTGTCTTTAACTGCCAGATTTTTTGTTCTTTTAAATCAAAATATAACCTGGTAGTTGGTTATTTGAGTAATCGTGTCAGACCGAGTGTTGCCATGAAACACAAAATGTAATGAATTAGGGCGGAAACAATTCTCGAAATGTGATTGCTGAGGTAACTGCTTCCATTAGCTGTTGACTAACCGGTTCACTGTTTCTGATTTGTGGTATCTGAGAGGAAATGCCGGGAAAATAAGATGCACTGCGGATGTAAACATTGGAATAACTGACGTATTGGAAGGTGCTAGAAAAGTAGAAAATTCATGAAAATGTTGCGTGATTTCTAAATTTAAGTCTTTTATATTTTTAAGATAATTTACAGACAATATGCTTCAAAAAACCCCCAGTGTGAAGAAGTCGAAAGTCTTATAAAATTCCATATAAGGGGAATGTACACAAAAAGCAGTTAACCAATCCAATAATATTGGTGGCAGCTTGGGTGTTTTGTAACCTGAGATTTGGTAAATACAGTTAATTGGTTTGGCTTTTGAGATGGGTTATTATCGGGTGTAATTTTTGGACTTTTACGTGCGCTGTGTTTTGGAAACTGGGGGTATTGGCACTTTGCTGGAGACAGATGTGTGTCCATGTTGTCTAATAAGATGTAAGAAAACTGAATTGCTGGAAGTTAGTGGTCACTGGTCATGGTGGGTGGTACAAAAAGTGAATAGCGATACTTGTTTATCATCACTCAGCCTGCACAGCGACCATCTTGTAAACACAAGATATATTTGAACGAAATTAAAACAAAACTGAGGTAAAGGAATTAAGTGTTACTTAAAATTGTTCTTAGAAAAAAAAAATTAGATGAAAACTAGGCACCTTTTTTGTCTAAGTATTGGGACATACATCTGAGCAAGTGTTCAAGAGGAAATTTTATGTTTTAAGTTCATGATACGTCCTCCTTGCTGAACGAGTATCCATTTATTGTTCTAAGTCCAAATGACTGGTTTTTAACGCTTTAGATATTTTTGTATAAATCTGTGGCTTTCACATTTCTCGTTTGAATAACTTTAAAAACAAACCTTTAATAAAAGGAAAATGAGCTAGTAAACAATTGAAGTCTGTATTTTATACAAGTGACATGATGCGTAACTCTCTGATCAAGCGGTATAATTTTACTGTGCATTTAACATGTTAGGAAATTGTAATGTTTTGTTTTATAATTTTATTCTTTAGTGAATAACGGGAAGTGTCCACTGTCCCAGTGTAGCAGTTTTTAGGTTTCATCCCGTTTTAGCAGATTTCACCTTACAAACTAGTGGCTTTTGTACATACTGAATGCGTTCTGATGCTTTGGAGGCCTCAGTTTGATCAAATGGTACCCCACAAATTTGTAAAGGACAAAAATTGGGGTAAAACTTGCTCATAGTTTTGGATTAACTGTAATAGTGGGTGTTTTTCAATATAAATACCTGGTTATTTCATACCAATAATGTATTTGTTGTCAAAGTTTCCAAGTACAAACCAGTAACTGCAGGCAATGTCTGGAATAAGACTCGGGTTCATTGTGTAAATGTATTAAATGAATTGAAATCCCAGTGTGTGTATTCTATCCAAGGTTGAGTTATAGAACTCCATCTTCTATTCTCCCATATCCCCCCTTGTGCACATATTTGACTGGCATTGAGTTCAATTCAAACTTCAACTTTTTCAAACACTGACTTTTTCTTGTATTTACTGGGATGGGTAAGTGGCCTGCTATCTCTTTATCAAAATCATTTTACCGAAATGCCGTGACGACAGTTGACAACCGAGATCTCAGTCGTCAAACCATATAATTGAAGGAAAATTTGAAATACTAGAAACGACCCAAAATAAGAGGAGAGTAGAAAATTTTATCCCTTTCTAGATTTTAAGACCTTTTTGAGATTCCTGAGAATGGAACTGCCACGCTTTGCTTCCATGAGCCTCACTTCCTGTTCGTACGCCTATTCAAATGGGTATGTAATAAAACTATTTTTAGAATTGCAGAATCCAGTTTGGCATTGACCACAAAAACTATATATATGCTGCTGACCCATCCCTAGTGTTTACTTGCAATATTTATACACGTTGTTTTTCTGTGTAATATTGTGTACAGATTCCCTTATGCCATTATTGATGTTAATGTATGTCGGTTACTGTAAATACTGAAACACTATAAAGTAGTGGCTTTCCTGATTGGACAGTGTGGCTGTTTTAGCTAATTTAGCCGTCGAGCAAGTCTGACGCATAATATTTCATAATTTGGCCGAACACATGTTTTATATTCCTTCACGTAAATTCCTCTTGGCTGGCCAGTTCAGTTTAGGATATCACCACGAAAAAAACTTCTTTAATATTGTTGAATAAGATCGGTTTGCCATTGGTGGAATAGAAATGTTCCAGCCCAGATTTTTGTTGTACAACATTGAACAAATTTGCGGTGAGTCATGAGGCTTAATCTGGGTGTGTCAGTGTACAGTCAGTTTTGTTAAAAAAAATTATACATCTATTCAACAGAAAAGCTTGTGTAATATTGCATAACAAATTGTAATGTCTTTCCTTTATACCAGAGACATATTTTAACTGTCTGATGAAAATGTTGTTGACTGTTGAGTTTTATTTAATATAATATTGGTGGTTCTATCGGGTTCATCAATTGTATTTCATTTGAATTCTTAAAAGACCGTTCATATTTTATAACGGGTTGCCAAAAGTAAAAAGGACAATCTCTAATCATTGTTTAGAATGGACATTATGCAAAAAGTTAATGATTGTCTGCTACACCAACAACATGACAGATATCTGTGAATGGGTTGAGATCTTTTCTAAATGGAACTCTTAATAAGGTCAGATTCTTTAAGTGAAAGTATCAGTTACTTTAGAGACTTTCTGACTGAAATGCATCCTTTTATCTTGAAGTCCTGCTGAATTGAAATCCTTTATATTGTCCAGTATGATTTATGTGGTCGTCTTTACTTCATTTTCTGTGTAAATATGCAAACCCAAGTAAATCCTCGTGTAGACAGAACCATTTCATATATTTGAACCCGAAAATTGAATTTTTAGAGCACAAAAAAAATTCTCACAGAACCATTTATGGTGAAATGTTGTGAAATCATTCAGTATCCACAAGATTTAGGCTCCAGTTATGGTTTCAATTTTAACATACAATAGAACCCTAGTAGAAGAAAACCTCTCACTGAATTTTACCCTCTTCATATAGATTTCCTGGTTAAAGAGGACACTCCTGTTAAGATCAGTTTAGATGAACTAATTTTTTTCATTGTGGAAATCTCGAGACTATAATTTTCGCCTAAAATTTGATTAAGGCCAGTTCTGCTTACAGGGTTTGCTGCAGTGCACAAGGGGATATTGTATCTAACCATTAAAGCCTGTATTTTAGTTGTTTTAAGCGCTTGGCGTTGTCTAGAAAGTATTGATCTTGTTGGTGTTGAGTTGAAACACATTCTTTTATATAGTTACACTACGTATAGTTTCACCATGGTTACATGCATAACATTAAAGTATGATACTTCCTTACCTTGTTGTTTTATTCATGTGCTTCTTCCAGTGTTTTCTTCTGCCTGTGCTTAATCATTCATAGTCCTTTCCGCCATCCACTTAACTACCCTGACATGCATGAAAAGTGACCATAAACCTTAGTCCATTAACCCCTTCGCCACCAAGGGAGCACTATTCTACTATACCGAAGGAAAATCCGGGATGAAGAGCTCACAGACAGTTTAGGTTGCTAAAACACACACCACAAGTGATTTACGTTGTCCATAATGTCCTCATACATAATATTTTAAATAGCGTATTTCAGTATACCAAGACTGCTAGTCGACATATAAGGTCTTTAAGGGGTTAATCTCCCACTTGGCATTGTATTTCTAGCACATAACACAAAGCATTACACAACAGTGCAGCATATATATATCTGCTTGAAACAGCTGTTAGCGCTCATACAAAAATGAACTTGGAGAGTTGCATATTGGATTGGTTATGGGTGGATCTAGAGTGCACAAATGTATTGTCAACCTACAAAAAAAGTCTTAAAAGGTTGGTGATCTGTGTGTTCCATTTGCAACCCAAACTTGAAATATTGTTTGACAAGGTCAGATACGGCACAAACATTACCTAAAAATCTGTTAAAATGTAATCAATGTCTGAGGTGATTGATACTACCGCAAACTGACCAACAATCCAGATTGCATTGACAAATTTTAATGTCTCGTAACCATACTATCACAGCAAATGCCAGTATGCAAGTCAGTCCTGCCAAACGCCAGAAAAAGACGTTTGAGTAGAATTCCCGGTTGGGACCGGTATTGTCTTCCATTCTCTAGGTGGCTAATGCCTCCCTCACTCACCAGGTGTCCTCCGTGTGACATCTTTTTGTTTGGGGCGAATGAATGAATGTTGAATGTAGTTTTACAGTGTTACAATTATTGTTTTTTTCTATGGATATTATATCAATTGGATTATTATTTCTTTGCAAAAGTGTGAATTTAAGTTCATAGATCATAATGGTGTCTACTTCCAGTCAGAAAAGAGGAGTTTGTGGCCATGCAATGGCATCTTTTGATCCGCATCTTTTTTTTCACGGTGTGAAAGATGTAGGGAAAAGATGATAGGGTCGGACCCTTGTGTACGTGGTGAGGAGCCATGCAAGTTCTGTGTTGTCCTTACCCCGGAACAAATACTGAAACTCTATTCCAAAATATAAAATAAGAAAGGAAAAGAAGGCAGAAGCTTGTAAAGATTCTGAATTCATAGATCCACAGGACGTTTCTGTCATTAAAGCTGTGTCAACGTTGAAGAATCGTCCCTCTTCTGCACTGATGAGTGCTTCTGCTACGGTTTCCAGCCCTTTTAGTGGCCTGGATAAACGTTTAGATAACTTGCAAGATGAATGGCCCACTTGCTTTGCAAGGATTGAAGCTTTACTCACTATGAAAACAAAAACGGATGCTGCCTTCTGTAAAAGCACTGGTTCACAGGGCTAGATCCTGGTTGCTTCTGTTTCTAAGACACCGTTTTTACCCCACAGCCCTTAAGGGCTGTCAGGGTATTGTTTTCGCCCATGGTGTCGGATGGGCGAGCGGGCGGCGGGAAGAAGTTTGTCCGGCCTGTATCTCAGAAACCGTAAGGTGTAGGAGGTTGATACTTAGTAGGGACATTGGTTAGAGGTTGTAGGTGTGCAACGTCATGGTGTGACCTTGATTTGACCTTTCCGTAGTTACCTTGACCTATAAAATCTTGTCTGTGCTATATCTCGCAAACTGTAAGGTGTAGGAAGTTGATACTTGGTAGGGACATTGGTTGGGGGGTGTGGGTGTGCAACGTCCTGGTATGACCTTGATTTGACCTTGCTGTAGTGACCTTGACCTATAAAAACTTGTCCAGGCTATTTCTCGGAAACTATACGGTGTAGGAAGTTGGTACTTGGTAGGGACATTGGTTAGCGGTTGTAAGTGTGCAACATCATGACGTGACCTTGATTTGACCTTGCTGTAGTGACCTTGACTTATAAAATTTTCTCTGGGCTATATCTCGGCAACCATAAGGTGTAGGAACTTGATACTTGGTAGGGACATTGGTTAGGGGGTGTAGGTGTGCATTGTCATGGCCTGACCTTGATTTGACCTTGCTGTAGTGACCTTGACCAATAAAATCTTGTCCGGGGTATATCTCAGAAACCATAAGGTGTAGGAAGTTGATACTTGGTAGGGTGTGTAGATGTAAAACGTCATGGTGTGACCTTGATTTGACCTTTGACCTTGCTGTAGTGACCTTGACCTATAATGCCTTGTCTGGGCATTATTTCGGAAACCATAAGGTGGTTGGAAGTTGATATTTGGTAGGGACATTTGTTGGGGGTTATATGTGTGCAACATCATGGTGTGACCTGGATTCGACCTTTGATTTTGCATATCTGATGCTATTTTATCTCTCTACAGGGATATCTAATACTATTTTCTCTCTCTTATATCGTTTACTTGAATTGTGGTTGTTGCACCTTTAGGTGTCTTTTGATGTAGATTAACCACTGTTAAAGTCATATTAGAATTCATTAACTGTTTTACTTTTCCGACTTCCCATTGTAACATGGTACAATGGTATTGCATCAGGCGAGCCACAGGTTTTGCCCCAACTCCACATCAAAGCATATGTTGCCATATCTGTATGTATGGGTAATATTCAAAACTTGCGAACCATAATTTCACCATACAAATGAATATCAAAATGGGAGAAGTCTTAAAGCTTCATAATTTTTAGTTAACTGAATTGTCCTGTTTTAATACTTAATCTTTACATGCACTTTCTTTCTCTTAGATGTTATTTTCTCCACTTAAACATTATTTGGACACTGATGCTGCTCTGAAAGTATCCCAATCTGTGTACTGTTTCACTACTTCTATATCTCATGGTGTTGAAAACTATTTCCCCAGCCTGTGGGGTATGGGCATCTCTGATGCTATTTTTTAAACTGACACTGATCTGAAAGGATCTTGATCTTTGTACTGTTTCACTACTTCTGTGTTTCATGGTGTTGAAAACTATTTCCCAAGGCTGTGGGGTACAGGCATCTCTGATGCTATTTTTCTTAATGGATTAAACCATAATCCTTTGCTGTTAGTCTGATGAAGAATCACTGTCATTGTATCGGGTCAAAGCTCATGTCAGAAGTTTTGCAGCTTCTATGGCATTCCAAGATGGATGTTTCCTTAGAGATCATGGCAGCCTGTCCCTGTGGAAATCCCACAGCACTGTCACTCTTTTTCTTGAAACATATGAGGTTCTCGGTGGCCTAGTGCTTAGCAAGTTTGACTTCAAATCACAAGCTGTCAACTCTATGCCCAGGCATGACAGACAAAAGTAGACACTTGACACCAGTAGGAGTTGTGCATTTCATTTTTGTTGCATTAATGCATCCTACCCAATGGGCAGTATGCTAAACCAGTTGACACAACTGGCCCTGCCAAACGTCAGAAAAAAGACATCCTGTCTTATGCACTAGCAGGATCGGTTTCGCAGGGTGCATTCGCTAGGTGGTGCATTGTACTACCTGTCTAGACAGTGTGATGTTATAGCATCTTTTTCATTTGGCACATGTAGTCGTGCTCTTGAAAGTGATAGAAAGTTCTTTACATATACAGATTATCATCTTATTTCATCTGAAGTTAAGAAATCTGTTGTCTACAACAACTGTGGCATATCCAGGTCAGTCAAAAGGCACTTATGGCCATTTAATGGCAGCCTTTGATAAGCATATCCACTGAGCTAGTTGTTGTTAGAAAGGGGTGGGGGTGTCTCCATGTGTTTTGAAGTAAGAATGCCCCCTCTGTAATGTCTTAACCACACACCAGAAGACTGCATGTCACTTCATTGTACAAGCTCAAGAAAAAAAAGGGTGAGAAATCTGATGATAAGAAAGACTTGCTTGTCACAAATTGAGGCCTTACTCCTAGTGAAAACACTGGAGAAGCCGGCTTTCACCGAACCTACCTTCCAGACTGTGTGGATCCTGTTACACAGCCACCGGCCAGAGCAGTTGATTCTATTGGACCTTTCATCCCAACGACTACAGCTACTGACCGGACAGTGCAGACAAGACTATATGCAGCATTTGTCCGATTTTGTATTGATCTCAATGGTGAACTTCACATTGGCAAGGCGAGATGCTTACATGGATCACCTATGCACTGGCATTAAACAGGATACACTGAATGCACTTAAAACTGCTCCCTTAACTTGACTACATTCTTGCCAGACAGTGTGTTGAAATGTGCTGAGGATGACATTGTAAACTTTGAAAGCAAGGGCTATTCATCTTCATCTCACATGAAGGGACGTTTTCGCTCTTACAACAGACAACAGACATTGTCCAAGTACACAGGCTGGTCTGACTGACCAGCATGGAAGATATAAGCCATGGACATGAGGAAGGTTAGGGCAAGTCCTCCAACTAAACCAACCAGCCAAGGGCTAGTCATCATATAAATGACAATCACTGTTTAAATGTTCCAGTGTGTGCACAGCGACTGACCAGTAGAAGAAACACCTTGTACCTTTCGCTGTAGGGCAGCTGCAAGAGAACGGCTTAAGTCCCGATATTGTTCAACAAGTAAAGTCATTAAAGTATGTGAAATATATTTCCTCTTTATATCACTTGAGTTTTGTCCAGAATGTCATAAATGTCCCAGTTTTTTTGCTAGAGATCTACCTGTAGGGGCCAGATTGCACCAATTTTTGGAAACATGCGTAGCCCTAGGGGCCAATCTCAAGGTCATAAGAATCCTCAAATAAATGTATACTCTCCCTTTCCCGATTCGACAAAATCTGATGAGGTCACTGACCACCATAAGTGGCTATATACATCCCCTCAGGAACAGCTACCTGACAGAGGCATTACATCTAGGTTTTCCCCAACAACTTTTCTTGGTATCCAAACCCAATAATCAGTGGAGACCTATTTTGGACCTCGGTACTCTGAACAAATTTCTAAAGACAGAGAAATTCAAAATCGTAACATCAGAGACAATAAGACCTCCCTTCAGACAGTAGAGTGGGTCCAATACTGACAAAGTCCAGGAGATACCTATGTTTTCACGTTCTAGGTCAATCCTTTAGCTCTATCATTTTGTCTGTCCACGGCACCCATGGAATTCGTGGTGGTGGCAAAGGAGGTCAGACTGATGGCTTTACACAAGGATATAAGAAATCACCAGTACCTTTACGATCCCACCCAAAACGTCTGCAGCATACACAAATTCTAGTTGCCCTGTGTCAGGAACTACGTTGGATGGTAAGCATGGACAAATCAGGACTGGACCCCAAACAAGTGTTCGACTTCATAGGCTACCAGTTCGACCTGAAGGTGGGCATGGTCATACTCACCGTAGAGTGTTGGCAGAGTTTAAATGCAAAGATACGGAATCTGCTCACATAACTCACCTGTCCAGTCAGGTAGTTGATGTCCCTAATAGGGCTGTTAACACCTACAGAGAAGCAAGTCCACCTAGGTCGACCCCATATGAGGCTGATAGAGTGGCACTTGAAAAACAACTGGAGGGTGCCAGAATCACTAGAAAATTTGATCCCTATCCCAAGGTCGCTCCATCCCAACTTAAAATTGCGGCTCCAGGAAGAAAACGTTCTTCATTACCAGCCATTAAACACCCAATCATGCTCTGCAAATCTTTAAAGACACATCAAAAGAAGGTTGGGGCGCTGTCTTAGGGGACCACACTGCAATAAGAACCTGATCTCTTCCAGAAAGCAAGTTTCTGGAAACTCTCTGGAACTAAAGGCGGTCTTTCTGGCCCTAAAAGACTTCCAAGAACTCTGCTCAGACGAGGTAATTCTTGTGGCGACAGACAACCTGTGGTGTGTTGGTGTGTCACATTTTATTTCAACAGTAATTTATGTTGGTGTGTGGCAGGTTTATTGTCACAGTTTAATTTGAATAATAATTTAGATTAATGGTTTCCTCTGTGCATGTGTTAAGGGTGAGTCACCAGGAAACAGATCCCAGAGCACACACAAAGTTTTATGCATGTTTTATAAAATACTTCAGTTGTTGCTTTGTCACTGGCTAATAAACAGCTTCTTCTGTAACACTTTATTTATACAAATAATTAAAGAAATTAACAGTGCTCATAGAAATTTAACAGGTTTAACAATTGCTCACATTGCGGTATATTGAAAGGACCGTAAAAAGAATACAAATTTTGGCATACAAATATATTTGACTGTGTATTTCTTGTTAATATTATCTGTCACTAATCTGGATATTCATAATGTGTGATCACGAAGAAGCATCTTCATCAACAGCTCAACCAGCAGCAGCAGCATCTCCAGCAGTTCTATATAATTTCCCTTTTGCCCATGCTCCAGTTAAGCTTCGAGGGGATGTTTGTCAAAACTTCAAGTTCTTCAGGATGCAGTGGGAGGACTATAAAGTCGCAACACAGCTGACGGAAAAGCCGAATTCAATAAGAATGGCCACATTGGGGTCAGTAAAGGGCCAAAATTGTTTGGAGAAACATTTCTGACCCTCAACAAATGTTGTGTATGAGCGTTAGGTATTTGGCAGTGCAAATCAAGGAGTGAATGAGACTGCTGAGCTATATATTGTCAGACTGAGACATCTCATTGCAACGTGCAACTACGGCACTTTGTCCGACGAACTTTAAGAGACAGACTGGTTCTTGGTACCAAAGACAAAGATGTGCGTGCCAGAATGTTTCGAGGCCCAGAACTGACATTAGCCAAAGCCGTGAATATGTGCAAGGTCGCAGAACTTTCTTAATCGCAGCTGAAGCAGATTGCAGGGATTTGGTACACTACACCAAAAAAGGCAGGCAGATTGTAAAGGCCAACAAAGAAAAGCAAAGCAAATGTAAGTACTGTGATACAAATCATGAATTCTCCAAAAAATCACTTTGCATCTGTTTGTCAACAGAAGGGTAGATCCAAAGCACCCAGAAAAGCCAAAGTTGAACTTTCAAGTGATGGATCAGTTTTTAGCATAGCATATACTGTGAAATCTGTGAAGACAGAGGTAAGCAGCTTTCAGTAAAACTTTGGCATATCATTAGTGCCCCAAGAGTTCCATGAAGTTCAACAAGAACAAGCTCAAGTTTAGAGTCACAGATGTACCTTAGATGGGACATTTGCTCACATCAGATGGGCTAGAACCAGATCCCATGAAGATAAACACAGTAAAAGACATCACAGAACCAAAGAATGTCAAGGAATTGCAAAGATTCTTGAGTTTCATAAATTATCTGTCAAGGTTCTCACCTCATTTGTCAGAGATCTGTGAGCCACTTTGTCGGCTTACTGACAAATCATCACCAGGGATATGGGATAAACCACAACCGCAGGCATTTGGCACATCTAAAAATCTAGTTACAGTGCAACTTGTGCTAAAATGCTATGATGTCAAACAAGACGTAACACTACAGTGTGACTCCAGTGAGAAGGCTCTTGATACCACCTTGATGCAGAATGGACAACCAGTAGCCTTTGTATCATGTGCATTATCCAAAACAGAGCAAGCCTCTTCTCAGATCAAAAAGGAACTACTGGCAATTGTTTTTGGATGTGAGAGGTTCAGCTGATACCTCATTGGTAAGGAAGCCATAAATGTAGAGAGTGACCACAAGCCCCTAGAAGTTATTTTTCGCAAGTCACTCCTGTTTGCCCCACAATGTCTACAGAGAATGCTTTTAAGGCTGCAACGCTATAACCTTAAGGTTACATACAAGCGCGGAGCTGAAATGTACATTGCTGACCTGCTGTCAAGGGTACAAGCTCCAAGAATTAAAAAGGTTCATGATAAATTTGAAGTATTCTGCTCTGAACTCCAGAACATCAATCATACAGAATATTTGCATGTCTCTGATTAACGTCTACAGCAAATCAGAGTCAGGACTCCTCTTTGCAGTCCCTAGTACGAGTTATTCCGAGTGGATGGCCTGAAAGAGAGGAGGGCACTAGTTTTGGAGTTAGCCCGCAGATGTTGCCAAAAAGCCACAAAATTATTCGGGTTTTGTCATCTATATCACCATATTTGAGGATCTTTGATGATTGCTGTCCCATAATCAACCATTAGAGATCAAACCACTTCATTTAAAGAAGTTACACTATTATTAATATATCATTTACATTTTGGGTAAAAACTAAACACTATGCCCATTGCAAAATTAGATTTATATTGTCTAGGACGAAGGTTTGTCTGATGACAATTTACCATTTACATTTTAGTATTAGATCTAAATTTTGACGTTATAACTTCCAGGGCTGGAAATTGCCTTTTTTTTGTGTCATTTTTGCCGAGTGTTATTTTATCATATGTGACCTGGGCCGGTATTCACAAAGATTCTTATTCTTAGAATTAGTCTTATTCTTAGAATTTTTCTAAGAATTGTCGTTTTTCTTAGAAAAATTCTAAGAATAAGAATTTTCCTATTCACAAAGATTCTTATTCTTAGAATTATACTTATTCTTAGAATTATTCTAACAATGGTTTTTATTCTTAGAATTTTTCTAAGAATAAGAATTTGTTATTCACAAAACTGTTATTCTTAGAATTTTCTAAGAATTTTGTTTAAATCTAAGAATGACACATAGTTGTCAGTTGTTTGTACTGTAATGAAATGCAGCCTCTTTATATTATTTTTAAAAATTCCAGTTTTCTGTTCACATAGGCCAAGATCTGTATTCTTAGAATTTTTCTTAGTCTGAGAAAAATTCTAAGAATTGCATACATGTCCTTTTACTTCTATTCTTAGAATTATTCTTAGCTAAGAATTCTTTTGTGAATAGGATTTTATTCTAAGAATAAGAAAATTCTTAGCAAAGAATGGTTTTTATTCTTAAAATTTTTCTAAGAATAAGAATTTGCTATTCACAAAACTCTTATTCTTAGAATTTTCTAAGAATTTTGTTTAAATCTAAGAATGGCACATAGCATGCTTAACTTAAGAAAAGTAGTTGTTTTGATGATTATAGTGCAGCAACTGATTGCAAATCGACATTCAGAACAGAGTGTTACATATTAGTTGTCAATTGTGTGTACTGTAATGAAATGCAGCCTCTTTATATTATTTTAAGAAATTCCAGTTTTGTTTTTGTTCACATAGGCCAAGATTTGTATTCTTAGAATTTTTCTTAGTCTAAGAAAAATTCTAAGAATTGCATACATTTCCTTTCACTTCTATTCTTAGAATTATTCTTAGATAAGAATTGTTTTGTGAATAGGATTTTATTCTAAGAATAAGAAAATTCTTAGCAAAGAATTTTTCATAGACTTAAGTGTAATTCTAAGAAAAATTCTAAGAATGTTTGTGAATACAGGCCCAGATTCCCAGGAAATAGCCTATGCATCACATTGTATATTATTATGAATAAATCTTGAGATAAAAAGCGTTTCAACAGCCTAACATCTGCTAACATACTTCCATTGAGAGTCAATACATGTATATCTACAGTCACTATCAAGCTTAGTAAAATTCCATTCTCATAATTTTTTATAGGCAATCTCTTTTTTTGTGTGTTTTTTTGTTTTTTGTTTTTGCTTTGGCATTATTAAAAAGTATATGCTTATGTATGTAGACATTTACTTGGCAACACTAAGTGTCTTTGTAAACATGGAGTTATTTCATTGTTATAATTCTGCTGTGTTACTAGTGTCTGATATGATAAAAAGGTATGTAAAGGGTAAATTCTATGCTACAAAGTTAATGTTTTACTTTCATGCCTAATTGATAAAGCACTCTCATCTAAAATCATAGGTTTGAATGTTGGTGTCAAAGTTAGGCAGAAAAGTTAACATTTGGTTGCCATAAAAATATACAATTATTGCATATAACGTTGAGCATGTGGTGTGTACTGCTTTCCTACATCATTTCCTGTTATGATATGATTTTTTAATGTGGTTTAATTAGATCCAGATTCAAATCATGTTTGAGGAAGACCGAGCCACACGTAGACCCCAGCTTAAGTCAAATATGAGCCAAATTAGATGTCTACTTTTATTGCCTAAATACACCCTACCTAGTGGACAAATCACATGTTATTATTTGAAAAACTTTGGCAACGCCTTCATGTAAGATCGGGAAAGATAAAAAGGCGATTTTGTTGGTGTCACCCAAAGATGCGACTGTTTTGGGGAGTGTTGAGCAAGATGACACTTCCAAATCCATTGTGCAGTCTCCTGCATACGCCTCTGCTAGTTCCTCTCCTCCAGTAGCTTTTGTGTCTTCTAAAAACTTAATGACAAATGTGATGAGAGATTTGCTTTTTTTGAGGAACTGTTATCGAGAGAGGATACTTTTTTCACCACCAAAAAACTTCCATTTCCCCAGGACATGCTAATTGTAGTGGTCTCTCTTGTGATGCTTCCATTGGAGAGTTCAAAACCAAAGGGAGATGGCTCTAACACTTAAAAGAAATACAAGCATGTTGATGATAAAAAAACATAAACATAAGTCTAAGGGCTTTAAACCCAAGAGCCAGAAGACTGACTAACCTGCACCAGAATAACCATCAACCATCCACAGCCTGGGTGATGAGGTTCCAAACACCAACCAGGAGTCACACCAGTTCAGCAAGTGCTGCTGGTCAGCCTCCTTTTTTGACTGGTCCGATTGGTCCGGCTCAACCTTCTCATTCTGCTTCTACTAAAGATGGTGTTATCGGTTCCTTTTCAACAAGCTTTCGACCAGATGAGAAATATTTAGATTTTCCTGACGAAGCTTTGTTAGCATCTGACCAGTATTTTTAATACTCCTGTGGACTCTGATTCTGAAGAAGAGGAGTTGTCAACTGATAGTGTGGCTAAGTTGGAATAGACAGAAGAGAGGAGTTATAGGGAAACGTTTCGCTCTGTGAGATGTTTCATTGGATGGTCTCACATCCTAGACTTTGAGGCAGATTTGACTGAGACTGACAAATCTAACATTTTGTGGAAAGGAAAGCACCATTAGAAGTCTTCCAAGATCTCAGCCTCCTCGCCACCAGATGACAGGTTTCGTCAAAAACGACTTAATGCCCCTGTAGCAACAGTTGTGCACACAAGATTCTGGAAGTCTCAAGAAAGATAAATTTATTAAGGTCCTAAAATCTCAATCCTACTGGTGTAGCATACATGTGACCAAACCAGAAGGGTTTCATCTCCCGGGCAGATCTGTGTTTAATTGGAGGAATATTGAACCTAAAGTGAACTCACAGTTTCCTTGTATTGCTAAAGCCTCTGTCTATACGCCTTCTAAACCAGCTTCCAGGCCAATTTTGCAGAGTCTCTCCATTGTTGGGAACGAAATGCTAGAGAAGGAAGCTACATTGTTAACCATGTTTCAGGGTTCAACCGGTGCACCAGTAAGTTGCAGGACAGGATGAGTAATACTCTGTCCTTCCTTCAGTTGAAATTGAGCAAAGGTAAATCACCTCAAGATGTGACAAAGGCACCAAAAGACCTGAAAGATTTTTTGGTGTTCCATCAAAATTTGTTAGATTACAGCATCTGGCTAATTGCCTTTTTCTATACCTGACCAATCTTGTTCTTCTTAGACATGACTCTTACTTCGATTATGTAAAACCAGGCATTAAAGCCAATACTTGGGACCAGTTGAGGAATGCACCTCTTTTTGGGATATGGCCTCTTCACAGACTCTGTCACAGCAACCCTGGCATCAGTTTTCTAGGGGCTGCGACAGGGACCATGGTGGGGGTCATGGCGGCACTCCATGGTTTTTAAAACAGGCCCGAGATTACAAGCAGTGTAGATGACAATTACAATCATAGTCCAATATGTAGAAATCTCAATGTACTCCAGTTGGACTTATCTGTGAGATGTAGACAGGAAATTTGAAAAGGTTGGGTGTTATCTCTGTAGGTGCATTCTCTGTAGATCACCGTGTTTCTTCCTCTCTTGCAAAAAAATGCATTCAGTGCTGCAAACAAAAATCATGTAGGACTTCAAGAGGTGTAGGTCTGGTTGAACTTGGATTCAAATCGAAGATTGATCTCAGTCTTAAAGAAAGGGTACAATCTGCCTTTCAAGATGAGAAAACCTCTGGCAAGCTACCTGTGATAATCATCAGATATGCCAATCCCCACAGAAGAACCGCTACTTAAAGGAGGCAATGCAATCCCTGATAAAGAAAAAGGCAGTCGAAAAGGTCGTGGTTCGGTCCTCCCTGCCTTCTGCAAGTTGTTTCGGGTTCCAAAATCAAACAAATGGATGCCAGTCTTGGATCTAAGCAAACTGAACTTGTACCTCAAGACATAAACTTTCATGATGAAAACAACAGAACCATAAGACTCTCCCTTCAACGAGGAGTGTGGGTCACTTACCAGAATTTCAGCAATGCTTATTTTCGCATCCCCATAAATCCAAGGTCAAGAAAATATCTCAGGCTCCATCTAAATGGTCAGATGTAAACTTGAAGTAAACTTGAACAAGTCAGAACTTATCCCCCAACAAGTGGTCAACCTTTTATGGTATTGTTTCGACCTCTTCCAGAGCCTGGTCAAACCACTCAAGAGAGGTAGGAAGCACTGAATCAAAAGGTACAGTATCTCCTGAACATTCAGTCTCGCTCAGCAAGACAGGTCTTCTGACAGCAACTGAAAAGCAGGTCATTTCTGGATGTCTCCTCACAAGGCCCATTCAATAGCACCTGAAACATCATTGTGGTATATGTAAGGGTACTCTACAAGTGTGCCCTCTAACAAGGACGATGATGTGGTGTGGCGCTGCACTGAGTGCAGAATTCTTCTGAATTATAAGGACATTGAATTATTGATTTTTCTGTGTAGTTTTCACAATCGGTCAAGTTAGTGCTGACCTCTCTTGTGCAAGACTGGAAATATATTGTGTATTCTCTCTAGAACCTTCCAGTCAATGTATTGTATACATTTTTCTAGAACCTTCCATAATCTCCAGTATATAAAGGGTTGAAAACCTGGCCTAAGAGAATAGAGTTTTTGAGATGTGCTATACGGACTGCTACATTTTGTCAAGTGGATATATATGCTTGTTATATTCATTTTGTGGTGAACTCATTGGAGTAAAAAATGACATATAGTGAGTTCCATGCTTAGCTGAATAAATACATTAGACATTAGGATTGGTCTGAAGTCTCATTATATCCCTCACCAAGTTTCTTATCTAAGAATCAGCTGGCTAGAGATGGACCAGATTGTATAACTCCAGTGATCATTCCTGCTCAGGATAGAACTCTGTGCCCAGTCACGTTACTATCGGATATGATCAAAGGCCTCAGTGAGGGCAAAGAGCTAGTCTTTGTTTCTTTGAAGAACAATTTTACTAAGGACATTGCTCCTTCAACCATTTCTTCTTGGATCAAACAAATGGTGCTTCTGTGCTACCAGTTATCTGGCGAGGATGTGTTGAAACTGCATCAGGTCAGAGTTCATGATGTCAGGGTCTTTGTGGCTTCCAAAGCTTCTAGGGAGGAGTTTCCTTGGATCAGATCCTTTCAGTCTGTCATCGGAAGTCACACAACACCTTCTTCACACAATTTCATTTGAAGGATGTGGCTGGGATTGGTTCAGAACTTTTTCATTTAGGCCCTGTCGCTGCTGCACACCAAATCCATTGTGACTGTACCTAAGTTTTCTACATAGTGTAGATAGAGAAGAGACACTTTTTCTTTGTCTTGTGCATAGTGTATATAAAGAAGGGAAGCTTCATTTTGTATGAGATGTTTTTTGTCTTTCCTCTGCCATTATCCAAGGTGGCAGACGAGAGGAGCCCTCACTACTGTACACCTTTCCCAGGAATCCTTAGGACTGAAAGCTGCTCCCCCTCTGCCTTCCATGCCCATAATGCAATAAAATGAAAAAATTTAAGTAAATTAATTTTTTATTAGTTAATACCTTGCCAAGTAGAAAAAGCGATTCCAACCCTACCTTCACTGTAATATATGGCTCAAAGTTGACATATTAAGGTAGAAAACAAAAAGAGCTAGTGCGTTGCTCCATCTAGTAAGAGGCTCGGGCATTATCGCCATCTGGTGAATGAACAGGATGCTACCGGTCCCAACCAGAGCCCAACTCAGGACATTTTTTTCTAACGTTTGGCAAGACCAGCAGTGCACCGGACATATGCAATTTGAGCATTAGGTAAGGTATTACCTAATTTGCTTGTTAAATTTTCCATTTTCGAGCTATGCACACAGGCAGAATGCCAGACAAACAGACATACAGACCTGACGACAATACTCTCACCCCTTCCCTTTGGGGGACTAGGGTGATAATTAATCAATCAATAAATTCTCATCAAAGTTTATGAAAATCAATATTATCAGCCATATGATATAATATTCCAGCCTACAGTTTGCATCATTTTACAATCAAGCTATGTTGGCCTTTAGTAACTTGAAAAACCAAGTAAGAAATATATTTTTAATGTAAGTTTTTTTTTTTTTGAATATTTTTGTTTGCCTGTGAATTTAAGCCTAAACCATAGTTTTTTTATTGAGAGTTTCAGTCTTCTGTTTGTCATTTATTAGCTTTGGAAGAGTTATGTTTCGTATGATATAGCATATTTACAATTTATTATTCAACATGTCTTACTTTTTGTAATATTTTATTACGATGGATATCACTAACATAGATAAATACAACTAATTACTTTTATTCATTGTATTGTAGTTAATCTCAGATTGTTCTGTTTCAGACACTGATCGTATCAATGTGTGTTTTCATTCTTTGGGTAATGGTGATGTCTTCAGACTTCTTGACCATTGATACAGGTAGTTAAGTAAACAAGAAAGTAAAAGAACTTAAAAGCTCTCCTAGAGTGCAGACTTCTGCCAAAGGAGCCAAGTACCTCCCTATCCCAATTTTACTCATTTCTTTCAACTTAACTCTCAAAATGCATTAGCATGACCATGAAAATATAAAGAACAATGCTGAACAGAAAGGCAAAAGCATTGAAAATGCAGCAAAAATGGGAGTGTTGATAATTGGGGATTTTCTTTGTACCCAGAGTAGGATCCGGATTTCTTAGTTTTGAAGTTATCAGGATCACTCAAAAAAAGGAACAAACGAACGCAACCAAAAAGTTGACTTCCTTGGCATGAGTGAAAAAGTGCTGTGTACTTAATAAAATAGTTCTGACAGCTTCATGTTTTGATTCACAAGGGGTCAGAAGTTTGACGAAGAACAATGTGTATCTGTATGACGGTTCAAAGAATGTTGTGGCCGATTGTATCCTGTCAGACAAAAAAGGCCTCACTTTCCCTCAGGAGTCAACATTTGGCTTGAATAATTGCTATCATTTTGTCATACCAGCAGGCCATTTTGTCATTAAAGCTTTGGAGATGTGGTTATCACTGACGACATGCAACCTCTGTTCCATGTCTTTAGACATACTTCAACCACCTTGGTGGCACAGTGGTAACACACTCTCCTCCCAACTCTGAGATCAGAGTTCGAATCCTGGGCTCAAGTGGGAAAAATGTTACTTTACTTGCCATTGGTCTGCAGTTTACAGTACAGAACCTTGAGCAACTATATGTACTGACTTCACCCACCTTTCAAACTACCTGTCAAAGTGTGACCAATGCAAAAGTACTAGGTGTGAAGTAAGACACTAACTAAATAAATTCAGGCAGCTTAACAGCAGAAAGTCTTCATCAAACTTGAATCAAATACTTTCAAGGTTTAAGGCAATAAAGCCAAATCGATCCTTTTTGTATTTTATTGCTTTTAACATCTAAATATCTTTAAGTGTGATTCTATCTGAACACGATAAAACGTGTTATTTATCTGAATTTCAAACAGAAACTGTTCTCTGTGCATTTGTGACTTTTACATTGATTCTTAATGCATCAAGGAAACTGCTAAAGAAACGTAAAAAGGTGGTGTTTTTATAATTTTATTGTGTTATTGGGCAAATGTGTAGCAAAACGTTCATTGATTTGTGAAAAGTATTGAATGTAAAATGGTAAACAATCCTTTGTCATCTCTACATTAATTTTATTGCAGCAAAAACGAGCTGCAGTCTGCTACAATACCTTTCTCATGGTGTACTAAACATGTTTGTAGATTTCATACTTTCACTGAATATTAATGAAAAATGAAACTTATCCATGAATTTGTAATGCTAATTATGCATAGTTAATGGCTGCCTGTAAATACAAAATATATATCCGGGTATTTATATTCCTTTATTTATAAAAAAATAAAACTGATGGTGGAAAATAAAATAAATATTTCCCAGTCTGTATGTTCCCCTTTTTGTATCACATACGGCTGATGGCGGAGAATAACTGTCATAATTTGTAGAAAATGTAAAAAAATAACCGAAAAGTAACAACATATAGAATATGTTATAGAATATATAATATGTTACAGTATATTACAAAAGATACAATAGGAAAAATACATTTCTAATGATTTATAATACGTATTTGTAGGTTACATAACTTGCGAGATATTAGTAAACTTGTTGATGCTAATTATCCATGTAAGGGGGCGTCGTTCTATACATCACGCTCTGTATATACCTCTATATTGGCTGTCTGTGACGCCTGGCGGTTTATAAAAACATGAAGAACAGTTTAACACTGACAGGGTGAGTAAAACATATAGAATGTACTCTGATATATGATACCATTAACTGTGATACTGAGATACCACAAGCAATTAGTTCTCATATCATGCATATTGCAATGATTGTACCAAGCTACAGCTGTAGTTAATCTTTAAGGTCTCCAGTTCAACTATGTAGGTGTGACCTGCGTCTTCTTTCATCAGTTATTACAAGCACTATTTCATTCGGTATGTTTATATCCTGTAACGTGGGACTGCTCATATCTTTTCATGCGGTTGTAACAATTCTGATTTAAATTTTCCTTGTGACCTTGACCTTAAGACTCCGGAAAGAGACATTATATCTTGGTAGTACAGATTTACATATGAACAACCCCCTATAACCATTCCTCTCACCTCTGCCCTCTGGGTTAGAGCTTCTGGCGAGTTTTCAAACATTACAAAATTATCTGCATTCTTAAATAGCTGTCCATGTTGCATCGAATGAATCCTCCCCAAATATGAATCAGAAGCAAAACATTAAATGGATGGTATACAAATGAATAGGGATGAATTATCGGTTTTTAGCCCATATGTAGCTCCTAAGGTCAGCATGAAATTGTGTAAACTAGGTGTTGTTCTTCCTTAATCATGAATTTTAATGGAGTATTGTCTGGCATAAAACAAAAATGTTTACTTGTACTTTCAGCTGCTCGCCACAGGGACCTGGAGCCTATTCTTGTAACAGAAATGAAGAATAACAAATCATGCAAACCATTCAGACACATATTCTACCTTAAAGTTCCCAAAACAGGCAGTTCCACATTTTCCAGTATATTGAACAGAATGATATTCAAACACAATCTCACAACTTTCTGGCTGAGAAAGAACTTACCACATCCAAATACACTACTTGTGAACTTGGGCCAGGCAAAACCTAATAGGGCTTTAGAGTCTAGATTTGACATGCAGGTGAATCATGGGATATTCAACAAGGAGACAATTGAGAAAGCCATGCAAAAGGATACAGTCTATGTAGCAACACTCAGGCATCCATTCCAACATATGGTGTCAAAATTTTTCTATCGTTACCGGAAACTAGATCTCCCTTTAGTCGAGGTGGAATTTGATAGAATACGAAGATCAAGAGTCATTCACAAAGGTACAAATGTATCTTTAGTCAAAGATAGAAAATATGAATTCCTTGAAAACCCAATGTTCAAATACTTTGAGTTTAATTATACAAAAGCACTATTTAATGGTAGTTACTTTTCAGAATGCATAACATACGTATCATCTTTATTTCTAGTAGTAATTACTGATAGATATGATGAAAGTTTGCTCATGTTGAGGCATAAATTTTGTTGGGATATTAAAGAAATTATATACATTCCCCACAAGAATGCTTCATTTTCTTATAAGTACAAACAACAGCCAGAATATAGAAATCTGTATCAAAAACATCAAAGCATCTCCTCACTGGATTATCGACTATATGCACACTTTTTGGAAATTCACCAGGAGATTGTGAAGGCTGCTGGTAAAGATTTCCAGGAGGAACTACAGGAAGACATCTTGTCAGCTTTGGACAACAAGCTAGTATTTGAGAGTGGTAAATTCTGGGAGACATTTACTGTCACTGCCAGAGACTGTGTTCTCATGGCTTTATGTGAACATAAGCTACATCATACAAGAGTAGCTCTAAACTATCCCATTACATGTAACAAAAACATTCCCAGATTCAGGTATGATCATATGTTCTGTGCGGAAGAAAATGTCAATTTGACATTTACTTACAATAATTTGCATTTCCCATATTCTGTGATGAGAAAATTACTTCTTTGTGACTTGGTGATTGAATATGTTTAGTGCTTAAACAAGTGAGAATGTATGATATATAGCTAAATATTGTAGCCTTTATGTTGACTTATTTGTCAGGATTAGTCTTATCAGAGGCTTATAAATTTTCAGTCTTGACCCCCTTGAAGTAATCTTTTTGGCTCCATCAAATAGCAAATTATTGATTGCTACCCGAGTAATGAGTCAAGGTTAGTGACCTGTACCAGTGCATGATTTAATCTAAGGTTTTTCATTTATGTGGTTTTTAACATCAACAATGTATAGGTGATATCATGACAGGTAGTTTTATGGCAGACAAGGTTTTATTCTGTAAAGTGCCGACCATCGGTAAGAAACTACCATTTTTCCCAAATAAGGTTCAGGGTTTGAACCGACAACCTCAGGGATGGGAGGCGAGTGTGTTACCACTGCACCACCATGGCTCCTTTAATCTAAGTAAAGTGTTGTGTGTGTTGCCATATAAGGTCATTGAGTTATCGATTTTTCTCTGTATTCTACAGAACTGGTAAAGTTAGTACTGATGTTTGTTAAGCTCTGCCAGAGTGATCTATTTATAGATTTGGGGAACCCCCCTAGGTTTCTTACACCTCCTCAGTAGTTCTTGCAGCAGAATGTATCATCAAGTGATTTCTATAACCTTCTGGACATGCCCCAGCTGTATATAAGTGCTGTAAGCTTGACCATATTATTATGGACTTTACTTACTATAAATAAAGTTATCTGTACCTTAAAGCTGCTATGCCACAGTAGCATATGAATTGCTACATTTTACTTATGTTTCAAATTCAAGGGGATAAAGACTGCTTGATATATACATTTTGTGTATGTCCATCTATATCATAAGAATGTTTCTGTTGATCTCCCCAAGTTAAATGCTTGCCTACAGGAAGTATAACAATGAATGGCTCTTACTAAATTGAAACTAAACCCTGATAAAACTAGTCTTCTCCATCTTGCTGACACCGTCAAAAACCTTGGTGTGTGTGGTTGGATACTGACTTTTCTTACTCATAACATGTTAAGAAAACTTGTAAAGCCCAGCTTCCTCCAGATGCATGACTTTCGTAGAATTAGACAGTATCTTACTCAAGAAGTGACTGTTCTTGCTAGAAATGTCTTGGTTACCAGTCGTTTGGACTACTGTAACTCCCTGTTTAGAGGTTTGTTATATTTCAATCAGATTAAGCTGCAGAATATTCAGAACACTCTTGCATGTATTGTTACAAATCAGGGCTGCCTGTCAATTACCACTGTATGTTCAAAACCACAACATTGGTTTATAAATTGCTAAACAGTGGTTTGCCTTGTTATTTTGGACCATACTTGTCTCATAACAGTTGCTCCTACAGTACCAAGCGTTGTCACCCTGAATGTCAATATTTGTCAGTTCTTCCATTCCTTACTCTATAAGTCGTCTAAACACTTTGGCCTTAGTTTTGTTTTTGATGCTCCCAAGATTTGGAATGACCTTCCAAATGATGTATGTTGTGCCACATCTATTGCCTCAGGAAAAAACTCTATACTTACCTTTTATGCAAAAGCTTATCCGCCATATCCTCTCTGTCAACCCGTTGTCTCTTTCTTAACGACCCTGCTAAGTTATAGGACTTCTGATTATTCACATTGATTTTGTTCAGGTGCGTCTTGGAATCTGTCAACTGCCCTGTAAAAGTTTACATTAGGTTAGTATAGATTGTGGTGAACTCTTATTGTAGTGAACTAGATATAGTGTGTGGATCTACCAGAAAGTGGTTTAGTGTATTTTGGAAATTTTTCACATTTTGGATAGAACAGCATAATTATGCATTCTGAATATCTGGCTATAGATATTTTTATGTTAATGGACACCCAAAGGATCACTCAAAGGAGACAGACGTTTTTTTGTTTTTGGACACTGAAAGAATCAAATGACACAGAATTTGTTGTGTCTTAATGGACGCTTAACGAATCTCAGAATAGATTAATGGATACAGTTGAGTGGACAAAAACTATTTAACTGTTAATTACCTGTCCAGGACTGTGGTCAGATTGGTTTCATTATTGTGATATTGTACGAGCTAGTAAGAGTATCTCAGTTGACTGTAATTATTATTTTAATTGTTAAATAAATTTGCTAGGTCTTTGTTTGTCTTTTCCTGTTGCAACTTGAAAGTAAGCAATAATTGCTACCATGCTTGCCCAGTGACTGTAACATCATTAACATCATGATACTTTGTGCATCTTTGTTTTATTTGATCTTTTAATTCATTTACTTAGCACTTAGGAACTCAATCCTTAAGCTATCTTAACATTTATAAAGCAATACTTTCTATCTTATGTCAGTCATAGTGATTAGATAGGCATTTGAAACCCTGTCAGTTGATTAAAGAGCCAATCAAAGTTTCAAAGAATCAATCAAAGGGTTTAGGAACCAATCAATATGTTTTCGGAAATCGATTAAAAGGTTTGAAGAAATGATCGTTTTCCACAATAAAGTCAAATTTACCCCTCTTTTTCCCAGGATCTTGGCCAATTCAAATCTTTCCAATATTCGCGAGGTACACAATTTGATTTCTAATATGGAACGGACCTCTTGTACAGCCATCCCTTACTTCAATGCAGTGTTTGAAACCGCCGCTGGCCCGGTATTGCGGTGGGCCTACATCTTTGAGGAATTCAAAATGTTTTTGCTGTTAATATTTTAGCCGTCCAAATCAAAAGAATGCGTGAGTTTTTCATTCCGATCTTTTTGATCCATCAGTTTGATCCATTTTGGTGTGTTTTAAGCTGTTTGACTCAATTTTTTATGCCATTAGTACAGTTTAACACCCTGTCTGATACATTTTAATGAAGTTCTTTGGTAAACTATTGGATGAAGCCACAGAGGAATTTGGTTGCTGGGCATTGATAAAGATTTTTTCTTGTTCCTTTTTTGTTCTTTTTATTTCGTTTTCTTCTTTTATCTGACTCTTCTAACTCTGAGATATACATTGGAGATTTTTCGATAATTTTACACCTATGTTTTCCTACAAGTAATGGTATATTGTAAGCTATGAAGTATGTTAAATAATCTAATCTAATCTACTGCTTTGCAAGTGCAATATCTTCCCCACAAAGGGGAACTCAGTGCGCTAATTAAATAAAATCATTATCACAGGGAGAATCGAGGGGCGTTAAAGGTCAGTAATTGTGGGTGTTACCAGGAGGGAAGAAAACTAAGTTGGAAAACTAGAGCTGAAGAGGTGGGTTTTGAGGTGCTTCCTAAAAGATGCAACAGAGGGACTGTTTCTTACATGAAAGGAGAAAGAGTTCCGAAGGACTGGGGCATAGTGACTGAAGGAATTAGAAAAGTGTTTGATTGATTTGTGAACTCTACGATCAAAAGTGGGGGGGTTGAAGGAACTTGAGTTTGGGGGTACTTCGCCTTGTATTTCTGGAAGGGGTGTAGGGGTGGATTAATTCTCTTAGGTAAACTGGTTTTATTTATTTATTTGGGGTTTTACGTCGCTTTCAACACTGTACAGGTCATATCACGACGGGTAGTTGGAAGGGCAGAGGAAACCAGTACATACAGTTCGCTAGGGTTGTGCACTGTAAACTGCTGACCAACGGCAAGCAACTACCAGCATTCCCACTTAAGGCCGTCACAGGGATTGAACCCCGGCCTCAGAGGTGGGAGGCGAGAGTGTTACCACTCTGCCACCGTGGCCCCTTTAGGTAAACTGGTTGACCTTGGTTGAGAATTTTGTATGTAATAAGGCCAATGTTAAATTGTACCCTGTATCTGACTGGTAGCCAATGGAGTTTTTTTAGTTGAGGGGTAATGTGAGAGAATTTAGAGGAACAGGTGACAACCCTGCATAGTGAGTTTTGGACTAGCTGCAATCTCCTTAACTCAAAATCAGTGAGCGATAATAAGAGTGAATTGCAATAATCCAACCTGTTGCTCATCAAAGCATTTGCTAACAGCACTGATGTATTAAGGTCTAGAAGGGGACGAATTCTGTAGAGGTTTGAATAAAAAAAATGATTTATTGGTAAATTTCTTTATTTTTAAGTTTTAAAATTTGGCCAGCAACTTTTCAGTTGGGCAATTAACTTTTTCAAGTTACTGGCCCTATGGGCCAGCAACAATTTTTTAAGTCGTGAACACTGTTTCAGTGTACACTATTCGGGAAATTAAATCAACAACTAAAGAAGCTTTTATTCTATTTGTTACATATATAGGCAATGAGCTCAGACATGTTTAATCATTTGAGGAAGGTATTATGTTTGTTTGCTGCCATATAAGTCAACTGAGTTAATGATTTTGATATTCTATCTTTTTCTAACTTGTCTAGTTAACACGCATGTATGTTATATTCTGTTGGATCGATCTATTTATAGACTGGGGTAAGGTTTTCTATAACCTCAATGATTCTGTTATTAGATTTAGGGAAACCCCTTAAACTGGTTTCTAGAACCTCACTCTTTCCGGTGACAGGTGTTACCTTCAAGTTAGTTCTATACCCTTCTGGCCAATTCCACAGCAGTATGTAAGCACTGTACATCTTACCACAGATGAACATAGTATTCGCTGGCTATAAGGAAAGCTAATTGTGTTTTACAACTAATATCAAGTGGATATAAACTTCTTGTGTTGTGGCAGTGAACTAGATACAGTGACTGGATCTACAAGAGAGTAGATTTGCTGTACTTTGGATATTATTTGCATCTGGATATAGTGTGTGGATCTACCAGAGAGTGGATTTTCTGTGCTTTAGATATTATTTGTATCTGGAAATAGTGTGTAGTTCTACCAGAGAGCGGATTTGCTGTATTTTGGACATTATCCATATCTTGGAGCTGGGAGTATAGTTGTGCAGACTCTCTGAATATTGTATACAGACATTTTGTGCTACTGGACACTGATAGGATCACAGGATAAGAACATACTTTGTCATCTAACATTGAATAGATCACAGGTAACAGATATTTGTGTGTTTGTGGATACCGGATGGATCATAGGACAGATTACTGGATACAGCAGACAAACTAAACTGTAGTTAATGGATAAGATTGTGGTGAGGTCTGATTGGTTTCATTTTGCATCATTGTACATACTACTGAGAGCATACCAGTTGACTGTAATCATTATTTTTAATTGTTAAATAAATTTGTTAAGTAAAACTTAAACTTGTCTTTTCCTGTTGCAACTTAAAAGCAACTGGTAATGCTGTTGCGCTTGCTCCGTGACCATAACATATTTTATTCTATTCTATTCTAGACATTTATAGCACTTTATATCTTCATTAAAGCAGACTGTAAGGAGCAACAATTACAAGCAGTATTGCAATTTGTCAGTTCATGGGCATAGGAACGGTTGTTATCACAGGGACACCAGCTAAATAGAAACTATGGTGGAAAGGCCTTAGAAAACAAATAAAGTATGAGTTTCGTCCTAAAGGAGGTGACAGAGGAAACAAACATCTTCAGACAATTTATTTCACATTGCAAAAGCATTAAAAACAAAACTACAACTTGATAGCTAATGTTTCATTTTTTAAGAAATAACAGATTACTATACTTGGTACACTACACCAGTGAACAAAACAAAATTAATATCAATAACACATATAATCAAAGGTCATGTCTTATAATTGGTGTAGAATATAAAATTACATTGTTAATGATATATGTGTTTCTGGTCATACTTCAGCATTAAACAGATTAATTTTGGAACAAAATGTAAAATTGAAAGGCTGTAAATACTACCTATGTTGTGGCTGTTCAAATAATTACCATATAAGGGCACCTCAAACTCTTCCAGCACCAAACGGAATGGTCTTTCCACAAGGAGATCTTTGTCCAGATTTGCCAGAGGTGGCACACGCCATAGACAGACCTTTTTGCCCCCATGTTCAACAAGAAACTTCCCTTGTTTGTGTCCCCAGTCCCGGACTAGGAAGCCTGGACACTTGGCATTCTGAGCATATCATGGGAGGACATGGATGGGTATACCTTTCCTCCAACTCCCCTGATAGCAAATGTCATAAATGTCAGCCACGACTGTCGCAGGATAATAGTCATAGCTCCAGGCTGGCCCATCATGTCGTGCTTTTGGGATCAGGTGAGCCTTTCGCCCAGATTTCCCTGGGCCTACCTTACCAACCCAGTCTTCTGACTCAACCATTCAACAGGAGCCTGCACAGGGATCTATCTCAACCTCCATGCTTGGCTCCTAGAGCCTCGAGCATCAGAGTGCAAGGTTGCTCTGGTCAACTGGCAGAATGAATTTATACTCCTGAGAGACATCAGAGCAGTCGATTAGGTGAAGTGATCCATTTTTCTTTGATGGTGCAAGTCGAATCAGGTGAACTTCAAAGCACCATCTGTAACTCAAATAGCTGATTTCCTCATTTACCTCTTCCAGGAAAGGAAACTTCAGTCTTCCACTACGGATGGATACAGGACTGCCATAGCTGACATGGTGGGCAATTCCTCAGTCAAGATAAGTAAAGAAGATAACCTTACTAGATTGCTGGACAGTTTTCACAGGGATAGACCCAAGGGTCGCAGAGGTATTCCCTCTTGGAATCTATCTCTTGTGTTACACAAGCTGACTGAGGAGCCTTTCAAACCACTCAAGCTTTCCTTAAACTTCTCACCTTCAAGACTGTTTTCCTACTGGCGCTGGCATCGGGTAAACGCAGAAGTGAAATCCATGCATAAATCAATAGGAACATTAGACACAAGGAGGACTGGTCTCAATATCCCTTTGCCCCACCCCGAGTTTTCTCTCTGAGAACCAACTGGCTCGTGAGGGTCCAGCTTGTGTGGCTCCAGGGGTTATCCCTGCCCTGGCTCTACACTATTATCTGGACAGAACTAAGGACCTTAGAGAAAAAACCAGCTAGTTTTTGTCTCTTTTAAGAAGAATTTTGACAGGGATATTTTCCTGCAACAATCTGTTCTTATCCTCTTGTGTTACAAGTTGTCAGACCAGGAGGCACTACAAGTGCATCAGGTGAAGGCCCACGATGTTTGGGCCTTTGCTGCTTCCAAAGCCTTCCAGGGAGGAGTCTTCCTAGAGCAAATCATCTTGGCTTATCATTGGAAATCCCACAACACCTTCACACAGTTCTTACTGGGCTGATTCTGACCATTATCATTTGGGTCCCATAGTGGCAGTGCAGCAAATTCGCTAATAGCTGTTTCCACTATTGATGGTCCCATTACTCCTATGCTTATCTTTCTTAGATATTCAGGGTCAATATGTTCCACACCTGGCTCCACTAGAGTTAGAAGTTCTGTCAGTGTTTTTGGTCAGTGTTTTTCCCTCAAGTAAATTATTTTTTTATACGTTAATATCTTACCTAACAGACGGGAAAATTCCACCCTCCAACACCACAAAATCTACCTTACTGGGGTCACAAAAGAGTAGTGATTGGAGTGGGGCACCATTCCTGGTTCCACTGAAGGCAACTCAGGACGTCTTTTTCTGGCTTGTGGTGGGACCAGCTTACGCCAGGTCAATGGCATTAGTCTGTTAAGTAAGATATTAACTTATAGAAATTTAATTTACTTATTAAATTTTCTAATTTTTTAGCTAGTTATAGAGCTATGGTTATGAAAATATGCCATGACACAGATCATCAAGAAATAGGTGAACAAGTTATTTGATAAAAACACTCTAACTTCCATAGTGTTGTATTTTTCACTCATTAATGAACTATCAAAGTAGCTATTACTCAGTTAACAATACAGCTACAGCTCTGACTAGATGAAAATTAATATTATTGTATTGTTTTTCCCCATACAATCGTGTAGTGACCAGACACGCTGATTTGAGTTTTAACTTTGTCACAATAAGTTGGTATTGGTATAATTTGGTAGAGAAAAGCAATATTACCAGCTGGTCAACATTCTGCATGACATCGGAAAGCCAGCCCTGAGTAAAGAGGGAGGAGGAAGGGTCATTGTGTTACTCATCAGACCATCACGTCCCTTGGTGTCAAAGGACTTTCATAAAAACTTCCAAACAAGTCCCACGACTGCAATTTTATCGGGCTGTGGGTGTTCAAAGTTTGGTGCATGTGCACAGTAACATGTGCGTGTGTTCCATACTTTGACAAAGATATAAAACCCATCTTTTTCTGTCGGGAACAGTGACAAAAAGAATCCACAGTTCGGTGATTGATGCAAAACAAAAATGCTGCTTAAAGGATCGAAAAGTGATTTGTGTTTTGGGTGACAATAGTTTAACATGGTTCTGAAACATCTCTGAAAACAAATCTACCACAACTTTGAAATATAACCTCAAGTTGAAGCTGAACACATTTGGGGTGAAGCTAGCTCATGCAAAATACATGTAGAGCCCACTGATATTATCAGAGTTTTAGTCTTTGAACGCCATTGGTAGTATCAGTGACCAAGTTCAACCATGAAAGATAGGGCAAAGATCAAAATTATCCACAGGTTTACACTTCACAAACTTGGAATAAAGGATATATGGGCACTGTAAAGTATGTTTTACTGATCACACAAAAATGGGTTACAAGATTTCAACTAAGGTAGGAAAAATTGGTTGTACATGTTATAAAATGTCACAATTCGACTATAAAGTAAAGCTAAAGTAAACTAAGTAAAAACTCCAAACAAAAACCAAATTGTACACACTATTTGTGCAGATTTTTTTTGTGTTTTTGATTCTTGTTTATGTATACCGTTTGTTAAATGTGTAATGATAAATGTTGAAAAATGCTACAATTGAACATACCCCGGTATTAATGTTTGAATAATAATGGGGTCAAAGGTCAAATTCTATATCTTTTTAAGGTTGCTCACTGATGAATCAATTATTTTTATGTCTAAAATTGCAAGATAGTGGCTTAGAAATTGTGCTCACATTCAATTCTTACTTTTAGAGATTGCATGTGGGGCAATTTTTGACAGTCCTCTAAAATCCCCTATTATTGCTCACCACCGTCTTTGTTTGGACATGTTTGAAGGTAAAAGTTTAATATGCATTCTGAAAATATGGGTTTAAAACGTTTTAAAACGATGAGTATGAAAACCAATTGCTATTAAATGTTTATAAAACATTTTTAGAGGAAACATTTACAAAACATTGCCAAGAAATGTTGTTTCAACATTTTATGAGTAACGTTTATCAAATATTTCATGATGAGTGTTTGAAAAATATTTCCAGCATAACCTTCATTTCTTAAGCTATTTTATAAATGTTTCAAAAGGCTTCCAGTTAAACAAGCTTCTTGAGTTAATTTGTGAAAGTTTAGTAAATGTTTTCAGTAAAAACGTTTGTGCAGAGATTGTTTATAAAACACGTTTTAAGCATTACAGCATAATCATTTACTTGGAAACGTTTAGAAAACCATAAATAGGGTTTAAATGGGTTTTTAAAAAGTTTTGTAAACATTGAAACCATTTTAAATGTTTCTAATGTTTACTTGGGCTATTATAATACCCAGAACTACCTTTCAAAGATGGAGAAATCAGAACTTTTTATATGTTTGTAGCCAGAACATGATCCGGTGACGTAATAAATTCTCCCCTCAGAAGGAGTCTACCCCACCTCTCTCCTCCCCAACCCCACAGTATAATTTTATAGGAAAATTGCCCCTCCAGGCACTTTTGTCTATTCTTTGATGCTGTAAATCTTTGTCAAAGCAGTTGCCAACTAGTGATAGTTGTTTCTCACACTCAGTAAACTCTCAGGATCATCTAGCCATAGCTTCTACCTACTCATAGCTAATTTTGGGGGTATCTGTGTTGCTTATGGGAAAGTCGCCAGATATCTTCACCAGTTTATTCGTGTTTTCATTTTTACAATCATACTTTTTGAATATTTGCTTAAGCAAGTATACCAGAATAAATTCAAAGAAAACAATAGAAATCTGGACGTTTTTGGTCATGTGACATTTCTTTCATCAGTTTGGTCACATTAAAATCACCTTGATTCTCATTTGTTCTCCAAAATTATTGCAGTACCCTGTCCAGTGAGTGACTTGGAGATATGCCAAGTAGTGCTCGAGAAGGCACAAATCCACGTGCCGGGGTAATATTATGGGTTGCAAAAACAATTCTGTATTTTTGATTTTTGAAGAGGACTATTGCAACAAGGGTGAAAACATCCCCCATAGATTTTTATTTATGCACACGGACAGACAGACATGATTACAATATCTCATCCCTCCCCTTTGGGTCACGAAGGTAATAAAGTGTGGATCAAAGTTATTGTATAGTAAATACATTCCCTCGCAAAAGTACTAGATTGAGGATCTTATTTTGCAGATAATAATCCCCATATAACGTGTATGAGCACATCATGAGCTGTGCACATTATGTAAATGTTGAATATTGTGCCTTTTGTGAGAGACTGACACACCTGCAGAATCACAAAAAAATGCAGAATATTAATCGACAGTTGCTTGTCATTGGGAACATATGTTTGTACATTTGTGTGTTCATTAAATTTCCACCTACATTTATTAAATACTTTACCAGTGATAGCTGGCAGAAATGGCTACGGAAATGAATTATTTCGGGAATATCCAAATGCATACTCTGAGTTTTGTGCCAATTTGTGGCCCTGAAGTCATGTATAAATTACATTATCGCCCATTGAAAGACTATGTCAAAGCTCCCATTGTTTGGTTGTTCTTTCTCAACAAAACTGAAACCAAACATTGACTTACAGGTCTCTCACTTTTGTGCTGTAGAAGGCTACCAAGAATACTGACAGGAAAGTGGGAGGAAATTTACTACTACTGGCTAATTTAACCACTACTGGCTTATAGCTACTTGATGTTTCTCTTATAGCTAACCTGGTTAAGTTTGGGCCTCAGAAGTGAAAGGATGTGTGTTTGAGTCCATGAAAATATAGTAATAACAGCTTTCAAAATGCATAGCAACCTATTGCACCTATTGAACTCTGCATTTTGTTATGAACCTGGATGAGACATTTCATGCTGTAGTCATTTTGTTTTCTCAGCAGAGATTTACAAAACAATCCCAGTAAACATCTCTTACGTTTGCAAATGTTTGAAGGGATACATTTTGAAATAATAATAGGGGTCAGAGGTCAAATTAACCTGTTTTTAGCTTTCAAATGTTATTTTTATGTGTAATATGATAAGATAGTGGCTTAAAATGGTGCACGCATATAATTCTTATTTTAGGCATTGCTTGTGGGGTAATTTTTGACAAGTTATGAAAATATGGACACACAAACTGTTTGTAATACAATGTTGTCAAAACATTTAATAGATAACATTTCAAAAACATTTAAAATTAAGGATATGAAAACCAATTGTTATGTAATGTACTTAAAACGTTTGGGCCTCAGAAGTGAAAGGATGTGCGTTTGAATCCATGAAAATCTGGTACTGTGAGACCCGGTAAGCCAAGATAACTGTCATTGGAAAACTAGGCTTAAAGTCTAATATACTGATAGTGGACCAGCATTTGGAACTCCAATGTTTGGGACCACTCCTAGTATATGCCCCTGTTCCACCAAAGGATTAAGCCCCGATCCTGTCGGCGACCCTTAATCGTGGACAGTCAGTGAAAAAAAAGGTAAAATGGGCGGAAATCCTGAATCGGTATTGAATTCTGGGATTAAGTACAGATCGTCCCCAGGAAGCCTCAGGACGCCTTAGGCGGCCCCAGACAGTCCCCGACTGGTCTGGGACTAAGAACCGACTAAGCCAGTTTTCTGGTCGGTTTCAACAGCGATCCTGTCATACACATACCGACTGGGTCCCAGGACACCTCAGGCCTCCTGGGACTAAGCCCCGACTAACACACGATTAAGTCCCGACCCCACAAGGTGTCCTGAGGCGTCCTCAGGCCTCCTCAGTCTTCCCCAGACCACGATCGCCGATTCTTGTTTTGCAAAGTTGCTGGATTTTCTGGGTATATATATATAAAATTCGCGATCTAATCACCATTGCTTTTCTAGGAACACAGCAGGATGCCACCTTTTAATGGAAGACAACTTCAACAACAACTTAGGGCTTTTTTTGTTTTTATTCAGTTACAAATAATCATGTATTTCCAATTTTTACGTCGACCACAGCAACCACCAGCACCACCACCACCAGCCATTCAGAGACCTAGAAGAAGGCACAACATGTGGGTCAGGCCATGGCTACTGCAGAGAGAGGAGAGAGGGGCCTACAACAACATTATGGCTGATCTGTATGCCACAGACATTCCAGGCTTCACCAATTACATGAGGATGACCCAGAATTCTTTGAAATGATAAAGACCAGACTGGAACCACGTCTAGCCAGGCAGGCCACCAACTACAGAGCTCCAATCAGTGTTGGGGCGAAGTTAGCCCTCACCATCAGATATCTGGCCACTGGAGAGTCCTACACATCATTATCCTGTCAGTTCAGGGTTGGAAGATCCACCATTTCCAAGTTTTCACCAGAGGTCTGCAGGGGCATCCAGGATGAGTTCACCAGAGAGTACCTGAAATGTCCTAGTACTCCAGATGAGTGGAAAGAACTGGAGAGGGAATTCAGGATCAGGTGAGCCCTGGGAGCCCTGGATCGGAAGCATGTGGCCCTGAAGAAACCCAAGAACACTGGAGCCCTCTACCAATCCAAGAACACTGGAGCCCTCTACCACAACTACAAGGGGTTCTTTTTCATTGTGATGTTGGCCCTGGTAGATGGACAGTAAAAGTTTAGATGGGTGGATGCTGGTACAGCTGGATCTACCTCAGATGCCCAGATATTTAATGCCTCTCAGCTGAAGAGGAGGATTGAGGATGGCAGGATAGGCGTCCCTGACCCAGCACCTATAACCCAGGGTGGTCCAGATGTCCCCTACGTCATTCTGGCAGATGATGCCTTTGCCCTGAAGGCTCATAAAACCCTATGGCAGAAGGATGTTAACGAGCCCATGTTAACAAGAGAGGAAAGGATTGCCAACTATAGAATATCAAGGGGCAGGAGAGTTGTTGAGAACGCTTTTGGCATCCTGGTCTCAAGCTTCAGAGTGATGAGGACCACTATTGAACTACCCCCAGCAACAGTCAGGGAAGTGGTCTTTACCTGTGTGGTTCTGCACAACATACTGAGAAGCCAGTATCAAGGTCAACATGGTGGTCAGCAGCCTGGGGAGGATGATGATGATGATGATGATATGCCCGGTGATTATGGATTGATTGGTGGTGCTGCTGGTGGTGGCCAAGACAGAACCCCTGCTAGAGAAGCCAAAAGACAGAGGGATTACCTGAAGGACTACTTCAATAATGAGGGAGCAGTGGCTGGCAAGATGGCAGAATATAAGTCCTGCTGCAGTAACCAGTCCTTTTCAGGATTAACTATAACAGTCCTTTTCAGGACTAACAAACAGTCCTTTTCAGGACTACCAATTATTCCAAAAACAATTAATGAGCTATGTTTGCTTCAGACAAACCCCATGCTAAACATAACTTGTACAGACAGACAAACAGACAAACCCCATGCTAAACATAACTTGTACAGACAGACAAACAGACAAACCCCATGCTAAACATAACTTGTACAGACAGACAAACAGACAAACCCCATGCTAAACATAACTTGTACAGACAGACAAACACACAAACCCCATGCTAAACATAACTTGTACAGACAGACAAACACACAAACCCCATGCTAAACATAACTTGTACAGACAGACAGACAAACAGACAAACCCAATGCTAAACATAACTCTCAAATCTTTAAAAACTACACACAAATTTGCCTTTAAATTTAGAATCAATTATGGACAAATAACTAAAAGTAAGAGAGAATTTTTGATATCTTTTAAAATATTACAAATGTCCCAATAAAATCTGTTTCCTTGCTTCACAAATATTATAAAATATCATCACCCAAATGGTTGTGCTCAGGGTACAGTTTATGTGTTTGTGGATTTTTGGGGGGGGTGGGATAATTGTGTTTGCAAATTAGTTTGTCAGTTCCTTGGTTGGGGGTTATGTTCACTAGTGGGTTTGTCTGCTTTTGGGTTGGTGGCTATGTGATAGCCAAAAATCTTTAACTCTGGGGATGGTGTGAGTGTTGGACTTTTTTTTTACAAAGTTAAAACAATCCCGTGGATTTTAAGTTACAAATGGGCATATTATTGGCCATAATTGCAGTTCATTTATCAATATGTTTTTATATGTTGCCTTATTTTGTTAAGTGTATTACCACGGGTTATTTATTTCATGTTTGGGGTGGTGTAAGTGTTGGGCTTTTTTTCCTGTGATAAGTATTTGTACTGAATTTTTTTTTGTTTTGGGAGGGGGATATGAATAACATGTAGCTTAATAAATTATTTTTGCAAGATTTGGTGGCCCTGAAAAGGGCCTGGCAGGTCAAAGACCCGCCCTGACTGGATGGCTACTAAGGAGGCTGCTGCTGCTGTTGAGGCGGTGCTGAAGTGGTGATAGTAAAGAGCTGCTGCTGAGGCTGCTCAACAATCTGTGTTGATGTTAGATCTGGGAGCTGGCTAAATATTCACTTCAGATGTGTCTGCTCCGTCCTGTACAGTTAGGACAGATGTAGGGTTGCTGAAGCCAATGGGGCTTGGTGTATAGTACACAAAACTGCTGCCAGCTGCTGCTTGTGTGGAACTAGACGTCTGTTGAGTGGTTGTTGGCAGTATCCCGACCCTCTGGGACTCGTTGGTAATAGTGGTTGATCTTCTGGGCAGTGACTGACGTCTACGGTTGCTCTTAATACTTTCAATGTCTCCAAATATCCTTCCCTTTAGGTCTTCAAATTCTTCTTGGGTCATCTTTTCGGCCTCTGATGCCATGTAGTCAAAGAAGGGCTGCCTGTCTGACTTCTGCTGCAGAAAACCTGAGATCAATGTCCTCATCTGGTCAAAGTGCTCGAGAATCTTGGAGTTTGTTGTTGAAACGGGTGTAGATGTAAGGATGGACTGACTCCTCTCCCCAAGGACACTGGACTCAAGGTGTTCTGTATCAGTAGTAGAGCCCACGAAACCCATTTGCTCATAGACCCAGGACTGTCTCTTGGTCATGTCTCTTGGGGCTTGGCCAGATTGGAGCTTGGACAGCTTGTGATAACACGTTTTCGCTGGGATTCGAACCAACGTCTGACATCAAAGGGCTGGAGCTTCAGTTCTGCAGATATTTTTGCCCAGGAGAGCCTCTCTTCTGTTCCTGTCGTGAAAACGTGGATGTTCCTTGTCATACAGTTCTGGGTGCTGCTTTACAAATTCAGTCAAAAAACGTCAGTAAACGTTGCACACACCCTGGCTCTCTTGGCTGATGAATGGTACTCTGTATCTTCTTCACACCTCTCTTCTTCTTCTACAGCTTCCTCAATAGCTTCTGGGCGTTCCTCAATCTCCTCCTCTCTCCTCTCAATCCCTTCCTCTGTAACTTCAATCCTTTCCTCTACTTCACTTTCCTTCTCCCTCTCATCCATCTTTTTCCTTCCTCTCTTCCCTCCTTTCTCTTTCCTCATAATCCAGTTGACAAAATAATAAAAAAATAGTAAAATGTGTCTCCTATCTGTGACATTTTCCTTAAGCTCAAGTATTATATAATATTTATTTTAAAAAAATGAAAACCCCTACAAAACAGTGACACACGTCTCTCAGTAGCCAAACAGTCAGTAACAATGAGAATGTGTGCACAGTCGCTTATATAGTCCCAGACCCCCTCATTGCCTCGTTTTAATTTTTGACGCGTAGAAAAGAGTTGGTTCTTAATCGGTTGTTAGTCCCAGGCCTCCTGGGGCTTCCTCAGACCATCGCAGACTAAATTTGCATGGTCTCAGGTGTCCTGAGGATGCCGGCTTGGATCGGTTAGGGTTGGTTACCCTTAGTCGGGGCTTAGTCCCAGACCTTGATTTTTGGGTCCCAGGACACCGCAGATGGTCTGCGGCTTCCGGGGATTAATGGAACCGATTCACTTTCAGAGGCATGAAATTCATACGCATCATATATGAGTCGGGGACTAACAACAGTCTTCCTGGGACTAAGCTACGAAGGTCGGGGACTAAGGGTCACAGGCAGCCTGGGACAGAATAGGACTGTGTAAAATTGGGTCTGAGGAGGCCTGAGGAAGCCTGGGACTGGACATTTTGTTGAGGGCGGGAAATATGAATCAGTTGGAGTCGTGAGAAATATCAAGATGTTTGATTTTCCTCACGGCCTCAACCGACCACAACCGACCCTTACAGAAGGTCTGGGACTAAGCAAATATTTTAAACCGACCCCCAAAATTTCCTTAATCGGGAGCCTTAGTCGTGTGGTGGAACACCCACAATAGTTTTGGAGTTGTGCACATGGTCAGGTAGATAGACAGACAACAGACCTGATAAAATCTTGACCTTTTCCCTTTAGGTGGCCAGGGTATAAACAGTGCATTTTACTTCTGTTTTGGTATGGTCTCATTTAGACGAATTGTATGTTCCCCAATCAATGATGTCCCACTTATAACATTTGTAAGCATGGACTTTTTGCCATTGCTTACAGTTCATTGAGGCAATTTGTAGTAAGAAGATAAAAGTATTATGAATTTTTGTGTATTATCTGTGGGGGAAAAGAAGACAACTGTTAAGTACAAGTTTGTAAATGTTAAATCTCCTGCCTCTTTTACTTTTGCATATATGTATTGACTAATAAGCCCGAAGGGGCTTGGTATTTTTTATACAATTAATATTTTAAGTCATATATTTACTTTATATGGTGTCACTTTAATCAATAAATAAAAAATAATTACCATAAACAGAAATAACATCATTAACCTGAAGTTTACACACTGATGCAATTTTAACTACCACCCCCCTCCTAAACTGTCCATGAAGACAAATTCTCAAGGAGCCATACCAACAACCCACCATATATAATCAATATTGAGTTATGTTTCTGTTTCCCTCACTTTAAGTTTAACCCTTTAACTTAAAGCTTACTGGATAGTGTTTTACAAGCTTACCATTGTCTTACCTTGTATACAAGTTTATGTTGTAAGTCCTTAAGTTTAAGCTGTATATAGCAGCCAGCTCTGTAAGATTTGCAGGGAAACAAAGAATGGCAATTAAACGATTTTTAGACATCTGGTTACTGTAAAGACTTTATTTTATATTGATTTATTATTGACGTTAAAAGTTGATATATCAAAGGTGTGAAATATACACAGATCTAGCACATGTAAATATTGGATAAACATCTGACAAAGGTAATAGCATTATCATTGTTTGCCTGGTTTGCAATTGCATTTGTCGAATAGTATATAGTTTTAGTGTTCGGTATGATCATAATGGTATGTTCACTTTTATATAATTTAAAATTAAAATGTAGTGGGTTCTTTTTCTTATTCTATTAAAATTGATTAAGTAAGAAACTTTTGTTAACTTCCAAACAGTTCATCTAGATTATAAATAAATATAATTAGATGATAATATAACTGTGTATGTTTTTTTTGCTGTTTTCTGGTAATTAAAATATTATCTATTTCAACATGGATTTTATATATTTGCATATGATCTATTTTCAGCATCGGTTGAACAGACTCTTGCCAAGAACCCTCTTGTTTGTGCTAGCTGCACTTTTAATAATTTTTATTCTTCAAATTACATTTAACCACCATAATATTGATGAGTTGGATAACCACAAGTTTCAAGATAGAGCCATTGTCAAAATGAGTGCTGATCCCGCCATATCCCCATTTGATGAACTTCATAGCTTGTACGATATTGATAGACAACAAGATGGAGTTATGCAATGGCTGTACAAACTGTCTGATACACATATGACCAAATATAATCCACCTAGTGATGCAGATATCATTGAAAATATCAAGCGGTATAACTTGAGACAAGAAATGGTTGATTCACATGCCGCAATGAAGTATTTTCATCAAGTCATGATAAACATAACATACCAATGTCGTAAATACAAGAGATTCGGCAACAAAAAGGGTGGTGGATACGAGCTATGTCTGGATTCCCAATTACTTCCAAAAGGTAAAAAGTGTGTTGCCTTGTCTTTTGGAATACGAAATGACTTCAGTTTTGATGATGATATTGGAACAATTCTTAACTGTACTGTTCACTCATTCGATCCCAGCATGAGGCCCCAGGAATATGCACGATCGAATAACACATACTTTCACAATATCGGTGTTGGTGCGGCAAACTATAAGTCCTCCAATGGTTGGCCCATGTACAGATTTTCTGACATCAGGAAAATACTGGGTTATGAAGTCATTGATATTGTCAAGATGGATATAGAAGATTCAGACTGGTCTGTTTTAAGGGATATCGTTGAAAGTGGAGAGGCTTCCATGTTTATCAAACAGATTGCACTCGAAATGCATTCAATAACATTTAGAGATGAACATGTTAAGCTCAGTGACTATTTAACTATGTTAAAGATTATGCATTCTCTGGAAGAAGCAGGCTTTAAGAAATATATGGTACACATTCGCAATATCTGCTGCGGGCGTTTCAGTGTTGTGGTGACAAGTGATGTTTCGAAAGTGAATGACCTTTGCTGTTATGAAATTTTCTTTGTTAATTCTAAGTTTTTGTGATGCATATCATTGCCAAACTAAAGTTTGATCATATTCTAGCAGTGTAATGAAGATGTTCCATAAGGTTCCTTATTACAGTTCTTCAATTCATTAAACAAAGTTCATTTTGATAATAGCTTCTTACATGATGCTACAAAACCATGGAATGACTTGTCACTGGAAATTTGAACTATGCCTACTCTTTCATTTTTCAAAAGGCAAATTAAAGCCTATCTGTTTCAGAACTCTGTCCCTCCCTAGTTTCTCAACTACCGGTCATTGTTGTTCTCCTCGGTCTCAACCCTTGTCACATTTAAATGTACTTTATGTCTAATGTTTATGGATAGTGTGTCTTAGAATCCACTAGTTCAGACATTAATCACTTGGATACTTAATACACTAAAATATGCAATGGTACCTGTACAACTTATAAATAGACAAAACAAGAAAACAGATAAGTGAAGTTTGTTTAGGTAAAGTGATGCATTTATGCAGTGACCCTACACCATTGTCCTAGATTTTAGCATTGGTGTCCCAAGATCATATGGCAAGAATAAGAGATCATCCTTTATTTGCTGTGAACAAATACTTTCATATTTCATAACCTCTGAAAGATTAGCACAAAATGTTCCATTTAGTGTGAGTATTTGTACGGCATCTTCTTGTTAAGTAACATCTCATTGTGCTACAATGTTTACAGCATAAAAAACAGTCTTAGCCGTGTGGATGTTAGAGCAAATTGGAGTGATCAGGGAATACACATATTCAGGGTATCAATAAGTTCAGGAGGTAAATGGTGTATTCTACAATAAAACTATGACAGTCTAACGAATAATATATTGATAAATATTTTATATTCTCTCCAGTTAGTTTCTAATATAATTTTTTGCGAAAAATTACATTTTACTTTTAAATTTGTTTAATGTATTTGTCAATTTAGCTGTGTACTAAACTATTTGGTGCTTTTAAATTAATGAGCTTTGTGTGGTGATTAGGTAGATATTGTTGTGACTGTTAACCTTCACGTATATATCCTGTTATTAAAAAAGCTTTTAATTTAAAACTTAGTGTCAAAGAATTGTCTATTTAGAATATTTAAAATAATAGATTGTTTTAAACTTTTAAAATTTTCAATAATTAACTCTTGACTGATATTTTCTCACAAACATTTATATCTACAATGTGCATAGCTTCATGTAAACTGAAATTTCCTAACGCAACCAATGAGAGACAGGCAGACGTCATTATAAGAGTCATTACCCTAGTTTGACAGCTAAAACCTGATCTAACTTCTCTCCATAAATTTCAACAGCAATGGTTACTTTGCCTGTGTGGCTACAAAATGTAGTGACCCACAAAATACATCATTGTATCCACTGGATAGCATCCGGTGGATACTATCGATTTCGCTGCCACCACAGTGTGTAAAGAGATTTCACCATTGAGGCTCTAACAAAAAATTATAACTAGCCTCTCAGATTTCCAGGATATATTCATAACCATAAAAACTTGCCTGGGAATATTTTTGGTCTCATTTTGAAAAACAAGATGGCCACCACAGGCGTTTTTTTTCGACTTTCAGCAAGGACTTTTGTTGGTCCTCCAGAGCAAAAGGTGTTATAGGTAGAGATCTCAAATTCGCAGGATATGTTCATCATTACAAAATCTTGACTGGGAATATTTTGGGCCTCATTTTGAAAAAAAACAAGTTGACTGTCACGGGCGTTTCTTTGGAAGTCATGAAAAGTGCTTATTTTTGGTCCTAGAGGCTTGATATGTGAAGCCAACCTACAGGAAATCATGGGCTGGGAATCTTCTGATGTGGTCAGATTTGACCTTGGACCCCTCATTCAAGGTCAGACGAGGATACCCAAACTTAAAAGTGCTTATAACTTGCTTATTATTGGTGCTAGAGGTTTACAATGTGAAACCAACTTATAGGAAATCATGGGCTAAGAATCATTTGATGTGGTCAGATTTGACTTTGGGCTCCTTCAAGGTTAAGTGATGGTTGATTGGCTTTGGTGAGTTGTCTTTCTGGTGGATATAATTTTCATCGGTTCTCCGATGCGCTAGGTCTAGTTGTAAATGAGGTATTCTAAGAGGGACTGATCCCATCACCTTCACAAACATAATTTGTCTCGGTGGTGATGTGAGATTGGGAAGTGCCTGGATAAAATATAACCCTTGAATTTTGTAATGATAACTTCCACGTTTTTCTCAATTTTATCTGAATGAAGTGTCTGAAGGAAAGAGGACATTTTTGTAGTATGTAAGGCCGATCAATATAAGTAAAAAGGAATCAATTAGAGAATCAATACACTACTGTTTATCACAAACAACCCACAGCTATTATGAAAATTTTGTGTAAATATGTTAAGAAATGTCAGGTCAAAGAGGACATTTTGTTTTACTTCTCCCTATGGATCAACTAGAGCTGTTTGAGAAATTAAAAAGAGGGTATGACCCCTGATCTGCCATTGAGAAATTAAAGAAGAGGGTATGACCCTTGATAGGGTGACAGATGACAGATTTGGCATTGTGATTGAGTTACCTGGCACCTGTATAGACTTATCATGCAAGAAGCCACTGATAGGACACAGCCACACTTATTTACAAGTTTCTTCACACTGGCTTTCCGAAGTATTTTGCTCCACATTTTCTTCCTTGCATTTCCAGGCACAATCAAAGTGGTGCTAATTTCCTTGTCATTCCAAAGTTTTACCCTTCTATTCATAAATCTGCCAAGCAGTTTGGTTATAGTTTTGCTTTGATGCTCCTAATGTTTGAATGCTCTTCCGGGTGGGATTCATGCATCTCCCTCCTCTTTCAGAAAGCAGCTTAAAAACCTACCTGTACACCAAAGCACACCACCTTAGTATTGCTCATCCCGTGGTATTCTCTGTGGCGCTTGACCTCTTTTCTGTTCCTAGATACTGAAATTGGTTGTTTTGTGTTTTGTTTTTAGGTTTTGTTGCACCGTAGAGTTAAGCACAATAAAAGTCCAACGAGAATTGGAATTAGGTCCAGATACACAAAGAAACTGTATTTAGTACCAGTTGGAATATTGTCCATGTTCTGGGATAGCTATGTAATGTCCATGATATGAAGGAAACTGAGCTTTTCAACCACAAGATCTTCCACTCCCTTATCATTCTTCCCAGTCCGTGATCCCTGATGCCCTTCAATGTATTTGTTGCCATTATGAAAACTTTTTTATCCAGTGAAAGTAATTCGAATTTTTAAACTTTGAAGTTTCACTCTTTATCTCCACTAGAGAGGTTATCTTTTGGGGTACGTCCATTTGTCTGTTTATTTGTTTTGTGTGTTATCCAAAAGCTAATAATTTCACTCTCATGTGATGTTTATGTGGGTAGGGTGAGAATAAAGGCAGAAATGACTAAAATTGGGGCAAAGTTAATTCCACATCATACTCTGCTTACAAAGACCTAGATGGTAAAACAACTGTGATTATTGTCCAAACATTCTTGGCTACCTGCATGGGCGTGAAATTACTACCACCTCAACAATACAAAACATGTCCTTCAAGAGGTAAAATGAAACAAGGCCAAAAGGTGTTTCGGTCCCCTAGCGCGAGCACAAAGCCATCTGTAAAAGACGGTCATTGTGGCCACACCGCAACTTCTGTAAAAGACAATCACTGTAGCCATGCCACAATTCATGGAAAAAAAACAACTTCAACTTGAATATCTTGGCTTTCCAGAAAAAAAAACAAAAAAAAACTTCAACTTGAATATCTTGGCTTTAACGAAGGCTGACTTTTGATCCTCCAGCACCAATGGCCTTTTCAAATTTCTGACAAAAGCCAACTGTGAGTTTTCTTAAATACCCTGGACCACTGGACATGGTGACAATGTTGGTTTCTTGTATAGAAGTACCTTCTCTCTCAACAATACTATACTTCCTTGTTATGGTCACGGGGCAAGCACGGTAGTAATTACTGGTTGCTTTTAAGCTGCAACAGGAAAAGACAAAAAGTTTAACTTAACAAATTTATTTAACAATTACAAATAATGATTACAGTCAACTGGTATGCTCTCAATAGTACATACAATGATACAATAATGAAACCTCTGTGACCTGACCACTGTAACTGACAATTAAGTTTGTCCACTGTATCCTGTGATCTGTCCTGTGGTCTGTCCTGTGATCTGTCCGATGTTCACTAACACAGACATCTGTATCCTGTGATCTGTTCAATGTTTGATAAATGTCCTTATCCTTATGATATCCAATCACACAAAATGTCTGCATAGAGATATTCAGAGAGTCAGCACAACTGTAGCGTCTGTTCCAAGATAAAGACAATGTCCAAAATGCAGTAAATCCAGTCTCTGGTAGAATTATACACTGTAGATAATAAGTATTATCCAAAGTACAGCAAATCTATCCAGACACTGTAGAAAGTTCACTAGAGCAAATGTTCACAACAACACAAGCAGTTTATATCTATATGAATGTTAATTCTAAGACACAATAGCCTTCCTTATAGCCAGCGAAAACTAAGTTCACTTGTGGTCAGACATACAGTCCTTATATATACTTATAGAAATTCTAGAGTCATATAACAGCTGTCACCAGAGGCAGTGAGGAAATTCTAGAAGCTACAGGTAGCTTACAGGGTTTCCCCAAATCTGTTAATAGCATCACTGGGGTTAGCCTAGAGGAATTCCCCCCCAGTCTATAAATAGATCAATAAACATCAGTACAACAATCATGTTGCCAAGGTTTGCCGAGCATGTTACTATCATCTTCGTGATTTGCGACGAATTCGCAAATTCCTTAGTGACGAAACTGCAAATACTTCTGGTCAGTAGTCGTCTGGACTACTGTAACTCTTTACTTTATGGGGTAAGCAAGTCCAACATAGCTAAACTACAAAGAGTCCAGAATGCTCTTTGCTGCATAATCTTCAGACTTGACAAAATGAGTCATGTTACACCCTTTTAAAAAAAACTCCACTGGCTTCCAATTCAACATCGTATCCTTTTTAAGTATAATCTCCTGTTATTCAAGGCTATCAATCTTTCACAGCCCCCATATCTCTCAGCTTTAATAAGATCGAACAGTCTCACTCACAGCAACAGGCTATCTGTCTCCTCAACCCCCCCTAAGAAGCACATAGGCAGGCAAGGCTTTGCAGTAGCTGCACCAGCTGAATGGAACAAGCTGCCACAAACTGTCAGATCTGAGCAAACAATAGATCGTTTCAGAAGCCAGCTAAAGACTTACTTGTTTAGGCTGGCATACCCCCACCTTAGTTATACCCTGGCGGGCGCTTTTTAGATGTCGACCCATGCCTGTCCCTGGACTCTCCCTTCTTGGACTTAAGCGCACTAGAGGATTTGCATCAATTTTGCGCTATATAAATCCTACTATTATTATTATTACTGCATAACAGAAAATCAATAACTCCCTTACTTGAAATGGTAATACATATATGTAAAGCTTAGATAATCTAATGCACACAGTGCCCATATATGTAACACTCCTACATGTAAATACTCATTATCTACGGAGCCCAGGAAGGGACATAGAACTGTTTTCTTAGGATTATTTTTATTTCGTTCCTATGAGATAAGATGTCATGCCCATGAGTTAGCAACTCATTACCACAAGTTAACAACCCATTACCATGAGATACTAAGTCGTTTCTACAAGTTAGAAAGCTGTTCACACAAGTTAGAAAGTCGTTCCCACAAGATACTCTGTCATTCCCACAAGTTAGAAGTCGTTACCGCAAGGCACTAAGTCATTCCCACAAGTTAGCAAGTCGTCCCACAATATAGTAAGTCATTCCCACGACTTACTAAGTCATGCTTTGATGCCAATGTACAGGCAATTTCTTTGTCTATGATGCCTAACTTACATAGAGGTCCACCATCTTCTAGCATACCATTCAAGTTTACATATGCCTGTGGGCTTTTAGTGACCTTCAAAGGTTGCAAGTTTCCCATTACTTTACATGTACAACTTTGATACCATTATGGTTATCATTTTATCAATTTTAGTGGCTATTCTTCTTAGTTACCCACCTAGTGACCTTAAGAGGTCACCTTCTTATTATTACAGGTATATTGCACTACTGTCTTTTAGATGTTTACTACCTATTGCCCTGGGGAAGTAGTCAACAAAGAAACCAGTAATGGGTTTATATATATTTATTATCATTAATAATTATTCAAAATGTAAAATCCCTTTAATAAGCTGATTGAAAACCCAAAGACACATTAAATAATGTAATACTATTACTTGTGACCATAACGTAGTGATGTATGAAATTTCTTGGTCCCACTGTACCAACATAATAACCAGGGGAAGCCCTGCACCAAATACCATGAGTCAAATTTAGAAATTTTGAAAAGGTTCAAAGACCCAGAAGCCAAAGGGAAACCAAAAGACAAAAGAAGCCATTGGGAAAAGTGTTCATGATGTTTTTATATCTACACCAGATATGGTGGGAACGAGTTACTAAGTGGTGGAAACGAGACAGTAAGTTAGGGAAAAAGTTCGTCAGTAGTGGCAACAAGTTAGTAAGTTGTGGGAATGAGTTAGAAGTTGTTGGGAATGACTTAATAAGTGGTTGGAACGAGTTATTAAGTGCTGGGAACTACTTAATAAGGGGTGGGTATGAATGAAAACAAGGATTTACTATCTTGTGGTAACCACTTAGTATCTTGTTCCCACAAGTTAGTACCTCATTACCACGAGTATGAATCTCATTCCCACGACTTAACATCTCAGTCCCACGACTTAGTATCTCTGGGATGACTTACTAAGTTGTGGGAATGACATAGTGGTAAAGACTTGCTAATTCATGGGAATGACTAAGTATCTTCTTAACTCGTGGTAATGAGATAAAAAAGATAATAAAACAATTCTGTGTCCCTTCCTGGGCTCCGTAATTATCAAACCAAATCAATTTAGCTACTCCTTGCCTGTATTGTCCTTATTCGTGTACAACTGGGTTCCTGGATCAAATTTGAGCTTTCTCTGGTTTCATATCTTTTGATTCAATTTTCATTATTTGTTGTCATATGATTATTTGGATGTTGATAGTACTGAAAAATCCACATTAAATGACAGTCTCGAGTCCTGCAGTTTGGTTGAGAGTATTACCCCTCAGCATACTTGACTCTTTCAGGGGAAAAAACATCAAAACTTACCAGTTTGTATAAGTCTGTTTGCTTTAGCCTCCTCCTCCCTCTGTGTTTGTCTGGTTTTACCTGGCAACATTAATTGGTATTGTTATTGTGTATTTATACTCAGCACAATATTTACATGTACTACAGGACTTAAAGTGCTGTTCAACCCATCCCACTGCACAAGTACAGTCCAAGCTCTCCAGCAACTGATATTCCCCTAACTGAAAGACAAAGGCTCAAGAATGACCATTTATCAACATCCTTGAGGATCTTTAGCCTGCCACTGGGGATAGGACCCAATCACAGAGGACTGCAATTTTAAGTGATCATCTGAGCCACTGTGTATCTGCCTGTACCTGGGTTTGAAGCCAAGTCCTCTGTGTTCCTAAGCGAGTGTGTTACCCATTTGGCCAGAGTGGCAGAAAAGTTAACGAACTCTTATTTAATAAAGTATAATTGTGTCCAAGAGTCTGTCACATGATAGAGATCAAGCACTAAAAAGGTCCTTATTAGATTACATAAAAGCAATAATACATTTTAAGAAAGAACACACAATATTACAAAAAAGTAATATTAAAAAGATTACATAGCATTTCTAATATGATGCTGCTTTTATATTACAATATTATTTCTGAAGAATCATATTAAAAATGTTATTGAAAATGTCTGAAATATTAATTATTTGTCAAAACTGTCATTTATCATAGGTGGAATATATTGACAAGAATTGATACGTTCCACAGAGACAGTGAATTGATATATTGAACAATGATGTGCTCATTCATCACCCTTACAATCTGAATACACAAACCAATATTTTCCACTTTTTCAAGTTTGGATCACAAGCAAGTTTGATATGATATTTGTAGGTTTGAGAAGAAAACTTCTAAAAGTCAGTGGTTATGTTTTAATAACCTACAGTATGCAGCAGTTTACTTGAGTATCCCAGTAAACATTTTTGAGTTTTTCAAATGATTGAAAGGAAATGTTTGGCAAAGGTTAACAAATGATGGGTATGAAAACCATTGAAAATAGAATGTTTTGAAACATTTTGTGTATACTGTTTATTAAACGTTTAATAATAAATGTAAGAAACACGTGACAAATGACCATAATAATGTCTCAATTATAATGGGGTCGGAGGTCAAATTCAATATCTTTTTAACGTTGCTCATTATTGAAAATACTATTATGTCTAAAATTGTAATAAAGCGGCTTAGAATTGTGCCCCATTCAATTCTTACTTTTGGGCATTGCATGTGGGGCAATTTTTGACCAAGTCCTCTAAAACCCCCTGTAATTACTCACTGCCATCTTTGTTTGGACATGTTTGAAGGTAAATATTTAATAAGCATCCTAAAATATGGGTTTTCGTTGATGTTTTCATTACAGTCATGCTTTTTTATGTTTGTTTCATCAGAGCATACTACAAGAAAGTCAAAGAACATCATAGAAATCTGGATTTTTTTTATCATGTGAGCTTTCTTTCATGAGTTTTGGCAGCATTTAAATTGCCTTTAATTCTCATCTATTCTCCAAAGTTATTGCAGTACCCTGCCCAGCGAATGACCTGGTATGACACGCAGTGCCTGAGATCTACGTGCATGGGTAATATTACCATTGTACTTTTGATCCAGATTTGGATCCAGACCAATTTTGAAGAGGACTATTCTAGCTAGGGTGAAATATGTCCCCATAGTTTTTACTTGTGTGCACAGACAGACAAACATACAGACATGCTTACAATATCACATTTGGGTGATGAGTGTAATAAAAGTGTGGATCAAAGTAGCTAAGTCATTGTATAGTAAACACATTCCCTCGCTCAGTACTTGACTGAGAATCTTATTTTGCAGAATCAATCAATCAATCAGTTGTCCAGGTGCTTAATCTCCGTATCAACGGATTCTAAGGCACACCATCCAATCCGTAAGGCATAAATCATGAGACATTAGACATGTTCCAAGTCGTTGCCAGGGAGGCGGTCCGGTGTTCGGTAGTAAGAAGCTATGGTGGGAATGATTTCTGAAATAGGTAGGTTTTGAAACTGGAGAGATTTGGAGCACTGCGTATATCATATGGAAGATCATTCCATAACTTAGGGGCATCATATGAGAAACTATTGTTAAAATGGACCTTTGATTTATGGATGGAAGGACAGTAAGAGGGAACCAGAAGGAACAAATTTTTGGGATTGGAACGTCTTGTATTCACGGCAGATTTGTACAAGGGGAGATATGGTGCAAAATACTTAGGCTGGCCAGTGGTGAGGTACTTAAAGACCAAAACTAGGGTTTTGAAGATAATACGTTGTCTAACGGGTAGCCAATGGAGTGTCCTAAGGGTGGATGTAATGTGAGTGTACTTTGAAGCACCAGTGACAAACCGTGCAAGCGCATTTTGAACATATTGGAGCCTTGTAGCATTTCGGGATGACAAACTGCGAAAAAGAGAGTTGCAATAATCCAAACGACTACTGACCAGAGCATTTGCAATCACCACTGATGTATCCACAGAAAGAAACCTCCTGATACGATGAAGGTCCCTGAGGCTGATAAAGCAGGATTTGATAACAGAATTTACGTGATTGGTGAAACAAAACTTTGCAACAAACAGAACACCCAGATTGTGTACAACATCTGCGGGAGAGAGGCAATTACCCAGGATATTGACAGGTAGTGAGTCACTAAGCCATTTGTGTCTGTCTTTGGCACCGAAGACTATGAATTCTGTTTTATCAGGATTTAGCTTGAGTTTGTTTTCAGACATCCAGACCTGAATATCATTCAAACCTGATTTAAGACGGTCAAAAGACTATCATCAGGGGATAAGTGAATGAACAACTGAGTGTCGTCCGCATAGAAGTGGTAACAGACTCCGGTATATTTTCTGATGACTTGACCAAGAGGTGTTGTGTAGAGGGAAAACAGAAGGGGACCTAAGACAGAACCTTGGGGGACTCCAAACTTCAATTTGAACAAATTCGAAAGACTAGAACCAATCTTGACTGACTGAAAACGATCCTGGAGATAGGATCTAAACCATTTTAATGCCGATCCAGCAAAACCAAATCTAGACAACAGACAGGATAGGAGTGTGTCATGATCGATAGTATCAAATGCCGCAGACAGGTCGAGTAGCACTAGTGCTGTAGGCATGCCCTTTGACAGAGATAAGTGAATCTCATTTTTGATGCACAACAAGGCAGTTTCTGTTGAGTGCCCCACCTTGTAGGCTGACTGGAAAGTATTACCAAGATCATGAGAATCCATATGAGATCTAATTTGGGCAGCCACAATTCGCTCGACCAATTTTGACAAGAAGCTAAGACCGGACACTGATCGGTAGCTCTTCAAATCCTCTTTTGAAAGGGTGGACTTTTTGAGGAGGGGAGTGACAATAGCCTGTTTGAAAGGATTAGGGAAAATGCCGTTTTTGAGGGACAACTTAACTAGTTTAGTCAATGAAGGGAGAAGAATGTCAATACATTGTTTCACAATGTGAGTGGGGCATGGATCAAGGGAGCAAGTTTTAGAAGGGGATTCCTTGATAAACTTAAGGACTTCAGTCTCAGTGACAGCTTGAAAGGAACAGAAAGTCGGCGGCTCCTTGTCTGGATGAAGAACCTGAGATCGGGTGTATTTAAAGGTGTCTCGAATCTTTTTAATTTTATCAATGAAAAACGAACCAAATCTGTTTGCTAAAGATTTTTCATCATCAAAGGATGGGAGGACAGTAGAATTTGACCGACTCAATGTTCTGTTTAGTGCATGCCATAACCTCTTGCTATCGCCGCAATTTTCACTGACTAGATCACGATAGAAACACCCCTTGTTTCTATTTAGGATGTGGTTACATCTGTTTATCTGCCGTCGAAGACGGGAACGATTTTCAGGGGATTTGTCTCTTCTCCAGGCACGCTCAAACTGCCTTCTCATGCACTTGGCAGTTCTATACTCATCAGTTATCCAGCTTGGGGCTGGTTTGATGAGCTGTTTAGTCTTCACTGGTGCATGAATATCTAGAAGGCCAGACAAACCAGACATGTACTGTTCATGCAATAAATCTATGTCATCAGATGGTGAGCTAACAAACGGAATAGTCAGGAGGTCACTTCTGAATTTATCAATATTCAATTTATGGTACTGACGGAAGGTAACAACTTTCTGAATTGGTGTATCCAAAGATGGAAAGTCAACCACACAAGAGATAATTTTGTGATCACTAATGAAGCCTGAACCTTTCACATCAGAAATTGCAGAGAACTCAGATGGAGCCATCAACAAATCTAAGGTATGACCATGAAGGTGAGTTGGAAAATCAATGTATTGGGACAGACAGCAAGAATCCATGACTGATTTAAATTCAGAGACTGTTGGAGACATAATGTCGACATGAAGATTAAAATCACCACAAATGACAAAGGAGGGGGATAAGGAAGACAAAAAACCCACATATGACAGAAAATCTTCAAAAAATTTTACTACAGATGAGGCAGGGGGCCGGTAAATGACCCCAAGAAACAAGCGACGCCCATCAAGAGTGAGACAGACAGTGTGATTTTCAAAGGAGGAGAACTCAGGGGAATGAATGGTTTTAAAATCAAGAGCAGATTTAATAAAAAAGCCAACACCACCACCACGTTTGTTTTCTCTATTGGTGTGAACAAGGGAAAAATCTTCAGGCGTTAACTCATTTAAAAATGAGGGTGTGTCTAGAGCTTTGATATGGGTCTCGGTGAGACCAAAAACATCAAAATTTCCAGTTTGGATTTCATCACAGAGAATTGGACCTTTATTCCTAATGGACCGGCAGTTAGCAAACCCAAACTTCAATGGCCCAGGATTTAGAGCGACATCACCTGACAATAGAACCAGAGCAAGCTGCCTGAAAGATGCCTTTTCACAAAAAGTGACTCTATGTGTCCTGACATAAATGAACAAAATGGATTTGGTAGTGGGTCCATCATATTTACGTCCATGCAGGCCGACATCGCACCTAGTCTGAATTCTGTTTTGACTCTTATGGTAATGTACAAAGAGGCCAACAATACAAAGAAGGAGTGTAACAGTCCGCATCATAAGGAATTACAAACCACAGACGAAATGGAAACATGCAAAAATTGACAGCAAAAACATTAACGACAAAAAAGTACAAACCACAACCAAAAATGACTGAGTAGATCCCGGTAAAGGACAGTAATGCCCGTAATATCCACTAGCAGAATATTCAAAAAATATAAAACACAACCAAACAGCACCGAGTAACTCCTGGTAGTGGGCGATAATACCCGCAATATGAACTAGGACAACTGTTGTACAGTTAAAAGCATTCAAAACAATATAAAAAGGATAAATAACTAAAGGTATATCATGGAAAGCAGTAATGATAGAAAAAGTACGACTAAAAGCCCAGATTATTTGGTATTTTCCATCAATTTTAAATGTTGTTAAAATTACGCGTCCGTTACGGTCCTACCGAACACCAGAAGATGATTGCCATATCATGCGTATGAGCACATTATGAACTGTGCAAGTATGTAAATGTTAAATTCTCTGCTTTTTGTGAAAGACTATTAATATTAAAATATTAATCTACACTAAGAGTATTTAAGTCGTAGTCCATTGAATCTAGATTCCTCTGATGGATAGATTCCTAATCTGGATTGGGAATCCGTTGATCTACCTCTAGAGTAGGGTTAATGGATTCACATTCACTGAATGACCCATACTGCTTTGCAAAGTATTTGGTAGCAATATGTAGCAGCAATTTTTAACAATTAAGTAATTGTATGATGTCTGTGTTTTATTATGAATCTGAATGAGAATTTCATGCAGAAGTCATTTTGTTTTCTCATCAGATGTTTATAAAAGAAACCCAGTAAACTTTTCTCATCTTTGCAAACATTAGAAGTTAGAAAAATATAGGTACACAAACTGTTTGTGTTGGAATGTCGTCAAAATATTTGATAGAGACCATTTCAAAAGCATTTTAAAATGATGGATAAGAAAACCAGTTATTATGTAATGTTAGTAAAACGTTTCCAGAAATATTTAGGAAATATTGTCATTAAAAGTTTCTTGGACGTTTTTTTCTCTGCTTATCATATATTTAAATAGGAATGTTTGGCGCTGATATCCAAAAAGAGACAGGCCAATTTCCAGCAGTTTTTAACTTCAGACATTTCCCTTCAGGTTACTGTGATCCAGTAGGAACCCTGGGGCAAGTTTCATACATGGAGGGACGAATGTGGCAGAACCCAGAATGTGATCAAATCACTACCACTGGTTTAGCTACTAGAGACTACTCTAACAACTAACCTGGTTTAGTGTGGGCTCCAGAAGTCAAAGGATGTGTGTTTGAGTCCATGCAAATCTTGTTCTGTGAGACCTGGTAATCCAAGAAATCTGCCATTGCAAAACTAGGTTTAAAGTCTAGTACTGATATTGGACCAGGGTTTGGAGCTCCAATGTTTGGGACCACTCAAAAATGATGGTTTTCTAAAGTTATTGGAACCAACACACATTACACAGACAAGCCGAAAGGCCTAGGTTTTTATATAATAGAGCTTGCTAAGAAAGAAACTTGTACTATAGAGAATACAGCTTTGCCTTTGTTTTCGTAGGGTAACACTTTTAAGAAAACTAATAAGAATAAATCTTATGCACAAGCCCTTCTCAGTAATGTGATAGAATATAAATTCCCTGGTGTGGGAAAGGTTGCGAGGATTTTGAGGGGCAGTAATAAGCCTGAACTGGTCACAATAGCAAACAGAAGTTCTAAAATATAAAGTAAAAATAAGACTGAGACTTTCAATGGGGTGCTTTGAGAAAACTTTCCAGCAAAAATCAGTCACATGCATGCCTAAGTCATAATGGCTTATCAGTTAAAATCTCCAATTGCAAATATTGCTTATATGATGGGAAATACAGGTGGTATGGTGACAGGGTGGGCTTCATTTTCATTAAAACAGGTTAAGTGCAGAAGAAATCACCAGAAAGTGTGGCTTCGTGAATCAGAAAATATGAGGCAGAAGGTTTCTCTGGCTTAAACCACTAAAAAGGCCATGTAAAATCAAAGTTTGCATATATTCGGCCTAAATATCTAATTACATTGAATGTGTTGACCCGAACATTCAATGAAAAGTGTGGATTCTGAAAATGTTCAATTGATTTAATTAAATCTTTTGTACTCAGCTGGTACATTTGTTTTAGCATTTGTGGTGTCAAATTTGAATCTTTGCAATCATATCCAGTGAAAGTACATGACAAAGCCTATTTATTATACAATGTGTATGTAAAAATGTCAGTGATAATAGGTTCAAAGGATTTGGGAAAAATACATTAAGGTATTTCACTTTTTGCTAGATTTCATTACATTTTATTGTGTTCTTTATACATTTTATTAAATCTTAAATTAAATGTCAAAAATGTCAATCTAAACGTTGACATTGAAATTAGTGACTGCCCTATTAAATGACAAAACAAATTTTTAGCATCAAATAATATTTCATTGTATTTTTATCTAAACTTGTTTTCAGACTTGCTGGATTTCATTTCCTGCTTCAGTTTGGATGGAGGATTTTCCTGCTGAGGATTTGCATAATGTCATCTCAGTTCAGATGCACCTACAGCAATGTGGAAATAATTTAAATGGATGTGGGTCCCACATGGTGTTTTTAACAAAATGTTTTGCATTGTTGGATAAAGAAAAATTGTGCTTCAGTCATATATGATACCTTAAGAAGTTTTTAACCAATAAAGCTTTATAATCCTCCATCTTACATTTGGATATTTTTCCGACAAGAGACTTGGACAACTGCCACTTGTAGCACATCACCAGATATACCAGGGATTGTAAAATTGCACATAAATGTTGAAAGTGATTTTTGTTCCAAATATTAAGATTGCTTGTTCTTTTGTGAATTGCTTTTTATTACCTCCCACCTGCGGCTAAAGACCGTGGTCAGGAGATTATAAAACATGCGTCCATGTGTCCATCCGTTTGTCACGTTTTTACATAAATCATAACATCGTATTCATTTATAAAGATATCTTCTCCAAATTTGCAGGGAATATTTATGGCTATGAAAACCTGTCTGTGCAAAATTGTGGCATCAATTTGAAAAGCAAAATGGCTGCCATAGCTAATTGTTTGAAAATAATAAAGGTGCTCTAAATCTTGAAATATTCCAGCTAGTTTCATCAAATTTGCACAGAAGCTAGAAAAGCTAGCCTGGTGGTTATTTTGGCCTAGTTCAAAAAGAAAATGGCTGCCATATCACATGTTTAATGTCAAATGGGGTTGTCCTATTAAAAATGCCTTTTTTCTCCCCTAAAATTGCATGTGAAAACAACTTGTGGGAAGTCATGGCCTGGGAGTCTTTTCCAGGTGTTGAATTTGACCTTTGACCTCTGCTTCAAGGTTAAATAGGGTCGTCACACTAAATCATTTTTATTTCTCCCTTATTATTGGTGCTATGGCTTCAGAATGTAAAGACAGATCATGAAAAGGGAAGGTGTGGTCGGGAGATTACAAAACGCCTTCCCATACATGTGTCTGTTTCTGCATCCATATGTGCGTCTGTGTGTCACGTTTTTACATAAGCCATAACATCTCTTTCATTTATAACATCTCTTCACCAAATTTGCAGGGAATGCTTATGGCTATAAAAACCTGTCTGTGCAAAATTTTGGCCTCACTTTGAAAAACAAAATGGCCGCCATAGGCAATTGTTGAAAATCATAAAGGTGCTCTAAATCTTGAAATATTCCAGCTTGCTTCATCGAATTTGCACAAAAGATATATGGCTGGAAAAGCTAGCCTGATAGTAATTTTGGCCTGGTCCTAAAAACAAAATGGCCGACATATCACATGTTTAATTTCACATGGGGTTGTTTATCCTATTAAAATGGCCTGTTATCTCCCCTAATATTGCTCCTAGAGGTTCAAAATTTGAAAACAACTTGTAGGAAGTCATGGCCTAGGAATCCTTTCCAGGTGTTGAATTTGACCTTTGACCCCTGCTTCAAAGTTAAACAGGGTCATCACACTAAAACGTCTTTATTTCTCCCATATTAGTGGTGCTATGACTTCAGAATGTAAAGATAGAGCATGAAAAGTCCGGGCCTGCATGTGTTTTGCCTGAGAAATATTTTGGCCTTATTTTGAAAAACAAAATGGCCACCATAGCCAATTATTTCAAAATCATTAAGATGCTCTAAAATTTGAAATATTGTATCTAGGTTCATCAAATTTGCACAAAAGATATATGGCTAGAAAGTTCGCCTGATAGTAATTTGGCCTAGTTTAAAAAAATGGCCGTCATATCACATGTTTAATGTTAAATGGCATTATCCTATTAAAAAGGCCTTATATCTGCCTTATCATTGCTACTAGAGGTTCCAAATGTGAAAACAACATACGAAGTCAAGGCCTGAGACTCTTTTCCAATTGCTGACTTTTACCTTTGACCCCTTCTGTCAAGTGGGGTTATCTTACTACAAAGGCCTTATATCTCCTTTAGTTCTCCATTATTACTGATTCTAAGATGGGAGATAACTGCTGCAGCAGTGGCCTTGTTTTGATACAAAGTGAAGTGCTTCATTTGTATGTATTTTAAACTACTGTGGCTTATGTGCGTAAACTGTTCAAATGATGGCTCATAAAACAAAATTCTTAAAAAAAAATCACTATTCAAATTGTCAGTCTATGTTTACCTGATTACATTGTCACCAGGACCAATAAATTAAACAATTTAAAAAGTGTGAATTTTTAATCTAAAAAGCGTGGATTCTTTACCTAAAAAGTGTGGATTCTGAAGATTAAAAGTGTGGATTCTGAAGCTGAAAAGTGTGGATTCGTAAAAAAGAATTCACACTTTTCTATTGTCTGATACCAAAAGTGTGGTTTAATATAGTAAACCAACCAGTTGTGGGGTTGAAAAAGCAGAGAATCACATACTAGGCGTATTTCACAAACAAAAATCTGCGTAATCTGTGCAATCCAGATTCAGATTTGGATTCTTTGGATTAGCTAGATTCGTGAAATGCAATTTTCTCTAGATCTGAAACCAAAATTAAAAAATAAGATGAAACAACATCAATATAATATATCAATATATATCAATATATATTAATATAACATTATCATATTACAATATAGTAAAATTTCCCAAATATTCTTAGAATAAATAAGTTCTTGCACGTGGCTGAGTAAATATTCGGCTATTCTGTTATATGGCATTAATAAACCCCACAACTATTGTAGTCAAGAAATACTCATGCACATACACTAGACCAAGTGATATAAATTCGCCACGTTTTGGTTTTTGTCAATTTTACAGCACAAATATGGAAAATTTACCATAATTTTGTTAAATATAAATAGAAAAAATACTTATCTATTGCACTACAAGATTTTATCATCCAAATTTTTATATTTTCACAGTTTTTAAGTATATTTCTAAATAATGCACTCTTACAAGTGACTTCAAAGAGTGTAAATTATGCAATTTTTAACAAAAAGCTGATTTGATGTAGCAGAACAAAAACCAAACAGCTAAAAAACTGGAATTTACATCACTCACTCTACATAGGTACAAATGTACCTTTATGCATTCTTTTAGTCAAGACGTAGATAGATATGATACTAGTACTGTGACTATGAATGAACCTGAACTGGGAGGGATATAGAACATAATCAAAGCCACAGTTGTCGAGTTGTTATAGAAAACAAGTTTTTATTTATTTATGGTTTTACATCTCTTTCAACACTGTACAAGTCATATCACCACAGGTAGTTGGAAAGGCAGAACCAGTACATACAGTTGGCAAGGTTCTGAGCAGTTAACTGCCAGCCAATGGCAAGAAAAACTACCAGCTTTCCCACTTATGGTCTGGTCAGGAATCGAACCCCGATCTCAGAGGTGGGAGGAGAGAGTGTTACCACTCTGCTACCATGACTCCCTATAGAAAACAAGTAAACTGAAGGAACAAAGATAAAGGTGATAATTTTGTTAAGTTTTATTGTTATTGGTTATATTCCATCGTCTCCTAAAAAGTCACTAGACCTCCCAGCAAATAGTCATTTCAAATTCGAGAACAGTGTCCAGTGGTTACAAAAATGTATTCAGTAGTCAGTAAGTACAATGTACCTAGTTACCTTTGGGCAAGAATTCCAGTGCCTTCAAACTTGAATATACCTGTCTGCGGCTGTATTCACAAAAATGATCAACCTCAAGGTGAGTCAAAATCAGCTCTAGTTCAGTATAAACAGCTGTAAACTTGAGCAAATTTTTGGCTCAACTTGACCTTGATCACTTTTGTGAGTACCAACCCTAGAGAAGAATTTTACAACATTATGACTTGGCCATTATAGCAGATTATCTGGAATTTGGTTTTCCAGTGAATATTGATTAGGACATATTTGTATTTAATACAAAGTTAAAAATTCATACTTCAGCATTAATGCAATCAGGTGTGAATAAATACTTCAACACAGAAGTTAAGGCAAGAGCAATGTTAGGTCCATTTCAAGATATTTCATTTAAAAATATAAATTAATCCCCTTTGTTAGCAAGAAACAAGCTAGACACGGGGGTAAGGGTCATTGTGGACTTGTCATGGCCAGAAGAAAATAATGTGAATAGTTGTATACCAGATGGCGTATTCAATAATATGGATTTTACTTTAAAATATCCCATCATAGATTCAGTTTTTGAAAAAATTCAATTATTGGGGTCTCAGGCCACTTTATATAAGGTAGATCTGGAGAGGGCATATTTAGTGTATCCATTATTTGGTCTGAAATAGAATCATGTGACATACGTCAACATTAGTGTTGCATTTGGTGTAAAATAGGGGCAGCGGCCTGACAAATGTGTACGGATGTTATTACGCATACATTACGCAACCAAGGGGTGTGGATGAGGAACTATTTGGATGACTATATAGGGATAGTCCACCAGATAAAGTAGATTCTCATTATCTGTCTTTGCTAAATTTATTACTTCAGATGGGTTTACCAGTCAATAAAAAGAAGGTAGAGCCACCAGGCACAAAAAAAATTGTCTAGGTATTCTGATAGACACAAGACAAGAAATAATTGCCATTCCGGAATAAAATAGCTCAAATAAAGAAATTATGTAAAGTTTGGTTATATAAAAAGTTTGCAAGAAAAATGCAGGTATAAAATTTAATAGGTAAGCTCATATACTTGCACAGGTGTGCCAAACCTACAGGATTATTTATTAATCTTATGTTGACAGTGTTAAGGATTGCCCCAAATTCAGGTCAATTTCAAATACTTGTATCCTTTTATGATGAAGTCCGATGGTTTCATAAATTTTTAGAACATTTTAATGCTTTAATTAATATACATAAAACTCAAAGAGTGGAACACCATGTGATGTATCCTCACAACAAGTAGGAACAATCTTGGAAAGGGAGGTGTATTTGTGTGATATCCAGGATAGATTAAAAGAGGTTGTTTTCATTGTTCAGTGGGAAGCAGCAAATTTGGTCTTGTCTTTTAAACTTTGGGTAAAAAATTGGAAACACGGAAAAGTTATTTTGTGTTGTGATAATATAGCAGTGGTTCATGCGTGTCAATCTCATAGAATCAGGGATATTTACTACATAGAAATTATAGTAAAACACACATGGACATAGTAAAATAAAGGCTGTCATGTTGTCTTGTTGGAATGTGTTTAAAATAGTGATTCAATGGAAGCAAAACTTCTCAGAAATATAATTGGTATGAGGTAAACAGCAAAATGTTGTGGCCAAACTTTCAGTAATAACCAACAGGCAGTATTTGACTATGTCCCTAGGAAGTCATATAACAGGGGCCTGGTTATAAATATGGGAGATAGTGCTCTCCTGTAATTTATTTTGTGCGAAAACCTCCAGTCGAGGAACTACATCAGGCATTCAGGCTGATTCAGGTGGCTCTCAGATCTAGGTCTTCTGCTGCTTACACATCTGGAATCCGTCAGTTTCTGGCTTTTACTGTGAAGATGGGACTGAATCCACAATACCAAGAGACAGTTATAATATTGTATTAGAAAAACAATTCTATCACAAATCAAGTGTCAGTTTTGAAACATTTTTTGCATTATTTCATTGGCTTACACATGAATAGAAAAGTTTAAATGTTATTGAAGTCTGTACAGGTGAATGTAGTGATGTCAGTAAAAGTGAAGGGAGTGATAGATCTGAAAATGTTAGAAAAGTTATTTGCAAAAACTAAGTCATATACCAATGGGGAAGTATTTGCAGCTGTGTTCACAGTCACCGTCTTTGTTTTTTTTAGGTTATCGACTTTATTATTACATCTGACAAGGGTAATAGCATTATCATTATCTGCTTGCATTTCTCGAACAATATATTGCTTTAGTATTTGGTATGACCATAATGGTATGTTCACTTTTATATAATTTTACACTTAAAATGTAGTGGGTTTTTAATCTTATTCTATTAGAATTAAAGTTACTCTTATTTTTCACAGAAACTTTCTGTTAATTTCTAAACAGGTCATCTGTGTTATAATACAACTGTGTATGTTTATTTTTGTTGTTTTTTGGTAATTAAAATATTATCTATTGCAGCATGGATTTTAAAAATATATTTGCAAATGATCTATTTTCAGCATCGGTTGAACAGACTCTTACCAAGAACCTTCTTGTTTGTGCTGGCTGCACTTTTAATAATTTTTATTCTTCAAATTACATTTAACCGCCATAATATTGATGAGTTGTATAACCACAGGTTTCAAGATGGAACCATTGTCAAAATGGGTGCTGATCATGCCATATCTTCATTCAATAAACTTAATAGCTTGCATGATACTGATAAAAAACAACATAGAGTTATGCAATTGCTGTCCAAACTGTCTGATACACATATGACGAAATATAATCCACCTAGTGATGCAGATATCATTGAAAATATGAAGCGGTATAACTTGAGACAAGAAATGGTTGGTTCCAATGCAGCAATGAAGTATTTTCATCAAGTCATGATAAACATAACATACCAATGTCGCAACTACAAGAGATTCGGCAACAAAATGGGTGGTGGATACGAGCTATGTCTGGATCCCCCCTTACTTCAGAAAGGTAAAAAGTGTGTTGCCTTGTCTTTTGGAATACAAAATGACTTCAGTTTTGATGATGATATTGGGACAATTCTTAACTGTACTGTTCACTCATTTGATCCAAGCATGAGACACCAGGAGTATGCAAGGTCGAACAACACATACTTTCACAATATCGGTGTTGGAGCAGCAAACTATAAGACCTCCAATGGTTGGCCCATGTACAGATTTTCTGACATCAGGAAAATGCTGGGCTATGGAGTCATTGATATTGTGAAACTGGATATAGAAGATTCAGACTGGCCTGTCTTGAGGGATATCGTTAAAAGTGGAGAGGCTTCCATGTTTATCAAACAGATCGCACTTGAAATGCATTCAATAACATTTAGAGATGAACGTGTTAAGCTCGGTGGCTATTTAATTATGCTAAAGATTATACATTCACTGGAAGAAGGGGCCACGGTGGCAGAGTGGTAACACTCTCGCCTCCCACCTCTGAGGCTGGGGTTCGATCCCTGTCATGGCCTTAAGTGGGAAAGCTGGTAGTTGCTTGCCGTTGGTCGGCAGTTTACAGTACAGAACCCTAGCGAACTGTATGTACTGGTTTCCTCTGCCCTTCCAACTACCCGTCGTGATATGACCTGTACAGTGTTGAAAGTGACGTAAAACCCCAAATAAATAAATAAAATTCACTGGAAGAAGCAGGGTTTAGGAAATATCTGGTACACATTCACAATAACTGCTGCGGTAGATTCAGCATTGTGGTGACAAATGATGTGTCGAAGTTGAATGACATTTGCTGTCATGAAATTTTCTTTGTAAATTCTAAATTCATGTGATACATATCATTGTCAAACTAAAGTTTGATTATGCTTTAACAGTGTAATGCTTTCCTGCCATAATGTAGCAGAACTGGAAAGATTACAAGTGCTTGTTTTGTCTTAGTCAGTGTAGAATTTTCTTGCATTACAATCTGGAGAAGATGTTCCGTAAGGTTCCTCATTACATTTCCACAATTTATAAATGAAAGTTCATTTTGACAAGTGTTTCTTACATGATGCTACAAGACTATGGAATGGTTTGGCATTGGAAATTTGAACTTTTCCTATTCTTTCATGTTTCAAAAGGTCACTTAAAACCTATCTGTTTCAGAAGTATATCCCTTCATAGTTTCTCAACTTCCGACCATTGATGGTCTCCTTGGTCCTGACCCATGTCACATTCAAATGTGTTCTGATTTATGGCTTTTGTTTATGGATAGTGTGCCTTAGAATCCACAAGTTCAGAGATTAGTCAATTGTGTACCTGTTAATTGATACATTAATATATACAATGGTACCTGTACAACTTATAAATATACAAAGGAGTCACAGTGGCACAGTAGTAATCAAAAGAGCTGAGGAATAAGCAAACGTTTTAAACACAAGGACTGAATTTGAGGCATTGTATTTACACATTAGTATAAAATATGATGGTTGACTAGATACAAGATATTTAAAAAATTTTTATGAAAAACATGGAAAAATTTTTTAAACCACCATTGCTTATTAAAAGAATACGACAGTACAATAGCACACAAAACCGATCACATTCTACATTATAATGACTGGCATGAAATAATAGAATTACTGCAGAACACAAGCCTTTCAGATCATATGCCAGTTCAAGTTTTGTGTCATGTTCCTGTTGAAAGGTCAAGTCTGTGCAAAAGTGTACATCCATTTGGGAGAGTCAGGGTCAGCCTGGTCCAGCTTATCCCTAGAACTGCAAGGACTATGTCAATCCAGTAGGAAAACTCACTTGTGGCGGGAAACACATGTGGTCAGGACCAAGCAGGGTACTGTGACTCTTGATTATATCAAAGGAAAACCTCAAGGTACAAAATTGAGGGGAAATCAGAAGCCGCAGGATCCAAGTGATTTCCTCTAAGTGGATCAAGTTTAGAGGCTGAAAGTGGAAATTTGCTTGAAAAGTCTAGTTGAGAGGAGGGAGAACCAGGGTCAGTCTGGCCCGGCTTGATACCCAGAAACTCTAAGGGGGCCTATATCAATCCAGAAAGGAGAACTCCCTTGTGCTGGGATAGGCACAAGAGGTCAGGACCAAAGAGGGTAATCTAAGCAATTTGATTATGTTTAAAAATGAAAAACCCTGGTTACCAGTCCAGGGGAACTCAAACATTCATAAGTTTGTCCTATGAAAGTAAAAGGAGGACCCTCTGGGCCCCAAAGCCAGCATCTGTACCAGGGACATGGTGGTGGGTAATATTTCTTGTTTCCTTGTCAATGTCCAAAATATCAATGGCTGAAGGGTAAATTGGGTTGTGGTCATTGAGGTATGACCAGCAATTCTATTGGCCAGAAGCAGTAAACATCAAGTAACCATAATATGCTTCAGGATAAATGTGAGTCTAACTTAAAGTCCCTTCCAACTGATGTAGCAGGCCCCTAGCAAACCATGCTGAAACCATTTTATAGTAAAATTATGACAGACTAACAACTAATATATTGTAAAATAGTTGATACTGTCTCCAGACAGTTTCTAATTTATTTTTTGCTAAAATTTCATTTTACTTTTTAACTTGATTTCATGTAGTTGTTACTTTACGTATGTACTTAACTATTGGGTCATTTTGAATGAATGAACTTTGTGTAGACATTATATGGATTTTGTCATGACTGTTCACCTTCAAGTATATATCCTATTATTTAAAAAGCTTTTAAAATTTAAATTTAGTATCAAACAATTGTCTATTTAGAATTGTTAAAATAGTAGATTGTTTTAAATTTATAAAATTTTCAGTAATTCACTCTTGAGTTGTATCTTTTCACAAAATACATTTATATCTACAACCTGCATAGCATCCTGCAATTTGAAATTTATAGGGAACTGTTTATAAGCTTAATCTTCACAAATACATCAATCAATGGAAGACAGACGTACTTCATTACAAGAGTCAAGACCCTAGTTTGACAGCTAAAAGCTTTTAAATTTCTCTTTGTTTTGTTGCCTGCTCTTAACTGTTGCATCAATAAGTTTGAACAGCAATAGTTTTCTAATTTGTACTTACAGATACCCCCTAATATTTTGCCTGTGGGGCTACAAAAAGTACAGACTGACCCGCAAAATACTTCATTGTAAATGAGGTGCTGTAAGAGGGCATATCTCCATCACTTTCACAAACGTATTGATGTGAGTGTGGGAAGTACCTGAATAAAATATAACCTTTGAATTCTGTATCTGGTGCATGCACCAGACTTTTGTACCGTCTTCCATTGTATAATGCTAAACTCCATGTTTTTCTCATGTTTAACTAATCTGTATGAAGTTGCTGGAGCAAAAAGGTATTTAGGTCTTCACAATATACGGCAGGCCAATCAATATAAGTAAAATGAATAAATTTCAGATTCAATAGATTACTGTTTATCATAAACAATCCACAGCTAATATGACAGTAAATAAGTTCAAAGATGTCTGGACAATGAGAACTTGTTCCCGTTGATCAACTAGAGCTCTTTGAGAAATTAAAAAAGATGATATGACCCATAATTGGGTGACAGATCAATTGGCCCAAAATGTTAATGGTAGTAGCACTGAGGTGTCTGGCATCTGCAGGGAGTTATCATCATGCAAGAATAGGAAGATGAGTATGTGATCTGTGCCCAGCAACCCATAGGACTAGATACACAGATAATCTGTATTCAGTACCAGATGGGTATATTATTCATGCTCTGGGACAGTTCATGGCTGGTCAGATGCTAAGACAAACAACCAGCCAGAGCTCTTTATGATCAATATTTACCATTCTGCAAGTAGCTGTAGACAGGTGTAATATGATATTAATCTTACCACATATTAGTTTTCAAATAATTCATTTTTTCTTTGCATTTTTCTCACATATGATAGCATAAATAGAGACTCAATAAATTCCTACTTTTATGGTTTATCACTAGGGTAAAAATATGACCCCATAGTTTTTTACTCATGTGCATGGACGAACATACAAACATTATTACAATATCACCTTTGGGTCATGAGTGTAATAAAAGTGTGGATCAAAGTAGTTAAGTCATTGTATAGTAAACACATTCCCTCGCTCAGTACTTGACTGAGAATCTTATTTTGCAGGTGATAATTGCCATATATTATGTGTATGAGCACATTATAAACTGTGCACAGTATGTAAATGTAAAATATATTGCTTTTTGTGAAAGACTGACACACCCTTCAGCTTTGCAGAAAAACAAAATGCAGAATATTAATCAACAGTTGGTAGTCATGAGGAGTATTTCACAGACATAAACCATTAAATCTAGATTCCTCTGATTAAATTCTAATCCGGATTGGGAATCCATTGATCTACCTCTAGAGGTGGATTCATGGATTCAGATTCACTGAATGACCCATAATGCTTTGCAAAGTAATGGTGGCAAAGTGTAGCAGCCATTTAAAAAAAAATTAAGTAATTTTATGATATTTATAGTGGTTTATCCTATTTTTCACTTTGGATTACAAATCTATCTAATTCAAAGAGTCCAAATCTAAATCTGGATTGCACAGATTACACTTGTGAAATACGCTTAATGGGAATACTTGTACATTTTTGTGTTCATTATTTTTCCAGCTACATTTATTAAATAAACTACTGATGACAGCTAGTAAAATGACTACAGAGATCAAGTATTTTCAGGAATATCCGAATGCATATTCTGAGTTTTGTGCAATTTTTATGGCCCTGAATTCACTTAGAAATTGTATTATCACCCATCAAAAGGCGATGTAAAAGCTCCCATTGTTTAGTTGTTCTGGCTCAACAGACCTGCAATCAAACTTCAACTTACAGGTTTGGTTTTCTTTTAAATGTCTTATGTGAAGTCTGACTTTTGTGCTTGTTTAAATGCATGTTTTATTCAAAAGAAATCCATTTTATAACACAAAAACCAAGCACAAACATGGAACTGCAACCAAACATTGACTTACAGGTCTCTGACTTTTGTGCTGGTGTAAATGCAAAGTTAATAAAAAGAACCCCAATTTTATAACACATAAACCAAGCACAAGTAAGGAAATTTTTCTAGTTTATGATAATGACCAATGTAATTCTAATTCTAATAGTACTTTTATAGCGCTTAATCTCTATCCATTGACAGACTCTAAGACGCATAAGGCCGAAAATCAGAGATCGTAATCGTTAAATCAGAGACATTTCAGGGGTCGGCACCACGGAGAAAGAGAGAGAAACTTCTTCCTGAAAGAGGAGATAGATTTAGCTGAGCGTACATCATCAGGGAGATCATTCCAAATCATCGGAGCATCATATGCAAAGCTAAGGTCAAAATGCTTTTTTGACTTATATATTGATGCAAAATGTGGGACCTCAAGCAAAACACCCTCAGATTGACTTCTGCGCGTTTTGTACATACTCTGTCTAGGTTTAAGGAAAGGTTCAAAGTATTTTGGCTGGCCACTATGTAGAAACTTGTACACCAATAGGGCTGTCTTGAATACAGAGCGATGCATGATAGGCAACCAATGAAGATTCTTTCTTACCGGAGTGATATGTGAGTACTTGGTGGTATTCGCCACAATTCTAGCTAGACTGTTCTGGACACACTGGAGCCTACGAAGGTCAAGAGCAGAGAGACTTCTGAATAGGGAATTACAGTAGTCAAGTCGACTTCCAACCAAGGCATTTGCAGCCAAGAGAGCAGCTTCACATGTAAGATACCCTCTGAGTCGCTTTAAATCCCTGATATGAACAAAACAACCCTTACAGATATTCCTGACATGGCAAGAGAAGGAAAAATCAGAATCAAACCAGACACCAAGGTTCCTAATTGCCTCAGCAGGTGACAGTGGGGTACCAAGTATATTAACTGGGAAAAATCTGCCAAGTTTTGTACGGACATTTTTTGAACTGAACAGAATAAACTCTGTCTTATCTGGATTAAGTTTAAGCTTGTTTACAGAGAGCCACTTTCTGACATCATCCAAGCAGTTTTTAAGCCTTTCAAAGGCCAGAGTGGCATGCTTGTGTGTGAGATGAACGTATAACTGTGTGTCATCTGCATAAAAGTGGAAGCATATGCCAGGATGATTTTGAATAACTTTACTTAGGGGAGTAGTGTATAATGAGAAAAGGATCGGCCCCAAGACAGAGCCCTGGGGCACACCATACAATAGCCTTTTAGCATCAGATAAAACAGAACCAATCTTGATGCACTGATAGCGATCACAAAGGTACGACCTGAACCAGTCCAAAACCACACCTCCAACACCAAACCAAAAACTCAAACATTCAAGGAGCGTACTATGATCAATGGTGTCGAATGCTGTTGATTGGTCCAAGAGAACAACAGCAGTAGCTTCACCTCTAGCAAGAGCAAGGTGGACATCATTTTTGATAGACAGTAGTGTGGTTTCGGTCGAATGACCTTGCTTATAGGCAGACTGACTAACATTTTCAAGACCATTGGAGGTAACATGGTCATTTAACTGAGAAGCCACTATACGAGTTTGGAGATGACACTCAAGCCAGAGACAGGAGACATGTATAATATAATGTATTATATTAAATCTGAAAATGGGCTAGTCATGCAGTGACCTTGAAGTAATCAGTTCCTGCTTTGTATCAGGTCACCATTCTTACGTTTGATGGGCCTGAGCATGGTGGCATACTAACAGTTCCTACCCAGTGCAATATGGTATTACTGGCAAAATGCATAGCAACCTATCGCACCTATTGAACTCTGCAATTTATTATGAACCTGAATGAGACATTTCATGCAGGAGTCATTTTGTTTTCTCAGCAGAGATTTACAAAAAACAGTACACATTTCTCATGTTTGCAAACGTTTGAAGAGAAAAGTATTGAAAAAGATGGGTACAAAACTCATTTATAATATAAGTTTATAAAATGTCTTATGTATACCATTTATTAAATGTTTAATTAAAGATTTTTGAAAGAACTTACAAATGAACATAATATTACTTCAGCATTGCTTTACCAGTCGGCGTGACCGGTCCCACCAAATGTCAGAAAAGAAGTCCTGTAAAACTACTGGCAGGACCGGTCATAGAGTGTGCATTCACCAGGTGGCGCATCGTACTTCATTTCTTGTTAACACCTTGTGACGTCATAGCATCTTTTTCGTGTCTAATCCCTAAGACCCCTAGTAAGCTGATAGCAGGGCCAGTTGGGTGGGCCTTGTCTGTCCATTGGATAGGGTATTAACTTAAAAATTTAATTTACTTATTAAATTTGCAATTTTATTGCGTTAATACATCCTATCCAATGGACAATTGCTGAATAACTACCGCTTGGAAGGCGGGTAAGCTGCTAGGGACATGTATGAACTCATAAAAGAACAAAACTGAGAAGGCCCATTTTGACCCAAGGTCAGCAGACCCTAGAGGTCAAGGTCAGCTAAGACTAACCGGTTACCCGAAAGTCCAAGGTTGCCCCCCCCCCCCACTTTTTCTCAGACCTGCTCTGAGAATAGGAAGAGAAAGTTGAGTTCAGTCCCATAAGAAATAAACTTCCAAAAGAAATTTTTTTTTTTTTATAATTGTACAAGTTTATGTACATATTTACATATCTCCTCATTTTTGGGTGTGGTGGTGGACCTGTTGGGCAGCCACCACTGGCCCTAAATGGAAAAGCTCAGTTTCAGCCCAAGTCACATCCTTCAAATAAAACTGTGTGAAGGTGTTGTGGGATTTCCAGTGACAGGCTGACAGAATCTGCTCTAAGGAGACCCCCGACTGGAAGGCCTTAGAAGCAGCAAAGGCCCTGACATCATGTGCTTTGACCTGATGTAGTGTGAGGGCCTCCTGGTCAGTGAGCTAATAACAAAGGATCACAGTTTGCTTGATCCACGAGGAGATGGTGGCAGGTGAGATGTCCTTATCAAAACCCTTCTTGTTGCCTAATATCTGAGGTCCTGTCCAAGTAATACCAGAGGGCTCTGACTGGACACAAGGACCCTTGAGTAACTTATCTAGAGTGGGGGCTAGGACTGTTATGACCACTGGAGCCATACTATCTGGGCCCTCCTTAGCCAGCTGATTCTTGGATAGAAAGCTGGATGAGTGGTACACACCTTAGACCAGTCTGACTGGTGTCTGATGTTCTTATGCAACCAAGCATGGATCTCACTCCTGCGCTTACCAGAACCCAGGGCCAAGAGAAAAACAATCTTGAAGGTCAAGTGTTTTAATAAGGCCTCTTTTAAAGGTTCAAAGGGAGCCTTTGTCAGCTGATGTAAGACCAGGGATAGGTTCCAGGAGGGTATACCCCTCCTGCCCGTGGGCCTGTCTCTATGGAAACTATCCAAGAGACGTTGAGATTCTCATCTCTGCTGACATTAATGGTGGAAGTGCCCAACTTGTCAGCAATGGCTGATCTGTACCCATCAATGGTACCAGGCTGTAACTTCCTGTCCGGAAACAAGTGCAACAGGAAGTCAGCTATGGCTTTCAGAGGTGGTACCCTGAAGTCCACCTGTTTACTGAGGCACTACTTTGTAAAATGGTCCACTTTGTAAAATGGTGCCTCATAGACTGATCTGGTTTATCCTCTTTGAGAAGCCTCAATTCGTGCTGTCACTGCCTCAGAGAATCCCTGCTCCTTGTTTACTGTGGCTCCAGGAGCCAGGCATGTAGGTGCAGGTTTGATAAGTTCCTGTGCAGGGTCTGGTTGAGTGGCTGAGACACCAGATTGGGTAGATTTTGCAGACACAGAGGGATCTGACTGGACATTGCCACTACATCCCAGAACCAGGGCATGTTGGGCCACCCTGAGACAATCAGAATGATCCTGTAGCATGGGTAGTCTTGCAACTTCTCTTCTTGCCCAAGATGGCTGCTGGTGGGAAGGCATATGGGTCCACATTTTCCTATGACAGGCTGAGTGCATCCACTGCCCAAGCCTGGGGGTCTGGTACCGGTGACACAAACTGTGGTAGTTTGTTGTTGAATCTGGTGGCAAACAGGTCCACTTGTGGCTGGTGCCACTGGGAGCATATAGCTTTGAACACTTCTGGGTGAAGTGACCATTCTGTTTGAATGGTCTGGCCAAGTCTGGATAGCTTGTTTGCTATCACGTTCAGCCAGCCGGGGATGTGACGTGCCTTGAGAGTTACCTGTTTCCTGGTGCACCAGGACAGGATTCTCCACAGGAGGGCACACAGGGAGCCCGATTTCATCTCCCCTTCTTTGTTGTTATAGGCAACCACTGTTGTGTTGTCTGTGGCTACCAGGACTATGTTGTTTGAACAGAGGTCTTGGAACTCTTTTAAGGTTAGAAAGACCGCTTTTAGTTCCAAGTGATTTATGTGCAATTTGCTTTCTGGAACTGACCAGGTTCCCCTTGCAGTGCATTCATTTAAGTGAGCGCCCCGACTTTCTTTTGATGCATCTGTAAATATCTGCAGAGCATGTTTTAGTGGGTGTAATGGTTGACCTGGAAGAACATTGCTTTCCTCCAGCCACCATCTTAAGTGAGGGTGGAGCAACCTGGGAACGGGTATCACCTTTTCTAGTGATTCTGGTACCCTCCGGTTGTTTTTCAAGTGCCACTGTATAGGCCTCATATGAAGTCGACCCAGGTAGACTTGCTTTTCTGTGGCTGGTAGAAGGCCTATGAGGGGCATAAACTGCTGGACCGGACATAACGGACTAGACAGGATTGACAATATCTTGTCTGTTAAGGTCTGCCATCGCTCTGGTGTGGGTCTGACCTTGCCCTCCCTGAGGTCGAACTGGTAAGCTACGAAGTTGAAGACCTGTTTTAGAGCCAGTTCTGACTTCTCCTCGTTCACCAGCCAACCTAGTTCTCGACACAGAGCTACCAAGGTCTGTGTATGCTGGAGACAAGTTTGGTGGGATGTGGCTCTCACCAACCAGTCGTCTAGGTACTGGTGGATTCTTACCCCTCTGTAAGGCCATCAGTTTGACCTCTTTGGCCACCTCTGTGAACTCCATGGGTGCTGTGGACAGACTAAAGGGTAGGGCCTTGAACTGGCACGACCGACCCTGGATGTGAAAACGCATGTACTTCCTGGACTGACTGTGAATTGGTATGTGGAAGTATACGTCGTATTACCCTATCTGTAGGGAGGTCCTTATTGTCTCTGGGGTCTCCATTTTGAACGACTCTGTGCTCAGAAAGGTGTTCAATGTGCTCAGACCCAGGATAGGTCACTACCAGTTGTTGGGTTTGGATACCAAAAATAGCCGGTTGTAAAAACTCAGTGAATTTTGGTTTGCTACCGGTTCGACTGCATTTTTTTTGTCAGCTGATACAGTGTCTCCAAAAGGTGGGACTGCCTTTGTGGGTTGACATAGTTGCTAATGACTGTTGGTGACCTGGTTAGGTTGGGTCTGAAATGGAAGGGAAGGGTGTAGCCCTCTCTCAGTATTCTGCCTACCTTTGGACTCGAACCCAGAGCTTCCCATTTCTCCCAAAACTGCTGTAGCCTCGCCTCTACAGGTGGATTTGTGACAAGAGTTGGGACATTGGTGACAGTATTTACAGAACTCAAGTGACCTACACAGGAAACATCGTTCACATGCTTTATTTCTGTAATCGTGTGACAATAATTGGGATTTACGCCTTTCTTTTGTGGCAACCCGGTGTCAGAATGAACATTTGCAACAGAAGAGTTTACATGTTAAAATACAGTCTCGCTATTGCTGGACACTAGTGAAGGGTTCAAATATTGGTTCTTGCTGGCTACATGTACAGTGTCCTTCACTCCGGCTACATTTAAAACACAGTAATTGTCATTTATGCTTCTTGAGCCCCTTGACTGGCTTTTGGGTGAAGTTTGAGGCTTTACCACCACCTTTCTGCCCAGCTTGCCAGTCTCTAATTTGCTTCCGGGCCGGTGTAGTGGGCTTCCGGTCCAGTTGATGTGATGATCTGCCACTTGAAGGAACGTCCGGATGAAAACATCCGGGTTTCCTGTGTGTGCTACCAGCAGAACGCCTCTCCTCACTACGTGAGATTTCATCTTCAGCCTTGACCAGTAAACTGTCCGGAAACAGTGAATGCAGATGGACTTGAGATGTACACAAAGCAGTTAGGGTGTCAGGCTTTACTCCACCACTCATAAACTCTAAATAGCTGTCCCTACATGCCAGAGTGAGGTTAGCCATGCTGATAAAATCTCCCTCTGAGAGATCCTGCATTGCACGTTGCATAGCTTGAGAAATTGACCGGTTGAAAGCCACCAGATATTCAAGTTCTTCCACTGCCTGCTGCGTTCTCTCTGCTGATTTGCCTTTGGTGGAATCAACCCGGAGTGCTTTAACTGTGTAACCATGAGGTCCTGTACCTTTGTAAGGCACCTTGACAGACCAGCAGCCTGATTACACATCACAGAATGTTTCCTGAACGCCTTCTCCCACCTTCTCAAGGTATCTTGGCTAAAAGTACGGGAGGCTGGAGCAGAAGGTAAACTTCTTCTGGCCACTCTAGAGAATGTGCTGTTGAGTTTTGCCGGTTCCAGAGACCAGTCACACACAGCATTGGGAGCAGAGTCTTTCTTAACTGTGTGCATGTCGTACCACTTTGATGAACGGGGTGTCTTCACAAACTTTCGACATAGCCATTCATCCACTGGCAATTTAACAGGCACCGGTTGTCTTCACTTGGGAACCGGCAAAGGGGTTATCATCCATAGAGGCAGCTGAGTTGTCGTAGTCAGGGATCTGATGCCAGCCCATGAAACTCCTGACCCCTCTGATAGTCTCTCTATAGTTGGCATCTTCAGAGAGGTCCTGGTCAGTAGTTGTTTCCGGTAAATCACCCAGGTCATTGACATTAGCTGGTGAAGCCCGTTCCCCATCCAACTCTGCCTCACTTTCAGATTCACTGGCAACCTTAGCACTTCTGCCACCGGAAAGTGACTGGTCAGACAGCATAGTTTCATAGCCGGTTGGCAGAACTTCAGGACCTGATTCAGGAGCCTGTGTAGGCTGGGTGGCCGTCCCTGCACCGGGAGCCTGTAAAGGTTGGGTGGCTACATCAGAGGTACCAGGACCCTGAACAGGGCAGGTAGCACTCTCACTCACATCTCTCAGGGGAGGTTGGGTAGCCGTCAACTGCATAGATTCACTGGAGGTATGAAGAAGACAGGAACCAGTACCCTCAGAAGACATAACACTAGTAGAAGCACCCGAATCAAAGAAAGGGTGTTCTCTGGTCACCACAGCAGAGGAGCTGACAGGTCTCACTGGAACAGCAAATGACTGGTTAAGAAGCATAGCTTCTAGACGGGAAAACCTCTTACTCCACTTGTCATCAAGGGACTTGAGTTCATCAGAGAAGTTTTTTTTTAATTTTATTTTTCATAACAGGTGCAAAAAAAACATTTAAATATAAAAAATTAAATACATACTTGTCACTTTTAGGCAAAGAAAAAAAATACACAAACAGAAATGAAGCACAAATGCTTATCCCTGTAAACAAAAGGGATCAAGAGTAATTTTTCACACACCACAATTTATGATAGTAATTAAAGAGATACCTTATACGTTTTCATTCTGGTCAAAAAAAATTTTTTGTAATGCTAATACACACTCCTAAATACAGATGCCCATCGATCCCAAACATGAGAAAAATCTGATTATTTTTCATTTAATTTGGCACAATATTCCTCGTCCCTTAACAGGCTATTCAATCTATGTTTTAGTGACTTTAGAATTAGTCTCTTGCCGTCTTTAGATGTATCAAAAATATACTTCTTAGTAACGAGAATCAAGCTATTGATTGGAATATGATTCTGGTCTTTATTAATATATCCAAAAATGATTGTAAAACTAGAAAATTTTATCTCTAAACGTATCCTCTCTTTCAATAGTTTTTCAATGTCTTTCAACAATTCGTTTGAATTTGGACATTCATAAAAAATATGTAGTAGGGATTCTGGCTGTTGACAGAAACGACAGTTGGGACTATTTCTTATGCCTAGTTTATGCAGATAACTTTTGGTTCCTAAGATCCTATAAATCAATTTTAGCTGAAACCATATTAGATTGTTATTAGTGACTGTTTTAAAACATATGGAAAACAACATTTTCCAGGTGTCATTGTCAATGCAAATTTCAAACTCTTGGTTCCATCTGGATTTCATTTTGTGATCATTTTGAAAATTGGTCTGAAAAATTCTATAGATTGTTCCAACCCTTTTTTTTCTTTTTAAAATATACTTAAGATTTACAGGAACAAATGGCCTCTCTAATATAATATTTTCCACTGCATAACCAAATTTTGTCAAAAGTATATTTATTTTACATTTCACTGAAAGATAATTCAGATAGTTAAAGTGGGTGGAAAACTTTTGACAAAGTTCTTCGTATCAGATACAACATCTGCAACTGTTATAACTCCTTTCTGGTACCAGTCAGGAAGATATAACGGTTGGGCTGAGATGAGTGGGTTATACCATAATGGAACTGTCAATAAGTCAATATTGTTGTCAATTCTTAAGTTGGCTGACATGGCAATTCACCCCTCAAAGATATCTTGCCAAAAGGGGTTAAAAGTTCTTATCATTTCTGACAAATATTGTGGTCCAAAGTGAGAGATTTTGGTTAAGCAAATTGAAGTTTCAGCTTGTAGAAGCTTAATCCAAGGGGCATTGTTGTATCTAAACACTCTCCTTATCCAAGTAATTTTCAACGATTTCATAAATACTTCAATATCTACCATTTTTAAACCCCCTGCCAAATATACCAGTCTCATCACATCTCGGTTGATCTTATCTGGCTTGTTTGACCATATAAATCTATAAAATGATAAAAGCAAATGGTTTATCTTAGATAACAAGAAGGTCTTTACAATAGTGATTTTACCAATAGGAGTCAAAGACCTTTTGCTCCAGTTATTAATAATTTCAATTTTACAAATTTCTGTTATTTGTTTAGAAAAATTGATTTCAGTGCATCCTTTCAGCTCAACTGAAAGTGACATCCCAACATATTGAAACAAACAGTATCCACTGGAGATCCAGTGGGATCCTATCCATAGCACTTGAGTTTTTTCAGTGTTCACCCGTAAACCTGATAATGATCCATAAACTTCCAAAACATTTAAAGCAGCCTGCAAGGACTGAGATGTTCCATCTAATATTAATGTTATGTCATCAGAAGAATGAGATCATCAGAAGTTGGTTTACTGCTGTGTTTCTGTTTGCTGGATTTTGGGGAGCCATCAGAATGCTTCTTCTTCTGCTTGGGTGTAGATTCTAAAGAAGATGGCTTGTCAGAGCTAACCCGTCACAACAGTGTCACATCTGAAGGGTCCACTAGAGTGAAGGTCGTGCTCTTAATATCTTCAGATTTCTTCTGCTCACCACATTCTTTTCTTGTCTTGTAGGTCGGGGTGGCCAGTTGTTGAATCTGAGCAGGTGTAAACGCCTTACATATCTGGCAATCTTGTTTCTTGACACAGGGGTCGTCTCCCACCCCCTTCTCACGACAACGCGTGCATTTCTTGTGGTTGTCGAAAAGGGCCATAACGTGCCTGCAAGAACCTCGTTTCTGTCCAGGAGACGACATAATGATCAGTAAACTAGTAGAATTATGCAGTACTACTTGAAATAAAATAAAAAGGTAAAGTTCGTTAAAAATTTCAAAAACGTATCTCTGTTGAAAAACGGCTGCACACTCTTTCGCGCCAAACGAAAAAGAAGATATGATGTCACAAGGTGTAAACAGGAAATGAAGTACGATGTGCCACCTGACGAATGCACACTCTGTGACCGGTCCTGTCAGTAGTTTTACAGGACATCTTTTTCTGACATTTGGCGGGACCGGTCGCGCCGACCGGTAAAGTAATTGTCCATTGGAAAGGATGTATTAATGCAAAAAAAATGTAATATTAGTAAAACATTTTCAGAAACATTTAGGAAACATTGTCAATAAATGTTTTTTGGACATTTCATTTACACTGTTTATTATATATTTAATTATGAATGTTACTAGAGACTACTCTAATAACTAGCCTGGTTTAGTGTGGGCCCCAGAAGTCAAAGGATGTGCGTTTGAGTCCATGCAAATGTTGTGCTGTGAGACTCGGTAATCCAAGATAACTGCCATTGGAACACTAGACTTAAAGTCTAATACTGATGTTGGACCAGGGTTTGGAGCTCCAATGTTTATGCATTATTTCAGTTTGAACAGTTTTAGTCAAGACATAGATAGATGTGATACTAGCACTGTGGTTGCCAATGAACCTGAACCGGGGAGGGACATAGACCATAATCAAAGCCGTAGTTGTCAAGATATTATAGAAAACAAGTTTTTATTTATTTATGTCTTTTGCATCGCTTTCAACATTGTACAGATCATACCACCATGGGTAGTTGGAAGGGCAGAAACCAGTACATACAGTTGGTCAAGGTTCTGTGATGTAAACTGCCGGCAAATGGCAAGCAACCACCAGCTTTCCCACTTGAGGTTGGGTCAGGAATCGAACCCAGATCTCAGAGGTGGGAGGCGAGAGTGTTACCACTCTGCCACTATGGCCCCCTAACTGTAGGAACAAACATAAAGGTGATAATTTTATTTTTTAGGTTTTATTGTAATTGGTTATATTCCATCGTCTCCTAAAAAAGTTGCTAGACCTTCCAGCAAATAGTCATGTCGAATTAGAGAACAGTGTCCAATGGTTACAAAAATGTATTGGTCAGTAATGAGTGGTCAGTAAGTACAATGTACCTAATTACCTTTGGGCAAGAATTCCAGTGCCTTCAAACTTGAATATACCTGTCTGCGGCTGTATTCACAAAAATGATCAACCTCAAGTTGAGCCAGAAATCAGCTCAAGTTCAGTATAAACAGCTGTAAACTTGAGCAAATTATTGGCTCAACTAGAACTTGATCCCTTTTGTGATTACCAACCTTAGAGAAGAATTTTACAACATTATGACTTGTCCGTTATAGCAGATTATCTGGAATGTGGTTTTCTAGTGAATATTGATTGGGAAATATTTGTATTTAGTAAAAAGGTCAGAAAATCATACTTCAGCATTAATGAGGTCAGTAGGTGTGAATAAATACTTCAACACAGAAGTTAAGGCAAGAACAATGTCAGGTCCCTTCAAGATATTCCATTTAAAAATATAAATTAATCCCCTTTGTTAGCAAGAGACAAATCAGAGGGGGGTAAGGGTCATTGTGGACTTGTCATGGCCAGAGAAAATAATGTCAATAGTTGCATACCAGATGGCGTATTTGATAATATGGATTTTATTTTAAAAATATCCCAGCCGAGATTCAGTTTTAGAAAAAACTTCAAGAATTGGGGTCTCTGGACATTTTATATAAGGTAGATCTGGAGAGGGCATATCGAAATCTAAAAATAGATCCTTTAGTGTATTCATTATTTGTTCTGAAATGGAATGACGTCACATAGGTCAACATTTGCGTTGCATTTGGTCTAAAAATAGGGGCAGCAGCCTGTCAAATGTGTACAGATGTTATTACACATATGTTATGCAACCAAGGGGCGTGGGTGATAAACTATTTGGATGACTATATAGGGGTTTCCACACCAGATAAAACAGAATCTCATTATCTGTCTTTGCTCAATGTATTACGTCAGGTGGGTTTACCAGTGAATGAAAAGAAGGTAGGGACACCAGGCACAAAAATAACATGTCTGGGTATTCTTATAGATACAAAAGAAGGAATACTTGCCATTCCTGAACAAAAAATGGCTGAAATAAAGAAATTATGTAAAGTTTGGTTAAATAAAAAGTTTGCAAGTAAAAAGCAGGTATAAAGTTTAACAGGCAAGCATATATACTTGCACATGTGTATCAAACCTACAAGATTATTTATTATATGTTGAAAGTGTTAAAGAATGTCCCAAATTCAGGTCAACTTCAAATGCCTGCATCCTTTTATAAGGATGTCCGATGGTTTGATAATTTTTAGAACATTTTAATGGACACATATGGACATAGTAACATAAAGGCTGTTATGTTGTCTAGTTGGAATGTGATAAAAACAGTGATTCAGTAGAAGCAAAATTTCTCAGAACAAAATATAACTGGAATGAGGTAAACAGCGAAATGTTGTGGCTAACTTTCAATAATAACCAACAGGCAATATTTGAGTATGTCCCTAGGAAGTCATGTGACAGGGGCCTGGTTATAAATGTGACAGTTAGTGCTCTCCTGTAATTTACTTTGTAAAAAAACCTCCACTAGTGGAACTACAACATCAGGCATTCAGACGGATTCAGGTGGCTCTCAGATCTAGGACTTCTGCTGCTTACACATCTGGGTTCCGTCAGTTTCTGGCTTTTACTGTGAAGATAAGACTGAATCCACATATACCAAGAGACAGTAATAATATTGTATCTAGAATATTTAGCTCAGCAAGGTTTGAAAAGCAATTCTATCAGAAATCAAGTGTCAGTTTTAAAACATTTTTTTGCATTATTTCATTGGCCTACACATATATAGAAAAGTTAAAATGTTATTGAAGTCTGTACAGATGAATGTAGTGATGTCAGTAAAAGTGAAGAGAGTGATAGATCTGAAATGTTAGAAAAGTTAATTGCAAAAACTAAGTCATACACCAGTTGGAAAGTAGTTGCAGCTGTGTTCACAGTTGCCTTCTTTGGGTTTTTTAGGTATCGACTTTATTACATCTGACAAGAGTAATAGCATTATCATTATCTGCCTGGTCGGCAATTGCATTTCTCTAATAGTACATTGCTTTAGTATTTGGTATGACCATAATGGTATGTTCACTTTTATATAATTTCACACTTAAAATGTAATGGGTTTTTAATCTTATTCTATTAAAATTGATTAAGTTATTCTTATTTTTCAAAGGAACTTTCTGTTAATATATAAACAGGTCATCTAGATTATAATACAACTGTTTTATTGTTTTCTGGTAATTAAAATATTATCCATTTCAGCATGGATTTTACATATATTTGCGAATGATATATTTTCAGTATCAGTTGAAAAGACTATTGCCAACAACTTTCTTGTTTGTGCTGGCTGCACTTTTAATTTTTGTTCTTCAAGTTACATTCAACCGCCATAATTTTGATAAGTTAGACAACCACAAGTTTCAAGATGGATCCATTGTCAAAATGGGTGCTGATCATGCCATATCTCCATTTAATAAACTAGATAGCTTGTATGTTACTGATAAACAACAACATGGAGTTATGCAATTGCTGTTCAAACTGTATGATAAACATATGACCAAATATAATCCACCTAGTGATGCAGATATCATTGAAAATATCAAGCAGTATAACTTGAGACAAGAAATGGTTGGTTCCAATGCAGCAATGAAGTATTTTCATCAAGTCATGATAAACATAACATACCAATGTCGCAACTACAAGAGATTCGGCAACAAAATGGGTGGTGGATACGAGCTATGTCTGGATCCCCCCTTACTTCAGAAAGGTAAAAAGTGTGTTGCCTTTTCTTTTGGAATACAAAATGACTTCAGTTTTGATGATGATATTGGGACAATTCTTAACTGTACTGTTCACTCATTCGATCCCAGCATGAGGCCCCAGGAATATGCAAGGTCAAACAACACATACTTTCACAATATCGGTGTTGGTGCGGCAAACTATAAGTCCTCCAATGGTTGGCCCATGTACAGATTTTCTGACATCAGGAAAATACTGGGCTATGGAGTCATTGATATTGTGAAGATGGATATAGAAGATTCAGACTGGCCTGTCTTGAGGGATATTGTTGAAAGCGGAGAGGCTTCCATGTTCATCAAACAGATCGCACTCGAGATGCATTCAATAACACTTAGAGATGAACGTGTTAAGCTCAGTGACTATTTAACTATGTTAAAGATTATGCATTCTCTGGAAGAAGCAGGCTTTAGGAAATATCTGGTACACATTCGCAATAACTGCTGCGGTAGATTCAGCGTTGTGGTGACAAGTGATGTGTCAAAGTTGAATGGCCTTTGCTGTTATGAAATTTTCTTTGTAAATTCTAAATTCATGTGATGCATATCATTGTCAAACTAAAGTTTGATTATATTTTAGCAGTGTAATGCTTTCCCGCCATAATAAAGCATAACTGGAAAGATTACAAGTGCTTGTTTTGTGTCAATCAGTGTAGAATTTTCTTACATTACAATCTGGAGAAGATATTCCATAAGGTTCCTCATTACATTTCCTCAATTTATAAAATTCATTTTGACAACAGTTTCTTACATGATGCTACAAGACTATGGAACAATTTGCTGCTGAAACCTTGAACTGTTCCTATTCTTTCATGTTTGAAAAGGTCACTTAAAACCTGTTTGAGAAGAATTTCCCTCCATAGTTTCTCAACTTCCAACCATTGATGGTCTCCTTGGTTACGACCCATGTCACATTTAAATGTCTTCTGATTTATGCCTTATGCTTATGGAAAGTGTGCCTTAGAATCCACTACTTCAGAGATTTATCACTTGGATACCTGATAATTGATACATTAACAGGCAATGGTACCTGTACAACTTATAAATATACAAAGGGGTCACGGTGGCACAGTAATAATCAAAGGAGGTCGATAGGCAAGTGTTTTAAACACAAGGATTGGGGGCTCGGTGGTGTAGTGGTTAGAGTTCTAGCCTCCAACCTCTGAGGCCGCCGGTTCGAATCTCAGACCGAGCGCTTCATGTTGGAAAGTTGCCCGGTGGTTTACAGTGCAGTATGCACTGGTTTCCTCCACCTGTAAACTACCCGTCACAATATGACCCTGGCTGTTGAACGCAACGTAAAGCAACAAATACTTTTTATGTAAAACATGGAAAAAAAAATTTAAAACCGCCATTACTTAATAAAACAATACGACAGTACAATAACACACAAAGCATATCACATTCTACATTATAATGACTGGCATGAAATAATAGAATTACTGCAGAACACAAGCCTTTCAGATCATATCTCAGTTCGAGTTTTGTGTCATGTTGAAAGGTCAAATCTATGCAAAAGTGTACAGCCAACTGGGGGGTTAGAGTCAGCCTGGTCCAGCCTATCCCTAGAACTGCAAGGACTATATCAATCCAGTTGAAGAACTCGGGAAACACAAGGGGTTAGGATCAAGCAGGGTACTGTGACTCTTGATTATATCAAAGGAAAACTTCAAGGTACATCAAAAACCGCAGGATTCAAGTGATTTCCTCTAAGTGGATCAAGTTTAGAGGCTGAAAGTGCAAATTTGCTTGAAATGGGGAACCAGGGTCAGCCTGACCCAGCCTGATACCCAGAAACTCTAAGGTCTACATCAATCCAAAAAGGAGAACTCCCTTGTGTTGGGATAGACACAATAGGTCAGGACCAAAGAGTGTAATCTAAGCAATTGGATTTTTATGTTTAAAAATGAAAAACTTCGCTTACCAGCCCAGGGGGACTCAACCAGTGGGCCCCATAGCCAGCATCTGTACCTTTGACATGGTGGTTGGTAATGTTTCTTGTTTCCTTGTCAATGTCCAAAATAACAACGGCTGAGGGGTTAATTGAATTATGGTCAGTGAGGTATGACCAGTGATTCTATTGGCCAGAAATAGTTAACAACAAGTAACCACAATATGCTTCAGGATAAATGTGAGGCTAACTTAAGGTCCCCTCTAACTAGTGCAGCAGGCCCCTAGCAAGCCATGCTGAAACCGGTTGAGGCACAACCTACAGTGAATATGAATGTCAAAGGTGAAATCAAAAAGGGGTGAGGAATAGGTGAGTGTGGTAAACATAAGGATTGAATTTGAGGCATTTTATTTACACATTAGTGTAAAATATGAAGGTTGAATAAATACTAGCTATTTAAAATGTTTTGAAGTAAAACATAGGAAAAATATTAAAACCACCAAGCCAAACTAAAAGAAAGCAGGGATAAGGGAAGAAAAAGTAGAGGGGATGATTGCAGGGGCCTGGGATGCGTTCTGGAGATATGTCCACACAGAGGAACTACACCATAATCCATGTGCCATAATATTCTGCAGAGGTATGTTGTGATCAAATGTAAAAGTAGGTCCAGAACTCCTAATGGTGTGAAAACCATGCCCTGTGGAATATGTTCATGGTCACGAGGACAGACTTCAAAGCATCCCTGATGTGGGTGTCTATAACTTGAGCATGTGGAGGGAAATTATTAGCAAATAAAAGAGCTGTAGGTGGGAACGGCCTTGAGGACAACAAGGCCCTGAGGGCCCAAACTAGGCAGAGGCAGAATATGCGCACAGCTGGAATCTGAACCATATGAGATTAGTTATTGTCTTGTAGGGTGTTTGTTCATTTTATAAACAGTTTACCCCGCCTGAGAAAATGCCTGGAATGACTGAATTACCTAGCAGAGTGGGGGGGGGGGCCTATGTTTCAGAGCCTCAAGAAAGCATAGAAGGCCACCAGGAAAATTGCTCTGAATAGTAGGGGATCTGCAGGAGAGTCATGGGACTTGGAGATGTCGTACATGGTTTTTATATCAAAAAGAGGTTATAAAACTTCCCTAATGAAGATAAGGATGAAAAGTAATTGTGAACCACCTTACATGACAACTGATTTCTGGTGAAAATTCAAAGAAAATTAATATGTTATAAGCTGAGAGTTCCATTGGCAAACCATAGAACAGCAACAGTGATAAAAATGTCTTGAAATGTGTCTTATGAGCCTGTGCTGATGAAGGTCTGTGTGCCTTGAGGAATCCATGCCATTGCTCCATTGAGAAGGCCTAAAATGAAATATAAAGATCCAGGTTAAAGTACTGAATTGTCCCTGTTTCTCACACATAATTGTTCCTTAGAAAAAGCAAGGTGTGAGTGGATACAGGCTTCTAAAAAGTATTTCAGACAATGCATCTGCTATTGTATTATTTACGACTTCAATATGCCTAATATGCAATTCTAGGTCATAGGTAGCAGTAATAAGCCAAATGTTCCTAATAAAAGCATTGAGCAATTTGTCCCTGGTTTTATCATAATCAACCATCTGGACAACCGCCATGTTTTCACAATAGAAAGTAACCAACGAGGAAGCCCAAAATTTGGCCCATTCTCTAAGGACCACGAGAATATTTAGCAAATGAACAATAGCCAGTTGGAAATTAGTGAATCTAGGAACAGGGGCTGCATATATGTTGTTGTTTCAAACTACCCCTGCCCATGTTGTACAAGCGTCAATACAAAGAGAGCTACTCTGGTCTATGGCTACCTGAAAAATGTGGTAAAAAAGTTAAAAACAAATCAATATCATTAAAATTCTTTTGTGAGTTTAATTGTTTCCAGAATGTGAGTTTTCTCTGTATACACACAGTATTCTGTTAATAAAGATCCTTGCCAAACATTCAGCATATATTTCCTCCAGCTTAGTATTTTCAACAGATAACAGATTATTATCTAGATTAATGGTGATACCTAAACAGGTGAGGATTCTGTTGGGTGAGAAATGCTTATTTTTGTTCAAGGGTACCCCCAATTCAGTAAACAGGTTTGAGAGATTTTCAAAATGATCCACAGCATCATTTTTGTTGGAAACAATGATAAAATCGTCAATGTAGGCAAAATGCCTCAGTTTTCCTGCATCATAATGTATAGTATTGTTTCTGAAGTCATTTGAAAAGCTACACTGCCATGCATCCAGTCAAATGCCAACGCAACGTCGAGATAGTACGTACCACCCCATTGAATTGCAGATTTAAAAGCACCAACGATATCAATTTGATTCCTGAATGCTCTGGCAACATATATTTTTGAATGCATTAGCTCTCCTTAAGTGGCCCTGATTTTATCAAGGATGTTGTCGACTGTGGGAAACCGTCAAATGAACCTTTAGTTATTCATTTGACAGCATCATTCAAAGAGGCTCCTGTGGGATAAGACAAATTGAGTATGATCGTCCTCTTTTTACCAGCCTTCCATCTAGTAAGCAATGGAGAAGAGTGTAGATAAGGATAGTTAATATCCTTAAATGGTCCAATAATTGCTCCTAAGGATGTCTCTTTGCTGAAGCCTCAGGAAGTTGCAATGCTCAGTGGTGATTGGTGACAACTGTTTTATTGACCATAAGGTTCGTAAATTAGTCAAACTTTTCTCCAATTCTTTCAGTCACTATGCCCTGGTTCTCTGGAACTCCTTCCCCTTCCAAATAAGAAATAGCCCCTCTGTTGCATCTTTCAGGAAACTCCTCAAAACCCACCTCTTTAATTCTAGTTTCCCAACTTAGTGTCCTTCCCTCTTGGTCACACCCACAACTGCCGATTACTGACATTGAACGCCACTTGACTTTCCTTATGACAATGACTTTATCAGCGCACTGAGTTCCCCTTTGTGGGTAAGATATTGCGCCTGCAAAGCAGTAGATTAGATAAGATTAGAGATTAAATCTGAATTCTCAGATAGTGAAATAGTCCTTTGTCATGATAATCCACCAAGTGATGACGTCATGCGTCAATGTTCAAATCTGAGTGCACTGGAAATACGGTCGTACTTGTGATTAGGAATTCCAGTAGTACTAATGACAGAGGCCATTCTGATACATTCCCCATTTTCTATGCAATCTGGAGGTTTCCTATCAGGACCAATAAAAGTGTAGTTAAAAGGTTAATGAGCCAGAAAACCTTCCACCTTACTGGAGTCATTGCAGTCATGTATGACGGGGTCAAGTGTACTTCATAATGCATCAGGATTAGGTGTCAAGACGACAACAGGACGACAGAAAGTGATGAAACCAGACGTTTCGCTAACAGAAGCCATGGTATCAGGCTCGCATGATTGTGTCTCTTGCTGAGTAATAATCTAATCAATCAGCTGCTTCATATATTCAGCATAGGAAGTCCCACATAATTCATAAAATAACTGATCTTCAGGACATTCCTCAAACACCAAACTGGGGTCATGTTCCCCATTGCAGTCAGTATAGAATCTAATGGGGATGCATAGAAAGCCTACCTCAACACCCTGGCATTCCGTGAGTATAGCTGTATTCTGACACTTATTTGTATCCCAAAAATAATTTTTTTAAAGTTATTATCTTTGATATGTACACCGAGTGCCTGAAAAAAACATTTCAGTATCCACCCAGCACTGAGTTGTCAAACTAACGGTTAGTCTGGTTTCCGCCCACCATCTTGGGTACAACGCTTCCGTAGTTAGTTTAAGTACTGTCCATCTTCTATTATCACCCAAAACATGTTTTGCTTCTAAAGATTATTGTCATTCCAAAATATTTTTAAGTTTAATTCACAATATTTGATGTTATAATTTCAATAATAAATGTTTAAAATATTTTAAATACATAAAAAAAGCATATAAGTAATTAAAAAAATGATAATGACAGCTGGCAATGATGTCTTCAAGGCCATCGTGGCCGATACCAGTCCCTTTATTGTTAAAGGATGGCTGGTTCCCATCTAACTAACGGTACAAGTGTGTACATTACCTATTGCTCTTTTAGGTTGACCATAACTGGGACTGCCCTCGTGGTGAGGTCACACTTTCTTGACCAACCTCACATGATTATCCCCAACATGAGTAAAAATGCAATTATGGTTTAGAAATCACTAGAATATCAACTTGTATTTTGATCACCATGTAAATAATAATCAGTGCTAATTGAACACGAGGGGTGGACTATCCCCCAAACGAAACCATCACATTTGTTACCCAACACCAGGTCATTGGTGGCCCCAGTGGACTAAAATAATCATTATCACATGGAGAGTAATACATATTATCCCAACATGCATGCAAATTGTCTATGTAACACAGCTGTTGTAGATATTCATATAACAATTCATCACATGAATTACTATCAGTAAGATTACATACATGAAAAGGTTTATAAATATTTTTATTGTGAATAGCATTAGTCTTTGAAAACTCCTCCCCACTGTCTGTGTCCATGGCTAGGCTGTCCTGGAGGTGTGAGGGTCGTCCAGGTGGTCTGAGTAAGTCCCTAATTGTTCATTTATGTGTCCTTGGTCTTCGTTTTTTTCTTTGAAGCACTTGTGTTCTGTGTGATTTCTTACCTTGACCTGCCTATCACAAAATGAGAAAACATGCTTATCTTGTTCGTGCCTGGAATCATGGGAGCAAGACCCCTCATTGAAAAAATATGCACAATTTCTTATGTTGAGGTTGTTGATATGTCTGAGCTGTAACTATAGATATCTGTGAAGCGCTTAAATGATTAAGCGACTATTGGGTGGCGTCCTGCAACCCGAAATGTCCCTCCTCCAGGTCATGCATGGAAGTTGCCCATGAACCTCTAACAGCAGTCCATGGGAGTGAGGATGTAGCTAGTATGACCTGGAGGAGGGAATGTCTGGCTGTGGTCCTTCATGTGAGAGATATTTGATAACTGGCCCACAATCCACTGGGGATAGGTCAGGTCATCATAGGCGACCCTTTGTTTTCCTTGGGGCATGATAGCCATCATTGTTCCAGCGGAATTCCGGAGCAGTGTGAACTAAGTCTGCTGTATTGTATCTACCTGCCTTGTTATTAGAGTGCCTGCCTTGAAGGGATGCTTTGGCCTGACGTTTTCTGTGTGGAAGGAATGATGTATCCTTGGAATCCACTAACTAATGAAATAAAAACTAAAAAAACCTTAAGTTTTAAACTGTTTCCTTGTCAATGTCCAACATAACAATGGCTGATGGGTTAAGTCAATTGTGGTCAGTGAGGTATGACCAGTGATTTTATTGGCCAGAAGTAGTAAAGAACAAGTAACCATAATATGCTTCAGGATAAATGGAGTCTAACTTAAGGTCCCCTCCAACTGATGTATCAGGCCCCTAGCAAGCCTTTCTGAAACCATTTTACAGTAAAATTATGACAGGCTAACAACTTATATATTGTAAAATAGTTGATATATTCTCCAATCAGTTTCTAATTCATTTTTGCTAAAATTTCATTTTACTTTTAAATTTGACTTCATGTCGTTTTTACTTGAGATATGTACTTAACTAATCGGTGTTTTTAAATAAATGAACTTTGTGTTGACATTATATGAATATTGTCATGACTGTTCACCTTCACGTATACATCTTGTTATTTAACAAGCTTTTAAATTTTAAAGTTAGTATCAAACAATTGTCCATTTAGAATTGCTAAAATAGTAGATTGTTTTAAATTTTTTTTTTTAAATCTTTTTTCTTCTCACAAAAGACATTTATATCATCAACCTACATAGCATCCTGTAATTTGTAATTTATAAGGAACTTTTTACATACTTAGTCATTATCGCAAATACATGAACCAATGGAAGACAGGCATGATTCATTACATGAGACAAGACCCTAGTTTGACAGCTAAACTCTTATATAACTTCTCTCTGTTTCGTTTCCTTCTCTTAACTGTTGCATCCATAAGTTTGAACAACAATGGTTTTCTAATTTGTACTTACAAATACCCCCTTATATTTTGCCTGTGGGGCTATAAAATTTCCACACTGACCCAAAAAGCACATCATAGTAAATGTACTGTAAAGGTACTGTAATAGGGCATACGTCCATTGCTTTCACAAACATGTTGTTTCTTGGTGATGTGAGTGTGGAAAGTGCCTGGATAAAAGGTAACCCTTGAAGTCAGTATCTGGTGCTTGTAGCAGACTTTTGTCTTCCATTGCATAATGATAAACTCCATGTTTTTGTCATGTTTATCTAATCTGTATGAAGTGACTGGAGGAAAAAGGTATTTAGGTCTTTGCAATATACAGCAGGCCAATAAATATAAGTAAAATGAATCAATTTCAGATTCAATACACTACTGTTTATCATAAACAATCCACAGCTGAGAGCTGAAACCAACATTGAAGATTGGTCCACTGGTTTTTCAATCCCTGACCCCTGTTGCCCTTATATTTACTTGTTGGGATTATGAAAACTTGTAATCTGGCACTCTTTACCTCCACTAGAGAGATTTCTGACATGATTAGTATGTCCCACAGAGACAGTGAATTAACATATTGAACAATGATATGTTCATTAATTAATCTTACAGTCTGATCATAACATACTATCCAACATTTTCCACTTTTTCAAGTTTGGATCACAAGCAAATATTTTATGGATGAACTTAAATTGCAACTGATTCTTGTTACAGTCATGGGGCAAGCAATTACTGGCCGCTTTTAAGCTGCAACAGGAAAAGACAAAAACTTAACTTGACAAATTTATTTAACAATTAAAATAATGATAACAGTCAACTAGTAAGCTCTCAACAGTACACACAATGATACAATAATGAAACCAATCTGACCTGACCACTGTAACTGACAGCTAAGTTTGTCCAGCAATATGTCCTGTAGTCTGTCCAATGATCACTAACACACAGACATCTGTATCCTGTGATCTGTTAAATGTTGGGTAACACAGAATGTCCTTATCCTGTGATCCCTTTGATATCCAATCACACAAAATGTCTGTATAGAGATATTCTTAGAGTTTGTACAACTGTACTGTCCACTCCAAGATATGGATAATGTCCAAAATGCAGTAAATCTATTCTCTGTTACATGAATGCACAATATCCGAAGTATAACAAATCTATCCAGACAATGTATCCAGTTCACTCTAGTAAAGGTTCACAACAACACAAATAGTTTATATCTACTGGATATTAGTTCTAAGACACAGGTAGCCTTCCTTATATCCAGCGAATACTAATTTAACTTGTGGTCAGATGTACAGTCCTTATATATACTTATAGAAATTCTAGAATCCTATAGAACATAACAGCTGTCACCAGAGGCAGTGTGGAAGTTCTAGAACCTACAGGTAGCTTATAGGGTTTACCCAAATCTATTAATTAGCATCACTCAGGTTGGCCTGGATGGATTTCCCCCAGTCTATAAATAGATCAATTAACATCAGTACAACATAACACAAAATCAATAACTCTCTTAGTTTAAATGTTAATACATACATATAAAGCTTAGATTAAATAATGCACAGACACATTGCCCATATATGTAACACTTGCCCCCTAAAGAAAAGTGTTGGAGGTCAAGGGGTTGCATAAACTTTTCATTTTTTTCAACAAATATAAAACACAGGTAATAACTTTTTACAAAACATATTTATCTAAGTACAAAACACACATTCATACCGGTATAACCTTTACAAACTTACTAATCACAAGCATACAAATTACAATTTAGATACAGTTTCTGGACAGGGCGTATCTGTGCAGACACTTTATTATTTAACTTTCTAAAAGTTTTATTTATACACTGAATTCTTATCATTAACAGTGTTTCAGTTAATAGCCATCATAAGCTATGTTATACCTCTTTCAAAGTATGGCTTTACCATATTGAATTGACATATTTCGCTTAACTATCCGCTATCACAGTCTTGAAAAGTCCAATGGAGAGCTCCTAATCTCTTTATCACTAGGATTTGACCCTAGATCTCTGGCCAGTAGTTTGTTCATTTGGTCAGGTGATGACACTGAAACCTTGCACCTGGATTGAAAACATGTTTTTGTAATTTCCTATCATAAAACATCTTCATTTTTGACTGAGAATTTTTTAAAATTTGTTGCGCCAGCTCACAAGCCCTTTTCAACTTATCTCTAAACTTTGAGAGTAAATCTAACAGATTCAGGCTATCAGTGTTCTCAGATAACCATTTTTCTTTCAACAGCTTGAGAGGACCATGGACTGAATGGCCAAAGACCAATTCAAAGGGACTAAAGCCTAAAGACTCTTGAACTGCAAACAACAATAAGCTAATACCTTCACCCCAGTCTTTTTTCATTATCTATACAATGTGTCCTAATCATAAGCATTAGATTTGATCTGTTTGGCACCTAACTGAAATATGACCTGTTGAGATGCAAGGACATTTGGTGGCCTCCACTTTCGTATAAGCACACCATTTCTGGCACAATAGCCTACAGGGACCTTATCTAGCTCTACTGGTGGCAAGACCAACTTGAATAGAGGAGCTAATTCAGGGTCATTTCCCTGCTCTGAAATCAATTTTGATTTTGAAAGTGATTCGTCTGGACTATCTATTGTGTCTTGATTCTCAGAATTTATCCTAGCCTTAGGGTTAGTATCACTGGAATTCTGCACATCGTGGTCATAGTTTTTCAAGAATGTATCTGACAAATCTACTAACATTGGACTTTTCAATCTGTAGATTGTTTACAATCTTTTGGTTCTTCTTAGGCTTTTTAGCCATAGCTCGAGTCACAGCACAGTAGAGAAAAATACCAGGAATAACCTCGTCTAATTTCTCAGTGCTAACCAAAGTGATCGGCTTATAAGTAAGCTTAGGATCAGCAACCAACTTTCCATCTGGTCATTTCCCAATAACAAAGATACCCCTTTAATGGGTAAAGTGGGCCTGGTACCCACCACAACAGAACCAGTAACTAAGTCTGATACTAAGTTGACCTTATGTAAGTGAACGTTCACACAGCCTCCTTCAATACCTTTAGGAATAAAACTCTAACCAATAAAAGTGCTTACACCCAATGACAATACACCTTCTAAAAGCAAGGACTGAGTAGCCCCAGTGTCATTCATTATGTTAATGGGAACCTGGCTGGAACTACTTTCTTGGGATACAAAACCCTCAGAAACAAAAGGTTTGAACTCTTTCCTAATAATCTCAGACTTGTCTAAACCAGTTTAATTTTAGGCTTGACCCTTATCTGAACTCTTTCCTGGAGCCACATTTTCAGATTTCTTTCCTACTTCAGGATAAGACTTCTTTGTGGAACCAAAGGGTCTACTCTTGTTAAAAGCACATAGTCATCAGCATAAGCTGCCGCTTTTGCCAGATTCACAACTTTCTGTTCATCTATATAGGTTTTAATGTCATCACAAACACACCTTTTGAATTCTTCATTCAAAATAACTTGCCTGAGTTTTTTAAAGTCTGTACCTACTTCCCTAGAATTACACTATCTACCAAAGTACACTTCTTTCTCATGGGCAAATTCAACATGAGTTTGACTTTCTTGTTTATCATAATTTCTGAATTTTTGATAATATGCTTCTGGCTCCAACCCATATGTGTCAAAATAGCATTTTTGACACAGTTATAATCCACACATTCAGAAATTGGTAAAGAGGTATATGCCTCTTGGGCTTTCCCCTTCAAAACACTTTGCAGTCATAAAGGCCATCGGACTGTGAGCCATTTCAAGTTTTGAGCCATTCGTTCAAAGTGTTGAAAGTACTTATCAACTTCTGCTTCATTAAAAGGTGGTACCAGTCGCACATTTTTACCCAAATCAAATTTGGTAGCAATGGACTCTTCATGGGCAATTCTACAGGCATTGAGTTCTAAAGTTCTCATTTCTCTTTCATGTTTAAGTGCAAGCTCTCCTTTTCATTGTTAAGCTTCAAGCTCTTATTTTCATTGTTGAGCTTCAAGCTCTTCTTTTCTTTGTTGAGCTTGAGCTTTAAGCTCTTTAAGTCTTATCTCTCTCTTGATTTCTAATCGCCTTAGCTCAAATTGCCCAGAAGGTACCATTGGTAGAGGTACACTTCTAAACAGCTATCAGGTAAAACGTCTTTATCAACTAACTGTTCAACAATAAGTCTTTTAAGTTCATGTTTACATGCTGACCGTCTTACCTCTAACTGTAACTCTTCAGCTATTTGCATTAACATATCTTTTTTTAAAGTTTCTAGAACTTCCATAGATGGTGACTGTACAAACTCTTTAGCACTAGCCATTTTGAGCACTGTTGACTGTAACAAATTGTTAAATCAGATGAATTTTCAAAAAACTAATTGACTGGTTGATTCAAATGGTTGATCAAATGGTTGGATCAAATGGTTGGATCCTGGACGAGCCCATAATTTACCTGTTACAGTCATGGGACAAGCAAGGTAACAGTTATCAACCGCTTTTAAGTTGCAACAGGAAAAGACAAAAAGTTTAACTTAACAAATTTATTGGATACAACATTAGTAGGTTTACCATAGCTTTTGAAAGTCAGTGGTTATGTTTTTACTTGCAAAGATATTTCTCCCAGAAGCTCTATATGTCTCTGTAATAATAACTTCACAGAAGTATTTAGATTTCATCTCAGAATTATATGGGCTTTAGCATAAAAATGATAGACCTAAGTTAGGTAAAATTTCTGTAATGACTGTTTTTTGGTCATAGTTAATTGCTAATTACATAACTTTTAGACTCTCAATGGACTCTTGGACAGATTAGGCTGGGAAAGATATGCACTGACCCGCCACTAATTGCAAGAGTTTGTTTCTCTTGTTTATCCTCATTTGTAAGGTTACTTAAAAGTCACGAAAAATCCGTTCATAGGAAAACATTTTTTTCAATCACTTAATGTAAAATTTGCTCAGTCAGCACTTTTCCTTTTCCAAAATTTGCCATTATGTCAAATACGCCAAATTATTCTCAATATACTTATCACTTCTTCTGAAAAAGAATATGTCAGCAATTCCATCAAATTTAGCTAGAATAACACTTGGGGAGTGCAGATCATCGCCAAGCATCTCAGTTCCACCACTGGGTGTGGGAATCTTACCAAGCCACTGCCCCTTTATTGACTAAATAGTCTCCAATGATTTCACTTTACTGTATGTTTGCTCTCAATGGATTTGGTATCTTTTGTCTTCTCCTAATCCAAATTGGGTCGCTATGGCTCGTCTTCCTCCTGACCTGGTCTGCCGTTAACCATCTGCGTGTATGCGGCACCACACAAGTCAGAACTAGTTGTGTAGCAGTTTCTGGAACATGTTCCATTGCACTGAAATGTACTTTGAATCAGTTGACCAATACTCCAAATGCATTTTATACAACCCTCCTGACCCCTAAAATCTTCTAATTGCCTATCCTTTATTGAATGAATTGGTGCCTTGAGTAGTTGAGGCCGCAAGTCTAAGAGATAGAATGTGTTGTCTGCCAACAAAAAAGTGTATAACTGGTCAATCTTCTAAGTGGGTTTATGAGCCTCTCAAGGACCAAATGTCCCTTTTTCCAATCTAGTCTTCAATTCTCAGTTATTGAATATTTGTACATCTGAACAGAACCCTGTTCAATGTCCATCTAAAGTAAATGTATGGTCCACATTGATCACAACTATCAAAACAATGAAGAAATATCCCTGACAACTATAACATTCAATGCCAGAATTCTGAAGTTTCTTGATGAATGTGTTAGCTGTATATACTCACCACTGCATGAGAAAATCAAACACATGATGTAGACAGAAAGATAAGTTGGGTTGCATTACCAATGATTGAAAACACAGTTGCATATGATCAACAAAAAAGTCGTAATACATCTCTCAGCTTGGCCCAACAGGTCAGACTTTTTGTGAAAAGTGCACTTCTGGGTAACATAGTAAAATCTACTTGGATATATATATAGAGAGAGAGAGTGGACTATGAACTGCATCCAGTTTTTCAGAGAAAATATAGTGCAACGAGGAATTCAATGAATAATAAAGTGCTTAAAGTTTGTACTTACAAACATTTATAGAATGAAAGCCATCTTTGAATCTAAAACAAGGTTTAAAAAATTCGAAAAAATCCAGGCAAGGGGTAACAAGTGGGAACATAGACCCACGGGAGCAGGACATGGGTTCTCGATTTTGGACAGTATTCACTGAACCTCCTTATTTCAACAAACCCATAAAACTTAAGGACTCATTCCATTGTTTTATTATCTTCCGCAAACCAAAGGAGATTATGATATGTCTTCAATACATGCATGTGTGTCCATTCATATTTTTACATAAAACGTTATATCTCATTCATGATGATATCTTCACCAAATTTGCAGAAAATCTACTTCTTTTTTTGCCATGTGCAGAAGACAATTGTATGTGAATGCATACGATTCTTACTGAGTTATAGCCCATATTTGCCGAATTTGTGGCAAATATGAGGGGCCACGGTGGCAGAGTGGTAACACTCTCGCCTCCCACCTCTGAGGCCGGGGTTCGATTCCCGGCACGGTCTCAAGTGGGAAAGCTGGTAGTTGCTTACCATTGGTCGGCAGTTTACAGCACAGAACCCTGACGAACTGTATGTACTGGTTTCCTCTGCCCTTCCAAATACCCGTCGTGATATGACCTGTAGTGTTGAAAGCGACATGAAACCCCAAATAAATAAATAAGTAAATGTGGCAAATATGTTTCAGGACAGCATGGCTACAATTGTAACAAATACAGATATGGAAGTATGAAGTATTTATAAAGTACCAAACTGATACAGACATCACCTATGGCACTGATGTCCAAGAAGGGATAGTCAATTCAAAAAAGGAAGTCTATGTCCATGTTAGCGTCTGATAGGGCAGAAAGACTATGGTGGACAGTAGGTTAATCTAAGTAGGTAAGTCGTCAACTGTTGTCTAAATCCAGTAGTACTATCCTGGGTTCTGATGGATTGGGGAGGGGCTTGTTCCATTCAGTGGGAGCAGCTACTGCAAAATTGTGCATCCCCATGTGTTGTTTGGTTGAAGGAACTGAGACGCGATTGCCTCATGCGAGGTCACTATACATAATTAAAGGGGGAAATATGGGGGATAGCTAAAATTTATTGCCTTAGAAGTAAGGTTTGTATTTAAACAGTATGCGGTAATGGATGGGGAGTCTATGTAATTTGCACCTAACTCTTGTACCTAGGAGCCATCAAGCAGCCTTATCAGTGATTTATTTTATTGATTTGAAAATTGCCTTGGGAGGGAGTAGTATAAAGGCGTGCATTATAGCAATCCAAGGTTAACCTGAGGAGCCGTTTTGAGCTCCTAAATTTGGATTTCCCAATTAAAATTAATGGGGAGGTTAACCTGAGGAGCCGGAGGCTCCTGAGGTTAACCAGAAGTGCGCATGCGCGTGTAAAAGATTAGTGGAGTGCGCATGCGTTTTGTAAATGTTAGGGAGATGAGGTATTGCGCCTGCGCGTGTAAAAGATTAGTGGAGTGCGCATGCGTTTTGTAAATGTTAGGGAGATGAGGTTTTGCGCGTGTAAAAGATTGGGTGAGTGCGCATGCGTTTTGTAAAGATTAGATAAAATGAGATAAATTTGGAGGAAGGTAAGTATTTTGTAAAAGATGGATACGAAAGTGGAAATAGATATAGCTTATAAAGGTTTTGGAGAGCATGTATTAAGTATAAGAAGATATCGTTATGAAAATGGTAAAATAATTTGGAGTATGATAGAATGTCGTCACAAACTTTATGATAGATTATATGAGAGTATTGGTGAAATTAATGAATGGATAGAGAAGGGTTGTTGGGAAAATAAGTGGTTAAATGAGAATGTTTGTGTGGAAGTAGTGAAGTATAAAGGAGAGAGTCAAATTTATTTTAGAAATACGGATGAGAGTGTAATGTTGACTAAAACGCATTGGGAAAATTTAGTGCGTTTAATGGAAAAGTATGCGAAAACGTTAGGTTACGACAGGTATTTTGGAGTTTGAAAAGTATATAAAAGGACGTAAAATTTAGAGCGCGCATGCGCGTCGTAAAATTTAGAAAGAGAGGGACTGCGCATGCGCAACAAAAACTTTAATATAAAAAGACGTTATTTGAAAGGCGAAGGCATAATTGAAGAATGAATCCGTCGGATCATTTCACGCTTAAATCTTTAATTTTATTTATAGTTCAAGTTTTGGTGTTATTTCTTTTAATTGCGACCGCTCTTTGTAATTTATCGAGAGGAGTAGGGGAGAAAGATTTGTGGATTAGTATTCTTTCTTCCAGTACGGGTTATCTGCTGCCTAATCCCAAATTGGAACGAAAATCTTTGCAGAAATGAACAAACAATGTCCGTATTGCTCGAAAACGTTTTTGAAATCTTTTAATGAAAAAAGGCATGAAAAATTATGTTTAAAATTGCAGGGTAAGAGTAGGTTGCATTGTTATATTTGTGGTAAAGCTTTTGTGAATGTGCAAAAGAGGGTAAAACATGAGCTGACTTGTGTCAATGTAGGGGCGTATGTTGTGCAAGATGTAAAAAAATTTCAATGTAAGAAATGCAATCAAACTTTTGTTTCAAAGCAAAAAAGTGAGCAGCATATTTGTAAGGTGGAGCAAAACAGCATTAAAGATTTAGAATGTAAAAAATGTTTAAAGGCATTTTCGTCTGTTTTTAATAAAAAACGTCATGAAAAAGTATGTTTTGTAACTAAACCAAAAGTATCGATTGAAGCATATGTGGAGATGATGAAAAAAGACCTGGCAAAAGGATCAAGTAAAGCAAGTGAGGAGGAAAAAGGTCGTTCCGTGGTTAAACCAAAAGAATTAAATGAAGCATGTGAGAGAAAAAAACGTAAAAGATCTGAAGAAGAAATTTTACCTAAAAAGAGACAATGTGGTGAGTGTGATCAATTATTTGACGAGCGACGCGAGTTACATGTTCATAAAAATATGCAGCATGGTGGAGCTCTTCAAGACAGACCATGGCGTCAGGAGGCTCACTTAGACGAACCTCCTTGGGGTGAACCAGTGAGAGACGAGCCTTTAAGGCAAATTTATGAAGGAAATCAAAACGTCATATTAGCGGACGCAAAAATTGATAAAGGAAGAAAAGTGATTTACAATTTACCGACGAATAATTTTAGGGATGGTGTAGATGAAATTTGGTGGAAATTGGATGAGATTTTTACAGATCAAAACGGTGCTTTTAAAATCAATCTTTCTTTAGGACTTATTTTGAGGAATATGGAAACTGGAGAATACCGATATTTTGCTCCTCACGTAAACGATTCTTTGTTTCCCTCTCCTTTTCTAATTGGGAGTAGAAAATATTTGAGAATATTTCAAAATAAAATTCGACGTTTGGATCCTTTGGAATACATGAATAATTTAAGACCCAATAGTAAATGGAGGCCTTTTATGATTACAAATGTGAGATTTGACGTCACTCCGACGAATTTTCCTTTGGGAAAAGGTGTCTTACCCGATTATATTAAGCAAAAGCGAAGCATTGTGAGTATGGAAATGGATTCACACAACAGGTTGTATAAAGATGATCATTGTTTTTTTCGCTGTTTGGCTTATCATCGAAATCGAGTTCAGGAGAAAGAAAGTTTATTACAAATGTGGGAAGAATTTTCTGGGAAAAAGTCTGTAGAATTAGCAGATATGCCAGACTTGGAAAAGTGTTTTCGTTTAAATTTACACGTGTACGAATTGCAGCCGGATGAAACGGTAATTCCTTTATTCATTTCTCAGTTTCCTTTTGAAAATGACATGTATTTAAACCGTTACAAAAATCATTTAAGTTATATAAAAGACTTTCATAGTTATGCTAGAAAATTCACTTGTGTGGCCTGTCAAAAGATGTTTCATAAGGCTTTTCAGTGGAAAAGACACATGAAACAATGCAAAGGGTTAACTAAGTGGGAATATCCGGGTACATTTTATGCGCCTTCAGAAACTATGTTTGACCAAATAAAAAGTGTTGGAATTCCCGTGGAAGATACCTTTTTCCCTTGGTTTATTGTTTACGATTTTGAAGTCATTTTACAAAAAGAAGTTTGTCGAGTATCAGATAAATTAAAATGGGAAGCCCGTCATGTTCCCATCAGTGTTAGTGTTTGTAGCAATGTGGAAGGTTTTAGGGAACCTAGGTGTTTTGTAGGAGATGATTTGAAAGAGTTGTTGAAAGATAGTGTGGTGATCGGTATGTGACCAAAACCGGTGTATGGCGGTGCGTCGGTGAATTTGGCGGTTTCGCGCTCACCAGCTTGGATTTCTCCACTTTAAAAGGCGTCATATCGCCTTTTAAGCATTATTTTATATATATTTGTTGATAAATTAATCATATTTTACCTTATATTTGCTTTATATCCTCGTATTTTCACATTTTTAAGTGTAATCTATATCCAATATGGCGGTGACCTAGTTATGGGCGCTCGCTAAACCTCGTTTCGTCACGAATTCGTGACGTCATTTTAATTTCGTGACGTCAATTTTACGTCATTTGACGGTGTTTACCGGCGATTCCTATATAAGGAACGTCGTTTCAGGTGAAAAGGTGTGTGTGGAAGTGAGAGCCTAATATAATTGGTTGGAACCAAAGGAAACCTACACTGATAGGGTAATTATAGTAGAGCACCTGCAAGACTCATTCATGCTTGTAGTAACATCTCTTTATTAGGAAATTATTGTACCAAGTATTTATTTAGGGAGGTATTTTGAATTAAATTATTATAATGTCCATGTATTTATTTAGGGAGGTACTTCGAATGTAATGATTGCCATGTAAATTATATTTTATCTGTTGAATGAATATGAAATAAAAATAATATTGTGACTATTTTATGCTGTTTTGGATTTAAATTCAACTAACCTTCTTGGAAACATTAGATATTGGGCCAAAAGTGATACCAAGCCTCATTTATGAATGAGCCCGATATTTGAACCGATAAAGAATTTGGGACTTTTGGTATTTTGAACACAACGCGAAACTTGGCACACAAACGGTAACCCAAACACTGGGACGCTACAGATATTTTATGGTGCCGTGACCAGGATTGGTTAATTTATATTTGGTACAGTAATTTCTTATGTAGTAATTTCTTATGTTTTGTGTCCATTTTTTTTTTAGTCCAAATATATGTCCAATATGTCAAACCCAAAGCACAATCATAGCTGGATTCAAACTGTTCAAGATTGGTTGCCAAGATGGCCCAAAAGGAACAGAGCTCCAGATAATGATAAAGCCATATCAGACTCTGAGGTGCAAATCAATAAAATTCCTCCAAGGTTTCAAAGGCCCACTGAGGCATGTACAGCTCCACCATCCCTGAGTGGAGAAGATTTCCATATTCCTGGTCATGCTGGAGACCCAGCCGTGAATCAGAGTGATGATTTCTATGATTTACACAATCATGTTGATGCTCGTTTATGTCAGTCAACTCCAAAAACATTGCCCAAAGCAATTGTTTCTGAGAGGCCAATTGACAATAGACTAGCAAACAACAAACCATATTGTGAAAATAGAAACAATCACAATTTGAGTCCAAATGCACAAGTCTGGATTCCCCAGAATGACCGAGAATATGATCACAGTGCAGGTGATTTTGAGGAACATGTTACTAGAAAGTCACAGTTCAATCAAAATACCGGCAATCATAGACCACATAGAATCGAAAAACAAACAGGGCAAAATAATCAGGTCAACCACCATGAACATTTCTATAAACCTAGTGGCAGAGATTTTTATCGTGCCAATGGCAACAGAAATAGAAAGCAAAGGGATCCCGACAAATTTGATGGGCATTCAATAGAATGGGCAGATTATTTACACCATTTTGAAATGGTAGCTAGTTGGAATGGGTGGTCACAACAAGAAAAGGCCATGCAACTTGCAATTAGCATGCAAGGCGAGGCACGCCGAGTACTTAGTGACATCTCGTATGTACCTTTGGACAATTATGAAGCTCTGGTTCATGAACTTTCTAATAGGTTCAATCCCATTGAGAAAGAGTCAGCTTTTAGAGCAGAGTTTAGAAATAGGATCAGAAAAGAATCTGAATCACCAATGCAATTTGGTTACTCCCTGAAAAGATTGGCAGTGAAAGCTTTTCCAAATATAAACATGGAAGCTCAGGAGCAATGGGTACTTGATCAGTTTATAAATGGATTGGGCAACATTGAAATACGGAAGCATGTCCAATTTGCACACCCTGCAAATTTGCATGAAGCTATTTCATTGGCCACTGAATTTGAAAGTTTTGAGCAGAATTCCCACAGGAAATTTTCCAAACCAGTGAATTCCAAAGTAATGGCTATTGGAAATAGTGAGTTGCAAAGCACTGAATTTCAAAATCTTTGCAAGAAACTTGATAAAACAGCTTCTGAGATAGAGAAAATTCAGGTTGAATTGAAGAATCTCAAACAAAACAATCAGGACAAACCACAAGGTTCAAACAAAATGGGCAATAAGAAAGTGATCGAGTGTTATAGATGCCATGAAAAAGGACATTACTCTAGAGAATGTCCACAAAATCCAGCAGCTAAGGCTAGTAAAGCTGGAACATCTCCCAAAGCAAAGTTAAACTAGATGTAGCTGAGAATGACAAGGCCGAATTCTCAGCTAACAAAAATGAAAGGCCAATTGAGGGAAAAATTGAAATGATAAATTCGTCATGTTGGTATGTGGATGGCAGTGTCATGGGAATTCAAACAGAATTTTTAGTTGACACTGGATCCACATACACAATTGTGGATTCTATATTCTATGAGAATATTCCTGAAAATATGAAACCACCATTGGAACAAATCAATTTGATATTGAAAAATGCCAGTGGGGAGGTCATGGATGTATTAGGTCAAACAAACATGGATCTTGAGGTCAAAGGTCAGGTGTTTAACGTCCCTGTGAAAGTTGTATCTTTAGGTGATAAGAGTACAATTTTGGGATTGGATTTTATGGAAGGTCAAAACTGTATCTTGAACTTACACAAGGGTACCATGAAATTGAATGGTCGTACCTTTGGTATGAAAAGAAAAGGTGAAATACAATTGGCCTACATACATTCAGAAACGAGTTTTCATATACCCCCAAGACATGAAATGGTCATAGAAGGAGTATTGAAAGACAAACAATTGACTGCAAACTTAAATGAAGGTTTAATTGAATCAAATACTTACCTTACAAATGACACTGGTCTACTAGTTGCAAGGTCACTGGTAAATTTGAAACAAAATACTGTACCTGTGAGAGTAGCTAATGTAAGCGACCAAATTGTCAAAATCAAGAAAGGTACCAGACTTGCCAAACTTGAATCAGTAAAGGAAGTTTGCAATTTTGATAAAGGTGAATCAAAACAAAATGACGAACACATTGCATATGTGAACAAGATTGAACATAGTAAGTTAGGTGACTTACCTGAACATTTGAAACCACTGGTTGAGAAAACAAGTGATTCACTTTCTCCAACTGAACATGACGAGGTCACACAGTTACTATACAAGTATCAGGACATTTTTAAAAGTCCTGAAGGTAGACTTGGTAGAACTGACTTGGTAAAACATCGACTTGACACTGGTAATGCTATACCCATTAAACAACGTCCACGCCGCTTACCAATGGCACAACAAGACGTAGTTGACAAAGAACTTGATAAAATGGAGGCCGAGGGAATAATTGAACCTAGTGATAGTCCCTGGTCTTCTCCTTTGGTTATTGTCAAAAAGAAAACAGGAGACATAAGGGTATGTGTAGATTACAGGGCCTTAAATGAGGTATTAAGGAAATCTGCAGTGCCTTTACCAAAGATTTCAGAATGCTTAGATTCCTTATCTGGGTCAAAGTACTTCTGTACATTAGACTTAGCCCAAGGATACTATCAAGTAGCAATGCATCCAGAAGATAAATGCAAAACTGCATTTACTTCTAGAAGGGGTTTGAGACAATTTACGGTAATGCCGTTCGGTCTGTCAAATGCTCCTGGAACATTTCAGTCCCTAATGGAATTAGTTCTGAGTGGGTTACAGTGGTCTAAAGCTGTCCTTTATTTAGATGATATTATAACCTATGGGAAAACTTTTGAAGAAACAAAGGACAATCTGGAATGTGTATTTCAAAGATTAAGACAAGCAGGGTTGATACTAAAACCTTCAAAATGCAACCTGTTTCAACTATCAGTTGAATTTCTAGGGCATATTGTATCCAGTGAGGGAGTATCTTGTGATCCAAAGAAACTTGAGGCTATTAGAGAGTGGCCAAGGCCTACTTCAGTCAAACAAGTGAGATCATTTTTGGGCCTCGCTTCTTACTATAGGAAATTTTTGAAATCATTCTCAACCATTGCATCACCATTACATGCTCTTACCAAAAAGAATGTCAAATTTGCATGGGATGAAAACTGTGAACTGGCTTTTCAAACCCTGAAAGAAAAATTGAGTAGTGACCCAGTGGTTTTGTCCTATCCCAACAATGAAGGTACATTTGTGCTTGACACTGATGCCAGTTTGTGTGGAATAGGCGGAGTACTATCTCAAGTTCAGGAAAATGGTCAAGAAAAGGTCATAAGTTTTGTTAGTAACACCTTGAGTAAAACTCAACAGAACTATTGTACTACCATGCGTGAACTTTTGGCGGCAGTTGTATTTATCAAACATTTTCACCATTACTTGTGGGGAAGAAAGTTCATTCTGAGAACTGACCATGCTTCGCTGAAGTGGTTAGTTAATTTTAAGGAACCGGAAGGTATGCTAGCCAGGTGGTTATCAGTACTTTGTTCCTATGATTTTGAAACACAACATCGTAAGGGAGTGGCACATGTAAATGCTGACAGTCTTTCTAGACAACCACCACGCAAGTGTAAACGTGATGATTGTGAAGATTGTGCATTAGTGAGCACTCAATGTGTGTGTGTTGTAACCAGAGCTCAGGCTAAAAACCAAGAAGGTCAAGGTCAAGTAGAGACTCAGTTCGATAAGGTCAAAGAACCTGATAATTCAGAAACTAAGTCCAAGACCAAATTAAATAATGATGTTCAAAGTTCTAGTTTAGATGACAGTGAACTTGCTTCAAATGTAATGGGAAAAACCTTGATCAGTAGTCCTACTAGCATTGCGACTAGTAGTGAAAATAGTGAGGTCAATTCACAAGCTACTGTTAATAGGTCAACCATGAAAAACAAGATTAAATGCAACTGGGCTGATACTTGGTCAAATGAGCAGTTGAAGAATGGTCAATCAGAAGATCAAAATATTTCACGTGTTATTAGGTTCAAACTTGAAGGTCAAGGTCAACCTGATAACAGTGTGTTGAGTACTGAAAGTCCTGAGGTCAAAATTTTGTGTAGTCAATGGCCTATGCTAGAAATACAACATGGCATGTTGTACAGGAAATGGGAGTCCGAGGGGCCTCATGCCAAACCTGTACTGCAATTTGTGGTTCCTAGTCTAATGAGGCAAGAGATATTGACACATCTTCATAACCATAGGACATCAGGTCATTTGGGGATCAGTAAAACACTAGGTAAAATAAAACAAAGATTTTATTGGCCGGGCTTTAAGAAGGATATTATCCGCTGGTGTCAAAAATGCAAAGTGTGTAACAGTCATAAAGCTGGTCACATGCCAAAAAAAAGCACCAATGAAGCAAGATTTTATCTCAGCTCCAATGGACAAAATAGCATGTGACATCATGGGTCCGTTACCTGAAACAGAAAGAAAAAACATATACATACTAGTAGTATCTGATTATTACACAAAGTATGTAGAAGCATATGCACTCCCAGATCAAACAGCTCAAACAGTTGCTGACTGTTTGGTGACGGAGTGGATATGCAGATTTGGTGTGCCATTACAGATTTTGTCAGACCAAGGTAGAAACTTTGAGTCTGGTTTGTTTCAAGAAGTATGCAAGTTGCTGGATATGAAAAAAATCCGTACTTCACGCTATCGTCCACAAACAGATGGTTTGGTTGAACGATACAATCGGACGTTGAAGTCAATGCTTAAATCATTTTGTCAGGTTGAAAAATCTGATTGGGACCATCATTTACCGTACGTGATGATGGCATATAGGGCAACTATTCAGGAAAGTACTAAATGTACACCGAATTTGTTAATGTTTGGAAGGGAAACCAGACTTCCTGTCGACATAGTATATGGGGCAACTAACACTGAAATGTGGCCAAGTTGTCCCATAGATTATGTTGAATGGGTCAGACAAAGTATGTCTAATGCCTTTGGAAAGGTCAAAGAGTCGGTCAAGGCCAACGCTTTACGTCAAAAACGTGCCTATGATCGTAATTCCGCAATGAGAACCTTTAAGGTAGGGGAATGGGTTTGGGTCTACCACCTTCCAAGTGACAAACAAAAATTTGGTCAAGGATGGAAAGGGCCATTCTTGGTAGTTGATAAAATAGGGGACTTAAATTATCGTGTCCAAGAACATAAACTTTCTAGAAAAGTTACATTGCATGTAGATCATATTAAAAGATATGAAGGCGAAACCCCAGAATCATGGGTAGTTCCTAGTCTCATTCATTCAGATAAGGAAACACAAACTGAGTAAACTCACAAGTATAAATAGTGTACATAAGTGAAATTATGTAAAAAGTGTAAATATGTTACATAATTGATGCTTATGTCTGACATAAAATACTTAGTGGTGTTTATTATTTTTTTTTAGGAAAAATGAATGAAGAAAACATTCTGGAAGAGATACTCAAAGATGCAGCAGACCTAGTCTGGCCGGAAAATGATAATTTGGAGGAGGGAGAAGTCTTAGATGACTTGATTCAATTTCCAGACAAGCCCGTGATAAAGTGCCCGGTACCAGCATGCCAGAGCAAAAAGTTCACCAACGCTTTCACATTACGCAGGCACTGGGCAGAAGTGCACCGTGAGGAGGTGTCTTTACTGCAGTGTGAAAGTTGCACCCAAGTCTTTAAGAGAATGTCAGACCTCAAGAAGCATGGTGCACGCAAACATAACAATAACCAAATCAAGGGAGACCAAGTGATGAGGAAGAATAAATATTACATAAATCCCAAATCTGTGACCCCTCCAGAGGGATGTGAGACGGCAGTAAGCAAGGTGAGGACAGGGCCTGTGGAGAGTCAGATGCCACTTCAGACCTCGCAGCTGAGAAACGTACCAACCTGTGCACCCAAAACAGCACCCAGAAAGCCAATCAACCTGGAGGAAAGGATTATGGATGGAACAATTGAAACTTCTAGAGACTTGATCGTTAGAAAAGTGTTGGAGGCTAAAGAGAAAGTGAAGTTCTGGAGTAAAGTTGAGGCACAAGCAAAACAGGCACTACAAAAATTTGATGAGGAAAAGAGACAGGCTTCTATACAGGACTTGAAAAGGAAATTACAGGAGGAACGAGACATCAGAAGAGACTGTGAGGCAAAGATGAGGCGTCTGCAAGAGAAGTCAAGGATCCATCGTCAGATGAACTTTCTAGATTATGTTAACCATGATTTTTGAAAGCAATTAAAGCATGATTTTTTTTTTTTGAACTGAGCCAAATTTTTGGTAGGGTAATTTTCTAAATTACTAAAGTCGGGTTCATTCAACATACATAAATTATAAATAGTAAATTGAAACATTTAAGTAACTCTTCATATCTTTCTGAATTTTGAAACATAATTTCAATTAACTTTAAAGAATGTCAATATAGATACATTTTATGCTTATTGCTTCCACTGTGTATGTATTATATGGCTGTTTTAGTCACTGGCGACCTTTTCAGGTCACATTAACAGTTACCTAGGTAGTTTTAAAATGACTGATTTTAATATCTGGATATTTCAATGTGTATGTTTATTGTATGTTTACTGGCTATTTTAGTTAATTGACTTAGTTATGATCTTTTTAGGTCATATTATTACTTTACTTATGTAAAGAGTACTTGAAGAGTATTCGACTCTTGTGTTGAAGTTAATGATATTAATGTATGTGTAAATATATATAAATGCTTTTCACTATTATGTATTTCAGTATATGAGTCTAGTCTCTTATCAATATTAGAATGTGTTTTTATCAGTATTAGAATGTGTTTATAGCTTATGAGTCTAGTCTGTTATCAGTATTAGGTTGTGTTTATAACTTATGAGTCTAGTCTTTTATTTGTTATCAGTATTAGAATGTGTTTATAGCTTATGAGTCTATAGTCTTTATCATATTAGGCTGTGTTTAACTTATGAGTCTAGCCTCTTGGCAGTATTATACTGTGTTTTAAGCTTTTCAGTTTAATCTTTAGCAGCTTTATTTCTGTATTAAACTTTGTGTAGCTTAAGATTTTTTTTTTATAAGTATACATATTATGGGGACATAACATATTTTTAAGTGGGGGGGTAGTGTGGTGATCGGTATGTGACCAAAACCGGTGTATGGCAGTGCGTCGGTGAATTTGGCGGTTTCGCGCTCACCAGCTTGGATTTCTCCACTTTAAAAGGCGTCATATCGCCTTTTAAGCATTATTTTATATATATTTGTTGATAAATTAATCATATTTTACCTTATATTTGCTTTATATCCTCGTATTTTCACATTTTTAAGTGTAATCTATATCCAATATGGCGGTGACCTAGTTATGGGCGCTCGCTAAACCTCGTTTCGTCACGAATTCGTGACGTCATTTTAATTTCGTGACGTCAATTTTACGTCATTTGACGGTGTTTACCGGCGATTCCTATATAAGGAATGTCGTTTCAGGTGAAAAGGTGTGTGTGGAAGTGAGAGCCTAATATAATTGGTTGGAACCAAAGGAAACCTACACTGATAGGGTAATTATAGTAGAGCACCTGCAAGACTCATTCATGCTTGTAGTAACATCTCTTTATTAGGAAATTATTGTACCAAGTATTTATTTAGGGAGGTATTTTGAATTAAATTATTATAATGTCCATGTATTTATTTAGGGAGGTACTTCGAATGCAATGATTGCCATGTAAATTATATTTTATCTGTTGAATGAATATGAAATAAAAATAATATTGTGATTATTTTATGCTGTTTTGGATTTAAATTCAACTAACCTTCTTGGAAACATTAGATATTGGGCCAAAAGTGATACCAAGCCTCATTTATGAATGAGCCCGATATTTGAACCGATAAAGAATTTGGGACTTTTGGTATTTTGAACACAACGCGAAACTTGGCACACAAACGGTAACCCAAACACTGGGACGCTACAATATGTTAAACTATATGACGGAGATAGGTCAAGAAATCTGTCATTTAGCTCATTTTAAATGGGGTCACATTTTGGAGCAAATTAAGGAAGTGTCCATCAGGGAAAAATTTGAAACTTATTTGCAGGAAATTCCCGTTTTGGGGTTTAATTCGGGGAAATATGACATGAACTTAATGAAAACAGAAATTGTACAACTTTTAGAACTCGAAAAGAAAAGTCATTATTTTGTGATAAAGAAAAACAACAGTTATATGTGTTTGAGTGATAAAAATTTTCGCTTTTTAGACATTTCAAACTTTTTAGCTCCAGGTTGTAGCTACTCTAAGTTTCTGAAAGCTTTTCAAATACGAGAAAGTAAATTTTATTTTCCTTATGAATGGTTTGATGATAAAGCCAAACTGAATTGGACGCATTTACCTGCACCCGAAGCTTTTTACTCTAGTTTAAAAGTTGAAAATACTTTGGGTAAAACGAAAGGGGACATTGAAAAAAATTACGCTTTTATTCAGAAAGTCTGGGAAGAAGAAAATATGCATACTTTTCAAGACTTTTTAATATATTACAACAATTTGGATGTGGGACCCTTTGTCAAAGCTGTTGAAAAAATGCACGGGTTTTATAGAGATAATGGTATTGATTATTTAAAAGACACTATTTCTGTACGCGGCATTGCTAGAAAAATGATGTTTCAGCACTCTAAAGATGTTTTATTTTTACTCTGTGGACAAAAAGATCAAGATTTGTACAAAACGGTGAAAAAAAACATCATTGGTGGAGCATCCATTATATTTTGTCGACATCATAAAGTGAACGAAACTCTCATTCGTGGAAAAAAGGTGTGTAAAAATATTATTGGTTATGACTGCAACGCCCTGTATTTGTGGGCCTTATCACAACCTATGCCAACCGGTTGTTTTGTGAGAAGACATTTTCCTGATTTTAACCCGGAAGTATCCCATAAATATTTGGATATGTACGTCTGGTTGGATCATTTAGCCGATGTGGGAAAAGTTAAGATTGAACACAAATTAAATACGGGGAGAGAAAAGAGAATAGGTAAATATTTTTGTGATGGTTTTGATAGTGAAAACAATGTAGTGTATGAAATGGATGGCTGTTTTTTTCACGGACACAGGTGTTATTTGACTGAAAACGCTTGGAAATCGAGACCTAAGTTAATGCAAAAACGTGAAAAAAAAACAAGAGAAAAAGAACAATATTTAAAAATAAGCGGTTATAGAGTGGAAAAAATAAGGGAATGCGAATATATAAAGCATTTAAGACCTTATTTAAATTATGACAGATATTTACCTTCTTACTATCGAAAGCACAAAGGGTCACTGAGTGTTGAAACAATATTGAAAGATGTTCAGGAAGGATCTTTGTTTGGCATGGTGGAAGTGGATGTGAGAGTACCCGATGATTTATATGATTATTTTAGTGAAATGTCACCTTTATTTTGCACCTGTTTGATTCCTTTTGATGCCATGGGAAAATATACTCAGAAGCAAATTGAGGAATCAAATTTAGGAAAACATCCTCGCAAATTATTGGTGGGTGGTATGAAAGCCAAAAGGCTTTTGTTATTAACCCCTTTATTGAAATGGTATTTAGACCATGGTTTGCAAGTTACCTACGTCTATCAGGTCATTGAATTTTCACCGGTTTCTTGTTTTAAGCAATTTCATGATAAAGTGAGCGATGCTCGAAGAGCTGGTGATGTTCACGAGGATCAGAGTATTATAGCGGATACCATGAAATTAATTGGAAACAGTGGATTTGGATCTATGATTATGGATCAGGAAAAACATCAAAAAGTCATTTATGTGAAAGGAGATAAAGACATTCAGATGAAAGTCAATGATCCACATTTTAAGAAACTGACAGAATTTTCAGAAGACTTTTGTGAAGTGGAAATGAGCAAATCGAAGCAGATTTTGAACTTACCCATTCAAATCGGTTACAGTATTTTGCAGTATGCAAAACTGAAAATGTTGGAATGGTATTACGACTGTTTAGATTATTACGTGGAAAGAAGTGATTTTGAGTATATTGAAATGGATACGGACAGTGCGTATTTTGCCATGTCTGAAAAAGCACTGGTTGACATTGTAAAACCGCATTTAAAAGAGGAGTTTTTGCAAAAGATATTTAAATCTTGTCATTTAAAAGAAGTCATTCCTAATCCTTACTGGTTTCCCAGGGAATGTTGTGAAAAACATAAAGCTTACGATAAGCGACAAGCTGGTTTATTTAAAATTGAAAAGGATCACGGTCAAGAAATGGTAGCTCTTTGTTCTAAAACTTACGTCTTAGAAGACAAAGATGGATTTTGTAAAACTGCTTTGAAAGGGTTGAATAAGGGTGACATTGGAAATCCTTTGAAAAAGTGCAAAGAAGTTTTATATACCGGAAAAACTGATGTGGGAATAAATAAAGGTTTTCGTGTGAGAGACCACACTTTATTTACTTACGAGCAAATGCGAGCCGGCATTGGAAATTTTTATTGCAAAAGAGAATTGGTGGATGATATTCACACCAAGCCCTTAGATATAGTTTTATGTCCCTGGGAAGAACAGCAGTGCACAGAAATTACAGACGATATTTTATCTCCTGTTTATCCTTTTCATTTCAGAGTGGGAACTCAAAATTTTCCAAATATTTATCTTTATTGTCAAACTTTAAAACGTTTATCTGTTTTTGATCAGCTTTATTTAGTTAAGTTAATTTTAAAAAAAAGATGGGTAGCAGATGAAAATTTTAAAGACTGTTTAAAACGACAAAAAAATCAAACTTTTGTGTGGGTGGACGAAGACTTATTTTGGGGATGTGGATTAAGCAAAGTTTTATTTAAGGTCACCGAGTTAAAGCACATGCCTGGAGCCAATCAATGGGGAGAACTTTTAAGTGAATTACTTTCTGTATAAATAAAGGGCTTTTTTAAAAAATTGAGTTATTTTTAATTTGTGTTTCACAGAGCAACATGATTTTATTTCACGTTCCTTCCACCTTTATTTTATCGGGTGCGAGCGGTTCTGGAAAGACCACCTGGCTGCGCACTTTAATCAGACATAAAAATGAAATGTTTGATTCTCCCCCTACCAAAATCTTATATTTTTACGGCATTTGGCAGCCTACGTTTGGGCAAATGGAAAAGGAAGGAGTTGAATTTTTTCAAGGTCTTCCAACTCAAGACATTGTAAATTTAGATGGACAACACTGTATGGTTATTTTGGATGATTTACAGCAGCAAGCTGTAAACAGTGAATTTGTGGAAAAACTGTTTACTCAAGGAAGTCATCATAAAAATTTGTCTGTCTTTTACTTAACACAAAATCTGTTTCGTCAAGGTAAAAATGCGCGCAATATTACTTTAAACGCGCATTATGTGGTTTGCTTTAGAAATCCCAGAGACATAGGACAAATGACGTCTTTTGGTAGACAACTAGGTCAGACGGAATTGTTAAAAGAAGCTTACGCAGATGCCACTTCAAAACCTTACGGCTATTTGGTGGTGGATTTAAATCCTCATAGCGACGAGACTTATCGCTTTAGAACTTGTATTTTTCCCGATGAAGATACTCTTGTGTATCAAGCTTGTTAATCCCGAAATGTATAAAAGGTGACATTTTTGAAAATTGGATTTAGTATTTTTTTAGGAAAGCATGGAGCAACATGTCTCACTCGAAAAAATTGGAAAATTTTGTTAAATTTTTGGTGGATGTAAAAACCAAAAAGCAAGCTCAAGCTCTTTTGCACACTTTAACTCCGGCTCAAAATTTAGTCGTTAGAGAAATTATTTACAACGTTTCACGACGATATCCCAATCGTTATAAAAGACTTGCTAAAAAAGTTAATAAACCTTTAAGCATTCATTTTTTAAAAAAATACTGGGAGCAATTGTGGAAATTTTTGCAAGACCACTCAGCTTTTATTTTAGAGCATCTCAATGAAGAAACTCATATTAATACCGTATGAAAAATATTGTCGATTATTTTCATGTTCCGATGAAGAGCAGCCCATGGAAACTTGTGAAAAAGTCGACAAAAAGTTAAGTGATGAAGATATTTTATCTTTACTTCCTGAAAAACTTAGAGAGAAAGGTAAACAATTTCTACATTTTTTAAAAAATGTACCTTCCATAGATTGGGATGAGAAAGGAAGGGTCATCATAGACGGAAACATTTTAAATTTTTCACACATCACTGATTTTTTAAAAGATACCTTGCAACCCGGAAAACCTGTTGAACATTTAGAAACGTGGTACGAAAAACTGTCTGATTCAGTTCCCTTGACGTTAGTACATGCCCAAAGACGACCTTATGTTATAAAAGGCAGAAATTTGGAAAAAGCAAACATTCAAAAAGGTTCTGGAGATCAAAAAGAACAGGCTGAAAGAAATTTGAAAGATCATTCTTCTCAAGAACCTTCTCGAGAACCTTCTCAAGAACCTTCTCGAGAACCTGTTCAAAAAGCTGTTCAAGAAGCCGTTCAAGAAGCCGTTCAAGCACCTATTCAAAAAACTTCTCAAACACAAAATTCACCACAAAATAGTTCTCCCATTCAACCCATTGTAATTCCTCCGGGAATTCCAAATAAATCTCCTAAAAAAGTCAATTTTAAAATGAAATGGCAGACACTGAGTATTTAGAATCTCTGTATTACGACCCCGAAAAACCGGGGTCGTTTAGTGGCATTCAAAAACTTATGAAACAAATTAGAAAAGACGGGAAAAAAATTAGTAGAAAACAGTTGAAAGATTGGTTAGCTAAACAAGATACTTATACGTCTCTAAGAGGTTTAAAACGGAAATTGAAACGTGCCCGAGTTTTTGTCTACGGGAAAAATAAGCAATGGGATGTGGATACGGGAAATTATGCCAAATGGATAAAAGAAAACGAAGGGGTGGGTTATTTTTTACTTTGCATCGATATTTTTACCCGTTATGTGTGGACTAGACCTCTCAAAACTTTGCAGGGAAAAGAAATGGAAAAAGTTTTAGAAGATTTATTCGAAGAAGTTCAACCGGAAATTTTCAGAACCGATGGAGGATCAGAATTTAACAATAAATGGGTGAAATCACTTTTAAAAAATCAAAATATAAAACACGTGGTGACGCTTAACGAAACCAAAGCTAATTACGCAGAAAGGGCTATTAAAACCATTAAAATGAAATTGAGTAAATACATGTACAACGAGCAAACAAGGGAGTGGGCTAAAGCTTTGGCAGACATTACGTCCAGCTACAATGAAACGTATCATCGAAGTATTGGAATGTCCCCCGCCAAAGCAATGACCATGTCGGATGAAGATTTATGGGTGAAACAATATTTGGAAGAAAAAGGAATGCGTTTGAAAAAGAAACCTTCCCGTTCAACTCCCTACAAATTTAAAATTGGGGACCAAGTCAAATTAAGCTTTTTAAAAAGACCTTTTGAAAGAGCGTACGATCAGACCTTTACGGGGGAAGTGTTTCACATCACGGAAAGAAGGATGAAGCAGGGTATTCCAGTATACACTTTAAAAGATTATAACAACGAACCCATTTTGGGTTATTTTTACGAAGGTGAAATGCAAAAAGCTTTTGTAAATGAAGATACCGTTTATAAAATTGAAAATATTTTAAAAACTAGAAAAAGACGAGGACGCACAGAAGTTTTGGTGAAATGGGTAGGCTGGCCTTCCAAATTTAACTCTTGGATTTTGCAAAGTCAAGTGAAAGACTATCAGCCGTCGGGAAAAGTATAAAAGAGCTTGCAATGCGAAAAAAATTTATTTGTTTCAGGTTGTTTCAAACGTAAGCATGTTTTTTCAAGAGTCCTTAAATCAAGATTTTATAAAAATGGCCAGAGGAGATGTTCCACCCAATAAATTTTACACTCTACCCAAAAAAGGAAAACCCGGTGACGTGCAATTAGTAGAACCGACACAAGTTCAGGTAGCTCAAGCCAAAGCACAAATCAGAAAAGACGAGACTATAAATAGACCTGCAAAGAGAGCTAAAAAATCAAAACCTTTGAAAGCCTTCGACTAAACCATGTTTGTATATTTAAGTTCCACCGATTCTCCACAATTTTATCCGGAAAATGACCCTTATGAATTTACAGTTGAATTACCAGAAATTCTTACTCTGGAAGGAAATTGGCACTGTGCCCTTATCAGCTTTGCTCAACCCACCTCTGAAGATGTAACTATTTTCTGCGACATACTGGATTACAGTTTTATACAAGATACATATAAACCGGTGCTCCGTCAATTATCGGAACAAGATGTTTATTTTGCTGATTTCCCAAACCTGCACTACGTGAAAGTCAAAGATTTTGCTGTAAAGCGTATAAAAATTTCCATTTTAAAATCAACCAATTTGACTCCACCCAGTCCGGCTCCCGCAGACTCACTGACTCACCTTGGTTTGCATTTTAAAAAGCTATAAATAGAAGTCACCCTGCATTTTTTTACTTTATCTTTGTTTAGTCATTCGAGTGTCAACATGGAAGGATATTCTTCAGACGTTGCTTTGTTTCAAAAACCTTTGGTGGAAGAGGGCATAGAATCCTATCAATTTGTGGAGTATAGGCCCTCTTCCACTTTGACTGAAGGATCTTCTTTTGAATTTCACATTCCGGGTTCGGGAGCTTTGTACACGGATTGGAGTACCACCCGTTTAGTTCTAAAAGTCAGAATGCTTCAAGCAGATGGCAGTGCACCACCTAATCCCAATACTGGAGCTCCCGTTAATTTAACTTTGCAATCTTTATTTCGTCAAGTCGATGTTTTGGTAGGTGGAAAAAATATTACTTCTGAAGTTGGTATTAATTATCCTTACAAAGCCATCATGGATATTATTTTGTTTTTTGGAATGGGGGTGAAAGAAAGTGAATTGCAATCGGAAATGTATTTTAAAGATACTGCAGAAATGGATGCGGTGCCTCCCGGGAATAACAGCGGGTTGATGTCTAGAGCAGCATATTTCGCTACGGGAACAGAGGTTCAACTGACAGGTCCTCTTAAAATTGACTTGTCTCAACAATCCCGTCTATTACTTAACGGTGTTCCCGTCATTATTAAAATGTTCCCTTCCAACAGTAGTTTTGTTACCATGAGTCCTTCGGGCACACCTTACAAAATGGTCATTACCGAAGCAAGTCTAAAAGTGCGTCATGCAAAAATGAATCCCAAAATTATTCTGGCTCACAATGAGGCTCTGAACCACGGAGAAGCCCTGTATCCCCATTGGAAAAGTAACGTGAAAGCTTTTTCTATTCCATCGGGTGTGAGTAGTTACAGCATCGATGATTTGTACAACGGAATGAAACCCAGTCGCCTTATTATTGCCATGGTGGGAAATACAGCTTACACGGGCAATTCTGAAAGAAATCCTTTTAATTTTCGTCATTACGCGGTAAACTTTATCCAGTTTACAGTAGATGGAAACAGTGTTCCCGAAAAGGCTTTTCAACCCGATTTTAGTAGGGCTGATTATACAGATGCTTACTACAGAATGTTTTTCGATAAATATCCCGAAGAAGGAGGAAATTTTATTACTCTTGAAGATTTTCAGAATGGATACGCCTTCTTTTGTTTCAATTTGGATGGACAGAGCTCTAAAGATGTCATGGTAGAACAAAAATACGGGCAGTGCCGATTGGAATTGTCTTTTGCCACCGCTTTGACTGAAAGCGTTAGTCTGATTGCCTATTCTCTCTTTCCCTCGATGTTTAAAGTGGATAAAACCAGAAATGTCACTTTGGTATAAATACAGACGCTTAGCCCGTAAACACTAAATATGTTTGGTTTTGAAATACAAGAATTTATGCTGAAAGATCCGTTTATAAGAAGATATTATGGAGGAGTTATTGCTTTAGATGAAATACCTAAAGTTCCCAAGAAAAGTGTGTACATTGTGAACACGGATCCTTCTCACAAAAAGGGGCAGCACTGGATTTTAATCTGGTACCATGACATACCCGAATATTTTGATCCTTTGGGTCACTTTCCTTCAGCTCAAATGCAAGAAAGTTTATTTTTAAAGAAATCTTCCTTTTACACAAATACCCGTCAAGTACAACCCCCTTTTTCTGTTAGATGTGGAGAATACTGTTTGTTTTATGCCTATTATCGTGCCAGAGATTACAGTATGAAGAAGATTATGGACAAGTTTTATTCGTCCCGTCTAAAATTTAATGATTTAAAAGTAGCTGCATTTTATAATAAATATAAACCTTCACAGTAAGTGTATGTTTTTCCTTCTAATGTTTTCATAATTGTTTTGGTTAAGCTATAAATAAGTTGTTTATAAAAAAATAAAATATGTGAACGAAACTGTTTGTTTTCATCACTTTATGACGTCATCCCTAACTTCAAGTTTTGTGACGAAATTCACATTTTACGTCACGGCTCTTCTTGCGTCATGTTGACGTTTAGGCGTTTATCCAGCATCTTTTTCCCAAGATGTCGAGCTACGTAGTTCATTCCAAAGATTTAAAAGCTTGCTTTGACTTTTTATCAGAGCCACTTTCCTTTATTGTGCTGCTTGATTCGGTGAATCAAGAAATAAGTTTGGTGGTGAAAATAAGTCCTGACAAATTATTTACCAGGCAAATAGTGAAAGAAAATCTCCCAAATCAATACAGGTTGGAGCTCAATCTGACTTGTTTTCCAAGCATAGAAGACCTGTTGGATTTTTACCATCAAAATTATTTGTATGACTGGGCGGGCAGCACACTAACAAGGTTTAAGCTGAAAAGGGCCGTGTATAACCAGGTTCTTTCTTTAGAGCACCTTGCAAGAGTGACTTTGAAAAAGAATCAGATGGCAATCCCGTATCCACATTTGGAGGGTAGTTCGACATCTAATTACTTTTAAAGGATTAACCAAGGGGAATTTTCATTCCCCACCATAAAAAAAAATTAAAAATTCATTTTACAATTTTTATTTAATACCACAGAATAACATTTTTAAAGACAATGAACTGGACATTTAAATACGCAACAATAAAATTTAAAACAATTCAACACCAAAAAAATCTATAGATTTTAATTGAATACAATTTTTTAAGTTTAACGCATAAACTGACTAGCTTTTTTAATGTTAACAAATCTAAATTTAAAATTTGAACTAAAACTTTCTTACATTTTAAAACCACGGAAAATTAACATTCGTTTCTTGAGGTAATAAAATCACAGAAAATTAAAGAGTTACATTCGTCTCTTGAATCACTAAAATCACAGAAAATTTTAAAAAATACATTTCTTGAACCACTAAAATCACAGAAAATTGGAGAGTTACATTCGTCTCTTGACGTATTAAAATCACGGGAAATCAAAACATACATTTCTTGACGCACTAAAATCACAGAAAATTAGAGAGTTACATTCGTCTCTTGACGTATTAAAATCACGGGAAATCAAAACATACATTTCTTGACGCACTAAAATCACAGAAAATTGGAGAGTTACATTCGTCTCTTGACGTATTAAAATCACGGGAAATCAAAACATACATTTCTTGACCCACTAAAATCACAGAAAATTAGAGTTACATTTGTCGCTTGAGACATTAAAATCACGGAAAATTAAAGAAATACATTCTTGAAGCACTAAAATCTCTCTTGACGTAAAATCATCATTAAAGAATTACATTCATTTCGTAAAGATAAAATTTAAATAAAATCTAACATTATTAGAATAAATATTTTTTTACTTAAACATGAGCCTATCCCAAGAAATTAATATTTTCCTAGAATCAGGGGACGTGCTGTAACACATATTCAGCTGTCGTGAAAACGTTTGAATTGACTCTATAAGAAATGACATAGCTTGGAGAAAATTAAACTTTATTTCTAGAAGTGCTAACCTTATGTCACCTTCAACATTTTTTCAAAACTCACATCTTTGGATGTGAAAAGACTTTACGTTATTAGAAAAGCTTAAGGCTTTACCTATAACATATTTGATAACACTTTTAATAAAATACAAATAATCCAGCAGGTAAAAAACGATTAATGTTTACGTTAATCACGTCATTTTCAGAATGTCATTAACGTCTCACAAACATATCTTTTAGTCAATAAATTCGAACAAAAAGTCTTTAAAAAAAACTTTTTTTTATTCAAACTTACAAAACCATAATTTACGTCATAGCGCGCAAATAACTTTAAATAATTTTAGCACGACTTTCAGACAGACAACATTTAGTCTTTCTGCGAGGTTCGAATAATAATCCCTTTAAAAAAGTTTTCATATTCAAACTTTTGTAACCGTAATTTACATAAACGGCATGGATTTTGAAATTCGAAGCGTTTTAACGTTTTTTACCTGCTGAAAAGATTCTTTTAAAATCAAAGATCACGTTAAATGACAAAGTGACTTAAAAAGAAACAATTTTCATACCCTTTTATTTTCCAAGCAGGAAAAGTCTTTCACTCTTTCAACACATCTGGATTGGTGTTGCTTTCAAAAAGTCTCTTGACAAGTCTCTTGAAAACTGTCTTGGGAAATCTTTGGGAAAGTCCCTTGGAAAGTCCCTTAGAAAGCCCCTTGGAAAGCCCCCTGGAAAGTCTAATACAATTCACACTCAAATCCGCTAAAGCATGCGGTGCACTTGCCAGTTTTTCCAACTTTTACTTGAAAATCTGCGTCTTCAAGTTTCATGCTTAAGGAGGAAAGTTCTTCACGTTCTTCGCGTGGCTCAATTGGCTGAATCACTATTGGGTTTGGAGCAAAACATTCTTCTGTTTGAACTGCGGCATCACATCCCAGAAAGGGATAAGGATTTTTGCCATCGAGATGTTCTTGCAACTTTTCGTACACAGCACAGTGACATCTTAGACGTCCCCAATCCAAAGCGCTCATTTTCTTCTGGGAGCTTTTTAAAGGATGACTTGCACAGAAAAATACATGAAGTATCAGACCCTCAACATCTTCTTTATTTAAAAAGTTCATACACCACAGGCAGAAAGGCTGGAATGCGGGTAAATTCTTTTTGATGGGATGAAGATATTTTTGGCATTTTCCACATTTTAAACTCGACATATTGACGATGTCTTACAGCACGTCCCCTCTCTTGGACTTCTAGAAATCAAATGACACAGAAAGAATATTTCAGTATGATGTAAGTTATGTCATCAAGACGACTAACCATAACAAAAACCCTAGTTTCATAACAAAATAAAAAAAATTAAAATATTGCTTTTCTTTAAGCTAAAAACATTTTTAAAGCGTCACTTATTAGTTTATATTGTTTTTAAAGTTCACCGATATCACTTTACAACAAAAACATTTCTCCGTTTTAAATTTAACGTACATTTAAAAAATAATGCATCTCTAAAGACGACGTGACGAAAAACGTCATACCTTTTTCGCAACGTCAAGCGATGCTGATCAGGGTTTGTGACGTCACAAACTGAAGCAGAACTCGCAGGAGGGTTCGTGACAATGGCAACCTTGATCCCTGGTTTGAAAACATGTCAAACATACATCATCTATGTTGAAAATAAAAGGATCTTGACTGGTAGTCTGCATGAGGTCCTCGAAATATTTCATGTTTTCTTCATTCGGTTCATCTGGCAATAAGTCATCCAACTGTTCAAAAAGACTTTGCGTTTCGCGACATTCCAAAAACACTTCATTCATGGTAAGGGGCGGTGGAGGTAATATTTCTTGAAGGGACGATTCGGGTAGAGGATCCTCTATTCTGTGTAAGCTATTGTTTGGATCCTGAGAGCAAAACACTTTTTTCCAAGTCAAAGGATGCAAAGCAGTTAAAGGTAAATAATTCATTTCTTTAAATAAATTCACACTTGGAAAATACCCTGAAGCTTTGTCTACAAATATAAAAATCACTTGATGGGCTTTGACAAATAATCTGCTGCTTTTAGCAAAGTCTTCACTAAAGTCTCCCATATAAAAAGGCATCAGCATTTCATTTCTTTCAAACGATCCATTTACCCAAATAAATTCTGATTGACCCAGTCCTTTGCATGTAGATATAAAATTTTCATCAATCACTTGAGTTTGAAAGCTTTGCTTTAAGCTTTTAAAATAGTAATTTTGCATGAGTCGTGCACATCCACAAATTTCAATGGCTTTGGAGTGAGAAGACTGTCCACATTCGTGAATAATTCGTTGAAGTGTCGAAAGTTCCACACCGTTGACTTCTAAAAACTTATGCAGCTCCAAAAGACTTTCTTTCAGGTTCAAAGAAGATGTCGTCTCAAAAATACCTCTATGTTCAATTTCCAAGTAACCTTTGTGTTCTAATCTTGAAATATCTACTTCAGATACTTGAAAAGTTTTAAAATCATAAACTGCTTCGGAAGGAAGATGCCCCTCTTTCAAATAAATTTTCAATAATGATAACTTCTTTTTAATCAATTTCAATGCCAGATATTCTTTGTCTTGCAGATAAGGTTTCAATCTTTCAAAACGATGAAAGGCTTCTCCCTTCTGACAAATTTTAAAATACACTGTTGTCGGCATTGTGCTCCAATTCAAAATAAGTTTTTAGAAAAACAGTAACACGTACTTCACTTCGTTGCCTAGCAATTTTTACTTGTTTTGGCAACGGTAACAAAAACTTTTTTTTTGTTTTGACTACCACTATAACAATTTTCACTTGTTTTGACAACAGTAACTAAAACTTTTTTTTGTTTTCACTACAACTATAGCAACGCCTTGACGTCATGCTTTTGTTATGACGATGACCTTAACTAGTGCAAAAAAGTACTTTACTAATTATGTACAATAATCACAAAACATTCAATCAAAAGTGACAAAAGGTTGAAACAACAATTCATATTCACGAGGAAACTTTACAGGTCTGACTAAATCCATTAAATCTTCTTCGGATAAATCCAATGTTTTTTCATATACTCCATCTGTTTCCAACCCCAAAACCTTCAAGAATTTACCAAAAAATTCTACAACATCTTTCACATTTAAAGAAGATTTAATACGATGGAAATATCCATCCACTTGATCACCCCATTCCAAAAGACACAAATTGTGATCAGATTGACTCATGTATTGAGAAATGCACCCTTCACAATTTTTAGTCAAATAATGCCTCAAATTCGCTTTAATCAAATAGCTCATACCCATTAAAGCAAATTCATACTTGGAAGGAGTGGGTAATTTTTTTTTTTAAATTTTAGCTTCTGAAAAATCAACTAATGCTGCAGCTTCGTGAAAATAATATACCTTTTCACCATATTTGGGAAAATAACGGAAAAGTGTGGGTTTTTCAAAGGCCTCTAATTTCGGATCCATTTCACCCATAATTTTCACAAACATTTTATGAAAATTAACCCATTCCGTTCCGTTTAAATTAATTCGATTCACGTAATCCCCGTTCTTTTTCTCAATACACATATAATATTCTCCCTCAAAAAGCTTAATGGATAGAGTTACAGTTCCCAGTTGAAAACATTCCTTAGCCTCTCCATTTTGCATCCACTTTATCATATCTTCTTTCATCTCAAACATTTTTTCAAAAAAATTCCGACTTAAATTAATCCACCAGGATTTCCCATTTTTTTCTCTAAGTAATTTTAAATAGCTGCTATAACCCTGTTTCACGCTCACGCTTAAAGTAGAACTCAATTCCATTTTCTTGTGCTTGTGCTTTCGCTCTTCAAATTATACTAAATAAAATATTCACTTGACACCTTTATAAAGCGTTTTTTTTCTAATCATTACGACGCACATGCGCAGTGCAAAATTTTTTAATAACATTCTTAACTTTTCTAATCATGACGACACGCATGCGCATTGCAAAATTTTAAATAATATTCTTAACTTTTCTAATCATTAGGACGCGCATGCGCAGTGCAAAATTTTTAATAACATTCTTAACTTTTCTAATCATTAGGACGCGCATTGCAAAATTTTTTAATAACATTCTTAACTTTTCTAATCATTAGGACGCGCATGCGCATTGCAAAATTTTTTAATAACATTCTTAACTTTTCTAATCATTAGGACGCGCATGCGCAGTGCAAAATTTTAAATAACATTCTTAACTTTTCTAATCATGACGAGGCACAAGCGCAGTATTGATGGGCTTTTTACACTTAATTCATATCCAATGCTGAGCTAAAACATATCCTTTGTGCTTTAAAAAGAGGGAAAAAATTTCCCAAAATTCATCTTCATCTTCAATTTCATAACTCCATCCTTTTTGCTGTGCACCAAAAATTAAACAGGCCGTCAGGTTTGCATCGTGCACCAAATACGGAATGTCTCTGGATAAAGAACTTTTTAAAGTACAATATTTGACACTTTCCGGTAATAAAAGCTGCTCTTTTTCCCCCAATTTTTCCATGCATAACTCTTCCAGTCTTTTTGGATGGAAAGCATGCAGAACTCGAAACACCTGATCCTGAATTTTTAAAATTTTCAAAAGCATTTCACCAGTCACTTTATCACCCACTTTTATTTTTAAACCGTTTCTCTCAAACGTATCCAAATGCTCCCAAATAAAAATATTATAATCACAAAACTCACAATCACATACGCCTGACTTTTCATCAAGAAATTTAATCACATAGGCTTTGTAATGATTGTAAAGTAAACCCAACAAATGCACAAATGTTTGATAACTTAAATCCAAAACTGGCTGCAAATGACAAAACACATGCAAAGATCCACTTTCGGATACACAACAAGACCAACCGTCAGACAAGCTAATTTCTCTAAATTGCTTCAAAGAAAAACTTTCCTTTAACTCTTTTAAGACAATCTTTAATCGTCCTATCATTCCCATTAATATCAATTGACTATCTTCTTTTAAAAATATTAAATCCTGCTCACTAGCTAACATTTCAAAATGAACCCCCAAAGTCTTTGCTTCATCAGAAAAATAACTCATGGTAAACCTAATTTTAAAAAACGCCCTAAAAAATGAAAAATTAAACGACCTAATTTTTTCCAAGAAAATTTGTAACACAAAGAATAATAAGAATAGACTAACAGTACCCAAAACCTTCCAATATTCGTTATCTCAACCTCACGAATCACTTCCACAACATCTAAATCTAATGAGTCTTTAGCCAGTCGCTTTACCTCATTCATGAAAAATAATAAACACCTTTTTCTAAACTTCGCCAAACAGCAATCAATTGCTCGCACTGAACAGCTGATAAAATTATACCCCCAATGTTTACCACTCGTTTCAATTCAATTGTAAAACCACTCCAAGTTTCCCCAAATAAATCTTTCTTTTTTAAACGTCTGCTTATTTTACTCAAGCGCTGAAATAAACACCTATAATCTTCTTTTTCAAAGTTTACTTTCTTGTGACTTTTCTGTAATACTACTTTATTCTTTGACAAATCAAAAGTAAAACCCATTCCTCAATTCTCTTCTCGATTTCGGCTTGTCCAATGTATATCTTTCATACAATACACCCGATGATTCAAATAATTTCCATAGTCTAGAAAATTCCTTCCACTCCGAAAATGTCAAACTAAAATTTCCCACGTACACCAAACTATCCAATTCAACCTTCAAATGTCTTTTACCCCCTAAATACTCTTTGTAATTCTTTTCTATTTGACAATTTATTTTATTTAAATCTTTAAACACAGAGTCGTATTCGTCTTCATATATTATCGATGCATCAAAATCAACCACTCTCTCCTCTCCCTGAATCTTTCTTAACACAACCAATTTCTTTGCCCCTTGCTTAAAAAATTCCACTTCTATATTCATAATTCACTTTTATATAATATATAATAAGGTTAACCTCCCCATTAATTTTAATTGGGAAATCCAAATTTAGGAGCTCAAAACGGCTCCTCAGGTTAACCTTGGATTGATTCATAATTCACTTTTATATAATCTCCCAAAATGTACTTCTTTCCAAACGCATGCGCAAACATCCCATCTTTTAAACCCTCATTTCACTAAACTTTACAAAACGCATGCGCACTCCACTAATCTTTTACACGCGCAGGCGCAATACCTCATCTCCCTAACATTTACAAAACGCATGCGCACTCCACTAATCTTTTACACGCGCATGCGCACTTCTGGTTAACCTCAGGAGCCTCCGGCTCCTCAGGTTAACCTCCCCATTAATTTTAATTGGGAAATCCAAATTTAGGAGCTCAAAACGGCTCCTCAGGTTAACCTTGGATTGATTCATAATTCACTTTTATATAATCTCCCAAAATGTACTTCTTTCCAAACGCATGCGCAAACATCCCATCTTTTAAACCCTCATTTCACTAAACTTTACAAAACGCATGCGCACTCCACTAATCTTTTACACGCGCAGGCGCAATACCTCATCTCCCTAACATTTACAAAACGCATGCGCACTCCACTAATCTTTTACACGCGCATGCGCACTTCTGGTTAACCTCAGGAGCCTCCGGCTCCTCAGGTTAACCTCCCCATTAATTTTAATTGGGAAATCCAAATTTAGGAGCTCAAAACGGCTCCTCAGGTTAACCTTGGATTGCTATAATGCACGCCTTTATACTACTGGAGGGTATTAATACAGCAGATTTCAACTTTTTAAGTTAAATAGTGTCACTGACAACGTGGTCAGAGGGGATTGTTAGAAACAGGGTGTGATAACCTTGAGAATGGTCAAAGGTCAAGTTTATGCAACTAATGGAACAAATTCCCCATAGCCAGTATGGAAAATAATAGAGAAAAGGGCTGTAGGTGAGGGCCTTTATTTTTCAGTTTTTCTGTCAACCTTTAGCTTTGACTCTATCATGTTAGAGATGGCAAAAACTATATTTTGTGACTCTAAGGTGGCCTTAGGTTCTTAAGTTCTGGGAGGCTAAAGTCAACCAACAACAGAATTCTTGTCCTGGATCAAATATGTGTGCCAAATCTGAATGAAATCCTTGAAAGCATTCTGGAGTTATCGTCCTAAAAATACACCAGCATGACATGACTAAAACCAGGCATCCCAAATATATATCTGGTGATATAATTAAAGTTTGCTGAATGTTGATCAAGTTGCATTCCATTTTGGCAATATTATTGTGTTAAATATTAACGGTTACATATATGGGCACTGTACCAATGCAAGATTTAATCTTGAGGAAAGGATTGTGTTACCACATAAGGATATTGAATATTATACATTCTGTATCTACCATGGTCGGTTTACTTAACCTGAGAGTATCTCAAGACTTCTAGAATCTCCTCAGTAGTCCTAGTAACCGTATTTACCATCACATTATTTCTGTAACCTTCTGTGCATTTCACCATCTGTATACAAGTGCTGTAAGCCTAACCGCAATTATTATGAAATACACTTAGTACAAGGAAAGTTAACTAGAAAAAAGTTTTTGCTAACAAAAATGAGCGGCCCAGATGGAGACTTGGGTTAATAAAGCTGTGGGATGAGACTGTAAGCAGAATGTAAGCTTTACTGTGCTTTGTATCTGATGGAAAAGTGAATTATTTAAAAAATGTAGCAGTTGCAGTATTAGCCTGTAGGCAGAATGTGGGCTTTAACGAATTTTGTAAAGTAGTATATTTTACGAAAAGGATATTATTTTTGCTATAGGTGGGCTGAAGAGAAGTTGTAGCTGTAAATTTGGGATCGTAAATTTTTTCCAGGAGATATTTAATGCTAGATTTATGATGATAAAGATATACTTTAGTAAACTATAATTGGCTATAGATAGGGACATTCATATGCTGTTTATCTTTGAGGCATTTTATGCATCTGAAAATTCATTGCTATTTAATATTTTTATAAGATAAATATGCTTAAGGTAATCTTTTCAAAATCGTTTATTGTTTCATTGTAAAAAGAATGTCATGTTGTCATGTTTTCAGATGTTACTGTTAACATTTTTCATTCACACATGACTCTATATCTGAATATCATGAAACCCGGAGGTTTTTCTCAAAACAGACAAGGCATTTTTCCACAAGGCTCTACTTCCATGAACCGAAAGATAAATGTCCTTGTTTGAATTGTTTACCCCGTAAAACTACTTACTGTAAGCATATCCCTTTATGAAAAGAAATGAATACATCTTGATATCCCTGGTCAACCTTTTCACTCAGTGTGCAGACACATTATGTAATACACAATAGCACTGCAGGACATTAGTGAGTAGGACTTTCCATGAATCTGCCTCCTGATAGATATCACATTAAAGCAAATACACAGTTTGAGGAGAAAAGGAGAGAGAGAACTCATTCATTTTCAATTAGCTGGAGATACATAAAATACTGTACAAGAAAAACTGTTTATTAGAAAGTGTTTTTTTCAGTCATCTTCTCTTCTGACAAAAGTCAAGTCTATACATTTGACCAAGTAGCTAGATCAACAACTCCTGCTGCAAAACAGAAGCTGAATTAATTAAACCTTTTTTCCTGAAAAGGAAAAGTCCTATCCACACAATTCCATAAGAATGGAAACAGAAGAATATGGGACATTTAATGTGCTTAAATTGGGAATTTATATTATATGAACATTGATCAGCTGCAATATGTTAATAACCACACCAGTGCATGCTAAATACCTCATTTTTTTCTTTGAAGATGCCATAACTTCAAAAACACTAGGTTAGTTTGGCCAGATAACAGAAATTTTGTTTTAACTATACATGCGCCAGGTGTGGTTTTAAAACATCTTAAAATAAATGAGGTTATTATGTTAAGATGGCCAAAGTCTCTTTAATACAGGAATTTTAAGTAAAAGGGTCATAAAAACCTTCTTAAGCTTAATCAATGTGCCAAGTTAAACTGATATTATTGAACAGTAAGTCAGTTGGGGGCTGAAAACCCTCATTTTTACTTCAAGATGGCCATGACTGTACTTGTATTGGAACTCCATGGTGGAAAGAAAGTCAGAATGTCTCTAATGTCACCTTTAATAAGTGTGCAAAATTTAACCGAGGTCAACTGAACAATAAGATAGCTGGAGGTTAAAACCTCCATAAATTCACTGCAAGGTGGCCATAACTTCATTCATATTGGGACTTTAAGGTGACCACAAAATCAGAATGTCCCTTCTGCCAACCTTTATAAATGTACAAAGTCTTATTTTAAAAATTTAAACATTAACTGAGCTTAGGGGTGAAAAACCCTATATTTTAAGTTTAAGATGGCCATAACATTATTAATATTTAAATCATAAGGTAGTAAAAGTCTTCTTTTGTCTACTTCAATATCACTATACGATAGATATGGAAAAAGAAAGGGGCCAGATGGTTTTATTCCAATTTTATGACTTTTGGGGAGCCATGGCTGCATTAATATTAACAGTTTAAGATCACCATACAGTCAGGATAATCCTTTGGTAAATCTTAATATATATACCAAGTTTGCTTGAAAAAGCGAAAAACTAAGCAGAGGGTTAAAACCCCCTTTTTGACATTAAGCTGACCTTAAGATTGCAGATACAGAGCTAAAACGTCGGCATGTGACAGAAAAGTAGGTGAACAACAAAGTAGCTTTAAAAAAATTTCGAAAATGAAACGCCTCCCATTCAGGCATCTATTGTTCGATTCATCAGAAAATCCTCTCCAACTTGCGAAATTTGGTCTAGAATGTACCTGATAAAGTTTATAGCACTGGTGGGTGTGGTATTTTCAGAAACATGATGACGGGGTGTTTTTGAACAAGCAAGCAGTGCCCATGAACGGGCTCTGTGTCAGCTAACTGTGTTTCTGAGTAGAAGAGAAAGAAGAAAAGGACACAAAGTTGTGTCCTGCAATTAGTATTCCGAAGTAAAGTACCAAGTTAACTGTTAAGGAGTAAAATGTAGGTGGAAAACATCTTTAAACAAAATACTGTAAATGCAAAAGTTTTCAAGTTACAACTGATTTACTCAACAGTGAGAATCTCAAAATAGCTATAGCTCAGCTATAATAAATGAGTTAAAGGGCTGTGATTTTACTATGGCATAGCTGACCCAAAAGTAGGTGAACAACACATTAAAAGAAAATGTGGTGAATGCAATAGTTATCAAGTTACAACTGATTAACTCAACAGTGAGAACCTGAAAGTAGCTATAGCTCAACTATGCAATAAACTACAGGTCTGCAATTTCACTATGTTATAGGTGACCAAAAAGTAGGTAAATAACACATTTTTTTGGGGGTTTAGCGTTCGCCAGGCGAGACGTGTTTTTATATTGTCATAACGGACCGGTACTAATATTCTCGTTTTTACACAGCTTGCTGGTCTGTATCTGTTTTTATTGTCATTTTATAAAATATTTAGTTGTTTAACATTCACTGCTTGCACATATTACCTCCTTCAACTTGGTAAAATTGTAAATAGTGCTCTATCGGGTATTATCGCTCAACGGACATTTCCCGCGGATTCTCACACATTGTTTCAACATTTCTCACTATAACTAGTTAACCCAATAACTTAAATAAAATTACAACCAAACAATATCACACCTTGTCCATTTCTTACCATAACTAGTTAACCCAATAACTTAAATAAAATTACAACCAAACAATATCACACCTTGTCCATACTAATCCTGCACCAATCTTTTTAGTGTTCTTAAACTTACTTATCTATGGTTTGCTGTTTAGACAGGTGGGTACACAGGAAAGGTAGGTTCATCTTTTTCTAGTTTTCTTTTTCTTTTTTTTGGTATTTCTTTTGGACATGCATTGCACTTTCTGGCTCTGTCTTTACTTTTTGCTGGTTGCTCGAGCAACCAATACCACCACTGACAACCCTTCTACAACACCAATTCCTGTTGCCTCAAGTCTGCCTTTTTCTTTCCCCACCTATTCAACCATATTTTTTGCTTCTGGCATTCACCCATGTCTCAATGGGGTCAATTATGCCTTTTTGGCTATACAAGGACATATTCGTAGGGTAACACATTCATATAAACATGTCAGCCCATGGGTGTCCATCTTGTTGATCCTCTCAGGGGATGTCAGTATAAATCCTGGCCCAAATACTAGCCTTCTAACTGGGAGTCTAATAAACATTAGATCCATTAGAAACAAGTCTGTTGCTCTTGCAGAATTTATCAATAGCAATAAGTCTGATATTATTGCGGTCACTGAAACCTGGCTTCGACCAGACGACACAGACAGCTTTATAGCAAGTGTCACTCCTCCGGGCTATAAATGTACTCATGTTCCACGCCAGCAGGGGAGAGGTGGTGGTGTTGGGTTTTTCATCCGTGATGATATCGATTTTAAGGTTCTGCCTCAACCGTGTTTCAATACCTTCGAGTCCATATCTGTTCACCTATCCACAGGCAATGCTCAGGATATTGTTTTCCATACTGTGTATAGGCCTCCCAATGTTTCCAAAGCCAATTTCATTGAGGATTTCAGTTCCTTTGTCGAAGGTGCTGCCTTATCATGTTGTGAAAATGTAATATTAGGTGATTTAAATCTACACCTGGATAAACAGGACGGTTGGTCGCAGAAATTCAATGATTCCCTCTGCCAATATAATTTCACCCAAATTATTGATTCCCCAACACACATTCATGGCCATATATTAGATGTCATATGTGTGAGGGACACCTTTTCAAAGGCACTCTGCGCTAAGGTTATAGCTGGGCTATCTGACCATTTTGCCATCACTTTTTCGGTCAATATACCTATTGAGGTTCCCTGCAAATTTAGACAAGTTAATACCCGGAAAATTCACAAGATAAACATCACAGATTTTAAAGAGGACATCCTGAATTCTGATCTAATCAGGCATTCTCACAGAACAGCCAGTTTGCTCAGTCACCAATATTTCAACACCTTGCGCAGCATTCTAGACAAGCATGCCCCAATAAAGAGGAAAATGGCTCCAGTGCACCCCGACAAAGGCTTTGTGAATTTAGACATCCTCTCAGCAAAGCGTCTGAAGCGCAAGTGTGAGCGAGTATGGCGCAGTAACAACTCTGCAATCAACCGGAGAAGATATCGAGCTGCTGTCAGTCGCTACAATTTCCTACTGGAACAATCAAGACGCAGGCACTATTCCACTGTCATTGCTGAAAATAATGGTAACCCCAAGGCTCTGTGGAACACTTTCAAGAAAATCTTGCACAAAACCTCAATTATCATCCTACCCGATCATATTAGTCCTACTGATTTAGCTAACACTTTCGGTCATTTTTTCAGTGACAAAATTGTGAAAATCAGAGTTGCTTTAGAGTCATCAGTGCCTGTTTCCCTCACAATACCGAAGAGTAATAGCAGTGCCCTGACCTCTTTTGAGCCTGTATCTGAGGATGACATCCTCAAAATCCTAAGGTCATCCAACACCAAATCATCCGACCTGGACCCAATCCCTACCGCACTAGTCAAAGAGTGTGCGGACATTTTGGTCACTCCAATCACCAATATTATAAACTATTCACTCAAAGAAGGGAGTTTCCCAAACTGTTTCAAAACAGCATATGTCACCCCTCTTCTCAAGAAACCAAACTTAGACAGAAATCTCCTAAAAAACTATAGACCGGTATCCAACCTTAGTTTCTTATCCAAACTGATCGAAAAAGTAGTTGCCAAACAGTTAAATAATTATATCGATAGCGAGGGGCTCTCCAATGTCAACCAATCCGCTTACAGGAGACTCCATTCCACAGAAACAGCGCTGTTGAAAATCCAGAATGACATTGCTGCTTCGTTGGACTCTGGTAAGGCTGTTGCACTCACACTGCTAGACCTCTCAGCGGCATTCGACACTATCGACCATGACATTCTTTTTAATTCCCTAAGAGATTGGTTTGGGGTTGATGGCACTGTGTTGAGGTGGATCAGATCCTATCTCTCAAACCGGAAACAGAAGGTTAAATTAGGAAATAGCTTTTCAGATGTGTTCTCACTTCCGTATGGTGTGCCTCAGGGTTCTGTCCTGGGCCCCCTCCTTTTTACCCTTTACACAACCCCTCTCAGTAATATCATTTCCAATTTCAATGTCACCCACCATCTATATGCTGATGACACCCAAATATATCTAGCATTGGACAATAGGAATTTTGATTCCAGTTTCGCTGAGCTTACAGAGTGTCTCACATGTATCCAAAACTGGATGGCTGGCGTGAAATTGAAACTCAATCCCGAGAAAACTGAATTTATTATAATAGGTGATAGACAAGCCAGAGAGTCCCTCATTAATAAATTCCCTACTCAACTTCTCGGAAATTCTATTTCCCCTACTGATACAGTCAAGAACCTGGGTGTAATTTTTGACTCTGGAAACACCTTTTCCAACCACATAACTAATATGTGTCGAGCCTGCTACTACCACCTTAAGGACCTAAGACGTATTCGTAAATTCCTCAGTGTGGAAACTGCAGCCTTGCTTGCAAACTCAATGATCAGTAGTCGACTTGACTACTGCAATTCCCTACTTTATGGCATCAGTAAGTACAATGTTGCTAAACTCCAAAAGATACAAAATGCCCTTTGTAGAATTGTTTTTAGACTTGATAGAACTAGCCATGTCACTCCTTTTCTTCAAAAACTACACTGGCTTCCTATCACTTACCGTATATTGTTTAAGTACAATCTAATTACTTTCAAGGCTATAAATTTCTCTCAACCCATATACCTATCATCCTTGATCAAAACCAGTTGTCTAACACGTGGAAATCGTCTTTCTCTTTCCTCAGCCTCTCACAAAAAGGCCATCGGTAGGAGAGGTTTTGTAGTGGCTTCCCCCATAGAATGGAACAGACTCCCACAATCAGTACGATCACAACAAACAATAACAGGTTTCCGTAGCCAGCTAAAGACCTACTTGTTTAGATTAGCATATCCTCCACCATAGTACATCTCCCTGGCGGGCGCTAACCTTGGATCATGACCTCGAACGTCCCTCGACTTTCCCTTTTTGATTTCAAGCGCATTAGAGGATGTTGCATCAATTTTGCGCTATATAAATGTTTCTATTCTATTCTATTCTATTTAAAGAAAATACTCTAAATGCAATAGCTTTGAAGTTACAACTGATTTACTCAACAGTGAGAACCTTAAAGTGGCTATTGTTCACATGTGCCATGAACTACAGGTCTGTAATTTCACTATGTTATAGCTGACCAAAAAGTAGGTGAATAACATATTGAAAGAAAACTCTCTAAATGCAATAGTTTTTTTTAAAATTAAAACTAATTTACTCGACAGTGAGAACAACAAAGTAGCTATTGCTCTGCTTTGCAATGAGCTACAGGTCTGCAATTTTACTATGTTAAAGCTGACCCAAAAGTATGTGAACAACATATTTAAACAAAATATTGTAAATTTCAACATTTTAATTACTTAAATGTGGCTTCATTTTATTGCGCTACAATAGCTTACCATGTGGAACTGAATGCTGAATCCAACCATCCGGTGGAGGGATTACAGCTGAGACTGGAATGATTGCGAATTTTTCTTGGATTTGAATTAATAAATAAATAAAATGAATATTTGAAAAAACCACTTACCGAGCCCCGATTCTATAAGTGGCCAAAAAAAGATTAATAAATGACAGTACGGATACTGTCAGGATGTTTTGATTCAAGGGTTAAGTGCAGCCGTGCTCACTTATGCGAGTATAGCCCCCAAGGGCATCATTGTAATGAATACCAGCCCTAAGCTTGAATCTCATAAACTTGCCACCCTAAATATGAGATGATGGTACACTAAAAGACTTAATACATTATACAGTTAAATAATAGATAACAGACCTTACCATAACATCCTGAGGAGGTAACAAATACCTAGACCCTGGGATTAGACTCCTGAAGACTTGGCTGCAGCAGATGTGCTCCCCCCTTCTTTTACTTTCCTAGGATGAGGAGTCTGAGGGGAATGGTCTAGGGCTTGTTGTACCACTACCACTGGTCCCAGATACATATTGTTGTTGTCTGACCAAGTAAGGTGTTTTAGGTAAAAATTTGTAAACGTGTTGTCAGCTTTCTAGTGACATGCTTGCATGATTTGGACCACACCATAAAAGGCCTTAGAGGCTGCGAAGGCCCTAAACTCATGTGTTTTGACTTGGACCAGGTCCAAGGCTTGTTGATCTGCTTGTTTGTAACAAAGTAGGATAGTTTGTTTTAGCCAAGAAGAGAGTGTAGCGGGTCTGATGTCTGAGAGAGCAGGAATAGTCACCAAAGACACACTTTGAGAACCTTCTCTTGCTAGTTGGTTTTTGGATATGAAATCTGAAGAGGGGAACAAAGCAACCTTTTCCCATTGGCCTAGATTCGATACTTTGTTTGCAACCCAGGCATAAATTATGCTGCGGTGCTTGCCGGAGGCTAAAGCTAGCAATAAAGTAGTTTTGAGGGTAAGATGTTTGAGGTCTGTGTCTTTCATAGGCTCAAAGGGTGCTTTTGTGAGCTCATTGAGTACAACAGAAAGGTTCCACTTAGGAAGATTCCTGGAACTGGGACAATCCCAGTGAAAACTGGATAGTAACCTGTTAAGGTCTGAACTTTGGTAGATATGGAGCCCTATTGGGCCCAAGGTGTCAACAATAGCTGTCCTATAACTATCAATGATCGAAGGGCGCCTGTTTAGATCTTGTTACAGGTACATAAAGAAGTCTGAGACTTGCTTTACAGAGGGAGCGAGGAAATCCACCGAATTTTCTCTGCACCATTTCTCAAATAAGGCCCACTTTGACTTGTAGATGGTCCTTGTTGATGACCTCTAAGGGGCAGCAATTCTCTCTGCCACCTCCACGGAGAAGCCTTGTTCTTGGAGCTGTCCACACCTAGACACCAGGCATGGAGGTTGAGATGCTGTGGAGTGTTGTGAAACACATAGTTGTGGGACTGTTTGATACTGAGTTCTTGACACTGGTAGTTAAAATGGGATCTCTGTTGAGAGGTCCCAAAACCAGGGCATCCCTGGCCAGCCTGGGGCTATTACAATGATCAGGCAACTGTGAAGAAGAGCCGTGGGAGGGTAAGCATAAGCAGTGAGACCCAACCAGTTTATGTTCAGAGCATATATGTCCCAAGCATTTTGATCTGTGACTGGAGATACATACAGTGGAACTTTGTGGTTCAGACAAGTGGCAAACAGATCTACATGAGGAGTGAACCATTGTGACAGATCTGTCCAGACATTAAACACCTGCGGATGCAGTGACCATTCTGTTGACTGGACTTGGTTCGACCTGGACAGAAGATTCAGACCATTCGGCCATCACATTCAGACACCCTGGAATGTGTCTGGTTTTTAATGTTATCTGGTAATGATGGTACCAGGTCATGATCTGCCACAGGAGAGTGCACATCTCCGCCAGGTGAGTTCCTCCTTGTATGTTTATGTAGGCTACTACTGTTGAGTTGTCTGTAGCAACCAACACCGTTTGGTTTTGACACTGGTCCTTGAACATTTGAAGCACCAAAGAAACTGCCTCCAGCTCTATAACACTTATGTGTAGCCTTTTTTCCCTGTCTGACCACAGACCCTTTGTAGAGGCTTGCTATAAGCGAGCACCCCAGCCTTCGTTTGAGGTGTCTGTAAAGAGTTGGATACTGTGGTCTTTGGGATGAAGGTCTGCACCTTTCATCACGTTTGTGGGATTCTGCCACCACTCTAGGTGTGCTGAAATGGTTTCTGTCCAAGGAAGGAGGGTGTCCAACGACTGAGGAAATCTCCAGTGCTCCTTGAGGTGAAACTGAAAGGGCATCATGTGAAGGCGTCCCTCCAGGACCATTTTGTCTGTTGAGACAAGCAACCCAATTAGCGACATCAAACATCTTGCAGTCAAAACATGTTTTGGATTGAGTCGTAGGATCAAATCCTGAAGTTTGAGCCATCTCTCTAGAGTGAGTTTTACAAGGACCGAATCTAGATGGTATTCATGGCCCACAAACGAAAACACATTTCAGTTCGGATTTCTCCTGATTTATTATCTACCCTAAGGACTGGGTCAGATCTACCACTGTCTGAGTGTTCACTTTTGCTTCTTCCTGAGACTGGGCCCTGATTAGCCAGTCGTCTAGGTACTGGTGACATTTGATCCCCTTGTCAGGGCCATCAGTTTCACTTTTTTACAATCAGTGTAAAGACCTGAGGGGCCGTGGCTAGCCCAAAGGGAAGGGAGGTGAAATGGAACACCTGGGACTTGTGGCAAAACCTTAGGTACTTTGTTGAGTTAGGGTGGATGGGGATGTGAAGGTAGGCGTCTGATAGGTCTATCGACGACACCCATTCCCCTGGAATCAGTGGCCCTGATGGACTCTGGTGTTTCCATTTTGAACCTTTCTCCAAGTAGGAAGGTGTTGAGCCTGTTGAGGTCTATAACTGGCCTCCACCTTTTGTGAGGCTTGGGTACAAGAAACAGGTGACTGTAAAACCCAAGAGATGTTACATTTTCCACCCTTTCTATTATGTTATTTGACAGAAGAGGCTGGATACAAGAGGCCAGAGCTTGGTCTTTTTGAAGAGCCTTGTAATCTGATCGAATCAGGAGAGGTCTGACTAAATTTGGTTTTGAGATGAATGGAAGAACATAACCATTGGTGATGTTTAACACATCTGAACATTTGTTTGTTAGCCAGTCTCTTCTGAAAGAACGGAGGTGACCTCCTACTGGTGGACTGAGGAAGGCTTGTAAGGAGTCATTGGGGGAGGGTTTCCAAGCCCTCATCCCCTTGAGTGAGGTTGAAAATGACCTCTGAAGCCTCTGTTGCTAGATTTCCCCCTACCTGAGGAAAATGACTGATTACTGCTTTGGGAGGAATTGCCCCCATAGGGGCGTTTCAAGTAGGAGCCTCTTCTTATTGTGGTGGGGACCACGAAAGGGACTGTTTTGATAGGGTCCAAAACCCTGTGAGTCTTTAGAGGTGCCTTTTTAAGGAGGAAGTCTTCTCCATCCTTGACTGTGATTTGAACAGAGGAGTAGGCAAAAAATGCGAGTTCCTCAGTTCTTGACATCTAGAGTCCCCTAGATGTGGTTGAAGGAGGGTCATTTCGGCCTCGCGTCTTAGCAGGCCAGTGTTGCCCATGGTATACAGCTCCCTCTGGAGTATATGAGCTACAGATTTGCTGAGGCAGGCTAAGGCTCTCTGCTGAATAAGAATTCTCTTTTTCATAATATCAAAACAGTCACAGGCCTTCTCATAACCACGCCTGAAAGCTCTTTCAGGATCGACACCCTTCTGAATCTGTGTTAACCCTCTAAAAGGTAGCCTTGATACTGTGCTGACACTTCTTCATGATAGTGTTACATGAAGAGGCAGTCTTAGCGATAGTAGCTGTGAAATTGATGGTACAGAGATTCTGCCTAGCTTGGTGTTCAAGTTCCTTTAGAACTTGTAGGGGAACCTTGCCCATAGGTGCCCCAGAGGGCTTACGAGAAATACAGATCTTAACAAAATCTGTATTGAACTCCCGGATTTTGTCTTCAAAACATGGCCGTCCCACCTTGTAGTATTTGGCTGTTGAAGCCAGGGGTTTGATTTACCCTCAGGTAAATTACAGGCCAAGAAATCCTGTTTAAATTTCTCAAAGGCATCTTTGAGCATGGAATTCAAAGGGAGCATAGCTGAGGGGCCCCTTGGCCTAAGCTCCTGTTGGCCTTTTTCGTCAGTAGAGTGGTAGAGGACCTAGTCAATGTCTCCCTGGGATCAGGGATCTCCAGAATCTGCCTAAAGGTTTCCACTTCCTAAGCATATATATTTATTTGGGGTTTTACGTCACTTTTAACATTGTACAGGTCATATCAAGATGGGGTAGTTGGAATGGCAGAGGAAACCAGTACATACAGTTGGTCAAGGTTCTGTACTGTAAACTGCTGACCAACGGCAAGCAACTACCAGCTTTCCCACTCGAGGCAGTGCCGAGAACCGAACCCCGGGCTCAGAGGCGGTAGGCGCGAGTGTTACCACTCTGCCACCATGGCCCCTCTCAGCATATTGAGAAGGCAGGTCAGACATATCTACCTCTCTGTAGAAGACTGGATCTGTGCTATATTGTTGATGTTCAGGCTCAGATGGAGCCTTTTGTTGAGGTTCAGAAGACTTGGGGACAGACGATTGATCTTTCTCTGAAGAAAACGACCGAGAATAGTACTTTGCCCGAACCTTGTGTTTTTTCTTGTCCAAGTGCTTCTTTGCTTTGGAACACACCCTTTTAGGTTGTTCCGAGTGGTCCTCGGAATAAGGATCCGAGTGGTGGTCGGATTCAAGATCCGAATGTTTGGAAGCAGGGTCAGACTGGACAGCGAGTGAATTTTGGAGGAAATGGAAACTATGTCAGAATGATCTCTTCAATAAAAATAAACAAATGTCAGAATAATGACATCTAACAATACACATTTCCTGAGAAACCAGTGATATGTTAGGCTTATTTTCAAACGCTTGCTAGTTGAACGAGAGAAGAAGGGTTAGACACAAGATTACACTGTTATCGTACACCGTCAGCACGAGGATCTGGTAAATACTAAACGTCTATTTTTCTTGGACATTGGCCGGATACCTGCGGCCTCCCGAGAGAGCATTCAGTTCCACATGATAAGCTATTGTAGTGCAATAAAAATGAGAACCTGAAAGTAGCCATTGCTCTTCTATGCAATGAGCTACAGGTCTGCAATTACACTATGTTATAGGTGATCCAGTGGGTGAATTGCATACTCAAACAAAATTCTCTAAATGCAATAGTTTTGAAGTTACAACTGATTTACTCAACAGTGGGAACCTGAAAATAGCTATTATTCAACTATGCTATGAGCTACAGGTCTGCAATTTTACTATGTTATAGCGGACCAAAAAGTAGGTGAATAATATACTTACGCAAAATACTGAAAATTAAACAATTTTGAAGTTACAACTGATTAACTCAACAGCGATACTCTGAAAGTAGCTATAGATCAGCTATGCAATGAGCTATAGGTCTGCAATTTTATCATGTTATAGCTGACGAAGAAAGTAGATGAATAACATATTTAAACAAAATGCTGTAAACGCAATCGTTTTGAAGTTACAACTGATTAAACTCAATAGTGAGAACCTGAAAGTAGCTATTGTTCAGCTATACCATGAGCTACAGGTCTGCAACTTTACTATGTTATAGCTGACCAAAAATTAGGTGAATAAAATAGGTAAACAAAATACTCCAAATACAATAGTTTTCAATTTACAACTGATTTACTCAATAGCTATACTTTGAAAGTAGCTATAGCTCTGCTATACAATGAGCTACAGGTCTGTAATTTCACTATGTTACAGTTGACAAAAAAGTAGGTGATTAACATATTTAAAAAAAATACTGTAAATGCAATCGTTTTTAAGTTACAACTAATTTACTCAACAGTCAGAACCTGAAAATAGCTATTACTTAGCATGAAATGAGCTATAGATCTGCAATTTTACCATGTTATAGCAAACCTAAAAGTAGGTGAATAACATATTCAAACAAAATACTGTAAATGCAATAGGTTTGAAGTAGCAACTGATTTACTCAACAGTGAGAACCTGAATATAGCTATTGCTCAGCTATGTAATGAGCTACAGGTCTGCAATTTTACTATGTTATAGCTGACCAAAAATTGGGTGAATAACATATATAAAGTAAATACTGATTTACTCAACAGCTATACTCTGAAAGTAGCTATACCTCAGCTATGCAATGAGCTACAGGTCTAAAACTTCGCTATGATATAGCTGATGAAAAAGTAAGTGAATAACATATGTAAAGAAACTACTGTAAATTCAATAGTTTTGAAGTAGATTTATTCTAAGGTGAAAACCTAAAAATAGCTGAAAGTAGCTATTGCTCGTATGTCATGAGCTATAGGTCTGTAATTTCACTGTCATAGGTGACCCAAAAGTAGGTGAATAACATTATAACATATTCAAACAAAATACTGAAAATGCAATAGTTTTGAAGTTACAACTGATTTACTCAACAGTGAGAAACTGTACATAGCTATTGCTCAGCTACGTAATGAGCTACAAGTCTGCAATTTTACTATGTTATAGCTGACCAAAAATTAGGTGAATAATGTATAAAAAGAAAATACTCTAAATGCAATAGTTTTCAAGTTACAACTGATTTACTCAACAGCTATACTCTGAAAGTAGCTATATCTCAGGTATGCAATGAGCTACAGGTCTAAAACTTCGCTATGTTATAACTGATGAAAAAGTCGGTGAATAACATATCTAAAGAAATTACTGCATATTCAATAGTTTTGAAGTAGATTTATTCAAAGGTGAAAACCTAAAAATAGCTGAAAGTAGCTATTGCTCATATGTCATGAACTATAGGTCTGTAATTTCACTGTCATAAGTGACCCAAAAGTAGGTGAATAATGTTATAACATATTAAAAGAAAATACTCTAAATGCAATAGTTTTCAAGTTACAACTGATTTACTCAACAGCTAGAATCTGTAAGCAGCTATTGCTCCCCTATGCCATGGACTACATGTCTGTAATTTCACTGTTATAGCTGATTCATAAGTACATGAACAACATATTAAACAAAATTCTCTAAATGCAATAGTTTTCAAATTACAAGCAATTTACTAAACAGTGAAAAAACCTCAAAGTAGCTATTACTCAGCTATGCAACGAGCCACAGGTCTGCAATTTTACTATGTTATAGCTGACCCAAAAGTAGCTGAATAACATATTTATACAAAATGCTCTATATGCACTAGTTTTCCAGTTACAAGACATTTTACTCATTAGGGAAGGTAAAGAAAAGTCAGAAAGTAGCTATTACTCACTTAGCTATTGAGATAGATACCTAAGTCACGCACGAAGTTGTAGCTGTGAAAAAAGTAGCTGAATAACATATTTTAACAGAATGCTATAGATGCAATACTTTTCAAGTTATGTGATTTAGTGCATGATTTCATGAATTTTAAAGCATTAAAAATAGCATCAGAGATTGCCGTACCCCACAGCCTGGGAAAATAGTTTTCAACACCATGAGATATAGAAGTAGTGAAAAAGTACACTGATTGGGATAATTCAGGCAGTGTCAGTGTCCAAATAATGTTTAAGTAGCGAAAATAACATCTAAGAGAAAGAAATTGCATGTAAAGAATAAGTATTAAAACAAGACAATTCAGTAAACTAAACATTATGAAGCTTTAAGATTTTGATTTTCATTTGTATGGTCGAATTATGGTTTGGATGTTTTGAATATTACCCATACATACAGATGTAGTAATACATGCTTTTATGTGGGATCGGGGCAAAACCTGTGGCTCACTTGATGTAATATCATCTGTTTCAATGGGAAGTTGTAAAAGTAAAACAGTTAATGACTTCTAATATGACTTTAACAGTGCTTAATCTACACCAAAAGACACCCAAGGGTGCAACAACCAAGACTCAAGTAAAAAGATATAAGATATATATAAGAGAGATAAATAGTATCAGATATCCTTGTAGAGACATAAAATAGCATCAGATATGCAAGATCAAAGGTCAAATCCAGGTCACACCATGACGTTGCACACATATAACCCTTGACCAATGTCCCTACCAAATATCAACTTCCTACACCTTATGGTTTCCAAAATATAGCCCAGACAAGGCATTATAGGTCGTCACCACGGTAAGGTCAAATCAAGGTCACACCATTATGTTTTACATCTACACACCCTAACCAATGTCCCTACTCCGTACCAACTTCCTACACCTTATGGTTTCCGAAATATACCCCGGACAAGATTTTATAGGTCAAGGTCACTACAGCAAGGTCAAATCAAGGTCAGACAATGACATTGCACACCTACACCCCCTAACCAATATCCCTACCAAGTATCAACTTCCTACACCTTACAGTTTCCGAGATATAGCCCAGACAAGATTTTATAGGTCAAGGTCACTACAGCAAGGTCAAAGGTCAAATCAAGGTCACACCATGACGTTGCATACCTACACCCCCTAACCAATGTCCCTAACAAGTATCAACTTCCTACACCTTACGGTTCCGAGATATAGCCCGGACAAGATTTTCAAACTCAAGGTCACTACGACAAGGTCAAAGATCAAATCAAGGTCAGTCCATGACATTGCACACCTACACCTCCTAACCAATGCCCCTACCAAGTATCAACTTCCTACACCTTACGGTTTCTGAGAAACAGCCCGGACAAACATTTTCCCGCCGCCCACCCACCCGCTCATCCGGACACCATGGGTGAAAACAATACCCCGACAGCCCCTAAGGGCTGTGGGGTAAAAACTATTTTAAAAATTCATAAAAAATAATTAAGAAAGGTCCAGGCCTGAAAGGTCACACAAGGGAATCTACTAGTGGTCTAGTACATATATGCAAGAAAAGAGAAAAATCCCTCCAATAGTGAATGAGAAAATTGTGATAAAGTGTTGAAATTTTCACATTTTGGGTGGGGGTATCTCTATTGTAATGGCTCTGAGGAACAGACGAACGAACAGATCTGCATGCCTTGAACAATTTTTCATCCTTGATAGTTGAGGTATCTTTTTAAAAAAGGTGAGTGCTAAAGTATTAAGAAACTGTTTGCATGGATGCCCTATGGGTAAAAAATTTCGTCGACAATGCTCTATCTAGCACGGTTTTCAAGATATCAGCATTTTTGTGTTTTGCGATTTTTGCGAAAAATTGGAATATTCAAAATGGCCGCTATGTTTGGCGAGACAAAAACTTTTTGAAAATTGGGATGGCTACTCCAGATACCCTGTGGGTCATAAAAGTCATCGAAATCGCCTTATCTAGCACGGTTTTCAAGATGTAAGCATTTTTATGTTTTGCAATTTTTGCGAAAAACTCGAAAATTCAAAATGGCCGCCATTATTGGCAAGACAAAATGTTTTGAAAAAAGTGTAGGTTAATCTGCAGAGAAACCCTGTGGCTCAAAAACTTCATCGAAATCGCTCTATCACTCTTGCCATTTTTGGCAAGACAATTTTTTTTTGAAAATTGGGATGGCTACTCTGCAGAGATACCCTGTGGGTCAAAAATTTCGTCAAAATTGCTCTATCATGCACGGTTTTCGAGATATAAGCATTAGCATCAGGATGGCTAGTCTGCATAGATACCCATTGGGTCAAGAATTTCATCGAAATCGCTCTATCTAGCTCGGTTTATGAGATATAAGCATTTTTGTGTTTTGCAATTTTTTGCGAAAAATTTTAACATTCAAAATTGTCGCCATTTTTGACGAGACAAATTTTTTTTGAAACTTGGGATGGCTACTATGCAGAGATACCCTGTGGGTCAAAAATTTTGTCAAAATTGCTCTATCATGCACGGTTTTCGAGATATAAGCATTAGCATCGGGAGGGCTACTCTGCATAGATACCCTTGGAGTCAAAACTTTCGTCGAAATCGTTCTATCTAGCTCGGTTTACGAGATATAAGCATTCTTGTGTATTGCAATTTTTTGCGAAAAATTTTAAAATTCAAAATGGCCACGATTTTTGACGAGACAATTTTTTTTGAAAATTGGGATGGCTACTCTGCAGAGATACCCTGTGGATAAAAAATTTCGTCAAAATTGCTCTATCATGCACAGATTTCGAGATATAAGCATTTTTATGTTTTGCAATTTTTGCGAAAAATTCGAAAATTCAAAATGGCCACCATTTTTGACGAGATAAAAATTTTTTTGAAAAATGTGTTAGTTCATCTGCATAGATACCCTGCGGGTCAAAAATTTCATCAAAATCGCTCTATTGCGCACGGTTTTCGAGATACAGGTATTTTTGTGTTTTCCTTATTTGGAAAATTTGTAATGATTAATTAATCACTAAGTACTCGGCCATTTCTTAACCAATCAATGTCAAAATCTAATGAGATTCTAATCTAGATTTTAATAGAATGAATATATTTGCCAAGTTTCAGGTGAATAGACCGAATCCCTTTCAAGTTATCATATGGACAAGCTTACCCTTTCAAAAAACACATTTTTGGTCATGTGACCTCTCTGATTGGTCGAAATGTCACTGCAGCATATTCCAAAAAATTCCCCAGGGCTACCTGCCAAATTTGAAAAGAATCTGCCAAACAGTCACAGAGTTATAAGGAAAACAAAACACGGAGCCGGCGGAGCCTGATTTCCTCCTATACACAAACAAGTTAATTAGTCCAGTTATCTGTATATAAGTTTTTTCAGTCAGAAAATTAAAAACAGGCTCATATAACTGAGTAAAAGATTAGAAGTACAATATTCAATATTTCTATGTTGTCTACAGAGGGACAGAAAGGTAATTTGCACTGTAGCCTGTAAATAAACATCCTCTAATTGAAAACGAAATTCATTAGCCCAAAATTTAAAAAAATAGCCAGCCTCAGCAGGCAAGAAGCACAGCCCGCAGGGCAACTAAATGAACAACAATATTAAAAATTGGGAAAAGCTACGGAACAACTTTAGATGTGAGAAGTATACAGAACCCACGAGATGTTGTCAGACATAAAAACTTGAAGATAGGGGAAAATTTACATGTTTATTTCTTCATGACGCGAGTTCCAAGCTCAATGACACATATGTAAGAGATATATGGATGTTTTAGTACGATGACCCCACTTGAATTTGAAACATGGGTCAAAGGTCAATTCTGACACTTGGAAAAGATTCATAGGCCATGATTTTTTTACAAGTTGTTTTCATATTTTGAAGCCTGAGGACAAATCATAAGGGGGATATAAGGCCTCTTTAGCAAGATGACAATACTTGACTTTGAAGCAGGGGTCAAAGGTCAAATTTGACACAAAAGATTCGCAGACTATAATTTCCTGAAAGTTATTTTCACATTTGGAAGCCTTAGAACTAGGGGTGTTGCGGTAGCAATTTTTTCCTTCCGGTTTCCCGTCTTTCACTTCCCGGTCGGTTACCGGTTAACCGTCTCTTATTTGAATAAACATGAGAACCAAATACTTTCCATACTGTAAAAACAGGAATTCTAACATAACACAGATGTGTTCTCGAATCTGATTGGCTAAACCACGAAATATATAGTGTCTGCAAATTATCGCTCATTATGGCTTTGGTACTACAGTAAAAAGCAAATAAAAGTGGATTATGACACTTATTTTGTGTGTAACGTTAGTAAAGTTTCTTTAAATTGAAGTATAAGCGGAAAACCGGTAGCTGCATATTTGACGGTTTGCAGTAATTTATTTACCGTACCGACGATACCGGTACTACCGCAACACCCCTACTTAGAACCAATAATAAGGGAGATGTTAGAGCTTTTTAGCATGATGACCTTATTTGACCTTGAAGCAGGGGTCAAAGGTTAAGTTCGGCACTTGGTAAATACTTGCAAGCCATGACTTTCTATAGGTTAGTTTCACACTTTTAAAGTGTAACAGCAATAATAAGGGAGATACAAGGTCTTCTTTTGTGTGATGACCAGACTTGACCTCGAAACTGGGGTCAAAGGTGCAGACTTGTAATCTATTACAGCCAATCTATTACTATTACTATTACATTTGAAAATATTCAATCTATTACTATTATTTTTTAAAATTTTAAATCTATTACTATTACTATTACATTGGCAACTATTACTTCTATTACTTTCTATTATATTCTATTACAATTTGGCGCAAACTTGAGAGGTAATTTTAACACAGAAATAAAACTGACAGGATACTTTATACATCTAATTTTATTGAAAATGCTTCAGATTATGCCACACAAGGATAAAATATCTCAAATATATCACTTGGTACATTTACAACTAAATAAATAGATCCCGTATTTATTCTATTTAAGAATGACTTGACTACTTTGAGAATTTATGAGAATTCTATACAAAGCCACTTAAGTGCTGTAAATTTTATAATGAGAGGTATATTTCTGTTAAATTCCGTGAAAAGCTTTTCAAATGCTGAAAAATATGTTATTATCAGTAAATATTATCTGGGGAATATACACTATTATCAAACAATTCTCATATTTATTCACTTTATGATGAGTTGTTAGATTTGAAAAACTCTAATTATTATGAGAAATACTTGATGAGCAGTGTTTGCAAAAAAAAACACTGCATTCAAAGAACACCTTTCTTTCAAATTCTTTGCATGCAGAGCCCACCTCAAAATGAGTCAAAAATGACATTTATGTTTGAAAATAGTAACTCCGGTAATTGTAGGTAAATCAGTGAAACAGCTTACACATGCCACAATGCTGCCCTTATTATACACAATAGTGACCTGTGTGATTGCCTTTCATGTGTCACAGTTTCTCCTTACTCAGGAACATTTAGTTAATCCTTCCAAAGGTTAAATTGGCCTCTTTAAGCCTTTAATAATACCACCTCAAAGACAGTTGTTTTAGAACACTCAATCAAAGAGGGACAATTAAAGGTCCCTTGATATTTCAAAGTTATTTATTTTAACATTTGTGTGTTATATTTAGTATTCTTTGATGAATATCAATACATTACATATTGATTATTTGAAAAGTTTATGTGTGAAAGTTTGAAATGAATTTGACTTATGAGTGCTACAAAATCAATTCATTGTTGTTTTGAAGTTTATTTAAAGAGATGATTTTATGACAATTAATTCATTATTGTATCAAAGTCCATTTAAAGTATTCATTTATATGAAAACTAATTCATTACAAAATTAAAGTCCATGTTAAGTGATCATTTTCCTACAACCTCCTTCTCACAAAAAGCAAAGAGTAAATTGTAATAGAAAAATAATAGAAAGTAATAGATGTAATAGATAGAATTTCAATCTATTACTATTACATTTGAAAAATTTCAATCTATTACCATTACATCGAAGTTGACTCCAATCTATTACTTTTCTATTACTTTGTTTACAAGTCTGAAAAGGTGACATTTGCACAAGATTCAAAATTTTAAGTTAATGCATTTTTTTTATTATTCCATAAGATATTTAATATTAATATTTAATTAAATATCTATTATTTGACACATTATTAACTGTAAATGGACACACAAACATAAGTACCAGGCTTATCTACTGCAATGTATAAACAGCGTATAAATAAACTATTACCTTATATGATTAAATGTCTTCACCAGTTTAAGTTAATTCTCTCTTTTATGTGTTGATGATGGAGATGCAAATGATTAGTGTTGGGAATCGCCTCCAATTTTCATGGTCGATTATTTGTCCATTTTTCCGAGCGATGATCGACCCATAATCGATTATTTTACTCCATTATTGTTTATTATTTAAGAAACACTTTCTGGGATAAAGTATAGGTCACTCTGGTAAGAATAACGGTGTTCCAACATTTAGAATCTACCGAAAGCACCAACTTCCTGTAAATATGGCGGTAGACATAAACAAACTTGAAATTCAAGACAAAACTGTCAGTTTATTAAGTAAAAATACCTAAAATATTTTTAAAATACGTGGATATTGATATAAATCAGGAAAGGTAAGATATAAGCTTAATAATCGATCATTAGAAAACATCAGTGACCGACCGCGATTCTACACTGTCACCGACGATTAATCGAGCACACGTCTAATCGTCCACCCACTACAAATGATATATATATATATATTTTTTTTTTGGTACTATTTGGCATCAATATTGGGATAACAACCAATCTCATATACACATTATAGCACTTTATATTTTTTTACACAACTGTACTTTTGTGTGATCAAGAGATACTTCCAGTTTGTTTGAACAATGCTCCTCTCTCTGCCAGAGCTTTCAGTATTTTGGCAATGTTTCTGCAATCATCAATTCCACTGTGATGTCTTCCTGTATGCTGAAGTCCAAGCTTTGATAACATTCCCAACATACCTCTTGGATACACAGTCATTATATCTGCATATGGTTTCTTGATATTTATCCACTTTTTCAAATAAGGCGCATATGGGGAATTAAAATATCGACTCTGGCCTGGCAACATCACATTCAAGTCCCAGTCTCCACACGTAACAAAAACAGATTGAATATCATTTTGTAAAAGACCCTCATCTTTCATCCAAGCATGGAATGACTTCAGAGTATCTTCCAAATAAGGCTGCCCGTCAACCATATCCTGTATGATTCCTGTCAATTCTGTGCAAAACTGTGTTAATTCTCCATGGACCCTTGGTAGTACATATTGATGAAATTCACTTTCCACCTCAAACGTCTTTCCATTTACCTTGAGAACCGGGAATTCTATTATTTCTTGAGGAATCATCTTCTTGTTATTTTCACAAGTTGCTTCAAAATCCAGCACCAGAAAATAGTCGTAATACTGCTGTTTTATCGCCCTACCACTTGCCATGTTTCTTACAATAACTATTTTTCCAACGGCATTTAGTGCACTTGTTACCAACCGTGAGATGGTTCTCATATTAAATACTGCATTTATGGTGACTAATATACATGCACTCAGCAAATATCACATTTCGTTCACCTGGCGCAACATGTATAAGCCGGTTCGTAGTCTCGCGAAGAAAAGTCATCTGCGAGAAATTCGGGATAAAACTAAAATGCACAAACCCTGTACAGACGTCTAAACCAGGCAACAACCATCCATACATTATTGAAGTTAAAATGTGATTTTTTTTTTTTGTATTTTTTTAAAAATAATTTTATTGTAGTTTAAGTTTTTTATCTAGTTTTAGTTAACTAGCTGTTAATTGCATACACCAGAGGAAATTATACATATTGTAAAACCAAACTATTATTTATTTATGAATAGATTGTAATGAAATAAAATGAACAGAGACACTGTTAAAATCTGTGGAGCCCAGGAAGGGACATGAAACTGTTTTCCTATTATTTTTTTCATCTTGTTACCACAAGTTTCCACAAGATAACTCATTCCCATGAGTTAGCAAGTCATTACCACAAGTTAATAAGTTGTGGTATGAGATACCAAGATTTGGTAATGAGATGCTAAGTTATGGTAATGAGATACTATTAAGCCGTGGGAATGAGATGCAAAGTCGTGGTAATGAGATACTAACTTGTATAGAATAACAACTTGCTAAGAAGAACAACTTGTTACCTTGTGGGAATGACTTACTCTCTTGTGGTAACGACTTACTATCTTGTGGTAATCATGTAATAATTTGTGGGAACAACTGGCTAACTTGTTGGAATGACTTGCTATCTTGTGGGAACGACTTATTATCTTGTGGGAACAACTTAGTAAGTTGTGGGAACAACTTAGTATCTTATGGGAATGATTTGTTAACTTGTGGTAAAGAATTGTTAACTTGTGGTAATAAGGACTAATAACTTGCTAACTTGTGATAACCACTTACTAACTTGTGGTTATGACTTACTTTCTTGTGGTAACCACTTAGTAACTTGTGGGAACAACTTGCTAACTTGTGGGAATGACTTGCTATCTTGTATTAATGACTTGCTAACTTGTGGTTATGACTTGCTTTCTTGTTGTAACCACTTAGTAACTTGTGGGAATAACTTGCTAACTTGTGGGAACGACTTGCTATCTTGTGGAAACGACTTGTTACTTATGGGAACAACTTAGTAACTTGTGGGAACAACTTAGTATCTTGTGGAAATGACTTTCTAACTTGTAGGAATGACTTACTAACTTGTGGGAATGACTTAGTGTCTCATGGGAACGACTTTCTAACTTGTGGGAATGACTTGCTAACTTGTGGGAATGACTTGCTATCTTGTATTAATGACTTGCTAACTTGTGGTAACCACTTACTAACTTGTGGGAACAACTTGTTACTTGTGGGAATAACTTAGTAACTTGTGGGAACAACTTAGTATCTTGTGGGAACAACTTGTTAACTTGTGGGAATGACTTACTATCTTGTGGTTCCCACTTAGTAACTTGTGGGAACAACTTGTTACTTGTGGGAACAACTCAGTAACTTGTGGGAACAACTTAGTATCTTGTGGGAACAACTTGTTAACTTGTGGGAATGACTTGCTATCTTGTGGTTCCCACTTAGTAACTTGTGGGAACAACTCAGTAACTTGTGGGAACAACTTAGTATCTTGTGGGAACAACTTGTTAACTTGTGGGAATGACTTACTATATTGTGGTAATCATGTAATAATTTGTGGGAACAACTAGCTAACTTGTTGGAATGACTTGCTATCTTGTGGGAACGACTTATTATCTTGTGGGAACAACTTAGTAAGTTGTGGGAACAACTTAGTATCTTATGGGAATGATTTGTTAACTTGTGGAAACAACTTGCTAACTTGTGGTAAAGACTTGCTAACTTGTTGTATTGACTTGCTATCTTGTGGTAACCATGTGTCCAAAGGTGCAACAACTAAGATTCAAGTAAAAAGATATGAGAGATATAAGAGAGATAAAATAGTATCACATACCCCCTTGAGAGATAAAATAGCATCAGATATGCAAGATCAAAAGTCAAATCCAGGTCACACCATGGTCACACCTATAACCCCCGACCAATATCCATATCAAATATAAACTTCCTACACCTTACGGTTTCCGAGATATAGCCCAGACAATATTTTTATAGGTCAAGGTCACTACGGCAAGGTCAAAAGTCAAACCAAGGTCACACCATGATGTTGCACACCTACACCCCCTAACTAATATCCCTACCAAGTATCAACTTCCTACACCTTATGGTTTCTGAGATATGGCTCGGACAAGATTTTCAAACTCAAGGTCACTACGCCAAGGTCAAAGGTCAAATCAAGGTCACACCATGATATTGCACACCTACACCCCCTAACTAATGTCCCTACCAAGTATCAACTTCCTACACCTTACGGTTTCTGAGATACAGGCCGGACAAACTTTTTCCCGCCACCTGCCTGCCCGACCGCCCATCCGGACACCATGGGTGAAAACAATACCCGGACAGCCCCTAAGGGCTGTAAGGTAAAAAATTGTCCATCATTCTGTGACCTTGATAAAAGTATGAGATATAAAGGTTTATGTAAAAACATGACAAATGCACCCATCACACACACACACACCCCAAACACACTCATGGAAGGCATTTCATAATCTCCCAACCCCAGACTTTGGCCAGCAGCAAACAACTTGACCTAGCACATTAGAGAACCAATGCAAAACTGTATCCACTGGAAAGAAAACTCACCACAGCCAATGAACCATCGTTTGACCTTGAAAGATGGGCCCAAGGTCAAACCTGGCCACATCAGAAGATTCCCAGCCCATGATTTCCTATACCTTGGTTGCACATCCTAAACCTCTAGGAACAATTATAAGTGAGTTATAAGCACAGTTTGGCCATCCTCGTTTGACCTTGAAGGAGGGATCCAAGGTCCACTCTGACCACATCAGAAGATTCCCAGCCCATGATTTGCTATAGGTTGGTTTCAATGCCAAACCTCTTTGGGCAATAATAAGGGAATTATAGGCACTTTTAAAGTGTGGTACATGGGGTACCTTGGCATTCCGTGGATGACCTTGAATGAGGGGCTTCAAGGTCAAATTTCTGTAAGGTTCTGCAAGAGATTCAACCCTCTACCTATGAAAAAAAGCCAGTTGAAAAATGTAGATAATTTTCAAAGAAATGCCCGCAGTGGCCATCTTGTTTTTCAGAATGAGGCTAATTTCGGTCCCAGAGAAGCTTACCCCCAATTTGGTGAACCTAGGTCGTGTAGTATTCCTCAATTAAATGCCTCCGGTGGATACAATTAGTGAAAAGATGAAGGAGAAATTACAGGAAACTGTGTGTGACAAATCAAATATCAAGATTTTAAAGGTCAATGTAACTGAAGTAAGGTCAAAGGTCAAATCTAGGTCATTCCATGACACTACACACCTACATCCCCTAGCCAAGGCCCCTACCAAGTGTCAACATCCTACACCTCACAGTTTGTGAGATACAGCCCATACAAGCCTTTTCTTGCTGAGTGAGACTGGTCTCAGTCTGCTGAGAACCTGTTTGTCAATACAAAGTTGAGACTTGGTTTCAGCTGAGACCAAATCTCAAATCTGAGACTATTTTCTGTCTCAGACTTAAGATCTCTTTGTGAATACGGCCCCAGGAGACTTTCAGAGCAAATTATTAGTCACATTATGTTGCACACCTACACCCCCAACCAACGTCCTTACCACATAATTCAGCAGCAACGATCAATCAAACCAAGATGAAAACAAGTAAGTGCTCCCAACAGCCTGCTTAATAAGTATATAGTACATAAGTATGATGACAAAAAAATAATAATAATAAAAATACCGTGACTTGCTTCCTTTGGGAAGTTTATTTCTTATGGGACTGAACTCAACCCTCTTTTCCTATTCTCAGAGCAGGTCTGGGAAAAAGGGGGATAGCATCAGTATATACTTCTGGGTAACCAGTTAGTGGTAACCGATCATGACCTTAGAGGGTTCTCTGACCCTAGGTCAAACTGGGCCTTCTCAATTTTGTTTGTTTATGAATTCACTGGAGTCCCTAGTATCTTACCCACCTACCAAGCGGTAGTTATTGAGCAATTGTCCATTGGATAGGATGTATTAACGCAATAAAATTGCAAATTTAATAAGTAAATTACATTTTTATAAGTTGATACCCTATCCAATGGACTGGCAAGGCCCACCCATCCAGCCCCGCTATCAGCCTACTAGGGGTCTTCATAGGACTAGACAACAAAAAAGATGGTATGATGTCTTTTTTGGCGCTTGGTGGGATCGGTCGCACCCCCAACCAACATCCCTACCGCATAATCCAGCAGCAGCGATCAATCGGTCACACCCCCAACCACCACCCCTACCACATAATCCAGCAGCAGCGATCAATCGAACCAACATGAAAACAAATAAGCGCTCCCAACAGCCTGCTCAATAACTCTTGGAAACCCTTATTATAGTCCAGACAACAAGCTAAATACACACAAAATAGAATATGGCTGGCTGGGGTCAAAAAGGGGTATTTTAAATTCATGTTAGGTCCTCAGTAAGAGATATGTACCAATACAAAGAAGCAAATTTTCTTTAAAAATATATATATTTTTTTATGTTATAGTATTGCAGCAACAACAGACTGAGTACTCTGTCACTGAGCTATGATGTCTCATTCCACATCACTGGGAATCAAACCCAGGTCTCCCAGTCTGAGGGGACACTTAATATTTTGTTACAAGAATGAAAAAAAAAAATCTGATATAACTTTAAAAAATATTTTGCCTTTGAGCAATATGTCTCAAATAATTTTTTTACTGATTGTACTGGTATTTAAAGCATCTGAGGACACTTTTATAATTTAAATACTCACTGACTGTATAACAAAATTATAACATAATAAATATTTAAATATTAAGGTAGCCAGGGTCTCTTTTTTTTTTTGGGGGGGGGGGGGGGGGGTTTCTTCAACATCAATGATAAGTTAGACTTTTAAAAATGGAAAATAAAGGAGCCAGAGGGTTTTATTCAAATTTTAGTACTTTAAGGACGTCATATAGAGCTACATTAATATTTACAATTTAAGGTAACCATAAAATCGAAGTATCCCCCCCCCCCCCAATTCTCATCCCTATAGTTTAAAACAAAGCACAATGAAGTAAAAACGATTCCAAAGCCAAAGTAGTTATTCAGGGGTGACCATAATCCGGCGATGGCGATCAGGTGTACCAACGTAAAACATGTAAGCACTCCTGACAGGTAGTTGGAGTTTCAGAAACCCCTATTATCGCCCATTTCACATGATAAATACACTAAAAATAAAACATGGCAGTCGTTATAAACTGCATCAAAATAAGTATTATGCATCAATTGACAATTATTATATATATATTTTCGAATAACTTTGCTGTATATAACAGGACAAGAATTTATCTCTGGAAAACCACTTATCCCGTTTTTCTCCTCGAAAGGGACCACTTCCTGTTTATTTAGACATGCGCAGTCGAGACTACGAACCGGTATCAAACAAATGGTGGCAGTTTCTAAAACTTGGACCGGAAAATCGAAAACTGGAATCTATACGTGGGTCCGCTATACGTCTCCGCCCACTTCTAAGTCTTTCATCTTCAATACTCGGCCAACTACAAACCGACCACCCTTTTTTTAAAAAAAAAATACGTATCCTCATATTTTATGGGAAAAGCTGATTATTAATCTTTTGTACCAGTGCTTGAATCTGAAGTGTTTGATCTTCAACTGAATAGATATTTACATAAAGTATTTGATCTACAAGCAGCATTTCCACATCTATTTACAACATATAAAATAATGTTAGGAAACTTAAAATATACATGAATATCAGTGAACTAAAGGGGCTGAAACACTTTATTTTTAGACAACCTATCCTTACCCAGCATGCACATAACTTTGAAATCAGTTTGGATCCAACGGTGAAATCTGGTTGAAATACATGTAGATTTTGCAAACCGTTTTAGTTGGATCCAACCAGTTAACAAACCTCTCATTTAGAGGTCATATAATCCTAAGTTGCTTAAGATTAAGATAGATTAAAGGTTTTATTCAAGATTTTGAAGATAAATAAATAATTGTTATTAAAAAAATGTTAGCTTTCTTAGGAAACTTCTATCAAAATAAAGTAATAAATTTTCATTTTCAATCTAAGTTCTTTTTTTCAGTAAATACATCTTTTTCCATGTCATATTATTTTATAGTGTTATAAATGTAGTCCTAAAGAAGGTTAATACAGAATTATGTGCATTAACGTTTTCTGTTCAATAAATGTTAGGAAAGTAAAATATGTTCAGGGTTTTCATAAAATCCCTAGCTAAAATTTCAGGGATTTCACTAATTTTAGGGAATGTATTTGAATATATTTCATGAATTCCCCCAAAAATATTCAGGGAATTGGCTAATTAACTGATTACACAAATTCCCTGTAACATACATACAACACAATGTACAAATGTTAGGCTTGACATTGCAAAAGTTGTAAGTCTTGAAGTAGTAAAAGGGTGAAGTTGTGCAGAAACGAAAATTGATTCAATTATTCTTACTGTTTTAGACATAATGTATCGTTGATAGTGTAGCTGTTTTAATGATTGATATATGTATATGTCATATCAGTAAGTCCAATCCATCACAATTTCAAATATTCACATCACAAACTCCAAATGGAAGTTCTGATGTCAGAAAGTCCAATCCTTTTATTTAATTAGAAATTGCTCTGAGGTACGAATTTAAGGGTCATTATAAAACCCGGACTTTCAGAAGGGCGGTCGGACCAGGGGGGTAGGGCGGTAGAAGTGGGCGGTGGCTATATCTCCTAAGCGCTATTATGTATGATCCAAGTTCTTATTATTTTTGACAACGTTGATGTTGTCTATTTATATAACCTTAACTTTGTTTGGTATCTGGTAGCAAACTATAAATAAAAGACATTTTGCAAAACACAGGGCACCTAGACCTTCATACATAGCTCTAGAGGTCTACTTACCGCCCAGCCAATCAGAGAGAAAATAAGAAGGAATATTGAGGCCAGGTCACCGCCCCAGCCCATCAAGGAGAAGAGGTCACCGCCCCAGCCCATCAAGGAGAAGAGGTCACCGCCCCAGCCCATCAAGGAGAAGAGGTCACTGCCCCAGCCCATCAAGGAGAAGAGGTCACATCCCCAGCCTATCAAGGAGACGAGGTCACCGCCCAAGCCCATCAAGGAGAAGAGGTCACCGCCCCAGCCCATGTTATATGCAGATCTTTGTAATATGTACAGGTTTTGTATACTTTTTTTAACAACAGGCTGCATAAATCGTGATGTAACAATCCTTAGGGCGTTCTCAGTTGTACCCGGACTAGCATCTGTTTTCCAATTGACTGGGCGGTAAGTAGGGCGGTGGTAAGGGCGGTCCGGAAATTGGTCCGGTTCCGAGTCCGGTTCGGACTTTTATAAAGTACCCGAATTTAAAGTTCTGACATCGGAATTTCAAATCTTGATGGATTGGACTTTCTGATTCCCCTTTATCAGAAAGTCTCATCCATCAGAAAGTCCAATTCTATTCTTCCTTTACTGTGAGATTACTCTGAGGTAGTGGATTTGAAGTTCTGATACAAAGATTTGAAATTCTGAATCAGAAAATCCAATCCCATGCTTCCTTTATTGCTCTGAAGTATGAATTTCTGATTGATTGGAAGTTCTGATTGCCTTGCATCAGAATTTCTAATCTATCCGAAAGTCCAATTTTATTGCTATTTTTATTGAGGGATTGCAACTATTATGGATAAAGATAAAAAGGACTGTTTAAGTATACTTCATTTAACACACCAATGTTTATTTAATACACAACTTCACGAAATCAAATTTCAGAACAAAAGTTATTATAGTTTCAAATATTATTCTGACATGCGATGATGCTGACATGGCAATTTCTTGAACACTTCCATGCCCTTCTTCTTACAAATCTTAATTGATGTGATGACAAGAAAATAGTGAGTAGGTAGAATAATAAAAGGAAAATCAAGAAAATTTGTACTTCAATACTAAGATTTGAAGTTCTGATGTCAGAAAGTCCAATTTGAATTTCTAAAAACCAATTTTGCCAGAATTTCAAATTGTGACAAATAAATCCATCACAAATTAACTCCAATTAACTTGAGTTTGTGATGTCAGGATTTGAAATTCTGATGGATTGGACTCCCTGATAAAGCGTATATATGTTTGACAAACAACACTAAGGAATTCTGTATGTTTCACCTGCTAAAGTCATATATCATTACAACTCTGTTATCCTTGCTTAAGGCCCAAATTTGTACCATATCTTCTGCAATGATGCACACAGATATGTGGTTTTCATAAAGTACTCATACATGTTATAAAAATAAGCTTGTCAGACAGAGAGCCTTGTACAGTCCCCCATTGCTATATGACTACCAAATGATTGACAGCCTGTCTTCCCCAGAGTATTCCCCTAAACTTCAGTTGACTTAAACCACATGTGTGTGTGTTTACTACATGCACAGATAGACTGCTATGTACTGTATAATGTATGCTGCTATGGTTAAGCCACAGAAAAAAAGGTTTCCTAATAATCCTATTTTCTCACCTCATATATATTTTCAAAAGCATTAAGTATTTCATTGATGATTTTCTTTCCATAACTCGATTAGTCTACTTTCAAAATGTATATGCCATTTATTTGATTGTGATAAATTGTTTAAACTCGTACCCTATATATCAAGCAAATGCACACACACTGGCAGTAAACTTTATCTTAGGGAAATCATAAAAACCAATTTACACTGACTGTGTCTGAAACAGAATGTAAAAACAGAATTCTTTAGAAACAAAACAATGTGTCAACATATGAAATTGTCAGCAAAATTTAGAGTTCAGCCTCTGTTATCGAAGAGTGTTGAGAGTGAGATTTTGTTTGGATGATGGATATATACCCAGATAGCATTCCGACGTCGGCACATCCGTCGGACCGATGTTGGCTGCCAACGTCGGCAAGCCACCGGTAAAAATTTTATTCTATGTATAGTATCAGCCAATCAGATATTGTTCACCAACAACATTTTTAGTGTGAATTTATAACTAGAATATTATTTTTATGTGTAAAATTGTTAAATTGTTAGTTAAAATTTGTGGCCTCACTAAAATATGATTTTTAGACATACCATAATAAATTTTTTTTTCTAAGTTTCCCAAATCCCCTATTATTGCTCGCCGCCATCTTGAATAAAAATCCGCCGTTGGCCCAACGTCGGCAAAATATAGAGACATCTAACCTGTGTAGTGGTTGGCAAGCCACCGTTGGGCCAACGTTGGGCCAACGTTGGCCCAACGTCGGCAAAAATCTGATGATGATGCGACCAGTAGCCAACGTTGGGCCAACGTCGGCAAAAATCTGATGATGATGCGACCAGTAGCCAACGTTGGGCCAACGTCGGCAAAATCTGCTGACCATCCGACCAACAGCCAACGTCGGTCCGACGGCGGAATGCTATCTGGGTATTTACCTTCTTTAGGAGGTTTTGTTTTCCATCTGGATATGCAGTGTTTATATTTTTGGAAAAATCTGGGGCAGGTTTTACAAAGGGCTTAGCCTGGACTTGGACTTAAAGTTAAAACTTTTATCTTAAACTCAGGCTAAATCTGTGGTCTCAGGCTTAGAAGGTTTAACAAAGTTGCTTAGTCAAGGCTTTGGCTAAGTTTACCTGGGAGTGGGCTTAACTGTTGTAAACAAAGACTTAAAAATGGCCACTATACATCCTTTTCACTTCCAAATTTTAAATGCCTGAAAATAAAGAATAATTTTACAGAAAACCTCTGTAAGTTAGTCTTTGGACATAGTTATGTGGTGATACAGTTTGCTATTGAAAAACAACATTTTTCCCAGAGATAAAATGAGTTAAACAAGGAATATATATCATCAGTAAAATATTTGGACCAGAAATATAGGGTCACATAACATAGAAAATATCTTGGTTATTTGATAAGATTTGATAAGACTGTGATGTCACATTTGTAAACACATATGTCAAAACAGGAAGGAACGGTACAATTATCGTATGTCTCAACATGGTGGAAATGACATATACGAAATTCCACCATATGTGGAAGATCTGAACAATCCAGAACTTCAGGCTGAGTATGCTCTTAATAGGACATATTCTGGCAGGAGATGAAGACAGTGATCTGAAGAAGGTTGACACAAATATATAACGACCAAAAAATGCTTTTAGAATAAACTTTTCTTTTGGTATGATACTGCAGAATACAGAAACTGGTGAATATAGGTATTATATTCCATATTTTAATAATAAAATTTTACATTTTCCATTTACTATATCTAATAGAAACAGTATTAGATTTCTTATGTTTAAACTTGCACAATTAGATATTATTGAACTGGCTAGAGCTGTGAGACCTTCAACTGCTTGGACATTGGCATTTATTACAAATATTCAATATGGAGTTTTTAAGACAGAATTTCCACTAGGTCAGGTAGATAATTTTCCATTATTTCTTTAAAAAGTCCTTATGTCATTTCATTTTACATTAATAGAGTTACTTGCAAGCCCTATCAAGATAACTTGTGCTTTTTTAAATGTTTACAATATCATTTTAAAGATAAACAAACTCGTACAGTTTTGCAGTATCTTAATGGAGAAGATGTAACGATTACCCAGAAATTCCAAGTAATTCCATTGGAAATTTCAAAGGTGTCACCATAGAAGAGGGGAATAAGCTGGAGCAATGTTTTAATGTAAAAATAATTATTGTGTCTCTGGATTCCTCTATCTCTGTAAATTTCCTATAAGAATCTTTTTTTGAAAGTGAAAATGTAATATATTTGAACAATTATCAAAATCATCTGAGTTACATAACAGGTTATTCCTAGGTTGCAAACAAATTTCAATGTGAAAAATGTAACAAAATGTTTAAAAGACATTGGCATCTTAAAAGACATTATACTAATTGCTATGAAAGAACCAAATATATATTTCCTGGAGGCTTTCATAAAAATCAAGAAAACATATTTGATAAATTACAACCCCTAACTATATATGTACCTGAAAGTGATAGATATTACCCCACTTTTATTGTTTGGGATATGGAGGCTGTATTAATGAAGACAAATGCCTCATCTACTGACCAACTGCATTTTTTGTCCAAGCATATTCCAGTGTTAGTGTTTCCTCAAATGTTGAAGGTTTTTGCGAACCCACATGTTTTGTAGCTATATCCTCAAATAATCTTAATTATAAGATGATGACCTATCTTATTGAAATCAGTTCAGCAAATTTAAGTAGACTAAAGGTGAAATATGACTATGCATTTCGCTAATTAGATGATCTTATGATAAAATATAAAACGGATCCAGAAACTGATCGAGACTTTCCAGACACTTCATCTACAGAGTCGTCCAATGAAAAAAATTTTAAGTTCTAAAGCAAAAACTCATTTTTGAGTAGAATTGTTGATCTTCAGAAGAAATTCGAGTTGTATCTGTCACAAATACCTGTCATAGGTTTTAATTCGGGTAAATATTTATTTATTTGGGGTTTTACGTCGCTTTCAACACTGTACAGGTCATATCACGACGGGTATTTGGAAGGGCAGAGGAAACCAGTACATACAGTTCGCTAGGGTTCTGTACTGTAAACTGCCGACCAACAGCAAGCAACTACCAGCTTTCTCACTTAAGGCCATGACGGGGATCGAACCCCGGCCTCAGAGGTGGGAGGCGAGTGTTACCACTCTGCCACCGTGGCCCCTTTCGGGTAAATATGACATACACTTAATTAAAGAGGATATCATGTTTTATGTAGCCAGTAATTATCCAGAAAAAGATATTAGATGGGTTAGCTGACAACACATAGAAAGATTGTAAGAGCTGGTCGAGTGTTAAATATTCATCTGACCACAGTGGCCAATGCTCCCTATGGGAAAAACAAACCAAGTGTTCCAAGTTTTGCACATAGTGAATGTCAAAATATAAATTGTATTGCTGTCCTTTTATGCTATGAATACACAGGGGGTATTATATTTTACCTTGGAAGGCTGCTGGGTTGGCTGAAGAAACAGTGAAAGAGCTGTTCCATTTTTAATTAATTCATGTAGTTTTGTGGCTAGTGTTTCATTTATAAACAATCAATGTACTTAAGTCTTGCATAGTGCTTGTCAAAATAAAAAAGTATATTTGTGCTCTTCCCATTATTTTGCATAAATGTTCATCTGATTTGTAATTAATCAAAGTGTTTGAAATAATATTTAATTATTAAATTAAATATATGTATATATATCATAGGCAGAAAAGGAGTAGTTAAATAAAACACTTTTTGTAAAAATGTGTTAAAGTTAGACTTAAATATGCTGTTAACAAGATATACTGTGGTATCTTTTTTTTCATGCTGAATTTATTTCATATGTCCTCTGTGGCCTGTGTTCAATGTATAAACAATCAATATACTTAAGCCTTGCATAGTGCTTGTCAGAAAAAAAAATCTATTTGTGTGACTCCCAATATGGTGCATAAAGTTAAACTTAGATTTGCTGCTATCATGATATTCTGTGGCATAATAAATAATTTTTTTTTTTAACTTTTTTTTTTCAATATATTAAATATCCGAGGAGTAATAACTACCCGAAGATTATTTCATGATTATTAACTTTTCAGACATTCCTATGATATTCTCTTGAGTTTGAATTATAACATTATAATAAACTCAAACAAAATTACAGTGAAACTGTTGGAAAATCTTTAGAAATACTGAATGGGAATTAAGTTTAATACTACTCCAGCAAAGTCTGTAATATGAGTGATGTAAGTCTGCCTTTCATTTTAGACCACATATATAACCATATTGGACACTCGTTGTAAACTCATAATTACCAAAGGTTCCTACAGTTTTTACTCTGTTTAGAGTAAATATTATAGAATAACTGACCCACATTATGTTTCCAACAGATATCTTTTGTACAGTGAATTTTTTTTATTAGTTATAACTGTCCCTATTTTGAATCTTTTTTATTTTTCTTCTGAGATCAGATTCTCAATCTTTTTTTTCTTTTTTGTTTCACGTTTTCAGTCTTTCTTTTTATTACTCAATATGTCCACTTTTATATTTCTTGTTATTTTTCCCATTGACTGTATACTGTTTATTTTGAAAACTACATATTTAGAAGTATTTTGTCACTATAACTATAATTCTGTCATGGTGATACTGCTTGGGATGGAGGGAAAATTAAATCAAATTCATTAAAATGCAAATAATATTTAAAGTATCATTTCATTTGATGCACACAGGAAGAAGCCATCGCCTTTGTGTAATATTTGAGATATTAAAACAAATATGAGTTTAAAAATTGGGGAATCAATATCAATAATTTCATTTAACTGTCAAGGAATACGCAATAAGGGTAAAAGATACAATGTTATCAACTATTTAAAAAATACTGGTGCAAAAATTATCTGTTTACAAGATACACATCTTATTCAGACAGACATGGCTAAGCTCAAAAATGACTGGAATGGTAATATTTACTTAAATGGATCCAAAACAAATGCCAGAGGTGTGGCAATTCTCATTAGTAATTCGCTTGAATACAAAGTAACGCATACTGAAATGGATGCTGTTGGTAACATGCTGTTATTAGATATAACTGTGTGCAATATAAAGATTAGACTTCTAAATATTTATGGTCCAAATACTGATGACCCCAATTTTTTTGTAGAGATGGAAAATTTTTTAAGCAAACATGACCAGAGCTACATTATCTGGTGTGGAGAATTCAACTTGACACTAAACCCTAAACTTGATTCTTATAATTATGTAACGATTAATAACAATAGATCTGTTAGATATTATAAACAGACTTAATCTGGCTGATGCCTACCGATATTTTCATCCCACCAGTAAACGCTTTACCTGGCGCAGACGTAATCCCTTAAAACAGTCCAGACTTGACTATTTTCTGATTTCATCTCCTCTTACAGATTTAATCTCAAACATTGAGATAAGAGCAGGCTATAAACCGATCACTCAATTCTATACATGTCAATTCTTACAAATAATTTCGAAAGAGGAAATGGTGTGTGGAAATTTAACACAGAGCTTCTGAAAGATGAATCTGACTTGAAACTTGTTAGGGAATGTATAATCGATGAAAAAAGGAAATACGCGGTCCCTGTCTATAACCTTCACAACTTAGAAACTATTGATGATTCTGAAATTCATTTAACTGTAGACTTTGATATTTTTATGGAAATGTTACTACTTCGAATTTGAGGAGAAACTATAAAATATGCTAGTTATATAAAAAAGAAAATGTCTGAGAATGAAAAAATCTTGATATCGAAAATTGAAACATTAGAACAGGCCAATCCACCAAATATGGATCTTTTGACTATTACAAAAATCGAATTAGGGAAAAATCTATGAAAGGTCATCTTATAAGGTCACGTACTCAGTGGCTAACCCAAGGTGAGAAACCAACAAAATATTTTTGTTCATTAGAACATCATAATTGTACAGAAAAAACTGTTAAGAAAGTTATTAAAAAGGACAGAACAGAGGTGTCAGACCAAAAGCATATATTAAAGCAGTTAAAATGTTATTATTCAAACTTATTCAAGTCACAGGATCTTCAGTAGAGAATTTTGACTTAAATGAATTACTCTATGGCTATCATGTTAATAAGTTAGATAATTTACAATCTGAAAGCATTGATGGACCATTAACTTATACAGAGATACATACGGCATTAAAACAAATGAAAAATAATACAACACCAGGCATTGATGGGTTCCCTGCAGAATTTTTTAAAGTCTTTTGGAAACAGCTTGGTATGCTGATCTTAAAAGCATTAAATAATAGTTTTGAAAAGGGAACTTTGTCAACATCTTTACAACAATGTATAATAGTATGCCTTCCAAAGAAAGGAAAACAAAGACAATTTATAAAAAAATGGCATCCTTTATCAATGCTTTCAGTCTTGTATAAGATAGCTGCAGCTGCTATTGCAAATAGGATTAAACCATATTTGACTAAATTGATAAGTGAAACACAAACTGGCTTTGTATCAGGGAGATCCATTGGGGAAAGTACAAGATTAGTCTATGACATCATGGACTTTGCGGAAAGACATGATATCTCAGGACAACTCATGTTAATCGACTTTGAGAAAGCTTTTGATTCGATTTCTTGGAACTTCATATACAAAACCCTAAAATTGTTTGGATTCGGAAACAATCTGGTGAGGTGGGTGCAACTATTTAATCAGGACATAACAGCCAGAGTACTCCAATGTGGTTTCATGTCGGATTCAATTAACATAGAACGAGGTTGTAGACAGGGTGACCCCATTTCTCCTTATTTGTATATTCTCGCAGGTCAGGTACAATCTATCTTAATTTCACAATGTGTTGAGATAAAAGGAATCAATATAAAAGGACAAGAATTTAAAATTATCCAATATGCTGATGACACCACTCTATTCTTAGATGGTTCATGTTCTTCCTTTGACGCTGCACTTAATATATTGGAAATTTTTGGCTCTATTTCTGGTTTAAATGTCAATAAAGATAAAACTAAATTGGTGTGGATAGGGAAGAAGAAGCATTGTAAAGATAAATTGAAGAAAAGTGGGTTCTAGTGGGCTATACACAATTTGATCTTTTAGGATTAACCTTTTCAGTGGACCTTTCTGAAATCATAGATTTAAACTTTAAAGCAAAAATACTTGAAATCAAAGAGCTTATAAAAATATGGAACAAGAGATATCTGACACCATTGGGGAAAATAACTGTTATCAAAACCTTTTTATGGGGTAAATTGAACCATCTGTTCCTCACTTTACCAAAACCAGGTAAAGCATTCATTGGTGAACTGAATGACCTTTTTCATAAATTTATCTGGTCTAATAAGCCAGACAAGATAAATAGGAAAACTATAACTCTGAGGAATCATTCAGGAGGGCTGAATATGATTAATCTGGAACTATTTCAAAGGTCCCTCAAAACAAACTGGCTTCGAAAAATAGTCCAAGAAGAAAACACTCCTTGGAGAAAATTATTTCAGTTCACAATTAATTCTGAAATTGAAAACATTTGCAGTCTTGGACCTGAATATATTCTATCCTTAAAGCGAAAGACTGGCAATAAATTTTGGTTACATACCTTTGATGCTTGGTATCATGTTCTGAGTGTCCAACAAATTGTAACTTCTGAACACTTGCACAGAACACCGTTATGGTATAATAACAAAATTTCAAGTGAAGTACTATATCTCCCGAGTTGATATGCGAAAGCAATCACTATAATTTCTGACTTATTAGATGACACTGGCTCCTTTATGAGCTGTGAACAGCTTCAAACTAAGTATAATTTTGACAATATAGACTTTCTGTCATATCTAATAGTCATACAAAGTGTCCAGAAATTTCTCAAGGAATGTAAAATAGACGATACTGAAACTCTAGCTCACCCTTTTATTCCTAATCATATTGATGTAATCTTTAAATTGAAGAAAGGGGGTCGTCACTTTTATGAATCACTACAAGCTGACCAGAAAAATAATCACATTATGAAGCAAAGCTGGAATAAAGATCTTAATACATTTACAAATGAAGGACAATGGCACCTTATTTTCAGGGTGTGTTTTAAAACACTGCAAAATAATTCTTTCATATGGTTTCAGCTAAAAATCCTTTATAGAATCTTGGGCACTAATCAATATTTGCATAAAATAGGGTTCTCAGATAGCCCACTTTGTTCTAGATGTAATACTACATCCGAAAGTATTTTACATATATTAGCTCAGTGTAATGAATCAAGGAATTTTTGGATTTCATTGGAAAACCTTATTTATGAAAAGATAAAATTTAGAATTAAATTCAATGATTCCAACATAATACATGGCTATCTATATATAGATCAAAATAATATTCCGTTGAGTACATTAATAATTACTGCAAAAAAGTATATATTTGATTCTGTCACATCTAAAAGTCGATTGCATATAATGGCTTTCAGGCACAAATTCTCAGATATATACACTGAACAATCATTTGTCTCAAAATTTAGCGAACAAGAGGCAAATTTTAAGAAAATTTGGCAAAAATGGCTTCCTCTGGTTGAAACATAATTCCCTCTATCCAAGCACTATCACTAAAAACTTTTTCAAAACTTTTTCATAATGTTAAAAAGCATAACATGTGAAAACTGAAAGAATGTCATAAGTGCTAAGAGTTTAACCTTGTACACTACTGATGAATTTTTTCATGTACTTAATGTGTAACTTTAAATACTTCTGTAAAAATTATCCTTTTTGTATATATACTGTTGATATGGGAAACAATAAAAAAAAAGTGTCAATGTCAGACATATATGCGAGCACATGACAGAATATTGTACTCAAAATGACATTAAATTCGATTACAAGAAACTTTTAGTTAATGGAACTTCAGCCTCAAATATGTTATTATCTACTTTGCAGTGGTATCTGAAGAATAATTGTGAAATTATCAAAATTTATCAGATAATAGAATATCAACCTAAGTTATCTTTTAGATCTTTTATCGAAAGAGTGACCAAACATCGATTGGAGGGTGATCGAAATCCTGACAAAGCAATCATTGGAGAAACCTATAAATTGGTGAGTAATAGCTCCTACGGATCTCTGCTCATGGACAAGGCCAAGCATACCAATGTTAAATATTTAATAAATAAAAGTAAGGTCTGCAAATTCATCAATTCATCCGTATTCAAAAATATGAATAAATTAGGTCAGCATTTATATGAAGTAGAGACATACAAAACTTGTATATCTGTAGACACACCCATCCAAATTGGATTTTTTATTTTACAATATACAAAGTTAAGAATGTTGGAATTTTATTATGATTGCCTCAACCTTTATCTTAAGAAAAATTCATTTGAACTTACACAAACAGACAGAGATAGTATTTACATGGCTATAAACCAATCAGATCTCGATCAATGTATATCCGAAAAATATAAGAATAGATATCAGAATAAAATTTTTAACTCCTGTTCGGATGAAATTTCTCCTCCTTGGTTTCCTAGGTGATGTTCTGCCCATCATATTGCAATAGATCACCGTAGGGTCGGGATTTTTAAGAAAGAGTTTGAAGGTTGCCTTATGTTCTAAATCGTACATTATTCAAGATTCTGAGGGGAAACAAAAGATATCTTGCAAAGTAATTTCTAAAAAAAACAATTGATTGATCCCATGGGTAAATTTCAGCAAACATTAAATGAGAAGGTAATTAATTCATCAACTAATGTTGGATTCCGATTAAGAGGTAGTAAAATATACACATATTCGCAAGAAAAAATTGGCTTCAACTACTTCTATTGTAAAAGACTCGTTGAGAATGATGGACTAAGTACAAGACCTTTAGATATGGTTCTATGTCCATGGGAGGAAGATGTGGTGTTGGTAGAAAAAATTTGATCTTCTTTGTCTAATATTTTTTTCGTTAAATTAAGATACGAGAATTACTGTTTCCATTCACTTGAGCAACTTTATTTCTTTTTATTAGCCAAACACTATCAAAACAATCAATTATGTAAACAATTAGCTGTAGAAAATGATTGCTTTAAAATAGCTGAAATAATGAAATCTTATAAAGATGTATACATGGATTCAGAACTTAGAGAACGCACTATGAGATTTGCAGTACTTCAAAAGTTTATTCAGTGTTCCATATTTAGAGAGGATTTACTGTTGAATAAAAATAAACATCTTGTGTATAAACAACCAACTTTCAACAGTGAAGAAACTGCTTTTTGGGGGGTTTCTACTCTATCAAGACTTGTTTCTGTGTTGGAACCATCTTCTTTATCTGGTAATAATATAATGGGACAAATATTAATGGAATATGTAACCAAAGTTAGTAGTTTTTGATTACCTTAAAATTTAAATCGGTGAAAAAAAGAACTCTCTAAACTAATGTCCTCATTCACCCGTGTCTCAACAGTGTTAACTATGCCTTTTTGGCATTACAGGGACATATTCATAGGGTAATGCACTCCTTTAAACATGTCAGCCCATGGATGTCACTGCTGTTGATCCTCTAAGGGGATGTCAGTTTTAATCCAAGCCCCAACACTAGCCTTTTAACTGGAAGTCTGATAAATATCAGATCAATCAGGAATAAATCCATTGCTTTTGTGGACTTCATAAATAGCAACAAATCAGATGTCATTGCGGTTACTGAGACCTGGCTTCAACCAGATGACACCGACAGCTTCATTGCAGATGTCACACTTCCGGGTTACAAATGTACCCATGTTCCACGCTCTGAGGGGAGAGGCGGTGGTGTGGGGTTCTTCATTCGTGATGACATCGATTTCAAGGTCTTACCCCAACCATGCGTCAATACCTTTGAGAGTATTTTCGTTCAACTGTCAATGGGCAACACCCAGGACATTATTTTTCACACCTTGTACAGGCCTCGCAATGTCTCCAAAGGCGACTTCATTGTGGAATTCAGCACTTTTGTTGAGCGTGCTGATTTAACATGTTGCGAAAATATTATCCTGGCTGACTTAAATCTGCACCTGGACAAACAGGACGTTTGGTCGCAGAAATTCAGTGTCTCCCTATGCCAATGCAATTTTACCCAGATCATTGACTCTCCAACCCACATCCATGGCCATATCTTAGACGTTTTATGTGTCAGGGATGCCTTTTTCAGAGGCAGTTCGCCCGAAAGTCATAGGGGGGATCTCCGACCATCTTGCAATCATTTTCTCTGTTGATATACCCATTAAGACACCGTGCAACTTTAGGCAGGTTAACACACGGAAAATTCACAGGACAAATATAAATGATTTCAGAGAGGACATCATGAATTCTGACTTAATCAAACATCCTCAGAAGACAGCAAATTTACTCAGTCACCACTACTTTAATATAGGAATAAAAGACATATTCGAGTGCTTAGTGATGGTTTTAAACTATCGATCGGCTGAATATTGAAGCCCGAAGGCCAATCGATAGTTTAAAACCATCATAAAGCACGAGAATTTGTCTTTTATTCCTATTCTAAAATGGTTACACTAATATTTTGGTCAAAATGAAGGGATAAATCTTACGCAAAAATCAAAACAAATCCAACGCCATGTTGGCTGTTCTATCAATAAAACATACATGGTGATATCGTGGGTAAAAATTAAGTATTTCTTGTTACTCTATTTTCATAGAATTTGTTGAAAATATTGAGATTGTCAATGTAGATGTTTTCAATTTGTTGTAAGCTTTAAAATGATATGTTATTTGTTAAAATCAAGTAAGAAATGACAATCTTATGAATATTTTACCACTTATTTTACCGCGAGTTTTTTGTTTACATTTGTACGCGAAGGGACGATGCATGCATAATTCAACAGTGTTGTTTTGTTTACCGTTCTATATTGGCGATTTCTGAACTGCGCAAAAGACGTATCTAAGGTCACTGCGCAGCCTACCATTTTAGAATACCTTGCGCAACATTCTTGACAAGCAAGTTAATAGAAAAAAGTACCATTGCACCCTGACAAAGGCTTCATGAATTCAGACATCCTGTCAGCAAAGCGTCTGAAACGGAAGTACGAGCGTATATGGTGCAGGGACAATTCCACAATTTACCGCAGTAGATATCGTGTGGCTGTTAACCGCTACAATTTTCTACTTGAAGACTCTAGACGAAGGCACTATTCCACAGTTATCGCTGAAAACAATGGTAATCCCAAGGCCCTGTGGAACACTTTCAAAAAATTCTACATAAATCTTCAACCATTATTTTACCTGATCATGTCAGTCTGAAAGATCTAGTTAATTCCTTTGGGCATTTTTTCTGTGACAAAATCATGAAAATCGGAAACGCACTACAGTCATTGGTTCCAGTTTCGATCACCAGACCAAGCATGAACAACAGTGCCCTATCTTCTTTGAGCCTGTATCTGAGGAAGACATTCTCAAAATTCTAAAATCGTCTCCTACCAAATCATGTGATCTAGACCCAATACCAACCTCACTGGTCAAAGATTGCGCAGACATCCTAATCACCCCAATTACTAATATCATAAATTATTCGCTCAAAGAAGGCAGTTTCCCTAACTGTTTCAAAGTTGCACATGTTACTCCCCTTCTCAAGAAGCCTAGTCTAGATAGAAATTTCCTGAAAAACTATAGACCAGTGTCAAACCTTGGTTTCATATCAAAATTGATTGAAAAAGCCGTAACGAATTAGTTAAATAGTTACATCAATAAAGAGGGGCTCTCCAATCTCAACCAATCAGCCTACAAGAGATTGCATTCCACAGAAACAGCACTCCTTAAAATTCAAAATGACATTGCTGCTTCAATGGACCCGGGTAAGGCTGTTGCTCTCACATTATTGGACCTCTCAGCAGCATTTCATACCATTGACCACACCATTCTTTTTAACTGCCTCAGGGATTGGTTCCACGTGGATGGCACTGTGCTGATGTGGATCAAATCATATCTCACTAATCGTAGACAGAAGGTTAAATTGGGTAATAGCTTCTCGGATACCTTCTCACTCCCTTATGGGGTCCCTCAAGGTTCTGTCCTGGGTCCACTGCTTTTCACCCTTTACACTACCCCCCTCAGCCATATAATTTCCAGTTTCAATGTTACCCATCATCTTTATGCCGATGACACCCAAATATACTTGGCACTTGATTCCAGGAACTCTGATTCCAGTATTGCTGAGCTTACTGAGTGTCTTGCTTGCTTTCAAAAATGGATGGATGGTGTCAGATTGAAATTTAATCCATGCAGAGAAGACAGAATTTACCATCATTGGCGACAGACAGGCCAGGGAGTCAATCATGCAAAAATTTCCCACCCAGTTTCTTCGAAACTCAATCTCCCCCACTAATGAACTTAAGAATTTAGGTGTTAATTTTGATTCTGGGAACACCTTTGCAAGCCATATAATCAAAGTTTGTCATGCCTGCTACTACCATCTCAAAGATTTCAGACGCATTCGTAAATTCCTCAGTGTGGAGACTGCAGCCCTGCTGGCCAACTCAATGATTAGTAGTCGAATTGACTACTGCAATTCCCTACTTTATTGTGTGAATAAATATAATGTGGCTAAACTCCAAAAGATTCAAAATGCCCTCTGCAGAATTGTTTTCAGACTTGATAAAACAAGCCATGTTACTCCCTATCTGCAAAAACTACACTGGCTCCCCATTTTATACCGTATCCTGTTCAAATATAATCTTATTACATTCAAGGCTATCAAATTCTCCCAACCCTCATATTTATCATCCTTAATCAAACCCAGTAGCCTTACTCGTGGAAATCGGCTTTCTCTTTCTTCAGTTCATCCCGGGAAGGCCATTGGTAGGCGAGGTTTTGCAATGGCTTCTCCCACTGAAAGGAACAGACTCCCACAATTGGTCTGATCTCAGAACACAATTATAGGGTTTCAAAGCCACCTAAAGACTTACTTGTTTAGACTTACATACCCCCCACCATAGTATCTCTCCCGTTGCGGCACTAAATCAGGATTTTGACCCGACATGTCCCTCGAATTTCTCTTTTTGCCTTAAGCGCATTAGAGGATGTTGCATCATTTTTGTGCTATATTAATGATTCTATTCTATTCTATACGACATAAAGAAGGAAAAACAATCCGAGTTCATTGAGAAATCTATCAGAATTTGAATTTGTAATGGCAGATCACTCTCATATGAAAGGTAATGACTGCATTAGTTTGCTGGTGGAAGTAAAAAATCTGGGTGTTATTTTCGACTCAGACAACTCCTTTGACAATCATGTTGCCAAGGTTTGCAGAGCATGTTACTATCATCTTCGTGATTTGCGACAAATTCGCAAATTCGTTGGAGTTGAGACAGCAATACTTCTGGCAAATGCTATGGTCAGTAGTCGTCTAGACTACTGTAACTCTTTACTCTATGGGGTAAGCAAGTCCAACATAGCCAAACTACAGAGAGTCTAGAATGCTCTTTGCCGCATCATCTTCAGACTTGACAAAATGAGTCATGTTACACCCTTTTTGAAAAAACTCCACTGGCTCCCAATTCAACATCGCATCCTATTTAAGTATAATCTTTTGGTATTCAAGGCTATTAATCTTTCACAGCCCCCGTATCTTTCAGCTTTAATAAGATCGAGCAGTCTCACTCGTGGCAACAGGCTATCTATCTCCTCAACCCACCCTAATAAGCACATAGGAAGGCGTGGCTTTGCAGTAGCTGCACCAGCTGAATGGGACAAGCTGCCACAGACTGTCAGATCTCAGCAAACAATAGATGGTTTCAGAAGCCAGCTAAGGACCTACTTGTTTAGGCTGGCATACCCCCCACCTTAGTTATACCCTGGCGGGCGCTTTTTAGATGTCGACCCATGCCTGTCCCTGGACTCTCCCTTCTTGGATTCAAGCGCATTAGAGGATTTGTATCAATTTTGCGCTATATAAATCCTACTATTATTTATTATTTTCAAAATTGGAATTGGGCTCAGTTAGCCTAATAAAGTGAATGGTATTGAAGTATGAGTTTATTATATAACATAAAAAAAGGTTGTGAATTAACACTAATTTATTTACAATTCTTGATTTCATAAATATACAGTGATGAATGAATATAAATATTAACTGACAATTTGATTGTATAGACTTTTTACAATATCTTCATTACATTGGAGCTTATTGCTGAAGTTTGTTAGTATAGTATTAAACTCTATCTTTCTACAACTGTAGTAACTGTAATAAAAACAAAATAATCCACAAGTCTCTGTATTTGATGACTATAACCTTCTTTTATTGTACTTGCATGTAATTCTTTTACTATTCAATAAAAGGTGTATTGCTTTCACTGGTCTTTTTCCTAATGAATCAAAATATTCCACACGATTCTTTTGAGAACTGTCCAGGTTCACTACGATCAGACATGGAATAGGAAGATTACTTGGTATTAGATATGTGGGATACACTCCCATGAATTTTTTTCTGATTTCTTTATTGCTTTGCATTAGGTCGAAAAATTTCCACTGTATTCATCCTCACAAGCCACAGGTAGAAATCCAACTGCTCTCAATAACTGAACTCTCAAGAATTCTTTCATAATTTATAATAGTTATACTCTCTGCCAAATTACTTTTTTCAAAAATCTCATTTTTAACTTCATTTGACCTTTGACCGATCTACCTTATCATGATCCCAGAGTTACATATCTACTGTGATCTATAGTTAAAGTCACAAATTTCCCATAAATTATAATATTTATAGTTTCTGACAAAGCTTTTGCGAATCTCATTGTTAATCGTATATGGTCTTTAATTCGGTTACTCATAATATGTCCTGAGAGGAAACTTTGTATATCAAATAAGAAGAGTGTGTAGCCTTTGTCGTACTCCAATAATTTTATAATAATTCCACTTTTCTTGTCATAATTATTATCTAATGAAGATAAGTAGGATGAAACGAAATCTCATTTTCCAAAATTAGTGGTTAATGCTCTATTAGGAACAGGTTGGCCGTCTACAGTCACTTCCAGATAATTTAGGTTTATATGTTTGAAATCAAAAGGGTTTTTATCATATTCTCCAGAATATCCTGCATTAGAAACCATTCCTATTACTAATTTACTTGGAACTTTACCATGATATATATTGTCTGTCATGAAATTTAGGGAACCTTTAGCCACACTAAAACTCTTAAGGTCACTCCTCCAAAAAGAATAAATTGCAGGACTAATTTTTAAGGCTTCGTCATGTGCAAGTATCATATTGGGATTCAAGAAATATAACATACTTTCCAGACAACACTAGTGATTATTAATTTGTAATTTTTAGAACCTAATCTCATTAATCTGAAGTCATTTAAGGACTGAAACAACTTAAGGTTTACAGAAACTCGCTCTATTTTCACCTTGACAGATATCTAGACATAAACATCCCTCCATGTTGCCTGCATCACCATCTTTTGTAGGTCTTCCCCTTTCTGTATATCCACTATTGCTCCCTATATATTCTAATTCATCTAAATGACCTGCCTGACCCTTAAAAAACATGGCTGCCTGAGCCTGAGATAATATATTATTACTAGATCCTAAGAGTAGGTCAATAAATGCTTTGTAAGGATAATTAACTCCAGCATCTAGTTTCTCATTTAAAGATAAATCAATCTGTCTAAAAATAGAATGCAAACAAAAATTAACAGGAACTACTTGATCAATGTGGATATCTCTTTCATCTTTAATCTTATCTCCCTCCTCGTCTGTCATCTTCCATCTTTATCGCGACCTGAAATCTCAAATTATGAAATGCTTTATATATATATATATATTTATGTTCTATATATTTTCCACCTCTTTTTCTGAAATCCACAAATTAAACTTAGACAGCTATCCCTTCTTTTTTTTGAGAATATCCTCAATTTTATACAATATATCAGAATCAATGTATTCTAGTTGCAGTTCAGGTTCATAAAAGAAACCTTGAATTACTTGATTATTGTAATCTTTTAACTCATACATTGGAATATTTTGATTTTATTTACGATTAATTACAGTAAATATTTTCCCAGAACATTTCTCAGTATATTCTTTGTCGAACATATTTTTAAGATGACTTATCTTAACCCTATCAGATATATTGAACTTAAATTTTTTTCTATTTAAGGTTTGCATCAGTTTTGGATTTTAATATTCTTTTTTGAAACTGAAGAAAATTTTAGGGTATTTCAAGTTATTATACTGATATTTCCAAAGCAAATAGGGGTTCTTCGATTTTGCATCTCTAGGGCTCATTTTAATTGATCTATGGATTGAATTATTGTAATCATAGGTTAAGTCAGACAGAATGTCAATCCATCTTAAGGTCTCTTTTTCACTTAAATATTTCATTATTTTGTTTTTAATAGTTTTAATAACTCTTTCAGCATAATTAGCTTTGGTTTCATAATATGTGTACAAATATTTTATTTTATTTTCATTTAATAACCTATTAAAAGGTCGGTTCTTATTAGACGGGAACCAGCCACCTTTAACAATAAAGGGACTGGTATCGGCCACGATGGCCTTGACATACATCATTGCTAGCTGTCATTATCGGGAAGTCTCGATCATTATTTTAGTTAGTTATATGCTTTTTGTATGTATTAACAACATTTTAAACATTTATTATTGAAATTATAACATCAAATATTGTGAATTAAACTTAAAAATATTTTGAAATGACAATAATGTTTAGAAGCAAATACATGTTTGGGTGATAATAGAAGATCGACAGCACTTAAACTGGTGCACGTTTTTTAGTTAGGTAACTACGGAAGCGCAGTACCCAAGATGGTGGGCGATACCCGACCCTACATTGCAGAGTAGGGTCAGCGGAAACCAGACTAGGTTCTTATATTCGCTTCCCAGAGCAGTTCTTAGAATTTGAGGTTTCTCATCTATTTCTCTAATTATTCTTTGAAATATGACTACCATTTCTTCGCCTCTTCAGGTTTTCAATGGTGCTGTGTACAAGTATTGAGTAAATATATCTATGAATACTACAAAGTAAGCATAGTCATTTTTGTCCGTGTTATATTTTACCATGTTAGCAGTATCACTATCCCATTGATAATTTGCTGTAAAAGCTAAGACTTTAGGTCTTCAAAAAGTCCTTCAAGCTGGGCGAAAAGTTTCCTGTTTGCTTAACCACTTCTTCAGGTACTTAGGGGTTATATGGTATTTGCCTCCCTTTTAATATGTGGATATAACTTACTGTAACTACTGTAAGCTACTGGACTCCTAATGTCGTAATAAATTTTATGAAGATATGTATCAATTTCCTCTGCTTGAGTAAAATTTTTTATCCCATTTTTGGATCCATTCATTTGCTCCACTCCCTTTTTGGATTTTCCTTCCATTTTTTTCTGTTTTTTGAGGGGTAATTGTCTGTACTGTAATCCAATTTTGCAGGATGGCAGGGTATGTTTGGCTGCTGCTTTGTTTTATGAATTGGCACTCAAGTGATTATTCTCAGACCCTTTTTGATTATTGTCCAACAGAATTTTTGGTTTCTTACCTAATTTATTATTATTTTTTTACTGTGCTACACTGAAAACCTTTGACAAATATTAATTCATCAATTATTTGTCAAAATAGTGCCTAAAACAACAAACTTCCTAAGTGTCAAATTTAAAGTAGTCATTTTCTTGTTAGACAACATTAATTGACAAACATATGACAAGAAAATAACCCTGCTAGTCCAATTAATTTGTCGGTTTATGCATCTGTTATTGGTGACATTCTTATGAAATTAATTTTAAGTGCACTAATTTTCTTGTCATAAGTTTTCAATTATTATGACCTATAAGTTATCAACATTTCACTACCATTCAACTAGAAATGGCATTTGAATTTGTCATTTAGGAAATTTGTTGTTTTAGGCACCATTTTGATAAATTAATAATTTTCAGTGTATGTGCGCTTCCAAATATTTCCCCATTAGAATTTATCCCATTATCTATTGTTTCACGGATATCCACCTTATGATTATCAGATGTATTATCAACGACTGTTTCCTGCTTGCTTTGTGCAATTCTTTCTTCTTTACTATCAGCTAAAAATTTTTTGAAACTCTCATATTGTTCATGTGGTATTAATACATGTTTATTCATTTTAAAAAATTTTCTATGTAATACTTAATTGATATAAGCAGATTGGTTATTCTTTCAAAATGTTTTCTTGCTATACTTCTCCTCCCTCTTTCCTCAGACATTATACATTTTTTCAATATTTTTAGATAACTTAAAAATTTTTCTCTTTTTTTCTTAGTTAAAGGAAGTTTGAATACATTATAAAAAAATTTCTGCCACTGCTTTCAACTGAGATGGAGTCGCATGAATCAGTATATGTCTATTTAGGTCTAAATTATTCTCCAATAACAGCAGAATGAAATGTTAGAGTGTTTGAGATTCCTAGACATTTTAAAGTCTATAGACAGGGCATAGCTCTTTATATAGAAAAATGAGCAGTACAAATATCGGGAGCTTTGTGACTCAGATTTTCAAATTGTGTAGATTATAATTCAAAGGTATGTTTATATCTTTTCTCCACAGAGAAAATTGAAATTATTTATCCTATTTATATATTATTGTATGTTGATCAGGAAATATTCGACTTCTCAGAATGTCACTATCATTATTTCCAGGTGACAAATCGATCAATAGGTAACCAAAAGGATCCTCAGTAGCATCTAAATAAACGTCTAATAATTTTTTTGAATGCCTAATTGTTGTCCAAGTAATTTAAAATAAAACAAAATAATGAGTATTTAAGGATATACCTCGGCAATATTTTCCCTGATGAAATAAATTTTGCAAAATTAAAATCACACAAACATTCCTATGATGTGATTCTCGTCTAAAAAGATTTGCAATAAAAATGTTGTTTAATGCTGAAACCTGCATATCATCTATCACTACTATGGACTGTTCAGCATTGGGGTACGACTTAAAATCTTGTTCTGTAGGCAGACCTTGCCTGTATTCTATATTAGTCCTAATCTCTTCCTCAAATTTTTTCTGCCAGTTGTTATAAAAATAATAAATTTTTTTCACAGTTTGTCAAAACATCTCACTGATATTATTCAGTAATCTCAAAACAAAGGTAGATTTACCAGATCCGGTTGGACCACATATTATAGACGTGAATGGATTTTTCAATAAAAATGGATCCATAAAACTCAATAATTTGGCAGTGTAGAAGGTGTTAAGCGATTGCAGTCCAGAGATAACAGACAAATCTCTGTTCTCAATCAGCTGCAATAAGTCAAATACGAGGAGATAATTCACACAGAGTTTGAAAGCTAGCCACTGATGAGTGTGAGTAATGGAGGTTCTACTCTCTATGCCATCTCACTGCATCTTCTTCACTCGTTTATATCTCTTCGCACAGTGCAGTGTTTGAGGTTTTCTCACTTATTTTGTTGATTTCTGCTTATAGTTTTTTGGGGGGCATTTCTGTCTTATTGGATGAAATTGAGATAAATATGGAGATTATAAGAATTTGCTTCTTGTTTTTTATTTTTGTTTATTTTTTCAATCCAGAAAAAGTTTTGGGATACAGTTGTGATTATGGAGAATGCTCTTGTCTAGATGATATAACGTGTGTGATGTTATAGCTCCACGTTTCAAATTTAGAGCCACAGTTTCAATTTTGTATATGGATAATGTTCAAATAATAAATCTGATGCACATATTAAAAAAATTGCCTAATTGAAAGTATCTTACTTTAATGAATATGCAATATTTCAATTGCGATTAGGTCAGACTTACCAAAGCATATATATGTCAAGACTAATATGTGTTCCAAGAATTCACCAACAAACAAAATTAAAATTCAGGAATTTTCAACAGAATCCGACAGTTTTAGTGAAAGATTTGAAAAATTATCTACTGAGATATATAAAAAATCTACCACAGTGTTTTTGACTCTGATTTCAAGAATTATTCCTGTTTTTTTCAAAGGAAATTTCACATTCTTCTCAAGAAATGCATTCAAATACTTCATTTAGGTTTGAAATCTCAACTTCAGGAAGGGATCTTGGTAGAAATGAAATCAAATCTGCATTTGAAAAGAGCAAGCCGCAGAAATTTTTATGGATAATCAGTCTTGCTGTATGCTTCACAGTAATTCTGTTTACAATTTCAATAATATCAATCATTATCTGCAAAAGAAGAGAGAGAGGACAAAGGCAGATAACAGATTCTGATAACACCATGCTGGCTTTATCTGAAAATCTAGTGATGGAGGAATCTTCTGTCAATTTTTCAAAGTAAGTCAATTCATGTAATAAGACATACTTTTTAATCTCATATCCAAATTTAAATATTATTCGCAAGTAAATTTATAACATCAGTAAAATGCCATTATCTTGGATTGCAGCTTATCTATGAATGACCAATTCTAGCTGCATAATAGGATGGAAGAAATAGATTGTGATATCTTCTCGAATATAGGTAAATGTTACACTCTGACAATATGGCTAATTGTTCAATTTTATTGGGATAAATAATTTCAAAAATAGCATTATCCATCAATTTCTTTAGGTCTCTAAACTCATTCGTGTCAAATGTGACGTCACATTTCACAAAATGTGACGTCATTATCCTTTAATACATCAGAATTTCACATATAATATTACATTCAATATACATTGCTGTCACAAAGGGTTGTCGTATTGTTTTTCCTGGTAGTGTGATTGATAGATTTTACTTTTGATTTTTTTTTCTTTTTGGAGTACATTGTTTTATGTCTGAAAATGATGAAAATTGAACAATTAGTGAATTATGTTGTACTATGTACTTTTGTGCAATATTCCCTATGTGTTGAATGCTGGGATGTGGATTATGAAACCTCAGTTCATGGAATAACGCACATTCAGGACTTTATGTACTGTCATAATAGTGAAAGTAAAAGAGTTAACTACTATGAATGTACCATTCCATATGTGAGGCTACCAGTACACAAGATAATGGAAACATTTCCTTTTGTAAAACTTCTAAACTGGGTGTGTATAGGAGAATGCTATGTCATTTCCCAAAGATCTGAAAATTCAAGTTCGTGGATGTATATCAGGTGAATAATAGCGTCCTAGTCATTTAATTTTTATTTTATCATCAGAAAAGTGTCAATTTTAGGGTTTCCAATAACCCATGTAGACCATCTTCTAATCAATTTAGATCAATTTTTACGAGATATGCTGTAGTATATTATCTGTTTAATGATCTGTAGGAATATAGAACCATATCTTTAATGATCATATATTCTTACAATGATGATGTTAATTCTGTCGGTTATCAATTTTGTTCCATTCCTAATGTAATGTTGACTCTCTATATCTGTGCATGTACTCTAGGTGAATAAGTCTTGGTAATCCAATATGTTTGGGGTTTTTTTTAGTGAAAGATCAGGATTCAGAGAATTGTTACTCTGAAGATATCAATCCAAAGACGGAAAATGAGGAGCATACAGATCCAGGAGATGAATACAATGACCAATTTATGACCAGATCATTATGTGCTCTTTTCATTGTTCCTGTGGTGATGATTGCATTGGGAAATTTTTTCGGATATATTCACCATTTTCTGTTCACCAAAGCCAGGAATCTGATCTCAATGGTTGACAATTATATGCTATCTGTAGACCAAATTGATATGGATCAGACACCTGTTAAGGTTTTGGAAAGGTTGGATGCTGAAACGACATTTCTGTACTCAGATTCTGATCTTGAATGGGATGACAGCATTGAGCGAAATGCTGAGCAGATTGTGGATGAAATCTATAATGAAATGGATACTTCATTGACACCTGGGGAAAGAAATGCATCAGCAAGTAATCATTTCACATCCACGTCAATCATCAGCATTAATTTAGATGATTACATGAATGCGATTAATTTCTGTCATGTGATAGAAAAGAATACATCTCAGAAAGATAACAAGGAAGATCAGTGTCAGAATAATGCGAAGTCATCCACTCCAAAACCACTAGACTTGAGATCATCATCTTCAGCATCAAAAGGAGCAGAAAATGATCTAAACAGATTTCTGTCAAAATCTGATCACTTCCCATCCTTTAATGCCACATTTTCTGATTCTGATCATAATGAATTAGACAAAAATCTAGATCAAAGCGATGTAAACATTAACATGGAAATTAATTATAACCCAAATTTGAAACAAATGGACAATGCAGAGAGCAGGACAAGATCAGGGAAAAGATATAAGTAAACAAGTTCTTGCCTTTAAGTGATAAATTTATATAAACAAGAATGATAAGATTTGTCAAAAACAATTTGTTAAAAATAATGTACAAAACGGAAATATAGTAATTACATTTTAGTTTAAATGACATTGATATAGTGGCTTCTTCATATGACAGTACAAATTGAAGTACAAATTATATAACTTAGATTGTAATTTCACTGAGGATTTTAGTTCCTGCATGTAATTTTTCATAAGTGTCTGATAACTGTTGTGAAATACAATGTCACTAGAATTCATACTTTTACTTTGTTTTTATTTTCTTGAATATATAGCTGTATTTTTCTTTAGAGGCAAACAACAGACATATTATTAGGAAGAAGAAGAATCTGTGTGTTAGTGTTAGCATGAAGTTCATCTCCTTGCTGTCATTCACAGCACACACTGTGTTGTTAAATACCATGCCATCCTAAATATGCTGTGTTTATAAGACTTGTCATAGATTGATGTTAATTAAATCACTTCTATTAACATAAGCAATCAGAATAATTAATTTGTAAAATAAATTAAAGAAATAAGCCAGTACATCTAAAATCCATGATCAGTATTTAGTACAGAAATATTATGACAAGTTCTTCTATGTAAACAGTTGAATACAAATGTAGTTATTAATCAAGGGTTCATATGTTATAATAATCAGTGTTTTATATGGTGCATTGTAATTGCTTATTCTTAGTTCCAGTAATTAAAGTTTACATTTTCTTACAATATTATTAAATAGAACTCTGGTCATTTTTATGCAAGTAAGAAGGTTATACAAGTACAAGGAATGAGAAGCATTGCTTCATAGCTTAGGAATCCAGACACAGGAACATCTTCCCATATTTAGAGATGAGTTTGGCAAAATATGTGGTCACATGGCATTCTCAAGTTTAAGGACCAGTCTTTCCCATAATTCCCTGCTAGTCACATGACCCTCCATATAAAGTACTGTTATCTGCAAACTCTTAGATAATAGGTCACATGACCACCACCAGTTCTTATTTCTTGGTCACACGGTTACCCGCATTTCTTATGAAGACAGGTCACATGACCCCTTATGGATCCTTTTTAGGCAATGTTTTGGTCACATGACCAAAATGTATATAAGAATTTACTAGATTACTAAAATCCTTGATCATGTGATTTCCGTATTCGGACATTTTACTGAATTCTGTGAACATGTGACCATTAGTTCCAGTAGTATTCCAGAGAGAGAAATGCTTCTGACTCAGGGCTTGCATTCCACAGTTTGTTATAAAAAGAGCCAGCTTAGTTAGAGAGTGCAGATTTTTCACCAGAGAGACTTTTTGACCAGAGTAGTGAGCAGAGCAGGATTACAACTGAGGCACCATCAAAAGACTTTGTAATTTTTTTGTGAAAAATAACTTTGTTGAAACAAAGAATTATTTGTCGAAAATTACATTTTATATATTTTATTTGAATTCAACCAACTGTCAAGTAGACAACCCAAGAAAACCAAGAAGAAAACAAACAGTACAAAAATACAAACCATCCTCTACTTGACAATATTTCACTGCTTCCAAATGAAGTAACCTCAATTTGATATTTGAAATGACTCCAAACTAACACACCCAAATATACTGCGAATCAGAGATTTTATCAATGCAGATTGAAAAACCTGATGAAATTACGTCAATATGTAGGTTGAGTGTGTTTGTTTGGAACGTTCCTTCGAGAGCATATATTTCAATTATTCTTCAGTGATGAATAGTGTTATATAATACAATATACCTGATTCCATTGAATATGAATATGACATTTATGTAAGACAGATATATAGATATACAAAGCGACAATAATTCATGCTCTGGTTCAGTAAAAGAATATGAGACATTGTACATTGACATCTCTCTTTTTTTAAAGAAAAAAATTATTTAAATTTAATTGCACAAAGTCATCCTATCTACAAAAATCTGAAAAAATTGATTCAAGATTTATGCTATATAAATCTCTGTGCCTCTAAAACTACAAAAGATCAAACACGACACATAAATATTGCAGGTAAATCACCTGTTTCAATGATTGCTAAACATTCTGTGCATTCCAAAGGTTCTGACCTCTCTTTTTGTAATAAATATGATGCACATATGGTGCAGTAGAAGTGCCCACAGGTACTCATGAATATAACACTTAAGTCGAATTTCACTTTACAGGAAGAACAGGTGAGATTTCGAACCCTTTCATAGTAATACTCTTCCCATTCATTAGAGAAGGAACTGTCAACATCAGTGGGCAAATGACCCAGCATACAAGCTGCAGCAAATGCTTTAAATAGGTTTCCCTCTGTTAGATTGTTTATCAGGTTTTGTCTGTAATTTTTGTTTATATGGGTTCCTGTGGGTACCCATACAAAAAATGGATGTAGCATCCGACTTAGACATGTTACATACAAAAGCCTTGGTAAAAAAATTATCTAATAAACTAACCCTACACATAGGGCATCTCTTCTTTTTTCTGCTATCATTTTTCCACATGCGACTTAATTCACAGGCACATTCTGGGCACGTGAAGTGCGAGCATGGATTCGTTACTGTTATTCTTTCCTTTTCCAAATATTCTGAGCAGATGCAACATCTGATAGTTTCTAACACATCCGAAACAAAGCGGACAAAGTCTGGATACTTCTGACTGTTAAGAAAGAATAAAATCTTCATAAGTACTATAGAATTTAGAAAGAATTTAGAGATAGGAATTTGTAATCACTATAGGTTGGTTAAAAGTAAGTGTCATGAATAAATTTTATAAACTTTACATAGTGAGAAAAGCATATACCACCTTTGGTTAACTAGGTTACATTCCATAAAACTTACATAGTAAAAAAAACTTCTACCCCCTTTATTATAATAAGCTACTTTCATGAACAAAAGTTTTAACAAGAAAAATTTTTTAAAAATAGATATATCATTAATTTAATCTAATAAAATTAAAATACTCACGCTATGAAAGCTGGAATAGCATCGTTTAGAAGCAGTAGGATGACAAAAGCCTCTCAGAAGTTGTTCCTGTCAACCATAGTAACTATATAGCTAGTTCCATTAAGGTGATGGTTTTTCTTGTAATTAGGTGTGGATAATATATATCCCTCTTCCCCCAAAATATGTTAATAACACTCTCCATATTTTGTTATTTTTTTCTTTCCAACTGAAGATGAACTGAACTCTAATAATGAACTGATCCTTGCTTAGAAACCTTGAGCAGTGAGTACAGAAATGCTCAATTGCTTTCGCTTTTATAAAGAATAAAATGTGTCATTGGCCCTTCCTGTCTGAATTCCATATGTTCCCGTGTGTTATTCATCTCATTGTATTGAACAAATACCGCCACCATAACTAATTTACAGATTTCTAGATTATATATTGTCTTACATTTATGTACAAAAACAATTTTTTCAACTAACATTCAAATACAACATTTTTCATTAAAGTGGAATGTCCTCTTTGACCTCACCCCTGCAGGAGAGCTGTTTGCACTCCTCACATGTATCAATGTCATGCCCTGATCTATTTTCATCCAGAATACAGGGTTCATAGGAATATATTTCTGAATACTCTGTATACATCCTTTGCGCCACTTTTATGAACTCATCCAACTCATTAAACTCACATGACATGCCCTCTGGTGTAGGATATCTCTTGCCATTAGCTGTTTTCCAAAATCTAATGGACACATTTCGATATGGAGTTGCACAGGTAACATAAATACTAGAACCTAGGTGATAACTAGAGTCCACCTCCCTTTTACCATCTGAAATTTTTTGAATAGAGCTCATAATGAACTCCACATAGTGTAAAATCACAACTAACTTAGGGATAGATAGTTTAAGCCCCTTAGTTTTGACCTCACCGTCTTCCCATTCTTTCAAATAAATGTTTTCAATAAGACCTTGGGTGCCATGAAAATTAACATATTTGGACCCTCCAAGGTGAAAGGTCCTTTTGATAACACCATCTCTTCCTTCATTGGTAGTGTATGGATATGCTCCCATTGCATTCTCATTGTAAGCGTTTGTTCGTACATTACTCATCAAAAGACTAGAAAGCGATACCTCAAAGCTTTCTGAAATCTTTGCAGTGGATTTTGTACTCTTACTTCCTCCAGCAGTGTCGCTTTTCCTTTTCTTCCCACCCAGGGGCCACGGTGGCAGAGTGGTAACACTTGCCTCCCACCTCTGAGGCCGGGGTTTGATCCCCGTCAAGGCCTTATGTGGGAAAGCTGGTAGTTGCTTGCCGTTGGTCGGCAGTTTACAGTACAGAACCCTAACGAACTCTATGTACTGGTTTCCTCTGCCCTTCCAACTACCCGTTGTGATATGACCTGTACAGTGTTGAAAGCGACGTAAAACCCCAAATAAATAAAAATAAATTTTCTTCCCACCATTATCCGATTTAACTACTGCAGCCTCTGCCATTGTTATAAATTTCCTCACAAAGAAATTAGAACTACTTGATAAGACTTAAAGTCGTAACAGTAAATTCGATGACAATCAGCATTATTAAGGAGTTTATATAGACTTAGAAGGTGAGATATCAACCAATTACCAAAGGACAAATACAAATATCATGAATTAACCAATAGAATAGCTACATGCAGTAAAAAGCTAATGTTTATTTGGGGTTTTACGTCGCTTTCAACACTGTACAGGTCATATCACGACGGGTAGTTGGAAGGGCAGAGGAAACCAGTACATAGAGTTCGCTAGGGTTGTGTACTGTAAACTGCCGACCAACGGTAAGCAACTACCAGCTTTCCCACTTACAGCCATGACAGGGATCGAACCCCGGCCACAGAGGTGGGAGGCGAGAGTGTTACCACTCTGTCACCGTGGCCCCCTAAAAAGCTAATGAGGCAATTATTAATTGCAATGCAAGCAAAAAGCTTTTGAGAAAATACAGGTCCAAACATGTCACTAAGTTAAGGAAGGGCATATGTCGAAATTTGACTGTGGAATAAATATATTCAATACAAGTCATGACTCAATTTGGCAATCTAGATCATATTTCAAAGTCTAGGCATCCCTGTAAAGTAGGTTGTTACCTGTTCTACATAATTAATATGTCATTCCAAAAAGGTATACTCATTGACCAAGAGTAAACTTTAGGAGAGATCTAAATAATTGCATGTAGAAAACTAACATATGGAAACATAGGTAAAGTGATGAATTGTATGCTGTACATATGTGTATCCTAACTGTATTTGGACACACAAAATCCAGAGATTTAAGAAGAGACAATTGAGTTAGTTTTCTTTTTACTTGATTAGAAATATATGACATAACATATATGTGATGTTGGAAAAGTAAACATACAGTGTCTTTAGTGACAAAACACCATGCAGGAAACCATATTGTAATTTGTAATTATGTCTAGTCAATAATCTACAAAATTATATACGTGTAATGAAGCATATTGCTGGAACTAGCAGACATTTTCGATCTATGGGAAGTAGATGTCATTCATCCAGGGAAAATTTAACATATTGTAATGTCTACTTATGTGCACTCAATAATCTTCTGAGGCACATACGTTTAACTTATTCAGCTGATGAGTCAACAGATAGAATTCATGTGAGATATACATATTGAAAGGAAAAAAGCTTCATACAAGTTTCATAATTTTTATTTTAGTTATTTATAACAAATGATAATTGAGAAATGGATTTAACATTAAAACAAAAGCACAGTAGCGAGAATGTCTTTGAGGCTCTTCCATTGGTATGTCATAGCTCTCCTTTTCTGTTAGATTAAGATTACACCAAGGACAGATCACCTTATCTCCTTCGCCAGAATAATAAAAGCCAGCTTTCACATATCTCTAAGCAGGAATTGGGTGAGACTTTGGCCATGTAGCAAAAGTAGATATGCTGCACATGTCATCATATCTGAAAAATCTATCTGCAGGGTGAACTTTACATTTAGGATCCGATTTAAAAAACCTCTAGGATCCGAGGATCTCTCATGTTTGGCTTCTGTCCTAAAATGTCTTTCTGATGTGAGTGGGAAGCCAGCAATATGCCCACTTCTTTCTAATTTTCTTTTGGTAGTTAGAGAAAAAAACCCATAGCTTGGCCTACTGTCAGTAGCATCACTTGATTCATTACAATTATTAGCAGTCAATCTGAAGGAATATGTATGCTTGGAAGCAGCTTTACAGATGTCTGTAGCTGATTCAGATTAATTGGACATTTTTGAGGTTAATGATTGCTGAAAAATTTCATTGAAAATGATAATTGATCGTTTGGCTCACACTTATATATCAATTTTGTATTGTAATTTTTATGCTGACATTGTTTTTTTTAAAAAAAATGATGAAATGTTTCCATTTATAGGGGTTATTACCGTTTTATTATTTTTTCAAAATTGATTATCAAGCAGAAACAATTTGAAAAAAGAATGACTCAAATTAATGCAGTTATCCAAATAGTTGATTAGATTCTATCCGAAAAATGAATGAATATTGAGAAAAAGGTCGGATGTGAGGCTATTTGGACATGTAGATTGACGTCTTTCTAATTTTGAAATCGTAGATTTGCAGTGAAACATGCTGTAGAGAAGTTCAAATCCAGCTTATATTAATACAGATAAAGAGACACAATTATAGTCCAGTTAGTACTACAAGATATATAAGTTCATGCTATCTCTGCCATCTCAAGTAAATGGTCCCAGATTCAAATAGGTACTATTACCCTATCCCTCAAATTGACCATATGTTTAGAGCATTTAGAATAGTTGCTCTGGTGTACAGAATATTGCTAGCTGATTGCAATACTTGTGCAATAATGAGGTATATTATTGATGTAGCAATCACCTCCCAATAACCTATCACTAATGATCTAGATCATTTTGTGATCACTTTAGATCAATTTTTATGACTTATGTCGTTCGATTGACCCACCTACCCAGCCAGCACTACATATGAGACCAACAAGGGTCCCAAATGGGTTCTTATATGGGGCCTTTGTGGGCGTCCTATATGGGCCCCAGTCAGTTTTTGCAAACGGTTTTCTGAAGGGACCAATATTGTTTATCAATAAGGGTCATATATGGGCCCCATATGGGGCCTTTATTGTGAAATAAATGGGTCCCACATGGGCCCAACTTGTAATTTGCACATGGGGCCCAGATGGTTTTTGCAAATGATTTGTCGATGGGACCAGTATGGGCTCTGTATATGGGTTATATGTGGGTCTGACAAGGGCACTATATGGTAAACTGCATCCAGGTTCTTATTGGTCCTACATATAGGTTCAGATGTATGGACCGGCTCAGTTTTTAAATGTGCACTACCAACACAAGGTCCATTTGTAGCTTAGCTCGCATGTAATAGAAGCTCAAAAATGAGTTGATCTGTGTGAACAGTCCACAATTTCCTTCACACTTTGCCCACATATTCTGTCTAATATTTTAATACACTTTCATAAAGCCTTTGTAAATAATGCACAATACAATCTTGATTCATACTATACTATTATCCAATTTCCAGAATGTAATTCAAATCATTTCAAGTTCAAAATCTTATGATGTACCACATTTGTGTCTAAGCTTGTCTTATACAGAATACAGAAATGTGTATCAGAAACTCATCACTTAATGATTCACCCAAACCCTTTTTCCAGATGGCCTAAGCAGCTACATAAAAAACAGCTACATAGCCTTGTCAAGACACAAGTAAAACACATGATGAAATCCTCAGTTAACTGATATAATTAAGCACATGCATTATTTGATTAATAAAGATTTTTTTTCATTATGAATCCCCACCAAAAATATCATAGTTTATTATTTTAGCCTTATTTACACAATTTTTACAAATTTCATAGATTTCTCACACATATTTATAATCTTTAAATTGTACTGTAATTTGTATCCTAGTGACGAAAGGCTACCCTGTTTCACACCATGGGGTGTTTTCCCATTTTCCTAGCACTGCCTCAAAATACTATCTGTGTGAAAAGATAAACATATCTGTACTGCTGCATGATATAGGGGGTTGGACCTATTAATGACCCCTTGAGTTAAACTAAGAGAAACTAAAATTTTACAGAATTTCCACAACTGTAGACTTAGGATTTCTGTACTTTTATACATGAAAAAGGTGTTTGTGGTACATTAAGGTAATATAAACCACTAGATTATTACTTAGTGAGATATACAACAAATTTAATTTAATACATTTTTTACAAAAACTTGACAATACATTTACAGAGCTATAAAATGGCTATTGTATGTGATAATAATGAGGGTCCCTTGTGAGAATATTATACCCATTTTTGACCTTCACAGGTCCAACCAATATGCATGTACACTTTTATTTAAAAAGCTTTTGTGGCGAGTTGTTTTTCTCAAATAGGACCTTTTTTATTTTTGGATTTTTTTCATTCAAAATCAGATGAGAAGTTAATAAAGAACACTTGTTATATATATTTACATTTTTCCTCTAGGATTTATATATGGGACCTATCTGGGACCCTTATACCAGTAAATCATACATAAAAGTCCATTCTGGGGTCCATATTAAATATTTTGATAATAGTCACAGTCAGCACCACAACGGGAGGGGGGGGAGTAGGGGTAGGTGTTTAAATAATTTTTTTTTTTATTGCTTTTCTTTTTCTTTCTTTTTTCTATAGATTAATAAAATCCAGCTTGAAAGGTAATAGTGTAATCTGTGAACTATAATACCCTTTATTTATGAATTTAACTGTATACCAATGTATCTGCCATCTGTGTATGGCTGACTTTTGTAAGCTCCTGATGGGGGGTTGTCCACCCTCACCCCCCCAGGGTAAGGCTCAAATCTGTGCAAAAAGGGTGAATAAAAATGAACTCTGCTGGGGAAAAAAAAAAAACAAACAAAAAAAAAAAAACATTTTGATAATAAATGTTTTGTTTACCACTCTTTACGAAGTCCAAATCAACAAGATGCCAAATGAATCTATTATTAAATCTGTTTTATTTTCCTCATTTTGTACTATTTAGGGAACATTAAGTATTTTTATATAAATGGGACCAATATGGGCCCCCTTTGGGCATTCTGTGCCCATATATATCCTTTATAGGACCCATATTGCTATTTGCCCGCCTATAGCCCACATAGGCCCCATATGATCATGCTTGCTGGGTAGTACTACTTACAAGGCTCTCTGTCTTGGCTGTATGCTGATGTAAAAGCCAGTTTAAATACGAGTACATTTTATAAACTGAAACTTCATTATCTGAACTCATCCCTAATTGCAAAGAAACTTGAGCCTTTAGCAAACTTGAGTATATAAAAGAGTTCATGGAAAGAATTTTGCATGTTTTCTTCCTGAATGTTTCATAATTATCATTGATTGCCCCCCCCCCCCCCCCCCCCCCCCCCCCCCCTCCCCCGTACTTTAAACAACTTTTTCATCCCAACACCTGCTATATCTTCTGCTTGTTGTTCTTCTTCCTGCCGACCCGTAGTTTTATATGCTGGTATAAATATTGAAGTGTCTCAGTATGGTCGTAGTCAGGACTTCCGGATCATTTATGATTCGGGGCGAGAGGAGGTTTGAGATTTAGTATCAACCAAACTTGTAGGAAAAGAGAAACTGGAAACTTCACTCTGTAGCCCGTACTGCACTGTACAGTACTGCTGTATCCAAGTACCATATGACACAAGATATACGCTGCTAAATATGTAAAATGTGTCGATAATTACGTTGAACTAGTGAGTCATTTAAAGTTGTTACTCTACTAGGTACGGGTGGTCACGAAGATAAACGGTCCTCAGAAATGTTAAAAGGTTTAAACAACAATATATCCTTCTTGAACCAGAATCCGGTCCATTCCACTTTCCGGTCTAAACGGTTTTAAAGTCAGACGTATGCATGTTTTTGTGCAAAAATATTAAAAGAAACTGTATATTCTTATAATAGAAGTGTTGTTTGTTATACAAACGATATTTTGTAACAAGAAAAAATGCACTAAAATGTTTCAGAAGTGACGGCTAAATGATATTGTCCAATTTTTGTAATAGACTGGAAATAGGTACAACAATCATAACACAAACCAAAATCATGAATAGCATTGTTTAAGTCTATTTTGTTGTTTAGTTTCTGCGATTTTGCTATTTACACTATTTAAATTTGAAAAGTTTGAAGACCGTTTGTCTTCGTGACCGTTTATCTTAGTGACCACCCGTGTACACACAGCCATTCTCAGAAACCGCATGCAGTGTCTACTGTACTGTTTCCCTGCATAAGTCGGCCGCGGGTCGTAAGTTGGCCGCCATCACGATATTTTGAAATTTCTATAAGTTGGCCGCGGGTCGTAAGTGCTTCCCTGTATTGACCCTTTGCATCTTACGTCACAATGTTACGTATCATCATTTGGACGGCAAAACATCACGCTTGAACGAACATGTCTGTGTAAAACAGACAGGATATATTGGAAGAGATACCTTATTTTAAAAATGAAATATAAAATAAATATGCATCTTATTGACTTTAAAATTGCACACATAAAAGTACAAGCAGTACTGCCTTGCTACCAATTATCGCCGGCTACCAATTATCGCCACCAGAAAATGAAACGTTCATATTTCAGTAATGGTCATATATTTTGAAAGCTTTTTGTTGTGTATTTGTTCCATTCACTTTGGAAATAGTTTTACCTCATTTGCTAGACTTGGGATGCTACTTGAATTCTGTCTGGCGATAATTGGTACCCGGCGATAATTGGTTGCAAGGCAGTAGTCTATCTGGTACTGTTTCAAAAATAACATTAGGATGCGGAATTGCCGAGATATAGAGTATTAAACTTGTAGTAAAATGCAAAATATCCGTTTTTCTGTGATGCATGTCCTAAGTACAGGCAAATATAAAAATGTTAGACTATAGAAGAATTCCTTATTTTCATTTTACCAAATTGTTGATTTCCTTCCCATCAATAGTTGGCCGCCACTCATTTAAATGTATCAAACGGACGAATGTGTGTCTGCACAGGTTTTAAAAGTGGTAGTTATAATAAATCTTATTATAATAGACCATTCAAGAATGATACAGGCCTTTAGATTTATAGAAATTTCAAAATATGATGATGGCGGCCAACTTACTGCGAAGGTTGCGCCCTAACAGATGTATAAATCCCGGACGAGCCCCCAAAAATGTGAAGGTTGCACCCTACAAGATTTACAACAAATCCCAGCTCCGAGCCCCCACCTAACAATTTGTTAGGACAAAAACTTTAATTACCAATATGTTACGCAACAACCTTAAAATTGCCTGAGTTCATTGACCTGACTCCTAACGGAGGAAGATTGACCTTAATCTTCGCAAGGGAATAATACCAATAAAATCTTTAGATTTAAGCCCCATTTCCATATACGCGTGATCCGGCATGCGGCATACGGCATGCGGTATGCGGCTATTTTAACTCTGCAATAAAAATATAAGAGGTGTTTCTATATATGCGTGTACGGTATGCAGAAACGGTACTTATACTTCATGCAGAACTCATCAGGCTTCTAGTGCTTTGAATAGCCGTATGCCGCATGGAAAAATCAATAAACTGACGTCATAATGATGAGTTTTTCTTCCTAGTTTCCCCCCTTACAACCCATTGACTTTGAAACCACCTCAATTTTGACTTCCCAACGACATTTTTTTTCAGTCGTTTTATTGCAAACTATTTGATTAAAGCCATTTAGTTTGTTCATAATATGGTCCGATAATATAATGTTTATTACATCAGGGTTCAACTAAATGATAAAAACTGCTGCAATAAGTATTAATAAGTATGTTATATGGTTCTGTTGAGAAATGAAATACATAATTATATTGAAAAACCGGGGATGTAAACATCTTTAATAATTAAACATCTTAAGCACAATATTTACATGTTGCTGTGGCATATACTTGTATCCTTTCATTAATACTTTTTCAAACAAGAATAATATTATTTCAAGTAAAAATATAAACAAATTAGCATTGCCCTTCAATATTAATAGTGCATAATAATCACCTCAGACATATGGCCAATCTCTGTCTGGTAGAAATACTTTCTCTTGAAATACCATGTTTTACAATGTCTTCTTGGATTTTCTCAAGAACATACTCGAACTGAGATTTTGAGAGTCTAAAATATTTCATGAAGTGTTCTTCATCCAACTCCAGATCTGTCATTAAATGGTTATGTGCACCATATATCTTTCTTCTCTTAAAAATATTATGAACCCAATAATGTATGTATGTATGTATGAGTATAACAGTAATGTCAACAAAAACAAATTCTTTCTCCTCCTTTCTTGATACGCAAAACAGATCAATTTAGACAAAAATGCCATTTCTCTCAATTTTGATCATTACATGAGGACTGAAACAACTGGAAAAAGCTTGAACCTTGTCAGTTATGTCTGTACATATGGAAACACTATAACCGGATGCCGGATCCGCATACCGGATAACGGGTGCCGGCTCCGCACATATGGAAAAGGGGCTTCAATGTAACAACTTATTAATAACACCGCATTAATATAAATTTGACATTTATTAAATCTAATATAAAATATCCAACAATACAAGTACAATAATACACAGCAAATCTAATTTAAATTGTATTACTGTGTTACAGATACGAAATATAAATATTTCTAGAAACCAAGTTCTAAACTACACAGTTACTACTGCTACTGATAATAATAACCTATGATTACCCGAATATATATATTACCGTTACCGCAATATATTACCGTTATTACAACAATCTGTTGTAATTCCAAACAAACACAATACCTGTGTTCTCGACCCAAGAAACCTGTGTAAATTCTTTACACAAATATTATAAATTAAACCAAATACTTGGTCTTGAACCGAAATGTGATAGTTACCAGATAAAGTACCACCAATACAACACGGAATGTATTACCAACTATAGCGATAAATATACTGAAACCAATAATTAATCACGTATACCACCAGCACAGTCTCCGACTTTACGGTCTCTGTCTATAATTACCAATATACTGATTAAAACCCTATTAAACAGTATCCGACTTTGCGGTTTCTGAATAATACACAATATATTATCACTAAGAATAAATAACAATTCCGGATGTAAAATTACTAACCTAAATCTGGTATTCTTCAATCCAGCAAAACACCTTCTGGTAAAACACTTCACAACTGGTACAACACTTTCAATAATATCAAACTCCAATCTAATTATAAACAACCCGGTAAAAACACTTTTAGTAACCTCAAGATTCGAACCCAAACTCAGCCTATTTAAAAATACTCCCTATCACTTACAGATTCAAACCCAGAATTAGCATGCTAAAAATACATCTTGTCACTTCAAAATTCAAACCCAGACTGATTTAAAATCAAATCACCCTATGACCTAATCATGGTTGTTAAGATACCTGTACCTACAGCTGACAACAACTTGACAACTGATAAACTGTATTATGACATCACAGATTTTAAACAATACAACTTATAAAAGTGCTGTAATTGACATAACTAGTGCCTGATAATACACAGTAACATTAGGAATGACATATGTAATACATTAAATGACTAACTATAAAACCCATTTTAAAAGCATAAAATCCTACCCTTTTAAGATTCAAAATCACCGTTAGAATCACGTCATTTTAACAGGATGTGTACGTAAATGGTTGGTACTAAATTTCAAACTCCGTAACCAAAAACGGAACTCCCGAAATTCGCCGCGAATCTCGTTGAAATGCTGTCATTTCACACTTCCCTCCCCTTAAAATATGTCAAATTTATTTGAAATACAAGAATACAACATAAAATCAATAAACATTCAAGATGTTTTCAATATGTATTCAACAACTAAAACAACTCTAGCTTAATGCCAGAATGAATATCAATTATCATAACCCACAAACAAGATATTTTAAACCAAAAAAAATTCTACCACACATTACGCTGTCATATCTCAAAATATGCCAAATGTATGTGACAAACAACAACACCAGATAAAATATTGCCACATTTCATCTTATTTCACTCAAATATGCCAAATTTATATGACATACAACAATACAAGATAAAATCTTGTAATCATTTAACTAGTAATATACATTACCAGAATAAAAAAAAATTACACACCTTTCCCCTCTTACAAAAGGAAATAATCTCCAAATTATTTACAGAATTAAATAGCAAATTCACTCACACAGATAAAACAATAGCATATCAATATGCAAAATACTGTAGCTGTTATATCATTTAAAATGCATAGATCTACTTTACGTTTAGCAGCAATGTCTCTTTTAAATATCAACAGTTCACATGTATTGTCCCGAATATCCAGAAGTTCCCAGTCTGTTCCTGACTTGAATTTCTGAAACTACACTACATAGTTTAGTACAAGAAATATACTAAAAGTACAATATTTAAACACAAACAATATTTCCAAGAGTACCAACTGGTACTAAATATAAAACTATACGAAAAGATTGCTGATAACATTTACATTTAACATGTACCTTTTACCATCTGGTAAAATATATTTGTAACATACTTCTTTCTAACATGACATACATGTATCTACATTGAAGCAGACACTTTGACAAGTATAAGTTACTGAATTCTACAAAATTAAAATTTAATCTGCGAGCAAATCTAGCTCATCATCAAAATCAAAAGTTCAGGTTCACACAATAAGTCCTACAATAGAAATAACATAGTTAGACAAATAATACACAGATCAATACATACTGAACCTGAAAAAATGGACTTACTGCAATGCTGAAATAATTTCAAGACAAAATAAACCGCAGTAACACAAAGTAATCTAATACTACAATATCAACAAAATTCAATGCCGCATAAACAAAGCCAAAGCTTTAAGCAAGATAATTTACACAGCAAAGCAAAATCAGCATAAGCAATAAATGCTGAACAAATTTATACTCAAGTTATTTTCACTAAAAATACCTTTAAAATCCGTAATTCTACAGACCAAATAATTCTGTAAAAATAACCGAACAAAATAAAACAAAATCACAACTGTGAAAACTATTCAACAAAAAAAATAAATTGATCTAAACCGGGTACTGGTACTACTCGCTTGACAGATCGATCCCGGACGAGCCCCCAAAAATGTGAAGGTTGCACCCTACAAGATTTACAACAAATCCCAGCTCTGAGCCCCCACCTAACAATTTGTTAGGACAAAAGCTTTAATTACCAATATGTTGCGCAACAACCTTAAAATTGCCTTAGTTCATTGACCTGACTCCTAACGGAGGAAGATTGACCTTAATCTTCGCAAGAGAATAATACCAATAAAATCTTTAGATTTAATGTAACAACTTATTAATAACACCGTATTAATATAAATTTGACATTTATTAAATCTAATATAAAATATCCAACAATACAAGTACAATAATACACAGCAAATCTAATTTAAATTGTATTACTGTGTTACAGATACGAAATATAAATATTTCTAGAAACCAAGTTCTAAACTACAAAGTTACTACTGCTACTGATAATAATAACCTATAATTACCCGAATATATATATTACCGTTACCGTAATATATTACCGTTATTACAACAATCTGTTGTAATTCCAAACAAACACAATACCTGTGTTCTCGACCCAAGAAACCTGTGTAAATTCTTTACACAAATATTATAAATTAAACCAAATACTTGGTCTTGAACCGAAATGTGATAGTTACCAGATAAAGTACCACCAATACAACACGGAATGTATTACCAACTATAGCGATAAATATACTGAAACCAATAATTAATCACGTATACCACCACCACAGTCTCCGACTTTACGGTCTCTGTCTATAATTACCAATATACTGATTAAAACCCTATTAAACAGTATCCGACTTTACGGTTTCTGAATAATACACAATATATTATCACTAAGAATAAATAACAATTCCGGATGTAAAATTACTAACCTAAATCTGGTATTCTTCAATCCAGCAAAACACCTTCTGGTAAAACACTTCACAACTGGTACAACACTTTCAATAATATCAAACTCCAATCTAATTATAAACAACCCGGTAAAAACACTTTTAGTAACCTCAAGATTCGAACCCAAACTCAGCCTATTTAAAAATACTCCCTATCACTTACAGATTCAAACCCAGAATTAGCATGCTAAAAATACATCTTGTCACTTCAAAATTCAAACCCAGACTGATTTAAAATCAAATCACCCTATGACCTAATCATGGTTGTTAAGATACCTGTACCTACAGCTGACAACAACTTGACAACTGATAAACTGTATTATGACATCACAGATTTTAAACAATACAACTTATAAAAGTGCTGTAATTGACATAACTAGTGCCTGATAATACACAGTAACATTAGGAATGACATATGTAATACATTAAATGACTAACTATAAAACCCATTTTAAAAGCATAAAATCCTACCCTTTTAAGATTCAAAATCACCGTTAGAATCACGTCATTTTAACAGGATGTGTACGTAAATGGTTGGTACTAAATTTCAAACTCCGTAACCAAAAACGGAACTCCCGAAATTCGCCGCGAATCTCGTTGAAATGCTGTCATTTCACATTACGACCCGCGGCCAACTTATGCAGGGAAGCAGTAGTGGTGGACCAGTTCACGCCCATGTACCTATTCACGCCCACCCCTAAATTTCTCCAAAACAGTCACAGTTATACAATAAATAACCAATGTATATGATCAATTTGATAATTATCTATGATATGGTAAACGTCTTTTCTGTGAAAAAATATAAATCTTTAAGAAAATTGAGGGTGGGCGTGAATAGGTAATTTGCCCAAAGGAATTTCGCACACTGCAAACTCTAGTAATTGTGGTCATAGCAAAAATTATGGACAACCCAATTTTCTTACACCAATCCTTAAAGTTTCGAAATGTAGCTACTGTTTAGCAGTGGTAGATCAATTTACAAAACAAAAGTGGCTTTCTACCAGTAGACGCCCGCCTACAAGTGACACCTGCCTTATATTTCTTTATTAGAAGTCAAGGATGATTGCATTCAGTGGTATTTCTGGTAAAAACCGCCTATAATAGAGATATATTGGCAAAGGTAGATAATATTTACCCAATGGCTATGTACGCTAGATTGATATCACTGCTAGTGCACCCAATGGTTGTATAAGCCAGGCGTGGTATCAGTCTTACTGTCTAGCATACCAAACTACTGTTTACACAATATCTATATCCCTGCTGGAGTACCATATTGCTGGGCACCCATGATTTATTTCACTGCTAGCATACACAATGGCTGTGTACATATACTACTGGCAATTAAGGCACTAAGGATTAATGGTTGTGCACCCTAGAGTAAGTAGAGTTATATCAATACTAGGTCCCAAGCTCTTTATATTGTACATAAATGATATCTGTAATATATCCAATATTTAAAATTTTATAATATTTGCAGATGACACTAATATATTTTGTACAGGTGATAAAATTGAGGAGGTAGCAGCAACTGCGTCAACCGAATTAAATAAATTACATAACTGGTTTGCTGTAAATAAACTCTCATTAAATATTAAAAAACAAACTATATGGTTTTCAGTAAGAAGAATTGTACAGGAAACTTTGATGTGATAATTAATAACTTTGAAATTGAACGAGTTTTTGTAACTAAGTTTCTGGAGTACTTATTGATGCAAACTTAAAATGGAAATCACACACAAGTTATGTAAAGGGTAAAATCTACAAAAGCATATCTCTATTCTATAAAGCCAAATTGTTGTTGAACTAAAGTGCTTTGTTTAATTATATCCACCCCACTGGGGGGGTGGGCATATTATTTTTGCTTTTTCCGGCGTCCTCCGTCCGTCACGCTTGGTTTCCGGTCATTTCAAGGAAAAGTATTTATCCTATGTTTACCAAATTTGGTATGGGTGTTTATTGGGTTAATAGCTTGCATGGGATTGCTTTTGGTGAAGATAGCTATATAGCTGAGTAATAGCTCCTTAGTTACTTTTGTGTACTTCTTTTGTTTCCGGGCATTTTAAGTAAAAAGATTTGACGTATCTTTACCAAATTTGGTATGAGCAATAATTAGGTCAATAGCTTGCTTGGGATTGCTTTTAGTGATAATAGCTATATAACTCACTCAGTAATAGCTACTTAGCTACTTTGAGTAGCTTTTTTATTTTAAGCATTTTAAAGGAAAAGTATTTCACCTATGTTCAGCAAAAATATTTATCCTATCTTCACCAAATTTGGTATGGGTGTTTATTGGATTAATAGCTTACATGGGATTGCTTGTGGTGAAGATAGCTCTATAGCTAACTGAGTAATAGCTACTTAGCTACTTTTGTATACTTCTTTTGTTTCCGGGCATTTTAAGGAAAAATATTTGACATATCTTTACCAAATTTGGTATGAGCAATAGTTAGGTCAATAGCTTGCTTGGGATTGCTTTTAGTTATAATAGCTATATAACTGACTGAGTAATAGCTACTTAGCTACTTTGAGTAGCTTTTTCATTTTAAGAATTTTGAAGGAAAAGTATTTCACCTATGTTCACAAAATTTGGGATGGAAGATTATTGGATCAGTAGCTTGCTTGGGATTATACAGTGTTTGTTTACGTTAAATACAAATAACAAATATTGTACAAGACAGTGTAATTATTAAGCGTCCCTGAAAGGGCGCTTATTTGATTTCGCCTCAGTTTCCTCGCCACCGCCGCATTATGGTCTCCCTTGAATATCTCCCTTATTATTAGAAGGTTTCAAACCGTATTTGGCAGTTATATACCTTAGGCGTGGGAAAATTTTTCTGCATGCTTACCTTTGACCTTTATGAAGGTCACATGATCAAAAACTATTTTTTGAAGTGCCCCCCCCCCCCCCCGTCATCACAGTTCAGGAAAAACTACTTGCTACACAGCCTTATAATTTGACACACCTGTTCATACTATCGAAAGCGCGAGCTGATTAGATTTTGGGAGCAATCCCTTGAAAAATGTCTCATTTATGAGTGATTTTCTGACACCTTCCAATCTGAAAGCCTTAAATTTAGGCCAACCCCCCTATTATCTTCTTAAGTATTGGATTTAGAGCTATAAAATGTACTGGGAGGTAATAGGAAACCATATGTGGAGAGTCTAAATAGCCGGTCAGTTTTACCCCACGGCCCCCCCTTATGGGTCAAACTGGGGTCATAGAATAGCTGATTTTGAGTTTTTGCCTTATATCTCCTTTATTGTTGCTTTTATAGCTTCAGAATGTATTAAGAGGTATTGGGAAAGCATATATGGAGAGTCTAAATAGCCGGTCAGTTTTACCCCCCGATCGCCCCTTATGGGTCAAACTGGGGTCATAAAATAGCCGTTTTTGAATTTTTGCCTTTATCTCCTTTATTGTTGCTTTTATAGCTTCAGAATATATTAAGAGGTATTGGGAAAGCATATGTGGAGAGTCTAAATAGCCGGTCAGTTTTACCCCCTGGCCCCCCCTTATGGGTCAAACTGGGGTCATAAAATAGCTGATTTTGAGTTTTTGCCTTATATCTCCTTTATTGTTGCTGTTATAGCTTCAGAATATATTAAGAGGTATTGGGAAAGCATATATGGAGAGTCTAAATAGCCGGTCAGTTTTACCCCCCGACCCCCCCTTATGGGTCAAACTGGGGTCATAAAATAGCCGATTTTGAGTTTTTGCCTTTATCTCCTTTATTGTTGCTTTTATAGCTTCAGAATATATTAAGAGGTATTGGGAAAGCATATGTGGAGAGTCTAAATAGCCGGCCAGTTTTACCCCCGACCCCCCCTTATGGGCCATACTGGGGTCATAAATAGCTGCTTTGGAGTTTTTTGCCTTATATCTCCTTTATTGTTGCTTTTATAGCTTCAGAATGTATTGAGAGGTATTGGGAAAACATATGTGGAGAATATAAATAGCCGGTCAGTTTTATCCACCACCCCCCCCCCCCCCCCCCCCCCCCCCCTTGTGGGTCAAACTGGGGTCATAAAATAGTTGCTTTGGAGTTTTGCCTTATATCTCCTTTATTGTTGCTTTTATACCTTCAAAATGTATTAAGAGGTATTGGGAAAGCATATGTGGAGAGTCTAAATAGCCGGTCAGTTTTACCCCCTGGCCCCCCCTTATGGGTCAAACTGGGGTCATAAAATAGCTGATTTTGAGTTTTTGCCTTATATCTCCTTTATTGTTGCTTTTATAGCTTCAGAATGTATTAAGAGGTATTGAGAAAGAGTATGTGGAGAGTCTAAATACCTGGTCAGTTTTACCCCCCGACCCGCCCCTTATGGGCCAAACTACTAACTAGGGTCATAAATAGCTGCTTTGGAGTTTTTGCCTTATATCTCCTTTATCGTTGCTTTTATAGCTTCAGAATGTATTAAGAGGTATTGGAAAAGCATATGTGGAGAATCTAAATAGCCGGTCAGTTTTATCCCCCGACCCCCCTTTATGGGTCAAACTGGGGTCATAAAATAGTTGCTTTGGAGTTTTGCCTTATATCTCCTTTATTGTTGCTTTTATAGCTTCAGAATGTATTAAGAGGTATTGAGAAAGCATATGTGGAGAGTCTAAATAGCCGGTCAGTTTTACCCCCGACCCTCCCTTATGGGCCAAACTGGGGTCATAAATAGCTGCTTTGGAGTTTTTGTCTTATATCTCCTTTATTGTTGCTTTTATAGCTTCAGAATGTACTAAGAGGTATTGGGAAAGCATACGGTGCAGCTTTGTGCATTCTTAGCTTTACAGCATGCTTATTAAAACCACAAAGCATTTTAAACTTTAAGGGACGCTTCGCTTTTGTTAGCAAAAGCATTCCTCTAGTTTTAAAGTTAAATTTGCAAGAACATCCATTAAATCTAGTTGTGTTTCAATTAGTGGAGTATAATTATGGAATTCATTGTATACTGACATATTAAATTGTAATTATGTCCACCCACTGGGGGGGTGGACATATTATTTTTGCTTTTTCCGCCGTCCGGCGTCCCACTTGGTTTCCAGACATTTTAGGCAACAGTTCTTATCCTATCTTTACCCAATTTGGCATGCAGGTTTATTGGGTTAATAGCTTGTGTGGGATTGCTTTTGGTGATGATAGCTCTATAGCTAACTGAGTAATAGCTACTTTGCTACTTTTGAGTATCTCTTTGGTTTCCAGACATTTTAAGGAATGCTATTAAGCCTATCTTTCTGAAATTTGGTATGGAGGTTCATTGGGTTAATAGCTTGTATGGGATTGCTTTTGGGGGTAATTGCTTCATAGATGAGTGACTAATTAATTAAATAAATGAGTAATTGGCTATTTTGAATACTGAAAAAGGCAAATGTGCTCATATGTCCTAAACCGTGCGAGATAGAGCGATTTCGTCGAAATTTTTGACCCACAGGGTATCTAAGGAATGTACTCTTTGCAATTTTCAAAAAATTTTCCCCTCCCCAAAAATGGCGGCCATTTTGAATTTTCGAATTTTTGCCAAAAATGGCAAAACACGAATTTGCTTGTATCTCCTTAACCGTGTGAGATAGAGCGATTTCGTCGAAATTTTCGACCCACAGGGTATCTAGGGAATGTACTCTGCAATTTTCAAAAAATTTTCCCCTCCCCAAAAATGGCTCGAATTTTTGCCAAAAATGGCAAAACACGAATTTGCTTGTATCTCCTTAACCATGCCAGATAGAGCGATTTCATCGAAATTTTCGACCCACAGGGTATCTAAGGAATGTAATCTTTGCAATTTTCAAAAAATTTTCCCCTCCCCAAAAATGGCGGCCATTTTGAATTTTCGAATTTTTGCCAAAAATGGCAAAACACAAATTTGCTCGTATCTCCTTAACTGTGCGAGATAGAGCGATTTCGTCGAAATTTTCGACCCACAGGGTATCTAAGGACTGTAATCTTTGCAATTTGTAAAAAAAATTCCCCTCCCCAAAAAATGGCGGCCATTTTGAATTTTCGAATTTTTGCCAAAAATGGTAAAAAACAAATTAGCTTCTATCTCCTTAACCGTGCGAGATATAGTGATTTCGTCGAAATTTCCGACCCACAGGGTATCGAAGGAATGTACTCTTGGCAATTTTCAAAAAAATTTCCCCTTCTCAAAAATGGCGGCCATTTTGAATTTTCGAATTTTTGTCAAAAATGGCAAAACACAAATTTGCTTCTATCTCCTTAACTGTGCGAGATAGAGTGATTTCGTCAAAATTTTGGACCCACAAGGTATCTGAGCATTGTACTCTTGGCAATTTTTAAAAAATTTTTCCCTCCCCAAAAATGGCGGCCATTTTGAATTTTCGAATTTTTGCAAAAAATGGCAAAACACGAATTTGCTTCTATCTCCTTAACCGTGCGAGATAGAGCGCAGTGATGCTTCTAGAGCGTGGGATACGCGATATCTCGCGAGTTTTAGTACTAGCCCGCAATTCAGTATATTCGGCGCGTTCGGTAGAAGACGCGATCCTGCATGTTTACAAAATGGAGGGGCACCGATCGTTTCGGCAGAATCCTTTAATTTTATCATCATGAAGGCTATATTTCGTCGTTTTTTCAGTGAAAAATGTTATTTCATTTGAAAACAAAATGGATACTACAGTTTGGAAGTGGATGATGCAAACGTCAGATACTAACAATAATACTGTTGAACCAGTTCATACAGCATGTGTGCTACCTCATATCTTCTCATGAATATTAATGAGTTGGGAGCTATGGCCGTGAGTTCTCAAGTTTAAAGTGTTAGATCTTTGTTGAGGGTTCCATTTTATAAAATATTGCTAGAAAACCCCAGTGGAAATCGGAAATCTATGACCTCATATCATCTCATGAATATTAATGACTTGGGTGCTATGGCCATGAGTTCCCCAGTTTAAAGCATTTGGTCTTTCATCTATTTTAAAAAATATTGCTAGAAAAGTATTGTTGTAGAATATGGCCCCAGGTCTTTAATATTTTTTTTATCCAAGCAGTGATCCAGATAATAAAAATTAATGTGATCTAAGTTGGATCAGTTTCCATCTTCAATTTTTTTCACAAAGATCCATACAGTAGCATTTGTCTATTCCCGCCCATTTGACCATTTTCTTCACCGACTGTCCACGATTAAGGGTCGCAGACAGGATCAGGGCTTAGTCCTTTGGTGGAACAGGGGCGTAACAAACATATGGACAGACAGATGCTTCCGAAATTAACCCCTCTTTGGCGGATGTAAAAGTTCCCATTTTTATTGACCAAGCCCCCACATTTTTTGGACATGGGGGGGAACTGCCCCCACATTTCAAAATTTCTAGAATCAACACTGGAGCGATTTCATCGAAATTTTCGACCCACAGGGTATCAAAGAAATGTACTCTTGGCAATTTTCAAAAAATTTTCCCCTCCCCACATATGGCGGCCATTTTGAATTTTCGAATTTTGGCCCAAAATGGAAAAACACAAATTTGCCTTAACTGTGCAAAATAGAGTTATTTCGGTGAAATTTTCGACCCACAGGGTATCTAAGAAATGTACTCTTGGCAATTTTCAAAAAAGTTTCCTCTTCCCAAAAATGTCGGCCATTTTGAATTTTCAAATTTTTGCCCAAAATAGAAAAACAGAGATTTGCTTCTATCTTCTTAACCGTGCAAGATAGAGTGATTTCGTCAAAATTTTAGACCCAACCAATGCAAAAAGGCATGAAGCTGAAATAATTTACATGTATACTAATAAATATTTAACCATCATTGATACATTTCACAAATGAAACAGGGTCTTGTAAGACTACTGTACAATTTTGGCAAAAGGTTCATGGGGTGGACATTACACATGATAATGTGTGTTCTTCTATGCTATCCTGTTTCTATTCATATGTCGCAGCTACTATCAACAGGGCGTCCTATTTCTAGTTCATTATGTGTATTTAAAAAAATGTTAAAATATTATTATCTCTCACAGTATTAAATTGTTGAGTTCTCATTTTAGGCATAAAAAACTTAGTAGTATTAATATGTTAAAGTATACTGTTTTTGTGTCACCAGCATTTATTTCGTCATCCAATTTTGTGGTGTCGGCGGCGGCGTCGTCGTCGTCTGTCGTCACACTTTGTATTCTGGACAGTATCTCAAAAATGGCATGTCAGATTTAATTCAAATTTGGCATGTGGATGTAACTCGTCCTGAGGGTGTGCTGTATAGTTTTGTGACCTTAAACTCCTACTAGTAAGATACTTAAACTCATTTTAAGTTTTTTTGTTTCCGGACATTATCTCAAAGATGGCTTGATGGATTCAATTTTTACATGTATATGTAACTGGCCATAGACAAGTGCATACATTAAGGTGACCTTAAACTCTCAGTAATAACACATTGTCAGTGTCGTCATCACACTTCCTTTCCAGACAGTATCTCAAAAATGGCATGATGGATTAAATTCAAATTTGGCATGTGGATGTAACTGATCAATGTGTGCCCTGTTTTAAGGTGACCTTAAACTCTCACTAGTAACATACTTGTATTGATTTTAAGTTTTTCTGTTTCCAGACAGTTTCTCGAAAATGGGTTGATGGATTCAATTCAAATTTGGCATTTGGATGTAACTGGTATTCAAGGTGTGTCCTATTCTAAGGTGACCTTAAAGTCCCATGTATAAAAGAATTATGTTGAGTTTAAGTGTTTTATTTTTCCATAGAGTATACTGAAGATGCCTTGAGAAATTTCATTCAAATGTTGCATGTATATGTAACTGGCTATAGATAAGTGCCATACATGAAGGTGACCTTAAACTCCCAGTAATAACACATTGTTAGTGTCATCGTCACACTTCCTTTCCAGGCAGTATCTCAAAAATGACATGATGGATTAAATTCAAATTTGGCATGTGGATGTAACTGGTATTCAAGGTGTGTATTATTTAAGGTACACTAGATAAGTACCACACATTAAGGTGACCTTAAGCTCCCAGTAATAACACATTGTGAGTGTCGTTGTCACACTTCCTTTCCAGACAGTATTTTAAAAATGACATGATGGATTAACTTCATATTTGGCATGTGGATGTAACTCGTACTCAAGGTGTGCCCTGCTTTAATGTGACCTTAAACTCCCACTGGTAACATACTTATATTGATTTTAAGTTTTTCTGTTTCCACACAGTATCTCGAAAATGGGTTGACAGATTTATTCAAATTTGGCATGTGGTTGTTACTGGTATTCAAGGCGTCTCCTATTTTAAGGTGACCTTAAACTCCCATTTATAAAAGTTTTATGTTGAGTTTAAATTTTTTATTTTTCCATAGAGTATACTGAAGATACCTTGAGAAATTTCATTGAAATTTTGCATGTATATGTAACTGGCCATAGATAAGTGCCATATATTAAGGTGACCTTAAACTCCCAGTAATAACACATTGTCAGTGTCGTCACACTTGCGTTCCACAAAGTATCTCAAAAATGGCATGATAGATTAAATTCAAATTTGTTATGTGGATGTAACTGGTCCTCAAGGTATGGCCTATTTTAAGATGAACTTAAACTCCCACTAGTAACAAACTTATATTGATTTTAAGTTTTTCCGTTTCCAGACAGTATCTCAAAAATGGGTTGATGGATTCAATTCAAATTTAGCATGTGGTTGTAACTAGGGATGGGTCGGTAGGTCCGGTATCTCGGTGTCGAGAGCATTTTACTGAAATACCGTGATGAGATTTTACAACCGCCACTTCGCTTGTCAGCACATATAATGGAAGGAAGAGTTAAAATATCAGAAACATACACAAAATCTGAAGAAATTATAAGCTTTTATGATAGTTTTATCCCATATTTTTATTGCATAAAAACGTACTTACATAATCCCAACAGATGCTTACGTGACCTACCGTTCGGTCAAGGACACAGACAATGTGTCACGCCATTTTTTTTACTGGTAGTACACACGTAAACCCCAGCGGGCACCTGCTGGAGGTTATATCTCCACTGTAAGTTGTCATTCTTATTTTGACCGCCGTCAAGTACACACGCGTTCTTTTTAGCGCTTCAAGGTATATTTACAATATGCGCAGTTTGTTCTGTTATGCTACCCTTGGCATATTCACCAAGCTTGCATTTAAGGCAGAATGATGGAGAAGGAAACGATTTATGCATTTCTGGTAAGAAACAACAGTGCCTTATGTGTGCAGGCTTTGGAATTCTTCCACGAAGATAGCTAAAGTAAGTCTTCTGGAATTTAATTCTCTCCATGACCAGTCTGTGGGCTTCTGACTTCCCAGTTTTGAGGAGTTCGAACCCACATATGAACCTTCTTCGTTTTCAAGACACTGTACAGGAGCAGGGTATGTGTGCCCCTGTCTCTGAGACAAACCTGATTCATCAGAAGGTGAATTTTTTGATGATTCAAACTATCTTCCAGGAGACACTGTAGGTCTCCCTTTTTTCTAAGAGATTCATCTTTTCACAGGAGCAGGGTATGTGTGCCCCAGGAGCAGGAGCAGGGTATGTGTGCCCTTATATCACTTCTCGAGAGAGACTCCTTTGAAGTCTTCTCTACTATCTCTGTCTCATCTAACAGCACATTATACAGGAGTCAGTTTATAGATAGGAGGTACCATTTTTAGGCCATGTCACATGGTTTAAGATGGCCATTGAGTAGTTGCATATCAGGATTCAGGAACTAACCTCTGAATTAGGAGTTCAGGAGATCTGGAACTGTGCAGTAGTCAGCAGATACAGGTACTTACAACTCCAGATTTTTCTTACCTCTTCTCTGGAGATTGCTTTGTACACTGACTTATAGTAAAATATGCCCCTTGCTTGCAACATATTTCTACCCAGAGACACTTGGTTGAAGTTTGTAGTTCGAACCTGGGTCCTAAGGATCTTCCTAATCTGCATATAGGCCACTCTGATTAGCAGGAAGTTTTTCATCTAAACATTTTGCTTCAAGTGAAGGACAAAATGTTAAAAGACTCTATATAACCAAATCGAACTCCCAAGTCATTCAGAGATACTGCCAGGAATTTTGATTTCGGGATGTTATCTCACTCTAAAACGTCTCAGGAAGGTAGCAAGTCTTTTCGTCACAAACGAACCCAGCCTTATACCTGCTGCGCGCGCATCTCAAAATGGCAGCGAAGAAGATCTCGAGGGAATGAATGGACAAAATTACGGTATTTTTGCCAGGTATTGTCAAAATACCGACCTCAGCCCAGATGAGTAGGTTTACTACGACATGGCTATCATCCAGATTTCATAATTCTTCCAAAATTGTCGAAAATTCCGCTCATTTGGAGTGAATTTGACAACAAAAACAAACATGGCGCCCTCCACGAAAGAGTTCAGGCCATTCTATAAAGGCGATAGTTCATGTCAGAAAACCCACAACTCGGGGATATCATACCAAACTATTTCTGGTACCCGATCCCATGATATGGTGGTGACCAGTGATAGATTTCAGTTTATTAAACAGTCATTTACATGTGCCGACATTCAACATGGAAACAGCCGAATCTATCAGGAAATCGATTCGAAAAGGGGAGTGGGTCATCTCGATAGACCTCACAGACGCTTATTTCCATGTTCCAATACATCCACAATCTCAAAAATATCTGAGATTTCAGACCAAAAAAAAAAAAAAAAAAAAAAAAAAAAAAAAGGTGTTTTCCAGTTTCAAGCTCTTCTTTTTGGTGTCGCGACAGCTTCCCTAGAGTTCACTCGCATTGTCAAAGAGGTCAAACTCATAGCTCAAGCCAGGAACCTCAGAATCCATAAATATCTGGACGACTGGCTTCTTCGGTCACCATCAAAAGATCAATGTCTCAAAGATTCGGAAAAGTTAGTTCAATTGGTCCAAGAACTAGGCTGGCTTATCAATTTTCAAAAATCGGAATTGATACCCACGCAAAAACTGGATTTTCTGGGCTATCATTTCGACCTTCAGAGAGGTCTAGTGTTCCCAACCCAGAAGAAACTCGATCGGCTAAATGCTCAGACTGTTTCCATCAGAAAGTCATTAGTCTTGACTCCAAGAAAGCTCATGTCGCTCATAGGGACTTTAGCTTCCTTGGAAAAAAGAGTGCCACTAGGAAGGTTACACATGAGACCTTTCCAGTGGTACCTAAAGTCGCACTGGAAGTTTCCCCAGTCATTGGACATAAGGATTCCAGTAACAGGAAATTTCCTGAAGCACCTAAAGTGGTGGGAGGATATCAAAAATCTCATGGCAGGTGCTCCTATCCATCCTCAGGTACACAACACACTGGTGTTTACAGATGCCTCACAAAAAGGCTGGGGAGCTCACTTAAACGAGATAGTGTTAAGTGGTCTCTGGTCAAATAAGGAAGCCCAGCTCCACATCAATGTATTGGAGCTAAAAGCTGTTCTTCTAGCCCTAAAGGGCTTTCAGGAACACTTACAAGGTCAAACAGTGCTCATTTGTTCAGACAACAGCACAGTAATATCTTATCTGAACAAAGAAGGAGGCACACATTCCATAGAAATGTGTGCTTTTATCTGGAGAATTCTTGCATTCACAAATTCCAGAAGAATCCAGATAAGGACAAGACACGTACCTGGATCCCTAAATGTCATAGCAGACTCTCTATCACGAAGGGACAAGGTCATACAGACGGAGTGGTCACTTCACCAACAGATATTCAACCAAATTTGCAAAGTTTGGCACACACCAATGGTAGATCTATTTGCAACTCATCTAAATTACAAACTTCCAATCTATGTATCTCCTGTCCCAGACAGAAAGGCTTGGAAAATAGATGCATTGAATATCTGTTGGGAAGGCCTAGACGGCTATGTTTTCTGTCCAGTAGCCATCCTGCCACAAGTAATTCAAAAAATAATAACATACCCATGCAGGATGATAGTACTGGCTCCAGGGTGGCCAGGGATGCCATGGTTCTGGGATCTGGTGGATCTCTCGACCAGGGTACCTCTACAGCTCCCTCATTGGAAGACATTACTGAAACAACCACATTCCAACAGGTTCCACAACAACGTGGAGTACCTGAATCTACATGTGTGGCTTCTGGATTCCAGGAATCCAATTCTGGAAGATTCTCATCTGAGGTGGCAGAAAGAATTAAGGCACCTCAGAGGGAATCCTCAAGAAAAGTCTATCAATCAAGGTGGACCATTTATGGGCAATTGGTGCACAGAGAATAAGGTGGACATCACCTCAACAGCTGTTCCCCAGGTAGCAGAATTTTTAAACTACCTGTTCACAGTCAAAAATATCAAGCCAGCTACAATCACTGGTTACAGAACAGCAATTGCTGATGCTTTGGGTTCACAGGGTGAATTCATTTCAAAAAGTCTAGAACTGAATAGACTTATTGCCAGCTTCACCAGGGATAGACCTAAACCAAATAGGTCCATACCTACATGGGACCTCTCATTGGTCCTCTTAGGTTTGACAAAACCTCCCTTTGAGCCTTTGTCAGAGGCTCCTTTGAAGTGGCTAACTTACAAGACAGTGTTCCTGTTGGCTTTAGCCTCAGGTAAAAGAAGGAGTGAGATACATGCATGGACTCACTCTTCTGTCTCTTCAAGGAGAAATTGGTCAGAAGTTACTGTCTCTCCTTCTCCGGCCTTCCTGGCTAAAAAACCAATTGGCTTCGGATGGCCCTGATTCCATTAAGCCAGTAGTGATACCTGCCCTTACTACCAGGTTGGACAGCTCACTGGTGGAGGACAAGTCACTTTGTCCAGTTAGGGCCCTCAAGGTCTATTTAGAGAAGACCAAATCCATGAGAAAGGGCAAGGCCCTGCTCTTTGTATCACTTAGGGAGGGTTATTCTAAGGATATCACAAGAATAACCATTTCCCAGTGGATCAAACACACCATTTAAACTTGCTATCAGTCTTCAGATATGGCTGATCAACAGGTCACTCAGGTTAGAGCTCATGTTAGAGCTATGGCTGCATCACTTGCATTTAAAGGAGGTATCTCCTTAGAGCAGGTCTTGAGCTCCTGTTACTGGAAGTCCCATAATACCTTCACAAACTTTTATTTGAAGGATATCTGCTGGGAAAATGATGATATTTTTTTAAGTTAGGTCCCATTGTATCTGCACAGCATATAGTGAACAATTGAGACTTAATAATATAATCAGCCTTTATGTTTTCAGAATTCATGTTATGGCTGCTTGGTTTGGGGGACAGCTGCACACTGACTGTTGGAGTTCCATTCAACTGGGCACAGCTGACCTTTGACCCCTGCTCTAATGTATAGACATGGTGACGGGCTTCATGGATATTATATTATGCACAGTACAGCATGCTGCTTTCATAAGTGGGTGAGTACTTTGCAGCTACTTTATTACAACTACTTTTCACTTTATCAGTACTTGTAATAACAATGACAGTAATAACACCAGTGTAGCTGTATGTAATATAACATATTGTGTTTACACATTTTTGTTACTGTATAACCTAAAGAACTCTCCTATAGCACTTGACAGTCCTCAGAAGTCTACCCACCATGGACCTCAGGGCTGCATTCAAGCATCTGTTGGGATTATGTAAGTATGTTTTTATGCAATAAAATTGGTTAATTTTATTGTAATTTGAATTTTTATAAATAAAAATACTTACATAATCCCAACAGGGAGAGTCCCACCCTCCTCCCCTCTACCATCTTCTGAGGGTTAGGGTCAAAATTAGAATGACAACTTACAGTGGAGATATAACCTCCAGCAGGTGCCCGCTGGGGTTTACGTGTGTACTACCAGTAAAAAAAATGGCGTGACACATTGTCTGTGTCCTTGTCCGAACGGTAGGTCACGTAAGCATCTGTTGGGATTATGTAAGTATTTTTATTTATAAAAATTCAAATTACAATAAAATTAACCAATTTCGTCCATTTACAGACTTTTATAGTGCACTAAGCGATACGTTGAGCAGAACTGCCATGTTTTGGTTACGACACTTTATAACCTCAATTTCGCTTGTCAACTCATATAAATAAAGGAAAACTTAAAATATTGGAAAGAAACCAGAAATATGAAGACATTATACGTTTTTATCACATATTTTGTGCATTTATGAGCTTTTATTGCGATGTCGTTGAGGAAACGTCCATGTTTGTTTGGGGTGAACTAAAACGCGGAGTCCCGAATTCGGTACGGTTTTGCATTGGCGACATCCCGATCTACATATTTTTCATACCGACCCATCCCTAGTTGTAACTGGTATGCAAAGTGTGTCCTATTTTAAGAATTATGAATTATGTTGAGTTTTAAGTTTTTTTATCTCCTGCCGGGCTTTAGCCCGGGAGGGAGATTATGAAATGATGTCTGTGTGTGCGTGCGTGCGTTAGTTAGTCACGCAGATTTCTCCAAAACTACTACAGCTACAGATTTTTTGTAAATTAATTGTCCCAATGAATTTTCATGCCCTTGAAATTTTTTTTTGGTTTTATTGACTTAGGCCTAAAGATAAGTGAGTAATAGCAATCTTAGCTACTTTGAGTAAAGGGCTCATAACTCAAAAACTATTACAGTAAGAACTTTTTCTTCAAATATGTTGTTCAGCTACTTTGTCCTTAGCTATAACATGGTACATAGTTTGGGGTCCCATTGCATGCCATAAGTGAGTAATAGCTATTTTCTCATTTGTAGCTAAATAACAGAAGAAGTAAATGTCAAATATCTTCAAAAGTATTGAAGTTAGGGAAATCTTTTCAAATATGTTGTCCATCTTCTTTTTGGTAAGCTATCACATACTAAAGTTTCAGACCTGTTGCACCTTGGATAGCTGAGTAATAGCTACTTTGAAATTCTGACTGGTGAGTAAAGCGATTGTAACTCCAAAACTATTGCAGTTAGAGTATTTTCCTAAAATATGTTGTTCAGCTACTTTGTCCTTAGCTATAAGATGGTACATAGTTTGGGGTTCTACTGCATGCCATAAGTGAGTAATAGCTGTTTTCTCATTTGTAGCTAAATAACAAGAAATAAATGTCAAATATCTTCAAAAGTATTAAAGTTGGGGAAATCTTTTCAAATATGTTGTCCATCTACTTTTTGGTAAGCTATGACATAGTAAAGTTTCAGACCTGTTGCACCTTGGATAGCTGAGTAATAGCTACTTTGAAATTCTGACTGTTGAGTAAAGCCATTGTAACTCCAAAACTATTGCACTTAGAGTGTTTTCCTAAAATGTGTTGTTCAGCTACTTTGTTCTTAGCTATAAGATGGTACATAGTTTGGGGTTCTGTTGCATGCCATAAGTGAGTAATAGCTGTTTTCTCATTTGTAGCTAAATAACAGAAGAAGTAAATGTCAAATATCTTCAAAAGTATTAAAGTTAGGGAAATCTTTTCAAATATGTTGTCCATCTACTTTTTGGTAAGCTATGACATAGTACAGTTTCAGACCTGTTGCACCTTGGATAGCTGAGTAATAGCTACTTTGAAATTCTGACTGTTGAGTAAAGCTATTGTAACTAAAAAAGTATTGCAGTTAGAGTGTTTTCCTAAAATATGTTGTTCAGCTACTTTGTTCTTAGCTATAAGATGGTACATAGTTTGGGATTCTATTGCTTGCCATAAGTGAGTAATAGCTATTTCCTCATTTGTAGCTAAATAACAGAAGAAGTAAATGTCAAATATCTTCAAAAGTATTAAAGTTATGGAAATCTTTTCAAATATGTTGTCCATCTACTTTTTGGTAAGCTATGACATAGTAAAGTTTCAGACCTGTTGCACATTGGATAGCTGAGTAATAGCTACTTTGAAATTCTGACTGTTGAGTAAAGCCATTGTAACTCCAAAACTATTGCAGTTGGAGTATTTTCCTAAAATATGTTGTTCAGCTACTTTGTTCTTAGCTATAAGATGGTACATAGTTTGGGGTTCTATTACATGCCATAGGTGAGTAATAGCTATTTTCTCATTTGTAGCTAAATAACAGAAGAAGTAAATGTCAGATATCTTCAAAAGTATTGAAGTTAGGGAAATCTTTTCAAATATGTTGTCCATCTACTTTTTGGTAAGCTATAACATAGTAAAGTTTCAGACCTGTTGCACCTTGGATAGCTGAGTTATAGCTACTTTGAAAGTCTGACTGTTGAGTAAAGCCATTGTAACTCCAAAACTATTGCAGTTAGAGTATTTTCCTAAAATATGTTGTTCAGCTACTTTGTCCTTAGCTATAAGATGGTACATAGTTTGGGGTTCTATTACATGCCATAAGTGAGTAATAGCTATTTTCTCATTTGTAGCTAAATAACAGAAGAAGTAAATGTCAAATATCTTCAAAAGTATTGAAGTTAGGGAAATCTTTTCAAATATGTTGTCCATCTACTTTTTGGTAAGCTATAACATAGTAAAGTTTCAGACCTGTTGCACCTTGGATAGCTGAGTTATAGCTACTTTGAAATTCTGACTGTTGAGTAAAGCCATTGTAACTCCAAAACTATTGCAGTTAGAGTATTTTCCTAAAATATGTTGTTCAGCTACTTTGTCCTTAGCTATAAGATGGTACATAGTTTGGGGTTCTATTGCATGCCATAAGTGAGTAATAGCTATTTTGTTATATGTAGGAAAATCATGACATAAGTAAATGTCAAATATCTTCAAAAGTATTAAAGTTAGGGAATTTTTTTCAAATATGTTATCCATCTACTTTTTCATAAGCTATCACATAGTAAAGTTTCAGATCTGTTGCACATTGGATAGCTGAGTAATAGCTACTTTGAAATTCTACAGTTGAGTAAATCCATTGTAACTCCAAAACTATTGCAGTTACAGCTTTTTCTTCAAATATGTTGTTCAGCTACTTTGTCCTTAGCTATAAGCTGCCATGTAGTTTGGGGTTCTATTGCATGCCATAAGTGAATATTAGCTATTTTCTTATTAGTAGCAAAATCATGACATAAGTAAATGTCAAATATCTTCAGAAGTATTAAAGTTACGGAATTCTTTTCAAATATGTCATTCATCTACTTTTTTGTAAGCTATCACATAGTAAAGTTTCAGACCTGTTGCACATTGCATAGGTAAGTAATAGCTACTTTGAAATTGTGACTGTTGAGTAAATCCATTGTAACTCCAAAACTATTGCAGTTACAGCTTTTTCTTCAAATATTTTGTTTAGCTACTTTGTCCTTAACTATAAGATGGTATATATTTTGGGGTTGTATTGCATGCCATAAGTGAGTAATAGCTATTTTCTTATTTGTAGCAAAATAACAACATAAGTAAATGTCAGATATCTTCAAAAGTATTAAAGTTAGGGAAATATTTTCAAATATGTTATCTAGTTTTTGATAACCTATCACATAGTAAAGTTTCAGACCTGTTGCACATGGGATAGCCGAGTAATACCTACTTTGAAATTGTGACTGTAGGGTAAATGCATATAGTTTGGGGTTCTATTGCATGCCATAAGTGAGTAATAGCTATTTTCTTATTTGTGGCAAAATAATGACATAATTTTTCTCAAATAACTGCTTCATCTACTTTTGGGAGAGCTTTCACATGGTGAAGTTTCAGACCCGTAGCTAATTATTCACCTACTCAAAATGAGTAAATGATAATTATCTCTAAAAGTATTGCAGATATCCAATTTTTATCAAATAACTCATTCATCTACTTTTGGGAGAGCTTTCACATGGTGAAGTTCCAGACCCGTAGCTAATTACTCACCTACTCAAAATGAGTAAATGTGAATTATCCCTAAAAGTATTGGGGATATCCAATTTTTAGGCGGGTTGCGTGTAACCAACCCGCCTATTAGATTGATGTGTCCGACGTCCGTCTGTCCGTCTGTCTGTCTGTCCGTCTGTCCGTCCACATTTTTCGTTTCCGGACTGTAACTTTAAAACGGTTTGACCAATCAAATTCAAACTTCACAGGGAGATAGATCACCATCATAGCTAGGTTCCTTTCGAAATTGGTGAAATTCCGTGTGTTCGTTTGTCCGTTTTTCGTCCGTTTGTCTGTCCATCCATCTGTTTGTCCACATTTTCGTTTCCGGACTCCAACTTTAAAACGGTTTGACCAATCAAATTCAAACTTCACAGGGAGATAGATCACCATCATAGCTAGGTTCCTTTCGAAATTGGTGAAATTCCGTCTGTTTGTTTGTCCGTTTTTCCGTCCGTTTCTTCGTTTTTGTCCGTTTTTCTGTCCATCCATCTGTCCGTCCACATTTTTGTTTCCGGACTCTAACTCGAAAACGGTTACTCCAATCTAATTCAAACTTCACAGGGACATACATCACCATCATAGCTAGGTTCCTTTCGAAATTGGTGTAAATCCGTCCGTTCATTTGTCTTGTTTTTCTGTCCATTTTTTCGTTTTTAGGCGGGTTGCGTGTAACCAACCCACCTATTAGATTGATGTGTCCGACGTCCGTCTGTCCATCCGTCTGTCTGTCCACATTTTTCGTTTCCGGACTCTAACTCGAAAACGGTTTGTCCAATCGAATTCAAACTTGACAGGCAGATAGATCACCATCATAGCTAGGTTCCTTTCGAAATTGGTGTAATTCCGTGTGTTCGTTTGTCCGTTTTTTGTCCGTTTGTCCATCCGTCTGTCCGTCCACATATTCGTTTCCGGACTCTAACTCGAAAACGGTTTGCCCAATCGAAATCATACTTGACAGGGACATAGATCACCATCATAGCTAGGTTCCTTTCGAAGTTGGTGTAATTCCGTCCGTTTGTTTGTTCATTATTTGTCCGTTTGTCTATCCATCTGTCTGTCCGTCCACATTTTCATTTCCGGACTTAACTCAATAACGTTTTGTCAATCGAATTCATACTTGACAGGGACATAGATCACCATCATAGCTAGGTTCCTTTCAAAATTGGTGTACTTCCGTCCGTTCGTTTGTCTGTTTGTCTGTTTTTTGTCCGTTTGTCTGTCCATCCGTCTGTCCGTCCACATTTTCGTTTCCGGACTCTAACTTGAAAACAGTTTGTCCAGTCGAATTCAAACTTGACAGGGAGATACGTCACCATCATAGCTAAATTGCTTTCGAAATTGGTGTAATTCCGTCCTTTCGTTTGTCCGTTTATAGCATAGATACAGTTATGTAACCTAGATTACAAGTTTTACATTTCTTAGCACGTCTACCACATCACCTTAACTGGGTAACCTAACATTTCTTTCCTTGTTTCTAAATGTAATTACAGCAGTTGCTAACCTTATTGCTGCCTGTGCAACCCGCCTTTTGGGGCATCTTTGACCCTCTTGTTCTTAAATAACTCATTCACCTACTTTTGGAAGAGCTTTCACTTGGTGAAGTTTCAGACCCGTAGCTAATTATTCACCTACTCAAAATGAGTAAATGCTAATTATCTCTAAAAGTATTGTGGATATCCAATTTTTATCAAATTACTCGTTCATCTACTTTTGGGAGAGCTTTCACATGGTGAAGTTCCAGACCCATAGCTAATTACTCACCTACTCAAAATGAGTAAATGTGAATTATCTGTAAAAGTATTGCAGATATCCAATTTTTCTCAAATAACTCATTCACCTACTTTTGGGAGAGCTTTTACTTGGTGAGGTTTCAGACCCGTAGCTAATTATTCACCTACTCAAAATGAGTAAATGTGAATTATCTCTAAAAGTATTGCAGATATCCAATTTTTATCAAATAACTCATTCATCTACTTTTGGGAGAGCTTTCACATGGTGAAGTTCCAGACCCGTAGCTAATTACTCGCCTACTGAAAATGAGTAAATGTGAATTATCCCTAAAAGTATTGCAGATAGCCAATTTTTTGCCAACACTTTTCCTGTTGTTTTTCACTTTTAAATTGATGGGATCTTTACAAATAAAACCCATGCAAAGATTTTAACTAGTATTTTCAGGATATATTTCATGCAAGGGGAACTACAAGAGTAGTGATGATGCTTTTTTGAAAATTTTTGGTAACAGCTGCTGCCATGGCAATACTTTTTCTGTATTGTTTTTCAAATTGTGATTTTGTGGGTACTTGTCAACATTTTCTTATGTTTCTTGGGTTTAAAAATCTTTTTGTGGGTTCTATGCATTCCAAACCCCATGGCAACACTTTATCTTTTTCCTGAATTTCCTGCTTAGTGCTGACATCTAGTAAAAACTTGGTAAGTGATAACTTCATGTGTTTGCCTCTCTGTCTGCCTGTGTCCATTTGTCATATCCTGTACATTGGAACTAGGTTATATTTTTCAACAAGTTGGAGCCTCACCATGGCTCGGTACTTCTCAAGGATTGTCTGGATCTGCAAAAATACTGCCAGTCAGCCAACTATTTATGTCCAGCACAATTTTTGTCCTTTTGAATTTCATCCGCTTCAGTCTTTAAACTGGTGACACAGTACGATTCTTCTGAATTCTTGTATTATAATAATAATGATAAACAGGTAACCCATAAACTGGTTATAAATTAAATTACTACAGCAAAGCTGCTTCAATATTTTAGGGGATAGCCTAGATAAGTAGTCTAACTTCAGCTATCTCCATTTCATACAATTCTAGTATTGTTTTTATTATAATATTTAGTTAAATGTTAAAAATGTTGACAGGAGTAGAATTAGCTTTGTTAATAATTTGTAGAAATATCCAACTGATTATGTCAAACTAGAATGAAATAAAATCTATTTATCTTTATATTATTGTTAGTGTACCCAACAGCAGTTTTTGCCAGAATGAAATCACTGCAAGCATACCCAATGGCTGTGTACATAAATGATATCACACTATGATTTTATCACTGCTAGCAAGTGTCAAGAACCTCGAAGTGGTGTTTGATTCGAACTTCACTCTTTCAGACCATGTGTCACAGGTCATAAAGTCTACCAGAGTTCATGTTAGAGACCTATGCAGAATTCGTCCACTTCTAGACCTTAATACATCAGTTATTTTGGCAAATGCTTTGGTGAACACTGTACAGCAATCAATCAATCAATTGTCCAAGTGCTTAATCTCCGTATCTACGGATTCTAAGGCACAATATCCAGTACGTAAAGCATAAATCATCAAGACATTACACATGTTCCAAGTCGTACCCAGGGAGGCGATCTGGTGTTCGGTAGTTAGAAGCTAAGGTGGAAGTGATTTCTGAAATAGGTAGGTTTTTAGTCGACTTTTGAAACACGAGAGATTTGGAGCACTGCGGATATCATGTGGGAGATCATTCCATAACTTCGGGGCATCATATGAGAAACTGTTGTTGAAGTGGACCTTTGATTTATGGATGGAAGCACAATAATGAGGAACCTGGAGGAACAAATTTTTGGGGTTGGAATGTCTTGTATTCATGGCAGATTTGTACAAGGAGAGATATGGTGCAAAATACTTAGGCTGGCCAGTGGTGAGGTACTTATACACCAGAACTAGGGTTTTGAAGATAATTCGTTGTCTGATGGGTAGCCAATGAAGTGTCCTCAGGCTGGATGTGAGGTGAGTGTACTTAGAAGCACCGGTGACAAACCGTGCAAGAGCATTTTGAACATATTGGAGCCTGGTAGCATTACGGGATGACAAACTGCGAAATAGAGAATTGCAATAATCCAAACGACTGCTGACCAGAGCATTTGCAATCACCACTGATGTATCAATGGAGAGAAACCTCCTGATACGATGAAGGTCCCTGAGGCTAATGAAACAAGATTTGATGACAGAATTTACGTGATTGGTGAAACAAAACTTTGCATCAAACAGAACACACCCAAATTGCGTACAACATCTGTGGGAGAGAGACAATCACCCAATTCTATTTTATCAGGATTTAGCTTGAGTTTGTTTTCAGACATCCAGACCTGAATATCATTCAAACAGGATTTAAGACGGTCAAAAGACTTGAGACTATCATGAGGGGATAAGTGAATGAACAGCTGAGTATCGTCAGCATAGAAGTGGTATTTGACTCCAGTATATTTTCTGATGACTTGACCAAGAGGTGTTGTATAGAGGGAAAATAGAAGAGGGCCTAAGACAGAACCTTGGGGGACTCCAAACTTCAATTTGAACAAATTCGAAAGACTAGAACCAAACTTGACTGACTGAAAACGATCCTGGAGGTAGGATCTAAACCATTTTAGTGCAGATCCAGCAAAGCCAAACCTTGCTGACAAACAGGAAAGGAGTGTTTCATGATCGATAGTATCGAAAGCTCCTGACAGGTCGAGCAACACCAGTGCTGTAGGCATGCCCTTGGACAGAGATAAGTGAATCACATTTTTGATGCACAAGAAGGCAGTTTCTGTTGAGTGCCCCACCTTATAGGCTGAATGGAAAGTGTTTCCAAGATTATGAGAATCCATGTGAGATCTAATTTAGGCAGCCACTATTTGCTCAACCAAGCAGATTGGACTAATGAAATTCCCTGTTCATATCACTCACTGATTTTGAGTTAAGGTTGCAGCAGATCTGAAACTCACTCTGCACGGTTGTCACCCATTCCTCTAAATTCTCCCACATTACCCCTCAATTGAAAAAACTCCATTGGCTCCCATTCGGGTACAGGGTACAATTGAAAATAGGCCTCATTATATAAAAAATTCTAAACTATGGTCAACAAGCTTACCTAAGTGAATTAAGTCATACCTACACCTCTTCCAGAAATACAAGATGTAGCATCCCAAACTGAAGTTCCTTAAGTCATTCCCTGACTTATGACCGTAGAGTTCATAAATCAAATAAACAATTTTCTAATTTTTTCAGTCACTATGCCCCTGTTCTTTGGAACTCTTTCCCCTTCCAAGTTAGAAATAGTCTCTCTATCTCATCCTTTAGGAAACACCTCAAAACCATCCTGTTCAACTACAGTTTCCCAACTTAGTCTCCTTCCCTTTTGGTCACACCTATAAGGCCATAACTCCACATTACTGACCTTGACCGCCCCTCAACTGTCCTTATGATAAATATATTTTGTTAGCTAGCACACGTGAGTTCCCCTTTGTGGGGAAGATATTGTGTCTGCAAAGCAATAGATTAGATTAGATTAGATTAGCATACACAACAGATGTGTACAGACTTGGCGTACCCAAATACCCTGTAAGCAAGGCAGTGAACTCTGAGTCCCAATGGTTGTGCACCCAAGATCAATATCATTTCTACCATACCCAGCGGCTCTGTACACAAGATCTATATCGCTGTTAACATACCCAGTGAATCTAAATTTTTATGGTATACCCAATTTCTTGGTAACCAAGGCAGTAAGCTGTATGTACTTAATGGTTGTGCACTTGGTATCAGTACCTTTTACCGTGAACTCAACAGGTCTGTACCCAAGGCATTTTGAAGTAAGTAGGTTTTAAGGAAATTTTTTGAGTATTCCGAAATGGGCCAAGGATCACTCTCTGAGTCAAAATTATTGGGTTTGGCATAGGTTTGCACTGTGAAACAGCTCTATTTGTGGGCAGAATGACTCAATTATTGTTACATTTTTACAAGACTGATATCACAACTAGTTTTCACAGCCGTTGGGTAAATAACCTCTCACAATATTGTGGGGTGACCACAATTGATGTACTGACCATAATTGCTTGGCAAGCAGGCCCCATAAGATCTTTGTCATATCAATATTTACAAGCTAGGATTTCTTCCCACAAATTGTCTTAGTCACCAATAATACATACATATGGTGATCCATTTGGTTTTCATGCCATTAAAGATATACAGCTCCCCTCTATAACTTGGCACAACATGGACACAAAAACCGTAGTTTTATCTTGTATTAAGTGTAGTTTTATAGATTTCTTTTTATTAAAATATGCATTGACACAAATATTAACATATTTTACTGACATAAAGTCAAAGCAGTAAACCTGTTAGAATCATTTTTAATGGGCGATAATATAATCTCTACAGGAAATCAGTGCCCCATCTTTGCAGAATTTGTAATCGGAAAGTACTGAAGAGATTTTATTCATTGCTGTTGTCACATATGCTTCCTTATTTGGTATGCGAAAGTGCATGAGTATTACCGATGGCAATCATATTACAATAAATTTTTCTTCTGTTTGGGCCAAAATGAGGTTTGTGTCATTGTATGGTGCCGAGCAGTATGAGGGCTGTTAACATTTTTACAAACAGTCAATGTGAACTGTATTAAATTAATGGAAATTTGTAAATAATTACATCATGTGGAACAAAAATTTTCATAGCTATTTTAAGGAATTATATTTTAATTCATATTTTCAAGCATAAACATCATAAAAAAGGACGAATAAAAAAAAGTTACGTTGCAGTTTTTACCCCACAGCCCTTAAGGGCTGTCGGGGTATTGTTTTCACCCATGGTGTCCGGATGGGCGGGCGGGCGGCGGGAAATAGTTTGTCCGGGCTGTATCTCAGAAACCGTAAGGTGTAGGAAGTTGATACTTGGTAGGGACATTGGTTAGGGGGTGTAGGTGTGCAACATCATGGTCTGACCTTGATTTGACCTTTGACCTTGCCGTAGTGACCTTGACCTATAAAATCTTGTCCGGGCTATATCTCAGAAACCGTAAGGCGTAGGAAGTTGATATTTGGTAGGGGTATTGGTTAGGGGGTGTAGGTGTGCAACGTCATGGTCTGACCTTGATTTGACCTTTGACCTTGCCATAGTGACCTTGACCTATAAAATCTTGTCCGGGCTATATCTTGGAAACCGTAAGGTGTAGGAAGTTGATATTTGGTAGGGACATTGGTTAGGCTGTGTAGGTGTGCAACGTCGTGGTCTGACCAGGATTTGACCTTTGACCTTGCCGTAGTGACCTTGACCTATAAAATCTTGTCCGGGCTATATCTCAGAAACCGTAAGGCGTAGGAAGTTGATATTTGGTAGGGGTATTGGTTAGGGGGTGTAGGTGTGCAACGTCATGGTCTGACCTTGATTTGACCTTTGACCTTGCCATAGTGACCTTGACCTATAAAATCTTGTCCGGGCTATATCTTGGAAACCGTAAGGTGTAGGAAGTTGATATTTGGTAGGGACATTGGTTAGGCTGTGTAGGTGTGCAACGTCGTGGTCTGACCAGGATTTGACCTTTGACCTTGCTGTAGTGACCTTTACCTATAAAATCTTGTCCTGGCTAAATCTCGGAAACCGTAAGGTGTAGGAAGTTGATACTTGGTAGGGACATTGGTTAGGGGGTGTAGTTGTGCAACGTCATGATCTGATCTTGATTTGACCTTTGACCTTGCCATAGTGACCTTGACCTATAAAATCTTGTCAGGGCTATATCTTGGAAACCGTAAGGTGTAGGAAGTTGATATTTGGTAGGGACATTGGTTAGGCTGTGTAGGTGTGCAACGTCGTGGTCTGACCAGGATTTGACCTTTGACCTTGCTGTAGTGACCTTGACCTATAAAATCTTGTCTGGGCTAAATCTCGGAAACCGTAAGGTGTAGGAAGTTGATACTTGGTAGGGACATTGGTTAGGGGGTGTAGTTGTGCAACGTCATGATCTGATCTTGATTTGACCTTTGACCTTGCCATAGTGACCTTGACCTATAAAATCTTGTCAGGCCTATATCTCGGAAACTGTAAGGTGTAGGAAGTTGATATTTGGTAGAGACATTGGTTAGGGGGTGTAGGTGTGCAGCATCATGGTGTGACCTTGATTTGACCTTTGACCTTGCCATAGTGACCTTGACCTATAAAATCTTGTCAGGGCTATATCTCGGAAACTGTAAGGTGTAGGAAGTTGATATTTGGTAGAGACATTGGTTAGGGGGTGTAGGTGTGCAGCATCATGGTGTGACCTTGATTTGACCTTTGACCTTGCCATAGTGACCTTGACCTATAAAATCTTGTCAGGGCTATATCTCGGAAACCGTAAGGTGTAGAAAGTTGATACTTGGTAGGGACCTTGGTTAGGGGGCTATAGGTGTGTATTATCATGGTGTGAACTTAATTTGACCTTTTACCTTGCCGTAGTGACCTTGACCTTTAAAATCTTCATGGACCTTTGGGTCTGTCTTTTGATGCAGATTAAGCAAAAGTCATATTAGAATTTATTACGAATTTTACGTTCATAACTTCCCATTGTAAGAGATAGAACTTCATCAAGTGAGCCACAGATTTTGCTCCAGCACCACAATAAACATTCATTAAATGTATTACCACTTCTGTACGCATGGTAATATTCAAACCATCTAAACCATAATTCGGCCATGTAGATGTAGATAAGATTTACGTGCAAGTCGTGACCATGGCAACTCGTGACCGGCAACTCGTATCCACAACTCGTACCCACATAAGATTAATGATTATTCTGTGTCCCAAATATGTAAACAAAGAGTCAAATATTATAATTACTCACAATTACTGAAGTGATTAACCTTTATATCCTATAAGATAAAAAGTTGACTTAAATGTAACTGATATATTTTGGAGAGAGTAATTATTTGCCATCTAAATATAAAACTGCCTATTAGCATATTTGGTATCATTTTTATTTGGAAGGTATGGGGAATCACAAAATATGAATGCTATTTTCTTGACACTAACCCACACAAAGTATTATAAAAATATTATTAAAGCTATAACCCCAAACTGAGACTGTTACTTTGAAGTTACATCAAAGAAGTTAGCCTCCTCTCATATTGGTACTTTGAAGTTACATCAAAGTTAATTACCTTATTTGAAGGGATTAAGGGAGGGATGGGCTACAACCTTGATTGCATTTCTAAGTTAACTGTTCGGGGGTGATCCCCATCCCAGATTGCACTCCAATGTCACTTTTTGGTAAACAGATTAACAATTGCTATTACTCTTTGGCTAACTATAAACTTTATTCAAAACATGCCAACTGAGTAATGACAATTAAACTCACCTCATCTATATAACCCCAGTGAAAGAGGCCAAGTTTGTATCCATTCAGACCAAGTTGGTGTCGGACGGGAAATTAAAACGCCACCAGAGAAAAAGGCACAGGGCTCTCCAGGAGGACTTGAAGAAAATCTGGAAAAAGTACAATGAGGAACATATCACAGTTTCCCAACTACTTTCCGGATGTATCCAAGTGACACACAAACTGTAAATTCAAATACACTAAGACACAAACTGTAACTTCAAATACAATGATTGTTTATTGTAATTGCATTTTCACAATGATCATTTAACTGTAAAATAAAAATAAAAAGGTATTATGCAGTTGTGAATAGTAGCATTGGTCCCTGTCTTCCCTGTATATATATTTAGCATGTCCCACCAGTCCTGTCAATCAAACATTGTACTGGTTCCCGTTTCACACCTACAATAGAAAAAAAATATATCAGATAGTTATGTACTGGTTCCCGTTTCTACTTACATTGGTCACGAGTTGAAGCTGTACTAATATAAACACCCATATAAAGCCTTATAAAAATATATTGGGTACGAGTTGTGGGCACGAGTTGCCGGTCACAAGTTGCCGTGGTCACGACTTGCTCGTATACCGTAGATAAAGAGTGTTGAATTTTAGTTTTCTGATTAATGCTGTCATCTTGTTATTGAATTATCTTGTTTTAATACTTCATCTTTATACGCATTATCTTTCTTTTAAACATTATTTCTCCATTTAAACATTGTTTGGACCTTTATATAACTGACAGTGCTCTGAAAGTATCCTGAAGTTTGTACTGGTACAGTACTTCTATATCTCATGGTGTTGAAAATATTTCCCTAGGCTGTGGGGTACGGGCATCTCTGATGCTATTTTTGAGTCATTCTAGTTATTCTAGGAGCCACCACGGTGCAGTGGTAACACACTCGCCTCCCACCTCTGAGATCAGAGTTTGAATCCCAGCCTGACCTCAAGTGGGAAAGCTGGTAATTGCTTGCCGTTGGTCGAGAGTTTACAGTACAGAACCTTGACCAACTGTATGCACTGGTTTCCTCTGCCCTTCCAACTACCTGTCATGATATGACCTGTACAGTGTTGAAAGTGACGTAAAAACCCCAAATCAATAAAAGTGTCATATTCTTATGAACTAATTTGCAGGTGCTCTTTTTTAAAAATATTAAAAATATATCTCATCAAAATATAAATTTAAATATGTTAATATATGTCCCAAGGCCATGGTGTCATGGAACAGCAACAAAGATGTAATTTTCTCTCAACATTTATCACAAGAAAATCAACATGTCAAGCAGCAGTCCTCTGTAAATTGATTTTCTGTTGCATTTCACTACCATAGTACATCAGTTGTTTGGTGAAATAAGTGTTAATCCAAGCAAAAATTTCAAAAATTACAGTACAATTTGTTTGCAACCCCACGGAAAACGAAATACACGAAAACTGCAAGGACACAAAAACACCATAGACAACTATACATTTTTTTTTTTAGTGCAAATTTTTTTTTACTTTTTCTATAACAATTAATATTCACTTTAAATAAGTGGACCCAGTACCTATAGTTTTAAAAGAAATCGGACATTAATTGTGCTTCACAAAAAGCTACCCTTCCTGTTGTATAAGGTGTGTTTTGTTGATCTAATTAGCATTAGTGTACAAGGCGGTAAAAACCGGGAACCTATTTGCTGACTGAGAGAAACTGATCCAGTTACGTTTTGTTTTCTTTTAATCAAATATTTCAGAGTATTTTTAAAATTCTATCAATGTATCAGACATGTTGTCCTGAAAAGTCATCAAAAAGCACATCGTGGTTCATTATTCATATGTGACTTACAGCTCATGTGTGCTTTTAGAAACTTTTGTCATGGTGTTTACTAAATCAAAAGAACTGAATTGTACACTGAGTTTCCACTTTCGATAACCAGTTTTAAAATTCGAATTCAACCACAACACTCCAAAGCATTTAATTCAGTGTCAGTTGCTTTACATACTATTGAAAGATGGAAATTATGGAAAATAATAAATATATACTGTCTTGCGTCACTGTGTCACCATGTAACTCTCTCTTCATCCATCAGAGTCTTCACTGCTTCTGGGGAAAGGTGCCATGATGGTGGATAGTCTTTTCATAAATATTAAGCTGAATAACTGTGTGCACGTAACTTTTTGTGATGCTCTATGGTATTTTTCTCTTCTTACAATTGAATGTTGATTTGGAGTTTTGAAGTAATCATGTCTACTACTCATTTAATAGTTGCTATGAAATGGGACTTCGGGTGACCGTAAATCTTCACCAGGTTTACACTTGTAGGAAGTGAACTTGGCAGTGAAAATAATTCTGACAGATTCTGGGATGTCGAAACCAATTGTAATCATTTCCTTTTGTACAAACTTGACTGTCTCTTTTAAACAGATGGAGATATCCGTTTTTACAGCAAATGTGGTCATCTGATGATGTCTTAATCTATTGAAAAATCATTGCACCACCAAATTTTTATGTCAGCTGACTTGTCAGTCAGCTGACATTATGTCGTCACTCTGCGGCGTGGGCGTACGCGTCCGCGTACGCGTGAACAACTTCTCCTCCAAAACTACAAGGCCTAGAGACGTGCTGTTTATTTTAAAAGATACCTTATCTATCGAGGATGAAAAATTGTTCAAGGCATGCAAATCTGTCTGTTCGTCTGTTTGCTAGAGACATTACAAGGGGGGTACCCCCACCAAAAGTGTGAAAATTTCAACACTTAATCACAATTTTCTCAGTGACTATTGCAGGGATTTCTCTCATATCTTGCATATATGTACTAGGCCAGAGGTAGATTCTCTTGTGTGAGTATGAGACCTGGATCTGTCTTACTTTTTTTTAAATAAATTTTTTTAATAATTTTTAATGCATTAAAATTCATGAAATCATGCACAAAATCATTTATAACTTGAAAAGTGTTGCATTTAGAGCATTTTGTTAAAATATGTTATTCAGCTACTTTTTTCATAGCTACAATATGGTGAGTAAGTTGGGTGCCTGTCTCAATAGCTAAGTGAGTAATAGCTACTTTTGGGCTTTTCAGTAACTTCCATCATGAGTAAAATCACTTGTAACTTAAAAACTATTGCATTTAGAGAATTTCGTATAAATATGTTATTCAGCTACTTTTGGGTCAGCTATAACATAGTAAAATTTTAGACCTGTAGCTCATGGCATAGCTGAGTAATAGCTACTTTTAGGTTACCACTGTTGAGTAAATCGCTTATAACTTCAAAACTATTGCATTTAGAGAATTTCGTATAAATATGTTATTCAGCTACTTTTGGGTCAGCTATAACATAGTAAAATTTCAGACCTGTAGCTCATGGCATAGCTGAGTAATAGCTACTTTTAGGTTATCACTGTTGAGTAAATCGCTTATAACTTGGAAACTATTGCATTTACAGTATTTTGTTTCAATATGTTATTCACCTATTTTTGGATCAGCTATAACATAGTGAAGTTTCAGATCTGTGGCTCATTCATAGCTGAGTAATAGCTACTTTGAAGTTCTCACTATTGAGTAAATCACTTGTAACTTAAAACCTATTGCATTTAGAGAATTTCGTATAAATATGTTATTCAGCTACTTTTGGGCCAGCTATAACATAGTGAAATTTCAGATCTGTAGGTCATGGCATAGCTGAGTAATAGCTACTTTAAAGTTCTCACTATTGAGTAAATCAGTTGTAATTGGAAAACTATTGCATTTAGAGAATTTCGTATAAATATGTTATTCAGCTACTTTTGGGTCAGCTATAACATAGTAAAATTTCAGACCTGTAGCTCATGGCATAGCTGAGTAATAGCTACTTTTAGGTCATCACTATTGAGTAAATCAGTTGTAACTTGAAAACTATTGCATTTACAGTATTTTGCTTAAATATGTTGTTCACCTACTTTTGGGTCAGCTATAACATAGTAAAATTTCAGACCTGTAGCTCACTGCATAGCTGAGTAATAACTACTTGAGGTGCTCACTATTGAGTAAATCAGTTGTAATTGCAAAACTATTGCATTTAGAGAATTTAATATAAATATGTTATTCAGCTACTTTTGGGTCAGCTATAACATAGTAAAATTTCAGACCTGTAGCTCATGGCATAGCTGAGTAATAGCTACTTTTAGGTCATCACTTTTGAGTAAATCAGTTGTAACTTGAAAACTATTGCATGTACAGTATTTTGCTTAAATATGTTGTTCACCTACTTTTGGGTCAGCTATAACATAGTAAAATTTCAGACCTGTAGCTCATGGCATAGCTGAGTAATAGCTACTTTTAGGTTATCACTGTTGAGTAAATCGCTTATAACTTGGAAATTATTGCATTTAGAGTATTTTGTTTCAATATGTTATTCACCTATTTTGGGGTCAGCTATAACATAGTGAAGTTCCAGACCTGTGACTCATTGCATAGCTGAGTAATAGCTACTTTGAGTTCTCAATGTTGAGTAAATCACTTATAATTTGAAAACTATTGCATTTAGAGAATTTAGTATAAATATGTTATTCAGCTACTTTTGGGTCAGCTATAACATAGTAAAATTTCAGACCTGTAGCTCATGGCATAGCTGAGTAATAGCTACTTTTAGGTTATCACTGTTGAGTAAATCACTTATAACTTGGAAACTATTGCATTTAGAGTATTTTGTTGCAATATGTTATTCACCTATTTTGGGGTCAGCTATAACATAGTGAAGTTCCAGACCTGTGGCTCATTGCATAGTTGAGTAATAGCTACTTTGAAGTTCTCACTGTTGAGTAAATCAGTTGTAATTGGAAAACTATTGCCTTTACAGAAATTTGTGCAAATATGTTATTCAGCTACTTTTGGGTCAGCTATAACATAGTGAAATTACAGACCTGTAGCTCATGGCACAACTGAGCAATAGCTATTCTCAGGCACTGACTGTTGAGTAAATCGGCTATAACTTGAAAAATATTGCATTTGGAGTATTTTGTTAAAATATATTGTTCACCTACTTTTGGGTTAGCTATTACATAGTGAAATTACAGACCTATAGCTCATGGCATAGCGGAGCAATAGCTATTTTCAGGTTCTCACTATTGAGTAAATCAGTTGTAACTTGAAAACTATTGCATTTACAGTATTTTGCTTAAATATGTTGTTCACCTACTTTTAGGTCAGCTATAACAGAGCAAAAATTCAGACATGTAGCTCATTGCATAGCTGAGTAATAGTTACTTTGAGGTTCTCACTCTTGAGTAAATCAGTTGTAACTTGAAAACTATTACATTTAGAGTATTTTGTTAAATATGTTTTCACAGACGTTTTGGTCAGCTATAACATAGTGAAATTGCAGACCTCTATGTCATGGCATAGCTGAGCAATAGCTTCTTTCAGGTTCTCACTGTTGAGTAAATCATTGTATCCAACCTGTAGGAAATCATGGGCTGGGAATCTGTTAATATGGTCTGATTGGACCTTGGAACCCTCCTTCAAGGTCAAATGAGGATAGCCAAACATAAAAGTGCTTATAACTCGCTTATTATTGTCCTAGAGGTTTGGAATGAAAACCAACCTATAGAAAATCATGAGCTGGGAATTTTTTGGTGTGGTCGGATTTCACCTTGGACCCCTCCTTCAAGGTCAAATGAGGATAGCCAAACTTAAAAGTGCTTATAACTCGCTTATTATTGGTCCTAGAGGTTTGGAATGGAAAACCAACATATAGAAAATCATGGGCTGGGAATCTTTTGGTGTGGTCGGATTTCACCTTAGACCCCTCCTTCCAGGTCAAACGAAGATAGCCAAACTTAAAGTGCTTATAACTCGCGTATTATTGGTCTTGGAGGTTTGGGATGGTAAACCAACATATAGGAAATCATGGGCTGGGATTCTTTTGGTGTGGTCAGATTTGACCTGGGACCCCTCCTTCAAGGTCAATTGAGGATAGCCAAACTTACAATGGCTTAGAACTCGCTTATTATTGGTCCTACAGGTTTGGGATGGTAAACAAGCTACAGGAAATCATGGGCTGGGAATTTTTTTGTGTGGTCGGATTTGACCTTGGACCCCTCCTTCAAGGTCAAACAAGGATAGCCAAACTTAAAAAGTGCCTATGACTCACTTATTATTGGTCCGAGAGGTTTGGGATGGTAAACCATCCTAAATTCTTTGGCTGGGAATCTTTTGGTATGGTCAGATTTGACCTTTGGACCCCTTCTTCATGGTCGAACGAGGATATTGCATTTATAGTATTTCTTTAAATATTTTTAACCTACTTTTTACACTTAAACAATTACCTTGTTACTTTATTTCATAATACCATTTGCAGGGCACAACTTTTTTGTCCTTTTCTTCTGTCAGCTTCGGAATATCTTTCGAACATGCTGTTCAGTTACCATTTACTGTATTTCTGTACACCCCTTTCCCTGATAATTATGCTTTCCTCTCATTATCACCATCACAAATCAAAAACATTCAGTCAGCTGACACAGTGCCCGTTCACGGGCACTCTCCTCTTGTTTTTTTCATTGAGTCAGTGAAGCAATTTGTGACAGTTTATCTACTAGGATAAAGTTTTTCAAACTTCTGCTAAGGTAATCATTGAGATGCATTCATAAAACTGGTTTGTCACCAGTTACCATTTGTTTCTTGAAACCAAAAGCAGGTTTTGGAAAATTAAATTCAACTGCTACATTACCATTACATTTGACTGTAAAATGGTTCTTTTTCAGCAGGATATTTATCAACGGAAATGTCCTCTGAAGACTGAAGACCTAATATTTGTTTTTAATTAGTTTCTTATTTTATTGATAAGGTTTTCTTTAAGTGGGTTTGATGTAGTACTGTATAAGTAGAAATTTTAGTCAGAAGAAAATTTCAGTAATTCTTCATTTTCCAAAATTCACTGGAACTAATTTTCATTGATGGTTTCTTCTTGAGAGATTAATTAGATTTAAAATTTCACTAGGAATTAATTTTCACAATCCTAGCTCTATAGCTAAAATTAATGTCTAGTGAAAATATTCACTGATACAGTGTATGTATATTTGGCAGGCAGTCTCCAGTAGAAGATAGTTTATTAGTTCCTACACTACACAGCAATGGCAGAGAGTGAATAAGTCACACATCATGAGTTTTCTAAACCAAAACAACATTGCACAGATGCGGTTTGAGCGGCATCGTCTGAGTACCTTCACAAGCTGGCCTGTGGATGCTGTGGTGCATCCGAGTGACTTAGCAGATGCAGGCTTTTTCTACACAGGAAGTCAGGATCGAGTACAGTGTGCTTTCAATGGGTACAGAAGTTTGTGTTATATCTTATTTATCAGTATTTAATACAAAGAGTACTCTAGACTCTAGTACCTGTTTAAGTAGAAAATACTGATTTACTTGGAGAACTTCTCCCTTGAACATTTGGCATTTTCAAAATAATCACATAAAAGTGGTACAAATGGGTTTAATTGTGTTCCTTTTCAAGATTTGAAGAGTATGCTTCCAGGTATGATCGGTTCAGATAAATTCTTAATTTTAGCCAGAAAGACTTGGTTGCAATGTTACAATACGTTTATTGTAATATTATAGCTATAAAATTAGAATAAGTTTTTGAAGTACCTTCTGCAGATGAATATATTTCTGAGGTAAATGAATTATTTGAGGTTTGACATTTTGTGAGTCATTGATTTTGTTAGGTAGAGTAACTGGTTTTGTTGAGAGGTTTGTTTTGAATATGTTTGAAGTTATTGATTCTGTTTTTAAAATTATGACAGTTGTGTACGAAGTATTATGACAGGTCAGTTTTAATTTGGGGGTTGTATGACAGGTGTCTTTTGAGTCTTTGGCAAATATGGACCTGCCTGACTTTATTATGACAGGTGTGTTTTCAGTCTGCAATTTCATTGTGACAGGTGTGTTTTGAGTGGGTGGTTTTGTAATGACAGGTGTGTTTTGAGTGGGTGGTTTTGTTGTTATGACAGGTGTGTTTTGAGTGGGTGGTTTTGTTATGACAGGTGTGTTTGAGTTGGTGCTTTTGTTATGACAGGTGTATTTTGAGTCGGTGGGAGGCAGGGGACGTGCCTCTGAATGAACATCGGAAACACTTCCCAACGTGTCCGTTTGTGCTGAATCCTGAGGCTGCAGGGAATGTGTCTGATCTGGGAGTGTCTGTACAAGAGTCGCAGCCACTGGAGGTATGATGCAATGGAACCTTGCATAAATATTGTAAAATAATGCACACTGTCAAATAAATGCTGATATTTAAAGTAATGTTCACCACAAGAATCAGTATTAATCACAGTTATTATACAACAAAATAATTACCAAGAAAACAAACAAATTACAAAAGATACCATAAAACTTTGAACATGATCCAGTTGGAGGGCCTTTGTTTTTGGAGTAAGCTCAATGTTTATAGCTACAGTATCTGTATATTTATCAACAGTTATAGATCCTGTTCTGTTCCTGTTTTTTGTGCGATAATCAAGTTGTCTTTTTTTTCAGTTTCTAGACTGTATAGCTTGTTCCAAGACTCTGTCTTTTGTATGTTGTATGACTCTATAGCCTAGTGGGTCACATGCTTGCCTAGGAGCACAGGGGATGTGAGTTCAAACCTAGATAGAGCCTAGATCTGCCACTGTGGCCGAGAGGGTAACACACTTACCTTGGAACACAGAGGATGTGGGTTCAAACCCAGGAAAAGGCAGATACATAGTGGCTCAGATGACCACTGAAAATGGCAGTCCTCTGTCATTGGATCATATCCCTAGTAGGAGGTTAAAGAACCTCAAGGATGTTGATAAATGGCCATCCTTGAGCCTGTGTCTTACAGCTTTGGGAATGTAAGTAACTTGAGAGCTTGGGCTGTACCTGTGCAGTCAGATGAGTCAAATAGCACTTTTAGTCCTGTAGTCTAGGGAGATATTGTGCTAAGTATAAAGACAATACCATTAGGGCAGGGTCGGTGACACCGGTATCTCGGTATCAAGACCAATTCACTTCAACATCGTGGTGACACTTTACAGCCGGAATTTCGAATGTCAGTATGTAATATTGTGAGAATGCGTAAAGTATCGGAAACAAACCTCAAGTCTGAAGAAATTACAAACTTTTATCCATATATTTGAGGACTTTTATAGTGCTTTCTTCGATGAACTGCAATGTTTTCTTTTCGCGAATCATACTTCCGTTTGGTGGGCCTATTCGATTGAGGATATGCTAGAACGCAATTTCTTTCGGGATCCTAGAATCGGTAGAGTTTTACACTGGCAGGATACCAAAATGGAAAATCTGCTTACAACCCTGCCCTAAATACAATAGAGGCAGATACATAGTGGATGGGTAAGTTAACACTTTGAGTCCTGTAGTACAAAGAGATATTGTGCTGAGGGTAAATATTCAACAATGACAGATTTCCCACCTTAAGTGCCTGTAGCAATCACAGTAGTCTCTCAGGAAATATTTTTGGACATATTGGTGTGCAATAGAAATAAAATAAAGTACAATATGATATATCCCCAAAAGCTAGCCAGACACTTTCTCCAAAGGTGTTTACTTTTTTAAGCGGGTTGCTTGTAACTAACCCGCCTATTAGATTGATGTGTGCAAGTCCGTCCATCTGTCCTTCACCATTTAGGTTGCTTTCAAAGTTAGTGCCACATGGCCGCCATCTTGAAATTCTGTTTTCGGACTCTTACTCGAAAGGGCTTCCACAGATCGATCTGGAACTTAACAGGGTGGTAGGAAAACACCTAGGCTAGGTTGCTTTCGACTTTGGTGCCATTAGAAAAATAAAATGGCCGACATGACCGCCATCTTGAAATTCTGTTTCTGGGCTCTAACTCGAAGGCACTTCCACCTTTCAATTTAAAACTTCACAAAGAGTAGTTGCCTGTTTTTCCATCTCCTCTTTTTGGGACCAAGAAGAGGATTTGCCCACCTTTTTATTCTCCCACTTCCTACATTCCCGTGGGCCATATTAGAGGTAGTATGTTTCTTTACTGGAAGAAAGACCAGAGCTCTGCACATGCTCAGTGTAACTTTTTACCTTTATTTCCATTCTCACAAGAGTATCATCACCCCGAGGAAAAAACTTCATTTTTTCCATCGGCCAAATAACAGTTTGGGGCGGACATGTACTGCTGTATGTCAACTTAGTTTTGGCCAATACCAGTCCCTTTTTCTGTGAAAACGGACAGTGTCCAGTCTACACAGAGTGGTAGCACAGGGTGATATGGTAGCACCCAGGCTAGGTTGTTTTCAAAATTGTTGCCATTTGGAAAAACAAGATGGCTGCCATCTGGAAATTCTGTTTGCAGACTGTAACTTGAAGACACTTAAGCTGTTCAATTTCAACTTGACAAAATGGAAGGACAGAACCCAGCACTATTTTGATATGTCCAGGACTAGTATCACAGCTATCGCATTGCATATATCTGAAATACATCCATCCTGTAGAAAAGTACTAGTATGTGTTACCATCTGTGATACTGATTGCGCAGTCTGCCTTTTGGGGTTTGTAACAACAGTTTGTGTTGCATGTCTTTGTTATTGATCTTTGGACAGGAATCCTCCATGGCCAACCCCAGCTACAAGTTTTATGATGCCCGCTTGCGTAGTTTTCAGACCTACCCGCCAGGGACGTCACAGACCTCAATAGAGTTAGCCGAGGCAGGGTTTTATTATACAGGTAACTGTCTCTATTCAGGTAATCAATCTCTATGCCAGCATATTCAGTTGAAGATTTTTATGTCAGCTGACTTGTCAGTCAGCTGAGATTATGTCATCACTCTGCGGCGTGGGCGTCCGCGTGAACAACTTCTTCTCCAAAACTACAAGGCCTAGAGACATGCTGTTTTTTTTTAAAAGATACCTTATCTATCGAGGATGAAAAATTGTTCCAAGGCATGCAAATCTGTCTGTTCGTCTGTTTGCTAGAGACATTACAAGGGGGGTACCCCCACCAAAAGTGTGAAAATTTCAACTTTTTATCACAATTTTCTCAGTGACTATTACAGGGATTTCTCTCATATCTTGCATATATGTACTAGGCCAGAGGTAGATTCTCTTGTGTGAGTATGAGACCTGGATCTGTCTTACTTTTTTTTAAATAAATTTTTTTAATAATTTTTAATGCATTAAAATTCATGAAATCATGCACTAAATCACTTATAACTTCAAAAGTGTTGCATTTACAGCATTTTGTTAAAATATGTTGTTCAGCTACTTTTTTCATAGCTACAATATGGTGAGTAAGTTGGGTGTCTGTCTCAATAGCTAAGTGAGTAATAGCTACTTTTGGGCTTTTCAGTAACTTCCATTATGAGTAAAATCACTTGTAACTTAAAAACTATTGCATTTAGAGAATTTCGTATAAATATGTTATTCAGCTACTTTTGGGCCAGCTATAACATAGTGAAATTTCAGACCTGTAGCTCATGGCATAGCTGAGTAATAGCTACTTTTAGGTTATCACTGTTGAGTAAATCACTTATAACTTGAAAACTATTGCATTTAGAGAATTTCGTATAAATATGTTATTCAGCTACTTTTGGGTCAGTTATAACATAGTAAAATTTCAGACCTGTAGCTCATGGCATAGCTGAGTAATAGCTACTTTTAGGTTATCACTGTTGAGTAAATCACTTATAACTTGAAAAGTGTTGCATTTAGAGCATTTTGTTAAAATTTGTTATTCAGCTACTTTTTTCATAGCTACAATATGGTGAGTAAGTTGGGTGTCTGTCTCAATAGCTAAGTGAGTAATAGCTACTTTTGGGCTTTTCAGTAACTTCCATCATGAGTAAAATCAGTTGTAGCTTAAAAACTATTGCATTTAGAGAATTTCGTATAAATATGTTATTGAGCTACTTTTGGGCCAGCTATAACATAGTGAAATTTCAGACCTGTAGCTCATGGCATAGCTGAGTAATAGCTACTTTTAGGTTATCACTGTTGAGTAAATCACTTATAACTTGAAAACTATTGCATTTAGAGAATTTCGTATAAATATGTTATTCAGCTACTTTTGGGTCAGTTATAACATAGTGAAATTTCAGACCTGTAGCTCATGGCATAGCTGAGTAATAGCTACTTTTAGGTTATCACTGTTCAGTAAATCACTTATAACTTGAAAAGTGTTGCATTTAGAGCATTTTGTTAAAATTTGTTATTCAGCTACTTTTTTCATAGCTACAATATGGTAAGTTGGGTGTCTGCCTCAATAGCTAAGTGAGTAATAGCTACTTTTGGGCTTTTCAGTAACTTCCATCATGAGTAAAATCACTTGTAGCTTAAAAACTATTGCATTTAGAGAATTTCGTATAAATATGTTATTCAGCTACTTTTGGGCCAGCTATAACATAGTAAAATTTCAGACGTGTAGCTCATGGCATAGCTGAGTAATAGCTACTTTTAGGTTATCACTGTTGAGTAAATCACTTATAACTTGAAAACTATTGCATTTAGAGTATTTTGTTTCAATATGTTATTCACCTATTTTGGGGTCAGCTATAACATAGTGAAGTTTCAGACCTGTGGCTCATTTCATAGCTGAGTAATAGCTACTTTGAAGTTCTCACTGTTGAGTAAATCAGTTATAATTGGAAAACTATTGCATTTACAGAAATTTGTGCAAATATGTTATTCAGCTACTTTTGGGTCAGCTATAACATAGTGAAATTATAGACCTATAGCTCATGGCACAACTGAGCAATAGCTATTCTCAGGTACTGACTGTTGAGTAAATCAGCTATAACTTGAAAAATATTGCATTTGGAGTATTTTGTTAAAATATATTGTTCACCTACTTTTGGGTCAGCTATAACATAGTGAAATTACAGACCTATAGCTCATGGCATAGCGGAGCAATAGCTATTTTCAGGTTCTCACTATTGAGTAAATCAGTTGTAGCTTGAAAACTATTGCATTTACAGTAGTTTGCTTAAATATGTTGTTCACCTACTTTTGGGTTAGCTATAACATAGTAAAATTTCAGACATGTAGCTCATTGCATAGCTGAGTAATAGTTCCTTTGAGGTTCTCACTGTTGAGTAAATCAGTTGTAACTTGAAAACTATTACATTTAGAGTAATTTGTTAAATATGTTATTCACAGAATTTTTGGTCAGCTATAACATAGTGAAATTGCAGACCTCTATGTCATGGCATAGCTGAGCAATAGCTACTTTCAGGTTCTCACTGTTGAGTAAATCATTGTATCCACTGGATAGCCGCAGTGTGTCGAGAGAGATTTCACCGTTACTGCTCTGATGAAAAAAAATATTATAGCTAGCTTTCTTAAGTTTGCAGTATATATTAATAACCATAAAATGTTGTCTGGGAATATTTTTGGCCTCATTTTGAGAAACAAGATGGCCGCCACAGGTGTTTTTTGTCAGTCATGAAAAGTGCTTATATCTCCCTTATTATTGATCCTATAGGTTTGGGATGATAAACCAACCTGTAGGAAATCATGGGGTGGGAATCTTTTGGTGTGGTCAGATTTGACCTTCAATGACCCCTCCTTCAAGGTCAAACAAGGATAGCCAAACTTAAAAGTGCTTATAACTCGCTTATTATTGGTCCCAGAGGTTTGGGATGGTAAACAGACAGGAAATCATGGGCTGTGAATCTGTTGATATGGTCCGATTTGACCTTGGAACCCTCCTTCAAGGTCAAATGAGGATAGCGAAAATTCAAAGTGCCTACAAGTCGCTTATTATTGGTGACAGAGATTTGGGATGGTAAACCATCCCATAGGAAATCATTGGCTCGGAATCTTTGGTATGGTTAGATTTGACCTTTGGATCCCTCCTTCAAGGTCAAATGAGGACAGCCAAGATTAAAAGTGCTTATAACTCATTTATAATTGGTCCTAGAGGTTTGGAATGGTAAACCATAGGAAATCATGGGCTGGGAATGTATTTGTGTGGTTAGATTTGACCTTGGACCCCTTCTTCAAGGTCGAACGAGGATATTGCATTTGTAGTATTTCTTTAAATATGTTTTAACCTATTTTTTACACTTAAACAATTACCTTGTTATTTTCCTTCATAATACCATTTACAGGGCACAACTTTTTTATCCTTTTCTTCTGTCAGCTTCGGAATTTCTTTCGAACTTGCTGTTCAGTTACCATTTACTGTATTTCTGTACAGCCCTTTTCCTGATAATTATTCTGTCCTCTAATCACCTTCACAAATCAAAAACACTCAGTCAGCTGACACAGTGCCCGTTCACGGGCACTCTCCTCTTGTTAGATAATAATAACCAAAATATGACACCAAAATGGTGTATTCAGGTGAGAAAACAATATTATTGTACATTTTAATTGAATAGTTTTGTTTTGAGGTGAGTTTATTAAGTCGATATATGTCTTGACTCGATGGGCCACCATGGACAATGTTCAATGTTAATTTGCAGTGGCGAGTCACAGCACTAATATTCACCTGATTTTAATAGGCCAGGTATAAAATAAATGAATTCCACCGATTTCTAGGATAATTGTGCCAGATGTATGTTTGTACCTGATGTTCAGATAAAGGTATTTTCCTAGGTATGATGATAAAACATGATTTGTTGGAATTTTCTGGACTTGCAGGGTGTCACATGATTTTCAGGTAAAGCTGATGAAGTGAAATGCTTCCACTGTGACGGAGGTTTACGAAACTGGGATCCTGAAGACAATCCGTGGACGGAACATGCTCGCTGGTTCTCCAAGTGTGAGTTTCTGAGACGTGCGAGAGGGGATAAAGCAGTGGATGACGTAGTGAGACGGTACTCACAAAAACAGCAGAGAGAGGTGAGTGTACAGATATAAACAACAGGTGAGTAGACAGGTGTAAACAACAGGCAAGTGTAAACAACAGTTAAGAGTAGCAGTGTAAATAACTGGTAAGTGTAGTTGTGAATAACAACAGGTGGGTATACAGGTGTAAACAACAGGTAAGTGTACAGGTGTAAACAACAGGCGAGTGTACAGATGTAAAGAACAACAGGCAAGTATACAGATACAAACAACAGGTAAGAAAAAAGGTGTAAACAATAGGTGAGTGTGTCAGAGTAAATAACAGGTGAGTGTATTGGTGTAAATAACATAACATGTTGGTGTAAATGTGTAAATCACAGATGAGAATGCTGGTGTAAATAATAGGCAGATGTACGGGTGAAAATTAAAACAGGTGAGTGTACTTGTTTATATAATGTCTGGGTGTACTCGAGTAAATAACAGGTGGGTATACTGGTGTGAGTAACAGGCAGTGTACAGGTGTACATAAAATACAGTTGAGTGTATTGGTGTAAATAATAGGTGGGTGTATATGGTATAAATAAGGGAGTGAGGGTTCAGGTGTAAATAACGTGTGTGTACTATAATAAATAACAGAATGAGTGAACAGGTGTAAGTGCATTGATGAAAATAACATGTGAGTTTACTAGATTAAATAACAGAGTGAGTGTACTGGTGTGTGTACTAGTGTAAATAACAAGTGAGTGTACAGGTGTAAATAACAGGTCAGTGCATTGATGTAAATAACATGTGAGTTTACTAGAATAAATAACAGAGTGAGTGTACTGGTGTGTGTACTAGTGTAAAGAACAGGTGAGTGTACAGGTATAAATAACAACAAGTGAGTGTACAGGTGTAAATAACAGATAAGTGTACAGGATCAAGTAAGAGGTATTTGTAGAGGTACAAATAATGGGTGAATGTACTCAAACAAACAACAGGTGAGCCTAATTGTTCAAACAACAGGTGGGTGTACAATGGTAGAATAAATAAATACACAACAGTCAGGTAGATATAGAGAAACATCTGAGACAGCTGAATGTATTTATACAAGTGGATAACCTGTATGCAGATCTCCTAAAGTTCTGTATTTATGAAATATTTCCAATAGTACACAATGTATATTGTTCTTTAGACAAAAATTTAAATACCAGCATTATATTCAGGGATCACTTGACAACAAGTGCATGGTATGTTTTAACGACTTGCAGAATTCAAATGTTTAAGGTACACAAAGTTATTATGAAAAGAAAAGACTTGACGATTGGCCAAATACCATGTCCACACTAGAAGGTTCTTGTAGATTGCAGAAAATTCTGCATGTTTTTGTATCCAGAATATTTGGCCAGGCCCAACGCACATAAAATATTTCATGAAGATCTGAACTCATAAAATCCACCAGAGCCCATACAAGAGACCTTTACACAATTTGTCACCTCTCAGATCTTAAAACATCTGTCCTTCTTGCAAATGCTTTGGTGAGCAGTAGATTAGGCTGCTCTATTTTTTTTTTTTTTATTGCGTAAAATAGCCTTACCTTATCCTCACTAGTGCTATGTGTTGGCGAGAGCAAACATCAACGACCAACTCGAATATTTTTAAAAGAAACATTCATGTCAGTACCCTGCGCATGTGTGGACTGCGCATGCGCCGCGGCCGTAGTTCCTGTTTATGGTTCATATTTTATTTGGTCGTCGAAGATTAAACTTCGACTAGAAACCATTTGCCGTTTTGTTTATTTCAAAATGGCTGAGATGTTAGAAGACGTCATAGCTACATTTAGATGGGTTTTCCTGAAGAATTTTCTTCATAATTTCCTTGCTTTTATTTTTAACACAGTTGGAATATATGCAGGGTACACAGCAAAAGATTTTTCTTCAGATATTCATGTAACAGTTCTGCTTTCTCTTCTGAGTTAATATAGTAGATTCTGTGCATGGGATGACAAAGAATGACACGTTCTGCGATGATTCCACAGTAGATTCACGCCTTTGAAGAGTGCTGGGGGTTTCTTCACCTTCATATCTTTGCATTTTATTTTAACATAGTTAGAATATATTTGTGGAGATAGGGTTTCAACACCTTTTTTGGTTTATTCTGCTACCTCAATGAGGCAGTTACAGCAGAAATAGCTGTTAACAGAGACCGAGAGGTTGAGAAGAAAGATCTAGGGATGCTGAGCCATATACTGAAAAATGGCTATCACCAGTGACTGGTAAGGTTGAGTCAGCTACAGAAGAAATAGGTTTCATCAGTGATCGAGACGGTTCCATAGCCATGCATGGCTACGGGGACGGCAGAGTAAATATCCATCACTGGGTGTTGCGCTCTGTCCAGGAACAGCAGTACATCCAAGTTTCTATGGTTTATTCTGCTGCCTTAATGAGGTATATATACAGCAGAAATGGCCACGAACAGGAGCCGGCACCTTGTCGGTAGTGAAGCAGTTTCCATTACTGGAGCATGGGTTACATAGCTGTGCATGGTACAACTACGATGGCGTGAAAAGATCTTTGCATTGTTGAACATACATCACTGGGCACGGTGGAAGGAATTCTTTGGAAGGATTTGCTACCATGGACTTAAATATCATTTGCTTCTGCTGGAGGTCACAGCATTTTCTATAGAAATTGCCATTCACAAATCTTCAATTAGCTGTGCATGGTTGAAGAAAAAGAATTTAACAGGTGACCTTTCTACAGTTACGTGTGTTGAATGGTACGGCTCCAGTGTCATCTCATCTCATGGTTGTACAAAAGATGAAATCGTTTATAAACCAATTGAAAAGCTTACCCATTAGCCACAAATGGGTTCGCAGCAAACAATTCAGACAGGAAGTGACCTTTTGTGTGATGAAGATGGTGTTAAATATTCAGTATATTGCAGATTTTCCAGTAAAGGGCTGTTTATTTTGTGGATATACAACAGGTTATGTGATTAATTCTGTGGGATTGAGGGAAATATTTGCTTCCTCTCAGTTAGACTGATGCGTTTCTTCTGTCTTCACGTGTTCCTACTTCAGCACTGCAGTCGACTCGGTAGTTCACAATGGACCAAAACGTACCTCAACTCTAGCCAGTTTGTGAGGAAAATGGCCAGTAATAGATGAAATATTTGCTTCTTCTCTCTTTATTGGGGTTACCGTAGTCGAAGTCGGGTAGTCTTTCTATGCAATAATGGAGGTAGACGATTTCGGCTTTCAACAACACTTCCTGAATGGCAGTTTGCAGTGCATTGTCACACCACTGGCTACGGTGGGTACTTGGACTGATGACCGTTTCCTGTCTTCCAGTCTTCATAGCAGCCTCATTTGCTTTGATGGTAGTACAGCTTAATGCACAGGTTTCATCACAAAAGTTAAGCAGCATTGGCCACGGTTAGTGTGTGGATGGGTGACCATTTCTCCATTTCCTCATTAACAGATTGTAGGTGTAGCCTTCATGTCTTCAAATCTGTTTGGAAGGGAAAAGAAGATGGATATTTCACTTTATCAAGATCACAGGGATGACCTTTGAAAGTTGCAGTAACAGTTCCTGGATACAGCTTTCTGTCATTTTTAAGGTATGGTTACAGAAGGTTTGTTGTCCTGGAGTTACACACATTCAACAGTGGGGTTAACAGACAGTTCTGTGATAATCAAATTGTCAAGCAGATCCACATGTTGAAGTATTTCCTTAACAAGGAAAACAAGCATAGTGAATTATAGGGGTTTCTTTTCCTCGAATGCTACATAAAGAACAATAACCCCAGTAAGAATGTGTATAAGCCTGGGATTTTTGACAGCATTTTTCTTGTTGCGAAACCAGGTTGTTGAGGGCTGGTTAAAGTTTTAGTGCATTTTACTAGCTTATCACCATGCAGTTCTTTCAGAATGGTACAAGTGTGCATTAATACCATTTGTGAAGGGGATTGATAGTTGTAGTAGACTTATGAGATGGCCACTTACATATCCTGTTAACAAGATATAAAAATCTTCTGTGGCAGGTCATATTGGGGCAAGGCCTTTTCCTTCAGTTTGCTACAGCTCTTTACATTCAAGTATATGAATTATACGGAGGTTCTAGTTATTCCGAGTCCATCACAGTAGATTATCTGTGTATACTTGGAATAGGTAGTCATGTTTGGCCATTAACTTTCAAAAGAATTACCTCAACACAGCAGTTCGTCTTGCGGTTTTGCAGGTTCATTATACACAAGGTGTTGTGTCCTTAATGTAAAGCAGGGGATACTCTTTTAAGAAATGGAGAATCCACGAACATGTTACTAGTTATTCTGATGTGCCTATTCTGTAATCCTAGAATAGGCATAATAGGCAGTTTACGCATAATAGAACCCTTTGGAAATCTATTTAATCTCTATACATTTGATTTCCTTGTTTAGAGATTTTGAAAAGGCATTTAACTTGGTGGACTGTCCAAAATAATGTCTTTGTATTGTCTTCCTTGCATTCACAAGAATGCAGTTTAAAAATTGAGAGTCTACAAACTTGTTGGTAGTAACTCTTGAGACCCTATCCTGTAATCCTAAAATAGTTCTAAGGGACAGGTTACATGGGACAGAATGGGAAGTTTATTTAATATCTATACATTCAATTTCCTTGTTTAGAGATTTTGGAAAGGCATTTAACTTGGTAGACTGGCCAAAAGAATGTCTTTGTATTGTCTCCCTTGCATACACAAGAATACAGTTTCAAATGTTTTCTTCTTTTATTCAGCAAGGTTACAAGTCACTTCCAGGATTCTCGTGCTTTGCATTGGGTTCCATGTATTGCTAGTAGTATTATTCAGTTTTATGGACAACTGAATATACTTTTTAAGGTTTTTGGAACACATTGGAAGTATCCAAATCTTTAGACATAAAAATTCCTTGTTGGGAGACCATGAAAAGGCTTTTGACTTGGTTAATTTGTGCAGTTGTATGCTATACTCTCCATAAGGCTACCCAATGTTTGTTGCAGGTATCCTAGTATGGTGTTTGGACAGCTACATTATTACATTGTATACATGGAATGGAGTCTGTTTTCATATGCAGTTAAAAGCAACAGAGTGGCTGGTTTCAGATAAGTCACTGTTGAATAGGTTCTCATTGGTGTGGAGTTTATGTCCTGGGGCAATTCCATACCAATTTTGCTGCGATATTGCCAATATAAGGATGATTATCCATCATTACATTACTCAAGCACCAAATAGTGTGTTGACAATGGTCCAAAAGCATAGGTTTTTATGATGGATCTTGCGTTTATGTCATGGTAAACAGCAAGTTACTTCTGTATGTCCCATCTCAATGCAATTTACATAGGTGGCATATTTCCTGGGGAATATTGACATTTATGATTGCTTTTAGCTATCATCCTCAAGTTGCTTCACTGAAAGACTTTATGGAATGATAGTGATAGCAGGAGTGAATGGCTAGGAATGGTTAGTGTTGGATTGTGTTACAATCATTCCACAAAACCTTCTCTGCTCCTTACTCCTTAGAAAATCTCATCAAGTTAGCTTACAGTCTGAGACTTTTCACCAGATCCATTAGTTTCTTATTTTTTGTGTATGGAGTTCTAGTATTTTTGTGAAGATAAGTCTTATCTATTACTTTAGGGAGACTTATTGAATTGGGGTTTGATGCCCATGGGTTGTCTGCTCCTTATACCTTGGAACTATCCTCGAAAGTCCATTCAGTCGGATTTTCCATCAGATTCCGCATAATTCTAAGCCTAATATGTGTAATCTGGGCAAGAGGTTTCCATGTTGGTTACTTGTTTCTCAGGTTATTCAGTATTTTTACATACTGAAGTACATTTTCTTTTTATGTTTCAATGATTTTGCAATTGAAATCTGGGGTTGAGCTTTAGAGTCTGCCTAGCAGAGATTAAGCTCTATAAAGTACAGATTCTGATTGTGGGATCATAAGCTTCAAACTGGGATATTTCTTGTGTTGCTGTTGAAAATAGATTATTTCTCAGTTTTGTACTTCTCAGCCTTAGTTTGTGGTGAAGGAGAAGTTCAGTATTTATGTACAGAAGTTAAGAAACTGGAATCCATTTAAACTTTCTTAGCTTGGATGATTACAGATAAACCATCTCATGGATCATCTTATCAGTTTAAGAATCATTACAATATCTTCTTAGATTCTTCTTAATGTATTAGATACATTTTCTGGAACTAGTGCTTGGTTTCAGCCTTTGAAGTTTTAAGCTTTGTCACAGGCTTTTGCCAAGGATGTATGCTTTTATTAGTCGAATCTTTGATTCGAGTTATGTACTGAGTTGCGGCCACGATTTTAAATTGGCCGTTTAAGCCCTTAAATATCAAATTCTGCATAATATTTGTTCACATATCTGTACATTAAGGTGTATATTATACACTCTGCCATTTTGAAGATTTTTAATGCCTTTATTAAGTTATATTTTATGAAGTAAAAAGCATGTCTAGCACTATGTCTGGCTTTCTGTAAAGTCCCGGATGTCCTAGAAACTATTGTTTTTGCTATTGTGATGGTCTACTCGAACGAGTCTTTTTTAACGGTTTCGTCTGCTGGTTTCTAGACGTGAAAGCCCAAATAATTTATTCGTCTGCTGGTTTATCACGCACTCACTGTTATTGTAAAATAGTTGTCTGCGCATCTACCCATTTGTCAAACAAATAAACCGCAAAGAAATTAATGAATGAAGTGACGTCACGGTAGTACTATACATTTTTCGTTTAGCCAATCAAAGTCGAGGACACCTGGCAGAGGCAATGAAAATATTCAAACTCCGTAGTTCTACATTCAACCACTCGAAGGGGCTTTTGCATGTCCTAGAAGTTATCGCATTAATTAATTTTTCTGTCAATCCGTTTCTTAATTTGGAGGAAGTTGTCTTCCAAATAGTTTTACAGTATATTTACAAAATAAACCAGTTTGCCAATCTTATTTCCTGACAATATTTTATAAAATGGACGTTTCAACAAAGATCAGATACTTTAAGCTACAGAACTCACGACAAAATACTTCATCGGTAAAATACAGCATAACCTCTGATCCCCGATTATCGCTCATTATGGCTATCGTAATATTGTAGAAATAACACACGAATATTTTATTTAAATACTTGCAATTTGCTTCTGTAAAATATCCATATACTATATTGTCAGGAAACTCCTAAGGAACTGCTGTGACTGCGCATATTTGCTCATTAATATTAATGAGGCAAGTCCGTGGACAGGAAATATGCTGGTAGTTTTCATATTAAACCAGCCTTGTAAAATATCATCAGGAAATCCCCTCAAAGAACTGCCATGACTGCGCATGTTTGCTCATTAATATTAATGAGGCAAGTCCGTGGACAGGAAATATGCTGGTAGTTTTCATCTTAAACCAGCCTTGTAAAATATCATCAGGAAATCCCCTCAAAGAACTGCCGTGACTGCGCATATTTGCTCATTAATATTAATGAGGCAAGTCCGTGGACAGGAAATATGCTTGTGGTTTTCATCTTAAACCAGCCTTGTAAAACTGCGCATCTACAGACCCTTTATATTTGTAAACAAATACCCATCTCGCGACACAAATCTGAAAACTTTCCTGAAAGCGGTTTCCAAATGCGGGCGATAATACAGAGTTTACAGATTTCAACACCCAGTGCTGTCCTAAGATTCGACTCTGTGGTTGGGTGAAAGCTAACCATGTCACCCTTGTTATGAGAGGTTAGGAGTATACATTCACAAAGGGGGCTACTTTGTTGGGTTGTGATTTCAGCCCAGCATGTTGTGTATTTGTAAAGTAGCTACAGTCATTAGGGCTACTTTATCTCTTGCTACTTCATTATAGCCCACAACTCCTCAGAAGGATTGGAACTTAGTTTCTGGCAAGTCATTACTTAGTTACTTTTGTCTAGTTAACTAAGTTTTGTGATTCACTTAGTCTAGTACTTTTTCCACAAAAATGTTTGGTTTTAGTACTTGGGCTTTGCATTTAAGATTACTTTCTGACAAATTATAACTTGCATATGTTATCTTTTGTTTAGTTCACTAAGATAACTTTAGTTTCATTTAGTCTAGTACTTTTCTCACAAGAAGGTTTGGTATTAGTACTGTGACTGTGGATGTGGATTGTTGTCTGACAAGTTATAACTTACATAGGTTATACTTTGTTTAGATAACTAAGATACTTTATGTATCCTTTTGGTCTAGTACTTTATCCTCTACAATTATCTTGGATATTGGTACTTTGGCTTATTGGTTTCTGCCTACTCTTGGTGTGTCAAAAATTTAAACCCACCACCAGTATGGTTGTAATCAAGCACTAGTGAGGATAAGGTAAGGGTATTTTACGCAATAAAATGTAAAAATTTTATTGTAATTTAACTTTTTGTAAGTTAAATACTTACCTTATCCTCACTAGATTCGGATTCCCGCCCGGCCATCCCCACATATAAATTTTTGATTTGGTACTCCCAAATTAAAATATGAACTATAAACAGGAACTACGGCCGCGGCGCATGCGCAGTCCACACATGCGCAGGGTACTGACAAGAATATTTCTTTTAAAAATATTCGAGTTGGTTGTTGATGTTTGCTCTCGCCAACACATAGCACTAGTGAGGATAAGGTAAGTATTTAACTTACAAAAAGTTAAATTACAATAAAATTTTTACAATTGTTTGCATCACTCACTGTTTGAGTTGAGAAGATTGCAGCGCATCCAAAACTCAGTCTGCAGGGTTGTCATTCACTCAAGTTTTCCCATATCATCCCTCAACTGAAAAAACTTCTTTGGCTTCCAGTTAAGTACAGGGTACAGTTAAAAATTGGCCTTATCACATGCAAAATTCTAAAACATTGCCAACCAGCTTACCTTAGAGAACTGATTCGCCCTTACAACTCTTCTAGAAATACCAGATGCAGCAGCCCTAAACTTAAGTTGCAGTTTGTGTGTTTGCAGTTGTGACTGTGTTCCAGTTTGTGTGTTTGCAGTTGTGACAGTATTCTAGTTTGTGTGTTTGCAGCTGTGACTGTATTCCAGTTTGTGTGTTTGCAGCTGTGACTGTATTGCAGTTTGTGTGTTTAGTTTGTGTGTTTGCAGCTGTGACAGTATTCTAGTTTGTTTGTTTGCAGCTGTGACAGTATTCTAGTTTGTTTGTTTGCAGCTGTGACAGTATTCTAGTTTGTTTGTTTGCAGCTGTGACAGTATTCTAGTTAGTGTGTTTGCTGCTGTGACAGTATTCTAGTTTGTGTGTTTGCTGCTGTGACAGTATTCTAGTTTGTGTGTTTGCAGCTGTGACAGTATTCTAGTTTGTGTGTTTGCAGCTGTGACTGTATTCCAGTTTGTGTGTTTGCAGCTGTGACTGTATTCGAGTTTGTGTGTTTGCAGCTGTGACTGTATTCCAGTTAGTGTGTTTGCAGCTGTGACTGTATTCGAGTTTGTGTTTGCAGCCCAGTATGCAGGAAGTGATGGTGAAGTACATCAACTCACGGGATGCCGCCTTCGCCTTAGAACGAGGTTACTCACTGCCACAGATAGAGGAGGCTGTGACTAGACAGGTGAAACACTCAGGTGAGGTCAAGATACAGATAAAACGCAATGTCAAAGTAGGGGTTTTACGTCCCGTTCTACAGTCAGGGTCACACTGGGACAGGTGCTCAGTATTGTCACTTGTGGGACTCAAACCACAGAGAGGTGACAACCTGTGATTAGATGCCAAACTTGCTAACCCACTAGGCTACCAAGGACCTCTCAGGTAAAACACAGTTTGATCAGGTAAAAATACACGTGTCGAACAATAAGAACACAGTTGAGGACAGGTAAAAATACAGATGTGAACAGGTGAAAATACACATGAAATATGTGAAAATACAGGTTTGAACAGCTGGAAGTATGCAGTTGAGAAAAGTTGAAAATACAAATGTGAACTAGGGAAAATATAGATTAAAATAGGTGAAAATACAGTTGTGAACAGGTTAAATTATGTGTTTTAACAGCTAAAAATATAGGTATGAACATACAAAAATACATGGGACTGAATATGTGAAAATACACATCAAACAAGTTAATAGGTGAGAGCAGTTGAATATAGAAATGAAAAAGCTGAAATTCTGATGAAAAATCAGAAAAAAGATGACGAGCTAACTGAGGTGAGATGTAAAATAATAGTGATAATAATAGAAACATTTATTCAGCACAAATTTGATAAAAAATCCTCTTAAGATTCTCGAATCCAAAAAGGGGCAGTCCAAAAACAAGGCAGTAGTCATGGCCAAGTCAGTGCCCTCCTGTAAATATATAAATATATAAACTACTAATATTGGTATAAATATATGCACAAATTAGAATATATATGTCATCGGTTTTATAATCTCGCAGTATTTAATGCATAAGAGATAAAATGCAATAATCATATTGCATGACCATATGTAAGAGAACTTAGTATTCCAAACTTTCACATAAATGCTTCCCAGCTTATGATGTTGACCATGCCAAAAGATGAGAGAGTTTGTGACCTTTTTAACACCGGTATATGAAGGCTGGTCAACAATATTTTTCTGACATTATCATGTGGGGAATTTAAATTCAGAGCCTTGTGGTTACAGCAGAACACATATTATGACTATTATCCGACCTTTTCCTTTACAAATATTCAATATTGTGACCTATCCACTCTGCCAGATTTACTTTTCCTGTTATTGTATCCCGGATTCGGTACGGTCACGCCGCCGCCAAAGAGATTTCCTTTTGGACGCGATAGCTTAAAAAAATATTTTAGTTACAACTTTCAAATTTGGTATATGGGTACATATGGGCAATACCACGAACGCTATTGTTTTGTGACCTTGACCTTCAATTTCAAGGTCACTGGTGGCCTCTTAAAGGTCAGATTTTGGCCATTTTTTCACATTTTGGCCCAGTTCTCATAAAGAAAGTAAGATCATCCTGTGGCTGGTATATATAACACATATATATGTCCTCTGTAAGCATGCAGAAATTTGACCTTGAAGCTCTTCATTGAAGGTCACCCACAGACTGCCAAAGTACCTCACCGAGGTCATTTTTGGAGAGATTTTCGGTGCTAACACTCTAAGAGGAAAACTACAACAGCTAGGTTCATCAAATTCGCAGGATATCTTCATTGGGGGGTAAGCTTCTCTGGGAACGAAAATAGCCTCATTCTGAAAAACAAGATGGCCGGCGGGGGCATTTCTTTAAAAATTATCTACATTTTTCTACTGACTGTTTCTCATAGGTAGAAGGTTGAATCTCTTCATAGGTGATATGTGTAACAGATATACATGTCCTCTACAACCTTGCACACATTTGACCTTGAAGCTCTTAATTCAAGGTCATCCATGGAGTGCCGAAGTAACCCACATAGCGGATTTTAAAAGTGCCTATATCTCCCTTATTATTGGTCCTAGAGGTTTGCAATGTGAAACCAACCTATAGGAAATCATGTGCTGCGAATCTTCTGATATTGTCAGGTTTGACCTTGGACCCCTCCTTCAAGGTCAAACGAGGACAGCCAAACTTAAAAGTGCTTATAACTTGCTTATTATCGGTCCTAGATGTTGGGATGGTAAACCAACATATAGGAAATCATGGGCTGGGAATATTCTGGTGTGGTTGGATATGACCTTGGACCCATCCTTCAAGGTCAAACAAGGATAGCCAAACTTAAAAGTGCTTATAACTCACATATTATTGGTCGTAGAGGTTTGGGATGGTAAACCAATCTATAGAAACTCATGGGCTGGGAATCTTTTTTTGTGGTCAGATTTGACCTTGGACCCCTCGTTCAAGGTCAAACAAGGATAGCCAAAGTTAAAAGTGCTTATAACTCGCTTATTATTGGTCTTAGAGGTTTGGGATGGTAAGCCAACCCATATGAAATCATGAGCTGGGAATCTCTTGGTGTGGTTGGATTTGACCTTGAGGCCCTCCTTCAAGGTCAAACGAGGATAGCCAAACTTAAAAGTGCTTATAACTCACTTATTATTGGTCCTAGAGGTTTAGGGTGGTAAGCCAATCTATAGGAAATCATGGGCTGGGAATCTTTTGGTGCGGTCGGATTTGACCTTGGGCCCCTCCTTCAAGGTCAAACGAGGATAGCCAAACTTAAAAGTGCTTATAACTCGCTTATATGGCTGGAAATACTCTGTATGTCATGCTTCAACCATGTCCCGTCCGGGGATACACTGCGTGGAGACGCAATGTCTAGTTTCACACTAAACTAGCTCTTCGTTTTAATGAAAGATCTGTTATCCAACCAAAGTGATGCTCTCCCTACATGCCCAGATAAAGAGGTTCCCACTCTAATCACCAAGCTTAGTCGCCACTTGATACCGGTAAGAGAATAAGTGTTACTCTGAAACATTATAATGTAACAAGTTTTCTGCCACCTTGGTCGAGTGGGTGACACAACTCAAAACACAGAGGTCTGGAGTTCAATCCCAGTTTCAGGTAGAAATATAATGGCTTGGATGACCTTATAAATTGGTTTCTATCTCCTGTGGCAGGAGAATGAACCTTGGGGATGTTGATAGACATCCCTGTGACCCTGTCTATCAGTTAGGGGAATGTCAGTCACTAGAGAGCTTAGGCTGTACCTGTGAAGTCAGGCCAAGTCATTTGATGGGAATCATGTAGAATAGGAAATATCTATAAATACTGGAAATAGACATAGACAGAATATATTCATAGAAGTTATACTACTTCAAGTTCCCAATTTAAATATTTATAAAATACGAACTGTATGATGTTGGCCAGGTTTAACTTTATTAAAGTGGCAGTTTATTTCTGTTATATTGTTCTATTTTCAGGTCAGGCATTTACTAATCCTGTGGATCTAATCCATGCAATTGAGAATTTAAATATCCCAAGACATTCTAGGAGGCACGAAGATACGTCCGTCAAGTCGCCATTTTCTGCACCACATTTCCCACCTCCAGTGCCATCTACATCGGGCACATTTTCAAAAATCCCCGTCTCACAGTTTGGAGGGAGCGGCAGTACCGCAGGAGGGGGAAACAGAGTAATGAGAATGGAGGAACGAATGGAAGTCAGTCAGGAACAGTCACCCACAAAGAAAGGTGAGAAAATGAGAGGGTGAGATGGTCCACTATTGAGAGATGTTTATTCCACTATTGTGGTCCGATCATATACCTAGTTCCCAGCTGGATGATGCTTAAATCTGCTGTGCATTGGGATTATAGGTCTGAATCAGCACCGAATTGAGCTATTAGCTAGTGATACATGAGTGGAGATGCATGTATTTTAATTCCCACACTCTCACTGCTGAATGGGTTTTTAACCCACAGCCCTTAAGGGGGTATTGTTTTCATCTGTAGTGTCTGGATGGGTGGGCGGGCATCGCAAAAAAGTTTGTCCGGGATGTATCTCAGAAACCGTAAGGTGTAGGAAGTTGATACTTGGTAGGGACATTGGTTAGGGGGTGTAGGTGTGCAACATCATGGTGTGACCTTGTTTGACCTTGCCATAGAAACCGTAAGGACAGTCCCGTAAGGTGTAGTAAGTTGATACTTTGTAGGGACATTGGTTAGAGGGTGTAGCTGTGCAAACTCATGGTGTGACCTTGATTTGACCTTTGACCTTGCCGTAGTGGCCTTGTCCTATAAAATATGTCTGGGCTATATCTCGGCAATAGTAAGGTGTAGGAAGTTGATACGTGGTAGGGACATTGGCTAGGGGTATAGGTGTGCAACATCATGGTGTGACCTTGATTTGACCTTGCCATAGAAACCGTAAGGTGTAGTAAGTTAATACTTGGTAGGGACATCGGTTAGAGGGTGTAACTGTGCAAAGTCATGGTGTGACCTTGATTTGACCTTTGACCTTGCTGTAGTTACCTTGACCTATAAAATCTTTTCCAGGCTTTATCTCATAAACTGTAATGTGTAGAAAGTTGATACTTGGTAGGGACATTGGTTAGGGGACATAGGTGTACATTGTCATAGTGTGACCTTGAATTGACCTTTGATCTTTCCATAGTAACTTTCACCTTAAAATTTTGTCCGGGCAATATCTGTGAAATCTTAAAGTGCAGGAAGGTGATGGTTGGTCTGGACATTGCTTAGGGGTGATAGATGTGCATACCTTTTCTTTGTCAAACCTTGGCCATAGACTTCCCAGACTCTGCAGATTATGATTCTTCAGCTAAACTGTAGTAAGATGTGAGTAGCTGGGTGTCAGGCTCTACATCATCCAGCCTTGGTTATTCCTGCCCGTTCGAATCGCCAGAAACAAGCAAAGAAACAATAAATTTACCACATTTTTCAAAAGAGATGTTGCTGGAAGTGGCTGTGTTATGCTCCAATTTACGGTCTATTTTTAGAATGGGTGTATACTAAAGCTGTAACCACAGAATAGAAGATAAATAGTACTAGAATGTTAACAAAGTTTATTTCAACATAGTGGTTATAATAATACTTATTTGTTTATAATAAATATTACAGTATTCATACATAAATACATTTTAATGCAGCAGTTCAGAGTTGATCTTTATAAAACATGGACCTTGACAACTCACTATACTTTACAAGAGCTGATACAACATGACACAAAGTCCTTCACAGTCAATGAATTATTCTTCTAAGGTACTGGTGCATTGTAAGCACTTGAAATTATCTTTGTCTATACGCCCTGGATAACACCTGTAATGTACCCAATGCTCACATTTTTCTCATTGTAAAGGGTGGGACAATTCTTTTGCATATGCAACACTTATCTTGGTCATCTTGTTCATTGTCAGAAACCATTGTTTTGGACACTACTTTGATTTGATGTATTTGGCACAGCAGTTGCATACATTGGGCTTTATTGCTGACATTTTTATTTGGTTTACTGGCAACCCCTTGTACTGTTTCTCCATTCTTGGAATTTTCTTGCCTTGATATGATGATGTTTGCCACATCATCTTCTGTTATTGAACCATGAAAGTGATCGTTATTTGCCTTAGATTTTTTTAAATGGTGGTGTGAACTTAGGTAGCTTTTTCTGAAGTAAGGATTTTAAATCAGTGTTGTGCATTTGGCTTGTGTTTGCAGTAGGTTCATTATTTGTTTCCTGATTTGAAGTGGTCATTTCAATGTTTGCGTTGGTATCATCATTCAGAACCTGACTTGGGCCAATCTGGAAATCTTTTATCACTCCTGGATTTAATGGATATGTTATGTACAAGTTGAGATTTTGTACAAGTTACAACATGTACAGATTTATATGTACAGATCATACATACTGGAGTCACACTGGCCCAACTGAAGCCTATATCTGACTTCATACTTTGGTGTTGTTGGTAACCTTATAATTTCTAACAATGTTTTCTGAGAAGAATTATCACAAAGTTATTTATTCTGTTACAAAGGGATAAATGAAATTGATTTTTTTATGATGACAAAACCACATGTAAATTTTGACACTATGTTGCCGAGTAAATGTGATCAGCAAATTGAGTTTTATTAATAAAAGACATACATCTTTTGTAATAATTGTCATTTTTTAGGATATTATTAATGAAAGGCATGTCTCAATTATAATTATGCATATACTGTTATCTTTCCTTGAAGTTTCCCTTACCCACCTATGATCCTAGTATGTTGCTTTAAGGTAAATCAAACTATCCCTGATGCCCCAGGAAGCCACTTTAAGACAATTGATTGCATTTAGAGGATTTCTATTTCTTACTTATTACTAGTTAACTTTCTTCTTTGAAATCTGATTGTTATTATTAAAACTTTTCTACATCAAGATTTTTCTAAAAGACTCCCAAGTCCACAGGATTATAAGATGAATGAGTAAGAAGCAAGTCTAACAAACATCCATAAATCACATCTCATATGTATGCCAAGTTTAGTAAAAAGTACAAAAGCTTTATTTTTTCTGCATGATGACCAATGTAACAACAACTTTACTCTTAAGTGATAAACTGCCAACTTGATATGTTAATATACATGTATATTAATAACTTTTTTGTATTTTAAGTGTTGATGCCGAAAATTTTCTAGGTTTTTCTGTGAATTCATGGCTAATTTTTATGGAGAAATTATATATATGTGATACTTTTATATTAATTTTAATATTTATATTCATAAGACAAGATATTTTCAACAAAATTGTAAATGTAACCAAATTTCCTTTTTAATCCAACTTGTACAACAGTATTGTACAAGTTGGGATTATTTGATAGTGAAATTCTGTACAAGTTACAACTTGTATGTAGCCAATCTTGTACGAGTTACAACTTGTACAAACTGCTTGTACAAGTTGCAACTTGTACAGGCTTTTTGTACAAGTTGCAACTTGTACATAATCTCAGCTTGTACATAACAGATATATTCCAGCCTTTCTAAAAGCAGAAACTGCATGTGCAAGTGTCATTGATGTCAGGTATGCCATACTCGCCTTGACTTGTGTGCACGATAACTCAAAAACGCTTTCGCGGATTTCATTCAAACTTGGCACACACATGTATTTGGGTCAGGAGAGGAACCCTATTTTAAGGTGACCTTAAACTCCCAATAATAAAGAACTTCTGGCCACCTTAAGGTCAAAAATTTGACTTTTTGACACTTAATGCCCTCTAGGTTACAAATTATGTGGCTTATCTGCCTCAGATTTTATCTGGAAGTACATTACTATATTCTCCTTATATATACCAAAAATCAAGACTTTATGTTAAGGTTAAAATTGTTTTTGAGGCCCATAAAGACCATACTTAGACATTTTTTTGACGTTTTTCCTATATATTCCCCTATAACTTAAAAGTGGTAAGTCTGAAAAGTCTGTAACTGTAATAGATATAACACCTATATGTACTCTAAGTCTCAAAAAATTTTAAGTCTCTAACTTTAATTTTAAGGACACCTTAAAGTCTCTAAAATTGCCCAAAGACACCCAATTTTTAGACTTTTTGCCACTTTGAAGACCTATAGCTGTCAAACAATGTGACTGATGCAGATGAAATCTCATCTAGGAATATATGATTATGTTATTTTTACATTTGAGAAAAACCAAGGCTTTAGAAAAACGTTTAACCTGTGGATAAGGACCATAAACACCCACCCGAGTGACCCTCATATTTGGTAATGTTACCTGGAAATGGTAAGTCTGACAAGTCTGTAACTGTAGTAGATATAACTTCTACATTTTAAGTCTGTAACTTTAATTTTAAGGTCACATTAAGGTCTCTAAAATGCCCACAGACACCCAATTTATTGACTTTTTACTACTTTTAAGCCCTATAACTGTCATAATATGCGCCTGATACAGCTGAAATCTCATCTGGGAATATATTAATATGTTCTTTTTCCATGTGCCAAAAACCAAGGCTTTAAGTAGACATTTAACCTGCATGTGAGACCCATGAATGATCCACTCAGATTACTTTTTTTTAAATTAACCCCCTAAAATTGAAAAAAAAATGGTCTGACAAAAAAAAAAGAAGAAAAATAGTTCTATTATTGTGAGTCACACAAAATGGGTGCTGCAAAAAATGACCAGTGAACGCTTGTGGTGTGAGAGATGGCCCGTCTGGGGATATGTTGGCGTCGAATCGGCGCAATCTGGTTTGGGATGGTAAACCAACATATAGGAAATCATGGGGTGGGAATCTTCTGGTGTGGTCACATTTGACCTTGGGCCCCTCCTTCAAGGTCAAATGAGGACAGCCAAACTTAAAAGTGCTTATAACTTGCTTATTATTGGTCCTAGAGGTTTGGGATGGTGAACCAACATATAGGAAATCATGGGCTGGGAATCTTCTGGTGTGGTCGGACTTGACCTTGGGCCCCTCCTTCAAGGTCAAGCGAGAATAACCAAAGGTAAAAGTGCCTATAAGTCACTTATTATTGGTCCTAGAGGTTTGGGATGGTAAACCAACATATAGAAAATCATGGGCTGGGAATCTTCTGGTGTGGTCGGATTTGACCTTGGGCCCCTCATTCAAGGTCAAACGAGGATAGCCAAACTTAAAAGTGCTTATAACTCGCTTATTATTGGTCCTAGATGTTTGGGATGGTAAACCAGCATATAGAAAATCATGGGCTGGGAATCTTCTGGTGTGGTCGGATTTGACCTTGGGCCCCTCCTTGAAGGTCAAATGAGGATAGCCAAAGGTAAAAGTGCTTATAACTCGCTTATTATTGGTCCTAGAGGTTTGTGATGGTAAACCAACCTATAGGAAAATCATGGGCTGGGAATCTTCTGGTGTGGTCGGATTTGACCTTGGGCCCCTCGTTCAAGGTCAAATGAGGACAGCCAAACTTAAAAGTGCTTATAACTCACTTATTATTGCTCCTAGATGTTTGGGATGGTAAACCAACCTATAGAAGTTCATGGGCTGGGAATCTTTTTGTGTGGTCAGATTTGACCTTGGGCCCCTCTTTCAAGGTCAAATGAGGATAGCCAAACTTAAAAGTGCTTATAACTCGCTTATTATTGGTTCTAGAGGTTTGGGATGGTAAACCAACCTATAGGAAATCATGGGCTGGGAATCTTCTGGCGTGGTTGGATTTGACCTTGGGCCCCTCCTTCGAGGTCAAACGAGGATAACCAAACTTAAAAGTGCTTATAACTCGCTTATTATTGATCCCAGTGGTTTGGGATGGTAAACCAACATACAGGAAATCATGGGCGGGGAATCGTCTGGCATGGTCGGATTTGACCTTGGGCCCCTCCTTCAAGGTCAAACGAGGACAGCCAAACTTAAAAGTGCTTATAACTCGCTTATTATTGGTCCTAGAGGCTTGGCATGGTAAACCAGCATATAGGAAATCATGGGCTGGGAATCTTCTGGTGTGGTCGGATTTGACCTTGGGCCCCTCCTTCAAGGTCAAACGAGGATAGCCAAAGGTAAAAGTGCCTATAACTCGCTTATTATTGGTCCTAGAGGTTTGTGATGGTAAACCAACATATAGAAAATCATGGGCTGGGAATCTTCTGGCGTGGTCGGATTTGACCTTGGGCCCCTCCTTGAAGGTCAAATGAGGACAGCCAAACTTAAAAGTGCTTATAACTTGCTTATTATTGGTCCTAGAGGTTTTGGTGCATTGTCTTTACGGTGGATACAATTTGCATCGGTTTTCCGATGCGCTAGGTCTAGTTATAATTACTCAAAGCACTTTAACAATGTTACAGAAAACTATTATCATTTTGTAATTAAAATCAACAGTTGTAAACTGTTTTAAAAGAAATGTTTTCAATTGCTTTTGAATTTGTCAACTGAGGTGGTAGTTCTTATGGAATTATCAAGATTGTTCCACAGCACTGGGCCCATGTAAGAGAAGGCTTTTGCACTGAATCTGTTAGTGATGACCAGTTGATTGAGTCTATATTCCTTGCTGGATCTAGTATCTCTAGATGACTGATGAATCTGGAACAATTCTGAAAGATATTTGGGTGCCTGGGAGTTTAGGCATTTGAGATATAAGTGAGAATTCTAAAATGAATTCTTTCTTGCACAGGTAGCCAATGAAGCTGTTGTAAATATGGTTTAGCGCTTTCATATTGAGGAATGTCAAAAATAAACCTGGCAGCAGAATTCTGGAGACGCTGTAGGTGATCAATATTTGCTTTGTTTGTTCCAAGAAGGAGGCTATAACAATAGTCCAGGCGTGAAATGACTAGAGCCTGTATCAAAGATTTACGTGCCATGACAGTTAAATATTTACGAATTCTGTACAGCTTTCTAAGTTGCCCTTGAATAGCAGCACATTTTTTGTGAACAAATACATCCATTGACATATGCTCATCAAAGAAAGCACCAAGATTGCAAACCACTGACACACTTTCAATGTAGCTATCCCCAACTGCAATTGTAATTACTTGGTTATTCTTAATGAATTAAGGGGAGCCCAGAAGCAGCAGTTTTGTTTTACCATCATTGAGTTTTAGCATGTTATTTCCCATCCAGGCTTTAATTGCAGATAAACAACTATTCCGAGTTGTGTATCTATACAGTTGTGTATCGTCTGCATAGAACATGTTTCCCACATTATGTTGTTGTGTTATATCTGCAATTGGTGACACATACAGTGTGAACAACAGGGGTCCTAGCACTGACCCTTGGGGAACTCCAAAATGAAGTTTCTTCTTAGCAGATGTTGAATTTTCTATTTGAACATACTGGCTTCTGTTTGACAGATATGATTCAAACCATTTGAGGGAAGTGCCTGTGATACCAAATCTAGCTGACTTTCTGCGAAGTAATATGTCATGATCAATGGTGTCAAACGCGGCACTTAAATCCAACAACACCAGTGCCGCAAGATTCTTCTTACCAATAGAGTTGACAAGGTCATTTTGCACTCTGAGTAATGCAATCGCAGTAGAGTGAAAAGAGCGATATGCAGATTGCATAGTTGACCAAAGATCATATTTATCCAAATGATTTTGAAGTCATTCAGCAATAACTTTCTCAAGTAATTTGGATACGAATGTTAAGTTACTAACTGGTCTGTAGTTTTTCAGTATATCCTTGTCTAGATTATCGTTCTTTATTAATGGGAGAATGTTAGCATGCTTTAGGTCATCTGGAACACAGCCTTTTTCTAGTGATTTATTGATAATCCTAGTAATCAGAGGAGCCAGCATGTCAACATGGTGCTTGACCAATCATGTTGGTAATTCTCTCAGGTAGCTGTTGAAGAATTTAAAACTAGCCTCTTGACTTCATTCTGAGTTGTTGGTGTAAAGCATGACAGTTTGTCAAGATTGGACATAGGAAACAGTTTTTCTTTTACTTCAGTAACTGCTGAAACAGTGGCTGATTTAGTGATATCTTCACGAATGGTTACTATTTTATTTATAAAGTAATCATTAAAGCTGTTGGCAATGTTGTCATCTGAACCCAAGTCAGGAAGAAAAGATTTTTTTACATTTCCTAGCAGAGTTTTGGCAACACTAAAGAGCTTCTTCTTGTCATTTTCTGATTCAATAACTTTAGTTGAAAAGAACGAAGTTTTGCACTCATTTAATGCTTTTGTAAGAATTTCACAATGAGAGCGATGTTGGTCCCAGTTCTGTTTGGCTTTACATTTTTTCCATTTCCTTTCAAGTCTTCTCTTGATCACTTTTAAGTGGCGAATTTGTGAATTGTACAATTGAGTGTTCGGTCTAATAATAATCTTCTGTTGGCTTACAGGAGCATGTTTATCCAATGCAGTAGTCAGGTCATTGTTATATGTGTGCAACAGATTATCCAGGTCATCCGTTGGACATGTAATTGATGACAAATCCTCACTCAGCGAGTCATGATCAATGTCCTTTAATTTCCTATAGTTTACAGTCTTACTAATGGGACTAGGCTTCAGAGCAAAGAGGCAACTGAAGACAGCATGATGATCAGATACACATGGATACCCAGGTGAGGTGACATCAAAAATGTTGTCATTTTGCCTAGTGATCACCAGATCAATACAATGTCCTCCTGTGTGAGTCGCAAAAGAAACAGTTTGAGTCCATGAACTTCGAGTAAGTTCAGAAACTGTTTGACTTGAGCATTGCTTGAGTCATCACAATGAATGTTGAAGTCCCCAAGTAAAAGTAGGGACTCTGGCAGACAGGAAAGATTTTATATAGGTCACTGTTTTAAATGTATTATGAAAAAGCCATGCATATGGGGGTTATATGTTTTTATGGTAAGATACAGTTTATTTTGGATCACAAAAAAGTATTCATCTGGTGACTCTACACATGAAAGCATGTGGACAGTAATAGTTTTTTTGATGGCAGACAGCACATGACTAATTTAATAAAGTTATTTGGGTTCTGCAAATCTATTTAGAATTTCTCCCTTAGAAAAGGTTATTGCTTTCGCTGTTAGGATTTTCATTTTGTAAATCTATCATAAAAATACATTTTAACAATCTTGGTAAATGACATTATTCTATTCAAAAACACTATTAAACATCTTGACAGTTATTGGGTACTAGTGAGCTCTCTCCTTGTTACCCTTGTGGTATATGTATATTGTTATCTAAGCACAATAAATTGATATCTATTATTCTGGGTTTAACTCAACTTTAATCTAAAGATTCGACTTTGTGGTTGTCTGAGACAGGCACTGTTCCCTTGTTAATAAAATGTTGCTCTTAAGTAATCCCTAAAAATGGCTGAAATAGACCATCCACTGTCCATCATTGAACAAGCACTGCCAGGTAAGCAACCATTAATAAGTTCTGGAGTTTCCCTTGTTCCTTTAAATGCAAAATAAGGTGGAACCACAACCCCAGTACCACTAGCACATGCACTTAATGTGGTGGTAAATGACCTTGCAGAAGAAACACTTTGCAAGGGAATATCTTTAGGGCCAACAACTTTGTGTGGTGTATGCTCTGGGCTAAAACCTGTCTCATCTATATTGAATATTCTTTCAGACTTATTTATCAGGTCATATTTCGTCAAAATATCTTCAAGTTAAAACATAGCTTTCACTTTCTCTTGAGTACAGCTTTTAGCTCTTGGCACACTTCAACTCTGGATGCCTAGAAATAAATTTAGACAACCATTTTTGACTTATGGGTTTTTCAGAATTTACTCTTTTTTCAGAAATAATGCTATGTCTGTGATTAAGTTTATTAACTGTGCTCTTGAATATCCATAGCCAAATGTTGCAGTTGCTTTGATGTGAGCTGCAATCTTCTCTTCCTGATCCTTTGTGAAAAGTGATGCCCTTCCTGATCTTGAGCACTTCAAACTAACTAAGCCACAGGTTCTATCCCTTATCATATTCTTTGGTACTCCTGTCAACTTGGAAGCTTTATATATTGAGGCTCCTTCTTTCCATAATTGCAAGGCCTTTTGCATCTGTTCACTAGAGTACTCAATACTTAATTATTTTGGGTAAATGTGCTCTTACTCACTCAAAAGTAGGCCAAAGTTCACAAACCTGAAAAATATTGAAGGGCATAAAAATTTATTAGGACTAGCAGTTTTAGAGGAAACTGTGCACGTGATGTAAATTATGGTGCAAATTAAGATTTATTTAAGATAAAAATCTATGGTACCTTGTGGGTAAACCTAGCTCCCAGTGTGACAGAAGTGAAGGGTGTTACGGTCACGGGCAAGCGTGGTAACAATTACAAAGACAAAAAGTTTAACTTAACAAATTTATTTAACAACTAAAATAATGATTACAGTCAACTGGTATGCTCTTAACCATACACACATCAATACAATAATGAAACCTATCTGACCTGACCACTGTGACTAACAGTTAAGTTTATCTGCCGTTTCCATCCTGTGGTTTATTCTGTGATCTGTCCAATATTCACTCACACACAGATATTTGTATCCTGTGATCTGTTCAATGTTCAATAACATAAAATGTCCTTGTCCTGCTATCCTTTTTATATCCAATCACACAGAATGTCTGCTCCAAGATATGGACAATGTCTAAATGCAGTAAATCCGCTCTCTGTTATATGAATGTACAATATCGAAAAATATCCGGAGTACAGTAAATCTATCCAGACAATGTATGCAGTTAATTCACTCCAGTAAAAGTTCACAGCAACATAAGCACTTTATATATATTCACTTGAATATTATATTCCAAGACACAATAGCCTTCCTTATAGCCAGCGAATACTAAGTTCACTTGTGGTCAGGTGTACAGTCCTTTTACATGTTCATAGAAGCATCTAGAGTTTTATAGAACTAACATAAAGTTAACATCAGTAACTAGATCAAGTGAGGAAGTTCTAGAACCTACAGGTATCTTATAGGCTTCCCCCAAATCTATATATATAAAGCGACGTAAAACCCCAAATAAACAAAACCAAATCTATATATAACATCACTGAGGTTAGCCTAGAGGGATTCCCTCCAGTCTATAAATAGATCAATAAACATCATAACACATAACACAAAAATCAATAACTCCCTTACTTCAAATGGTAACACATACATATAAAACTTAGATCAAATAATGCAGACACAGTGCCCATATATGTAACACCTCCCCCCTAAAAAAAATTTTGGTTACAAAATTTTACAAGATATACACATACAACAGTAAAGCTGGTATAATGTATAACCTTCTAACAAAATATACACATACAACAGTAAAGTTGGTATCATGTATAACCTTTATAGACTTACTAATTATATATATACAAATTACACTTTAAATACAGCTTCTAGACAGGGCGTCTGCACAGATATTATCCTTTCCTTTAACATGTTCTATTCGAAGATTGTATTCTTGCAACATTAAACACCAGTTCAATAATCTTCTGTTTTTGTTCTTCATTTTGTGCAAGAAGACTAAAGGATTATGATCTGTGTATACAACAGTGGGTTTTTATGAAGATATGTAGATATCAAAATGTTGAATGGACAAAATGAGGGCTAAACATTTTTTTGAAAAATAGCAAATTGGATGTTTCAGTATCTTCATTATCACATTGCTGTAATACTGCACCTGCACCCACATCACTAGCATCCACAGCCAGCCGGAAAGGCTTACTGAAGTTCGGAGCACTTAGTATGGGCTCTAAACAGAGAAGGTTTTTTACTTTGTCAAATCATTTCTGACAAGCCTCTGACCAGTGATATTTTACACTCTTTTTCAGTAGCTCAGTCAGTGGAGCAGTGACCTCTGAAAAATTTTTGCAATATTTTCTATAATATCCTGCCATTCCAAGGAACCTCATTAAACTCTTCTTATTTTCAGGAATGGGGTAGTCAATGTAGCTGTTGATTTTTGCTTTGATTGGTGTCACAACTCCATGATCTACTACATACCCTAAGTAAATAACTTTGGCTTTCACAAAGTCACTCTGTGACAAATTTACAGTCAGGTTTGCTTGCTCTAGCCAAAACAAAACTTTCTCAAGCCTTTTCAAATGTTCTTCCCAAGTATCACTAAAGATGACAATATCATCTACATACACCTCAACACCTTCTAAATCCTTTAAGCACATGTTCATCAGTCTTTGAGAAGTGGCTTGGGAATTTCTCATGCCAAATGGCATTACCTTATATTGGTACAGACCATCTGGAGTCACAATGGCTGATATCTCTTTGCCTGCTCTGTAAGAGGTACACACCACTATCCTTTCAGTAAATCACATTTTGTGATGTATTTGGCATTGCCAATCCGATCAATACAGTCTTCCATTCTTGGGATAGGGAATGAATCCGTTTTACTCAAATATTGACTTTCCTGTAGTCGGTGCGCAAGGAGATGCCCAACTACTTTGACTTGGTTCAATTATATCTTTGTCTAACATGTAGTGCACTTCCTGCCTTAATTTTTCAAGTTTGATGGGATTTACCCGATATGGATGCTGTTTGATCAGACGGGCATTGCCAACATCAACATCATGCATGAGTACATTGGTCCTGTTAGGGACATCCAGAAACACTGACTTGTATTCCAGGAGTAACTTGATAAGAGGGATCCTCTTATCTTTGGGGACATGATTCAGTTTGGTTTCCAGATCATCAAGGATCTCAGAATTACTCAACCTGATTTTACATTCAACATCGAGATCAGGAGTCTCACCCCATGTTTCATGCTCCTGATTTTTTTTATTTTCTATGTTACCATGTTTCTATGTTTTCACACCCCTTTCAAAGTATGGTTTTACCATATTCACATGACATAGTTGGGTTGACTTTCTCCTGTCCGGGATTTCAATGACATAGTCCAGGTCACTTACTCTCTTTAACACCTTGTACGGCCCATGATATCTGGCCTGTAACGTATTTCCCTGGACAGGTAGTAACACTCAAACCTTGTCACCTGGTTTGAAAATACGGTTTTGTGACTTCCCATCATAAAGCATCTCCATTTTTGACTGAGAATTTTTCAAATTTCGTTGTGCCAGCTCACTAGCCTTTTTTCAACTTATCTCTGAACTTTGAGACATAATCAAACAGATTTAGGCTCTCGGTGTTCTCAGATAACCAATTTTCCTTCAACAGATTGAGAGGACCACAGACTGAATGGCCAAAGACCAACTCAAAGGGACTAAAGCCTAAAGACTCGTGATCCGACTCTAACTGCAAACAACAATAAGTTGATGCCTTCATCCCAGTCTTTTCATTATCTAAACAATATGTCCTAATCATATTTTTAAAAGTGGAATGGAACCTTTCAAGTGCGCCTTGTGACTCTGGGTGATACACACTAGATTTGAAACACAACACACCTAACTGAAACACAACCTATTGAAATAATCCTGACATAAAATTTGACCCTTGATCTGACTGGATCTCTTTTGGTAAGCCAACTAAAGTAAAGAAATTGACCAGAGCTTTTGAGATTTTGGGAGCCGTTATCTTGGTCAAAGGTATGGCTTCTGGAATTCTGGTTGAAGCCCACATAATGGTCAAAAGATATTGGTTTCTGGATTTACTTTTTGGCAAGGGGCCTACACAGTCAATTATCACTTTGCTAAATGGTTCCTCAAATGCTGGAATGGGTTTGAGAGGAACTACAGGAATGTTTTGGTTTGGCTTCCCTACCATTTGACAAGTGTGACCAACCTTGCAAAATTCTGTCACACAGTGCCAAATATGAGGCCAATAGAAATGGTTGGTTATCTTGCTGTAAGTTTTGTTGATGCCTAAATGGCCACCCATTGAAGACTCAGGAGCCAATTTCAATATCTCACTTTGATACACTTTTGGCACAACAATCTGGTGAACAACTGATCATTCCTCAGATGCAGGGACATTTGGTGGCCTCCACTTTCACATAAGCACACCATTTCCGACATAATAGCCTACAGGGACCTTATCTAGCTCTACTGGTGGTAAGACTAGCTTGAATAGAGAAGCTAATTCAGGGTGATTTTCCTGCTCTGAAATCAATTTTGATTTTAAAAGTGATGCATCTTGACAGTCAATTGAGTCTTGTTTTTCAGAATCTACCCTAGCCTAGAGATATGCTTTTGCACATCATGGTCATAGTTGTTCAAGAATGTATCTGACAAATCAACTAAGACATCTGTAGATTGTTTACAATCTTTTGGTTCCTCTTGGGCCTTTTTGGCCATAGCTCGAGTCACAGCACAGGAAGGAAAAATACCAGGAATAACCTCTTCTAATTTCTCAGTGCTAACCAAAGTGATCAGCTTAGAAGTAACCTCAGGATCAGCAACCACCTTTCCACCTGCAAGATCATTTCCCAATAACAAAGATACCCCTTTAATGGGCAAAGTGGCCCTGGTACCCACAACAACAGAACCAGTAACTAAGTCTGATACTAAGTTGGCCTTATGTAAGGGAACATTCACGCATCCTCCTTTAATACCTTGAGCAATAACACTCACCAGTAGATGTGCTTACACTCAATGGCAATACACCTTCTAAAAGTAAGGAGTAGCCCCAGTGTCTCAATATCTTAATGGGGACATGACTGGAACTACTCAGACAAAACCCTCAGACACAAAAGGTTTGACCTCTTCCCTAATAATCTCAGACTTGTCTAAACCAATATTAGACTCTGCTCTATTGGGATTTGAACACCTGTTAGATTTGCTAGATACAAAGGCGTTGGGCGTTGCCTCCTTTTCTCTTTTCTTTAAGAGCCAACAGTCAGACATAACATGCCCAGGTTTCTTACAATAATGGCACACAAGAGCAAAGGATCTGGGTTTCATATTCTTACTCATAGTCTGATTTGAGGTTTGACCCTTATCTGATTTCTTTTCTGGAGCCAAATTTTCAGATTTCCTGCCTACTTCAGGATAAGACTTTTTAGTGGAACCAAAGGATCTGTTCTTGTTAAAAGTGGACTTGTGAGTCAGCGCATAATCATCAGCATAAGCTGCTGCTTTTGCCAAATTTTCAACTTTCTGTTCATCTAAATAGGTCTTAGTGTCATCACGAACACACCTTTTGAACTCTTCAATCAAAATAACTTGCCTAAGTTTTTCAAAATGTGTACCTACTTCCCTAGAGTTACACCTCTGTCAAAGTACACTTCTTTCTCATGGGCAAATTCAACATGAGTTTGACTTTCTTGTTTACGATAATTTCTGAATTTTTGATGATATGCTTCTGGTACCAACCCGTATGCTTTCAAAATAGTATTTTTGACACAGTTATAGTCCACACATTCAGAAATTGGAAAAGTTGTATATGCCTCTTGGGCTTTCCCCTTCAAAACACTTTGTAGCAATAAAGGCCACCGGTCTGTGGGCCATTTCAAATTTTGAGCTACTCTTTCAAAGTGTTGAAAGTACTTCAAGCTGTTCTATTCGCCGTTGAGCTTCAAGCTCTTTTCGCTGTTGAGCTTGAGCTTCAAACTCTTCTTTTCATTGTTGAGCTTCAAGCTCTTCTTTATGTTTTTGAGCTTTGAGCTCTCTTTCTCTAGCTTCAAATTCGCCAATTTTTAGCTCTCTTTCATTTTCTAATTGCCTTATCTTAAGTTGCCCAGAAGATTCCATTGGCAGAGGTTTATACACTTCTAAACAACTATCAGGCAAAACGTCTTCATCAACTAACTGTTCAACAATAAACCTTTTAAGCTCATGCTTACGTGTTGACCTTTTTACCTCTAACTGTAACTCTTGTGCTACTTGTATTAACATGTCTTTGTTAAAAGTTTCTAGAACTACCATAGATGGTGACTGTACAAACTCTTTAGCACTAGCCATTTTGAGCATTGTTGACTGTAACAAATTGTTCAATCAATTCAATTTTCAAAATGTTAACTGAATAATTGGATCAAATGGTTGGAAAATGGTTGTAATCCCGGACGAGCCCCCAATTTTCCTGTTACGGTCATAGGCAAGCACGGTAGCAATTACCAGTTGCTTTTAAGTTACAACAGGAAAAGACAAAAAGTTTAACTTAACAAATTTATTTAACAACTAAAATAATGATTACAGTTAACTGGTATGCTCTTAACCATAAACACATTAATACAATAATGAAACCTATCTGACCTGACCACTGTGACTAACAGTTAAGTTTATCTGCTGTATCCAGCAATCTGTCCTGTAATCCGTCCTGTGGTCTGTCCTGTGATCTGTTCAATGTTCACTCACACACAGACATCTGTATGCTGTGATCTGTTCAATGTTCAATAACATGAAATGTCCTTGTCCTGCTATCCTTTTTATATCCAATCACACAGAATGTCTGTCTAGAGATATTCAGAGAGTTTGCACAACTGAACTGTCTGCTCCAAGATATGGACAATGTCCAGAATGCAGTAAATCCGCTCTCTGTTATAGGAATGTACAATATCGAAAAATATCCGGAGTACAGTAAATGTATGCAGTTAATTCACTCCAGTAAAAGTTCACAGCAACATAAGCACTTTATATATATTCACTTGAATATTTATATTCCAAGACACAATAACCTTTCTTATAGCCAGCAAATACTAAGTTCACTTGTGGTCAGGTGTACAGTCCTTATATATGTTCATAGAAGCATCTAGAGTTTTTTGAACTAACATGAAGTTCACATCCGTAACTAGATCAAGTGAGGAAGTTCTAGAACCTACAAGTATCTTATAGGTTTCACCCAAATCTATAAATAACATCACTGAGGTTAGCCTAGAGGGATTCCCTCCAGTCTATAAATAGATCAATAAACATCATAACACATAACACAAAAATAAATAACTCCCTTACTTCAAATGTTAACACATACATCTACACTTAGATCAAATAATGCAGACACAGTGCCCATATATGTAACAAGGGAAATACTGGTGAGCAATGAAGTTGAACACAAGACTAGATATATTATGATCAGATATGCTGCATAGCAGCAAAAAGTTAATCTGACATTGTGGCCGGAGTTGCTGTTTTGACACGAGGATACACAGTTCTAGAAATATCAGAGACATTTCCTTAAAATATAGAAAATAAAGGAGAATTTATGCAAAATATATGAATTTTTTCCTTCCCTCTAAAATATAGGAATTGGGCCTGAAATACAGGAGAATATAGGAAATATAGGAATACTTGGACACCATGATAAGCGTCCAGACAGTGTTTAAATAGAGAAAATAATGTCTAAGAGAAAGATAATGCATGTACATTGTATATATTGTCTTTAATCTTACTCACATTACACATTGCAACAAGTAGCATCCACAGTTGAAAAAAGTGTAAAATGAAGACATGTATCCATCTATACACTTGCAAACAAAGGACATTGCAACAGCTGGAGATGTCATCAGTTGTAAACCTAAAATAAAATCCAGAGTTTTTCCAAATTTTTATGGTTAGTAAATTTTGCAAAAGTGAATGTTAATTTGAAAAAATGAGGACATGTATCTATGTACACACCTTAAAACAGATCCCATTGCAACAGCTAGGGATATCTTCAATTGTAAACGAAGAAAACCCAGACCTTCTACCTATTTCTTGTTTAACAAATTTCACACAGGTGCATATTTGTTAAAGGGGTAAAGTGAGGACATGTATCCATCTACACACCTGCAAACAGGGGACATTGCAAGAATTGGGGTCCTCAATTCTAAACTTCAAATAAAACCTTGTCCCCATTTATTATTTAGCAAACTTCGCACAAGTGTATCACTTTTTGGCATCTATCTGCCTTAAAATTACAACATACATTGTGCCCCCCATTGCACAAGAAATACTTTCACATGCATTTCTGTCCTCACTTATGCTCAGTATTTGCACAATGCAGATCCCTCAGAATATTTTGACTGAACATAACTCAAAGGTATCAGTTTTCTATCTTTCTGCAGGGATTGCACCAGAATAAACCATAATATTGACGGACAGACAAATGTTGATCACATAAATCTGGTAGGCAGTTTGGTTACATGTAACCGGCTTTAAGAAATGGTTACAAATCACCTAATATTAAGAAATATTCGAGCGGGACTGCAGTGCAGTGGGGAAAGTATCTAAATACCCCAAAAACAAATAAGCACCCATTAAAGGGATGCTTAATGAAAACAAATAACTGCTGTTACTAATTTACCTGCTGTAGTAGGTACAATGCTCTCAGACATTCTGTTATGTTTGTCACTTTCTTTGTCTACTTTAACAATTTTCACAACTGATCCCATATCCACAAGTGTATCAGAGTTAGCTACTTCTGGGGATAATGTAATAGGGAATCCTGCAAAAGTAACATTTTTATAGGAGTGTATTTCTACAACTTTTCCCTCAATTTCAATCACAATCGTCCTCTACTAGACTCAGTTTTGGGTGTGGAATCCATGCTGTAAAACTATCACTATGGCCTCCGTTATATGTGTAACCTGTCATCAAGTGTATTTTCTCTTATTTTCATTACAGTCATACATTGTCTTCAGAAGGGGACTGCAGTGCAGTGGGGAAAGTGTCTAAACACCCCAAAAACAAATAAGCACCCATTAAAGGGATGCTTTATGAAATATATAACAAATTCTGTTGTTATTGTACCTGCTGTAGTAGGTACTCTGCTCTCAGACATTCTCTTATCGTTGCCACTTTCTTTGTCTACTTGAACAATTTTCACAATTGATCCCATATCCATAAGGGTATCAGAGATAGCTACTTCTGGTGGTACTGAAATAGGGAATCCTGCAAAAAGAAAAGTCTTAAGAGAGTGTATTTCAACAAGATTTTCTCTCAATTTCAATCACAATAGTCCTCAGATGTCCTCTACTAGACTCAGTTTTGGGTGTGGAATCCACCTGCTGTAGTAGGTACTCTGCTCTCAGACATTCTCTTGGGGCCACGGTGGCAGAGTGGTAACACTCTCGCCTCTCACCTCTGAGGCCGGGGTTCGATCCCCGTCATGGCCTCAAGTGGGAAAGCTGGTAGTTGCTTGCTGTTGGTCGGCAGTTTACAGTACAGAACCATAGCGAACTTAATGTACTGGTTTCCTCTGCCCTTCCAACTACCCATCGTGATATGACCTGTACAGTGTTGAAAGCGACGTAAAACCCCAAAGAAATCAAATCAGACATTCTCTTATCTTTGCCACTCTCTTTGTCTACTTTAACATTTTTCACAATTGATCCCATATCCATAAGGGTATCAGAGATAGCTACTTCTGGTGGTACTGAGGTAGGGAACCCTGCAAAAAGAAAAGTGTTATGGGAGTGTATTTCAACAAGATTTTCTCTCAATTTCAATCACAATAGTCCTCAGATATCCCCTACTAGACTGAGTTTTGGGTGTGGAGTAAGTAAGTTAAAATTATAGTGCAAAAACATTTGCATGTTATACTGCACTATTAAAAACTAATAAATACATTAACTAATATTTACAATAATAAGCAAAAGTATATATACAAATAACAACAAACAATTAACACTTGGCCAAAAAAGACCAAGAAAAACAACATTATAAGAAATGACTAGAATAAAGACTAGAGTGAAAACAACAAATAAAGAAAACAAAATGTAAATATATAAAGGAGACATGAAAATATCACAGTATAATTCATTCTAACCAAAACTAGATTAGACAAATAAATTTAACCAAGACTAGGTTAGACAAATAAATTAACACAGAGGACAAAACACAAACTAAATTAATTAAAACTTTTTCAACAGGCCACATTCTTTTAAATAATTTATAATATTAGAAACATTTTCATTAAATAACTTTTTCATTGTATCTATATCTCTGTAATATTTCATTCTTGTGTCAAGTAGGTCGATACAGTCTAATAGTATATGTTTCACTGTATCAGGACAATGACATGGAATGCACCAAAGCATATCTTCACCTGGCAACAGATAACTGTGTGTGAAATAGGTGTGTCCTATACGGGCTCGAGTTATAACTATTTCCTCCCTACGAGATAAACCTGTCCAAACATAAAAATCTCCTACTGTACGATTTATTTGGAATAGTTTGTTATCAGGACACGCATTCCATTGAGCTTGCCACTTTTGTTTAAAAACACTATTTACATTCACTTTCAAGTCTAAAACATTAAAATTCAAGGCCTGTGTGGCAAGCTCATCTGCTTTTTCATTGCCCTTTATGCCTACGTGACTTGGAACCCAACCTAAAACAATTTTCTTATTCACTGACAAACAATCATTAAAAAATTTTAAAATATCTTGAATAAAAGGATGATCACAGTTGTTGCTATCAAGAGCTTGAAGACTAGATAAAGAGTCAGAAAATATAATAAAACGATCCTCATCACAATTTTTAACTATATTAAAAGCCATTTTAAGAGCCTGTAATTCAGCTGTGAATATACTAGCATTGCCAGGAAGTCTGACCTGGGCACTGAGGCCATCAGATGTAGCAGCTGCAGCAACTCTATTTTCTGTTTTCGACCCATCAGTTTTTATAGCCCTATGGTCAGTGTAATAGCTTTTTAACTCAGCAAATAGACTTTGAAAAAGACAATCATCACCAAGATGTTTCTTTTGATGGGTGAGATAGAAGTCTATGTGAGGTTTCTGTATAGTCCAGGGTGGGTCATCCGGCAATGACATAGTCTGAATTAGATCCAGCTGAGGACAGACAGCAGACAAATCTTCCTCTACACGATGCCCAAAAGATCTTGTTGCAGATGGTTTCTTGTCATACAGATCATAATACTGGGGGTTAAAAACAACATCGTAAGCTGGATTATCAGGATTACTTCTCAATTTCCAAGCATACTGAATACATAATTTATCAAACCTTAACTACAAGGGTGGTTCATTTGACTCTACATACAAGCTTTGCATTGGAGAAGTCCTGAAGGCTCCCAGGCATATTCTTAAGCCCTGGTTTTGAATGGGTTCCAATTTCTTAAGATAAGACTTACGAGCAGAACTAAAAACAGCACAACCAGATTCCAATCTGGAACGAACAAATGAACGATAAAGTCTCATTAAAACACTTCTATCTGCTCCCCAATCCATTTTGGCAACTACTTTCAGTAGATTCATAGCTTTTTCACATTTCTGGTGAACAAAATCTATATGTGCCTTAAAATTAAGTTTTCTGTCAAAGATAACACCAAGGAACTTAGTTTGTGAAACAACAGGGATTTGTGAATTATATATTGTCAATGTTGGGTATGGATGAAGTTTTCTTTTATTACAGAAATGCATGCAAACAGTTTTGGTTTTAGAAAATTTAAAACCATTTTCATCAGCCCATTTTTCTACCTTATTCAAACACAACTGAAGTTGCCTTGCTATTGAAGCCATATTTTTAGATGTGATTGAGAAACCATCAACAAAAAAAGACTTCTCAAAGCTAGTTGGAATCACATCAGCAATACTGTTGATCTTTAAAATAAATAGGGTAACTGATAGGATACTGTCTTGAGGGACACCTATTTCTTGTTCATATATATTACTATAGGCAGATCCTAAACAAACTCTAAAAACTCTAAGTGACAGATCTCAGAATGTACCACGAGAGGACAACCTGAGGCTACGGCCAACTATAAATGTCTATTTTTCTTAGACGCTGGCCGTGATGCCTGTGGCCATCCGAGAACAGCATTCAGTCCCACATGGTAGCTATTGTAGCGCAATAAAAGTATAGTTGTTAAAGGGGTAAAGTGAGGACATGTATCCATCTACACACCTGCAAACAGGGGACATTGCAAGAATTGGGGTCCTCAATTCTAAACTTCAAATAAAACCTTGTCCCCATTTATTATTTAGCAAACTTCGCACAAGTGTATCACTTTTTGGCATCTATCTGCCTTAAAATTACAACATACATTGTGCCCCCCATTGCACAAGAAATACTTTCACATGCATTTCTGTCCTCACTTATGCTCAGTATTTGCACAATGCAGATCCCTCAGAATATTTTGACTGAACATAACTCAAAGGTATCAGTTTTCTATCTTTCTGCAGGGATTGCACCAGAATAAACCATAATATTGACGGACAGACAAATGTTGATCACATAAATCTGGTAGGCAGTTTGGTTACATGTAACCCGCTTTAAGAAATGGTTACAAATCACCTAATATTAAGAAATATTCGAGCGGGACTGCAGTGCAGTGGGGAAAGTGTCTAAACACCCCAAAAACAAATAAGCACCCATTAAAGGGATGCTTAATGAAAACAAATAACTGCTGTTACTAATTTACCTGCTGTAGTAGGTACAATGCTCTCAGACATTCTGTTATGTTTGTCACTTTCTTTGTCTACTTTAACAATTTTCACAACTGATCCCATATCCACAAGTGTATCAGAGTTAGCTACTTCTGGGGATAATGTAATAGGGAATCCTGCAAAAGTAACATTTTTATATGAGTGTATTTCTACAACTTTTCCCTCAATTTCAATCACAATCGTCCTCTACTAGACTCAGTTTTGGGTGTGGAATCCATGCTGTAAAACTATCACTATGGCCTCCGTTATATGTGTAACCTGTCATCAAGTGTATTTTCTCTTATTTTCATTACAGTCATACATTGTCTTCAGAAGGGGACTGCAGTGCAGTGGGGAAAGTGTCGAAACACCCCAAAAACAAATAAGCACCCATTAAAGGGATGCTTTATGAAATATATAACAAATTCTGTTGTTATTTTACCTGCTGTAGTAGGTACTCTGCTCTCAGACATTCTCTTATCTTTGCCACTTTCTTTGTCTACTTGAACAATTTTCACAATTGATCCCATATCCATAAGGGTATCAGAGATAGCTACTTCTGGTGGTACTGAAGTAGGGAATCCTGCAAAAAGAAAAGTCTTAAGAGAGTGTATTTCAACAAGATTTTCTCTCAATTTCAATCACAATAGTCCTCAGATGTCCTCTACTAGACTCAGTTTTGGGTGTGGAATCCACCTGCTGTAGTAGGTACTCTGCTCTCAGACATTCTCTTGGGGCCACGGTGGCAGAGTGGTAACACTCTCGCCTCTCACCTCTGAGGCCGGGGTTCGATCCCCGTCATGGCCTCAAGTGGGAAAGCTGGTAGTTGCTTGCCGTTGGTCGGCAGTTTACAGTACAGAACCATAGCGAACTTAATGTACTGGTTTCCTCTGCCCTTCCAACTACCCGTCGTGATATGACCTGTACAGTGTTGAAAGCGACGTAAAACCCCAAATAAATCAAATCAAATCAGACATTCTCTTATCTTTGCCACTCTCTTTGTCTACTTTAACATTTTTCACAATTGATCCCATATCCATAAGGGTATCAGAGATAGCTACTTCTGGTGGTACTGAAGTAGGGAATCCTGCAAAAAGAAAAGTGTTATGGGAGTGTATTTCAACAAGATTTTCTCTCAATTTCAATCACAATAGTCCTCAGATATCCCCTACTAGACTGAGTTTTGGGTGTGGAGTAAGTAAGTTAAAATTATAGTGCATAAAATTCTGGTTAAAAATTCTGAATAAACATAGGCATTCGCCCTCAAGCCTATTTTATGTAGGTCTCTGGTAACGCCATATTTCCATACCGTATCATAGGCTTTTTCTAAATCAAAAAATATAGAGACTACATGGTTGCCTTTTAAAAAGGAATCTCGAATAAAAGATTCAAGTCTAATTAATTGGTCTGTTGTAGTTCGACCTTTTCTAAAACCACTTTGATATTGTGTTAAAATATTATTTTTCTCAAGGAACCAAACTAGTCTAGTATTAATCATTCTTTCCATGGTTTTGCATAAACAGCTCGTCAGAGATATGGGATGATAATTGGACAGATTTTTTGAGTCTTTGCCTGGTTTAGGAATAGATATCACAGTGGCCTCTTTCCAGCATTCAGGGATTTCATCTGAAGCCCATATATCGTTAAATATGTCAGGTAACACCATAAGTGAGTCTCTTGGTAGATGTTTAAGCAGTTGATAATGAATTTCATCTGGACCAGTGGCTGTGTCATGAGACTTTTTCAGAGCATCACATAGTTCTCTAATGGTAAATGCTACATTGTAGTTTTCAGAGTTGTCAGTGTCAAAATCCAAGTGCTCTTTTTCAGTTTTGTCTTTATATTTTTTAAACTTTGCACGGTAATTATTGCTGCTAGAATTCTTGCTGATTTCTTGGGCCAACCTATTTGCTATGTCCACTGTTTCTGTTATTTTTGTCCCATCATTATTTTCCAGATGGTGTATTGTGGTGTTACTTTGTTTGCCACTTATTTTCCTTATCATTTCCTATCCCTTCTTTGCTGGTGTCTTTACATTTAGTTTTGATACATATTCATGCCATGATTTCCTTTTATTTTCTTTAATTATTTTATATTCATTTATGTTGTCTGATGTAGGATTTATACAGCATTTATCCATTGCATTTTGACGAGCTTTAACAGCTTTTTTGCATTCACTGTTGAACCATGGTTTGTAGCTACCAGTGGACTGTCCAGTTGACTTTGGCACACATTTTGTTGCTATGTCATTTAACTTATTTAAAAATGCAGGAAACTTTTCTGTTGAGTCAATAAAAGTATGCCTATTAATATCGAGAGAACACTGAAGTTTGAATTTTGGCCAATCAGCCTTTTTAAGATTCCAACGAGGAACATTGTCCTTAGGCATACTCTTAACTATATCAATGAAAATAGGAAAATGGTCACTACCACACTGATCTGAATGGACCTGCCATGCAAAATCAAAAAAAACAGATGCAGAACATAAAGACAAATCTATTGAGGTGAATGAACCAGTTGCAGGATGAAAGTAGGTAGGTGACTTATCATTAAGCAAACAAATATTAGAGGATTCAAGAAGATGTTCAACCTTATTACCTAAGCTATTTGATGAGGAACAACCCCCATAAATCACTATGTGCATTAAAATCTCCAATAAATAGAAAAGGTGCAGGTAACTGGTTGACTAGATTATCAAGAACACTTTGGGCAACATTAAAACGTGGTGGAATATATACATTACATACAATTAGAGTTTTATGCAGAGATACTTTTACAGCATGCCTGCAGTTCTGTATCTAACTCGAGATACATGCCTACAAGTTTTAAAATAATGATCGAAGCCTCTAATGTTTACATTATCTGTATCTTTAAAATGAGTTTCCTGCAATGCTAAAATGTAGGGTCTAAAATTGGAAATTAAATTTTTAATTTCTTCAAAGTTTGGCCTAAAGCCACGACAGTTCCACTGTAGTATACTTTTATTTTTGTTTGGTTCCATTATTTACACTTTTATTGCCACTCCGCCCTTGTGAATTTGTGATTGGGGATTCTTCGTCACTCATTTCACTGTCACTATCACTCAAAGCATCATATTTATTGTATCGTTTAATAGGGTCATTAGATCCCTTGTGTTGTTTGGTCAAATATACTTTACTTTGACTTATTTTCAATTTAATAGGGTCATTTTGAGATGCACTTGTCTGACTTGATGAACTTGTTTTAGTCACTTTAGTTAGGGGCCACGGTGGCAGAGTGGTAACACTCTCACCTCCCACCTCTGAGGCCGGGGTTCGATCCCCGTCATGGCCTTAAGTGGGAAAGCTGGTAGTTGCTTGCCGTTGGTCGGCAGATTACAGTACAGAACCCTAGCAAACTGTATGTACTGGTTTCCTCTGCCCTTCCAACTACCCGTCGTGATATGACCTGTACAGTGTTGAAAGCGACGTAAAACCCCAAATAAATAAATAAAGGTTTGGGTTCTGCAGCCGCTTGGGCATAGGTTGTCTTTACAGAACTAAATATATCCATTTGTTTTTTGGCTACTATGTATGAAATCCCTCTTTCTGCTTTATTCTTTGAATTTCTTTTTCTTCTTTCCATTTTGGACATTCTTTTTCATTTGATGCTTGGTTTCCTTGACAATTTACACATATTGCTTCATTCTTACATTCTTGAGAGTCTGTATGATCTTCTTGACCACATTTAGTGCGAACTTCATTCTTTCTGCAGTTGAATTTAGTATGACCAAACGTTTGACATTTGTAGCATCTCACAGAATTTGGGATAAATTGTGACAGCCACTCTGTAGTAACCCACCCTGATATATTTTGGTAAGGTCTGGCTCTAAAAGGTAAAAATAAATGTCCCTGTTGGTTTCCTTTGTCCATCTCTGAATACCGATATCGTGTCCAGTTTTATGACGCCTTCATCTTTAAGTCCTTCTAATATTTCCTCATCAGAACATTCTTTTATATCCGGGCATCTAATCGCCCCTTTCTTTGTGTTCAGGCTGTAGTGCGGTGATACAGTGATAGGGATAACATTTTCCATAGTCAAGTGCAATTTGGTCGTTTTCAGTAGTTTGCTACTTTGAGCTTCCTTGTCAACTTCAATTAAAATTTCTCCGTTTCTTAATTTTCTTATATTGAAAGGATCAGATCCTAAAACAGCAACAATGGCCTTGTTCATAGCAAATGACGACAGTTTAGATAATGGTCTCTCATTGTCTGTGCCTTTTATCAACAAGAAGCGTGGCCATGAACAAATCTGTACAGAATCCAAGCTCGTAGTCAAGATATCAGTTCTAGATCGTTTCCTATCAGTCAGTTGAGAGTGTTGAGTAGGCATATTAAAAATTGTTACGCGTTGCCAATGCTCTCCACCCACCCTTCGAGCCCAACAAGGGGATATAATAGTGTGGAGCTGAGCCCTGCACACTGATATCAGAGATACATTAGCAATATACTCAAAGACCACAAAAGTGAACCTTGATTGACCTCTTAAGCAGCCGCCTTCTAGATACTCCAAACAAAAGCACAAACCAAACACCAGCAGAATAGAACAATCAAGTACAACAGTATAAACCATTAGAAACAAACAATCACTAATTTGGAGTACTAGGGCTTGGCGCTACCAGCCGATTGATTAAGCCAGGCCATCTTAACTTTCCGACTGAGTGAAATTGAGGCCAAAGCTCAGTGTATTGCCTCTTGAATGCCGCAACAAAGAATTAGCTCAACAGCCAGGACCCTCTCTTATACTGACACGGATCGCAACCCACGGCAAACAGGCTGCCCCCAATTAGTCGCCTCTTACGACACGCAGGAGGATACATTGGGCCTATTCTACTTCCCCGGACCCACAGGGGGATTTAGGGTGTGGAATCCATGCTGTAAAACTATCACTATGTCCTCAGTTATATGTGTAATCTGTCATCAAGTGTATTTTCTCTTATTTTCATTTCAGTCATACGTTGTCTTCAGTATTACTCAGAAAAATCAATACTGTGTTACATTGCTACAAGTAGCATCCACAACTGTGTACATTGTTGCAAAGTGAGTCATCCAAAAGTGTAAAATGAAGACATGTATCCATCTATACACTTACAAAGGACATTGCAACAACTCATGTCCTCAGTTATAAACGTAAAGTAAAATCCAGAGCTTTTCCCCATTTTTGTGGTTAGTGAATTTTACAAAAGTGAATGTCAATTTGAAAAGTGAGGACATGTACCCAGATACACACCTTCAAATAGATCCTATTGCAACAATTGGGGACATCTTCAATTGTAAAGCAAGAAAACCCAGACCTTCTACCTATTTCTTGTTCAACAAATTTCACACAGGCCTATATTTGTTAACGGGGTAAAGTGAGGACATGTATCCATCCATACACTTGCAAACAAAGGACATTGCAACAACTGGAGACATCCTCAGTTGTAAACCTAAAATAAAATCCAGAGCTTTTCCCCATTTTTGTCATTTGTGAATTTCGCACGACTGAATGTTTAATTTGAAAAGTGAGGACATGTATCCATCTACACATCTTCAAACAAGATTGCATTGCAACAACTGGGGACATCTTTAATTGTAAACCTACAAAAAAAAACAGATCTTGTACCTATTTATTGTTTAGCAAATTTCACACAAGTGTATAGTTGTTAAAGGGGTAAAGTGAGGACATGTATCCATCTACACACCTGCAAACAGGGGGGACATTGCAAGAATTGGGGTCCTCAATTCTAAACTTTAAATAAAACCTTGTCCCCATTTATTATTTAGCACACTTCGTACAAGTGTATCACTTTTTGGCCTCAATCTGCCTTAAAAGTACAACATACATGGTGTCCCTCATTGCACAAGAAATACTTACACATTTCTGTCCTCACTTATGCTCAGTCTTGCACAACGCAGGTCTCTCAGAATATTTTCTCTGAACATTACTCAAAAATTTTCTACCTTATTGTAGGGATTGCATCAGAATAAACCATAATACTGACAGGCCGATGTTGACCACATAAATCTGATAGGCAGTTTTGTTACATGCAACCGGCTTAAAAATTGTTACAAAGCACCAAGTATTAAGAAATATTCAAAGGGGACTGCAGTCCAGTGGGGAAAATGTCTAAACACCCCGAAAACAAAAAAAACACCCATTAAAGGGATGCTTTATGAAATATATAACAAATTCTGTTGCTAATTTACCTGCTGTAGTAGGTACTCTGCTCTCAGACATTCTCTTTGCCACTTTCTTTCTCTACTTTAACAATTTTCACAATTGATCCCATATCCATAAGGGTATCAGAGATAGCTACTTCTGGTGGTACTGAAATAGGGAATCCTGCAAAAAGAAAAGTCTTAAGAGAGTGTATTTCAACAAGATTTTCTCTCAATTTCAATCACAATAGTCCTCAGATGTCCTCTACTAGACTCAGTTTTGGGTGTGGAATCCACCTGCTGTAGTAGGTACTCTGCTCTCAGACATTCTCTTGGGGCCACGGTGGCAGAGTGGTAACACTCTCGCCTCTCACCTCTGAGGCCGGGGTTCGATCCCCGTCATGGCCTCAAGTGGGAAAGCTGGTAGTTGCTTGCCGTTGGTCGGCAGTTTACAGTACAGAACCATAGCGAACTTAATGTACTGGTTTCCTCTGCCCTTCCAACTACCCGTCGTGATATGACCTGTACAGTGTTGAAAGCGACGTAAAACCCCAAATAAATCAAATCAAATCAGACATTCTCTTATCTTTGCCACTCTCTTTGTCTACTTTAACATTTTTCACAATTGATCCCATATCCATAAGGGTATCAGAGATAGCTACTTCTGGTGGTACTGAAGTAGGGAATCCTGCAAAAAGAAAAGTCTCATGGGAGTGTATTTCAACAAGATTTTCTCTCAATTTCAATCACAATGTTGTCAGTTGTAAACCTAAAATAAAATCCCGAGCTTTTCCTCATTTTTATGGTTAGTGAATTTTACAAAAGTGAATGTTAATTTGAAAAATGAGGACATGTATCCATGTACACACCTTCAAACAGATCCCATTGCAACAACTGGGGACATCTTCAATTGTAAACGAAGAAAACCCAGCCCAATGGTGGGAATTCTCATAAATTTTTGCCACCGCACATGAGATTAATGACAGCCTTGAGAAGTCCTTAATACATATTATACTTGATAAACTAGAAATAAAAAATGACCTTACCTGTAGCATCTTGAGAGGTAAACCTATACCTAGACCCTGGGATTAGACTCCTGAATATTTGGCTGTAGCAGATGTGCCCCCCCCCTCCTTCTTTTCTTTCCGAGGATGACTGGTCTAAGGGGAAGGGTCTAGGACTTGTGCTGCCACCACTGGTCCCAGATACATATTGTTGTTGTTCTCTGACCAAGTAAGGTCTTTTAGGTAAACACTTTGAGAACCTTCTCTTGCTAGTTGGCTTTTGGCTATGAAGTCAGAAGAAGGGAACAAGGCAACCTTTTCCCATTGGCCTAGATTCGATACTTTGTTTGCAAGCCAAGCATGGATTTCGCTGCGGCGCTTGCCGGAGGCCAAAGGTAACAAGAAAGCAGTCTTGAGGGTAAGATGTTTGAGGTCTTTCCTAGGCTCAAAGGGTGCTTTTGTGAGCTCGTTGAGAACAACAGAAAGGTTCCACTTTGGAATATTCCTGGAACTTTTGGACGATCCCTGTAAAACTGGAGAGTAACCTGTGAAGGTCTGAACTTTGTGCAATATGGTGGCCCGCTGGGCCCAAAGTGTCAACAATGGCCATCCTATAACCATCAATGGTCGAAGGGTGCCTGTTTAGATCTTAGTACAGGTACATGAAAAAATCTGAGATTTGTTTCACAGATGGAGTGGAGAAATCCACCGAATTTTCTCTGCACCATTTCTCAAATGGCCCAGTTTGACTTCTAGATGGTCCTTGTTGATGACCGCTGAGGTGCAGCAATTCCCTCTACCACCTCCACAGAGAAGCCTTGTTCTTGGAGCTGTCCACTCCTAGACACCAGGCGTGGAGGTTGAGATGTTGAGTGTTGCTGTGAAACACATAATTGTGGCACTGTTTGAGAAGAGTTGTTGACACAGGAAGTTGCAGTGGGATCTCTGTTGAGAGCTGCACTAGGTCCCAAAACCAGGGCATCCCTGACCAGCCTGGGGCTATTACAATGATCAGGCAATGGCATTGCCTGATTTTTTTTGATCACCCGGTGAAGGAGAGCCGTCGGAGGGTAAGCATAACCAGTGAAACCCGTCCAGTTTATGTTCAGAGCATCTATGTCCCAAGCATTTGGGTCTTGGACTGGAGACACGTACAGTTCAAGTTTGTGATTCAGATGAGTGGCAAATAGATCTACATGAGGAGTGAACCACTTTTGACAGATCTGTTTGAACACCTGCGGATGCAGTGACCATTCTGTTGACTGAACTTGGTTCGACCAGGACAGAAGGTCAGCCATCAAATTCAGACACCCTTGAATGTGTCTGGCTTTCAATGTTATGTGATAGTGAGAGCACTATGTCATGATCTTCCACAGGAGTGCGCACATCTCTGCTGAGTGAGTTTCTCCTTGTTTGTTTATGTAAGCTACCACTATTGAGTTGTCAGTTGCAACTAGCACTGTTTGGTTCTGACACTGGTCCTTGAAACTTCGAAGGTCCAGGGAGACCACCTTCAACTCTAGAACATTTATGTGTAGCCTTTTTTTTCCACACCTGACCACAGACCCTTTGTAGAACTTTGATCTAAGTGAGCGCCCCAACCTTCGTTTGAGGCGTCTGTAAAGAGTTGGATGTTGTGGTCTTTGGGATGAAGGTCTGCACCTCTCATCACATTTGAGGGGGTTCTGCCACCATGTACATGTGCAGAAATCATTTCTGTCCAAGGAAGGAGACTATCCAGCGACTGAGGATATCTCCAGTGCTCCTTGAGATGAAACTGAAAGGGCCTCATGTGAAGGCGTCCCTCCAGGACCATTTTCTCTGTTGAGGCAAGCAACCCAATTAGTGACATCATACATCTTGCAGTCAAAACATGTTTTGACTTGAGACGTAGGATCAAATCCTGACGTTTGAGCCATCTCTCTTGAGTGGGTTTTACAAGGGCTGAATCTAGATGATATTCGTAGCCCACGAACAAAAACACCTGAGTAGGATTCAGTTCTGATTTTTCCTGATTTATTATCCACCCCAAGGACTGGGTTAAGTCTACACTGCCTGAGTGTTCAGTTAGGCTTCCTCCTGAGAGTGGGACCTGATCAGCCAGTCCAGGTATTGGTGAAGTCTTAGTCCTCTGTAGAGGGCCATTAGTTTCACCTACTTTACAATCATTGTAAAGACCTGGTGAGCTGTGGCTAGTCCGAAAGGGAGGGAGGTGAACTGGAACACATGCGACCTGTTTTAAAACAAGGTATTTCCTTGAGTTTGGGTGGATGGGGATGTGAAGGGAAGCGTCTGACAGGTCTATCAATGATACCCATTCCCCTGGAATCAGGGAGGTCCTGATGGACTCTGGAGTTTCCATTTTGAAATTTTCTACGTGTAGAAAAGTGTTTAGCCTGCTTAGGTCTATGACTGGCCTCCACCTTTGGTGAGGCTTGGGGACTAGAAACAGGCGACTGTAAAACCCGAGAGATTTTACATTTTCTACCCTTTCGATTGCGTTCTTTGACAAAAGAGACTGGATACAAGTGGCCAGAGCTTGGTGTTTTTGAAGGGCCTTGTATTCTAACTGAATCAGAGGGAATCTGACGACACTTGGTTTTGAAATAAATGGCAGTACGTAGCCATTGGTGATAATGTTTAACATGTTGGATGAACATTTGTTTGTTTGCCAGTCTCTTCTGAAAGAACAGAGGCGACCTCCTACTGGTGGACTGATGGAGGCTTTGAAGGAGTCATTGGGGGGAGGGGTTACCATGCCCTTGTCCCCTATTATGGGGTTGAAAACCACCCCTGGAGCCTCTGAACTTCGGTTTCCCCCTACCTGAGGAAAACCATTGGTTACTGCTTTGAGAGGAGATGCCCCCATAGGGGCGTTTCCTGTAGGAGCCTCTTTTCTTGTTGTGGGAACCACGAAAGAGCTTATAGGGTCCGAAACCCTGAGAGTCTTTAGAGGTGCCTATTTTTAGGAGGAAGTCTTCTCCCTCCTTTACAAATTGAGACTTGAACAAGGAGGAATGATAAAAGGGCGAGTTTCTGAGTTCTTGGCATCTCGTTTCCGCTAGTTGTGGTTGTAAAAGGGTCATTTTGGCTTCGCGCGTTAGCAAGCTGGTGTTACCCATAGTATATAACTCCTCTGGAGTATATGGGCCAAGGATTTGCTAAGGCATGTGAGAGCTCTGTGTTGAATAAGAACAGTCTTATTCCATATATCTAAGTATTCACAGGCTTGTCCATATCCACATTTGGCTGCTTTCTCAGGATTGGCACCTTTCTGGATCTGAGATTTAACTCAGAAGGTTGGCTTCAGACTATGTTGGTACTTCTCAAGAGTGGCATTGCAAGAAGATAAAGTTGTGGCAAAGGCAGCAGTAAAGTTGAGAGTGGATATGTTTTGCCCAGCTTGGTGTTCCAATTCCTTAAGAATTGGTAGGGGAACCTTGCCCATAGGAGCCCCAGGGGGCTTAGGAGTAATACAGTTTTTTGCAAAATCCGTATTCAACTCCTGTATTTTCTCCTCATAACAGGGCTACCCCTCCTTGTACCACTTTGCAGTGGAAGGTGGAGGTTTGATGTATTTATCCTCAGATAATTTAGCAGCCTGTAAATCATGCTGAAATTTATTGCATCTTTGATAACTAAGCTGAGGGGGAGCATAGAGGAAGGACCTCTTGGTCTGAGCTCCTGACGACCTTTCTCATCGTCCAGACCCATAACTGAAGTTGAGGACCTAGGCATGGACTCCCTGTGGTCAGGGAGGGAAAAAATGCGCCTGAAAGTGTCCACTTCTTCAGCATATTGGGAGGGAACATCCGACAGAGCTACTTCCCTATAAAAAGGGGGGTATGGATCATGTTGAAGTTGGTCTTGATCAGAGATAGCCGCCGAAGGCTGAGCCCCAGAGGGCTTTAATTAGACCTGTGTCTGGATACAGAGAACTGATCCTCCTGTGAGGAAGATGACACGTATCTGGACCTAACCTTATGTTTACTCTTGTCAGCATATTTTTTGGATTTAGAAAATGAAATCCGAGGTTCATCGGATTCATCATTGTATTGATCCAAGGCAGACCTCGGTTCAAATTTGCTTCAATTTTCTGCTTTAAGGCAGTACCTGGGGTGGGTGGGACAGTTTTTGCAAGCGTTTTGAGAGACAATGAACTGAAGGGTAGGGGCTGGGGACGCCAGGTAAATAAGTTGTCTGCAGCACTCTCAAGGTCTGCATTAGAACCAGTAAAAGAATCCCTGTTGCCATCACCCAAGAGGTCGAGTTCATCATCTTTTCAACTAGTAGTGTCCTTCTTTTGTTTCTTTATATAGCTTTTCCTGTGTTGAATTTTATTCATCTCTGAAAGATGCACAGATATTACAGGGCGCCTCGAAAGTGACACAGGGGTCATGACACTTACTAGATCTCTGTTTGTCTTTATTCATTTGGTGGGTAGGCATTTTGAGACGCAATAAAAGATGTAGATTGAAAAAGCCTGTACCGAGGAAAACTCAAAAACACCAAAAATATGAAAAATGCTTATCCTATCGAAACGGAACTTTCACAAAATAAACTATGATATATACCGGTATTACATAAAATCACCAAAAATTAACACCCAATAATGCGTATGTACTGAGAAATAGATGAAAATGTCTGTGTAAGTGACAGATCTCAGAATGTACCACGAGAGGACAACCTGAGGCTACGGCCAACTATAAATGTCTATTTTTCTTAGACGCTGGCCGTGATGCCTGTGGCCATCCGAGAACAGCATTCAGTCCCACATGGTAGCTATTGTAGCGCAATAAAAGTATAGTTGTTAAAGGGGTAAAGTGAGGACATGTATCCATCTACACACCTGCAAACAGGGGACATTGCAAGAATCAGGGTCCTCAATTCTAAACTTCAAATAAAACCTTGTCCCCATTTATTATTTAGCAAACTTCGCACAAGTGTATCACTTTTTGGCCTCCATCTGCTTTAAAAGTACAACATACATGGTGTCCCCCATTGCACAAAAAATACTTTCACACACATTTTTGTCCTCACTTGTTGTAGGGATTGCATCAGAATAAACCATAATATTGACAGACAGACTGATGTTGACCACATAAATCTGATAGGCAGTTTCGTTACATGCAACTGGCTTAAAAATCGTTACAAAGCACAAAGTATTAAGAAATATTCGAAGGGGACTGCATTGCAGTGGGGAAAGTGTCTAAACACCCCAAAACAAATAAGCACCCAAAAAAGGGATGCTTTATGAAATATATAACAAATTCTGTTGTTATTTTACCTGCTGTAGTAGGTACTCTGCTCTCAGACATTCTCTTATCTTTGTTACTTTCTTTCTCTACTTTAACAATTTTCACAATTGATCCCATATCCATAAGGGTATCAGAGTCTGTATTTTAACCCTTTATGACCTGAGTTGTCAGTTGCATGGATAGATCTTGTTCCCTTGTTGGGATGCTGAAGGTATGGTGTTACTTTAATCAGAAGCAGGGGTTTAGTAATACCCAAAAGTCAAGGTCATGTAGAATTTCTAGAAGCAAAACAGAGAGCTGCCAAAAACGGACTTAATTATCAGCAAAATAAGTGAATCTCTCATTTCAAAAGTGTGCTAAAAATGGTCACAAATAATTGTTTTATAATATAATAAAGATATATACTTACATTATTTTTCTTCATGTTGTATTTAGCCAAAATATGATATTAATATTAAATTATGTCTGCTTGTTTTGATGTTGTAGCACCTCACTACCGTATGTGAAACAAACGAACCACAAATTAAAATAGACCGGAAATTGGAGTGACCAGATTTTGGAGTATGGGCCATAATGGAATTTTACCAATGGAGTTTTTACCCCACAGCACTTAAGGGCTGTCGGGGTATTGTTTTCATCCATGGTGTCCAGATGTGCGGGCGGGTGGGCGGGCGGCGGGAAAAAGTTTGTCCGGGCTGTATCTCAGAAACTGTAAGGTGTAGGAAGTTGATACTTGGTAGGGACATTGGTTAGGGGGTGTAGGTGTGCAACGTCGTGGTCTGACCTTGATTTGACCTTTGCCTTGCCGTAGTGACCTTGAGTTTGAAAATCTTGTCCAGGCTATATCTCGGAAACTGTAAGGTGTAGGAAGTTGATACTTGGTAGGGACATTGGTTAGGGGGTGTAGCTGTGCAACGTCATGGTCTGACCTTGATTTGACCTTTGACCTTGCCGTAGTGACCTTGACCTATAAAATCTTGTCCGGGCTATATCTCGGAACCTGTAAGGTGTAAGAAATTGATACTTGGTAGGGACATTGGTTAGGGGGTGTAGGTGTGTAACGTCATGGTCTGACATTGATTTAACCTTTGACCTTGCCATAGTGACCTTGACCTATAAAATCTTGTCCGGGCTATATCTCGGAAAGTGTAAGGTGTAGGAATTTGATATTTGGTAGGGACATTGGTTAGGGGGTGTAGGTGTGCAACGTCATGATGTGACCTTGATTTGACCTTTGACCTTGCCGTAGTGACCTTGACCTATAAAATCTTGTCCGGGCTATATCTCAGAACCCGTAAGATGTAGGAAGTTAATACTTGGTAGGGACATTGGTTAGGGGGTGTAGTTGTGCAGCGTCATGGTCTGATCTTGATTTGACCTTTGACCTTGCCGCAGTGACCTTGACCTATAAAATCTTGTCCGGGCTATGTCTCGGAAACTGTAAGGTGTAGGAAGTTGATGCTTAGTAGGGACATTGGTTAGGGGGTGTAGGTGTGCAACATCATGGTCTGACCTCGATTTGACCTTACCGTAGTGACCTTGACCTATAAAATCTTGTCCGGGCTATATCTCGGAAACTGTAAGGTGTAGGAAGTTGATATTTGGTAGAGACATTGGTTAGGGGCTGTAGGTGTGCAGCATCATGTTGTGACCTTGATTTGACCTTTGACCTTGTCGTAGTGACCTTGACCTATAAAATCTTGTCCGGGCTATATCTCAGAAACTGTAAGGTGTAGGAAGTTGATACTTAGTAGTGATATTGGTTAGGGGGTGTAGGTGTGCAACGTCATGGTCTGACCTCGATTTGACCTTTGACCTTGCCGCAGTGACCTTGACCTATAAAATCTTGTCCGGACTATATCTTGGAAACTATTAAGTTGTAGGAAGTTGATATTTGGTAGAGACATTGGTTAGGGGCTGTAGGTGTGCAGCATCATGGTGTGACCTTGATTTGACCTTGTCGTAGTGACCTTGACCTTTAAAATCTTGTTGCACCTTTGCGTCTGTCTTTTGATGCAGATTAAGCACTGTTAAAGTCATATTAGAATTTATTAAGAATTTTACTTTCATAACTTCCCATTGTAAGAGATAGAATGTCATCAAGTGAGCCACAGATTTTGCTCCAACACCACACATAAGCATTCATTAAATGTATTACCACTTCTGTATGCATGGTAATATTCAAAACATCTAAACCATAATTCGGCCATGCAGATGTAGATAAAGAGTGTTGAATTTTAGTGTACTGATTAATGCTGTCATTTTGTTATTGAATTATCTTGTTTTAATACTTCATTTTTATATGCATTATCTTTCTTTTAAACATTATTTCTTCATTTAAACATTGTTTGGACCTTTATATAACTAACAGTGCTCTGAAAGTATCCTGAACTTTGTAATGGTACAGTACTTCTATATCTCATGGTGTTGAAAATATTTCCCTAGGCTGTGGGGTACGGGCATCTCTGATGCTATTTTACCTAATGATGCCTGACTTTGTGGTTTATATTGACCAGTGTCCAGTGACCCTGAGAAGGATGAGCTGAAGAAGAAGGTGGAGGCGCTAGAAGAGGCCAATGTGTGTAAGATCTGTATGGACAAGCAGGCTGCGGTAGTGTTCCTAGACTGCGGACACTTGGTGTGCTGTGAAAACTGTGCCAACCTGGTGAGAATGTGCCCCGCGTGTAGGGGAGTCATATCCAAGAGGGTGAAAGTCTTCAAAATGTGAACAGGGGAAGTATTCAAATTGTGAACAGAGGAAGTATTCAAAATGTGAAATAAAGCGAGAAATTGTTCAAAATGTAAACTGAGTGAAGTTATTCACAGTGTGTAACAAGAAATATGTAAGAAAAGTTCCCAGTCTGTTGAAATATTGAAAACTGTACTGTGTACAGGGGTGTCATGACTCTGATGGTTCAGGTCTTCAAAATGTGACTAATAGATGTTGAAAGGGTTTAAAATGTGAAAATGAGTGTAAAGGAGGGTGAAAAGATTCCAAATATAAATTGAAGAGTATGTAAGAAAGTACTCAAACGGGAAAGGTATTCAACACTAGACATTAACGAGGAAATGTGTAAGCTAGGAAAAAGTATTCAAAACTGTCCTTGTGGGAAGGTCACAGGTAAGTGTGACACTCGCCTCAAAATGTAACGTCAGAGAGTAAAAAAGTATTCAAAAGATGGAAAAAAAATATATTCAAATTCTGAAAAAGAAGTTTTCAACAATTGAAAAGAGAATGAGAGCATTCAGGATGTCAAAAAAATGCGCAATGCATGAAACCAGCATAGATGATAAATGTGCATGCCTCAAAAATGTGCGTGTTTACTAGTGATAGAACAATTGTCTACAGACATTGAGTGGTTGGTCGAAGTTCACATTAGTAGCAATGATTGATAGGGAAGTAGTTCACATCGATTGATCATTATTACTGATAATTTCATAAAATTTAGTTACCCTTCCTTATGTATTTCAATGGGGCCATGGTGGCAGAGTGGTAACACTCTCGCCTCCCACCTCTGAGGCCGGGGTTCGATTCCCGGCATGGCCTCAAGTGGGAAAGCTGGTAGTTGCTTGCCGTTGGTCGGCAGTTTACAGTACAGAACCCTAACGAACTGTATGTACTGGTTTCCTCTGCCCTTCCAACTACCCGTCGTGATATGACCTGTACAGTGTTGAAAGCGACGTAAAACCCCAAATTAAATAAATTTTTTAAAAAAATATTTTTGGCAGTTTCCTTTAATAAAGTGACAGATTTGTCACGAATTCTGGGCTTGTTCAACATATTTACAGGAAGTGATTGTTTTTGGTAGACTTTAAACGTCTGATTACCATTATTCCTACCGGATCGACATGCACTTCATCAACAATGGAGTAAAAGAATTGTTTATGGCTCAATCATCGGTCGGAAAATGGACGATTAATCAACATTGCAAACTGGAGGCGATTCCCAACACTAGTGTTCACAGTATGCACAAGTATTTCAACTGTGATGATAGCCAAGCAGTTTAAAGCCAGAGCTATTCCAAGACTAGCCATTACTTGTGCCACAGACACACTGAAATGGGTGTTTCAGTGCTTAGTGGTAGGTCCGTGCCACTGATATCTCAGTATCGAGGCCATTTCAGTAGAATACTGTGACAACACTTTACAACTGGCATCTCAATTTTCAGCATGTGTAATTTTAGCAGGTGGCACAGTGGTAACACATTCGCCTCCCACCTCTTAGGTCGGAGGTTCAAACCCTTTATTCTATGTGGGAAAGTTAGTAGTTACTTACCGATGGTTGGCAGTTTACAGAACCTTAACGAACTGTATGTGCTGGTTTCCTGTACCCATAAAACTACCCATTGTGATATGACTGTACAGTGTTGAAGGTGACATTAAAACCCAAATAAATAAATAAATAAAATTTTAGCATTACCTAACTATTTTATATGAACCGTAAATCTGAAGTTAAATGATAAACTTTTGAGAAAGGAACGGCCACGTTTTGTTTTCATGAGATTTACTGTCAGTTACTGATCGTATCATAATGTACATATACTAAAATACATCTTTTTGGGGATTCTTGAATTGAAAAATATGCTCCCGACCTTTCCCTAAATCACACAAAAAGAGTTGTGCGACATGTAATTTCAGAAAAATGGCTGCTTTGATACGAATCTTTGGCAAAAAAAAAGGAAAAATGTGGGAAATATCAGAATTTGCCAGTGTGATGTGTTTTGTATCATTAAATAGCTATCTTCCTCCAAATATTTCTGAATTATGCAGTTTGAGCTCAAACATCTTTCCGGTTATGCATAATAGGCAAGTCCCTAAACTCACTTCTATGTTATGTCACTGGCTGTATGGCACAAATTGGATCAAAGTATTCCAAAAATTCCAAGCAGCTGCAAGTGGTAGTAATATCAAAGCTAGATTAGTAGAGTATACTTTCCTTTGGCAGTAGTTGGCTGACAACATCTCCACTGGCTTCCAGTAGAACAAAGAATCAGTGCAGTGAGTCACTCAATGTTTTCAAAGCTTATCATGGACTTTGCCCTGATTATCTCAAAGAACTGATTGCATACAAGTAACATCTGCCCACAGAAGTCAGATACCCAATATCTAAAAAAAAAATAATTGACTGTAGTGCTGGGACGAGTTGACGGTAACTCGAGTCGTAACTCGGTGGGCGCTATTTGGGGATAACATCGAGTTACACAATATAAACTCGAGTTTTCACAAAATAAAAATGATATACTTACCTTGTCTCAAAGGGACATTTTTGGAACTGATCAAACCATCAAAACTTAAAACTCAATAATTAATGGCCATTTTAATATTAACCTTAGCTGCGTGGCTGTTCCATGACGTGCACATACATACCTGTATACTTTAAATGGCAAAAAAATATTTTTTGTTGCAATAAAAAGGTACTTAACACAACTGGTAATAATATTTGGATTTTTCTTTTTTTATTTTTGTATATTTACTCGAGTTCAACTCGTTTCTAGCAAATGATCCTCGATCTGCAAAAATCGCCAACGATCCCAGCACTAATTGACTGGAAGCGACTAAAAGAAGTTTACTTAGTGTGGCAAAACCCATCTTGAATGAAGCAATAGTTTTAACTGATAAAACTGTACATCATTTTAATATATCTTAACCCCATGTTGATTAGTAACTTTTATAATTTCATCAAAAATGTATTATTTATGCTTATAATTTTGTAGTTTGGGCCAACTTTCTTTTGTTATAATTATTTCTTTATACTAGCACAGCTTTTGAATAGTTTTCCCACAAAAATCTACCTGAATGGTTGATTGGGGTGTAGGTTGGCTTTCAGTTCCTGTATAGGTCCTGTCACAAGGACTAGTAGGACTTGATCTAGATACTGCCTAGAAAAACCATGAGCAGCTATTAGACCACAAGTAACACTCCCACTTCAGGCTGGGCCAGGATTCAAACCCACGATCTTAGAGCCGAGAGGCAGATATCTTGGCGACGTCTTTGCCCACACCTATCCTATCACGTCCTATTTCTTTCAGTTTATGTGGTTTGTCTTCACAATAAATAAGCCAGATTATGTTGTCAAATTTGGTAGTGTTAATATGTATTAACACATTGATTTTGAATTTGACAAAAATTAAGCAATAGTATTCTTTTAAATGTAGAAGAAATTTTCATGCATACGTATGACCTTCATTAATATGTAGGTAGAAGGACTCTTGCTTTAGTTTACCTTTTTTAACTAACTCGTATGCTCCATAGTGCTTTAAGTCCTGTATTATAAGGAGATATTGCCCCAAGTATAAACGTAAAGTACAATATACAGTAAACTACAATGTAGAACTTACCAGCCATAGAAATAGTTGTTCATGTAATCTGGATCAGGAAAAGTAATTTGTGCTTTCAAGCATATGAATGTTTCGCATGTCGTTGGGACTGCCACAAGTTGTCTGGTCCCTGTCGCCTCTTTTTGGGGCAAAGAAGGGTCCTTTATTGCCCACCATTTTATTCTCCCACCACCTGCCTTCTGGTCAGCCATTTAAGGGGTCAGTATGTTTCTTTAAGTGCCAGTTAAACAAGAGTACTTGCACTCCCCGTTATCATTATATTTATTTGGTACTGGGGCACTTTCTAACAACCCTAGTTGTTATCAATTATATTGTGGCTTTCAGCCAAAAACTCAGGGCCTCAAAAAAGTGCTGGTATTGTTTGCCAATATTTCCTGATTGATTAATAGTGGTTCTGGGCCGGGATTCACAAAAGGTCTTAACTTTAGGCAATTTTTTTGCTTAGACAAATCTTAAAGTTATGACTTTTGTCTTAGCTAAGATTTCTCTTAAATTGGGATTCACAAAAAGTGCTTAGCAAAATCTTAGCTGAGACAAAATTTGTGCAAAAAGTCTTAACTATTTTGAATTCAAATTAACAAATTTTAGTAAAACCAAAACATTTTTCATCCATAAATACACCAAACATTCTCCTTAAAATTATAAAACAGATTTGTTACTTTTTTTTGTAAAATTATGTAAAAATAGTAATATTTGTGTTTTATTTTGAGTCAGCCATTTTTATGACAATATTTTTACCACAAGGAGGTAAAATGTGGAAATTTATAGGTAATTAACTGATGTAAATTTCTATTACAATCCACAGAAATTACTTCTACAGGAAGTATAGATCCCCATAGTATATATGTTGTTTTCATAACAAAGGGTAAAATGTAAATACATGCAATGGAATATTTTAAAAATGACTTAAGTCTGCCCTGCAGTGGTCTTAAAGTTATGACAAAATCTAAGACAAATTTTTGTCTAAGACCTTTTGTGAATCCCATTTTGTCTAAGCAAAAAAAGTCTTAACTTTATGACAAAATTCTTGCACAGTTAAGACTTTTCTCTTAAAGTTATGACAATTTTTTGCTTAAGACCTTTTGTGAATCCCGGCACAGTATTTCAGTATCGATATTGAGATTGTCAGAGAGCAATTCTCTCAACAACAAAAAAAGTTGTGAAATTCATAAACAGATAAACAATATAAACCAATCTGAAGTTGTGCATTACATAATCTGTTTGAGGATATAATTTTTTTTAATTTTTGCTGCGATGCTTCTAGAAATTTACGATTATTCAATTTTTTTGCCACAAAATTACAAATGACAAATTAAACATGAATTCAGTTCTTAAGTGACAAATTTGATGACGTGAGATGATATGTGAATATTGATCAATGTGGAAAGCCAAACAGAAGTTTGATGTTGAACAGCACTATATTAAAAGAATAGTTTGAACAATAAGTTCTAGTATAGTAATCCATGCGACCTTGTATTCTGACTCTTGTGAACAGTGCTTTCTGTGATATGTATTTAGTATACTAAATGTATGTTATTTTACATGTACATTATTTTATGTGTCAGTGTTGAAAAGTTTTTATATGTGAAAAGATATATTTTTCAATTAAAATATGCATCGACAGAAGGGTTAAGATCAGCTACATATATGATTGAGTATTTGAGTAATTTATTATAATCACTCTTTCAAAATCTTTGTAATAATTATTGTAACTGCAAATTGTACACTGTAATTGAATGTCTTAGAAATCATTTACACTAACCTTCTAGAAGGTTTGCATGGGGGGTAATCTAATCTACTGATTAGTGTGCCGAGTTCACCCGTGTAAGTAAAACAAAAGAATTGGCAATAGCGTTAGTGTAGGGGCATTCTGGGTCAGTAATCTGGGTCGTGGGTATGAATGAGGAAAAGAGACAAAGTGAGGAAACTTCAGTTAAATGGTCAGTCCTAAGATGTTTCCTAAAGGAAAACGCTAGGAGACTTAAGTTTTCTCTCGGGTGATAAGGCAATATCCACGATCCAAGATTGCTGTCTTGAAACTTGGCACATAACAAATTGATGTGCACAGTACAAAAACTTCCTGAATGTACAAAAATATGTCATAAATGAAGATATGGATATTATAAGAGTATTATATCATTCATTTTCACAAGTGATCTATTTTTCGTGTATGTCTAATGGGGAAGGTTTTAATTTTATCACCCACCATTTTGTATGAATAATAAGTAAAATAGGTTCATAGTTACCAGAAGAAAACAAAAAAAAAAAATAGTTGTGAAACCAGTGGCATCAATATAAAAACTTCAACTTTTAACATGAGATTACTCTGCCATTTCTGCATAAATATAAAAAACACAAAACAAGCAGAAACTGTACACAGCCACCTTCCTAATGGTGTATACAACAGATTGCTTGCTTATGTAATCAGTGAAATATTGACGAAAAAGCAATACTTGTTGGCACATATGCAACACTATGCATGATAAAGTGGCGCCAATGGAAGTGAAACTGTAGTATAAAGAAATATATTCCAGTCTGTAGGTCACTGTGTTCAGGCAAAATATGGCTCGTGAATATTAGTAAAAATCATCATCTTATCTTTGATCATGATCAATTAAAGATTAAATTGATTATTTACATGTGTTTGTGCCAATTCAAGGCACTTGCATAATTATGACCAATAGCAGTGTATATTACTTGATTCGTTCAGATAATAGTGGTTCTGTACAGTATTCACTATAAATAATACAGTTTAATACAAAATCTGTGGTTTTGTTTAGTGCTCCCGTGAGCCGTCAAAGTAACGACTCAAGTTTCAAGCATCATTGACAAGTCAACACAAGTCCATCTCGAGTCAATTTTAAAACACCCGAACCTTAAATATATATATGTATTAGTATGCTTCCTTTCATAATAAAATACCATTTTCAAAAAATAACTATCATATTTTATTTGCAAAATAAGTATCAACATCCCCGCAATACATTGATAAATAAAACAGACGTTTTGATTGGTTGTTTTATCAGGTAATGTGTATGGAGAGAAATGATTGGCTTGGAGTTGTAATACGTAAACATGAAGGAAATTATTAAGTAAAAGAGCCGAATTGTTCTCTTATTGCATCTTTGTACAGTGGCAAGTGGGTTTTTTATATTTTTTGCAGTATTTTAAAGGAACTTGAGTTTGCAATAAGACAAACTCATGTTCAAAAGTTGATCAAAAATAATGTGACAATGTGAGTTGGCGAGTTGTCATGAGAGCACTAAGTTTGGTACCTTATTTCTAAAATACTGAATAATTGTGAAATATCCGGTTTCCAAACATTTCAGGGATAAAATGTCTGGTCTTTGAGTATAGAGATCATTAAAAAATAACACATTAAGGGTTCATAAATCCCCCCCTCCCCCTGCACAAGGGTGCAATTTGCCCTTGTTAGACAATGAAGCAGTCTTTGTTGGCTTGTATTACAATGACTCAACAACGTTGTTAGATTTATTTATTTATATGCACAATTATTATATTGTTATATATATGTGGATAGTGTATTTTTAGCTGCTGTAGGTGTACGCATTGGTAAAGCAGTGTTTTATCAATGGAATTTTCTTGGTAATATCCTTGTATTTGATCGTGTGTGACCTCAATTTCTCTTACAATTACCTTCATAACAGAAACAAGATTAAGGCCTGGTTGGGGCTCATTCATGATAGCCTCATAGTCTGCAGGAAATCTCACAAAATCTATTGATGCCGTGAAGAAGAGATCAAATACTTAGAATATCTGTGTAGACCAACGGATAAAACACCAGACTGAGAATATTTTTTTGTTTTGAGATCACGTTAATGCTTCCAAATTGAATAGTAACTCGGATTTTTATGTCGTCACTCTGTGGCGTCAGCGTGAACAACTTCTCCTCCAAAACTACAAGGCCTAGAGACATGCTGTTTTTTTTAAAAGATACCTTATTTATCGAGGATGAAAATTTGTTCAAGGCATGCAAATCTGTGTGTTCATCTGTTTGCTAGAGACATTACAAGGGGGGTACCCCCACCAAAAGTGTGAAAATTTCAACTTTTTATCACAATTTTCTCAGTGACTATTGCAGGGATTTCTCTCATATCTTGCATATATGTACTAGGCCAGAGGTAGATTCTCTTGTGTGAGTATGAGACCTGGATCTGTCTTAATAAAGACAAATATTAATAAATATTTTTAATAATTTTTAATGCATTAAAATTTATGAAATCATGCACTATATCACTTATAACTTGAAAAGTGTCGCATTTAGAGCATTTTGTTAAAATATGTTATTCAGCTACTTTTTCCATAGCTACAACATGGTGAGTAACTTGGGTGTCTGTCTCAATAACTAAGTGAGTAATAGCTACTTTTGGGCTTTTCAGTAACTTCCATCATGAGTAAAATCACTTGTAACTTGAAAACTATTGCATTTAGAAAATTTCGTATAAATATGTTATTCAGTTACTTTTGGGTCAGCTATAGCATTGTAAAATTTCAGACCTGTAGCTCATGGCATAGCTGAGTAATAGCTACTTTTAGGTTCTCATTGTTGAGTAAATCACTTATAACTTGAAAACTATTGCATTTAGAGTATTTTGTTTCAATATGTTATTCACCTATTTTGGGGTCAGCTATAACATAGTGAATTTCCAGACCTGTGGCTCATTGCATAGCGGAGTAATAGCTACTTTGAGGTTCTCGCTGTTGAGTTAATCAGTTGTAACTTGAAAAACCATTGCATTTAGAGTATTTTCTGTAAATATGTTGTTCACCTACTTTTGGGTCAGCTTTAACATAGTAAAGTTGCAGACCTGTAGCTCATTGCCTAGTTGAGCAATAGCTACTTTGAGTCTTTTCTGTTGAGTAAATCAGTTGTAACTTGAAAACTATTGCATTTAGAGAATTTTGTTAAAATATCTTATTCATTTACTTTTGAATTAGCTATAACGTAGTAAAATTGCAGACCTGTAGCTCATGGCATAGCTGAGTAATAGCTACTTTCAGGTTCTCACTGTTGAGAGAATCAGTTGCAACTTGAAAAGTATTGTATGTAGAGTATTTTATTTAAATAATTTGTTCAATTACTTTTGGGTCAGCTATAACATAGTGAAATGTTGAGTTAATCAGTTGTAACTTGAAAACTATTGCATTTAGAGAATTTTCTTTTAATATGTTATTCACCTACTTTTGAATTACCTATAACATAGTAAAATTGCAGATGTGTAGCTCATGGCATAGCTGTGTAATAGCTATTCTCAGGTACTCACTGTTGAGTAAATCAGTTGTAACTTTAAAAATATTGCATTTTATGTATTTTCTATAAATATGTTGTTCACCTACTTTGGGGTCAGCTTTAACATAGTGAATTTGCAGACCTGTATGTCATGGCATAACTGAGCAATAGCTACTTTCAGGTTTTCTCAATGTTGAGTAAATCAGATGTAACTTGAAAACTATTGCATTTAGATTAATCTGTTTAAATATGTTGTTCACATACTTATGGGTCAGCTATAACATAGTGAAATTGTAGACATGTAGCTCATGGCATAGCTGAGCAATAGCTACTTTAAGATTTTCACTGTTCAGTTAATCAGTTGTAAGTTGAAAACTATTTCATTTACAGTATTTTGTTTAAATAAGTTATTAACCTACTTTTGGGTCAGCTAAAAATAGTATAATTGCAGAACTGTAGCTCCTTGCATAGATGAGTAATAGCTACTTTGAGGTTCTCACTGTTGACGAAATCAGTTGTAACTTGATAGCTATTGCATTTGCAATATTTTCTTTAAATAAGTTTTTAACTTACTTTTTACACCTGAACAGTTACCTTCTTACTTTCCTTCTGAACACCATCTCCAGGGCACAACTTTCGTGTCCTTTTCTTCTGTCACTTCTACTCTGAAACTCAAAACACACAGTCAGCTGACACAGAGCCCATTCACGGGCACGGATTGCTTGTTCAGAAAGTTTTGGTGAATTTTGTAATCTGCAACAGTATGAATCTGATAGCAAGAGCTATTCAATGTAGAAAATCATCAATCACAAAACTGGCTAAAATGACCAGCCACTGTTTTTATCCACAAATATTATATTTCACAAAGATCACTGCAGTTTGAATTTACAGCCTTACTTCATTGTAGATGTGTGTATCTTTCTGTTGTGAAAACTATTGTAGTGTTTCTTGTTATTCTATAACATTTTAAAAATGCATAAACTTCATATATTTTCAATTGTTTGTTTTCTTTTACTGAATTGCTGTCATTCTCATGATATTAAATGTTCAGTTCCATCCAATTACAGTTGACATTTTTGAGAGGTTTGAACACCACATTGTTATTGCTTAACATGTAACTTGGAAACTAGAAGAAATTGAGCTCTTCACTAAAACATTTTTCAGCTACTTGGTCATATGGACTATTGTGTGCAACTATGGAGTACAGAGGCACTTCAGTCAGTATTTGGCCTCTAACTTATAAACCATAATTCAGGTTTAGGGCGGGTTGCGTGTAACTAACGTGTCTATTACATTGATGTGTCCGACGTCTATCAAACATTTTTGGTTTCCGTACTCTAACACGAATACCCTTCTGCCGATCAATTTTCAACTTGAGAGGGTGGTAGGGCACCACCTAGGTTAGGCATCTTACGAAATTGGTGCCATTCAGAAAAACAAGATGGCCTCCATAGCAGCCATCTTGAAATTTTGTCTCAGCACTCCCAACTCAGACGCTTGTGCCGATTGATTCGAAATTTAACAGGTTGGTAAGGCAGCACCTAGGCTAGATTGCTTTCGAAATTGGTGCCGTTTGGAAAAACAAGATGGCCGTCTTCTTGAAATTCCACTTCTGGACTCTTAACTGGAAGATACTTCTGCCGGTCAGTTTGAAACCTAACAGGGTGGTAGTGCAGGTAGGTTGCTTTTGAAATACAAGATGGCCACCATCTTGAAATTCTGTTTCCGGACTCTTACTTGAACATGCTTCTACTGATCAATTTGAAACCTAACAGTCGGTTAATAACCCTGTTAATAACAGGATGGTAGGACATCACCTAGGCTAGGTTGCTTTCAAAATTGGTGCCACTTCAAAAAACAAGATGGCCGCCATGGCTGCCATCTTGAAATACTGTTTCTGGACTATCTGGAACCCGTTTAAGCAGGTTAATTTGAAACTTAACAGGGTGGTAGAGCACCATGCACCTAGGCTAGGTTGCTTTGGAAATTGGTGCCGTTTGGAAAAACAAGATGGTTGCCATCTTGAAATTCTGTTTGCAGACTGTAATTTCAAGATGCTTCTGCTAATCAATTTCAAACTTAACAAAATGGAAGGACAGAACCCAGTACTACATGTATTTTGATATGTCCAGGACCAATATCACCGCTATTATGTTGCATAAATCCATGCTGGTCATGTGGCAAGTACTAGTATGCGCTACCATCCATGATGCTGACTGCGTAACCTGTCTTTGTGGGTGTACAACCCCAGTGTCTTGTTTTTTACTTTGTAGAATTTTTACAGCTGCATTTACATGTAAATTAATGTGGACGTTTGATATCTCGTGCTATGGTACTGAAATTTTTAGTCGGTACTTTACCTAGCACAAACTATAAGGAATTTTGTGATGAGACTAAATGAGTTGTTCTGCTATATTCGTATAGAGATTCTTTCAGAGAGTGCAAACGTACATGTGATGTACCCACTGACGTCCAGCATACACAGTGGGAAAGAACTATCAGCAGTGAACTTACTTGTAACAGGCATCCTTTTGAAACTAGGCAACATTTGCAAAATTTATGGTAATGTCTTAAAAGCCTTAATAATACGTGAACACTATCAAATTTCAAAATACAGCAAGCTTCTTGGGGGAGTTGATAATTGAATAAAGAAACCAGTCTTTGCAAGTATTTATTTTTTTTCATTTTTCAAAAAAACAGTATATAACAAAAAACAAGGATCCAAAATACTGATGGTACGAAAGGATTGGGAACAACCAAACTAGAACCAGGATGTATTGCAATGCATAATGTCCACCCAAAGGGAAGCATCAGTTTTGCTCTAAAACTTGGACAAAATTGGCAAAGGTAGATTGCTGAGGTACCCTGTGGATGGAAAATTTCGACGAAATCTCGCACAGTTAAGGAGATAGAAGCAAATTTGTGTGTTTTGCATTTTTGGCCAAAATGGGAAAATTCAAAATGGCCATTATTTTTAAGGGGATGAAAATTTTTGGGAAATTACAGAGTAGTTTACTGAGATACCCTGTGGGTCGAAAATGTTAAGAAATCGCTCTATCTAGCACGGTTAAGGAGATTGAAGCAAATTTGTGTTTTTCCATTTTTGGCAAAAATTCGAACATTCAAAATGTCGAAAATTTCAACGAAATCGCTCTATCTCACACAGTTAAGGAGATAGAAGCAAATTTGTGTTTTTTAATTCTGGGAAAAATGCAAAATGACCGTCATTTTTGAGGAGAGGAAATTTTTTTTTTTGAAAATTGCCAAGAGTACATTTCTTAGATATCTGGTGGGTCAAAAATTTCGACGAAATCGCTCTATCTCGCACGGTTAAGGAGATCAAAGCAAATTTGTGTTTTCCATTTTTGGCAAAAATTCGAAAATTCAAAATGGCCGCCATTTTTGGGGAGAGGAAAATTTTTATGAAAATTGCCAAAAGTACATTGCTTAGATACCCTGTGGGTCGAAAATTTTGACGAAATCGCTCTATCTCGCACGGTTTAGGAGACAGACATATTTATGTTTTTGCCATGTAGCCATTATTCAGGAGATTAAAGCTATTACCATCAACAAAAATATCAAGCAAGCAATTGACGCTATAAACCTTCACACCAAATTTTAAAAAGATGAGTTAAATATGTTTCCTTTAAAAGAGTGAAAACAGAAATGCAATTCAAAGTAGGCTCAAAGTAGCAAAGCAGCTATTACTCAGATAGCTACAATGCTATCATCGACCAAAAGCTATCCTGGCCAAACTATTGACCCAGTTATCCTTCATATAAATTTTTGTGAAGATAGAAACATTGTTTCATTAAAATGTCCAGAAAAAAAGTCAACTCCAAATAGCATAATAGCTATATAGCACAGTAGCTATTACTCAGTTAGCTATAAAGGTATTATCAACAAAAGCAATCCCCAGCAAGCTACTGATCAAATAATCCTCTATCCCAAATTTTGTGAACATAGGTGAAATACTTTTCCTTTAAAATGCTTAAAAAAAGCTACTCAAAGTAGCTATTACTCAGTCAGTTATATAGCTATTATCACTAAAAGCAATCCCAAGCAAGCTATTGACCTAACTATTGCTCATACCAAATTTGGTAAAGATATGTCAAATATTTTTCCTTAAAATGCCCGGAAACAAAAGAAGTATACAAAAGTAGCTAAGTAGCTATTACTCAGCTGGCTATAGAGCTATCTTCACCAAAACCAATCCCATGCAAGCTATTAACCCAGTAAACACCCATACCAAATTTGGTAAAGATAGGATGAATACTTTTCCTTGAGATGACCGGAAACCAAGTCTTGACGGCGGACGCCGGAAAAAGCAAAAATAACAGTGGGGTGGACATAAAAATGTGATAAAGGCTGTTACAACTTGAATAATGTAACTGCATCAGATTATATCTATCAGTCCTGTGTGAAAGTCAAAGAGTGTTGTTCACCAGTGTCATTTCTATTACTAAGCAACTCAAAATCATCCAATCACAATATTATTATGTTGAGAATATTACGATGAATACTTGCGGTACGAGTTCTGGCAACTTAAACCATTTTTTAACACTTCAGTCCCAATCTTTGTCTTTGTACATTTTAAAACTGTTTCCTTAATGTCAAACTGAATGAGTAAAATATAAATAATAACACAATTTAACCACAACAAAAATAAAAATAGGAACAAACCGTAACACATTCACACAGTGAAATATTACACATAGCACCAAGTAACACGTGTGACTGACTAGATATAAACATTTGAAAAACACAGATGAACTCTTAACAGGAATGTTGGGGAACACGAGATAAACTGACACAAGTACAATTTCTAGATAACAGAGTAAAGTTAAATGGAAAAGGCTGAAAACCCGTTATTTACCTCAAAGACAACTTCTACTGATCTGCGATCTACTTAAAAGAATTTTCTCTAAATCCATAATTACACTGCAAACTGACTAGACTGAATACTTGTAAATACTAAATGCAGGACCAGAGCCCTGTTTCAAAAAATTGCCTGGCAAAAGACCTGCTCAAGTAAAGAAAGGTTAATTTCTTTCCTTTATGAAAACTGGGCCCAGGTGTTTGATGTACAAGTACGGAATCTGTATGATCAGCATTTAGAGGTAACCAACTGGAAAAACCAGAAATGTAAATGTTGCAATTTATGTAAATTAATTTGTCAGAAATGCCACACAATAAAAATTTTTATGATGCCAAAATGAATAAATGACATTAAGTGACACCACTGACATCATAGTTCTGAAAAATAGCATCGGAGATGCCCGTACCCCACAGCCTGGGGAAATAGTTTTTGACACCATGAGATATAGAAGACATGAAACAGTACAAAGATCAGGAGACTTTCACAGCAAACAATATCAGTTCTGTAAAGGTCCAAATAATGTTAGTAGAGAAAATATTGTTTAAGGGAGGAAATGTAAATTATGAAGCTGTAAAATTTATTAATTGAATTTTTGCTACCAATAGAAATAGCACAATACCGGAAGTTAAAGGACATATTTAGTTATAATAATCAGTTACAGCAATTCATATAACTTTGTCATATCTCTTAATTATGGCAGATGAACACACTTTGGCAGAGCCATGGTTAAAATTCACACCATAACTTAGCATACCTACACCTGAACCAATGACCCATCCAAGAATCAACTATATAAAAGATTTTTAAGTTCCAGGTCACTGCAGCAAAGGGTAAATCAAGGTCATGCCACAGCACTACATACCCAAACCCCTGTCCATACAAATATTAACCTTTTACACCTTACAGATTCGAAGATAGTAGTATAGTAGTAGTAGTAGTATAGTCCAGGCAAGATTTTAATGGTCAAGGTCACTACAACAAGCTCAAATGTCAAATTAAAGTCACACCATGACATTGTATATCTAAACCACCTAACCAATGTCCCAACTATCAACTTCCTACACATCACGGTTTCTGAAATATAGCCTGGAGAAGATCTTAAAACTCAAAATCACAATGGCAAAGTCAAAGGTCAAATCAAGGTCACATCATGACGTTGCACACCCACACCCCCTGACTAATGTCCCCTACCAAATATCAACTTCCTACACCTTATGGTTTCTGAGATAATAGCCCGGACAAGATTTTAAAGATCAAGGCCACTACGGTAAGGTCAAACTATGACATTGCACACCTACACTACACCCCCTAAACAATGTCCCTACCAAGTATTAACTTTCTACACCTTACTGTTTCTGAGATATAGTCTGGACAAAATTTTAAAGGTCAAGATCACTACAGCAAGGACAAAGGTCAAATCAGGATCACACCATAACATTGGACACTTACACGCCTAACCAAAGTCCCCACCAAGTTTCAACTTCCTACACCTTATGGTTCCTGTTATGCAGCCTGGACAACCTTTTTCTCACCACACACCCATCCATCCGGACACCATGGGTGAAAACAATGGCCACACAGCTGTTAAAGGCTGTGGGGTAAAAAAGCCTTTGTAAAAGAGATAAGTGAAAGCTGAGTGAAAAATCAGTTTAAGTTTTTTCAACAACAAGGAACCAATAAAAGGTTGAATAAATGTTGGTAAATGTGCAGTATACTGAAGGGATTGAACAATCCATTATAAACAAAGAAATTGGCAATATATATGAGGTTAGATTAAGATCCAAGAGGGAGTAAAAGTAAAACAAATATGTTTGTGCAACTTTTTGCATTGCATGTAGGGACTGAAACTGTGGCTAATATAAACTGTGTTTACCTCCACCAAGGTGGTTATGTTTTGGATGTTTGTGATGATGTGATCACTCCAAAACTACTAACATCTTCATAAATAGTAGGGATAGGTCGGTAGATGTACACAGTTTTGGTACCGACCCTCCCCTATTAAATAGTTTATGTGGATAAGAGCACCGATCAGGCTTGGGGAGCATAGAAGATAAATTGGCATAAGAGTGATATGCGACATTAGTCACAGCATCCTAGAAATGAGCCAAAACCACTTCACAGCCAAAAGATCAGTTGTGACTAAGGCTGTGCTGAGTAGTAAAAGTCCGTCCCGGGAGCCAAGCTTCCCAAATCTGTCTAACTATTCAGCATTTGGGTATTTACTATGCACAGTTTTCTTTCTCTCCAAAAACAATGGTGCTTTCAAAAAACAATGTCTTTGCAATAAAATAGTTGCGAAAAGTACCCAAAACTTATTACACTGTTATAAAATGAGAACCATTTTAAGAAACTCCCCAATATACAAAGTATTCTGACTCTTTGCTATGTGGTCATATTTCTTCACACTAAAAAAGTGACCCAGTGGGCGATAATACAATATATCGCAGTAGTTAACGACTATCGAGTGGACCAGAAGTCACGCTAGATCTTTCCAAATCGACACAAATTGTGAATACCCACCACCTGGTCTCAGCCTTTGGTGTGACAACTCATGACAGTGCCCATTTGGAAAGGTTTTTAAACATGTTTACCAAATGAGAAGGCTGACTTGGTTCTGTACCTTCCAAAGAAAAGACATACGAGTCCTTGATTTTGTTCCTGAAAACAGGAACGGTAATCAGGTAAACTGGACACAGTGGAACTTTGTCAGGAAGTGAATTCCGGTAATGCCAGAGACAACTTGAGTTGTGTCGGTAACGGCAGCTTATTGACTTTATTCCAGAACGGCTGCCCAAGCCTCTTTCTGAGATACAGCCTCACTATGAGATAGAGTTCCCTCGGCTGTGCTTTGAAGTCTTCTGACCAAGAAATCATCCGTTCCCTGTATGTCTGTGAGTTAGTTTGTGAGCAATTTAGCAGAACATCTTCCCACAATGCACTTCCTGCCTGTAACAGTAACCTGGCAACGTCACCGTGGTTACTGATAACCGCACAGTGAAACGGCGTCATTTGCTGAGTATCTTCACAGGAAAACTTCACTTCACCCAAACAGTTCAGTCTGCAAATAAAATATAGGTTTTTGCAAGTTTTTCTATCAAGTGCAAGTTTTGGGCAAGTGATCCAATTTAGTCTGGTACTACAATTAACTGTAGCTGTGTCAGGGTAGCCATAAACGGGCTGTCTGCATTGAGAAACTGAATGCAAATCCATAAACTCAGACACTTCGGAAATTATTTAAATGTTGATCATTTCCATAAATAATATGGGTGAAACCTCATATTCAATCAAATTTGTTAAATTAATATTTGTATAACTGTGATTTTTTTTTACGTTCAGAGACATTTAACATTCTGTTTTGATAACTTTTTACATCAACCGCTATAATTCATTTACTGATACTTTCAAACTTGACAAAAACCACTAAAACTCCTTCAATCAAACAAGGTTTAACAAAAAAAAACAAATATATTTACATACTTTGCGTTAGCCCAGACGAGTAACTTGGTAACTGGCAAACTGCCTCTCAAAGCAGAACAGTGGATTGGATAGACGCTCCTCTGATCTGCAGAAATTATACACGTTTTACTGTAATTTAATATGTTTAGAAATTACATACTTTCCTTATTTGCACAAACACCCTGTTCCGCCATTTTTCTGGAGATCAATCAATCGATTAATAAATAAAAAGACTGCTGACATAGTGTATTACATCTTGCAGACTTAAACTTTATTTTTTTTTTTTTTTTTTTTTGCCAAAATTGAAGATGACCGCTTGTATTTAGAAAATAGAAAATTTTTCACAGGCCATAAAGAAGTCATCCTTATTATCCTGGGAACTGAAATTTGCCGCAAAATTGTTCTATGTCTTTTCGAGATAAACGACAAATTCAAAATGGCAGCTGAAATTTTGAAAATTCCCAAATTTACCTTGACCAACTGTATGTACTGGTTTCCTCTGCCCACAAAACTACCCGTCATATGACCTGTGCAATGTTGAAAGTGAAGTAAAACCCCAAATAAATATATCAAGATGATGACTGAAATTCAGAAAGTTCAAAATTTTTAGAGGCCATCAAGAAGAGTCCTTAATACCCAGTCGGTCCAAAACTTAACTCCATCTTTTGAGATAAATAATATTTTAGATCTCAGGCAAAATTCAAGACGATTTACTAAACAGTGGGAATCTAAAAAGTATCTATTTCTCAGCTATGTCATCAGCTACAGGCCTGCAACTCTACTATGTAATGGTTCACCTTAAAGTAGGCGAGTAACATATTTGAAAGGAATAAGCTAAGGTGCATACTTTTGAACCTATTACACATTTACTCGTTTCTATAATTTTGCCAAATTTAAGGAAAAAACTCTTACTTATATAGTGCAATAGAGCTCTAAGTACATCCCATGTTATAGGTAGGAGAAAGTAGTTGAACAACATATTTTAACAAAATTATGTAAATGCAATAGTTCGGGAGTTAGAAACCATTTACTCAAATTAGGTAAAAGTGCTATTACTTACTAAGCTTTAGGCCGAAGTCCACAGAACCGAAAAACGGAGTATGGAGAAAAGCCCTACAGAGAAAAGCTCTATAGGAGAAAAGCCCTACACCTTTTGACGCCCATGGAGAAAAGCCCTACACCTTTTGACGCCCATGGAGAAAAGCCCTACAGCATTTTGGCAAACCATGGAGAAAAGCCCTACACTAATTTTTCAGACCGTAGAGAAAAGCCCTACAACCCTAAAAATTCAGTAGAACAAGAAAAAGGTAAAAAAGCTATTAAAAAGCCCTACACTAATCTCTGAAAAGCCCTACACTAATTGTAGGGTTGGGGCTTATCTGTTGTGTGTTTGATGAATGAAGAAAGACAATGCCTCCAAACCTGCACCTAAGCTTCAAACTGTTTATTTAACAGTTAATAGTGCAGGGCTTATGTCTTACATCTTGATGAATGATGAAAGAGAATGCCTCTTATATTATGACATTTTTAATTGGAATCTATATTCTTTATTCTCTTGAACATGCTAATCAAAGAGATGACCTTTCAGGAATAATCAGAAGCCATTTCCAAGATTTTCACTTGCTATCCAAAATGTTCTACAATGTAATCTCTAATTCCAATTGTCAATTGTACTGTTAGAAACTTAAGGTTTATGTCTTACGTCTTTGATGAATGATTAAAGAGAATGCTTCATTATAGCAAGCAAGTTTTGCTTATATCAAGGTAAAATACAAACACAGTTGTTTTTACCATTTTTCTTGGCTGTAGGGCTTTTCTCCACGGTCTCAGAGATTAGTGTAAGGCTTTTCAATGGCTGCTTTACCTTTTTCCTATGCTACTGAAGTTTTAGGGTTGTAGGGCTTTTCTCCATGGTCTGTGATATTAGTGTAGGGCTTTTCTCCAGGGTTTGCCAAAATGGTGTAGGGCTTTTCTCCACGGGCGTCAAAAAGTGTAGGGCTTTTCTCCTATAGGGCTTTTCTCTGTAGGGCTTTTCTCTGTAGATTCCAAAAAAACTATTGGAGGTCATAAAGATCCACTGGGACGAGTGATTTACCAAACATGTGGAAGTGCAGTAGTCCAGAGAAATATGTAAGACACAACAAATGCACACCTACGCACACACACACAAGATGCATTTTATAATCTCCCTCCTTGGTTATGCCTGTGGGAGATAATAAATTAAAACATTTTACCAGAAATTCCATAAAATAGGTTTGCACACTGAGATTAAACAGACTGAAACTCCTAATTATCAAACTAATAACCAACCAAGAAAGTTTCAAATATGATACAGTTTTAAGGAAAAAATAGCCATAGTTTTGAGGAAAAATCAGTTTCTAGAACTGTTTCTCGAATCTTTATTATTTATTTGGTACACTGTAAAGTGTCTCTGCATGTAGCACACTAGCAGTATCTTAAACGTATGTCTCACTGCTGTGATTATTGCTGCCCGACAGAACAACCCGACACCAGAAGCTACTGTACTTACTATTTAATCAAATATTTCCTTTTTTCTCTAACAAACATTGGATACTATCTATTAGACAAATGCTGATATATATGTATTTTTTGTATAATGCCGGTATTCATAAAACTTGCTGAGACCAAATTTTGTCTCAAGTCTCAAGTTTTGGTCTCAAATCTGAGACTGTTTTTGGTCTCAGACTTGTTAGCTATTCACCTGGCTGTTGAACGGGATGTAAAACCCCAACTTTGACCTTTGTTAGCTATTCACAAAATAGTTGAGACCAAATTTAGTCTCAGATTTGGTCTCAAACTTAAGACTGGTATATAGTTGTCTCAAATATTTTGGTAAAAGTCTCAAGCATTATTTCACCTTAACTGAGATTCATGTTTTTACCTTTTATGGTTTATTGTAAAGTAGAAATAATTTACAGTATAATTTTTGTTAAGAATTTAAACACACAAAAACTATTGATCTTTAAAAAATGTTGGATATATTTGCAAGTTAATGATTTGTTTACATTGGGAAGACTTGAGACTGGTCTCAGTTTGGTCCCAGCTGAGAACCTATTTGTGAACACAAAGTTGAGATTTGGTCTCAGCTGAGACCAAATCTTAAAGCTGAGACTATTTTTTGTCTCAGACTTAAGATCTCTTTATGAATACGGCCCCTGAACTTTATCTTTTTATGTGTATACACTGTAGGCATACTGATAACAGTGTATTTTAAATATTCTTTTGAAAACATTTCTGACTTGGTTTTCATATTTGACATTTCAAGACCTGAAAAAAAATTTTATTTCTCAGATTTAATAGTCTCATGTCTACAAAAATGAGTTCTGATACAGTTGAACTTGAGCTGGTGTTATTGCAGTGGAATGGCCATAAAGGTCTATCTATTATGTATTAAAAATTTAAAACGACCCTGGTATTTACCGGGTATATCGGGGTTAGCACCGGCATGCAAGAGTACCCTCACTAGAGGGGTACAGGCTCTGTCTGCGGCCATTTTGAGTGGGGTACCGTGGAACTGGTACCAGTACTTCACCTCACAGCGCAGGTTCACCTTAGCACCATACTGAAGCAGTAACTCCACAATCTGAAGACACACAAACACATTTTCCATTGTTTGACAATGACACCGCTTAATAATTAGAAAACGTGGAGGAGAATTTACCAAGTAGTCAACAATGGAAACTGATGTAGATCTTGTGGGACAATAAACAAATGAAGTCAAAAGACTTGCTATCAGTTCCAAACTGGCTGCACCACCTCAGCCACAATCAAAGTCTTTTTCAGGTTAAGGTGAATTAGTTTTTAACAGATTAAATGCTGTAGAAGTTGGATTCTAGATTAAATTAACCTACATATCTTTATGTCAGAGCGGTGCTTTCACTCATCATGAACCAAAAAAGTTGTCGCCAGAGATTGATTGATATAAAAGTAGAACTACATTACGTCTATAGTAGACACAAACCTGTACACCTGTCAGCAACTCACATCAGTGGTTTCACCCTGTCTTAAGGCTGTGTTTATCAGAATACACAAGGACTGACTGCCATAAAATACAGTTAGATTACATTTGCTCTAAACACATCTGTATATCTGGGGGAGTGATGGATTCTTGCTGTTTGAAGTCTGTTTTTATGAAGTGGCATTGAAAATGCTTGTAGCAGGACTAAGCACTATTAAAGTCAGGATTCCTTCAGGAATTATAACACAAATTCTCACACCATTTGACTCTGCCAGTACAAAACATACAACTACCAGTATATACTGTTTCAGACTGCTCAACTTTTAAGATGTAATCAATAACGTCATTGTGTTAGCACCTCAGATCACCCCACAGAGCCATCACTTCACACCGACATGCACTAAATGTAAGACACTGAACATGAATGTATTACAGTGAAATGAAAATTGGAAGAAATCATCATGTATTAGAATATAAAGACAAAACAATTAAGCAAATACAAAAAGGCATTCTAGTGAAACTTGATAACAGTGGGGACTTTGACTACTTTGATGAAACAACATTTCTACAAATTTTCCTTGGCCTTTTGTAAAATTTGGAAAATCCATGACTTGCCATGAGGTTTTCCATTTTCCAGGACCTTGTGGGAACTCTGAATTGCAAATTTTAATTAGTAAATTAAATTTTTATTAGTTAATACCTTACCTAACAGATGATAGCTATAGCCCGGCGCCAGCCGGTCCCGCCAAACACCAGAAAAAGACGTTCCGAGTTTTACCTCCAGCAGGACCGGTACACTACAATCCACTCGCCAGGTGGCCTAGTTCCTGCTTTATTCGCCCGAGGGACGTGACGTCATAGCATCTTTTTCGTCCCCCAGAGCTGAATTCACTATAAGCTGAAAGCGGGGAAGGCCGGGTAGGAATCTCCTGTCTGTTAGGTAAGGTATTAACTAATAAAAATTTAATTTACTAATTAAAATTTGCAATTTTATTGCATCAATACATCTTACCTAATAGACGATAGCTAGAATAACTACCCAGTGGAACTCTACACATGGAGAGTAGGATCTGGCTTATCTAATAGTAGAGCCATAAAATAGATCCTGAGCCCAAAGGCTTGCCTCCCCCCCCCCTCTTTTCTACTCTGAGGGATGGAAGAGAAGAAGAGTTCAGTCCTTTCAGATTCCAAGCACACCCTAGGAAGAGTGGAATAAGGTCTCATACTCTGTGCACCTAGTACCTAAGTAAAAAACCTTGATTATAGAATACGTCATAACAAGGCTAGAGCTATACTAAAAAAATCCTAAAACATTATATACACTATATAGAGGGTAGGAGCAAAGGAGGTTCAGTGGTAGATCTGCTGAGCAGCCACCACAGGACCCAAATGAAAAAGCTCCGAATCGGCCCAAGCAACATCTTTAAGGTAGAATTGGGTAAAGGTGTTGTGGGAATCCAGCGGCAGGCTGCTAGGATTTGCTCCAAGGAGATGCCACCTTGAAAAGCCCTAGAAGCCGCGAAAGCTCTAACATCATGAGCTCTAACCTGGTGCAAAGTTAGAGCCTCCTCATTTGACAGCTCATAACACAGAATAATCGTCCGCTTAATCCAAGAGGAGATAGTAGCAGGCGAAATATCCTTGTTGAAACCCTTTTTGAAGGAGACAAAGCCTAGCTCCTTGCCTTGTCTTAGATCTTGAGTCTTGTCCAGATAATAGCGTAAGGCTTGCATTGGACAGAGAGACCTATCCTCCTTCAAGGACTTATCCAGAGTCGGGGCCAAGGCTGGCATAACCACTGGGGCCACACACTCAGGACTCTCCTTTGCCAAGTGGTTCTTAGACAAGAAACTTGGAAAAGGGTAAAGAGACACTTTTGACCAATCAGCTTGGTGTCTGATGTTCTTATTCAACCAAGCGTGTATTTCACTCCTACGCTTCCCCGAACCTAGGGCGAGGAGAAAAACTGTTTTAAAGGTCAGATGCTTCAAAGAGGCTTTTCTGAGGGGCTCAAAAGGGGGGTTGGTAAGTCGATGCAAAACCAAGGAGAGGTTCCAGGAGGGAACTCCCCAACACCCTTTTGGTCTATCTCTGTGAAAACTGTCCAACAAGTGATTCAAGTTTTCATCCTTGCTTACATTCACGGAGGCACTGCCCAATTTGTCTGCAATGGCTGACCTGTAACCATCGATGGTACTAGGCTTGAGATTCTTCTCCTGAAAAAGATGTAGGAGAAAATCTGTTATTTGTTTGGTAGAGGGCGACCTGAAGTCCACCTGACTTGTCTCACACCATCTAACAAGAATGGACCACTTTGCCTCATAGACTGTTCTGCTTGAGCATCTCTGAGGAGCCTCAATGCGTAGCGCCACTGGGCTAGAGAACCCCTGCTCTTTGATTGCCTCGGCTCTAGGAGCCAAGCGTGAAGGTTGAGACTGGTTAGATCCCTGTGGCGAGCTCCGTTAAACAGTTGAGCCAGCAGATCTGGGATGTTTAGGAGACAGATGGGTATCTGAGATAACAGATCCACTAGGTCCCAGAACCATGGCATGTTGGGCCAGCCTGGGGCTATTAGGATTACCCTTTTGCACAGATGATCCGACAGCTTGCTGACCACTTTGCCCAGAAGAGACACTGGGGGAAATGCATACATGTCCAGATCCTCCCAGGAGACTGCTAGAGCATCCACTGCCCAAGCGTTCGGGTCCGGGACTGGAGACACATACTTGGTCAGTTTGCAATTGTATCTGGTCGCAAACATGTCGACCTGTGGGCTGTGCCAGGTTTGGCACAGACGGTTGAATACCTCTTGATGAAGGGACCATTCCATCTGGATTATCTGACCTTGTCAGGACAGCTTGTCCGCAATCACATTCAGATGGCCTGGAATGTGTCTGGCCTTTAGGACAATATGCCTCAGATTGCACCAGGACAGGAGGCGCCAGAGAAGGGCACAGAGTGAACCTGACCTCATATCTCCCTCCTTGTTGATGTATGCCACAACTGTAGTGTTGTCTGTGGCTACTGGGATGACTTGGTCCTGTACTAAGTGTAGGAACCTTTTTAGGGCCAGCAAAACGGCCTTTAATTCCAGAAAGTTTATGTATAATCAACTTTCTGGAAGCGACCAAGACCCGCTTGCTGTAAAGTCACCTAAGTGAGCACCCCAACCTTCTGTGAAGACCTGAATGGCATGACGCATTGGGTGCAGAGGTTGGCCTGGTAAGACGTTCTGCTCCTTGGTCCACCACTTGAGGTGTGGGTGAAGAGTCCTTGGGACTGGAATTTCCTTTTCCAGTGATTCGGGAACCCTCCAATTTCTCTTGAGATGCCACTGAATGTGTCTCATATGAAGCTTGCCCAGAGGCAAGCTTGCCCAGGGGCACCTGCTTCTCTGTTGCTGTGAGGAGACCTATTAGAGACATGAATTCCCTGACCTTGCAAGTTGGATGGGAAAGGAGGACTGACACCTTCTAAAGCAGTGACTCCCAATGATTCTGGGTCGGTTTGACCAGTCCGTGCAATAGGTCATATTAGTAACCCACAAATTCAAAAACCTGTTTGGGTTCCAATTCCGATTTTTGTAGGTTCACCACCCAGTCCAACTCCTGGCAAAGGGCGAGGAGGGACTGGGTCCCCTGGTGGCAAGATTCTCTGGTGGGGGCTCGAATCAACCAGTCATCTAGGTACTGGTGGATTCTTATACCCCAAGCTTGAGCCATCAATTTTACCTCTTTGACCACGCAAGTGAACTCCATAGGAGCTTTGGAGAGGCCAAAACGCAGGGCCCAGACCTGAAAAGTCTGGTTTTGAAAGTGAAATCTGAGGAATTTTCGAGATCTTGGATGAATAGGAATGTGGAAATAGGCGTCGCTGAAATCCAGCGAGGTCACCCATTCCCCTTGTAGGAGGGAGATCCGGATGGTTTCTGGTGTTTCCATTTTGAATGTTTTTACGTTCAAAAATTTGTTGAGAGCACTGAGGTCTAAGATTGGCCGCCATTTCTTGTTTGGTTTGGGGACAATGAATAACCTGTTGAAAAAGGCTAGAGAGATTCGAACCCTTACTATCTCTACTGCCTTTTTGTGGATCACTGCATGCAAAGCCTCCTTCAAGTAGAGGTTCCTGAGGGGGTTTACATAACCACTGATTATTAATGGGTCTCTCACCGGTGGAGGTCTGAGTTTGAATGGGAGAATGTAACCATCTTTCAATATGGACACTACCCTCGGATTTGCGTCCAGGTGGGACCATGTCTGCCAGAAGTTTTGGAGAAGACCTCCCACCAGCTGAGCATGTGCAACACTGGGGGCACTGGGAACATTTGGGGCAAAAACACAGTGATCTACAATAGAAACACCTTTCACAATATTTATTTCTCTTTTTGCTTTTGATGAAGGACTTATGTCTTTCTTTTGCGACTGCCTTTGTACTTTTTGAACAAAATGTACAGGACTGACAACAGAAAACAATCAATGAGGTTGAACAGTCACACAAAAGTCTTGTTTTGCCACACTTTTTACACAAGCCACTAACTGGGCCACAGGCACCGATACGGTTATACAATAATTGTCATTTATAATGTGCGGCTTCCTTAGCAGGGCGGGTGCCTCTTCCGGGTTGACCTTCCCTGCCGCGTCCACGGGACCTTCCCCGGCCCCCAAATGACTTCCATGCGGGCATATCCTTACCAGCTTGCCCGGAAGAATGAGAAGAGTCCTGTGATTAGTAGATGGATAAGGTTGGAAGCGATTTTGTTGCTGTTGTTTCTTATACCCACCAGTGAACCCCCCCCCCACCCCCACCCCCACCCCCCCACCCCCTTTGGCTCAGCTGGATGAATCCCGTACCAATGGCTTTGAGATTTGGGTGGTCACAAAAACTGGTCGGCATTCAAACCTCCTGGTTCACTGGACTTGGAGGGGTAACCCTCAATCAAAACCAAGTTCAAGTTCTCTAGCTTCCGGCATAACCAGTCTTTAGTGGGAAGCAAAACTGACACCTTTCCAACTGGCTGAGATCTGTGGCCTACACATGGATTGTCTGTCTTAGAGGCCGGAGAGTACTCCAAATCCGGGATGTGAGTCCATCCTATAATGGCACATACCCCCCTAACAGTTTCTCTGTAGTTTTGATCCTCGCTTATAGCCCGGACAGAATCTCTGGTATCTAATTCTGGCTGATCTTCAACTTTCAGAGAGTTCACCTTCCTTACACGTTTCCGGTGCAGGGTCAGTAGCAGAGACCGGATGATAATGAGATAAATGTTCACCAGTAGACACCGGGCCAGGCTGTGAAAACACCGGTTCAGAATTGTCAATGTCTGGATAAAGGTTCTCCAGTGGAGATGTCATTTCAACAGACGTAGTAGCAGTAGCAGTTGTGAGAGTTCAATCCGGACCGGAAGCCGGGGCGGCTTGGCTGGAAGGAACTGTAGATAGAAGAAAAGGAGCTTGTAAGAGAGCACCTGCTGGTGGTCCATGTTGAACCGAAACTTTGACCGGTGAAAATGTAGCTGGAGGAGAAGGGCGATGTCCTATAGTGAGCAATGCTTCAAGACGTGCCATTCTAACAGACCATTTTTCATCCAATTCCTGTAATTCTTTTCTAAAAGATGGTTGGGGCAAAGACAGATCTTCTGACGTGTTGTGAGAAGAAGAAGCACCCAGAGTAGATTTACCATGGTCGACAGGCGACAAAACAGTTACAGAAGCAGGATCCACTAGAGAATCACGTTCTTTCTGCTTTTCTTTTCTAAGTTTATATGTGGGAGTTGCTAGTTGAATAACTTGTTCAGGGGTCAACAACTCGCAATACTCACACGGCAGTTTCTTAATGCACAGATCCTCACCAAGATTCTTGTCCCTGCATCCAGCACATCTGGAATGTTTATCAAAAGAAGCCATAATATGGCCGCAAGCTCCCTTACGTTGTCCCGGTGAAGCCATGGCTATTACACAATCAAATGATGACACCAAGACAGATCACAAATGAACTTAAGGAAATATCCACTACTTTGCAAAGAATTTCCAAAAAACACAACTTTCAAATCTCGCCAAACGAAAAAGATGCTATGACGTCATGTCCCTCTGGCGAATAAAGCAGGAACTAGGCCACCTGGTGAATGGATTGTAGGTTACCGGTCCTGCCGGAGGTGAAACTCAGAACGTCTTTTTCTGGCGTTTGGCGGGACCGGCTGGTGCCGGAATATAGCTATCGTCTGTTAGGTAAGATGTATTAACGCAATAAAAAGTATGTATTACTTGGAGTTACTCTCCACACACCTGTAAATCTGTGGGAGTGATACTTTCTCTCTGTTTGAAGCCTGTCTTGATTAGGTTGAGTAGCGGTGTGTGTGCGTATCTGTCCAGTTGGTTTGGGTCAGCCCCCGCCTCCAGGAGTAACCTCACATACTCAAGAGTGTCAACACGGGTGTGTAAGATGCACGACTGAAACACACAATGAGTCACAATGATTTATAAATTAGAAGTGTGAGCTCCGGTTGTGTCCTTGGTAACAAACCCACCTCACAACTGCAAGGTGTGGGTTCAAATATTGCTGATGTTTGAGTTTTTTACAGAGCAGAATCTTCAACTAACTGATTTGTACTGAAAAAGAAAATCATAAGAAATATAATTTTAAGGAGTTTGATTTCTTGTACTTTATCATTTACTAATTGTCAATTTTATCATAAATTCTGATGAGCTAAAAATGATCAGTTATATTGGGTTACTTAACACATAATCAACATTTTGAAGCCGTCAATACTCTATTTTTATTGGCAAAGAAATATCTTTTCGGTTGCGCTTATTCTGGTGTTTTACCCAACATTTCTGAATTTAAATATTATTTTCAGTTCATTGTCAATGAACAGCAAATGCTTGCTAAGCTAAACAATAAATTTGAAGAATTTAATAAGAATCTTGTAAGGTGGAGGCCCTTGTTTGAGTAACGTGTAGTGTAATGGAATGAACTGTCAGTTATATAAAGGTCCAAACAATGTTTAAATGGAGAAATAATGTTTAAAAGAAATATAATGCGTATAAAGATGAAGCATTAGAACAAGATAATTCAATGACAAGATGACAGCATTAATCAGTAAACTAAAATTCAACACTCTTTATATACATCTGCATTTCCGAATTATGGTTTAGATGGTTTGAATATTACCATGCATACAGAAGTGGTAATACATTTAATGAATGCTTATGTGTGGTGTTGGAGTAAAATCTGCGGCTCACTTGATGAAATTCTATCTCTTACAATGGGAAGCTATGAAAGTAAAATTCTTAATAAATTCTAATATGACTTTTGCTTAATCTGCATCAAAAGACAGACCCAAAGGTGCAACAAGATTTTAAAGGTCAAGGTCACTACGGCAAGGTAAAAGGTCAAATTAAGGTCACACCATGATAATACACACCTATAGCCAATAACCAATGTCCCTACCAAGTATCAACTTCCTACACCTTACGGTTTCCGAGATACAGCCCTGACGATTTTATAGGTCAAGGTCACTATGGCAAGGTCAAAGGTCAAATCAAGGTCACACCATGATGCTGCACACCTACACCCCCTAGCCAATGTCTCTACCAAATATCAACTTCCTGCACCTAACAGTTTCCGAGATAAAGCCCGGACAATATTTTATAGGTCAAGGTCACTACAGCAAGGTTAAAGGTCAAATCAAGGTCAGACCATGACGTTGCACACCTACACCCCCTAATCAATATCCGTACCAAGTATCAACTTCCTACACCTTACGGTTTCTGAGATATAGCCCAGACAACATTTTATAGGTCAAGGTCACTACGGCAAGGTCAAAGGTCAAATCAAGGTCAGACCATGACGCTGCACACCTACACCCCCTAAGCAATATCCCTACCAAGTATCAACTTCAGGGCGTCAAGTTACAAGTGGGTCTCAGAAAATAGGAAAATAGGAATTTCGGGAGTCAAAAAATAGGAATAAAATAGGAATATTACTGAAAAAATATAGTGAAAATAGGAATCTTTTTTAACAAGATAGTCTCCTAACACCCCTATAGCCATCATGATGCACCACATTTCCCTTTATTTTGCACTTATCTTAGAACAATGGAAAAAATATAGTCAAAATAATACACGTGTATCTCAAGTAAGCATCATACTTATTGAATTACATCCAAAAAGCTTATAAATACACATTCTATAGAACTACATATGTACATGTAACTCAGTTCAAAACTAGACCAAGGACCCACAGATGCAAGATGTATCCACCGGAAAAGGCCAACTAACATAGTTTAGAAGAAAAACTGCATTTTTCAATAATAAGTTGAAAGCACTTTTAAGTTTGGCTACCCTCATTTGATCTTGAAGCAGGGGCCCAAGGTCAAATGTGACCACATCGGAAGACTCACAGCCCATGACTTCCTATAGGTTGGTTTACCATCCCAAACCTCTAGGGCCAATAATAAGGAAATTATAAGCACTTTTAAGTTTGCCTAACCTTGTTTGACCTTGAAGAGGCAGCCCAAGGTCAAATCCGACCACAGCAGAAGATTCGCAGCCCATGATTTCCTATAGGTTGGTTTGACATTCCAAACCTCTAGGACCAATAATAAGGGAGATATAAGCACTTTTCATGACTGAAAAGAAACGCCCGTGATGGCCATCCTTTTTCAAAATGAGGAAAAAAATATTTTTAATCAAGATTTTGTAATGATGAACATATCCAGCGAATTTGAGATTTCTACCTAGAATTCCCTTTGTTCTAGAGGCCTGGAGGGCCAACAAAACTCCTTGCTGAAAGTCGAAAAACGCCCATGGCAGCCATCTTATTCTTCAAAATGAGGCCAAAAATATATTCCCAGCCAAGATTTTATGGTTATGAATATAACCTGAAAATTTAAGAAATTTACCTACAATACCCTGGCCTCTAGAGGGGTAACAAGAAAATCTCTACACACTGCTCTCCGGTGGATACAATCATAACTAGATTGATGCCAACATATCCCCAGACAGGTCATTTCTCATGCCAAAGGCATTCAGTGGGTATTTTTGCAGCACTCATTTTGTGAAATTCACAATTATAATAAACCATTTTTCATTTTTCAATGATGCTGTAAAATTTATACTTCATTATGATTTGAGAAAATTAGTCATTTTCCATGTGATCAACAACATTTAGTGACTTAAAATACATTATCATCACCAAAAATAGGAAAAAATAGGAATTTTCCTGGAAAATAGGAATAAATAGGAATTTGTTAAAAAATAGGAAATAATAGGAAAAAATAGGAACTTGACGCCCTGCAACTTCCTACACCTTACGGTTTCTGAGATATAGCCTGGACAAGATTTTATAGGTCAAGGCCACTATGGCAAGGTCACAGGTCAAATCAAGGTCACACCATGACGTTGCACACCTACACCCCCTAACCAATATCCGTACCAAGTATCAACTTCCTACACCTTACGGTTTCTGAGATATAGCCCAGACAACATTTTATAGGTCAAGGTCACTACGGCAAGGTCAAATCAAGGTCAGACCATGACGCTGCACACCTACACCCCCTAAGCAATATCCCTACCAAGTATCAACTTCCTACACCTTACGGTTTCTGAGATATAGCCCGGACAACATTTTATAGGTCAAGGTCACTACGGCAAGGTCAAAGGTCAAATCAAGGTCACACCATGACGTTGCACACCTACTCCCCCTAACCAATGTCCCTACCAAATATCAACTTCCCAAGCCTTACAGTTTCCGAGATATAGCCCGGACAACATTTTATAGGTCAAGGTCACTACGGCAAGGTCAAAGGTCAAATCAAGGTCAGACCATGACGTTGCACACCTACACCCCCTAACCAATATCCCTACCAAGTATCAACTTCCTACACCTTACGGTTTCCGAGATATAGCCCGGACAATATTTTATAGGTCAAGGTCACTACGGCAAGGTCAAAGGTCAAATCAAGGTCAGACTATGACGTTGCACAACTACACCCCCTAACCAATGTCCCTACCAAGTATCAACTTCCTACACCTTACAGTTTCCGAGATATAGCCCAGACAAGATTTTCAAACTCAAGGTCACTACGGCAAGGTCAAAGGTCAAATCAAGGTCAGACCATGACGTTGCACAGCTACACCCCCTAACCAATGTCCCTACCAAGTATCAACTTCCTACACCTTACGGTTTCTGAGATACAGCCCGGACAAACTATTTCCCGCCGCACGCCCACCCGCCCGCCCGGACGCCCAGCCGACCATCCGGACACCATGGGTGAAAACAATACCCCAACAGCCATTAAGGGCTGTGGCGTAAAAACCTGTTGTTACAATTAGTGGTTGTGTGAAAATGATGTGGCATGTTAAAAGAGAAATAAATTACAAATTGTGTACTGCACGCAATATGTAAATAATGAACTGTAATGATAAATAAGAAAAATGTATTGTTATAATTCATGGATATGTAAAAACGGATGTAGTTTAAAGGCGAAATAAAAAAAAAATTTAAAAAAAGATCAGTACTATAACTGAGCCTGTTACATTGAATTCATGCTTAATATAACTACTTTAAAATTCCTTGATCTTTAACTGACCTTTCAACTGTAATAATGACATAAATAATCAAGATTTTAGTTCAGACAAACAAAACAAGAGTGCAGTGGCTGGCTTTTGGTCAACCATAGAGTCGAATCTTTGGACAGCACTGCGTGTAGTATCTGTAATGTCTTCTATTATCGCCCAATTAGCAAACCACTTGCAAATACGTCCACTTGTGTAGTGAGTGTTGGAGTATTTGAAGTAACCAGAAACGTGATGTGAAAGGTTAAGATATACAAATATTGGGGAATTTTCGAATGGAAAGATGTATTTTATGTTTGAACTGTACATATATTAAACAAGATGAGAGAACCGGTTTATTTTGTAAATATAAAACCTTTTATATTTTGTATATTAATGACCATGCTAAAATGGTACGCTGCACAGTGACCTTAGACCCGTGTTTCCCGCAATGCTGTAATCGCGAATATAGAACGGTAAATAAAATAATGCTGTTGATTTTTGCGTGCATCGTCCCTTTGTGTACAAATGTAAACAAATGACTCGCAGTAAAATAAGTGGTTAAAATATTCATAAAATTGTCATTTCTTGCTTGATTTTAATAAATAGCATATCGTTATAAAACTTACAACAAATTGAAAGCATCTACAGTGACAGTCTTAATATTTTATAACAAATTCTATGAAAACAGTGTGACAAAAATACTTTTTTTTTTAACCATAGATATCGCTATGTATGTTTTATTGATGGAACAGCCAACATGGCATTGGATTTCTTTTGAATTTTGTGTAAGATTTAACCCTTATTTTGAACAAAATATCAATGAAACCATTTTAGAATAGGAATAAAAGACAAATCTCTCATGCTTTATGATGGTTTTAAACTATTGATCTGCTGTATTAAAACACTGAGCCATTCGGGCTTTGTGGCTTTAATATTCAGCCGATCAATAGTTTAAAACCATCATAAAACACGAGAATTTGTCTTTTATTCCTATAATATCTAGTAGATCTTTTACTGACTGGACGTTTGTTGTAAATGAGTGCATATAAACTACAAATTTATTTCCAAAAATATAAAATATTCTAGAAATTCTGGCAATGCTTCAAAACAGATGACGGACAAATTAAATCATGTGATATCTTCTAGGAACTGGAAACCCCAATAGCACCCTCAAGTGGTTGAATGTAGAACTACGGACTTTCATTGAATATCTCTGCTACGAATCAATCTGTACTAAAATAACATCCATTCATTTTTCTGTCTATCCATTTTGGAGGCCGATATAAGAAGATTTTACAACGATCAGGTTCTGAAATTGGAAGAGCACTGTACATGGAATATATTTGCAATTATTAAGGTCATCTTTGTGAGAAATGCAAATAAATAGCGATAAACATATAGAAAACAAATTAACTCACGAATATCATTTTCGTAAATGCTTCCAATATCACCCTGAAGTGTTGCACAGTCACTGTTAGTGTAAAATCGTTGTTTGCTCATCCCCCCTTATTTTAATTGGCCAATGTCTAGTAATACTGTGACGTCACTTCATTCATAAATTTCTTCGCGGTTTACTTGTTTGACAAATGAGTAAGGCTGGGACTACATATTTTAAACACAAATATCTTCAAGCTATGTGATTGGTTCATAACAAATACTTGTAAAGTAAATTAATTGCCATGCTTCGATGACAAATACTTGTAAATGTAAATTAATTGCCATGCTTCGATGAATGAAGTCACGTGAGCAGACAACAACTTTACATTAACAGTGACTGTGAAATAAACCAGCAGACAGATAAATATGAACTTTAATTAGGAATGTGCAGACAACTATGTTACATTTAAACTGACTGCACACACATTATCATTTCTAGAAACCAGCAGACAAAACCTTTAAAAATTACTCATTCGAGTAGGCTAAGACAATGGAACACACAATAGTTTCTAGGACATACGGGACCTTACACAAAGGCAGACGGAGTGCTAGACAAGCTTTTTACTTTATAAAATATATCTTAATAAAAAACATTCAAAAAATTCAAAATGGCAGAGTGTATACTGTACACCTTAATGTACAGATATGTGTATACATATTATGCAGAATTTTGATATTTAAGGGCTTAAACAGTCAATTTAAAATCGCGGCCACAACCAAGTACATAACTAGAATCAAAGATTGGACTAAAAATTAATGCATATTTCTTTACATCAGTCTTCACACATTTATATCTTACAGACAGCATTGGTCTCATCTCCCGCCTCTCTATCATGTTGACTGATGCATTGTGGGCCAGTAAGTACTTGACGAGCTCCACTTTTCCATCCTGTGTGACCACATTGTAGAGAGGAGTTCTTCCTATCTCATCACTAAAAAATACATAAAATATTGAAAATAATACAGAAATAAGCACCAGCTTAGATTTATGTAATTCCGCACAAGGCTTAAATCTGAACGAACAGGAAGTAACAAATCCAAATGATTCAAGAATCTGTACTTAATTACCACACAAAACACTCGTAAATTTTGCTCATGCTACTAGAGATCACATTTTTTTAAGCGTGAGCCTTGAAAGATGTAGATGTCTGGCTTCTACAGATCACTTTTTTTTTTGTCTCCGGACTTTCATCAGTTTTGGCGCAGCGTGATGAGTATTTGTCTGCTCACTGAAGTTAAGCTGCAATGGGCTACGTTAGTATTTGGATGGGTGACCGTCTGAGTTCTAGACCAGCTGTGGGACGTGTCTCAGTTGGAATTTCTTGTGTCCGCAGACTTTTGTAAATTCTAGTGCACTACTCGTGTCTGTGATGGCTTTGCGCTCGCACTAGGGCACCAAAACACCTTTTGGTTTGTTTGTTTGTTGGTTTTTTTTTGTTTTTTTTTCTGACTTTCATGAATTGTGACACAGCCACAATGGCTGTGTTTTACAGAAGTTAAACGGCAATGGGCTATGTTACCATTGGATGGGTTACCTCTTCAGTGTACAACTCATGTTTATTTTATTTTATTTATTTATGTTTAACATCGCTTGCAACATATTAAATCTGACATGAAAAGACTATAGGTTAGTTTCATATCGGAAACCTTTAGGACTAATAATAAAATTTTTTAATAGGTTTGACTACCAAAATTTAACCTTGAATGAGGAATCCCAGGTCAAATCTGATATTCAACCTCCTACACTTGAGATCCAGTCAATAGCCAGCAGGAAAAGTTACTTAAACTTCAAAGAAACACCTGGGGCAGGGGCAGCCATTTAAATGAGACTAAATTCAGTCACAGATAAGCTTGCCCACCAATCAAATCATCTAGAAAATCTGATGAAGCCAACTGACCTAGTTTTCTGCTGACAGCATTTAATAGTGAAAATCTCCACGCACTACAGCGGCATAATGAACGTTAATCCATAGTTCCCACTGGATGCCTCAGGTGGATACAATAATGTAGCAAACATAGCAATGCTCATTTCTTACTGGATATGTGTCATGTGCAGTTTATTTTATACACTGAGGGATACTTTGTAAACTCATGTTACCAGATGTTGATATCGGCTCCTGCTTGTAGTAATGTCTCCAAGCAATCTCGTGTCTCATTCATTACAGCGTAATGCAAGGCACTGCGGGTAAACCTAAAACAAATGGATGCATGTGTGAAAACAGGGGGTTAAATGAACATTAGTGATTCCGCGAGCCGTCAAAGTACCGACTCGAGTTTCATGAATCACCGACGAGTCAACTCGAGTTGAACTTGAGTCAATAACAATATTTCAAAACACCCAAACCTTAAATATATATGCACTAATATGATTCCTTTCATAATGAAATCTATTTTTAATCATATTCCAACAAAATTTGTCATATTTTACCTTCAAAATAAGGATCAACATTCTCGCCATGTTGAGAAACAAAACGGACGTTTTGATTGGTTATTTTTCCAGGTAAGGTATATGGAGAGATATCATTGGCTTTACGTCGTAATAGATAAATATGAAGGAAAATATTAAGTAAACAAGTCAAATTGTGCTTTTATTGCATCTTTGAACACTGGCAAGTGGTTTATTTATATACTTTTCCCAGTATTTTAAAGGAACTCGAGTTTGCAATAAGACAAACTCACGTTCACGAGTTGAACAAAAACGATATGAAACTTGAGTTGGCGAGTTGTCACAAGAGCACTAATGAACATATTCAAGAAAACAATGACTTCTTTGGGATTAAACTAAATTACTTCAACTTAAACTGAGTATATTCCAATTTTGATTGAGTAATCCCAACTCAATTAGAGTTCATTAAGCTTGTATTGAAGTAGGCAAAGGGTTAAATACTGCCAAAAGTATTGAAACACAACTAGTTCTCAATTTTTGAAATACACATACAAATACTTTTATTTCCGGTGTAGCGTGATATATTGACTCCATTATATTTGTCACTAGGGGGGTAAAATATTGCAATGGGGGTTGAAATATTTTGAACCCCCTTGCAAGATTTGGAACCCCCTCCCCAACTTGGTGATTACTATAGTGTTGGGGATTAACTTGCAGCAAAACACTTGTATTCTATTTAATATTGATGTGGGGCAAAACACATGCATTCTATTTATATTATTTATTTATGTTGATTTTATATTTTTGCGTGATTAACATAATAACTACAGGAATGCTTTTTAGACTCTCCACATATGCTTTCCCAATACCTCTTAATACATTCTAAAGGTATAAAAGCAACAATAAAGGAGATATAAGGCAAAACTCCAAAGCAACTATTTTATGACCCCAGTTTGACCCATAAGGGGGGGTCGGGGGATAAAACTGACCGGCTATTTAGACTCTCCACAAATGCTTTCCCAATACCTCTTAATACATTCTGAAGGTATAAAAGCAACAAAAAATGAGATATAAGGCAAAACTCCAAAGCAACTATTTTATGACCCCAGTTTGACCCATAAGGGGGGGTCGGGGGATAAAACTGACCGGCTATTTAGATTCTCCACATATGCTTTCCCATTACCTGTTAATACATTCTGAAGCTATAAAAGCAACGATAAAGGAGATATAAGGCAAAAACTCCAAAGCAGCTATTTATGACCCCAGTTTGGCCCATAAGGGGGGGTCGGGGGGTAAAACTGACCGGCTATTTAGACTCTCCACATATGCTTTCCCAATACCTCTTAATACATTCTGAAGTTATAAAGCAACAATTAAAGGAGATATAAGGCAAAAACTCAAAGTCAGCTATTTTATGACCCCAGTTTGACCCATAAGGGGGGCCGTCGGGTAAAACTGACTGGCTATTTAGACTCTCCACATATGGTTTCCTATTATCTCCCAGTACATTTTATGGCTCTAAATGCAATACTTAAGAAGATAATAGGGGGTTGACCTAAATTTAAGGCTTTCAGATTGGAAGGTGTCAAAAAATTACTCATAAATGAGACATTTTTCAAGGGATTGCTCTCAAAATCTAATCAGCTCGCGTTTTCGATAGTATGAACAGGTGTGTCAAATTATAAGGCTGTGTAGCAAGTAGTTTTTCCCGAACTGCGATGACGGGGGGGTGTACTTCAAAAAACTGTTTTTGATCATGTGACCTTCATAAAGGTCAAAGGTCAAAGTTAAGCATGCAGAAAAATTGTCCCACGCCTAAGGTATATAACTGCCAAATATGGTTTGAAACCTTCTAATAATAAGGGAGATATTCAAGGGAGACCATAATGCCGCGGCGGCGGTGAGGAAACTGAGGCGAAAACAAATAAGCGCCCTTTGAGGGGTGCTTAATTATTGTATCAAGCCTCATACAAAAAATTGTTTTTTTGTTGAGATTTCTTTTGGCATTAATAAAAATATTCACATAATTTATTATTCGAAGTGGCTACAGATCCGGTCGAACCGGAGATGCAGTGTTATTAACTTCAGATCCGTATGCACGATTTCATATAAGATGATGCAAGAGATCCGGGACTTATATGAGTGCATAATGACTCCATAAATGGCCGTGAGCTCTCAAGTTTAAAGTATTTAATCTTCACTGAGGCTTCCATTTTATAAATATTGCAAGGAAATGCCAGTGGAAATCTGTGTCCTCATATCTTCTCATGAATATTAACGACTTGAGTGTTATGGTCGTGAGTTCTCGAGTTTTAATATTTGATCTTCGTCTGTGCTTTCTTTTATAAAATATTGTTTGGAAACTTAAATGAGTGCATAATGACTCTACAAATGGCTGTGAGCTCTCGAGTTCCTTTTATAAAAGATTGCAAGGAAATACCAGAGGAAGTCTGTGTTTGATGTATAAATGTAAGTGTTGTAGTTTTCCTTTAATTTGTTTGTATTATCGTGGACGGATTTCTGGTGAACATACTTTGTCTTCCGGTCACAGACTTTTAGTTCAATTACTTGCAGGTCCGGTGCACAGACGCGTAGCCACAGCGTTTATTATTTTATACAGTGTCTTAGGAAAATGGCCCCAACTCATGAATGAAATAAATCAACATCAAAGTAATATCTAAATACACTGAGAATATGAGACCTAGTCAAATTGAACCTATTAGGGGGCAAACATATATTGTGGTGATTTTATGATTGAGCCTTATTATTTAATTTAACAAAGATTTATTAAAAGAACTACATTTTAACATGTCAATGCAAATTAATATGAAAATGTAACTAAATCAAAGAAATCAATCTGATGAATTTAGTGATACAACACACTGATGTGCATATAAAATTGCACCTTTTTGCTAGGTTATATGGGTAATTGTCTATTTAAAAACTTAGCATGTAAACACTTAAAAAATGTGATTAAGTTAATCATTTTGCTTTATAAACATGTAAATATGTAAAGTATCAACCCCAAACCCCTCAAAAGAGTGTTAGGCATTGTTACTGATATACATATATTGACAACTGTCCAACTGACTAAATAAACACACTAGTGTATTGTCCCATTGTGTCTTTTAACAGAGAGGGGAGTAAATATCTAGCAGGGGGTGATTATCTTGCAGCCCTGTCTGCTATATTCTTACCCCTCAAGATCAAAGGAGGGGGTGCAAAATATAGCGGGAGTCATTATCATACGTTACACCGGCATGTGCTACTACTGATACCTTTCACCTTATTCTAATTACAGCAGTAAGTCAGCAAGAAAAATTGGCATGGCATTTAAATCTGTTGCAAGCATGTTTTAGCGGAAGCCACAGGAAAGTACTGATAAGGCAAACACATGTTTACACAAAAAAGTGTCAAATATCTGTGAGAATAAGAAAAAAAATGTAAAAATTAACACAAGGTGGACAACTCTCACTGAATACAAAGGTTTACCAAAATAAGTGACAGATTTAAAATACATTTTAAATCTTTTTCCAGTGACCTATCATAGCATTAGTTCTGATGCAAATCGGATCTAATTCAATTTACTTAAAACAAATACACATTATGATTTTTGTGAAAAAGATATGCTGAGCAGCAATACATACTAAGTGAGACCTGGAACTGGATCTTTATTTCTAGTTTATATGGATTCCATCTACCAAACCTCTACATATAGGGGTTTTTATGGTAAAATAGTGTCAACTGTAAAGCATAATGAATATTTATGAAAGGCATTATTGAAAATGTCGATATTTAAATCTTATCTATGGCACATGATATTTCATAAAAAGAACACAAATACACAATAAATGTGGTCAAATATCCATGGTTTTCAGTAAAATTATTAACTATGTAATGTCTCACAAAGACATATCACGCTAATTATGGTTCATGTACATAAATACCACATTTTAACTGTCTCAAGGCCCAGGAACCTGGTTTTTACTTTTAAAAATGTTACTTGTTCCCAACAACGAGACAGGCCCCACTCAAGGCCAGATATTTATTTCCATTAATCACAGTTTAAGTTCAAAGAGCACTACTTACTTGTCTCTGACAGTGAGACAAGCTCTGTGTTCTATCAGTAACCGGACCATGTACTTACTTGTCTCTGACAGTGAGACAAGCTCCGTGTTCTATAAGTAACTGGACCATGTCCTCCCTCTCGGTACACACTGCGTACATGAGCGGTGTCTGATACCACGCGTCCTGTTTGTTGATCTTTGCACCCGCTGACAGCAGGATTCTGGCACAGTCTGCGTGACCCTTCTCACAAGCTAGATGCAGGACAGACTTGTTCAACTGGTTTGAGCCTGAGAAAGCCAGAAAATATGTCATCAAAGGTGAAAAAGTTCTATTATAATTCTAATTCTAATTGGATTTATGTAGCGCTTAATCTCCCCAGACAAGAGGACTCGAAGGCGCAACAAAACCAAAAAATGATAGACCAAATTTCAGTATCCAGAGACAGAAGAGGGGTCAATAATGACCACACATTAAATGACTTTGTAACTTTTATTTACAGCTTGCGTTATTATTATTATCATTATTTTAGATATAACTTGATGCTTTAAAGATTCACTGCAATGGTTTTTGAAAGTATAATGATTTTAAATAATGCTACAAAATAAAATATTGCATATTACTAAATTAAGAAGGTGGCTGCTGTACCTACACAATTTCATTTAGGCAATATAAGATATTTAAGACGGCAGCTGATTTAAACAAAGTTATTGCAAACAAAGTATAAAATATCTTCAAACATTAGACAATTATGTCTAAAACAAAGTAAGAGAAACAAATCTATAAACAGACAAATCTATAAATTAGTTTTAAACACCTTAATCTATTGATGAAAAAACAATATTGTGATGATTTTATGAGTACCCAATTTACTAGTTTGAACTTGGGTTTTTACAACAAAGTCGGACCACTTTCAATTGCCTGGGCATCCTAGGACAGCTCTATTCTTCATTGCATTTCTGACCTTCAAACTTGTAGTTGGGATTGTATCCTTGAGACATGAGGGAGGAGAGGTGAGCACTATCACCACCATCTACTGTGTAGTACATCCGTTCCTCCACCTCGTGGTCACACTCGCCCTCCTCACTGGATGACGAATCATCAAACATGGTGACTTCTCCTGATAGACACAGCATCAACACTAAATATAGATTATATAGATAAACCTCTTAAAGTTAAACTCTGTTAAGTGGAATCCACTTTTAACTACAAGTAAATGTAAGGTCCCTAGAGAGCATTTACTATTCAAAACCATACTGATATCTCGAATTCAAGTAGAAGTATTTTTCTGGTCATTGTCATTCCACTTTAGAGGGTTTAACAATGCACATATATTCCCATAATAAAAGAAAATACTTTCAAGCATAACTAGAGAACTTTCCATGTGTTGTTGTGACATATCATAATGTGTGAACTAGAAAGTACTTGCACAGTGCAGACCTCCAACAAGGAAGCCAAATATCCACATCTTGTAATTTCACCCAAATTATGTTTCTATTTATTTTAACCCTCATCAGCATGACCACGATTTTATAGTGGTTTTTTACAAATTAAGTTAGGGACGGATGTGTATAGGTACATGGGCGTGAATTGGTGCACCACCACTAAAAGTCTAAAAGGTGTGCAAGATTGCTATATATATTATATTGTCTACATCCTTAGTATAATATCAATTCCTTTAACTACATTAACCCAAATTTTGTCACTTTATCAAGTTTTGTTAAACGGGAAAGGATTTTATGCAAATCTCTGGTTCTATATGGAATTGTGCCACAGCTCTACAGGCAAGTAGATAAGAGCTGAGGTAACCACATCAAACTTTCACCTCAAGAAAGTTACTCTTGAAGTTAATTATGTTTGGCAGAGTTTTTCAAATTGATTTATTACAGTGGAGTGTTATATGACATCTACTCAAATGTGTTGGGTCAAAATGTATTGTGCCCACCCTTGACTTTCTTAAAGATTTATACATTTTGATGAAAAATGCTTACCATGTCACACATAATTATGAAACTGATCACATACACTGGTAATTTATTGTCAACTCTGATGGTCTTTTATTGACTTATGGGTAGGCATGAATAGGTACATGGGTGTAAATTAGTCAGCATTTGGATAGATGTACAGGTGGTCTTGCAGCCAGCCAGGACAGTCATACCATAGGAGAATGCAAGTTACTTTAGAGATTGGACTGTACTTTGTTCAGTCGAATGGGACAAATAGAGCTTTGAGTTCTGTAGTATATGCAGATATTGCACTCAGTTTAAAACCCAATACAATACAATATTGGACAGAGTAATGGGTTTTACCATTTGCCTGTTATGACTCTCCTGTCAGAACAACTGTTCACCCCTTTCTCACCTAAACTGTGTAATTTCTTGACTTTGTATTACTATATGACAGCCTAGCACAGCCCAGTAGTGTTAGGAATTGGTCTCAAAAATCAGAATCGATTAGTCAGTACTTCTTTGTGCTTGTTTATTGATTATAATCATTTTTCTGCTTCTTTCTCAACAAAAACAAAAAATTCTATATTTTTTTCTAAAATCATAATACAGTAGACTTTCAAAAGTCAGTTGAGAAAAAAATCAAGGTTATTTGGTTCATGTTTGGGGTAGGGAACCAGTAGATTGAAATACCAGGCAAGTATGTTTATGAGCAATAATGTAGTAATCTACCAAGGTAACCTTAACAGTTACAAATTTATATGTGTTTTCATCAACCCTTTTCATCACATAAAATTATTTATGGTGTTTGAATGTAACTTCAGCACATTAAGCAACCAAACATGCTTAAAATAAACATATTACTTCAACCACTTTTTGTTCAACGTCACTCTGTGCTACTGTTTTTACAACACATAACCATGATTACCATGTATCTTCTTTTCCCATCAACCAACTTCAAACATAGTCTCCAGGGCCCGTATTCACGAAAGGTCTTAGCCAGGGCTTAGGCTTAAAGTTGAGACTTTTGTCTCAAGTTTCTGCCCAAAACCTGCTAAGACTTTTGTCTTAGGCTTAGTGGTATTCACAAAGAATTTAAGACTGGTCTTAGGCTTAGCCAAGGGCTCAACTTTAAGACTGGTTAGTAGTGGGCTTAAATTTTGTAAAGAGGACTTAAATATGGCCGCCATAAACTTTTCTACACTTAAAATTTGAAATGGCTGTAAATAAAGTATAATTATACAGAACATCTCACTAAAGCAGTCTTTGGAAGTTTATATGTGGTAACAAGGTTTTCCATTTCAAAACAGCACTTATTCTTAGATAAAATCTGCCAAATGAAGGATATTTGTCACCAATATTATACTTTAAATAGAAATAAAAGGTCACATGACCCAGAAAACCACTGTGGTTATATGATAATCTTGGACTTAACTGAGTCACCCTTTGTGAATACGGTTTTAAGATAAAACTTAGCTGAGACAAAAGTCTTAATTTTAAGACTGGATTTAAGCCTAAGACCAGGCTAAGTCTAAGACCCTTCGTGAATACCAGCCCTGTACTTTATTCTGTTTGTGTTACTGTAAAGTATTTGTCTGTCATTCTATTAAATTTCTATCATCCTGCAAAACATATTCCATGAATTTCCATTTTTAAGCAGATTTTCATGATCTATTCATTTCATAGAATTATAGTTTGTTACATACTGTACAATTCAAAGTATGATAATGTAGTAATTATTCCGATTGTATTGGTCAACAATATTCACGGCAAATTGCTGAAGTTTTAGTCACTCCACTTAATGTATGGCCAAGGTCGTTATTCCCCATTTACAGGGACTATGCATGTTGTGTGTGCAGTAGTGGGAGTTAAATTTAACATACGTTGAACTTAGTTCATTTTTTTCAAAGATCTTCTAAAAATGAAAGGAAAATTTGAGTTTTAGTTATAACTAACAGGAAATACCAGTGAAAAAAAAAATGGCAGATGATGTAAAGAAATGTTACGAAAATAAAATGCTAAATATTGGTACAAAAAGGGAAATTTGGTGGCTTTTGATGTTAACATGTTAATTTCTTAACATGAGATTTGATTTTCTAAATCGAACATTTTTAATAGATGTTCATCCCCTGCCGTAAAAACCATCATGGACACGCAATATTGATACTTAAACAAAGTGAACAAGGACATATAATGGGGATATAGAACTTTCCAAAGAATGGTCTGGGACAAGGAAAGATTGAGGTGCCACTGGGAAAACAAATTACGTGCAAGTCGCCGACAAAACAACTCGCAGACAGCAAGAAAATGCCAGGGAAAATCCGTGACCTCATAGATTCTCATGAATATTAATGACTTAGGTGCTATGTCCGTGAGTTCTGGGGCCGTATTCACGGAAGGTCTTAGCCAAGTCTCAGGCTTAAGTTGGCTGTATTTTTGTACAAACGTTAAGCCTAAGACTTGGCTAAGACCTTTTGTGAATACGGCCCCAGTAGTTTAAAGCATTAAAGTATGCATCCTCCCCTCTTATTCAAACGGATAAAATTGTCGGCGAGCTGTCTGCGAGTTGTTTTGTCGATGACTTGCTCATATACCAGGAAAACTAATGGAAGATCTCCCATTCTACTACCCATGTTTTAACCCTATTTCAACTGAATGCGCTGCTTTTTTTCACTTGATCCAAAGGTGGTTATGGACTGGTAATATTGTAACGACGACCGTTATTGTGGTATTTTGAGTTATGATGAATATCGGGAGTTTACGGGAGTTACGGGCGATATTCAGGGGTTTTTGGATATAATTAAATGGTTTCTTGGGGTTTGGTTGTGTAATGGTATTAAATATTTGTTTTACTAACTTGTGGGTATTGTGGGAATTTGGTCTTTATCTATATTTGGGGAACTCACATGTTTTGGTAGCCATGTTTGACCTTGTTTACTATCCTGGTATTTTGGGTCTATTTTTATAAACAAATCAGGGAACTGGTATTTGGTTCAAGGATGTGGGTCAAGGGTGCTGACACCAAAGACTTGAGTAGTTCACTTTTTGACTATAAAAGGGGGTGCATTTCCCACAGTCTGGGCTGACCTTTCATTGAACACCCTGTTCTTGCCACTAAGCCTTAAAGCTTTGTCAGTCATGGAGAGGTAACTGAACAACTATGTTCTGTTTTAGGTTTAGTTAAGTTACCACATTTTTTAGTAATTTTAGTCCTTGGGGTTAGCATTTTAGATGGCATTTTTGTACTTTGGGTGAATATTAAAGATGTATTGGGTGGGGATTAGCTTAGTTGGTTAGGAATATTCTTGGGGAGTCAGGTTTGGGGAATTGGGCTAAATGATTTTCTTCTTGTTGAATTAAAATGTTGACATAATTTCTGTTCCAGTTTGTTTATTTGTTTGGCATAATAAAAATCATTTGTTGAGAATAGGTTTTTATTAACTGTGTTATTGTGCCTTGACACATAATTTAGCTCGGGTCGCTACAATATTGTAATAAATGCAAGTGATGAACTTGGGTACATGGGTGGACACAAAGATAAACGGTCCTCAGAATTTTTCAAATAAAGGTAGTCTAAGCAACAAAACTGCATGAACTAATTAACAGAATATGTTTAAATTAAGCTTATCAAGACATTTGATATTTTTTTGTGAAATTTAATTATTTAATCCACTAAGATAAGCCAAACTCTGAAGACCGTTTATCTTCGTGTCCGTTTATCTTTGTGTCCACTAGTGTACAGTACAGTAGCTGAAGGAGAAGAGGGGGACGTAGTGGGCGATAATACGAGGAATCATCAATAGGGCATCAAAAGACCAATTACATACAAGTAAACACACAGTTATGCAATCAGTCAGTCACTTTCATCTGTCACTTCACATACGGGCAAACTAATTTTCGAAAAAAGAATAGATCTTGAAAAAAAAATTTCCAACTTGCATGGAGACTACTAAACCACACCTGTGAGGTTGCGGACACCATCCAGGGGCCGTATTCACAAAAGGGATCTAGCTCAAGCTAAGCCAAAAATCAGCTAAAGTTTGGTAAAACAGCTGTAAACTTAAGCTGATTTTTGGTCACACTTAAGCTTGGTCCCTTTTTGTGAAAAAATGTCGATCAGAGAATAAAAACATGCAAAATGAAAACTAACTGATGTGTCATGTTACCCTAACTTTATGTAAAAATTTCTGTTTAATTGCTCTGTGTATGAAATTTATTCTATAAAACCAAAACATTTATGTAGGTACAATATTTACAGTTCCAAAACAGCACTTGTTGTATTAACTGAACTGTTCTGACACCTACCATAGGGTAGTTATTTACTTTAGAAAAAAAACAACACCCACATAAGTAATAAGTGATTTCTGATTAATATGGTTAAGAATATGGTTGATATATTTGAGGGTGAATATGGTTGTTTCACAGGTACTTCTGTAGTTACTTGTGGAGAATGTTTTCCTATAGGTTGACTGTATTATCTGTAAGCCATTATTTGTAGCCATGTTTCGCTATACCTAAGAAAAACTTTATATTGAACAGCATATCCTTTGTAAATACAATATTTTCATATATAAAGGCTTGTGGTTCAGTCTCATATATGACCTTTGGCTCTATTTATAGTCAAATATATATTTTTATACCCCGATTTCTTACAATTAGAGCAAACAATGAATGAGTGTAAAACAAATCAATAACTGGAAATGTTTTGGCAATATCAGAAATATGACCTATTCTTTTTTACCCAAGCTTAAATGGGGTTGTACCTTATCTGTTTTTTAAAGGTCAAATGAAACTATACATTCCCAGCAGGCACAGGCCTTGAAATGTCGTTGATTTAGAGTTGAAAACAGGTCCTGACGTTGAAATGCACATGATCAACTATTAAATCTAAGTTAGTTTTCTGACATGAAAAAGTAGCAATGTTTTGACCAGAAATCATGGTGATTTTTCGGTTTAAAAATTGACGCTGACACAATTTCAATGCTATTTCAAAGCTGGATTTTTGCCTGGAAAAAGTAGTGATACTTCATGAAGAAAATCACCACTAAATCAAGTTAGGTTTTTCGACATGAAATCTTAGTCATATTATTCAACAGAAAACAGGTTGAATATTGAGAAATGAATGACTATTGATCGTTGATTGAAAAAATTTTTTCTAGAGGGTGATCTAGTGATTAAGTCTAACTTTTTGAAAGAACTATTATTGCAATAGTTTTTGAATTTGTAGGTGTTTGTAAAGCAAAGACTAATTTTAAAGATTATAAAGATAATAAAGATTATGTGTGCATGTACTTGTACATTTTTATCCATTCTCCTTATTAATTTATAGCAACTTACAACAAAACTGATCCACCCAAATATAAATTTTATAATTTATAATTATATTTTGATTAATGGAATTCCTGATAATTAAAAAACAACATTTTGAAGTCAAACTTATCTTGAATAAAAAATGATAAATTCAAACTTATTCATCAAAACTTAGTAATTTGAATTTGTTTCTCAAATTCTCCCATACACAAATAACTAGTTTTCAGTTTGCAAGTTTACACTGAAAACTTCTCTATACAGAGAACATAAGTCATACCATTTTATCACACAACAGTGAGGTTGAGGGGGTTCCTGGTTTGTCTTATCTGTACCCTGCTACACAGATCATTAGGCCTCTGACTAAAAGTAATTAGATAACACAGCAGGGGTGGAGGTGGGGGTTTACCTTTGCTCAATTGCATGCATGGTGTTTACTTCTTTAGGTCTGTTTATTTTGTGGTCAGAACTTACAACTAATTAAGGTGGGGAGTAATGGGTGGAGTTCTAATAATGTGGCTATTCTTGTGTTTTTTTCCAGTTTACATGACAAAGTTGTATCAGACACAAGCATCTAAACTGAGCATTGTGGCTTTGCTACATGATTATAGCTTCCTTATAATTACAATATAATTATAGCCAACTAAATAAAACATTTAAAAGAAACTGATTGGATAAATTACTGAAGATATAAATAATGTCACAATTGTTTCCTATTTACAAAAAAAAAAAAAAGATATTTTAAAATTTCACAAAAAGAATTTCAATTGAAGGTACTGAATAATACCGGTCCTATTAATAACATGAAAATGGATATCTAGTTGGAAAATATGGATTCACATATCTTGAGCAATTATATTTGAAAGCTGATGCAAAATTATGTGTTATTACAATGTCATCAGCAATAGAATATTGAATATACAATGATTCATGAAAACATGTCATCTTGGAAAGAATTAATTACTTTGAAGATGTATCCAAATTGTAAAATATCCATATGGATAGTTATTGTATCATATTATTAAGAAGCTATAATTATGACACACAAACTACAATGATTCAAATAAAGAAGACAGTGTAAACAACCTGATTTCACCGATTGAATTCAACTTTATTTCATACATTGGATTCAACCAAAAACAGTTTGCAAAATCTACACATATTTCAACCAGATTTCACCCACTGAATTCAACCTGATTTCACCAATTTAATTCAACCTGATTTCACCGGTTGGATCCAATAAAAAACAGTTTGCAAAATCTACATGTATTTCAACCAGATTTCTACGTTGGATTTAACCAGATTTCAAAGTTGCCTGCTGGGTTGTATCTGTAGACACAGTATGTCCACGACTGGGACAAATGTGTATGTTGATGTCAGGAGATATTAACGTTGTTTCCTGTAGAATCTTTTGAGTGAATAATGGGGGGGAGATATAAAGCCTTTCCAGCAAGCAAGTGGTTAGTCCACTCTCTTTGTTCTTGAAATAGGGGTCAAATGTTAAACCTAAACCATCAAAAATTTGTGGCCCATCATTTCTTACAAGTTGTTATCACATCCCATACCACTAACACCAATAATAATGGAAATGTATAAGACTTTTTTACCTTTAAGCAGGGTCAGAAGTTAGATTAACAAATGTACTCTGGGTAAAGGTTTTGATTATGCATACTTCATAGTTTTGTTAATCTCCATTGCAAATTTGAATGGCTTCCAGTCCATTATATATGTTCATAACTACAAAAAAATGTCAAAACAGGACTAATTTAAGTATCTATGGGGGGCTTAGCACTATCTTTGTGACCTATATTTATTAATAAAATATTTATGAAATGATGATTTATTCTCAAAGGTGATGTCCGAAACGGGATGATTCAATACCAGACATTTAGAATGTGTTGTTTAAACCTAGTGACACCAGCCGGGGTTCTTTATGGCTCAACAATTTCTGTTCTGTTAAGCAGAAGCTACATCGAAGTATACATCACCTTGCATTTATTTGGTCATTTTGGCTATGTGGCCTGTTTATTTGGTCATTTTGTCCATGTGAGGCCACTAGGTTTAATGAAAGGGGAAAGATTATGGGTTTGTTAAGAACACTTGCTTTGTATAAGAGAAGGTTGTAGGGGCCATGGTTGCATACAAGGGGGGACAGCGATTCGCCCATAAAAACAACAAAATGAAGTTTCTTGAGGACAAATATGCAGTGTAGTTTTATAAAAGTTATCAGAATGAAAAGAGGTTCCTCAAACTGTAAAATGATAGTAGTATCAAAAATAAAGTTTGTGATAAGTACAAATACAACCATAGAACTTGTCCCATGGCAATAAGATTAGAGCTGTTGGAAAGTGGACAGCATTTCGCCAATTATTTTATACTTTTCCCAAAAAAGTTACAAAGACTGTTAAACACTTTGCAAACATTAGTTAAAGCTAAAGATCAATTCTTCTCATTGTATTCTAGCACTTAATGAAGTTATAAATAGTATTTATATTGACCCCAGACAGAGTTTAGAGAACATACAGCTCTTTGCATCAGTCAGATGCAGTTTGTTAGGCATATTTTCACTGACATATAAACTTTTTTATTCATCTTTATAATCCTGCATGCTGTCAGTTCTAAAATCTTAGAAAAGTATCAGGACATGTTGCACATTTTTCTATGCTATAAGGCTCCTTCAGTATCAACACAGATATTAGTTTTAAATGAGGTACAATAGAAACTGGCGAATCGCTGTCCCCCGCGAATTGCTGTCCCCCCCTGTAGTGGTAACACACTCGCCTCCCACTTCTGAAGTCTGTGTTTCACATCCTGGACTCTATGTGGAAAAGTTGGTACTTTCTTACTGATGGTCAGAAGTTTACAGTACCAAACTGTTGTACCACCGAGTACCTTTATTTCAGTTTTAGAATCTCTTTCAGCAGTGTATAGGTCATATCACGACTAGCAGTTTTGGGGCAGAGTAAACCAGAACATACAGTTGGTCAAGGTTCTGTACTGTAAAGTACCAACCATTGGTAAGAAACTAACATCTTTCCCTAATAAGGTTCAGGGTTTGAACCACCAACCTCAGAGGTGGCACACAAGTGTGTTACCACTGCGTCACAGTGGCAATTACTTTGGACATGTTGACAATCACCACTCTTATCAGCAGTACCCTTGTCCACTGAGGCAGCAAGGTCACAGTGTATTTTAAGTAATGCCATCTAAGTGCAAGTTTCTATATGCTGACTTACTGTTACCTCCTGAGAAATGTAATTATGGATTTGGCCAAACAATAGCTTTTACTAGTCGGGGACTAGTCCATAGTGTGAATATTTCTATCAAGACCAGCCGTCTTGATCAAGGAAGTGACAAAAATATTTTGAAACAGGTTGGAAAGTTGTCCCAGGGAGGAATAATTCACAATTTTTAAAAGAGGAGGTTAAAAGAATGTCAAAGTAGCTACAGAACAGTGATTTAGAGGTATTAGTGTGCGTAGAGCTAGCAAAAGTTGTACAGACCTGTATTTATTTATTTGGGGTTTTACGTCGCTTTCAACACTGTACAGGTCATATCACGATGGGTAGTTGGAAGGGCAGAGGAAGCCAGTACATAGAGTTCACTAGGGTTGTGTACTGTAAACTGCCGACCAACGGCAAGCAACTACAGACCTGTAGGACTAGTGTGATAAATTATGGTATTATTTCCTTTATTGAGTTCCTTAAGATTTGGGGGTTGTCCCCCTTTTTCTCTAGTCATAATCATGTAGTTTTCACTTTTTAAAAGCTCCAAGAGTTGGATGAAGTGGATCTTCTTGTCTGTGTATCTATTTGGATTGAGATCAAACTGTCTGGGAGTTATTGTACCTGAAATGAAATCTCAGCTAAAGTGGAGCTATGACAGCTCAAAACTAATATATCTTTAGTACATGGGTATAATGATTTCCTGTTGCCTGGTACTTTGTTATTAAGCAATCAAGTTCACTAGCAGTTAATCCCTTTTGCTGCTGCGTAGATTTATTTTTTAAAAAGTTATTCTCTTGCTAAGTTTTATTCACATGCAAACTAAAAATATTGAGCTGATTTATATATACTCCACAAGGTCTCAAAATATGAATGTACGTTTGTCTTGGAAGAAACAATAAATATCAAAGGTTTTATATTTTATTGCACATGTTATCACATGATAAAATAATCAATAAATTAAGACTACATAATATCAACACAGATTGTACTTACAATTTTCATCATAATTGTAAGGACAATATTTTCACAAGCACAAATCATGATTTGACACAAAATATGAATAATTTATAATGGTATTCATATGATAAAACTGATTCATCAAAGATAAAAAGCAATCTTCACAGTATAAACATATTGTACCTGAACAACCTTGGGTACAAATACAGAAGATAAGCACAAAGCCTGCTTACACTGTTTTCCTGACCAACATACTTATTTACTGGCAATCAGAAATAGGAATATTTATACGTGGCAATAAAGTGAAAACTCCACACACACTGGAATTAATTGTCCACAGTATTATGCAATAGGATGCTACGTATTGTGTGAAACACTTGTAGTGTGAGTTTTAGACAACCCTACAATTTCCTTTGAAGTAATTTAGCACTGCTCTACTGGTTGCAGTGGAGTTAAGAGTGCAAATATTTCATTGATCACTGAAATTGTCTTTCACATTTGAACTGATTAACATTTGGACCAAAATACTTGTTTATAATCTGAACAATTATTGCAAGTTAAATGAGTAACAAAATAATATCACAACGTCTTCACAGATTTAGTTTCAGGCAATCATCATTTTGGAAATATGAGAGGGAATAATACAGAACAATACATAAGGAGTTTCTCACAAATATAGTTTGATGTTCTCTGACAACAGCTGTTGTCCTGTAGAACCAAGAAATAGGAATAGTAACCTTGAACCTTTGTTGTTCGAATGTATAAAGAGTATATTTTTCTACATATAATAGAATGTCAATAAGAATCATTTCAGTGCGAAACAAATGGAAACTACAAAACATTGGCAAAGTAGACGTGTTCTCAACAAGGCCAAAAGAGGTTTAGGTCTGCTAGCGTGAGCCGCAAAGCCATCAGAGACATAAGTAGTGCACTGAAGCGGTCACCCATCCAAGTACTATTGTAGCCCATTGCTGCTTAACGTCAGTGAAGAGACAGGCTCTCATCATGCTATGCCAAAATTCAAGAAAGTCCGGAGACAAAAAAATGATCCCTACAAGCGCGAGCCTAGAGGTCACGCTTAAATATAGTACATTAAGACTGTTCCAGTGCAAAAGATCATAGGGAGCTTACTAGCTTGTTTAATGTTGTATTTTCTCGCATCTACAGGCAGACAGGGTCATGAAGTCATATGCCATGAGTATGTACCACTAGTTGACACAAACTGGTTTCAAAGCCAAAACCACAGAAGTGAAACCAAAGTAATCATTTGCCCGACTTGACAACCACCAGACCACAAGTCATTGGGAGTCAAAAAAAAATTTGGAAAATCATCCTACTGCACTTAGGCTCACATTCAGTAAAATTTTCTATTTCACAATTATTCATAATCAGGAAAAGTTTTTGGGAAAGGAGATTAATTTTTGTTAAAAAAAACTTCTAAAACTAATAGAGATTTTTAACAATGACCATGTCTACACTTCATAATTAATTCTAAAGATATTAATGACAAATTGGAAACAAAAGATGTGTAAAAAGCGGCTAGTATTAGTATTTTCCTTGTAGACTACTATGAAGCTATTGTTTTGTGGAAACATTTAAATGAAAAAAAATTTTCTGATAAATCTCAGGAAATTCTTGTCTTTAGAATTTGTTTTTACTCTACACTAATTCTTCTTAGGAAAATATGACTAAGAAAATACTTTCCAGATCAATTCTAAGCAAGCGAATGTCACTGAGAGACTAATAAAAACAATCAAAATTATGCTAGGTCGAGTTTGACTGTTAGAGATACACTAATTCTAATTCTAATAGTACTTTTATAGCGCTTAATCTCTATCTAATGATAGACTCTAAGACGCAGAAAGCCAAAATCAGAGATCGTAATCGTTAAATCAGGGACATTGCAGGGTCGACACCACGGAGAGACAAAATGAAAAACTAGGGATAATCTAGGGTGGGTAAGCTTTTTCAAAGAGGTAAGTTTTCAACTTTTTTCTGAATGAGGAGAGAGATTTAGCTGAGCGTACATCATCAGGGAGATCATTCCAAATCCTTGGGGCATCATATGCAAAGCTAAGGCCAAAATGCTTTTTAGACTTATATATTGAAGCACAATGTGGGACCTCAAGTAGCACACCATCAGATTGACTTCTACGTGTTCTATACACACTATGTCTGTGTTTAAGGAAAGGTTCAAAGTATTTTGGATGGCCACTATGTAGAAACTTGTACACCAACAGGGCCGTCTTGAAGACAGAGCGATGCAAGACAGGCAGCCAATGAAGACTCTTTCTTACAGGAGTGATATGTGAGTACTTGGTGGTATTAGCCACAATTCTTGCAAGACTGTTCTGAACACATTGGAGCCTCCAAATCTCTAGAGCAGAGAGACCTCTGAACAAGGAATTACAGTAGTCAAGACGACTTCCGACCAAGGCATTTGCAGCCAAAAGAGCAGCTTCACGTGTAAGATATCCTCTGAGTCGCTTTAAATCCCTGATATGAACAAAATTAGCCTTACAGATATTCCTGACATGGCAAGAGAAGGAAAAATCAGAGTCAAACCAGACACCTAAGTTCTTAATTGCATCAACAGGTGAAAGGAGGTTACCAAGTATATTAACTGGGAAAAATTTGCTGAGTTTTGTGCGGACATTTCTTGAGCCAAACAGAATAAATTCTGTCTTGTCTGGATTTAGTTTAAGCTTATTTGCAGAAAGCCACTTTCTGACATCATCCAAGCAGTTTTTCAGTCTATCAAACGCCTGAGTGGCATGGTTATGCGTGAGATAAACATATAACTGTGTGTCGTCCGCATAAAAGTGGAAATATATGCCAGGATGATTTTGAATAACTTTACTGAGGGGGGTAGTGTATAAAGAGAACAAGATCGGCCCAAGGACAGAGCCCTGGGGCACACCGTACAATAGCCTTTTAGCATCGGATAAAATAGAACCAATCTTGATGCACTGATAGCGGTCACAGAGGTACGACTTGAACCAGTTCAGAACCACGCCTCCAACACCAAACCAGGAACTCAAACACTCAATAAGCGTACCATGATCAATGGTGTCAAATGCTGCTGATTGGTCCAAGAGAACAACAGCAGTAGCTTCACCTCTAGCAAGAGCAAGGTGGACTTCATTTTTAATAGACAGTAGTGCAGTTTCGGTCGAGTGACCTTGCTTATAGGCTGATTGACTGACATTTTCAAGTCCGTTAGAGGCAACATGGTCGTTTAACTGAGAAGCCACTACACGCTCAACAAGTTTGGAGATGAAACTCAAGCCAGAGATAGGTCGGTAGTTTTTTAATTCATCCGGTGGTAGTGAAGACTTTTTAATCAGAGGAGAGACAATAGCCTTTTTTAAACCACCCGGGACAGCACCTTCAGTTAGAGAACAGTTGACAAGTTTAGTAACTGAGGGGAGGAGAATATCCAAACATTCTTTAACTAGGAAAGTAGGCCATGGATCAAGGAGGCAAGATTTGGTTGGTGACTTGGTAATTACTTTCCGTACTTCATCCTCAGAAACTGCTTTAAAAAGGTCAAATTTGGGTACATCTGAAGGAGCAGGAAGAGTGAAGGAGTCAGTGTTAGTAAAGGAGTCCCTGATTTTTCTGATTTTATCTGAGAAAAAAGTGACAAAACGATTGGCAAGGCATATCTGAGAGGCATGAGAGACACTACTCTACAACAGATGAGATTCAAATCCCAAACAGACGCCTACCAGATGCACCCTGCCATAAGTTGGTGTAACTGGATCACAGACTGTTTATTTTTGCTGGTTTTCTGCAAGCTTAAGTGAACTTTTGTTGGTAGACATATATAGGCTGACATACAGTGCAGCCTATAAACATACTTTCCTGTAAAAAATCTTTCAACTAATTAATTTTTTTACAGAGATTTTATTGGGGCAATATAATACAGTAGAACATCTATTATCCAACTTTTTATTATCCGAATTTTCAATCATCCGACCTGAAACCCACTCTCCCAACTCCATTTAAGCCTGTTATTTTAGCCCTTCCATTATCCAACCTTTGTATTATCTGACCTGATTGTTTCTCCCCTAAAGGGTCAGATAATAGCGCTTCTACAGACTGATTTCTACTCGAATTCCAGGCTCCAATTTGACACAAAGCTCAGAATCCACACTTACAAATTCCTGAAAATATGTCATTTATTTTCACCGTTACTTCAGCGCTACATCTATCAGTGCAGATACTTCAGCTATCATTAGAGACATGTACCAGTCCTGTTGATGACAATCAACTGCTATATTTCCTTTTGTTGTGCCAAATAAAGGTGTGTGCTATGTTGTATAATGTGGCAGTATGTCCATTCGGGTAATAAGAAATTCCCACAAGTCTAAGGTACTGTTGACACTTATACAAAGCTTTTAGCCTATCTATAAAGGGACTTTCAATCATGAAGTACATTCTTCAAATGCTATTAGTATGATATTTGCAAGGCAGAAATATGAGCAAATGACAGCACAGACAGATCATGGAGGAAGCAGGACAATACGATTAACTTAATCTAATACTTTTCAATGTATCTCCCCTGTGGAGAAAGGATGAGATTTTTCCATATAACAAAAACAAAACAAAAACATTGAAGAACATTCTCTTCAGAAACAACAGAAGGCACACTTAATAAATCCCAAAAACACAAAATAGTTAACAGTAAATACTTCAACACATGACATATAAGAATCCTTGTAAACTCACTTAAAGAAAACAACTGTTGTGCACCGATAGTCACGGTTCAAAAATTGGGATTTTAGTTTCTGAACTAACCTGAATGCATTATCTACAACAAGAACACTGTTACAGTGACTTAAAGCCAGTCAAAGATGTGGTCATTTTGTCCCTTTTAACAGGTACAGTCATACAAAGACAGACTCCTGATCAGTGCATCTCACACATTTACAGGAGTTGGCATTGAACCTCAGAGTTAAGAACTAAGTAAGTAAATGTCAAATGTGTTGTCAAGTTGTTGACCATTTGACCAATGAGGATTCTGTACACTAGGGAAGTGGTCAGGGATAAACATTTCAATAAAGATTGTTCCAGCTTCTTAGATATCAATATCGACCCTAGAAAGTGTTAATTTCTATCAATTGTAATACTTTATGAAGCAATATGTTCCAAATATGTTGTATTTTATAACTACTTTATATTTTCATCATCAATTTCAATATGTATGAAGATTATTATAAGATCTTTGAGGGTGTCATATATTTATACAGTGAGTCTCGTCTTAAACGTTTGATGTTTTAAACATCTTACGACTTGAAACTATATTTTCATATTTATCGATATGCACGTCTAGTTAGACTTTGATAATGATATTAAAATTGTACTTTAATTTCTAAACTACAGTAAAGTGAATGAGATATTTACTGTTTGTATAAATGAGCTGGACTCAGGAATTTACATGCTTGTGAACTCTGGGGCGGATTTCACGAAAGGTCTTAACCCGGTCTCAGGCTCAAATTTGAGACTATTGTCTCAAATTATTGGAACATTTTACTTGAGCCCATGGGCTCAGCCTTAATGGATTTCACAAAAGGTCTCAGTCTCAGCTTTGGCTGAGCCACTGGCTCAAATATTGAGACTGGTTGAAAGTGGGCTTAAGTTTTGTAAACAAAGGCTCAAATATGGCCGCCATAATTCTTTCTTCACTTCAAAATTTGAAATGGCTGAAAATAGGGTACAAGTATATAAAACAACCCCCTGAAGTAGTCTTTGGGTGTTTTTACATGTTTTTACAAGGTTTCCCATTGCAAAATGGTATTTAACCAGAGATATTATGTGTCAAACAAGGAACATATATGCCATCAGTAGAATATTTTGACTACAAAAAATGGTCACATGACACAGAAAACCACTGTGGTTATTTGATAAGCTTGGTCTCAACTGAGACCCCTTCTGTGAAAAACCATTTGGGACAAAGACTTAGCTGAGCCAAAAGGCTCAGATTTGAGCCAGTGGCTCAGCCTGAGACTGGGCTAAGTCTGAGACATTTAATGAAATCCGCCCGTGGAATTCTGACACTGAACATGACTTAGTAACACAGGGGAATAAACACCACGCAAACATTTAATATTTTGCTGCTTTATGATAGTTTCATACACAGTAAAACACGAAAGCACCAGAAGTGAATGACTTAAAGTCTCCATTACTTTGTGTTCACCTAGGAAAGACTGTTTTATCACAGCACCGAAATAATGACAAGTCATCTGCATAAAGACCATTTCACTAAAGCCACGACAAAAATGCAAAATTCATAACTTTCCAACTATTTAGCAGACTTCTTAATCTCTATTGATACAGATTAAAATACTCGTACAGGAGAAAAGCTTTTATCCAAATTTCTGTACTATTCATATATTTCAATAAAAGAAACTCATTTTACCAAAAGTGCCATTGTAGCTATATCCCAGATAACATTCCACTGGTGGCCCACCAGCGTATGGTGGGCAGATTTTACCACCGGTGGGCCAACTGTGGCCCACCGGTTGTTTTTGGTGGTATAATCAGCAGTTTTCCACCGTTGGGCCAACGGTGGCTTTCCAACCAATCTTCATGTCTGTAGAATTTTTTCCACCAGTGGGCCATCTTGTTACAATGTCACCACCTTTAAACCTGTTGAACTTTCACAGCATTTAAGCGTTTACAATGTATGCTTCACCCTAATTAACACAAACACCTGTAAAGGTATTGGACAAATTAACAAGTTGTTTCAAAGTCACACATATCTTTCATTTCGAAATCTCTTTCAAAAGATTTCTACCATTGCTATGGAACTTGCTAAAACCTTCCGCAGTAAGAGGTAAACAGATCAGTATCTAAACCAGTAACTGCCCTCTTCCTGAATAAGAGCATTGAAGCTTGACACTCCAGTCTAAATTTTTCCTCATTTATCACAAAATTTTAATGCAGACTGTAAGCATATAGCCTTACTTTCTACATATTCGCCTGATACAGTTAATAATCTCCGTTAGCCCACTGAAGACCTAGCTCTGTCAGCAAGCAGTCACTCATTTCTTTCATTTTAACAACTCTATCTCTCCTCCAGCCCTGCATTTACTGACGTTCTATCACTTTTATATCCTAGACTATTAAACACACCAGCAGTCTCCTGCATGTGTTGATGTGTCACCGTTTCATCTTCCGTTTTAAGAATGGCAGAAGTCCTGTCTTTTTGTCCCGACTCTGTGCGTACTGTAAGGCCTCAGCTGTACTCATCTGCCGCGTTGACGGGAGCTTGTAACTCACGTCCTTAGGTGAGAGATGTTTTTTCTTGTCTGAAGAAAACAGTAGAAAAAGAAAGAAATATTACCATGATAACTCACCATTGCATACTTTACCAACACCTGACCCCCATTGCATATAATTATTGTATTTATCTGTCATGTTTATAAATGTTTAATTGTATTTTTATTTGAGCTATATCACTGATGTAACTGCATGAAGCTGAACTAAATTAGTACATATATTTGGAACAATGCTTCTGATTTAAATCAGTTTATTCAATGTGCCTTAGAATGTGCTGTTACACATATTAAGCAGCATATAATCATCTGATTAGATTAGAAACAATAATAAACAACCAAGACACTCTACCTTTTTTGAGGTAAGTCTGTCTCACTTTGCCTCTGTATTCCTCCAGGTTGAAACCATTGGCTCGGTCCAGCATCACCTACACACAAAACACAGTCTTCTTACCACATGTTCATATATATAGACCATGTTTCAGTTTTTGTGACAGTTTTTCATCACATTTGAATATGGCTGTTTGGCCATAGAGTTCAACAAGGTCTCAAAGAAGTTTATGTGACAGCAAAAGTATGTTTTAATCATGATATGGAAGAACTATTAAAAGCAGTTTAAATGTTCTTATCTGAGTATTGGCATAGCTGTTATTATGTTGTGAAATTAGACATTTAGATCTATACTCACCACAATCTCTCCATTACTACAGGAGTCAAAGCACTAATTGATTCACCTCGATTACATAAGCTAAGCCCAAGTTCTCTAGTGACTGACATTCTCCTAACTGATAGGTTCACAAGGATGACCATTTATCAATGCCCCTGGGGTTCTTTGGCCTGCCACTGGGAATAGGACTTCATTGGCAGAAGATTGCCATTTAAAGTAATCATAAAAGCCACTCTGTATCTGCCTGTATCTGGGATTAACCCAAGTCCTCAGGCAAGGCTTTTACCAACCAGATCACATTGACAGATGTGGTCACAGTAGGAGTAATAGTTTTCTCAAGTTATAACACCTCAACACGACACAGACCAGTACACCCTGTGTATATTGTTTTGCATCAGAATTTTTCTTACAGATATTAAGCCCTATGTAAGTAGTCTGATTAGATGAGAGTTACACACCCGGTGTCTCTCCTGTTGAAATGCGTTGAGCCATTTGTCTTTCTGTTCCGCTGACTTGCAGTACATCAGGTACCACTTGTCCTTGTCCTGGTCATAAATCTTCAGGCCATTCTTCACCACTGTGTTGTACACCACGTCTGGAAGGGGCCAAAAAAACGAGTAATTTTAAAAGTCAATAAAAGCAAAAGATAATCATTACGTAAATAAAAACAAATATTTTCAAGTCAGTGGCATGTGGAAGATAATCAGCAAGTCTCTCACTGTTAAGAAAAACTGTATTCAAGTATATTCCTGGGATGAATTCACAAAAAGGTCATTCTTGAGACAAAATTGAGCTGATTTAGTCACAGTACAGTCACATATAAATAGCCATGGGATCTTGATGACAGACATGATTGTGAAAAGTGTTTAGAAACTGTTGCTACAACCATATTAACTCCATACATTACATCTGTGTGCATTAAATGTCTGAAACATGCTTGACAAGCATGGCTGTACTGTCTTAGTAATGGGAGGTGCACTTGTATATTGTTACAGTCACACAAGTCACATAGATATATTTCAGGGAAATAGACATGTTTATAAATATGCTTTAACAATGACTGCACACAAATACATGCCTGTTAAGTTTGAAAAGTATTATTGAAGGTACACCACAAGCTTGATAAGCATGGAGGTTCTGTCTTATTTACATAACACAAACTTTTCACACTGTCAAGGTCATTCCAGTCAAACGACCAGATATCAAAAGGTAGAAGTCAAAAGTTAAAAATATTTCAAATGTGTGTGAAATAGTTCTCACAAATATACATCGAGAAGCTCAATTATCAAACTGTGTGTTATCCGATTATTTGATTTTATAATCTCATTTCCTCTCTGCCAAATTTAAATGTCCCTCTTGCTTTTTAATGAGATACATCTTCACTTTTACAAACCTATCCTCTAAACATAATAGCTTTCTTTCAGCATATAACATAATAGTGATTATCATTAATAAGGCTTGCTTTGATTATCAACTATCAGGTTTTTACAGCATTTTTAAGTAGTAGTTTTTAAGTTTTTACCTTTTCCGTCCTGTATCGAGTGCACCTCACAGTGATCCAAATTAATCCGACCTCTGTAGATCAACAGATCTCTCCATAGCAAGTCCTATGTAAAAACAAAGGCAAAGTTCCATTTGAAACCTGAATTGTTGTTGCTGGTATTTATACATAGTGCAATATCTCCTTTTATTGCAAGTTTTAAAGCTCTATTTAACCCATCCGGACTGTACAAGCAGAATTAAAGCTTTAGTGTCTGACATCCCCCTGACTGAAAGCCAGGGTTGAGCATTTATCATTGTCAATTAAGTTCTTAAAGCCTAACACAGGGGATAGGACCCAATGACAGACATCAACCCCATTTTAAGTGGTAATCCGAGCCACTATGTATCTGTCTGTACCTGGAATCGAGCCAAGGTTCTCTCTGTTTCAAGGTGAGTGTGTTACCCACTAGGCCACAGAGCCAGTTAAAGGGTCATAGTTAATGAACAAGGATCAAGGGTTATCATCTCTAATTCTAGAAATACAGTATAACCCATTCTCTAATCTTATCTAATGTATTATCTGTCATGAGCTGAGTGTGTCCTAGATAGAAGGATATACAGACTGGGACATATTGTTTTGATATTCCCCCACACTACTTACTAGGCATAATTAGCATTACAAGTTCAATAAGTGCCATTTTTCATTAATACTTCAGTAACAATGTAACTTATAAATATGTTACATCATTAGAAAGGTATTTTCACAGAGTGTCTGTCCATTTTTTTTACTTGAATTAAAATCTATACAGGTATGGCAGGGTAATCTCACGATACAAAATAAAGCTTTTATATTCACTGGAAGCACAGTAAAAATATGTTACTTATTATTCATACAAAATGGTGGATAATAACAGTAAAACATCCCTCATTAAGCATATACAATAAAATATATATCACTCATGAAGAAGAACAATATAGCACTCATGATACGCACTTGTATAATATTGTCATCTTTATTTGTGATATATTTTTTTCATATGTATCATTCAGGAAGCTTTCCGATTATACCCAGAAAAATATGGTATTTACTCTCACCTTTTTGCAGTAGAGAATCTGGTGGTCAAACAAGAAGAAAACGCGTTCCTGGTGCCAGCCGTTAGAGTTCACTTTGGTCATGTCACCCGAGTGGATCAACTCAGAGCTCTGTGAGATCAGGTCTGGGCCCTGTGTAATAATAACAGAGACAAAACAAGCATTTAGCAATTTCTTCAGTAATTTTTCAGGTTTTTACCTCCTTTTCACATAAATTGGATTCTAATTTCCCTGTCTTCACATAACTTTGGTTTTTTTCACTCTCTTCACATAACTTTGGTTTTTTTCCCTCTCTTCATAAACTTAAGATTTTTATTTTTCCCTTTTCATATAACTTAGATTCTAACCTTTTCCTCTTCACATAACGTAAGTTCTTATCTCCCTCTCTTCACAGGTTCTTATTTCCCTCTCGGCAAGTAACCCAGGTTTTACATATCTACCCTCATGCTGTGATAGGGTTCTCACCTCCCAATTGCGACACTTATACCTTACATTTCCAAATATGATTAAAATAGCACCAGAACAGAGAAGTGTGAACATTGCATTAGATATTTCTCCACTAGTTCTTACCTCCCAGTCCTCCACCCGACTCTGCCATTCTGCCAGCTTCTCCACACTCTCTAACTTCCGCTTCCGCTCATTTATCAACATGGCAATGTGTCTCATCGACTCTAAAGCTTCCTGTAAGTTTCTGAAAAACACAATAAAATTCATCAGGACGCTATTCTTTTAACTTCCATTGTGTCATGTACTACAAACATGTACTGTAAATAACAAAGGAAGTCAAAGTGTGCGGTTAGTGAGAATTAAAAGAGAGGGAATTGCGATCTTATTAAGAATTTAGGCACTGTCTGGGGGCAAATCAATAGCCTTCCACTTTCTGAAGAGCAGATTGCAAGTTTGGTATTATCAAGAACTTAGCTGAAGGACAATGTTTATGACTTCCAGTGCAGAACAAACTGATTGCAATTTATTTCAAAGTCTTTGTTTGATTACATTATCTAGATTGAATTGATGTACTACATGGCTGTCCCTTAAGCTGATTGTCTGTGTATTTCATGTATTGATTTGCTAACCCTTTACCTTACTGTAGACTGTATATTTGTAGGTTAACCCCTTACCTGCAGTCCGGGTGTTCAGGGCGTGTGTACTTGAGCAGTTCTTTGAGTTGGAGTGGGTATTTGCAGATTTTCTGAACTGGAGTGAGCAGGAACCCTTCTAGTGGAATCTCAATCATCTGCTGCAGCAGTCTGCAGGCCTAGAAAGTACAGACAAGGTGAAATAAAAACAACTTAAAGGGTTTTAAAAGTATATGCTGTGAAACGGTTAAAACTGAGGATGTAAAAGGGTTAAAACAGAGGAGGTTAAAGAGTTAAAATATTTGAAGGTTAAAACTGAGGATGTAAAAGGGTTAAAACAGAGGAGGTTAAAGAGTTAAAATATTTAAAATATTTGAAGGTTTATTTCAGAGGTGGTCAGAGTAACTGGGATTATGTTGCTTAAGCTTTAACAAAAACTAATAGTAAAATGATTATATTGTTTAGTTTTAGTAAATGATTGTTACTTCTACACAAATACTTCTTGACTTTTGGTTTTTGCTGAAATAAACTGTTAGTGTATTTCATAATCAACCAGCACACATCGAAGTCTCGTATATCTGGGAATCTACACAAACGAGTAATGGCTACTTTGAGTATTCACCACTACTGAACAAGTTTATTTTACCTAAAATCCCAGGTCATACCTTTCTGTTCTGAAGGCACAAGTTACAACCAAATGTCTTATTACCTTATTTTTTACTATAAAGCAGCAAAATTTGAGATATGTAATTAGGAGCATCTGTGAGTCCTGGCTTTTTGATCACAGACCACTGGTCAGTACAATTAACAATCTACTACACTACTGCTTCTACTTCCACAATACACAATGTCTATAGTCTCACCTCAAAGAAGTGTTTGTACTTCTGGTGTTTCTGCAGGGCTCTCAGTTCTTCACAGGCTGCTGGGTGGTTGTTACAATACTCGGAGTAAATCTCGAAACCGTGACGCTAAAAAATACAAGTTTTCTATGATAATACACTGTCAGTGAAAACAGCATATCTTAAAACTGCCATGCTCTAATAGGTCAACCATGACAAAGACTAACCTGCCCACTTGTAAGGTAGGGATGTGACGACTAAGCAGGTGACATTCATCGAGTGATGCAAACTTCATGAAAATTCCATCCCAATTTTAAGTGTCGAGTGCTCATGAATGTATATATAACGACCGATTGAACTGGTTACATTTTTTAGATAATAACACATACATAGCACATCTTACTTACATTAAATTACATAATCCACCATTTCTAACATAATATCAAGAATATTATGTGGTGACATCAGCTAATTCAAAAGACTCAAAGCTTTTATCTTTATATTTTTTTCATTTACTGAGCCGCCATATTGGATGTGGTTTCCTATCAAGGTGCATACTAAACTTCTTGAGGGTTAGATATTGAGTCAAGTTTTTTTCCGTGAGCATTCAGCCCAAATTAGTGAGATTGTACTTATTATACCCCGGGTGTAAAGAAATCTCAAAACTATGAAGCTATAACACATATACAAGTACGCCATAATGGAAATTGCTACCATAAGATAAATAAAAAACATAACACTGCAATAAACACAATTATGATAAGTATTACTGCATTGACTAATCTATTGAACAAATTTCCTAAGGCTAAAGTACAGATACATGCAGTTTTATCTGAAAAAAGTGATTTTTTTCTACTGATAATACATCATGAGACTATGATGGTGTAAAAGAAACACAGGTCAGCAGCTGTACCTACAGAATGAATGTTAGATCTAGGAAACAGCTTTTTACAAACAAAACTGAAGGAATGTAAACAGAAGAAAAGGATCAAGTTACAATATGTTGTGTCAATATCATCGGGACGTATGTTAGAGACAATGTGTCTATAATAACCAGCAAGAAGTATGCCTTGTTTTTTGCTGTACGTTTATTACAGCTGCAGAGAGTACTCGATTAAGTATTTATAGAACAAAATCAAGAATGAAGTACTTTTTCTTGTTCCTTATTAGCAATTCTTACAAATATTCTTATAAGCTTTACTTTAAACCAGGATATTTCTGATTACTTTATAAAATTAAAACCACACAATTTTCTTATTACGGTCATGCTAAGAAAAGTACTTCTTTAAGACTTGAGAACAGGTTTCCCTTTCATGTGTACTCAGGCATACAAATTGTGACTTGTGGCAGCCATTACTTGTTCTGGTTTTTCAATGAAAGAAAATGGAACTTTATGTTTTATCTCTGTACTTATATTGACTAGAAAAGTAGAAAGTACTTCACAATCTTGCTGGCTCTGCCAAAAATATGACCATTAAAAAGTACTTGCTACAGAGTTGGGAAGGGGTAAAAGAATACTTGAGTAAACAAAATGTTATTGTTTTTAATCAGGAAAAGGTTAACCTTGTGGGTTTTCCTCTATACTTACATTGACTAGGAAGCACTTCCCAATCTCACTGAGGTGGGGGGCTGAAGGCTGGTAAAACTTGTCTAGCTCTTGTAAGAATTGACTAGAAAACTTGTAAATCTCCTCGATATTACTGAAAATGGTGGTCAGCATAGTATCAGGAAACATCTCGGGTCGTTTTCGAGCTTTCTCCACATAACCCTGAAAATTTTGTATAAAAGAGGTTTTACTGCCCTGGTTCATCAATTTATCTAATTTTATTCTCCTGATGGAAAACAAAAACAGATGAACACACTTTAGTGGACAAATAACTAAATTTGGTCTTTTTATGCATCAGTCAATTAGACTTGAGAATTTGTCCTAGAATTTATGAAGAACATAAAACAACTATTATATAAACATTGTATAATGTTTTACTGTGCGTAGTTTGAACATTGTAAACTGTGTAATGTTGAACATATAAATAAAATAAATAAATAATAATAATTCTGGGTGTTTTAAACTCACTTCCACGACATCCTTGAGATGCTTCACATATTCTTTCTCTGCGTTGACAATCTCTCTCACAACGTTTGTGCGTGCCTGTTCCTTGCTTAATAACGTACTGCTGTACTTCTGTAATGCCATCGTGTTGGTCATGTGACCTGCCTTCACTCTCGACACAAAATCATCTGCAGTGTCCATTTGATTAGCATGCAGCTAGAAGACAGCAAAATCCAAATAATTATAATATCTTTACAACCTTATATTGGAACTCTGTTTTATTCAGATTTGAAACATTCACCAAGACTGACAGCGGGCAACCACAAATACAAACATATCTGTGTCAGGTTTGGACTATCAGTTTATGTGTGAGTGACCTTAACAGTACATAGCATCAGATACTCAGAATTATATTTCTCTGTAACCTTTTTCAAGAACTGTAGGTGAACACTCCTACTAAATGAGGCTGCCTTGAACATAACATGATTTTTGTTTAATGTTTATTACATTTTGTCTCTAACTAAGAGCTGGTTATTGGAATTTGAAGTTCAATGTGTTAAAAAATATTTGAAAAGCTAACTTCTGGGCAATACTTTTAAGTGTGAGCAGTGTTTTGATTTATTATCCACAGACCACTTGTTTCATAAAGCAGGCGCATCATAGATAAAGGCAAAGTCACCACTATTCCTGATTGGCAATTTGGGCACTCGACCAATTTCTTAATACTATGACAGACCAAAGTTTCCCATTGTTTTTTCCTCAAAATATTCTACATATTTCTTTTGTTTTGCACTGGAAAACTCTGTAACCACATCAAAACTTCCAAAGCCTACTTTAGGGAGGTGGTCAATGTATTTATACTTTATTTTCAGGAGATTTCAATTTAGAAGTGGAGAAAAATTTATGGCGGTCATACTTCATTTACAAACATTAAGCCCACTCCCAGGTAGACTTAACTTTAAGCCCAAGACTTGGCCAAAGCCTAGACTTTAAGTCTAAAACCAAAAACTTAGCCTAAGTATAACATAAAATTTATAAGCATAACATGCAACTTAGACTTTAAGTCTAAGACCACAAACTTAGCCTAAGTATAACATAAAATTTAATGTCTTAAGTTTAAGTCAGTCCAGGCTAAGTCCTTTTGGGAAAACAGTCCTTGGTTTCAGTCTCCTCACTAGACTTGCTCAAAAGTCTTTACCTTGGGTTTTTTGAGACAATAAATGGATTTTATAACAGTCTGGATGTTGATGGTTATACTCTCACTCCTATTGAATTGAAATGTTCCCAGGGAACCATAATGTACTATGGAAGGACCTCACATAAGGTTTACCTTCTTACTGACATTAACAGTGTATCTGTGGACTGGGATCACAGTTCATCAATGAAATTCTCTAATGTTCACAGCTGAGTAGTGTGACAAGAGCTTTAAAGGGTCTTATATTTATACAATTTTACAGATATTTTATCAAGATCCAGATATAATCGTAGCCACCCTGGTGATACATATGGAACAAAAATAACATAAAGCAAGCAGACAAACTCACCCTGACAAAAGCCGCAGGGAACCATCCTGTCCTGTCCTCTATGATGCCGTACCACCAGTCTTTGTCCATTCTGTCCGTCACTCGGATCACCTCCCCCACCTGAAATGCCAGCTCTTCTACATCCAGTGTCACATGGTCCCACAGGGCCTCTGCAAATGTTGGGCAGTCCTCCTCCAGAAACTGAAACCATATACAAAGGTCAAGGTTTGGGGTTTTACCTCCATTTCACACAGTTACGGTCAGATCAAGAGAGACTCTTAGTGACTCTCACTTGTTGCAATAAGCCGGACTAGAACCCAAAACCACAGTAGTAAGAACTATAAGTGATGATAGACCAGACATCTTAACCGCTCAACTGCCAAGGCCTCACAATATACATGTGTAAGATGATGCGTACTTTTATAGCACTTAATCTCCTTCGTATGAAAGACTGTAAGATGCTAGAGCCACAAAGACAGGAGGAAGAAATCAGAATGCGGAGACATGGCAGACCGGCCCACAGGCAGATGGTAGGCTGTATTGAAGAGGTATGCCTTCCATTTACACCTGAAAGATGACAGAGGAACTGGTATTGGGGTGTCATCAGGGAGCTAATTCCACAAAATTGGAGCCTATCAAATGCAAAGCTGTGGCAAAATGTTTTTTTTTTATTTGTACTGCAAAGACATGCATTAAAAGAGAAGTAGAAGCTCCTTCATGTTAAATGTCAACATGATCCCAAATCATCTCTATAAATATGTGGCAGTTACGTTAATGAACTAAACTGAAATGTAAGTGGAAACTCCAGTATCCAGTGAAAATATTATACTAGGAAAATTTAAAATTTAAACCATTCAAATATACCAATGATGCCATGTGATCTAATTCAATAATTAAAGACTATCACTATCATAAATGACCTCAGAAGAGAAATTAGCCTTGAATACATGCCCCTGTGTGCCTGAAATGTAAAATGCCAGGTTAAGTCTATTTAATTACATTAAGAAAATCCATCCATGTTAATGAATGTGAAAGTTTGTCGGTCCATTTAAAGCCTCCAGCCAATCACATACTTGCATTTACACAAACATACCACCTTTCACACACACACATACACCTTAATCTCAAGACAAACCAGTGGATCAATCATTTGGTCAATTATTTTCAAATCTGGGGACCATATTCACAAAAGGTCTAAGTCTACGTACACATGTATGCGGCTTACGACATCCGACGGCCGATTTGCGATAGCGAATTTTGTTTCAACCTTCCCAATATTCTGTCGACATTCATCTAAATTCACTTGTCATCCGATTTTTTCGGTCCCAGATCGAAAAAATCGCTGTCGCACATCGGACGTCGGATGTCACAAATCGGAGTCAGACACATGTAAACAGCCAAACATAAATGAGAAGGAGGGAAAAATTCGCTGTCGCAAATCGGCCGTCGGATGTCGTAAGCCGCATACACGTGTACGCACGCTTAGTCCAACTTTAGGCTTAACTTGGCTATATTTGCATGTAAAAGTTAAGTGTCAGGCTTGGCTAAATCTTTCATGAATTCACTCCCTGGCATTTACATGTATGGCATCTGCAGTACCTAGCTAAATATACTGCACGGAGCACAGTCTTTAATCTGTTTAGTTCAAATAAGACCTGTGGACTGGTGTAGATGACCAAAGTACATTATAATATAAACCTAATTCAGTAATATCCTGGTATATTTATTCATTTAAGCGGGACATGTCATACACGTGTGCATTATGAACAGAGTACCGTCAATTGAAGTGTGTATTTCAGTCCTTACAGTTGCCCATATAACCTTATAACCAGGAACTTCATTTCAATATATTTGAATACAACAGTCTCGAAGGTACAAAGTTTAACACAAAATTAATTGTCTTTTATATATTTCCTGAATAAACTTTCACAGTAGAATGTTTATAACTATAACCGATATAATTTAAATTAACTTATACACAGAACCAATTCTGAGGTCCAGATTGTACAAAAATGCCATATTTTTGTTGATCTGAAGGCTTTTGCAACAGCCAGCATATGATATTAAGACCTACCCACTTGCTCAAGACTGGTAACTCTGCTTAGGAAACTGTATCTTTCTAGTGTTACAGGACTGGATGTACTGTAGGTTAAGAAAGCTGTTAATCTATCTTTCTTTAATGGCTGAAAATATTTTGGGACTTAGGACCGCCACAACAGACATTCTCCTCATTACAGAAAATAACCATTTATTCTTTAGAACCTGCCATTTGGTCAGTTTTTAAACTCAATATTGATCTAACCTACCCTCAAATATGGACAGGCAACTTTTGCTCTGGACTTACATGTATGAGTTGGAGGTTCAGTAGACCTGACAAGTTTTCCAGTAAACTTCATACAAGGGCTACTGCTGTAGTCTTTAAGTGAAATTCTGTTATGTAGAATTCTCTTTTAAGTAGCTGCAGATTATGTGATCTTAAAAGAAGCCTTTTCCATTGACATTACCTCTGTTATCTAGAAATCTTGGTTAAATAGAAGTCTTGTTTTGATCATTTGAAATCTGACATCTTAACAGTGAGATATCTTAAATCAACTTATTTGAATGTACCGACAAGGTAATTGATACATTTTTACAGGTAAAACAGACAGGTGGGCATACCTACAATCAAATCCAATGGATATTGGCAGTTCTAGTTATACTGAGCTCAGTGTGTCTATAATTTACATTTATGAATATTTTTTTCAATAAATCAATCACATTGTCTGAAGCTTATGAGAGAAAATCTGATTTCTTTCAACGGAATGTTTTTTGCAGACATATTGGGTGGTTTTATACTTGTAGAATTTATAATGTGTATAAAATGATAATCAGATAGACTTAACATGAGCTTTTGTTAAAGAGCTTATACATTTTACAGACTAAGAAGAGCCAAGATAATATCAAATAGACGATAAATCAATGCTAAGTCCTAACATGCAATAAATCTCATACTTCTCTATTATACATTTGATTTAATGAACACTTTTCCAAAATCTGTATTCTTTCCTACTGTTCTATGTTAAAAAGCCTCTTCAATTTTACAAACTTTCTGTAATCCGAACAATATGTTGAATTGTCCTAGCATGGTCAAATAATCGAGGTTGTACTTTTCTTTTAAAGAGCTTTTGTTTAGCCCTGTCAAGTGGTATCGCACAGTACTAGAAGTACTTTTACACAATCAGGAAGTACAGATAAAACAGGGAGAATTTCAATGGAAACAGGAATTCTATGGACTACTTATTAAAAGGGATAAACTGCATGCACTAAGTTTGCCAGCTATTTTGGAACTTTGTTGCCTCTGAGCAGTTACTCCTACACACCAGACGCGGTCATCAGGACCAGCAGTACCAGGTTGCTCCACCTTCTTACTCTTCACTTCACAAATCAGTCAAATATTTTAGACACATTTTTGCCTTTAATGTTCCTAAGACTTGAAATGACCCACCTGACAAACACAATGCACCATTTATTGCTTCCTTGAGGAAAAAGCCTATCCACCTTAGCCACTGCACCTTAGCCTGTGTGTCTCTGATATGACTTGACTAGAGACTCAGCCTGACTCACCAGGTTCATGTACAGTTATGCCTTAGATTCAGACACATGGAGATTAAGTGCTATAAAACTTCCAAGTAAGATTGGATTAGATTTGCAAGTTTTATGCTATGTTGTAGCCTGTATCAGTCTGCTATCTTGCATGGATGCAAACACTTTTATATTTAGAGAATATTAAACTTTAATGTAGTGTTATCTCTGCCATGGAAGCTACGTTTAGAGGCGTGTTTATCTGTCTGTCTGTCTGTTTGGCTGTTTCTGTTCATGATTTTTCAAATACTGATCTAAAACTGTGATGTGGGTAAGGCTTGATCAACAGACAAAACAATTAAATTTTGGTAAAGATCCGGATCAATGAGTATTTCGGGTCAAACTACAATTTGGGATACTGGGCTGGCCGGGCAGAGGTGTGTGTTCCATGAGTGCTTTTGTAGTTAACACTAATTAAAAGTGAAAGAATTTTGGAAACCCAACCAGACCACTCTCCATGGAAATTTTGCACAACTGAATCACAAAGTCATTCTTAACACTTTTTAATTTATGGATTTGTAATAATCAGGACATGCATTGGCCAAAATTGTAGCTTATAAATTGATTTAATTCCACAAAGTACATCAACTAACCTGTCAGGGTGACTTTTAAAAGGGAAGAGTACAATTTCCAGTTGAAGTTTGTTCACTAAATTGACATGACTAACCAATCAACAAACATGTAACATATTATCTTTTTATTCATTATTTAGTAATTGTTATCAATGTTCCTGATTGGCTGGAGGTCGAAATAATAGATTTGATTCATTTTATGTCAAAATAAGAAAAAATGCCAACACAGAAAGACATTCCAGCAGTTTCCAAGAAAGTCAAGACATAAAAACAGTACTGTGCAGCAGATATAGAATCTAGTCAAATTTGACACTTCTCACGTGTTTTAACAGAAAACTGGACTTTAAATAATATTACTACTGTTTGCTGCAGAATTTCAGTCTATATTTTGTTCTGAGCCATCTGTGATGGCTGGAAAGTGATTTTCAAGCCAATTTGGATGTTCTGGTCTATTTCAACAATAACAAAGAGTGTCTGAAAACGTGGGTAGAGCTAAGAAAACCCAGAAAACTCTGCAGACTAGATCCAGATCTGGGTCAATTTTGAGGAGGACCCCGACACAGGTAATTAATTAAACTCCAGCCAATCAGGATCCCTAATAGAAAACTTATGATTTGTAAGCTGTGTGTTCATTGGTCACATGCCAATTTGGGACACTGATTTGAAGTAGAAATTGTATTATATCCCTTAATCCCTAAGATAATTGTATTTGAACTCTTTGTGAATAAAGCGGATTTAAAACTTGCACTAATGTGTCAATGCAGAAATGTTTTAATCCAAATAAATCCAACTTTATGACACTTAAAATGAAAAAAAAAACATTGTAAGGATTGTGTGTTGCAGTTCTGCCAAGTTATTGTAGGCAGAAGTGTACATTAAGCTCTCTTGCAGGAGGAATTATGTACCGATGACTTTATAAAAAGGCTCCAATAAACTTCCATCAAGAATTAAGTTTTAGTTTCAATAAGTCAATTTATAGTAGGTTTCACACTTCTCTTGACAAAGTTCCTCTGATTTTGCATTTTAATATTCTCTAGTAAAACTGGGCACAACAAAAGCGTGGGTGAACAGGTACATGTTTGTCTACTTGTAAGTTGTGATGTCACAATAGAAACACAATGCTAGTGTGACATAATGCATCATGTCAAATGTTGACACTAAAGAGGTAACAGATCTTTAAGGCCTGTACACACCATTGTTGATACAATATGAGACAATCCGATAAAATCCTACCCATAAGTTTGAACCCCTATGATATACCTTAGCTTTATGCAGTGCCATTGACTATATGATACAAACACAAAATGACTTTTATATTTTGTACATTTTGCAAAGTTTATCACATTTGTAAGTATCATCAGCAAAAAGCATGCATCTCTGTTTAAAACAACATATATTTATTTTTTGGTCCAATTGTGAAAAATGTTTTTCACTGTATAAGCCATCTTGAAAAGAACTAATATTGAGTGTAAAAACCTAAAGAGTATCAGGAAAGTCTAAGGAATGTTTAGCAATGCTTAGAGTTTGCATTGTCATATTTTTTAAAGTTCTAAAATTAGAGCAAGTATTTTAGTCACGAACCTGATCAAGGGCATGTCTGCCCCCTGACCCTGAACTGGCCAATGAGTGGCCTCCTAAGGAAGCCGTCTCCTCTGAAGTTACTTCATCATCAGATGTGTCATTGAATTCTATTGGCTGGAGGGCCAAGTCACCTGCATGTGCTGAGGAGGCTGTAAATAACAAGAACAAACTTTTAAAAAGGCAGCTCTGGAGAAGATGAACACAGGTTGAAGATGTCATCTAATCTAATCAACTTTTAAAGTGCCTAATTTCCATGTAGCATTAGTATTAAGGTGGAAGCACTTTGTTGAACAAGTAGGTTTTAAGTTATTTTCTGAAAGATCGAAAATGTAACAGATGCCATTTCTTACATTACACCAGAGTGCCTAAATGGGGCACCATGTTAGCTGACTAATATCACTGGTAATCAGCATAATAATCTGTTTGTATTGATTTTTATACATGTCTGTAAGCCTCCAGGTATTTCTGACTGCTGTATATGGAACAAAATATTAACATGAAGTTGCTCTCATCATTTCTGAGACATTTTTTATTTTATAAAACTTTATAAAATTTCCAAATGGCTAATAGAAATGACTGATTTTTAGAATTCCTAGTAATCTTTGGTGCAATCTGTTGCGTATCCTTTTCAGAAGTTCATCATAAGCACATTTTGTTGAGTATTTTTCGAGTAAAACATGGGCTTAAATACTTACAAATCTACAAGTCATGACTATCTTTTCATGCTAAATGAATAAGTTTTCAGATTAAATAATCAGAGGATGAGATGGAGATGTGAATACAGAGGCACATATCAATACAACAACACCATGAGAATATGTCAAGAACTATCACCTGACATAACAAATAAATACAATGAATATTTGCTTGTGCATAAAATGTGATGACACATTAAATTTATGAGCAAAGAAAATTTAAATATTCAAATTTGTAGATATTTTAAATTCACAAGACTTAACATATATATAAAATCTAAACAATTTTAGTCTGTTGTAAATTAAAGTATATAACCTTGATAGCATACTATAACTTTACATCTTGACTGCTCTTCATTATATCACTGGGGGCAAAAATATTGAGGGTACAGTAAATCTTGTTACACCAACAATGTTATATTTTAGACTAATACATCTACATTTCTCATTAATGAAATCAATGGACCTCCTCTAATTAGAACCATTGAGGACATGACTATGAAGTGGCACAATAAATGCTGTCACACCTGTATTTCGTAGCATCAGATTTTTGGCACACAGATGGGTACAACTCAGTGACAAGTTACGACTCTTTCTTATACTGACTGCCACACCGTTACTATGGGAGTCCAATATACCAGGGGGCTGTGGATCATACAACACTGGACCGTGTGGGTCATAAGACACAGGTTGCAGGTAACTCTTCCCATTCAGATAACCAGGGCAGTTTTGGGCAGAGAAACCCTTGTATGTAAAACGTCCCTGCATTGTGGTTACGGTGAAATCCTATTTAACTTTAGAGCTTGGTTATTTTGAAGTCCTGATTAAGTAGAAGTATTATTGGTTTGAGGAATTATAATTCAACACAGTTCTACTGAATCACAAGCTGTAACAGGAGTTAAGATCTCAGTAAATTCTATCCAAAAAGTGAGATTTTTCATGTTTCACATTTCCCTGATAATACTCTTTTATATATCCTTTACGTCTTCCAACTTTTTGTGAAAATTTGTCGAAAAGTCTTGTGTACTATCCAAGGTATTTAAAGGCTTTAACATTCTGTATCATTGTCATAACATATACATGTATCAGTACAACATAGCCATTTTCTACTTTATATTATTAATAGTGTTTGGCACAGAAAATCCAATATCCAAACATTGATTTCTTCCTTCAAAACATTTTACAATCCACAAAGTCTCCCTCGTCTGGTAAGAGTTTTTCAGACAGTTTATAACATCTTGTGGTGCAAAATACACAAACTTCACCACGCTGTCAAATGTCTTAATAAAGTCAAAAAACATCAGTTCAACAGGAGTCAAAAACACTCTGGTTGAACTACATAAGTCTCTTCATAAAGACAGAAATAAATCTATCTCAGTAAACTCTTTTGAAATTTAATGGACATCTCCATATATAGTCTTATATCCGATAACCTGTGTGTGAAAGGTTTTAGTTTTTCAGACACTGATATATTTCATATCATTTCTACAAGGCGGAACATTTTTGTGGCAAATTTCTATCAAAATAAACATTGTCACACAATCTGTCAATTATTGAAAGGAGGTTTACAGAGGGCAATTTATAATCCACTTCTTGATAAACACTATATATTAAAATATATTTTTAAATGTTTCCCCCTGAAAATCATCTAATATAAATTATCTAAATAATCTCAAAACCCACTGAATTAGAAAGCTCCAGATATATGAATTCTTTCTAAATTGAAACTAAATTTGCCTTTACAAAGCTTTGTGTATAACCTGCAATCTTTTGAATATGACAAATGTGTGCTGTATTTAATTATACTGGGTACAATACTAAACAGTTTTAATTATATTTAATGAAACAATACATCTGCATTTGAAATCTTCATGCTGTCTTATTATATTGAGAGAAATAGTTTATTTCTTATTACAGCTATTCACTGGAATCAATTTATTCCATTTTCCACAGCGACACAATTTCTCAGTTTCCTGAGTTTTCTATGAATATTTATGCATCAATGAAGCTTTTCAAAAATATCCATCATTTATTGTCAGTTGGAGCAAGTAACACAACTTCCTTGAATGCAATATTTGCACTATGCAAATAATAAAATTATTGCTTTCTTGAAACAAAATTCACGGCAAAAATCTTGTTTGTATTGACACACATGTATATATGGCTTATAAGTTGGCCTTCTATATTTATAATATGCTGAGCCTTTATTTAAAACATTACCTAACACACCAGAAAACTTGTGGTTGTTATCAACAGAATCCACATAACTTGTAGGTCAGTCAAATATTTATTTCCACGAAGAAGAACACGGTAGGTCGTCAGCAAATAAAATTGAGCTCAAATGTCGTATTACATCCTTCCTCTGGTACTCAATTGATACACCCACTACCCACTCTCACACAGATTTAAACAAAAAAACCCTTCCAGAAATCTTTAAGTACCACACAAATTCCTTTTTTCCTGGGACGTTTTATTGACATAGAAAGTCAACGTTCACTTTCAAGGTTTTTTTTCCTGATTTTCTCAAATTCACACACAGTTCTCTATTTGAACAGAAGAATATCATTTCTCAAGATCAATACAAAGAAATCAATAGTTGATGCTGCCAAGGGCCTGATCAACATCTCTCAATAAAACCTATCACTGCTTTTTCAATTTTTTATTGAGTAAATTAATGGCTTCTAACTCAGAGTTAAATAGATAGCTATTACTGCTTTAAAAGAATGTATTAAGAGCAAAAAATTTTGACTTGTTTACTTTTTGTTCAAGTTAACAGTGAAAGATTGTTTATTTATTTATTGGTTGTTTATTTGAACTGTTTATTTATCGCTCATTTGTTTTTATTTACTTATTGCTGAAACATTTGTACTCTTCATTGAATTGGTTTACTTGTACTTTAGATTTAAGTTGTTTATTTGTATCTAATTTCTGTTTTGCCTTTTTTTCATAATTTTGAATGGTGCTAAGAAATTCCTACTGATTGGGTAACTGGGTAATAAAGGTTACTTAAGTACTTTGTTTAGGAACAGGTACTACACTACTTAAAGCACAAAATCAGGAAAAAAGTACTTACGTGATTGAAAACAGTATTTTGCACATATTCGCATAACATTAAATTAATTTTTCTCCATTAATGTTATGTCAATGTTTCTATTCTATTTTCTGTAACTTATAAAAGAAAACCATGCACACTTTGGCTTTTTTTACACAAAAAGTACTCTGTAGAGAGTACTCTATAAAAAGTAGATTTATGGTAATAAAGAGCTTGATTACAAGATTAACTACTGCTTTCAGTGTACGAGAAACTATAGAAACAGAGTCATTGACAAATGTTAATAAGTTAGTGTGGTAGAGTTTCAATTATTATCTTAGTATCCCAAAAAATACTGTCCAGAGAAACCAAATAGGTAATAACTAAAGTTTTATTTATTTACTTTTTCTTTTCTAAGTAATGTTCTTTGAAATATTATTTCTTGGCTGCCAAAAATAGGACATAATTTATAAAATTATGCTAATTATACTTATAATTACAGAGAGCTTGTAACTTGTAATGAGTGTGTATAAAAAAACTTGAGTCTACAATCTGCATACATAATTTAAATAAGTATATTTATTTACCGTAAATTCTCTAATTATTTCCCCTGGTGTTCAAACAAATCCTTTGTTCAAATAATATGTCATTATCCAAAAACAATTCTCATCTTATTTGTGTGTGATTTTTGTATATTTACCATTATAATTCTTTCCTCGGAATTGAATCAGAACTGTGAAAAAGGCATTTAAGTTTTTCCAACAAAAGAAAACCCATTTTGATCAAATTGCAGGAGTATATCATTCATTTTCTAGGTAATTGTTAGCCTTACTTAAGGCTCAAATTTGCATGATATCTTTTTCAAACATGCACACAGATATCCGGTATTCATAAAGCACTCATATACGCTAAGATATATAAGCTTATCAGACAGACTTTGTCTTGGCCGTATGCTAATGTACAAGCCAGTACATGTATGAGTACATTATATGAACTGAAACTTCATTTTATGAACTGAAAATTTTCCCTCACTGCAAAGAAACTTGAGCCTTCAGCAAGGGTAGGTAATCATTTCAAATATTGTTTAGAGTGTGAACTGTGAAATTTAGCACAGAATGGGGGGGGGGGGGGGTCAGGGGTCCCAGGTCAAATCCGACCACACCAAAAGATTCCCAGCCCATGATTTTCTATAGCTTGGTTTTCCATTCGAAACCTCTAGGACCAATAATAAGTGAGTTATAAGCACTTTTAAGTTTGGCTATCCTCATTTGACCTTGAAGGAGGGGTCCAAGGTGAAATCCGACCACACCAAAAAATTCCCAGCTCATGATTTTCTATAGGTTGGTTTTCATTCCAACCTCTGGGACCAATAATAAGCGAGTTATAAGCACTTTTATGTTTGGCTATCCTCATTTGACCTTGAAGGAGGGTTCCAAGGTCAAATCGGACCATATTAACAGATTCCCAGCCCATGATTTCCTACAGGTTGGATACAATGATTTACTCAACAGTGAGAACCTGAAAGAAGCTATTGCTCAGCTATCCCATGACATAGAGGTCTGCAATTTCACTATGTTATAGCTGACCAAAACGTCTGTGAATAACATATTTAACAAAATACTCTAAATGTAATAATTTTCAAGTTACAACTGATTTACTCAAGAGTGAGAACCTCAAAGTAACTATTACTCAGCTATGCAATGAGCTACATGTCTGAATTTTTGCTCTGTTATAGCTGACCTAAAAGTAGCTGAACAACATATTTAAGCAAAATACTGTAAATGCAATAGTTTTCAAGTTACAACTGATTTACTCAATAGTGAGAACCAGAAAATAGCTATTGCTGTGCTATGCCATGAGCTATAGGTCTGTAATTTCACTATGTTATAGCTAACCCAAAAGTAGGTGAACAATATATTTTAACAAAATACTCCAAATGCAATATTTTTCAAGTTATAGCTGATTTACTCAACAGTCAGTGCCTGAGAACAGCTATTGCTCAGTTGTGCCATGAGCTACAGGTCTGTAATTTCACTATGTTATAGCTGACCCAAAAGTAGCTGAATAACATATTTGCACAAATTTCTGTAAAAGCAATAGTTTTCCAATTACAACTGATTTACTCAACAGTGAGAACTTCAAAGTAGCTATTACTCAGCTATGCAATGAGCCACAGGTCTGGAACTTCACTATGTTATAGCTGACCCCAAAATAGGTGCATACAATATTGAAACAAAATACTCTAAATGCAATAGTTTTCAAGTTATAAGTGATTTACTCAACAGTGATAACCTAAAAGTAGCTATTACTCAGCTATGCCATGAGCTACAGGTCTGAAATTTTACTATGTTATAGCTGACCCAAAAGTAGCTGAATAACATATTTATACTAAATTCTCTAAATGCAATAGTTTTCAAATTACAAGTGATTTACTCAACATTGAGAACTTCAAAGTAGCTATTACTCAGCTATGCAATGAGTCACGGGTCTGGAACTTCACTATGTTATAGCTGACCCCAAAATAGGTGAATAACATAATGAAACAAAATACTCTAAATGCAATAATTTCCAAGTTATAAGCGATTTACTCAACAGTGATAACCTAAAAGTAGCTATTACTCAGCTATGCCATGAGCTCAGGTCTGAAATTTTACTATGTTATAGCTGACCCAAAAGTAGGTGAACAACATATTTAAGCAAAATACTGTAAATGCAATAGTTTTCAAGTTACAACTGATTTACTCAATAGTGATGACCTAAAAGTAGCTATTACTCAGCTATGCCATGAGCTACAGGTCTGAAATTTTACTATGTTCTAGTTGACCCAAAAGTAGCTGAATAACATATTTATACTAAATTCTCTAAATGCAATAGTTTTCCAATTACAACTGATTTACTCAATAGTGAGAACCTCAAAGTAGTTATTACTCAGCTATGCAATGAGCTACAGGTCTGAAATTTCACTATGTTATAGCTGACCCAAAAGTAGGTGAACAACATATTAAAGCAAAATACTGTAAATGCAATAGTTTTCAAGTTACAACTGATTTACTCAATAGTGATGACCTAAAAGTAGCTATTACTCAGCTATGCCATGAGCTACAGGTCTGAAATTTTACTATGTTATAGCTGACCCAAAAGTAGTTGAACAACATATTTAAGCAAAATACTGTAAATGCAATAGTTTTCAAGTTACAACTGATTTACTCAATAGTGATGACCTAAAAGTAGCTATTACTCAGCTATGCCATGAGCTACAGGTCTGTAATTTCACTATGTTATAGCTGACCCAAAAGTAGCTGAATAACATATTTATACGAAATTCTCTAAATGCAATAGTTTTCCAATTACAACTGATTTACTCAATAGTGAGAACTTCAAAGTAGCTATTACTCAGCTATGCAATGAGCCACAGATCTGAAACTTCACTATGTTATAGCTGATCCCAAAATAGGTGAATAACATATTGAAACAAAATACTCTAAATGCAATAGTTTCCAAGTTATAAGCGATTTACTCAACAGTGATAACCTAAAAGTAGCTATTACTCAGCTTTGCAATGAGTCACGGGTCTGGAACTTCACTATGTTATAGCTGACCCCAAAATAGGTGAATAACATATTGAAACAAAATACTCTAAATGCAATAATTTCCAAGTTATAAGCGATTTACTCAACAGTGATAACCTAAAAGTAGCTATTACTCAGCTATGCCATGAGCTACAGGTCTGAAATTTTACTATGTTATAGCTGACCCAAAAGTAGGTGAACAACATATTTAAGCAAAATACTGTAAATGCAATAGTTTTCAAGTTACAACTGATTTACTCAATAGTGATGACCTAAAAGTAGCTATTACTCAGCTATGCCATGAGCTACAGGTCTGAAATTTTACTATGTTATAGTTGACCCAAAAGTAGGTGAACAACATATTTAAGCAAAATACTGTAAATGCAATAGTTTTCAAGTTACAACTGATTTACTCAATAGTGATAACCTAAAAGTAGCTATTACTCAGCTATGCCATGAGCTACAGGTCTGAAATTTTACTATGTTATAGCTGACCCAAAAGTAGGTGAACAACATATTTAAGCAAAATACTGTAAATGCAATAGTTTTCAAGTTACAACTGATTTACTCAATAGTGATGACCTAAAAGTAGCTATTACTCAGCTATGCCATGAGCTACAGGTCTGAAATTTTACTATGTTATAGTTGACCCAAAAGTAGCTGAATAACATATTTATACTAAATTCTCTAAATGCAATAGTTTTCCAATTACAACTGATTTACTCAACAGTGATAACCTAAAAGTAGCTATTACTCAGCTATGCCATGAGCTACAGGTCTGAAATTTTACTATGTTATAGCTGACCCAAAAGTAGGTGAACAACATATTTAAGCAAAATACTGTAAATGCAATAGTTTTCAAGTTACAACTGATTTACTCAATAGTGATGACCTAAAAGTAGCTATTACTCAGCTATGCCATGAGCTACAGGTCTGAAATTTTACTATGTTATAGCTGACCCAAAAGTAGGTGAACAACATATTTAAGCAAAATACTGTAAATGCAATAGTTTTCAAGTTACAACTGATTTACTCAATAGTGATGACCTAAAAGTAGCTATTACTCAGCTATGCCATGAGCTACAGGTCTGAAATTTTACTATGTTATAGTTGACCCAAAAGTAGCTGAATAACATATTTATACTAAATTCTCTAAATGCAATAATTTTCCAATTACAACTGATTTACTCAATAGTGAGAACCTCAAAGTAGTTATTACTCAGCTATGCAATGAGCTACAGGTCTGAAATTTCACTATGTTATAGCTGACCCAAAAGTAGGTGAACAACATATTAAAGCAAAATACTGTAAATGCAATAGTTTTCAAGTTACAACTGATTTACTCAATAGTGATGACCTAAAAGTAGCTATTACTCAGCTATGCCATGAGCTACAGGTCTGAAATTTTACTATGTTATAGCTGACCCAAAAGTAGGTGAACAACATATTTAAGCAAAATACTGTAAATGCAATAGTTTTCAAGTTACAACTGATTTACTCAATAGTGATGACCTAAAAGTAGCTATTACTCAGCTATGCCATGAGCTACAGGTCTGAAATTTTACTATGTTATAGCTGACCCAAAAGTAGCTGAATAACATATTTATACGAAATTCTCTAAATGCAATAGTTTTCCAATTACAACTGATTTACTCAATAGTGAGAACTTCAAAGTAGCTATTACTCAGCTATGCAATGAGCCACAGATCTGAAACTTCACTATGTTATAGCTGATCCCAAATAGTGAGAACCAGAAAATAGCTATTGCTGTGCTATGCCATGAGCTATAGGTCTGTAATTTCACTATGTTATAGCTAACCCAAAAGTAGGTGAACAATATATTTTAACAAAATACTCCAAATGCAATATTTTTCAAGTTATAGCTGATTTACTCAACAGTCAGTGCCTGAGAACAGCTATTGCTCAGTTGTGCCATGAGCTACAGGTCTGTAATTTCACTATGTTATAGCTGACCCAAAAGTAGCTGAATAACATATTTGCACAAATTTCTGTAAAAGCAATAGTTTTCCAATTACAACTGATTTACTCAACAGTGAGAACTTCAAAGTAGCTATTACTCAGCTATGCAATGAGCCACAGGTCTGGAACTTCACTATGTTATAGCTGACCCCAAAATAGGTGCATACAATATTGAAACAAAATACTCTAAATGCAATAGTTTTCAAGTTATAAGTGATTTACTCAACAGTGATAACCTAAAAGTAGCTATTACTCAGCTATGCCATGAGCTACAGGTCTGAAATTTTACTATGTTATAGCTGACCCAAAAGTAGCTGAATAACATATTTATACTAAATTCTCTAAATGCAATAGTTTTCAAATTACAAGTGATTTACTCAACATTGAGAACTTCAAAGTAGCTATTACTCAGCTATGCAATGAGTCACGGGTCTGGAACTTCACTATGTTATAGCTGACCCCAAAATAGGTGAATAACATAATGAAACAAAATACTCTAAATGCAATAATTTCCAAGTTATAAGCGATTTACTCAACAGTGATAACCTAAAAGTAGCTATTACTCAGCTATGCCATGAGCTCAGGTCTGAAATTTTACTATGTTATAGCTGACCCAAAAGTAGGTGAACAACATATTTAAGCAAAATACTGTAAATGCAATAGTTTTCAAGTTACAACTGATTTACTCAATAGTGATGACCTAAAAGTAGCTATTACTCAGCTATGCCATGAGCTACAGGTCTGAAATTTTACTATGTTCTAGTTGACCCAAAAGTAGCTGAATAACATATTTATACTAAATTCTCTAAATGCAATAGTTTTCCAATTACAACTGATTTACTCAATAGTGAGAACCTCAAAGTAGTTATTACTCAGCTATGCAATGAGCTACAGGTCTGAAATTTCACTATGTTATAGCTGACCCAAAAGTAGGTGAACAACATATTAAAGCAAAATACTGTAAATGCAATAGTTTTCAAGTTACAACTGATTTACTCAATAGTGATGACCTAAAAGTAGCTATTACTCAGCTATGCCATGAGCTACAGGTCTGAAATTTTACTATGTTATAGCTGACCCAAAAGTAGTTGAACAACATATTTAAGCAAAATACTGTAAATGCAATAGTTTTCAAGTTACAACTGATTTACTCAATAGTGATGACCTAAAAGTAGCTATTACTCAGCTATGCCATGAGCTACAGGTCTGTAATTTCACTATGTTATAGCTGACCCAAAAGTAGCTGAATAACATATTTATACGAAATTCTCTAAATGCAATAGTTTTCCAATTACAACTGATTTACTCAATAGTGAGAACTTCAAAGTAGCTATTACTCAGCTATGCAATGAGCCACAGATCTGAAACTTCACTATGTTATAGCTGATCCCAAAATAGGTGAATAACATATTGAAACAAAATACTCTAAATGCAATAGTTTCCAAGTTATAAGCGATTTACTCAACAGTGATAACCTAAAAGTAGCTATTACTCAGCTTTGCAATGAGTCACGGGTCTGGAACTTCACTATGTTATAGCTGACCCCAAAATAGGTGAATAACATATTGAAACAAAATACTCTAAATGCAATAATTTCCAAGTTATAAGCGATTTACTCAACAGTGATAACCTAAAAGTAGCTATTACTCAGCTATGCCATGAGCTACAGGTCTGAAATTTTACTATGTTATAGCTGACCCAAAAGTAGGTGAACAACATATTTAAGCAAAATACTGTAAATGCAATAGTTTTCAAGTTACAACTGATTTACTCAATAGTGATGACCTAAAAGTAGCTATTACTCAGCTATGCCATGAGCTACAGGTCTGAAATTTTACTATGTTATAGTTGACCCAAAAGTAGGTGAACAACATATTTAAGCAAAATACTGTAAATGCAATAGTTTTCAAGTTACAACTGATTTACTCAATAGTGATAACCTAAAAGTAGCTATTACTCAGCTATGCCATGAGCTACAGGTCTGAAATTTTACTATGTTATAGCTGACCCAAAAGTAGGTGAACAACATATTTAAGCAAAATACTGTAAATGCAATAGTTTTCAAGTTACAACTGATTTACTCAATAGTGATGACCTAAAAGTAGCTATTACTCAGCTATGCCATGAGCTACAGGTCTGAAATTTTACTATGTTATAGTTGACCCAAAAGTAGCTGAATAACATATTTATACTAAATTCTCTAAATGCAATAGTTTTCCAATTACAACTGATTTACTCAACAGTGATAACCTAAAAGTAGCTATTACTCAGCTATGCCATGAGCTACAGGTCTGAAATTTTACTATGTTATAGCTGACCCAAAAGTAGGTGAACAACATATTTAAGCAAAATACTGTAAATGCAATAGTTTTCAAGTTACAACTGATTTACTCAATAGTGATGACCTAAAAGTAGCTATTACTCAGCTATGCCATGAGCTACAGGTCTGAAATTTTACTATGTTATAGCTGACCCAAAAGTAGGTGAACAACATATTTAAGCAAAATACTGTAAATGCAATAGTTTTCAAGTTACAACTGATTTACTCAATAGTGATGACCTAAAAGTAGCTATTACTCAGCTATGCCATGAGCTACAGGTCTGAAATTTTACTATGTTATAGTTGACCCAAAAGTAGCTGAATAACATATTTATACTAAATTCTCTAAATGCAATAATTTTCCAATTACAACTGATTTACTCAATAGTGAGAACCTCAAAGTAGTTATTACTCAGCTATGCAATGAGCTACAGGTCTGAAATTTCACTATGTTATAGCTGACCCAAAAGTAGGTGAACAACATATTAAAGCAAAATACTGTAAATGCAATAGTTTTCAAGTTACAACTGATTTACTCAATAGTGATGACCTAAAAGTAGCTATTACTCAGCTATGCCATGAGCTACAGGTCTGAAATTTTACTATGTTATAGCTGACCCAAAAGTAGGTGAACAACATATTTAAGCAAAATACTGTAAATGCAATAGTTTTCAAGTTACAACTGATTTACTCAATAGTGATGACCTAAAAGTAGCTATTACTCAGCTATGCCATGAGCTACAGGTCTGAAATTTTACTATGTTATAGCTGACCCAAAAGTAGCTGAATAACATATTTATACGAAATTCTCTAAATGCAATAGTTTTCCAATTACAACTGATTTACTCAATAGTGAGAACTTCAAAGTAGCTATTACTCAGCTATGCAATGAGCCACAGATCTGAAACTTCACTATGTTATAGCTGATCCCAAAATAGGTGAATAACATATTGAAACAAAATACTCTAAATGCAATAGTTTCCAAGTTATAAGCGATTTACTCAACAGTGATAACCTAAAAGTAGCTATTACTCAGCTATGCCATGAGCTACAGGTCTAAAATTTTACTATGTTATAGCTGACCCAAAAGTAGCTGAATAACATATTTATACGAAATTCTCTAAATGCAATAGTTTTGAAGTTATAAGCAATTTACTCAACAGTGATAACGTAAAAGTAGCTATTACTCAGCTATGCCATGAGCTACAGGTCTAAAATTTTACTATGTTATAGCTGACCCAAAAGTAGCTGAATAACATATTTATACGAAATTCTCTAAATGCAATAGTTTTTAAGTTACAAGTGATTCTACTCATGATGGAAGTTACTGAAAAGCCCAAAAGTAGCTATTACTCACTTAGCTATTGAGACAGGCACCCAACTTACTCACCATATTGTAGCTATGAAAAAAGTAGCTGAATAACATATTTTAACAAAATGCTCTAGATGCAACAGTTTTCAAGTTATAAATGATTTTGTGCATGATTTCATGAATGTTAATGCATTAAAAATTATTAAAAAAATTTATTAAAAAAAAAGTAAGAGAGATCCAGGTCTCATACTCACACAAGAGAATCTACCTCTGGCCTAGTACATATATGCAAGATATGAGAGAAATCCCTGCAATAGTCACTGAGAAAATTGTGATAAAAAGTTGAAATTTTCACACTTTTGGTGGGGGTACCCCCCTTGTAATGTCTCTAGCAAACAGACGAACAGACAGATTTGCATGCCTTGAACAATTTTTCATCCTCGATAGATAAGGTATCTTTTAAAAAAAACAGCACGTCTCTAGGCCTTGTAGTTTTGGAGGAGAAGTTGTTCATGCGGACGCGGACGCGTACGCGTACGCCCACGCCGCAGAGTGACGACATAATGCCAGCTGACTGACAAGTCAGCTGACATAAAAAACGCAGTAAAGTAACTTGGTTCCCTTAATGGTCAAATGCATAAACTAAAGAAAAATTTTTTTTTTTATCTCCAAGGCTAGATCATTTTAATTATATATAAAACAGTAACACATGACAGGTAAATTGCCTCTTCATGTTTGTGTAACACCAAATTTACAAAATAATTTTAGACTACTTATAACTTCACATTATATATATCTGTCTGAGAAAGGACAAATAAATATTTCTACTCTGAAATCAAAAGTTCCCAAAATACGCATCCAGTTCATATGATGAGTTATCTGTTACATATATTCAGATAGAGTACGGAATCTAAAATTCGCCAGAAATGTAAAATTCGCCACCTCTAAAAACCTTTATTAATTCTACGAAGAAAATGATGTTTTGTCTTAAACTTGGTATTTTTTGGTTTGGTTCAAAAAGCCTTAATTTACTATACATTCAATAAATCTCACCTCAATTCATTTAATTTATTAGTGATTCCACATGTGGCGAATTTCAGATATGTGGCGAATTTTAGATTCCTTACTCTATTTGTATTAAACAACACAGAGTCTGGGACACGTTTGTATACACTGCACATCATGTAAGTTTCTGACACCAGTTTTGTTTTGAACAATTTGTCAAGAGAGAATACAAACCTCTATCACTGATCTTAATTGTATCAAGTTTTCTAAATCTCATCCCGCTAATACTGAAGCCAACGCCTATTAATTATGAAGTCACAAAGTAGGACAGAGGAAATTCCTTGTAAATCACCCAGTATACATGTTTCCATCTGATATACTGTTACTGTCAACACTTCTCCACCTTCACTAAGTTATGATTCAGCCCAATTCCTCCAGAGTTGTAATCTCTACAAGTGAGTCACAAACTGGTGTGACATCACAAATCTTTTTCAATGAATTTCAATTTACCGTATTTGTTGCAAATATGGCTCTCTGGTATGACGTCATATTTTGTATCTTATTGTTATTTGATGTGATATTTTAACTCCCACCACTGAGCTGAGAGATTAAAATGCAATTGAAATACTGAACTTTACTTTAGGTGGATTTATAGGCGTTATATATAAAAATATTTTTAAATCAAAATGGCCGCCATTTTTGGGGAGGGGAAAATTTTTGAAAATTGCCAAGAGTACATTCCTGTGATACCCCGTGGGTCGAAAATTTCGACGAAATCGCTCTATCTCGCACGGTTAAGGAGATACAAGCAATTTTGTGTTTTTCCATTTTTGGCAAAAAATCGAAAATTCAAAATGGCCGCCATTTTTGGGGAGGGGAAAATTTTTTGAAAATTCCAAAGAGTACGCTCCTTAGAAACCCTGGGGGTCGAAAATTTCGACAAAATCGCTCTATCTCACACCGTTTCTGAGATAAACACGTTTTTGTTTTTTTCAGCGTTAAGAAAACTCAAGACATTTAGTAAATTATTAATAAGTCGGCCATTTTGTATTGGATCACTTCGAAAAGTTATTGATTTCCAGACATGTATATAACGAACCTACTTGCAAAATTTCATGTGAATAGGTGAAGCGCTTTTTAAGTTATCATCCAGACAAGCACACCCTTTTGAAAAACATGTTTTTGGTCATGTGACCTTCTCTGATTGGTTGCAAAACATGCAATGAGGAAAAATGATAGTCCTCTACCCAAGGAAGCTCCATACCAAATTTCAAAGAAATCGGTGCAGTAGTTTCTGAGGAGAAGAGGCTGGAAAAAATTGTTGACGACAACAACAACGAAGACGACGCCAGGCCATGCCATTAGCTTACGGCCGTTGGCCAGTAAGCTAAAAATCCATCAGGCTGCTCAGGAACTTACACCTCATCTGTGTCACAGTGAAATCCCTCTAACAACCCTCATATTAGCATCACTACTTTGATATAAAATTTACCGTACTTAATGTAACATTTGCCATGTTTATGTTATGATATCCACTTTTACAAAACATTTGACAGAAGAATGGCTGATTATAAATAACTTGCTGTTGTCAACCTGTAACAGCAAAACTAGCTTAGGTTACAGTAATTTTTATCAGAAAAGGAAATTCTATTTCATTCACAGTATCCAGGGTTAGTGAATAAGAGACTCTTAAGTTTGAAAAACAAACAAAAACAGGGTGATTTTACAAAGATTGATGACAATGTATCATGATGTTTTAACTTGAAGTGAAGAAATGAAAACTTCTTTTGTGAAGTCCGAAATTGCTTTTTTATGTCTGTTTAATGACGATGTAGTTGTTTGCAATGAACATTTATTTCTGTGGTAAAAATACTGTGTTTTTCATATCCCTCCCCTATCTTTTAAATATTAGAGAAAGCAAATTTTCTGTTTGTACACAAGTTGAGGGAGTAAATCATACATTGTTAGGATAACTGAATATCCACAAAAATACAGTGCAAACTCGATTATCTGACCATGAAGGGAAAATTAGATTGTGTTTGGATAATAGAAGGTTCATTCAAGAGAAGAGACTTTTCAGTACAATAGGGAAATACAAACATAACATAAAAGAGTGGACATGATTTCATACAATCAAATATTCAGATACAAAATTCATCAAATAGAGGTTTGACTGAATTAACTCGAATTATATCTAATATTCATTGCAATTGAAAAAAAAAAAATAAATAATTGATTCAAATTCTACACATCTGAACTCTTCTTATTTCTTCTGAAACTCTTATTTCTACCTGTTAAGTGGAAACTTATAGCACTACAGAAATACTTTGTCTTAACCAGGACTTCAACATAACAGAGTAATTTATAAATGAAAAAACCTCCTGTTCAGCCCTCATAGTTGCTTCTGTTTAAATTGTAATTTTTCTTGTCCCAGTTTTATTTAAAGGACATTGACCATTGCACTTCATGGACCTTTTGCCAGACTTATTGCACAAATGCCTCAAAACAAAATGCCACAAATCTTCTATTGTGCAAACTAAAGTGTTCACTTCCTGTCATGTTTGGAATCGACTGAATTTTGTAAAAAAATTTTTATTCAGACATTTCACTTTCAAACAAGAAATATAAGAAATATAGAAATATTGCCTGTAAAATAAGAAATGCTATAAAATTGACTTACGAAAATGACTCAATGGCTGTCTTATGACATTAACGTTCAATATTTCTTAAGATAGCTACACACGTAAGTCATAGCTATGTCACAGATGCTTTTATAGAAACATTCCAATGGTCTCTGTAACAACTTTTTATGGGTATCGAATGAAAAATTGTGAAATTCCTTTGGAAACTCTGTAATATTACAGTTAACCAATTCTATTATTTGAACATGTTGAGAGAATAGCATTTTGTTTTCGTAACAGAAGGTATATGAAATAGCCACAGAACATCCAGTATGCTATAAGTTAGCCCTGCTTAAGGCTCAAATTTGTACCGGAATCCTATTCAAATGTGTACACAAATTTTTCATACTCATAAAGCACTTATATATGTAAGAATATATTAGCTCAAGAGTGACTGGCTTATCCAGAAACAGTAGTACATGTAAGAATACATTATGTACATCATACCTTTGCAATATAAGCTGAAAGTTTTTTCTTATTTTAAAGAAATTCAACTTTTAGAGCAAGGCTACATATGTATACAACTTGATCTTCCAATATCCGAAGGATTTGGTTCTAGTTACGGCAAACATCATCTGATAACTTATGAAAATATAGAAATTTCCTGATGACAAACTTACACAGCACTGAGTGTAAATACTTTGGGTTAGTAATATGTACTTTGGCTTGAATTACAGTGTTTTCTTCCTGGAAATACATAAAAGTAGTTCCACCAACAAGGTACAAACATGTAGATACATGATAGGTCGTACTGACCCCCGACTTGTGGTACTTCTGAGATCAGCGAATTGCTGACTTAATAAAATAGATGCCTTAACAACCCAGTTGCCAGTCCGCCTTAATTAACGCTATCTGCCTTGCTTTATGTTTAGATGCGCCTTAGAGTCCATCAGTGATGGAGATTAAGCGCTAAAAAGTCCACATTAGATTAGATTAGCCTACCTTATTATTGTTCATCTTACCTTTTTAAAAGCCTACAGCTTGATCTTATCTAAAAGAAACTATGTGCTTGAAAAAAATCACCAAATTTTAGCATATTCTTTAAATCTGTTGTAGAATTTTCATGAGTTTTGTTTCTGGATTGGTTTCTGGTAAAACATTCCAAATTATTACCCTTAATTATTCTCTCACAATTCAGATAATATACTATGAGCTTCTGTTATTGAAACTTTTATTGTCCAAATATTACTACTTACCTACTACTATCCAAAAAGATGTTACAAGTTTGTTTTTTCTGAAACTAAAAAGGCATGTTCACACAGGTTCTGCTTGTTTTTATTGCATTAAAATCTAATTTATGCAAAATTGGCATAGAAGTCTCAAGTCGAATATTAAGTCTTTATATTTACTGGTACCTCTGTGTTACGACGGCCTTATTTGAATTTGTTTTCTTTACATGTAGGTTTATTTTAGTCATTATTCGTACACAATGGTGGATAATAAAAGTAAAACATCCCTCATTAGACATACAAAAATATAACTAGATTGGGCCAACTCGGCGCCAACATATCCCCAGACAGGTCATCACTCACGCCACAGGTTTTGATCGGGAATTTTTAAAAACATAATTACCCATTATTATATGAACTTCAGCACATCAATCTACTCTGTTTATATCTTCCAAGGAAGATGGTGTATCCCCAGACGCCGAATACATAACTCAAATTATATTTTCAATCTTCCTGCAATGATAACTCTAAACCTATTTTCAAAGTATTTAAATGATTGATGATTGAATGTCCATTCTAAAATAATAATCCCAAAAGAGCATATCTGTTTCTATGTTTGTTGACAAATAAAATATTATTTTTAACTCAACTCATCATACTTTTCAATCTTCCTTCAAAGTATTTAAATGACTGATGATTCAATGTCCATTCTAAAATTCATAATCCCAAAAGCGCATATCTGTTTCTATATTTGTTCACAAATAAAATATTATTTAAAAAAAAATTATTTATATTATTATTTTATTATATTATTTTTAGAATTTGCAAATTGTTTTCAGTTATTCATTTCCTCTATACCTATATATGTGGTCCATATATATGCAACCTAAATATGTGACACAATCTCAGTTCTGACTCCCCTTTGTGTTATATGTAATGAAGCCCACCACCTCCCACCCCCACCCCTCTCCCCTTCTCCACACCTCTCTCACTATTACACAAGATCTGCAACCCCATTGAGTTCTTTGTTTCTCATCTGATATCATTAAATACCTTTGTTTATTTAGTGTCACTCAATATAGCTGGAGGTCCCAGAGGTGGGTGGGGGGAATCCGGGTGGGGGATGTGGGTTGAGCATAAATGGTAAACAAACAATCTATATAAAAGGGGTACTCAAATACAAAAAGAATTGAGAATTTTAAGTATGTGATTATCAACTGAAATGAGTTCATAACTGTAGGAGCTGTGCCAAAATTAACTGAGGCAAGTTGAATAAAACTGGGCTAGTTGAGGGTTAAAAATCCCCTAGTTTTACTACATAAGGATATAATTTCATTAATATTGGGACTTAAAGCTCACTTAAAGTGTCCATTTTGTCTACTTCAATATGTTTCACCAGTTTCATTTTAAAAAGTGAAAAACTCAGCAAGCAGAGGTGGGTGGGGGGAATCCGGGTGGGGGATGTGGGTTGGGACTTAGTTTAGTTTATTAGTTTATTATAGTGACATGTATTATGTTGACAAGGATTATACAAAAACTATTGAAGTAATACCCAGCCCTATATGGGCTTATAAGTCACTTTAAATAGAGAGTTAATAACAAACAGAGCAAACATATTTTGAGGTAAGATACAGTAAATAAAGACAGCAATTCAATACATAAAAATTAACAATATAATTTACTTTTTCTTTCTTACCACAAATCAAAAATAAAATTAATAACCATATTGACATTCATATGAGTTAATACCCTTGATAATTGATCTATTAATAATTCAGATTTATCTATATTTAAAATTTTGAAATATTTCATACGAATCAGCTCTAAAGCTGGACAAACACAAACAAAATGTATCTCATCTTCTACATCTTTTTTACACAGTTTACATGTTCTCTCAAAGAGATGGAGTGCTACAGCAAAAATGGTAAACAAACAATCTATATAAAAGGGGTACTCAAATACAAAAAGAATTGAGAATTTTAAGTATGTGATTATCAACTGAAATGAGTTCTTAACTGTAGGAGCTGTGTCAAAATTAACTGAGGCAAGTTGAATAAAACTGGGCTAGTTGAGGGTTAAAAGTCCCCTAGTTTTAATACATACGGATATAATTTCATTAATATTGGGACTTAAAGCTCACTTAAAGTGTCCATTTTGTCTACTTGAATATGTTTAACCGGCGTTTAACCAGTTTCATTTTAAAAAGTTAAAAACTCAGCAAGCAGAGGTATAACACACAAAAATAAGTTCTTAAAAGACTAAGATAGCCATAACATTATTAATATTCAAAATTTAAATAGACAGGCATTTCCTTTTAAAAATTCAAAGATTTCAGCTCTATAACCCACATAGTTTGACAGTTACTGGGCTTTAAAGTGGCATAATGTCCATAAATTGGGTTTCTGTGGGCATTTTACAATTGTTAAAGAGACCTTAGCAATTAAACTACAGATCTGAAACTTTTTGGGGGACATACATAACAAACAAAAATTATATATAATACAGTTTAAGACTTGTCACACTAAGCATTTCCAAATAACAGGGCAAAATACGGAAAAAATGTCCAAAAAGGCACTTGGGCGAGTGTCTATGGCCCTCATACACAGGTTAAATGTCTACTAAAAACCTTGATTTTCGCCATATGTAAAAAGGACATAATAATGCATTCCCAGATGGGATTTCAGCTCCATCAATCACATAGTTTAACAGTCACAGGGCTTAAAGGTGGCAAAAAGTCCAAATATTGGGTCTCTGTGGGCCTTTTAGAGATCTCGATGTGGCTTTCAAATTAAAGCTTCAGACTTAAAATTTGTTACATACTAAGATTACACATAGAATATGTATCTAATAAAGTTTGAAACTTCTCAGACTTACCATTTCCAAGTTACAGAGCAAAATATGTGAAAAATGTCTTAAAAGGGTCACTCAGGTGGGTGTTTAAGGTCCTCATACACAGGTTAAATGTCTACTTGAAGCCTTGATTTTTGGCACATGTAAAAAGAACATAATAATGTATTCCCAGATGAGATTTCAGCTCTATCAGTCACATAGTTTAACAGTCAAAGGCCTTAAAATTGGCAAAAAGTCCAAATACTGGGTCTTTATGGGGCCTTCTAGAGACCTAAATGTGGCCTTCAAATTAAAGCTTCAGACTTAAAATTTGTCACATACTAAGATTACACATAGAATATGCATCTAATACAGTTTGAAACTTCTTAGACTTACCATTTCCAAGTTACAGGGCAAAATATGTGAAAAATGTCTAAAAATGGTCACTCGGGTGGGGATTTATGGTCCTCATACACAGGTTAAATGTCTTCTTAAAGCCTTAATTTTTGGCACATATATAAATAACATACTAATATCTTCCCAGATAGGATTTGAGCTCTATCAGTCACATAGTTTGACAGTCACAGGGCTTAAAAGTAGCAAAAAGTCCAAATATTGGGTCTTTGGGAGCCTTTTAGAGACCTCAATTTGACCTTCAAAATTAAAGCTTCAGACTTAAAATCTGTTACATACTAAGATTACACACAGAATATATATCTAATACAGTTTGAAACTTCTCAGACTTACCATTTCCAAGTTACAGGGAAAAAGATGTGAAAAATGTCTTATAAGGGTCACTCGGGTGGGTGTTTATGGTCCTGATACACAGGTTAACTGTCTATTAAAGGCCTAAATGTTGGGGCACATATAAGAAAACACATAGATATATTCCCAGATGATATTTAACTTAGATGAGAGACATAGTTTTAAAGCTACAGTGCTTGAAAGTGGCAAAAAGTGCATAAATTGGGTCTCTGTGGGCACTTTTGAGACCTTAAGTTGACCCCTTTGGGTAAACCTACAGCCCTAAAATTTTCTACAGACAAGGATTACATATCAAAGTTATACCTAGCACAGTTTGAGACTCATCAGAATTACCACTTCCAAATTATAGGGCAAAATATGTGAAAAGTATAGCAAAAAATCCCTAAGTGGGGGTATTTATGGGCCTCAAAGACAATTTTCTCCTCAACTTAAAGTCGTGATTTTCGGCACATGTACTAAGAACATATTAATGTGTTGTCAGGTAAAATTTCAGCCAACTGAGCATCATAGTTTGTGACCTACAGGGCTCTAAGTGGCCAAAAGTCCAATTTCTGACCTTAAGGTGGCCATAAGTTCTTTTTTACTGGGAGTTTAAGGTCACCTTAAAATAGGGATCTTCCTTTGGGCACCCTTAACATGTGTACCAAGTTTGAAAAAAAAATATTAATTTGTTTTTGAGTTATCGCGTCCACAAGGAAATTTCTACGGCGGCGGCGGCGGCGGCGGCGGCGGCGCGACGGACCTGAATCCAATATATCCCCGACTTTCGTCTGGGGATATAAATATCATTCATGGAGATGAACAGGATAATTCTCAATCACATACTGATATGAAACCGTCATCTTTATTTGTGATATACTTCTTTGGAATATGTCATTCGGGAAGTTTTGCTATATATTGAATACAGTTCTGTTCTGCCAAACTAATAATTTCCTACTGATTTACACCCTGAAAGACAAATCTATGTTCCATTTGATGAACCTTCTGTTATCCATAGAAAATCTCATTGTCACAACATGTTCTGATAATGGAGAATCTTCTGTTATTCTGGCTTAAAATTTGTGCGTTATTTTACACAATATGAGAAAATTCACCATCTATTTCATATCCCAGTTTTAATGTTTGTACAAAATTGTACCATTCTTTATGATTAATTATTTCCATTTACTTTTTTATTTAATATACAATCCATTTAAGTGCTTCATCTTGTAATATACACAATATTAATGTGAAGGCTAATACTGTTTAAACATACAACATTATATTTAGATATAATTAACACAGCATCAAAAATATCTCTCTGCCTACTTAATTTCAGTCAAAAATCAACATAAAACTATTTTTCTTAAGTTCTATTGTAGTATATTATTTTTTTTCTAAGTAGTGCAAGTTCATAATTGCTAATTTACCAAAACAGAAAAAAAAAACTCGTAAAGATTCTGTTTGAATAAAATCATTCAAAATATACATTGTTTACTTAAGTTCATATTAAGTTAAATACACTCATCATGAAATATTACTTGCATTTCACAATAAGTTACAGCACCCAAAACTAAACTAGATTTTGCTAAATTATATCCCAATAAATTACAAAATTTCAGATTTTAAAATTGTTACTTCTTAACTTTTAAAGCACAACACATATACTGTATATCCCACAACACAAACATCTACAAACGTTGTGATTACCAAGTTCAGAGGAATCTAAACAGTTTCAATCAAAATTGGCAGGGTCTCTTTTTGTTTGTTGGTAAATAAAACAAAACACAGTGTGAGTCTGGCTTTTCTATTGAAGTGCCAAAAGATTACCTTGGATTTACCTTTTAAAACAAAAAAGCCCAGAATGACACATGAGTTTGTGTATATTTATGGCTACTCTATACACAGAAAACTCTGTATAAAGCCTCTGTTCCACTCTCACAATGTCTGGGTCCTGACCAACTTCATCACATGGTTTGGAGTATAATGTTGTCGGTCATGTGACCACTGTTATCAGTTGGGAAATTCGAGGGCATTGTCACTGCGATCATATAGACCTCCGACTTACTTTTTAAATATTCCAAATATATCAGTCCATTGCCAACTTAAGACTTACCTGTTTAGATTAGCTTATCCACGACCATAGTCACCCTCCCCTTGGGGGTGCTTACTGGGTTACAACTTTGCTATGTTTAACAACTGTCCCTTGTTGGATTTCAGTGCATTACAGGATGTTCATCAGTTTTGTGATATACAAATGTTTCTATTATTATTATTATTATTATGAATAGTCATTACCACAGAGACACCGATACCAACTTCATGATAATAGTTATCTCCTTAAACTGTAGCAGTCGGGTCTGAGGTCAAACGACTTATCTTTTCAATTTCAAGACTGAACTATTTGGTCTTAATGCAATAAGAGTTTAACTGGAAGGTGAGATTTTTTCTCTCCAAAGATCATTCTTGGCAGGGCCACGACTTGTACATCAGTTAGTTCTTATGATTGTGTTAGTGGAACAGCACTATAAATAGAACCTCTGATATTCAAATGATTTGGTTCTAGCGGTATCACAAACCACTACACCTAGAGCTAGAAAACTATAGCCCTGGGCTGGTGTACAGGAAAGGAATCAGAGATCAACGTAAAAATCAGCATAAGTGTATGATTCAGGAAATCAAGATTACAGGGTAAAGTTAAACAGAAAACGCCTTCTTTAGGATCGAATATTTACAGAGAGGAATTCTAGGTGACAATTTGAACTCCAGTCATAACTCAGTGAGTAATATACGGAGATGTCATTGCACAACTTAAAAGTGGAGTTTTCAAGAAATAAATTATACAAAGTTAAGACATGTTTACTGTAAAATGAAGGAAAACGTCATATGGTTACAGTAAAAAAATAAATTTATAAAACGGCACTTAAGATCTGGGCCAGTGTTACAGTGCTTCTGGGAAAATACAGGAAAAAATGATTCTAATGATAGAAATTTTTGGAAATGTCGTGTGAGTGTAATTTTTCCTCAAACAGCACCTTCTTGTTAGTCACCAACAAAAACTAATAAATTATTTTCCAACTAAAGCAATTCTTTGATAAAAACTGTCAGAAGTTCAGATTTTACTCATTTAGTACTCTCATTTTTGTATTTTTTTGTCTTTTTTTTCCCAAAATTAAGCATCATCTAAATTTAATGTGAAACTCATAAATTTCTCCTCAATGCTAATGTATTTCTTAAAAATATGTACTTAGACTATTATTAAAAATTAAAACTTAGTAAATTATATTCATGATAATACTTTTTCCTTACCTTCAATATTGTCCATGTCTCATCCGGATTTGGATTTTAATATTTAATACATAAAGTGTTTCAATATTCCTTGTACAATAGCTTGAATTGACAGCTCCAGACAAGTTTACTTGGTCTGCTATGAATGGACGTAACTATAACATATTACACTGTGCACAACTTTAACAATATATTTTTGTTTAAAACACTGTGCTGTCATAAACATGACTTATATTGCCGCTGGGATTGACATATGACTTAATGAATTTTGGATTATTAGAGAATAAAATAAACGCCTCCACAAACACCACAAGTAACTGCTTAACTGATTTGTATTACAGTAAACCACTGTTACTATGCACTTTTCAAATTAATGGTATGAAAGAAACATTTTCTTAGTTTCAAGTATTTTTCTTTTGCATTTTAAGAGACACAAAATAAGCTGAGGTTGTTGACAACATTAGTACAATTCCCTTAAAATTAATAAGAAAATTTAGGTAAATAACAAAGTAAATGATTTTAAAAATCTGCCACACTTTATAAAAACAAATATAAATTGAATCCAAATTCTGAATTACTGTTGATTTTTATGACAATAATTTGCATTGTTTTTTTTTTCAGGAGATAAAATTGACCCAACACTTTAGAAAATCATAAAATTTGAAAGGTAGCATATTTTACATGAGTTTACTGTAGCTTAAGGCAGCGGAAGTGATTAGACAGTGTTGTGTACATCTGACATATAGTTTGTGTACAAAAGACGTCAGACAATCTGATTATTTAACAATAGTTGACTTTTTCCAATAATGAGAACAACAAACAGAAATAAAGTGAGATATCAATACATTGTTTCTGCTTTATTGAGAAATATTTTCGCAGGTCATAGGATTATGTATGGTCCTACATTTCCCTCAGTGTAATTTGAGATCAGAGTATCCTTATGTGTGAACTTTTGGCAATAAACAGTTAAGCCTCCCTCCTAATTTTTAAAAAATATTGAACTCATATTTGTGAAAGAATTAAAATTGTTATTTTTCACTCCTAAAGCTCAAAATCACCAATTACAAATCACCTTTATTAACAGTGGAAATACTTGATATAACTGGTTTTGGACACAACATTGCAGACTACAGATTGAGAACATGGAAACAGAGCCTATGGCTTTTCCTGCCACTAAAGCAGAAGTTTATTTTTTGACTCATCACAAGGCTAAAGCTAGAGTTTTATCCCCCTTTCAATAATATACAAACTTTTAAGTGCTTAATTTTGCTCTAAATCATATTCTAAGGTGCAATAAATCCTGAGTGTAAAGGGAATATCGTAAGTCTGTGAACAGAAAAGAGTCGGCATCAGAAAGCGTTTGCACAACCGGTGGAGAAGGTGCTAAGGAAGATACTTAGTATACGCTTCAAGAAAAGGGGAAGCCTTAAGCTCTCGCCTATAAGATGCCAGTGTGGGGGCAGAGCGTACAGCCAGTGGGAGACTGTTCCATAGTCTGCGTCCATCATTAGCAAAGGACCTATCAAAATGAGTCTTGGACTTGTGAATCCGAGGGTAAAAGAAGGGAACATCTACGTATTTGTTTGTGGCAACAGCACAGCTTCATTCAAATCAGGACAGGACCTCAGTAGATTTAATGTTTCCTTGTGCTGAATTGGAACCCAAGCCCGGTAAACATTTTTAGGTTTTGCACACGTTTGATAGGAAATGTTTGGCAAAGGTTACAAAATGATGGGTATGAAAACCATTTATAATAGAATGTTTTTAAAACATTTTATGTATACCGTTTATTAAACGTTTAATGATAAACGTTAGAAAAATGTTACAAATGAACATATTAGTGTTTGAACAATAATGGGGTCTGAGGTCAAATTCAATATCTTTTTAAGGTCGCTCACTAATGAAAATACTATTTTTATGTCTAAAATTGTAAGATAGTGGCTCACAAATTGTGCCCCCATTCAATTCTTACGTTTAGAGATTGCATGTGGGGCAATTTTTGACCAAGTCCTCTAAAATCCCCTATTACTGCTCACTGCCGTCTTTGTTTGGACATGTTTGAAGGTGAAGGTTTAATAAGCATTATGAAAATATGGGTTTAAAACATTTTTGACAGAGTGTTTTTAAAGCATTTGACCAACAATGTTTTTTAAACATTTTATGTGTACAATTTATAAAACACTTCATGATGAACATTTGAAAAACACTTCTAGCATAAGCTCCATTTCTTTAGCTATTTTATAGATGTTTAAAAATGTTTCCAGTCAAACCTAGTTTCTTAAGTTATTTTATAAATGTTTAATACACATTTTCAGTAAACACATTTGTACATAGAATGTTTATATATAACGTTTTTTAAACATTACAGTGCAAAACGTTTGCTTGGAAACATTTAGAAAACCTTAAGATAGTGTTTAAATAGGTTTTAAAAACGTTTTTTAAATGTTTAAACCATTTTAAAATGTTTCTAATGTTTACTGGGAGACGACAGAGGTGATGGTGATGAAACACTAGTTACCAGACACTGGTCACTTAGTCATTGTATGACTCTGTTACACAGAAATACAAATGTTCATGCATGGGTGACCAAGCTATGTCAGTGGACCTACAGACATTCAATTTGTTTATATTTAGCTGCACCTTAGGGTCTGTCAACTGATAAAGATTAACTTCTATAAAAGTCCATATTAGATTAAATCCAACACTGCTTGGCTTGCTTCTTTGGCAGCAAGCCGTAAATTGGCACAAAAATGAAATAAACAATGACCTTTTCGTAAACTGTAAACCACATCTTGAAATTGTAATATTCTTAACAAGTAATCTAAAAGTTTAACTGGAGGAGGAACACAGTGTTACATTACTGTAAGCCACAGGAACTAGAAAACATGGGTTTTTATCCAAAGAAACCCTTCTTAACTGACAGCAATAGTCACTATAAGCCATGGGTAGCCTTGCCACAGGCGTTTGTACATATAATATAGACACAACTGTTTGACTGCATTAAGTATTTTTCATAATGTTCTCATACACTTACTTAGCCTACCTTGCTGAGGAGTCTCCCAGACTAGAAAGGCCTCTAAATACAGAGTGCATTATGGCAAAAATATTTTCATGTTTGCATCATGATTCAGACAGCCTGGAAGGCCAGGCTAAGCCATGGGCACAAACTAAAGGTATGAAGTCTTAGCTAAAAAAGAAAAAGTTTTTTTCATATTTGAATTTTTGTCTTAGGTGGGTTTTACTTGGAGAAAAGTTACTGGAGTGGAGAGGTTTTCATCTGTCAATCAAAATCCTGCGTCATATATTTGTGCCAAACTGTGACAAAACTGAAATAAAAGTCAGTCGTCCTCCCAGCAACCTTAGATTTGAACCAAAACTTTTATCGAAACTCTGAGATTTTTTAGTGACTGTCACCTGAGACAAAAACTCAAATCTCAGAAAATTTGCAGATATGAATCTGAATTTGGAATTTTTGTGAAATGTGATGTAAATGAACAGAAAACGATTTGATTTTTCTAAGCACTAACACCTCAATAGACCTTGTATATATAACACCCCACATGCAAACAAAATAGCCACAAGCTATGTAGACTTGCTCCAAGTCTTTGTATTTCTCATTCCAGCAAATCTGACATACATGAAATCATTATGAACCCACTTGATGAGTAAAAAAAGCTTCTGACTAGAGAAATACAAACCCCACATTCTGGTAAAAACGTTATTCAGTCCTCATATAATAGCTTAGACAAAAGGACTTGATGAAAGTCTAACCGCTATGCCTTCAGCTTGAGAGAGGAAGTTGTCTTAAGGAAACTCACAAAATTTGTTTGCAAACAATTGGTATCATATATGGTGGTCTTCCTGGTGTGACTTAACAACCTGTAACATAGTTCAAGGTATAATAAAAAAATCTTTGGATTTTTAACACTTAGTTATAACTGTGGTCATAAATATGGTTATCTACACAAAAGACTGAAACTTTTTTATTTTAAGTGTCTGTTTCCAGGTATGCAAATTACTTAACATAAATCATTGCTTTGAAGCCCCCTGTAGAGCCTCTGACAGTCTTAAATTACATAATGAACACGGCATGACCATAATTTGGTCATGTGATCTGATATGCTGGCCAACGTCACCAAGAAACAGAATAAACAATACACCTGTAAATTTGTAAAATTTAAGATGGTCGTTTACTCTCATTAAAATGTGATAAACTAAAACATGATTATTTGATCACCACTACTTGTTTGAATAGCAGGAATTTCATTTCTAGTTCCCCTGATGAAGTGTGACTATCTAGAGTAAAAGTTAAATGTGTTGGTTTGAATCAGCTAGAAATCTTGTCCCATGACAAAGTCAACACACTCACCTTGACACAATGTCAGTCTTATACTTCTTCATGTAACACATTGACTTTGAATAAAACATCTCTATTTCAATATACAAACATTTATCATGGATCTTTAGAATTTTCAACAACTGCAGTTACTAAAGATCAAACCACACTGGGTGGGTTCATAATGTGCTCATGCAAGTTACTATTTTAAGTTTGATTTTTCGCCAAGTTAGTGTTCATGTTTCAATGTACAGTAAATGCTGTACAATTAACTCCAGGAATTTTAACATACACAAGAGTTGGTTCTACTTCTAACTTCCATTTACACCTAAAATTACAACCTTTACTCATGTTGAGACATCAAAATTGGGTCCTAAGGTCAGAGGTCAAAGTTGGGCTTGTTACAGCTGAGGTAAAATCTGGCTAGGTTTTAGTATGTTCCACATACTGAGTCAGGTTCGAACCCACAATCCCTGCAGTGAGATATAACTTAAACTGGTCCAAATCAAACAGAGTATAATGTGAATAATTTATGGCTAGACATACAAAAGTCTCTCTTTCCGAAATAATAAAGTCTTACGATAGAGAATGGTAACTGCTAATTGGTGTGTAGCATTATGATTTAACTTCAACAGCATACAAGAGGCATATCATAATCTCCCAACCCCCTGTGGGCTGGCAAGAGAATTGGAAGAATTGTCATGAGAAGAAGTGATTTTTTATGAATTTATTTATTTATTATTATTATGATTATTACCTTTATTTATCTCTTTATTTTTTTGGCAGGGGGGGGGGGGGGGGGGGGGGGGGGGAGGAAATTTTGTTAATCATCCATATAGGCAAACAGACCTTATAAATAGTTTTTTATTTCAATAAACAGATCAAAATGGCATTCCAAAGGATGAACTCATCCACTGTGGAGCTACATAAATAAGCTTTCCTCATGAATTAATGCTATATTCTTGACACTACTGTACAAACTCTAATGTCTTGTGTAAGCTTCATTTGGATTTCTCACTGATATTGCAGATAAGGAAGTTGTCTAAAGGAAATTGCAACAAACCAGTGAATTTTATTGACACAAATAGTCCTGTGTTGCCTTTCCTGGTTACAATCAAAGAATACGGGAAGAAATGTTCTTTATCACAGAGTGCTTGGAGTGCTGGACTTTTGAGATTGATGTTGGGGGTTTTAATCCTTGTTGGTGTCAGCACCTGTGACAATTAATGCATCAAATATCAGTGCTAAATATGTCAACTTGTTTGGTTCAACTCGCATGATTATTTGACAATACAAGAAAGAGCGGGGCTACAACAGGTCAGAGGGCTTTATGACTTTTGAGGGCCCTCCACTCAAAGATCCGGCATTTGTTCTCATTTGAAACAGTAAAACCCTATTTTTTACATTTATACATGATATGTGTATCATTGTGTTTCAATGAGTAAAATGTCATAAAACAATCTGTAATTCACACCTATCTATGTCTCTTTTACATCTTATGGAAATACTTGTGCTATCAGTCAAAATAAGCAAGTCACTGTTGGTATTTTGTACAGAATTCCACAAAGCATTTGACACAATAGACCACTTTGCATTAAAAATTAAATGAGAATACTATCGTGTACATGAAATTGCAGGAAGCCTGTTGATATCTTACCTGTCAAAAAAATTGTTCAAGTTTTATGAAACTGTAAACACTTTGTTTAATTTAATGAGGTTAAAATTTTCTAAATGCTTATTCTAATTAAAATTTTGTAAATGCAGTTTGTGAAGAGTTAAGGGTTCAATTTTTAGTCCAAAATCATTTGTTTATATATTCATGACATTTGTACCATTTCTGAAATATTGAATTTTAATATATTTGCCATTATGACACCAATATATTATGTTTAGGCAACAATTTAGAAGAAATATGTAATTGAACATAAAAAGAACTAAGAAAACTACACATTTGGTTTGCCTTGTTATCAAACTTAAGCGTAAAGTTATGGAACAGAACAGATGATAACATTAAGAAGTGCAGCTCTCTGCAGATGTGTCAGGAAATCTTAAAGTCACATTATGTTGAAAGATTTTAAGACTATTTCCTGTTGTGATCAACTGCTTTCTTTATATATGCTCAACTAGCTCATTATTATTGTGTATTTATACTCAGCGCAATATCTCCATATACTACAGGACTCAAAGCGCTATTTAACCAATCTGACTGTACAGGTACAGCCCCAACTCACAAGTAACTCCAATTCCCCTAACTGGAAGATAGAGGCTCAAGGATGACCATTTATCAATGTCCTTGAGGTTCTTTAGCCTGCCACTGGGGATAGGACCCAATGACAGAGGACCGTCATTTTAAGTGGTCATCCGAGCCACTATGTATCTGCCTGTACCTGGGATTGAACCCACATCCTCTGAGTTCCTAGACAAGTGTGTTACCCGCTAGGCCACAGTGGCAGATATTTATGTTTCACATAACCAGGACACATATGTAAAGAGAAGCACACCACTTTCTATGCATAAGTTACAGTATTACAAATTTGTCAACAAGTACTGATTTTTGTTTATCTTTCTGACAGTATAAAACCTACGATTCTGCTGTACAGCCTTCACCACTAAAACACTTCTGCTCATTTTGGTTTGTATTTAAAAGTCCGTGGAGAGATCACAAGTTAAAAATTGAAGTTTTTACACCTACTAGTATCCTTTATATATGACCTTCTTCCTTTAGGTATAGACTTATTTTACTCATAATTCATACAAATGATAGATATTAAAAGTCAAACTTCCTTCATCAGACATATTAAGGCCAAACTTCAGATCTCTCCAATCTTAGCATTGTTGCTAGCCGAACTAATGATCCTAACTTTGTCTACCAATCTTAGGATTGGCAAGATCTCAAGTTTGGTTCTAACAGACATATTCATAAAGAATACATCACCCATATTATACTTGTGCTAGACACTCGTACAATGTTGTCCTCTTTATTTGTGATATATTTTTGTTTATGTATGTTATTGGGAAAGTTTTCCTATGCTATTTATGTAACTAATCTGCTTACACTGTGTCATATCAATTGGGTAATCTGTTAATCTTCAACTTTATCAGTAATACACTAAATATTTACTGGTGGTAGCAGGACTAGCCCATATAAGCACTGCCTTCAGTATCTCAATACAGAGATGAAATTAATCTTATCTTATCTCAAATCGATATGGACCAACATGCATTGAAAACATTACTGTGACAACATAGTAATGAGACATTGGATTGTTACAATATATCATTCTCAATTGCTAACTCCATATTTGGACCTAAAGTCTCAAGATTTAATTTCTTCAGTGCGTCAGACCCCAGTGCAGTTGAACATGTTATGGCTGCAACAATAAAACTTTTTGAAGTATCTTCTTGGCTCAAAATTGACCTTGAAATATCTATCTCTTAGCATTACTGATATAATTGTTGTTTTCATTCAATCATAAAATATTTCAGGATGGTTTGTAAAGATTACATTGTTCTGCAAATTTATAGATTCTTTATAAAGAAATCTTCAATACCTTCTTGGGTCGACAATGAGCCAAGCTAGAAAACCCTCTGTTTTTTCCATATTGATAAAAAAATTCCAACCTTGCCTTTGGCTACAGTTATACCTAAACTCTGGAATAGATTTCCTAATAACATACATAAGTCCTTTTCTATTGCTTCCTTCAGAAACAAGCTTAAAATTGACCTGTTTTCAAAAGCCTATATGCCTTAGTCTGTGTCTCCTTGGTACGACCTGGCTATGTCCCTTGATTAACGCTAACTGCCTTGCTTATGTTTAGATGCGCCTTAGAGTCCATCAGTGATGGAGATTAGGCGCTATAAAAGTCCACATTAGATTAGATTAGATTAGTCACCCCACCTCATGTCTTTTCATGGTATAACCTGGCTAGGTTACTACAGCCGATTTCATGAAAGGGCTTAAGGGACTCACTTTCAGAATTTTGCCTCAAATAGTTGACACTATTTGGCTTACCCCACAGACACAAGCTCAAGTAATTGCATAAATAGACTCGCCTTACGATTATGTTGAGTTACAGGCTCAGTGCTGAGCCTAGCAAGGATGTGGCTCAAGTTTTAAGCCTCTCAATAGTCTCTTCTGTCAATCATTTATGATTTTGTTCATTATTGTAAAACATATACATATATATTCCAAACTATATCTGTTCCAGACTAAACTGAAATTTCCTTGTTTTTAGTCCAGACTTTTTATGGCCATCCTCAGCTGAGTTAGCTTTTGTGAAACAGATTTGAGCCCAAAACTCTGCTGAAACCAAATACTTAGATTTGATCCAGTGGTTGAGACTGGACCGAGTGTGAACCACTTTGTGAAATGGACCCCTGGACTACCTCTTACTGAACAGGATTCTTGACTGTTGAGTCTTAGACTCTATCAAATAATGGAGATTTAACACAACAAAAGTCTATGCTAGATTTGAATACATGCCACTAACCTTGAAAGAAGGTGAATCTTTGCCTGTGTCCTGCCCGAGTGTAGAGGTTGGGGGCACTGCGACACCGCTTCATTCTGTAGAGGAGCTGTGTGACGCTGGAGGAAGGTGACTGGTCGCATTCGTTCACAGACGTCAGACTGCCAACGCTGGGACGCATCTTGATTGGGTGTGGCGTGGACATCTGAGAGAAAAGTAGAATCAAATGAAATACCCAGTCAAACTGAAAAGGACTTGGGAGCTTTATTCATCAAACGTCTTAGCCAAGTCTTAAGCTTAATTTATGTGCACAAGTATGGCCAATTTAAATCTAAGATTTGGCTCATACATTTGGTGAACGGGGCCCTTGAACATGGTCTGAGGTAAAAAAAAATAGCGCCTTAAGATAGGAAAGTGCAGATCTTTGAAATGAAAGTCAACAAATAATAAAGGCATTAAAGGACCAATGCAATGAATTTTACATTCTGATTAAACACTGTACATTTCAGTGAGTGTACATATAACCCAAAGAACAGAAAAACAACATCCCACAGCCTCAGACCAGTTTCAGTTAAATACACTTGGCTGAAACAGATATGAGCCAAAACGCTTAATTGACTGAGTATAAACCTTCTGCAAAGGGTCTGCAATCATTACTACATACCTATGAAAATTATGCAATTAAACATGAGATAATTTTTAACTCAATCAAGTCTATGTGTATGTGTGTCACTCCAAAATGTCATAGACCTAGTCACATACCTTCTGTGAGGTTAAATAACCAGCAATTGGAATTTACTGATACTTTTAAATACCTGGGCTGCATTATTACTAATACAATGGATGACACTCTAGATATTTCTAAGCAAATGAGAAGCATATATGCCAGGTCTAACATGCTTAATGTAAAGTTTGGTTGTTGTACTAAGATTGTAAAATCTCTGTTATTTCAGTCATACTGTACAAACCTGTACTGTTCTCATCTTTGGTGGAACTATCGGCGTGATATGTACAAAAAAATTATGGTAGCCTACAATAATTGTTTTAGAAGGTTTATGGGCTACATGTATGATTCAAGTGCCAGTCAGATGTTCCTGGAAAATAATGTTCTTCATTTTAAAGTTTTAAGAAGAAATTGTTTGCAAAATTTTATGAATCGTTTGAACTCATCTGAGAATAACCTCATAAAGCATATTTTAGCAACAAATTTATTGTATCATTCCACTTTTTTCAAGGAATGGTGTACCATAATGTTTTAGTCTTGTTTAACATCTTTAATGTTGTAGATAGTGCTGTAATAATAATTTTATAACTATTATATGTCTTTGCAAAAATTTTGTCTACACGTATATACTATTGTTGTAATTATATGGACCATGAGTCTGTAATAAATAAATAAATAAATAAATAAAATAAAAAATAACTCACATTTTGAGGCAGTGCATCAGACTGAGACTGAGTAAAGCTGATGCCTTTCATGAATCAGGTTCGATATTCACAAAAGTCCTCAAATTTAAGTTTTGTTAAGTCTTAAGATTTAACACCAGGAATTGAGATTTTCCTCTAAGGTGTCATTCATTATTTGGATCACACAAAGTTTTGAGTTAAAATTTATGTTATACAACTTCTAAAAGTGCTATGGTAGTTATACTGGAAAACCACTGAAAATTTTGATAGGCATGTAACATCGCAAGATTCTTACCAGTGGCTTGCCGACGTCGGACCGACATTGAGTCCACCGGCCAAAATGTCATTGGACCAACAGTGTCTGTTAATGTCGTACTGACAGATGTGCTGTTTGACCAATGTTGGGCCAACATCCACATGCTATGTTGGAAAGTTGTGAACCAAAGTTCAAATATGATTTCTCACAACTGGACGGATCTGCATGAACAGTACTTAGCTCTTGCATGTCATTGATAACTGTTTAAACAGATACTATACTTACCCGATACGCCATGTTTTTGTCATTCTTTCTGTCCAATCCAGGACTTCCCACCACATGTCTCAATAACTCACTCATACCGAGATATGCAAGTATCCAACAAAGCTTTCAGACTAATATGCTCATATCCACACACTCAGAAGACTGGTCAAGTTTGACATCAGTACGGGACAATATCTACAGTTATCAGTGTACCATATCCACAAAGACTGATCAAAGTTGTTACTTCAAAGTGTCACACTTCTGTTTTAATTACAGTTTGATACAATACTTGTTTATCTTGAACACTTCAGATACATGTAAATGTTTGCTATTATCCCCCAGCTAAAAGTGTAAATACCACCAACACATCAAAGTATGAAGTACATATTCACATATACAGTCTGTGAATATGTGTCACAGACTATTTGGATTGAAACACCATTCTTGTCAACATACTTCCTTGAAAGTCATTCATAATTATTTCCTGTACTTTTCACAGTCACAAATGTGGTAGGATTTTTTATGGTTGCTGTGTTCATATATGTACTTTTGAACAAAAATAAATGTTGTGCTTCATTTATCACACAGATTTTCTATTCTGTTTTCACCCTTGCATCAAGATTGTTCAATATAACCTTAAAAGTTTTCTCATAAAAAAAGAAAGGCTTCCACCCGTTGATTCAGTACATTTCTAAATTTACCTTCAAGTTCTTATCAAATCAGGGTCATGACTGTATGGCACTGTCATCCTTGTCAGTCTTTCCTGGGCGTTACGTGATAGAAATACTTATTTATTTAGTGTTTTACATCATTCCTAGTAGGAGTGTGATGGGTGGATTGAAGGGCAGAGGAAACCAGTACATACAGTTGGTCAAAGTTCTGTACTGTAAACTGCTGACCAACGGCAAGCAACTACCAGCTATCCCACATGATCAGGCCAGGATCTGAACTCTGATCTCAGAGGTGGGAGGCCAGTGTGTTACCACTGCATCACATTGGCTGCCATATATCACAAATAAGAAATAGGTCAAAGGCTTTGTGCTTGCAAACTAATTTATATTTTTAAATTGAGCATTACATTGAAATTATCATTCTGCATTATTTGCTAACGAATAGTTTTCACTTGTGGGATAAAAAAAAATGTTACAGATCTGCAAGTAAGTGGATCGCATACTTTATATAAAGTAATGTGGTGCTCTACATTTTGAGACTCATTCCCAAATGACAGTATGTTGGGTCAACTTATCGGAAAAGTGTGAAAGTAGAGTTATAGGAAAGGTTTTTGTTAAATCTACAACTTCATTCTTAACTACATAATTCAATTTGCATGAAATTTGTATCTTAATTCAGTTTACAGGTTATTGGAAACTGAGTGGATCATTACATTGTGATATGCTTACTCAATTTAGCAAAACAGTGATGATCCAAAGAAGTATAATTAACACCAGATATTCAGACCAACAAGAGACTTTGTCAAGACTAACAGGAAGTATCAAAACATCAGTCATGTATTTGGTGTAAAAACCCACTCTCCATCCATAGAATACCGTTACATAAATGTCAGTTTGGTGAAACTTTCTAATTCTGTGACACATATTCCAGTACACATGTTTTCAGGATATGTAAAGGTGTTTTTGCATACTTTGTACAGAGTTCAAGCATGTGATGTTGTTTGCCCCTGCATGCAGGATTTTCCAGTTGCAAAATTCACAGTCTCAATTCACAAATATTGTACACTGCAGAAAAAGATGAGTTATTTTCCATAAATTACAAATTTATAAGCTCTGAAATTGATTGCATACCAGAATACACCTGTAATCAGGAGTCACTTTTCTTCTGTTTTGTAACTTTTTAAAAAGATTTCTCATTTTAGCAAATTTTCAATTTTAATAGCTTCGATAAATCTATCAAAATGTTTGCTTTATTTGAAATTTTATTCATTCTTAAAATCACTCTTTTAACTGTAATTTATGTCTACCAATAAATCATTTGAACATGAACTTTGTTATGCGAAGAATGATTGTATAAGAGATCGAATTATATTCCAAGTTTTACTCTTTTTTTTGTGTTTGTGGTTACATATGTGTAATAAGTTCTTAAAACATTTCTGTTACACACATATAAATATGTTAAATCAGTAAATATGCGTATTTACTAAAATTTTCAGTAAATACGTGAAATTTTTTGGTCAGTATACACACGTATTTACTGAAATTTTCAAAATCAAATTGAAAATGACCAAATCGGTAAATATGCATATCTACTGAAAATTTCAGTAAATACTTGTATTTACTGATTTCACATATTTACTGTAACATTTCTATAAATGTTTTAGTATTTTAGTTCCTTGTTTATATGTATAAGTAATCAATACTACAGGTAGAGAGCCTTGTTTACTTTTCCTGTGAAACTTTTACTGACCTGTAATCTAAACAGTTCCACAAATAACACTGCATGTATTTCCCTAAGTCACAGATAGCATAACAATTACACAAATCTTTATCCAGTATTTAAATATGCTTATGTAAACATCTCCAGGACATAAACATGTCAGTTCCTGACCTCAGTTCACACTCCCCCAGACAAACTGCATAGATCGCACATTGTCTCCACTCAAAAGGGACACATTCAATGAGACAGGAAAACAAAACAGAAAAAGGTGACTGAAAGTGGATCAAAGTGCTTGATTTAAATATTTAAAGGTAGCTGTTTAACTTGCATATATGTATGTATAAATGTTTATTGTTGTAATAATATCCCCGAGGTGTAACTCCACTGAAGGGGTATTACTGGGCAGTCACCTCCACCAAGGAGTGTTGTGTTTTTTTTTGGTGTCTGTTTGTCTGTCTTTTTACAAAACAACTCAAAAGTTCTGAATGGATTATAATGAAATTTTAAAGATATATCGACTATGGCAGAAGAAACATATAAATTCTGTTTCAGTGGTGATCTGTATCACTGTCTGGATCCAGGATAAAAGGATAGCTTTACGATTTTACTCACAAGCAATATTGTAGCCGCTGAGCCTTGAGCTTGAGAGCGGTATGCACGCTCCAAGCGGTCTTGTTATCAAACTAATACAGAATACAGAGGAATGCCACGTGATGGCAACAACTGATAATGATCAGCCTCTCGAACAACGAGTAGAGGAAGAATACAACTAGAATGGAGACTTTCCGGGAACTATTTTTAGAAAATTATGTGTTGCCAACAATTTGCGGGAGTGATTTAACCTTTGAAAACCATGCTCTCTGAAAAACACCACCATTATCAACATGGTCATAAAATCTGCATGAAAGGTTTACTGGCTCCATCACTTTTTTCAATCCCAAGTCATATGAGGGACCATTCACTGAAACAGATCGCAGCTTCCTCCTCACTGCATGGAATTCTGGGAATTTAGTAGAACTATATGTTTAACATGTGTTACACCAATATATATCTAATGGTCATATATTGATATAAACAATAATAAAATATATATAATATATATATATATATATCTGCAACTGTGCCCTAGCGGGTAGCACACTTGTCTAGGAACTCAGAGGACATGGGTTCAAACCCAAGTACAGGCAGATACATAGTGGCTCAGATAACCACTTAAAATGGTGGTCCCCTGTCATTGGGTCCTATCTCCAGTGGCAGGCTAAAGAACCTCAAGGACGTTGATAAATGGTCATCCTTGAGCCTCTATCTTCCAGTTAGGGGAATGTCAGTTACTTGAAAGTTGGGGCTGTACCTGTACATTTCCAAACATATGAAAGTTAGAGTTCAAAGTAAAGTTGTCTGCAGGTACACAATTGGCTGAACACTATGGTTTCTGACATAGTTTTTGATTATAGCTGTGTCTAACCAGCAAATGAGCCATTTTTAACAGTTTAAAAATATAAACATATTTTTAAATGACCCTTTTCTTAATGGGGTAATATCAGAGTGTCTTTTCAGAACAGCGTGAATGGTGTATAACAAGGATATTTGTTTCTTATGATATTTAGTGCTCCTTGTTGTAATTTGGCAAAACTGGGACACAATGTAGTTTTATATAAATTAGGAATGGTTTTTTGTGAGTAAAATATTCATTAATAAAAGTGCAAGTTATAAATAAACTTTGTATTTTTCAAAACAGCCCAGCGTTTTACCACCTGGCTTTTTTCTGCACACCGAAAAATGTAGCTGAACTAACTGTTGATGTTAGGGATCTTGTAGCCTTGCTTCAGGCTCAAATTTGCATATCTTTTTCAAACATGACCACAGATATTCAGTATTCATAAAGCACTCATGCATGTTGGGAGATATAACTTATCAGACAGAGTCTCTGTCTTAGCTCCCAGTAAACATTGCAAATGTTTATAAACATTTAGTAAACGTATAAACATTTTTAAAACCAAATATAAACCTAAATATTGACAATTATTCAATATTATGGGTTTATAAACGTTTCAGCAATATTAGGTTGGTATATAAACATTTAATAAACATTTTAAACATTTTATAAAGAGTGAAGACTATCTTAACCTCATTTTCATTTTGGATTATGTCAGCACAGCCATTTTGAGAGAAACTGGAAAAATATTTCTGTTACTATATCTTGTTGTAGCACTGTTGTTTGAAGCCATCGTTAAATTCTAAGTAGAGATATAAAAGTATATAATATCATCAATATTATATACTTTTATATCTCTACTTAGAATGTAATGATAGCTTCAAACAACAGTGATACAGCAAGATATACTTACAGAAATATTTCGCCAGTTTTAAGCGGTGTATAAACATTTATAAACGTTTATGTATTAAATCTAAATCTAAATCTACTGCTTTGCAGGCGCAATATCTTCCCCAAAGGGGAACTCAGTGCGCTAACTAATCATATATAATATCCGAGTCATAAGTGGGGGACGTGTCCAGGTCTGTATTCCGATGGTTGTGGGTGTGAACGTGGGGAAGAAAACTAGGTCGGAAAAGCAGATTTGAAAAGGTGGGTTTTCAGGTGCTTCCTGAAGGATGTGACAGATGGACTGGTTCTTACATGGACAGGAAGTGAGTTCCAGAAAACAGGTGCATGATGGCTGAAAGATTTGGTAAGATACTTATGAGACTTATGTATTTTAGAGTCAAAAGAAGGAACTTGAAGGAATTTGTATTTTGGACTGCTACGTCTGGTGTTCCTTGATGAGGTATATGGATGAAGTTTATCCTTGAGGTACACAGGTTGACCATACTTAAGGACCTTATATGTGATCAACCCAATTTTGAAAAGAACCCTGTATTTGACTGGTAGCCAATGTAGTTTTTCCAGATTTGGAGTTGCATGAGTGTACCTCGAGGATCTAGTGACTACTCGACAGAGGGAGTTTTGAACACCCTGCAACCTCTTGAGCTCCGAAAGAGTGAGTGAGGCAAAGAGGGAATTACAGTAGTCAATTCGGCTACTGATGAGAGCATTTGCAAGGAGTATTGCTGTGTTAAGGTCAAGGAGATGGCGAATCCTATATAAATCTCTTATATGGTACCGAGTAGACTTAATGACTTGGGAAATGTGATCTGTGAGGGTCAGGTTGGGGTCGAACACCACTCCTAGGTTTTTGACATTTGAGGCAGGTGCCACTTTATTCCCAAGAATATCAGTGGGAAAAAGCGAATGAAGTTGTTTACGACTGTATTTTGAACCAATAAGGATGTTTTTAAAATGTTTTTAAACGTTTACAAAGAGTGAAGAATATCTTAACCTCGCTTTCATTTGGGATGATGACATCAGCACAGCCATTTTGAGAGAAACTGGAGAAATATTTCTGTTACTATATCTTGCTGTATCACTGTTCTATGAAACCATCATTATATTCTAAGTAAAGATATAAAAGTATATAATATCATCAAATTTTATACTTCTATATATCTACTTAGAATGTAATGATGGCTTCAAACAACAGTGATACAGCAAGATACACTTACAGAAATATTTCTCCAGATTTTAAACACGTGTTTGTATAAATGTTTATAAACGTTTATGTATAAATGTTTATAAATGTTTATGCTTAAACATTTATAAACGTTTATAGGCAAATGTTTAGGGACCCATAATTTTAAACCTAATCTAAACCGTTGCTAGTTAGGTTTATAAACGTTTATAAACGTTTGTAATGTTTACTGGGAGACGGAATTACATCAATTTCGAAAGCAACTTCGCTATGATGGTGATCGATCTCCCTGTCAAAATGAATTCAATAAATCAAAGTGTTTTCGAGTTAGAGTCGGGAAATTGAACTGTTGATGGACAGATAAACGGACAAAAAGGAACAAACAGACGGAATTACACCAATTTCGAAAGCAACTTAGCTATGATGGTGATCAAGTTTGTATTTGATTGGACAATTTAGAAATGTTGACAGAAATGTTGACAGACAGACAAACAGACAAAAAACAGACAAAGAAACAGTCGGAATTACACCAATTTTGAAAGCAACTTAGCTATGATGGTGATCTATCTCCCTGTCAAGTTTAAATTTGCTTGGATAAAGTGTTCTCGAGTTATAGTCCAGAAACAGAAATGTTGGCGGACAGACAAACAGACTAAAACGGACAAACAAACAGATGGAATTACACCAATTTCGAAAGGAACCTAGCTTATAATGATGGTGACCTATCTCCTTGTCAAGTTTGAATTTGATTGGACAAAACGTTTTCGAGTTAAAGTCCGGAAATGAAAATGTTGACGGACAAACAAACAGACGGACAGACAGACACATCAATCTAATCTGGTTATATGCAACCCATCTAAAAATTACAAAATTCATCTCTTTTCCTTCATACGCACACAAAATCAATTGGCAATTGTTTCCTTTTAGGACATGTACAAAATTACTGTATAAGTTGAATTTTCACTGTAGCTAGGCATTAATTATGACTATTTTAGTTGATGAGCTTGGAGAGTGAAAATTAATTTACTAGTGAAAATTGAAATCTATGTTAATATCTCAAGTAGAATCTAGAGATTAGTGAAAATTAATTCTAGCAAATTTCGTTAAAATGAAGAGTTAGTGAAATTTTGCTCTAATTAAAATTTTGACTTACACAGTGACCAATTGGATAAATATACCTCCCCATCTGAAATCAATGCCATTATTGCCCAATATTTGTAAACAAAATCGTGTGATATCAACGTCCTGTCCTCTCAAGGTAATTTCCAAGCTAACTTAAAATCTAAGTAGGGGTTCTAAGATTACCATAGAGTTAGGAATGTTTGTGAATATGGTTTCATAATTTCTTACTTGAAATCTAAGTAATACTTAAAATCTAAGTTAGGAATGGTCTACGGATTGTTCATGAATCCGGCCCTAGCACATGTAGGAGTACATTATATAACCTGAAACTTCATTATCTGAACGGAAAATATTCCTTACCTGCAAAGAAACTTGAGCCTTCCGCATGGCTAGGGATCTTGATGAAGTGGCCGGGTTGAATGATAATCCTTTATAATTCTTCATTATATTCCCATTACACATAAACACACAAATAACAATACCACTGTTTCACATATAACACTGTTATATTCAATAAACCATATGCAGTAAACACAAATGTTGTTGTCACTCACAAATAGTTGTTTGTTAGTTTGATATACTAAATAACAGATGATATTTCAATTTCTAACTTAAAACCTTTGCTCTGAGTTGTATTCTGTAAGTCCATATGCTATTACACAGAGCTTATATCTGTTAGTTCCAATAACTGTTTACTCTGACAGACTCTCCTAGATGGATCTGGTCCTTGTTAACTCTGTCATAACTTTTACAAGTGAGTGCTATGTCACAAAACTGCATCTTGTAAAGGCTAGTAAATGTCTGTAACAACTGACCAATGGGTGTATTTGTTACAAAATATATTATTTTTGGTGGGGCAAGGGTATTCAGCCCTTAAGGAGCTGTGTGTAATTTGCATAACAATATCTTTACTTCCGTCTCTTATACATAATGGTGGAAGGTATAGGATTGATAATTAAAGGGGGTGGTCTATGGCTGGGATATTTAGAAAGACTGGTTATTGTGCCTCAAAGAGTGGCCAAGTAATTAGAAGTGATAGGAAACAATAACATAGCTTGTCATCCTTTTGGGTTGTATGACATAATAGAGCCCTGACTTGATAGCAGCAATGTCATCAGTATTGTGAATGCTAGTGACACATACTGAATGGAAATGGACATCACATACAAGTCTATGAAATGATAATGATATCACATACAATTCCATACAATAGCTGAGGTTCTAAATGGCTTGTAATTACAACATCAAAGTGTCTCTTTAACTATATTTTTGACCCCTTGTTTGAAAAAAGTACCTGGACAAAAAGAACTGCACACACAGACAAAAAGTATTTGGACAAAAAGTACCTCATTTTATAAAAAAAGTTTTTTAATCATATATAATTTATCTGTGTATTTTACATATATATATATCACTTTATAATTTCATGTGTTTCATTTTGTAAGTTGACACACAAATAATTGGTTCTACAAATAAGCTTTTGTTATACTTTGAGATTAACTTAAGTCCTTGGGGTAGGGCTTCCCTGTTTTTGGTATCATTGAAAAACTAACAGTTTATTTAAGCTTTGTCTAACATAAAGCCTTGAATGCATTAAGGGGGTAAATAGGGTGATTTCAATTAAGCCCACTAAGCCCAGGTACAATAGTTATTGTTAAATGTAATCAAGCTTAAAGGAAATGCTTTGGTGTGACATGAAAGGTGATTACTTTCACACATCAAAGCAGATGAGTCACTTGTGAGGTTGCATCTCATCCAGGAATCAAGAGGACAATCACCGAGGAAAAGAGTGAAAAAGGCAACAAAGGATCTCCAAGAAAGGCTGAAATACCTGTGTACTTCATTGCAGACTGGTGAAAAAACTGTGGAGGACTTTCTCAAGGGAGTAGGGCATACCATTAGACTGTGTTAAGTTTGAGAGCTAATGTATGTGTCAAAACGTTAAAACTGTGTTAAAACTAATACAAATAAAATTTACATGTGTTATACTAATAAATGTTACTATTTGTTTCAAATAAAGATATGAAGTACTTTTTGTCCTATGGTGCAGTTCTTTTTGTCTGGGTACTTTTTGTCCTAGTAATTTTGAGGCCGGTTCTTTTTGTCCATACCCCGTTTGAAAATGGTACATATTAACAAAAGTACATATTATGCCAGATGGGCCAGACAGGGTATACACTGCATAGTTGTACAAAGATATCAATATATTATAGGTACTTACATGAAAAGCCACACATATAAAATTTCTATTGTACAGATTCTTGTCCCGGGTGTAGGACATTTCATACCAGGACATTTCATACCGGGAAAATTTGTACCTGGACATTTCATACCCTGTCTGGGACATTTTGTACCAAAAATTAAAAAATTAAAAATGTTTTAATGTATTGATATTTGCAAGCACTTTCTCATAATAGTGTAACTCATCAAGTTAAAATATAGTATGATTCACGGGAATATAAAACACCCAAAAATAAAAAAATTGAACAAAAAGTTTCTAAAAGTAAAACATAATAGATAACTCCATTTATTGGGGGAGAGTAGAAATTGTCAGTTTTTTGGTAGAAAATACGGGTTGGATTTCAAGTCAATTTTCTACTCTGGTGTTATAGTGTTTAAATTAGCGCACTGAGTTCCCCTTAGTGGGGAAGATATTGCGCCTGCAAAGCAGTAGATTAGATTAGATTAGATTAGAAATTAGAACAAACTTCAGATGCTTTACAGAGTTTCAAAACCTTTAACAATATTCATCATAAAATAAAGCAAATAAAATGTGTCAGAGAGCACAGAATACCTCATATTCTTTTGTCAACAGATTAGTGGATATTGTTAAAACTATTGAGTTTTACTCACACTTATTTTGTTTGACTTGAGTGACAAGTTTTACTTGGATACGTCTATTTTGGGAAGTCTGTCACTCTGTTTAAAAGTTTGTAATAAATAATGAATGGATTAATTCTTGACGGTGTACATTGATTTTGCCACCATAGATTTCGCCTATACTTTCAAAAGGGTGCCCTGATTTCACCACCAGTAGGGGGTTATTTCGCCACTATTTAAAAAAATGTTCAAATAATTAAAATTTCACCCTAGGTACTATTAACTCCATTTCAGAAGGGAAAGGAGGTTAAACTGGGAAACAACAGGATTAAAAGTTAACACATCTAGCACACAAAATGAAGAAACATTATAACGAAAATGTAGTACATCTCATACATTCAGTGAATATGTATCATGCTAATCAAATATAAATCCAAGCTAAAGGTGTATGTCCAGATTTTCCAAATTTGAAATCAATGAAGTCAAACCATGCAATAAAGGAAATATTTGAATTAAAACCTAACACATCTGGCGCATTAAATAAAAGGAACATTATCCTGAAAAAATGTGGCACATCTCACAGATTCAGTGAATATGAATGATTTTAGTCAAATACATATACTTTTTATCAAGTTACTTTTTGTCTGTACCCCGTCTTTGGCATGTCTGTGTTGTCATTTCATTGGTGCTTCTCCACGGCCAGATTGTAAGATTTGTGTGGACAAAGGAAGCATCGATCCTCTCTGAAATATTCAATCAATCTCCATACTGAAGGGTGGTCATAGCCAATTGTTTTGCTGATAGAATTGTTCCATCCTTCACAAAGTTATTGGTGCATGCGTCATTGTTGATGGTAGAGTTATGAACATATTTCCACAGGAAATAATGGAGGGATTCTGCGCAGTCGAAAGTTGGCTTCCCCTGGTCTCTGGACTCGTATGTTCCACTGAAATAGGTGCTGTTGAAGTAGTCTTTGAATTCTGTTGCAGCCTCTGGAGTGCTTTCTCGAAGATACACCATGCCCTACTTGAACCAAATGTTTTGGCAAGAAGGCTTTTATGAGCATCTTAATCCTAAAGCTTTTTGCATTAGACGCCAGTTACACATGGCCGGATGTGCCGCCGGATTGCAGCAGGTTACTAAATATTGAAAATTGTGAGTGGTTTACGGATGATCTTTTTTATCTGTGAACATGTCTGTGCCATCTGTAATATCCTTGTGGCATCCGCCACGGATGTGTTGTGTCCGCAAACCATTTATGGAAAAATCAAACTGCTTGAATTTTCCATAAAAGGTTTGTGGATGCCAGGTGTAATTAATATCTGTATTGGATCCGTGTGTGATCCGTAAGTCATCTGTAATATCCTTACAGCATCCGTAGATCTCCTTGTGGCATCCGGGACATCCTTGACTCATCCATGTCAATTAACAGTCAGAAACTTTTTACGGATATCCCCGGAGTGTGTTCGGAGGCTGTAAGAAAACTCCCGGAAACAACAAGGACCACTAGGGATGGTTCGTAAAGAATGTCACGGATATGTAATTAGTTTGTGGATATACATGGATAGTCATGGAGGTACCCAGATAGCATGCTGACGTTGGGCCAACGTCGGCACATCCGTCGGCCCGACGATGGCTGCCGACGTTGGCCCAACGGCTTTTTGACCGGCGGCCCAACGTTGGCCCAACGTCGGCAAGCCACCAAAAAAAAAATTACTCATTGTATGGCATCAACCAATCAGATTGTCCACAAACAACTTTTTCAGTGTGAATTTATAATGAGAATGTTATTTTTATTTCTAAAATTATGAAATAGTTGGTTAAAATTTGTGGGCTCACTGAAATATGATTTTTAGATATACCATTATAAATAATTTTTTGCTAAGTTTCACAAAATCCCCTATTACTGCTCACCGCCATCTTGAATAAAAATCCACCGTTGGCCCAACGTCGGCCCAACGTTGGCAAACTGTAGAGATATACTACCAGAGATGGGGTTGGCAGGCAGCCGTTGGGCCAACGTCGGCAAAATCTGCCGACCTTGCGACCAACAGCCAACGTCGGTCCGACGGCAGCATGCTATCTGGGTATATGCAGACAATAGAAATGGGGTTTACGGATGATAAGGACGCCTCAAGGACAAAAAGGACGGGGTTTACGGATGTACTTGTAGTTTCCCACAACACTCGGCAATTCACGGAAAGATGCTTTCTCATGGACGAAAGTCTATATAAGGGGCACCAAGCTTGGGTTTCTCAGAGGGCACTTTCTGCAGTTTGAGATGATCCAACTGCAATTTTTGGAAACTTTACAGCTCTACTGTAAATGTTTGAGGATATATTTTGTTGGCATATATAGTGAGTCAAAAAGTTTAAGGTGTTTGTTCTTTTACTATAGGAAATTTGGTATTTAATACTCTCGTAAAATGTCACCAAAGAAGAGGACTAAGAGGAGAGGCAGTCAGGAGAGAGAAAGGATGTCCACCAGGGCCAGGAGTCCAGAGGTAGATGAATTGAGTTGTGTACCAGAAACTCAGCAGAGCCATTAAGGCAGCTTGGGTGGAGGAGTTGGTAGTGGGAGTGGTGGATCCTGTGGAGATGTCGGATACAGAGCAGGGTGACATTGGGCTGGAGACACAGCATGGTTCGGATACAAGTGATGAGGATACACAGGCTGCTACAGGGACACAGAGTGGCAAGGGCAAAGGCAAGGGCCAAGCTGAGAAAAGGAGCAAGAAAGCCCCAGTTCTATTCACCGCTGAGCAGGAACAGAAGATAGTGGACTTTTTACGTGACAATGAAATTCTCTACAACAAGTGTTTGATGGACTACAAGGATAGGTCCAAGAGGGATGCTGCGTGGGACAAGTTTTGTGAGAACAATTTGGATAAAGATGCCTGCCAAAAGTGGTTTCTGAGCCAGCGCAAACTCTTCGGGAAAGTCACACACATGAAGTCCAACCAGGGGGAACCAGTGCTGACAGGGAGCTGTGGGGTATCTGATCCTCAGTAGGTTGTGCAGTACTAGGCAGGCCATGACAACCCTGTTGACCACCGGAAGTTCCTTCTGTAGCGGCCTCTGGGAAATCCTAAAGCGAGACGTCAGTATCCCAAAGGCATTCTTGACCACAGTTCTTCCATACCTGATCCTATAGTTGAAGGCCATCTCCTTCGAGTCCATACTGTGGCTCAAGTAGGGCCTCATTAGCCAGAGCTCGAGAGGGAAGGCGTCGTCCCTGAGGATGAAAAAGTTCACATTTGATCCACCAAGCCAAAGAGATTCACTGTCAGGGAAGCCGATGCTGCCATCCTCTAATTTGTCCCTCAAATTGGTGTGCTTGAAAATCTGATCATCTGAAGTTGACCCAGCTGTCCCCATGTCCACCCAGAGGAACTTGGAACCTCCATCCACCAGGGCCAAGAGTACAATGGAGTGGAAGCCCTTGCAGTTGTGGAAGAGGCTGCCTCCCCCTTGTGGACATCTGACTGGAATATGCCTTCCATCCAGGGCACCCAGGGCATGTGGAAAGTTCCACCTCTGGCGGAAGACGAACTCGACCAGCAACCAATCCTCTGAGAATTTGGGGCACTGCATCACCTGATCTCGATAGGCCCTGGTGAATAGTGTCACATACCTCAGACACAAACGTCTCGATGGTCGGACTGGCCACCCTGAAAGCATATTGCAGAGTGGTGTAGCTGTCACCAGTGGCGAGATGTCTGAGGGTTACTGTCAACTTCACTCCTGGACTCACTGGATCTCTCATCAAGGTCCTGTCCCTCTGGAACTCAGCAGTGATTCTCTGTTTCAGCTCTTGACAGAGCTCAGGCGGCATCTGGATGAAGTTTCTGTATGCCATCGGGTCATTCAAGTGGTGCATTGGCATCTGTCTGTTGTACTGACCCTCTTCTTCAAGCTCTGCCGGGGTTGCAGGCCAAGGCCTGAACCTATATCTTCTGTTTCTTCTCTGTCTTATAACTGGCAGACCCTCTGGCAGACCCCATCTGCTTCTCAACTGGTCTATCATAGCTGAAATGATGAGTAACTGCCTCTCCATTTCTAACAGTAAGAGTTGAAGTTGTGCAAGATTTCTGTCGTGTCTGTCCATATTGTCATTTACAATGTATCTGACTAGTGAGCTGGACCTCACCCCCTTTTATAGCCATTGGCATCCAGGCATCCACATATCCAGTGGTCACTACCTCCCATGGAGAGGCCTGCAATGTTATTATGCTAAAATAAAATTCCGCAATTGACCAGCTAACATCTGCGGGAAAAAATATGATCTATAAACCCCATCCGTGAGTCTGCAAGGTCTGTATACCCTGATCCGGGGTGTCCTTGTGACGTCCTGATGCATCCCTATGTTGTCCTGGTGTTTCCTTGGGTGTTTCCGCCGCACTGGTGGTGGTCTCGGAGGAGTATCCAGAGGTCATCCGCAAGCATCCCTGACGTCCTTGTGGAATCCCTATAATCCGGAGAGAGATCCGTGCCGCATCTGTAAATCACTCACTTTTTCAACATTTTCCCCCCAAACCCCACGAACTGCACGGGATCCTTGGCACTTTCCATATATGGAACCGTGGCCTATATCCGTGGGGATCCGTGAAAGTGTAACTGGCCCCTTAAATGTAGCAATCCTGAGCAGTTATCAGAGACTAAACTTAGCAGCAATTAGAAATTCTGAGTAGGAATCAAAGGGCTTATGGTTCTTTTATGAACATTACATTTAATACAATTTGGCACAATATTAAAACAACATCTAAAAAGTCACCGGCCAATTTTCCTACCCCCAAACAAGTCACTGGCCAAATGTCCACTGGTCAATTGTCCACCAGCTAAATGTCTCAGATTCAGTGTGAACACCCAGTCTGAGGCACAATAACCAGCCTTTCTAAATATCCCAGCCAATAATTAGACCACCCCGTTTAATTATTAATCCTATACCTTCCACCATTATGTATAAGAGACAGAAATAAAGATATTGTTATGCAAATTACACACAGCTCTGTCAGATTAAACAGTTACTGGAACAGATTTAAGCTCTGTGCGATAGCATCTGGACTTACAGAATACAACTCAGAGCAAAGGATTTAAGTTAGAAATTGAAACATCATCTGTTATTTAGTATATCAAACTAACAAACAACTATTTGTGAGTGACAACAACATTTGTGTTTACTGCATATGGTTTATTGAATATAACAGTGTTATATGTGAAACAGTGGTATTGTTATTTGTGTGTTTATATGTGTAATGGGAAAAAAATAAAGAATTATAAAGGATTATCATTCAACTCAGCTTCTTCATCAAAATCAACATAACCTTTACAGGGCATCCTAAAGGGGCTATTCTGCATAAAATTGGCACCCTAAATTTTCACACAGCCAATCAGCATGAGGCTTACAATAGTTTATTTTTGTATTGACGACCCTGCTTTGTTAAGATATCAATTTATTGTTAATTTCATATTTGTGCAAATTTAAGGCATATGCAAAATTACGGAGCCAAGTAATTATAAATTGAGAAAATATGACATGAATCCAATCAGTGGATTCTAAGTAGATAGGAGTGCAGTATGTATTGACAAACCAGCAGTGTCTCACAATGTATAAACCCATAATGAAAAAACACACAAAACAACCCGGATTTTCAATCCAGATCAGGGTTAAACAGTACCAAGCCATGGTTAGACCCCACCCAATGTGTGATAATATGACTCTCATTTGATTTAAAGTATTTGAACTTTGAGCCCGGACAAATAAATGGATACAATTAAAAAACCCTCGATTCTCCCTTTTCGTCACTAACCATGAACAAATTTGCTTTTAAAAACGAAACACAAGAAAATCTCAGATTTTATGTGAGCCTTATATCCAAAGAATACTTTGTAAAACCTGCCCAGATTTGATATAGAAGTTAAACTGTTATCCAACAAACCACTCATTTATCAGATCATAAGTTGATCCCTTTGTGGTGACCTAGTACATGTACCTGTATTTACGTTTTAACAATCTGAGCCCGAGGTCTCGAATTTATCCATGATGAGACTTTTCTCAAAACTTTCCAACTCTCACAAATCTGAGACTATTTTTGTTTCTCACACTTGATATGTGTTTAATACTTAGCCAGAATGTTAATGAGATGTTTCAACTCATGTTACACATAAACTCTATGATCCTTACCCGCCGCTGTCGCATCCTGTTTTTGTCCCATGCCGCCAGGTGACTCTGGTCTATAGAGGAGGAATCAGATCCGCTGTCCTGTAAGTCTGACTGGGTGCGCAGAGCCTCGGCAAGTAATTGTCTACCTCCTGCAATGAATAAAGGTACAAGGATTTCAGCCGACGTAGCCAAGCATACAGAATGAACGAACACAGCAAGAAACCAAGAAAAAAAGGGTCATATGATATGTATATGCTCCACTATTTGTAATGTTCTAACTATTGTATATTGTACATGCAATGAATACATAAGATTGTATTGAGGAGAAAACTCTGAGTTTATAATAAAAACTCTAAGTTCTAAGACCTATCTTGCCATCTGTTCTTAAATGAACATTAATTAATCTCAAAAGAAACACATTAAACACACTGTCTCAGCCATTTCTCCACATCAGCAGTAACTTGGACTCTCACTTTGATAATATGACAGACAGCTTGACATTGTGTCACTCATCACAGTTTTATCTTAATATTTCAGAGAATAATTCTGACTCTATATTCCCCCCAAAAAGGAATGATGCAAAATTCTATCGGTACATAAAGTTCTTTTGTTACAGTGTTTGCATAAATTTGTGTCAGAGTCTATTAAAAGTATAACAGGTAAACAGTCATTAAAGCACCGTTCTCTGTGGTGCTTGACCCCTCTTCTGTCTCTGGATACTGAATTTTGGTTGACTGTTTTTTTGTTTTGTTTTTTTTTTTTTGGGGGGGGGGGGGGGTTGTTGCACCTTAGAGTCATCTTGTATGGGGAGATTAAGCGCTATAAAAGTCCAATTAGAATTAGAATTAAACAGGAAACAGCATACAGATTATTCATGGGAGCTCGTAACACGTATATTGTTACGTGACCACAATATACTGTGATAATATGCTGAAAATAGAAAAATAGAACTTGTTTCACGGAAATATATTTCTTAAAGGGTCAAAATCAATATGTACCCATATAAGACTTTTGTTACCATTCAAAGTTTCAATTTATTGCACGGACTTCTTTCATGTGAAATGAAAAGTTGACATAATCTAGAAACATACAGATAAAATGCAGTTAAACTAACGCCACCCTTTTCCATTGTGGTGTTATATCTGAGGAAAATTTACAAACACAGCACAAGATTGTGACTCCAACCCTTAAACAATCGACTGATTTGGTTTTAATGTCACTTTTAACACATTGTATAGGTTATATCACAAGGGACAGTAGAGGACATGGAGGAACATAGAGCACACTAGATCTACAACATTCTGTAGTGAAAGCCTTCAAGTCAGGCAGTAAGCAATCAACCATATTACCCACTTCAGGTCAGGCTGGGAATCGTACCCAGAACCTCAGAGGCTGAACAAGAGTGAAAGTCTGCAAACATTATTTTCTGTGATTTTCTTGAAAAGAGCACATTCCAATTTTGTTCTGGCACATAAACCCAGAACAGGGAACGTTTTGATCCAAAGAAGTGTCCACACCTTTGTAGTACTACGTGTCTACATAATAGCAATATTTGTACATGTTTTTCGTCCTGAATTGGCAGAAAAAATAACTGTATCACTGGACTAAAAATCTCCACATTTCAGATTTGTGCAAGGGTAGTTCAGTTTTTTTCCAAAGCTGTGGCAGTTTCAATAAATTCAGTAGCTTTTATTCTAAATTCTGACAAAAAGCCAAACTCATTCAATGAAATACACAAACATGTCACCAGACATGTGTCCACCCTGATTGAGGACATTATGGTAAATTGGCAAAACCCAGATATTATATAGTATATATTATATATTATATACATATATATAGTCTTGCATTAGGCTCAAATTTATATCAAAAACCTTTTCAAATATAACACAAAGACAGAGGGTCCACTAAGCAGCCTTACATGTTTGAGATGTCTGTTTGTTTACATGGATATTTTGTTTGAAAAAAACAAACCCTTCTGCAGAGAATTGTGGGAAATACTTGTTATACTTGTACTTGGAAATACTTGTATATGTATTGTTCTATCTTATTCTTAGAAATACACAATTATAATATACATTTTTCAACAATACTTGTTTTTTGTATATCTAATTTAATTTATTATTACATGCAAAACTAAGGATATAAAGCACTGTTACTTAATTGGGTGATTTTTTCCGTGGATGTTGGTGTTTAATGTCTTAACTTTTAAATTATCTAATGTTAAGCTCCCAGACTGATTATCTATAATCGAGTATTCTACACATTATATTGAACAATTTGGTGGTTGTCTTATTAAAATCAAGCAAATTAAGCATTCACCAGTCTTTTTGACTGAGCTTAAAATGTTGTACATGTAGTTATTTTTTTAATTGGGCGATTTTCTGTGGATGTTGGTGATAAATATCCTACTTTCAAGGTATCTTATGTTTAATCCAGTTTAATTATCTATAATCAAGTATTCTACACATAATAATGAACAATTTGGTGGTTGTCTTATTAAAATCCAGCAAATATTAAGCATTTTACAGGACGTTTAACAAAACCCTTGATTTCCCAGTGTTATTCTAATTCATTTAATCTTCAAACACTCCATGTTTATTCTTATTTCCTAAATAGCTGTTAATTGTTATCAATTCATTTTTGTCCCCCTAGCTGTCAATTGCCATCAGGGCCCAATTTTGTTCTTTACATAGTTTTTGATTTCCTAGTATTATTTCATTTGGTCAATATCTTATTTTTAAAGAGATAATAATGAACATTTTGTGGTATTCAGATTAAAATCCACAAAATATTGTTTATTTCACAGTCTCTTTAACATAGCTTTTCATTTCCAGGTACTATTGTATTAGGAGTTTTTTTCCATGAAAAATGCAACTGGCTATTGTAAAACTGCCATTAAAAGTAATGTAGGCGATATTTGGGCGATTTTTAGGCGATTTTCAGGTGATTTACCGTATCGCCCAACGGAAATTCTGTGGTTTAGAAACAACCTGTAGGTGTAGAATGGGTCATTGACACTATGGTCTTTAGAAATACTGGTTTTTTTTTTGTTAAATAATATCTCTCAAACAGCTGCTCATTTAATTCAGCAGTATTTTAATACAAAAGCTGATATATTTAAGACTACACTACATAAACAGATACTGCCTGGCACTGTATCAATGCACAAACCTCATCTTGGCATAAAACAGAAGACAGAATATTTATTGTAAAATGATTGCCATCAGTAAAACTTCTGTACTTACACCAACCAAATAAGGAAGCTGAAGGAAAACACACATCATTTTAATATCTTCCAATGATTTCAGTATGCAAATTATGCCAAATATTATCACCCATTGAAAACAATTCTAAAAGGTTTAGTGTTTTGAGTTGATGTTGGTAAAGTACATATATAAGTTTATAAATATGGTTTATATGTTCAAGTTGTGCCAAGTTAGGGCCTGAAGCAGTAAAGCTTTTCTCAACTCCCAAGAAATTCAAGCCTGGAGCAAGGGTATAAGACTGGTACATGAAATACATAAACTCACATTACATTATTCACATCCTGCAAATAAACTACACAACAATATAATATGCTGGTTTGACTGTGAAAACTTACTTCTGAGCACCACGGGTTCAATTCCAACCATTCTGCTTAAATTTTAAATCCTTTAAAACCTATTTTTGTGCTGCACATTCTAAATATCATCCCAATAATGACACTCCTTTGAATTTGTATCAATTTTAAACCTGGAAAATTTTACAAAAGTTTTGACTGTTCATAAGGAAATATTTCAGTTCTGTATAAGTTATTATCTATAGGTATCACAAACCCTCAGGTTTCATGTTATTGTATTAATAGCCCTTGTAAATTACTTGAATATTTTAATTACGATTCTTCCTTTTTGAAACAGTTTTATAAACTTCCTTGTTTTTCAAAACATTCATTACTGCTAGCTTAATCTCAGAACCCATTTCATCGATGTATATGTATTCTAGGATATATCTTTTATCTGTTGTTTTTTTTTTCAATTTTATGTGTGGTTCAAAATCTTTACAAACAGAACATCTGTTAGATAGAAATTCCTAGTAAGTAGAAGTAAATATCAACGTTTTTCCATTAATATTCATCCTGTTATCTGGAATTAAGGTTAAGTTAAGAACTAGTTTTGTGTCTCCTTGAAATGTCACTTAACAAGATGTTCAATGAATTTTACAATATTTTTTATCCAAATCTATCATTTTCAACATCAACTTCAAATTAATTGTTTTCAGAGGTAAATATTGAACATACATTTCCTTCAAAACATCATCATCTGTTTGATATTCTAAGTAATATTATATTCAATGTTATATGAACAACAGTAATCCTGGAAACAACATTCCATTTCTGCATAATATGAAATGACAACACTTCATCAAATAGCAGTACTGGTCTCCACAAACTACCAGTATCAACTGTGTCACTTTCTAAACAATTTCCAGAAACAATCTTTGCAAATCCGTAACAGTTACACAATAACATGTGTATATGTATCCCCTTTTGTCATATAAATCAAATTGCAATAAACATTTAGTCCAACATCTCTCAAACATCCATATCCTGATTTCACTGAGTTTTTTTCTGTGATTAAATGTTTGTTAACATACAAATCACATACACAGCTATTAGGCTTTATTATTCTGTTACTCAGTGTGTTGTCTTTAAAATACTCACTGGGTTGTTTGACACTGCCCAGCTGTTTAGAAATCTGTTCACTACAGTACAGGATTATTGCAATGGGGGGAGGGGGAGGGTGGTCTCATTTAAACCCAATTCACACTTGTCAGATAAGACAAGCACCCCAATTTGGAAATGGTGTTTTGACCCTAAGAAGTTTGAAATCATCTTTGGGTGTCGTGTCTTAGAATCTGCATCCTCTGTGCAGAAATTAGGCGCTATAAAAGTCCAGAACAGAATAACATATAGTCTGAGACCTTATCATGAAGATCCCAGTGGTTAGCAAGTCTGGCATCCAATCACAGACTGTCACCTCTGTGTGGGTTCCATCATGCATGAAACCATTTCATATTTGTCTAATTTGGGATGTTTTAATTTTATTATCCACCATTTTCTATTAATAATAATTAAAATAAGTACGTATTTAAATAAACAATGCACAAAAGGGTGAGGTATATATATAAGAGTACAAATGAATATTAAAACTTCAATTTTTAACTTGTCTTTTCTCTGCCGTTTATGCGTAGATTTGAATGGAAGAAAATCAAGCAGGGTTCTGTACAAATACCTTTGGCTTGGTGTACATAACACATTTGTAGGTAACATAGTTACAGAAATTTGTAACCAAAAAGCATCACTTGTCGATGAGTTTGTAACCCTAAGTGGAACTGGTAAATACAAAAAAATATATACCAGTCTGTATATTCCTTCCTATTTAGGAGAAATACAGCATGTCGTGGACAATAAATTACAGTGTCCAGATTTGACCGATGCCATTGATAATTCTAACATGTTAAAACGAAGATAATCTGTGCTGCATTGTGACAAATTTATAAATATATAAATATGAGCAGATGTATCAGCTTTTATGAGTTTTTGCTGATTTTCCGCCAATCTTGTCTGCCTGTTTCCACTATGTCAAAATTACATATCGGAGCAGTATGAACCAGTCATAACTAACTACCCTGCCCCCTCCCACTGATTCCCAAATGGGCACATCACAGTAAACAAAGCCTTATGACCTAACGGAACTCCAAATAAGTACTTAGTCAGCAGTTATTCATAAGGTGGATATATCAACAACAGACTATTAAGCGTTTGTAAAAATTAGTTTGCACCCTATTTTTGTAAAAATAATGTATCTTACACAATTCCCTACTTAAATGCTGAAGGTTAATACTTACATAATGCTACTTTTTAACATTATTTTTTGTCATATTATACAGATCAAATTTGTGTCAAAAATAGGGCTACCTTAACTGAAAGTCTTGTTATGAACATTCCTCAATATAACCACTATCCACTATTGGATCAATGATATTCTTGCCTAAAATTCCAACATAATTCTGTGCCCCCCCCCCCACCCCACCCCTTCAATGTACCCCAGTAAAAAAAAGAAGTCAGCAGTCGCCCCCTGAACACCCTGCAAGGCATATTGAGTGCAGAATATTCAAACCCTTATTAATCATCTGAAGAACTGATGCAGGCTTAAAACCATAAAGTCCATTGCACATTAATATGACACTCCCAATGAAACAATTCACACCCACCTTTGTGTACTTTTTAATGTAACAATATGTAGTACTCTGTAAAAAACATGTGACAGAAATTATTTTATAAACTGAAATGTGGTCAGTAAAAAGTTCACACTCATTCCAGATAAAAATTTGCTGTGTGCCGCGTATATGTGCAAGCTCCCTAAGTCCTAGTTTTAACAGCATGAATGATTCACAAGTATTCATGATTTACTACTTTTTAGAAGTAAAGAAGTCTTTTCAGTGTCACTTTGAACATTGCAGATATTATTGCATGATAACTGAATTTATATAATCTATTATTCTCTGTTTTATAGATGTAATAGCTGGTTCACTGTTCACTGGCGAACTTATACTTAAGTACTACAGGACAGAATAGTTTTTCAGATTTTTTTTTGTATTCTGGTGTACAGGGTAGAGAAGCTAATGCATGCATGTATTGATCTGAGCTTATGAATGCCTGTCACATGATAATTTATGGTGTGCATTTTCAGGGCTTTAGTTTTAACCAATTTACAGGAACACAAGTAGCCTGGCATAAGGCTCAAGTTTGCAACTGGAACCAACAACATAATTTACTTTTACAAACATTTGGTTTCACACAAAAATACTGCTAATGCACTTTGTCTGGTTAGCTGATATCTCCTGACATATATGAGTGCCTTATGAAAACCTTTATGTACACATTAAAAATGTAGTTGGTGTGAATTTGAGCCTACATAAGGCTACTGCTGGACTGGTATTGATCTGTACTTGTTTTACTATCTGTTAACACTCATTAAGGCTTAAATATCTGCTCACTCACATTACAGAACCCTGATAAGCTGAATTTCCTTTTATGTAAAAGTAAATATCAGATTTCTACATTTTACCATGTTATTTCAAAATCCTGATTAGCAGAGTAATACTAATACTTTCATAATGCCTAATGTTGATCTTAAAGATGGACTCTAAAGGCGCATCAGACAGAAAAGCAGAAATAATTAACTGGTCAGAGACACACAGAAGAAAAGGGGAAAACCAAAAATCTAGGGTAGGTAGAGTAAGAAATCTAAAATTCGCCACATATCTGAAATTCGCCACATGTGAAAATACCAATAAAATAAATGAATTGTGGTGAGATTGGTTCAATGTATAGTAAATTAAGGCTTTTTGAACTGAAAAATACCAATTGTGAGACAAAAACATCATTTTCTTCATAAAATTAACTAAGGTTTTAGAGGTGGCGAATTTTAGATTCCTGGCGAATTTTTGATTTCTTACTCTAAGCTTTTACAAAGAGAAAAGTTTTCGGTATCTTTCTGAATGAGGAAGAGAAAAGTGTCTGCATGCCCATCATCAGGCAGATCATTCCAAATCATTGGAGCATCATTTGCAAACACTGAAATGCTTAATTGACTTACATATGCTGAAGCAAAGTGTGGGACCTCAAGCATCGATTGCCTATGATTTGCCCCCACTGATTGTCCCCCACTTTTTTTAGTTAGGTATGGTTTTCCCCCTATGATACAGTGTTTTCCCCCTATATATTTTAGTTCTTTGGTGCTATAAATGTTATATTTTGAGATTTCCCCTTTTATATTTTAGTTATTTAGTGCTATAAATATACATTGAATTTAGTTCCAATACTACCATTTGATATGCTGTGGATCTTGGATCAAAAACTTCAGTCTGATAGAAAGGTACTCAGGTTATTATCCATAACTAACTTATCAAATAACAATTTATGTTTTACACATGCTTTGGAACTTTGTTCAAAGGCTTCGATCTGAAAGAAAACTACTCAGGACTATTGTCCACCTTTGTCCATAGCTACTCTGGTTGTACAATTATAAACTTAATAGTTAAACAGTGAAGACTATCATCACAAATTGTGTACATGATCAAAGGTTACAAGTCAGTTGCACTTACTTGTCTGCATTGTGTATATGAAGCCCTTTATTCGAGACATTAATAGATCATGGATTCTATTTCATTTAGTTTTTACTTTATTTACTACTCAACCAAAATTCTGTTAAAATATGACGGGGGGGGGGGGGGGGGGGGGGGGGGATCACAGTATCATAGAGGGAAAACAATACATTAGTGGGAAAAAAAGAGACAATCAGTGGGGGGGGGGGGGGGGGGGGGGAATTCAGTTGAGGGAAAATCAATGTACACATCAAGGATTACACCATCTACCTGACTTCTCTGACTACTGTACACACTATGTCTATGTTTAAGAAAAGGTTTACAATATTTAAGATAACCGCTTTGTACCAGTAAGGCAGGTTTAAACACATAGCCAATTGGCAGCTCATGGACAGTCCTTCTAAAGGGAATGGTATACTTGGAGGTACTGGTACACACAAGACTGTCCTGAGAACATTGGTTCATGATTAAGAGCAGAGAAACTCCTAAACAAGGACTTACAACAGTCAAGTCAGCTACTAACCAAAGCATTAGCAACCATAGAATCAGTATGGTGTCTGAGTTGCTTCAGATCGCTGATTTGTAAGCCTTAAGTTAGGAGGTTCTCAATATGCTTTGAAAAAGAGAAATCTGAGTAAAACTACACACAAAGGTTCCTGACTGCCTTAGTAATGGAAAGGGAATTTCCTAATATACTGACTGGACAAAATTTATTCAGCTTTTTAAGTGCCAGCCTCAGTAGAGCTCGCACTTTTAGGAATCAATTTTTTATATTTTGTTTCTTTTTGTCTCCGGACTTTCATGAATTGTGCTACAGGGTGATGAGTATTTGTCTGCTCACTGAAGTTAAGCAGCAATAGGCTACTTTAGTACTTGGATGACTGACTGCCTGAGTTCTAGTCCAGCTGTGAGATGTGTCTGAGTTGGAATTTCTTTGTGTCACCAGACTTTCTTAAATTCTAGTGCACTACTCATGTCTGATGGCTGTGCAACTCGCGCATGTAGAGTGAAAGACTTTTCGTCCTTGTTATGTTGCAGTTTTGATCAAATATAATAAACTCAGTTTTATCAGGATTGAGTTTCAACTTGTTTGCAGACAAAAACGTTTTGACATTTAGACAGTTTTTTAACTTGTAAAGGGACCTGTCACAATATGACCCTGGTTGTCGAATGGGATGTAAAACCCCAACTGTGGCTCTGACTTTCTGAAAGGCCCTAGCCACATTCTTATATGTAAGATGAACATATATAGCTGACTGTCGCTTGCATCAAAGTAAAATCATACATTAGGATGATTGTGAATAGCCTTGTTGAGGGGATAATTTACCGTCAGAACAGTATTGGGCTTCTGCTCACTTTTGAGGCATTAAAATCCATGGAAAAATGGTGGAGATATCGCAAATAAAAAGGTATTATACCTACAAGGGCCCTTTTATATATGAGAATTTTTTTTTTTTTTTTTTTGCATTCTTTCTGTAAATATGGACTGATTTTACTGATTAATCAAACAAAATGTTTGGTAATAAAGTAAAACATCCCTCATTGAACATATATGAAACAAGGCCACTGCTGCAGTGGTTATCTCCTGCCTTAGAATCAGTAATAATGGAGAACTAAAGGAGATATAAGGTCTTTGTAGTAAGATAATCCCACTTGACATTGAAGAAGGGGTCAAACTCTCTTAGCCATATATATTTTACGCATATTTCATGAACCTAGCTGCAATATTTCAAGTTTTAGAGCATCTTATTATAAAGACCAGAAGTGCGCAGACTACAGAAAACAATGCAGTGCGCATATTTTTGCGTACAATTATCTGAGTCAATAACTGGACGATCGCCGATAATAGAGAGTAAAACATACAGACAAAATATAGTGCAACAACTAGGTGTGTTTAGAAACATATTTACAATAAGATTTATGGATTAATAAATGAAACCGGTCTTTATAATAGAAATAAAGTCCTCAGTTTTGTGATTTATAACCCTAGATAATTCACAAATTTCCGGCGAATAACGGACTCGCGCTAATAAGGGAGAAATAAGGACATTTTAGTGTGACGATCCCATTTAAACTTGAAGCAGGGGTCAAACGACAAATTCAACACCTGGAAAAAATTCTCAGGCCATGACTTCCAACAAGTTGTTTTCACATTCTGAACCTCTAGGAGCAATATTTGGGGAGATATATGGCCTTTTTAATAGGATAACCCCGTTTGACATTAAACATGTGATATGGTGGCCATTTTGTTTTTTGAACTAGGCAAAAATTACTATTAGGCCAGCTTTTGTAGCCATATAGCTTTTGTGCAAATTTGATGAAGCTAGCTGGAATATTTCAAGATTTAGAGCACCTTTACGATTTACAAAGAATTAGCTATGGCGGCCACTTTGTTTTTCAAAATGAGGCCAAAATTTTTCAGAGACAGGTTTTCATAGCCATAACCATTCCCTGCAAATTTGAAGATATCTTCATAAATGAATGAGATATTAAGGTTTATGCAAAAATGTGACGAATGGACGGACGCACGTATGGAAGGCGTTTTAAAATCTCCCGACCACAGCCTTCGGCCGCAGGCGGGAAATAAAATACATATTACTCATGAAACAACATGGGTGATACAAATTATATGTTGTTGGACAGTTTACCTGGGCTGAGTTTGGGTAGTGTGGGAGTTTTTCTGGTGGGCAATTTTCCATACACTAAGATTTACAGAGACATCTGTCCTAAAATGTCCTTAGCTGTAGTAGGGGAAATAAAAAACAAGTTTGACCTTGAAGGTGAAAACCAACTGAACACACTGGTCATAAATGTAAAGAATACAGGAGTGCATAATGGAACAGTGCTTGTCAAAATAAATTCATAATGCACCCTGTTCTTAGTTAAGATAAATGTACATGAAAACAAAATCTCTTGCAATGGAAATTGAGAATTTCTGATGACACACTGAACTGAGGAAATTGTAAATTAAGTGAGATTATGTATAGAATCAAATACACAAAGTTTGGTAAATATTATGTGGGGACATTTAGGCAGGACATTCAGGGCTTGAATCTTATGAACAGTAAGACTGACTACTGCATCCAATAAATATCAGTCAAACACTTTGGAAATAGTTTTGCCTTCAAAGCTCGTAAGATTTGGAATGACCTTCCTGACAATGTATGCAATGGCAACATCTATTGCCTCCTTCAGGATAAAAAGCTCAAAATTTACCTGTTTACAAAAGCCTCTCCCACATAGTCAGCCCCCATCCCTGTGTGTTCTTTGGTGTGATCTGATTTTGTCAATGGACCTATGACTATTCAACATGTTTGTGTATAGTTGCCCCTTATACCCCATTCACACTAAAGGCGGTATCCTCTGCGGTAGTCAGCATTTGTTAAAATGACCTTGTCCTTCAATTTATTTATTTATTTGGGGTTTTACATGGCTTTCAACACTGTACAGGTCATATCACGACAGGTAGTTGGAAGGGCAGAGGAAACCAGTACATAGAGTTCGTTAGGGTTCTGTACTGTAAACTGCCGACCAACGGCAAGCAACTACCAGTTTTCCCACTTGAGGCCGTGCGGGGACCCTGTCTTTCAACTACCGTCTGAGGTTCAAATGCTACTGTGTAACACAGTGGGGAAACGTGCATTACCTTGCACATCCTACGGAAGTTTTAAACTGCTTCAAATTTCTAACTCTGATTTCAGAACTGTGGGCATGTGTAGATAAGTTTCTTGCTGTGGTAACTGAAGGTGTAGTCCACAGTGTATGTAAGCTTGTGAATCATTCATCTTTTGGTGTAACATGGTGATATGAGGCGAGTGCAGGTAAATGGACACATTTCAGCACTGTGTCATAAGGTCGCATACGAACCTCGCACAGTACTTGAAGGACAGGGGCATTTCACACAACGCTTATACAGGAGGGGACAGCATTTCGCAGTGGACAGCGTTTCGCCAATTTCTATTGTACTTCATTTTAAACGAACATCTACCTTGATACTGAAGGAACTGTATAGTATAGAAAAGTGTACATAATGTCTTGATACTTTTCTAAGATTTTAGAACGGACAGTATGCAGGATTATAAAGATTAATAAAAAAGTTTATATGTCCGTGCAAAATATCCCCAACAAACTGCATTTGACAGATGCAAGGAGCTGTATGTTCTCAATATTGTGTCTGGGGTCAATATTAGTACTATTTATAACTTTATCATATGCTAGAATGCAATGAGAAGAATTTATCTTTAGTTTTAATTATTGAATGCAATGTGTTTAACACTCTTTGTAACTTTTTGGAACCAGTGTAAAATAATATGCAAAAATTTTCTGTCCACTTTTCGACAGCCATTAATGTAATTGCCACAGGACAAATTCTATGGTGGTATTTGTACTTTCTCAAAAATATATATTTTAGATGCTACCATCATTTTATTGTTTGAAGAACCTCTTTTCATTCTGATAATTTTCATATAGCCACACTGCATGTTTGTTCTCGAGAAACTGTAATTTGGTGTAAAACCTACAACAGCGGGATATGTCACCTGTATTGTGAATGGGGCGTTAGACTCTGTCAAATGATGGTGATTAAATGCTACAAACATCCTTATTAGATTAGATCCGGGATATAGAGTTTTCTATTGTAGAATGGTGTCCCCCTAAATATAAGACTCCTAAATCAAAACACTGGAAAATATGTAAACAATGGTCTTCTGAAGTATTGTGTCAACTCATCCTGCCAGTATTGATCAGTTTATCTGAGTGAGGATTTATTTATGGTCACAGTGCACACTCCCAAGTTCCCTCAATTTTTATAGTATTTATTTTTTAGAATTACATAATATATTAGTGGTATTTTATGATTACATATTTATGCTAACTCATACATTTTACAACAGAGAACTATCTGCTGTCCATTGTTCTCTTCATAAGACTGTCCACACCTGTACAGCATGATTTGGTATTTATTTGGGGTTTTGCTTTCAAGTTTCAACACTGCATAGGTCATATCACGACGGGTAGTTTTATATGGGCCGGGGAAACCAGTACATACAGTTGGTCAAGGTTCTGTACTGTAAACTGCCGACCATCAGTAAACAACTGCCAACTTTCTCACATACTAAGGTTCGGGGTTTGAACTGCCGACCTCAAAGGTGGTGATAAATTACACAATATCAACTTTCTTAATTACAAATTTTAAAAGCATGTACTGATGCTTGACTCTAAGTCTTCAGAATTAAAACACAATCTTACCGAATGAAATCTGCAAACTAAGTGGTCGGATCTTGTTTATTCTGTCCACCACGCGTTCAGATTTCTGTTTGGTTGTTTCTCCCGAGGCTGAATGACCTTTGACCTCTTCTTGTGTGGGCAAACTTGTGTGACTTTTTTCTGCCCGGTGAATATACAAGTGCTCTGTTTCCTGTTGTACAGCTTTTGTTCCATCCGTTTGTTTCAGATCGCGAGTCTTTCGTGGCCTCTTTATGACCTTGACCCTTCGAAGCCCTCGGTAAGACGAGTAGGCTTCACATCGCACAAACTGTTGGAATCCAAGTTGCGTGTTTTTATCCTCTTCATCACAATACGTTTCAACACTCATAGAGCCGGGAGTGTCCACAACAACCGCGGGATTGTAAATATCCAACTCCATAGTTAGTTGTTTATTTTACCTTAATTTTCCTGATGTACAATACTCCAAACCATTGATTTCCAATTAATTGATTGATTGGTTGACTGATTGATTAGTCCATTATGGTGGCAGCTCCCTTGAGTAAAACTCTGTTATATTGAATTCCCTTTTATGTAGAAGTAAATATCAGAATCCTAAGACAAGTTTTTTTCCACTGAAACTGATCCTGTTATCTGAAAGTTTATGCTAATTAAAGGTATTTTTCAGCTCACTTTGATGTTCAATCCACACATTTATCTGCACTTAAAACAGTTAGGAAGTTTCTAAGGAGGTTTTACTCATTTATTTTTGTTTTATCTGATTTTAATTTATTTTTATCATATATGTTTTTCTTTTTGATGAAAAATGTTCCTCTAACTGTTCAAATTTCCAATTATTCCAACAATTGCTTACTCTTGTCACCTATTGATAACAGAGTTTATAAATATACCATGAAACCTTTTAAGCTGACAATTGTTAAGTAGGACTCCCTTCAAGTATAAACAGCAAATCACTAGAGGCTGTTTTCCTTTGAAATCCTCTTTCATCTGCAGAAGTATTTTTTTCTGATATCCTTATAATCTCACTTTCCAGTTTGAACTATATTTCAGGTGAAAAAAACACTTAAACATTGTTATTAAACACACATCAATATATTCAACGTTGTATCGATATTATATCCACTTCTACATGTGTCACTATATTTATTCATTCAGTTTTTCATCACTAAGCACAAACACACATACATGTATATATATATATGTGTGTGTGTGTTTTGTCACATTTTAATCACATTTCTTATGCATGACTTTAAATTTCCTCTTTCAAACATTCATTTTGTTATTCCAATATCCCATAAAACCTTAAAATTACAGGGAGCATGCATTATTTGGGTGTAAAACCTTGACAACTGAGAATATTTTCACATTTGTCACGTCTGTAAACATTCCTGAGACATTATGTATTTGAGGACAAGATATTTTTTATTTACTAGCTTTTAATGCTTCCGTTCACACTTTACCGATAAGTCACTATGAAGTACCAGATTAAAATGGATCTCAAAGTGCGACACCAACTCACAATGATTAAGAAGATGTAGCAAAACCTCAAATTTTGAATCTTTCACAAAGCGCTCCCCCACAAACTAACATTTTAAACTGGTTAAAAATATCAGTCACAAACCCTAAATACTGCAGATTAAGGTCCAGTAAACGTAAGATTTCTACACCTTTCTTGGTATTTTAGGGATCTGTAACAGCGTTCTCATTCAACCTATTTTAGTGATCCATTCTATTGTGTTAGAACTGTGTTTGTATGTTGATGTTAACGTTCACTGTCACAACTTAACATAAAAAATAAATCATGGAGAGGTTCAACCACCTTCATCCATTTTTGTGCAGACACATTCTCAAAGTGGATCAGTTCTTCTGGGGAATTGTGAACAGGACATTAAAACGAGAAACACTTGACGTAATTGTATTGGTTTTAAGTGATATAAATACATATATATCAAATGAATCATCCCCAGATGAAGTGACTTAATTCTTCCTTAATATTAATCAGAAATCACAGTATAAGTATGTACATCCTCTTAATAGTGATATTTATCTGATTCTAATGAACCAGCTTGTTCGATACATATAATTAATAAAATTGTTAAATAAATATTATTGTCACTTAAGATAACTTTTAGATAGTTATACTGTTGCAACAATGACATTTATATGATTCTAATGATCGCTCTTGTTTATTACATATAATTAATAAATTAGTTAATAGGTATTGTTAATTCTCATGATAACTTTTGAAAATATAAAACTGCAAATAATATTGTACACAATGTCATTGATCTAATTCTCAATGTATTATACTTACTCTATTTGACACATATAAATAAACTATTTAATAAGCATTTATGAACACTTAGAGTAATTTTACAATATAAATGTTTTTTTCTTAAAATACAATCAAACTTCTTAAGAAGAGGTTATCTCTGTAAGATTTTATTTTAAATAAATGGAAAAAGAAGAACAAATACTGTTATTTTTAAAGCCAAGTGAAGATACAAACTTTAGAAGATATTTCCTAACTTTCTAGAATATCTTTTTAATGTTACAAATTAACAAATCTACTTGGAGTTTGAGATGATGTGATTAATATGAAAGTTAGTGATAAAGTAAGTTTAAATTCTGGAGAGAACTAGTAAACCTTTACAGTAACAAATTCTTTATGTCTAACCATACCCTATACCAGAGAACATAAAAATCATCCAAAAGTCTTTTATCCAAATGTAAGTGATTTATATTAATTTCCCAGTTGCAGGCCACATAATTTCTGTTTTCTAAACAAGCCCAGTCATTCCTGTAATACAAAATTCCTTCACTTACCCTAAATATATTGCAAAATGGCTTTTACAAACATACACAGTAAAAACTGCATTAATTAAAGTTATACCGAATACACACAGTGATATTAGTAAGTTCCAAACATGAGTTTCGATAATCTTCATAATATAATCATTATAAATATTTGTTGATGTCTTATCAACATTTAACCTGTGAAACTCCTTTCACCCAGATATATGCAAGCCAGAATTGTACTTTCTGTTATTGTTGTCAAATTATGTTGTCAAACAAAGAATTCACACAATACTCAGTAATTACAGATTGACTTTGTCATAAACTGTCCTTCGTACTTCTAAAATGAGCGTTTGACAAACTGAACACTGAAGTGAGACAAACACATCAATCGAAAGTGTTTCATGTTAAACACAAGATGTTTGTTAAATATTGACATGATATAAAACTTTTTTTTTTTGTGGCTAATTGGACAGCAAAATAAAGATAGACAAGTAAGAAATAAATGTACGTCCTGGAAGCGTCAAAATCAATCCTTGTGTAGAGTACCTTCTAAAATATTTGACAACTTTTCAAAATACATTGTAACCTTAATAAGGATAACACACAAGTTTCTTATTCAAGGCTTCTTAGCTCGTGTTTCCTTATTATTGACCAACGATGCATGACAGCCAATGACTAATAATGCAGATGCTTGTCTTTGCCAACAGATTAATTACTTATAAACTTTTGTTAATTTATGTGTTTAATAAACTTGGTTTTTATGTCATTTTTATTTGCCAATGGATTTTAACGATTCATTCATCGATATCCCCAGTACAACACGACTAATGTTTTGATAAATGTAGCCCTGGTTTCATCCAGTGTGTTCAATTCAGAACCTGTGTTTGCTTATCACCGATACCCAAACTCTGAAGGCCAAAGATTCTGTTTCCACATACCAGATATTAAAAACTTTAATTTGGTATTGTACTTGTTAATATCCTGCGTCAACGAAGTTATGTATTTAGAAGGGTGCATTTATCTGTTGCAAAAATATCTCAAAAAGTTGTGGACAGATTTTGATGAACTTTTCAGTTGATGTTGACACTGGCAGAAGAAACAGATGACTAGATTTGAAGGTGATTGGGTCACTATTTGGATCTAGGGTTATTTTAACGCATTTTTTATTATTGCAGTAAGGGAAATGTTGGGGTTTGGCAGCGGTTTGCACTCTCCATGTGCTCTTGTTTATAATGGATTTGTTTTTAAATGACAGTTTTTAAAAAGATTCTTTTAATTATTCTTTTATCTTTCATATCATCAGTGTAACAAGGCAATAAATATTCTATAAAACATGTTTATAGAACTGATAACTGTCATTTACTTGCCAACTTCCGATTGTTTCTATCGATCAGTGACTTGCCTCTCACGCCTATGGTCATATGTTTTTATCAAACGTGTGGCATCAACTGGTATTCCAGGAGGGTCCAACTTGTTTGTCATGTAGACAACAAGTTAGCATCAGCAATTGCAATATATCAACCAACATCATATAAAAGGAAACATATGCAGTAAAATTAGTCGAATAGAGTTGGTAAGGGCGATAAGGCATCAGAGGACTGTGTTCTGGAAACATACACTTAGGATTTATAAAGGTTTCTTTGAAATCTACTCACGTGATGTCATTATTGAGAAGTTAAATGCACGTAAATATACAACTATCACTTCAAAGCAAGGACCACCTGTTAAAGGAAACTTAAGTGGGTGTTGTCATAATACTGATCACCCAAATTGTCACTTTTATCACTTTGACTGATGTTAATGTAAGTTTTAATATATTGATGTACTATACCCAACACAGATTGTCGACCACTGACTCCATGTCTCAAAAACTAGGTGTTATCATAGATCTAGATGTAAAATAATACGTACTAATAATATTGATGAGGAAGTAGCTGCATTGATTTAGACTTCCTGTATGCCACCAATTTCAAAACGAGACTGAGTCTAATTACCAAAATCTGTCTCCATGTTAGCATCTGATAAACTGCAATATACTCTGTATGAAGGAAAATTAGTGAAAACAAAAAACAGAAAAACAGTTAAACAAAAGTTTTAGTCTTCCTGCATTGTGTGAATATTGGAGATTCTAGGTTCACAGAATGCATACTGTAAATATGTATTTTAGAATTTATAACCAGGTGTCTGGTGTTTAAACTATTGGTATATTCATGCTGAGGTCAGAGGTCAAAAGGATTATAAAGATGATGTTGTTATAGCCATAGAAATTTCATACTTTAAAATCTTGGCGTGAAAACACACGGTCTGATTGTTCAGGACCAGACTCACTGAATGACTTAAGTTCATTTCTCGGATTAAGTCGATGACTTCATGTCTTACCTTTAGATTTATGTCTCCGACTTTTATTTAAATTTTGTTTCTGGTTTAAAAAACAGCTAAACCTTTTCCGGATCTAAGTTTTGGTTTAACTTTGAGCCTCACACAAATGGGATTTAGGTCTTTCAAAATTGTTTAAATATATTCATGTACAGTCCTCATATTTACTTCATTATTGGCCAAAGATATTTTAATTGTGCATGAATAATACATTATAGTCATAATCTCTGTTAGACAAACAACTTTGGAAAATCAAAATTTATGCAGAAAATAGTTATTTTATAAATAAAAGCACACAAAACTACCATGTTTTTAGTCAATCCCATCTTTAAGGAAATATCCCAATGCAAAAAAGGAAATTTTCAAAACACTAAAAAATGAGTTTTTGCTTCTGCAGTTTTTTAAAACTTCCTGTGCAGTAATATAAATTTTAGGTGATATTTTAATACATTTAAGGACTTGAGATACTGATCTTAGCTAAGAAAAAAATTATGGGCTCAAATGGGAAGTTGTATCCCGGAATAAAAATCCTGTAAAATTTCACTTTCTGAATATTTAGAGGTTATATACAAAAATCAACAAACCTAATTGGCTGGTGAGGTAGTGTATATCATCTGTCTAACAGTAAAATCATCTATAAGCCCTTTTATATTCATTACAGTGTTACAGCTTTGATATGTGTATTAATTATCTGGAACTTGCAATATATATGTTTGGCCATTTACCTTAAAACACACATTTGACTGAAGAATTTGACTGATTTTTGAGTAGTTGCAAAAAAATTGAATCTGAAAATGTTAACGACTTAGTTTGAATCGAACACAGACATGATTCACTTTTGAACACTCTTGAAGTTTCCCAATCGAAGACAGTATTATCCTGAGTCATGATCAGTCCCAAATCTTTTGATTGTGGTTCATCAATTTCCCAAATGAAAACCTGGACCTCCCGAATGAACAATTTTCAAGATCAGGAAGTAGAAGAAGAATTATGAAAAAAACATATATTAGTATAGATTTTGGTAATGGGACATTAATTAAAGCCACTTATTTAACAAAAACAACAATATACTCTCTCACAATATTAATTCAGTCAGATTAGAATTCATTAACATCTTAACTATCCATCACTTTATATCACTATTCAAAGGCTACCTTGCACTATATGGTATATATTTGCTAACAGGATCCTTATATCCACATCAGGGACACTTTTCACAAAACTGATGGAACAGATGACCCCAAAATCATCTTAATTAAGTTTAATGTAAAAAGCTGTATATTTGGATTAATTTCTCTCTCTCTATCATGCCTCTCAGTACAAACTAGAAATAGGACGCATCTGTGGCCAGATGCTGGATGTATCCACCGACAAAGGCCAACTAACATAGTTTAGAAGATAAAAAGCATTTTTCGTTAATAAGCAAGCTGAAAGCACTTTTAAGTTTGGCTACCCTTATTTGACCCTGTAGCAGGGGCCCAAGGTGAAGTCTGACCACATCAAAAGATTCGCAGTCCATGATTTCCTATAAGTCGTTTTCACATTGCAAACCTCTAGGACCAATAATAAGCAGGAGGGGCCCAAGGTGAAATCTGACCACATGAAAAGATTTGCAGCCCATGACTTCCTCTAAGTTGTTTTCATATTAATGAGTTATTTGTGAAATACTGGCTATCTGCAATACTTGTAGAGATAATTCGCATTTACTCATTTTGAGTAGGTGAATAATTAGCTACGGGTCTGAAACTTAACCAAGTGAAAGCTCTCTCAAAAGTAGGCGAATGAGTTATTTGAGAAAAAATTGGCTATCTACAATACTTTTAGAGATAATTCGAATTTACTCATTTTCAGTAGGCGAGTAATTACCTACGGGTCTGGAACTTCACCATGTGAAAGCTCTCCCAAAAGTAGATGAATGAGTTATTTGATAAAAAATTGGATATCTGCAATACTTTTATAGATAATTAGCATTTACTCATTTTGGGTAGGTGAATAATTAGCTACAGGTCTGAAACTTCACCAAGTGAAAGGTCTCCCAAAAGTAGGTGAAGGAGTTATTTGACAAAAATTGGCTATCTGGAATACTTTTAGAGATAATTTGCATTAACTCATTTTCAGTAGGTGAGTAATTACCTACGGGTCTGAAACTTCACCAAGTGAAAGCTCTCCCAAAAGTAGGTGAAGGAGTTATTTGACAAAAATTGGCTATCTGCAATACTTTTAGAGATAATTTGCATTTACTCATTTTGAGTAGGTGAGTAATTACCTACAGGTCTGAAACTTCACCAAGTGAAAGCTCTCCCAAAAGTAGGTGAAGGAGTTATTTGACAAAAATTCGCTATCTGCAATACTTTTAGAGATAATTTGCATTTACTCATTTTGAGTAGGTGAGTAATTACCTACGGGTCTGAAACTTCACCAAGTGAAAGCTCTCCCAAAAGTAGGTGAAGGAGTTATTTGACAAAAATTGGCTATCTGCAATACTTTTAGAGATAATTCGCATTTACTCATTTTGAGTAGGTGAGTAATTACCTACAGGTCTGGAACTTCAGCATGTGAAAGCTCTCCCAAAAGTAGGTGAATGAGTTATTTAAGAAAAATTTGCTATCTGCAATACTTTTAGAGAAAATGCAGAATTACTCATTTTTAGTAGGTAAGTAATTTAGCCACAGGCCTAATTTAGACATAAAGCCTACCAATAGAGTACTGTGGTGCACCCTGTAATATACTTTGCAAACTTGAGAAGGCTAGCTATAATATTTTTTTTTGTTAGAGCGGTAATGGTGAAATCTCTCTACACACTACGGCTATCCAGTGGATACAATGATTTACTCAACAGTGAGAACCTGAAAGTAGATATTGGTAAGCTATGCCATGACATAGAGGTCTGCAATTTCACTCTGTTATAGCTGACCAAAAATTATGTGAATAACATATTTAAACAAAATACTGTAAATGTAATAGTTTTCACGTTATAACTGATTTACTCAACAGTGATAATGTCAAAGTAGCTATTACTCAGCTATGCAATGAGCTACATGTCTGAATTTTTTCTATGTTATAGCTGACCCAAAATTAGGTGAACAACATATTTAAGCAAAATACTGTAAATGCAATAGTTTTCAAGTTACAACTGATTTACTCAATAGTGACAACCTGAAAATAGCTATTGCTCAGCTATGCCATGAGCTATAAGTCTGTAATTTCACGACGTTATAGCTGACCCAAAAGTAGGCGAACAACATATTTTAACAAAATACTCCAAATGCACTATTTTTCAAGTTACAAGTCATTTACTCAACAGTCAGTACCTGAAAATAGCTATTGCTCAGTTGTGCCATGAGCTACAGGTCTGTAATTTCACTATGTTATAGCTGACCCAAAAGTAGCTGAATAACATATTTACACAAATTTCTGTAAATGCAATACTTTTCCAATTACAACTGATTTACTCAACAGTGTGAACTTCAAAGTAGCTATTACTCAGCTATGCAATGAGCCACAGGTCTGGAACTTCACTATGTTATAGCTGACTCCGAAATAGGTGAATAACATATTGAAACAAAATACTCTAAATGTAATACTTTTGAAGTTACAAGTAATTTACTCAACAGTGATAACCTAAAAGTAGCTATTACTCAGCTATGCCATGAGCTACAGGTCTGAAATTTTACTATGTTATAGCTGACATAAAAGTAGCTGAATAACATATTTATACAAAATTCTGTAAATGCAATAGTTTTCAAGTTACAATTGATTTTACTCATGATGGAAGTTACTGAAAAGCCCAAAAGTAGCTATTACTCACTTAGCTATTGAGACAGACACCCAAGTTACTCACCATGTTGTAGCTATGAAAAAAGTATCTGAATAACATATTTTAACAAAATGCTCTAAATGCAACACTTTTCAAGTTATAAGTGATTTAGTGCATGATTTCATGACTTTTAATGCATTTTAGACATTTTTGTCTACCACAGGCCTAATTTAGACATAAAGCCTACCAAAAAGATAGGGTGGCGAGTCCTCTACCATACCAAGCCACCTGCCAAATATGAAAGAAATCTGGAAAGAAATGTGGACTGTAGGTCGCTAACAAGCAATATTCCACATTTTAGACATTTTTGTCTACCACAGGCCTAATTTAGACATAAAGCCTACCAAAAAGATAGGGTGGCAAGTCCTCTACCATATCAAGTCACCTGCCAAATATGAAAGAAATCCGGAAAGAAATGTGGACTGTAGGTCGCTAACAAGAAATCTCTGCGGACGCGGACGCGGACGAGGGCGCGGACGCGGACGACGACGATGATGAATCCATAGTATCCCCGCTTCGCGTCGGGGATACAATTACTGTACTGAGGTTACCCTTGTACCAATTTACAGTACTTAATGAGGAGCAGCCTTTGTTTTAGTGCAAAAATAACATGAATTTGTATTTTCTTCTAACATAAAAATTGAAAAAAAAACACAAGTGTCAGATGGAATATTCTAGGTCAGTAATCCAAGGTTGGTGGCATACATGAATAGAATATATGGAGGGGGGAAAACTTGAAGAGATGAGTTTTACAGGGCTGTTCCACTATGGCGATCGACCTCCCCGATTGGGTTATGATCCTGAAAATGTGCCATTCTGGGGGCAATCAGAAGATTTAAAAACCCAAATCAAGACCATTCAGGACCACATGGTGACCTGGAGTTTTAGATCAGGAACCAATTGGACATTCCGGGGTGTTCCCGATATTTTTAAATGGTTTAATATTATCTTGAACTGTTCACAATACTTATCAGGCCCTGCATTAAGGAATCCATTGCAAACATAGCTTAAACTTATATTACCATTCATAATGTTATCTTATCGTGACCTTAAACCTATCATAACATTTGTAAAGAAATCTTTTCCAGCTTAAGTTAATACTTAAGGAGGTCTGTGCTTTTACTAGTGATGTCAGGATACTGTTCTTGTCAGTCCCCCTACTCTGGGGAAGTGTGCACACACCATAAGTAGCTAAGGACAGTGTATTCAACTCTGACTGAATTTGCAGAGGAAAATTTCTGGGCAATTCTTAGCAACAGACTGTTCATTGACCTCATTTAGGCTAACTTAAACCTGGAGAAGACTGATAGGCTCCTAGAAACTTGGGCTAACTTAAACCTGAAGAAGGCTGATAGGCTCCTAGAAACTTGGGCTAACTTAAACCTGGAGAAGGCTGATAGGCTCCTAGAAACTTGGGCTAACTTAAACCTGAAGAAGGCTGTTAGGCTCCTAGAAACTTGGGCTTCTCTTTTGAGGCATCAACCAGAAAACAAACACAAAACGACAATAAGGAAAGGTATGGTCTTAGTATAATTCTTTTATAATTATCAAAATTATGTTATTTGTTTTATTGTTTTTATCTTACACATACTGGGATATTATATATCTTATATATTTTTGTGATATTTATATTCCCAATGATCTTGGTTCTGTTGGCTCTTCAGGCTAACCCAAAGTTGCATGATGACAAGTACAGGTGGAAGTTAGGGATACTTGTAACTGCGTGCCCTCTAGCAAACTTAAAGTTGGGGGTGAGTGTACCAGATATTTGTAGAATTTTACAGATAGCAAAAATACTAAAAAACCCTTTATATATATATTTAAAACAGAATATTTCTGAACACAGTTCTACTCTATTCTAAACTTTTATAGCACTTAATCTCTGCCAAGGCAGACTCTAAGGCGCAACACCAGATACAATTCAATAATCATTCCAAACATAGCCAGGTCAACACCACGGAGACACCACAGTTTATTTATTATAGAGCTTTCCTTGTTTAATTTTTGAAACTCAAGCTCCTCCCAAATAAAATAAATGTATGCTGTTCATTAAATGTACAGAAATTGTTTCCAAGATGGCCGTAAATCACGGGTTGCAAATCACTTTGAAGTCATGTGACACTGGTTTAGTTGTAAGTGCTTTGATCTGTCATTGACTTAACGATCTTGAATTTGAGTACTAAGCAAAAAGCTGAAGATAAATAAATCTATATATATCAGTCAATTACACATTCATAACACAGAGCTTTCCTAGTTAATCAATATATTGTGCTTAAGATGACATTTCAACTAATGACAATGTAATAATGTTTATCCTATTCTTCTTACTCGCTATAATATAAAATTTATCTTCAAAAAGAAACTGAAAAGTTGCTAATCCATGATTCACACTTTTCCGATAAGACATCATGATGTGCCCACATTTGGAAATGTGTCTTTAAAGCCCTATGTCACGTATTCTAAAGTATATTATCAGCATATTTATACACATGTAACCAAATGTTTTATGCTACCAGGGTGCAAATCTGAAATGTTGCTGTTACCCACTGTCAAATAGGTTTCATTCTTGTGTGTGTTTGTTACTTAGCAAAATTTTTGCAAAGTATGTTACTCAGGCTGTTTGCTTGTTTATTTGTTTGTTTGTTTACAGCATAACTCTAAAACAACTGCACAGATTGTTATGAATTTTCCAGGGAGCATTAGAACTATTACAAGCAAGGACTAATTCAAATTTGGACACGATCAAGTCAATATAATTGATTCTGGAGTGATTTTTTACAGAAGTCATCTGTGTTAGGGCCCATGGACATGGGGGAAATATCATTCAGTTAATGCCCTGTAAGGGAAATGAGATCATTCAGTTAATGTCCTGTTAGCAGATCAATGGTTTCCAAACAGACCGAGTAACATACTTTGCAAAGTATGCACTCTACTCGCCTCCACATGCACTTGTTTATTTTTCTGTCGATGTTCATCCTTACTCCAAATTTAATCAACACATTTTTGTACATTTTTTATGTGAGGAGGGTCTGATCAAAGGAAGAAATGGTGGATTTTTTGGAAAGACCACGATTGTACTCTGGATACAAAAAAAAAAAATCCTGAAATTTTAAGAAACATGCCAGTTTCAATGAATTTTGGATCATGCCATTCGTTTATGATTTTCAAAATGAAAAAGCAGTATTTTTTTTTGTTTGATAGAATATGGTATCAATAATACATATTACCACCCAAAGAATTATGTAATAATCCCAACCCAGGGATGTTATTTCACCAAAAAGTTCCTAAACAGTCCTATCATAACATGCTTCATGACAGCATGAAAAACCCGAGGTCAAGTTTCTTTACCGATGAACTCTCAAATATCATTGGTCAGTGGGATCATCGCCTTGGCAACCTACATTCCTGACCCAATCCAGGTCATTTGAACAAGGTCACGTAAGCAATACGGACGTGTATGGGTTTTCCGAGAATCTATTGCTTCGTCTGTTATTAACATTTATAGACTTACGTGCCACTTTAATATGTCCACTTTGGATCAATGTTATTAATACTAAAATGCGAGAATCACTATGATTTCTGTTTTCATTGTTTATAAAAATTATGAAAATATCTACTTGTTCAACCACAACTATAAATTTATAAAGTTTTCTACTGAATTGTTGCACTACTTCAGAATTATATAAGAGATGATAAAACGGAGAAGTGTAAACATTATTATGCTTTATAATGAAAGATATAATAAAGAATTGGATATCTTAAAAATCAATGTTTAATTAAAATCTTTAAATCTACATTGTTTTTTAACATTTGAAAACAAGGTGATTTTGATTTAAACCTGTCACAAAGTTATACCAACTTAACACAGTAAAAACTCTATCATCCAACATTTTGTTATCCAAATGTTCTATTTAACAAACTCATTCGCTAACTTGCATTCACCTGTGTCTTTACACTCAAATACACCTTCTACTTTATGAACCTCAAACCTTCTATTCCAAACATTCCCAGTTCACAGGACAGATATTTATATTTTACTCTTATGAATGGAAAGTGGCTTTTTAAACTTAAAATATGGTATAAGAATGTCATATTTTTTCGATTTTTATTCAAATTCATAGTCTTCAATGTGAGTTTATTTTTCCAAAGCATTAACAGTCCAGTTTTATAAAGCAGCACAGTGTGATTTAAAACAAAAATTGATGTATTTTAGAATCTAAATTTTGGCCACATTTTAAATCCAATACGAGGACATATCTAAAATTTCTAAAACCATTTTATATGTCCTTAAAAAAAGTTATCACTGGTATACCATAAATGTTTCACATACAGATTTGCAAAGCCTTTTAAGCAGATTTCCTAAGTAGAAATCCCTTTTAAATAGAATTAAATACCATGTCCTTACACAGTCTTTCCCAGAAACATTTACCCTGCTATCTAGAGGTCCTTGTTAAGTAGAAACATTTCTGCAGTCCATTAGTGTTTTTGTGATTCAATGACATTCCATGTATCAGGGCTAAATTAATTATTCCAGTTTTATTTCATTTAGTGAATTAATTTCAAATATTCTTTTATCTGTTCTCACATCAAACACATTTGTAAAACTGTCGTATCTTTTTCTCACATTTTAACTTTCCATGCTATTTCAGCGATATTTTCCCACTGAATAAAGGTCCTGTCAACATTTCAATACATTTAAAGAATCTTTCCAAATATGAAAGTGATAATACATTTGTTTCTCCTAACTGTAATTACCGTATCATGTTTCATTTTCCTTTAACATCCATGTCTAATAAAAATAAACTCTCGATATCTCGTTAAATTTTGCACAAATTGAAGTCTTTACATTGATTATGACTTTTTATTAGTAATACATGCAGGTTTTTTTCCTGTATTTTATGAACTTCTCACACAACAAATTACACAAACCAGTCTATTCATACCCAGACATGTATAAGGAGAACTTAGATCAACATCAAAAATCTATACCATTAGCCTTGTAATAGGCTGGATTATATTTTTTATTTATGCTTAATTAAAGTTGCTTATATTTTACATCAATGTCACAAGTTACAGTCCTAATTATCAGGACAATTTCTAGTCTAACATGTTGCTATGAACTACATCAAAACCCTCAGCTTCAGGAGTTAGAGCAAGTATAGGTTAAAAAAAACTGGACAATCACTTGGCCACCCAGGTCTAATGTCGTCTTTGTTCAATACAGATCCAATGGTACAAAGTGCTTATGTGTTCCTTGTTGGGTTCATATTGTTACAGACCGTCATTATTACCTCCGCCAAGGGTTTGTTTGTGGGTTTGTGAGTTTGTTTGTGAACAAGATAACTGAAAAAGTTATGGACGGATTTTGATGAAATTTTCAGGATATGTGCTCCCTTGGCAGATTTCTGCACTCTCCGAGTGCTCTTATTTCATGCATGTTTTCATCAGTTGGATTGGAACCCAAAACCACGGTAGTGAAGGCCTAGTGATCATCTACACAAGATTTGATAACTTATTCACTCTTTGAGTGAATGTTTCCAGGCAAACCATTTCATTCTATGAGTTTTTATTCTCTCATTTATAAGTGTTACAAAAGTGTTCCCATGTATGTAAATCTAATTTATGAATGTATTTTGGGATTTTATCCCTCTTGGATAGACTTTCTTCAAGTCCTTTTGTCTAAGGTATTATATGAGGACTGTATGACTTTTTTACCAGAATGTGGGGCTGATAATTTGTATTTCATCTCTGACAGTAATATCCCCACCCATTTGTGGATTCATAATGATTCCATGTATATCAGATTTGGTGGAATAAGAAATACAAAGACTTGGAGCAAGTGTACTCTTGGAGTGAACAGATTCTAATGTTTATCCATATTATTTGGTCAGTGCATCAATATTTGGGGGGTGGGGGTTACATTCTATTTATTATCGTAAAAATCAGGCTAAAAATTTGCATGCTAAGAAACATACATTTTATTTCCTAAAAATGGGGATGTTTAACAGGAGTTAATTAGGTTTAGGTATCCAATTTTAAGACACTGTATTTACTGGTCAGATGTTGATGGAGGAAAGCAGTGCATACTAATTGCTAATCATTCTACCCTGTAAAACAACCAGTCATCTGTACTTACAGACTTATAATCAGCTTATCCATACTTTCCAGTTTTGTATTGTTGTGACAGTAGGAATACTGACACACAGTTAAACAGAAACTCTTCAGATTATATACGAGCTCTCTCTTTTTGTTGTTACAAAAATTGGGTTTTATGTCCTGGGTTGTATTCCAGTAGGTCATAAGTATTTGCCACAAATCAGCATTGTCTGGGCTCAAACCCACAACCATACAGGTGGGATCCAAGCTGGCCACTGCAGCCACAGATAATTTATTTGCAATGGTTGATTCAGTTGATTTATTCAACATACTGCTTAGATCGACCCATGACAGACAGATATAAGGAGGGAGGAGGCTAGTGGACATGAATTGGTCAATATTATTTGGTATAAACAATGGCCTGATAATTAAAAAAATAACAAGGTCGAAGACTACCAAAAATCATCTCAAGTGTACAGCTTTTTGACCTAAACTTAAGTTAATTTTTGTTGCATCCTTTACTGATCCCTTTTGGGATTCTGGTTCAGATGCATGAGCAAGTAGCTTTCCCACTATAGGCAATGGCCAAGGTTTGAACCTATGTCCTTTGAAGGTCAAAGACAAGTGTGATACCAATACTAGGTGAGACAAGAGTCAAACACAGATGGTTTTATCTTACACTAGAGTTGACCTTCTATAAACTTGCATTCTGTTATCCGTTAATTTACTCTTACAACCTCATTTCCACTCTCTCAAATGTATATTTCCTCCTTGTTTTATCCTATATCATGCTATATTGCCTTAACAATTTCACAAATCTTCTGCTATACAAACTTTCTAAACATGGCTGGACAATTGGTATATATAGAGTTAAATCATAGATGTATTATATACTAGAAAGCACTCACAGAACACAGACATCCATCAGTTGGGCATCTGCCAAACTTCAGGATTTTTTTGAACCTGAATATGATCTAGACCTTTCCCAAAATGTCAGGCCCTAGCTTTATAAAACATTTCAGAAAGAACTACTCATTACTTTTGGAGTTATTAAGAACACGGACATGCAAACAGGCAGACAGACGAACATACCCAATAACATCATTTCCTAGTAGAGGTAATGACTGTAAAGTGTATCATGACAATTGGCTGATAGACTATGTTCCTGTTCATAGTTCTGAGTACTCGAGTGAGTAACAAGTTCAGTAATCATTTGACTCTCAATCCTGTGGTTACAGGTTTGAACCCTGTGTGTGGCAGCATGCTGGATACACAAATAGTTTGACTTCATGTTACAGTTTAATTGTCAATATTATTAAAATGGGACAAAATTCCCAATAGGTTTTGGTTACACTCAATACACCCACAGAAAGGCTAATTTGAAAATATACTTCTGCAACATGAATCTTGGGAGTTACATTTTATAAAAGAATAAAGATATCAAAACTTAAATACCATTCGTGTTTTCATAAAACACATAAAACAGTTACAATCTTAGTTGAAATCATCAGTGTTTGCATGAGATATCTACATTTGGACAGAATTCAAAACAGAATAAAAATAAGCAATAGTTTGTATAATTCCATATACATGTATCATGGCCACACTAACAAGCAGTAACTTAATACAACTTTTATATTAACCTGGCTTGTCCCTGAGTTGTTGTGGAGTTTAGTTATTAATGATGTCTCGTCTCACATTTCTGTACAGTTCTGTATGTATTTACTGTCCCACTGACAATCTTAACTCCAGAATGACACCTTGGATCCGGCTACTGCATGTTGCAGAATGAGTTTGTTCTGTCCCCCCCCCCCCCCCCCCTTCACCACTCCAGTGTGAATACACAGCTCATGCGAGGACATAATGGCTATTTCAAACATTTTTTAAAACTGGTACTTAATGTAATTGCTTTTCGAATTTCTGAATGTGTCTTACTCAAATATGGAATACATTTCTTTTGGAAAGTTAATTAAATTGGCCAAATATCTAAATTTCTTTTCATGAAAACACTGTGCAACACGCCTTGATGCCAAACCACGGTAACATTGGAGTTATAGTCAACTGCAATTTGTTCCTGTGGGTCACAGTCGCCAGGGACCGTCGTGCGCCGGCGATAATGGAGGAAGTCACCCATGTATATAAATAGAAATATTTTATTTTACATTCAATCCGAGCAATGGTCATTTTAATTGTACTCTCAAATTGTCAGTCAAAACAAAATACTTGGGGAAAAAACACAAAAGCTGGAAAACACCTGCCTCTGTGGCCTAGCAGGTAGCACACTTGTCTAGGAACTCAGAGGAGGTGGGTTCAAACCCAGGTACAGGCACATACATAGTGGCTCAGATGACCACTTAAAATGGCTGTCCTCTGTCATTGGGTCTTATCCCCAGTGGCAGATTAAAGAACCTCAAAGTAGTTGATAAATGGTCATCCTTAAGCCTCTGTCTTCCAGTTAGGGGAGTGTCAGTTGCTTGTAATTTGGGGCTGTACCTGTGCAGTCGGATGGATTTAATAGCGTTTTGAGTCCTGTAGTATATGGAGATATTGCACGGAGTATAAATACGCATTACATTACATGGATCAACAATGCACTCATGCAGAGTGTTTATCATTTCAGTTATATTAGTACATTATAATTTTTCAGTAAGACATCTCTGAAACTGATGACTTACTGACTTTGTTTAGAGATCAATGAACTTACTCCTCTCAAATCCCCATCAACTAAGGAAGCGGTATTTGATGCTTTTGTTGTTTTTTGTTTTGTTTGCCGAGTGGAATATCCAAGTTTATCTGTCATTGAATTGATTCATGTAAAACAGTATAAAGTTAAATAGTACATAAAGTACAATGGACCCCCTCGACACTTTGGTTTCTGAGATAAAAAGTTTTCTTGTAAAGTGACATTTTGTAACAGAGGTGATAAACCTTCCAACACTATAAAATAAACATTTGCTTGATTTTGTTGAAAAATTCATTTTCGTATAAATTAATGAAAATTTGCTCTAAAAGAGATCCAAGAAAAACAGAACTTTATGGCTCACATTTTTAAAATCTGTTTTTATGGTATATATTTAATGAAGTAAATATCTGCACAAAACACTCGTTTTCAAATGGCCAATTTGGGACCAATATTGAAATGATACATAAATATGTCTTGTATTATTATTTAAGTCAGATCAAAAGCTGACTCAAATTATACAGAAATGAACACCATACGTTAACTAGAATTAGTCATACTGGCTTTGTACTACAGAACAAAATAAAGGCCGAAAGGGTTTTTGGTCTACTAGCACAAGCGGCAAAGCCTTCAGAGACAGGAGTAGTGCACTGAAGTGGTCACCCATCCCAGTACTAACATAGCCCATTGCTGCTTAACTTCAGTGATGAGACAGGTACTCATCACACTACGCTACAATTAATGAAAGTCCGGAGACAAAAAAAAACAGAAAAAAATGAAGTGATCCCTAGAAGCATGAGCCTTGCTAGAGCTCATGCTTAAAAATAAATAAATAAATCTTTAATCATAGAATTCCAGCTTTTATTATCCACCACGCGACGTATTTGCCCTAAACACGGGGAAATACAGACCGGGATGTATTTTTTTTGTATACACCGGCGCCCCGGTACTATGGATATTGAGTTTGGATAACTTTTATTTTTTCAACAATATCTCGGAAAGTATGTAACTTAAAAATATGTATAATATATCATTAGAAAGGTGTTATTCTAGCGCTTCTGCTCATGTATGTTGCATAAATATCCATGCAGAAATGACTGAGATATTGCAAGGTAAAGAATGAAGTTTTTATATTCAGTATTGCTCATGCTTTTTGACAGATTTTTTCACGTTCCCTCATTAAATATTCATATTATTTTACCCATAAATCGCACAAAATGGTGGATAATAAAAGTAAAACATCCCTCATCAGACATATACAGAAAAAATATATCACTCATGAAGATTAACAATATAATACTCGTGCTACGCACTCGTATAATATTGTTATCTTCATTCGTGATATATTTTTTCTGTATACGTCATTCGGGACGTTTTCCTATTGTTCAAAAATCATAATGTCCTCATACAGATAACAAAGTTTGTGAGATATTTGGATGAAAAGGTGATGCATCTTACTGAGTCAATATACACTTCAATATATCTATCAATATGACAAAAAAAAACTAACTAAAATTTGTTCTGGATGTTGTAATTGAAGTTCCCTGGCAAACAAAATACCAAAGTTTTATTAACTAGTAAACCATGGTTTCGTCAGATTGGTCAGACTGTACACAGCATTGTATAATACAGTAACATTCATAAATTCACAACAGCATGTTAAATTCAGCACGGACAGGCAGGAGGTTAACTAAGAAAATTAATTTAACCTGCACAGGTTTCTGTAGTGGAGTAAGAATTGTAAAATTCGCCACATATCTGAAATTCACCATGTGTAGAAACACTTATAAAATAAATGAATTGAGGTGAGATTTGTTGAATTTATAGTCATTGAAGGCTTTTTGAAGTGAAAAATACTAAGTTTAAGAAAAATGTCTTTTTTCATAGAATTAAGTAAGGTTTTTAGAGGTGGCAAAATTTTGATTTCTGGCGAATTTGAGATTCCTTGCTGTAACCTCATTTTTCTCACCTAATTCTGACTTGGGTCGCTCCTTGTGGGATCGTTTCCTTTTGTGCTTCTCATCGACTGGATCCGACAAATCAGGAACAGTCTGAAATACACGTGAAGACATATCACTGTATTGTCCTATGAAGACAAGGTTCAACATGGGGTGTTTCAACAGTTAAGGTTATACTAGCCCTCTATCACCCCACATCTTACTATAAGCAGGACTTGAAGCCACAGCTACAAATTTAAGAGGCCAGACTTGTCTATCACTCGACCATAGAGGCCTCGGAATATGTACCATGTAATCTAATAATGCTAACTTTTGCAGCACTTAACATTTGTACTAGCAGATTCTGAAGTGCATCACACAAAAGTCTCTAATCCAAAAGTATATAAACATAGGAAAGGGGATAGACTCACAAGCCTTTACTTTGGGGGTTTTTGAGAAAATGAACGAGTGCATGTTATAACAGTCTGGATTTTAGACTCTCACCAGAACTTCTGGAGGGAATTGCTTTCAGAGAATCATAATGCACTAAGGAAGGACCTTGCACAAGTTCCAGAAAGGGGATAGAGAAGTCGGCCAGTTGAAGAGACTAAAGTAGAACCTCTCTCATCCGAACATATCAGGGGAAGAAGATTTTGTTTGAATAGTAGAAGGTGTATATCATAACAGAGGCAGTACTGTATTCAACAGTAAGCAAAGTATTATTTGGAAATATCATTTTATCAACTTTTATCATATTATAAAATATCTTTTATAACATCTTTTATAAAAAACTCCTACAAATGAGTTCCTATCACAGAACAGAGTTACACCCTGTTTGGTGATATCTCGAGTGACCAGAAAAACACATGAAATGAGCAGTGCTTTGGGGAATACAAACCTGAGACCCAATGTAGATGCAAATCTTCTTAGATGATGACTGAGCCAGGGAAAGACCCGCATTTTGTGTAAAAGAACACCCGAATGGTATTAACGGTTTTTAGTGTTATCCATGCCACAATTAAAATATATTGCCAAAAAAATGGATGAATTATTTTTGAGCCTCCATTCTGATATTGATAATTTTTGAGGACAATGGAGCCAGGGGTAGGCCCCATCTTGTATAAAAATCTTACCCCCAATCCCTGATGGGTTATGCCTGAGAACACACAAACCCTCGACCCTGGGTAGTACTAAAAACACGATATGAATCTTTGATATGAATTTTAAAACAAGGCTCTCACTGTGTCCATCATCTTGTGTTCTAGTTTGTCCCCCTTAAATTGCTTTTTCTTTTATACCCCCACGACACACCCTCCCTGCCTTTTATATAGAGTCTTCTGTGCCCTCAAACTTTGGTGTATGATAAGTGCAAAATACTTGTGAAAATAAGCTCCGGAGACTTGATCTAGATTGAGCTCCAAATCAACTGTGAGTAGGACTGAGCCACGGGCAGATCTCACCTTGTGTGAAAACATGACCCTTATCTGACGCATTGTTTTCAACTTATGTGCATGAACAAACGTACCCAGTTATGAACCCCTAATAACAGATTTCTTCTTAAAGGGCCTTAAATATATTTGAAACTAAAAAAAACTGCTTCCAGTTAGACAGTTTCACCCTGTAAGTGGAATCTCAAGGCGCTAAAATACTTCAAGTTAAACATAATTTCTAGAGAACAGGGTGAATTTTAATGGAAAAGCTCCCTGGGGACCTGGTATGATTTCTATTTAAAATGGTATTCTACATATTGTATTGTATTGTATTTGGATTTATACTCAGTGCAATATCTCCATGTACTACAGGATTCAAAGTGCTATATGACCCATCTGACTGCAAAAGTACAGCCCAACTCTCTAACTACTGACATTCCCCTAACTGAAAGACAGAGGCTCAAGGATGACCATCTATCAACGTCCCCGAGGTTCTTTAACTGACACTGGGGACAGGACCCAATGACAGAGGACCACCATTTTAAGTGGTCATCTGAGCCACTATGTATCTGCTTGTACCTGGGTTTGAACCCACGTCCTCTGTGTTCCTAGCCAAGTGTGTTACCCACTAGGCCATGGTCTCAAATTATCAGAATACTACTTACAGAAGTTTGCCTGTATAACCAAATTGGGTCTACACAGGTTCTATTGGTAAATATTTACAACTCATCCAGACTCATATGTGGCTCCATGCATTTCATATTTCAGTAGTATACATTGGATTTTGAAAGTGTAAATAACTTTAGATTAGTATTTGGCTATGATGCATTAATCACAACACGGATAGTGATTTAAACATGTAGTGGATTTTTTAAAAGGTTTGAAAAATCTGCCCACGAGCTCTGATACACGCCAGAGATGCCAAGGGATGGCGGAACAGCTACATGGGGCAGCATGTTTTTGAATGTGGAGTACAGATATGAGGTTTTTTAGGGGTCATAACGACAAGGTTGTGAAGCAAACATCAACAACCAATTCACAAAAGGTCCCAAATCTGAATTTTGTTAACTTTATTGCAATTTGTATAAAAACTCAATGGATTAAAAGTTTCAAATCTGAGACAATTTCTAACTTTAGTTTTAGTTCACACTTAAGACAACATTTTTTTGCAAATCTGGGCCCAGTAGTCAATTTGGAATATATTTTGGTATATCCTATATACACACATTATTATCCAATTATCCGGGCAGAGTGACAATGTGTCTGGATAACTGAAGAAGATTGTTAACATATTACTTTGGCAGTTCCACACAGCCGAACAATTGTCTGACCTTTTCAAAAATCAGGATCAGCTTTTGGTGCCTTCAATGAAATTTTTGGCACTTGTCACTGGTATGGTAAAACAAAACCACAAAACATGAAATGTGTTCACAAGATATTTTAAACTCAACAAGACCATTTGAAGAGAGCATACTTGTGCCAAGCCATGCATAATATTTTTTAAATGATTCAATAATAAGTAAATGGGAAAATCCGGATCTTGTTTTTGTATCCAGGCAGTGATCTGGATCACTCTCAAAATTTAATGGGATCTAAGTTGGACCAAAGACACATTTTCTCTTTTCTTTATTAGTTGTGTAATCCCGCTAACAAACAAACAGACTAATAAATAGTCATGAATTTAATATATTCTTGGCAGAGGAAATGATCTCTATTTTTACCAAATGTAAAGCAAGAATATAAGAGATTATTTTATTGTTTTGATAAAGTATCACACTTTAAAAAGTCAAAATTACAATGTTTTTAATAATCAGTTATTCTTTTACATTTCATTACTTCAATCACACTGAAACACAAGGCCACTGTCGCAGCAGTTATCTCCCGCCTTAGAATCAGTAATAATGGAGAACTAAAGGAGATATATGGCCTTAGTAGTAAGATAACCCCACTTAACATTGAAAAAGGGGTCAAAGGTAAAAGTCAGCAATTGGACAAGAGTCTCAGGCCATGACTTCCTTTAAGTTGTTTTCACATTTGGAACCCCTAGTAGCAATGATAAGAGAGATATAAGGCTTTTTTAATAGGAAAATCTGATTTAACATTAAACATGTGATATGACGGCCATTTTGTTTTCGAAATTAGGCCAAATTTCTATCAGGCTAACTTTCCTAGCCATAAACATTCCCTGCAAATTTGGTGAAGAAATTTTTATAAAAGACCTGTATATTAAGGTTTATGCAAAAAACGTGATGAACGGACAGACGGACAGACGGACGCACGTACAGAAGGTGTTTTATAATCTCCCGACCACGGCCTTCGGCTGCAGGCGGAAGATAATAAAGCAGATTAATGGTTTACATAACTAACATTAAAAGATAAATTTGAGAGGGGAAAACTGAATTCCATAAAATTGATTATTCGGGTTATAACGATAGCACAATTACGTTTATATTTATGGAAATTTCTGCTTCCTCTTTAATTTGTCCCAGAATTTTGATTAGGGTCAAGGATACAAGTGTGATATCTCTGATGATGGACTGCTCAAAACAACTTTTGTGATTGCCTCGAAGAAGCCAATTCTTTGATTGTCCAATAAATAGGCAATTTGTTGTGTCCCAAATACAAGACGGGGTGTTTTCAACGAACAACTATTGTAAACCCTATTATCCAACAGTGTGGAACAGTAAGATTTGGTTCTGATAAATGGAGAATACAAAATAGAGGAAGAATTTCAGGATAAAACAATACAAATATGGAAGAATGGAAATTAATTTTTTAAAACAAGAGGCAGTTTAGTTTTAAAGCTTGCCAACAACAGGGAAATTCATATTTAGGAGAGAGAGGAAAAGAGTTAAATATTTGGACAATAAAAGATTAAATTTGTAAGTATTTTCCAGTTGCTTAGTGGTTGTCATATTTTTCATAGAGAATCACTTGATTCTGACTTCTGTGGGCATATGTTTATACCCTCCCCATGTTCCATTGTACATAGTAATAGTCCCTGAACAGTCATAAATACTAAATTTTGACTTTTTCTTTCAGTGCAACTTAGGAATCTTTCTAATCTTGTGTTAATATATAGGTGTGATGTATTATATTGAAATTTAATATGAATGGATATAGGTGTACTTTGTCAAAGTACTATGGCTTACAGTAATGTAACACTGTATTCCTCCATAAGTAAATCCTATGTGTTTGGTTTGAGCCTTTATAAATGATATGAAACCTTCTAACCAAACTGCAGATTGTATTTTATTGCATTGAATCTTCTAAACACTGTTAGATGTTTGCCTTCAGATTCCACGTATTAAATGTGAATATTGTGTGATTTCTCAGGTGCCTGTTTCACAAAAGGACTTTGCTTGGGCTTAGATGTAAAAGTTAAAACAGGGGCCACGGTGGCAGAGTGGTAACACTCTCGCCTTACACCTCTGAGGCCGGGGTTCGGTTCCCGGCACGGCTTCAAGTGGGAAACGCTGGTAGTTGCTTGCCGTTGGTCGGCAGTTTACAGTACAGAACCCTGATGAACTGTATGTACTGGTTTCCTCTGCCCTTCCAACTACCTGTCGTGATATGACCTGTACAGTGTTGAAAGCGATGTAAAACCCCAAATAAATAAAATAAAATAAAAAGTTTTCTTAAACTTAGGATGAGTCTGTGGTCTAAGACTGAGCAGATTTCACAAAGTGGCTGAGTATAAGTTTTGGCTTGCTGTTTGGTTCAAAGTTTACTCCACCAAAGACTGACATATGGCTGCAATAATTTTTTCTCCACTTCAAAATTTGAAATAACTGAACATAAGTGTAAATATTTAGAGTAGAAATTAAAGGGTCATGACACAGAAAACCACTGTGGTTATTTCATAAATCAGTCTAAACATGGTTTTAGCTAAGTCACAATTTGTGAGTCCATTTAAGCCCAAGACAAAAGGCTCAGATGCAAGTTCCAGGCTTAGCCTACGACTGACTAAGACACTCTGTAAAACTGGCCCCAAAACTGCAGCCGAAGGCCATGGTCGAGAGATTATAAAATGCCTTCCGTACATCCGTACGTCCGTGCGTGCGTCCGTCCGTCACGTTTTTGCATAAACCTTAATATCTCATTCATTTATGAAGATATCTTCACCAAATTTGCAGGGAATGATTATGGCTATCACAACCTGTCTCTGAAAAATTTTGGCCTTATTTTGAAAAACAAAATGGCCGCCATAGCTAATTGTTTAAAAATCGTAAAGGTGCTCTAAATCTTGAAATATTCCAGCTAGCTTCATCAAATTTGCACAAAAGCTATATGGCTAGAAAAGCTAGCCTGATAGTAATTTTTACCTAGTTCAAAAAACAAAATGGCCGGCATATCACATATTTAATGTCAAAGGGGGTTATCCTATTAAAAAGGCCTTATATCTCCCCAAATATTGCTCCTAGAGATTCGGAATGTGAAAACAACTTGTAGGAAGTCATGGCCTGGGAATCTTTTCCAGGTGTTGAATTTGACCTTTGACCCCTGCTTCAAGGTTAAATGAGGTCATCACACTAAAACGTCCTTATTTCTCCCTTTTTATTGGTGCTGTGGCTTCAGATTGTAAAGACAGACCATGAAAAGCAAAGGCCGTGGTCGAGAGATTGTAAACACCTTCCATTCATGTGTCTGATTGTGCATCTGTTTGTGCATCCGTCCGTGCGTCCATTTTGCAGGTTTTAACATAAACCTTAACATCTCATTCATTTACAAAGATATCTTCATCAAATTTGCATGGAATGTTTATGGTTACAAAAACCTGTCTCTGCAAAATTTTGGCCTCATTTTGAAAAACAAAATGGCCGCCATAGACAATTGTTTAAAAATCATAAAGTTGTTCTAAATCTCGAAATATTCCAGCTAGCTTCATCAAATTTGCACAAGATATATGGCTAGAAAAGCTAGCCTGATAGTAATTTTGACCTAGTTCTAAAAGGAAAATGGCCGTCATATCACATGTTTAATTCAAACGGGGTTATTCTATTAAAAAGGCCTTATATCTCCCCTAATATTGCTCTTAGAGGTTCAGAATGTGAAAACAAATTCTAGAAAGTCATGGCCTGGGAATCTTTTCCAGGTATTGAATTTGTCCTTTGACCCCTCCTCCAAGGTTAAATGGGGTCATCACACTAAAATGTCCTTATTTCACCCTTATTATTGGTACTATGGCTTCCGAATATAAAGACAGACCATCAAAAGCCATTTTGTCTGAGAAAAATTTTGGCCTTATTTTGAACAACAAAATGGCCGCCATAGCCAATCATTTAAAAATCATTAAGATGCTGTAAAACTTGAAATATTGCAGCTGGGTTAATCAAATATGCACAAAATATATATGGCTAAGAAAGTTAGGCTGATAGTAATTTGGCCTAGTTTCGAAAACAAAATGGCTGTCTTATCACATGTTAAATGGGATTATCCCATTAAATACGCCTCGTACCCCCCCCTTATGATTGCTACTAGGGGTTCCAAATGTGAAAACAACTTAAAGAAGTAAAGGCCTGAGTCTCTTTTCCAATGGCTGACTTTTACCTTTGACCACTTCTTCAATGTCAAGTAGATTATCTTACTACAAGGAACTTATATCTCCTTTAGTTCTCCATTATTACTGATTCTAAGGCGGGAGATAACCGCTGCAGCAGTGGCCTTGTTTTTAATGATATAAAGAAATATATTAAATATAAATCTGTTGCAAAAATATTTCACCAATAATCTAAACCAGCAGTATTTTTGTCACCCAAATCTCATAGATTGGACTTTCTACCAGTAGAAACTCCAATTGGACTTTCTACCAGGTTTATCTTGGCATAACACCCAATTGGACTTTCTACTGGTAGAATTTGAAATTTCACCAGACTGGACTTTCCACCATGACATATATATAATTAAAACAAAAATAAATGCTATCACAGAGGTGAAATGATTCCAAACCACTACACAACTATTGTTGGGTCTAAATGGTGTTGCATTCAAAAGTTTGGTAAAATTATTCCACAATAGCTTATAAATAAATTTAATATTAATTTATTTAGATAAAGAATGCCAAAAAAAGACATGCCTTCATCAATGTAAAGTGTTATATGCCTTTTAAATAAGATTTAAGTGAAAGCATTTTAATCTAACACCATTTGGATCCCACACTAGTTGTATCCTGTATTTAGCAAAGTTTCCACACTGTCCTTACCAGTATCTCAGACTCATCTGCCCACTGCACGCACAGTATCTCTGACTTCGGCCTCTCTCTGTGTTTGCGCTCTGGCGAACTGATGGGTGAACGGCTAACCCTAAATTCCACCCCAGCACAAGTCTGTAAGGGGAACAATAATATTATTATGACAATATTAGTCTACATTCATAATGGGCAACAATTGGATTTCCTTCCAAGTCTGACACTCCAGAAAATGATCTGTAACTCGGATGTCTGTCAATAATGTTCAATACATAGTAAAAAAGGGTGATTTTCTTTCACTTTTCTATCACCTCTGTGGGTACGAGTTTGAGTCCAGTTGGTGTCAATATACGGGGTGCCCTGTCTTGATACTACCTTAGGGTAGCCTTACTTAAGGCCTAAATTTGTACCATATTGCGATACTCAAAAAGCATGTTCATCTGTAAGAGTGTGTTATGCAAACTGAATTTTTAAACGTATATTTTCCCTAATTATGAAGAAACCTGAGCCTCCAGCAAGGCTATAGGCAGTGTACAACACCAACAGGAAAGGTACACTGGACCATTGGACCACTAACTCCCGATATCTACTGAGCCTTTAAAACCACACTAGTTGATAAAAATCTCAAGTGAAAGTGTTTAATAAAATCTACTGGCAACACGGGCCAGTAACTTTTAAATAAGGCCACTGCCGCAGCAGTTATCTCCCGCCTTAGAATCAGTTATAATGGAGAACTAAAGGAAATATAAGGCCTTTGTAGTAAGATAACCCCACTCGACATTGATAAAAGGGGTCAAAGGTAAAAGTCAGCAGTTGAAAAAGTCTCAGTCCATGACTTTCTTTAAGTTGTTTTCAAGTTTGGAACCCTGATAGCAATGATAAGAGAAATATAAGGCCTTTTTAATGGAATAATCCCATTTAACATTAAACATGTGATATGACGGCCATTTTGTTTTGGGAACTAGGCCAAATTACTATCAGGCTAACTTTCCTAGCCTTATATCTTTTGTGCAAATTTTATTAACCTAGCTGCGATATTTCAAGTTTTTGAGCATCTTAATGATTTTGAAAAATTCGCTATGGTGGCCATTTTGTTTTTCAAAATAAGGCCAAAATTCTGCAAAACATTTGCAGGCCAGGACTTTTCATGGTCTATCTTTACATTCTAAAGCCATAGCACCAATAAAAATAGGCCAAGGCCTGCTGCTTACTGGCGACCCGCATGTTGTGGTTGTCCCACCGAAATACTTTTTTTGTGCTATATGTTATACAAGAATAAATGTAAAACTAGAAATAGGACGCCCGTTGATAGTGGCTGCGACATATGAATAGAAACAGGACAGCATAGAAGAACACACATTATCATGTGTAATGTCCACCCCATGAACCTTTTGCAAAAATTGTACAGTAGTCTTACAAGACCCTGTTTCATTTGTAAAATATATCAATGATGCTTAAGTACTTATTAGTATACATGTAAATTATTTCAGCTCATGCCTTTTTGCATTGGTTGGGTAGGAAATTTCGCTGAAATCGCTCTATCTTGCATGGTTAAGGAGATAGAAAACAACTTCTGTTTATCGATTTTTGGCAAAAATTCAAAAATTGCCAAGAGTACATTGATTAGATACCCTGTAGGTCAAAAAATGTGAACGAAATTGCTCTATTTTGCACGGTTAAGGAGATAAGGAAATTTCTGTTTTTCCATTTTTAGCAAAAATTTGAAAAATCAAAATGGCAGCCATATGTGGGAAAAGGGAATTTTTTTAAAATTGCCAAAGAGTACATTTCTTAGATATCCTATGGGTCGAAAATTTCAACGAAATCACTGTATCTTGCACGGTTAAGGAGATAGAAGCAAATTTGGGTTTTGCCATTTTTGGCAAAAATTCAAAAATAAAATTTTTGAAAATTGCAAACAGTCCATTTCTTAGATACCCTGTGGGTTGAAAATTTCGACGAAATCGCTCTATCTCGCACAGTTAAGGAGATACAAGCAATTTTGTGTTTTTCCATTTTTGGCAAAAATTCGAAAATTCAAAATAGCTGCCATTTTTGGGGAGGGGAAAATTTTTTTGAAAATTGCCAAGAATACATTCCTTCAATACCCTGTGGGTTGAAAATTTTGACGAAATCGCTCTATCTCGCACGGTTAAGGAGATACAAGCAATTTTGTATTTTGCCATTTTTGGCACAAAATCGAAAATTCAAAATGGCCGCCATTTTGGGGTAGGAGAAAATTTTTTAAAACTGCCAAGAGTACATTTTCTAGATACCCTCGTGATCGAAAATTTTGACAAAATTGCTCTATCTCACACGGTTACGGAGATAGAAGCAATTTTTGACTTTTCCATTTTTGGCAAAAATTCGAAAATTCAAAATGGCCGCCATTTTTGGGGAGGGGAAATTTTTTGAAAATTGCCAAGAATACATTCCTAAGATAACCTGTGGGTCGAAAATTTCGACGAAATCGCTCTATCTCGCACGGTTAAGGAGATACAAGCAATTTTGTATTTTTCCATTTTTGGCCAAAAATCGAAAATTCAAAATGGCCGCCATTTTTGGGGAGGGGAAAATTTTTGAAAATTGTCGAGTGTACATTCTTGAGATACCCTGTGAGTCGAATATTTCGACGAAATCGCTCTATCTCACACGGTTAAGGAGATAAAAGCAATTTTGCGTTTTTCCATTTTTGGCAAAAATTCGAAAATTCAAAATGGCCGCCATTTTTGGGGAGGGGAAAATTTTTTGAAAATAGCCAAGAGTACATTCCTTACATACCCTGTGGGTCGAAAATTTCGACGAAATCGCTCTATCTCGCACGGTTAAGGAGATACAAGCAATTTTGTGTTTTTCCATTTTTGGCCAAAAATCGAAAATTCAAAATGGCCGCCATTTTTGGGGAGGGGAAAATTTTTGAAAATTGCCGAGTGTACATTCCTGAGATACCCTGTGAGTCGAAAATTTCAACGAAATCGCTCTATCTCGCACGGTTAAGGAGATAGAAGCAATTTTGCGTTTTTCCATTTTTGGCAAAAATTCGAAAATTCAAAATGGCCGCCATTTTTGGGGAGGGGAAAATTTTTTGAAAATTGCCAAGAGTACATTCCTTAGATAACCTGTGGGTCGAAAATTTCAACGAAATCGCTCTATCTCGCACGGTTAAGGAGATACAAGCAATTTTATGTTTTTCCATTTTTGGCAAAAAATCGAAAATTCAAAATGGCCGCCATTTTTGGGGAGGGGAAAATTTTTGAAAATTGCAAAGAGTACATTCCTTAGATACCCTGTGGGTCGGAAATTTCGACGAAATCGCTCTATCTCGCACGGTTAAGGAGATACAAGCAATTTTGTGTTTTTCCATTTTTGGCAAAAAATCGAAAATTCAAAATGGCCGCCATTTTTGGGGAGGGGAAAATTTTTGAAAATTGCAAAGAGTACATTCCTTTCATACCCTGTGGGTCGAAAATTTCGACGAAATCGCTCTATCTCACACGGTTAAGGAGATAGAAGCAATTTTGCGTTTTTCCATTTTTGGCAAAAATTCGAAAATTCAAAATGGCCGCCATTTTTGGAGAGGGGAAAATTTTTTGAAAATTGCCGAGAGTACATTTCTGAGATATCCTGTGGGTCGGAAATTTTGACGAAATCGCTCTATCTTGCACGGTTAAGGAGATAGAAGCAATTTTGTGTTTTTCCATTTTTGGCAAAAAATCGAAAACTCAAAATGGCCGCCATTTTTGGGGAGGGGAAAATTTTTGAAAATTGCCAAGAGTACATTCCTTTTATACCCTGTGGGTCGAAAATTTTGACGAAATCGCTGTATCTCACACGGTTAAGGAGATAGAAGCAATTTTGCGTTTTTCCATTTTTGGCAAAAAATCGAAAACTCAAAATGGCCGCCATTTTTGGGGAGGGGAAAATTTTTTGAAAATTGCCAAGAGTACATTCCTTAGATACCCTGTGGGTCGAAAATTTCGCCGAAATCGCTCTATTTTGCACGGTTAAGGAGATAGAAGCAATTTTGCGTTTTTCCATTTTTGGCAAAAATTCGAAAATTCAAAATGGCCACCATTTTTGGGGAGGGGAAAATTTTTTGAAAATTGCTAAGAGTACATTCGTGAGATACCCTGTGGGTCGAAAATTTCGACGAAATCGCTCTATCTTGCACGGTTAAGGAGATACAAGCAATTTTGCGTTTTTCCATTTTTGGCAAAAAATCGAAAATTCAAAATGGCCGCCATTTTTGGGGAGGGGTAAATTTTTTGAAAATTGCCAAGTGTAGATTGCTGAGATACCCCCTGGGTCGAAAATTTCGGCGAAATCGCTCTATCTCGCACCGTTTCTGAGATAAATGCGTTTTTGTTTTTTCAGCGTTAAGAAAAATCGAGACATTTAGTAAATCATTAATAAGTCGGCCATTTTGTATTGGATCACTTCGAAAAGTTATTGATTTCCAGACATGTATATAACGAACCTACTTGCAAACTTTCATGTGAATAGGTGAAGCGCTTTTTAAGTTATCATCCAGACAAGCGCACCCTTTTGAAAAACATGTTTTTGGTCATGTGACCTTCTCTGATTGGTTGAAAAACATGCAATGAGGAAAAATGATAGTCCTCTACCCAAGGAAGCTCCATACCAAAGAAAGAAATCGATGCAGCAGTTTCTGAGGAGAAGAGGCTGGAAAAAAAATTGTTGACGACGCCGACAACAACCACAACAACAACAACAACGAAGACGACGCCAGGCCATGCCATTAGCTTACGGCCATTGGCCAGTAAGCTAAAAAGGGAGAAATAAGGACATTTTAGTGTGATGACCCGATTTAACCTTGAACCAGGGGTCAAAGGTCAAATTCAACACCTGGAAAAGATTCCCAGGCCATGACTTCCTACATGTTGTTTCGCATTCCAAACCTCTAGGAGCAATTTTAGGGGAGCTATAAGGCCTTATTAATAGGATAACCCCATTTGATATTAAACATGTGATATGGCAGCCATTTGTTTTTTAGAACTAGGCTAAAATTACAGTCAGGCTAGCTTTTCTAGCCATATAGCTTTTGTGCAAATTTGATGAAGCTAGCTGGAATATTTCAAGATTTAGAGCACCTTTATGATTTTCAACAATTAGCTATGACAGCCATTTTGTTTTTTAAAATGAGGCCAAAATTTTTCAGAGACAGGTTTTCATAGTCATAAACATTCCCTGCAAATTTGGTGAAGAAATTTTTATAAATGAACTGTATACTTTAAGGTTTATGTAAAAACGTGACGAACGGACGGACGCACGCATGCATGCACGCACGGAAGGTGTTTTATAATCTCCCGACCACGGCCTTCAGCTGCAGGCGGGAGATAACTATGCAAGTCCTCAGAAAATTCTACTGGCCACTGACCAGGGGGACAGCATTACTGTCGAATGCTGGCTATAGGGTCGTAAAAAACAAAATTTTGAAACAGACCCACCATTACCTCTTTTTAGACATTTTATCAGATTTGATATGACTATAAACAATTGGATAAACACAGCAAATCTGACTTCAAGCAAGTAATATACTTAATTTGTTTAAAAACACTGTTCTAGTTTTAAACCAGATAAGTGTTAAAAATAGAAGAAATATTGTGCATGTACATTTCACTTGAAAACCTTGCATACTGAGTTTTAGTACAAACCCACATAACATACTACCCACATGGTTTGACCCCTTAATCTTGCACTGTAATATTAGAATAAACTTCTTAAGAAAACAAAACAAACAAATTTTCAAGGCGGGATATCACACCTGGAAACCATAAAATTTTTATTTTTGTAATTTTTTAAGCTATCCCTTGTTGCCTGGCAATAGCCTTGTCTCAAGGCTCTGTTTTCTTGGCTTTTTTTCTTCATATCATTCAATATTTTACTCTGACTCCATACATTCTAAAATAAGCTAGAACAATACAATGAAATAATTCAATAAACATGGCATTAGTTTTACATTAAAGTCTCTATACTGAAGTTATATTCATAGCATTAACATCACCATGAAGAGAAAATCATTTGATGACACTTATTTGCAACAGTATACTTATTTTCAATAGTTTCAATTATATAGTCTTCCACCCAGCAAACAAGTGAAACATTTAGAAAAAGCCAGTAAATGTCAGAAAAAATCAATAATTTTTAAAAAATGTATGTCAAGCAATTCAGAAAATGTTGGCTTACCTACAGTTGCAATTTGATCTATGTTGTGTACATTTGTTAATGCAGTAGAACCTTCTAAGAATTCCAGTACTTATACAAAAAAGTTCTTTCCAAACAGAGCAATGAATTTAAATTCAGTTAACTGATCGTGTTTAATTTTTTAATGAAAGGTTCAGCGAATTATATTGTTGGCACTCTTTTTTCAGATTTAGTGTATTTTGGCAATTTGCTGTATCTGTTAATGCTTGGTTTAGTAATTTGGCAGTTAAATTGGCACAAACAGTATATATTTACTGTAACTTGTAGCCAGATCAGTTCACTGATACAAACATACATTTTGTTAAATGTGTGTTGATTTGGTTACAAATTATTTTATTATTGTTATAAACCATTCATTAAAGATCAGGTACTTTGTTATTTTTGTGCTAAGTATTTATGCCATTGTCAATGAATACTTTAATTGAAAAAAATAACATTCAATTTTAAAAACAAAGAAAAAATAGAGATTCTAGTTTTGTTCTGAATTACAGCTTCACGTATCATTGAAGTGAATATGTATCATGTGATCCTTACTCTCTGAATGGACAAATTCATTAAAACTTAACTTTAATTTGATCATATAGAAGCCCTTATATACATGTATATAGAACCTTTCTGTAAAACCTTATATGTATAGAAGATTTGCACTATTCCTAGACTTGCACTAAGTCTTTGTAATTCTCATTCCACCAAATCTCACATACATGGAATCATGATGAATCTGATGATTGGGGAACCTACTGTCTGATGTAAATACAACTTTTGTCAGCCCCTAATTCTAGTAAAACAAGACCACTGCCGCGGTATGTATCTCCCGCCGAGTACCGCAGGGGAAGAAATACTACATTGAAATTTTTCCCCTTTGCATAGGACACTGTTGTACCATCCTGCAGGTCGAAAATTTGCTTGAAATCGCTCTATCTGTTATGCTTTTCGAGATATTGACACTTTTCTATTTTCAGCAAAAATCCAAGATGGCCGCCGAAAGTGGCGAAAAATGAAATTTTTCCCCTTTGGACAGGACACTCTTGTATTACCCTGCGGGTCAAAAATTCGCTCGATCTCTTATGGTTTTTGAGATATTGACACTTTTTCATTTTCCGCAAAAATCTAAGATGGCCGCTAAAAGTGGCGAAAATTGAAATTTTCCCCCTTTGCACAGGAGACTCTTGTACCACCCTGCAGGTCAAAAATTTGCTCGAAATCGCTCTATCTCTTACGGTTTTCGAGATATTGACACTTTTCTATTTTCCGCAAAAATCCAAAATGGCCGCCAAAAGTGGCGAAAATCGATATTTTTCCCCTTTGCACAGGACACTCTTGTGCTACCCTTCTGGTCAAAAATTCGCTTGAAATCGCTCTATCTCTTACGGTTTTAGAGATATTCACACTTTTCCATTTTCCGCAAAAATCCAAGATGGCTGCCAAAAGTGGTGAAAATTGAAATTTTACCCCTTTGCACAGGACATTCTTGTACTACCTTGCAGGTCAAAAATTCGCTCGAAATCGCTCTATCTCTTATGGTTTTCGAGATATTCACACTTTTTCATTTTTTTCCGCTAAAATCCAAGATGGCCGCCAAAAGTGGCGAAAATTGAAATCTTTCCCCTTTGCATAGGACACTTTTGTACTACCCTGAAGGTCTAAATGCAATAGTTTTCAAGTTACAAGTGATTTCACTCATGATGGAAGTTAGTGAAAAATCCAAAAGTAGCTATTACTCACTTATATCTATTGAGATAGACACCATGTTACTCACCATGTTGTTGCTGTGGGAAAAAGTAGGTGAATAACATATTTTAACAAAATGCTCTAAATACAATACTTTTCAAGTTATAATCGATTTAGTGCATGATTTCATTAATTTTAATGCATTAAAAATTATTTTAATAATTCATAAAAAAACTTTAGCATGTGAAATATCTCCAAAATGTAGGTGAATGAGTTATTTGAGAAATACTGGCTATCTGCAATACTTTTAGTGATAATAGGCAATTACTCATTTTGAGTAGGTGAGTAATTAGATATGGATCTGAAAATTCACTAATTGAAAGTTCTCCCAAAATATAGGTGAAGTGAGTTATTTGAAAAATACTGGCTATCTGCAATACTTTTAGAGATAATTAGCATTTACTCATTTTGAGTAGGTGAGTAATTACCTACAGGTTTGGAACTTCACCATGTGAAAGCTCTTCCAAAAGTAGATGAATGAGTTATTTGATAAAAACTGGGTACCCACAATACTTTTAGAGATAATTAGCATTTACTCATTTTGAGTAGGTGAGTAATTACCTACGGGTCTGAAACTTCACCATGTGAAAGCTCTTTCAAAAGTAGATAAATGAGTTATTTGAGAAAAATTGGCTATCTGCAATACTTTTAGAGATAATTCTCATTTACTCATTTTGAGTAGGTGAGTAATTAGCTATGGGTCTGAAACTTCACCATGTGACAGCTCTTCCAAAAGTAGATGAATGAGTTATTTGAGAAAAATTGACTATCTGCAATACTTTCAGAGATAATTCGCGTTTACTCATTTTGAGTAGGTGAGTAATTAGCTACAGGTCTGAAACTTCACCAAGTGAAAGCTCTCCTAAAAGTACATGAATGAGTTATTTGAGAAAAATTGGCTAGCTGCAATACTTTTAGAGATAATTCGCAGTTACTCATTTTGAGTAGGTGAGTAATTAGCTACAGGTCTGAAACTTCACCATGTGAAAGCTGTCCCAAAAGTAGGTGAATGAGTTATTTGAGAAAAATAGGCTATATGCAATACTCTTAGAGATAATTCGCATTTACTTATTTTGAGTAGGTGAGTTATTACCTATGGGTCTGAAACTTTGCCATGTGAAAGCTCTTCCAAAAGTAGATGAATGAGTTATTTGAGAAAAATTGGCTATCTGCAATACTTTTAGAGAGAATTCGCATTTACTCATTTTGAGTAGGCGAGTAAGTAGCTACGGGTCTGAAACTTCACCAAGTGAAAGCTCTCCCAAAAGTAGGTGAATGAGTTATGTGAGAAAAATTGGCTATCTGCAATACTTTTAGAGAGAATTCGCATTTACTCATTTTGAGTAGGTGAGTAATTAGCTATGGGTCTGAAACTTCACCATGTGAAAGCTCTTCCAAAAGTAGATGAATGAGTTATTTGAGAAAAAATTGGCTATCTGCAATACTTTTAGAGATAATTCGCATTTACTCATTTTGAGTAGGCGAGTAATTAGCTATGGGTCTGAAACTTCACCATGTGAAAGCTCTTCCAAAAGTAAATGAATGAGTTATTTGAGAAAAATTGGCTATCTGCAATACTTTTCGAGATATTTAGCATTTACTCATTTTGAGTAGGTGAGAAATTAGCTACAGGTCTGACACTTCACCAAGTGAAAGCTCTCGCAAAAGTAGGTGAATGAGTTATTTGAGAAAAATTGGCTATCTTCTATACTTTTAGAGATAATTCGCATTTACTCATTTTGAGTAGGTGAGAAATTAGCTAGGGGTCTGAAACCTCACTAAGTGAAAGGTCTTCCAAAAGTATATGAATGAGTTATTTGAGAAAAATTGGCTATCTGCAATACTTTTAGACATAATTAGCATTTACTCATTTTGAGTAGGTGAGTAACTAGCTACGCATCTGAAACTTAACCAAGTGAAAGCTCTCCCAAAAGTAGGTGAATGAGTTATTTGAGAAAAATTGGCTACCTGCAATACTTTTAGAGATAATTCGCATTTACTCATTTTGAGGAGGTGAGTAAGTAGGCCAAAGTTCACCAAACCATTTTCCCCTTAGCATAGGATACTCTAGTACTATCCTGTGGTTCAAAAAGTTTGCTCGAAATTTCTCTATCTCTTACAGTTTGAGAGATATTTCTGATTTTTCACATTTTCACTAAAAGTAGCAATAAAGTAGCCATTACTCACTTGTACATTGAGCAACAGTTATGAAACTTAAATACGTTACAGTTCACAAAAAAGTACATGAACAACATATTTGAGAGAAATTGTGTAGCTGCAATACTTTTGAAGATATAAGCCATTTACTCATTATGGTTATCATTAAAAATTGAAAAAGTAGCTATTACTCACTTAGCTATGGAGATACACTTCCAAATTACTGACCATGTTGTAGCTGTGGAGAAAGTAGCTGAACATCATATTGGAACACTAGAAATAGGCCGCCCTGTTGATAGTAGATGCGAATAGAAACAGGATAGCATAGAAGAACACACATTATCATGTGTAATGTCCACCCATGAACCTTTTGCCCAAATTGTACAGTAGTCTTACAAGACCCTGTTTCATTTGTAAAATATATCAATGATGCTTAAATATTTGTTAGTGTAGATGTAAATTATTTCAGCTTCATGCCTTTTTGCATTGGTTGGGTTGAAAATTTTGACGAAATCACTCTATCTTGCACGGTTAAGAAGATAGAAGCAAATTCCTGTTTTTCTATTTTTGGCAAAAATTTGAAAATTCAAAATGGCCGCCATTTTTGGAAAAAGGAAATTTTTTTGAAAATTGCCAAGAGTACATTTCTTAGATACCCTATGGGTCGAAAATTTCAACAAAATAACTCTATTTTGCACGGTTAAGGCCAGTTTGTGTTTTTCCATTTTGGGCAAAAATTCGAAAATTCAAAATGGCTGCCATTTTTGGGGAGGGGAAAATTTTTTGAAAATTGCAAAGATTACATTCCTTAGATACCCTGTGGGTTGAAAAATTTCGAAGAAATCGCTCTATCTCGCATGGTTAAGGAGATAGAAGCAAATTTGTGTTTTGCCATTTTTGGCAAAAATTTGAAAATTCAAAATGGCCGCCATTTTAGGGGAGGGGAAATTTTTTTTTAAATTGCCAAGAATACAATGCTCAAATACCTGTGGGTCGAAAATTTTGACGAAATCGCTCTATCTCGCATGGTTAAGGAGATAGAAGGAAATTTGTGTTTTGCCATTTTTGGCAAAACTTCGAAAATTCAAAATGGCCGCCATTTTTGGGGAGGGGAAATTTTTTTGAAAATTGCAAAGATTGCATTGCTTAGATACCCTGTGGGTCGAAAATTTTGACGAAATCGCTCTATCTCGCACGGTTAAGGAGATAGAAGCAAATTTGTGTTTTGCCATTTTTGGCAAAAATTCGAAAATTCAAAATGGCCGCCATTTTTGGGGAGGGGAAAATTTTTTGAAAATTGCAAAGATTGCATTCCTTAAATACCCTGTGGGTCGAAAATTTCGACGAAATCGCTCTATCTCGCACGGTTAAGGAGATAGAAGCAAATTAGTGTTTTGCCATTTTTGGCAAAAATTCGAAAATTCAAAATGGCCGCCATTTTTGGGGAGGGGAAAATTTTTTGAAAATTGCAAAGAGTACACTCCTCAGATACCCTGTGGGTCGAAAATTTCCACGAAATCGCTCTATCTCGCACGGTTAAGGAGATAGAAGCAAATTTGTGTTTTGCCATTTTTGGCAAAAATTCGAAAATTCAAAATGGCCGCCATTTTTGGGGAGGGGAAAATTTTTTGAAAATTGCAAAGATTGCATTCCTTAGATACCCTGTGGGTCGAAAATTTCGACGAAATCGCTCTATCTCGCACGGTTAAGGAGATAGAAGCAAATTAGTGTTTTGCCATTTTTGGCAAAAATTCGAAAATTCAAAATGGCCGCCATTTTTGGGGAGGGGAAAATTTTTTGAAAATTGCAAAGAGTACACTCCTCAGATACCCTGTGGGTCGAAAATTTCCACGAAATCGCTCTATCTCGCACGGTTAAGGAGATAGAAGCAAATTAGTGTTTTGCCATTTTTGGCAAAAATTCGAAAATTCAAAATGGCCGCCATTTTTGGGGAGGGGAAAATTTTTTGAAAATTCCAAAGAGTACACTCCTGAGATACCCTGTGGGTCGAAAATTTCGACGAAATCGCTCTATCTCGCACGGTTAAGGAGATAGAAGCAAATTTGTCTTTTGCCATTTTTGGCAAAAATTCGAAAATTTAAAATGGCCGCCATTTTTGGGGAGGGGAAAATTTTTTGAAAATTGCAAATATTACACTCCTTAGATACCCTGTGGGTCGAAAATTTCGACGAAATCGCTCTATCTCGCACGGTTAAGGAGATAGAAGCAAATTTGTGTTTTGCCATTTTTGGCAAAAATTCGAAAATTCAAAATGGCCGCCATTTTTGGGGAGGGGAAAATTTTTTGAAAATTACCAAGAGTACACTCCTTAGATACCCTGTGGGTCGAAAATTTTGACGAAATCGCTCTATCTCGCACGGTTAAGGAGATAGAAGCAAATTTGTGTTTTGCCATTTTTGGCAAAAATTCGAAAATTCAAAATGGCCGCCATTTTTGGGGAGGGGAAAATTTTTTGAAAATTGCAAATATTACACTCCTTAGATACCCTGTGGGTCGAAAATTTCGACGAAATCGCTCTATCTCGCACGGTTAAGGAGATAGAAGCAAATTTGTGTTTTGCCATTTTTGGCAAAAATTCTAAAATTCAAAATGGCCGCCATTTTTGGGGAGGGGAAAATTTTTTGAAAATTGCAAAGAGTACACTCCTTAGATACCCTGTGGGTTGAAAATTTCGACGAAATCGCTCTATCTCGCACGGTTAAGGAGATAGAAGGAAATTTGTGTTTTGCCATTTTTGGCAAAAATTCGAAAATTCAAAATGGCCGCCATTTTTGGGGAGGGGAAAATTGTTTGAAAATTGCAAAGATTGCATTCCTCAGATACCCTGTGGGTCGAAAATTTTGCCGAAATCGCTCTATCTCGCACGGTTAAGGAGATAGAAGCAAATTTGTGTTTTGCCATTTTTGGCAAAAATTCGAAAATTCAAAATGGCCGCCATTTTTGGGGAGGGGAAAATTTTTTGAAAATTGCAAAGAGTACACTCCTCAGATACCCTGCGGGTCGAAAATTTTGCCGAAATCGCTCTATCTCGCACGGTTAAGGAGATAGAAGCAAATTACTCAAAAGTAGTACTGAAAATACACAATGAAGTACCTAAATGGCTATTACTCATGTACTGACAAAGCTATCAGTCCCAAATGCAATACCAAGCGAGCTATGGACATAACAATCTTGTATTCAAAATTGTAGTAAAATATCTTTAATTATTTTGGCTTAAATGCACGGAAACCAATGGGTACTGAAAATAGCTGTACTTAAGTATTACTCAGTAAGCAAAAGAGGTACAACAGCCAAAAGCAATCCCAAGCAAGCTACTGACCCAATAAGCCTGCATACCAAATTTGGTGACAATAGCTCTAATACTTTTCCTTTAAATGAGCGGAAACCATGCGTGACGCCGGACATCGGACGCCGGACGCCGGACATCGGACATCGGACAACGGACATCGGACATCGGACGGCGAAAAAAGCAAAAATAATATATCCACCCCCCAGGGGGGTGGACATAAAAATTGTGTAGCTGCAATACTTTTGAAGATATAAGCCATTTACTCATTGACAGTTAAAAGTCATATAATTATATTAGGTAAAAGCGCTATTACTCACTCAAAAGTAGGCCAAAGTTCACCAAACCTTTCCCCCCTTAGCAATAGGATACTCTAGTACTACCCTGTGGGTCAAAAATTTGCTCGAAATTGCTCTATATCTTACGGTTTGAGAGATATTTCTGATTTTTCACATTTTCACTAAAAGTAGCAATAAAGTAGCCATTACTCACTTGTACATCGAGCAACAGTTGTGAAACTTAAATATGTTACAGTTCACAAAAAAGTACATGAACAACATATTTGAGAGAAATTGTGTAGCTGCAATACTTTTGAAGATATAAGCCATTTACTCATTATGGTTATCATTAAAAATTGAAAAAGTAGCTATTACTCACTTAGCTATGGAGATACACTTCCAAATTACTGACCATGTTGTAGCTGTGGAGAAAGTAGCTGAACATCATATTGGAACAAAATTGTGTAGCCGCAATACTTTTGAAGATATAAGCCATTTACTCATTGACAGTTATAAGTCATATAATTATATTAGGTAAAAGCGCTATTACTCACTCAAAAGTAGGCCAAAGTTCACCAAACTTTTTCCCCCTTAGCAATAGGATACTGTAGTACTACCCTGTGGGTCAAAAATTTGCTCGAAATTGCTCTATATCTTACAGTTTGAGAGATATTTCTGATTTTTCACATTTTCACTAAAAGTAGCAATAAAGTAGCCATTACTCACTTGTACATTGAGCAACAGTTGTGAAACTTAAATATGTTACAGTTCACAAAAAAGTACATGAACAACATATTTGAGAGAAATTGTGTAGCTGCAATACTTTTGAAGATATGAGCAATTTACTCATTATGGTTATCATTAAAAATTGAAAAAGTAGCTATTACTCACTTAGCTATAGAGATACACTTCCAAACCACTGGCCATGTTGTAGCAGTGGAGAAAGTAGCTGAACAACATATTGGAACAAAATTGTGTAGCTGCAATACTTTTGAAGATATAAGCCATTTACTCATTATGGTTATCATTAAAAACTGAAAAAGTAGCTATTACTCACTTAGCTACGGAGATACACTTCCAAACTACTGACCATGTTGTAGCAGAGGAGAAAGTAGCCGAACAACATATTGGAACAAAATTGTGTAGGTGCAATACTTTTGAAGATATAAGCCATTTACTCATTATGGTTATCATTAAAAATTGAAAAAGTAGCTATTCCTCACTTAGCTATGGAGATACACTTGCAAACTACTGACCATGTTGTAGCTGTGGAGAAAGTAGCTGAACAACATATTGGAACAAAATTGTGTAGCTGCAATACTTATGAAGATATAAGCCATTTACTCATTATGGTTATAATTAAAAATTGACAAAGTAGCTATTACTCACTTAGCTATGGAGATACACTTCCAAACTACTGACCATGTTGTAGCTGTGGATAAAGTAGCTGAACAACATATTAGAACAAAATACTGTAAATGCAATAGTTTCAGAGTTATAAGCCATATAATTATATTAGCTAAAATAGCTATTACTCACTCAAAAGTAGGCCAAAGTTCACCAAACCCCAAAAATATTGAAGAGCAAAAAAATTCATTAGGACTTGTGATTTACCAAAAATGTGTAACTGTAGTAGTTTCAGAGAAAACTGCGTGACACACGCACGCACGCACGCACGCACACACGCACATGGTGCAAATTATAATCTCCCTCCGGCGAGCCGGGCGGGAGATAAAAAGTCATTCTGTCCTCATATTATACCTTAGACAAAAGGACTGGAGGAAAGTCTAATACTTTACCGAAGAATATGACATACACTGAACCTTAAAGACAAGTTTCCAGAAGTGGGTTTTCAGGGCGTTTTATTGGGTAAGTGTGAAAGGTGCATAATGCACAATAAGTTACACTGAAAACATTGTTTCTTAATTCAACTGTCTTTTATATTTCCATTTTAAAAACCCAATCTGTTTTTCCAAAGACTATTCTTGTGTTTATTTTTGTACAGTAATCTGTGGTTCCAGTCTATTTCACCCCATGGGAAGAAAGTACTCAAACTAATTAGTTACTGCTCACACTGAAGTCAAAACACTAGCTTTTCTTCAGGCTCTAATCTAATCTAATCTAATCTAATGTGGACTTTTATAGCGCTTAATCTCCATCTCAGATGGACTCTAAGGCGCAACAGAACATAAAGCAAAGGCAATTAACATTAATCCGGGGATATAGCAAGGTTGTACCAAGGAGACACAGGGTGACAAGGGAGGCTATGGCGGATAGGCTTTTGCATACAGATAAGTCTTAAGCTTCTTTCTGAAGGAGGCAACTGATGTTGCACTGCGCACATCATGAGGGAGTTCATTCCAGATTCTAGGAGCATCAAAGGCAAAGCTGTGATCAAAATGTTTGACAGACTTAAAGACTGATGGGCGGAAAGGAGGAACAGTAAGATATTGACAATCTGGGTGACTACGCCTGGTACTATAGGAACTACTACTGGGAGACAAGTAAGGTTGAAAGTAGGAAGGGGAGCCACTATGTAGAAATTTATATACTAGAGTTGCAGTTTTGAACATACATCTATACTTCACGGGAAGCCAGTGGAGTTGTTTCAGAATGGGCGTAACATGAGCATTCCTTCTACGGTTTGCAACAATACGAGCAAGGGTATTCTGAATACTTTGCAATTTGTGAAGATTGAAACATGACAAACTCCTAAAAAGAGAGTTACAGTAGTCCAGGCGACTACTAACCAAGGCATTTGCAGCTAGGACTGCCACTTCCGTAGTGAGATACTGTCTTATTCTACAAAGGTCACGCATCTGGAGAAAACACGCTTTGCAAGTCCTCTTGACATGTTCAGAGAATGAAAATTCTGCATCGAACCACACACCTAGATTTCTAACAGAATCAACCGGATGAATAAGGCTGCCAAAGATACTAACAGGAAAGTAGGAGGAAAGCTTCTGACGCTGAGACTTAGAGCTCCAAGACAATGAACTCCGTTTTCTCTGGGTTAAGCTTCAGTTTACTGAGAGACATCCATCGTTGCACATCAAGAAGGCAGGCATTAAGCCTGGCGAGAGCCGCCGAGGCATTTTTATGAGAGAGATGGATGTAAAGCTGTGTGTCATCCGCGTAGAAGTGAAATTTGATATGTGGATGAAGGTGGATGATTTTACTAAGTGGTGTAGTATAAAGTGAAAACAGCAATGGACCGAGAACTGAACCTTGGGGAATGCCGTAGATGAGCTTGCTTAATTCAGATAGAGTAGAGCCTATCTTAACGACCTGGCAACGATCACCCAAGTAGGAAGCAAACCACTTAAGTACATTTCCACCAAGACCGAACCAGGATTTAAGGTAACTGAGAAGAATGCTGTGATCTATGGTATCGAACGTGGCTGATAAATCCAGAAGGACTAGAGCTGTAGGTTCGCCACGTGCCAGAGAGAGATGTACCTCGTTCTTTATAGACAATAGAGCTGTTTCAGTAGAATGTCCTGGCTTATAGGCTGACTGATGTGGATTATCCAGTTTGTTAATATTGATGTGTGATGTAAGTTGCTTAGCAACAACTCGCTCAACCAACTTTGAGAGGAAACAAAGACCAGACACTGGACGGTAATTCTTAAGGTCATTAAGATATATGTGTACATCTACTACTGAGGCTATGTAAGATTTTGAAATTAGAAATACAATTTATCTTCTTATCTAGAAATCCTATTTAAGTAGAAGGATCTTATTCTTTGAGATTTGACTTAACCAAATTTAACTTAACTCCCTTATTAAATTACTGCTAAACATAAAGTCAAGAAAAACAAAATAAGGAGGTTTTAAAAGTACCTTAAAATTTACCAAAAAATAAATAAAAATACAAAATAAACTTTAATAATTTCTCTACATTTGAGGTTTGTTTTTAATATTTTAAGTTCTCACACAGTACTGACAATCAAGATGCCAGTTGTAAAGTATGTTATTATCACTCAGTTGAGTGGTTTGAATTTTGACCCACAAGCATGCCCTGTGTTCCTCCTTCCCTTCAACTACACAGTGTCATATAATCTGTACAATGTGTGCCATTGAGTTTAAAGCCAAAACAATATATTCCTTTCTGTTTCAATCATTACGACTTTTTGGTAAAGGAGACAGCATACACATGATAATAAAATAACAAAATCCATTACAATGTGAGGTTGGAAATAATATGATACATCTTGTCTAAACCCACCAAGAATGATACAAATATTAATGTAATATGAGAAAAAAGAAGCAATTTTTATTTTCATGAATTTCCCTACTTCTATCAGATCAGGAGGTACAGTCAGTATACAGCAGCCACAATGACCAGAACTAGATTATGTCTGGACTGATTCAGAAAACCTTTCCACCGTTTTTGTTTCAAATCTTAAAAAGGACTCAATTATCATATCAAACTAATTTGGTGTAAATAGGAATTTTCTCTATAAGCGTTTTTCAAATCATATTTTCTTATTTCATTTTAAAAACTTTTTAAAGTGCAATCATAGTTTAATCAGTTGAAGAAAGTGAAAAAAAACCCTGTGAAATATTTAAATAAATGTGAGCCTTTTGCAAGACTATACCACTAATGTAAGGTTGTCCATTATATTTGTTGATTTACACTTTTGCTGAACAAAGAGGCAATGATTAACACTGTGATCCAAATTACATCATGATTATTGCAGCCACAAAAAAACCAAGCTGAAATGAAATATACAGTGAAATATACTAGGTACATATACTATAAATCACATCAATCGGGTTCCTAAGTACAACATTTTTTCAATCTACTGTCACCTCCTCTAAGAGCTTATGTTTGTAGGTGTGTTTGCCTGTCTGGTTGTGTGTTAGTCTGTTTTTGTGATAACTTTGAAATGAATAAAACAAATCTCCATGAAATTTATGTGGGTTAAAAAGGAAGACATGATTAAGGTTTGGGAAAAGTCAGGCTCTTATTCTGGTACAGAAAAAAACCTCAAATTTTCATTGTATTTTAAAAGACTTTGGCTTTCTGGTTTGACATAACTCCAAAAGTATTGACTGGCTCTGCATGATTTGTTTGACATGGGCAGGACCTTGCCAGGGGAAGAAATGATATTTTGGAAAGGTCTGGATCATATTCTGGATACATAACAATCAAAAGTTTTGTCAACGCTCCCTTGGCCGAGGTCTTAAACTCTAACTCTATACAGTAGTCACACTATTGGTGGTACGTTCCATGATTAGAGGTTTTACTTGATGGAAGAACCACCTCCGAGCACAACTCATATCTTCTGTGATTAGGTGTTTTCATCATAGTACAGGCGATATATGTTGTGGCACCAAAGTATTGCAATGAACTGCCAGATGATATCAGGAACATTGAACTTCCATTGGACATCTTCAAAACGAAACTAAAAACTCATTATTTTAAAACAGCATATTGTGGAGAAAAAGCACAATGATTGTTTTTTCTTAAATAGAATTGCGCTATATAAATATGTTATGTTATAGGTGTTAGGCAAAATGCCCCTGTAATTCAACTAACATGTGAGGTTTGTATGCGACCTTGTGACACAGTGGTCAAATGTCCATTTACCTGCACTTGCCTTACGTCATCATGTTACACAGAAAGACAATCGACTCACAACGTTATATATACTGTGGATTACACCTTCAGTTATTGTAGTAAGATATTCATCTATACATGAATTCATCTGTGCAAGCCCACGGTACCAAATATAGAGGTGGAAATTTGATACATCTTAAAACTTCCGTAGAATGCGCAAGGTAACTTCTGTTTCGTCACTGTGCCACAAGGTTGCAGAAGAACCTCGGATGGTAGGTAAAGATAGCTGAAGGACAGGGGCATTTCACCCAATGCCTTTTTACCCTGGATTAAACTGCCTCTAGTATAACTGGGGTTTTATTAGTTATAGTTGTAATTATAACGTTGACAATAACACCTGTGTAAGTGGAACTTAGCGATAAGCAGAACTAGTTTTGAGCTTCTGAGAGTGCATACTTTGTTTTATATTGGACCAAGTGGCTTATAGAGTGACAAAAGTTGATGTAAATCCTTGCAGTAGTATATTTGTAATCTTTCTAACAAAAAACCAACAAACAGAAGCCAATAATCCCATTTCATATTTCACAGAGGTAAAACATTTTCTTCAATTTCACTTTTTATATGGTCATTTTTTATTTTTAGGTAAATTTATTAATGGATGTTTCCATCTCAATGACTGCTGATTTCTGATCACTAATAGTCAATGTTGATTCTGTTCCATTCAGTGATTTTATAGTCAGCATTCCCTCACACCCGACCTCAGCTGACACATATCAGACTGATGGTCCTTACTTTTCCTCAAACATAGTGCCAAACATCAGCTAACATCGGCATTTAGTAAATAAGTATTAGACAAATACAAAAAAAATGTACATGTGTAAAGGCATACTTGGAATGTTTTAATATGGAGAAGATAGGTAAAGAAATTGTCAAAATCGGTTAGGGTTGGTGGAAACCAACGTACATTTGTTGCTTGTTTCTGACAATAAATATTTTAATAAAACAAAATCTATGTTTCTATATTTAAACAAGAATACATTTGGATTTTGTGTCCGAATTGTACCAAGTTATGGTGCAGAGTAGGATAAGCTTGAAAAAGGGAAACATGGTATGGAGACAGAAATCAGTGCTATGGAAATGTACACTTACTTGGCTAGACAGCTAATATGAATTCTTGCCGCAGGGGACATTGAAAAATTACTTGCATAGCAAGTGTTACATGACAGTCATAACAATTACAAACACCAGTATTACAACAACAACTCCCTTAATTTTCTTTGTCTTTTCTTACTACATTTTCAAATGCAATGCAATTAATTTTTTTTTGCAGATTTATGTGTTTAGATGATGTTAGAAAAACTGTTTCTAGTAATTATGTGGGTAATGGAGAGGAGACATGATATATGGATTTAGTTTTTTGGTGTTTTAGTTTTGAGTTTGTTTACTTTTCAGTGGTACAATATACAATGGTAGAGAGATACAGAACAAAAAGTGCTTGAGGGAGTGCAAACCCTCGCTTATGGATCAAGAACTACATACTGATGAAAAATCCTGAAAAAAAAAAATTATGTAGTCTCTATCTGGATCTGGTCCATGTTTGATGTGAGGACTGAGTGTGGGATAAACCCCAACTTCTGTAAAAATGAGGCTTTGAATGGATTTAATGAATAACTTGTTGGATTTGGCATGAATGTACTGGCTTAGAATCCTGAAAAAAATTCCTTAAGTCTCGAACAAGACCTGGATCCGCTTAAGCGACATTGTATGAAAACATGACCCAAATCCAAGATACAATTTTTAAGTCATGTGACCTAAATAGCGGGACATACAGAGCAAGATGCCTTTTTCTGCATCCCAGCGCCACCTACTATGCATAATTAGCATTACAATTTGTTAACAAGTGCCAATTTTACTTAGTATTTCATTATTTTTGTAAGCTACAAACATGTTATATACATCATTAGATAGGTGTTTTCACCGAGCTTCTTCTCATCTTTGCTACATTGAAACATATTTACAAATAAAGAGGAATCTCAAGTCAAAAAATACATTTTTTTATATTCACTGGTTTCCTTATTTTTTTTAAATTTTTGCTGCCTTCTCTCATTTACTGCAAATCTAGTAGATATCCTGACGTCTGGATCTCAAAAAAACAAACAATTTCCACTTATACATACCATCAACTTACAGTGGTTGTAATTATACAGAGTCTACTATATACGCAATAATAATCTTACTGCAATTAAATAAAGTTCAAACTTTAGTACTTACGTCACTATCAGGGGAGACATCTGGTGTTCCAGTGACTTTGATGATGATTTTATGGGAGTTGCATCTTTCTGATTCCAAACATTCTCCAACTGATGATTCTGTATCCGGTTTTATATCCAGAGATCTATCCAAACCACTTGTTTTATCCAATCTATCCGGTTTGTTTAGATATCCACCATTTTTCTGTGAACCTTTATCAATAGGTGTCTTATCCACATCAGTTATTCCACTTGCACTTAATTTGTTTTCTTTAATTTCCTTATCACAAACTGTCACTCTTGTCTTAGTTTCATTTTTGACACTTTCACTTTGACCAGTTTCACTTTTCACATGATCACCCTCCATAGTTACTCCCTGACTAGTTTCTCTACCATCATCATATTCTGTTTCCTTACCAGTGACATAGTACTCACCACTTGTATCTTTCCCAAGTTTATCAACCAATTTATCTTCTTCCTTGTCCAAACTGCTCCCTAAGTGCAGAAAGAGGCTGCTTTGGTAGGGTTTGTTGATTTTATCAGAATTATTCCTAGACCTTGCAGTATATGCTATGTTCCCTTGTCTAGTTAAGGATCCACACTTTAATGCCACTGAACCATAAGAATCTCTCCTTTCAGCTTTAGATACAGAAGCTGTTGTTTTGGAGGAGTTTTCATTAACTGAGTCTAGATCAATACTATGTTTACACCTAAGCACTTCAGAGCCACTAGAATTGGAAATAAAATCACTAGCAATTGCAGCAGCTTTGCTAGGATTACCTACTTGGCTCCGAGCCTTTAAAAAAGCCTCCATATATTTTGCACTAGCTAAGTTCCTTCCAATCTCTACAGTATGGTGTCTATGTCTCGTATATGCCACCGACCTTTTGCTGCTTTTTGAAATATTAGGATATACTTCGTTTTTAGCGGAGGCTGCTGAGGCAGATTTATTACCATGGCAACAGCCAGACCCTTTACTTGTTAAGTCTGCTGAGAGATTACATGATTTGCAAAATTGATGACCATCTTTATCTCCTTGTAAATCCACAGAAGCAGCCCGGTTATTTTTACTGGCCCTAACCTGATTTGGAGCACACTTGCAGTTTTCAGAACTTTTGGTAGAATGGACAACTTGTGGGATTTTCTCTGTATCCATAGTGCTATTACTACCTGAGATTGATCTGAGTAGACTCGGTCTTCTGGTCAAGGTGGTCACATGTTCGCTGACCAGTGAGTTACAGCGACGTGGGACATAGTTTCCCGATAACCTTGCATTTAGATGACACTGGTTTTTTGCTGAATTCGCCAAACCTCCTGTACTCTCCCGACGCCTAATGGCTGGCGGCTCTCGCAGTAGTTTTACAATCTTTTCTTCCAACTCCGCCGAGATGGTTGCTGCTTGTCTCGCGGGTGAGTAACTCACTGACCTTTTGACCTTGGGCCTTGGCTTAATGGTTGGGGGAGGATGAGACATTTGATGCATGGTTTTCTTAACATTACCTTTCTGTTCTGCTGTGAATTTTCCACTAGAGTCACATGGTCCCTGGTTCCTTGTTCTACTGTGCTCTGTGTCTGAATTTGAGTCAACATTTTCATCTTTTTTAACTAAATTTACTTGTTTGGGACTTTTTTCTCTGCACTGTTTGCTGTCCATTTTTACCAGCCTTCCACTTCCTCTGTCCTTGGGTTTTCCTCTCTCCAGAGACCTGCATTTAGGACTAGGTGTCCTGGATCTAGAATCCCTATACTTATGCTTGATCCACTGGACAGGACTACTGGCTCTCTGACTCTGACTTTTATGAAGCTTTTGACAGCTCCGACCACCATTTCTTTCACTACATTTTTCATTACCTGAACTATGATTCCTTCTAAGTTTCAATGTACTACTTTCTCCAATCTTATTCACTTTATTATCCAATTTTAGCTTCTCACACTTAACGTTAACATCTTTTTCACTCACTTCTGCCTCACTTTCATCACATGATGTATCCACAGTAATCTTGTTCTTTATCAAAATCCTCTTTAAACTGATATCACAAGACTCATCCAGAACCTTCTTATCCTCCACTTTTACACTATCAAATGCCTCATCATCCAATACATTATCATCCGAAGTACTTATCCTATCACTGATGGAACTCCGTTTTGAATGTACTGATGTAATATCTTCATCGCTGCTGAACCGAACTATTGGAGGCGTAGAACTACCACTCAACTGCCTTTGTACTGGTGAAGGAAGACATTTGTACCTCCTCACGTTTACTACAGTCTCAATCTCTCTATCACTGGCATTACCGTTGATATCCATCACACTGATGGCTTTCCTTCTAGATTCTGGTGACAACATACATTGTCCTGATGCCTCGTCTTTGGCTTTTGAGACCTGCTGTGTCTTACTGTCTGAACACGAGCGGCGATAACTCATATATGACCTCTCAGGTGTATGTTCCCTCGAGGTCGAATGCTTGAGATCGGAAATCAGTCGGTTGACAACCCTTGCAAACCTTGGTCCACTTCCCCTTCGAACAGGTGTTGGTGTATCATTGTATACGTTGCTGTTTTGTGATACTGACTTTGTTGGACTATCCTTACAACAACTGTCTATCTCATACTCACTATAGACTGTACTTCTTGTCTGTAATGTCCTTTCTCGAAAGCTTGGCATTGTACTCGAACGTCCAACATCTGACAGGTCTCGTTCACTAGATGCTGCTGATCTTTTAGAAAAAGAGAAGATCTTTTTCCATAAACTGGGTGTATTAGGGCTTGGCGGAGGCATTCGGTGTGGACTGGCAGGTACAGATGCAACACCACGACTGTTAGTATCCCTCCAGTGGCCATCGTTTTCAATACTGCCGCCATGATAATTCCTCAAGGATCTCCTTTCTACGTTCACTGATTTCCCAAAAGAAGAGAGGTATGTTTGACCATTTTGTGAGGTCTTACTATCCTGAATGGTACCATATTTAGGGCTTGCAGCATTATAATCTCCAGTCCGATAACCATGTTCTGGTGTGAGATTCCTGCGAGTGATGTCTGGTTTTGGCACGTCCCATGTTTTCCTCTGATTCAGTGGTGTGTCTTGAGGGGTTCTGTTGGAGTGGGTGCTGCGATTCATTTTGCACATTTCTCAGTAGCACTGAACTAACAGGGTTCTAGCCTTGTGTGTATCCTGGGTTGAGAAGACAGGTTGTCCATGATTCTTCACCATAATCTGGAAATACAAGAAAGTCCATGAAATTTATGCAAACAAAAAAAAACTAAAACAATGCCTGAGAAAGATACACAAACACCCATCAACAGGAAACGGTAAAAAAATAACATTGGATTTTCAATCCGGATCTGTTTCAGGCTGATCCATCCCGATCAGAATGAACTTTGAGAGGACTCAGTCGCAGATAGTTTCCACATTGTGTGAAAATATAACCCTGATCTAATAAATAATTTTTGACTTATTTATTTGTTTATTTCTTTATTTGGGTTTTCATGTTGCTTTCAACACTATACATGTCATATAATGACGGGTGGTTTTGTGGGCGGAGGAAACCAGTACATACAGTTGGTCAAGGTTCTGTACTGTAACCTGCCAACCATCGGAAAGCGACTACCAACTTTTCCCACATAAGGCCTGGGGTTTGAACTGCCAACCTCAGAGGTGGGAGGCGAGTGTATTACCACTACACCACCGTGGTCCCCAATTTTTGACTTGTAGATATTGCCAAAAAATCACACACACAAAAAAAAATTCTGGATTCGCTATCCGGATTGTCTTTGAGGAAAATAGAGTCACAGGTGGACCCCACCATCTATAAAAATATGACCTTGATCAGATGTATTGTTAAACATATGGAGAAATAGCAAACGGACAGACAAATGGACATGATTACAAAGAGGAAGAAAATGGGCAAACAAACCAATGTCACTGAACCAAAGAATGGACAACATCATAGCTACTGGCTTGATCAGTTGGGATATGTTGTAACTCACCTTTCATACATGTTGATATCTGTCAGATTACTAATTAATACAAAGACATTGTCGTGTGTGACCCCTGAACAATTAATGTCAGCTTGCTTGTGGGCTAATTATACCAAAAAACTTGGTTCAGACTTGAGTAATAATTAAACCTGCAGAAGAAAGACACTGAAAGTGTAGAAACTGGCTGATGTCATTTTGTTAGAGATCAGTCAGTAACTGGCATGTCTTTGTTCAGTTGACTGATATTACATAGTGTAACAGCTGAGTACAAAACCTTGCAAAAACCATGCATGAAAAACAGTTATGTTAATTAAAATACTAAAATAAATCATTTGTTCAAGGTTTTACAATGTAAGAATGTTGTCACACACTTTACGAAAATATTTTAGTGCAACAACAAATACTTTGCAACGCTTTGAATAAAACAATTTAAATTGTTCAAATATAAGTAGATTCTGTATTTGACTGCAGGCCTATTGTACTGTTACACTGTGGGGGCCTTTAGAGTGGGAGGTTTGTGTTCAAATCCCCTTGAAACTCTTCTTGTGACGTTTTTCTTGCTGTGCACCTTTCCGTTATCAAAAATATTGGGTTTATAAACTTAAGTAATCAAATCATCCTCGGAATGTTGGTCTCTCAATTTATACTTTAAATCTTTAGATTGTCTTGAAGGTTTTTTGTGTGATGATTCTGTTATTCACAAAATGTCTCGTTATACCACCAAATGTTTGGAAAATAGATTTTATTATCAATCTTTAGAAATACTTTTTAAGACTATTACAACAGTTATATAAAATCTTAATCAAGTATAATATAAAAATTAAAGTTTATTTCTCGAGTTATTTACATTTATTTGGATGCTGAACATTTTGTTTTACTAATTGTATGCTACAAAACATGATGAAAGTTTAGCTGATGTTTTAACTCTAGTCAATCTTACCTTGAATGTCTGAATTTCTGCCTAAAAGAAATATTATATTTTATAAACTCACTTGCCGCATTTGAATTCATATTTTTGAAAATGAAATACATCATATTTTTGTGAATATTCTTTTGTCCAAACAGAGTTAATTTATTCCAATATGTTCTGCTAATTGAGCTAATCCTGTCCAATTTTATTTTATATTTCATTCACATTCTAATCCTCTATCAATATTGTTCACTACAAATCCATATTGTATGATAAAATTTGTAAACCATTTTACAATAACATTTTGACACAAAAAAAATGAAGAAGATTAACTTTTTTAAATAGTCAGCCGATATTAGTTATATAAAGTAATATTTATAGAAATAATTTACATTGAAAACATTCATGAAAATGAACTGTATTTAGCTTATGTTAGGAAAAGATTTATACATACTGTATAACATCCAACCATTCCACCCTATATAACCAGATTAAAACACCCACAATCTTGCCCTGATTTTAATCCAGAAGTTGATGTTAGTTTGTATTCATGTATTGTTTCACAGCGTGAAAACTCCAACTCTCACAATAAACGAGTGTTCACAAAATCACAGATCGGAGCCAGATTTCTAGCCTGGACAAAGGCTCAAAAATTAAAATTAAACATATTTACATATTGGTTGTAGTTGCTGTATTTTATTTTCGATTTCACTGCAGTTTCAACACATTGTAACCATCACAGGACAAGAGTCCGTTCAACGGATAGAAGAATCCAGTGCATACTAGTCCGTCAAGACTCAAACGCGTGACATCAAAGGTGGGATGAATTAAATATGTTGACATGGTTTTAGAATTGTATCACTCTTTTATGTTGCATAAAAATGACAACCTAACTTGAGCAAATGGCAAATTCATGAAAAAATAAATATTGCCACAATTCAAGAGGGGACAATACTAGCATATAGGTCTCTCTGTCCCAACTTTTAGCTGTTGGACTTATGGGTGGAAAGTGTGAGGTCCATCCTTGGCTGAGTCAGTAGTTGGGGAGGCAAACCTATGCCAGACTGGTATCCATGTTCAGGGAGCAGAAATAACATGCAGCCATGTCACGCCACAGAAACCGGAAATGAGCTCTGGTCATGTGGGTCATCGGGTGAGGATATGGCTTTAATACATATTACTTAAATGTTATACACTTGATATGCGTAACATAAAGTGCTATTCTGTATGCAGCACAGGTAACTATACAAGCACACACATACACAAAAGCAAGGCTAGCTGTAAAACTAGCTCACATAAAAGAAAAGAAATTTTTGACAAAAATACAAAATGTCTGGAAATGTCAGTATTCTAAACCGCTCAGACTGGGACAACATTGCTAGCCTTGAACAAGGATCCAAAATAATTCATAGTAATGATATTGCTCTATTCTGAGGGCATATTCTTTTGAGATGAGGGAAAATTAAACTGGAATCTGGAGTAGTAAGCCTTATTTAGGAAGTTTGTGCTGCTTTCTTAAAATACACGCGAATCTTCATTTATTGAAACAATTTGATAAAAACCAAAGATATTTTGTATGGAGCAGTTGAAACAAACAAAGAAACTGAAATTTTACCAGTCAAATGAAATCCCACATAAATATAACTTCTCATATCAGTCTTATATTTCAATCAAAACTCAATTGGATTATTTTAGTGAACGCCAACTGAGAAATGAATTCTGTTGTCTCAGAAGATTCAAGTCTCAGATTCGAGACACAAGACCTTTTGTGAACCAGCTTCAGAACCATAAACAAGGCTAGCCTCAAATGATTATCCTACCTCAGGAAGGAAAAAAGAGACAGTAAACGTTTTGTTGTTTAGACCCACACTCAACCTTTTGTTGCTCACATTATCCATTTCTAAGAGCGTACGTGTTTCCACAACTCCGACCACTCTTGGCCAACACGTTTGATTCCACATACAAGATATAAGTAGCTCATGTATTTTACATCACCTGTTTTTATCTCACGCCAGAAGTCGAAGGCCGTGGTCAGGGGATTATAAAAACACCTTCCATACATGGGTGCGTGAGTCCGTCCGTCCATTCATCACGTTTTTACATAAACCTTAGTATCTCATTCATTTCTAAAAATATCTTCACCAGATTGCAGGGAATTTAAAGCTCTGCAAAGATGCCTGTTCAAAATTTAAAAAAAATGGCGGCCATAGCCAATTGTTTGATAATCATAAAGGTGCTCTAAATCTTGGAATATTGCAGCTAGCTTAATCAAATTTGCACAAAAGCTAATAGACTAAAACTTTCTTGTTTTGTTATACATTGTAACAATTATTTTATTTGTGCCCTCAGTATAAAATACATACACATTCAGTTATTGGAAAAAATACATGGAATTAAAAAGGTTTATATATTTCTTTGGTATGTGGCTTGCATACTTTCAAATTGCTAATTTTAGCCGCCATTTTCACATGTGAGAAATCAGTGAGTCTAACAGCCTACATCCGGTTAAAGCAAACAAAAAATCAACAAAAGGGATGAATTGACATCAGTCATTGAATGTCGTTGCTATGGAAACATCATACTTTTTTCGTTTTTTGCCATTTTCCAAAGTTGATCTTCATGGAGAGAACAGGACTTTCCCGGCTAAATGTCATTATTCAACTTCAATTTTTTGTGGGAGTGATCGCCCTCCAGGCATTGGGGTGTGAAATATAGATACAATAAACTCAGGGTGACACTTCTGGGGCAGAAAACAAATGAATTGTTTGTATGGAATTCGGGGCAATTAGTTGGAAGTGTTTCCTCATTGGCGACCATCACCGCCCACCCCACTGACACCTCAACCACTGACAACCATCCACCAAAAACAACGACTAACAGCTGACCACCAACACCCAACGACTGACACCAAACCATTGACAGTAAACCACCAACACCCAACCACTGACACCTAACCATTGAAACCAAACAACCTCAACCACTGACACAAAACCATCAACACCCAACCACTGGCACCAGACAACCAACACCCAACCACTGGCACCAAACCACCAACACCCAACCACTGGCACCAAACCACCAACACCCAACCACTGGCACCAAACCACCAATACCCAACCACTGACACCAAACCACTGACACCAAATCACCAATACCCAACCACTGACACCAAACCACCAACACCCAACCACTGACACCAAATCACCAGTACCAAACCACTGACACCAAATCACCAACACCCAACCACTGACACCAAACCACCAACACCCAACCACTGACACCAAACCACTGGCACCAAACAACCTCAACCACTGACACAATACTACCAATACCCAACCACTGACACCAAACCACTGACACCAAATCACCAATACCCAACCACTGACACCAAACCACCAACATCCAACCACTGACACCAAACCACCAATATCCAACCACTGACACCAAACCACTGGCACCAAACAACCCCAACCACTGACACCAAACCACCAATACCCAACCACTGACACCAAACCACCAACACCCAACCACTGACACCAAACAAATGACTCCAAACCACCAACACTCAACCACTGACACAAAACTACCAACACTCAACCACTGACATCAAACCACCAACACCCAACCACTGACACCAAACCACCAACACCCAGTGACTGACAGCCACCGATTCTCAACCACTGGCATTCACCCACTGATAGTCAGCATCCAACACCCAACCACTGACAGCCAACCACCAATGCCCAATGACTGACAGCCTCTCATTGACACTTCACCTACTGACACCAACCACCAACACCCCACAACTGAAACTCACTGATACACGACCACTGACACTCACCGACTGACACCCATCTGCCAGTGCTTAGGACAAAAACTGCACAATATTTATTATAGACATGCACATACATCAGTAATTTGGTTGTACATCTGCATGGGAAAAACACAGGCTTATAATCCTAAGAAAGCAAGGCTGATTATTGTAAAGCATGTTCATTTCAGTATTTAGGAGGTCAATTGATCCACACAAAATATTACAGGTTTATAAGCTTAGTGTTTAGTGTTATTAACTGACCAGGAGTGGTCTCAAGAGAAGAATGTCTGTATTTGTTTTATCTTTTCACATCAAGCCTGGTACCTAATTTGTATAAGTTATGTTGTAACAGGCAGCTAGATGGGGATGGGTGGAGGAAATCAGTACATACAGTTGGTCAAGGTTCTGAACTTTAAACCACTGACCAATGGCAAACAACTATAAGCTTTCCCACACAAGTCAGGCCGGGATTTGAACCCTGATCTCAGAGGAGAGGTAAGTGTGACCACTGCGCCACCATGCCCCCCCCCCCCAAAAAAAAAAAAATAAAGTAAATAATAATAATAATAAATAAAAAAAAATAAAAACACCTCTTTAAGGCGAATTTCGAAATAAGTAAAGCTAGATTTTAAGTTTTAAAACAGGAAAATACTGTGATTTTGTAAAAGCAAAACTTAGCCATAACTGAAACCAAATTCTGTGGACGTTTATAAAGAAAACATACCGTCTACTCTTCCAATGGAATAATTACCTCCACCAAGGAGGTTTGTAAATGGCGGCCTATGTTTGTCTGTTTTTTGTTTGCTAAGTGACTGGAAAAGTTATAAAAGGATTTGAATGATATTTTCATGAAATATGGACAGTGATACAGTGAACAGATGGTAAGATGTTGGTGCTGATCTGGACCAATGTCTGCATCCTGAATTTTTTTTTTTTAAATTTCATTTTAATCATTATTCATAAGCAATCTTAGCTGGGTTGGGCCTAGGCAGAGGTTTGTGTTCTCTGAGTGTTATTGTTAAAATATATATATATATATTTTAATGTAAATTTGTGATGTGTTGAAATTAAATTCCTATTTTATACAAAGATATATACACACATCGGTGACAATATAAAACACTAGTTATTTATACATTTGGCGTCCTTCAAAGGGAACTTTGCAGATTGGAATTTCCTTTTAGTAGAAGAAAAGAGTCACCAATTTTTTAAGAAGACCTTTTCAACTGACAGTTAACTTACTTATGAAGTGGAAGGTCCAATTGTCTTGTAGCCTTGCATGAGGCTCCAATTTACACAGAAATCCTTACCAAACATGTGCACAAAGGTTCAGTATTCATACAACACTTGTAAATGTCAGGGCACAGCTTCACGCTTTCCATCTTAGCAGGTATGCAGATGTAAAAGATAGTATTTGTAACATTACATTGTACCAACTGAACATTAAATTGAACTTCATCTGTGTGGCTGTGATACACTCCAAAAGTCTACAGTTACGTAACAGTAGAGTTACTGCTTTGATGTACATTTGTGACAGAACCCAAGAAGTGATAAAATCACTACTACCGGCTTGGCTAGTAGGGATTTCCCTTATAGCTTACCTAGTAGAGTGTGGGCCTCGTGAGTGAGGTGTTGTGGGTATGAGTCCCCTGGAATTAACCTTGTCCTGTGACATTTGAAACAGTGCACTGGCTTCCTTGTGCTCCTTTTGGACTCTTGTGGTGCTTGACCTGTTTGATGATGATACTCGTGAACTGTATTTTTTTGTGTCTGCCGGTTATTCTGAATTTCCTTCTCCAGGATACTCAACCTTGCCAGGATCTCCTCGAAGAATGAACTTGGCTCAATTTCACCACTTGACCAGCAAACTCGCTTTCAATTTTCCTGGCCTCCACAATAAATTGTGGACTGCCTGCCAGTTCATCAAACTTATGCCTAAGGGCATTCTTCATCTTCTCGTCACTCATTTTGGTCCAAAACTGGGTATTTACCAGTATGTCATAATTGTTTGGACTAATGACATTCCCATCCTTTTGCGTGATCTTACTGGCAATGTCCTCTAATCGTGAATACCAATCAGTGATACTCTCCCCTGGTGTCTGAAATGCCGAGTAAAATTGAGCGAGAAGCACATGAGGCCGGTTCACGTCTCCAAACATCATATCATAACGATTAATGATGTCAGCCCCAGTGGCATCCTCCCCCATATGCAACACAATCTCCTGGGCTTGACCCTTGATTGACCTCTTTATGGCAGTCAACACCATGCCTTCAGGACAACCCTGCTTCAAAAGGCACTGAACATTGTATCGGAACTGTTCAAATGAGCAATCCTTAGGTGACCCTGAGAAACTGCTCACCAGGATGTTATTTACAGTATTCAAGGTCCCAAATTGAAACGACTGTTCAGGCTGAGGTGTTGAGGACACAGGCTGTGGCAATACAGGATACTGGGGAGCATGAGCAGGTATGGATGGATGAAACGCAGGAGTATATGAACCCCCATCTTCGGCGCAGGCGGCCGAGTAGGAAGTGGATGCCCTGGACCAGGTGAGGTCACCTCAGTTGCCACACCCGAAGGTGGGAAACCCAAAGCAACCCCCAACCAACTGCTGTTTCTGTTTGAAAGACCAGCCAGCTATTGCTTCCAGTACATCGCTGAGTTTTAATGAACTCTTTGCACCACCTGCTGGGGTCTCATTTCCCGAGGGCGCTATGGATTTACCAACCATACCAAACAACTGTGGTTTCAACTGAGCCAAAACCTTCTGAGTCTCACTACTAAGGCCATCAACCCGTCCACACCCATCAAACACTGTTTTTTTGTGGAAACACTGTATAGCACCTATAGCCATGTGACTATCCTTAAATATCACAAAAAAATGCACCATCAACATGCAGAACAACATCCAAAATAACATCTGCTGGATTCGCAAGAATGTCACAGGACAAGGTTTCCAGGGGACTCGAACCCACAACACCTCACTCATGAGGCCCACAGTAGGTGAGCTATAAGGGAAATCCCTACTAGCCAAGCCAGTAGTATCTTGGGTTCTGTCACACATTAATTATCTTAAAAAAATATATCAAAATCCTTTAATAAATTTCCATTGTTCCTATTTTTACTCCCATTGACATGTTTATGAACAACACTAGACACCTCATTATTATTGTGGAATATGTTTTTTTTTAAACACTCTTAAAGTTTTCCAGTCTGTGAAATTCCCTAATAAGGAATTCCTCCTTTACTTGACTTTGATTGTAATCCATTGCTGTCAACTCTGTGACTTTTGTGACCATGTTAAGCTATTTCTCTAATCTTTTATAGACTTTCACTTAAGTATGTTGAATTTTCTCTTATTGTCGAGAGGGTGGGACCAGTGGTTAATTTTACATACTGTAGCAGATTTAAGATGTTTTACTGTAAATGCTGTAAAGTTTTTTTCTCTGAGATGACTAATTATCGCAACAAAGACTTATTACCAATTTTTGTTCGTGCTTCATTTTTACTGATTAAATTCTAGCCTTTTCTAGGCGTAACTTTAAAATTGACACAAGAATAGCAACTCAAAAACTAAGTCAATACTTAAATACCAATAAAATACAGTAATTTACTCCTTAGCTTGCTTATTTGAAAAAAATAAAATAAACTGAAAATCATTATTTGCACGTTGTATATATGTCGTGTCATTACTGTTGATAAAATTGAGGGTATTACTCTGAGGTCCAACTTTTGGATGGATCCTTTTTTCTAAGTGCCCAGCTCACTCTGAAAACACCTTATACATTAACAATGTTTTTAAAAAACATTAACATACCCTGGAAAGCAATTAAAAAGAATCATCATTTGAAATGGCATTGTCATTTGTCAACTGAAAAATTATGCAATCAAAAATAAAATTAGCAAGGCACATGTAATTACAAGGTTAGTAAGGTTACAAGTTCTAATTCCAAGTTCTGTCAACAGTATTTGCAATTCTGTCAGATGTGAAGTTCCGTCACGACATATACATTAAAATAAATTTCTAATAGTTAAAATTGACACAAAAGTGAGATATAAATATACTTTACATAGCCTATTAACTCCTTAGAGTACTTTTTAAGTTACCAGTCAACATGCACCTTACAAACGAATATTTACTTTTTCTTCACAGATAGTACATATGTTCTTTTATTTTATGGCAAGGCTAACACCAATGTGATTCATTCATTGACGTTCAAAAAGCATTTGAATAAACTCAGTATTAGTTTTTTTGTTGATTATTATAATTGATTAAACATAATTACAAATGGCAGAAATGATAAAAATGAAGATAAAATGAAGATGGATGCAATTGTTGATTGATGCTGGTGAGATAAAAACTGAATGTTTTTTTTTGTAATAAATGTTATTTCAGGCAAGAATTTGTGATGTTACACTCTATTACCGTTTTAAAACTAGTTCATTATGAGGTCCTTATTCTTAGCAGGTGTTTCCACACCACCGACTTATGACAATCGATTGTCTTTGGCAATGCCACTATTTATTTGGACAAGGATGTAACAACTTTGAAACACAAGATGAAGGTCTGCATGAAGTTGATTAAATCATCAAAAATTGGCCATATAAGGGGCCAGCTACTGATACCCAGCAGTTTACAGTGAAGAATATTCACCATCTAGTATAAACTGGATTCTCTGCCCTTCAATGACCAGTTGTAATACAATCTACTCAAGTTTTGAAAGCGATATAAAGTCAAACAAATACATAAGCAAATAAATAACTAATTGAAAGGTCAAACATTATTATCTGGGAGAAGTTCAGAATAGTGTTAAGAAATGAAATCACGTGTTTGTTGGTGACGTCATTATGGTGCCCCATTCACCTGTGACGTTATAGATGCTGTCGATTCATGAGAGTAATTGTAAGAACAAGGTCAGTAGCATAATTTTCTATGGCTGGCCAGATGCATAAATTAAATCACTTAAAGAGTTTTGTTACTGATGTACAAAATATTGCAGTCTATTTCTATGCACGTGACACTAAACAGCAAAACCTGTATAATTAGATGACAAACTCCAAAGTGTTTTTGTAAGGAATGCCTTTTTCACATCATAATTTTCTTATTTCCAAACAAATCTCTACTATTCCTTTACCCCAGCATGATACAAACAGGCTGATACAAAATACACCTATATCTGACATAGGACTGACATTTACCAATTATATACTTTCTGACTTGGAAAACCTACCCACCAGGCACAAGACGTCATTTCGATATCAATGATTGGCCTAAACTGGGACCTGATGTCATTTTGATAGCATAATGATATGTAGACATTATTTGATGGAAACAGACCTGTTGGTCATTACATGTGATGTCATTTTGACATCATTTAATCACGCAAAATCTGATGTTTTTCTCTCCACATCATATTGATGTAATTGTGCCATCAGAGGAGAGATTAATGTACTCCGTAAGTTGGTAATTTTTGTAACTTCTTTTTGACTTCTTCAAACTCCCCCTATATTTTTTCTCTTTGGCTTAATAATGTCACTGTTACATCATGAAGTTCATAGATGTTTTTTCACTTTAATATTTCTTGACACATCATTTTGATGTCATTATTAACAGTTATTTCTGATATTTAACATACAGTCTGTTTGAGTTATATATTTATGTGTAACATCAATCCCAATTGTCAGTCAATCCCAATTGATTAATCGCTAATCACTGAAAAGAATTTTGATCACTTCCATAATCAAGATTTCACTGAGGGCAGATTTTACCTACTACCAAAAATTTATAAAAAGAACATCAGTGGCAGACAAATTTGCAGTACCACAAACGACCCCACTTTCCGAATAAGTAAATACAAAAAAGTATATGGCAGAAGCACCCCCTTACACCAAGGACACTACTGACTTTTTGAAACAACTGTAATTAATACCAGCATTACCATATGACAGTCTGCTGGTAACCCTTGATGTAACTTTGTCATATGCAAACATTAAAAAGGAAGAAGGCCTTAGGTTAGAAAATTACCAATTAAGGGACCCTAAAATGATCAAATATAGACTGTATACATAATGAACCTTATGAGATTAGTATTACAAAATACAAATTTCACTTTTATTTATTTATTTCACTTTTAAAAGCAAATAACCATCAACTTGTGTTTAAAATATGTTTTATTAAAGTAAAATATTTGAAATACTCCAATAATAGACCGGATATATACTCCAGTCTCCAGGTAGTTAAAATTTCTAGTTGTTGGTGGCAATTACAGGCAATAATAGACTGTTTGGGTCGTTTTCTTGTTTACAGTCATTCAAGTATTAGGTTGATCGACCTGTGATTGTTTGTTAACTTTTCTTACATGCATGATAAACTGAATTTGAGATGTAGTGGCACTGATGTTTTGTTGTGTAATTGCTGTGTATGAAGTATACTAAAAGTAACAATTAAATTTCTATTCACATTCCTGTTTATCACTCTCTGTAGGTACCACTGGGAGACTGATACCAATTCTTTATTATACACAATTCCTTATTTAATAATTAGGTTTTGTTATTTGAACAAAATTTAATTTATTATCCACCGCATGTCGTATTTGACCCGTATCGAGGGTTATACGGAGCGGGATATATTTTATTTGTACACAACGGCACCTCAATCACCTCCAGTTTTTCACCAATATCTCAGAAACTGTGTTACCTACAAATATGTATTATATATATATCATTAGATAGGTCTTCTTATAATGCTTCTACTCATGTTTGTTACATAAAAATTAATGCAGAAATGACTGAGATATTGCAGGTTAAAGATTGCAGTTGTTATATTCACTGGTGCCCATGCTTTTTGACATCCTTTTTCACATTCTCTCATTAAATATTCATACTATTGAACCCATAAATCGTACAAAATGGTGGATAATAAAAGTAAAAAACATCTTTGATCAGACATTTCGAATGTATCAATCAAGAAGACTAACAATATGATACAGTTTTCTTCATTCCTGATATATTTTTTTCTGTATATGTCATTCGGGAAGTTTTCCTATTGTAATGAAACTGCTGTCAAAAGGATATAATTTTGGGTGTATTTGAAACTTTAAATCACTTCTGGTTTGGATGTCATAAAAATTTAATTTTGATATAATATGTCATTTAGAGTTCCCAAAAAGGATGTCATTTGATGTCTTTTTCATGTCATGATAATCATGTCATTTTAATGGTGTGAAAACTTTCAAACCAAATAAAAAAAAGACAGTTTATTGACATCGGGTCCGGTGACGTAAGTTTGCCCACTGGGTAGGATCTGATAAGCGTAGCTGTAAGAAAAGACGTCTAATAACTTCATTTTATGGATACAGTTGGTATCACACTTTGGCGAATAGCCCTGGTGGGGAGGGATTAGTTTTGATAACACTGCACAGATAATATAATTATTTTATTTGCAGTAGTTGCTAGTTAGATATTCAATATTTTGGTCAGAATGAAATATTGGACCTTTACCACTTTACACTCATCATATGCCTTGAGGGTCATCTCTTAAAATTGTGCAACAGATATCAAAATTAATTCGTTGCTGTAAAAGATGAAACAAGTGACTTAGAACTAGTAACAACAACTAGAAAATGTTTTTATCAGGGGAAAAATGAAGTGTTCCACTCCAGGAAGGTGAAGTTTGTAAAAAAATAGCAAAAACATATATTAAATTTAACAATCTGTGCTAATTTGTACTGAAAAAAACGAAGAAAAATTAAATGAATAATTTCAGCTGCAAACTAGAAAATGGTTTTTACTCGAGTCCTACTGCAGGAAGATAAAGTTTTTGAATATCATAAAACATAATATATTTGACAAACTGACAGAACAGCTCAATTATATCCTTTATTTAAACTGGGAAACAATGCATTATTTCAGTTTCAATCTTCCTGCAATGATAAGTTTGACCATTTTTCGAAATATATAAATGGTTGGCTATACACAAATTCTAAAATAGTCACCGCCAAACAGTTTTATCTGTTTTCTAATGTGGGTGTTCCACCACACGACTAAGGCTCCCGATTAAGGGTTTTTAAGGGTCGGTTTGAAATATTTGCTTAGTCCCAGACCTTCTGTAAGGGTCGGTTGTGGTCGGTTGGGGCCGTGTGAAAAATCAAACATGTTTGATATTTCTCCCGACCCAAACCGACTCATATTTCCCACCCTCAACAAAATGTCCAGTCCCAGGCATCCTCAGACCTCCTCAGACCCAAATTTACACAGTCGTGTGTTGTCCCAGGCCGCCTGCGACCCTTAATCCCAGACCTCCGTAGCTTAGTCCCAGGAGGCCGGTTGTTAATTTCATGTGTCTGAAAGTTAGTCGGTTGCATTAGTCCCCGGAAGCCTCAGACCGTCTGCGGTGTCCTGGGACCCAAAAATCTAGGTCTGGGACTAAGCCCCGACTAAGGGTAACCGACCCTAACCGATCCAAACCGGCCTCCCAGGATGCCTGGGACAGTACAAATTTAGTCTGCGACGGTCTGAGGACGCCCCAGGAGGCCTGGGACTAACAACCGATTAAGAACCAACTGTTTTCCGCGCATCGGAAATTAAAACGAGACATTGTTACTGACTGTTTGGCTACTGAGAGACGTGTGTCACTGATTTGTAGGGGTTTTCAGTTTTTATTTTATATATATTATACTTGAGCTTAAGGCAAATTTCACAGTTAGGAGACACATTTTACTATTTTTTTATTATTTTGTCAACTGGATTATGAGGAAAGAGAAAGGAGGGAAGAGAGGAAGAAAAAAGATGGATGACAGGGAGAAGGAAAGTGAAGTAGAGGAAAGAGTTGAAGTTACAGAGGAGGTGATTGAGAGTAGAGAGGAGGAGGAGATTGAGGAACGTCCAACTATTGAGGAAGCTGTGGAAGAAGAAGAGAGGTGTGAAGAAGATCCAGAGTGCCATTCTTCAGCCAAGAGAGCCAGGGTGTGTGCAACTTTTACTGACAGTCAGGAAATTTCCATTGTGGAATTTGTAAAGCAACACCCAGAAACTGTATGACAAGGAACATCCACGTTTCCACGACAGGACCAGAAGAGAGGCTCTCTGGGCAGAAATATCTGCAGAACTCAAGCTCCAGCCATTTGATGTGAGACGTTGGTTCGAGTCCCAGCGAACGTGTTATGGCAAGCTGTCTAAGCTCCAATCTGGCCAAGCCCCAGGGAGATGACCAAGAGACAGTCCTGGGTCTACCAACAGATGGGTTTTCTTAAAACCCACATCAGAAGAAAGGGGGCCAACAGAAGTTCAGGTTTTGAGGCCAGTCCAAATACCAGCAGGCAGGACGAATCACGTGGGTCAACTACTGACACAGAACACCTTGAGTCCAGTGTCCTGAGGGAGAGGAGTCAGCCCGTCATTACATCTACACCCGTTTCAACAACAGACTCCAAGATTCTCGAACACTTTGAGCAGATGAGGACACTAATCTTAGGTTTTCTGCATCAGAAGTCAGACAGGCAGCCCTTCTTCGACTACGTGGCATCAGAGGCCGAAAAGATGACTCAAGAAGAATTTGAAGAATTAAAGGGCAAGATATTTAGAGACATTGAAACCATTAAGAGCAACCGTAGACATCAGCCATTGCCCAGAAGATCAGCCACTGTTACCACGGAGTCCCAGAGGGTTGGCCTACTGCCAACAACCACTCAACAGGCGTCTAGTTCCACTCACGCAGCAGCTGGCAGCAGTTTTGTGTAATATACACCAAGCCCCATTGGCTTCAGCAACCCTACATCTGTCCTAACTCTACAGGATGAAGGGAGCAGACACAACCTGAGTGGACCATTAAGCCAGCAACCTGATCTGACATCAACACAGATCGTCGAGCAGCTCAGCAGCAGCAACCGCAGCAGCAGCTCTTTACTATCACCACTTCAGCACCACCTCAACAGCAGCAGCAGCCTCATCAGTAGCCATCCAGTCAGGGCGGGTCTTTGACCTGCCAGGCCCTTTTCAGGGCCACCAATTCTTCCAAAAACAATTATTCAGCTGCAAGTTATTCCAATTCCCCTCCCAAAACAAAAAAGTTCAGTACAAATACTTTTCACAAAAAAACAAAAATTAAAGTCCAGCATCCACACCACCCCAAACATGAAATAAATAACCCATGGCACCACACATAACAAAAAGGCCACATAAAAAAAGTTAAAAAAAACTCCCAATATGGCCATTAATCAGCCCATTTTTAGATTAAAATGCATGGGATAGTTTAAAATCTGTAATTGAAAAGTCCAACACTTACACCTTCCCTAGAGTTAAAAAGCATTATCACATACTTACCAACCCACAAACAGACAAACCCAATACCAAACATAACCCACAACTAACAAACCCACTACCAAACCTAACACCCAACTGCCAAAAACAAACCCAATACCAATAACCACCAACCAAGAAACACACAAACCCAAAAGTAAACAGAACCCATGCCAAAGAACTGACAAACTATTTTGCAAACACAATCCCCCATTATTGAAAAGAAAACCAGCTCCATGGTTATATTTTCTACATATTTGTAAATAGAAGTGAAGATTTTAAATTTAAGATTTCCATGAAAACATTTCTGTTACAAATTATTTTCCAACCCAAGAAAAAAAACATTTGGTAAATTAGGATGTGGATTTCAAAATATATACAAAAATAATTCCATTTAGGATATTATGTGTGGCTTTGTGTCTGGCTTTTGTTTTGCATTGGGTTTTTCTGTTTGTTGGGTGGGTAACTTGTGTTTGTCTGTTTGTCAGTCTGTGTAACTTATGTTTGCCATGGGGTTTGTCTGTTTGTCCGTCTGTACAACTTATGTTTGGCATGGGGTTTGTCTGTTTGTCCATCTGTACAACTTATGTTTGGCATGGGGTTTGTCCGTCTGTACAAGTTATGTTTGGCATGGGGTTTGTCTGTTTGTCCATCTGTACAAGTTATGTTTGGCATGGGGTTTGTCTGTTTGTCCATCTGTACAAGTTATGTTTGGCATGGAGTTTGTCTGAAGCAAGCATAGCTCATTTATTGTTTTTGGAATAATTGGTAGTCCTGAAAAGGACTGTTTGTTAGTCCTAAAAAGGACTGTTATAGTTAGTCCTGAAAAGGACTGGTTACTGCAGCAGGACTTATATTCTGCCATCTTGCCAGGCCACTGCTTCCTCATTATTGAAGTAGTCCTTCAGGTAATCCCTCTGTCTCTTGGCTTCTCTAGCAGGGTTTCTGTCTTGGCCACCACCAGCAGCACCACCAATCAATCCACAATCACCAGGCACATCATCATCATCGTCCTCCCCAGGCTGCTGACCACCATGTTGACCTTGATGCTGGCTTCTGAGTATGTTGTGCAGAACCACACAGGTCATGACCACTTCTCTAACTGTTTCTGGGGGTAGTTCAATGGTGGTCCTCATGACTCTGAATCTTGAAACCAGGATGCCAAAAGCGTTCTCAACAACTCTCCTGCCCCTTGATATTCTGTAGTTGGCAATCCTTTCCTCTCTGGTTAACATCCTTCTGCCATAGGGTTTCATGAGCCAGGTCTTCAGGGCAAACGCATCATCTGCCAGGATGAAGTAGGGGACATCTCTACCACCCTGGGTTATAGGAGCTGGGTCAGGGAAGCCTATCCTGCCATCTTCAATCCTCCTCTTCAGCTGAGAGGCATTAAATATCTGGGCATCTGAGCAAGATCCAGCTGTACCCACATCCCCCCATCTGAATTTGTACTGTCCATCTACCAGGGCTAACATCACAATGGAAAAGAACCCCTTGTAGTTGTGGTAGAGGGCTCCAGTGTTCTTGGGTTTCTTCAGGGCCACATGCTTCCCATCCAGGGCTCCCAGGGCATGTGGAACATTCCACCTGATCCTGAATTCCCTCTCCAGTTCTTTCCACTCATCTGGAGTAGTAGGACATTTGAGGTACTCTCTGGTGAACTCATCCTGGATGGCCCTGCAGACCTCTGGTAGAAACTTGGAAATGGTGGATCTGCCAACCCTGAACTGACAGGATAATGATGTGTATGACTCTCCAGTGGCCAGATATCTGATGGTGAGGGCTAACTTCTCCCCAACACTGATTGGAGCTCTGTAGTTGGTGGCCTGCCTGGCTAGACGTGGTTCCAGTCTGGTCTTTATCATTTCAAAGAATTCTGGGGTCATCCTCATGTAGTTGGTGAATCCTGGAATGTCTGTGGCATACAGATCAGCCATAATGTTGTGGTAGCCCCCCCTCTCCTCTCTCTGCAGTAGCCATGGCCTGACCCACATGTTGTGCCTTCTTCTAGGTCTCTGTATGGGTGCTGGTGGTGGTGGTGCTTGCTGTGGTCGACGTAAGAATTGGAAATACATGATTATTTGTAACTGAATAAAAACCAAAAAAGCCCTAAGTTGTTGTTGAAGCTGTCTTCCATTAAAAGGTGGCATCCTGCTGTGTTCCTAGAAAAGCAATGGTGATTAGATCGCGGATTTTATATATATATACCCAGAAAATCCAGCAACTTTTGCAAAACAAGAATCAGCGATCATGGTCTGGGGAAGACTGAGGAGGCCTGAGGACGCCTGAGGATGCTTGGACTTAATCGGGGGTTAGTCGGGGCTTAGTCCCAGGAGGCCTGAGGTGTCCTGGGACCCAGTCGGTTTGTGTACAACAGGATCGTGGTTGAAACCGACCAGAAAACTGGCTTAGTCGGTTCTTAGTCCCAGACCAGTCGGGGACTGTCTGCGGCCGCCTGAGGCGTCCTGAGGCTTCCTGAGGCCGATCTGTACTTAATCCCAGACTTCAATACGAACTCAGTATTCCCGCCCATTTTTGCTTTTTTTCCACCGACTGTCCACGATTAAGGGTCCCAGACAGGATCGGGACTTAGTCCTTTGGTGGAACAGGGGCATAAGCTTTTTATATGTTAGTAGATAGATGAAATATTACGAGATAAATGACGTGATTTAGTTATTACCAATGTGGGCTGTATACATTTTATAATTTCTAAATAAATGTACAACCGTGTACTTCAGATACAGAAGAACAGTAAATCTACATGTCACATCACACATATGGCGTCACTAGTTGCATATATTGTTATAGTGAAATGTGTGTTACCAAGTAGCTATATTACACAAAAACAAATAGCCTAGTCCTGTCTGGGCTAGTATGTCATTCCAACCATGTAATAATAATAATGAACAGAGTTAAAAGTTAGAAAGATGTTAGGTTTACATTGTGGTAATTTAATATAAATATATGGACATCTCAAATAGGGTAGATAAGTCTGACAAACTGGCTGGGAAAACAAAAACTCAGGCACAAAAAGCAGGAAAAAGCTTTTTAGTCATGTGACCTTGAGGAAGGTCAAAGCTTTAGTTTATGCATTTAACACATTGGAGTCAAAGTTACGTGGTTGTCGATAGTATTACAGCTAGAAAACTGAAACTTGAACAATATAATCTACATGAAAAAGTTACTGAAGCACTAAGTTTGTGAACATCATCTGGGTTCAGGATATGGATGTTTTTGGGTGGACAAGAATTTATTTCAAGCAACAAGAGGAGAGAAAAACTGATCAGTACTGATGCAAGGCTGGTAGCCTTGATAAAGGCTTACATGTAAAATGTTTTCTATGGCTTGGTTTCTGCATAACTGAGAACTGATCACTTAAAAGGACGATTTTGAGTGACCTGTGGGCTTTTGTGGTCACATGGTCAGTTACTCTGGACATTTCAAACTGCTGAGGCTCAAATGTAAAATGCTGATGTTATTTGCTATTTAAGTCATACGTGGCTCTCTTGTCAATATTTCACCAAACCTTATTGATATGTTCTAACTTGCTAGAAACTACAATAATCTCTTTCCATTGTGACAAATCAAAAATAACATAAATCTTTTCTCCATAATAGTGATATTCTTTTGGCAGATTTTTCATCCGTAACCACATCTCCACCGTTAAACCATATTGAAATTACCTCAGAAACAATAGGCCGGAGAAGTGTGAATCCAGTTCTAATACTTTGGTGAGGGACAGTATTGGTAAATTTCTTTGTAGCCTGTAATAAAACACCACTGCAAGTATACTTTCAAAACAATTTTTTGGCATTATAAACTGCCCCATGTATGTCTTGAAAATTCATTGTCAAAGCAAGGCCATACAACTTTGCAGAATATGAACAAAGAGACACAAGCTCAGAGTGAATCTGTTTGGTAATTATTTAAAATCAACTGTTGTTTTAGATCGTATATTAGAAATCTTTGAGTCCTAATTAATTTCCACAAGTTCTGCCAATTCTCTGTCAGTTACATTATCTACAGGCCAAATTACACATCAGTACTTTGTTCCACATAACAGATTCTGTACGAATAAAAGCTCCAATAAATACTTGATTTGCTTCCAGTTCTGGATTAATTTCCTCTTATACCCAGCCTTGCCTAGGCTCAGATTTGTACCATCTCAATTTCTTTTTATATATTTATTTGGTTTTTAACGTTGCTTTCAACACTGTACAGGTCATATCACGCCGGGTAATTTTATGGGCAGAAGAAGCCAGTACATACAGTTGGTCAAGGTTCTGTACTGTAAACTGTCGACCAACGGCAAGCAACTACCAGCTTTCCCACTTAGGTCAGGCCAAGATTCAAACTCCAATCTCAGAGGTGGGAGGCAAAAATGTTACCACTCTGCCACAGTGGCCCTGCCATCTCCACTTCAAACATTTACACAAAATATTTGATATTCATAATGCTCTCGTACATGTTAGGTGACATAAGCTCACCAGACAGTCTGTTGTTGCAGTATGGTAATGAAAATACTAGTGTACGGAAAAGCACATCATATAAAGTAAAAGCTTTGTGTCATCTGAAAGTTTTACCCAATGTCAATGAAACTGTAGACTTTAGTATGGGCTGTTATATACCTACAAACATACAACATTGTGTGATGGTTACTCCTTCGTGCCATAAATTGATACACTCCTCAGTTGGGCACAAACTGGGATAAAAACATTGTTGTCTTCGGGAACACCCAAAGAGGAGTAAAGTAACAACTGAAATAATTAAATACATTTCTTGACTCTCTGTATGTGAAGTCCAAGATTTTACTGCCAATTTGAGGCTCTGAGTTGGAGTAGAAATCATATAATCGTCCTATAAAAGCACTGCAAAGGGTTAATTCATTTGACTTCTTTTGATCAAAGACTATTTACAGCTTTTGTTGGTCTCAACACTGATTTAATCCAAAGAAATCCAAATCATTACACAAAATAATTAGAATGCACTCGTACAGTGCAGACCTCTGCTGCGGTTTGGTGGGAGGTACTTCCAAAAAAAAAAAATGATTTTTTAGTTTTGAATATATAATCTGGATCTTTCCAAAAATCAAACACTTCAAACATTTTAGTAATGTCCACTCTTAATTATTTTGAGTAAAGGCGAAGACAAACGAACGCACCCAAAAACATAGCCTCGTTAGCTGGATTAACCAGCACAAATAAGGATTTCATAATCAAGGTGCGATAAGTTAATGGGGGGGGGGGGGGGGGGGGGGGGGGGGCATGTAAGTGCACTTAAACCTAACTTCAACTTACAGTAGTGAAACTTGTAGAAACTTGCTGTATTCCAAGTCTTTGATGTTGAGCAGTTAACACGTTTAGTGTATGATCCCTTGTTTTTCACTGGTATGGTAGTGGGTTCCATTCCACCTCATGACAGCAGATGGTATTCACTAAGGGTCTGTACCTCAGGGATGTAAAATCTTAAATTTAAACTTCAATTTATATTTCAAACAACTGCTTTGTAAATAAACATACTCTGTAATTTAACTGCATTTGTGGTAGTATTCAAAACTATTTTTTACATTTTGCACTCTCTTGTATTTACATGGTAAAGAACTGTCTGACCTGTACATTCTAGTACATTCACTTTCCCAGAACAGCAAATGTCATTGATGAAATCAATCATTACAACAGCCATCCAGTCGGTGCAGGTTTTATGGGCGCAAAACCAGAAATGAGCAGTTTCTTTTCAAATAATGACATTAGTCGGGATATTATGTAGTGTGAATTAGAGGATGGGAAACATACTAGCCTTTACTAAAGGCTCAGACTTAGCAGAAAGTTTGGCAAAGTTTCCCCGGTTTAGATTCTGATCTCTACGATTCCTTACTTCACTTCCGTAATATTTAATTTTTTTTCTTTTTTCTTTTCTTTATTTTTTGGGGGGTGGGGGGCTGAAAATTCTGCCAAAATAAGGAATAACCCATTTCTGAATATTCATACTGAAACACTGATATCATCATTTCGCCTTAGGTCAAAACTACCTTTTACAAATTGCTAAACAGTTTAAGCAGCTACAAAGGAAATGGCTCCATATTTCTTATTATGAGTTTATGATTTATTGGAATATGGTTTTGTTGCATCTTAGAATCTGAATGTACTGAGATTAAGTCAGTAAAGAACTGAGTAAACTTTATTTGATTACATGAAAAGATCTCCAAGTATTGCAACTATCTTTAATACAACACCACAACTGACCTTATGCTTAAATTATAATTGAATAAGATGTTCTCAAGAAACTAAGCAAGGCTTTGCACTGAATAAACCCTTTCAACCTTTTATAAATATTGAGAATAAAATAAAACTTTATTGTAGCTCTGTATTTAGAGTTTCATCTATATGGTTATATTGTTGGGCTTATTAACAAGTAAAAGTTTGTTACTTAGAATTAAGTGTGCTGCCACTTATTTTTATATTTTCTTTAGGGGCCAGTTACACATAGCCAGAGGCGCCATGGATATACCCCACGGTTCCATATATGGTAACTGACAGGGATGCACAAAGGTTGGGGTGGTCATGTAAAAGATTTATGGAACTGCCATGGATCTTCCACAGATCTCCTACAGACCGCTATGGAAGGGTTTGCGGAGGAAAAGATCGTACCAAGGATTGGTCTTATTGCTGTTGTTTTATCTGCAAACCCTTTCCGTGTCAGCCTGTAGCAGATCCGTCAATGTTTTAACGGATATTTTTTACCGCGTAAGCATCAAGGATGTAAGGGATGCCACAAGGACATCCAAGATGGGTATACGGACAATAAGGACAGTCACAGAAGAGCTATGGATGAGATACGGAAGAGCTATGGATATCAATTACAGATAAGATTTCAAGCAGTTTGATTTTTCCATGGCGTACCCACTGTTACAGTCACGGGCAAGCATGGTAGCAATTACCGGTTCCTTTTAAGTTGCAACAGGAAAAGACAAAAAGTTTAACTTAACAAATTTATTTAACAATTAAAAATAACGATTACAGTCAACTGGTATGCTCTCAATAGCACATACAATGATACAACAATGAAACCAATCTGTCCTGGCCACTTTAACTGATAGTAAAGTTTGTCCACTGTTTTCAGCAATCTGTCCTGTGATCTGTCCAATGTCCACTAACACAGATATCCGTATCCTGTGATCCGTTTTCAGTATCTGATAACACAAAATATTCTTATCCTGTGATGATTTCGATATCCAATCACACCAAATGTCTGTATAGAAGTATTCAGAGAGTCTGCACAACTGTACTGTCTGCTTCAAGAAATGGACAATGTCCAAAATGCAATAAATCTACTCTCTGGTAGAACCACAGACGAAAAAGTATCCAAAGTACAGCAAATCTATCCAGACACTGTATCCAGTTCGCTCCAGTAATAGTTCAATCACAAAGTATAAAGTACACCAAAAGTATATAACCAGTTGATAGTACAATGTAGCTCTAAGACACAGCCTTCTATATAGCCAGCGAATAGTATGTTCATCTGTGGCCAGGTGTACAGTGCTTATATACAAGCATGGAAACTTCTAGACAGTTACAGAACTAACTTGAATTTAAGACCTGTTAGCAGATTTACCAAGGAAGTTCTAGAGACTACTGGTAATTGGGTTTCCCCAAATTTACTAATATAATCACTGAGGTTATTAGAAGAATTTCCCCAGTCTATAAATAGATCAGTACTGCATAAAAAATAAAAAGAATCAATAACACAATTACCTTATATGGTAATGTACATAAAGCTTAGATTAAACAATGCACTTATATAGTGCCCATATATGTAACACCCCCTCACCCTCCTTAAAGAAAAAATTTGGAGGCCAAGGGGTTACAAAATTTTACAAAAATATACATATACACAGGCAATAACCTTTCTCAAAGCATATTTATCTAAATACAAACGTAACATTTATATCATGTGTAACGTTTACAAACTTACTAATCACAAGTATACAAATTGTACTTTTAACACAATTTCTGGATAGAGAAATCTGCACAGATGCTCTATATTACTCTTGATAAGTCCTGTTTATACACTGAATTCTTGTCATTAAGAGTGTTTTAATCAACAGCCATGAAAGCTATGGTATACCTCTTTCGAAGTATGGCTTTACCATATTCACTCCACACACATGAGTTGAGTGTATGCTATCACAGTTTCTAATAGTGCAATGGAGAGTTCCTACTCTCTTTGTCACTAGGTATGACCCTAGATCTCTGGCCCGCAATTTGTTCCTTTGGTCCAGGTGATGACACGGAAACCTTGCTTCCTGGATTGAAGACAAGGTTTTGTAATTTCCTATCATAAAGCATCTTCATTTTTGACTGAGAATTTTTCAAATTTTGTTGCACTAGCTCACAAGCCTTTTTCAACTTATCTCTGAACTTTGAGACATAATCTAGCGGATCTCAGTGTTCTCAGACAACCAGTGTTCTTTTAACAGCTTGAGAGGACCATGGACTGAATGACCAAAGACCAACTCAAAGGGACTAAAGCCTAAGGACTCTTGAACTGACTCCCTAACTGCAAACAATAATAAGCTGATACCTTCATCCCAGTCTTTGTCATTGTCTAGACAATATGTCCTAATCATATTTTTCAAAGTAGAATGAAACCTTTCAAGCGCACCTGGTGATTTTGGGTGATAAGCACTAGATTTGATCTGTTTGGCACCGAGTTGAAATACAACCTGTTGAAATAGTCCTGACATAAAATTTGACCCTTGATCTGACTGGATCTCTTTTGGTAAGCTAACTAAAGTAAAGAAATTGACTAAAGCTTTTGAAATTTTTGGTGCAGTTATGCTGGTCAAAGGTATGGCTTCTGGGAATCTGGTTGAGGCACACATAATGGTCAAAAAGTATTGGTTTCTGGATTTAGGTTTTGGCAAGGGGCCTACACAGTCAATTATCACTTTGCCAAATGGTTCCTCAAATGCTGGAATGGGTTTAAGAGGAGCTACAGGAATTTTTTGGTTTGGCTTCCCTACCACTTGACAAATCTGATAAGTCTTGCAGAATTCTGCCACACAGCGCCGAATTTGAGGCCAATAGAAATGTTTGGTCATCTTGTTGTAGGTTTTATTGATGCCTAAATGACCACCCATTGAAGACTCATGAGCCAATTTCAATATCTCACTTTGGTACACTTTTGGCACAACAATCTGGTGTACTACTGACCATTCCTCAGATGCAGGGACATTTGGTGGCCTCCACTTTCACATAAGCACACCATTTCGGACATAATAGCCTACAGGGACCTTATCTAGCTCTACGGGTGGCAAGACCAATTTGAACAAAGGAGCTAACACGGGGTCATTTTCCTGCTCTGAAATCAATTTTGAATTTGAAAGTTATACATCTGGACCATCAATTGTGTCTTGCTTTTCAGAATCTACCCTAGCCTTGGGGTTAGTATCATTAGAATTTTGCATATCAGGGTCATAGTTGTTTAAGAATGTATCCGACAAATCAACTAAGACATCTGTAGATTGTTTACAATCTTTTGGTTCTTCTTGGGCTTTCTTAGCCATAGCTTGAGTCACAGCACAGGAGGGAAAAATACTAGGAATAACCTCTTCTAATTCCTCAGTGCTAACCAAAGTGACTGGCTTAGAAGTAACCTTAGGATCAGCAACCATCTTTCCACCTGCTAGATCATTTCCCAACAACAAAGATACCCCTTTAGTGGGTAAAGTGGGCCTGGTAGTACCCACAACAACAGAACCAGTAACTAAGTCTGATACTAAGTTTACCTTATGTAAGGGAACGTTCACACAGCCTCCTTCAATACCTTGAGTAATAACACTCTCACCAGTAGAAGTGCTTACACCCAATGGCAATACACCTTCTGGCAGTAAGGACTGAGTAGCCCCAGTGTCTCTCAGTATCTTAATGGAAACCAGACTGGAACTACTTTCTAAGGATACAAAACCCTCAGATACAAAAGGTTTGAACTCTTCCCTAATGATCTCAGACTTGTCAAAACCAATACTAGATTCTGCCCTATTGGGATTTGAATGCCAGTTAGATTTGCTTGACACAAAGGCATTGGGCGTTGCCTCCTCTCTCCTTTTCTTTAAGAGCCAACAGTCAGACATAACATGCCCAGGTTTTTTACAATAATGGCATACAGGAGCAAAGGATCTGTGTTTCCTATCCTTACTCATACTCTGATTTGAGGTTTGACCCTTATCTGAACTCTTTTTTGGAGCTACATTTTCATATTTCTTTCCTACTTCAGACTTCTTAGTAGAACCAAAGGATCTGCTCTTGTTAAAAGTGGACTTGTGAGTCAGCGCATAATCATCAGCATAAGCTGCTGCTTTTGCCAAATTCTCAATTTTCTGTTCACCTAGATAGGTTTTAATGCCATCATGAACAAACCTTTTGAACTCTTCAACCAAAATAGCTTGCCTAAGTTTTTCAAAGTCTGTATCTACTTCCCTAGAATTACACCATCTGTCAAAGTACACGTCTTTCTCATGGGCAAATTCAACATGAGTTTGACTTTCTTGATTATGATAATTTCTGAATTTTTGATGATAAGCTTCTGGTACCAACTCATATGCTTTCAAAATAGCACTTTTGACACAGTTATAGTCTACACATTCAGAAATTGGTAAACCTGTATATGCCTCCTGGGCTTATCCCTTCAAAACACTTTGTAGCAATAAAGGCCATTGGTCTGTGGCCCATCTCAAATTTTGAGCAACTCTCTCAAAGTGCTGAAAGTACTTATCAACTTCCGACTCATTAAAAGATGGTACCAGTCGCACATTTTTACCCAAATCAAATTTGGTAGCAATGGACTCTTCATTGGCAATTCGACCAGCATTGAGTTCTAAGGCTCTCATTTCTCTTTCATGCTTAAGCGCAAGATCTTTTTCATATTTTTGAGCTTCAAGCTCTTCTTTTCTTTGTTGAGCTTCAAGCTCTTTGTTTCGCTTTTGAACTTCGAGCTCATCCTTTCGAGCTTCAAGCTCTTTAAGTCTTAACTCTCTTTCAATTTCTAATCGCCTTAGATCAAATTGCCCAGAAGGTTCCATTGGTAGAGGTTTATACACTTCCAAATAACTATCAGGTAAAACAACTTCATCAACCAACTGTTCAACAATAAGCCTTTTAAGCTCATGCTCACGTGTTGACCTTTTCACCTCTAGCTGTAACTCTTGTGCTACTTGCATTAACATATCTTTTTTTAAAGTTTCTAGAACTTCTATAGATGGTGACTGTACAAACTCTTTAGTACTAGCATTTTGACCACTGTTGACTGTAACAAATTGTCAAATCCAATTAATTTTCAAAATATTAATTGAATGGTTGAATTAAATGGTTGATCAAATGGTTTGATCAAATGGTTGGATCAAATGGCAAATGGTTAGATCCCGGACAAGCCCCCAATTTTCCTGTTACGGTCACAGGCAAGTGCAGTAGCAATTACTGGTTGCTTTTAAGTTGCAACAGGAAAAGACAAAAAGTTTAACTTAACAAATTTATTCAACAATTGAAAATAACGATTACAGTCAACTGGTATGCTCTCAATAGCACATACATTGATACAACAATGAAACCAATCTGACCTGGCCACTGTAACTGACAGTTACGTTTGTCCACTGTTTTCAGTAATCTGTCCTGTGATCCATCCGATGTCCACTAATACAGATATCCGTATCCTGTGATCCGTTTTCAGTATCTGATAACACAAAATATTCTTATCCTGTGATGATTTCGATATCCAATCATACCAAATGTCTGTATAGAAATATTTAGAGAGTCTACACAACTGTACTGTTCACTTCAAGATATGGACAATGTCCAAAATGCAATAAATCCACTCTGGTAGAACCACACACTGTGTGCAAACAAAAAAGTATCCAAAGTACAGCAAATCTATCCAGACACTGTATCCAGTTCGCTCCAGTAATAGTTCAATCACAAAGTATGCAGTACATAAAGAGTATATATCCAGTTGATAGTACAATGTAGCTCTAAGATACAGCCTTCTATATAGCCAGCGAATACTATGTTCATCTGTGGCCAGGTGTACAGTGCTTATATACAAGCATGGAAACTTCTAGACAGTTACTAACTTGAATTTAAGACTTGTCACCAGATTCACCAAGGAAGTTCTAGAGACTACTGGTAATTGGGTTTCCCCAAATTTACTAATATAATCATTGAGGTTATTAGAAGAATTTTACCAGTCTACAAATAGATCAGTACTGCATAACACATAAAAAGAATCAATAACATAATTTCCTTATATGGCAATACATAGACATAAAGCTTAGATTAAACAATGCACTTATATAGTGCCCATATATGTAACACCACGGAGACATGGCATCCGTGGCGGAAGCCACAAGGACATTACAGACGTTACGGATGGTCGTATGGGCGGAAAAGATGATCTGTAAATCACTCAACATTTTCCAAATAAGTAATCCTGCGCTATCCGGTGGTACATCCGGCCATGTGTAACTGGCATCTTAAGAAAGAGTTCAGTTTTTGGTATTTAGAGAGACAAATCTGATTTGACCCACAAACTAAAAACTTGAGCTGATACAGCAACGATATGATTTGTCTGAACAGTTTACATATTCTCTCAGTCTATCAATGTTAATCTGTAAATGTTGTAAACCGTCTTAGTTTTGAGAGTTTCGAGCCATTCTGGACATGGTTATGAATATGTTGAAATTTTAAATTATGAACTGATGGAATTTGACAAATGTCGCTGTTTTAAAGAAATCATAGGCACATCTCAGATACTTTATGTTACCTCATTACTACGTCATTGTCATGTTTTAGACCTTCAAATTACGTGTTGATATGTTCTGACATATGTTAGACTTACTTGAATTTATATTGTCATAGTAGTGTTTTACTATTCTGCCATAATTATGTAACACTTCCTTCTGCTCTGCCTACACAAATGTGTCTCCTGTTAAACGGAAATATATTGACTTCAATGGAGAAATGATTGATTTTTTCTTCAATAATTCAGTAGATATGTGATTGATACTTCAGAGTCAGTTTTATATATAATTATATCGGCTCACTTTGTGAAACAATTAATGAGTATTTTTAAAGAGTACTTTCCTCATAAGGTATCAGCATAACTTAATACTCCAACTATTTTAACAAATCACTCAGTATCTTAGGTATATGCCTAAGTGCTTTTACAAATGACAGAATACTGTGAATGCTAAAATAAAAGTCTCAATGTTTTAGCTGAATAATAAAAAGAAAAATATTTTGATTGAGTACTGTCGTAAATACCCGAGCACTTAACAGACTTTGTATGTAGGCATTTTTCATGTATCAGCGAGTAATGTTAGTACTTTTAAAACAAAGTACTCTGATTACAATTAAATAGAACATTCCGTATAGATAGAAATAACTACTTCAACAGATCACTCAGTATGTATTAATTAATTGAATAGAAAGCTAAATATTGAAGCAGTTGAACACTCTAAAAGGTACTTTCTTGATGTACTTTTTTAAAAACAATATCACATGATTTTATATGTTTTTATGAATGATTGAGTACTTTCCGTACTTTGTAACCGATAGTTGTGTCTGAATCTTTTGGCAAAGTAGGTTCATCATTGAGTGTCTTGTTTCACGATGGGGTCAATGGACTGCTATGTCATCCATGTGTCATCTGGTGCAGGAATATTTTCTATTGAGTCAGATATACATGCAAATACATGCAAAATACAATACAGAACTATATTGCATTGTAACATCACAGCTTCAAATAGTAAAAGTATTTGAGTTTTATTTTTATAGCTGTCTAGAAAAGAGATATAATAAGAAGAGATTTGTTTATCAACAGATTAAGAGAAAGACGGTTAAGTTGGCTATTTCACATTAAATCTCTACCCCTCTCCAGATTCCAATTGCAAAATTTGGTGGATCTTGGCTATCAAATAGTGTCCCATAGCTCCACAATTAAAAATTGGGGTTAATGCCCCTGTTCTACCAAAGGATTAAGCCCCGATTGATCCTGGGAACCTTAATCCTTGAGAGTCTCTGAAAAAAGCTGAAAAATGGGCGGGAAAATGGAATCTTGATCCAGGTGTGGGATCAAGCACAGATCGTCCTCAGGAAGCCTTGGGAAGCGTAAAACATCCTCAGACAAGGCAGGATCGTTCTCCGACTATGAGGTGATTAAACCATGTTTGTGATTGGTTTCAACCCCCGATCCTGTCAGGGATATACTGACTGGGTCTCAAACTGGTCTGAGGCTTCCTCAGGCCTGCTGGGACTAATAACAGATTTCTTAAGACAGCAATGGGCGATTTTTGTTAAGGTCTCAGACTAAGTCCAGGCCTCCTGGGACTAAGAGTCCTGGGCTTAAGAGTCGCAGGATGCCTCTGACAACATAGGATTGTGTAAATTTGGGGCTGAGGAGGCCTCAGGAAGCCTGAGAGTGGGGAATTTGTGGGTAGGGGCGAAAGTGGATTGGTTACAGTCGTGAAAAATATCCAAACAGACTCAAACAGACTTTCCAGCACTCTGAATCCGATCCCCCCAAACCCTTAACTGGGAGGCTTAGTCTTGTGGTGAAACGGGCATTATGACCAATATGGTAGGTTCTTGATAGGTCTCTTGACAAGTTCTTCATACTACTGATCGATATATAAACCAAAAGATCGCATACAAAATCCTGAGAACGCCTATGCAATCAATAGAAACAGGTCTACAAATGAAAACGAGGGTTTTCCCAAAGTAAAGATTGAAAAAAAATCACTATGAAATGTCCTTGCAATAGTTAATTATAAGCAGTTCACCCTGCTGTTTGAAGATAAAAAATTCAGCGGAATACTTATTGTCATTCATTGCAGATGCAAACTGGAAAACTCAAGGGCGGATCCAGCTTTTAAGTAAGGAGGGGGGTTCACATCAGACATACCATAACTAGGGGGGTCGGGGGCATGCCCCCCCGGGAAAAAAATTAATTTTTAGTAAAAATATAGTGCATTTCCAAAAGCATAAAAGTAGTCTTAATCCACTGGTGGATTTACAATTTTGCTGGTACAAAAAAATAATGTGATTGTGTTTTCAGATCCTCCCTATTGGTTCCCAAAAACTTTCCCATCAGTTCCCGACTACTCCTGAATGGGTTACGAACCTTGCGAAGTCCTACATGATTACTAGACTAGGATCCACTTACGATAGAGAAGATTATCATTTTATGAATGTTAAAATAACTTTAAGATAGGTTTACGATTGGCTTCCCAAATGCAATATACCATAAAGATCAACATGATAAATTTCAAACTGCTTGAATTAATCAGGGATCTTCATGACTCAATTCCGAATGCTCCCGAACATTCCCGATTCTTGATGCCAGTCCCAGGTCAGCCTTGAAAGTTCCAATCCTGATTCGCAAAACTCCAAGACAATTATCATCATGAGGAGGTATATTTACCATCCAGTCAGCAATGTGGAACAGCTCTCTTAGAGACTCCACCAAGTTCAAAAAACCGCAAGGAGTTGCATTAGGTTAAAGAACAATTCTGATTGAGACAATGCAATACAGTACACCCTATAGGCTGCTTGTCTAAGTAATTTGGCACATTACTTAAATCAGCAAAAATAATGTGGAAAAACAAATTCAATTTGTAGCCATTCAGGTTCACTGATACAAGTATGCCTTTGATTATACACATTCATGATAATACGAGCTGATATAAAGCCATTTTTATTGTGACGAATTCTGAAACTTCTGTCGGATTGATAGGTTTCGTCAGTATATATCATTACTGTGATTTCCAGACCTGCAAGAAACGGTCCGGTATTGGCCACCATTTTTAGCGTTTAAAATTATACTTAAAAACTAGAGAAAAAATATCATTTATCTCCAGTCAATGTATATGGTGTCACATTTTGGTATTATGCTCTCATTTTATTGGATAATGTTATCTAATAATAATTGAATAAAATTGTTTGTAAAAAAATCTGCACAAGTTTAAGTGTTGTACATGTCCTATTATTGTAAGAAAATACCTTTATACCTTTAAATTAATTGTCAAATAAAATACTATTTTATTAGTAATATTTCATAAGTCAACTTACATTTCAAGTTATATGTTAAAAATCTAATTCAAACAGAAGACAAATATATATAGATATGAATAATCAAGTAAACTTAAAAATGATCCTGAAACTTCCTGATTCACAGCAATCAGACGGCGGACACTTTGAAAAAAACTGTATGACAGCCAGACTTGGTGAAGGTCACTATAAGATATCCCAGTCCTTTTTTTATTAAAGTGGACTGGTGCCTTGTCTAATATCACAGTGAACTACTTTAAACATAACAGATTTACAGATTTTTCTCATTTGTGGGCAGAATTAACAAGGCAGAAAGGGGTTTTGGTCTACTAGTGTAAGCTGCAAAGCCACAGAGACATGAGTAGTACACTGAAGTGGTCACCCATCCCAGTACTAACGTAGCCCATTGAACAGAACAGCACGATCATGCTACACCACAATTCATTAAAGTCCAGAGACAAAAAAAAAATAAATTAAAAAAAACTGAAAAAAAGGTGATCTCTTGAAGCGCGAGCCTCGATACAGGTTGTGCTTAAAAAGTTTTTCAGTTGTGTGATCGCTTAACAGATCACTTGAATCTGAACTTGTTTTGGCCATTTTGGTTTGATACACCCCTTCATATATTTCTAATTGGCTTTTTGAAAAAAAGCTATTTTTATCAAAACAGTCTGGCATAATGATAGAGACAATTGTTACATTTACTGCCCTTTATATTGAATTAACATGATTTTTACTTACCCAAAGTATTTTATGTTTAATCCAAATCCAAGAATCCTAAATCTTCCTTTCCGAAAGTTTCTCCCTACATTTTCAAAACCTGTGTAAACATAAAATCAAAATGTCATTTGAAAGAATTAGTCAGCAAATATACTTCCCAGACGAAACAGAAAATAGTGATAAAACATTTTTATTTAATCATTTGTCTAAAATAACTTTTTTACCATGCTGGTAATTTAGTAATTTCTTGTTTTTATTATTATTTTTTTATATAATTACAGACATAATTACAAATCCAGTAGCTTCAACTCAATCAACATAATTTCCTATAATTTCACTTAATAACAACCTTTCAACAACATTTACAACTTTTTATGTAATTCATCAAATCTATGACCAGTGAGTCACTCAATAATTAAGAAAAAAATTCTTTCAACAAACAACTTTCCTTTCTTTTGTGGTGTGAACTTTGTTACTGTATATTCAACAGAATTATCAGATAATTTTTATTTCCTTCAAAACGTTTATATATTTTTGTGGGCCAGGCCAGAATACTGTAATTGATGTTTATTTGGATAAGTTATCACAAGGTTATTAGAAAAATATAAGTAAAGCATTTGTTCTACATATTATTACACTGATTTGATATTAATACTAGCCTTCCCGGAGGCGTGTATTTGTTGAAATATTATTAACATTTCTCTGGTTTAATTCTAACACAGTTTAACTGGCAGACAAAGTAGATTTGTGTGTGTGTGTTTGCTGGATGGGGGGATATTTTGCACAATAAAATCAATATAATCGTTGAAAACAATTTTTATAATTTTATCACAATGAACAGACAGAGAGAATCATGATACTTCTAACACGGCAGAAAGTATTGCATAACACAGGTCAACTGTTCATACTGTATCGGTAACAGATCACTAAATTATCAGGAAAGTCTAGATATATTTACACATAAATCAGTCTTGTTTTGAATTTTTGCCAAGTCAGTTTTCAAGACCTTTTTTGTGCCTACGACCTGTCTTGGCTGTAAATTTAATTTCAAAAATTTTGGTACATGTTAAAAGTTTTTTTACAAATAAAATTTTAGGTATATTTTTATTCATTTACAGCCTGTATCAAGGCTACCTGTAAGCTTGAGTCAAGATTAATCCTGTGTGTGGTGTTTTATCAATAAACAAATGTTTGTGTTTTTGAAAAGTTTTTATAATGAGTTTGCCACTCTTAATGTTTTTCATATAAACAGTTCTAACAGCTGTGAAAAAATGCAGGAAATATATAGTGTAAGAATATGTTAATTCTACCATACAGCTCATATATGAGGCTTGTAAAAAGATTTTCTTCTCTCGAAATAGAAGCTTCCGCAACGTCAATCAAAATCTTTTGAGGTTTTTCATATAACTGGGGTAGGATTGTTAGAAACTCAGGTCGCCCTCCTTGAAGTCTTACAATTGACCCCTGAGTGATTTGCCAACTTGGAACAAAGTTCAAATCTCAGACAAATATTAGAGACGAATACATGCTCAGATTTAAGACTTGAGACATTAGACGAATGTGGCTACAGGTGATGTACTCAATTATTGAAAATGAAAGTAAATATTGCTTCCATAATTAAAGAGATTCTATGAGCATCAATTTATATTTTATTATAGAAATATCTGAACTTTTTTTGGAGGACCCACGTCTAAATGCTAGCATGTGATGGCCTAGGGGTGGTCATTCCTATTTTCCTCGTGAAATACTTCATTGAAATCAAGTGATTGATTAATCAGCGTTTATTGAGAATTACAGTTCATTAAACCAAATACAATGGTGAAAAAAGTGAAAGTCATGGCCATTTAAAATCAGATCAATAATTGTTTTGCTAGGGGGATTCAAACGGACGGACAGACAGACTTTGGCATGGAGTTATAAAGGTAACAGCTTTATATTATAAGTCTTATCATAATATGCAGAGACCAGTAGTTTTGTTTTCTCAAAAAGTAGCTATATATCAAAAGAAAACCCTCAGAATCCATCGACATTTAGTAATTTTATCCACATGTGTACAGTCACTTCCTTTTACTAGAATATTGATAAGTAGAATCCACATTAACTGGAAGAAAATATCACACCTGTTTTTTTTTTGAGATTTTGCTCTATGAAGTTTACATCATTTTTGTATGTTTTTTCCACAGAAAAACTGATATTCTGAAACCATGTAAACCATTCTGCTTTCCAAGCAAAAATCACTATTACCCCAGAGAAAATGTAAAAATGAAATTATCAGATAAAGAGTTACTTCTTCAACTCATTGATTTCTCAGTCTGTTTTACAAACACACAGATTTGCAGCCTCTGAGATAATCTTATCTCCTCAATCCTTGTCATTGTATCACATAATAATGAAGAGATGGAAAGGTCAGTGCTTGAGATTCAAGCTGAGTAAACACTGATACTGTAAAACTGGGAAATTCTGGCCACTTTGTATGCATTTGTACGTCAAATACAGTAATTTCTATAATAGAAGCCCTCTCTATGATGACGCCCCAACATTTAGTTAACAATTTTCATGACCAAGACTCAGAAAGTAAAACAGACAGTCATCAGTATGTGAAAACCCCACAAAGAGATTGCCTTTTAATAGTATTGGTATATATTTTATATTTTTACATGCAGAGCAATACCCCCTTTATTACATGAGTCAAATCACCCATCTCACCCCTTCTGCAAAAGTACTGCCCGAGCTTTAGTGACTTTGACCTAAGTGAAAGACAGGGTCTCAAGGATGATCCTTTATCAGCATTCCTGAAAATCCAATAAAAGTGGTCTGCCATTAAGTGTTCATCCAAGTCACTGTTTTTCTCTTCTCTACCTAACATCAATCTCAGGTCCTTTGTGTTAGTACCAGTAGACGTTTCTGAAAATTCAGGATTTTTTGGTATCCTGAATATGATCTTAATCTTTCCTAAAATGTAATTATTCTACCCAAATAAATAACTTTATGAGAAGTAAAATTCATTGACAATGCATTTAAAGTGGGGCCTTTTGAAAATGAAGGATTATTTGTTTCTAGACTAACATCTAGATGTTTCACAAAATATACTTATTTCTTCCTTTGATCAGCCACTACAAAATTTGAAGATAAAAATTACTCTAGATGTCACAGATAAATTAGATATATTTCACCAACTAAGATGTGAAATAATGATAAATTATTTGCATTTCTAACCTGTTCGGGGAACCTTTTTCATACATTAGAGATTAAGTGCTATACATCCTTGATTATATCAGGTACGATTTTAGAGCTAGCCTTTAAAGTTTAGCCAATTTACATTTCAGCAAAGCTCCACCAGTTTACTGTATATCCATAGATTTTCTCATCCATTGAGATTAAGCGTTATGACACCCTGATTAGACTATATTTCATAGTGTAGCTAGCCTAAATGCTGCTTATCATAGTAATTTGGCAGACGCCTCAATTCAGCACAAACAGGCAAGTAAATAATGTCAAATTTTATCCAATCAGAATCATCGATATAAAAATTATTGTAAGCTGTTTGCTAATTGGTCAACCGTATTATTGCATTATCGCTCCTTAAAACACTCATATTTTCAGTAATAATGTTAATTGAAGTTATTCATACGTATACGAGTCATAGACACTGTTCCCGAAATAAAATTCATTTGAAATGATATCTTTTGTCAGAAAAGGGGGCAAAAGATTGGTGGTTTACTGTAAATCCCTGCATTGCTCTCATATCAGCCAATCCATTGGAACAACTCACACCTCAACAAGAGACCCTGATATGCTGCCAATATTCAGACTGCTATAGATTGACATACTTGTATACAATTTTTGAGCTTTTTGCACAAACTTATCTCACAGACCATCTGATGAGTCGGATGCCCTCGTTTTGACATCTCGCAACAAATCATGTGATAGTTCTTTCTGGTCAGTCTTATTTATTATATATGAATGTGGAGCTAGATTCGTGAAGGATCTTGAGCCTCAAATCTGAGATGATTTTACTCAAACCTCATGGCCAGTCTCACAGTAGATACACACCTATAGCATCAGTTTTACTACAGAAGAGTATCAGAAATACGGCAGAAAATGATACTCTAAATACACAGAGAAGAAACAGTAACCTTAGAAATAGATAACTTACCAGGAGTTACAGAAACTTACAGAATATTGGGGAAAGGCGGTGGAAGAACTGCAGAAACGATACAACAACCTACAGTTACAGACAGTTACTTGATGTGATCTTGATAACATATTTGTTAGGGTGTAATCTTAAAGAGTATAAAATCATTGTATGTTCCAAAACTGCAGAAATGCTACAGTATACCAATTTTACAGGCAGAAGTCAGGCAGTATACGCAGGGAATGATGAGAAATACAAAACTTCTATAAACAGAGACAATACCTGCCTCTGTTGTGTGATCAGGGTATATGATTTGTCCAAGAAATGATATTTTAGATTAAGATGGAATTTATTAAATATCTTTGGCTTCAATATTAGACGGTGATTCTTTCTCACTTTATGACAGTTCTCCTTAAATAATATGAGAAATCGTGGCTTTGATTTATACATTTGAGAAAAAACTGTTTACATTTGGAACTGGAGTCTCAAAAGCTCGATACTCTCAAAAACAATTTGAATCCAATATAACAATGTTATTTTTCTCGATTGCTTGTTGATCCTACAGCATTTGAACTGGCAGATAAACTCTTAGCTATAATTACCCTCGACATTGTTTTATCTCTGTGCTAAGAATGCTCCCTGTGAGTCAGCATTTAAATACATGTGAAAAACAAAGTCTCAGATTTGAGACAAAAATCATACGTAGTAAATATAAACCATATTTGTGTGTCAAATGTTTGAAATCTTATCTGATCTAATCAGATAACTTCTACTGTATAATTCCCAAATAGTGACACTATCTAAGACTTCTTTTAATAAGATCCAAATATACTTGAAAATTAAATTTAAAAACAGAAAAGTTATACAGACTGCGCATGGGTTGGGATTCAGCATTTGTAAAACTTTCCTAGCTCATTCCCCCTAAAAAGGACCAAAAATATGTCTAATTCTTGTTGCCAACACGATAAGCCTAGCTGGGTTGCAGTGAAAATCTGATTTAGATTTCTTACCCTTGTTTTCACTTAAAACTGTACTTGTTAGACAACAGGAAACATTTTCATTTTATTTCATCTCAAAAAGAGGAAACATTAGCAAAGCTGCATTTCAGTCTGACAATTACTCTTTTTGAGAGAAACAAAAACTTTGCCATCATGGGATCCTTGCATCAGACTCAAATGTGTAAAACTTATATCTTTTTCAAACATGTGCAGAAATACTTGGTTTTCTTAAAGCACTCGTATATGTTAGGAGATGTTATGATCTGTCGGAGCAGTACTTACAGAGAAGTACAGTACAGTAAAAGCCAGTGTATGTAAAATTACATAATGTTAACTGAACGTTTATATGTAAACAGAAATTTGTCCAAAATTTAAAGACACTGGAGCCTTTAGCAAGGCTACCATCATGGGTACGACCGTCTGAAATCTGAAAGTCAATGCAATTCTGCAACAGAAAAGACAAGCAATGGAAAGGGAACTCATTGGTTATTACTAGACTATCCCAGAATCCAGTGTTTGAATAGTTGCCTCCCCACTTTTAGGTTGTAGTTTTAAACCTTGGTATCAACTAGCCGTCCTAATATGACTCATAGAGTGTGTTAAAAGTGACGTTATAAACCTAATCACTCAATGAATCAATTCAATAATTCACAATTAAATTAGGTAATGCAGGTGTTCCACTGGAGCCGACCTGTAACTGACTCTACGACTCTAGGGTCGGTGGTGAAAGTCGTAGGATCGTAGAAAAAAAGGCACGAAAATTATATGTCGGTTAAGAAATTCCCGACAGGACAGTACAGTTACAGACAGGAAGACTACCCCGACAAGACGTAGGGTCGGGGACATTTATTGCACGGCCAGTCGTAGAAGTTCTATGACAAGCCCTAAACCCCTAACAGACAAGTCGGATCAGAAACAGACAAGCCGTAAAGACAAACAGGCAAGCCAGGAGTATGTTCCCGACCCTTGCTGACAGGACTGACTGATTTTGTGGGTCAGTATCTATAGTCTGGATCCAGAATCGGGATCCACATTACACTATATAAACCCCTGTCACTAGGGATGTGCCACTCATTTCATACTTCAAAGATGCCAGCAACACACCAAGAGCAACTGCTTGATAACTTGAGGGTCCTTTTTTTATTGAGTTTAATATGTTATTATACATCATGATTTCAAGACAGAAGATAGCAGAACCAAGCACCTGCCCAGCCAGTGCCACCACCCCCACTACCCAGAAGGAGAAGGAAGCCACAGAATCCATGGGTCATGCCCTGAAGGGATGCTACAAAACACTCTTGGACGAGCTAATCACTACTGACATACCAGGCCACAGAAACCTCACCAGGATGGAACCAGCATTTTTTATTTGATTGAAGAAAGAATTATCCCCCATCTCAGGAAGTCAACCACCAACTTCAGGAAGCCACTAGAAGTCGGGTTGAAACTGGCAGTTAATTTGAGACACTTATCCACAGGGGAAAGCTACACATCACTGCAATACCAATAGAGGGTTGGAAGAACGACTATCTGCAAATTTTCCCCCAGGTCTGCAAAGCCATTTTGAAATAATTTCAACAGGAATATTTGATGTGTCCCACAGATCCTGAAGACTGGAAGAAAATTGAAGAAAGATTTAGAAACAGATGGAATGTCCCCCATGCAGTCGGTGCACTAGATGGAAAACACATTGCTATAAAGAAGCCCAAGAAGTCAGGCAGTAAATATTTCAACTACAAGGTCTACTTCTCCCTGGTACTTTTGGCTTTAGTCGATGCAGATTACAAGTTCCTGTGGGTCAACATGGGGGCCAGTGGGTCATCATCTGATGCATAGATATTCAAATGAGGCAAACTGAAAAGGAGAATTGAGAACAGAACCTTGGGACTACCACCACCTGAAACACTTGGACCTGGGGGGCCAGATCTACACTACTTCCAGGGGCCAGATCTACACTACTTCCTGCTGGGAGACGATGCCTTTGCCCTGATGCCATAGCTGGTCAAGCCTTACAGTAGATGACAACTGACCAGAGAAGAGACTACTAGCCAACTACAGGATATCCAGGGGGAGGAGGGTGGTCAAGAACTCATTTGGTATACTTGTCAAGAGATTCCGTGTGCGGTTGACCTCCATGGAACAGAGGCCAAAAGTTGTGAGAGACATTGTGTTAACATGTGTGGTACTACATAACATGTTGAGACGCCATCAGGGGGGAGCAGACAGACCAACCACACCAGCTGACGACATACAACCACCACAGGCAGACCAGGGGGAACAGGGACCTAATGAGAACTTTAGAAACCCATCGAGGGAGGCCAAACATCAATGACACCTCCTGAAAGACTACTTCAATCACCTTGGGGCACTGGCTGGGCAGGAGGACAGAGTTTAAGAATATTGGGGGGGGGGAGAACATGCTGTCATCTATCAGTCACTTTCAGGACTACCTAACTAATCCAAAAACTTATATTTAGCAAAGTGTTAACCAAGAAATAACGCAATTTTTTAAAGAATTTAAAGCCAAATCAATTTCACCCAATAAAATCCCCATCACAAAAACAAATCCCTCCCAAATTCATTTCACAAAATTAAATTTTAACTCATACAGATTCAAACCCAGGTCCTCAATTTACAAAGCTCTCATCACACACCAACATGACCTGGGTTTATTGTAAAAAAATAACCTGACAAATAGTAAAAAAAATTACCCCATTTTCCAAATGAACTCAGGCCACCAAATACCACAAATAAAAACAAATTTTGAAGATAAATTTTGTCCCCAAAATTAAAAAAAAACAAAATCGTACAAGGGGACAGTCCCAGTTTAACATTTTTAGTCAGTCCGTCAGTCTGTCATTCACCCAACTGTCAGTCATATGTTTGAATGTTTTGTTATGTTTCACAGTCTGTTTGTCTGTCAGTCCCTCTACACATTCAAAACAATTTACTTGTGTGGTTGTTGGGTTTCATATCAATTTTTTTTTTGTTTTTGGTGGGAGGGACTCATGTTTGACATTTCACCAACTCTCCCGACAGGCCGGGAAACTACAACCCACCCTAACCGACCTTGTAAACATTTGTTCCATTTCTCAAAAATGCAGTTACCGACCGGTCGGCTCCAGTGGAACACCGACATAAGTTTCTCAAATGAACTGGGCCTGTATGCACAAAGATTCTTATTCTTAGAATTAGTCTTATTCTTAGAATTTTTCTTAGAATTGTCATTTTTCTGAGAAAAATTCTAAGAATAAGAATTCTAAGAATGGCTTTTATTCTTAGAATTTTTCTAACAATAAGAAATTGCTATACGTATGCACAAAACTCTTATTCTTGACACCAGAAATGCATCCAAATACAGAAAGTCACTTCTGGGCATGTATTCACAAAAATTCTTACAATTTTTCTTTGAATTACACTTAGTCTAACCTGTACACACATTTCTTTTTAATTCTATTGTTAGAATTATTCTTAGCTAAGAAATGTTTTGTGAATAGGATTTTATTCTAAGAATAAGAAAATTCTTAGCATAGAATTTTTCTTAGACTTAAGTGTAATTCTAAGAAAAAAATCTAAGAATTTTTGTGAATACAGACCCAGGTCACACTTCTTGCTGAATCATAAAAACGAGTACTTACTTTAGCTACTTCTTTAATCTTTTAGTTCAGTTTACACTGCATACGTTAAACTGTTATTTTGCATTAAATACCTTTGGATTATCTCCATCAAAAGTTGTGCAATTTGATCAGAATGTGTTTGTAAAAATTCACATTATGAAAGAATCCACGATGGAGGTTTTGTTAAATGTAAATACAGCATACAGGTTCGTCATTTAAGTTCAAATGTAATTTTCAGTTTTCAAAATCATTACAAATTAGCAAGATATTTTTATCAATAAGTAGACCAACTTTTGTGTTTTAACTACAGAAATCAAAACTTTTTTACTTGAAGAAAATTGAAGAGTTTACTGTGAATGGATAAGTTTAAGAGAAAAGTGAATTGAAAAAAGAGAGATCGTTAAATATCTGTTTTGTGTAAATATATCATTTTATCAAGTCATTTCCTGTTTAGTGTATATTTCAATATTCTTTTATATTTATGTACATATTTTATTTTACAAATTTTCTGTTATCCAAACGATCATCCAGTTCATTTGTATAATAGAGGTTTTCCTGCAGGCAGCTACCTTAATGCACTCAAAATACACTGAAATATATTTTGGGGTGCAGGCTTGCAGTGTCATGGCCAACGGTCAGAGCTGTGACTCACTAGCTAACTGAGCAATATCTACGTTGAGGGTTCACCATTGAGTAAATGACTTATACCTACAAAAGTATTAAATAAAAAGCATTGTGGTAAAGTACATCACTCAACTACTTTTTAATGTTCAGTGTCATGACCAATGTTTAGAGCTGTAGCTCCATAGCTAACTAACTAATAGCTACTTTGACATTTTGTAACCGAGTAAATCGCTTGAATTTAAGTGACTTTTAGGAAGAACTTGGGAAGAAATTCAAAACTAAACAAACTTTTATTTTCATTCTAATTTCATTGGCTTATTGGACTGTTTTTCAAAATGGTGGCTGGGTCTGTAACTTTGGATTGAGGTGAGGGTCACATAAATACCAATGTGTTTCACCATACAATCCATAAAGTCCTTTTGTATTCAGGATTAAAGAGAGACATTTCTGGGATAATTATCTAACAAAAGGGCCTTGTCCAGACTTTATCAGTAGGGACAAATCTTGGGACGGCTCGCCAAATTGTCAGAATAGGAGATAGGGGACATTAATCTGAACAGGATAAGGGACAGGACCCCCCAAGTTACGGTAACGCCAGTGAAGTGTGCTGTTTTTAATTTTTGGAGTGATTCTAGTTGTAACTCAGCACACACCATCAATTGGCATGGGCAGGAAAACTAACAGGTGAACTAAACAGTGTTACAGATACAGAATTACAATTTTAAAAACTGTAGGTTGATTAGCTGTATGTAAACATTGTGATTTCATGTAGAAATTAGGTCATCAGTTGTTACCAGTTGGCTTCTTTACTTTAAGATTTATTTATATGTTGTCCATACATGTATAAATGAAAACAAACACCAAACAAACACTGATTGACGAATAGCAAGTGCAAATAAGGATTTTGTTGATTAAGTTGTAGCCCAGCATTTGTACTTCCTGTTACAAAACAGCAGATGCTTTAAATCAACAGAAACAGGAAGTGAACAGTAAAAACAATCTGTAACCAGTAGGAAGTATTTGTTTTAAATTGGAGTAATTGGGTGTCACGTTAGAATATCCAATTTATATCAAAACAGTATAGATTTTACCAAATCTGTATGTGAAAGATTATTTCAACTATTTTTTACACTGAAATTTTCCATGAAAGTTGATTTTGTCTCAATACGTAGTAAGTATATACTAGTATCTGCTGTATCTATCTCCCCGAAATTGTGCCACGTATAAATATGGTATTTCCTAGAAAATCCAACTGTATTATCATATTACTTCAGTTCTGTGTGTGAAAACCTTTACAAACATACGTTCAAAATTTTGGGTCCTCTTCTGAAACTTTGGGTAATTTAGGTCACTGGAGAAGTGTGAATACCTCATAAGGTGTGAATATAAATTATGGTTACATTTTTGTATGTTTACAGTCTAGCTATTGGGACAATATTCCATGGAGTACCCTCTCACTGATGGAGAGCTGAAGATGGATGACTTGATTAAGTTGTTGTATTCATTATGAAAATGTTCCAAATTACCAATATCCCTTGTTTTGCATCAAAACAGGAAGTGTAGCCAATTACAACTTTCTTTAGTGATTAATCTCCCACAAAAGCTGCCCCAATAGAACCCCCCTTGCCCACCAGTCGACAACCCCTATTGTGTATTGAGATCTTTACACAGATGAGTATTGGCTTGCTTTTTCTATTGAATGACTTGGGATTTATGTCAATTTTTATGTATGGTATATCAAGAAGAAGAACTGAGGGGTGGAGGAAAGCAATGCACACCAGTTGGTCAACATTCTGTACTGAAAACCTTTGAGCATCGGCAACCAACTGACAACTTTTGTGATAGGTTGAAGGACAAGTGTGTCATCCATTTTGGCATTATGGTATCAGATCTTTATTAGACAAGAGCTTTGTAAGAGTTTTCCTTTTGAAAACCTCTAATGTAATCTATATTTAAACCCTGTTTTCAAGAGACAAATATTCCAGCATGACAAGGTCCTTTTGTTGAACTGTGGCTGGCGGTTAACTTCTGTATTCTTGTTTTGCTATATTTGAGAAAGTCCAGGGCAGAATTTGTCGGGTCTACTAATATTTGGTATCCACCACGCTGTACCATCTGTCTTTGTGTGGTGGAATGCCAGGGAACTTTCTAATGTCAAAAGTGCTTGAGGTGCCAGGTTTGACCTATTCATCTTGGGCACTTTGGAGACGTGAGAGATCTGCCAGCATAGCAAGTTTTATAGAGGATGGTTTGTCTGCTTTGAAATAAGAGTGGGTCACATCCTAGGGCTGAGCCCAGTTTATAGTCCTCTTCTTCTGTTGCTGGATCGGGAATGGAAAGAAATTTTCTAACCTTTTGGAGTAGTTCTCTGAAGGGAAGGTTAGGAGGGGCCGCTTGTTCCCCTATGTCAGATGGTGCTTCTGACTTGGTAACCATGAAAGATGAGGCAGAGGTGTCTGTTCCATATTCCTCTTGTCCCATTGCCTAAAAAGGAGATTGAGGCTGTGGTGGTGCAGCAACAGCAGGTTGCTGTGAAAGTCGCGAGGAACGGGCAGAAGTGGGCACCGTGATGCTTGAAGCTACTGCCTGGATTGATTGTGATCTATGGCGGAAGAACTTTTGACCCCAGAAATACCTGTCTTAATTTCGGGGTGTGGTTGTGTCCTTTGACTCTTCTGTCTTAGCAGCATGTGGCAAAGCAGGCACTGGAGTGATTGAGACAATGTGTGGTGCAGATGATGCCGGTGGAGAAGGAGCTGTTTGAGGAGGTGCCATGCGACCAAATATCTGCTCCATTGACTGCTGAAGGAAAGCCTGAAGGTCAGTCTTGAGGTCGATGTACGGGTCAGGAATTAACGGCGGTTGCCGGGTTATCCTGAGTAGATCTGGGAAGTGGAACCGAGATGCTCTTCAGCGGAATAATGCTGGTCACTAGTGCAGTTGAGCCAGAATGTTCCAGTTCCAGGTCAAGTAAAGTGTCATCCACCCGGGAAAGATCTTTGGCGATAAATACTGGTTTATCAGTGTCTTGCTCTTCAAAGAGCCCTTGTGATTTCTAAAAGCGAACTTCTTCGCAAAATTACCTCTAAGATGAGTCCAATGTTCTTCAGATAATGCTGCACATGGATCACACCGATTTACCTCTACCCCTCAGCAAAGTGATCTTGACCTTTACACTTGGCTCTACAGCCGAAACAAAATCCATGAGAGTCAAACTGGGGCATAAAATGTCCACACTTACCCTGTTTCTGGTAAGGAGGAGTCTTAACCATCTTACCACTAGCGTCTATGAATGGTTAGATAACAATTGGCACAAAAATTAGCTGTCTACCCACAGTTAGAAAGCAGTAACAATTCACAACAGTGTAAGTTACAAAACAGCCAACTTGACAAGATGGCTTCCAACAAAAGAATGAGGAAGAGCTCCGGTGGGCATCTGATAGGTTTCCTAGATCACGTTGCCAAGCCAGCAGGTACCCATATACCCGCACTGGCATCATATCACCGGCATTCTAAAATAGTATCACAGACATTGTGTAGGGATAGTGTGCCTTTAATATATTAGTCAAGGGATGACATATCATACAATACTGTGATTAGATCTTAGGAGATCAGAGCAGAATTGAAAGCAGAACATATGTGAAAACATGTAAAAATGTCCCTGGGTGGGTCTTTATGTATCTAAAAGTCTCAATGTAAAAATAACATATCAATGTATTTTCGGGTTAGACATTTGGTGAGTGAAGCAATACAGTTAGCAAGGTACAGGGCAAAAAGTGTCAAAAGGTCCACACAACAGTTCCTTGTGGACATTCCTGTGGACCTTAAGGTGACAAGGATGACATACATAAGTTATACTTACAGTTTGAGGTTGGCCAGACTTTCCATTTCAATGTTAGAAAGCAGAATCTGTGAAAAAAGCATGAGGGACAGTGTAAAGCTATAGGGCTTAAAGTAGGAAAAGGGTAATAAAATTGGCCCTAGTGGCCATTTTTAGAAACCTTAGGGTGACCTTAAAATTGAAGCTACAGACATAAAAGTTTCCACAAACAAAAATTACATGTATAAATCATATCTGTTACAGTTTGAGTCTTACTCAGACTTACCAGTTTTAAATTACAAGGCAAAATATATGAAAAACGCAGAAAAACATCCACTGGGTGAAGTGGTTATGCAAGTCATTCACAGGTCACATTTAAAGCCCTGACTTTTGGCTCATGTAAAAAAACATATTAATATACTCCTAGATTAGATTCTAGTTGTATGTACCAAATACTTTTAGAGTTATAAGGCTTAAAATTGGCAAAAAGTCCATAAATTTCTTTGTTGGGTGATCTTAAAATAAAAGCTACAGATCATAAAGTTTCCACAGTAAAAAATTATGTATTAAGTTATATCTAGTACAGTTTGAGACTCATCAAAATTACCATTTCCAAATTACAGGGCAAAAATGTGTGAAAAACGTAAAACAAAATCCCCAAGTAAGGTGTTTATGGTCCTCAAACAGAATTTTAACTTCAACATAAAGTCTTGATTTTTGGCATATGTAAGAAAGATATATTGTATTCTCAGGTAAAAATTGTAACCAGATAAGCCTCATAGTTTATGACTTACACAGCATCCAGTGGCATAAGGTTAATTTCTGACCATAAAGTGACCATATAGTTTCTTTATTATTGGGAGTTTAAAGTTACCCTAAAATAGGAATCACCTCCTCACCCAAATACATGTTTGTGTGCCAAGTTTGAATGGAATCTGTGAAAGGATTTTTGAGTTATCATGTACACAAGTCCTGCACACACTCGATGGATATGAAACCATTATAGCCCCGATTTTCGCCTGGGTATACAATTAGTCTTGTGAAGCATATTTTTAAATTTAATCACGTGAGCAGACAAACATATGTAGTACAGGCTTCAAAAGCAAGGACTGTATTTTTTGTCTACTGGAGTTATTTATATTTATATCTTTATTCATACAAAAAATATGCACATACAAAATTAAGAACATTTAGAACCAAAAAATTAACACTACCTACAGTAATTTAGTATTTACAATATTTGCATTGTCATTTTGCAATGTCATTCAGTACATAGCGTTTTATAATGTATTGTATTGGTGAATTTACCACATACAATTGATACATTATTGTCATTATTCATCACTAGGTGTAAACATTTACAGAATCTTTTAACAATCTGTATTTCAATTGGCAGTGAATCACACATATATGAGGAAGATAGTCACAGTGAGTATTGTTTGGTATTTTCCAGATTTGTCTAACAGCTTTTCTCCAAACAGTGTAAAATTTGTTAATATATCTAGATGTCAAGTCCCACAGTGGACAACCATACATAGCCATACAAAATTGACGGAAAAGGTACATATCTGACACTACAGTGAGAGCATGACAGGGGCGTAGGAAGCAATTTTTGGTTGGGGGGGGGGGCGAGGAACCAGATTGCACCGACGCGACGCAACACCAACAATTTTGGTTAATTTTACAGAATGTATTGCATATAGTTCCTTTACCAAAGGAAATCTTTGTGACGACATCAATCCTAAGTTTTCCTGACCTTGTATGGGTATAGAAATACATATAGTCACCTCTGCATTTGAAAGGTATTTCTAATATCTTGACTACATGTTTCCAGAACCTGTGACCTTTTCCTTCAAGTGCTGAGCTGATACAAGATCTATTTTTAGCAAGGTTAATCACCAAATTGAGGGGGATGTATAATCCTTGGACTGGCCAGGTCCAATAAACACACAGTAAAGAAAGAAGAGATTTCTGGGAAAAATCTTATCAGCTGACAAATTGCTGTGCTAAGCAATTGCTCTGTGTGAATTTGAAACTACATGTCTAGGTTCTATTTTAAATTAGTAACATGGTAAATTAAATGTAGAATATTACTATATGTATGATTTTAGTCTGCATAAGTGAAACGTTTCACAGAATTTTACAAATCCCATGACAGGTTAACTGAAAATGTTCCTTTTTACAAATCATAAAAATAAATATTTTACAGTTCAAATGGTGGCTTACACAATGGTACAGGTGAGCAGTGAACAAGGTAAAAGTGTAATTTGACCACATATTATTGAGTTACCTGTTAAAATTTACATAAACTTCAAAACTGGAGTTTAGTTCTTTTGCAAAAAGTTTTGGGGGGGGGTGAAAAGATATCCCTGCCCCCCAATTTTATGGTTGGGGGGGGCGGCCGTCCCCGCTGCCCCCCCAGTTCCTACGCCTATGCATGAGAACAGGGCAGAAACAGAATTCACACCAGCAGAAAAGTTAATACAAGCAGTGTTAATATTTTCATTGGATGATAATGTACTAGATATCTGATTTCCAAGATGATCAACAACATTAGATGCTTTAATATATATACCATTGTAAGTAATCCCATCAATGTGATCTGATGATTATATTCTTACCTATCCTCTGAATCTTCTGTTATTCGAACAATAATCACACTGTTCCAACTTCGTTAGATAACAAAGGTTTTATTGTATTAAGTAAACATACAAATCATGTATTCAGATTTCTTTTTTTTGCTACCAGGTGGCGTAGGAATGTAGCTTTAAAGCAATTTTGAGTACAAAGTCAAAGTTGGTGTTTGATATCCAGCTCAATAGCCAGGGTCATATGTGGACAGGTCCTCAGCTTTGTCACCAAATTACAGTTGGAGTCAAACCTACATAGAGGTGACAGCCTGTGATTAAATGCCAAACTTGCTAACCCACTCGCCTAATGGGACCCCATCCTGAGAACAATGATGCTATGTTGAGACAATAAAATATTTATAGAATAGAGAATGATTTCCATTTATTACATATATTAAGTGAAATCTCAAATCACATAACCAGTCAGCATTTTTTTGCAGATCGTATTCATGGAAACATAGTTTTAAAGCAATTCTAAATGTAACAAAAGTGACATGATCTGCTCGCAGCAATCTGTCCACCACATCCCAATAAAGACTGTGTGCTGGGTGCAAGATATAGTCAAGACATTCACAGGATGCTAATGTCTGGAATTGGACACAGAGCTTTCTACAGAACCCCTACAAGGACACTGTGAACCTTAAAGCCCATTGCACACTAGCGCGGCAAGTAGTTCACTACTTGTACATATGTGCGGCGCGGCAGCTAGCGGTGCGGCGCGGATTTTTCTATTTAGAAAATTTTCTATTTTTTAAAAAAACCGCGCGGTTATTTCTCTGTTTTACCCAAGTTTTCATGGATATTAGGATTTTCCACATATTTAAAATTGTAGTGTATCACAGAATTCTACACAAATATATTAATTGGAAAACAAAATGCAAGCACACAGGCTCATTGTGAAGGGATTAACTGCTGGCAGATAGATCACAAAATATGATGTGTGTCAATATAGACACAGGAAAGGGTTTAATTTAATGAAGATTGCAATTAACAGTAATTCTAGAAGGGACACACTGGCCAAGGGTCTTGTTTGTAGATAGATTAAGTACTTAAATGGAGGAAGGGATGTCAAGTTAGGTGTGTGGCAATATATATAAACAAAGCACAGCCAGAATTTAATTGAAAGGGGGTGTAATACCAGTATTATAAAAGGACACTGGTCAAAGGCAAGGCTCTTCATTGTGGAGAGATTAAATTGCATGTAAGGGTATGACAGGTGTGGAAATGTACTGTGGGGTATTAGATGTTTAATTATATGTGATTAGTTTAACTATTGTAGCCACTTTGCTGTAGTTTAATTTTTTTTTAATTTACTGAAAACCGCTGGGAAAAATCGCCCAAATGTGCAAAGTAAAGAAAATTCACCTACTCAGCATGTAGTAAAAATCGTACCGCGCCGCACCGCGCCGCGCAAATGTGCAACGACCTTAATTTTAGTAAAATCAGATTATTTTTAATGTTATCGTCTCGTTAGCATGAGATGCTGTTGTGCTCACATCAAATTCTGTCATAATAAGCAAGAATGTGGGGGAGCCCCAGGTGATGTGACAATGAAATCATCTGGTGATCACCTGCGACTGTCCCCGAGTCAAGGAAATATGGGGCTTTTTGGCAATTGTAGACATACTGGTGGCCTACCTGAATGACCCAGGAGTATACTGGAAGAGTCTTAAACATTCTGGTCACATCCATTTTTCAGCAGGAGCTCTAGAAATACTTTTTTTGTCTCCCTACTTTCATGAATTGTAGCGCAGTGTGATGAGTATCTGTCTGTTCACTGAAGTTAAACGGCAATGGGCTACATTAGTACTGGGATGGATGACCACTTTAGTGCACTATTCGTGTCTCTGATCGCTTTGCGGCTTGCGCTAGTAGACCTGAACCCCTTTTGGCTTTGTTTATTTCTCCTGAATATTAGGTATAACACATAATTTTCGGATCATCCTGGGGGTGAAGAGATTTTTATATTGTATGGGACTGGTCCTTACTTGTTTGGGGGACTATGGGGGGGACCGTAGTGGGTACGTGATAATACTTCAAGGACTGGGGAGAGTCCTTCGCTATACCTCACTAAATGGGGAGGAATGGAGGAGCCTCATTACATGGTCATGTTTGGGAGCAACCCCTGTCCATCATTGAGTGAACCAGAAGCAGTATTACATGTACTTAGGGCCTACTTACTTTGTGTGGGGCCACATCCGGGTAAAAAGGGTTACATTTGGAGAGATTTGGCACCACATCGCGGAGCACTACGTAGATGTTCAATGTATCACAGGTAACAGACCTTGAAGGGTTGAAAAATATATAAATTTCAGGAGCAAAGCTGATGGACCACAAGATTTGCCATAAAACAACACTCCCAGATTGCTTCTGGGCCGTCTTTGGAAGTAACGGATACAAAGGAATGAGGTGGAACACCTGTCAATAATCCAACTGAATAAGCAATCAAGTTAGAAGTTACTTGTGGGTGAGTCAAATCAGATATAAAAGTACTTGAAATCTCTGAAGGAAGACTATAACTTCAACTAAAGTTGAAAGGACAGTATCTGCTTAAATGAACTTTCAAAATTAGGGTGTTATGTCCAGTTCCAACAGCCAGGGACATATACAGACAGATCCTCAGTACTGAGAGAGTCGAACTGGCACAGAATTAACAGTCTGTGATCAGATGCCAATTCTGCTAACCAGTAGGTACCTGAGTAACTCAAAAACATAGATTCCCCATTGAAATGGCTCAGTTATACTACTGGCGGTACGTTTTCCACCTACAGGTTTTACTTGGTGGAGGAACTGCCTCCCAGGATGACTCTTATCTTCTGAGATTTAGTGTATCCATAAGGTATGACACGAATGGCCACTGAGTGGACACGGTGTGTAACTGTAAATAACAGGATAGCAATAGCAGTACAAACATTGATCAATGAGAAGTAACCTTCATTCACCTCAATTCACCTTCAGTAGTCATCAGACAAACATGTGATACCGACACATGGCCGAGTGACAACCTTATATACACCCTGGACCACACCTTCAGTTACTGTATCAAAAAATTTATCTGGACATGGTCACGGTACCAAATTCAGATGTGGAAAGTTTTAACATTTTAAAATTTCTGCAAGGAATTGGACATTTGGTCACTGTGTCACAAACTCACATAAGGCATCAGACCATAGTTGAAGGGCTGGGGCACTTTGACCAGTGCCTATTACACATCATTACCGTCATTTCCACCCGTATTGGGGTATTATTCAAATGACACAGAAACCTCCTTTTTATGTGGAAACTCAGAGAGAGGAGTGGTTACTTATGTCACAAAGGATAGTGTAATTGTAATTTATTTGAAAGTTTTGTCCTAGGTTTGGTATTTTTTCCTACTTTACTTTCTGTTGATAGATTTTGTCCATACCCCATAAAACCAGTATGTATTGTGTCCTTCTTCTATAAGCAGTAGTTTGTGCTAATAACTCTAACATTCTGCTGATGCTAGGGGCTGACACCCCCTTATTTTTGTCCCAGACCCCTCAGACAGAACTCAATAGGGCATCAATAAGGGCGATGTCATCTGTATAAAGCAATAATTGGGGAAAGGAGCTTGACTTATAGCCTGGTTTGAGACTCATAGTTTTAACCTACATTCAATTTGTTTGACGATAATTTTATGTATTTAGCCTTTACTTCACTTTCAAATCATTACACATTTTATCACAAAGGGTTGTTGAGGGAGTGGAGGAAAGTGGTGCATACTTATCAGTCAATAATCTGTAATCAAAGACCTAAAATTACATACACACATCATGCTGTTCCACCACATACTAACACATTATTTTACCCTAAAATTTGCAAGAATAGTTTGTCACAAAGTGTGTTATTTAATAAATAAGGGTAATTATTGTTGATGTTATGTTAGAATAGGGATATAGCCTGACAAAGCATGCACCTGTATGCAGAATGTTACACTTCTTTTAGAGCAGGAAGTATTCAGGCTTCATGAATGGCAAAGACCGGGTGCTTTCTTCTCTTTAACAAGTCTAAAATTATGCATAGATGCACGCTTTCTCTTGCTATATCATTATATTTAAGGTTGGCGTAGGGATATATGTGGACAGATAATGTTCCATGAATTGGATTCCATCCAGTTGAAAGACTGGAGACCTAAGTGCTTCACACATTTGGTATTTAATCTTTTGGTTCTTGTCTCAGAGGTTACAGGTTTGAATCCAATGCATGCTAGTATTTAGTTAATCCCTAACCCAGGATTAACTGAGTTCGAGTCCTGATATGGCCTCCTACTTTGAACTGGATGATATGTCCCCAAGTGTTACTTGGAATATGAAATACTAGACAAAATTTAGAGTCTTGTTCCAGGCTAACTGTCCCTGCAACCTTAGTTTGTCTTCCATTCATTTTCCCCTTTCTCTCACATAACAAGGGACCACTCTTCTGATTTGGTTTATTTGGGTGGTATAAATCCACTGGATTAGACTCAAATTAACCATTCTTCTGCAAAATATCCCTCAGGAATACCTAGTGCAGCATATTTGTGCTCCAAATCCAATTTTAACTTTCAAAAATATGCACTCCCACGCCTGAAAAATCCCTGCTTTAAAACAAATTTCTTTACCTCTGGATTGTAAGTCCAACAAATGGTATTCAAAATCCCCACTTTTTTAAAACATTTTTTTTCAAATAAAGGAAAACAATTCAAATGCATTAATTTATTTATAGGAGCATTAAATTGTTGGACTCATATCTACTAAAAGTATTATTCTTGAAATAATCTTTCTCTTACAATTGGTTAAGAAAACAGATACATTCTAATAGCAATTCTAGAAATTTTCTGAGGATAAGAATTTCTAAAGGTACATTTTGAATTTATCTCCTCCTTCAAATTTGAGAAATGGACCACATTACCGAGCCAGGCGTTGTCTAGTCCAATTAAAGAAAAGGAGAGTTAAAAACAAAAAATGGTAAAGATTCACCCCAACCCCTATTTTATGATTGAAGAACTTGCAAAATTACAAATTTTAACCTTTTAAGTCTTTTTTACTGTTTCATGTCCCTGCTATGACAAGTTGCGTGTCAACCAATCAACTACTAGTTCACTTTTTTTGGAAATAAAAGTGTTCTGGCAAAAAAAATTGGATCACTTTTAACCAAGTAAAGAACCATTGCATCAGAGAAGACACAGTTTCGGGTGTTTAGTTGGCATGCTATCAGCTTCCATAGTTTACATATGTCTAATAAAACACTCATAACTATCCAACTAGCCAAGTTTACTTTATTTTTCAGCATGAGCTCACTGAGGCTCACACTTCTGGAGACCACTTTTTTTTCATCTTCGGACTTTCATGGGTTGTGCACTACTCTAGTTGATTGCTTGCAGCTCGTGCATGTAGACAGAAACAACTTTCAGCCTTGTTGACAATTAAATATGAACATGTAGACCTCGTTGTAAGACTGTCCTGATGCCTTGGATGGCTACTTTGGCTAGTCCTGTTAAACAGGGAGGACAAACTTGCAACCCTCTGCCCATATTATTCTAAGTGAATCCTTAGGTCTGAAAAGATAAATCTTATCACAGGCTGCCATGTGCTATGACTCATTAAGATCACTCGAAATGATCAGCCCTGATAACCCTTGCAGCAATCGGGAGACTTGGGAGACTAGTCAGACTGATTGTATTCTTGGAAAACTCCATTTTGTTTATAGAAGCGTTGACAGGCTTAGTAATAGCACAAGATAATAAGGAATAACATCATAAAGCTAAGTCATAACACCCTCAAGAGAAGTCAGAACACTTTATAGATAGGTCATAATAATAATTTATAGCATCCTAAAATAAGTTATAGCACCATAAAGATAAGTTATAAAGATAAATCATGGCACCATTGCGATAAGTCATACCTTCGTAAAGATAAGTGGTGGCACCACAAAGACAAGTCATAACACTGAACAAAAGTCATAGAACCTTAAAGATACGGTAAGTAACAATATCACAATGATAAGTCGAACCAATATATAGCTTATTTTTCACTGATCCATTTCGTGAATATATGTTACACATGAGTGTACTTAATTGTAGATTTGTATATCCATTAGTGAAACGGATACAAACTGTTAAAAGTAATCCACATTTCTATGGTGAATTTTTACTGGAGTGAACTGGGTGTAGTGTCTCGATATCCTGGATAGTGGTGCTGATCAGATAATATTCTTCATATCTCAGAGGCCACATTGGAGTGGTTTGGAAATACTGAACATCTGGATAGAGATATTTAGTGTTGCTAAACATTGGACATATCTTTGAAAATATTAATGGACAGAGTGACAAACTGGTTTAACTGTTAGTTAGGTGGAGGACAGACTGTGGTCAGGTCAGATTGGTTTCATTATTGTATTTATTATTATTGTTATCAACCATCAGATTATTTCAGTTTACTGTAATTATTATTTTGACTGTGAAATAAATTTGTGAGCGAACAAGTATGTTTATAAAATAGAAATATTTGGAAAATGTAAGTTTAAATAACAGGAGGTTAGCCTGTCTTTCAATCGGAAGTGAGAGAAATTGGGGTATAGAGTGTAACACATAAAACGTCCAAGTTGCCCATGGTTGGAATAATGGAGAGAAGTTGCCTAATTTTGAAGTGCTGTAGAAAACACACGAACAGATGAACCAAGATACCACAACCAACTTTTAATCCTACTTAAATATGATATCTACCAAACAATCTACATTGTTTTAGTTGTCACAATATGGCGGCGACTACACAATCTGATGAGCTTGGATTGGACCAACTTCAGTTCAAATCTACGATTGTGCTTTCCAGGTGTTGTGAGCTGTTAGTGGGTACAGTGGTGCAGTGGGTAGCACACTTACCTCTCAGCTATCAGGCCCTGGGATCAATTCCTGGACCAATCTGAAGTTGTAAGGTTAGTACTTGCTTGCCAGTGGTACCAGATAGTTTTCATTGCAGAATGTTGACCAATTAGTATGCACTGCTTTCCTCCATCCCTTCAGTTACTTGATATAATCCTAATTAATTGGTTAAACCCAACCTAATTAAACTCAGAGATCAAATCAGTTTTTCAAGTGGGAAACCTGGTAGTTGCTTACCATTGGTCGGCAGTTTACAGTACAGAACCTTGACACCAACTATATGTACTGGTTTCCTCTGCCCTTCAAATTACCCGTCGTGATATGACCTGTACAGTGTTGAAAGTGATGTAAAATCCCAAATAAATAAATCAAATCAGTTTTAAACATAAGGATCTTGGCTAGGCTAGTCAGATATCTGTCAATGTGTGCAGTGGCAATTTGCAGAATCTTCATAGAAAATACAGCATCTGTCTACACAAGGTTAGTCTTTCCAAGGCAGAAAGATTTTGAGAAAAAAATCATAGCCTATAAAAATAAGAGTTTTAACTTAATGTCTTTTACAATAAATGAGGTCATCGGTGGGAGAGCGGGTTAGCAGGTTTGGCATCTAATCTCAGGCTGTCACACTGTGTAGGTTCGACTCTCTCAAGTGACAAATGCTGAGGACCTGTCCCAATATGACCCTGGCTGTTGAACGGGACATAAATCACCAACTTTGAACTTATAATGAATGTTCATATAATAGAGTCTCTATTGTTAAATATAATGACATAAAACATGACATCAAGGATTTTTCATAACAGTATTTCAAAACTGTTGCTTAAATGCTAATATTGCTACGACAGTAGAACGCTATTAATTAGAAACTCCTTTTAGAAAAATTAATTGCCACATCATAAATAACCTTTCCACTGAAATTTACTTGTTGCATAGTATTTCAGGTAAAACAGAATTGTGATGTTTCTGCTACCTCCAGCTTCATATTAGGGTTACAGTTTAACATTTTATTATAGAGTGTTGGGATGGCTATACCAGTTTAAAAATAAATGACTTTCTTTGACAGCCTTTATAATCTGGGAGCCAAGAAGTTAAGTGCTATGAAAGTCTGATACCACTGGATTATTTAAACAGATCATTTAACGCCTTCTAGAAGGCTAAATTTTTAGTATATCAACCCTGCTTCTTGTCAATATGAATACGCTTCATTCACTTCAGTAATACTAAAGAGTAGCCTTACCTAAGGTTCAAATTTTAGCCAAAAAAAACCACTTTTCATACACAGACACAAAAGTTTGGTGTTATAAAATTTTCGTGTATAGTGGGAGATGTTAGTATAGACATATATCAGTATATACAGGGGTGTATTGGGTAAATCAGTAACTTTTTATTCCATTTGCAAAAACATCTTCAGCCTACACCAAGGCTAACTCAGGATGTGAGTAACTCTGCTCATCTGCCGTTTCACTCATACACATGAACTTTTACACAGTAATGAGCAAAAACATGAAGATTAAATCCACATTTCCTCAGTGGCTCAACAAAGAACTGCAGCTTCTGAGTATAAAAAATGATAGAGTGGATATGTGCAAACCACCATATCATACTGACACAGATGTTATACCATTCATTTGGAGTTTCAATTACAGAATATAAGAGGTTTAATAGGGCAATAAATCCTGATACAGCCCCTCTCAAACATGTAATGTTATAATTTTTACACCAAGATATCTATCTAGTGTTATAGACATTTGTAGGTTCTAAATGTCATGAAACTTAATTATTGTTCAAAACTTACAATAACTACGTTGACATAACAGAAGCAGAACATACGTTTTTAATGTTTATAAAGAAATGATAGTTAAATAATTTTATATACTATATAATAAGGCTTCAACTCATAACAAAATTTTAAAATGAAACCCATATCACATATGTCAGGCCACTGAAATTAGACAGGATTTGAGTGGTTCAAATGAGGAGAGTACAACATCTTCAGAGGGCCATTGAATATCATACAGCCCTGTGACCTGTTATAACCCGCCCTCTTGTTAATATCTGCATTATGACAATTTGATTTGGGAAAGAGTTAATAAAACTGAACGTTTAGACACAAGAAGTTTGAATTATAATTCACTTGATGTGCTGTTTGTATGCCATGTCATGTGACCTTACCCAACAAATAAAAAGGTGGTTGATTAGATAAGGTCAGGTGTAGCAGAATATATTCACTCGGGTGCAATGTCAATTAGAATGTACTTTTGAGAAATCCATTTCTCTCAAAACAATTATAGTACCAACAAGAGTACTCAGGGAGTGCATACCTCTCACAAGGCATGTAATTATAAGCAAATGAAAAAAAAACACAAAACAGATTAATTTTTTGTATCCAGACAGTAATCCAGATCACTGTAAAAATTTAATGGGATCCAACTTTGTCCAAACACCATCTGATGTATTCAGGAAGATCCAGCCAGTAGTATCTGCGTAATCCTTGCAAGAAATGGACAAATGGGCAAACAGACAGCAAACAGTGGCTGTCGTTCCAAATATAAAAAATTAAAGAGGGAAAAAACAGAGAGATGTACATAAAGATTTGGCATGATTGTAATTGTCAGGAAAAGGCAGAATGTTATAATATCTTTTCACTTCAAATTTGCTGCAGATTTTTAATACTTCAACCCTTTGCCAATCCATTAATTTTCAGTGATGTTTCTCAAGGGTACACATAATTCATGAAGAGCCTCAATCTCTGCCAATTCTTCTACTGATAAATCTTTCATCTACCCCTGGACCCTTTTCCTGTAAACTGTGGATGCAATTTAATGCAGGCCCTCACAATAGGTTCACTAACACAGGAAGTTCAGAGAGGACATATGTATATTATTTTAACATCACCTAGTGTTACTTTGAGCCCATTGTACAGGCTGTATCAGGATGTGATGTCTTAAAGATGGAGGAAATCAGTGCATACGAGTATCTAGCTGCAGTATAAACTACTGGACATCAACAGTCTCAGCTTTCCCACTTAAAAACCAGACTGGGGTTCAAACCCATGGCTTCAGAGTTGAGGCGCAAGTACACCTACAAGTCAAACTCACAGCTACTTATACTTATTTTATTTTATGAAATGATTTAACATAATACTGCAGTTTTGCAATTTACACAAAGCCAACCCCTTGCGCAGAAATCTGATAAGGAGAAATCCCTGTTAAAAAGGAGAAAATTTGAGATCCTAGGAAAGTTCTGCTCTGATAAGATCTGGAATTCATCATTGAGATGCTACTTATCAGGGCATAACGATATATAATATGTACATACAAACTGATATAAGAAATATCTCTCAGAAACTGCAGTATCTGTTGCCCATTGCACAAATACGGGATACTTTACTGAATAATCTTACTTGAATATATGTATGTAAGGAAGATCGAAGCTGGGGTGTTAAGAATATATATAACAATAAATAGACTTTGAAATGAAAAATTAATCCAAATATATTGAAGTTATTAATTAATTATTTTTATTTTGGATAAATACCAGCATTAAAAATCATTTAGATGGATTCATGTAAAGAACGAACAAGCAGACAGACAGATAGAAACAGTGCACACAAAACATAACATTCTTGTGAAGGGTAAAAATAATATTGCTATATTCATTATTACAAACAATTCCAAGAATATAAATAAATGTATTAAATTTAATATAACTGACTTACTTACCCAATATTGTGAGTGTTGTATATCCATTAAAAGTAAAGTATCTATTCAGTTTAGTTTATCATGAATACATTTATGACATCTTAACAGAAATTACAATAATATCCTTTGTCATTCTGTTTTGTTTTGTACTTAAATATGGTAATTGTAAAACTAAAACCTAACAAAAGTACAGTAAAAACAATTTAATTTTCTTGTTTTATTTTTATCCCGTGAAAAGAAACAATCCTCTGATGAAACCATTGAAAATTTGATAGCATGTAATGTACATATTACATCAAAATGGAGTAATATTTCATCTGACATCAATTAATAACATTTCTATCCTGTACAGTTTCTCTGGATAGAGTTTGTTCATGTTATGCTCCTTGCAGTAGGTTGCATTACTAGTAAATCTCACTCATCATTGCTGTAAACACACATACACACATACACCCACCCTTACAGCCTCACACAACTCCCAAAATATGTTTTACAGAGCAATATTTATCATCTGACTAACCCCCCTCCCCCAAACCCCTAAAACATATCAATTGCACATTATTACTTTTACCTAGCCATCTCTTGAGTAAAACACTTTCATTTAGAACTCTCTTAAGTAGAGTCACTAAGTGCATCTTTAGAGAATTTTTCCCATTGATATTTACCCTGCTATCTGGGAAAGCTATTTATGTAGAAGTATTTGGTGACATATCTGTGCTAAATCAGCCATTCCTGGGCAAACAGATTCACCCTCTCTAAATAAAGTTTATATTTATTTATCTGTTTATTTATTTATCTATCTTTTCACACACAAAAAAATCTAATGGATAATTACAAGTTCTTGACCAAGTCAATAATATATTATATGTCCATGCTAATAATCTATTATTTTTTATACTCAATTGGACTATAAAATTTCTGCGAGTACAAATATTTTCACAGAACCGCACTAAGGAGTCACATTTTGGGGATTTATTTTCTTGAAGTCATCTTCTATGGGCTAACCTCTGTAACTCCAATCAATCAATCAATATATATTCCTAGGAGAATTATTGGCCAAGAGGAATTCACCCGCCAACCCCACACTCTCTGACTTTTAATCCACTGGGGCATTTAATACGTTGTTCACACATTCATGTTGTTTTGTTAACTCCATGATCAGTTCATTATCAGATCTGTATGTATACCATTGTTGGTATGTACTAGCTGTTTTGGGTTCAACTATTAAGGGCCACTTTCTCTCTACTTACTCGGAACTTCAGCGATCTGTTACGACTACAGAATCCATGTTTAACCTGTGTTACTGATTTATTGTACTACATTATGTTGATCTTTCTATTTTAAATAAATCATGGACATATTTAACAACTTACACCTACTTTACTGCATTATTTGCACCAGAAGATTTAAGATGGGAACCGTTTTACTGGGGAAGTGTAAATCTGCTATAAATTGCATTAAGCCCCATTTCCATATACGCGTGATCCGGCATGTGGCATACGGCATGCGGTATGCGGCTATTTTAACTTTGCAATAAAAATAGAGGTGTTTCTATATATGCGTGTACGGTATGCAGAAACAGTACTTATACTTCATGCAGAACCCATCAGGCTTCTAGTACTTTGAATAGCCGTATGCCGCATGGAAAAATCAATAAACTGACGTCATAATGATGAGTTTTTCTTCCTAGTTTCCCCCCTTTCTGCTGAACACTCGAGCCTACCTTGATATTACACCTATATATGTCAGTTATGTCTGTACATATGGAAACACTATAACCGGATGCCGGATCCGTATGCCGGATCCGCATACCGGATGCCGGGTGCCGGATCCGCACATATGGAAAAGGGGCTTTAATCAGCAGTATTTTTGTCCAAAATACATCCAGTGTAAACCACATTTTTGAGGCACACATGCTTATAAAAATATTGCCTTGAAAATATTTCCAAATTACAGTCAAGAATTTATATAAGAAAACTGAAGTATTGTTCAAAACGTCAAGGTTTTTTGGAGAATATAGAAACATTTTGTCACTTAACACTCTTTAAGAGGATCTAGCTGGTGTTGACATCTCTTGTGCAACACTGGAATCATCTATTTATAATTGTTGAGAAACACCCTGTTCCTGGAAATGTATTGTGTATTCTTTCTAGAACCTTCTGGTCACTGCATTATTTTCATTTTTCTAGAACCTTCTATAATCCAGCTTTTTAAGGGTTGAAAACCTGGCCAAACCAGAGCGTAGAGTTGGTCTGCTATATGAACTGCTATACTTTGTTATATACATTTTCTGGTGAACTATTGTTAGGGTGAACTGAATATAGTAAGTGGATTTGCTGTTTTTTTTTTTTTTTTTTTTTTTACATTTTCATATCGGAACGGAGCGGAAGCATATTCGTGCAGACACTCCGAGCATCTGGATATAGATATTTTGTGTTAGTGAATGCTGAACAGATCACAGGATATGGACATTTTATGTTAGTGAACACTGAACGGATCACAGGATACAGACATTTGTGCATCGGTGGATGCCAAACAGATCACAGGACAGATTGCTGGATACAGGGGACAAACTTATCTGTTAAATACATGGATAGTACTGTGGTCTGGTCAGATTGGTTTCATTACTTTATCATTGTATTACTGTACAAACTATTAAGAGTATCTCAGTTGACTGTAATCATTCTTTTAATTGTTAAATAAATATTTTAAGTAAAAGTTTTCGTCTTTTCCTGTTGCAATTCAAAAGCAACTGGCAATTGCTACCACTCTTGCCCTGTAACTGTAACAGGTGAGTAATAATAAGAAAGTACTCGAGCCAAAAAGTACTGTTCATGAAAGTCATACCACAGAATAACCAGCACATTGGCATTTTCTTCAAAATGATAATTTATTTTAGTAGAATGCCTAAAGAGATTGGGTTAGAAAATAGTGACTCAAAGAACTGATGACTTAGGATGTCTCAACCACAATGTAGCCACTTTGAGGGATTTGAGTTGATCCTATTTACTTTCAGCGCATAAGCTCATACTAGTATCAACAAAATGCACAGTTTTATGAATGGAGGAAAGCAATGCATACTAGCTGCTTACCATTCTGCACTCTTAACCTTTGGGTATTTGCAAACAACTGTCAGCTTTCAAAAATTCAGACAGATTATTCAAACCCATATCTTTATAGATTGGAACTGGCACATATTAAAAATAAAAAATAATTTAAAACGAAGCTAAACAAGGATCATGGATAAAAAAATTGCAAGGTGTTTTTTACTGGTCAAACTGGGGCACTGATTTCATGTAGAAAATGTTTTGCCCCTTATAATTCCCTCTGCATGGTCCATAGGTTGGCTGGTTTTTTTTGTCCAAAGTATATAAGCCCCACTGATAGAAACTAGATATAGCATCTCGACACAGTGTATCCCCTGACGGGACATGGTTGAAGCGTGACATACAGAGTATTATGGTTGACACAAATATACCCCTGTGGGGAGGGGGCCTAAGTGTTGTTGGACCAACTTGTACTGACACTAAGTAAACAAAATGTTTGCTTAATAAAAGATACAAATTTAACTAGACCTAGCACATCGGAGAACCGATGCAAATTGTATCCACCAGAAAGAAAACTCACCAAAGCATCACTTAACCTTGAAGGAGGAGCCCAAGGTGAAATCTGACCACATCAAAAGATTCTTAACCCATGATTTCCAATAGGTTGGTGTGACATTACAAACCTCTAGGAACACGAATAAGCGAGTTATAAACACTTTTAAGTTTGGCTATCCCCGTTTGACCTTGAAGGAGAGGTCCAAGGTCAAATGTGACCACACCAGAAGATTCCCAGCCCATGATTTCCTATAAGTTGGTTTACCATCCCAAACCTGTACAATCAATAATAAGCAAGTTATATGCACTTTTAGTTTGGCTATCCTCGTTTGACCTTGAAAGAGGGATCCAAAGTCAAATCTGACCACATCAAAAGATTCCCAGCCCATGATTTCCTACAAGTTGGTTTACCATCCCAAACCTCTTTGATGAATAATAAGGGAGTTATAAGCACTTTTAGGTTTGGCTATCCTCGTTCGACCTGGAAGGAGGGGTCCAAAGTCAAATCTGATGACACCAAAAGATTCCCAGCCCATGATTTCCTATAGGTTGGTTTACCCTCCCAAACCTCTAGAACCAAGAATAAGGGAGATATAAGCACTTTTCATGACTGACAAATAAATGTCCGTGGCGGCCATCTTGTTTTTCAAAATAAGGCCAAAAATATTTCCAGTCAAGATTTTGTAACGCGGAACATATTCTGCGAATTTGAGATCTAGATATCTCTAGACGGCCAACAAAAGTCCTTGCTTTAAGTCGAATAAAAGGCAAGATTTTATGGTTATGAATATATCCTGCAAATTTGAGAAGGCTAGCTAAAATATTTTTTTGTTAGAGCGGTAACAGCCAATAACTAGGGTGAAGTGGTTGGCATTCTGCCAACCACAGAGTCGAATCTTAGGACAGCAGTGGGTGTTGAAATCTATAAACTTGGTATTATCGCCCGTGACAGTAAAATATTGCTGGATTATATATTTGTAAAATGTTGTTACAAACACCACTGTAGCCTCACGTTTTCATCACTCTGTGGGTGTACAACTACCAGCATTTGATATTTTATTTGTTTTAAATATTGCGAGAAGACAGAGTGAGGTGCGGTGATAAAATATTGCTGGATTATATATTTGTAAAATGTTGTTAGAAACCCCATCGTAGCCTCACGTTTTCATCACTCTGTGGGTGTACAACTACCAGGGGCCGATTTCACTAAAGGACTTAAATTAAGTCCCTTTTTTGGCTAAGTCAGGGACTTAAATCTAAGACTTTGGTCTTAACTAGGTCTGGGACTTAAAGGGGTTTTCTGTGTCATGTGACCTTTTATATCCTTCATTTAATACATTTTATCTAAGGATAAGTGCTGTTTTGAAATGAAAAACCTTGTTGCCACACATAAACTTCCCAAAGACTACTTCAGTAAGGTGTTCTGTGTAATTATACTTTTTTTACAGCCCTTTCAAATTTTCAAGTGGAGAAAAGTTTATGGCAGCCATATTTAAGTCCTCTTTACAAAATTTAAGCCCACTACCTCCCAGACTTAAGTCTAAGCTAGTCCACTGACTTAGCAAATCCATGGACTTAGCCCTTTTGTGAAATCCACTAAGTCTAAGCCCGCTGACTTAATTAGCACATTTTTGACAGAATTTAAGACCAAAGTCTTAAACTTAAGCCCAAAACCAGGCTTAAGTCCGTTCGTGAAATCGGCCCCAGCATTTGATATTTTATTTGTTTTAAATATTGCGAGAAGACAGAGTGAGGTGCGATGATAGTAAAATATTGCTGGATTATATATTTGTAAAATGTTGTTAGAAACCCCATCGTAGCCTCACGTTTTCATCACTCTGTGGGTGTACAACTACCAGCATTTGAAATTTTATTTGTTTTAAATATTGCGAGAAGACAGAGTGAGGTGCGTTGACAGTAAAATATTGCTGGATTATATATTTGTAAAATATTGTTAGAAACACCATTGTAGCCTCACGTTTTCATCACTCTGTGGGTGTACAAGTACCAGCATTTGATATTTTATTTGTTTTAAATATTGCGAGAAGACAGAGTGAGGTGCGTTGACAGTAAAATATTGCAGGATTTTATATTTGTAAAATGCTGTTAGAAACCCCATCGTAGCCTCACGTTTTCATCACGTAAACTGTTGTTAGAACTTCTAGGACATACAAAAGCGCCTTCTAGTGGTTGAAAGTAGAACTACGGAGTTTGAATATTTTTATTGTGTCTGCCAGAGGTGTCCTCGATTTTGATTGGCTGAACGACAAATGTGTAGTACTACCGTGACGTCACTTCATTCATTAATTTCTTTGCGGTTTATTTGTTTGACAAATAATTGAGTACACGTAGATGGGCAGACAGCAATTTTACATTAACAGTGACTGCGTGATAAACCCTGCAGACGAATAAATTAAATTGGGGTTTAAGGTCTAGAAACCAGCAGACGAAACGGTTAAAAAAGACTCGTTCGAGTAGAAAATCACAATGGAAATACAATAGGTTCTAGGACATACGGGACCTTATAGAAAGCCAGACGTAGTGCCAGACATGCTTTTTACTTCATAAAATATAATTTAATAAAAGCATTAAAAATCTTCAAAATGGCAGAGTGTATAATAATATAATTCAGAATTTGATATTTAAGGGCTTAAACAGACGATTTAAAATCGCGGCCGCAACTCAGTACATAACTCGAATCAAAGATTCGACTAATAAAGGAGGTATATGGCCTCACAGACTTATATAGCCATATATATGCAGGTATCATTTTGAGTCATTTTAGCAGGCCTAAGGTGACCTTGAAAACAATAGCCAAGGTCAACAAACTGGATGCTAGTACTCCATCATGTACTCAACCTCCAAAGCCATTTTAATAGTTTCCATGTAATATAGTCAGCATTAAGTGTGAAAATATCTCCAAAAAGCCCCCAAAATGGTCTCGGTGAGGTACTTTGGCGGTCTGTGGATGACGTTCAATGAAGAGCTTCAAAGTCAAATTTCTGCATGCTTACACAGGACATATATATGTATTATATATACCTCCCATAGGATGATCTAACTTTCTGTATACGAGAACTGGGCCAAAATGTGAAAAAAACTGCCAAAATCTGACCTTTAAGAGGCCACCAGTGACCTTGAAATTGAAGGTCAAGGTCACAATAGTGTTTGTGGCATTGCCCATATATACCCAAATACCAAATTTGAAAGGTCTAACTAAATTATTAAGTTATCACGTCCAAAAGGAAATCTCTGTGGGGGCTACTGCGGCGGCGGCAGCGTAAAAGTACGGAGTCCCAAGTATCCCCGACTTTCATCTGGGGATACAATAAAGGTTTTTCTTCAGCTTGAATTACTAAATTATCCAAACACTTTCTGCATAAACACAGTAGCCTACAGGAGTACATTATGCATTCTACTTCCTTATTTTTGCAAAGATATTTTATCAACTGTTCAAAATACTGTTATATGGAACTACAGTAGACTCTATACTACAAGAACTTCCAGCCTTTACAGGACCCCAGTTCAGTTAAATCCGATTTCTAACTGTACTCACAACAGAAGCAGAACAAGAAAACTGGGGTTGTAGACCCCAAAATGTGTTGCCCAATCAGCATCAGGGATGGCAACACATACTAGAACTTGTCATGTCTACAGGATGGATGTATGCCAGATGTATTCAACATGATAGCTGTAATACTAGTTCTGGACATATCAAAATAGTGCTGGATTCTGTCCTTTCACTTTGTCAAGTTTGAAATCGATTTGCAGAAGTATCTTCAAGTTACAATCTGTTAAGTTTCAAATCAATCAGTTGAAGTGTCTTCGAGTTAGAGTCCAAAAACAGAATTTCAAGATGGTGGTTTTTTGAAGTGGCACCGATTTTGAAAGTAACCTAGCCTAGGTGGTGCCCTACCACTCTGCTAAGTTTCAAATTGATTGGCAGAAGCGTCTGAGTTAGAGTTTGGAAATGGAATTTCAACACGGCAACCATCTTGTTTTCCCAAATGGCAGCAATTTCAAAAGCAACCTAGCCTAGGTAGTGCCCTACCACCCTGTTAAGTTTCAAATTGATCAGGAAAGCGTGGTCGAGTTTAGAGTCCCGAAACCAAAATGTTGACAAACACAGGGCATCGCACACATCAATCTAATATGCGGGTTAGTTACACACGACCTTTCCAAAAAAACGATTCCATGAAGAATGCCATCAGTTGAATTCCTTTTTACTTAGTAATCTGGGGCAAATCTCACAAAGGGTCTTAGCCTGGTCTCAGGCTCAAGCTTGACTTTTGTCTCAAATTATAGGACCATTTTCAAGGCAATGTGGATATTACAAAAAGTCTCAGTCTCAGCTTTCGCAGAGCCAGTGGCTCAAATGCAGAGACTGGTAAGTAGTGGGCTTAAATTTTGTAAACAGAGGTTCAAATATGGCTGCCATAATTCATATTCCATTTAAAAATTTGAAATGGCCGATTATAAGGTGCCACTGTATAAAACAACCTCCTGAAGGGTGTTTTTACAAGTTTACGAGGTTTCCCATTGCAAAATAGCATTTGACCAGAAATACTATGCGTCAAACAAGGAACACATCATCAGTAGAATATTTTGACAACAAAAAGGGTCACATGACACAGAAAACCACTGTGGTTATTTGACAAGCTTTGTCTAAGCTGACACCCCTCCTCAGATAACCGTTTGAGATAGACTTAGCTAAGCCAAACAGCTCACATTTGAGCCAGTGGCTCAGCTTGACTTTTAAAATATGTATTTAAGAATTTTTGTAGAAAACCGAGAAAACAAAATGCCACCCGAATCATTTCCAACCAACTTTTTTATAACACTTAATCTCCACTGAAAGCAGACTCTAGGTCAGAGAAAGTGCAAACTCCTATTTCATAATCAAAGTGTCAAAAAAGTTCAACACCATGACTGACAAAGAGACAAGGATAGATACACTTTGAAAAAGAGGCAATACTTAATTTTGCCTCTGAAGGAGGTAATGGAGGAAACATCAATCCAAGGCCACTCATCATGAATTTCTAGACCAAACTTTGCTGTGTGCTATAAAAGGATGAATTCATTCAGAAAACGATACAAAAATACCAAAGGTTTAACCCAAGTTTTTAGGTCCCTTAAGAGAGGCCAGTAATTGCTTTGTGCCACACCCTGACCTGAATTCGATTCAAACCTAGAGAAGCAAAGCGGTCAAAGTGATGAAATGTCCCAAAAGGTCAGACAGTTTAAGAAACTGGTATGACTGCCTGGGAAAAATACTATTTCGGAGAGACGTGCCATCAGTTTTAACACTTCCCTCCCATACACAGGTTATGGATATGTAGCCAAGCCCCCAAAAGCAGTGGGAAAGCGACGTACCTTGTTGCTGTTGGCTGATACTTTTCAGTGTAGAATCTGGAGTGACTAGTCAGAACTCAAACACCAAATCAGTCATACAACTATGTTACAAAATTATAAACCAACAAGACCACTGCCGCAGTATATATCTCCTGCCGAGTACCGCAGGGGAAGAAATACTACATTGAAATTTTTCCCCTTTGCATAGGACACTGTTGTACCATCCTGCAGGTCGAAAATTCGCTTGAAATCGCTCTATCTGTTACGCTTTTCGAGATATTGACACTTTTCCATTTTCAGCAAAAATCCAAGATGGCCGCCGAAAGTGGCGAAAAATGAAATTTTTCCCCTTTGGACAGGACACTCTTGTATCACCCTGCAGGTCAAAAATTCGCTCGAAATCGCTCGATCTCTTACGGTTTTCGAGATATTGACACTTTTTTATTTTCCGCAAAAATCTAAGATGGCCGCCAAAAGTGGCGAAAATTGAAATTTTCCCCCTTTGCACAGGAGACTCTTGTACCACCCTGCAGGTCAAAAATTTGCTCGAAATCGCTCTATCTCTTACGGTTTTCTAGATATTGACACTTTTCTATTTTCTGCAAAAATCCAAAATGGCCGCCAAAAGTGGCGAAAATTGATATTTTTCCCCTTTGCACAGGACACTCTTGTGCTACCCTTCTGGTCAAAAATTCGCTTGAAATCGCTCTATCTCTTACGGTTTTAGAGATATTCACACTTTTCCATTTTCCGCAAAAATCCAAGATGGCTGCCAAAAGTGGTGAAAATTGAAATTTTACCTCTTTGCACAGGACATTCTTGTACTACCTTGCAGGTCAAAAATTCGCTCGAAATCGCTCTATCTCTTATGGTTTTCGAGATATTCACACTTTTTCATATTTTTCCGCTAAAATCCAAGGTGGCCGCCAAAAGTGGCGAAAATTGAAATCTTTCCCCTTTGCATAGGACAATTTTGTACTACCCTGAAGGTCTAAATGCAATAGTTTTCAAGTTACAAGTGATTTCACTCACGATGGAAGTTAGTGAAAAATCCAAAAGTAGCTATTACTCATTTATCTATTGAGATAGACACCCAAGTTACTCACCATGTTGTTGCTGTGGGAAAAAGTAGGTGAATAACATATTTTAACAAAATGCTCTAAATACAATAAATTATAATCGATTTAGTGCATGATTTCATTAATTTTAATGCATTAAAAATTATTTTAATAATTCATAAAAAAACTTTAGCATATGAAATATCTCCAAAATGTAGGTGAATGAGTTATTTGAGAAATACTGGCTATCTGCAATACTTTTAGTGATAATAGGCAATTACTCATTTTGAGTAGGTGAGTAATTAGATATGGATCTGAAAATTCACTAATTGAAAGTTCTCCCAAAATATAGGTGAAGTGAGTTATTTGAAAAATACTGGCTATCCGCAATACTTTTAGAGATAATTCGCATTTACTCATTTTGAGTAGGTGAGTAATTACCTACAGGTTTGGAACTTCACCATGTGAAAGCTCTTCCAAAAGTAGATGAATGAGTTATTTGAGAAAAAATGGGTACCCACAATACTTTTAGAGATAATTAGCATTTACTCATTTTGAGTAGGTGAGTAATTACCTACGGGTCTGAAACTTCACCATGTGAAAGCTCTTTCAAAAGTAGATGAATGAGTTATTTGAGAAAAATTGGGTATCTGCAATTCTTTTAGAGATAATTTCCATTTACTCATTTTCAGTAGGTGAGTAATTAGCTACGGGCGTGAAACTTCACCAAGTGAAAGCTCTCCCAAAAGTAGATGAATGACTTATTTGAGAAAAATTGGGTATCTGCAATTCTTTTAGAGATAATTCACATTTACTCATTTTGAGTAGGTGAGTAATTACCTACGGGTCTGAAACTTCACCAAGTGAAAGCTCTCCCAAAAGTAGATGAATGAGTTATTTGAGAAAAATTGGCTATCTGCAATACTTTTAGAGATAATTCGCATTTACTCATTTTGAGTAGGTGAGTAATTAGCTACGGGTCTGAAACTTCACCAAGTGAAAGCTCTCCCAAAAGTAGGTGAATGAGTTATTTGAGAAAAATTGGCTATCTGCAATACTTTTAGAGAGAATTCGCATTTACTCATTTTGAGTAGGTGAGTAATTAGCTATGGGTCTGAAACTTCACCATGTGAAAGCTCTTCCAAAAGTAGATGAATGAGTTATTTGAGAAAAATTGGCTATCTGCAATACTTTTAGAGATAGGTCGCATTTACTCATTTTGAGTAGGTGAGTAATTAGCTATGGGTCTGAAACTTCACCATGTGAAAGCTCTTCCAAAAGTAGATGAATGAGTTATTTGAGAAAAATTGGCTATCTGCAATACTTTTAGAGATAGTTCGCATTTACCCATTTTGAGTAGGCGAGTAATTAGCTATGGGTCTGAAACTTCACCATGTGAAAGCTCTTCCAAAAATAAATGAATGAGTTATTTGAGAAAAATTGGCTATCTCCTATACTTTTAGAGAGAATTCGCATTTACTCATTTTGAGTAGGTGAGTAATTAGCTATGGGTCTGAAACTTCACCATGTGAAAGCTCTTCCAAAAGTAGATGAATGAGTTATTTGAGAAAAATTGGCTATCTGCAATACTTTTAGAGATAATTCGCATTTACTCATTTTGAGTAGGCGAGTAATTAGCTATGGGTCTGAAACTTCACCATGTGAAAGCTCTTCCAAAAGTAAATGAATGAGTTATTTGAGAAAAATTGGCTATCTGCAATACTTTAGAGATATTTAGCATTTACTCATTTTGAGTAGGTGAGAAATTAGCTACAGGTCTGACACTTCACCAAGTGAAAGCTCTCGCAAAAGTAGATGAATGAGTTATTTGAGAAAAATTGGCTATCTTCTATACTTTTAGAGATAATTCGCATTTACTCATTTTGAGTAGGTGAGTAATTAGCTAGGGGTCTGAAACCTCACTAAGTGAAAGCTCTTCCAAAAGTAGATGAATGAGTTATTTGAGAAAAATTGGCTATCTGCAATACTTTTAGACATAATTAGCATTTACTCATTTTGAGTAGGTGAGTAACTAGCTACGCGTCTGAAACTTAACCAAGTGAAAGCTCTCCCAAAAGTAGGCGAATGAGTTATTTGAGAAAAATTGGCTACCTGCAATACTTTTAGAGATAATTCGCATTTACTCATTTTGAGGAGGTGAGTAAGTAGGCCAAAGTTCACCAAACCATTTTCCCCTTAGCATAGGATACTCTAGTACTACCCTGTGGTTCAAAAATTTGCTCGAAATTTCTCTATCTCTTACAGTTTGAGAGATATTTCTGATTTTTCACATTTTCACTAAAAGTAGCAATAAAGTAGCCATTACTCACTTGTACATTGAGCAACAGTTGTGAAACTTAAATATGTTACAGTTCACAAAAAAGTACATGAACAACATATTTGAGAGAAATTGTGTAGCTGCAATACTTTTGAAGATATAAGCCATTTACTCATTATGGTTATCATTAAAAATTGAAAAAGTAGCTATTACTCACTTAGCTATGGAGATATACTTCCAAATTACTGACCATGTTGTAGCTGTGGAGAAAGTAGCTGAACATCATATTGGAACAAAATTGTGTAGCTGCAATACTTTTGAAGATATAAGCCATTTACTCATTGACAGTTAAAAGTCATATAATTTAGAAAATTTAATAGTAAATTAAATTTTTATAAGTTAATACCGTACCTAGTGGACAGATGCATTTGTCCGGCGCCTTGCCGGTCACGCCAAACGTTAGAAAAAAACGTCCTGAGCTGGGCTCTGGCCGGGACCGGTAGTGTCCTGTTCACTTGCCAGGTGGCTGTACAGCCTACCTGTCGGTGTAGTGCGCATGCGTGCGCATGCGCTCTTCCTCTTTTTGTTGCCTACCTAAATAAATCCCCTTATTGGATAAACTAGCGGGGAAGGTAGGGTGGGAATCCCCCTGTCCACTAGGTAAGGTATTAACTTATAAAAATTTAATTTACTATTAAATTTTCTATTTTATTGCGTTAATACATCTTACCTAGTGGACAGATGCAGAATCACTACCCAGTGGATGGAGGGTAGCCAAAAGGGGATTGCCAAGAACTCTATAATATCATAAGGGTGGAACCGGTATACTAAATAACCAGTCTAGGTAAACCACCCGATAACTCCCCCCCCTTGTTTTCCTTCGACATATAGGTCTTAGAACAGCCCGAAGGGGATCCCGGAAGACCTCGGGAGGAGTAAGAATTCCAGTGAGGAAGAAGAGGAACAGGAATGATAAAAAACCCTATCCGAGGGGCAATCCTGGATATTTGGAAATTTTTTTTTTTTTTTTATATATACAATATGTGCACTATGTACAAATTAAATAATGCTACTACTTGTCATAGTGGACCTGTTGAGCAGCTACAACAGGTCCTAAGTGGTATAGTTCAGAGTCGGCCCATGCAAGGTCCTTCAGGTAGAACTGTGTAAAAGTATTATGGGCTTTCCAATGACAGGCTGCAAGGATTTGGTCTAAGGAGACTCCGCCTTGAAAAGCCTTGGATGCTGCAAAGGCCCTGACATCATGAGCTCTAACCTGATGCAAGGAGTGAGCTTCCTCATCTGACAGCTGGTAACATAACATGACCGTCTGTTTAATCCAAGATGAGATAGTTGCTGGAACTATGTCTTTCTGGAAACTTTTCTTTCTGGAAACTTTTCCTAAAGGAAACAAAGACCAGATCTTTACCCTTACGAAGATCTTTGGTTCTGTCCAGATAATAACACAAAGCGCGTACCGGGCAAAGTGACTTATCCTCCTTTAAGGACCTGTCTAAAGAGGGAGCCAATGCCGGGATAACCACTGGAGCTACGGCAGACGGACCATCCCGAGCCAGCTGGTTTTTCGACAGGAAACTGGGAGAAGGGTAAAGGGAAACCTGACTCCAGTTTTCCTGATGTCTGATGTTCTTGTAAAGCCATGCATGGATCTCGCTCCGTCGTTTGCCCGAACCCAAAGCTAGGAGAAAAACAGTCTTAAAAGTGAGGTGTTTCAGAGAAGCCTGTCTCATGGGTTCAAAAGGAGCTTTAGTCAACTGATGGAGAACCGGAGAAAGATTCCAAGAAGGAATGCCCCTTCTCCCCTTAGGTTTATCTCTATGAAAACTGTCTAACAACCGAGTCAAGTTTTCATCTTTACTGATATTTAACTGCTCATTTCCGATCATGTCGGCGATAGCAGTTCTGTAACCGTCAATGGTGCTGGGTTGTAAATTTCTTTCCTTAAACAAATACAACAGGAAATCGGCAATGTTACTTAGAGTGGCCGACCTGACGTCCACCTCGTTTTCCTGACACCATCTGACAAAAATGGCCCACTTTGATTTGTAGACGGCTCTGGTTGAAAGTCTCTGAGGTGCCTCAATTCGAGCTGCCACCTCGCCAGAGAATCCTTTGCCTTGAATGAGGGAGGTTCTAGGAGCCATGCATGCAGATTCAGATTTGACAGATCGCGGTGAGGGATCCCGCTGAATGGTTGAGTCACCAGATCCCTTTGCCGAGGGAGACTGAATGGAATTTGCACTGACATACTGACCAGGTCCCAAAACCACGGCATGTTGGGCCACCCTGGGGCAATGAGAATCATCCGTCGACACCCCTGCTCCACTATCTTGGAGACCACTTGGCTGAGGAGGGCGACGGGAGGGAAGGCATACGTATCCAGATCCTGCCAGGATAGACTCAGAGCGTCCACCGCCCAGGCAGTTGGATCCGGAACCGGTGAGACAAACTTGGGGAGTTTGTAATTGTACCGGGTGGCAAACAGATCCACTTGTGGTTGGGCCCATCTCAAGCACAAGAGATTGAACACCTTCTGATCGAGAGACCACTCTGTCTGGATTACCTGATTGTGCCGAGAGAGCTTGTCTGCTATCACATTTAACCGACCCGGAATGTGCTGGGCTCTCAGAACTATTCCTCGGGGGTGGCACCAGGATAGGAGTCTCCAGAGGAGGGCACAAAGAGAGCCTGATCTCATACCTCCCTGTTTGTTGATATAGGCTACCACAGTTGTGTTGTCTGTCGCAATCAATACAATCTGGTTTAGACAGAGAGGCTCGAAACTCCTGAGGGCCAGAAAGACTGCCTTTAGTTCCAAGAAGTTTATATGAAGTTGACTTTCTACTTCCGACCAAACTCCTCTTGCCGTAGCGTCCCCTAAGTGAGTGCCCCAACCTTCGTTTGATGCGTCGGTAAACAGTTGAAGGGCGTGACTTAAAGGATGTAATGGTTGACCCCTTAACACATTTCCCTCGTCTAACCACCAATCTAGGTGAGGTTGAAGAGAGGGAGGTAGAGGAATGACTTTCTCTAAGACCTCGGGTACCTGCCAGTGTCTCTTTAGATGCCACTGAATGGGACGCATGTGGAGACGACCTGACCAAACCTGCTTCTCGGTGGCAGTCAGGAGTCCTATCAAGGACATGAACTGCCTGACCGTGCAACTGTCCTGAGCCCTTAAAAACAATAGTTTCCGATGCAAGCTTGCCCATCTTTCTTGAGTTGGCAAAACCCGACCCGTCAACAGGTCGAACCGGTAACCGACGAAGGTAAAGACCTGTTGAGGATCCAACTCCGACTTTTTGATGTTGACCAGCCAGCCCAGTTCGTGGCAAAGAGACAACAGAACCTGGGTGTGATGGAGACCAATTTCCTTCGAAGGGGCTCTCAGTAACCAGTCGTCTAGGTACTGGTGGATTCTTATACCCCTGTTCTGAGCCATAAGTTTCACCTCCTTGACTATCTTGGTGAACTCTAGAGGAGCTGTGGCCAACCCGAAGGGAAGGGCAGTGAACTGGTACGCTCTTTTGTTGAGAAAGAATCTCATGTACTTCCTCGACCGGGGGTGAATAGGGATGTGAAAGTATGCGTCGCTGAAATCCAGCGAGGTCACCCACTCCCCTTTCTGTAGCGAGGTCCGGATGGTTTCTGGAGTCTCCATCTTGAATGTGCCGGTTTTGAGGAACTTGTTCAACCGACTCAGATCTAAAATAGGCCTCCACTTGTTTTCCGGTTTGGGTACTAAAAACAGCCGGTTGTAGAAGGCGAGAGAAGACCGGACCAGGACTGGCTCCACTACCAACTTTCCTTGGAGAGAGATCAGTGCCTCTTTGAGGAAACGGCTTTTGACCGGATTGGCATAACTGCTCTGAATGATTGGAACCCTGGTGAGAGGAGGTCTTAATCTGAAGGGCAGGCTGTAACCCTCCTTTAAAATGGACACTGCTCGAGGGTTTGCGCCTAACCTTTGCCAAACTTGCCAAAACTTTTGAAGACGGCCTCCTACAGGACCATCGTGCACAACAGTGGGGACACCTTGAACATTTTGGACAAAAAGACATGGATCGACACAAGAAACACTGTTCACATGCTTTATTTTTCTCAACACTGGTACGGGACTTAGACCTTTCTTTTGCGGAAGCCCGGTGGTAGCTACAGAAGGAGCATGAGTTGCAACATGAAAGAACACATCCTGATTTACATGATCTACTTGCCTCATGGGAAAGTCTGGATTCTGAGATGTGTGGGGTCTTGAACCTGTCTGAACTGAAGCCAGTAATTGACCCGAACTTTTTGGTAACATGTCTTTTACTGTCTCTTGAACACTGGAACCGGTCATTTCCGGTGGAACTTGACTTAACTTTGAACAAAGAACTGGTTTGAGACAAACTTTCTTGACTAAGTTTAGAGTCTGTTTTCTGCCCAACCGATTTAATGTCTTGACTACAGAGGTTGGGTTGTATTGGTAACTGTCATTTTTGTTGTTTAAATCCACAGGAGCGAGAGAAACGGGGGTTAGTACTACGACCCCTTCCTCTTGATCTGCCCCTGCCCCGAGCAAACTGTCGCCATGGTTGGGTAGGTTCAGCTGAAGCTGCATTTCTAGAATCCCGGCGATCATAGGGTTGGAACCTATTCTGGTTTCGCCAACCAGTGCGCTGCATAGCACCCGGACCGGGCCTTGGAGCAGCACTGGTGGTTTCGGACTTAGTAATATCCTGTTCTGCAATGCATATCAGGTCATCAGGGAAGAGACCGTAATTGAACAATGGGGCATTCCTGAGCCGATTCCAGGTGTCAGACTTTACTCCAGGCTTGACATGATCTAAATAAGAGTCACGTCTAAGAAGTACAAGATTTGCCATGTTGACGAAAAGGCTATCAGCTAGGTGCTGCAATGAAGTTCCCATGGCAACGGAGACATTTTGATGGAAGGCTAGGTAGTCTTTCAGGTCGTGAAGAGCCTCTGAGACTTCTTTGGGGGCCTTTCCTTTATTGAAGTTCGACTGAAGGCACACTAAGCTCTGGTTCATACGGTCCTGCAGTTCACTAGCACATCTGTTAAAGCCTGCAGCCTGGTTGACAATGTAGCTGCCTTCTTTGGCATTCCGTTCCCATCGACGTAGGTATTCTTGGGAAATAGGGCGTGAAACAGGACCAGAAGGCGGATAGGAAGAGGCCTTGGTAATACGTGGAAATTGTGAATTCACTTTTGCCTCGGTATTCCTCCAACTAAACACAGACTTGCCAGGGCGAGGAGTAGTGTCAGGTTTGAGGGTGTGCATCTGGTACCAACGTGCTTGCGATTTCGGCATCTTAAGGAACTGGTCCTTCTTCAGACCACTTGAGTCTTGACTCCTAGAGGGATAACCCTCAGCCACCGTGGTATTGAGACGCTCAAGTTTTTGACATAACCAGTCGTCCGGTGGCATAGCTACAGACACACGAGACGGTCTCCTGGGAACCTTCCCTTTCCAAGGGTTGTTACTTTTGTCGGGCTCACTAAAATCAGCCTCAAAAACCGGGATATGATTCCATCCCATGAAGGATCTAACAGACCGGACTGTCTCACGGTAGTTCATATCCTCTGTAACTTCTTGTTTTTCACCAGTATCCGACAGTTCCCCTTCATCAGGTTCAGAAGCTGAATAACGCTCACTGTCTTCCGGTTCATATGGCTGATCAGAAAATACACTAGCCTGTGAATAATCTTCCGGACCGGTTGTTCTGTAATTAGCACTGGCCTGAGAGTAACAGGGAGCCGGACCGGTAGCTGACAGTTCCTTTGTCGGTGGACTGGTTGGCTGGCCAGCCGGCTGAGAGACAGGTGCTTTGGATGGAATCGCTTGAGAGCCGGTGTCGGTCATGTCTTCGGCGGGTGCCTGTGATGAACTTGTGGTTAGTGGTTTTGCACCGACCGGATTTAATTCAGCTGTAAACTTTTGCCTGTCGGTGGGTTTTGCAGAATGTTTACCGGAGTGTCGGTGAGTCTTCTTATCAGATTTTTTGTGTTTGTGAGATTTTTTCTTGTCCGGTTTAACATCAGACCCGTTATCATCTACAGATTCTGCCGGAGGCCACACCGGACCGGTGGGTCGGGCAGAAGAAGGGTCAATGAAAGGAGTATCTGATAGTACCTTTTGAGCAGAAACTGGTTTAACAGGCATAGAAGGAGCAGTAAAAATGTTACCTCTTGAGAGAAGAGCCTCAAATCTGGCAAACTGCTCAGACATCTTGTCAGATAATGCAACTAACTGATCAGAAGTGACATAAGAGGCGTCTGAAGTAGAAGCAGAAGACGCGGCAGGTGCTTGCGCGGCAGGCTGCGCAGAGGGCTGAGATACCGGCACTAGATGCGCAGAAGGCTGCGCAGAAGAGTTATCTGTCGGTGCGGTAGCAGACGACAAGTCTTCCACCGGAGAAATAACTGTCACCTCCTTGGGGGACACTAGCAATCCTGCTTTCCTTTCCTTTCTTATTCTATAAGATGGAGTAGACAAAGTTTCCTTTTGAGTATCTGAAAACTGGTCACATAATGAGCAAGGTTTGTCCTTAACACATGGATCCTCCCCCAACTTCTTCTCCCTACATCTTGCACAACGTTCGTGAAGATCGAACGCAGCCATTATATGTCCGCACGCACCTCTGCGCTGTCCTTTAAAATCTCCAGGGGATGCCATGAATATTCCGTGATAACTTGATATAAAATTGATGTAACTTTAAAATGTATATCCAACACTAAAACTGAAAAACGTCTCTATAAATCTTTCTTGACAACTTTTTAAAATGGCGCCAAACAAAAAGAGGAAGAGCGCATGCGCACGCATGCGCACTACACCGACAGGTAGGCTGTACAGCCACCTGGCGAGTGAACAGGACACTACCGGTCCCGGCCAGAGCCCAGCTCAGGACGTTTTTTTCTAACGTTTGGCGTGACCGGCAAGGCGCCGGACAAATGCATCTGTCCACTAGGTAAGATGTATTAACGCAATAAAAGTATTAGGTAAAAGCGCTATTACTCACTCAAAAGTAGGCCAAAGTTCACCAAATTTTTTCCCCCTTAGCAATAGGATACTCTAGTACTACCCTATGGGTCAAAAATTTGCTCGAAATTGCTCTCTATCTTACAGTTTGAGAGATATTTCTGATTTTTCACATTTTCACTAAAAGTAGCAATAAAGTAGCCATTACTCACTTGTACATTGAGCAACAGTTGTGAAACTTAAATATGTTACAGTTCACAAAAAAGTACATGAACAACATATTTGAGAGAAATTGTGTAGCTGCAATACTTTTGAAGATATAAGCCATTTACTCATTATGGTTATCATTAAAAATTGAAAAAGTAGCTATTACTCACTTAGCTATAGAGATACACTTCCAAACCACTGGCCATGTTGTAGCAGTGGAGAAAGTAGCTGAACAACATATTGGAACAAAATTGTGTAGCTGCAATACTTTTGAAGATATAAGCCATTTACTCATTATGGTTATCATTAAAAACTGAAAAAGTAGCCATTACTCACTTAGCTACGGAGATACACTTCCAAACTACTGACCATGTTGTAGCAGAGGAGAAAGTAGCCGAACAACATATTGGAACAAAATTGTGTAGCTGCAATACTTTTGAAGATATAAGCCATTTACTCATTATGGTTATCATTAAAAATTGAAAAAGTAGCTATTACTCACTTAGCTATGGAGATACACTTGCAAACTACTGACCATGTTGTAGCTGTGGAGAAAGTAGCTGAACATCATATTGGAACAAAATTGTGTAGCTGCAATACTTTTGAAGATATAAGCCATTTACTCATTGACAGTTAAAAGTCATATAATTTAGAAAATTTAATAGTAAATTAAATTTTTATAAGTTAATACCGTACCTAGTGGACAGATGCATTTGTCCGGCGCCTTGCCGGTCACGCCAAACGTTAGAAAAAAACGTCCTGAGCTGGGCTCTGGCCGGGACCGGTAGTGTCCTGTTCACTTGCCAGGTGGCTGTACAGCCTACCTGTCGGTGTAGTGCGCATGCGTGCGCATGCGCTCTTCCTCTTTTTGTTGCCTACCTAAATAAATCCCCTTATTGGATAAACTAGCGGGGAAGGTAGGGTGGGAATCCCCCTGTCCACTAGGTAAGGTATTAACTTATAAAAATTTAATTTACTATTAAATTTTCTATTTTATTGCGTTAATACATCTTACCTAGTGGACAGATGCAGAATCACTACCCAGTGGATGGAGGGTAGCCAAAAGGGGATTGCCAAGAACTCTATAATATCATAAGGGTGGAACCGGTATACTAAATAACCAGTCTAGGTAAACCACCCGATAACTCCCCCCCCTTGTTTTCCTTCGACATATAGGTCTTAGAACAGCCCGAAGGGGATCCCGGAAGACCTCGGGAGGAGTAAGAATTCCAGTGAGGAAGAAGAGGAACAGGAATGATAAAAAACCCTATCCGAGGGGCAATCCTGGATATTTGGAAATTTTTTTTTTTTTTTTATATATACAATATGTGCACTATGTACAAATTAAATAATGCTACTACTTGTCATAGTGGACCTGTTGAGCAGCTACAACAGGTCCTAAGTGGTATAGTTCAGAGTCGGCCCATGCAAGGTCCTTCAGGTAGAACTGTGTAAAAGTATTATGGGCTTTCCAATGACAGGCTGCAAGGATTTGGTCTAAGGAGACTCCGCCTTGAAAAGCCTTGGATGCTGCAAAGGCCCTGACATCATGAGCTCTAACCTGATGCAAGGAGTGAGCTTCCTCATCTGACAGCTGGTAACATAACATGACCGTCTGTTTAATCCAAGATGAGATAGTTGCTGGAACTATGTCTTTCTGGAAACTTTTCTTTCTGGAAACTTTTCCTAAAGGAAACAAAGACCAGATCTTTACCCTTACGAAGATCTTTGGTTCTGTCCAGATAATAACACAAAGCGCGTACCGGGCAAAGTGACTTATCCTCCTTTAAGGACCTGTCTAAAGAGGGAGCCAATGCCGGGATAACCACTGGAGCTACGGCAGACGGACCATCCCGAGCCAGCTGGTTTTTCGACAGGAAACTGGGAGAAGGGTAAAGGGAAACCTGACTCCAGTTTTCCTGATGTCTGATGTTCTTGTAAAGCCATGCATGGATCTCGCTCCGTCGTTTGCCCGAACCCAAAGCTAGGAGAAAAACAGTCTTAAAAGTGAGGTGTTTCAGAGAAGCCTGTCTCATGGGTTCAAAAGGAGCTTTAGTCAACTGATGGAGAACCGGAGAAAGATTCCAAGAAGGAATGCCCCTTCTCCCCTTAGGTTTATCTCTATGAAAACTGTCTAACAACCGAGTCAAGTTTTCATCTTTACTGATATTTAACTGCTCATTTCCGATCATGTCGGCGATAGCAGTTCTGTAACCGTCAATGGTGCTGGGTTGTAAATTTCTTTCCTTAAACAAATACAACAGGAAATCGGCAATGTTACTTAGAGTGGCCGACCTGACGTCCACCTCGTTTTCCTGACACCATCTGACAAAAATGGCCCACTTTGATTTGTAGACGGCTCTGGTTGAAAGTCTCTGAGGTGCCTCAATTCGAGCTGCCACCTCGCCAGAGAATCCTTTGCCTTGAATGAGGGAGGTTCTAGGAGCCATGCATGCAGATTCAGATTTGACAGATCGCGGTGAGGGATCCCGCTGAATGGTTGAGTCACCAGATCCCTTTGCCGAGGGAGACTGAATGGAATTTGCACTGACATACTGACCAGGTCCCAAAACCACGGCATGTTGGGCCACCCTGGGGCAATGAGAATCATCCGTCGACACCCCTGCTCCACTATCTTGGAGACCACTTGGCTGAGGAGGGCGACGGGAGGGAAGGCATACGTATCCAGATCCTGCCAGGATAGACTCAGAGCGTCCACCGCCCAGGCAGTTGGATCCGGAACCGGTGAGACAAACTTGGGGAGTTTGTAATTGTACCGGGTGGCAAACAGATCCACTTGTGGTTGGGCCCATCTCAAGCACAAGAGATTGAACACCTTCTGATCGAGAGACCACTCTGTCTGGATTACCTGATTGTGCCGAGAGAGCTTGTCTGCTATCACATTTAACCGACCCGGAATGTGCTGGGCTCTCAGAACTATTCCTCGGGGGTGGCACCAGGATAGGAGTCTCCAGAGGAGGGCACAAAGAGAGCCTGATCTCATACCTCCCTGTTTGTTGATATAGGCTACCACAGTTGTGTTGTCTGTCGCAATCAATACAATCTGGTTTAGACAGAGAGGTTCGAAACTCCTGAGGGCCAGAAAGACTGCCTTTAGTTCCAAGAAGTTTATATGAAGTTGACTTTCTACTTCCGACCAAACTCCTCTTGCCGTAGCGTCCCCTAAGTGAGTGCCCCAACCTTCGTTTGATGCGTCGGTAAACAGTTGAAGGGCGTGACTTAAAGGATGTAATGGTTGACCCCTTAACACATTTCCCTCGTCTAACCACCAATCTAGGTGAGGTTGAAGAGAGGGAGGTAGAGGAATGACTTTCTCTAAGACCTCGGGTACCTGCCAGTGTCTCTTTAGATGCCACTGAATGGGACGCATGTGGAGACGACCTGACCAAACCTGCTTCTCGGTGGCAGTCAGGAGTCCTATCAAGGACATGAACTGCCTGACCGTGCAACTGTCCTGAGCCCTTAAAAACAATAGTTTCCGATGCAAGCTTGCCCATCTTTCTTGAGTTGGCAAAACCCGACCCGTCAACAGGTCGAACCGGTAACCGACGAAGGTAAAGACCTGTTGAGGATCCAACTCCGACTTTTTGATGTTGACCAGCCAGCCCAGTTCGTGGCAAAGAGACAACAGAACCTGGGTGTGATGGAGACCAATTTCCTTCGAAGGGGCTCTCAGTAACCAGTCGTCTAGGTACTGGTGGATTCTTATACCCCTGTTCTGAGCCATAAGTTTCACCTCCTTGACTATCTTGGTGAACTCTAGAGGAGCTGTGGCCAACCCGAAGGGAAGGGCAGTGAACTGGTACGCTCTTTTGTTGAGAAAGAATCTCATGTACTTCCTCGACCGGGGGTGAATAGGGATGTGAAAGTATGCGTCGCTGAAATCCAGCGAGGTCACCCACTCCCCTTTCTGTAGCGAGGTCCGGATGGTTTCTGGAGTCTCCATCTTGAATGTGCCGGTTTTGAGGAACTTGTTCAACCGACTCAGATCTAAAATAGGCCTCCACTTGTTTTCCGGTTTGGGTACTAAAAACAGCCGGTTGTAGAAGGCGAGAGAAGACCGGACCAGGACTGGCTCCACTACCAACTTTCCTTGGAGAGAGATCAGTGCCTCTTTGAGGAAACGGCTTTTGACCGGATTGGCATAACTGCTCTGAATGATTGGAACCCTGGTGAGAGGAGGTCTTAATCTGAAGGGCAGGCTGTAACCCTCCTTTAAAATGGACACTGCTCGAGGGTTTGCGCCTAACCTTTGCCAAACTTGCCAAAACTTTTGAAGACGGCCTCCTACAGGACCATCGTGCACAACAGTGGGGACACCTTGAACATTTTGGACAAAAAGACATGGATCGACACAAGAAACACTGTTCACATGCTTTATTTTTCTCAACACTGGTACGGGACTTAGACCTTTCTTTTGCGGAAGCCCGGTGGTAGCTACAGAAGGAGCATGAGTTGCAACATGAAAGAACACATCCTGATTTACATGATCTACTTGCCTCATGGGAAAGTCTGGATTCTGAGATGTGTGGGGTCTTGAACCTGTCTGAACTGAAGCCAGTAATTGACCCGAACTTTTTGGTAACATGTCTTTTACTGTCTCTTGAACACTGGAACCGGTCATTTCCGGTGGAACTTGACTTAACTTTGAACAAAGAACTGGTTTGAGACAAACTTTCTTGACTAAGTTTAGAGTCTGTTTTCTGCCCAACCGATTTAATGTCTTGACTACAGAGGTTGGGTTGTATTGGTAACTGTCATTTTTGTTGTTTAAATCCACAGGAGCGAGAGAAACGGGGGTTAGTACTACGACCCCTTCCTCTTGATCTGCCCCTGCCCCGAGCAAACTGTCGCCATGGTTGGGTAGGTTCAGCTGAAGCTGCATTTCTAGAATCCCGGCGATCATAGGGTTGGAACCTATTCTGGTTTCGCCAACCAGTGCGCTGCATAGCACCCGGACCGGGCCTTGGAGCAGCACTGGTGGTTTCGGACTTAGTAATATCCTGTTCTGCAATGCATATCAGGTCATCAGGGAAGAGACCGTAATTGAACAATGGGGCATTCCTGAGCCGATTCCAGGTGTCAGACTTTACTCCAGGCTTGACATGATCTAAATAAGAGTCACGTCTAAGAAGTACAAGATTTGCCATGTTGACGAAAAGGCTATCAGCTAGGTGCTGCAATGAAGTTCCCATGGCAACGGAGACATTTTGATGGAAGGCTAGGTAGTCTTTCAGGTCGTGAAGAGCCTCTGAGACTTCTTTGGGGGCCTTTCCTTTATTGAAGTTCGACTGAAGGCACACTAAGCTCTGGTTCATACGGTCCTGCAGTTCACTAGCACATCTGTTAAAGCCTGCAGCCTGGTTGACAATGTAGCTGCCTTCTTTGGCATTCCGTTCCCATCGACGTAGGTATTCTTGGGAAATAGGGCGTGAAACAGGACCAGAAGGCGGATAGGAAGAGGCCTTGGTAATACGTGGAAATTGTGAATTCACTTTTGCCTCGGTATTCCTCCAACTAAACACAGACTTGCCAGGGCGAGGAGTAGTGTCAGGTTTGAGGGTGTGCATCTGGTACCAACGTGCTTGCGATTTCGGCATCTTAAGGAACTGGTCCTTCTTCAGACCACTTGAGTCTTGACTCCTAGAGGGATAACCCTCAGCCACCGTGGTATTGAGACGCTCAAGTTTTTGACATAACCAGTCGTCCGGTGGCATAGCTACAGACACACGAGACGGTCTCCTGGGAACCTTCCCTTTCCAAGGGTTGTTACTTTTGTCGGGCTCACTAAAATCAGCCTCAAAAACCGGGATATGATTCCATCCCATGAAGGATCTAACAGACCGGACTGTCTCACGGTAGTTCATATCCTCTGTAACTTCTTGTTTTTCACCAGTATCCGACAGTTCCCCTTCATCAGGTTCAGAAGCTGAATAACGCTCACTGTCTTCCGGTTCATATGGCTGATCAGAAAATACACTAGCCTGTGAATAATCTTCCGGACCGGTTGTTCTGTAATTAGCACTGGCCTGAGAGTAACAGGGAGCCGGACCGGTAGCTGACAGTTCCTTTGTCGGTGGACTGGTTGGCTGGCCAGCCGGCTGAGAGACAGGTGCTTTGGATGGAATCGCTTGAGAGCCGGTGTCGGTCATGTCTTCGGCGGGTGCCTGTGATGAACTTGTGGTTAGTGGTTTTGCACCGACCGGATTTAATTCAGCTGTAAACTTTTGCCTGTCGGTGGGTTTTGCAGAATGTTTACCGGAGTGTCGGTGAGTCTTCTTATCAGATTTTTTGTGTTTGTGAGATTTTTTCTTGTCCGGTTTAACATCAGACCCGTTATCATCTACAGATTCTGCCGGAGGCCACACCGGACCGGTGGGTCGGGCAGAAGAAGGGTCAATGAAAGGAGTATCTGATAGTACCTTTTGAGCAGAAACTGGTTTAACAGGCATAGAAGGAGCAGTAAAAATGTTACCTCTTGAGAGAAGAGCCTCAAATCTGGCAAACTGCTCAGACATCTTGTCAGATAATGCAACTAACTGATCAGAAGTGACATAAGAGGCGTCTGAAGTAGAAGCAGAAGACGCGGCAGGTGCTTGCGCGGCAGGCTGCGCAGAGGGCTGAGATACCGGCACTAGATGCGCAGAAGGCTGCGCAGAAGAGTTATCTGTCGGTGCGGTAGCAGACGACAAGTCTTCCACCGGAGAAATAACTGTCACCTCCTTGGGGGACACTAGCAATCCTGCTTTCCTTTCCTTTCTTATTCTATAAGATGGAGTAGACAAAGTTTCCTTTTGAGTATCTGAAAACTGGTCACATAATGAGCAAGGTTTGTCCTTAACACATGGATCCTCCCCCAACTTCTTCTCCCTACATCTTGCACAACGTTCGTGAAGATCGAACGCAGCCATTATATGTCCGCACGCACCTCTGCGCTGTCCTTTAAAATCTCCAGGGGATGCCATGAATATTCCGTGATAACTTGATATAAAATTGATGTAACTTTAAAATGTATATCCAACACTAAAACTGAAAAACGTCTCTATAAATCTTTCTTGACAACTTTTTAAAATGGCGCCAAACAAAAAGAGGAAGAGCGCATGCGCACGCATGCGCACTACACCGACAGGTAGGCTGTACAGCCACCTGGCGAGTGAACAGGACACTACCGGTCCCGGCCAGAGCCCAGCTCAGGACGTTTTTTTCTAACGTTTGGCGTGACCGGCAAGGCGCCGGACAAATGCATCTGTCCACTAGGTAAGATGTATTAACGCAATAAAAGTATTAGGTAAAAGCGCTATTACTCACTAAAAAGTAGGCCAAAGTTCACCAAACCTTTTCCCCCTTAGCAATAGGATACTCTAGTGCTACCCTGTGGGTCAAAAATTTGCTCGAAATTGCTCTATATCTTACGGTTTGAGAGATATTTCTGATTTTTGACATTTTCACTAAAAGTAGCAATAAAGTAGCCATTACTCACTTGTACATCGAGCAACAGTTGTGAAACTTAAATATGTTACAGTTCACAAAAAAGTACATGAACAACATATTTGAGAGAAATTGTGTAGCTGCAATACTTTTGAAGATATAAGCCATTTACTCATTATGGTTATCATTAAAAATTGAAAAAGTAGCTATTACTCACTTAGCTATGGAGATACACTTCCAAATTACTGACCATGTTGTAGCTGTGGAGAAAGTAGCTGAACATCATATTGGAACAAAATTGTGTAGCTGCAATACTTTTGAAGATATAAGCCATTTACTCATTGACAGTTATAAGTCATATAATTATATTAGGTAAAAGCGCTATTACTCACTCAAAAGTAGGCCAAAGTTCACCAAATTTTTTCCCCCTTAGCAATAGGATACTCTAGTACTACCCTATGGGTCAAAAATTTGCTCGAAATTGCTCTCTATCTTACAGTTTGAGAGATATTTCTGATTTTTCACATTTTCACTAAAAGTAGCAATAAAGTAGCCATTACTCACTTGTACATTGAGCAACAGTTGTGAAACTTAAATATGTTACAGTTCACAAAAAAGTACATGAACAACATATTTGAGAGAAATTGTGTAGCTGCAATACTTTTGAAGATATAAGCCATTTACTCATTATGGTTATCATTAAAAATTGAAAAAGTAGCTATTACTCACTTAGCTATAGAGATACACTTCCAAACCACTGGCCATGTTGTAGCAGTGGAGAAAGTAGCTGAACAACATATTGGAACAAAATTGTGTAGCTGCAATACTTTTGAAGATATAAGCCATTTACTCATTATGGTTATCATTAAAAACTGAAAAAGTAGCCATTACTCACTTAGCTACGGAGATACACTTCCAAACTACTGACCATGTTGTAGCAGAGGAGAAAGTAGCCGAACAACATATTGGAACAAAATTGTGTAGCTGCAATACTTTTGAAGATATAAGCCATTTACTCATTATGGTTATCATTAAAAATTGAAAAAGTAGCTATTACTCACTTAGCTATGGAGATACACTTGCAAACTACTGACCATGTTGTAGCTGTGGAGAAAGTAGCTGAACAACATATTGGAACAAAATTGTGTAGCTGCAATACTTATGAAGATATAAGCCATTTACTCATTATGGTTATAATTAAAAATTGACAAAGTAGCTATTACTCACTTAGCTATGGAGATACACTTCCAAACTACTGACCATGTTGTAGCTGTGGAGAAAGTAGCTGAACAACATATTAGAACAAAATACTGTAAATGCAATAGTTTCAGAGTTATAAGCCATATAATTATATTAGCTAAAATAGCTATTACTCACTCAAAAGTAGGCCAAAGTTCACCAAACCCCAAAAATATTGAAGAGCAAAAAAATTCATTAGGACTTGTGATTTACCAAAAATGTGTAACTGTAGTAGTTTCAGAGAAAACTGCGTGACACACGCACGCACGCACGTACACACGCACATGGTGCAAATTATAATCTCCCTCCGGCGAGCCGGGCGGGAGATAAAAATAGAAAACTAGTAAGAGAATTTAACATTTCCAAGTTCCAATGGCTGTGGTTGTGAAAGTGATTCACTTGTCTACAAACTGAACTAGACCTAGCGCATCGGAGAACCGATGCAAATTGTATCCACCGTAAAGACAATGCACCAAAGCCGAGCAAGTATTGCCTATTTGGAAGGAGGGGTACAAGGCCAAATTAGACCACATGAGAAGATCCCAGGCCATGATATCCTTTTGGTTGGTTTCACACTCGAAAAATGTATGAGCAATAAGGGAGTTATAAGCACCTTTAAGTTTGGCTGCTCTCATTTGATCTTGGACCATCCCAAAAGTCTAGGATCGATAATAAGTGAGTTATAAGCACTTTTAAGTTTGGCTATCCTCGTTTGACCTTGAAGGAGGGACCCAAGGTCAAATACCACCACGCCAGAAGATTCCCAGCCCATGATTTCCTACATGTTGGTTTACCATGCCAAACCTCTAGGACCAATAATAAGCGAGTTAGAAGCACTTTTAATAACTTTGGCTATCCTCGTTTGACATTGATGGAGGGGCCCCAAGGTCAAATCTGACCACACCAGAAGATTCCCAGCCCATGATTTCCTATATGTTGGTTTACCATACCAAACCTGTAGGACCAATAATAAGCGAGTTATAAGCACTTTTACCTTTGGCTGTCCTCATTTGACCTTGAAGGAGGGGCCCAAAGTCAAATTCGACCACACCAGAAGATTCCCAGCCAATGACTTCCTAGATGTTGGTTTAACATCCCGAAAGTCTAGGATCGATAATAAGTGAGTTATAAGCACTTTTAAGTTTGGTTATCCTTGTTTGACCTGGATGGAGCGGCCCAAGGTCAAATCCGACCACGCCAGAAGATTCCCAGCCCATGATTTCCTACATGTTGGTTTACCATCCAAAACCACTAGGACCAATAATAAGCGAGTTATAAGCAGTTTTAAGTTTGGCTGTCCTCATTTATCCTTGAAGGAGGGGCCCAAGGTCAAATCCAACCACACCAGAAGATTCCCAGCCCATGATTTCCTATATGTTGGTTTACCATCCCGAAAGTCTAGGATCCATAATAAGTGAGTTATAAGCACTTTTAAGTTTGGCTATCCTCGTTTGACCTTGAAGGAGGGGTCCAAGGTTAAATCTGACATCAGAAGATTCACAGCACATGATTTCCTATAGGTTGGTTTAACATTGCAAACCTCTAGGACCAATAATAAGGGAGATATAGGCACTTTTAAAGTCCGCTATGTGGGTTACTCCGGCACTCCGTGGATGACCTTGAATAAACCGCTTCAAGGTCAAATGTGTGCAAGGTTGTAGAGGACATCTATATCTGTTAATACATATCACTTATGAAGAGATTCAACGTTCTACCTATGAGAAACAGCCAATAGAAAAATGTATATTATTTTCAAAAAAATGCCCGTGGCGGCCATCTTGTTTTTCAGAATGAGGCTATTTTCCTTCCCAGAGAAGCTTACCCCCCAATGAAGATATCCTGCAAATTTGGTGAACCTAGCTGCTGTTGTTTTCCTCTTAGAGCGTTAACGCTGAAAATCTCTCTACGCGCGGCGGCAGCGGCGGCGTAGCGACCGCTAAACCAAAGTATCCACCGGATGCTTCCGGTGGATACAATAAGTGATAAGACATAAAAACACTAATAGCACTTTTTGATGAGTTTTATTTCCATTAATTTCCCTCGTGGTTTTTCCCTGAAAATTCTTACAATATTTACAAATTTTAGTGACAACCTGAATCAGAGACCTTCAGAACAGAATACATGAATAATGTCGGGAGAGATAACTGTGAAAGTTCCAACTGAAAAACACGTGATTTAAAATTAACAAGTAAAATTCACTGTAGTGGGCAATGAATCACGCAACGGTATTGTACAAGTAACTTTCTTTTTAATTACAGTAAAAAAAATTACTTTTCTTAAAACGAAGACAGAAAATAAACAAAGGCAAGAAGGATACCATGTTCCAACATTCCACAAATTGTATTAAAAATTTTTCCGTTTTACTTAAACCATCACTCAGTAACATGCAGAATATTAGACCAAAGTGTATGCATGGTAAAACATCCTTCATACAAAAGTACTGTGAGGTCAAATGTCATTTGGATAAAAGGTCACAAAACTGCTTTATTTTAGTACAAAACAGTATGAAAAAATACAGCCTGGAGAGTAGACATAAGTTCACATAATGGAACATTTGGATTACAAAAGTTCAAATAATAGAACCACACCTGTATATAAATCACCTTTTCATTGAATTGTACAGTATACTTGACAATTTACCGTATCAATACTTGGATTTTAAATGCATTACATCCAACGTTCATTTTGACATACCATACCTTTCAATGTACTGAAGAAAAAGGAAAACGTTGACAACATAAAATACAAATTATAACACTTCTGCTTGGAGACAAATTTAAAAAGTACTTAAATATTAGAAGTTTTGTTGACATAAAACATTTTCAGCCAGATTTGAGGTATTTCTCTGCCGGAAACATGTAAAAGTAGTTCTCTTCAGCCTGTGCACATCTCAGAGAACTATTTTCTTCTGTAATTTGAAGTATCGGCGTTAATTGAACAATTCAGAATTTTTGTTAGTAATCACACAATGATTATTACTTTTATCAATCTACTTCCCGAATAAATTTTACAGCAACGCATCCACATTTTGACAGGACATGAGTCCTTGCAATAGTCTTTTTCTTATTTCAAAATAATGTAGGAATAAATAATGAATGTGGGAGCATTTGTTACGCTATTTATGCCCGGTAAAAATTCAAATAATGCTCGAGCGCCATAAATAGCAGAACAAATGCAAGAGGTATTTATTACTATAATAAAGACCAGCCCTCCTGGTTAAAAAAATATCCCTTTATTTTTCTGGGGTGACACAAACAAGGATGCCGCCATATTGTTTTGAATGCGTGATCGCAGTCGTAAAGGAAGACAAATTTCCTAGCAACAAATGCGAAACAGCACTTCCTGATTTTAGCGGACACGTGTTCTCCTATTTTTGCCCACTGTGTATATGCACACAGAAGTGTTCTCGTTTACTGCGCAATTCCAGTCTTTATAATAAATAACTTGTACATCATAATCTATATTTCAGCTTCTAGACTTTGTTGCATGGAAAATTTAACTGATAAACACTGGCACGCTCATTTTAACTGATGTAAAGCAACTAATATCAATTTGCATTTTTGTTTTATAGATGCAAATTTTTACACAAAGCAGTGAAACAATATACACTCATTAAGTCACAAATATTAAACATTATTTATATTTAAATTTAAGAAACATTTAAAACACAAATAAAACATACATTTACATAAAATTAACTTACATAAAATCATATTGATCACGATGTTTTTTTTTTTTTTAAATATTTTATCAACAAACACACATACTGACGCATACTGACACACATGGCTCCAGATTGCTATGTGTTACTATGACAACACGTAACGTCAACAATCTTATTCCACTGACAGGAGGGATCCAGTTGCCACCGGCAGAAAAACTACGTTAGGAGGCAGCTTTCATAGTTGTCATGGAAACAGATCTATTGTCGTAGATGTTACCATAGAAACCAATAACCTACAAGTATATGTAATGATTAAAATGTGACAAGTCGCAAATATTTTGCAGTAGTCTACTAGTAGACAAATGTGAATGTATAAATCTGCCATCAATACTTAACCCTTCCATGATGGAGAAAAAGTTCTATAAAACTAAACGCCACATTAGACTAAAGAACATAACCAAAATTCCCATTTTACTTAGATATTTCAGAACAATAACCTTGATCCTTGGGTACAAATTACGGTCTGTGCATTTCAAAGCATTTTAAACCTACAGTAAACATACGTACATGAGGCCATTCAGAACACACACGGACCAGTCGACAGGTTTTATGAGGGCGGGGATATTCTCAGCTTCATGTGGTTTTCTACGATCTGAAAGAATTCCTGTGCTGATGGGATTCTCCCCGTTTCTAATTTTGACCAGACTGGCATATCTGTAAATAACAACATCAAAATACAATGGAACCTCTATCATCCAATCCATCATGCAAATGTTAACTTAAAGAATAGACTTGTTTTCCTAAATACATCATTTCCCAGTGTCTTCTGTTGAAGTACCTATTCTGTTTTATCAACTTCCTATGATCCAAACAAACCATCATTCAACAAAATTCATATGCAAAACAAACATCTCTTAACTGTCAGTTCAGCTTTGTATGCTGATTTTAGCATGATTCACTTTCAGTTGTATTAATTTTTGATTATCAGATTTAATACTGCATAATAATGATTTAAAACTTTACTATGAACTTAATTCGCTGAGAGAGAGAGCTGAAATTTATGCAGAAACTTTCTGTTCATCCAGTTATTTACTCCTGAACATATGTTAGCTCAGTGGTATTTTATCCAAACATGCTTTATCCAGTTTGGATAATAGAAGATTTAACAACACCAAGTTAGGGCATTCAACACAGTGTAATACTTGGATTATCAAAGTTTTACAGCCCTCTTTCTTTTTGGAATTCAAACTGATGGCTGGATCAAATGAACACTTTTTCTACCGGTTATTTAAAATACTAGAGTTTATTAGGTGGCAACGTTGTGACCGTGTCACAAAAAAGTCACTCACATGACTTTATTGAAAATCTTGTCATCACAAGTGAATTGCCTGCAAGCAATACACTTTGGAATATTAACTAGAGGATCGCTCGCAAAAAAAAAAAGATAATGTTTTTGCATAGCAAAAACAAAGCGTCCCGAAAAGGATATAAAGGTGAGTGCTAAAGTATTAAGAAAATGCTTCGTTTCTAGCCTTATACTGTTGTGGCAACCAAAGTCAGCGCAGTCTGCTCTATCTAGCACGGTTTTCAAGATATAAGCATTTTTGTGTTTTGCAAAAAATAAAAAAATTAAAAATGTCCGCTATATTTGGTGAGACAAAAATATTTTGAAAATTGGCATGGCTACTCTGCAGAGATACCCAGCAGGTCCAAAATTTTGTTGAGTTCACTCCATATAGCACGGTTTTCGAGATATAAGCATTTTTGTGTTTTGCAAAAACTTTGAAAATTCAAAATGGCCACCATTTTTGGGGAGACAAAAATTTTTGTCAAGACCACTGCCGTGGTGTGTATCTCCCGCCGAGCATTAAAGCAGAAGAAATAGCTTTTCCGAAATATTCACAATTTTTCATTTTCGTGTGTGAAAGGTCTTCCAAAAGTAGGTGAATGAGTTATTTGAGAAAAATTGGCTATCTGCAATACTATTAAGAGATAATTCACATTTACTCATTTTGAGTAGGTGAATAATTATCTATGGGTCTAAAACTTCACCAAGTGAAAGCTCTCCCAAAAGTAGGTGAATGAGTTATTTGAGAAAAATTGGCTATCTGCAATACTTTTAGAGATAATTCGCATTTACTCATTTTGAGTAGGGGAGTAATTAGCTATGGGTCTGAAACTTCACCATGTGAAAGCTCTCCCACAAGTAGATGAATGAGTATTTGATAAAAATTGGGTATCCGCAATACTTTTACAGATAATTAGCATTTACTCATTTTGAGTAGGTGAATAAATAGCTATGGGTCTGAAACTTCACAGAGTGAAAGCTATCCCAAAAGTAGGTGAATGAGTTATTTGAGAAAAATTGGCTATCTGCAATACTTTTAGAGATAATTCACATTTACTCATTTTGAGTAGGTGAATAATTAGCTATGGGTCTGAAACTTCACCAAGTGAAAGCTCTGCCAAAAGTAGGTGAATGAGTTATTTGAGAAAAATTGGCTATCTGCAATACTTTTAGAGATAATTCGCATTTACTCATTTTGAGTAGGTGAGTAATTTGCTATGGGTCTGAAACTTCACCAAGTGAAAGCTCTCCCAAAAGTAGGTGAATGAGTTATTTGAGAAAAATTGGCAAGTGAAAGCTCTCCCAAAAGTAGGTGAATGATTAATTTGACAAAAATTGACTATCTGCAATACTTTTAGAGATAATTCGCATTTACTCATTTTGAGTAGGGGAGTAATTAGCTATGGGTCTGAAACTTCACCAAGTGAAAGCTCTCCCAAAAGTAGGTGAATGAGTTATTTGAGAAAAATTGGCTATCTGCAATACTTTTAGAGATAATTCGCATTTACTCATTTTCAGTAGGTGAGTAATTAGCTATGGGTCTGAAACTTCACCATGTGAAAGCTCTGCCAAAAGTAGGTGAAGGAGTTATTTGAGAAAAATTGGCTATCTGCAATACTTTTAGAGATAATTCGCATTTACTCATTTTCAGTAGGTGAGTAATTAGCTATGGGTCTGAAACTTCACAGAGTGAAAGCTCTCCCAAAAGTAGGTGAATGAGTTATTTGAGAAAAATTGGCTATCTGCAATACTTTTAGAGATAATTCACATTTACTCATTTTCAGTAGGTGAGTAATTAGCTATGGGTGTGAAACTTCACCAAGTGAAAGCTCTGCCAAAAGTAGGTGAATGAGTTATTTGAGAAAAATTGGCTATCTGCAATACTTTTAGAGATAATTCGCATTTACTCATTTTGAGTAGGTGAGTAAATAGCTATGGGTCTGAAACTTCACCAAGTGAAAGCTCTCCCAAAAGTAGGTGAATGAGTTATTTGAGAAAAATTGGCTATCTGCAATACTTTTAGAGATAATTCGCATTTACTCATTTTGAGTAGGTGAGTAATTAGCTATGGGTCTGAAACTTCACCAAGTGAAAGCTCTCCCAAAAGTAGGTGAATGATTAATTTAACAAAAATTGGCTATCTGCAATACTTTTAGAGATAATTCGCATTTACTCATTTTGAGTAGGTGAGTAATTAGCTATGGGTCTGAAACTTCACCAAGTGAAAGCTCTCCCAAAAGTAGGTGAATGAGTTATTTGAGAAAAATTGGCTATCTGCAATACTTTTAGAGATAATTCGCATTTACTCATTTTGAGTAGGTGAGTAATTAGCTATGGGTCTGAAAGTTCACAGAGTGAAAGCTCTCCCAAAAGTAGGTGAATGAGTTATTTGAGAAAAATTGGCTATTTGCAATACTTTTAGAGATAATTCGCATTTACTCATTTTCAGTAGGTGAGTAATTAGCTATGGGTCTGAAACTTCACCAAGTGAAAGCTCTCCCAAAAGTAGGTGAATGAGTTATTTGAGAAAAATTGGCTATCTGCAATACTTTTAGAGATAATTCGCATTTACTCATTTTCAGTAGGTGAGTAATTAGCTATGGGTCTGAAACTTCACCATGTGAAAGCTCTGCCAAAAGTAGGTGAAGGAGTTATTTGAGAAAAATTGGCTATCTGCAATACTTTTAGAGATAATTCGCATTTACTCATTTTGAGTAGGTGAGTAATTAGCTATGGGTCTGAAACTTCACAGAGTGAAAGCTCTCCCAAAAGTAGGTGAATGAGTTATTTGAGAAAAATTGGCTATCTGCAATACTTTTAGAGATAATTCACATTTACTCATTTTCAGTAGGTGAGTAATTAGCTATGGGTCTGAAACTTCACCAAGTGAAAGCTCTGCCAAAAGTAGGTGAATGAGTTATTTGAGAAAAATTGGCTATCTGCAATACTTTTAGAGATAATTCGCATTTACTCATTTTGAGTAGGTGAGTAAATAGCTATGGGTCTGAAACTTCACCAAGTGAAAGCTCTCCCAAAAGTAGGTGAATGAGTTATTTGAGAAAAATTGGCTATCTGCAATACTTTTAGAGATAATTCGCATTTACTCATTTTGAGTAGGTGAGTAATTAGCTATGGGTCTGAAACTTCACCAAGTGAAAGCTCTCCCAAAAGTAGGTGAATGATTAATTTGACAAAAATTGGCTATCTGCAATACTTTTAGAGATAATTCGCATTTACTCATTTTGAGTAGGTGAGTAATTAGCTATGGGTCTGAAACTTCACCAAGTGAAAGCTCTCCCAAAAGTAGGTGAATGAGTTATTTGAGAAAAATTGGCTATCTGCAATACTTTTAGAGATAATTCGCATTTACTCATTTTGAGTAGGTGAGTAATTAGCTATGGGTCTGAAACTTCACAGAGTGAAAGCTCTCCCAAAAGTGGGTGAATGAGTTATTTGAGAAAAATTGGCTATTTGCAATACTTTTAGAGATAATTCGCATTTACTCATTTTCAGTAGGTGAGTAATTAGCTATGGGTCTGAAACTTCACCAAGTGAAAGCTCTCCCAAAAGTAGGTGAATGAGTTATTTGAGAAAAATTGGCTATCTGCAATACTTTTAGAGATAATTCGCATTTACTCATTTTCAGTAGGTGAGTAATTAGCTATGGGTCTGAAACTTCATGTGAAAGCTCTGCCAAAAGTAGGTGAAGGAGTTATTTGAGAAAAATTGGCTATCTGCAATACTTTTAGAGATAATTCGCATTTACTCATTTTGAGTAGGTGAGTAATTAGCTATGGGTCTGAAACTTCACAGAGTGAAAGCTCTCCCAAAAGTAGGTGAATGAGTTATTTGAGAAAAATTGGCTATCTGCAATACTTTTAGAGATAATTCACATTTACTCATTTTCAGTAGGTGAGTAATTAGCTATGGGTCTGAAACTTCACCAAGTGAAAGCTCTGCCAAAAGTAGGTGAATGAGTTATTTGAGAAAAATTGGCTATCTGCAATACTTTTAGAGATAATTCGCATTTACTCATTTTGAGTAGGTGAGTAAATAGCTATGGGTCTGAAACTTCACCAAGTGAAAGCTCTCCCAAAAGTAGGTGAATGAGTTATTTGAGAAAAATTGGCTATCTGCAATACTTTTAGAGATAATTCGCATTTACTCATTTTGAGTAGGTGAGTAATTAGCTATGGGTCTGAAACTTTACCAAGTGAAAGCTCTCCCAAAAGTAGGTGAATGATTAATTTGACAAAAATTGGCTATCTGCAATACTTTTAGAGATAATTCGCATTTACTCATTTTGAGTAGGTGAGTAATTAGCTATGGGTCTGAAACTTCACCAAGTGAAAGCTCTCCCAAAAGTAGGTGAATGAGTTATTTGAGAAAAATTGGCAAGTGAAAGCTCTCCCAAAAGTAGGTGAATGATTAATTTGACAAAAATTGACTATCTGCAATACTTTTAGAGATAATTCGCATTTACTCATTTTGAGTAGGGGAGTAATTAGCTATGGGTCTGAAACTTCACCAAGTGAAAGCTCTCCCAAAAGTAGGTGAATGAGTTATTTGAGCAAAATTGGCAAGTGAAAGCTCTCCCAAAAGTAGGTGAATGATTAATTTGACAAAAATTGACTATCTGCAATACTTTTAGAGATAATTCGCATTTACTCATTTTGAGTAGGGGAGTAATTAGCTATGGGTCTGAAACTTCACCAAGTGAAAGCTCTCCCAAAAGTAGGTGAATGAGTTATTTGAGAAAAATTGGCTTATCTGCAATACTTTTAGAGATAATTCGCATTTACTCATTTTGAGTAGGTGAGTAATTAGCTATGGGTCTGAAACTTCACAGAGTGAAAGCTCTCCCAAAAGTAGGTGAATGAGTTATTTGAGAAAAATTGGCTATTTGCAATACTTTTAGAGATAATTCGCATTTACTCATTTTCAGTAGGTGAGTAATTAGCTATGGGTCTGAAACTTCACCAAGTGAAAGCTCTCCCAAAAGTAGGTGAATGAGTTATTTGAGAAAAATTGGCTATCTGCAATACTTTTAGAGATAATTCGCATTTACTCATTTTCAGTAGGTGAGTAATTAGCTATGGGTCTGAAACTTCACCATGTGAAAGCTCTGCCAAAAGTAGGTGAAGGAGTTATTTGAGAAAAATTGGCTATCTGCAATACTTTTAGAGATAATTCGCATTTACTCATTTTGAGTAGGTGAGTAATTAGCTATGGGTCTGAAACTTCACAGAGTGAAAGCTCTCCCAAAAGTAGGTGAATGAGTTATTTGAGAAAAATTGGCTATCTGCAATACTTTTAGAGATAATTCACATTTACTCATTTTCAGTAGGTGAGTAATTAGCTATGGGTCTGAAACTTCACCAAGTGAAAGCTCTGCCAAAAGTAGGTGAATGAGTTATTTGAGAAAAATTGGCTATCTGCAATACTTTTAGAGATAATTCGCATTTACTCATTTTGAGTAGGTGAGTAAATAGCTATGGGTCTGAAACTTCACCAAGTGAAAGCTCTCCCAAAAGTAGGTGAATGAGTTATTTGAGAAAAATTGGCTATCTGCAATACTTTTAGAGATAATTCGCATTTACTCATTTTGAGTAGGTGAGTAATTAGCTATGGGTCTGAAACTTCACCAAGTGAAAGCTCTCCCAAAAGTAGGTGAATGATTAATTTGACAAAAATTGGCTATCTGCAATACTTTTAGAGATAATTCGCATTTACTCATTTTGAGTAGGTGAGTAATTAGCTATGGGTCTGAAACTTCACCAAGTGAAAGCTCTCCCAAAAGTAGGTGAATGAGTTATTTGAGAAAAATTGGCTATCTGCAATACTTTTAGAGATAATTCGCATTTACTCATTTTGAGTAGGTGAGTAATTAGCTATGGGTCTGAAACTTCACAGAGTGAAAGCTCTCCCAAAAGTAGGTGAATGAGTTATTTGAGAAAAATTGGCTATTTGCAATACTTTTAGAGATAATTCGCATTTACTCATTTTCAGTAGGTGAGTAATTAGCTATGGGTCTGAAACTTCACCAAGTGAAAGCTCTCCCAAAAGTAGGTGAATGAGTTATTTGAGAAAAATTGGCTATCTGCAATACTTTTAGAGATAATTCGCATTTACTCATTTTCAGTAGGTGAGTAATTAGCTATGGGTCTGAAACTTCATGTGAAAGCTCTGCCAAAAGTAGGTGAAGGAGTTATTTGAGAAAAATTGGCTATCTGCAATACTTTTAGAGATAATTCGCATTTACTCATTTTGAGTAGGTGAGTAATTAGCTATGGGTCTGAAACTTCACAGAGTGAAAGCTCTCCCAAAAGTAGGTGAATGAGTTATTTGAGAAAAATTGGCTATCTGCAATACTTTTAGAGATAATTCACATTTACTCATTTTCAGTAGGTGAGTAATTAGCTATGGGTCTGAAACTTCACCAAGTGAAAGCTCTGCCAAAAGTAGGTGAATGAGTTATTTGAGAAAAATTGGCTATCTGCAATACTTTTAGAGATAATTCGCATTTACTCATTTTGAGTAGGTGAGTAAATAGCTATGGGTCTGAAACTTCACCAAGTGAAAGCTCTCCCAAAAGTAGGTGAATGAGTTATTTGAGAAAAATTGGCTATCTGCAATACTTTTAGAGATAATTCGCATTTACTCATTTTGAGTAGGTGAGTAATTAGCTATGGGTCTGAAACTTCACCAAGTGAAAGCTCTCCCAAAAGTAGGTGAATGATTAATTTGACAAAAATTGGCTATCTGCAATACTTTTAGAGATAATTCGCATTTACTCATTTTGAGTAGGTGAGTAATTAGCTATGGGTCTGAAACTTCACCAAGTGAAAGCTCTCCCAAAAGTAGGTGAATGAGTTATTTGAGAAAAATTGGCAAGTGAAAGCTCTCCCAAAAGTAGGTGAATGATTAATTTGACAAAAATTGACTATCTGCAATACTTTTAGAGATAATTCGCATTTACTCATTTTGAGTAGGGGAGTAATTAGCTATGGGTCTGAAACTTCACCAAGTGAAAGCTCTCCCAAAAGTAGGTGAATGAGTTATTTGAGCAAAATTGGCAAGTGAAAGCTCTCCCAAAAGTAGGTGAATGATTAATTTGACAAAAATTGACTATCTGCAATACTTTTAGAGATAATTCGCATTTACTCATTTTGAGTAGGGGAGTAATTAGCTATGGGTCTGAAACTTCACCAAGTGAAAGCTCTCCCAAAAGTAGGTGAATGAGTTATTTGAGAAAAATTGGCTATCTGCAATACTTTTAGAGATAATTCGCATTTACTCATTTTGAGTAGGTGAGTAATTAGCTATGGGTCTGAAACTTCACCAAGTGAAAGCTCTCCCAAAAGTAGGTGAATGATTAATTTGACAAAAATTGGCTATCTGCAATACTTTTAGAGATAATTCGCATTTACTCATTTTGAGTAGGTGAGTAATTAGCTATGGGTCTGAAACTTCACCAAGTGAAAGCTCTCCCAAAAGTAGGTGAATGAGTTATTTGAGAAAAATTGGCTATCTGCAATACTTTTAGAGATAATTCGCATTTACTCATTTTGAGTAGGTGAGTAATTAGCTATGGGTCTGAAACTTCACAGAGTGAAAGCTCTCCCAAAAGTAGGTGAATGAGTTATTTGAGAAAAATTGGCTATTTGCAATACTTTTAGAGATAATTCGCATTTACTCATTTTCAGTAGGTGAGTAATTAGCTATGGGTCTGAAACTTCACCAAGTGAAAGCTCTCCCAAAAGTAGGTGAATGAGTTATTTGAGAAAAATTGGCTATCTGCAATACTTTTAGAGATAATTCGCATTTACTCATTTTCAGTAGGTGAGTAATTAGCTATGGGTCTGAAACTTCATGTGAAAGCTCTGCCAAAAGTAGGTGAAGGAGTTATTTGAGAAAAATTGGCTATCTGCAATACTTTTAGAGATAATTCGCATTTACTCATTTTGAGTAGGTGAGTAATTAGCTATGGGTCTGAAACTTCACAGAGTGAAAGCTCTCCCAAAAGTAGGTGAATGAGTTATTTGAGAAAAATTGGCTATCTGCAATACTTTTAGAGATAATTCACATTTACTCATTTTCAGTAGGTGAGTAATTAGCTATGGGTCTGAAACTTCACCAAGTGAAAGCTCTGCCAAAAGTAGGTGAATGAGTTATTTGAGAAAAATTGGCTATCTGCAATACTTTTAGAGATAATTCGCATTTACTCATTTTGAGTAGGTGAGTAAATAGCTATGGGTCTGAAACTTCACCAAGTGAAAGCTCTCCCAAAAGTAGGTGAATGAGTTATTTGAGAAAAATTGGCTATCTGCAATACTTTTAGAGATAATTCGCATTTACTCATTTTGAGTAGGTGAGTAATTAGCTATGGGTCTGAAACTTCACCAAGTGAAAGCTCTCCCAAAAGTAGGTGAATGATTAATTTGACAAAAATTGGCTATCTGCAATACTTTTAGAGATAATTCGCATTTACTCATTTTGAGTAGGTGAGTAATTAGCTATGGGTCTGAAACTTCACCAAGTGAAAGCTCTCCCAAAAGTAGGTGAATGAGTTATTTGAGAAAAATTGGCAAGTGAAAGCTCTCCCAAAAGTAGGTGAATGATTAATTTGACAAAAATTGACTATCTGCAATACTTTTAGAGATAATTCGCATTTACTCATTTTGAGTAGGGGAGTAATTAGCTATGGGTCTGAAACTTCACCAAGTGAAAGCTCTCCCAAAAGTAGGTGAATGATTAATTTGACAAAAATTGGCTATCTGCAATACTTTTAGAGATAATTCGCATTTACTCATTTTGAGTAGGTGAGTAATTAGCTATGGGTCTGAAACTTCACCAAGTGAAAGCTCTCCCAAAAGTAGGTGAATGAGTTATTTGAGAAAAATTGGCAAGTGAAAGCTCTCCCAAAAGTAGGTGAATGATTAATTTGACAAAAATTGACTATCTGCAATACTTTTAGAGATAATTCGCATTTACTCATTTTGAGTAGGGGAGTAATTAGCTATGGGTCTGAAACTTCACCAAGTGAAAGCTCTCCCAAAAGTAGGTGAATGAGTTATTTGAGCAAAATTGGCAAGTGAAAGCTCTCCCAAAAGTAGGTGAATGATTAATTTGACAAAAATTGACTATCTGCAATACTTTTAGAGATAATTCGCATTTACTCATTTTGAGTAGGGGAGTAATTAGCTATGGGTCTGAAACTTCACCAAGTGAAAGCTCTCCCAAAAGTAGGTGAATGAGTTATTTGAGAAAAATTGGCTTATCTGCAATACTTTTAGAGATAATTCGCATTTACTCATTTTGAGTAGGTGAGTAATTAGCTATGGGTCTGAAACTTCACAGAGTGAAAGCTCTCCCAAAAGTAGGTGAATGAGTTATTTGAGAAAAATTGGCTATCTGCAATACTTTAAGAGATAAATCGCATTTACTCATTTTGAGTAGGTGAGTAATTAGCTATGGGTCTGAAACTTCACCAAGTGAAAGCTCTCCCAAAAGTAGGTGAATGATTAATTTGACAAAAATTGACTATCTGCAATACTTTTAGAGATAATTTGCATTTACTCATTTTGAGTAGGTGAGTAATTAGCTATGGGTCTGAAACTTCACCAAGTGAAAGCTCTCCCAAAAGTAGGTGAATGAGTTATTTGAGAAAAATTGGCTTATCTGCAATACTTTTAGAGATAATTCGCATTTACTCATTTTGAGTAGGTGAGTAATTAGCTATGGGTCTGAAACTTCACAGAGTGAAAGCTCTCCCAAAAGTAGGTGAATGAGTTATTTGAGAAAAATTGGCTATTTGCAATACTTTTAGAGATAATTCGCATTTACTCATTTTCAGTAGGTGAGTAATTAGCTATGGGTCTGAAACTTCACCAAGTGAAAGCTCTCCCAAAAGTAGGTGAATGAGTTATTTGAGAAAAATTGGCTATCTGCAATACTTTTAGAGATAATTCGCATTTACTCATTTTCAGTAGGTGAGTAATTAGCTATGGGTCTGAAACTTCACCATGTGAAAGCTCTGCCAAAAGTAGGTGAAGGAGTTATTTGAGAAAAATTGGCTATCTGCAATACTTTTAGAGATAATTCGCATTTACTCATTTTGAGTAGGTGAGTAATTAGCTATGGTCTGAAACTTCAAGTGAAAGCTCTCCCAAAAGTAGGTGAATGAGTTATTTGAGAAAAATTGGCTATCTGCAATACTTTTAGAGATAATTCGCATTTACTCATTTTGAGTAGGTGAGTAATTAGCTATGGGTCTGAAACTTCACCAAGTGAAAGCTCTCCCAAAAGTAGGTGAATGAGTTATTTGAGAAAAATTGGCAAGTGAAAGCTCTCCCAAAAGTAGGTGAATGATTAATTTGACAAAAATTGACTATCTGCAATACTTTTAGAGATAATTCGCATTTACTCATTTTGAGTAGGTGAGTAATTAGCTATGGGTCTGAAACTTCACCAAGTGAAAGCTCTCCCAAAAGTAGGTGAATGAGTTATTTGAGAAAAATTGGCTTATCTGCAATACTTTTAGAGATAATTCACATTTACTCATTTTGAGTAGGTGAGTAATTAGCTATGGGTCTGAAACTTCACAGAGTGAAAGCTCTCCCAAAGTAGGTGAATGAGTTATTTGAGAAAAATTGGCTATCTGCAATACTTTTAGAGATAATTCGCATTTACTCATTTTCAGTAGGTGAGTAATTAGCTATGGGTCTGAAACTTCACCATGTGAAAGCTCTGCCAATAGTAGGTGAAGGAGTTATTTGAGAAAAATTGGCTATCTGCAATACTTTTAGAGATAATTCGCATTTACTCATTTTGAGTAGGTGAGTAATTAGCTATGGGTCTGAAACTTCACAGAGTGAAAGCTCTCCCAAAAGTAGGTGAATGAGTTATTTGAGAAAAATTGGCTATCTGCAATACTTTTAGAGATAAATCGCATTTACTCATTTTGAGTAGGTGAGTAATTAGCTATGGGTCTGAAACTTCACCAAGTGAAAGCTCTCCCAAAAGTAGGTGAATGATTAATTTGACAAAAATTGACTATCTGCAATACTTTTAGAGATAATTCGCATTTACTCATTTTGAGTAGGTGAGTAATTAGCTATGGGTCTGAAACTTCACCAAGTGAAAGCTCTCCCAAAAGTAGGTGAATGAGTTATTTGAGAAAAATTGGCTTATCTGCAATACTTTTAGAGATAATTCGCATTTACTCATTTTGAGTAGGTGAGTAATTAGCTATGGGTCTGAAACTTCACAGAGTGAAAGCTCTCCCAAAAGTAGGTGAATGAGTTATTTGAGAAAAATTGGCTATCTGCAATACTTTTAGAGATAATTCGCATTTACTCATTTTCAGTACGTGAGTAATTAGCTATGGGTCTGAAACTTCACCAAGTGAAAGCTCTCCCAAAAGTAGGTGAATGAGTTATTTGAGAAAAATTGGCTATCTGCAATACTTTTAGAGATAATTCGCATTTACTCATTTTCAGTAGGTGAGTAATTAGCTATGGGTCTGAAACTTCACCATGTGAAAGCTCTGCCAAAAGTAGGTGAAGGAGTTATTTGAGAAAAATTGGCTATCTGCAATACTTTTAGAGATAATTCGCATTTACTCATTTTCAGTAGGTGAGTAATTAGCTATGGGTCTGAAACTTCACCATGTGAAAGCTCTGCCAAAAGTAGGTGAAGGAGTTATTTGAGAAAAATTGGCTATCTGCAATACTTTTAGAGATAATTCGCATTTACTCATTTTGAGTAGGTGAGTAATTAGCTATGGGTCTGAAACTTCACAGAGTGAAAGCTCTCCCAAAAGTAGGTGAATGAGTTATTTGAGAAAAATTGGCTATCTGCAATACTTTTAGAGATAATTCGCATTTACTCATTTTCAGTAGGTGAGTAATTAGCTATGGGTCTGAAACTTCACCATGTGAAAGCTCTGCCAAAAGTAGGTGAAGGAGTTATTTGAGAAAAATTGGCTATCTGCAATACTTTTAGAGATAATTCGCATTTACTCATTTTGAGTAGGTGAGTAATTAGCTATGGTCTGAAACTTCAAGTGAAAGCTCTCCCAAAAGTAGGTGAATGAGTTATTTGAGAAAAATTGGCTATCTGCAATACTTTTAGAGATAATTCGCATTTACTCATTTTGAGTAGGTGAGTAATTAGCTATGGGTCTGAAACTTCACCAAGTGAAAGCTCTCCCAAAAGTAGGTGAATGATTAATTTCACAAAAATTGGCTATCTGCAATACTTTTAGAGATAATTCGCATTTACTCATTTTGAGTAGGTGAGTAATTAGCTATGGGTCTGAAACTTCACCAAGTGAAAGCTCTCCCAAAAGTAGGTGAATGAGTTATTTGAGAAAAATTGGCAAGTGAAAGCTCTCCCAAAAGTAGGTGAATGATTAATTTGACAAAAATTGACTATCTGCAATACTTTTAGAGATAATTCGCATTTACTCATTTTGAGTAGGTGAGTAATTAGCTATGGGTCTGAAACTTCACCAAGTGAAAGCTCTCCCAAAAGTAGGTGAATGAGTTATTTGAGAAAAATTGGCTTATCTGCAATACTTTTAGAGATAATTCGCATTTACTCATTTTGAGTAGGTGAGTAATTAGCTATGGGTCTGAAACTTCACAGAGTGAAAGCTCTCCCAAAAGTAGGTGAATGAGTTATTTGAGAAAAATTGGCTATCTGCAATACTTTTAGAGATAATTCGCATTTACTCATTTTCAGTAGGTGAGTAATTAGCTATGGGTCTGAAACTTCACCATGTGAAAGCTCTGCCAATAGTAGGTGAAGGAGTTATTTGAGAAAAATTGGCTATCTGCAATACTTTTAGAGATAATTCGCATTTACTCATTTTGAGTAGGTGAGTAATTAGCTATGGGTCTGAAACTTCACAGAGTGAAAGCTCTCCCAAAAGTAGGTGAATGAGTTATTTGAGAAAAATTGGCTATCTGCAATACTTTTAGAGATAAATCGCATTTACTCATTTTGAGTAGGTGAGTAATTAGCTATGGGTCTGAAACTTCACCAAGTGAAAGCTCTCCCAAAAGTAGGTGAATGATTAATTTGACAAAAATTGACTATCTGCAATACTTTTAGAGATAATTCGCATTTACTCATTTTGAGTAGGTGAGTAATTAGCTATGGGTCTGAAACTTCACCAAGTGAAAGCTCTCCCAAAAGTAGGTGAATGAGTTATTTGAGAAAAATTGGCTATCTGCAATACTTTTAGAGATAATTCGCATTTACTCATTTTGAGTAGGTGAGTAATTAGCTATGGGTCTGAAACTTCACCAAGTGAAAGCTCTCCCAAAAGTAGGTGAATGAGTTATTTGAGAAAAATTGGCTATCTGCAATACTTTTAAGAGATAATTCGCATTTACTCATTTTGAGTAGGTGAGTAATCATCTACGGGTCTGAAACTTCACCATGTGAAAGCTCTCCCAAAAGTACACAAATGAGTTATTTGATAAAAATTGGGTATCCGCAATAGTTTTTGAGATAAATAGCATTTACTCATTTTGAGTAGGTGAGTAATTAGCTACGGGTCTGAAACTTCACCAAGTGAAAGCTCTTCCAAAAGTAGGTGAATGAGTTATCTGAGAAAAATTGGCCATCTGCAATACTTTTAGAGGTAATTCGCATTTACTCTTTTTGAGTAGGTGAGCAATTAGCTATGGGTCTGAAACTTCACCAAGTGAAAGCTCTTTTGGATAGCTGCTCTGCAGCGATACCCTGAAGATAAAAAATTTTGTCGAAATCGCTCTATGTAGCACGGTTTTCGAAATATTAGCATTTTTGTGTTTTGCAATTTTTGCGCAAAAATTTGAAAATTCAAAATGGCCGCCATTTTTGGCAAGATAAATTTTTTTTGAAAATTGGCATGGCTACTCTGCAGAGATACCCTGTGGGTCAAAAATTTCGTCGAAATCACTCTATCTAGAACGGTTTTCGAGATATAAGCATTTTTGTGTTTTGCAATTTTGCGAAAAATTCGAAAATTCAAAATGGCCGCCATTTTTTGCGAGAAATTTTTTGTCTGAAAATTGGCATGGCTACTCTGCAGAGATACCCTGCAGGTCAAAAATTTCGTCGAAATCGCTCTATCTAGCAGGGTTTTCGAGATATAAGCATTTTTGTGTTTTGCAATTTTGCGAAAAATTCGAAAATTCAAAATGGCCGCCATTTTTTGCGAGAAATTTTTTGTCTGAAAATTGGCATGGCTACTCTGCAGAGATACCCTGCAGGTCAAAAATTTCGTCGAAATCGCTCTATCTAGCACGGTTTTCGAGATATAAGCATTTTTGTGTTTTCCTTATTTGGAAAATTCGTAATGATTAATTAATCATTAATTACTCGGCCATTTCTTGACCAATCAATGTCAAAATCTAATGATTTCCAGATTTTAATAGAATGAATGTATTTGCCAAGTTTCAGGTGAATTGATAAAATTCCTTTCAAGTTATCATCCGGACAAGCTTCCCCATCGAAAAAAAGACATTTTTGGTCATGTGACCTCTCTGATTGGTTGAAATGTCACTGCAGCATATTCAAAAAAATTCCCCAAGGCTACTGCCTAAACCCGCCAAATTTGAAAAGAATCCGCCTAACGGTTACAGAGTTATAAGGAAAACAAAATGCGGAGCCGGCGGAGCCGGAAGCTCTCCCACACACAAACAAGCGTCCCTTGCGGGACGCTTAAATATGTAGAAATGCCAGCTATTAAGAAAATAGGACTTATTTTCAAACCATAACAAATTCACTGGAAAAAAATTTCACTTACGGTCAGTTTCTACTGAGAGATATACATAGACCTAATAGCATTAGTAAGACCTGATGAAACATTCCACTAGTAAGATCTCATGAAACAATCCACCAGTAAGATCTGATAAAACATTCCACTCATAATATAACAGCGGCTGTCTATCCACATAATGGGTTCGCTGTGCTACCTACGATCAGGAACATTACAAAGTATGTACGGTCTCACTCAACTCAGTTTATTACTTATTGTCTTTTCTAAAAACATCACTGACCGTTGAAGGAAATCTCAAAGGCCCCGGTGGAAAGAAGCTGACCCTCGATAGCGTTACTCAGGAAGAAAATCATCATACAGGCATAGATCTGAAACAATGGCACATAAAAGTTGGAATGACAGAAAACCCAATTAATTATTCATATTTATGCCTAAGCGTTTAATGAGTGTCATTTTCACAAATAGTAAAGCAACGGAAACGTTTTCACAAGATATGTACACAGAATTCAATCAAATTTGACACAGGATCTAACCATATAATCTATTCCTTCTCACTAGGAATGTAGTATTTGCCTTAAATAGTAAAAACACAAAGTGTTCAACATTTTGAAAGGATATGTGTGGTCTGATGATGCACTGATGAAATCAATATACTTAAATATACAAACAATATACTCAATTACAACAACTGTTGACTACAATCACGTACCAGAACATAATGATATTCATATGCTACTCACTTTGTTTTCAATGGCCCAAGCCCAAATATTAGGAGTCTCCATGTTCAACATTGTGAAAGGATTTTGTCCAGCAATTATCATCACAAGTAAAACTAATTTAGCTATACCTGAAAGCAAGAGGAAAGTACAGAACATTAATAGGAATTAAAAATTAAAAACACCTGATCAAATATCAACACTATTAATAAATATTTAAGAAACAAAGCCTTACTTTTATTATTGTGAGGAAACCATCTATATAATTTGCAAGCAATATTTAGGAATATTATTGAACTCTAAAAGTGATAACAAATCAAAACAAATTGTCACCTTACTAACTGGCTTAACTCAATTTATAACTGGGCTAGCATATAAATAACGCTTAAGAATTACAAAACAGTTATGATCGAATATTCTTGGTTATCCACGTTGGCAGGGACAGTTGCTTCAAAGTGATGCCACTCACTGAGGGATATTTTTATAAGCACTCAAGCATCCTTTCAGTTTACATCCCTAGTTAGTCAAGATATCAAAACTGACTTACCTAAAAACTGTGCTACATATTGCCTAACCATGGGCGGAGGGAAGTTGTCTCCCTCGACGCGTAGGTCAGGATATTTTTGGTGGATTGCGCGAGCAAACTGCTCAAACGCATTCCTGTACCCTCAGGAGTAACTGGAACAAACAAGAAGAGAGTCTTAATATGTAAAAATATGTACTGTATATTCCAAGAAATGAAAAAAAAAACACGAGTGGTTATTTTTTCTCACTACAATGTCAACTAATGTACAAACAGATAAAAAAGGTACAGATTATTGAACATAAAAATATATACAACTGTCACAAAACTATTCATTCAACCAGCAGAAATACATTCAATTTTATTTGTGTGTAAACTGTGGGTATAGGTTAGCAGCAACCATTTCCAGTGTTCAAGAGTGGCATGTAAATCACTGAAACAACATTTTATATTTATCTATGGTGGTAATTAAATTGGTACCAACTAAAATAGTTAGTGAGGTAGCATTGTCGTTATTCTGCAACTCATACGCTATAACCCTGAAACTTGTAACCTTCAAATTGTGGCCTAAACTCCTAACCGATAACATGTGCCTAAAATATTTCTGTACATGTGGATATGTAAGTTAAGATTTCATCACTTCATTTTCGTTTTTACTTTAGGACGTGCTTACAGTCCCAATATTGGACCTCCAACATTTTTATTATGAATCTGCGGTTAGATTGTTAATGTGTATATTAGAGTAAAAATACTTCTTCATCTAGATTTATATATAGCTTGTATGTGCTATTTATAAAAATATTGTCTGTGAATTTGTAGTATTTGATCTGCAAGTAGACCAATTAATCTCTCTCTCTGCCAATATTTAAAAGATGGATGTATTGACGAGAGACAGATGGCATCAGTAATTAAGTATGCAAAAAACATAAACGTCCTGAAGGGCAAAAAATGGTAAGACATTAAACATGTTCTAGGCTACCACCTTGAGTATCAAGGAGGTGCCCCGCATTAAAAGAAATAAACTTTTTGCATAGTTAATGGGATATATTTACCAAAATTTATTTCACTTGCAAAATTTCATCATTGTTTGTACAAACAGGAAGTGCAGAAAAAGTGTCTATATTACTGCTAACACAGAAAGTTGTGTTCCTGCATCTAAATGCTTTATACTGTAAATACATTTAAGTGGATATTTTAAAGTTTAAAGTGACCATAATTTTCAGATATTGAAGTTCTTTGTGTGGCGAGGAACTCTGTCTCAAAATGCCATCCATCAGTTTTAAAAAGGCATATTTTGGGACAGAAAATTTGGTCAAATCTGCAAGCAGCCATTAAATATTGTTAAAAAAGCCCAATCTGGGAAATCTGTAACCTCATATAACCTAATGAATAATATTATATTAATTAGTTTGGAGCTCTACTTTAATTGCAAGTACGGCAATTTAGGGCAAAGCACCATGAATACTGGATCGTCGACCATAATTATTGAACCTCTAACTCCTCTTTAACAGTTCCCATAAAAGTCTGATCTGCAACCACTTCGTTTTCTTTAGTAATGGTTTTACATTTTTACAGCAGGTGACGAACTTCACTGGGGTGACAAAATTCACTGGCTGAGCAGTAGGGCTGGGACGGGTGCTATGTTCTGTAAACAAATGGTCGGTTCCAGAAACAAAACTTTTGAAGAAAAACGTCTTCTATTTGATCAGATATTATAGAATATGGAGTAAATTATACATTTTCAAGCGAAAATAAAAATTGATATTATATGTGACAGAAATGCTGAAATGTGGCATATTTTATACAAGCGTTTCATTACGTGGGCGATAATACAATAAATCGCGAGTAACCGAGGATTTAAAATGGCCTCGAGTACTAGCAATGATCGACTTATCTATCGAGGCTCGAGTACTCGTTCACAGCCCTAATCATTATGAACAGGAATACTGTGTATTGGGGTTGGGGCTTGCAGTTTTAATTTCAAATTTCTTTGCAATTATCAAATATGGCGTATCCCATACCGGTAATTTTACATAAAATATCAAACCCCGTTTCCTTTCTACTTTGGTCATTATTTGTTCAAATGACGACCCCTTCTGTTCAATCAAGATTCTAACATGACACGGCTGTGTCCGCGATTCTGATTGGCTAAGACACAAAAATTTTCTCTGTAAAACCCCGCATAACTTCCCTAGTTCTATTTTATCGCTCACAATGCTGCTCCGCAAAAAGAAAAAATCAAGTAATAGCCTAGATTTTTTTATTAAATACAAAAAATAATGGTAAATACGATATTCAGGGATTCTTATATTTGAAAATATAATATACTGATATGAATATACAAAAGTTTAAGGACGTTTAACAAAGAAAGGGTTATTTTATTTGTGGCTCTTCCAATATTTCAACTACACCATTTGATAAATAATCTTTATAGAATATTCGTATATTTTTGTACAAAATAGCTTCAAAACTAATTTTTATAAGATAATTTTCAAATGTCATGTTAGAATAGAAATAGACAACTCCGAGCTCGGGGTTATATGCGATTTTACAACGATTAGCGCATTAGAATCACTCAGGCTTCGCCTTCGTGATCCTAATATCGCTAATCGTTGTAAAATCGCATATAACCCTCGCTCGTCGTTGTCTATTTCTATAATGACAAAGCACAAAGTCTGAGGTCCAAAAGTCTGTCACTCACCAATACAAGAATTTTAATGAAGGCCCAGCAAATGTTGATAACCGGGGCTCTGGGATATTTTTAGATGGCTTTTGTGCTTCAGCTGGGCGTGTTAAATCCCTAAAAGAAAGCAGACACACTGCAAGAAACAGGCCTATAGTTGCCAACTGCGACGTTTCAGCCATGTTTATGGCTTCCCGGAAGTTTTACGCACTCGTAGTAGCCGGAAAAATATTTCAGCCGTTTAAATCGATCATATAGTATGTTGGTACAAAATTGTTTTCGTGCAACGTGACAAATTAATTGTTTTTTTGTTGTTGTTTGTTTTTAGTTGTTGTTTTTTGGCGGGGGGGGGGGGGGTTAACGTCGCCATCAACAAATTATATAGGACTACAGCTAGACAAACTTTGGCCAGGATTCGAATTCCAATCTCAAAGGTGGAGGGCAAGAGTGCTACTGTAACGTGCCAAGGGTCTTGAGTTGAACTAATGTCAAGAAAAAGCCTTATGTCACATAAGAGAACATTTATTTACAAAATATAACAAGTATTTTACCAGCAATTGCTGGGGCTGAATTGGTACAAGCACTAACGTCACAAAAGTATCAAAAATAATCAGAAATCACATTTATATTATATACATTCAAATAATTCCCCAGAATCAACTAAAAGAATTGAAAACAAGTCATAACACTGGAAACCTACTGTCTACTAACACTTAGACCTTGGATCATACTCTATGTCAAAAACACTGGTTCCATCCTTTATCAAGTACCATAGTAGATTCAGTCCCTAATGAAATGAATTGAAATGAATTCAATTAGTCATGAGTTTTACCCCATGAAACATTAATCAAATCACCGGCATTCAGCCTGAAACTATAATCATATGACTGAAGTCAACACATCATGCACAATCAACCACATGCATCTATAACATCTCAGTCCATTCAATTCTTGCCAGGTTTTACCCTGCCACTAGAAATAAATACAAACTACTTCATCAATAATTCATTCAAACATAGTTAAATACAACAAGCAGCAAAGTATTAAATGAAAACCCAAGTTCCCCTGAAATAAACAGTTAAAATATCATGATACTTTAAACTAAATTTCCAAACAGGTTTTACCCTGAAATCAAACAGAAATTATGTACAGAACATTCTCTTTTCCCTGCCTGCTTTAAAATGTCATCTTGCAACTTTCCCTGCAACCTATGAAAATAATACCATGCAGGTTTTACCCTGACATTTCTAAAATCTAACAACAGAAGAAAATACCAGGTTTTACCCTGACATGTCTGTCCTCTGTTACCTATACCAATTCAGCAAAGAATGACACAATTCACCCTGCTTTTATAGAGAAATCCCAGACATGGGAGAATAACTCAAAGTCTGCACCTGTAAAATTGAAACAAGGAATCCTATTGGTCTACAATTTAGTATTCTCCCAAACTTTGAAGTGACAACATCCTCTCTGCACATTGACATGAGGATACAATACAATCCACTTACAGCAATCATATACAACAAGGATAACAGTATATGACACCAAAAAGGTAAATAAATACAAGTTACAATCATAATACATCAATTTAAAACTGTTTCATAACGAAATGGTAAAAACGTAATATCGCCGATTTCGCCGATATCACCGCATGCTTCATTACCCCCCTACTGATAAAAACTAACTCGTCCCGAGTTAGGCATCCCAATTTTTACAAGTGCAGCATCAGTAGGTTACAGACAATATATCTACCATAACCTAACTCATCATATGCCACACACACAAATAATAATAATAATCACATGAAGTACAATATCACACTTGAACCAAGCAAAATATAAAATTTAATTTACTATATACTCCATGTTAAAAAAAACATGCACACAAAAAAAACAGTTCATAAAGTCCATAATGTTCATTAAAAAACACAAAAACAGTTCATCATTTGTAAATGTCCATATTGTCCACAAAAACACTGTTCATAACTGTCCATAAAGTTCATTGTCCTTGGGTCCCAGCAAATGCTGTTCATTATGGAATCCTGTGAAGTTCAATGTTGTTCATCAGAGTCCTGTGAAGTCCAACGCTGCAAAAATACGGGAACATCCATACCGTGCAACTGCCAAGCCATGTCAGTCACTTGTCCATCAATGACTTCCTCAGACTCTTCCTCACGTAAAACTGGGAAAAAGGTTTTACCCTTTTCATCAATTACAATTGGCAAATAAATTCCAATTTGTAATCTTTTAAGTAGCCAGGCAACTTGGTTTTTCTACCCGTTCTGGTAGTACGTTCACATCTGGATAGAGAATCATTCCCATCAGAAGCATCATCCAATGCTTTATCATTGGACTGTGAAACTGGCCTTGTTGGAGAAGAACTTGTCAATGTTTCACCATTGGACAAATCAGTTGAATTCTGTGACTCTGACAAAGAAAAAGAATTGTCCAGTGTTTTACCACTGGATGAATTAGAAACATGCTGGTCCCTTGGCACCTCTTCAGAACCTGGAAAAGAAATCAAAATTTCTTCCCTATCATCTGCTGAATTGTTGACATCATGTAAATCTGAATTCACATTCTTATTTCCCTGATCTAAAGTAGATCCTAAAAATTTGTCATTTGATCCTTGTAACCAACTGTCCAATCTGACATGAGCAGGCTTCAATCGGTCATGATGAACATACTTCAAATCAGACTTGGATGACCTTTGAATCTGATACACAAGATCTGACACCTTCCCAACTACTAGAAATGGCCCTGTCCATGGAAGATGAAACTTAGAACTAGTGCCCTGTTTCCTAGCTGAGTTGTGCAAATATACTGTATCTCCCACCGCATAAGATTTGAAGTTTTTCCTGAAATCATAAGCCTTTCTTTGCCTATCACTAGACTTGAGTAACTTTTCCCTAGCTATATCATGAATTCTATGCAGATTTTCTCTCAACTCTTTTACATAAGCAACACCAGATACCACACTTTGTGTCTCAGGAATGCCCTTTCCTAACATCAAGTCAACTGGCAACTGAATATCCCTACCTAGCATCATCCTAACTGGACTTTCACCAGTAGTCTCATGGATAGATGACCTATAGGCCATCATTGCTAATGGTAAACAATCATCCCAGTTCTTATGATTTGTTTCAACCACCTTACTTAGCATATCCTCTAAAGTCCTATTAAATCTCTCTACGAGACCATCACTTTGGGGATGATAAGGTGTGGTACGAGTTTTCTCAATTCCTAAAATCCTACACAAGGCCTGAAACAAGTTGGACTCAAACTGTGCTCCCTGATCTGAGTGAATCTGGCTAGGAACTCCAAACCTTGAAACAAAACCTTGAACTAAGCAATCAGCAACAGTACTAGCTTCTTGATCTGGCATACCAAAAGCTTCTACCCAACGAGAAAAGTAATCACTAATGACTAGAATGTACCTATTGCCATTATAAGTCTCAGGCAAAGGACCTAGTATATCCAAAGCAACACGCTCTAAAGGGGCACCTACATTGTATTGCTGCATTGGACCTCTAAATTTCCTCACTGGGGACTTCCTCTTTTGACAAACCTCACAACTTTGACACCACACTATAACATCACTCTTACACCCTACCCAATAAAAGCGACTACGCATTCGTGCAAGAGTACGTCTTATGCCTAGATGACCAGAACTGGCTTGGTCATGCAACTGATTCAAAGCTAAACCTCTGAGAGATTCAGGCAGGACCAACTGAAGCACAAAGTTACGTTTCCCTGTGGGCCACCACTTCCTATACAAAATGTCATCCCTCAAAACCAGTCTATCCCACTGAGACCAGTATGCTTTCACAACACTATTCTGGTGTGCTATCTGAACCCACTTTGGTCTTTGATCAGTTTCTATCATAGCCTTAACAATTCCAATGTAAGGATCCTTTTCCTGAGCTTCACAGATGTCTATTGAGGTTTTACCCTCAATCCAAGCCTCAGTAACACCCTGCATTGAAACAGTTCTCACATTTGAACACGAGCATTCATCCTCTACACACTGACTGACTTTCATCTCAACTTTATCACAATACCTGCAATCACTGCAAGGTCTACGAGAAAGACTATCTGCATTACCATGCAACCTGCTAGATGGAAGCTGAGACCTATACTTATCACAGTCTATCATGTAGTGACCTTTCATACCACAAAACACACAAGTAGGCTCAACATTCTGCTGATCAGCCTTATACTTCCAACATTTCAACATAGTATGACCCATACGACCACAATAATCACACTGGGCATTCACTCTATTGCTTTGACTCACTTTCCCTGAAACTTTTGTTGGGCAATTAGCTTTGAAGTGACCCACTTCCCCACAGGAAAAACACTTCTTGGATGATTTTCTGTCCTTAGAATTCCCAGTTTCAGAACCTAACTCACAAAGATCTATATTATCAGATTTCATGATTCTAAGACCTTCCAAACGTCTCTCTAAATCTAACACTTTATCCTGTAAAGTAGCATAACTATCACTTTCATCCTTGCTAAGAACTTCCCTGACACTTCCCAGAGTCCGCTTTTGCCTAGTAGTTCTAAAAGCATCATACTCAAGTGCAACTTGTACAGCTTCTTGAAGAGATTTGGGATGACGCTGAAACACAACTAACTCAAGCTCTCTGTCACTCAATGCTTCAATAAATGCATCCTTAGCAATGCCTTCCCTTAATGAACTTGGAAGATCACTGTATGCAAATCTAACCAATCTACTTATTTCTTGAGCCAACTCAGGTATGCTCTCCTCTGATTTTCTTACCCTGCTTTTCAGCTGTGCCTTGTATATCTGACTAAGATTCCCTGATTCAAATCTATTTGCCAGAGCTTGCTTCAAACTAGGATAATGAGTTCTCTCATGGAATTCCAACTCACTCAAGACAGAGACTGCTGTACCCCTTAAACAAGATGCTAGTTCCAAAGCCATTATGCTTAAATTCCATCCAGACAACTGGGAAATGAGCTCAAACTGAACTACAAAATCACTGAAACTAGACTTTCCATCATAAGCAGGGGGTCTTAAATTTCTCGGTGATTGAACATTCTGAATGTTCCTTGACAAATAAGGTGAATGTGGTCTATCTGACCTACCTATTTCCTCCTGCAGCGACCTTATATTTGGGTCAGACCTGTCTTGCGTACAACCAACAGTGTTACTGGGGGTTCCACCCTGTCATACCTTGCAACACCTGGAAATCTGTCATAAAATGAAACTCCACCCTTTGGTATTCCATAATACTCTCTCTCAACAAAATCAGTAGAAGGTTTCACCCTTCTACCTTCCTCTACCTTACTAGGGTTATGAATATCCTCAAAACAAGGACTTCTGGGGACTGAGTAAGGTTTTACCCTTTCACCAGTCTTCTCAGGGACTCTGTTATCATACACCCTATTTTCAGATCTAACATCTGAAATCGGCTCCCTATCAGGCATATAACCTTGTCTTTGACATCCTTCCCGAGAACTTTGGGAATACTGATCAAAAGTGACAAATGATTCTTGCCCCTCAAAGCTTACACATCTTTCTTTTTGCTCATGACCAACATCAGGTAAAATCCTATGTTTGGACCTGGGCAATTCTGATTGCCTGTACTGTCCCTCCATCTCATTGATATGCTGCATATAAGTATCCATCTTAATATTCACAGCACTCAAATAAAACTCAGAAAATACTGTCAAATCCTATGTGACAGAAAATAAAACCAAATAAACAGAGCTGTCAAGTTTTACCTCAACAGAAACTAAACACAAAATCTAATATGATCAAAGTTTCTGTCAAGTTTTACCTTGACAAAAAGAAACAGAATCTGCTAAGTTTTACCTAAGCAGAAAAAAAAATCAAATCTAGATCTAGTGACTAATATACCTCAAGACATCAAATTCAACAATGGCACCAAGTAATTACACATTCATTCAAATTAATCCCACCACTGCCACCAAATTTTGTAACGTGCCAAGGGTCTTGAGTTGAACTAATGTCAAGAAAAAGCCTTATGTCACATAAGAGAACATTTATTTACAAAATATAACAAGTATTTTACCAGCAATTGCTGGGGCTGAATTGGTACAAGCACTAACGTCACAAAAGTATCAAAAATAATCAGAAATCACATTTATATTATATACATTCAAATAATTCCCCAGAATCAACTAAAAGAATTGAAAACAAGTCATAACACTGGAAACCTACTGTCTACTAACACTTAGACCTTGGATCATACTCTATGTCAAAAACACTGGTTCCATCCTTTATCAAGTACCATAGTAGATTCAGTCCCTAATGAAATGAATTGAAATGAATTCAATTAGTCATGAGTTTTACCCCATGAAACATTAATCAAATCACCGGCATTCAGCCTGAAACTATAATCATATGACTGAAGTCAACACATCATGCACAATCAACCACATGCATCTATAACATCTCAGTCCATTCAATTCATGCCAGGTTTTACCCTGCCACTAGAAATAAATACAAACTACTTCATCATTAATTCATTCAAACATAGTTAAATACAACAAGCAGCAAAGTATTAAATGAAAACCCAAGTTCCCCTGAAATAAACAGTTAAAATATCATGATACTTTAAACTAAATTTCCAAACAGGTTTTACCCTGAAATCAAACAGAAATTATGTACAGAACATTCTCTTTTCCCTGCCTGCTTTAAAATGTCATCTTGCAACTTTCCCTGCAACCTATGAAAATAATACCATGCAGGTTTTACCCTGACATTTCTAAAATCTAACAACAGAAGAAAATACCAGGTTTTACCCTGACATGTCTGTCCTCTGTTACCTATACCAATTCAGCAAAGAATGACACAATTCACCCTGCTTTTATAGAGAAATCCCAGACATGGGAGAATAACTCAAAGTCTGCACCTGTAAAATTGAAAAAAGGAATCCTATTGGTCTACAATTTAGTATTCTCCCAAACTTTGAAGTGACAACATCCTCTCTGCACATTGACATGAGGATACAATACAATCCACTTACAGCAATCATATACAACAAGGATAACAGTATATGACACCAAAAAGGTAAATAAATACAAGTTACAATCATAATACATCAATTTAAAACTGTTTCATAACGAAATGGTAAAAACGTAATATCGCCGATTTCGCCGATATCACCGCATGCTTCACTACCACTCTGCCACGATGGAGCCTCATGACAAATTGAAGAGTTTTTTGAAGAGTCAGTGCTAAGGCATTTTAGCCAACTAAGATTCAATTTTTTTAAAAAATTGCACACATTTATCATCTTCAGGATGTCTGTAACTCCAAGAATTTTTAACTTTCTTGGCCTTAGCTAAAGCTTTGCCATAGTTTATTTTAGGAATACCAAGTAATTCAGTTGAAAAATCTATACCAAGAATACTGAACTCAGAATCTATCCATTGAAGTTTCGCTGTGCTATAAAATTTCTTTCTTAGAGTGTTTTTGCTACCTATTCAGACAAGCTTTGTCTTTTCTGAATTTACCTTTAGACCAGGTATGGAACCAAAAATTTCCAGTACATTCAGAGTTGCCCGCAGAGAAGAACTTCTACTATCAAGCAATAATGTGTTGCTATCTGCAAACTGAGTGACTTTAATCATTTTTATCAACCTGTATGCCCTTTATGTCTGAATTTTTCTCAATTAATAAACTCAAAATTTCAGCAACAAGTAAGAACAGATATGGAGCAATGGGGTCTCCCTGTCTACAGCCTCTCCATTGGAATTGCATTGGATAAGAATCCACACTATAATATGTGTGCATTTATCCAATCGCTGAATGTTTCATCAAAGCCAAAACCTTCTAACTCTTTATATAGAAATTTCCAAGGGACAGAGTTAAAAGCTTTCTCAAAATCAATCAACATCAACAATCCTGCTATTCCCTTTTTTCCTTCTGCATAAGGTCATTTTTTAATCTAGTACTTTTACCAATCTGTCTTCCTTGTATAAAACTAGATTGACTTTGAGAGATCAAAAGGTCTGAAAAAAGGCTTTAGCCCTCAAGATATTGCTGTTGAAGCCAGATTACAAATGACACATAAAAGTGATATTGGACGCCAGTTTTTGTATCAATTTCCTGTCTTTATTTTCTTTTGGCAAGCAAGTAATCACACATTTTCTTAATGAAATTGACAGCTCTCCTTTTGAGTAACATGTATTGATTGCATTTAACACTAAAATCTTTAATTTTTCCATAGTACTTTCACGAACTCAGCTGAGATTCCATTAATTCCTGGTGATTTATTATTTTTAAATTTTTTCAAAACATTACCTATATAGGATTCCCCAAATTTGGGGTTGAAATCTTTTTTTAAACTTTGAAAATGAATATACTCATATGACCTTATGTCATATACATCTTTGTCCCTCACTTTAAAAAGTTGAGAATAGAACTTTTGTACTTCAAACAGTATTTTCTTTTGATCTTATATTTCTGAGCCATCAGATAAATATAATTTCCATATAATTTTTTCAGTGTAATTTTTATTTTTAAGCTGACACAAAATGGAATTTGGTTTTTCACTTTTGCTAAGCCATTGTATGTATTCTTGATTTGTTATAAATCCATTGATCCTTTGTTTGCGAATATTTTCAAGAACAGACTTTTTTTCTTCCAATAAGTTAATGTTAGTTTCAGAGTCCAAATTTTGTTCCAACAAAGATATATCCTTTAGTAGCTGTTTTTCTTGTAAATAGCTATTTTTCTTGAGGTGACTTGCAAATTTGATACTTTCACCCCTTATTCTCAAAAATATTGTCTCAAAAAAAAAAAGAGATCAGAAGGAACAGTAAATTCAATAGTTTCATTCATGCCAGTTACATAGTTAACGCTCGACGATAGGAGAGGGTTATTGTGATCAGTTTGTTTCTGTCTGTCCATCTGTCTGTCTGTCTGTCTGTCTGTGCACCATTTCGCCCTTATAACTCAAAAACTATAACACCAATCTAGCTCAAATTTGGTGGGTAGATATTTCATGGGGTACAGACGGATTCTTGAAAATTTGGTGTAATTTGTGTGAAAATTAAAGCCAGGAGAGAGTTTTTCTTATTTGTAATTGGGCTTTTACAGTGAAATCTGCTTCCCTGTCTGTGCATCGTTTTTCCCTTATAACTCAAAAACTACAACATCAATCAATCTCAAATTTGATGGGAAGGTATTTCATGGGGCACAGACAGATTCTGCCAAATTTGGTGTAATTTGCTTGAAAATTAAAGCCAAGAGAGAGTTTTTCTTATTTTTAATAGGGAATTCACAGTGAAACTGCTTCTCTTCATCACATACGTCAAAAATCAATATTTTACTTTCTGATGATGTCATCACTCAGTGATGTCACAATGCAACTGTCATTGTGAGGTCACAAACCTAGCTTGTGATACTTGCTGACTTTAAGTAAAAATATTTCTTCTCATTTTATGGCTTGAAATTGACATAAACATAATAAAGAGGGAGGTGATATATTCATTATTTTTATTAATTATTATTTCTGTTTTATTTTCTCTTTTTTCTTTCAATACCTTGACAGTCCTTCACAAAAAATTACCATGCGTGATTTTCACCAAGAAGTGATCTTTAAGCAATATTTTTACCTCCACCAGCAGTTTATATTTTTGTGTGCTAATTGTTTAATTGTCTCTTTGTTTTTTGTTTTTTTTTGTGTGTGTGTGTGTGTTTACATTACTCTACAACTAATGAACAGATCTTTATTTAAAAATTTGTGGGTAGGACCTGACTGAAGGAAGAAGTTACTAAAAGAAAGATCTGAATCTTATTTTGGATACAAAAAAAATCATGATTTTTCAGAGGTCCCATTTCAATGTATTTTCAATGACTTTAACTTTCTACTTGATATTTCTATTGTTACGGTCACGGGCAAGCACGGTAGCAATTACCGGTTGTCTTTAAGTTGTAACAGAAAAAGCAAAAAGTTGAACTTAATAAATTTATTTAATAGTCAACAATAATGATTACAGTCAACTGGTATGCTCTTAACCAAACACACTAATACAATAATAAGATCTAGCTGACCTGACCACAGAGATTATGAGTTAAGTTTATCCGCCGTATCCAGCAATCTGTTCCGTAATCCGTCCTGTAGTATATTCTGTGGTCTATCCAATGTCCTGTGGTCTGTCCTGTGATCTGTCCAATGTTCACTCACACACGGATATCTATATCTTGTGACCTGTCTCACACTCAACAACACAAAAGGTTCTTGTCCTGCTATCCTTTATATATCCAGTCACACAGAAGGTCTGTCTGGAGATTTTTAGAGAGTTAACACAATTGTACTGTCTGCTCCAAGATATGGACAATGTCCAAAATGCAGTAAATTCACTCTCTGTTATATGAATGTACAATATCAAAAATATCCAAAGTACAATAAATCTGTCCAGATGATGTATCCAGTTCACTCCAGTGAAAGTTCACAGTGATATAAGCATATATTATACTCCAAAACACAATAGCTCTCCTTATAGCAAGCGAATACAAAGTTTTCTTGTGGTCAGATGTACATTCCTTATATACATTCACAGATTCCTCTGGAATCGTACAGAACCAACTCAAAAGAAGATTGAGCCATCTAGGCCAAATGAGGAAGTTCTAGAAACTACTGGCAATTGGGTTTCCCCAAATCTATCATAACCACTGAGGGGGGGATTTCCCCCAGTCTGTGAATAGATCAATAAACACTAAAACACAAAAGTCAATAACTCCCTTACTTTAAATGTCAACACACAAAAAGAACCAACAACACAATTATCTTTTATGACAATGTATAAACATAAAGCTTAAATTAAACAATGCACTAATGTAGTGCCTAATATATGTAATATACAATGTACTAATATAGTGTCCAATATATGTAACACTATGAAGATTAATTTACATGTTTGGTTTTATTTTATTGTCTTCCGTACAATACTTTATATCACTTGAGAGACTGGTCACTAAGAGTCGAGCGTTTTGCACTCTCTGAGTGCATCTTGTTCTTATTGTAAACAGGTAGAGAATATTTTACTTTTTCTTCTTCAAAAAGTTTGTTAATCAAATCCAAATAGTTTTGATTTTTAAGTCAGCTATTGTTAAATTTCCAGTAGCCTTTTCCATGTTTAAATTCATTAAGGTTAATGTTAATTTCAATGATTGAGTGGTCTGACCTGTAACTTAGTATTATGGAGATGCTGTTTATGATATCAGTCATAGAAGATGATATGATGAAATAATCAAGCCTTGCCTGCTTAATTGGATGTCTTCTCCTCCATGTGAATTGCATCATATCTGGATTATGTACTCTATATATGTCAACTAAGTCTCTCTCATTAAGCATAGTGATCACTTTGGACCTAGACTTTGGATTATTGATATTGACATAATTTTGGGAGTCCTTAGATGGGTTCAATACAAGGTTAAAATCATTGCACATTACAACATAATCTGCATCTTCATATGTGATTAATTTATCGATTTCACTAAAGAAGTTTGGATCTTCTGAATTTGGAGCATATAAGTCGATAAGATTTATCTTTATTGATCGACATGTCAAAACTAGTTGTATATAGTTGCCCTCCATGTATTTATTTATTTCATGTACATGTTACTCAAAATTGTTATTAAGGAGTATGGAAACCAAAAATTTTGTTGATAAAAGCATTAAAACACCTACATATGATTTTCTGTTATGACATAACATTGCAAAATATTAAAAATGGTGTAAAAATCTTGTTCTTTTTATGAACAAGGAAATTTATTTCAGCATCAAATATTTCTGAAATGGCCGAATTACAGAATATAAAGAGTCTCTGAGAATCAGACAGAAAAATATCAACTGATGGATCCTTACTTTGACCTTGGACTTAAACTAGCATAAGAATCGTTTATTGATAGTTTTTGGTGGATCTTACAAAGATATAATCTTTTGGCATACAAAATTACAAAATGGATAACACACATTGCTTTATTATTTATCTGTACACCAAGCTCTTTTTATTGAGAGATACTAAATATTTGCTAGGAACGTTATTTATTTGAAAAACTGATATTAGTAAATGAGGTTAGGCTAGACACCAGAGACACCATTAGTTCTAAATGTCATTGGTTTTAAACATCATTGCTGTAGCAACATCACAACATGCCCCTCTTTAAAAGAAAAGCACATACAATTACTTGGAATAAATTAATGATTTGCAAAACAACAGTACTTAAGTTAAATATAGACCAAGGGCAAACTTTAGCTTCAAACAAATTACCAAACTTAAAGACTTTTAGTTGCCATATTCATTATTCAGTTAGGTGTCTACTGTTAAATAAAGAAATGGTAGCTTCACAATATCATGGATCATGATCAGAACTTTTTACTAGATATAGGTCCCAGGATTTAGCTTTGGCTTTAGAAGACACCGTCACTGTGATCATACTTGGAAAGGTATACAAAATCAGGGCTTCTGTTTTGTTTCACTTATTGACCAGGGGCCGGTTTCACGAAGCCTCCTTAAGATAAAAGTCACCTTAAATTCTAGGATTTCCTTGACTTTCTCCCTCCTTTAAAAATTCTCAGTTTCACAAAGCCTCCTTCCTTAAAGGAGTCCTTGAAAACTCCCTTGAATTTCAAGGAAGCTAAGGACCTACCTTAGATTTAAGGAAGTGTCCTTCAAGGAATGTTTATTAACTTTCAGAAACATTGTAAAAGCTTTTAATTGCAAATATACTTGCCTATTATCATGGCAGGAGTGATTTTTATGAACAATTTTTTGTGGAGAAGACACGTTAGAATAGAGAATTGTCATAAATAGGTATTCACAAAGCAAGTCTTAGCTGGGACAAATGTCATAAAGTCAAGACCAAGTTAAGACTGATTTTTCATATAACCACTTTGGTTTTCTGTGTCATGTGACCTCATTTTGTACACTTTATGTAGGTACACATTAAATACACTGTTGGTGGCAGACTTGTAATCTATTACAGCCAATCTATTACTATTACTATTACATTTGAAAATATTCAATCTATTACTACTACTATTACATTGGCATCTATTACTTCTATTACTTTCTATTACATTCTATTACAATTTGGCGCAAACTTGAGAGGTAATTTTAACACAGAAATAAAACTGACAGGATACTTTATACATCTAATTTTATTGAAAATGCTTCAGATTATGCCATACAAGGATAAAATATCACAAATATATCACTTGGTATATTTACAATTAAATAAATAGATCCCGTATTTATTCTTTTTAAGAATGACTTGACTACTTGGAGAATTTATGAGAATTCTATACAAAGCCACTTAAGTGCTGTAAATTTTGTAATGAGAGGTATATTTCTGGCAAATTCCATGCAAAGCTTTTTAAATGCTGAATAATATGTTATTATCAGTAAATATTATCGGGGGAAATACACTGTTGTAAAACAATTCTCATATTTATTCACTTTATGATGAGTTGTTAGATTTGAAAAACTCTTATTATTATGAGAAATACTTGATGAGCAGTATTTACAAAAGAAAACACTGCATTCAAAGAACCCCTTTCTTTCAAATTCTTTGCATGCAGAGCCCACCTCAAAATGATTCAAGAGTGACATTTATGTTTGAAAATAATAACTCCGGTAATTTTATGTAAATCAGTGAAACAGCTAACACAAGCCACAATGCTGCCCTTATTATACACAATAGTGACCTGTGTGATTGCCTTTCATGTGTCACAGTTTCTCCTTACTCAGGAACATTTAGTTAATCCTTCCAAAGGTTAAATTGGCCTCTTTAAGCCTTTAATAATACCACCTCAAAGACAGTTGTTTTAGAACATTCAATCAAAGAGGGACAATTAAAGGTCCCTTGATATTTCAAAGTTATTTATTTTAACATTTGTGTGTTATATTTAGTATTCTTTGATGACAAGTGGATTATTTGAAAAGTGTATGTATGAAAGTTTAAAATGAATTTGACTTATGAGTGCTACAAAATCAATTCATTATTGTTTTGAAGTTTATTTAAAGTGATGATTTTATGACAATTAATTCATTATTGTATCAAAGTCCATTTAAAGTATTAATTTATATGAAAACTAATTCATTACAGAATTAAAGTCCATGTTAAGTGATCATTTTTCTACAACCTCCTTCTGAAAAATAGCAAAGGGTAAATTGTAATAGAAAAATAATAGAAAGTAATAGATGTAATAGATAGAATTTCAATCTATTACTATTACTATTACATTTGAAAAATTTCAATCTATTACTATTACTATTACACCGAAGTTGTCTCCAATCTATTACTTTTCTATTACTTCTATTACGTTGTTTACAAGTCTGGTCTGGTTGGTGGCATATGAGACATCAAATTTTGGGACAGTAAAAATAAAAATATAATGGAACATGGATTTTAAACAGCTTTGTCCTGACAAGGTAAATTTCTTGAAATTTAAAATTAATACTCACAAATTATCTTGTCTCCTTACAGGCACAAAATATGAATCTATCCATATTCATCACCAAATGCATTTTTTTCTATCAAATAAAGGTATTTTTAGCAAACATTTAAAATCAGATACACTTCAAAAGGAAAAGCAAATTACAGTGCTACAATAATATTAAAAGCACTGAAATGTGGTTTCCCAATTTTGTGCAACAAATTTTTCTACAAGAGAAAAAATAATAAACATATCCAGTTAAAACTGATGTATCCATATTGGCCATATTAAATTATAATTTGTTATTTACAAAAACATTGTACAAATATCCACACTGTTATTACAACTGTATCACAGAGTCATCATTCTTTTATATAATTATAAACACTGAAAGGCATATGCACATTGTTTTCAGAACTGTTTTCAAAGATATCTATATAATATGCTATTTTGGAAAACATTGAAAATAAATTATGTACTATTAATATCTCCTTTATGTATTTTGCACTATTACATAAACACTGACATGCTGTCCTTCATTGAGTTCGGTTAATATGATTGGTTTATGCCAGGGAATGTAAATACAAGTGAACTGTTGGTTTCACCCTGCATGTGCCACTTTGACAAAAAAATCAATACACTGCAAATCATGTGATAATAATCTCTAGCTATGTCAAGGTCAGTAAACAAAACTTTTCTGGGGGAAAAAGACATGTTTAAGTAATATTACATATTTTATGTAAGTTATATGACTTATAGCGTGGTGCAATTTAGTAACTTTTATGAAGAATATTTTTTACTCTTATTTATATTTTGAGTTATAAAAGAATATAAATAGTAGTGGAACCAAATAGATAAAAAACTTTTATAAAGTGGCACATAAAACTTTAACAGTGGGATATGTGTACATTATTTAATGTATTCATTGTGGATATATTTTTTTTCTGTGGATATGTGTTAAATTTTTGTTATATACAGCAAACTAGTGGACATGTATTTCTCTGAATATGTGTTGATGTACACTGTAAAACTTGTCCACTTACTGTTGATAAATGGATCAGAAAGGGATAAGTTTTAAACATAAAATAAAAAGCTTTACAGAGATGTGGTAAGTCTTTTAAATTCAATTTTAGTCATATGAAGTTTTGAAGTGGGAAAAACATGACATGGCGGCCATATTTAAGACTGGTCTTAAATATTTAAGACTACCCCCATCCAGTCTTAGAGTTATGACAAAAGATAAGACTAAGATAAGACTAAAAGCTTTTGTGAATTGCACTAAGACTAAGACAAATGTCATAACAAGTTTTTGTCCAAAGTTATGACAAAAATCTTAGATTTAAGACTAAGATTAAGATAAGACCTTTCGTGAATACGGCCCCAGTATTTTCCCTTTGATGCAGACACTTTTTCAGCCATCTTTTTTTTTCTGTGGCCAGCAACAAGTAACATTACACAGTTGAAATGGCTGTTTCAACCCATTTCCACAATACTTTGTAATATTTACTCCCAGTTCAAAAACAACTATCTCGTTCCTTAAACCTTAAGGAAGGACATTTGCTCCCTCCTTAAGATTCAAGGAAGACCTTTGGTAAGGAGAATTAAAGGAAGCTTTGTGAAACTGAATTTTAAGGTGGCCTTCCCAAAGGAAAAAAAACACCTTCCTTTACCAAAGGAGGTCCTTTCCAAGGGAGGCTTCGTGAAACCGGCCCCAGATCTTGTTTTTACTGGTGAATGGCTCAGGATTGGACATGGAGGCAAACTTACAGATTCATAAATTATTGGCTTTGATGAACGGTCTACTTTCCTGTTCATTGGTGTTTCATGTAGCATTTCCTGTGTAGATGAAATGAAATCAGAACCCTGGCACTTGGATGTAGGTGCAATGAATACTTGTTCGTTTTCAACTTCGTGTGAGATTTCTGGAGTTGTTTTTGGACGTGAGAAACGTGGTTTCAGATCATGGATGTTGCATCTGAGGCACCAATCATTATTAGCTGTAAAGCCTGTGATGACATAACATGAGTCTGGGTACTGATTTTGAATGAATTAAATGAATCCTGGTTTCCACTCAGCAGAGCTAACTTCTACAAACAATATCTGCTGATGTGGAATGTATTCATTTTGATTCCCTGGTGCTGAGAGATGAGCTGACCTCCTCATTCAGTGTTCCTGTCTGATACATTATGCCAAGGTATGAAATTATTTGACTGTTAAAGAACATCCTTGTAGGAGATGGTGGATCCTGGGTTGTTGACATGTCATCATAATGAATCAGAGCAGTGGTAATTTCAACCTCATAGCTGGATTTCTGGAGTTTCTGTTTTGGGTTTGAATAGCCCTTTCTGCACAGCCATTCCCTTTATGGTAGTAGGGAGAGAATGTAATGTGTTCTATTTCAAGAGACTGACAGAAGTAGTGGAACTGCTGTCAGCTGAAGCACAGTCCATTGGTGGTTATGATTTATTTTCAGTGAGACCAAGCTTTCTGAAATCGCAATTGAGTGATGATATAATGGACTCTGCAATTTCTGCCTGAAAACCATCCATTAATATATATGGTCCAATAAAAAGTCAATTGCAACAATTATGTGTCCAACCCTGTGCTCCATTAAGTCAATGCCCCATATCTCCATTGTTTTTTTTTTTGGAATGAGATTTGCTGCTCGGGTAGTCTGTGCTTCTTCCTATAAATCTGACATTCTTTACACTGCAAAATCAGATCATTGATGTCATCTATCAGTCTAGGCCAAAATACTGTACATCAAGTAGTTGGAGTGTTGAGTTCACTCATTGATGACCATCCTGTAGACAAAGCAATGTTGCAGTCCTCATGTACTGGTGGAACCACAACTCTGTTCCCCTTTATGATTATGCCATCTAGAATGGTTAGCACATCTCAAAAGGACCAGTATGGTTGTACAGCTTCCGGCAAGTGGTAAAAGTGTGAGGGGCATACATTGTTGATGTAGTTGATAATCTGTGACATGGTGGGGCTTGCTTTTGTTTCAGCTTGAATTGACTGTAGATTAGTGGGCTTGATAGACATTACCTGTGCAATATGTACATCCAGATCTGGTATTGCATGTTTGACTTGACCCTGGCTTAATCAACCTTACGAGTGTGTCAGCTTATGATTAAGCTATTAGCCCCAAAATATTTCCATTTAAGTCATAGATCCTGAGCGACAGGAGCATTTTCTGCAGGTGAGATGGTGCAAGACTAATTGGCTTCTTGAATATAGCTTCAAGTGGCTAGCGGTCAGAATTGATAGTGATAGTGTGGCAGCCAAGCACATATGTGTGAAGCTTTTCACAAGAGGGCAGCCAAAAGCTCTCTCTCAGTATTAGAGTACTCTGCTTCTGTTTATGTGAGTGATGTTCTGAGAAATATTACATGTTTTCCACCTTGAATGGGCACAGTTCCAAGTTCTTTGAATGATGAATCCAACAACGATGCTGTGAAGTGGATACTTCTGATGGGGTGTTTAAATTCTTTGGATCCAGACCCTTTTTCTATGAAACAATTATAATGTTGTGAAGACAATCTATACTTGGGATAGAGTGAGATCTTTTTTGGTTTTATTGTGCCTTACAGTCCCCTTTGAATAGGGGAGATTAAGCGCTATAAAAGTCCACTTAGAATTAGAATCTTTACACACATCTCATGTCTTTTTTCCAAGTGGTAAGTGTTCATTCCACCTGGTTTTAGAAGTATATAATCAACCCTATTTTCACTAGTTATGTGAACAGTTTGAATGCCAATGTTAATCTGTCATTGCATACAAAGACCAGCAATTGTCATTCATTTGAATAACTTGCAAAACTCAAATCCACAAATTAACTCTGATCCAATCTCTGTCACAAGTGATTTCATTACACTTCACTTTTGCATTGACCTTGCCAGAGGTTTTCATATCTGTGCCAGTAACACCACCCTAGCTTGCCTGTGTCAGAGTAAAATCAGCTTGTCTTAGGTCCAGTTCTTGCAATATTGACAATGGCATACAGGTTGCCATATCAGGTCTAGTGGTTAGCAAGTTGGGCATCTAATCATAGGCTGTCACCTCTGTGGGTTTGCGTCCAACAAGTGAAAATGCTGAGGACCTGTCCTGATATGATCCTATTGCACCAGAATCTACCTTGCCTTGCAGTGTTACCTGTTTGGAAGTAAAGAACTGGTATCAGCAAAAACTTCACGGGTTCAGCTAAAGGTGAAGTCAAAACATGTGCTATTGTGGTGCAGTGGTAACACACTCACCTCCTACCTCTGAGGTCTGCTGTTCAAACCCCGGATGATATGTGAGAAATTTAGTAGTTGCTTAACAATGGTGGGCAGTTTACAGTACAGAACCTTGACTAACTGTATGTACTGGTTTCTTCAGTCCATAAAACTACCTGTCATGATATGACCTATAAAGTGTTTAAAGCAACATTAAACCCAAATAAATAAACAAACACATGTGGTACTGATGTCATGTGTTCACATTCCACTTCACTGGTGTTGTCATTTACGTGGATGGATTTTGAGTTGTAGGTTTGTGGCTGAGCTACGCCTTCAGAATACATGCCTTTTCAAAGTGGCCATTCTTTTATAGAAACCACACTGGGTATTCCTGGCTGGATGCTTCCCCTTATTTCCGCAACATACACACAATTTCTGGTTAAGTTTACCAGGTGATCTTGCTTGGTGATTTTCTTGACGTCATTCTTTTGAGAGCATCTGGTGGGATCTGAGGCAAAATAAGATGTACTTCTTCCATGTACTTTGGCATTTCCATGTTCTATACCAAAATTTTTCATTGTTACATCAACAGCTTCACTTTGGAGTAGAACTTCAAGACACTGTGTAATTGTCACATCCTTTCCTTTCACTATCAGCTTTTTCTTACATTCTATATTCAAGCATCTATATGTATTAGCTTTAGCTGTGTCAATCCTCAACTCTGGGTTTTCTACTTGTTTAGCTTCCGCCATGGTTTTTGGATAAGCACCTGCCCAAATGTAGACAGTATTTCACTTCACTTTGCATCATATCCAGACAAAGGGTCATTGCAAATCTTCTCTACTTCTTTTTTCCAAAGGTGAAATTTTGAGAATGCTTGATTAGATGTCCATTCTATCCATTCTATTTTAGTTTGAGGGATGTATCGAGAACCTTCTGACCAGGGTTGGGTCAATGTACTTTGTACTTATTTACATTTGTACTTAAGTAAATTTTTAAAGTACTAAAATGTACTTAAGCACATTTTCAATTTCAAGTACATATACTTGAATTGTACTTAAGTACATTTTAAACTTGATGTACTTACAAGTACATTTAAGTCCGTTTTAAGTACTTTTATTTTTAAGTAAATTTTTACTAATTTTTCGAAAGTTGTGTGATTGTGTGATCACAATACTTATTCTGTAATTATATAATCATTACAATTGAATTAAGCCTTTTCCATATCTTTATTGATAAACATTCATTTAGATAAATTTTCATGAAACTTTCACTGATATTTCTGATTCAATTTGATAACACTGTTTCTTTTAAAAAGTATAGTATAATTGATAATAATAATGAATCATATTATTAAAGTTTCAATTCAATGAGTTAATCATATCTTAAAAGGAGGGAAAATTGTTCCAAGATTGCATTTTACTCCCCCTCTTTAATCCTGTTATAACTGTCTACTTTGAACTTGCCTGATCTCAGTTAATAATATCTACCCAGGTATGAGCATCCTTGGTAAATTGCACCTGGGCATTTAAGATCTTTCAATAGGTCCAAGTTAATCACAAGGACTAGATTAACAAAATCTCTGTGATGTAATTGCCCAGGAATGAGTTTTTCCCCCTATGAATAGAAATCAGAAGATTGTTGGAGTAGGTAAGACTGTTGATTACAGAAAAAGGATTATTTCTTTCACTGGCCATGATCTTGTCTGACTACTATAAATACTGGGACAGGGGGATTGACACACCACTCACTTGTATGGTATTCAGATTATGTTACCACAATGGCGGCTTTTTAAAAGCATTTTGAGATTCCAGCTAATACTGAAGGGAGTGTCAGAGAGCAAAGTGTAAACATTGCACGACACAAAGTAGCTGGACAAAAAGTATTGCACCCAGACAAAAATTAACTGGACAAAAAGTATCAGACATAGGACAAAAAGTATTTCAATCTTTTATTTTTTGCACATATAATCTAAATTATATATTACATGTACTTTATATATTTTATATAAGTTTTATATTTTACATATGTGACATTTATTATACTGGCATGTACTATAAAAGGGGTCAACAATGAATCTTAGGCTTAGAGATTAACATATATTCTTGGACTGTGGTTTCTCTGTAGTGTGTGGCATCAAAAGTTGTTGTCTTTGTGGCGTGAAAGCATAGTTCGAATGACAAGAGGGAAATGATGTAATTATAATTAAGGCTATCTTTGAAAGGTATTCTAGTGATTGCTAAATGTAATTGTCCTTGGGGGTAAAACATGAAAGGTAACAGTTAACTGAAATTCTGTCTGGTTTCAAAGCATATGGACCTGCTCAGTAAGATTCAAATTCTTCCAAAGTATGCTCAGTTATAAATGTTAATATAAAATATATTATTAATGTTAGTACTAACATATGTTCCAATTTACTTCAAATAAAAACATAAAATACTTTTTGTCCTAGTGTGCAATACTTTTTGTCCAGTTACTTTTTGTCCTAGTCATTTTTGGACCAATACCTTTTGTCCAGTTACCTTTTGTCTGTAGCCTGGTTATAGCAGGCAGCACAAAAGTCACTTCAAATTTTGTCAAACATTTGAAAGTGAGGATTAGTTCATTGTTTACATGTCACTTTTATTGAATAGCCATTTTGGCTGATAACGTATTATTCCAAAGAAAGACAAATATTTCATAAAGGAGAATGTAATACACAGCAAGCTTTCTGCTTTCTCCCCAATACTTCAATTTACAAAAAATAGTTAAAATAAAACTTATTATGCACAGTATTATTGTATTAAGTGAACTGGTTACATGTTCTTACTAAATTGACTCAATTGTCAGTAAATATCATGTTCTGTAAAATTTTCCATCATCACAACACTTACTTAATTTCTAACTTAAAGTGACTTGCAAGCCCAATAGCAGGATGGGTATTTTCTATTTGTTGTAGCTGTTGTTTTGTGAAACATCTGTTGCCACTAAAATAGAATAAACCATAATAAAAGTGGGCCTTTAATATTATAAAGATAATAATAAGTGGATAACAACCAATTAATTTACTTTGTCATTCACAGATGAAAAGTACTTGCACTTGTATTTAAGTAATTTGAAAAGTATTTGTACTTGTACTTAAGTACTTTGATGAAAAAAAGACTTGTACTTATACTTGAAAATTAACAAAGTACTTGTACTTAAGTACAATTCAATGTACTTTACCCCATCCCTGCTTCTGACATTTTGGATCGCAGAGAAAATAACCTGTAGTGGATATTTATGGCTGTTTAGCACTTTGAACTGTCTATTTGCCTTTTATTGCTGGCAGAGATACCCTATTAGCAATTAAGGGCCACGGTGGCGCAGTCGTAACACACTCACCTCCCACCTCTGAGGTCGGTGGTTCAAACCCAAGACCTTATATGGGAAAGTTGGTAGTTGCTTACTAATGGTTGGCAGTTTACAGTACAGAACCTTGATCAAATATAAATACTGGTTTCCTCTGCCCATAAAACTACCCGTTATGATACAACCTTTGGAGTGATGAAAGTGACGTAAAACCAAACAAAATAAATTGGTTGGCAGTTTATAGTACATAACCTGGACTAACTTTATATACATGCTGGTTACATCTGCCCTTCCAACTACCTGATAGAATATAACCAATAAGCTACTAGGCATGAAGTAATTGAATAAATAAATTACTAAGGATCAAATATCTTTAAAATATGCTTTTGATGAAACAGAACTTGTTCATCTTTAATAGTTTAAATATTGTTAATACCATACTTTTTGGCATAATAGTAAAGACACCTATAGCATTACCTGCGCCATGATGAAAAAAGTAATCTTTAAAATTTCTTTTCTATACCAATTCTCAAGCTGTTAATATAATATCTTGAATATAAATATTAATGTTAGTTGAATATAAATATTAATGTTAATTGCAGCCATTGAAAAAAGTAATGCCCCTGTTCCACCAAAGGATTAAGCCACGATTCTGTAGGCGACCCTTAATCATGGACAGTCGGTGGAGAAAAAGGTAAAATGGGTGGGAATACTGAATCGATATTGAACTCTGGGATTAAGTACAGATCATCCTCAGGAAGCCTCAGGATGCCTCAGGCGGCCCCAGACAGTCCCCGACTGGTCTGGGACTAAGAACCGACTAAGCCAGTTTTCTGGTCGGTTTCAACCATGATCCTGTCGTACACATACTGACTAAGCCCCGACTAACCCCGATTAAGTCCCGGCGTCCTCAGGCGTCCTCAGGCCTCCTCAGTCTTCCCCAGACCAGAATCGCCGATTCTTGTTTTGAAGAAAAGCTGGATTTTATGGGTATATATATATATAAAATTCGCGATCTAATCACCATTGCTTTTATGGGAACACAGCAGGATTCCACCTTTTAATGGAAGACAGATTCAACAACAACTTAGGGCTTTTTTGGTTTTTATTCAATTACAAATAATGATGTATTTGCTATTTCTACGTTGACAACAGCAACCACCACCAGCACCACCACCACCACCAGCCATACAGAGACCTAGAAGAAGGCACAACATGTGGGTCAGGCCATGGCTACTACAGAAAGAGGAGAGGGGGGCCTACCACAACATTATGGCTGATCTGTATGCCACAGACATTCCAGGATTCACCAACTACATGAGGATGACCCCAGAATTCTTTGAAATGATAAAGACCAGACTGGAACCACGTCTAGCCAGGCAGGCCACCAACTACAGAGCTCCAATCAGTATTGGGGAGAAGTTAGCCCTCACCATCAGATATCTGGCCACTGGAGAGTCATACACATCATTATCCTGTCAGTTCAGGGTTGGCAGATCCACCATTTCCAAGTTTCTACCAGAGGTCTGCAGGGCCATCCAGGATGAGTTCACCAGAGAGTACTTCAAATGTCCTACTACTCCAGATGAGTGGAAAGAACTGGAGAGGAAATTCAGGATCAGGTGGAATGTTCCTCATGCCCTGGGAGCCCTGGATGGGAAGCATGTGGCCCTGAAGAAACCCAAGAACACTGGAGCCCTGTACCACAACAACAAGGGGTTCTTTTCCATTGTGATGTTGGCCCTGGTAGATGGGCAGTACAAGTTTAGATGGGTGGATGCTGGTACAGCTGGATCTTGCTCAGATGCCCAGATATTTAATGCCTCTCAGCTGAAGAGGAGGATTGAGGATGGCAGGATAGGCTTCCCTGACCCAGCACCTATAACCCAGGGTGGTAGAGATGTCCCCTACTTCATCCTGGCAAATGATGCGTTTGCCCTGAAGACCTGGCTCATGAAACCCTATGGCAGAAGGATGTTAACAAGAGAGGAAAGGATTGCCAACTATAGAATATCAAGGGGCAGGAGAGTTGTTGAGAACACTTTTGGCATCCTGGTTTCAAGATTCAGGGTGATGAGGACCACCATTGAACTACCCCGGAAACAGTCAGAGAAGTGGTATTCACCTGTGTGGTTCTGCACAACATACTGAGAAGCCAGTATCAAGGTCAACATGGTGGTCAGCAGCCTGGGGAGGATGATGATGATGATGTGCCTGGTGATTGTGCTTTGATTGGTGGTGCCGCTGGTGGAGGCCAAGACAGAAACCCTGCTAGAGAAGCCAAAAGACAAAGGGATTACCTGAAGGACTACTTCAATAATGAGGGAACAGTGGCCTGGCAAGATGGCAGAATATAAGTCCTGCTGCAGTAACCAGTCCTTTTCAGGACTAACTATAACAGTCTTTTTCAGGACTAACAAACAGTCCTTTTCAGGACTACCAATTATTTCAAAAACAATTAATGAGCTATCCTTGCTTCAGACAAACCCCATGCCAAACATAACTTGTACAGACGGACAAACAGAGAATCCCCATGCCAAACATAACTTGTGCAGACGGACAAACAGACAAACCCCATGCCAAACATAACTTGTACAGACGGACAAACAGACAAACCCCATGCCAAACATAACTTGTGCAGACGGACAAACAGACAAACCCCGTGCCAAACATAACTTGTACAGACAGACAAACAGACAAACCCCATGCTAAACATAACTCTCAAATCTTTAAAAACTACACCCAAAATTTGCCTTAAATTTAGAATCAATTATAGACAACTGAAAGTAAGAGAGAATTTTTATGATATGTTTTAAAATATTACAAATGTCCCAATGAAATCTGTTTCCTTGGTTAAAAAATATTATAAAATATCATCACCCAAATGGATGTGTTGAGGGTGCAGTTCATGTGTTTGTGGAATTTTTTGGAGGGGTGGGATAATTCTGTTTCCAAATTTGTGTGTCAGTTCCTTGGTTGGTGGTTATGTTTACTAGTGGGTTTGTCTGTTTTGGGGTTGGTGGCTGGTGGTTGCTAGCCAAAAATCTTTAACTCTAGGGATGGTGTGAGTGTTGGACTCATTTTTTACAAAGTTTAAACAATCCCATGGATTTTAAGTTACAAATGGGCATATTATTGGCCATAATTGGAGTTCATTTATCAATATTTTTTATAAGTGTATTACCACAGGTTATTTTATGTTTGGGGTGGTGTAAGTGTTGGGCTTTTTTTTTTCTTGTGATAAGTATTTGTACTGTTTTTTTTGTTTTGGGAGGGGGATTGGAATAACTTGCAGCTGAATAATTGTTTTTGGAAGATTTGGTGGCCCTGAAAAGGGCCTGGCAGGTCAAAGACCCGCCCTGACTGGATGGCTACTGAAGAGGTTGCTGCTGTTGAGGTGGTGCTGAAGTGGTGATAGTAAAGAGCTGCTGCTGCGGTTGCTGCTGCTGAGGCTGCTCGACGATCTGTGTTGATGTTAGATCTGGGAGCTGGCTTAATATTCCACTGAGGTTGTGTCTGCTCCCTTCGTCCTGTACAGTTAGGACTGATGTAGGGTTACCGAAGCCAATGGGACTTGGTGTATAGTACACAAAACTGTTGCCAGCTGCTGCTTGAGTGGAACTAGACACCTGTGGAGTGGTTGTTGGCAGTAGCCCGACCCTCTGGGACTCCGTGGTAACAGTGGCTGATCTTCTGGGCAGTGACTGACGTCTACGGTTGCTCTTAATACTTTCAATGTCTCTAAATATCCTGCCCTTTAGGTCTTCAAATTCTTCTTGAGACATCTTTTCGGCCTCTGATGCCATGTAGTCAAAGAAGGGCTGCCTGTCTGACTTCTGCTGCAGAAAACCTGAGATCAATGTCCTCATCTGGTCAAAGTGCTCGAGAATCTTGGAGTCTGTTGAAACGTGTGTAGATGTAAGGATGGACTGACACCTCTCCCTCAGGACACTGGACTCAAGGTGTTCTGTGTCAGTAGTAGAGCCACGAGATTCGTCCTGCTTGCTGGTATTTGGACTGGCCTCAAACCCTGAACTTCTGTTGGCCCCCTTTCGTCAGATGTGGGTTTTAAGGGAACCCATCTGTTGGTAGACCCAGGACTGTCTCTTGGTCATCTCCCTTGGGGCTTGGCCAGATTGGAGCTTGGACAGCTTGCCATAACGCGTTCGCTGGGATTCGAACCAATGTCTGACATCAAAGGGATGGAGTTTCAGTTCTGCAGATATTTCTGCAATAGAGCCTCTCTTCTGTTCCTGTCGTGGAACCGTGGATGTTCCTTGTCATACAGTTCTGGGTGCTGCTTTACAAATTCCACAATGGGAATTTCCTGACTGTCAGTAAAAGTTGCACACACCCTGGCTCTCTTGGCTGATGAATGGCACTCTATATCTTCTTCACACCTCTCTTCTTCTTCTACAGCTTCCTCAATAGCTTCTGGACATTCCTCAATCTCCTCCTCCTCTCTCCTCTCAATCCCTTCCTCTGCAACTTCAATCCTTTCCTGTTCTTCACTTTCCTTCTCCCTCTCATCCATCTTTTTCCTTCCTCTCTTCCCTCCTTTCTCTTTCCTCACAATCCAGTCAACCAAATAATGAAAAAAATAGTAAAATGTGTCTCCTAACTGTAAAATTTGCCTTAAGCTCAAGTATTATATGATATTTAAAAAAACTAAAAACCCCTACAAAACAGTGACACACGTCTCTCAGAAGCCAAACAGTCAGCAACAATGAGAATGTGTGCACGGTCACTTATATAGTCCCAGACCTCCTCATTGCCTCGTTTTAATTTCAGACGTGCGGAAAAGAGTTGGTTCTTAATTGGTTGTTAGTCCCAGGCCTCCTGGGGCGTCCTCAGACGGTCGCAGACTAAATTTGTGTTGTCCTGAGGACGCCGGCTTGGATCGGTTAGGGTCGGTTACCCTTAGTCGGGGCTTAGTCCCAGACCTTGATTTTTGGGTCCCAGGACACCGCAGACGGTCTGAGGCTTCCGGTGATTAATGGAACCGATTCACTTTCAGACGAATGAAATTCATACGCATCATATATGAGTCGGGGACTAACAACCGGCCTCCTGGGACTAAGCTACGGAGGTCTCGGACTAAGGGTCGCAGGCGGCCTGGGACAGCACACGACTGTGCAAAATTGGGTCTGAGGAGGCCTGAGGAAGCCTTGGACTGGACATTTTGTTGAGGGCGGGAAATATGAATCGGTTGGAGTCGTGAGAAATATCAAACATGTTTGATTTTCCTCACGGCCTCAACCGACCACGACCGACCCTTACAGAAGGTCTGGGACTAAGCAAATATTTCAAACCGACCCTCAAAAACCCTTAATCGGGAGCCTTAGTCGTGTGGTGGAACATAAACCATATACATAAACTATATACATATTGAATATGAATATAAATATTAATGTAAAGACTAAGGAAACTATATAAAAAAATAAAAACTGCTAATACTTGTGTCAATTGAGCTATACATTACAATACAAATATATAATCTCACAAATCTTAGTTAGCACAATAATATCACAAACCATTACACTTTCTGAAAGCCAAAAAGACAGTTCTGGTAGTGTATGATGATGAAAGAACTTTAACAAACATTAAAACTAGGAAAACAAAACGTGAAAGTGAGGATGCATCAGGAGTTACGTTGAATAGAAAATTACCTAGAAACAAAGAAGTGTCTGAGATAAAAAGTAATAAAAAGGAAATTGTGTTTTTCAAATAGAATTGAGCTAGAATTTACCTATATGAACCATGTGTTGAGTCCAGAAAAGAGCTCACACAAAGAAACTCCAGAACGAGCCTCATCACGTTCTAAAATTTTAAAGAGGAAACATATCTTTTACAAAAAAGATATTTATAGTTTTAGTCGAACCTTTATAGCCTTAAATTCACATCATGAGCAATGATGACCAAATACAAAGTGCAAAGTCTCGAATACCAAAGTATTTAACAAAAGTTTTATTTTAGATTGAATGTAGATATTCAGTGTGGTGTTATGAAGTAATCACAAGTGAAAAGTCTTTAATTCATAACTCTTTACTTTTATTAGGTGGTATCACCTTGGTTGCAAAACAGACTGTTCTTTCTTTTGTTCATAGTGTCTGATGTCATTACATTAATATTCAGCATTTTGTTAAACAGTTCATATGATGATTCAATGAATGCAAATACAGATCCAAAATGTACCAGTATAGATTTGTTCCAATAGAGGACATTATGGTATAATGTTCTAAACACAACATTCAGTACATCATTTTAGTAACCAAAACATTACAGTAGTTATCAAAGGAGTTCACATAACTTCTAGTTAACATTAATTTGTTGAGTTAAAAACTCCCACTATAATATTGATTACTTCTACATTCTACTTTATAATTACTTACACATAAATTCAAAAAATGGAAATACTACAGTAACACTGTTTATTAAAATTATAGTGAGTATTCAATATTCTATTCTGTTATATTGTCACAATTATTCGAATAATTTCTTCATTGTGCAAACAATGCTATTTTACTATCTTCATGAACAGAAACTCAAGTCTGCTGACCACAAATATAATCATTCTCACTGAATGGATAAGACTTCGTTTTTTACATTTCAGAGTTCAGGTTATTTCTTCTGGACATGGCTTCCGTTTGCAGCAATTTACTGGTCTTCAAGAGTTCAATTTTATTGCACTACAATGTACTTACCTATTGAAACAGAGTGCTATTCTGTTGATGACTGGAAGAGCTACCAACAGGTTAGAAAGTTGGAAACTTTCCTGGCAGAATGCAGGGAGAGGTCTCCCTGGAGCCAGCTTACTTCACGGAAGACACTGGTACTGAATGACTGGTTATGTGACGACTGCGCAGCAGATCACGTGATTCTTCCTTCTTTACATTGGTAGCCATCTTGTCAGTTGGCTTTTTTTGAACTCTCACTTTGTGATAGTTTTTCATACAGTTCTAAGGGGATATTTACCCTAAATTTCATACATTTTCATCATGGTAGGCACTCCTCCTTATTAGAAGAGAGGGAAATGTGGAAACTGGATGCCCGCCTTTGACAAACACTTGAGGTATTATAGTTGCAGGATGCACTGCAAGGGGAAAGACCCCTGTGCCTCAGGTGCCCCTCTGGAGGCTTGCTCATCATGTTCCTCCATTATAGAGGTGCAATGGCATCACCTCAGAACTGTTTTTCAAGAGAGAAGTGTAAAACGTGCCTCCAAGAATATACCGGCTGACTCGGAGTCGGATAGTGAGGGAGAGTCGGAGTCCGGTGAAATAGACGATTCAATCTTAGATCTCAACACAGAGGATCAGCCTACCGGCACTACCGGATATACTTCCACGACCGGTCTGTCTCCATTATAGCCGGCTTCATCTTCTGGTGGTTTGCAGTTTGTACAGCCTACTATCCCACTACCAAGGTCTGCAGCTTTCCAGACTGTTCCAGTTTCAACAACCTCTTCTTCAGTCTTTTTCAAGATGTCGGCACTAGTCAAACCTTCTGCTAGCCAGGACCCACTGTTTTCTTCAACTCCAGAGGCTTGTGCTCCCTCCTACTCCACATACACAAATGCTCAGAGCTCATTTCAAACAGCAAAACATGCAAATGATGGAGAATTTGTCTCAACAGAACCAGAAACAAATTCAGGACCTATCTTCACAACTACAGTCGGGTCTTCAACAGTTTCTGGCCTCCTCTATGGAGCAAATGTTTAAGAAATTCTCATCAGCTCTTTCAGATAGTAGAGCATCACAACCATCTAAATAGGCTCAACCCAGCCAGGTCGTCCAGACCCCTCAGCAACCAAACCAACTGGTTACAACTCCCTCAGAACCGATTGATACTTCCATTCCTCAGGCAGCATCTGCCATCAAAAAAGGACTAAAAGGCGTAAAAGGCTCAGCCTCTATCGTTCCTTCCACCATCAAAGCGATAGTATCTCCTCCTCCAACAACACAGCCACAACCTCAATCTGAGTCCCCCCTCCAAAGACTTGAGAAGGGAGACTTTATCCTGGAGGCAGGATCTTCATACTCATCAACTTCACAAGCAGGCGAATCTGAACCATAGAACTTAGCCCCTCCCCCCAAGGCAGACTTTCACATCTTCATTGACAGAGTTTGACAATATCTTGGTATAAACGACCCGGCAAAGACAGAGGATTATGAACTAGGTTCAGGACTCAGACGTGATCCTAACATGTTTCGCATGGAGCAATCCTCTCGTCCCCCATCTCTGAAACTCCCATTAATGGACAATATTGCCAAATTGCTTCAAAACCAGGACATAGTGGTCAGACCAGGACCCTCTTCTTCCACTTCCCTGAATATTGGACAATTCGTCCCCAACCCCAAACAGAAGTTGCAACTTCAAATTTCCTGTCCACACTCTCAACTGCCAGTGAATCCACCCTTAACAACCTCAGGGCTGCAAGGGTTCACAGAGAAAAGACTTTCGGATTACTGGCCTCAGAACCAGATCCTAGTACCAGGGATCAGTTTCTCCAACAATTGCTGAATTCCACGACAGAGGGTACACCACAGATGCAATTCATGCTAGACATCAGCAGGAGCACAGCTGTTACATACCAACACCTGCTTGAGAAATTCCTCCACTTGTTGACCAATTTGGTCCTCATACGTCGAGATGCATATCTCAAGAATGCCCACAATAGCCTCATTGCTTATCCACTCAAAAATCTCCAGGCAGCTCCCATCTCAGGCTCAGACCTATTTGAACCTTCATTAATGCAATAATATGAACAGCACTTGATAGGTCTTGGGGTCAAAACAGGAAATCAACAGAGTGCCAGGTTCCACTCTTATGGAAAACACAAGAAGTCCAAAGGCAGAGACAGGGGAGCATATCAACAAGGGGGCTTTTATCCAGTTCCTCCCCTCAATATATCATGCCTCCTCAGTTTTACCCCCAACAGCAGAGAGGTGGTTTTTATGGCGGCAACAGGGGTAGGGGAGTCTTCCTTTAATCCATTCAGAGCATACATGGGATACCAACAAACAACACAATCAGACAGAGAGTACAAACCTTCCAGAGAGGTTAAAGATTCTGAGAACACCCACCCCACCGGAGGGCGTAAAGACTTGGTGTGTACAGTTAGTCAAGGTTCCTATATATATTCAAGAAAACACAAAAGACCTACATAAAGTGGGAGGCAGACTAAAGTGGTTTGTAACACAGTGGGAAGAGCAAGGTTCTCACCCCTTCCAACTGGATCTTCTCAGACAAGGTTATCGTCTACCATTCAAGGAGCACCCCAAATTGTCCAGGACACCTTTCATATGCAGCAGATACAGCAATGTTGACAAAGAAAATGCCTTATTGATTTCTATTCTAGACCTCTTTGCCAAAAACGCCATAGAGAGAGTAAATTCGGATTTTACAGTCGACTGTTCTTAGTCGCAAAACCAGAGAACCGATGGAGACCTGTGATAGATCTCAGCTCTCTAAATCAATACCTCACAGTCTCCAAATGCAAGATTGAAACCCCAGAATCAATCCGCGCATCACTCAGACAAGGGGAATGGGTCACCTCGATAGACCTCTCAGATGCATATTTACATCTCCCCATCCACCCTGAATAAAGAAAAAGGTTCCATCACACAGGCGTTTCATACAAGTTCAGCAGTCTACATTCCGTGCTAGCCATAGCTCCTCTGGTCTTAACCTCACTAGTGAAGGAGGTAAAACTACTAGTAGTAAAACAAGATATTCACCTACACCAGTACCTAGATGACTAGGTAATCAGAGCTCCTTCTCATGCCAAATTCCAGAAACACACTACCAAACTACTCTCTCTAGTTCGAACCCTGGACTTCATAGTAAACCTCTAGAAGTCAGAACTCACTCCCCAGCAGACGTTCGACTTTATAGGTTACCGGTTTTTAATAGATCAAGGTCTTGTCAGACCCACAGATGACAGATAGAGCAAGGTTCAGAACTCTTTCACTAAGATCTCCAAGAAATCTGTTATCAGTGCAAGGACTCTTATGTCCATCATTGGATTACTAGTGTCTACAGAGAAAACAGTGAAACTAGGCAGGATACACATTTCAATGGCATCTCAGTTCTCATTGGAAGTTCCCCATGCTTCTGAATTCTCCAATTCCCTGGACTTAGGAAATGAAACAACACAGGGAATGGTGGTTAAACCCTCAAAATGTCCTGGACAGAGAATTCTTACACCCCAGGGATCACGGCGTACTGATCTTTACAGACGCATCAAACGCAGGTTGGAGTGCACACTTAAATAACGATTCCACAGGTTTATGGCCTCAGGTAGAGAAAAAACTACACATAAATGTACTAGGACTAAAAGCAGTAATCCTAGCCCTTCAACACTTTTCAAAGACGGTCTCTCCAGGAGAAACCAAATTCAACACACAGAATGGTCCTTGTATCCTAAAATATTCAAACAGATCACTCAACTCTGGGAACATCCCCAAATAGACCTGTTTGCCACCAACCTAAACAAGAAACCCACCAACCTAAAGAAGAAACTCCCAATGTGTCTCCCATTCCAGACCCACAGGCATGGGCGGTGGACGCACTGAACATCTCATGAAAAAACATAGTCGGCTATGCCTTTCCCCCCACAGCACTGTTACCCAGAGTGGTCCAGAAGTTACTGTCCCAAGAGTGCAGGCTCATCCTGATAGCCCTGGGCTGGCCAACAAAACCGTGGTTTTCGGATTTGGTGGAACTGTCTTTCAACCATCCAAGACAGCTTCCATCAATTCGCTCTCTACTCAAGCAACCACTGAACAACCAATTCCACTCTCACCCAGAATCCCTCAACCTCCATGCATCGTATCTAGGAGTACAATCCTCCAGAACCAAGGTTTCACTGCAGAAGTGGCAGATAGAATTGCTGCACCTCAGACTCTACTAGAGCCATCTACACATCAAAATGGTTAGTTTTTCAATGTTGGTGCATCAAAAAACAGGTGGACTTCAGGGCTCCCTCTATAAAGGATATCTGCCACTTTATGTGTTTTCTCTTTAATGAGAACAGGCGCATATCCACCATTGAGGGATATAGGACTGCAATTGCAGATAATTTGGGAAATGCCCCCTTAGACATCAACAATAATGAAGAAATAGCCAGACTCATTGCCAGCCAAAAAGTTCCAGAAGCCTACCCAAATGGGACCTGTCTTTGGTCCTTCACCAACTCGAGTAACTTCCATTCAAACCTCTAGAGGATGCCCCTCTTAAATACGTCACTTGGAAAACAGTCTTCCTATTAGCACTAGCTTCTGGAAAAAGACGTAGCGAAATTCACGTCTAGACATTAGATAAGCTACTTTGTCTAGGCGACTGGGACCAGATTCAACTCAAACCGTCCCCTTCCTTTATTGCCAAAAACCAGTTAGCAAAGGAAGGAAACCAAGCAGTCTCTCCAGTTGTTATTCCCGCACTCAAGACTTCACAAGATGACAACAACAGGGATATCCTACTCTGCCCCGTTAGGACCCTCTCAACTTATTTAAAACTCACTGCAGATTCAAGACAGGATAAAACTCTACTGTTCATATCCTACAAACAGGGCCATTCTAAGGACATCCAATGCTCTACCATATCGTCTGCTACTCAAGAGTGGGTGACACGGACATGGACCTACTTGGGGGTAAGGCCCATGACGTCAGAGCTTTTGCTGCTTCCAAAGCCTTCTACAGGGGTGTCTCAATGGACCAGATTCTACAAGCCTGTCATTGGAAATCTCACAATACATTCACATCTTTCTACCTTAAGAACCTCTCTGGTCAGAACCAGAAGGACCTTTCTTATCATTTAGGATCCTTCGTGGCTGCTCAGCAAGTGATGGCTCCTCCCTAGCTCCACAAACATCTACAAAAGAGGGGGGAAGATGACGACACATCCAGCAGATGGGGCCGGTTGGAACCCTGACCGCATAGAGCATGGCTTCCTACCACTCAAGGTAAATACCAATGGGTTAATATATATATATATATATTAAATATTAAGCCTTTTCTTTTGTGAGGTATTTTTTAATTGTTAATATTAACCCAGGTTATTCTCATCTTAATCTCATTATTCTGGAATTGCTATCAATTTTTCGTTAACACCCTTCCAATTTCCTGTCCTTATCCATTCCCTGTTTTATTCTTTTGCAGCCATATTGGAGTGCTCCACTGACGGTCTACAGTTCTCCATGGATAGCTTCCCTGTAGAGCCCCCCCCCCCAGAAGGGTCTCCAGAAGAGCAACCCACCTCTGATCGGACCTTCAACATACCGGCATGGATGCTGAGGTCGGGTCTCCTTCCTTCACCATTCACGGCTCTTCACCGGGACCTCAGTCAGTGAGCTGTCTTCCCTCCATCCATGATATTGGAATTCAAGTACAATGTAGCGCAATAATATTGAAAATTTTATTTTAAATGTAGCTTTTATAAGCTACAATACTTACCTATTGAAACAGATAAAAGCAATCCTGGTCCATCCCCGCATAAGGACACCTCACTGTTGGGGATGGTTACCAACAGAAAGAAGGAAGAATCACATGATCTGCTGTGCAGTTGTCACATAACTAGTCATCTCAGTACCGGTATCTCTGGTGAAGTAAGCCAGCTCCAGGGCGACCTCTCCCCGCATTCGGCTGGGAAACTTTCTAACCCATTGGTAGCTCTTTCGGTCATCAATGGAATAGCACTCTGTTTCAAGGTAAGTATTGTAGCTTATAAAATCTACATTTAAAATAAAATTTTCAAATTTCTTTTCATACTTTTCGAATCAGGCTGATGTTTGCAGCTTCCACGGAGTTAGCCCCCATCACTTTATGGATTGAATTTCATGCAATTTCTTTTAGAATATGGTGTGTTGAATCAAGTGATGAAATAACTTCTTGTACAAAGTATATGAATCATATCATGCTTCTCGGTGTGGCTATTGCCACATCTTTCATGTTAATGTTCAATGTAGATAATAGATAGTACAGCAGTTAGAAAATAAGTAGTGAATAGAGTATCCTTGCCACAGGCGTTAAAATGAAGAGGATAGACACAACTATTTGATTGCATCATAGTTATTTTTCATTATGTTATCATATATTTAATTACCATAGCCTCACTGAGGAGACTAAGACGGCTTCTGATACAGTATGCATTATGGCAAAAAATATTCACGTTTGCATTATGATGCAGACAGCCTAGAAAGCTAGGCTAAAGAGTACATTTTATTGTGTAAAATACCCTTACCTTATCCTCATTAGTGCTTTCGCCTTGGCAGGAGCAAACAATACAACCAAATGAGAATATTTTAAAATAAATATTCTTGTCAGTACCACTATGTATACGCATGACAGCACATGCGCTTCCACCGGAAGAACCCTGTTAAACCTCATTTCAATTTTGGTTGTCAAACTTCGTTTGTTTACATTGCCAAATTCATTTGGGAAAATCGAAAAAAGATGGCTGAAAGCCAAATTAAGTCCAAGGGACAGAAAATTGCTTCAGGATGTCGCCATTTTACATCAGAATGGGACTGACTTCCATCACTTTTGTTGGTCATGCAGAGATAAAAAGAAGGGAGATGATGTTTGTGTTACCTCAAAAAAGGAAGACTGCTATATATATCTTCAATTCTATTCAGAAGAACAAATTGAAAGCAAAGAAAGCATACCAACTGAAGAAATCTAAGGATATCTCCAAAGATTTGGAAGATTCTTTGCTGGGTCCAGAAGAATCTCCTTCTACTACTCCAGTTTCAACTTCTGCCACTTCATCTGTAACTACTCTTTCTTCAGATAAATCTACTTCTTCAGACCCATTGTTGCTTATACTGGAAAGACTTGATAGTATGCAAGGTAGATTATCAGCTCTGGAGAAGGGAAGTACCTCTGTCTGCTTAAATGAGGTGAATAAGACAGAGGCAACCCCTACAGAGGGATCTGAGAGACGCAGAAGTTCATCTTGCAGTGTGTTTGCTGTGACAGAGGACGATGAAGACACATAGGAGTATAGGGAGACTAGACTCTAAAAGAGCGCATTCTTTGTCTCCCTCATCAGATAAACCTTCCAATAGTAAAGAGGAAGAGGTAGGAGATCTGCCCACTCCTGAAGAATATACAGAAGGTCCTTCCAAGATTTTTGGAGCCAAAGAGAGAAGGAAGAAAACACCTATTCTGCCAATGTCTCTTCCTCCAGTGGAAGAGATCAATATCAGATGGATAGAACTGGAAAAGAAGGTGGCTGGCAATCCTTTAGATAATGGGGAGAGATTGCTTTCAGGTCCTTATAACTCTGATACTTTTCTGCCCTACACTAGACCTTTGATGAAATTTTATAGGCCAACTTCATAAGATTTCTACTATTGCTCCAAGGTGCCAGGATTCATTTAAAAGTGTTCTAAGTCATTCACCACTCCACCTACGATCTCAATGCCTACCAAACAGTTTACTACCATAGAGGCGGTAAAAAGGGAATATGTACAGATGCTGGGATTTGTAAGCATGTTCATTAGAGCTATTGAGAAATGTGCCACCAATATGGAGGATTTGATTCAATCTTGCTTTGGTTCAGTGGATGAATCCTTCCATAAAGGAGTTACTGAGCTATATTCATGTGCAATTGGCCACCATTTCATCTACAGAAAGGGCATTGGAAATGATTACTGAAGCCTCTATGACCATGGCTTGTAACTTCTAATTGGCAAAAAGAGATACCATTCTCAAGTTCTCTGCTCCTCAATTGCACAAACATGACAGGAATCGTCTCCGCAGGTCTGGCTTTACATCAACAGATTTGTTTTCACCCTCAGTACTAAATAGTGTAGAAAACAAATATGACAGAGAAAGTCACCTAAAAGGCAGAAGTTGGGTAATAGATCTTCATGCACTTCTAGGAAAAGCACTTCTTATGTGCAAAGTACTAATCACTCCTTCAGCAGAGGTTCTTTTAGTGGCCAAGGTGATTACAAGAGCCAACAAAATGCACCACAGTCCATCAGAGGGAGCCAAGGCAGCAGAAGGAAGTGACTATATAAAGTCAGAGATCTCACCTCCTGGAGGTCGTTTGTAGTTATTTGTCAAGGTATGGGAGCAAAACGAATGCTACCCCAGAGCTGCACTCATTCTGAGGCACGGTTACAAAATAGTGTTGAAACAGCCAATCAAATTATCTGTTGAAACTCCAACAATTCGAAGTGGTTATGCAAATCCACAAAAACAAAACTTTCTTTTGGATTGTGTTCAAGAAATGCTTCAAAAAACGCCATTATTCTCTCTCTGGGCTTTTACCGCAGATTGTTTTAGTTCCAAAACCAGGGAAAAATGGAGACCTGTAATAGATTTGAGTGTATTAAACATGTATCTACAACATTCAAGATGGAGACTGCAGAGGTCATCCCATTTGCAAAGGGGATGGGTGGTATCTGTAGACCTCACAGAGACATATTTCCACATTCCCATTCATCAAAAGTTTCAAAACCTTCTGTGCTTTCATGTAGAAAGACGTTCTTTCAGAGCTCTACCTTTCGGTATAGCGATGACTCATATGGTATGTCGATATGGCACAGACCAATGGTAGATATGTTTGCAACCAAAATGAACAACAAACTACCTCTTTATGTATCTCCAGTCTCAGATCCAAATGCAATGGTAGTAGATACATTGAATATCTCGTGGGAGGCACTAGACGGTTATGCCTACTGTCCAATAGCTCTCATACCAAAAATGATTCAAAAGATGAGAACCTATGCTTGCCAAATGATTGTGGTAGCCCCAGGGTAGCCAGGAATGAGTTGTTTTTTTTTGTTTTTTTCTGATGGATTTTTTTTTATTTACCTTTTTCCTACATAGTGCAATAAGATCTGGGTTGGCGAGGGTTTGGAACCAACCATCAGACTTTTTTACAGTGCCATCTGATTTACAGATCAGATAATTTCATTACATGACAATTACATGACATTAAACAAAACAAAATACAGGCAAAATGATTTAAATTAGTTTAACTGTGTCAACATAAAATAACAAAAAATATAGCGGAAGAAATCAAACAGCTTTTTCTTATTCTTAAGTCAATTGTGTACAAATTTTATGAATTGTCTAATATTCTTTGCACATATGCATCATATTTTTTCAAGTAGTTTAGCTTTGAATTAAATATTTTAAATAAATTCAAATAATATGTCAAACAATTTTTTACACACACTGTAAGATTCTGATATTTAAAGCTTTCTTTTGTATCTCCACATTTTACCCATGTGGCATATATAGAATAAGATATTATTGAAATTATATTGTTTCTACTCTGATTTATTTCTTTAGCATATATTTCATCCAAACCAAGAATAATATGAGACCAAGTTATATCCAGTTTTAGACATTCTCCAGCTTTTTCCCAAATACATTTTACTCTTTTACAATCAAACAAGAGATGTTTTACAGTGTCAGTTTCACCACATACAACACATTTATTAGATATTGACACTTTCCATTTACTTAGAATATAACCAGTGTAAATTAAATTATGAACGAGTTTGTAATTAAACTCTGATAACCGTTTGCATACCACATTTTCAATTTTGCGCTTGTATATTTGTTTCCAATCATTAGTGCTCAATGTTTTGTTGAGAATAGTACCCCACCTGGCTTCCATAAAGTGTTTTGTTGCTACTTTGGATCTTATTATATGGTATATATCTTTGCTTTTTAAGTCTAGAAAACAGATTTTATTCTGAGTATAATTAAAAGGCTCCTTGATTCTGACATATTTTGCTAAAGAAGTGCGAAACTTTGTTAAGTGATGCTGTAACACCTTTTTGACAATTGTATATTCCAGGAATGAGTTGGTTTTGAGATCTAATGGAACTTTCCACAAAATCTCCACTATTACTTCCACATTGGGAAACTCTTCTGAAACAGCCTGTCAGTCAGAGGTTCCATCAAAATCTCCAATATGTCAATCTTCATGTTTGGCATCTAGATTCGAGACCAAAACACCTAAAAAATTCTCAGAGTCAGTGGCAGAGAGAATTAAGGCACCTCAAAGATTTTCATTCAGAAGGGTCTATGAATCAAGGTGGACCATTTATGAATCATGGTGCAAAGAGAATCAGGTGGATTTCAAAAAACCTTTTCTTTCCTCAATAGCAGATTTCTGGACCTATCTGTTCTATGAAAAGAATTTGAAACCCACTACAATTGCATGCTATAACACAGCAATTGCAGATCACTTAGGGCCTGCAGAGATTGAGATCAGTCACAGTTTTGAACTTAACAGATTGATTTCAAGTTTTCATAGGGATAGACCAGTGAAGGATAGAAGTATACCTTCTTAGGACTTGTCCTTAGTACTTTTGGCTTTGACAAAACCACCTTTTGAACCACTCAAGGATGCTTGACTTTCAAAATGGTCTTCCTTATGACTTTGGCCTCAGGTAGAAAGAGGGGTGAAGTTCATGCTTGGACCTTCAAGTCCTTGAAACATAAAACTGGCTGGAAGGAGGTCACAGTTGCTCCTTCATCGGTGTTTCTAGCAAAGAACCAATTGGCTTCAGATGGTCCTTAGCATTGTCCAGTCGGTGGTCATTCCTGCTCTCAAACCAACTTTAGATCAATCTTTGTCTGAAGATATGACCTTATGCCCAGCCAGATCTTTGAGATATTACATTGATAAGACTAAAGATCTTAGGGTAGGAAAACATCTCCTGTTTATCTCCTTCAAGAATGGGTTCTCAGGTGATATTCAAAGGTCTACCATATCTTCTTGAATAAAACAGACAGTTATGCTAGTGTATTAGGGATCTGACCTTGAAACTCAAAATTTATCCAAGGTTAAGGCTCATGAAATACGCTCAATGGTGGCTTCCTTGGCATTCAAGGGAGGAGTCTCTCTTGACCAGATACTAGGTACATGTTTTTGGAAGTCACATACCACATTTACCAGTTTTTATTTGAAAGATGTTGCTTGGAAGTCAAAAGAAGGATCAAAATATTCCCTGGGTTCTGTGGTTTCGGCCCAGCATATAGTAAAATTATAGTGTGTATCTAATACAAGTGTAACTATAGTTCACTATTCATTTTAATCTTTTTTTATATTCTTATTTCTTTTTTTTTGTTTACACAAAGAACACTGTTACAAACAGCCACAATAATTTCTCTCTTTTCAGCTCTACATCGAAATAATCCACAAGATTCTTACATTCATTTTATACATGTGACACACAAGACTATTCAGGTTCAAAGATATTTTTCCACAAATTCCATCTCTTATCAAACACAGTTTAAAATTAATTTGGTATAAACTTCTCTGTTCCTGATAACTTTTTAAAACACGCTTTTTGAAAAAAATAGATATTAAGTTAAAGTTCTTTCTTTGTGGACCACAATATATACCTTCTCAACAACAGGTGAATAAAGTGTAATGGCCAAAACATTTCATCTAGGACACAGTGGCCTAAAATTTTCATTACATTTGTCAATGTGACAGTTATGCCAATTTTGCTTTTTATCCATTCCCTTATTTGATTCCAAAATGATTGTACTGGGTTACATTCAGAAAATAGATGGCATATTGTCTGCTCTGCTTGTTCACAAAGGTTACAAATACTTTATTTTGAAATTTTGACTCTAACCAAGTATTCATTTGTAGGAATAATATTAAAAAGCATTTTGCATTGCATGCTAATTACTGCATTATCTAGTACACATTTGAAGGTAGATTTCTATATATTATTCCAAAATACAGATTTATTTTCTCTTTCCACTAGAAACATCCAGAAATTTTCACATAGTGGCAAAATCTGCTGTTTTGAATTTCGAAAAATGTTGTAAAATTCCCTTTTTTGTTTTAACAAAATTTGAAGGTGAAAAGGGCAATTTGGATGTTGTAATTTTATGGGGTTTCCATCCTTAGAGTCACCAGTGAATGATTTTATTAATTTTCTGAATCTGAAATAGTGCAATATGTTTACATTAACGTTGAAAATAGACCTCATATTTTCCAATGTCATAGTTGTACCTTCTTCTGTCATCATATCACCAACAAACATAATGCCTTTTTTAGCCCAATTTGCAAAGAATAAAGGCTCCTTTGAGAAGTGACGGTTGTACCAAATACAGGACTGCAATAGCTCCTGTCTAGTTTTTGGAATATTGAATTGGCATAGTTTTGATCAATTTAAAAAGACATCTGACCAAAATTTATTTTTAGCCTTCTGTGACATTTGCTTAGACCATTCTCCACCTAGATTAAAGATACTGTTCAATCCATCATGTGTTACAGACAAAAGTATTTTCCACTCAGCATCATGCTCAAACAGAATTCTTTTTATCCAGTTAACTTTTAAAGTTTTCTCAAAACTAAAAATATCTATTATTTTTATCCCTCCACTCGTATAATCTAGACATATTGTACTTCTTTTTATTTTATCAGGTTTCCTACTCCATAGAAATTTAAACAAACAATCATTTATGGTTTTTAAAAAATCTTCCGATACAGGCAGTGATGTTAAAAGGTGAACAAGTTTTTAAAGGAGAAATGTTTTTTTGACTGTTACCTTCCCAAACATTGACAAATTGCGACATTCCTATTTTTTGTTTCCATCATAATACTGTGGTAAGCTTTGTTTAAAATTTAACTCTGATATTTTTGGAATGTTAACTGAGAATTCTAGTCCTACGATTGAAAAATCTGTATCCCCCAATTTAATTTGTGTGGTGTTTGAAGTTTTTCCTTTGAAAATTTTTACCGCCCTATCCAAATCATTTTAGTTTTCTCTTTGTTCATTTTCAATCCACAGAAGTTACCAAAAATTTCTAGAGTATTAATGGCTGCCTGCAGGGAAATAGTTGATCCATTTAGAAAAAGGGTAGTATCATCTGCAAATTGTGTCAGTTTAAAATCACGGTTTTTTATTGTAATACCTGTGATAGCCTTGTTAACTTTTATTATTAGTGCCATTACTTCTGCTGCAATCAAAAAGAGATAGGCTGATATAGGGTCACCCTGTCTACAACCCCGCTGAATAGGTATACTTTTGGACAAGAAACCACTTTGCAATACATATGTTCCTATGTAATTATTAAAAAGTTTTATCCACTGTATAAAGTTTTTACTGAATCCATAAAATTCAAGTGCTTTGTATTGGAATTTCCAAGAGACAGAGTCAAAGGCCTTTCAAAGTCTATAAGCATCATTAATCCAGGGATATTTTTATTTTCTGTGTATTGCATTATATCATAGACCAATGTTGTACTATCACTCATTTGTCTTCCATTTAGGAAACCTGTTTGTGTTTTTGAGATGATTTGCTTCAATGATTCTTTTAATCTGCTTGAGAGAAATTGGTCTCAAGTTTTTAATAAATCTTCTATTTTTATTACCTTTAGGGAGGCATACCAGAATACCTTGTCTAAGTGTTGGAGATAAAATTCCTTTTTTAAAACAACTGTTTATGGAATTCATAATAAAATATTGTAACTTACTGTAGAAAACTTTAAAGAACTCTGAGGTAAAACCGTCAATTGCGGGGCTTTTATTGTTTTTCATTCTTTTTAAGACTTGACCAATCTCCTTTACGGTGATAGGGTCTCCTAAATTACTATCACAGATTTTTATATCCCTTACATTTTTCAATATTTCGAATAAATTTACATCCATAGACCCTTTTTCATCAAAAAGATTTACATAGTAGTCTTTGATGTGATTTAGTATTTCAAACTGATCAGTTACAGACTCCCCATTTTGTAATTCCAAGTATTTAATTGTTTTTTCAACAATTTTTTTTTTATTTTCTAGACTGGATAGGAATTCTGTAGGTTTTTCCCCCTCTTTTAACCACTGGAGCCTTGATCTTGCACCCTCTCCTTCAAGTCTTATTTTTCTAATGTCCTATAGTTCAGCTTTTTTGTCAGATAATAGTGTAGAATTTGTCTCACTGAGAGTCTCATTGCTTTCTAGATATTCAATATCACTAATCAGTTCTTTTTCTTTCAAGTTTTGTACTTTTTTCTGAAAGAAGCAAACTTGATACTTTCACCTCTAAGTTTTAAAAATAATACCTCAAGAAATATATCGCTATCTTTACCAAGGTCAATATTATTATAATTTGCTGGATTGCTGAGAAAGTTCATATTGTATACTGGGATGGCATATATAAAAATTTTGTCCTGTATGGCATTGTTAATAAGGTTTAGATATTCCTTCTGTTTTAAGAGGCTATTATTGAATTTCCATATGCCTTTGCCACATTTAAAATTGTTCATAACTATTTCTATTTCAGTAGCTGAATGGTCTGATCAATAACCTGGTCTTATATTAGCTTTATGTATTATATCTACCATGTGTGATGTTATAAGGAAAAAATCTAGTCTTGCCTGTTTTCTAGGATTTTTTTTTGCACCATGTATACCATTTTTCATCTGGATTAATATGCCTATAGACATCAAGTAAGTCTCACTGTTCCATCATGTTTAGAATAGCAGTACGTGCCTTCGGATTATTAATGCTTTTATATTTATTTGTGTCCTTAGAAGGTTCCAAGACTATATTGAAGTCTCCACATATAACTGTATAGTCTGTTTCAGTGAGGATATTTTGAATTTCATTATAGAAAGCAGGATTATCATTATTAGGCCCATATATTGTTAAGAGGTTAATTGTTATATTGTAAAGTAAGTAATTACCAACTTCGTCTCTTTTACAATCTAAAATTTCATATTCGAAGTTGTTTTTCAACAGTATTGCTACCCCCCGTGGGTTTGTACTTCTTCCATCAAGGAAGCAATCACCCCCCATAATTCCTTTACTTCAGAGATGTCCTTTTCACACAGGTGTGTATCTTGAAGGCATAAAATATTGATATTTATGATATATATATCTTTAAAAAAGGATAGAACATCTCTTCTTTTTTCTAAAGTTTGTAAACCTTGACAATTTGCAGATAATACTACTGGATTATTTTTGTTTGAGCACATATTTGTGAAAGGCTTCCCTGCAACTACAGTGTTTGAACCTCAAAAAAATTGGATTTTAATTGGCAGGATGATCTGTAAAGATTAGTCACTTTTAATATAAACTGTATTTTTCTTATTTTTTTTTCAATCTTTTCTAGCTGAAACTGATTTAACATATAGGATGTCAATGTGTAACATGAATAGAAGGTAAGAGGACAATGCCAAAGCTGATTGAAAACACAAAACTGAAACTAAACAACATATGTACACTATATGCATGTAACATACAAAAGCAAGTGCCATTATGGCCTTATGGACAAAAGATGGACCAATGCAGGACAACAGGGGTCATGTATATAAGTGTCATTTCTAGTGCCCTCATTAAATACTAGATATGACACATAGAATGCTCCTACTACACCATCTCTATCTCTGTTATGAATAGGCAATATTATTACATAAATATTGTGATTTAAAATAGAAGTATGATTACAAACAAATGGACAAAATAAAATGTAGCATGATTACACAACACAATTTCCTCATCGTACATTTCTCCTAGTATACAGGAAAAATATTTATGATGAGAATTAAAATTCTGACTTATATTGTAACTTACTACCATTTCGCAACAATGCTAAATTGGAGTCTAATCTGACCAAAGGTTTTGTCAATAGTTTACTTGATTGTAGCTAGATACACAACTAAATATTCCTGGCATCCTCATGCTACTTAAAGTTTTGTTTTTATGGGTAGTATTCAGCAATTATTTATGTGTGTATGTAATAGAAGTATAGCCTGGTAATTTCTATCACAAAAAGCTTGTGAAAGCTATAACATTCAGCCTTAGTATAATTTAAATCTACCAAAACAGGCAATTTTCTTCCAACAACCCTAATACATTCCGATTTAATTAGTTCATTTTAATCTTGCTTAGCATTATGCATAATTATTATGCATAATAATGTTTGTAAATATGAGATGTTGGTTTTGTTATTGTTGGAGTTGTGTTATCGTTGGAACAACAACTTTTAAGCAAGATGGAAAACAGCCTTTAATATGTTCAAGAACACAAACTGAATATAGGGCCAAGGCACCAGTGGAAAGGGGCCGGGTTAGTGCTTACAAATATAATATAACTATAAATGTATAAATGCTATTTTGTTAATTTACTTGATTGCATAAAATAGTCTGGTACTTATTTGGCTTATTGTTTGATTATACCTACTTTTTGGTGTCAAAAATATTGAAAATCCCACCACCAGTATGGTTGTAATCAAACACTAGTGAGGATAAGCTAAGGGTATTGTACGCAATAAAATGCAAGAATTTTAGTATAATTTAACTTTTTGTAAGTTAAATACTTACCTTATCCTCAATAGATTCGGATTCCCACCCATCCAACCCCACATTTTCAAAATTTTTGGTTATCAATACATTATATTGACTCCCAAAATTAAAGTGATAAGCATATACTTAGTTTTGGTTATAGGAGTGACCACTCACTGGTGGGTATTGAGCTAAATACTGAAAGTTCAGAATGTGGAAAAGGCTTTTGGAAATTTAATTCAGCCCTCCTGAAAGAACATGAGTATGTGACACTGGTGAAAAATGAAATCAATAACTTAATAAGCGAGTTAACAGAGGGTCAGGGATCACAAACTCTGACAACCTCTAAACAAATGTTCTTTGAAGTGCTAAAGCTTAGAATAAGGGGTGTCACTATTCCTTATTGTGCCAAATGTAGAAAGAAACTAAATGAAAAGGAAAAAAAAGTATAGAAGCTGAAATCCAAAGGTTAGAAACATTAGTTGTAAATAATTCAGAAGAAAAAAAAATCGAGGACATACAGGTTCTGAAGGAAGAATTAAGAACCATAAGATAGACTACTTTGAGGGGGAATATGTTAAGGGCAAAAGCACAGAAGTATATTGATTTTGAGAAACCAACCAAATACTTTTGCAACCTAGAAAAACAGAATTATACCGGTAAGGTGGTAAACAAAATCAGGATAAATAATGGTATTATAACTAATCAGCAAACTATCCTGAAAGAGTTAAAAATCTTTTACAAAAATCTCCTGCAGAGTAAACACGAAGATAATCAAAACCAAAGTAAATCTCCATTTCTGGTTAAAGAAAATATTAAAACCTTGAGTATGCAGGAGCAAGCGAAATGCGAAGGTTTAATAACTGAAAGAGAGGTTATAAAAGTATTGAAAGATATGAAGAATGGGAAATCTCCAGATACAGATGGTTATACTGCAGAGTTCTATAATTTTTTTTGGAAGGACATAGGGAACTTTGTTCTTGAGAGCTTGAATGAGTCTTTTAATACTGCTGAACTATCTATTACACAAAAACAAGGTTTGATAACTCTACTGCCAAAAGGTAACAAACCAAGAGAACTGATTAAAAATTGGCGGCCAATTACACTTTTAAATGTTGACTATAAATTACTGGCAGGAGTTCTAGCCTCCAGAATGAAGGAAGTGCTCCCCAGTATAATACAGAATGAACAAAAAGGATTTTCAAAAAATCGATATATTGGGGAAAATATTCGAACAATAGCAGATTCTCTAGAGTATATAAGACAAAAAAAATTATGGGTATGACACTTCTAATAGATTTTGAAAAAGCCTTTGATTCCCTCGAGTGGGACTATTTAGAATCTGTTTTAAAGGTACATAATTTTGGGAAAGACTTTAGAACATGGTTTTCTATTCTCTATAAAAATAGTAATAGTTGTGTTATAAATAATGTTTTTTACAGAATTTTTTAAAATTGGAAGGTCATGTCGACAAGGAGATCCTTTAAGTCCTTACTTGTTTATATTGGCAGTGGAACCTCTGGCAACAGCAATAAGGAATAGTGACAAAGTGAAAGGTATCTTGGTAAATGAAAAAGAGATAAAAATTGGGCAGTATGCTGATGACACTTTCCTTCTGCTTGATGGCACAGTCCAATCTTTGATTGAGAGTTTCAGCATTTTAAAGTCTTTTCAAAAATACTCGGGTCTCAAAATTAATATGGAAAAAACCCTAGCTGTTTGGCTTGGGAGTGAGAAAGAGAGATCAAAGATACAACATATTTATCAGCTAAACTGGGTAAACCAATTTGAGCTTCTTGGAATAACCTTCCATGTTACTCAAGAAAGAATGTTTCAATTGAATTTTGATAAAAGAATAAGTGATATTGAAAGAATAATAAGTATGTATAGTAAGTTTAGTTTGTCTCTAATTGGGAGAGTTACTGTAATAAAAATGCTGATGCTGCCTAAGATAGTATATCTATTAACAGTTCTACCGACCCCTCCCAGCAACATTTTTTATGTCATTGAAAAAAGGTTAAAAGATTTTCTTTGGAAGAATGGTAATGTTAGTATTTGTAATAAACAATTGGAAAAGGAAATAGGGGAAGGTGGCTTAAAGTTAACAAATATTAGGGATTTTAATAAGTCATTGAAATTATCTTGGCTAAAGAGACTCCTGACAACTGAAGGAAGCTGGCAGGCGATCTTTGAAAACTATTGTGGAATACCTAAAAAGATGGTTTTAGAACTGGATGGAAAGTCGCTTATGGAATTAGTTGAAAAAATTTCAAATCCTTTTTGGAAGGATGTGCTTCAGATATGGAATGGTTTTAAAAACTGCTTCAGTAAAACAATTGATTTTAGAACCTACCCATTATGGGGAACTTTTTATATGACAAATCCAAACTTAAGTAGTAGGTCAACAGAACTGATTTCAAAAGGAATAGCATATGTAAATGACATTTTATCAAACTCAGGTGACCACCTTGGCTATTACGACTTCATGGAAAGATACCAAATCAAAATAAACTTTGTAGACTTCTATAGTTTGACTCATTCAATACCAAGTCACTGGTTAAAAAGTGGTAAAACACAACTAAATGAAGGTGAAATGAAACAAACTTTCCTACAAACCTTTTTGCAACAAAAGCAAACAAGCAAGTGGGTATATCAAAAACTAAGGACATTAAATAAATACAATAGAGGTCATGAAATAAAATGGGCTGAAATCTTAGGAAGGGAGATATCAGAATCTGACTGGTCAAAATATTATCAAAATAACTTCCAAAGTGTAATAGAGACATCTTTGAGAGATTTTCAATATCAAATTTTGACCAGATCAATTCCAACTAATAGATTCTTATCTAAATGCAAATTAGAAGAAAGTGATAAATGCTTCTACTGTAAAGAATGTGTCAAAACAGTGGAGCATCTCTTCTGGCGCTGTCCAGTGGTAAAGACTTTTTGGTTCAATTTGTTTGATGTAATATTTGTAAATAGAGAGATCAACATTAACCTAGATGATGCGAAAGTGTTGCTGGGGGTGTTGAAAATGAAAATAAGGATGTTTTAAATTATCTTTTCACAGTGGTAAAAAAGTATATTTATAATACAAAATGTAAACAACAGCAACTTAGGGTTAAATGTTGTATAAGTTTAATACAATACTATCACTCCCTAGAGCAATGTGTAGCTACAAACGATTATGGTATGATAAAGGGTTATGTCGATAGATGGGAACTTTTGAGTCCCATTCTTGAATACAGGGCTACTAGTAACTGAAAAAAAGGTAAAGATAATAATATGTTTTGGGGTTTTAAGGAGACATGATAAGAGAAATACTAATGGCAGTTTGGTGTAAATATTTATTTAACTTCTTGTTTTTCTCCATTTATAGTTTAAAACAAAAATAAATAAAAATATAGATGCACAATTTTAAGAGCTGTAAATAAAAAAAGGTAATGTTGGCTTATTATTGGGCATCCTGCGAGATGCTATTTTTTGTAAAGGTCCTGGTGAGTGGTTTTAGAACCCCATTTACTCTGCACCAGGTTCCTGAAACCTTACCTTTAAATGGGGGGATAAAAGAATTTGTGTACTATAAAAAAAACACATTAAAGTGAGGATTAACGGGGTTCTTCCGCTGGAGGCGCATGCGCAGTCATGCATATACATAGTGGTATCGACAAGAATATTTATTTTACAATATTCTCGTTTGGTTGTATTGTTTGCTCCCGCCAAGGCGAAAGCACTAGTGAGGATAAGGTAAGTATTTAACTTACAAAAAGTTAAATTACAATGAAATTTAAAAAAATTTTTACAAAGGCTGTGCAGTATTTTTTCACTGGTAGCATCCAGCTGGCAGACATTTGGATGGGGGATTTGTCTGGCATTGGAATAAATCTTGTCCAAGCTGCATCTTAGCAACCTTGAGACTTAGGAAGTTCATACTTGCTGTGGACATTGATGGGGGTAGGTATGGAATGTCATGGTGCTACTTTGATTTCACCTTTGACAATGTCTTAGCGACACTACGTAACCTTTATTACCGCTTCCGGGCTTCATCTTGGAAGATACTTTATTGGGAGTGTAGGTGTGCAACGTGGTGATGTGGGTTAAACTGGTGAGCTGACTAAAATGATTATTAGATATACTATGAAAGATATTTTTTACTAAATTTCGCCAAATCCCCTGTTCTTGCTAATTGTCATCTTCAATAAAAATCCACTCTTTTCAGAAAATTGGCCTAACGTTGGCAAATATAAAGATATGAAACCTAAACAGTGGTTGGGAAGCAAAATGTGCTTATTATGTTATTATTATGATCTTATGTTATTGTGCTTAACAGCCAACGTTTGTCTGACTGTTGAAGTCTTGTCTGCATTATGCTTTGGAAACCACAAGGTGTTGGAGATATTTGTTGGGGGACTGTATTGTTAGGCTTGAATTGTTACTCTGTGACTTTCATTTTACCTTTATCCTAGATGTCTAACAAAGGCCTTTAAAACTTTGTCTGGGCTACTTCTTGGAACTGCAAGATGTAGGAAATAGATACTTCGTAAGGATATTGTCTGGGGAACGTAGGTTTCCAATGTGATTGTGTGACCTTGATTTGTACTTTGACCTTGCCGTAGTGTCCGTGACCTTTAAAATATTTTTTGACTACATCTTTGAAACTGTAAGGTGTGGAAAGATGATTTTGGTAAGGGTAGGTTTGCAACATCATGGTGTGACCTTAGTTTGACAAAAAGCATAATTGATTGATGGTCAAAATGAGTGGTAGTCTTTGATCAATTGCACAGTTAACTATATGAGATCAAATGTTTCTACTAACTTGTCAGTTTATCTTTGGCAGTGAGTGGGACGCTAGGATTTTTTTAATAGTTACACCCAGATTTTTCAGAGAGTTGTGGTTATATTTGTTAGTAGATGGTTTATTGCATATCTCATAATGGTTCCATTAACAAAATGGTATCCCCTGATGTACTGGCTTATAGCTACGCCCCTGGCAGTTGTGTATAGCAAATCAAAATTATAGCTGTTTTTAAATAGCAGAATAGAAGATGAGTTTTACAGAGATTTTGAAGAATATAAAACTGTACTGACAGAGACTAAGAAACCAAAATTGAAAAGAGGTATGATGTAGCTGCAGCTGCATGACAGCTTGACAAGGGTTTTTCCATTGTTCAAAAGGAAATTTCTTTGTACAGTGGGTTGGCATAGTGATGCAACAAAATGGGTTGTACTATATAAAAAGTCCATATCAGTCTTTCTTATCATAAGGAGTAACATTACAACGAAAATATAGAGTATCAACAATGATCATGGCTTCCTTAAAAGGCATGATTCACAAAGGATGACCAGAGTATAGCTGGCATTGCCCACAAGCTTTACAGGACTTCTGGACACTCAGAATTAATGAATGATGGAATGTTGCATTAATGTAGACACCGTCTAAGGCACTGATATCCAGAAAGGGGTTTGTCCAATTGCCAGCAGAGTCCATATCCATGTTATCACCTGATAATGGAGAAGATTATGGTGGAGGATAGGCTAATCTGAATATGTAAGTATTATACTGTTGTCTAAATCCAGTGATGCCATCCTGGGTTCTGATGGCTTGTTAGAGCTTGTTCCATTCAGTAGCAGCAACTACTGTAAAACCCCGCAGGGTGTGGGGTCATTTGCTGGGTCTAGGACTTCTTCAAGGACCAGTTCAGAAAAGACTTTATTTTGAAATTCAGCTCACTATACCATACCCAAACTAGTGGCTTTACAGAGTGCATTGGCGGGGTTGCTCAATCCTGTGAGATCTGGAGGATCATGGACCCAAAGTCACAGCACTATGGATGAAAAGATAGGTGGCAACACCAATCATTCAAGAGTATTCAGTGTTCTTCTGGAGAAACGTTGTGTCTAAACTGAAACTTATCCACTAATCTCCAATAGATTCTCAGCAACTCATTGATTTAACCTGTTCGTGAAGCTAAGGTTATAGAATATTGCAATGAATTATGGGGAGTTTATTTACTTTTTGATGGAGTAATAATACAAAAATATTCACATTTTTCCAGTTGTACAGTTTTGTAATACTTATATGACTAACAATTTTTATGTGGATTATTTTGGCTGTACGTGGGGATTATCAGGGTGATATATTGGAATTGGGTTAATGAAAGTCATATTAGGGAATATGGCAGTGTAACAGGCCTTTAAACCACTGTACGTAGTTGATACTTATTTACATTGACATTGGTTAGGGGCTGTAGGTATCCAACATCATGCATGGTGTGACCTTGATTTGACCTTTTACCTTTCCGTAGTGACCTTGACCTATAAAATCTTGTTTGGGCTATATCTTGGAAACCGTAAGGTGTAGGAAGTTGATACTTGGTAGGGACATTGGTTAAGGGGGTGTAGGTGTGAAATGTCATGGTTTGACCTTGATTTGACCTATGACCTTGCCGCAGTGACCTTTAGTTTGAAAATTTGATACTTGGTAGAGACACTGGTTAGGGGGCGTCAGTGTGCAATGTCATGGTTGATCTTGATTTGACCTTTGACCTTGCTGTTGGGACCTTAACCTTTAAAATTTTGTCCGGGCTATATATCAGAAACTGTAAGGTGTAGGAAGTTTATATTTGGTAGGGACATTGGTTAGGGGGTGTAGGTGTGTAACGTCATGGTGTGTTGACCTGCCTTATTTGAGACATCTTTCTCTTATGACAAAGATATATGGATTGCTGCAACTGATTATTATATGTACTTTGACATAATTGTGCCTTTTCCATTGACAGCTATTCTCCAATTAATAAATTTTTCAGCTTCATAATTTTTAGTTTACTGATTAATGTTGTCATCTTGCTATTGAATTGTCTTGTTTTAGTACTTTATCTTTACAAACATTTTTTTTCTCTTAGATGTTATTTTGTCTACATAAACATTATTTGGAGCTTTATATAACTGACACTACTCTGAAAGTATCCTGATCTTTGTACTGTTTCACTACTTCTATATCTCATGGTGTTGAAAACTCTTTTCCCAGGCTGTGAGGTACGGGCATCTCTGATGCTATTTTTTACTTTACAATGCTGGTGAATAAGAAAATGTTACTGTAGTCAGGTGGGTTACTGTATCTGTGCATGCCACAAGGTGGGGTAAAGGTATAAAAACAACATAATATATTCTTCACTTGATTTTATTGTTTTCTTTGCATTCCATCATTAGCACCATATTGTTATTATTGTTGTTGTAAGCATTACAAATACGTAGTATTGCGAATCCAATAAGCAGTGTGTTATAGGAAGTGTTGGAACTTTGATTGAAGCTTTGTTGAACATCCTTCTGAGTTCAGTTTAACTGAGTGATGATTTACAAATAGAGGTTTAAACAGTAGTGAGAGCTTGTCAGTTTTATGCATAGGACAACCTGACATATTGACAGGTTGCTCAATGTAAAGGACAAACTTAGTACAGTTTTGTTTATTATACATGAGTATAACATGAGTATTTTATATTTAAATCTTAAACACTTTAGCAGCACGAGTACCATGTTAAAGTTACTTTACATCCGTCCTAGATAGTGCAAACCTCCACATCTTGATACATATTAGGTTATACCAGCCGCAATGAATGAACATAATTACATACGTTTTCTTGCATTGACATAACGTTACTTTTTGTGCAACACAAATCTGCATTTTCTACAAAGAATCTTTTTTAAAAGTGATTACTTGCTGACTAGAAAACTATCTCACCGAAAGTGCAAACATGGAGAAATGAACAATTAAATGGCTAGAATTCCCTTTTTTCAGCTAGCTGAATAATGTTTTCTCTGTCATAGAAAAATACCTGATTGGTTATAGATTCATTCCTACATCAGGCATCACTTAAAATATAGAGAAATGAACCTAGTTTTGTACAATTATTATAGGTCTCATTAAAAATATGTTCCATTTTAAAAATAAACCATGTTTACAAATAAATATACCACAAATATTTACATACAAATATCAACAACATATGTACAATTAGTTGTACAAACTTTATATTGTCATTATTGCTATTCAAATACACATGTTAATACTCTATAGCATTGATATTACACAGATTATCAATATGGATATATTATAAATATTATTGCACACCATATAATGCACTACTAAATACCATGATATAGCAATGATATTAAATCACCACTTTTTATCACTACAAAAATATATATTTCAACAAAATTCCTAATGATATATCATTGCGCTTACATAAACTACAAAGCAAGACTTTTGCCGTACATTTGGCTAAGCTTTAGCAAATGTCTAAATGGATAAAAACACAAAAAGGCCAATAAATAAAACAAAGGAAAAAACTTAAGCAATAATATTGCTTTTCTGTCATTTACATTGTACTGATTACAATATGTTGTTGTGGGGTTTTTGACACCAGATATCCACAGTCCAATATTGGGTTGGATTATTTATCAACATATTTACTGCAGTGCAACAAAAAAAATGTAAAGTTTTGTCCAAATGTTAGTCAATAGGTAATAATTTTTAGACTTTCTTATCAGTATGTTAGCATATATTTTTGGGAAAGTCAGAGATTTCAATGGAAAGAAACTTCAAAGGATTGTATACCAATTACCACACAAAGGAGAATTCTACTTAATCACGTATCACTTAAAGTGATCTCATGTGATATTTGATTTGATAATTTTTTGTTCATTTTATCAACTTCCTCTATTTTATATAATCTGGAGTAACATATTTCAAATTTTCCATGATGATATGAACTCTCCTTTCTGCAGAACAAGCAAAGCACACAATTCAGAAGCTTGTTAGATTTATGAAAATAAGAAAATATAATGCATTGATATTTCAATGACTTTCTTAAGTCAGAGTATTTTTCATGCTTTTTCTACAACATAAAGCATTACAAAACCTATTGAATAAAACTATAGTTAAGTCTACAACTAGAGTAAGGAAAGGGTTTACTTAAAAACAGCCTCTGAACACAGTATCATGGGTCTCAAATCAAATCAGTTCAAATCAGGGGTTTTATGTCCTGTTCAACAACCAGGGTCATATTGGGACAGGTAGTCAGCATTGTCACTTGTGGAGTCAAAACCAAATAAAAGTGACCGCCTGTGATTAGATGCCAAACTTACTAACCTTCAAGGTTACTGTGGATCTTGTGATTTTCAAAAAAAAAATTGGTTGTGACACATCTTGTTGTATATAAACGTAAAAGTTAATGCTTATATCTGGATATTGCTGAAAATATAGGCGCATTAATACAAATTAATCCATGGCATGGAACTCAACATACAGGCGGTGAAGAGGTTAATACAGCAGCAAGTGCTGGCCTACGCTATCTATATTGCTTGAGTACATTATGAGGTAGGTTTGCTAACAATCTAAGTCATATAAGACAACATATTGATGTCATATACTTGCGTTGCATACTATATATTAGTGCATTATGGAACCCTAAAACTACAAAGTTTCCAACCCGATTCCATTCACTAAAATCATTTTTCCTGATGACACGACACAAATTGTTTTAAAACATTTTGCAAATCTTCCATCAGGTCTGATGTTAAAAGTATTCAAATATTATTGACAATCTTAATATGTAGCATTTTTGTGTTTTTGAACATGTGTTAATTACACATATATAAAGTCATTGACAATGTGTTTTCAGCGTCACATACAAATGTGTCACTCTTCTGTTATGGGATTTTCTCATTTGGTATGTACATTAACTCTCAAATCCTCTGAATTATCAATGATTAAAATAGGTTTTAAAATTGAGAGCTTTCTATGACTATTACAGAAAGCAACAATGAAATTAGAATTGAATGAATACTATGACAAATCAATTAGTAAAAATATTGGTTGAGGTCCTTTCAAAATCACACATTCTACCACATATTTCTGATTCTCAAAGATACGAGCTTTCTGTATTTAATACATTTCAAAAACACACCAAATAAATACCTTTGTGTTTGTCAGTTATATGCACAAAATCTTTCTGTGTATTTTTCAGTTCATTTTAAGACCTACATGTGTACATTTTATATATTTTACATTTCACTAGTTGTCCATGTATTGTGACTGTATAGGGTCTGAGAAAGACTGACAAGAGTCTACTATAACAAAGTGTTTTACTTAAAAAAACATTGTCGAATTCCTCAATTTGATAAAGACATACAGAATCTCTTCAATTTCATATATTTTACAGTTTTATGCCATAAATGTAACTAAATAACAGCTGAAATGCTACTTCGAAAGACACTTTTGGGCAATTTTTTTTGAAAAAGAGAAAAAAAAATAAAAATGTATTAGCAAAATACATTAATATCTTAGTAGCATTAAAAGATTCAAATGCAGAACTATTTCTCATGAGTTCACTCAACTTGTCAATTGTTTATAGTATATCAATACATAGGTCACAAAGATGGTATCTTCCAAGGAACTACATTCCATTTTGTAAGGAACTATATTTTGTTCAATCAGTTACAAAGAACTACATTTTCTTTATTGCCCTTCAGCTGAATTGATAATTTGTCAATTTCTTGAACTATATTTTTCCATTTGATTTGATAAAAAACTATATTTTGTCCAGTTCACGAGAAACCACATTTTGTTCATCTGATTTGTTGAAATATATTTTTACATTCGGTCACAAATTCCATCAGTTTAAAATCCATAAAAATGCACTGCTGTTCCAAGATTTGACTGGCTTGTACTGGCCCGTTCATTTTCTCTAGAAAGTTCTGTCATCTTTTCGAAAATTTCACTTCGAAACCTAGAAAATATAAAAAGCAAACAATGGCTGATAAATAACAGGAAACAAAAATGTAGCAGCAATAACACAGAAAGAGATATACATGAAGGAAAACCCTGTAAGCGGAATTCTGCAAAGTACAAATCCATTTTTAAGAAGAAGTAAATATTCCTCTGTGACAAGTATTCCAATACACTACAGTTATAGGGTGAGCAGCCTCGAGGGATTAGACAAAAAAAATTCTACTTTAACAGGATTTCCACATAAAGGGTCAATTTTTGTGAACTGAGTTGACTTGTGTGAGAATTCTACTTATTGTTGGTCCACTTATAACAGTCTAGCCATCCATTTATGGGATCAAAATCCTTGAAAAAAGGAACATCTCAAAGTAAGTGTCTTTTTTCCTCTTGGTGGAGACAATGTAAGCAATTGTTAGCAATAAACAGATTTGCGGGGACAATTTGTACAATTGTTGATTTTGAGGGTTCATTAGCGGTAAGTCTGTTGGGCTGATTGGTACGAGTGTGTTGATAAAATGGAGAGAATTTCTCACATTTCTGTGGTATATAAAGCACTAAATCCCATTAAGTCTCCGTAGAGGACTTTTCAGGGTAAGCCAGACGATACAAGTAAAACCTCCATTATTCAGACATGTGAAGGGATTAGTGTTGTTGTTACAACAGTTACTGGGCTCAAGAAAGGCATCAAATTCCAAATATTTCAAATCAAAAAAGTTCAGATATTTCTCTTCATATTCTCTGTAAAGGTCTCGGATAGAAATGCCTTAGTTTTATATTAAACAGAACCTCATAAGAGTTAGATTTGACAGGTCAAATCGCAATAAAGTATCTAAGTCTCAGTTAAGATTTGGCTTTGAAAATATCTTGAGCCAAAACTTTTGAAAAAATCCAAAATCTGACTGTTTGCTTTAGCATCATATTTGAGACAGAAAAGAATCAGTTTGAAATGTTTTTTTTCTCTCCACATTGGCCCTTTAGACAAGGTCTGTGATTTGAACCTAGAATCAGAGAGGTGTAGGTTCAGTGTATTACAGATCACTCCTCTGACACATCTCATGTTGTGACGCCATCAGAAACAGCTGGGTGTACAGATCGTGTACCTTTTAGCAGTCTCCCTGGAAATTTGTTCTGTGAGGAGTCGAAACAAAAAACCCTGAACTTCCAACTGATTGGCTGTCCAAATATTGGGAAGACATATATCCGATTTCACGTCTTTTTGCTTACAATCAATATGTTTGCACTTTAACAGACAGATTGGTGTTATATCTGGAGACAGAATTTCTGACACTGTATCCACAAAGTATCTTTGCTAAGGAGAAGTGCCTTCCTTCATTTTTATTATTTAAATACTGAGTCTAAATATCAGGAAGAATCATTCTAATTATTGAATTGATAAATATCTCCACATAATCTCTGCACACAACAGTACATTTAAATGGTAAAGATATTCATTAAAGGCAATGCATTGTCTGGTGGTAGAAAGGAAATTCTATTTAAGAGTTACACAAACAAGGGCTGAGCTGTAACTATTCTATGGCATTGAAATTGAATCAGTCACAATACTGTGCATAAAATTCATGTTTTGCTTCAGCTTTTAAAAGGAAAAAGTTATCGAGTTCTTTTGTTCAAATTAAAGTTCAAGGAAAATTTCAAAGATTTAGTGTAGATTTCTACAAATGCCATCTCCGATAAACAATAGTTTTTTCTATCATTCTAAAGTGTTGCAAAGTGTTTTCACATGATCACAAATGATTTGAGAATGTGACTGGTTCTGTGACAGATATACCACGAATACATGAACGTGTCCATATTTAACCACTATTTATAGATTTGAGGGAGACTCGCTGTTTAATAAACTTACCCAAAACAAATATAAAAACATGAAATTACAAATCACGGTCAGAAATGATGAACATCGAAACAGTAATTTTAATAGTAGTCTCTCACAAAGTGTCGTCACAATAGAACAACACAGAACTGACATGTGTCAACTGACATGTGTCAACTGGTTTTGTGGTGTTTTTAATAGAGTTTTGCTCCTGAAAATCTAATAACATACAAAGGTTGTCAAGTGATTAAAATCACCTGCTTGAATTTTAAAATTAACTTAAATTACTTAAGTTCAGTTGAACTGACCTTTTAAAGAAATGTTAAAAAATCAAGTTGAATAAGGAATTTTGTTTCATAAACATCAGCATATTTTGGCCAATAAGAAAGGATTTTTGCCAATAAAATGGGATTTTTCTGGAGAAGGAAATTATTTAATGCAGCACATTTTACATCAATTACTATTTATATTTTTCATTGACAGAAACTTTTTATTCATTGCAAGTTTTCCTGGGTAAAATGTCACCCATAAAATACCTGTTTATTCAAAGTGTCACAATTATTCCGGGTGGTCATTTTTTTTTTGAGTTCATAGAAAGTGCAACTTGATGGACAAAAAACAACAAGAAAAAGTTATAAATGATTTTATACTTTATGAAATTTATCACAAAAGAGATTCTCTCTTTATCAAATGTTTATTTTATTACACAAGGTTAGTCATTTGTTTTAATTAAGATTCGGTTATTATTTTAGTTAAACTGATATTTGCTGTTCGAACCCTCACAACAGAAATCTGATAACCAGAATTCTTTTTTTTAAGTAGAAGTAGGAGGTGTTTGGAGGGTATTTTTCGGTTGACCTTGACCCGGGTATCTGGAATTTCTGGTTACACAGAAGTATCTTTCTAGTAAATTCCATGAGAAACACTATTATATAAACTTCCATTGTCTAACCATTCAGTTTTACGAATGTCTTTCCACTTTCCTAAAATTTACATTTTCCAACAATTGTTTACTGAATGACATCTACTATTTTATGAATATTCTAGTATCTAAACAAAATCTTCAAATTCGAATAGATGGCACTACAAAAGTTACTATTCACATCAATTTTCCCTGTAAGATTTTTCAAAGCAAGCCGTTACTGCACCTTAGTTTTTTATTATTATTATTTTTTTTAATTTTGGTTTTTCATAATCTATGTTCAGGTAACTGTTACAATTGTTATCAGATAAATGGAGTTACTTATCGGTTGGATTAACCGCAAACCACCAGCCATTATGAGGTAAGATGCAGAAAGTACAATAGACCAATAAAAAAATATGGACTGAAATCTGTGTGTTGTGATAAAAATTCATTGTGTGTGATCCCAGTCGGGTTTACCGTAAACCTCGCATATTGTAGACTGATTTAAATTTGCCAAATCTAACTGTTACATTGTGTTGAGGTCTCAGCAGGAAGGTGGTTAACATGTCTGACGTTTAACTTCTTGGTTCTCAGGCCTGTGGGTATGGGTTTGAATTCAGCTTGTGAAATAGAGTGGGCCTGTCTTATTAAGATTTTAGCTTTTCAAGTAAACTTTGACTTTGACCCGTGTGAAATTGACGCTTAGGGGCCATAAAAGTACTGCTATGAATCTGGGATTCCCAGATAACAGGTGAATCCAGTGGGAAAAGTCCATTGTGACGGCTGATATTTTACTTCACGTGGCCGAGTTCCACGTAAAAGGGACCCTAGGGTAATTCAATTGTAAAATGTAGTTGTAATGTCTACATATGTTTAATTATAAACTTGTCATACAGGTGTTGCACAGCTTATATGCTGCTAAGTGGAATTGGATCAGAAAAAGAGTTCCACTAATGCAAGAGTTTTATATCAAGAGGGAAAATATTTTATGGAAAATGTAAACAATGAATACATGTATCAAGTTATACTTCAATTGGACTTCTACTTAAAGAGTTTTACCTTGAATTGCATACAAGGTTGTATTGCAGCTGAACAATTTTTTCATTTTTGAGAGAATTTTAAGCCATTCATTAAATTTGATGTACAATTTCAGTGAGTATTGCTTTTTTTGTTGCTTGGTCTAAAACAGTTTCTCACGGAGGCAACATTTGCACTCAATAACCTTACTGCTTGAGAGAAATCTCTTCAATATGTACTCAGTGACTTCACCCTGGAGAGAGTTTTACAATATGACCATTAAAAATGTATTTCATTGCCACACAGGTATTGTAAATACTTTATGTGAATAAACTGTTATTTTTATGGATTATTTTTATAACAATAGATTATTTTATACATTTTTTATTGGATAGAGTTTAACCACTGAAAATCAAACATGGGAAAGTAACTGTGTTAACTGATAAGACTGGTTGTGTATCTGATAAGAATTTGGAGATAAGACGTTAATTTCATATAGACATGTTTTATGTAATAACAGGTTGTGTTTTTGTACAAGCTAATCACATGTATGTTTTGAACAGGTAATCATAACAAAGTCCTGACACAGTGCAGCCTAATTATAGTGTGTTTATACAGCCTAATCACTTCTCAAGATGTAGGAAGTTTGAATTACATGATATTACATGACTAGCAAGAGATCCATACCGATTTGGGATTCGAACGATTAGTACAAATTGTTCCAAAATAGCTTGTAAATATTCATAGAAAAGTACACTGACAATATTTTGCCCATTTTAAGTTTTGTTTTGTGGGAGTTTTACAATCTAAGAAAAGCCCTTCGGTCTATAATTTGCTCACATTTTATGACCCAGATTTTTTCAGTACTCCAAATATCAGTTCATAAAACATCTTCTATACTACCACAACACTGACCTTTTTAACTATTTCTATGCGAGAGTATGAATATATAGTTCCGTTACCAGGTTACCTAACTTGTAAACATACCAAGTTATCGTTTGATGAGATATTTATATCTCCGTATCTTTGATTATCTTACTTGTTCTACTTTTGACCTTTTGATGTTTTTTTTTCTTGACAGAATCATCTGGGACGATCCACTTGCATGTATTTTATGAATTTATTTGTTTACTAGCCTTCCTCAGGCTCCAGCGAGTCCTAGATTTATAACAATAACACATCAATCAAAATGTGCTGGATCGAATGTCATTGGTGGATCAATTTTGTCAATTGATTGCTTTGAAATTTCTATATCCCCCAGAAAATAAAGTTATATATAAGTCAGACCACTAACAATATGTAAGGAAGAGAATCCTGTGGTCGACATTCCAAGGGTGTAAATATACCCACTTGTGGAGTGTTACTGACACCATTACAGTCATCATTGATTACAAGCCATTAGATAATAACCTGAAAGTTCAAATCTGTATTTCCACACTTTTAATACTGAGCTTCTTCTATCAGATGAACCTTGTGTTATCTGAACATAAAGCTTTCTGTCCCAGTCTGGTCATATAACAGAGGCTGTGTTGATTGTAATGACCACTTACATGAACACAGACATACAGATAAATTCATGACCCCAACCACTGTTCTTCACAGTTAAACAGTAACTTCATGCCAATCATGTATAGCCTTAGAAAGACTAGGATCTGTTTGTTAGCTCTGTCTGTATATTACGTATAAACCAGAGAGTTGTCAGGATAAATCAAGCACCTGTGTACACCTGATCACTCACCTAATACATTCCAATAAACGCGATAGATCTGCAAGTTCTATGGCAAAAAGTCTGTATGGTTAGAAAATTAGTGTATTGACAATACAATCTCTTTTGTCCAAATATTTGAAGTTATAAACTCATTTCTATGTTGCAAAATTTGTACTTCCCTATTGTTTTATGCTAAAATACTAGTATCTCTTTATTTTATGAACTTCTTATTATCCAAAAACAATCTCACTTTCTTAGCATGGACAGATAAATCTATACTCGGTGCCAACAAACCAACAAACCTCTGATATCATAACCTCTCAGCAGTAGCATCTCAGCTTATAATTATACTTGATAACCTGAATTCACCAACCTTCCCTTAAATATGAATATTCTATTTTATGAACTCAATTTCACTCTCTCAAACTTGTCCTTACTTCTTTTATCTTAGCCAAAGCTCTCTTAACTCTGACATATTATAATTGGTAACATTGTTTTCATTTACTTACACTCCGTCTATAATCTCTGACCTATACTAACGATTTGCTTCACAAAGCCAGTTACACTGCCTTTTTCCATCCACTCAAATACCCACTGGGATACCGGCTTGTACAGTCTGTATCAATCAATCAATCAATCTCAATCAACCGATCGATTGATCGACCAACCAAAAGGTCTTTGGTTCCCCTATACTCAATTTGTATTTCTCACATTTTTGTTTTCTTTACATTTATCTCAGTTTGGTGTAACCAAAAGCTATGAAATGTATACTTACAGAGAAAATGAGTCCAGTACAAAGGTTCTTTCAGCAATTGATGTGAGGACATCTCCTGGAACTCTTTCCTGCTGACCATGTGACATGCAGTGACCCCTTTACTTCAGGTGGTCTTGAAATTAGGGTCTATCTAGTGTATATGGTGGTTATTCAGTGCTGGGTGTGGTTATTCAGCAATCAATGTGGTTGTTCTGAATGAGACATGGTTATTCAATAGCAAATGTGGTTATCCAGCAGTACATGTGGTTATTCAGTGGTACACATGTTTATTTAGCAGCAGATGGTTGTTCAGTAGAACATGGAGCCCCATATGACAGGACAAATAATTTAGGTACTACTTTAGTGTCTTTGGACCTTTTTTCCAGAACAGTCAATTATGAGCCTTTTTCTATGGGGCTTTTTACATTAGTATAAAATATAGGCATTTCTCTTTATAAAATGTGGGCATTTCTCTTTAGGGCTTTCTTCCATAAATACAAATTGAACAAATGTTTCAGGATTTTTCAAGGATTGTAAATTGTGGGTATTTTTCCAGTGGGCTTCCTTCTGTGAGACCTTTTGGTTCCAGGCAGTCAGCAGTACATGTTGATCAAGTGTTTCTTGCAAGGGATGTTGTCTGTTCTGCCGTCTCCAATCTGGTCACGACTGGTAAGGAATGTTGAGGTTTTATCTTCAGTTTGGAGATCTACAACTTTAGTTCATATTCTGCTATTTCTGTTCACACAAACATTATCAAAGTCAACAATGCACTGTATCTGAGTAATTCAAATCCTCAGTACAAATCACCACAAACATTTCCCTGTTCACTCACTGTGACCTGTTTATGTGCTGATTAGTCATCAATGTTTCCTATATATCCACATTTTAACAAGGTCATATGACTACTTGATGTGGTTTCATGTGTTCAGATAGTCTTTTTTATTAGCCCAAGACATGTTCACGAGTGTAAATGTGCAGTCAAATCACTTCAAAATAGAGCTCTGTTAGGTAGAATTCAATTCTAAGAACTTTGACAACCTTTTGCATTTTGATTTACCCTGTTATTTGGAAATTCTAGTTAAGTAGAAGTATTTTATTTGAGAAATCTAACTAACTTTTAACTCTTTTTTTCACAATTTAAATCCCCTCTAAGTGGTTCTCAGTATGAATTCAATTAATGTTTTTTTTAATTTTTCATTTCCTGTTGTATTTTTCTTAGGAAAAATTTTGCAGTAAACACAATATCAGTTGTTATATTTCATTGTTTCTTTTATCTCTGAACAGTTCGTGATTTCAGTCATTAGTCTTTTTTAATTTTATGAACACCTTTTCATGATGTGTACAATAGATTCTTAATCTCCCCCATTTGTTTGTATAACAGAGTGTCTGTCTCGGTTCCATTATCTATGGACAGGACAGTTACAGATCCTATATCCCGTTCCCTCGGACCTCCCAAGCTGTATTTTGTGCTGCACCCAACTGATCCATTTTTCGTGGAAATCCCTGGGAGTTGTGGTTTGCAAGCTTCACTGATTCACAACTACAGAATTCATCATATTTTTGGGTGGTGTAATGCCCCCCAAATACCCGCAAACTGTTTGTTGCAATTCACTGATTCGTGTTATGAAGATAACCAGCAGATATTATACATTGGGCATGTATCTATTCATATGTGTCTGTCAGATATTTTAAGGTTCTGTTAAGTAAAACTCCCTTTTTAGTGGAACTAAATACCAGGGCCAGAACCTTCTCCACAGAATAATCCCCGTTACCTGGAGTCCTGGTTATATGGAAGTCTTATTCTGGCTGCCTTGATATCGGACGTAAAAATGTTCAGCTTTTTCTATCAATGTTTGTTTGTTGGTAAGCAAAGTATATTCACAAACCAATGTTAAATATAATGAATTTGTCCTGGCTTTCTGTAACTTGATATCAATTCTTTTAAATCTGTTGAGTATTCAGCCCTGTTTGTTCATCTGTTTGTCCATATAATGATTAAGAGTTCCTCTTTTCGTCAAACTTTCTGCTAAATCCTCTCTTCACAAAAGAAATTTTTTAATTGAATTTATTATTGATCCTCAGATAACTAAAACTATTCACGCAGACATAATTTTGCAGACAACAAAGACGTCTCCTTTCTTCTGTCCATCCCATACTTATTAACAATGCACTCTACAGCAATGTGCTGTATTTTTGTCATTTTTCTTTCCTTGTGAAATCTGCAAGGAAATACTTAAAGGACTTTGTCCTTGAACCCAATAACTTCCTGCTCGGGGCCACGTAGCATCTGATTCCATCCATCGACGACTGCCGCTTGATTTGTCACCCAATGTGCACCGTCTCTTCAGTGTTGTGGTTTGATATGTTCAATGGAATATCTAGAAAACAATATAGAAGAAAAAGAGAAAATTAGAATGATTTGACAAAGTTTAAGAGAGGGATCGATACGTTTAGTTAAAACACACGAATTTATGCTTCATTTAGAAAAACACCTTTTCACGATTTCATTCAATTTTGTTCACTCACCAAAACAAACAAGAACCCTCTTAGAAGTTAGTCATTGACAAAGTGCAAGAGACTGATAAATATCAGAAAAGTTTCTAGAAAGGTTAATCATTTGAGTAATTACGGTGAACACTTTGAATAATTTCATCTCACAGTCGCTGAATTCACAGCTGTATAAATACTACACGATTAGACTTGATAGCTTTTGATAATAAAATCATAGTATGAAAAAAAGAGCATATTGGAAAAATTCAAATAATTAAAACTGCTATCGTAACTTATCAAAATATCAGCTGATTTAAATAAACACCCTGAAGAGTCTCACTGGTGTATTGGGAACACACTCTCCTCCCACCTCTGAGGTCAGTTGTTCAAACCCTGGATGTGACTCTATGTGGGAAAGTTAGTAGTTGTTTACTGATACTCAGCAGTTAATCGGTACAGAATCTACCAGCTAGTATGTACTGTCATGATAGAGCCTGTACAATATGTTGAACATAATGTTAAACCCAAATATATAAACTCTCTGATTGGAAGTTTCAATCAAAATTGTTGGGAGAAAGTAGAATGGAGCAGAATTACACTTCTACTAACAAGATGGATTCCAGATAACAGTAAATATCAATGACAAAGACTGAGAACCCTGTGTTGACTTCTACTAAACAGGCAATTCTGAGTTGTATCACAGAGTGAGATTTTGTTTGGATATTAGAAAGTTCATACACTAGATGAAACATCTGAGCGTATTATAGTAGCAAATTGCGTTCATAAAATTGAAAATTTGGATAAGAGAAGGTTTGGATAAGAGAAGGTTTGGATAACAGAGGTTCTACTGTATTTGGGATAAATTCAATAACCATATATTTATTTTAAAAATAAGACCATAAATTTTCAAAGGTATTAAAATTCCAGTGTTTTGACCATAGGACTAATAGTTGATCATTTAAAGCCTGAAAAATATGTCTCACTTTAAAAATAAAAGCTTCATTAAAAGATGAGGGATCAATTTTTGTGAGGAAATGGCAGATTTTTGGTTTTATGTGGTAAATACCATCTGGCCCAGACATCTAGACGACACCTTTCTTACAACTTAATCCCTTCAGACTTAAGCCCATAACACTTGATTTCACGGAGAATTATTTCATAGATTTTCACTCAAATACACTTTGAGGCTGTAAGTTTTTGCTCAATTTTTAGAATCAAAAGGACTTTTAACCTTACAGAGAGAAATGTAATGCCTTAAAATCACAAGTTATTTAGGTGTGAAATGAATTAGGATTCATAACATATTTCATTAAAATATTAAATTAAACATTGCACCTGAAACAATAAATTCAAAGCAAGTGGTTTTTCTTTAATGAGTGTAAATTCGCTATCAAATGTTTTTGTTGTTTTTTTCACTTACAAGTCAAACAGTTGTTGTTTTTTTTCACAAGAAGTGGAAAAAACATCGATGAAGGATTTAATTCTGTCTGCAATTAATTGCTATTTGATGTGCTTTATTTACATTTTATAACAATCTCGGGGAAAATGAAATGGCCGTAGTTAATGTTGTGTGTCCGGATACTTTGGGTGCTTTTCAAGTGGAGAGGATATGAATCCACACAACACTTTAACAGTTCCTCTCTGAGAGGCTTTAGTCAATGTTTCCACAGTTCTAATTTGATCCCTTTCATTGACTTTATCGGGAGTGTCTCCAAACACTGTCTGTTGGCAAATAAGAATGTCTTGTTACATGCGTAAACCTTCACGTCTGGTGTGTGGAAACACTGATTTTGGTGATCTGACGTCGCTGACTGCTATTGAGGGAACACACTCTTAGTTAAGATTTAAATGTTACTTTATTTATTGTAAGCTGCTTTTAAACCACAGTCACATGTCAGGCATATTATCTTAATCCATTTTTAAAGCAATGCAAATGATACTTCTTCTATTGGCATGCTATAGTTTTTTATGTACCAGTATGTGTCTATCATAGTTCTGTACAGGAAGTCAAAACGCCGCAAATAGAGATATATTTGTCATCTTACGATATGTTGAATATGTTTGCAAAAATGTTAATGACATTTGAACTGAACATAAATAAAAAAACACAGACCAGCATGTATGACAAAGAATGAACATTGGTTTGTTTGTTTTTAAATATTTACAAACAAAAACTAAATATTTTAGCATATCACTTAACATCTAACAGAGTGAAAAAATAAAATTTATAAATAGTTTTCCCAAATAACCCTTGGTTCACATTCACTTACAGTCTTGCTTTTAATTTGAAATTATTATTTTTTTTTTTTGGAAAACAGGCATGTTACCAGCAACACAAAATTGAAGAGTAGCACAACTTTCTTTTTACAGCCATGTAAGGAGAGTATGATTGTGTTTGGATGATAGAAAGTTTGTACAATAAACTAAGGTTGTTACGTATAAAACAATTGAGAAATCTATACTTTTGACAGTGGAAATGAGTTCATAAAATAGAAACCTTGGATAATAAAGTGTCAGAAAATAGTTGATCTACTGTGCAAGAATATCCATAATTTGGCACTAAAGTGCATTTTAAGTACATTTTTTTACCAAAATGCTTCTTCTCTAGGGCATTAAATTTCAGGGAAATATTTTTGGGAAAATGACTATTTCTAAGAATATGAATAATTGTCATTTTTGCCTCCTCCTCCAGTTGTTAATTAAATTTAATTTACTTTTTATTTGAGTTTTGGCCTGATTCCACATAAAATACATCACCATTATATACTCAGACAACCTAACTCATTTGTCCAAATAAAAGAAGTCCCTCTTTTAATTATTGGTCTTTAACAAACAGATTTTTTAATAATGCAAAAAAATATATAGTAGCTCAGACCATTCTTGCACTGTTTTTGTTCAACTCAGATTGATTTTTTCCGACATGAGATCTCTTATTGTAATGAGCGTAACAAACGAACACAGGGACCACGGTGGCAGAGTGGTAACACTCTCACCTCCCACCTCTGAGGCCGGGGTTCGATCCCCAGCATGGCCTCAAGTGGGAAAGCTGGTAGTTGCTTGCCGTTGGTCAGCAGTTTACAGTACAGAACCCTAACGAACTGTATGTACTGGTTTCCTCTGCCCTTCCAACTTCCCGTCGTGATATGACCTGTACAGTGTTGAAAGCGACGTAAAACCCCAAATAAATAAAGTAACAAACGAACATTGCATGCGTTGGTGTCTTTATAAACACCAGATTTTCACAAAATTTGGACCCAAGACCTGAGGTATGAAGTGTGTTACTCTGCTAATTAGCCCCCAGAACGTCTAAAAGTACTAGATACAGAAACATTTCTTTTATCTCTCAAAGCCTGAAAATTCTAAAAAGGAACAATTCTCAGATAAATACAATTGAAATGCCTATAATATTACTTGTATTGCTTTTCCGTACACCGTAATATATACTTGTATCAGTGGGGTCTTTTCTTGCATAGAATAGGGTACCTGTACATCCACTGGTAGAAATAAAGAAGCTTGGGTCTGAAGTTCCATGTCAAAATGAAATCCCTCATATAATTAAATTTGTAATTTGTAAATGCTCCTTTCTAGTTCGGGGGGGGGTAATGAATGCAACATTGTGTAACAATATTTATATCCTGATCTTTTAAGTTTATGTAAATATTTACACCCCCCCCCCCCCCCCCCCCGCCCCCCCCCCCATACCTTGATGTGGGTCTCTGGTCTACTGTTTCTAAATACTTGATACGAGTTTCTCTATATACAGGAGCGCCCTTTTTGTTCTGTAATTATGGACAGCAGCAGAATGTGAACAATTCACCATCTAGCCAGTCAACATCACTGGTACAAAACCACATAGCTTTGTAAGCTGTATATTGATTGGTAATTAAGTACAGTTATAGCCTACACGTGTGTTAATACATGGTTCTGTTAAAAGGAAATCTTCTCTATTTTACACATAACAAGCAAAAATTTTAATTTTCTTCACACAAGTTATGCCAAACTACCAACATGGCTGTTGACATAAAACCCTAAGTTTGACCTATGGTAAAAACACGAAACTTAATTTTAATTTTCTTATTTTCCTGTTCAAGTTTTGAGGAATCTTTTTAACCACAATTCTCACAGCAAACACTCTTATTGATACAGACGAATCCAATTCGATATCCAATCCAAACCAATTATATTCCATTTCATAAACTCATCTACACTCCCCCAAATTTGCATTTTTCATTGGTTAACACTAAAACAACTTATTTTACTATATATTTGTTATATGAACGGAATCTTACCTTCGCTGCCTGTTCATATAACAGAGGTTGTACTTAAATATGTGCTTGCATTGTTTATTCATAGTTAGCACAATATCCCCTTTTACTACAAGGTTCAAAGCGCTATTTAACCCATCCACCTGCACAAGTACAGCCCAAACTCTCAGGTAACTGACATTACCTAAACTGAAAGACGGAGGCTCAAGGATGACCATTTATCAACAATTCAACATCCTGAGATTCTTTAACCTGCCACTGATGATAGCACCCAATAGAGGACCACCATTTAAAGTGGTCATCTGAGCCCCTATGCATCTGCCTGTACCTGGGTTTGAACCCAGGTTCTCTGTGTTCCTAAGAGGCAGTGGTACCCACTTGGCTAAAGTCACCAATATATTTTGACCATACACAAAAAATGTAAATTTCAGTTTGACCTTGGAATCCAAAAAAACATAGAGTACATGTTGCAAAAAGCTGAGTTTTAAAAAACATTGGTGTAATTTGATACAGCTATATCGTGTCTAAACACAATCCATCAAACTCGTAGGAATTAACTCAATGGAATTTACTCAAACTCAAATAAAAAAATCATTAAAAGTATAAAAAAAATATGCTCCCACACATGAATTTTGCTTAATTATCTAAAATGTATTTTGACTTTCTTGATTAGACGCATATTTTTCCATTACTTTGCAGTAACTGGATACAATTACTATTCATTAGTAATCAACAGTAATGAAAACAAATATCTGGTATTAAAAATGGAAAAACAGGAATTTACCAAAAACTCTCCGGGGGGGGGGGGGGGGGGGGGGGGGGGGGAATTGGTTAGGACTAATGTTGTTCAAAATTATATCGCTGTAGTTTTAAATAACAATTTATTCCATGATTAGAAAGAGAATCATTTTTCTTCATTTGTGAAAATGTTTGACATGACCTGTAAAAACATACCAGTTTACATTGAAATTATCGCAGCACACAAACTCTGAACAAAACTCATACTTTAATGCAGGGTCCCATTGAGAAGGCTTCTTCTCTCATTCTAAATTGTTGCACAATGTGTTTTGAATACAGTTTACACATGAGATTTTTTTCAATACTGTAGCAACACATCTTTAACTTCTTTTATATATTTTATCAATATATATTTATTGACAGAAATAGAAAATTGCGGTGTGTTATTCTAAGAAATGCAGTAATTCACACGCATGGAAACATGCACTTAATGGACTCATGTTTTCAATTTCCCTTCATTAATTAGACTTGCTGTAACAATTAAAAGTTCGTTTTCTTTCCTTTACTTATGGCTTGAGACAAATAGATACAAACTCTTCAAAAGGCCATTATGTGTTCAAAAGTATTTCCTCTGACAAACTCTGTAATGGAGATCAACCATTTCCACAAGATCTAACCTACATATACACCCAGACTGATTCTGTGTTTAAAGAAGGAATACTTACATTCACCTAAACCCTTTTAAGTGGAACTCTATAAAATCTAACAATACAGTATACTTTTCCATGACTCACTCATGTAGTTTAAACTAGAGGATCGCTCGCAAAAAAAAAAGATAATGTTTTTGCATAGCAAAAACAAAGCGTCCCGAAAAGGATATAAAGGTGAGTGCTAAAGTATTAAGAAAATGCTTCGTTTCTAGCCTTATACTGTTGTGGCAACCAAAGTCAGCGCAGCCTGCTCTATCTAGCACGGTTTTCAAGATATAAGCATTTTTGTGTTTTGCAAAAAATAAAAAAATTTAAAATGTCCACTATATTTGGCGAGACAAAAATATTTTGAAAATTGGAGATACCCAGCAGGTCCAAATTTTTGTTGAGTTCGCTCCATATAGCACGGTTTTCGAGATATAAGCATTTTTGTGTTTTGCAAAAACTTTGAAAATTCAAAATGGCCACCATTTTTGGGGAGACAAAAATTTTTGTCAAGACCACTGCCGCGGTGTGTATCTCCCGCCGAGCATTAAAGCAGAAGAAATAGCTTTTCCGAGATATTCACAATTTTTCATTTTCGTGTGTGAAAGCTCTTCCAAAAGTAGGTGAATGAGTTATTTGAGAAAAATTGGCTATCTGCAATACTATTAAGAGATAATTCACATTTACTCATTTTGAGTAGGTGAATAATTATCTATGGGTCTGAAACTTCACCAAGTGAAAGCTCTCCCAAAAGTAGGTGAATGAGTTATTTGAGAAAAATTGGCTATCTGCAATACTTTTAGAGATAATTCACATTTACTCATTTTGAGTAGGTGAGTAATTAGCTATGGGTCTGAAACTTCACCATGTGAAAGCTCTCCCACAAGTAGATGAATGAGTATTTGATAAAAATTGGGTATCCGCAATACTTTTACAGATAATTAGCATTTACTCATTTTGAGTAGGTGAATAAATAGCTATGGGTCTGAAACTTCACATAGTGAAAGCTCTCCCAAAAGTAGGTGAATGAGTTATTTGAGAAAAATTGGCTATCTGCAATACTTTTAGAGATAATTCGCATTTACTCATTTTGAGTAGGTGAATAATTAGCTATGGGTCTGAAACTTCACCAAGTGAAAGCTCTGCCAAAAGTAGGTGAATGAGTTATTTGAGAAAAATTGGCTATCTGCAATACTTTTAGAGATAATTCGCATTTACTCATTTTGAGTAGGTGAGTAATTAGCTATGGGTCTGAAACTTCACCAAGTGAAAGCTCTCCCAAAAGTAGGTGAATGAGTTATTTGAGAAAAATTGGCTATCTGTAATACTTTTAGAGATAATTCGCATTTACTCATTTTGAGTAGGTGAGTAATTAGCTATGGGTCTGAAACTTCACCAAGTGAAAGCTCTCCCAAAAGTAGGTGATTGATTAATTTGAGAAAAATTGGCTATCTGCAATACTTTTAGAGATAATTCGCATTTACTCATTTTGAGTAGGTGAGTAATTAGCTATGGGTCTGAAACTTCACAGAGTGAAAGCTCTCCCAAAAGTAGGTGAATGAGTTATTTGAGAAAAATTGGCTATCTGCAATACTTTTAGAGATAATTCGCATTTACTCATTTTGAGTAGGTGAGTAATTAGCTATGGGTCTGAAACTTCACCAAGTGAAAGCTCTCCCAAAAGTAGGTGAATGATTAATTTGACAAAAATTGGCTATCTGCAATACTTTTAGAGATAATTGGCATTTACTCATTTTGAGTAGGTGAGTAATTAGCTATGGGTCTGAAACTTCACCAAGTGAAAGCTCTGCCAAAATTAGGTGAATGAGTTATTTGAGAAAAATTGGCTATCTGCAATACTTTTAGAGATAATTCGCATTTACTCATTTTGAGTAGGTGAGTAATTAGCTATGGGTCTGAAACTTCACCAAGTGAAAGCTCTCCCAAAAGTAGGTGAATGAGTTATTTGAGAAAAATTGGCTATCTGCAATACTTTTAGAGATAATTCGCATTTACTCATTTTCAGTAGGTGAGTAATTAGCTATGGGTCTGAAACTTCACCAAGTGAAAGCTCTGCCAAAAGTAGGTGAATGAGTTATTTGAGAAAAATTGGCTATCTGCAATACTTTTAGAGATAATTCGCATTTACTCATTTTGAGTAGGTGAGTAATTAGCTATGGGTCTGAAACTTCACCAAGTGAAAGCTCTGCCAAAAGTAGGTGAATGATTAATTTGACAAAAATTGGCTATCTGCAATACTTTTAGAGATAATTCGCATTTACTCATTTTGAGTAGGTGAGTAATTAGCTATGGGTCTGAAACTTCACAGAGTGAAAGCTCTCCCAAAAGTAGGTGAATGAGTTATTTGAGAAAAATTGGCTATCTGCAATACTTTTAGAGATAATTCTCATTTACTCATTTTGAGTAGGTGAGTAATTAGCTATGGGTCTGAAACTTCACCAAGTGAAAGCTCTGCCAAAAGTAGGTGAATGATTAATTTGACAAAAATTGGCTATCTGCAATACTTTTAGAGATAATTCGCATTTACTCATTTTGAGTAGGTGAGTAATTAGCTATGGGTCTGAAACTTCACAGAGTGAAAGCTCTCCCAAAAGTAGGTGAATGAGTTATTTGAGAAAAATTGGCTATCTGCAATACTTTTAGAGATAATTCTCATTTACTCATTTTGAGTAGGTGAGTAATTAGCTATGGGTCTGAAACTTCACCAAGTGAAAGCTCTCCCAAAAGTAGGTGAATGATTAATTTGACAAAAATTGGCTATCTGCAATACTTTTAGAGATAATTCGCATTTACTCATTTTGAGTAGGTGAGTAATTAGCTATGGGTCTGAAACTTCACCAAGTGAAAGCTCTCCCAAAAGTAGGTGAATGAGTTATTTGAGAAAAATTGGCTATCTGCAATACTTTTAGAGATAATTCGCATTTACTCATTTTGAGTAGGTGAGTAATTAGCTATGGGTCTGAAACTTCACCAAGTGAAAGCTCTCCCAAAAGTAGGTGAATGATTTATTTGAGAAAAATTGGCTATCTGCAATACTTTTAGAGATAATTCGCATTTACTCATTTTGAGTAGGTGAGTAATTAGCTATGGGTCTGAAAATTCGAAAATTCAAAATGGCCGCCATTTTTTGCGAGAAATTTTTTGTTTGAAAATTGGCATGGCTACTCTGCAGAGATACCCTGCAGGTCAAAAATTTCGTCGAAATCGCTCTATCTAGCAGGGTTTTCGAGATATAAGCATTTTTATGTTTTGCAATTTTTGCGAAAAATTCGAAAATTCAAAATGGCCGCCATTTTTGGCGAGACAAATTTTTTTTGAAAATTGGCATGGCTACTCTGCAGATATACCCTGTGGGTCAAAAATTTTGTCGAAATCGCTCTATCTAGCACGGTTTTAGAGATATAAGCATTTTTATGTTTTGCAATTTTTGCGAAAAATTCGAAAATTCAAAATGGCCGCCATTTTTGGCGAGACAAATTTTTTTTGAAAATTGGCATGGCTACTCTGCATATATACCCTGTGGGTCAAAAATTTCGTCGAAATCGCTCTATCTAGCAGGGTTTTCGAGATATAAGCATTTTTATGTTTTGCAATTTTTGCGAAAAATTCGAAAATTCAAAATGGCCGCCATTTTTGGCGAGATAAATTTTTTTTCAAAATTGGGATAACTACTCTGCAGAGATACCCTGCGGGTCAAAAATTTCGTCGAAATCGCTCTATCTAGCACGGTTTTCGAGATACAAGCATTTTTGTGTTTTGCAATTTTTGCAAAAATTTCGAAAATTCAAAATGGCCGCCATTTTTGGCGAGACAAAAATTTTTTCAAAATTGGGATAACTACTCTGCAGAGATACCCTGCGGGTCAAAAATTTCGTCGAAATCGCTCTATCTAGCACGGTTTTCGAGATATAAGCATTTTTGTGTTTTCCTTATTTGGAAAATTCGTAATGATTAATTAATCATTAATTACTCGGCCATTTCTTGACCAATCAATGCCAAAATCTAATGATTTCCAGATTTTAATAGAATGAATGTATTTGCCAAGTTTCAGGTGAATTGATAAAATTCCTTTCAAGTTATCATCCGGACAAGCTTCCCCATCGAAAAAAGACATTTTTGGTCATGTGACCTCTCTGATTGGTTGAAATGTCACTGCAGTATATTCAAAAAAATTCCCCAAGGCTACTGCCTAAACCTGCCAAATTTGAAAAGAATCCGCCTAACGGTTACAGAGTTATAAGGAAAACAAAATGCGGAGCCGGCGGAGCCGGCGGAGCCGCCGGAGCCGGCGGAGCCGGCGGAGCCTGAAGCTCTCCCATACACAAACAAGCGTCCCTTGCGGGACGCTTAATAAACTGTTTGTCGGGTCTCCTAAGATTTAACTTGTATAATTGAGTATTTTGTTTACAGTTATATTGAGACCCGAGCTAGGCTAGGCAGTCATATAAAATGTTGATATATTAGTTATAATCCTCTGAAGAACTAGAGATACGTATTTTGCAGATAAATTCACGTTACATATAAATATACAGCTTCCTGGAAATACTTTTACTGCAAAAAATATTTTGGGAAATTCACAAAAGTCATTTTCACCATCCCTGAATAATGTAAATTGACTGAAAACTGGACAGATCTAGTTTGATTTATACAATATACACATATTTCTGTGAATTGTTCATTGAATCTTTCTTTTATCCAAACTACACACGACTGTCTCATGTTGTTTGGATAATAGGTTACAATATTCATGAAGGAATTACTTCTGATGTCTCTTTATTAATAAATAATTCTTTGTTTTTTCAAATAGTAAAATATACATTAATTTGCCAACCAACATATCTTAAGGTTGTGTTATCAAACATAAGTTTGGATAAAAGAATATATTTTGGGTACCACAGTGCTATACTTCTGACACTTGGCAAGTCAAAATTTAAGGTCACCAAAGAACACTTCATCTTAACTGGATATTGCACATTACAGGGTGGACTTAACTCACTTTAGAAAAACCTCCAGAATCTGAAATGTTGTTATCCCAATATTCCATGGACCCATTTCTTTTACCTTATAAATTTGCATTTCTGTACAGTTTTCCTTTTATGCTACAATGGCTGTTCTATTATATGAACTTTCTGCTGTCCAAACAAAATGTTACCCTTCATTTCTTGTCAGATAACCAGGGTCATATTCACAAAAGGGGCCAAGCTCAAGATGGGCCAAAAATCAACTCTTTCTGTTTAGTATAAACAGCTGTAAACTTGAGCTGATTTTTGGCTCAACTTGAGCTTGATCCCTTTTGTGAATACAAACACGTTCTATATTTAATCTTATTGAACAGTTCCCATATAAAGAGGTTGACCTGTAGTTTTCTATGATTTTATGAAAATAAAACTATTACATTATTTTGTGTATAAGCCCCATATAACTTTGTAAGCAATTAAACTACCCAGCTCAGTAACGCAATGTTTTGTGAGCGTATCAATTCTCTTGAGAAATTAGGACTGAATCCACTGTTTGTTATTTTTTATCACTTTCTCCTGAGGCCCGACTGGCAAAGTGTAATGTAGTTTGCTGTACATTGTATATATGATGAACTGAGAACTTGCCCATTAAAAGCCATTCCATTAATAACCTTGGTGAGCCTGACCTTCAAAGAAACTATAAAGGGTTTGGAATGTATGGCCGCTCAAATAGATTAGGGTTCTGTGTGTCAAAAGTAAGTAATCTATTATAAACTCACTGCAGTTATTGTTCAGAGAGCTTCTGAAGTTATTGTACCAACTTGGAATACAGTTGAAGAAAGTCCTATTAACAATTCTCTGTTGTTTAGGATTATTTTCAACACACCTAAATGGCTGCTGAGGAACCTTGCGTATCATGTGTCTGAGAGTGAAATCCTCTGTAACTCCTTACATACTCAGAACAGTGTTATTGCTTCATATGTAATGAATTATATGACACTTGTGAAGTTGTCATGTACATGTTAGTTCAGCATCACGAATGACACAGAAACATGTGACTTTAAATGCCCTTTAACTAAGCAACTTTGGGCTTTAACCCATTGTTATATGTGTCATCAGAGCCATCTGTAACAAAACAATCTTGGAATTGAAGATGGTTGTCCCTACATAGCATTGGCAACAAGTAATTTAAGCCATTTTTATTTGTTTATTTTTTTTTTCGTTTTCTAATTGCCCTCAAGGGAGCTTTATATCAAACCTTTCCCTCTCAGTAATAAAAAAAACCAGAAACTATTCTTTTTCTTTTCAATTTTTCCTTTTAAATATCTACCTCTTGCTTAAAATACTTGTAGATATGGGCAGAGATTGGGAATTGGTCCATTGATAACAAAACTTTGGCGTTTTTTTCCCTTGAATTAAATGCATAGCGCGCGGGCTTAATTTGATTTTTTGTCCTGCTGGGCATATCGGGGAGTGGTTGGGAATTCAGTTGATTGCTTTTACACAATTCTGTCAACCGCTGTGAGATGCATTTCCATCTTCTTCTCGACCTTGCCTAAAACAGACTTCACACTTATCTGGACAAATAGATGCATGGTAAAATGGATCATCCCAGGGTGAAACAGTGTAATTTTGTGGTAAGCTAACCATCTTGAAGTGACTGCTAATTTACCAGTAAACAGTTTTTGTCATGCTTTTCAAGCAGTATTCTCCTCATAATAAAAAAAAATCAGCCTCGTGTTCAAATGCATAAAATAATAGTTCTTTATGGCATAATGACAAGTTACTTTCACAGTCAATGTCATTCTAACACCAAACTCACATCTTTTGTCACATGATCTCTGATTGGCTGGTTAATATGTGATGCACCTTCTGTTTTATCTTTGCAGTCAAAAAGTTTCAATAAGGATTTATAAAGCTTTTAAAACATAATTAATGTTATAATAATACTACAATATACTGAATGACCTTAAGTTGAAGGCATTTATCTGTTTTCGTAGTTATTAGGCTGTGAGTATTGAAGTCCGTTTTCATTTATTAAACCTAAAGGTTCAAAGAAAATGCATCAAGAAGTGGGTGAAAAGGTTCACTATATTGAAATGTTGTTCTAATATTACATATCACTACATAGTTAAAACATTGAAACAGTAGCGGTAACTTTTCTGTGACTCCAATTGTCAGAAGAAGTCCAAGTTAGCGTCTGAGAGGGGAGCCGACTAGGGTGGAGGAGAAGGTTAATCTGAATCAGTAAGTGCTCACCTGGCACTTAAATCTAGTGACTCTATCCTGAGTTAATCTAAGTTGTGTCCATATTTACTCCATATTTACCCCAAAATTAAAAGCAAATTAATTTTTATATTCACTTTTAAATGTATATCCACAATCAAAATAACCACTGTTAAATATAAACTGTAAAATATTATAAGCATATAATTTTATAACATGTTTTTTCAGCTCTATCTAACTTGTTTTTGTGGATCCATGGGTCACAGGTATCCGACTTGTTATAACCCTATTACACATACTGGAGAAGTGTGAAGGGGGTTTTAAACAGAAGGAAAAATACTGAACAAAAAAGGTCCTTGGATTAATTACCGAGAGCCAATGGAAAAGCCTCTTTACAACCACAGGGAAGAAAAAAGGATGGAAATTGGATCTTTAAAGGGAAAAAGACAGAGCGATCAGTTTACACGGGGAATGGAGAGAAATGTAAAACAGCTTGCAGGGAGCCTGCATTATTTCATCGCTTAAAATGTGTCAGAAACCGAGTTTTTCATGGCAGGATAGAGAGGGACAGGAATACAGCTATAGGTGTAAAAGAAAGGACACTTTCATGGCTATAAATGGCTAGCATTAATATTCATCTAAATCTTGACTATGTGGATCAGTAATTCAGCACATACCTTAAATTGGCACAAACAGGACATATTGAAGAACTATTTGCATGCAAATACACAAACTTTGTAAGCTGCATGCTGAGTGGCTATATGCCGAGTTAATCGCCCGTTTTATGCAGAAACTAAAATTATTGACCCAGAAAGCAATCTTGAAAGTTAACTAGTTGCTGTTTTTGTTGAACTGTCTATATAGAACTAACACTTCTACTAATAGTATATTCTAATTAACTGAAACTGACACTATAATTGTCAGAATACTGTGTTTCAGTTTTGCGGAGAAGACACGTGGAGTGGTAGATTTGATAGAGTCATGCTGTTATACCACACAGTAAGCAGGAGTATAGACCCTTTTATCCAAACTCCAGTATTCAAGCTGCTGACTGAATATCTGGCTCAAATCTTCCATGTGGAACTAAACCAAGTCATTACTTTCACCATGTATTAGTATCAACCAGGCATTTACATGAACCAGGGATTTACTTGAACCACATATTTATATGAACCACTTTATTTGAACAAGATGTTTATGTTACCCATAATAAAATACATTAGTTACTGAATGTTTAATTGATGCAATAAATCAAACTGTCATTCGATATTGGACCATTAGCAATGGTTGACAACTGGCTACATGGAAAGCCGGCTTAATTTTGTCAAACTGACTTCTCACGAGTGTTTTAGCTTTCTATCATTAATTCTTACTCTTTGTCTGGGGAAAAATAATGCTGAGAAATATGAATACCACTCTGAGACAAACGAGCCGCTACAACGCCCATCAGCATTGTGAAAAAACGTGTAAATCAAACGTAAAGATAATGTCACCATGTCAGGCAAAAGGTGATACGTACTGATGTGCAGAATAATGCAAGTTACAGCTTGTCATAGAAACTATTTTCCTGAGGACCAGATGATGAAGTAGTAAATATCACTGAGACAGTAACTTCAGCAACAAGAGGTCAATATCCACTGAATGTCTTGGAAGAAATAGTGCACTAAACATTGTCCCAAAATAAGCCAAATGATCGCAATCATTGCTACTGTAAGGATATTAAATTTCACACACTAAGTAAACCTTGTCCGCAATGAAAAATCAGCTTATTTACATTATTGGACTCTCTTGCCAAATTAGTCACTTTTCTATCAATGCTGGGCTTTTCATCTAATCTATCTCAGAGTTTGGGTGATATTCATTAATTTTATTTTCCTGGAATTTCAAGTCATGTGACAATCTTTACATTCAATACAGTGCACTATAATCCAAACATGTGGTAATTCATTTTGGTAAAGCAGAAGTGTAACACATGAGAAAACAATAAATACATTGCAGTTCATAAAATGGACTATTTGGATAAGAGAAGTTTGGCTACTCGGGAATCTGTAACATATTGCCTGGGTTGGTTGCTTTTTAACTTGCAAATGCCTTTCGTGGACAGAGTTTCTTTGAATCTTGAAACACTGACTCAGGTGGGATGACAACTGTTTGTAACCTTGGCAACACGATAATTAAATCAGCCACAGTTTCAAACCTGCATTATTTTTTTTCGAGTGGAAGATCAATGAAATATGAATGAAGACTAGGCCAAGAATTTCTCTTCAGTCTTTGGGCAAACGCTTGAGAAAGTGAATAGGCTTTTATTACGTTGAAGTGTGTAAGCTTCTTTATTTTGTGAACTCCTAATTTGGTCATCTTATACTCAACTGAAAAAATATATTGTAAAAAAAAATGTATAACTTATTAATGACTCTTATTGATATAACTAATATTTATAATTTTGCTTTTATGAAGCTATTTCACTTTTGTTTTTAAAGGCTTTTAATGTTTAAATTAAAACCATATAGAATAGATTTGAGTAAGTTTGAGTTAAGTTTTCAAACCAAGGGATCAAGGCCAAAAGCTAAAATTTACATTCCAGAACACTTTCACAAGTAAAAAACTTATACTAGAATGAAAAAAACACATTGTAGCTTTACGCCTTTATATCTTTGTACTGATTTACAACTTCATTTTTGGAGTTTAAAGATAAACTATATCAAATAAGTATCCAACCAGTTATTTATCATTAATCAGAAAGACAACAGACATTCAAAGTAAATGTTGTAATATTTGTAAGATGCAACCTCACTGGTAGAATGTTAACAGTGCGTTTTTGCTCTGACAAGATGGATGGCTTCTATATGATGGATCGGGGATTTTTATGTTAAGCGTGGGGGGAACATATTGATTTCTTTATGGATTGTTATTAGGTTAATCAAAACATCACAAAGTGATTACCGTTCACAGAATTATAACATCAAGGACAAACAATTTATCAGAAATGTGATGAAAACAAATACATGAAATCGGTGGCTTGTATGAACAACAAAACCAGAGTATTGTTTATGTGGATGCTTAATTTTATCAATTGTTGCTGTAATACAGAAAAGTAAAATAACAACACTTATTCCATTGTTTGGCAGAGATCCCAGATAGCATTCCACTGTCGGACCGACGTTGACCCAATGTCGGCACATCCGTTGGTCCGACGTTGGCTGCCGACGTTGGGCCAACGGCTTTTTGACCGTCAGGCCAACATCAGCCCAACGTCGGCAAGCCACCGGTGAAAATTATGTTCTATGTATAGCATCAGCCAATCAGATGATGTTCATTGATAACTTTTGTAGTATGAATTTTTAATGAGAATATTATTTTTATGTGTAAAATTGTTAAATGGTTAGTTAAAATTTGTGGGCTCACTGAAATATGATTTTTAGACATACCATAATAAATATTTTTTTCTAAGTTACCCCAAATCCCCTATTATTGCTCGCCGCCATCTTGAATAAAAATCCGCCGTTGGCCCAACGTTGGCAAAATATAGACATCTAACCTGAGTGTTGGTTGGCAAGCCAACGTCGGCCCAACGTTGGCCCAACGTCGGCAAAATATAGAGACATCTAACCAGAGTGTTGGTTGGCAACCCAACGCCGGCCCAACGTCGGCAAAATCTGCCAACCATGCGACCAATAGCCAACGTCGGTCCGACGGCGGAATGCTATCTGGGATAATTCTGTCTCACACAAATCTATACTCCACTTAACATGTCCTGGGTTTCAATCCTAGTCACACCTCAAGAATGAAAGTTGGTCATTGCTTACAAATGCCTGATGGTTATCAGTGCAGAATGTCAACCAACTAGTATGCAGTACTCTCCTCCATCCCTTCAACTACCCGATATGACCCCATAGAATGCGTTGAAAGTGGCGTTCTACACAAAATTTATCAAAAAATTCAAAAAGAAGTCGAGCTACTCAAAACTACAGGGGCCGGATTCACGAAAGGTCTCAAGTCTCAAATCTGACATTTTGGTCTCAAATCTAAGATTTTTCTTAGATTCTTCTCAGATTTGAGACCTTTTGCTCAGCTGGGATTCACAAAAGATCTCAGGCTAAGATTTTTCTCAGATTTGGTCTCAATTCTAAGACTGCCTAGGGGGTGACTTAAGTTTTCATAAAATGGAGTAAATTTAATAAAAAGTCACAAAACAAAATGAAAATAGTGAAGTATGACATATTATTTAACTTGTAACACAAAATATGAATATATATTAAGAGTTTGTACAAAAACAACAGTAAACATTTACCTTACAAATTTACATGAGTGGCTTGTTTTGCTGTTATAATCAGTTCTTTTGAATGTCAGTACAAATTATAATAAAAAGACAATGTTTTGCTTGATTGAAAATATTCTAAAATGTGAGTAAATATGGTAGAGTGGTAAAATATAAATGTGTATACTTTCCACTAATGTCAACAAAATGTTACATCAGTTTTGATTGGTCCAGACTCAAAACTTGGCAGAGATTTTGGTCTCAGCTGAGATTCCTTTTGTGAATCTCAACTTAAGTAGAATCTCAGCTGAGACAAAAATCTCAGATTTGAGCAAAATCTCAGCTGAGATTTGGCTAAGGCTTGAGACTTTTCGTGAATCCGACCCCAGGTGAAGCTCAGTAAACTGACCTGCTAGATGAATTATTTTTTGTATCTCCCCAATGTTTTATAGTAAAAGTACCTCTTCTTATTTCATAAATAATTAGTACAACAAAACAGATCATTTCTTGAACAATATTCTGAGAAGAATAACATGAATTGTCGAAATAACATCTTCCCACAATAATTAAAACTCTGAAAATAAACACAAAGTACTGAACAACCTTAAAAACTATTATGACTTTGTCAGAATTTACACTGATTTATCGGATTTCCTCGGTAATAAAACAATCATAACATTGGTTTTAAAACTGTAAATTTAAAGTTTTAGTGCTTCTGTAACTGCATACAGCAAACTAGGAGATGTTTATATGCTCCGGTCGCCTCTGTATATCATCTTAATATGTCTGCTGCAATAAATGTGTTGTTTCGAGGGCACTATTTATTAGGCCATCACACAAGCTTTTTACAGTCACCGTATATGGTACTATTTTTTTTCATCCATTTGATTTGGAGGCCATTACAGCTTAAATGGATTAGAACGACATATTGGTTACAAATGTTTTTTTTATTTTTCCAGTTTATAATGTTGTGTACATGTATGGTCATACCTTTAACATTATAAATAATCGCATTAAACTTCAAGATAAAATACAAGTGGGACCATACCATAAAAAGAATCCATTTAAATTTTCACAGAAAGTTTCTGCAAATGTTGTTAAACTACATCCCAGTAAACATAGCAAACGTTTATAAACGTTTAGTAAACCTATAAACGTTTTTTAAACCAAATATAAACCTAAATATTGACAATTATTCAATAATATGGGTTTATAAACGTTTCAGTAACATTAGTTTGGTTTATAAACGTTTTTAAACATTTATATATAAACGTTTATACATAAACGTTTATAAACGTTTATATATAAACGTTTATAAACGTTTTTAAACGTTTACAAAGAGTGAAGAATATCTTAACCTCGCTTTCATTAGGGATGATGACATCAGCACAGCCATTTTGAGAGAAACTGGAGAAATATTTCTGTTACTATATCTTGCTGTATCACTGTTGTTTGAAGACATCATTATATTCTATGTAGAGATATAAAAGTATGTAATATCATTAAATTACATACTTAGAATGTATACTACTTAGAATGTAATGATGGCTTCAAACAACAGTGATACAGCAAGATATACTTATCGAAATATTTCTCCAGATTTTAAACACGTGTATAAACGTTTATAAACGTTTATGTATAAACATTTATAAACGTTTATATATAAACATTTATAAACGTTTATGCTTAAACGTTTATAAACGTTTACAGGCAAACGTTTACGGACCCATCATTTTAAACCTAATCTAAACCGTTTCTAGTTAGGTTTATAAACGTTTATAAACGTTTGTAATGTTTACTGGGATGATGTTGTAACATTAAAAGATTGCATCAATTTATGTTGAAACATAAAATCAAAGTGCAGATATATTTCATTTTAACTGCAGCTTAATTTTCACAGAATTAATCGACAAAACATGTTTAAACATTTGAGTTTTTTAAAAGTTTTCACTTGTAACTAAAATCTAGATGAAACTGATTTTATTCTGTTGAACCAGATTACCTTCCACAATGAGTGAAATGCCGTATAGTGAAGGTGTTGGGGCCTGACATAGCTTTTTTCTGGTGAAATTCTCCCCATAATCAGGAAATCCTGGTTCTGTGGAAGTAGTTTCTGATTCCAGTTAACAGATATATTGTTTTAATTCCAAGCTATGGCTTTTGAAGACATAAAAAAACTAAATTAAAATGTATACCATGACACTAAGCCGATGTTATAAAAGACACAGCGAGTTCCATTTGTTTATTATACAAGATAGGCCATTATAAACATTTCTTCATGTAAAATCAGATTTGCGTAATTCAAAACCCGATTTCTGTGACTGAAAAAATGCCGTTTCCATGACAACATCTGAACAATTGCTTGGATAACTTCAATTCCAAACCACCGTTAAGAAAAATATATTCTAACTGTAAAAAATCTATCATAGAATTAGTTTTCAGAGATGGCATAAAAAAGAAGGACTTTTCTCCGGTAGGACATTTGGAAAAAAATTACTCGACTATATAATGTAATAACACGACAACAGAATCTGCTATCTGGCAAAACTGGAGTGCTTGTTCAGAATACCAAACAGGCTGTTGTCCAAACAAGGGAAATTTTTTTTATCTCAAAAAGATTATCAAATAGAACTAGATTCAATGTTATAGCTTCACCCGTTGTTTATGAAAAGAAATCCCACAATTCCTAGCTTACACCAACAAAAAATTCTTGCATTACACTATGTTTATATTTTTTGGTTAATGTCTTCAATGAAATTCTAACATTTTCATAGTTTCTTTATGGAAACAGAGATGGTCTTTGTTCCCAAATAGCACTGTGGCCTAGCAGGTAGCACACTTGTCTAGGAACTCACAGGACATGGGTTCAAACCCAAATATAGGCAGATACATAGTGGCTCGGATGACCACTTAAAATGGCGGTCATCTGTCATTGGGTCCTATCCCCGTGTCAGGTAACACTGCATGGTCTCAGGCTATAAAAATCACACTTCCTTTTGGTGGTGTCTTGTCGGGTAAGTATGAACACGGTATAACTGTATACATTTTCAAAACATTTTGTAATTAATTGATTTGTAAATTTTAAAATATTAAGTTTTTTTAAAATATTTTTACAAAGAAATTTAAATATAATGAAAACTCTTTTAAGTGGAACTGTCCTCAGCTCGGAGAAGTAGAATCATCCTGTAAGTAGAATAATCCTGCAAGTAGAATTGTCCTGTAGCAAGAAGTCCACATCTGGTTATAAAACCAGGTACGTAACGATAACATTGTGATGTATTCTGCTATATGGAAGTTTCACATAAATAGAAGCGAGTGGTTTTCCTGTTTTTTGTGCGGTTTAACTCAAAAGTGTCATAACTACATTGTGTAAAAGCTTGTTTTCAGTGAAATTTTCGCAAAGTCGTCTCACAGTTATCTGCGGATTCTTTAAATGCTAATTTCATATGCCAAAATAACTAACTTTCGAAAATGTTTCGACTCTATTAAAATCACTTTTTGTCATTTTTATCTACTAACATTGAAAGCACTCATACAATATTCCCTGTATTCTATCTGGAAAATATCATTTCCTCGTTACATTATCCATTACATATCTCTTACACAAGGAATTGTAATCCCACCAATTGCAACTCTGTTTCTCCCAACCTCTCAAGTAAACTCAAAATTCCATGAGAATTACCTTTTCTTTTGGTAAAAATTACAGACGATAGTCATCACATTCAGAAATCAAACATACATTTTAATTAACTTATATAAAAAATCAGTTTCTATTTGTAATTATGCATATGCATCACATTTACATAAACATATCTCTAATATATTTTACCTGTCGTGTTAAGACTGAATTTGGCCATTTTTTTCCGAGGAGAAAATACCACGGGCCATAATATACTAACCTGAAACAATTTCAGGGGGATTTATTCCCTCCGTGACAAAACATTCAGTTTCCCGGGGACTTTTAATCAAAGTGCATTATCTGTGGACATATGTCCTTTTACCGCTGTAAGCAGTTAGCCCGGTAGTAGGCGTTTGTTGCCTATTTATTAGCGTATATGTTACCTATTTATTAGCGTTTATGTTACCTATTTATTAGCGTTTATGTTACCTATTTATTAGCGTTTATGTTACATATTTATTAGCGTATATGTTACATATTTATTAGCATATATGTTACCTATTTATTAGCATTTATGTTACCTATTTATTAGCGTTTATGTTACCTATTTATTACCATTTCACCCAAAAGAGGAGGGGGTGTAGGAATGTTAGCAGGTCTGTTTGTTTATCTGTCTGTGTGTATAACAGCTACTAGTCAGATCTCAGTCAAATGTTTACACAAAGTTGGGTCTAACTAACTGTGGCTCAGTTTACTTCAAACATGGTTTGAATCTGGATCACAGATCCAGAATTGTTATACTTCCGGCACTGCCAGTGGGTTTGTGTGTTCTCATGTAATACTTGTTGTTGTTGATTTACAATTAAAACTTAAATGTCAATATTGAACTTCAGTTTGTCTTCGACATCAACAGACACTGAAATATTGTTTCTTACTGTCAAATCTTGTCATTTTACAATTAAATTCATGCTTCTAATACATTATCTTTAGTATCACTTATGTAATTAACATCATAACGCCACAATATTTTAGAAACTCAAAATGATAATTGATCGATGTTTGAATATAAATATATTTTATGAAGGCAGTCTATGTATTTAAAGAGTTTCATCTCTATAGAAATGCATTAGTAAACAAACAAAACAAAATAATTGTTCAAAACACTCATTTGGCAGCAGCACTTGAGGAGTGCATATCTCTGCATATCTCTGCTAAAGTCCAAAAACAATCTATCTCCTGATATACAAATCTATCTTCTGTCATTTAAATCAAATGACCAGGGTCATAGTACTCAGTGTTTTTATATAAATTCTATTCAATATAATCAAATACTACGTATATAGCACTTAATCTGTGCAGGAACAGATTCTACAGCACATCACATAAAGTATCACAATGCGTTTGACAGCAAAAGAAGTATTGATAAACAGGTTCTAGATACCTTCTATTAGTAGATATATTTCTGGGGGAAATGTAATGCAACTTTTTCACAGTGAAAAAAAATCACAAAATGTTTTAATACATTTGCATTGAGACTGTAATTACATTTTAACGCCTATTTGACACCCAAAATTGTACAAACTGTGCCTTTAAAGGCTAGGTTTTTGCCTATAAACCTAACTAATCCTTTTCTGTAATATTTTTCCCTTTGTAAGTGTAGCCAGGGCGACTGTCACAGTTTACAGTGAATTTATGACAACAGTTAGCCATGCAACCAGGCGCAAATATCTACCAAAATGTATTTTAAAACCTGCCCACAAAGGCCTTGGATTTAAAAAGCACTGATATATGTGAGGAGATACAAACTTGCCTCTCTTAGCAGTACATTGATGGAAAACACAGTTCACGGAAGAGTACACTATGCAAACTAATAATGCTTTTCCTCAATTATAAACTAATTCTAGCCTGAAACCAGGCTAATCTGCAGTTAGATAGGAGTACTACATCTACACTGGGCTATAAATCTGTTGAGGGGCAGTTTATGTTGTCTGTGACATTTCTATTAAGTGGCCTATTGTCCAGAGATCATATGGAACTGATTTGCGACCATTTTCATGACGTTTTAAGCTGCAGGGGGAAAACCACTAAAGTCACTTTGTTAGGCAGAAAAACGTAGAAAACCCAACATTTTATGTCCCTCTGTCAGAGCTCATTCCCCTGTATAGGTAGGTTTGGGATAAATCCAAACAAGAGGGTACACGGATTACAGTAAGATATCCCTGAATACAATCTAATCAACAATGATTTATGGGACTTACTCCCTGTATGTCAGATTATTAGGCTTGAAGACTAAAGGTGATGGTTTCAAGGTCACACAGGCAATGAATAAGTATGTGACCTTTACAATGTAGAGGATGTTGGGTCGTATATTAGCCTTGCTTAAGGCTCAAATTTGCATGATATCTTTTCAAACATACACACAGATATTTGGTATTCATAAAGCACTCATACATGTTAAGAGATAGAACTGTATCTCTTAGCTGTATGCTGCTGTAAAAGTCAGTACATGTATGAGTACATTATAGAAACTGAAACTCCATTATCTGAACTGAAAACTTTCCCTAAATGCAAAGAAACTTGAGTCTTCAGCAAGGCAAGCCATACATATAAACTTGACAGGATTTCTTCTTGAAATATAAACAGACCCTCTATTTTTTGGATAGGTTTGTAAAACAGATGAGTTGGTTCCATGAAAACAGTGAAATATCTTAAATTTGAGACTGCAGAACTGTTCATAAAATCAAGTATTCAGAAAATAGAAGTTCTGATAATGGAGGTGCCATTGTATTAAAACACAGGCTTGAAATGATATATAAAATTAGAACCATAACTTTCAGATTAGCATCATGAATTATGTATTAACACCATGACTAAAGTACTATAAACTCAGTATTAGTACTCAGTATTACTATCATGAATAAAGTACTACAATTCAGTACTTGTACCATGAATTTCACACACTATGGTGTAATTTTACAAACCATGAACATATTGCAATGAATATTATGCACACATTAATTAATTTCTTAGTCTGTCAAAATTTAAACATCTACCAACCTGTCAAACATTGAAGAATCTTTCGAATTCGAAAAAAGAATCAACTGCCTCGAAAGAGAGGCTTCGCTTCTTTGTGGAGTTGAAGCCATCTTGTATTTGTCAGCAGTTTATTCTGTGCGTTGACAGTCTGCGAAAGTCTGGCCTTTAACTGTAATTCTGACATCACTGTTTGTTCTGGCAAATACAAAAAACTTCACATATACAAATGCACTAAAACATGAGTGTTACAAGTCAAGGTTCCCATGACTGGACTCAAACAGAACTGGACTCAAATCCACAAGCAATCACTCAAGACACCCACCCCCTAGAAGACAAATCCCTGCAGGCAACCCAGGTTTATCATTTACGAGTCCGGCTATATCACGCTGACCTTTGAGGTAAAACCAGGGTCAGGTTCACTGAAGGTCTCAAGTCTCAAATCTGAGTTTTTTTATATTTGCCTAAGACGTGGGCTATTTTTTGATCTTTTTTAGTTGTCATTTTTGTTTTTAGTTGATTTTTTAGTTGTCATCCACTAAATGACTTTGACTTTAAATTCTATTTTAAGCTTGTAACACTGTTGGAAAAATGTGTGAAGTTATTTTCCACCTTATATGCTGACAAATCAAAGTATGTAGATTTGAAGCCCTCAGATATTCTTTGTGATTCTGAACTTGAGCAGAAACTCAGCAGGGAATAAATATCTTATATTTGATTCAACACTCAGCCACAAAGACTCAAGATCTATGCTAGGAAATCCAGTCCCTAATTCCACCCAGTGTGGTTTAACCCCAAGATTCTCATTCCGTCAAAACTGTAATAAACCCAGCCATAGTTTCAACACAGCGTTAATAACCTGCTCCTAACATTTCATCCTTGGTCAAACCGCTAAAAAACACGAAGATACCCCAGCAGAGCGATGAAAGATGACTCCCTTGTTTGGTCCCACAGTTACCGTAAAGTTCGAATTCACATTAACCCTGCGAAAGTAGGTCCCACCCTTAATAACGCACAGATAATGGAAAAGAGGCTGAAACTCTTCAATTATAAAACACGTCAAAATGTGTCTATTTTTAAGCCATTCCTTCCAATACTGCGAGTGTGAGGAAGTTCAAGGAGTTTATTCTAAAAACAGAACTTTGCACCATCTTACAGTGAAATTTTGAACATTAAGTGACCCAAAATATACTTCCATTTGCCCAGAAATTCCAGATAGGAGGGTCAGTATGCATGGAACATGACATTTGGGGATGTGCTATTATTCTGTACTTTAACAGAATTCCACTTGATTGTGTTCTGCTAAAAAGTGGAGACTTTTTATCTGTGTGAATGTTTTACAACACAATTTGGCAGCTTCAAGAGGTCTTGCTGTTATTAAAATGCAAAATTGCAATGAAAAATAAACATCAAGACATTTTCAGTTTTAACTTACAATTTACATCAATAGTTACATGCTTTCAAGTAAAACTCCATTTGGCAGAATATTCACAAGAGGAGAGGTGAAGGTCGAACCCTTACATTAACCCCTTTGCATCAACACTTGCTCTGCTGCAATTTCTGCATGAGTAAAAGTAATTCAAGTTTCCTTAAAGATTTCACGTAAGAGTTTAACTATATCACAACCCATCTGTGAAATGGCACATTTCACAAAATGGACAAGGAACTTGTTCATTTCTTGAAAAGGCCAACCCAACTTTCTATTCCATGAAATAGACAAAATAGAGCTGTCCATTTTATGAAACTGACGAGAAGTCTTTTGCCCATTTTATGAAATTGACAAGAAGTCTTTTGCCCATTTTATGAAATGGACAAGTAAATGTACAAAATTTTAACTTTCATACACCGTTAAAATTATAGCTTCCAACGTCCAGCAAACTGAACCAAACGACTGGCAAGCTATATAAATATTATTATTGTTGCATTATGACCTTCTTTATGTTGATTATTTCCTCAAGGTTGAAGACGATGGAACTTTCGATGTCACCATCCAAAAGTCCTTTATTTGCATTATATAATGCATACCTTCGAAGATTCAATAAATGAATCAGTTGTGTATTATATATTCATAAAAATAAGAAGAGAGATTAACAGTAAAATCTCAAAAAATAAAGAAAACCTTGACAAACTTCTACTAATTCCCAAAGACGTCCATACTAATGATGGCCAACAAAAATAATGAAGTAAACAATGTGGTCATGTGACCTAATTGGCGGGAGGACAGACTACTGTAACCCAATGGCTTGATTAAGGTTGTTATATAACCTTAAAAATCGCATCTCTGCGTTGACCATTAATGGTTGGATGGCTCCAACAAATAGCTACTGTTAGGAAATGGTAAGGGTATTTCGCTATAAAAACATTAGTTTATATTAATATCATTAAGTTTACTTGTCACATGACTTCCTTTGTTTACTACATTGTCACAAGATGGCTGGCTGTGACATGCACCGTCACACTGGAGACCACTTTTGGGCAAAAATCTTTTTGTCAAACAAGTAATACGGCTGTGACATCGGACATATCTTAATGCCCCCGATATATACTTTGTTTCCTGACAATTTCATGAACTGGATAATAACACAGTATCCTTTTTATTAACGACACTTATCAAATTGACTTCTAATTTTATAACTAGTAGGTTACTTGATTTACAGTTTTAGAACAGGATATTTAATATTATTACTACATATGAGAACAATATCAACAAGGTTTTGTAAGGAATTGCCATGAATGAAATTGAAATTTCCATATATGGCTTTGTTCATTTAATGCAGTTGGGTTGGACAGTTTCACAGATGGATCTATATCTAAAGAGGGTTAAATGAATAAGTTTTTTATAGTTTACCAATCAGCTTAAGTTGAAATTTCAAAGCTTGCAAATACAATTTACACAAGTGAAGAGTGTCTGGGAATTTGGGAAAAATCCACATCCAGGGGATTCAATTCTGTAAAAGCAAACTGAACCCACTAGCAGCGAGTGCGAACACATAAATAACGTAAAATAGCAGATTTTTCTGTGGATTTTTACTGCACGTTATTGTGTTTAGTGAAACATGGATAATGAAACATGGTAACACAAGTAGTTTGAAGTCATCTTTTTCTGAATTTTCTTTTGTTTTTGCCATTTCATTATAATTTTTGTTCTCAAAAAGGTGAAACAACCGAAAAGTTGAAGCTTGAAATAGTCAAACAAATGTATATTAAATGGTCCAGTTTTAGTTTATTTGTTACAAATAATATATTCATTAATTGTGGATATTTTGTGCTTTATAAGGATAATACAGCCTTTTTAAATGTACACTTCAGAAACACATTTTCCACTTCAAATAATTTGGCAGCTCCAATCTAACTCAGCCATAAAAAAATGTGTGTTCAGTTTTCTTGGAAATGGACAGGTTCATTCTAATATAGCCATTTTAGGATTCTGGCACCATATGTTCTATTTGTGGAAACACATGTACCACTTTAAATAAATGGTCGCTTCCAATCTAATGCGACCATTTCTTCTAGCCATGAAAAGTCTGTCACAGGTTTATTCTGGGCAATCTGCAATAGTTTATTTACGAGGCCTGATCACAGTTTTCTGTCTGTAAATGCTCGTACATCTTCATGTACGCTATTTATTGATTCCATGTTTTTTTTCATGGTGCTCTTCTTGAGGTATTAATTTTTTTTTCCTTAGATGTTTGTGCAAAAAAATGCTCTCTCTGATAATATGAAATACAACTGCATCAAGGGAAATGTTTGTGTTTTTAGATTTGCTTTCCCCTGTAAAAATGGTCTGCAGAAATATTCCCTGTTAATTCTTGGCCAACGCCTATCAGAGATCTTGGAATTATTTTCCAGATATTATATACACTAGCACAGGAATCTAGTAGCCTGTACAAGGCTTATAAGAATACAGATCTTTATTAAATAACAGTAACAAAGTGCCTGAAGACTTGAGATCTTTGTGAATCAAACCCCTGGGATTTATCTAAACCAGGTATTTTTATGAATCAATTGTTCATTTGAACTATATATTTATTTAAACCAAATAATAAATTTATTTGAACCAGTTGTTTATTTGAACCAAATTTTAAATTGAATCAGGTGTTTATTTGAACCACCCATAAAATGAATTAGGCATTTATTTGAACCAGACATTTTTTGAACCAAGGATTTGTTTGAGACTAGTCCACATTTCAAAAGTGTACGGTAAAAGCCCATTCAAAGCAATGAAACGACCATATCAAAAAACGCGAGATGCAAATTTACATAACTGACTGTTTTTATATCCTTCCCAATGCTATTAGTATGTTTACTGTAAAACTTGACTCAATTTCATTTTTCTCATTTCTTTGCAAACTGTTCTTGATAAAAAAGTGAGATTTTTCCTTGCACAAATCACCCCAAAATGCAGCTATTGAAATGGGTCGCATTACAGTTGTTTGAGGTACAAACCAGCAGGTGTTTGCGATAACAAATATTTATACTCAGGGCAAAAAATGGCAATTCTACAGTTTCTAGGACAAAAACCCCTATATTTAGTTAGAGTTCCTAATAGTTTCTGTCCAGTAATTGAAATCACTTTTTCTAAGTTTTATAATATCATAAATAAAACGACAATTGTAAACTTTAAATTATTAATATTTCAAACTTTAAACTGTATAAAATATTTAAGCCATCACCTATATATGTAAAATATAAGCTATATTTGCAACAAAGAAATACTTTTTTATCCGTTTAAGATTCGACTCAAGTGATCCACATAATTCCATGACAGACATACTTTAGCCCTCATTTTTTCTTCTCTTAATGTCCACGTTTTTTTTAATCTTTTATCAAGAGATCTGATGTAACAGTTAATAATAAAAGCCCACTTCCTGACATTTTACAACAGAAAGCCAAAAGCTACAGTAAACATGGAAAATCTGCTCTTTAAGCAAATTAGTGCTGTCACTAAGTTAAAAGGTTTCAAACAAAAGCATAGATATACAAGATGAACTTGGATCCCATTGAGATGAATTTTAAGGGCTTTGTATAGATCCTTCCACTTAAGCATGAATTCCACATAGCAGGGTAAATATAATGGAACAGATTCTATGAGGACCTGCTGTTACATCCCAATAAGTGGAGATCTGTTGAGTGGAAATGTTTTGAGTAGATAGAATTACAAAATGATGGCCAGCCTTTCTATTCAAAGTTTACTTAATTATCTGAAAATCCTGGTTAAATTGAAGCATTCTATATCTGTCCAATTAACTGTATATAACAGTATTTCTACATAAAGGGTTTTCAATGCATCTCTCTTAAATTTCACAATGTCAAATTGACACAGCAATGTAATGAATTTTAATTGGAAACATTATTAATTAAGTATGTTACATCACAAAAAGTTTAGTATGTCTACAAATTTGCTCACCAACATCTTGGCTTTTTCTCACATTTTTTGGCTGTACAGCCATTTTTTTTAAATTCTATTTAATAGCAGCTGTTTCTTTTACCAAATGTTTTTTCTACATGGCAAAAAAAAATGTTGAGCGATAGTTGGTAACTTATTTGTAATTAGAACTTTATCCCTGTGTGAGTTATCAGGACCTTGGTTTTCTGTAATAGTGAGTGAAATAATTCTCAAGATTATAGAAACAAAACAGATCACAGGACAGACATACTGTAGAAGATAAAATATAGAAATAAAAAAACAATTGTCAACTTTTATCTTGTTTCTGCCAAAAATGGAAACATCAAATTGACTCTCTTTTTCATGAATTAACAGCCAGAAACAAAAAATACCCTAAAACAGGCGTTAATGAAATTGATTAACGGAGCATTTTATTCATCTTTAATCTCATTACTCACAGTTTTTGCCGATATTTAGGACAGGAAGTGATAGTTACGGCCGTTTTATAACCCGTCTGACTTTATGAATGTCTGCTTCATAAATGCCTCTCTAAATCCAGGCCGGTGGTACGAGGGGCCATGAAATGGTTAATGTGCACTTCCACACAGGCGTTCTGAGATCATTTCTTCTGTCTAAAGTCAAAATAAATGTTTACAATGCAATTTTGATTTTTTTGCAATCGATGAGCAAATATAATACACATGAAAACTTATCATTTTTAAAAGTTTATAGTTTTGAAAATGTTCCCTAAAATTCATATATACAGTGAAATACTACATCACAAATTGCGGGTATAAATCGCTGATCATAGATCTTAAGCATGGGAACATGGATTTGGGAGTTTTTTAACATTTGAAGGGGTAATGACTAGTGAGACTAATTACTTTCCAACATGAACGCACGGTGATAAAACACAACTTTACGAGTCTTTGTTAACCCGGGATAGAGCTCTATCTGATGACATTATTCTGGATTTAAGCAGCAGTCTTCAAACAGACTCCAAATGTGGTCAGAAAAAAAATATAAATATAATAGATTTAAAGCACAATTCAAGGGAGTTACTTTATACTATTAATAAAGTAAAATTTGGTGAAAATAGAGAAACCGTTTTTGTTTACAAATGAAATCCTATTAAAAGGTGGAATCTCCAGGTACAAGAAACACATAAGCAGGACTTTGAGATAACAGGATGGATTGTGAGAGAGAAGGCTTTCTACGGGCTTGAAATTCTCTTCTGCTTAAAAGTAAGTTCTACTTAACTCAGTGTTACTTACAGGGAACTCATTTCAAGTTGTCAGTCTTATTAGGATGATATATTGGCATAACATATTTCAGTTAATGTTATGAAATGTATGGAAGGCTTTCAGTTTGTTAATGCACAGAAAATAACATTTAGCATAATTAAGTGCGTGGACAAATTCATCAACAACATTCAGATAACAGTCCATGGGTAACTCTCCTTGCTTTGAACAGGAACACTTTTCACTTTTCCTATATTTAGAAGTGTTACAAGAATCAGCTAACCCAACTGGCTGACAAGGTATTGCATATCATCTGTATGACATTGTTTGAATTATCTCTAAACTGTTATATATTAACAGCAATGTTAATGTTTTGATATACATGTATATATACATGTTTATAATGATGGAACTAAAATTCTGGCAGAAGTTAAAATGCTCTCATTAAAACGTAAAATTGGAAGTTCTGTTCAGAGAATTTAGGTGAGTTTAAAAGTTCTGTCATGACACATATAAAGTCTATGACACTTGTTGTGTACATCTGACACGCCGTTTACTTTAGCATCACATTTCACAATACAATGCGTGATTTGAAATGCCCTACACACCTTCAGCTTTGGAGAAACTTCAAAAATATCAACACACCTAAGGTAACATTCACAAGGTTTCTATGACGGGATTAATGATTCGGTCACACGTAGTGGCTTTACTCGTAAATTACTACACTGCTAACTTGATGGCATGACATCTTCCTTGAACACAAAAAAACTGGGCCAAAGTGCAGCTGTTAGTTCAAGTACCACCAATGTTATTTTTCCCCTCTTAATGATTCCTTGCTTTTTGATGCTGTTCCCAAAATACAAAACGAACAAAGAGACTGGTTGCTTAATTTATTGCTGCTCCATTCTCAGCAACCAAAATCTGTTGACAAAATAATACGCCCAAAACAAGTCCATAAAGCAAGGACTGGCACTGTGACTAATGGATTACAATAAAGATTTGCAAAAACATCTTTAAACATTTATAAGGTGACCCTCCATTATCCAAACCATGCAGGGGTAATACGATTGTGTTTGTATAATAACAGATTAATAAAATAGAGGAGATTACACTGAACAGGTAACTAGCGAGAATGAGTAATTCAAATATCTCTCACAAATCAATGGCTGACAATGATCAAAGCTTTCATTCTTGCCAGATTTTTTATGATACTACCACAACTCTCATCACAGTTTTGACATTTTTTATCAGTTTTGAGTTTTACTAAATTAATAATGTATCCATGGTAACACAAGCTTCCTGGACTTGTCACGTCCCAAATCAACTCGGCGATCAGTTTAATTGTCATCCATTTTACAGATGTCAAATTTTTATCAAAATAAACCACTTGGAAAAAGAGCTGTCATATGGAAGTCTCAATGCATGACAAACTCAAAACACTCAAACAAAGAACACACACTGATTTAGAAATATTGTGAACTTAATGTGGTTAGATAATTAAAATTTACATAGTACCTATTAACCTATATCGCACTTTGGTCAAGAATTTTGTTAATTTTATTTATATTTATCGAGTATAATTCAATATATATTTAGTATATAAACTTCATATTAAATCAAGAACAAAATAAGGATAATTCATTAAAATATTTATGTTTAAGTTACAAATTGTCAAGCGCCAACGATTTAGAGAAAAAAGATGTCAAACAAAATGGAAGCAAAACAAATGTGACATTTTATTCAGATTTTTTTATTCAGATGTTATTTGTTTTATTCAGATGTCATTTTTTTAAAAAGGTTATCCAAACAAGTGCATCTATTATTGGAATGGAATGAACACGGTGGATCTCACATTTCAACATTTGATTTGTCACAACTGGGAGGGGCGAGTTCTTTTGATGTACAAATGAAGCTTTAGCATGCTTTGTAATACATGGAGAGTGTCATCTTAGGTTTATTGTCAATGAAACAATTCTGATCAATTTTTTAGTTCATAATACTTTTCTCATTATGCAATAACATTTAATAGTTACAAACTCTTAATCTTGATGATTCTTTATTGGGTATTATAATCTTCTGTATGTATTAACATTGCTTAATGAATGTGCATGTTTGTGTATCTAGTGGCTGAGTTTCTATTATCCAAACATTCCATTTTATGAATTCACTTCTACTCTATGAATTTGTATTTGCTTAATGTTTTATTCTAAAATACCTCTTCTGTTTTATGAACAAACCAAACTCTGCAGTCAGTTCAGATAATTGAGGTTGTTAACAAATCTGAGACAAGATCTATTGATGTGTGATCAGTTGTGATACTGTTGGGAACATCTGTAAATTGTTTAAATATTATTCAAAAGACTTCACTCAATAACTTTTCAGGTGAGCATGTATGTACGCAATGGCAATATTTGACAAGGTTACGGTATTTGAATTTCCTTGCCTTTCAGATTTTACCTTCATCTGAAGGGTAATATGTTTCATGGACAAGGCTACTACCTAAGCAACACATGGAAATCATACCAATAGCAATCGATCCCTGCTTTAAGGTAAACTGCTCATTAATTTCACTCTATAAGTACTTCAAATGATAAATACAGCAATTATACATGTCTGAAGAAAGTGCACAGTGGTTGAAAAACTCCATAAAATCAAGCACATCTGAAGGACCAGTGTGTAAAAGTTGTAAAAAAATGTGTCAAAGTCATAAAGACACTATGAGTTCCATTATCTGAATTTCTATTATCTGAATATTCAAGTTCATGAACATTGTTCTACTGTCCCACTGTTTGTTGTTTTGTTTGCATTATCAGAACAGAATCTGACTCCCCAAATGTGTCCAGATAAGAGAGGTTTTGCTGGGGTGCATGAATGTCAATTGTATATTTATTAAGGCTGTTACTTGGGCCAAATAATGGACAAGGTATTTATACTGCTATAACTGACAGGAACGTAGGGACAAGTGTTTGAGTAAATACCTACTGGAGGGATCAGAAAAGAACGTAATTGGAGGTTGATGTGAAAGATATAAGTTGCAAATAATTTTAAATGAATTTTCAAAAATCTTTGAAAATGAGGGAATTTGTGTGGAAACAAAAACAAAGCGGACCAATCTTTCTGAATATTAGGTTTCACCCGTGTTCTTTTATAGAATTAAACAATATTTGAATACTTTTACTTTTACCTGCTTTGTCAGTTTAAATTCAGTTTCTAGGTATTGTCGGGCCAAACCTGCTGAAACCACAATGTTCATTTTACTTACTATTCTAAAACTCTTCCACAAAACATGAAAATGAGATTTGAAGACATTTGTTCACAAACTGTAAAGGCCAATATTTGAATTAAGATTATGTCATTGATTCAATTCATTTTTTTTTTCATTTTTCACTACAATAAAAGTCCTTCAGGAATTTGTAAGAAAATGGTGAATATAATGAATTGGAACAACAAATTTTACACCTGCAGAGAAATGTTTGAAAAGGTTATTTTTGTGCTCACTGACAGCTTAAAACACCTCACTGAATGGCTGACAAATTCATTCCAATACATCGCAAATAGACATTATTTTTGTGGGTGAAAATACAGGAAACAAAAGTGTCGCTTTCACATCAAAGCCAAGGACAGAAACTGGCAATGAGGGACCTTCAGAGTATTGAAGCCATCATATTTGTTCTAATTATACACTGACAATACCTTCACAGGGCTTACTGGATCTGATACGGCCCTGATAGCCTTACACTCTGAATTGGATCAATCTGACAGACCAATTCACTGACAAATCTCTGATATAAGCCTTAGTTCTGTCTCCATTTTATTTTATTTATTTATTTATTTTATTATTTTTATTATTATATTGGGGGTGGGGGAGGGGGGCATATAAGGAGGGTAGGTGCTTTTATCCCGTTTTTGTAAAGATTTGTTAAACTATATTTTTAAATTCTGGGAATCTGATATTAATTAACTTCTGCCAAGGTGGTATAAGTTATTAGTAGTGTGATTTTGTTTCCAAAATAACTTGAAAGTTATGGAGAGATTTCGATGAGATTTTCAGGCAATGTTGACCATGATACAAGGACGAGGTGATTGTATTTTGCTGGAGATCTGGATTATTGTCGGGTTCAAAATATATTTTTAAAGGATATTTTTATCATTGCACTTTTAAAACCAAGTTGGAGATATTGGGCAGGAGGTTTTGCACTCTCTGAGTGCTAGTTTAGTTATTTGTTTTAATTGTAGCCAATAATTCTCCCATAAAGGAATGTAGCCATGACAAGTGGTGTTCACTGATTGTGAACCACAAATTACCTTCACAAAATGATGCCTTAAAGGTTGGGGGAGGTTGAGGAGGGGGTAGGAAATGGGTGGGTGATACATGGTTTTTGTTGAGTATATTTCAACGAGGTCAATATCTGGTAAATGCAATCTGCAATGTCTCTAGTTGTACGTGTTCTCTAGAAGACAAATGTTCTTCAACAGATGACTAGCTATCAAAGGGACTATATGACAAACATATCATCCACGCTGTCACTGCTTTATAATTTAGTATTTGCGCCTTACATCAGGCTACTCTACCTAGGACTACATAAATGTGTAACATTTCACACTAACACCTCATTTCTGTGGTTTTTATCCAGAAGTTGTTTTTAAAGCGGTTTCAAAGCTGACATTACCCAATTTCTATATGACCTTGAATGTCAACCTGTATTTGATTCAGTTGACACAACATACACAATAGTTTGTATAGAGACAATTAAATGACATAAAACCAAACCAACTGATATGAATATTCATAAGCATTAATTATAAATTCATTCCTCATATGAATGGAGTCTTGGCTCCCTAGGGATCAATCACTCATATACAAAATTTAAATATTCATTTAGGGTTCACCTTCAAAAAAGGCTTCAGCCAAAAATCAGCAAAACTTCAATAATTTTTGCTAAAATCTGTTATTTTTAACTCATGTTTAATGGATCCCTTTTAAGAATACGATCCCAGTTCCAACAAGAGATGGATCTCTTTGTGTACGTGTAACTTTGGAAGTTTTCTCATCAATAGCAAAGGTCAGATTTTAAACACCACAGTAAATAATTGAGTAGGTCTTGGTGGTATCCGATTTCAAATCTATTTGTAGAATGTTGGAACTAATGACACTTAAATAATTCAACGAAAGCATCACCACAGCCTGACACAGAGTATTACTATGCCAATCCAACAAATTACTCCACTTAAGTTCTATATAAAACTAACATGGGCCTTTAAACGGGTCAGATCATTTTGTGAAATCAAAACTAGGTTTTGGAATGAATTAAAAATAGTATTTTGTTGCTTTGTCATACCACACGGAGAAAAAAATTAAAGGAACCTGTACGTGGGGCTCTTATTCAAAATAGGAAAATGCTTTTATGAGATATTTTAAAAGTTAAGAAATGACATGTTAAGACTAAAATATCAGATGTTTTAATTGACTTATTTTTTTCTTTTAATTGATTGCTTGACAAATCCGTTATAGAGATTAGGCAGTTAAAATATTGATATTTTCAATAATGCATTCTTAAATATTCACTGCAGTGTTTTTTCTGTTTCTACTACAACAAAGTGAAAAGTACAATATTATTCTAATCTAATCTAATGTGGACTTTCATAACACTTAATCTCCATTGTGGATAGACTCTAAGGTGCAACATATTGAATAGTGGTAGGTCTACGGAACACAGTCATTCCAGCACACATATAACCCCGCAGAACAGAAACCCGGTATATGTGATCCAAACTGTAAATATATCCCAACGTGCATCAGCATGGTGTGTTTGGATCCGTTCTCAAAGTCACTACAATGGTCTTGAGCTTCCACTGAAAATGGAATTTAATTTACAGAATTCGACTTAAAGAGGTCGTATTTCATGTCTAATGTAATCTAATATGAACTTTTATGGCACTTAATTTCCATCATTAATAAGGTAGGAATATACATACCGTAAATGACCTATTTAGCGCATCCGCCCTTGTAACCGCACCCTACCTCTTTTTCCCAGCAATATCGTTGGTGACAGTGAACAATATCCATATATTTTTTATATATTGTACGTATTTTTACTTAATAAATTGAATTTTTTGTCATGACTTTCGAGTTTGTTTTCATCTACCGCCATATTTACAGGAAGTGGGTATTTCTAAATGTCGAAACACCGTTTTTCTACCGGATTGACCGAAACTTCATCCCGGAAAGTGTTTCATGATGGGTGCGCTAAAAGGGACATTTTTTCCTAACAAATATTGAATAAAAATAGACTTTGCTTAGCGCACTGTGCGCTAAATAGGTCATTTACGGTAAACATAGTAAATTAGTCGCAGGTCCATTAACATAACCAGGTCAAAGGTCAAAGTTGGGGTTTTTACGTCCCGTTCAACAGCCAGGGTCATGTTGGGACAGGTCCTCAGAATTGCCACTTGTGGGACTCGAACCCACAGAGGTGACAGCCTATGATTAGATGCCAAACTTGCTAACCACTAGGCCACTGAGGACCTCAACATAACCAGGTCAGAACTGACACACATGTTAGTGTGGCTGTAGTGAATAGGCTTTTACAGACAGGTAAGTTTTGAGGAAAAACCTGGTAAGATAAGAACCTCAGGTTAGGTAAGTGTTCACTAAACAGATAGTTCTATTCCGCAGACAATTCCATTTTGCAGACAAATCTACTTGAAGGCCTTGATTGTTGATATTGTTTTACATCTTATACCCCGAATCATAACTATGTTCAAAAATGAAAAATAAAAGCATATTTTTTTTAAAAAATACCATTTTTTATATATAATATCATCAAGATATATTTCTATTTGGTAAATTTTAAAGTCAAACTTCTAGTCTATTTCACTGGCACCCACTACAGTAAATAATCCTCACAGTGAGGGTGTTACAGTTGACATGGTTTCCACAATACATGAAAGAAGCACACAAGTACACTTCAGTCCCACTCAGCTGACTGTATCTAGGTGACAGCCTGACAGAGACAGTGTCACTCAAACTGACTCAAACCTTACACTTAATGGTCTGTTTCCATGAATGAAAACTTCCTCCTTTTACAGTGTTACACAGGCTATTTATACTTACAAGTGTGATTTCTTTTTTTTGCAGGCATGTAAAGGTGTTTTTTCCACATTTGGTCAATATTTATCTTTTTGGGATTTGTTGGGGCATTAATATATGTACATTATTTATTCTAGTAAGTTTATTTATTTATTTATTTATTTGGGGTTTTACGTCGGTTTCAACACTGTACAGGTCATATCACGACAGGTAGTTAGAAGGCCAGAGGAAACCAGTACATATATTTCGTCAGGGTTCTGTACTGTAAACTGCCGACCAACGGCAAGCAACTACCAGCTTTCCCACTTAAGGAAGTGCCGGGAACCGAAACCCAGCCTCAGAGGTGGGAGGCGAGAGTGTTACCAATCTGCCACCGCGGCCCCTTTATTCTAGTAAGATGTAGTCACCAGATATTATTGTGATCATCACGTATTGTCTTCTGAACCACAGAATATCTGGCAATCTGTATACATCATCCAGTGCTTGCCATTTATTCTCTTCTGATGACTGGATCAGCTCATAATCACACCATCTGGTACTTGTTTATCATCACAGAATAACTTGTCACATAATAACTGAGTATCGCCATGTTATCTGGTGACTACAAGACAATAATTAAGTAATTAAGTTGTGATCACCAATCAACTTGTGATCATGACTTGTTACATGCCAAAGTCAGAAAGCACTTCCAGAATGCAAACCTCTGCCAAGAAAGCCGAGTATCTGAATATCTCTGTAGTGTAATTCCACTCAAAAACTGCTTTCTATTTAAACACACATAATTGGGCAGCTAGACTGTGAACATTTTAACCACAAACCCCAAATAATGGGAAATTGGAAGGTTGAAAATTTGTAACTTTTTTTTTTGTATCCAGAGTAAAATCTAGATCTTTCCCAAAATAGCTTCTTCCTATGGTCAGACTCTTCCCACATAGAAAATTCTAATAGTGGCTCCATAGATTTATCATTTATTATTGTCAAAAAATTGAATGTATGGAGACAGTGCATAACAAATGGTGTACATGAACAGACACACTTAATCTCTTATCAAAACAACAGAAAACAGGAGGCGTCAGAATGGAATAATATTTAAAAACTTGTGGTTTCTGAACACTTGAGTATATTACAAAAGGTGATAAAAGTACTACAGGATTATAAAGGAATTACAAGAGATTCATGTTAGCCTTTCTCAGACACATATATACTGAGAAATTCTGTAACTTCGGTTTGTTATTTACAAATCCCATGAATGTGTTGCATATTTGTTATAAGTTAGATATTGTACAAAGAAGTCAGTTTCTATTCATTTGATGTTCTTAACAGAAAGTTTCTACTATGTGGAAACCCTGGTTAAATAGAAGCATTGTTCCAGTCTTACACTTAATGGAGCCAAACTCTAGGTATTAAGCTTACCAATACATTTTGCTAGTGAATCACTTTTGCTTTTGCTAAATATAAATAAATAAATACAAATAAATATGTGCCAGAAAAGACTATGTTTTACCAGACAATTTCTAAGCTTTTAGTACCGAGTGTTTCAAAGATCTGACCACCCTTTCCCCAATGCACTCAAGTCGTCAGTAGAGAACAATGCTATCTTTTACACGTTCCAGACTTAAAGGTCCCACAATTCAATCTCCCTTTTCTATTTCATTTGTTTACAAGACGTTTCACTGGGTCAGTAATTGCTAAACAAATTTCAACAAACCTAACACTCCATTCACACATTTCTGGTGACATGTACCATGACATTGTAGCAATGCTTGGAAAGGTCTGTTTAAAATATAAGACAATGTACCATATGCTTTAAACTCATGAGGGAGATAACTCTGGATGTATTTTAACTGCTAAAAATGGCATCAGAGATGCCCGTACCCCACAGCCTGGGGAAATAGTTTTCAACACCATGAGATATAGAAGTAGTGAAACAGTACAAAGATCGGTATACTTTCAGAGCAGTGTCTAAAACAGTGTATATAAAGGTCCAGATCATGTTTAGTAGAGAAAATAACATCTAAGAGAAAGAAAATGTATGTAAAGATAAATTATTAAAACAAGACAATTGAATAGCAAGATGACAGCATTAATCAGTGAACTAAAAATTATTATGCTGTAAAAGTTATTACTTGGAGAATAGCTGTCAATAGAAATTTAATAACACAATTATATAAAAGTACATATAATAATAAGTTGCAGCAATCCATATATCTTTGCCATAAGAGAGCTATGTCTCTCAAATATGGCAGGTGAAAACACTTTGGCAGAGCCAAAATTAAAGGTCACACCATGATGCACACCTACACCCCCCATCATGTCCCAACCAAGTGTCAACTTTCTACACCTTACAGAATCCAAGAAATAGCCCAGACAAACTCATGGTCACTACTACAAGGTCAAAGGTCAAATCAAGATCACACCACAATGTTGCACACCTACAACCCCCAAGAGATGTCCAAACCAAGTAACAACATCCTATACCTTATGGTTTCCGAGATATAGTCCGGGCAAAATTTTATAGCTCAAGGTAACTACGGCAAGGTCAAAGGTCAAATCAAGGTCACACCATAACGTTACACACCCACAACCTCTAACCAATGTTCCCACCAAGTAACAACTTCCTACAACTTACGGTTTCCGAGATACAGCCCGGACACAAGATTTTACAGGTCAAGGTCAATATAGCACGATCAGAGGTCAAATCAAGGTCACACTATGACTTTGCACACCTACACCCCTTAACCAATGTCCCTACCAAGTATCAGCTTCCCACAACCTACGGTTTTTGAGATACAGCCCGGACAAACTTTTCCCACCGCCCAACCGCCCGGACCCCCGCCCGCCCATCCAGACACCATGGGTGAAAACAATGCCCCAACAGCCCTTAAGGGCTGTGGCCTGAAAACTAACTCATCACAACGTCACTGGTTTTGATCAAACAAGGTTTGAGGTTTCAATACATCCTAATACTTTAGTCATCTATTATCAGTATGGTGTCTATATTTAGCCACCATAAAATTTACATTCTTTGACACTGTAATATTTTAATCTACAGTGTGACAAAATTATGACAAAATATGAAAATCTTCATCCATGCAAGTGTATGATTTCATCTAACCAGAGAAAAAACATGTCAAAAGTATATCAGACAACTAACCATAGGCAGTGTGAACTCACCATAAACAAATCCCATTTTCTTAATACCTTTTATGATCACACTGTCCCTTTTAAGAACCGGGCTGATTTTTATGCCACCCAATATACAGAAAAGAAGTCCGCCATTACTTTCAATTGTAGAATTAATCTTCAAAAAACTTTGATATTAACAGATGAAAGGGGGCCGATTGTATAGCTTTTCAATGGATAACTCTTGCTGTCTTTGTAGTGCGATTTGATAAGTGTTGGATATGATACAGAAGGAGTGTTTACTCTAAAGCTTGTCCAAACACTTCTACTTACAGACACTGGGTAATAACGCCAACTGTCAGCTGTAAATTACTGCCGCAAAAATATAAACAGCGTTTTCCTTGTTTCTTTAAAAGTTTTTGGAAAGAAGAGAAATAGCTACAGGGACATAGTAGGTAATGCATGGAACAGAAGTCTCAAAAGTTACATCTGTTAATAAGAGCACTCGCTGAGTGCAAACCTAAGCCCTTAAATTTTAAATACTAGGTTTTATTGGCTGTAATAAAATCACAAAAAGTATTATTTTTGCATTTCTTTCTGAAAATAAATGAACCTTAAGTAACTAGGCAACTGAACATGTCAGATAAGGAATATTAAGATGTTAAAAGAAGGTTTATAAAATAGGAGTGGTGATTCTTTGCAATACAGGAAGAATCTTTAATTTTGTAAAAATGAAATAGAGTTCATAAAAATGAACATCCAGATATTAGAGGTTCTGGTGTGAATAAGTTTTGAATGTAATTTTCGACATAATCCACAAGGCCTGTTGGTTTTCATGCAACTTTTTAATTTTGAGACAGAAAACAAATTGAGATACTGTGAATGGAATGGCTTTTGGATTTGGACACATGCAAACATTTCAAAACAGTTTTAAAATACAAAAAAATATCACTGTTACACATTGCAGTATTTCACAATGAAACAAGAATTCAGTCCATTATCCATAAATAAATTAACATATTCTACAACTTCACAAACATACAAACACACAGACAAACATGACAACATAGTCTCTAGCATTTAGCAAAAGTCATCATACATTATTTTTCCTGGCTAGAGAGTCTGTAAGTTATTTCTCTACTGACGGCAATTCACATAAATATCCCATAATAGTTCCCACTGACAGCCGACCTTTTCAATCAGCAGATAAAAGCGTCATCTTAAATGTGAATAGCGGAGCGTCTGTACTCCTCACAACATGACTTAGCCTTTCTTAAGAGACTTCTAAGCTAATGCTTCCAAATACACGATACTCCTCGCAACATGACCTAGCCTTTCTCATCAAACTTCTAAGTTTATGCTTCTATATACACAATCTGTGAAGGCGTGTTCTTATATGTGCATAATCACTTCTATAAAGAGTCTGCATAGTTTTTCTGAGAAAAAAATAAAAATTCTAAACTCACATGAGACTCTCATTGATTAAAAGTTTTTTTTGTTGAATTAAATAATGTGATAAAATCAGAATATTTAGTTTATTCAAATTCTTTTTTTTCTTTGAGTGTCTTGTAAAGGCTAACTCTGGTACAGTCATGAAATGTAATTAAGTGAGTGACATAAATTCAGTGTTATGTGATGAACTTACTGACCCAGTGTGTGTTTAGTTATTTCTCAGCTATAATCTCACTGGTCAGTGTTGTGTACAGGCAAACAGTGGCCTGACAACAAGGCGTAAATAACAGCCTGCCACAAGTAACATACAGTGGCCTGGCAATAAGGCGTAAATAACAGCCTGCCACAAGTAACATACAGTGGCCTGGCAATAAGGCGTAAATAACAGCCTGCCACAACTAACATACAGTGGCCTGACAATAAGGCGTAAATAACAGCCTGCCACAAGTAACATACAGTGGCCTGGCAATAAGGCGTAAATAACAGCCTGCCACAAGTAATATACAGTGGCCTGGCAATAAGGCGTAAATAACAGCCTGCCACAAGTAACATACAGTAGCCTAGCAATAAGGCGTAAATAACAGCCTGCCACAAGTAACATACAGTGGCCTGGCAATAAGGCGTAAATAACAGCCTGCCATAAGTAACATACAGTGGCCTGGCAATAAGGCGTAAATAACAGCCTGCCACAAGTAACATACAGTGGCCTGGCAATAAGGCGTAAATAACAGCCTGCCACAACTAACATACAGTGGCCTGGCAATAAGGCGTAAATAACAGCCTGCCACAAGTAACATACAGTGGCCTGGCAATAAGGCGTAAATAACAGCCTGCCACAAGTAACATACAGTGGCCTGGCAATAAGGCGTAAATAACAGCCTGCCACAAGTAACATACAGTGGCCTGGCAATAAGGCGTAAATAACAGCCTGCCACAAGTAACATACAGTGGCCTGGCAATAAGGCGTAAATAACAGCCTGCCACAAGTAACATACAGTGGCCTGGCAATAAGGCGTAAATAACAGCCTGCCACAAGTAACATACAGTGGCCTGGCAATAAGGCGTAAATAACAGCCTGCCACAAGTAACATACAGTGGCCTGGCAATAAGGCGTAAATAACAGCCTGCCACAAGTAACATACAGTGGCCTGACAATAAGGCGTAAATAACAGCCTGCCACAAGTAACATACAGTGGCCTGGCAATAAGGCGTAAATAACAGCCTGCCACAAGTAACATACAGTAGCCTGGCAATAAGGCGTAAATAACAGCCTGCCACAAGTAACATACAGTGGCCTGGCAATAAGGCGTAAATAACAGCCTGCCACAAGTAACATACAGTGGCCTGGCAATAAGGCGTAAATAACAGCCTGCCACAAGTAACATACAGTGGCCTGGCAATAAGGCGTAAATAACAGCCTGCCACAAGTAACATACAGTGGCCTGGCAATAAGGCGTAAATAACAGCCTGCCACAAGTAACATACAGTAGCCTGGCAATAAGGCGTAAATAACAGCCTGCCACAAGTAACATACAGTGGCCTGACAATAAGGCGTAAATAACAGCCTGCCACAAGTAACATACAGTGGCCTGGCAATAAGGCGTAAATAACAGCCTGCCACAAGTAACATACAGTAGCCTGGCAATAAGGCGTAAATAACAGCCTGCCACAAGTAACATACAGTAGCCTGGCAATAAGGCGTAAATAACAGCCTGCCACAAGTAACATACAGTAGCCTGGCAATAAGGCGTAAATAACAGCCTGCCACAAGTAACATACAGTAGCCTGGCAATAAGGCGTAAATAACAGCCTGCCACAAGTAACATACAGTAGCCTGGCAATAAGGCGTAAATAACAGCCTGCCACAAGTAACATACAGTAGCCTGGCAATAAGGCGTAAATAACAGCCTGCCACAAGTAACATACAGTAGCCTGGCAATAAGGCGTAAATAACAGCCTGCCACAAGTAACATACAGTAGCCTGGCAATAAGGCGTAAATAACAGCCTGCCACAAGTAACATACAGTAGCCTGGCAATAAGGCGTAAATAACAGCCTGCCACAAGTAACATACAGTAGCCTGGCAGTGACACGAAAGCAGCAGCCCTGCAACAGGTCGCAAAAGGTAGCCTGGCAAGAAGGCTCAAACACTAGCCTGGCAACAAGGTGTAAACAATAGCCTGGCAAGAAGGCTCAAACACTAGCCTGGCAACAAGGTGTAAACAATAGCCTGGCAAGAAGGCTCAAACACTAGCCTGGCAACAAGGTGTAAACAATAGCCAGACAAGAAGGCTCAAACAGTAGCCTGGCAACAAGGTGTAAACAATAGCCAGACAACAAGGCTCAAACAGTAGCCTGGCAACAAGGTGTAAACAATAGCCAGACAACAAGGCTCAAACAGTAGCCTCGCAACAAGGTGTAAACAATAGCTAGACAAGAAGGCTCAAACAGTAGCCTCGCAACAAGGTGTAAACAATAGCCAGACAACAAGGCTCAAACAGTAGCCTGGCAACAAGGTGTAAACAATAGCCAGACAAGAAGGCTCAAACAGTAGCCTGGCAACAAGGTGTAAACAATAGCCAGACAACAAGGCTCAAACAGTAGCCTCGCAACAAGGTGTAAACAATAGCTAGACAAGAAGGCTCAAACAGTAGCCTCGCAACAAGGTATAAACAATAGCCAGACAACAAGGCTCAAACAGTAGCCTGGGAACAAGGTGTAAACAGTAACCTGGCAACAAGTACAAACAGTAGTGGTTAAGATTTCTATTTCTGTGTGAAATGTGATACACGAATGTGTCTTTTGTCTTTCCTATTGTGATCAATGCAAATGTATCCGTATCAGTGCATGCATTCACTGAATGGTGATGACAGATGAATGATTGTAGTGTCTTCGCTTTTTGAGTAAAAAAATCCCACAGAAGTAGAATGAACCAAGTACCTTGGCAATGACTGGGTTAAAACCCATCACCACACAGGTGTGAGGCAAGTGATGACTTGGTCGTCACTCACCGACTGCAGTTTCCTGTTCCGACTGGAAGTTGAATGTTCAACTTTTTGTGTTAAAAGGAAAGTTTCCGCAAGTCCCAGGTACTGACAACAGGAATATATGAGAGGATATGACAGTTATCAGAACGCATTAACACTTACAGCTATCAAGGTTGTCAGGAAATGGAAAAATAGGGGCCCGGGATTCACTGACTAATGGAAAAGTGCTGAAGTAGGATACAAATAGAATATGTATACATAAAAGAGTTGAAGAAAAATACGTATTCTATTTTCAGAACCAAATTCTACATTTGCAATAAATATATTAAAAATTTGTTCAAAGTACACAATATTTCAACAGAGAATAAACAGTTTTGTCCCTAAAACAGTGAGTCTCACATATCTCATTCTGGCCGTTTATATTTTATAGGTTTTTTGTATCAGTTCATTTTGTTCTGTAAATTGCTTGTTTTTCCATTTAACTTTTTACTGCTCTTGTGAGTTATGTTCCAATTTTGTAAATTTCAATTGATGGAAAAACATAATTGTTTTCTGAGGACTGAATCAAAAATTTCCCTGAAATTCTTTTCAGTAACTGAAATCTCAAGCTCCATTAATATTACTTTGCAAAAAGACTTAATCAATCCAAATAAAGTTATAGTGTCCAGTAAGTGGGACACTCTAAACATGTAATTGCCTTCATATAGAGGTAGATACAGGAGAGATGGCATTACATTACATTACATTACAGGCTTCACAGAACATTCTGAATTAAGAAATCCTGTCACCATTGGCTGTGACATAAAAACTTGCCACTTCAAACCTGCAAAGTTTTGCACATACAAATTGTATATTGTATTGATGAATGTTTGTGGATTCTTTTTTAACATTTTGGTAATATGTAGTTTTCCAAGATATGGTTTAGTGTACATTATGTTGAGAACATCAACAGAGCCTTCAACTTGAGTCAGAGAGCCACAGATGAACCGTTAAGTGTTATCTTGGCTGAACTGCAGAATCCCCCTGACAGAAGTAGAAATATGGAAATTTTGTGCAAAATAAAACTAATTAATATTTATGTATATGAAGTCTTGAATATAAATTACAATCACCAAGGAACACTCATGCACTACATTTGGTCGACAAGGTCGACAAAGTCGACAATATAAATTAGGTTGACAAGCTTTCATATTTTTTAATATTTACAGCATTTTGTCGACTTTGTCGACCTGTCGACCATAAACTGATATACATATGTATATAATTTGGTGTGTGTGTAAAACTTTCAGAAATTTGTGAACTTTGTCGACCTGTCGACTAGTTATTGATATATATGTATATATATATATATACATATGTGTGTGTGTGTGTATCTGTTTGTCCACTTTGTCGACCTTGGAGATCAGGGATTCATTGGAAATTATGTTGTCGACCCTGTCGACCATGTCTACCCTATTTATTTCAAAATATTACTGAATTAGCATAATTTTAAGAATTATTATTTATCTTTTCCTATAAACTTCCTAATTATCATATTTTCACTTCCGTCAGGGGGATTCTACAGTCGCGCCGTTATCTTAACTGACTAAACAAATATGTGTACTTCACAGGATGAAAAAAGTCCTCCAAAGCCAGCTCACCCATCCCATTTGATATGCGCACAGACTGGCCCTCTTCCAAGTGACCAAACCAGCGAAAAAACCATCCAAATCGGTTCAGAAACAAGGAAGTTCTAGTCATTTTAAGTGGTTGACCATTGTGTGTGCAATTTATGACAAAAACTGGACAGTTATAATTATAATAATACATAAGGAATTAGTATTTGTAAAGCATCATATTGAGGTAGTGACATACTGCAAGGCACTAATGTCCAAAAAAGGGATCGTCTGATTACCAGGAAGATTCCGTGTCTGACAGGGGGGCACACTATATATGGAGTCTGAATAGAGAAGTCTTTGACTGTTGTCCAAACCGTGTGAGACTATCTTGACTTCTTATTGTATTCTTCAAAATAGTCACCAAACACTCGGTCATATTGTATTGTTTGTTGTACACGGAGACAATATAACTCTTATCAGTTCTCACTTCATTGTTGCACTGTATCGTGTTATTAGTGACTGCTGGCCTGAAGGATGTGATACTGACTTCCACTTTAACAGGAATCCTCCTTCACAAGGTTCTATTTAAAGGAGCTATATCTAAAACAGTAGAAGTTCTATATTTGAATCTTTTGTTATCAAAATTATTCAATTGTAGGAACTGTTACACCTGTCCCCAACTTGTATTGCACACTAGTGTCAAACTATAACACATCTTCTATTTTCCAAACCTTCTATTATCTGATCACAATCTCACTCTCCTGTCATGTTCAGATTATTGAAGGTTTATTTGGCATTCTTCCACAAAACACTTATGTTATTATCATCCATTTATACTAGATCCATCAATATTGCATTTTGACTGTGATATAATCCTTCCTCTCACCCTGACAAAGTGTTTTCTGGAGCATATTTTCGCTATGATGCAGGGATACTACCGTTTAAAAGCACACATGTCTATTATTTTGATCACGATCCAAATTTGTGCGAAAGCTGATAGGATTTTTTTCCCTGTGAAATTCTTTTCTTCCTTTCTATGAGCGCTGTTGGAAATACTGCCTGCACGATTACTTTTAACTTGCAGCCATTTTTTTGAGGGGGAGGGGGGAGGGGGGGGGATAAATGTAATGAAAAGGTTATTTGCCTGGAAAAAGTATCCGAGTTTTGGGAAATGAGCAAAATAAAAAAAAAATGCTAAAACCCAAGAAGAGCTGGGATTTTAGTTGGAAACCTTATTTATTCTGAACACGAAATAGTGTAGTAATGGAAACCATTTAAAACTACGCGCGTTTTGCATGTTCAGAAGTACAGTTCATAAAACAGCCAAATGTAGCCACATTAAAACGTGCCTAATGTTTTTCAAATTGCAGATAAATCTAAAAATGACCCCATTGCAATGTAATCGGCTTTAAATTCTGAGTTTAGGCATAAAATCAGTAGTATTTTTTATACTTTAAACAGGGAAAGGGGGGTCAAAATACCAGCAATACTTGCCCAAAGTTTTCTCTTAAATCTATCCTTACTAATTAGTGTTTTCTGATGAAATCAGCCTTTTTAATCAAATCTGATACTGAGAATATTAAGAAGGAAATAATTATACATAAACACTGTAAAACACTCCATTTCTGCCCTCTTTTAGAATTTTTCTTTGGTCTTCAGTTACTGCACATTACTTTCTATCCAATATAACGGTCTTTTAAGATTTTTTTTCTTGACATTGTACTAACACAAAATTTAAATAAAACACAAATTTCCTAATGTTCTCAAATACCCTTTAAACTTCTTATCACTTTTTTAATTGCTTAGATGAGGATTTTATTGTCGAACATATTTTGCTGACAACTCCGTAGGCATCTGGATTTGCTGATTCTTGCAGCTAGCACCTCTAAATAAATTTGATATCATCTTTAAACACTAGTCAAAGTGTTTATCTATCCCTACAAGAAGACCAAAGTCTGTAAACATTCAGAAAGTTTTTACAAGTTTTGAAATATGCTGCAAAGTGGCCGACACAAATCTGTCGTAAACCTGAATAAAAAATTTTAAAAATGCACAATTCTGTGCCCTTGTTTAGCACGTAAATATCCATTCAGACATACCAGTGTGAACCAAACCTCAATAAATCCACAGCATGTCAACTCTCAAGCAATTCACACCAACTGAAATACATAACTGTCTTTTTACATCCAGACAGGAAATACAAACTCATTGCAAGTGGGAGTTGAGTACACTATGTAATATAGATCTAAGCCTCATCAATATTTTCCCCTAACCCCCCCCCCTCCCCTTTCTCTCTTACCTTTCTAAACTTGAACTGACTCCAGGAGAACTTGCAATCTTCTGGTGACTTGGGTTGACCTTGAAACAGCTTCAGTTTTTCCATGACCTTGGCCCCAGAGCCTCTCTTCTGACCCCAGGGGATCTGTGAGGTGGAGAAGCGGGACGCAGTGTTCTGATTGGCTGGAATGTTCTCACTGTCGGTCTGGACACGTCCTGTCACAGATTCTGAGATGGGTAACATAGTCACAGGATCCCTGCCATAACAGATATAAAAGAATGTTAAGAAAGAGCTCAACAATATTTTTGTGTATATAATGGTTGATGGAGGATTTCACTCTGACACAGATGATATGTCCAACACCCAGTTGTAACTTAAAGGACTTTCAAACAGGATAAAAACAAGTTTTGACATACTTTATAAGTGGATATTTTGACAAGACCTTAATTGTAGCTATTTTATCTAATGTTATCTGTTAACCAGAAGTAAAAAGTAGTCACATATTGGACTTTCCTAACATTTACAACTTTAACCTTTTCCCACCCAAAGTGTTTGCAAGCTTGCACAAAATTTATCCTACTTATAATTTGTACATTCAAGTCTTCACCAAATATCACTACAAAATTCTGCTATTGAAGCATCGTCACCTCACCTGGTCTTTTTAGACTGTTCACTATGACTCTTGTCAGACTGGTTCCTGTTCTGGTAACTCTTTGACTCTCCATCTACCTGGCTATCAATCTCTGCAGCTAATTGCTCACATCCCGATTCCTTGTCACCTGACCTCGCATCATCGCTGCTAACTCTTGGTCGATTTCTTGACACCAGAGTCCCATTTTGCAGTTCAAACACAGGGATTTGACTATTAGAAGAACCCCTAGAAGATATGTTTCTGTCAGTCTGATTTGTGTGGTATCTGGGACTGGAATTCTGTGATGGTTGGTTTGTTCGTCTGGTTTTCAGGTATTTCTCATGACTCTGCTGCCTGCTTATGCCTGACTGGTGCATTATGGGATAGCTTGCACTCTCTGAAGCTGCTGCTCTTTGCTGAGATTCCTGTTTTTGAGCATTATTACTTTGAGGATCATTGGGGTCAGATTCAAATACCTCATTGGGTGGAGTGACTTCCATGAACAGCTTGGTGGCTATTTCGAGGTCAGAACTTCCACTGGACAACCTAGGTGGAATGTTTAAAGACTTAGGTCTGTCTGTCTGTTTGTTTTCTGTATTTTCCTTATCTGGATCGCTAATGTCACCTGAATCGTTACATTCCCTGGGTGGATTCTGAGCTTTGTCATGTCTGAAATAAGTATCACAGTTACTCTCACGACCTGACCTAGTTTCTTCAATCACCTGACCCAATTTTCTCTGTCCTTTGTTTTTATTGGAGGCAGGAACCGTTTGTTTCACCAATGGGGTGTCTTCCTGACTTTTACTGCGAGGTTTATCAGTTTTCTCTTTGTGTTTCAGCAGTCTGTCTCTGTAGTCTAAGAGTCCAGCAGAGAATCTCCTGCATCCAGAATTATCCCCAGAATTTCCATTGTTACAAATAACTTTCTCTGACGTTTCCCCTCTATTAACAGGGGAATCTTTGTTGTCAGTGGGTGATAATTGAGTGTTCACAGGCGACACATTGTGGCTGTATTTTACAGCTAAATATTGCTGTTGAGCACCTGTCTTTGCTCTGGTATTTGAGTCGTGGTTTGTGGGGGGAGGAGGGGGGATGGATGATAAATCTGCCTTCCTGGGAATGCATTGATCACCATGGCGACTGTGAAAGAGCTGCCGTCTTCTTTCATTGAGGAAAGTTACACCCGATTCAAACAAAGCACTTTTTGCTTTTACGCTGGAATTGTTGGGATGGGTTTGTTTATTGAGGATGGGCTGGGAGGGAGATGCATTGCTGTGTACAGGACTGGTTTTTCTCTGAACATTATGGTCGGAATCTGAGATCCACTCCCCTTGAGTGTTACTGGCTAAGTCATCAACACACTTCCTGTTTTCATTCACTTCTCTATCTGTCAACACCTCTGCAGGTTTTGGGATTTGCTCATTACATGCGGCAGTAAGCCGATTGCTTCTTAATTCTGTGGAGCAATTATCTGCACTGTGTCGATCATTACAATCCTTTCTGCACTTCTCTAATTGACCTGGGGTCAAGTTGTCTGGCCTGCCTAAGTCCCTCTGTAAAGCCACTCCTGCCTTTTGGCTATAATTAATACCCTCAATGTGCAGATTTCCATCGACTTTGCTCACGCCCATCAATACATCCTCACTTTTATCCCCTCCCCATTCACACCTGAGACTAGAAGCTGCTGGATGGTTTGAGATATGAGCCATAGAGTGAGAATTCTCTGCACTCTCACACTCACAGCTCACTGGAGACTGGTCTGAGTTGTTCTGTAATTCACCTTTTTCAGCAGACTGGCTATGCTTCTGAGCACTGCCACTCCACTTAGGATCCATCTGTACAAGGACAACATCTATCTTATTATTATCACCCCTGGCCTCCTTTTCTTGGCTCCCAGGAGACTTATCCAAATTCTCAATGGTGTCATTCACAATTTCATAACATGGCTGGGTGACCTTACTCCCAGTATTAAGGGCTGATAAGGCCGCTTGAGTTGGACTGTAGATCTTATTATCATCTGGCATTGTCCCTGAGCCAGACAGTTTGGAGTTTGGAAGACAAGATCCCTGGCTTAATGAGCTTAAAGTGTTTTTACCTTGCTGCAGCAATAAAGCAGTGGTGTTTCGGCAGTCGTCCAGCACATTTTCCTCCGAAGGGCTTTTACTCATTGAGTGTAAAGCCAGTGCAAAATCTGAGCCAGAAAAATTAAGGCGCTTTCTCATTGAGCCCGAGTCAAAGTTATGGTCACTGAAGTCATCGTATTCACAGAGAAGGTACTCCATACTGTCACTGGTGTCCCGTACTCTGCTGAACAGTTCTGCACTTTCCAGCAAGTCCTCTATAGAACTCATGTCTTTGTTGGGTGCCAGTAAACTGTTGTCATAAGTTGTATCCCATTCCAAGAACTTGATGGCATCTGTTGCCAAAGTGCTCTCTGAACTACTTCTCGACCCACTGAGTTTTGACTTTCTCACTTCAACCCTTTTTAAGTCAGTTTTTGTTTGTTTATACTTCTTGTCAAATGACCGATGTTCTATTGTTGCTATGGAGACCTTGCTTTCCTCATCATTACTACCACTGTTGGTTTCACTGCAGCATTCTCGCACTGTTTTCATGGTAACCACGGACTCTGTGCTCATCCCGTTAATTGAATCTGTATCACTACATGATGAAGAAGATATACTGCCAGTATCCTCCTGAGAGAGATGCTGACCTGGTTGTTCCATTGTCACACAATCTTCACCTTTGGCTTGACCTTCATTGTCTGAAGCTGGATCACAGGCAGTGGAGCTTGATCCTTGGGATTTCCAAGAGTCATAGCCACTTTCACTGAGTTTCAGACTGTTTAGCATGTTTTCTCCATTCTGCTGCTGTTGTTGCATAGTGGAGCCAAGGCTGAGCCTTTGATTGGGGCTCAAGGTGGGGTCAAGGACAGTGGGGCAGAAGAGAGTGCCACTTGTGAAAGAGGGCTCTCCGAGGTAAGAGTCCTCGATGTACTGGTCTTTTACTTCAAAAGGTTCATTAGGGGAAATGCTGCCAGGTTTCCTGGCCTTCCTTTTTGGGGAGAAGGGTTCTGCTGGAAATGTCATGTACCTCCCACTGTTCTGGTCATTAAGCACAAAGTAGCTGTCATACTGTTGTTGCTGAAAGCTCGCCTTCTGGTTATCACAGAAACGCGGGTGTTTGTTATCAAAGGTTTCCCTCGGTAGCTTGTCTGGTTGCAATGCTACATCCACCTCCTTAAGGGTAGGATTGTCTGGTAGGGTTTCACATTTTGGGGAAATATCAGTGGGCTCATTAATCCCCTCACTTTCATCAGATAAGTTGTCGGTGTGACTGAGAACCACACGCTTCAGTGGCTCTGTATTCTGTAAACAGGAAGTAGATGGCACCACTTCTAAAACCCCACTGGAATAATTACCAACCACTGATGTTACAGAGCTCGTAAAAGAACTGGGGTCCTTTGCATTGACAAAACTCTCACTATTACTGGCATTATTACCACTAGCACTGTGGATCTTGTACTTGCCCAGTTTACTCAAGGCTTTCTTACACATTAGTTTATCCGGTAGCCTCATCTGTGGCTTATGGTTTCCTGTCTTCTGGGAGATGCTCTTTGTCACATCGCTGTCATGTCTAATCCAGCCTCCCGTTTCTGGCCTGTCATCTGCCATTTTACTCGACCTTGAGGCCTGTTCTGGAGCCACCAGATTCCCGCCTCGGCGTCCCCGAAATCTGGCTCTTGCTTGCACTCCATTAGCAGCATTTGACAACCCTTCAGAACTGTTGTTCTCCTTGAGTGATGCTTGTTCTGGCTCTGTAGCTATCTGCTGAGCATTGGTAGTTATGGGGTGATGGTGGGGCCTTAAGCTTGGGTGGCTGTCTGAGGACACAGAGTCTGTGATTGTATTTTCTGCAAGAGTGAGGGGTTCTTGCTGCAGAGTGTTTTTGGTTTTTGCTTCACTTTGTGAGGGATTTGTATTGCCAGTCTCATTATAACTTTTACCCATTATATTCTGTGTCTGAAATGGATTTACATTCTCCTGGCTTTCACATTTACTATTATCTTTATTCTGTGTCTTCATTTCATCTGTACTTCTTGTTTTACCACAGCATACATTCATTTCATTGGGTTTACTTTCATTAAAAGTCTCAGATTTGTCGCCTTTATATTCAATGTCCTCTATGTCTCTCTCACCCGTATCATTTCCATTTCTGGATACTTGATCTTGTTGACTTTCATTCCAGTGGCTTTTATTACTAGTCAGAGACCTGTTGCTGCTGTATACATTCATTTCTGCAGCCTCTGTTTCATTAGCTTTACCACGGCAGTCTTTTGTCGCTTCATTTTCCTTGTCTCCAGTCTGAGTAATAATATCGCCATCTGGCCTCATGTAACTCCTTCCATTCCCTGACTTATTAAAGTGTCCCAGAGTCTGATTAGCCTGCCCCTCTCTCTGGATGCAAACTGGCTCCGCTATGCCGGCTACTGGTCCCCCCATATCACCATTACTGTCACAGTTAATAGAAAAAGCCCCTAAACTACTTGTTCCATTAATTGAGGCAATTTGCTGAGGCAAGCATTGACAATTCCTTGCAGGATCATGCTCAGCAAGCTGGCACCTCGGTAATGTGAGCTGAGCTTCCAGGGGAAATAACGCTGTCTCTGGCAGGGTCCCTTCTGACCTCACAGCCTCCTTTAACTGGCTACTCGATGGACAGTTTCTTACACTCATCGGGTGTGCAGAAGATCCACAGAGACTTGATCCAGAAGTCATGGAGCCGGCGTATTGACTGGCAGGTGTTTGCTGGGACTTAGATACATGGCCGGGTGTGATAACTGGACTGTGATTTATAGTGGCCTCATCTCTGCAGGGATTTGACATGGTTAAAGTGTTTTCTGGGCTGGAATAAACCCTTGATAACTTGCTTGTGGACTTAACACAATCTGCTTTCAATTCAATCGACTGTATTTGTTGGCCGTCTGGGGAGGGCATTTCTCTCATTGATACTACTTCATCTGTGTGTCTCTTCATGTCACACTCTTTATTCTGATCAGAGTCTGTAATTGACTTACTGCAACCATTTTCAAGATGGACTGATAAACTTCCCTTTGTAGCAGAATGACCTCTATGCAAGGTCACGTCTGGTGATCTATTTTTTCTGAGAGATGCGTAAGGTTTGACTAGATAAGGGTGCACCAGGTTTTGTGGTTTTAACAGAGAACCTGTAGTTTTTGACTTGGCATCTTTTAACAAGCTTTCTGCCTCGCCAATTAAAGGTGCCTGTGTGTTAGTGACTGTCACTCGATCCTCATCAACTGAAAGCTGTCCTTTTTTCTGGGCCATTCCATACCTATTTAGATGGGCTTTTAGTGGAGTTTCATTTCCTAATTCTGCTCTATTATTACTAACTGTCTCGTTTCCCCCGCTGCTGTCTTGATGCTGTCTATTTACGACGGTGTGGTTTTCCTCTATTAAGCTCGAGTTATGGCTAGATGAAGCCACTTCATCTCTACTCAGGCCTGGCTCCCTCTGTATATTACCCAGCCATTTAGTGGCCATTTCTTGGGTTATGCTATCTTTAGGAAGATGCATCACTGTTTTATCACTGTCACAAACCCCAGTAACTGAATCCCCTCCTTCATTTCTGGGACAGTTGCCATCTTCTTGCAATAAGATTCCAGAAAACAGATTGGCCAGATCAGATCCCCCACTCAAATTGGACTCCATTGGACTGTCTTTACTGGTAAATTGAGGATCACTTGTGTGTATATCTGATACTGTAGCACTGATGGTCACATGATCACAGTGTGGAACATTTGTACCCCCATCAATCACTCTCTGTGTCCTTGTTTGGGAGCTTAAGAGACTAGTCTTCCCATCTCCAGTTACATCATCATCAGAGCTTTCCATATGATCCTCACATTTATCTGCCTCACAACTGCAGGCATTTTCTGTAACCCCTTCTTCCCCTGATGTAGATGGACAGGAGTTTCCACTTTCATCAAGCCCAGGCTTAGAACCAATGATATGATTTGAAGCTTTAGCTGTCATCTTTTCTGCACTAGGTGACCTGCCCTGTGCCACTAGCCTTGGATCTGATGTCTCTGCCATTTCCCTAGCACTCTCTTTCCTCTGGCCTGCAGTAATTACAGCTTCTGTCATTTCACAAGTCACTGACATTACTATTTCTTCTTCTCTCTGAAGACTTTGAGTCTCTGTTGCTTTTTCACTAGTGTTTGTCATTGTTGTAGTTTTAGTATTCCCCATTCTAGCGTAGGCTGCAGTGTCCTCCATTGTTTCTGTAGTATTGCAACTATTTTGATTGTGTGCAAGGTCACCCTTAATCTTTCTTTCAGAGCTGTTAATATCAGTGGGACTATTTCTGCTGTGTTGCTGAATATCGCTTATTTCACCCACAGTTTTATTAAGGCTATTGTCCTTGCTCTCCTTGTTATAAGTATTGCTGGCCTTACACATCCCAGTACTGGGTTTAGTGTTCACCTTAGTTTTATTACCTGCCTGAGTTGGAGAAGATTTCGCTATTTTCATTGGTCCACTTTGCTCTTTGTTGATGTGACACTCCCTCCCAACGATTGGCTTCATCAGCTTGGATGACTTTGGTGCACGCAATTTGCTGGACGTTTCTGTAGGTTTCTTTGGTGAAATCCCTGTGTTATTTAACTCACAGACACTGGTGGGAGTGAGGTCCCCTTTCACACTGGACTTACTGCTGGTGTTGCTTTCAGAAGAATTGCTTCGTGAAAAACTCAATGGAGTCATTTTGCTACTGCTGCTTTCTTCTGAAGGTCTGTTCGGGCCTGTTTGTGGATTTCGTCCTGTAGACGAACTCCGAAGCTTATTTTTCACAAAGACCTCTTCCTTTCTAAGCATATCACTATCTTTTCTTGCAGACTGCTTCTGCTCCCTAGCATCACTGACAATATTTGGTCCCAGTTTTGTCTTTATTACAGGCTTTTTCAACTGTGAGCCTTTATTCTGTGAGGGACTCGGAGAAGCTAAGCTTGTATTTGTCCGGGAAGTCAGCTTTGTCTCCCGGCTTCTCTCACGACTGTTTGCTCTGACTGCAATACCACTGATACTAGAGGAAGACACATTACTCTCAGAACTGGTGGAAGAAGACATCTTTTTGCTGACTTTTGGACTGTTTCCTCTGAAACCAAATCCTTTAGTCGTTGGAATCCCTGATAAGGAACCCCTACGCTCAGAAACATTTGTTTCCGGCTTTTTGGGAGCCTCTTTTTGACAATCCCTTGTTGATTTAGATGCTTTTGATTTATCACAATTTGACTGAGTATCATGTTTGTCTTTAGACAACAAATTGTCACTCACTGTACAAACAAGATGGTCACTACCTATTGCTTTTGATGTCGGCTCCAAAGAAGAAGCTGTATTATTGCTATGGCAACCCTCATTTTGGGACATATTGCTTTTAATATTGCTAATATTGTTCCTGAGATCACATATTTCTTCACTGGGGAGAGAGCACACATTATCACCTACAGCATTGCTTACAACTGTCTTTGCACTGGGATCGTTAACACCAGAAGATTTTGGACTAGGGAGGTCATATTCAAAAGTATCGCTAGAAATGCTGTCTATTGATAACTGACTGCTGTAAGGACTAGAAGGCAGACTGGACATAGGGTCACATGATGAGATACTACTGTATGATGCGGCCCTCTTGTGGGATTTCCCAGCACTATTTCTGAGAACTCTCCTGGTAAACATGACCAAGCTATCATCTGACTCTGTCATAGACTTGGATGGGGTTTTACACATTTGGAATGTCTGGCCTGTTGTTGACCCAACAGGAGACTGGCAAGTTTCTGTGTTCAAAGCTACTTCCTCTTCAACATTAGACCCTGAGTGGTGACCTTGGTTTTCCTGTTTACTCGGTAACCCCACCACGATATTTGGATCAGTACCACTGGACGCTTGGCATATGTCTCCCTTTGTACTCTTTCTGTGCAGAGGAATCCCCGATGCCTCAGCTTTCTGTGTTTTTCCTTTAGAATGGCTAGCATTACTACGGCAGCCAGCTTTCAGCTTAGAGGCACCAGTCGGTGTTTTGGTACTTTTCACGCTACCACCCTCACTTGATTTGAGTTCTTTACCGGTAATCTGTGTAGATTTTACAGATGAATTCACCTCCTTGTTGTGAGGGAAGCCCCCTAAATTCTGTCTCTGACCGAGGTTTGTGGGGTTAATCTCGCCCTTCTTTGTAGTCCCAGGTAATGGCTTGCTACTGTTCCCCATTTCTTTGAGGTGGGATTTCAATGCCGATTTTCCACTCGAATGCTCTGTTTTTACACCCCCTCCTTGCCTATTAACCCCCACACTTGAGGGGGGCCTGAGTTTACTGATTACATTGCTTTTACCATTGCCTTTATTGTTTGATGTTGTCTCTGTCTTGTCAAACAAGCCATCAGATTTACTTTTTGTCTCATTAAAATGACACACTTCGCTACTCCTTACTTCTGCAGTAATACTGCCCTGGGGGACACATACCTCATGTGACCCTTGTGGTGACAAGTTCACTGTGGTTTTTTGGGTTGACTTCAATAACATATTCACATCTTCAACATCTACATGATCAGCACTCAGCTCAGTCTTCTCTGGTAAAAGCCCTGTTCCATCATTCTGACTCTTTCTTTGTTCTGTATCACCATGATCCCTACTTTCTCTAGCTTTGGTGGAAGACATTTTTGTCACTACATATTCTGAGAGAGATGAAATGCTGCCACTAGAGGATGGTGTGACAGTTTCTGTCATATCCCTAGCCTCTTCTACCCTACTTCTGATCTGGTTACTATCACATGTCTGTTTTTCCCACAATGCACTCTGATGTCCCTCGGTTTGAAGGTTGAATGTTGTTGTTTTAACTGGATTTTTTCTCTCTCCCTTTATACAAGGAGAGGTCACCTGACCCCCGAAAGAAGATGCCCTTTCTTTGTTCACTTGCTCACTGAATGACTCTGTAATAAGACCATTACTCGGGTTTATAGTCTCTTCAAAACTGCCCCCATTTTCCCCTCCACTACACTGAGAGTTAGTATCTCCACTATTGGGTATGCTTACATCATCTGGAGGCTGCTTTGTAACATTTGCCGCTTCATCTGGAATAATGCTACTTTGATGGCCGACCCCTCGATCAGAGGTTAGAAGTCCTTGCGTACAATCCCTGCCTGTGTTATGATTAGATCCGACCCTTTCCACCAGGGAATGGATGGAATTCGCACACGTCATTGTTTGCAAACTGTCATACTGGCTGCAACTCCCAGAATTCCTTGCGACTGACTGCTTTGTTGTTGAATTTGGCTCGGAAGGGTATCGCTTTCTCTGACTTAATGAACACTGACTCTCCTGACTCCAGTTTTCCTGAAGCTCCCTCTTCTCAGGGATTCTGAAAGAAAATGGCAAAAATGTGAAAGTAAAAATATCAAAACTTATAAAGGCCTATTATTGGGTATTTTTTAGTTCTGTAAACAAGTGATTAGTGGTGCATTATCTCCTAGTACAATGTATAGAAACATGGTGAGGGAGGCTGTATTAATGGAATGCTGTTTTTGCATCCTGTTTTCTCTGTAAATACCCGACCTTTAGGGTCTGTGGAGCAGACCACTACATACTAGAGGGGGAGATACAGTTCCTCTTCTCCTTGATTTTAATAGAAAGTTACACCAGTAACTGATCCCAGATCACTGGGAAACTTGCAATAACAGTTAAACGATAATTGTTACGGATGCTTTACAAAGGCCAATTTTTGTGGAAATCAAAATATCATCATTCCATTGATGAGGCAAGCATTATAGAAAACCTACGCCCTGGATAGAAATAGTTTCTGCCGTGACTTGTGTAAACAAATGTGAAAAACTACAGAAACACACAAATATTTTGGGGTTTTCACATAGCTTCTTTGGTTCAGTTCTAGAAAAGAAAGCTTTAGGGTCCCTGGAGAAAAATTATGATTTTATCCTTTCATCAGTATTTAAATTGAAATAATTGCAAGTTGTATAAGCTGAACATCAAGTGTCAAAGGGACTTAGTTCCAGTTATGGCTAACTTCCACTTACAGCAACAATCCTACTGCATCTTCTGATGTTTGGATCTAGTTCCACTTAAACTTATACTTCAACTTACACCAGTTCTGCTGATACAGAGTTCACTGTCCTCAAACTCCCATTTGATGACAATAGAGGCCACGATGGCACAGTGGTACCACACTCGCCTCCCACCTCTGAGGTCAGTTATTCAAACCCCGAACCCTATGTTTGAAAGGTGGAAGTTTCTTACCGATGGTTGGCAGGTTACAGTACAGAACCTTGACCAACTGTATGTACTGGTTTCCTCTGCCCATAAAACTACTAATCATGATATGACCTGTACAGTGTTGAAAGCAAAGTTAAAACATAAATAAACTTAACCCTTTCGCTACCATGTATGTCGACTAGCAGTCGACATCAATGTGTATAACAAAGGACCATGTCTGTCGACCAAAGATCGACAGCAATAATATATATTTCTTCTTTCCCTTCAGTGTACTGTTATACGTTTTCTTTGGTGTATCAGTATTAAACCAATTTGTAAAGTATTTTATATGAAAGTTATGCTATATTTTTCAAAAAAATTCACCATTTCACCTATTTTAACTGGTTTTTGTAGATATTGCCGTATTTACCGCATATAGCTGCATATTGTTTATTCGTGGTTATTTTTATTTGGGGAATTCCCACGAATTTTCCCATTCGACTTTCATCAATTCCTAATGAAACATACCGAAAAATACCGCAAATAAAGTGTATAAGGTAGGGAGTTATTATTTTACTTCATTTGCGTTTCCGACGTGATATGACGTCATATGACTACAGTCCCAGGGAATAATGTTCCTTCAGTAGCGAAAGGGTTAAACCATTTCATGTCAAACTTTTTAAACAACCTTTGCTTGCCAGTTCTTCAGACTTTTACAGCAGTTAATCTCTGTGACACTAACAGAATTAAAAATATGAAGTCTATAATCTCTCCTATTCAAATTATTTTGTCTGTTTTCACAGGAAATTAAATGACATTATCAAAATCTGGGGTGTAATATTGCTACAACTGAGAATTTTATCAAAGATAGCAACAGTACTCCTAATCTTGTAAACTGTGAATATATCAACAGTATGAAATACAAGGAGTCATTACCCTGACAAGATTTTTTTTCAGCCCTATTTTCCATTTTTATTTATATGAATCACTACACCCCTCTTAATAAAGCCTATTTGCACATTGTCTAAACAATTGATAAATCAACCGCAAAACACGCTTGCTTGTTGTCTGTGAATTTATTGGCATATATCTGTGTGTACAGTTCATGAAATTAGCGTACTTGACAATTCCCCCCCCCCCCCCCCACCTTGCCACCCTCAAGGCAAATTTATCCAATGCACTTATGGGATGAATTTTTATTCTTAATAAACTAACAACAAACATCATGCCCTAGTTTCACTAAAACATTGACATTTTTTCATCTTTTAGGTGCACATAATGCAATATGTTAGATTTGTCACGAATTTTGCAAGAATTGTATTCAGAAGAACTTTTAAAAACATTTTGTAAAATAACATTAAGATGTTAAAAACATTAAAACCAATGTTTTTTTCTGTTTATGTCAAAGCGTATGTGGGATAAACAAGTTTCTTTACCAAACATACCCTTGAATCCTTTCTTATACCGATGATTTTATTTTCTGCACAATTTTCTTTCATCCAAACAAAATGAACACCTTTCTATAGTATTTCACAATTAGAAGTTATGCAGCTCCTTTACATCCAACAGAAACACTTCACATAGAGAACCTTTTTACTGTATGTTTTGCAATAGACACTGAACAGATTCAGCTGGTGGGTAAATCATTTGGCTGTGTGGATAACGATATTGTATGTAAAAATATTTCAAAATCGGCTTATATCAGGGGTAATATTGTCTAATAGACCAAATCACGCACACCAAAACATTTTTGTTCTAGCATATCCCCAACTGCTAAGAGAAATTGAAATTTACCAAAACAAAACATGACAGTTTTAATCAAAAATACAGTGAAAACTGTAATAACATGAGATAAAAGTGCACAATTTCTTCAGACTGAGGCTTCATTTCAAATATTTGCAGTGTAAGTTTACAATTTTACTTAAAATGGCGATACTGACATACATCTATATGAATCAATATTGGCAACACAAATATCGATGAATGATGGACACACTACATTCAGCTATACTTCAAAGTGTCTCTTACACAAATGGACGAGTGGAGCCGGGTTCACAAAATGGAGTTTTCAGATAATACAGAATAGGGTTATGGATCATTAACTGTGTTTGGATAAAATGATCCATGTAATGAAGGTTCTGTTAAATCAGGGGCCGGATTCATGAAAGGTCTCAAGTCTTAGCCAAATCTCAGCTGAGATTTTTCTCAAATCTGAGATTTTTGGCTCAGCTGAGTTTGTGCTTAAGTTGAGATTCACGAAAGGAATCTCAGCTGAGACCAAAATCTCAGCCAAATTCTGAGTCTGGACCAATCAAAACTGATGTAACATTTTGTTGAGATTAGTGGAAAGTATACACGTTTATATTTTACCACTCCACCATATATAATCACATTTTAGAATATTTTCAAATCAAGCAAAATGTTGTCTTTTTACTATAATTTGTACTGACATTCAAAAGAACTGATTATAACAGCAAAACAAGCCACTCATTGTAAATTTGTAATGTAAATGTTTACTGTTGTTTTTGTACAAACTCTTAATATATATTCATATTTTGTGTTACAAGTTAAATAATATGTCATACTTCACTATTTTCATTTCGTTTTATGACTTTTTATTACAAATACTCTATTTTGTGAAAACTTAAGTCACCCCCTAGGCAGTCTTAGATTTGAGACCAAATCTGAGAAAAATCTTAGCCTGAGATCTTTTGTGAATCCCAGCTGAGCAAAAGGTCTCAAGTCTGAGAAAAATCTAAGAAAAATCTTAGATTTGAGACCAAAATCTCAGATTTGAGACTTGAGACCTTTCGTGAATCCGGCCCCAGGCTCAAGCTCTTTACCATAATTCGCCATTTATTCAAGGACAATTTTGACACATTATGTTATGCTTCACAAAATTTTGTTAAACTGGATTTAACTTGTAAAATAAAGGTCTCACTGAATTACGTGAAGGTTAACCGGCGAAACTTTTGCCACTGCAGTTCATAAATCCAAAGACATAACATGTTGTAAGCAACACTATCTCAAATAATAACACACCGGCTTACAAATGTCTTGGTTCTTCAAATTCATGAGCCTCATGTGCCTGAACTATCAACAGCAGCTTAAAACAGACAAGATAACCTTAAAATTCTTACCCAGAATTCGGTAGTTCCTCAGGATTCAGTTTTTCATATCTCGAACTGCTGGATCTCTTTGATTTCTGGGGCTTAGCATCACCCTTCTTATTGCCATGGTAACTTTCTTCCTCACGGATGGTTGTCATGCTGTCATCGAGGATGTTTGACTGATAGGAGTGGACTGAACTCAGTGACCCCGTGGGAGAGGGGGTACTCCTGTAACCAAGGGACACCAAATTAAGGATACTTATAAAAACCATGCCAGACAGGTTAGTGAGATTGAGGAAGTCAAAAATGAAAACCTTCTATTACAGTTTGTTTTTGCATCAATAGGAAAAGTCCCCAACTGGCTTTCTGGAGGGAGGGGGGATATGTTACCACGTTGTTCATGGTTGACCCACATTTGTGCAATATTCAAACTGAGCTGTGATCCCTGCTTCGATTTTGACAAAATTTTAAAAATATGGACAAGTTCATACATGCTGGTGATTTTTAAAGATTTTGGTCTCCTGACCTTCTCTGCCCTGCTAGTCCGTGTCAGAATTATATCACAGACAAACGAATGGAGAAGTGTGAACTGCGTATATGACAGATATTTAATCAAGCAGCTGAAATGTATTTCTCACAGTAATTTGTAAAACAAAAATTTCATGACAGCTTTCGCTGTGGTAATTGCAATCACTTTTTCAATGCATTGCGACTAAGTCATGACAGAATGATCTGTAAATGGAGAAAATCTGTGCAGGATGTTAGGTAAACCTTAATCAACTTTAAACCAAACAAATTTATGACAGTTTTCAAAAGTCTTTTCCACATACTAGGTCAGAAGAACAAAGGATGCCTCAGTAATTGAAAGAGATATTTATTCAGGAACAAAAGGTAAATGCTACAAATAACATAAACCTTGGTGTACCATAACAGTATATTTCTGAAATATACACAGAATCCAGAAAATAGGAGTTTCATGTAATTTTGTTTTTCAGATTTATCCTGTAAAATATGCCATTCTTTAACAAGTAGGTCAGTACACAGTTACAGCCCCAGGGCCTCAATATCCCTTCAGCGGCCAGGTGACTGATTAACTTGGGCAATCACTTAGCTCTTACCTGTGGTCGTTGGTCTAAATCTCACCAATAGCAAAGGGAGAGATAAAAGTAACAATATACAGAGGATCTGTGTTTGTGTGATCTTAACCCTAGGCAGGGATATAATAAATCCACAATTTTAACATCAACATCTGTAATGCATAGACTATATTCTTACCTGTCCATCGCCATGGCAGCGTAGTTGGGACTCTTGGGGTCAGACCAGCGTCTTTGGGCCTTTGCTCGCATCTCTGCCATGCGTATCCCACAACTAGGAGATGGAAAGCTGTGCTTACGTCCAAATAAGGGCGACTGGGTTGCTAAGGGTCTCTCGCCCCCAGAGGGGCTGCTATAGAGTGCGTAAAAGCCCTGCATCACAGTCCGTGGTGAATTCTGCCTTGCAGAAACAGCTGGTGTTGCAGCACTTGAAAGTATCGGGGTATAAGGAGGTGAAACTTCTGTACTTTGGTCCTGTTTTGAGCTGTAAATCCCTCTGCAGTATTTCTGTTGGAACTGATGAGACTGTAATTCTTTTTCTGACAGATACTTGGGGTGAATTTCAGTGTTGTAGATGTATCCATACGAAGGCGCCCTTTCTCCCGATACTGTGCCGATGGTATCGTCCTTTTCTTTGTATTGTGATATCACCGGTGAGTATTCATAAGGCAGATGTGCACTATCGTGGTATTCACCCGTAACAGGAACTTGATCATACATCCTGTCTCCATTTTTCTCATTGTACCTAGCAACCATTTCTTGTATGGTTACACATCTGTTGCTATGGTACTGAGATGGAGGCTTATTGCTGGAATCAACACTTTCATTATTGCCACTGTAACTTAATATATCTGCAGATTCCTGGTTTGTAGGTTTACCGGTATTGTAAGTGAAATGCGTAAATTTTCTTGGGGAACTATAATAACCCGGGGCGATGCCTGGAGGAGGTATAACAATATCCAAAGGGGAACCGGGTGGCGTAGACTCTTCCTGTACATTATTACAACAACTTCTCAGAGCCACAACTTGATCACTTGTGGCATTTATTCTCAGCCCCTCCCCCTTAAAGCCTTGATTGACAGCTGCCATAAGTCTATGACTATTGCACACTGGTTCATAAGTATGTCTGCCACTAGATTCAGTTTTCACTCCGTCAGAGGCTATCTGATCACTTTCTCTGGATATCTCCACACCTTGTGGTCTAGTCTGAACACCTGATTTTTTCTGATAACAAAAATTATCCACACTTTGCACACTTTCTGATATTTTTGCACTCTCGTTGGTCAATGTGTTTTGTCTGTTTGAATTTGAGTACTGAGTGATAAGTGGCTCATAATCTTCCCACCTGGAACTTGCATTGGAGTTGAACCATGCACTACCAGATTGGGATCCACTTATTTGACCGCCTTCGGCCTGACCAGAACTTGCTCTTTGTGCAAACCCTTCTGCACTTATACTGTGTTTGTACAGCCCTAATCTGGGCATGTGTGACCTTGTGGTAGACCTTGGCGACTGGTTGCTGTGGGTTCTGGCAAGTGGTTGGCTGGTTGAGAAGTTAGTAGAGTGACTAGAAGAGGTAGATGTGGTAGTAGATGGATACGAAGTCTTGCGGGGTGAGGTAGGCGCCATATTATCACTTGGCGTTTGATGATAACAGTAGGCACTGCTATGCGGCGGCACTGGAGGCGGGGGTAGTGGACCTCGGTCATACATGCCCGGGGTTCGAGCCTGTGAAAATTTTTCCTGAGTTGATCTCTGAGGATTGTTGATGATCTCTTGGTCCAACACAAGCTGATGATGTTGAGTGTGATGATGATGTTTATTGCTGTAAACCCCGGACATGATCAAGTCAATATCCTCATAATCGTGATGAGGTGAGGAGTCTGGATCCGATGGGGACTTACTGCCAACGTTTTCGTTTTCTGGCATGCGCCTCCCAGTGATATCATATTCGTAGTATTTCCTAAACTGATCCAGATAGGAAGAGGTGACCATGTGACTTGGAGGCCCACTGTTACCAATGGCAACCACTGGTGATGAGGTCATTTGACCAGGGCTGGTCATGTGATCTTGTTTAGTACACACACTGAATTCTCCACCATGATCATGATGACCATATCTTGTATGACCATCGCACAATGCTTCATTATCTTTTGAAGAGCAATCTACCTGAGGTTGAACTGGGGACTGTTGAAGCAAACCTTCAGGGCCAGTGGTTCTGGGGCATCTGCCCACTCTACCTGCATCTACATCCCTGGAAGATTCAGCAAATTGTCTGGCTTCATTCTGTGTATATGTAGTTATTTTACTGATTGGTGAAACTCCTGAGGATTGGAAACTGCCTTGGTGTTTGTAGGCTGATTGACTACTGACATCACTTTTTGTATGACCGGTCTGCACCTTCTCATCTTCTCTACCTTTACTGTTGTGTCGTCTTCTCAGCCCCCCAAACTTCCCGAACCCGCCATCGTTATGACCATCATCCCTGGCCTCTGGTGTAGAATTCAAGACTTGCGGTTTGTAAGTCCACTTCTTTGCTGGTTGGTCGCAAGGTGTAGCCACTCCAAATTTACCGCCGTCAATATTTTCCAATGGTTTACTTTTGGTGTCAGACTTTTTGTCACTCTTTCCCAGCTTACTTCCTTTGTTCCCAATGATGACACCCTGCCAACCTTGACCTTTCTCATGTTTTTTACTATTGCCGCTGCTTAGTCCAGTTTGATTCGAGGTGTCGCTGTTTTTAGCATGTTTAGAGCTTGTGTTGCTGTTATTTCCTTTAGTCTTTTTGCGGAACAAAGGCAAACGTGACTTCTCCATGGCTATTATCAGAGGTTACCACGGCAACAAATGACATCATCTCAAGCTGTTTCACCTGCAAAGATACAGAGATCCATTTTGACATAAATTTTGACATAAATTTTTATTTTATTACACCAAAGTTATCAATGATTCTACAAAGAAGTTATTCAATATGAATGTACTTAACAGAAACAATTTATGTGTGTTTAATAAATAAACCAGTCAGGATTATAAAAACAACATTAGACTTTTAATTGAAGCTCAATTTTGATTGGTTTTATGCAGATCTTGTGACAATATAATGCACTATCACCCCTTAAAAACACCCTCAAGGTGAGTTAGTTGCTTGTTTGTCCAATTACAGTGGTAATTCTGACTTATTATTGATAACCAAAGCATCCTCAATGGCTTACTGGTTGAGAAGCTCATGAAGTGTTGGAATTGATTTAGGCTTATGGTTCACAACACAAACAGAAATATTTCATCCTTTCATTTCAAAATTAGTGCAAGTAACATACAGACCCATAGCAAATATGTTTATAAACAAATAGCCCACATTTTAACATTAGTCACAATTGCTTTGTGTTTATTTAAATACAAATACGAAAGACAACTTTCAGCTTACAGCTCTATCCGCAGAATGTGCTTAAAGCTTGCCCCTGTCCTACAAAACCTCTCACAAACCCTAATGCTACACTGCTCTACTGTAACTTCTTATATTATCACTCGCTCTAACTCCTCTTTACCTCCCCCCCCCACTCATGCCAACTTGACTTGCCTGTCTCTGTAAGCTTGTCACATTTCATGTTCTACACAGGATTTAGTATTCCCCATATTCCGTTACCGAGAATGCTGATATTTTTTGTATTCCATTCAATAGCTGTAACAGACTTGGTGGATGGAGACTGAACACCGAATTTATCAAATCATCGCTATGAATAGAAATCCAATAACACAAGGACTATGTTTGAACTCAATACCCACAATGCAATGTGTTTGTGTGACCCTCTGTTTCCATGTAGGTGACTGTTAATCTGCATATGGTGAACACGATTGTGTACGTCTATTATATCACTAGAAAGTACTCATAGAGTTTTCAAAATTCAGGATTTTTTTATATTCAGATTTTTCCCAAAATTTAACCAATTCTTTCTTTTGCCAGGCCATAGTCACATAAAAATCCATGAAGATCTGCTCACTACTTTTGGAGAAATGTGAATCAGAAAGCCAAAGTCCTTGAAAATACAATGAAAATGGGATTTTTTTTAATCCACAATATAAAATCCAATGAGTCTACCATCGTTGTACATCCTGTAGGCAGGCGTTCAGCTTGGAAACAGCAGCAGAAGCATTCTTGTGAGATAGATGGACATACAGTTGGGTGTCGTCTGCATAGAAGTGAAATTTTGTATCTGGATGGAGGCCGATGATTTTGCTTATTGGAGTTGTATTGAGTGAGAATCAAAATAGACCCAGCACAGATCCTTGGCGGACTCCATAGATGAGTTTGCAGTTCAGACAGTGTAGAACCTATCTTAATGACCTGACAATGATTACTCAGGTAGGAGACCAAACACTTTAGGACAGTTCTGCCAAGACCAAACCAGGATTTGAGGTATCCAAGAACAGCCTTGTGAGATCAATAGTGTCAAAAGCTGCTGGCTATTCATACAACACCAGAGCAGTGGGTTCACCTCAAGCCAGAGAGAGTTGGACCTCATTTTTATTGACAGTAAAGTAGTTTCAGTAAGATGACCCTGTTTGTAAGCAGATTGATGAGGACTGTCCAGCTTTTTTCTATTGATAGATGATCTGGATATTTCCCAAAATGTAATTAATGTTTCCTGTGGTCAGACCCCACCCAAATGAAAATTTCACAAAGATCTGTTTGTTACTTTTGGAGTTATAGTAAACACATAAATAAATAAAGTTATAGTAAACACATAAATAAATAAAAAAAAAAATTTTCATGCTTTTTGAATATGTACTCCAAATTGGGGGGGGGGTGGGGTGTCATTTTGGAAATTGTACCACAAAATTGCCCATCTGGGTACACAAAGATTGTGTACTGCAAGTTGTCACTAGCAAAACATGTGCATGGAAACACACCATTATGCCGTGCATTGCACTGGTAAAGAAATTACAAACTCCTCCCTCGGAAAAAGAAATATGAAGGTGGAGGGAAAAAAACGTGTTTTATCTTTTTGCACTGGGTATTTTCCAAATTTTATAAGAGCTGGTAAAAATACTCAGGTTCTATATTTAGACTGAGCAAAAAAACATCCACTGTTTTTATACATATAATACAGATCTGTACACACTGGAATATAAAAACTAACGGCATATTACTTGGGTAAGTTGATTATTAGAAGTCAGCAATGAGCTCTGAATACTCCGCTTTCTCTGCAATTCATGAGCCATAATAGTGATCGGTGAAAACAGTCGTTCTGATGTGTGGGGCACGAAATATAAAGGAAATCATTATTTGGTGAAACGAATCAATTAACTGAGTGGATTGAAGGCCAGTATTTTATGATGAGATCACAGCATTAGGTTGATCAACTCAATGATGTATTAGAGGACCTGGGAAATGAAAAAAAAGTTCAAGTTAAACCTTAAACAGTGACTTTAAGATAGCAGTGTGGCTTCTAGCTATCTAAAATTCTATTTAAATATGTTTTGTCAAAACTCAAGGAAATTTCAGAAATCGGGGGTTTACACATAGAAACAATTACTGCCTATCTTACAGCAGTTTTCATTTACTTTTAACAGACTCTTAATTTATGAGAGTCAAAAGTAATATTTTATCTGTCAATCAAAAATCTCATGCAGTTTTCAAACTTAGTTTTAATAACAGAGCTTACGTCAAAACTTAGTTTGTGACTGTTAGTGAATGTCTTAGTCTCAAGTCCTAAATCTGAGAATAAAACTCAGATTTGAGACTTGAGACTATCATACCTGATAAAAACCCAAACATTTTTACATTCTGAAGCTAAATGAATTATACAACAAATCATTCTTGAATTCTAACATTCGAATTCTTTGTTTTACATGCATATTACCACTGTTTATTCATGTACACATTTAGTTGATGTTCCTTCAAAATATATGATTTATTTACACGATTATTTGACTAAACTCGTCAGATATAATATTGAAATATTCATGAGTTAAAGGTTAGCTGTGTTTCAAACTAAAACAACCAGAAATTCTAGGCTAATTGTTGACAGCACATCATGCTGTGTAGGAAATTCTAATTAATTATTTAATCATTTATTTGCTGTCCTGAAATAAGTGTATGTACTCAAACTCATTATACCTGCACAGGAAGCCAAAAGTGTCATACTATACTGGTCTACTACATTAGCTCAATTTTAATTTGGATACTATTTATATCAAATATACTCAACATAACCTTGTAAAATCTAAATTACAAGGGAGACTTGAGAAAATTGTTAGGTGGCAACGATTTTGTTAAGATAGAATGTTCAACAAAAAAGGTATAACTTGACAGTAATAAAATATTGTTAGTATTGTAACAATCATAAGGTTGAAGCTAATGAATCATTATAACAACTTAAATACAGTAAATTAGAACCTTTATACACAGAAACACATGTATACTATTTACATAAGCCCAAAAACACCTGAATACACGGTTTAATACATACATAAAATTTCATAAAACACAAGGTACAGTTTGACATTATTTGCAAACTCTCGTGACCCTTTTATTGACTTTGTACGCTGATATATAAATATCGGGAGCTTGTACAATGCAGTACCAGGAACCATGTGACCAAACATTGCAAATACCCCTATCAGATTGGCTCCGCTTTTATTGTTGTCCAACAAATATGGACTTAATGAAACATAAAGAGGAATTGATTACAAGTATCGTTTTGATTTACTCAAGCGTAAAAGGTTTACGTACTAAAGTCCTCCTCTCACACAAAAACATTGCTTCTTGGGGTGAACAGCGTTTTTTTCTATTTTATAGTCCCCGATGTGAAGATCATTTTCATTGTGTGAATTTTGATGATTCTCATCCAAGCCCCCTCCCCCCCCCCCCCCCCCCCCCACACACACACACACACACCACCCCTGTGAATTTGAGGTGAAGCTTTTACATTATTTCTACAGTAAAACCCTATGCAAAGATGGGCTTTAAGAGGAAAGAAAAATACTTCTAATAAGCAAGATTTCCAATTAACAGCGTAAATATCAAAGACAACTCCTCTCAGAACCAGTAACTGAATTCCACTTTAAAGGGGATTCCACTTAAACTGTTTTCAGATTATTTGAATCAAATAACCCACTGTGTATACTCTGAAGCTTTCCTCTTGGTATACTTACAGTTTCACTGAATAGAATTTCATGACTTTTTTGCAATGTCAGAAAACTAGAATATACTTTGCCGGGCCTTATTACCGATAGTTTGTCCAAACCTTCAAATAGACCTGAAATACACTACTTTTTAAAGACACTAGTTCCCATTTCACAAGAATTCAATTTTAGACATTTTTTGTATTGTTTTTTACAACCTGGGTGATACTGTGCCAGGTTTTCTGTATTTCACACATCTTGTCATGGGTTGGAACCTGAGACCACAGAAGTGAGAGGCTGAGAGCTAAGCTATCCCTTCTCGGACATCAGTGCCTTAAAGGATGTTTTCCTCAATTTTGTGTTTATACATTCTTAATACTGCTACTACTACTATTGCTACTATTACTACTTCAAGTAGAACTGTGTTCAAGAGAAGACCCTTTTAAGTAGACATTAATACCAGCTCCAGAGGGTCTCCTCCTCTCACAAGTACCCTGATAACTGGAATTTCTGGTTAAGTACATGTATTGCACTGTTCAATGAGATTTGACTTAAAGCTTCAGCTGCAGTACTTGTTCAGATCACACGCATATTATGTAAACTCTGTATACTCTGACAATAACTTGCCAACGTCAATAAAACTTGCTCTATTTTCAGCGAATGTCACAAAGTACAAAGTTTACACAATTTGTCATTGTCATACACCCAGTAATAAACGTCAAACAATATACTTCCTGTTATCAAAAACTACTGTCATATGTCTGCGATAACAAATGTTATAACTCCGTCATTATTTCTCATCAATCCATCAAACGTAATTACTTTCAAATATGGGCTGCCAAATGACTGATAGAGAACTCAGCAATTTCTTTAATTTCATTTACTTTGTTCTTTGTATTTTGGTCACACATGTGGGCAAGTCATTGAAGTACACGAGTTACTCAACAGACAGATATGTGCAGCATGATCAAACATTAATTATCTGTTTCATTTGTAGTTCAGTTAAAAAAACCTAGCAATTTATTTGTCAATCAAAATTGCAGCTCATTCTAAAAACCACCCATAGAGCAAAATAGTAATTTTCTGAAATTGCACTTTCAAATCCCAGTTTAATTTCACTTGATAGAATTTAGTTTTTCTATGTTGTACTTATAACAACACAATGAATTACTATAATAGTGGAGGAATTTGGTGCCGACTAGTCAGTCAACAGTCTGCACTGCAATCTACCAGATATTGACAAGCAACGAACAAGTTTCAGGAATTAAAAGAATGGCTGAGGTTCAAACCTGTCACCTCAGGGATTGTAGGCAAGTAATAATACAATACCATTAAGATCTAACAAAACTTCACCAACATTTGGCCTTTGTAAAACTGTTCAATAATTTCTTGGTCTGATTTACTTGGCAGCATAATGAAACTGGTTTACTGTAAATATAGTTAGTTGATATCCTTTTTGTTATGATTAAAAGCCTGTGACTTTATCACCAGTGACAGTTGACCCTGTGTGGCCTTTCTGGTCAATTAATAAATCTCAAGCCTATTTACTGGCCAAAATCACAAGGTGACAGTGATTAGCCTTCATTCATATGAACTGATTCTATCAAAGGAGTATCAATTACTGATGTGAAACCTATCTACACAAACCAACAATTACATTGATAAGGCAATTACTGTACAGACGTAGTATTGTCATAACTACATAATGCAAGCTTTCTACATGGCTGGTAAAACATTTCAATCCACAGTACATTGTACAGAGGGTCTGAATGTTCATATTTCTAGCCAAAGTCAGAGTTTCTGTTTTTGTTACAGGTTACAACATAACTAGAGCATCCCACTTGTTGACACGAGATGGGTTCGGGCCCAAGACCACGGAGTCGACAGCCATGTAATAGATTAAGTGCTGTGCAAGTGTGATTAGATTGGCTAAAATATCCTCAAGGAGCCCTGTTTTGTTACAGAGTATCCATTCGCTTTTAGCCTTTTTGAGGCTTTTCTCAGCTAATTCATTAATTATTCCATTGTCTCCACTAATTTGTTAATTCTCTGTGCCAGTAAACTGATGTTAGGTGTGTGCTATTTATAGAGTAGTTGACATAAACAATGGTTGGCATTTCATCTCTTGTGGGTGTCCGTTCAGAAAGTGATAACTCTGAACTGTTAATGTAAGAAATCCCGAGGATACTCCAACCCACCAACAAGGTCGTCACCTTGGATTATAATTACCGTAATCTCCAAACATTTTGCCCAAGTTATTGAAGGTTAGATTTCATTGTTTACTTTGAGCCCCAAAACCTTACAGGCCAACAAAGCACGGGAAATGTTTCCAAGACAAATTCTCATACACCGTAAATCAGAACATGATTATACGAGATATGATATACCACATCTATTCATGACGACGACAATATGATGCAATGCAAAGAGACTTATATATTAATCTAGATTGCGCCAACTCAATGCCAACATTTCTCCAGACAGGCCATCTCTCACACCACAGGCATTCACTGGGTAATTTTGTAACACCCATTTTGTGTGATTCACAATTATTCTAAATTATTTCTCATTTATTTTTTTTTTAATCTTTTTTGGGTCAAACCATTATTTTTTTTCATTTTTTTTGGTCACTTTTAAAAAAGTCATCTTGGTAGTCATCTTGTTCATGGGCTTCATATACAGATTAAATGTCTACTTAAAGCTTTGATTTTTGGCACATGTAAAAAAACAATTAATATAATCCCAGATGAGATTTCAGCTCTCACAATCACATAGTATGACAGCTCTAGGGCTTACAAGTGGTAAAACGTCCAAAAATTGGGTTTCTGTGGGCATTTTAGGGACCTTAAAGTGACCTTGAAATGAAAGCTACAGACTTCAAATTTCACACAGAAAGAGATTACACATAGAAAGTATATTGAATACAGTTGGAGACTTGTCAGACTCACCATTTCCAAGTTACAGGGCAAAACATTTGAAAATGTTGGAAAAGGGTCACTTGGATGGGTGTTTTGGATGATCATACACAGGTTAAATGTCTATTTAAAGCCTGGACTTTTGGCCCATGTGAAGAGAACATATTAAAATATTCTCAGATGAAATTTCAGCTCTATCAGTCACATAGTATGACAGCTATTGGGCTTAAAAGTGGCAAAAAGTCAATAAATTGGGTGTCTGTGGACATTTTAGAGACCTTAAGGTGACCTTAAAATACACGCTTCAAATTTTCTACAGACAGAGATTGTATGTATAAGTTATATCTAACACAGTTTGAGGCTTGTCAGACTTACTATTTCTAAGTTACATAGCAAAATATATGAAAAATGTCGAAAACCTGTCTAAATAGGGTCTGTATGGGCATCAAACACAATTTTAATGTCAACATAAAGTTTTGATTTTTGGCATATGTAAGGATAATATAGTAATGTGTTCCCAAGTAAAATCTGAGCAAGATGAGCCACATAGTTGGTGGCCCAGAGAGGTGTAACTGATCAAAGGTTAAATTTCAGACCTTAAGGTGGCCATAACTTCTTTATTATTGGGAGTTGAAGGTAATCGTAAAATAGGGTTCCTCTCCTGACCGGAATACATGTGTGTGCCAAGTTTGAATGAAATCACTTAAAGCATTTTTGAGTTATCGCGCACACAAGTCAAAACATACAGAGGCGGCAAGGTGAGAAACCAGTATATCCCCGACTTTCATTTGGGGATATAATGATTCATGAATTTTTAGTAGATGCGTAGGTATCCTCACAACACTTAGAGTACCACTTAAAATGAACACAACTCTCTTATTGCTGGCCAGTTTTAATAATGTTTTTTCATCAGTACCTTCATGTTTAAAAGGGTTTGTATCCAAACATGTAGCATTGGATTGTATTGGTGTATACAGACATACATGTGTATGTTACATTATCATGGTGTAAGAATAGAAAAATACATGTTTTATTTCTAATATATTATGTATATATGTTTTAATTCACAGAACCTCTACCAATAAACAACAGAAAATTGTGTCATTAAAAATTCTTTTATCCGTCTCAAAATTGGTTAATCTATTTCATCGGAGATGATCTGAAAATCATTCACCTGGGCAAATCTGAAAGCCCCATAAGGTATGGGAATTTAAACATTTGTCACCGAATATTTACACTCTTAACCTCCAAAAAGAATCCTGAAACTTTTGCTAATAACTACCTTCTAAGGGCACTATTTTTAGACACCTATCAATGCTCCTTAACGTGGAGTGAACAGTCTTGGGTCGAGTGGATCTCCTACACTTTGTTACGAGTTTGTCCAACACTTGAAATGTTCCGTCAAGTAGCTTTTTATCTCATTACACGATGGGTTACTTATTGCAAAGAAAATCCTTCGTTAAAGCTATTCAAATCTTGAGCATCCAACAATAACGATTACTGCAGTAAAGCTAGTACAATTTGCCCCCTCATTAATATGGCTAGAACTGTAGAAGCTGAAATTATCTGAAAAATTCTCCTATCCAAATATTCAATTTAATGAACTCATATGTGTTCTCCCAAAATGACAGTTTTACTTCAATTTAATGCTGAATCTAAGTTTCTACATGTAATGTACAGAAAAGCATACTCATGAAATGTGTAGAGGGCATTCCAAGATTGGTACGTCAGACTTGCAATCAAATTATAATTTACAAATCATTGTTAACTGTACCAAAGAGGTTATGTTATTTGCAGCGTGCATTTGTCTTTTTGTCTGTTTGTCTGCATTATAAATGGAAAAGTTTTACATCGATTTTGAGGAATTTTCATCAAATGTCAACAATGGTGTAAGGACCAAATGACAAAATTCTGGTTGTATCCAGGAATTTTCTAAAGGAGTTTGTTTATCATTGCACTCATAAGCAATATTGGATGTGTTGGACCTTGGCGGAGGCGTGCCTTCTCTGAGAGCTTTTGTTTATATATCAGCAAGGCTGTTTGGCAGATGATTTCTATGTTTATTCTTAATGCCAATTTGAGTATTGTGCCAAATTATTATGGTGCCACACTGTAAAGGCTTCTAACTCCATCTAAACACCTCAAGTAAAAGTCTGTTATGTAGAATGTCGCTTACAACAACTCAATTCTCTGGGAGGACTTTTTGCTTGGCCTTTGAAAAGACACAAAACAGACACCATCTGAATATTACAGTGGCTTACTGTAAAATCATAAAGTCACAGGCAATTTAAAATCATTGTTTTCCCTATAAAGATGTCCACTTTCTCCCCATAAGTTGTGAATATTATTGCATTTTTCCTTCGTGTTTAATGAGGGCGGCCAGATAAAAATCCCAGCAAAAAAAACCCACTTATTTCCTCGATGAATAAAACTCAAGAAAAACTCTCCCTAATATAGCAAGAGACGATGTCGACTTCCAACCAAAATGTACAAAAAATGTAAAGTCCTGTCTTATGCATGGTTCACACTTCTACAGTAGAATATCTGTGACGCAGTTTTGACACAGTTACACAGAAACAACTAAATCTATGAAAACCAATATTGTGGATCATTGTGTCCATAGCTTGATAATTTTATCACAATTTACACAGAAATTATCATAATTCTAACATGTTAGAATGTGTAAAATCAAACGATGACATCATAGTAAGTGGAGAACTAAACTTGTATGATCAAATACATTAAAAAAATTGCCATTTTTTATTTGATCATGAGCTTTTTCAATGCAAGAAAACATCTGGGAAGGCCTTTTTTTACAGATCTAAGTACATGTTGGTCAGACTTGTAAGACATTTACCCCAACGGAAATATACAGGGATATCTTATTAGAAGTGTGAACACGTCTTCAAAACGTCTCACTGGCAGCACAATTTAAAGGCTTTGATATTTGTTTGGCTTTAAGCATCGTGTTCAACACATTCAACATAACCTACATCACGGCAGGCAGTTGATGATGGAATGTATTTACTGTACAACATAACAGTACTGTGTCAATATTTGTAGAATTTTCTTAGGTTCAATCAATAACTTCCCGAACAACAAACTTTAGTTTTAAACATTAGAAAATGAGACTCTAGAAAGCATTTAGAAATCACCAACGTAGCACTAAAAATGCTATTTTTGTCCAATAAAACAAAATAGGTGATATTTAGAATATGATGACATTTATCTAAAATATCTATGGATCCTACGTTAAAACATATTTTGAACATAATTTTATGGTTTCTGTACTTTTACTTTTTCTGAAAGTGTAATCAGACGATAAAAATAAATGAAAGTTTGTTTAGTAAGTCAGGATTACGTAGTGCAAAGTATTGTACACCCACTAGCAACTACCAACGTTCTCATTTTAACACCAGAGCTGATAGTTAAAACCCAGAACCTCAAAGACAGGAGGCCAGCAATTTTTGTCGCCCACTTTCCCACTGAATCCAACCCACAGTGTTATGAGAACTACCTGTTTTCCCAGTGAATCACCAGAGTCAGAACTCCGTTATCTGAACATCTGGTATATAACTGTTGTTACCAGCAGAACCTTCATTATCCAGACTTCAGTTATCTGAACACTTGATGTTATAGACACAGTTTTACTCTCACAAAGTTCCCAAGTCACGCTGTTTTACACTAAAATATTACCACTAGTTTGTAAGCCTTTTATTATACAAAACTAAATCTCGGTCTCATCATAAGTTTGTATAATATATTTGTAATATATTTATTTTTACACCTCTAAAGGAATATTCTTTCATACCACATATAACTGCAGTAAAATTTACTTTGTTATCCACATTAATATCAACTTCATAAAACACGTTATAATCTGCATTATCCAGTTTTTTTTTTTGCACACACAATTTGTGTTGTATAGATCAACTGCTGGTATGATACGTATTAAACAGGCCACATGACTACTTATACCAATTAATTCAATTATACAAGGATCAGTTTCCTTTGGTGACAATATTTACACAAAATATGCGCCGAAAGGCTTTAGTCTCCACAGGAAGCCCAATGGAAAGGCTAAATGCATTTTATTTGTACTTATTGTTATATATATTTAAAATAAAGTCTTTATGTGAAAAAATTGATCAAAATCTCCTTTGATATTTAAGTAATCTTATAATTGACAATACCCCTTTCAAGTTAACCCTTCAGAGAAGTATCCATGGATATCCTATAGTTACTAGCAGACTTATAACAATCAGTGTCTTGTAATTAGTTCAAACAATTCTAGCACTAAAACAGCCGTCTTTATAGTGACTCCATTTAATCCACTTTCAGTCCAAAATACAAATAACATTGTCGTTAATGAGCTCGTCATTATTCTGTAGACAACAAAAACATCTCACCAGAGATATGTGAAAACATGCTGTGCTAAGTAGGGTCATCTCTCTGTAACTACCTTCATATTAAGGGATAAATATCACGAACCTGTCACCGATACAGTTGTGAATATTCATCTGTCTAAGTGGGGAGTTATTATTGGTATTTCTATAGGAGGACACAAACCAGTGTGGATTATTTTCTGACATATCATTTTCACAAGACAGGATTAGCCTTTGGCCAGGGTACCAGCTTAATGAGGTTCTAATAATGTATTAGACTTGAACAAAACTCAGAGAAAAAAATAAAAGAAATTCAATTTCTTAAACACACAGAATATGTTTATTCTTGATATTTTAACAAGTTTTTCCAACATTTGGTGTAATATTTAAATTTATATGAAATATGTTAATATAACTGAACTTTTCAAGATCTGATTCGTTTATTTTTGGTAATTTTAGCAACCAAAATAATGTACATCAAAAATAGGAAATATAGAAAATGCAATAAAAATATGAATTAAATTTTACATTTTTATAAGGTATCTCTCAAAACATAGCATATTAAACTGACTTCATCTTGGCTTCGTTCTTTGTGAAATTATGTCTTACTGCTATTTTATTGAACATTTATACAAACTGTCATAAATTCTGAGCCTCAAACAAGACTAATAACACCCCACTGTGCTCAAAAGAAGGGAAAGATGAAATATCTGCTTTTCTGCTAATAATTCCAATTAGGGATAAAAAGGCTTTAAGACATAAAACGCTTGTATTAAAAGGGCCATGCGTCTTTGATATTTTTTCTTTCTCAGATAAAACACGTTTGTTACTGAAAGCAATGGACACAACTCACAGTAAATGTGTTGTGGTATAGTTACTAGTCAGGCTAAACACTGATTCTTTAATAGTTAGATGGCGCCGTTTTACTTGTATCACTACTGCATAAAAATGTTTTATTTTCTGAACATGTATTGCAGGACAATATTTGGATAAAAGAAAGTCTATAGACCACATTATTAATATCACCTAATGAAACTCTAACTGCATGAACACAACTTTGTGGTATGTTTAAATAGTAGAGAAAGTATTTCCCACTGAACATGATTTAATTTCATTTAAGGTCTTCACACACCAAACCGATTTGCTCTACTCAGACATGAACCTTCACTACAGTGAATACAATGTGGAAACATAATCAAAATCAAACCGCAAAGTTACGATGTTGTGGTCACTTGAAATGTTGGTATGTGCTGTATGTTGACAATACCTACTAATCAGAATCATCTTCTGCAGAAGCGCGTTAGTGTGTATGAACCTTTAAACCCTATAAAGTCAGATCTCAAGCGGGCACAAAATATGTCACCTGAAGCAGGAACACTAGGTCACATTTCACTGATAAGCTTTCCGCACACCTATTCTAACATGACACGGTTGTGTCCACGAATCTCATTGGTCAATCGCCGTGGTAAAACCGAGCATAACCTCATGGCTAGTTTTACAAAGGTGGGCGATAATCCCACTTCATTTTTTAAAAGTCATATTACGAAGAATATGCACTATAAATCTTTATCAAAACAGAATAAAATATAAAATGTCATGTTAGAATCGGAATAACACACTCCTAGCACTTTCCTGAAACAAGTTTTGTCTACGAAAGTTATTATTTTTACGTTTATCATTCTCCATATAGCAACCCACCCCCTTGCACGCATATGATGGAACAGCCACTCATTTTCAGCCATTTAAACATATTTATTCAATAAAAGCTTTGCAGAACGTGAGTAATATTAATTTTAAAATATTGTCATGTTAGAAGAGAAATAGACAACTCCAACTTTACAACGATGAGCGCATTAGAATCACTCAGGGTCTGTCTTCGTGATTCAAATATCGCTCATCATTGTAAAATCTCCTATAAATCTCGCTCATCGTTGTCTATTTCTACAGTATTTACTTCTGCTTTGAAAGGAATTTCCACTAAACAGAATGTTACTTGAATCACAGGGTGGGCTAGTTATGTAAAGAAGGGTGAGAACGCTTTTAGCCACAAACATATTCGATAAATTTGACACCTGAACTATTTTAAAACAGACCTTACCCATGTACCTATTAAAATGACAACCAAACTGTCAAAATCCAGTCAAGTTGAGAGAATAGCACTTTGTTTAGACGACAGGAAGTTTATCAAATAGAACAGGGTTTTTAGGATAAAATTACAGAATTCTACATTCAGGAAAGTGGCTGATGTAAGTTATGTACTCATAACATTGAATGTTCACATGACAGAAGGCTGGATGAGAGAGTTTCTATTTGTGAACATGGTATTTTCCGCTACTGATCTTCTCTTTAATAACACATTATATTTGAACACATTTCCAAGGAAACAGAGGCCATTTAATATTCAATATTAAAACAACCTTGAATCACTTTGACACATATTCATTATGTTGTCAAATGTGGACATTAACACAAAATAATGTACACTTGTAAAAATATAATGACATGGCAAATGTGATTTGTTTTCCATGATTTTGTATGAGTAATAGATATCCCAAAAAACGCAAGATTTCACATAAAAACTCCGTTTCTTTTGCCACTTCAAATTCTCTTTGATAAAAAACTGGTGTGAAAACTGTGCCATTCTTACCTCACACAGGTGTTCAATTGATAGCTTGTGAAGAGTACAGTAATGTGTGAAAATTCACCCACATATCAATGAAATTCAATAAAATATCCAATTAAATGTACTTTTACTCAAAGCTTTCAGATTTATGACAACTTGAGTGAGTAGAGTTTCACCATCGTTACAACCACATGCTATAAACAAGCATTGAAAAGACACAAATATACATACTTTTGGACTACTTTAGGTAGCATCATTAAGTATGTGTGCAAACTCTCTGTCTTAAAATAACAAACACTTATTGATTTCCAATTAAGCGATCTGCTTTGTTTCAATAGAGTTTACAAGTGTCTTAGCACTCCCCATCAAGGCTTTATATGGTAAAATCGTTAGAGTATGGAGCTATTAATTCACTGAAGAGTCAGTTCACATCTGTCAGATATAATAAACTACATACAATTCCTCTCAATGGAATTACAGCCTTACACCTAGTCTTTCTAAGGCTGGCCTAACATAACTGAATATTTATATTATATTCTCTGTCATTATTTTCATTTGATGAGGTTTCATTTGATTTGTACTGTACTATAGACCTCAAATCTAGTTCATTATTCCAGGTATTTTTGGAAAGTTTACAGTACTGATAATGTATGGAGATATTTCTTATGAAAAAAGTGAGATTTCAGTGAAGGGTACTTGGGTTATTTGTACAAGTGTGCACAGATTATAGGCTCAAAGTGACCCACTGTATGCAGTCTGATACACTCTGTGTTATCAACAGATCAAAGTGTACAATGCTCCATACTGTATGCAAACAACTGTTATTTTCATTCACAGAATCACAACTACAGTAATTATGTTACAGGTTCACTCTGTAATGTCCCTAATCCTGGAAGTATAATTACACAACCCAGGTGTGTAACAAGATGCCTGATATGTTAACTAGCTACAGGTCATTTGATGTCAAAATACACATAAAATGGTACCCTTCATTGTGAAGGGATATTGTTTACAAATTGGCAGTAGGTGTGAAAATAATGTTATGTCCAAGGTTTAGATAGCACCATTTAATGCCAGGATCATTTGAGGTTTTTATTTGGTTTGGCTGTGGTGCTAAAAACAGGGAGACTCCAAACATTGGGCTTCTTAGCCTTGACAGAGGCTTAGATCTATAAATTAACATCAGGAAATGTATATGGATACAATAGAACTAAAGTTTTAAGAGGTTTTAGCTATTACTGATAATTATATTACATTTACTTTAATTTTATTTGGAACAAGTGTTGACTTGACATTAAAAAAATCAGTGAAACAGAGTGCAGAAAATATGTCATGTTAATTTGAACAAGACAATATTTTTAAAATTGTGTTAATCAAAAGTTGTGGAAGAATATTGATTAAAGTTCTCAAAGTGTAGCAAGAATGCACTTTTCCTTTCAAGCTTTCAACTGTTAATCAACAATTTGCAAGATTTTTAAAACCACCGAGACATAGTGAGGGGAAAACGTGAATGTCAAATCTCCAAAAATCTTAGCATTGAGAGAAAACTGGAACATGAATCTGGCCTCTGAAAGATACTGTACAGACAGATGACAAATCCTAACATGGCAGTCATTCTTTTCAGTGTTTTAGTGCATCTGTCATATTTCATACTTTACCACCACACACTCAATTGTTAAGTTCTGACCACACAGGTCTCACTTCCGATTCCTTTAAAGATATACAACACCCACAGTGGGGAGGGTGTGTTAGTAATTGGGGGTTATTTCCCTGGTATGTGTGTTTAACTACACATTTTGTCTCCTTTTCACAAGTAAATTTTTCCATAGAAACCGACTCTGGCATTTTGACGGCTTTTCTAGGTCGACTGCTTTCATGGTTTGTCATTGAATCTGTGTGAATCTCACTCTATCTGTCATTCTAGTAGCAAAGATTAAATATTTACCATAAATATTGTAAATATTGCCCAGCTTTTAAAATGCTTGATGAAATTGGTAAATGTAGCAGTATATGACACACTTGTCACTGGATAAGATATTCAGGGAACTCAAACCCATAACCTCTCACTTTAGAGGCCCACACTCTGTCAGGTGAACTCTGAGGGAAATTCCTCCCAGCCAGTACTTGTAATTTTATCTGTTGATTTTGTGTTCCTTGCACTTTGCTATGTATGACTGTGAGTTTTTTGTCCTTGTGAAATGTTACAAAGTGGTTTGGTGTGTCCAGTTGGATATTGTGCTGAATCTTGTGGTCAATGATCACTGTTTATTATTGTCATAATCCTATTGAAAATATGTGTACACAAAACACAAACTCACAGTTACAAACTCATGTATAACACATGTCACTACAATAAAGAAATAAACTAAAACTAACTCTATACTTTTTTTTTAAATTTTATTATTTGTAAGTAATACACTAACTAAACGCTTTGACTGAAAACTTTTTACAGGGGACTATTAACACAACCACATTTAATTCATTGCTATGGCAACAGACAAGCAACACCCCTTATTAAGAGATCAAGAAACATCAATCAAGATTGTGATAAAATCACAAATAGTGGTACAGGATGCATAAGTGTTGTGAAGTTTGATATATGTTGTAACCTTCTTTCAAGGACACATCAGTATTTGTTTAACCACCAAAGAATGGAAAGATAAACGATGAGATTTGTCTGTCACCTTGTCAACGTGAGACAATGTACCCTGGGACAGCAATTCATAATACAAACCATATATGGATGAGGTCCGAGGCTCTAAATTCTGCCACAGCCCTCCCAAACACATGTATAATGTATATAGACCTGATGCTAGATTCAAGAATCTTCTGAAGGCTTGAAAAATCTTTAATTTGTTTTTCAATTAAAATTTTTTTCTCAGCTGAGATTTTATTCAAGTTGCAATGAGACAAAACAATTCCTACCTGAGACAAAAATACTCCTTTGACATTTTATTTGATGAAGACTTTTTGAGATTTTGTTACACTCACTGCAATAGTATCACCCTCTTCAACTCAGTCGCAGACTTCAGTAAATGGCAAAGGAGAATATCTTGAATCTCTAAAGCAAATCTTAGATTTAAAGTAAAAAATACTCAGAATTGAGCCCTTTCATGCAACTAGCCCCTCACCTATAGCACATGTAGCATGTCATATGTCTGTGTTTGATATCTTTTCTTATTTGTAACAGTCGTTGGAATAATTTACCATGTTAACCATTCTCTGTTTGCCTTTGTTGAATACACATCTATTTAGACCAATGAAATGTCGAGATTTCCTGTCAAGATGTTGTAACAACTTTTACGATCACTTGTGCATTTTTTTGTTGACAATTCTAAATTGTCATTATACGGAAAAAACGAGACAAACAGACGTAGCAATAAAGTAACATAGGTTGTAGATTCCTTTAATTATCATTCTAAATGTCGAATAAAAGCTGTATTACAGGTTTTATAGAAATTTGTCATGTTGATAGAAAGATATAGTTATCCATGCTGAGTTCCAAGCTCTGATATCTTTATCACAACAAAAATTTAAAGAGTGTTTAAAAAGAGTTTTATCAAGTAAAATTCCCTTATAACAGGAATAAATATCAGATTGTAAAAGTGCCTTTTCCACTGGAACGTACCTGTTAATTGGAATTCCTGTGTAAGTAGAAGTATTTTGTCAGTGTCTTAAGATTCAGTACAACTGTATTCACCTCCATATATCTGTACTCAGTTGTCCATTATCCAACTACACAAACTCAATGTCCTTTTCACAAGATATCCCTTCATGACACAAATATACCCAATAAGTTGCATACTCTACGTCTTTTTATCATAAACACCATTACAACACACATACCCGATAAACTGCACAAAAAATGTATCAATTAAAACAATAACTCACACACGAATGGTCAATACTAAAGCCTATTTGTGGTGCAGACTAGTTCTTCATGTAATTGAACCAGATATTAATACACCTATTACTATCAGTATATGTATGTGTATTTATTACGTCCCACTTATCAGATGAATACACCTGTAATTCCCACTGTTTACTAAACACTTGCTTTGTGTGTACCCTGTAATTTCACTCTAGGTGCGTGTTTCCATCTTCACAAAATCATGAAGGCTACTTCCTTCATTGTTTCGAACACTGTTGCCAAGTGTTTTCTGTGCACATAAATGTGATTTGTCAAATGCCAATCAGATTTGTGAATTTCCCCCTCTTTAACAGCAAAAATATTGAATGTAAATGAGTAATGCTGTCTATACTTGGTAAACATTTATTTATTTAAAGGAGAACTTCTGCTTATTACTGTAAAGTCAACACTGAAAATTTGGAAATCCTCAATTGTGCATGGCAGTCATAAACTGTAGGTCGTAAGTTGTATGTATGAAAGCCAAGACTTAGTATCGTTTATTATCCAATTTGTTGCCTATTGTATCAGACTGACCTCATATCATGATAATATCTTAACAATACCAGATCACTTGAACAGATAAAGGGATTTGTTTCCACATAATTTCACAGACAAACCTATTACATAACAATTGTAAGGCACAAAGTTTTTGTCTGGTATTTTTTTACCTGTACACAAAACTATCTGTCATTACATGGAAATATTATCAAGCCACAGAAATACAGATGGACAGCTAATTTGAAATTACTGATAATAAGGTTTCTATTCTCAAATTATTGCAAAAAAATATTTTCACTGAAACAAGCCAAAATCTGGTTTACACCAGTTAAATGCTAATAAACTTGTTCATCATTACAGAAAAACTCAAGGTTAGCTGAAACTGTTTAAACATTTTTTAATGTTTTATGCTAACCTTACATTTTTGGAACAACAGCTTATAGTTTACTGCTCAGCTACCGAAGTTCGTCACCTGCCTCAAAAACTGTTAAGGACAGGTAATATTGATACTGAAACAAATGGAACAAATACGAATAATGATGAAGTACAACTCTACCAGGAAAGACTATTGTGAAGAGGTTTTAACGTTGTCAAAAAATGGAAGTGACGAACTTTGGTAGGTGACAAACTTGGGTAGCTGAGCAGTAACAATATGTGTTGATTACTAAGCTCCGAGTGAATGTTTATACTCTTGTATCAAGGCTAGCAGTGTCTTTTCACAAAGCTTTAAATTGCTGGTTTTTATTGGTGAATTTTCCCTTCATTGGGGAGTATTATAAGAGAATCACACACATCGCCTTTTTCTGCACCAAGCTTTTTTTTGTGACAGCTGATTTTATGACAGGGTACAATATTGTCGCAGACCTACTACACAGACCTACTCCACAGAACTACTACTGAAACCAAATTACAGGCAAAACCTGCACGTACTTGTGACATGTCTTTGTTTTGTCCATATTTCACAATTGCTAAAAATATTGCTTCGCACAATGTTTACGTCATTTTATCCTTTCAATTTTCTGTAAACATACAAAATTAACAATTGCCATTTGCAATACAGCTGAGATTGATTCAAAAGGCATTGTTTAATACTGGCTTGAATATTTATGTTTTGGCATGATGCTTGTTTCTAGTTTAAGGGCAAGCTTGAACTCAAACACTCAATAACCTCACTGCACTACAATATGGTTCTTACTGCTTCAGAAAAGATGATTTTTTTACAGTTTCTGTTATTACAGCAATAAAAATATAAAAAAGTAAATAGGCTGAAGTAGAATCAATTCTGAGGGGAGCATTTATTATTTAGATTTTGATCCCTGGGAAAATTTTATTATTAACCACAGAAAAACATGAGTACTTATTATTTCATCTCTCTCAGTGGTAGAAGTAGCATTATTTCATATTTGGCCAATTTGTAACAATATTTTATTGTGTAGTGAAAAGAGGACTTAAAATCCAGAAGCACTACGCGATCACCAATTGACAATTGTGTGTCAGTGATCAATATACAGGAAACACAGTCAAACAAAGAATTCTTACCTGTCAAATAATAAAAAGAACCCCTTTCAAACCCTTTTTGCTGTTAAAAGAAACTTCTACTCTTTATAATGTTAGTTTTTAACACATAGCTGTTCAAGCTTTATTAACCCTATTATACTTTGAAATCAGCAAACTTTACCCCAAAGTTCCTGTCAGGTTTCAGTCGAAGGACAGTTAACGAGCAATTTATCAAAAAAAAATGTCTCGCAAGTTTCACAGAAATTAATGTGAATAATGTATTAAGTGTAAAAAATGCATCATCTTTACTGAGAGTACAGTAATTCTGAAACTATGCCTTGAGTTCACCCAGGAAGCAGTCATTTTGTGCTTCAATTAAATATTCAAACAAACGTTTTACAGCGTGGTCTCTGTAAAGCAGAATATGAACACAATACTTCCATTTAACCAAGATCTCTACATAACAGAGCGATGCTTTATTTCGTAGGGTTTCCTTTCTTTTGTTTTCTTTGTAAACAATGTATCTTGAATATGTGAAATAAACTGTAATTAGTTAAGAAGATAAATGTACTGACAACTTAATAAACATTCCAATAAACAGAATTCTGTTTGATAAAATTTCCAAAACTTGCAAAGAATTATTATTTCCTTTTTCAAAGTATAAACAATTGTACAAAGATTAATCAGGTTTTTGTTGAACAGATACCAAGAGTTCTTTATTCCCAAATAGATTCAAATAAATTTGATTATTCATGTTATATATCTTGCATACAAGACAAACATACCACTTTCTTTAGTAGAAGACATGGATGAGTAGAAGTATTGTTTTAACAGCTGAGTATAAAACTTTGTGAAATGATTGCAAATTCCCTGGTTGTTAGAAATATTTGAAACCTCTCAGTCAAACTGAATAAAATGAACTTCTTGGAGATATTTTACAGTTATGACCTCACATGTGTGTAAAAAACTAATGACTTTGTTCAATGACAGTTTTATAAACAATGAAACAGATTTGTTTTGTCCTTACTATACTACTCACAGAGACAAGTGTGTCATTTGCAATTTTTGATAATATTTGAAATTCCTCGCAATGAAGTTTCTGCATATAATTACACATCAAGTTTAAGGCAATCTTTTCTACCTATTAAAAGATAAACATTTATATCAAAGAAATTATTTCAAGTATAAATAAATAAAACATTTTAAAATGGTGTCATGTCAATTAAATAAGAATATATTTTTTTTGACTTACCAAAGATTGCAATTATCCAACAGCATCCATTTATCATGCGTTTACTGAGATAAAATCTCACAGATTTTCTATTTAATCCAGAAATACAAGGGAAATATTCACATTAAAATATACATATTGTAAATTTGCATCCAACTATGATATTAAATCCTTTCATGATATGTTGTGTTAAAACTATTTTGTGACTTGATTAACAGTATAATAATCCCGGCAATAGCATTTACAGCTACACACGCAGAAAAACTGCTACCTTTCAATATCCAGCACAGTTTTAGTATGCCTGCACAGTTTAGTATGCACCAAGCTAGCTCATTTTTTGGCCACAAAAAAAGAAAGAAAAAAAAACCCACATCACTTCATCTTTTATAACGCGAGTATTTCCCCCCTCATTCCTTGGTATGATGTAAAGAACTGTAGAGGAGAAATATTTCCAATATTCCAGCAAATATAAAACAACCGGCTCCACACAAGTAGCTGTGGTCCAGAGTGAAACTGTGAGTTGGCTGGAGTTATGGCTACATGGCTACTCCTGTGTGTGTGTGTGTGTGTGCTCAGCAAAGCTAATAAACACACACAGATGTGTGAATGAATGAATGTTTGTGAATTGCTCAATGATTTCACTAGCCTGGTACCAAGACGCAAAGTTCTACATTTTTTATTATATTTTTCTTTGAGTTTAGGTTTTTGATTTACATTATTCAGTTGGTCCACTAGTTATGCTAATAGGCTCATAGAATAGTGTATTGTTTAAACATCATTTACTTTGTTTTTTTATATTTTCCTCTTACACAAGAGACTTCAATTTTGAAAAGGTTAATATGTTCGGCATGTAATCATTGAATGACTGGCTCTAACAACTGTGGTCCTGGGTTTGTTTCTATCCAAAGGCAATGTGTGGAGAATTACTGATGGATTTTCATGACAAAACAATCACCATATTGCAAGGAACGTAAAGGCCCAACTTTTAATGTTCAATATACAAGTAAGGTATTAGGATTGATAGTTTAAAGAGGATAGCACAGCGTTTAAGTTCATAGAATTAAACAGCTTGGAGACAGTAAACAAGTACCAACCTAACCACTTTATCCTATGACTGAGGTTTGAACACATGACCAGAGTAACTGGATGCTAGTCTCTTACCCACTCTGTCAGCAAGACCCCATGTCACATTATAATTAAACTTTCTGAGGGTTTTACATTGAAATTTGTGCAATACATTTAAAAGTGGAGGCATCTACTGCTGTAACTTGTAAACCAGCTAAACATAATAGATATGAACTTACCCACTTCTTAGAAGGAATATTTGAATCCTTTCAACGTCCACCATTCTTAGAAGAGCAGTAAAAATTTAGTTGACAGAAAATAAATTTCTTGACTATTTATATATATCCTATACATTGTCCATTATGTCATCCGGAAATAAGATATTATACACATATTAATATAGTAGGAATTTTACAAATTTCTGTCTTAAATTATGAAAATATTTCAATTCTAACATCATTTTACATCCTAACTTCAATTCAGTATTGTCATATTTCCTTGACAGACATAAAACTATTGTATTTCTAAAGTCTGTAAAATATGTTGCACAAAAAATCTGTCTTCAAACATTGCACGAAGCCTATATAATTTTTCCTCTTATTTCTGTAAAAACACAAAGCTGTGTACACTGATGTGTGTACATTATCATTTGCTAAGTACATTTGTGAACTTTGTCATACCCATTACACCCATGTGACCCGATAAAATTACCCCCCCCCCCCCCCCCTCCCCTCGATAAATCCCCCCTCAATAGCAAATTGAGACAATTCAAACAACAACATAAAAGAGCCGCATTGGGTCACAAGAGTGCTTCACTCAGCATTTCTACATAGACACACAGATATCCATGTCTAATACACACCAAAACACACACCACATACATATGTAAATCTGGTATCAAAACACAGTCAGCCACTTTATTCAGACAAGTATGTTACAAGGCACCTCACACTGGCTACCAGTCCCATATGGAACAGACATTGTCCTTCATTTTAAAATTCATGATCCCTATTTTCTTATTGCCCAACTAATATTCTAGAGCCATCTCCCCATGTCCCAGGCATAATGGGTTAGGTGGAACTCTTTTTCAAAAAAAAATCTATTTTTAATTCACAATATGTGACAGACAATTATAAATGCACAGGTGAAAGTTATTTTGACACCTGATGGGATTATTGTGGGAAGATGTGAATATATTATCATCTCCTGTAAAGATACATCTGCATTGTTTTCTCTCCTGGGAGTTACAGATGTCAGAATTTGAGTAGACTGTTGAGTCAACTACCTACCACTCCACTGGGATGAGTGATTTCTCCACTTCAAAGTTTTATTGGAGCCAAAAAGTTTCAAATTTCTGTGTAAGCGATTGAATAGTTCATCACAAAAATACAACATGAAAATATATCTACCATCTTATGTCTTTACGTTTAGTATAAAGTTATCACATTACCCAAGAGAGCTCTAAAACAAGAGGAGAGTGCCCGTGAACGGGCACTGTGTCAGCTGACTGAATGTTTTTGATTTGTGATGGTGATAATGAGAGGAAAGCATAATTATCAGGGAAAGGGCTGTACAGAAATACAGTAAATGGTAACTGAACAGCATGTTCGAAAGATATTCCGAAGCTGACAGAAAAAAAGGACAAAAAGTTGTGCCCTGCAAATGGTATTATGAAATAAAGTAACAAGGTAATTGTTTAAGTGTAAAAAGTAGGTTAAAAATATTTAAAGAAATACTATAAATGCAATATCCTCGTTCGACCATGAAGAAGGGGTCCAAAGGTCAAATCTGACCATACCAAAAGATTCCCAGCCAAAGAATTTAGGATGGTTTACCATCCCAAACCTCTCGGACCAATAATAAGTGAGTCATAGGCACTTTTTAAGTTTGGCTATCCTTGTTTGACCTTGACGGAGGGGGTCCAAGGTCAAATCCGACCACACAAAAAAATGAAGAAGGGGTCCAAAGGTCAAATCTGACCATACCAAAAGATTCCCAGCCAAAGAATTTAGGATGGTTTACCATCCCAAACCTCTCGGACCAATAATAAGTGAGTCATAGGCACTTTTTAAGTTTGGCTATCCTTGTTTGACCTTGACGGAGGGGGTCCAAGGTCAAATCCGACCACACAAAAAAATTCCCAGCCCATGATTTCCTGTAGCTTGTTTACCATCCCAAACCTGTAGGACCAATAATAAGCGAGTTCTAAGCAATTGTAAGTTTGGCTATCCTCAATTGACCTTGAAGGAGGGGTCCCAGGTCAAATCTGACCACACCAAAAGAATCCCAGCCCATGATTTCCTATATGTTGGTTTACCATCCCAAACCTCCAAGACCAATAATACGCGAGTTATAAGCACTTTAAGTTTGGCTATCTTCGTTTTACCTGGAAGGAGGGGTCTAAGGTGAAATCTGACCACACCAAAAGATTCCCAGCCCATGATTTTCTATAGGTTGGTTTTCCATTCCAAACCTCTAGGACCAATAATAAGCGAGTTATAAGCACTTTTAAGTTTGGCTATCCTCATTTGACCTTGAAGGAGGGGTCCAAGGTCAAATCCGACCACACCAAAAAATTCCCAGCTCATGATTTTCTATAGGTTGGTTTTCATTCCAAACCTCTAGGACCAATAATAAGCGAGTTATAAGCACTTTTATGTTTGGCTATCCTCATTTGACCTTGAAGGAGGGTTCCAAGGTCAAATCGGACCATATTAACAGATTCCCAGCCCATGATTTCCTACAGGTTGGATACAATGATTTACTCAACAGTGAGAACCTGAAAGAAGCTATTGATCAGCTATGCCATGACATAGAGGTCTGCAATTTCACTATGTTATAGCTGACCAAAACGTCTGTGAATAACATATTTAACAAAATACTCTAAATGTAATAGTTTTCAAGTTACTACTGATTTACTCAAGAGTGAGAACCTCAAAGTAACTATTACTCAGCTATGCCATGAGCTACATGTCTGAATTTTTGCTCTGTTATAGCTGACCTAAAAGTAGGTGAACAACATATTTAAGCAAAATACTGTAAATGCAATAGTTTTCAAGTTACAACTGATTTACTCAATAGTGAGAACCTGAAAATAGCTATTGCTCCACTATGCCATGAGCTATAGGTCTGTAATTTCACTATGTTATAGCTAACCCAAAAGTAGGTGAACAATATATTTTAACAAAATACTCCAAATGCAATATTTTTCAAGTTATAGCCAATTTACTCAACAGTCAGTGCCTGAGAATAGCTATTGCTCAGTTGTGCCATGAGCTACAGGTCTGTAATTTCACTATGTTATAGCTGACCCAAAAGTAGCTGAATAACATATTTGCACAAATTTCTGTAAAGGCAATAGTTTTCCAATTACAACTGATTTACTCAACAGTGAGAACTTCAAAGTAGCTATTACTCAGCTATGCAATGAGCCACAGGTCTGGAACTTCACTATGTTATAGCTGACTCCAAAATAGGTGAATAACATATTGCAACAAAATACTCTAAATGCAATAGTTTCCAAGTTATAAGCGATTTACTCAACAGTGATAACCTAAAAGTAGCTATTACTCAGCTATGCCATGAGCTACAGGTCTAAAATTTTACTATGTTATAGCTGACCCAAAAGTAGCTGAATAACATATTTATACTAAATTCTCTAAATGCAATAGTTTTCAAATTATAAGTGATTTGCTCAACATTGAGAACTTCAAAGTAGCTATTACTCAGCTATGCAATGTGTCACAGGTCTGGAACTTCACTATGTTATAGCTAACCCCAAAATAGGTGAATAACATATTGAAACAAAATACTCTAAATGCAATAATTTCCAAGTTATAAGCGATTTACTCAACAGTGATAACCTCAAAGTAGCTATTACTCAGCTATGCCATGAGCTACAGGTCTGAAATTTTACTATGTTATAGCTGACCCAAAAGTAGGTGAACAACATATTTAAGCAAAATACTGTACATGCAATAGTTTTCAAGTTACAACTGATTTACTCAATAGTGATGACCTAAAAGTAGCTATTACTCAGCTATGCCATGAGCTACAGGTCTGAAATTTTACTATGTTATAGCTGACCCAAAAGTAGCTGAATAACATATTTATACTAAATTCTCTAAATGCAATAGTTTTGCAATTACAACTGATTTACTCAATAGTGAGAACCTCAAAGTAGTCATTACTCAGCTATGCAATGAGCTACAGGTCTGAAATTTTACTATGTTATAGCTGACCCAAAAGTAGCTGAATAACATATTTATACGAAATTCTGTAAATGCAATAGTTTTCCAATTACAACTGATTTACTCAATAGTGAGAACTTCAAAGTAGCTATTACTCAGCTGTGCCATGACCTACAGATCTGAAATTTCACTATGTTATAGCTGGCCCAAAAGTAGCTGAATAACATATTTATACGAAATTCTCTAAATGCAATAGTTTTGCAATTACAACTGATTTACTCAATAGTGAGAACCTCAAAGTAGTTATTACTCAGCTATGCAATGAGCTACAGGTCTGAAATTTTACTATGTTATAGCTGACCCAAAAGTAGGTGAACAACATATTTAAGCAAAATACTGTAAATGCAATAGTTTTCAAGTTACAACTGATTTACTCAATAGTGATGACCTAAAAGTAGCTATTACTCAGCTATGCCATGAGCTACAGGTCTGAAATTTTACTATGTTATAGCTGACCCAAAAGTAGCTGAATAACATATTTATACGAAATACTCTAAATGCAATAGTTTTCCAATTACAACTGATTTACTGAATAGTGAGAACTTTAAAGTAGCTATTACTCAGCTATGCCATGACCTACAGATCTGAAATTTCACTATGTTATAGCTGGCCCAAAAGTAGCTGAATAACATGTTTATACGAAATTCTCTAAATACAATAGGTTTTAAGTTACAAGTGATTTACTCAATAGTGAGAACTTCAAAGTAGCTATTACTCAGCTATGCAATGAGCCACAGATCTGAAACTTCACTATGTTATAGCTGATCCCAAAATAGGTGAATAACATATTGAAACAAAATACTGTAAATGCAATAGTTTCCAAGTTATAAGCGATTTACTCAACAGTGATAACCTAAAAGTAGCTATTACTCAGCTATGCCATGAGCTACAGGTCTGAAATTTTACTATGTTATAGCTGACCCAAAAGTAGCTGAATAACATATTTATACGAAATTCTGTAAATGCAATAGTTTTCCAATTACAACTGATTTACTCAATAGTGAGAACTTCAAAGTAGCTATTACTCAGCTGTGCCATGACCTACAGATCTGAAATTTCACTATGTTATAGCTGGCCCAAAAGTAGCTGAATAACATATTTATACGAAATTCTCTAAATGCAATAGTTTTGCAATTACAACTGATTTACTCAATAGTGAGAACCTCAAAGTGGTTATTACTCAGCTATGCAATGAGCTACAGGTCTGAAATTTTACTATGTTATAGCTGACCCAAAAGTAGGTGAACAACATATTTAAGCAAAATACTGTAAATGCAATAGTTTTCAAGTTACAACTGATTTACTCAATAGTGATGACCTAAAAGTAGCTATTACTCAGCTATGCCATGAGCTACAGGTCTGAAATTTTACTATGTTATAGCTGACCCAAAAGTAGCTGAATAACATATTTATACGAAATACTCTAAATGCAATAGTTTTCCAATTACAACTGATTTACTCAATAGTGAGAACTTTAAAGTAGCTATTACTCAGCTATGCCATGGCCTACAGATCTGAAATTTCACTATGTTATAGCTGGCCCAAAAGTAGCTGAATAACATGTTTATACGAAATTCTCTAAATGCAATAGGTTTTAAGTTACAAGTGATTTACTCAATAGTGAGAACTTCAAAGTAGCTATTACTCAGCTATGCAATGAGCCACAGATCTGAAACTTCACTATGTTATAGCTGATCCCAAAATAGGTGAATAACATATTGAAACAAAATACTGTAAATGCAATAGTTTCCAAGTTATAAGCGATTTACTCAACAGTGATAACCTAAAAGTAGCTATTACTCAGCTATGCCATGAGCTACAGGTCTGAAATTTTACTATGTTATAGCTGACCCAAAAGTAGCTGAATAACATATTTATACGAAATACTCTAAATGCAATAGTTTTGAAGTTATAAGCGATTTACTCAACAGTGATAACCTAAAAGTAGCTATTACTCAGCTATGCCATGAGCTACAGGTCTAAAATTTTACTATGTTATAGCTGACCCAAAAGTAGCTGAATAACATATTTATACGAAATTCTCTAAATGCAATAGTTTTTAAGTTACAAGTGATTTTACTCATGATGGAAGTTATGAAAAGCCCAAAAGTAGCTATTACTCACTTAGCTATTGAGACAGGCACCCAACTTACTCACCATATTGTAGCTATGAAAAAAGTAGCTGAATAACATATTTTAACAAAATGCTCTAAATGCAACACTTTTCAAGTTATAAATGATTTTGTGCATGATTTCATGAATTTTAATGCATTAAAAATTATTAAAAAAATTTATTAAAAAAAAAGTAAGACAGATCCAGGTCTCATACTCACACAAGAGAATCTACCTCTGGCCTAGTACATATATGCAAGATATGAGAGAAATCCCTGCAATAGTCACTGAGAAAATTGTGATTAAGTGTTGAAATTTTCACACTTTTGGTGGGGGTACCCCCCTTGTAATGTCTCTAGCAAACAGACGAACAGACAGATTTGCATGCCTTGAACAATTTTTCATCCTCGATAGATAAGGTATCTTTTAAAAAAAACAGCACGTCTCTAGGCCTTGTAGTTTTGGAGGAGAAGTTGTTCACGCGGACGCGTACGCGGACGCGTACGCGTACGCGTACGCCCACGCCGCAGAGTGACGACATAATGTCAGCTGACTGACAAGTCAGCTGACATAAAAACTAAATAACAAGATTAAGTATTAACTTAAGAGATATGCTTTGTGACACAATTATCAGAAGATTAAGTGTCCATCTTTTCACAAATCAACAGGGGACTATAGCCATCCCAGCCTTTGTCATGTGCTGTTTGAGTGACAAAGGATCTTGTTATCAGTTCACTGAGATGGGGCAGCCTTTGGTGGGCCGGCTTTCAGTACATTTAGTGCATTATGGGATCTGTCTTAATAAACACAATCAATTCACACTGGTCAGTTGATAGCATGTAAACCAGCCATACAAGAGCCCTAACATAGCCACTCACAGGGCCATACAAGTACACACAGCCCTCCTCAATGGGTGGTTATTCAATTATGGAGATTACTGGGATTATGTGCCCACAGATTTGAAAAGAGGCTAGCCTTTCTTGAGCTCTAAATCTCTCAGATAATTAATACAGAATTGTGTCTTATGTCACTTTTATAAAGAAGGGTCATATTGAGGCAGACCTTTAATACATTCAATCACTGTACTCTTAGCTGTGTGCTTCTTGGTTTGAATCCAAGTTAAGATGCAATCATGTGATTTCAGTTAGTAAAAGGGAGGACAACTCAACCTTTATGTACAAAGGTGAAAATAGACTCAAGTAATCTGCACTTACAGCAAGGCTAATGACCACAATAAGAAGTGCTGACAAGACTGGTTATGTGATTAACAAGGTGCTTCCTTTTAAGGAAATGACTTAAAGCTATCTCTTAATACTCTGAAGCCCTACTCTCCTGCTTTCATGTATATAATGTCTCGTCCATGAAGGCACTACAGGCGCTTCAATGCTCACAGAAAGTTATGAAGTAACATTTTCTCTTTTTCAAAAAATACGACTCCGAGTATGATGTAACATACCCTTTCTACAGCCTTAATTACAGGATGTGTAATGCATGTTTTAAAGTGTCAGTTTCATGGACATAACAACCAGTCTTCCTCCATGATGTTCTAACATTAGAGTGCTGGACAAAGTACGGACACTTCTAGCCTTCTTTTGAACTTTAAAATGTCCAACAGGAACACATGCTTACCAAAATACTTAAAATCAAAATAATATTATGAATAACATGTATTTTCTATATATATTTACAATGTAACATAGTTTTAAATCTGATTCTTTGTTTTAACTGAAAAATCTTTTGCATCGAAATCTTTAAATTCTTTGTGTGATACACCAACTGTTTACTAAGTTTCAGGACTGACTTTTTTCAACAGTTAAAAGGCTAAACCTTACTAACACAACCTAAAGCTTGTTATGAATTCATCAGTTCAACAATGGTTTTTTTATATATCCCTTTAATGCATAATTAAATATAAAATTCATTACCAAACCATTTTATATCCCACCATTTTATATCCCACTGACAGTAAAAGTGACATTGAAGCCGATCAGCAGTAGAAACCACATTTTGTATTGAGCTGGGCTTGAACCTACAAAGACAGATGTGAAAGTCAAGTGAGCATACATCAAATCTAAAAGCCACTCATTTGGAAAGGGCTGCAAAGCCCCAGCACTTTCCTTTATTTTGCTAGCAAACAGTGGACTCCTGTGGAAAGGCTAGAGAAGTGTACGCTTTGAGAAGCCATTACATTAAATGTGCCTGTCCTAATGTATACTGAGACCTCTCCCTACAGGCTAAAATCCCCCCTCATCCCCTTATTGGTCAGTGAAGTGTTATAAAGAGTTTAAATCACTACCAACTGTCCACCCAATTACTCAGAATGTGTCATTCATTTACTGTTGTTTCCATGCACATATCTTACTGTATGTGATTCAGAACACAGATTATATTCATTCTAATGTGTTCCAAGACATGGTGATGGAATTTGAAATATGTACCTTGCGATTGTAATATCTTCTATCCAGACAAAAGCTGTAAATGAACAAGACTGGACATCTTCATCATTGTGCAATTGCAATAACTTGTTTGTAACAGTTTAGTGGTGTTTGTTGCCATTTATGTTCAAATATATATTTGCTGTAAAACACCCTGCATACAGTATATCACAGTGGCAAATCACATGCATGAAAACATACACTTAACAAGCATATTCCTTTAATCACAACATTGCATGACACTTGCAAACTACCAGTGAATTATGTGCATGAGAATGCTTGGATTTCAAACTTAAAAGCTTTCTGTTGGGGCAAATCTTTTTTGAAGCATTATTGTGGGATATTGTGTTACAATGGATGTGTTTCTTCACATGAAGAGAGTGTAAATGTCACCTCAGGCCGACCCAACCCCCTCCTCAAACCATTGTCAACCCTCCTTATCCCACCTTTGTTAACCCCCTCCCCCATCCATTAGACATCACATTGTCTGTTTAGGTTTGTATAGCAAAGCCTCAATAACCAAGTAATATCATGACAAATGGCCACTTGGTTCTCACTGTAATGGTCCTGGGTACAAATCTATCCCATTACACTATGACTTTGACAAATACTGATGATTTGTCCCAATATAACGCTATCTGACTTTGAGTTTTATGATTCAATGTTCTGATTTGTCTGAATACTTTGATTTCTGACTTGATGCAAAGGGTTATTGAAACGTCTCGTCACATTAATACCCTGTTCACACTACAATCTGTGTTGACAGGGACTGAAGGTTATATTAGAGTGAGCCAGATTCACCTCAATCCGGGTTGAGTGTCCACACTATAGAGTTTAATCTGGACTGAAAATCTCAAAAACTGGGAACAGTAAACCCAAAAATTTAGCTTCAGGTAAAACACATATGTAGTTTAAGTGACAACTATGTCTTTTGATATTGAAAAATTATATAGACGATCCTAAATTTGTGTTATATACACTAAAAAGTTAAAGAGAATGTTATATTTTAAGACCATGCTACTTTTTCAGCAACTGACCAATTGGAATCCTTTGAAATTGTTCTGCTTATCAAATTATCCAACTACCATTACAAATATTCATACATTTTATGCCAAATTACACTTATACAGAAACCACACAACAATCCCTCCTAATGGTCGTTGTGTTAATCAGTTTCCTGCTTGTTAGTAGAATCATTAATAAGAAATACAAAATCCCATCACATAACAAATATTACATATAACCACAACTTTCTGAAAAAAACAGAGTATGTCAAATCACAAATTCTTCCTTCTTCTCTTTCAGGGTTGACGGTTAATCCTTGTCAGCCCAGACTGTGAGTGTTTACACCTAATCCTCTACTGCCTTGCTACCAATTATCGCCGGGTACCAACTATCGCCGCCCATAAATTAAATATTTATATTTCAGTAATGGCCACATATTTAGAATGCACTTTCGTGTGTATTTGTTCTATTCACTTGGGAAATTGTTGCATCTTATTTGCTAGACTTGGGATGTACTCTTGGTCAAGTTATGTCTATTTGAATTCTGTCTGGCGATAATTGGTACCCGGCGATAATTGGTAGCAAGGCAGTATCTGTTTCAATCTGTGTCAACCCGAGTTAAATCACTAGTCTGAATGCATAATAAGTATATTCGACCCACACAAAGTTATCTCAATATTCAAGTGATTATCAAGTTTGATCAATAATCACTCCCTTTTCACATCTTTAGTCTTTAGCAAATTAGCCAAACATATGCAGCCTAGAAACAAAAAGATTTACATCAGAGATTTAAAAAAAAAACTTCTAGAAAGCAAAATCCATGATTTATGTACTGATAAAACATTGGATGGTAACTGTTAACTTTCCCAGTTTAGGTCAAGAGCAGCAGTCAAACCCACATCCTGTGTAGTAGAACACAAGTAACCTACCCCAACCACAACCCGAGCCTTTAGCGGGAATGTTTGTAGGCTGTTGCTGATGCTGAATGGTTTACAGTGTAGGATCTGTGCTAGTATGCACTAGTCTCCTTCACCCCCTAGCTACCTGTTGCAATATGACCTGTACACTGCACTGGTGCCAAAAGTTAAGGGAGATAAAAGGTTTCAAAGCGTCACGCATACTTCTGTCAAATCAGACAGTGAAACAAATATCTCCACATAAACATGACAAGTGCCACAAGCAATACAATTCCATTTGTGTTACATAAGCATTATTACATAATACATTACATAAGGGTTTATATAGAATTTTAATGTCACAGAGATGATAGGTTATACTGGTATTATTACAGATCTTCTTTATATTGAGGATAGTAAACATTCTCAATTTAATACTTTTGAATTTAGTGACCTAAATATGTTGCTTGTGGGCTGATATTGCGCCTGCAAAGCAGTAGATTAGATTACTGTCGATTAGATTAGGATAAGATATATCATTGCTAAACTATTAAAATATATTCTGCCCAAATTAAAAAAGTTTTAAAACTTAAAAACAGTCATATGCAGGAAATTATTAAAATTCATCTAGAACAAATATCTAGATTTAGTCATGTGATAACATGCGGGTTCCCAACAAAGACTGATTTGAGAGCAAAAAGAACTTCGTCAAAAGTGCTTCACAGAAACCTGTTTTTGCATGCTGGGTTGTTATCACAGTGGTACATCTGAGATAAAGGTTTTCATAGAAATCAAAATTATAAATTCTAAAACAGCAATAATTTAAATATGCTAATACTTTTACTGACAAGATACAGATCAGACAAATATATTTCTTCATCACGTTGGTGAACTGTTACCATTATACACCATTCACACCTACCCTGATGCACTTCACTTGTTTACAGATCTTTAAATCTATCACTGTATCACAGTATTTTATAAATTGCATGCTGGCTTGTTTTCAGATCCTCAACAAAAGTCGCCCCGAACATTCTAAGCAGTTTAAAACTATCGTGGCACAAACATTGCTGTTCTTTGAGTTTACTAGACCTTTCGGGTACTTAAGGGATGTTGTCACTGTCACAATGTTCATGTCTCACCCGTATTTGTAATTTGTCCGCCTTAAATTAGAACCAAAACTTATGGACAAAACAACCTTTTTGCATGGTTTGGTGTAGACCTTGTACAACATCCTTTCATTCCACATTTCTGTATCAGTACATTATGATTTTGAAGGGGGGGAATTGTCTGGCTGAATGAAACTTCTAGAGGAGATCAGAGATAAAAGTGAGGAAAAATTGTGGTTATGTACACATGCATGATTTCTGTTCCACCTGTGATTTCTTATTCAGTGCTTAAAAACATGTAGAAGTTGAGACTTGTAGCAAGTCTAGGTTTGGTGTGCTTCACTTATAATCCTGGATGCCTTAAAATCAGATTCGTTTATCCAGAGAAGTGTGAACATACCATTAGATGTTTATCTTTTTTTCAAAAAGACATGCACAGTTTTCCCACATTATTTGCAATTGTGTACACTCATAATTTCAAAGTAAACATGTCTATTTTTGCTACTCAAGTCATTAAAATCTCACATGATGTTACTTTGATGTGTTACAATTCACTTTCATATAAAAACATAAACATGGAGTCCTGGTTATAAGGAAACTGGAATAAGAAAACAATATTTAAACATGAAATATAATTTGTACAATGTGTTATTTAGAAGACGATACAGGGAAGAAATATTCCTGATGAAATACACAGACATTTCCTTTGATGTAAAAAAACCCATGTTTTGATTCATTATTTTTGCAACCAAAGACATGCCAGTAATGTGATCCAATGGATGTAACACTGTCATGTCTGAACAATGTAAGTTCATATTCTGTGTATATTTACATAACCAGAGAAATATTCAAATCATTGGCTAATTATTCAATTATGTTTTTATCAGAAGATTTTCATTTTCCTTCATAATTCAATAAGATTTATATTTGTAAAAGGGAAGACAGTTCTTTATTTTCTTCAACATTTCAACTCAACAGAGACATAATGTGCTAGTATTATCAAAAATAATGCACTCATGTAAGTTCACTGAGGAATAAATTCTATTTTGAATTTATGAAGTATCATGACCCTGAATGAGAGACTTTTGAGCTGAATGTTACTTTGGATATTGCGCAGATGATACGATTGCCAACAGAAGGGTCCAGGAAAGTATAGTACACTAACAGTAACTGGTCAAGATGAACAACTCCAAACCACAGAACTTTGGAAAAGTAAATGCAAGAATTTCCTGTTTAACCTCTGTGATCACACGTTAGGAAAGTAAGACTTATCGACCTTCTATTACCTAGAGGTGTGTCTCAGGGTAAAAACTGGTTCCTGTCTTTGTTTGGCAATAACCAACCTGAAAAACGGATGTGACAGTTTTGTAGTAACAATTGGAAGTATAGCAATGTGACTATACAGATTATGATGTTAATAAATTTATCGAAATTAAAAAGTCAAATATCTATAAGCAGTCCATAGATATATTGTCAAGTCTAAACACTTTTGATTCTTTAATTGCCAGCAGTGACCCTTTTGTGCAGCCTCATCTTCACATCATCTGTAAATACTTCACCCTGCAACAGGCCTTAATATAATTGTATCTTTTATGATTGTTGCCTAATTGCTAATAAAATATGTTTAAATCAAATATCTATAAACGCAAATATTCTGTTGACAAATCTGGTTGAATATTGTTTTTCTCTAATGATATTTATGGAAATAAGTACTATTTTAATAGTTTAATTGATACCCAGTTTGATCATTTGCACTCCGTTTTTTAACTGCCTGTTTTCAAGTGACCTGCTACTCTCTGACAGTCCTATTATGACCTGAATGTTGAATTCTATAAATTCATTTCCACTTTCCCAAACACAGCATTTCTTTATTGTTTTATATTGAAATGTTTCAGCTATTTTATAAGCCTTTTTGGTATCCAAACAATGCTCTGCTTGCATGTCCAGTAAAAAGGCTCTAGAATAGGAAGAATTGGATGACAAATACCGTACAAATACTGACTGGGCGTGTTACAATGAAAACTTTATAATTAAACACATCCAGTATCATGAGAACACTGATATAATTGAAGTGTCCTCTTGAGTTGATTGTTTCACAACAATCACCTGACCTTTGGCTCCGGTTTTATGTTTCATTTACACTTTTTTATTGATGAAATTCTTATTTCAACTTATCATTGAGTCAGAAATGCCAATTTCTTATCTCACTTCATGTTTACATCATTCCGACGCCATTAGAATTTTAACTACAACAAAAGCACTTGGTGAGTGCAGGCCTGCCCGAAGATATGCATACTTAATATCGGCAGGTTATATCTATTTTCTAAAGTCAAATGACCCAATAATGAGTAAATGGGAAAATCCAGATCTTTGATATTTTTATATCCAGGCAGTGATCTGGATAACTCTAAAAATTTAATGGCATCTAAGCTGGACTGATCTAAGTTAGACTGATCTAAGCTGGACTGATCTAAGTTAGACTGCGACCCATCTTCCCATTTTTATGGAGATCTAACCAGTAGTAATTGCTAATAATGTTAACATACAAACATACAAACAGTCATGAATTTAATACTTACTTATCAGAGGTAACAAGGTTGTCAGTCAACTAGAACCTCTAATATCAGACCTTTCGTTATCCAAACGTGTTTTTCATACTGAATTCAGTCTTTTCCCAATTGTTTTTTTAAGTGAATACCACTGCTATCATGCTGACATTGTGTTATCTGACAACCCTCAGTGACATTTAATCACTCAACTGGTGATTGTGGGTCTAAGTCCAGTTCATGTCAATATGATGGATTCATTGTCAGTCTGTCCTGACGTCACCTTGTCTGTTGAAATAGAAGTAAAAACCTCCAACTATGCCAAATGTCCATTTATTATGCGAACAAAATAGTTCCCTCCCAACATGTTCATATAATAGAGGTTGGATTAATATAAAATAAAATATCTGTAGAGAAATGAAATAATTATTTAGTTCTAAAACTTTGTTTACATGTAAATATAAATTCAGAATTCAAAATAATATTTGATTTTGTTTCCTGTTGGTTGAAGGATCTGTATGACAGGACAAGAAACTATCCTGATAATATTAGAAATGATGAGTAACTATTCCTGCTTAAAATTTGAACTACAAGTTAGCCAGTCCGTCAGCCCTTTTGATTAAATTAAAATGTTTGTACTTGCAAAATACATTATATGAAATGCACCTACTTTGTGGAACTCTCCCCCTCTTTGAGAAGCAGTTCCTTTTTTTTATAGGGCTGTTCCACATTCAAGGGCTGTCCAGGAGAGGCCCTGGATCTAGAATCTGTGGCCACTCCCCACTGTCTCTGAATGAACACCTTTCTTTGGTCCAAAGATGAGGTAAGAAGAGACAAAATGCCAGATTTGTAATAAAATGGCCCTGTGGAGCGTGGGTTCTGGGCTGACTGTGGGGTTTTAGTTTGGCAATCTAATCACAGACACACATAACAGCGCTATGTTTTAGGCTGAATCCAGATACATGACTATTGTTATAGAACACACAGCATAGACATTTCAAAAACCTGAATTTCACATAAAATATTGTCAAGGATGACTCAGGGTCAACAGAGGTCACCTGGGGTCAATGTTAGGTCACCACTTTTGACCCTTAACTGACAGGAACAGCAGGTGGTAATTTTTTTTAAAATAAGGGCCAATTCTGAACATGTTCAGAATCTTCTCCCACACTAATGGCAAGTGAACAGCCTGACAAACACTACTGATGATGCTGAATGTACAAGGTAGTTAGTGGGCACCTACAGGGATGACCAGAATCAGGCCTGATCTGTGGTTATCTTGAATTAGATCAGATCAGATTAGATTAGAAATGCATACAATCATCACACTTTTTATATTGCTTATTTCCACTAAAACAATATTGTATATAAAACACCAATCTGATGAAGCTTATAAAAATAATTTGACACCTGATTAACAGAATCCCCAGTCACAAGAAATTCATATCAGATTCTCAGCAGAGCCTTACCACTGAAATGCCACCATGTTATTTGGAGTTCTCAGTAAGTACAAGTATGTTTTAGTCTGTTGAGATTCCACTTAGTGCATGTTTCCACATAACACACAGCCAATCGCCAATGTCTAATGTTGTGACATCATGTACTAGATTACACTGACTGTACTAGATCATACTTTATACGATTACATACTTTTTGTGAATATTCATCAGAAGACAACAGATATTAATCATTATGTTTGCTCTGGTAACAAAAAATATTGGACATTTTCACCCACTCTTGTCTGGTATATGGAAACACCTGCATATAAAATACAAATCTACAAGAAGAGACAGAACTGGGTGCATTCATCAGTCAGGTTTATCAAAACATGCACTGAACGATTTTAAGCTATAAAACCTTAAAGCGTTTCACAAAGGCTAGGTGAACCACATTCTGATATTGTTTTGAAAACATTCACTTCAAGTAATAGAGGAGTAATAAGTCATTTTGTATCATATATGTGTGTTATACATACAAAACTGTTACAATATTTTGTGAATCACAGGACACTATATTTTTAGATATTTTGGAGTCTTTCCAAACACTACAGAATGACTGAATATCTGAATAAAAAGTCACGTCGCTCTATGTGCCAAATTATGTTACTTTTATGCCAAAAATAAGGGAAAAAAGTGGGTCGTTTATTTTAAATATTATATACATTATAACACAAAAAGTGGTGCTTATTATATGGGAAAATGGGGGTATACATTTAGCATTGTTAAAACAGGACTACTCTTCTGCATATCGCAACAATTCAAATGTGTAGTGGATACATGAATAGGCGTCTTGAGATTTCATGAACTCGAAATTTTAAACGCATAATAAAATGTTCTTCAAAGGCTCCTTGCAACAAAACAATCTTCAAACGAGCTTTTTTTTTCAGAATTTTTTGTTGTTGAAACAAGTACTAAGGACAAGTTAGGAAAATTTTAATAAATTCTGTTTTATTTTTTTTAATTCCAAACTTTCGTTGATAAATAGATTGGATTATCTTATCCAAAATTCAGTTATCCAAAAAGTCCATTACATTTTCCACCAGACGACCTATTTGACCTGAATGACAAGATGCAGAGAACAGGGAATATACTTAGTGTACACCACCTCTTGCAATAAATGGTTTCATTACAAATGAGTAAGTGCCAATACTTTACAAATATTTCAATAACTATGCAACTTGTACTATATGTTCCTACTGCAAAGGTACAAGTACTGAACTCTGCTAATGTTTGTTGTGTTGAAATCTGTGCAGACATAACAGAGAATCGTAAGTTACAAGCTGAGTCCCCTTTGGAGTCCCCTGATGAGGATACAGTTAGCACTTAATTTTGTTAACAAACATACAAATATATAACAGCCTTTTTCCACAATTTTAGGTAAATACTCACCCAGTTTTACCGACACTTCAAGGAAAGTCATGGACAACTAGAAATATGCCGCTCACTTTATTGTGAGCCAGCTTTGTATCCCCAAACATAGCAAACCTAAAGAAGCAATAATAAAAGATATCGAGGAAATGAAGAGTTTTACCAATATTATTTCACCTTTAAGGATGAGTCCATGGTGAAATCTGAGATCTTAAAAAGATCCACAGCTTATTATTTCATATAGGCTGGTTTTACAAATGAAACCTATGGAAGCAAAAATATGCAAGATAGACGTACCATAAGGTTGGATTACCATCGTTTGACATTGAAAAAGGGTCAAAAGTCAACTGTGATTCCATCGATAGATGCACAGTTAATGTTTTTCCATAGGGTATTACATAAGAAACCTCTTGAAGCAATAGTTTTCAGTTTCATGTGATTTACTCGATAGTGAGTCGGTAAAATTTACCGTGTGCACATATAAATATTCGCTGATTAGAGGCCTTAGTCACATACAAAGTCTGAACCTTGTGTGAGATCATAATAAGTGCAGCGTAGGTTTCCTGTCAGGTATATGAACATCCCAAACCTCTACCAGCAAGAACCAACTGAAATAAAGGCCTTTGAAAATTCAGTTTTACTGTTTGACCTTGAAGGAGGGCCAGAAGTTGAAATCTGACCACATCAGAAGATCTGAAGGCCAGGGTTTCCTATAAGTTATATCAACATTCTAAACCTATATGAGTAATAACAAGATGCACTCAGAGAGAGCAAAACGCTCGACTCCATGTGACCAGTCTCTCAAGTGATATAAAGTATTGTAAGGAAGACAATGAAATAAAACCAAACATGTAAATTAATCTTCATAGAAATAATTTAAGTAGAAAGCCAAAGTCATTAAAAATACATTGAAATGAGACCTCTGAAAAATCACGTTTTTTTTGTATCCAAAATAATATCCAGATCTTTCTTTTAGTAACTTCTTCCTTCAGTCAGGTCCTACCCACAAATTTTTAAATAAAGATCTGTTCATTAGTTCTGGAGTAATCTAAACACACACACACAAAAAAAAAAAAAAAAAAAACCCAGACAAATAGACAAATAAACAACAAGCTGAAAGCACTTTTAAGTTTGGTTACCCTTATTTGACCCTGTAGCAGGGGCCCAAGGTGAAGTCTGACCTGATCAAAAGATTCGCAGCCCATGATTTCCTATAAGTCGTTTTCACATTGCAAACCTCTAGGACCAATAATAAGCAGGAGGGGCCCAAGGTCAAATCTGACCACATGAAAAGATTTGCAGCCCATGACTTCCTATAAGTTGTTTTCATATTAATGAGTTATTTGAGAAATACTGGCTATCTGCAATACTTCTAGAAATAATTCGCATTTACTCATTTTGAGTAGGTGAATAATTAGCTACGGGTGTGAAACTTCACCAAGTGAAAGGTCTCTCAAAAGTAGGCGAATGAGTTATTTGAGAAAAATTGGCTACCTACAATACTTTTAGAGATAATTCGAATTTACTCATTTTCAGTAGGTGAGTAATTACCTATGGGTCTGGAACTTCACCATGTGAAAGCTGTCCCAAAAGTAGATGAATGAGTTATTTGATAAAAATTGGATATCTGCAATACTTTTAGAGATAATTAGTATTTACTCATTTTGAGTAGGTGAATAATTAGCTACAGGTCTGAAACTTCACCAAGTGAAAGGTCTCCCAAAAGTAGGTGAAGGAGTTATTTGACAAAAATTGGCTATCTGCAATACTTTTAGAGATAATTTGCATTTACTCATTTTCAGTAGGTGAGTAATTACCTACGGGTCTGAAACTTCACCAAGTGAAAGCTCTCCCAAAAGTAGGTGAATGAGTTATTTGAGAAAAATTGGCTATCTGCAATACTTTTAGAGATAATTTGCATTTACTCATTTTGAGTAGGTGAATAATTAGCTACAGGTCTGAAACTTCACCAAGTGAAAGGTCTCCCAAAAGTAGGTGAAGGAGTTATTTGACAAAAATTGGCTATCTGGAATACTTTTAGAGATAATTTGCATTTACTCATTTTCAGTAGGTGAATAATTAGCTATGGGTCTGAAACTTCACCATGTGAAAGCTCTCCCAAAAGTAGATGAATGAGTTATTTGATAAAAATTGGATATCTGCAATACTTTTAGAGATAATTGGCATTTACTCATTTTGAGTAGGTGAATAATTAGCTACAGGTCTGAAACTTCACCAAGTGAAAGGTCTCCCAAAAGTAGGTGAAGGAGTTATTTGACAAAAATTGGCTATCTGGAATACTTTTAGAGATAATTCGCACTTACTCATTTTCAGTAGGTGAGTAATTACCTACGAGTCTGAAACTTCACCAAGTGAAAGCTCTCCCAAAAGTAGGTGAATGAGTTATTTGAGAAAAATTGGCTATCTGCAATACTTTTAGAGAAAATGCAGAATTACTCATTTTTAGTAGGCAAGTAATTTAGCCACAGGCCTAATTTAGACATAAAGCCTACCAATAGAATACTGTGGTGCACCCTCTAATATACCTTGCAAACTTGAGAAGGCTAGCTATAATATTTTTTTCGTTAGAGCGGTAATGGTGAAATCTCTCTACACACTGCGGCTATCCAGTGGATACAATGATTTACTCAACAGTGAGAACCTGAAAGTAGATATTGGTAAGCTATGCCATGACATAGAGGTCTGCAATTTTACTCTGTTATAGCTGACCAAAAATTATGTGAATAACATATTTAAACAAAATACTGTAAATGTAATAGTTTTCACGTTATAACTGATTTACTCAACAGTGATAACCTCAAAGTAGCTATTACTCAGCTATGCAATGAGCTACATGTCTGAATTTTTTCTATGTTATAGCTGACCCAAAATTAGGTGAACAACATATTTAAGCAAAATACTGTAAATGCAATAGTTTTCAAGTTACAACTGATTTACTCAATAGTGAGAACCTGAAAATAGCTATTGCTCAGCTATGCCATGAGCTATAAGTCTGTAATTTCACGACGTTATAGCTGACCCAAAAGTAGGTGAACAACATATTTTAACAAAATACTCCAAATGCACTATTTTTCAAGTTACAAGTCATTTACTCAACAGTCAGTACCTGCAAATAGCTATTGCTCAGTTGTGCCATGAGCTACAGGTCTGTAATTTCACTATGTTATAGCTGACCCAAAAGTAGCTGAATAACATATTTACACAAATTTCTGTAAATGCAACAGTTTTCCAATTACAACTGATTTACTCAACAGTGTGAACTTCAAAGTAGCTATTACTCAGCTATGCAATGAGCCACAGGTCTGGAACTTCACTATGTTATAGCTGACTCCGAAATAGGTGAATAACATATTGAAACAAAATACTCTAAATGTAATACTTTTGAAGTTATAAGTAATTTACTCAACAGCGATAACCTAAAAGTAGCTATTACTCAGCTATGCCATGAGCTACAGGTCTGAAATTTTACTATGTTATAGCTGACCCAAAAGTAGCTGAATAACATATTGAAACAAAATACTCTAAATGCAATAGTTTTCAAGTTACAAGTGATTTTACTGATGATGGAAGTTACTGAAAAGCCCAAAAGTAGCTATTACTCACTTAGCTATTGAGACAGACACCCAAGTTACTCACCATGTTGTAGCTATGAAAAAAGTATCTGAATAACATATTTTAACAAAATGCTCTAAATGCAACACTTTTCAAGTTATAAGTGATTTAGTGCATGATTTCATGAATTTTAATGCATTTTAGACATTTTTGTCTACCAGAGGCCTAATTTAGACATAAAGCCTACCAAAAAGATAGGGTGGCGAGTCCTCTAGCATACCAAGCCACCTGCCAAATATGAAAGAAATCTGGAAAGAAATGTGGACTGTAGGTCGCTAACAAGCAATATTCCACATTTTAGACATTTTTGTCTACCACAGGCCTAATTTAGACATAAAGCCTACCAAAAAGATAGGGTGGCGAGTCCTCTACCATATCAAGCCATCTGCCAAATATGAAAGAAATCCGGAAAGAAATATGGAGTGTAGGTCGCTAACAAGAAATCTCTGCGGACGCGGACGCGGACGAGGGCGCGGACGCGGACGACGACGATGATGAATCCATAGTATCCCCGCTTCGCGTCGGGGATACAATTAAAGCTAGACAATCTTTGGAATGATCTGCTTTCTCTTGTGATAGAATGTAAACATATGTCTGCACTGTACTGATCAGGCAGCAGCAGGGCAAGGATTTAAACCCACAAGTCCAGGGGGTGTGTGGTTAGCGTGTATAACTTGGCCACTACACTGTTACCCTGCATAATTTACAAATGGTACACTCTACTTTCCTCCACTAGTATAACCACCCGATACAACAAAGCTCACATTATATTCAGAAAATGACCCATTTTTACTGGATTGTATCACGATCTGCATCCGATCCACACCTCAGATATGACTATTTATGAACTTTGTAACCAATGCCCCCCCCACCCCCCAACACTATTGTGATAGGACCTAGACAGTGTCAAAAAGTGTCAAAATATCGTCACACTTCCTATTATCGTGCACCAGTCTAATCCTTGTTTCCCATGTGTTAATGAACCTATTTTTGTGACAATCAGTGAACTTGATATGTCAAACATAGATCATGTTAGTTTTTTTCTAGTTTGTGTCAAAAAATCTGCTGCAAATGGGTATCTGAATAAAACGGATCACAATGTCTTAATATTTAGGGCTTGTAGATCTTATATCCCCTAAATCAAAACCTTTCATTTCTAATTTGTTACATTTGTCATAACTACACAAATGATTATACCTGCGCTTTTAAGTTTTTGGCTTTCAAGTTGAGCTTTTGGGTTACCATAAGTTAATAAAATAAAAAACCTTCTCCAGTTGCACGGTAATAGGAAGAACCTCCTCCAGTGAAAACAGATATGATCAATTTTTAAGATGCTGAATACTGTATTTTACTGGTCAGTGCAGGGTAACTGGTGCTTTGAGGGTAATATTAACCTCACAGAAATCAGATAAACACATAAACTGTAGAAGTCTTTGACAAGGCTAATCATGAATATAGTCAAATAAATGCTAACATCCATAAAAAATCTTTAAATGACAATATCTTCAGTTACACAGGAGAATCTTACAGAATATAATTAATTAGAGTCTGAAACTGAAGTATATTCTCATTAATTACAACAGAATTTACATGAAGAGTTATAAAATAAATGATAAAACATCAGAGTGTGAGACTGAAGCTGTCCTCCTGTGATTTACGTTTCTCAGTGAACTATATCTGACAAAATGTTTCACAATGTAATTAGATACATTAAATACTGCCTAATATATCAATTATTATGTCACCACATATCCACACGGTTAAAAGTACACAGAGCTTCTCAATAGGTTTAAAAACATTTGGAGAAAGTGTTTCATCAAAGTTTTGGCAAATGTTTCTTTTGTTTTATTTTCAGTTTACAACATATGACTCATGATTATAAATATCACAGTTTATTTCGTCTGTACAAAAAAGTGCTAACACCAAACATTCAGGATACAATATTTCATTAAAAAGAAACAAATTTGGAATTCAAGAAAAGTATTTTCTACGAATGTTAATTATTACAAGTAATTTATATGTTAAGAATCAATTACAAACAAGTGTACTTACCAGAATAGATGGCTTATAAATCCACAATATTTCAATATCTTAATAATTCACATATCCACAAGTTAATGATATGTCCGTATAAATTCACTTGGACACAATGAAAAGCTTTCAGAATCTGGTGAACACACTTCATATACTGTCTATATTATCCTTTCCACTTAAAACATGTTTGCAAGCATTAACAACTGTTTCTAAAAATCCACTTCAAATGTCTTGTGACAAAATTACAAGAAAAGTAAATGAAAAGTCAACAGTGAAAGGTAAACAATTGTCTGTTGTCCCATCTTTTTGGTGTACAAGTTCTCAGCTGTGCAAAGGATAAACAATTCAAGTAAACATCAACAACCACAATGTACAACCTGTTTGCATATAAACACACACACATATACATAAGCAGTAAACAACAAAATTCTGCCCTAAACTTAGAAATAAGAAACCAATTTTTGTTTCAATATTCACGCAAAGTACTAGCCTTTCCACACGCAGGTTACAATAATATTTTCAACTCTTTTAACATAAAATATGAAATGAACAGGAAACTTCACTTTCCAAAGTAACAGAAATGAAATGAACAGGAATTTCCATCATCTGAAGTATTATTCCCATATTTAATTTCAGTTACTCGTTTCCACTTGTATCTCCACAGTTCCTTCCCTTCAACGATTAACACATAAAACTGCACAGTATGTTAGCACTTTATAAACTTCAGCCAATAATCAGAGAAACGTCAGATTTCCATTGAAGTAAGACTTGTTATTCCAGTAACACACTGCAACATGTCTTGTGTCCAAATTTTCAACAAAATATTTCTGCATGAAATTATTGTATTTCTGAAACATGAATTCACTTGCAACACTACTAAACACTAGGTCCCAGATAACATTCCACCAGTGGCCCAACAGTGTATGGTCGGCAGATTTTGCCATCAGTGGGCCAACCTTAGCCCACCGGTGGTTTTTGGTTGTATAGTCAGCAGTTTTCCGACATTGAGCCAACGGTGGCTTTCCAACCATTGTCTATAGAATTTGCCATGTGGGCCACCGGTGGGCCAACCAAATTTTTTGTTCAAGATGGCGGTGAGCAATAATAGGGGATTTTTGGAAACTTAGTAAACATTTATTCATAAGTATGTGTCTAATAATGAGATTTCAGTGAGCCCTCAAGTTTTAACTCACTATTTAACAATTTTAGACATACAAACATTAATTCTATTATAAGTTTACAAGACAAAAGTAGTTATTGGACATATTATAATTTTATCAATAAATTATGGAATATCCCCTTAGGACTCTCATCCACCATTATTTATGTATAACTGGTGACATCATTGGTCATGTGACTTATCATTGATTCCCTTTGCTAAGATCTGCCAATTCAGTAAGTATTTACCACATGAACCTGTTTAATTATTGCACTAGCCTGGTAGCAGGCGTATATTTATAAATGCACATTTAATCTGATCTATTTGTGTCAAACATTGTGCAGAGGGTATTAAGACTTTTGTAATCAAATAGGTCAGATAGCAGTCTGAGTCCTGTAATAATGGAGATATTACACCAAGTAGAATTACTGCAGAAACAGAAATTTCAAGTAGAACACAATTTCACTGATTCTTCTTATCTAAGAAATTCATTAGAATTAATTGTCACTCATGCTACTTTCTTCTGGAGATATTAATACAGATTTAAATTTTTCTGTAGGAATTAATTTTCACTACCCATGGTCATTATCTAAAATAGCTAAAATTAATGCCTATTGGCATTTTCAACAATCAAAGTACACAAAGCAATACTTTCAAGAGTACTCGATGGGTACCTGCCTTCACCAAGCCTCAACACCTCCCTGTATTGCTTATAATGGTAAAACATCCTGTAGAAATTCCATTATCCAGACAATAACGAAGAAACACACAACCAAAACATAACGTTAACAGAGGTGAAAAGACAAGTTACTTCAAGCACTGGAGTGGTTAACAGCTTGTTCAGATTGTGCACTGAAAACTGTGCACCAGGAAACAATTGTCTTTTCTCTATAAAACATTGTAATCCTCATACAGGACTGTAACTTTGGGAAAACCTATGGAAAATAGTTTTACCAACTTTTTAATTTAACATCCAAGCCAACAGGAAAATAGCAATATTTTATCGACAAGAACTAATGCCTGAGTAAGGCTAGTATTGCAGTAAACAAATACAGTTCACTCCAGGCCCTAAAACACCCTCGCTCTGTGTGTAAAATGTCAAAAATCTGCAGGAACAGACCTAATTAAACAGAAAACTCAACAGGAGGGCATGTTTTGTGAGTGTTTATGTACCAAAATGATATCCATACCCCCCCCCCACACACACACACAAAAACTGCCTTTAACAGCTTGATATATGAAGCAAATAAAGTAATTATATACAGTTATACAGGTAGATTGTAAGTGTACTGGACTGTGAACCAAATCACACCTGAGTATTACCTTCCCTTCAGAAAAAAAGAAATGATATTACGGGAAAAGACTGGAAATGTCAATACGCATGTGTATATTACTGTCTGCAAGGGATATTTGTTTCGTCATTTGGTAATTAGAGACCTCATTGACACCAAAAATGTCACAGAAATCTGTACTCATGACAAAAACTCTCAAATATATGTGAAAAAATAAAATTGGTCAACAAAGTGTTGCCGTGAAGGATGAGTTTGGTGTATGTGTGACATTTTAGCAACAAAGTTTCAAATAATAAACAAAGTGCAAGGAAATGTCAGACCGCACTGATTTGATTTCTTGTTCACAAGCCCCACAATGTGTATTTTTATTATTAGCCTTTCTATGACGTCTCAATGTGCAAATAATAACAATTTTTAAAAGTGGAATTAGAACTAGACCTAGCGCATCGGAAAACCGATGCAAATTGTATCCACCGTAAAGACAATGCACCAAAACCTCTAGGACCAATAATAAGCAATAATTTGACCTTCAAGGAGGGGCCCAAGGTCAAATCCAACCACGCCAGAAAATTCCCCGCCCATGATGTCCTGTATGTTGGTTTACCATCCCAAACCACTGGGATCAATAATAAGCGAGCTATAAGCACTTTTAAGTTTGGCTATCCTCGTTTGACCTCGAAGGAGGGGCCCAAGGTCAAATCCAACAACGCCAGAAGATTCCCAGCCCATGATTTCCTATAGGTTGGTTTACCATCCCAAACCTCTAGAACCAATAATAAGCGAGTTATAAGCACTTTTAAGTTTGGCTGTCCTCATTTGACCTTGAAGGAGGGGCCCAAGGTCAAATCTGACCACACCAGAAGATTCCCAGCGCATGATTTCCTATATGTTGGTTTACCATCCCAAACCTCTAGGACCAATAATAAGTGAGTTATAAGCACTTTTAAGTTTGGCTGTCCTCATTTGACCTTGAAGGAGGGGCCCAAGGTCAAATCTGACCACACCAGAAGATTCCCAGCGCATGATTTCCTATATGTTGGTTTACCATCCCAAACCTCTAGGACCAATAATAAGCGAGTTATAAGCACTTTTACCTTTGGCTATCCTCATTTGACCTTCAAGGAGGGGCCCAAGGTCAAATCTGACCACACCAGAAGATTCCCAGCCCATGATTTCCTATATGTTGGTTTACCATCCCAAACCTCTAGGATCGATAATAAGCGAGTTATAAGCACTTTTAAGTTTGGCTATCCTCGTTTGACCTTGAAGGAGGGGTCCAAGGTCAAATCTGACCACATCAGAAGATTTGCAGCACATGATTTCCTATATGTTGGTTTACCATCCCAAACCTCTAGGATCGATAATAAGCGACTTATAAGCACTTTTAAGTTTGGCTTTCCTTGTTTGACCTTTAAGGAGGGGTCCAAGGTCAAATCTGACCACATCAGAAGATTCGCAGCACATGATTTCCTATAGGTTGGCTTCACATTGCAAACCTCTACGACCAATAATAAGGGAGATATAGGCACTTTTAAAGTCCTCTATGTGGGTTACTTCGGCACTCCGTGGATGACCTTGAGTTAGGAACTTCAAGGTCAAATGTGTGCAAGATTGTAGAGGACATGTATATGTGTCATACATATCACCTATGAAGAGATTCAACCTTCTACCTATGAGCAACAGCCAGTAGAAAAATGTAGATTATTTTCAAAGAAATGCCCGTGGCGGCCATCTTGTTTTTCAGAATGAGGCTATTTTCCTTCCCAGAGAAGCTTACCCCCCAATGAAGATATCCTGCAAATTTGGTGAACCTAGCTGCTGTTGTTTTCCTCTTAGAGCGTTAACGCCGAAAATCTCTCTACGCGGGACGGCGGCGGCGGCAGCGGCATAGCGAACGCTAAACCAAAGTATCCACCGGATGCTTCCGGTGGATACAATTATTATCAGTTGGGTTTCAACCAAGGCCCGAGAAACACAGAACAAGTTTGTCAAACCTCTGGTCATTTTAATGGATCAGTCTGTTGTGTAGACTGACAATATGTGATGATCTAATAAGGTGTGGAAAATTCTTAACTCCTAGTTCCATCTTCCATTTAAAGTGGCTTAAACTCTAAGTGGAGTTATGGACTGTAAATAAACAGAATAAAGATATTTACTTCTTCAAAAGCAACCAAATAGTTTGTAGATTCAATCATTCAGACTTTCTACTGACTGCGTCTATTCTACTATGAACATTGAAAAACCTACAATGTCAGCCTTGAGTGAGGTTATTTCACCATATCTTCTTTTGTAAATAAACTATCTCCTGTCACCACACACAAATGTATATCTCTGCATCTTACGTAAATAATTCATTAGTGACATGTATACAAGTCCAACTGGTCACAACTCGTAACACAACAAACTTAAAACTTCCACAAACAAGAGTGGAAATGCGTGACATGTAAAGTTTTTTTACATAAAGTTGACTTTTCACAAATATCATGACTGAGGAATGTTTTTACCACTATAAACACAAAAACATCATTTCAATCCTCCTGTCAATCGACTTTTGACATTGAAACAACTTCAGCCTCATCGGCACCTTGGTATATAACTGACAAAGACACTGAAACATGGAACTATGAAACTGTCCAACAGATTTTTGACTAGTGGAGGAAACACATGTTGTAAACTTGTAAAACTTAAGTATTTTGTACACTTGTCATTGGTATTTTGAGACTTGACAGTCATAGTACAGCCACCATATTTTCAAACAGGAATCTCTTCACTTGATATCTTGAAGTAAATAAACACATTTTTTCAAATATAAAATAAAGCGTGAGATACTTCCTTAAATCTATATCTTAGTATCAACCATTAGAATGCCACAAATAATGATGTTTTTCATATACATACTGTACCACTTCTCAAATATTCTTTGCCCATTTTGTAATTTAGATAATTTCTTCATGTAATAGTTACTGGTTTGTCATTTCCATTGCTAATATTGTTTCAAACTTCTACTACCAGAATATTAGATTCACACTGTCTCAATATGAATAACTCCACCAAAGAGGTTACAGTTTTTGGTGCGTTTGTCTGTGCTTGCAATAACTCCAATGAATGCATCTCTATGATATTTTTATTTGGCTAGCATCTGAGCAAAGGAAAAAAGCGATTAGTTTTTTGGAAAGATTCCAATCATATTCTTGTTGCTAAAGTATCTAAATTTTCAACTGATTCATTTTCCATCAATTCGGGTTTGTTGTTGAGATTAATGGGAAAAACTGAAACAGATCTTTATGAAAATTTGTGTGTGGTTATACAAACCAAAGCAAACTTCTAATTTATATACTTGTTTCTATTTCATCAACATTCCCTCATCCAAAGTCTCACTATGTCAATACACTTGGATAATCGAGGTGCTTTTATATTAACAACTAAGATGTGATAACTTCTGTGAAACATTTTAAACTACAAACCAGAATATAAACATCATACATTTGCATTCAATCACACAATTTACTTTTTAAAGATTTCATTCAATCTTACTGTCAACACACTGAGTGGGTTAGTGGTGCACTGAACAAGTACTGGATCTGGGACCAAACCTTATCAGATTTATCTGCATTAATTTAAATGTATGAACAATGCTAAATACAATCCTTATACCACAATTTCTCCTGTTTATAACCTAACTGGGACATGTATATTCCTTACTTTTTCTAAGGATAATTCATGGTACAAAGTTTCTGTCTGGTTGATCAAATTACTTGACAGAATTGTACCTAGTTTCCCCATACTATTCATGAGTTTGTGTTCCCTTCTGTTTGTTTATATTTGCCCATATCATGTTCTTTTGTAAACAGTGTCTAGGAATGGCTGATAAGGCAATGAACTAAATCTACTAACCTGAATGTTAGAAAAAAAGAAAATTACTTTTGGAAATGGTAATATACTGACCAATAATTTACAGAATGGCTATAATTAGCCTTAAACATTGTGTATAAGGTAATTTAGAAACTAATTAAATAAAAACACTTAGATAGCAAAACACAAGGAGGTTTGAGTGGCTTACAAGTCTGGCATGTAACTGCTCAGATTTAACACTTATGGTTCTGGGTTTGAGCCCAGTCTACAGAAACATGTAAGATACACTAACACCCTGTCATGATGTGACCCTATCTGTTGATGTAAAACCCACATTTAATATCCATAAAAAAATAAAATGATAACTGCTGGTTTGTGATTTAGCCAACAGAAAGGCTAGTTTCATTTTAACAATGTATGTGGTAATTAGCTCAAAGGCTTTCACTTAATTTTCTTTGAGTGGATGTTTTTATTTCTTAGCACTGTAAATATAATGAAAATGGCTGACTTTTTAGCATTGGCAATATGGGAGATATATAAGCCACTAGCTGGAGGGGACAAGGACATTCACAATCTCTGAGTATAGCCTTTCCTAGGCTCAAGTTTGTTCTACTTATGACAAAGTCTATTTCACAACAAACCCATAACTTCATAAGCACCTACCCCAAGAAATTGCAAGTGTTACATTTTGTACATGCTGTTAAAAATGACTTACTTATCCTCTTCCCTCCTAGTGGAGCATAAGGCGGAATGTTAAAAAATTGCCCTCGTTAATATTTGGGACATTTTGACACATATTTTGTACATTTCTAATACATTTCTCATGTGCAAAGTCAAAGTTGGGTTTTACATCCCTTTTCACAGTGATCAGAAAATCCAACACCTTACCATGACCTGGACTCAAACTCACAACCATAGGGTGAGAATCTGAGAGATTAAACATCAAACGTGTCACCTATTCAACCATTAATGCCTTTGAATCCTTTGGGATGCAACTAATCCTGCTTCATTGGCAGTTAGTCTAAAATCTGCACTGATCAGGTCATTTAAGTATTTCTTTGTCTAATTGAGACCAAGTCATAAGGTAAGTATACGTCCGTACAATAAAATGGCCAATACAGGCCCCAATAAATCCCTCACTGTTTTAAAGTACTTCTTTCACTAGCAAATCTCAGCCAATCATAAATCTGCCCTGTGTTGGCTTATAGAGATTACCGCAGGCATTGTAAAAATCTTGAGACATGTCTCGTATAAGGTGATAAACATAACACCATGTTTGACAAACACTTGTTTTCAATTATTATCAATAGAATATTAAGGGACAATAATTGACAGTTTCAAGATAGTGTCAACAAACAATATTAGATGGAATTCTTATATTATTACTAAATTATATAGTCAGATAGCTGTATAGAAATATGATTTTCAAATCTTTGTTAAAAGGCTTGGTATCCAGACCTTAAATAGTTTGTTTTGGTTGCATGAAAATCAAGAGGGTTTCAATCCTCAAAAAATTAATAATGCTTATATGCTTTTCAACCTTACCAATGATCAAGTGTACATTTCTGCTTTGTGTACTCTGATGTTTCACAACCTTTTAATGTCACTGAAACACAAATAAAATACATCTCTATGAAAACTACACCAGGGAAAGGCTAATAGTTACCTTGTATGCTTTGTTCAAATACCATCATAAATTGGTCATAAGATTCATAATGTACATAACTCAGGTCATAAGTGTGTGATCACCATGACTTATGAGGAGGTGACATAACCAGTCTCACACATGTCAACACTTGACAGGATTACAACTGGTTGCAGATATTTACATACCAGATGCTTCAGGCAACTGACACCATTCAACATCATACAACCCCAGTCACAGCGACAAGATTTCTCAATGTACCCCAGATGTTGGACAAAGTTAGGATTTTACACCCTATTCAACAATCAGGGTGATTCTGGGACAGGGCCTCAGCATGTGACCTGCAGCAGTTGAACCCATGTCCTAGATGCTGGAAGCAATCAGGAAGATTCTTTGAACATCAGAAAACTCCATACTTAGTTTGGCAGTAAAACAACCCAAAGTATCCACATTTGGAAAAGCTCAGATCTCGGGGCTTTGTGTAACAAGAAATATGCAATAAGCAAGACTGTAAATCTCTGACAAATGCCAACCAAACATTTTACACTATCCAAAGTGATCTTGGTGAAAACTCAAACCCTCCTGCAACCAAAAACCAGACTTGGATAGTTTACCGAGACTTGCAGGTCATCTCTATGGAAGAAGTCTTCTGGTGACCTGATACTGACGTCTACTTAAAGCTGTTTTACTTAGCAGAGTTCTACTTAACAGGGCCAGACTATAACATGCATCAATGTAGTATTAAGCATTGCAAAAAAAAAGATAAACAAGAACACTCAGAGAATGCAAACCTCTGCCAAGGCATGTACTAATAAGTAAATGAGAAAATACAGATTATTTTTGTATCCAGGCAGTAATCCAGATAACTTTCAAAAGTTTTGAGATCTAAGTTGGACTAAAATAACTCCTCCTTGGTGAAGGACAATTATATGTACATTTCTCAAGAAAGGAAAGACCTTATATATTGATAAAATTGTAAAATAGCATCAGAGATGCCCGTACCCCACAGCCTAGGGAAATATTTTCAACACCATGAGATATAGAAGTACTGTACCAGTACAAACCTCAGGATACTTTCAGAGCACTGTCAGCTGTATAAAGGTCCAAACAATGTTTAAATGGAGAAATAATGTTTAAAAGAAAGATAATGCGTATAAAGATGAAGTATTAAAACAAGATAATTCAATAACAAGATGACAGCATTAATCAGTAAACTAAAATTCAACACTCTTTATCTACATCTGCATGGCCGAATTATGTTTTAGATGGTTAGAATATTACCATGCATACATAAGTGGTAATACATTTAATGAATGCTTATTGTGGTGTTGGAGCAAAATCTGTGGCTCACTTGATGAAATTCTATCTCTTACAAATGGGAAGTTATGAAAGTAAAATTCTTAATAAATTCTAATATGACTTTTGCTTAATCTGCATAAAAAGACAGACCCAAAGGTCCAAGAAGATTTTAAAGGTCAAGGTCACTACGACAAGGTAAAAGGTCAAATTAAGGCCACACCATGATAATACACACCTATAGCCCCTAACCAATGTCCCTACCAAGTATCAACTTCCTACACCTTACAGTTTCCGAGATATAGCCCAGACAAGATTTTATAGGTCAAGGTCACTATTTCAAGGTCAAAGGTCAAATCAAGGTCACACCATAATGCTGCACACCTACACCCCCTAACCAATGTCGCTACCAAATATCAACTTCCTTCACCTTACAGTTTCCGAGATATAGCCCAAACAAGATTTTATAGGTCAAGGTCACTACGGCAAGGTCAAAGGTCAAATCAAGGTCAAATCATGACGTTGCACACCTACACAGCCTAACCAATGTCCCTACCAAATATCAACTTCCTACACCTTACGGTTTCCGAGATATAGCCCGGACATGATTTTCAAACTCAAGGTCACTACGGCAAGGTCAAAGGTCAAATCAAGGTCAGACCATGACGTTGCACACCTACACCCCCTAACCAATATCCCTACCAAATATCAACTTCCTACACCTTATGGTTTCTGAGATATAGCCCGGACAAGATTTTATAGGTCAAGGTCACTACGGCAAGGTCAAAGGTCAAATCAAGGTCACACAATAACGTTGCACAACTACACCTGCTAACCAATGTCCGTACCAAGTATCAACTCCCTACACCTTACGGTTTCTGAGATATAGCTTGCACAAGATTTTATAGGTCAAGGCCACTACGGCAAGGTCAAAGGTCAAATCAAAGTCACACCATGACGTTGCACACCTACACCCTCCAACCAATATCCCCACCAAGTATCAACTTCCTACACCTTACGGTTTCCGAGATATAGCCCGGACAAGATTTTATAGGTCAAGGTCACTACGGCAAGGTCAAAGGTCAAGTCAAGGTCAGACTATGACGTTGCACAACTACACCCCCTAACCAATGTCCCTACCAAGTATCAACTTCCTACACCTTACAGTTTCCGAGATATAGCCTGGACAAGATTTTCAAACTCAAGGTCACTACGGCAAGGTCAAAGGTCAAATCAAGGTCAGACCATGACGTTGCACACCTACACCCCCTAACCAATGTCCCTACCAAGTATCAACTTCCTACACCTTACGGTTTCTGAGATACAGCCCGGACAAACTATTTCCCGCCGCCCGCCCGCCCACCCGGACGCCCGCCCGCCCATCCGGACACCATGGGTGAAAACAATACCCCGACAGCCCTTAAGGGCTGTGGGGTAAAAATTGATATTGACTGTTTCACATTAAGTTTCAAGTTCCTGTTTAATTAAGGATCCCTTTCAGTAAAAGAGACAGGGATGATGCAGGAGTTGTATGTTGTATTGATGATGTTCTTGCTGCTGAACCAAGGGACGTTTACAAACAGGTTGACTGGAGACTGAAGTTATTTTAACCCATCTCTCCCCTATAAATACATCCATGTTTTTTTAGTTTTTTACAAGTGTAACTAGCTGTTATTGCAGGTGACACCAAAATGTTATAAAAAGGCTTAACATACTGTTATTATTTGGAGATCAAACCTAGGTAGGTGTATTTATATCCTGGCAATGTGTGAAATAGGTTTTACATATAAATAGCATCAATTTGACATAAATAAACCTTTACTACAACTGTTAAGAGGGTGTCACACTTGTCTATTCTGATGGACACAATTTTCAAAATAAAACAGGGCCATACAGAATATATAATACATTTCCTATTAATTAAATTGATTGTCACTCCTTCAACAAGTTCAAATACTACAAACTGTATTGAAACTAGTAAATTCTTGTTGTTTGTCTAAACCAAATTAAGTTTTCTGGTATATTTTGTCATTTCTCTCTGATACAGTTAAAACATGGACGTTTGTGTATGTGAGCCATAAATCAAAATAAGGAATAGCAATATCAGACATTTTGAAGATTTTGACATCAAATAAATTAAGTTTAAGTACTGGTGTTACATATTGGGCCAAATTTACAAAAATATTTTATTATTCTTATGAGATATCAGCCACATAAAATGGGTAAAAACTACAGACACAATGCATAGCAGGTTTTCTCATGTTTCAGCTACCACCGAACAAAGACTGGAACATCAGCATTTCAACACAAAGTGAATCTCTCGTTAAAAAGACAAGAACTATAAAACTTGAAATATCAATTGCATGGAAAACCTTTTCGGTATTTCTGTACGTCGAGGATAATTTAATAGGATAAGGTTTTTATATTTCAGTATTTTCCAGGATGTGAACAGTCACAGACTTCCTGTTATCCAGCTGTCCAATCAGAGAACACACAAATACATATGACATAATTTACTTATACAGTAAATAGTGTCACCACAAACCTGTTATTTCTGAGGGTAAAACTATTAAAGTGGTTTACAAACTCCCTAAAAACCCCCTGTTTGGAGAAGCTGAAAGGGGGCTTTCACATTTTTCCAGGCTAACAACGTCACTTGTAGAATATGGAGTGTCCAGCAGGAAACTGGATTTACAATCAATTTATTTTTAAATACAAATGTTAAGCAACAGGGATTATACTAACAATAAAGACAATCTCTTATGATCAATAGCACAGTCATATAATACAGTAATTGTTTGACCAGAGTCTTTTTTCCAAACCAAAACTGACTGAAGTCTTGGTGGAAATATTATAATATTTAAAACAGTCACAAATTTCCAGAAAACAATTACAAAAACTTTTGATCTTTGTCCTGCCAACATTGATTTGTTCAGTTTCATCATTAGCTTCATCAGTACATGTTTCACTCTGAAAGAGGGACCTGTATAATTAATTTACGATTATTACTTAACTGCCAATAAAAAGATAAATTCAACAGCTATTTATGGTGTAAACCTAAAATACTATACAATTGATATGTATGGGGGAGGGGGATTATTGTTGTGTCAGGATAAAATGAAACGTGAGGGGTTTTAAAAAGTTTAGTATATCTGTCCTTTATGATTTATTTTTTATTTATTTTGGTTTTACATCGCTTTCAACACTGTACAGGTCATATCACGACAGGTAGTTTTATGGGCAGAGGAAACCAGTACATGCAGTTGGTCAAGGTTCTATATAAACTGCCGACCAATGGCAAACAACTACCAGGTTTCCCACTTGAGGTTGGGCCGGGAACAGAACCCTGATCTCAGAGGTGGGAGGCGAGAGTGTTACCACTCTGCCACCATGGCTCCTCTGTCCTTTATGAATTTTATGGAAATTATTTACCTATTAAAAAGAGTTGAAACCTTGCCATGTCACATCGGTGAAAGTCTGCACTATACGAGTGCTTTGTAACTGTGAATGTAATATGTTTACACCAATAAAAAGGCCCCTCTCAGGACCCGATACTGAATTCCACTTAAAATCAAAAGTCCAATTAACAGACCTTCCACTATGGCACCCAAAGCAAGTGGATGTTTACTCAGAAACTCAAAATTCCATGTAAGAGAATAGAACAGTTCTGAGCCTGGAAAGGCTAAGTTTTTACTGCTGACACGGAGGTCTTAGTTTTTGTAACAAATACAAGTGTGTGAAACGCGAGTGTGTGAAAATCCCTTCAGATTCACCCGGATGTGACAGTTGTCTGGCAACAGTCAGGGTTTGAGTGAGTCATCTGCTAGCCTTTCCTAAGTCTCAGTAGTTTATTTATTACTGTTAATTCTGATCTCTTCACACTTTGTACAGTATTCAATATTTGTACTACATGGCTGGAAGATGCATAAAATGTAATCCTTGTTGCAAAATCTTATACATCTGTCAGTCTGTCCTCAGTCTTAATATATTACAAAATCAAATTATTAAATTAAATTATTATTTTAAATTTTCATTTACGTTTGCTTCACTTTTTGTATGCAGAAAAATCATTTAGTCAAAAAAAAGTATTAAACTAATTTCACTGAAATTTGGAAAGATTTGATCAGTTGATTTGATTTATTCTCAAAGTCTTATTGTATTGATTTTGAAATTTATTTGTTCAGTTGTACAGATCTGAAATGTTATGGCTGGAATAGTAGATGCAGGTTTTTCTGTCTGGAGTACTCAGGCCTGATGGTTTCAGTGGTAAAGCAGCTAGGATTGATCTTTAAGGTGTTACGACTAGTCTTCTGACTGGCACAGCCTGTCTTGTTATACAGTTTTCTGTAAAACTGTAGCTGGGGAATTAAGATTAGGTATGACAGTCCCAGAATTACTGTGTAAGAGTGGTTAGTGCTCTGTGTTCCTAATGAGCTTTATGAAATATAACAGTAACGACCAGCTGGTTAAGGCTGATCATGTCAGTTGTTGTAGAACGAATCATTCCACTTCGGACACATTGCATAATATGTCAGTTTCCCTGGATTTTGGATCGGGCCAGCATAACAACACCAAAACTAGAAATAGGACGCCCTGTAGATAGTAGATGCGAATAGAAACAGGATAGCATAGAAGAACACACATTATCATGTGTAATGTCCACCCATGAACCTTTTGCCCAACCTTTTGCCCAAACTGTACAGTAGTCTTACAAGACCCTGTTTCATTTGTAAAATATATCAATGATGCTTAAATATTTATTAGTGTAGATGTAAATTATTTCAGCTTCATGCCTTTTTGCATTGGTTGGGTTGAAAATTTTGACGAAATCACTCTATCTTGCACGGTTAAGAAGATAGAAGCAAATTCCTGTTTTTCTATTTTGGGCAAAAATTTGAAAATTCAAAATGGCCGCCATTTTTGGGAAAAGGAAAATTTCTTGAAAATTGCCAAGAGTACATTTCTTAGATACCCTATGGGTCGAAAATTTCAACGAAATAACTCTATTTTGCACGGTTAAGGCCAGTTTGTGTTTTTCCATTTTGGCCAAAAATTCGAAAATTCAAAATGGTCGCCATATGTGGGGAGGGGAAAATTTTTTGAAAATTGCAACGGGTACATTTCTTAGATACCCCTTGGGTCGAAAATTTCGACAAAATCGCTCTATCTCGCACGGTTAAGGAGTTTGAAGCAAATTTTTGTTTTGCCATTGTTGGTAAAAATTCAAAAATTCAAAATGGCCGCCATTTTTGGGGAGGGGAAAATTTTTTGAAAATTGCAAAGATTACATTCCTTAGATACCCTGTGGGTCGAAAATTTCGACGAAATCGCTCTATCTCGCATGGTTAAGGAGATAGAAGCAAATTTGTGTTTTGCCATTGTTGGCAAAAATTCGAAAATTCAAAATGGCCGCCATTTTTGGGGAGGGGACAATTTTTTGAAAATTGCAAAGATTACATTCCTTAGATACCCTGTGGGTTGAAAATTTCGACGAAATCGCTCTATCTCGCACGGTTAAGGAGATAGAAGCAAATTTGTGTTTTGCCATTTTTGGCAAAAATTCGAAAATTCAAAATGGCCGCCATTTTTGGGGAGGGGAAATTTTTTTGAAAATTGCAAAGAGTACACTCCTTAGATACCCTGTGGGTTGAAAATTTCGATGAAATCGCTCTATCTCACACAGTTAAGGAGTTTGAAGCAAATTTTTGTTTTGCCATTGTTGGTAAAAATTCAAAAATTCAAAATGGCCGCCATTTTTGGGGAGGGGAAAATTTTTTGAAAATTGCAAAGATTACATTCCTTAGATACCCTGTGGGTCGAAAATTTCGACGAAATCGCTCTATCTCGCATGGTTAAGGAGATAGAAGCAAATTTGTGTTTTGCCATTGTTGGCAAAAATTCGAAAATTCAAAATGGCCGCCATTTTTGGGGAGGGGACAATTTTTTGAAAATTGCAAAGATTACATTCCTTAGATACCCTGTGGGTTGAAAATTTCGACGAAATCGCTCTATCTCGCACGGTTAAGGAGATAGAAGCAAATTTGTGTTTTGCCATTTTTGGCAAAAATTCGAAAATTCAAAATGGCCGCCATTTTTGGGGAGGGGAAATTTTTTTGAAAATTGCAAAGAGTACACTCCTTAGATACCCTGTGGGTTGAAAATTTCGATGAAATCGCTCTATCTCACACAGTTAAGGAGATAGAAGGAAATTTGTGTTTTGCCATTTTTGGCAAAAATTCTAAAATTCAAAATGGCCGCCATTTTTGGGGAAGGGAAAATTTTTTTGAAAATTGCAAAGAGTACACTCCTTAGATACCCTGTGGGTTGAAAATTTTGACGAAATCGCTCTATCTCGCACGGTTAAGGAGATAGAAGGAAATTTGTGTTTTGCCATTTTTGGCAAAAATTCAAAATGGCCGCCATTTTTGGGGAGGAGAATTTTTTTTGAAAATTGCAAAGAGTACACTCCTTAGATACCCTGTGGGTTGAAAATTTTGACGAAATCGCTCTATCTCGCATGGTTAAGGAGATAGAAGCAAATTTGTGTTTTGCCATTTTGGGCAAAAATTTGAAAATTCAAAATGGCCGCCATTTTTGGGGAGGGGAAAATTTTTTGAAAATTGCAAAGAGTACACTCCTTAGATACCCTGTGGGTTGAAAATTTCGACGAAATCGCTCTATCTCACACCGTTAAGGAGATAGAAGCAAATTAGTGTTTTGCCATTTTTGGCCAAAATTCGAAAATTCAAAATGGCCGCCATTTTTGGGGAGGGGAAAATTTTTTAAAAATTGGCAAGAGTAGAATTGTCAGATACCCTGTGGGTCGAAAATTTTCGCCGAAATCGCTCTATCTCGCACGGTTAAGGAGATAGAAGCAAATTAGTGTTTTGCCATTTTTGGCAAAAATTCGAAAATTCAAAATGGCCGCCATTTTTGGGGAGGGGAAAATTTTTTAAAAATTGGCAAGAGTAGAATTGTCAGATACCCTGTGGGTCGAAAATTTTCGCCGAAATCGCTCTATCTCGCACGGTTAAGGAGATAGAAGCAAATTAGTGTTTTGCCATTTTTGGCAAAAATTCGAAAATTCAAAATGGCCGCCATTTTTGGGGAGGGGCAAATTTTTGGGAAATTGCATAGATTGCATTCCTTAGATACCCTGTGGGTCAAAAATTCTGTCGAAATCGCTCTATCTCTTACGGTTTCTGAGATATTAGCAAATTACTCAAAAGTAGTACTGAAAATACACAATGAAGTACCTAAATGGCTATTACTCATGTACTGACAAAGCTATCAGTCCCAAATGCAATACCAAGCGAGCTATGGACATAACAATCTTGTATTCAAAATTGTAGTAAAATATCTTTAATTATTTTGGCTTAAATGCACGGAAACCAATGGGTACTGAAAATAGCTGTACTTAAGTATTACTCAGTAAGCAAAAGAGGTACAACAGCCAAAAGCAATCCCAAGCAAGCTACTGACCCAATAAGCCTGCATACCAAATTTGGTGACAATAGCTCTAATACTTTTCCTTTAAATGAGCGGAAACCATGCGTGACGCCGGACATCGGACGCCGGACGCCGGACATCGGACATCGGACAACGGACATCGGACAACGGACATCGGACATCGGACGGCGGAAAAAGCAAAAATAATATATCCACCCCCCAGGGGGGTGGACATAATTAAAACTGCCTGGTCTTATGATTACACTGTGGACACTTGGTATCAGTAAATATTAAACTTCCAAAAATCTACCATAGTGTGGCTGTATTCCTTGTCTTTGAGGAAATGTTATCATTGACATTCAATAAAACTGTACTCTACAGCATATTAAACCTATTTTAGCAGTTTACTGCAGTGAACCTCCAAACAAAAGTTTGTTAGGTTTTGTGAAATACTTGATCTTACCAAAAGTATACTAGCAGTGCACAACACATTATTAGGTGCATTTTCTGTCAGGCTTTTTCTGTTGTCATTGTCAACAAAAGAACTACATACCGTAAACTTCAAATCACGCCTAGTTTGAATTAGTGACTTATGCAGGAACCTTGATTCTACAATTTTATTATAAGCCAGGTCCAGTTAAATCCTCTGAAAACTACCTTCACACTTCACAGTTAGGATGCTAGGGTGTAAAATACAGATTTCTGCAGACAGTTTGCAAGAATTCCATAACTCACTCACCAGATATAGATTTAATTAATCCAGTCTTTTTTCACCTGTTCTTCTTTTATCTGAAAAACAAATAATAAAAATAAAGTATACACACAAAAAATTTCAGAATAACAGAATGTTGTATTAGAAATGACACCCAATTATTGACTGCATTTTTTTACTGCAGGATATCTTAAAATAGGTAATAGTTTATGTAAGTATAAGTATCCGAGGTTTGTCCACAGAGGCCGCAGTGTTATTGTGTTTGATATAGATCACAGATTGAACTATGTTTTTATTTTTTTCTGGAAATATACACTTTGTGTGTCGCCCCTCTCTGTTGCCGTTTTCTTTTTTTACCTCTACACCAAGAGATCCCACCTCAGTCTTAAATACCCCCCGGGTTGTTCTCTGTGGTGATTGAACCCTGTCTGACCCTGGATACAGATACTGTTTGACAGTTTTAGTGATGTAGAACCTTAGAGTCCCCTATTAGTTCGTGGCAATATAAAGTTTCATGATGTGCTGGACTCCACACAAGTAGTATTACTGTGAATGGAATGTATGTACAACCAACTGTCCAGTTCTAGAAGAGAAAGAAATGCTGTACTTTGGTAGAATCTATTCACAGAAGTTTGCTATAACTAGAGAAAAATCCCAAGAATATTGGAAGTTCAATTGATCCCCTCCCCAAATAATTTGGGACTTTTTTTCTGCAAAAGTTTTAATTGCGCTTCTTTCGTGAGTAACAAGGTGCATTTCTATTGATTAAAATATGCATTAACAGAAATGCAAGCTATAAATGGACTTGGATTGCCAAAAAAAAATAAAATGAATTAATCATTTCCAGAGCATTTTAAAGGAGCGATAATGTCATTTCTTCTTTTTATTTATATTTCATCCCATTAAGGGGCTGGGTATATTTATAGGTTTGTTTCAAGTTCAGGTTTGTGCAAATTTTAAGTTACAATAACAGTCAAGAGTTTTTTTACCACAAATGACATAATAATTCCCCGACCTTTTGGATAATAGATATGTTTTAATACTATGTTAAGTTTATTCATTATCAAAAGCAGCTCTATTTGTGTTGTTATGAAACAAGCTGACAGCAACAGTAAGACTTCTGTTATCTCACTTTACATTATCCAAATCTATTGCATTTAATAAACTTGCTTCTGTTCTCTCCTTTATTCTCCAACAATCGATTATCCAAATTTGCTGTTTGATAGACTGATTTCCACAACGTAAAGTTTGTACTTCATTAGTATTTTACAATAAATACTTAGTTATAAACTTCTAAGCTATCTGAACACAGTGTAACTCCCATACCATGGTCACATAGTAACAGTCTCACTGTAACAACTACAGGCAAACTAAATGACAACTTACACTACAAAATACCCAGTTCATAAGCTCACACCATTACTAATCATTATATCCAGTTATATCCCAACACAACGGGAGTGAAACACCCCGCTTCAGTGACTTTATTCCGTTTGACAGGATGAAATATTGGTCGCGTCAATGACTAAGCCTTTCTTGTCACAAACTTGGTCACAGATGGTCAAAACTCTCAAACTTCTACATTGTTAGCCTTACCTTAGACTCAATCTAAATAGTATTAATAATGATGGAATTATTTCTTTGCTCTCAATAGCTAGTTGCTGTACATAGTACTAACACTCAAACGTTTAGGGAAGCCACTTGAAAGAGTCATCTTGAAAGAGTCTGACTTAGGTTTATTTCCATGTGTGCTGTAATTAAAAGTCATCCAGATGGAATCTAAGCATTGATACAGTGATTTACTTACTGTAATCAGGTCAGTTTATAGAACATCAGCCAAATAAACCAAGAAACAATAGTTTCTAAATCAAAACCAAGTCAAACTTGGGTTTATAAGTCAGTTTTTGCAGAGTTTTAATCATATTTTTGTCACAATGTCATGACTTGGATTTGAACCCATAACCCCAGGTCAGGTGAGAGTAGGAGGATGGTCAAACATGAGAACCACAAGGTCACTCAGGTGCACGACAAACTAGCCAATCACCTTCATCTCTCAGCATGGGTTCTGGCTTAAAATTATTCATGGCTTTTCTATAAGTTTTATTAAAGTTGGATTTTCCAAAAATCGAGGTTTAAATGAATAATAGGATTATAGGACACTGTACATCCATTTTGTTACAGGTATTTGCGTGAGTAAGAAGTCATAATTCTACTGTTTAATTTTTTTTATTTTAGGGCCTCAAACAAGACTAGCCTGGTCCTCTTGGTTTTACTCAAGTGAGCTAAATGCCTTGTAATGACACAGACTTCTTAGCCTTGCTTCCGGACGTCATAAATATCCTAAGTCCCTCTGAAGCCAATTCTGTTTCAATTTCCTTTATGTTATACATATGAAGGGTTCAGGTGGTAACACACTCATTTCCCATCTCTTAAGTTATAGGTTTGAATGCCATACCTTGTTTACAGTTTAATATTTGGTAATTGTGTACTGATATGTTGTGGTTGGAGGTAGACATATTTCCAAAAAGTTCAAACTTAAAATAAAAGTGTATGTGTAACTTCTAATAATGGTCTCAGTGATAATCAAGTTTGGTAAATGATCATCCGCTTCTCAATGCAGTGGTCATGGATTTAAACCCGGCTCATGGCAAGATATGGGAAATACGGAGTGTTGTCCCAATGTGGCCCATCTGTGCATAGGGATATGCTAGGAGTATGATTAGCCATTGCTTCCCTTTTATTATGCGTCACAGAAAGGCTAGCTTTAAAAACCCATCACAAAAGGCATTCACTTCTCACTGTTAATTAATAAACAACATTAAGCACTGGATGTTATTCTATCTTGTGTTCAAGACCTCATGAAATGCGGGTTGTTTGGGTTGTTAAAGGATTCGTCCAAAACATGTGATTTGACTGACTTGGCTTGACACTACTGTACAAGTCATAGGACAGGGTGGAGGGACACAATGCACACTGGTTGGTCTGCTTTCTGCGCTGAAGACATCAGGCATTGACAAGATATTACCAACTTCTCTACATAAAGCTAGTACAGGGATTTGAACCTAAGGCCCTCGGTATAATTTGTCAACAGAACAACTGGGGGAGGTTATTAAGCCTTAAAAATAACAGTATATCAAAGTTTAGCATCTTAAATACAATGTTACGTATATCCTTACTAATGTGTACAATTATACGATAATCTACTGAATTTAAGTTTAGTGTACATATTTCTCAAATATATGTCTGACAAACCCATCTACACCCTAGCCTATCCAAAGTGTAACAATAGCGCTACAGTTGACGCACACACAGCAACAAATCAGATATTTGACATGTACAAATCTCTTCTACTGGCACACAGCATACCAAAGATATCTCATTTGGCTGATTTTAAACCATAACATGGTGGTATAACTTTTGAACCTATAAAACCAATTTTTATGCTTCAATAACATTGTGAACCTATATAAGGTCCCCAATGTTAGCAGAAACATATACAATATCTTCCCAATGGGTCAATGTCAGTATGTTTTTTAAACTAAACCCCGGATCTTTGCTTTTTTACAAGTGCAGAAAGAGGATATTGTAGCCTGGCCTTCCAGGCTGTCTCAACCATAATGCAAACATGAATTTTTTTTGTCATAATGCACACTGTATCAGAGACCTTTCTTAGCAAGGTAGGCTAAGTAAATGTATGAGAGCATTATGAAAAATATTTATAATGCAATCAAACAGTTGTGTCAAAATTATATAAACGCCTGTGGCAAGGCTAAGGATATTGTATCAATGTTGTGCTATATAAATGTTTCTGTTCTATTCTATTCTGTTCTAAACAATATCAATCAGCTCTCAATAAATCAATTAGGGTCCAACTGATCTGAAATTTGACTGGCACCTAGATTTTGATAAGTAAGCATTTGCCAAGTTTTACTGATCTATATATTGTACTTTCTGAGAATATCTGGTAAAAACGAAGAACAAGGAAAAACTTTTTTATCATATGACCTTGCTAAAGGCCAAAGGTTAAATTCATACCATCACAAATTTTTCCGATAGCTATGAATGATAACTGCCAAAAGTTTGATTGGCTTTATGTTAAGGGGCCAGTTACACTTTCACGGATCCCCCACAGATATAGGCCATGGTTCCATATATGGAAACTGACACAGATGAGGGTGGATCATGTAAAAGATTTACGGATCTGTCACGGATCAGCTACAGAGCGCTACGGTGACCCAAAGACAGGTTTGCAGATGTCCTTTCGACTGTTTTTTAAATCCACAAACCCTTTCCATGTCAATCCATAGCAGATCCGTAGCAGATCCGGTTAGATCCAGCTATGTTTTGGGGGATATTTGTTGGCACAGAAGGATGAAAGGGATGCCACAAGGACATCCAGGGTGGGTATACGGACAATAAGGACAGTCACGGAAGAACTACGGATGAGATATGGAAGAGCTACGGGTATCAATTACAGATAAGATCCGCAAAGCCTTTATGGAAAAATCAAGCAGTTTGAATTTTCCGTGGCGTCCCCACTGACACATGGCATTCATGGCGGAAGCCACGAGGACATTACGGATGGCCATAAGAGCAGAAAAGATGATCGTAAATCATTCAACATTTTCCAAATAAGGAATCCTGCCTCGATCCGGCAGTACATCCGGCCATGTGTAACTGGGGTCTAAGGGAGATGTATTCAACTTAGAAAATACTGTGGCAATGGTTCGGGCTGTCTGAAAACAGGGTGAAACCAGTAAGCATCCAATTATCAAAGGACGCTTAATGAGCATTTTATGTGAAATATATTGGTATTATGACACCACACTGAACAATATAATTTCATTATTTTTTCACTTTCTTTCCACATTTTAAACATATTCCTTTCTTCCTTTACATACAATAGACACAATATTACCTTCAGATAACAAAACACAAAATAACAGATTCCGTTATGAAATTGTCTGTTCCCAGATTACTCAAATTCATAATTAAATTGTGTCAATGGTCGGGTAGATTACGCATTATTGACACATTATAAAACCCAATTCCTGAGGACTACAATTAACAAAACATGCCAGTTTTTTTACTTATTTGCAGGCTTTCCATTCAAACTCCAGAGTAAATTGACACAAGACAGCCCCTGAAGACAGCTAATGCACGACAGAATAAGTCTGTTCCTGTTTTTTCTTGTTATTTTTATGCAACAAACAAATAGTATCATATTCCTTCTCATTTTGTCAGCCTCAGAAGCTTTTGTGTCTCATAATTAAGAAGTAAATTTGGCAGAAAATTATCATTAAAAATGTCTCTCTTTAAGATACTTTTTTTCTGCAATATCAAAATAATTCTGTTTTACATCATTATTCACATGAAAATTGAGCCACATTGTAGTTTTTCTTCTTTGTGTCAAACAACTACAAATAATCTTGTTTTGTGAATAACATGAAAATATCCACCACAGAGTGGTGCATTTTAAATCTCTCCTTCGAATGAAGTTGGTCAATCTTTGTTAGGAGGCTTTCACACTTCTGTGGGTGGTCGGAGAAGCCGTTACAACTTGGATTGATTGGTCTGAGGTTGACGTCGCTTTTAACTGACTGTATAGGGTCATACCAGGGAGTTGATAGGATGGAGGAGAAGCAGTACACACTAGTTGGTGACCAGATTCTGTACTGAAATCTTCAGGTGCCAGCAAGCAACTACCAACTTTCCCACTTTGGTTTGAGACAGGATTTGAACCCATGAGGCAAAGGGCGGATGCCAGTGTGTTACCCACGAAACAGGTAGCGATAAACCACAATATCTCAAGAACCAAAAACAAGCCCAGACAATTGTACGTAGCTGTTGAGGTCAGCATGTAGCCTTGCTGAAGGCTCAAGTTTCTTTGCAGTTAGGGAAAGTTTTCAGTTCAGATAATGGAGTTTCAGTTTCTATAATGTACTCATACATGTACTGACTTTTAAAGCAGCATACAGCTAAGAGAAAGAGTCTGATTAGGTTCTATCTCTTAGCATGTATGAGTGCTTTGTGAATACCAAATATCTGTGTGCATATTTGAAAGGTTATCATGCAAATTTGAGCCTTAAGCAAGGCTAGTCAGCATGGTATGTAATCTAATGTGGACTTTTATATTGCTTAATCTCCATCAATTGACAGAGTCTAAGGTACAACTGAACATAAAACAAGTTAATTATCATTATCTCAATGACATAGCCAGGTCATACCAACAAGATACAGGGTTGACAGGGGAGGTTATGGAGGAGAGGCTAACAGGGCAGTTTTGAGCTTTTTCCTGAAGGAGGCAATACATGCTACGCTGCATACATTTGCATACATGGAACAGTGTGATCTTTCTCTTGTGAATTTTGAGGCATACAAAATTATCAAAAGTATCCTTTTCTGTTGATACATTTCAATTTTGTTTTAAAATTGTCATAAAATGATCAATTGTACTTTGTTGAAAGAAAATAATATTACTAACGTAATCATTAAAAAGTACTTGTTCAAGTGGAATGCTGAAACAGCACCTGGTGAAAGAGTGGCTCATGAAATAGTACCTGGTGACAGAGTAGCTGAGTACTTGAGGTAATGCCAGTGACGGCCCTGAATTCAATATACTTGTGAAATGTAGCAAATGTCCCTACCTTTACAGTATGTTCAATGCATGTCTTGTCAGGAAGTTCCACAAGAAAGATATTCAAACATTAACATAAGAACTCTATCCTATTAGAAACCAGTATCCCAGCAAATCATTTTAACATATCCTCACACAAAACTCTATTCCCAACATAAAAGTAGAAAAAACTCTATTGTTGCTTTTTCACAGTGTATAAAAACTGTCATGTATATTAGGCATACATATCTGTACATCTGTGATTTTCAATTACATTTCGAGCACTGACCTCATTTTAACAGAGGAAAGATTTTGAAATGGAGTGCATTGTGTTCAAAGGAAATTCTCACAATAGATCAACTTTTCTTAGTGTCCTTTTGTATTCTACCAGCCTTGCTTCAAGCCTCATATATGTTGTAATAAAATTGTCTTGAAGTCTGTATGGTAATGTGATACATGACAGAAGCTTTGTTTATGTTACAATTAACCATGATCAGTGCAATCTTATCTTTTACTACAGTTAACCCTGATAGGTGGAATCTTATATTTTTTCTACAGTTAACCCTGACAAGTGGGATCTTATCTCTACTACAGTTAACTCTGATAAGTTGTATCTTATCTTTTACTGGAGATAAACCCTGTTAAGTGGAAGTTTATATTTTATTACAGTAAATCCTGATAAGTGTAATCTTATCCTTCACAACAATTAACCCTCATCAGAGGAATCTTATATATTTTACTGCAATTAACCCTGATATATGGAATCTTATCTTCTACTACAGTAAACCTTGATAAGTGTAGTCTTATCTTTTACTATAGTGAACCCAGAGAAGAGGAATCTTATCTGTTAGAAAGTGAACCCTCTGAAAGTGAAATCTTATCATTCATTACAGTAAACCCTGATAAGTGAAGACTTATCTTTTACTCCAGTAAACCCCGATAAAAAGAATCTTAAGGAACCACAAAAGTACTTCTACTTACCCAGGACTTCCAAATGTACCCCAGGGTTTTTTAAACTGGGTATTGTTGTTTACTATTACAATTTGTTTAGATTAAATCAAGTGTTATAAAAGTTGATCAGAATGACAACAAGGTCAGCTTAAACGCAAAAAATCTGAGTTTTTGTCTCTAATGGTAGACTTGTCGAAGACTTGAGGTTTTTACTTTTCAGTGACAGTTACTGAAGGTCTCAGACTGAATTTTCTGTAAAGTCTTGGTTTAAATATATGAAAATGCTAGGAGGGCAATGAAAGCATAGTTCTGTCACGGTTTTATGAATATCTTACAAAATTTTGATTGACACCTGTCACCATGACAATGCAAACCAACACCCTCAACCAATGTTCTAACCAACTATCAACATCCTACACCTCACAGTTTCTGAGATACAGCCCCTTACATAAAGGTGTGATATTGCACACCTACACAACCAACCAATGCTCTTACTAAGTATCAACTATCTGTACTTTATAGTTTCAAAGATATAACCCAAACAAGATTTATTATCACTATGATAAGGTCAAATCAAGGTCACACCATGATGTTGCATACCTATGCTCCCCAACCAATGTCCCTACTAAATATCAATCTACTGCACCTTTCTATTTCCAAGATATAGCCCTGACAAGATTTTCACTACAGCAAGGTCAAAGGTCAAATCAAGGTTTTACCACGATGTTGAACACTTATAACCTCCAACCAATGTCCTTATCAGGGCCACGGTGGCAGAGTGGTAACACTCTCGCCTCTCACCTCTGAGGCCGGGGTTCAGTTCCCGGCCCGGCCTCAACTGGGAAAGCTGGTAGTTGCTTGCCGTTGGTCGGCAGTTCAGTACAGAACCCTGACAAACTGTATGTACTAGTTTCCTCTGCCCTTCCAACTACCCGTCGTGATATGACCTGTACAATGTTGAATGCGACGTAAAACCCCAAATAAATAAATGTCCTTATCAAGCATCAACTTCCCACACCTTAAGGTTTCTGAGATACAGTCGAGACAAGATTAATGTTCCTGCAGCATGTATGTCCGCCCGTCCAGCTGGATGCCATGTAAGAAAACAATGCCTGTGTAAGCTCTGAAAGCATTATCCCTTTCATTTTATACCTGGGTTGATTCTGGTGGCCTCCCAGAATCTACCTCGCCCTCCCATATTACAGCCTGGGGTACATTTCGGGAGGCTTCCCAGAATCTACCCCCTCTGCTCAGTTAATACAAGTAACTAACAACATGTTTGACTAAGTATTTAAGCTTTTTGAAATTGGAGAGAAACTAGATTGGGCCAACTCGGCGCCAACATATCCCCAGACAGGTCATCACTCACGCCACAGGTTTTGATCGGGAATTTTTAAAAACATAATTACCCATTATTATATGAACTTCAGCACATCAATCTACTCTGTTTATATCTTCCAAGGAAGATGGTGTATCCCCAGACGCCGAATACATAACTCAAATTATATTTTCAATCTTCCTGCAATGATAACTCTAAACCTATTTTCAAAGTATTTAAATGATTGATGATTGAATGTCCATTCTAAAATAATAATCCCAAAAGAGCATATCTGTTTCTATATTTGTTGACAAATAAAATATTATTTTTAACTCAACTCATCATACTTTTCAATCTTCCTTCAAAGTATTTAAATGATTGATGATTCAATGTCCATTCTAAAATTCATAATCCCAAAAGCGCATATCTGTTTCTATATTTGTTCACAACTAAAATATTATTTAAAAAAAAAGTATTTATATTATTATTTTATTATATTATTTTTAGAATTTGCAAATTGTTTTCAGTTATTCATTTCCTCTATACCTATATATGTGGTCCATATATATGCAACCTAAATATGTGACACAATCTCAGTTCTGACTCCCCTTTGTGTTATATGTAATGAAGCCCACCACCTCCCACCCCCATCCCTCTCCCCTTCTCCACACCTCTCTCACTATTACACAAGATCTGCAACCCCATTGAGGTCTTTGTTTCTCATCTGATATCATTAAATACCTTTGTTTATTTAGTGTCACTCAATATAGCTGGAGGTCCCAGAGGTGGGTGGGGGGAATCCGGGTGGGGGATGTGGGTTGGGACTTAGTTTAGTTTATTAGTTTATTATAGTGACATGTATTATGTTGATGTTGGAGCCCAACTTAGGAGTCAGCCCATCTTAAGATGGGCTATAGCCCAACTTAGGATCCTAAGTTGGGTAGCCTATCTTAAGATGGGCTAAGCCCATCTTAAGATGGGCTAGAACATATCAGCCCAACTTAGGATAAGTAACTTAGGAATGATTTAAAGCTAAAATTCAATATTAACCAGCTAGTTTCATATTAATTTATGTCACACTCCATTGGTGGTTTTAATCATGAAATTGAATATAACCGTGCTAGTTTATTTCAATACTTATATTTCAATTATACAGTATATGTATATGAAATATTATTAAACATTTGTTGTGCTTATCCCATCTGAAGATTTGGTAACAGGTATTAGCCCAACTTATAATTTGCACACATAGTTTTTATTTTTGAAATTAAAGTATTATTTACTTATTTTTCTACTAAAATGTAACTTCTTTTCTTTACCTCATTATGCATTGATAGGATTAATCTTAATTCCCTTATTCTGTCTCAATTAATTTGACAATGGGAGGGTCATTAGGTCATAAGGTGTCAATTTCTATTGTTCAACCATTGCTTTCAACTTGATTTGTTTCACTTGTGGGAAGTGATTAGGCAACTGGATTAGATTGTGATATATCTATTGTTTCAACATTTCTTTTAAGTTGATTTGTTTGACTATGTGTGTGACTTAATAACTGGATTAGTCTTAGATTTACCTTTTGTTCTAGCACTCTTTTGAACTTGATTTCTTTCACCTCTGGTTGAATGACTAGCTAACAGGATTAATTAGGCATAGTTGAAAGACTATACAAACTGATTAATTTAATCACAATTTTCAAATGTTTAATGTTAAGTTCTTAAATGGACATTTAGCCATACAAGTTAATAGAAAACACCAATTTTTTATGCAATGTGTACTTTATCAATTTTTATCAATTTTATGCATCAGTGTGTTTGACTAAATTCATCAAATTAACTTGTTTGAATTTAATTGCATTTTCCAATTAATTAGTGGTACTGAACTCCAAAGATAAAGTGCTTTATAAATCCTGTTTAAATACTGTCTAATAATATAAAAAAGCAATTTTATAATTCTTCTTTAAACTTAACATATACAATCAGGCTCACCCATAAAATCACCCACTATATTTGGCTTTCCCCCTCATAGGTTTGATAGAATTAAGTCTCATTATATTTAGAGATTTCTTTGATGTTGATTTGTTTCACTTTATGATTTGGGGTATTCCCTATTGTGTACTTCACCCACCCCAAGTGAAACAAATCAACATCAATAGAATGTTGAAACAATAGGCACAAATCCAATTAAGAAATCATTCCTGTGAAAGACATAGACACAGACATCAAAGGAATATTTTAATGCTTATGAGGCTCAGAAAACACATTTCATTTTAGTTTCTGCAATTAAACACTTTTTGTTGAGGTTAGATAAGTTAAACATATTTATATAAAATAAAAAATAAGTACAAAGTATTTCTGTACAAGGGTCAGTTAAGTATATCAATGTCATCTTTTTCATGAAAATAATTTCCTTGTAAATGGTTTATATTACTGTATATTTGACATAAAAATCACTCTTGAATTTTATTATCTTAAGTTGGGCTGACATGTTCTAGCCCATCTTAAGATGGGCTAGCCCATCTTAAGATAGGCTACCCAACTTAGGATCCTAAGTTGGGCTATAGCCCATCTTAAGATGGGCTGACTCCTAAGTTGGGCTCCAACAGCGACAAGGATTATACAAAAACTATTGAAGTAATACCCAGCCCTATATGGGCTTATAAGTCACTTTAAATAGAGAGTTAATAACAAACAGAGCAAACATATTTTGAGGTAAGATACAGTAAATAAAGACAGCAATTCAATACATAAAAATTAACAATATAATTTACTTTTTCTTTCTTGCCACAAATCAAAAATAAAATTAATAACCATATTGACATTCATATGAGTTAATACCCTTGATAATTGATCTATTAATAATTCAGATTTATCTATATTTAAAATTTTGAAATATTTCATACGAATCAGCTCTAAAGCTGGACAAACACAAACAAAATGTATCTCATCTTCTACATCTTTTTTACACAGTTTACATGTTCTCTCAAAGAGATGGAGTGCTACAGCATAAATGGTAAACAAACAATCTATATAAAAGGGGTACTCAAATACAAAAAGAATTGAGAATTTTAAGTATGTGATTATCAACTGAAATGAGTTCATAACTGTAGGAGCTGTGTCAAAATTAACTGAGGCAAGTTGAATAAAACTGGGCTAGCTGAGGGTTAAAAATCCCCTAGTTTTACTACATACGGGTATAATTTCATTAATATTGGGACTTAAAGCTCACTTAAAGTGTCCATTTTGTCTACTTGAATATGTTAACCGGCGTTTAACCAGTTTCATTTTAAAAAGTTAAAAACTCAGCAAGCAGAGGTATAACACACAAAAATAAGTTCTTAAAAGACTAAGATAGCCATAACATTATTAATATTCAAAGTTTAAATAGACAGGCATTTCCTTTTAAAAATTCAAAGATTTCAGCTCTATAACCCACATAGTTTGACAGTTACTGGGCTTTAAAGTGGCATAATGTCCATAAATTGGGTTTCTGTGGGCATTTTACAATTGTTAAAGAGACCTTAGCAATTAAACTACAGATCTGAAACTTTTTGGGGGACATACATAACAAACAAAAATTATATATAATACAGTTTAAGACTTGTCACACTAAGCATTTCCAAATAACAGGGCAAAATACGGAAAAAATGTCCAAAAAGGCACTTGGGCGAGTGTCTATGGCCCTCATACACAGGTTAAATGTCTACTAAAAACCTTGATTTTCGCCATATGTAAAAAGGACATAATAATGCATTCCGAGATGGGATTTCAGCTCCATCAATCACATAGTTTAACAGTCACAGGGCTTAAAGGTGGCAAAAAGTCCAAATATTGGGTCTCTGTGGGCCTTTTAGAGATCTCGATGTGGCTTTCAAATTAAAGCTTCAGACTTAAAATTTGTTACATACTAAGATTACACATAGAATATGTATCTAATAAAGTTTGAAACTTCTCAGACTTACCATTGCCAAGTTACAGAGCAAAATATGTGAAAAATGTCTTAAAAGGGTCACTCAGGTGGGTGTTTAAGGTCCTCATACACAGGTTAAATGTCTACTTGAAGCCTTGATTTTTGGCACATGTAAAAAGAACATAATAATGTATTCCCAGATGAGATTTCAGCTCTATCAGTCACATAGTTTAACAGTCACAGGCCTTAAAATTGGCAAAAAGTCCAAATACTGGGTCTTTATGGGGCCTTCTAGAGACCTAAATGTGGCCTTCAAATTAAAGCTTCAGACTTAAAATTTGTCACATACTAAGATTACACATAGAATATGCATCTAATACAGTTTGAAACTTCTTAGACTTACCATTTCCAAGTTACAGGGCAAAATATGTGAAAAATGTCTAAAAATGGTCACTCGGGTGGGGATTTATGGTCCTCCTACACAGGTTAAATGTCTTCTTAAAGCCTTAATTTTTGGCACATATATAAATAACATACTAATATCTCCCCAGATAGGATTTGAGCTCTATCAGTCACATAGTTTGACAGTCACAGGGCTTAAAAGTAGCAAAAAGTCCAAATATTGGGTCTTTGGGAGCCTTTTAGAGACCTCAATTTGACCTTCAAAATTAAAGCTTCAGACTTAAAATCTGTTACATACTAAGATTACACACAGAATATATATCTAATACAGTTTGAAACTTCTCAGACTTACCATTTCCAAGTTACAGGGAAAAAGATGTGAAAAATGTCTTATAAGGGTCACTCGGGTGGGTGTTTATGGTCCTGATACACAGGTTAACTGTCTATTAAAGGCCTAAATGTTGGGGCACATATAAGAAAACACAGATATATTCCCAGATGATATTTAACTTAGATGAGAGACATAGTTTGAAAGCTACAGTGCTTGAAAGTGGCAAAAAGTGCATAAATTGGGTCTCTGTGGGCACTTTTGAGACCTTAAGTCGACCCCTTTGGGTAAACCTACAGCCCTAAAATTTTCTACAGACAAGGATTACATATCAAAGTTATACCTAGCACAGTTTGAGACTCATCAGAATTACCACTTCCAAATTATAGGGCAAAATATGTGAAAAGTATAGCAAAAAATCCCTAAGTGGGGGTATTTATGGGCCTCAAAGACAATTTTCTCCTCAACTTAAAGTCGTGATTTTCGGCACATGCACTAAGAACATATTAATGTGTTGTCAGGTAAAATTTCAGCCAGCTGAGCATCATAGTTTGTGACCTACAGGGCTCTAAGTGGCCAAAAGTCCAATTTCTGACCTTAAGGTGGCCATAAGTTCTTTTTTACTGGGAGTTTAAGGTCACCTTAAAATAGGGATCTTCCTTTGGGCACCCTTAACATGTGTACCAAGTTTGAAAAAGAAATATTAATTTGTTTTTGAGTTATCGCGTCCACAAGGAAATTTCTACGGCGGCGGCGGCGGCGGCGCGACGGACCTGAATCCAATATATCCCCGACTTTCGTCTGGGGATATAATTAATCCATATAACATTTACTTGATGTGCAAAACTGTATATGCAAATAAGTATTGAAAGTGTGTGATTTCTATTGCTATATATACATTGGTAATAATTGAACCAAGTTATTAATTAAAAGTAGTTAACAGTGAAGTAACTGGGTATTAAAATTGGTAAATTTTCAGATTTTTCAACAGAATTAGGCTGTTCAATTGATGAGAGCAATTTTTGTGTACACTGAGGCCCAGCTTCAACTAATCCCAATTTATGAAATCAAAAGAATAACTAGTGAGTGAGTGAGTGAGTGAGTGAGTGAGTGAATTGAGTGAGTGAGTGAGTGAATTGAGTGAGTGAGTGAGACTTATAAAGCGCTGGAATTGATGTTAACATCCTCTAAGGTGCTGATGTGCAAAAAGGAATAGTCCAGATCCAAAAAACAGGTCAGTATCCATATTGCTCTTACAAAAAGTCCAGTGATGTGAATCAGGGGCATAAATACTGTTAAAGAGTAATAAAGTAAGGTGTAATTCATGTCAGGGTTTGTTTAGAAGGGTGAGCACATCATTAACCCCTTTATTATCACTTGTCAAAATTAAAAAATGGATGATAATTGTATGCAGATCTTTTAAATAATTTAGCTCTACAAATACTCTAATATGTTAGGTAAGATAAACAAGTGTTTATTATGCTGAAAGTGTTTAACAATATATTAATATATTTAACAAATATATTACACAAAATGTAACACACAGTCTAAACAGACTTACATGTCAGTTTGAAATAATATGTATACAAATTGTAAGTACTATGTTGTATACAAACAAAGTAATAAAATAGCATCAGAGATGCCCGTACCCCACAGCCTTGGGAAATATTTTCAACACCATGAGATATAGAAGTACTGTACCAGTACAAACTTCAGGATACTCTCAGAGCACTGTCAGTTATATAAAGGTCCAAACAATGTTTAAATGGAGAAATAATGTTTAAAAGAAAGATAATGCGTATAAAGATGAAGTATTAAAACAAGATAATTCAATGACAAGATGACAGCATTAATCAGTAAACTAAAATTCAACACTCTTTATATACATCTGCATTTCCGAATTATGGTTTAGATGGTTTGAATATTACCATGCATAGAGAAGTGGTAATACATTTAATGAATGCTTATGTGTGGTGTTGGAGTAAAATCTGCGGCTCACTTGATGAAATTCTATCTCTTACAATGGGAAGTTATGAAAGTAAAATTCTTAATAAATTCTAATATGACTTTTGCTTAATCTGCATCAAAAGACAGACCCAAAGGTGCAACAAGATTTTAAAGGTCAAGGTCACTACGGCAAGGTAAAAGGTCAAATTAAGGTCACACCATGATAATACACACCTATAGCCAATAACCAATGTCCCTACCAAGTATCAACTTCCTACACCTTACGGTTTCCGAGATACAGCCCTGACAATTTTATAGGTCAAGGTCACTATGGCAAGGTCAAAGGTCAAATCAAGGTCACACCATGATGCTGCACACCTACACCCCCTAGCCAATGTCTCTACCAAATATCAACTTCCTGCACCTAACAGTTTCCAAGATAAAGCCCGGACAATATTTTATAGATCAAGGTCACTACAGCAAGGTTAAAGGTCAAATCAAGGTCAGACCATGACGTTGCACACCTACACCCCCTAATCAATATCCCTACCAAGTATCAACTTCCTACTCCTTACGGTTTCTGAGATATAGCCCAGACAACATTTTATAGGTCAAGGTCACTACGGCTAGGTCAAAGGTCAAATCAAGGTCAGACCATGACGCTGCACACCTACACCCCCTAATCAATATCCCTACCAAGTATCAACTTCCTACTCCTTACGGTTTCTGAGATATAGCCCAGACAACATTTTATAGGTCAAGGCCACTACGGCAAGGTCACAGGTCAAATCAAGGTCACACCATGACGTTGCACACCTACACCCCCTAACCAATATCCGTGCCACGTATCAACTTCCTACACCTTACGGTTTCTGAGATATAGCCCGGACAACATTTTATAGGTCAAGGTCACTACGGCAAGGTCAAAGGCCAAATCAAGGTCACACCATGATGTTGCACACCTACACCCCCTAACCAATGTCCCTACCAAATATCAACTTCCCAAGCCTTACAGTTTCCGAGATATAGCCCGGACAAAATTTTATAGGTCAAGGTCACTACGGCAAGGTCAAAGGTCAAATCAAGGTCAGACTATGATGTTGCACAACTACACCCCCTAACCAATGTCCCTACCAAGTATCAACTTCCTACACCTTACAGTTTCCGAGATATAGCCCGGACAAGATTTTCAAACTCAAGGTCACTACGGCAAGGTCAAAGGTCAAATCAAGGTCAGACTATGACGTTGCACAGCTACACCCCCTAACCAATGTCCCTACCAAGTATCAACTTCCTACACCTTACAGTTTCCGAGATATAGCCCGGACAAGATTTTCAAACTCAAGGTCACTACGGCAAGGTCAAAGGTCAAATCAAAGTCAGACCATGACCATGACGCCCACCCGCCCGCCCGGACGCCCGCCCGCCCGACCATCCAGACACCATGGGTGAAAACAATACCCCAACAGCCATTAAGGGCTGTGGGGTAAAAACCATGTGACCACATACAGCACATATAGCTTTCTCAAGATCAATATAAGGCTTAAAATAGCATTAAAATGTGGGGTGTAAAATAACAGAATTTACTTACCCAAATTTTGAAAACACAAACTAGAAGTAAAAACTTGTGGTTGATGAAAAAAATTCCATTCAAATTAAAATCTGAAATAACTGCAAAACTAAGAAGGGCTATGTTAAATACAAACATAATGTAAATACATTTCACCTAGAATTAGGTTTAATGGAGATAATATACCTTAACTTGATATATTAACAATTGTTAGGCAATAACACAGGATTGAGGGGGAGCTTTTACCTAGACACTGACCTGTCAGAGTGTGTGGATGGTAGAATTTATTGTTACATGATATTAAATGTGACATGTTGTGACAAGGTAAACCTCAGATGAGTTTTTCCTGTACATATTGAGACTAGGAAAGGCTGAGTTTGTATTAATTATGTATATATCACCATATATTTTGTCAAAACTCTTGCGAAGGCACAAATAGGTAGCAGAAGCTGTTTAAACACGATTATATTCTAAGTTCCACATAATTACCTTTAATTTCATAAACATCCCTTTGAAATGGTCACATCTGCAGACTTTGTCACACCATTTCATTCCTTTGTAATTTGCCTAATTTTACTTAATAATATACTGATGTTCATTTCAATCTCAACCAAATTATAAGGTTTTTAATAACGTGGAAGTTATTTTCTTTTTTACTATAATGATCCCATTACATCAAAGTACAATAACCATGGCCTGGATACATTAGCCATAATGTAGCATATAATTATATTTTCCCTTTTTATGATTATTTTTTTTACCCAAAATTGGTACATATTTTTCTAGGTAGAGTTTGCACTGAATTGTGATTTAAATATCCATATTACACTACAATCTGGTTTCTATATTGATTGATATTAAAATATTCCTTCATGCTGTCAAATACACTGCTTGCGTTTTATGCAGCTTTCACACTACAGGTGTATGTCCTGCCGTTACAAGTTTTACTCTGCGGTAGAACTGCCTTCCAGGTCATCCCATTTCATCCGCATTTTTCACATTAGAGGCAGTATAATGGGCAGTTCTAGGCATTTGGTGAAATGTCCCTGTCCTTCAACTAATATTTGAGATTTGTAAGGGCCTTGTAAAACACTGGTGAAACATCCAATAATACATTAACTTGCCTTATGTTGCCGTATTACACCGAAAGACGAATCACAACCTTATGTACACAGTGGACCACACCTTTGGTTACCTTAGTAAAAAATTCATATGCGCAAAATCGTCTGTGCATGCCCAGAGTACCAAAATCAGAGGCTGAAATTTTAAACATTTTTAAAACTTTCCGTAGGACACGCAAGGTAATGGATGCTTCCCCACTGACTTGCAAGTTTGCAAACGGACATCAGGGGGTGTGATCCAAGCACAGGGATGTTTTACCGAATGCGGGTCACCGCGGGTGATACCGCTGTAGAGTGAAGGGGGTATTAGAAGTTTCCCCCCCCCCCCCCTTAATTTGGTATTTCCAGGTAATGTGCTGAAGTGTGCTTTAAATATATGGCTTTCGTTATTGATTGATCAATGTTGAAATTCCATTTCATGCTCTGACATACAGCTTAGAACTAAACTCGCATCTAGTATGTCGGTATTGTATGTTATTTTATGTAAAATGAATTGGAATCTTTCCAAACTTTTATATTTAAAGCAATACACAAAGTCATATATTAAATAGACCATGTATATTTTTATTTTGACTTTAATATCCTAAAAATTTGTGAAAACCAACTGAATTGAATGGTTTCTGTCAGTCTGAAAAACACACACACATTCACATTGTATTTGTTAACATCACTTCAAATCAAAGGTATTCTTTACAGTTGAAACAGACTGTTGGCTCAACTCTCACAAGACATGAAAACTACTTCTACTCATGGTACTGGGCTGACTGCTGTGGATTTCATGTAGTCTGTATCACATTTTACAGGTCATATCATGATGGGATTTGAGTGGAGGAAAAGGTTAGACAGAATTAATAACCCCTAACCCACAATGGGTGGGTGAGTGGCTGGAGGAAAGCAGAGCATACTGTCAGCAAATCACGGAAAAAGAGGAAGCATCTAGCAACTTAGTCACATTGTGTCAGGCTGGGCACATATCTACTTTTTAATGGAATCCAGTTTCAAGAGTAATTTACTTTTTATTAAGTACTTTTTTACCAATATATCTACCTTTTTATATCTACTTTTAATTGAGTACTTTTTTGCCAATATATCTACTTTTTATTTAGTATTTTTACCAATATCTCTACTTTTTATTGATTATTTTTTACCTATATTCTATTTTATTGAATACTTTTTACCAATATTCTACTTTTTAAGTATTCTTTTAGGTTAGAAATCTGCAATTTTCTTGTGCAAATTATTGAACAAGACTAACACTCCAGATTATAAAAATCTTTGAATACTTCTTACATCAAGCAAGAAGACAGAACTCTCTTTTGAACTGTATACCCTGAATAGTGGATTACTCAATTTGTTTAGAGGTACTGAAATACTTCTTACAGTCCTACAACCTACAGTTCTTCATCCAGTCAATAAAATGTGTCATTTAAAACACCCCTCTCATATCAAAATGGTAAGAGAAACATCTTTGAAGGCTCCTGGGTTTTCAATTTTGATATTTAAATAAATACAATAAGCACCTGTCTGGTTTTATTGGAGATGTACAAAACTCAAAAGATCTGGCCAGTGACAGGAAAACTACAGCCTTGCTTCAGGCGCAAATGTGTACAAAAAATTTCTTTGAACATGTACACAAAAACTTAACATTCATAAGGGACCTATATATGTTAGAAGATATCAGCTTGTCTGTCATAGCTGAATCTCTCTGTGATAATTAGTACATGCAGGAGTACATTATGTCAAATGATTCTAGCCTTACAAAAGGCTAGGACAGTAATAAAATAGATTGTCTATTGTGTTCATCTGAAGGGCAAAGTACAATAAGAAATTATGAGAAATCTATGTTATCACAAAACTTATTTCCTTTTCAAGAATAGTAGGGTTTTACAGGATGTGGTGAAAATGGATGGTATTTTTGTATAATTGCATAATTATATAGTAGTTTATGTGAATAAAATTCAATCAAACTTTCTATTGTCCAAAAAATCAAAGTGCTACATTTTGACAAACGGAAAGTAGAATTAGTTCTTGGAAAGGAAAATTATAAAGAAAGCTTTCACAAAAATAAAATACAGGTTCCATCACAGCATCTGTACAGTAAGACTGACTTGTTTGGATATTAAATTTAGTTTGGAAAACAGAAGGTAAATAAACTAAAGGAGACATTTTTAAGTAAAATAAAATTAAATAATTAATATTGTGTGTTTTATCAAAGATAAATAAACCCTTTTTTTGTCAAATGTCACCTCTCGAGTGTAAGACATAAGCCCCCCTGACAAAAGCCCCCCCCCCCCCCCCCAGCCCCCGTAGGACTATTACCTGTTAATTAGAGGTACCATGAATTACAATTTGACTAGAAATAAATGATATTAGGAAAAAAATAGTAATCAGGAAATGGTTGTGACTATACACAAGCAATCAAATGTGCTGTTGCCTGTAAGCTGTTAATTATAGGCACCATGAAATATAATTTGGCCAGATTAAGATGCCTTAACATAATCTAACAGAGTACACCTTTTTATGAGACATAAAGCTTCTGGCCAGTCTGTAACAGAGGACTTAAAAGAGCCCTACCCCGTCATATTTGAAGGGGGGCTTATGTCCTATGTTTGGAGAAAAGGGGGGGGGGGGGGGGGGTGTCGGGGGGGGGGGGGGGGGGGCTTATGTCTGTTCCCCCACCTCTCTGGTGGATTTACACTGGTATCTGTAACTTCCCTCTTATCTGGAAATCTAATCCAATCAAATTTTCATAGATCTAAATCTCTGTACTGACAGATTCTAAGGCACAGAGGATTAAAATCATTAAGGTCGGTATTTCTGAATCCTTAATGATGAAATTGTTAGTACAAAGACTGGTGTTCACATCTACATAAGACAGAGTTCCACTAAAAGATGTTTGACTGTAAATTAAGGCTTACCTGCCAGAGACTTCTCACTCACGTCTGCAGAGAATTGTTTTTTTATCCTTTATTTAGCAGATAATATCAAAATAGAGATAAATGAGAAATATCTATTTTAGTCCGTAAAAATGTATTTATTTCATTTTTTAAATCATTAAGTCTGTGAAATCTATGCATCCAAAGTTATTTTCAGATTTACAAAAAAAAAACAACACTTTTTTCATCACTTTCACAAATATATTTATCCACTGTGAGATTTTACAATAAAATGCAGTCTTCATCGCTGTAAGGAAACTGTAACTTTCAACTAAAACTGATAGTTTATTAATTATATCCTGTAGCTTGCTTTTGACATTGTATTAATCATGAAAAGAAATTAACAAGATTCACCTCGATCACACAATTTCCTATCACCATGAAATCTCTGATTTTTATTCACAAAATATTTTCTTAGGACACCTACTATAAACACGTGCTACAAAATTTAGACTATCCTACAAATCAACGAACTTCAACTGAATCCAATACTTTATTTTTATCCTTCAGAACTTGAATTTTTGCTTCATCAAACACTTACTGAAGTAATTAGATCACAAGATACCATGAAGTTGTATTCATTTCAGCTCTTTTAAATGAGATATATTATTAAAAACATGTGCAAATCGTCCTATGCCTGTGACAAATGTCTGCTGTCTGCATATCTAACATGTATCATAAAAGAGACGTCTGTCTGTTCAGGAGTCTTAGATAAAACCTTCTTCTGATGTCATGTTTTTTGAAGTGACATTGATTATTGGTTAAAACAAAAAAAACTCTTTGCCTGGTAAAACACTGTTCACACTTATAAGGTGGTCTGGTGTAATGATCTTTGCAAACTGGTGTTAAATTTTGTCCATGTCTGTCTCTATTTTAGAAACTGTAAGATCATACTCAGATCTATAACAAAATATATTCCAAATACTTTAAACTGATTGAAACCACCTCAAACCCAGACAGCTGATACTTGCGGTGGCCATGTTTGTCATCGATATATTCTATCATGTCAGAACCTCGTTGATCTTTGTTTTCCAGTGTGATGTTAACACTAAAACCTAGAGGCCAGTTGATCTTTTTTCCAACCTTTCTCCTGTCTGTTCAGTGTGTCCTGTACAACTGCAGACTGTTTATGATTGGGGCCGTTTGTCTGGAAAAGTGTGAACCCACCATAACTCAACCAATTGAAGAGTGATATGGCCATTCTAAAAAAGCTTCATTTCAGGTTTACTATTATTTACAGAAGTTAACAAATAAGTCAGACAAACTTTAAAATTTAAAAGAAATACACAATTAATTGGGTCAACCATATCTTGCCATTTGTCAATTTCCTTGCACTGAAATAGTTATCTCGATTTATAAAAAGAAAAATCTGTCTTTAAAATTATAGTGGCAAAAATGGGTTTTGATACAAAGTGAAACAGCATTACAGTACTACGAAACTTGTGTCACACTTTACAAACAGGATTTTGTCTCCAACTAGAAGTTGTTTTTGTCGGTGTCTTGTAACATCCTAGGTTTTGCGGTTTGATGTCAAATGTTTATACACGTATCTTTTTGACAGACAAAAAAAACACCTTGTATTTACAACCAATTGAGCCTATCTTTTAATTAGATTAACCTAGGTGAAAACCCACACAAACAGATATATCTATTTAAGTTTTTACCTAAAACTTCTGTCACACTGTTCCATTTGACCACACCTTAACTTCCCTCTGCAGGAAACATGGTATCAGAGAGTGATGTGATTTGTAATACCTGTACCACAACCTCCACAGTTATACTCAGATGAGCCCTTGTATGGATGTTTTTATACAAAAGATATAATGTCAATCTTTTACTTACATGAGTAATAAATTCTAACCTGTTAGTATGACACTCTTCTGTTTTCATTGTCACCAAATTATCAGAATACTGGGTATGTTTACTCTAACTTACCTGAAAAACTACATCAGGATGATAAATCATAGCAGTGTGAACATGACATAAAGTCATCAACTATCATACATTAGAAACCATTTGTGGAGCTACTCTAATTGCCCACCAACATACTACCCAATGTCCAGGAAGTGTTGTGTGTCATGCTTTGCTTGTTTCTTGTGACGTAACGTTAGTGTTACAACAACTCATACTAAGCATTTTGTAATTAGCTTTGCCAGTTAGAACTATCTTGAAATGTGATGTTACAACTAAAACCAGTAAAATATACCATTTTTTGAACTATGTATGTTGTGCAAAAAACCCTTTGTTTGCCCAGGCAGTGTGAGTATCACCTTAACACAATATCTACTAAAGAAAAAAGCTGACAGAATGTCTGCCGCGCAAGTATTTTCACAATATCTTCCTCCCCTATGGATCAAAAAATGGCAGAAAAAAAATCATCAAAAACTTGCACTTCAAATGTTTGATCAGTGAATTCTTTACAAAAATGGGTGAGTGATAAGAGATCTGTTTTTGAGAAGTTGTTGTAACAATGTTATAAGTAACACATAACACATAACACTCCCCCACTGTTACTGCAAACAGTGTTATTTGATAACCTGTCATTCAGGGGCACATTCCAAAAGCCTTTTCTTGTCAAAGGAGGGGGGGAGGTGTATGTGCTTAGCCTTTCACAGGTGCAAAAGTCACAAGTTAAAGGTCAATTACACTCATCCGTTTGAACAGACATAAATGTGATTGCCTCTAATTCGACGGGGTTTACACAAGTATATTACTAAATAAATGACACAAAAATTGCAGCTGCAAAAACTTAACATATTTTTTTTCTTAAGGCTTAGTAATCTCTTTTTCAAGATGAAAGATAAGCAGTGGCCATTGGATGAAGTGTAGTGTATATCCAAAAAGGGAAATAACTTATAGTGTGAAATATTTGAAATCAGTATTTACACATAGTATGTACATCCCGTATTCGCTTGTTGTATCAATCGAGACACCAACTATTCATAGTTTACAGGTTACTGACCCTGCTGACCACCTGCAAGTTTCTTTAAAATTATGCATAGAAGTTGCATGTACGTTACTGTGAAACCACTTGTGTACATATCTCTACAGAATTGCTTCACCAGAAAAAGTATCACAACATCGGGATGTAGCTCTTTGTACCAGAAACAAGATGAACTTTAAAGGGAATTCTGCTTAACAAAGGTTAACTGAGCTTCAGAATTCAAATACAGCTAGAAGGCACTTATAGAACACAAACCTCCAACACAACATGTTTGCGGAAATTTGAGATTTTTTTGTAACTAGAATACGATAAGGATCTTAACCAAAATTCAATCAATTTGTCCTTTGATCAGGAGCTATACAAATAAAAATTGCAGAATAATATTTTACGGACAGACAGACCTACCCAAAAATATAACCTCCTGGTGGACTAACTAGATCACAAATATATGAAATTATTTATATCATATAAATGAGCCTCACACAAGGCTAGCTAGCTCATTGTGTTATAAGTAAATCCCCTTGTAGTCATATAGGTATAAAATGAAATTGGATCCTTTAATGGTTTGGATTAAGAATGCACCCAGTGTTTCAGTCTACACTGAAGATATGTATTATATTTGTACAAAATATATAATACTATATAATCTACACACACTATATCTTATCATAATAACAGACAAGACATCTCTGTTTTTTGGTGACTGTTACAGTCTATCTGGAGAGAGAGAATCACTTTACTACTGGACCCTTTGTACACATTCCAAATATTATTTCTAACAATAAAGATAAAAATAGGAACACCACATTTCCCACTGAAAGTTTTCACAATAAAGTTATCCTAGGAATATGATATATACCACATTATTAGTTTGAATAGCTTCAGAAGAAATCTATTTTTATGATGGCTCAAATGTTAGTTAAATTTCATAAAACAGTTTCACAATTTACCAGACTTCTGTTTATGAATATTTAGCTGTTCAGCACAACTCACACTAGTCAGCTTCATGGCCCTGAACCCTATTTCAATGGGAGACGGAGAAAAGCCCTCACCAGAATCTCTCTGTGGAGAAAAGCCCTCAGGAGAAACCCTCTCAAATGTTTCCTGTGGAGAAAACCCCTCACCCAGTTTTGCAGCTTGTGGAGAAAAGTCCTGACCCTTTTTATGGCATGTGGAGAAAAGTCCTCAGTATGTAGCGATAAAGTGATGTTGTATTGTATTAGCAGTATTGAAACTGATCACAATATCACCATATACTACAGGACTCACAGCACTGTTTGGCCCGTCCCAACTACAGAGGTACAGCCCATGCTCTCTAGTGACTGACATTTTCCTAACTGACAGAGACAATCTGAGGTCCTGAGGGTCTTTAGCCTGCCAGTGAGTTAAGATCAGATGACATAGGACCACGATTTTTAAGTACTCATCTGAAAAACTTAACATCTTCCTGTATGCAGGATTGAATTCAAGTCCTCTGTGTTCTAAGGTAAGTATACTACCCATTAGCTAAGTCCACCATGGCTTGAACTCTGTTCACAGCTTTTGGATTTGGATATGTTCTGTAAACCACTGCATAGTTTTAAAACATGTGAGTGGGAACCCTAAGACAAAGCTTTCATCATGTTCCTGGTAACCATGGTTATATCACTGCTGTGTCATTCTTTATTTTACACTTATTCTACTGTCTGAGCAAACCGTATCCCACTACAGGGTCCAACAGTAGAGGTTTGAGCATAACACAACCTCCACACACAAATCTTATACTTGTCTCAAACATTACGTTGTTTAACCTTGAAACATAATATTTCTTTGAAATGGTGAATCAATCTAAAGTTTTGACCTTTGCGGGTTCAGAACAGTGCATACAAGTTGCTTCCCACTGACAATCATTGGGCAAAGACAAGTAACTACAAAGTCCTGCTTCATCTGGCAGCCAGGATTTGATCCTAGAACCTGAGAGCTGAAAGACAAGTGAGCTACCTACAATGTCATCGTGCCACCTCCCCCCTCCCCACATAACCGACCAAATTACCACCTACAATGGAACTGCATAATAATTAATTGTCATGGTAAGAAGACTTCCTGACTAACAGATATACTGCTGTAAGAAAAGGCGAAAGGTAATCAACCAGGCATGTGTCAAACAGTCCATTAATTGATGACTTTACAAGTAATTCACTGGATGAACTGGGTATGGTTATGATTGGTAAGACTTTGGTATTCATCTCAAAGATAATTTGAACAAAGGAATATTGTCTAGGCTTATAATATTAACTACCAGATCACCTTAGTTGATGTCATCGCTTCAAAAAAGCAAAACCTCAAAAGCAATGGTTTTATGTTCTGTACTTGAAATGTCTCTTTTATACAGGGGGGGGGGGGGGGGGGGGGGAAGTAATAATTGCCATATAAGGACATTGAACTATTGGCCACTCTTTAGTGGAAGTTTTATACTCTCTGAATCATCCTTTTTCACCAAAGTAGCAAAAATTTGAATAAGCAATCAGTAAGCTCATCTCTTGAAGTGCATTTTGTGCTTAATCAAACTTATTTCAATCATAGTTTTGTCTAATACATAAACATATTATATGTAACCTGTAAAGAATATCCAATGAACTAATAACCTGAGTCAATTAAACATAATGTCAACCTCTTTCTATGTTTGTTGTACAGGTGTGTATAATTATGTCTGGGCCGGTGTCCATCAGGAAAAATGCCCATCAAGTGAATCCTATCAGAAAAAAGCCCATCAGGAACATTGCCCATCAGCTAAAGAGATCGGTAGGAAACTTCCCCATCATGTTTTTTTTTAATTTAGTGTTTTGTTTAAATACTGACAACATAATACAACTTTTTAACAAATTTTATTACATTAAGAACAACTTACAATGATTATCAAATCTCAATACATTACAGGCCAATATCAACTAACATGATAATACAATTTTTAGCACTATTTCATTCAGATGCAGCCTTCCTTTGATATAAATAAATGAAAAAAGTAACAGAAATAATTTTAATTTGCAAATACAACCTCACTCTTAACCCATCATTTGATTTATACTGAGAAAAGATAATGAATGAAGCACTAAGTTGCAATTTGTAATTACCTTCACACACTGCCTATCAATTGATTTGTTCTCAGCTTTCAAATAATTCATGCACAGATTACACATCAAACAATAGCTTTTTATTGATCTCACCTCAGTGGACACACCACGCACACCCTTCCTTTGATGTAAATAAAATAACTTATGAAACTTATGCACTCTTCCTTTGATATAAATAAATTTAAAAACTTATGCGCAAACCTGAAATTGAAGTGGGCCTTAATCAATTGTAAATGTAGTTTATCATTACCTTACATCAGATTTTTATAATAATAGTTAAATTATGAAAATTAAATTTTGAAAAAAAATTATGGGCAATTTTCCTACCCATCACTTTAGCTGATGGGCAATTTTCCTGATGGCTTTTTTTGCTGATGGGATTCACCTGATGGGCATTTTTCCTGATGGGCTTTTTCAGGGATTCATCTGGGCCATATACATGCATAGTTGCATCTTATTTTAATACGAGATTGTTGTCAATGACAACAACTATCCTGCATTTCTCAACATTATTCAGGTTGATTGATATGAATAGTATTTAGTGTTTCATAAACTTTCTCTTTGTAATGTTTCCCAGGTAGCAGACATATAATAAACACCTGTGTGCTACATGGTCATATTAACATATTTTTACGTCATTTGAACACTTTATTAAAGCTTTTCTTTATTTGCAGCTTTGGAAAATAATATAAAAATCCAAGGGATCCAGTTTTTGACTGTCAACAACGACCGGTTTTCATAGAAACATTTCAAGGAGTGTGAAATAATGATCAAAGAAAATCATGTTTAACGTAATCTATACATTTACACAAATATTAAATGAATGTCACTTTATGTTATATACTTACAGAATCTTGAAGCAGGGTAGTTGTATATCCAGATTTTTATCCAAAATAAATCGATCCAGTGATTTATTTATTATTGACTGGCGTCAAAAGGTGAGATTTGTAATACTCTCGAAAGTTACTAATAGCTTATCATATATCAGTGTAATGTTGTACTAGTTATAGTACAAAATGTACCCTGTAATGTACGAGTATACTTTATTTATGAAATACTATAAGTATCCAAAAACAGAGTCCCAGAGAGTCAAGGCGAAACTTTGTCAGTGGCCAGTCAAAGGACATTTAGCAAAATGACAACACAAAACACATCTGAAGACCTAGTGTGTCATATCGGAGTCTTCTGTCTTAACCCATGTTCACAATGACCTGATAACACACCCAATTGTCCCCCCCCCCCCCCCCCCCCCCGTTTGGAAATGTAGCTTGAGAATCTCACACTGCGTACTATTGATCTATAAAATACAAGATGACATTTTCACTGTTTCGGCTCCATAAAAATAGTTACTCCATTTTTTTAAACTGTTGAATATCTTTGTGGCACAAATCTGAAATGTGAGTGATTTTGTCATTATTGATTAGTATGTTACATATGTCTAGACATTCTGATCTTTCAGGTAGGAATCTTTGACTCTTACGGTTTCAATACTTCACCAATATATATGCTACTTTCTAACATAATGGAACTGAATACTAATAAATGAAAAAAAAACTCGTTTTCCATTGGGACAAACTTTTAAAACATTGACCCATTTGTCCACTATAGTAAATAACTACAGACTTGCTTACGATCATGTCTTTGATAAATTCCACAGAAACCGGATCCGAAACTAAGAAGGCAATAAATCAAAGAAGTGTGAACCACACATTCGTTTTCTCTCTTAATGTCCCACAAATATGGTAAAACTGTCAGATTACCATAAAGTATATTATAGATGTCATGTTTCATGTCGTGAAATTATAAATTAGTGAGCAGTATCATAGAGCCTCAGTTATCCAAACACATTGGGGGAGTGATTTACTGTTCATATATTGGGTGGTTTAGTTAATGAAATATTTTTAAAGTGCCAAATTGAATAGATAGTCAAATATTGGAGATAAAAAACTGCGTTCATGAAATCAAATATTTAAATAATATTAATTCAGACAGCAAACATATGTCAGTAGTAATCTCTAACATAGAATGATTTGACAGGGACATAAAAATAAAACAACCTTGACTTTGACTTACAGAAAATAAACAGCTGAATCAGTTGTGAGATCAATAGAAAAATTTTCTAACTTGATGAACAAGATATTAGGTAATTATTAATATTATATGTAATTTTCAGTGAAACTAGAAACTATGATGTAAACTGTATATCTTTATATGGCATTAGCCTGGCATTATATCTTGTGTATCTGATACACTGTGTATGTATTGATGTAAATTATATTATGAATGTAACTGCATGTATCTCCTGGTAAAACTTCTGTCAGACTGTCACCCTGTGAGGTATAACAGTCGTTAGACCTCTGACAGGGTGGCAGCCTATTGCCTCTGTACAGGGCGACTGAAAAATATATCAATGGGGAAATAAACATTCATAAAATATATATCAGTGATTTGTAGTGAAAAATTGCACTTTTATTTCTATGTGTCAAATTTACATCTAGGTTTTTACATCTCAAGTCAAAGAACTTACAATGTAACACTGTGTAAACTGACTACTAAATATTCAAGTATATAGCTGTTTTTGTGTCAATAAAGTCTCATTTCTATCTAATTATATCATTTTTTAAAAATACAATTACATTTTAATGATACCGTGTCTAACCAATTCCAAGTATTACCTCATGAATATTCATCAGTGTAATAATAATAACGTTGATAATCACTAAAACTAAATGGAACTATAAAGAGAGCTCAAACTGATGATAATGAGGTTTATTATTTAAGGGACCCAAGGAAGACTAGATAAAGCCAGGCTAGGTCACTGTATTAGCCACAAAAACACACTTTTTGACAAGTGGTCGTACATACTGGCGGCAAAATGACTGTTTTGTTGTTTGTTGAGAAGAGTTCCTTAATGTGATTGGTCATTTTTGTGTGTGTTTGAGTTGACAGACCGTATTTGTTAAATAGGCGACATAAAGTTGGTGATTCATCTGAAACTTGTGCTATAAGAAAAAAAATGACAAATTTGATTGTGCAATTATCCAACAAATCTCATAAAAATTGACTATAAAATTAGAGATTTCATTAAATATTCCTGTAATTGAACATTCACTGAAATGGGGAGGAGTGTGTTCTTGTGTATATCAATCAATCACTCAATCAATCAATCAATCAATCAATCAATCAATCAATCAATCAATCAATCGACAAATCAAATTGTTAGTCAACAAAATAATCAGTCAACAAATTAATTATTAAGTCAACAAATTAATCATTCAACAAATCAATCTCTCAGTCAAAATATTGACCAATCACTCACCAAATTAATTAATAAGTCAGCAATTTAGTTAATTAGCCAATAAATTGTTTGGTAAATCAATAAATTAGTTAGGATGTTGCCTTTAACAAAAGGATTTTTTTCCATGCCATGCACATTGAACAACAATAATCTTGCTGCATTTAAACCCTGTTACTTTCACGTAACTTCAGATATTCAGTGACATCAAAAGCAATTCTTTTCAAAATCCAAACTGATAAATCGAGGATCTCTTATGAGACGACATATGGTAGTTTCTTTCTATGTTTGTCCATTAAGGAAATCATTGCTTGATTTGTGGACAAACCAACTAAAGTTCAAGTGTTTGACACATAAATTTACTTGAATTCTGTATTCACAGTCAATATACGTGTGCATACGATCAAATGAGATATTTGCCTTGAGATATGGAATTCTGTACTTATGTGGATTCAAATAATTAGATTTCTATATGTTCACGTCTTACTATATGTACAGACTTGTGTGTGCGGATCTGTTTGCAAAGTGAAACATAAGATGTTAATGAGATGTGGGTATCACTGAGTTTCTTATAGCTTGATTTTTTGTCGATCGCTTCAAAAATACTCTTATTTGCATAAGCAATTTTTTGTTTGAATTTTTAACCCTAATACAAACATGAAACAAATTTACTCCAACTTTTTGTCTTTCACTAATGGAGGTGTTCCACTGGACTCTATGGTCGGTTGCAAAAGTCGGGGGTCGGGCACACAAATCCAGAAAAAAGCACGCGAAAATGTTGGGTCAGTCTCCCCGACAGGACGCAGTACATACCGGCTTGTCTGGATCAAGATCCCGACCTGACTTTTGGTCGGGATGATTGTCACCGTGACAAAATGGGAAACTGCCGCGACAAGCCATAAAGCCCTTAACAGTAATATAATGATGTTTTCAATAACCGGTACTCATTTCGACCTAAACGAAACGAAATGCGGTATGCCTGTTTACTGTTCACATTACTACGTAACAGACAAGCCAAAAGAAACCCCAACAAGCCGTACTGACAAACAGACATCACTGGACCATTTTCCTAACCCACCCCGACTGGACTGATTAATTACTGGAGTCAGGATCCAGAGTTGGGATTGAACCCACACGCTATAAAACTCCTCTGGTTGTCAAAAACATAATTTGTGACTGCAAAGATGCCAACTCTACATCAGATAGACTTTGTACAGAAGCAAGGGTACTTTGGCCTTTATTGAGTTTAACATTTTGATTTCCATCATGATATGCAGACAAAAAAGGACACATCTGAGCCCAGAACCAGCATCTGCCATACAGCCAACACCACAGCCACAGGCCCAGCCAGACCCACAGGATACCAAGAAAGCCACCAAACCCCTGGGTCATGTCCTGGATACCTCTAAGACGAGAAAAAAGGATTCTACAGCAACCTACTGGGTAACTTAATACACACTGACATCCCAGGATACAAGAATTTCGTCAGGATGCCACATCCCTTTTTTGACCTCATCAAAGAACGCATACGCTACTGCATCAAGAAGTCAGTCACCAATTTTAGGAAGCCCTTAGAAGTTGGATTGAAACTGGCAATAACACTGAGACACCTGGCAACAGGAGAAACCTACACCTCCTTGCAGTATCACTGGCTGGTTGGCCGAACCACTATCTGTAAATTTATCATCCAGTTCTGCTGAGCCATCCTTGCTGAATTCCTGGATGAATTTTGGCGCTGCCTTACTAGCCCTGAAGAGTGGAAAGAGTGGAAAAGGGTGGAGGAGAAGTTCAGAACCAGATGTAATATTCCCATTGCTATAGGGGCACTAGATAGGAAGCATATTGCCATAAAGAAATCAGCAGTGACTATTACAACTACAAGGGCTTCTTTTCCCTGGTGCTGCTAGCCCTGGTTGACGCAGAATACAGATTCCTCTGAGTCAATGTGGGGTCAAGTGGATTTTAATTAGATGCACAGATTTTCAACAGAAGCAATTTGAGGGAGAAGATCAAGGATGGCAGCTTGGGGTTTCCAGCACCTGAACCATTGGGGGAGGGCTGGCCAGATTTGCACTATTTACTCCTGCGTGACACATTTGCCATGATGCAATGGATGGTTAAACCATACAGCAGAAGACAACTCACAAGGGAAGAAAGAATAGCAAACTACAGGATCTCCAGAGGCAGGAGGGTGATGGTGAATATATTTGGGATATTAGGGAGCAAATTCAGGGTACTACTATGCACCATGGGGCAAAGGCCAAGGGTTGGCGGAGACATTGTTTTTACACGTGTGGTGTTGCACAACATACTGAGGACACACCAGGGCTGAGCAGACAGGCCACCTAATGAGAACTACAGGAATTCTTCGAGGTAGGCCAACATCAGCAAAAATTACTGAAAGACTACGTCCATAATCTGGGGGCATTGGCTAGGCAGGAGCAAGGATCTAAGATGTGTCAACCAACAACCCTGGGAGCAGAAGAAGTCCTTATCAGGACTACCCAATTATTCTAATAACTTTTATTTAATTGGTGTTGCTCAAATTTACAAATAAAATCCAACAAGTTTCAAAAGGTCAAAATACTTTAAGCAAATGTCAAACTTCTTTAAAGTCAAAGTGTCTTCATTTTTTGCCAATTTTTAATTTTGTGGCTGGCCAAAGTTTTATCGCTCCATTTTTTCTGCCAATTTTTTTTTTTAATTCTATATCCAAACTTATAATTGTTTTGCCTAAGTTTTTAATATCAAAACTTTTTCCCAAAGTATTGGATACAAATTTTTTTGCCATCCAACCATCCATACATATGGTTTTTTTTGTGTTTGGGACAAAAGTGTTTAATGTGGGGTGGTGTAATCCTTCTTGTTTAGGTTATTTGTTAGAACAGCAGCTTATTAATTGCTTTAGAAAGATTCGGGTGGTCCTTAAAAGGACCTTTAAATGGTCTACAGCAGTGGTCCTGAAAAGGACTGATTATAGGCTTGGCAGATGTTCTTACTGTGGCTGTTGTTTGGTGTCGGCTGACTGCGGAGAAGGCAGACGCTGGGCTGCTGGCTGCTAATGTTCTTGCTGTGAGGCAGTGGTGGTTGGAGGAGAGGCGGCTGGTGCTGGTGTCCACAGGTAAAAAATGGCTGCATTGTGTCAGTCTGTTTGTACGAAACTTGAAAGTCCTGATATGTTGTGTTGGCTTTCTTCGCCTGTAGCTGAGGCAACTGATGGAGGGTTGAAGTGCTTTGTCGGTGTCAAGGGGAACATAAGTAATCTTGAAGGTCCAGCCTGTTGGTCGTCAACGACTAGGAAGGAAGTCGGCTGCCCTCTGGACTGCTGCTTCTGTACTTTGCTGGCCACTTGGCCCTGTTGAGCACTTTGAATGACCTGGTTTGAAGGCATCTGTGTCTCTGGAATGGCTAAGATGTATTCCCTTGCAGCTGGAGCTGGCTGCTGTGGCTGTTGAAATGTCAGTGGCACATATGTTGAAGCTGGACTTGAGCTACGGAAAAGTGTCTGTTGCTGTGACTAGGACTGACAACCATGTTCTTTGAATGTTGCTAAGGAACTCAACAGCCTCGTTTCTAAATGTCTGAAAGCCTTTCTGCTCTAATCCCTCTCCCTTTGACACCAGATAGTTGCAAAAGGCTGTATGTGTTGTGGTCTCCTGTTTTTGCCGGAGGAATGATGACAGCATGCTTCTCATCTATTTGAACTGGACTGTGACCTACTGGTCGACCGAAGAGTGCCCTGAAGCTGCGGTGGGGCTCGTGACTTGTTGAGACTGTGGTGTCTGTTGACTGCATGTTTATCTTCATACCGTCTGTGTCAGTAGAGGCTCTGGAGATGTTGTGTGCTGTAGTAGCTGAAGCATTGGCTCCTCAGGCTTTCGATTTGAAGGCTGACAACTTGCTGAGCCCATTGCAACTGATGTGCGACCTCAGGAATCCTATCTTGTCCTGTATCCAAGTCTGACATTCCATCATCTACTTTGGGGCCTGTCCAGACTTCAACTGTATCAGTTTCCTGTAACATGTCCTTTGCCAGTCAAACCAGATCTTGCACACCCTGACAGACAGCTTGCATCCCTTGGCGAATTGCTCCCAGAGACACTTTGTCCTTAAAATATTCATTAGTTTTGTTGTACATCTCCTTGTGGTCCTTCACAAAATCCACAATAACCTCCTCATCAGAACAGTGAGATAGAAGTTGCCCCTTCTTGTAACGTGACTGTGATAGTTCCGCCTCTCCTCCAGCTGTCACTGTTTCAGTGTTACTTCTTTCTGTCTTGGCCCTTTTTTCTGGTTGTCCCTCTTCTTGTCAGTGCAATTCCTCTGCTCTTGCCTCCTCCTCCATCTGTCGCTGTTGTTGTGCCTCCTCCCTCTCTCTTGCCTCCCTTTCCTACCTCCTCCGCTGGATATCCGCTGCCGTGTCCCCCAGCTCAAATTCAGGAACACTGTCAATGGGAGGCCAACGTCAACTAAAAACTGCCCTGGATAATTGTGAAAAAAACTCCTATTCTTGAAATGCTGCCAGATCTAATCTGTCAGATTCCAGATTCAAAATGATGTACTGCGCAAACTGACTCCCCTTATATAGCCACAGATTTTATCAGCAGACAGGCCGTGGGTCGTAAAAATGAAGCCAGCTTGCCCTACAAGTTCCCAGCTTGTCTGTTGTGTAACCAGTTTGTCGGTTTCTGTTTACGACTTGTCTGTAAGTGTTCCCAGCTTGTCCTGTTGAGAAGTTACTGACCCTACGTCTGAAGACTGGGAGATTTCCCGTTCTGATGGGAAGTGTGCAAATCAGGTCGATTATGTTTATGACAGGCCAGTTTGCTTTCAAGTATGGTCGGTTAGTGTAGCCGGCCTGTCTGGAGGTCCAGTTCTGGTACTGTAGCAGGACAAGACTGGAAGTTTTTCAAGACAGGATGGTAACAGTGTAGGACAAGACGGGAAGTGTAACTGACAAGCCATAGAGATCCAGGACAGGATGATTTCCAGGTGGGCAGAGCCACAGTCCGGATGCAGGGTTGTGGAGGGTTGGTGAAATCAAACATGTTTGACATTTTGCCGATCCACCCCGGCAAGCCAGGAAACTACAACCGACCCTAACCGACTTTGTGGACATTGCTCCCGACCCTCAGAAAATACCTAGTTACCAACAGGTCGGCTCCAGTGGAACACCCTCATAACATATGCAGCCACTTGGGTATATTGAACATAAAATTGTAAAAAAAAATACATGTAGGATTTTTCCTCTTGGAATGAAAACTTTTCCCATTGCAAGAACGGGTACAAATCATGAATTTGGCTGTATTTTTTAAAGTTGAGAGTTTTCTGGTAACCAAACCAAACTTTTGCATGTAGTGACATCAGTAGATTGGAGTGTCAGATCACACAGTGATAATCACTGGTGTATATGTTTATCATCTTCTCACATAAATATCACTTTCACACAAGCTTCATTCATACAGACAATTGTGGCAAGTCTATAAACTAGCAGCAGAAAGGTGATTGTCAAAACATAAGAATTTACAGAGATACACTTTCAGAATATAAGATGTTTGAGAAGGCTGTATCAGTATCTATTGTCACAGGATAGATTTAGTTTGTGTGTGACCAGAGAGAAAGTATTACATAGCTCTGCTGTATATCCTGCTACATCAAACTCAAAGAGCTTACACTTCTACATACACTCAACTCTCTTCACAACTCAAACACTTCGCCTACAGTTTTGCCTTTGATGACCATTGAAGTCTGGAAATAAAATAAATTAAAATTGCCAGTAGTTGTTTCATATCTGGAAAGAAATATATTCATATTTAGATTTGAATCAGATTAAGATTTGTCCAGCAATATAACAGACGTAAACAAGTAGTACTTAGTGGAGCACAACCCCTCAGCCAGGAATAAGGAACCAGATACTTGTGCAAAATCTGTAAAAACTTCCTGCAGTCCTGTGTGCAGATGTGGATTATCATGGAGGACTGAACGCGCATGATTGTGACAAGAGCCCTGCACTAAAGTCACTGAGCCCTGATATTTTTAATTCTTAAATCATCTTGAACACCAGAGTATTACACAATTTTTGGGTATGCAATTACAATAAGTATTTTATTACCATGTCTGTTGACCACTTTTGACTTCCTGTTTGTATTACGATGGACCATATCTACTGATACGACTCCATGGCCCTTACACCAACTGCATTCAATGTAGTAAACAAGAAATAGAATGGTATGTATCATTTCAGCTACACAGGTATACAGATATCAAAAGTTATGTTTTGTACCATGCATGGTTATTGCATTACATTGTGTTGCATTAAATCAGCATGCCACAAGCATTGGCTCATATTATTGATCTCTCGAAAGTCAAAGGGTTAGTTTTCAGTGTGAAACCTTTCTCGTGTTTTGGTATTTAAAAATCACAACACTTTCTTTAAGAATAATACATTACCATCATTAACATGCTTGTCTGGTCAGTCTATTTACTCAAGTTAATTGTTTCATCACAATCATCAGCAACATTCAGACTGTCACCTCAAGGATATATTTACATTGTTGTTGATAAAGATGACGTAGTCTGTACATACAGCATAGAGATAATAGGACATTATTACTTGGCAACTAATTCACTCATTAATATTTAAAGAGGCGGTCACACTTGCACGATCAGACATAAAAATAATGATCATGGTTTAATGTAGAAGCAATCATTTTAGAAACATTGAAATAAGTCTATAGTTTTCGTGTTTTAGATTGGAACATTACAATTCGGTTAGTAATAGCATAGACAATAAAATAGAAATAAATATAACATAGGGCTACCATCCTGGTGGCTAATGCTTTGGGGAGTAGTTGTTTTGATAATTACAATTCTCTCTCCAGAAGTCTGTCCAGTTTCTACATGCTCAGACTGCAGTGTACCAGAATATACCTGCAAGTATTGTCACAAACTGTAATAGATACACACAGGTATCCCCTATTCTCAAACGTCTCCATTGGCTGCTAGATTAATTCTGCTGCATCTTCAAAACAGCCACTTTGGTTTATAAATATCTTCACAGTATACATACTCATACCAGCTAACACAGTCCTCTTTTGTCTGATTGTTGTGGAAGATACAGCAAAAGATATTACTTTCCAGATGAAAGGTTCCTGAAAGTTCCTCTATATTACCCATCTGGGTTGGTATACACAAAAGTGATCAAGCTCAAGTTGAGCCAAAATTCAGCTCAAGTTTACAGCTGTTTATACTAAACTTGAGCTGATTTTTGGCTCAACTTGAGCGTGATCACTTTTGTAAATACGGCCTTAGTACATAAATTTTTAAAAATCGGCCATAACTTTGCTTTTGACGACCCAACGGTTTGGAACTATTTATCTAATGTTATTCATTCTGCCCCAACTCTTGCCCATTTTTTTAAAAAAAGGTTATCTCGTCAAAGGTCTTTCCCACCTTAGCATATAAACTACCCGGGGTCTCTCATGGTTCAACCTGGCTATGTCCATAGAATGATTATTATTGAACAGGGATGGATTTCAAGGAAGATCTCAGACTTAGCCCAGTCTCAGGCTGAGCCACTGGCTCAAATCTGAGCCTTTTGGCTCAGCTAAGTCTTTGTCTCAAATGGTTTTTCACAGAAGGGGTCTCAGTTGAGACCAAGCTTATCGAATAACCACAGTGGTGTTCTGTGTCATGTGACCCTTTTTGTGGTCAAAATATTCTACTGATGACATATATGTTCTTTGTTTGACACATCATATCTCTGGTCAAATGGTAATTTGTAATGGGAAAGCTTGTGAACATGTAAAGACAACCAAAGACTACTTCAGGAGGTTGTTTTATATACTTGTACCTCATTTTCAGCCATTTCAAGTGGAGAACGAATTGCGGCAGCCATATTTGAGCCTCTGTTTACAAAACTTTAGTCCACTACCTACTAGTCTCAGCATTTGAGCCAGTGGCTCAGCTATAGCTGAGACTGAGATCTTTTGTGCAATCCATAAAGTCTGAGTCCATGGGCTCAAGTAAAATGTTGCAAGAATTTGACACAAAATTCTTAAGTTTGAGCCTGAGACAGGGCTAAGACCTTTCGTGAAATCCGCACCTGGTTTCTGGTGTTGCACCTAAGAATCTGTCTTGGCAGAGACTAAGTGCTATATAAAATTACTACAACCATAACTACTACTATTTGGCATTTGGGTAAAGCATTAAAGCATATCATACTCCAACATGAACTGTTAAAAGCCTGGTAGAAAGGCCTGGTTCACTTGTCAGTCCAAGTAGTACTTGTATAAAACCAAAAAATTATTTATCGTACAATTTTAACCTATCAGAAATCAAGTGTTAGTAATTTTTTAGTAATTTTAGTAATCGTAACTTATGTTTTATAACTGTTAAAACCTATATCATCAGTCTTGGTAGTTAGTAACTGGTATTAGTATTTTAGTTAACTTAGTTATTTAGTAATGTATTAGTATCTGTGTTAGTTTTAGTATGTGTTGTACAGTATGTGTGTGTGATTACTAATAAATAATTTTTATCCCAACCTGGCTTACTTCTTGGCTTGTAAGTGCTATACAAGTCTAGAAAGAATAGAATTAAAGTAAACAAACAGACAAATAATAACTACATAGACTTTTTGGCAAATGTAAACTTAGAAATATCGATGAATGAAACCACACAAATACTAAAAGAATGCAAACACACATAGTTCACTGTTGAAAGTGGCTTGTATATTTCTGTAAGAAATAAAACATATCTACGGAAGTGTACAAGTTCCACACTAAAACTATTTTTGTTAAATTGTGGATTTACTGGATAAATTTGGAGATATATGTCAGTTTATTGGGCACAAATCAATCAATACACATCTGTGATGTCAAAGCACATCAATAATGTTTTATTGTGATACTGTGTCTACCATTTCTGTTTCTTGCAAGTTATATCTAATAAAAACTAAAATTACAATATGATTTGTCAAATTAAGATACATCAGAGAGTTGATTCAATTTGTTAAGATAGCTAATTTGACAAACAGGTAAAAGTATTTGAACAGTCGACTCATTAACATACTTGATGTCACTAACGTTTTAATAGGTCAGACATAATTTTACTATCTTGCTGTATTTGTGATATTTGACTCTATTTATCAACACATGATGAAATAAGAAATCTTTCCTGATTTATTGAGTCAGTGAGTGAACTATTTGAAAAAAATGACATTTTCAGTATGGTCCTATGGCTTGCCCATACATGTCACAATCCTGTCATATTTCTGGAAACAAGCCCTAAGGTGAAGACATGATCATTTACTTTGCCAATGAAATGAGAAATCTGAATTTTTACTTATATGTGGTTCACACTTCTTCAATCTATATTAACTTGTGTAGTATTTTTTTGAAGCGGACAAAACCGAGGAGTGAAAATCTGCAACGAAATCACCGCAATGAATTAATGTGTCTGTAATGTTATAATTTTGTCTTAATGGAAATAGATATTGTTGTAGTTTTAGCATGTGATATATTACTAATGTTATCTCATAATGTACCCGGTGTAACATCTATTGACTCCTTCAGGAAAAATGCTCCAAACTTACCTGTTTGGAAAAGCCTATCAACCATAGTCTGTACGTCACCCCTGTGACTTCATTCTTATCACCTGTCTATGTCATTGAACTTGATTATTTAGTTTGTTCTATGCTCAGCTACACCTTAAAGTCTGTCAGCTGATGGAGATTAAGCACTATAGAAGTCCACATTAGATTAGATTACTAAGAAAGATTAGATTACTAAGAAAGTTTCATGAATATCTACAGACGTGACCCTCAAATAACCACAAATTGAGTTTCAGAATTGTGAAGGTAGTTAACAACTTTTCAACACATACAGGAGATTTTACTCTGAAACTTTAAGGATATAGTTCAACAAAGATGTGTATCATGGCTTCATATCGGGAAAGTGTGAATGTTGTATTATACCGTTCTAGCCCCTGGGTAGGTTGGGGAGAGGCTATAACATCTATCTAATTACACAGCCCTAGGGCACTTTTGACAAGCAATAATAATAGCTGGCATTTTATTGGCTTTTTGGCCAAATTTCACCATTTTTGTTGGAAGCCATTTTGGTTTAAAATAGTGGTCTGTTGATTCACTGGCTCCAAAATGACCACTTCTGTAGACAGTACAACTCCTTTATCGGATAATGGTGGGGGCGTATTGTGGAGTGTGTATAAACAATATCAAATCCAAACATGTAACAGTGCAAAATCTAATTGGACTTTTATAGCGCTTAATCTCCCTTTTACAAGGGAACACTCAAGTGCAACATCACCAAAACTGTCAACCAATTTCAGTATCCAGGAGACATAGAGAGGTCAAGGAAGAACATTCCATACATTGGAAGCATCAAAAGCAAAATTAAACAGAGTTTTGAGAAGATGCATGAAACATTGGTATGATAAGGGAATTACCGACATTGTAAGAACAGAAATCAGTTCATGAAATAGAAAATTCAGATATTTTTTCTAGTTATACTGAGTCTACTGTATATATTGGCTACAGAGAAGTATCTGACAGGTAGTCACTTATTATAGACATTATGACACCTGTCAGAATACAGGCAATAATTTGTCACCAGACTTGAGAATTCACATCACAGGAGATGACCCAATGACTCAAACATGCAAGAAGATATGTTGATACCGTAAACCGCTAATAACTGCCCGGCTTCTAATTAGCTCTAGTTTTCAGATACACGTGTTTGTGTAAAACCTGCGCTTACAGTTTCTAATTCTACATCTATATATCAAATCACACCGGCTCCCATATTAAAAATAATATTATTCCAAGAATTACTTTTATATCAAAATAAGAATAATATTGAGAATGTAATGAGAATAATATTAAAGAAGAAAAAAAAAATTTCACAATGAGAAATTCCTGAGTTTATTTTTGTCATAAGACCAATTCTTGGAATCTTATTGAATATTACACTTGTCACACACATTTGGGGGATTTCACATTACCCCAGATGAACACACATGTTGTAACAACACCCCTTAAAGAATGATATATTGAATTGGACAAAACAGTAACCAGAAGCATGTTGGTATATTTCAAGGTGACCACATTACAGACTAAACCACTTCATGGTTTGTGTCATCGATTCTTTGCTCATGTCAAAGTGTGTGGCAGTATTTCTGAATTGATTCTGGTATTTTAGGGATTAGGTGACACTTTTACGCCGTATTTCCAGATGAGTGGGGCTGCAACAGAGAAGTGTGAAAGGTGTTTTACAAGGGTGCTTTGTAGAGTACAAACGTCCATCAAGTGATGGAGAATTGAATGATTACACAGCTGATGGAATGGTATCTTTTGAGCTTTCTTTAAGCTTCTTTTGCTAAATAAACTGTTTGCAGATCTACATAAAATCTATATATAGAATAACTTTATTCATAGTTTTAATCCAACAATATTTGGTTTCAATGCCAGTCAGTTAGAATCATATATTTAACAGATATTGCTGATAAAATGGCCACTTTTAACCTTTCTTTGTCACAATATTCACTGAAACGTTAAAGAAACAGACTGAGTGTGGTGACGTAGCTACTAATGAGCTGTGTACAGGATTTGCAATATAGTGTTTCCACATCAATACATTTTGGGCATAATTTTACAATATTCAATGGAATATCACAAATATTGCTTACATGCCACTGTTTTGCCATCTCCGAAACTCAACAATTTGACAGTGCCTAAGGGCGATATATAACAATAACGCCCTGACAGGTGACCCAGTTCCAACCACTGAAATGACTTCCTTTACAGACAGAATAATAGATAAGTCATTCTGTTCAGATGATTTACAAGTAACCACAAAATGTAAGACTTGATGGAGATGCCATTAACTGGGATCTTGTTACAGTGAAATACCAAACCACACAAATCAGTCACACGTCATCATCCAGTGTGTTGTCCGTAATAAATTCAAACCTTCTCCGTATATTATGTTTGAACAATGATGTTGTGGCTTGTTTACTTCCTGTGGGAAAAGATTACAAATATCATTTCAGTGAATAATATCAAAACCATAAACCTTAATTCATTTAACTCTCACACAATTGAAATCTACTAAATAGAATCAACCACTTTAAATTCTACCAGTATGAATTCCATAAGTATATAAACATTTCAACATTATTCAAATTACAAAGGATAAGCCCAAACTAAATTGATTATCTCACGCATTTAGCATCCTTCCCCTCTGAACTGAGTCAATGAGTCAGTCTAATTTGAAACTAGTGAAATGTTTTGGAGAAATCTGTGGATATAATTACCAAGGACAAAAAGAGGTTATGTGATCACTGGATTCTGTTTGTTTGTATGTTAGCAAGATTATGAAAAAAAACTGATGCATAGATTTACATGATACTTTTACAGTAGTCAGGTATTGGTCTGGTAGATGACTGATATGACTTTTGGGAATGGGCCACAACCAATTCTTGATGCAGCAATTTGCAAGAGAGTTTAGGTCTTGGCGGAGGTCTATGCTTTCCACATGCTCTTTTGTGGAATTTATTTATTTATCTATTTGAAAGAAAAATGCTGTTGAAAATTTGCATACATTGAAATAATCATACATATATTGGCAATCCGGCTTCAAATCATAAACTCTGTAACTAGAAAGGTGCAATAAGACAGGACTTCAAGTGCAGGATTTGACATCAGTGAATGCATGATTTCTATCCTTGTGTAATTTTTATAAGAATTTACAATGGTGACAAAAGTGACTTAGATATACTTGTTTGTGGCTTGAGAACAGTGATTCTATATCTTTGAATATTTCTTCAAAATTGGATTGACTGGTAGCTGACTAATGTTGACATTGCATCTTAGCTTTGCCCACATGCAAACACTGATGTTTTAATTAACATTTGAAGATCTCAAATTACACACAAGGAGACAATTAATATCTTTATGATAGAATAACAAATTCAACTATACTATTTACAAAAATACACATATGCATAATTTTTGGACAAACTATATTTTTTGTGTGTTACATGGACAGTTTAGTGACATGACCTCCACGTAACCTTGGACTTGTTCGTGTTATCAACCTTTCAATAGTTAAAGTTATGTCTGGAGTACAGGGTCCCAATACATCTCACATGTTACCTTAAGCTAGAGTTGAACCCAGGAACACAGGGGTGTGAGTCTGGTCACTAAACACTCAACTGGTTTGTACTTTAATCCACAGTACAAGGCATTCGACAAGGTTAATCAGAATGACATCCGGTCTATTGTTTAGAACCATATGATATAAGAATTGAGAAAAGGGCACTCAGTACAAATTCCATTATCCGAACATACTTTGCAAGATTCCATTCAGACCAAAATGGTTTGTCAAGAAATAGACCTTTGGAAGGAAGTTCAGAAAATCAAATATCCAGACAACATGAGGTCGAATAATGGAGCTCCACCATGTATGGAATTTGTGTAACATGATGGTTTCATGATGGGTGACCGTTTCAGTGTACTATTCATGTCTCTGATGGCTTAGCGGCTTGCACTAATAGACCGAAACCCCATTCAGCCTTGTTTATATCCTGGAAGTGAATAAAGTAAAATCTTTAAAGTTATAATTGGTTGGTTTAAATGATAAGCCCACAGTACTAATATTATTCAGGTTTCATATTTAACTTCTTTACACTTTAAACATACAACCTTTATCATTTTGTCACCGAGCAACCTTGACTTAATCCTCTCTGAGAACAGACATTGTTTTTTTCACCACAAAGCTTTAGCCAGTAATTATCAGTAATTTTACCCACTTTGTTACATGCTAGGACAAATGAACCTTGTGTCATATTTATTGTTCTTTGTAATTTTATCCTGAAGAGAAAAAATTTCCACGATAAAAAAATCTAGAGAAAATGACATGTTGAAAATGTGTATTCTATAGATTTGACGCCTGGTTATAAATCAAGTCATCTTACACGGGTCTTCAGAGTTATTCCTAATATAATCTAATCTTATCTCAAACTTTTAAGGTGCATAATTGCAGTACTAGCAGATTCTAAATAATGACATTCAGTTATTTGTACACCTATCTCAAGAATGCCACTATAATGTCTGAAAAGCTGAATTCGTATCTTCTTGAGCTGGTATTCACAAAAGGGGTCAAGTTCAAGTTGAGCCAAAAATCAGCTCAAGTTTACAGCTGTGTATGCTAAACTTGAACTGATTTTTAACTCAACTTGATTTTGATCCCTTTTGTGAATACGGCCCAGATGTCCCAGAATGGATGTATTTTCGCAAATTAAAATTAAATCCTGATAAAATTGAGTTCATTATTTTTTGGAATCTTTTCCCCAGCAAACATACTTGTGAATCTTTTGCATCCATCTGAAAAAGTGAGGAATCTGGGTGTCTTGTGTGATATGAACTGCTCTTTTGCAGGTTATGTTTCCAACAATTATCTAAGAAGCATTTTGGTCATAGTTTTGCTTTTGATGTTCCAACAATCTTGCATGAATTACCTGATGATGCTTGTTCTGCATCCTCTGCATCAAAGCACATCAATTTGGCAGGACCTTTCCACTATAGTCTTTGACTTACCTGGTATATCTGTGGAAGTGACCATTGATATGCCCTTGGACTGATGAATATGAAAACGGCTCTTGGTTGTTGCACCTTAGAGTCTGTCTTGGACGCAGAGATTAAGCACTATCAGTGTCTAGAATAGAATGCAAGGAAATATACACCTTGAACTTGTTTCAATAAATATTCGAATCAAAAGAAATTCAACTCTCGCAAAAAACAAGTGCAGCCAAGGATTTTGTATGGCGGCTGTGCTGAAGTGTGTTGTGCAAAGAAACAGAATGTTATTTGTTTATGTTATACAGGGGTGGACAGTTGTACAGATAGGACAGTCAATAGTAAAAATAGTAAAACTCATTATATCCATTATAACTGTCATGTTTGTAAGAGTCTCCAGTCCTGTATAACGGAGCATTCAGACAGTGGCTTTATGTTACACACACTGTGTTATGCCTGGTAGACCTGTAGTGTTTATTACTAGCTCACAGGCCAGTTTTTCACATTGTACTGACTTTATGCTGGCTTTTAGCATTCACCAATAAATAACATCGCCAGTGTGACCTTAGAAAATTATCAAAAGAAGATTCCATTAAAAAACTGGCTGGAATAACTTAATAAAAGGTAAATTGTTGTGTGATTATAGCAGATCAAAGGAAAACGGGCAATTTAAGGCATTACAGGGGTTATAAAAATACAAGTTATTTTCAATTGACTTTAACAAAAGAAATGTAATCCTCAAGGTTTTGCAAAGAAAAAATAACTGAATGAGTTATATAACAATTTGCACAGCTAACATCTTGAATAAAATCATATTGATAACAAAAATTAATTCTACAGTTTTCCAAATTTCAGTTAGAATGAAACATTGGAAATGAAAATGTATAGTCCTTATATTGGTAATGTATTTGAAAAAGCTTTTTGCTGAAAAAATTTCAATGAAAAATAATTTTTCTTTTTTATAAACACCTTTCACACTTTTCTGGTGAGATATGCAAATGTTCCAATGCTTTGAGTTTTTAAAGTTTCTTCTCATGTCATATTCTCTGCTACAGGATGTAATCTGCTTTTCATATTGGTTATTAATCTCACCCCCCGGATATTTTGAAAATTATTGTATCGTAAATCCAAAAGGTGACTGGTATTGGTCATTTTCTGTGTCTTCGGATGATAATATTTATACACTCTTTTGATACTTCAAGGATGTGTTACTCATATAATATAAATGTTTGACAGACCTTACTGATACATTCAAAACTAGGACGCACTCACAGAGCACAAACCTCTACCAGGGTGGTTTCTGAAAAATCCGGATTTTTGTGTATCCAGAATAAGATCGCCATATTTCCCCAAATTTATTTACTTCTTCCTTTGGCCAAGCGATACCTATTCTATTCTATTCTGTACTTTTATAGCGCTTAATCTCTGCTAGGCATTACATTAACATTTCAGAAAGATTCATGCATTGCTTTGTAGCTCTCTCTAAATACAGACTGACAGACAGACAATTGAACATTTCTATAAACATAACCTCCAGGTGTGAGGGCAATGATAGAACAATAAGAATCTTTGTTTCCATTGTGACAAACTATAAGCTTATTAATAACATGAAACTTGTCAAAACTGCATCTCAAACTAGTGACCGAAATAATGGGAACCCTCTTTAAGTTAATTCAGTTAAACATGGTTCCCATTCAATAAAAAATGTGACTTTTTGTACCCTTTTAGTTTTTAATAGACATTTCTTGTGTTTTCTGTGTACAAATATTAGTCTGGCGTAAGAAATCTATTTTAAAAGTTCTCTGTGAAAACAATTTGCATGTAATTATATCACTTTTATCTTTAAATTTAAACATAACTTCAGAATTTATTGGTGTCATTTCAAAGGCGTTCGTGACATCATGAATTATTCATAAGTTTTGTGTCATTTTAAGAATTGAGGTCAGGTACTTGTTGATGAAGGATAATATTTTAAAGCAATAACAAAAATATTTTTACAATAGGTATTTTATTAAAAATCCAACCAAAGTCTTTACACGTTATTAAAACCTTTGGTTTTTCTATATTTCTCCTCAAAAGTTTTGATTATATTTTTTTATGTTTCTCAAAATAAGAAACAAATATACATGTATTTGTTGGTTGTGTATTTCTTAAGCACATTTCAAATTTTTCTGTTTCAGGTATGCTGATGTCCTACCCCTACCCAACACCCTTCACCACAACCCCTGCTTGGACAAGTGGAACAAAAGTGTGAATTTGTAAGTAACTCTAGTCCTGAGTGTGTTGACCTGATGGATACAGCTCTGTTTTATAGACCATTGCTGGCAGTTTAACCCAAGCCAAGTTATTGTGGGAAAAAACACTTAAAGACGGTTTTATACTTTAATTTAAACATAATTAAAACACTTTGAGAAGACACCAGTTTTAATGCCATTTGTTTGAAATGTCTGTCACACTATTTCTATAACAGAGATTTCGTGGCAATTTCTCTGTTATGTACTAACATAGTTAATTCATGTTGTTACACGTGACATAATCATGACAATTGAACTTCAAAACATCCTTTGAAAAACCTTCAGGTAAATTAACACACACATTACAGGAGGGGTGATTAGAAATGGTTACAGTTTTATACAGAGCAAAACGTGTTGACTGGAATCACTAGGTACCAAGTAAATACATCCATTTAATGCCCCTATTCCACCAAAGGACTAAGCCCCGATCCTGTCTGGGACCCTTAATCGTGGACAGTCGCTGAAAAAAAAGGTAAAATGGGCGGAAATACTGAATCGGTATTGAAGCCTGGGATTAAGGTCAGATCGGTCTCAGGAAGCCTGAGGAGGCCCAGGAGGCCCCACACAGTCCCTGACTGTTCTGGGACTAAGAACCGACTAAGCCAGTTTTCTGGTCGGTTTGAAGCACGATCTTGTTGTACACATACCGACTGGGTCCCAGGATGCCTCAGGCCTCCTGGGACTAAGCCCCGATTAAGTCCCGACCCCCCAGGTGTCCTGAGGCCTCCTCAGTCTTCCCCAGACCAATGTGGCCGATTCTTGTTTTGCAATGGGACTAAGGGTCGCAGGAGGCCTGGAACTAAGGGTCGCAGGCAGCCTGGGACAACATAGGACTGTGTAAATTCGGTCTGAGGAGGCCTGAGGAAACCTGGGACTGGACATTTTATGGCGGGAAAAAAGAGTCGGTTTGGGTCGGGAAAAATATCAAACATGTTTGATTTTTCTCACGTCCCCAAACGACAACTACCGACCCTTACTGAACGCCTGGGATTAAGCAAATTTTTGAAACTAACTCCCAAAAACCCTTAATCGGGAGCCTTAGTCGTGTGGTGGAACACCCACATAACCAGGGTTTCCAGTTACCGGGGTAAATCTCAATGGTAAAGGCTTTGATTGTCATCACCCGAATACTTAGTAACAGGCAGGACACGATAACTTCCAATAATCACTTGATGACATGACTTTCTATCAAACCTTCTTTATATATTTCTAATCTATCTTCAAATGTATCATTTCCTGTATAATATCAATTTTATAATGTATTAAACACTTTGTTTAATTATTTTTATACTTTAATTTAATAAATTCAGTCATATGTCTGCAGATGTCTATAAAACATAAATTCAGACACATTTTACCCTTTGTTACAAAAGCGATGAAATTATTTTTGCCAAAGCTGATATTTGTGGGCAGGGATTTGGTCTCACAATGTGTAGGACACTGGCTCAAGCCCGGGTCATACTAACTTATTGTGGTAGACAACATCATAAAGCCAAATATGGCGAGGGTGGGACACTCAGCACTTAGCATGTTTATCATCTACTCACTAGACTCTTACCACTTTGGTCGCTGGTTTGAACCCAGTTGATGAGAACATGTATTTCAGAACCTATCTTGGTATAACTTCAGTTCTGAAGAGAATTGTAAAACTTTACATTAAGGCTTTTACTAACCAAGACATTGATTTAAGATGGTTTCCAATGATTTTATTTTTTCATCCCTAGAGTTTATGTTGTAAAAACCATCTCATGTAAAAAGCAAAAAAAATGGATTGGAAATTCAGTTTCAGCTTTAGTATTGATAAACAGGTCTTAGTCTGCGACAAAGAATAGTCCTAAATTAGAGAATTTGTCTCAACTTAGACAAAAACTTTTTTTTTTATACAGATGTCCGACTGAAAGAGAGCTGACACTATGCTTAAGACTATTTGATGTAAACAAATAACAATAAAAGTAAGAATACAAGAGTACTCGGGGAGTGGATACCTCCGCCAAGACATGTTATTATAAGGAAATGGGGAACTCGGGTTTCGTTTTTTTTGTATCCAGACTTTGATCCAGATAACTCTCACACAACAATGGGATTAAGACCCATCTTCTGATTTTTTCCAGGAAGATTCAACCAGTAATATTTCCTTATTCCTGGTATCAAACAGACAGACAGACAAATGGACAGATAGACAAACTGGCGTGAAACTAATACCTCCTTTGTAGAGGTAACTAAGTATTTATGTGTTCTAAGTCAAAACAAAATTGATAATAAAGTGACGTCAGACTCTGTGTAACTAGAACCTCCAACATCCACACCACGTGATTCTAGTTATGGCTACTTTCTACTTATCTCTGCAAAACTTATGGTGATTTCCCATGATAAGATTCCATAAACTGGATTCACTTCAACCTTTCTTTAGTTTACACATATTCTAGTGACAGACCGTCCACTGACCATCAGCTGGTCCAGCTATATCTGCACTAAAGGGGGCAGTGACGTTCTTTACAGCAATGTCAACTTTTATACATTGTTATTAAAGAAATTCACATTATTACAAAGATTCACAAAACTTTTAAGCATGTTTGCGTGATGTGGAATAACCCTCAAAACTCTACATACCACATAATTGACGAGGTGTTCTTTCTATGACATGAATTTTATTGCAATAATGAGAGGCTTTATTCAATATAAAGTCGTAAATTTGAAGCCAGTTTTCAGAAAGGTATTTCTTTGTAAACTAATCTCCTGCAAATTAAATAATTATCTCCCATTACCCGACCCAATTGACTTTTTTTAAAAGTCGCCATTTTTATTTTAAATGTGAAGGAAAAATGAGTAAAAATCGTATAAAACCCCTTTCACATAACTTGCCCTGATGTATTGACATTTGTAATCTGCTTACCACCAGGTTCATACTAGAGGAAAGGTTATGCATTTAAGTATGTAGTGTGACAGTTTGAAGAAACTTGGACAGAAGTCAGACGGTTTTGAACACTGAACAATGTTCAAAAGTCAATCAATACAGTATCTTGAGAACAGTAGTGGTATTGAACAGTTACAAAACAAAACCTGTTATAATGTGTTCATTTCTCTTATTACGTACATATAGGTTGCAATGTACTGAAACCTGTAGTTCATAAACATGTCAAGAATTTGAACTATAAACTCTCTGCCCTGACATAGGGTGTCAGTGTGTTCATACTATCAATGTAAAAAGCAGGAATATTCTATGGATTGTCACTAGGTGGTCTCAATGGCGCAGTAGTTACTAACTGGTCACTAGACGGTCACCTCGTGCTGATGGGTTCAAACCCATCTTATTACAAGGTGTGAGAAATATTGAGGCCTTGTGTCATCATGACCAAATTGTTTAAAAAGGACTTAAAACCATTACTTTGATTTTTAGTAATCAATGCAAATAGGTTTTGGTATTTACATTAAAACTTTATTTTTTTATCATCAATAGAACTAAATTTGCATATTTAATTAATTTAATTCATTTGGAATACATTTACAGTGAGTACTTTTAGTAGAAGGTAGAAACTCGCCAATGTTACAAGACTATCTGATGTCATGATAAAGTTGAAACCCACATGATATACTTTGTTTACAAACATAGAGCTGATACAAGTTTTATTTCCAAGAATTCTCCATCTTTTTATCAAACTGGTTAATATCATCAGCATATCACACAGAGCAGCATTGCAAATGAACAGAAAGTTTGTTATTTATGAACAGATTTCAATTGATTTTACACACTTTCCGTCAGTTTACAGATGGTTTTATCTGAGGGTCTATGATGGGATTGGTATGGCGGTAAGGCACCCTAGTATATATGTTACTTGCCGTTTCAAAACCTTTGGCCGTTTCGAAACGGCCACGGCCGTTTTGATACCCTTGCAAGGTTTACAAATGGCTTGGCCGTTTCGAAACAGCCAACTTTTCCTCTTGGCCGTTTTGATACCTCACCAGTTTGACATTGGTGGACAAGTTTGTTCTGTTGCTTTTAAGTGTAACAGTTGTATAACAATAAAAACAGTATATTTATTAAAACTGCATTTGGTATATTATGAAACATATATCTAACAGAACATATAACAATGTTTATTGGTGCATATAAACACTTTTTGTAAAGACTATAGTTATTAATATATATCAATATTAAGAAGAAAAAAAATGAAAGTTAAACCTTTCATATTTACCTTTTAAACAGCCCCCTAATATTTAAGTGAAACAAATCAACATCAAAAGAGAGTTGCAACAATAGGAATAAATCCAATTAAGCACTTCTAACAGTCAAGTTGCTGAGTAGCCCATGCTCAGGATTTTTTTTTATAATCAAAGGACAGATTTGAAGTTCACACAAAAACACATGCTATGGAAAATGTAGAAATCAGGTAAGGTTTCAAAACGGCCAAGTTATTGATTTGGCCATTTTGAAACCAGGTTTTGAACTGGCCAGGCCGTTTCAAAACCAAGGAAGGTTTTAAAACGGCCAAGTAAATAATTTGGCCGTTTCGAAACGGCCAATGGCCGTTTTGAAACGGCCAGGGTTTCGAAACGGCCGGGAACATATACATATAATAATGAGTGAAAATTATCTTAAAAAGAAAAATATAGAAATTATATAAATTAAACAAGAAAACATAATTCTAACTAACTTTTGTAGCGCATAATTTCCACTAAAATGAAGACTCTTTGCTGCATGAACCAGAAGAAATTTCACACAAACAATAAATACAGACTCACAATTCCAACAAATATTTTTCAAGTGTTGAATTTTGAAATTAGATGGCGGTAACAGGCTTCCATGGGATCGTTATTGTACTGCTGGTAATCTTAATTTTATAAGGTTTGAATGTTGTTAACTTCCTGTCCATGCCAATTTAACATGTCTGCTAAATTATGGCTGGATGTGCTGGATTTCAAGATCAACGAAAAAAGTAATTTGCCTACATTGTTGACTTCATTCTACTTTTCTGTTTGGCAAACTTTATTTTACACTTAGCTAAATAATTACATTTTTCTGGGACTTTTGAGGAGGGATTTTCCATCTGACAGTTTCAAATTAACTGTAGGTTAATTTCTTCCAAGTAACTGTAAAGTAAAATGAATTAAAGCCGTCACCTGTTTGAATATTACAGTATCAAGCACACTTGAGATTGATTAAACACCCTCACAGAGCCACTGACTTGGAAGGCCTGAGTTCAAACCTTTCCAAGTTGTGTGACTTTACTCTTCTTGATAAGCAATCATAATGAATTTAAGCCTCGACTGGGACTCAAATTTATGAAAAATTACCAAAATATTCTATTCCATACCCAGTAGGTTATATAACTAGCATAACATCTGTTTCATCAGTTAATGTAATCTAATATAAACTTTTTAAATTGCTTAATCTGTGTTCTAGCAGATTCTAAAGCACCACAGCAGAATATTTGTTGTTCAGAGTGTCATTGGTTTTGTTTATGTTGATATAGTATGGACTATGTAGACCATTCCATATATACCTATAAAACTATTTGATTTGGAAAAATCTTATAAAACATTCAGACCTGATTGGCAGGCGTTATATTCACTGAAACATGCTTGGAATTAGACATTTATAATGTATTGTGAACACCTAGCTAGAAATAGCTGACCGACAAGTTAGCTATATGGCCTCTTGTTTGCTGGATTGTGAGCTTCTGGCAAAACTAGTGAAAAGGAAAAGGAGTAGAATCTTTGGAGAAAGAAAATTACATGTATGTGGAAAATAGAAAATATCCAACAAAATACATTATTATGTAAGCCTGACAATTCGTATGTTATGATATGGGCTATGGAATATGAAAATCACCTGAGTGGTGCTTATTTTGAAATTTTATCACAACAGAAGGAGCTCAATTATCAACATAAATCCTTAGAAGTGTCCACAGCAATATCCAAATGTCATCTGTAAGTTATAATAATTAACTAGTGCGTGCAATATTTTACAGTAATGTTCATAGACTGTATACACAACACTGTACGCTTTTAATAGTAGAATTTGCCTCAAATTTGCAATTGGATCTTAACATTATTAAATCATTTATAGTTGATATTTTTAGCTTTAATAAGGGTTTTTTTTCATTGTACGTATTTTTTTTACTACAAATGGATCAAACTTCGGTATTATTGTTGCATGTATATAGAAGTACTTCAGGGGAATTCAGTTAAGTTGACATGTTGTTGTATAATCATATGACATCTCCATATGCCAAATCATTTGATCACACGTTTACGCCTTCTACAAGGCTACTAGGTTTCCTTGATTTTAACAGTTGACTGACTTGCTGTTCACTGTCATGCAATAGCCATAAAACTGTGAAATATTGGTGATATTTAAAGTTAGTCGATAGTATGACAACAAAACAAAACATAGCAAATAAATAATAAATGAATACATTCACACTTTTAAATATATATCTGGTGAAAAATAACAATACTTGAATGTAATAAGTATTTTGTTCAATAATAGCCAGAATTTAAATAGTGGCTCGTTTAAAGTGGTTTATAGTAATCATAATTTAAAAACAACCTTTTTCTGTGTCTTACTGCCAAATTGACGTCAAACTAAAACTTTGAATGAAGCAAAATAATGATGTATTGGCCTTCTAAGTACACTGATACCAAATTGTGTTTCAAATAATACAAATATTTTATTGTATTTCTGATCAGAAAACTGAATTGTTATTTTAAATTTTCCATTTAATGTCGAGTCCAAAACTCCTATATATGGCACGTTCATACTTCTCCATGTGAGCTTCAAGGATCTTAGATAGATTTGGATTGAACAGAGCACACACAATAAGTTACCAGAGTAAGTGAGAAAGCAAGCTCTAGCAAGGTTCCCATTTCTAGGAATCACTTTTTTTCATTTTTTTTTGTCTCCAGACTTTCATGAATTGTGACGTAGCGTGATGAGAATCTGTCTCTTCACTGAAGTTAAGTGGCAATAGGCTATGAGGTACTGCAATGGGGGACCGTCTGAGTTCTAGACCAGCTGTGGGATGTGTCTGAGTTGCAATTTCTTTGTATCACCAGACTTTCATAAATTCTAGTACACTACTCGTGTCTCTGATGGCTGTGTTGCTCATGCATGTAGACTGAAAGACATTTCGGCCTTATTTATAAACCTGTCCATTTTTTTATTATTTTACTTGTCACAATGGTAATGTAAACCATCCTGGTTCCAACATGACAGACTGTGTGGTCTGTCCTAGAGAACACAGCATATTGATGAAAGTTTTACTGTCCCCATTATTGAATGCCACTCTGGTTGTCAGACTACATGATTTTCATTGATTGTTTAGCCATTGCTGGTGTAGTGTATCAGCTACTCTGGGCTATTGGGTCATACACTTGCCAAAGAACACACAGGACCTGGGTTTTAATTCGGGCATAGGTAAATATATAGTTACTAGGATGAACATTTAAAATGGTGGTCCTCTGTCATTGGCTCCTTTCACCAGTGGAAAGCTAAAGAACCTCAGGGACATTAATACATTGTCATCTCAGAGTCTCTGTGTTTCAGTTAAGTCTGTCACCAAGCACTTGTGCAGTCGGTTTGGGATAAAAAGCGCTTTGAGTCCAGTAGTAAGGAGATGATTGAGCAAAACAGACTAAATGTTTGTTTCCACCCATTCAATTTGAGATTCAGTACTTGAAGCTGCGATTGATGGTGTATGTACATTTTGAGGAGATTTTTACAATTTTTAAAAGTAAAATATCCCGCAAAAATAGATATTAACCATATCTTGATAATATTCTGTATTTATATGTGATTTCATCAAAAGTTGCAAATTGCATTTTAGGTTTATTGACACAGTTTAGAAGGAAAGAATGTGACTTCATCTGATTCACAAAGTAAACAGACATTCAGTTTAATGTTGTTCTGTGGATGCTTTTAGTAAAAAGTAACCTTTTTTGTGAATTAAATTATACACACATAAAAGATGTTCTTATGTCAATTAATACGGGCGGAGGGATATTCTAGAACTTGGTTTTATGTTGTGGTAAAATTGATACAAAAAACAACAAACAACCCACATAAACATCTCATATTCACTAGTGAACAGTCACACAGAGCTGATTGTGCATTGAATGGTAAAGTCTTGATATCAATTGATGACATTTAAAGCTTGAAATCTCACACCCACAGCAGTCGGTAATGTTATAGTGTGTGGGGACTTCAATTCCACCTGATTTAATTACTTCCTTTCACGTTTTAAAGGAAAGTTACCGTAAACTACAATCATTTACTGCTACAGAATTGACTGGCTGACTGGCTGACTGATTGATTGATTGATATTGGGTTTAACATTGTTATCAAAAATTTTATAAAGGAAGTGGAGGAAAGCAGTGCATACAAGTTGGTGTGAGGATTCTGCACTGAAACCCACTGGGAACCAAAAACAACTACCAACTTCCCTTTTTCATGGTGAGCCAGGACTTGAACCTGAGAAGTAGCAGGTAAACTACTTGCAAAAGTGGATTATTTTGGGAGTTTTTCACATTTGGGCAAAGTTTGACCATTTCAGTTGTTTAATGTACAAAGACCCCAATTGTCAGTTGGTTCACCAGTTTGGCAAAAGGGAAGTTACTGCTACTTGGTACTGGTTAGCAACCAGTATTGTTCCAATATCTTCTAACAAAAACCTATAGAATTATATGGTTCATTTTGGTCACTTGTAAAATCTCTACATCTTACCTGTCTTTTTTCAAGTTTTTACATTGTATAATTTGAACTTAGTATTTATAATCGTTCTGTGACTACCAGTTTCACTTTTATTTTAGACGAAAATAACACTGGCTAGTGAAAGTCAAGCTGACCTATCATTCAATACATGGACGTTTAAATTTCTGTCAAACTTGATGTTTTGTAAATGGTTATCTCATTCACTTATGTAAGTAGTCAAGCTAGTGTATGGATTTGTATAACACTCCAGTAAAGTTATATCAGATTTAAAAGAGATATGAAATATTCAATATTCACAAAAGAGAGGGACCAACTACATGAATAGTGATTTTGTTATTTCGTGCAGCCTTACGTACCGGTGGCCCCGAGTTCAGGTCTAACTGAGACTGACTGCGGGCCTGTTTAACACAACCTTAGCTGTGTAAGCAGACAAAAAAATTTAAATCCCCAAAATATGACCTTCAAAATATACAGAAAACTGCATGAATTTTAAGTTGTTGACAATTTGTGTTTTCTGAAGCTCAAATTGATTCTGAGCTAAAATTGTATCCTTTTATTTTGAGTCATTCAGGTTCAATGGTTGTGTAAATAAACCACCTTCTTCCAAATCAGTTTGAAATCATATATTTTGTAATAGGATTTAATTATTGCAAAATATGGTAATAAAAAGGACAATTTCCTGTCTTCTGTTTCTTGTAAACATGTAAATACTTGGTAGTGTGGTGTAGTTTAAATCCAAATAGTCTTTTTTAGGTTCATATTTCCTTACTTAAAACCTACTTGTTCAGCTGTGTTTTCACTGATTTTATCCTTGGTTCCTTGGTATATTAATGAATTTTAAACAATGATTACTTGGTATGATTACTTAAAATTGACCGCCTCTGTGGCCCAGCTGGTAACACACTTGCCTAGGAACTCAGAGGATGTGGGTTCAACTCAGGTACAGGCAGATACATAGTGGCTCGGATGACCACTTAAAATGGCGGTCCTCTGTCACTGGGTCCTATCTCCAGTGGGAGATTAAAGAACCTGAAGGACTTTGATAAATGGTCACCCTTGAGCCTCTATCTTTCAGTTAGGGGAATGTCAGTTACTTGTGAGTTGGGTCTGTACCTGTGCAGTCGGATGGGTTCAATAGTGCCTTGAGTCCTGTAGTATATGGAGATATTGTGCTGAGTATAAATACACAATAGAATACAATACAAAACAATTAGAATCATTACATTGTGACAGAACCACATTTAGGTTTAAAGGGTGATTTAATGTACAAGTGGAGGAAAGTGTATTGCTTCCCACCTTAATTTGCCGTATGCCTAAAATTGGCACAAATATCAAGTATCCCAAAAAGTTAGAGATACAACATTAAACCTGTGTTGGCTGCACTTTGGGCGGGCGTAGAAATTATATTGAAAAGGATGTCATTTAACTTTTTAAAAATGGCCTTTGAAAGTACACACACAACCCAGCTTTGACTTTGTAAATAGTATATCAACACCTTCAAAACATTAAATTGCAGAAGTCTTTTTTTGTCTGAAGTGTTTCTTTTTGAGTGATTCTGTCAGTTAATATTTGTGTTGTTATTTTAACCTGTTGATTAATTTGTATATTTGACCAGGGGACACTTTATGTATGGGGTGTCCATTAGCTGTGAATACAAGACTTCATATAATGACCACTCCACTCAGACTGACCACCTCATAGTGATGGATGTGTTGTTTACAACACAAAACTCCATAGCTTTCTCAAAGCCCAAATCATAAAACACTCATATATGCCATGGAACATAGCTGGCCAAGCTCTGACTTAACAGTGTGTTGAGGTGAACACGGTGTATTGAATATGTACGAGTACATTATGGAAAGTTGAACTTAATTGTACAAGCTGCATTTTTGTTCCTAGCAATAACAAAAATCGTGCCTAAGTAAGGCTCACCTCAATGGTTTAAACACCTTATGATGGGCTGGGTAAATTACCCCCCGCTTGTTACCCTTCCAGATCATGACTTTAATTCTTACTAAAGATAGAATAGCTGGTAGCTGCTTTCTTGTGTCTGATGGATTTCAGTACCAAGTCTGTGTTTCTCCACCTCCTTTACAACTTAGTATGACATGACCCATACAATGTACTGACAACAGCATGAAACCCAAATCAATAAAACACCCACATCATCATAACTCCAGACACAAAGAGTGAACTATATACTCTCAGTTAATCATAGACATATACACTATAATTCCACCCTTGGTCAAGAAAGGCATGGTTTGTTGGCTCCTTGAAGGTTACAGATTAAAATTTAATCTCTGTCCTTTAAGTCCGGGTCACAAATAGTCCTCTCAATTCTCTGTCCAAATATGAGGTGAAAAACCGAATTTTGTGTAGTTTTTTGGTCCTATTCTCTGTTCACACTTATCTGATAATTTGACACAGTGTACCGTGTTTGCCAACGGATCTGTAAAGTCTTACACACGAAATGTAACTGTTGTCACCTGTTTTCAGTCATGTGACTATCACGTGACCGGGCCTAATTGATACTTCAGGGGTCGATTTCACAAAAGGACTTAGCCCAAACTTAGACTTAAATTGAAGACTTTTGTCTTAAAATGAGGCTAAGTCTGTGATCTTAGACTTGGAGGATTTCACAAAGCTGCTAAGTCTAGGCTTTGGCTAAGTCTACCCAAGAGTGGGCTTAACTTTTGTAAACAAAGACTTAAATATGGCCGCCATATATTTTTCTCACTTCAAAATTTGAAATGCTTGAAAATAAAGAATAAATATACAGAACACTGCCCTAAATTATTCTTTGGACATGTCTGTGTGATTATAAGGTTTCCCATTTAAAAATACAGCATTTTTTCAAAGATAAAATGAGCTAAACAAGGGATATATGTTACCACTAAAATATTTTGAGTAGAAATAAAGGGTCACATGACCTAGAAAACCACCGTGGTTATATGACAAGCTAAGTCACCCTTTGTGAAATCCATTTAAGTCCAGGACTTGGCAAAGACAAAAGACTCAGATTTAAGTCCCTGACTTAGCCTAAGTCTGAGACCCTTTGTGAAACCGGCCCCTGGGATCTGGTGTTAATGTTTCACTTGCAGTAGTAATACATTCTTCCGAGTTATAACTAATACACCTTTCACGCTACAGGTGGGGTATTTGTCTGTGTGTGTACAGAACCACTTACCAGGACACCTCACATCTTCCAAGATTTGATGTACCCGCGGTGTGGTTCCTGTGGTGTCACGATGGTGTCTGCAGTATATAGAAGATTGTGAGTCATTCAATGGGTCAACCTATTGAATGTGTACATTCAATGGGCAAATCATTGAATGTGTACATTCAATGACTGAGCTGTGGAATGTGTAGATTCAATGGCTAAAATCATTGAATGTGTACATTCAATGACCCAAGGCATGGAATGTATAAATAATTAAATCTGAAATGCTGATATAGATTACAAAGACTTAATTTATAACCTAGATTGATATTTTCTAGCATAATAATACGTAATTAACTGGAATAAAGGTGGTATATTTCACAAATTAACATAAAGAAGGATCAGCCTACAACATTAAAATCAATAAACTCATATGTCATGACATAATTTTCATACATTTCATCACATTACTTTCTTTACTGTCTTTATATTTTGTAAATCACTTAGTATTACACAAAAACTTGTAAGGCATCATTTTGCTATTGCATAGAACCTATACCATTTTCTGCACATCAGTCCTTTCTGATCAAAGCCATTATAAAAGCTGAATTATAAGCTCTCCTTTTATCCACAAATAGCGTAATAGCCATGAACGAAAATTTAACTTTCACACATGACTTTGTCCATTTCAAGAAATTGATAGCAAAATATATATCGATTTGTCCATTTCACGAAATGGACAGTTGGGTTGTCCATTTCATGAAATGGACAATTTGCTTGTCCATTTCGCGAAATGGACAATTTAACACCTGGGTCATAACATATACATTCTATGGTTATCTACATTTAATACAGCATATATATGGAAGTCACTGGAGTAGACAGACATACATGGATACAGAAGTGGTGACAGGGCAGACAAGAGAGGTGATCATTGAAATGACTGATGCTGACTAATGGTTGGGCTTTCAGAGACGGAAAGTTTGAAAATTTTCAAAACTTGCATTGGATGCTCAAAGAATGGGAGGTGGGCCATTGTCTCACAAGTTCAATGCCTATAACCGTGGGTTATAACACCTGTTGTGTCAATAGGGGTATAAGATACCCTCTCTTTTCAGTAAGCATATGAACAAACTAGAACAAATATGAAAATGTCCATTCATCCATTTCCGTGTTAGCCCATCGTACTGTCTGACCCGTGACACTTTGTCATAGTTACATCAGATACTTTGTATCTGAAAAGTGCGAATCTAGCATTAGTTGAAAAATAACAGTGTCGGATCTCCCCATTTCGTTGTTGTCAAACATTTACTCATCAATTATAAACTTCCCAGCAAATTGTCATCTCACACTGCCTGTTTTAAAGTCATTAAAGGTCCACTTAAATCCTCAATAGCCCCCAATTAGCCAGGCTTCAAGGCTCTTTTATGTTTGGCAAAGGTCACAATTCAATTTTTTTGGTAGCTTTCAAATCCACAGTGCATCTCATATTTTGTCTTGAGTTGACGTTCTCAGTATGAACTCGCTTCTCACCCACAGATACGGGAGCCTTTTTGATGCTGCTGTTGTATGTCATGTATATCAACTACAATGTCAACTAAATAAACTAAAACACAATAACAGATTAAAATATCACGTGACTCAAAGAGAGTCCGGCTATATTTTTATATTTACAATTTATGACTGTCTATCTGTGAATATGATTTTTGGCAATATTTGAATGGCTTGTTATTTGTGAATATTAATCAGTGACAAGTCAAACAATAGTCAGAATATTTTATGACAGAAAATATAAAAATCTATGTAGACATGTTAATTTACGTTCTGAGTGTTTATCAAGATTTGTTGAATGTTTTTTTCAAAACCATGGAAAAAGTGCTGTCTTATCATAAACCAAAACTTTGTCCATGTTTTTTTCTGAAATATTACAGTTCTCATTTGTCATTATTTGTTCGTGAATAGTGTGTACGGAACATTATAAGTATGGACTAAGTGTAAGGAAGAAACGTAACACACCTTTTCATGGTTTCAGTCATTGTGTAGCCTTGGCGGAAGAATGAGCTCACTGAATGCTATTGCTAACATTATTTTCATTACAAACCGCATCCAGACTGTTGTAAAATGCACTCATTCACTGTCTCCAGAACCCAAAGTAAAGACGTGTAAATCTACCTATTGCTGTAAAACAAAGTTACTACAGATTGAATATTTTTATTTAGGTTATATAAAAAATTAAAACAAAGATGAAACAAAAACAAAATAAAACTTTTGCCTCTAATAATTTACATAGCACCGGACGTGTGTGAACATCGTCTAAGGCCCTGATTTTTCAAAAATGGGATGTTCCATTTAAACCTTGCTCCCGACTTTCAATTTTCAAGAATTGGGAACTGAATATTATACATCTACATGATTTTAAAGCCATCATACACACATCCTGTACTGAAAATTCTGAGTTCCAGATAGGTTTACAATTACACTACTCGGGAGTCCACTGGGGACAGTTTACAAGAATTTCAAACTGTTTGAAATTATCACAAACCGTTCCCGATCCTTATCATATCTATAACATCGTAAACCAATCATATTGTCATCTTTTCAATCTTACAGTGATCTTAAACCAATCTGTTTTATCTTAAAGGAATCATTAACCAATCGGATGGATTGGGAAACACTATCACAAACAGAAGATTGCTACGTCAATTGGGAAGCTATCTGGACAATAGCTGATATCAGGAACACATCCTAAACCTACAGTAAACTGTACCCTGAATTGTGCATTTCGCAGAAATGGAACAGATCCATAACGGATGGTCTGATAGCAAGGAGAGCAATACTGAAAACAGTATCCACCAAGAGAATTCATCATCATCATCATCATGTAGAAGGGGAATAACTACAATCATACAGGTGGGATTGGGATATAACATATTAAAACATAAAAAGGAAATATATGGGAAAATGTAATATTTATTTTTCACCCCAAAAGACAGGAGATCACTCCATGCCCCCCCCCCCCCCCCCCCCCCCAAAAAAAAAAAAAAAAAAAATTAAAACCGGCCATTTTGTGTTTACAAAATCTAAACAACAGAATTATTTCAATTTAATCCTCAATTTTGTCATAAACCAGTTTTATTTACAAGATAAATTGTTTTGGCTGCTGAGAGCATACAAAATGACTTCCAAAGATTTTCAATAATAAAAAATATAAACAGATGAGGTTTCAGAAAAAAGAAGTGAGGTTTAAGTCTTATTTAGTATCCTACAAAATGATTCACTAACAGAAATGAGATAGACTATTAGTCTTGCTGAAGGCTCATTTTTACCCCAAGCCTTTAAAAAAACGTGTACACAAACTCTTAGGGTTCATAAGACACTCATGTATGACAGGAGGCTATATCTTATTCGTCTTTACATTATCTGAGCTAAATACATGTATGGGTACATTATGTAGACTGATAACGTTGTTGTCATGCATGAAGATACGCGAGCCTTAAGAAAGACTAATACTGTATAAAAATGACCAGAATCTGAACAAAATGTGCTGCAATCTTGTAGACTTTGACAGTTGTGTGACTTATAAACCCTTTTATTTATTTGCATTTGATGTATTTGTGTTTATTTACTAGAAGATATTGTTATATAAATATTTGGAATTATTTTTTTAGTCTTTGTTCTAGCGGCAAGTACAGCCTTACGTTGACCTACACAGCCAAACTAAAATGAATCAAAACTAGCTTGATTACAATTTGGTACTAATTAGTACAATGACATTTATTTGTTGTTGTTTATACAGTTGAGCTGCGACAGTGCTACAATGGTAACACACTGATCTTCCACCTCCAAGGTTTTTGGTTCAAATACTGGTTCAACATGAAGTGGTAAATTCGGTGGTTACTTGTGACTAATGGTTTTCAAATGCTAACTTGCTAGTATGCACTTCTTTCCTCCACCCTCTACTACTCTCCTAGAATCTGATCAGTATATATGTTTAAAATGTCCCCAAACAATTTATGCAAATGAGTCCGGAGTATCAAAACTCCTATTTTGTAAAATACCTCCATATATAACCACGATATGGCAACATTTCATATGGTATAACATAAATCATAAATAGCATTTTTATTTTCCTTTTTTTAAAAGTTCAAAATTGGTGTTAAATTCTATGTTATTCAATATATATGTAATGTTAATACCATAACAAAAGGAAATTGCTACTTGATAGTGAAGTGCGCAGACATTTGAGAAATTTGACACTGTGTTTGTAAGAATGATTAAAGTCAGTTCACACTTCTCCGGGGGAACAAGTCTTATATAAGATTTCTGTGGTTGGAACGCAATACACCAAAGGTTGGCTACTGCATGAAAGTATATGAACATGTCCACACTTAGTTGAGGTTTTTCATATTTATACCACGACAGAATGTTTCATTGAGGTTTATCATGGGCACTGGGTTACTATCAGGTGCTTAAAGTATAAGTGAACTCCAGAAATGGAACTCCTCCGATTGGCTTTTTTGTTATAATTGTTTTAAACAGTTTTAGATGTGCATGTACCTGACAGCTTTTGTTACAGACATACAAGCGGGTATTTCAGACATTTTATAAGATGATGCTACTTGATGTCGGACTTTAAGGTCATGTTTCCATGCAGAGGAACTCCAGGGTGCATTATCAGAACAGTATGAACGAGGTATTATGCAAAGCAACGTTAAAAAATATAACGTATATAAATGTTAACAGTAGAGTTTACAGGTGTCTTTTTTAATGGAAGTAACATTTAGAGAAGCCTTTGAGTACATTATGAAGACGTACAGGAGGACTCTCTGTATGTGAAGTGAGCTATTTATTCTATCAGTTTTCAAGTTAAAGGGTACTTTAATAAGAAATAAGATATCCTCTCAAACAATGAGTTTTATAATGTCAGTGTGAGTTAGGAATATCATACATAAATTAACACTATACTTTATACGGTCATGTTTAAACATCAATTTACTGCTCATCAGTGGTAACCAGATATCTACAACACAATAAAATGAACAAAAGATCTGGTTCATTTTATATGAGCAATTGTGCAACATTAACAACAATGACAAATTCCCAGATGAGTGATGCCCTCTACTACTTGTAAAAGATGCAACCATTCATCTGACACAAAGGTAATCCACCAAAAGGTTTTGTCTCAAGGTTTTGTTTGCATCAATGTTAATGAAACCTGTATAGAAACTTTTTTGTTATTTATATTGTATACCAAATAGAAAACCAACTTTAATAGGTTCAAACTGAGTTATGTTGATAACGCACCTAACTCTCCTAGTGAGGCTTCTTTACCTTAGAAGTTAGTAAACAAGATGGAAAAATATTGATGGGCAAAGTTCCACCACTGTAAAATTAGTAATGGGCAAAGTTCTTGGTGGGTTTTGTTCTGATGGGCATAGTACTTGATGGGTATTGTTCCTAATGATCATTCTTCCCAAGTACACCCAAAAAGAATAACTGCAAATAGTGAATTGAAACAACTGCTTCTTAGCATGTGGACAGGTTTTTTCTTAAATTTCAATTAATGCAATAAAATAGATATTTGCCTTTCTTGATAAATTATCCCAAATTATACAGATTTTCTAAGCCATAATCAATTCTATGAAACTCCATAGTAACAAAATCTCATGAACTTTTCATGAAGCCAAATTTATTTTAAATAATATGAAATAATGTGACATACTTTTTGTAGGACAGATAAAGGTATTCTTAAAAAGTAGAAATTAAAAGGTGTTTTATAAGAAGTAAGGGTTTTATCCTCCTTCCAATTTTGAGGGTAATTTACTAAAAAAACACCATAAAAAACCGATAAGAAACCCCACCCTTAAAACTTACAGGGCATAAAAATCCCAACTCTTTATGACAAATTTCTTAAATGTCTGCTTTCTAGAATAACTTTGTGTACCCTACAAAAAGCACATGTCATTTCACATTGTTTCACATAAACCTAAAAAAATATCTACTTTAAGAAAATATATTATGTTAATAATTATGGATTTTTATAGATTTCACCATAGCTGGAAAATCATTATAACTTGGAGGATGTGATAAATAAGGTAAATATTTTATTTTTGTTGCATTAATTGAAATTTAAAAAAAAAACATTAAAAATTGCAGTTGATGAAAGTTTTTAGTGAGAAGCCATATACACTGGCCACATACCAAGACTCAATTGTTTATCTTTGTAATGATATATATTAATTTTCCAGGTGTACGGAAAAAACCCATGAGGAAAAATACCCATCAGCTAAAGTGATGGGTAGGAAAATTGCCCATCATTTTTTTAAATTTAGTGTTTTCTTCAAAATACTGACAACATAATACAACTTTTTAAACAAACTTTATGTCCATCAATTTTTATTAATTTAGTGTATTATTTAAAATACTAACAACATAATACAACCTTTTCAACAAACTTTATTCGATTAAGAACAACTTAACATGATTATACAACTTCAATACATTACAGGCTAATATCAACTAACATGATAATACAATTTTCAGCACTATTTCATTCAGATGCAGCCTTCCTTTGATATAAATAAATGAAAGAAGTAACAAAAATAATTATAATTTGCAAATACAATCTCACTCTTAACCCATCATTTGATTTATACTGAGGAAAGATAATTTGTAACTACCCTCACACACTGCCCATCAATTGATTTGTTCTCAGTTTTCAAATAATTCATACACAGATTATACAACAAACAATAGCTTCCCAGCAGGCACAGGTCCAATTCTTGACATCATGTGTTGGTCATGTTAGTGTACGACATCAAATATCTATCACTTGGACATGATTTAAGCTGGTCACGTCATCTGACACAAATCTGACATCCCGCTTATGTCACATGACGTGACTCCTGCCAATTACCTGTCAATAATACCACCTAGATGTCAAAATGATAACTAGGCCTGTCCTTATCTTGATTATCTAATTCAATGACATCAACAAGACATCTAACTTGTGTATCATCTAAGATATCTTGCTTTAAATGTATAACTGATGCATTGATGACCAGTAAGTAACACCTTATGATAAGGAATAGATGTCTTACTGACATCAGTTTGAAATTGCCTTTGGGTTTATTACTGTCTAACCTTATGACATCTACTAGACATCACACTAATTTATTATCTAAGACATGATCAAGTGAATGTACAACTGATGTCTTGATGAGATGCAAGTAACACTTTATAAAATAGAATGGGTGTCCTTCTGACATCACTTTGATATTACCTTAGCGTTTACTACTGTCCTACCCCATGACATGAGCTTAATGATGTCACACTAATTTATTATCTAAGATGTAATGACGTAAATGTATAACTGATGTCTTGACGAAATCTTAATATTTTAGAATAGATATCTTACTAAGATCACTTTGATATTACTTCAGGGATTATTACTGTCTTCCTCCATGACATCAAGTAAATGTCACACAAATCTTTCATCTAAGATGCCATGTTGAGAATATATAACTGATGTCTTGATGAAATTTAAGTAACATCTTATGATATGTAACAGATCTGATTTTGACATTGCCATTAATGGGTGTGTCCTATTGTATGATATCAAGTAGATGTCAAATTAACGCGTCGCCTAAGATGTCCTTTCATGAATGTACAACTTATGTCCTGATGACTTTTAAGTAACACACACCTAATGAAATAGAACATGCAAATTCAAAGGCAAAGTTGTTGTGATATGCCCCTTTCAAAAGCCAGGTCATATCAGGTAGGCTTCCAACATTTGACACACATGGGATTCGATCTCACATTGGTCACAGCCTATAGAAGCCAAACTTGCTAACCACTCAACCACTGGGACACCCCGAAAATGGAACTGATGTTCCACAGACATTACTTTGATATTGTCTAATGGGCTATTATTGTCTTATTCAATGACATTCAATAGATATCACACAGATGTATTGCAAACGTGCCTTGTCATGAATTATAATTGATGTCTTGATGACAGGTAAGTAACACCTAAGGAGATGGAACAGATGTCTTACTTAGATCACTCTGATATCCCTTAAAGGGCTATGATTATACATCACACAAATGTATCAATTAAAATGCCCTATTGTGAATTTAGAGAACTGATGTTTCAATGACACTTATGGGATGAAACAGATGTCTTACTGGTATCACTTTGACATTGCCTGGTGTATGTCATTTATAAGACATCAACTAGACATCTCACAAATGTATCACCTGAGATGTCCTATCATGGATGTATGGTTGTTGTTTTGATCACATTTAACTAATAAACATTAATATATATGAGATAGAATAGATATGTTACTGATATCACTTTAATATTATTTTCTTATTCAATGATATCAACTATAGTTATCACACTAATGACCTGCATGTGTTGAATGCAAAATTGATGTCTTTATGACATTTAAGCAACACAACTAATAAAAAAGTTGCTTAATGCATGGCCTATTATTGTTTCATTTCAAGACATCAAATAAACATCACAGTATTATATCATATCAGATGTCATGTGTTGTATGTACAATTGTTATTTTTATGACATTGCCTGCAGCAGGTAAATCTAATCCTTGACATCATAATCTTGTCATTTCATAAAATGACAGAAACTTGACATCATCTCAGCATGTTATTGTGAGTTCATGTCTGTTGATAAAACTTATAAATGTCAGAATATGACATGATATTCTACTCTGCGTGGATTTGTTTCTGACATCACTCTGACATAGAAATGATCTAGTATTTCATAATCATATTATTTCATGATATCAAACTGACATCATTATGTTAAAAATGGTAAGTATCATTTTACAAGCAATATCAAATGACATATCAAACTCTGTTAGGAATCATAATTGTATTTTTATAATTTCATTTTAACATATACATTATGAAAATAAAACCCAAACCCCTAAATTTGTAAGTAGGGAAATGCCACTTGTAATGACTTAAATCCTCTGTCTATAAGGTAATATATGTAGAGAGAGAAAGAAAACGAAGAACATCACCAGATCAGCACTTATGACATCAATACATGACAGCACTATAATATTTTGCATATGTTTTTTTAAAAGTGTCAATTAAGATCAAACATCTTTGGTCATTTGTTTTCTGGGCAGTTTGTTTTGCTTAAAACCCAGAACTTAGTGTGATATTATAAAGTCCATACCCTTTCACTTTGACTTATATTTGCATTTAAGTTTTTACTATGTAGTTTCGTTCACATTTCAGAAGATATATTTATTTCATACATTTGGTTTCATGGTGTACCTATAGTAAGAGTGTCACTTCCTGTAAAATTAAAGTTAAAGAACTTTAAGGAGTTCAATAAGTGATTAACAAGGCCAATATCTGCATCTTTACAGACATGGTTCACTTTAGTTTCACACAACAGTTCGTGTTATTTTCAAAATGGCATATTAAGAGTTACAGAATACCATTATACTGAAACTAATATATACTGATATTTATTTATTCATTTGGGGTCTAACGTCACTTTCAACACTGTGCAAGTCATATCACGACGGGTAGTTTGAAGGGCAGAAGAAACCAGTACATACACTCGGTCAAAGTTCTGTACTGTAAACTGCCGACCAACAGCAAGGACCTGCCAGTTTTCCACTTGAGGCTGTGTCGGGAACCGAACCCTGGCCTCAGAGATGGGAGGCGAGAGTGTTAACACTCTGCCACCATGGCCCCATGTCATGTGTGTATGTTGTGTGTATCATTTATCTAGGTTTAACATGACTAATCTGAAACCATGGCCCCAATATATACTGATAAATCTTTTCTCAAAGCCTCTGAGGTTATATAGTAAGACACAGATGTACAGATCTTAGTACAAAAGTAGATGTAAGGACATACAGATAATACTGATGACCAAAATTACATGTGAACATGACTATACCATGCATGTCAGTATGACATCAAACAGACCTGTACCCTGTCTCAGTGATTAATTCTTGCATTTAGGTTTATGTAAGTGCTATTCACCTGTCAAAAAATTATTTATTGTATAAATTTAATTTTAAGGAAGTATATAGCTGGAATGATATGTATACTTCCTGTATACTTCCAGTTTCAGGTGAACATTAATAAATGGTCATCCAAGGTAATATCTGCATCTTTTACAGTATAGTGCCTAACTCTGGTTCTATGCTATAGCTTATGTCAATTCCAAAATGCTTATAATCTGTCTCAAACTGCTGGTGATGGATATGCATAAGCAAAAATAATAGAAATTATGCAAACTATATTGAGGTAATTACCTGAGGTTATTACTGATATCAAAATGGCATATACCGACATATACATGAACACTATAAGCTATCCTCCTGACAGATGAAGGAGAATCCATTTTCATTTACTATGGAATATGTTTATTTTAAAAATAAAAGATTGTATAAATTGGTAAATGGTTGTTCATGCCTATATGTGCAGATTTGTAAAACTTTGCAACTTTTATTCTACACACTGCTGGTAAAGTTTTCTGTAGTAAAAGTGTCACAATCTAAAATCTGTTATTAACTATTTTCTTTTCTGTGTATAAATTTATGAGTAGCAAGTAAAAAAATAAAAGTCATCTACAGAAAAAAATTATTATCTTTCATTCATAATCTTTGACAGGATTTTTCTATATTAGAAGGGTCCATGTGTACTTTAAACATGTTTAACAATGTGCATTACATACAGTTATGTAGTATATCCTTTATAGTTAATTGCTTTTTCTTTGTGGAATGCATGCAAGGCATTACTACCATTGTCATTCTGACAGGCCAACATACCATTGTTAGGAGGACATTGTTATTGCACTACCTTAGCCGATTTTGTTTTTATGGTACCTTTGATTGTGAGAGAACATTTTAGCGGGACCGCCATTTTCTTTACAGCTTGATGGTAAGTGTAAATATGTTATCTCCATGTATCTGTTGTTTTATAAACCATCACTGATTCTAAAATAATATTTTATATGCTTGAATATACATGCAATAGATTAATTGTATTTGCTTTATGTTCATTTGTGTGATTCTGTTTTAATGTATCATGACATCACAAGCTGCCACGTTTTTCAGTGGTTCATGCATCATCCATGGCCTACATTTTCTTTAATCAGTCATAACTTCCTTATTTGTGGATCGTTTTTCAAAATTCTTTAACTACTGTGTTTAGTGTAATGAGACGAAGATTTTGGCCCGATGTCGGCCCAACGACGGCCCAACGTCGGCCCGAAGACGGCCCAACGTCGGCCCGACAATGGCCCAAAAACGTGACCTAAATCATTGTGGTTTTTAGTCGAATCTTTGATTCGAGTTATGTCGAGTGAGTGATGTAAGTTTGCCAGTTTTTTTTTGCAATTTTGGCTCTGCTACTGCTCAGCCAGTGAAGTTCTTCAATGTGGGGCCCACCTAAAACTGGAGATCTGCATAAAACACATATTCCATTACAAATGTGTACACACAACTGTTCCCACAACCATTTTGTTACATTTTCTTTCACAGTCACCATGCAAACATAGTTAACTAAAAATAATTGACATTTCCTCATTTTCAATAATTTTTTTACCATTTCTCTGAAAATTTAAAAATGTTCTTTCATCATAAAACTGGCTGAACTGCAGAATCCCCCTGACGGAAGTTAAAATATTATAATTTTAGTTGAAATAAAATTAATGAATATTTAAATTACACAATAAATATTGTTAGTAAGGCAGAGGGTCGACAAGGTCGACAAAATACTATAAATAGAAGGTCGACAAGTCAACAAATTGGACATCTGTAAAATATTTGTCGACTTGTCGACCTGTCTACCATTACTTTCTTACTATTTGTAGCATTATTTTGTCGACCTTGTCGACCTTCCTACTCTGATACCTTCAACTACACAGCACCATATATTTAACAAATACCTCGTCTGTCGACTTTGTCGACCTGGCAACCTATATAATTTTAAAATTAAAGATCATTTGCATAATTGTTTTCTAATTTTTAAACTTAAATATCAATTAGCATATTTCTACTTCCGTCAGGGGGATTCTGCAGTCGCTCCATAAAACTTGTGTAAAATAGCATGTATTTTATACACATGCTGGAAAATTTTGGACAATAAAATCTTGTAGTGCAATAGATATCTATTTTATCTATATATATTTAACATAATTATGAAATGTTTTCCATATATCTGCTGTTAAATTAACAAAAACCAAAAAGTGGCGAATTTACATCACTTGCTCGAGTTAAGTACTGAGTTGTGGCCGTGATTTAAAATTGGCCGTTTCAGTCCTTAAATATCAAATTCTGCATAATATTTTTTTCATATTTCTGTACATTAAGGTGTATAGTATACACTGCCATTTTGAAAATATTTAATGGTTTCATTCAGTTATATTTTATAAAGTAAAAACCTTGTCTAGCACTATGTCTGGCTTTCTCTAAGGTCCCATATGTCCTAGAACTATTGTGTTTTTCATTGTGATGGCCTGCTCGAACAAGTCTTTTTTAACGGTTTCATCTGCTGGTTTTTACTGCTCAGCTACCCAAGTTCGTCGCCTAACTAAGTTTGTCACTGACATTTTTTGACAATATTTAAACCTATTAGCAATTGGCTTTTTTGGTAGAGTAATACATCAGCATTATAAGCACTTGTTCTGCTTGTTTCAATATCAATATTGCTTGTCCTTTTTAGTTTTTAAGGCAGGGGATGAACATAGGTAGGCGACAAACTGGGGTAGTTGAAAAGTAGACGTGAAAGCCCAATTAAAGTACATATATTTATTCGTCTGCTATTTTATCACACACTCACTGTTAATGTAAAATCTTTGTCGGAGCATCTACATGACTCATTCATCGAAGCTTGACAATTAATTTTAAAAGTATTTATGAACCAATCACTAGGGGTGTGGCGAGTACAAATAATTCGGGTCGATTACTCGCAGATAAAAACTGGACTCGACATCGAGCCATCGCAACATTTAGTATCCACCATAACAGGAAACGACATCCAATATGGCGGCTCCCGTAAACGAAAAAAATATAAAGATAAAAGCTTTGAATCACTTGAATTAGCTATTGTCGGCACATAATTTCAATAATATTATGCTACAAATGGTGGATTATGCGATTTAATGAAAGTAAGGTATGTTATTTATGTTTTATTGACTACAAAACGTAACCGGTTCTATAGGTTGTTATAGCACTATGCACACGAGTAATCGACCCTAAGAATTGGGGTCGAATTTTCGTGAAATTCGCCTCACTCGGCGAGTGTCGACTGCTCGGTCGCACCCCTACCAATCACATCGCTTGACAGATATTTGTGTTTAAAATAGGTAGTCACAGCCTTACTCATTTGTGAAACAAATAAACCACAAAGAAATTAATGAATGAAGTGACGTCACAGTAGTACTAGACATTGGCCAAAAAAATATCGGGTGATGCGCAGACAATGTTTTTACACTAACAGTGAATGCGTGACACTTGGTGGTCATACGACAATGAAATTCGTGAATTAATTAAGGGGCTCGGTGGTGTAAAATATATAATTTTTTTTCGAATTAATATAACTGGAAAAGGTTTGTTTTGCTTGAGAATGAAAATACTACAAATTCACAGTTTACATGCACTCATTTATGACAAACGTCTACTCAGTAAAAGATCTACTCGATATTAGTCATTAAAAATATGGGGGATCCACAGACAACGATTTTACACTAACGGTGACTGCGTGACACTTGAGGATAAAATCAGAAGCATTTACAATAGTGGTCGGACCGGTTCTAAAAATAAAAACGGTTTCTGGGGCTTTAAAACCAAACAAAATCTGGGATTTTGAAAGTGTGTAGAGATATGGACATATCGTAAAAATTTTACGTGAGTGTACATGAGCAATATTATCAAGAGGAAAAATGGATTGGCGAGATATTTTGAAGTTTGTAAACTTTGTTTACATTGAAAATAAAGTAAAAATGTAAGCTATTTCCACAAATATATACGTTCTTTATTGTTTTGATGAAATATGAACCAGTAGAAAGTAGGGACGTCACGACTCCAAATATTTCATGTCGACTAATCGGTAAGTACAATTCGTGTCGACACCGAATAGCTGTCGAATTTTTAAAACAACCAAAAATCTTAAGTTTCAAAAAAAAAACAATAAATATATGAAAGAAAATGAAAAAAAAAATGTGTATGCAACCTGCAAAGTTTAAGAAATTTGCTGTTTTTCTACAACTTTTACTTTATTTCAGACAGGAAGTGGGCGATATAAGAGGTATATGGTACTTCCGGTTTTACGTGAATGCATAAACAATACAGAAAACGGGGCTGTTTTTTATTTAAGCTTATTTTATGTGACAAAATCAAATTTCAAACTGCGCATCTACAGACCCTTTATATTTGTAAACCTTTAACATTAAGTCGCTACAAATACCCATCTCGCTACACAAATCTGAAAAATTCTCTGGGCCGGGATTCACAAAAGGTCTTAAGCAAAAAATTGTCATAACTTTAAGAGAAAAGTCTTAACTGTGCAAGAATTTTGTCATAAAGTTAAGACTTTTTTTTGCTTAGACAAAATGGGATTCACAAAAGGTCTTAGACAAAAATTTGTCTTAGATTTTGTCATAACTTTAAGACCACTGCAGGGCAGACTTAAGTCATTTTTAAAATATTCCATTGCATGTATTTACATTTTACCCTTTGTTATGAAAACAACATATATACTATGGGGATCTATACTTCCTGTAGAAGTAATTTCTGCGGATTGTAATAGAAATTTACATCATTCAATTACCTATAAATTTTACCTTCTTGTGGTAAAAATATTGTCATAAAAATGGCCGACTCACAATAAAACACAAATATTACTATTTTTACATAATTTTAAAAAAAAAATTGCCTAAACTTAAGACCTTTTGTGAATCCCGGCCCTGGAAGCGGTTTGCAAATGCGGGCGATAATATAGAGTTTACAGATTTCAACACCCAGTGCTGACCTAAGATCCAACTCTGTGGTAGGCAGAAAGCCAGCCACTGCACCCTTGTTCTAATAGGAGTGGTTATTTACCCAACCGGTAACATTTTTTAGTTAATAAAACATAAATAACACACCTTGCTTACATTAAATCGCACAATCCACCATTTTGAACATAATGTCATTAATATTATGTGCTGACAATAACTAATTTAAGCGATTCAAAGCTTTTATCTTTGTATTTTTTTTCGTTTACGGGAGCCGCCATATTGGGTGTCGTTTCCTGTTGAGGTGGATACTAAACCTCGCGAGGGCTCGATGTCAATTAAGTCGAGTTTTTAGTCGAATCTTTGATTCGAGTTATGTACTGAGTTGTGGCCACGATTTTAAATTGGCTGTTTAAACCCTTAAATATCAAATTCTGAATAATGTTTGTTCACATACCAGTATATTAAGGTGTATATTATACACCCTGCCATTTTAAAGATTTTTAATGCTTTCATTCAGTTATATTTTATAAAGTAAAAAGCTTGTCTAGCACTTCGTCTGGCTTTCTCAAAGAACCTGTATGTCCTAGAAACTATTGTGTTTGCCATTGTAATGGCCTACTCGAACGAGTCTTCTTTAACGGTTTCGTCTGCTAGTTTGTAGACGTGAATCCCCAATTAATTTATTTGTCTGCTGGTTTATCACGCAGTTACTGTTTATGTAAATTTGTTGTCTACGCATCTACAGCCTATTACTCATTTGTCAAGCAAATAAACCGCAAAGAAATTAATGAATGAAGTGACAGTAGTACAACACATGTGTCGTTCAGCCAATCAGAATTGAGACCACATCTGGCAGAGACAATGAAAATATTCAAACTCCGTAGTTCTACATTCAACCACTCAAAGGCGCCTTTGTATGTCCTAGAAGTTATCATGTGATTTCATTTTTCTGGCAATCCGTTTCTTATTTTGGAAGAAGTTGTCTTCCAAATTGTTTTACAGTATATTTACAAAATAAACCAGTTCGCCAATCTTGTTTCCTGACAATATTTTATAAAATGGACGTTTCAACAAAGATCAAATACTTTAAGCTACAGAACTCCCGGTGATAGCACCCAAGTCATTAATATTCATGAGAAGATATGAGGTCACAGATTTCCCCTGGTATTTCCTGACAATGTTCTATAAAATGGACGTTTCGACAAAGATCAAATACTTTAAGCTACATTCTGTGTCCTCGATTCGAATACTTACAATTTGCTTTTGTAAAATATCCATATACTAACACTTTAATTATGTCTTCCAAATTGTTTTATATACAAAATAAACCAGTTCATCAGTAAAAGATCCACTACGTAGATATTGGTTAATAAAAAGATTACCAGACGTTTCGACCCGTTTTTTCCCAGACGTTTTGACCTTTTTTTGCAAATTCGACCCAATCTGAAAGCTTAGAGTTAAAATATGTCAAACTTGAGAACATAACAGCCATAGCATCCAAGTCTTCATGGACTTTATAAAATATTACAAGGAAATGCCAGGGGAAATCCGTGACCTCATATCTTCTCATGAATATTAATGACTTGGATGCTATGGCCGTGAGTTTTGTAGTTTAAAATATTTGATTATTGTCCATGCTTCTATTTTATAAAATATTGCAAGAAAATTCTAGGGGAATTCTGTGACCTCATATCTTCTCATGAATATTAATGACTTGGGAGCTATGGCCGTGAGTTCTAGAGTTTGCAGTATTTGATCTTCGTCTATGCTTTCAGTTTATAAAATATTGCAAGGAAATCCCACTGGAAACTGTCTGATAAAAGTAGGTCGAAACGTCTGGGAAAAAACGGGTCGAAACATCTTGATACCAATAAAAATATTGTCAGGAAACCCCCACAAATAACTAACGTGACCGCGCATATTTGCTGATTAATATTAATGAGGCGAGTCTGTTCACAGGAAATATGCTGGAAGTTTTCATCTTAAACCAGCCTTTTAAAATATTGTCAGGAAACCCCCTCAAAGAACTACTGTGACCGCGCATATTTGCTCATTAATATTAATGAGGCAAGTCCGTGAACAGGAAATATGCTGGTAGTTTTCATCTTAAACCAGCCTTGTAAAATATTGTCGGGGAAACCCCCTCAAAGAACTGCCATGACTGCGCATATTTGCTCATTAATATTAATGAGGCAAGTCCATGGACAGGAAATATGCTGGTGTTTTTCATCTTAAACCAGCCTTGTAAAACTGCGTATCTACAGACCTTTTATATTTGTAAACCTTTCACATCACGTCGCTGCAAATAGCCATCTCGCTACACAAATCTGAAAACAACTTCTTTGGAAGCGGTTTGCAAATGCGGGCGATAATGCCAAGTTTACAGATTTCAACACCCAGTGCTGTCCTAAGATTTGACTCTGTGGTTGGTAGAAAGCCAGCCACTTCACCCTTGTTATCTGCTTGTAATTTACCCAAATTATTTGTACTCGTCACAGCCCTAGTGTTCACTGGTATTTCCAGTTTGCAGTAAAAACAGCCGATAATACAGATAAATTATGAAAATATACTGGTCCGACCTTGATTTGACCTTGCCATAATGACCCTGACTTTGAAATCTTGTCCTGGCTGTATCTCGGAAACCGTAAGGTGTAGGAACTTGATACTTGGTAAGGACATTAGTTAGGAGGTGTAGAAGTGCAACATTATGATGTGATAGTGTTACGATAGAAAGTTAATATGAAAACTGGGTCCCGAAAATAAAAATTCGGCGAAAACCGGATTCGTTCGAATTAGCATATACCAAACTGTATACATATATATAGTCAAGCTGTAAAATTCTCTGTGTGTACATGAACAATTATTTCAACCAAAATGTGCTTTATTTGATGATAAAATCAGATGTTTTGGATGTTATTTCATTGTATATTGGCAAAATGTTACAGAAATAAATATTTTTAAATGTTTCTGTGCAATATTTTGTAAATTTTGATGTGAAATATGTAATATTTCGGGAACCGGTTCTTGGAATTTTGTCACCGGATTTCGTTTAAGCTTATATAAATCGAATAGAGACCAACTATCCGGTTTACCGTCTTTATCACTATCATGTGACCTTGATTCAACCTTTGACCTAGTCATAGTCACCTTGACCTACAAAAATCTAGTCCAGGTTATATCTTGAAAACTACACAGTGTATGAAGTTGATACTTGGTAGAGACATTGGTTAGGGGGTGTAGTTGTGACACATCATGCTGCAATCTTGATTTGACCTTTGACCTAGTCATAGTGACCATGAGTTTTAAAATCTTGTCCTGGCTATTTCAATATCTCATAGTGAGTGGAAGTGCCTCAATTTTTATTGGTCGATTATTCGTCCATTTTTCCGACCGATGATAGACCCATAATCGAGTTTTTAACTCCACTGTCATGAAAAACTTTCCGGAATAAAGTATAGTTCAATCCAGTAAGAATAACGGTGTTGCCGACATATAAAAGCTACAAAAAGCACCCACTTCCAGTAAATACGGCGGTAGTTGTAAACAAACACAAAATTCTCACGAAATCTGTTAATTTATAGAAGGGAAGTTCTGGAAACTCCCCAAAATATAAAAAATATGTGGATATTGAGATACATGAAGAAGGGTGAGATTTAATCGATTTCTAAAATTTATCAGTGACCAAATGCAATTGTACCATTACACAGACGATTGATCGAATGTTGGTCTAATCCTCCACCCACTAATATCTCATGGTATTGAAAACTATTTTCCAGGCTGTGGGGTACGGGCATCTCTGATGCTATTTTTATGTCAGCTGACTTGTCAGTCAGCTGACATTATGTCGTCACTCTGCGGCGTGGGCGTACGCGTCCGCGTACGCGTCTGCGTGAACAACTTCTCCTCCAAAACTACAAGGCCTAGAGACGTGCTGTTTTTTTTAAAAGATACCTTATCTATCGAGGATGAAAAATTGTTCAAGGCATGCAAATCTGTCTGTTCGTCTGTTTGCTAGAAACATTACAAGGGGGGTACCCCCACCAAAAGTGTGAAAATTTCAACACTTAATCACAATTTTCTCAGTGACTATTGCAGGGATTTCTCTCATATCTTGCATATATGTACTAGGCCACAGGTAGATTCTCTTGTGTGAGTATGAGACCTGGATCTGTCTTACTTTTTTTTTAATAAATTTTTTTAATAATTTTTAATGCATTAAAATTCATGAAATCATGCACAAAATCATTTATAACTTGAAAAGTGTTGCATTTAGAGCATTTTGTTAAAATATGTTATTCAGCTACTTTTTTCATAGCTACAATATGGTGAGTAAGTTGGGTGCCTGTCTCAATAGCTAAGTGAGTAATAGCTACTTTTGGGCTTTTCAGTAACTTCCATCATGAGTAAAATCACTTGTAACTTAAAAACTATTGCATTTAGAGAATTTCGTATAAATATGTTATTCAGCTACTTTTGGGTCAGCTATAACATAGTAAAATTTTAGACCTGTAGCTCATGGCATAGCTGAGTAATAGCTACTTTTAGGTTATCACTGTTGAGTAAATCGCTTATAACTTCAAAACTATTGCATTTAGAGAATTTCGTATAAATATGTTATTCAGCTACTTTTGGGTCAGCTATAACATAGTAAAATTTCAGACCTGTAGCTCATGGCATAGCTGAGTAATAGCTACTTTTAGGTTATCACTGTTGAGTAAATCGCTTATAACTTGGAAACTATTGCATTTACAGTATTTTGTTTCAATATGTTATTCACCTATTTTGGGATCAGCTATAACATAGTGAAGTTTCAGATCTGTGGCTCATTGCATAGCTGAGTAATAGCTACTTTGAAGTTCTCACTATTGAGTAAATCACTTGTAACTTAAAACCTATTGCATTTAGAGAATTTCGTATAAATATGTTATTCAGCTACTTTTGGGCCAGCTATAACATAGTGAAATTTCAGATCTGTAGGTCATAGCATAGCTGAGTAATAGCTACTTTAAAGTTCTCACTATTGAGTAAATCAGTTGTAATTGGAAAACTATTGCATTTAGAGTATTTCGTATAAATATGTTATTCAGCTACTTTTGGGTCAGCTATAACATAGTAAAATTTCAGACCTGTAGCTCATGGCATAGCTGAGTAATAGCTACTTTTAGGTCATCACTATTGAGTAAATCAGTTGTAACTTGAAAACTATTGCATTTACAGTATTTTGCTTGAATATGTTGTTCACCTACTTTTGGGTCAGCTATAACATAGTAAAATTTCAGACCTGTAGCTCATTGCATAGCTGAGTAATAACTACTTTGAGGTTCTCACTATTGAGTAAATCAGTTGTAATTGCAAAACTATTGCATTTAGAGAATTTCGTATAAATATGTTATTCAGCTACTTTTGGGCCAGCTATAACATAGTGAAATTTCAGATCTGTAGGTCATGGCACAGCTGAGTAATAGCTACTTTGAAGTTCTCACTATTGAGTAAATCAGTTGTAATTGGAAAACTATTGCATTTACAGAATTTCGTATAAATATGTTATTCAGCTACTTTTGGGTCAGCTATAACATAGTAAAATTTCAGACCTGTAGCTCATGGCATAGCTGAGTAATAGCTACTTTTAGGTCATCACTATTGAGTAAATCAGTTGTAACTTGAAAACTATTGCATTTACAGTATTTTGCTTAAATATGTTGTTCACCTACTTTTGGGTCAGCTATAACAGTAAAATTTCAGACCTGTAGCTCATTGCATAGCTGAGTAATAACTACTTTGAGGTTCTCACTATTGAGTAAATCAGTTGTAATTGCAAAACTATTGCATTTAGAGAATTTAGTATAAATATGTTATTCAGCTACTTTTGGGTCAGCTATAACATAGTAAAATTTCAGACCTGTAGCTCATGGCATAGCTGAGTAATAGCTACTTTTAGGTCATCACTATTGAGTAAATCAGTTGTAACTTGAAAGCTATTGCATGTACAGTATTTTGCTTAAATATGTTGTTCACCTACTTTTGGGTCAGCTATAACATAGTAAAATTTCAGACCTGTAGCTCATGGCATAGCTGAGTAATAGCTAGTTTGAGGTTATCACTGTTGAGTAAATCGCTTATAACTTGGAAATTATTGCATTTAGAGTATTTTGTTTCAATATGTTATTCACCTATTTTGGGGTCAGCTATAACATAGTGAAGTTCCAGACCTGTGACTCATTGCATAGCTGAGTAATAGCTACTTTGAAGTTCTCAATGTTGAGCAAATCACTTATAATTTGAAAACTATTGCATTTAGAGAATTTAGTATAAATATGTTATTCAGCTACTTTTGGGTCAGCTATAACATAGTAAAATTTCAGAACTGTAGCTCATGGCATAGCTGAGTAATAGCTACTTTTAGGTTATCACTGTTGAGTAAATCACTTATAACTTGGAAACTATTGCATTTAGAGTATTTTGTTGCAATATGTTATTCACCTATTTTGGGGTCAGCTAATAACATAGTGAAGTTCCAGACCTGTGGCTCATTGCATAGCTGAGTAATAGCTACTTTGAAGTTCTCACTGTTGAGTAAATCAGTTGTAATTGGAAAACTATTGCCTTTACAGAAATTTGTGTAAATATGTTATTCAGCTACTTTTGGGTCAGCTATAACATAGTGAAATTACAGACCTGTAGCTCATGGCACAACTGAGCAATAGCTATTCTCAGGCACTGACTGTTGAGTAAATCGGCTATAACTTGAAAAATATTGCATTTGGAGTATTTTGTTAAAATATATTGTTCACCTACTTTTGGGTTAGCTATAACATAGTGAAATTACAGACCTATAGCTCATGGCATAGTGGAGCAATAGCTATTTTCAGGTTCTCACTATTGAGTAAATCAGTTGTAACTTGAAAACTATTGCATTTACAGTATTTTGCTTAAATATGTTGTTCACCTACTTTTAGGTCAGCTATAACAGAGCAAAAATTCAGACCTGTAGCTCATTGCATAGCTGAGTAATAGTTACTTTGAGGTTCTCACTCTTGAGTAAATCAGTAGTAACTTGAAAACTATTACATTTAGAGTATTTTGTTAAATATGTTATTCACAGACGTTTTGGTCAGCTATAACATAGTGAAATTGCAGACCTCTATGTCATGGCATAGCTGAGCAATAGCTTCTTTCAGGTTCTCACTGTTGAGTAAATCATTGTATCCAACCTGTAGGAAATCATGGGCTGGGAATCTGTTAATATGGTCCGATTTGACCTTGGAACCCTCCTTCAAGGTCAAATGAGGATAGCCAAACATAAAAGTGCTTATAACTCGCTTATTATTGGTCCTACAGGTTTGGAATGAAAACCAACCTATAGAAAATCATGAGCTGGGAATTTTTTGGTGTGGTCGGATTTCACCTTGGACCCCTCCTTCAATGTCAAATGAGGATAGCCAAACTTAAAAGTGCTTATAACTCGCTTATTATTGGTCCTAGAGGTTTGGAATGGAAAACCAACCTACAGAAAATCATGGGCTGGGAATCTTTTGGTGTGGTCAGATTTCACCTTAGACCCCTCCTTCCAGGTCAAACGAAGATAGCCAAACTTAAAGTGCTTATAACTCGCGTATTATTGGTCTTGGAGGTTTGGGATGGTAAACCAACATATAGGAAATCATGGGCTGGGATTCTTTTGGTGTGGTCAGATTTGACCTGGGACCCCTCCTACAAGGTCAATTGAGGATAGCCAAACTTACAATTGCTTAGAACTCGCTTATTATTGGTCCTACAGGTTTGGGATAGTAAACAAGCTACAGGAAATCATGGGCTGGGAATTTTTTTGTGTGGTCAGATTTGACCTTGGACCCCTCCGTCAAGGTCAAACAAGGATAGTCAAACTTAAAAAGTGCCTATGACTCACTTATTATTGGTCCGAGAGGTTTGGGATGGTAAACCATCCTAAATTCTTTGGCTGGGAATCTTTTGGTATGGTCAGATTTGACCTTTGGACCCCTTCTTCATGGACGAACGAGGATATTGCATTTATAGTATTTCTTTAAATATTTTTAACCTACTTTTTACACTTAAACAATTACCTTGTTACTTTATTTCATAATACCATTTGCAGGGCACAACTTTTTTGTCCTTTTTTTCTGTCAGCTTCGGAATATCTTTCGAACATGCTGTTCAGTTACCATTTACTGTATTTCTGTACAGCCCTTTCCCTGATAATTATGCTTTCCTCTCATTATCACCATCACAAATCAAAAACATTCAGTCAGCTGACACAGTGCCCGTTCACGGGCACTCTCCTCTTGTTTTCTCAATTATTTTCAAAACTATTTTACCTAAATTAGAAAGATATTTGTACACTGCTTCTTCTCGTTTTTGTTTGAACAAAATCTCTGCAGAAATAAGTAAAATATTGTCAGTTAAATATTTGAAGTGAGAGTAAAGTATTTGTAAACAAACATTTGATGACGTCGGAGGAGAGATGTTAATAGTTGTGCACTCTCATTAAAGGCCCGACACTTATTGAATCATAAAATATACTGTTTTACCATACATTTTAAGTATTATTAATTAGTGGTGGTATTGAATATTATGTATATCGATATCAAACCACATTTTTGCCTTCTGTTCGATTGATATTGAAATATCAGGTCATGGATGTTTTCTGAGAGAGACCTTCCAAGCTCTGTCACAAGTTAAGTAGTTACCCAAAATGTAAACAAATATGGCATTTCCGCTTAAGCGATAAGTGAAACTTGACAAAAATTAGGGCTGGGACAGGTACTGAAAAACGGCATCAAGTACTCTCCCTCTCACAACCGGCCCAAATTCGAGTAACTGTGAGGCTCAAATTCTCATCACAGCCCTAACAAAAATGATAGGAAACTAATATATTTTACAAATTTTGTATTTTATTTGAATAGAAAACAGCTTAATTGCATATATTAAATACTATGTTCCGATATTGTAATCTACATTATCAATATCCTTATACTTAGCATGCTTCAATAAATATTTCAATATCGGTAAACAATACCAGCACTATTGTTAATGTGCTAGCATTTCACGCCTATCTAATAATAATGCCCAATATAATATCACTTAAAATAATTAACAATTCTGGATGAATGAATATTTTGCAACACTTGCATGTAACCAAATACAAACCTAAATCAGGTACACTTCAATCCTCCGGTAAAACACCTGCTGGTAAAATACTTCATAACTGGAATAACACTTAAAATATAATCAAACTCCAAATTTAAATTTAACCAGCCTGGTAAAAAACTCGTAACCTCAAGATTCGAAACCCAAATTCAGCCTGTTAAAAATACCTCCTGCCATTTCTACAGCTGAAAACAACTTGACAACTGATAAACTGCATTATGACATCGCTGATTTCAAACCATACAACTTATAAAAGTGCTGTAATTTACATAGCTAGTGTCTGATAATAAACTACAGAATTAGGAATGAAATAGGTAATACGTTAAACTAAATGAAACAATCTAACACCCTTTAGAAAGCATAAAATGCTACCTTTCTCACACTCAAAATGATCATTCAAATCATGTCATAACAGGATATAAATGCAAATGGTTGGTACTAAATCTCAAACGGTGTTCTGATATTTAGAATCTACTGAAAGCATCCACTTCCTGTAAATATGGCGGTAGACATAGAACAAATTTGAAGTTCGAGACAAAACTGTGTGTTTATTAAGGATAGGTCGGTAGCTCCGATATATCGAGAGTATTTTACTGAAATACCGTGATGAGATTTTACAACAGCCATTTCGCTTGTCAGCACATATAAATGGAAGGAAGAGATAAAATATTAGAAACACACTCAAAATCTGAAGAAATTACAGATTTTCTCCCAAATGTGCATGCATTTTCAGATTTTATTAATGAATATTGCGATTATGTTGAGCAGAACTGCCATGTTTTGGTTATGTCTATTTATAACCTCAATCTCGCTTGCCAGCCCATATAAATCAAGGAAAACTTAAAATATTGGGAACAAACAAGAAATATGAAGAGACTGTAAACTTTTATCTCGTATTTCATGCGTTTGGTCACTTTTATTGTGATGTCGTGAAGAGGAAATGTCCATGTTTGTTTGGGGTGTACTAAAATGCATAATCCCGGAATGGGTACGGTTTTGCATTGGCGACCTCCCGATGTACATATTTTTCATACCGACCCATCCCTACAGTTTATTAAGTAAAAGTACCTAAAATATGTTTAAGCTACGTGGATATTTATATAAATCAGGAAAGATAAAATATAAGCTAAATAATCGATCATCAGAGAATGTCAGTGACCAACCCGATTCTACTCTGTCACCGACGATCAATCCACAAACGTATTTTACAACTAGGGCAGGGTCGGTAACACCGATATCTCGGTATCGAGACCAATTCACTTCAACACCGTGGTGACACTTTACAGCCGGTATTTCGAATGTCAGTGCATAATATTGTGAGAAAACGTAAAGTGTTAGGCACAAACCTCAAATCTGCAGAAATTACAAACTTTTATCCCATATTTTTATATATTTTAGCCTTTTTATAGTGATTTCTGTCAGAACTGCAATGTTTTCTTTTCACGAATCCAACTTCCGGTTGACAGGCTCATTCGATTGGGTATATGCTAAAACAAAATTTATTCTTTCGGTATCCCGGAATCGGTACGGTTTTACACTGGCAGGATGCCGAAATGAAAAATATGCTACCGACCCTGCCCTATTTACAACTTAAAATTTATTTCGCCTTCACGTTGTTAAGCATTGCCAAAGGGTAGGTTGTGACCTTGCTTTTGCAAAGCTTGTAAAGAGTGCACAATCACGATCGATATTTAGCTTATACAGGAACAATGCTTGTTGAAATAAAATATTTTAAGGATTTAACCCCTAGTCACTACATTTTTGAGCTTTCAAAAGCTTAAATCTTGCAAAACATTAAAAGACTGGATGTATATAGAAAATATACAGGAACTTCGTCTGTCGAAATAAAATAAGATATGAAATATTGTAGAAGTTTAATGACAATGTGCTACATTCTGAACCTTTTAAAAAGATTAAACACAAAAGTAAGCGTTGAATATTTAGAGTCCCGGAATCTCCGGGAAATCCTCCTCAGTGAGTCAGTGACAACATGCAAACTAGAAAACATGAGATCACAGAATTCTGTGGGATTTCCTTGCAATATTTTAAAATAATATATGAAAATTAGAAAATTTAACACCACCAAACTCTGGAATTTTCAAGCAATATTTTAAAATAAAATGTGCAAATAAGAAAACAAGGTCTCGGTCGAAATATTTATGAATACACAATGTTTGGGTGAAAATAGGTGTCAAGTCATCTTTGAAAAAGATGGTCAAAACATTTCGAAGGTAGAATGTCTTTGAGTTTCCCCAGAAATAAATCTCATGTGAATTGTGATGTTTTTAAATGCATCTTGTGTATCCTTATGATATTTCAGAAAGTTTTATCACAAAACCTACCAAGGGCACAGGATCCAACAAGTCTAAAGTTGACAGTACACCAAGGGATAAGAAGGTATGATATTACTTGGTTGTAACATTTAGCTGACATAAATTTGATTTTACACATCCAGTTTGGATTGTAAACATTCTCACAAAATATTTTTTTGCTTTCTGTAAATAATGGATATGTATCTGCATGGAAGAGTGGAGAGTGCATTGCATGTTTAAATAGTTGATTTTGATTCAATGTTATTTATTTTAGCTTAAGCTCAGGTGGGAGATTATAAAATGCATCATGAAGGAGAGTGTGAGTGGAATCGCCTCAATTTTTATTGATCGATTATTCGTCCATTTTTCCGACCCATTATCGACTTTTTTACTCCACTGTCCTGAAACACTTTCTGGGATAAGGTATTTTTAATCCGGTAAGAATAACAGTGTTTCCGACATACAGAAGCTACCAAAAGGACCCCCTTCCTTTAAATATGGTGGTAGTTGTAAACAAACAAAAAATTCGCGAGAAATCTGTTAATTTATTGAAGGAAAGTTCTGGAAACTGCTCAAAATATAAAATATATATGGATATTGTGACATACAAAGAAGGGTGAGATTTAATCGATTTCTAGAAGTTGTCAGTGACCGAACACAATTGTGCCATGACACCAATGATTGATTGAACGTTGGTCTAATCGTCCACCCACTAGTGTGAGTTAATGTGTCATGGAGATTTCTCCAAAACTACTACAGCTACAGATTTTTTTGTAATATTTTTGTGCTAATGAATTTTCACACAATTGAAAAATTTGTTGGTTTTGTGGACATGGGCCTGAAGGTAAGTGAGTAATGGGTATTTTAGCAACTTTGAGTGAAGGACTCATAACTCCAAAACTATGGCACTTACAACCTTATCATCAAATATGCTACTTTATCCTTTGCTTTGAGATGGTACATAGTTTGGGGTTCCCTTGGCTGCCATAAGTGAGTATAAGTTATTTAGGAGATAATCACACCAGTGGTCTTGAATATACAAGAACTGTGCTAAACTAAGACAAAGGAATTGTTATTCAATGATATAAAAGTATTGAAATTGGATGGTTAGCCAACAATGAATACCAGGTTTGTAACTTAAGGCAGTGGTAAATATTTTACCTTTTGAGATTAGAGTCAATAAGAGCAAATTATAAGCCAATAGTGTTACATCATGGGTAATTGACATTGCCAGGACACCTTGGTTGAGTTTAAAAAGCCTTTTTCAACAAAATGTTTCTTGTTTAAGCAATAAAAATAGTCTCAATTTAGTGTTTTTCTTGATATTTTGTCCCAATGCTTTCGTGTAAATGGATAGATGGCCCTGTGGCTGAAGTATATTGTATATGTAAATGTCCCCTATAGCATGCAGACATTGGACCTTTAACCTCTTGGTTACAAGTCATGGGTGGCTTTTGAAATAGACTGGGTGGCTATTTCTCACGGCCTTTTTTGCTTATTGTTAGTCATAGAAGTGGTTAGATTTGACCTTTGATCCCTCTTTCAAAGTCAAATTGGTTCGATCAACTTAAAAGGGCCTTTCTGTTTCTTATTGTTGCTTGAATCATGTACTGTGAATCTATTGAAACATTTCCATTTGAAATTTGACCCCTCCATAGAGGCATTGGGGGATACTCTGCGTTAGTGCATTGCTGCAATTTCTAGATTATATTCTTTTACACACAAAAGTTTCAGTCATCTTTCTGACTTTAAACTAAGTACAATATCCACAGCCTGGACAAACATAAATTTACAGCATGAGATCAGATAAAATTTTACATTTGTTAGAAACACCCAGAAACCTCTACAGAAATGTTATTCTTAGGTTTCTCACCAAAGTATGATGGTTATAGTAATTGCTGTGACATGCCTCTCCCAGTCAATTTTTATGGTTAAATTAATCAGTCATCGCAGTACAACTGATCAAGAAATAATCGCTAATTAAGCATCCCTGAAAAGGGCGCTTATTTGGTTTCGCGTCAGCTTCCTCGCCGCCGCCCCGCCGCATTATGGTCTCCCTTGAATATCTTCATTATTATTGGAAGCTTTTAACCATATGTGGCAGTTATATATGTTAGGTGTGGGAAAATTTTTCCTCATGCTTAAATTTGACCTTTGATCTTTATCAAGGTCACATGATCAAAAAATAGTTTTTTTCGGGTATACCCACCTGTCATCACAGTTCAGCACAATCTACTTACTGCAGAGGCTTGTAACTTCATACACGTATTCATACTATCAAAAACGTGAGCTGATTAGATTTTGGGAGCAATCTGATGAAAATTGACCGATTTATGAGCCATTTTCTCACAGGTACCAATCAGAAAGCTTAAAATTCATGTGGACACCCCTATTATCTTCTTAAGTCTTACATTTAGAGCCATAAAATTTATTGGGAGGTAGTAGAAAGCCATATGTGGAGAGTCTAGAAAGCAAGTCAAATTTGCAACCCGACCCCCTGTAGGGGTCAAACTGGGATCATAAAATAGCCAATTTCGTCTTTTTTCTTTATATCTCCTTTATTCTTGCTTTTTAGAGATTTAGAATGTATTAAGAAGTATTGGGAAATAGTGGATGGACGATTAGACGAACGTCTGATTAATTGTCAGTCAACTTCTGGAAATCGATTAAGTCTTATCCTTCTTTATGTGTCTCAATATCCAGGTATTTTTTATATTTTGGCCAGTTTCCTAAACTTTCTTTTAATAAATCAAGAGATTTGTCACAAATTTTGTGTTTATTTATAACTACCGCCATATTTACAGGAAGTGAGTGCTTTTGGTGGGTACTAAATGTTGGAAACACCATTATTCTTACCGGATTGACATATACTTCATCCCAGAATGGGTTTCATGATATATTGGCCAACAGTGGAGAAAAAGTCGATTATGGGTTGATTGGCCGGAAAAATGGACGAATAATCGACCATGAAAATTGAGGCGATTCCACTCACTATTGGGAAACCATATGTGAAGAGTCAAGATAGCAGGTCAGATTTACCCCCTGGTCCTCCCTTATGGGTCAAACTGGGGTCATAAAATAGCCGATTTTCAATTATATCTAAATAGAAATTAGCATTATTCATAAGATATAAATAAGCTTGTGGGAACATTGACCTTATATTTATTCATTGGGATAGATGTGGTCACAGCATTGTGTCATAAACTTCTTACCTTTCCAAAGGCTCAAACTTTACTATGCCCTTTTCTAAAATGTAAATAGATATATGGCATTTATAAAGCACTGTTACTCTTTAATTAAGTAGTTTTATGGTGTAACTTTCAACCTATTATTATAAGCATTGATGCTTTATGCTTTCTGAGCCAGAGCATTTATTCAATTAGCTTTTCACAATTTATAACCATAGAAAACAAAATAAAGCTTAAATATTTATTTCATGTTAATGCATAAACTTCCACACTGTGTGCTTAACTTTCACTTCTCCTCTCAGCACTGCATGTTTTTATTTTCAAAAACCATTTTCTACTATATATTATATTGCAATAAACTTTTTTGGGATGCTTAGTTTTTGTTAGTGGTGTAACGATTCGCCGAAAAATCGATTTCCAAACTCGAGTCCGCGTTTTAGCACCTACATCGATCCCTATTGGAAATGTCGGCGATGCAAAAAAATGAAACCATGGAAGATGTTTTGAGTGGACGATAATAGAAATAGAAGTTACAATGTCACAATAACACACAACTAGCATGGTTTTACAACGAATAGCAATAAGGAGAACTTACTAGCTATAATGTACAGATGTGTCAGCGGTAACTAAAGTGGTTTTAAATGGGTGATAATTGGAAATTTATGCGATCGCGGTACTTCGTTTTTATGTTTAATGTATGTTTAAGTAAGCATAACTTCTTATTTCTTGTCCAATTTTTATAATTTTTTCACCATTGTGTTCAGTTTAATTAACTGTATTCTGTCATACTGAGGATATTTTATGTTATTTCAACACACTTGTCACTAGAAGTTTACATGTTAATTATCATCTATGAAACTTAATTAATTGCAAGTTGTGAAACTTCTTGACAATAAAGTTACAGAACTTACATCCATTTTATTTTATAAAATAACTGTTTTCTGATTGTAAATGAATTAAAGATAACATAGAACCACAGTACAACAAACAAATATATCATTAAAATATCAGGAAAGATTGATAGATTTTAAAGAAAATTACAGTTATTTCTACTGGAAAATACGATCAATATTTATAAATCCATCACTGACAGTAGTCCAGACCGTATTTTTTATGGAAGAATTTTTGTAAAATTCCCTGTATAACCCAAAAATCAATTCGACTCAATTAGTCATCTCTGGACTTTTCCGATTAATCGATTCTGATTTTCAAGTCCGATTCCCACCACTAGTTTTTGTTAGCAAAAGCATTTTTCTAGTTTAACTTGATGTGACCATTATATCGTGAAACATTTTTGGGGATAAATTATATCTGAGTCTGTTAAGACTAAGGGTGTTACTGACCAAAATATCTTCCAGAAACCCACTTCCTGTAAACATAGCTGGTTCAGTGGAAATCGTGCATTAAGAATGTTTCCTTTGTCTTTAGGTTAAAATTATGTCCAAGTCTTATCTACAAAGGTGGCGACAGATCCATAAAGATATTGCTAGTTTGACAGATGGCAGTGATGTAGAAGGAAATTTTCTTGTAGACAGTGATAGCATTCCCAATAGTGCAAATGATCAGTATAGCAGTAACCATAGTTCTTCAACTGACACAGACTCTTCATTTGAACTGGACACTTCACCAGAAAGACCTGTAGTATCAACAACCTCAGAAAATGATACTTCTTTCAGTGAAGTATCCCATGAAGAACAAGACCTTGCAGATTCTCTTGCACTGTGGATAGTAAAGCATAAATGTTCCCGAGAAGGTAGTAATGAACTATTGGGTATTCTGAAAAAGCATGGTCATGGCACATTACCTTCAGATGTCAGGACGCTTTTAAGAACTCCTAGAAAGTGTGACATTGTCCCAAGATGTGGTGGAAGCTACTCTTATTTTGGAATAGAAAGTGGTGTTGTGAGAATACTCAAGAAATATCCAACTTTTCTTTCAAACAGAAATTCTGTTCAACTTGAAGTTAACATTGATGGATTGCCATTGTTTAAGTCAACAACTCATCAATTTTGGCCTATTTTGTGTGCATTTGACAAGTTTGAACCATTTATTGTTGCTCTTTATTATGGCAAAGCTAAACCAACAAATGTTGAAGAATTTTTGAGAGACTTTCTAAGAGAATACAGTGAACTGCGAAGAAATAATTTGACTTACAGTGATAAAGTGTTTACTGTTACTTTAAAGGTGTTTGTCTGTGATGCTCCAGCCAGATCTTTTATTAAGTGCATAAAACAACATAATGCATATTATGCCTGTGAGCGATGTGTCATCAAGGGTTCATGGGAAGGGAGAGTTGTATACAGTGATTTTGAAAATCATGATGAGCGAACAGAAGATGGGTTTAAATCACAAATATATCATAATCATCAGTGTGGAATATCCCCACTTGTAGAACATGATATTTCGTGCATTAACTCATTTGTATTAGATTACATGCATATGGTTTGTTTAGGGGTTACAAAGAGATTGTTAATGTTTTTGAAATCTGGTCCCAAGAAGTGCAAATTAAGCACAAGACACTTAACTGAAATTTCGGCGTCTTTGGAAACCTTGAAAATGCCTAGTGATTTTGCACGCCAACCAAGAACTCTAAGTGAACTTGATCGCTGGAAGGCAACAGAATTACGACAATTTTTATTATATACTGGCCCAGTTGCTCTTCGTGGGGTTTTAGATTCAGAGAGGTACAGTCATTTTTTATGTCTCTCAGTGGCTATGTCGATACTTTTGATGGAAAATGATGATAGACGCAACCACTACCTGAGATATGCACACCAGTTATTAGTGTATTTTATAAAACAGTGCCCACATTTATATGGAGAAACTTTTCTTGTGTACAATGTACACAATTTAATGCACCTGTGCAGTGATGCAGAAAGGTTTCAATGCTCTTTGAACAACATCAGTTGCTTCAAATTTGAAAATTATTTGCATGGTATTAAAAAAATTGTAAAAAATGCCAAAAATCCATTGGCACAAGTAGCAAAACGTTTACAAGAGTTTGAAGAATGCAAAATACATCGTATCCCGCTCCAGCCATGCATCTCCACTAGACTTAAAGACAGTTGCTTCCTCAGTAGTAATGAGGAATTTGTTTTTGTTAAGGAAATATGGGACAATGACAGATATGTGTGTGATGTGTTGACTCACTCTGACAATTTCTATATTAGTCCTTGCAATTCCAAATTGCTGAACATCGCTTTTACAAGCAGGATGAATCTTGAGTGTAGAATGAAAAAGAAATTAGTAGAAAAAAAACAGTTAAAAACCAAAGTTGTGTGTTTAGACACTAGAGGCGGTTATGCACTCTTTCCAATGCTTCATGGAGTTGAGGCATCTTGTTGATGGGTTTTGTAACACATTTATTAAAATTAAGTACAACTAACATGCTCATTTTAAATAAATGTGAGATAGGCTAACCAAACTCAGTATCAGGCTGGTTTAGTATGTCAGCTGACTTGTCAGTCAACAGACATATTGTCATCATTCTAAGGTTTGTGCGTACATGTCCGCGTACACACGAACAACTTCTCTTCTTAAACCACAAGGCCGAGAAACATACTATTTGTTTTAAAAGATAGATAAATTTAGGGGTGTGACCAAGCGGTCAACACTCAATGAGCAAGGCAAGTTTCATGAAAACTGGATCCCAGTTCTCAGGATCGAATGCTTGTGTATGCTATAACAACCTATAGAACTGGTTACGTTTTTTAGTTGGTAAAACATAAATCACACACCTTACTTACATTAAATCGCCAATAACTAATTCAAGCAATTCAAAGCTTGTATCTTTATATTTTTTCGTTTACAGGAGCGGCCATATTGTATGTCGTTTCCAGTTGAGGTGGATACTGATCTTTGCAAGAACTCAATGTCGAGTTTTTATCTGCGAGTCATCAACCCGAATTATTTGTACTCGTCACACCCCTAGATAAATTATCCAGCATGAAAAAAAATCTTCAAGGCATCCAGACCTGTTAGTCTATTTTCCAGAGCTATCAAGAGGGGAGCCCTGTCAAAAATGTGAAAATTTCAACACTTTATGACCATTTTCTTAGTAAATGTTATAGAGATATGTCTGAAATCTTGCATATACATATATATGTTACAGTGAATTTGCGTAATCAGAGAATTCGAGAATTCCCTGAATGCTTTTAGGGAATTCGCGAAATCCCTAAATGGACCAGGGAATTCGCGAATTCCCTAAATTTTCTAGGGAATTCACGAATTCCCTGAAATTTTAGCTAGGGATTTCATGAAATCCCTGAATATATTTTAATTTGCTAACATTTATTAAATAGAAAAAATTAATGCACATAATTCGTTTTTATGTTCATGTAGGACCATAGTTATAACACCATAAAATAAAATGATAGGGGTAAGATTTGTTTACAGATAAAAACTTAGATTAAACTTCAAGATTATAAGATTACCTAAGAATGCTAACATTTATTGAATGGCTATTACTCATTGTCTCTTCAAAGGTCTGAACAAAACCTTTTTAAACAGAAAAAGTTGATGCACATAATTCATTATTACACTTCTGTAAGACCATAGTTATAACGCCATAAAATGGTATGATAGAGGCAAGATTTATTTACAGATAAAAACTTAGATTAAAAATGAAAGTTGATTATTTCTTGGGTAGAAGATTACTAAAATTGCTAACATTTATTAAATGACTATTACTCATTGTATCTTTAAAGGTCTGAACAAAACCTTTAATCTATCTAAACCTTAAACTACATGGGATTACATGCCCTTCCATTGGTCCCTTTGATCTCCAATACCAGCTACCTCCTCAAATAAATAAAATTAATACTTTTTAGTTTTCATTGATCAGTCTGATCTGAACTGACATGGAGTGCACCATTTTGAAGGACTCTGTTCTCCGTACAGGTCCTGCTAATTGTAATTGAGATTGAATCTCTTTTAACCTATAAATCAAAGACATACATTATTCTTCCTCTCTCTGTTGTGGATAAATTATGATTGCACTTAGTAAGTTTTAGGACATGGAAGAACAGAAATAGCAATTAGGGTGCTGTAAGTATTGACAGATTTAGTGTTTGTTCTATTTATAAGTTTTGATACATTAATTCAAAGTGTAAAGAAGTAACTATATTAGTATAGAACTTAAGTGAAAAAGAAATACTTGTATCTTCAAGCCAGATATATTACTATTAAAATACTTTTAATTACAGTTAAATTTTAAACACAAACAATTTATTAGATTCAAATTTAGACTTGAATAAAAATCAGTTATTTTTGTGGTATGAATTATTTTGTATACCATTTATATTATGTATAAAAAGGATCAGTTAGAAAATCATATTAGTGTATAGTCCATATGAAACCTAAATTAATTAAAACAAATGAAATGCTTTCAAAAACATCCCTTTATAAGTTTCCTAAAATTAATCAGTTAAGAAGACAATCAGAATTACTGTGCATGACATACAAAATCATTTTAAAACTAAGAAATTTTGTTGTAAAATCCCATTAGTTTGTTTATACAAAACCTCAACTGAAATGCATAGTAATGGATTAGTGCACCATAAATGTAATTTCACAAATTCCCTAAAATAACATTCAGTGAATTTGTGAAGTTTTAGGGATTTCGCAAATTCCCTAGACATTTTAGTGAATTCGCGAATTCCCTGATCCATTTAGGGATTTCGCGAATTCCCTAAAAACATTCAGGGAATTCGCGAATTCCCTGATTACACAAATTCACTGTAACATATACGCACACACAGCAGAACCTTCATTATCTGAACACCATGGTAGACATTGAAATTGTGGATAACTGAGGGGTTCGGATGCATGAAATGGATGTAAGTTCTGTCACTTTATTGTCAAGAAGTTTCACAACTTGCAGTGACGTTTCATAAGGAAGTTATGGCTACTTAAACAGACATTAAGCATAAAACTGAAGTACCACGATCGCATATATTCCCGATTATTGCCAATTTAAAACCACTTTGGTTGCCGCCGCCGGTGTCCCATGGAATTTTTCTTCTTCCTGTTTTTACCTATGTCTATGCCACTGTGAATGCGCAGAAATGGTTGTATCATGAACCGAAAATACTTTATTTTACATCCTATTCTACATATTGTTGAAAGTTATCAATATTTTATAATGATATTTCCTTAACTATCATTTAACAACAATCAGATCCATGGTTTAGAAGGGACTCGGAGGAAAAATTTTACTTTCAGGAAAAATTTCAAGTTACAACAGCTTCAGAATGGGGTATCTAGCATTTTTATCTCCCGCTGCGGCCGAAGGCCGTCGTCGGGAGTTTATACAACGCCTTCCGTCCGTTCGTCACGTTTTTGCATAAACCTTAATATCTCATTCATTTATAAAGATATCTTCACCAAATTTGCAGGGAATGTTTATGGCTGTGAAAACCTGTCTCTGCAAAATTTTAGCCTCAGTTTGAAAAAAAAAATGGCCGCCATAGCTAATTTTTTGAAAATCATAAAGGTGCTCTAAATCTTGAAATATTCCAGCTAGCTTCATCAAATTTGCACAAAAGCTATATGGCTAGAAAAGCTACCCTGCTAGTAATTTTGGCACTAGTTCAAAAAACAAAATGGCCGCCATGTCACATGTTTAAAGTTGGTCACGTTTTTGCAGAAACCTTAATGTCTCATTCATTTATAAAGATATCTTCACCAAATTTGCAAGGAATGTTTATGGCTATGAATACCTGTCTCTGCATAATTTTAGCCTCAGTTTGAAAAACAAAATGGCTGCCATAGCTAATTGTTTGAAAGTCATAAAGGTGCTCTAAATCTTGAAATATTCCAGCTACCTTAGTTAAATTTGCACAAAAATTATATAGCTAGAAAAGCTAGCCTGATAGTAATCTTGGCACTGGTTAAAAAGAATGGCAGCCATATCACATGTTTATGTCAAACAGGTTATCGTATTAAAAAGGCCTTATATCTCCCCAGATATTGCTCCAAGAGGTTCAGAATGTGAAAACTACTTGTAGGAAGTCATGGACAGGGAATCTTTTCCAGGTGTTGAATTTGACCTTTGACCCCTGCTTCAAGGTTAAATGAGGTCGTCACACTAAAACATCCTTATTTTACCCTTATTACTGGTGCTATGGCTTCAGAATAAAAAGACAGACCATCAGAAGTCTCAAATGTTTCGCCTGAGAAAAATTTTGGCCTTCTTTTGAAAAACAAAATGGTCAATTCCTGACTTTTACCTTTGACCCCTTCTTCAATATTAAGTGGGGTTATCTTACTACAAAGGCCTTATATCTCCTTTAGTTCTCCATTTTTACTGACTCTAAGGCGGGAGATAACCGCTGCGGCAGTGGCCTTGTTATTATTATGTCCACCAAGGGTCACTGGGGGTGGACATATTAGTTTTGCTTTTTCCGGCGTCCGGCTTCCCACTTGGTTTCCAGACATTTTAGGCACCAGTTCTTATCCTATCTTTACCAAATTTGGCATGCAGGTGTATTGGGTTAATAGCTTGTATGGGATTGCTTTTGGTGATGATAGCTCTATAGCTAACAGAGTAATAGCTACTTTGCTACTTTTGAGTATCTCCTTGGTTTCCAGACATTTTAAGGAAAAATATTTGACCTATCTTTACCAAATTTGGTATGAGCAATGGTTAGGTAGATAGCTTGCTTGTGATTGCTTTTTGTGATAATAGCTATATAACTGACTGAGTAATAGGTACTTAGCTACTTGGCGAATTTTTTCCAAAAATTGAAAAACACAAATTTGCTTGTATCTCCTTAACTGTGCGAAATACAGCGATTTCGTCAAAATTTTTGACCCACAGGGTATCTATGAAATGTACTCTTGGCAATTTTCAAAAAGTTTTGCTCTTCCCACATATGGCAGTCATTTTGAATTTTCTAATGTTTGCCCAAAATGGAAAAACACAAATTTGCTTCTGTCTCCTTAACCGTGCGAGATAGAGTGATTTCGTCCAAATTTTTCACTGAACCAATGCAAAAAGGCATGAAGCTGAAATAATTTACATGTATACTAATAAATATTTAAGCATCATTGATATATTTTACAAATGAAGCAGGGTTTTGTAAGACTACTGCAGTGTTCATTTTACTACGCGTTTCCGCGTCTTTTGTCGCTATACTGGGGCGAAAAGACACGTACACGTTATGGTCCGGTAACGCATAGATCTTGCATTATCGCTGCATTTTTGCTATAAATATTGGGGAAAATTAGACGAATTTTGTTTAAAAATCAAATAAAAGGACACATATATTGTCTTTTTAACCCAATTCTTCCATGTTTCCTTGCTTTTAATTGCCTTAATTTGATTGGTCGAGCGTAAGCAGCACTGTCCAATTATACTTTAACAAAAATTCAGTATTTATCAATAGAAAACACGTTTATAGTAGGTGATGTTAACTCACCAGTGGCTGTAAATTTCCACTTTTTTCATAGTTTTGTTAAATATATATAGAAATAAATATCTATTGCACAACAAGATTTTATTATGCAGTTTTTAATACTTCACTTTTTAAAGTATATTTTTGCATAATGCACTCTTACAAGTGACTTCAAAGACAATTGTTAACAAGTTTTGAAAAGTTGCATCTATGTTAATAACAAATTTTCGACTGGAAAAAAAATTAAATTATAAATTAACTTTAACTTTACATGGTATGTTACTGTTTTAAAACCAGTTTTTTTTCAAAAATAAAAACAACTCCTTGAGTGAACCTATGTCAAGGTGAGTTAATTTTTTTTCTAGTTTTAGATAGAGCAGGGTTGGACCATATTTATTGAAACAAAAAAATGAAAAAAAAAAATCAGTAAAAATAGTTTAATTATTGCTAATCATGTACATCATAGGAAATCTTGTACATCATGCTGCCTACAAATATGTCTTGAAATAAAATTTTTTTCACAGTGAGTAGACTTGAATTTGATTTAGTATTGAAAATTCACTTTGAAGATAGACTAATAGTACTTTTTTCTCCTCTCTCCTATTTAAGTCAATTTGCTCAACTGTAAGGTTAATTTTTGTCATTTGGCTCATCGCATTTACTAAATGTCCCACCAAAATTTAGTAAAGGAGTCATTTGACTCAAGTAGCTCCAACTCTAGAATGAACACTGCTACTGTACCATTTTTGCAAAAAGTTTATGGGGTGGACATTACACATGATAATGTGTGTTCTATGCTATCCTGTTTCTATTCATATGTCATAGCTACTATCAACAGGGTATCCTATTTCTAGTTGTCCACTCAAAACATCTTTCATGGTTTCGTTTTTTGGTGTTGCTGATGTCTCCAATGGGATCAATGTAGATGCTAAATTGCAGACTCGAGATCAGAAATAGACTTCTCAGCAAATCGTTACACCACTAATATTTGGGGCATCTCTGGACCCATTTGTTTGTTTCTTGAGCATGCTTGACAGAGAAATGTGGTCAATCAATCAATCAATCAGTTGTCCAGGTGCTTAATCTCCGTATCAACGGATTCTAAGGCACACCATCCAATCCGTAAGGCATAAATCATGAGACATTAGACATGTTCCGAGTCGTTGCCAGGGAGGCGGTCCGGTGTTCGGTAGTAAGAAGCTATGGTGGGAATGATTTCTGAAATAGGTAGGTTTTGAGTCGACTTTTGAAACTGGAGAGATTTGGAGCACTGCGTATATCATATGGAAGATCATTCCATAACTTAGGGGCATCATATGAGAAACTATTGTTAAAATGGACCTTTGATTTATGGATGGAAGGACAGTAAGAGGGAACCAGAAGGTCTTGGTAATATTTCCACACTCAGGTTCAGTCCCGGTTGGCAGTTACTTTTAAGCCAAAACTGTAATCCTGGTTAACCAATCATACCCTGGACATTACCTCTCTTTTTTAAATTTTCAGCATGTCCTGGGCAAGAGCTGTATGGTTGGAAGGAGAGCAGGAGGAAGAGTTTACTATCCCTTACACTTGGGTATCTAAAGATGACAATGTGGTGTTTTGGCCGCCAAGTTGTCTTAATGCCCAGAAGGCACTCAACTCGATGAAAGAACCCACAAATACATGGAGAAAGTTTCCACTTGTAAAGATTAAAGGGACTTCTGGTTAGTTAAAATTTGTTTGCCTATTTATCTCCCGCCAGGCTTTAGCCCATGACAGAGATTATAATATCCATCATGTGTGTGGGTGCGTGTATTACTGTGTCATACAGATTTCTCCAAGACTACTACAGCTACAAGTTTTTGGTAAATTATTTGTCAAAGTAAATTTTACTGTCCTTCCAATATTTTTGGGTTTGTCTACTTTGGCCTATTTTTAGTGAGTAATAGCACTTTTACCCAATGTAATGAATTAACTTGTAACTCTCAAACTATTGCATTTAGAGCATTTTGTTCCAATATGTTGTTCAGGTACTTTCTCCACAGCTACAACATGGTCAGTAATTTGGAAGTCTATCTCCATTGCTGAGTAATAGCTACTTTTCACTTTTTAATGGTAACTGTAACCAGTAAATGGCTTATATTGCAGCTACACAATTTATGGCAAATATGTTATTCACCTACTATTTTGGGAGCAGTAACATATTGAAGTTTCACACTTGTTGATTAATGTCCAAGTGAGTAATGGCTTGTTATTGCTTGTTTTAGTGAAAATTTGAAAAATCACAAATATCTCAAATTGTAAGCGATAGAGCGATTTTGAGTGAATTTTTGATCCACAGGGTACTAGAGGATCATCCTGCACAAAAGAAAGTTTCAATTTTCGCCACTTTTGGTGTTGATCTTGGATTTTAGCTGAAAATAAAAAGTTGCAGCAATCTTGAAAGCTGTAACAAATAGAGCGATTTCGAGCGAATTTTTGACTCACAGGGAGTATGTTCTCCAAAGGGGAAAAATTTAAATTTTTGCCTCTTTTGACTGCCATCTTGGATTTTAGAGGAAAACAAAAAATTGTAAATAAGTTGGAAACTGTAACACACTTTATACTCCATATCATGGGTGTGCATTACACATCATAGTATGTTTTTCTGTATGCTATCCACTTATTTCTCTTTTCTTGGACCTACTCTTTTTACAGGGCTTCATCTTTCTAGAATACATTTCCCCTTCTTTTAGATTTGTGTGCATAGTATTTCTTCCCCTTTAATACTTGGTGGGAGATGCATCCCGTGGCAGTGGTCTTGTTTTGGGAAAGGGAAGTTTAAAACTGATTACACAATGAAAAATAGATGCTTTAATTATGTCATAGTATAATAATCAAGTAAATTGAATATGTCTTGAAAAGTATTGTATTTAGAGCATTTGTTAAGTTTGTTGTTAAGCTTTTTTTCAACACCTACAACCATTGTGACCAACGTTGGATTTGAATAACTAATGACGTAATATCTACTTTCTGACTTTTAAGGCTGAAGCACGAATACCAGATAATTCATCCTAAGCGTGGCCATAGTAAAAAGGCAATTTAATTCATTGATAAAAACTACCAAAAGATTGAAACCATCATTGATTAGCATTCTTATGCTTAAATATTTCCTGCTTTGATAATTTTTGTCACTGTATAAAATTTTTAGTATCTCATCGCATCAAGGTAATCCTATATTTCCTATATTCTCCTGTATTTCAGGCTCACATCCTATAATTTAGAGGGAAGGATAAAATTCCTATATTTTGCATAAAATCTCCTGTATTTCCTATTAGTGGGTGGATGATTAGACCACTGTTCGATCAATCGTCGGTGTCAGCCGTGTCATGGTACAATCGCGTCGATCACTAACAACTTCTAGAAATTGATTAAATCTTACTTTTCTTTATGTGTCTCAATATCCACATATTTTTTATATTTTAAGCAGTTTTTTACACTTTCCTTTAGTAAATCAATAGATTTCTCACGATTTTGTGTTTGTTTATAACTACCACCATTTTTACCGGAAGTGGGTGCTTTTGGTAGAGTCTAAATGTCAGAAACACCGTTATTCTTACCGGGATGAAATATAATTTATCCCGGAAAGTATTCCTGATATATTGGCCAGCAGTGGAGTAAAAAAGTTAATCATGGATCGATCATCGGTCTGAAAAATGGACGAATAATCGACCATGAAAATTGAGGTGATTCCACTCACTATTTCCTATATTTTAAGGAAATGTCTCCTATATTTCTAGAGCTGTGTATCCCCGTGTCAAAACAGCAACTCCTCGCAACAATTTCAGATATTTTTTTTTGCTATGCAGCATATCTGATCATAAAATAGCTTGTCTTGTGTTCAGCTTCATTGCTAATAGGGATGGGTCGGTATGAAAAATATGTAGATCGGGATGTCGCCAATGCAAAACCGTACCGAATTCGGGACTCCGCGTTTTAGTTCACCCCAAACAAACATGGACGTTTCCTCAACGACATCGCAATAAAAGCTCATAAATGCACAAAATATGTGATAAAAACGTGTAATGTCTTCATATTTCTGGTTTCTTTCCAATATTTTAAGTTTTCCTTGATTTATAGGAGTTGACAAGCGAAATTGAGGTTATAAAGTGTCGTAACCAAAACATGGCAGTTCTGCTCAACGTATCGCTTAGCACTATAAAAGTCTGTAAATGGACGAAAATGTGGGATAAAAGCTTATAATTTCTTCAGATTTTGGGTATGTTTCTGATATTTTAACTCTTCCTTCCATTATATATGCTGACAAGCGAAGTGGCGGTTGTAAAATCTCATCACGGTATTTCAGTAAAATGCTCTCGACACCGAGATACCGGACCTACCGACCCATCCCTAATTGCTAACTAGTATTTCCATTCATGTTTGATGATTCACTCATGTAATACTGATAGCCATATTTACCCACATAAAGTACCATACATGTGATATGTGCTACCTTAAGGCTGGGATTCTAGCATAAATACAGTGCAAATGATCAGACCTGCATTTATATTGGCAACTGTCCCCAGATGAAAGTCAGGGATTTGGGGGATCAGGTTTGTTGCTTCGCCGCCAAAGAAATTTCTTTGTGTATGTGATAACTCAAAAAGAATTAAGATTTTCTTACCAAATTTGATACATATTAGTGAGTGGAATCGCCTCAATTTTCATGGTCAATTATTCGTCCAATTTTCCGACCGATGATCGACCCATAATTGACTTTTTTACTCCACTGTAATCCAATATATTATGAAACACTTTCCAGGATGAAGTATATGTTAATCCAATAAGAATAACAGTGTTTCCAATATTTAGAACCTACCGAAAGCTCTCATTTCCGGTAAATATGGCGGTAGACATAAACCAACCCAAATTTGTGACAAATCTCATGATTTATCAAAGGAAAGTTTAGAAAACTGCCTAAAATATAAAAAACTCGTGGATATTGAGGCACATAAGGAAGGGTAAGATTTAATCGATTTCTAGAAGTTGTCAGTGACCGAACGTGATTGTACCATAACACCGACGATTAATCGAACGTTGGTCTAATCGTCCCTTCACTAGTACATATGTTAAGGATAGCCAAAGGAAGCCTATTTAAGGTGTCTTTAAACCCTCAAGATTTAAGAATTTAAGGCAACCTTAAAGAAAGAAAATATAAAACACAAAATTTGATTGGAAAACAGCTGTTAGAACATGGCAATAAAAGTGTCAGAAAAGGTTTCAAAGAATGTCACATGACTTTGGGAAATAAAGGTTCAGTACTGATTGGAACTGGCCAAAATAAAATTACTGAGGCATTAAATTAAACTTTGTAAGATCAGAGAAAACAGAAGGAGATAGGACAGGAGAAAATCAAAATGATTGAGAAGGCAGTTAGCATTCCATTGAGTTAAAATGCAGAGAGAGAAATGAAAGTAAATGAGCTGGAAAAAAGTGTCAAGACAGATTACAGCTTACAGGGTCAGACAGAGGATCACACAGAAAAAGTTCAACTGAGTCGGACAAAGAATCAGACAGAAAAACGTCTAGGAAATCTCAGTCAGAAAAATCTTCATCTAAATCCAAATAGGTCTCGGAAACCATAAGGTGTAGGAAGTTGATGCTTGGTAGGGACACTGTATAGGAGTTGTAGGTGTGCAACATTATGGTTTGACCTTCACTTAATCTTTGACCTTGCTGTATTGATCTTGACCCGTAAAATCTTGCCCAGGCTATATCTCAGAAACCGTAAGGTGTAGGAAGTTGATACTTGGTAGGGACATTGGTCAGGGGTGTAGGTGTGGAGTGTCGTGGTGTGACCTTGATTTGACCTTTGACCTTGCTGTAGTTACCTTGACCTATAAAATCTAGTAGGCTATATCTCGAAAACTGTAACATGTAGGAGGTTGTTACTTGGTAGGGACATTGGTTGAGGGGTGTAGGTGTGCAACATCATAATGTGACTTTTATTTCACCTTTGACCTTGTCACAGTGCCCACGAGTTTTAAAATCTTGTCTGGGTTATTTCTTTGATTCCATAAGGTGTAAAAGGTTGACACTTGGCAGGGACAGTAGAGGGTGTAGGTGTGCATCATGGTTTGACCTTTTGGCTTTGCCAAAGTGTGTTAACGTTCCATATTTTAGACATCTTTCTATTATGACAAATATATATATTGATTGCTGCAACTGATTATCATATTCACTTTTACATAATTGTGCTATTTCCTTTGACAGCTATTCTCCAATTAATAAATTTTTCAGCTTTATATTTTTAGTTTCCTGATTAATGCTGTCATCTTGCTATTGAATTGCCTTGTTTTAATACTTTATCTTTTCATATATTTTCTTTCTCCTAGATGTTATGTTCTCTACTTAAATATTATTTGGAGCTTTTTATAACTGACTTCTGAAAGTATCCAGATCTTTTACTGTTTCACCACTTCTATATCTCATGGTATTGAAAACTTTCCCCAGGCTGTGGGTTACGGGCATCCCTGATGCTTTTTTAGTAACATTAGTTTCTTAACAGTAGTCAGTAGGGCAGGGTCGGTTACACCAGTATCTCGGTATCTGAACCAATTTACTTCAACACCGTGGTGACACTTTACAGCCGGTATTTCGAATGTCAGTGTATAATATTGTGAGAAAACGTAAAGCATTAGGAACAAACCTCAAGTTTGAAGAAATTATCAACTTTTACCCCATATTTTTATATATTTTAGTACTTTTGTACTGATTTCTTTCAGAACTGCAGTGTTTTCTTTTCGCGAATCCTACTTCCATTTGGTGGGCTTATTCGATTGGGTATATGCAAGAACAAAATTTATTCTTTCGGTATCCTGGAATCGGTACGGTTTTACACGGGTGGGATACCGAAATGAAAAATATGCTACCGACCCTGCCCTAGTACTAGTCAGTAGTTCAGTTCTGGGTCATTTTTTGGCACTAACCAGTGAACATTACCTATTGGATATATCTCACTTACATGCACTTCAGTTAATATAAGCTTTTTTTTCTGATTTTTAGTAGTAGATTTATTAGTCGAATCTTTGATTCGAGTTATGTACTGAGTTGCGGTCATGATTTTAAATTGGCCGTTTAAGCCCTTAAATATCAATTCTGCATAATATTTTCTTCACATATTTGTACATTAAGGTGTATAGTATACACTCTGCCATTTTAAAGATTTTTAATGCTTTTATTCAGTTATATTTTATAAAGTAAAAAGCTTGTCTGGCACTTCGTCTGGCTTTCTCTAAGGACCCGTATGTCCTAGAAACTATTGTGTTTGCCATTCTAATGGTCTACTCGAACGAGTCTTTTTTAACCGTTTCGTCTGCTGGTTTCTAGACGTGAATCCCCAATTAATTTATTTGTCTGCTGGTGTATCACGCAGTGACTGTTAATGTAAAATTGTTGTCTGCGCATCTACCCATTTGTCAAACAAATAAACCGCAAAGAAATTAATGAATGAAGTGACGTCACGGTAGTACTACACCTTTGTCATTCAGCGAATCAGAATTGACAATGAAAATATTTAAACTCTGTAGTTCTACATTCAACCACTCGAAGGCGCTTTGGCTTTACCATGCATGTCCTAGAAGTTATCACGTCATTTCATTTTTCTGTCAATCCGTTTCTTATTTTAGAAGAAGTTGTCTTCCAAATTGTTTTACAGTATATTTACAAAATAAACCAGTTCGCAAATCTTATTTCCTGAGAATATTTTATAAAATGGACGTTTCAACAAAGATCAAATACTTTAAGCTACAGAACTCCCGGCGATAGCGCCCAAGTCATTAATATTCATGAGAAGATATGAGGTCACGAATTTCCCCTGGTATTTCCTGACAATATTTTATATAATATGTAGATTTTTTACTGACGAACTGGTTGTAAATATAAAACAATTTGGAAGACATAGAACGGCCGTGGGCATATTTGCTCATTAATATTAATAAGGCAAGTCAGTGAACAGGAAATATGGTGGTAGTTTTCATCTTAAACCAGCCTTGTAAAATATTGTCAGGAAACCCCCTGCCGTGACTGCGCATATTGCTCATTAATATTAATGAGGCAAGTCCGTGGACAGGAAATATGCTGGTAGTTTTCATCTTAAACCAGCCTTGTAAAATATTGTCAGGAAACGCCCTCAAAGAACTGCCATGAGTGCGCATATTTGTTCATTAATAATAATGAGGCAAGTCCTTGGACAGGAAATATACTGGTAGTTTTCATCTTAAACCAGTCTTGTAAAATATTGTCAACACCCAGTGCTGTCCTAAGATTTGACTCTGTGGTTGGCAGAAAGCCAGCCACGTACTTCACCCTTGTTTGTAAATATGCCATGCTTCTGTTGTGTTAGTTTATGTTTATTAACTATCGATTTCTGAACTTATCATAAGAACTTGCACATGAAAAGTGTTTATCTGACTGTTTATCTCATGAGATTTATGATAAAAAGGAGGTAAAGATCGATTGTAAGGGTTGGAGGCCATAATATTAAAAAGGCATACATTTCTCATCAGATTAATAAGTGAAATAGGATATAAGATCTCCTATATTTTGCTCAAAACCTCCTATATTTTCGTTAGGTTACTTCCTATATTTTGAAAACCAAAAATCCCTTGACACCATGATATCTATGTTGTGCCCAATTTATCCTTATTTAATGAAAGGATCAATAAAAATGACAACATATTTTTATTTGTACATATTAGATGCTTTATTTGTCTAATTTTGGGTACTGCAAGATTTTACTGAATGATTATTCAAATAGTTGAAATTCTATTCGGTTTCAGCACTTTTCCTGGTGATTATGCCTTCCCTTTAGCATCACCGTTGCTTGCAGTCAAATACTTGTAACACTCATCTGACAAAGTGCCCTTTTACAGGCACTAAACTCTTGTTTTTTTTTGCGTTAATACATCCTATCCAATGGACAATTTGCTAATCCGGTCGGTGCAGACCGGCCCGCCAAACAACAGAAAAAGTCATCTTATATGAGTTCATAATGCCCCCACAAGCTGGCCGGTCTACCCAGTACTGTGCACTCCCCAGATGGCACCTCGTACTTCCTTCCTGTCTAGACAACGTGACATCAGATCATCTTTTTTGTTTGGCGCATGTACTGTGCAGACGTGTTTTCAACAATCTCCTTATATTTTAAGGAAAAGTGTGCTTTATGACAGATTTTCAACCTTATACATGAATAGTTTAGTGTAAAAGTTTTATCTACTTATCAAGCACGGATATACATTTGGAAATCTGCTGGAAATGCTCCCTAGTTGACTCAATTTAGTTTTGATGATAGGGCAGTAATCGACGTGAAATATGAAGGCAGGTATTTTGCTAGTTTCCTCCCATTAACACTTGTGTTGTCAGGGGCAGATTGTCTATATTGAGAAAAAAATGGTTATACTACTTACAAGGTATTTTTTATCGGTGTCTTTTGTTTGAATGTACCTTTAGCTACTATCACAATAGAAACGTCTTTTCTTGTACTATGTGTTAATGGAAATCACGGGAAATGTCTATGTAGTTTTGAACCCTGTAAATGGAAGGAATTCCCCATATTAGAGGTGCATTCTTCAGAGCGAACTGGTATTGACTTCTCTGCTGTAAGGCACCAGCCAGCTCGAGTATTTACTACATAGGAGGACTTCATCTTTAATCACTCTCAGTCCTACCCTTGTGGACCCGGCATGTGTGTCAGTAATAAGGGCAGTGGATGGCCAGGACACTGGTTTGAGTGTACAGCCGGCTGAGAAGGAAAACCAACTTCAGACCGGCCTGGACTTCATCTTCAGAGTGCACTGGTCCAGGCTTCTCTGCTTTTAAAGCATCAGCCGACCGGCAAGGTCAAAAGAACGCGACCTCTGACGGTAGTGGGGTTTTTGTGGACTGTAAAGTTGCTGGTTAAGTATCACGCAACGACCACTGAAGTCATCTCCAGTCAGCCAATCACATGTCCTTCCGACCAAATCACGGAGCTGGTCACGTGTTTTCACCGACTAGGAAGGTTGGAAGTGCGTTCTTCAGAACTCTCGTCACTGTGACTCCAGTCCCTGCTTTGCAGACCCAGCTTTGTTGTTGGTAGTGAGGTTTTGTGGGCAGTTCAGCATACTGTAAGTTACCGGTTAAGTATCACACTAGAACGCGACCACTGATGTCATCTCCAATCAGCCAATCACGTGTCCTTCCGACCAGCAGACTGGTCACGTGACATGCCGAACAATTGTTTCTAGAAATAGTTCACAAGGGTTTTCCCAGCAACTGTCAAATCTACAAATAAGATGTGCGATTAAAAGAAATACTTTAATGGAGGAAACCAGTAAGCTGAATTCAACACAAAAGATAGTTGTAAAATTGCTTTAGCAACTGTTTACAGAGTGTACCGACTGGTCCTGGCTACACAACCTTGTACACTTGCTTCAACAATTGGCTACAGAGTGTACCTACCAGTACCGGATACGTAGCCTTGTACACTTGCTTTAGCAACTGGCTACATATGACTTAAACCTACCAGTTACTAGTGGTGGAACAATTCAACGAAAACTCGAACTCCAAACTCAAGTGGACGATAATAGAAATAGTAGTTACTGGCTACAATGAAGGAATAATGTACACTAACTGGCTACAAGGTACAGTCTCAGAAATGTCAGTGGTAACTAAAGTTGTTTTAAATGGGCGATAATCGGGAATTTATGCGATCACGGTACTTTGTTTTTATGTTTAATGTATGTTTAAATAGCCATAACTTCCTTATTTCTTGTCCAATTTTTATATTTTTTTCACCATTGTGTTCAGTTTGATTAGCTGTATTCTGTCACATGAGGATATTTTATGTTATTTCAACACATTTGTCACTATTTAGAAGTTAAAATGTTAATTATCATCTATGAAACTTCAATGCAAGTTGTGAAACTTCTTGACAATAAAGTGACAGAACTTACATCCATTTTATTCCAAAAATTAACTATTATCATAACATATATTATAATAACTATTATCGTAAATGAATTACAGATAGCATAAGACAACAGTACAACATATATATCATTAAAATATCAGGAAAGATTGATAGATTTATAAATTACCGACAGTTATTTCTACTGGAAACCAAGATCAATATTTGTAAATCTGTCCGTAGTCCAGACCGTATTTTTTATGGAAGGAATTCCCTGTATAACTCAAAAATTGATTTGACTCGATTAATCATCTCTGGACTTTTCCGATTAATCGATTCGGATTTCAAGTCCGATTCCCACCACTACTGGTTACAAAGTCTACCAACAGGGTGCTGGTTACACAGTCCTTACTGTACAGTGCTTCACTCCAACTGGTTACATAGGAAACGCTGGCTAAATATAGACCAGTAGCTGTATAAATTCATTGGTGACAACAGCCTGCCAGTTACAGAGAATTACTGTTTACAGTAAATTAACGTTTATGGAGACCTGGTACCGGACAGAGTTGCCTAAGGTAGATTTGGTTACAGAAAATTCTTAGACAAGTTTTCTTGGTGATATGACAGTGTCCCAAGCTACTGCCTGGCAACCTTCCCTTATCACACCTTTCAACAGCCTGTTATCGGTGCCGGACTTGACTGGAGAGATAATAGATTTCACTTTTACACAGACCCGAATACCCAGCATGAAAAGAAATAGGTCTTATCAAAAAAAGGGTAGTCTATAGTCAAACAAGTTCTTCATTAAGTCCGGCCAGGGGTCAGCCATCTCACAAGTGACAATTACGGTGTAAATGCTGCACCTTGCAGGATGCTGGCCCTAGGCAAAGAGTGTGTTAAATGTGACTGTTGTTTCAGCCCCTACGGACCAGACCACAGCAAGAACAGAGAGATTGTTCACTTGGATCATTGTCACCACACTGGACCAGTGTCTGGAGGGACAGAAAATGTTTGTTAGACTATCAAATGCCCCAAAGGTGGCACACATCTGCTTGTAGGGTCCAGACTAAACCCATTTTGGAAACTTAGGAAGCTTTGGGGGCTGGACCCTAGGTAAACAAATGTTAAAGTACAAATGTTAAAGGACCACCCTCCAACAATAGGAGTGGGTTACCTCAATAGATTTCAAGGACGCCTAATTCTATATTCCAATACAGGAACAGTCCAGGAAATATTGAGATTTCGTGTCCTGGGTCGGACATACCAGTCAAAGCACTGTCTTTCGGTCTGTCCACTGCACCCATGGAGCTCACTGGAGTAGCAAAGGAGTTGAAACTGACGGCCATTCACAAGGTATAAGGATCCACCAGTACCTAGACAACTGGTTGGTTAAAGCCACGTCCCACCAGATTGGTCTCCAGCATACACAAGATCTAGTGAAAATATGCCAAGAATTAGATTGGCTGGTGAATTTAGAAAATCAGAACTGGAGCCAAGCAGGTCTTTGACCTTGTAGATTGCCAGTTCGACCTCATGGCCGGTCGAGTCCGACCTACACCGGACCATTGGCAGAACCTTCAGGACAAAATACTAGAAATTCTGTCACTACTGGCTTGTCTGGTCCAGCAGTTCATGTCTCTAATAGGTTTACTAACAGCCACAGGAAAGCAAGTTCACCAAGGCCTATTTCATAGGAGATCCATACAGTGGCATTTCAAAAACATCTGGAAGGTACCAGAGTCACTAGAAAAGGTCATTCCAATACCAATGTCCTTGCACCACATTTACAATGGTGGCTGCAAGAGGACAATGTCCTTACAGGCCAACCATTACACCCAATTAAACATGCTCTGCATATCTTTACAGATGCATCAAAGAAAGGTGGAGTGCTCACTAAAACAAGGGCACTGCAACAGGCACCTGGTCCCTTCCGGAAAGCAAGTTGCATATCAATTATGTAGAATTCAAGGCAGCCTTTCTAGCCTTAAAAGGGTTCCAAGACCTCTGCACACGCAAAATAGTAGTGGTAGGATTGCAAGCTTAAATGGCAGATCGAGCATCACTTGTTAGAAGCAAGTTGAACTTGAGTTAAACTCAAGCATTTCGTTGGTTAGCCATTAATATGGCAAAAATATTTTACATAGCCGTACATGAGGCAAACATTGACCTGGAAATGGGCTTTTGCGAAATAATTTAAGTTAAATCTTCATTGATTTAAGCCAGAATAAAGTAAAATTGCAATATATTTTTGAAAATTTCAGATATTTCTATTGTTTTGGTTAAGTGTCAGCCTTAGACAGTGAAAATATTGACGTTTTCAAAACTCGAGTTTCACTTGCGCAGATCGATGTGACCCCAATTATCGCCCATCGAGTTGGAACTCTATTTTCCGTCAACTCGTCCCAGCACTACAAGATAGTACTTGTAGAGACAGACTACACCACAGTGGTGTCATACATAAACAAGAAGGAGGCATGAGGTCGGGCCCGCTTTGTGCTCTACCATGGAGAATCTTGACCGGGTGCACCAGGAATCAAGCAACTCTCAAAGCCCGACAAATTCCAGGCCAGCTAAGGTGGTAGAAGACAAGGTATCCAAGCTAGGCGAGACCATCCAGACAGAGTAGTCTCTCCTTCATAGATCTTTCAGACAGTATGCATCCGGTGGCACCGGCCTCAAATAGACCTATTGCCACGAAGGTGCCCTTGTTTTGTGTCACCGGTACCAGATTCCCTGGCCACAGTAGTGGTTGCACTAAATCTGCCATGGGAGGATATGGATTAGGGACGTCACGACTCCAAATATTTCATGTCGACTAATCTGTAAGTACTATTCGTGCCGACACCGAATAACCGTCGAATTTATAAAACAACCAAAAATTTTAAGTTTCATATTGTGAAAAGCAATGAAAATGATAAATATGTGAAATAAAATGAAAATATATGTATATAACCTGCAAAAATTAATAAATTTGCTGTTTTCCTGCGACTTCTGCTTCATTTATTTCACACAGGAAATGGGCGATATAAGAGGTATATGACACTTCCGGTTTACATGAATGCATAAACAGTACAGGAAACGTGGCTGTTTTGGGATTTTAGCTTATTTTATGTGACATTATGGATATATGTTATGGATTTAGACCTTCTGCCATCTTTTACTACATTAAGCAATTATTCATACTTTAAAAAACGAAACCGGTACATAGCACTATTCTAACCGTTGTCGATTAGTCAGTTAGTCACGACACCCCGAATGTGGATGCATATGCCTTCCCACCAGCAGCCATCTTGGGCGAAGTGGTGGAGAAGTTGCAGGACTCCCCATGCAAAAGAATCATTCTGATTGCTCTGGGGTGACCAAACATACCTTGGTGTTTGGACCTAGTGACCATATCCAGTCAGATCCCACTGAGCCTGCCCTTCTGGCCCAACATGTTAATGCAGCCCTTCAGTCAGATCCCTCACAGAAATCTGGCAAATCTAATTCTCCATGCATGGCTCCTAGAGCCATATCAATCAAGGAGCAGGGCTTCTCTGAAACAGTGGCAGCAAGAATTGAGGCTCCTCACAGAGGATCAACCAGATCAGTCTATGAGGCGAAATGGACCATTCTTACAAAGTGATGCATCACTAATTAGGTCGACTTCAGGGCAGAGGGCACCCCTTTGTAAAGTCAGTTGCTGTATTCAGGACAGGAAGCTCCAGCCCTGCACCATTGATGGCTACAGGTCAGCCATTGCTGATAAACTGGGAATTTCACTCTTCAACATCAGCAAGAACAAAAATCTCACTTGTCTCCTGGATAGTTTCCATAGAGACAGACCCAAAGGCAGGAGGGGACTCCCCTCCTGGAACCTCTCACTGGTCTTGCACCAGCTGACTAAGGCTCTGTTTGAACCAATCAAAGGGTCTTCTTGAAGCATTTGACCTTCAAGACGGTCTTCCTCTTGTCCCTTGGGTCAGGCAAGTGCAGAAGTGAGATTCATGCTTGGCAAGACAGGAATATTAGACACCAATATGATTGGTCAAAGGTGTCCCTGTATCCATCACCCAGCCTTCTTTCAAAGAATCAGCTGGCCCAAGAGGGTCCAGACAGTGTGACCCCAGCGGTTATACCGGCCCTGGCCCCAACTCTGCATGGGGTCTCAAGTCTGACAGGTCACTCATTCTGGTTAGAGCATTGCTCTACTATTTGGATAGGGCCTCAGACCTCAGGCATAATAAGGAGGTGGTTTTGTCTCCTTTAGGAAAGGTTTTGACAGACACCTCACCTGCCTGTATCTCTTCTTGGATCAAGCAGACTGTGACCCTATGTTATGAGCTCTCTGACCAGGAGGCCCACTCTTTACATCAAGTTAGAGCCCATGATGTCAGAAGCTTTGCTTAAGGTCTTCCAGTCGGGAGTCTCTTTAGATCCAACCTTATCAGCCTGCCACTGAAGTCACATAATGCCTTCACACAGTTCTATCTGAAGGGTGTGGCTTGGGCTGACTCAGAGCTTTACCAATTGGGCCTGGTATTGGCTGCTCAGCAGAACCACAAGTGGCCCTTAGATTGAGGAGATTTGTATATATGTACATAATGTATACAGTTCTACATGTACATGGTGTGAAATTCAACGTACTTCCTTCAGGAGGTTTATTGGCATTCTGGGACTGAACTCATCCCTCTCTTCCCCTACGTCAGAGCAGGTCTGTTAAAAGGGGGACGACGTCAGTATAGCCCCGGGTAACCAGCTGTTGGCAACTGACCATGGCCTAGACTGTAGGTTAAAATTTCCTATTACTTGTGAGTTCACATAAGTCCCTAGTAACTTACCCGCCGACCAAGCGGTAGTTATTCAGCAAATTGTGCATTGGATAAGATGTATTAACGCAATAAAATTGCAAATTTAAAAGGTGAATTAAATTGTTATAAATTAATACCCTATCGAATGGACACACAAGACCCTCCCAACCAACCCCGCTATCAGCTTACTAGGGGTCTAACAGGTTTAGACAACAAAAAAGATGACAGGAAGACAGGAAGTACGAGGTGCTATCTGGGGAGTTCACAGTACTGGGTAGACCGGCCAGCTTGTGAAGGGCATTATGCACTCATATAAGATGACTTTTTCTGTCATTTGGCGGGCCGGTCTGTGCCGACGAGATTAGCAAATTGTCCCTTGTAAAGGGGATTAACTTATAAAAATTTATTTTACTTATTAAATTTGCAATTTTATATTGAAGTTTTTGGTCTTCTGCAGACCAAACCTATGCGTATTCAAAGAAATTTATCCCCTAAAGGGTTTAGAGGAGAATACGTTTTGAGATGGTGTCCTACAACCACATTTACCATATCAAAACTTTCAACATTTGTGTTCTTAAACCTGTGGGTGATCCACATTTTACCAAACCTCAACGTGGTTGCTCATTTAGTTGTACTTGCAAGCTGGTTTCCTACTTTTGAGGCTGGCTATTTTTATGTACTTTTCCAAATAATATATTAACAACAGATGACCGCAAGGTGTGTGAAGAAATAGAGAACACCACTACAGCAGAAGTTACAGATGATGAGGTGAATGATCTCCCTGCAAAGAGATTACGAAAACCAAGAGTGTTTGTTGACTGCCTACCAGGTGATGAAAGTGACGTTCCACAATCATCTGTTGATACTGTGATGGAGTTAAATTTGACTAAACCCAAGCTACCACCTGTTCCAAAAAAATTTTCAGGTAATTTAAATAAGTATTATAATGATTATTGAAAATATTACTGTCAGATACTAGAAACCAGAGTATGCATCGAAACATCTTTAAAGATAATTGTTGCTAATGAAATTATCGGTCGATCAATGTTTGGTTTTGATCCTGTTAATATATATGCATGTTTCATGACTAATATATATAGGGTTGGGACATTGCAAAATTGTAAAAACAAACTGAAATCAGACACCTGTGTGTTTTAGTATGTATATTGAACTAGGGCCTGCAAGAGTAGCCGATAGGTCATTGCCAATAAAAATTTTGTAAATTACCGGCAACAAAGTGAAACACTAATTATTCACTGGAAATATCAAGTAAAATAATAATTATACATATAAATATTGAATACAGTTTTATGTCAGCTGACTTATCAGTCAGCTGACATTATGTTGTCACTCTCCGGCGTGGGCATCCACGTCTGTGTGAACAACTTCTTCTCCAAACTTCTTCTCCAAATCAAGGCATGCAAATGTGTCTGTTTGCTAGAGACATTACAAGGGAGGTACCCCCAACAAAAGTGTGAAAATTTCAACACTTTATCACAATTTTCTCAGTGACTATTCCAGAGGGATTTCTCTCTTATCTTGCATATATGTATTAGGTCAAAGATAGATTCTCTTGTGTGAGTATGAGACCTGGAACTGTCTTATTTATTTTTAATTAATTTTTTAAATAATTTTTAATGCATTAAAATTCATGAAATCATGCACTAAATCACTTATAACTTGAAAAGTGTTGCATTTAGAGCATTTTGTTAAATATGTTATTTAGCTACTTTGTTCTTAGCTACAACATGGTGAGTAACTTGGGTGTCTGTCTCAATAGCTAAGTGAGTAATAGCTACTTTTGGGCTTTTCAGTAACTTGCATCATGAGTAAAATCACTTGTAAACTATTGCATTTAGAGAATTTCATATACATATGTTATTCAGCTACTTTTGGGTGAGTTATAATATAGTAAAATTTCCGATCTGTAGCTCATGGCATAGCTGAGTAATAGCTACTTTTAGGTTATCACTGTTGAGTAAATCACTTATAACTTGAAAAGTGTTGCATTTAGAGTGTTTAGTTTCATATGTTATTCACCTATTTTGGGGTCAGCCATAACATAGTAAAATTTCAGACCTGTACCTCATGGCATAGCTGAGTAATAGCTACTTTTAGGTTATCACTGTTGAGTAAATCAGTTGTAATTGGAAAACTATCGCATTTACAGAAATTTGTGTAAATATATTATTCAGCTACTTTTGGGTCAAGTATGACATAGTGAAATTACAGACCTGTAGCTCAGGCACAACTGAGCAATAGCTATTTTCAGGTACAGTATGTTGAGTACATCAGTTGTAACTAAAAAATATTGCATTTGGAGTATTTTGTTAAAATATGTTGTTCATCTACTTTTGGATCAGCTGTGACATAGTGAAATTACAGACCTGTAGCTCATGGCATAGCTGAGCAATTATAGCTATTTTCAGGTTCTCACTATTGAGTAAATCAATTGTAACTTGAAAACTATTGCATTTACAGTGTTTGGCTTAAATATGTTGTTCGCCTACTTTTGGGTAAGCTATAACATAGTAAAATTTCAGACTTGTAGCTCATGACATAGCTGAGTGATAGCTACTTTTAGGTTATCACTGTTGAGTAAATCACTTATAACTTGAAAACTATTGCATTTACAGTATTTTGCTTCAATATGTTGTTCACCTACTTTTGGGTCAGCTGTAACATAGTAAAAATTCAGACATGTAGCTCATTGCATAGCTGAGTAATAGCTACTTTGAGGTTATCACTGTTGAGTAAATCTGTTGTAGCTTGAAAACTATTACATTTAGAGTATTTTGTTTAAATATGTTATTCACATAATTTTTGGTCAGTTATAACATAGTGAAAATGCAGACCTCTGTGTCATGGCATAGCTGAGCAATAGCTACTTTCAGGTTCTCACTGTTGAGTAAATCATTGTATGCACTGGATAGCTGCAGTGTGTAGAGAGATTTCACCATTACCACTCTAACGAAAAAAATATTATAGCTAGCCTTCTCAAGTTTGCAGGATATATTAATAACCATATAATGTTGTCTGGAAATATTTTTGGTCTCAATTTGAAAAACAAGATGGCTGCCAGGGACGTTTATTGGACTTTAAACAAGGACTTTTGTTGGCCCTCTAGAGCAAAGGGTATTATAGGTGAGATCACAAATTCGCAGGATATGTTCCTCATAAAATCTCGACTGGGAATATTTTGGGCCTCATTTTGAAAAACAAGATGGCCGTCACAGGCGTTTTTTTGTCAGTCATGAAAAGTGCTTATATCTTCTTTATTATTGGTCCTAGAGGTTTGGGATGGTAAACCAACCTGTAGGAAATCATGAGCTAGGAATGTTTTGGTGTGGTCAGATTTGACCTTTGACCCCTCCTTCAAGGTTAAACAAGGATAGCCAAACTTAAAAGTGCTTATAACTGGCTTATTATGTCCACCCCACTGGTGGGTGGACATATTATTTTTGCTTTGTCCACCGTCCGCCATCCAGATGCTTGGTTTCCGCTCATTTGAAGTATTTATCCTATCATTATCAAATTTGGCTTGGGAGTTTGTTTTTTTGTTAAAAGCTTGCATGGGATTGCTTTTGGTTAAGATAGCTCTATAGCTAACTGAGTAATAGCTACTTAGCTATGTTTGTGTACTTCTTTTGTTTCCCAGCATTTTAAGGAAAGATATTTGACATATCTTTACCAAATTTGGTATGAGCAATAGTTATGTCGATAGCTTGCTTGGGATTGCTTTTAGTGATAATAGCTATGTAACTGGCTGAGTAATAGCTACTAAGCTACTTTGCAAAAAATGGCAAAACACAAATTTGCTTCTGTCTCCTTAACTGTGCGAGATAGACATATTTTGTCAAACTTTTTGACCCACAGGGTATCTGAGTAATGTACTCTGCAATTTCAAAAAATTTTCCTCCCCAAATATGGCGGCCTTTTTGAATTTTTGGAAAAAATGGCAAAACATACATTTGCTTCTATCGCCTTAACCATGCGAGATAGAGTGATTTCGTCGAAATTTTCGACCAAAGCAATGCAAAAAGGCATGAAGCTGAAATAATTTACATATACACTAATAAATATTGAACCATCCTTGATATATTTTACATATGAAACAGGATCTTGTAAGACTACTGTACAATTGTTGCAAAAGGTTCATTTGGTGGAAATTACACATGATAATGTATGTTCTTCTATGCTATCCTGTTTCTATTCATATGTTGCAGCTACTATCAACAGGGCATCCTATTTCTAGTTTGGACCTATATAATGGACACTCCTCTGAAAGTATCCCAATCTTTCATACTGTTTCATGACTTCTATATCTTGTGGTGTTGAAAACTATTTCCCCAGGCTGTGGCGGTACAGGCATCTGTGATGTTATTTTGGTACTGATTCTATGTATTTTTATGTATCTTTTTTCAGCCTCAGAGAAAAACACTTCCAGTACTCCACATGATTATGGATCAAACATGTCCCCACAAAGGTCTCCAGAGAGAGATATACAGATGTTAGGTCATAATTCTACAGAGTCTCAGCGAAGGTCGAGATCAAGATCGCCACCATCAAAACGATCAACACTAACAACAAGTCCAACAGACTCAGAAAAAAAAATAAGACATGAAGAATATTCAAGATCTGTCTTCAACACAGACGATAGTACTAGTTCACACTCTTCCCCATCTGACCATGCAAATGAACAAGCTAAAGTGCGTCATCAGTTGTCCCAATCAAGATCGCCACCATCGATAAAACCAACATCAACAAGAAGTTCATCAGACAGAGAAACAAGAATTGAATATTCAAGACCTGTTGTCAACGCAGCCCGTAGTACTAGTTCACACTCCTCCCCAAGTGACTATGCAAGGCAACAAGCTAAAGTATGTCGTCAAATTTCCAGATCAAGATCGCCACCATCAAAAAGATCAACACCAAGAAGTTCATCAGAGAGAGAGACAAGACATGAATATTCAAGATCTGTTGTCCACGGAGGCCATAGTACTAGTTCACACTCCTCCCCAACTGACCATGCAAAGAAACAAGCTAAAATGTGTCGTCAAATTTCCAGATCAAGATCGCCACCATCAAAAAGATCAACACCAACAAGAAGTTCATCAGACAGAGAGACAAGACATGAATATTCAAGATCTGATGTTCACACAGCCCGTAGTACTAGTTCACACTCCTCCCCAACTGACCATGCAAAGAAACAAGCTAAAGTGTGTCGTCAGTTGTCCAGATCAAGATCACCACCATCAGAAAGATCAACACCAAGAAGTGCATCAGACAGAGACACAAGACATGAATATTCAAGATCTGTTGTCCACAGAGGCCATAGTACTAGTTCACACTCCTCCCCAACTGACCATGCAAAGAAACAAGCTAAAATGTGTCGTCAAATTTCCAGATCAAGATCGCCACCATCAAAAACATCAACACCAAGAAGTTCATCAGACAGAGAGACAAGAATTGAATGTTCAAGATCTGTTTTTCAAACAGCCTGCAGTACTAGTTCACACTCCTCCCCAACTGACCATGCAAAGAAAAAAGCTAAAGTGTGTCGTCAATTGTCCAGATCAAGATCGCCACCATCAAAAAGATCAACACCAAGAAGAAGTTCATCAGACAGAGAGACAAGACATGAATATTCAAGATCTGATGTTCACACAGCCCGTAGTACTAGTTCACACTCCTCCCCAACTGACAATGCAAGGCAACAAACTAAAGTGTGTCGTCAATTGTCCAGGTCAAGATCACCACCATCAGAAAGATCAACACCAAGAAGTGCATCAGACAGAGACACAAGACATGAATATTCAAGATTTGTTGTCCACAGAGGCCATAGTACTAGTTCACACTCCTCCCCAACTGACCATGCAAAGAAACAAGCTAAAGTGTGTCGTCAATTGTCCAGATCAAGATCGCCACCATCAAAAAGATCAACACCAAGAAGTTCATCAGACAGGGAGATAAGACATGAATATTCAAGATCTGTTGTTCACACAGCCCGTAGTACTAGTTCACACTCCTCCCCAACTGACAATGCAAGGCAACAAGCTAAAGTGTGTAGTCAAATTTCCAGATCAAGATCGCCACCATCAAAAAGATCAACACCAAGAAGAAGTTCATCAGACAGAGAGACAAGACATGAATATTCAAGATCTGCGTATGAGCGAATGTGCCAAGCCATAAGATCAGGACATGAAAAGTCAGACACTAGCTCAAGAACAAGCATTGCAGAAAGGCAAACGATAACACCTGCAGTTCAAAACTCTGTGGTGCCAGAAGGAGAGTCTAGGAGAGATCCAAGAAACTTTCAAAAGGATTTCCCCCTGACTGAAGAAAGTAAGTACAGACGAATCCTGTAAATAATATAAATATGTTCAAGGCAATACCTAACCAGTTTTTCGTATCTGAACAAATCAGTTGACCCCTTGTTATCCAAGTTTATCCAAGCATTTCATTGATTTACACTATATTTAATATTTTGGGGGTTACCCGCTTTGCCAGTTTGTACTCTGTTTCTTAAAGAATTTGGACCGTTTTTGGATAATCCATCACAGTCTTAGTTGTAAGGTATATTATTAACAGTGATGACTAATGTTCTTGTATAAATGACCATTTCAGAGTTCCAGAGAAAAGTACTATATTTACTGCATGAAATCAGAGACGATTTCAAGTACAACAAGGATGGTCCTAGAGCAGAACTACCAGAATTGAACCCTTGTAATAATCTTCTAGACTTCAGGTCTTTTGAAGCTCAATTAGAAGACAAAGAATTTGAAGAATCTGTGGTAAGATCTATTTGCCAAACATTTTCAACATTAACACAGATTTTCTTTAACTTAGACCAAACTTAGTATGTTTACTTTAAACAGAGTTGTGTCTAGGATGCGTTTTCTGTGGGATCGTGCATTAATTCGCCTCAAACACGGATTTTCTTGGAATCTGCGGTGACCAAATTATATGAGAATGCGTAGTACACATGGTGATGCGGGAAATATATGAAGCGAAAAGATGAGAGATCTAGAAAATCGAAACACTGCATGGATCGAGAGTTTGTCGAGGTTTTGATTTTTCCGTCGAAACGTTCTTAGAATAATGCCTGTTGACGATTGTGGTTTCGTGATCATTTACAGACTTAAATATATTATCATGTGCAGACAGTATTTGGACATATTATAACCAAAAACATAAAATTAAGCTGAAAGTGGATGATTATATAAAGAATGGCTGCAAGAAAAACGAAACTTAAGTAGACTGGATTGTTACCACAACAGGCCCTGGCAGTGAAGCCGGTGCTTTCCCAATAATATATGTAGAGAAAAATACTTTACTTGATCAAAATTCACGGACAGCTCATTAATATTAATGAGGTCACACATTTTGATGGTGGTTTCTTAACGTTTTTCTGCTTTAAGATCAAATATCATATCTACTAGATGGACTACTGTACTGTACAGAGCTCATGAATATTTATATATGCGTAAAAATATTTGACCATTCCATTGGATTTTTTAACAATATTTTACTTGAAGAATTTGTGGACTACTCATTAATATTCATGAGGTCATAGTATTCTCTGGGGTTTTCCAACATATTTGTACAACTTGATGGTGTAATGACTGAATATGTGATGCGAGGACTTTAGATGAAAACTTAAAACCACAATGCCGTGACAGGCAAGGAGCTACTTTGATGTAAATAACCATTTTCAGTATTTTTTTAAAATTCTATCACTAGCCTTGAAGTTTATTTTTATTGGATATGACAATAAAAATGGACCACTAATTAATAGAAGGCCACTGTTAAAAATGTCTAAATAAACTGAAAATGTATTTTTTATTAGTTTAAACTTCATCATAAAGTCGTGCCCCAGAATTTTTAGCCCCTCCCCCACATTTTGTGTAGTGGTGGGGGATCGCCCCTACTTTTTGAAATTCCTAGAATCAACACCGTTAAAATTATGTGGACATTTTATGAATGCATTGACAGAATTTTAATTGATGTTGACGAATTGTAAGTTTTTTCACAACTTATAAATATCTTTTCTATATCAGTAAATACTTTTACCTATCTTTGAAAAACAAGATGGCAGCCATGAACACATTTCCACATTGTTTTATTCATTTTTCGTCACCCCCTGAAAATATTGTCTGGGTGATTTGTCTCTCTCCATTGTGGCTGCAGCCTATGATGCCAAGGGTTGCTGATGTGACAGATTTCTAGTTTAATGTTTGTTTGCCATTTTTAGTTTAAGTTCCTGCGGCAGGTTGGTGGATCCAGTGTGAAAGAAAGTGTAAGGAGAGTTATGCGACGGTAAGCAAATCGTATTACTGTATCTATCTTGAAATGGAAGGTGTAATAGTATGCCCAGATGAAATATGGGATACCATGGATCATACACGGTAACCGTTATCTTGTTGCATTTGGCCAAAAATTCTTGTATTCAATATATACTACACATTACTTTTTGGGATTTCTGTAAGAATCCCTGGAAAAATTATGCTAAACATTGTCAGAAATGTGGAACTATTATTTGTAGGGGTGCAACGAATCAAAATATTACGAACCGAATCGATCCGCGAATCAATCATTGCAAACCAAATCGATTCACGAATCGATTTGACATAATTTAACTTGCCTGTGCAGTGGTCATTTGCAAACATAAGCGCAAATGAGCAGTGTTCATGTTTGCTATTACTTGTTAACAATTGTCTTTGAAGTCACTTGTAAGAGTGCATTATGCAAAAATATACCTTAAAAAGTGAAAATATTAAAAACTGGATAATAAAATCTTGTTGTACAACAGATATTTATTTCTATATATATTTAACAAAACTATGAAAAAAGTGGCAAGTTTACATCCACTGGTGAGTTTACATCACTTACTATAAACGTGTTTTCTATTGATAAATACCGAATTTTTGTTAAACGAAGTATGATTGGACAGTGCCGTTTCTGCTCGACCAATCAAATTAAGGCATTTAGAAGCAAGGAAACATGGAGGACTTGGGTTAAAAAGACAATATATGTGTCCTTTTATTTGATTTTTAAACAAAATTCGTCTAATTTTCCCAATATTTACAGCGAAAACGCGGGCGATAATGCAATATATATGCGTTACCGCGACTCGGGATGAGATTCGCGAACTTTCGTTTGCCACCAAGTGGTTCGCGGATCTCTGTTTCACCGAAAATGACCGAATATACCGAACCACCGAACTATCGTTGCAGTACTAATTATTTGTGTGGAATACATGTCACAGTTCATTTTGCATTTCTTTTAGAATTAGTGAATGTTTTGGCAGGACAGGAATATTTATTTGTTTAAATTCAATTTAATTTTTAAATTTGCACACATCTGGGGAATCACTACTATGTTTGCCAGCAGAATACTGAGAAATTTCTAGGTTTTAAAATGCCTCCAGTAGTTAAGATATCATTAAACATTTACTTCTATTGGATTTAACATAAGCTCTTTATGAAAGATTGAGTTGTTTAGTAACTTAAAATTGAACAAGAATGTTTAAAAAAAATAGCATCGGAGATGCCTGTACCCAACAGCCTAGGGAAATATTTTTAACACCATGAGATATAGAAGTAGTGAATCAGTACAAAGTTCAGGATACTTTCAGGAGCACTGTCAGTTACAAAAAGGTCCAAGCAAGTAGAGAAAATAATGTCTAAGAGAAAGATAATGCATTTAAAGATGAAGTATTGAAAAAAGACAATTCAATAACAAGATTACAGCATTAGAGAGAGCATTATGACACTCTTTATCTACATTTTGCATGGCTGAATTATGGTTTGGATGTTTTGAATATTACCATGCATACGTGGCTCAGTTGATGAAATGGGCTCACTTGTCACAATGGGACATTGCAAATGTAAAATTCTTAATGAATTTTAATATGACTTTAACAGTGCTTAATCTGCATCTAAAGGCAGACCCAAAGGTGCAACGAGATTTTAAAGGTCAAGGGTCACTATGGCAAGGTCAAAGGTCAAATCAAGGTCATTCCATGACATTGCACACCTACAATCCCCCTTAAATGTCCCTACCAAGTATCAACTTCCTGCACCTTACAGTTTCTGACTTGGGCCTAGATAAGATTTTAAAAGTCAAGGTCACTATGGCAAGATGAAAGGTCAAATCAAGATCACACCATGACACTGCACACCTACACCCCCTACCAAGTATCAACTTTCTACACCTTACAGTTTCCGAGATATAGTCCGTACAAAATTTTATAAATTAAGGTCACTACAGCAAGGTCAAAGCGAAAACAATACCATGACAGCCCTTAAGGGCTGTGGGGTAACTAGTAAGCTTATTTTTTTATAACCATCCTGACAACTTGAAATAAATATAGCAGTAATTTTTGGGTTAAATTTTATAACTAAGTTATTTACATCGGTAAGTCTTTGTTGAAAAATCTCATTGATAATTTCTGCCTTTCAGAGTTCTAGGAAATGGAGCAATGGCACAAATGAGCATGGAGGGGAAGAGGGGGAAGCTGGCTTTTATAAATACCAAAACGTGTAAAGTTGTCAAAGGTTAGATAACTTTTATTTTTGTTGGATTTAAAATTAATTGTACAAATGTTCCTGTTTTTAGTTCCATGATACTTACTTAACTGGAACCACAACAGGTGTAGCTCAACATGGAGAATTATGATGAGGGCGCTGCCTGTTCTACTATACTATGTATAGTATTTTTGTAGTTTCTGGTGTTTAATATCTCCAAAATGAGGCAATGTTTCATCGATACTCTTACTTTTACAACAAATCTTTTTCAGATAGTACTACTTACCATCCAGGTTACCCTATGCCTTATGAGAGACACCGAGAGTGTCTAATAAATTGTTAGGGTCAAATGTTATGATTGTTTGATGTTCAGATATATAACATTACAGGCTTCTTTAGTTTCACATCACAAACCATATCTTGTTAAAATTTCTTACCAGAATAAAAAAACAATGTCTTTTTTAATCTCCAACAAGTTAATAAATTTAGAAGGCAGTTGAACTCGAGTTAAACTTCAGTATTTTTTGGAATATTATTTTTATTGTTTGCTGGTCATTAATATGGTAAAAAATTTACACAACTGCACATGAGCCGAAACTTTGACATGGGAATGGATTTTGCAACATAATATAAGTTAAATAAACATTGCTTTAAATCAGAATAAATTAAAAATGCAAGATATTTTTGGAAATTTAAGATTTATCTGTTGTTTTGGTTTAATAAAATGTTTCCAAAAATTTAAGCTTCAGTTGCGCAGATCAATGCTACCTCTAATTATTGCCCTTCGAGTTGAAACTTGAGTTTTTGGTCAACTTGTCCCAGCAGTAATGCAAGTTAAGTCTATATTTGTGGAACAATTTTATTCACAAATTATATCTGTAATATTTATTTTTAGTCAAATCTTTGATTCGAGTTAAGTACTGGGTTGTGGCCGCGATTTTAAATTGGCCGTTTAAGCCCTTAAATATCAAATTCTGCATAATATTTCTTCACATATCGGTACATTAAGGTGTATACTATACACTCTGCCATTTTGAAGATTTTTAATGCTTTTATTCAGTTATATTTTATAAAGTAAAAAGCTTGTCTAGCACTTCATCTGGCTTTCTCTGAGGACCCGTATGTCCTAGAAACTATTGTGTTTGCCATTGTAATGGCCTACTCGAACGAGTTTTTTTTAACGGTTTCGTCTGCTGGTTTCTAGACATGAAACCCCAATTAATTTATTTGTCTGCTGGTGTATCACGCAGTCACTGTTAATGTGAAATTGTTGTCTGCGCATCTACCCATTTGTTAAACAAATAAACCGCAAAGAAATTAATGAATGAAGTGACGTCACGGTAGTACTACACCTTTGTTTTTCAGCCAATCAGAATCGACAATGAAAATATTCAAACTCCGTAGTTCTACTTTCAACCACTCGAAGGCGCTTTTGCATGTCCTAGAAGTTATCACATGATTTCATTTTTCTGTCAATCCGTTTCTTATTTTGGAAGAAGTTGTCTTCCAAATTGTTTTACAGTATATTTACAAAATAAACCAGTTCGCTAATCTTATTTCCTGAGAATATTTTATAAAATGGACGTTTCAACAAAGATCAAATACTTTAAGCTACAGAACTCCCGGTGATAGCACCCAAGTCATTAATATTCATGAGAAGATATGAGGTCATGGATTTCCCCTGATATTTCCTGACAATATTTTACATAGTACGTAGATCTTTTACTGACGAACTGGTTTATTTTGTAAATATAAAACAATTTGGAAGACATAGAATGGCCGCACGCATATTAGCTCATTAATATTAATGAGGCAAGTCCGTGAACAGGAAATATGCTGGTAGTTTTCATCTTAAACCAGCCTTGTAAAATATTGCCAGGAAACCCCCTGCCGTGACTGCGCATTTTTGCTCATTAATATTAATGAGGCAAGTCGGTGGACAGGAAATATGCTGGTAGTTTTCATCTTAATCCAGCCTTGTAAAATATTGTCAGGAAACGCCCTCAAAGAACTGCCATGAGTGCGCATATTTGCTCATTAATATTAATAAGGCAAGTCCGTGGACAGGAAATATGCTGGTAGTTTTCATCTTAAACCAGCCTTATAAAATATTGTCAGGAAACCCCCTCAAAGAACTGCCGTAATTGCGCATGTTTGCTAATTAATATTAATGAGGCAAGTCCGTGGACAGGATGTATGCTGGTGGTTTTCATCTTAAACCAGCTTTGTAAAACTGCGTATCTACAGACCCTTTATATTTGTAAACCTTTCACATCACGTCACTACAAATACCCATCTCGCGACACAAATCTGAAAACTTCCCTGAAAGCGGTTTGCAAATACGGGCGATAATACAGAGTTTACAGATCTCAACACCCAGTGCTGTCCTAAGATACGGCACCCTTCTTAAAGTTATTTCATTAATATTAAGGACCTTAAGGTGTATTACTTAGTAATAAAGCAGATTAAAACATATAATGGATGTCTCAACTTTAAACATTTTAATTGTATAAGTTATTGTGATATTTAGATTTATTTTGAATAATTCACTTTATTTTGCAGAGGCTGTACAGTATGGCAGAAAAGAAACTGAGTTTGAGATTCTACATAGCATCAAGTCTTTCCTTAAAAATGCACCTGATAGAGAAGGAGGAGGTGGTAGGCCAACAAGATACCAAACATTCGTAATTCAAGAAACAGACAATTAAATGTGTGTTGGTATTAGACCAAGTTGCAATATCAAGGCAAAATTTGATATGACAATGATTGGGTTAATTTTTACCCCACAGCCCTTAAGGGGTATTGTTTTCACCCATGGTGTCCGGATGGATGGGCGGGTGGGTGGCGGAAAAAAGTTTGTCCGGGCTGTATCTGTAAGGGGTAGGAAGTTGGTATGGACATTGGTTAGGGACTATAGGTGTGTATTATCATGGTGTGACCTTAATTTGACCTTGTCGTAGTGACCTTGACCTTTAAAATCTTGTTGCACCTTTGGGTCTGTCTTTTGATGCAGATTAAGCACTGTTAAAGTCATATTAGAATTTATTAAGAATTTTACTTCCATAACTTCCCATTGTAAGAGATACAATTTCATCAAGTGAGCCACAGATTTTGATCCAACACCACACATTCATTAAATGTATTATCACTTCTGTATGCATGGTAATATTCAAAACATCTAAACCATAATTCGGTCATGCAGATGTAGGTAAAGAGTGTTGAACTTTAGTTTACTGATTAATGCTGTCATCTTGTTATTGAATTATCTTGTTTTAATACTTCATCTTTACATGTGTTATCTTTCTTTTAAACATCATTTTCTCCATTTAAGCATTGTTTGAACCTTTATATAACTGACAGTGCTCTGAAAGTATCCTGAACTTTGTACTGGTACAGTACTTCTATATCTCATGGTGTTGAAAATATTTCCCTAGGCTGTGGGGTACGGGCATCTCTGATGCTATTTTGCTTATTTAGAGGTTTATTATCTCCCGCCGGGCTTTAGCCCAGGATGGAGATTTTGAAATGATGCCTGTGTGTGCGTGCATGCGTGCGTTAGTTAGTCACGCAGATTTCTCCAAAACTACTGCAGCTACATATTTTTTGTAAATTAATTGTCCCATTGAATTTTCACGCCCTTGAAATTTTTTTTGGTTTTATGGACTTAGGCGTAAAGATAAGTGAGTAATAGCAATCTTAGCTAATTGGAGTAAAGGGCTCATAACTCAAAAACGATTGCAGTAACAACTTTTTCTTCAAATATGTTGTTCAGCTACTTTGTCCTTACCTATAAGATGGTACATAGTTTGGGGTCCCATTACATGCCATAAGTGAGTAATAGCTATTTTCTTATTTGTAGCAAAATACCAACATGAGTAAATGTCAAATATCTTCAAAAGTATTAAAGTTAGGGAATTTTTTTCAAATATGTTATTCACCTACTTTTTGATAAGCCATCACATAGTAAAGTTTCAGATCTGTTGCACATTGGATAGCTGAGTAATAGCTACTTTGAAGTTATGACTCTTGAGTAAATCCATTGTAACTCCAAAACTATAGTAGTTAGAGTATTTTCCTTAAATATGTTATTCAGCTACTTTGTCCTTAACTGTAAGATGGCATACAGTTTGGGACTCTATTGCATGCCATAAGTGAGTAATAGCTATTTCCTTATTTGAAGCAAAATAATGACATGAGTAAATGTCAAATATCTTCAAAAGTATTAAAGTTAGGGAATTCTTTTGAATATGTTATTGATTCAGTTTTTCATGAGCTATCAGATAGGAAAGTTGCAAACCTGTTGCACACTGGACAGCTGAGTAATAGCTACTTTGAAATTGTGAGTAAATCCATTGTAACTCAAAAACTTTTGCAGTTAGTGTATTTTCCTAAAATAATTTGTTCAGCTACTTTTCCTTAACTATAAGATGGCATATCGTTTGAGGTTCCATTGCATGTCATAAGTGAGAAATAGCTATTTCCTTATTTGTAGCAAAATTATGATGGAAATAAATGTCAAATATCTCCACAAGTACAAAACTTAGGCAAATCTTTTCATTTATTATTCATCTAGTTTTTCATAAGCTTACTTTCCTGTGTCCTTTATATTTTTGTTGCTTTTGCAGATGTAGGTCAATAGCTAAGTGAGTAGATAGCAGAGCAAGAGCTACTAAAATGAGTAAATGTCTTTTATCTCTAAAAGTATTATAGGTAGGCAATTTGTTCTATTTAAGTCATTCACATTCTTTTGGGTGATCTACCACATAGTGAAGTTAGAGAACTGTAGCTCTTTGGATAGCCAAGTAATAGCTACTAAAATGAGTAAATTTCTTTGATCTCTAAAAGTATTACAGGTAGGCAATTTCTTCTAAATAAGTCATTCACCTGCTTTTGGGTGATCTACCACAAAGTGAAGTTGCAGAACTGTAGCTCTTTGGATAGCTGAGTAATAGCTACTAAAATGATTAAATGTCTTTTGTCTCAAAAAGTATTACAGGTCAGCAATTTGTTCTAAATAAGTCATTCACATACTTTTGGGTGATCTACCACATACTGAAGTTGCATAACTGTAGCTCTTTGGATAGCTGAGTAATAGCTACCAAAATGAGTAAATGTCTTTTGTCTCTAAAAGTACTGCAATCAAACATTAAACTTGTCACTTCTACATGTGCCTCCATGTCACAACAAAAATTTATATTCCACTATCTTAAGTACACCTTATTTATACGGCGGGAGAAAAATGCATGCATCAGAATGCTTGTTTTCTAAGAAATTGCCTCTATTCTAAAAATGTTATTTATTTAAGAACAAGAATATTTGTGAATATAGGCACATATTGTTGTTACAACTACTAACATTACGTAATACACAGGCACTCTCTGCTGTCTAATTATTGACGTTGAGTTATTTTGGGTGCAGATTGTTGTACAAAAAGTTTTTCCTCCAAATGTTTCTTATCAGCTGCAGGATAATCTCGGCATGGATAATCTTGATAGCAGCAACAGTGAAAGTGTGGTTCAAAGAATGGCCTGAAATTATCAGTTGCGTATGCACATAACAGTGGAGAATATTTCACATTATTGTTTTTGTGAATTTTGTAAAAACAGTATAGTTTATAATCTAATAAAACAGTATGTAATAGGACTGTTCAAATTAAAAAAAACAAACATAATTTTCTTGTGGTGGAAGAAGGCAGCCATGTATAAATTGTAAACATAGTAGTACCTCTATATTTACTTTTGAAAGATACTGTACATAGCATTATAAGATCTATAAATTGATCTTGAATGTTAAGCCACCATTATGCTTCACATAATTTACTTGACATTTCTTTTGATAGAACCAACATTGTTAATGTTCATTGGGGTACATTCATATTATTGGAAAATTGCTCCAGTTGTGATCAGTGATGAACAATGGTATTACTATATGGATATTTTAAAATATGCAAAAGTATATAATTTGTAAATGTAATTGTAAAATATAATCTTTTATTAATAGACCAGTAGTATGTGAAATAAAAAGTGACAAGAAAATAATTTACTCAAGCTGGCTTGAAAGGACACACATTTTAATTCCTTTGTGATATTTGATTAAAAACTCGTCATGGATAATGGAAGTGTAAGTACATTTTGTAATTTTAAAAGCTAAATTAAGCCTGCAAGATACGCATGTGAATCCTATTCCTCTGCTTGTACTCAAAGAGAAGCTTTCTGTTGTTGATAAATATTGTAGCTGGTTAATTTAAACAGAAAACCAGCTATAATTTTTAAAAGGAAATTTAAAAGGAAATCCTCTTCTGTTCAACCTACCTGGGAGAGTAAGAATGATTAAACATAATAGAATGTTCATAAAGTCACAAAATGAGTTCCCAAACACTTGATGCTACTAACGGTAAAAGGTCAGGTAATTAAGGTTCTGTCATATATGATTGAGGTATGTTATGGCATACAACTTGTACATACCCATGATTTCAAATATAAATATATACTGTAAAACAGAATGGTGCAAACCATTAATTTATAGCTGATTAGTACTAGTTTATATTCTGTTACTGTGGTTTTGTAAAATATTGCCAGCTAACACAGTAGTTCATGGTTAGGTACTGACTGACTGTCAGGGGCCATGGTGGCAGAGTGGTAACACTCTTGCCTCTCACCTCTGAGGTTGGGGTTTGGTTCCCAGCACAGCGTCAAGTGGGAAATCTGGTAGTTGCTTGGCATTTTTCGGCAGATTACAGTACAGAACCCTGATTAACTGTGTGTACTGGTTTCCTCTGCCCTTCCAACTACCCATCGTGATATGACCTGTACAATTCTGAAAACGATGTAAAACCCCAAATAAATAAATGAGTGATTGTCAGTTAATGTTCGTATTGATAATTGGAAGTTTCATAAAGTCACTATATTGATTTTAACTCTGCAAGTATATTTTAGATTAGCCTATTTTACAATTTGGGACTTAAAAGGGGTTAGGGTAAAGTGTACCATAAGGCCCATCCATTATAGCCTAAGCTGTACCTTTGTATGAGACAGGAGATATATTTTGCCCAAAGCCAGAGTAATGCCCAGGCTGTAATAAGGTATACCCTCAGCCCCAGGGATTTTTTAGGTAGACCAAAAATGTATCCAGGGTTATTCTGCGACAGGATGAATTAAGCCGGTTACACTAGCTCTACTATTTTCAAAAAATAGCCAAAATAGTCAAGGTGTATACATCCATGTAGTCTTCTTGTAGTTGTTACTTGTTATTGAAAATAAATTACTGTGCCACATTATGTAATACAGAGGAGACAGGTAGTTACCTAAACCTAAAAAGTAGACATATTAATAGTAACCAGTATGTTATACATAGTAACAATGGACTAGAGATATTACTCAAAATTCTCAAATGGTTGAGTAGGTTCATACATGTGACATGACATTTCAGATTTGTTTACACCATGTAAGTGTATTTCATGTAATTTGCAAAGAGAGATAAAACAATTTATGTGAGAGATTTACCAAAATTTATTAACAATCCAATAAGGATATTAATCCCTGTCAAATACTTCCTATGTGACAGTCTTTTTAGTGGAAATATGTTTTTATTGGAACTGACTATGTGGAGCCATACTCACGAACAATGCTAAGACTATTCCAAACTTAGATTTTAAGTATTACTTAAATTTGTAGTAGGAAATTGTGAAAAAAACTATCCATGAATATTTATAACCCTAAAGTGACCTTATATATAAACAAGCAGATGACAACAACAAAAAAGTCATGTTTACAACCCCCCCACCCCTCTACTACCAATAAGGATGTGTTTCAGGTTTTGTTCCATTCAAAATTTTATAAATATATCTTGTAAGTTTGGAAAGGTTATTTTCTTTACTCATACTCAAAGGTAACCTTATAATACCTTATTCAAATATTGTTTCAGGAATGCTAATAAAAAAAAACTCTTGTATAGGTCAAAGGTCACCTTATCCAAGTATTGTTCATGAATATGGCCCCTTGGTGATAAGAAAACTTGGTATTGAAGCCAAGAAGAATACAAGAATTAATTAAGAATACAAATAGTTTCTGTTATATTGTCATATGAATTAATAATTTCATTATATAAGTACAAAGTACTACAGTAGTTGAGAGTGGGACTCGCCTCCCCACTCTAAAATATGAAAAATACTTAATTTCTTGTGTCTTATTTTTGATAAATGGATAGACAAAGGTTGTCAAGGTTAATATTTTTAACAAGAATAGCACCATTGGTTTTACTCTACTTGTCCTCAGTGATCATACGAAAGGAGTGTAATGCTTGCTTAGGTGGTCCCAGCTTCTGTCTAGGTAGTTTATAGCAACAGAAATATTTTGTAAAAGCAGACTGAAGAAATTTGTTTAGCATTGTAAATATTTTTTATTTGAGTCACTGACTGTAATATTGGCTATATTTAGTTTAAATCTTGTAATAGAGTTTTGAACCTATTTAAGTCCAGGTTTAAGTGTACCTGTAAAATTCCTTGTTAAATTTTGAGTTTGTATATTTTCTGTACTGTCATCATGGGTTTCTATGGTATCATGTGACTTGCATTAAGTTGCATATCCTTGTGTATCTACAGTTCTGTGTAAAAGTGGAGACAAGAGCGTTCTTTATCGTTGTCAGTATTTTGCACTTGACTTTTAACACTAGCTGTTTTAAGATGCCTCGAATATATTTTTGATTTAAGTTTGCTTGAAGAAATTTTATAAGTATACAGACATCCCAGGGGAACCTTTTAAAAAGGTTTTAGCCTTTTTTTGGCTAAAAAAAATTTTTCTCATTTTTTCAAGAAAAACCTTTTTTAAGCTGAAAAATGGCGCGAAAACCTTTCTTAGCCTTTTTTGTTCAAACAAAAACCTGTTTTTCTCCAGCAGTAAAATTTGTTGATGAAAACTTAATTTTATTGTTCATACTTTTACTGTGTATGTAGCTGTAGCTGAGTGTTTCAGACTGTTTGACTTCTGTTCAGATCATACATTGAAGTTGACATTGTGATACCAAAAAAATGTTTGGTCTGAGAGAGGAGTTAACAGTCTGAAACCAGTAATCAGTCTCCAAGAAAGCCTAAAATGTAGAAAGATATACATTTGTTATGTTCCCAGCAGAAAGTCGGGGATATACTGGTTTCACATTTGGTTCACTGCCACTGTATGTATTGTGTTTGCGATAACTAAAAACACTTTCCTGGATTCATTCCAACTTGGCACACACATGTATTTGGAGATGAACTGTAACCTAGGGGTTTCCAAAATGGAAGCAGGGACACATTTTATGAGCTTTTTCCCACTCTCAAAATCTCAGATGTGGAAAGTTGTTGCTTTTCAAAATGGCAAATTCAAAGTTAGTTGATATTTAGACAATTTTAAAGCCTATAAAGTAAGGCTGTGATAGGTTACCCGGTTACCGGAAAACGGTTTGAAGACTGTAAGAAAAAAAGGAGTACAAAGTGGCAAAGCAAGTAACCGAAAATATATTAAATATACTGTAAAACAAGGAAAAACTTGGGTAAACCTCAATATTCTGTCAGATTTCTCTAACTACTAATAGTTTTTCTCGTAATTATCCTTATTTATACAGATATTCTCTGCTACTTTCAATGTACGACAGCTAAAAGACAGTTACCCGAATTTGGATCGGTTCTTGAGAAATAAATACCTGATGTCGTTTTTCTAACGAAGTCACAGCCTTGCTATTTACATCCCACATGTAACTTATTGTACCCACTGGATACTATGGATAATGCACGAGTATGCAGCTGCAGTGTTTCTTGTTTCCCAGCTAGAGGCCAGGGCATTATAGGTAGACTTCTCAAATTCGCAGGATATATTCATAATAATAAAATCTTGCCTGGGAATATTTTTGGCCTCATTTTGAAAAAGAAGATGGTCACCAAAGTTTTTCGAATTTCGGCAGGGAGTCTTGTTGGCCCTCTAATGCAAAGGGTATTACAGGTACAGATCTCACATTTGCAGGATATCTTCATCATTATAAAATCTTGGTTGGAAAAATGTTTGGTCTCATTTTGAAAAAAAAACGATGACTGCCATGGGCGTTTCTTTTACATCATGAAAAGTGCTTATATTTCCCTTATTAGTGGTCCCAGAGGTTTTACATAAAGAGCCAACCTATAGAAATTCTTGGGCTGGGAATCTTCTGATATGGTCAGATTTGACCTTGGGCCCATCCTTAAAGGTCAAATAGAGATAGCCAAACTTAATGTTCTTATAACTCACTTGTTATTGGTCCTAGAGGTTTGCAACATGAAACCAACCTATAGGAAATCATGAGCTAGGAATCTTCTGTGGTCAGATTTTACCTTGGGCCCCTGCTTCAAGGTGAAAAGTGATTTGTTTATGTGAAATTTGTCCATTTTTTTTTGTCCTGCTAAAATAACATAAACTAAGTTTTTTTGCAAGTGAAGTTTACCACTTTTTACATAAAAAATGTTAAAATCTAAGTTTCTAGCTTTAATCCTTATGGAGTATTGAGAGTATTCAAATTTAAACCAGAACTGGACCTGTGTACTGTGACAAATATCAGCTTTTTTCTGGCATCCTTTTCCTTTCAATAACTACTTCTCCCCCTTGTATGAAATGTATTTTGGCATGAGTATTCCTTAGGGATATATCCTGCAATAGGTGGTGCTTCTGTTTGCATAAACAGTGGTGATAGGGGTGGGGATGTTGTGTGGTAGTAGATACTATGACATTTATATGTTTGCCTTTGGTGCATGTGTGTATCTTATTTTTTCCATATATAAGAAAAAAATCCAAAATTTTCAAGACATAAGTTAATCTCCTGAGATTTAATCACAGTATTTTATGATATTTAGTCTCTCCACTAAATTAGTGGAATACGATCACTACAAAACTTTTGTGCTACTGTTTTAGAATATACAGAAAAACATTTAAGGATCAATCTTATCATCGCAGGAAGACTGGCCTAAAAATAATGAAAAATGATTTATAATATTTGTGAATCACAAAAAGTGGGTGCTACAAAAAATACCCAATGTCTGTGGTGTGAGAGATGGTCTGTCCTGAAATTTGTAATTGCAAGTTGTCGCAAGTTAGTTTTTATTGGTAGAAGCTAAATCAGACTCTCTCTTTCAAAAGTTATTCTTTGGCCGTAGAACTTTTTAAAGTGAATGTAGCTGTATTTCAAAACAAGGCAATTGCAATATTAATTGGAGAAAAACCCTTTTTTTCAGATTTAAAACCTTTTTTTTTTGTTCTAAAATAGCCTTTTAAAAAACCCTTTTTCCTTAAAATTCACTGGGATGCCTCAGTATGAAATAAAGTACACCTGCCTGTGTCATTATATATATTATACCCAGTTGTGAGATTGAATAATTTTAGTGGGTTTTTGCAGTTTCATCATGAGTTTCACTTAAATCATGTAACTGATATACTATTCTTGTTGTACATAACATACTGCACAAAATTTGATGGGCAGTAGTTCTCAAGTAAAAACAGTTGTTGTTCTTGTTTTGAGGAATACTTCAGCTTTCTTCATTGGAGTACCTACTAGTGTGAGATATACATGTTGGGATACGATAAGCGTAAACAAGAGATTAGAAAACATTGATTAAAGTAAGAAATATAAAATTCACCACAATATGTGAAATTTGCCATTGGCAGCCTTTAAATATAAAACAAAGTGATTAAAAAGTTTGTTCCAGTTTTGTATCAGGGGTGATCAGAGGATTATTGCAGTCACAAAAGAATTTTGCAGCAATCTGTTAAAACGTTTTTGAGTAAAATGGTTTTTACCCCACAGCCCCTAAGGGCTGCCGGGGTATAGTTTTTACCCCACAGTCCATAAGGGTTGTTGGGGTATAGTTTTTAACCATGGTGTCCGGATGGGTGGGTGGGCAGTGGGAAAAAGTTTGTCCGGGCTGTATCTCAGATACCGTAAGGTCTAGGAAGTTGATACTTGATAGGGGCATTCGTTAGGGGGTGTAGGTGTGCAACGTCATGGTGTGACCTTGATTTTACTTTTGACCTTGCTGCAGTGAAATTGAGTTTGAAAACTTTGTCTGGGCTATATCTTGGAAACCATAACATGTAGGAAGTTGATACGTGGTAGGGACCTTGAGTTGGCCTTATACATAACTGTAGTGATGTTTACCTATAAAATATTGTCCGGGCTATATCTTAGAAACTGTAAGGTCTAGGAACTTGATACTTGGTAGGGACATTGGTTGGGGGTTCTAGGTGTGCAATGTCATTGTGTGACCTCGATTTGACCTTTGACCTAGTCATAGTAACCATGAGTTTTAAAATTTTGTCTGGGCTATTGTATTCCATAAAGTGTAGAAGGTCGACACTTGGTAGATACATTGGTTAGGGAGTGTAGGTATGCATCATGGTGTGACCTCAAACTTTGGTTCTGCCAAAGGGTGTTCCCCTGCCATATTTTGAGAGATCTTTCTCTTAGGACAAAGATATATGGATTGCTACAATTGATTATTATATGCACTTTTATATAATTGTGCTATTTCCATTGAAGCTATTCTCCAATTAATAAATTTTACAGCTTAATAATTTTCAGTTTACTGATTAATACTGTCATCTTGCTATTGAATTTGTGTTGTTTTAATACTTTATGTTTACATAGATTTTCTTTCTCTTACATGTTATTTTCTCTATTTAAACATTATTTGGAACTCTGTATACCTGACACTGCTCTGAAAGTATCCTGATCTTTGTACTGTTTCAGTACTTCTATATCTCGTGGTGTTTAATACTGTTTCCCCAGGCTGAGGGGAACTGGCATCTCTGATGCTATTTTCTCTATTGATGGTATTTTAGTTCTGTATTTTTAACTCCACTTGGAGATAATAATCAGGGTTCCCACATTCTTGGAAACCCTTGAAAAAAATTGCTTTATTGTATCCCTGGATGAAAGTCGGGGATACTTAGGATTCAGTACAGTCACACCTCCGCTGCCAAAGAGATTTCCTTTTGGACGTGATCGCTTAAAAAATATTTTACTTAGAACTTTCGAATTTGGTGTGTGGGTATATATGGGCAATGCCAGAAACGCTATTGTTTTGTGACCTTGACAATTTCAAGGTCACTGGTGGCCTCTTAAAGGTCAGATTTGGGCCCAGTTCCCATGTACAGAAAGTTAGATCATCCTGTGGCTGGTATATATAATACATATATATTTCCTCTGTAAGCATGCAGAAATTTGACCTTGAAGCTCTTCATTGAAGGTCATCCTGAGAGCGCCAAAGTACTTCACCAAGGTCATTCTTGGAGAGATTTTTGGCATCAATGCTCTCAGAGGAAACTACACCAGCTACATTCACCAAATTTGCAGGATGTCTTAACTGTGGGGTAAGATTCTCTGAGACTGAAATTAGCCTCATTCTGAAAAACAAGATGGCCACCATGGACATTTCTTTGGAAATTATCTACATTTTTCTAATGACTGTTTCTGATAGGTAGAAGGTTGAATCTCTTCATAGGTGATATATATAACAGATATACATGTCCTCTACAACCTTGCAGACACTTGACCTTGAAGCTCTTAATTCAAGGTCATTCTCCGAGTGCCAAAGTACCCCACATAGTGGACTATTCAAAGGGCCTATATTTCCCTTATTTTTGGCCCCAAAGGTTTGCAGTGTGAAACCGACCTATAGGAAATCATGGGCTGGTAATCTTCTGGTGTGGTTGGATTTGACCTTGGGCCTCACTTCAAGGTCAGACGAATGTAGCCAAACATAAAAGTGCTTATAACTTGCTTATTTTTGGTCCTAGAGGATTGGGATGGTAAACCAACCTATAGGAAATCATGGGCTGGGAATTTTCTGGTGTGGTCAGATTTGACCTTGGGCCCCTCCTTAAAGATCAAACGAGGAGAGCCAAACTTAAAAGTGCTTATAACTCTCATATTATTGGTCCTAGAGGTTTGGGATGGTAAACCAACATATAGGAAATCATGAGCTGGGAATCTTATGATGTCGACAGATTCAACCTTGGGCCCCTCCTTCAAGGTCAAACGAGGATAGCCAAACTTGAAAGTGCTTATCACTCGCTTATATTTAGTCATTGAGGTTGTTTATGTGAAGACAACTTATAGGAAATCATATGCCCCGTATCTTTTGGTGAGGTCAGATTTGAGATAATATTCTGTATGTCACTGTTTAACCATTTTTAAAGTCCTTGAATTTGGCCAAAGTTGAATAAAATACTTGAAAAGTCATTGAATTTATTGTTGCCCAATTTCTGCATCTGCATCATCTAGTTTTACGGCTATGGTCGACTCGGCAAAGCAAGTATGATATAGTCTAAAAAAAGTTAATGATAAAATATTATTAGACGTGTTATCTAGCATTGTAATGAGTTTATGAAATGTTAAAATCATGTGACAATAAAGAATTCTGTGGGAGGAACGGATGGCTAGAAGGGGAGGTAAAGGAGACCATGCCTTAAAATATATCCTTGAGAATTGTTGTACACCTCGAAAATCCTTGAAAAGATCTTGAATCCAGTTGTCAAAAGTCTGTGGGAACCCTGCTGGTGATTCAGTTTTATAATTTGTGATAATTGTATAGCAATTTGGTGATTCTGTTTTATTATAAGTTGTTATATTGTACAGCAATTTGGTAATTCTGTTTTATATTTGTGTAGCAATTTGGTGATTTTGTCTTTAAATTGGTAATACTGCATTGCATTTTGGTGAATCTGTTTTTGTATCCACCAAATGCGTCCAGTGGATACTATGGTTTTTGCATCAGTGTGCCGTCTCAGCCGCCGCAGTGTTGGGAGATTTTTCCCGTTAGCCTGCTATAGCAAAAAGTATTAGCAGTAAAGGTCTCAAAATTTTTGGGCCTCATTTTCCAAACAACAGATATCCACCACGGACATTTTTATTTTTTCATTACTCTGCGGTGTGGCCATATACGTATGCGTCCACGTTAACTACTTCTCTGAAACTACAAGGCTCTCAAACACACTGTTTGTTTTAAAATATGGCCTAACTATTGACGATGTAAAGTTCAAGACATCGTGTTCTGTTTGACATTTTCCTGTTGCCCCTCCCCCACAAACACATAGCAAAAGTTATTATTGACACAGTTCTTGAATTAACAAGGTTAGCTAAAGCATGCCTGGGAGCAATTTTGACCTTATTTTGAAAAACAACATATCCAACAGGCAGCCATTTCAAATTTCTGCAAAAACAAGAAAAAAGGGTTTTTCTTGTAAAAAGTTAGTGACAGCGACTTCGGCTTAAATTTGGATCCATAGGGTATAAAGCACTATAAACACAGTACTGTGATTATGTGTGATATTTAATCTAATCTAACCTAAATTTTCCATACATCTTGACCTCTTCGATAAGACAAAATCTCAAGATGTGAAAAAGAGTGAATTCAATTGAATTCTGCGGCCATGGGATATGAAGTGCTTTAAACACAGTGCTATGTTAGGTAATGTAATTTTAATTTCTTTTATCTTGTGTAATATGTGTCATGAAAGAAAATTTCTGTAAAGGTGTGTAATAAAGTGATTTTGGACCCATAGGATACAAAGTGCTATAAACTTCATTTAATTTTAACTTCCAACTCCATCGGTATTAAAACAAGGCTCTTGTGTACACCTGAAATTATGAAACGTATCTTCTATGACTTTACTTTCCGGTGGATACAATTTGCTTCGGTTCTCCGATACGCTTGGTCTAGTTTAATTTGTGTTTTTGTATAGCAGTTTATAACTTATAGACAAGTTTGTATTATTGCTTGTAATTCTGATTTATATTACTATATGATTTACATGTGTCTCACTGCAACAGCCACATTGTGTGAAGATTTTTTTGGTACCACACTGAAGAAAAAAAAATATGTTCGATTTCTCATCACTGCAGGGCATTGCTGTGAGAGAGATTATGAAATGGGGCCTATGTATGTTCATTAATGTGACTTCCAAAACGAATGCAATTACAGATATTTTCTCAAAATATATGCTGTAGAAATTTTGTGGACATTCACCAAGTCATCACATTAGGTTGGGTAGTAATAGACATTTTCTTACCTTTATAAAATGGGTCAAATGAAGTAATATCTAACATCTTTAAAATGGCTGAAGTTACGCAAGTATTTGAACACGTGTTATTCACCTACTATGCGATAAATTATAATATATCAAACTTACAGACCACCTGCTAATTGTATAGATGAATAATAACTACTTTGACTCACTTTGTGTTCAGTAAATCAATTTTAACTGCAAACTATTGGTTCTAGTGGTATCCTTTGTATAAACAGGAAAGCAAAGCTGTTGATCTTTTAATGTAATCGGTTTTGAGCTTTTCAGCAGTCTTTCAAATGACAAAGGATGGTTGTGAAACTAAAGGAGTTGATCATTCTTGCTTATTCCAGAAGTTTGCTGTACATAACCAATCAAAGGAAAGTCATAAACTGGATATTATGATGCAGTAAGATTTCACCTATAACATTCTTCAAGGTGAAAAATAAGTCAAGCAGTGAAGCACTTATGTCTTTCTTGTTATTGTTTTAGAGGTTTCATGTGTATAACCCATCTATAGGAACTCTTAAGTTGAAAATGTTTTGGTGGTGCAAGGTGTGACCTTGGACTTTCAACGTCATACTATGGTTTTAAAAGTTTAATGCTCCCCTATGTCGCTTAATTAGTATTGGCTGTAGAGTATTTCTATTCATGTGGCAGGAGATAATAGAATATGCCAGAGGTTTAAACAGTGATAGCTGAAATGGATATTTCTTCTTTATTAATCTGTGGCTCACACAGGCTTATGTGAGTTGCTTATGTTTAATGTGGCAAGGATACTTTTAAGTGTAATTTTTGTATTTTGGCAGATATGAAAAAATAAAGAGCCTAGCATTATACTTTTGTTTATATTGGATTTTACATTTACTCAGCTTAGTAAGATTATGATTCACATAATAATATCATATTGTAAGTGTTCATTGTGGTACCTGAATTATTGTATCCCCCAGTCTATGGTTTTTACTTGGTACGCTGCCGCAGTAGAAGGAAAATTTTACTAGAAAAATTCATTAGAAATTCTTAGGTTAGTTGAAAAAAAAATTGTGATACATGACCATTGCCACATCCAGATGGATATCACATTTTACTTTAGCATCTTTATAGCAGGGCCTATTATAGCTAGGGTCCTCAGATTTGCAGTTTCAGTTCAATAGTACAAGAGTAAGCCTAATATTAATTTTGGCCACTGCATATCATGGCCCATTCTGATGGATACAGCTTGCATCTGGTCTCAAAATGCAACATGACACAGGTGCATCCGAGTTCTAGTTATGTGACAGTTTTATGTGAAGGCCTGCTTGGGAAGATGGAAGTTAAAGTTTAGTTGAAAATGCCTACACCAGTAGATTCACAAGAAAATTTATATCACTGGAAACTGTGTCCCTCGAAATCTTGTATAATCTAATTGCATTGAGATTGTATTGAGCTTCTTTTTTATCATTCTGTTGGAACCTGGTTAAATAAACATCACTTTGCTTGGCAGGTGTCACTAGAAATATTTGAAGGTGATCTCACACCAAATTTAAAATCTAACTTTCTTGTTTATATTTTTTGACAGGTGTCATTGTGATGTATGTAGATATTAGATGGAGTTATGCTACATCAGTTTCATATTTCAGATCTTGTATTTCAAATCAGAGCAAACTAGACAGCTTTTGCTGAGGTCAAACAGACCCCAGTTTGCCAATGTCAATTAAAGAAGGATTTTCAGGTGATATCAATCCAATTTTTAAATTGGGTGATCATATTGATATCTTGTGCTGATATCAAATCATAAACCACTGTCCGATGTCATTTGTATGGCTTTTGGTAGTGTCAAATAGACTGGGTATCCTGAAATCATTTTGACATTTTAAATATGATATCATTTCGAATTTCAAATCAGACTGTCAGTTTGAGATCCTCTGCAGATATCAATTAAACAGTTTTACGGTGATGATCATTTGGATATCTTGTACTGATATCAAATTAACATCAACTACTAGATGTCATTTTCATGGCCTTTTAAGATGTCAAATAGACTGGGTTTCCTGAAATCATTTTGACATTTAAAATATGATGTCATTTCGAATTTCAAATCAGACTGTCAGTTTGAGATCCTCTGCAGATATCAATTAAACAGTTTTAAGGTGATGATCATTTGGATATCTTGTAATGATATCAAATTAACATCAACTACTAGATGTCATTTTCATGGCCTTTTAAGATGTCACATAGACTGGGTTTCACAATATCAATTTGACATTTAAAATATGATGTCATTTCGAATTTCAAATCAGCATGAGTTTTGGATGTCCTGCCTAGTGTCTTTTTGATATCTTTTTGATATCCGATTGCCTGCTGGGTTTTTATTTATCTCACCTGAGTAGACACACCATATAAAAAACTTAGGAAACTTGTGCACCCCTTCTTTTGATATACATAAAATAACTTATGAAACTTATGCACTCTTCCTTTGATATAAATAAATAAATAAACTTATGAAACTTATGCATAAACCTGAAATAGAAGTGGGCCTTAATCACTTGTAAATGTAGTTTATCATTACCTTATATCAGATTTTTAAAAGCAATAGTTAAATTATATGTAGTAAAGAAATTAAAAAAAATTTCCTACCTATCGCTTTAGCTGGTGGGCTTTTTCAGGGATTCGATTTTCCAAGCCAAGGTGAAATCTTTAAACTCCATAATTATTACATAATAAATTTTCTTAGAGTATTTTTTATTAAATTGATGTAAAACAGTGTGAAATGAAATATACAGTTTGTAGCTTATACAAAGTTATTCTAGAAAAGTAGACAAGTAGACATTAAAGGTGTTGTTACATAAAGTGGGGTTTTATGCCACTTTCAATTTTAATGGTGGGTTTTGTTAGGTTTGCCGTAACTTTTATCCATTTATTTATTTATTTGTTGTTTTACATTGCGTTCAACAGCCAGGGTCATATTGCGATGGGTAGTTTACAGGTGGAGGAAACCAGTGCATACTGCACTGTAAACCACCGGGCATCGGCAAGTAACTACCAACTTTCCAACATGAAGCGTCCGGCCCGAGATTTGAACCAGCGGCCTCAGAGGTTGGAGGCCATTTTATCCAAATTTTATTCTTAAAATGAGTTTCTTAAATGTCAAACAATGCATGCAACAAGGAGATATTTACCATAAGTTTCTTGTTGAAATCCACAAAATTATGAAGATTTTAGAAGCACGGCCAATTGTGTAAAACTATATTATAAAATTCATCAAGTGAATAAGCTTAGTTTAAGTTATTCTGAAATAATGTGACATACCTTTCACAGGAAAGATAAAGTTATTCTTTTTAAAAAGTAGAAATTCAATGTGTTTTCTTCAAAATGTTTTTATCTCCTTTGAAATTTCGAAGTGTTTATTAAAAGTGTTTTCTTAGTAGTTCACTGGATCTCGTTCAGAATAAAACTTAGAGAAAAGCCCAATAAAGTCCTACTGGAGAAAAGTCCTGCACTTTTTGACACCCTTGGATGATTACCCTACACTCTTTTTCAAACCGTGGGGAAAAGCCCTACACCATTTTTCGTACAGTGGAGAAAAGCCCTACATTAGACAAAAATAGGGTGAAAAGCCTTAAGCACAAAATCTCCACAGGAAAAAGCTCTACAGCTTTTGCATTCCACAAGGAAAAGTTCAACACCATTTTGTCAGACCATTGAGAAAAGTTCTACACCATTTTTCAGACTGTGCAGAAAAGGCCTAATTTAAATTTCTAGGGGAAAGGGTATAAGGGTAGTTAAAATATTGCTTCAAGATTGTATTTTTTACATATGCTGCTTTAAGGATTTTCAATGGATGACAAAACATCATATGGTTATAGGGCTTTTATACTTCTATAATAGTCTAGAATATATGGCACGAAGGAAAAAAGGAGCACAGGGGAAAAGGACCTAGAAAAAGGGGGGCACAAGAAAAACGGGGCACATGAAAAATGAGGCACACAATTTTTGAAAAAGGGTCAAAATCTTTCTCATCAAAATGTGAATATAAATCCAATTTATTTAAGGCGCACATGAAGCCCTGATGTGTGAACACGAATACACATTTCAAACTTTTAACATGACCTTTTAAAATATATTGTGTTTTAAACCTACTTTAAAGGGTTTCAATTTTAATTTGTAATTCAGAGGACATTATAGAATTGCTTAGACTGTTTGATCTGGTCTACTAAAAAGGGCTTTTATCTGTAAAATGCAAATCAGAGTAGATGCATGCAATTGCTAAGATTGTTTGATGGGCTCTAATTATAAGGGCCTTCAATTTTAAAATGCAATTCACAGTAGATGCACAGCTTTTTGGAGAGTCTACTTAAAATGGTCTTTAATTTTAAAATGTAATCCAGAGTAGTTATTTACAATTTTATTTTGTTTTGTGTTCTTGAGTAAAACTTGATTTGTATCAATAATGTGTGTTTCATAATTGGACAAACAAAATTGTGCCCCTTTTTCCCCTTTTCCAAAAACTGTGTGCCCCTTTTTTTCCTGGATTCAGAATACGGTGTATATATATCTGTAGCGAAAGATAGCTCCTTATGATATAAAGATTGTCAATGCATAACAAAACATGATAAAGTAATAAGCTTTCTGTAGGTCTGTAATGAATCCCGGAGAAAAACCCTCACCTGAAAAGCCACAGGAAAAATATCCTCTGAGGAAAAGCTTTCAGATTTGTCCTGTAAGGAAAACCCTTCAACCAGTTTGACAGCCTGTGCAGAAAAACCGTCGCCCTGTTTAGAGATCTGTGGTGAAAAACCCCCAATACCATTTCAAGGATTCAAGTTTACCCTGGAATAAGTAGAGTCTAAATATCAGTTTTAGCTACTTTCTATTTATTTCATATCACAAATTGTACCACTTCCAACATTTACAACAGCACAGTAACATATTGTACATGATATAAAAGAAGTGAACACTATACATTTATCGAATCTGGGACAATTGGCCCGTGGACAAGAGGCCAGTGGACATTTGGCCAGTGACTTTTTTGAGGGGTAGGACAATTGGCCGGTGACTTTTAAGATGTTGTTTTAATATTGTGCAAAATTGTATTAAACGTAATGTTCATAAAAGAATCAAAAGTTCTTTGATTCCTACTCAGAATTTCTAATTGCTGCTAAGATTAGTCTCTAATAACTGCTCATGATTGCTACATTTAGTGCAAAGGGTTTTAGGATTAACATGTTAATAAAAGAACTAAAGGCCCTTTGATTTTCTAATTGTTGCTATGCTTAGTCTCTGATAACGGCTCAGCATTGCTACATTTAATGAAAAAGGCTTTAGGATTAATTAAAATGTTCATAAAAGAACTAAAGACCCTTTGGTTTCTGCTCAGAATTTCTAATTGGTGCTAAGTTTATTCTTTGATAACTGCACAGGATTGCTACACTTAGTGCAAAAGGCTCTTGGCTCAATTGCAATTTGTATTGGGACACTGTGTATATAGAATGTAGGACATTTTAGCCACAGACGTTTCGGCCTAGGACATTTCGGCCACGGCTGTTTTGGCCAGGCCATTTTCAAAGGCGGATATTTTGGACAAATCTAAATTTTTTATACATTTTCAGTGATTAAACATCCAAATAATACAACAATATAACTACAAATACAAACATTTATTGTACCACATTTTCTACATGTATCATTTTTACACAATTAACTACCTGCAATTCACTGTCATTTTAAATGTTTGGCTGACCACCTCTCAGATTATGGCTCACACCCCAAAGGGAGTCTGGTATGGACTTGTGGCCTAGGGATCTGTCCTCACAGAGATTGCGCAGTCTACCTTGAAGTTCTGTGTAGACTTTCTTTGTCCTCTTCTTTGGTCTCACACCATGCTCATCCCGAAGCAGGACAGCAGAGACCCAAGCGCATTCCACTTGCAAGAACTCAATAAGTTTCCACACTGTTGGGTGGCTTTGACCAATGAGGCTCTGAAGTTTGTTATTCCATCCTTCTGATACGTTGTTGGTCCTTGGTTGGTCCGCAAGGGTCAGCTTGTGCACATTCTATTGGGCAGGAGCAAATAATATGGGTGGGACACACCAGAACCTGAGCTGAAGATCTGGGACCACCGTGTTTATAAGTAGGGGTCAAATTCTTTGCTATCACAATAATATATGTGACAAAGATTATTAAAATAGTACTGTTTGTCAAAAATCAGAATAATTACGATCAAAATAATATATTTGATAAAGATTTTAAAGAGTACTCTATGTACTGTTGAAGAGTTTTATTTCATTTTGCACAATATTAAAACAACATCTAAAAATAGCATCAGAGATGCCCATACCCTACAGCCTTGGAAAATAGTTTTCAACACCATGAGATATAGAAGTAGTGAAACAGTACACAGATTGTGATACTTTCAGAGCAGTGTCAGTGTTCAAATAATGTTTAAGTAAAGAAAATAATTTCTAAGAGAAAGAAATTGCATGTAAAAAATAAGTAATAAAATAAGACAATTCAGTAAACTAAAAATTATGAAGATTTAAGACTTCGCTCCCATTTTGATTATCATTTGTATGGTCGAATTATGGTTTGGATGTTTTGAATATTACCCATCCATACAGATGTAGCAATACATGTTTTTATGTGGAATTGGGGCAAAACCTGTTGCTCACTTGATGCAATACCATCTGTTACAACGGGAAGTTGCAAAAGTAAAAAAGTTAATGACTTTTAATATGACTTTAACAGTGCTTAATCTATACCAAAAGACACCAAAGGTGCAACAACCAAGATTCAAGTGAAAAGATATAAGAGAGATAAATAGTATCAGATATCCTCGTAGAGACATAAAATATCATCAGATATGCAAGATCAAAGGTCAAATCCAGGTCACACCATGACATTGCACACATATAACTCTTGACCAATGTCCCTACCAAATATCAACTTCCTACACCTTATGGTTTCCAAAACCCACTGAGTATTGCATATGTTTATAAATGTTTATAAACATTGACAATGTTTATCAATGAAATATCAATATTTTACTGCTGTACAAGAACCAAACTGGCTGAATTTGGGCAAACTGTGAAAGGTTGAAGGATCTGTAAACATTTACCTTTCATCTATCAATGTTTAAAAAAGTTTACTGCACTATTATCAAATGTTTAAAAACATTAAGAAATGTTTTTGAAATCTTGTGATAAGAAAAAAAAAACACATTGATTTCATATTTAATATATATATCTTCTGTACACATAGTTTAGCTAAAAAATTAGCGAAAATATACAGATTTCTTAAAAATTATTATAATTCAGAAATAGTTATATTAAACATCTCAGCATCTTTGAGCTTAAAAGAATAAACACCTTCCTTTAATATTATTATCTCATAGATACTGTCATGTAATTGCTTTTGATTTTCTTGCTTTACTTAATTGGAAGAAGAAATCTGTCTTATGGACGGCTACAATAATATAAGATTATGCAAACAATAATGAACATTCATTGAGCTATTTAAATGTACATGTATGTAAAATGACGTTGATTTACAGCAACAAACATTGATCAACATATACAGATAATTATTGCTTTTAAAGCACCACTGCACATGTTCTTTCATTACACCCAATCTCTGAGCTTAGAAGAATAGAGACATTCCTGTAATATTGGCCCATAGATACTGCCATGTAATTGCACTTGTGTTTCTTGTTTTACTTAATTAAAAGAAAAAGATTGTAATGTCTTATGGACTGTCAAAATCATATAAAATTATGCAAGCAATAATAAACATTCGTTGAGCAATTTAAATGTTCATGTACATAAAATGATGTAGATTTACAGGAACAAGCATTAATCAACCTTATGATCACAATTGTTTTCACAACAAGTATACAGCTAAGAATTTAAAAATTGTGATTGATTGTGACAATTCAAGATGCATAACTATATTAATTATTAAAATGTGTAAAATTTTAACTGAGTACATTCATACAAATTTTAATTTATCAACATACAAAAAGGTTTATATTATAAACCTCAATAAACATTGTATTTTAACCAGTAACATTTATAAATATTGATATATGTTTGCAAAAGAAATGTTGATAAACATATTGAATCTAAACCTTTTATGCCTGTTTTCATTTTTAAACCAAATATCAACCTTTGAATAGGTATGTTCATAAACATTTATAAGCATATGAAATGTTGACTTAGAAAATGATTCACTTACAAGTTTTTAAATAACTTTTCATGAATGTATGATTTGAAGGTTGGGCCCACTACTTTCACTTTATGATTAATACTGTCAAAATGTTTGTTTAAATAAAATTAATTTTTCAGATACTGACATTAATTCCCTTAAATATAATATAAAATTGAAATTAATGTATTTGACTGTTTAAATACATTTATTAATGTTGGTGTACATTTACGGACATTGATGAACCTTATCATATATTAACTAATGTCAATCAAAATGTCTGGTGTTGGTGTGTTGATTTACATATTTTAAGATACACTCCTATTAAATGTAAAACACAAGACCAAAATTATCAAGTTTTCTAACCAGAGTGGTTAATCTGAAACCTTCCAAATAAATACACAAATATGTATGTACATCAACATTGAAACGTTTATTTACATTAATTATCATTGATTTAAATTATTAGCCATGAAATTTGATAAATATTGATTTTAATGTAAACTTAAACTTATCGCACATTTTAATGGTTGAAGTATTACCATTATTAGCTTCTTGCATACATCGAACTGATGTTCAGGAACATTAGAAAAATTTCCAATATTCATTTAAATTAATATTTATAAATGTTTAGGTGTCATCAGAGATGCCGGTGAGCAATAATAGGGGATTTTAAAGAACTTATAAAATAATTGTTCAACATATAACACCCAATAATAGGAATTGAATGAACACTCAATTTTTAAGCCACTATCTCTCAAGTTTAGACATAAAAATGATATTCTCATGCTTAGAGAGCCCTTCTTTATGATGTTATTTGTACTTTATAAATAAGAATTGTTGGTTTTTTAACATTTATAAGTTTAACATGAATAATCCATTCTTAAGGTTTAAAACATTGATAAACATCTTATTTATATTTGTTGATCTGGTTTTTACTCTTTAATCAAATGTTAATCTGTCAGAATAAAATGTTTATAAGTATGTACTATTTAACATACTTACTCAAGTTTAAGTATTGGGTACTTTAAGAAAAACATTAATAAACATTTTTAAACTTATGCTGCGTTGATTATATGTGTATAAAGAAACATTAATAAACATTAACATTTTTTTAATTCCTCAACGTTTATATACATTGCAAATACTAACACTTGCAAATACATACATTTACAAAATAAACGTTTATAAATGTTTTAAATCTAAATGTTTAGCCTGTGTTCATTTTTAAACCTAATATCAACCTTTCAGTGTATATATCTATAAACATTTATAAACATATGAAATGCTCACTGGGAACATAGCCCAGACAAGGCATTATAGGTCAAGGTCACTACGGCAAGGTCAAATGTCAAATCAAGGTCACACCATGACGTTTTACATCTACACACCCTAGCCAATGTCCCTACCAAGTATCAACTTCCTATACGTTACGGTTTCTGAGATATACCCCGGACAAGATTTTACAGGTCAAGGTCACTACGGCAAGGTCAAAGGTCAAATCAAGGTCAAGTCATGATGTTGCACACGTACACCCCCTAACCAATGTCCCTACCAAGTATCAACTTCCTACGTCTTACAGTTTCCGAGATATAGCCCGGACAAGATTTTATAGGTCAAGGTCACTACGGTAAGGTCAAAGGTCAAATCAAGTTCACGCATGACGTTGCACACTTAAACCCCCTAACCAATGTCCCTACCAAGTATCAAGTTAATACACCTTACAGTATCCGAGATATAGCCCGGACAAGATTTTAGATGTCAAGGTCACTACGGCAAGGTCAAATCAAGGTCAGACCATGATGTTGCACACCTACACCCCCTAACCAATATCCCTACCAAGTATCAACTTCATACACCTGATAGTTTCTGAGATACAGCCCAGACAACCTTTTTCCCGTCGCCCGCCCACCTGCCCGCCCGCCCAACTGAACGCCTGCCCATCCATCCGGACACCATGAGTGAAAACAATACCCCTCAAAAAAGTCACCGGCCAAATGTCTACTGGCCAGTTGTCTGCCAGCCAATTGTCCATGCACCCATTTATCAATACAAATTTTACTATTGAATTCATTTACTTATGCGAATACAGCTCATCAGTCACCTGAGAAGTGCCATCCTGAACATGTTTCAATTAAGAGGGTTCTTAATTAAACGTTGTATCAAGCTAATAAACCACCTGTATTCTGTAAATAAACTCTAGAACAATTCTCCAAAACAGGAAAATATCTGTAAAAATAAGTGAGAAATAGCGTAAACTAAAATTTAATGTTTATCTATTTCAGGGTAAATTTGATGATTGTAGGACAAAAGAACTGCACACAGACAAAAGTATTTGAACAAAAAGTACCAGGCATAGGACAAAAAGTACCTCATTTTTTAAAAAAGTATGAGGAGATGCTGAAAGCTGTGACGAGGAGATATGAAGACCTTGGCTTCTCTCCTGACCCAACCACTATTAATGCTGTGAGGAACACTTTTGGGCCACATGTCCAAACCTTAGGTTGTTTCTATCCCATCACAAAGAGTATGTGGCGTAAGGTTCAAGAATTAGGCCTCAGTGGATACTACAAAGATAATGATGAATTCAGGCATTTGTGTGGAATGCTTGATGGTTTGGCGTTCCTGCCGATCCATGAAGTAAAAGCTGAAATGGAGTACCTGCGAAGTTTACAAATACCTGACAGTGGGGCTCTACTCGATTACTTTGATGCGACTTATGTCTTTGGAACATATAGATCAACTCAACGGCCAGCTATCCCTGGTGAAAGCCAGCCTGTCTTCGAAATCAGACTTCGAAAGATACCGCTTATCTTCCCTCCACAGTTGTGGAATGTTCATGATGCCACAGTTAACCAAGAGGATAGGACAAATAACATATGTGAAGCTTGGAATTCTGGCTTTTCCAGGTTAGTTGGTCACCATCACCCATCTTGTGGAGACTACTTTCACACATCAAAGAAGATGAGTCACTTGTGAGGTTGCATCTCATCCAGGAGTCAAGAGGACAACCACCGAGGAAAAGAGTGAAAAAGGTAACAAAGGATCTCCAAGAAAGGCTGAAATACCTGTGTACTTCATTGCAGAGTGGTGAAAAATCTGTGGAGGAATTTCTCAAGGGAGTGGGGCATACCATTAGACTGTGTTAAGTTTGAGAGCTAATGTATGTGTAAAAACAAATATTTACATGTGTTATACTATTAAATGTTACTATTTGTTTCAAATAAAGATATAAAGTACTTTTTGTCCTGTGGTGCAGTTCTTTTTGTCCAGGTAATTATTGTCCTAGTAATTTTGAGGCCAGTTCTTTTTGTCCAGGTTATTTTTGTCCATTTACCAAATTTGACAGCTTTTTAGGGAACTGGGGGCTTTTCTCGAAAGCCCCTAAAAGAGGGTGAGGGCTTTTCTCCACAGGAAACAGAAAATTGGCCTCCTGAAAAAGTGGCCTCCTGGAAAATTGGCCTCCTGGATAATTGGCCTCCTACAAAATTGGCCTCCTAGATAATTGGCCTCCTAGATATTTGTGGGGGTGGAAAATTGGCCTCCTTTGGTTATTTATAGTGGACCAAATGTTTACACTAGTTTAATTTTACTTAATAGTGCTCTTCATAGTTCCCATTAGGTTTATTGAATGAGTCTTTAACATAGTTATTTGAATATAGGATAACTGCAAGAAGAAAGATATAATTTCTTTATGTACCTATAAACTCAGGATTAAAATTATGCATATAGATCTTTTAATTATTAGATTTCAAAGAAAGCAATGTCTGATTGAAATATACCCAGGACACATTCAAATACCTGCTCAGGAATGCAAGAATAAAGACATAATTCCTTTATATATAACTGCTCGGGGAACTAGTTAAGAACTGAGCTAATTGCATTTCAATTTAGTCTCATGTGTGTATAAAAGCAACCTAAGTTTCACCTGTTTATTATCATTCAATGTAAATGTGTTGTTGAATCAATTACTCTTACAATCAAAGATGGACGAGATTAGCCAGAGCTACAGGAAACAAAGCAATAGAGGAATTTTTATGTGGCATTGGACACTGCATAAGACTTGGTTAATTCTATAAATTATCTCAACATAATGATTTATATCTTCCTGTTTTCAAACTAACTTGGTGTTTGGTCATGTAATGTCGTATATTCCTTTTAATTAATGATATTTTTTTACATTTTACTACATTTGTGGCGTTAGCCAGTTTTGGGGTTAGATCATGCAATAAATTGTTTGTAATCAATGAGAACAACAATTTTACTTTTTTCCATTATTATTAATAATTTTCCCGGATTGTTTCTCCACAGGCTGCAAAATTAGCTGAGGGGTTTTCTCCACAGGCTAACTTTGAGGACTTTACTCCTTAGGGCATTTCACCTAATGTTTTTTTCCGGTGAGGGCTTTTCTTAGCCTCTCTCTATGATACTTTATGTGCCTGTAGTGAAAGATAGCCGTTTATGATTGCAATGGGATTTTTTGTACAACAATTAGACTTTTTAAAATAGCAGTGTTTAACAACAACAATATTTCTTCAGTTATGTTTATGAGAAAAAACAAACTGATAAATTATTTTTGGTAAACGAACAAAACCCCACTGGGCATAACCCCACTCATACCAAACCCCATTGGGCAAAACCCCACTCAGACACAACCCCACTCAGATAAATAAGAATGAGGACAAAACCCCACTCTTCATGAAAAAACAAAATATTTATCATGTGCAGAGTTTTAATTGATACAAATACAGAGTCATGACAAAAATAGACATTGATAGACATTTGTATGAAGACAGACTTGTATTTACACAGATTGATTTAACAAGATTAACTGTTGATTGCAACTGAGTAGCTACTACCACTGAACACAAAACCCACATCAAACACTACCAGATTTAACTGTTCCTTTAATCATAAAAGCCTGAGTAGTTAGTACCACTGAACCAATTCAAACTTAAGATTTAACTTAACATTTAAAAGAAAATTCATCTTCAAATTTTTAAAATAATTTTAAAAGTGGGGTTTCGTCCAGAAATTAGTATAAGTGAGTGGGCTTGTGTCTGAATGGGGTTTTGCCTGATGGGGTTTGGTTTGAGTGGGGTTTTGCCCAGTGGGGTTTTGCCCTGGATTCTACCTTTTTACACATTGGAATAATAAATATAAACAACAGAAGTATATAATAAACAAGATCAAACAAATAACAATAAAAATAAACACCCAACCAAAGGTATACTAAACAGCACGAGTACATTGTGGGAACAAATGAACAAAAGAATTAATTATTTATCTTTGAGATCTATACAATCTCTTACATTTCCTGCAACCAGTAAGGATGACCACTGTTTTTTTGTGCAGCACACAAATGCTCTGTACAAATATTGATCTGTCCTTAAGCAGCATGCCAAAACAAAGTCACGTGGTCTATTCCTGTAATCCTATTGGCTGCCAGTCACTAACAGAGTAATATGCTTGTCTTTCTCATTATCCAGGAGTTTATGTCAACAACAGCTACTGCATAGTGGAATATAAACGAACCATATAAACCCGTGTTTTAAGCGAACTGGCATTCATCAAAGCCCTGTCATAGCATTGATTTTTGGGTGGAAGTCTAGCTGATAATTTATGGATATTTCAGAGATTCTTAGTTCAGTGTTAAGGTATATATGTAGCTATTTAGTACTTGTAATTTTATGTACAATATTAACAGATATGTGTATGCGCTGGATCTGACCAATACACTGTGTGATGAAGTTTTAATTTGGGATCCCTTTTAATTCACAAAAATATAGAAATGGATAATGGTTATAAACTCAGTGCTTCTATTAAAGCTAAAATACGTCTTGAGCAAAAGTCTAACCCATTCTCTATAAGAGGATCTGGTTCACTAAATGAGAAAATGCCGAAACTCGCAAGAACTGGTGTCACTGAACCAGTTTCAGAGGATGACCGTAATATTGTGGAGATGCCAGTCCTGCCTCTTTTTGAGTATATATCCTATGCTTTGCAGACTGAAACCTTTGGGTGAAATCTGTGGTGTTCTCCATGATCTGGAAGGATGGGCCACAAATAGACAAGAAGTTGTTATTGGATGACTACGAAAGAGTATTAGCGCCACCGGTGGTGTTGTTTTTGTTAGAAATATCTGTGTTGGCGAGTTACAATATACGTAATTTTCCACCAACACAGATGAAAATATAACCAACACAGATGATATTTTCGCCAACACATATGAAATTTTAGCCACCACAGATGAAAAATTCGCCACCACAGATGAAATTTTCTCCACCACAGATGAAATTTTCGCCACCACAGACGATAATTTGGCCACCACAGATGATATTTTCGCCACCACAGATGATAATTTGGCCAACACAGATGATATTGTCGCCACCACAGATGATAATTTGGCCACCAGAGATGATATTTTCGCCACCACAGATGATATTTTCGCCAACACAGATGAAAAATTCGCCAACACAGATGAGATTTTCACCAACACAGATGAGATTTTCGCCAACACAGATGAAAATATAACCAACACAGATGAAAACACTGCAAGTTGCTATAAATAGTCTACTGTGCATAGAATAGCCTGCCCTTGAATAGGTCAATAGCAATTACCAAGTGATGACAGTTCACATTTTATTTATTTATTAAATAAGAGTATTACAAATGTATTAATAAAATACATAAATTATAAATTTGACTACCACTGAGTAATGTCCTAACAAAGTCTATACAGTAAAGTCAGGTTAACGTAAAGTCATATGAATAATGAATGAGTTTAAGAAATATATTTACAAGTTAAGGTGACCATAACATAAGTTTAAGTTCAATAGTTCATAATCAAGGCCACCACAATATTAATAGCAAATGAGTTAAGAGCTGTACATTACAAGTTAAGGTGACCATAACATAATTTAAGGGAATATTTAATTTTAGGGAATTTTTATGTATAAAGTTCAATGAAAAATCGCATAACTGAAGTCATGCTGGGGTCTCCTCATTCTGATCTGGGGTATTTGGCATGATTGACTTTAGGGTCCTCTAATATCTAGGTCTGTAGTAGTTCTGGCAGTTTGAGGTGACCCTAACTTAACTTTTGTACAGTTAATTTAACATTAGCATGTAAATATTCACTTATATATAATCATAGTCATTATACTCGTATTGTCACTCCATTAAGGGTCAGTGACCTATATTTGATCTTTGCATTAGTGAACTGTGACCTTTATTTGACCTTCACGTTGTACACTGGAGGATACATAGTAGTAGTCTTATTATCTTTTATTTTTACTTTAACTTTTATATTATGTTGCGTATATTTAGATGTTATTTGTAAATAAATTTAATGCTCCGCATCTTGTTGTTTGCCTGAAGGGAACTGATGATCATCTGTGTTGGCTAAATTTCCATCTGTGTTGGCTAAAATATTCATCTGCCTCGGTCAAAGTTTTCATGTGTGTTGGCTAAAATAGCATGTGTGTTGGTGAATTTTTCAGCTGTATGTGTTGGCGAAAATATCACCAGTGTTGGCTATATTTTCATCTGTGGTGGCCATATTTTCATCTGTGTTGGCGAAAATATCATCTGTGTTGGCTATATTTTCATCTGCGTTGGCTAAAATGTTGTCTGGTGGAGATTTTTTTTATCTACAAGTATTGGTGAAAATATCATCTGCAATGGCGTTATTTTCATCTGTGATGGCGAAAATATCATCTGTGGTGGCGAGAATATCATCTGTGTTGGTGGGAAACTATGTATATTGTTTGTATCTTTGCTGGCGAAAATATCATCTGCCTTGGCTATATTTTCATCTGCGTTGGCGAAAATATAATGTGCGGTGGCGAAAATATAATGTGCGTTGGTGAAAAAGTACATAATTTCCCACCAACACAGATGAAAATACAGCCAAGGCAGATGATATTTTCGCCAACGCAGATAAAAACAATATACATAGTTTCCCACCAACACAGATTATATTTTCGCCACCACAGATGATAATAACACCAATGCAAATGATATTTTCACCAGTACTTGTAGATAAAAAAAATTGCCAACGCAGATGAATATATAGCCAACACAGATGATATTTTTGCCACCACAGATGAAAATAACACCAACACAGATTATTGATTTTTTTTCATCAATACTTGTAGATAAAAAATTTTAGCCAACGCAGATGAAAATATAGCCAACACAGATGATATTTTCGCCAACGCAGATAAAAATGCTGCAAGTTACTATAAATAGAATGTCTACTGTACATAGAATGGTCTGCCCTGAATAGAAGTAGGGACAGTTCACTTCTTTGTATCAGGGTATGTGCAAGCTACTACATACACACACAGAATATGTAAAAGATCAAATATAGGTCACTGACCCTAAATGGAGTGACAATACGAGTACAATGACTATGATTACATATAAGTGAATCTTTACGTGTTAATGTTAAATTAACTGTACAAAAGTTAAGCTAGGGTCACCTCAAACTGCCAGAACTACTACAGACCCAGATATTAGAGGACCCTAAAGTCAATCATGCCAAATACCCCAGATCAGAATGAGGAGACCCTAGCATGACTTCAGTTATCCAATTTTTCATTGAACTTTATACATAAAAATTCCCTAAAATTAAATATTACCTTAAAGTATGTTATGGTCACCTTAACTTGTAATGTACAAACTCTTAACTCATTTGCTATTAATATTGTGGTGACCTTGATTATGAACTATTGAACTTAAACTTATGTTATGGTCACCTTAACTTGTAAATATATTCCGTAAACTCATTCATTATTCATATGTCTTTACGTTAGCCTGACACTACTGTATAGACTTTGTTAGGACATAACTCAGTAGTAATCAAATTTATAATTTATGTATTTCATAAATACATTTGTAATACTGTATTTAACAAATAAAAAAATGTGAACTGTCATCACTTGGTAATTTGCTATTGACCTATTCAAGGGCAGGCTATTCTATGTCCAGTAGACTATTTATAGTAACTTGCAGTATTTTCATCTGCGTTGGCGAAAATATCATCTGTGGTGGCTATATTTTCATCTGTGTTGTCGAAAATATCATCTGTGTTGGCGAATTTTTCATCTGTGTTGGCGAATTTTTCATCTGTGGTGGCGAAAATACCATTTGTGGTGGCTATATTTTCATCTGTGTTGGCGAATTTTTCATCTGTGTTGGCGAATTTTTCATCTGTGGTGGCGAAAATACCATTTGTGGTGGCTATATTTTCATCTGTGTTGGCGAAAATATCATCTGTGTTGGCGAATTTTTCATCTGTGGTGGCTAAAATATCATCTGTGGTGGCGAAAATATCATCTGTGGTGGCGAAAATATCATCAGTGTTGGCGAAAATATCATCTGTGTTGGTGATCGAAGTTTTCATGTGTGTTGGCGAAAAAATCATCTGCATTGGTGAATTTTTCATCTGTGGTGGCGAAAATATCCTTATATTGTAACTCGCCAACACAGATATTTCCAACAAAAACAACACCACTGGTGGCGCTAATACTCTTTCGTAGATGACAGTACCAAGACATGCTGTTACGTAGAGGTACGAGATAGTACAGTGCTGGGTGTGAACAAGGCTGGATGTAAATCACTGAAGATTTCTTCAAAGGAAGAACTGAATCATCTTCCCTTGACTGGCGACAGACTGGAGATACCAGAACAGGCGGATGTGAGTTTATCTTCCATTATTGATGAAACCGATGAAATAGCTTTGGAAGTCATGGAAGAATTTGTAGAGGAACAAGATGACAGGAGATCAACAATGAACAGTTTCACCCCCAGAAATCCGACAACAGAAAACATTAATCAACATAGGATGGAAATTGGGCAGTTTAACACACCCCAGCATGTTCTCAAAAACAGGGCACGGCCAAGAAGGGCCGGTAAGAGTGGACAACCGAACAGAGTACGCAGTGAACCCAAACCCACTGGATATAGAGGGCGACAGGACTACCGTACAGATCTCAGAGCTGTACAGACAGATCTAACTGACATTCTGAATTTGGCAAGTTCTGCCAATACTCTGATAGGTTAAATAGTTGGTATTTGAGCACATTTTGGCATGCATAAACAATTTTGGGTACATTTTAAAAATGAACTTAAAATTAAATCAGATTGTGAAACCAACATATTAGCGGTTCTTAAATAACGTCGGCGAGTTGTGTCAGCGAGATGCTGTCTGCAAGTCGTTTTGTCAGCGAAGTGCATGTAATTCAAATAGTTAACTTGGTCTGCTAAAGGCTCATATTTGTAACCAATGGGTTTTCCCCTCCAGTCTAAGGGTAAAGATGTGCTTTACAACTGTCACAGGTTGTGAAGTGACTACAACTTAGTAGAAAATAACCCAAAGGATTCCTACTGGTAATACAAAGTATGTGTGTTGGGGTAGGTGGTCAGTGGTGTGATGATAATGTATATAAGATTGTTTTAGCGAATGAAGAAATATTTTAGTCATTTTTGTAGTTTCAGACATTTTTATTCTTTTGGTTTGAAACAAATAATACTTACAGTACATTTATAGCGGTTATAGAGATAAAGCACTATTAAGTATTATTAGAGTTAGATGTTAATATTGGAGCTTTTCTGACATTCAGATTTTGTACTTAATGTAATTATGCTTCACATTATAAGACTTCTGTGTTTCTGTGGCAGAGATATAAACTATCACGGGTCTACAGTACTGCATTCTATCACATTGTATAAACACATCATCACATGATTGTATTTGCACAGTGTTGTAACTGTTTGATAGTGACCATTGCTTATCAGAATTGTAAGCAAGCTCTTATTGACCAGTCTAGACCCATGTTTATGTCAACATTTTCTTTGCTTCTGTGCATGAAATATGTGTACATGTGAAATATGTGAAATATGTGTACATATTCTATTAAAATGCTCATTTATATGTTGTTTTTCATGTTTTTTAAACATTTAACCTCGTTTGTTAGTCAATTCAAAAATATTTATATATATATATATTATCAGTCTATATGTGATGTGTTACTTATTCCCGTATGATGTGTATTCATAACGCACTCCTACATGTTCGTAGAAATGTGCTCTGTATTGCAGTATGCTGGTGTGAAAACAAGTTTTGTAAGAGTACATTATGAACACAGAGATTACTAGTATTTTCTTACAAGCACAAAGTTTGTTGTGATCACAAACTCAGCTATGTTGTCCCTCAGTGAGATTTCTGGAGACAGATTATAAATATTTTTGCAAAGATGGAAGTGTAAATAAAGATCATGTGGTGTAGATTTCATCTCATAGGTGTAAATGTGTAGTTTGGTAGGGTTAGCCCGTCAATTGAATGGCTGGTTTTTAACCAATGGTTTTAACTGGATAATACTGTAGAAGTGGCCAAAACTAGTTAATGTAACAAATGTTTTTACAGTTTGCTTAAATATGACACAAAATGTCAAAATCCCAGAAACTGAGCCTATTTAGTCACATGACCCAACAATGCGTGAACCACATATAATTTCATACAAACATTTTATTTAGCGTCCCTGAAAGGGCGCTTATTTGTTTTCGCCTCAGTTTCCTCACCGCCGCCGCTGCATTATGGTCTCCCTTGAATATCTCCCTTATTATTAGAAGGTTTCAAACCATATTTGGCAGTTATATACCTTAGGCATGGGAAAATTTTTCTGCATGCTTAAATGTGACCTTTGACCTTTATGAAGGTCACATGATCAAAAACTATTTTTGAAGTACACCCCCCCCCCGTCATCACAGTTCAGGAAAAACTACTTGCTACAGAGCCTTATAATTTGACACACCTGTTCATACTATCGAAAACGCGAGCTGATTAGATTTTGGGAGCAATCCCTTGAAAAATGTCTCATTTATGAGTGATTTTCTGACACCTTCCAATCTGAAAGCCTTAAATTTAGGCCAACCCCCCTATTATCTTCTTAAGTATTGCATTTAGAGCTATAAAATGTACTGGGAGGTAATAGGAAACCATATGTGGAGAGTCTAAATAGCCGGTCAGTTTTACCCCACGGCCCCCCCTTATGGGTCAAACTGGGGTCATAAAATAGCTGATTTTAAGTTTTTGACTTATATCTCCTTTATTGTTGCTTTTATAGCTTCAGAATGTATTAAGAGATATTGGGAAAGCATATATGGAGAGTCTAAATAGCCGGTCAGTTTTACCCCCCGACCCCCCCTTATGGGTCAAACTGGGGTCATAAAATAGCCGATTTTGAGTTTTTGCCTTATATCTCCTTTATTGTTGCTTTTATAGCTTCAGAATGTATTAAGAGGTATTGGGAAAGCATATATGGAGAGTCTAAATAGCCGGTCAGTTTTATCCCCCGACCCTCCCTTATGGGTCAAAGTGGGGTCATAAAATAGCCGATTTTGAGTTTTTGCCTTTATCTCCTTTATTGTTGCTTTTAAAGCTTCAGAATATATTAAGAGGTATCGGGAAAGCACATGTGGAGAGTCTAAATAGCCGGTCAGTTTTACCCCCGACCCCCCCTTATGGGGCTAATTGGGGTCATAAATAGCTGCTTTGGAGTTTTTGCCTTATATCTCCTTTATTGTTGCTTTTATAGCTTCAAAATGTATTAAGAGGTATTGGGAAAGCATATGTGGAGAATCTAAATAGCTGGTCAGTTTTATCCCCCCGACCCCCTTTATGGGTCAAACTGGGGTCATAAAATAGTTGCTTTGGAGTTTTGCCTTATATCTCCTTTATTGTTGCTTTTAGACCTTCAGAATGTATTAAGAGGTATTGGGAAAGCATATGTGGAGAGTCTAAAGAGCCGGTCAGTTTTACCCCCGACCCTCCCTTATGGGCCAAACTGGGGTCATAAATAGCTGCTTTGGAGTTTTTGCCTTATATCTCCTTTATTGTTGCTTTTATAGCTTCAGAATGTATTAAGAGGTATTGGGAAAGCATACGGTGCAGCTTTGTGCATTCTTAGCTTTACAGCATGCTTATTAAAACCACAAAGCATTTTAAACTTTAAGGGACGCTTCGCTTTTGTTAGCAAAAGCATTCCTCTAGTTTATGTGGAATTTTCCTGGTCCTGTAAGAAGTCACATATGTAGCATGAGATTGTATAATGCATGTCACTCTCACCTCTTCAGGTGTCAATTCAATGAAGTCACCCAAATCCATTTCTGGCTTAGATGCGCTTGAAGGGACTTGTTTGTGTTTTAACGCAAGCAAATCCTGTAAATCTAATCCCCTCCAATAATAGAATAGTAGGTGTTTAAGCAGGTAGAGATGTAACAATAATCCTAAATATATAGACAAACTGAACAGTAGGATATATATAGACCAACTGAACAGTAGGATATATATAGACCAACTGAACAGTAGGATATATATAGACCAACTGAACAGTAGGATATATATAGACCAACTGAACAATAGGATATATATAGACCAACTGAACAGTAGGATATATAGAGACCAACTGAACAGTAGGATATACATTCATCTTTTTTTAATTGACCTGGGGCAGTATTCACTAACAAGGATTAAGATCAGATCAAATTTGAGAAAAAAGTTTCAAGTGAGCCATGGGATCAAATAGCTATTCAGAAACCATGGATCACTTGAACTGAAAAGATGAAATATTTGATCTGATTTTGTATGAATTTCACACAATTTTAAGAGGTTTATTCAGTTGTGAAATACTGTCTGCCTCTGTAATAACTGATTAAAACATTCATCTTCCCTGAGAAATAAATCTTCTATCAGTTATTTTTTATCTGTCTTGATCCAAAAGTTAATCCATCAAAGAGCATGGATCATAGTTAATCCAAAATTTGATCAAAATATCAGATCAAATGTTTCGTGAATACCAATCCTGTATTGACCAGATGAGGTTTAAACAGATACAAATCCTATAAATTCAATTTTTGTAACTAAGAGTGAAAATTCAAACAAATGCAAGTATATGATTATAATATTTCGTTAAAAATATATCCGTTAAATAGTATGGTATAAATTTATTTCCGTTTTTTCGATTGACCAGTACTGAGCAGATGAGGTTCAAATACTAACAAAGCCTGTAAATCCAGTCTCTATGAATAATAGAAACAGGAACTGGTGCGCTACAACAGCAATAATTCATTAAAAATAGACAAACTGTGTTTGCTCAACAGTATGGTATATCTTTATCTCAGTTTTAACTGACCAGTACTAACCACACGAGGTTTAAACATGACTAGATCCTATAAATCCTATGTCACCAATAGAATTGTGTAATTTGAAACAGGTATAGGTGTATCATAACAACACTCTTTCATGTCTAATATTCAACAAATACTGTGAAATATATTGTATTCTTAATTGAGTTATTTAATTAGTTTTAAATTTACAAGTACTAACCAACAGTGACCACTAAAAGGCAGCTTTAACTGGTTTTAACCACAGGCCTGGTCAATATGTGACCGGTTGTTTGCCAACCCAGAGTTTGGGGAGTTCTATAGTTCTAATATACAGTCTTTTCAGTTTGAATGTCATTGAAAGGTTTGTGAAATGTTTACAGTTTGGATAATACCGCCTGTTTCAGTAACATTTTATCTAGAAGATTCAATCATTTCCTTGTGACTAGTCTGTGCTTTATTGAAAAATAAAAACATTTCACATTTTAAAATTGACTTTCAATTTCTTGAAGTAGTTACTCAGTACCTCAGAACACTCCACTGGATTGCAAGTTTGACAAATGACTCGAAGTCATACAGAGACCTGACAAAATGTCAAGGTTAAAAGATACTTTATGCCTTAGATATCTAGGAAACACTGCATGTATTTTATAAATACCTTACATATAAGAGAACCAATCCATTTATTTAGCTGTGAAACAAAGAATGTGTGAAATCTTGATAATGTGTTGTACCCTAATGTAGAGGTGCACATCATATCTAAACAAGTAAGAAGCCAGAGGTTATATCAAGCAAACTGTGTGATCCTTTGCTTTATTTGGGTAGTATTTGCTATGACACGTATTGTATGAATCCAAACCTACCCTGAATAAAAAGCCAGTAGTGGATAAATCAGAATATTGTCCGCTACTTCATATTTGGTTGCTCTTTTAAACACAACATGAGCAGCAGTATACCCCTTCCTCTTGGCTCACTACGATTCACTGATTCACTAAGCATACTCTCCACAATGACACTGAAAATAACACCTCTCAAGTAATGACTTGTGGGCAAGTCCAGGGCCTGTATTCATGAAAGGTCTTAGACTTAGCCAGGTCTTAGTCTTAAATCCAGTGTTAAAGTTAAGACTTTCGTCTCAGATAAGTTTTGTCTTAAAACCATATTCACAAAGGGTGACTTAGATAAGTCCAAGATTATCATATAACCACAGTGGTTTTCTGTGTCATGTGACCTTTCTTTTCTGTTCAAACTATACTATTGGTGACATATATCCTTGATTGAATGCATTTTATCTAAGGAAAAGTGCTGTTTTGAAGTGGAAAACCTTGTTACCACATATAAACTTCCCAAAGACTGCTTTAGTGAGGTGTTCCATATAATTATACTTTATTTATAGCCATTTCAAATTTTGAAGTGGAGAAAAGTTTATGGCGGCCATATTTAAGTAGTCTTTACAAAATTTAAGCCTACTACCAACCAGTCTTACAGTTAAGCCATTACTTAAGCCTAAGACTGGTCTTAACTTCTTTGTGAATACCGCTAAGTCTAAGACAAAGGTCTTAACACTTTTTCTGAGAAAGTTAAGACAAAAGTCTCAACTTTAAGCCTAAGCCCTGGCTAAGAACTTTCATGAATACGGGCCCTGAGCAACTACTAAAGCAACAAATTCCAGACTTGTTGATCATTAGAGCACAGACGTTTCTTCTTGGCAAGACCAAGGTCAACAATAAAATTAACCATTTTAACCAAAAGTGTGTTAGCAGTTTTGAAATTATGAAATTGTAAGGTATATCATTAATACAATATTGGATATTGTTACCTTTCAGCAAGTCAATATTTTCAAAATGATCACTTTTTTTCAGTTTCAACTGCTGCAAAATAAATTGAACAAAAACTCAAAGGGGTAAAAAAACCTTCAAGGAAGCCAAACTTAAAGTACATGCAATGTATTAAGATATCATTTTTATATCCCCAGACGAAATTCGGGGATATATTGGTTTCAGGTCCATTGCGCCTCCGCCGTCATAGAAATTTCCTTGTGTACGCGATAACTCCAAAATGGATCAGTATTTTTTTAAACTTGGTACACATGTTAAAGGTGCCCAAAGGAAGATCCCTATTTTAACGTGACCTTAAACTCCCAATTGAATATATCAAATTATTTACATTGTTGCTAAAAAAAGGATTATGTCCTCTTATATGTCGTATTTTAGCTTTTATGTACACAAACCAATATGTTAAACTTAGATGGGGACACTGTGAATCAGATTGTGTAAGAGTCAGTAATGGAGTGAAACAGGGAGGTATTTTATCACCTGTACTCTTCACAATTTATATTGACGAATTGCTGATCACTCTTCAGAGCAGCGGGTTAGGTTGTTATATTGGTAATCTTTTTATGGCTGCATTAGGCTATGCAGACGATGTCGTACTTATTACTCCAACTGTTAGTGCTTTAAAACAAATGTTGAAACTTTGTGATAAATTTGGTTCAGAATATAATCTACTATTTAATGCTGAGAAGTACCAGTTACTTCACTACCCAGTAAGAGGAGGGAAGCAAATAAATGGTATTTATCATAATAATATTTATATTAAGTGTGTAAAAGATTCATTACATCTTGGTCATATTATTGGTCTGAATGTGAAGACTAAGACTATTCAACATGCTGTGAACAGTTTTAATACATCACTAAATGGGATTTTAAATTATTTCAGCTTGGCTAATGTAACAGTGAAGTATAAATTGTTTAAAAGTTTTTGCATGCCGCTATATGGTTCTGTGCTGTGGGATCTAAGTTCAAATGACATATTAAAATTCTATTCTACATGGAAAAAAGGTTTGAGAAGGTTGTTTAATCTTCCTTATAGAACTCATTCAAGGTACTTACCCCTGTTAGGTAATGACTTACCAGTTAATCTTCAGTTGTTTTTAAGGTTCAACAAATTTATGTATAAACTACTTACAAGTGAGAATGCATGTGTTCAACTGGCAAGTAAACTTGCTTTGAATGGTAGCCAGTCCAGTGTTGGTAAAAGTGTGATGCATATATCTAAGCTATTACAGTGTCATTCAAGCTATATTTCATCATCCCCACATCAGTTTAAAATGTTAGTTAATGAGTATGCTTCTGCATTATGTAATGCAAAAGATTATATATCTTGTGGTAACTTAACTGATTTAATGTTCACTAAAGAATGTAACAACACAAGGTTTTCAGTGGGAGAACTTGATACTATTATTGAATTTTTATGCGTATCTTAATTTATTCTTCAACTAAATCTGTATATATGTATGTATATATATGTTGCAGTTATAGTGTTGATTTCTAATTTTTTTTTACTTTTTGTACTTACATATTGTACTATGTGTACGAATAATAAATAAATAAATCAATAATAAAGAAGTTATGGCCACCTTAAGGTCAAAAATTTGACTTTTGGCCACTTAGAGCCCTCTAGGTCACAAATTATGAGGCCCATCTGGCTAAAATTTTATCTGAGAACACATTAATATATTCGTAGTACATGTGCTGAAAATCAAGACTTTATGTTGAGGATAAAATTGTGCATGAAGCCCATAAAGACGGGGGATTTTTTGCTACATTTTTCACATATTTTGTCCTATAATTTAGAAGTGGTAATTCCGATGAGTCTCAAATTGCACTAGGTATAACTTTTATGTGTAATCCTTGTCTGTGAAAAAATTAAGGGCTGTAGGTTTAACTATAAGATCGACTTAAGGTCTCAAAATTGCCCACAGAGACCAATTTATGGATTTTTTTGCCACTTTCAAGCACTGTAGATTTCAAACTATGTCTCTTAGATAGATGAAATATCATGTTGCATTATATTAATATGTTCTTTTTCACATGTGCCACAAATCTAAGTCTTTAATAGAAATTTAACCTGTCTATGAGGACCATAAACACCTACCCAAGTGACCTTTTTTGACATTGTCCACATATTTGGCCCTATCATTTTGAAATAATAAGCCCAAAAAGTCTCAAACTGTATTAGATATAAGTTCTGTATGTAATGTTTGTGTGTGACAAATTTGAAGTCTGAAGCTGTAATTTAAGGTCACATTAAGGTTTTTAAAATGCCCACAGAGGCCCAATATTTTGCTTTTTGCCATTTTAAAGCCCTGTGGCTGTTAAACAGTGTAACTGATAGAGATGAAATCTGATCTAAGAATGTGTTATTATATTCTTTTTAAATGTGCCAGAAATCAAGGCTTTAAATACACATTTAACTTGTGTATGACAACCATAACCACCCATCCAAGTGACCCTTTTCTGACATTTTTGACAAATTTTGCCCTATAATTTGAAAATGGTATGCCCAAGAAGTCTCAAACTGTATTAATCTATGTGTAATATTTGTGTGTGACTAGTTAAGCATCCCTGAAAAGGGCGCTTAGTAATTTTCACTTCAGTGCCACCACCGCCACATTATGGTCTCTCTTGAATATCTCCCTTATTATTGGAAGCTTTTTAACCATATTTGGCAATTATATACCTTAGGTGTGGGAAATTTTTCCACATGCTTAAACTTGACCTTTGATCTTTATCAAGGTCACATGATCAAAAAATAATTTTTTCACACCCATGTTTATACTATAAAAAGCATGAGCTGATTAGATTTTGGGAGCGATCCGATGAAGATTGACTGATTTATGTATTGCATCTAGAGCCATAAAATGTATTGGGAAGTAGTAGGAAACCATATGTGGAGAGTCTAGAAAGCAAGTCAAATTGCCCCCGCCCCCTGTAGGGGTCAAACTGGGGTCATAAAATAGCCGCTTTTGACAGTTTGCCTTATATCTCCTTTATTATTGGTTTTAGAGCTTTAGAATGTGTTAAAAGGTAATGCAAAACCATATGTGAAGAGTCTAGATAGACGGTCAGATTTACCCCAGATTCCCCCCCCCCTCTTATGGGTCAAACTAGTGTCATAAAATAGCCAATTTTGTGTTTTTGCCTTATATCTACTTTATTCTTGCTTTTAGAGCTTTAGAATGTATCAAGAATTATTGGGAAACCTTATGTGAAGGGTCAGATTTACCCCCGGATCCCCCCTTATGGGTCAAACTGGGGTCATAATATAGCCGATTTTGTATTTTTTGCCTCATATGTCCTTTGGACTTTTGCTTTTAGAGCTTTAGAATATATTAACAGGTAGTTGGAATTCGTTGAGAGTCTAGGTAGCTGGTCAAATTAGCTCTCTGACCCCCTCTTATGAGTCAAACTGGGGTCACAAAACATCAATTTTTCTGTTTTTTCCTCATATCTTCTATGTTATTGGTTTTACAGCTTTACAATTTTTAAGAGGTAGTGGGAAACCATAATTATGTAGAGAGTCTTAATAGATGGATTGCAATTTCTACTTTAATATTTCAATAATAATCATGTCATTGTCTTTTCATGTTATTTTTCATGTTATTTTCATGTTGTTATTTTCATATCTTAGTGCAAAGGGTATAACTTTTGAAATGGCACTCTCGACTTATACATACTATTAAAGGAGGCACAATACATTCCTATTTTGTTGTCATCATCTAAAATTAAGATATGCATCAAATTATGCTTGTTTTATTGTAAAAACTGTGTCCAAATATTTACAAACTTATTTCAGTGCAGCAGTTTTTCCCATTTTCAGCTCATTATCACTTCTTCTGACTTCCATTCTTCCACAGTAAACTAATAACTCAGCAATGCAAACATATTCTTTACTATGTCCCTTATTTATACATAAAATCTACATATCACTGACACTTTCAACAGAACATAGATAAAGATAACATCTTTCTCGTTATATGAGCATTTCTTCATGCATATACCCAGTGGACTAATTCTCTGGGGACTCATCAAAGACTGGCAATTATATATCAATAGAAATGAGCATTATTCATAAGATATAAATAGGCTTGAGGGAACATTGACTTTTTATTTACTCATTGGGATAGATGTGTTCAGAGCATTGTGTCATAAACTTCTTGCTTTTCTAAAGGCTCAAATTTTACTATGCATTTTTCTAAAATGTAAATGGATATATGCATTTATAAAGCACTGTTACTCTTTAATTAAGTAGTTTTATGGTGTAACTTTCAACCTATTATAAGTAATGATGCTTTATGCATTCTGAGCCTGAGTGCATAAACTTCCGCACTATCTGCTTAACTTCTTAACTCACTTCTTCTCTCCGCGCTGGATGTTTTTATTTTCAAAAACCTGTTCTACTTTATATTGTATTCCATTTAACCTTTGGGGATGCTTTGTTTTTTGTTAGCAAAAACATTTTTCTAGTTTATATAAAACTCTTGGTATTATTCTGGACGGTATAATTTTTCTGTTGGACGTTCTTTATTCATATATTTGATTTTTTATTGCTCATAAGATTAACTGAGCTTTCTGGGACAAGTTTGTAAAATGGATAGACTGGACAAGTGATGATTTCTAAGTATTTTTATTACCTCTTTTATATATATTAGAGTGCATTATATTGACTTTATTTACATGCCTCATCTTCCTTTGTCTCATTAGGTAATGGAACCTCTCATCCCACCATCTCTTGACACTAAGTAAACAAAGTATAGATGTGAAATCAGATAACAATCAAATGAACTCTGCTGCCCAGTAGGTTGGTGATCTTCTCTAGCAGTCTCTTCAGTAAAAGTGTGTCATACTGTATATTTATTATATAATTAAATATGCTCTAGTAGAAATCAGAATTATACCATATCTTCTTCTGTACACAGATATATGGAAAAGCAACCATCCTCTTTGTTTAAATAGTGTGGTGGTAACATGGCATATGTAGCACTATCCCAGATAGCATTCCGCCGTCGGACCGACATTGGCCCAATGTCAGCACATCCGTCGGTCCGACGTTGGCTGCCGACGTTGGGCCAACGGCTTTTTGACCGTCGGGCCAACGTTGGCCCAACGTCGGCAAGCCAACGGTAAAAATATTTTTATATGTATAGCATCAGCCAATCAGATATGTCCACAAACAACTTTTTTAGTGCGAATTTATAATGAAAATAATATTTTTATGTCTAAAATTATTAAATGGTTGCTTAAAATTTTTGGGCTCACTGAAATATGATTTTTAGACATACCATAATGAATAATTTTTTTCTAAGTTTCCCCAAATCCCCTATTATTGCTCGCCGCCATCTTGAACAAAAATCCGCCGTTGGCCCAACGTCGGCCCAACGTCGGCAAAATATTGAGAAATCTTACTCGAGTAGTGGTTGGCAAGCCTACGTCGGCCCAACGTCGGCCCAACGTCGGCAAAATCTGCCGACCTTGCGACCAACAGCCAACGTCGGTCCGACGGCGGAATGCTATCTGGGATATACACTAAAACTTCATTTTGTTTGCAAGGAACTGAGAAGTGACATTGTCAGATTTTACTGTTTCTTCTTATTGTAAATGAAACTGGGAAATCAACTTTAATTTACTTTGTAAAAGGCTTGAAAGGATACACGTCAAATTATGAAAAAATTTTGTAAAAGTATCATTTTAATCTGTTGAAATCTAATCACATAATATTGCCTCTATCCACTAATATATTAAAACATAGAATCAGATAAATTGTGTGGACCTTTACCCACAAGGATTCTTGCCTGCAGGACTTTTGCTTACAAAAGACTTTACTCACAGCATTTTTACAGGGGAGGAACTTGGCACAAAATAATACGAAATAATATAAAAAAAAGTAACTTTTTAATGTTTTATTATAGGAATAAAAGACATATTCGAGTGCTTTATGATGGTTTTAAACTATCGAGCGGCTGAATATTAAAGCCATGAAGCCGAGAATTTGTCTTTTATTCCTATTCTAAAATGGTTATATTAATAATTTGGTCAAAATAAGTGGTAAATCTTACGCAAAAATCAAAACAAATCCAACGCCATGTTGGCTGTTCCATCAATACAACATACATAGTGATATCTATTGTAAAAATATAGGATATTTGTTACTCTATTTTCACAGAATCTGTAAAGAATATTGGGAGATTGTCACTGTAGATGCTTTCACTTTGTTGTAAGCTTTAAAATGATATATGCTATTTATTAAAATCAAGCAAAAAATAACAATTTTATGAATATTTTAACCGCGGGTCATTTGTTTACATTTGTACGCGAAGGGACGATGTACGAGATTTCAACAGCGTGCTTTATTGTAGAAATAACACACGACTAGTGTGGGGTTATGCAGGGTTTTACAACGAATAGCGATATTAGTAACACGAAGGCGAAGCCTGAGTGTTTCTAATGCGCTATGAGTTGTAAAACCCTGCATAACCCCACGCTAGGAGTGTGTTATTGCTATTCTAACATGACATTTTATATTTTATTCTGTTTTGATGAAGATTTATAATGCATATTTTTCGAAATTTGACTTTAAAAAAGTGAAGTGGGATTATCGCCCACCTATGTAAAACTAGCTGTGAGGTTATGCTCGGTTTTACCACTGAGATTGACCAATCAGAATCGCGGACACAAGCATGCCATGTTAGAATTACCGTTCTATATTCGCCGTTCAAGCATTGCGCAAAAGACGTGTCCAAGGTCACTGCGCAGCGTACCATTTTAGAATGAAGTATATGTGTACAATATCAAACATGTTAAAGGTCAACATCTTGTTATATTATTGAATTATAAGTATGTAATGGTTACAATTTAATAATATTCTCAATGAATGTCGGACTTTCTTGAAACCTTTATAGTATATGTGTATTCTTCACTGCAAAGGTTTTGGCCACCTCTGATATTTTTTGTTATTTCCATACTATGTAAATCTATCAGCACCAAATTAAATGCTAATGAAATGGAGTTATATACTTTATATAGTGCGACTTAGGAAGTACAATTAATATTTATCTCTTTCAACACTATATATCCTGAATAGTTATCTAGGGGGAGTATAATATATTGATTGATTGACTGATTGATTGATAACAAATGAAAGTGTCAATGTAGTAAAAAAATTTGTATTGTGGGTGGACATCTTACGCTGTAAAAATTGTGGGCAAAGTTCCTTGTGGGCAAAGGTCCTGTGGGTAGAGTTCTTGTGGGCAAAGTTCTTGTGGGCAAAGTTCCTGGATTCACATCTGTCGTTTGGGGATACGATTTTGCTTGCAAAATAAAAAATATTTTAAATTGAATTACTCAAGTAAGATGGGTCCCATGGGAGATACTCAGTCAAACATGTTGCATGAGTGATGACCTGTCTGGGGATATGTTGGTGCCGAGTTGGCCCAATCTAGTTTAGTTTATTTTTTTATTTGTAGGGTTTAACGTCTTCAATACTGTACAGGTCATATCACGATGGGTAGTTTTGTGGGCAAAGAAAACTAGTACATACAGTCGGTCATAGTTCTGTAATGTAAACTGCTGGCCATCTGTAAGCAAGAACCAACTTTCACACATAAGGTCTGGAGTTTGAACATCCAACCTCAGAGGTGGGAGGTGAGTGTGTTATCACTGTGCCACCATGGCTCCTGTTTTTAGTTTAACATGTACCATATGGCATGATGTCAAGCGGATCTCGTGAAAAAGAATTTTTTTATGAGCAAGGAAGACCTTGTGACTACCACATGACCTCTTGTTGACCACTTATTATGTCTTACACTGTGTCTGAGTGGGTAACACACTCGCCTAGGAACACAGAGGACGTAGGTTCAATCCCAGGTACAGGTAGATACATAGTGGCTTGGATGACCACTTAAAATGGCAGTCCTCTGTCATTGGGTCTTATCCCCAGTGATAGACTAAAAAGCCTCAAGAACGTTGATAAATGGTCATCCTTGAGCCTCTGTCTTTCAGTTAGGCGGATCTAAATTGAGAGTTGGGCCATACAGTTTTCTGAGTCCTGTAGTACATGGAGATATTGCACTGAGTATAAATACAATATTTTCTCCAAGATGTGGACAATATCCAATATACAGCAACTCCACTCTCTTGGGTATTATTTTCATGACTGTTTGTACGTTTTTCTGTCTGTTCATTGGGAAGCAGAATTACCTAAATACTACTGATCGAATCTTCCTGAAAAATATCAGTCTTGATCAAATATAGATTCCATTAAATTCTGAGAGCGATCTGAATAAAAATGGATTTTCCCATTTATTTATTATTATGTACCGGAGGAGCTATGCAGTCTCCCAATACTCTTGTTTGCACTTATTTTGTTCAGACCTGCGTCGAAGCACAAGTTATGAGTTTAATTTTTTTTTAAATGTTATGCCAGGCAAACTTACCTTTCACTTTGAAAGGCTGAGAATGCAATCTCAGCAATTATAAACAGGTGACTCAAATATTAGACAGCCTAATCAACTTTTATAGTGCTTAATCTTCCCTGAAAAGCAGACTCTAAAAGTTACAAGAGTCAGAATGAACTAAATGACCTTGTAGTCAAAACCATGTTTAAAAACCTTAGCGAGTAGCAAGTAGTTATGGCAAATCATTTTGGTCATGATTTAAGTTGTTGACGATCTATCTTTGTAATGCTATGGTTTCTCTTTATGGTGCTAGAACTTATACTTGTAGTGTTATTATTTATTATGTTTAGAGTTCTGTAAACACAGAGCTACATAATCTTCTCTAAAGAGATGATTAGTTGTAGGAGTGTCCGCTCACAACAGCACAGGAGTTACTGGAATATATTGGTATGGATAATCTTTTCAAATCATAACAGTCAGATGCAGGTTTTTGTCTGAATCACTTATTATTTCATTGGTCACAAAGTGATTTGTCACTCTTCCTCAGAATTTAAAAATCAGGGGATGTATTCTCAAAAGGACAATGTTAATTAATGCTGTTGTCCCTTTAAAAGTTCTCTCTACCACTTTTTCCACGTCGTAGGTGTAAACTTTTGTGTAAAAATAAACAGTTAAAATGGACGAGTTTATTTATGATTATATTTACCACTCACAGTAACTTATGTACCCTGTATTGGGAGCCTGTGGATCAATGCAGTTTTTAGGTGATGTGAAAAACCAAAGAGGATCCAGTGACCACCCTGCAGAGTGGATTCTGAACATGTTGTAGTCTCCTGAACTTGAAGTGTGTGAGGGAGGTACAGAGTGAATATCACTAATACAATCAGGTATTTACTTGAACATTTGCTAGGACAGATGTCTTGAGGTGAAACAGTTGTAAATTCTATACAGATCTTTGATTTTGATTTGACTTGACTTCGTGACTTGGGTTAGATTATTAGAGAGAGAACAAAATTGGATCAGAACAAAATGCCACTGGGTTTCCAAGAATATCACTTGCAAACAAAGGCTCGAGTTTTTACAGTACAGGGGGAGACGGCCGTACGGACAAAATATTTAAAATATACGTTAGCAACGGTAGACAAACGTAATTTATAAACTTTATATACGGTTTACTTTGGAGAAGAATTCTTCAGTTGTTAATATATATAATATAAATATTTGTTACTTCTATTCCAATGCTTATAAAAGTACTGAATATATACAAAGAAATGAACAGTACCTTTCTGCTGCAGGGACAGTCCAACGGACATAAACAAAGTCACATGATTATTCTCTAAATATAGAGAGTAGAGCATGAATTATTTCAAGTTAATAAAGTAGACACCAACTTTCCCTGCTGTATGTGATTCAGATGCAGGAAAACACATCATCAAATAAATGAATACATTTGAAGGTTACTATATGTATTTATTGAAGGATATTAAATAATCTTCACAATAATTGATAATGAAATACAGTTAGCATGAATTCAATTCAGATATTTTTTTTTTGCAAATATATAATCAGTGCAATGGAGTAGCAGCAAAAAAAGTATTTATGCAGACCTATAAAAAGTTAATATCTACATGTTTAATATGAAGACAGATTCAGTCAATCCCAAATTTTAGTGAAGCTGTCACCCATAAATCATATAACACACAGGATATACACCACCTGTACCAATAAGTGTTTTTGTGAACATATATACAGAGTAAAATGTTTGTTATCAATATTAAATATTTAATACATCCATGTAACAGAGATCAATGAAAGGTAGGTTTACATGAAGTATGAAGTTTAGGTAAACTCCAGATTACATCCGTTGACATCAGACTTAACTAATACAGGGAAATATGACAGAAAAAGTGATGTCAGCTAAAATTAAATTCTTTCAATTTTCAATTTCACACCTCGAACAAAACCAGGGTTGGTTTTTAATTTGGCATAGTTTAAAATTTTTGAAATTTTGGCTGGGTAAGCAATCTGTATGGTAAAACTTGAAACAGTTCTCACATTGGCAGTAACCATGTTCACCTTCAATCATACATGTTTCACAGATTTTTAGCTTGGGGCAGGTGGGACAACGAAATAGATTACTTTTATCAAAGCAAGATAAGTCAGCATCAGTTTGTTGCTCTGAAGAAAGACAATGGCGATGCCACCATCTGGTACAGATGTCACATCCGTACCAGATGATGCCATTGTCATTGTCATCTGCTTCTTCTCCCACATTGCATCCTGGGCAAACAATGGTGATGGAATGAGGTTCTTCCCCACTATGCATACTTGCATAATTTACTTTGAAGAAATCTGTTCTTGATGATCGGCGAACTGAAACAAAAGTTAAATATAACTGAGTATGTACTGACATGCTTCATTGTTATTTTATTCTTTTTTTTCTTGGTTTTGTTTATTTATACACGGTATGTTGTTGGTAGGGTATCATACAAATAATCTGAAACATATGAGCAGAAAAAGATGATGGCTGATCAGTAGAATTAGCTAGAGGTGTTGGCAAAGAACAAAGCTGTCATTATGTGAAGCTCAAGTCAGCTGATTCCTTGATATATCTGAAATACTCATTGTACGACAAAGTATTTTATGAACTTTGAGTAATGGACATGCTTTACCCTGATCAGTTGTTGACTTCTTGCACTTTCCTTTCCCTTTACTCTTTCTTTTGTGTGATTGATGAGGACAACGTTTTTTTGGACCTGGAAGGAGTGGGAGGCACAAATCATCAGGGACTGAAAAGATTGTTTTTTGTTAATAAATTGCAACAGGTTACCTGTGACATATTATCTTACATGTTTCAAACACCAAAAATAACAGATCATAATGCATGGATCATTGCACATAAAAAGGCTAAAATTAAGTGATGTGCATATTTATTTATTTGGGTTTTAACATAGCTTTCAACACTGTATAGGTCATATCAGACTTGGAAGTTTTATGTGCGGTGGAAACCAGTACATATATTTGGTCAAGTTGCTGTACTGTAAACTGCTGAAATTCAGTAAAAAACTACCATCTTACACACATAGGGTTCACGTTTGTGACACAAAAATCATTATCAATATAAACTAAGATAATGAAGGGACATTGTGAAGATGTATAATTCACCATGGCACTAGTTTTTTCATACTTCTGAAATTTAAAGGTAAAAGCAAACATTAAAAACCATCAGAGATCCTTATTTTAATTTGCATTATGCTACACACCTTCTTTGACAGTAGCATTATCTATACAAACAATGTTGACAGAACTTTGTGCATCAGTGGCCTCGTCATGTTGCAAATTAGCAGTAGGGGCCTGGTTACAACTGGTACTCTTGTTTCTGTTGCCATAAGGGACCTGTTTCCTTCTTTTATCTAAGAAGGTTTCATCTGTTGATCAAACATTGAAATCTATGTTATATTTGGCATCGACAATATTATCTCGGGACGAGAGGATTATTTCTTTATCTTATGCTGTTTCTTTTGTTTACATTATTAAAAAAATAGATGTGCCAAAAAAATTACAATTGTTGCTGATTAAGATAACTTATGTATTTCATAGTACCGTCTGATTTTGATATAAAGTACTTGTATTAAAATTTTTTTATTAAATGTACCAATTTGTTAAGAATACTTTTTATGCAATATCTTTACTATCTGTATGGCTGAATACCATTATCATTTATAGTACCTGTGGTACATTGGCTTGTGGACCAAACAGATTCTTTTCGCAAGCTGCATGTATTTTCTGATGATGTACTGGGCATACATATTTTGTATAAAATTGGGTCTACCAGACCCATCTTCACCAGGACATTTTCAGATGCTGCAAATGTTTTAAAGCAAATGTCACAAGGATCAGACAGTCCACATTTTGGACACCTATAGGTGGGGTCTGTCGGTTTGTCTAAGATATCAAAAGCAACTTCAGGAGCAGCATGTTGGGAAGATTTGGTGCAGAAAGAATTCCAGTCTACCCTCTCAGAATCCAGTGGGTAAATACCTAAATAAGACATTACTTTGTAACTAATGGGTTTGATAAACAAGGATAAAAGTAACATGTTTTAAGTTGAACTATTCAGCTATAGTCACATCAGGAAAAGCCATCAGTTAATACCACATAGTTTCATGTCCAGGATTTAAACCCCACAATCACAGATGAAAAGCCTTGTAAATAAAAATAAACTTGTTAATCACTCAGTCACTGGTTAATCACTCAGTCATTGGTTAAAATTAATTACTTTTTTGCCCTTAAATTACTGTATAAGTCAAATTTATAGATACAATAAAGAGCACTGTCACCAGAAACTGGTAATATAACATTTATAACCTGCATTTCACAGTCTTGCAAAGAATCACTAAAGTATTACAAATATCCTGTGATTATGTTTTTATAAAATTTTATGAAAAGAAAGCAACTTTTGTGAAGAGCATGCACATAACTATGAGAAGTAGTTGCAGTGAAGGGATGTCATGTATTTCAAACATGGTCTATAACAAATTTTTGAACAATGACAAGAGCTAAATTAACATACAACCAGTAGCGTAAAAATTAACATAAGAGAAAAACAAACAAATCGTCCAAGGAAACTCAAAAAAATCTAAGAAGTAAACCCTTTGAGTGTCAAATCTTAATTTGCAAGCAAACATAAAAGAAATATAAGGAAAACGCTTGTCCCCTTATGTCACTTGTAATACCTGTTCTCAGAAATGATGTCTTTATGACATGAACAGACCATGCTTTATCCATCGCATACTTCAGAATATGTGGAAATTTGCTTGTGTTTGTTAGAATATTACCATTTACATATTTTAATGTAAGAGCGGTTTGGGCAAAAGTCTCTTTTAGAGGACCAAAAATTTGATCTAGAGGCTGCAGAATGTGGGATGATTTGGAAGGCAAGGTGACTACTTCAACATTATGTTGTACTGCTAATTCAAAGAAGGGGAGAGAAACATGTGTGCTATGTGCATCCATTATCAAGAGAGACTTTTCATCTTTGGGCTTTTCTTTCAAAAATATAAGGTTAAACCAGTCAATAAATATCTCAGAATTTATAAATCCTGAATTTGTGCTTCGATACAGCCAACCCCTTGGTTCCTCACCCTGGAGGGATCTAGGTACTCTCTTACTGAAAATGATCAATGGGGACATATTTTGCCCTGCTGCAGAAATACAATGCACAGATGTGACATGATCATTTGTGAATATATCTCTGGTCATTGGCTTAGAGCCAGAGGGGGCAATGACTGGAGCTTGGATATCTGTTTGTTTTGAAAATCCTGTTTCATCTATGTTGTATATAACAGAGGGGCTGTAGGTACCAATTTTGGTTGACAAAACTTGGAAAAATGACAGGATTTGCTCCTTAGAAATCAGCCTGCCACTGGAAATTTGCCTCGGTTTTTTTGATTTAAGATTGTACTTTCTCATGAACCGTTGACACCACTTTTTGGATGGCACAACTTGGAGATTCCATATGGTTGATTTTTTGGCCAATATGTCCTTCACTATACATTTGAGAACTTTTCTGGTGACTGGCAAAGCCTGATTGGCCATCCACTTCAAATAATTAGCAACTGACACCTCCTCAGTGTCGGAGAGAAGTCGGTTGTGATTTAGCTTTGTATGCTTATATTTTTGATTTTTGTAATCACATATGGTGCTTTTGGGAATGCCAAATTTTTGGGATGCCTTTCGCAGTGACATCTTCTTGGTCTGGATGGCTGCTAATGCCCTCTCCAGGAGCTGCTTATCTGGGTTTTTTCTCTGGATATTTTAAGTAACATTCAGTTATTTTTACAGTTGGAATTTTAATTCAGACCTGACATTTTTCTTAAATTTTAACATGATTTGTTTACTCTTTATGTCTTGTGTTACATGTTACAGTAAACATTTTTGGAAATAAACATGAACACATGTATTTATCTTTAGTGAAGGAAAACATTCCAGAGTCCATAGCTGAATAAATACTTTAATCTAAATTGAAAGTATGAAATGTGTAAGTTTATAAATTTCTTCTAAATATTTCTGAAAGTTTCTACTTGTTCTCATATTCATAAAATATTTCATCTTAATATTTAAATGTAACAAGTCTAAGGATAGTTTCATAGAAGTAAAATAAAATATATACAACTTGTATTCTAAAGAACAACATGAATTAGAATATTATTACTGAATCCAAAAAAATAATATCTATGTAAAAAATCAATCTTTGTAACTTTTGATATCTTAAAACATGTCTGCATAGGATTAATCTATGCATTATATCTTATTTGCTACAATATGCATAATATATAAGATTTTCCATTTCTGTCACGAAAATTCCATCACTCTCTATGGTTTACAAACCCCTAATTTTGATTTGTTCCAGAAATTATTCTTATGAAATAATAAGCCACTCCCTGAATTTCGTCATTTATACGGTATTTATAAACAACAGCAGACGATAGAACTGTCACTTTTAAGAATACAAAATACCAAATTTCTGGTTACAATTTAAATATTACTTTTGAATAGAATTAATCTATGTATTGCATCTTACCTTCGCTGCATTATTCATCTTTATTTGAGTTTGCATAAAGTCATAAAATCCAATAGTAACTACACACAAAAGTTTTGACAAATAATCAATAAGTTATGATGATGACATCATCACCAGATCCTGTGACCAAAAAAGGACTTCCCCTGGGAAAACCCAAACCAGCATTCCAAAAAAAAGACAATTGTGTAGTACAGTAAAGATATGCATTTTTATTGAATATAATTGCTGAAATGAAACTAAAAACACACGGGATGAACATATAACCTAACAGGTATGTGCTTACATATATTTATCAATACTTTCAGCAGGGTTTTATTACTATTCTTCAGATTTACGTTTGTGTCCGTTACGACTGTCCTGTCCGTACGACCGCCCCCCCTGTAGTTTTTGCGACAAACTAAATGAGTTCGGTTTAATTATCATGACTGTTAAAAATGCAGGTTCAGGTGGGTGGGCAACTGAATCTACCATTTGCACTGAGTAACGTTTTAGTGGCCCCCTGATAAGAATACATCACTTGCCAGAAATGTTTACACTCATTATGTGATTTAGAACAGTTGTCCATAATCGTAGAAGCTGTATTTTCCAAATATGGGCATTTCAGAGCAACATTCTACACTGGGGATGGGCCAATTTAACAAGTAGGACAGAAATGTAGATTCAAGCCAGATCCTGTGTCACTGTGTAATTGCTGTTTTTGTAAAGATTTCACAATGTTTTCCTGAAATCATAAAGTACTTTTCTTAGACCAAAAATGTAAAGGAAAGTGAAAATAGGTGTTCATGGGCCGATTTCACAAAGGGACTTAAGTCCAGACTTAGACTTAACACTTCGGTCTTAAATTTTGTCAACAGAATGGTAAGTCAATGGTCTTAGACTTAGCGGATTTCACAAAGCAGCTAAGTCCATGAAATTGCTAAATCAGTGGACTTAATTTAAAGTCTGGTAGGCTTAAATTTTGTAAAGAGGGCTTAAATATGGTTGCCATAAACTTTTTTTCACTTCAGAAATTGAAATGGCTGTAAATAAACAATAGTCGTACAGAACACCTCATTTTATATGTCGTAACAAGGTTTTTCATTTCAAAACAACACTTATCCTCAGACAAAATGCATCAAATGAGGGATATACGTTACCAATAGTATATTTTAAATAGATACAAACGTTGCATGACACAGAAAAACAGCTTATTTGATCAGCTTGGACTTAGCTAAGTCACCCTTTGTGAAATCCATTTAAGTCCCAGACCTAGCTAAGAAAAAAGTGTTAGATTAAAATCCCTGACTTAGCAAAAAACTTGGCTAAGTCTAAGACCCTTTGTGAAATCGGGCCCAATATTATAAATACATTGTGTTACATCTGAATGCCAGTAATAACTGTTTGCAAAATAACTAAAAATGCGAAACAGATTTTGATGAATCTTTCACGACATTTCAACAATGACACAAGGAATAGATAAACAGATTTTGATGGTGGTCTGGGGCCAATTCCACAAAGGGACTTAGACTAAGCCAAGTTTTTGGCTATGTCAGGGACTTAAATCTAAGACTTTGGTCTTAGCTAGGTCTGGGACTTAAATGGATTTCACAAAAGGTGATTTAGCTAAATCCAAGCTTATCAAATAACCACAGTGGTTTTCTGTGTCATGTGACCTTTTATATCTTTTATTAGATGCATTTTATCTTAGGATAAGGGCTGTTTTGAAATAGAAAACTTTGTTATATCATATAAACTTTCCAAAGACTACTTCAGTAAGGTGTTCTGTATAATTATACTTTATTTGCAGCCATTTCAAATTCTAAAGTGGAGAAAAGTTTATGGCGGCCATATTTAAGTCCTCTTTCCAAAATTTAAGCCCACTACCTCCCAGACTTAAATATGAGTCCACTGACCACAAGACCACAGACTTAACATTCTATTGACAAAATTTAAGACCAAAGTCTTAAATTTAAGTCTAAATCTGGACTTAAGTCCTTTTGTGAAATCGGCACTGGGCTTAAGTCCCTTTATGAAATCGGCCCATGGATCACCATCTAGATCCAGGGTTTTCTAAAAAAAATTTTATCGTTGTACTCATAAGCAAAATTGCAGATGCTGGGCCTTGGCAGATGTATAAGTTCTCCAAGTGCTCTTGTTGTACATGTATTACTATTTTGGGATGCTAAACAATGTTTCATATGAATAAACAGTTTTAGAGTTACAAAACATTGTCACATTTAATAAAATGAATAAACTTTAACGACACTGAATTGAATTTTATCGTTCGCAAGTCTCTTTCGCCAATACTGTGGATGTAGTCTATTCCTTAGTGATTTTGAATCATAAGAGAATTGTCCATTGACAACATCATGTCTTGTCCCCGTTGAGGTGTATATGTTACAGTGAATTTGTGTAATCAGGGAATTCGCGAATTCCCTGAATGTTTTTAGGGAATTCGCGAAATCCCTAAATGGACCAGAGAATTCGCGAATTCTCTAAAATGTCTAGGGAATTCGCGAAATCCCTAAAACTTTAGTAAATTTTATCACAAATTCACTGAATGTTATTTTAGGGAATTTGTGAAATTACATTTATGGGGCACTAGTCCATTACTGTGCATTTCATTTCAGGTTTTGTATAAGCTAATGGGATTTTACAACAAAACTTCTAGTTTTAAAATGATTTTGTGTGTCATGCACAGTAATCCTGATTGTCTTCTTAACTGATTAATTTAAAGAAACTTATAAAGTGATGTTTTTGAAAGTATTTCATTTGTTTTAATTAGTTTAGGTTTCATATGGACTATAGACTAATATGATTTTCTAACTGATCCTTTTATACAAAATATAAATGGTATACAAAAAATTCATACCACAAAAATAATTAATTTTTATTCAAGTCTAAATTTGAATCTTTTCAATTGTTTGTGTTTAAAATTTAACTGTAATTAAAAAGTATATTTAATAGTAGTATATCTTGCTTGAAGATACAAGTATTTCTATTTAACTTAAGTTCTACTAATATAGTTACTTTTTACACTTTGAATTAATGTATCAAAACATATTATACAAATAGAACAAATACTAAATCTATCAATACTTGAAACACTCTAATTGCTATTTCTGTTCTTCCATGTCCTAAAACTTACTAAGTGCAATCTTCATTTATTCACAATAGAGAGAGGAAGAATAATGTATGTCTTTGGTTTTTAGGTTAAAAGAGATTCAATCTCAATTACAATTGGCAGGAAATGTACAGAGAATAGATACGTTCAAAATGGTGCACTCCATGTCAGTTCAGATCAGACTGATCAATGGAAACTGAAAAGTACTGACTTTATTGGAGATCAAAGACACCAATGGAAGGGCATGTAATCCCAAGTAGTTTAAGGTTTAGACAGATTAAAGGTTTTGTTCAGACCTTTAAAGATACAATGAGTAATAGTCATTCAATAAATGTTAGCAATTTTAGTAATCTTCCATCCAAGAAATAATTAACTTTCATTTTTAATCTAAGTTTTTATCTGTAAATAAATCTCCCCCCTATCATAGTATTTTATGGTGTTATAACTATGGTCTCACAGAAGCAAAATAACGAATTATGTGCATTAACTTTTTCTGTTTAAAAACGTTTTGTTCAGACCTTTGAAGAGACAATGAGTAATAGCCATTCAATAAATGTTATCATTCTTAAGTAATCTTCTAATCTTCATTTTTAATCTAAGTTTTTATCTGTAAACAAATCTGACCCCTATCATATTATTTTATGGTGTTATAACTATGGTCCTACAGAAGCATAACAAATTATGTGCTTTAATTTTTATATTTAATAAATGTTGGTAAATTAAAATATATTCAGGGATTTCATGAAATCCCTAGCTAAAATTTCAGGACTTCGTGAATTCCCTGATTACACAAATTCACTGTAACATATACATCCTGATAGATTTTAAGCATTTTATGATCACTGGGCTCAGCCCTGTTGCATTGAAAATGTTCTGCACATCATGGAAGCTATTTCAGTACTTTTGTGCCATTTGGAAGAGTCTTTGGAGTGTTTTCATATGTTGCTATCTACGGCTATGAATTTGTTTGGAGACAATTGTGAACACACTGAGATTCAACCTTAATACATTTCAACTGTTCTTCAGGTACCATGGCAACTGCTTCAGTGTGTTCTGTGCCATTTGGAAGAGTCATCAGAGTGTTGTTGTCACTGGAAGATATAAACTTGTGTGAAAGCCTGCGTCTGAAGAGGAAAGTTGCCAGCACCACCAGAGTGAAGATACAGAGAACTGTAATGGTACAGATGATAAGGAACAGTGTGAGACTAGAAGTAGCATGTTCATCAGGTTCTGTGGAAGATACACCGACTGTTGTAAGGTACTGAGTTGTGGAAGGTTTCAGGGCTGATGTGGTTACTTGTAGGTAATCTAAAATGATAGAATGTAGTCACAGTGTAAGTACTCAGGCAATGTGTTGGCTTTCCATTAACTGAAGTGCCACGGTGGAGCAGTGGCAATACACTTGCAGGTCTGGGGTCGATGGTTCAAACCCTGGACCTTATGTGGGAAAGTTGGTAGTTTCTAACAGATGTTCGGCAGTTAATGTATATAACCTTAACCAACTGTATGTACAGGTTTCCTCTGCTCACAAATCTACCCATAATGATATGACCTGTAGTGTAGTAGTAATGCAATCCATTAACTGAAACCTAAGATAAGTTTTCAAAACTTTAAGCTTATAAGATATAATATAGATCAAGTCAAACATAAGTAGAACCTATTCTGAAGTTGTATCAGCAACAAACGTTGTATTTTTGCTGATTGAAATGCAAGTTTGACAAAATGGAAACCAAACTCTGCTTTGGCCAGACTTACAGTTACGGTTAAGACTTTTGTTTTTAATTCTGGCTAAGTCTATGGTCTTAGGCTTAGAGGGTTCACAAAGCTGCTAAGTCTGAGTTTTGACTAAGTCTCAGTTTTGACAGTGGCCTTAACTTTTGTAAAGAAGGACTTATGGTTGCCATAAAATTTTGTCCACTTCAAAGGTTTAAATGGCTGTAAATAACCTATCAATACATAGAACACCTCCCTAAAGTATTATTTGAGAAGTTTTTAATTGGAACAAGGTTTTCCATTTCAAAAGACCATTTTTCATCAGACACAATGAGTCAAACAAAGAATATAGTCACTCATAGTATATTTTGAATATAAGTAAAAGGTCACATGACACAAGAAAACCACTGCGGTTATTTAATAAGCTTGGACGTAGCTTTGTCGCCCTTTGAGAAATCCATTTAAGTCCCAGACTTTGCTAAGACAAGAGGCTCAGATTTAAGTCTCTGACTTAGCCTAAGTCCCAGCTAATTCTAAGACCTTTTGTGAAACCGGCCCCTAGGGTAACAGAAACTACCACAAATGCGAGGAATTCCGAGAATAAACGATAGATTGTTACATCAGTTCTTGTGTGGAGTTTTAAAATTTGCCAAAATAGCCAATGTTTGATTAAATTATATGAAACGACATTGGGATAATTTTTTTTAACTGATGAGCATAGGAGACTCCCTTTGATTGCGCTGCTGACCTTCACAAATGAAAAGATGGATGGGACAATTACAGGAAGACAAACAAGAAAAATTCATTGCTTGAGCTTATGACTTTTTTAAGCTTATATGTGTAAGATAATTGACTAAAATACTGAAACAATTGTAATAATCCAAGTATTAAGTTAATCTAAAATTTTTGTAAAAATTTAATATTGTATAAACATAGCATAAATACAACTACACAGTCGACCAGTCATTATTTACTTTTGTGCTTAGATAGCTCACAAATTACCTGGTAAAGTGAAGACTTTTACCAAATTGTAATAATCCAAGTATTAAGTTAATCTAAAATTTTTGTAAAAATTTAATATTGTATAAACAACATAGCATAAATACAACTACACAGTCGACCAGTCATTATTTACTTTTGTGCTTAGATAGCTCACAAATTACCTGGTAAAGTAAAGACTTTTACCAAATAGTGATTACTTTGGTATCTGTTGGAATTAGCTTATACTGCATGATACTATAATCGCCATTATAAATATATATATATAAAGCTGGCCAGGCCTCCACTTACCAGGGCATTTGGCGTGACATTCAGCCATGTCTAATGTTCCTCCTTTGCAGATATATACACAGGGTTGACAGTAATGTATGACACTGTCACAGTAAGCACCTTGTGGACATACAGCTTTATTGTGTTTGCAGTAGATGTACTCCATTTTAAAATGCACAGCTAATAACTAAACTTTAACATTTACAATAACATTGGTAGAGGTTTTACTTTGTTAAATGCCAAGAAATTATTTATTATCCAAAAGGTTTACAACGCGAATTGGAATTGATCAAACTTTTATAGATGTGCGGCTTATTTGCAAACATAGATCTTACGTAAATAGTGGGAAAACCTTTTAAAAGTTTAGTTAAAAACTCCCCAAATTATATGTAATGTGTATTTATGTCACATGTAATTTTTGACAAAAGGGAGCACTGATGTAACATGAATTGTTTACCTTCACTTTTTATGTTAATTCCACGAGAGTACTTAAGTGGAACATTGTAAAATATTTTATTATATTACAATTTCTATTTTTAAAATATGTGTGCTTTCCCTCAGTCAGACCTTATCATGTTAAGCGAAATGGGTAATTTACTTTTGAACTGCCAAAAAAGTGAACAAACAGAAGCACTTCCTTATTTGCCTTCTTACATCATATATATGTTTATTTTACTTTTTTACTTTTAATTTTTTAAAATCCCTCGTGATGTGATTGTGGATTTTCCATGTTCATATTTATAGACTTTGTATTTAAACGTTGTTTTATAACATATAATTAAATGTTATTTTACGTCTGAGTTCACAATTCTCTGGTAGGAATGTTGCCAATGCCATTCTGAGGGTTTGAAATACTGTATAAGTGGTTATTTTCGCGTGGAATTAATTTTCGCTATATTCGCGAGTGACTACAAATCGCGAAAATAACTTCTAGCCAATATTTATATTCAGTAGAACCAGTCTACAGTAGCGTGAGCGATAATACAAGATTACAGTATTGGTGAAAACATACAAACATCACTGGATGAACATGTCCACATTTTCTTATGCTGTCAAAAAGGAAATCCACAGCTCACATCTTTATTTCCAGTCATTTCTGTATATGTTACAGGCAATCTGTGTAACCAGGCATTACGCATAATGACTGAACATAGTTTTTCAATCATGTTTGATGATTATCATGAATTATTTTGAAAATATATAATTTTAACCTTGCTTGATGTATACTTAGAGAATATATTTTATGTCCATTCATGAACAACAATAATAAAAATGGTATTTTGCTTAAAAATATCTATTTTCAAATTTTTATTGAAATGGTTTTGTTATCACTTAGCAAACAAAGTATAGAGAAAACATGATAATACATACAAATACAAAATAATGTTAAAAGTAACATTTCAAAGAAGTGGCACAATTGACCAAGACATGTACAGTATATTCTGTTACCATCAACAGAGTTAATATCAACTCAGCAGTGAAACCTTACATGACTGCTAAAATATGAAAACAGGAAATCTGCCTTCACATTTACACATTATACTTCTTTAAAACTGGCAGCTTATTTCAGCTCCTAAATCCTTGTAGTATGCTTCTGCTTGGTAGCAGAACTTTCTTATCGGCTTCACATTCCTTGAATTGGTCAGTTTTAAAATTCTCTTCAAAAGTCTTGCTGAGTAATGTATCGCTAATCTATCTTGTCAAGAAATGGTATCAGTTATTTAAAGCTCAGTCGAAGCCAGGACCTGGGTTCAAGCCCAGGAGGAAAGTTTGGTATAACAGGCATAGCCAAGATATACATGGATTGCACAAGCTGTGCAAAAGTTACCTTTGGTTGTGTTTTGACAGTGACACAGATGATAGGTAAATAATACACAGAAGTTGGGCCAGAGCCTTTTATTTTACAGACAAACAACATATGCCAGTAAATACTAAAAGTTAAAAGGTTAATCTACACATGTACGACATAAAAGGCCCAAACCCAACTAGTTGGATAGTAGTTGTTGGAAAGTAGAAGCTACTGTTGAAGCAGCTTTGGGAGTGTGTTTTAAGTAGCAATTAATGGCTGATGAGGACCACCCCCCATGGGCCTTTAGGTTTTGCAGTGGGACATTGTGATCTGCAGCCCAGGAAACCCCGGATCTTCTGAATGAGTGGAAGCCATAATGGGTGGAGTTCAACCCCAGGGATGAGAGGAGACGAGACAGACAGGAACTGGCCATGGGGGAGGTGAGGACAGACAAGCCTGAGGGTTTTGGGAGGAGGAAAAGGGGGAAGGACTTGGGAGCATGACAAGAGGTGAGGAGCTTTTTAATGGCTGTGACAGGGCACAGGGGGGATGTTTAATGAGGGGAATTTGAATGACTTGATGTTTGGAAGAGGACTGCATGGCTTTAGCCCACTTAAGAATAACATGGGCCCCAGGAGGGCCAAAAATGACGTCACCTCTGAGAAAATGACGTGTGGGGTCAAATGATTTTGCAGCGACAGGGGCAATGTTTGACAGCCTGAGGAAAGCGAAAAACGTTAAAAGGAAGGCAGCTTTGTAGACTTGGCCGTATGCAATGGTATCACAAGCTTGGACTAGTTTCAGGAGGGTGGGGATGGTAATGATGGCTTTGAACTTTGGTACGTATGAAGAATTCATGGACACTGATTTAATGAACAAATGTACTTTCCTGTGAACAATCTGGGCAGTGTCAATGTCCAATAACTTGAAATAATGACTAAAGACTGATAGATAGCTAGACAACGTATGAGCTTTGCTGCCATTTTGCACTAAGAATTCTAAAAATGCCAGGATAGTGTCCACCTGATCCAATGATAGCTGATGCCACATGACAAAAGCCAAATACAACTTAAACTTTGACAAGTAATTTTTGGCAGTTCTTGGCCTGAGAGCTGTGTCTATTCGTGCATATGCTTGTGATGTGAGGAGATGAACAGCTGCACCTGAAATTAAGAACATTTGATTGAACTATATCATCATGTTAGGGTAAAACATTGTGCCATTTACTTGCCACCACTTGAAATTAATGAACTGATCTTTTGCATGTTTAAAGTTTTCTACAGATTCAAAAATTCTTGACAGTAAATCAGCATTATGATTGCTCTGACCTGCAATGTGTACAAACTTAAGGGTAATATCATAGCTGGCTGCTAACAACCATACTGATCTAGCAATTTCCTGCATAAACTCTGATACAACCTTTTTCTAGGGAGTACATTGCAGCTTTATTGTCAATGTGAATACAAACAGATTTGTGACGCCATGCATCACAAAAAACTCTCAAAGCAATTAGGACGTTCAGCATCTCCAACTGTGTGATGTTGAGATGCCAGGTGGCTGCCAGATGACGGGAGACAGCATATGCGTTGTCATTCCAGATTGCACCCATTCCTGTCAAGCAAGCGTCAACGAAGACGTCATATTCTGTTTTTCCTTGTGAGAACATGATTTTCCCATTGAACCGTAGTAGGAACTGTGTGAACCATGCGAGATCCTTCCTCATGTCGTCGCACACTTTGACACGCGTCGTAGTCTGACGCAGTTTATTGAGTAGCCTGTTAACGAACGTCCAAGCGGGGATGACGCAACGGTGCAGGTACAAAAGCTTGCCCAGCAAGCTCTGAAGTTGTTTTTTGGTGATGTGAGAACAAGTCCTGTAGTGATTACACAAATCCAGAATTTCCAGACATTTGCTCTGTGGAATGGAAACCTGACTGGCGTCGACGTCCACAATGACGCCCATGCACGTCAAGGATCTGGAAGGTGGCACCACTTTCTTTGGATTGATGGGGATACCCAGAAATTCAAACAGAGAGTAAAGCATGCTGAATTCTGCGTCAGCGTTTTGACGCCTGTGGACGCAAATGACGTCGTCGATGTAGTTGAAGAGCGTCACGTTCTTGCTACGCATGATGTGCCTGAGAACGTCAGTGACACGTTGGCAGAGGGCGCTGCCCGTTTTTAGGCCCATGGGCACACTGATGTCCAGATAGGATGGGTCACGCCACTTGAGGGCCAGGAGGTAAAAGTCCCTAGGATCTATCCTTAGATTCCTAAACGCCCTACTGATGTCGATTTTCGAAAGTAGAACGTCAGAGTTAAGAGCTTGTATTTCTTCCACCATGTCTTGCACTACAGGATATTTCAACTGGAAACTGACGTTGTCGTATATTGCGTCAGAGATGCAGTCACTAAGTGACGCCCCATAGGGATAGCTTAAGTTTACTATCACCCGCCTTGTGTCATCTGGTTTGGGACGTGATAACAAAGGTGAGAAATGCACAGGGAAGGGGAAGTCATGGAAGGGGTCCACTATTGCTTTATGTGACAGTTCTTTCTGAAAGTAGGTGTCAACATCAGAAGGAAAGTTGACAGCTGATGGATGGTTTTCTACATGTGTGCTGAATTGAAGTTCATCTCGGTTGACACAAAGGGGGAACCCGAACTCCAGGTAATCTAATAATAACTGATCTTTATAGTTTCCACATATAGCCCGCCAATTTGCTATGTTTAACTCTGTTGGCACTTGAATCCTGGCACTTCTGTAATTTGGCTGACTACTGTGTTTGACACTTGTATGGGCGTCACAGGCCCATTGTTTGAAATCTCTGCAGTCAAGTTGTGTGGCGGGTTTGAAAAGTGGGGTAGGCAGGGGTGATCTTGTAATGAAGCCAAACCTAGTAGACGTGTCACTATCACTAATTACCTGCCCAAGAACTTTTCTGTGAATAAAACACCACTGATTGTTTTCTTGACAATTGCATAATTCTTCAATTAATTGGGACTCGCCTAGGGCCACATTAAACCCTTGTGATGGTAGACTTATTTCTTGGGATGAATTATACGACTTCAAAGAAATGTCAGTAGTTGAATAATAACCTACACCTGGTGTGATCTGGGACAAATGAATTACTTCGCTGAGATCTACACAACTGTCAGCATGAATACCAATACTATATACACTATTAACACTTTGATTTTCCTTGTGAACTGAGAACTTACATGTTTTACATGAATTTATAAATCTGTTACTATTGTTAGTCCTAGTTCTCCACTTAAACGTTCAATTACTTTTGCTACTTTCTTTGCTGGTATTGTTTTTCTTCCTGATACAGTCCTGTACCTTGTGAAAACACAGCTTACCTACTGTCTGATGGCAATATGAGCATGCGTGCTTTACAATGACACCATCTATGACGTGGTCAGCAGTGTGACTACAGCTGCCTGTGTTGAAGTCCCTGCAAATTCTGTCAGTTGTCCCCTTATTGGCTTTGCTCTGTGCTGTAACTGGTTTTGTGGCAATGATCCTGGCAGTATTCCTGATGCGAATTTTTTTCACCATGTCTGGTGAGCGCCATGAGCACTTTCCACGCTCAATTTCCTGTAAGAGCACCATGTGCGCATGTTTTGCTGTGGTCCAATTAGTTTCGAGGGCATCTTGGAACAGGTGACGCCCGTAGTCGATCATGTTCTCACGGATGCTGTTACTAGTTTCATCTTGCAGGCAGCCCAAGAACCCCACCATAAATTGGAGGGGGGACAGATCTTTATACTCAGGCAGTTTTCCCCCAGTACTGGGGAAACAGTAATGGTGTGGCCACCCTATTATATGTCGGACTGCATTGTCACCTGACCTGTGGAGACCAGATTTAAATTTTGAATTACCTTCACTAGCACCTCTCGACCTCCCTTGCAGTTTCTCTAGTTGACGCTGCACTCGATGCTTCACTCTGTCATTAGATCTCAAGTACTCCAGAGAAACCTGCTCCCTCGTTGCAGCAGATTTGTCAGCTGTTTGAGAGTCGCTGGTTAATGCCTGTATTGAGGAATCTTCCAGAAATTCATCTGATGAATTCAGTGACGCTGCGTTCGACGCCTTGTGCAGCTTACTCCTTTTATGTTTGCTGGATGAGCATGAGGTGGTGCACTTGTGTGACCTTTTGGGGGAACTGTGCGAGACCCTAGAAGTTGATTTGACAGTAGATTGCTTGTGGAATTTCTTTTCCAGCTCACTGTTCTTTTCTTCCAGTTTTTTTCCATTTTCCTCAAGATTAAGTCAAGTTTTGAGTCCATTATGTCTTTGTCAGCCTGTGTGGCCCCTGCTTCTGCTCTACCTGACAGTGAAGCACTTTGGCAGCGAACGGGGGAGTTGTTGCCTGGTTGACTGGTGCCTGGTTGACTTTGGAAGTCAATGTGGACACTACTCTGGTCAGAGTCGGGCACTGGCGCACTAACATTAAGATTTCTTCGACATCTTACTCCCACCGGCCTGGCATGTCGGATCCGACACTTTGTACAGTCTGCCATGGTTGCTGGTTGTACTGTTTTGGACATATCCAATGTACAGCAGGACCGTGTTGTAGAATGATATCCAGCTAGTTATCACAAACTAAAATCTCTGTAAAAACTACTTTCTAAGAACTTTGTGAATGTCTGTACACTAAAATTCTGTAAATGTCCTGTGAAGGTTCATAAAGCGATCTTAACCCATCAAATTTAAACTTGAAATGCTACAGTTTCTCTAGAATAGGGGTAGCTAATTAAATTTGGCAGGAAAAACACTCACTGCCATGCCACACTGACAACTGTTCACATAATTGTTGACATAAGAACCTGGCTTGTTGACATTAGTGATTAACAAGGGCCCAGGCTTCAACTGAAGCGTTGTGACAAGCAGCAACAACCAAAAACACTGCTCTCAAGTGAGGTGTAACTAATTAAAATCATTCTTCAGGTTCTTGCACTATTGATGTTTTGATATAAAATACTAGTATGTCATTGTCATATAGCAAAGCTGCTGGTACCTGACATTGGGAGGGTGGGGGGCATTTGTGCAGAATACTCACTAAAGTCAAACAAGCTCAGTGTTTAGGTGCTAAAAAGGTTGGGGAGTCCTAATTGCAGTTAAGCTTGTTTCATGTAACAAGATTAACATAAAAGTTGTCAGTATTTGTCTCATATAATTAAAGAAGCCCCTCACATAACAAGACAAGAAACTTAATCTTTTGAAAAAAATAAAAACAATTGGATGCCCTTCTTACAACTGAATGAAAACAAGTATGAAAGATGTGATTATTATTGACAACATTGCAAGACTGTTCATTTATTTTTTCAATATACAAGAAAAGTATAAAAGATATCAACATGTACCTTAATTGAAAGTCATACAGTTAAAAGTACAACTTGAATTGCTTCTATCAGCAAGAAATAACACATATCTATAACATTTTTAAAAAATGGTCAAAATGCTTGAAATCTCAAACCAAAGTTTAAGTATTTGATATAATTAAAGAAGCCACACTCCATATAATAACATCAGAGGATGTACTTAGAACTGAAAAATGATTTGAACATGGTACTATTCTTACAAGTAAATGAGAATAAGTATGAAATATATTATCATTAATGATTATGTAGTAAAACTATTTATTTACTCACTTTTGCAAAAATGCATGAGATATGTCAAAATATAGCTTCATTAATTGTCATACAGTTAAAACTACATCTTGAATTGCTTATAGCAAGAAATAATCATATTCCTTGAAAAATATACTTTAAAAAGATGATTACACAGATTGCCTGAAATCTCAAATACTTGTTTAGGTTGTGTAACACTGAACCTTATATTTAAGTCATTATGTGAAATGCCTAGGCATTTCGCGAAATGGCTAAACTGTTCAGGCATTTTGCGAAATGACTGAAATGTCAGTCATTACGTGGAATGCCTGGTTACACAGATTGCCTGTAACATATATATTTGTTATCCTGTTGATAACCTCTTACTTATGCCTCCTTAAAGAGACCTTGCGGCTGGGTAGCACATTTGCAGAATGATTCTGAACAATAAATACATCCCACCCCCTCACTCCTTCAGTGTGTATGTTTAATACAGCTTCTGAGATATAACAGATACCTAAAGATTCTTAAAAAGCAGTCTCTCAGATCACTGTCCTAGTTGTATTGAATCGCCTCAAATGCATCCCACCCAAGTCAGTCTCTTACCACATACCACCGAATGTATCCTATCCACAACCGACTGAACCACAACCGAATGTAGACAGTCCTGTGGGTGACTAGAGTGTGACCTGGTTACAAAGAAGGTATGCACTAAACCAACAACATCAGGTCATATACACGCCCTCTTCAAAATAATAAAACAAGAGAGTCCAGAAAATCAATGTAGAAACATGGAAGTTGGGTCATTTTAAATGAAGGGGCTATATGCTCATGATACTTGTTCCAATCCAATACAATTTGGGGAAATTTTCAAAATATAGAAGGGCAAAATGTACATGCACAAGTGGCAAAGCAAATAACAAACACGAGTAGTGCACTAGTGGAGTGCACAATTTATGAAACGCTGGAGATAGAAACAAAACAATCGGTAAAGTCCTTTGATCTACAAGTGCGAGCTGTATCAGCCATCAGAAGAACCCAACTGATTACAGTCTGGAGACAAAAAAAAGAAAAAAAATGAAAAAAAACGTGAATGTTAAAAAGAGTGATCTCTAGAAGCTCAATTTGATACTGGACCATAGCAAAGTATGTCATACTCATTCCCACATCATTGGATGGTGGATGCAGGTCTTGATTGTTGTAAATACAGAGTTCATCACTGATGTCAGAAATTGTACCATGGGATCTGTAAACTACCAGAAAAGTCAATTCCATGGTGAAAATAGCTTTAACTACTTTTTTTGCTTGGATGGATTTAAAACGAGTGGATCATACACATAACACCATGTCATCATTGATAGTCTGCAAGACATGTTTCTAACAGGAGTAACAATGGTTGTCTTATCGGTAAAGTGTGAACAGTTAACTTGTTCAGGCAGTGTGTTTTAGAATTTAACAAAAGTAAGAAACAATGTTCACATTTGGATATGAAAAAGTAAACAAATCTTATTTGAATTACTATGGTTTTCCCATTAACTACTAAGTAAAGTTTTGTCATAATTTATTTTCAAACTTTTGGCATATTCATTTCAATTACATCATGTTAAACTTAAATCAGCCATATGTATAGAAACATTCCAATGCTGGAACTATCATTGAAGCTATTTTTATCACTTATCATTTAGTCAAATTCAAAAACATCTCAATAATTAAAAAATACTTACAGGTATAAGGACTTTGGTATGGTTCCCAAGCAAGGTTCCGTAAAATGATCAGCTAGGAATATTCAGATTCCATAAAAGGGTCAGAGAATGTGTGTACTAGTATTCCCTAAAATTGTTAGACCACACATATTCCCTCATGACACAGATTTGATTACTGTAACATGTACACATCAGAAATACATGCTGACATCCAATTCTAAGTCAAAATGGTTTCAAAGAATTCTCAAAGTTTGTCCTGTCTATGCATCAGACTCCTTTATCTAAAATGGTCACAATTTCCTTGTCCTTGATTCTGAATATCATTTCATCATTTTGTCCATTTTAAAGAACAGATTATTTTGGGGCATCTGGACCCTAAGTTTACTTGAAAGATGGCAAATGATAATAATTTGAGTGATTTTTAGTATTTACAGTGTACTGGATTTTTCACCAAGGGATTCAAGAAAAGCTAAAATGTTGTGATTAAAAAATTCCAAGCCTGCTGTAATGCTGGCTGTTGGTAAAGTTGATTTGTGGAAAAAATGAAACAGCATTGAAATAATATTAAATACAATAAATCAGTACCATTTTATCCATATCGCCTCCCTGGGTACGACTTGGAACATGTCTAATGTCTTGATGATTTATTCCTTACGAACTGGATGGTGTGCCTTAGAATCCGTAGATACGGAGATTAAGCACTCAATGGACAACTGATTGATTGATTTTACTTCTTTAACTTCCAAATCCCTGATTGCTTAGACAATGATGCAGCATGTATTGAAAGTAATGTTTTAAATGTTAAACATAAACAATGAAGAAACATGAACAAAACATTGATAAAATGTCGTTTTGGTGGCTACAGAAAGGTATGCTATACCATTTATAATTTCATTATTAGATAAGCTTGACTCATGTTGTCAGCTTACCATTCCTGTGAATGGTATTGTTAAATAAGCAAAAGTGAACATGTCTCATTCATTGCAGCTATCACTATTGCACCTCTTGTTAAACCAAGAAGTGAGTAGGGATGATGTTACTGCATTTCAGATGCATTCATGGAATCTCAATAAGACCATGTGATGGAAATGTCAATAAAATCATGTCATGAATGTAGTTTGCAGGCGCAGTGTTTAGGTTGACAATTACTTAAGATGAAGATTCGTGTCTGCACCATCTCTGATATCCCTGCTCTACAGCTGTAAGTCTGCCTCCCGACTATCCAGAGACTACAATTCCAAGCATAATTCGGTTCAAATTATCTTTCACTCTCCTGTTCATTTTCCTCAATTTCACCACTCATTGTAAGGTGCATCCACCATTTTATGAACGAACAATCTTATCGCCACTGTAGATGTTGGGCGCGAAGTACCGAACCGCGCGATCTCGAGATGGTACTTGCGCGATCTCGTCATCAAAAGATCGCGCACCCACCTCGAGATGGAGCTGCTCCAACTCACAATGATTTTTATCACACAATCGTGAGATATGATTGGTTAGATTCATTTTTGGGGTGGTCAATGATTGGATGATTTTCACAACACACTTTATTAGGACATTTGAATGAGTCTAAAACAGGTTAAAACAGGTATAAAACATTAAACAAACATATTACATATTGCAAACATATTCTACACATACATCAGTATATCAGATCAGTTCAACAAGTACTTTATTGTCCTATATTGTCCAGCACTTTAAGTATTACTTAAAGTCACTTAAATTTACTACAGCATTGGCAGACCCAAATCACTTACTGACCCTTATTAAATCCCTTATTGTAGCCAGTTATTGGATTACATGTGGCTTCTTTATTTGCTTCATTTAATAAAACCCTGATAACCACCCTGAATTGTTATAATCCAATTGAATTAGATGTGGCTTCTCCCTTTGCAATTAATTCACTTGATGACCCCTGATTAACACCCTTATTGTAACAAGCTAATTAGATTACATGTGGCTTCTCTATTTGTAATGGATTCTCCACCAATTGATTCATTGTAACAATATAATTGGATTAGCTGTGGCCTCTCTATTCTATTCACTTAAGGAGACAGGGATAACCACCCATAATTGATATAACCCAATTGTGGCTTCCCTGTTTGAAACTGATTAACTGCTATACCAAATCAAAGACTTTTTGAAAATCAAGAAATAAATATCATTGTGAGTTGGAGCAGCTCCATCTCGAGATTGCGCGATCTTTTGATGACGAAATCGCGCAAGTAAAATCTCGAGATCGCGCAAATCGGTACTTCGCGCCCAACATAGACACTCGACAAGGGATTGTTCATATCTTTTACTTTTTTACTTTTCCATTAAGTCTTTTCACCTTCATGCTAGGCTGTCCTATATATATTCTTCATTGAGAAACTTACTTTAGAAGTATTATTTTCATTATTAGTTTAACATTTTTATTGTTGTGACTTCTCAGATGACCCTATGTGGGTTGCTGTTAAATCATACAAAAGGAAACTCACTGTGACGCAATAAATATATGCATTGACAAAGGCCACAATTGTTCTTAAAGCATAAAATCTAAGTCCATAGGACCAGGATTATCTATTTTGTCTTCTCGAATGACAAAATAAAAAAAAAACATATGTCACAATGTTTGTTTTACATTTATTATCTACTCCTTTGGTATGAATAATAAGAAAAATAATTTCACATTTACTCTGGAAGGCAAACAAATTAGCTGTGAAAGGTATCCATAAAGGTAAGGCGATTTCAACTTCAAACTGTTTACAATTTTCCACGATAGTAATGTAATAAAACCCAACAAAAAGAATCCCTTTGTAATGACTGTTACCATCACAGGGAAAATGTGGTAGCATTACCAGATGATTTTAAGTTACAACAGGAAAAGACAAAACGTTTTACTTAACAAATTTATTTAACAATTAAAATAATGATTACATAACTTAGCACACTAACTGAAAACAGACTTCTGTGGCCAGGTTTTCAACCCTTTATATACTAGGGTTATGGGAGGGTCTAGAAAGAAGTGTTAAGGTGTTAACACATTTCCAAGAAAAACAGGGGTGTTTCCTCAGCACTAACTAGACCAATTCTGTAAACGTCAGGGAAAATCAATAATTCAAGGCACTTATATGGTACAAGAACTCTGCACTCCGTGTACTGCCACACACAACATTGTCCTTTCTTGTGGGTTACATACTGAATTTTGTTTCAAAACCTTGTTAACTCGACGCTGACATCAGTTATCCAGTATTTCAGTGAGCAATATCAGGTGGTGGATGACAAAAAGGTTTAGTCACCTGTGACAATATTTTTGTGTCATCAGTGCCAGCTAGTTTTGTCTTTTAACTATTGAGTTATTATTAATTACTTATTATTCTCTGTGAGAGTCTAATATATTACTAGAATATTGCAGAATATACCATGTGAAAAGTTCTGCGCAACAAATCTTGTGCACATAAGATCATCACACAAACACAATATAAATAACCAGTGGATTTGACTTAATTATCTGGAGATTAGAGATGTTGTTTGCTGCAAATTCAATTGACATTTATGTATCTAATCAAATAACAAAAGCTAAATAAATCAATCATTTGACTGACTGATAAATAGTCCACAGTGTTAAAAGTCCAGTACATTACCAAAATAGTTAAACATCAAAAGAAATCTTTTTTAATATCTGGTTTTGTAAGCATTTTATCCATCTTCCCACTGCATATTTGGATTATCTGCTATTAAAACACTCACAATAACTTCAAATTTCCAAGAACAGATTCAAAATCTGTGTACTTAAGTGTGTGGCTCTTGAGGGGCAGTCACTTTGAAAAGTTTTGATTTTGTATTTATCTATTGCTTAACAAGTATCACAATGTGAATAATATACTTGAATCAAATCAAATGTAAACTGTAAACTATAGCAAAACATATCAACAACCACAATAAAATTAAAACACTTTCGTCTGTTTAGTGAATATTGTAATTGTAAATACTACAATACTACAATATAATAATACATATATATTAACAGTTATTTTATCTGTATGTCTTACACTCAATTGTAAGTGACAAATCATAATGTGTACTATTAGTCAATGAACAATTTTTTTGATAATTTGTTGATGTTATTGACTTTTATTGGCCAAATCATGGAAAATTATTATTATTATTATTGACTATGTTACTGGAAGACATATTCTCAGGCAGATCTGGTTTATAACAAGGACACTTGAAGTTGCCTTGTGACTGTCATAACAGGTACTCTGTGGCAGCCATCTTATGTAAAGCCAGACTCTTCTGATATTTAATCCACGTCTTCCTGACACATCTAAAAACAATAAAACGAAACAGGTATAAAGCATGATGTGTTTAAGGCGTTTTTGAAATCTATGCCAACCTTATATAATAGTCAACTGCTCAGTAAAGCTTCATCTGACTGAAAAAGTACAGTGTCAGTAATTTGATACAGTATTGTCTAAAGTGAAAGCGTATTGATTTTATACAAAAGTTCCCTCAACATGTAAAACTATGGATAATAGAAGAATCAGTGAGAAAATTTTCTGAAGTGGTGATGGCCAAGACAGGAAAGTCTGCATTCCATGAAAAGCCATAATCAAAATATCATCTGAGCAGGTCGGTGACTTTGAAGGGGTCTCCAGGAGAAAATAAGTCCTTTGACAGATATTTTCCTGTCACTAGACAATTTGGGACAACTTTACCCCTAGCAGGCTTCCAGGGCAAAGTGATTTCTGCTAACTTTCTTTGAACTTTGATGCTGGTTTTAAATGGGAAAACAATCAGTGGCTATTTATCAAATACAGAACATTGTTCAAACAGGCTGCTTGGTTTACAGAGTTTTATGATTGATGTTTGCCGGGGTATTTTCATCATTTTTACCTTACACCATGTAGGAGCCAAAAAAACATAAATTATACCTGAGAAATCCTTCTACATCCTTCTCAACTTTTCTTAATTTTGAGCTTTCAATTTATAACAGTTTTTCCTACTATCCTCCTAGTCTCTGCCATGAACTGTTCTGTGACATCTACAAAGCTTTTTCTTTACCATTTTTCAAGACAGGAGTTTAAACCCATTTATTCAGTGGGGTTTCTGCCCTAATTTTGCTTTGGTTCACCATCATCTACAGTTTATTACCTATACAGGTCCAATGGAATCATAAATATTGAGCTATGATTACACTTCTAAGCCTTCGAATCTGCTAGAGGTGATATTAAGCACTATCCAAATGATTAAATATGATTGTTCTTGACATGAAACCAGTGTCTGTTGACGTAAAACTTTGCCCTTTGTAAAACTTATGGACATCTCAACCTGTACAAATATCAGATTTATTATACTTACCTGAAAATGAAGTCACTTGTTTCAGGATGGTATTTATGAGGTTTGTGGACTAGGTAACCGTCTGGCATGACATAAAATGACCATCTAAACAGATGAAACAGATTTATATATAATGAAACAACTAAATATATTAAGACATAAATGTAAGTTTGTAAAATATACGATAGTACATAAATATAAGTTAGGTGAATCTATATTATTAAAATGTAAGGAAAAGCTAAGGAAGCTGCTAGGCGATTACATGATTTGAACAAGCATACATCAAACACTGTACGACTATATTACAATCAGTTAGTAACTCAAAGGTCAGGTTTTATGTCCGTTCAGCAGCCAGGGTCACATTGAGACATGTCTTAAGCATTGTCACTTGTGGGAGTCAAACCAATAAAGAGGTGACAGCCTGTGATTAGATGCCAAACTTGATAACCACTGGGCCACTAAGTACCTCTCAGTGTGTCTTTATGTAAATGGCAGATGCTACATTGTCCGAGCTTATGTGAATGAGGACGTTTTGATTTTTCTCTACTGGAGTGATTAATTTTTTTCAGAATCCTACTTGTGTACCGAATTGTGTCCATATTTTAAAATGGAAAATTTAATAGTTAAATTAAATTTTTATTAGATAATATCTTACCTAGTGGACCAGTGCATTTGTCCGGCGCGCAGCCGGTCCCGCCAAACGTTAGACAAAAACGTCCTGAGCTGGGCTCTGACCGGGACCGGTAGTGTACTCCTCATTCGCCAGGTGTCGTGACTGCACCCAGCTCCCCTACTGCGCGTGCGCGTGCATGCGTACTTCCTCTTTTTGTGGCCTATCTAAGAATGTCCCCCTTTTAGCTATTGCGGGGCAGGTAGGGTGGGACTCTCTTGGTCCACTAGGTAAGATATTATCTAATAAAAATTTAATTTAACTATTAAATTTTCCATTTTATTGCGATAATATATCTTACCTAGTGGACCAGTGCAGAATAACTACCCAGTGGTTGGAGGGTAGCTATGTAAAAAGGGGAGACAGAGACTCTAAGATCTAAATATATACTTTGTAAATCCAGAGGGAATCACCCGGGAAGGGTTTCTAACTACCCTGGATAGGCACAGTCTCTGCCGCCCTTTTTTTTGTAGCTGAAGAGTCCACGAGGGAGTGACGAAGGGGAAAAGAAGACTAAGATGGTCCCCCATCCTCTTGCAACGCAAGACAGACTGCAGGGACTTTTTTTTTTTTTTTTTTTTTTTGAAAAAACTATGTACATGTATGTATACATATATACAAGATTATATACATGGAAGCCTCAATTTAGTCTCTAATCTGTTGGGCAGCTACCACAGGACCCAAATGGTACATGTCCGAGTCCGCCCAGGCCAAGTCCTTCAGGTAAAACTGGGTGAAGGTATTATGAGACTTCCAGTGACAGGCTGCCAAAATCTGGTCTAAGGGAACACCACCCTGAAAGGCTTTGGACGCCACGAACGCGCGAACGTCATGAGCCCGAACCTGATGTAATTGTTGAGCCTGTTGGTCTGACAGCTGGTAACATAGGACAATGGTTTGTTTGATCCAGGAGGAAACTGTAGCCGGGACAATATCCTTCTGGAAACTCTTAATAAAGGAAACAAAAACCAAATCCTTGCCTGAGCGGAGATCTTTGGTTTTGTCCAAGTAATAACGGAGTGCCCGGACCGGGCACAAACTCCTATCCTCCGTGAGGGATCTTTCCAAGGAAGGAGCCAAGGCTGGAATGATAACAGGGGCCACACAAGCGGGACCCTCCTTAGCCAGTTATTCTTAGAAATGAAACTAGGAGAGAGTGATAAGGAAACATTCGACCAATCCTCTTGGTGCCTAATGTTCCTGTGAACCCAAGCATGAATTTCACTCCTCCGTTTCCCAGAGCCCAAGGCTAGGAGGAAGACAGTCTTAAAAGTGAGATGTTTCAGAGAAGCCTTCCTAAGAGGTTCGAAAGGTGGCTTTGTAAGTTGGTGAAGAACCAAAGATAAATTCCACGTAGGAACCCCACGCCTGCCCTTTGGTTTATCCCTATGAAAACTGTCCAACAACCTGGTCAAGTTTTCATCCTTGCTGATGTGAATTCTGGAATTTCCCACTTTGTCGGCTATGGCAGTCCTATAGCCTTCTATGGTACTAGGTTGAAGATGTTTCTCCTGAAAAAGAGAAAGGAGAAAATCCGCAATTTGCTTTATAGAGGGAGTTCTGACGTCCACCTTATTCTTCTCACACCATCTGACAAAAACGGACCACTCATAAACGGCTCTGGTAGAGCGTCTTTGAGGAGCCTCAATTCTTGTTGCCACTTCTGCCGAGAACCCGGCTTGCTGGATGGCAGAGGCTCTAGGAGCCAAGCATGAAGGTTCAGATTGGGAAGGTCCCTGTGAGGACACTGATTGAACAGTTGAGTTATCAAATTCGACACCTGAGGGAGCAGGAGGGGAATTTGAACTGACATGTTGACCAGGTCCCAAAACCAAGGCATGTTGGGCCAACCTGGTGCTATCAGGATGAGACGACGGAATCCGTGGTCCAAAAGTTTTGTTACCACCTGATGTAGAAGTGCCATCGGGGGGAACGCATAAGCGTCCAGGTCCTCCCAAGGGAGACTTAAGGCATCCACTTCCCACGCTGACCGGTCTGGAACCGGGGATACAAACCGGGGAAGTCTGTGATTGAACCGGGTGGCAAACAGGTCCACTGACGGAGGGTGCCAACGCCGGCATATCTGAGCAAAAACCTCCGGGAGGAGGGACCATTCTGTTTGGATCACCTGATTGAGTCTGGACAGTTTGTCGGCTATGACATTCAGGTGACCCGGGATATGCCTGGCCCTCAGGACAATCTGCCTTTGATTGCACCAAAGCATCAGCCTCCAAAGGAGGGCACAGAGTGAGCCTGATTTCATACCCCCTTCCTTGTTGATGTAAGAGACCACAGTGGTGTTGTCCGTACAAACAAGAACTATCTGGTTGCAACACAACCGCTCGAACCGTTTTAAGGCCAGAAGGACTGCTTTGAGTTCCAAAATTTATGTGCAAGGCGTTTTCTGACTTTAACCAGACTCCCTTTGCCATGTAGTTGCCTAAGTGAGCGCCCCAACCTTCGTTTGAGGCGTCTGTAAACAGCTGAAGGGCGTGTTGTAGAGGGTGTAAAGGTTGACCTAAGAGCACCTTGGTCGGGTCCAACCACCACCTTAGATGTACATGGAGGGATGAAGGAATTGGGATGACCTTTTCCAGAGATTCCGGGGCATGCCAATGCTTTTTCAGATGCCATTGAATTGGCCTCATGTATAGCCGTCCCGAGACTACTTGTTTTTCTGTTGCTGTCAGAAGGCCGATTAAAGACATGAACTGCCTGACTGTGCAACATTCCAGTCCCAGGAGAAGGTTGAGCTTCTGACATAGACTCCTCCACCTTTCCTGAGTTGGTTTGACTAACCCCTGAGATAGATCGAAATGATAACCTACGAAGTCGAAGGTTTGTTGGGGTACCAGTTCTGACTTGTCCATGCTGACCACCCAACCCAGAGAGCGGCAAAGGTCCAAAAGGGTCTGGGTATGACGTAGGCAAATTTCCCGGCATGGGGCTCTCAGTAACCAATCGTCTAGGTATTGGTAGATTCGAATACCCTGAGATTGAGCCATAAGTTTTACCTCTTTGACCACCTTTGTGAACTCCAACGGAGCCGTCGACAGGCCAAAGGGAAGAGCTGTGAACTGAAAAGTCTGACCTTTGATGTGGAACCTGAGATATTTTCGCGACCTGTGGCTTATGGGAATGTAAAAATAAGCATCGCTGAAATCTAGCGAAGTGACCCACTCCCCCTGTTGTAGGGAGAGTCTGATGGTCTCCGGAGTTTCCATCTTGAACGTTGCCGGAGCAAGGTACAGGTTCAGTTGACTTAGATCTAGAATGGGCCTCCATTTTTTGTTGGGTTTTGGAAACAGGAATAACCGGTTGTAGAAGCACAGAGACGATTGAACTGACACCTTTTCTATAGCCTGTTTTTGACCTAGAGATTGTAAGGCCTCGCTCAGATTTTTGTTTCGTAATGGAGCTGATGAACCACTGACTATTACAGGAAATCTTGCTAGGGGTGGTCTTTCCTTGAAGGGGAGTTGGTACCCTTCCCTGAGGGTGGAGACTACCCTCGGATTTGAACCCAGGGATAGCCAAACCTGCCAAAACAGTTGCAGACGGCCCCCCACAGGTGGATCTTTGACAACACATGTGACATTTGTAACATTTGGGGCAAAGAGACACTGATTTACAGACAAAGCACTGTTCACAGATTTTATTTCTACTTTGGAATGAGAGGGTCTTACGTTTTTCTTTTGCAACGGCCCTTTTACAGAAACTGCAGGAAGAACAACATGCAAATTTACAGTCTTTTGAAAAGTCACTTTGTTTGCTGATGACACTAGATTGAGATCCCCGAACTTTGACTTTAACTGAACTGGGGGACTCAATACACACTGATTGTCATTTATATGGCTTAGTACCACGGGCAGGCTTGGAGTAGTATGTGGAGCTAGAGCCACCTCTACCCCAACTCTTACCCCTGCCTCTGCCCGAAAACTGTCGCCAAGGTTGCTGAGCCTGAGAAGATGAAAAGCCAGATTGACGACTATCTTTCTTTTCGTATGGCTGGTATCTGAACTGATGTTTTCTTGAGTGCTGAAATGTGCCCGAACCGGGACCGGAAGCACTCCTATTTGACTCCTGCTTTTGTATATCTTGCTCCGCCACTGCCAGTACATCATCCGGGAACAACCCGTAAGTGAAAAGGGGAGCATTGCGCAGCTTATTCCAAGTGTCAGGTTTCAGGCCTGGTTTTACGTATTCTAGGTAAGAATCTCTCCTCAACAAAATGAAATTAGCTAGTTGGACAAACAGGCTGTCTGCGAGGTGCTGAAAAGCAGTACCTAAGGCCACAGAGACGCTAGTGTGGAAAGCTGACAAGTCTTTCAAGTCCTTGATGGTGTCTGTGACCTCCTTTGGAGCTTTACCTTTAACAATGGCACAGTTCAGAAAGGAAATATGTTGGTTCATTTTGTCCTGAATCTCACTCACGCACCTGTTAAACCCTGCTGCGTGGTTAGTGATCAAAGAGCCTTCCCTAGCACACTGCTCCCACCGTCTAAGGATTTCCTGAGAGATAGGCCTAGAAGCCGGTCCTGAGGATGGATAAGAGGAAATCTTAGCAATACGTGAGAATTGCGAATTCAGTCTTCCTTCGGAACCCGACCAGCCAAAAATAGTCCTTCCGGGTCTTTGGTTGCCATCTTGTTTGATTCGGGACTGAGTATACCATTTAGCCTGGCTTTTAGGTGTTCTGATAAACTGAATAAACTACTTCCTGTTTATGTTCAGACTAGGTCAATAAAATAGGATTGCCTTATATAATCAACTCTGTGTTGATTGTATTTCGACTGCTGATTTAAGGGTTCAGTCTCATCAGAGGCTATGATTTTAGTGCATCTGGGCTCCCTGAAGTACTTTAAGGGTTCTGATGTTGAACCACCATCTGTACCTGTTGTGAACCGGTTCTGAACCTGTTCTGAGCAGGTTTTGTACATGTTTTTACAGGTTCAACAGGTTTATACCAAATACACCTAATGAATGGTCAATAGGGAGTTCCAGGTGAGTATCTCTCTTAATGAATAAGGTTTATATCATTAGAGGGATTTTTTAACCAATTTTACTACTGACATTATAGTAAATTTAGTGAGGAAGTTTGGACTATTTTTATAATTGATAGCTGGTAAGTAGTGGTAAGTATGGGTAACTTATTACCTTGCTTTTAACTGTAAGCATTATCTTTAAAGGCTCCACTTTCTATCAATATAGCCCTAATTTATTATGGCTTAATTAAAATGTTTAAATGGGGAATATAAATAATCCTTTTGTGATTATTGATTTCCGTAGTAATACATCAGACATAGTTGTGTCAATTATTTATTTGCCATTATTATTTTATTATTATTTGTATGGCAAATAAATAATTGACACACCCGGTCTCAGGCTCAAACTGGACACTTTTGTCTCAAATTTTAGAACATTTTTCTTGAGCCCATGGGCTCAGCCTTTATGGATTTCACAAAAGGTCCCAGTCTCAGCTTTGACTGAGCCACTGGTTGAAAGGCTGAGACTGGTAGGTAGTGGGCTTAAGTTCTGTAAACAGAGGCTCAAAAACCGCTGCCATAATTCATTCTCCACTTCAAAATGTGAAATGGCTGAAAATAAAACAACCTACTGAAGTAGTCTTTGGGTGTTTTAACATGTTCACAAGGTTTCCCACTGCAACATTATGTGGGTGTTCGACCATGAAACTAAGCTTCCCGAAAATGTCCAGTCTCAGGCTTCCTCAGGCCTCCTCAGACCCAAATTTACACAGTCCTATGTTGTCTCAGGCCTCCTGCGACCCTTAGTCCCAGGCGTCCCTAGCTTAGTTCCAGGAAGCCTGTTGTCAGTCCCTGACTCATAACAAATCTTTGAAGTTTCATCCGTGTGAAAAAGAATCGGTTTCATTAGTCCCAGGAAGCCTCAGACTGTCTCAGGTGTCCTGCGACTAAGAAATCTGGGTCTGGGACTAAGCCCCAACTAAGAGAAGCTGATCCAAACCAATCCAAGCCGGCCTCCTTAGGCCACCTGGGACCACACAAATTTAGTCTGCAATGGTCTAAGGACGCCCCAGGTGGCCTGGGACTAAGTACTGATTAAGTACCGACTCTTTTCTGCATGCTTTAAACCAAAAAGAGGCAAGGGGGTGGTGTTATTGACTGGTTGGCTACTGAGAGACGTGTGCCACTTTCTGCTAGGGGTTTTCAGTTTTTTTTATATTTTGCTTGAGCTTAGGGCAAATTTCACAGTTAGGCGACACATTTTATATTTTTTTTTAACTTTTTTTTTATATTTGCTGGAGTTATGAGGAAAGAGAAAGGAGGAAAGAGAGGAAAGTAGAAGGCAGAGGAGAGGCAAGAGGAGAGGCAAGAGGAGAGGGAGAAGGAAGGTGGAGATTTGGAGGAGAGGACAGAGGAGAGGACAGAGGAAAGGACAGAGGAGGGGACATAAGAGACAGAAGAGAGGATAAAGGATATAGAGGAAGGTTTACTAGTTACTGAGGGAGCTTGCGAAGAAGATGAGAGGTGTGAGGAAGAATCAGATTGCCACTCAGCAGCCAAGAGAGCCAGGGTCTGTGCTACATTCACTGACAGCCAAGAAAATGCCACTGTAGAGTTTGTAAAGCAGCACCCAGAGCTGTACGACAAGGAGCATGGACGTTTCCGTGACAGGCAGAGGAAGGAGGCTCTCTGGGCAGAAATCTCTGCAAGACTGAAGCTCCAGCCCTTTGATGTGAGAAGGTGGTTTGAGTCCCAGAGAACTCGCTATGGCAACCTATCCAAGCAACAGTCTGGCCAAGCCCCAAGGGAGATGACCAAGAGACAGTCCTGGGTCTACCAGCAGATGGGTTTCCTTAAGACCCACATCAGACACAAGGGGGCCAACAGAAGCTCTGGGTTCGAGGCCAGTCCCAACACCAGCAGGCATGAAGAATCTCATGGATCTACTACTGATACAGAACATCTAGAGATCAGTGTCCTGAGGGAGAGTAGGAGTCAACCAATACCTACATCTACACCAGTTTCTACAGATTCCAAGATACTCGAACATTGTGACCAGATGAGGACACTGATCTCAGGTTTCATGTAGCAGAAGTCAGACAGGCAGCCCTTCTTTAACTACATGGCATCAGAGGTTGAAAAGATGACCCAAAAGGAGTTTGAGGACCTCAAGGGCAGGATTTTTAGAGACATTCAAGCAGTAAAGAACACTCATTGACATCAAGTACTACCCAAGAGATCAGCCACTATTACCAAAGAGTCACAGAGGGTTGGGATACTGTCAACAACCACTCAACAGGCATCTAGTTCCACCCAGGCAGCAGCAGGCAGCAGTTCCGGCAGTTACTTCTACTACACACCCAGCCCTATTGGCTTTGGAAATCCTCCATCAGTGGTCACAGTACAGGACGAGGGCAGTAGACACAACCTAAGTGGAATACTAAGCCAGCTACCAGATCTAACAACAATACAGATCATTGAGCAGCCTCAGCAGCAACAGTAGCAGCTCTACACCATCACCACCACAGCACCGCCTCAACAGCAGCGGCCTCCTAAGTAGTCAGCCAGTCAGGGTGGGTCTCTGACCCCCCTTAGGCCCTTTTCATGGCCGCCCAAATATTCAAAAACAATTAATAGCTACGAGTTGTTCAACTTCTCCTCCCAAAACATAACAGTTCAGTACAAATACTTATCACAACACAAAGAAGCCCAACACCCACACCACCCCAAACATGAAACAAATAACCCATGGTAATACACATAACAACAGCAGGCCACATAGAAAAAAAATTAGATAAATGATCTCCAAATATGGCCAATAATCTGCCCATTTGTAGCTTAAAATCCATGGGATTGGTTTAAATCTGTAATAAAAAAGTCCAACACTGACACCATCCCTAGAGTTAAAGATATTATGCTCTCACATACCCACCAACCAACAAACAGACAAACCCAATACCAAACATAACCCCCAACCAACAGACTGACAAACCAATTTGCAAACATAAGTCCCCACAACCAACAGGCAGATAAACCATACTCTATTGAGAACCACTTGGGTGGTTATATTTTTTAAATTTTCTTGAAGTAGAGGAAAAAAATTTATTTAGAGATTTGCAATAAAGGAAAAATCTTTCAGTTATTTTTCCAGAAGACAAGAAAAATTTAACTCAAAATAGGGTGTAGCTTTCAAAATGTCTGGAATATTTATTCCTTTTAGCAAGTTATGTTGGGCATTGGGTTTGTCTGTTTGTTGGTTGGGGGACTTATGTTTGGCATTGCGTTTGTCTGTTATTTGTGGAACTTATGTTTGGCATTGGATTTGTCTGTTTGTTGGTTGGGTGACTTATGTTTGGAAATGGTTGGGTTATTTGGAACAAGCACAGCTGATTAATTGTTTTTGGAATATTTGGTAGTCCTGAAAAGGACTGGTTATTAGTCCTGAAAAGGACTGGTTACTGCAGCAGCATTTATATTCTGCCATCTTGCCAGGCCACTGCTCCCTCATTATTTAAGTAGTCCTTGAGGTAATCCCTCAGTCTTTTGGCTTCTCTGGCAGGGTTTCTCTTGCGACCACCATCAGCAGCACCACCAATCAAGCGACCATCACCAGGCACATCATCATCATCATCATCATCATCACCAGGCTGTTGACTACCATGTTGACCTTGATACTGGCTTCTCAGTATGTTGTGCAGAACCACACAGGTCAAGACCACATTCCTGACTGTTTCTGGGGGTAGTTCAATAGTGGTCATCATCACTCTGAATCTTGATGCCAAAAGCATTCTCAACAACTCTCCTGCACCTTGATATTCTGTAGTTGGCAATCGTTTCCTCTCTGGTTAACATCCTTCTGCCATAGGGTTTCATTAGCCAGGTCTTCAGGGCAAACGTATCATCTGCCAGGATGAAGTAGGGGACATCTCAACCACCCTGGGTTATAGGTGCTGGGTCAGGGAAGCCTATGCTGCCATCATCAATCTTCCTCTTCAGGTAACAGGTATTAAATATCTGGGCATCTGAGCAAGATCCAGCTATACCCACACCCGTCCATCTGAACTTGTACTGTCCATCAACCAAGGCCAACATTACTATTGAAAAGAATCCCTTATAGTTCTGGTACAGGGTTCCAGAGTTCTTGGGTTTCTTCAGGGCCACATGCTTTCCATCAAGGGCTCCCAGGGCATGTGGAACGTTCCACCTGATCCTGAATTCCATTTCCAGTTCTTTCCACTCATCTGGAGTAACAGGACATCTGAGGTACTCTCTGGTGAACTCATCCTGGATGGCCCTGCAGACCTCTGGTAGAAATTTGGAAATGATGGACCTGATGTGTACGACTCTCCAGTAGCCAGATATCTGATGGTGAGGGCTAACTTTTCCCCAACACTGATTGAAGCTCTGTTGTGGTAGCCCCCCTCTCCTCTCTCTGTAGTAGCCATGGCCTGACCCACATGTTGTGCCTTCTTCTAGGTCTCTGTCTGGCTGGTGGTGGTGGTGGAGGTGCTGCTGCTGGTGGTGCTGGTTGCTGTGGTCGACGTAGAAATTGCAAATACATCATTATATGTAACTGAATAAAAACTAAAAAAGCCCTAAATTGTTGCTGAAGCTGTCTTCCATTGAAAGGTGGCATTGTGCTGTGTTCCTAGAAAAGTAATGATAATTACATCCCAGAATTTATATATATACCCAGAAAATCAAGTTTTTTGGCAAAACAAAAATCGGCCATCTTGGTCTGGGGAACACTGAGGAGGCCTCTGGACGCCTGAGGAAGCCGGGACTTAATCGGGGGTTAGTCGGGGCTTACTCCCAGGAGGCCTGAGGTGTCCTGGGACCCAGTAGGTATGTCTACGACAAGATCGTGGTTCAAACCGACCAGAAAAATGGCTTAATCGGTTCTTAGTCGCAGAACAGTCAGAGACTGTGCGGGGCCTCCTGGGGCCTCCTGAGGCTTCCTGAGGTCGATCTGAACTTAATCCCAGGCTTTAATACCGATTCAGTATTCCCGCCCATTTTACCTTTTTTTAACCGATTGTCCACTATTAAGGGTCACGGACAGGACCGGGACTTAGTCCTTTGGTGGAACACATAACACAGACAACCACTGTGGTTGTTTGACAAGCTTGGTATCAACTGAGACCCCTTCTGTGAAAATGGTTTTAGACAAAGACTTAGCTGAGCCAAAAGGCTCAGATTTGAGCCAGTGACTCAGCCTGAGACTGGCTAAGTCTTAGACCTGTCATGAAATCCGCCGCTAGTATTACACTAATGTTACACATGAGGTGGTTATGAATGTGTATTTAAGCCATACCCCCGCATGAACAGTGTGTAGGTGTAAACTGCTTTGTTGAAGAATCTTTGTAGGAAGAGTTCACTGTACATTGGAGAATCCTTTCTTGAGATCACTGTGTAGGGTTCATATTGTAACTGGTAAGTTATCTAAAACATTGAAAAATGCATTATTGTCATAAAATATTATATTATTGTAAGAATTTGTCCAAAGTGTAGGAAAGTAACATCCTTAACCCCTCAACAACCAATAGTGCTACTTTCATCAACATCTTCTATACTCACAAAGGTTCTACCAAAAATGTGGACTATAATTGTACTATATACGAGAGATTTGTACATTCGTATGTAACGTGTTATTACCTCTGGCAGGAGGTTGTGTTTTGGGGTGTGTTCATTTGTCTGTTTGTGTTCACAATTACTCCACAAGTAGTTAATAGATCTTCATTCATTTTTCATGTCATTGTTTTTTGTACAATAACACGGATTTCTTTTCATTAATATATGCTTTGACATTGGCACAAGTTGTAAATCTACTTTGTACAGATAACACTAGATAAAATAACCTTGATTATGTAAGTTTTGCTTGGAAACAGTGCCCCAATAAATAAAAAGTTTGTGCCAAGTCATGTGTCGAGAGTTACAACACCATACAGTTATAAACCCATTTTGATTCTCTGGAGATGTTTAAACAAGATAACTAGCTCTCTCAGTGTGAACAAATCATTGTACTGTTTGCCTTAATATTATTACCTCAATAAATGTTATTGGATATATAAAACAGTACACAAAATATTTAAACAGAATATATATTCATATGTTATGCCTGCCAATATTACGCCAATATTTATTAGAATAAATATAGCACTTCCCAGAATTCGGTTGCGGTTTCTGGGAAGGTTTGTCTGATATGGATGGAGTGCTAGTGGACCCATGTGTCAGTCCTTGTTAGTAAAAATTTTGTGATATTTGTCACATAACTAATATCTTATTAGTTTGAATGTATGATTTATCAAATCAAGCATCAGTTTTCACCCTACTTACCTGATATATTTCATCAGCATTGACCCATATGTCTGGCTGAGTAGCACCATGACCAACAGGGAAATAACTGGAGCTAAAGGATCAACAAAGTTCTTGTTTCAGAATTAAATATATATGGGGTTTACACAAAAATATAACACCAGTTCACCTTTGAGAGAGTATTATACATAATGAGGTTACACAGAACATTATACACTTGAAATCAGCTCACTCAAAGCAGGACCAATCAACAAAGACCTTACAAATCTTGCTATTTTTGTATCGCTTCTAATGACTGGCCAAAAACAGATGAATGAGAGATTTGTCTGTTTGCCACATAACTACTGCATAAAATATTCTTATGACTATATAAGAGTATGCTTGATTTTAAAATTATTTTAAAAATCAAATTTTCTTACAATCGTTATTTTTATTTTATTTATTTAATTTTATTTATTTATTTTTATTTCATTTTATTTATTTATTCATGTTTTTGGGGGTATAAATGTATAAATAACGCACCTAATTTAATATAAAAGATTCTTTATTTATAGATATACAACATTAAATAAAAAATTTGCATCTATTTCTCCAATTTTTTAATGTTTTCAAAGCCACATTACACCCACAGTCCAAGAGTTCGGAGGGGTAGACTTATGTTTTTAAGTCCAAAAGGACGAATGGTTGTTTTTAGTGTAAAAAGGTATGAGAAATTCAAATGTGTAAGTCTTACAAATGTAAATGTCAAACTTCCCTTTGAAAAATTACTTTAGAGTTGGGAACTGTCAGATTTTCACACAAATTTTGGCCAAAAAAGTCATTTTTGCAAAAATGCATCTACAGATCATAAAAGTGATATTACTTGTCACAAATACTTTGTTGAAGGTTATTAAGTTGCATTACCATGATCCCTGTAAGATTAAATGTGACCCTTTAATCTGTAATCCCAATAATATATGTTCTTCAACACAATATAACAACATGCCCCATGTTAAACAAGCAATCAGTGCCTGTGGATGGCAGTTCCTGGAAGTTTATATGTAGTTTGCTTTCTGGAAGGGACCAAATGCCTTTGGTGGGTAATCTCCTAAATGTGTGCACCAACCTTTATTTGATACATCAGGAAAGATCTTGAATGGCATGACGATGGGGGTACAAAGGTTTGAGGTAGAGGGCATTTTCTTCTTTCAACCACCAAAGGAGAGGTTTGTGAAGGGACTTTGGAATGTGAATAAGCTTTTCCAGGGATTCTGGGATATGCCAGTTGTTCTTCACGGGCCTCATGTGAAGGCAGCCTGATGGTACCTGTTTTTCTGTTGTGGATAGCAGACCTATTGGGGACATGAAATGGTCTTGCAAGAGGGGAGTATATTTTTGAACCCAGGGACTGCCACCTCACTGTGGTGGGTCTGACCACTCCTTGAGCTAAATAGTATTGGTACCCTACAAAGGTAAAGACCTGCTTGGCATCCAGCTCTGATTTTGTGTAGGTTTGCTACCCAAACCAATTCCTGACACAAAAGGAAGAGCCTGATACTAGAAAATTCTGATAATGAAATCTGAGATACTTTCTGGATGTGAAAGTGGGTGTCACTGAAGTCCAGCAAGGTGAACTCCTCTTTTTGAAGGGGCAGTCTGACAGGTTCTGGGGTCTCCTCTTTGAAAGTCTTGATCTGTAAGAACCAATTTAAGCTACTGAGGTCCAAGATGAAACTAAGCTTGGGCTTGTGAACAAGAAACAGATGGTTGTTGAAAGCCGGAGATGACTAGATTGCTTTTGCTTGCTTTTGGAGGGAATGCAATGCCTCCTTAAGGTAGGTGTTCCTGGGGGATTTGCATATTTGGCTCCTTATCAGAGATTTCCTGGCGAGAGGAGGTTTGATCTTGAACAGCATTTATTTATTTATTTGGGGTTTTACATCGCTTTCAACACTGTACAGGTCATATCACGACGGGTAGTTGGAAGGGCAGAGGAAACCAGTACATACAGTTCGTTAGGGTTCTGTACTGTAAAGTGCCGACCAACGTCAAGCAACTACCAGCTTTCCCACTTGAGGCCGTGTCGGGAATCGAATCCCGGCCTCAGAGGTGGGAGGCGAGAGTGTTACCACTCTGCCACCATGGCCCCCTGATCTTGAACAGCAGGATGTACCCCTCCTTCAAGATCAAAACCCCCCTTACACTCAAACCCTTCGCTGCCCAGACCTGCCAAACTTCTGGAAGTCTGACCCCCACAAGAAGACCTGCAGCCCTGAGGACATTTGTCACAAGCGGGGAAGGAGACAGATGACAGAAAAAACATCTTTCACAGGGTTTATTTCATTTTTCTGTGTATCAGGATTTACACCTTTCTTTTGTGGCTGCCATGTTAAAGACTCAATAGGTTCATAAGTCACAACAAACATGTAATTTACATCTTCTCCCAGGACACGAACATTTAAGGGAAGAGAAACATTTAGAATCTTTTAAAATCTTTAAAAGAGAACACTTTAACTAATGTCTTGTCTTTGAACAAAACTAACACATTGTCATGGTAGCACTTTTTCCTTTGTAAGACTTGGGGTTACAGCCAGTAGTAGTAAGACCTGAAGGCTTTGAAACGTGATGAATTTGCTAGAACTTTCTGCAAAACCAGTCCTCCTGGGGTAAAGATATAGAGATTTTTCATACTTGTTCACTTCTTGTACAGCACAAGGATTGTCATGTCTAGACTGGGGTGTGTACTAAGATCAAGAATAAAAGACCTGTTTAAGTATGAGCGGACACCTCTAACAGTCTTCAGATAGAAAGCTTGTCTTATTCTTGTAGATCTGCTTCAGAACTGAAAACTGCATCTTCCTGGTATTTAAGATAATAGACTTAGGTGCTATCTGTCCGACCAAAAGTGGGTTCCGCATCTTGAGGCCTTTCTGGATAACAGTTCTCCAATGAGGCGGCAAACTCCCGGTGACCAGAAACCTGAGGATTTGGCTTGTGTATCCACTGCTGTGCTATCATCAAAGTCTGCTTCCTGTTCCAGGCCAGGACCCAAACTGGCTGGGGGAGGAAATAGCAAGAGGAAGAATGGAATAGCAGTCCGCCCCTGCTGGGGGATGAGAGACCTTGACCTAAAAAAGTTTGAACACCAGTTCCTTAGGAGGCTGTGTAGATGAAGAAGGTAATGGGTTCGATCCTACAGTTAAGAGTGCTACCAACCATGCAAATCCTGTTGGCCAGAAAGCTCTTGCAGCAATGATGACTCTCCTACCCCAGCTTACTTGGTGAAATCACAGATGATGCCACAGACTGGTTAAGGTCTACCAGACCTACCACAGTGACTTGGCAGAGCTCCACTAAAGTAAATGATTTAGTCTTTTTGGGGGGATCTTGTAGGTAGGAATGGTCAGTTGTTTACTATGTTTAAGGTGAGTAAAAGACTTGCAATTTACTTTTCTTGTCACAAAACGCATGGATCAGTACCAGATCCAGCTCATGGCAATGAGCACATCTTACATGAGTATTAAAGTTGGCCAGAATATGACCACATATCCTCCTTTCTTTTGTCCAGAGGATGACAAATACCGAAAGACAGAATCAAACTAAAATCATCACAACCTGGTACTTGATACACTCAAACAATTATAAAACTTGTTGAGCTTGATAAACTCTTCAAAAATGGTTCAAACCAAATGTAAAAGAGGAAGTAACATTACAGTCACCTAGCAAGTACAAGAAGCATTTAGCCCTTTGGCAAGTATGAGGGCATTATGCCAGTCTGGCTAGAGGAGAAGCAGTCTTTTTCTGATGTTTGGTGGAGCGGCTCACGTCAGGCCAATGGCACTCATCTGTTAGGTAAGATGTATTAACACAATAAGAAAGTTACTTTGGGTAAACTATGTTGCATCAATGTGGGAAAAATGCAAATATGCCAAACTCTGTGACATTCAAAGCTGAACCGCATGGAAGTACTTTGGAAAATGGAAAACATATCATCAACTGGCTTGATTGATCTCAGCTTCCACCGAGTATCGAGATCATTAATGAAGTATACATACAACTGGTTACCACAGATGAATAGACACCATTGGACCAAGCCATCGCCTACTGAAATGATGAGTTTGATTAAGATAACAATGAATGTGATTGATTCATCATTTGCATCAAGAATATTATTATGCATGTTTAAATTGTACAGGACACTGACTATATGGCATTAAGATAACTTTTACTCCAGATCATATATTACTTTAAACAAAATAAAAAAGTTTTATAATAATAAATACCTTTATATATTTTCTTTAATGTGTGCTCTTTGAAGACTTATTAGTTTTTCATTTTGCGTAGATCAAAATCATAAATTCATTCAATGTAGACTGTTATCACAAATAAAATGTGATGGTTTTAAAATCTGTCAATGTTCCCATTTAAATAAATCATCTGACTGATAAAGGAACAAAAGTGGATTTTATTCACATTTTATTCACACGTCTATATATGTATAATAGAAGTTTATAAAAATTCATTTATAATACTTTATTAGTATTAAAATACTGTGGTGTAAGTTAATCACTTTATTTATAAGGTAATGTAATAGTGTATAACAATAATATCAATAAATTAATTTTTAACATGGGGCACGTTGCTATAATGTGGTTAAGAACATATATTATTAGGAAAAACAGTAAAGATTCACATTTAATCTAACAGGGATCATAGTAATAGAGTGTAACAACCTCAAACAGAGTGATTTGTGGCAAGTAATATCACTTTTATTATCTGTAGATGCATTTTTGCAAAAATGACTTTTTTGGACAGAATTTGTGTGAAAATCTGACGGTGCCCAACTTCAAAGTAATTTTTCAAAGGAAAGTTTGACGTTTACATTTGTAAGACTTGCATATTTGAATTTCTCATGCTTTTTACACTAAAAACAACCATTCATCCTTTCGGACTCAAAAACATAAGTCTACCCCTCCGAACTCTTGGACTACCAGTAATTACTATTTTATAAGGCAAGCGCTGACAAAAGAAAAAAAAAGGTAAAACAGTTATTTTCTGTAACAATGTATCCAGATCGTATCTCACACTGGAATGTTTGGGTCACTGAGCTTCCCAAAATACAATTAAATAGTCAAATACAAATGTAATAGTGCTAATTACAATTGCAAAGAAACTTTTTGAAGATTCATACAAGATATAACAATTTTCATAAACGAGATGCGGAATCAAATCACACAATGACAATTTATCAATTTATATTTCAATGATATTCAGATTTAAATGTACATTGATCTACATTTGTTTACTTCGTATTTACCTTTTGCCCGCACTTTCCTTTTGAGGTAGCAGATGTTTTAGTCCATATTTCTCTCATTTAACAGATCAAAGTTGTGAAAAACTGTACTCAATATAAAGTAGTATTTTCTGTCACAAACATGGATTGATTTATTGATAAGTAATAGGACACAGTAACCTTTTATGTATGTGTAAATATTTTCCTTTTTATTTAGATAGATTGGTTAAAAGTGTACCTGTGGGTGGTGCAGAACATAACACTAGAAAAGAATAGAATTCTGAACTTACTGAAAGGATAACAAAGTGCCTTTCTTGTAATACTCTATGGCTTCAGTTTTAGTGGCAGGCACACGGAAATCATCAGTCAGCTCAAAGGCGGGGATTACTAAAGCTTTCTGCAAGAATATCCACAAAAACTGGAGTTCTTGGGAGGTTTGCCATTCTCCCGGAAAGATATTTTTTTAGAAAATAACTTTACATTACACTGTCGATTGAACAGAAGCTGCTAAAAGTGGACTAGCTGTACAATTGTGTACAAGTAATATAAAAGCAAATCAATCAACATCATTGATGAAGTCGTCGATAATTTTCAGTCAGCAGCTGCTGTTTTTTGTGTTTCTAAAAAACTCGTTGGTCTGAAAAGGTAATTCTGCTAACAGGCTGACAGACAAACATACACTGATGTACACACAAATTTATGCCTGCAATTCCTTTTTTCACCATTCAAGTCTTGTTATAAGTACTAATGAACTATGTATAATTCATATGTTACTCATGGCACTACAAGTCATAAGGCACAGAAACAAATAAGAACATATTCTAAAAAAACTGAGTCTTATAAGGGATTAACTTTATAAAACAAGACCATTTACTGTTAATATAGGAGATTTACAGGGAATTTGTGTAACCAGAGAATTCGTGAATTCCTTAAATGGACCAGTCAGGGAATTCATGAATTCCCTAAGATTTCTAGGGAATTTGTGAAATACCTGAGATTTTATGTAGGCATTTCATGAAATCCCTGAATATATTTTAATCTCGTTAACATTTATCGAATGACTACTACTCATTGTCTCTTCAAAGGTCTGAACAAAACCTTTAATCTATCTAAACCTTAAACTACTTAGGATTACATGCTCTTCCATTGGTGTCTTTGATCTCCAATACCAGCTACCTCCTCAAATAAATAAAATAGTACTTTTCAGTTTTCATTGACCAGTGTAATCTGAACTGACATGGAGTGCACCATTTTGATGGAATCTATTCTCTGTACAGTTCCTGCTAATTGTAATTGAGATTGAATCTCTTTTAACCTGTTAATCAAAGACATACATTATTCTCCCTCTCTCTATTGTGGATTAATGGAGATTGCACTTTGTAAGTTTTAAGACACGAAGAACAGAAGTAGCAATTAGAATATGAAAGTGTTTCAAGTATTTATGGATTTAGTGTTTGTTATATTCATCTAATATATTTTGATACATTAATTCAAACTGTAAAAAGTAGCTATATTGGTATAGAACTTAAGTGAAATAGAAATATCAGTAGCTTCAAGCAAGATATATTACAATTGAAAATATTTTTGAAAACAGTTAAATTTTAAACACAAAAAATCAAATACATTCAAATTTAGACTTGAATAATAACCAATTATTTCTGTGGTATGAATTATTTTATATACCGCACAAAATATTATAAAAGACTAAAAGGATCAGTTAGAAAATCACATTATTATATTGTATAATCATATTTTATACAAAACCTAAACTAATTAAAACAAATGAAATATTTACAATAGTTAATCAGTTTCCTATGCATTTCCTAATGCATTATTGTAAAATCCCATTAGCTTATACAAAACCTTAACTGAAATGCAGAGTAATGGACTAATGTACAATAAGTGTAATTTCACAAACTCTCCCCCCCCCCCCCCCCCCCTCAAAAAAAAAATTAAGGGTATTTGTGAAAAAAAAATTACTAAAGTTTTAGGGATTTCACAAATTCCCTGGTTCATTTAGGGATTTCACAAATTACCTAAAAACGTTCAGGGAATTCACAAATTCCATGATTACACAAATTCACTGTAATATACTATAAGGTTGAACTTTATTTATTATAAGCTAAATATTAAAAGGGATTAAGTTTGGCAAACACAAGTATTAATATAAAAAGATTTACCTTTGGTGACATAAAGTCTTTCTCATAGAAATAATCTGATGTAAAGGATTAACTGTAACACTGGTTGTAATACAAGATTTATTTTAAATGACTGAGGACGATATGTACAAGTAGAGTTTCAACCTTTTTCACTCAGATTGTTAACTTTTGTCATTTTGTCAAATAATAATAGAGTGAGACTTGCAGCTTAGAATTATAAAAATAATGTCTTTAGATTGTAGATTACCTTGCCTTCTTGTAAAAAACCTGTATCCAACCATGTCACGATTTTATCATACAAATCCTGACTGGGTAAGAAATCCACATCCACTGTCAATATGTACTGAGCAAGTGTGTTATTTATGGCAATATTCCTGAGGTGGTTAACTGGGTACAACTCCTGCCATAAACAGTCACAACAATATTCATTTTCATCTGTTGATGATGTATTATACACTGACCATATGAACATATTAAGAATCTGCCCATTAACTTCTTCAAAATGACACCCATCACCATGTTGTATTTATCTTGTTCATTTTATTAATTCGTAATAGAAGTTTTTAATATTTCATTGAAAGTAATACAGTCCCCTTACCTGTTCTAGCACTGCTATACTTGTATTTATAATCATGTGATCAGATTATACCCAATCAAATTGACATATTTAACACTCAGGCCCACTTAAATTTTTGTGTAGTTTTATATATTTTACATCATATATAAGGTACAAGAATATGAAATGACACAGCAAATAAATATACTTGACAGTGTAAAAACCAGCCTATGGTGTATGAATTGATTTGAAAAATAGACATTTGTATCGTAAACTTACTATTGATATTGGAATTCAAGAATTGTTTGTCATCTGTACATTCATTGATTGTTCCAGGTTCATACTTCATTTCAACTCAATATCATACAAGTGTAAATGTTTAAATACACACAAATTTCTGATTTGAATATGTTAGTGTGACTTACTCCATTCTCTTGGACTAAGCTGAGGATGATGTTGGTTCGTCTGGTGTCTGAAATCCATTTTAACAAAGATTTCCGCAATGCATTCAGGTTTTTCTCTGACACATAAATAGCAGCAGATATTGGACCTGTAAAATAACAAAATAACAGTGTCAAACTGTCTTTAATTTTTTGGGAGGAAATTCTTTGTGTTTTACTCCACATATAGGTGACACAAACCTGTTGTCAGGTGTGGTCTTACCATTACAGTGCATCTGAACATAGCTTTACACAAATAATATAGTTTCTAGTATCATACTAGAGAACTTTAACATTTAGTGAGCCCACATGCTCAATTGAATATTCTTCAGATACAAGATGGCTACATTCCCCCCACTCCAGATCCTCTGAATACTGAAGGCAATTTTCTCAGCAATTGTGAATAGTTAAGCATGAATGGGTTGGGTATGGTATCTTTAATGAATACAATAAATGTCTTTGAGGGAAAAATAGCCCGGGAACTATAGACTGGAAGAGGCGTGCTTTTCAGTAAAAACTAACTTATCAGTTGTCATGTACATGCTAAAATCAATAAAACAGATAGTTCTAAAATAAGTAACAACAACGTTTGGAGAGCACAGGCCCCCGCCAGGGTACATAATAATAAGTAAATATGAAAACAGGAATATTTTTGTATCCAGATGGAGATCCAGATCACTCAAAATATTTGTTGGAATTTAAGTTGGACCGAGACCCTGATTCTTGTCTTCTGACTTTTGTTCATGAAGTTCCAGCCAGTAGTATTGTCATAATCATGCTAGTAAACAAGTAAACTGTCATGAAAACAATACTTCTTTGGCAGAAGTAACAAAGAAGTTGAAAATCTTAGTGTTGAAAGGAAGAGAAATAATAGTGGCGTGGAAGCCATGGCTCATCATAAACCATGTGATTGGTAGCAGGGTTATGCTAGATACATATTAACCTATGTATGGTGACTCTTGTAACTATAACATCCAAACTAAATGGAAGGGCCCAAGAAACTTTTGAAGATAGCTATCCTTACCATATGGCTTACCTTTCCAATGGTCAGCTAAGTCATGAAGTCTGTTAGTACGCGATGAGGTAAGTTGTGTAAGGAGACACAGGGTGTCGTGTTCAGAGGTTCTGGCCCGCGTTGGTAGCTGTATTGTCGTGTAAACATTCAGCAGCTCTTTGTTGTAAAATACACAGTCAGGAACTGACAGCCAACAGATGAACACTGAAAATAGAAATTGTGAATCATGCTGCAATTATTGTAAAATTACATTGAAAATATATAGGGGGGTATAGGGCTATAGGGACACCAACTATACCAATAAGAGGAGAGTTATTACACAAATTCATTTATGCCAATTGGGTTAATGGTTGGGACATCCCAGATAAAATCCATTTCTATTGCTCTGCACTTATTTTTGGTTTGTGGGTTGATTTCAGTCCCTGACCATTGTATCACACTAAATTTCATGTGTTTGTGGGAATGGTTCTCAGAGTGGACATGTTTAGATACTGGGGTATCCATACTTTTTGTTTTTTTGACACTGGAAATGTGCCCATACATTCTTTGTCTAAATGGGCGGCCAGTTTCACCTATATATTGTTTTCCACATAGTTTGCAATCAATAAAGTAAATAATGTTGCTAATCCCACATGTTAATAGTGCTGGTTTTGGGAGATTAGTACATTTATGGGTTGCTCCAGTGTGATGGCTGGTAAATGTGTTTATTTTATGCAGTAAGGGGCAATAAGTGCATTTACCTAATCTGGTGCAAATTATTGGTCTGTCAGCTTTATTTGGTGTAGTAATAGGGGATAGGATATTTCATTCTTGGTTAACAGATCCTCAAGCTTTGTTAGCCTTCTAAAGCCAATTAGTGGTTTTGTTGTGGAGATCTGTTTTAGATCATCACAATGTTCTATAATGTTCCAGTTTGAATGGATAAATTTCTTAATGTTAGGATTTTGGGAGTTATACCTAGTGACCATGACTGGAGGTGTGTTTTCCTAGTTTCATTTCTAGTTTCCAACAATTCCCTTTGACTGAATATGGAAACTCTGGCATAATGTGAATAGAGTTGTTTAGCTGGGTAGCCTCTATTCTTGTAGTATTTTGTGAGTGTATCAGCATTATACCTAAAATCAGAATCTAGTGTGCAGATTCTTCTGATTCTAAGATATTGACCATATGGGGCCCTTTTTGGTCACACTTTTTTGGGTGTGCGCTTGAGTGATATAAAACAGATGTGTGTTTGTTGTAGATAGTTGTGATAATGTTTCTGTTTGAATCAAGTTTGACTGTAGTATCCCAGAAATTTATGCTTTCTTTGCTAATTTCTGATGTAAACTTAATGGTGGGGTGTAGTCCATTAAGATATTCAACAAAATCTCTTAAGGAATCTTCTCCATGAGTCCAAATCAAGAAAATATCATCAATGAATCTTTTCCAGATAAGGGGTTTTAATGGGTAATTGTCCAATGCCTTGGTTTCAAATCTATCCATGAAAAGACTGGCATAATTAGGTGCTAATGCCATTCCCATGGCTGTACCTCCTATTTGTAGGCAGAATTCATTATTGAATTCCAAATACATATTGTGTGAAAACCAATTTCAATAGGTCTAGAATGTAGTTTCCTATAGGTCCCTTATTAGGATCTTTTCTCATGTGGTCTGCTATGGCTAACATGCCTTCATGGTTTGGTATGTTGGTGTATAGTGAGGTTACATCCAGGGTTGCTATAATTGCACCCTCTGGGATTTGTCCCAAATTGATGATTTCACTAATAAAATCCTGGGTATCCCTTATGTAGGATTTGGTTTGTGGAACTTAATGTTTGATATGTTCATCTACAAATTTGCTGATATTCGCAGTAGGGTGGTTAACTGAACTACAAATGGGTCTACCTGGGATACCTTTTTATGTATTTTAGGTAACAGGTAAAATTGCCCATGTTTGCAATTTTGTGGTTTGAGAAATTCTAAATTTTTCTCTCTGATCAGACTTTTCACTTTCATTTGAATCAGTTTCTGAGTAATTTTTTCTGAGACCTCTGTTGTGGGGTCATGGTTGATCTTGGTATAAAATTTGTTATCCATGAGTTGTCGATAGCCTTCTCTTAGGTAATCAGTAGTATTCATTACTACAACTGCTGAACCCTTGTCAGCTTTTTTGATGACCAGTTCAGGGTTATTGGTAAGGGATAATAAACCTGACCTTTGAGCTATGCTGAGATTATTATTTTTATGGGTAGGTGGTTTGCTGTTACGTAGATTATGTTTAAAAGTAATTTTGAAGCTTTGTAATGATATATGGGTGTTGTTGGGTATCCATGAACTTTTGGGTTTGAATTTATCATGGATGCTCTTGTATGGGGAAATATCACTTTCTAAATTATCAGCAAGGATATTAGCCAGTGATCTATCATTGTCATCTAGAATATTGTCATTAGAGAAGTGATGTTATAAGACCAGTCTTCTGTGAAAGGCCTTGAAGTCTTTCCAAATCAGGGATTTCTTAGGAGATCCAGGTGTTGGGCAAAAGTAAGGCCTTTTTGTAAGGCTTCAATTTGTGGTTGCTCTAAGTCTGTGTCGGATATATTAATTACTGTATGTCCAATTAGACTTTCTATGGACTTACCAGGTGGTAAAATGGCAGCTGGGTAGTTTTGGCTGTCCAGCTTAATCAGCTGTAGGATCTCCTTAGGAGTAGCCATGATTAGCGAAAGCATATAAATTCAAGATGGAAATAGTTTATTAAGTGAAATATTTGACTCCAGGGAGTCTAAAGTAAATCAATGTATGAAACAAACTAGTTACAAACTTTTAATAAGACCTAGAAAGAGTTTTTTTTAGTTTATTGCTGTCATTGTCTTTCCTGTTATGTGGTCTTCTAATCTGCTGGAGATTTCTGGTTCAACCTTGCTGGGGTCTTCTTGGATTTCTTTGATTTATTCTTTTGAAGACTTTATTCAAGCTGCCCCAGCAGAAGCCTTATATCTATCCGACAATACCAATTGTGTACCAATTGCAGGTGTGATATCTATCCGACAATACCAATTGTGTACCAATTGCAGGTGTGATATTGGTGTTGGACTCTAAGCCAAGGGTGTCCATGACAGTGACCAAAGTAACTTGGCTAACACTAGTAGACATGAGGTGCCCACAAGTAAAAACTTAAAATCTGTAGTGTTATCTATGTCCCAGAGTCTTTTATAAATCATGTTGATGACATATTTTTTGAATTCTTATGGGGGAAAAATAAAAGACACAAGGTAAAAAAAGAGGTTGTAATAAATAGTGTTGACAGAGGAGGGATTAATATGATAGATTTCAGAAAAATGAGCAACTCATTGAAAGCAATGTGGGTAAAGAGGTTGCTGACAGAAGATAAAAATACACAACATATACAAAAATGGAAAGATTTAGCACTCTACAATGCAGGAATTAATGACAAGAGCTTACTGTTACATAAATTAGACAACTCAAACCCAGTTCAAAACTCCTCATTATTCTATAATCAAGTGCTAGAGTCCTGGTATACATTTTTCTCAATATCCCCAACAACTATTAATGAAATATTAAATGAAAAATTACACTACAATAAGTTCATTACCATAGGAGGTAAGTCTGAGCAAAAAGTCTATTTTTCTACAGGACACATCAATAAGTAAGATAAGAGATTTAGTGACCAACAATAGATCTAATTATAGATTCAAAACTATAGGGGAACTTGAAGTAGAACTTAAAAAATCTATTTCTTGCCTACAATATAATACCCTCCTTTCAGCAATACCAACAGGTTGGAAAACCAAACTTTAAAAGGTGAAGAAACAAACCTTCAAGGAAAGGAATTTCCAATTCAGCATCTTAGAATAGATGTGGAAAAGCTTTCAAATAAGACTATATGTCAAAGTTTAGCATATAGCAAAACTTCCTGTTCTCCCACAGCCGAAATAAGTGGGTTGAATACTATCCATTTCTCGAAACAATTAACTGGTCAAATGTGTACAGTTTACCCTCTGTCATAACAAGTGATCTGAAATTGCGAAGTTTTCAATAAAGTATAATTCATCGCTATTTTACCTGTAGCTATAATCTACATCTGTGGAAAATTACAGCAGAACCTCTTTGCCTATATTGTGGTGAAATCAACACCATTGAGCATTACCTTTATTATTGTAGTATGGCTTCCTTAATTTGGGGTCATCTTAAAACTGTAGTGGCTGCCACTTTACAAGTTAAAATAGATCTCACATTGTTAGAAATATTACTCGGTACACCCTGTGTGAAATATAGCATGTTTCACTTAATCAATTTGATGGTACTATTAACCAAACAATACATTTACTCTTTAAAAAGGTACCTAAACAATTTTTCTGTGAGGTATTACCACACTTACCTCAGTAAAAGAATAGAAGCTGAATTATATTCAGTACATGCAAAGTGTCTTAAAAATAATGACACCATTATGACAGAAGCATGTAAAAAGGTGCTAGAATATATTTGTAATTAATTGAGTGAATAACAGAAAAAGGACAAAGGTGTTTTTGTAAAAATATATCTATTTTGTAAAATGTATTAATACTGTTGCATTGTAGAAATGAACAAAATAAAAAAAAAACTTAAAATAATGTCTTGTGCTAGTCAAGAGAATATATAACTTGATGGATTTTGCCAATGTACATTATGGAATTATTTCAACTCATTGCTTTGCCCTGTCAATGGCAAGAAGATCCAGTGGGATACAGAAGAAGATAGTTGTAAGTCCTTATATCAAACAAAATGGTTTATTTCTGTGTAGAAGTCATAACTGGATTCAATCCCGCGGGTATTGTGTTTGAATTGTGATCATATCACAATATTATTTGAAATAACTTGGTAAAATTGTAACACAGTCTTGAACGATCATAACTTCAATACCTGTGACTTACACCAGGTAACAGAATGTAAATCATCACAGAACTTAATACTATTACATGTTAAAAATATAATGTCTTTAATGTATAAAACAAGTGTCATAATAATATTCAAATTAAATGTACAATGGTGGTTTGATATACAGGAACAACATAGTAATTTATATGATAATAGATATATCAAAATAGTTCCTGAATAAAAAGCGGTTTCTCTAATAACATATTTTGGGTAAACCTGCATGTTTACACTTTTCTACTGTTTTTAAAGCGAAGATAACACAACTATCTTAAAAATAAGTTACTTACAACAAAATACTGAAATACTTATCCAAAATATATGATGAAGTACTTGCTGATTAAAATGAATAATTGCCATAGCATGACAATGTTTACTTTTTACTGTGAAGTCAAATCCATTGCTGTTCATTACTTTGTTCTCAGAAATAAATTATATCAATAGCCACATATTGTTCCACATCAGCTCTCTGCATCACCAATAGTAATTAATTCAAATCAATCATTCTATTTTATTTTGAAATGTCTCATATTTTAACAGTGTGAGTCACTTTAGAAAAGTGTCGCTGATAAATGTCACACAGAATGATAAGATTAACTCATAATATACTTCAGAATTACCTGTACAGAACTGTATAAATATGTGGTCACCTTAAGGCTGAAGCTGGAACCCTCTTCCTTACCTACCAAATTATTCAGACATAAATGTTTGAACTTTGGAATTTTTTGTAAAATATATGTATATTAAAGGAAAATAGGTGACATTTATTCCAAATATTTGATCACTTAAGAATGAACAATAAAACGTTTATTTCTGCAATATTTGTTTGAAGTCTTTCTTGCAAGAACACTGATAACAATAGACTTTGATCTCAGAAATTGCTGTTATTTATCAGGGAACACTTGAGTTGCTACTTGACGCGCAGCATCTGCAGATATGAAAAGCTGTGTCAGAACATTTCCTAGCTTGACAGAAGAAGTATGAAGCAATAACTGTATAACCAGCCATCACTGTTGACTTGGAAACATACAAAAACACACATTTAAAATGTGATCACTTGTAATATACATGTAGTACATAATAGACAATCAGGAGAATGGGCATTCAAGTTAGCACAATTGTTTATTTACTGCTGAAGCTATTGATTCTGTGATATTGCTCTTAATCGGCTCAGAGCCAATTTGTGGGAGGGAATATCGCGAGTTATTTAACTGCGCTAACTCAGGATGGAAAGTTGTTGAAAGATCTCGAGTGAACTCTGATTGAATGAATAATTATTAGTTTGATAATGTTGGGCATTTTTTGTGATTTGTAAGCCATTAAGATTTATATCTTTTCAAGAAGAAAGTGTTTATCATATATTTTTGTATTGTTAATTACATTTCTGCAGGGTAGAAAAACTCTTCCAAATCCAAATGTGTCATGTCATTTAACGCAAGTTTCCTTACGATTATATTACACAGACACACAAAAGCAGTTTTTTTCCTATTTGACACATCAGAGTGTCAATTAACCTTTAATCAATTAACCTTTAATCAGTTAACCTTTTATAGCTTTCCAATGGGTCATCACGTAAATTCTGCATTAAATCTGCACCCTACATGACCATAAAACCACTTCAAATGCAGCGTACAATGCTTTATCACTATCAGTCATATATACTGTACCAGTCATTCTCATTTAGTTTTGCTACTTTTGATATCTATACACGAAGATTGTGATATTTTAGACTTATTATTTTAACAGTTGATTAGTCTCAGTTTTGGAATTCATAGATTTTCTGTAAATTAAACCCCCTATTGCTGGCAATTTGCCCGCTCTGTGAACATTTTTGAATAAAATTCAATACAAGCTATATAGGTAAGAAATTGTAACAAATATAAACTGGTGAAACAATTGCAGTAATTTGTTCTTTACTTATTTGCATTTTGAATTTTTTTTTGCAATATATTATTGCAGGCAATGTGACACATGTCTGTGTGAAACGAAATAATAATTCATACAGCAAACTAAAACATGATGTGACAATATTTGATGATACAAAAGCATTTGATAGTGTTTTATAATTCCATCGTTCCCCTCCTGTTGTTTTTTTTTTGAAATGGTCTAGTTGAGGCGGCGATATTTACCCCTTATCAGTTGAAATGTTTAGATACTAGTGTTTTGTTATTCATTTTCATAAATGATTATAACTGGTACAAATGAAGTGCATTTCTTTGCTCAATAGTTTACAAACCTTTATTAATAGAAGACATTTAGGCTTGAAATTGATTCATAATTTAATTCAAGCATTATTTATTGTTTGTTTTATCTTACTGTATGTGTGTTACAAGTAACAAACTACAAAATACACAAAGCACAGGTTTAAAAACAAAATATTAAAATTACTATGCATAACTTAAAAGTTAAAATCTAAACGTAGCTGTTACAATGGTACATTTAAACATATGAAGTTGGTTGTGTCTGATACTAATTCCAATATCTATAATGTGGCCTATTTCTGCAGCATCTGTTGCGAACATCTATTTAAATTGCAAACCATGTGTTGAGTTATTAAATATTGGAAGATAATTAACTAAATATGTTGCACTACACCAAATGAGCTTGAGTTGATGAGTCTTTTAACTGTTTCTCATTTCGAGCTGTCAATTCATAAATCTGTGAAACACTTTGACTACAGTTTTACCATCTCTGTTCCTAGTCTGTGTGGACCGGGTGCCGGTCTGCTAACCTGTTAATGAAGTTTAACTAGAGTATATTTTATTACAAAATTTAGAAAATAAATGTCCATAAAAGATCAAAACATTGATGTCTGTACCTCTTCATCTGATCTCTTTTCAACAAATTACATTTAGTGTAAACTTAAATAATAAAAACATATTGCACCAAAATAACAGTTACTTGTTCTTTCATACCAAGGTCCTCCGTGTAATGTATTGCATGGTTCTGAGTCCCTCAAAATCAGTAAAACTGCATTAAACCTTCCTCTTATCTACTAGAAAATGTATAATTCAATTAAGCAGTTTTATACAGTGAAATGCAAATCTCTGATAAAATACACACCATGAACTTCCTATGAATTAATTTTTATTAAATGTGTCGGTTCCAATGTTTTAAGTACACGAAACAGATGAGCGCATGTTTTATCTTAACTCTTTATAAACTACTTAAATCATTAAAAGCAAATCAGATTTGCTAAGCATGGAAACGATAAGGTAACCATAAGTTACTCTAATCTATTCTGAGACCCAAACTCAAAAAAAAAAAAATAAACAAAAAAACCCCAAAACCTTGTCATTAACGTTATATTGCAGTTTAAACAAATAAAAATGTTCCATATATCAAATGAATATTAACATCCATTCAGTCGGTAATACATTTGGAAAGATGTGGTCACATGATTTAAAATCTGTGTACATATCTTGTCAAAGTTTGACTTTCATTCCTACTGGTTAGTTCTCCAGTGTCACCAGATTAGTAATACTTCACAACACTTGAATAAATCAGCTGGCTGTTGAGCGGGACATAAAACCATTTTGACCATTGAATGAATCAGCTGTTTTAATGGCGATAGTATATCCCATTACATTGTGAAAATGTCACCATATTGTGAGTTCACTGCATCATAATCATGTCTTTTTTACACTTTAACTGCTACATTCCGGGACCACTTTTTTATGCAAGTACTGATGTTGTTAAACAATTCAACCTAGCAAAAGGTTTTTTTCTAGCAAAAGCTGCAGTATGAGGCTGTAAGTAGAATGTTAGCTTTTCTGTGTTTTGTATCTGATAGAAAAAGTCTATTATTTCAAAACTTTACCAGTTGCAGTATCAGACTGTAAGCAAAATGTGAGCTTCATTTACAAGAGGAAAATATCATTTTCGCTATAGGGTGGCAGGTGAGAAATTGTAGCTGTAAACTTTGCCTGCTAGAAAAAATACTTTTGGAGAAACTCAACCCAGAAAGTATGTATCTTTTATATTTGTATCTGTTGACCTAAATATAAGCCCCTTGAGAAATAACAAACAAGTCAATCTAGAGGGCTACAAAATGTTCTAGTATTTGAGGCAAAAGGAAATAATTATGAGTTTAAAACACAGTCTACGAGCTCATGAGGTTTAAGAAAGAATACACTTCGTTCAACATTTGGAGATTTATTGTTATACCACTACCATTGTTACATGCACTTTAAGATTAACCTTAACTGCATGCCCTGTTGTTATCAGGTCAAGCACACACTAGAGCTAAGGTGACCCTAACTGCATGGATTTTGTTAGACTATTCTACACCCTTACCCTTGTTAATTTTTGCACTTTCAGATTTAACCTTAACCACGACGATCTGTCCATTTGACTAAATGTCTGGGAGTTGAAGTTAAGGTAACCCTAACTGCATAAACTATGTTAGACTACCATCTATTTTCTTACTTTCTACACTATGTACATTGAATTGTAGGTAATTAAAATCTGTCAAACGTCAAACTTAGAGTTTTGTGTATAGTAAGTTTAGTTCAGTAGGGATTGGAATGTTCTAGCCACAGAGCGTCAGAACGCCAGCCTCCATGAGTTTTGATGTGATTCAGGTTGACGTTGTTGTCAAAGGCCCAGCAGGCCCCTGACTTTCTGAAGGTATGGTAGCCATATTCCCTTGCTGGAAGCCCCAGGGACGTTATGGATCTCCTGAGGAAAGAACGCACCTGTGAGCAGAAAGGATGCTGGGGACGCCCTGAGATGCGACTAGGAACAGGGGCTTGTCCTGGTCAGCAGAGTTCCTGGACACTATTTTCCTTAGGGCTGTGACAGGGCATATGCTGGCATCAGACAATTCTGGCAACTGAACTATGTGTGACTGGCCCGAGAGTTGCATATTTTTTGAGCACTTTGTTATCACATGGGCCCCAGGGGGCCCCCATATCACATCCCCCTGAGTCAAGAACCGAGATGGTGAGAATCCTGCTTTGGCTGATGGTACCAGGCTGGAAAGGCGGTAAAAGCCAAAAAAACCCATCAGAAATATTGCTTGATATACCTCTCTGTCTGAGCTGTGGACCAGGGTCTGTATTAACAGTTGTAGTTGAGTGATGGACAGGATGCCTTTAATTTTAAAGGAAAGCTGGGCGTTGTATGCTACAGCCCTAATGGCCAGTTTGACCAGGCGATTTTCCAGAACATTGGTGTCCATATGAAAAACAGAGAGAAAATGATGCAGTACTGTGACGTAGTTGGTCAGTGTGGGAGCCCTCAGGCCCTGTTGGGCTAGGTATTCCAGAAACAAAGTGACTGACTTCAAGGCGTCGGGCTTGTCCTGGTGTGTGTGAACTAGGAAGGCTAAGTACGACCTAAACTTCTGGGTGTAAGCTGCCAGTGTGCGCGGTCTGAATGCCCTGTTAACTCTTGCCCTGAAGTCTACGGACAGTGTATCCACCACTGTGTTACCTGTAATGTAGATGGAAAGCCATGTAATTATATGTTAAAATTTGGTTGTAGCCAATCAATGTTAATATGGAGCCATTCACAGGCTGATAAGAACTGTACAACACTGGTGTTAGAATATTTAAAATACGACCATCTGGAAAGAATGTCAGCATACACATTGCTGACACCTTTAATATCCTTAACAATCAACTTAATGTTGTATTGAGCCTTAATCAGCCAGAGTGTATGAGCTGTGGCTGCCAGAAAGGGGTCACGACTGCTGCCACTGTTTAACACACTCACCACGGCGGCGTTGTCACAGTGGACTGTTATAGAAGAATTTTTTCACGATTCTCCCCAAAGTCGTAGCGCGACCATGACGTTGAGCATTTCAAAGTGCACAATTGTGAGGGATAGCCTATAACAGTGGGGTATTTCAGAATGGTAAACTTGTCCATCCACGAGCGCACCTATTCCTGTGAGGCAAGCGTCGACGTATAGATCCTTGCTGTCTTTGCTGTGTTCATGTATCTTGGTGATGCCGTTGAAAGTATGCATAAACGACCTGAACCATTAGATATCTCAGCTTAATGTGGCCAACCTGGGGGCAACTTCTGAGGACCTGCAGAATGCGGTTGACAAATAGCCTGGAGGGTTCTATACACTTCTTGAGGTAAAGCAGGTGTCCCAGTAGCTTTTGCAGGCTTTTCCTGGATGCGTGCATTCTTGTGGCCCATACGTCGCATAGTTGTTTCACTTGGAGCATCTTCTCTGCTGGTATGGTCAACATCATGGTGCGCGCGTTTATGCAGATCCCTAGACATGTGAGTTCTTGCGTAGGCATCGCAACTTTGTCCATGTTGATGGGGAGACCAAGTGATGTAATGAGCTTCTTTAGAGAAATGAACGCGCTCTTTGCTGTGTTTGGAGGGGCGACTCCCACTATGTCGTCCAAGTAGGCGCACGTCCAATGGCCAGTTGTTGCTAAGAGATGCATGACGTTATCCGTGACAAGCTGGAACGTGAACGCACCTGTCTTAAGGCCGAAGGGAACGCTTACGTCGACGTAACGAGCTCCCCTCCATGACAGTCCGAGCACTGGAAAATCCCGGGGGTCTGTCCTTAAATTACGATAAGCTCTTTTTAAGTCGATTTTGAACAGCAGAGACTGGTCCCCAACTGTGAGTATTTTTTGCACTATGTGATCAATGGTGGGGTATTTCAGTGAGCAAGTGTTTCCATCAAAGTGGTTGTCTGCTATGCGAATATTCACACTGTTACGCAGAGGCCAGGAGAGGTCCACTATCAACCTACGAGTCGAGTCTGGCTTAGGGCGCGTCATCATTGGAGACGTATGCATTTGTACGAAGGGGTCGCTTTGAAATGGGCCAACCAAGGCTCTGTGCTTAACTTCTGTTACTATGTAGGCATCTCCAGCTTCTGGAAACTTATTTGCAGACGCGTGATTATCCACTTGTGGATTATAGTTGAAGTTCTCATAGTCCAGACCCACAGGAAACCCGAATTGTAGGTAGTCCACCACTCTGCTGTACTTGTAATTCACCAGTATTGACTTCCACAAGGGGATGTTCAACTGGGACACGACCTGGACCCAAGCCCCAGAGTAATTGGGTTTATTGTGCTTTAATACTTCTTTATGGGCCAATTTCATCCATTCTGCCATGTCCCCATGTTCAATGATCTGACAATCTCCTGAACACTAATAACCAGATTCTTTGTGAAGGTCACCCCCCATTGACTGTGGAGGCCATGGTTGGTTGTTGTTTCTAATGCATCAGTGAGTTTTATTGAGCTGTCATCTAAGGTTGCCCCCTCAAGAATAAGTCTGTGGTCGCTGTTGACGCTTGAATTGACGTCGTCGTGTAGACTCATAGACAAGTTGATTGATTGAACACTCGTGTCACTATATGAATTTCCCAAATATGGTACACTCCATCTGGGAGGGCAGTAGAGGGTGAAAGATTCAGTTAAGCCATCTGGAACGAACGCGTCCAGTGTATCCTCGTAGCTGCTGAAATGCTCTTCCACCCCAATAGCCCATGCTTCTATCTCACTTGAATAATCATTTGAGTTGTTACTCGTGTCACTGCTGTGGTAATACGAGCTGGCATTAAACAAGACTGACATGTCGTCACACCCACTGACTGTGGATATGTGTTGAAATTTTTCTTTTTCATGTGTGAACACACTGTGCACACTTTTGCCTACTGTGTTTGCATTTACGATGTTTGAACCCTGAAAGAACGTAGGTTTCTCTGGTACATCTCTCCCACTTGTCACCAAGCCCGTTGTTTTTGTATGACACTCAGAACAGCTACATTCGTTTGAGTGCCTCGTGAATTCATGTATAATGTCCCGTCTGCACCATTCGCAGTTGCAGTCCATGTGTTTCAAGAAGGCTTGAAGGTAATGAAGCTTAGTGGGTGTGGGGGAGACTACCTGGATTTTAAATACGCTGTTTCTCAGAAGATTGGTTGGCCATACGTTTTGCCCTATTGCATTTCTCCTCGGGGTGGGGGTAATGACGTTTTACAGCCCTATGGCATGCAAAGCATGCATGCTTGTATGTGATACGACCTTCTACGTGGTCCTTGCTGTGGTTGCAGTTCCCCTCGTTATAATGCTTACAGATTCAAACCTCATCCTCGCTGTTACTGCTGCTTGGATTCTTCAGTGGCCTCTGAGTGAATCTCTGCCTTATTCTGTCTATTTGTGTTAGGTCCCCCCCACGATGCGTGGCCCCTTTCGATCTCAGTTAAAACAGCAGCGTGTGCCCTCTTCGCGGTTGCCCAATTCAACTCCAGGGCATCCTGCATTAGGTGACCTTGGTATTGCAGCATATATGTTCTAACTAGCGGATCACTCTCCTCGAGAATGCATCTTGCGAAACCTTGCACCCACTGGTACACGTTGATGTCCGCATAAGTTGGCATCTTCAGATTATCCCCCACCGCACAAAATTCGTGTGGCCAGTGTATGTGTTTTTTGACCTTCTGGTCACCTAGTCGATACCTGCCCGATTTTAGCCTGATAGATGTACCTGTATCTTCGTCTCTTGCCATGTCTTCGTAGTGCCTCAGTCGTTTATCCACCTCTGCCTGCACTCTGCTGTCGTGTTTTAAGTGCTCTAGGGATGGCAGAGAACATGCCCGGTAACTGGCCTGGCCTGTGTGGTGACTTTGTGAGGGGCTGGCCCTTCTTGGGGAGCTGTGAGCTGAAGGTTGCGAGAGTAATGATAGACTTGAGCTACCTTTGTTTTCTTGCTGGTCTAACCTTCTTTCCAAGTCACTAAACTTATCCATCATTGAGCTGAGTCTCTCCATGACGTCTGTGTTCGTTGGTTGCTTGCGTTTTGTTCCTTTGTGAGGAACTGCATTGCTCGAACTTGTTCCTGTATTTGCTCTACTACCACTTGCATCTACACTGCCGAGGTCCACGACCTTGGTCACGGTTTGTTTATCTTTCTTTGCTTTCGAACGCGGGCACGAAGCTCCTACTGGGGGCTTGTGTCTTTGCTTGCATTTTCCCTCGTGTATTATATCCAGTGGTAGACATATTTGCTTAAAACACTAAAAGGAAAGTTCCTAAAACACAATTTTCTGGAAACGCTGTTACCTGTTAGCATTTAAATTTCAAACTGACCAACAATGGCCAATGGACATGAAAGTGAGGCTATTAACTTAAGTACACACTAGGAGGCCTTAAGGTAGACCCGAACATACACGCTTCCCAGACTGAGTGCTGTTGCTACTGGTCATACTCACCATTACAAAGGGGAAGGTGGTCTTCCATGAGTGTGAATAAAAAGACCAAAATATGCACAAATCTCTATGTATGTTCCAATTAGATACGGCAGAAACCAGAGTGGAGTTTCTCACACTTTCAGAAATCACACTAATGATTAAACAATAAAATTACAACACGGGTTTGTTGAAGTGTGAATTCTCACTCAAGTAAAAGTTCAAAATAGATATTGTAGATGCGCTTTACACAATATCTTCTACTTATGTGTATTGTGTTTCGAAAGTTTATGTAAGATGAACTTTCTCATCAGAGGCTGGAGAAGAAGGGCTAATATCCTCCCTGAAGTACTTTTTCAAAAGTGCAAATGAACCTGTTTTTTGCACCGGCGCACCGGGGGGTGAACTGTAAGGTGCATTGCACCACTGCAAATTTTTCTGGTGGAAAGTATTATCAGGTAGGTCATATTTAATTATTTGTTAAATAATATTAAATATTATAGGGGTATAAAAGTCTCTTATAAATAAATAGGCTATATATTAGGCTTTGGTCTAAATATTAGGATAAATATTAGAGGTGGTTTTGATGTGTCCACTTAAAGGTGCCCTGAAAAGTGGTATCTTATTCATGTTGTATGATCATAAGTGTGGACTGATAGATGTTTAAATTACACCTTCTGTGGAGTTTATACTTATGATGGGAAAAGATACAAAAGTTCAATATATATTTGATATATATACTTTAATGATAAACTTTTAATATATATAGTGTCAGTAACTATAAATGAAGTAGTGACACAAACCAGTATATAAGGCAGTTATGAGTTGTTATGAGTTTAAGCATTAGTGATTTTTTCAGTTTGTTTAGTAACTTGCAGAATATTGAGGAAGGATTGTGCTCTCATGTCTGGGTGTGTGGGTCCTCATTCCCAGGAGGCCACCTTAATGTTAATATATATAGTTAGTCCTTTTCTATTAACTAGTTAGTCCCTCTCTGTTTTGTAGAATATGGCCCCTTGTAATCGTTTATGAAAGGAAAATCTTTATTGGCTGATAGAGGGCTGATCACTGTTTGGGATGACCATGTTGTCATTCTTGATTTGATTATTGACAGGCATCAGAAAAAATATTCCAATTTTTAAAGTTTTAGTTAGTTTATTTTTACGTTATGGAAGCCAATCGTTATAACCTTAGATCTACAAGAAGGGAGGAACCACAAATACCTACAACTACAGCTTGTATCAGATGAGGACTTTGTGACGCAGTCATTGAGGTCTGGCCTCCCTCCATCCAGGCAAGTCTCTTTTTCTGATAATTCCAGCAGCACAAACGAATCAAACCATGATATTAGTTGTTACAAAATCCTGATAGGAATTTAAACATGTCCTCCCCCTGCATTCGGATCCTATAAAGATGCTAAGTCAAGACACAGTTGTCACACCTCTGGTACCTCTGTCCCTGTCATATCAAATATTAGTCACAATAATATAAATCAACAGATTTTGCCAAAGTTGATTGCGTAAGGTGATAGATTTAAAAGTTGAAAGTTGTAAGAAAACCAAGGACGATTCCAACATCACATCTTCCAAGAAAACACGAATGTGAAAGGGTTCACAAAAATAAATCTGTGGACACAGTGTCACGGTTTGATGCAGGTGTGGTTCCCTCCACTTCACAGTTGATTACTGCCAAGTCCGGGGTTCAGTTTCCTCCTCCTAAGGTTCTCAGGGAAGAGCAAAATATCCAAGCCCAGCTAAAGTTGAAAGTTGAAAGAACTGGAAATGTAAGACCAGCTATTTCGAGAATCAAGTCCCAATGGGGGGAGACCTGTGGATGTGTATGTCGGGACTCATGAGTACATCCTGAGTGGTCGGGACAAAAAAGGGTGACATATCATCAGCCTACTCCCATCCACTGTAGTAGTAGAGTGGATGGGTGGTTTTTGTAAGGGCATGATGCACGACAGCAGTGCTCAAAATAGAGACTTGATGTCAGATTATCTTATGATTTTATTGGCGGAGGCTGTAGACTTTTCATGGTCTGCTGCAAAAGCTAACCATGCGGCATTATTATGTCACATGGAGCAGGGTGAAATCAGTGGTTGGCATGAGATTGAAAAAGTTGATAGGGTCATACGTGCTTATGCACAGAGACATGTTCAATTTTTGGCTCAGAATTCTAAGCAGGACAAAACTCAGGCGAATTCTAAGGCTACTCCATGTGTTTATTTCAATAAAAACACTTGCCTTAAGAAACATACTCATGAGACAAAAGGTGTACTTTATAAACACGTTTGTTCTGCTTGTTGGACTAATGAAGGCAAGTCTTATCCTCATTCACAGAGGGATTGCAGGAAGAATAAAACAAAAACAAAAGAAAAAAAAGAACGAGTTGGTCTGGACGTGTCTTCAGTTGGTCAAAAGCATGTCCAGAAAACCAGAATTTTTCAAAATAGTAAGTGTAATTATTCTTCTGTTCATACCTTGTAGACATTGAGCAACAGGCTAAGTCTATATTTCTAAAAGCGCTTGCATTAACTAACAATGTAACTCACAGGTTACATGCCAATGTAGTTGCTACCTCTGTAGCTCCACAAGAAACTGGTGTTGTGCAGAATAATAATAATGATATTTAGTTCTTATATAGCGCAATTCTAGTCACTGATTGGCTAATCACTGCGCTACTCCAACAAAAGCACTCTGAAATGGAAAGGTTTTAAGTTTTTTATTGAAGTCATTTAAATCCAGTTCGATGTTGCGGACATCATCAGGGAGGCTATTCCAGCAGTGAGGTTCTGCAACGTGGAAAGATTGGTATCCCTTATTTTTCGGTTTCCATCGATGCTCTCTTATTTTTTACATTTTGTCACCCGAACGTAATGGTCTTGCCAGTTGCTTTATGGAAAGCAAGAATTGAATGTAGTCCGGGGCATCACCCTTTTATGCCTTGAACACAATGAGGTTCAGTTTGTAGATAATGCGCTGTTGTATGGGTAGTCAGTGCAGTTTCATCAGATAAGATGTTACAGAGTCATACTTCTTCAAATTCAGGACAATCCTAGCAGCAGCATTTTGTACACGTAACTTTGTGATAAAAAAATCTGGGATGTCGACAAAGAGAGAGTTGCAGATATCCAATTTTGCAGAGATAACTGAAAGCACCATGGTTTTACCTGATGATGTGGTCAAATATGGCCCAACTGTACAAATATTCCTCAGATAATGATAGCAGGACCTGCAGATGTAAGTTATGTGATTATTTAATGTAAGCTCCTCATTAATGTTAATACTGAGGTTTTCAACACAGGAACTAGCTGAAAAATTTGTTCCACTTACACTGAGAGAGTCAAACAACACTTTTGCATGCTGTCGAGATGTTCAAGCTATCAGGAATTCAGTCTTATCTTCATTAATTTTTAACTTGTTCCTGTTCATCCAGTCACCTATCTCAGATATACAATTTTGAAGCTGCAATACAGCAGTCAGTTGATCTTCATCAATATCTGGTGATATTGACTTATACAATTGAGAATCATCTGCATACATGTGCAATGAAATCAGAAAATTTCTGATAATAGTCCCCAGAGGTATTGTGTAATCACAATATAGCAGTGGACCCCAAACAGAACCTTGAGGGACACAGCATTTTAAAACTCTCTCTTTGGACATCACACTGCCTATCTTGATAGACTGTGTCCTACCAGTTAGATATGAGGCAAACCAGTAAAATACATCTCCACTGACACCAAACATGGAATGAAGTCGCGACAATAGCATGCTGTGATCAATAGAATCAAAGGCTGTAGATAAATCAAGAAAAGCCATCAATGATTATCAGCAATAAATCATTCATTAGGTTCAACATTGTGGTTTCAGAATATCGTAAGTCCATGGGCAGAAAGAGTCGGCATCAGAAAGCATTTGAGCAACCAAAGGAGAATGCCCCAAGGAGGATATGCTTCGTGAAACAGGTGAGCCTTAAGCACCTAAAAGATGAGAGTGTGGGGGCAGATGGTACAGCCATTGGGAGACGGTTCCATAGCCTGGGTCGATTATTACGAAAGGATCTATCAAAATGAGTCTTGGACTTGTGAATGCGAGGGTTTAAGACTGGAACATCTAAGTATTTCTTTGTGGTGACAGCTTGCCTGGTGTTAACAGAGGATGTGTAATAATTTACATATTCATGAAAGTACTGTGGAAGACCAGAATCCAATTGTTTGTAATGAGGGTTTTAGTCTTGAAAGTGATTCTCTCTTTAACAGGGAGCCAGTGTAGAGACTTCAGTATAACTGTAATGTGGGTCCACTTATGAGAACCAGTGACAACTCGTGCTAATGCATTTTGCAGACATTGCAATCTTCTCAGGTTACTATTAGATTAACCCTTGCATAAAGAGTTGCCGTAGTCTCATCTGCTACTGACGAGTGTGTTTGCCACCGAGATAGCCACTGTCTATGGTAGATATTTTCTAATCCTCTGCAGATCCCGGAGTCCCTCAAAACATGACCTGCCAACTGTGTCAACCTGCTTTTTGAAGAAGTCACAGTCAAATATGACATCCAGGTTCCACACAGATTTGGCAGCCTCAAACCTCTCTCTGAGTATCTGACACAGGAGAAAAGGTTCTAACCTCTTTCTCATGCCAGCGGAACTGAATACTATAAACTCAGTCTTAGGAGGATTAAACTTGAGCTTATTTGAATTCATCTATAATTGGATCTCGCTCAGGTAATTCTCTGAGTTACCAAAAAGTAGTTCTGGCATCAAGAGTAATATGGCAGTAAATCCGAGTGCACAAAAGCGATAGTTCAATGACTCAAAGGCAGAGATGATCTTCTCTAATGGTGTGGTATACATGGGGAACAAAATAAGGTCAAGGACAGAGCCCTGCAGTACCCCATACTTCAGAGTACTTGGAACAGATGCAGTACTACGAATCATTACAAACTGACACCTATTGGACAAATATGACACAAACTACTTGAGAGCGACCCGTGATATGTCATACATCTGTCTGAGGCAGCCCAGGGTATTGCATGGTCAATGGTGTCAAAGAAATCTGGTGCAGAGAAATCCAATAGGATCAGAAGGCAACCCTTTTATAATGAGGATTGTATATAATTCTTTATGTGCAAAACAGCTGTTTCTGTAGAGTGATAACATTTATATGCCCACTGGTACACAGTGCCAAGATCATTTGTATTGATATGGTTTATAACTTGAGCAGCAACTACCCTTTCAACAAGCTTGGAAATGAAAGGGAGGCCTGAGACTGGTCTGTGGTTTTTAGGTTCGTGTTTGGGAGTCTCAATAGCATTCTACAGAGAAAAGGTCAGTCTCGCAATGTTAGGTATACTAGCTCACTTGGGGTTGTGTGTAAAGACAGATTCACAGACTGAAGACAAAGGTCAGTTGATACTCGCCGATAGCGCACAAAATTTCATGCTGTGATATGGGCACCAATGTCACAAGTAATTTGTCTGTCCAGGATCGTTTTCCTTTGCAGCTACAAAACAGTTTTGAATCTCTTACTTTTGAAGATGTTGATAATCTGCATGATTATTCAGATATAGATTTATTTATTTGGGGTTTTACGTCGCTTTCAACACTGTACAGGTCATATCACGACGGGTAGTTGGAAGGGCAGAGGAAACCAGTACATACAGTTCGTTAGGGTTCTGTACTGTAAACTGCCGACCAACAGCAAGCAACTACCAGCTTTCCCACTTGAGGCCGTGCTGGGGATTGAACCCCGGCCTCAGAGGTGGGAGGCGAGAGTGTTACCACTCTGCCACCGTGGCCCCTATATTCAGATATAGAAGATAAGGTCTTGGGTTCTACAGTGCAAGATCAAATTACTATATCTATTCTCTTATAGTGGATTGTAAAGAATACAAGCAGTGACATCAACAGGATTGGCTTGCTTTTAGATGAGTTTCAAGTTCCCCCATCAAATTATTTACTGGATCTTCTACTTATTGGGAAACCATACCTATATTCAAACTCATATTTTGATCAGACGTAGTGGACTTCCAATTTTCCTCTGAATTTTGACAGAACTTGTGAATTAGGCTATACTGAGACAAATCACAATTTTGGAATTAATTTTCTATCACATGTTGATAAATATATCCTAGAGGAACATAGTACTATACTGGGTCCTTTAATTTAACTACTTACATATGAAGGCTGATATTTCCCCCTTTATGTCCAGGAACAAGAGTGACTCTAATACCAGGTATAGTTGACTTTAGCTGACTTAAAGGTCAGTTAGTTAATGATGCTGTTTTGACTGGCTCTTATTTAGGTACTGCTTTTCAGTTGCATTTCCCTTCAGTTGATGATCTAGTTAATCGCCTTAATGCACTTGGTCCAGCTGCAAAAAAAAATTAAACTTGATATCAGCAGGGCCTTTCGACATACGAGGATTGATCTTGGGGATATTGACTCGTTAGGGTTGTGTCAGAAAGGCAAATAATATCTCGATCTGGCCTTGTCTTTTGGTTCAGATTAGCGTGAATTTTCTTCCAGAAAACAAGTGATGCCCTCAGATATCATGCGTAAAAATAGTCATAGACATCTGTACAACTATATTGGTGATCTTTTGTATTGTGACCTTCCCTCTGCCATTTATTCTTCTTTCCAGTTTCTATTTGAATTATTGCAAGATTTGGGTCTTACTGTTAGTGACAAAAAGGTCACCCCTCCAATTGCAAGGGTAACTTGTCTGGGTATTGTATTTGATAATGTTGCCCGTAGTATCTCTATACATCAAGAGAAACTACAAAAAATAATATGCAAATGACAAAATTAGACCTCTATAACTACTTGAAAGAGGCAGGAATTACAATTATTGTTAGGACACTCACTTTACATATACAAGTGTGTTAAGCATGCAAGATTCTTTTCTCAATAGGATGCTTAATCTCCTTAGGCAGGATCATCATTCACATTTGATTCATCTTAATCCTGATTTTTACAGGGACCTTAACTGGGTTTGTGTTCTTCGGAATTATAGTGGGGTTACAATTTATTACCTAAAACCTACCTGGGGGGGCTTGGTGGTGTGGCAGTTAGAGTTCTCACCTCCAACCTCTGAGGCCGCCGGTTCGAATATCGGGCCGTGCACTTCATGTTGGAAAGTTGGTAGTTACTTGCCGATGCCCGGTGGTTTACAGTCCACTATGCACTGGTTTCCTCCACCTGTAAACTACCCATCGCAATATGACCTTGGCTGTTGAACGCGACCTAAAACACTAAATAAATCTAAAACCTACCTCTGACATTATCTGTCTGGATGCCTCTTTAGGAAGCTTAGGTGGTTGTTTTTTACAATCTTGTATATGCAATAAACATTCCTACTGGAAAATCAATGCGATAATAAAGCTGTAGTCAAGGTCCTCAATTCTGGCAGAGATCAGATACTTGCTACCTGTGCCAGGAATATGTGGTTGCTCACTACAATGCTCAATGTTTCCATTATGTTTTCTCAAATACAAGGTACTATAGTAACAATGTTGCAGATTTATTGTCTAGGTGGTCTGTGATTTCTAATAATATAGATAAATTACATAAATATATTCAGGATCCTATATGGATAAAGGCACATATAGACCTAACTTTGTTGACCCATTCCACATAAGTCTGTAGATGTTGGGGCTGCCACAGATCCTCTGGCTGTTGCTGCTGTCTCTCGTCTGTTTGCTACATTTCGACCTGCTATTTCGAAAGCTTATAGCAGAGTGATTGCTGACTTCCTCTCATTTTTTTATTTCTGGCTGGTCTGTGGCTGCCCCAGGTCTGCACCATGGAAGTTTTGGCTTTATGGAATATTTGGTACAAGCAGGTATGGCAGCCTCTAATATTGCTAACTATATCACAGCAATCAGGCCTATGCTAAAAGTTTATGGCTATAACACTGTCCCTTTTAGAGATCACCGCCTAAAACTGTATGTAAAAGCTATCAGAAATAGGTCTTTACAGCCATTTATTATTCAGTAGATCACAAATTGCTTTATGAGATTTTTCTGACTTCTGAAGCCTTTCCACATCCTATTATTTTTAAAGCTTTATATACGCCTCGTTTCTTTTCTTTTCCATAGTAAGGTTTGATGCAAGACACCTTTGTGTTGGAGACATTGTTTTTCATCCACAGGTGCTGTTATTTTGACTCAAGTGGTCAAAATGCAGGACAGGTGCCATATTGACACTGTGCCTATCCCAGTTCTGAGTAGTTCGCCTATCTGCCCAATGGCTGCACTTAAGGCCATGCTAAATACTGTTCCCCATTCCAGGGATTCTACACAGTTTCAGCCCCCCCCCCCCTTCAAGAAATATGGTTCCTTTGGCAGACTCCTATGCTAGGATGCATTTGTAATCTTTGTGTGCTCTTTTAAAATTACCAAAACAAAGCTTTCCACAATTTCAGGAGGGGCGGCCCCACCTGGGCCTTCAGGCATGGTGTGCCTCTTGAGCACATCCAAACACAGGGCACCTGGTCTTCCCAGTATGTCTGGCATTACATATAGCTTCCCCCTCTGCCTCTTCTATGGTCTCTACTGCTTTCCACAATTCACATGCTCCCTAGTCCTAGGTGTTTGGGTGCTATTAATATTCTCATACTTTCTCAGTAAAGTAATACCATTTCAACTGGTTTAATCACAGTGTGGTTGGGGTAAGCAACAGTTCTTTGGTGACCTTCAGAGGTTGTCCAGTCCCCTTCATATATTACATTTTATATTCTTTTTACATACATCTACTTATGATAATGTTAAGGCTTATTCTCTTAACATTCAAACATATGACCTTCAGAGGTCATCCTCTTGTAATCCTTTGTTATTTTAATTCAACTCTTGCTCTGTACGAGTCCATTGTTAACTTGTCGGATTAGTTGTAAGTTGGGGAGCCACACCTCATGTTCTTGTGTGGTGTTGCAATCATCAGTGATATTATTTACTTTATATATAATCTTTACCAATGTTGTGTGTACAAATACAAGTTTGGTAGTTGTCCTATATTATATTCTTGTGTATATTACTTGCATTTTATGTAATAAACATTTTAATACCCAAATTGCTTTTGTGGTCTGTGGGCAATGTGTTTGGAGGGGCCTTTTCAAAAATGTTTTAGGAATATTTTTCCATGGGATATTTTATCCTAGATTTATAATGATCAAGATATATTGTAGTAAAGTATAATTTACTACAGATATGGATATTCATATGTTGTATATCTTTGAGGCATTTTATGCCTGTGATTGTTCATTGTTATTTTATGCTTTTATATGATACACTTGCATAAGATAATCCTCCTTTTGAAATCCATTATTGTTCCATTGTAAAAAGAATACACACTCATGCAGATGTTACTGTTAGAATTTTTATTCACACACTAATAACTGCTATATTTATCTGATTACTTCAAAAGAAGGCTCAAACATGATACTGCTTCAGAAGTTTACTCTTGATTAGATTTACAGAAAATATTTGTTGCTATTAGTGCCATTAGACAGTGTTGTAGTCATACTTTCTATTTAGGGCAAAACATTTAAGTTCTGTAAGGTTTATTTTTGTCTGCTTCATTAAAGTAATTTTATTTTGATGTTGTAATGGACCATTTTGATAATCTCTTGAAGAATTCTACTCTCAGCAATTGCAATTAATTACTTTTATAAATAAAATAAACAAAAAAAATAGTGACTCACAATTATATGTGAATATCATGAAACATCAAGGTTTTTGCATTAGGTTTTTTCCATTCTCTCAAAACAGACAAGGCATTATTTCCACAATTGTTTGTATTGTTTACCCCCAAAAACATTTACAGTAAGGCTATCCATTTATGAAAAGAAATGAATACATCAGGATATCCTTTGTCAGACCTTTCACTCACAGTGTGCAGACAAATTATGTAACACAAAAGCACACCAGGACAAAAGTGAGTGAGTGGGACTTTCCATGAATCTCCTTCCCAAATAGATATCATACAAAAGCAAATACAGAGTTGGAGCAGAAACAAAAGCGGGGCAATTTAACTTGGTATTAATTCTGCAACTTTATACAGAGGGGTCTCTCTAAAAGGGTATCCTCTTATTAATACATCCACAGTAAAGAGTTATAATAATGGTGATTCTACTACATATAGAGATAATAACATACAAATCACTTAATTGTGACCACATCAAAAGGAAAATTGACTGGTGTCTAGATATAATTATCATTTTTGGTTAGCTAGAGATATATAAAATACTGTACAAAAAACTGTGCATGAGAAACTGTTTTTTTCTCTGTCATCTTATCTTCTGAAAGAAGTCAAGTCTATACATTTGACCAATTTACATAGTCTACATGAATAAGTAAATCAACAACAAATTGCAAATTTTAATTAGTAAATAAAATTTTTATTAGTTAATACCTTACCTAACAGACGATAGCTATTGTCCGGCGCCAGCCGGTCCCGCCAAACACCAGAAAAAGAGGTCCTGAGTTTCACCTCCGGCCAGACCGCTACACCCCAATTCACTCGCCAGGTGGCCGAGTTCCTGCTTTATTTGCCAGAGGGACGTGACGTCATAGCATTGTTTTCGTCCCAAATTAGATTAATAGAAGCTGAAAAGCGGGGGAAGGCCGGGTGGGAATCTCCCATCTGTTAGGTAAGGTATTAACTAATAAAAATTTAACTTACTAATTAAAATTTGCAATTTTATTGCGTTAATACACGTTACCTAACAGACGATAGCTAGAATAACTACCCAGTGGAAGGAGGGCAGCTTCCTCAGGACTAGAAGGAACTCTATAATTAGGCACGTAACCTCTGGCCTGGTTGATAAAGAAGCCAAAACTGCTCCTTAAGGATCCAAGCAGTGCCACTCCCCCTCTTTTTTTCTTTCTGCTCTGAGAGGAGGAAGAGAGAAGAGTTCAGTCCTAGAGATTCCATTTACCCTTTAGAGTGGTATAACGGTCTCACACTTAGCGTCAGGAGCAACCAAGTAAAAAACCTTAACTGTTATGTACACTATTTACAGAATAGGAGCCAAGAAGGTTTATTGGTGGATCTGCTGTGCAGCCACCACCAGACCTAAATGAAAAAGCTCTGAATCTGCCCAATCAACATCTTTAAGGTAAAATTGAGTAAAGGTGTTGTGGGACTTCCAGTGGCATGCAGCTAAGATCTAGTCTAGCGAGATGCCACCCTGAAAGGCTTTAGAGGCCGCGAAGGCTCTGACGTCATGTGCTTTCACCTGGTGAAGGGTAAGAGCCTCCTGATCTGATAATTAATAACAAAGGATAACCGTCTGCTTAATCCACGACAAGATTGTAGCAGGAGAGATATCCTTCGTGAAACCTTTTTTTGAAGGAGACAAATACCAGCTCTTTTCCTTGTCTGAGATCTTGAGTTTTGTCCAGGTAGTAGCGCAGAGCTCTAACTGGGCAGAATGACCTGTCCTCCTTTAGGGACTTATCCAGAGTATGAGCCAGGGCTGGTATGACCACTGGAGCCACACACTCTGGACCCTCTGTTTTAAAGGTCAGATGTTTTAATGAGGCCTTTCTGAGAGGTGCAAATGGAGGTTTGGTGAGCTGATGCAAAACCAAAGAGAGATTCCACGAAGGAATTCCTCGCCTACCCTTTGGTCTATCTCTGTGATAACTGTCCAAAAGGCGAGTTAAGTTTTCATCTTTGCTGACATTCAAGGATGAATTGCCTAATTTGTCTGCAATGGCTGAACTGTAACCATCAATGGTACTGGGCTGGAGATTCTTCTCCTGGAAGAGATGAAGGAGAAAATCTGCTATTTGTTTGACAGATGGAGACCTGAAGTCTACCTGACTTGTCTCACACCATCTGACAAAAACGGACCATTTTGCCTCATAGACTGTTCTGGTTGAACTTCTTTGAGGAGCCTCAATTCGTGACGCCACTGGACTAGAGAATCCTTGCTCCTTGATTGCCTTGGCTCTGGGAGCCAGGCGTGAAGGTTTAGGTTGGCCAGATCTCTATGACGAGCCTTGTTGAATGGTTGTGTCACTAGATCGGGATGATGGGGTAGGCAAAGAGGGATCTGGGACGACAGTTCCACCAGATCCCAAAACCATGGCATGTTGGGCCAACCCGGAGCTATCAGGATCACTCTCTCATATAGATGGTCTGCTAGCTTGCTTAGTACTTTGCCCAGCAACGACACTGGGGGAAAAGCATACATGTCCAGGGTCTCCCAAGAGACTGTAAGAGCATCCACTGCCCAGGCATTGGGATCCGGCACTGGAGACACGTATTGGGCTAGTTTGAAATTGTACCTTGTCGCAAACATGTCCACCTGGGGACGGTGCCAGGTCTGAATCAGGAGGTTGAAAACTTTCTGATGAAGAGACCATTCTGTCTGAATGATTTGGCCTTGTTGAGACAACTTGTCTGCAATCACATTCAGACGACCCGGGATATGCCTGGCCTTTAGAACAATCTGTCTCAGGTTGCACCAGCACAGGAGTCGCCATAGAAGGGCACAAAGTGAGCCTGACCTCATACCCCCCTCCTTATTGATGTATGCCACAACTGTAGTGTTGTCTGTGACAACTAGAACTACTTTTCCTTGTACCAGGTGCTGGAATCTTTTTAAGGCCAGTAAGACAGCTTTTAGTTCCAGGAAGTTTATATGAAGGTGACTTTCTGGAACGGACCAAGTGCCGCTTGCTGTGAAGTCTCCTAAGTGAGGCGTCTGTAAAGATTTGAATAGCATTACGCAAAGGGTGCAGAGGTTGGCCGAGTAAGACATTTGTCTCCTTGGTCCACCATAGAAGGTGTGGGTGAAGGGACCTTGGAACTGGAATTTCCTTTTCTAGAGATTCTGGGACCCTCCAATGTCTTTTGAGGTGCCACTGAATGGGTCTCATGCGGAGTCTCCCCAGGGGCACCTGTTTTGTTGTTGCTGTAAGCAGGCCTATTAGTGACATGAAGTGCCTGACTCGACAGTTTGGGCTGGCCATGATAGTCTGCACCTTCTGGAGAATCGACTCCCAACGGTTCTGGGTCGGTTTGACCAGTCTGTGTGAGAGGTCGTATTGGTAACCCACAAATTCGAATACCTGCTTGGGTTCCAACTCTGATTTTTGTAGGTTCACCACCCAACCCAATTCCTGACAAAGGGACAGGAGGGATTGGGTGCCCTGGTAGCAAGATTCTTTGGTAGGGGCCCGAATCAACCAGTTGTCTAGGTACTGGTGGATCCTTATACCCCGGGATTGAGCCATTAACTTGACCTCTTTGACCACACAAGTGAACTCCATCGGAGCTGTTGATAGGCCATAGGGAAGGGCCTGGAACTGATAGGACTGATTTTGAAAATGGAACCGGAGATATTTCCGGGACTTGATGTGAACTGGAATGTGGAAATAGGCGTCGCTGAAGTCCAGCGATGTCACCCATTCCCCTTGTTGCAAGGAAATCCGAATTGTTTCTGGGGTTTCCATTTTGAATGTTTTTACGCTCAAAAATTTGTTCAGAGCACTGAGGTCCAAGATGGGTCGCCATTTTTGGTTTGGTTTGGGAACTATGAAAAGTCTGTTGAAGAAGGCTAGAGATGTTCGAACCCTCATCATCTCTACTGCCTCCTTTTGTAGCAGGCTTAGCAAAGCCTCCCTGAGGTAGAGGTTCCTGAGGGGGTTTGCATAACCACTGACTATCAATGGATCTCTCACCAGAGGAGGTCTGGGTTTGAATGGGAGAATGTAACCGTCCTTTAAAATGGACACTACTCTCGGATTTGCACCCAGGAGGGACCACTTCTGCCAAAATTTTTGCAGATGGCATCCTACCAGCTGAGCATTGGCAACATTGTGGGCACTTGGAACAGTGGGGGCAAAAACACAATGATCGACAGAAAAAACACTTTTCACAATATTTATTTCTGAGTTCACCTTTGATGAGGGACTTCTGCCTTTCTTTTGTGGCTGCCCTTTCACATTTAAGACAAAAGGTACAGGAAAGGCAACAGGACACAATACAGGTTGTTTTACAGGTACATGAAAATTCTGTCATTGGTTTGTTTATTTGGGGTTTAACGTCGCTTTCAACACTGTACAGGTCATATCACGACAGGTAGTTGGAAGGGCAGAGGAAACCAGTACATAGAGTTCGCTAGGGTTCTGTACTGTAAACTGCCGACCAATGGCAAGCAACTACCAGCTTTCCCACTTGAGCCCATGCGGGGATCGAACCCCGGTCTCAGAGGTGGGAGGCGAGAGTGTTACCACTCTGCCACGGCCGGGCCATTGGCTCCGGACTTAGGAAACAAGAATTGTCATTTGTACTGAGTATGTTCTTTGGCCGGGAGGGTGCCGCGTCCTGGTTGACCACCCCTGCCGCGACCCCTAGCTCTACCTCTGCTTCCAAAGGATTCCAAGCAGGAATATCCTTGCCAGATTGTCCCCTGGAACGGGCAGTGTCCTGAGTTTGTTTCCAGTTAGTGGTGTATTGCTGGAAATGTCCCTGTTGGTGCTGCTGTTTCTTAAAACCACCAGTGAACCCCCCATGGCCCGAGCCGGGCTGGGGAGTACGCTTGGTGCTTTCAAATTGAGTGATCTCATCTTCAGCTTTCTGTATAATAGCATCAGGAAACAATGCATATCCATTGAGTGGGCAGTTGCGTAAGGCTGAAAAGGTGTCAGGTTTTACTCCTGCCTTGAGATTGTCAAGATACGTGTCCCTGCGTGCCAAAGTCAGGTTAGCCATCTGTACAAAAATATAATCAGATAAATGTTGAAGTGACTTCCCCATGGCGAAGCTAACATTTTGGTTAAAGGAAGCCAGGTAATGAAGTTCGTCCAAAGCAGCTTGGGCTTTTCCAGAAGACTTGCCTTTTGATAACTCTGTTTGTAAAGTTTTCAAATTTTCTTGCACACTATCCTGAATTTTTGTGATGCAACGATTAAAGCCAGCTGACTGGTTGCACACATAGCTCGTTTCTTTGGCTGCTTTTTCCCATTTACGCAAGGTGTCTTGAGCAATTGGACGGCCTGGTGATGAGAGTTAGCAACTAGTTTCAGTTGCAGTTGAGGCTCCTTCTCTTTGGCCGGTTCTGCACCACAGTGAGTGTCTGGGCAGCGGCTCCTTCCTGTGTTGAGGACTTTTCGATAATGGACACAATATTCGATAGCATGATCTCACACCATGCTCCATGTATTATTGGTTTCTAGTTGCTAATATTCAGTAAGCTAACTCTCTGATGCATTTATTATACTGCGCATAAAGCGCCATATTGTTGTTTTATTGCTCTTATCTGCGCCTTTGTCTTATGTAAATACATGGACCCACATAACATCTACTTGAAGATGTGCAATTGAAATTCATGGCTTTACAGGTCATATCTGGCAGTTAGTTGGCATTTTACTCAAACCTTTACAGACTTTAATGTTCCTGTACAGCTGCAATTCACACAACTCTGGCCAAGTTTGTGTGCATTGTGTCTGTGTACATGTCCGTCTTAATTCTAATGCATCTTTCTACTGCCATACATTGTATATATCCATCATCAGCTGCGACCGCCGGTGGCAGTATCCTTGTGGTACGCTGCCGCCGGCCGCGTCGTGTCGTCCTAAAGGCTGATATTACCATTGGAAACAACTGGCCTGAATTTGAATTTTCTTTCTAGCCACACTAGCTTAATGTGGGCTCTGAGATGAACAGGTTTCCTGTCGCAAGCTTCTTACTATGACCTTGCGGTGGGATACCAACTTGCTGTCTGTGTCATACACTTTGGTTTTACTTCTAACCAACCACAGTGCCCCACTGGTGAGGCCACTGTGGCCGGTGGTGTCGCCTATGTTGTGACCTTGATCTTAGGATTTTATTACACCCTTACAGTGGTTCATTTATTCTGCTGCCATCTTCACATTGTGCATATGGTCATTTATCTTCCTTTGGAACTGGGTTAGGGACACTGTACCTTTCCACCTTTACAAATTTATTTGTTGGCCACAGTCTAGTGTTTTACATCTTCACTTAACACTCCACATGACCTATGGCTTTCCCATTGTGACCTTCTTTTAATGTGACCTGCTAATCTACCTTGGCTTATGGGTCGTTTTTACATATTTTCCTAATTCCTTTTATAAATCATGTTAAAGCCACATTCACCTACTTCTTAACATTTCAAATTATTCTCCAATTCATCAACTCACAACATGTAAATTTGCCTATACCCATTTTTGACCTTTACATTTTAACTTTGACATTGTCCACTTGGGTGCCTCTGTGCATTTCAACCACAGATTTTTCCTAATTTACTTCACAAATCCATGACAAAGTCATATCTACCCACACTTTAGCATTTGAAATTTGTCCTGTAATTCACCAAGTCAGAAGATATGAATCAGGGCTATGCCACTTTGACCTTCAAGTTTAACCCTTGACCTTGTCAATTTGTGGTCGCTTGTCAACCTTCTGTCAGAAGTAGATATTCACATGGGGGGTGCAGTAAACCTCATGTTATTAAAATTTCTATTCATGTCATTATTACAGTGTCCCAAGCCCTGTTTCCTTGGTCTCATATGTATATATGTAAACATGACATGTATACAGTAATGTTATAAATTTCTAACTGTTTTACTAATTATGAGGTATATGTTAAATACGAAAGTCATATTAAAGATGTTATCATGTTATATTACATGTTATGTTACTAACAGTTGGATTTTCTTTTGGTTCCCTCTGGGGAATGAGCAACAGCAGGCTTACAGATCCTGGGGAAGGCACTGTTGAGCTTGGCCGCAGCATTGGGCCATTTGTTGACAGATTTCCCAGGTCTAAGAGGGTCTTTCGGCTCTGCAGGGTGGATGCCATACCATCTATTCTGTGATTTTGGTGGCCGTAGAAATTGATCCACATGGAGACCTACAGGCTCACTAGACTTGGAAGGATAACCTTCAATAAGCACTATATTTAAAGTTTCCAACTTGCGACACAACCAGTCCTCAGGTGGAAGCTCCACTGAAACTTTACCCACTGGTTGAGCACGATGTCCTACCCAGGGGTTATCAGTCCTAGATGCCGGGGAATACTCTAAATCTGGAATGTGAGTCCAGCCCATGAAGGCTCTCACACCCCGAACATGTGAAAATACCGGTTCGGTAGAGTCAATGTCTGCTTCCGGGTACAAATTCTCCAGGGGAGATGTCATGCCCATAGTTGTAGTACTTGAAGTGAAGCTCGTTCTATCCGGACCGGAGGCCGGACCAGCCTGGCCGGAAGGAACAGCTGAAAGTAAAAATGGAGCTTGAGATAGAGAGCCTGCGGGAGGTGCATGAGAAACCGGTGCTTTCACCGGTGACAAGGTAGCATGCTGGGGATGTTGTCCCATATTTATCAACGCCTCAAGCCTAGCCATGTGTAGAGACCATTTTTCATCTAAATCCTGCAAGTCTTTCTTAAAGGAAGGCTGAGGTAACGACAGATCTTCAGAAGTATTTAAAGAAGATGAAGCACCCACCGACTTGTCCTGATCCACTGAAGACAAAACAGTCACAGTACTGGGATCAATAAGGGACTCACATTCTAGTTTCTTTTCCTTTCTGATTTTATAAGTAGGGGTTGAAAGTTGTAAAACCTGTTCAGGGGTTAGCAACTCACAAAGTTCGCAAGGCAGTTTCTTCACGCATGCGTCATCCCCATGTCCTTTGTCCCTGCATCGGGCACATCTCGATTGCTGGTCAAATGAAGCCATAATATGGTTGCAGGCTCCCTTTCTTTGTCCAGGTGATGCCATGATAGTTGAAATATCCTTAGAACACACCAAGACACACACAAAAAAAACTGAACTTAAGAATAAAATATCAAATATAAAAACTTCAAAAACCTTGTGAAAAATCACAACTTCCTAATCGTGCCAAATGAAAAAGATGCTATGACGTCACGTCCCTCTGGCGAATAAAGCAGGAACTAGGCCACCTGGCGAGTGGATTGGAGTGTACCGGTCCAGCCGGAGGTGAAACTCAGGATGTCTTTTTCTGGCATTTGGCGGGACCGGCTGGCGCTGGACAATAGCTATCGTCTGTTAGGTAAGGTGTATTAATGCAATAAAAAAAGCAACATATAAACATATCAATAAACAGGTCAAAACACTGCTAGTAATCTTATAACTCTTGTAAATTTAACCCAAAAGTGTTTTTTTTTTTCAAAAAAGAAAATTGTATCTACATAATTCCACAAGAATGGGATCAGAAGAATGTGGGATTTTTAATATGCCTAAAATTGGGAATTTCTACTAATAATAACCACACCAGTGGATGCTAAATACCTCATTTTTTCTTTGAAGATGCCATAACTTCATACACACTAGGAGGTTAGCTTTGTCAGTTAACAGAAATTTTGTTTTAAGTATATATCTGTCATGTGTGGTTCAAAAAAAGTCTGAAACTAAATGAGGTAGGAAGATAAACTATACATTTATTGTGTCAAGATGGCCAAAGCCTCTTAAATACAGCAAATCCAAGTAAAAAGGTCATTATTATTTTATTATTATTATTATCCTACATTTATATATTACACCTATTCTTAAAAACAAAGTTCTAAGTGCTGTACATAAACAAAAAATACTATTATTAATAAAAGAACATAATAAAACTAGGATAAAAAGTCATAAAAATCTTCCTCTTGGTAAGATTAACATGTGAAGTTAAACTGAAGTTATTGAACAGCAAGTTGGGGGTTGAAAATCCTTATTTTTACTTCAAGATGGCCATGACTGCACTCGTTTTGGAATTCCAAGGTGGAAAGAAAATATGAATGTCCCTATTGTTGTCCTTAATAAGTATGCATAATTTAACGGAGGTCAGTGAAAAATAAGATAGCTGGAGGTTGAAAACTCCCTAATTTCACTGGAAGGCAGCCATAACATCATTCACATTGGAACTTTAAGGTTACCACAAAATAAGAATGGTCCTTTTGTCATACTTTATAAGTGTGCAGAGTTTAACTGAGGTCTGTTGAACAATAAGATAGCTGGAGGCTGAGAATTTCCTTATTTCACTGCATGGTGGCCAAAACGTCATTCATATTGGGACATTAGGTGACCATAAAATTAGAATGTCCCTTTTGAAAAGCTCTAAAAATCTGAAAAGTTATATTTTACAATTTAAACACTAACTGAGCTTAGAGCTGAAAACCCTCCATTTTAAGTTTAAGAAGATTATAATATTATTACTATTTAAATCATAACGTAATAAGAGTCTTCTTTTGATCTACTTCAATATCAGTATAAGTTAGATTTTATAAATGGAAAAATAAAGGGGCCAGACCGTTTTTGGAAAACAAAGTACCCATTTTTAAAATATTGATGAAAATCAAACACCTCCCATTCAGGCATCTATGGTCCAATTGGTTTATAGAACTGGTATGTGTTTTTTTCTGAAACGTGATGACAAGGTGTTTTTGATAATGCTTAAGGTTACCTTAAGTAAAGTTTAAGGTTTCCTCAAAGTATCCCAAAAAATTCCCTTCCCTATAGTTTTAAAGAAAGATTGACAGAAAAAAATCGAAAGCCAAAGAAGTTATTCAAAGGAGACCATAATCCGGCGGCAGCTGCGATCAGTCAAACTTCATGAAAACAAATAAGCACCCCTGTCGCTTAATTATACCCAGTGTTGTACTCTGTGATCCTCTTATTTAGAGAAAAATGCAAACTTCAGTTTTTATGATATTTTATTCCATAAAATGAACAAGCTATAATCTTGAATTTTATTTTCCAAATATTCAATTTTATCAACTACTGAATTGCCTTGTTTTTTTACAAAGGGCATTTTCTAAAGTCTGGAGCAATTTTTCTCAAACTTTGCCACCCAGAAAACTAAACATGAACAAGCTTCACACTTGCTTGAAATGAGTATAACCTGTGTGGAGTTTTTGATTACACTGTGTTTCAACACTTCTGCATTTTGTCAGTATTTTTGCAAACACGGTTAATACACGAAAAATATAACATAAAATATGGTTAAGTACACAATGATCTCTGACATTCAAAATAAAATAAATACAAGTTTAGTTGCATACGAATAATAAATACAAACACATTAAATCAGATACATGATATGTACAATTTAACACCCTGACAGATCCGTTAACAATTCATACACTGCATCAATTCCTTTGGATATCAACTGAGTTTTTAACACACAAAAAAAAAACAAAAACAAAATCGCTGTAAATTTTTCACATTTTTTGTTGACTTTCCACTAAATCATGAAACATGACACAGAGGAATGTGACGATAAAGTGGTAACACACTGGCATCACATAGCAGCTAGTGGAGTTCAAATCTTTAACCTTTACAGGACAGGTAGTGTTACCCAGTTTCCCGATGGACTGAATTGCAAAATAGTGACCAACAAGTATGTGTTGCTTTCCTCCGTCCTTGAAACTATCACTCCTGTATTAAATAATACCTTGAAACTATCCCTCATGACTTAAACAATACCTTGAAACTATTCCTCATGACTTGAACAATACCTTGAAAACCACATTAAAACACAAATTAAAATCAATTCAAGCATACACTAATTTTGTTAAACAACAGCTCATTTTGACTGACTGTTATGTCACCTTTTCTTTAAGGAAACAGCTATGTGGAGTGTGTCATAAAAACACATTTCCAGAAAAAACATAAAACTGCAGCCATTATATAAATGTGATAACAAAAACCATCCGGAGTGATATCTAAACTCCTTTAATGAGTGGGGCCAAGCTTTGAACTCCCACATAAAGCTGAAAGGTATGTTTGTTATTTAACCTATTGTTACATATATGGACACTATATAAGTGCATTGTTTAATTTAACCTTTATGTCTATATATTTCCATATAACGTAATTGTGTTATTGATTCTTTTTATGTGTTATGCAGTACTGATCTATTTATAGACTGGGGAAATCCTTCTAATAATCTCAGTGATTATATTAGTAGATTTGGGGAAACCCACTCACCAGTAGTCTCTAGAACTTCCTTGGTGAATCTGGTAACAGGTCTTAAATTCAAGGTAGTTCTGTAACTGTCTGGAAGTTTCCATGCTTGTATAAAAGCACTGTACACCTGGCCACAGATGAATATAGTATTCGGTGGCTATACAGAAGGCTAACTGTGTCTTAGAGCTACATTGTACTATCAACTGGATATATACTTTTTGTGTACTTTATACTTTGTGATTGAACTATTACTGGAGCGAACTGGATACAGTGTCTGGATAGATTTGCTGTATTTTAGATACTGTTTTGTCTACACATAGTGTGTGGTTCTACCAGAGAGTGGATTTATTGCATTTTGGACATGGTCTATATCTTGAAGCGGATAGTACACTTATGCAGACTCTCGGAATATTGGTATACAGACATTTGGTGTGACTGGATATCGAAATCATCACAGGATTATATAGGACATTTTGTGTTATCGGATACTGAACGGATTACAGGATACGGATATCTGTGTATTAGTGGACATCGGACGGATCACAGGACACATCATACGACAGACTGCTGGATGCAGTGGACAAACTTAACTGTCAGTTACAGTGGCCAGGTCAGATTGGTTTCATTATTGCATCATTGTATGTACTTTTGAGAGCATACCAGTTGACTGTAATCTTTATTTTTAATTGTTAAATAAATTTGTTAAGTTAAACTTGTTGTCTTCTCCTGTTGCAACTTAAAAGCAACCAGTAATTGCTACCGTGCTTGCCGTGACCGTAACACCTATAGGTCAGAGATAACCTCTAGATAAGAGAAGAGGCCAAGTCACAGCTCAGTCAACAATAAAGGTGGACATTTACAAGCATTATTGCTGAATATTCACTGAAATGTGAGATATCTAGTGGGAAAAAATATGTCATAAAAACTTACATTTTTTTTCAAATGCAAACTAGAACCAACACCTCCTGCATTCAACTGTGTTGGAAGACAAAGATGTCTGCATAATAGAAGGTCCATAAACAGTAGGGGGCATTCATTATAAAATAGTTACAAAGTGTAAATTATGAAATGATAAAAGTTAGTTCATAACAAATTGTTGGAACACATAAGTTTGGAGAATAAAGATTTTACTGGAATCACTGTAACTGGTCACTAAAATAACTGGAACAGTCACTTAACAGAGATAATTACAGACATTAATGTAAACTGCTATCATATAAACAACTGTAAACACTGATTACTAGACCCATTAACCATGTATCACCCTTTGTTTAAGTATAATACACCCCAGTAATATACGAGTACAATGTATAAGGCAAATTATTGGTCATACAAGGATTAAGTGGTATAGATAGTTAAGTCATGGACAATTAGTACAATTAGTGGTCGCATTGTTAGTCACACATATACACATACATTCACTGATGTGAGTGAGTGTTATTATTACACTTCATGTTAATTTCTTCACATAACATTAATTAATGGTATAACTAGGTCATTACTACACTTTACATTACATGATGTAATTACATCAATATATGTGGTCTGTCAATTCATCAAAGACCAGGGTCGGTATTCATAAAACTTGCTGAGACCAAATTTTGTCTCCCCTCTTAAGTTTTGGTCTCAAGTCTGAGACCATTTTTGGTCTCAAATTTGTTAGCTATTCACAAAACAGTTGAGACCAAATTTAGTCTCAGAGTTGATCTCAAACTTAAGACTGGTACATAGTTGTCTTAAATATTTTGTTCAAAGTCTCAAGCATTATTTCATCTTAACTCAGATTCATATTTTTGTTTTGTATGGCTTAAAGTAGAAATAATCTACAACATATATACTACTTGGCCTAAACTTTTGTAACAACTGAAAGCACAAATTTTGGCTTCAAAAGTACCTTACTTCGAGACACTTTTCAACAGAGTTTTCTGACTGCATAGCAACAAAGAAGTAGATCATGTGACATGCAAAATAAAAAACAGTTGACACAATTTTCTATTTATTTTTTTATTTTAATAGACAGTATAATTTTTGTTAAGAATTAAAACGCATAACTATTGATATTTAACAAATGTTAGATATATTTGCAAGTTTATGATTTGTTTACATTGGGAAGACTTGAGACTGGTCTCAGATTGGTCTCAGCTGAGAACCTCTCTGTGAATACAAAGCTGAGACTTGGTCTCAGCTGAGACCAAATCTCAAAGCTGAGACTATTTTTCTGTCCCAGACTTAAGATCTCTTTATGAATACAGCCGCAGGAGTTTATTTGTTGTGTGACGTATATAAAACAGTCAGTTTAATATGACTAATGTTATCATTTGATTTCAGACAGAGACGTCCAAACAAATCACAAAACACAGAAGAAAACAGAAACAGAAGAAACATGAAGAGATTAGTTTTTGTTTAGATACATCAGCAAAAACATTAATGTTTCAGTGAAATGACAGAAAATCTTTATTATTTGATGGAGTTCACACTTTCCTGCTGTAACATCTCCAGTGTAATACTGACACAGTTTAACAGGACAGACAAGGTGGTGAAAGTCGGTGATAAATCACAGTTGTGCAGACATGTGTTCTAATCTTTACATTTTTTAGAATATAATTGGAGAACACTGTGTTGTAATTTGAGAGAATCTACCACTCCTATTGGTGACATGTTCACACTGTACACTGGTTACACACTCCTACACACAAGTTCCCAGATCAGCTCAGATTTGAGGAAAAGTCCAGATATCTTTATCTGATCCCAGAGTAATAAAACTGGTACTTGTGTGCAGGAGTGTACAGATCTCTTCACAGTCAGGAAAGTCCATGAGGGACCTTTACTGGAATAAAACATATTTTTCAACAGTTTCAGAACATATGGCTTGGTCACAGATTCCTGATCAAACTGGTCATCAAACATTCAATAAGACAACATGTCAGGCTCTCAGAGCAGAAAGTCACATTTACAAATGCAGGTACATCGGGGATTTATCAGACAAGTATGAACTGGATATTCACATTTCTAACATGAACTCACGACACAAAACAATACACTGAACTAAGAAGGAATTCAACACTTACAGTGTATGTTACTAACAAAGTGTTGAACAGCCAATAAAATATCACAATTATTGTGTTTGATCATTGCATATATTATCATTACTACACTGTATTGATTTCTGCCTTTGCAAAAACCCTCCAGACCAGAAATTTGTTCAAAATTGCTCTATCCTGCACCGTTTCTGAGATAAATGCATTTTGCACAGAAATTGGAGATTGCCGCAAAAATGACTAGGAAAAAAAGACTTTTTGCAAAAACAGATGCCTTTGAATATACCCTCTGGGAAAAAACTTGCCCCGAAAATCACTATGTCTTTAACAGTGTACATATGGGTGTCCTTCAGTCCTCTGGTCCAAAAATTGAAGTGATATTGCTCTATGTCAAACCGTTTCTTAGGTATTTTGGATTTTTCATTTTCAGTTAGAAAAATTCAGATGTTTACTTATTTGCTAATAAGTCAGCCATTTTGCATAAAATCACTTTCAAAAGTTAATGATTTCCATTTGTGCATGTGTGTGTGTGTGGATAATAAAGTTAAAATAGAAGGAGCTCTGTATAACTAGAACCTCTGATATTCAAAGGGTCTGCTTCTACTTATGACTAATTTCCACTTATAAAACAAAAACACAGTATTTTCTGGGACTAGCCACTCAGACTAAGGTCTGTGCCCTTTAGACTGTGGATTGCACAAAGCAGATAAATCTAAACTTTTGCTAAGTCTTGGGCTTAAGTTAAGTCTACCTTGGAGTGGGCTTAACTTTCGGAAACAAAGAGTGCAATTTGGCTGCTGTAAATTTTTTTCTTTCTCAAAATATGAAATGGCTAAAAATAAAGAAAAAATATACATAACATCTCCCAAATATAATTTCCTCTTGAGAGCAAAGTCCTTTTCAAAAATTCCTGGATCCAGATGGTGATCTATATGATCTATACATGTATATACATTTCCAGAAAATTTAATGAAAATCTTGAGCTGACCCTACGACTCTAGGGTTGGCTGCAAAAGTCAGGGGTTGGGGACAAAAATCCACAAAGAAAGGCGGGAAAAATCCCCAACAGGACGTGATACATCCAGGCTTGTCTGGATCTAGAGGCCGACGTGACATGGGGTTTTGATATTTTGTACAGGACTTGTCTGGAAACTACCAGGGCAAACCCTAAACCCTAACAGACAAGCTGTATCAAGTCCCGACAAGCTGGAGTGGAGAAACATACAGAATCACCACGAACAGACTTGCAGTTGGTATTGCCTTTACAGTTTTTGATGATTTTTTTGGGGAAAAAAGAGGATAAGTGTCAACCAATGAACAAATCAAAAACTAGGTCAAGGCTGAACATTTGTATCCCATCACGAGACCAGAGCGTCCAAATTGATATTTTTCAGTTTTAATGTTTCTACTTTTATATTATATAACAAATAAATCAATCTATTTCTACTTCAGATTATGACAGAAAAAGCTACTTAAATTAGAAAATTTCCATTAAAATGTTACTTTCCATTCAAACAAGCAGAGGGAGATGTGCTTCTGACAATATCTCATGTGATAATGAAGACTCTCTTGCTTATTGATGGCTTTTATACTCCAATTTCGAACCTCTGGGTAAGCAACCTTCAAAAAATTCCGTTCCTCTGAGCAATTTCTCTTCATATTTATACCAAATAATTTCGAGCCTCTGGGAAAAACCCTATTCTGGATGTGAAGGTAAACACTCTGTAGTTGTGGTCACATGATGGGATCCAAATATTTACTATAATTTAACTAGTTTTAGATATGTTGATTGGTTGACACTTGATCCTCTTTTTGCCCAGAAATTTCTTTCTTAAAATAAGCTGTGATTTTATTTTTGTTTAACCAAACAAAAAACACTTTTTCAGGCTTCGTAATTACTTACAGCATACCTGTGCAACTACTTAACTTCAAAATCATGATCACTTGCACTGTTTTTTGTCATTCTTGACATAATTTTTGATCATATTTTTACCTCACATCATGCTGGAAATGGACTGCAAATGGGAACTACTAAAGTGACAAAGGACAAGCTGGTTTCATGAAAGGACAAGACTGGAAGTGATGAGGATAAGCCTGGAAGTGATAAGGACAAGACTGGAAGTGATAAGGATAAGCCTGGAAGTGATAAGGATAAGCCTGGAAGTAATAAGGACAAGACTGGAAGTGATAAGGACAAGACTGGAAGTGATGAGGATAAGCCTGTTACCATGGGGGTGGAGCCAAGATCGAGAACAAGAGTTGGGGAGGGTCGGGAAAATATGAAACGTTTGATATTTTGCTGACCAACCCTGACAAGCCGGGAAAATACTACAGACCCTTACCGACTATGTAAACATTGCTCCCGACCCGCGAAATATCCTTAGTTACCAGTGGAACACCCCCATTAGGGTTAGGGTTACTAACCTAACAATGCCACTCCTCTCATAGATATCGAAGCCTGTATTCTTGTAATAACAGAGATTTGCAAAATATTGTCTGAAACATGGAGACAAAGTAACATGTTACTCACAGTGGTGACTAAAGTCAGGAATGGATTTCACTTTTCTGAAAATACTTTTGGACAGCAGGGATATTGAAGTAGAAACTACATAAAACAGTAAATATTTTGTTTTTAAGAATATCTCAATTAGACTCTAGCCACTTTTACTGTCATAAAACAATAAACACTTCTTGATTTAAAATAAAAATGTTAGAAAGTAAGTATATTTTTGTCCAAATGAAGGTAATTTTAAACATCAATAATATTTTCAGTAATTTACAAGGTAATATTTGGAAGGTTTACAAGGTTTTTTATTGCAAAACAGCATTTTTTCCTGAGATAAAATAATCAAATCAAACAATGCTACCAGTAGCAAACTTTGAGTAGAAATAAAGGACTGTACTGTACATAGATTTTTAAAAAAACTTTCACAATTGACAACATTTGTGTGTATACTTCTAGTTGAAATAAACCGACATAGTGTTCGCTTCAGCCTGTTTGGGGTCAGTTAAACTTCCTTTCATAAAAATATGCTCGAAATGCATTGTTTACAGGGAAGATACTCTCTGTAAGCAATTAGTGCCCTCAATTGGCACACAACCATTCAATGTACAGTTTACAAAGCATTATTTTTATGTCAGCAAATCAGATATTGATAACTTGACGGGTTTGTCAAATTTGGGTGATGTAAAGTAATACGTATTCTGCAGAAGGCCATTATGAATCTATCAGGCATGGAAGATACTTTTTTTGTCATTTGAAAGTCCAACTGTCTATTTTCACACACTTACACAGCATTTACAATAGAGTCATACTTTGCCAAATTAGTGCACATAAAATACACTACTGATTAAAACTTATTAAAACTTACCTACTTACTAAAAACTCATTATAAATTGTTGCAAAGTCACAACATATGTTAGTATTTGCCTTAATTTGGCAACAATCTCTTGCTCACACAGACATGAGGACAGTTAAATCTCTTACTGGAGACAGAAACCCGGACAATAGACACTTGTAAACTTGTATGATTGCATGAAGACTGTGTAAAATTAGAGCATTTGAGTTCTAAAATAAACATTTCTGATGTTTACATGAATGACTATAATATTGTAATGAATAGTACAGGAATACACCGTCACAACGGACAGACAAATATACCTTATGAAAGCATAACGATTCATTCTGTCCACAAGACTGACAACCCCTGTACATATTACTTGTGTATTTAATAGCATTCATGTATAAAATTAAGTTTAAAATATGATTAAGTTCAGCATGAGCCTGAACTGATCCCTGATACTACAGAAAGGCTACCATAACACCATCTAGGGTCAGACGAGGAAATTGTCCATGGCTAGTAAATGTAAAACAGATCTTTGTTGGAATGAGATTCTATAGAGAGTGCATGAGTGCGTTATCTGGGCGTGGACGTGGAAATCTTTCTAGGTCGGGGGTCGGGGTCGAGTCTCATGGTGTTGGAACCAGGAGGAAATGGACCCAAGGCATTCTCAGCACCGGGCCAGGCACAGAAGTTGTCAGGGTTCAGGTACCAGCTTACTGCAAGAAACACACAAAAAATAGTAAATACATAAGTCAGGTACCAGCTTACTGCAAGAAACACACAAAAAATAGTAAATACATAAGTCAGGTACCAGCTTACTGCAAGAAACACAAAAAATAGTAAATACATAAGTCAGGTACCAGCTTACTGCAAGAAACAGACAAAAAATAGTAAATACATAAGTCAGGTACCAGCTTACTGCAAGAAACACAAAAAATAGTAAATACATAAGTCAGGTACCAGCTTACTGCAAGAAACACACAAAAATAGTAAATACATAAGTCAGGTACCAGCTTACTGCAAGAAACACACAAAAATAGTAAATACATAAGTCAGGTACCAGCTTACTGCAAGAAACAGACAAAAAATAGTAAATACATAAGTCAGGTACCAGCTTACTGTAAGAAACACACAAAAATAGTAAATACATAAGTCAGGTACCAGCTTACTGCAAGAAACACACAAAAATAGTAAATACATAAGTCAGGTACCAGCTTACTGTAAGAAACACACAAAAAATAGTAAATACATAAGTCAGGTACCAGCTTACTGCAAGAAACACACAAAAATAGTAAATACATAAGTCAGGTACCAGCTTACTGCAAGAAACACACAAAAAATAGTAAATACATAAGTCAGGTACCAGCTTACTGCAAGAAACACAAAAAATAGTAAATACATAAGTCAGGTACCAGCTTACTGCAAGAAACAGACAAAAAATAGTAAATACATAAGTCAGGTACCAGCTTACTGTAAGAAACACACAAAAATAGTAAATACATAAGTCAGGTACCAGCTTACTGCAAGAAACACACAAAAATAGTAAATACATAAGTCAGGTACCAGCTTACTGTAAGAAACACACAAAAAGTCAGGTACCAGCTTACTGCAAGAAACACACAAAAATAGTAAATACATAAGTCAGGTACCAGCTTACTGCAAGAAACACACAAAAAATAGTAAATACATAAGTCAGGTACCAGCTTACTGCAAGAAACACAAAAAATAGTAAATACATAAGTCAGGTACCAGCTTACTGCAAGAAACACACAAAAAATAGTAAATACATAAGTCAGGTACCAGCTTACTGCAAGAAACACACAAAATAGTAAATACATAAGTCAGGTACCAGCTTACTGCAAGAAACACACAAAAATAGTAAATACATAAGTCAGGTACCAGCTTACTGCAAGAAACACACAAAAAATAGTAAATACATAAGTCAGGTACCAGCTTACTGCAAGAAACACACAAAAAATAGTAAATACATAAGTCAGGTACCAGCTTACTGTAAGAAACACACAAAAATAGTAAATACATAAGTCAGGTACCAGCTTACTGCAAGAAACACACAAAAATAGTAAATACATAAGTCAGGTACCAGCTTACTGTAAGAAACACACAAAAAATAGTAAATACATAAGTCAGGTACCAGCTTACTGCAAGAAACACACAAAAATAGTAAATACATAAGTCAGGTACCAGCTTACTGCAAGAAACACACAAAAATAGTAAATACATAAGTCAGGTACCAGCTTACTGCAAGAAACACACAAAAAATAGTAAATACATAAGTCAGGTACCAGCTTACTGCAAGAAACACACAAAAATAGTAAATACATAAGTCAGGTACCAGCTTACTGCAAGAAACACACAAAAAATAGTAAATACATAAGTCAGGTACCAGCTTACTGCAAGAAACACACAAAAATAGTAAATACATAAGTCAGGTACCAGCTTACTGCAAGAAACACACAAAAAATAGTAAATACATAAGTCAGGTACCAGCGTACTGTAAGAAACATACAAAAAATAGTAACAGAAAGAAAATATTAAGTACATAGACAAGTTGATTGAAAATTATACAGGTATATACACACATGGAAAATTGTACAGGTATATACACACATACTAAACATAGCTCTAACTTGCAATCCTTAAAGATGTTTCAAAAAATGACTGGATTTAGACGATTTAGACGATTGACAGAGAGATCCAACAATCCTTGTGCCACTGTCAACATTCCCTGAGAGTTTTACCAGAATCTGTCAATCACTTTTCTGAGTTATATTGCAAATAGACAAACCAGCAAATAAGACAAAAAATTAAGAAACAAACAAAAACAGAGCCTCTTCAGTGGATAACTACACAGTTACCAGATACACTCACCTCTTTTAACAACCCTTTAAAACACCTAAATGTCTCTTCATACCATTAATCCTTGTTTTCTTTCCTCTAGCCAGTCTATTTTAAAGCCTAATCTTGTCATACAGTCTCTCTGTTCAGTATTGATAAAACCTATTTTTGTCACACACATACCTGTACACTATAGTGCCTCTATACAGTCTGTTTTAAGTCTATTCATTTCAGGTATTGTCCAGTGCTTTTTAAAACCTATTCTTGTCACAACATACCAGTATAATCCAGTGCCACTGCCAAGTCTTTTTTAAAGCCTGTTCTTGTCACACACACACCTGTAAGTGTCCAGTCCCTCTGTCCAGTCTTTTTTAAAGCCTGTTCTTGTCACACATATACCTGTGGTTTCCAGTCCCTCTGTCCAGGGCACTTTCTGACTCCAGCCCAGTTTGCCTAGTTTGCTGACGTCCATGGGGTACCGGAGGTCGTTGAAAGGTCGGTCCTGTACAAACTCCATGTGGTCAGACCAGTCTGAGGGAGAGTCAGGGCAAACCTGGAAGCATGTGATACATTACAAACTCTGTGATCTAAATATTCAATTTTATAAATGTATCTTTACTCAGATAAATGTACTATTCCCAGGGGCCGATTTCACACATGGTCTTAGACTTAGCCAGGTTTTTGGTTAAGTCTGCCACTTAAACCTAACACTTCTGACTTTGGGTTCTGTGCTTTAGAGGATTTCATAAACGGGGATTTTACCAAGTTACTGGTGTGACTGATTTCATTAAATAACCACAGTGGTGTTCAGTGCAATGTCACCCTTTGTTTCTACTTACTTTCAGTATACCAGTGGTGACATATATCCTTTGTTTCTACTTACTTTCAGTATACCAGTGGTGACAAATATCCTTTGTTTCTACTTACTTTCGGTATACCAGTGGTGACACATATCCTTTGTGTCTACTTACTTTCAGTATACCAGTGGTGACATATACCCTTTGTTTCTACTTACTTTCAGTATACCAGTGGTGACACATATCCTTTGTTTCTACTTACTTTCAGTATACCAGTGGTGACATATACCCTTTGTTTCTACTTACTTTCAGTATACCAGTGGTGACACATATCCTTTGTTTGGGGCATTACATTTCACGTTAAAAAACTTTTAGCAATGGAAAACCTTGTGACCACGTAAAAACTTCCAAAAGCTACTTTTGAGAAGTTTTCTATATTTGTATACTTTATCTTCACCCCTTTTAAAATGTTGAAGTGCAGCAAACTTTATGGCAGCCATATTTAAAGTTCTTGTTTACAAAAGTTAAAGCTACCCCAAGGTGGACTGGAATATAAGTTAAGGATTTGGCTGAAGCTTTGCCTTAGCTGCATTGTGAAACCCAATAGGTCGTCAATATGTTTCATGTAATTTCTGTTATCTGAATAGAAACCATCGCCTCTCTATATGTGTTGATCATTGGAGGTTGTAGGGTATGGAACACCAAGCACACATGAAGGGAAGACTTGGTAGGTGTGAACACTTAACCAGGTGAACAGTCTGGATAACTTGAACCTCTAATCTCCAAAGCATTATATAGTGGAGTTGTCGCTAACTTCTATTACATCAATAAAACATTTTTGACATTTGGACTTAAGCAATTCTACTTACGCAGTTTCTACTTATACAGTCTACTGGAGATATGGGAAGTTACAAACATGAATGACAAGTTTGTGCTTCATGTCACTTTTAAAGGCTTCATCATAACAAGTAGTTGTCAAGATGGAGGATAGATGTGCATAGCCATTGTTAACCAACAAGCATTGGCAAGTAGCTACAAACATTCCACACAAGGTATTACTCATCCTTCAAAGTCACTGACAGAGAGATTAAGCTGTATATGTATCAGTGTTCACACTTTCTCACCTTGTGTATGATTTGTTTGGCGAGATCTATCACAGAGACTTCGTCCGCTGAGCCGATGTTGTAAATCTCCCCTGGTGTACCCTTGTGTAGAATCAGGTCAAATGCCTCGGCCACATCAGTAGCATACAGGAAGTTACGTACTGTGCGACCGTCACCATGGATACAACTACCAAAACAACATAAACCTTCAGATGACTGGTGAGGATCACTGCACTATTTTTGCTCCAAAGTTGCAGGAATTACTTTCAAGATACTTCTGTAATGGCCCGAACTGGTCCCCAAAACAGAACCAAGTTGGCTATTGACATAATAGACCCATAGATAATATTTTTATGATAACATGTATGCTGGCCTTTTCCTCAAAGCATCATAAACTTTATTTCAACAAAATCACCAAGACAGCACTCTTGTTTTTCTTAAGGCTCGTGCTTCTAGCGATCACTTTTTAAATTTTTTTTTTTTGGTCTCCAGACTTTCATGAATTGTGGAGCAGCATGATGAGTATTTTTCTGTTCACTGAAGTTAAGCTGCAATGGGCTATGTTAGTACTGGGATGGGTGACCACTTCAGTGTACTACTCCTGTCAACTCTGATGGCTTTGCGGCTTACACTAGTAAACCGAAACCCCTTTCCGAGTGGTTTGTAATAAGGTTATATTTATCTACAAGGAAGCTTTCACAAAATGAAACATGATAAAACCTCAGTGATGCCAGGTAGAATACTCTTTGTGAGCATGTTTTTGAAAAATATCTTTGTGTTTGTTGTGAAGACTGTAGCATAATAATACATAATCTGATGTGTCTGTGGATACAATAACTCCATTAATGATAAATTTCATATTTCACAAAATCTGTAACTCACCATTTCTTGCCTCGGTTGAGCAAACAGATGAACTTTGGAATGACCTAAAAACATTCAGTTAAATTATGTGACAAATAACAGACAATCACTGAAGCATTATTATTATTATTATTATGTATTTATACTCAGCACAGCCCTAATGTAGGCCGTTAGTAAATTTGCGTTACCGCATACTAACGTCCTACCGCGACCCATTTAAAAATCACAGATATTTGAGATTTCCTCAATTTCTGCTTTAAATAATCTATATATAATTACCAACTAACCTGTTTTATGTTGATTTTCTATAGTATAAACAGTCTAAACACACAAACTCACAATACCTTATCACTAAGTAGCAATATTATGCTTACATTCCTATGCAGCTTCAATGTTTACCTCCCGGCTGCCATTTTGTAAATATGGTACAACTAAATTTTCGGTGAGCACTAAATCACAAGACCTAAGTCACATTCTCCCGAAAATGTTTTTAATCATATTAAAATTCGCCAAATTGTCATTTCTTGCTTTATTTAGACAAAAAATACATCATATTAAAGGTTACAATACAGTGGAACCATATCTGGTGATAATACCTTGAAATTATATCCAAAATATGGAAAAAAGTCTGTAAATCATTTATATCACATAAACCTTACCTAGATATTTTGTGACATCTTTCTACATGATTTTTATTTATGATGCAATTATAATGAACAAAGGTGTTCTTTAAAATCATATGTACTGATGCATGCATATGTATATAATATGTATATGTTCTGATTTTGTACAAGTACAACTTGTGCAGATATCTTGTACCTTGTATATTATATTTGGGGTAATCACTTTTTAAAGTACTTACCAAAACTTAAAACTTGGTGACAGTGCCCATCTTACTTGGATTTTTGTTTAAATCTTGCTACTTTGATGGATTTTTATATTTATTTTATTTGGATTGGCAATCATTTTAGTTTGTTGTGCTCTTTAACAAAAGAAAATGAATGCTGTAAAGACAATGAAAAAATTGCTACAGATTTAGGGCAGTGAAATGATCTAGATTAATCATTTTTCTGGAAACAATACAAAGAATAAGTATTTAAATCACATTTATCAGTTTTCATAATGCACAGAAATAAAACAAAAACCAAAAAATAAAATCAACAAGAGGAGAGTGCCCGTGAACGGGCACTGTGTCAGCTGACTGAATGTTTTTGATTTGTGATGGTGATAATGAGAGGAAAGCATAATTATCAGGGAAAGGGCTGTACAGAAATACAGTAAATGGTAACTGAACAGCATGTTCGAAAGATATTCCGAAGCTGACAGAAAAAAAGGACAAAAAAGTTGTGCCCTGCAAATGGTATTATGAAATAAAGTAACAAGGTAATTGTTTAAGTGTAAAAAGTAGGTTAAAAATATTTAAAGAAATACTATAAATGCAATATTCTCGTTCGACCATGAAGAAGGGGTCCAAAGGTCAAATCTGACCATACCAAAAGATTCCCAGCCAAAGAATTTAGGATGGTTTACCATCCCAAACCTCTCGGACCAATAATAAGTGAGTCATAGGCACTTTTTAAGTTTGGCTATCCTTGTTTGACCTTGACGGAGGGGTCCAAGGTCAAATCTGACCACACCAAAAGAATCCCAGCCCATGATTTCCTATATGTTGGTTTACCATCCCAAACCTCCAAGACCAATAATACGCAAGTTATAAGCACTTTAAGTTTGGCTATCTTCGTTTGACCTGGAAGGAGGGGTCTAAGGTGAAATCTGACCACATCAAAAGATTCCCAGCCCATGATTTTCTATATGTTGGTTTTCCATTCCAAACCTCTAGGACCAATAATAAGCGAGTTATAAGCACTTTTAAGTTTGGCTATCCTCATTTGACCTTGAAGGAGGGGTCCAAGGTGAAATCCGACCACACCAAAAAATTCCCAGCTCATGATTTTCTATAGGTTGGTTTTCATTCCAAACCTCTAGGACCAATAATAAGCGAGTTATAAGCACTTTTATGTTTGGCTATCCTCATTTGACCTTGAAGGAGGGTTCCAAGGTCAAATCGGACCATATTAACAGATTCCCAGCCCATGATTTCCTACAGGTTGGATACAATGATTTACTCAACAGTGAGAACCTGAAAGAAGCTATAGCTCAGCTATGCCATGACATAGAGGTCTGCAATTTCACTATGTTATAGCTGACCAAAACGTCTGTGAAAAACATATTTAACAAAATACTCTAAATGTAATAGTTTTCAAGTTACTACTGATTTACTCAAGAGTGAGAACCTCAAAGTAACTATTACTCAGCTATGCAATGAGCTACATGTCTGAATTTTTGCTCTGTTATAGCTGACCTAAAAGTAGGTGAACAACATATTTAAGCAAAATGCTGTAAATGCAATAGTTTTCAAGTTACAACTGATTTACTCAATAGTGAGAACCTGAAAATAGCTATTGCTCCGCTATGCCATGAGCTATAGGTCTGTAATTTCACTATGTTATAGCTAACCCAAAAGTAGGTGAACAATATATTTTAACAAAATACTCCAAATGCAATATTTTTCAAGTTATAGCCGATTTACTCAACAGTCAGTGCCTGAGAATAGCTATTGCTCAGTTGTGCCATGAGCTACAGGTCTGTAATTTCACTATGTTATAGCTGACCCAAAAGTAGCTGAATAACATATTTGCACAAATTTCTGTAAAGGCAATAGTTTTCCAATTACAACTGATTTACTCAACAGTGAGAACTTCAAAGTAGCTATTACTCAGCTATGCAATGAGCCACAGGTCTGGAACTTCACTATGTTATAGCTGACCCCAAAATAGGTGAATAACATATTGCAACAAAATACTCTAAATGCAATAGTTTCCAAGTTATAAGTGATTTACTCAACAGTGATAACCTAAAAGTAGCTATTACTCAGCTATGCCATGAGCTACAGGTCTGAAATTTTACTATGTTATAGCTGACCCAAAAGTAGCTGAATAACATATTTATACTAAATTCTCTAAATGCAATAGTTTTCAAATTATAAGTGATTTGCTCAACATTGAGAACTTCAAAGTAGCTATTACTCAGCTATGCAATGAGTCACAGGTCTGGAACTTCACTATGTTATAGCTGACCCCAAAATAGATGAATAACATATTGAAACAAAATACTCTAAATGCAATAATTTCCAAGTTATAAGCGATTAACTCAACAGTGATAACCGCAAAGTAGCTATTACTCAGCTATGCCATGAGCTACAGGTCTGAAATTTTACTATGTTATAGCTGACCCAAAAGTAGGTGAACAACATATTTAAGCAAAATACTGTACATGCAATAGTTTTCAAGTTACAACTGATTTACTCAATAGTGATGACCTAAAAGTAGCTATTACTCAGCTATGCCATGAGGTACAGGTCTGAAATTTTACTATGTTATAGCTGACCCAAAAGTAGCTGAATAACATATTTATACTAAATTCTCTAAATGCAATAGTTTTGCAATTACAACTGATTTACTCAATAGTGAGAACCTCAAAGTAGTTATTACTCAGCTATGCAATGACCTACAGGTCTGAAATTTTACTATGTTATAGCTGACCCAAAAGTAGGTGAACAACATATTTAAGCAAAATACTGTAAATGTAATAGTTTTGAAGTTACAACTGATTTACTCAAAAGTGATTACCTAAAAGTAGCTATTACTCAGCTATGCCATGAGCTACAGGTCTGAAATTTTACTATGTTATAGCTGACCCAAAAGTAGCTGAATAACATATTTATACGAAATTCTGTAAATGCAATAGTTTTCCAATTACAACTGATTTACTCAATAGTGAGAACTTCAAAGTAGCTATTACTCAGCTATGCCATGACCTACAGATCTAAAATTTCACTATGTTATAGCTGGCCCAAAAGTAGCTGAATAAAATATTTATACGAAATTCTCTAAATGCAATAGTTTTGCAATTACAACTGATTTACTCAATAGTGAGAACCTCAAAGTAGTTATTACTCAGCTATGCAATGAGCTACAGGTCTGAAATTTTACTATGTTATAGCTGACCCAAAAGTAGGTGAACAACATATTTAAGCAAAATACTGTAAATGCAATAGTTTTCAAGTTACAACTGATTTACTCAATAGTGATGACCTAAAAGTAGCTATTACTCAGCTATGCCATGAGCTACAGGTCTGAAATTTTACTATGTTATAGCTGACCCAAAAGTAGCTGAATAACATATTTATACGAAATACTCTAAATGCAATAGTTTTCCAATTACAACTGATTTACTCAATCGTGAGAACTTTAAAGTAGCTATTACTCAGCTATGCCATGACCTACAGATCTGAAATTTCACTATGTTATAGCTGGCCCAAAAGTAGCTGAATAACATATTTATACGAAATTCTCTAAATGCAATAGGTTTTAAGTTACAAGTGATTTACTCAATAGTGAGAACTTCAAAGTAGCTATTACTCAGCTATGCAATGAGCCACAGATCTGAAACTTCACTATGTTATAGCTGATCCCAAAATAGGTGAATAACATATGAAACAAAATACTGTAAATGCAATAGTTTCCAAGTTATAAGCGATTTACTCAACAGTGATAACCTAAAAGTAGCTATTACTCAGCTATGCCATGAGCTACAGGTCTGAAATTTTACTATGTTATAGCTGACCCAAAAGTAGCTGAATAACATATTTATACGAAATTCTCTAAATACAATAGTTTTGAAGTTATAAGCGATTTACTCAACAGTGATAACCTAAAAGTAGCTATTACTCAGCTATGCCATGAGCTACAGGTCTAAAATTTTACTATGTTATAGCTGACCCAAAAGTAGCTGAATAACATATTTATACGAAATTCTCTAAATGCAATAGTTTTTAAGTTACAAGTGATTTTACTCATGATGGAAGTTACTGAAAGGCCCAAAAGTAGCTATTACTCACTTAGCTATTGAGACAGGCACCCAACTTACTCACCATATTGTAGCTATGAAAAAAGTAGCTGAATAACATATTTTAACAAAATGCTCTAAATGCAACACTTTTCAAGTTATAAATGATTTTGTGCATGATTTCATGAATTTTAATGCATTAAAAATTATTAAAAAAATTTATTAAAAAAAAAGTAAGACAGATCCAGGTCTCATACTCACACAAAAGAATCTACCTGTGGCCTAGTACATATATGCAAGATATGAGAGAAATCCCTGCAATAGTCACTGAGAAAATTGTGATTAAGTGTTGAAATTTTCACACTTTTGGTGGGGGTACCCCCCTTGTAATGTCTCTAGCAAACAGACGAACAGACCGATTTGCATGCCTTGAACAATTTTTCATCCTCGATAGATAAGGTATCTTTTAAAAAAAACAGCACGTCTCTAGGCCTTGTAGTTTTGGAGGAGAAGTTGTTCACGCGGACGCGGACGCGTACGCGTGCGGACGCGTACGCCCACGCCGCAGAGTGACGACAATAAAAAGAAGAGAAATAAAAAGGAAGCTAAAATATACATTTCTCTACCTTTACAATTGATAAAGAGTTGGAGATAAACTTTACATAATTTATTATGGAGAACTAAGTCTCAAAAGATAATTAATAAAACATTCTGAAGGAAATCATTCCCTAAACACTCACTGTTGATTACCCTTACTGAGGCTCTGGATCTCTCCACCCCCATTCACACTATGTGGAGGTTTTTCTGACTCCCCTGCAAAACAACTCCACCAGAACACGCTACGATCATCATATCTTTGAACCCCTTTTGGAATCAACTCTCATTCCTAACACTAATATTTGAGAGAAGTCGATCTCTCTACCCATGTTACACCTACTTCACAGTCCCTCATTATAAAAAGTATTTGCCTGCCAATATGAAGTTTGTTTCATTCTTAATGCAACCTTGAACCTACAATTATTTATTTTTATGCTAACAGCTATTAACAAGAGGAGAGTGCCGGTGAACGGGCACTGTGACAGCTGACTGAATGTTTTTGATTTGTGATGGTGATAATGAGAGGAAAGCATAATTATCAGGGAAAGGGCTGTACAGAAATACAGTAAATGGTAACTGAACAGCATGTTCGAAAGATATTCCGAAGCTGACAGAAGAAAACGACAAAAAAGTTGTGCCCTGCAAATGGTATTATGAAATAAAGTAACAAGGTAATTGTTTAAGGGTAAAAAGTAGGTTAAAATATTTAAAGAAATACTATAAATGCAATATCCTCGTTCCACCATGAAGAAGGGGTCCAAAGGTCAAATCTGACCATACCAAAAGATTCCCAGCCAAAGAATTTAGGATGGTTTACCATCCCAAACCTCTCGGACCAATAATAAGTGAGTTATAGGCACTTTTTAAGTTTGGCTATCCTTGTTTGACCTTGAAGGAGGGGGTCCAAGGTCAAATCCGACCACACAAAAAAATTCCCAGCCCATGATTTCCTGTAGCTTGTTTACCATCCCAAACTTGTAGGACCAATAATAAGCGAGTTCTAAGCAATTGTAAGTTTGGCTATCCTCAACTGCCCTTGAAGGAGGGGTCCCAGGTCAAATCTGACCACACCAAAAGAATCCCAGCCCATGATTTCCTATATGTTGGTTTACCATCCCAAACCTCCAAGACCAATAATACGCGAGTTATAAGCACTTTAAGTTTGGCTATCTTCGTTTGACCTGGAAGGAGGGGGTCCAAGGTCAAATCCGACCACAAAAAAAAAATTCCCAGCCCATGATTTCCTGTAGCTTGTTTACCATCCCAAACTTGTAGGACCAATAATAAGCGAGTTCTAAGCAATTGTAAGTTTGGCTATCCTCAACTGCCCTTGAAGGAGGGGTCCCAGGTCAAATCCGACCACACCAAAAGATTCCCAGCCCATGATTTTCTATAGGTTGGTTTTCCATTCGAAACCTCTAGGACCAATAATAAATGAGTTATAAGCACTTTTAAGTTTGGCTATCCTCATTTGACCTTGAAGGAGGGGTCCAAGGTGAAATCTGACCACACCAAAAAATTCCCAGCTCATGATTTTCTATAGGTTGGTTTTCATTCCAACCTCTGGGACCAATAATAAGCGAGTTATAAGCACTTTTATGTTTGGCTATCCTCATTTGACCTTGAAGGAGGGTTCCAAGGTCAAATCGGACCATATTAACAGATTCCCAGCCCATGATTTCCTACAGGTTGGATACAATGATTTACTCAACAGTGAGAACCTGAAAGAAGCTATTGCTCAGCTATGCCATGACATAGAGGTCTGCAATTTCACTATGTTATAGCTGACCAAAACGTCTCTGAATAACATATTTAACAAAATACTCTAAATGTAATAATTTTCAAGTTACAACTGATTTACTCAAGAGTGAGAACCTCAAAGTAACTATTACTCAGCTATGCAATGAGCTACATGTCTGAATTTTTGCTCTGTTATAGCTGACCTAAAAGTAGCTGAACAACATATTTAAGCAAAATACTGTAAATGCAATAGTTTTCAAGTTACAACTGATTTACTCAATAGTGAGAACCAGAAAATAGCTATTGCTCCGCTATGCCATGAGCTATAGGTCTGTAATTTCACTATGTTATAGCTAACCCAAAAGTAGGTGAACAATATATTTTAACAAAATACTCCAAATGCAATATTTTTCAAGTTATAGCTGATTTACTCAACAGTCAGTGCCTGAGAATAGCTATTGCTCAGTTGTGCCATGAGCTACAGGTCTGTAATTTCACTATGTTATAGCTGACCCAAAAGTAGCTGAATAACATATTTGCACAAATTTCTGTAAAGGCAATAGTTTTCCAATTACAACTGATTTACTCAACAGTGAGAACTTCAAAGTAGCTATTACTCAGCTATGCAATGAGCCACAGGTCTGGAACTTCACTATGTTATAGCTGACCCCAAAATAGGTGAATAACATATTGCAACAAAATACTCTAAATGCAATAGTTTTCAAGTTATAAGTGATTTACTCAACAGTGATAACCTAAAAGTAGCTATTACTCAGCTATGCCATGAGCTACAGGTCTGAAATTTTACTATGTTATAGCTGACCCAAAAGTAGCTGAATAACATATTTATACTAAATTCTCTAAATGCAATAGTTTTCAAATTACAAGTGATTTACTCAACATTGAGAACTTCAAAGTAGCTATTACTCAGCTATGCAATGAGTCACGGGTCTGGAACTTCACTATGTTATAGCTGACCCCAAAATAGGTGAATAACATATTGAAACAAAATACTCTAAATGCAATAATTTCCAAGTTATAAGCGATTTACTCAACAGTGATAACCTAAAAGTAGCTATTACTCAGCTATGCCATGAGCTACAGGTCTGAAATTTTACTATGTTATAGCTGACCCAAAAGTAGGTGAACAACATATTTAAGCAAAATACTGTAAATGCAATAGTTTTCAAGTTACAACTGATTTACTCAATAGTGATGACCTAAAAGTAGCTATTACTCAGCTATGCCATGAGCTACAGGTCTGAAATTTTACTATGTTATAGTTGACCCAAAAGTAGCTGAATAACATATTTATACTAAATTCTCTAAATGCAATAGTTTTCCAATTACAACTGATTTACTCAATAGTGAGAACCTCAAAGTAGTTATTACTCAGCTATGCAATGAGCTACAGGTCTGAAATTTCATTATGTTATAGCTGACCCAAAAGTAGGTGAACAACATATTTAAGCAAAATACTGTAAATGCAATAGTTTTCAAGTTACAACTGATTTACTCAATAGTGAGAACCAGAAAATAGCTATTGCTCCGCTATGCCATGAGCTATAGGTCTGTAACTTCACTATGTTATAGCTAACCCAAAAGTAGGTGAACAATATATTTTAACAAAATACTCCAAATGCAATATTTTTCAAGTTATAGCTGATTTACTCAACAGTCAGTGCCTGAGAATAGCTATTGCTCAGTTGTGCCATGAGCTACAGGTCTGTAATTTCACTATGTTATAGCTGACCCAAAAGTAGCTGAATAACATATTTGCACAAATTTCTGTAAAGGCAATAGTTTTCCAATTACAACTGATTTACTCAACAGTGAGAACTTCAAAGTAGCTATTACTCAGCTATGCAATGAGCCACAGGTCTGGAACTTCACTATGTTATAGCTGACCCCAAAATAGGTGAATAACATATTGCAACAAAATACTCTAAATGCAATAGTTTTCAAGTTATAAGTGATTTACTCAACAGTGATAACCTAAAAGTAGCTATTACTCAGCTATGCCATGAGCTACAGGTCTGAAATTTTACTATGTTATAGCTGACCCAAAAGTAGCTGAATAACATATTTATACTAAATTCTCTAAATGCAATAGTTTTCAAATTACAAGTGATTTACTCAACATTGAGAACTTCAAAGTAGCTATTACTCAGCTATGCAATGAGTCACGGGTCTGGAACTTCACTATGTTATAGCTGACCCCAAAATAGGTGAATAACATATTGAAACAAAATACTCTAAATGCAATAATTTCCAAGTTATAAGCGATTTACTCAACAGTGATAACCTAAAAGTAGCTATTACTCAGCTATGCCATGAGCTACAGGTCTGAAATTTTACTATGTTATAGCTGACCCAAAAGTAGGTGAACAACATATTTAAGCAAAATACTGTAAATGCAATAGTTTTCAAGTTACAACTGATTTACTCAATAGTGATGACCTAAAAGTAGCTATTACTCAGCTATGCCATGAGCTACAGGTCTGAAATTTTACTATGTTATAGTTGACCCAAAAGTAGCTGAATAACATATTTATACTAAATTCTCTAAATGCAATAGTTTTCCAATTACAACTGATTTACTCAATAGTGAGAACCTCAAAGTAGTTATTACTCAGCTATGCAATGAGCTACAGGTCTGAAATTTCACTATGTTATAGCTGACCCAAAAGTAGGTGAACAACATATTAAAGCAAAATACTGTAAATGCAATAGTTTTCAAGTTACAACTGATTTACTCAATAGTGATGACCTAAAAGTAGCTATTACTCAGCTATGCCATGAGCTACAGGTCTGAAATTTTACTATGTTATAGCTGACCCAAAAGTAGGTGAACAACATATTTAAGCAAAATACTGTAAATGCAATAGTTTTCAAGTTACAACTGATTTACTCAATAGTGATGACCTAAAAGTAGCTATTACTCAGCTATGCCATGAGCTACAGGTCTGAAATTTTACTATGTTGACCCAAAAGTAGCTGAATAACATATTTATACGAAATTCTCTAAATGCAATAGTTTTCCAATTACAACTGATTTACTCAATAGTGAGAACTTCAAAGTAGCTATTACTCAGCTATGCAATGAGCCACAGATCTGAAACTTCACTATGTTATAGTTGATCCCAAAATAGGTGAATAACATATTGAAACAAAATACTCTAAATGCAATAGTTTCCAAGTTATAAGCGATTTACTCAACAGTGATAACCTAAAAGTAGCTATTACTCAGCTATGCTATGAGCTACAGGTCTGAAATTTTACTATGTTATAGCTGACCCAAAAGTAGGTGAACAACATATTAAAGCAAAATACTGTAAATGCAATAGTTTTCAAGTTACAACTGATTTACTCAATAGTGATGACCTAAAAGTAGCTATTACTCAGCTATGCCATGAGCTACAGGTCTGAAATTTTACTATGTTATAGCTGACCCAAAAGTAGCTGAATAACATATTTATACAAAATTCTCTAAATGCAATAGTTTTCCAATTACAACTGATTTACTCAATAGTGAGAACTTCAAAGTAGCTATTACTCAGCTATGCAATGAGCCACAGATCTGAAACTTCACTATGTTATAGCTGATCCCAAAATAGGTGAATAACATATTGAAACAAAATACTCTAAATGCAATAGTTTCCAAGTTATAAGCGATTTACTCAACAGTGATAACCTAAAAGTAGCTATTACTCAGCTATGCAATGAGTCACGGGTCTGGAACTTCACTATGTTATAGCTGACCCCAAAATAGGTGAACAACATATTGAAACAAAATACTCTAAATGCAATAATTTCCAAGTTATAAGCGATTTACTCAACAGTGATAACCTAAAAGTAGCTATTACTCAGCTATGCCATGAGCTACAGGTCTGAAATTTTACTATGTTATAGCTGACCCAAAAGTAGGTGAACAACATATTTAAGCAAAATACTGTAAATGCAATAGTTTTCAAGTTACAACTGATTTACTCAATAGTGATGACCTAAAAGTAGCTATTACTCAGCTATGCCATGAGCTACAGGTCTGAAATTTTACTATGTTATAGCTGACCCAAAAGTAGGTGAACAACATATTTAAGCAAAATACTGTAAATGCAATAGTTTTCAAGTTACAACTGATTTACTCAATAGTGATGACCTAAAAGTAGCTATTACTCAGCTATGCCATGAGCTACAGGTCTGAAATTTTACTATGTTATAGTTGACCCCAAAGTAGCTGAATAACATATTTATACTAAATTCTCTAAATGCAATAGTTTTCCAATTACAACTGATTTACTCAATAGTGAGAACCTCAAAGTAGTTATTACTCAGCTATGCAATGAGCTACAGGTCTGAAATTTCACTATGTTATAGCTGACCCAAAAGTAGGTGAACAACATATTAAAGCAAAATACTGTAAATGCAATAGTTTTCAAGTTACAACTGATTTACTCAATAGTGATGACCTAAAAGTAGCTATTACTCAGCTATGCCATGAGCTACAGGTCTGAAATTTTACTATGTTATAGCTGACCCAAAAGTAGGTGAACAACATATTTAAGCAAAATACTGTAAATGCAATAGTTTTCAAGTTACAACTGATTTACTCAATAGTGATGACCTAAAAGTAGCTATTACTCAGCTATGCCATGAGCTACAGGTCTGAAATTTTACTATGTTATAGTTGACCCAAAAGTAGCTGAATAACATATTTATACTAAATTCTCTAAATGCAATAGTTTTCCAATTACAACTGATTTACTCAATAGTGAGAACCTCAAAGTAGTTATTACTCAGCTATGCAATGAGCTACAGGTCTGAAATTTCACTATGTTATAGCTGACCCAAAAGTAGGTGAACAACATATTTAAGCAAAATACTGTAAATGCAATAGTTTTCAAGTTACAACTGATTTACTCAATAGTGATGACCTAAAAGTAGCTATTACTCAGCTATGCCATGAGCTACAGGTCTGAAATTTTACTCTGTTATAGCTGACCCAAAAGTAGGTGAACAACATATTTAAGCAAAATACTGTAAATGCAATAGTTTTCAAGTTACAACTGATTTACTCAATAGTGATGACCTAAAAGTAGCTATTACTCAGCTATGCCATGAGCTACAGGTCTGAAATTTTACTATGTTATAGTTGACCCAAAAGTAGCTGAATAACATATTTATACTAAATTCTCTAAATGCAATAGTTTTCCAATTACAACTGATTTACTCAATAGTGAGAACCTCAAAGTAGTTATTACTCAGCTATGCAATGAGCTACAGGTCTGAAATTTCACTATGTTATAGCTGACCCAAAAGTAGGTGAACAACATATTAAAGCAAAATACTGTAAATGCAATAGTTTTCAAGTTACAACTGATTTACTCAATAGTGATGACCTAAAAGTAGCTATTACTCAGCTATGCCATGAGCTACAGGTCTGAAATTTTACTATGTTATAGCTGACCCAAAAGTAGGTGAACAACATATTTAAGCAAAATACTGTAAATGCAATAGTTTTCAAGTTACAACTGATTTACTCAATAGTGATGACCTAAAAGTAGCTATTACTCAGCTATGCCATGAGCTACAGGTCTGAAATTTTACTATGTTGACCCAAAAGTAGCTGAATAACATATTTATACTAAATTCTCTAAATGCAATAGTTTTCCAATTACAACTGATTTACTCAATAGTGAGAACCTCAAAGTAGTTATTACTCAGCTATGCAATGAGCTACAGGTCTGAAATTTCACTATGTTATAGCTGACCCAAAAGTAGGTGAACAACATATTTAAGCAAAATACTGTAAATGCAATAGTTTTCAAGTTACAACTGATTTACTCAATAGTGATGACCTAAAAGTAGCTATTACTCAGCTATGCCATGAGCTACAGGTCTGAAATTTTACTATGTTATAGCTGACCCAAAAGTAGCTGAATAACATATTTATACGAAATTCTCTAAATGCAATAGTTTTCCAATTACAACTGATTTACTCAATAGTGAGAACTTCAAAGTAGCTATTACTCAGCTATGCAATGAGCCACAGATCTGAAACTTCACTATGTTATAGCTGATCCCAAAATAGGTGAATAACATATTGAAACAAAATACTCTAAATGCAATAGTTTCCAAGTTATAAGCGATTTACTCAACAGTGATAACCTAAAAGTAGCTATTACTCAGCTATGCAATGAGTCACGGGTCTGGAACTTCACTATGTTATAGCTGACCCCAAAATAGGTGAATAACATATTGAAACAAAATACTCTAAATGCAATAGTTTCCAAGTTATAAGCGATTTACTCAACAGTGATAACCTAAAAGTAGCTATTACTCAGCTATGCCATGAGCTACAGGTCTGAAATTTTACTATGTTATAGCTGACCCAAAAGTAGGTGAACAACATATTTAAGCAAAATACTGTAAATGCAATAGTTTTCAAGTTACAACTGATTTACTCAATAGTGATGACCTAAAAGTAGCTATTACTCAGCTATGCCATGAGCTACAGGTCTGAAATTTTACTATGTTATAGCTGACCCAAAAGTAGGTGAACAACATATTTAAGCAAAATACTGTAAATGCAATAGTTTTCAAGTTACAACTGATTTACTCAATAGTGATGACCTAAAAGTAGCTATTACTCAGCTATGCCATGAGCTACAGGTCTGAAATTTTACTATGTTATAGCTGACCCAAAAGTAGGTGAACAACATATTTAAGCAAAATACTGTAAATGCAATAGTTTTCAAGTTACAACTGATTTACTCAATAGTGATGACCTAAAAGTAGCTATTACTCAGCTATGCCATGAGCTACAGGTCTGAAATTTTACTATGTTATAGTTGACCCAAAAGTAGCTGAATAACATATTTATACTAAATTCTCTAAATGCAATAGTTTTCCAATTACAACTGATTTACTCAATAGTGAGAACCTCAAAGTAGTTATTACTCAGCTATGCAATGAGCTACAGGTCTGAAATTTCACTATGTTATAGCTGACCCAAAAGTAGGTGAACAACATATTTAAGCAAAATACTGTAAATACAATAGTTTTCAAGTTACAACTGATTTACTCAATAGTGATGACCTAAAAGTAGCTATTACTCAGCTATGCCATGAGCTACAGGTCTGAAATTTTACTATGTTATAGCTGACCCAAAAGTAGGTGAACAACATATTTAAGCAAAATACTGTAAATGCAATAGTTTTCAAGTTACAACTGATTTACTCAATAGTGATGACCTAAAAGTAGCTATTACTCAGCTATGCCATGAGCTACAGGTCTGAAATTTTACTATGTTATAGTTGACCCAAAAGTAGCTGAATAACATATTTATACTAAATTCTCTAAATGCAATAGTTTTCCAATTACAACTGATTTACTCAATAGTGAGAACCTCAAAGTAGTTATTACTCAGCTATGCAATGAGCTACAGGTCTGAAATTTCACTATGTTATAGCTGACCCAAAAGTAGGTGAACAACATATTAAAGCAAAATACTGTAAATGCAATAGTTTTCAAGTTACAACTGATTTACTCAATAGTGATGACCTAAAAGTAGCTATTACTCAGCTATGCCATGAGCTACAGGTCTGAAATTTTACTATGTTATAGCTGACCCAAAAGTAGGTGAACAACATATTTAAGCAAAATACTGTAAATGCAATAGTTTTCAAGTTACAACTGATTTACTCAATAGTGATGACCTAAAAGTAGCTATTACTCAGCTATGCCATGAGCTACAGGTCTGAAATTTTACTATGTTGACCCAAAAGTAGCTGAATAACATATTTATACTAAATTCTCTAAATGCAATAGTTTTCCAATTACAACTGATTTACTCAATAGTGAGAACCTCAAAGTAGTTATTACTCAGCTATGCAATGAGCTACAGGTCTGAAATTTCACTATGTTATAGCTGACCCAAAAGTAGGTGAACAACATATTTAAGCAAAATACTGTAAATGCAATAGTTTTCAAGTTACAACTGATTTACTCAATAGTGATGACCTAAAAGTAGCTATTACTCAGCTATGCCATGAGCTACAGGTCTGAAATTTTACTATGTTATAGCTGACCCAAAAGTAGCTGAATAACATATTTATACGAAATTCTCTAAATGCAATAGTTTTCCAATTACAACTGATTTACTCAATAGTGAGAACTTCAAAGTAGCTATTACTCAGCTATGCAATGAGCCACAGATCTGAAACTTCACTATGTTATAGCTGATCCCAAAATAGGTGAATAACATATTGAAACAAAATACTCTAAATGCAATAGTTTCCAAGTTATAAGCGATTTACTCAACAGTGATAACCTAAAAGTAGCTATTACTCAGCTATGCAATGAGTCACGGGTCTGGAACTTCACTATGTTATAGCTGACCCCAAAATAGGTGAATAACATATTGAAACAAAATACTCTAAATGCAATAGTTTCCAAGTTATAAGCGATTTACTCAACAGTGATAACCTAAAAGTAGCTATTACTCAGCTATGCCATGAGCTACAGGTCTGAAATTTTACTATGTTATAGCTGACCCAAAAGTAGGTGAACAACATATTTAAGCAAAATACTGTAAATGCAATAGTTTTCAAGTTACAACTGATTTACTCAATAGTGATGACCTAAAAGTAGCTATTACTCAGCTATGCCATGAGCTACAGGTCTGAAATTTTACTATGTTATAGCTGACCCAAAAGTAGGTGAACAACATATTTAAGCAAAATACTGTAAATGCAATAGTTTTCAAGTTACAACTGATTTACTCAATAGTGATGACCTAAAAGTAGCTATTACTCAGCTATGCCATGAGCTACAGGTCTGAAATTTTACTATGTTATAGCTGACCCAAAAGTAGGTGAACAACATATTTAAGCAAAATACTGTAAATGCAATAGTTTTCAAGTTACAACTGATTTACTCAATAGTGATGACCTAAAAGTAGCTATTACTCAGCTATGCCATGAGCTACAGGTCTGAAATTTTACTATGTTATAGTTGACCCAAAAGTAGCTGAATAACATATTTATACTAAATTCTCTAAATGCAATAGTTTTCCAATTACAACTGATTTACTCAATAGTGAGAACCTCAAAGTAGTTATTACTCAGCTATGCAATGAGCTACAGGTCTGAAATTTCACTATGTTATAGCTGACCCAAAAGTAGGTGAACAACATATTTAAGCAAAATACTGTAAATGCAATAGTTTTCAAGTTACAACTGATTTACTCAATAGTGATGACCTAAAAGTAGCTATTACTCAGCTATGCCATGAGCTACAGGTCTGAAATTTTACTATGTTATAGCTGACCCAAAAGTAGGTGAACAACATATTTAAGCAAAATACTGTAAATGCAATAGTTTTCAAGTTACAACTGATTTACTCAATAGTGATGACCTAAAAGTAGCTATTACTCAGCTATGCCATGAGCTACAGGTCTGAAATTTTACTATGTTGACCCAAAAGTAGCTGAATAACATATTTATACTAAATTCTCTAAATGCAATAGTTTTCCAATTACAACTGATTTACTCAATAGTGAGAACCTCAAAGTAGTTATTACTCAGCTATGCAATGAGCTACAGGTCTGAAATTTCACTATGTTATAGCTGACCCAAAAGTAGGTGAACAACATATTTAAGCAAAATACTGTAAATGCAATAGTTTTCAAGTTACAACTGATTTACTCAATAGTGATGACCTAAAAGTAGCTATTACTCAGCTATGCCATGAGCTACAGGTCTGAAATTTTACTATGTTATAGCTGACCCAAAAGTAGCTGAATAACATATTTATACGAAATTCTCTAAATGCAATAGTTTTCCAATTACAACTGATTTACTCAATAGTGAGAACTTCAAAGTAGCTATTACTCAGCTATGCAATGAGCCACAGATCTGAAACTTCACTATGTTATAGCTGATCCCAAAATAGGTGAATAACATATTGAAACAAAATACTCTAAATGCAATAGTTTCCAAGTTATAAGCGATTTACTCAACAGTGATAACCTAAAAGTAGCTATTACTCAGCTATGCAATGAGTCACGGGTCTGGAACTTCACTATGTTATAGCTGACCCCAAAATAGGTGAATAACATATTGAAACAAAATACTCTAAATGCAATAATTTCCAAGTTATAAGCGATTTACTCAACAGTGATAACCTAAAAGTAGCTATTACTCAGCTATGCCATGAGCTACAGGTCTGAAATTTTACTATGTTATAGCTGACCCAAAAGTAGGTGAACAACATATTTAAGCAAAATACTGTAAATGCAATAGTTTTCAAGTTACAACTGATTTACTCAATAGTGATGACCTAAAAGTAGCTATTACTCAGCTATGCCATGAGCTACAGGTCTGAAATTTTACTATGTTATAGTTGACCCAAAAGTAGCTGAATAACATATTTATACTAAATTCTCTAAATGCAATAGTTTTCCAATTACAACTGATTTACTCAATAGTGAGAACCTCAAAGTAGTTATTACTAAGCTATGCAATGAGCTACAGGTCTGAAATTTCACTATGTTATAGCTGACCCAAAAGTAGGTGAACAACATATTAAAGCAAAATACTGTAGATGCAATAGTTTTCAAGTTACAACTGATTTACTCAATAGTGATGACCTAAAAGTAGCTATTACTCAGCTATGCCATGAGCTACAGGTCTGAAATTTTACTATGTTATAGCTGACCCAAAAGTAGCTGAATAACATATTTAAGCAAAATACTGTAAATGCAATAGTTTTCAAGTTACAACTGATTTACTCAATAGTGATGACCTAAAAGTAGCTATTACTCAGCTATGCCATGAGCTACAGGTTTGAAATTTTACTATGTTATAGCTGACCCAAAAGTAGCTGAATAAAATATTTATACGAAATTCTCTAAATGCAATAGTTTTCCAATTACAACTGATTTACTCAATAGTGAGAACTTCAAAGTAGCTATTACTCAGCTATGCAATGAGCCACAGATCTGAAACTTCACTATGTTATAGCTGATCCCAAAATAGGTGAATAACATATTGAAACAAAATACTGTAAATGCAATAGTTTCCAAGTTATAAGCGATTTACTCAACAGTGATAACCTAAAAGTAGCTATTACTCAGCTATGCCATGAGCTACAGGTCTGAAATTTTACTATGTTATAGCTGACCCAAAAGTAGCTGAATAACATATTTATACGAAATTCTCTAAATGCAATAGTTTTGAAGTTATAAGCAATTTACTCAACAGTGATAACGTAAAAGTAGCTATTACTCAGCTATGCCATGAGCTACAGGTCTAAAATTTTACTATGTTATAGCTGACCCAAAAGTAGCTGAATAACATATTTATACAAAATTCTCTAAATGCAATAGTTTTTAAGTTACAAGTGATTCTACTCATGATGGAAGTTACTGAAAAGCCCAAAAGTAGCTATTACTCACTTAGCTATTGAGACAGGCACCCAACTTACTCACCATATTGTAGCTATGAAAAAAGTAGCTGAATAACATATTTTAACAAAATGCTCTAGATGCAACAGTTTTCAAGTTATAAATGATTTTGTGCATGATTTCATGAATGTTAATGCATTAAAAATTATTAAAAAAATTTATTAAAAAAAAGTAAGAGAGATCCAGGTCTCATACTCACACAAGAGAATCTACCTGTGGCCTAGTACATATATGCAAGATATGAGAGAAATCCCTGCAATAGTCACTGAGAAAATTGTGATAAAAAGTTGAAATTTTCACACTTTTGGTGGGGGTACCCCCCTTGTAATGTCTCTAGCAAACAGACGAACAGACAGATTTGCATGCCTTGAACAATTTTTCATCCTCGATAGATAAGGTATCTTTTAAAAAAAACAGCACGTCTCTAGGCCTTGTAGTTTTGGAGGAGAAGTTGTTCACGCGGACGCGGATGCCCACGCCGCAGAGTGACGACATAATGCCAGCTGACTGACAAGTCAGCTGACATAAAAACTTTAATGAAAATTACTTAATGAAGTGATATTACACATTTATGAAGAAAGTGCTACAAAATTAGTAGAGATGATCATAAAGAAACATCTTGTTCATCAAGATGCTAACCATGTCATCACCTTTTGAAAAGCAATATTATTATGCATTTTATTGTTCATATTTCAGATATTTTGTAGGTACTGATATGTTTAAGTAAACCTAATTGTAAGTATGTGGCATGTGTCTTATAGGATCTTCTGAAGACATTAAGAAAGACATATTTTGTTAGGCATTATGTATTGTAATGGTTCTTTATACAATACACAGGAAAACAGAAGAAAGGTATGTTAAATACACTGTCATCTGCCATATGTTGTTACACTTTGGGTATTTATATGGCCTATTACTCCTTGTTTCCATGGCTTTCCAGTTCAAGTCATTACAAACTACAATTTGTCATATGACCAGTGCATTGTTTTCCATTGTTTTCCAATAATACCCTACCCATAGTAAAACCAGTGATATAATTTTGAAAAATTTTGTTGTAATTTTAATTTTTATTAGATAAATACTTACCATTTCCTGACCATTGCTATATGTTGGTGCCATCCAACTCACTGGCCAACGTTGAGAAACGTTTTAAGAAACCTTAAGAGGCCAGTGAGTGAGTGTGAACTAGCATGTCCCCCTAGTGGTCATGTGACCACGCTAGTAAACAACCTTCATTATTTTTGTTGCAGAAAATACTCCCCTAGTACTGAATCTGCGGGGAGGTAGGGGGGGACTATCCTGGTCAGGAAATGGTAAGTATTTATCTAATAAAAATTAAAATTACAACAAAATTTTTCAATTTTATTGCGAAAAATACACTTACCATTTCCTGACCATTGCTGAATGCAGCCTTCATGGAAGGAGGGCAGTACTAGAATATAAAGACCCAGTACACCACTCTGCACAGCTATCATACACAGAACAATCCTATAGGCATTCAGATCCAAACTCACCTCCCAGATGAGGCAGTGGAACTGTTGAGCACTACAAAACAACACAGCCTTGTTGTTGTTGTTGTTGTTGTTGTAGGAAGGAAGTAATCATTACAGAGACTCACTACCTAGCCTACAACTAAAACATTATGAGAAGTTTACATTGAAATTTACATGCATACAACAACATATAAACTTCCAACAGTCACCACATACCATACAGATCCCCTAAATCATAGTATGTAGTTGAAGTTCTCACAAATTGACAGTTATTGCCACAGTTGAATGCTGTATCTAGACAAACATCCAACACCCACACAGGTGACACAAATATTGGAAGTGTCATCAGCATATTGTGTAATTCCAAGCCTGAATGAAGTCAACAATTCTGCCTAATATAAAGACAGATACTATGACAGACATACAGATGCAAAAGCATACTAAAATATCAAAATAAGTATCACACATATACTTATAAGATAACAAACTGCAGGACACCATATCAAAGTCTGACCACAAACAAACCAAGCAAGTGAGACTGAAAATTGATGAAAAAGTTATGGTTTCCAGTAACAGGCATCTGAAAATTCATATACAGAAACACTATCCTAAAACCTAAAGATTCCTGCTAGTTGACCTGAAAATATCTGCTGTAAAGCCTTCCTAACTAGGCACAGACAAGAACATAATAAGTCCTCATTGAATCCTTTGTCCCAAGTAAAAGTATTTCAAAACCTCACAAGACAAAGAGATCTATCTTGAGTAAAAACTGTTATCCCAGTGATTGAGAGCTGGCATATCGACCAGCTTAACTGAAGTAGGCCCATCCGAAGCCAACTGATTCTTGGCTAATAAATGGCCAGAGCCATTTGTGAGCAATACACCTTTTAAGTAAGGGAAGACAATGCTAACAAAATTACCCTTCTTCCTTTGCCTGATGCCAAAGTCAAAAGAAAGATCGTTGTGAAAGTTAATAACCTCCAAGAAATCTTCCTCAACAAGCTCAAAAGGCTGTCTGGTGAGACCAAACAAGACCAGAGACAAGAGGTAAAGAAGGCTTAACCTACTTGCCACTGGATTGTCTCTATAGAAAGTTAGAAACATGTCAACAATCTATACAACTGAAGAATCCTGGAACTTATTACCCTTCAAGTAAAGTAATCTACAATTGTTATTCTGTAACCAGCAATAGTAGATAGCTTTAGATTCTTTTCCTTAAAGAAATAGTTAAGGAAATTTGCTACTTGTAGAAAAGTATTATCTGAGATGTTCACCACAAGAAGGCTCAGATGGAGGTTTGTGGATAGATCTACCAGGCCCCACAACCAAGAACATCCACCATGACCATCATGATTCAATCATCATGAATCTGCACCTGAAGGTGATCATCTTCTAAATCACCTGAAGAATCCTTGGCTATCCTGGTGCAATCATGATGATTCTGCACCTGTAGGTGATCATCTTGAGTCACCTGTGGAATGAGAGCCACTGGAACAAACACAAAGCTGTCCAGCTCCTCCCAAGAAATGAGTAATTCATCTGTTCCCCAAGCCCCACAGTCTAAGGTAAGGAAACACATACCCTGGATTCAGGTTGTTGGCATAATGATTGAACTTACCTGCAAAGGAAGCCTTAAAAGGAACCTTTGTGGAACAGATCCACCAGATTCCAAAAATAAGACATCCCCAGCCACTCTGATGCAATCAAGATACTTCTGCACCAAAATCTTGAATTAGTACCTCTTAATAGCTACAAAAGAATTCTTGCCTTTCCTGAGATCTTTTGTCTTATCAAGATAACCTCTCAAGGCTCTCACTGGACAAAGAAACCTATCTTGCACCAAAGCATGATCTAAAGAAGGTTCCAAAGCAGGAATGACTACAGGTTGAAAAACCAAAGGAGCCTAAGAAGCCAAATGATTCACCTGCATCACCTACAGAATCAAGGTCACAGGACCAAACAAACTGTCCAGTCCATCCCAAGAAAAGTTGAAAAGACAAGCTTGTGGTTCAAACTAGTTGCAAAACAAATCCATCATTGGTGATTGTAATCAAAGACAGATTTGATTGAACACCTGAATCAGAATAGAAGATTCAAAAGTCATCCAAAAACACATTCAATTTGAATCATCTTGACTCTCATGAACAAAGAATTTGTTAGAATATTTGTATACCCTGGGAAGTGATATGCCTGAATCTGAACCCAGGGCATTCGTCCAAGGAATGATTCTTCAGATAAGAAAAACACATTCCTGAAAGTGGGTACCTCCCTACCTGTTCAGATAGGAAACCACTGAAGAAATATCTGAGGAAATCAACAGATTCAGAATCCGAATCAGACCTCCAAATGATTCTAAAGGTAGTAGCCCTGTTAATGTGGAGTCTTGACCCCTCATGATACAACAGACCACTGGCTGTTTGATGCCATAATTGTGCATCCCAACCCTTAAAGAAAGCATCTAATAACAGAAGGAGATTGTGCTCCTTCAGATGAAGTAAAGGGAGCTCCTGCAAAATTGAAAAGTCGTTCCACCACTGAAGATCCCTAAGAACCTGAGAACAGAACAACTGGTACATTATCTGTGTATAATGTGTGGTATCTGTGGTACATTAGCAGATAGCCTTGGGGTTATCTGATAAACAAATGACCCAATGGGACTGTTTCCTCCTATGAAGCCATACCACCACCAAAGAAATGGCTTCCTTAGAAACCATTAGCCGGAGAAGATGCTTTGCTATGAGTGAAGAAGTACCCTAAGGTGGAATCTGCAATCCAAACTAAAAATCCTGGTGCATTAGCCAAGAAGTTTTTTTTTTTTTTTTTTTTTTTATAAGCTGGTGACACCCAATGCCTTCTACTGCAGCCATCAGGTTCAGTATCCGTTGATGTCATAGTAAAGTCGAAAATAAACCATCTTCAAGAGCAAGCAATGAAATGGTCTATACTGGTAAAGAATGATGCGTTCTTATAGATCCCACATTCTCACCATGGACTAGCAAACAGGCAGTGAACCGGTGTGAATTGTCATCAACAGGGAAGTGAAGATAAGAATTGCGTGAATCCGGCTACGAAAGAATGCAACTGTAAGGAAACGAGTGGACACACCCATTCAGTTACTAGTAACAACATTAATTGCGAAAATCCCAACTATGCAAAATTAAGGTACATGAAAAGGTTTATTACCTGACCTCAACTGTTAGTGGTAGCCAACTCTTCCCAGCTTATCACAACCGATAAAGTGTCAAAATGTAGCGATATCACCATCTCACTGGTGTTATCGCCCTTTTGTCGATCATTCCATACACAGCCTTATGCAAACTGATGTCTCCCGCATTTTATTCATTTATTCTTAACCCACATGTCCACAACTGCTTTAGGAACATGAATAAGCAATCCCTCATGGTAATGTTGCCTCTGTGAAAGGTAAAGAATGGTTGAAGATTATCCTCTTACTATGTTGAGATGTAAGGTGTAGTATATCTGCACTAGTGGACAAACACTACTCCTAAAGATTACTCCTAACCCCTCTAAATCTTCAGAGGAGAGTTTGTAACAGAGTTGGAGAACTGAATATCATAAAGGGAAGAAAAGTGCCCTGGGCACTAATCCCCTTCCTAGCCATGTGTAGGAGTTTGCTCCTTCCCAGAACAGAAGAAACACTATACACCCGAGATGGAAAATGAAGATTTCCTGGACATCTGACCAAAAGTTCAGCAGGAGAAAACCTCATTAAGAGTGAAACATGCACTTTTAATTCTACCAAAATCATCTAAGAGATAAGATAGAGAAAAATAAGACTTGTAACACTTCTGATGAGTAACAAGTTGAAGAACTGGTCAATGCACTGCCCAAAAAACATCCAGGATCACTGAAGACTGTAATAGAAATACTGCACACAGTCCAAGGAAGTACTGGATATTCTATGAGATTCCTGTTAATCCTTAAATACTTGAAGACTTCCTGACAGAGGTACTGCTAGATAACTCCACATTATTAAATTCCAAGATTGACATGATTAAGCTGCAAGAAACACAGAGAACCTGTATTCTTGAACAAAATCTGACAAAGGGTACATATAGATCTTATGCACCGGTGCCGGTTTCCAGCAGAAAAAACCTGCATAACCCACAGAAAGAAAAGCTAATCTGTGAGATGAAACACAGCTCCGGGAATCTGAAAACCGATTCCGGACCTTTGAGGAGGTATGGAAACTCGATTGTGTTAGAATGACGTCATGCAGGTATTTTCCTCCGTGAAACGTTCCGACTGAACCTGACGGAAGAATTAGAAGCTGTGGACGATCGCTTTTGCATCCGGAACTTGTCCACGATGCAGCAACCAATGAAAAACTAAGATGTCTGCTCTCACCGGGGAATCCCACCGGACACCCATTCGAGTGAGATTGTCGCGGTGAGATGTTGACTACCACAAACGCCTGGCTTTTAGAACCGGACGTGAGAATAGCTTATAACAATCGAATTGTCTCCTCTCTTCAGGTTGCCTCCATTCGTCGCCTAGCAACATGTAAACTGTCCCTGTCGGAGTTAGAATGACTGCCAACAGTTTCAGTGAAAAAATAAAATAACTTGTGTCATCTGAAGAAACACGAGCCTTTTGAAGAATTCTGAGAAGAAGAAAGTCTTCATCCAACGACGAAACATCCATGCCGCCATCTTAAAATAGTGGTCATACATCCACCAAAAAATGGCCACAAAAGTCTTTTCCTCTGTCCTTTTCTCTTAAATTCGTCCTGAGAAGACACTGTCAACACAGATGCCTTACCACAGAACTAAAATTCCCACAAAAACTCCACAAACTTATAAAAATCCAAATTAAAATAACACATCCACACTCTAGGATGGCCAACAAAAATAATGAAGGTTGTTTACTAGCGTGGTCACATGACCACTAGGGGGACATGCTAGTTCACACTCACTCACTGGCCTCTTAAGGTTTCTTAAAACGTTTCTCAACGTTGGCCAGTGAGTTGGATGGCACCAACATATAGCAATGGTCAGGAAATGGTAAGTGTATTTTTCGCAATAAAATTTGCAATTCTTTGCTGCAACACCCAACCCAGACTGTCACAAGTGATATGACCTGTGTAATGTTATTTCTTTCCTTGCTGCAACACCCAACCCCAAACAATACCAATGATATAAACTATATAATGTTTCACGTTGCTTTCCTTTCGTACAACCCAAAGTGTCCGGTCATTTCATTAAAAATGCATCATGGAAAGATTTATTTTTATTCATTTTCTCAAACAATTAATGCAAACAATGTGGACATATTTTGCACTTTTTAAAAATAAAACAGATGTTGTCGGTTCTGCAATGCAGTTGTCAAGTAATGCTATCTTGGAACAGATCCTTGATCAAAAATAGTAATACACACCGTTAATGGGAATTGCTGTAAATGATAAATTTAAATAGCAATTGATAATTATTTCAGAAATGTGTATGTAACAGAATCAATCTGACACTGGTGTTTTCGTAAAAATTTTAATTGGTTAATTTTTGCTAAAATAAAGCCAAAGATTATAAACTGGCATTTATTTGGGTTCAAATGAGTATAAAAAACGAAATGACTAAAAAATACAGAAATTAAAAGAAAGCTAAAATATATAATTCTCTATCTTTGCAACTGATAAAGAGTTAGAAATCCTCTTGCATAATTTATTACAAAGAATTAAGTATCAAAATATAATTAATGAAACATTACCAAGGGAATCATTCCCCTGACACTCACTGTTGATTACCCCTACTGAGGTTCTGAATCTCTCAACACCCACTCATGCTATATTGAGGTTTTTCTGATCCCCCTCACAAAATATCCACCAGGAACCCACTAAGATTACCATGCTTTGAAGCCCTTTTGGAATCAACTCTCAGTCCTCACACTAATGTTTGAGAGAAGTAGATCTCACTACCCATGTTCCACTTACTTCACAGTCCCTCATTATAAAAAGTATTTGTATGACAATATAAAGTTTTTGACATTCATAAAGCTAGCTTTCAACCCATAATTATTTATATTTATGCTAACATCTATTAAAACCTTTAATGAAAATTACTTAATATAATGATATTACACATTTATAAAAAAAACTGCTACAAAAAATAGTAGAGATGATCACAAGGGAACATATTGTTAATGAAGATGCTAACCATGTCATCACCTGTTGAAAAGCAATATATATTATTATAAATTTCATTTTTCATATTTCAGATATTTTGTAGGTTTTGATATGTTTAAGTAAGCCTAATTGTAAGTATGTGACATGCGTCTTTCAGGATCTTCTGAAGACAATAACAAAGACATATTTTGTTAGGCATTATGTATTGTAATGATTCTTTAGACAATACACAGGAAAATGGATGAAATGTATGCTAAATATATTTATTTATTTATTTATTCGTATACAATTGCATGTGATTGATACAGTTATTTTTTAATTATTTACACAAAATAACATAGGAATGAAAAGACAGAGTCAGAGAAAAAAAAATGTAAACAAAACATTATACACACAGAAGTAAAACACAACCAGGCTATATTGTACAGGCAAAGGACAGTAATTCACGTGTTTGAGTTGGAGTCAAAATGTTAAACTTATTCTGATCTATAAAACTGAGCATATCAATAATCACATCAGCATACACCAAGGTCATCTGCCTTTGTTAAACTTGGGTATTTATGTAGCCTATTACTCCATGTTTCCATGTCTTTTCTGTTCATGTCATTACAAACTACATTGCACTGTTTTCCATTGGTTTCCTCCAATACCCAACCCAAATTAATACCAGTGATATACCTTATTCAATGTTTTGCACTTCTTTCCTGCAACACCCAACCCAGACTGTCGCTAGTGACCTTTGTAATGTTGTTCCTTTCCTTGCTGCAACACCCAACCCAGAACAATACAAATGATATAACCTATATAATGTTTCACACTGCTTTCCTTACATATACAACCCAAACTGTCAGTTTATTTTATTCAAAACACATTATCAAAGGATTCATTTCTTTCATTTTCTAAAATAACTAATGCAAACAATGTGGACATATTTTGCAATTTTTAAAAATACAACAGATGTTATAGGTTCTACAATGCAGTTGTCAAGTAATGCTACCTTGGAACAGATTACACAAATATTAACTTCTTCAAGCATTCACAAACCTTGATCAAATATAGTAATACACACCTTAAATGGGAATTGTTGTAAATGATGAATTTAAATAGTAATTGATAATTATTGCAGAAATGTGTATGGGACAGAAGCAATCTGAACATTGGTGTTTTAGTAAAACTTTTAATTGGTTAATTTTGGCCAAAATAAAGTCAAATATTATAAACTGGCATTTCTTCTGGTTCTTCTGCCAATTAGACTGATTAATTTGAAAATTTTAATTACTTAAATGTAGCTTTTATAAGCTACAAGCTTACCATGTGGGACTTAATGCTGTTCTCGGGTTGCCACACCCGAGGCCAACGTCTTAGAAAAAAAGATCGTTCTTGTTAGCCACCGGATATACTGGTAGTTGTCGTCACGTGTCGTCACCTACCCCTCAGCTGTAAACAGCGGGGAGGAAGGGTGGGACTCTCCTAAGTCCCACATGGTAAGCTTGTAGCTTATAAAAGCTACATTTAAGTAATTAAAATTTTCAATTATATTACGCTACAATAGCTTACCATGTGGGACTTAACGCTGAATTCAACCGCCCGGTGGCGGGATTACAGCTGAGACTGGAAGATATGTCATTTTTTCTAAGATTTGAATTAATATGTATAGAATAGTGCCAGAAATACCAGTCTGAGTCCCCTTTACAGTGCCCCGATCCTGAAGACCGGGCCTGTAACGAGCCAAAAACCTAAGTAAAATGAGAGACAGTGCTAAAAATGTCTAGATGTTTGATTGTAGGACGGAAGTGCAGCAGTGCTCACTTCGAGGTCTAAGGGTCCCTGAGGGCCCTTCACGTGTGACTGACCAACCCAGTGGTTGGACATCTCATAAATTTTTTACCCTGAATATGAGATTAATGACAACTAAATAAGTCCTTAATAAAAATTACTTGATAACCAAAAAATAAAAAGACCTTACCCGTAACATCTTGAAGGTAAAGGAATACCTAGATCCTGGGAGAGACTCCTGAAGACTTGGTTGTAGCGGATGTGCCCCCCCCCCCCTTTTTTTCTTTCTGAGGACAACTGGTCTGAGGGGAAGGATCTTGTTGTGCCGCCACTACGGGTCCCAGATACATATTGTTGTCAGTGTCCGACCAAGTAAGGTCTTTGAGGTAAAAATTTGTAAATGTGTTGTGAGCTTTCCAGTGACAGGCTTGCATGATTTGGTCCACCAATACCCCACCGTAAAAGGCCTTAGAGGCCGCGAAAGCCCGGATGTCATGCGCTTTAACTTGGACCAAGTCCAAGGCTTGTTGGTCTGCTTGTTTGTAACAAAATAGGATGGTTTGTTTCAACCAGGAAGAGAGAGTAGCGGGTCTGATGTCTGAGGTATGACCTTTCTTGAAGGAGATAAAAAGGAGGGAACGAGACCCTCTCAGGTCTTTGGTTCGGTCAAGATAATACCTCAGGGCCCGTACCGGACACAGGGTCCTGTCTTCCTTAAATTGTCTATCTACAATGGTAGTCAAAGCAGGAATAGTCACCGGAGACACACTTTGAGAACCTTCTCTTGCTAGTTGGTTTTTGGCTATGAAATCAGAAGAAGGGAACAAGGCGACCTTTTCCCATTGGCCTAGATTAGATACTTTGTTTGCGACCCAGGCATGGATTTCGCTGCGGCGTTTGCCGGAGGGCAAAGCTAGCAAGAAAGCAGTTTTGAGAGTAAGATGTTTGAGGTCTGTGTCTTTCATGGGCTCAAATGGTGCTTTTGTGAGCTCGTTGAGAACAACAGAAAGGTTCCACTTAGGTAAATTTCTGGAACTTTTGGGACGATCCCTGTGAAAACTGGAGAGTAACCTATGAAGGTCTGCATTGTGTGCAATATGTTGGGCCGTTGGGCCCAAAGTGTCAACGATTGCAGTCCTGTAACCATCAATGGTCGAGGGGCGCCTGTTTAGGTCTTGGTACAGGTACATGAAAAAATCTGAGATTTGTTTCACAGATGGAGTGGAGAAATCCACCGAATTTTCTCTGCACCATTTTTCAAATAGGGCCCACTTTGACTTATAGATGGTTCTTGTTGATGACCGCTGAGGGGCAGCAATTCTCTCTGCCACCTCCACAGAGAAGCCTTGTTCTTGGAGTTGTCCGCTCCTAGACACCAGGCGTGGAGGTTCAGGTGCTGGGGGTTGTTGTGGAACACATACTTGTGGGACTGTTTGAGTAGGGTCGTTGACACTGGGAGTTGTAGTGGGATCTCTGTTGAGAGCTGCACTAGGTCCCAAAACCAGGGCATCGCTGGCCAGCCTGGGGCTATTACGATGATCAGGCAGTGGCATTGCCTGATCTTTTGGATCACCTTGTGAAGGAGAGCCGTAGGAGGGTATGTATAGGCTGTGAGGTTGGTCCAGTTTATGTTTAGAGCATCTATGTCCCAGGCCCTTGGGTCTGGGATAGGAGACACGTACAGTGGGAGCTTGTGGTTCAGGTGAGTGGCAAATAAGTCTACATGAGGTGTGAACCTTGAACACCTGTGGGTGCAGAGACCATTCTGTTGACTGCACTTGGTTGGACCTGGACAGTAGGTCGGCCATCACATTCAGGCACCCTGGAATGTGCCTGGCTTTCAATGTTATGTGGTAGTGATGGCACCAGGTCATGATCTTCCACAGGAGAGCACACATCTCTGCTGAGTGTGTTCCTCCCTGTTTGTTGATGTAGGCTACCACTGTTGAGTTGTCCGTCGCAACTAACACTGTTTGATTCTGGCACTGGTCCTTGAAGTCTCGAAGGGCCAGGGAGACCGCCTTCAATTCTAGGACATTTATGTGTAGCCTTTTTTCCCGATCTGACCACAGACCCTTTGTAGAGTTTTGGTCTAAGTGAGCGCCCCAACCTTCGTTTGAGGCGTCGGTAAAGAGTTGGATACTGTGGTCTTTGGGATGAAGGTCTGCACCTTTCATCACGTTTGAGGGATTTTGCCACCAATCTAGGTGGGCTGCAATGGCTTCTGTCCAAGGAAGGAGGTTGTCCAGCGACTGAGGATATCTCCAGTGCTCCTTGAGATGAAACTGAAAGGGCCTCATGTGAAGGCGTCCCTCTGGGACCATTTTCTCCGTTGAGGCTAGCAACCCAATTAGAGACATCAATCATCTTGCAGTCAAAACACATTTTGACTTGAGTCGTAGGATCAAATCCTGAAGTTTGAGCCATCTCTCTTGAGTGGGTTTTACAAGGGCTGAATCTAGGTGGTATTCGTAGCCCACGAACGAAAACACCTGAGTAGGTTTCAGTTCTGATTTTTCCTGATTTATTATCCACCCCAAGGACTGAGTTAGGTCTACCACTGCCTGTGTGTTCACTTGGGCTTCCTCCTGAGACTGGAACCTGATCAGCCAGTCGTCCAGGTATTGGTGAATTCTGAGTCCTCTTGAGAGGGCCATTAGTTTCACTTCCTTTACAATCATTGTAAAGACCTGGGGGGCTGTGGCCAGCCCGAACGGGAGGGAGGTGAACTGGAACACCTGAGCCTTGTAGCAAAATCTTAGGTATTTCCTTGAGTTTGGGTGGATGGGGATGTGTAGGTAAGCGTCTGACAGATCTATCGACGATACCCACTCCCCTGGAATCAGGGAAGTCCGGATGGACTCTGGAGTTTCCATTTTGAACTTTTCTACGTGTAGAAAAGTGTTGAGCCTGCTTAAGTCTATGACTGGCCTCCACCTTTGGTGAGGTTTGGGTACTAGAAACAGGCGACTGTAAAACCCGAGAGATTTTACATTTTCCACCCTTTCGATAGCGTTCTTTGACAGGAGAGACTGGATACAAGTGGCCAAAGCTTGGTCTTTTTGTTGGGCCTTGTACTCTGACAGAATCAGAGGAAATCTGATCAAGTTTGGCTTTGAACGGAATGGCAGAACGTAGCCATTGGTGATAATGTTTAACACGTTTTGAGAACATTTGTTTGTTAGCCAGTCTCTCCTGAAAGAACGGAGGCGACCTCCTACTGGTGGACTGAGTGAGGCTTTGGAGGAGTCATTGGGAAGGGGGGTTTCCATGCCCCCTTCCCCTACTGTGGGGTCGAAAACGACCCCTGGAGCCTCTGAAGTTGGGTTTTCCTCTTCCCGAGGGAAAGGATTGGTTACTGCTTTGAGAGGCATTGCCCCCATAGGGGCGTTTCCTGTAGGAGCCTCTTTTCTTGTGGGGACCACGAAAGGGCTTATTCTGGTAGGGTGCGAAACCCTGAGAATCTTTTGAGGTGCCTTTTTTGAGAAGGAAGTCCTCACCTTCTTGACGTCTCGTTTCTCCTAACTGTGGATGTAATAGAGTCATCTTGGCTTCGCGCCTAAGCAAGCCGGTATTAGCCATAGAGTATAGCTCCCTCTGGAGAATATGGGCTAGAGATTTGCTGAGACATGTGAGGGCCCTGTGTTGAACAAGAACTGTCTTGTTCCAAAAATCCATGTACTCAGCTACTTCCTCATATCCGCGCTTTGCTGCTTTCTCAGGATTGGCACCTTTCTGAATCTGAGATTTAATCTTCTTGACCGTTGATTTAATGCTTTGTTGGCATTTTTCCAAGGAAGCATTGCAAGAAGAGGAGGTTTTGGCAAATGCAGCGGTGAAATTGAGGGTTGAGATATTTTGTCTAGCCTGGTGTTCCAGCTCCTTGAGGACTGGCAAGGGAACTTTGGCTACTGGGGCCCCAGGAGGTCTAGGAGTAATACAGATCTTAGCAAAGTCTGTATTCAACTCCTGAATTTTATCCTGAAATGTGGGCTGTCCCACCTTGTACCACTTAGAAGTGGAAGGAGGACCTCCAGGTCTGAGCTCTTGACGGCCTTTTTCATCATCTAGACCCAATACTGAGGTAGAAGACCTAGGCATAGATTCCCTGGGGTCAGGGAGGGAGAGAATACGCCTGAAGGTGTCTACTTCTTCAGAGTATTGTGAGGGAATGTCAGACAGAGCTACTTCCCTATAATAAGGTGGGTCTGGATCATGTTATGGGAGGTCTTGATCAGAAGCTGCTCCTGAGGGCTGAGCCCTAGAGGGCTTAGAAGACCTGTGTCTAGCTACAGGGGACTGATCTTCCTCTGAAGAAAAGGACACATATCTAGACCTTGATTTATGCTTGCTCTTGTCAGAGTGTTTCTTAGGTCTAGAAGAATGGATCCGAGGTTGATCGGGATCCTCATGTGGTTGGTCCGAGGCAGAGCTCGGATCAACTGGCTGCCTATGGCTTTGCTTTTTATGAGAGTATGACACCTTTTCGGGATGACCCTCAGAGGGGGCAACGTACTGATCCGAGGTATCTTGGTTGAGTACTAGGCGAGGAGGGAGAGCTGGACCGTAGTCCACATCCATAGCCTCGCTCTGAATGTTAGTACTAGATCTCGGAGGGGGCAAATCCAGAGGGGCAGCATTGTTACTGGACGAGCCAGGTTTGGAAGCAGGAAGTGAGGATTCTACCTCGACTTTCTTTTGTGTAGCCAACTCCTCTCGGAGCGACTGAAACGCTTCCAACATGGATGCCTGGAAGGTACCCATTTGCTGCTGTAAGTGTATATTTAAGGAATCAC